>OX016540.1:264251402-274251402 GCA_943590905.1 Sphaerophoria taeniata
GTATTAGCACTTTGATTTTTTTGTTCCAATTTTCATCAAGAATGTGGGTTAACATAAATAAGCTAAGGTTCCTTATAAACCAGGCCATCATACGTCATGATTTACTTATCTACTATAGGTACTTTAGCAAAGCCTTTGTGTTCGTGCCGAATTTATGTCAGCTAGAAGTCGCCAATATTTGATAAGAAAAAAAAATTCCTAACCCTTCACCACTAACACTGAAACCTTGCTTTCGAAAGTCGTTGAAAAATTCTTCCAGGGAAATCGATTAATCTTTCCATATTTTATGTAAATCCAACTAGCAGATACGATCCCGGTGTTTTGTCCATTCGCGACCACCGATCCGTTAGCAGAGCAAAAGCGTGCAACCCAGTATACGGACCAAACCAATCTTATCAAACTGTACCCTATTACCACATGTAAAGCATCCAATTCTGCAGAATTACTGATGTTGAACACCACCCGCGATAGCATCTGGATTCAAAGTCTATTGTTTCTTCAAAGCCTGCTTAAAATTCAGCAACAAAACAATACACAAAAAAAGGATGAAGATTATAATCTGTCACTCGAAATAGCAAAAAAATAAGACAAAAAATACAACAATTCATACAAATTAAATGCAAATTTTCCAATTCCACAGAAAATAATGCGCACCATTCGAATCGAATCTGATAGATCCATTAACATGCAGAACGTGTTCCTGATTATGGATTCTGAACTTGAATAATGTTGCACTTTGCTGCTAGCTGAATGAAACACTCCGCACTGTGCGCTATGTTGAATGCGAATGTGAATCTAACGTGGGTGGAATAAACACGCCTCCATACGGATTTTGATAGCCGAAAACGCGGCGGATTCTAACATTTCACTAATATCTTCATGGAGTCATAATGGAGATGAAGAAAAATGCACTTCTTTGAGGTGTTAATTTTGTGCGATTGGAAGAACGAACGATGCTACTGGAGTGGGGTGGCACTGATATAGAGCTTCAACACCCATTAAGCGCCCCATAGGCATTGTAAATGTTTATTCAAATGACTCTATCGGCGGGTTGTTGTACTATATGGACGGGCAACTCATCGGTTGTGTCGAACAACTATAGGTACGAAGTATACGATCTGGCATGGCTGAAAGGAGTGGTTCCAATTTGTTCGAGTGAATTATGGCCACTCAGCACTTTCTGGAACTAGAAACAAAGTGAAAGACAGTGAATTTAGCTTCGTGAAACAACGCAAGAGTGTGGTACTTGAACAAATAAAATTTTTCTATTGAATTGCTGGAAGAAAATGTTTGATATGGAGTGTTTGACCGTTATGGGAGGTGGGTTGGTTCCAAGAACGAATTATGCTATCGATATTGCGATCATGGTCAACATGCTTTAGAATTCCGATTAGAACATGACTCGTTGTCAGAGCAATTTACATTGAAACTCGGTGTCAGGGCATTAGCTACAACTTGGTCAAATATTAAGTACGATAAGGATCAGTCGTCACACAGTGTAGTGAAGTTGTAAGAATTCCATTAATTCGATTAAGACATTTTCTTCCTTAAATAGCAAACGCTAAATTATATCAGTACCAGACTAGTTCAATATGGAACATCAATTATGAAAATTTAGTTTCAGTGGTGGTATTCAGGAAGGTCATGGGCGACTTCCGACAATTGGCCCTAGGCTAGCAAAGGCTTAAAACACTATTGTGCCTAATGCGACCAGGGCATGCCAAATATACTCCAATCTAACTGTGTGATTGTAGATTTTTTATTCGCCGAAATTTCTCTTCGACTTTTGATATTTCTTCGGACGACCCTGAACGCCCTGAGTTCTACCTCAGCTGGAATTTGGAAATTAAAAAGCATCACATCTTGAAAGATGAATTAAAAACATTTAAGACACTATTAGGATTCGAACCCATGCCTTCTGTGTTACTGATCAATGCAAAAATTACAGAGTACAGGGTGAACTACAACTAATAATAAGAAACAATAAAGGTTCGTACATATGAGCTGCGACCTGCGTCTGCGAATTATTCTTTTAAAGCTATTTCTAATGTAAATATCAACCTTTTCTTTTTTTAATTCGAGCTGCAACTGTCGAGCGACACGCATCTCTTTTTCTATTCTCTCATTATATTCTCAATAATTTTTTTTTGTTTGCCTTTTATTAACCACAAAATGTCTAAGACTTGTGTCAAGTGTAATGAAAAAGTTACTAGATCAGACTGTATTTTATGTGGTTCATATTGTGGACAAAGTTTTCATAAACAGTGTGCAAACATTACAAATGAAGAACTTAATATTGTTAAAAATTCTGATAAATTATTCTGGAAGTGTAACAGTTGTTCTCAATTAAAGTTCTCAAATATTGTTAATCGAATTACGGAATTGTCTCAGAGTGTTGACGATCTTAAAAGAGAAATATGTACTTTGCAAACAATTATTTCAAAATTGACTGCTCCAGACAATGTTCTCTTGGATAAATCTAATCTCATTACTCTCGACTCCAGTGCGGTTAATCAATCTCCATCTTTTAATAATCAAAAAAAAGCCTGTGTGGATTCTGTTTTTACTGCCTGTGAAGATTCCGATTTTCCCCAATCTCAAAATTCTACCGCTGCAAACAAAAACTCTGATATTCTCCAACCTCCAAATTCAGTCACTGCAAGCGAAGTCTCCGAATCAACCCAACCTGTAAATTCAGTAACTGACAATATACCAATAAATGATCAATTGCCCTCTCTTTCTAACCCAAACGCTAATACTAAATCAAAAAAAGAAAACAAGAAAGAATAACAAAAACCAAATAAAAAACAACAATGAAGACATTTCCTTAGATTTTCCCTCTAACTTTTATGGCTCTGCACAATCGGATAATTTGAGTGTTATTCCCAAAATTCAGTGGCTACATATATCGAAATTTAATAAAGATACATCTCCTGAATCAATAATCTCGTATTTATCAAACAAAGTTAATCTTCCCTCTGAAACATTTCAATGTTATAAACTTATTAAAAAAGACACTGCACCGTCTGATGTTTCATTCGTGAATTTTAAACTCAGTGTTCCTGTTGATAAGTTAAGTGTTGTGATGCACCCTGCTGCCTGGCCTAAGTTTGTGAACGTGAAATTCTTCAAATCACTTCCAAAAAACGATTCAAGCCAAAGTCAGTCGTTGCCAATAACAATAACATAAACATCAACAATGAAACTGCAACTCTACCTACATATTGTCGCCGATCTAAAGAATCTCAATTTGTCTTGTTCTATCACAATGTCGGAGGCTTAAGAACAAAGATGGAATCTATTCTTCTTTTTTCCTCTTCACAACAATATGACATTATTGCTCTGACTGAAACCTGGCTCTGTGACGATCATTACAATGCCGAAATGTTTGATAACGATTTGTTCAATGTATTTCGCAAAGATCGATGTCGTCATCTAACAAATAAAAGCCGCGGAGGTGGAGTGCTGCTAGCTGTTAGTTCGTCTTTTGTGTGTACACAAATTGAATTGCCGTCATCAAATGAACCAAATTCTCAACTCGATGTTGACCAGCTGATTATACGCGTCAGAGTTAATGATTCGCATAATGTATTTATTGTTTTAAGTTATATCCCTCCAAATAGTTGTTTTGAATTGTATAGCTTACATATGTTTAATTGTTCTGAAATTCTGAAAAATCTAAATGATAACCAAAATATAATTATTTTAGGTGATTTCAATTTGCCTTTTATTAATTGGACATTTGACGCGGAAGAATGTTGTTTAATTCCTTATAATGTAAAAAGTGAGTGTGAGAGTGTGGTTGTCGATTCTTTAGCTGAATTTGATCTCATCCAGATAAATAGCTTTTTTAATAATTTAAATAGAGCTCTTGACTTGGTTTTTGTCGATAAAGAGTTTAGTGTGAGTATTGACAGCCCTACTCCTCCACAACTTGCAAATTCAGATAATCATGTAGCTCTTTGTATATGTATGCAATTTTATAATTACCTGAAACAATCTTCTATAAATGAGTATGTTTATGATTTTGAAAACTGCAATTTTAATGACGTTTCTAATGCAATGAATTCAACTGATTGGCTGTCTGTTTTAAGCAGAGTTAACATAAATGATGCGTTTTTGATGTTTGCTGGATTGCTTAAAGGGGCTGTTGATTTATATTGTCCAAAATTTATTCGTAAAAAGTCATCTAAACCAATTTGGTTTAATAAAAGACTGACTAATATTAAAAATAAGAAAAATAAAGCTTTTAAATTATTTCAAAAATCTGACAACAATAATGTTCTCTATGAAAAATATTGTCGTTTACAGAAGGAGTTTGATTTTTTAAATAAATTTCTTTACAGACAATACATTTTCAATATAGAATCGAAGTTACAAAAAAATAGTAAATATTTCTGGAAATACCTAAACGATAAAAAAAAACTACTGGTATTCCCAACTCTATTAATTATTTAGGAGAATCGACTAGTGACCCGCTTAAAATATGTAATCTTTTTGCTTGTTTTTTCGCTCAGTTTATAAACCTTCTTGCTTTGATAACATTTCTATGTCCAATTTTTCCAATGATTTAATTAGTATTGGTGACTTGCAGGTTAGTATATCTGAAATTGAAATTGAATTGGGAAAATTGAATGATGATAAGAACCAAGGTTTTGATGGTCTTGCGCCTTTTGTTCTCAAGCGATGCTCAAATTCGGTTGCGATTCCACTTGAATATATCTTTAATCGCTCACTTCGCGAAGGAGTTTTTGTAGACTCCTGGAAATACTCGTATCTGACCCCAATTTTCAAGTCAGGCGCGAAAAACGAGGTAACTAATTATCGTCCAATTTGTAAGATCTCTACAATTCCGAAGTTGTTTGAAAAATTAGTATATAACAAATTAGTGTTTTTGTTAAGAGAGATAATTTCTCCACATCAACATGGTTTTATTAGAGGGAGGTCTACAACCACGAACCTTGCTATCTTCAGTAACTATGTGGTTGGAGCCCTGGAAAAAAACCTGCAGTGCGATGTTATTTATACTGATTTTGCAAAAGCGTTCGACAGGGTTAATCATTTAATTCTTTTAGCGAAGCTACGAAATCTTGGTTTTCATTCAAACTTGCTTAATTGGTTAAGCTCATATCTCACTGGTAGAGTACAATTTGTCAAAATTAACAATATTGTATCGGAACCAGTGATGGTAACATCAGGTGTTCCTCAAGGAAGTCATTTGGGGCCTTTGCTATTTCTTTTATTCATTAATGATATTCCCAATTATCTTAAACATTGTAAATGCTTAATGTATGCAGACGATCTTAAACTTTATCTGAGCATTAAAACACAAACTGATTGTTCTCTTCTTCAGAACGATTTAAATAGTTTATCTGATTGGTGTACTCAAAACGATCTTCATCTTAACGTTGCTAAATGCCATAGCTTATCTTTTAATAGAAAGGTTTCTCCAGTGTTATTCGAATATAGCATACATGAGATTATTTTGAACAGAGTAGTAGAAAAAAAGGACCTTGGGGTAATTTTTGACTACAAACTAACTTTTAATAGTCACATCGATTTCGTTGTATCATAATCTAACTCAATGTTAGGGTTTATTTATAGAAATTCCAAAAATTTTACTGATCCGTTTACTTTTCGAAGTCTATTTTTTAGTTATGTTAGATCTATTCTTGAATACTGTTGTATCATTTGGAATCCTTACTATGAGGTTCATTCGCTTAGAATTGAACGTGTGCAAAAACGATTTACCAGAATAGCGATAAAAGCCCTGAACTGGAATGTCGAAATGCCTTCATATAATACGAGATGTTTGCTCCTAGGAATTCAACATTTAGAAGTTCGTCGGTTATATTTTGAAATAATGTTTGTTAGAGATATAATTAGTTACAAGATCAATTGTCCCTTTTTGTTGTCCCTAGTAACATTTAATGTACCTGTGCGTGAATTTCGGTCTCGCAATCTTTTTTATGTTCCTTTTCACAGGGTCAATTATGGTAATAATGAGCCAATAACACGCTGCTTAAAACAGGCAAACTCAGTTTGTAGCATCCTGGAATTCAATATGTTTTTAAGTAGAGAGTGTTTTAAACAAAAATTGTTATCTGTACTGAATTCGTTGAATCGTTAAGCTTTTGTATATTTAAAAAATTATATTATAGTTATTTATCTAAGTAGTCTGTAAGAGATTTAACTCTGTTTGATGAATAAATAAATAAATAAATTAATTAATTAATTAATTGATTAATAAAATGAATTAATGACCGTATTCACATATTCCAATATAGAAAACTGCCTAAAACTAGTTAAAAGTGCACAAAAAACACATTTTAATATTTTCTATGCGACCAACAGCTACGAACTTCGAATTTTCAAATGAGAATTCGCAATCCACTGTTAAGTCAAAACGCAGCGAATAATAGAGTAACAACTTTATTAATTGTCGGTCACAGCAAGAGAGAGAGAATTCATAAGCTTACGATCTATTTATAGGCTACCTTATATAAAATACTTATTATGTATTTGTATATAGCATAAAGAGTACTAATGATAATTAGGATTATAAAATGATAGTATACAGACTTAGGGGTGTTTGTTAAAACAATTCAAATACATAACATCTTCCCCTTTTTTAATATAAGTTCATATTACATTTTATTTTATAATATTTTCTATATTGATTAATATTAATTAATTCTTTTTCAATAAATTTTTGATTCTTGAAGACCTTCTGACTTCTTGGTTTTCAGCAATTTTCAATTTCGTTTTTTTAAAACTTAAGTTTAGTTACTTCATTTTCTTTTGAATTTTTCAATTTGTTTTCTTTAGTGTTTTTGAATTCATCAGGCCTAATATCAGCTAAATATGACTTATTTCTTAAATATTTCTTTTTAATGTGATTTTCATGTACAAATCTACACTAATATATAAAGCTGAAGAGTTTGTTTGTTTGAACGCGGTAATCTCAGGAACTACTGGTTCGAATGGTATAATTCTTTTTGTGTTGGATGATGCCTTAATCGACTTAGACTTTAGGCTACTTAACATTAAGCTGTGACCAATAGCAGCGAAGAATCTGTGGAAAATATGGAAAAAAACGGCAAAAAATATACATTTTTCTGCGTTTTAACGCACTTATCTCAGGAAGTACTGGTTCGAATGGTATAATTCTTTTTGTGTTGGATGGTCCATTAATTGAGGAAGACTTGAGGCTATTTAACATTAAGCTGTGCCCAATAGCAGCGAAGAATCTGTGGAAAATATGGAAAAAACGGCAAAAAATATACATTTTTCTGCGTTAAAACGCGCTTATCTCAAGAACTGCTTTATGAAATTGAACAATTTTTTAAATGTTGAATGGTCCATTTATCAAGGAAGGCTTGAAGCTATATAAAATTTAGCTGCGACCAATAGGAGCGAAGAATTTGTGTAAAATGTGGAAAAAACGGTAAACAATACAATTTAATACAATATAAAGCTGAAGAGTTTGTTCGTTTGAACGCGGTAATCTCAGGAACCACTATTTCGAATTGTAAAATTCTTTTTGTGTTGGATAGTCCATTAATCGATGAAGGCTTTAAAATAAAATAAATAAATAGAGTGGCGCGACAGCTCTTGAAGAGCCAACGCCTAAGTGGCTTACTCTAATCAACAATTCTCTGAGTGCGTGTGAAGAATTGAGGGGACCTACAATTTAACGCCGATTCCGAACGGCAAAGTTGAGAAGCATTTTTTCATGACAAATTGATACTCTTGGAAGATTTGTCAGGTCTTCGCAAGAGGCAGTATGTATACGTGAAAGATGAAATAAAAACTTGGCCTGAGTAGGACTCGAACCAACGACGTTCTGCTTAGCAGCCAACGCACTTACCAACTAAGCTACGGGCAACTGCTTTAGGCTTTATTCTACTTAAAATTAAGCTGCGACCAATAGCAGCGAAGAATCTGTGGAAATGTGAGCACTGAGATTTTTTTCTGAGATCTCTGAGATGAAATTATTTTGGATTCGATTTCTCACTCAGCTATTTGACGTGGCTGACATATGTGCAGCAACAATTAGTAAGGTAACCATTAAATCTCAATGATAACTGAGAATTATGTTCCACCAATTGATTTTGCCTCAGTCAAGGTGACATTGTGATCTCAGTGAGATGTTGTTAGGTGGAACTGGCCTAATAACTGCTCAAATTAGAATTTTGAGAGTTCAATTGAATGTGATTGATTGCACTATTTGTGCAGATTATTGTGTTTAAACCATATCATTTTATGTACTTCTTAACTAAAAAATATGCTCAGTTTAAAAAAAAAAAAATTAGTTAACGAAAAAAACGATGCAGAAGTAAGAGAGATATTAGAATTAGGGAGAGTTCACCCAAGGGAATGCTTTAAGTATGAACAACTGAAGGGAATCATAAAAAATGCTCAAATGCTCAGTTCAAGAGAATTGACTGCAATGCAATTTTACAATAACTTCCGAACAAAATTCCCACTCGCGCATGATGCACAAGTCGAGATGATACTCTGGCCGGTGGACGAGGGAGAGGCGGACGAAGTCGCGGGCAACTGCTAGTCTTTCATAACCATTAACGATTATCATAAATGTCTTCTTACTTATAATTTTAATTATTTTAGCTGGTATCCATTTCACCATTTGTACAAAATGGTTTCTATAGAGAACTTCCTCCCCAATTTCAAAAACAGTATTCTTTTTTAAATTCAAATCAATAATTTTTTTAACATTTTCATTTGGTTTAACTATTTCATTACTTGTACTTGGATTATTAGTTATTAATTTCTGTTTACTTTTATAGTTTAAACAATGCAATAATGTCTTAGGATTATAACTAAATATAATTTCGGAGGGTGTTCTGCCAGTCACTGTAGTAGGAGTGTTTCGATAATTTAATAGAAACTCATTTACTTTGTTCATTAACGAAGACTCATTTTTCAGTTCCAAGCAGAACTTTTTTAGCACTGATTTAACAGTTTGAACTCCACGTTCAGCCAAACCATTCGATTGTGGGTGATATGGGGGCGACTTCATAAAATTGATCCCTTTTAAACTACAAAACTTTTTAAAAACAAACGAGCTAAACGGCGGACCGTTATCTGTAACTATGTTACCTGGTAAACCAAAAACTGAAAATAACTTTGTAAGCTCATCTATTAAATTTGATACAGACGTTTTTACCATTAATTTTATGTCATAGTACTTTGAATATGCATCCATAATTATAAGAAACGTTTTTCCGCTAAAGTGAAAAAAATCTAAATGTATTCTATCAAAAGGATGTCCCGCCTCAACCCACTTTGTATGTATAGTTTCTTTTGGTATATTCTGAGTTTGTTCACATACTGAACAACTCTTTACAAACTCTTTAATGTTTTCGTCTAAGGTAGGCCACCATACAAAAGACCTCGCTAACATTTTCATTCGTACAATCCCAGTATGGTTTTTATGTAATAACTTGAGAACAGGTTCCTGTAACTCTTTGGGTATAACTGTTCTATGCGCATAAAATACACAATCATTTTCAATTGCCAATGAGTTACGTTTCTTAAAATACGTTACCAAACTATTTCGTATATTTTGAAAATTTGGCCATCCAAAATGTAAATATTTATAAACATTTTTCAAAATTTCATCTTTTTCAGTACCCTTTCTAACTAAATTCATATCTATTAAACTTTCTTCTGAACTAAAATAAAAAATATTTGCCTCATCTATATATCAGACTTTTCTTTTAGTGGTAAGCGCGAGAGACAATCTACGTTTGACATTTTGGAACCCCTTCTATACAAAATTGTATACCTGTACTGGGATAGGATAATCGACCAACGCTGAAGTCGCGCTGATGCGACTGCCGAATTACCCTTGTGAGGGTGAAATATTTCCTTCAAAGCCTGGTGATCTGAACATATCTGGAATTCATAGCCATAAATATATACGTGGAATTTTTGTACAGCAAAAATGATTGCTAAAGCTTCCCTATGGAGTTGTGAGTAATTCTGTTCAGAAGGAGATAAAGTACACGATGCAAAATAAACTGGTTTCTCTACACCATCAACTATGTGACACATAATTGCTCCAACCCCATAGGGGCTAGCATCTGCGATAACAACTATAGACTTTTTGGGATCATAGAGTTCTAGAATTTTATTTTCTATCAAAAGTTTTTTACATTTTTCGAACGATGATTGACATTCATCAGTCCAATCAAAATGAACTCCCTTTTTTAAAAGGTTGTAAAGTGGATAGGCTTTACTACACAGATTTGGTAAAAACTTATTGTAGTAATTTAAAAGACCTAAGAACGATTGTAATTGTTGAAGGTTAATCGGTGAAGGTGCATCCACAATGGCTTCAACTTTTTTCTCATTGGGGCTAATGCCTTTTGCAGACAACGTTTGTATAAATAATCAACCCTATCAACTATAAACTTACACTTTTTTAAATTAATGTGTATATTATGATTATTTAAACGCTTCAAAACTTCGAACAACAATTTTTCACAATCCTCGGGAGAAACACCTCCAATTAGGATGTCGTCCAAATAACAAAAAACCCTACTCAATCCTTTAAGTATGCGATCCATAAGCGATTGGAATATCGCAGGTGCACATTTAACTCCGTAAATCAAACGCGTGCACTTATAAAGACCTCGGAGCGTATTCAAAACAAAAAGCTCTTGAGATTTTTCTGATACCCGAAGCTGCTGATAAGCACCTGTTAAATCGATAACTGCAAAATGTGTACAACCTGCAAGCCCTGCAAAAATATCTTCAGCTAATGGAAAAGGGATAGTACTGCGTTTCTATGCATTTATTTAAGGTGACCTTGCAATCTACGCATATGCCAATACTTCCGTCACTTTTGGGTACGATTACTATTGGACTAGCCCACCTACTAAATTCCACTGGTATTAAAATATCTTCTTTAACCAATCTTTCCAATTCAGCCTCAACCTTATCTCGTAACTTGTATGGTACCCTATACGGTGCGTGAAAAATAGGAGTTTGATTCTGTTTAAGAACTATGTCGGCCTCATAGCCCACAATCGGATTGTTCAACTCTTGAACTATTAGGTTAGGAAACTCTGACTTAATACGCGTTAAAAGTTCTGCTTGGGTACTTACTTTTGAGATGATGTTGTTTTGAAACGTGTTTCTCCAATGCAGGAACAATTTATCTATCCACGTGCGTCCAATTAAACCACATTTTGGCATCTCTCCTTGAACCACTACCAGTGGTAACTTCACCATGTGACTGCCAGAACTAACCTCAACGAACATGCTACCTAGCTCTCTTAGCCTTGAACCTGTGACCGAAACTAAATTAGAAATTGTTTTTATTAATTTACAATGTTTAAACTTATCTAAATACTCCTGCTCGTTGATAATCGTCGCTGCTGCTCCCGTGTCCACCTCCATCGTTAGCTCTACACCATTTACCACTACCCTTATTTGCTCGGAAGAATTTACGCTGTTTAATCCACCTACTTGGTTTACATTGGCTTTATTAAAACGACACTTCGCTGCCAAATGTCCCTTCCTATTATAAGCAAAACACTGCCAGTTCCTAACTGGACACCTTGCCTCCACGTGATCTGAACGTCCACATCTATAACATTCCCTTTTCTTCACACGATCACTTCTTGGGACACTCGATGGATTCTGTTTTTTATCACCTTGATGTGCTACATGGGCTGCTTTTCCATCACGCTGTTTCCCATTAAACTTCTTGGTTCCATTATAAATTGCATTTTGGAACATTGGTTGAATCGATTTGGAAGCATTTTCTGATGATTCCATATTAAGTGCTCTCGAGCAACACTTTTCAAATGTCAAAGAATCATCTCTCAACAAAACCTCTTGAATTTTACCACTTTGTACTCCCATTATAAAGCGATCAGTCAATGCGTCATCTAATATGTACGACTTGTACACATCAGCATTTGGGTCCAAAGCAATACCAACTTTGCCTTCCTGATCGTCCACAACCTCAGTTTTCATCACGTGATCCACAAAGTCTCCGAATTGGCATGTCTGTGCTGCTGCTTTTAAGCGCAGTTTATTAAACTTGTACCTCTCGGCTCGCTTATTTTCCTTTGGAGCAAAATGATTTCTTAAGAGAGAAACCAATTTCTCGAACTTCATTTCACTTGGCAATTTTGGCATGGTCAGCGACATCAGAATTTCGTAGATTTCAGCACCAACCACTGTGATGAAAAGCGCAGTTTCTTCTTCAGCTTTAATTACATTAATTTTAAAAAACTGCCTCAGCCGATCCTCATACGCCTTGAAATTGCTCCCCGTTACGAACGGTTCAATATACCCCACTAAACGTGACATTCTGACTTACAAAATGAATAATTTGGGTTACTTAAAAAAAAAAATCCTCGTCGCCAATGTTAAGTCAAAACGCAGCGAATAATAGAGTAACAACTTTATTAATTGTCGGTCACAGCAAGAGAGGAAGAATTCATAAGCTTACGATCTATTTGTAGGCTACCTTATATAAAATACTTATTATGTATATAGCACTAGCTGACCCGGCAGACTTCGCACTGCCTAAATCGATAAATAAAAGATCTAAACTTTTGTAGCCCACTACACAACCCGCTACCTTACTACCCCACTAGGTACTCTGTTACCCAGTTACCCCGCTACCCATCACCCCACTAAACACTGCCGGCTACCCTATTTCTACGCGCTATACACGCTACCCCGTTACCTGTTATCCCGCTTCCCAGCAGTGTCTAACTACTCACTATCCGTCAACCCGCTACCCGCTTCCCATTACCCCGCTACCCCATCAACCAATACCCTGGCCATTTCTCATGAAAACAGCTTGGTCGGTTTTTTTACAAAATACTAAGAACCCATCTACGCCACTAACCGAACATTACCTCAACATTTGGTTCTAAACACTCCACTGGTATAAAATCAGTGAGTCCTCCGCGAATTTGTATGAGATTTTTATATATCTAAGAAAACAACGTTTACTTTGTCAGCTAGTAAGGTCGTAACAACTCAGAAATCTTCGTTGCCTCATGCACAACAACTTTGTTAAGGATATGGTCAAATGCATAGTTAACGTTCTATAGGGAAAATTGTGTTCCCACATTTGCTATATCTTATGAACGGCTTGGCCGATTTTGTACAATTTTCTTAAAAACCCTACTGTAATAATAATCTAACATTTTGTCAAAATTTGATGACAAACAGCACGAACTTTCCATTTTACGAACTTTCCGTTTTACCATTTCAAAAGTAATGCATTTCATTTGAAAGAGTGTTTTTGAGATTTTGTTTAGTCAAATTTTTTTTGCATTTCAAATTTTCCATATTTTTTTACTTTTTCTTGCATTCTAGTTCCCCATCACAAATGGTCCAGTTTTCCATTTGAAAACCACTGCACCTGCAATAACATGCAATTTTCCCTTTGCAAACCAATGAATTTTCCGAGATTTTCATCAAGAAATTTCTATTTTCTATTCGAAACCCACTCTGAAATTTTCCATTTTAAAACCAATGTACCTGCAATAATATGCAATTTTCCATTTTAAAACCAATGATTTTTCCGAGTTCCTTTCAGAAACCCATTTTGAAATTTTCCAGTTTTCCATTTGAGAACCACTTTACTACAATAACATGCAATTCTCCCCTTGAAAACCAATGAGTTTTCCGAGTATTTCATCAAAAAAAAAATCTGATAAAAAAAACCTTAACTTTGGTACCCTCCTAGTACACTGCCCACTACCCTCGTACCCTCCATAGCTACCTGCTACCCACTACCCGCTACTTCTACTTGCTACCCGCTACACCCTTACCCGCTCCTCGCTACCCCACTACCCCGCTACTCCACTTCCCGCTTCCAAGGCCATATCTCAAAAGAAACAAATCTAAAAAAGGAAAAATATCGACAACAAAAAAATGTCGAGTAAAGTTTTTTTTTTTTTTGATGAAACACAATTTTTGACAAATATTTTCTTCACTGATATTTTTTTTTTGTGTGATGAAAAAAAAAAAATATTTGACGAAATTTTAAATGAAATTGATTAATCGCAGGTATATTGATATATTTTGTTGTAGTGTGAAAAGCATTATTTTTAACATTTGAACCGTTTGTGATTTAAAAAGTACTAATTTTGTTTGTCTCAAACCATCTACCCTTAATCCTCTTTAGTTTAAGACAAAAACTAAGAAAATCGGCCAACCGGTTTTTATGCCTATATGCCGCAAACGAACGGAGCTAGATTTTTATAATATGTATAGATATAGATAAAGAGTACTAATGATAATTAGGATTATAAAATGATAGTATACCTATACAGACTTAGGGGTGTTTGTTAAAACAATTCAAATACATAACATCCACAAATACGAAACGCTTTCCACAAAGCTACGAATAAATAATTCGCTCGGATTTCAAAAAATCAAAAATCAAAAGTCAAATAAATAAATGTTTTCTGTACGTCTGGTTTGATTTTTATGACTGTTCGCAGTTCTCTGCGACTATACTCATATGAATGAAATAGCAAATACAACAACCATTCGCAGATCGCAGACGCAGGTCGTATCTCCATATAAATGGACCTTTACTCCTTAGAGACCAAATAGGATCAGTTGTAACTGCTAACAATGTTCATCTTTACTCCAGAATGAAATCGAAGTAGGTAAGGTTAGGTTAGGTGATAAGGGGTGTGCACAGCGTGAGCTGTTGCATACACGTGGGCCTACTGGTCCATTGTGATCCCCTATAAAAATAAAGGTTAGCATCGATGCTCCTCAAAATCGATTAACGTAGACTAGCTCGTTAACGAACCAGCCTATGCTATCTATAAATTTCCTCATGTTTGCCATTGAGACCTGTACTAGATCATCCAGTTCTCCAACAAACCTTTTTCCGAAATGACGGAGTCGGCTAGTTTGGAGGTTCGGACATTCACGGAGCAGTTGTTTAATGGTTTCTATTTCCTCCTCATCCTGACAGCTCCTACAGAAATCGGGTGCAAATGCCCCTATCTTGTTGGCCGTTGTGCAATGACCCGTTAGTACACCTATCAAGATTTTAATGTTCCTTTTGCTCAGCGATAGAATATACCGAGTTTCCTTTTCATTTGTGTTAGGCCATAAACTTCTAGGGATTACGCAATCGTCCCTGGATTTCCAGGAGTTATTGATTTTCTCTTTCGATTTAAGGTCTATCTTCCTCTTGAGTACCCCAATCGGGACGAGTGGTCCCCTAACTGAATGGTCGCTACTACTTGTGTCTGCTTCTGACCCTTTCCTGGCTAATTCATCTACTATTTCGTTCCCTTTTATATTGCTATGTCCAGGAACCCAGAAGAGCTTGACCTGGTTAATGTGGCAGATTTTATTTAATTCTTTCCTACAGTTTAAAACTGCTTTTGATCTTATGGTCTCACTGGCTAAGGCTTTGATAGCAGCCTGGCTGTCCACGAAAGAAGTAATCTCCGAAGAGCTTAGCTTTTCATGGTGTGCCAATTCAGCTGCTTTTTCAATGGCAAAGATCTCGGCTTGAAAGACACTACAGTCAGCTGGGAGTTTATACGACGCTCTGATGTTGAGAGATTGGCAAAACACTCCAGCTCCTGTTCCTGATTCCATTTTTGAGCCGTCAGTGTTTACTTTTAAGTGAATTAGGATCCCAAACCTGTCTTTCTGGTATGAAATAGAGAATTTCCTATCAAAATCTTGTAAAGGGGGAATGTAATCGGTGGCGTCCATCAGTCCTGGAATCGTGTCATATCTTTGTAAGATTGACCCGTGTCCATAAGTGCTGTGCCTCCAAAAACTCAGTTCTTTTAAACGAATTGCAGTTTTGGCTGCCGTGCACCTTTTGAACTGGGAGATCCAAGAAGATCATTTCCAACCCAGATTGTGGTGTGGATCTCTGAGCCCCTGTTATTCCTATACAGGCTAGTCTCTGTACCTTATTCAGGTTCTTGAGATAGCTTGATTTTTCCACCGCATTCCACCATACGATAGAGCCATAGGTAACAATGGGTCAGACATTCGCTGTGTACATCCATTGGATATAACTTGCGGTCGCATACCCCAACCTACACCGAATTTTTTTTTGCATGTGTAGAATGCACATAGTGCTTTTTTCATTCTTTCCTCAGTATAACGCTTCCATGTAAGCTTGGAGTCAAGGATTACTCCTAGAAATTTAGCTTCCTTAGAAAGTTTTAGAGGAATACCATTTAGTTTGGGAGGGTTGAAGCCCTCCAGTTTCCGTTTTTTTCGTGAACAAAACTAGCTCTGTCTTGGTGGGGTATTTGTGGTGAAGTACGGGGAGTCGCTTGTTTATCCAATCTTTTTTTCTTTGTGTATGTAATTCTCCTAAGCGACAGGACCGATTTTGATGGAAAAATTTTAAAGATGAGTTCGAAGTAAGAATAATATTATTCATCCTTCTTCGTCAAGAAAAATGAAGCGATTCCTCCTCCTGAATGAAAAGTAAATAAATAAATAAATAAATAAATAGAGTGGCGTGACAGCTCTTGAAGAGCCAAGGCCTAAGTGGCTTACTCTCATCAACAATTCTCTGAGTGCGTGTGAAGAATTGAGGAACCTACAATTTAACGCCGATTCCGAACGGCAAAGTTGAGAAGCACTTTTTCATGACAAATTAATACTCTTGGAAGATTTGTCAGGTCTTCGCAAGATGCAGTACCCGTGAAAGATGAAATAGAAACTTGGCCTGAGTAGGACTCGAACCAACGACGTTCAGCTTAGCAGCCAACGCACTTACCAACTAAGCTACGGGCAACTGCTCCTGAATGACTTAACCAAATTTTGTGAAGTTATGTAATTACCTTTCGGTGCAATAAAAAATGATTCAGGCCTAAACACGTTATACGCTATACAGACGTTGTTGTAAGGGAAAGCTAAAAATGTAAAGTTTTTTCCATAATGCATTTATTTAAAAGTGACTTTATGATTAGATTATGATATTAACTGGAACTCGCAACCAGATGCTGTATAATGAAAAATTCTTGATTTCAAAAATGACTGACGCTTCTAAAACATAAAATACTAGCAGACCCGACAGACGTTGTCCCAGAGTAGAGCAAAATGGGTTTAAGAAATTGCTTAGATTCAAAAAATCTTCAGACACTTGACAAACGCATGTCTGTACCTATTTAATTAAAGGATGACCGTGATTTACAATTTAAAACACAAGCTGGACCAACAGACATTGTTCTGAGGGAAAACTTAAAAATGAAACACATAATACGCATTCAAATATTTAAAAAAATATTGAATCTGATAATTTTAAGAGAAAATTTAAGAAAGCTGACACATTATGCAAAGTAAACAAAGGAATTTGATTTTCTGACGTTAGTGATGATGTCACCCATGTTGGTTTTGAAAACAGTAGAATCTGTTTGTATTTATTATGTGATTTTGTAAAAAACATCCATATCTTAAATGTAAAACTTTTACTGTACAATACAGGAAGCTGTATGTCGGGTCAGCTAGTGTCTCTCTTAGATCTGAAATCCTCTTAAAAGGCCGAAACGATTTTAAGTAATTTAGTTGAACTTTGTTCAAATGCTCTCGGCAACGGCTGTGATTCAAAATTGACTTAATGGCGGACCAAATAACCGTTGCCCTGAAGAAAATTCACAAGAGGGTATAGTTTTGTAAGTCATATTGACTCGATTAACGCAGATCTGAGGAAATTCTGTGAAAAGTAGCTCTTTGAAAATGTCTTTTTCGCCTACGGCATTTGGATAAACATGCCTCGCTCATTTTAATGTGAGGTCTAAATTAATAGCGTTTTTTTTTGGTCGTCCGGAACTGTTCCGAATAGTTCTGTACTCGTTCACTTGGCACAAGATGACAGTTCTTGTTCTGAATAGAACAGAAAAACGATTCCGAATTTGAAGTCAGAATCAAAAACAGAATCACGCATACATGCACACACTCGCATATACGTACTCGCTGCCATGTTTACAAATAAAGAAATTAAAAACAATGTCATGTCATCTGCAATTCTTCATATGAGGTTTCACAAATACACAACCATTCAACCCTTAGAAGCAAAAAAATGTGTTTGCCTGTTCGTTTGGAATCCGGAATCGGACAGTTCTGTGTACAATTCCGGATTACCAAAAAAAAATGCTATAAGACAGCATAAACAAAATTGTCAAACTTTTAAAGGAGGGCATAGAAGCAGGAATATGTTAAGGTCAAAAAGAACGTTTTACACTCTCAAAATCCAAAATAAACTGTTCGAAATATTCGGCAATTTACTCGCCCGCACTTAATTAAAAATATCTACTTATTTCGGCACTAATGAACCAACGATCAAAAACCAAAAAGCAACAAACTTCTGTCTTGCGGAGTCAAGGAATCCAACCTCTCATTAAAACCAACTCAACCAATGGAATTGTCTTGGCCATTTCAATTTACTGCCCAAACAACAGCACCTACAACCAACAAGCACAGCTGGATTGCATGATTAAATAGAATTCATAAACATTCCTCAGACATTCCTAATTGGACATTGCTTCAACTTCCAAGCGTTATTCAGCAAAAACATAAGTAACACAAAGCATGAAAAAACTATATCAGACTCCTCCTGGATGATAGAGAAACGGGTGTAGGTACTTTGCAATATTTTCGATCATACCGAGTCAATGCCAGCGGCCAAGCCGATACACAAATAGTTAAAGCAGCTTGTGATGGTCCCAAGCATCTCACTCAACCCAAAATAACTTCGATCTTCAATTGACATCGCAGTTGCCATCGTTGTCGGAGTCTTCGCTTAATTGGCACTTTGTTATTGGTGCACACAATCCATTCCGCTTTAGCTATTTTGACCAACGTCAACCGAAAGGAATGGTTAACAACACTAATCAATCGATTCGAAATCGAACCTCCAACTCCAACTTGCAGCCATGTACCCAATTTTTACGAAAATTGAATGAAGCCATTAAAATGAGCACGTAGATGCTGCGCAGCGTTGGACATTCAATCTGAAAACAACGAACAACTGCATTTCCGAAACAACTGCCAGATGCCATGGATTCAGAGTTTCCACAGCTTACTCGAGCGGGGGTTCAACAACTCGCTGAGCAATGCTGCCAAGCAGCGATAAATCAAAAACCGAAGAATATGTTTTTCTCGTTGTCAAGAGCGCGGGAAGCCTGCTGGACCAGCAGCAGCCGCAGTTTAAGGCCCACAGGCACAGGCACAGTCTAGCCTGTGGAATTGAGGTCACGTACTATGGACACAGAGGCTCCCGTTCACTCACTTGCCAAAGAGTACTAGCAGTTCCAGTTGCATAGTTGATGGCGGCAACCGGCTTGCGACTGTTGTAATGTGGGTACCGCTTATTATCACAGTAACAGGATTTTTACTCTTTCTCTAGTCAATTATCGTAGGTTACAGTTCTTTACGAGCTATCGTGCCATCCATTCGGTCTGAAACGCAAGTATGAGTCCAATCGATGGCTCAACGAGGCAAGGAAGGAACTTCTAATGAGCTCACATCAGCTCAAGTTGAAAGGCAGCGACTACGTTGTGGCCAATTTCTTTTTGTTGAACATTATGTTGATTTGATTGAGAAATGCGGGCCGATAAGGTGGCCTGTTCAAACCAGGCTATGCGATTGTGCGGTAGACCGTTCTGTCGAACTACAGCAATTTTATGAATTGGAAAGTTGAATGGATGGATGGATGGGAGTTCAGTTCGGTTGGACCTACATTGGGACACTTTCGATTGCAAGTTTTGGAGAGCCGGCGGCGGCGCCTTGGTTTTGTTACTGTGATTTATTCGATTTAAATCAGTGAACTTTTTTCCAGGTGGTAGTCAGTTTTGCAGTTTTGTTGACACACTGGCTGAACAGGCGGTGAAT
Source organism: Sphaerophoria taeniata (assembly GCA_943590905.1). Classification (NCBI taxonomy): domain Eukaryota; kingdom Metazoa; phylum Arthropoda; class Insecta; order Diptera; family Syrphidae; genus Sphaerophoria; species Sphaerophoria taeniata. The sequence goes on from OX016540.1 coordinate 264,271,299, forward strand.
GTTGTCGATACGAAAAAGTCATGAAATTTCCGCTTTAGATGCAATCAATAGTGCAGGTATGCAAACGGTGCGGCTACGGTTAAGAGTTGGTCACTTTCAACTTTCGACACACAAAGAGAGGCATGGTGCACGCAATATGATTCTTTGATTTTTTATTTTCAATGACTCTTTTGGAGCGAAGAGGTTGCGAGGAGAGGCTTGCACCAGTGTCGCTGGTGGCCACGGAAATAAAAAAAGGCTAATGGACTTGTCGATACGCTTGTACCTTGGAGTTCGGACAAGGGAATATTCATGCCGAATTGATTGATGTTATGTGTTTGTTGGATATTTTAAATGGGCGGGCAGCCACAATGCAGTTGTAGATATAAATTGGCAATGGCTTTTCTGTGTCAGTGATATGGTTTTACTTTCAATTTCATGGCAATTTGTAATGAGTTAATCTTATTCTAATCAAGGAGGTACCTTTAGGCTTTTTGTACGGAACAGTTCAGTTGAATTTTGTCTGTTAACAACAATTGCTTGTGGTATTTGAAAATGAAGCCGGGTGGCCCGGAAATTCGGAGAAAAAATTCATGTGAAGCTTGATTCTTGAATCTTGATTGCGTTATGAAAAGTTAGTTTTGGATCTTGTAAGTTTTCATCATACGCGATTGCAGATCATGATTATTGAACTGCTTCAATCGACGTTCACCTGCTAGGGTACGTTGACTTGACGGCATCAGCAAATGTTATTTGAAGAGCACAGCTTGATATCAATGGAACAATTGTGAGTCTTCAGACCGAAGAAAAGAAGATCGACTTACTGGTTTATGATCAAAAGACTAAATCAATGCTGTTAACAAGGAAAACACTCATCATCGATGCCTTTAACTGTGAGTTAATTTAGGAGTTCGTCTACCTGGGATCCGTTCAGACACTTTCACCTGCAGTAAAGTCAGACGAAGAATCACTCTCGTCGTTTCCTGCTTCTTTGGACAAAGAAGACAATTGAGTATATATATTGAAATCTTCTCTCGGTGAACTGAAAGATCACTCTATCACACCCTTTTGCATGACATGAACCTTGTCAACATGTCATGAAAACGCTTCTTCGTGTTCTTTTCGGTCAAAGATTTAACCAAAAACTCAGCGGCACTGATCTAGTCAAAAAAGTTATGGTACAACGACTTAGTCATATTGAGCAATTGGTAAATAGTGCTCCAGTCCAAAGAGACTTCGAACCTAACCCAGTACGATAGAAGCGACCGACGACGTCGTGATAGCAAAACTGGAGACCGCTAGCAAGGTACCGAGCTGGGGCCCTACTATGTAACTCGATTCTACTTTTAATTCTATTCGAAACTCATTTCCGATTCTACTTTTAGGCGGGGAGCCCTCAATCCTGAAAGTGCACTTACACGGATTTCAAATTTTTTTGTATTACAAGATAGTTTAAAGAAATACCAACAAATTGAGCCCGGTATGACGAGGCCTATCCTGGCACCAGTATTTTTTTGCAATTTTTTGCATTATTAATAATTATTGATAATTTGCACTTATCGCGGATTTTAATTTTAACTAGCGCATATTATTGGAAATTTAATGTGCTTTCAGGAAAAAATGGTATGACAGCTGCCATCCTGGCACCAATGTCTGTCATACCTATTTTAAAATTTTGTCACTCATATGTTTTTAAAATAGGTATGACAGACATTGGTGCCAGGATGGCACCTGTCATACCATTTTTTCCTGAAAGCACATTAAATTTCCAATAATATGCGCTATTTAAAATTAAAATCCGCGATAAGTGCAAATTATTAATAATGCAAAAAAATGCAAAAAATACTGGTGCCAGGATAGGCCTTGTCATACCGGGCTTAATTTGTTGGTATTTCTATAAAATATCTTTTAATATAAGAAATTTTGAAATCCGTGTAAGTGCACTTTTAGGATTGAGGGCTCCCGGTGTATTTCAAATCGTACTACATATGAAAATAGAATAGAATGCCAATAATTCCAAGCTAGCAATTTCCATCGAAAACAAAACCGCAAAGCATGGGCAAAGCAAAAGCGGAGTTTGGTATGCTGTCCAAAGCATGCAGGAATAATCTTCTCAGCTTAAGAACGAGGCTACGAATGTTTCGCACAAATGTCAAATCTGTGCTGCTATATGGATGCAGCACCTGAAAAATTACTTCAGCCAAGAAAGCTGCAAATCTACGTCAATAAATGACTTCGGGACATCCTTAGGATTTTTTGGGCCAATCGAATATCACATGAGGATCTTCATAGGAGGACTGTTCAGGAATCTTGACTCTTATATGAAGCCGTAAGTAGCAATGGATTGGATATACCCTTCAAAACGGCAACGATTGTATTGCAAGTGAAGGAATGCAGTGGAATCCATTCACACAAGAATGGAGAAGAGTTGGGTGATCGAGAAGCCAGTCGAGGAGGAATCAGCGTCAGTAGGCAAGAGTTGGAGGAAGCTGAAACACATCTCCGGAAACCGACAACGATGGCACGTAGGCATGGTAGAGACCTATGCCACTTAAGGGTCTGAGGACATAAGTTAGTAAATAAGGAAGTAAGTAACCCGATCATTGAGTAATGTTTGTATTAAAGTTCACTTCGGTGATCAGATTCGCCTACCAGTTCTTGAATTAGATGCTCTATGCTACTAATGGTACTAAAAGTATTTTTGAGTAGCCAAAAACGTTAAAAGCTGAGTTGCAAAGAAGAGAATAATTTTAACGAAGGAACATTGTTTAAATTGTCCATATTCAATTTTGCGCACACTTCACCACCCTGACTTGAATGCAAATTAACTCTCCTTATATCCTCTCGTCTAAAGAATACCATGTAGATGAATTCATTCATATTCAAAAAGTGTTCTTCCTGCTTTGTTCCACCCCGCTTTGGAGCCAACAACAGGCCCACGGGAACGGGATACGGGACCATAAAACATTGAATTTTGTTCTGTCAACTTGAGAACAACAAAATCAACATAATGTGGACGCTCGCCAACTGATCAAAAAAAAAAAAAGAAGAAGAAGCGTCGCCGCCGTCTGCAAGTCCGCTTTGACAACTTCCAAACAATTTTAATGAGCCGAGCTTTGCTCGGTTAACTTGACATTTAAGTGTCATTATAATTCAGTCAACTAATTTCTGTGGTAACCATCAAAACGATGTCCATGTTGCGTGCGGGGTCATCGGATCAAATCTTTTCTTAATGCCATAAAAAGCATCAATTGAAAGGAGAAAAAAATCACTTAACGTGACATTTGCGTCCAGCTTAAGCATCATAGCGAATGGGAAGTGTTTTGCACAATAAAAATGCAAAGAACTCGTTACTCTTTTGCCACACAAGCACCATAGAAGAAAAGGTACACAAATGATATCTGACCAAAGTCGTAACTTCGTAGCTGTAAACGCGATTAGCCATTCAGGTGCTCATGAGATTGTTGGTGCCATCGCGGGTTCATGTTGGATGTTGTTTGGAATGAAAAACTAGCAAAATATTAACCCAAGAGATTAGAGTGGTAATGCTAATCATTTGGAAAACAACTTGTAAGTCTTGCTACAAGTTGACGCGTGCAAACAAAATTCATGTTGGGTTTTGAAAGAGTCAAGAAACTTTGCAAAACAGAAGATTACGTCCAAGAGGTAGTGTTGCGGTTTTGCTTGTTGTGGTTGGTGAATCTTCAACATGTAAATTTGGCAGCGGTTCAAAGAGTCTTATTAGTTTTCAAGATGCACTCAAAACATGACCTTTATCATTTGCAAAAAAAATTGCGAGGACTATGACAGTTGACTAAAAGAACTTGCATGCTTAGAGTTTTGTTTTTTTCACATGTTCGTTCCGAATTGCTTTCTTGGGACATGTTTGACTTTTTTTTGCGGATTTCTGCAAAGATTTGTCTGAAAGCAGACGAAAAAAGCAAAGATGTTAAAGATGGCTAGCAACATCGAATTGCCATTACGAGTGGCAGGGAGGGTGGTCCCTGGGTTGTTTATTAAAGCTTATTAAAAAAATTGACTGAATAGCGCCTTTTGACAAAGAGGCTTTAATTGGTTTTGCGTGGGTAAAGCTTCAATGGGAGCTAGCTAATTAAATATCTAATCGTTTTTGTGTGATCTATCAACATTTTATTTAGATTTCGTGAAATTTGCTTATTAATGTTATGATTGTGAATAAATTGTGCTAATTTGTTTCGACGACGATGGACAGAAATAACCTGGGCATTTCCCTTAGTCCGACCATCTTAAAACGGTATTTTTGGTTTCGTCCTACCTCATCAGATAAATGGGCAAATGGGGTATCAAATGAAAGCTTAGAACGTCTACAATCTACTGGTCGGACAAACTTTGATGCTGAGTTCAGAAAAGCATGAAAAATGCGGTCGGTCGCATGATTGGCATATGTAAAGTTTGTCCGACCAGTAGATTCTTAATGTAGACGTTCTAAGCTTTCATTTAATACCCCATTTGCCCATTTATCTGATGAGGTAGGACGACACCAAAAATACCGTTTTAATATGGTCGGACTAAGGGAAAGGCCCGGGTCATTTCTGTCCGACCATATGATTTGGTATCTTCGAGAAAATGTCTATTGACTTCTATTTACTTTTTTCAATTTCCCCATGGCATAAGCTGACACTAAGAAACGCAACCGGAAATGCAATTTAGCCGCCAAAAGGCCCAGGAAAAGTCTGTCCGACTACTGGTTTTGAAAATTTCATGTCATTTACCATTAGATGGTGGCTAAATTTTCCACTCTGCTGATGAGGTAGGTAATCTTACGGTCGCCTCCCGGACTATAATCAAACCTGGATTAAAGTTCCACCTTAAGTAAGTTTTAAAAATAAGGTTCATATCTGTTTCCAATGTTAAGCGTCATTCACAACTTATTTAAACTAGAAAAATACCATGAATCATTTCCCTCTTCAATAAAGATAACACTTCTATTAAAAACTTGAATATTAAAAGTTACACCCTAGGACCTTTGTTGCCAACTAAGCCAGAAGGGCACTTAACACTCTCGAAATACATTCTCGAGGGCATATTACAGCGTGGACAAAATAGCAAGCCCATACCGATACCGATATTGAAAACAATAAAACTTTACCTTCCAATCAAATATACAAAATCCCATTAATAATGGCCATTTCCACTTGAACAAACTACACCTTGATCGCTTTTTATTGGCACTTACTCAGCACTAAAATAATAAAATTGTGACAGATTTACAATCAAGCTCGTAGTAAAATATTAAACTCAATTAACACCCTCCCAGGGACGGCATATAGGTAGGTACAAAACTAAGAAAATGGTCACCATTAAAAAAAAATGGTCACATATCTCACAATACGCAATAAAAGATATAAAATTTTATCTCACCTTATTTTCTCTTTGCATCATATCGGGATTAAGTTCTCCTACAAAATATCCACTCTTGGGCTGCTTCAATAAAACACCCAACAACAAACGACAAAACAAAATTAAAACCGAAAGTGCATTCAGGTTTGCTTTTTCTCTCTTTTTACATGAAACACATATTGCACATCTGAATGCATTCAAAGCGTAATTACAATAAATACAAAACACAAATAAAGCGCTATACAATTAATGTGGATCTACAATTGTTGTGGTAATGGTAGTGGCGCAGCGGACATTATAATCATTCGAATGTAATTCCTTTTGACAGTTGACAATGGACTCTTATTTGCGCAATAACCGTAAACCGTAAGTGTGACCGGGTAGACTTTGTGCAGTCAACTGTATTAGCGATAAATATCGACACGGTGACAAAGGCTTTTATCGACGCGACACGGCGAGGAAGGCTTATTTAATTTTAAATTTCAAACGTACGTAGATCGACTTCTGTTATCAACTAAAATTGTAGGTCATAAAGTTAAGAACAGAGCGGTTTTTTTACCTGGAAAGAAGAAAACAGTATTTTCTTTTAGATTTATAAATTGAAAAATTTAAATTTTTCATTAAAAATAAAAGTTTTGTATAAGAAATTGATAATTGATCATTTAAAACATTGATCTTTATTTCCCTTTACTTTTAAGCATCACTTCAATATGGTTGATGTTGTAATAGCTGTCATGCGTAACAGAAAAGCATCTAAAATTCGCGCAAACACGAACTTTTGCGTAGTCCCAAAAATAATTTAACGGCGTCTTGGTGGCATAGTTTATCTTGGACCAATGACACCTTCCGACCGAACACCAAACAGTCACTTATTCTGAATGCAATGGCACCTCTTCGATCACTTGTGGCTTGTGGGTTTTTTATTTGTGGGCGGGAATTAAAACTAAAATATTTTAATTATACTTTTCCTAATAGAATTCCGAATTTCGACATCCTACGACCATTTTAAGAAAGTCGGCGGATACCACGCCCCCTGAGTGAGGAAATTGAAATTTTCGATTTTTTCCTTTGTACTTACTCTAAAACCTACCATTGTACCAAATTTCAAGATTCTGCTTTTGTTAGAAGTGCTTCATAATTTTGATAATCAGTCAGTGAGTAATTGACACAATTACGGTTGTCGAATTTTTTACTGTTCAATACCTTACGAAGTAGTGGTTCTACAAATTTTTTTTACAGAGGACAAGGGCTATGAAGTTAATACGTAATTCAAATTGTTTTAAAGCATACTTTTGTCATAAAATATTTAAAAGCCTACTTTTTGGATAATTTATCAACGCATAGCATACTTTCCCATACATTGACTATCTGTTTTTTTTTTCATTCACATTCAAGCTCTGTAAGAAATTTACTATGTAATACTCATAATAATTTAAAAGATTGACGCTTTGTCAACTGTTTTATTTTTCAAAAACAATCGGCTTATTTAAATAAAGGGTTTGAACGTCGGAATGTAGATAGCATTCATCGTTAGCAAGACCTTAACTGAAGTTTAACAACTATGAAAGAACTTTTACAATGAATACGCAACTGAATTTTGAATAGTTACTCTCCTTCAAATGAGTACTCTATTAAGTATTTTTCCTCAAGAGAACAAAGAAACAATAATTAAACCCATTGTAAAACATTGCAACCAACACAAAATCAAGTGTCCGTTTGTACCTACTTAGTTTTTGTTAAGGAAGATTTGCACAACTGTGAGAAAGTTTTTTCTCTTTCAACTCTTAACGAAAAAAGTTCATTAATTTCAACCAAACTTTTTTCGATGTTAATGCATCCGTGACTAATAATATCTAACACATACAAAAAAAAACAATATTTAAGATCTTTCTTCCAATTCGTATTCCATTCTGCATCCCCGAACTCTATTCCCCTGCACGACATTTATAATGTTGTACGCCCTAAACAACCTACCAGCAAAACAGTCTCTGATCTTCATCAACAAGCCAAGCATCAAAACCAGCAAAAGAGACCATGATTTTCCCCAAAAACAAGACACGTCTTCGTCAGTCTGTCCCTCTGCTGTTTGTTGTATTTTTGCATGTAACTGAAAAACCGTGTGTGCCCGTACAGCATGTGGGTTGGCCTACTTCCTTTCCGTTTTTCCCTTACCATATTCCAGAATCCCGATCGTGAGGTCATAATCTAATCAAGTTAACATTTCCGATTTCTGTTTTCTGATCATCGGATCCTGAGTCCACTGCAGCGGGTCACCTGTCTTTTCGCGTTGTCGGCATTGTTGTACTTATTTCTTGCTCCAAAATAAATCACTGAACCATAAAATTTATGAGATCTTGAAGCTTCAGAAGATGCAAGAAAAAACTGAAAACGGACAATAAATATCTATATCGTATGATCTCACTTTGGGCAAAAAAGGAATTTTTTTCTAACTTGCCGCAGAATTTACCTCTCATCCTTGAATTGTTATGAAACAAGTCCGTATAGGACAATGGGAGTCGATTTTCATGACCGGGCACTGGCAGCACCACACTCTTCGCTGGTAGATGTCAGAAAGAGAGTAAATGAACGAACACAGACACTAGACAGACAGTGGGACATGCGGCTGAGATTGGTATGGTAACTGGCCACGAGCGTATGGTGAATGTGTGGGCCGAACAACTTGTTTTGCACTATCAACGAACTGCAGCAGCTATCTCGTCCAAGCAGAAGTCGTCGTTGTTCTGCACGAGTTTGGGGGTATAGTTGCCGGGCATAGTGCCAATCACATCCCACATATATGCTTCGCAGAGCGACAGAGCCATTTCCTGCTCCGTTTTCATTATATGGCTTTCCCAGATAGCATCGATGGGACCATTTGATGTTGAATGGGAAGATTTCAATTTTGCGGTGGCTGCTGGCAGCGAGAGAACAAGGATGTTATGGGTAGCACTGTGCACGTAGCTGGGCGAGAGAGTCCATCATTATTGGACGAATGAGGTGATGAAAGGTGCACAACTCTGCACAGCACATACGAAGACGCAGTGCTAGATTTGTTTTAGTGGCTCGTAAGGATTTTCTGGTTAAGCGAAGACAGACAGACACAAAACACAAGTTTCAAAACCCTGTTTGTGTTCTTTTTTTAAATCCAGAAATCGTGTATGCACCTGCGAGTGTAACATTATTCTGAACAGGGATTCACTTGATAGTTAGTCGGGTAGATCTTGAGGTCCGCAGTGAGTGTTTTGATTTATGCAAATGTTGAACGTGATTGATTGCCTGATTGCCTCGATGTAGGAACATGTTTGGGGCGATACAAGGTTCTCCTGGTTGTTTGTGGTGGGCATTTCGCCTTTTTCAAAGTCCCGACTTAGAAAGATGCGTTTTGTGAATCACGGCTCTGGTAATCTGAGAGAAGAGGAAACGGGACGTGCTGCCTCCAGAGCTTCCTTACCGTTTCAGCTATTCAAATACAATGTTAGAAATGTTGATTCTCTTGAAGTTTTGGAAATATTGATTTTCTAGTCAGATTCTTAAAGCCCGCCAGCAGTACAAGGACCCTATTCATCTTGGATTTTGAATATAAAACTGGAAGATATCAAGCATCCTCAATCATTTTTTATTCAACCAAGAGAACAAAAGGATAACGATATTATTAGCATTGATTTAAGACAGTACCAGAACAATCAACTTGCCAACACTTTGTGTGCAAAATATTTTAATATCCTTCCTGCCACTGCCCCCTTTGCATTTTCTCTTCTTAAGTTCTTCTTCAAAAATGGTAAAAGCAAATTTACATCGTATTTTATCCTCATGTGTTATTCTGACACTGAATTATGGTTTCAGTCTAAGCTGAGCATAACAAGAACACGTAGGTTCTATGGTACTCATATGCCCAGGCAACCGACAAGAAATTGTATTCAAAGTCGACTTTTATATTTATTTGCTTTTAAGCTGGCAACTTTGCAAGTGTAATAGATTTATGTTGTGCAAATGAGAATTTGTTGGGATTTTGGTTTTATTTTCTTGGATTCATATTTATGGTGTTTCATATGGAACAGATATTCAACAAAGGACAATGCAATACAATTTGAGAAAAAAGGAATTATTATAGGGCCCCTTGTTTAATGCTTTATTCAGTACGAAGTTGAGAGATCTTTTTTTTGCTATAAAAACAGTGTCTGGTCAAGGATTTTTCAAGTTGTTGTTAAAGCGAACATGAAATCTTGACTACAAAAATTTAACCTTATAACACAGATAATAAATTTATACAGATGTCTCACCTTTATGGCGAGAAATGATATATGAAACTGAAAGCTACCAAAAAAAAGCTATTTTAAAAAGCTTTAACGCTTCACTTAACGCATTATAAAAATCTATTTTCGCTCGCCTCATTGCCCATAAATGAATACTTAGGCAAGGAAAAAAGCTTCAAAAAGCTCCTTGTCAGCTAAGGCGTTGTCAGTTAAGAGCAAAATATGTTTCATTTTTGTCTGCAGGGATGAGATATCTGTATAAATTTATTATCTGTGCTTATAACTTGTTCGTTGTATTACGCCACATGTTAGAACGGGAGTCGTACGAAATCCCCAAAAGACAAAATCACCATGGGGACAAAATCTCCAAAAAAAATCCAACTTGCCAATATCTCCACGACAAAATCCCCACGGAAAAAATCCCCAAAGAAAAAATACTTTTTGCCAAAATCTCCTTGAAATCTCCAAATCTCCAATATTCAGGTACGTTTACTTACACCGTTCCTCTCACGACATGTTTTGTTTTATATTCATTCTTTATTTGTTTAAACATAAAACAAAGCTCTTTTGAATTGATTTTATTATTTATTTTGAATAAAATGAATTACATTTAAAATGAATTAAACATTTATTACATTACATTACATTTCACAGTACTTCGCACATAAATGAAACGAACTACAGACACATAGCAGCACTGGTGACTGAGACCATCGGCTGGGACAGAACAAGACATACAACAGAGAGAGACAGATAGACACATAGAAAGAAGGCACACATAACAGAAACCTACGTGGCTCAGAGGAGGAGACTTAGATGTGTATTGTCTCATGTTATCGCACAGGTGGCCTCAGATAAGCTGGCGATTTTTGTAGAAAAAGAATGCTGCTGAAGCTAGGGTTTGAACCCGTAGCGTTCGGCTTAGCAATCCACTACTCTATCCTCTGAACCATGGCCACCTGCAAACATTTATTTCTTAAACAACCTTAACTGAATACAATAATATCTCCAAAACAAATATGTCCAAGTAGTGAATCATGCGATTAAATCGCGCGATTTAATCGCATGATTCACTACTTGAACATATTTGTTTTGGAGATTTTGGCATGGAGATTTAGTCCATTGGGATTCTTTCTTTGGAGATTTCGCTGCTGGAGATTTCAGTTTGGGGATTTTTGGTTTGGGGATTTTCGTTTGGCGATTTTGGCTTGGGGAAAACGTCACCAACCCTGTTAGAACATATGAACCATAGAGAATATAAATACCTAGAGTCGCGACTTCGGGTGTTAGCTCTCTTTTGCCTACAAGCTGAAATTTATTCGTTTTATACTAACCCAGTGAGAATGTGTTAGTTTTCCAATGCTTTTTAAATGGGAGACTGTACCAATACATTCGAAATAGTACCTATACGTAAACCCTTACGAACATATACAAGGAACATACAATCGTGCCTTTAGTCTCGTATTTGCTGTGGTGAAAGTTTTGACAGCTAATGTCAACAAAATTTGACATATGCGATGAAGAAACAGGATAAGCAGAGGCATGTTTACTTGCATTGAATATTCCAAAACAAAGCACTTAGAGTTGCAACCCAAATTTTATTGAGAATTTGTTTTCTTTTCATCTTCAAAACTACCCGATTCCCTTAACATTCTACAAATATTCACTCTTCTACTGCGAATCACTCGAGCTTGAACTATTCGAACTGTCGCTGGACATAACTTCTACATAATCTTGTGAAGCCTCATTGTGAGCTCGTGTCTCTAATGCAACCGAATTACCCGACGAACCCATTGACATGTGCAACTCGCCGAGATTATTCCAAATGAATTGATTCTGGAATGAATTTGGAACTTCCCCGGTCGAAGGATTGCGCTGAATATCGCTAATGTTGTTCTGGTGTGGCATACTCGCTCCATTGATGTTCATATCGTATTTACCCAAGAATCCGCTGCGCATTTCAATGTCTGTTGGATATGGACGTCGCACGTCACCTTGCATCCAGCTCAGCGGTGCGCAGACAGCATTTGCAGCGCTAATTCGATGAGCATATTTGATTAGCTCTTCCGATGAAACTGGGCGTTTCTTAGACTGCGCAATACTGGCTAGTTTCTGTCTGGCTTGGAAGAGAGCTGTAGATAGAATCTGTTCGGCTTCTTTGAGCTGTTTCTGCAATTTCTGGATCTCTCGATCCTGGAAGGCAAACAAAAAATATAATTAAGGAATTTCTTTGAAGACAGTTTGAAGATTCACATGAACATCAACTTTGGCTCTCAAATCATCCATAGATTGCTCGATTTTTGCCTGTTCTTCGGCCAGTTCCAACATTTTACGAAATTCTTCATCCTTCGAGACGAGTAGATCAACGAGTGCAATATGTTCAGCGCTTGATATCTTTTGTGTTTTTGGTACGATTGTGTTTTCAATAAGTTCCCTGGAAGGAAACTTTGTTAAGGAATAATATAAAGCTATGATTTTGATTTATTTACTTGGAAATTAATTCAATATCATCGACTAAAAGAAGAAGACGCGCTTTAGTGCTTAAATGAAATGACATTTTTGATGCAATGCAAGCAAAAGCAAATTCGTATGTAAACGAAAAATGTGAACAAAAACAAATGCTGTCAATTTTGACAGCCGGTGTGGACTTGTAATTTTTTTATTTGGCAACAGGAAAAAAAAATTTACCCACGGCTGAGTACTAAATTTTTGTTTTCACCTCTTAGGCCGTGTGCGAATTGGATGAATTGTGGTTAAAAAATAAAAATGGATGAATTTTTAACCACTACTGTCATTTTTTAACCTGCTCAGCAGCTAGTCAAATTATGCGAAGTGTCAAAATTTAACCAAACGTCAAGTTTTAACCCATTTTTAACTGAATTCGCACACGGCTTTACACAGATTCACAGACAGACACAGAAAAAAGAGAGGATTGTGAGAGTTCACCTCAGAAAAATTTTGAGCGTGTTTTCGGCAAGGGAGGAAAAGGTCGCGACTCTAGGTATTATATCTTTATGTAATGAACCGTGAAGCTATACTACAAAATTGTTTTAGTTTCCGTCGAGCATTCATTCGGCAACAAATCACAGAAAACAGAACCAGCGCACGATCATTTACCTCGAACTTTAGAAAGAGCAAAACTGCTTGAACCAAGGTTTTTTAGAACAACAGTTCCATATTTATCTTCCGAGTAAATAGTTTTGAACCCATTTGCGTATCCAAACCTAAGAAACCATCTTATCTACCTCCTTTTTTTGGGACTTGTATTTTTTCGTCCTTGATCTCCTTAGCTGCTTAGAAATACCTGCTCCTAGCATTTCCGTTTTTTCCTAGGTGGTAGATAGATGATATAATATGTTTGTTTGTAATGGTGACAAGCACAAATCTATTACAGGGGTCGTGATTTCGATGTCGTCCACATAACTAAGGAGCAATAAATTGGATGATCTTTTTCACAACTGCACACTGAAGTGTGTTTTGAGAAAGGTCAGACAAGCCATTGTTACCTTCATTTAACTTCGCTGAAACAATACGAACTCTCGTCATCCTCATAATACTAGTTCTCGTCATCGTCATTCGCGTTCTCGTAATCTTCATTCGAGTTATCGTCATCGTCATGCTTGAAGGACATAGATTAACTCTAGGTTCGCTCTGTGTGGTACTGTTCTTTATATAGACATCGGTCGTCGGCGCGGCGGCGTGGCATACCAAATTTGCTGCGGATAGATGACATACAATAGCATGCTCGAAGAACTTTTTGAAAGAAGTTTTTAAATTTGGCAGCAGCCCCGACTCAAAAATCAATGCTGAATCGTGAAGGCTAACATAATCTCAAAAACAGCCATGAATCTAAATAAATGAGACATGTGTCAATTGAACCAATTATTTTCATTCTTAACAGAAACCTGCACAAATCTAATAAACAATCATAGCCAATTTGTAAATTTTCATTATCCAGCTTCTACTGAGACTTCCGTTAGCTCACCTATAGACTTAAAGCTCATAATCAAATCATAACACTATTGCCAGATTGTAGGCAGAACTCTGCACTTGTTCTGCTTACATGACGTCATTTAGCATTTGAAAGTTGTTTTACTCAAGTGAATTACCAAAACTGGCTATCCTGCAAGCTACAAAATTATTCGTGTTCTTTCAAAAGCTATTCAAAAAGAACTCGCGTATGTGACACATGCTCCGTCAATCTCCGCAGATTGCACACACACCTGTGAGCTCAAATAACTAATCCACGAATGAGATCGAAATCGATTTAAACCACACAAACGAAAACAAGGTATCTTAATCTATCGGTGGCAATAAGAGTTTCTAAGAATATGTAATTGTAATTGGAAGCAATTGTATAAGAATTAGCATTCTAAGTCGTTAAGTGCATGTGACAGCGAAATAAGAATAAAAACGCCTACGACCATGAAGTGGAGTGAGCGTTGTGCCAATTATGTCGATTTGTTTGGTTCTCAAGGGGAGGGAGCTATTTTACCCACTTACTGCAATCAATAGCGATATGTTTTGTTTGATATTGTTCTTTCCACAATGTGCGTTACTTGTGCACTAAACATTTGTCAAAAGCCAACAGAGGCATGCATTCTTGCATTAAACGTTTGTGATTTGTTCCTCTTGGGCAAACGTGTCTTCTGTCAAGAGGAAAAAACACATGAATCCCAAAGACCACAAAAATTCGTTGCAGCCCTCTTATTCAAGCCCTACTGCAACTCACATTCCAGTTCGAAATTTTTCCATCACATAGCTAATTCGCTGAATCTATCCTCTCCATTTTTTTTCTTACGCCATCTGCACACTTTGGAATTTCTTTTGGTAAATTGCTCAAAACTCGCAGATTCTCACTCTCCTCCTAAGCAAACGTTCAACAAGCTTGCGCAAAACTATTTGCACGTAGAAAGTTCAAAAGAGTTGTAATCTAAAGTTCAAGGAAGCGAAACTAATGTTATAACTTATAACACTCCATCGTGGAATACAAATAATTATACTCATAGACCGAGTCCAATAACCACAAAAAGGAAAAAAATGGAAATAGTAGGAAAATCGACCATTCGTCGAGCAGCAATAAAATGCGTGAAAAATTACACTCGTTTTCAATTTTTCCACCTCAATTACATACAAATTATTTGAGGGGAAGAAAAACCTTCGCCACTCCACTTGAACTTAATTTTTCTCTTTCTTCTGTTTTTGTGTTTTTTTTAGTAAGCAGCAAAAAATAAAAAACCTACGCAGTTGCATCCATCAGAAGAAAATTTTATCATGTCGAAATGGGCGGCTATGCAACAGCCGATGCCGGCCGTATGTTGGCGATCTCAGACCATCCGCAATGGCAAAATGGTAAAATGTTAATGAAAATATGGTAATCCGACAACTACGATGGTGATGACCGACAGACGATGTCCAATGGAGGGACGCTCATCGAAGACGACGTTGGTCGATGCCAATGGCGATGGATGCATAATGATGGAACTACATTTTGACGTGGGAAATTACATTTCTTTATCAATTGTATTCGGAAGAAGCGTAGACGATAGAAAAATTAGGCGATGGCAATCTGATTCGACCAGAAAAAATGTCACTTGGTCGGAGGTGATTTTCTGATGGTTGTGACAAATATTTGTGTGTTGGTAGCTCAATCAATCATTAGGCTATTAAGCAAAAGGTAGAATGTTTTGGCATCCGGTATCAGAAGAAACAGAAAGGTACACTAAGGGAAATTTCTTTATATAACGGGCCGTTCACAAATGTAAATGGAAATTTCATTTAACCTTCAAACAGATTGATTTTATTGCGCCCGAAAAACGATTCTTTTTAAGCAAACGGGATTGCAACACATTGCGAGGTACCAACATTGGAAATAAGGCTAGGAAAGAAGTTATTCGATGTCAGATAACTCTATAGGTACTCGCAAATCGAAAAAGATTAAACTATGTTAAATAATCTTTTTAGGAAAACTTTGCCGGCAGCACAATTTAAGTGTGACCTATCGAGTTTATTTTCCCATGTACTCAGCACATTGAAGCTGCAAGAAATAAGTGAAGACGATGTAACATGAAATCTCTACCCCGATTGATGGCTGGATTTAATCAACAACTACGACAAGACACGGAAAGAGAAGAAGAAGAACTGCTCAAGAGATTTGTCCTATGAAGTTCATTACCAACCCCCAAGGCCAAATTCTTGTGAAAGACGTTAAAAATGCTCAGCTTAAGTTTATCCAAAAGCACAGTTAAGGAAGTTAGTGAGGTGATTTCGTACTTTAAAAGTCGGAAAACTGTTTAGTTTATAGTATTGCTCTTTATCGAAGGCTGAGGTATGACTCAGCGGATCCAATCCAGCGTAGTTGGCTTGGGTAGAAGACTTCTTGCCTCCAAAATGATATCCAACTGTTTGTTTACTTTTCAAGATTTCATACACAAACAATAATGTACTGTTGCCTTACAATAAACTGCAATTGAGCGGTCAACGAATTGTCATTGGTTCCGGCTCAAACCAATGTGTTAGCAGCGTAAACGTTTACGAACCTGTCTTCAACAGCAGGTTAAATAGTAGGCGGGCGTGTGCTATGTGCCCTTTATGTCATGAATAAACTCTTAATGAGTTGAATCAAGTGTAATCAAGATCAGATGTATATGAGGTGCGTTGTCAAGCAGGGGTGTTTTGTGCGAACAAAAAATCGAAATTTGTAACTCTTTGTTTCAAGTTTTGAAAAAGACATGATAGAAATGATATCCAGAAGGCCCATGATTTTAGCCTGCATACCTACTCTTGTGTGGTGATTGAAAGCCCCAATGCCTTCAATGTAAGGGACGTTTTCTCCTTCCATTTTACAAATTGAAAACATCGAAATTTCTTGCAAAAAAATCAAAATTCCTTATAAGATTTCCTTATCCCTATACCCTATGGTTTAAGCTTTCGATTTACAACCACGAAGTCCGATATGGTTACCCTGAGGAAACGATTAGTTCTTGAAGCCTGAAACCAACTTAAACGGTATTGTGTGTTAATATAGAGAGTTAGAATGTTTTTTCCATCATGGTCGGAAAAATCCTCTGGATTCGTTTCAGTATTGATTTCAAAATATGTTTGTAAGTTCTCGACAATGTGCTGTTGAGTGACCTTTTCAACATCACCCTCGAAATATTTTTGCATCTTTCCATCAACTATGGCAAAGCTGGAAGTACATACCCTGGGGTTAGAGGTGCGTTTCTTAGCTTGCCAAGCAAATTCGTTTAGTGGTAAATAAAGGTAAAACGCTGCCATTATAAATTATTATAATACAACAATTATCACTTTTCCAATCAATCCTCTCTGGCATACAGAAGGCGGAAAGACACGGATCTTGACAAAATCCAGATACAAAAGTTTAATGTTTCCTGACTCTTCTAACGTGATTGTTGTTCTTTTTTCAACAATATTTTCTGCTGACCAAGATATCATGTTCTCAGACGATTTTTGCAACATACACATATGAGTTTCTCCCTATTTTCGGATTGGGTTCTAAATCCACTGGCGCAAAATTATAGTCCGCTAATGAACAATTTTAGTGTGATACTAGCTTAAAATGACGTTTCAAACATGACTCAAACGTCATTTTAAGCTAGTATCACACTAAAATTGTTCATTAGCGGACTATAATTTTGCGCCACTGGCTTTATCTTGGTGGATGTTTTACGATATTTATTTGGGTTTAGAATAATAACCTTTTCTGTAATAAAAAGCATTAACCAAGAAACACTTCCGCATTATTTGATAATAAATCTTGCCTCTGGACCCACATCGTTGAAAATAACTGGAGTGCTCAGCAAGAATTTCCCGAACTATTTGTTCCTGAGTCATAAGAACTCATTTAGGCTCTTCGTTATACATTTATTACACTATAACTCCTCAACTCCACTGTCTTACTTATTTATTACACTGCCCGCAAGTGTATGCATTATGTTGCATAAACTTGTTGTAGCTTGCAGGTCCTATTAAATTGAGAACCTCTCCTCTCATCAAACTAAAATTTTCAAATAAATTTTATTCCTACACGATTTATTTTCTTCCTTCTAAGCTAGACACTTGGTAGTTGGTATCCACTTGTGTTACCGGATTAATTGATTTAATCTGCTTGTCGGAGGGTATACCCAAACTTTTTTCATATAAAAGATATTAAGCTTCTAACATCATTTTATCAAGTTACACATTCAAATTGATTTTTAACCTTCTTGTACACAATGCTTTGCTCCTTACATTTTTCCAATAAAATGCGATGAATGAAGTAAAGAAGTTTAAAACAAAACCCAAACAAAAAGGTTAACAAGAACCAATCATGTAATTGTGTCCACCTACAAGGCCAGCAGAGGTGTTGAGTTTCATTTAAGTCAAGTTAGGAAAAAGTAAATCGAGACAACAACAAAACAACAAGTCTCGACTCAGTGCGAAGAAAAGTTCTGCCCAAACATCACACCGCTCGCTGGCTATAACGTCAATTAAGTTATGCTCAAATCAATTTGACTGCGGTAGATGTGGTAGCATCAGAGTAATCAATATCAACTTCCTTTGGTCTTTGTCTTTGTCACCAAACAACCAAAATATTTGCTTATGAAGAAAAGACACTCTTCTTAGAAGCAACAATGAACTGTTAATTGGATGAAGAAACCAAACGACGATAAACCAGAAAGAAGAAGTTTTAGAAATTTGAGAAAAATTAAGAAAATAAAGACGAAAGAGCTGATTTTTTTAAATCGTTTTACTGCTTTTCTGCTTTGGTTCTGTGAAAAATTCTGATTTTTGTCAATGTCCAGATTAAGTCGCGATTGTGCTTCGACGGAACAACAAAAAAATTGAAATAACGAAACAGAAAATGGGAGATGAAATGCTAACAGTGTTTGATCTCACTCTCAACACAGAATAAGCAAAAAAAAAAATCCAAAGTTTGAGTTTGTGAAACGAAAGAGCTGAGCAACGAATCTGAATTTAAGTTTGTTTACACATTCTTCCAGAAAATCTTAAGCAACTCTCACTGTTTTCAGTGGAATCTTTGAAATAAAACTTTCGCTAAAGACTTTTCACCATCCAAACGGTGTTTTTATGTCCCCGCGTCTTCCGACTTAACACTAACAAAAATCGCATTCAGATTAATATTTACGATCAATTAAAACAAAAGCGAACTGAGTATGGCACATGCAATTCTTCTAAAAGATGACTAAAACACCCGAGGAAGAGGAATTAACATTCCACTTAAGGAGTATGGTTCTATCTATTTGTCAAGAGAGTTGTGACAGCCGCAGAGATTATAGTCTCCAAGACCACGACCGGCACCGCATCGTCGACGAAAGATGAACACAGAAAATAAAATTGAAACAACGACGCGTCTTCGTCGTCGTCTATTCATTCATCTCTTAATGGGTTTATCGTTCCGAAACGAGAACCGACTGCAACTGAAATGAAAAAGGAAGCTCTTGCGTTGGCAGCTAGCAGCACGGCCGTGGCAGAAGCTCAACAGAACATCAGCACTCTGTGTGTCTTTTTTCTCTTACCTGGAGCTCCTTTTTAGCGTTCGCACTATCACCGTTTTAAGCGCAAAAATGTCGTAAGGCTGAAAATTGTGCTGCCATCTTGAGCTTAAGATTAGGTTAGAATGCATTTTAGTAGTTTGTGGTGGTCGTTGGGCATCTTTTGGTCGCGTCGTTCGCCGCAAAAGCGAGAGAGAGCGTGTGATGGGAGGAATTATTAAATTACTTTTATGGCCGCTGATAGAAGAGCTCAAAGGGATGGTGAATTTGTTAGTAAGAAGGAAGAATATAAATTCCCGAAAGCACAGCTGTTGGCAAATAATTAATTTTTCTAAAAGAACAGCCGGCTCTTAACTATACAGGCGAACAGTACTAAAATGGAAATGAGTAGTTTCTTTAAAATTGAAGAAAAAAATACTCTGCTCGTTTGAGGTATCATAAAGACAGGTGGGCAGTGAAAATAATGTAAAGTGAAAATTCAGGACAGGATATTGGATAAATAAATCCAAGGTACTTTGAATGACTCAAACGACTTGAAATATCGGCCTTGTTGGAGCAGCGCGCGTAGGTACGATATTTGTTCATTTTGAGCAAATTTTCAAAGTCGGAGGAGTTGACATTGAATGACTCAATAAAATGTAAAAATCTTGAATTCTGTTCGATCGCCTCGATGGAGAGTCAAGAATTCACAAAAAGTGCAGAGAATATATTTCTGTCTCCAGATGAATTTGTTTGCTCTTTACTCAATATTCCATCAGTGAAGTCGTCAATATTCAACGCGCACTTCACTTGAACGACTTAACCTTTGTTCGAAAACTTTCCGCAATCTCAACTGACTCCAGAGAACTGAGAGTGACGTACAACACAGGGCCGTTCGTCAATAAAATATTGCACGACTTCACTCTCTAACTTAAACCTTCTCAAAACTTTTTTTTTTTGCATACGGACTCTGTCAGCATCAGCATTATGAAGGAAAATAAAGAATACACATTTTAAAATTCTACCCGCGTAAAAGGTGAGTTGCGCTCCTTACCAGAGATAAAGCCACATATTGTTAAAGTGCACAAACAAGTTCAATGCCTTGGCTTCGAGCTAGAATATTTGTTGTTATTTTTAAGTGAGTAGAGCCCTAAGTTAGCGCATTTCGCATTGAATTGCTATCAAATATTTGTACTCGCAGACATTTAAATGGCCAAATGCAAATGATCGCACGTCCGTTGTTGGTCGTTTGTACGGATTTCTGTTTGCCGCTAGTCGGTTGCGTTGTTCAGGTGTAGGCTCTGTTTTTACTTTTGTTTCTGGCCGATAAAGATTAAATCCACTGATCTTAGATAATGCCATAAATGGACATTGTCTACTGGGTTTCAAAAAGGGTGTGCCAAGACAACACAGTCACCGACTACGAGACACCATTGACTCTGACACTGGCTGCCTGCAAGACCAATACATCACTTTTGTGGCCCTAAACTTTATTTATGGTTTAGAAAAAAATTAGAACAGAATCAATAAATGATTGCTTGCGAAGATAGTCTGCGAAAAAAAGGCAGAAATTCAATATCCGCTCCAGCGGGGTCTCTCTGCGATGGACATCATTTTGGATTGAAAAATTCGCACACTCATTGCGAAACTTTCACTTGTGGCGAAGTCATTGAGATCTTGATTGAACATTTATTTTTGCGTTTATGCGGCGAGTGTGCTGTTGTAGAGAGATAATAATTTATTATTTGAATATGAGAATTTGACGTATGAGAGATCTTACGTTGATGTCGGTGCATTTTGAGATTGAGCCCGATCATGAGCATCAATCATAATTTTCCACATAACATATCTGATGATTTGATGCGAGTAGAAAGTGCAATTGGATTGTTATGTTGTGGGCTCCGCTGACCGATTGATGATTGCTTTGAAGACAAGTGAAGAAATTATAACGTGAGGTAGGTACCAAACGATTGCGAATCCAGAAAAATGGGTAATATTTTGAAAGGATTTTATATCTCTGAGATATTACTCACAAAACTTGTAAGCGCAAGTTCACGCGGAGAAACAACAGCACCTTAACAACAGCCCTACATTTGGAGGTAAGTGCGAGGGGCTAACATCCATACCACAGTTAAAATAACTTCAATAAAGAATAACAGAAACCTGGCGATCACGTTTGAACCGCCAAGCAAATCGAACCAGTACTATCCCAAAGGTACGGTTTGAACCAAGCCTAAATAGGTATAACCAGCAGATTTCTAAAGCATGTAGAGAACAAAATAAAATTACCTAAATATTGAACCCAATACACACCACAGAAAATCAAATCAAAATCCCTAAAAAATAAGTCTCTGTTTATGAATATTCCATTAAAGTTTAATATCGCCTCTTCGTTAATTGTTTCCTATTGCCAAGATAGCAGCCTAACACTTTGTTTCCTTTAACTGGAACAAATGTATTTCGCGTCTTTATGACGAATTTATCACCTAACATGACCCTATTTATAGCAGGTACCGCCTATAAAAAATTTTCTCATTCAAATCGATTTGTTTTTAATTGTTTTCTCGAGTTTTCTAGTTCATTCACCTAACTTAACTTTTTATTTTTTGATCATAAATGTGTAGCACCAATTAAATGAGATTTTTATTAAAAAAAAAAAACATAATTAAAATTCCTTTCCCAAAACTTTATGGAAAATGTCTCGTCCGATCAAAAATAAGAAACAATATTAAAAACCTGATGCTTATCGACAAATTAGGAAAAAATAAAAACAAGAAATAAATATTTGACTTTTCTGGTGACTACATTTCCCAACAAACACAAAAAAACTCGAATATATTTATGACATAAGCCACAAGACAACGCTGCCGACCATTATTTCTTAACCACCAAAAATCAAACAACAATCTTATAAATGAAGGGAACAATAATGTGCTGATGATGCGTGGCTTTAGTAATTTTTCTTATTTGTATAAGATTCCAGCTTCAAAAGTGTTTGATGATTTTTTTTATCTTTGAAAGAAATTTTATTATGGCGCCGCCGGCCGATGCGATGGCTGCTGCATTCGCTCGCCAACAACATTGTCTTACAGGGGATCGTTACTTCGTTAGTTCCGAGAGACTGAAATCATGATTTTGGTTTTTTCGAAGAAATTTTGTGTTCTTCTGTTCTGACCGAATCGCTCTTAAGTAAATGAAATTTGAATTTGAATGATGCATTTTTGATTGGGATTTCGATCGAAAGGTTTCACCTTCGCTTAATAGAACCATTAGAGATCACATCAACCGAGGCTATCCGTTCGACTATGTCGACCTCAAAAAACTCAAAAATCATAGAAGTATTAATATTTATATGATCAAGTTATTGGGAATATGGGAATCATAAAAAATAGGCAAATTCGATTTTAACATTGGACTTAACGGTTTTCTGCTGGTCTCGTCTTCCCTTTCAATGTTAAACGAAATATAATTTGTGAAGCAGTTTAAAAATTAAACAAGTTAGCTTTACATTGCCATTGACCCTTGATGTAATTTTCTGGCGGACGCCTTTGGGGTTTGATGAATGGGCAGATATTGTCTAAGCGAGTTGTTCTTTGGTAAGAAAACAAATCGCTATGTTTTGTTAGGCCTAATGAACAACTCTCATCGATCACTAGAGCAATGTAAGTTATTGGAAAAAACTGAAGTAACTAACAAATTGTAAGAAATTTAATAGGCCATTGTTGAAGTCTCCAAGTTTGAGGTTAAGAATGTGCTTATCGTAAAAAATACCATCTCTCCCACTCTTTAAAAAAAAAAAAAAAAATCGCCAAAAATTTATGTTAACATTCAACATCAATAAATTTTAGAAATGTATGATAATCTTCTGCATCCTTCGGAACGAATTATTGATATTTCATGATTAAACATCTTCCATCTTTAACAAGGGAGATTATAATAGGCGAGGTAAAGTACCACTTTTTTATCGATTAATGATTGAAAACTATCACTTTGTTCAAGTTGAATAAATAATAAGTTATGTCTACAACAACAACATGAATGGTGAAGAATAAAATTGATCAAAAAAGATGAAAAAAAAAGAAGAATTTGCCTTGAGAGCGTCTTTGAAAATTGCGGAATTTAACACTTTGTTTTATATTTTTGGCTATTTTCTTTCTGGCCAGAAGAATTATTAAAGTGAACTTTTAATTCAAATTTAATTGCAGTATCCATGGTTGGGAGAACGAAAATTGTTGGAGCTTCTTTGAGGGCCTATAATTGCTGTTTTATACATTCCGAAGGTATGAAAATATTAACTTGAGTTGGTTTGATATTCTCACGAATTTAAGATTTACCTTAAGGGTTTATTGAAAATTATTAAATGATGGACAAAAATAAATCAGAAACGCATGACAAGGTCAGTTTTTTAAGTGGGTTCTTACTTTTCTAGAAGCTAGTTTTTCAGTGTAAGACAGTGATAACAGATTTGAAATAACGAAAAGGTGGATATCAAGAAATTTTTAGGAAGATAATTATTAATATGTTAGTTTAAGAAGATAGCTAGGTGTCTTAAAACAAATTTACACTTTTATTCAGTTAAAGTCCGCTTCTGCCTTCATGTTCGAGACGTGGTTGTCTCCAACTACTGAACCCTCTTCATCGCATATGTCAGTTTGGAAGTTTTCTTTGTCATAGTGATTGTGAGAATATTCGACATCTTAACCATCAGCCAATCCTCCATGGAGTACGGTTTTTAACTTGTCCTATATACTTGTAAGTTTGGGATACTCCGACGTTCAAGGTAGCAACAAATTCAGATTTTTGTGTTAGTCTTAAGGCTACACCTAAGAAACTCTAAGATCACTACGTCTAAGAGATAAATTACTCGATGCACTTCTGAAATTTCTACAAGAACTTAATTTGCGCCAAGCCAATGGAGATTTTAGTGTATATTTTTTACACTAGAGCTGATTCAAGCCTCATCAATTTTAAATAATGTATTATTCGGCTTGGTCCGACAGTTAAAACTTATTCACTTTTCAAATAAAACACAAACTTCACTTTATTCAAATCACTCACAAACTTATTTATTCAACACTTTCAATTACTTTTCAAACCCAGTATCTTTATTTTTTCTCAGTTCACAATCAACTAACTAATTGCTTCGCTGCCAAACGGGCTTTATATATAACACAGATAGGTTCGAGAAACTAATTATACTGGGGTTTTTGTAGGAGCTGAATTTTCCCGATGCTTAACGAAAAGTTCTCTTCTTAATCACTAGATGTTGCCCCTCATTTAAACTGTCCTACACAAGTGTTTACTACTACAAATAAACTTATTGCTACATACTTATTTCACTATTAAACGATATTAGAGTGATAGAGATAAAGAGTGTATGTATGTACATTACATATAGACAAAGATACAGAGATACAGAGAGATAAAGATAGTGATAGAGATATTACATTACATTACATTTCACAGTACTTCGCACATAAATGTAACGAACTACAGACACATAGCAGCACTGGTGACTGAGACCATCGGCTGGGACAGAACAATACATTAATACAACAGAGAGAGACAGATAGACACATAGAAAGAAAGCACACATAACGTGGCTCAGAGGAGGAGACTTATATTTGTATTGTCTCATGTTATCGCACAGGTGGCCTCAGATAAGCTGGCGATTTTTGTAGAAAAAGAATGCTGCTGAAGCTGGGGTTTGAACCCGTAGCGTTCGGCTTAGCAATCCACTACTCTATCCTCTGATAGTGTAAAAACATTACAATAACAACCCGTATTATAATTAAGATGTGGGATGATCCTGACATTATCTACTAAATACTCTACATCAATATGCAAATTGGAACTCTTTGCGTTGAATTCTTGTAGTCCCATAAATCAAGTGCAGCGGATTTTAAATAATAAATTTATACCAAAACTAATTGAATCTCAGTTTTCTCATATAAGGCTTAGTCTTGCATTAATTCAATAGCTTCAAATTACTTAATTATCCAGAGTCGTTTGGCTTTGGTTTGAAAAGTTACAAGTCTCATGACGGTTTTCTGCTTCAGGCCAAATCGATTAACATTTTGATCATTTAACATGTATCACTCACTTGAAGACCACACAAAATCTTTTCGGTGCACGTGCAGATACACAAAATATACAATTCAATTCAATTAAAGTTTTATTAGTTACATTTTATAAGTCTATATTACATTCAAATTATAATTTTGTAGAGTTTTAGGACTTTTTTATCCTTTACAGCTAAGATATAATTTGATACAAAGAAGAAGAGTATTATAAATTTGGTATTTAAAGGGAAAAGAAGTATAACAAAAAACCCCTATTCAAAAACTTACAAACTAATATTGCACATGATTATTTTATATGTATGGATTTCATTGTTATTGAAGTAATTGATGAACGAGTTCATTATCGGATAAAGAACAATTGCGATGAAATTTTTCTTTATAAATTTCAATGTTTAGGTTTAAAAAGTTGATATTTGCTTGTTCGTGTAACCTGTGTGTCGAGTAACACATTGGAAGATCTAACATAATCTAAAGCACTTTATTTTGACATCTTTGTAGTTTCAGCTTATGAGTTTTGGCACAGTCGCCCCAAACAGGTGCACCATAGAGGAGGATGGATTGAAAAACTGATTTGAACAAAACAATTTTGTTGTCCTTACTCAGTTCAGATTTTCTGGATATCATATTATAGAGAATTTGGATATACCTATTTATTTTAACATAATGCCAAGATATCTGCAATGCTCAGACCATTCGCACAAAAGATACAATTTCGACAAAAAAAAAAAAAAAACTTAGCAAATCACCCCGAGTGCCGCCGCCGCGGCGCGCCGGTTGAAACAATAATTTTCGAGGAAACAAACTTGCAGTCACGCAATTTTTCCATTTTTCTCTTCCATTGTTTGATTTTCAAAAAATGTTTTCGGTCAAAAACCGGCGCGCCGGTTGAAACAATAATTTTCGAGGAAACAAACTTGCAGTCACGCAATTTTTCCATTTTTCTCTTCCATTGTTTGATTTTCAAAAAATGTTTTCGGTCAAAAAAGATTCTTTACACAGCTGCAGAGAAACAAACAATCGATGAGATCACTTCGAAGTAACAAAAACCACAAAACTACTTGAAAACTACTACTACTACTACGAATAAAATAGAATCCTAAATTTCCGACCTAACGTAAAACTGGAATTGCAATCAGATACTAATTAATTATATCAGTCCCAACTCCCAACATAACCTTGAACATTTGCAGTTCCATACATTTTAGAAAACAAGTTCTTAAGCTTATTCTTAACGATATTTATTACTTTCCGAGATTTGTTCTTCTTGTAGAAAGTGGTTAACATCAAGAGCTTCAACACTCTTAAAGACTTAAGCAGCTTAATCTCACCCCAAGGCCACTTAACAAAAATATAAACAAAAAAAAATTCAACGAAGATGCTCTTATGATATCAATAAAAAGGAAATATGTATATAAAATGAAATGAAAGCTTAACATGGTTCTTCTATTAGGTTGTAAACACAAACATTTTTTGTAATTTTTATTTTTAATCCGTGTTTTTAATTTTTAATTATAACTTTGTTCATCAAACTCTGAATAGACTTTTATTACAACAGTCATAACCACTATTTTGTCTTGCCTTCAAAATAGCTTCATCCTGTCAAAAGCAACATTCCAGTTTATCAGTTTTTAATGGCGACCATACGTCTGTGTCTTTCATGGCTGATAAATATTTAGGGCTCTTTTATATTGCATAACACATTACATCCGTCGAAAGATTACAGACAAAAATCAAACAACCATAAGCCGGTTTAGTTTGAAATCTTTTGAAGAAACCAAAATTAAGAGGGAAAAGAGCCAATAAGTGATATTGGCGTTTTGATGATACACGAATGCGTATTTGAACCATTTTTGACCATTTAAAATGTCTAAATTTAAGCTTCCCAACATAAAATATCAACCATAACAGAACGCTATCCAGACTCGTCTGGCCTAAATCTTTCATTGGAGAGTTACTATGGAACATCTAGTAGACGAACCAAGGTTCTACCAATTATTTTCTAACGTAGACAACATGAAATCTTCGGAACCAACCGTAAAAGGTATACCTACAAGTCTCATTTATCCAAACGGAGTAGGCACCGAAGGGTTGCACATAAATGGAGAAAAAATATAGTGCCTGGTGTCACAAGAACAACTGTCAAGGCTGTATACGCTCAAAATAGTATGATACTTGAATATTATTTATTAGCTGCACAAGACCAACAGCACCTAGTTTTGGTTTTCAACCTCTTTAAATCCAAAAACCGTACCATTGTTTCAAAACTTATGTTATATAAGACTATGTTCTTACCAGTCACACTGATGGACCTGTGCCTAGACATAGGTCTTTTCGATACAAATATCCGCCCGAACAGAACGCCAAAAACGTAGCAGTTAGAAATTTTATGGTTTTCTGGACCGGATGTCTAGCCCAACTAACTTAGCTAGGCTCACGATAATTTGTAACACTTTTTTAGCCATAATCCAAAGTATTATTTTTTTTATTTTAAGTATTTAAAGTTTATCCTCATTCCTTTAAAAAACTTACATGATCAAAAGCTTTTCAAAGAAAATTAAAGAGAGGGGAAAATAAACAGTGCATTCTTTTTAAGTGAATTCTGCATCTGTCTGAATTCATTCATCTGTCACAGTCACAGTCTTCGTGAGGTTCAGACTTGGCACTGGACAAAATTGTTGTTTATCTTTTTGAAAAATATGTTGTTTGTCATTAAGTGTTGAATTTAATTCAACCGCAATTAAACTTAAAAAACAAGATTAGATAAGATAAAACAAAACAGCTGATCTGCAAACCTGTTGTTATATTTTTTTAGTTGATTTTTGGAGTTTAGTTTAAAAAGTGCTGTCATTTAAACCGAGTTAGTGCAAACAAAATTTTAGAGAAATAAATAAGACTAATAACGACTTTGCTAATATCTGTTTGTTAATAATAACATCCAGTAAAGCTTAACCTCTTTTTGATCATTTTTTTTTTTTTAAGTTAAGAATCATTAAAGTAGATAAAATACAAAGTCAAATTTCTATTTCACCGAATACCTCACACTCTTTCCATTACCAGTCCTAATTCTGCTGTTATTTATCGATAACGTTACATTATTAAGTAACATCAAGTTCAGAGTTCGTTGAAACTTAAATATCTTCGAATCCCCAATCAATTGAATTTAAAATTATTGTTATTTCACCATTAGCCTAACAAAATTAGTATTCTGATCGTCTTCGATTCGTTTTTAGGTCACACTGCAGCCCTCCTGCCTAAACCTGTAAGCCCATATGTTCACCATTTGGCATAAATTAACACTTATTTTCTGACAAACATAAATATGAGCATCGAGTATAGTCTTCACATCGAAATACACAAATGTTGTATGTGAATTAAATTGTCTACGGCTTTTTGAACAAATAAACTCAAAACTCACTTGTTTAATATTCTTTGGGGGGAGTCCGCATTCGAAATGTAGTCACAAAGATTGGGCTTGATTTTTCGTTTGCTTTGAAAGAAGCCTGTGCTTTTGGACGCAGAGTTAAGAAAGAGGGAGCTTTTGTTGATTGTCATAAATTGTCGGACTGTATATCAACTGGTTATTTGTTTTTGATCATTAATTTTGTAAGATTCTAAGGGAATTGAAGGAATCTCATGGGTTTCTTTGTAAAAGATAAAACGTTTAATGTTTCATGTTAAGTTATGTTGTGGTTGAATAAGGCTTCTGTGATTTTAATTCGTTTGGGAACTGAAATCAGAAAAATGAATATTTACGAAAAGGCGAGGAAGTTGTTGTGTCAAATTTGAATTTTATTGGAGGTACGGTGCCATAATTATGACACTTTGAATGTATGCCTTCGGAATTTATGGTTCTTTGATTAAGTTATTCGGTGAGAAATCAAAATAATTGGTTTGAAAATTATGGACAGGCATGGAGAATTTCAAAAAGACTTCACTAACGAAGAAAGGTTAAATCGGTGTTTTTTTTGTAGGTTGACATTTAAAGAATTTAAAGTACCTAAGTTGAGAATAAACGTACCATGCTTTGAAATAAAAATTCTGAACCGATCAACGATTTAAGTTCTATTTAAATAAAAAAAATGTATATATTTGACTACTTGAAAGCCCCTTCTTTTTGCGAGTGTATTTTCATAGGTGTTTGGTCAAGAGGAAAGTAAGTATTTATATATGACCTTTTACAAATTAGGTTGATATTGAA
This sequence comes from Sphaerophoria taeniata, assembly GCA_943590905.1. Lineage (NCBI taxonomy): Eukaryota > Metazoa > Arthropoda > Insecta > Diptera > Syrphidae > Sphaerophoria > Sphaerophoria taeniata. The sequence goes on from OX016540.1 coordinate 264,300,685, forward strand.
CTTGGAATTTTATTTTAAGCCATATAACAAGTTTGGTCAAATGCTACGTGGGCGATTCAACCTGATTATTTTATATGAATACAAAAACCTGTCGGTTTTTCTTTAAAATACCGAATTTGAATGCATTGATATTTAATTTTAGCGATTTGCTTAGGCTTAATTTTTTTTTTTAAACAATTCATCGACACTTTGATTGACATTGACCTGTTTTTTTGGTTAATAACGGGTGTTTTTTTTTCGAGGTTTAGAACTTTAAGTTGGCATTCAAGACGGCGACCGATTTAACAGCTGTCAAGTGATTTATTCTCAGTTTGGTTAGGCAATTCATCATGAATAGACTCACGCCTGAACAACGCTTGGAAATTGTCCAATTTTATTTCGAAAACAATGGTTCTGTGCGGAATACGTATCGCACACTACGTCCATTTTATCGTCGACAAAATCGTCCATCAGAGAAGTTAATTCGATTAACCATGGAACGTTTTCGCACCACGTTTACTCTTATTAATAACGCGCATCCCCATAGACGCGTACGGTGCGTACAGAAGAAGCTATTGCTACTGAAGAGCGTAGCATTGAGGAAGACCCGAATGAGTCCATCCGCCATCGAGCACAGGAATTCGATCTGTGTCCATCCACTTTATGGAAGATTTTGCGGAAGGATCTTGGTTTGCGTGCTTACAAAATCCAACTCGAGCAAGAATTGAAGCCAAACGATCATCACAACTCGTGCCACAATCGATTTATTGAAAGACACGTTTGGTGACCGCCTAATTTCACGTTTTGGACCAGTGAATTGTGTTATACGTTCTCAACCGTGCTTTCGCTTTCGCGAGAAGAGTGAGAATACGGACAGAAAAATGAAAGACTATTTTATTTAAATTTACTTGTTTAATTTTTATTTCCTTTTATTTTCACAACAAAGGCCCGCTGTCTTAAGCTTGGCTGCGACCTTGTCTTGAGGATATAGTAAATCTTTCTGTATTTTTATTATCTTTATTTTCAAAACAAAGGCCCGCTGTCTTTAGCTTGGCTGCGACCTTGTCTGATAGTATGTTAAATCTTTCTGTGTCTTTCTTAAACTATTCCTGTCTTTTTATACCTTTTCCTAAATCGATTTTCCTCAATGCATATGCATTTTCCAAACTATCATCCACCAACCGATGATTACACAATCGGTAATATTGACCCACTTGAAATTGACCCACTTGAAAATATTCGATATTATTTGAGACCTATTTGGAATTTCATAATATTATATAAACTCCGAAATGTTGGTCACAAAAGTGCCGCCGCATCATATTTCACACATACCCACTGCACTCACAGTGTCGACCCGTGCTATGGTGCATTCTCAGCATTATTTAGTATGGGTGGTCGTCAATGCCTGCAATTAGTGCATTGGATTTGTTTACAATCCGTTGGATATTGGATTTGTTTACAATCCGTTGGACATTGGATATTTATTACTCATAGTAGTTTATGGGTTTTGACGTAGCTATGACGAGTGAGTATTATGATGACCTTGTGGCGATGATTTGTTTGTGAGTCGATGTATAGTGTATATATCGGTGATTGAAGTGTTTGGGAAAACGCACGGCATTAGGGAAAATATATATGTTGGGAGGTTGGTATGTAGTGCGATCACTACATCCTTCCCCCCTTCGAAAAAGAAAATTGACCTTGAAGTGGTTAATTTTCTTAAAAAGTACAGGAAGCAAGTTTAATATTTTTTTTCATTTTTTTTCCTTGAAGAGGCATCAGTTTATATATTGTATATGTTTTTGTTTAGAACAAATATTGTTGTTTTCCTTGAAGAGGTTACAAAAATGTATGCATCTTATTTATATATATATTTTGTTTTATTTTTCCTTGAAGAGGCATCAGTTTATATAAATATATTTTGCTTCTCTAAAAGAAGTATGTTAAAGTTGTTGTCTTAAAAGTTATGCATCGTTTTAGTTAATCTATTTATACATTATAAATATATCTATATTTTTATTTTATTTTAGGTAATTCATTAAGTACTTATTTTGTTTGGTGTGAACAACGCGAAGAATATTTTCTAGAACTCAATCTCCTAGTAAGTTCAAGTGCAAATTGTATACCTTTTTTATCTTGTTTTATGTCTTTGTCTGTTTGTTGCGTTGTAAAAGTTGGAGAGTGGGGTGTGATTTTCGTTGGTGGTGTTCGGTTTGGTAAAACATTAGGTAAAGGAGGAGGAGGGGGAGGTGATGTTTGTTTTAATGTAGGGTGAGAAATTGTAGTGTTTTGTAAAATTTTAGGTAAAGGTGGAGGAGGGGGAATGTTCTTGGGTTTTTCCACATTTAGTTTTTCAGGTAAAGAATTTTGTGTTTTTGTCGTACATATCTGAATTGATGTTACCGGTGTATTTGTTGGTTTTCGCTTAGAATATCTCAGTTTAGTAAAGATGATTAATGAGAGAACTATTATGAAAGTCAAGGCTCCGGAGTTTGTGTAAGTTACTAGCTCTGGTGTGAAAAAACGTTAAGTTAAAGGTAAATCGTCTTCAAGTGTCTTAAAATTTTGATTAATTTGGGTCCATTTTTCTTTGAAAGAAAGTTGAGACAAGTGAATGTCTGGAACATTTTCCAGCGCAGTGTCAGGAAAATAAGGAGTGCTATTTTTGGATATATTGATCAGTGAGATGTTTTTTATGAAATCTGGTATGGTAAAGTCAGCATTATTTTCGGTGGGTAGTTTCCAATGCGAAATAGTGTAAGAACATTTATTTACTAAGTGGAGTATTCCGATGCCTTCTAGGTATTTTTGTGATATTGTTGTGCCGCATTGTGGGTAGATAATTTGTTTATCTTGGAACGCAAACAATCAATTATTAGGAGCTTTGAGTTTAATTATATTGTTTAGGAAACTTGGTGAAATAGGCGTTTTAAAGGGGAAAAAAGTGTTTTTATTTCTTCATTGGTGTAGTAGTTGTAGGTTGTTGTTATGTATCATTTTCGATTTCTTTCCAATTTTGATAACTGTATTTTCGTCGGATATTAGTTTTTCTATTAACCTTCTTGAATCAATGTGGAGATATGTATTAAATTTAGCTTGTTTGAAGACTTCAAATATTAATGTTTTTAATTCGTCTTGAGGTTGGTTACTTATGGGTAACGATAAAGCAATGTTTGATAGTTTAGTCCTATTGCATTCACTTACGATGTCATTCAAACTGTTTGAAATTTTTTCTCGGTCTGTCGGGCTTCTTAAGGGTAAAGGTAATGTCATGATGTAGTAAAGCACATTTGTAGGTTGGAGTTTATGGGTCAAGACTTGGCAGATTTCTGGTTTTTTGAAATTAGGTAAACGAGTTTTCAAAATTTTTTCTTCTGTTGTTTCTACAAGAGGCAGTATAATAGCTTTAAAGTTTACTTTATTATTTAAGAATATGGATCCCTTTTTTCCGATTATATTAAAATTTAATTTGGATTCTATTATGTTTGTACTTGTCCCGGTGATCATGTCGTTTCTTTCTTCTTGTGCCCGTCTTTGGTTTCGCGTTGTTACTAATACTTTGGTTTCATCATTGGGTTCAATACGACTTAAGGCGTCGGCATTCGTGTTGAATTTGCCCTTTTTATGTACAATCTTGTATTCGTATTCTTCTAACAAGATTCTCCATCGCATGAGTCTAGACGTAGGATCTTTTCTTCCTATTAACCATTGTAATGAACTGTGGTCGGTGACAATAGTAAATTTTCTTCCATAGATATATGGTCGAAATTGTGTCAGGGCATAGATTATCGCAAGAAGTTCTTTTTCTGACCTAGTGTATTTTGTTTCCGCCTTGTTAAGAGTACGACTGGCAAAGAAAATTGGTTTATCTTTACCAATGGGACCTTGTGAAAGTACAGCGCCTAATGCGATGTCACTTGCATCAGTGGTTACCAGAAATTCCTGATCAAAATCGGGGTATGTTAAGATGGGAGGATTAATAATTTTCTCTTTTAAAGTTCTGAAAGCCTCGTCGCAGAAACTGTCCCAACGAAAAGTTACGTTTTTCTTTAGCAACGTGTTTAATGGTTTTGCTATTTCTGCAAAGTTTGAGATGAACTTTCGATAATACCCTACGAATCCAAGAAAAGATTTAATATCTTTTGGTTTCTTAGGTACTGGGAACGTTCTCACTGCTTTGGTTTTTTCAGAGTTTGGTCTAATTCCCTCCTCTGAGATAACATGTCCTAGGTAAGTGAGTTCTTTTCTGATGAAATGACATTTTTCAGGCTGAAGTTTCAGGTTATTCTCTCTTAGTCGATTTAAAACTTTGATAAGTCTAGCATTGTGGTCCTTTAAATCATAGCCATAAATAACTATGTCGTCCACGTATACAAAACATTCGATTCCCTGCAGTCAAATTAGTACATTATTCATAAGCCGTTGAAAAGTGGCTGGGGCATTTTTTAGTCCGAATGGCATACGATTGTATTCATAATGACCGAACGGAGTACTGAAAGCTGTTTTTGCTTTATCCCTTTTATCCATAAGAATTTGATGAAATCCTTTAGCTAAATCGAGTGTACTAAAGTACTTAGCTCTTCCCAACTGGTCCAAGATATCAGTTATATTGGGTAAGGGGTAAGCATCTCGACAGTGACTTCGTTTAACTTTCTGAAGTCAACTACCACCCTCCATCGTTTTGTTCCATCTTGACCTGCTGTTTTTGGAACTAATAGTAAAGGGGAGTTCCATGGGCTGTTGCTTGGTTGTACTACCCCATCTTCTAGCATTTCATTCACTTGTTTATGAATTTCCTGCCTAGTACTTTCTGGGAGTCGATAAGGTCTTGTATATAGAGGGGGCTTGTCCTCACCTGTAATAATTCTATGTTCTATAGCGTTTGTATGAGTGAGGTGATCGCCCTCAAGGTAAAAGAGGTCATTGTATTCGCGACAAATGTCCAGAATGGTTTTTTTTTTCATCGGTGTTACAATGTTCGAACTCTAAGAGTGACTCTAGTTTCTTTAACCTATTCTTCACAGGGTCCTTTAAACTATTTGTCTCGATAATGTTATATTCATCGAGATTTTTGTATTTCATGTTAATTGTATTGATGTTTATTTCTTGATTTGAGTCTAAAATATTCATCAGAAGTACCTTAATCTTGGAGTTTCTTTGTTGGGTAATGGTTTCACCCAAGTAGACTCCTGTAGCTATTTCTCGTTTTTCTGTAACCAAATATTTTGCACCTTCCTCTTTACACGGAATTTCTACTATTTGTTGTGTTCTTGGTCTTAAAATAATTGTTGCCGTCTGTTCGTTTGGTTCAAAATTTTTTATTAACTCCGTCTTAGATTTTTTATTTTTAAAATTTTTATTTTCGTTGTGATTACTAGAAAATTTTGTTGTATTGGTTTCAAGGTAACTATGTGGGTTTTGTGAGAAGGTTGGGTTGAAAGCTTTTGTATGGTTTTTGTTGAGGTTGATTTCCAAAGAATCTTTAAAATCTGAAATGTCAGTAGATTCCCGTGGTGTGGTTTCAGCTTCTATTCCCATGTGTACGGGTACATCTATGGCTTTAGAATTTGCTGCACCTACGTGGTTTGGTTCCTCTTTCTTATACCTAGTTTTTTCATTGCCGTTTTTACCCGTAGGTTGCACCACGAAAGGTGTTTTACGGTCTCCCTTCTTCTCGATAACCTCACATTTGGCTACTTTTTCTACCTTTTGGGGTTTAAAAAATTGTTGTCCGTCACATAAACGTACGACTGCAGCTGCGGTTACTTCCAGCTGTCTTTTTTCATAATCAATCTTACACTCAAACCTGTTGAGAAAATCGTTTCCCAGTATTCCATCATAAAGTAAATGTATTTTATTAGTAAGTATTTGGAATGGGTGTTCCAAATACGATGTATTTTTTCCGTCATAAATTTCTAATGTTCCCGTTATTTCTCCCATAGTTCTCACAGATTCGCCAGCTATGGTGGAGATAACACAAGAGTTTTTTGAATTTGCGTAAGGTGAGTCGTTTTTGACCAAGCAGATGTCTGCGCCGGTGTCTATTAAAAATGTAGAACATTCTTTTGTTGTCCCTTGCATTTTAAGACGAATTACTGGGTCTTTAAATTCAGGGCAGAATTTCAAAATCATTTTTAAATTTTTTGGTTTTGTGTATAATGAACTTCGGCAACTACCTTTTGTCTCTGGGTGGAGTTGCCGATTTGCTCCACCCCGCATTCGTTTTCCGACTCGATTTTGTCGAGATCGTATTGCGATTGGTGTGAACAATAGTGTCGTAATTCGTGATTCGAATTACCCTTAAATGGATTTTTATTTTGCTTGTCTGCAGAATTATTTGTAACCGTGTTTGCTTGGTTTCGGGAGTGCGATAACCGTAAACGACAGTCACTCTCAGTATGATACAACTTATGACAATAGTTGCACTTGACAGATGGTTCGGTCTTAGTTACGCTTTGGAAGTTTGTATTCCGGTAACATGTGGCTGAAGTGTGACCTGTTTTATTGCAAGTCTGACAGATTTTTGGTTGGTTTTGGTTGAGTCTGACGAAACACGAAGCTGCTGTGTGACCCAATTTACCACATTTCTGGCAGGTAACCCTTGTGTCAGTATTTCTGTTTGTGGCTCTGTTTTGTTCAGTGTCTAACCGAGGAGATTGTGCAATGCCATAATCAATGGCTGCGTTCAGGTCCATGGCATTGAATGCTTTAACCAGTAATCGCAGTTGTGAGTTCCTAAGTCCGTCTTCGAAGGAGCGTAAAGCTGTTTGTTTGTTCTCCGAAATAAGATAGGCCCGTATCGCTTGGTCAGTCGTACTTTGGTATGTCGCCCTGTCTAATTTTTGTAGCAAACGGGTTATTCGTTCGCCGAAGTCTTTTACGTCTTCCCTCGAGTTTTGTCGTGCAGACATTAGCTCAGTTTGTGAGTTTGACCGTGAAACTTGTTCTTTGAATTGTCCTTCTAGTTCGGCTACTAGTTCGGCCCATGTGGTTATGGTTTTGTATTGGGTTAACTCGAAAGCTACCCCTTGTAGTCTGGTCTTGACAATGCTTAGGAATAAAGCATGTTGAGTGGGTTCTTGGATGTATGAAAAAAGGATGTTGCCGCAAGCGACAAATTTATCTAATTCTTCAGGATTTCCACCGAACACCGGAACAATGTTGTTAACATCATTCAGGGTGATTCTTACTTCCATTTTTGAAGAGATGGATTCAGGAGTGGGGCCAGAAATTGGGATAAGGTTTTGGGTTGTCGTATGTTCGTGGTAAGGTAGTACCTTAAAGAGCTCTACCACCGATATTTGTTTTCGCGTGGACGGAATTGTCGTAAAATTATCGTCAAGTATAGGGGAAAGGAATATTCTTTGCGTTTTGTTCAATTGTGGAAATACAAATATGTTTATAGTGGAAACACAAATATATAGATATATATGGTTAGTTTTTAAATATATCTACCTTAAATTGGTTAAAAATATGACGTATGAGTTGATGTTGTTGATGCTGCTGGTGTAGTTGTTGCTGATGATGTTGTTGTTGCGGGTGTTGTTGTTGCTGATGATGTTGTTGTTGTTGCTGGTGTTGTTGTTGCTGATGATGTTTTTGCTGTTGTGCCAGGCAGACTTCACGCCCTAAAGTTGTAGATTACAACCTGGTCTTTTGCACTACCTATTTTTTGCCTCCGCGTCCTCTTGAAGGAATTCGCCAGGTCTTATGGTCATAGGATTTACACTCAACAAAAAAAAAATCACTTTCTGGTGTTTAGCCCCAGAACGCCTCAAGAGTAGCTCTTGTTGTTTGGTAGGGGATTTTGAGTTAGATCCCACCGCTGCCACCAAAATGTTATACGTTCTCAACCGTGCTTTCGCTTTCGCGAGAAGAGTGAGAATACGGACAGAAAAATGAAAGACTATTTTATTTAAATTTACTTGTTTAATTTTTATTTCCTTTTATTTTCACAACAAAGGCCCGCTGTCTTAAGCTTGGCTGCGACCTTGTCTTGAGGATATAGTAAATCTTTCTGTATTTTTATTATCTTTATTTTCAAAACAAAGGCCCGCTGTCTTTAGCTTGGCTGCGACCTTGTCTGATAGTATGTTAAATCTTTCTGTGTCTTTCTTAAACTATTCCTGTCTTTTTATACCTTTTCCTAAATCGATTTTCCTCAATGCATATGCATTTTCCAAACTATCATCCACCAACCGATGATTACACAATCGGTAATATTGACCCACTTGAAATTGACCCACTTGAAAATATTCGATATTATTTGAGACCTATTTGGAATTTCATAATATTATATAAACTCCGAAATGTTGGTCACAAAAGTGCCGCCGCATCATATTTCACACATACCCACTGCACTCAGAGTGTCGACCCGTGCTATGGTGCATTCTCAGCATTATTTAGTATGGGTGGTCGTCAATGCCTGCAATTAGTGCATTGGATTTGTTTACAATCCGTTGGATATTGGATTTGTTTACAATCCGTTGGACATTGGATATTTATTACTCATAGTAGTTTATGGGTTTTGACGTAGCTATGACGAGTGAGTATTATGATGACCTTGTGGCGATGATTTGTTTGTGAGTCGATGTATAGTGTATATATCGGTGATTGAAGTGTTTGGGATAACGCACGGCATTAGGGAAAATATATATGTTGGGAGGTTGGTATGTAGTGCGATCACTACAATTGGCCTCCAAGATCTTGTGATTTAACACCGCTAGATTATTTTCTGTGGGGTAATGAAAAGTCATTGGGCTATGCGGATAAGCCACAAACGCTTGATCATTTGAAAGACAACATTCGCCATGTTATTGCCGATATACGACCACAAATGTTGGAAAAAGTCATCGAAAATTAGACGTCCAGATTGGACTACATCTGAGCCAGCCGTGGCAGTCATATGCCAAAAATCATATTTAAAATGTAATGCCACAAGATTATCTTTCGATCTAAAAAAAAACACCCTTTATAATCAAAACAGCTCGAAATTAAAAAAAAATGTGTTGTTCTGCAAATGAGAGACATTAAAGTTGATTAAAAATTAAAATTGGATATAGCTTAACAGAAAACCTTCATTCTTAAAATACAAGTATATTTGTAGAAAAAGAATGATGCCGAATTTTTTGAATACACAACATTGGGCAAATTCTTCCAATAGGCATCTATGATGTCGATTTAAAAAAAAGTCAAAAAAATTAATTTGTTACTTTAACATATAATTTACCGTTATTTTGTATTTTTTGATTATAAATCTTAGTTTTTGAAGCTCTTTTTTTTATTAGAGTACACTGTACCTACATATATAACAAACCAATACAATTTACGAGTAACATTTGTAAACTATGAGTAAATACTGTAAAATCCTAAAGGTGCAGTTTTAACTGCGGGGTTAACACACATAGCCTTTAACAGTTGACACACCAGACGCTAAACCGTATTTCTCAATCACCTATTGCTTACAAATCCTATATTGTATTGACTTTTTTTGTTTCGGACTTTTTAAAAAACCGATTTACAAATTTCTACGAGAAAACTAGCGTTTTTCAATGTTGAGTTGATCATGGCTTGAATCAGGAGCACCAGGTCTAATTGAAGGAAGAATTACGGATAAGGTTTGTAACGAACCGAGGTGTTATCAATGAGAAGATTTTTAAATTTGAGTAAGTGGAGTTCTAACACCGAACCATTTCACTGTTGTGAAATATCCACTAATAAGATCAAGCGGTATTCAGTACCCTTAAAGAAAAAATCACCTCGAATAACCTTTACTCCTGTGAGCCTACCCGAACGACCGAATACTTAATGGTTGCATTTAGGCTCATCCTGGTAGTAAGAGCTAAGGGTGTCTGGACCGCAACCGCTTGGCATACTTGCATTTGCTCTAAGTAGCTCGTCGGAGGGGGGTTTTTGCTGTCGTTAAGTCTAGACAGACAAAGGTTATGTATGTTCAGTTCATGCCATTGATTTGTTTTAAGCGAAGCCAGTTTTGTTTGCAAAAGATGGTGAAATTTTGAATCGGGATTATTTTTGCGCGAAGCGTTGACGTTGTTGCTCGCGTAGGACCTACCCACCCACACACTAATACAAGATCGGTGTAGTACATCCATGGCTATTATATCGTCCTAGTATTTTTTTCTTATAGCCCCTAATATAAAGAAAAAGTTTTCTAAACTATATTATAAAGCCAATTCAATGCTTGGATTTATAAAGCGTTGGTCAAAGGTGTTCCGCGATCCAAATATCACCCGCGCCCTATATAATTGTTATGTTCGTCCTCACTTAGAATACGCTTCCCAGGTTTGGTCACCTCATTACGATATTCATATTGAGAGGATAGAATCTGTCCAACGAAATTTTACTCGTTTTGCCCTCAAAGGTATCCTATGGAGTGATCCCTTAAATTTCCCCTCTTATGAAAACCGTTATTTAACTCTCCAGATGGAAACATTGTCAAATAGATAAAAAAAACAATGACATGGTATTCTTCCATCAAGTTATAACTGGTGTAACAGATGCACCGGAACTCCTTGGCGCTATATCTTTCAACCATCGAGGTGGCGGTTATAATCTTCGCAGGAAGGAAGTTTATGACTTTATTGGTAAAGTTTATGACTTAATTGGCAAAGTTTATGACTTAAACCTTACTGATCATTGCATGATAACGCTAAGTTTTTTTTGTGATAAGCTTCCCCAAAACATAGCTACAACAGACTCGTTCAAAAGATGTATTGACTATGCACATTTAAAGCAATTATTAACATCAGAATGTTGGGACCAAGTATATTCTGAAAACAATCCGTCTACTGCTTTTGACTTGTTCTTACAGACTTTTCAAATGCACATTAATACAAGTACCTTCCAAGTTAAGCTATCGGGTAAAAAGAGACATCTTAAACCTTGGATGACTAATTTGCTCCTTAGTAAAATAAGGAAAAAGAAGAAAATAAGTTTAAAATGCAAAAAACATAAAAATAATAAAAAAACTCCAGAAATATTACAAAACTTTGTGCAAAACGATACATGAGGAAATTGATGAAACTCGCAATAACTACTATTCCGAGAGGTTCTCTAGAGCGGAAGGTAACATTCGTGAAGAGTGGAAAGTTGTTGAAAGCATTCTAGGCGTAGATAAAAAATCGGTTAAAATAGATTCTATTGATATTGACGGAGTAGTGGAGTCAAATTCTTGGAATATTTCTAATAACTTTAATAAATATTTCACTGAAATTTCGGAAAAATTAATACCTGCGTTGGAACCATGCTTGAATTGTGACTGTTCTTTGGCGTCAGAAATGATGATGTTGGAAGATATTAAGCCAAATAGTTTTGTTTTTGATATGATTACACCAAACGAAGTCTTCAAAGTGATTATGTCATTAAAAAAATAAACACTCATGTACTAGAGATGGTGTATCAAGTCATTTGTTAAAAATTGTTGCTTGGTTTGTTGTTGACGTTCTGACCCATGTTTTTAACAAATGTGTTGAAAAAGGATCTTTCCCGGACCATCTTAAGTGTGCTGAGGTTATACCACTTTTTAAGAAAGGAAATAGGAAAATTATTTCGAATTATAGACCTATATCAATTCTTTCAACTTTTTCAAAAAATTTTGAGAAGCTTTTAAAGGTTCGAATTGTTTCTTTCTTGGGTAGGTTTAATTTCTTCTGCCTACAGAAGATGCTTTATTGAGGGTTTGTGGTCAAGTTTATGAAAGTTTAAATTGCAATAAACCAACTATGGGGTTATTTATTGATATGAAAAAAGCTTTTGATCTTGTGAACCACAATCTCCTACTAACTAAACTGTATAATGCAGGATTCCGAGGTAGCTTTTTTAATTTGTTGAGTTCCTATTTGAAAAATAGAAAACAAAAAGTAAACATTAATGGAATATACAGTGAACCAAGAGTTATAAAGCACGGCGTTCCACAGGGATCAGTACTTGGCCCCTTGTTCTTCCTGGTGTACATTAATTCCATTTTCAAGTTAAAGTTAAATGGTGTTACTTATTCATCTGGAACTGTATTTGATAGTATTGTAATATTCAGCTTGGTCCGACAATTAAAACTTATTCACTTTTTAAATAAAACACAAATTCACTTTATTCAAATCACTCACAAACTTATTTATTCAACACTTTCAATTATAACTTTGCAAACACAGAGTACTTTTCTTTATCGCAGTTCACAATTAATTAATTCGCCTCGCCACCAAACGGCTATTTATATCAAACATGATGGGTTCTAGAAACTACTATTGGTTCCTATTGGTTCTTGGGGAAGCTGAAAGTTCGAGAGAAAATACTGGGATTTTGTAGGGGCTAACGTTCTTAATGCTAAACAAAAAAGTTTCTCTTAATCTTAATTAATTATTGCCCCTCACGAGTGTTTACTACTACAATTAAACGATATTAAGTAAAGAGAGTATGTAAATTAAATAAACAAGAGATACAGAGTAAGTAAAGAGAGTAATGAAAAGTGTGTACATTAAATATAGAAAGAGATACAGAATAAGTAAAGAGAGTAAGAAAAGTGTGTACATTAAATATAGAAAGAGATACAGAGAGTAAGAGATAATAAAGTATACAAATTAGTATTAGACATTACAATAGAAGGAGATACAGAGCGTATGAAATAAATAAAGTGTATACACATTACATTGCCCCCTCCTTAGGATTGATCGTCCCGAACAAATCCATCATCTTCATCACCACTGTAGCGATGTAGTCGGTCGCGATGTACGACTTTAAGTTTACCTCTGACTCCTTTTTGTATCCGGTACACGACGTCGTTGATTTTGCTAATCACTGTATATGGACCTTCCCAGTCCCGTTAAAGTTTCGGTGACAACCCTTTTTGTCGATGGGGATTGTAAAGCCACACTCGATCTCCTGCTTGGAACTCTGTTGTTGTCGCTTGTATATCGTAGCGTGTCTTCATTCGGTCACTGAACATCTTTATTTTTGACCTAGTATCGTCGTGGATCTGAAGGAGTCTTTCTCTGAGGTCATCCAAGTAGTCATCCTCGGCTTGCGGTTCCGACGTGGGACATCCAAATTTAATTTCACTCGGCAATCTGATGTACCTTCCCATCAAAATCTCAGACGGTGTATGGCCAGTTGAGCTATGTCTTGCACTTCGATACGCCATCAAAAACAGTGGAATGTGTCGGTCCCAATCTCGCTGGTTGTCGTCCACAACTTTGCAAAGATGTTCCTCAAGGGTTCGGTTGAACCGTTCGACCTTGCCATCAGATTGTGGGTGGAGTGGTGTTGTTCTTGTCTTCTTGATGTGAAGAAGCCCACAAACTTCCTGGAATATGTTTGATTCAAAATTCCTTCCCTGGTCGGAATGCAGTTCTAATGGAAGACCGAATCTGCTCACCCAGTTGAACACAATTTGGTCTGCGACTGTTTTGGCTTCTTGATTCGGTATGGCGTATGCTTCAGGCCACTTGCTGAAGTAATCCATGACGACCAGAATATAACGATTTCCATTATTTGTTTCCGGAAATGGACCCGCCACGTCTATTGCAATCCTTTCAAAGGGTGATCCGACATTATACTGCTGCATTTGGCTGTGATTCTTTTTGTTCGGGCCTTTGGTGGCAGCACAGGTATCACATTTTCGGCACCACTTCTCGACATCCTCCCTTGCATGTAGCCAATAGAATCGTTGTCGAACCTTTTCTAGCGTCTTGTTTACTCCTAGATGGCCTCCCGAAACTCCATCATGCATCTCTCGCAGAACGTCCATAATCTTCGATCTCGGTAAGACTAGCTGCATTACATAGGACTTTCCATCTGCTGATTCCCACTTACGTCGAAGGACACCTTCTTGGACATGCAACGAGTCCCACTGTGCCCAATAGGCCTTCAGAGCCGGACTTCTGTCGGAGATATCAGCCCATTCTGGTTTTTCCTGGTGTTCCTTGCATGCGAGGATGGGTTCAATATCTGGGTCCTTTTGTTGAGCCTTCCTCATCTCGTCGTTGCTCCAGCCATAAATGGGATCGGTTCTGGTTCGTTGGACAGTAACCACTTCTTTTTCTTCTTGGCGTCTGCAATGCTTACAGTCTTGCTTACATGGTCTCCGAGACAGTGCATCAGCATTTGAGTGAAGCTTCCCCTTCCGATGTTGAATTTCATAATCGTACGTCTGCAGCCTCTCAATCCATCTCGCCACTTGACCCTCTGGATTCTTGAAATTCAAAAGCCAGTTTAGTGCTCCATGGTCGGTTCGGAGAAGAAACTTCTGTCCATAGAGATACTTATGGAAGTGCTTTGTTGCCAAGATCAGTGCAAGAAGTTCTCTTCTGGTCACACAATAGTTTCTTTCTGACTTTGAGAGTACCTTGCTGTAATAGGCAATTACCTTTTCTTCACCATTATGTACTTGTGATAGTACGGCACCAATCCCGACATTGCTGGCATCAGCGTCAATGATGAACGGTTTTCCGGGAGTCGGATAGGTCAGCACTGGTGCATTACACAAGCGTTGCTTGAGCTCTTGAAAGCTGCGCTCGCACTCACCTGACCATTTAAACTGCTTTCCCTTTTCCGTTAGCTGATGTAGACTCTTGGCGATCTCAGCAAAGTTTTTGACAAAGCGCCTATAGTAGGTGGCTAGACCCAGAAAGCTTCGGAGTTGGTGTTTGTCCTGTGGTGTTGGCCAATTCTTCACGGTGTCAACCTTATCAGGATCCGTCTTAACTCCTTGGGATGAGATGATATGTCCCAGGTATTTCACTTCGGTTTTTTTGTGCAATGTTCGTCAAATGTTTTCCCGTATACGATGACGTCATCCAAATAGACCAGGCAAGACTTCCATGTGAGTCCTTGCAGGACACATTCCATAAGGCGCTCAAAAGTCGCTGGAGCATTGCACAGTCCAAAAGGCATCACTTTGAACTGCCACAGTCCGTTTCCTGTCGAGAACGCTGTCTTCTCTTTATCTTCAGGATGGATTTCTACTTGCCAGTATCCACTTTTCAGATCCAACGTTGAGAACCATTGTGCTCCTTCCATAGCGTCCAGAGTATCACTGATCCTAGGCAGAGGGTAGCTATCCTTCTTGGTCACATCATTCAACCTTCGATAGTCTACGCAAAAGCGGGTTGATCCGTCTTTCTTCTTTACCAGGACCACTGGAGACGCCCAAGGGCTTTTAGAGTTTTCGATCAGACCCTCTTCTTTCATGGTGGTTATCAGTTCTTTAACCTCACCTTGTTTGGCTAGTGGAAGGCGTCTTGCAGGTTGACGGATCGGTCCCAAATCACTGTGAGGAAAAAATTATTGCACAATTAATTCATTCACAAAATATAGAGTTTTGTTTTGATTTCTTTTGTAATGCTTTTCTATTATGATGAAAGCAAGAAAACACTTATTTGATTGTGAATGATTTAACTGTGCAATAACTTTTTCCCCACAGTGATTTGGGACTTCTTACCAAAACAAAAGTTAAAGTACACAAGAAAACCTCTCAATTGATATACATCATGTCGTTATTGGTTCCAAGGTCAAGTTGAAAACAAGAAAACACTTATTACTTGTGAATGACTTAATTGTGCAATAACTTTTTCCACACAGCGATTTGGAACTTACTGCCATAGAAAAAGTTAAAGTAGACAAAAAGTCCTTTCCATTGATATATATCATGTCGTTATTGGTTCCTAGGCCAAAATGCCGGTTCTCCTTTAATCTAGTTTTTTTTTCAGCTCGAATATAAAACCTTTAACAATTTCACTTGTTGATGTACATACATACATATACATACATTATTATTATTATTGATTCTCATTTTCTTTTTAATTGTAACGTTTTGAATTCAACTTTTTTTCATCTACACTGATTGTCACCCCACATCAGATTATAATGTACTTTTAAATTGATATGTCATTCACCTCTAACTTCCTAGTTAAAGAATGATCACTATTATTCTTACTTTATGAATTAATAAATTGTTATATATTATGTTAAAATGAATAAATTAAATACAAAATACAAATACAAAATACAAAGGACATGGTACAAGAACCTAAACATCGTACCAACTATGGATTTAATGAGCCCTTGACACGAATGAGTAGGCTTTCAAACAATTCAGACTTATTCGATTTAAATCTAAGCAAGAATAAAATAAAAAATTTGCTCAAGACCAGTGTTCTACATTCTTAAATGTTTTTTGTTTAATCAATGTTATTCGTTAATTATTTATGTATTAATCTTGTTTTGTTAACTGTCTTGTTTTTGTTCATCTACGTGAATGTTTAAAAAAAAATAGTGTCTTCTACACGCGTATTTACTTTTTACTTCGTTTTCTTAAATTTTTGACTTTAAAATTTTTGTTTTTAAAATTTTGTACTTTGTTTCTTTTTTTACTTTTTGTAAAATTTTAATTTTTTTTTTATTTTTCCTTTTTGACCCTGCTTGCATTAAGCAGTCCCAATCTCTTGTCTTCCTTATGTTCGCGTCGCCATCGCTTTTTTTTAAATAATTTCTAATTAAGTGCCGATACGTATAGCAACCGTAATTGCCATCGTACTCGGTGAAAATGGACCGCAGTGCGTGCGGTATCTGGGGGGGAAAGAGGTGTGGGAATAAAAAAAAATCATATTTCCATCAACAATATCGGAAATCTCAAAAAATAAACACCATAAAAGTCTTAAGCACCTGTCATCTTTTTAACAAGTTGTTGCGCTCACCAAATAAAATAATTTTAGCGAGGCAATCCATATCAAAATATATGGAAGAGGATAATCTCAAAAGAAAAACGCAAATACCAAGAAAATTTAAATTGACCTCAGTGTAAAATGACAACTCTCGATTTGAATTTTCATACATAAGGTTTTAGTCAAATTAACGAAATAATTTATGATAAAAGTCATAGAAGCCCGCCATTGTCGTACACATATGCATTCGTTTGGAAGGTAAATGTATGTTGTTTCTCTTGTCTTTGTGATCGAGCTTTTTTTCTTAAGGGAAGTAATCACTTTCTTTTCGAAGATCATTTTCTATAGATTCTTAAGGTTTCGGATTGGAGCCTTAATTTTAAAAGAAATACCTATTTTTGTTCGCAATAAAAAAATTATTAATGATGGAAACTCAACTCAACATAGTCGTACCTTTAAACAAATTTATCAGTGCACTGTGGCGTATACGTACTTTTTTTATATGGTATTAATATGGTTTCCTACAGGTAAATTAAATACACATTATAAATCACAATAATTTTTTTTTCTCGAACACCCAATGTTGAGTTAAACTCCAACCAAGAATTATGGTTTCCGAAAATTGAGTACACACACACACGTTCTACGTAGTGAAGAGTGAAAAAACTTTTATTTCCTAAGAATTACAAATTAGTCTTTTACTTAGATATTCTATTTATACATCTACTTACGTTTAATGATTCTTATAATTCTTGATTGTACAATATTTTTAGTTTAAATATCAAATTTAATAAAAAAAATGTTAGCTCTTATAATTTTCTTCCGACTGCTCGCTTTGATTCTTCGAAGTAAAAAGAAGGAATTCAATCCCGTTGCTCTTTCCGTTATATTCTGTCTTCATAAAATTGCGGTTGACAGAGACAGCATACTCTCTACTTATCTCAGCAGTATACTGCCCTTTCTCTGGTAATCGATTTGCTAACGATTTAAGTGTTACCAAGTTCGGTTAACACCCAACCTCCAATATTTCATATTAGAATTCATTTCAAGGAATGGCAAGACAAGTGCTTATTTCAATAAGTCGTACCCTCAGTCGCAGTTCAGGTAAGCAATTTTAAATTTTTTCAGATTTATGAGAACTTTTAATCCTAAAAAGATTAATAAGTAGCTTAATTTAACTTAATATTTGGTTCCATTTAATAGTAGATCTTCAAGAAAATAAAAATAAAACTTTATCAATTAACACGAACTAGTTAAATCCAATTTTCACAACGAAATAAATTATTTGAACCCAGCGGCATTTACTTCCAAATTTTAACTTGAAAGGAAAGGATTGAAATAGAAATATGATTATTCCCTTACCAAAAAAGTCAGAAAAAAAAACGATCTAACAATAAAATCTGAACTTTGTTCATTTTAAGTGCCTGCTATCGCACCTTCGTTTAACCAACCAAAAAAAAAAAAAAAATAATAATAATATTAACGCGAAAACCATTAAACGAAACAAGATCAAACGAGACTAACATTGCAGCGCAATATTAATCAGAACAGAAACATAAAATGTAAAAAAAGGAGCCAAGTTCTCTCATGTGCGAACAACACTGTGTAAAAAGTCAGCCACCAAAAGTAATGAGATCTAAAAGAACGCCAAGTTCTTACATGTAATAAAAGTGTTATATTGAATATTTTAAATCGTAGAAGATAATACAACAATATTAAAAGAAAATAGAAAATAGTTTGGATGAAAGTTTACAAGTTCACTGTTCAAGTTTTAAAATGTTATTAATCACGCAACAAACGAAAACTTGCCAAGTGAACTTGTAAATTTTCATCCAAACTATTTTCTTTTTTCTTTAAATATTGTTGTATTAACTTCTATGATTTAAAATATTCAATATAACACCTTGACATGTAAGAACTTGGCGTTCTTTTAGATCTCATTACTTTTGGTGGCTGACTTTTTACACAGTGTTGTTCGCACATAAGAGAACTTTGCTCCTTTTTTTACATTTTATGTTTTTGTTCTGATTTCACATCTTTTTGCAGTTTTTTTTTTATGACAGCATACCTCGAAATAACTTAATAAGCTAGCAATTTGCAAACTTTAACAATATAATTGCTCTGCCAATTTATAAATAAGTAATAGGTAGGTTAGGTGAGAGTGGCTGTCTAGATGTCACATTTAGACATCAAGGGTCCATTGTGAAACCACTAAAGAAAGTTACAAATGGAGTTTGAAGTTAAACAAACCAGAATTCTAAATTTCAACATCCTATAACAGGCCGACTCCACTAGAGATAATTTCTCTCAGAATACTCATCCTGACATGAAAAGTCTAAAGATAAGTTTTCATTTGTTGTTGTTACAACGCGACTCCATTAGACTTTTCATGTCAGGATGAGTATTCTGAGAGAGATTATCTGTAGTGGAGTCGGCCTGTAACCATTTTAAGAAAGTGGGTGGCATCCACGCCCCTGTAATGAAACTACAATTTTGTACTTATGTTTTCTCTTATACTCAACCGAAACCCTATCAGAATTTCGAATGTAAACGTTTTCAACCATTTTAACAAATTGGGCGGATACCACGCCCCTAAATGGAAATAGATTTTTTTCTCATTTTTTTCATATTATTCAACCAAAACCTTACAAGAATTCTAAATTTCAACACCCTACGACCGTTTTAAGATAGTGGGCGGAAATCACGCCCCCTAATGAAACCAAAATTTTAAACTTCTATTTTTCCTTATATTCAACCAAAACCCTATTAGAATTCCTAATTTCAAGATCCTACGACCAGTTTTAGAAAAAGGGCGGATACCACGCCCCCTGAATGAGAAAATTGAAATTTTCGATTTTTTCCTTTGTATACAGCCGAAAACCTACCATTGCCCCAAATTTCAAGATTCTGCTATTGTTAGAAGTGCTTCATAATTTTGATGATCAGTCAGTGAGTCAGTGAGTGAGTATGTCAGTCAGTCAGTCAATTACGGTTTTTGAAATTTTTACTGTTCAATATCTCAGGAAGTAGTGGTTCTACAAAATGTTTTTACAGGGCATTAGGGCCAATGAAGTTAATACGTAATTCAAATTTAAAGCTTCTAACTCGGGAGTGGTACGAAATCCCCAAATAAAGACAAAATCACCATGGGGACAAAATCTCCAAAAAAAAAAATCCAACTTGCCAATATCTCCACGCCAAAATCCCCACGGAAAAAATCCCCAAAGAAAAAATACTTTTTGCCAAAATCTCCTTGAAATCTCCAAATCTCCAATATTCAAGTACGTCTACTTACACCGTTCCTCTCACGACATGTTTTGTTTTATATTCATTCTTTATTTGTTAAAATATTAAACAAAGTTCTTTTGAATTGTTTTTTTTATTTATTTTGAATAAAATGAATTAAATTTAAAATTAATTAAACTTTTATTTCTTAAACAACCTTAACTGAATACAATAATATCTCCAAAACAAATATGTTCAAGTAGTGAATCATGCGATTAAATCGCGCGATTTAATCGCATGATTCACTACTTGAACATATTTGTTTTGGAGATTTTGGCATGGAGATTTTGTCCATGGGGATTCTCTCTTTGGAGATTTCGCTGCTGGAGATTTCAGTTTGGGGATTTTGGGTTTGGGGATTTTCGTTTGGGGATTTTGGCTTGGGGAAAACGTCACCAACCCTTCTAACTCTATGGGTTCAAAAGTTATGGGGGGTTAAAAATGTGCTTGAGTTCGATCCTGTAAAAAGGGAGTAGTGCTAGAACTTGGCTGGGCACTACCGTGCCCTTTGATCAAAACTTCTATTACATGCTATCATCTTATAAATTCAAGACCAGCAGTTGATACATAAAAGAAGGAAGGTTCATAACCCTGTAATTCTATTGTTTCACAACTTTTAGCACTAAATTTTCAAGAACACGAAAAAATAGATTTAAAAAAATCACGAGAACACTCACCATCACTTTAATTTATTCCAAGAGATGCTGAATTCAGATATCACGCGTACCAAGTTTTAGTTTTATTTTATTGAAGGTAATCCAAACTATTTGCATGATGAATCATTTAAATGCGGCCTCTCTTACAATTTATAATAAAAAAAATGGTGATATGTACATTACATCCCTGAGATTAAGATCTATTTTAAAATTTCAGACAGAAGCACGACAAATGCTCTAACACTTTGGTAGGCAGAATTTTCGTCTATGTGTCGATATCCTTCTGAGATTTTATTTTGTCAGATACACGACACCGGGCCCTTTACTTTTTTTTTGGTTTCACTTTAAGAAAAAATACACAAACACAAAAAAATAAAAATTCATATCAACCACCGGAAGATTCCTCCTCTGGCTCTTCTTACAAGGCAAGAGAGACGTTCATAAAACCGGCCACAACACCCTTTTTTCACTTGTTGTTTTTTTTTTCAGTGGACAATGGATATATGGACAAGATCAATCACTCAGATAGGAATACGATTTGTTGTTGTTGCTGTTGTCAAATATTGACCATATTATTTTTTCTTTGACTCACTAATGGTAAGAACGCACATGAGAATGACAAAAAAAAGGAATGATGGGAATTTCATCCCTTTTTTCTCAATTCACAAGCAAAACGAACAAAAAAAATCAAAAAAGACCAACAACCACACTTCCCAACATGACGTTTGATGAAGGGTTTCAGTCGAACGCACGGCTTAGAATATGGGAAGAAACAAAACCGACAACGACGACGAGGACGAAGACGATGACTATACCAAACGGACACCAATCACGGAAAACATTTTTGGCCTCAATTGGACGTGCTTGATATGTTTCTTTTTCTCGCAAACGATCGATATTATAGGTAATCGAGGTAACAGAGGAAAATAGTTGGATAAGTCGAAGAGTAATTATCCTATTCCTATTGTAATGGTGTTGGAGATTTGCGTTGAAAATGATTTCTATCTTGGTTTTTTTACAGTTATTTATGTTTGAGATACTTTTGTAGGTGTATATGAAAAATAGTGATGAAGAATGCTATTGCAGAGTTGGCAAAAGCCGGTTTTAGTTGTGGATGATATTTTAATTGTAAAAGATACTTTTCAATCTTTAAGATACTTTTGTATCTTTTAGTCGTAATTCAACGAATTTTAATAATTGAACCTTAGAAACAAGATCTTTCGATAAGATTCCACCGATAAATTAGCGAACTCATCACTCAAAAATTGGCTAAGAAACACTTTCTTATGTTAAAGATACTTATATATCTCTGAGATACTTTTGTATCTTTTCACTTAATTCAATTAGTTTTTCGAAAAACTTCATAAAATTCACACCTCAATATCGTTAATTCAATCAGCATTCACCTGTAAGACAAAATGGGGACTCAAATTTGCACGGTAAACGTGTCGGTCGTCGCGACGCGCAGCTTTGTTTGACCGTGACTAAGGATCGTTGTAAACTGAAATGAAATCGTGCATTTTGAAGCTAAGCTCAGAGCTCAGAGAGAACTAGCTGAACCAACCTAGCATTGTTTCAGTTCCGAAATGACACAATTTGGAAGTGGAACAAAAACTGGTTATCAACCGTTTTGGCTCTGTTAATCAGATTGTATCAAAACGGTTCGGTCTGTTAACAGAAAACGGCTACACCTTGCTGTGGTTTGTTTTTGTTGATATTCTCTATGGTCCTTAGTTTCGTTCGGAGCCCATTCAATTATCTAATATGCCGGTTTTACATCAGTTTGACTGGTTCTCGTTTTTGGCTCTCAGAGACGTTGGTGTGTCATACACTTGAATCGTTTTTTTTTTTTCATGGGAGTGGATGGAGATTTGAGTTGAGTGTAGATAGTTTTGCCAGTGCATGAATTGGGTTTGGTGGCTTAAAGGGAACGGTTTCATGATCACTTTGCTTTGTTTGTTCTTCACTTTTTTAATTGTAATTTTAAGATTGCTAAGAGATAAGAAAACGCTTAACTCTGGAGGTTCTCAAAGAGTGTATTATGCTAGCAACAATGTTGCAGTCTGATGGCTGGGATTGGATAAAAGTGGAGACTTTTCTGCACGCTAGTACCTCGAATGTGTGATGCTTTTTAATGATAAATGTGAGATGGGTTAAATGTGCCATTGCGTTGAAAATTCAAACCAAAAGAGAGTAAGGTAGTTAAAAGATGATCAAAGAATGAACGAAACCTCCTCCTCCTAATGATGTCAAATGAGAAGAAATTAATAAAAATCAAACCGACTAACACATGTAACGAAAGCGACTAAAGAGCTCCGGAAATGATTTACTGCCAGACAATTGAATTAAAATTTCAAAATTAATAATGCACACCGTGTCATAACTTTTCGAATATGACACAGTAGGGCGTCTTTGTCTTATATGTTTTGTTGTTCCTGTTATCAGCTCAGGTTTGTTTCATAAACAAAATTAACATCTCTTTGATTAAATTATGAATAATAAATTTACTGAATTAATCTCGTGATTTTATCTCAAATCGATTACTTAGTTTTTAGAAGATAAATAGGGTGTCGTCTGTCAGATGAATGGTTCGAATCATTTTGTTCTTTTGTGACAAGTTCTGGCATAGCGACTCAAACATAGCATACCGTGAATAGCATGAGTAATGTTGACTTCCATATAGAATCAACATTACTGGTTGGTTTATTCCATTAGACTTGAGAGGTTACATAAATTCCCAGAAAAGAAAATAGTCAAATGTGTGATATGACATGATCTAGGCTGCCTATTTATCGTTACAAAACGATTTATTTATTTATTTATTGGTTTATTTATTTGGTGGTTTGGCTTAAGTGAGCACTGAGAATATGAAAAAATGCTTCCAATAGCTCATAGACCAAAACATTCTGTTGTTTTAATAGATGCAATGGTAGCTCTTGGTACTCCTCTGTTGGCTCATCAGCACGAGTATACTGCTTGTTTTTTGTCATACCCGGTACAAGAAATATTTGCTTTTTCACTGAACAAAATTTCACGATAAAACACCGGAATTAAATTGAGTTTTTACAAAGCCCATTACTGAGAAAATGACGCAGCTTGAAATCACCTAATACTGCACAAGTTGAATGCAACTTTAACTATAAGCCAAACTGCTGAGAACATCGAAAAGTTGATTTGTCACGGTGTTCCCGTACACTCTTATCTACTATACGTCTCACCTTCTTCACTTCTTGATCGATCTAACCGGGCGAGTATCATCCGCTAGTGTAAAGTGCGAAAGATATTGGCAATAGTGATTTCAATGGGTTGAACCACACAAAAAACATCGCACAGAACGCTGATTTTCTTCATATAGTTCAATAATTCATAGAGGATTTTGATAGCGCAAACTCGAATTCAAAATCAGAAAAACCAGAGTGGTCTGCTTAGTACTAAGCCGCACAATCTGATGGAACCATTATCGCAAGAACATTTGACTATTGAAAATTTACTCTTCTCTAGACATTAATAGTAGTAGTACGTAATAACCTTAGACGGATTCTGCTAGATCGGACTCGTAGATTTGTTTTGACCGCGAGTGGAACCGGGAGTGTCCACGGACTTTAGAAATATGAAAAGAGGCAATATCGGGCGGTGATTCGTTTATTTGACAACAAAAAGCAGATATTGAGACAAAGCCTATTGAAGATGTGCGAGAAAGTTGGGACAGAAGGCATTTCAAAAGATCGTGTGGGTCATATCATGCATGGAATTTTGGGCGCGAGAAAGCTGTTGATGATATGGGTGCCGGTTTGCTCCCTCCTGACGACAAACCCAACCATGTTAGCAGTGTTTGACGCTGTTTAAACGCAATCCGAGGAACTCTATAGGTCGTTTTGAGATAGTGCACGAAAAATTGATCCTCTGGTGCACACCAGAGACAAAGGAACACTCCAAACAGTGAGCTTCATTCGGTGAACGTGCTCCAAAGACGTCGAATTATGGCTCATCAGTCGAAAAGGTGACTATCATGATTTCTTATGTTCACATCGACTGCTTGGAGAAAGGCAAAATATTCACTGAGATGCATCATACTTTTACTCTTCAAATGGGTTAAAAATATTAATAAGATTAGTTTCAATCGCACGTATTACAAACTAATGCAAAGGGTTAGCTAGGAATTGGTATAAAACCAAGCCTATTTTTTCCTAGTAGTTGCATTATGATGCTCTTACAATTAAGTGAATACATGATAAATGAGAGTTTTTTAAATGGATACCTGAATATTCAACTCATTACCTATTAATATTTTGGTATATTCTTTTTGGTACTACACATATACATAGCTTATTGTCATTCTTAACAATCGTATTGTCAAAACTATTTTGAGAGTTGAGACTGATTTATGAAATCTGTAACACTTTATTTCAGCTTCTGAATTTATGTTCAAAATAACGAAGAACATTATGTTCTATGGTCGTTTGTTCAGCTTTTGATAGAGTTTTTAATTAATTTTGAATTAGTTTATGAATTTGAACTTAATACATTTTACTCCTTCCTTCACATTCCTTGATGTTGGGCGTTTACTTTGAAAATAAAGCAATATCTGTGTACCAAAATTTGAAAGCTTCAATATTGAACCGACCCAATATGAGCAACCTCCATTCCGAAAGCATATACGTGTGGGGTGAAAGGTTAATAGTCGGCAGCTACTAAAGTGATGTGTAGTGTAGAAGCTTCAATAATAAATTTAATTTAAGAGTTAATTGATTTCCCACGAGAATTACCGATTTATGGCTTACACCAGGTGTTGTGTAATATAATCACGTAACGGTGTTTGATGTTCAATGAATGTTTGAATTTTTTGCTTTAGTGATTAATAAAACAAAAAGTTGAAGGTTTGCTTTGAATGTTCAATTGCAAAACAAAAGAGCTGATGTACAAACCCGAAAAAAAAAATTTTTTTCGTTTGTATGTGGAAAAGCAATAGAAAGATAAATAAAAACCTATGAAAATTTAACACCACATGCTCTTCTTTAACAGCTCTAAGTCCTTTCATAGCACAAATTTTCTGAGATAATGTGGAGATGGAAGTTGGATTTTGACGAACTTAAGAGCATTCATATCCCATACCTCGTAGCGATCCCAATGTCAATGCAAAAATAAAGAATAGGTTCCCATAGAGAAATGGCAAGAATACCAGGTTGCCACATTAAAATCAATAGGATATCACCTGATGAATGTTAAACAAAATGAATTATTATTTAATGCAACACTTACCTTTAACTATACCATCTCACTTTAACTACTTTGTATAATTCTACTTTATGTTTCAAAACATATTCATTCAGATATTCATTGGTTTTGTATATTTTTCTTTATAAACAAAAATTACTTAAAGTCTGTAAGCTTCAAAAGTCAATTTATGGATTAAAGCAATCTGGCCAGCAATGGAACAAGAAACTTGATAGCAAACTTCAAGAAATCGGCTATATAAATTCAAATTACGACCAATGCATTTATTTCAAAAAACACAACGGTATTTACACTTTAATTACTGCATACGTTGATGACTTAATTGTGGCAATGAATAGTCAAACCGATTTTGTTAATTTAAAATTGCATCTTAAACAATTTTTTGAAATTAGGGACATGGGTGAACCCACCTTAACCATAGGACTGGAGATTTCAAGGGATCGTAAGAAAGGAACTTTATCGATCAGCCAGTCAAATTATATCAAGAGCTTAATTTCAAAATATGATCTCACGAACTGCAAACCACGAACATTATCATTACCACCTAAAACAAAACTCCAAAAAGAACCTGAAATTGAGGGAGAAACTAAACTTGTGAACCAAAAGTAATATCAAGAACTCATTGGCAGCTTACTTCATCTTTCTACGTACAGTAGACCAGATATAGCGTATACAGTGAATACTCTGTCACAGTTTAATCAAGATCCAAGAGTTCAACATAGGAATTCAGCTATTTCAGTCTGTAGAAATTCTATTGAGTACAGGATGTTCGCAGTTGACTTAAAGCTTCAGGAAAAAACAAGTTGACTGTATGACTATCAACAAGCAAGTAAGTAATTTTTATTTATAAAGAAAAATATGCAAAACCAATGAATATCTGAATGAATACGTTTTGAAACATAAAGTAGAATTATACAAAGTAGTTAAAGTGAGATGGTATATAGTTAAAGGTAAGTGTTGCATTAAATAATAATTCATTTTGTTAAACATACCTCCTCAACACTTAACAATTCAAACATACATTCGCGAACGTCTTCCTTTAAAGTTCCCAATATATTGTGCACTTTGACTATCGGTGAATACGGTAATCGGTTCATTAGCACAATGTAGATGAAGTTCAACAAGTAGAAGCTTGAAGTACATGGCTCGTTTTGCAGCTATAGTTAATGTGACATACTCTGCTTCTGCGCTGGATAAAGTAACTATGGGCTGTTTGCGAGACTCCCAATCGATTGGTGCACCACAAAGTACAAAAATAACACCAGATTGCGACTTTCGGTCATTTTTGTATTCACCATAGCTTGAGTCAGCATATGCTACAATTGGCTTTCCAGTTCTGCAATAGAAAAGTTTTGTGTTAAGAGTACCTTTCAAATACCTAAGAACTGAAATAGCTGAATTCCAATGTTGAACTCTTGGATCTTGATTAAACTGTGAAAGAGTATTCACTGTATATTCTATATCTGGTCTACTATACGTAGAAAGATGAAGTAAGCTGCCAATGAGTTCTTGATATGACTTTTGGTTCACAGGTTTAGTTTCTCACGTTCGCGAACCAAGCATCTACATATAAGATACCACTACATCCGTGAAGCCATATCAGATGCAACAGTTATTTTAAAATACTTATCAACCGAAGATATGTTAGCTGATCCATTGACTAAAAATTTGTCTTTTGCTAAACATTGTGAACATTTTAAGAATCTTGGAATAATATTAACTTAAAATTAATAGAAACCAAATTGCCTTAAATTTAAATTTATGATTTAATTGTTAAGTGTTGAGGAGCTATGTTAAACAAAATGAATTATTATTTAATGCAACACTTACCTTTAACTATATACCATCTCACTTTAACTACTTTGTATAATTCTACTTTATGTTTCAAAACATATTCATTCAGATATTCATTGGTTTTGTATATTTTTTTATTTATAAAAATTACTTACTTGCTTGTTAATAGTCATACAGTCAACTTGTTTTTTCCTGAAGCTTTAAGTCAACTGCGAACATCCTGTACTCAATAGAATTTCTACAATGAAGTCACTCCGAACCAAATAGTAGTTGATAAATCGCCCTAACTCATCGAGCCTGATCATCAAACGTTCACATTGAGGTGCCAACATCGAGCTAGGCTATGTTGTTGGATAGGAATTCCCGAGAGCGGGTTGCTATCAGAAGGCACAATGTATCCACTTCTCAGGCTCGAATAAGAACAAGGCTGCAAGAAACCTGCCAGCAAAATCTACTGTTAGGTGCGTTAGGTTACTGAAGAAACGAAGATTACAACAAATATCGGTTACAGATATTTTCCGTCATTCACAAGCAAGACTTTTTTCTTATGTAAAACATTCATGCCAAGTTTCACGGAAACCGGAATGATTTAGAAGTAAGAAATAACTATTCCTGAGTCTTTTACAGACTCAAATATTCGATACAATGACGATGACGAATCACACTCTGTCCATATTGTTAAATATTTTGTCAAATATTTAATTCAAATATATTAAATTCATTAGATATCAGTCTGAACCCACAAATTCGTGGATGTGGGAATTTTTTGAATCATTCTTCTGATCCATTGCTCGAAGATTGCGATCTTTGACTTTTAATTAGCTGAATTTATTCATGAATTTTTCATGAAATATGTATTCGAGAATTCTAAAAAGTCGCTTAGCCCATTGTATCTATCGACTTTTGAGGTCAGCGAGCTTTTTTAAGGCCTGACATTTTCTGAGTGCATTCAGGCATTGTATATGTATATCTATCGCTCGTGTAAGTCACCAGTTATTTTTGTTGTGCGTTAAGGTAATTCACTGCACATTCATCATTTTGTATCAAATCAATCTGGATCTGGATTACTTGTTGAATATTAATAGAAATCAATCACATAGATGGAAATCTGAGGCACACGGAACGAACTCGAATGCACTTCAAGTCGAATCGGCCATCTGTGTGTCTTTCATATGACCACACCTTCCAAATCCTGCTTATGTCACAAATAAAGCCATAGAATTGAATTACAATTTGCAGCGTTTTGTGACAAATTGCTCCGGCTTTCTTGAGATTTATATCCAAAAATTATTTTACAATTTTGTTGACTTGATGTCTTAATGGAGACACTGACAATTATCATAAATGGACTGACAAATGCACGCCCTGAAAAAGTTCGGTCATGTTTTATTTTAATTATGCTGCCAGTAAGGACGAGTTAAATTTTTGTTTATTGCCGATTTAGCTGCTTGCTGTATGGAGTCTGATGTGTGGAGCACGAGTCGTGCTGGTTTCTTGGACATTGAAGGTCAAGTGCTTACTTGGTTCTTTTGATGTTTACATTCAAAAATTACGTTCATAATAGTTGATTAAAAATAAGACGGCACAAGTCAGATTGTGGTGGCTTGCAGTGCAGGACTGGTTATGTCTAAATTAATATATAATATTTAATTAAATATTATATCATGGCACTAAAAAAATTTACAGACCCTTAGCTCCTTTGCACCCGACTACAAAAAATTCTTGTTTGATGGCCTTTTAAAAGGTATCTATTGATAAAAAGTTTTCCTTCAAATGATCAATTGAAAAACTTTGCTTCGATGTGCACGAAAAAATTCACATGTGCAGACTAAGCCTAGAAGACATCATAAATACCTGAAGACAATAGCGTAAACGAAAATTACTTCATTACCTCAATGCAATTTCTCCCCCAAGCAAGGCACAAAAGTTCTTACATCATAAAACAACTTTGGCACAAGTCGTGAACCACGCTATCAGAATCATAATACACTTTATAACCAGTAAAAGCAGTTTCATCACTGCATCGTGCTTGGAAGCATGTGTGCTCAAACATCAATTACCGAGTCATGGACAACTAAACACATCAAACAGAGATAATAAAGAAAACAAAAAATGTTAAGATTAATGAAGATGCCGCAAGAAGAGCTAAGTTCCCAGGAAAAACGGGCAGACCGAGAATCTCTATAGAACACTGCTTGTAGACGACAACGACAACACTTCAATTCTTGCACCCTCCCACGACTGTTAGTTCCGTTCCGAAAGTTAACTCTTAAAGCCTTAACGAAGTGAATATTTTCCACTTCCTTACCGACAAGCAAAGATTCCTGCTATCGCAATTCGACTTACTTACATGGTGGTAAGGTTCATAACTTTACAAGATACTTTTTAAAACTTTTCTATGGATTTTTCTCTCTCGCGTGATCACCGGATTCTTAGGCTCTGTTTAAAAGAATCGTTCGGTCTTCATTTCACAGGAGGTCTTCGATATGCAAATTCAGATAAATCTTAAACTTAAACTCTAAGCAAATTCTTGACTCTTTAACCGAAATTCATAAAAATTCTTTGTGGATCTCAGTTGCATGTTGCATCGAACGGCGCGTTGCGGCGGCCGGCGGAGCGCGTTAGTGATTTGTTTGACAAGCCCAAAGATGAATTATAGAAGTTGAAGCTAGTCAAAGTAACGAGATTTTAGTAGAGCAAAGATTAAAGGTTACAACCCACTGCAGACTCGAGTTTCTAGATTTGAGTTTCTTAATGAGCCTTGTAGCGTCGTCATCGTGTGGGGTGCATTCTGGGAGAATCTTGAAGTTTTGATATTTTTAGCTTCATAAAGTCGAAATGGAAGTTGAAAACAGTCTTCTAAATGGAGGATTTTCTTCACTTTTATTTTCTGTCATTTTGACACTTTAGTGCAATTCCAAAAATTATCAATTACTTTGTCTGGCTCTGAAGGTATGTGGCAATGCGCGATCGAGACTGAGTAGTGGGTAAAGGTTCACTATTTCTTATGCTTGTGACTGTTGCGAGTTGTTCGATTTCGTTTGATCAATTGTGAGAGAGCTTGAGTATTTTTGTTGGAGATTACAGAAATTTGTTTTAAAGAAACAATCAAGACTTTTTTGAGTGTAATTTTTGAAATTATCAACGGTTGCTGGAAACCTAGACGATATTTTGTTTATAACTTGCACTTGCACTCAATGGGTTTTTCTACCCTTATTATACGAGAGAAACAGTGAGTGCATAAGGAATGAGGAAGAGGTTGCAATATAGCTAGATGACGGAGAGACAAATTTCTTGCACCGTCATTAGAACCCCAAACATCTTGCGGCATTTTTGACGATCAGCGATGCACTGCACATACCGAGAATCTCGAGATGTAGGGTCTCTTTGATGCAAGTGTCGATGTGAGTCTGCGAATGAACGAAACAATAAAGATGAGGAGGAGGGTCGGGAACAAAACAGAGCCTTGGGGCAAAACTGCATTTACGTTGCGAGTTGCAGACTTTAATCCGTCTAATATCATTTGTATAGAACTGTTCTAAAGAAAGTTTATAATCTTACAAAGGAGGTATTCGACAATACCCTCTTGGTATCTTACCTTATGTTATCGTAAAATTGCAAAGTAGAGCCTGGTGCCAAACTCTATTAACAAATGGCTTTGAAATATCAAGCGCCATAGTTTTGCTTTCTCCAAAACGATGTAAGGATTTTGTTCCACTGTCCGGTGAGATAAAACATAAGATCACCAGTGGACCTGTTGCTGCGAAAGCCGTACTGCCGGTCATTGAAACTTCGAGAAATTTCTTGAGCTGATATTTAATCAGCGTTTCCATGACCTTAGAAAGAAGGGACGTATAAGTGCAATCGGACGATAATTGTAGGGAAAAGGAGATTCGCGTTTTTTTTTTATTGGCTGGACAAATACTGTTTTTCAACTCGGAACTAGCTCAGAAAAATAGGATAGATGGAATAATTGACGTGCTCAAGAACTGGTGTAATCAAGACACTCTCTGGCCGCAAAGAGTTGGAGGCGAACTGCTTACCAAAAAGGTAAGCTAAAAGAGAGCTAAAAACAGGAGTGGCATTATTATCGAGCTCAAAGGGACCGAGGAAGAAGAAGAATTCTTCAAAAAAAAATTTCCAATGATCAAAAATTGTCCCAAAGACAGGATATTGCAGTATTGCAAAAACTTTTTCCGTGGAAATAGACATTGCAGGCCTTCCTCACTTGTTTAAACTTATTCTGGTTTTCCTCGATTGGCTCTAAAACACCGGATACTTACCTCTTTTTCCCTGATAATCCCTTTATAGGTAGAGTTTAATCATGATGTTACTTTGGGTTTCATGCTTTTAACCTTTTTTTCCATCAACTCGTAAGCAATAGCCACAGTAGCATCAATAATTTATATCGATATCTGATCTCGAAAAACAACCTCATCCGAAAGACAACCCTTGCTTTACTGGACTCTGATTTCACCAGCTCTATCTACTCTACAACTTCGAGCTGGATAATAAGTTAAAAAAGTAGCCCAGAATAACAGAATCAAATCAACTCTTCTAGATGATGGGCGCTTTATCCCCGTATGAAAAGTGCATACGGAACATGTCCCAGTAAATGGCTGTTTCTAGTTTCTCCATTCACTAAGAAAAAAAACGAGCTAAAATCAAGATTATCGGTCTCAAATCAAGCCGATTCGTTGACGAAAGTCTGTTAAGCTCGAAAATTCTTAATTCAAGACCAAAACTCTTATTTCAAGCTTGTTTTTTTCTAAACCTAAAATTCTTGTTTTAAGATTTTGAAATCTTAATCTAAGAATAAAAAAGCTTAATTTCAGATTATTCCAACCTCAAATTAAGATTTTTGTCTTACCCTTGAGTTCTTATTTTAAGATTGTGAAATCTTAATTTTAAGAATACAAAAGCTTAAAAGATCATTTCAAACCCAAATTAAGATCACATATTCTAAATTTTATCAGACATAAGAACAATACATACTTAAAGCAAGATTTTTTATTCTTATAATAAGAACAAATAACCTTGTATTTAAGTTGAATTTTTTTCCGGATTGTATCTCGATTATTCTTGATTTAAGCTGACTTTTAGGAAAACAAAATGAAATTCATGTTTGATTTATTTAATTGAATTAATTTTTTTTATTTAGTATTTTTACCCTTTCAGGCTAAATCTTTAACCAATATTACCAACTAGTTGATACAATAGCATCATTTGGTAATAGTAGTAGAGGCGATCTTATCACTATCATTCTAATAATCATATATTATTTTCCGAAGGGATTGAGTGTGAATTGAATAACGAAGTTCAATTCTGTATGAAAAAGTATTTTATATGAAAAAAGCATGTGATTTCGTTCCAAGACTTAATTTGAGAACGAAGCGGCTCAAATTAGAAGTTTTTTTCTTAATTTTAGACTGCAAATCTGTTTTAAGAATAAAGTTCTCGATTTAAGATTGCTTCGGTTTAATTTGAGAATGTAATAACTTAATTTAAGAACGTGGCAGCTCAAATCAAAATGTTTGTTCTTAATTTAAGAATAAATTCTTATTTTAAGAATAAAAGGTGTCATTTTTAGGATAAAAAAAATAAGAATATAAAAATCTTGAAATAAGCCTACTCGTACTTGAATTTAGCTTCCTTTTTTTCTCTGAGTGTTGCCATTCACTTCTTCTAACGGTTTTTGCATGTTCTGTTTGAAATGTCTCTATCTCAACTTGCAACTTACTCGAACCTTGAAACTTGAATAGATTTTTTCTCCGCTTTCCATACTGCAACAAGAACCACATGAACCTCTCTTTTTTTCGGGATTTCAAACCCTTGGGATCTAATCAAAACCATTTTGAAAAACTGGCACCATAAAATACTTAAAAGGCATTTAACTCATTTGACAGGTTGATTAGGCATCCAACGCCGCGCACCGTATAAAGTCCAATGCAATTTGTTTGTGCATAGTTTTTATTTAAAATAGGACTGAACGAGCTCTGTTGCTTGTTGCTTTTTGTTTGCTTTTGTGGAACTTATGTTATGGTGTTGCCATAAGAGCTCGAGTTACACTTTTGAGTTTTGAATCAAAATAGACTCACAATGTCACCGTAATGAAGAGTAATTTATCTCAAAATCAATCAGTAGTTTATTTTAACACTGCTCCAAATTGTAACATTGTAAGCAAAATGTAGATTATGAGGCGATAAACGTTAATCAAATGAAAACCGCATTTTTAACTCTAAATTCGACATCTTGTTTGGCTTGCAGGCAGCACAAATAAAGGAAAGCGGCATCTTTTACTTGTGTTTGTTGCCTATACAATTCAATTTCTTTTCAAAATCACATCGAACCGAATTGTTAAGTTTGAATTGAGTACAAACACGTCATTTCCTCTGGTTTGTCCGGAAATAGTTACCCTGTTCACACTCGTTTCAATTAACCAGAAATATGTCTTTGGATTCTAATTCAACAAGAAAAGACTGGATTCCTGGACTTTTACCGATCAAATAAATAATAGTTTATGACGGTAGTGGTGTCCATAGAACGTTAAAAGCAGAAACACAATGACGCTTTAGGCAGACGCGTCGTTGCGTTACGTTGAGAAATCCTCAAAGCGCGCTTCTGTCAGAATGACAAGCAGCTGATTGAAATATTCTATCTGTTGTCAAAAAACATTCAATTTTTAAATTTCAAAGAGTTAAAGAGGAAAATAAAATAAATAAATAAAATGGAAAATAGGATTTAAAAAGCGGAAAAAATTATAAAGCTGTGCCGCTTATTTAGCGTATTTGGCATATTGCGAGAAAGAAGAGAACGATGAAACTCATTCCGAGAGAAGATGGTGGGTCCGAGAGCTGAACCTAAGTCGGGATACAAAAGGATTTTTTGTGACAAACTTTCAACAACTGAAAGATAAGGACCCGGAGCAATTTTTCAAGATAACACGGATGTCAGCAGCTACATTTGAAGTTTTTGAATCGCTTGTGGAAGCCCATTTAGAAAAGAGTTCTATGAGGATGCCAATACAACCCAAAGCCCGATTGTTCCTGACTTTGTTGTAAATTCTCTCACATAATTATTCTTCTTTTATTAATAAAAAGTTATATTTTCTGTAGATACTTATCGCAGGGCTGTCCAAAACAAGTATTGGCTTGGATGTTCCGAATGGGCTATTCCACAACCACAACCTTAGACGGTGGCATAAGATAAGCTCGAATCAAAGGGTCAGTGGAGCATTCAGCTGCGATACTTCGTTGTCGAGGGCTGTCCGTGAAATGAACCTCACTTTGCTGGCTTCATTTAGATTTGGTTTTTGGGGCATACGTGCTGCATGCCAAATGATGCTCTGCAACTATCACAATGCACTGGGCGATGCGCGCACATCCATTCGAATCGATCCAAGTTCGAAAAGGAATACGTTCGCAATGCCAAATGCTGCACCATCCTCGGCAATATCAGGAAGAACGATACCACATCAGCCGATGCTATTTATGTTCGTTGATTGTGGCTCGACTACAGTGACAATCTAGAAAAAGATATTTTGCACTTTGAACGTGCTCTGCAACTCTATCCGGACCATACAAAGGCTACGCTATAGCGGAGAAGTGTATCGTGTCGAGGCTACCACCAAAACGGTATCAAAATGAAATCATAAATAAAACATTTTATTTTATTTTGGTATTTTATTTCCAACCTTATTTTAATAAAATAATCTTTAAAAAACAAGAAGCAGCGACGCATTTCTTGATGTTGGCTATGTCGTTTCATTTGAAGTCTTCATGGGTGAAAATTCGTGTCAGGGCGAGTTCTTGGGCGGCTTGTTTTTCATTTAGCAGTCTTACTTCCTTCGGAAGCTTTTGTTTCTTTTGTTTGGTTTCGACTGTTGGCTTTTCAGATTTCACTTCTTCATCCGCCGATTCTTCTTCATCTTCTCCAGAATCCTCTACGTCCTCCTCATCGTCTTCATAATCATCCTCATCATCTCCCTCGTCCTCATCCTCATCGTCGCTTTCGTCAATATCGTCTTCCGAGTTCGGCTCCTCCTTGGAATCCGAATCTTCGTCATCATCGCCCAAATCGATAGTCTTGGATTTCTTTAGCAACGACTCAGCTCCAGGAACACTCTCATGCGCCTGAATCTTTCCGTACTCTTTGATTTTTGTCTACGCTTGAGCTTCTGTCTGTCGACGTTGGGCGTTCTCACGAGCCTCGGCCATGCGTCGTTTCTTCTCCTCATCCTCTCTGATTCGGACATTGTCTTGATGTGCCTGCAGGAAGGCATCCTTGAACGTACAGCATCCACCGTCAAGAGCTTATGATGGCGATGTCGGGATTGTTCGGGATCCCGAACAATCTGATCCAACTGTGCCGCATGACGCTGAACAATACACAGTGCAGTGTGTAAATGGGTAACAGCTCGTCCAAGTTGTTTCAAACATGCACAGGGTTTAGACAAGGAGATGAGCTGTCATGTGATTTCTTCAACATAGTCCTGGAGCAGATAGTGCACAAGGCTGGTGTGAGCACGGAGGGCACTATCTTCAACAAATCCACCCAGCTCCCAGGCTATGCGACGACATAGATATCATCGGTCGATCCAAGGGAGCTGTGCTTGAGGCCATCACAGCGATTGAAGAACAGGCGAAGCTCGTTGGTCTTGAAGTGAATGAGGACAAAACAAAATAAATTCTATCAACAAACAGATCTGTCCACCGCCTGGTACAAAACGTCGCTGTTGTTAGCAACAATTTTGAGATAGTTAAGGACTTCGCCTACCTTGGAACAAACACGAGGTGTACCAAGATGTATGTAGTCCAGAAAGCCATGAAAAGACGACTACATTGAGCGAATGGAGGACAACACTCCACCCAAGAAAGTTTTCTCATCCAGTCAACAGCTTCGAGACGACAAGGAAGACCGAACCTACGGTGGTACAAGGACCAAATGACTGCGGATGCCAGAACGCTTGATTTTCGCAACAATACCAATGTTGCCAAAGATGATTCCATTTTCTGTTGAAGAAACCTTTACGTTGGCTTTGATGTTACAGAAATCGTGTGGGGCCAAAACAACGGGATGTGGACGCTCAACTAGCTTCAAGTCGCCCAATGTAGCCAATTCCAGGGTGCAATTTTGAAGGGTATCATCTGTAAACATTAATTTTCTTTGTTTATGCAACGCCATTTGAAAGCCTTTGGGGTCTTACATGTTTGGTTAACAATCAAAACATCCAAAACAATATCGTATTGGTTGACGTTGACATATGCCTCGGCGTAAACGGGATCTGAGAATCCAGTCAATTGGGTTACCTTATTCAGCTTATTATTCGGGGAAGTTATGTCGCTCAGATTGGTGGATTTTGTACCAGCGAGCGCCTGATTCAAACTTGATTCGAATACATTCTCACCCAATTGGTTGTCCCGGCTCCCGGGCCCCGGCCATTGGAAAGCTGGGCAAACACAACTGGATCGTCAGGCTGTACTTTAGCTGTTACCTTTTGCTTTTCTTTGATAATCCGTTGTTCTTCCTGTTAGAGCGAAGCAAATTTAAATGAGAATTTCCAGAAAAACTCCAAAAACTCACCTCATGTTGGGCATCCAACATCTTTCCAAGTGCATCACAACAGTAATGCTTAAAGACCTCGACGGTTTCTGGAGTTCGTTCGCTAAGTGTCTTCAAACAAATAAAGATCCTATCCATGTCGTCGTTGGTAATGGCCTTTGCTGGGAAACTAGACTTGCCCAAATGCAAAATAGAGCTCATGACGAGCATAACTTGTGCACACAGACGATTCTGCTCGATCTGAAATCAAAACAATAAAGTCAACAGAAATGGAATCCATAAATCGAAACCATACCTTGTCGTCTTCGAGTTCAATGAAACGCAAAGCCAACTTGGTCAAAGTAGCTGACAATGATCCTCCGATGAAGAAATCTCCATCCATTAAGTACTGACGTAGTGGTGGACGTTTTTCCTTCTACTACTACGTTTTTCCGAATCTACTTACGGAGCCAGACTAAAGGCACTTTGAGTGGCATAAGTGCCATCAGAAGTAACTTTGCTATTGGGTGCCTCCTTCTGTACATCGGCGGGTTTTTCTTCTTCGCCAGCAAGACGTTTCTGTTCAGCTTCGACCATTGGAATATCACCCAAAGTCTGGGTGATCACTTCAATTACCTCCTTTATTTGTCCCTTCGAATCGACATATTCCCCAAGTATCCAGACTGCTGCCCGATGGATTTTCGATGATTTAATCTGAGGGAATGCGTCAATCAACTTTTCAACTATCAAATTCCTAAGCGAGGGGAATTTTTGTATAGCTTCACGGATGAAAATTAAGACATCCGCAGCGGCTAGCTCATTGGTGTCGGACAAGAATTCAACAAGTACTGGAATAAATCACAACAAACAATAAACAACTGAACAAAACCACATTCTTGTTCTTGCAATTCTCCAAGGAGATTTCATGAAACTGGCCATTCCAAACAGCAGTTCCGGAAAATGCAAGGGCTGGTTTCTGGAAAGATGGTATCTTCATATAAAATTGATAAATTAAAACTGAATTGAATTGAAATTCAACTTACCATCAGTCTTGGATATCCATATTCTTCACAGATTCATTCACCAATTCAATTCAGACTGAAAAATCACAAAGACACAAACAATTTATTTATTTAAACGTCAGAAAGCGCGCAAAAGTTCAACCAAGTTGAACTTTTTTTTGACAGATGGTGGCTTCTTTACGTTTTCTTACGTTTCCTTACGTTTGTCAAAAAAAGCGTACGTGGCTCGACTACAGTGACAATCTAGAAAAAGATATTTTGCACTTTGAACGTGCTCTGCAACTCGATCTGGACCATACAAAGGCTACGCTATAGCGGAGAAGTGTATCGTGTCGAGGCTACCACCAAAACGGTATCAAAATGAAATCATAAATAAAACATTTTATTTTATTTTGGTATTTTATTTCCAACGTTATTTTAATAAAATAATCTTTAAAAAACAAGAAGCAGCGACGCATTTCTTGATGTTGGCTATGTCGATTCATTTGAAGTCTTCATGGGTGAAAATTCGTGTCAGGGCGAGTTCTTGGGCGGCTTGTTTTTCATTTAGCAGTCTTACTTCCTTCGGAAGCTTTTGTTTCTTTTGTTTGGTTTCGACTGTTGGCTTTTCAGATTTCACTTCTTCATCCGCCGATTCTTCTTCATCTTCTCCAGAATCCTCTACGTCCTCCTCATCGTCTTCATAATCATCCTCATCATCTCCCTCGTCCTCATCCTCATCGTCGCTTTCGTCAATATCGTCTTCCGAGTTCGGCTCCTCCTCGGAATCCGAATCTTCGTCATCATCGCCCAAATCGATAGTCTTGGATTTCTTTAGCAACGACTCAGCTCCAGGAACACTCTCATGCGCCTGAATCTTTCCGTACTCTTTGATTTTTGTCTACGCTTGAGCTTCTGTCTGTCGACGTTGGGCGTTCTCACGAGCCTCGGCCATGCGTCGTTTCTTCTCCTCATCCTCTCTGATTCGGACATTGTCTTGATGTGCCTGCAGGAAGGCATCCTTGAACGTACAACATCCACCGTCAAGAGCTTATGATGGCGATGTCGGGATTGTTCGGGATCCCGAACAATCTGATCCAACTGTGCCGCATGACGCTGAACAATACACAGTGCAGTGTGTAAATGGGTAACAGCTCGTCCAAGTTGTTTCAAACATGCACAGGGTTTAGACAAGGAGATGAGCTGTCATGTGATTTCTTCAACATAGTCCTGGAGCAGATAGTGCACAAGGCTGGTGTGAGCACGGAGGGCACTATCTTCAACAAATCCACCCAGCTCCCAGGCTATGCGACGACATAGATATCATCGGTCGATCCAAGGGAGCTGTGCTTGAGGCCATCACAGCGATTGAAGAACAGGCGAAGCTCGTTGGTCTTGAAGTGAATGAGGACAAAACAAAATAAATTCTATCAACAAACAGATCTGTCCACCGCCTGGTACAAAACGTCGCTGTTGTTAGCAACAATTTTGAGATAGTTAAGGACTTCGCCTACCTTGGAACAAACACGAGGTGTACCAAGATGTATGTAGTCCAGAAAGCCATGAAAAGACGACTACATTGAGCGAATGGAGGACAACA
Organism: Sphaerophoria taeniata; assembly: GCA_943590905.1. NCBI lineage: Eukaryota > Metazoa > Arthropoda > Insecta > Diptera > Syrphidae > Sphaerophoria > Sphaerophoria taeniata. Next base: position 264,340,451 of record OX016540.1, read on the forward strand.
CTCCACCCAAGAAAGTTTTCTCATCCAGTCAACAGCTTCGAGACGACAAGGAAGACCGAACCTACGGTGGTACAAGGACCAAGTGACTGCGGATGCCAGAACGCTTGATTTTCGCAACAATACCAATGTTGCCAAAGATGATTCCATTTTCTGTTGAAGAAACCTTTACGTCGGCTTTGATGTTACAGAAATCGTGTGGGGCCAAAACAACGGGATGTGGACGCTCAACTAGCTTCAAGTCGCCCAATGTAGCCAATTCCAGGGTGCAATTTTGAAGGGTATCATCTGTAAACATTAATTTTCTTTGTTTATGCAACGCCATTTGAAAGCCTTTGGGGTCTTACATGTTTGGTTAACAATCAAAACATCCAAAACAATATCGTATTGGTTGACGTTGACATATGCCTCGGCGTAAACGGGATCTGAGAATCCAGTCAATTGGGTTACCTTATTCAGCTTATTATTCGGGGAAGTTATGTCGCTCAGATTGGTGGATTTTGTACCAGCGAGCGCCTGATTCAAACTTGATTCGAATACATTCTCACCCAATTGGTTGTCCCGGCTCCCGGGCCCCGGCCATTGGAAAGCTGGGCAAACACAACTGGATCGTCAGGCTGTACTTTAGCTGTTACCTTTTGCTTTTCTTTAATAATCCGTTGTTCTTCCTGTTAGAGCGAAGCAAATTTAAATGAGAATTTCCAGAAAAACTCCAAAAACTCACCTCATGTTGGGCATCCAACATCTTTCCAAGTGCATCACAACAGTAATGCTTAAAGACCTCGACGGTTTCTGGAGTTCGTTCGCTAAGTGTCTTCAAACAAATAAAGATCCTATCCATGTCGTCGTTGGTAATGGCCTTTGCTGGGAAACTAGACTTGCCCAAATGCAAAATAGAGCTCATGACGAGCATAACTTGTGCACACAGACGATTCTGCTCGATCTGAAATCAAAACAATAAAGTCAACAGAAATGGAATCCATAAATCGAAACCATACCTTGTCGTCTTCGAGTTCAATGAAACGCAAAGCCAACTTGGTCAAAGTAGCTGACAATGATCCTCCGATGAAGAAATCTCCATCCATTAAGTACTGACGTAGTGGTGGACGTTTTTCCTTCTACTACTACGTTTTTCCGAATCTACTTACGGAGCCAGACTAAAGGCACTTTGAGTGGCATAAGTGCCATCAGAAGTAACTTTGCTATTGGGTGCCTCCTTCTGTACATCGGCGGGTTTTTCTTCTTCGCCAGCAAGACGTTTCTGTTCAGCTTCGACCATTGGAATATCACCCAAAGTCTGGGTGATCACTTCAATTACCTCCTTTATTTGTCCCTTCGAATCGACATATTCCCCAAGTATCCAGACTGCTGCCCGATGGATTTTCGATGATTTAATCTGAGGGAATGCGTCAATCAACTTTTCAACTATCAAATTCCTAAGCGAGGGGAATTTTTGTATAGCTTCACGGATGAAAATTAAGACATCCGCAGCGGCTAGCTCATTGGTGTCGGACAAGAATTCAACAAGTACTGGAATAAACCACAACAAACAATAAACAACTGAACAAAACCACATTCTTGTTCTTGCAATTCTCCAAGGAGATTTCATGAAACTGGCCATTCCAAACAGCAGTTCCGGAAAATGCAAGGGCTGGTTTCTGGAAAGATGGTATCTTCATATAAAATTGATAAATTAAAACTGAATTGAATTGAAATTCAACTTACCATCAGTCTTGGATATCCATATTCTTCACAGATTCATTCACCAATTCAATTCAGACTGAAAAATCACAAAGACACAAACAATTTATTTATTTAAACGTCAGAAAGCGCGCAAAAGTTCAACCAAGTTGAACTTTTTTTTGACAGATGGTGGCTTCTTTACGTTTTCTTACGTTTCCTTACGTTTGTCAAAAAAAGCGTACGTAGGAAAAGCGTCATTGTGTGAGGTTACACAGATTTCCTATAGTTGAACTTTTCGCAGTTGTCAAAATTGACGGCAAAGCGTCATTGTGTTTCTGCTTTTACTGTCTTGAGGTGAGCATGTAAGCGAATAGTGGAGTTTATGGTTCTTCGTTGTTTCGTGTGTGGCAAAGATATTGGCTGTTGGAATGGGAATGTGATTTAACGTAATTATTGGTTGGTCATTGGTGACTCTAAGTCGGAAAGTGATGGACCTCTTAAAATAGATGTTGTGGTTGTAAGCTTGTTCTCTTGATATTTTGTTTGTGTTCTTTTATACCTTACATTTATTGATGTTGATTTTAAATACCGAAAATTTGGGAGACCCACACGTTGTGATGGGGTTCTTACACTGATATTTGGTTTTTCTTCTTAAAGCCTAAAGAACTTTCTATGAAATAATAAGCCACTGGGTTTTTAATTTTTCAATTATTAGAAGAAAAAAATATAATTTTAGTTTTGCAAGGATCTGCGACGGATGCTGTGTGTAGTTGTAGACTCTGTCAACTATACTTATGGAGCCACTTGCAACTATACAGAATACAGGGTTTTTCATTAAGCGCCGCATTAATTGAAATTGTTTGTGAGATATCATCAAAATTTCATCGTTTAACCAATACCAAATGCAATCAACAGCTATATAACTTTATTGTTTTAAAACCTTCACCTAAGTACAGGTGAGATGACCTCTGTTGGGAGTATCGAGAGCTTAAAATTTAAAAAAAAAAGGTCGTTAAGTCTTATGCGTTTTCACCCAGTTAAACGCTTTTTACTATTGTTATAATTGTACGACCAATTTATCCCAAAAAGAAAGAATGAATTCTGTAGGATTAATACGTACACGTTTCGGTTGTTAAATTCAATAAAATGATTCTCACGGGTAGGTAAAAGGAATATGATCTGAATATTTACGATAAATTTAAGTTTTAGCGGTCACCTTTGGAGTGGAGTTTGCTTGGGAGTAGCATTCAAATAAAAAACAAGGTAATGCCCGGAAAGGTATGACTCGCAACCAAAAGAATTTTTCAACTGGTTTTTAAAAACTTATGCAACACCTTGTTTGCCTTTTGTTGCATAGGCCACTAAGTTTAGCATTGTGAATTTAAGACATTACTCGGTTAAATGAGCCTCTAAGACAGGTCTCTTCCTGAGATAAACATTTGGGAAGGCTTTTGCTTAAGCTTGCACCAACATTGGAAATAATTTTCAAACGGTATTCAAACTTTCCCAACTCGATCAAGCACTCAATGCATCTGCTTTACTCCTGACTCAAACATAAATTCCAGTCCAACAATATTTTTTTTTCATTTGTCAGTCAGCATTTGATAAGGTCTTTTAACGACAAGCAGAGGAGCAGCCGTTGCAACACGAGACTTGTCCCCTTACAGTGATTGTCAAGGCACGAAGTCACTTGGCACGGACACGCTCAACACTTGACTAAAATATATCTGCTCTCTCGTGTGTAGCAGGGAAAGTGGAAAAAAGAAGTCACAGGATGGACGTTAGATAATATTAAATGAGTTTAATGGCTTCAAATTCTTATTTTATCGCGGTGTCAGTCAGGTGAGGCGTTGCTTAAATGTGTTTCTGAGTTGTGACTTTAAAAGCCATACAAGTGTTGCTGTAAGGCTTGTGGTGGAGGCCTGTTTGGAATTCTGAACATTTTTTTGTTTGAATTTATTTATATTAATTGAGGTTAAACAAGACTCATTGTATATATTGAAAATATGGCGGACAATATGAGATTATGTAAAATGACTTCATTACGGCGTGGCGGTGGCGTGGCTAACAGGATGAGTTTCTTCGCGGTAAGTTTGCATTTTGGACAAAATAAGAGATGAAAAAACAACTTTTCATTGCTTGCAAAAAGTAATGAATAATCAATTAGTCTCCTACGTCTTCAGAATACAAAACTACCTATCCTATCTCTGTTCATTAAAGTCCTTATTATTACGATAGAGGAGAACTTTCTACAACTGCACTAAAACTTAATTTTTTGCATATAAAATACCTAATTTGGCATGCTTAATGCGCAAATGCCCCAAATAACAACAATAAAAATAGGGTACACTCATCAATAAGCGCCCGAAGGCTATCCAAACACCAAAAAGCCTCTAACTAGAGCAGTAGCTTGTGTTGAAAGTGATGTAATTACATTTTCCAGAAGTCATATAAGGATAATTGCATGATGTTTTCGAGCCCCTTAAAAGAAATGTTATATTTTTTTCCTCTACGTTTTTTTCTTAACACAATTTCCAGGCTTAAATCTTGTCTGCATTTAGCCCACGGGCGACCTCATTCTATCGAAACGATAGGCCGAACTGCAGTCAGCCTCCTCTTATATAGCCAAACCTAGATAATGGTCCAATTTATCTGCGCGATAAAAATTTAATATTCAGCACGTAGGTAGCAACCAAAATTCGAACAACGTCGATGACGACGACCACGATGTTGTCACAGAAATTGGAGCTTAGTCCTGAGCCTTGCAGCAACTTAACATAGAACTCAGGATTGTGTATCTAAGACATCAATATATGCAAATAAAAGAACTAAAGAGATAGTGTGAGCGCGTACACGGCACACGTCTCAAATTCTGCACTTACTTCAATATTTTGTTCGATTACCGAGAGCTGGCTGGTTGGCTTGCTGGCACGAAGACTTGACATGAGTAAGCTTAGTGGCACCAGGCTATATGCAACGATTGGACAATTTACGAGCTCGGATCAAGCCTTAAGTTAGTATAAGCGAATTCCATGCAGACGGAGTCCATACTATGAAGCAGTTGCCGCCTCATCAAAGGCGGTCTATCTTCAAGAGATTAACGATCAGTTTAAGATTTCAAAATGGTGTGCCTTGTAGATTTTTTCCGTATGACATTGTCCGGAATTATGTATGCACAGAGAGCAGGTCGATTATTTTATTTTTTTTCTGGGCCAACGATTTTGTAGGCAGTAACGTAATCAGCGTAAATCAAGTGCGCGCTTTAAGTCACCTGAATGGAATATATCTCTGATTGTGTGGTGGCTGGTGAGTCGTGATTGCTGTGGAAAATAATTGTGTAAAGGATACAAAAAAGTAAAAATAAAAATCCATAATTGATTGCATCGAGGAGAATAGATATTTCATGAACTGTGCGCGAGCAAAATGGTATTTTGGGGACCGATTAACAAAATAGGGAAGCAGTGGATTTAAATTGTTTTCACTCTCATGCTTGAATTTAATGGATTTTTAAACAGGCTGAAGTATTGACTTTTGAATATGTTAAGTATCTTCGTGAAATATTTGCTTATTCTTATAGGAGTACATTATTTTGACAGCTTAGAGGCTAGACTTCATTAGAACTGTGGTCTATTCTTTCTGAAGGCTTCGGACGTTCTGCTAAACGGGTGTTTGTCTTTCAATGAGTTTTTTGGATTAAAGATGCGCATCCAACTAGCTGGATACCAAACTTCCTATATCCAGTTTGGCAAATGGCAACCCACTTGTTCGTTCCATTAAGTTGAGTTCATAGGCAAATGCGCACCTGGGTAGGTACTTACACAGTTATTAAGGATTAGATTCGATGATGAAAACTAGCGGGGACTTTCGATGAAAAAAACCGAACATGAAAAGTATGCAATGGTTAAAGGATGCCTGGCAGCAAGGGAGTTCGGAAATTTAAACGGCAGTATAATCACATTTACTAAAATAAAAGTATTATGGTAACAAATAACCTTGGCTGGTCCCAATTCGTTCACTGGCTTGTTTCTTTGCTCTCCGCCGTAATGGAGTTCAGCTTCATTTCGCATCAACATTATTATAAAATTACTAAAAATTATTTGTTTTGATTTTAATAATGTCGTTAACACTTTTTTCCAAAATTCATTTTACGAGATCAAATGTCATTTTGACACTCTTTAATAATTGGTGGGGTTTTTTTATGGTGCAAAAAAAAAAACATCACTAGAACCTCAAATAAAACTTGAAACAACATCAACTGTAACGCTTGTTTAAGCAATATTTAAACCCTTACACCAACGCCAGAAGTTTCGCGTCCAAAATGTTGTCGATGAATTACTGTAAATTGTACAAATGAGCAAGAAATATAGAGATCAGTGGTCGTTTCTACTTTTGAAGATTTTAACGAGCCAATGAAATTTGATAATTTCGCAGACATTTTTTACATTTCTAGGAACATTATTATTTTAAGTTACGTATTACGTTTTTATTTATTTTTTTTTTCTGAATTATTTCAACCTTTTTAATTTAATCAATTTTCGATATCATTGTATGTACCTACCTACATCTATTTTCCTGCAGAAATTCACCTCATCGCATATTTGCATGTGATATCATGAAACTGCAGTGATTTGAATTCATCCAATGCGAATATCATGTATCTAACGTGCACCCGAAACGTGCAATATGTTATGTGCACGAACAAATTCAGCGATATTAGAAATTGTTGTTCATTGGTGTTGGAAACGATGTGTTTGCGCACAGACGCATTCTCTCAACTGCAATCGGTAGTCTATCGTCTCCAAATCCAACTGCCCACGGGTCAATGAATAAAAATAGCAAACATTCATGGCAGAGTTGTTGCAGTTGTAACGAAAGTGAAAAATAATTGTCTGTATTTTTATACGCGCGTTACGACGACCTATTGCCACCAATAGATAGTTTGTTTGAATGTAACGGAATTTATTAGTTTTTGTATTATGTCAGTCGGTTTAATTGACGGAATTTTATGCACATGTTCTTTAATGTCTCTAACGAACATTTGAGTGCGGTAACGATGTTTATGCATAAAAAAATGGTAAAAGCAGGCTTTTGGTTGCTAAAATGTTTTTATGTCAATCTACATAATTATGTTGTTATCGTTGGTTAGTAAAGAATTATACCGAAAGACTTGCATTGCGGGCTATACTCAACACTGAGAAAACTGTACTATGAGTTTTTCAAATAGAATCATATTTGAAAACTATTTAATAATGGCAAATTGAACTCTGTTTAATCCAACCTCTTATCTATTTAAATACAAGAAAAACAATTTTGTTTGAATATAGTCTATTTGAATCAAAAGGATTCATGTTTGCCTTACTCTTTGAATATGAAATTACAATGAATGAGTTTGTTTCAAGTAAGAAGGCGTTTGAAATATCTGTAAAACAATGAGACCAAACAGAGCATATTAATTTCAAACTTACATCGATTTGAAACGATCCCGAACAACTTCAGATTCAAACTCAAAGCAATTTACAATGAACCCAAACGAAGTAAAATACAACCACATAACTGTAAATTACTGGCGTCGGTATGGCTTTGTTGTTCTCATCTTGACAAGTTATTTTCCGTGTGAAATGTGAAATTGAATCGTGTGTGATTTTACAAATAAAAACAATGGAATTGTCTCGTTTTGGTTTCCGTTTTTATTGTAAGTATTTTTTAGACAACTTGATTTTGTTTTTGAATTTTTCAAGTCATGTGTAATGTATTTTAGAAAATGAAGTGACACAAGACAGACATAGATTTTACCCTGGAGGGACTTCATTCCAAATTTACAAAAAGGTAACCTTTAAGTTTACTAATTTTTTTACATTGTCATATTTATCATGCAATGAAAAACGTAATTTTATTATAGTTCAACATCGATGACAATAGTTCAAAGGTCAGTGACAGGACCCAAACAACCATTTTCGTCGGAGTGCAGATATATGTAAGTCAAATAAAATATAAAATGTGCATTCCAAACTAGTCCTTTTTTATTTTTTTAGGTACCAAACTAGTAAGCAGCGTGGTCACACCAATAGCTCGCTTAACAACATTCGCAAAGAAGCACAAATGAAGATTCACCATCGCGGATGTGGCGGACTGTTTTTTTTTTTCAATACAACAACTTAAAAAGGTTTTTAATTTATGTAAACCGAACAGTTTAATAAAATCAAACTAATAAATGGTTGAACAAACCGAAACGTCTTTGATTTAAACATGGAAATACTAAGCAAAAAATAAATAAAAATCTATTTAAATCAACTTTTAATGAAGTAAATTAAAATAAATATAAAAATGTTTATTTTAAATAGAAAACGAAGTTAACTTAAACTGATTTAAGTTCAATTGAACTCAACTTAAACTTAATAGATATCATATTCAAATCAAACTCAAAACGAATCCATGCCAAATCATAGGTGTTTGAGTTTGATTTGAATATGAATCTGTTTGATATTTTTCTCAGTGAACCTTTACGGCCTCATAATTTTTTTTTTCATTACTATTTTTGTTAATGAATGGGTGGATGTGCCTACTTATTTTTATTCCAAACCAAAAGTTATTGCCTTAATTCTATAAACTATGAATATTTGTGTATATACCTTTTTTTGAAAAAATAAAGAATAATAATAATAATAATAATAATAATAATAATAATAATAATAATAATAATAAAAAGAGGATATGACATTACAATGTGGTACCTACTTGTTGACATTTTAGAGTTGTAATTGAAAGTTAAAAATAGATACCTGGGAGCAAGACTTCAAGTGGGAAGCTTAAGTTTTTTTTTTTTTTTTGAGAGAAGTTCCTTTTATTGCACTTACCAATTTATTCTATTTGAATTCATTTAACCTCAGTTGAAAATAATACTCTCACAAAAGACCAAACAAAATAAAAATCAAAAGACAATTACAAAAGTAATATTTCTGAAAGTGGCACAAGCACATTTTGATGCGATGCGCTATGTTACGTTAAATGTGAATAAATAGTCCGATTGTTGGTCTCGTTACCACCACACTAAGATTAATGTAGACCCATTTTTAACCCCAGAAGTATTGTATGTTTCTAATGGAATAAATAAAACCTATGAGTTCAACGATTGGTCTAGCCAATTTCAACATGATATTGCTTAGAAATTCATGTAATTCTTTTTAGTATTTACCTAACAGCCTTTTTCTATTAAAAAAGCTATCAAGCGATCTAAAAGGAGGCTTTTACTCTTATCATTAACGGCCACAATTTTCTGGTTTAACACACTTTTTTAGTAGATTCCATCTCTCATTCATAACGATATGTATAATACTGGTACCTACATGAGAAACGGTTCCACTGGTTAATCTTTCTCTTGCGAGCTCATATGTTCCCTCATCACTACACGGCATTCCAACTTGACCTGGAACCTAGCGTTATCACATTATGCTGTATGCCAAGAACTCTTTATTCCTTTGCGACAGCCAAAAATAAGGTTTGACTTAAAACTAGAATGGTGTGGTGTACGTACACCAATGAGTCCTGCTCTGTCTTGTGCGAGCAAGTCGCGCGTTCGGTGCAAACCCAGACGGAGTAGTGAGTAGAGACATTCAAACGCCCGAATCTTCTTCATTTGAGGTTGCGCAACGTTTTACCACCTTGGGCAACCTTAAACGATCATCATACGTTCGAGGACAATTACCTTCACTCTGGCACCAAGCTTGTAACGGTTAAATAGAAACTGATGCACCCTGTCACATAAAAATAAGACTAAATGAATGGATGTGGTGTCCAGCAGATGTATTCCGAACACACGGTTGCTAACAGCACACTCTAAATAATTGTTTGTGTTTTCTATGTAGAGAAAAGTACGTATACGTCCTAGTGAATCAAATACATTTTCTAATTTATTTATTTTCGTGATTTTAGACATTTCCTATAAGTCAATTCTTGTAAGTATCCCTCGTGACCTTATCCAATGAGATCCAGAACAGAACGGACTCACATTTCGACATTTATTTTCAGTTTCCAACATATCGCTGTTGCTTTTCCAGGTCACGCTGTAAGAGAATTTTAATGACAGTTCTGTACCTATAAATAAGATCATCTGCGAACGCAACTGCGTAAAGCTACTATCATCGCTCGAGTAAATATTGAAGAAAAACGGATGCGAGTTAGCCGCTCCCTGCTAACAACTCAACAAATACCTTTATAATATTCGCTTACCCGGCAGAAGTCTTATCAGTTGGATTTTTGTAGATTTTAAAGTTTAAAAACATTTGTTGTTAGTATATTTTTGAATCAGATATTTATTTCTTTTAGCATTAAGAAGGTTTTTGTGACCCAATCCTGCATATTTTTCAATACAACTGATGCAAAATTTGTTCTTTAGTCGTTTCTACATGACGCCCAATCGTGTGCTTAATAAATCATTTTTAGACTCCAAGCGTACTTCTTATTGCATCCTTAATCCATTTATTACCATGCCACTCAATTGAACACAACTTAATATTCCCCTGAAAAATTTATTTAACTTGCTCTAAGAGGCTGCTCGTTAATGGAATTGTTCGTAAATCAAGCTTGCCTGCAGCACCAATCACTTGATCATACCATGAAACTTATCATAAACAGTTATGGTTTAAATACAAAAAAAAAGTGTTTCTTGAAGCGGGATTATTGATAAACCATAAACAATCAAATATGCAAATTCAATTAAAATGATATGCAACAACTGGTTAGCTGGAAGCAATGCAAATAACTAACCACTTACATTATTTCCTGCTACATAAGTCATGATTTTGATTTTTATTTCTCCGAACTACTTACAGTGTTACCTGAAGGTCGATTTTAATTTTGAAACTATTTTTTTTCCAAAAACAAAACGCCCTGTTTTCAAAAAACGTCCTGTTCCCCACGAATATTTTTATTTCACAATAAAACTGAACTAGATTTGAGCTTATCAAAATTATCAATATTAGCAATGAGCAAATATCACTTTGAATTGTCCATTTGAGAATATTGAATTTCGGTTGCATGTTCCGAAGATGCAAAAACAACTCCAAGACAATTTCGAAGGTTTTTAAAAGACACTGAATAAAACAAAATAGCTGTTGCACGAACTTCTTGTTTTTAATGCCATTAATACTCGTCGTAAGACAATACAAATAATTTGTACTCCTTCAAATCAACCTTTAACCTACGATAAATTTTCAAATAGACTAAGATACTTTACTAACTCTCAAGCCCACACGTCTATTTGGTTAACCAAAGTTCCAAGCAATACTTTTATTTCCACTAAGAGTCAAAGCATGAGCGCATTATTATCTAAATATACAGGGTGATTCACGAGCGTTGTGCCAAAAAGCTAGAGCGTGTAGGTTGAGTTGAGACAAGAAAAAAATCGTATGGGAGGGGGGGGGTCTATTCCCCCCCGTTTAGCCGGGAGGGGCAATTTTCTGAAAAATTGACTTATTTTGTAAAAACAAATATTAAAAATCAACGGCTTAGTTTACAACACCGTGCTATACCTTTCTGAAAAGCTAAAAACTTTTTCTTTCACGTTGTTTTTAAAATAAATTGTTTGAACGAATAGTTTTAAAAAAATAAATTTTCAAACTCAAAATTTTCAAAAAAAAAGCCAAAAAAAATTTTTTGAACTAATTTTTTTCAAAATTTTATGTAATTAAGTACTAATTTTGTTTTAAAATTTCAATGTCTTTGATAATTTTTAGTCGAAAACAGAAAACCGGATGCAAAAATGTTTTTTCGTTTTTGAGAAATTAAAAAAAAAACCAAAACCACTTTTTTCTAAGAAAATCTCTGTTTTTATTTTTACCTATCTGGACTTTTAGTTTAATTTATTAGTTTAATTTACAAATTTAATTTTTTGTAATTGGAGTTTTATGACGACTTAATAAAGTAGAAAAGTATTGGATTTTCAATGGATTAACCATTTTATTCATTGATAACGTCTGAAAACTGACCTGCAATTTTTTCTTACTATACCTGGGGCCGCGGCCACTCGCCGGCGAAGGGTTCTACCTGCTGGGGGCTTAAGATAATTAAACCGCAATTTTTCTTGAATGAAAAAACAATTAACAACCTAAAGGTTAATAAAAGGCATCGCATATTTACTTAACAACCATTTACAATTAAAATATTAATTCATCAACACATAACAATAACAAACTCATATGTTCGAGAAGAGTTAGCTGACAGGAACTTCTGCTACGGTTTAACTTGTTGTCGAGATCGGGAAGCCGAAAGACTCTACGCTGAAAGATATCCCAATAGATGGCGCCCAAGTCGTAGCATGTTTTCAAGAATCCGCCGACGAGAGCACGGAGAGCTAGAAGTGAAAGGTCAATGGCAGACGTTTTCAATGAACAAAATGATTAATCCAGGGAAAATCCAATACTTTTCTACTTTATTGAGTCCTCATAAAACTCCAATAACAAAAAATTAAATTTATAAATTAAACTAGTAAATTATACTAAAAGTCCAGATAGGTAAAAATAAAAACAAAGATTTTCTTAGAAAAAAGTGGTTTTGGTTTTTTTTTAATTTCTCAAAAACGAAAAGACATTTTTGCATCCGGTTTTCTGTTTTCGTCTAAAAATTAACAAAGACATTGAAATTTTAAAACAAAATTAGTACTTAATTACATAAAATTTTGAAAAAAATTAGTTCAAAAAATTTTTTTTGGCTTTTTTTTTTGAAAATTTTGAGTTTGAAAATTTATTTTTTTAAAACTATTCGTTCAAACAATTTATTTTAAAAACAAGGTGAAAGAAAAAGTTTTTAGCTTTTCAGAAAGGTATAGCACGGTGTTGTAAACTAAGCCGTTGATTTTTAATATTTGTTTTTACAAAATAAGTCAATTTTTCAGAAAATTGCCCCTCCCGGCTAAACGGGGGGGAATAGACCCCCCCCCCCCTCCCATACGATTTTTTTCTTGTCTCAACTCAACCTACACGCTCTAGCTTTTTGGCACAACGCTCGTGAATCACCCTGTATAAAAGAACAGCCTAATTTTTGTGTTCGTTCGCTAACCGAGCACACTGGTTGACCGATTTTCCTAATTTTTTCTCTAAATGCAAGAGGTTTTAGGGTAGAAGGTTTAGCAAAAATAAAATTTATATTTTTCAAATGCAATGAAATGAAAAACGGTGCCAATGTTAAAAAAATATATTTTTTTCACTCAAAAAAAAGAAAAACAAAACAAATCTGATCGATTTCAATTTTCGAAAATTGTCAAATCGAAAAAAAATTTAAATGAACATTTAGTATTTGCTATACAAACCAGAGTATATCTAATAATGAGTAGGGAAACTCAGAAAAATTCACCTGTTGATTCATACATATTTTCACACAGATATTGGAAATAGATGCCAAATGAGAAACTTGTAGGAAGGAAAGGGAAACAACATACGATTTTTTATCGAATAAATTTTTATTTTTATTTATGACAATCAAGTCAGACCGCCTTTAAAGGTCTATTAGAGAAAAAGAGAGAGAAGCTAATGATGAACGTGTAGTCATTTCTTCTTGCGCAGGCAGTTTTGCACAACGAATTAATTTTTATTTGAAAGAAACAAAAAAATATATTCAAGTCGGACCGCCTTTGAAAATCTATTAGGGAAAAAGGGAAAGAAGCAAGTGATGAACGTGTAGTCATTTCTTCTTGCTCAGGCAGTTTTACGTAAGGAATTGATTAAACTGTTTTCACTTATGGCATTTTTGTTGTGTTTTTTTTCGAAAATTTGTGGTTGTAGTAGTGCCTAATACATTTTCAAAAGAGTTTCCCTACTCATTATTAGATATAATCTGATACAAACACATGGTCAAAGAAGAGAAGAAATACAAAAAAGTTGCATCATCATTGTCGTCACAACCGTGATCAGCAAATTCTTCTATGTATTCCGGCCAGATCCCAGTTTCGCACCCACAGGCTTTGAGCGTGCGTCGTGGTGGTGTACGCTATTCTTCCAGGCAAACATAACAAGATTTTCGGTATATTCAACGCTAATATTATTCCATTCGCGTAATAAGGCGTCTTTTAATTGCTCTTTATTGTGGATATCATGGTTTCTGATCTTTTTTCAAGTGCATCCCAGGCATGCTCAATGGGGTTGATATCTGGGCTTTGTGGTGGAGTTTTAAGGAGGTGAGGTGTCTTATACAAGAGCCACAATACCAGTGTTATGTTCGGTATAGTAAGGATCATTACATATCCTGTTGGAAAAAAACGTTAGCAATGCCCAAATGTACCGCATCTTAATTTTTTTTAAGAAGGTGAGGTGTCTTATACAAGAGCCACAATACCAGTGTTATGTTCGGTATAGTAAGGATCATTATATATCCTGTTGGAAAAACAACGTTAGCAATGCCCAAATGTACCGCATCTTAATTTTTTTTTAAGGAGGTGAGGTGTCTTATACAAGAGCCACAATACCAGTGTTATGTTCGGTATAGTAAGGATCATTACATATCCTGTTTGTAGCAAGGAGTTGTAGCAGGGAATTTAAACGTTTATTAAAACAATGAATAAAACAGCCAAAACACGTTTATTTTATCTAAAGCTTTTTATTAACACGTCCACTTCACTCGGATGATGCGTATCGAATGAATCTCTTTCTTTCTTATTTTCGTTCTTAAAACTAGTTACACACTAATACATACACAATGGCAAGAGATACAAAGCGGAATAAAAGAAACTGATGCGTGTGCAGATGGCTATCGGTTGTTTTAAATACAAAAGTATTCGGTTTGGGTTTGACTCAATATATATATAACAATGTCTTACGGGAAGAGTAACAATAACTAATACATGTGTAAATGACTATCGGTTGTTTGAATATAAAAGCGTTCAGTTAGGTTTGACTCAATATGTGTACAATAATGTCTTAAGGGGAAGAGTAACAATAATCATTATAGGAATACGGTAGCATGGAATACCTTAACATAAATATGTGCTTACTACTACAATTCGGCCATCCTGACCTTTGAGATCACCTGATCTCTACTTTGTTTTACATTTTTTACCTAACCAAGGTTTCATATTGCCGACCGCCCACACCCCTTGATATGGTAATCGTGACTGTTGAAAATTGTCTACATCTTCGAGCAGATATCTGTCATTTCGTAGGACTTTAGTAACCCGATACGGTCCTCTAAATTTCGGGATCAATTTCTTAGATGCGCCGGGATGTGAGTCAAAATTTTTTATCATTACATAGTCTCCTGTTTCGTAGGATGTAGGATTACACCTCTTCTTGTCTACATAATTTTTGTTGTAAGTCTGAGACTTTTCTTGTTCTATCACCGCTTTCTGTCTTATCTCAGTTAAATCCCGTTTTCCTATCCCGTCTTCAACTTCGCTTAAACTTTCAACGATTCTATCTATTGGCTTACCTCTCTGACTTACCCCAAACAACATCACGCTCGGATGTTCTTTTATCGTTCGATTTACTGTATTATTTAGTGAATACTCTACCTTTTCCAATATGTGATCCCAGTGTATACCCTCTTCTGGTTTGACAAGTTTTGCTATCATTGGCCCTAAACTCCTATTGACTCTCTCTACCTGTCCGTTTGCTTGAGGCGATCCTGTTGCAATTTTCACATGCTGAATATCCCTTTCAGATAGAAACTCTTTAAATTCATTTGCTGTGAAGCAACTTCCTCTGTCTGACACTACGCATTTTGGCTTACTATACGCCCTAAAGTAATCAACCAATGCTTGCATTACTTCTTTAGTGTTTGTTGTCTTAGTAGGGTACAGTCTCACGAACTTTGTAAAAGCATCTATTACTACCAGTATATATTTCTTTACCTGTCTTGAATTATCCACCGGTCCATAGTGATCTATGTGTATTACCTCGAACGGAACTTTTCCTTTCGGTATAATATGGAGAAAGCCTTCTTCTCGACCTTGTTTAGCGGAAAAAGAAATACACTTAAGACAGTTTTGTATATGCGCACCTATCTTTTCTCTCATTTTAGGGAACCAATAACTTTTCGATATTAACTCAATTACTTTGTCTGTTCCTACATGACCGACTTCATCATGGTATCTATACATCACGTGATCTTCCATCTGTTCTGGTACTAGAAATACTACATTACCATCATTTTTCTTTTTATATATCACTCCGTTTCTCATTTCATATAAACCATGTTCTGCATTCTCTAACATTTTTTTCAACTTAACTATTTTTTCATCTTTCCCTTGACATATAATTAAATTCTCTTCAAAAGTATTAGTTTCCAACGTTAAAATATTCGTCGTCCTACTTAATGCATCAACATGTTGCATGCGAGTGCCCGCCCTGTGCTCTAACGTATAATCGTAATTTTGTAATTCCAACGCCCAACGAGCAATTCTTGGGTTGAGTTCTTTCTTGTTTAAAGTAAGGGTTAGAGAATTGCAATCTGTAACTATTTTAAATTTTTTGCCTTGAAGATAAATTCTAAACCTACTCAGGGCATTTATAATTGCGAGCGTCTCCAACTCGAAACTATGAAATTTTGATTCAGCGTCTGTCGTTCTTTTGGAATAATAGAAGACTGGATGCAACTTTTTGTCTTCTTTTCTCTGTAATAGAATTGCTCCAAACCCTAGGGCACTGGCGTCGCAATGCAACTCTGTCTCATCTTTTGGGTTATAAATTGCCAGTACTGGCATTTCTATCAATTTAGTTTTTAGTAACTCAAAAGCTTCCAATTGCTCTGGACCGAAATTAAATTTTCTATCTTTTCTAATCAAATCGTATAAAGGTTTTGCAATAGTCGAGAAATCCTTAACGAACCTACGGAAGTATGAGCATAAGCCCAAGAAACTCTGTACTGTGTGAGCATTTTGTGGAACCGGAAAATTTTGTATCGCTTCAATACCCCTATCATCAGCCTGAATACCTTCACCAGTAATTGTAAAACCCAAATATTTAATTTTACTTTGAAGAAATTTACATTTGTCTATCCTAAGCTCCAGTTTATTTTCTACCATCCTTTTAAAGACTTCCTCAAGAATCAAAAAATGTTCATCATAGGAATTCGTAGCTATCATTAAATCATCCAAATAGACTATCACCTTATCGTTTCTTATCATGTCTGCAAATACTTTGTTTATATGTCTTTGAAACGTTGACGGCGCGTTTTTGAGTCCAAAAGGCATTCTTAAAAATTCGTATTGGCCTAATGGTGTAATAAATGAAGTAAACTTAACCGAATCTTCGTGCATATATACATGGAAGAACCCATTCTTTAAATCCAACTTTGAGAAAATAGTTTTACCCGCCATTCTGTCTAACAAATCGTCAATTATCGGTATGGGGTAGCTATCTTTTGACGTTACTTTATTTAAAGTTCTAAAATCTACACACATTCTGAGCTCTCCAGTTTTCTTCTTTACTAAGACTATAGGTGAAACGTACTCGGACTCGCTTTCCCTAATATAGCCTTTGTCTAAATATTCATCTAGCAACGAACTGAGTTCTCCCTTCTCAGCATAAGATAACCTTCTTGGACGACAATGAAAAGGTTTCACATCATTTAATGACAATTTCATTTTAGTTTTTACCAAAGGTTCGGCGGGGCGTTCGGCGTACACATAACTATTGAAATATAATTCGTTTAATTGTTTTTTATACCGACAATCATTTAGCTCATCAACTTCTAAATTTAAATTTTCGCTATCAGTTTCTTCGACATTAATAGACATTAATTCTCTTTCAAAATTCGATCTGTCGTCAATTAACATACTTTCGTTTTTGCAATTTTCTAATTCAGAAAAAAATTTGAACCTTCCACTATTTAAAAAATCTCGTCCCAAGATTACCTCATATCCAGTCGTGCCGTCATCTACCACTAGCAAATCTACATTTATCTCAATGTCTTTATAAATAACTACACCAGACAACATTCCATAAATTTTTAATTTACTTTTATTGATTCCAAAATAATTTTGTTTTTTTACACTGTTTAGTTCGATCTGTTTAATATATTGTGGTGTCATTGACTTTTTAATGAGGCTGACGGGACTACCGGAATCTATGAGGCAATCTAGAGAAAATTTTTCATTATTTTTTGAAAAAACAAAACATAACTTTCTTACATAATCATCATCTTCGGTCTTGTCTGTGAGCTGATGGACAAGTGACTTCCGTTCTGGGCAGGTTGCTACTATGTGCCCCATCTTACCGCAAGCATAACACGCTCCATACTCTCTCTTCGGTTTCTTACACTCGTTTGCCATGTGTCCAATCGAATTGCAGTTATAGCATCTCATCGTTGTCTTACTCGATCCTGTTGTTACCCTCGACGTCCTTCTTGCCGATCCTGTTGTCGCTTCAGTTGCCGATCCTGTCTCGTCCCGTTTCGGTCGTTGTAGTACTTTATTGTAGGCTTTGTACAAGGCCGCTTTGGTAGTAAATGCGCCGACGTATGCGTATAGCCTCATGTCTTCATCGGTGAAACCATCAATAATGTACTCTACCAGCTCTTCTTCTTCCATCTCCAGACCCGCAGCCAGTCTCAACTTGTCGCTATAGTACTCTCCAAACGTCTCCGACAACGCCCATTTTCTTGCTTCAAACCGTTTTCTTGTCGCCATTCTATTTTCTTTCACTCCGAAAATTTCCCTCAACGATTGGGAAAGGGTTTCGACACTCTCGCACAAGAAATTCGGCTGTGCGTGCAACCACTCCTCCGCTTTCCCTTTTAACTTCGACACGAAAAGTGTGCGCAGCATGTCTTCGCCTACATTGTACATTTGTTGCACATTTTTTAACTGTGTCAACCAAACGTTAATATTGGCACCACCGTAGTAGTCTGGGACGAGGTCTTTGTATGCCGTGTACGGTTGAATGTTGCTTGTTGTCGTTTCTGTTGTTACTCCCATCGGTCCCGTTTCCATCGCTGCTGTCGATCCTGTTGCTGTTGCTGTTGTCGCTCCTGTTGTCGGTTCTGTAGCACTATCCGTTGTCTCTCCCGTTTCCACTCTAGCTGTAGTCATCTCCGTCGCCACTCCCGTTGTCAAGCTCATCATCTTTCTCAATAGCTCGTTTTCCCTTCTTGCTACATCTCTTTCTCTTTTCAGAATAGCCACCTCTCGCTGTAGTAACTCGTGGTCAATCTGTTTTTGACGATCCGTTAACGTATGCTCGGTTTCTTCGTGTGTTTCGTTTTCATTAAGAACACGTTCCTCCTCGTCGCCGTCGTCGTCGTCGTCGTCATCATGTGATTCCTTCTCGGGAGCATTTTTCTTCGGCGCTTCTCCACGTTGTTGCACTGGGATTTCGCTGAGACGAACAGCCAACGTCGCCTTCTTTCCACTGCTCTGTTTTCCTAACCGTTGTAGCCATTCGCGCAGCTGGGCGGCTGTGTAGTCTGATGCATGGACTATATCTTCCATTTTACCGACAAGCGAAAAGTGTGCAAACAGAAAACAACCACCGAAAAAAAAATTCACAGCAAGGGGAAAGAGAGAAAAAAAAATATACGACGCGTTACTTGACAAGAAAATGTGCGACGCGTTATTAGGCGAGAATGAATTCTAGAACTTTCACAGCAGAGGCAGAGATAGAGAAAAAAATTTAACAATCTGTTTTTTTTTTTATGTTATCGTATTTTTTTTTTAAAAACTTTATTGGATCTTGGATCCCACTTCTGATATTTGTAGCAGGGAATTTAAACGTTTATTAAAACAATGAATAAAACAGCCAAAACACGTTTATTTTATCTAAAGCTTTTTATTAACACGTCCACTTCACTCGGATGATGTGTATCGAATGAATCTCTTTCTTTCTTATTTTCGTTCTTAAAACTAGTTACACACTAATACATACACAATGGCAAGAGATACAAAGCGGAATAAAAGAAACTGATGCGTGTGCAGATGGCTATCGGTTGTTTTAAATACAAAAGTATTCGGTTTGGGTTTGACTCAATATATATATAACAATGTCTTACGGGAAGAGTAACAATAACTAATACATGTGTAAATGACTATCGGTTGTTTGAATATAAAAGCGTTCAGTTAGGTTTGACTCAATATGTGTACAATAATGTCTTAAGGGGAAGAGTAACAATAATCATTATAGGAATACGGTAGCATGGAATACCTTAACATAAATATGTGCTTACTACTACATGTTGGAAAAAAAAACGTTAGCAATGCCCAAATGTACCGCATCTTAATTTTTTTTTAATAATAGCAATTTAAACATATTAATTCATTACCCCTTCGATTATTTCTAATATTCTAACCCCGGATGCCGCCATATATCCCCATACCATATCACCCCCATCGCCATGCTTGACGGTCTTGATTGTACATTTTGAATTTAAGACTTCATTTGGGTTTCTCCAAACATGCAACCGCCCGCGCATTTCTACCACCATATTGATATCGGCTGCTAATATACTGACCCAATGTATCTAATTGAAGGATCGCACTACTTCGAGCTCGTACTCCTCCTAATAGTTGTTCTGCAGACAGGACCACCATGAATTTAGTTTTTTTTTCCTATTAATTTAGGTGGCTATTAGGGCATACTGGTTGTTGACAGGGTTAAAAGTGGGACCAGAAATTGAAATACAAATAGTTAAAGAAAGGAAAATGAAAAGTAATTAGTAACTTTTATTTCTTTTGTGACAACATTGAGTAATACTTCACTAATATCCTAACGGCATATAATTTTGCTATCAGAGGTATCTTATGAAAAACAATAACATCAAACTACTATTCCCAATTCCAATTAAGTATACCATTTCTGAGTCCTGCAAACAAGCAACAATGGAACACAGCTTTGAAAGCTCTGAACACCAAAAAAAAAAAAAAATACGCAGTTTTCGGTTTGCATTTTATACTTCCATTAGACAATTGAATTTCTGACAATGATGACATCTACAACCAGGAGTAATTTGGAAAACATTCTTCGGAAATTTTATATTGGCAAAAGTAGGAGAATCTGGTAAAATTTTACTACATGTTGCTTCGTCCAAAACTGTGGAAACTCTGTTAAGTTACGGGAAAACTGAAAACAGAGCGGGTACAACTCTCATGGAAGAAAAACCTCATGGAAGAGTCGGAAAACTGGAAAAATCAAAATAATGTCGGGAATAAGATTTTCTTGCTTGGAATTTTTTGTTTTAAAATGGGTTTTAAAATTGGTTTCCGTATGGAAAACTGATTATTATTGCAGGTGCATTGGTTTTCAAATGGAAAAGTGGAAAATTTCAAAATGGGTTTTCGAATGGAAAACAGAAAGTTCTTGATGAAAAACTCGGAAAACTCATTGGTTATTAAGTCGGAAATTGTTATTGTAGGTGCACTGATTTTCAAATGGCAAAATGGAATTTTTTTATTGGGAATTCGGCAAACTCTGCAAGAACGCCAAGAACTTCAAGACCTAAAACCAAGTTTTTGCATGGAATTTAAGGTGCATTGGTTTGTTCGTATGTCCGGTAGGGACTCTTAATCCGCTCAATCCTTAACGCATTTTTATAAAATTTTCAGTGTAGGAATGGCCTGAGTAAAATCAAATTTTTGGGACAATCTTACGGGAAATTCAGCAAATAAAGAGGACAATCGTAAGCTTTTTGGAAATCTGATTTTTGTGAAATAGTCAAAACACACCGGAAGAACGAAAATTTGTTCAATTTCACAACGAAATTTTCATTTTACTGCCTGCTTTAATGAAAGTAGAAAGTCAATTGTAAAGCTTGGAAATATTCAGATATGTAGATCTCTATTTCAATTCGATTCAAGCAAATCACAGGACATGGGCAAGACAGCCTGCAATAACGAACTCAGCCAATATCTGTGTTCATCATACATACCTACTTATTCTGGAGTTGCTGTGAAGGGCGGGGAGACGAAGTTCGCGGGGTCAGCTAGTATCTAACAAAAACCCAAACAAAAAATATTTTAAAAAAATCCACAACAAGTGCACAAACAATTTACGTCAAACGCAAATATCAGGCCACAAAAGGAACAAGGTACCTAAATATTTCCACTTAACATGAATTTCAAAGCACCCCATAGCATGTCGCAGTCGTGCAATCTCGAGTAATGTAAAGAATTGAATGAACAGAGACAAAAAGTGCTGGCGGTCCTGAGTTGTGTCTTGAGGAGATAGACGAGACCTTGAAATCAATCTCGACGATCAGACCTGAACGAAATTTTTTTTGTCGTTTATTTAAGCTTTTAACATTTTTTGTTGCGCCTTACTAGAAAAATACAGATTAAAAGAAAATATGCTATTCACAACTGTTGCAAACTCTGGAACTAGTGCACAGGTTTTTTGTGCTCATTTTTTTTATGGCAAAAAAACTAACTGCACAAATTGTTTGTTTTGTTATATTTCTTGCATATGAATGAACTGGTTGGTGTAAGTGTTACGTTTTAAGAATGAAATGGATGAATGTTTAACAAATGACAGGGAGACAGGTACACATACAAGTTGTGGAGACACACGCAATAGTCAGTCATTCATTGAAAACTGGAGAATTTTCGTTTTGCAAAATTCTGTCAAAATGGAAATAATTTTCCGTTCACAATTGTACGTGAATATTTTCTAGCACGCCTTAAAGCATTTCCTTTGTTAATTGTTTACTGATGTTAAGGAATACTGCATTTTAGGATTTTAATTCGTGCAAGGAAACTCAGCGTGGAACACTTACAACTTAAATCCGACACTGTCATTTGCATTTAGTCCTCAGTCTTCCAAAGCAAGCACACTCAAAATATCCTTTGGAGTTTGGAACTTGTTACGGAGGATCAATGTTATTGGTTGCCTAGCCGGGCTGAAACGTAGATCGATGTGGCTGCACCAGTAAAATCATAGCGTTTCAACTTGATGTACTGATTTCTTATGGGGCATCTATTTCATCATAGTTCATAACATTCGCATAATGGAATGAGTAGCTTTATACAAATCTAGCTTCTTCGTGACCTTCGGATAACTGCAGTTTTTAAAGGTCGGTTTCATCAAAAAGGAAATGTCATCAACTTAAGCCATTGATTCGGTAGACTTTCGTGTCGATAGTTGCTCTCGTAGTCACGAATTGCTTTGGCAGTGAGTTCGATACCGTACTCACACTCATGAGTTCTTAGAAAAAACATGGAGTCACACAGCAATTATTTTGGTTGCATCAAACAGTGAACATGAACATTAAGTGGTAAAGTAAAATCATGATTCGATGATCGATCAAAGTAATCCACTCGTGCAGAGATGTGATTTTGGTATACGGCAAGTCATAGTCTAGCACTGAAGTCATCATTTCAGGTCCGGTAGTATGTATTGTTGGTTTGAATCTATTAACATTCGATTTGTAGATTTTGTAAACATTTTTCCAAATGAGTGTTTTCTCTCCCCTGCTGCCACGAACCACAACCAGATCAAATTTCCTAAATTAGTTTTTATCAACAACAAGCTTTTAAGACCTCATTTCATTTCATCTTCTGTGGTTTACAACCCAAAATGAAGCCATTGAATCAATTCAAAGTGCTTCCCTATCACTCTTTGTTATCAAATGCACTCTAAAAGCATTTCCTTTCACAGAGCAAGAAAAATAAATCTCATGATTTGTTCCCTTCCATTTGATCTACAAATGGGCAATCAACAGAGATTAAACAAACAAACTAATTGCATGAGAGAGAGTCCAAATGATTACCCACAATATGCTCGCTTTGGGGACAAGCCCAATTCCAAATAACCAAATTGCTTCTTATCACAATCTGAGAATTACCACAACAAATGGCTAACTAGCGGCTCAAAAGTTCAGGCAGCTGTAACGTTTTATTATTATTAGTGCGGGCTTAAAGGTATTTGGCCAACTTTGGCGGCAAAGTGCCTTCCTATTACATTTCTCATGCAGGGAGCGCCATCACCATGCAAATTCCAAGATAAGCATCTTCGTATAATTAATATGCAATTAGCATAATTAAAAACTGGACTCAGTCTCAGACCTTGTTGTTGAGTTTTTGAACTGGCAGGCTGACGGCCGACGATGACGGTTGAACGCGCGCATAATCTTAAATAATTATTTAGTTAGACTTTTGAAGTTTTGAGTGTTTACTTGTTGAGACGGAATGATTGTTATATCTCGATTCGAATAGCAGACCAGTGGTCGTTTGTTTATCGATTACTAATCGGAAGATTGTTTTCAAAGAACAACGGTTGCTTAAAGTTTTTCATTTTTGTTTTGGCTTAGAAGACAATCAATTACTTCGTTAACTTGAATTGATTTTGATCTAACAATCGTTGCAAGATTAAACTCATGGAATGCAAAGTCAGCGGGACCCACCTCTTTTCAATCAGCTTTGTTTTGAAACGGTCGGTGTAGTGAAGAAAATCAGACAAGCTTTAGTTATCAATGAATAGGATGGCTAACGAATAAAGTTTGATCCGCTTTGAAATAGCATTGTGTTTGAATTTCAATGTTTTCTATGTCTCATTAGGCGTTTTTGTTTTTCGAAAATGGTGACGTGAAATAACGCCCTACGAAATAAGGCCCCACCTTAAATGCGGCTTTATTTCCATGAAGAAATCGAAATAACACCCGACAGGCCTTATTTCAATTGAATTGTGGAAATAAGGCCTCATTTAACACGGAAATAAGGCCGCATTTCCAGAAGATAAAAATAATGGGTGATAAGTGCCGAATTTCATTTTGCGACTACTGACCCACTATACTGGTTCATTTGTCCAGAAATCTAATTCAGGGCTTCCGACCTTCGCGATTAATTTTAACATTTTGTAAAACAATAAAATAAGTTTATTACATTTTCAAGGTTTTTTCTTAGCATACAGCTGAAACATACCGCATACTTTAAGTCTATGTGACGTTAAGAAAACATTATCAAATGCAAACGTTCTTCTGCATTCTGGGATGTCAAAGTTCTGTGAGGGTACAGCATTCTACAAGTACACTATACTTGAAGCCAATTTCATCTTATTGTATCTATCTGTCACCTAAAATAACCAAGCAGTTTCATTTACATTGAAAGATGGATGGACACAAGCGGAAAAAATTTTGCCCAAAAGCGAATCAATTTGGGGTGTGAAAATAAAAAAATTCGCGCGCAATTAGGTAAATCAAATCGATCTTGATTTTTTCGTATCGGCCTCATCCTCAGTCGAAATTCAAAAAGATGCTGAAAATGAATAATTGAAATTCTTGCGAAAATCTTTCTTTGCATTACAGGATGTGTAGTGGTTGCTTTTCCAAATAAAAAGAAACCTCAACAGCTTTGAAAAACGAATTGCTCTGACCGTTTCGTCGACGGCTAATAAAGAAACGTGGTCCTAATTGCTTGTAAGATTTTTTTGTAGTGTAGTGTATACCTACATACAGGAATTTACGGTTTTTTTTTTTTTTTAGCATGAACATTCGTGTTCCACTTTTTTTTTATTTTGACTTTTGTCCCATTAAAAGTAAAACCTAGCTGGGACTATTGACCCACCATAGTGGATTAATAAGCCCTAAATCGAAGTCGGCACTTATGACTCTCCATAGAAGATCAGAAGTTCCGAAAACACTTTTCGGGAATTCTGATCTCGGGACGAGTTTCCCTGCGCCAACTTTCTAATCAAAACAGAAAAACCGAAATAAGGCCCCACGGGCATTATTTCTAAGTTGCAATGGAAATAAGACCGCAACCCTTCTAGGGGTCTTATTTCCATTAGAAATGGAAATAAAGCCCTATAGGGCTTTATTTCGTCGGGCGTTATTTCACGTCACCTTCGAAAATATTTACATCTTGATTTGTTATGACAATTTTGTGATTTGAATACAAACATTAAATGATTCACAACAAAGTTGTTTTTATTGTAATTTATTTATTTTCTCAAAAATACGTGAACATTTCTGTAGACTTAAGAAAAAAATCTTTGAAAGCGGCACCTTACAGTGATTGAGGTGCCCCACTCGCTCAGAATGGCTAGTAAAATATCTGTGAGTGCTCAAACAGTAAGTCGAGCAGTGTCTATCATCTTGCCTTTAGTTTGTTACATACTTTTGTTTATCAGTAAGTCCGTATTCATCTGTGTTCTGCTCAAATTTTTCGAAGCAATTCTTAACTGGAATTGTCTCAATATCGCAGTCTAGAATAATTTTAGAAAAATTTTCAGCAGATACCTTTGGTTCATATTGCCTGATATCATCAGCTTTAACCTTCAATGTAAGCAACTGAATAAGTTGTTGCAAGCTCACATTGCTATTTTCCACAACTTCTCGTACATTCCCTTCGTTCAGGATTGTAAGGATGTATTGAATTAATTTCACCTTCTTCCGCAAGTTGTTTGTACCAAGAGTTATGTAATCAATAGAAAATTAGGTCCACATAGGTTGAGCCGCCAAATGTAAAATATTGATTACAAAATTTAAAGGTTGTGTTTATTTTAAAAGCAAATAAGTAATGAAAAATCTTGATTTCAAAAGCAAACATAAATTAGGTTTAAGAATAAAATCAAAGTACTTGTAAGCAAAGTGAAACTTGATAAGATAACTAATCCACAACATCACTACTTTTACATGCATCTATTTGTTACTCAGGTATGAAATTTCGTCCAGTTTTCATTTGCAATGTAACAGGACTTATGTATATCCATAAAAATACTACTTACATGGGGGCATGGTGGTCATTATTTTGGTGTAACTGTTCAAATGAAAGTCATTGGGATCATCATTTATCAAAAGGAAGTTTGTCAATAGCTTATTGTGGGAGTTTGGAATAGTCTTTGAACGGATAGTCTGCAAAAGACCTGATCTGATCTGAAACCTCTCGTAAGACTTACATCGTCACTTTGCTTGAGTTTTTTTTTTTTTTTTGCTTTATCGGCACATTTGTAAAGTCACTTAAAGCCCCAACAACCTTAAGCTGTTTCTTGCAATAAACCAAAAATCTTTTTAAACGAAACACGATTACACCTCTTAACACTTTTTAAGTTTATCAAAAAACAGGAGCAGAGCAAATTACCATCATCATCAACAGTGAGCCCAACCGAACGAACTCAGAAAGGCCTCAACGCGACAACCAACCAACGCAGCACAGGTATTTATGGCTAATCGGGAAAATATTATGCGATCAGGTGTTGGCGAGACACTTGCCACAAATTAATTGGATTATAGATAAAATGTACTTGATGTTTCCAATTCATGTTGCTTATAGATTGTTGCATTGGTGCATTGATCTCAGTGCATGTAACAAGTTGCAGCTCTCTCGGTCTCGAACATAAAATATCACACGCTCTTAGGTCTTATGTAAGTTGAAAACATGCGCAAGAGGAGGTTTTTGTTGATCAATAAAAAAAAACATGTGTTATGCAAATTTTGTGCAGCAGGCTGAGAACAAAAACAATCAATAAATGGAGCAGACTAGGAAAAAGACCAGTCTTGTAAGCAGCAACCAGTGGGAATGTGAGTTCTAAGAGTTTAGTTTAATGGATCATCTTATGCGGTTCAGGGCAGGGGCCGCAACATTAAAATATTAAACAAAAAACTGTTCCACATGTAGTTTAATTTAAAGGTTGTCTAGTCGTCCATCTTCATAAATTTTTTTGTGAAAGTTAACGAACTTCCATTTTTCTTATGTAACATGCGATTTTCTGTTACACCCACCACCACGCGTCAGTCGCTGCCGGCTAGTGAATGACGAGCCTCATAAAGAAATATGTGTCTGATGCACCAAACAAAAATGTTCAAAATAGCTTCATCGTCAAAGGTTTTGCATGTTTATTATAGATACAAAACACATCGCCATCGTTAAGTGAATGTAAATTTTGTTATTTTCTTGAAAAAACATTCAAAGCCCAACTACCTCTGTTTCGGCATACTGTATTCAGGAACGATAGGTAATAATGTTTATGACGTTTGCGAAAGAAATTGTTTCTTTCTCTCTATGAGGAAATTTTATTTGGATGTAAATTTTATAAATGCGGAAAAGAAACGAGGTTTATGGTTATAAGTATAGCATACTTACAATTTCTTACATTCGAATTTTTGAGGGTTTCTTGATAGATGAATAATATGAACGTCCTAATAGCAAGAGCTGATGCAAACTTTAAAATTTTATTTAATCTTTTTACGGCCAGCAATGATAAGCATTCGCAGTAAGATTCGATTCCAAAATTTTGATCAGGTATTGCAAAGGGTAATTCAATTTTCGGTTTCGAAAGAAGTAAAGTAAACATTTTATTTCATTATAAGGTTTGGACTTTTCCATTAAATGTGAAAAACAATATCATTCAAATGGCTGCCTCGGTTATGAGTAATGATGGCTTTAATGCGTTTAGATTTCAGGGACTTTTCGCGTAAATACGGTCTTTTGCATAGTTTCACAGAAAAAATCTAACGGTGTCAAATCGCATGAGCTTGGTGGCCGATTGGCGTCACCAAAACGTGAAGTTACGAGACCAGGAAACTTGTCACGCTAAAAAGGCATAATTGGTTTTAGTATCAAATGACAAGTACCAACTTCACAGCATGAAATTAATTACCTTATACCTTCGTAACTGCTACGTTATGAGATGACACCATGACACTATAGCTTAACAAGAAATGTGTAAGCAAGTAGAATAGGTAAAAGGTTTGATGTCTGAGTGCTTTGCCAAAGGCATTCCGAACTCTAAAATTATTACGCAATTATGACCTGCATCACGTAAAATATCAAAATTGCGCTGTCGACTCCCTTGCTTTTTGGTGAAAAATTGGTTTCGACGCGTATATGAAAAACACATTTTTTCATTCATCGGTATGGTCGATGATTATCAGAATGACGATGTTCAACCATATTTTTATTCAATAATCAAATATTAGAAAAGTAGACGACAAAAACAATAACAACAAAATTTCAAATGCAATACATTTTAAGTAAAGTCCGTTCAAGCTGATATTGTCTCATTACTTATACATAGTAGGTACCATAAATTGCTTTTTCGTCGCAGAAATACCAATGAAAGAAAATTATAGTTCAAACATTCTTCAGGTGATACCTGAGTTTCCTTCATTGTTGCGCAACAACAACGTCAAACTGTCTGCTCTGGTTAAGAAAAATCCAATTCATATTCTAATATATTCCAAACAGGGGAGCTCCTTCATTATTTAAAACATTGAATAAAGCGCAAAACATTTATTAATTTTCACTTCATTTCTCACACGTGCATTGAAAAAATGTCATCCCAGATAAGATTGAGTTGTGAATGAAATAGAGACGAACCATAGATAGTTCTTATCTCGATATAAATTTTATTCAGCCACTAAGTCAAGTCCTAAGACAAGCTGTCAATTTGAGCTTTAATTGCTTTGACAGCAAAGATTTAAAAATGAACCGATGATCTGCTTTGTTGGCGGTTTTATAAGTCAAAAAAATCAGATTAAAGTGTTAGTGGCGAGTAATTCGTGACGATTATATTTTTTCGCTTTGCGATTTTCCCCTGTTGAATGCAAATGAAGCGGTTTTTCAAGGTGCTACTTTCGTTTGACAAAGTGTCACGTTGAGCTAAGACTTGATCTTGTAGAATGAAAAATATGATTAAAATGCCGTATACAAGGTGTTGAATTTAACATTCGAAGATGAAATCACTTTCACATTATTCTACTTGTTGTTTCGAACTTAAAACTTTTTTTTTGTCAACTTGAAAAAATAAGCTTTCAGAATTTTTCATTTTCTTTAAATTATTCTTAATAAATATTCATTGGAGTAAGTCTGTTTTTTCTTTGGCTCGAAGAATTCCTTAGGTCCATTATATTCAACACAAGGTACAAAGCGGTGCTAGTAAAATTATGAAAAAAGAGTTTAGTAGAAAAAAGAGTCCCCTGAGGTACAGCAGATAATTTTTTATTGACGCACAATAGTTTAAGGGGTTTTTTGAACGTCAAAAAATTTCTAATCGTTACTTTAAACAGTTAAAGCAATCATAATTATGTGGGCTGTATAGCTAAACATTCACTTCCTTATTAATGCCAAAACTAATTTAAAAATTGCCTCAAAGGTACCAACCTCCTATTTATGAGCAAAAGTTCAAGTAGCACAATAAGGAAAGGCTCTTTAACGACGACTTTACCCCACACCAAATGACGCTATGCCTCTAAGTAATTCTATTCCCATACCGAAACCTACGTGCAGGTATCCATCCAAACGCCATATCTCCAACTGCTTGGAGAACAGAATGCAGTTCCAAAAATTATGTTTGGAATTCCGTTACATTCGATTATGATGCGAACAGAAACCATAACTGTTATTATTCGACCAAGCGCAATCAAGCAAAGTGTAGAATCGCATATGGCCCAGGGTTATCCCACCAGCAGGACAACAACAATAATGCACATGAGCACTTCTGCTTTAAATGGACGAGTGTGTCTGGCATGCTAATGGAGCAACAGGCAGCGATGCGGCCGGCGCGCGGCGGCGCACTGAACTAGAAAGATGGTCCATCCCAAAACCTTGGACCGCATTACCAGAGTCAGTGTCGTTGTCCAAGCAGATATAGAATTCAACTAAATCGATAGAAGTGCGCGACCCACACGTTAATCTCTGGAGCCATTTACATTTTATTTTTTTCGTTTTGTTCAATGTTGAAATGAAGTTGAGACTGGATGCTCCTTTAACTGCGAAGACACGCAGAAGCTTGTGGCGAGGAGTTCATGATGCAGCACGATGGCACTATGGCACTATGGGGCCACTAGCTATTGTTTGTCACTGCTTGAATAATAACATTGCAGCCGCGCCGATTTTAATAATCCGTGATGGGGGCATAAGCGATTTCTTGTGAATGTCTAACCGTTTAGAAGGTTACGGTGCAGCCAACAGTTTGGGTAAGAGTCGTGTAAGTGACTCAGTAGTGGAATACACTTTGAAGGCTTACATAAGTACATGTGGCCTTAGGAAGAATTATTTATAACGGCACGTCTAAGGTTTGGTCAGCCATAAGTTGTGTGTAACCGGAGGCAAGAACCCGTTGAAGGTAAACAGAGTGGTTGAGACAAATTGCACCTCCACTTCTTCTACTTCCTTTTAAAGTATAAACTTTAGTTGAAAATCCTACAATAGTGTCAAATTTTCTGAGTTGTTGTTTATACGGAGAGAATAAAGGAGATAAGCCTTCTCGACGTTTTCAATGAAGAATCTTCATCATTTGGATTTCTTTGATTGAAATCAAAAGCGCTGTTAAAACGAAATACGCAGTTTGACTGGATTTTTAAAAATCAGTCTAATAAAATTTGAACTCTAATGAGAGTTGTTATGCAACATATTTGCTGCCTGCAAACCCGACGCCTACGTCTCGACAACGACTGATGCTCAGTTAATTCACTCTGCAGTCACAAAGGATTCCAATCAGCTTCAGCTAGCTGTAAACGCTACTCTCTGCGCATTTTTTGTGGGAAATTGTCGCATTAAAAAATCCCCTTTACTAAGCTCACCAACAAACGAATATTCACCTTTCACTCAGTGAGACGAAGAGATTGATTACCCATTGCAAGAGCTTCTCAGACGAACTTAACTATTTCACTGAAAGCCAAAGACTTACTAACCGCTCATCCGTTGTTAATGTAGCGTTAAGTTATGAGTGCCAAGATGTTTGATTAGGTTTTGAAGTTTATCCCATTGTTGGCGTTTGATGCAAGACATCGAAACAGATCCCATCCAGTGAAAGGTTTTAATGATATTAGGAAAATGAGCTTAATGGCTTAAAGGCTTGGCCAGGGGCGGCAATATTCGTCAACAAATATAAAATCCATCGTCTAGTAGACGACTGAACTTAACTTAAAATTGATTGATTTATCTACAACTCAGGACTCGCATTGGACTTATAGTTTTTAAGGAAATGTGTACAAGAAAGCAGAAAAAAATGAACCAAGAAAAATTTGTCTCACACAAGCGAGATAACTTGTCTTGTCTTCAGTTGTATCAAGTCGTTGTTACGATTTCCCAGCTTGATTTTTTACCATTTTCGGATTGGTAATAAATATCTAAATTAAAAGCTTAAATCAGACGAGACGGAAAACGTGATGACAGGATGCATCAGTGGCATAAAGTAGCTGTCGTTGGTGTAAATCAAACGTCAGCAAAAAATAATAATAAAAAAAGAAAACCAAAAACATGAAAAGATGCCTAAACAAAAATTAAATTCACATGTTAGTGCGATTCAGTTTTTAACGGTCGGGATTTTAAGCCTTTTAGGGAAACGTTTTGTGCAGGCCTTTGGAAATGGAGCGGCATTTTCGAAAGTTGCTTGTTCGATTCTGATTATCTACTTGACTGCAGTTTGGTGTTGGAGTTTAGTTTTAAGGGTGTTGTGTGTTTACAAAATGACTGAGTAACGTTAGTTGTGCTCATATGCATGTCATTCGGAAGTTCGGTTGTTTCTACTTATGTTCAGCAGCAACATTACTTTATGCCTTCATAAGACAGCATACATTGAGAAAATCCCCTTGGCTAGAAGCATCGCACTTTTATTCTGATGCTGAGGTAAGCTCGCCGACTGGTCTTTCCAGCAGGGGCGATTCCTCATAGTAACCAAGTATATCGGCGGTAAACCAAGAATTTCAAAAAATAAATGTATTTTCAGATATTTAATATTCTTCCGCAAATCAACAGTTCAAAAATTTATAGTTTCAAACAATTTAATAAATGCCTGAACACAAAAAAAAAACAAAGTTAAGCGCAAAAAAAGCGATTCCCTTTGAACCAGAACGTGGCATACACAAGAAATAACTTGTGCAGAAAATCTATTTGATACACCGCTTTGCTACCGTAAACAATTGCGGTTACTATTTTCATACAATCTTCAAAAACAGTAGACACAAACATTCCAATAAACGCCTGTAAAAATAAAGAGAAGGTTAAGTGCAAAAAAAGCGATTCCCTTCATCCCTTCCCTTTGATGAGAATTTGGCATACACAAAAAATCTCTGATACCGTAAAAATTTGCGGTCACTATTTGCATACAATCTTCAGAGAGAGATAGACGCATATATTCCACTAAACGCCTGTAAAAATAAAGAGAAGGTTAAGCGCAAAAAAAAGCGATTCCCTTCGACTGAAAAGGCACACAGATACACATTTTTAACTCTTAAGCAACTTTCGTGGTCGTAGTCGTAGTGTTTCTAATGTTTCTATATCAATTAGCACGACGACGTACGACGACGCACGTGTTCGCCAACACGAAACGATTATGCTCATAGTCGCTGTTTTGATTTAGGTACATCAATTTCTTCATTTTGAGTACTTAGTACATAAATCCTCTTATTTATGTACCTATACTCAAATCTTAAATAATATATTAAAGCCGATTGTTTACGGCTTTATTTAGATGACAAATTTTCAGTTTTTGACGTTTTTTATGTTTAAGTTTTTTAAGACCTTGAAATAAGTATGTTAAGTAAACTTAAGAATAGTCATAAAATGAAAACTTACCTTTAAGATTTGATAATAAATAAGGCGGATTATGTACATTCTAATTAGATATTCTAATTCGGGTCGCACGTACTTGCCCATGTCTTTAACAGCGGGGTATTAATATAAAATATTATGAAACTCAAAAAAGGTTTTGTTCTTAAACTGAAAATTTCAATTGAAAAAGAGTTTTCTAATACAAAATTTAAATTTATGAAAAATTTTTGTTTTGAAAATCGTTAGAGCGATTTTGTTTTTTTTTTTTATAATTTTGTATTAATCAAATTTCTGGAAAATTCTTGAAAAATAAATTTGGTATGTCAGTTTGTAGGTTTTATAAAGATACATGTGAAATCTGGAATTTTGAAAAAAAGCAAACAAAAATTTTTAATATTGTGAAATAAAAAAATATATTTTTTTTCGTTGATCAATCAAGAAGAACATAGAGAACAAAAAAAAAACATTGTCGATTTTTGCTCAACAGAATTGAATGGCTACTGAGGTTAATTTTGACTTAAAAAAAAATAATAAAAAAAAACATCCGTCATGAGTTCGCTAAAAACACTAACTTCTTCTTTTAAGAATTTTACATTTTATTTAGTAGAAGAAAAAAAATTCTTAACGAAAAAATAGCTCTAAGGATTTTACAAATCTTTTTCTTTTTATAACTTCAATTTAATATTTAAAACTGAAAATAAATTGTAATTTCAATTGTGAAAGCAGTTTTTACTTTACCTATATTTAAATTTTCACTAAAAATATTTTTCGAGTTTCTTAATTTTGATTTTTGCATTTTAATATTTGTTTTAATTCATAACTGTCGGACATTATGTGTTGTTATTTTATTTTATTTTTTTTGAAATATATAAAATTAACATTTTTCCTTACTAAAAATTTTATCATAAATTAAAAAAAAACTTTTGAACAACAATAGTTTTGAGTTTTTTTTTTATTATTGTCTTAACTTTCCCGAGGGTCGTAGGTAAACCAAGGATGAGGACCAGGAATCGCCACTGCTTTCCAGGGTTTGGTTTTAAAGATTAATTGAACTTTAATGTTAGTCAAGTTTTATTTATTTTATTACAATGTGTTTGCTGTTTAAGCCCTCCTTTAATCTCCTCATTTTATCCTGCTGAATAAGCTGCGCTTACAGCTCTTGAAGAGCCCAGGCCTATGTAGCTTACATTCATCAACAATTCTCACAGTGGATTTAAGAATTGAGGGTTTACGGTAGATAAACAGGTAAACCGGACGAATCCGGGTTATCGCGGAAGAATCTGGTCGGTCAGCGAAATTAATTACGGGAATTCCGGCGTTTCGACAAGACCTTTACCACTAATGGGGGATTTCTGTAGCAGTTTTCTTGACTTGAGTTGCTGACTCCAACTGATTCTATAACGATGTTTACATCTACTATTTGGGAACGGGTCGTTATTCTGTATTCCAAAATTCTGTAGGTAAGGTATGACCAAAATTCTGAATCTGAATAAGAAATTCTGTATGAATGTTATTCTGTAGGTATGCCATTATACTGCTGTAAATCCAAAATTGTCAAATTTGTCAAAATTCTGCACTCCAAAATTCTGGAGTGAACTTCAAAGGGTTGTTTCGCCTCATTCCACATTCAAGGATGCCCTCTTAAAAAAGAAGACCGAACTAAGAAAGCCCACCAAACTGTTGGGAAGGTTAGGTTAGGTTTTGTTTAAAGTAATTGCGGATATATGATCTCCACACTTAGGTCATTAAACGCCCATTGTGATACCACATGAATCTAGAGATTACTTCCTACTATTCGAACCATTTGAGCTTCTTATAAAGCGAAGAAGACATTTAAACGAAAACGAAGAAATTCAATAAAACTTAATGGTTCCGTTTTGTTACGTCTTCCTTATTACGCCATCAGATTTTAAGGTTCAATGAAATTCGCACCTCAACCACGGTACCTATACTACATACATATATACTACCATATAAATTGCTTGGATATTATGTTGTATTAACTCAATGTGTCGTCATTAAGTTTTATGTGAACCCATCTCGCTTTCAAGCATCACATTTTAGGACTTGAAGATTAGGGAAGAACACTTTGCACTTAAGTCCTTGTTGAGACTTAAGTATCAGTTGTAGTCGTTTGGTGACTGGTAAATCAATTTCGACTCGTATAATCGCGATGTTATTTTAATACTTTGCTACCAGGCGAACCTTTATTGTTATTGTGGCTTCGTTGGAATCAGTTCTGTTTTCTGTAGCCTCCTTTTAATACAGTAACAGTTAAATGATCCTCGAACTTTTTTTGGCTCTTTGCTCACGAAAAAGAAAATAAAGGTGATCTTAAAACAATGCTTCCAAGTTACTACCCAAAGTGTTCAAATGCAAGGTATATTTTTTATGAACCCTTTGGCAGAACACCGCGCAAATGAAAGGCAACAATATTTAAATGTGAATAGATTCCCAACACCGTAACGCTAATTGCTAGAGGCGGTTTTATGTTTTCTGCATGAGACTTTCTTGCACCTGGCAAGGCTTTAAAAAAAACCCAGACTTCCTTACTATCGTTTCTTTTCAACCAAACAAAGTGGTTTCTCATAAAACAGACAATGCTGATGAAGTAAGCGTCTAATTGATAACCGTTACTAGAAAATTCGTTTTTATCTTAAAGTCGTTAGTAGAACAATTAATAGTGTTAAAATTCTTAACAGTAGGTACAAATCTTTATGATTCATCGAACAGGAAAAACATTAAAATCGAAAAGAAAATGAAAAAGTGGCTTCTTTCCTTGATTTATTTTAATTTAATGGCTGCAGCAAAACAGCAAAGAGGCTTAACCGATGATGTAAGGTAACGCTAATGGCGATGCTTGATGTTTCTTCCAATGTTTTCTGTTATTAAATTGTACAACTGTGTCTTTTTAACGACTGCAGATGGTAACGTAATTTGTTATAGGTCTTGTTGTACTACTGTTGATTCTAATTCTTCTTTTTATTACAAATATTATTACGAAATTAAGAATAACATTAGTTTTTGAACTAAGTGAATGGCAACATTTCTATAGATTGAATGAGGGTACAGTACAAAACTACGCCAGACGATTTTAAGACCCGAGTGGTACCAATGTCCTTCTAATTCCTTCTGGCGTAACCGAAATAATAGACTTTTTATGTGGTTTACGATCAAGACACCAACAATAGCATCGGGGAAAACATATACCTATACTGAATCCTTCTTATGACCAGCGCAGCGGCCTTGCCTTCAAATATAAAAAACACGAATGAGTATATCGGCTTAAAGCGTAAATAATTGAACTTAGACACGGCATGAGTCGACGCCAATTTGGTTAGAGTTTTCAGTGAATGGGCTCTGAAATAACTCAGTGATGAAGAGCATTTATGGCTTTATAAACAAAATTAAAATTGTTTGGCTGAAAAACAATTTAAAATATACGAAGCGCTGCCATTACATCCACTAGTTGATGGGCTAGTAGAATCATAGCTCCATATTTCACAATGAGATAAATAAGAATGTATGATAAATAATTCAACAGTAACCATTATGGCGCCATGCTAACGGACTATGCTTCCTGCTTTTTGAAATTCAAGCTAAATTTGAATACTGTCCAATAGGCTTAAATACGTTAATTGGACCACAAACCCAGAGGTGGGAGTTATGCTCAAGTCTCTGGACATATAAACGTTTTATATACCAGGATAGTAGCTAGATCAGAGGGAGGAAAAATTTGTTGAACCGTCAAAGAACATAGACTTCTTGCATCATTTTTGGAGGACATAACGTAGAAACGAATCGTTTAACTATGGGTGGTTTGTGATACTAATACCCAATTTGAGACGGACACTTTCCTCGATACATGTAGGTACTATCCATAGATAGTGGGCCAGGTCACATATTACGCTTCCGCAGGCCGCAGTCGTAGCCTGGATGCCCTCTTCAGCCTGCAACCTGGATCGTTTTTAGGGTCCTGTAGACCTAAGAGGGTGAAGGGAAGCCAAAGGTTGAAGAGGGAGGAACACGGGTTCCGTTACAGGTGGTTTCGTTACAAGTTTATGTCACCATGTTAGCATAGCAAGTAGTTTATGATCCTGAAAACATATTGTTGACATCGTCCCAGTTTTCTGCTTGGTCATCGACGCTGATATTCGAGTGGGCTTGTTGACCATCTAAGAAAGATGATTAAGCTGTACGAAATTCCATGCGTCAGTTTCAGCTTTAACAATTTTGAGACTTGGCAGCTTGGCACCACCATACTTCTTGCTTTCAAAATTACTACGTTGAATTCTTGAACCAACTTTTTACATATTCCAAAGGTATAAGGATATCTGTGAAGCACAGTAATAAACACGATTGACAGCCATTTCACCGAAGCATACAAAGCCATGTTAAAGAAAGTGCTCGTGTAACCTGTAGATTGTAGGTATTAATTTTTGCAGTTTTTTTAATTTCATCTATTTCCTGAGAGTACCAAAACAAATGGACTCATGCATTTCTGCAAATAATCAATTATCCAGACCCCAGACGGCAACGCACGACCACGACCACGAAGACTGCACCTTTTTGTGTGGTTCTTTGCCGCCGCTCTTAGTGGCTCACAATAAGGTGCTCTTCGAGTTAGCTTTCGCACAAAATATATCTTTATCGTGCGCAAACTACCGCAATTGACCCGATTGTTGTTTCTGCTGCTTGTGAAGCTAAAATGGACGCATCGAGCTAAGTCAGAATCCATCGAATAAACTAACGAGTGAGGCTGATGCACTACTGATGGCTACCTGCAGTGAGGTGTCTTTTCAATTAGATGGCATTCTGGCTCTCTGTATTTATGACTCGGTGCATATTTTGCTTTTGCATTGCGATCCAATGCGAAAGCAAATTAGGCCCGAGATTGAAGGATATGGAGTTTGTCAAGATTGGCTTGGCGGAGTCTCGGAGATCTTGAAGAAGACACTAATTGCTTGTATTTCCTTTTGGGATGGCGAAATAAGTGACGATGACGACGCACGCACGCACGGTCGAGTTGTAATGACGAAGAAGTAATGCTGATGTCAGGTTGAGGCAACTCCCGGTGAGTTAAATGACGAAATGCCACATCTTGTATTAGTGCAGTGAAGGAATGCATCGTGCAAGAGCTGATCATTTGACAGATAACACTTAAATTGTTGCGAAAGGAAATGAGGCAATGTCTGACATTTTTGTCCGGAATTTGATTTATGAGCGAGGAGGTGATGATGTGCTTGGT
Organism: Sphaerophoria taeniata; assembly: GCA_943590905.1. Taxonomy (NCBI): domain Eukaryota; kingdom Metazoa; phylum Arthropoda; class Insecta; order Diptera; family Syrphidae; genus Sphaerophoria; species Sphaerophoria taeniata. The sequence continues at coordinate 264,378,778 of OX016540.1, forward strand.
ATTCGCTTTATAATAATTGTTGATACAGAGGCGCTTTGAGGATCGTTTAATTAAATGCAATTTCAATAAGCGTTTTAGGATCACTGACACCGATAACTCTAGTTGTGTTGCTGTTTTTATTTTGAAATGACTAGCAGCTAAAATTATACTCAAGTTTGAGGAACGTGTCTTTTTATGTCGATCGGTTGGTTGGTAAATGTGGAAGTTATTCAAGGTTAACATACCGACATGAATGTAGGCGCTCTTTTATCTGATGCTATCTTGTGCGGATGTATGTTTTAACACTTGTTTTGACCTAACCAATTGAAGAAACTTGAAATTTTTTACTCTGTTGTACAACTTGGAAGTGTGAAAACCAGAACAATGGCTATTTGAATTAAAGTGCTACTTATTGTCGATGCATTAATGCACCGATTAGTGCCAAAGTAAATAAAAATGGAATGGCCAAGTATTTCAATAAAATGAGACTGTTATTATCACATTAGTTCGACTTTTTGTGCATAAATTCGGTACAAAGGTGTGCAATTAACAATAATTCTATTACCAACAAGTCAGACGTTGAAAACAACGGGCGGACTTGAAAGCAACAAGACTTCTAATAAAAGATTTAAATTACTTTTATGACGTGCAAATGGACGTTGTCATTGCAATGTGTGTGTTTGGAGTCGAGAAAATAATTGCATTCATGCTGCAAAACTGACATAATCCGTTGAAACTTGAAATACTGTTTTAATTGAATTTTATGAGTTTTTGTTTATGGTGTGTTTTTGGGGCTAAGAAGGGGAGCTTGCTTAGAGTAAATTATGTGCATTGAATTGGAATGCTGTGAGCGCCGAAATACTTTAAGAGATTTTAGTGACCAAGTAGTCTTTTTTTGGATAATTTTAGGCATTACTCGAAATTTTACATATTATTACTCACATTCAAGTGAATTTTTGTACCGCTATTTCGCCCCTTCTTTGATGGGGCATTAGCATAAGGAGAGAAAGAACGGCTTTCCAAGGATTACGCATTCCTAAATAGAGCAATGAATGGGAAGGAGAGAGCGTAGAAGAGCGTTCCACATTCACGTAGTGGCTGATGAACGAATCTCTATCCTCGATAATATGGGCGCCGCTAGTGGAGGCTTTATATCTTAGTATTTTTGTAAATAGGAGTTAATATCAGGAAATCGAATCAGTAAGATCGCTTCGTATCTTCGAGAAGAAGGTTCTATACTTAGGTACGGTCTTTTCATCGATTTGCGTTGACAGGCAAAGAAACATCTGGCGGAGAAAATACAACCCAAAACTATACGCTCTATACAGCGGCTAGTTAACGACTGGTTACGAAGCTCGTAAGGTAAAAGCACAGATAATAAATTTATACAGATGTCTCAGCCCTGCAGAAAAAAATGAAACATATTTTGCTCTTAACAGACAACGCCTTAGCGGACAAGGAGCTTTTTGAAGCTTTTTTCCTTGCCTAAGTATCTATTCATTTATGGGCAATGAGGCGAGCGAAAATAGATTTTTAATCCATTAAGTGAATGCGTTAAAGCTTTTTGAAAAAAGGTGTTTTTTTGGTAGCTTTCAGTTTCATATATCATTTCTCGCCATAAGGGTGAGACATCTGTATAAATTTATTATCTGTGGTAAAAGTAAATACTTAGTCTCAGTGAACTTCAGGCGAGGCAGACGCACCCGGACTTTGCTAGCTAGAGATCGAGTAAGCTGGCGAAGGCCTAGGTGGACAATGTGCCAACTAAAGAAAGAACAAAGATCAGAGTAATTCAAATAAACAAACTCTCAGCCCAACATATTGATTCAGATTGAAATACAATAATTTTTAAGTCTCTAGGAAGAATTGTCCTGTCAGTTACTTTTTAAATGATCTGCAACGGGACCTCTTGTTACACTGACATCTGCTCTTTCAAAAAAAAGTACTACTTGATCTCATTTTGGCTAAGGGATGTTGTTCTCTTCCTTGCTTGCCAGGGACCAGTTCCATGAATTTCCTTTCTTCAAACTTACGCGAATGCACTGGACTGAATCATAGTCAACCTCCCAAGTTGCTCCATTGCACGTCATGCATGCATGTATGCGGCCCGGCGGCGGGCGGCGGCGCGGCCGCCTCATACTGAATGACACAAACACAATCGAATAAATTAATGAACCTGTTAACATTTCCCCTCCGATAAATCAAAATCAAATAATGTCAATTGATTGCAGACTTATATCACTTGAGTGAACGAGTGTTGCGCAGATTTGAGAAGAGTGCTGCAACAGCGGCACGACTCGAGTTGACTTCTAGACTACGCACATTTAGCTCGATGCCCAATAGCAAATCTGCGACTGCTGCAATCGTTCAAATGACAATCAAACAGGTAGACAACCAAAATCAAAACAAACTGACCGTCGTTCGGGTTCCTAGCTTGTCTTGTGATTAAATAAAATTCTAATTTGAATATTTAAGGCAAGGCTCGAGCGCTGTGCTGCGCATGCGCTTCAGAATTCAATTCGAGAAACTCGCCTTTATGCAGCACAGTTCGTGATGAAGCCGTTTATGAAGGTTTTGCAAGAGGGTGCGACGTTGTTGGTTCAAATCTATAGATTGCAACGTGTCGTTCTGATCACCACTATGATATAATATCAACATTGCAAAGCCTGGCTTAAAATGTTCTTCTGCGGGAAATTAATTAATCGCTTTAACTAGTTTTCACGTCTACTAATTTGCTGCATATTTTCGAATGTTAAATTGAATTAGTTATGCATTTAGGGTCAAAAAATTCAGGCCCGGCAGCACATTTCTCTCCCATAACGACGACCTAAAGAAGCTGTTATGTAAACTTAAACATCAAACAAAGATTAATGACGTGCGACGATCTGATGAAATATTTGAGTAATGTATGCGTTTGTTTTAAATAGTGGACTGAGGCACTTTAAGGTTTCCAAACGATACAACAATGCATTAGTGGCATTAATGGCCCAGCCATTGGCCATTGGTCAATAATTAATCTAAGCCACAGGCCGTAGCGAGGGGCGTCTGAGAGGTTTGGTCAAAAGCCATCAAAATCATTTGTCATCAGACCTAATAGGCGTGGGATTTTGGTGAACTCACACAACATTTTTCCACGGTGCGGTGAAAGGTTAGGTAAATATTTTGGATTTGATGGAAATGTTTGTTTGTGTATTCGAATCCGAGAAATTTTAATGTAATTATTGTAAACAGGCATTATTGAATTGATTTTGAAGAATACTATTGAGTTCTAAAAATGTTCAAGGGTTTATAGGTTTTGATCAGGTTATCTTCATTTGGCTTAAGATGTTGATTATGATCAGTTCACCTGGTTTAATGGGGTATTATGGATGCAGAATTCTCTCATGCCTGTGTTCTGCCCTAATTTTGGAGAGATTTGCTTCCAAGTTTGATATGCGCGCATGTTATGCCCTGGTCACCTGCGGCTTTCTCGTCCTTTTATTGGTAATAACCTGTGGAAAAAGATTTTCATCTTGAAATGGTGGAGCTATCAAATTTCAGTCGCTTAGATCTCTACCACATGCATCTGATATAGAGTAGGTAAGCAGCATCAATTATACTTTGTCTTGACTGTGTTGATACCTAGTGCCTTCGTTGCGTAGGGCAGCCGTTTTGATTCTAGGCTGTAAGGCGGTTACAATCCATTTGGTTACAAGTGAATCTTATAAGATTATACCAAGTTGACTTCTTTGATATCCTTTGGAGGGAAACTGGTAATCAATGCGACTATGTTCTTTAATGCTGTCATTTTTATGACTCGCTGACCACTTCTTTAAGAATTCTCATGCCCATGTATTGAATGAATACTGGCTCCTGGCCAATGAGCTCTAATGACTCCATCGAAGTTCCCAAATATGTAATACAATTGTGCACGCAGCATTAAATGAAAATTCAAATCTGATGTGAAATGATCCTATCCAACGCAAAAGCGAATATCTCCAACTTTTTTCTTTCTCTTAATCTTGAAGCCAATGTAAGCTATGCGTCAATCCCGATCTAATCGAGATTTAAGGAATCAGGTTTTTCATGCAAATAAATCTTTTTTTTGTTCGTAATGTGCTTTCCCGTTGTTAACGATGTCAGTTGTTGATGCTGCTCGCTGGGCCAATTGATAAACCACCAAAGATTACTTGGTCATTTCACCCACTTAACCCACAACCTAACTGGACAGACTCTTAACTGTGTTCTCGGTACACTCCAATGCTTTAAGTTAAGATATTGTATCTTAACCATATGCCAGTCGACTGCGAGCACGAAGTTATCGAAATCAGTTCTTGCCTATTTTCGGACTAATGCACTGCGATTAGAATCCATAAATGATAGCGGAACAGAAGAACTACACGCACAAAACCGTTGCAAAGAATCCTATTTGGCATCATTTTGGAAACGGGGAGTTCTGTGCGTTGGCGTTGTAAAGGATCTTGTTGGATTTTTCTCAAACTTGACAGGCGTAACATGATTGGCGTCATCGTCGTCGTCGCTGCCGAGAACTTGGGGTTGGGATTTGAATCAGAGATAGTTGCGTATGGGAGAGCCTATAGGCCTTTCTCATGGTACTGATTTCAGAACCTTAAAATAAGGAGAATTCAGATCTTGGCTTGAGTAATAGTGAATGGATAAAAAAGGATAGAAGCTGCTTTCTGGCGTTTTAACAAATTGGTTTGATTAAGTGATGCGGATAATCATCTCTTGCCAAGTAGAGAAGTTGTTTTGATTGACGCAATACACAATTAGCCATCAAGAGTCAAAAGATTGATGTGACGTATCAATTGGTTCATTGGGATCAGAAGAAAGAAGTTCGATACATAAAGCCAACCAGGAAAAACTATCCAACCGGATTGCAATATCGATGTTGTTCTTGAGATAGAAACCTTCGGAACTGCTTACCCACCATAATGGAGTTTGACCATTTTTACCATAAATAACATATATTTACTTCCAATCGAGTCTATCTCAACCGGATTTGCATTTAAAGGTCGTTGTTTTCGCTCCATCAACCAAAGCTGCAAACAACATTCTGTTTCAATGCAACTTCCAGAAGTATGTTGCCCGTGTGACGAAAGACTTGCACACAATTTATTTTTATCGACCACGAGCGAATGAATGTGTGGGAGTCGAGGGAATTCACTTAAAGCCAAATAAATCAAGTTCTTGGATCGTGGGGAATGCGAAGGTTCTAGCCTAAGCAAGTCGAGGTAGCCAGGCATGAAGAAGTCCTCGCATTCCTTCGCGGTTTGATGGCTGATAATGTTTGCTTTGGTTTAAATTGATGTTGGTGTCTTTTTTTTTTCAGTGCCAGGAACTTATATTAATGGACGGCTGACATTTGATGAAATTATTTGCAAACTCAAAGAGTTGGTTGGAGAATGGTTAATGAGCTTAAACAAAGATAGAGGATTGCAAAAAGAATTCAAGTTGCAAAGTTGGTCATTGTTCTTTCCACGATCCATGATACAATTTCTGCTTAAATTGAGTTCATGTCGGCTTTGATGTTGATAGCATATTATAATAAGCCCCAAGACTACCTCAACTACAGAAGTAGCAAAAGAAGCTATGAAAATCTTTTACGAGCGTTGAAACGGCAACACCCAATTTTCTTTTCAAATTCTTGTGAAGTCATGAAACACTTCTCATCGTTAATCGTTTAATACCCCTGGTTATTGCTTTCTGAATGAATTTAATAAAATCCAGCTACAGCTTATCGAAAAAAGCAGGTATGCATGATGCCCCAAAGTGGAACATGCGCATCGCGTTCCGTCTAATTGGATGGCGGCTTTATGTTTTAAACTTCGAGTACGACTTGTTAATGGTCAATTTCTGGATTCCTCATCCTTGTTTTAATGAAATAATCAGCAGAAAGCAGAAGTGGAATTTTGGGCGGTTCCTCTTGCAAATAAATCGCAAAATGATTTGTTGGTTGCTCGTTGTTGGTTGGTTTTTCGTGGCTGCAGCGAAACATTTTGTTGTTTGTTGTCTATTGAAAGTAATCTTTATATACTTATGTTGTACAGAGCAGCCTGGAAGAAAAATAGACATTCTCTTATTGAACTCAAGACTAAGGTGTCCATTGCGCTATAAAAATGTGAAGTAAATTGCTACTTTGCTTAATATTTTAGTGCTTCGAGCTTTTTCGAAGAAGTTAAGATATTCACTTCGTGTTTTGTAGATAAAAGATGATTAGGGGTTTTCGGTTTGGAAAATAATGAAAAGCGTGGCGACGACGCATGACGACGCAAGACGACGTCGAAGTAAACCACTTGTTAGCTAGGAGAGAGCTTGGCTGCATGAGCATAATTATGCTGTCACCAAAGATTTTTCGCCTTTGTATATTGGTATCATAATCAATTTATTATTTTGGACAGGTGGATGTGTTATTGCAGTGAATGCTGGAAAATTTCTGAAGACAATGGTGGAAGATTTAGCTCTATGCATAACTTAACTCATTTCGACAAGCGAATATGTTCTATTCGCTGTAACCTTTTCAGTCAACTAATTAGGTTAAGAATGATTTAACCACTCGTAAGATCAGAGTCCAGCAACATTATGTCCCCTTGAGTAAAATATTTCCAAGTTTATTCTGTTTGGTAGTGACCATTAATCAACAACACTGCCATGTCATTCAGTGACTTAAGTTGTCAAGACACCTAAGGCCAATTTCTTGACATATTCTTTGCGCATTCATTCACAATCGAGGTGCAATTTGTGTTTTGATTTTCGAATAAAGTCGTTCTGAAGTCGACACCCACTCTCTTTTGGACAGTTTGGTTTCGGTTTCAGCGACACACATCGTGTTTGCATTTGCTTAACATAAATAGAATCAGAATTAGTGATAGTAGCTGCGCTCTATTACAGTCAAACTGGTGCACATTTACAGTTAATTAAAAATTTATTGCTGTTAAATTGTGATTTTATTGAAAATAATTTTTAATTGCGAGTTTAAGTTAATTTTGTTTGTTGACGCCAGGAATAATATGATTAATTATGTCTGTCTGTGCAGGTTACAAGGTGAGAACATGTCTGAGACAAATTATTTGTTTATTTTTTCACGTCGACGCGTCGCGTCGTCCCACCTTGAGATCCTATTTTATCTTATCCATTCGTGGCAGACTAAAGCGAGGTCTTGATATGTCAAATACTTCCAACTGGTACAGTATGACTTTATTTATCATGCTGAAATTCTTAACTATTTAAATTCGGCTGCACCAACACGTGACAGCTCTCTCCGAAATTGCATTTTGATGTTTCATTTGATTTTCGTTAAAAGCTTCAGCAACCTTCAAGCTCAACTCAATTGTGAACCTCTCTGTGGTTGAATTCGTCAAACAGTCAAAATGAGGAAATATAAAATTTGGCAATAGATAAACCTGACGTTGAGAAGAACAACACCCGACGACGATGTTTTTAACGATCGAAGCAACTAGCTTCTGGTTCCAGAACACAGGCTCTTCGAAACAGTGAAGGAAACATATTGTCACCGAAAAACAGCGAATTGGAAATGTATATACAAACAGCACTTTAATCAGCTGCTGAATGTGTATAATGTCAACCAAGCCAATGACGAAAGGGAAGGGAGACCAGCCAAGGATGAGCCAATCCCAGCCCCCAACACAAAAAGGCAAAAATAGAAATACAAAAGCTAAAAAGTAACAAGTCCGCCGCCGCCGGGTCGGATACCTGCGGTTATCTCTACGTTGTTTATAACAAGGACCTGGTAACTGCGGATACCAGACCACTCACTTGTTTTTGACGACTGGAGAAGTGGAGAATGCATGCGAGTGAGTAGGGACGGTTACCGATGGAAGACTGCTGTGTTGTCTTAACCTTAAGCTTACGTTTAAGTTTAAAAGTTATTTTCTAAAATACGAATTTTGTTGTTATATTAGAACCTTTGAGATCCAATAAAATGGGACTTAATTTAAGAAAAGAACAGATAAGATTTAGTTTCTAGGGAGTCGAAACCAATACTGACGCACATTATGTCATAATTTTGCTAGCGACTTCTGCAGTAAATGTGACAAAAACATATATAACTTGAAGAAAGCTAAAATAGAATCAACCATAACGCTTCACAAAATTCAGTTTTTTCCGACGTGCATACGTACATATATATAAAGAATATACTTCTACCCGCAGTTCTTTTAAATGGCATAATTAAAATGTTAAAATATGACTTATCGCCGTGTGATAAGATTTATTTGACTTTAAAGTCTTGTTCATATAGCCTCAAGTAAAGCAATTTTTTTGTGCATGGAATTAACCGACACATAAACGTGTTCGGGACTGGTAGTTATCTATACGAAAAGAATGTTAATAAAATATAACAAAATTTATGCTGGGTGTCAAATGTAGATTAATTTAAGCTAAAGCTGTCTAGTCTACCAAAAAATCATATTAGCTAATTATTGCAACATCTAAGCAATTTCACTATGCTTAATTTGGTTCTGCAACTGTCTGAATTTGGAAAACCTCAGTTCAAAAGTTCAAAAATTGAGAAAAACATCGTAAGACTCACGTCTCACCTTTGCCAACTCTTCGAAGGCACTTAAAATATCTGCCTTAGTCCGAATGGTTTCAGAGCACATTTACCATCGAAAGCAAAGCTTTCTCAAGCTCCAAAAGAGACATTGTACCTTCTCATGCAATAAATTCATATTTCCCTCTCAACCACCTTCATACTTTCCTGAGCAATTTTGTGAGTGTCAATTGTAGGACCAATGGAGGTACAGAAAATATATTAAATCTGCAGTTTTAAGACAGAAGACCAAAAGTGCAAACAGCGTGTTATGGTGCAAAATAAGTTGCTGAAACCACACATAGCTACACTACGCGCCTTTAAACAAGGTACATAAACATGTTTCTGTTTCAGAGAATATTTATTTAATGAAGCATTTTGAGTTGGTTTCAATCAGACGATGAGACGAACCAGAGACCGAGGATCACTGATCAAAATATAGCTCGAATATGAATCGGAAATTTCAAGGTGATTAGATTATGATCGCGAACTAAAATCTGAAAAAGGAAAAGAAGTTGCAAAAATGCATGCAAAAGCTTACAAATTGAAACTGTTACCTATAAGTTTGAACCAGAATAGAATTCTATTATCTTTGTTTGAACACTTCTTTTACGCGTCAATCATGTAAATATCGAGCAGAAAGAGAACAGGAAGGATGAGGTTCTAATATATTTAAGTCTTGTCATTAGTCATGGATACAGGAGCAACCTATCTGGTTGCTCCTGTATCGTGGTTGTAAATTTTGGTTGCATTTCAGAATGAATGTTCTCACCATTGTGATCTGTTTTGATCTTCCATGCATGCATCGGTTGATAAAAGCATGTAATTACTGTCTAAAAATGTTATAAAGGGATACGATTGCGTGTTCTTCAGGTGCAATTGTTATTTCATTAGAAAAAATATTATTGTCATTAGAACTTAATTGTTCTGTCTAGGGAAATGAACTTGCAACAGAGACAGACGACACGCACGCAAGATGATTAGATTATGGAATTCCCGAAGGGAGTGAATTTAGCAAGGGATAAATAAGACGAAGTAAGACGACGCGACGGACGTTTCAAACAGCTGTCTAAAGGTAAGCAGCTCGTCACCTGAATCTGGATGTTCGTTTTGTGAAACTCTATATGCGCTGTATTTTTTAGTTTAACAAAGGTAATTTTCAGGAAACGTGAGTTTAAGTTCTCTTCACAACTCAATGCGTTGTGTAACCACTTTTTAAAATTAATTAATTAGTTAAGGCCCTCTTAAAGCGATCCACAAGACCATTTAATGGAATCCACAAATGTTGTTTTCTCTCCCCAATCAATTTCCTTCTGATAGTGTAATTCATTGAACCAGACAATCATTTTATTTAACAATTGTACACAACTCATCTGCCTTTGAGGTGTAGTCCACCATCATCATAAATTCATAACCAACGGATCTACCTTTGAGGCATACTGACGATGATGATACTGAATATTCGTGTAGCCTGTTGTGGTACATCAAGTAGCCGGCAAGTAAAAGAGAAAATCTTGACCTCTGACTGGTGAAGTGGTGATGTTGCTGAACTTTTCAAACTGAAGTATTTTTCCTGGAATTTTTTTTCTCTTATGTGGTAGAGAGAACTGAATGAATGATAGTTGATTATACAAAGCACAAAGCTCGTTTTTCTATTGAGATGCATTTGAACTGTGTAACGAAAGCGAAGGGTTATTTCGATTAAATGCATTCTCGTAATGAAATAAATATTAATTAATATCGCACCTCCGGTGGAACAATGACCTAAGTGCAGAGAAGTCCATCCCTCAGAAAACGCAATTTAACATTTTGATACCTTTTTTTATTAAAAAAACATAGGTACGATTTGTTTATTTTTTTTCTGGAACAAGGTTTTTGTTTAAGGGAAATCAAACTCAGTTTTCGACAGTTTAGACATTTTTTGGTGCTTCAAGCAGTATTATTAATAATTTTAGAATAAATAAATAAAGTTTTGCAAGCATTTTTCCACGTTAACACATTTTGTATCAATGCGTTAATACAGGAAGCGATGCGTATATTTGGCTTAAAAATTACACAATGAATTAGGTCTTTCTTCTATTTGAATTAAATACCTTATTTCAGAGCAGGGGCATACTTAACTCAGAATTTTTAAAATTTGCACTTACGTGTCGTTGTTCCACCGGAGGTGCGATATGCAAGACATTTTAGATATTAGAGATTCTACACACCGGTCCTTGTGGTGATATTTTCCTGCATTTATATTCTTTACATTTCAGATCTTCTAGCCTGCGACTTAGAAAAAAAAGTCTGCATGCTTACTTGATTTTAACAACTGGTGTGTCCAATGGAAGACTGCAATGCTTTAAATATTTTTGGTAAGTTTCTCTGGCAGTTAAATAGTATTAAGGATTTACTTAACCCTAGCTAAGAGTCTTTGGCTTTAAGTTTCAATAAAATTAAGCAACGATATGGCGTTCCATGCGAGACAAACATTACAACATTTCCTAAAAACAAAATGTTTTTTCAAGTTCGCAGATCAGCTCTTTTGTTTGCTACACAACACTTTTGAAATCGATTTAAAAAAAAAAATTAAATACTTTCTCTTATTGCTTATTGCACAACATTCCGCATCGATTGATTTAAATCTCTTGCAGATTGATCATGTCCGTTTCCGTCTTCGACCACACCAAAAGCCAACACAATACAAACCGCTATCGCCCCTTTCAATCCTTATAAGACAACGAAGAGACCCGACGAGAATTAGTGTGGTTCTACGATTTATTTTTGATTACAGCGTGCTTCAAATTCCTGCCACATTTGAGTGCTCGATCACAGTGCACTTTATTATGAATTTATATTTTCGTTGCGTGTCGTCGCACCGTGTCGTTATGTTAGGTAAGCAATAGGATACCCTTATAGCAGCTCAGCTACGGCTGTTAGTGCAAGTGATTTTTCATTTTGATGCAACATTACGTGCTCTGCAAGCCGATTCGGTTCGGCATCAGTGGAGTGAATGTTAACGGTGATATTGAATCAGAGTATCGCATCGGACATAAGATCACGTAGCTCACTTGAAAGAGTTATGCTATGGTGTCTGGGTGAGTGTTATTGTTATTTTTTCTTTTATTTTCAAAATTGTATTACAATGATTTTATTGTTACAAAATTTTGAGGATGCACTCGGAATATTTCATCAACATTTTCGAGAGTGATCGCTAGAGTTTATTGCACTGAAGACATTTAATTTGATTGATTCTGTACCTTCTCTGCCTTAAGAACAATTTCCATAGAGATCGAGGAAACGTCGCAACACATTTAGACCAAAACCAAATTAGTTTCAATCCAATTGCAAGAGTGAATGTGTTCCAGATCATATAGTAAGGCTTGTAAATTGCAATTTAACGTGCCAATAACACTTCCATTCATTCACTTCACATTTCACAACAAATAAAGCTTAACTTGCATGTTTCGAACTCTGTTCTACCTTAGCCGCAGCATGAACCAGCTTCACAACGATCTCCGATGACAAATCATACGCTCTCGTTCGCCACTCCAATTGCAATTCCGATAAACATTATTAGATCGAAATCGGTAAAAATTTATGTTTTAATTGAAATGCATCTGGGATTCGGATTTGGCTTCGGTCTTTTGGATGGTTGTAAACTTGTGATGTGGGAAACTTGCTACACTATTTTTAGTTGGGTTCCTTAACTTTTTAGATTGAAAGTTTAGGCGTGTAATTAAATGAATTTATTAGTTCATTCATTGAATAAATTATTTTACTAGGTTCTCAGTTTGGCAGGAGGGCTTTTATCAATTTTTGAGATCAGTGCGAGGTCTAAGTTTGGTGTGCAGTTTGCTGACTAATAAAATAATATTAAATAATTTATTCGGAAGTTTCTTATAGCATGTCGTTTATTAGTATGTTCTGTTTGCCAAGTTGTATGCTTACGCTATGGGTTGTGATAAATCCAGACACATTCATCATTTTGTATGAGGAAATCTTATAATCTGTTGCATATTAATGAACAGGTCTCAGAACGTATTCATATTCAGAAAGTACCTGAGGCGCAAATTCAATTTTAATTCATTCCACAAATCATATTCAACGGTTGGGCTTGGTGCTAAAAATTAGGAAAAGCCTCAATATATTGACACAGTCTGGTCTGGATACGTCTCTAATATCCGGGTTGCATTTGAAGTTGAGTCATTTAATAATTTAATTTAAGACTGTCTTGAACCTTATAAATTTGTGTGACTAAAAAGGAGTGAAATATCATTCATGAAGGATAGACTTTCAGCGTTCTTTGTAGTCCGTACAGAAGTTCGAATAACTGCAAATTGTTCATGAAACTTACCTCTCGGGGTCTTTCGGTTTACTCAATGCAACTCAAACTTAACAGCGTTTCGTCGACTCTATATTCGATGAAATGAATTTTGTTTCGGGATAAATTCAAATTTTGTAAACAATCGAATATCAAGTGAATGCAATTGGCATTCGGCCAGCACAAGATACTGTGAGCAATGTCAGAACTTCCAAAACCAAAAACTGTGACCTTCGCAGTTTCCAGGGAGCACTTTATTTTTTTCAGTCTGAGTCGCTGCGGCTGACAAAACACCGCTGCCAAATGCTTCAGTGGTCCAGGAGTCGGAGCAGCGCTTGTTCAGTTTGTCAATGCCACTTGGTTTTTTCTTTTTAAAGGATGGCTTGTGAAATATTTGTTGGAGAATGTACCTTACGTTCAATACATATTACACACTTTACTTAAATTTAATCTTTTCATTTTCTACTTCTAATTTTCTTTTTGACTTAAAATATGAAATATTGTTTTTCACTTCAAAATTAATTTTCATCAAATAAAGATTGTTGTTTTCTATTGTTTTAAAACTTATTTATTTCTCAATTGGACTGCGGAACTAAAATGAACTTTCAGGAAATCTAACAGATTATGAGACTTAATTGTCCATTGAATTAAATAAGAAAGAAAATTAAGGAAAACATTTAAAGGGAAATATGGCCGAAGCAACAAAAATTTGTTAAGCTAAACAACACAAATTATGCAACATGAAAATTCAGAATGGAACTATTGCTTCGTAAAGAAAAACTATGGAAGAAGACGATCATAGAAGAAAAACCGGAACCAATTATTAATTCATGGGTAGTTACGAACCAAAAAGCAATTGACGAGTTGGAAAGTCTTGATGATGAAGCCCGAGGAACAATAGGTTTATCTATTGATGACGATCAACTCGCTCATATACGGAACTGTGTTACAGCTAAAGCAACTTGGAAAGTTTTAAGAACATATCACGAAGAGAATTCATTTTCAAATAAGGTATTTTTAATGAGATCCATTTGTTCTCTTAGATTGGGAGAAGGATGTGATGCAAGGGAACATATTAATAAGATGCAAGAATACTTTTCAAAATTACGTGATCTTGGCGAAGATGTTTTATCAGATACATGGAGTGCAGCGATGCTAATGAGTAGTCTACCACCGAGTTACAATGCTCTTATTACTTCCATTGAGTCCAGAAAACAAGAAGAAATTACATTCACCTTAGTGCAACAACGTATCATTTCGGAATATGAACGAAATGAACGAAATTCCAACGGACATTCAACAGATGCTATTTTGAAAACAGTTTCGAACGTTATTTGCTACTTCTGTAAGAAGCAGGGTCATTTAAGGCATTCATGCATGAAATATAAGGAATGGTTACTGAAACAAGAAAACAAGAGGTCAAGATTAACTGATACAGTCAATACAGTTGAAAAATCGCAAGAAGTTGAGATCAAGTCGAATGTCAACAGCAACGATTTCCTTTTTGGTTTCAACCAAGGACAAGGAGTAAGGTCAGGATGGATCATCGATTCTGGGGCAACGCGACATGTGGCTAATCATGAAAGTTTTTTCTCCAACATTGACAAGAGCTACAAGACTTCAGTCACTCTAGCGAATGGGGATTCAACAGAAGTTCAAGGCATTGGAACAGGTATGTTAGTTTTTATTAATGAAAAAGGAAATATTTATCAAGAAAGAGCCAATGAAGTTTTGTTTGCACCTGATCTGACCACCAATTTACTTTCGGTCAGTCACTTAACATATGCGTGTTGAGTTTGATAATAACATTTGTGAAATCAAACTCGCTGATAAGATCATTGGTGTGGCAGATTTGATAGGTTCCTTATATTTCTTGAGAAAGCAAAGAATGTGCACCGTCCTTGATCATAATGAGAATTGCATTCATCAATTACACAGAAGAATGGGACATAGAGATCCAAATGCGATTCGTCAGATGTCTAGTAAGAAATTGATCAAGGGTTTGCACATTGTTGACTGTGGTATTAAGGAATTGCGTGAGGTTTGCATGAAAGGGAAAATTACCAGACTTCCATTTCCAAAGGAATCATTTTCTAAATCGACATCACGATTAGACTTGATCCACACAGATGTATGCGGCCCCATGCAAACTCCCACTCACGCTGGAAAGAGATATATCGTGACGTTTATAGATGATTATTCAGCCTTCACTATAATTCGCTTGATAAAGAATAAAGATGAAGTTGAAGATACAATAAGGCAATTTGTAGAGTTCTGCAAAACTAGATTTTCTCAAAAACCAAAAATGTTCAGATCTGATCGTGGTAGTGAATACACCAGTGCAAGTCTTTCAAGATTTTTAAAGAATGAGGGAATTGTAGTGATCGCACTACATACCAACCTCCCAACATATATATTTTCCCTAATGCCGTGCGTTTTCCCAAACACTTCAATCACCGATATATACACTATACATCGACTCACAAACAAATCATCGCCACAAGGTCATCATAATACTCACTCGTCATAGCTACGTCAAAACCCATAAACTACTATGAGTAATAAATATCCAATGTCCAACGGATTGTAAACAAATCCAATATCCAACGGATTGTAAACAAATCCAATGCACTAATTGCAGGCATTGACGACCACCCATACTAAATAATGCTGAGAATGCACCATAGCACGGGTCGACACTCTGAGTGCAGTGGGTATGCGTGAAATATGATGCGGCGGCACTTTTGTGACCAACATTTCGGAGTTTATATAATATTATGAAATTCCAAATAGGTCTCAAATAATATCGAATATTTTCAAGTGGGTCAATTTCAAGTGGGTCAATATTACCGATTGTGTAATCATCGGTTGGTGGATGATAGTTTGGAAAATGCATATGCATTGAGGAAAATCGATTTAGGAAAAGGTATAAAAAGACAGGAATAGTTTAAGAAAGACACAGAAAGATTTAACATACTATCAGACAAGGTCGCAGCCAAGCTAAAGACAGCGGGCCTTTGTTTTGAAAATAAAGATAATAAAAATACAGAAAGACTTACTATATCCTCAAGACAAGGTCGCAGCCAAGCTTAAGACAGCGGGCCTTTGTTGTGAAAATAAAAGGAAATAAAAATTAAACAAGTAAATTTAAATAAAATAGTCTTTCATTTTTCTGTCCGTATTCTCACTCTTCTCGCGAAAGCGAAAGCACGGTTGAGAACGTATAACAGAATACAACAACAGCTTACAGCAGCCTATAGTCCTCAACAAAATGGTAAGGCTGAAAGAAAGAACAGAACATTAGTTGAAATGGGACGTTGTATGTTGATAGATGCAGAATTACCTAACAATTTTTGGGGTGAAGCAATAGCAACTGCAAATTTCATTTAAAACAGAGTAATTACAAGAACATCGGATGTGACACCTTTTGAACTATGGAACGGATCTAAACCAGAAATTGAACAGTTTCAAGTATTTGGCTCAAAATGTTTTGTCCATGTTCCTGATTCAAAACGAAGAAAGCTCGACAACAAAGGAGTTGAAGCAATTTTTTGGGATATGATGAAAGTTCTAAAGCATACAGATGCTTCGATAAAAATGCTCAAAAGGTGATCATAAGCCGAGATGTACACTTCTGCTTAAAGCCCAATATTAAAAATGATGTTGTAGTTGAATTTTCAAAATCAAGACAAGAAAATAATCAAGATTTAGAAAATGAATATTCACTTCAAGAGGAGATAGTGGACGAATGTCACAACAGAAGAAGTGAATCTAAAGAAGATAAGACATCTGATGTACGTATTTCAAGTCGATCAACAAAAGGTGTCCCCCCTAAACGTCTAGGTGAAGAAATAAACGCTACAAAAGAAATTGTCGAACCAACTAACTATTTTGAAGCACTTGAATCTGATGAAAAGCAAGAGTGGATGTCTGCAATGCAAGAAGAAATTAACTCACATGAAGAAAACGGAACTTGGGATTTTGTTGATTTGCCTCGCGGGAAAAAGGCAATTGGTGGAAAGTGGATTTTCAAACTTAAACTTGGACTTGACGATAAAGTACAAAGATATAAAGCAAGATACGTTGCCCAAGGCTTTTCACAGAAATACGGAACAGACTATGATGAAGTTTTTGCACCAGTTGTAATGCAAACAACATTCAGAACTTTATTGTCAGTTGATGCAAAGACTGCATTTCTTAATGGAAAGCTTGAAGAAACCATTTATATGACACCACCTCCTGGCTATGAAAACGGTTCTAAGGTATGTTTACTAAGGAAAAGCATTTATGGCTTGAAACAAGCGGCTAGATCCTGGAATCATACTTTACATAAGGCACTTGAAGATTACAAGTTTCAACAAAGTTATAACGATCCATGCCTCTATATTAAGAAAATCGACGAAAATCTTTGTTACCTGATTGTTTATGTTGACGATATAATTGTAGCATGTAATTCGAACAGCCAAATGGAGAAGATTGAAGAAATGTTACAACTTAATTTCAAGATACAAAACTTAGGACCAATTAAGCAATATCTAGGAATAGAAGTAACAAAAGACATGAATGGTAACTTCTCACTTTGTCAGTCAACTAATATAGAAAGAATAGCATCAGACTTTGGATTGACAAATGCAAAACCAGTAAATACACCAATGGATACAAATTATTTCAAGATCGAAGCCTCCGCTAGATTTGAGGACAATACCCAGTATAGACATTTGATTGGACGATTATTATACATATCGATTAATACCAGACCAGACATATCCGCAAGAATTTGCATTTTGGCACAGAAAGTTTCATGCCCTACAGCTCACGATTGGAATCAACTGAAGCGCGTTGTCAGATACTTATATACCCCAAATAGAATGAAGTTAATGGTTAGTAGACTAGAAGCAGAAAATCAAACGCTTTATGGCTATGCTGATGCGACTTGGGCAGAAGACAAAACTGATCGAAAATCAAATAACGGACGAATATTTTTCTTGAACGGAGGGACTATTAGTTGGTCATGCAACAAGCAAACTTTAGTTGCATCTTCGACGTGTGAAGCGGAGTTTATTTCAATATCCGAAGCTGCAAAAGAAGTAAAGTGGATTCGTCAATTACTTGAAGAAATGGAAGAACATATTCAATCTCCGAGTCTTATCTACGAAGACAATCAAAGCTGTATCGAACTAGTACGCGACCATAAATTTTCTTATCGTTCGAAACACATTGATACTAAATTTAAAACTATACGTGATCTGATTAGAAGAGAGATTATTGAATGTCAATATTGTTCAACAGAAGAAATGATCGCAGATCTCTTGACAAAACCATTACCGGAAATAAAACATAATTATCTAAGAAACAAATGTAATATTAATTGAACGAGGAGGAGTGTTGGAGAATGTGTACCTTACGTTCAATACATATTACACACTTTACTTAAATTTAATCTTTTCATTTTCTACTTCTAATTTTATTTTTGACTTAAAATATGAAATATTGTTTTTCACTTCAAAATTAATTTTCATCAAATAAAGATTGTTGTTTTCTGTTGTTTTAAAACTTATTTATTTCTCAATTGGACTGCGGAACTAAAATGAACTTTCAGGAAATCTAACAATATTCACAGACCATAATCTAATAGCATTCGCTATTCGCAACCCACTATAAACATAAGAAACCCTTCCACTGATTCCCTCTCCCGGAGGAAATCGGTAAATTAAAAACTTGGTTTTATCAACTTTGTTCTTCCTTGGACCGATGTAGAAGTGAGCTACGAAACATCTTCAGGACGATCTAGAGCGTTCATTCTCAAGGCATCTAGACGAACAGTTTTCAAAACGGTGCACAACCTCAGTCACCCAGCCATAAAGGCTTTTTGTAAAACAGTAACAATCCGTTTCTTTTGGTCATCAATGAACGTGGACATCGGAAAAAGATTGACAAAAGAAATGATTGTCTGTTTGTTCCCTAGAAGTCAACTTTTAATGTTCAGCAATTTCCGCTCGTATCCTAGGTATAGAATAAAAATTGTAGATTTCTTAAAATAGGATTTTTTTGAAAACGTGATTCTTGAACAATGGGCTTAGGAACCAAATTAGTGGCCTTGCAATTAAGGCAAAAGTCAACGACTATTGACATTTAGTGATACAATCACAAATAAGAATGCTATTTGAGATTTGACATAAGCATTATTACAAGGCCGGCGCGTGGAGCAGTTGTGCTATCAATACAACTTCTATTAAACAAGTTTTTTTTATATAGAGAAAACTCAGGGGTTCCAATGGAGAAACCCTATATGAATTGATATTTTGAGTTTCACTTGTTGTGGGAACTTCTTTCTAATGTAAACTCCGAACAAGCTAAAACTTTTCTGAACGCAGTAATTTTATTGAGTTTGACGTTCATTAATAAACTTTGAGATTAATTACTCTGAACCCGAAAGACCTCTTTTTCTATATCATTGTGGAAATTTAAGCAAAAACACTCCACTTGTCTCATGAACGATCGTCCAAATCCTAATATTGATTCTGGGAGAAGCAATTAGCGCTTTTCACCTTTTAAGCCGACAAGATGTCACCATTTCTCTATAAGGCCACATCAAATGTCATGTCAGTGATTTTTTTTACTCTTGTGTAAGCCACTAATTCACATAATTAGACATCCAAAGGTTTTTGTTAATAATTTTATTTCAGTCTCATAATTGACTGTAGAAACTGAATTTTAGCAAAATCGACTCAGTCACTGCATTTGGAGTCATCAACCGCTGTCTATTTTTGATATGTGATAAATCACTTTGATGTGATGACATTTTAGATCAATTTCAGTTAAAAACAAAAAATTAAGCTGCAACTCAAGCTGAAATGGAAACTCTCCCAGATGGAGCCTTATTGAGGTGCTTCAAACAAAACGCAATGCGAAAAGTTAATCTTGTACAGCCCTATTTTAAATAAAAACTATGTAACAAACAAATTGAGCTCGGCCGTAGTTGGAATGGAGTGTGTATCTATTAGTGATTTAAATGCATCTAAGCAGTTGTGGTACGGTGGGGTTTAAAGAAGTTTGAATAGATCCAAGGGTATGAATCCATAGTTTGAGCACTAGGCGCTGCTGATGAGATCACAAAAATATTCCCACAATTTCAAGGAAATTGTCGTAAAGATGTAGATAGTACACGTAGCAATGCATTAAATTTAAAGAATTTGCAGAGCTCCTTTCGTGTCGTGCAATAAATAATGCTGTCCAATTACAAAAAAGAGTCATTCGGAGTCAATCAAACTCGGAGTCGGACTCGAACTCGAACTCGAATTTGGACCAGGACTCGGACTCAGATTCGGAATCGGAAATCTGCTCGGGCTCGGACTTGAACTTGAACTAGGACTTGAGCTAGGGTCCGGACTCCGGGGAAAAGTCCTTCCTAACAATATAAAGCCGTTTGGAATCGTTTAACAATTACATACATTTCAAAAGCGATCATGCTTTGTTATTGAAGGGCTTAAGTCATTAAGGCCTTGGCTCTTCAAAGCCACTCTTTATTGTTATCGAAAAGTATAAGAAATAAAATAATTTAACTACTGAGGCCGATCTAAAAACAATATCAATTCGTGTTGATTGTAGTCTCTTGGACATTCTGTTTTACTTCTTATGACAACTTAAAATCTGTTTCCTGCTTCGCCATGTGCTTGCAACTCTTCAACTATCATCACAATCATTGCAGATGCGCCAATCGGTTTTAAGTTTTATTTTCGCAAAGGAATGAAAGAAGACTTGACGACCACTCCTAGTGACCAAGGCTTGTTCCAACATATTCAACACACAATTTCAAGATTTAACGATCAAAAGAGATCAGACAAGATGGAAACATTAGAAAACATAATTGTAAGAGGTTTAGACTGAACTATGTTGCTGGCCTCAAACAAGCATGTCTGGGCTCATGACATGCAGACTAAGATAAGATCTTATCGGAGGTTTTCATAAGAATTGCAATTTCATTATGGTTGTAATAATCACACTGATTTAATACAGAAATGTTGCACTTGAAAGCATTTCCTTGTAGCAATTTGCATCTTTCTGCGCCTGTGGGCATTGTTCGGCATGGTTATTTAAGAACCAATTATCTGCAACACGTACGTGTAAATTGTTTCTTCATGCAAATAAGACTTGAGTAAATTCTGGAAAATAGATTTTAGTTATTGAGTATTTAAATTAACTTAGACGTTGTGCCGTCAAATAGATAGTTGGGATCACCTTCTAGTTAAAAATAATAACAAAACTGTTGGCCTTATGTGGCGTAGTATCCAGAGGGTGTTGGTGTAGACCGAGTTCTTATTGGATTTTGTTTCATCCTTTAGAAAAAATCGAAACAGAAAAAGAGTGTTTCGTAGAATGATTCAAATCTCTCAAACATTTTGTTACGGACTAAAAGCATATTTCCTCAGAACATTCTAATCTCTGAACTCGTTAAATGGAAATACATATGCAAACATAAACTCCATGTGTTACTCTTTTTGAGGTACTTATTGTCTAAGGCTGTGGTAAGTTTAGCTGTCTACCCCGAGCTTATAAATAAGGAGCACCAGAACTTTAATATTAGTAAAATCTTATCAACTTTATTCAATCATTTAAACACAACGTTTACTTTCTGGTCGTTCTAATCCGATGTGTTTTTCCGCACTGTTGCCCCATAAGGAATTCTATTAAATTAGCCGCGTCTGGTAGTCTCCTGGGAGTAGGCTTAAGGTAGAATTATGGGTGGAACCGTTAGTACGTTTGACAGGACCCTTACCGCTGGTGGGGGAAGTCTGTTTCCGGTGTGTATACAATCAATGAACGAATTTCTTTTATACTTATTGCTCCTGAGCGCATGTCTGTTGATTTTGATTTGCTCACTATCCATCAAGGGCTGGTAGCTATAGCTATTATTATTATGCGGTGCTCGTTCGGCAATAACATGATGTTTCTGATTTGGCACTGGGCATTGGCACCGGGTATTGCTAAGCTGCTTAACTTGTAAAATTGCTGCATCAATCACTGCTCTATTCGTCAAGGAGGTTAGTTCAACATTCTAACGACACTTCCACTGAATTAAGAGAGAGATATAGACACATTAATAAAATATGAGTTATAAATTAAATTTATGTAAATTTAAAATTTTTAAATTTAAAAATAAAACTGTTAGCGAAAGCTATATATTCCTTTTCAAGTTTTTTAAGGCTTTCTCGGATAGCTTCTAAATGATAGCTAATCACTTCAATTTCAACTTTTTCGAAAGGCTCCCAATTATACCCTTATACGTAGGAATCAAAGAGCTCGTTCCATGAACAACACTTGGAGGTTCTAGAAAAGCGCCAAGGTTTAAGAACCGGAGCACAGGAAACCTGCTTTTCAGCAGCACAGTAAACCTGCTTCATCGAACTCCTAGGATATGCCACGCTAACGTTGTCGTCATCTCAAAAAAGATGTGTTTGAGCACTTCACAGTGATTGAAGAACGGATGAAACTCGTTGGTCTTGAAATTAATTAGGCCATAAACAGCGTAAATGCTATATCAACAAACAAAAGAGCATCATTCTGTCCACGCGCCTACTGCGGCTTAAGAAATTTACACTAGTGAAAATTCTTTTAAACGGTCATTAAAGTTTAATTCAACCGGAAATGAATGGTGCAATGAAGTACAGTGTACAGTGCTGTACACAAGTAAAGTGCTTTTGTGGTACATATTTGCTTTACCTACTTGTTTTGATAAAGGGTTTTAATGTGGTTTAATTCTGGTATGCCGCAGGGTTCCGTTTGGTCTCCCAATCCCTTCCTTAATAGCTAATCAGTTTAACTGTTCCGTAAATTTACAAGGATGTTTAAAAAAAAATCATCATCATTTTGAGAAAATTGAAATTGTTGCTTTGTTGGCTTAAAAATTTGTATGGTGGCTACCCTATGTTAAAAAAAGGCCCATGAGTTCGCTCAGAGCTTTTATTTTCAAGTTTGAAATCAATCGGACCAGTGGTTTACAGCGTTTACAGACCGACAGACAGACGGACGGAATCGCTGGACCCACTTTTTCGACTTCTCTATCATCGTTATATCATATTTGTCTTAAATTTCAACCTTTTTTTACGAATTCAATACTTGCCATATATTCTATACGTTGTCGTAAGTAAAAACAGACCCACTTTGGGAAAAAAAAAATCCTTTTCCACCATGACAACACACCGGCTAGATTTATCGAATTCGGCAACGAACTGTACTGTCTCATGCCCCCATCCTGAGTTGTCTCAATATTTGAATCCGTGCAAATTCTTTCCAATCCAAACAAGATGCAGCCGAAAGAGGAGGTCACAGCTGCCAAGGAGTTCGTGCATCGCAGTATATAGAGTTGAAGAGACTATATTGAAAAATATACCACCACAATGCATAGGTACACAAAATTTAATTTTTTTATAAATATATCTTTTATCTTCTATATACAGGGTGATTCACGAGCGTTGTGCCAAAAAGCTAGAGCGTGTAGGTTGAGTTGAGACAAGAAAAAAATCGTATGGGAGGGGGGGGTCTATTCCCCCCCGTTTAGACGGGAGGGGCAATTTTCTGAAAAATTTACTAATTTTGTAAAAAAAAATATTAAAAATCAACGGCTTAGTTTACAACACCGTGCTATACCTTTCTGAAAAGCTAAAAACTTCTTCTTTCACTTTGTTTTTAAAATACATTGTTTTAACGAATAGTTTTAAAAAAATAAATTTTCAAACTCAAAATTTTCAAAAAAAAAAGCCAAAAAAAATTTTTTGAACTAATTTTTTTCAAAATTTTATGTAATTAAGTACTAATTTTGTTTTAATATTTCAATGTCTTTGTTAATTTTTAGTCGAAAACAGAAAACCGGATGCAAAAATGTCTTTTCGTTTTTGAGAAATTAAAAAAAAAACCAAAACCACTTTTTTCTAAGAAAATCTTTGTTTTTATTTTTACCTATCTGGACTTTTAGTTTAATGTATTAGTTTAATTTATAAATTTAATTTTTTGTAATTGGAGTTTTATGAGGACTCAATAAAGTAGAAAAGTATTACATTATCCCTGGATTAACCATTTTGTTCATTGATAACGTCTGAAAACTGACCTGCAATTTTTTCTTACTATACCTGCGGCCGCGGCCACTCGCCGGCGAAGGGTTCTACCTGCTGAGGGCTTGAGATAATTAAACCGCAATTTTTCTTGAATGAAAAAACAATAAACAACCTAAAGGTTAATAGAAGGCATCGCATATTTACTTAACAACCATTTACAATTAAAATATTAATTCATCAACACATAACAATAACAAACTCATATGTTCGAGAAGAGTTAGCGGACAGGAACTTCTGCTACGGTTTAACTTGTTGTCGAGATCGGGAAGCCGAAAGACTCTACGCTGAAAGATATCCCAATAGATGGCGCCCAAGTCGTAGCATGTTTTCAAGAATCCGCCGACGAGAGCACGGAGAGCTAGAAGTGAAAGGTCAATGGCAGACGACTTTCAATGAACAAAATGGTTAATCCATTGAAAATCCAATATTTTTCTACTTCATTGAGTCGTCATAAAACTCCAATTACAAAAAATTAAATTTGTAAATTAAACTAATAAATTAAGCTAAAAGTCCAGATAGGTAAAAATAAAAACAAAGATTTTCTTAGAAAAAAGAGGTTTTGGTTTTTTTTTAATTTCTCAAAAACGAAAAGACATTTTTGCATCCGGTTTTCTGTTTTCGACTAAAAATTAACAAAGACATTGAAATATTAAAACAAAATTAGTACTTAATTACATAAAATTTTGAAAAAAATTAGTTCAAAAAATTTTTTTTGGCTTTTTTTTTGAAAATTTTGAGTTTGAAAATTTATTTTTTTAAAACTATTCATTAAAACAATTTATTTTAAAAACAAAGTGAAAGAAGAAGTTTTTAGCTTTTCAGAAAGGTATAGCACGGTGTTGTAAACTAAGCCGTTGATTTTTAATATTTTCTTTTACAAAATTAGTCAATTTTTCAGAAAATTGCCCCTCCCGGCTAAACGGGGGGGGAATAGACCCCCCCCTCCCATACGATTTTTTTCTTGTCTCAACTCAACCTACACGCTCTAGCTTTTTGGCACAACGCTCGTGAATCACCCTGTATATAAGAGAACAGCTTAATTTTTGTGTTCGTTCGCTAACCGGGCACACTGGTGGACTGATTTTCCTAATTTTTTCTCTAAATGCAAGAGGTATTAGGGTAGAAGGTTTAGAAAAAATAAAATGTATATTTTTCAAATGCAATGAAATGAAAAATCGTGCCAATGTTAAAAAAAACATATTTTTTTCACTACAAAAAAAAAAACAAATCTGATCAATTTCAAATTATTAAAAATTATATTTGTCAAATCTAAAAATTTTTATTGAAAATTTATTCTGATGAAGGCGACACAAAAGAGTAATCAAAAAGTTGCTGATGGTTTTATCATCATCATCATTGTCGGCCTGGTAAGTTAAGTTTCCCCCTTCGTCTGCGCCACAACCAGGATCCGGTCTCGGCCTCCAAGTTCTGGGCAAGTAAGCATGTATCGCGACGCCATTCAGGCTTTTGGCTCTACGCCATCCTTTAAGCGAAAATTTGATCTTCCGCGCTACCTCCTACTATTAATTGTACCGCAAAGGACTTTCCGGGCCAGTTTGTCTCGCTCATACGAGCTAGGTGTCTAGCCCACCATAAAGTCTTCTTCGCGGTAGGTTCTGTTGGACTAGAGCAGCCGCCCCCGTATTTCTTCCTATTTATTGTTATCGGCTACTACTACTGACCGAAGCTAATTCCACCAATAGTTGTTCTTCTGACGCGATAGTTTCCTGATAGATGTTCTAGAGTCACGGATTGCTTTCTCCAACGACAGCTGTGAATTTTCTCACGCTTTAGTTTGAGTGCATGTTGAAGAAGAGAGCGATTTCACAATGTAAGGGATTTATAATGTTAATTGAAGAAATTTTGTTGATGTCCACACCAGTAATGTTCATTCCAATTGCACGAAGTCAAATCTGTGTTTTTGTTGTTGTTCTGAAGTTGGAGTAGCCGATTGATCTCAGAACAAGACTTTTGTTACTAGGCGAGTAGAACTTCCCAAGTAACATCGTTGGAGCTAAAAGTTATTTAAATGTTCCTTTACAGCTTTGGAAGAGTCAAACTCATAGCTCTAGCTCTATTTGAAGAATGTTTGCAGCTCTTTGTGTTAACTTTAACTGACCATACTGGGTTGGCCTCATTATCCCGTCTGTCAATATCCCGTTTATCAAAATCCCGTCTTTCAAAATCCCGGCGGTCAAAATCCCGCCGTTCATTATCCCGCAGTTCATTTCCCCGTTTAAAACATCCCGACAAATCATTATCCCGCCACAATTGTATTATTTTTAAAAAGAGACACCACTGAGTAGGTCACTCGATTTCATGAGAATCGTATTAAATTATTTCTTGTAGGTCACTCGATTTCATGAGAATCGTATTAAATTATTTCTTGTTTTTTCGACAGCGCAGTCCTAAGCTCCTCCCCCTTTCCAAAAATTTCAGTCACTCGAAAATATGAGAAGCGAGGGAACGAAGAAAAAATTCTTCGTTCAAATTTCTCTATAAAAGGCGAGTAATTTTTCAATAAATTCCGTCTGTTGCCGGCCGTCATGGTGTGATGTTCGGCAGCAGTGAATAGTTTGCCCTTCTTAGGGCAAATTACTCATTCTCGAGGGGGTATGAACAGATTTTTCGAATTTTTTTTTTGAAAAGACAATACAAGTTTATAGTGCCAAATCCGCGCGGATTTTGCACTATAAACTTGTATTGTCTTTTCAAAACAAAAATGATAAACAAAATACCAAGGTATAGTGAAAAATCCGCGCGGATTTTGCACTATACCTTGGTATTTTGTTTATCATTTTTGTTTTGAAAAGACAATACAAGTTTATAGTGCAAAATGCGCGCGGATTTTGGTATTTTGTTTCTAATTGTTGTTTTGAAAAGACAATACAAGTTTAAAGTGCAAAATCCGAGCGTTTTTAAAGTGGATTTTCTTCCCAAATGTCTATTAAAGCATAAAATACGAAAGATAAATAAGATTAAGGGAAAAAAAGCAAAACCTTCGTTCTCTATGATTCTCATCGATTCATATGCCCTACAAAAAAACATATATCATTCCTGGAAGCTCGGTTTTTGATTTTAGAGCTTGACAATGTTCAACGAAAATGTGCATTTGGCCAAAAGACGCATTTCGTCTGAAGACACCCATGGTCTAAAATCAAGCCTTCTATGCTTTTTTCGACAGATAACATTTTTTGCAATCATTGAAGCCTCTCTGGAAGCTCGGTTTTTGATTTTAGAGCCTAACAATGTTCTACCAAAATGTGCATTTGGCCAAAAGACGCATTTCGTCTGAAGACACCCATGGTCTAAAATCAAGCCTTATATGCTTTTTTCGACTTTTAAGAAAAGTGCGTTTGAAAAAACGGTTTTTTTTTCATAATTTGTTGTTAATTTTTTTAAATGTTCATACATTTTTCTGAAAGTCAATTTGATGCGCTAAAGAACGACATCAAAATTTCAAAAATCTAACAATGATTTCTCTAGATATAGACACCTAAATTAAAAAATAGAATCATGTTTTCTACAAAAAGTACGGGTGGATTTTACATACAAATAAGTAATTGAAATTATTAGTTTAACTCTTTACGACCATTCGGTCGTCCTCAAAAGGACGGATTGTTGTTCTCGTTCAGGTGTGTTCATCTTCTTCACTCCACGTTGACGTTGTTGGCAATGTTCCTCAGGAAGTCCACCTTGTCCATAGCATTCCTGTTGTCCATCACCCTTTGAATTCTTTCGTACTTTTTTACAGTACGACTCGCAGGGGGGAGTACTCCTAGACGCACTTTTTGCACGGTGACTTTGGACATAATGGCTTCTTTACCCAAATCAGCAATGATTTTGTAAACGCCAGCGTGCCTCTGGCTAACCACAGCCTAGGAAAAAAATCTTATTCATTATTATTAAATTCAGCATTTTTTTTATTTTTTCCTTACCTTAAGGCGCCTGTGCCAAGCTTCAACGCTGTTTTGCGTCCTTGGAAAGTGACGATCTGTTGCCGCCGAACCAGTTGTCCAAAACAGAGGCGAGTATCTTGGAGCCCTTGACTCGGTTCCAATGTAAAGCGACTTGAACCATTTGGCCATGTCTCTCACCTCGCTATGCCGCAAGCTTTCAACAAGTGCCTGGAAGTATTCGGGAACTTCGTCTGCGGGTACAAAGCTGAGCGCCTTCAGCATTCGCACCTCCAACGAAAAGCTTCGATCGGCGCCAAACTTAAGCTGAAGCCCTCTTTGCTGTACCTGTCTCCATATGATTTGGCCAAAATGGAAGAGGCAGCCATGAGTTGTTGCTTCTGGGAAAGCGGTCCTTGCAGTGCAGCCGATGGCGATTTCAAAATCGGATATGATTGTCCGAGGTCTTAGAGGAATCGTCATATCATCCGCAGCCTTCTTCAACTGGTCCCAAAAGACATCGTATGCTTCTGTTGACCTACTGCTCATAAGGCAGAAAATCAAAGGAACAACGATGTTGTCCAGATAGCCATGGACGCTGAAGAGCTGCCCAAGATATTTGGAACGACAGCGAAGGTTCCATCCACCAGCCAGCATTCGGAGTTCGAGAGGATCTCCATGGTCGTCCTAGTTCCCATGAGAATATTTACTCCTGTGGAGTAAACACTCTCATTTAGGACGAATAGTTCGCCATCCACAAACCGAAGATGCTGGGGTATTTGGATGTCTTCCAAGGTCTCCGGTTCCTTCAAGGTGCTCGCTCGGACTCTTCTGATTTTTTGCCTTTGGGCATTTGTGGAAGGCAAATGCATCCTGCAATCGTCTGGTGTATTAGCCACAGAGTCTGTTACTATGACACACGGTGGAAGGGCGCTATCCTTAGCTTTTTGTTTGAGGTTGAAGTTGGTCTTCACCACTTCCCTCTCATGGGCCAGGGGAGCATGGCTGTGTTCATTCAAAGATGATGTTACGAGGTGCTCCGCTTCTCTCTCCACCGTGGTCATTCTGGCTTTGCACCGCATATTTTTTCGCTCTACGCAGCACCAAAAAATCTTTTCCCCTTTCAGCCTTTCGACATGAAAGCGGTAACCGTCCCTTACCACAATCTTTCCTCCCCGGTTTGAAACTAATATCTATTTAAAGTTTTGTAATTGTTAAAAGACATTAAAATAAATCAGAAATCTAAAATTTTTCATTTTTTTTCTACTTTAATTTATTTTAAATTTTTCAATCAAAAGTAAATTTTTTTCCACTGCTTTTTTTCATTTTCATAAAAAAAATTGAAATAAAACAATATATATTTATTGCTAAATCACTCACCTCAGCAAAGTGCGACATTTTCACTTTCAAAAAATCACTTATCAATCACTTTTATCAAAACTCTTCAACACTTGAAAATTACACTTGAATTTAATTCAACACTTGAAAATAACACGATAAAAGCAATTTTTAAAATAATAATTTTAGATTAATTCGATTTCTTGAGAACTAAGGAGTCACCAAGCCTTCTATGTTTTTTTTTCGTCTTTTAAGTACAAATATCGTTTTTCGCAATCATAAAACCCTCTCTGGAAGCTCGGTTTTTGATTTGAGAGCTTGACAATGTTCTACAAAAATGTGCATTTGGCCAAAAAACGCATTTCGTCTGAAGACACCCATGGTCTAAAATCAAGCCTTCCATGCTTTTTTCGACAAATATCATTTTTTGCAATCATTAAACCCTCTCTGGAAGCTCGGTTTTTGATTTTTGAGTCTGACAATGTTCTACAAAAATGTGCATTTGGCCAAAATTTGCATTTCGTCTGAAGACACCCATTGTCTAAAACCAAGCCTTCTATGCTTTTTTCGACATTTAAAAACAAATATCACTTTTTGCAATCATTGAAGCCTCTCTGGAAGCTCGGTTTTTGATTTTTGAGCCTGACAATGTTCTACAAAAATGTGCATTTGGTCAAAAGACGCATTTCGTCTGAAGACACCCATGGTCTAAAATCAACCCTTCTATGCTTTTTTTCGACTTTTAAAACCAGCTGTCATTTTTTGCAATCATTAAAGCCTCTCTGGAAGCTCGGTTTTTGATTTTTGAGCCTGACAATGTTCTACAAAAATGTGCATTTGGCCAAAAGACGCATTTCGTCTGAAGACACCCATGGTCTAAAATCAACCCTTCTATGCTTTTTTTTCGACTTTTAAAACCAGCTGTCATTTTTTGCAATCATTAAAGCCTCTCTGGAAGCTCGGTTTTTGATTTTTGAGCCTGACAATGTTCTACAAAAATGTGCATTTGGTCAAAAGACGCATTTCGTCTCAAGACACCCATGGTCTAAAATTAACCCTTCTATGCTTTTTTTCGACTTTTAACACCAGATGTCATTTTTTGCAATCATTGAAGCCTCTCTGGAAGCTCGGTTTTTGATTTTTGAGCCTGACAATGTTCTACAAAAATGTGCATTTGGTCAAAAGACGCATTTCGTCTGAAGACACCCATGGTCAAAAATCAATCCTTGTATGCTTTTTTCGACTTTTAAGAGAAGTGCGTTTGAAAAAACGGTTTTTTTCATAATTTGTTGTTAATTTTTTTAAATGTTTATAACTTTTTCTGAAAGTCAATTTGATGAGCTAAAGAATGACGTCAAAATTTCAAAAATCTAACAATGATTTCTCAAGAATAGACACCTAAAGACAAAAAAATAAGAAACATAATACTATTCACTCCTTTATGAAAAAGTATTAGATTATCCCGCCGATTCGACCGACCGACGGGATAATGAACTTTACTCATTTTTCGTCTTCTTCTTCTTCAAAAAAATTTCCATTTTTTGGCAGGCAAATAAAGTGACGGGATAATGAACGGCGGGATATTAATCGTATTCCACCATACTCTATATCAGAGTTTCGTATCAGTAAAGAGCTCTAATTCCTTTAAAGAGCTTCTAGTTCTACAAGAAGCTCTTAAAAAATATGTCTCACTTCTTTATCCGAGCAATGCCTACTATGTAAGTGTTAGCTCCATGAAAGTTCTTTAGAAGTAAAAAAAAACCTGCTACGAGCTAAAAAAGAGCTGTTTGTTGTTTTAATACGTTTAGCATTATAAAACACATTTCAAAGACTCTTATAAAACGGAAAATATTCACTTATGTCATAAAAGAGCATTATTCAATTTGGGAATTGTAAAAGAAAACAAGGTTACAAATAGGAGTTTTTCTTTTTTTGTTCAGAGCTCCGAACTCTGAGTCTTCGGAGCATGCTGAACATTCTGAACGTTCTGATTTAATTTTGAAGTACAATTATTGAGCACTCAACATTCGGTAATTTTCTTATTTGTATTCATAAATAATATTCTGGAATAATTTTATTATCTTCTGATATTCTCTGCCATATCACTTGCTTCCTCCACCATTTTAATTATTTTAAACATTTCTTTTCATTTTACGACATCTCGCATGTTTATTCAGGCATTTTCCTCACAATGCTCATTCTCTTTTTTTCCGAGCGCGTCGGTCGAACTCCGAACTCAGAATCAGTGCTCTGAGTGAAAAAAGTAACACAACTTTGATGCTTTGAATACACTGAACTCAGAACACAATTTTGATTTTGGCAGTTCAGACTCTGTTCAGATGTAAAAAAGAAAAACGCCTTATAAAGAGCCAAATACTAATCTGACTCCTCAAATGACCGTTTTGACACTTTGAAATTTTTTGTAAAGCTCATGTAGAGCTCCTTTCTTTAAAGAAGGTTTTAATGGGTTCTTTAGTGAAACTCACAACATCAATCTGAAATTCGATTTTATATTGAAGAAATAGAATGTAATAATATAAAATACAGGGTGTCTCCACAAAATTAACGTCAAGTTTTAATACAAATTTTAATACAATTCACTCGGCCTAACGCAATTCACACATCAAGCGGCTAATTTGACCCCATTTGTAACCCATTTTCAAATCTTAACCAAACGACAAGTTTTAATAAAAATTGTAATGCAATTCAATCAGCCTAACGCATTTCACACAGAAAATTACTAAATTTGGCCCCATTTCAAACCAAAATGTCAAATTTTAACCAAACGTCAAGTTTTAAGCACTAATCAGATGAGCACTACCAACGAACGACGAATGAAAAAAAAAATATTTTAGACACGTTTCAAGCCCTATTTCCTCACAAATTCTCAACAAAACTATAGAAATATAATTTATATTTAATTTATGATGCATAAATCTAATTTTTCATCTCAAATGTTAATAATTTTGAGAAAACAAAAATGTTTTCTTCGCGAAAAGAATTCGTTTATTAATTAACATTTGGGATAAAAAAAAAATTAATACGAATACATCATAAATCAAATTATAAACTATATTCCTGCACCAGAACTTATATATTGTTTTAAATTTTCTTTTTTTTTCTTATTTCGACATTCTTCCTCAAAATCGAAACGTCAAAACGGCAAAAAAAAGGAAAGAGTTAAATTTTACTTGAACAAACTGTGTAGAAGTGACATTATTTAAACTAGAATTCAATACTTATTCGTCTATGCTAAGAAAAAAGTCGGTGATTTCATAATTTTCTCAGTTATACAAAAAAAATTATGTTTTTTGATTCAACTGTAGACCACCCTGTTTCATTTCATATACATGAAAAATAGCTCCAGTACAACATAAAACAAAACTTAATGAAATATTAGGGCTCTATATCAAAGCATCATTTATTCTTGAAAAGATGGTGGATTTAAAAAAATTAATCCATTAATTTTAAAAAGATTTCCTCATAAATGAAAAATGAATTCAATATAAGAGTTATGAACTATAAGTTTGTATTATTCATAAATATTCCTTTTAAACATATACTTATTATCAATTCTTGTTCTGATAAAAATATTGTTTTATTTTAGTTTTTGTTTTGTTCGGTATCATAATATTAATAATTAAGAAGGCGCTTTTAAATTTACTTAGGCAGTTTAAAAAAATATGTGAAAAATTTTGAACGGCAAATAGAAATTACATTTATAACACTAATTTCAGTCAAAAAGTATATGATTGACTTTAGTTATTTTATTATTTGTGTGCCATATTTGAAAAGATACACATCGAAAGTAAGTTTCATACACAAGTATAATATTTCATTTTCAGATATACAATTTCATATTCATTGAATATCTTTCGTCACCCATACAAGTATAAAATATAATTAGAACTTCTTTTTAGAAATAGCTCTAAGAAAGAATGCAATCGACTTAATTTTCATCTATAGAGCTCAAAGGAACATTAATAACTGATTTAAAGTAGAACAGTTGCTATCAGTTTAAATAATTCAGCTCTTATGTAGCTATGCAATACCTTCAAGAGTTGCTTAAGAGCTCTTTTTGAACCAGAGAGTTTCAGCAACGTCTTTTAAATTGCTCATAAAGCACAGAAATTTTGCTCTCAAAGTTAAGAAATTGGCTTCAAATACAAGATACAGTAGCTCTATAAGCTCTTCTAGTGCTCTTTTCAAAACTGATAGCAAATAAAGACAGCTTTATAAGCGCTGATAGAACTTCAGAAAAGCATAAAATGTTACTTGGGTTAACTTCAGCTTCAATTTTCATAAAATTGCAAAGTTTGTTAAAAATTGTATGCACATTTTAATTTAGTGTTATTGGTATTCCATGTATAGGTACTGTATAGGTAAGAACATCGGCAATTGTTTCTTTAAGTTGCTGTTGTTCAGAAAAGTAAAGTTATAACCCACCATAGTTGGAATATAACTTCCCCAGAAAAAAGTAAATATTTATTTCCCACTTGAGGTCGAGTTAGTTCCTTGCAACGTTTTGACATATGTATTGTTGTTATACATATCTATGTCTTTGAAGAAGCTATTTTAATAATTCTTTTTGGTTTGGAATTTTTTGTTTCAAAATGGGTTTTTAAATAGAAATATGAAAGTTCTTGATGAAAAACTCGGAAAACTCATTGGTTTGCAAAGGGAAAATTGCATTATATTGCAGGTGCATTGGTTTTTAAATGGAAATCTGGAAAATTTAAAAATGGCTTTTCCAATGGAAAACAGAAAGTTCTTGATGAAAAATTTGGAAAACTCAATGGATTTCAAAGTAAAAGCTGCATATAATTGCAGGTGCATTGGTTTTCAAATGGAAAACTAGAAAAACCAAAATGGCTTTTCGAAAGGAAAACAGAAAGTTCTTGATGAAATACTCGGAAATAGGGAAAATTGTTATTGTAGGTGCACAGATTTTCAAATGGAAAAATGGAAAATGTTTTATTGGGAATTCGGAAAACTCTGCGAGAGCACGAATAACTTCAAGACCTAGAATCAAGTTTTTGCATGGAATTTAAGGTGCATTGTTTTGTTTGTATGTCCGGTAGGGACTCCTTATCCGCTCAATCCTCAATGTATTTTTATAAAATTTTCACTGTATGGATATAGTCGGAATAAAAAAAAAATTTTGGGACAACAATACAGGAAATTCAGCAAATAAAGGGAAAAATCGCAAGCTGTTTGGACTTCTGATTTTTGTGAAATAGTCAAAATAAACCGGAAGAACGAGAATTTTGTTGAATTTCACAACGAAATTTGCATTTTACTGCATGCTTAATGAAAGTAGAAAGTTAGTTGTAAAGCTTGGAAAAATTCAGACATTTAATTCTCTATTTTGATTGGATTCAAGCAAATCACATTATCACAATATCTGTGTTAATTATACATACTTATTCTGGAGTTGTATAAACGCGTAATAATTTTCCGATTATCTTAGAATAAAAAAATAAAACACGAAACCTTTTATTGTTGGGAAAAAACCTTTCGGTAAGAAACCCAACATTTATTGCAAAACTATCCGATGCTGTCTGTCCGCTGGCTGAAGTTAGACTGACTGAAATATTCCTATAAGAAACCGATTCTCTGAAAGTACATAGATAATACATATGGACTTAAGATTGTATGAGTATTGGTTTCAATAATAATGGCGTAACATAAAATATATATATGAAGAATCTACTCGTACGCTGGCGTACGATACAGGAGTTGCTCTGAAGGGCAGGCGGCGAGACGAAGTTCGCGGGGTCAGCTAGTCTATATATATAAAAGAACAGCTTAATTTTTGTGTTCGTTCGCTAACCGGGCACATTGGTTGACCGATTTTCCTAATTTTTTCTCTAACTGCAAGAGGTTTTAGGGTAGAAGGTTTAGAAAAAATAAAATGTATATTTTTCAAATGCAATCAAATGACAAACGGTGCTAATGTTAAAAAAAAATATTTTTTTCACTCCAAAAAAAAAAAAAAAAAATCAAATCTGATCGATTTCAATTTTCGAAAATTGTCAAATCAAAAAAATTTTAGAATATTTTATATTTTCTATATGTATGTATAGGTACATATGTACACACATATACATATGTATACGGACAAAGAAGAGATAATGAATTTTCGCTCTTCATCTGAGCCACAACCGGGATCAGCAAGTTCTTCCATATATCCCGGGGAAATCTTTCCTTAATTGCAAGAAGACCTGCTGTTCTTTCTTTTCTACACAAATATTGGTGATGTTATGCAATTGATGGCCGCTGCAGAATTACATAATCGAGAATGTCGGTATCACATAGGAGATAAAATTTGGATAACTCGAATTCCAGGTCTTAATCGATATGAAAAGAACGGTACAAAAGAACGAGGAACCTTTTGTTACTTCGATGCACAGACTTGGAGACGAATATCCAAGGTTTTCCAAATCGATGCTAAGAAATCAGATAAATTTCCTAATATAAGTGCGTTTATGAACTTAAATGGACAATCTCTATAATAAACAAAATCGAAATCAAATCAAATCGAAATCCAGTTTCGCACCCTCGGCTGTGAGCGTCGTGGTGTACATTCATACATATGTATACTATCCCAGCGCAAATTTGGTTTGCAACGCTGTGTTCTACCATGAATTGTACCTCAAAAGACTTTCCGACCCGTTCCTCTTCGGTCATACAACTTGGTGCCCACTAGAGTCTACCACGCTAATTTTTTTTTAGATTTCATATACATACATAGCTCAAGGTTCTATCGTCTCCAGAATCGTCCTTCGTCACAAACAGGGAGAGTGAGAACTAAGAATTCTGAGTGCCATTGGCTAAGCACCCAGTAACCATGTTCTGTAACTTGGTCGAAAAGTTTCCCATTCGATTCAAGGTGGAACACAATATTCCAACGTTTCTCTATTTTGGAAAATAAACTGTGTCTATAACTTGATGCGAAAACAGCCTGTGTGAAAATTACAATTTCCAGTTTTCCAGTCACAGTGACAGTTAAAGGGCGATTTTGTTCACTCAAATTTGAATTCAATTTTGTGACTTTCATTTTCAACTTTTGAAAAAATAGAGACAATCCTTGTATATATATAAAAGAACAGCCTAATTTTTGTGTTCGTTCGCTAACCGGGCACACTGGTTGACCGATTTTCCTAATTTTTTCTCTAAATGCAAGAGGTATTAGGGTAGAAGGTTTAGAAAAAATAAAATGTATATTTTTCAAATGCAATGACATGAAAAACGGTGCCAATGTTAAAAAAAACATATATCAGGAACGTGTCCAATCAATCACAAAACTTTTGTTAGAAAATCAAACTGTCCACATGCCGGAGGCCACAAAAATAAGTGAAAACAACAAAATAATCAAGCTCAAACTGAACACAGGATCGAACGAAACCGCGACCAAAATGTTGAAGAACTCGTCTAAGCTTAAAGGCACAGGTGCTTTTATCCAACGCGATCTTAGCAAACAAGCACAACTTAAACGTCGAATCCTCCTTGCTTATCGCAAAGTGACCAAAACAAAAACAACAGAAGCAGTTAAGATAAGAAACAACACTTTAATTATTCGTGATAAAACTTTTTATTTAAATGATACTAATAATCTAAAATATAAAGAAATTGATGGAGAAACTGAGCTGCAAAATATGTTCGGTGATCTTAACTTTGGAAATGTCAGAGAAATCGAACTGTCAATGTCAAACAAACAACAACAGAAATGGAATTGATCACATCATTTGCATTCACCAGGGGTGGCACATGAAACACCAAATTGTAGTAGATTTTCAAAAAATTAAGAATTAAATGCCGTCAGCCCTATTAATAATATATCTTGTAAAATTTTATCCTATAATATCTCAGGACTAAATAATAAACTGTTAGACTTTTTTAATTACGTTAAAAATTACGATATATTTTTTCTATATGAAACTCATGTTACCAAAGATAAAATCATTAAATTTAAAAACTATTTTGTAGGCTATAAGCTTGTATGGATTGAAGCAATTAAAACTAATATTAAGGGTCGTGCAAGTGGTGGTTCTTTGTATGGCATTAAAACATCATTAACTAATACGTACGATTTCGAAGAAATAGAAGAAACGATAGCAGTAAAACTCATTCATCAAAACAATATGTATATTTTACCTTGCTACATTAATTGTAACAAGTGGGATCATGATTTTGAGAAGTTACATCACACCATGCAATTCTTAGCGAGTAAAAGCGTCTTACTGATCGGGGATTGGAATGCTAGAACTAGCAACGCACAAATCACTACATATCAACACATCTCTAATCCAGCGATTACTCATGTAAACAGGAAATCGAAAGACAGAATATGTAATAAAAACGGCTCTGATATGTTAGAGTTACTACAAATGTATGACCTAATAGTGCTTAATGGATGTATTGAAGGAGATGAACAGGGTTGCTATACCTTCATAGGAGGTCAAGGGCAATCAGTCAATGACTACTGTGCAGTGAATTATGAATGGATTGAGCAGATTAAAAAATTCGAAGTGCAGTGTAAAACCTTCTCGGATCACATGCCTATTACAGTTGAATTTACAAGAGAATCAACAACCCGACACACTAATCTCAAATTACTACCGAGACTCAAATGGAAGAATGAGGAATCAGACTGCTATAAGCGTGCTTTGAACAATTTAATTGAAACAAATTTACTGGCAACCGAATCTACTGACATTATGGCTAGTCAATTAACAGAATTTATAAGAAGCTCAACAACGAACAAAATATCAAACACGAGTTCACCATTTAAACAACAATGGTTTGATAATGACTGCTCGAAGGCACGCCAAAGATCTTTCGCACTTCTGAAAATCGTCCGGATTTCGCATAATCCCGATTTAAGGAAATGGTACAACGACTGCAACACCTACTATAAAAATTTATGTCTGCACAAGAAAATAGAATTTGAAAACAACAATGCACTTAATCTAGGGCAAACTAAAAACTCGAAAGAATTTTGGAAAATCGCCAGAAATATTAATGGTACAAGCTACAGAATAGGTTCAGGGTTATCAGCTGAATCACTTGCAATCCATTTCAAACATCTTCTCCACAGCGACTCAAACCTTCAGTTTTCCTACGCTCAGCCATCAATCTTCGACGAATCTTTAGATTCGGCCATAACACTTGAGGAAATAGAAGCGGTAATGAAGAAAGCGAAAAATGGAAAGGCACCAGGTGAAGATGGGATTCCCTACGAATTTTACCAAAACGCAACTCCTTCATACTTTAACTATTTGTTAAAGTTTTATAACAAGATCTTGACTAACGCCGAAATTCCCTCCTCGTTCACAAAGTCAGTTATCTTCCCCATTCATAAAAAAGGCGCTTTTGATATTGCTGACAACTATCGAGGCATATCATTTATGAACGCATTAGCCAAAATATTCTGCTGTATACTTGTGGAGAGACTTGAAAAATGGGTGGAGAGGAAAAGTATTCTTTCAAATCTTCAAGCCGGTTTTAGAAAGAACTATTCTACAACAGACCAGATTTTTACACTTTCTTCAATCGTTAAAGCCTTCCAAGCACGTAACAAGAAAGTATACTCTTTCTTCGTAGATTTCAAAACAGCTTTCGATCGGGTGAATCGTAATGCACTGTTATATAAGTTCTCGCAGTTGGGTATTTCATCAAAATTTCTTTCTGTGATTAAGGAAATGTACAATGGAACAAAAGCAGCGGTATGGGATGGTCTAATATTCTCAGATTGGTTTGAAACAACCACTGGAGTAAAGCAAGGATGTCTCCTCAGCGCGTTATTGTTCTCCCTTTTTATCAATGACATTGTTGAAGATCTACCTGGAGGCATAAGGATATCTAATTCGGTTGTAAATGTTTTACTATACGCCGACGATCTTGTTATTCTGTCTGAATCATCAGAAAACCTACAATTAATGATTAACCGATTAGCATCTTACTGCAACAGATGGGGACTAACGATTAATACGGAAAAATCTAAGGTCATGGTGTTTTCGCGCTCCTCCCGAAGTCAAAACGTGAAAAGGTGGTACTACAATGGAAATCTACTAGAAGTAACCAATGAAATTAAATATCTAGGTGTAAAACTTACCCACAATTTGAACTTCAACAGCCATCTAAGAGAAAAGGCTAACACTTCACAAAGCTTGTTGAATTCTACATGGAGAAAAGTGTTTGCTAATAGTAGAATAATTCTTTCCGCCAAGTATAAGATATACGAAGCGGTAGTAAAGTCAACGCTCTGTTACGCATGTCAAGTCTGGGGTGCAGATGAATATGAACAAATCGAACAATTCCAGAGAAATTTCTTAAAAAAAACTCTTCAACTTACCTCGAAACACACCAAACTATGCAATCTACTTGGAAACAGGATTACCAAAACTCCTAACAAGTACCCTTAAAGCGCAGGTTGATTTTATTATTAAGACTTTAGCCCATGACGACTCAAGGATGACAAAAAAATGCTCTTATACGAGTTGAGGAATAAAGACTGGTTGACTGCTAAGTGGGAAAACTTAGGTACTGCTTGTGGTGAAACACTTCATATTGACTCTAATAACCCCAACAACTTAAAGGAACAGCTGTACCGTATAATTAGAAAGAATGAGGACTTGACTCGAGAAACATTTGTTCTAAATGGCCGTGAATCCGACAGTAGATTGTTATACTCTCAGCTTAACTACAATCTTGAGAAGAGAAACTACTTTAACGATACCTTAACATACCGAGAGATTTCTTTCATTTTTAAAGCGAGATGTGAACTACTCAGCCTAAACGGATGCCCTTACAACGGGAGATTTGATCAGTTCTGTTCAATATGCAACCTTAAGTCAAAAGAGGACTGCTTCCATTTTATAAGTATATGTCCAATATTTAAGTCACACAGACGTTTCTTCTTTGGTAAAAATACCCTTTCAATGCAAGACACCCTTAAAATACTAAACGATTGCGACTGGAAAACACTAAGTAAATTTTTAGAAGTTATCTTCAAATATAGAATGCTTTTAGTTAGCGAATATGTTTAATTTGTAAATTTATCTATATAATTGTTATCTATAAAAAACGTTTATAAGAATTATAATTCTTGTCAACCAGGCTGACGGCTTAGCCATAGCTTTAAAATTCATGTATATATTTAAACTTAAACAATTATTGAATTAATAAATGAATTTGTTACTTACTTACTTACTTACTAAAAACAAATCTGATCAAAATCAAATATTAAAAATTATGTTATCTAAAATAATTTAAATTGAAAATTTTTTATTTTATGGACGAAGGCGATACATATGTACATAACATACATTGAAAGAAATAAATTGCTGAAGGTTCAATTTGAGCAAGATCATCATCTTCGGTGGCCAATGGCCAATAAAGTTTCCCATTTTTTCTGCGCTACAACCGGGAATCAGTTCCGGCCTCCTTCAGAAAGTTCTTCCATGTAGGTATGTATGTCCATTGTACATATGTACGTACATATACAATATACATACATATTCCGACGCCCGCCATCCAGTTCCGCAGCCACAGGCTGTAAGCGTCACGGGCTTTGCTATCTTTCCAACGCAAATTTGGTCTGCCGCGCTGTCTCTTACTATGAATTCTACCGCAAAAGACTTTCCGGGCCGATT
The DNA here is from genome assembly GCA_943590905.1 of Sphaerophoria taeniata. Taxonomy (NCBI): domain Eukaryota; kingdom Metazoa; phylum Arthropoda; class Insecta; order Diptera; family Syrphidae; genus Sphaerophoria; species Sphaerophoria taeniata. The sequence continues at coordinate 264,419,616 of OX016540.1, forward strand.
CCTCTTCACTCATACGAGCTAGGAGTGTCCAACCTTCGGGTCTACCAAACTTCTTTTTGTCGTCAAGTCTACTTCGTGGTAGATTTGATGTATAGCTCCGGTATCTTTCTTCCTCACGAACGGGACAACTATTCGTCGTAAAGCTTCTCTCGAACGCGGCTATTAGTTCTGAGTGCCTTTGGTTAAGAACGCAAGTATCGGATCTGTGGTATGATTATGGCCTTACAGGCCAGAAAAAATAGTATTTTTTTTTTGGATTTAAAGAACCTTCAAAGACTAAAGTAGGTCTTTCATAATGCCTATTGACTGGGTGAATTTGACCAACCATCTTTTTGTCGGAGTCCATTGAAAATGGTACGCTATCGATATTTTTCTTCAGGAATTTTTTTTTTAAAGTGAAAACTTTTTTTGGTGCATTTACCAAAAATTGCGACTTGCTTCAATTAAATTTGGTACAGAGGTAATCTGGAACGGGAATAGGCTACTTCTTAACACAATAAGAGGAGTTGAAAGCGTTGCAAGGAGTTGAATACTATTTCAGAGTTTTTATGTAGTAGTTCTTGATAAGGCTAGAGCTTGAAATGTATGTAATCTATCTATATACATATATACAAATGGATGTGTGTTTGTTTGTTTGTATATCTCTTATAGTCTCCGCAATGGCCCAACAAATATTTTTTTAATTTTATGGCAAATATTGTTGTATTCAGTGATGATTTCTGTGAAAAAAAATATTGGAACAACCTCATGGAAGAGTGGGAAAACTGGAAAAACAAAAAAAAAAGTCGGGAATAAGATATTTTTTGCCTGGGTTTTCGAATGAACAATAGAAAGTTCTTGATGAAAAACTCGGAAAAATCATTGGTTTTTAAAGGGAAAATTGCATATTATTGCAGGTGCATTGGTTTTCAAATGGAAAATTTCAGAATGGGTTTCCAATGGAAAATGTTTGATTGGGAATAACTCGGAAAACTCTGCGAGAGCGCGAAACTTCAAGAACTAAAATCAAGTTTTTGCATGGAATTTACGGTGCATTGGTTTCTTTGTATGTCCGGTTTGGACCCTTAATCCGCTCAATGGGTCAATCCTCAATGCATTTTTATAAAATTTTCATTGTCTCAGTAAAAAATAAATTTTTGGGACAATCATACGGTAAAGTCAGCAAAAAAGGGGGATAATCATAAGCTGTATGGAATTCTGGTTCTTGTGAAATAGTCAAAACAGAGAATTTTTTTTAATTTTCAAAGTTAATTGCATTTTATTGTATGCTTAAATGAAAGTAGAATGTAAGTTGTACCTTAAGCTTGGAAAAATTCAGAAAATTCTCTATTTCATTTGGATTCAAGCAAATCACATTGCATTTTAACAATATCAGTGTTACTCATAATTATTATTCTGGGGTTGCTCTGAGGTTAGCGAGACGAAGTTCGCGGGGTCAGCTAGTTGATTATAAAAATACTAAAAATTTTAAGTTGCAAGTAAAAATATTATAAAAATTAAAATTTTATTGTGTAAACATAGGTATATTTGAATTTCAAATTCGGAATTTTATATGGAGACCTGTACTCCTTAAATTCTTATTTAATTTTGTTACGGCAGCTTTAAACGAATTTATTAATCATCAGTGCCACCACAATCACAATCACATCCATCAGAAAAGCAGCCATCAGCACCTCCGCTGTTGCCTACATCACCGCCACTGCCGCCACCGTCACAACAATCACCACCATCGCCGTCACAACAACCACCGCCACCACCATCACAGCAACCAACACCCCCAGTATTTCCACTATACCCAGTGTCTACGCCTCCACCGCCACCACCGCTTTCCGTACAGCAGTCATCCGAACAACAACAGCAATTCTCCGACTCTGACGGACGACAGGGTGCACACAAGAAAGAACAACAAAAATCATCTTGTCCGTCAGCGGCACAATCGCCAAAAAAGTCAGCACAACAATAAAGACACGATTCTTCTTCGTTCTGTGTTTCTCTTTGTCTTTGTTTTAGTTTTTCTCTCTTTTTCCTTTCCTCTTCGTCGGCGTCTATCATTGCTTGCATTTCATCAGATACAGTTGTACCAACACCCGCACCTATTTTGGGCTCAATTTGGATAACCGGTTCCAGTTCCATATTTCAAAAATAATAACAAACAACGGTATATATAGCTGTTTATCGAACACTATTGCAAGTATTCTGTTTACAATTGTTCAGAAAAATTTACAACATTTAATCAACGACTTATCACAGATTTACTTAATTCTGTAATATCTTGAATGCGTCACGTTCAGCACCACGTTATCGCGCTCCGGTGAAAGCTATGCGCACACTAACCGACTAACGAGACCTTCTCTTTCGTAAACAGACATTTAAATGGAGCACAGAAAAAACGACACAGTGACGTCATTATTCAGCTAAAAATAAATTTTTTTCGAATTCAAAACGTGTTTTTATTGGTCTTTAGGGCCAGTATTGGTTTTTCGAAAAAAAAAAAACAAATTGAGCTTAAGAATAATCAACGATCCTAGTTGATCGTTTGTCAAAGTTTAAAACATTGGTTTGTAAATTCACCTGTCCGTCATGTTTTGCTTAGCAGATCCCGTTTTTGTAAAGGGAGAAGAGTGTTTTCGACAAGAAGTCTTAACTGCTGGTGCAAGTACGTAAGGCACCATCGAATGACTTAAAAAATCTTAAGACTACCGGTTGGGGCGTTAATGTATTGTATATACCAGCTAGAGTACTTATCACTTTTTCTGATAGCCTTGCCATTTGTGTTTCAATTTCGTCTCAAGTGGATGTGGAATAGTATTTTCAAGAACTTGCCATTTTGGCACCTCTTACTTCATAAAACTGTTAAGAGGGGCGTTAGAACTTAATGCAAAGTCAATTGATTGTTCATAGTTGATGAATGATGACTAATGTGTCTGAGAAGATCTTTTGAATTAATTGATTGAAGAGTTTTTTCAAGAACGTTTAATATGTATCTCTGCTACGCTGTTTACTTTTACTTACTTGCATAAAAAGTTCCCAATGGATATAGACTATTCTTAGCCTGAGATACTGCATTTATGTTCAAATCATGCGTGAAGAATGTGAATGTATGTGAAATTGTTGTTCTTCAATTCGATGTGGCCTTCCTCGTATAGTAGGCAGTTGAATCTCCTTTTCCATTTGCCTTTCTCACATACGTGATGGAATATCCGTTAAAGGATTTTCCTTCCGAAGATTGCCATATTATCATTTACCCAAACTAAGACCTGGAAAACAAAGTATTCTTCGGAATGACACTGACAACTGACAGTGTTGCTCGAAGTGCAGATTCGTCAGCATTTTGTAGATTTTACCACCCCTTTTCAGACTTTCGAAACCCATAAATCTGCACTGCCAGATTTGTTTTTTTTTTACCATTTTTTGCTGCTCTTTAAAAATTTGTTAATTAATATAAAGCACTGCCTGCATACGATTACATTGCATTCAGGCCAATTTTTACCAACTATGCTGAGTGAATGCTGTCATCCAGTCAGGAGAATACACAGTGGATGCGGTGTTCCTTGATTGTTCCAATATCTTTTTTTTTTCTTGGTAAGTGCAGATTTCTTCATATTATTTAATTATTTAACACTGACCACTAGTCATCTGATAACCACTGTTTTGTAACAAAGCGTCACACTTTGCGGCCTGCTACTCTGATCAAGTCTCATCTAGCCACCTAAAATCACAAAAATGTAACTCCGTGCACAGTCACTATGAAACAGCTAGTAGCCGTACCTTTTGGGCTATTACATCGCAAATTACATTTAGATAACATCAACTTTATAATTCACTGGTAGGTTTTGCGAAAGCGTTGACATGTAGGATTCGAATTTAGTAGGAAAGATGATATCTTTCAATTATTAGTTGCCCGCGACTTTGTCCGCCTCTCCCTCCTCCACCGGCCAGAGGTGTGTCTTGACTTGTGCATCATGCATGCGTGGGAATTTTGTTGTGAAGTTATTTTAAAATTGTATAATAGTGGACTCTCCCTAAGTCGAAAATCTTCTTAACTCGAAGCCGTCAAATATGAATAATTTTCCCGTTTTAGCAACTCTTCTGATGATTTGCTCATATTATTCGCAGCGTAACGTTGTATAGCTTAAAGCCTTCCTCAATAAATGGACTATTAATACACAAAAAAAAATCCATTTGTTTTAGCAATTCCTCGGATCAGCGCGTTCAAACAAACAACAGAAGCCTTCATTTTTTTTACACTGTAATGAAACGTATTCATTACATATATTGATTTCGTTTTGTATATGAATTTGAATTCAAAATTCATAGTTCACAATTTGCTTTTGTTCAAAAATCATTAAAGGAACAATAAAATTTCAATAAAATCGGAGATCTTTCGAATATAAATTATACAGGTAGAAATACCTAAATAAAATAGGAAGACTCTCATTAATTTTTTGTAAAGGGGCTAGTCCAAAGCTGACGTGGACATAGCAACTTAAAACAGTGTACGACTGCTGTCTCTCAGTCTGTGATTACAGTGTACGACTGCTGCTCTCAATCTGTGATAACAGTGTACGACTGCTGCTCTCAGTCTGTGATTACAGTATACGACTGCTGTCTCAGTCTGTGATAAAGTGTACGACTGCTTCCTCAGTTTGTGATTACAGTGTACGACTGCTGCTCTCAGTCTGTGATAAAGTGTACGACTGCTTTCTCAGTCTCTGATAGGTTAGGTTAGGTTAGGTTATGAGGGGTGTGCACAGCGTGAGCTGTTGCGTACACAGGGGCCTATTGGTCCATTGTGATCCCTTATAAAAATAAAAGTTAGCATCGATGCTTCTCAAGGTCGATTAACGTAGACTGGCTCGTTAACGAACCAGCCTGTGCTATCTATAAATTTCCTCATGTTTGCCATTGAGACCTGTGCTAGATCATCCAGTTCTCCAACAAACCTGTTTCCGAAATGACGGAGTCGGCTGGTTTGGAGGTTCGGACAGTCACAGAGCAGGTGTTTAATGGTTTCTATTTCCTCCTCATCCTGACAGCTCCTACAAAAATCGGGTGCAAATGCCCCTATCTTGTTGGCCATTGTGCCAATGGCACAGTGACCCGTTAGTACACCTATCAAGATCTTAATGTTCTTTTTACTCAGCGATAGAATATACCGAGTTTCCTTTTCATTTGTGCTAGACCATAAACTTCTCGAGATTACGCAATCGTCCCTGGATTTCCAAGAGTTATTGGTTTTCTCTTTTGATTTAAGGTCTATCTTCCTCTTGAGTACCCCAATTGGGACAAGTGGTCCCCTAACTGAGTGGTCGCTACTACTTGCGCCTGCTTCTGACCCTTTCCTGGCTAGTTCATCTACTATTTCGTTCCTTTCTATATTGCTATGTCCAGGAACCCAGCAGAGCTTTACCTGGTTAGTGTGGCAGATTTTATTTAATTCCTTCTTACAGTTTAAAACTGCTTTTGATCTTATGGTCTCACTGGCTAAAGCTTTGATAGCGGCCTGGCTGTCCACGAAAAAAGTTATCTCCGAAGAGCTTAGCTTTTGGTGATGTGCCAATTCAGCTGCTTTTTCAATGGCAAAGATCTCGGCCTGAAAGACACTACAGTCAGCTGGGAGTTTATACGATGCTCTGATGTTGAGAGATTGGCAAAACACTCCAGCACCTGTTCCTGATTCCATTTTTGAACCGTCAGTGTAGAAAGGGATACCCTGTTTACTTATAAGTGAATTAGGGTCCCAGCCCTGTCTTTCTGGTATGAAAATAGAAAATTTCCTATCGAAATCTAGTAAAGGGAGAATGTAATCGGTTGTCTCCAACAGTCCTGGAATCGTGTCATATCTCTTTAGGATTGACCCGTGCCCATAAGTGCTGTGCCTCCAAAAACTCAGTTCTTTTAAACGAATTGCATTTTTGGCTGCCGTACACCTTATGAACTCATCCAGGGCCGGAAGGTCCAAAATCATTTCCAACCCAGCTTGTGGTGTGGATCTTTGAGCCCCTGTTATTCCTATACAGGCTAGTCTCTGTACCTTATTCAGGTTCTTGAGATAGCTTGATTTTTCCACCGCTTTCCACCATACAATAGAGCCATAGGTAAGAATGGGTCTGACAATCGCTGTGTACATCCATTGGATGACTTGCAGTCGCATGCCCCAACGTGCAATGAAGTTTCTTTTGCATGTGTAGAATGCGCATAGTGCTTTTTTCATTCTTTCCTCAGTATTACGCTTCCATGTAAGCTTGGAGTCAAGGATTACTCCTAGAAATTTAGCTTCCTTAGAAAGTTTTAGAGGAATACCATTTAGTTTGGGAGGGTTGAAGCCCTCCAGTTTCCGTTTCTTCGTGAACAAAACTAACTCCGTCTTGGTGGGGTTGACCCCGAGACCGTTCTTAGTTGCCCAGGAAGATAAATCCTTTAATGCGTTTTCCATAATATTTTCGATGATGGTAAGAAACTTGCCTGATACTAAAACCACTATGTCATCTGCATATGCCACGATTTTAATGCCCTGATTTTTGAACTTTGTGAGAATTTTGTTGACTACGAGGATCCAGAGCAGGGGTGAGATGACTCCTCCCTGTGGTGTGCCTCTAGTAACTGTTTTCTCAATAGTGCTAACTCCTATTTGAGAGTTGATAATTCTGCCATTTAACATGGTGAAGATCCAATCGACAATGACAGATTCAACTCCAACTTCAACTAAGGCAGTTTTGTTGATTGATTCCGTTTTAACGTTGTTGAACGCACCCTCGATTTGGTGCAGTCTCTGATAATAATTGACCTGTTTTTTCACACTTTTACTAAATATTGTTACACTTAATTAACCGTTCCTGTTAAATATTGTTGGACTTAACTTGTTACCAGTTCCTGTTAAATATTGTTAGCAGTTCCTGTTAAATATTGTTACATTTAACTTGTTACCAGTTCCTGTTAAATATTGTTATTACCGGTTATTGTTAAATATTGTTGAAACTAATTGTTATATAATGTTGACACTTCTATTATAAATAATGTATATAATATTAAATTAATGAATAATAAATCTTATGATCAATATTTATAGAAAACCAAAGTTTTATTGCTTCTTTGGTAAAGAACCCTGGAACCGGTGAGTTACCCCAGCCTTTGATAAAAAGCAAAAGGTTTGAGGTTTCTTCGAGAGAAACACACTCTAACAACACTTTCCACTAATTATTTGCTCCTATTAGTCACAGCGTAATTTTAAATAGTTTAAAGCCTTCCTTGACCAATGAACTATTTAACACAAAGAGAATTGTCAAATTTGATTAAGCAGTTCCTTAGATCAGCGCGTTCAAACAAACACAAAGTGAAAACTTGTTGCCGTTTTTCCACATTTTTCACTGATTATTCTCTCCTATTGGTCATTGCTTAATGTATGTAGCGAAGAGTGGGTAAGGGTTTGGAAAGGATTGCTTGCAATTCCAAGTACAGATTTCTTGCCGCTCATGTGCGGAAGGTTCAACCTCCAAGTGGTGCAGAGCGTCAACCTGACTCCGTCAGGGCGAATGAACCTACGTTTTTTATTGTACATGTATCATAATCATTTTCTTTTGATACCGTGATTAATGAGACTGTACTTGAATATCATTGTGATAGAATAAGGCACTAATGAGTGTTCTTAAGAAAGTTGGTGGTGCATGGCAATATGTCATGCAGTCTTCCAGTTTGGTCGACCCGGCTCCATTCTGGATAAAAGACTGCATGACAATGGACACCAGTGTTCCTGGTGAGCCGTTAAGTCCCGAAGCTGGAAAACTATCCTTTTGGTTTGTACGGATGTGTGATAATTTCACACATCCGATAGAATGTATGATGATAATGTCATACATTCACAGAGTACAAAATAACAAAAGAGACGACCAGGTCTTCTGAAAAAACTGGTACTCTGGGGTAGTTGATGCCCGGATTCTAAATGAATCTCAACTACAGTTGCGGTCGGCCCCCTTGTGGGAGTTTCAGAGTGGCTGTGGTTAACGAGAAATGCGTTCTCGGTAACTGAGTGATGGTGTTCCTTAAGCTCAGTTACATAGATAAAAACACATCTACCAGTATGGCTTTTTTTAACGGGAAAAGCAAACTGGTACTTGAGAAAAATGGAATTGGTGGAAGACAAAGTCTATGGCAAATGGGACATATGTAAAAGACTAATTTTGTGCCTTTTCCCTTATCTACAAGGCAATACACCAAAATATGCATGTAATTCATGCATATAAAATGGAGTGGATTGGAAATCAATCCACCACGAAATTAAGGCCTCGGGCCAGGTGTTCGTGTGTAATTGTTTTCATAATCTGTATGTAGCATAAAGCCTTCCTCGATTAATGGACTATCCAATTCAAAAACAATTTTACAATTCGAACCAGTAGTTCCTGAGATTAGCGCGTTCAAACGAACAAACTCTTCAGCTTTATATAATAGCTTCTTCAGCTTTCAATATAAATAGAAGTTCTCCTACCGCTATGTTATAGCGTTTTATTTTGGTCGTCCGGAACTGTTCCGAACGATTCTGAATTCGTTCACTTGGCACAAGATGACAGTTCTTGTTCTGAATAGAACAGAAAAACGATTCCGAATTTGAAGTCGGAATCAAAAACAGAATCACGCATACATGCACACACTCGCACATACGTACTCGCTGCCATGTTTACAAATAAAGAAACTAAAAACAATGTCATGTCATCTGCAATTTTGCATATGAGGTTTCACAAATACACAACCATTCAACCCTTTGAAGCAAGAAAATATGTTTGCCTGTTCGTTTGGTATCCGGAATCGGACAGTTCTGTGTACCAATTCCGGATTACCAAAAAAAAAGAAGCTATTAGTGATAAGGGCGATTTAGATTGTTCCTAATTTTGGCTGAATATTATTTTTTGCATTTATCTTGTCCCGAGAATCCCACCTAACTTTGAAGCATCGACTTTTCTACCTCCTTCTGAGTTTCCCCCTCACCCTGAGGCTGCAGAGCAAGGTCGTATAACTTCCTTCCGAAACTCTCCCTCACTCTGAGGCTGTATCTATAATAAACTTTCTACGTCTGAGATGCCCCCTCACTTCGAGTCTGTTGCTAAATTGTTCACTGGTCATCTGAGAACCACTGTTTCATTCCGTTCCATCAGAGCCAAGTCCTCTATTATCGAGAGAGGAGTTTGCAACTCGTCTTTGATTCAGTAAAAAATAAGAAGACAGCAGGTGTCAACGGTATGTGCAAAATTGTACCAAGTTACTTACCATTTGCTGACAGCTGTGGTTCATCCTCTCCCGAAAAAGGGAAACGACAACTAAAACTATTCAATCTTTGGTCGTCCTTAGTCTGCTACTTAGCACCAGCAAGGTATTCAAAAAGATTATCAACTTCAGTGAGGCTCTGAAAACACGATAATTCCGGATAATCAGTTCGGATTCAAGGTTGGACATAACATCATTAATGACTCGTCTAAGACTCTAAGCTCGAATTCTTATGTATGTAAAACTGCATTTCAAAGCCTTTTGCCGCAAGTAATCAAATAAAAAAATTTCTGTTGCTGAAGAAGTTCAAATATTAATTAATGATGTCAGCAGGTCAAAATAAGCGTAAAGACAGTAATAGTTTTTTTACTTTCCCTGCGCTAATAGAGAATTTGAGACCTCAAACAACTCTAAAACATTTTATTTTATGAGTTTCAAGTTGGACACAAAACAGCGTCCACAAAATTTAGTTGAGTTTTCTTTGCTCTCAAACATAATTGCACATTTTATAGAGGTTCAAGTTATAGGGTCACTTAGTGGTAAATTCAAATGACTACAAATACACACGATTTTGTATTTATATTTGTGCAGTAGAATTTCACCAGATCTGCAACATCAATTTTTTCTTCAATAAGTTTGAATAAAAATAAAATAGAGTGGCGCGACAGCTCTTGAAGAGCCAAGGCCTAAGTGACTTACTCTCATCAACAATTGTTTTCTTTTTATGCGTGTGAAGAATTGAAGGGACCGAAAATTTAACGCCGATTCTGAACGGCAAAGTTGAGAAGCACTTTTTCATGACAGATTGATACTCTTGGAAGTTTGGTCAGTTCTTCGCAAGAGGCAGTGCCTGTGAAAAGAGAAATAAAAACTTTATGGGCACGAGGAGGACTCGAACCCACGACGGACGTTCTGCTTAGCAGCCAACGCACATAACCACTAAGCCACGAGCAGCTGCTAAGTTTGAATAGATTTGACAATTTCCAACTTTCTTATGCAAAGTCTAAGGCTTTCAAATGACAGTAGCCTTATATCAAGAACATATTTGAAATTTTAATACTTAATATGGCGAAATTCTCTTTTTGCTGACATGTTGGCATAACCTCAGAAAGATCTCTACCCTCTTAACTTAGCACACATCCGAAGCAGGTTGGACAATAAACATTTTACAATTTTCTGTCATCTTAAACAATTCCGACGACACATTGATTGCGGTGTTAAAGTGTAAATATCATTTAAAGTAACGAGACCGGGCGGATGTTTCTTCGAGTTTGGGACATTCCTTTTGACTCTTTGTGGTATGAAAATTAGATTTCAACTCAAGCCAACTTTTACTGCAACAGCTCGTCCACACGCGATGGGGTTCCAAATGCAAAGTGAAATTTGTGCACTTACCTTTCCTAGCAGGCACACGCGGCGCAATGAATAGGAATACTAAAATAATGAGTGTATTTTGGAACACGGAAAAGCACACAACTAGACGAAACGTTATCTTACTTTCGATCGATTTATAGTTTTCACTTCCACTTGCAAGTCCTCATGATGTTGGAAAATTGTTGAAAACCAGAGCTAACAGCGCACTCTCGAGCTGACAATACAGAACTTGTAAAATGAATAACGGAAAATGTTTATTGGTTTGGTCCAATTCAAATGGATTTTGGTCGTTTTATGTTAATTCAAATTGCAAGTGACCTAAATAACGTCCGTCGCAGCCGTTGAAATGGTTTTCTCGTTAAAGAAAGGATTGCATTGAGATGGAAATAAGAGTTGAGCTGGTTTTCCTATACCATTTAACCTGCACATGCAGATATCACCCTGTAGTAGTTAGTAGTGAATTTTTTTATTGGAGGCATGCATTTTGCTTTTCCTGTAAGGAAAATCATTTTAATATTTTTACAATTTTTTTTTATTATTAAGTTTTATGACTCACAGAATATTCTCAAGAAAACAACAGCTCCAAACTGGCGTATATTTTTGAGATGAATAAGTATTCGCAATGCATTTGCGGTTACATGAAGAATTATTTACTTTTTTTAGCGAACAAACCAACGACCATCTTATGATTGCTGCCATAAAATAACATACGGCTTCAGCTTGGTGGTGTAGCTGCCCGTGGCTTAGTAATTAGGTGCGTTGGCTGCAGAACGTCGTGGGTTCGAGCCCTACTCGTAACCATAAAGTTTTTATTTCATCTTTCACGGGCACTGCCTCTTGCGAAGAACTGATAAAACTTCCAAGAGTATCAATCTGTCATGAAAAAGTGCTTCTCAACTTTGCCGTTCGAAATCGGCGTTAAATTGAAGGTCCCCTCAATTCTTCACACGTCCCAGAGAATTGTTGATGAGAGTAAGTCACTTAGGCCTTGGCTCTTCAAAAGCTGTCGCGCCACCTTATTTTATTCAGCTTGGTCATCTTAAGCATTTTTCTGAGTGTGCAAGTATAATTCCGATGGACTACTTAAGTTCCCGACATGCCAAGAAATCATAGACCCACGTAACCAGAAGAAAAATAATACTACACTAAGATTTGCGATATCAGAAGGTACACATTCATTTGCTTACTAATCGTTTCCATCGTTGGTGAGTTATAATACAGGGTCTACAAGCGATCTTTGAACCACCAACCTAATGAGCCATATTAACTAATTTAGTGTACGCATCTACATACATTACATTCAAGACGTAAGTTCTTCACTAAAAGCAATGAGCAATTCGACTCATCCAGTGTAAGAAATTCAACAACCCATCGTGTTAAGCTCTCTGAGTCAACCACAGCATGAGAAACAATTTACGCAGTTCAACGAAACGCATCCGTTGAACAGTCTGTTAGTTTCGCGACATCGTAAAAGAACAAGTCGGGGCAAGAACCCACGTTTACCCAACCAACCATCTCCCAAAACAGAATCTATCGCATGCTGATCAGTGAAGATAGAAAAGTACGAATTCAAACGCTGCAACGGAGAACAAGAATGTCAAGAGAAGACTCTAAAAAAAAAATAAAGAAAGATGGAATGCAAGACTATTGGAGAAAGAGAACAGCATGCACACTTTCGTACTCAAAGGTCTCTAGGTTTTTCATGTGAAAAATAACACCTGTTGGCTCTAGTTCCAAATCTTCAACAATGACTTTATGGAATAGGGAAAAAGTCCTCCTAAGAAAATTAATACTTGCAAAAATACTTCACTAAGATTCATCCGGCAACTTTATGAGTACGTCAACATCGATTTGATGGTCAGTGGTTTTCCAAAAAAACATCCTCCGTCTCAAGCTCCACGACTCGCGACTGTAGAAACCATGATATGGATTGTCCTTAATTGAAGAATAATTGACGGACGCAGCCTAACTGCGGTGTTAAAATAACACAAAAACAAATTATGAAGAATAAAGTGTCTCATTCAAGGAAGTTAACACCATAGGATACCATTTTAAAAGCCAACACCGAAAAGTATTCAGTATTTTGTTGCTTATTTGTGCCGGAGGGATTGATTTTGTTGCTCAAATAGTTCTCGGAAAAACGCGCGGTTACGTTTCGCCTCTTCTTTACTGCAAATTGACCAACATACACCGCAGTGAAATTTCTCATAAATTTCATTTAAGAAACTATAATTTAGAAAAAAAAAAGTGGGGCTAGTTTCACGCACTCTTGTTTGACTGCTTTAGTTTATGCACAATAACAGTGCAATAAATGAAATACAGTTTTTTAAATTAAATAAATCTGAAAGTTTTATTTGTTTGTTTTTTCTTTGAAAAATGTTCAATTTTATTTCGAAAATAATGGTTCCGTGCGGAATACGTTTCGCGAACTACGTCTTTTTTATCGTCGACAAAATCGTCCATCAGAGCAGATAATTCGATTAACCATTGAACGTTTTCACACCACGTTTACTCTTATTGATAACACTAGTTTACAAAATTTAATTTTCTGATCGCCCCAAGGATGAGACACATCATTTCTAGTAAATTTTATGAAACTAAATCCGGACACAGAATTGTTCTAGTATCTTTCAAACCCATTTTAGTTTGTTTCGTTACGAGTCTTTTTCCTCAAGAAATTGAATTTTAGCTACGGCACTTCGATATTACCTATGTTATATATTTTGCAATTTTGTACTAGCCAACTGCGTTATGAAAATAAAATGGCATATCTTGAGAAAAAAAACATAACGAAACAAACTAAAATGGGTTTGAAAGATAAAGAGTAGTTCTAAAGAATGCTGTAGTTACAATTGTCTGTACAAATTCTCTGTCCTCAAAAAATTACTTCGAACATCGCCAGAAACCGTGTTTTGAGCACATTGAGATAAGCATATCTCGAAAACCTGACCTGCTAGAACAATTCTGTGTCCGGATTTAGTTTCAGCATCATCAAATTTACTAGAAATGATGTGTCCCATCCTTGGGGCAAAAATGTTGTTGACCAGTGTAACTCGCATCCCCAGAGACGCCGCGCCGTACGGTGCGTTAAGAAGAAGCTATTGCGTAGCGTAGCATTGAGGAAGACATGAATGAGCCCATCGACCACAGGAATTGGATCTGTGTCCATCAACTTTATGGAAGATTTTGCAGAAGGATCTTGGTTTGCGTGCTTACAAAATCCAACTCATGCAAGAATTGAAGCCAAACGATCATCAAGCAAGGCGTAGATTCGTCGAATGGGCCCAAAACGAGATGGCCATTGTTCCCGATTTTCAAAAGCGAAATTTGTTTAGCAATGAAGCGCACTTCTGGTTGAATGGCTCCGTCAACAAACAAAACTGCCGCATTTGGAGTGAAGCTAATCCTCAAGTGTATGTCAAAACACCGTTACATCCAGAAAAACTGACTGTTTGGTCTGTACTTCTTCAAAAAAGATGATGACCATACCGTTACAGTCAATGGTGATCGGTATAGAGGCATGATTACTAACTTTTTCATTCCTGAATTGAATAATCATGATGTCCAGGAGCTGTGGTTCCAACAAGACGGCGCAACATGTCACACAGCTCGTGCCACAATTGATTTATTGAAAGACACGTTTGGTGACCGCCTAATTTCACGTTTTGGACCTGTGAATTGGCCTCCAAGATCTTGTGACTTAACACCGCTAGACTATTTTCTGTGGTGTTATGTTAAGTCATTGTTGTATGCGGATAAGCCACAAACGTTTGACCGTTTGGAAAACAACATTCGCCGTGTTATTGCCGATATACGGCCACAAATGTTGGAAAAATTCATCGAAAATTGGACGTCCAGATTGTTCTACATCCGAGCCAGCCGGGGCAGTCATATGCCAGAAATCATATTTAAAATGTAATGCCACAAGATTATCTTTCGAATAAATAAAAAATCATGTCAATCGAATACTCCATCGTTGTTTTATTGCAATTTAAAGTTCTATACCTCTAAAAAACAAAAATACCCTCTATGAGGATTTATTCAAATATTGGAATTAACGTTCTATGAAAAAGTTCACTCGGGCGTATACTGGTTATTTTTTAGTAAAGAAAATACGAACAAAATGTTTGTGTGTATTTAACCTCACAAAACATTCTTGTTTTGGTTTTCGGTATATGATGGTGATTCGTTCACGACAAATTACTAACTTTCATGTGGAAGAAAAGTAAGAATCGACGAGTATTGGTTCATTCGGTGGTCGTTGCGTTGTTCGTACTCTTGTGAATAAATCTTACGAGTGTTACGAGTGTTACGAGGAGAAAATTACTGAGCGCAAGTTTAATAAATTCGTATAAATGTGAAAGGCTTTCATAGTCCGGTCAAATTAAACAAAAAAATAAGGGTAAGGTTACATAAATTCCCACCAAGCTGAAAATCGGTAAGATTGTTTAAAATATCATTAAAAACAAAATTTGAAAGTTCCCCATCTTTCCCCTGTGAGGAAAAACTTTTATTCAAGGTCAAAGTTAAGAAAAAAGAGTTTTTCGCGATTTTCAGCAAAACGGTAAGTTTTATCATAAAAGTATTTCAACAAAAATTGTAGATCATAAAATTATCTACAAAAACTTAGATAATACTTTTTCTCTGCGAGCCACCGTTTTCGAGATATAACGATTCAAAAAGTTGTAAAAGTTGTAATCTTCATAATATGCACACGTTTTCTCGCTACCTATGAGGTAGTGTACTTAGGGCTTTATTTTTGTGGTTTCCGCAGTAGGCCTATTCGACGGGTCGGTTTTGAAACTATTGAAAAATAAAAGTCTTGAACGCCAGTTAGTAGTGAAAACACGTGTTTATCCTTACCCGGCGGCCACACGAGCAAGTTCTGGCTACCAAGTTGGCATACAATCAAATGTTTTACTCACACATTCAAACTTTTAGTACTGGCTTTAGTACTGGCCAGTCAACTGGCTTGCGAATTTTCGAGCCAGTAAACGAGCAAGTAAAACGGGCAAGTAATTTCACAGGTTTTGCCAAATTTATCAAAATGAACAAAATTAAATTAGAATATTAGTTGAAGCGAGGATTTTAATTTACTTTTTTTGTTGGTGACATATTCGAAATCAAAAATTGGATTTTAAAAGCAGGTAAGCTTGTAAAAAATCGTTAAAATGGAAAAAAATGTGAACTTGCTGGCAAGTTGACTAGCAAGTTTTTTGCCACCTACGTCACACCAAGTACACCGATAGAGATTTGAAAAATAAGATATGTACACTACTTGCTGGCCAGAACTTGTTCGTGTGGCCGCAGGGTTACCTATATTGTGCTGTTTTGGGTTTTAAAACAAAAATGTCAGATTGTTTTATTTGCGCTAAACTTTTAACTGAAAGTGAAACTGTAACTGTTGAACGTGGTATGAAGGCATTAATTAATGCAAGTATCGAAAGAGCAGATGAATTTTTGGAGTATCTGAAAAAACAAAAATCTGTGACAATACATGAAAGTTTTCGTAAAAATTATACTTGAAAGTCTTCTATTGCTGCAGCTAATAAAAGACAACGTGAAGAACAAGAAGCCAGTACATCCACAGAAAGGCCTCCTCGTACTAAATTACGTTCGAGTGAATCACGTTTTTGTTCTAAAAAACAATGTCTATTTTGTGGCCAGGAATTGAATGAAGAGTATGAGAAAAAAAAATGCTCAGATATTCGCCGTCGAATCAGTCAAGTAAGTACACTTCAATTTAAAGATTCAATTCTGGAAATAGCTCAGACTCGTAACGATACTACAGCAAAAGCTGTTCTTGCTCGACTCGAATTTGAAAATGATTTAGTTGCTGCAGAAGCTAAATATCATCACGATTGCTATGCTTCTTTCATGAAACCTTCTACTGGACTTAAAATCGGTCATCCTAAAGACGAACCTACGAATCTGGCAATGGAAAAAATATTTACTTACATGCAAAATAGCGATGACTGTCAGTTTACTTTAAACGAATTAAAGAATATTTGCAAAACTACGACTTTAAATAACAGAACGATTAAGATACGACTTAAACTGAAGTATGGTGATAAACTTATTATCACTGAGAAGTCGGGAGCATCAACATTCATATGCTTAGTAGGTAATCATCATGATATTTTGAATCAGGCCTGGTACGAAAAAAAATGAATAAAAAAGAAGATCGATTCAGAGTCCTAGAGGCAGCTGCAGATATCATTCGCGAAGATATTCAAACCGCAGTGTTTGATAATTCCAACTACCCTCCACCAGGTCGCATGTTTGAAGATTTAAATATATAATAATTATAATAATATAATAATATACATAATAATATATA
The DNA here is from genome assembly GCA_943590905.1 of Sphaerophoria taeniata. Taxonomy (NCBI): domain Eukaryota; kingdom Metazoa; phylum Arthropoda; class Insecta; order Diptera; family Syrphidae; genus Sphaerophoria; species Sphaerophoria taeniata. The sequence goes on from OX016540.1 coordinate 264,436,585, forward strand.
ATATAATAAAAAAATATACATATAATAATTAAAAATATAATAATGAAATCCCAGAATCGTTGACATATTTTGTAGAACGAGTGATTTTAAAGAATAAACGATCAAATTTAGATCATTTAAAATTAGTATGCACAAATATTTGCCATAGTATCATGACTGCTGTTCGACCAAGGTCTTTTAAGTCTAAGCTACAATTAGGCCTCGCAGTTTTTTTTTCATCGAAAGTTCGGTTCAAAACGTCTTATACAAATCTTTTCGTCATTTGGTTTATGTGCATCCTATAATGAAACAATAATGTATGAGGCAGCAGCAGTTTTTCATCGTCCTCCTCATGTCCTATCACCAGAAAGTTGCACACTCATTCAATACGTTGCCGACAATGCTGATATTAATGTGAATACGCTCGACGGCAATAACACACTCCACATAATGGGTATTATTCAAATTGTTAGCTGAATTTTTTAAAAATAGTAATTCTACTCGACAAGAAATTATTACTAACGGCATTCGCTTTCTCCTTTCTATGTATAGTATAGATATGCATGTTTCGTTAAAAACACCAAAAGTAAAAAAACAAGTACAATTAGCTTGTCTTCCTCTAACCTCAGTTGCTGCTCATCAACATTTTTTTAGGGTATATTACTACCAAGTTCAAGTGTGGCTTGGTTATCAGCTAGACCCTACAGACTGGGGTTGGAAGTTGGTCAACAATTTATTAGAATCAGTGCACACTTTATTTCCACCTGCTCCGGAAAAACTGCTGAGCTCGATTTTTTGCAACTGCAAAAAGGGATGCAGTGCTAAATGTGGTTGCAAGAAAGTCGGACTGTTCTGTTCTCCGGCATGTACGCATTGTCAAGGCCTAATATTGAATCACCAACAGCAGAGGATCCGTTTGATTGCAACGAGGCAGCATGCGATACATCGCTATTAACGCAGTTTACATGCACTCAGGATGAAGATGAAGAAGAACAAGAAGAACGAGAACAAGACGAACAAGAACACGAAGATCAAGAAGAAGAACACGAAGAAGATTTTGAAAGTTACGATTAAATTTCACTAGGTACTTTTAACTTAAATTGCTTTTATCTTTTCAATCTCTTCTAATATCCATTATTTTTCAATAGTTTCAAATTAAACAGGATCAAAACTGACCCGTGGAATAGGCCTACTGCGGAAACCACAAAAATAAAGCCCTAAGTACACTACCTCATAGGTAGCGAGAAAACGTGTGCATATTATGAAGATTACAACTTTTACAACTTTTTGAATCGTTATATCTCGAAAACGGTGGCTCGCAGAGAAAAAGTATTATCTAAGTTTTTGTAGATAATTTTATGATCTAAAATTTTTGTTGAAATACTTTTATGATAAACTTACCGTTTTGCTGAAAATCGCGAAAAACTCTTTTTTCTTACCTTTGACCTTGAATAAAAGTTTTTCCTCACAGGGGAAAGATGGGGAACTTTCAAATTTTGTTTTTAATGATATTTTAAACAATCATACCGATTTTCAGCTTAGTGGGAATTTATGTAACTTCGAATGTTTAAATTGACCGGACTATTCAAAGCATCGAGTACTTTAGCCTTACGTTAAGAGTGTTACGAGGAGAAAATATTTTCCTCACCCAAACATTTCGCTTGAAATAGAAGTTCTTAAGATGCCTTAAAAAATAATTTTATGAAGAAAAAAGAGTCCCAAGGGGAAAATCTTAAAATTACCTACTCTCCCAACTTCCTTATAATATTGAGAATGTTTAAATGAAAGTTAAACACAAACGGCAAGGCCATCAGAAACTGTTATAGGTACTCGAGGCTGGACCAGGCTAAAACATTAATGCCCTCTACCGATAAACCCTAAAGCTTGTGGCTTTTTTAAGCTACTCGACCCTGCCACGCGTACTTGCACAAAAACAATCTATCCCCTTGACAAGAATAAATCAGATTTTTTAAGCAGAACATGTGCAAAGAATTTACAAGATAAAACCGTTGGGCTCAGAAAAACAATCGTCTTTGATCATTGATGTTTCGTATATGGTAACATCGTTTTTTTTTTGAAAAACCAATACTGGCCCTAACGACCAAAAAAAGGATGGTTTGAGTTCAACACAAACTCTATTTGAAGTTGAATCATCAAAATGACGTCATAATGGGGATTTTTCTGTATTCCATTTCAATGTATGTTTACGAAACAGAATGAACGTCTCGACGTCGTCATTGTGTGTATAGCTTTCACCGGCACGGGTTAGCAGCGTGGAGCTGAAGCTGAAACTAAAACAATCTAAATTCTGAAAATAAAAAGCCGTGACAAGTCGTTGGTTAAAAGTTGTACTAATTTTTGTGAATAATTCTCCGATAGTGTTAAATAAGAGACATAAACCGTTGCTGCTTGTTATTTTTGAAAAATGGCACTGGAGCCGGTAATTGCAACTGAACCGAAATTAGGTACGGGTGTGGGTGTTGGAACAAATGTATCCGACGAAAGGCAAGCAATGATAAACGCTGGCGCCGCTGAAGAGGAAAGGAACAAGAGAGAAAAACAAAAACAAAAAGAAGACGAAGATGAATCTTGTTGTGCTGGATGCTTTGACGATTGTGTCTCTGATATCTGTTTTTACTACTGGTGTAGTCCTTGTCGTCCTCGTAAGCCAGAGCCGGTGAATTGTTGTTGTTGTTGTACGGGCGGTGGTGGCGAAGGAGGAGGCTACTCTGGTTATAGTGACGATACTAGGAGTTGTCGGTGCTGTGGGTGCTGTGATGGTGGTTGTGGTGATTGTTGCGAAGGGGGTTGTGGCGATTGTTGTGACATCGGCAGCGGCGGCAGCGATTTGGAAGGATGCTTTTCGGATGGATGTGATTGTTGTGGCGACGATGATTAATAAAATCGGTTGAACCTATTTCACCAAAATAAAATTAAGAAAAAAGCATGTTGGCTCATAGAAATAATCGTTCAAAATAAGCAATAAAACAAATTTAAAATAATTACGCTTAGTATATTTTTACTTACAACTCAGAATTAATTGTTTTAAATCAATAAATTTATTAAAAAATTAATGATTTTGTATTATTTGAAGGACCTACGTCGTCTTAACATTTCTCAATAATTTTGCTTTATGAACTGCTTTTGAAATTCCTCAGCAAGCCTTAACACCTGCAAACAGACCATTCGTTGGTCGTTACATTGATACGTGATACATATACGTGATGAAAACTCTCATAATTTTTTTGCAGCAAATTTATGTTCTCCCTCCCATTTTGTTCCGCTAGTGCTTAAGACGTCTCAAGACAGGAACACCATCACCTGCATGTCACCTCACGAATTTTCTATACACGCAAAGGCAATTAAAAATATTTAATGAACTTCGACAGTCATATTGCAAAACGAACATCAAACATGAAAGCATGTTGAAAATACTCCCCCAGAAAGTAAACCTTCGCAATATAAAGAGTTCCACTCCTTGTAAGTAGTTGAAATCACATTCCGTCATAGATTGAGATTCTCAGAAATCTTAACAAACAACACCAATTCTAACCTCTCTTCCAGAGTGTCGGCATAATATCCGACACATCTGAACATTTGTAAAGAACATGGATATAATGTGTTTTCATCCAAGAATTTACGACAGTGTCTGAAACCACAACGAACAAACTGATCAAGCTACTTCGCCATACCACATTAATCAACACTGAAACACAAGCTTCAATGAGATCCTTCGACAGAGATTGCAATAGGGCTTGACTTCTGTTTGCATACATGTCGAGTCAGAGACACACCTCACCTCTAGCTAGTTGAACTTCGTGAAGATCAGATATTACCTTTCCAATTTCAATTTTCAAAGGATGCTATGGAGCAGGTGTAAGGTGCGCCGAGTATGTCGGTACCTTAATTAACAATTGTCATTGAGAATTAGGCGTGCAGATTACACGAACAGGGTGCAATTATCCTTTCCACTGACCAGGAAGGGTGTGAGGATTGCATGGGATTTATATAACAGTTTACGTGCGTTCGTCGTCTTGTTTCGTACATGTATTAAGATTCTCTGTAAGCGAAGGAACAGACCTACTTCGTGTTAGTAATCAAATATTATTAAAGACGATTTGTGAATGTTTCTCAGGATGATTAGAGAGAAAAGAGTTATGGAGGTAGAGCAAGGGAAATTCTTACATGAAAGGAAGTTGAAGAAGTTAGCAAGCAGAATTAGAAACATCCCAGAAAAGAAGGCTTGTTTAATGATACTTTAATGGATTTCGATTGGATTTGAATGGATCTAAAATAGTTATTAGTATACCTTCTTTTCTTGCTGTCGGCGGACTTGGTATATTATAGTAGAGGCTGCATACCTTGGTATGGTAAGAAATGTAGTTACGTTTGACTTAAAAAATTGAAAGCAAGTTGAGGTTAGGGAACCAGATAGTGAAAAGGAAACGAAAATTCACACGTCCTTATAAAAAGAAAGTGTTGAGGTTTTTTGCTTGAATAGTGGTCTGGGAAAGAATATACCAGGAATCCCATTTGAAACACTTCATATAAATTCAATGGCGCTCTCCACCTAGCTCGTATGAAAGAACATGAACTCACCCAGATGATGTCGACCAGGTCCAGGACGCACTAAGCTTTGAGCAGCCTACTATCACTTAATAAACGTCCTAATGCATTTTATTCATCAACATTCAATATCAAATATCAACTAATGGTTTGGTTGGCACTGCTGTTGGATGGGGTCGACTGATGGGTATTGTGTATGATTATCACTCAAAAATGCTTCAGAAAGAAGAATTGAACGTTTTACCTTGGTATGAGTGTCAACAATTGATGAAGTTTAAAACTAACCCGAGTCAAATATGTGGATTTGCTGGCAAGGGGATAGGGATATTTGTCAGGTTGGTACATTTATTTCCCGCTCTGATGAATGTATATCATAACTCTTGATTTTTTTAAAGGATAATAGCGTGGGTCCTTTGCTTGTTGACGGAACTGTTATTGGTATATCTTCTTGGAATATTTCGTGCGCTACTGGAGTAACAGATGTGTTCACAGATGTGTATTACTATCTTGATTTCATTATTGATGTCATGAAAAGTGGTGATAAAGCAGTTGTGTAATTCGATCCTTTAAAGAATTCACACTGCTTCAACTTGATGAATTAAATATTTGATGTTTAAACTCGTTTACTGTCTGTTTTTATCTTTACTTTTGAATCGTTATAAATTTTTTTCCACGATCGGGATTCTGGTTTCAGGGTTAAGGAAAGTGTCCTCGTCATCGAGGAATTCGAACATCATGATTCCAAGTGCATTTCTTAAGACGTTGCTGTCTTGATATCTAAAGATCTGACAACTTATTTACTGACGTACTTACTTACTTACTTAAGGTGGCTCTACAGTCCGTCGTGCACTCAGGCACGCTGGACCTTGATTCTTCTCGCGAGGTACGTGCTATTGTGTAACCCGTTAAGTTCGCTGTTGAATCTCCTTCTCCATTCTCCATCGATGCACACGGGGCCATAGATAACCCGAAGACCTTTCCTCTGGAAACAGCCTAAACTGCTTTCATCCGATTTTGTCAGTGTCCATGCTTGCGCACCATGCGAGGGTGATGATGAGGGTGTTGTACAGTTTTTCCTTAGCTGATGGATAGACGGCTCTACCACTTAATTGTTTCTTAAGCAGAAAAGAGATCAACTCCTTAACTATATCATAGTTATATGCAGCCGTTGTCTTGTCCCTCCTCGAAGACAGCATAATACTTGGTTTTTTACCGCTAAACCTATTTTTGCCACTTCTGTCAGATTGTTGACGAAAAGCTTCAGACGTTCACATATTTATTAAAACAGATAGGATGTTAAGCAGGTATGTTGCCTAGAGGATCTCCCTTCAATGACAACAAGTAGTCTATTTGGTAACGAGTGATTCCATTAGGCGATACTCAGGTAACTTTGTGGATATATACCTAGTTACGTGACAACCTAGAATTTGCATCGGATATGTTCTTCGATGATGCTCATGCTATGACTCGTCGTCCATTTTCATGATTGGTCTGATGCAAACTTTGAGAACTAAACTGTATTCCTGAATATGGCTCCAGACTTATTTTTTAGTTGAAATCACCAGGAGCGAATCATAACGTATAGGCATTGAGAGCTCTAGACATCTTTATGATCATTTGTTGGCTCCCCACCGAATGTTCGATTCACAGTTTGAGCCTAAACCATCTTGATTTTAACAACGATCTTATGTGGAAAAATCATGTTTTTTGACGAAACACTTTAGTCATCTTGGTGGCTACTGTAAAATTCAAAATTGGTGTGCCGATCGTAATTTTCAAGAAGACAATGAATCTAGGAGTCTTAATTACTCGATGTTGATGCTGACCATTAAATATATTGATGAAAACTCTTGAAAGTTATTTCAAAACATTCATACTTACAGCATGGTCATGAAATTGACGTATTCTACTTAAGCCTATTTAACATAACCTACAAGATCCTCTCTGCCGTAATATGTGAACGTCTGAAGCCTTTCGTCAACAATCTGATTGGTCCTTATCAATGTGGCTTCAGACCAGGAGAGTCAACCATCGACCAAATTTTCACTTTGCGGCAGATCCTGAAAAAAACCTATGAACTCCAAATCGATACCCACCACCTTTTCATCGATTTTAATTTAAGGCCGCGTATGACAGCATCTACAGAGACGAACTGTATAAAGCTATGTCTAGTTTTGGCATCCCTGCCAAGCTCGTTCGCTTGTGCAAAATGACGATGGAGAACTCACGCTGCGCCATCAAGGTTGGAAACTTACGGGAGTGGCGAAGAAGAAACAACAGCGAACTTTGTGGGTTGTACAATGCTCCGACCCGAAAAGCCTTCGACACACAAGTGGAAGAGGATAGCGGACCTCAATCAACTTTGAGTGCAAAAACTGGAGACAGCTAGGGACCGAGCTGGCTGGCGGAGACTCCTGATTGAGGCCGGAGTCCACACCGGGCTGTAGCGCCACCTTAAGAAAGTAAGTAAGACAATTAAGTACAATCAATTGCAGCTCGTTTAGTCCGATTCATACAATTTCAACCGATCTGCCTTTCCTTTTTGAGACCAAAAATTTCTTCCATACGCGAAAGTAATTAACCAAAAATGTGGATGAGACTTGGTTGCTGAGCCGAATGCATGTGAAAGAAGGTAAAATTGCATGTTGAAGCAACAAAATTTATTTCTATCAACATTAACCATGTTGCCGTTCCCAATTGAGTGTGCAGAGTTTGGCAAATGAAGGAATGCAAGCATATAATTAAATTGTTTGATGTTTTTTTAATATATTCTATTAACTGTATGCGGCTTATAGCTGTGTTCATTGGATGCAATGTTGAATTTCTACCAACAACAGTTGGTACTTAATTTCTGACATTTTCTTGTTAACAATCAAAATTACTACCACCACTAATGGTTGTAATCATTTGTATAACAGCAAGATCTTCACCTTCTTGTATGCAAAGGTAACCCAACTACTCGTGCTCTAAATTATAAGCTCGATTACAGAGACTTAATGCAATAAAACTTTGCTGAGGTTGAACATAAAAAAGAAACATTTGCTTTAACATTACAACATTCTTCAAGGTTATTTTCGTAGAAGCCTTTAAACTGGTTCAATAATTACCTTTAAAAAGGACGGTAGTAAAATTTCTGGATAAAAACTCTTAAGACTTTTGTATTCAGAAATGAAAAGTACCTAAGGAAAGGACAGGACAGGGCAGAGCAAGGCAAGGCACAGTATAAAGAACACTTCCAATGATGAAGACATTCCAAAAACAAAAGCTTCTGAAACTTCTCCTTTTTTTATAATCAACGCGCACTCAAGGAATTTTTTTTCATTACCCTTTATATGCCAAGAGCACAGTGCGAGTATTAAGGAAAGGATAGTCGGTGAACATTGGTTTTGAATTCTTGAATATTACAATGACTGGGGAAGACAGAGTATGGAAGAGAGTTCCTTTTTTATGTTAAACAATGTTGTACTCAATTAGACAACCTTAAATTTCTTTATTAAACATTGCACCTGATAGTTATTACTGGATATTTAATGATACATGATACAATCTTCAATAAACCCAGGCCTAAGTGGCTTAGGAGAAGTACATGACATAGTATATGAAATCAAGATAGTAATACACATTTGTGAACACATCCGGCACTCCAGTAGCGCACGGGATATTGCAGGATGCAATTCCAATAACAGTTCCATCAACGAGCAAAGGACCACCGCTGTCACCCTTATAAAGAAATCAAAAGTCATGACATTCATTCGTCAAAGCCTGTACGTACCTGACAAGTTCCCCTATCCTTGCCAGCAAATCCACAAATTTGACTCGGGTAAATCTTAAACGGCTCCATTGTTTGACACTCCTCCCAAGTCAAAACGTTCACTTCTACTTTCTGCAGCATTGCCGCTGGTTGGGTGTACCCAAATCTCAGCAGACCCCATCCAACAGCAGTGCCAACCAAACCCTTAGAAATTGGGGCAGATGGCAAACGAGCTAAGCCTTGAGTTGTGTCGAAAACGATTTGGTCTCTGAGCTGTAAACGAAAGCTTCAAATTCCTTGATGGATTTCCCGTCATTGCATTGACTCACCGTTATAACCGCGATATCGTGAATAAACGAATCAAATTTTGAGTTGGTAAAGTCCTTGTGATATGTAATTTTGGAAATGGGATAAACGTGTTTGTTGTCTTGGAGCTTTGTGCTTCCCGTCACTACCACTATATCTTTATCAAGGCCTAATCCAAAAAAACAGTGAGCTGCAGTCAGCACGTGATTCAGACCGATTATTGTTCCACCACAAATGTGTTGATCGTACACACGGATGGACGCCTGATAGATGACCTCATTTGGTTGGACATTCTCCCCGCCGACTATTCGTGGTTGTGCACTGACGGCTGGTGTTATTTGAAAGAAATAAGCAACTTTGTATCAGTGCTAGTTTTTTATTTACCTGGAAGGATTGCAACACAAAACAAGGACAAGATCAAGGCACTGGCAATAGCCTGGACTGATGAGCGATATTTGGGGGCCATATTTAGTTTGAGAACTGGAAGCATTGTCAACTCTTCTTCCTATTTATCACATTTTTCAATATTTCGTTTTCCATAAATTGCTGTCAGCTTGCTATCTTATCACTTGCAATGCGAATGCTCAAGTTCAATGATTTTGTAGATTCCTTAGTTAAGGCGAAATTTTAATAATTACTTTTTAATTGGTTTTCGTGAGCTAAATGATCTCATTTCTGCAGTCTGTCATTGATCCCGGTTCCCCTCAAGTTTGATTCAGACATCGAAACAAAACAATCTGCGCTAGTGGTAAGTGTGAATTTTAAAAGAGGAGAAATGCAACTGGCTATTTCACTAGAGCACTTCACCAATCATTCTTAAGTCTCTTTTTTGAAAACCATCCAAGAGGCTCAAGTATGTGACTGGAGCACCAGCCCAGAGATAGGAGTTTGTTTTCAAGCTTTCAACGGGTTTAAGTTTTATAGATATAGAAGCCAGATCAGACGCGGAGAAACATTTCTTGCACGGTCTTAAGAAACCCAAACATCTTGCGGCATATGTGCTTGTGCCACAAGAGGTGGTCACTGGTCAGTGATGCAAATAACGACAATCTCGAGATGTTCGGTCTCATTGCTGCTGAGGGTACCTACTGTTGTCAGCGAAACAATTTTTTTGTTCTATGTTTAGGAATTTTAATCAAACTTTGAGAACGCAAAATATAATCTCCACCTCGATAATTAAAGAGGATAGAATTCAGAATATCTGAAGCATCAGTGACACCAGTAATAATTTGATGAAGGAAAACAATATCATTATTTGTTCTTCTTTGACAAAGTTTTTGCATCTTGAAAATGCAAGTCGATCATCATAAGAACAAGAAGGGATATTATTGGGGTCAATCCATTGAAGCCCTTTAAAGGCGAAACGTGTAGAATTGCGTTGATCCGATTCTAGTCTCTCAATATGTATCTCATAATAACGTTAGGGTCAAGAAAATCCTTGGACCAACGCTTAAAAAATCCTAACATTGAGTTAGCGTTGTTGACGATGCTGTTGATGTGTTCTGAAAAATCTAAATTGGATGTGAAAAGAACTCCTAAGTCCCTAACCTTAAAGACACGGCATAAGGTGTGTTGGGAGATAACATAATCATATGATGTAGGATTGCGCTTTTTTGAAATTGTCGTTGTCTGACATTTTCCTGGGTTAAGATTTAAGTTATTCTTTTCACACCATACAACAAACTTATTAATATCATCTTGCAGTTGAACGCGATCTTCATTGCATGAAATATTTTGGAAGATCTTCATATCATCTGCAAAGATAAGAATTTTACTATTTCGAACACTTAACGGTGCATCGTTAATAGCTAAAATAAATAAAAGGGGCCCAGATGACTACCTTGCGGTACACCCGACTTGGCGATGAAAGGTTTTGAGTAAGAGTTTCTGAACTTTTACTTGGTAAGATCTATTATCAAGATAAGAAGAAATCCATTTGACGAATCCTGGAGGAAAGCCTTATGAATTCAATTTAAACTTGATAATAGTATGAGAATGTTGATCAAACGCTTTGGAGAAATCAGTGTAAACGCAATCAACTTCCTTTCCACTTTTTACAGAATTTAAACATTTATGCAAAAATTCAAGAAGGTTTGTCACCATTGAACGTTTCTCCATAAAGCCATGTTGTTCAAAGCATATGATATTTTTGGTGTAGAAGACTAAATTATCACAAACAACTTGCTCAAAAAGCTTTGAAATGCAAGACGGTTTAGATATAGGCCTATAATTTGTAATATCAGACTTGTCTCCTTTTCTTTATTAATTGTATTAGAAGTTGCAGACAAGAGGTCATTAATAAAAATGAGGAAGAGGGCTGGTTTCAGACTTGAATTCATCCCATAAAAATTTTACTAAACGGTTCCAAAGGAAGTGTCTCATCCAACGAGTGAAAGATTCATTTTCAATAAATGAGCAAGATGCCAGACTTTATCAAATGCTTTGGAAATATCAAATGCAACAATCTTCCTTTCTCCAAAACGATGCAAAGACTCTTTCCACTGTTCGGTGAGATCACCATATCGTATTAACAATAGTAAGATTGTCTTATACCACATCTATGTACCAAATTGATGGTACAATAAAGATATCTGTCTATGACCAACACTTCTATTTCCTACTACATAAGTTTAACTGAAACATACTGAAATTTGTTTCGTTATTCTGGAAGAAAGACAAATGTTCAAATAATTTGTAGCACTTCAATAACAGAACTTTAAAATTTTATCTTTTGAAAAAGTCTCTCTAGAAATTAGAATCATAAACGAAATCGTATCCAACATATTACGGCCACTTTTTTCTTTAGCGATAGCTATAGATACCACACCCGATGGAAAATCAAGAACACCAAAACGTGACCTATAACAATATGTAATTAATAACGTCTTATTTCAAAGCAAATAAAAGTGTAACGTAATAACGTCTTACGCCGTCAATATAGTGACTACAAGCAATTATTTACCAATGCTCTTCAACCTCTTGCCTCTTGAATAGATAAGAAAGTTGTGTTTATCTTTTTGATGATAATATCCATAATTTGTTTGTTTAATCAGGATACACTGACTTTAATTATTGTCATTACAATAGTAACTTATCATCGATTAGTTTCAGTCACATCGTTCAGTTGTTCTTGTCTAATTAGTGTCGTCGATAAAATGTGTCACTTATGAAACAAGGTAGGAATTATTTATCTACTTGCCCGTGCCGTTACTAGTGGTGCTTAGGTGTGAACAAGATTGAGTTATGAAGTCTTATAGATGAAAAGATAATAATCTAGGTTAATTTTTTCATTATAGCCGTAGCAAAGCCAAGTTTATATGCAACTTTTTATGGCTTATCACAAGTAAATGTAACACTTACGTTAATACTTTGTTAAAAGATAAAATATTACTGCTACGCTTAAGGTTTTTCAATAAAATATTAAATGGACAATACCAATACATAACATTCAAAATCTACATGTTTTGATGAAATCGTAATTGACGACGCAACGGTACATTATTTTATTTGGGGTGGCTTGGAAACTCCCACTTGTTGGAAATTTATATCAAAATTTAGCCTACGTTATTGGTGAACTGGCAATCCCAATCCTGTTATATGTACATAAGTCTTAAGACTCAAACTATGAATCAGTATTTTTCGCCCACGCAAGAAATAACTCATTGAATGTGCAAACAAAACCGTTCCACCTGTCGATGCTCATGTCGCAGAGACTTCATTAAAACCTCTAAGACAAAAGTAAATGTAAACATAACTCCTAACTTATCTCTGAAGTATGAAACCAGCCCACGCTTTATAGATTCCGAAAGAAAAATCGAAAACAATAAATAATTTCTGTTAAATTACAAGACACAAGTCAATGGGTAAATGAGACTTGAAATGAGAATAATTTAAATTACTCCCCTTCTGAAGCTCAACTTTACTTTCAAGATGAGCAGAGAACACTTTTTCTCGAATTGTTTATCTGTGGAATTAGAAATGTTAAAACACATGTACCTGTACAGTTGCCCGTATCGTTTTGATAAGGTTGCGATAGAGTAGTTAAGAGTAATTCGCTTACAGACAAACTTGGATCTTTAAGATCCGTCCATCGTCCAAAAGCAGGAGATTAAATATACGAATTTTCTTCCAGTTATCTATATAGCAGACATTTCACATCTAGTAACAATTTCCGCATGAAATACACTTTCATGATTTGGAAGAATGCAAACAGACTGCAACTTCCAACACGATAATCGGTTCTTGTGCTTCTTGTTGAAATAGTGTACCGAGCTATCTTCCAGGAAAGCAAGTAAACATTTTGATTGCTTTATTCCCATAATCAAGAGCTACATCAAATCTACCCCGAAGCAGTATAAGCGCAGAGGAAACGTCCGGGAAATACCATGGCTGTACAGGTAGGGAACAGATCGGGAGACAAAATTTACGCTGGAAGAAGCCTTGAGGTGCAGGACTGGGTTGCGTCGTCGGCCAACAATCGGGATACATAGAAGAACTTGCTAAAGGAGTCCCGGACCGGATCTCGGTTTCGCGCAGAGGAAGGCAGAAAAATGATCGGTCAAGCCAGCCAGCGATGATGATGAAATTCTCTCATCACATTAAGTAGTGGTTTAAGGATTGAGAACTCGCCCATTTGGTAGCGTAACGTCAAAATTGGAGAGAAAAGGAAAAGTTGCACTGCAGGAACGTTCGGTTTAAGCCCATCTTAAAAGGGAATAGCAAGTTGGTTTTGATTTTTCTGAAGGGTAAAAGAAAAAAAGACTAATTCTCAAATTTATCATGAATAGCTTCATCTTCCTTCGCATAAGACATTTGAGTACAGAGTGATCAAATGTGAAATCCCTAAATTACATATTCCATGCTTCTGTAACGAAGTTACACATTCAAGCCACCGCCGCGCCGCTCCCCGCTGTTCCATTTAATTTAAAAAGCATCACACTTCCTACATCTGTTCTCCGTGTGTTCGAGAATAGGTCAGATAGAACAGTTTATTTGTACTTAAAAAAAAGTTTGGAAACACATAAATTTCCATTCGGGAATCCTATCTTACCGCAAAAATAAAAACTCGTTACAATATCCATTACTCTTGATGGACTCTCGGCAGTATGGCTATTTTCATCCTCTTCGATTGTGCGTTCATTTGCGAGAATATTGATGGAAACCTTTAACATTCTGAGAATCTACAAGTGCTCTTGCTGCGTGTAACGTGAATGGGGACAGGATTTGTTATCAGACAATCTTTAGGACGAGTGTAGGACGCTAAGAAGCCAAAGACCTCTAATTCACTTCCTAATGGGTTACTTATGCTAGAAGCTAGACCCTATATCTTTCCTCTTAAACCTACGCAATGTCTGGACTGCTGCGAATGGATAACGCTTCGTCTTCCTCGTAGATATATATGCACCAATAAATTGACTAGACGTATGTTGATTAGGATGAGAGACGGATAGACGTTTTGGCTTCGTGTAAGGCTTATGGGACAAAATGTATAGGCCCATCAACTTGTTCTCATAGTAGCTGTGCGTGCGTGCGTCATATCTTGTAGAATGTTCTTTCGTTTAGTCGGAGCTCGGAGCATATTGTCATGTGCGTTGTTGATAGCAATATTTGGGCTTGCACTTTAGATCATTGATTCGCCTGTGATTTTGGGTTTTCACTTCTGCTAGCACTCTTAGAGTGCAGTCTCTTTTTAATTTTTTTTTTTTTTTAAGGTGAGGTTAAAAGTCGTACTTTTCCTCACCGTACATGCACTTACATAGCGTATACTCAATTGCCTTTTTAATATTTTCGGCATACAAACAAAGAGTGAATAATAAATTCTTGGCGACAACATAATTATTCTCTTATAACGTGCGTCGTTGCCGCGCCACTTCAGCACGCTTTTCATTTCAATCACAAAAGCCTCTATAATCATCCAATAAAAAGTTTTCACGAAGCGAATATCTTAACTTCTTCGAAACAGCTCACAGCATTAAATTTCTACCAAACTACCAATTTACTTCACATTTGAATAGACAAGCGAACACCTCTCTATTTTCAAATCCACACCCAAAACCTGTGGCTGGTCTTATCTTTATCTTAAACGCTCCAACATGGTAGTTTTGCAGTTTGAAGCGATTTAAAACTGCAAGTTACGCTCATAGACAGGTACGGCGCATGACTTCGCACCAACTCTTGCGTCGTCACATCGCAACATCCAGCCATGATAACTCGCCAACGTTGGTCATCCATGAAACAAATCATCGGAGATTTATTTGCGAAAGGAACCGCCCAACTTTCAGTGTAGTAAGTCTTCAATAGACTTTTGCAATCTCCTGATTATTTCATTAAAACTCGAAAAGAAATATGAAGCAAGTTATATAAGAAATGATAACGAAATCCATTTGGAAGCTGCAAATTATAAGGTTCGAAACGCAGGATTAGTTTTGGGGCATCCGCGTGTCGTGGGTTTGATGGTGTGTTGAGAATGTCATACTAATACCCAGAGGTAGTTCATGACTTCGATAAAAACAGACAATGTTCAATGGGATTAGATTAAAGTGGATGTATTTCTGTCGACACTCAGCTTTTTTTTCAACACCTTGGCTTTTGCAGAAGTCTGATTGTATGGCGTTATTCAGAAACATTAGCTAATAGAACGACTAATACTTTTTTGTGGTTAAGCTTACGCGTTATTAAAATAAATAATGTCAAATCATAGAGGTGTCGGACAGCTGTTGGGTGCAGGCAGTGGCGTAGCAAGTGGGGGGGGGGGGGACCGCCCCGAGTGTCACCCATTTGGGGGTGACACCCAAAAGCTACCAAGGAGTATATATACTATGGCGTTATAGATCGCAGAAAATTGCGACATTGTACCTAACCTATTTACCTACCAGTTTCTATTTGCAGAAAATTTATATTATCGGCTAGCCTTATGTTTTTTACTTTTGTAAATAACGTTTCGCCCTCAACGATTGACTTATTTATTATGCTAGAGTGAAGGTTTTGGCCGAAAATTTTGATGAAATCTTAGCTGCAGCTGAAGAGTTGTGTGATGCAAGAGAAAATTTAGAAACCAGAGGTGCTGCAAAGACCCTAAAATCTGCAATGTTCGATTTCGCGTTTCTTTCTTTTCTCTTCTTTTGGAATAATGTCCTTAAAGAAATAAATTGTACTCAGATTGCACTACAAGCTAAGGGATTAAGTGTTAATCACTTGGCAAAAAAAATAAAAACCCTTCGCATTTACGTTGAAGAAAATCGGTCGAAGATCGTAGAAGACGCAATTAACCTTGGTAGAAAAACATCAAAAAAATACTACATTCCAACAGAAAGAAGAATTCGCCGTAAAAAGCGAATGGCTGGTGAGTTGGCAACTGATGCAGATTTCCTCTGAGCACTGAACTACGGAAAGACATGTTCGAGTGCCTTTATCGATTCATCACTGAACTTCGAACAAGAACAGTCTATTAAGGAGGCGGCTGCATTGTTTGAAGTTGTACAGGCGAATACTTTACTTTTAGCAAACATTAATGATTTGAAAATAGCTGTTTCAAAATTTGCTAGTGCTTATGATAAGGTGTCAGAGTCAGAACTTCTTTCAGCGATACCAAGGTTGAGAAGTCATTTGAAAGAGGCTAAAGTGACAACATCTAATTGGTTATCTTTAGACTTCATGAAATTCATCGTTAAATGGGACTTTGCAGAATCTCTTCCGAATCTCGTTGTCGCATTAAAAATGTATATGACAATATGTGTGTCAGTTGTGTCATGTGAAAGGAGTTTTAGTAAGCTTAAATTAATTACAAACTACTTGCGGGTAACAATGACGGTAAAGAGGCTCAACAATCTAGGAATTATAACAATTGAACATGAGGCGACCGAGCAAATAAATTTTGATGACGCTATCAGCGAATTTTTTGCTATAAAAGCTAGGAAGAAGACGTTTTATAATTATTTTTCCTGTTTTTTTTTTTTTTTGGTTATACAATGTGAATATGTAGCTAGATACATTGGCGCAAAATTATAGTCCGCTAATAAACAAGTTTAGTGTGATACTAGCTTAAAATGACGTTTCAGACATGACTCAAACGTCATTTTAAGCTAGAATCACACTATATTCTCTTAAAATTGGAATATATGGAATAGCGGAATTCCATTTATTTTACTGTTTTTCATTCTGGGGGGTGACATCATAATTGCCGCCCCAGGTGCCACCCATGCTAGCTACGCTACTGGGTACAGGATGTGTTCGCGAAGAACTGTCAGAAATGTCATTAATGGGATTTTACATTGAGCCACCACGAATCGCTACTAAAATTCAATACTTTTTGGGTTCAATGTAATTTGTAAAGTCAAAAGTAGCGATCTCTTTTTTGAATGTGTGTGTGACGGCTATCAAAACAAATGTTTTATTAAATATACTTGAATTTAGAAGGTTTATAATCTTTGATTTATATACAATTTGTGAATACATTTCCTCCAAAATAATTTTTTAAACAAATCTTGCATCAAACTCCACACGTTTTGAATATCAACAAATATCAAACTGGCCGAAATGTCAAAATCGTAGTATGTGTGAAAATTCATGTGAGAATATGTGTAAATCTGTCTCCAAAAAGAGATTTCAGAGAAATCAATTCGTCCAGTAAAAAATTCAATACTTTTCCCAATGTAATTCATTTAAGGGAAAAAAAATTGCCACACATCCGTGAAGAATCAATTTCTTGGCTCAATGTAAAATCCCATAAGATATAAGAAATAAGGTGGGTTCACTGTAGTGTTAACATTACACTTTTCCCCAAATACAACAGAAGTTGATCAACATGTTGAATGTAAATCAACGCGCTTGAATTCGAATTCGAATCGACTCACTCGAATTCCCTGAGCTGGGTAGACTAGTAATTTGAAAAACCCCATCGTGGTTTGCTTCATGGATCTATGCTTGAATAATTTAGTGATCTGCTATACCAAAAAGGCATAAATACCTGTTTCAAAACGTTGCTCATCTTCAATGTTCCCTCAATGAAATATTATGAACATAGCCAATAGTAAAGTGATTTTGGTGTGGAGATGGTAGTAGGGGCGATTCGCAATTTGAGAAGTATTCAACTTTCCAGCTTGAACAATGGAGTAGTAAGTAGTTACTGAAGAAGCATAATAAAATAATAGATATATTAATTTCTGAGAACAACCTGCCTCGAGGGAGCAAAGACTTTTTTCCACTACTGATGACAGACTTTACTACTACAGACTTTCCACTACTGATGACAGACTTTAAACTGGTTTTTCTGAAACCCAAATCTTCGTTTAACCCAATCTCAATAATGTATCATCAATTTACATTTTTTGTTTTATTTTTAGACAAAAGTTTTTTTTTCAAATGAGGTATGACGTTTTGTTGTCCATTTCGTTCGCAATAACAAAACTATGGTTATGGTTTAGTGCTTCCTTGGCTTCTGACGTTGAAAGACGCGTGTTGTGGTTGAAAATTGGAATATAATTTGTGTTCAGTGTTTTTTAGTCTCATGGATCAACTCAAACTCAAAAACTAAGTGGACAAAGCCTTTACAATTTTGTTTAATAATGGAACCGATCATCCAAACACAACCAAAGTCAAGTAATGGTTTTGGGGTAAATATTGATGAAGTCGAGACGAGAAAACCGAAGGAAAATGAGAATTCATGGCTTCAATGTTGTTTCGACTTCTTTTCTTGTTGCTGTGATGAAAGTATCTCTCATCTTTGGTGCTGTTATTTGTGTTTTTCTTCAGACGGATGTTGTTCACCTGGTTGTGCCGATTGTGCTTGCTGTGGAGGAGACTGCCTTACACAATGTGCTGACGCAAATTGTTGTGGAGATGGATGCTGCTGTTAAAGATCAAAGTGAAAATTATTATGCATAAGATTTTTAATATAAGAGTAACAGTTTTCTGAAAATCCTAAACATTGGTTTTAATTTCTTTAATGTAAAACCTTCTTACGATCAAAATTAATAGCTGACAAAAACTAAACTTGGTAGGCTCCAGTTGGGCTGGAGTAGCTCGTTTGAGAGAACGGGAACGGACCAAGATTGTGTGTTAACACTTAATGAATTGCCCAAGAAATTTGTTTCATTCAATATCAATGACACTTGAGAAGATAATTTGATTAGAGCATACCTCTCACCCCTTATAAGTTTGAAATCGGAGCTAGTTCACTCACAAAAACCAATTAAAAAATAATTATTAAATTCCGCCTTAACTTACGTATCTTCAATAAACAAATCGTTTAAACATTGAACTTGAGCATCAATGTTTCAAATGATAAGATAGCAACGTGACAGATAGTTATGAAAAGTGAAACCATGAAGAAAGCAATAAATAGGAAGAAGTCTTAAGAGTGCTTCCAGTTCTCAAAGTAAACATGGCCACCAAATATCGTTTATCATTCCAGGCCATAGCCTTGGTCTTATCCTTGTTTTGTGCTGCCATTCTTCCAGGTAAGTAAAAATCAGCGCTGAAACAAAGTTGCCTACTTCTTTTAAACAATATACCAGTCGCTAGTGGACAACCACGAATAGTCGGCGGGAAAGAGGTTCAACCAAACGAGGTAAAATATCAGGCGTCCATTCGGGTGTACGATCAACACATTTGTGGCGGAACAATAATTGGTCCAAATTACGTGCTGACTGCAGCTCACTGTCTCTATGGATTGGGCTTTGAGGAGCCATTTGAGGATATAGTGGTCGTGACGGGAAGCACTAAGCTCCAAGACACCAAAAACGTTTACACCATTTCCAAGATTACAATTCACAAGGACTTTACCAACTCACAACAAAATTCTTTCATTCACGATATCGCCATTATAACGGTAAGTCAACGCAGTAACGAGAAATCTGTAAGAGAGTTTGTCCCTTTCGCTTCCAGCTCGAAGACCAAATCAAATTTGACAAAACTCAGGATTTAGCTCGTTTACCGGTTGCTCCAATTTCTAAGGGTTTGGTTGGCACTGTTATCGGATGGGGTCGACAAGATTTTGGGAGTCCCTACCTGGCGAAAATGCTTCAAAAAGCGGAATTGAACGTTCTGACTTCGGATGAGTGTCAACCAATGCATAAGTTTAAAATTCATCCGAGCCAGATTTGTGGGTTTGCTGGCAAGAATAGGGGAATTTGTAAGGTAGGTTCATTACATTTGTTTTATTTTTTGAGGAGTCATGACTTTTGATTTATTTTCCAGGGCGACAGCGGTGGTCCATTGATAGTTGACGGAACTGTTATTGGTATATCCTCTTGGAATATTCCATGTGCTACTGGGTTGCCAGATGTGTTCACAAATGTGTATTACTACCTCGATTTCATCATTGATGTCATGGGAAATGGTGATAAATAAGTTGCGTAACTCTGATCCTTTGAAGAATTGATATTGGGTCCACTTGATGAATAAAAATTTTGATACATAAATAATGTTCATTGTCCATAACCATTGTCTTCCACTATCTTCCGTAAGACTTTTTGTTCGAACGCGGCTAAGAGTTAAGAATGCCCTTGGCTAAGCACCCAAGACTCCGTTTTTTAAGTAAGATAGTTTCACAGACCATAGGAACGTCATACCGGCCGATACAAAATATTTGACGTTCGCTTTCATCAGTGCCTTTTCTTTTTGCTAAAACAGATCTAAAGTTTTATTTCATGCTTGACAAACTGCGAAAGTCAAGTAAAATCGTCAAATTTATTGATCGCTAAGAACCAACATTGACTAATGCTACGCGTGTAGGAACTAAGAGTACCTAACTTAAATTTTTTGTTTGCATAATAAACTTACATTTTTGTCATATCATAAAATTTACGATGTAATTCACGTTTTTATGCCAAGTTCTTCACATAAAACTCCTGATATAACTGCAACATGTTGCTCATAAACTCTCTGCAGTAAAGTGTACAAGCCTGCAGGTTTTAGAGTAGTGACGGAATTCGTTCATTCAGGCCATGTAAAATAAATCGTTTCTTTCAATCTAATTAATCATGAAACGGAGCAAACTTGGGCATCTTCATAAAAATGTTATTCGACTAAAGGAACCTGAATTCGAAGCGTAAGGAAAATAAAAAAGAAAAGCAGGAGAGCCAACTGGATCCACCAGGAAGAGGAAGTTGCTGTCGAACATACATAAACTGCAAATTTGTACACATGTTAATCTCAAAAGGCAATCTAAGCGTAAGCATCTAATCAAGGGGTGCCAAAGGCCATTCGATATTAATTCTCTTCCCTACTCGCAGATATAGGTACTATCAATAAATTAATCAAATGAAATAAGAGTTGGGTTTGATCAATTAATTCAACTTGGGATTGCGCAAGTGATTTGAATTGAGCTCACGTTTTTTTTTCTAAAGGAACCGCTGATTAACTCAAAGTCACTATCAATGGCTCTTACTTACTCTTCTTTGAGGGATCACCCACTCAAATCTTTAACAGTCCAGCTTCTTGGTCGTTAAACTGTTAGCACAGTTTGGAAATCAGGGAACCAGACAAAACCAAACTTATAAGCCTCCACGTTCACAGACAGAAACAAATGGATTGCAAGTTTGGAAGTCGTCGAAGAACTTGGATGTGGGCAGACTAATCAGAAGCAACAGGTGCATGCGATTTTTATCTTTTATTTCATTCAAATAGCTGTTTTCACCTGTTCGAGATTATATAGATGAGATGAAATTTTTAACTGCGAGTCGATATTTTTGAAATCTCTAAAGGAAGGACAACGACACACCATTAAATATGAGTTGATAGTTTAATGGTGATTCCGACTGTTATGCAAAAAGTGCACGCAAGATAATTTCGAGTTATTGCATTTTTTTTTTTTTGTATTTCTGTTTCAACAAATATATTGATTGAGAAATATTGAAACTAGTATTTTTGTCTGTTGAAAGGCTTGATACTGTGAACATGGATTTGGAACCAAATGAATTTTCTCGCGTGGTGATATGTCATTTTTGGACGAGCTATCTGGTCTTAACTTAGCTTTAAAAGGACACAAGCGTCCGCAGCAACCTCAGTCTTTCAAGTCCTACCCTCCATCTCCCTGGGTTGAACACCGGATGTTAGTACGTCAACCGCAGATTGGGTTCCAACCCAAGTGGAAAGTTGTTGGTTGCTGCATAGTCAGAAAGGGGGTATGCGTCCACTAAGGCAAGCCTCCTTTCTTCAACGGGTGACAGCGGAAGAATTCCCTAGATGCAATGAACGGTGGCGTCTACAGTCCTAGTCAGGATGTACTACTAAGTGACTAAGTGAACACCTTATAGGGCTACTACAACATATTTGCAGCCCAGGCCTTTAAGTAGTGGTTTGGCCGGCTCCCTATTTTCGGGGTTAAATTAAAGATCTGGCCCTCTTGGTTAGGGGTCGGGGTGACTGAATCATCAACATAAGCTACGGATGAGGAAACGACCACACAAACGATTTAAGGACAACAAATTTCGGTTGTGTACTTGCAGCGTACGGTCCCTTAACAGACAACGTTCAGACGAACAATTAGTGGAAGCCCTGCTATAAAGCAGATATAACCGCTATCCAAGAAATGTGATGGAGGTGAAGGCACCAAAGAAAGTCTCTACGAGCACTTCGACAAGACCTATGACATGAGCAATGCCCTAGCTATTACATTTAAATTGTTCTTGGAGATTATAATGCCAGGCAGGGCAAAGAAAAAATCTTTGGTGGAGGGACGGCATAGCATACACGACACCATCTCCGATAACGGATTCAGGATATGTAATCCTTAAACCTTATGGTAGCAAGAACGTGATTCCCACATCTCGACATCTACAAGGGGCATGGACATCTTCTGCGCAATCAACCATCAACCAGATTGATCACATTGCGATCGACGAAGGACATTTCTCTAGCCTGCACAAGGTGCAAACATTTCTGTTACCAGGGTATAAATGCGGATTTCCCGTTCGAAACCAACAAACGAAAATGCTTTAAGGAAATAACGGTGATGACAAACAAAATTCCGCAGAACTAGTCTGCAAGATTTTATCGAAAGAAAGAACCATTGTGTGCCTGATCCTCAAAAAAGAGATCGTCTGAACTGCACCAACAATCGCACTACAGACGCTGTGTTAACGTTTGAAGCATTTCTTCAATAACCTGGTCCTTATCAGTGTGGATTTATGTCTCTAAAAGTTCCTTCTAGAATTTGGTAATATGAACCTGTTCTGCGGGATTCTCAGTAGGTCTGTGAACCCGTTGGAAATTTATTCGGATATCATAGTAAATTTTCCTTTTTTTCTGATCAAAAAACCTTAGAGTAGCACATAGCTAATTTTGAGCATCTTCAGTTTTTGTCTAGTTTTTTGCCTCTCTTGATAACATTGCTCCAGGGTCTGGACTTCCTTATTGAACTTTAGTTACCATGAGAAAATTTTCAGTCGTCTATAACTTGGCCAATGACCACTCGCTCTCGCATATTAAACGGAGGGCATGATTTTTGGTTTTTATTATCTTACTGTTCTCGTCCAATGCAACCCGCGGCAGCAGCATAAATTTCCTTTGCTTACATTTCCTGAATTTGCGTGATTGTTTTTCAAATCCTCAAAATATTACTAAGCAGACTCAATAGCAGCTGCATTAACACCTGGAAATCGAAATGTTTGAGTCTTAACATCGCATTGCCATCTTACAATTTTTCAAATCCCTCATTGAGAATGACAACGACTCAGACTCAGCGGCCTACCGCAACCACATGATTTTCCATAAACGCAAAGGTAACTAAAATTAGTTAATGGACTTGAAGTTGGCTCCATGGATTCTTGAATTGGCAAATAAATGGAAAACATTGTTGTGCTGTGCTGCCCCTAATTCGTTTACTTAAAAACTTAGATTCTCCGAAATGTAAACGAATTCAAGCAATTTCATCGTTTCCTTTTCCTTCCTTGAAATTGCCGTATCTCCTTAGCGGAGCTAGGTTAATCAGTACTTGCGGGTCCTAGGTGTGATTCTTCTTCTCGATTGAAGAGGCCCGACTAAGAGTTTCGTGTTGCAGGATTGATACTATCTCTCCGATTTCAATTTGCAACATCGTTAAAGCTGGTGCTAGGGTAAGTATAAGTTGGACCGATTGATCGATTCTTTAATTATTTGTTATTCTGTCTAAGGGAATTAGGTGTGTACGGATAACACTGACATTTCCAGTGACAAGAAGTCCAGAACGGGATGGTTGCTGCCTAGGAATAAAACATTTGCGAGATTTTAATTGGCGTCAAGATTTGCAAAATAATGACTTCAGCATGAACAAAATGCTTTCAAATTCCTAAAGTACATATCATGACGGCCCCTCCCGTAGCCAAGCACGCAATCCATCTACACGTAAGTTACGCACCGCACAAATATTTGCTTTTATTTGAATTTCAAACCAGTCACTAAAAGGATTTTGTCACGTAATGAGGACTTTCACAATTATTATTGACGTGAGTTGCGATCATTTTGTCCAATTGACGCCATTTAGCATACAGTTGAATTCGACACTTGTGGTTAAACGAGTTTTAACAACCTACTCAAAGCTTCAACTTCTCGCACGTAAGCAAATTCGCAAGCGACATCCTGTGCGGAGTCACGAAGTGTTGGAGGAACATTTTTTGTTCGCATGTTTTCGCATTTTATTTTAATTTTGCAATTTTTTAGCAAATAACGATGAAAGTGTTCAATAGACAAAAACTGGTGACAACCATGCAGATGGTGATTGGAGAAGTTTTGTTTTCCTGTTTTACCACGCAACGAGTTACAGGATTCTTTTATGTGGTTTGAAAGATGAATGGAACGACTTTATTGTTAAGAAAAAGGCAATGAACTACAGCTTTCCCGACTTATCAAAACGGCGCACTCAGCGCTAATTGTGTCCTGCGCGAAGCAGGACAGCCATTTCTACAGCTTTCCCGAATCAGGCACAATCACTCTCCTTCTGGAAATAAAAAAAAGAAATATTGTTTTGTAGCCATAGCAACTTTCTCACAGAGTTGCAACTTTTTTCACTCAAATATTATGAGATGCTTACCCTCCACCTCTTGCTCACAATTAATTCATCCATTCCACGCTTACCAAAGTCGTAGACTGTGTGTCCTCGAAATACCCAATCCACAAAAGGACAAACCTTCAAAGCCTCCAAATAAGTAAAACTCCCAATTGGGCCTCTGTTAAGCATTAACAAATCCCTTCGCTCGAACACCATAATCAGAAGCGCGACGATAAAACTTTAACGACGACGAGGGCGACATGAAACAGCATCGTCTGCTTCGTAATTGCAATGAATTATTTATAATTCCTTCGAATGCTGCATCGATGGTTGTGCCGCAACCAATAATTTCAAAAGCAAGATGATAAAAGGCTACGACCATTGAAATGTCAGTCATGACATGTGGTACAATTGTCTGAATCTCCGAACGAAAGTAAAAGTAACCCTGGACTTCCATGAAAGTGCATCAAGGTTCAAGATGTCTTTTTTTATGCTTTTTATGGCTTTTGTTCCGATCGGTGTTCGAACTTGGACTGTTTCCAGTCCGAACAGAAGAGAATAGAGATAGAGACAAGTGTAACGAACGACAAAGACTTTGACTTTTAGATGGTCATCATGTGGCAAGATTTTAATGAGCATTTGCATTCGCTTTGAGGTCAAAGAGATGCCAGCAAAGAGGTTCATGAACTGATGTAATGAAATGGGATCAATTAAAATCAGACCGAACATGATAAAGGGAATAGCCATCGGCATTTAATTGATTCTTAGAACCGTTCCCTTCCCTTAGTTTACCGACTGCTAATATACATGGATGGCTCTCTAGAAAAGTCTCAAAGGCCAATAATAAATCCGCAATTAAGGTCCAACAAAAGAGTTCTCCGCCGATTTTTATTGTGGCTATTGCAAACAAAATCGGATGTGCGGCTGGACTAAAGGAGTCTATTTTATACTTGGGTACGGAAGTGTTTTAATTCCATTATCCAAGAAAAGAATTCAATGCTGATGATCTGCAAGCATGGCCGGATTTAGGGGAGGGCAAACGGGGCTACTGCACTGGGCCTCCACAAAAGAGGGGCCCCCAAAATAAGATTACTACAATCAAATATACCTTTTGCTCAATAATTGTTATACTACAAACACAATATCGCCCGTGTGTTTCAAATAGCGTATATGCACATTACAGTATTGTTACAGAAATAACCCATATCTTACCTTTTGCTACCTTTCAATTTTTCACTCGTTCATACATCACTTGTTTATGACTAGTTTGCTAGTTTTTATTATTCTCTATATTCTTAAAATCATAAATTATAATTCGTAATTCTGTAATAATTCACTAGTATAAAGACAAATTAGCATATTGGAAAATCTGATTTTTCTGAATAAGTACGTTCTGCGGATTTAAGCAGTTAGCCGAATATGAACCAATCTTGGTAACCCATTTGAAAGATCATGCAAACAAAGAGAATGGTCATGTCAATTACCTTTCGTCCACGATTTGCGAAAAACTTCTCACTTTAATGAGTGATAAAGTACTTTTGTACTGAAATAATATCCATGAAAGGATAATCCAAATATTATTCGTTGTGGTCATTCTCTTAATTTAGTTGGAAAGGCAGCTGCCAACCCTTGTCCATCAGCTGTTCAATTTTTTGATTTCGTCATAGCAAGTACAGAACGATACGGAATTCTGATCGGAAAATTGTCGAAGAAAAAAAGCGGACAGTTTTACATCTTGTCAAGCTGAAGCTACGAAAGCCATAGTCGACGGATATTCGGAAATCGTTGGAGCTCTAACCAGCATATCTTCCGATAAAGAGCAAAAAGACATGACGAGGAATGAAGCAGCCCACCTTCTGCAGAAGATGAGTGGGCTCGAAACTGCTTTGTTCGCAATCTTCTGGAACGATATCTTGGAGCGATTCAGCGCTACAAACAAGGTGTTGCAATATCCGGAAATGATTCTTGAATTGGTAATTCGTGCATTAGAATCATTGAAATCATTCGTGAAAGCGAAAAGAAATGATGTCGATAAATACGAGGAAGCTGCCAAGAAAATATCTCAGACTGACCAATACGTACGCTCACGCGACAGGACCAGAAGGAAAAACGTGAGGTTGAATCCGCTCGATTAGCGCAAGACGCAAATCAGTTACCGAAAAAGAAATAAAAAGAACCCGTCTTTATTCCTGCAGTGATCGACCAGCTATGCGTTTCTCTTACAGAAAGATTGTGTGCTTATAAAGCTGAACGTTCGAGGTTTGTATTTCTCAATCACATTGAGAAGATGGGTGCTGAATATTTGCAAGCTGCAGCACAGGCATTGGTGAAAGTTTATGAGGATGATTTAGAACCTAGTCTTAGTAATGAGTTGGTTCAATTTGTGTCTTTGATCGATTCATACAAGAAGGGCTATGGAACAAACCAGTCTCCGGAGCTATTTTATTACCGAATCCTGGAATATCAAAATATCAGAGCTACATTCCCAAATCATGAATTTACATTGAGACTGTATTTGGTTTTGATGGTATCAAATTGCACTAGAGAGCGCTCATTTTCAAAAATGAAAATTATAAAAAAAGACTTCGAATTCGAACCAAGATGGGACAAAATCTAATCTTTCTCTCCTGAGTATAGAAGGTGATCTACTTCGGGAACTGGATTTCAGCGAAATAATCAACGATTTCTTGAAGGAAAAAGATCAGAAGGTTCCGTTCGTAAGCACTAAAATTTAGTCATTCTTGTTTCTAGTTATATTTCTAATATGTTAGTTAAATAATAAAATAATATATCCTTGATTTCACAAAAAATAAGCAGGTATTTATTGAAATACTCAACTGTAAGAAACTGTCCATTTTACATTTTTG
Organism: Sphaerophoria taeniata; assembly: GCA_943590905.1. Classification (NCBI taxonomy): domain Eukaryota; kingdom Metazoa; phylum Arthropoda; class Insecta; order Diptera; family Syrphidae; genus Sphaerophoria; species Sphaerophoria taeniata. The sequence continues at coordinate 264,464,021 of OX016540.1, forward strand.
GAAAATAATTTGGGGCCTCCACTTCCTTGCTGCCCCGGGCCTCTAGACCTCTTAATCCGGCCCTGTCTGCAAGGGCAGAAGTGGTGAAAAAAGGTTGACAACATGTGTTCAGAACTAATCAACTTTATTTCGATGCTAACTAAAATTATCTAAATTAAATTATTTCATTTCATTCATTCTTCATTTAATTCAATTATTTTTCTTTTTGCTCATGCGTTAATTCATGTTAAGATTTATATTGTTAATTTATTTTTGAAACTTGCCGAACATCATACACATACACTATAATTTATCAAAACATTAACCTTGAACTTGAATTATGAAACACTCTCTCTTGCTTAAGATTATAATGTACCGTAGCCTATTTCCACTCAATTGTTTCCAATTTCTCTTTGTGGTCATTTTCTTTGCACTTGCATGTTAGATTTTGTAAATTCTTCGTTCTTTTTAAATTGGACCACACAGAGGAGCAGACCTAATTATTTGGTAAACTTGTATCGACACAAACCATTTTATAGACAACATTTAATAAACCATATACATTTAATTATACAAAACGAATCAATTTGTTTATTCGTTCATATTCATAGTGGTCCTTCGAGCCGGATTTAAAGACAATCTCGTGGCAAAAACATTAAAAATTATCAAACGAATCTGGAATTATATATTTATTGATGGCATGATATATAATCCGATTCCGTTGCTCCTCACGTGTTAGACACTCTGGCTTCCAATTTGAATAAAAGCTTGGCATTATTTGTGATTTATCGATTTAATTAATCACTGATTTGGTGCGGTTTATGTTTAATCAAAACTTGGGGTATTCAGAATACCGTATTCTCGTTGTACCTATTTAAACTTTTTGGAACAGAATCTTAGAATTAAAAACAATGTTAAGTGCGCTTAAAGTTAAATGTGGCAATGCAAAAGCTCGGCTTACTCGGGCTGCAGCATTTATAGACACGATTGAAGCATCCACATCGGTTGAAATGCTGGAAATTCGATTAAGTAGACTCGAGACCACGTGGTCTGAATTTTCGTCCCTACATAACGAAATTCTCGAACATTTGAAGGACGATGAAGTCAAGGAAATTGAGGATGAATTTTCGGTTTACGAAAGTAAATATTTCGATACTAATTCTCAAATAGTTAAAGCTATTCGCGATAGGGCAAAACCTTCTCTAAAGGCCATAGAACTCCCCGATTGTTCATCAGCTATAAATCGCTTAGCCGAGCAGCAATCAGTGTTCCTAGAAAAACTTAGTTCGTCTGCATCGCCGCCGTCTAGTGATGCGAATACAACTAAACTCCCATCTATCGTTGTGCCAACATTCAGTGGTAGCTATAAAGATTGGCCATCTTTTCGTGACATTTTTCTCGGTTCAGTTGACACTAAGGTGAATCTAAGTGCGGTTCATAAATTTCATTACCTAAAATCATATTTACGTGGTGACGCAGCAAATCTGATAAAACATATCCAAATAAATGAGGCAAACTATTCGGAAGCTTGGGATCGTTTGGAAAAGCGGTACGATCGTAGCCAATTAATCGTCCAATTGTTCATCGAAAGCTTTTTATCGCTTCCCACTGCAAGCAGTTGCAACGCATTGATTTTGAGAAAAATCTCTGACGGTGCAGATGAAGTAGTGCGTGGTCTTAATGCTTTGGGAAAACCTAGTCGTGATCCCTGGCTCATTTATTTATTATTGAACAAACTTGACTCGGACACAAAGCAATCTTGGGCAGAGCATATCGGTTCTCGGGAAGATTCTACGATTGTAGAATTTTTAGAATTCCTTGAAAAGCGGTGTGATGCTCTTGAGGCATGCCAATCATTAAACAATCGTCCGGGTACATCGCGTATAAAACAAACAAATACCATTCGAGCTCATGTAGCTGGGTCGCAAGAGCAAACTTCGACTACTAAGTGCCCAATGTGTCAAGAAAACCATATAATCGCCCAGTGCTCCAAATTCGTCGCGTTAGACACTGATTCCCGTCGAATGTTTGCAAAGACAAATTCGTTATGTTTCAATTGTCTTCGAGTTGGACATTCGTCACAAAAATGTCATTCGTCTTTCCGTTGTCGTGTGTGCAAATCGCGCCATCACTCGCTCGTGCATTCCGATGATGCAGTTAAGAAATCTCAATCGCCTTCCTTACCTACTTCTCATCAATCTCAATCTTCAACACCAAACCTCGCTTCGACCTCTTCCAACATTCCACTCGTCAGTAACCATTCCCTTGAATTTAGTTGTCAAAAGAAGACACTCCTTCCAACTCTTTTGGCAAAAATCAAAGACATTCGTGGAAATCTTATCGACTGTCGAGTACTCTTGGATTCCGGGTCACAATCTACTTTCGTTTCTGAATCGTTCGCTCAACTCCTCGGTTATCATCGACAACATGCAAAAATACCCATTCTTGGCTTATCTTCGACTGACATAGGACACACAAAAGGTCGCATCTCGTTAAATCTCCGTTCTCGTGTCAACTCGTCTAAGTTGTTCGTTGAGGCCTTCATACTAAGCAAATTAACTTCGGACTTACCAACTAGATCAATTGATGTTTCTTCCTGGTCTCACATTCGCAGTCTTGAACTTGCTGATCCAACCTTCAACGTCGCTTCTCCAATTGATGTTCTTCTTGGAGGGGACAAGCTGTGGAACATTATTAAAGACGGACAAGTTCGAGGTTCTAATGGTTGCCCAATCGCTCAAAACACTTTGTTTGGGTGGGTCATAACAGGACAGTTTTTTGAGCCAGAAGACTCGAACCATTTTGCTTCATTACACTCTACAATCGACACAGATGCATTATTACAACGGTTTTGGGAACTCGAGGAGGTTGTTCCACCAAACAATTCCATTGCTACCGACCAGGCTGAAGAACATTTTTGTCGGACCTTCTCTCGATCATCAGACGGTAAATATGTCGTTCAACTTCCTTTCAAAACCCCAAATCCATCTTTCGAACCAACACTTTCTCTGGCGCGTTCTCGCCTATTTGCAATGGAACGTCGATTTGTTCAACATCCTAAGTTGCGAGAGTTATATTCTGCATTCATGCAAGAATATATCGACCTTGGCCATATGACTCTTATCCCTCGTGAAGAGCTTGTGATTCCTAACGGCAACTGCTTTTATCTTCCCCACCACGCAGTGTTCAAAGATGATAGTTCGACTACTAAGCTGCGTGTCGTTTTTGATGGCTCAGCCAAGGACTCCACTGGAAAGTCGTTAAACTCGACATTACTAATAGGCCCTCCTATCCAACGTGATCTGATAGGTGTTTGTTTGCGGTTCCGACAACACCCGTTCGTCTTTACAGCGGACGTTGTTAAAATGTTTCGACAAATCTGGATAGAAGATTGTGATTCTGACTACCAACGTATTGTATGGCGAAGCTCTCCTTCGAAAGACATCGAACATTATCGTTTACGTACTGTGACGTACGGTACGGCTTCCGCTCCGTTCTTGTCAGTTCGCGTTCTTAAGCAGCTAGCCGAAGACTACAAGTCAGATTACCCAAACGCCGCTCGTGTTCTATTGGAGGACGTCTACGTGGATGACGTAATGACAGGAGCAAATTCAATCAACAACCTCGTCGAACTGCAAGCCGAACTCGTTACTCTTCTTTCCATGGCCAAACTTGAGCTGCGAAAATGGAGCTCCAATTGTTGGCCTCTCTTAGCTTCTCTCCCTAAAGAACAATGTGAATACTCTTTCTACGACACTGAACGCACAAAATCATACATTAAGGTTCTCGGGATGCATTGGAATCCTTCAAAGGACAAATATTCGTTCCGTATGTCAAATTCTCTTCCAACCATTTCATTGACTAGGCGTTCGTTGCTGTCTGAAGTGTCGCAAATATTCGATCCGCTAGGATTGTTGGCACCATCGGTCATCCTTTTCAAGATGCTCTTTCAGGAACTCTGGTCATCGAAGTTAACGTTGGGATGGGACGACCCGCTGCCCACTGAGTTAGCTGATCGTTGGGAACGGTACCGAAAAGAGATCTCATTTTTTGAGCAAGTTCGAGTCCCCAGACATTTGTTCAACTCATCGTTTAACGACATTGAACTCCATGGGTTCTGCGACGCGTCCACACTTGCTTATGGTGCAGTGTTATACACGCGTTCTAAAGTCTCTGAAGGAGAATACAAAACAACAATTGTAGCAGCCAAGACCAAAGTCGCTCCGTTAAAACCAGTGTCGATTCCACGTCTAGAGCTTTGTGGGGCTTTGCTGTTGACTCGCTTGTTTAGTCTCGTGAAATCATCGTGCTCATACCAATTCACAAAGACCGTGGCCTGGTGCGACTCTGAAATTGTTTTACACTGGCTTTCATCTCATCCTCGTCGCTGGACTACGTTCGTCGCCAACAGAACTGCTACCATTCTCGAATCCACTCCAAGAAGTTGCTGGCGCCATATTTCTTCCGAGTCCAATCCCGCAGACTGTGCGTCTCGCGGTGTGCTTCCATCGGAACTCCCAAATCATCGTCTTTGGTGGACTGGCCCATCTTGGCTTTCGCAGGACGAAAGCCAATGGCCGAAATCGAAATTCAACACTCTAAAATCGGATGACAACGAACTTCTCCTCGAAACAAGACCATGTCCTCGTCGAGTTCTTGTAACCCAAACCAAAATGTTTGATGTCATCGACCACATTATCACCAAAACCTCGTCGTGGGATCGCATGCAACGAATCCTCGCTTACGTAATTCGATTTATCTTCAACTACCTCAGTCCAAAATCTAATCGTCGAACCTCATACCTAACAACACAAGAATTATACATCGCAAAAACAACACTCATTAAATACATTCAATTAAAATCATTCAGTGTCGACATTCGCGCCCTTAAAACTAAAAATCAACTGCCCCTTAAATCAAAACTCTTAAAATATACTCCATTCCTTGATAATAAAGGTCTTCTTCGAGTAGGAGGAAGAATTAAGAATGCTAATCTATCTTTCAACATTAAACATCCATATATTCTTCCCAATGATAACCTTTCTCGTCTCATTATAGAACATATGCACAAGATAAACCTGCATCCGGGAGTGTCCGCAACGTTCGCAATCGTAAGGCAGCAATTTTGGATACTAGGATCTCGAAATCTCACCAGAAGCATCGTTTTCAAATGCATTACATGCTTCAAATTGCGGCAAACAGCGTCTTCGCAGTTAATGGGAAACTTACCATCGCAACGCATATCACAAAGCCGTCCATTTTCGCACACTGGTTGTGACTATGCTGGTCCGATTTCCATAAAATTATCCAGAGGTCGCAATCCAAAAATATCGAAAGCATACATATGTCTGTTTGTATGTATGGCTACGAAGGCAATGCACCTCGAACTGGTGAGTGATTTGACCTCCGACGCATTTCTCGCAGCTTTTCGCCGATTCGTTTCTCGACGTGGACTTTGTTCGAATGTGTATTCGGACAATGGAACCAACTTCCAAGGTGCACGTCGGTGCTTGAACGAGATGCACAAGCTGGTCATCTCAGAAGCATACAATGAGGCTGTTGCTTCCTCACTTGCGAAGGATAACGTAACTTGGCACTTTATCCCTCCATCGTCTCCTCACTTTGGTGGTTTGTGGGAGGCTGGAGTCAAGTCGGTAAAATTTCATTTGCGACGAGTCATTGGAGCCACCATCCTTTCATTCGAGGAAATGTATACGGTGCTCACTCAAATAGAAGCTATCTTAAATTCTCGACCTCTTTGTACTATCTCAGATAATGATTTGAATCCACTAACACCCGCCCACTTTCTCATAGGTGAACCTTTTACTGCTGTCCCGGAACCAACCACGCTGTCCACGCCATTGAATCGCTTGTCCCACTGGAATCACCTGCAAAATATGGTACAAGGTTTCTGGAAACGGTGGCATTCGGAATATATCACCACCCTACAAGAACGACCGAAATGGAAGACGGCAACTCCGAACCTCAAACCAGGCGATCTGGTGATAATTAAAGAGCCAAATCTTCCACCAACAAAGTGGCTACTTGGGAGGATCGATGCGACAACCCAAGGGACTGATGGTCGAGTAAGGGTTGCTACTGTTAGGACAAACGGTGGAACATTTGTTCGCCCAATCACCAAGCTTGCCCTACTACCCATGTCCTGAAACTCGTTCCAGGGGGGCCGGGATGTTCAGAACTAATCAACTTTATTTCGATGCTAACTAAAATTATCTAAATTAAATTATTTCATTTCATTCATTCTTCATTTAATTCAATTATTTTTCTTTTTGCTCATGCGTTAATTCATGTTAAGATTTATATTGTTAATTTATTTTTGAAACTTGCCGAACATCATACACATACACTATAATTTATCAAAACATTAACCTTGAACTTGAATTATGAAACACTCTCTCTTGCTTAAGATTATAATGTACCGTAGCCTATTTCCACTCAATTGTTTCCAATTTCTCTTTGTGGTCATTTTCTTTGCACTTGCATGTTAGATTTTGTAAATTCTTCGTTCTTTTTAAATTGGACCACACAGAGGAGCAGACCTAATTATTTGGTAAACTTGTATCGACACAAACCATTTTATAGACAACATTTAATAAACCATATACATTTAATTATACAAAACGAATCAATTTGTTTATTCGTTCATATTCATAGTGGTCCTTCGAGCCGGATTTAAAGACAATCTCGTGGCAAAAACATTAAAAATTATCAAACGAATCTGGAATTATATATTTATTGATGGCATGATATATAATCCGATTCCGTTGCTCCTCACGTGTTAGACACTCTGGCTTCCAATTTGAATAAAAGCTTGGCATTATTTGTGATTTATCGATTTAATTAATCACTGATTTGGTGCGGTTTATGTTTAATCAAAACTTGGGGTATTCAGAATACCGTATTCTCGTTGTACCTATTTAAACTTTTTGGAACAGAATCTTAGAATTAAAAACAATGTTAAGTGCGCTTAAAGTTAAATGTGGCAATGCAAAAGCTCGGCTTACTCGGGCTGCAGCATTTATAGACACGATTGAAGCATCCACATCGGTTGAAATGCTGGAAATTCGATTAAGTAGACTCGAGACCACGTGGTCTGAATTTTCGTCCCTACATAACGAAATTCTCGAACATTTGAAGGACGATGAAGTCAAGGAAATTGAGGATGAATTTTCGGTTTACGAAAGTAAATATTTCGATACTAATTCTCAAATAGTTAAAGCTATTCGCGATAGGGCAAAACCTTCTCTAAAGGCCATAGAACTCCCCGATTGTTCATCAGCTATAAATCGCTTAGCCGAGCAGCAATCAGTGTTCCTAGAAAAACTTAGTTCGTCTGCATCGCCGCCGTCTAGTGATGCGAATACAACTAAACTCCCATCTATCGTTGTGCCAACATTCAGTGGTAGCTATAAAGATTGGCCATCTTTTCGTGACATTTTTCTCGGTTCAGTTGACACTAAGGTGAATCTAAGTGCGGTTCATAAATTTCATTACCTAAAATCATATTTACGTGGTGACGCAGCAAATCTGATAAAACATATCCAAATAAATGAGGCAAACTATTCGGAAGCTTGGGATCGTTTGGAAAAGCGGTACGATCGTAGCCAATTAATCGTCCAATTGTTCATCGAAAGCTTTTTATCGCTTCCCACTGCAAGCAGTTGCAACGCATTGATTTTGAGAAAAATCTCTGACGGTGCAGATGAAGTAGTGCGTGGTCTTAATGCTTTGGGAAAACCTAGTCGTGATCCCTGGCTCATTTATTTATTATTGAACAAACTTGACTCGGACACAAAGCAATCTTGGGCAGAGCATATCGGTTCTCGGGAAGATTCTACGATTGTAGAATTTTTAGAATTCCTTGAAAAGCGGTGTGATGCTCTTGAGGCATGCCAATCATTAAACAATCGTCCGGGTACATCGCGTATAAAACAAACAAATACCATTCGAGCTCATGTAGCTGGGTCGCAAGAGCAAACTTCGACTACTAAGTGCCCAATGTGTCAAGAAAACCATATAATCGCCCAGTGCTCCAAATTCGTCGCGTTAGACACTGATTCCCGTCGAATGTTTGCAAAGACAAATTCGTTATGTTTCAATTGTCTTCGAGTTGGACATTCGTCACAAAAATGTCATTCGTCTTTCCGTTGTCGTGTGTGCAAATCGCGCCATCACTCGCTCGTGCATTCCGATGATGCAGTTAAGAAATCTCAATCGCCTTCCTTACCTACTTCTCATCAATCTCAATCTTCAACACCAAACCTCGCTTCGACCTCTTCCAACATTCCACTCGTCAGTAACCATTCCCTTGAATTTAGTTGTCAAAAGAAGACACTCCTTCCAACTCTTTTGGCAAAAATCAAAGACATTCGTGGAAATCTTATCGACTGTCGAGTACTCTTGGATTCCGGGTCACAATCTACTTTCGTTTCTGAATCGTTCGCTCAACTCCTCGGTTATCATCGACAACATGCAAAAATACCCATTCTTGGCTTATCTTCGACTGACATAGGACACACAAAAGGTCGCATCTCGTTAAATCTCCGTTCTCGTGTCAACTCGTCTAAGTTGTTCGTTGAGGCCTTCATACTAAGCAAATTAACTTCGGACTTACCAACTAGATCAATTGATGTTTCTTCCTGGTCTCACATTCGCAGTCTTGAACTTGCTGATCCAACCTTCAACGTCGCTTCTCCAATTGATGTTCTTCTTGGAGGGGACAAGCTGTGGAACATTATTAAAGACGGACAAGTTCGAGGTTCTAATGGTTGCCCAATCGCTCAAAACACTTTGTTTGGGTGGGTCATAACAGGACAGTTTTTTGAGCCAGAAGACTCGAACCATTTTGCTTCATTACACTCTACAATCGACACAGATGCATTATTACAACGGTTTTGGGAACTCGAGGAGGTTGTTCCACCAAACAATTCCATTGCTACCGACCAGGCTGAAGAACATTTTTGTCGGACCTTCTCTCGATCATCAGACGGTAAATATGTCGTTCAACTTCCTTTCAAAACCCCAAATCCATCTTTCGAACCAACACTTTCTCTGGCGCGTTCTCGCCTATTTGCAATGGAACGTCGATTTGTTCAACATCCTAAGTTGCGAGAGTTATATTCTGCATTCATGCAAGAATATATCGACCTTGGCCATATGACTCTTATCCCTCGTGAAGAGCTTGTGATTCCTAACGGCAACTGCTTTTATCTTCCCCACCACGCAGTGTTCAAAGATGATAGTTCGACTACTAAGCTGCGTGTCGTTTTTGATGGCTCAGCCAAGGACTCCACTGGAAAGTCGTTAAACTCGACATTACTAATAGGCCCTCCTATCCAACGTGATCTGATAGGTGTTTGTTTGCGGTTCCGACAACACCCGTTCGTCTTTACAGCGGACGTTGTTAAAATGTTTCGACAAATCTGGATAGAAGATTGTGATTCTGACTACCAACGTATTGTATGGCGAAGCTCTCCTTCGAAAGACATCGAACATTATCGTTTACGTACTGTGACGTACGGTACGGCTTCCGCTCCGTTCTTGTCAGTTCGCGTTCTTAAGCAGCTAGCCGAAGACTACAAGTCAGATTACCCAAACGCCGCTCGTGTTCTATTGGAGGACGTCTACGTGGATGACGTAATGACAGGAGCAAATTCAATCAACAACCTCGTCGAACTGCAAGCCGAACTCGTTACTCTTCTTTCCATGGCCAAACTTGAGCTGCGAAAATGGAGCTCCAATTGTTGGCCTCTCTTAGCTTCTCTCCCTAAAGAACAATGTGAATACTCTTTCTACGACACTGAACGCACAAAATCATACATTAAGGTTCTCGGGATGCATTGGAATCCTTCAAAGGACAAATATTCGTTCCGTATGTCAAATTCTCTTCCAACCATTTCATTGACTAGGCGTTCGTTGCTGTCTGAAGTGTCGCAAATATTCGATCCGCTAGGATTGTTGGCACCATCGGTCATCCTTTTCAAGATGCTCTTTCAGGAACTCTGGTCATCGAAGTTAACGTTGGGATGGGACGACCCGCTGCCCACTGAGTTAGCTGATCGTTGGGAACGGTACCGAAAAGAGATCTCATTTTTTGAGCAAGTTCGAGTCCCCAGACATTTGTTCAACTCATCGTTTAACGACATTGAACTCCATGGGTTCTGCGACGCGTCCACACTTGCTTATGGTGCAGTGTTATACACGCGTTCTAAAGTCTCTGAAGGAGAATACAAAACAACAATTGTAGCAGCCAAGACCAAAGTCGCTCCGTTAAAACCAGTGTCGATTCCACGTCTAGAGCTTTGTGGGGCTTTGCTGTTGACTCGCTTGTTTAGTCTCGTGAAATCATCGTGCTCATACCAATTCACAAAGACCGTGGCCTGGTGCGACTCTGAAATTGTTTTACACTGGCTTTCATCTCATCCTCGTCGCTGGACTACGTTCGTCGCCAACAGAACTGCTACCATTCTCGAATCCACTCCAAGAAGTTGCTGGCGCCATATTTCTTCCGAGTCCAATCCCGCAGACTGTGCGTCTCGCGGTGTGCTTCCATCGGAACTCCCAAATCATCGTCTTTGGTGGACTGGCCCATCTTGGCTTTCGCAGGACGAAAGCCAATGGCCGAAATCGAAATTCAACACTCTAAAATCGGATGACAACGAACTTCTCCTCGAAACAAGACCATGTCCTCGTCGAGTTCTTGTAACCCAAACCAAAATGTTTGATGTCATCGACCACATTATCACCAAAACCTCGTCGTGGGATCGCATGCAACGAATCCTCGCTTACGTAATTCGATTTATCTTCAACTACCTCAGTCCAAAATCTAATCGTCGAACCTCATACCTAACAACACAAGAATTATACATCGCAAAAACAACACTCATTAAATACATTCAATTAAAATCATTCAGTGTCGACATTCGCGCCCTTAAAACTAAAAATCAACTGCCCCTTAAATCAAAACTCTTAAAATATACTCCATTCCTTGATAATAAAGGTCTTCTTCGAGTAGGAGGAAGAATTAAGAATGCTAATCTATCTTTCAACATTAAACATCCATATATTCTTCCCAATGATAACCTTTCTCGTCTCATTATAGAACATATGCACAAGATAAACCTGCATCCGGGAGTGTCCGCAACGTTCGCAATCGTAAGGCAGCAATTTTGGATACTAGGATCTCGAAATCTCACCAGAAGCATCGTTTTCAAATGCATTACATGCTTCAAATTGCGGCAAACAGCGTCTTCGCAGTTAATGGGAAACTTACCATCGCAACGCATATCACAAAGCCGTCCATTTTCGCACACTGGTTGTGACTATGCTGGTCCGATTTCCATAAAATTATCCAGAGGTCGCAATCCAAAAATATCGAAAGCATACATATGTCTGTTTGTATGTATGGCTACGAAGGCAATGCACCTCGAACTGGTGAGTGATTTGACCTCCGACGCATTTCTCGCAGCTTTTCGCCGATTCGTTTCTCGACGTGGACTTTGTTCGAATGTGTATTCGGACAATGGAACCAACTTCCAAGGTGCACGTCGGTGCTTGAACGAGATGCACAAGCTGGTCATCTCAGAAGCATACAATGAGGCTGTTGCTTCCTCACTTGCGAAGGATAACGTAACTTGGCACTTTATCCCTCCATCGTCTCCTCACTTTGGTGGTTTGTGGGAGGCTGGAGTCAAGTCGGTAAAATTTCATTTGCGACGAGTCATTGGAGCCACCATCCTTTCATTCGAGGAAATGTATACGGTGCTCACTCAAATAGAAGCTATCTTAAATTCTCGACCTCTTTGTACTATCTCAGATAATGATTTGAATCCACTAACACCCGCCCACTTTCTCATAGGTGAACCTTTTACTGCTGTCCCGGAACCAACCACGCTGTCCACGCCATTGAATCGCTTGTCCCACTGGAATCACCTGCAAAATATGGTACAAGGTTTCTGGAAACGGTGGCATTCGGAATATATCACCACCCTACAAGAACGACCGAAATGGAAGACGGCAACTCCGAACCTCAAACCAGGCGATCTGGTGATAATTAAAGAGCCAAATCTTCCACCAACAAAGTGGCTACTTGGGAGGATCGATGCGACAACCCAAGGGACTGATGGTCGAGTAAGGGTTGCTACTGTTAGGACAAACGGTGGAACATTTGTTCGCCCAATCACCAAGCTTGCCCTACTACCCATGTCCTGAAACTCGTTCCAGGGGGGCCGGGATGTTCAGAACTAATCAACTTTATTTCGATGCTAACTAAAATTATCTAAATTAAATTATTTCATTTCATTCATTCTTCATTTAATTCAATTATTTTTCTTTTTGCTCATGCGTTAATTCATGTTAAGATTTATATTGTTAATTTATTTTTGAAACTTGCCGAACATCATACACATACACTATAATTTATCAAAACATTAACCTTGAACTTGAATTATGAAACACTCTCTCTTGCTTAAGATTATAATGTACCGTAGCCTATTTCCACTCAATTGTTTCCAATTTCTCTTTGTGGTCATTTTCTTTGCACTTGCATGTTAGATTTTGTAAATTCTTCGTTCTTTTTAAATTGGACCACACAGAGGAGCAGACCTAATTATTTGGTAAACTTGTATCGACACAAACCATTTTATAGACAACATTTAATAAACCATATACATTTAATTATACAAAACGAATCAATTTGTTTATTCGTTCATATTCAACATGCACATGGCTAATGAGACGGTCTTCAATTTGGACTTGACGGGAGGCGGCTATGGCCAAGAAAGAATTGCTTTTATCTTTATGATTCGGAAAAATTTTTGTTTGGAAAACTATAAAGGAAAAAAACTACATCCGACAGACAATGTTGCACTTCAGCACAGGCACTAATCTGGCAAACACAATAAGTTTAGATAGTCACTGCAATTTTGAGTGTTGAACATCATTTTTTTCTCCTTATCAAAGCAGTTGCACAGCTAAGGGTCGAAACAATTTCCTCTTATTGTTGGCCAGCACATGATTCACTTTCAAACTTAAAGTATTCCAGCGGTTTTGGTTCCGCCATGCAGAAGACTTTCCGGAGTGGTTTCTCTTGGTCATAACCCCAACATTGCATTATAAGTGGCATTGCAGTTTGATGGTTCTATACATTTGTGGTGTTACATCGACTTCCACATTCATGTTTCGTGTAGCGCTTCAATTGAAAGGGCTTCTAGAGAAGTTGCGTGCTGCGTGCAGCGAGTCCTCACCTTTTTTATTTATACGGATTTCATCAAAACCGTACTAAATCACACTTTCGGTCGCGGAGAGTGTAACCAGTAATTCCCTATTGATCACCAAAAAAGAGCTGATCTATAACATTCCACTGTCTCCTTCTCAACCTTTGGGACTTTTCAGACGTGATCAGTTTAATGATCTAACATATTATCTGGGCAGTTGTGTTGTGCCGGTGCTGGGACCATTTTTCCTTGTGACAACCTAAAGCTCGGCACCCGGCCAGACTTCTTGCAATCCATTGACATCAGCCCTGTATATATAGTAAGATTTCCACAGGCTATGAGTTTGAAACGACTTTGTTACCAATCTGCATCGACTGTGTCTGGGAGAGGCTCCGGATTCTCCTCGATGACAGATAAAACTTTGAAGCTTAGGTGAGTGTTGACGTCTGCCAATTGATCATGATTCATGAGAGATGTTATAATCCACATAACTCCTGTCAATTGCCGTGATTATGATCTTGCCGTTGACCAAGTCTCTGAAGGTTCCGGGGTTCTTTCCGCCGCCGACTTTGCAGCTAGAATTCTCGTAACATTACGCTGATTTTGATCGGCCTGAGCTTTCGTACGAAGTACCTGGAGAGCTACTCTCTGCTGGAACCAATAGGGGAGCACCCCAACTCAAAGCAACACATACTAAGCGTGGCGGATTTTTCCTCTGAGGATGGAGCGACGATTCTTGCTATGGAACGGACATGGGAATGGGCGTGGAACTGCTGCAATTTGCAGGAAGTCATAGCTGTTCCACTAACGGGTAGATAGTTCATGGGATTCCATAGCCCTCAGTTGGCTCGACAGTCTTTCCAGGAGATGGGATCGCATTGACAGTCCTGGCGCGATTCATTCTTTATATCAATGTTCTGTTCGATATTTTTTTTAATTTGGTTCCCACGAGGCAGAGCCGCTTACCGGGGAAAGGCAGGTATATGACGGACCTTGCCATCTAAAAGAGCTCGTTAATGTCTGGTTTATCCCCCTGCGATTCATTCTTCGGTACGGTTTTCGTACAAAGAACGCTCAGTCGCTAACAACACCACTGAAATCAGGAACCTCTAAACTATGATTAAATTGGGTTTCCGAATGTTGCGCCTAGCTAGCGTCGAAAATTCTGTGCCCTACCTATCATAACTTCTATCAAGAGTTTTCCTTTCCAACAATTTAGTAACTTTTGATCAACCAGAAGCATTGCCTGCTATGATACATGTGACCAACTGATTAAAGATAACTACAGACTATCTATCGATTTGTTTTGGAACAACAAGATTCGGACCGTTAATTCTAAGATATTTAGAAAAAATAATCAGAACAACCTTCCGTGGCTGAAACTGCAGAGAACGACGGAGAACAGGGACGAAACTCCTGACCTGACAGCGCAAATTGATCCTGAGGAAGCCGTCCTGGACGATGACTTCTTCATTATCGAAGATCCGCAGGAGAAAGTAGAGGCAGTGGGAGCTGCTTTTCAGCAAGTGTACAAGGTAAATGCTAGCATTAACCCGAATCACGACCTGGAACTATATTGTGCAGTGGCGATCCAAGAACCGCGGTTTCATGCGGTTCAATGATGACTTTTTGGCAAACGCCATAATCGCCGAGCAAACGGAAGCAAGTCCTCTATTAGTAACGAAGTTGGAGCTCCAGCTCATCTTCGATTCAATGAAGAATCAAGAATAAGAATAAGAAGTCAGCAGGTGTCGATGGTATATCCAACATTGTACTAAGACACTTACCGATTGAGGCAATAGACATCTACACCACTCTGTTTAACAACGCCCTGAATAATGCAGAGCGCTGGAAGACAGCTGTGGTTCATCCTCTCCTAAAAAAGGGAAAGGACAACTCCAATCCGTGAAATCTTCGGTCGATAAGTCTTCTACCGAGCATCAGCAAGGTATTCGAAAAGATCATTAATAGGGCCCTGACTAAGTGGGATGCGGACAACACGATAGTTCCGGATAACCAGTTCGGGTTCAAGGCGGGACATGACACCATTCATGCCGCGTATTAACTCGTTTCGGATATTCAATGGAATAAGTCAAAGAAACAATGCACGGGTGCAGTTCTGGTTGACTTGGAAAAGGTTTTCGAGGCCTTTATCTAAACCTGACCAGACTTGGCATAAGTAAACCATTGTTGTTTATGCTCTATAATATGCTTAACGGTAGAAAGTTTGTTGTCAAAAGTGGCAATGTAACTTCTACCACAATATTTGATATTAAAAATGGTCTACAACATGGAGCGGTTAACTCGCCGATTCTCTTCAGTATTTACACCAGCGATCTGATAGGTAGCCTTACCCAAGCAAT
This sequence comes from Sphaerophoria taeniata, assembly GCA_943590905.1. NCBI lineage: Eukaryota > Metazoa > Arthropoda > Insecta > Diptera > Syrphidae > Sphaerophoria > Sphaerophoria taeniata. Next base: position 264,479,598 of record OX016540.1, read on the forward strand.
TGCGTATGTTGACGATCGAATTGCGTACAGAACTACTCCAAAGGTTGAAGTCATTAAAACTCTCTTGCAACGTGACTTCGAGAAGATTCAGCGATATTGCGATGACTGGAAACTGAAAATAAATGTCCAGAAATGCGAGACAATTCTGTTCCGGACTTCGTTGTCTAGGGCCTCGGGGGATACGCGCAAGAATTGGCACAAGATGGTCATCGTTGGGCTTCACGGTCAGCAATTACCGAGCAAAAGTTATGTAAAGTACCTAGGTATCTGGGTGGATCAGTATTTATATTTCGACAGACATATAAATGCTGCCTTGGCCAGGGCCAGAGGAGCTTTCACTCTGACGAAACGGTTGTTTTACAGCAGTCGGCTTGACCCTAGAGTGAAGGTTATTTGCTACATGGCCCTCATACGGCCGATGATCGTCTATGGCTGTCCAGTGTGGTTCAACGTTGCACCATGTATGATGGAGAAAATTCGGGTGTTCGAGAGACAGTGTCTTTGGCGCTGTCTCGGTTTGTATCGAAGACCGGAATCTTCTTTTATCCATTACTATTCTAACGAGGTTCTATACAACGAGGCTCAGATCAACAGAATCGACAATTTCGTGATAAGGGTTAATTATTTGAGTTCTCTGGCTGTTTCGTTAGTCCATAAGCTTCTTATTTCTAAGTATTTAAGTCTTTTTACATACCTAACGACTCTTTTGATATTTTGTTCCGTAGTTTTCATTTGATAAGATTAAAAAAAAACACAATTTTAAATTTTAATTGATTTTCATGCGAAACACAATCTAAAAGGTTCCTATTAAATTTTATCCAGAAAAACATAAAAAATGTAATCCAATTTAGCTTTGAGCAATAAGCCTTCCTTGAAGAACACATTACCACAAAATTTCAGCCAGCTTTATGATCCCATTAGACGACATGACTTCTGCTTCTTTTACCATGTGGTCCTAAAGCTCTTACCCAATGCAATTGATATCATTATCTTATCGTTGAGAATCAAACCTCCTTCTTCAAGGAAACTCTATTAACATGCAACATGCGAACTTAGCTTATCTCCACATAAACTTATGATTTCATTTAGGACTAGGATAACGAAAATCCCTACGAAAGGCATTTAGGAATAATTCCGATATTATCACAGCTGGGGATCTTAATACCTAGTCATTGACCATGAATCACACACACTGTGATGAGTTTGCATAAATGCAATTCGAGGCGGAACAAGCAGTAACATAACCAGCTCAATAAACTTTTAATATGCAAACTATGATTGGTCCAGCTTCCTGTGTGTAAGATATTGCCGCTAGTGAAGCCGTTTAGTGGAATGTCCACATGTGGTCCTAGAAGATGATCATGGGTTAACAAGTTAACATTGAAGTCTTCCATCTTTTGAATTCGAGAGAAGTTGGATGATCTTTTCGGAACGTTGAACGTTAAGAAAATGAAGCAAAAATGCAATATAGCTGTTGTTTGGTGAATCTCGAGCCAAATAGCTATCATTTCTCGTCGGGTAGAGAACATAGAATGGGGCTTAAGGATGTTGTGAACATTGTAAATGAGATTGCGCGTTGGGAACATTGATTATTATGATTTTATGAAACTGTTACTAAAGGAGACCCTATCAAAGATTTTTTAGTGGCTTCAGGCTATGTTAATAAAGTTTTGAAGACCAGGCACGGTTAGGCAGTAATTATTTTGTTCTATTATGTCTTCAGTTATTTTTTACGACTTGATCTCCTATGTTTTGATGTTGATTTTGAACTGGTAAGGAAGATTGATTTGATTGATAAAGGAAAAAGCATGTGTTTAGCTTACCGGTGCAAGGGTTTGGGACGTTAAGACATTTTTTTTTTTAAGATCCCTTAAATATGTTCACTGTTCATGATGGTTGAGAAAAATTGTTATGGTCGACTGCTGGAGGTATTCAAGAGCTACACCAAACCCCAAACAAGGGAGAAACAGTCTTAGAAATAGCCGCTTAACAATTCCCAAGTCCAACTTCTTGTGAAATCGAACGTGGAGGCTTGAATGGATGTATCTTCTACCTTTCAATTCACCAGATACTGTGGTCTAAAAGATCCATATGCCCTATCTTCAAAATTGACCAAAATGTCTGCCACATCGATCGGATGGATAGCAGCACTTCAATTTTGCAGTCCGGCAGCAGGGTTCAGAGTTCAGATGACTAGAAATGCCGAAGCTTCACTTCAAAGACGAACCCGATGCCCATATCAAGGGCACTTGAGGGCACTCTGAGATATTGCATGTATTCAGAGCCGGAAAACGTAAAATAATTGAGTAAAGTTAAGAACACTTTACCCATCTCGTGTACAATTTGTTCCTTGTCATGATATTTTTGTATGCAATCTACCTTAAGCAACTCTCAGCTTAAAGCGTATAAGCCATTAGCAGACCTAAACAAGCAACCATTTTTATTTTATTCCTCTTCATGAGTTATACAAACAAAAACTGTCTTTGGAAAGCAATTATGATCACTATTATTCGGTTTAGACGTTGCCGGTTGCACTTTTAATTAATTTTAACGATTAGTGTGAAAAGACTCTGGTTAACTATCAGTCTCGGTTGCACTCTGAATGCCAAATAGAAAACACCGAACAAATGGTTTTGACATCTGGAGATGTTGTTGATGTAAGCGTTGTTTGACCAATACTCCGTTCACAAACCACAGACATCAGACTTGTCCGTTTAACAAGAAGACAGCAAAAATGCGGAAATATGTTTAACGTTTGCACACTGAACAGGAATCAATGGAAACCACCTGAAACACAGCGTGATGTGGTCAACAGTCTGAGTAGAGGAATTTGCTCTGCCAAGAACTAGGTGATTTGTGGCAGACTGGGATTTCATGTCAGACAGCGACGTGACAGCAGCAGCGTCTGGATGTTTGGAATGAACTTTAAGCTCTTGTAACGCTGCGCAAGAAAACCAGGATACTGTGATGCGACAAGTGATTTCAGCCAAGGAAAGACTTTCTGTGACCTTGCGATTTTTGGCAACTGGTAACGCATTTCAAGATTTAAGCTTCTCCACTCGTATTGGTGCAAACACAATTTCAAACATTATCCACGAAACTTTGGAAGCATTGATTAAAGAGTTAGAGGGGAGAGTTATGTGTTTTCCCACATCAGAAGAGGTCTGGCATTTGCGTGGGTTCTAATGATGGAAAACACATAAACTTTCAAAAGGAAGGTTTCAAACATCGGAATTATAAAGGGAGCGATAGTATAGTCCTTCTAGCATTGGTCGATGCTGACTATAATTTTTTATTTGTGGATATAGGAACAAACGGTCGAATAAGTGACTCTGCCGTTTTCCGAAGAATAAGATATAATTTTAAGATGCCATATGCTGAAGTTAGACATTCCAAAGGCAACCAAGCTTTCACGGAACGCAGTGGTGGTAACCGTAACAACAATGAAGCATTAGAAATTCATGAAAACTGTGCGATTACTTCAACACTGTTGGAGCTGTTCCATTTCAATACGCAGTTATAGAAAGGGAAATTGGTGATGAAGAAGAATAATAGCCGTGTTTTTTTCACTAGCCAGTAGCCAGCACAGCAAAATTATATTGGCAAACAAAAACAATTTAGATTAAAGTCGATAAAAAGGCCAGTAAAAAAATGACAGTTGTGCCGGCGATAGAACTTTCAATTATTGAAATGAAGATAGCGCTGATAGCGTTGAAAAGAACTATTTTGCTACGCAAATCTAATGAAATGAGCTTCTCTGAACTCACTTAGATTGAAGTATTTGCTAATTTTTGGAATCCGAGACGCAACCCTCAGGTCCATTTTGCCATACAAATTGAATTTGACAGATAAAGTGAGTTGGAGCGTTTTATTCGCACTTTACTGGCTACTGAGTAGTGAAAAAAACACGACTAATGTCAAACTTCAACTCAATACAAACTCAGTTTATTTTTAATATTTTCGTTGTTTTAATAATAAAAATTTTGGAATAAATATGTTAACAAGACTTTATTTTACTCTAAATCGTTGGTTTTTGCTTGATTGATCGCCTGAGAGACGTTACTCATTTTTTCGAGTTTAAATTTTCGTTTTTGAACGAACGAAGAATTGCAGGTATAGTCCAGGCAAATTAACTCATTTACAAAGATAAAAAAAGAAAAATGTTATCCAGAATTTAACGTTTTCAAATGGTTAAAAGGGTTAAAGTCTGTTGAATCAAAATCACTCAGCTTTTTCATAACTCTGTTTTTAGTAAATTAATTTCTAATCAGCAGGAAATGATTTTGTAAATTTCAATCAATGAAAATTATTTATTCATTCGATCCTTAGCAACTGAACAATAAACATCTTTTGTAAATAAATATTAAAGAATAGAACAATATCTTTTTCTTCTGGAATTGAATAGAAGCTTTCTCAACTCAAGACTTTTCTCTAAACAAAGTCAACATAAGGAAAATAAGTTTTGCGCCCAAGAAGGTAAGGGGATGATTTTAGGGGTTGAAAAGGGGGGAAATGGATACATCTCGTATTTTTTGTAATTTCACCCGAAATTTGATGTCCTACTGAAAAATGTTGTATACAAAAAAAAATCTACAGCTTTTGTATGGGTCATTTTTTAATATAACCTCAACATTTTAGAAAAAAATGCAAAAAATCAAAAAAAAAAACTTGTCAATTTCTCAAAAATAAATATTTTTTAACCAAACTTGCTGAAAGTACTCCTTTTCATGTCCCAAACAATAGAAAAAATGTTTAGATTGAAATATTAAAAACTGTTTGAAATATTCATTTTTTTCGGCCCGAAACACGTTGTTTTCAAAGTTACATTTTACTACACACAATCATCGTAGAGAGGTCATACAGGGCTCATTTTTTTTCGTTTTGACGTCTACTTTTCAATAAAATAATAAAACAATACAGTTTCTATTTAAAAACATGTCTAAAAATTGAAAAATATAAAAAAATTAATTTTGCAAAAACAAATTTTTTGGTTATTGTTAATAATTTGTTATAAATAATTTTTTTTTAAATAATAAGACCATTGAATTGTACGGGAAAAAACACGAAAAACATATGTTTTCCTATTTAATTACATTTTTTATTTTTGTACAATACTGCTATAAACATTGTAATAGCATATCATTCAGGTAAGTAAATACAATGCCATCGACTTTTACTTTAATAAGAAAAGTGCCTCATTTCTCGCGATGAAATTAAATAATTGAATGATTTTTTTAAATGAATTCTGAATCTAATTTAACTTGCACCAAATTTATAATTGAAATTTATATCAACAAAATAGATAGTTAACAATACTACTACTACTACTTATAATAATAATAAAAAATAATGGAGGTAAATGACAATAATGAAAAACTCAATTTTAATCAAGTTGATTTTTTAATGAAATATGCTCAAGTACTGATAAATATCATGCATTTACAATTTATATACACAAATATAATATATTTATTATGCGATTTATTACATATTTAATAACGAATACATTATGCACACTAAACCAATTTTTGTCTTTTCGCTAATTGTAAGTTTGGCTGATCATCATCAATTAATTGTAAGTTTGGCTGATCATCATCGATTAATTGTTCGTCGAAATATGTGACTTCCTCATTATCTTCAATCGTTTCCTCATCAAATTCCTCTTGAAACTTTTCTATAGCAAGATTTTCTGAGTTGAAGATAATACTTGGTTGTTCAGGATTATCAGAAATTTTATCAAAATCACTTAAATCTTTTGAACCTTTTTCAGCGTTTGAACAACTTTCAGAACCATGGCATTTTGTATGCATAATTCATTATTAAATATGTATATATATTTATATATATATAAACAGCAGTATTGTACAAAAATAAAAAATGTATTTAAATAGGAAAACATATGTTTTTTCGTGTTTTTTCCCGTACAATTCAATGGTCTTATTATTTAAAGAAAAAAAATTATTTATAACAAATTATTAACAATAACCAAAAAATTTGTTTTTGCAAAATTAATTTTTTTATATTTTTCAATTTTTAGACATGTTTTTAAATGGAAACTGTATTATTTTATTATTTCATTGAAAAGTAGACGTCAATACGAAAAAAATGAGCCCTGTATGACCTCTCTATGATGATTGTATGTAGTAAAATGTAACTTTGAAAACAACGTGTTTCGGACCGAAAAAAATGAATATTTCAAACAGTTTTTAATATTTCAATCTAAATTTTTTTCTATTGTTTGGGACATAAAAAGGAGTACTTTCAGCAAGTTTGGTTAAAAAATATTTATTTTTGAGAAATTGACAAGTAAAAAACAAAAAAAAATGTTTTTTTTTGATTTTTTGCATTTTTTTCTAAAATGTTGAGGTTATATTAAAAAATGACCCATACAAAAGCTGTAGATTTTTTTTTGTATACAACATTTTTCAGTAGGACATCAAATTTCGGGTGAAATTACAAAAAATACGAGATGTATCCATTTCCCCCCTTTTCAACCCCTAAAATCATCCCCTTACCTTCTTGGGCGCAAAACTCATTTTCCTTATGTTGACTTTAACCCTTTTAACCATTTGAAAACGTAAATTTCTGGATAACATTTTTTTGTTCTCCATATTCAACGTGCCTGACTAGTATGAAAGACACAAAACCGTTAACAGCGGGGTCTAGTGGAGTAGTTGCATTATTTTCAGCAAATAATATCGGCTGTGTAAGAGATTCTGCGAGGTGGTTAATGGCTCTCGAAAATCTCTCGTCGTTGGAATTTTCTTGATGCCTTTTTTTCCTCGACTTTTATTGATTGGTGAACCAGACCTTGATTTTGAAGTTGATGAATGATGACTCTTTGGAAGGTGGAGATTCGATGTTAGATTGCGTTTCTGCATTTGAACAGCTCGGTGGTTCATTGGCAATGTATTGTACTGTGTTTGAAGTTATCGCATCTTCATACTCTACCAGCATTTCGATTTCTGTGTGTTTTTCGTCATATATGTAATTGATTCCTAAACATAAGATTTTGTTATATGTATACGTTTACTATGGCAACACAAGAGTGATGCTTGTATTTGTAGAAGAAAAAATTATATAATAATCGAGTAAAATCGGCATCAATAAGCAAAAGCAATTTCGTGTTTTATTTGCAAAGTGTGAATAAGTTTTAATTTTTCGGACCTAGCCGAATGTAACAATAACCATTGTTTTTTGAGTTGCTATTAAAAATGGTTCTTCAATTTTTTGAAGGTTTGATTTTTTTTTTATTGATAGTCTGGGAGGGGACCGCAAGATTACCTACGTCATCAGCAGAGTGGAAAATCTAGCCACCATCTAAATGCTAAATGACATGAAATTTTCCAAACCTACCTCATCAGCAGAGTGGAAAATTTAGCCACCATCTAATGGTTAATGACACGAAATTTTCAAAACCAGTGGTCGGACAGACTTTTTCCTGGGCCTTTTCGTGGCAAAATTGCACTTCCGGTTGCGTTTTTTGGTGCAACTTATACTATGGGGAAATTTTAAAAAGAGGTCAATAGACATTTCGTCGAAGATACCAAATCATATGGTCGGACAGAAATAACCCGGGCCTTTCCCTTTGTCCGACCATCTTAAAAACGGTATTTTTGGTGTCGTCCTAACCTCATCGAGTAAAAGGGCAAATGGGGTATATCAAATGAAAGCGTAGAACGTCTTCATTAAGAATTTACTAGTCGGACAAACTTTGATGCTGAGTTGAAGCATTAAAGAAATTAACAGATTTTTTTTTAGAAAAACGCGGTCGGTTGCATAATTGGCCCATGATTTGGTATCTTCGACGAAATGTCTATTGACTTCTACTTACTTTTTCTAATTTCCCCGTGGTATAAGCTGACACCAAAAAACGCAACCGGAAGTTTTAGCTACCAAAAGGCCCAGGAAAAGTCTGTCCGACCACTGGTTTTGAAAATTTCGTGTCATTTACCATTAGATGGTGGCTAAATTTTCCACTCTGCTGATGAGGTAGGTAATCTTACGGTCGCCTCCCCGACTACATATGAGGCTTAATCGTTCTTCAATTTAAATTCTTGATTTGAATTATTTTTTCTTCTTTAAAAAATGACGTTGTATGGCGTATACTTACTATTTTGACAGCTCTGTTTGAAGCAATTATCAGTGTTGCTCTGTATGTGCTTTTTAGGGTTTTTTATTATTAGATGGAAATTTTTTAACCAACTTCAGAGCACACAATCTGACAATATCACGTTCAATATCACAAATACAAACAAAACAAATTGGAACAATTGGATATTTTTACAGGCTCCATTTCAAGCCGTCTTTATGTTTAAAGCAACGAAGACACTGCCTACTATCAGGCGGAATGAAAGATCTTATAATAACTCCCCACATTTTAGTGATTGAGTTTGAGTATCAAGTCAAACGAACTTAGACCATTTCATTGACCTGTCCACTGTTTCTACGTCTGAGATACTACCTGCTGTCTAGCCTACAGACCCAATTAAGACAATTTTATAATTCAACAATAATTGCAGTAACCCAGTAGTCCAAAAAAACGCAATCAAAGCAAAAATCCGATCTAAGAAAAGTCAAACATGATGCTGAACAAATGATGGTAAACAATCTACAAAAAAAGATGCGCAACATCAACTTCTATTGCATTCCTTTTCAGAACAAGCATTACACACTTCAGTGTAATGTTCGAGTTGTCGTTGTTCTTCGAGTTTTATAACGTCTAGTCTGTTGATACTTGGAATTACCCAAAACAACTCCTCTTCAAATACAAACAACATCAGTTGTAAGATCCATGTCCCAACTTTTGAAAACAACTCCAATTCAAGCAAATGTTTATTGACACACTTGTTCTTCACTGACTTAACAGGTCCAATAACATTGTTTAATGAGATGGCCTCTTTCAGTTTTTTTCTGCATACACCATTGCAGCAATACCAAACTACAGCTTCTACTGAAAGGAGTATAAAGACAAAGATGAAGTTACCCCTTGAAAATAATTAATCTTCCGCTTGGACCGAAGTTCCGCTCGAATCTTCTTTATCAAATTCTTGACTCAAAGTAGACGAAGTGCATGTTATTCACTTTTATTCACTTTGTGACTCTCTATTCCGGTCGGTGGCGGCGACTCGATCTCGAGCATCAGCAACCAGTATAATGAGTTGAGATTTTTATTTGTGATTATCCTTAATTGGTTTAGTGGTTAAATTGCTAGCTCAGTTGATTGTGGTGGCATCGGACTTGAAGTTCAAACAACGAACATTTGTGGACTAGTGCTGAAAATGGGAACATCGTTTTTCGTGATGATCACAATCGTATAAGGTGCTGAACAAGCTATGCAACATGGGTTCTACTTAACGCTTCATTTAATATCTGATTTCCTGGAGGAACCTTGAAATGAAAAAAAGAGCAACAAGTCGCGGTTGATTCATGGACGAGGTGCATGACAATCTGAAGTCTGACGATCTGGTAGCGCAGGACTCCTGGATTGTATTGTTTTAAAATTCTTTCGCACGTTCGGATGATAATTGTGGCTGAAGGTTTCGGGTTTGCAGAGTTTGGGCGTCTCGCGTCTGAATAACGCTGGTGGTTAGGTCTTAGGTGTTAATATAAATCAGATGATTCGTTTTAAAGTCATCAGTGGCTATGTAATTGAGGGTAACTGCTTTATGCAATAAGGAATTAGAGCAAAAGGGTTCCATAGGGCAGACACAGCACTGAACATATCTCTTAAGCATGCACCAAAAACTCTTCAGGTTTTTGTTAATGTAGGAAATGAATGCAATTACGGAATCTCTGATTGAACATTCAAAATATCTCCTTCTATCTCCAATGCCATCCCGACTGACCCACCTCATTGAATTCACATTTCCTCGCCTGGAGCAAACAAAAAACTAACATCATTGATTGCATTTCAAAGAAACCTCGGTTTTAGCTCGCATTCCTAATGCCTATGGCCATTCAATTGCACTCCAATTCCATTCCACCAAACAAACAAACAATGATGATGATCCCATTTCGATAGTCATTTGGGCACAGCCTCCATTCTTATGGGTGGTTCTTTGGTGTCCATTCACTGGAGATTTGAAACATTTACATTATTTTTCTTCTATTTCCTCCTCCTGGCATGTTATGGCGCTGGCGCATTATTTCGTGCCGATAATCGATGGACGAAAATTCCCTTCAATTAGATATTTTGCATCGGGCATTTTTATGCTAGAGAAGAAGGTGCATTCCAACAACAAACAAGCGGAAATGTAAACCTCTTTGGCCATGGTTGCTGATAAAATTGTTTCGAGAATGGAAGAACCTGCAGCGATTTGTTTGTGTGCAGGATAACGAACGTGTTCTTAATAGAATATTGGATTGGGAGACAAATAAGATAGTTATCGAAGATGCACGAAGAAGAAGCGAGTGCAGAAAAATGCCAAAATGGCAAACGGGAAAGATTAAGATTGGATGGTTTTGATTGGAATGGTCGATTTAGCAACCAACATCGCGTTGCTTGGATTATTTGTTTGTTATTTCGTATTTGAAATATGCATAATATACGACACTTGCTTGGTTCGGCTTGTTTTAAATTAGCGAGTACTCACTTCCGTTGACGTTTTATTGTATCTGGTTCCGAATGATTATTTTGATTATTCTATTGATACACAAAGGCTGCTATGCCCTCTCCTAGTGACAAAACAAAAATACAATATATACCCACGTAACAACATCATTTTAAATCAGTAAAACAAGGCAAGTTTTTTTACAAATTGAATAAGCACCAGCACCACGCCAATATATCTCCCACAACATAGGAAACACATTAACCAGTTCGCTTAGTTCTCGCTAATTGCTCAAGCAAAACTATTCAATAAATTTGATTCAAAATCAAAACTGGCTTCAAAACAAGAGCAGTTGTTGAACAGAACCACGACGTATTGGACTGGAACGAACTTAAAATTGCTGCGGGGTGTTGTGCAGCATTCAAAATTGGCAAGTGGCTGCACTAAGCTGACGTAAATTCATGTTAAGTCATAGTAAAGCCTGAGAGATGACGATAAATAAGAATTGCGAATTGATTAAATGGATTGGATTATCTGCAAGAAAAACATACAAACTTGATTTTTCAAAAATCGAAAAAGAAAAACAAAATATAATAATATTTTAGCTTTTTGTCAATTAACGAAAACATGTTTTATTTTTGATTTTTTTTTCTGAAAACTGTTGCCTTTGAATACATACGTTTATCCTTTAAGTTACAGTTTTAGGTGCAAAAAGATGGTGTTGCTATGGGTTTACCGTGCGTCGGCACCCTTAAATATTGAAGATCTCTGGATGGAGGATTTTGAGCAAAAAGCCCTAAAAAGCTCTATAGAAAAACTAGAAGTGTGGCTGAGATACGTTGATGATAATTTTTGTATTCTAAAGAATTTAATCATTTTAAATTTCCTAAAAGCAGAAAAATTGGCTTCCTGTAAGAACTCGGCTGATTTTTGGAAACTGGCAAATAAGCCGAATGGAAAAAAATTTTCTAGACATACAAAACTGTCGACAAACATACTGCGTTCCTACTTCAAGGATCTTTTGAATCCATCAGAAACATCGCCGACAAAGTGGCACTACGCATCACCGGGATTCATAGTGGACTCTCTGTACTCTGCTTTTACAGTTAGTGAGCTGGAAAAAAGGCTTGTGACTCTTAAAGACGGTAAAGCAGCCGGATCTAATGGTATTCCAGTGGAATTTTATAATATGGAACTGACTTGGAGAGAGATCTTACTCCAATTGAATTTCGAGATGCCATTATATTCCCAATCCACAAGAAAGGATCGTTATTGGCAGCAGCAAACTACAGAGGTATTTCTTTTTTAAATGCAACTTACAAGATCTTTACAACGATGTTGCATAAACGTCTTGTTAATTGGATGGAGTCCGGAAACTTGCTGACGGAGTTCCAGGCTGGTTTTAGATCAGGTTATTCAGCAATCGATAACATTTTTATATTCTAAGGCTTGGCAGAAAATTTCTTGAATCAAAGTAAAAAACTATGTATTTTTCATCGATTTTAAAGCGGCTTTCGATACAATCGATAGAGATGCTCTGTTTTATAAGCTGTATCTGTATAGCCTTGGGTTATCATTGAAGTTTGGTCGCGTTTTGGAAAACTTATGAAGAGGAACCAGGTCAGCAGTATGGCAGCAAAAGTGGCCATAAAAGCCTTACAAAACCAAAATAGTTGGTACCGAGAGTGGCAAGGTTTAGCTGAAGGATGCGAAATTAATTTTAGTGTACGTATCGAAGAATTATCGACTCAAAAAAAATTATGTATGAAGGCATTTCAAAAGTCGATGAGAATTGTAGAGCTGAATATATTGTTTAAGCTTCAAGTTCCTTGCACAGAACTATTTACAACAGACTGAATTATAACCTTTCAGAGAAAAATTACTTTCATGATCGCAATAATGTCCACGTAATTTCTGTGATGGTCAGACTACGCAGTGAACTACTTGATTTAAATTTCATTCCACACAGGGATGATTTACCGCTGAAGTGTAATATGTGCAACCTAGTACAAAGAGAAGATATACTGTTCACTTCGTTGGAAAAACTTTCTATCCGAAGATCAAGTTACAAGCTTACTGAATCAAATGGATGTTGTCAAACTGTATGAATTTTGTAAAATTGCGCTCAGATATAGAAATGCTATAATGAACGAAGATTTCTGAATGTTTCTGTTCAATTCTTTTTGTAAACAAATAAAAAAATGTTAAACACTTTTATTATTGAAAAATGTTGAGGGCCTATTACATTTATTGTGTTTTATTGTCAATCTGGCTATAATGATTTTTGTTAAATTTATGTGATATAATGTAAATTGATAATATTCAATAAAAATCTGTATCTACTACTACTACTACTAAATTTCCTAAACCACCTTAATTCACAGCATCCAAAAATTAAGTTTACAAGGGTAACATAGGAAATGATAATTCTATTGCACTTTTGGATGTGAAAATGATGTGAAAACAAAATGACACATACAGTTTACAGAAAGAGTACACATACAAATAGATATCTTCATGCTTCTTCGGCTTCCCACCATCATCCAGCGAATTTGAGATCTGTTGTCTCGCTTCACTTGTTCAGCGAGCCCACAGGATATGTGACAGTGACCATTTTACTCCTGAACTTGCAACGTTAGACAATGTTCTAATGGTTATTCCAAGAAGCAAGGAACATGAAAATCAACTTTGCCGAGAAAAATAGAAGATGGCGTATTAGACAAAAAAGCTTTCATGCCATATTTGAAAGGTGTAACAGATAGAGTAGGGAAAGTCTTAAAAAGATATGTTTTAAAATATTTCTTCCACCTAAAAAGGTAATTAACCTCCTCCAGTCTCCAAAAGACAGCTACAGACACTAGGAGTATATGCTTATGCAGTATACCCTGCAAGTGTGGGGAATCATATGTAGGACAAACCCAGTGGAGCATTGCTACACGCTAAAAAGAACATATAAGCGCAAGCGCTATAGCAAAGAACCAAAAAGAAAAATCAGTCATATGCGAACATATACTTGACCATTCAGATAAACCACTGGATTAGGAAAAATCAGACCTGTTAAACGCAACTTTGAAATTTCTATACATAATATAGTTTGTAGGTATCGATTTTAAGTTTCTCTTTCTTTCAATATTTGTCGCACAAACCGAACATCCGTTGTAAAAGGGAAAAACTTCATCACCAAGCCGAGGATAATATTGAAGATTATCCCTTTATATCACTGTTTCTACGTTTCTCATGCTTCCTCTTTTCAATTCTTGGGAATATGGATCTTCTCTACTACTTCTAAAATTCGGGAGCAGATCGAGTCCTCCTTTGTAGCGTTGCTTAATCATCCAAAACATCCAAGTACATACTCCACTCTATTTTCGTTCATATTTTTTCTTTCGTCGGACCCTACCCACGTTTCTTCAAAGACAGCTTGTTCTTCTTCAGTGCCCGAAAAAATTTCAGTACGAAAAAATTGAAAACAATCTGAAGCTCAATCTATGTCAAAAGCATCCACATTTTCCTTGATTGAGGCTTGAAAGAAGGTTATGTTGCATACTTACATGTTCTTATGTTCTTTTTATTATTTTTAACAAAGAACACAAACAAGTCTATTTGCCAAAATATATTTACAAAATGTCTAGTCTATAGGTACCTACATAAAAATTGTTGTTTTGGCAAAATAACCAGTTTAATAATCTCAAAACTAATTATTCATCTAGCGTAGAAAAATTGAAAACAAAGCAAATGACGAATTCTTCACTACTCGATCACGGTACCAAAAAGAAGGATGACGTGATTTGTCAATTTTACTTCGACTTAAACGTAAATAAGGAATGGCTAGAGGGCATCATTATTTAAAGCAAATAATAACAAGCACTTAATCCCGACCTTCCATTATCTCGTTTGACAGTGGTGTCAACAAGTGGTATCTGTTCGTGTTGCTAGTACAGATTGTATAGAAATATTCACTGTATCGATGTCAATGTGCAATATAAGAGGCAATGAGCAGAAGCCGTCACTTTATTTGCAAAAATTTATTAGACTATTTGATCACTCAATTTTTTGCTAAGGCAAGTTTCCTAATAAAATTTTCACAATCCTCAATCGTAAAGTTCGGCACCACTGTCATTTTTTATTGAGGAACTTGATATTTGCATGCAAAACAGTTCAAATCGACTTTCCAAACAGTACACAGCCCACTTAAACGCCCATCACAAATCACACTTTTCCATTAAAGGCACAAACAACATACCAACTTTTTTGTCAAGAGATCTTAATGATCGTTTTATTAACTTTCCATATCGATGAGAAACATTCAAAAATGTAGGTACAAAATAAATTAATTATAAAAAAATGAGTTAGTCAAACTTTCAACAGGTAAATCGTAGAAAATGTAAGGCCATCGGTTAGTACGGAAGATCCCACTTTTGTGTCTGGATTTAAGACGAATCTTTATCCCTCTTCGTTGTGCATTTCTGGTTAGTACGAATGGCAGCCCTGCCATATATTTTGAACTCGTTCGTTTTCTTTGTTTCCAACCAATATTATTCTTATTTATCGCCATTGTCCTTAACCTGCGCTCAATTCACTTGCCGGAATCTGTTGGCCTCCGCATAATCCCTGACATCTGAATAATTCCGCTCCTGCTGTATACGGACATCGTTCGGATCCAATTCGAACTGACCATTCCATTCGGTTGGCAATATTGTCGGCTCCGAATTGTATTCAAAGAAGTTCTGATCATCGGATCGATTACGTTCCGGCTGAATGCGAACCTCACCGCTCTTGGCGAATGTACCGTCCCACGTTGCTGGCAGGATAATTGGTTCGCGGTTGAAGCCGTAGAAATCGTTTGTGTTCGTTACGAATTCGTTGTGCTTACGCACTTTGGAGACATTGTTGGCGGATCCTTCGCCATATACGAATTTGCCATTCCAACCTTCGCACTTGGTTTGGATGTATTCGTCTTTCTTACCGCGACGAGGCATTTTTGATTTTGTATTCGTTTCGTTTAAATTTAATGTAAGCCAACTGATGTGGTTGAGATTCGAGGTGTAACTGCCAGTTATTTATTGGAGATACTCTAGAAGAAAATTTCGTAGTCAATTATTTTGGTTTTGTTGTTTCTGTCATTGTGTTGTGCGGTGTTTAGGTGCTTTGAGTTATCCGCCTACGAAACAAGTTTCATCTCGCTGGCAAAAGTTGCTTGCCATATGAGGTATATTCTAGGCATCTGCGGAGGGGTTATGAGATCTCAAGCAATAATAATAACAATATGAGTCAGTGACATCGACCGTGCTGTTGTTTTGGCGCGTCGATAGCGTTTATTGTCTAACAGCTGGGAAGTAGATTGGCTTAGAGCTTGTTCTGCCGGAAAAGTACTGGTTTGGCGAATAATTTTGAAGTTTTTGCTTGAAGTTTGTCTAAAATTAATCTTTTTATCAATTCAACAAAAATATAAAGAATCAAGTCTAAATAATCAAGTCAATGGCAACTTTTCCTTCTTGGTGTTTATTTTGGTCAAAAAAGTAGGAGCGACAGGTTCTTGCGACCAGTGGAATGTCATTTACTCTTTTTTCTTGCTGTTTTATTTTTGACAACGTCGCGTCGGCCGTCGACGAATAGTAAATAATTTGGACGTTGATTTGAGGTGACGATGCGTCGCGAAAAAAGTGTGAAGCCGATGTCAAGCTTGACTTATTATTTTGATTCTATTTTTAGATCCACTTGTTATTGTTTTGTCTTCGTAAAAAGATCGTGATTGTTCGAAGGAGATGAATTTGAGTTATGGACTTAGGCTTGTGTTTAAACTTCTGAGGCCATGCACTGTACTTGAATCAAGTTGCTCATGATTTATCGATATTGTTGTTTTGTTGGTAAAATCACGTTCAACACTAAGCTTTAAATGTTAATTTTAAATTTTGATTATTTTTTTATTTTCTACTCTCGACAACTTAAGAATATTGTTCAAAAGGAAATGGAACAAAACAAAGATGATTTTTTTAAATTGACATGGAATTTACTTTATTCGAAAAATATTGTTCTAGAATTTTAATTTAATCATCTGGCCCAGACTTAGTCTCATCTAGAGATGCAATTTTCAATGACGTTTTCCAACATTATTTGTAGGCGTATATTGGCAATGAGGCAAACGTAACGGCGGCGCGGCCGGCCGGCGCAGACTAGCGACTTCACATATCCCCTTATAAATTAGTCAAGCGGCATTAAATCACACGATTTTTGAGGCTAACTAATTCCCGGGTCCGTTATGTCAATAAATCATTTGTGGGATGAACTGTGCAACATGTTTAGCCGACTTGTTGAAATCATTGGGGACGATAGAGTGTGGAAGAGAGTTCCACGTTCGCGTAGTACGGCTAAATAACGATTCTCTGTGCATAACAGTACGCCCGAAGTTTGGCTCAAGGGTATAAACTGATGAGCATAGAATTGAACTAGCTAGAGCACTGACCGTACAAAACACGATAAAACATAGAGATAGGAAACGTTACGACTGACGGTGTTTGAATGAAGTAAACCAATTGTTGTTACTTACTTACTTAAGGTGGCGCTACAGTCCGGCGTGGACTTGGGCCTCAATCAACAGTCTCCGCCAGCAAGCTCGGTCCCTAGCTAGCTGTCTCCAGTTTTGCACTCAAAGTTGATTGAGGTCCTCTTCCACTTGTGTTTTGTGTGCGCCACCTGAGTCGCGGTCTTCCTCTCCTTCTGCGTCCCTCGGGAATAGTGTCGAAGGCTTTCCGGGCCGGAGCATTGGTGTCCATGCGCTCTAAATGACCGAGCCATCTGAGTCTCTGGACCTTGACCCTTCTGGCTAGGTCCACGTCGTTGTACAACCCGTAAAGTTCGCTGTTGTATCTTCTTCGTCATTCCCCATCAATTCACATGGGGCCAAAGATGACCCGAAGAACTTTCCTCTCGAAACAGCCTAAGGCACATTCATACGATTTTGTCAAGGTCCATGCTTCTGCACCTTACAGCAGGACAGGGATGTTGGAGGTGTTGTACAGTTTTACCTTAGTTGCTCGAGAGAGGGCTTTTCCACTCAATTGCTTTCTTACCCCAAAGAAACAGCGATTAGCAAGAGTAGGTAATTCTTCTTCTGATCTCGGCGCTGGCGCTGGTGTAATTGCCCGTGTTAATAGCGGAGCTTAGGTAGACAAGCTCCTCTACTACCTCGAAGTTGTATGCGTCTATTATTCTAAGTGGCCTTTTTTTGTATATAATCCAAGGGGCTCAAGTATGTGACTGGAGCACCAGCCCAGAGTTGGGAAATGTTAATGTACACAAGCTCAACATCTTGCGGCATTTTTTGCGACATCTTATATGTACCTACTCGTTCCACAAAAGGAGGTGGTCAATGATAAATAGAGTGGCACGACTGCTCTTGAAGAGCCAAGGCCGAAGTGGCTTATATTGATCAAAAATTCTCTGAGTGCTTGTGAAGAATTGACAGGACCTACAATTCAACGCGGATTCCGAAGGGCAAAATTTAGAAGCACTTTTTCATGACAGATTGATAGTCTTGGAAGTTTAATCAGTTCTTCGCAAGAGGCAGTGCGTATGAAAGATGAAATGAAAACTACGTGCACGAGTAGGACTCGAACCCCCGACGTTCTGCTAAGTAGCCAAGCCACCACCTAACCACTAAGCTACGGACAGTGTAGGTACAATGCTGTTTAAGTCAGAGTTTAATGAGCTTATCATATTTTGCCTCTGCAGTTCCACATCCGAAGACGAGGGATGTGAGTCTGGGAACGAATAATAAAAGCTAAGGGTGCAATGGCTATCGTCAGTGACAAAATGTATTGGAATAGAACTTAAGTTGTAGACAAGAGATCATTTATAAAAATTAGAAAGAGGGTCGGAGACAAAATGGTACACCTGCATTATTTATGTTGTGAGTTATAGACTTGAATCCGGCCCGCATAATTTGCATTGAACGGTTCCAAAGAAAGTTTAATTCAACGAAGGAGAGATTCATCGTCTCTCCGATAACGAAAGAATGTATTACACATTTTCGACAAAAAAACAACATGCCAGACTTTATCAAATGCCTTTAAAATATCTAGTGCAACAATCATCTCCAAAACGATGAAAAGACTTGTTCCACAGTTCGTTGAGATAAACCATCAGATCACCCGTGGACCTGTTGCAGCAAAAACTGTACTGCCGGTCATTAGGAAGCCTTCAGTCTTCGTAATACTTCTTGAACTGATAATTTATCTGCGTTTCCATGACATTGGAAAGAAGTGACGTTAGTGCAATCTGACGATAATTGGAGAGAGAAGAAGATTGGCCTTTTTTTTTTTGTTGGTCAGACAAATGTTGTTGACGTGTTCAAGAACTGGGGCAGTCATGACACTTTCTGGCAGCGAAGAGTTGGAGGCGAACTGGAGAGCAAAAAGGTAAGCTTTCGCGAGAGAACTAATGACTGGAGTGTCATTGTCAAGGAGCGTAGGTAGGGGCTGAGGAAGAAAAAGAATTCTTCATATTTCTTACAGTATTGCAGTATTTTTGACCTTAATTGTTGGTCATGCAAAAACTTGGTCCGTCGAACATGTACATTGCAGGACTTCCTGGCTTGTTTTAACTTATTCCGGTTTTTCTCAATTGGGTTGCCTCTTAACCACCGGAAGCTTGCTTCTTTTCCTGTGATATTTCTTCGGATTTCTTACTTACTTACTCATTCCCAAAATAATCAAACTGCGCTGGAGTATACGTCACTATAGAGGAAGCATAGTGACTAGTTAAAGATCCGGAAGAAGTTATTTAGGCCGTCCCAGTTAGCTTTCTTGTATTGTCATACGGTTCTCTTCAGAGTTCTTTTTTAACTGGATTAGTTTGAAACGAGAAAATTTCAAATATAATACTATGGTCTGATCTGCCCAGAGGCGTTAATACAGAAGGAAGGAACAATTCAAGAGTATTTTCTACTTGTAAGGTGGTTATCTAAGCGTAAAACGAAAAAAATTCAGCACACATTCCTTCGGGTGTTGTCTGGCCCGAATGTTAAGGCCACGAAGAATTTCGGACATGAAATCGTTCGAAATTAGTACTGTTTCTGTGACCTTTGACATGAGTAACCTTCCTAGTTTACACAATCAACTTCAACATGCTCTCATTAACTGTTGAAAAGACCATCAACACTTCCATTTTAACATTGTTATCATCTGCGCCACAACAGGGATCCGTTTAGGGCCTCCGTCCTCCTTTATTTAATTTTTTTTTTGTTTTTTTTTTTAACTTCCAATGATTGACAATTTCAGGGTAGATTATTGTCTTATTCGTGGGCTAAAAAACAAATTTTCCTATGCTGCGTATATCCACACTGTTTTGAACAGGCCAGCTGAGTAAAACCTCTTTTACTTAAAGTCTTCATAATTCCATTCCGACATCCGATCTCTCATTAATTTTAAGACCATGTCAGCCGATATCATCATCATCTCTGCTCATAACACGTAACTTCAATATTTAAAATGCAATAAAGATAAATCCCAGCTTGTCCACTCTGCCACACGAAATCGCATGCAAAAATGTCGTTTATAATAAATTTGCTTCGGCGCACACTCATTTCCTGTTTCCTTGAAACCAAAACTTCCTCGAATTTAAGTTTCCCATAAAAATTTAAATTCCTAATCCAGAATCTCTCAAATGGATATTTTTACCAGCTTTGAAATAAATTGCTCAAAAAAGGAAAACACTTCAAAGAGGAATCTAGACTTCCTGCTAATTACCTTCCCACAGAGCTCCAACAGAACACTAAAGTCCTTTTGTCACCTCAAAGCTGCCATGCGTTGTATCTCGTAGTCGTGCGTGGTTGTTGAGTCTATTAACGCAAAACACAAAATCACTTAAGATAAGAGCTCCGATAGAGAAGTTGTCATAAATGAGCTCCAGCTTGTGTTGACTCTAACTTGAGATTCCATCCTACCAGGCGACACCCATTGTCGCGTCATCATCGTCGCAGTCTTTTCTCCAAAGCGCTTCCATCGACTTAACTGATAAAATTAAAATCCTCCATGCGATGGCGAACCTCCTCAATGGCCAATTAACAGCGTCAGTAGCTTAAGACTGCGAAAGGTGTTTTTCGCGCAATGACTCCACTCCATTAGTAGCGTACAACACCGTTCCTAAGTAAGTGCGAAATAATTGAGTAATAAATTGAAAGGACTTTTCTTAAAATTCACGCGTTTGAAATGTCCCTTGCCACGTGCAACATTCCAATTGAAACCAGACGACCGACGAACGCAACGATGCGATGTGGTGCTGTCTGCTTGCACATCTCGTGATTTTATCGCCGCAAAAGAACTTCGCTAATTGGACAATAAATTGTCGAACTCTTTGGGCGGTTTTGACAAATGCCCGAACCCGGTGTTATGAACTCCGAAAGAGTATACCTACCCATTGTCGGGACCTTGTTTATGCAGCAACAGGTGATATCCCTAGCCTACGAACCACCACACCACAGAGTAGGGAACATTATAAATCCCGTCATTCAATTGGGTATCAGCATAGAGCCATCTCAATTCCTGTGTTCTTGTGCTAAGGATGGGTTTGGGTTGGTGGTACGGGTACCATCCTACAAGCGAACTATATCATTTGCATGAGGGGATCGTGGCCCGTTATTTTTATCTGTGCCTTCAGAACTTTGGAAAAAATAGCTATTGACATTATGACCCACCAACTTATATATCACATGTCTAGGGAGCTCATTTCGAAGCCATCCGTCGAGTCTAGCGAATGGATTGTCAAACGGGAGATGTTTGTGTGTGTTCCGTTGATGATGGGAAAGTCTGCCATCAAGAAAGAAGATTTAACTGGGACTGGGATGATATCTCTCTAGATTTATGAATAAAATATGAAATCAGTGCCAATTTGTGGACAGAAGAAAGGAAAATTGTTAGAAGGTCTTTTGGCTAGGATTGTGAGAAAAACTCTAAATCACTAGACTTGATTGGGATTTCAGGTGGTCATTAGCTTTGCTAAAGTGACAGGAGTTGAGTTTGTTTGAAAGGATGTCGGAAATGGAATGGGTTTTTCGCTAATGGGGTGGTATTGAGAGTACTCGGTCGGCAGACATAATTAAATAAAAAAAAAACGTATAATGTTGGCCTGACAGTATGGAAGCCTTGATTCATTAGTGAACTTCTAATGTCGTTGGTCAATAGCCTTATCGATCCGAATATGTAGGAGTGTGTTGTCTGAAGGAGTCCTTGTGAATTTCACAGTACCTAAATGTAAGTAATCTTTCAATTTTCGTAATCCCGGCCATTCCAATCCATTACCTACTCTTCGATCCAGCTTATGTGACATTCAGCGAAATGCAGCCTTCATGACTTTTTTGTATACCTACAAGGTTGGAGTGGCTTTTAAGCACTATGTATTCACATGAGCACGACCAAAGAACGACGAATGAATGAAGAAAAGTGATTTTAGATACTGTAATATTCGGCTTGGTCCGACAATTAAAACTTATTCACTTTTTAAATAAAACACAAATTCACTCTATTCAAATCACTCACAAACTTATTTATTCAACACTTTCAATTATAACTTTTCAAACACAGTGTACTTTACTTATCGCAGTTCACAATCAACTAATTCATCTCGCTACCAAACGGCTATTTATATAACAAAAATGATGGGTTCTAGAAACTACTATTGGTTCCTATTGGTTCTTGGAGAAGCTGAAAGTTCGAGAAGCTCTCTATTTACAAATTAAAAAAAATACTGGGATTTTTTTGTAGGGGCTAACGTTCTTAATGCTAAACAAAAAGTTTCTCTTAAATCACTAGGTATTGCCCCTCACAAGTGTTTACTACTACAATGAAACGATATTAAGTAAAGAGAGTATGTACATTAAATAAACAAGAGATACAGAGTAAGTAAAGAGAGTAAGAAAAGTGTGTACATTAAATATAGAAAGAGATACAGAGCGTAAGAGATAATAAAGTATACACATTAGACATTACAATAGAAGGAGAAACAGAGCGTATGAGATAAATAAAGTGTATACACATTACAATACGTTACTTGATATTTATAAAATTTTGCTTCGATTAACTCATTTAGTAACTTTATGCCTACAGTTAATGGTGAAAAATGACATGCCTTCATTATTTTCATCAGGAAAATAGATAAGCGACATCTGCAATAAAGTTTCCTATCCTCATACACGACCAATAAGCGGACAGGCGGACACAGTTTACAAACACGAAATGTCAAGGTCAACCTACAGTGGCCCCAACGCATAATCGGACACTTAATTCAATAATATACAAAGTGCTCAAAATTTAGGAAAAAATACACGAAGTGTATTGTTTTTTCGTTTTTATTTAAAGAAGTATACTAACTTATCAAAACAACAACTAAAATTACGAGTTTTAAAATTATAACTGTTAATTCAAAGAGAAAAACAAAATAAAATTGGTTTGTTGAGCTCAACGAATAATCGGACAAAGCAAAGAGAGATAATTGAGATCACAGTTATTTCAAATTTTTTTACACCAAAAAAGTTTTTTTTTTGTGCTTATCAGTTCTTAAATGAATTTCCAACCAATAAGTGCAAAAATGGCTCCCAAAGGAAAACAAACAAGTGTCGAATTAAGACAATTAATTGTAAAATTGTTGCCCGTAGCTTATTTGGTAAGTGCGTTGGCTGCTAAGCAGAACGTCGTTGGTTCGAGTCCTACTCAGGCCAAGTTTTTATTTCATCTTTCACGGGCACTGTCTCTTGCGAAGACCTGACAAATCTTCCAAGAGTATAAATCTGTCATGAAAAAGTGCTTCTCAACTTTTCCGTTCGGAATCGGCGTTAAATTGTAGGTCCCCTCAATTCTTCACACGCACTCAGAGAATTGTTGATGAGAGTAAGCCACTTAGACCTTGGCTCTTCAAGAGCTTTCGCGCCATTCTATTTTATTTTATTTTTTAATTGTAAAATTAAATTTCGAAGGCAAAACCGTCAGAGAAATAGCCGAGTTGCTTGGACGTGCTAAATCTACGGTCCAGGACGTCATTAAAAGGTACCGAGATGAATTAAGATTGGCCAACAAAAGCCGAGAAGGTCAAGGCAAACTTTTAAATGCAAGGGAAGAGCGGCCAATATTAAAAGAAATAAAACAAGATCCGTTCAAAACTGCAAAAGACCTCAAAATTTCGCTTAAAAACCGTGTTGGAAAAGATGTTTGCCTCAACACTATACGCAATACTCTGTATAGGTATGATTACTATGGAAGAGTTGCCAGAAAAAAGCCCTTTATCAGCCCTGCAAACAAAAACAAAAAGGTTAAAATATGCCAGGGAATAGCTACTTTAGCCAGAAGATTTTTGGAAGGTTATGTGATTATTTTTCTTTAAACACAAATTTGAATCGCAGTTTTGAATACTTTAAGGTTTTATTCACTGATGAGAGCAAATTTAATTTGCATGGCTCAGATGGAAAAATGTATGTGTTGCGTAGGCCAAATACAGAGTTTCTGCACCAAAACATAAAATCTACCGTTAAACATGGAGAGGGCTCTGTCATGGTTTGGGGCTGCATCTGCATGTCAAGTGCTGGAGTAGCAATTGGCTTACCTCAACATTTTGAAAAGCAATGTGAAGCAAAGCGCAGAGAAAGTATCGCAGAGAGGGTATCGCAAACAATTTTGCTTTTTACCAAGACAATGATCCCAAGCACACATCAGGTGTTGCAAAGCTTTGGTTGATTCACAACTGCCCCAAACTTATTGATACACCAGCGCAGAGTCCAGACCTCAATGTGATTGAGCATCTGTGGGAAGAATTGGCTAGGAGAGTTTACAAGCAAAAATTCAACACGTTGGCTCAGCTTAAGGAGGCTTTTCTTGAAGCATGGAACTCGATTGAGCCAGAAGTGTGCCAAAAACTGGTTAAGTCTATCCCAAAGCGTCTACAATTCGTTCTGGATAATAAAAGATTTGCGACCAAATATTGAAGGATGGTTTAATGCCTTTTGAAATAGATATTTTACTCTGTCCGATTAAGTACACGTTAAGCCGAACAAACCAGTTTTATTTTGTTTTTCTCTTTGAATTAACAGTTATTGTTTTAAAACTCGAAATTTTTGTTTTTGTTTTGATAGGTTAGTATACTTTAATAAAAAACGAAAAAACAATACATTTCGCGTATTTTTTCCTAAATTTTGAGCACTTTGTATAGTATTGAAGCTATTGTCCGATTATGCGTTGGAGCCACTGTATATAAATACGCAAAGTATGAGTTACGTGATTCAGTGCTTGTATTGAAGTGTTTAATATTTTAGGCCGTGTGCCACTTGCGTTAAAATGTTGGTTAAATTTAAACACTAGTGTCATATTTTAGCTTGCTAATTAAATTTTAACACATCATATCCACCATGTAGTGTCAAAATTAAATCGAAAGTCAATCTTGTATACACATTTTGACACAATTCACACACGGCTCTAATTGTAGATCTGTCTATGTATCCATGGTCAATATAAAATACACTATTTTAAGATCTACTTCGCTTTTTCTCAATCTACTTCGCTTTATTCAAAAAATCTACTTCGCTTCCTTTTTTTTCAAGTGGTAACGCTGCTCCAAACAACAAATGAACAAACAGCTTGTATCGTACACAAGCGTACGAGTTCGAAGCTTCGTAGTATTAGTTAAGCTATTATACAAATATTTTCTATGTATTGTAAGAGTATTATTTATGTATATAGAGCTCTATATAAATTCCTATATAACGTATATAACGCATGCGCATAAGAAAGAATATTAATATTGTTGCGCAATTGTATGAATTATAGTTAGTATCTTCCAAACAGTCCATTGAGACAGTTCAATTTTGCGCATAATAAAGTTGGGTTTTTTCACCGAAAGGTTTTTCCCAAATAAATTTGAGTGTGTTTTATTTTCATAATAAAGGGAACGTATAGGCCGAGTCTATACATTTTGGTCCATATCGAGACCGGATTTGAGCCAGCGACCAATGGGCAATCTGCTAAAATTTAAATTTTTTGTTTGTCTAATTGTGCGCGAGTGAATATACACGCAGATATATGTACGAGTGAAATAGATACAAAAAATATTATCTACGCAGTGCGAGTTCTCAAATCAAGCAAGTAATCGCAAAAAATCGGGCATACTTTAAAATCTCAGTGCAAGTGAATCGCAAGAAAAATATTTGATTTCAACCCAAAAACGCGCATATTATTCCGTTATCTCTCACATTCTATAAGCGCAAGAAAATCAAATATTCAATTCCAACCCAAAACGCGCAGACCAACCCGTTATCCCTCACATTCCATGCATGGTATATAGCAAGAATTCAAGCCTTTATTCAGAGCAGATTGTATATACAACCAAGCAGAGCAAATATTTTCTTTGAAATTGTTCCGCAAGCGAAATTAAAAGCAGCTGCGCATATTTGTCTGAAAATCCTCAACGCGCATATATACTGCGCATATTCTTCGAGAATATTCAACGCATTTATGTACTGCGCATGTTCTTTCCTTCGTTGTAGCAAAAAGGGGAAAACCACAAGCAAGCGCAAACATGTTTGGTAGATACACAAACACAAAATAAGGGAGGGTAAGAAATTCATGATTATACGTTCAAGTCCTCAGTATAGTGTCAAGCGTCCGCCAGAGTGGTAAGATTCTTTTCAGTCAGTAAAAATAATATAAAAAAAAAACATAAGCATACAAGAAGCAAGAAAATTAAATAAAGTGGGACTAAAAAATTGATTAAATCGTAAGTACGCATTTATATGATGAAATACAAGTCAAATAAGTGTAAAATAAAAAAGCGCATTTTTATACCAGCGCAATGATTCATTTCGAGCGGAAGAAAATAAAGTTGAAGTGAACGACGACGACGCGACGGTGTATTCAGTGTGTGTGTAAATATTTTCCTTTTGGTTTCTGTGCAAAATATTCTATTCTTCTTCGTCATAGGTAGTGTTATGTGTTTGTTCTCTTGGGTATAGGAAAGATGAAACCGACGCCGCAGCCGATCTACAAATATGTGCTTGTATGTGTGTGTATGTGAAAACATTAATGTTCAAGGGAGAATAGACAAACAAAACAATAGGTAGTGTAAAAAATCCAGATGCGACGATGAGTGGAATACATGTTAGGTAGGCAAAGGAATATAGTGTTATAAGCGTAATAAAAAGGCCGGCAGCGCAGCGCAGATATAAGAGAGCACATATATTGGGCAAATTATATGAGAGTGCAGCGCAGATGTTAAAGAGCGCATATATTGGGCAAATTATATGAGAGCGCAGCGCAGATGTTAAAGAGCGCATATATTGGGCAAATTATGTTGAAAGCGCAGCGCAGTGAAGTTATGTGAAGTTAAAATGAAGTGCAGGCGCATTTATTGTGAGAGGAGAAAATGTTCGAACATAGGCAGGGAGCGCATCACGCAAATTATAATCTAATGAAAATTGATAATCTAGAGCGGCGCAGAATTTCAGAAATGTAATATTGGGTGAGTGCGCAATATTTAATGTATACGATTGGGCAGCGCTATTTGTGTAGACAGATGTTAAAGTGCATTTTTGATAAAATTATTGTGCGATATACGAAATTGATTTACGCGATGAAGAGATTTGTAACTACGCAGCGCTATGATGATGAATGTGCGCGATTTTAAGATCATCACACAAGATGGCATGCAATTAGGGATTGATTAAAAACCGTCGTACGTCGTTTCACTTGCTAGGATGCGCATTTATACGCTTTGACAGAAAGGCGCTCTGTCTTTTTCGCGCTTTGAACTTTCTTAATATTTTTTATTGTTTTTTCTTTGTTGTAGAAATGGCAAACAACAAGATCCATGTGAACTGCTTAAGAGCACTCGAGCGCATAGAGGCATTTTCTAAGCGCGAAGACATTTTATATGTCCCGAAGGAACACATAGTTGTTCGGCTGGAACGCTTAGAGGAGATTTGGGCGCAGGTTTTGGCAAACCATACGAAATGGATTTCGGGCAAGGCTAACGATTTCGAAGAGGCTGAAGAGCTTCATTCAAGCGCTGAAGAGCTTTATTTGGATGTGAAGTGCCGATTGCGCAGTGTTATTCAGGAAAAGCAACGACAAGAACGCGAAGGGAATGAGAGAGAGCAAGATGCGCGACATGTAGAGTTGTCAATCCAGATGCCAGCGCAGCAAGATGTTAAAAATACTTAGGGCGAGTTCGATGGCTCGCTGATAAAGTGGCAAGGCTTCCACGATCGCTTTGTTGCAGCCATCCATGACAACGCACAGATAGTGCCATCGTTCAAATTTCAATACCTGCGCAAATCCTTGACAGGCAAGGCAGCGCAGACAATGGGTGAGTGGCAACTCACAGACGCAAATTATTTGGAGGCATGGGAACGTCTGCGCCAACTCTATGACAAGAAGTACC
Organism: Sphaerophoria taeniata; assembly: GCA_943590905.1. Lineage (NCBI taxonomy): Eukaryota > Metazoa > Arthropoda > Insecta > Diptera > Syrphidae > Sphaerophoria > Sphaerophoria taeniata. The sequence continues at coordinate 264,507,566 of OX016540.1, forward strand.
AAACATGCCGGGAGTTGTTTAGGCAATTCGTTAAGTTACCTTCTTTACCAGCGCAGCGCAGCGCAGATCAGTTGCAGCATATGTCTAATGTCACTCACGAGACACTAAGGCAACTCAAAGCGCAAGGACTTCCTGTAGAACATTGGGACATGATGATTGTCCATATGCTTCATGAGCGCCTCGACCAAGACACTGCGCGACAATGGGAATTACAGCGCCAATCGGAAACGCCATCAGCGAATGAGATGTTATCGTTTCTGGACAAGCAGGCAAGCGCAATGGAACAACCAACAACTCCTCAACATGTCAGGAATCGCGCAGCCAACCAACGCTTTGATAATTTTGTTGATAGTAATGCATCGCGTCATAATAGTATGCCAGTTACTAGATCTATGGATCGACGATGTCAGATGTGTGGTGAAGACCATCCACTCCACAGGTGCAAGAGTTTTTTGGAGCTACGATTACAAGCGCGTATTCGTTTTGTGCGTATGCAGAGGTTATGCAAGAATTGTAAATGGCACGTAGCTGAGAGCTGCTTCCAAGCAGCATGTCCAAGGTGTCCAGGCAGGATAAAGCATAATAGTACTTTATGCCCGAATAATGAGTTAGCAAACCCCAACGTCAGCCAGAGCAACAAGTGAAGTGCGCAACAAGCGCATGCAGCCCTGACTATTGGTAGATTCTACGGAGAAACGCCGACTGCTAAAGATCAGGATATTAAATTTAATAAAAATTGAATGTCAACATACTTTAATGCTTTTAACCTTTATTCCTATAATTATGATTTTGATTTTAAGATTTGAGTTAGGGTGCGTATAGGTGGTGAGTTTTTCGGGCCAGTGCGGGCCTTGTTACATTCTGGCGCTCAGCCAAATTTATTACCACATTCAGTGATACAATCACTTAAGATTATCACAAAACAAGCTTCACGCAAGGTTATTGAGATTTAGGGGAATGGTGGATCAAATCGTTTGTGCAGATAGCAGTATGTTCTGCACCACTGAAGATAGAGCAATTAGTGGCAATAGAAACAACATTCGGCACTGTAGCATTTAGGCTTGAATATGCGCATATTGGGAATGATCAAGTAATTGCGCATGTAAATACATACACTGAAGAAAATAATGTTGATAAATTAGTGAAGCAGTTTTGGGCAATGGATCAGATAGACGTTGCTTAGTCTAGAAAGGCAAACTGTCGAAGTTAATTTTGCGCCGACAGTAAGGCGCGATGACAATGGGCATTTATATGAAACCTGGCATCCAGGATATAAGAAACTCACGGGCAATTGCGCTGATAAGAGATTTGTTCGAAATAGTAAGGCGCTTTTGAGGCATAAAATTGCATTTAGCGCAGATGTTGAGATGATGTTTAGACAGATGCGCATAGCTACACATCAGTGGGATTTTCAGAGAATATTTTGGAGAGAATCTCCAAGCGCAAGGTTACACGAATATTTGTTGACAGTGGTCACCTACGGCATGACATCGCATAATTGTTCGCGGATTTGTTCAGTGTGCGCGGGATGTAAAAGTGCTATTTCCTGAAGTGGAACAAGTAGATAATCGTTAACGACTTCTATATGTATGACTGCGTCACTGGTTGGGACAGTGAGCAAGGGGCAATGAATATCGCGCTAAAATTAGATAGAGTGTTAAGAACGGCTGGTTTTGAACTCCGTAGATGAATCTCAAACAGTCCGTGGGTACTTAATCAGCTAAGATATGATATTTGAAGGAAGGGATCAGGTTACTGTATGAGGGCTTAAGTGGTTAGATAAGAAGTTATTTTTTGGTGTCTAAGAGCAGAATAGCGCCTCTTAATAATGTGATTATTCCGCGCCTAGAATGAGCTGCGGCTGAATTATTTCGTAGATTCTTACAATGAATTGGGCAAGCGCAGAATATATTTTATGGACAGTTTCGACAGTAGTTTTACATTGGCTCAAGAAATCTCCACGCGATATGAAAACATTTGTAGCAAGTAGATTGTCATCAATCCAACTAATACAAACATACAACGATGGCGCAACGTCGGGACAACACAGAATCCTGCTGACTTGTTGCGCAGAGGTTTGCGCCCAACGCAAATAGTTAATAATGACGTGTGGTTGTATGGACCACCATAGCTGAATACTCATGAAAGGGACGAGCAATAAATCCTATCGACGTTGAAGTTAGTTCCATAGCCCGGAGCGAGATGTGCGCTTGTATCGATTCCCGTTCGTAAGGGTCTGAATATATGGGTGTCATCCAGGAATGAAGGTGTTCCGATCGAAGAGTACGCAAGCAGTTTAAAAAATAGTAAATATACTCGCGCGTGTAATTCATGTCAAGGAAAAGCTTAAATCAAGAATAAGAGAGCGCAAGTTAAAGAATAAAAGGAGAGCATGGAACGACTAAATGAGCCAATAAGGTTAATGAATCTCGCAGCAAATGAGAAGGCGCATGGTATGATTTATCTTATTAAGAAGTCGCAATCAGAATTTTATTTTAAGGAGTTTGCATCGCTGCATGATAATAAGCAACTTTCCGATGGCACCAGCCAGATTATGATACAATTTATTCGTCAGCAATATTGGATTGCGCGTCTGAGAGCGCACTCAGTTGCTACATACACAAATGTATAATATGCGCGAGATACAACTATAGACTTAAACAACAGCTGGTGTCCAACATACCAGTAGACCGAGTCAGGTATCGATTATGCAGGGTCTTTCGTCGTGAAAATAGTAGGGAAGGATGGTAGGAAGATCTGTTCGAAGAAAGCATGGGCCGGTATCTTCGTTTGTCTAAGAACTTGGGCGGTGTACATCGATCTAATAGGCAACTTGACATCATTGTCGTTTTTAGCATGCTATGAGCGCTTTATAAGTGTGCGTGGTCACTATAAGCGCATATATATTGTATAGTGACAATGGCGCTTCTTTTATTGGTTGCGCAAGAGTTCTCAAACAAGCTTAGCGCGAATTAGAGAGAGAGAGATGACGTTCCTTTAAGTCTTGGGCTGCGCAGTACTGAACGGTTTTCATGATCCCCGCTGCTGTATCCGGGCGAGATATGTGAGGCAGCAGTTAAATCGATGAAGTATCATCTTAACAAAGTAATAGGGCAGCGCACTTTCGAGAACGATCAGTTCTTAACTTTATTGACATCTATTGAGGGCATATTAAATTCAGGGGCAATTCATCCTCTAAGTGATGATCCGAATGATACGCAAACTTTAACTCCGGCGCAGTTTGATTGGTGCTTCACATAAAGCAGCACGAATCAGCGCACAATTAAATTTCATGTATAAGGGCAGCGCAAGATAGCAGTAGACTGACAGGATCACGCAAACATGGTAAAATATAATATTAATTATAAATCTTTAGATTCGTTTCAGAAGGGCGCCTGATGTTTATGGAACTAAGAGAAGAAGCTATGAATCAAGGGGCAAGCGCTATCCTAGAGGAAACTTCGTTTCCGTCGGGACTGTATCGTACACAAGCGTACGAGTTCGAAGCTTCGTAGTATTAGTTAAGCTATTATACAAATATTTTCTATGTATTGTAAGAGTATTATTTATGTATATAGAGCTCTATATAAATTCCTATATAACGTATATAACGCATGCGCATAAGAAAGAATATTAATATTGTTGCGCAATTGTATGAATTATAGTTAGTATCTTCCAAACAGTCCATTGAGACAGTTCAATTTTGCGCATAATAAAGTTGGGTTTTTTCACCGAAAGGTTTTTCCCAAATAAATTTGAGTGTGTTTTATTTTCATAATAAAGGGAACGTATAGGCCGAGTCTATACACAGCTGTTGAGCTATCAGACAAACAAAAGTTCAGCATATTTCAACTAGAGCTTCCGTTTGGAGTCACGTTACGTACGAAACGTGAGGTCAAAGCGTCATTGTGATAGCAAGCATTGATTTCCTATAGCTGAACTCGTAAACGTCAGTCGAAGCCGCAGCTAAAGCGTCTTTGTGATAAGGCCTTAACTTTCACCTTACTTTACAAAAATTTGAATCACTGTATCGGGACTCATGAATTTTGACGTTTCGTGTACATGTAAGGTTTTCATTTGAATGTAGATGTAAATCAGGTTTTCATTTGAATGTAGATGTAAACAGCGTATTTTCGTTTGTTGTGTGACGTTAAATTTTGTGCTTTCTGCCACCGTGTTTTAAGTTAAAATGAGACGAATTGACATAATTTGCCCAGCGCAAAAATGTTCTGTTTGTGGATTGGATTGCGGTTGTGATGTTGGGCAGCTGTATGCTCAGTGGAGACGCTGTGTAAGCGAAAAGATGAACATTCAGAGCGATAGTGAAAGTGGGATTGGAAGAAGACCCGAGTGCGAATGCGGCTTTGACCTTCTTAGCCGTCGTGAAAAAAAAATTGTTACCCGGCGGCCACACGAGCAAGTTCTGGCTAGCAAGTTGGCATACAATCAAATGTTTTACTCGCACATTCAAACTTTTAGTACTGGCTTGCGAACGAGCAAATAAAACGGGCAAGTAATTTGACAGGTTTTGCCAAATTTATCAAAATGAACAAAATTAAATTAGAATATTAGTTGAAGCGAGGATTTTAATTTACTTTTTTTGTTGGCGACATGTTTGAAATTAAAAATTGGATGTTAAAAGCAGGTAAGCTTGAAAAAAATCGTTGAAGTGGAAAAAAATGTGAACTTGCTGCCAAGTTGACTAGCAAGTTTTTTGCCACCTACGTCACACCAAGTACACCGATAGAGATTTGACAAATTATATATGTAGGCTACTGGCAAGCCAGAACTTGCTCGTGTGGCCGCATGGTTAGGTATCTTGTTAGACTTCCCTGCTATTTTAAATAAAAAATGAAATCTTCAAACTTCAACACAGAACAGCGCTTTGTTGAAAGTGTGCTGATGTAAGCATTCCATTAAACAATTTCCTAAACATATGCAATAATTTGATAGAAAAAAACTTCAAACCGGAACCCAATTGGATTCCACATTCTAATGTTCCTAATTTAGTTCATATTCGAACCAGCTTCCTACATTTTCTGAACTATCCCTTAACATTCAATGTTCCAATTAGAATCCACACAACATGACATTTCCAAATGTCAAAATCTCAACAAAAAAAAAACACACAAGTGTTCAATCGAACTGTCACCCACAACTTGTTCTCTCAAAACAAAAAAAGTAAAGAAAAATAGAAAAGCAGAAACGACTAAAACCGTCGTAACGCAAAGGAAAATTGTCAATCGCGTGTGTTTTATTTATCCAATTAGAAACTATTCCCAATTCAATATCAAAATTGTTCCAACACTCAGTCCAGCAATATTCTACAACAAAAGTGTATTCAATTTTTAGAGAAAGATGTCTTCAGAAGCGCCAAACTGGCGCCAATCAATCATAACACGGATAATAGATCGCAATAAACGCGAATCGTCCTACCACAAGGAACTCATCCAACAAAGTAAGTTTCACTTTCACGCAGTTCAAAAGCGGTCCCAGCCCACCAGCTGGCGATGGATATACAAGATGATGTGATGTGACCACGACAACTACGACGACGACGTTGTCAGAATAAATTGAATTTAATTATGTTAATGAAACTCGATATTGGGGTGTTGCAATCGACATCGAAATCGCAGCACAAAAATAATTTTTCTCCCTCTCTTTCTCTTTTTCTCCTTGGCGGACAGATAATCGCTTCTATGACACCGTTGTCCAACTGGAAGCCGAGAATCTTCGAATCAATGTGGAAAACGAGAAACTCCGGACCGCCGTGGCAACAGGTGGCAAGGATTCGGGCGGTTCCTTTGCCGTTCTCGAACGTCTCCTGGCCGAGCAGAAGCACCTTACCGAGCTGCACAAACGGAAGGGCGACAATTCGCAAATGATTGTCGATCTAAGCATGAAGGTCGAGGAACAACGCAAGCTACTCGCCGAAAAGGAACAAATGTAAGTTGAAACTTCGTTGAAGGATCATTTTCATGCTGTCTATTTAATTGCAGTTGTGCTGAGCACATGAGGATGAATCAAATTATGCGCGCCGAGTCGGCTATGCTCAAGTCAAGTCTCGAAGAGCTGAAGAAGCTTGACACCACACTTCGGGATGAACACACTGCCCTCCAGTTGGCATTCAGTGCGCTCGAGGAGAAGCTGCGGGGCGTCCAGGTGAGTAAAATCGAATCTTTATGACCTCCTTATCGGCCTCAATTAAATACAAAGTACGGAGAACCGCTTCCTCTGTCTCTTCCTCCGGATTTCATATTCCTGTCAACTTTATTATCAATTTTCGATGTAATGTGGTCGAATGCGTTATCACGTAACGCGGTCATAAAAAATACAAAAATGATAAATAGAATCCGCTATTCGCTTTTTCGTAAAACTAAAAAGAGACGATTGTGAGTGAGTTATTAGGCGTTTTGGTCGTCTTTTCGAGGGCGATTGACATGTTTATGGATGCCTGCACTCGCTCGTACCCTATTCTATTTTCCTATTCATTTTCAATCAGAATCGTGCAGGGGAAGGGGTGTGGGATTGGTGCGGAGATGAGCAATTTGTAGATCTATTTTTGTATTTCGTTTTGTTTTGTTTGGGTTTGAATTTCACGAAATTCGTTGAATTGGAGTTTTTGTTGGTGTCATGCGGATTTATGTTGATTTATCTTGAGTGTGGTCGCGGTTCACTTGTTATTTAGTTTCTTAATTGATACAGCAAATTATTGTTAAGGGAATGCTGCCGGATGATGTGTCATCTTTGGAATATATCGACAGATCGGTTTCCCACATTTTGGCTGGTGGCGTTTGTATTTTTAATGAGGGAGTATAAATATACGCATATCGGTGAAAGGGAGTTGTGAGGGAAATTTGTCAGCCTCGGGTGATAATGTTCCTTAAAATCTGTTGAACTTGCATCACCAGGATTCGAATCAGAACTTACTTACTTAAGGTGGCGCTACAGTCCGGCGTGGACTCTCGTGAGTCTCTGGATCTGGACCTTGACCCTTCCGGCTCGAATCAGAAGCCACCTTTAAATACGCAATGTGCGTTTGCCCTAAGCTACGTTTTTAACTGCCTCGCACTCGGAGGTTTGAGTTTTACGGAAAAAGACTCGCCCGTCCTCGCTCAGAGTTCTATTGCCTTTGGCCAACCTAATACAGCAGGATCAGATCAGCTCGGCTGGTATGCAATTTGCACTTGCGACGACTCTGACTTCTTTAATGCTTGGTATCTGTATAAGATGGTAAAGCCGTCATTTCTTCGGTAAGCTGATCGTTAACAATGCATTGAAATAGACTACCAATTGCTCTAGCTTGCTTTTGGGATCTTTGCGCCTTCTGCCTTAGACGTTGGTATTATAGATGTCATCGTTTTTGAAGCGTTTCCACTTCTCTTCCACGCCCCTCACTCTAGTGTCAGGACTAAAAATTTCCTGTGTTACTCGATCTTCGATTATGTCATGTGTCGCATTCCATTGCCTGAGTACTGGCTTCCGACAGATTCTGGTAGGCATTGAGGGACCTATATAAGAGTTCGTAGTAAATAGGACACCTCAGTATTATTTATAAATTTGCTTAGAGCGCAAAGGTCGAAGCTGATTTTTTTTTTTATCTGGCTCACAATCCATGTAGGATCAATGGCTCGCATGCACTCTCCAGTCGCTAAAAACCAAGCGCTCTGACATCCGCAGTCACTTGGTCCTTGTACCGGAGGTTCAGTCTACCTTTTCGTCTCGAACCTGAGGGCTGTGACCAGACGAATTTCTTGGCTGGAGAGTTGTCGTCCATTCGCTCGATGTGGCCGAGCCAATAAAGTCCTCTTTTCTTGGCTTTCTGGACTACATCCACGTCTTGGTACAGCTCGTACAGTTCGCGGTTGAACCGTCTTCTCCATTTGCAATCGTCGCATACGGGACCGAAAATCCGTCGAAGAATTTTTCTTTCGAAAGTGCCCAGTATCAATTCTCCTTTTTTACTTATCGTCCAGCACTCGGCGCCGTAGAGTAGTTTTGTATAGCAGACACTTTGTCTTTCGAGTGAGGATTTTTGAACCCAGTTGTTTGGCCAAACCGAAGCAGCAGCGGTTCGCTAGGGTAATTCTTCTTCGGATCTCCACTAAGGTGTCGATTGTGGGATTGGTGTTTGTTCTAAGGAAGGTAAACTACTTAACTACCTAGAAATGGCTTCTACCAACAGTGACGTTTTGTCCTGGGCGGTCGACAGATGTTCTTTTGTTTGTTGATAGCATGCACTTTGTATTGTCCTCATTCACTTCAAGACAAACGAGTTTCGCCTGTTCTTCAATCGCTGTGAAGGCCTCAAGCACACCTCCCTTTGGTCGACCGATGATATCTATGTCGTCCGCATAGCACAGGAGCTGGGTGGATTTGTTGAAGACAGTGTTTTCCATGCTGATACCTGCCTTGCGCACTATCTGCTCCAGGACTATGTTGAGAATATCACATGACAACGCATCTCCTTATCTAAACTCGGATGAGCTGTTACCCATTTACACATTGCCTGCCTATTGTTTAGCGTCATGCGGCTCAGCTGGATCAGTTTGTTCGGGATCCGGAATTCACACATCGCCATCATAAGCTTTTCGCGGTGGATGCAGCTTTGATGGCTTTGAAAAGATGGTGGGTTTCGACTTGAAATTCGTTGGTCTTTTCCAGGATTTGCCTCAGTGTAAATATTCGGTCCATCGTTGTTCTGCCTGGCCTAAGGCCACGCTCGTACGTGCCGATCATTGTGTTGCAGAACGTTTTAAGATGCTCACACAGTACGTTGAATAGGATTTTGTATGCGGTAGTTTTTGCCCGTAGCCTAGTTGGTAAGTGCGTTGGCATCTAAGCAGAAAGTCGTTGGTTCGAGTCCTACTCAGGCCAATTTTTTATTTCATCTTTCACGGGTACTGCCTCTTGCGAAGACCTGACAAAACTTCCAAGAGTATCAATCTGTCATGAAAAAGTGCTTCTCAACTTTGCCGTTCGAAATCGGCGTTAAATTGAAGGTCCCCTCAATTCTTCACACGTCCCAGAGAATTGTTGATGAGAGTAAGTCACTTAGGCCTTGGCTCTTCAAGAGCTGTCGCGCCACTCTATTAATTTTATTTATAGTTTTTGCAGGATATACGATTGCCTTTTTTTGTTGATTTGGCATATGGAGCTTATAGAAGCGGGCATGTATTATTCTTCCCACACTTTGCTGATGACCTGGTGCATGCGGCTCATCGAAATTCCTGCATTTTAAAGATTTCCGCAGGTATTCCATCCGATCCAGCGGACTTGTTATGTTTTAGCTGGGACTGGGTCTTCATTCACTGGTCCCGATTCTCTTTCGTCATTGGCTTGCTCGAAATTATGCGCATTCAGCAGCTGTCGGAAGTGCTACTTGAAAACATCTACAATTCCCTGTGCTTCGGTAACTAGGTTTCCTGCAATATTTGGACGAGCTAGTGTTCCGGTTTTGAAACCAGAAGCTAATTGCTTCGACCTTTTAAAGAAATGCCGGGTGTTGTTCTTGGCCCGAGACTCTTCTAGATCTTTGAGCTGAGAAACTGCGGATGCTCTTTTCTTCCTTCGCAGGGCCTTTTACTCATTTCTCCTTTTCTCTTCTCTTGCTGTTCTTGTTTTCCGTGCAAACGTGCATTTTCCGTCTCTCTTTTCAATAACGCGCATTCACCCACCACGGGTTCTTTTTCAGGGGTGGCTGGTAACTTATGGTGGTTTTGGCTACATTTTTAATTATTTCGCGGTGTTGACATCTGTGGTATTTAGGAGGACGGCGGAGAGTCGCTTACTCAGGCGCTCACTTTAGTCTCTGGCATTATCTGGAGTGCTAAGGCAACCGACGCGACGTTGAACTCCTTTCTTTAGGCCACACGTGTTTTTTAGTCATTTGATAATCGAGATCTAAACTCAGCTACTACGAAAAAATGGTCAGGCATTTGCTCCTCGGAAAGTGCGATTAGCACATGGTCGATTTGATTGGTGGTTCGACCATCCGGAGATCGCCAGGTTGCTGTGTAGATCTTTCGTCTTGAAAACCTAGTGCTACTTATCACCGTATTACGATTACGAGCTGCAGCAAAATCGATTAGTCGGAAGCCGTTATCTGTTGTAACTTCGTGGAGGCTGTGCTTTCCAACTAATCTGCCAAAGATGTCTTTCTTCCCGATTTTTGCATTGAAATCTCCGAGTACGATTTTGACGTCGTACTCTGGACAGGCGGCGTAGGAGGTCATCCAGGAGGTCATAGAAATCCTCCTTGCTAGACTCCTCAGCATCATCGGTAGGGGCGTGTGCACATATTATACTGATGTTTTGTAGTTGGCCTTGATGCGGATTACAGCCAGGCGAGCACTTATTGGCCTGAAATCCATGACTTTCGATCTTAGCCGATTTCTCACGACGAATCCGCTGTAATAAATGTCACAATTTTTCCGTTTTATTGTCCCTGATCCTTACTTACTTACATTATGGTGGCGCTACAGTCCAGGTCGGACCAGGGCCTCACCCAACAAACATCTCCAGCCGAGCTGGCTGTCACCAGTTTCGCACGCCAAGTTGGTTCAGGTCCTCTACCACCTGTGTGCTCCACCTGAGTCGCGGTCTTCCTCTTCAGCGACGTACTTCCAGGTTGGATTCGAAGACTACGAGCTGGAGCATTATTTTCCATTCGCTCAACATGACCCAACCATCTAAGTCGTTGGACCTTAACTTTTCTGGCTAGGTCAGTGTCGCTGTACAGCTCGTACAGTTCTTGGTTGAATCTTCGTCTCCATTCTCCATTAATGCAGGCAGCACCAAAAATCACTCGAAGAATTTTTCTCTCAAAGCAGCCCAAAGCGTTTTTATCGGATGTTGTCATGGTCCATGTCTCTGCACCATACATGAGGACCGGGATGATAAGGGTTTTGTAGAGTGTCACTTTAGTTGAGAGAGAGGACTTAACTACTCAATTGCCTTCTAAGTCCAAAAAAGCAGCGATTGGCGAGAGTGATTCTTCGTTTGATTTCAGCGCTAGTGTTGTTGGCTGAGTTGATAGCGGATCCCAGGTAGACAAAGTCCTTAACTACCTCGAAGTTAAATCTGTCCATGTTGACGTTTGCCCCAAGACGTCGATGTTGGTAGTCCTTTCTTGTTGACAGCATTAACTTGGTCTTGCCCTCGTTAACCGCTAGACCCATCCTCCTAGCCTCCGTCTCAAGGCTCACGAATGCTCCACTGATATCACGCTGTATTCTTCAAATTATGTCAATGTCGTCGGCTTATCCTGGAAGCTGGACGGGCTTTTGAAAGATTGTGCTTCTCGTGTTGACGTTGGAGATTTGCACAATCTTTTCAAGAATGATGTTGAAGAAATCGCATGACAGCGCATCGTCTTGTCTAAAAACTTTTTTGACATCAAAAGCTTCCGTTAGGGTGTTTACGACCATGATGGAATAGTGTTAGTTTTCTAATGTCATCTTACGGACGAGTTTTTCTGGGATGCCAAAACTAGACATTGCTCTATATAATTGGCCTCTATAGACGCTGTCATACGTGGCCTTGAAATCGATGAAAAGGTGGTAGGTATCAATTTGAATCCTATCCATCGTACTTTCTGGATCACAGTAATGTCTGCCTTATAATGCGTGTGGACAGATTCAAGTTTTTGAGTAGCACCTAGAGTCTGGAGTGTTCTTACATTCCAGGTACAAACTCTCAATGCGTAGTCCGTTGTCGTTCCGGGTCTGGTTGCCATGAGAGGGGGGTCATTATCCAAGGCTCTGCCTATCTCTCTCATAAGTTCATATATTTTTTTTTTTTACTGTGGAGGGGTTGTTAGCCCCTCGCACTAACCTCCAAACTTGTAGGGCCTTTGTTTAAGTGCTTCTGTTTCTCCGTTTTGCATCTGTGCTTATAAGTTTCGCAAGTTATATCTAAAGATATAACCAGTACCCGGTGGTTACCACGAGGAGGTAAAGTAAGCACTTCACTTGGTGTGTAGGAAAAGTTACAGCATAAGCCCCCAGATCCTATTACACCCAACACCCAGCAGCGACATCTACTTTCAATCTCATGTTTCTTTCCTCTGAATACACCGAATTCATAAATTTCCAAAATTAAAACAAACAAACTTGGATGCCCTCCAAAAACCAAATCTCGTCAGACTGTCAATACTTAAATTCGTTCCATCAATTTTCTTTCTGCTCAAGCCTTCATGTATCCCAAAAGATTTATGTACATTATCGCTGGATTATTGACCGCCTTATAAATAGCCTTCATCATAATTAACAGACTAGCGGTGTTTGTGATGTTTATATTCATTTGCGAATATTTGATGATTTTGTTTCTTTTTTTTTTTTGCCTTTTTTCCATAAAACAAACACACGGCTGAACTTAATTGAGTGGCGTCATCCCGCCATCATATCGCCGGCGGCCAACATTAACGCCAGCATTCTAATCAAAGTATGAAACAACTTACTCATCATCACGCATGCACGATTGGCTTTAGTTTTATGTTTTCTTTTGTTTTTGTTGTTTTTTTGTCATTAACCGGCTACTCATTTAGTTGATACATAATTCTCCTATGGATTTCACTCCCCCATTTGGCTATGAATGATAATAATTATAATCAAGAGGCGGAGGGCTTCTTTGGGAATAAGCCAAATTTTGGAATCGAGCCAAAAGTGTCGGTCAATTTAATCGAGCGCCAAAGAGGTGTTAAAATGTAGGTACGCCTGATATGACGTAGGCTCGCTTTTCTTTGTCGAATGGCCATCAAAATATTTTTTGTTTAAGAATTTTCAGTTGCATCCAAGTCGTGTCAAAATAAATTTTGAATTCTCGTTTGTTTTTGTTTCAGGACGAAAACCGGAGTCTCTTAGAACGTCTGATCAAATACAAGGCCAAGGACGCCGACAAACTGAATGAAGAAAACGAAAGCTTCCTAAAGTAAGTATCTTTTTCGTTGTTGACAGACGAGGAAGTCAAGTCGTATTTTAGTTTTTGAGAATTGTAAAGTATATTCGAATAGCATCCCCACGATTGCTCTGGAAATGGTTTTCGTGTGCTTTATGTGCATTTTTTTCCTTAGTTTTGATTTGGTTTTGAGAACCCTGCATTGATTTTCTTTTGTTCTTGTATATTTTGTTTAAGAAACGTAAAGCACTCAAAAATAATCGTTAGTTAAAATTTTAGTTTTGGAAGAGAGATTTAACCCAGGAAGAAGGTTTGTTCGATTTTTTGTGTGTTGTTTTTGTCCTTTGTGTTATCGTCTTTTGTTTTCCTTTTCTTGTAAAAAAACTAACAACCAATAAATTAATGTTCAAAATAAGTCGATTAAAAACAATTAGAGTACCAAAGCGTTAATGGTCAGATCCAAGTGATTCATATTCTTAACACTCATTAATTTCTTCGTGGGAATATTTTGTGTTTTTAATGTTTACTTCATTGAAACCACAATTCGACCATTAATATTAATCAATTCCTTATTTAAAATAGAACCAAATAAAAATAGATAGTGCTCAAGGCGTAATCGTTATGTGTGTTGGCTCAGACGTAGAAGCACAGAATTTAATAAATTCACATCGTTTTGTTCACCTGACAGGAATTTGAATTTGTAACTCAATTGGCAATTCTTTACTCTCGCTCTGGAAATTGTCGAAGAGCGTAAATTCACATCAGCCTTTCCCGTTCAGAACTGTAAAGCCACTATTTTGTTACCAATCTCCGGCACAAGCATTCATGATCAGATAAAACTAGGAGGACACTGAAAAAGTTAAAACCTTCCCAGAATGAAAACTGGACAGAGTTGATAAATTTGATAATCATACTTACTTACTTGGCGCTACAGTCCGGTGTGGACTTGGGCCTCAATCAACAGTCTCCGCCAGCCAGCTCGGTCCCTAGCTAGCTGTCTCCAGTTTTGCACACCATGTTGTTTGAGGTCCTCTTCCACTGTGTGCGCCACCTGAGTCGCGGTCTTCCTCTCCTTCTGCGTCCCTCGGGAATAGTCTCGAAGGCTTTCCGGGCCGGAGCATTGGTGTCCATGCGCTCTAAATGACCGAGCCATCTGAGTCTCTGGACCTTGACCGTTCTGGCTAGGTCCACCCGTAAAGTTCACTGTTGTATCTTCTTCTCCATTCACCATCAATGCACACGGGGCCAAAGATGACCCGAAGAACTTTCCTCTCGAAACAGCCTAAGACACATTCATCTGATTTTGTCAAGGTCCATGCTTCTGCACCATACAGCATGACATGGATGATGAGGGTGTTGTACAGTTTCACCTTAGTTGCTCGAGAGAGGGCTTTTCCACTCAATTGCTTTCTTAGCCCAAAGAAATAGCGATTAATAAGATTTATTCTTCGATCTCTGCGCGCGCTGGTGTTATTGCCCGTGTTAATAGCGGAGCCTAGGTAGACAAACTCCCCTACTACCTCGAAGTTCTATGCGTCTATTGTGACGTTCTGTTCGAGCCGTCGGTGTTTGGTGTCCTTTCTCGAAGACAGCATATACTTCGTTTTTCCCTCATTTACAGCTAAACCCATTTTTGCCACTTCTGTCTCAATTCTCACAAAGGCGCCATTGACAACACGCTGTGTTCTTCCCATTATATGAATATCGTCGGCGTACGCGAGAAGTTGAACAGATTTATGGAAGATAGTGCCTCTGGTGTTGACGGTGGAGTTTTGCACTATCTTCTCAAGAACGATGTTAAAGAAATCACGCCACAGCGCATCGCCTTGTCTGAATCCTTTTTTGACGTCGAAAGATTCCGTAAGCTCATTGCCAACCTTGATAGAGCAGCGTGAGTTCTCCATCGTCATTTTGCACAAGCGAACGAGCTTGGCAAGGATGCCAAAACTAGACATAGCTTTATACAATTCGTCTCTGTAGATGCTGTCATACGCGGCCTTAAAATCTATGAATAGGTGGTGGGTATCGATTTGGAGCTCATAAGTTTTTTCCAGGATCTGCCGCAACGTGAAAATTTGGTCGATGGTAGACTTTCCTGGCCTGAAGCCACATTAATAAGGACCAATCAGATTGTTGACGAAAGGCTCCAGACGTTCACATATTACGGCAGAGAGGATCTTGTAGGCGATGTTAAGCAGACTGATTCCTCTGTAGTTGGCGCAGTTTAGAGGGTCTCCCTTTTTCAGGATCGGGCAAACAATGCTGAGGTTCCATTCATCGGGCATGCATTCCTCCGACCATATCTTATAGATGATTTGGTGCATGCTCCTATCTAGATCGTCGCCTGCAGCTTTGAACAGCTCGGCAGCTAGATCATCTGCTCCAGCGGCTTTGTTGGATTTCAGCCGTGATATTGCCGTTTTCACTTCTTCTAGGTCGGGTTCACGGAATTGTTGGCTGTCATCGTGTATGATAGAAGGCTCCTGTCTGACGGCGGGATTTTGTTCGTCGTCGCCGTTATACAGTCTACAGAAGTGGTGTTTCCAAATCCCCAGCATTGACTGCGATTCTACTATGATTTTCCCTTGCAGAGACATCGGTTCTTGCTCGATGACCTTGAGCCAGCTGTTTTACCTTCCGATAAAACCTCCAAACTTCATTCCTGCTGTTGGCTCTCTCAACATCTTCGATCTGACGCTTCTCATGCTCTCTCTTTTTTCTCCTGAGAAGCCGGCGTTCCTCTCTCCTCTTTTGCTCGTAGAGCTCACGAACAGCTCTTGTCCTTCTTTGCAGCGCCGCTTCGTATGCCTCCTGCTTGGCTGCATGGGCCTGCCAGCATTCTTCGCCAAACCAGGGGTTTCGTTTTGGTGGCTGTGTGAAACCCAGCACATTAGAGGCGGCATCTCTAACTGCATTCTGGCAATGTTGCCACTGGTCTTCGATACTTGATGTTGGCGGCATAGGACTCTTTGAGGTTACTTGACACTCGATCAGAGAAGGATCTGGCGATCTCTTGCGATTGTAGCCGTCCGACGTCGAATTTTCTTGCAGCATTACCTTGGCTACGAAGAGGTAGTGGTCCGAGTCGATGTTGGCTCCTCGGAAAGTTCGAACATCTTGAATGCTGGACAAGTGCCTTCCGTCGATCGCAATGTGATCAATCGGGTTGACGGTTGATTGATCAGGAGATCTCCATGTACCTTTATGGATGTTGAGATGTGGGATGAGATCAACAGTAACATAGAAAAATAGTTCCTTTTATTGTTTTATTTATATTTCATGGGTAGTAGAAAAACCTGACGAAACTTCAAAAGGTATCAATTTGTCTGAAAAGTGCTTGAAAAACACAAATCACACTTGCATTTGCTCTTCGGAGCTGCCGCGATACTCTATCCCTTGTTAGTGAAGAAGAAAGCATTCATTAACAGACAAAAACGAATAAATTATGAGAAAATGCACAAAATGGCTAGAGGAATTAAAGAAGTTGACTCTTGTTGGTATCTTCAGTTCTAGTAAAAACCGCTGCTTAAATAAGAAATTAACTAAAGCCTACATAGGTCTTACTTCACATATTTCTGAAACTTATATATCCGACACGGTGGCCGTAGCGCGGTGGCTACAGAATCATTGTTTAGCGCTTTCAGGAATATTCATTGAATGCGTCGCGTCGCTTTGAATGTACCTTTTCGTCTCGGAACCATGCGCCGATGGCATTGGTAATCCAATTTCAAAAAATGCATCCCAATTTGTCGTTTATAACAACGTTCAAATCAACTAACTATCACGATCTTCTTGGAAAGGAGATGATGAAACAATACATCGGAAAGAGTAGGTAGTTCGACGCGTCCAAACGATACGTCTTTCCCCGTGTAGTGTTAGCACAAATTTCGTCAATAGACAAAATTTAAACGCTTAAGAGGTTAGAGTATCTCTTCGTAGTTTTTGAGCTCAAAGACTCTGGAACGCAGTACTGTTGTCCTTTCGTCTCACCTGATCTAGTCTTTCAATAAGCGCTTCCAAATTAAATTAAATTAAACAAAGGTGCTGCTGCTTCTTTTGGTGGCGCGTATACGAAGTGTCCAAAAATTACCGATGATGACCAAAATCCACACCAAATATTGATCTTATAGAGATACATCTTTGCAAATTTGACAATTTTGTATTTCACGTAACATTACCTGGCGACCGGACAGTGGGCGAAGCGTGAAATATTTCCCGAATTGCACATCCATTGATGTGGGAAATCAGATTGAATAAGTGACATCCAGCAGCTTCAACCAGATGGCCGCTATCCAGTGCCGCCCCCATTCTATATTTAATTAAAATTAAATTTCGACACATCATTTCACAGGATATAAAGAACCTCTAATTGATGGGTAAATAGGATCAACGGTTCCACAAACAGATTGTACGAATCTAACAAGCAGCGAAGTCAGCAATAACTTTGTCAAAATCAAAATTTGCAGCCAATTCTTGTTCAATGGACAATAAAGCCAAGTTCCATAGTCTAGTGGAGCTCAAAGAGGATCTGAGATAATTTTCAAATAGCTGTAACTTCGAAAAACTTCTCTCACAACTAGCGACACTAATTGCCAAAGTCAACTATTTACGAATCAAGATGACTATATATGGAACCGAAATTTCCAGATTCAGTTTTTGAATGAACTAAATTAGCTCCAGTGGTCCCTTGCCCCTTATATCTTCCTCTGAATGCTGAAGCATCCCCTAAATCATGCGAAAGATCACACTCGTATTTGCTGTCCTAAATTGTCGCCTGCATCAAAAATCCGTACTTGTTCGAACTTGCTGGGATCGAGTCGTCATTTCATGAATGAATTTCTCAAATGATGCGAACACCTCTCGATAGAGTTCCTGCATATTCATATTCATCGCCATATTTACTTACTTAAAGTGGCGCTACAGTCCGGGATGGACTTGGGCCTCAACCAACAAACCTCTTCAGCCAGCTCGGTCCTTAGCTAGGTGTCTCTAGTTACGCACGCCGAGTTGGTTGATGTCACCTTCAACTAGCGCGCGCCACCTGAGCCTTGGCCTTCCTCTACTGCGTCGTCCGTCTGGGGTGGATTCGAAGACTTTACGGGCCGGAGCATGGGTGTCCATCCTTTCCACGTGACCAAGCCATGTGAGTCTTTAGACCTTCACTCTTTAAGCTAGGTCAGTGTCGCTGTACAGCCCGTGTAGTTTGTGGTTAAATCTTCTCCTCCATTTACCGTTTATGCAGACAGGACCATTGATCTTCCGTATAACTTTTCTCTCGAACCGGCCTAGGGTGCTCTCATCCGTTTTTGACAGGGTCCATGCTTCTGCACCATATAGCAAGACGGGGATAATGAGGGTCTTATAGAGCGTCACCTTAGTTGTTCGGCAGAGGGATTTACTACTCAATTGCTTTCTTAGCCCAAAGAAACAGCGATTAGCAAGAGTTATTCTCCTTTTGATCTCGGCGCTGATGTCATTGTCCGTGTTGATAGCGGAGCCAAGGTATACAAAGTCCCCTTACTATTGTGACGTTCTGTCCAAGACGGTGTTGGGTGTTGGGTGAATTCATCGCCATGCCTGCGTTTTTTTTCCTGCGAATTCTTGTCGTTGTTCTATTCTAGATGAAGGAATCATATACTTAGAACTGAAATATTTCAGTAATGCACCTTCTTCTTTCTTTGCCTTTTTATTGTGGTATTCCGCATCTCTTTCCTTGACTCTTTTCATTTTCAAAAACTAGTTCGCAGTTTACGAATTCACGGATATCGGCCGAAAGCGTCAACGACGAATCAGGATGCAAATTTCAAATATACGTTTTGAAATTATTGTTTGTTGACTTGTTGTTGTGCTGACATTAAAGATAAGGTCTCTACTCCACACGCTCAACCAGCGACATTTTGCTGCACCTCCAGGTCGCCCTCCGCCCTCCCCATACTACGCAACTGCCACTATCAACTGTAAGAGTTTGGAAGTCATTATAGAAAGAGTTTTTACTTCAATTCTCCATTAATAAAAACATGGACAAAAATTAAACGAAAAAGCATCTTTAATCATACTTAAGCGTAAAGAATGAAGAATTTGCATCACCGCGTACCGCCTTGATAAAAGCTTTTTTAACATCAAATCTTCCACAATCAGAAGCTTCATTGCCCCTTTTCTTGATGAATAGGCAGTGTTTCAATTTATTTGGTTTTCCTCACTTGTTTCTTCTGAAAAATCGGCATTCAAATGTAGTTTTAATGTTAATGATAACAAAACCAAAGATTGAAATGTAAGGTAAACTATAGACACTGGGGCGTATACGTACTTTTTTTCTATATCAGGCAAAAAGTGTGCAAAGTACTTGTGCAAATAACTTGACTGTGTTAACATATTGTATTTTTGCAATACTGGATCCATCCGTTATTCACTATGCATTGAACACGGAATAATTATTGTTTATAGAAGCGAATCCCTTAAAAGGGAAGCTTGAGTTACAACCATCAAAATGAAAACAATTTTTTGTTTAAAAAAAAGCGTTTTACAAATCTTATTTGCTAGTAAATTGAAGCGCAAATTCAATGCCTATAATACATAACCCTTAATAAATCCCTGCGGTAAAATAAACCTAACACACACACAAAGATAGAACCCACCAGTTTTCAATCCATTAACAGCGAGTGCACAATCATTTTTATTGTTTGTATAACCATTCTCATGTTCCATAAAGTGTTTCTTCCATCATAACCTCAAATTTAAAAATCCCACACACCGCATGTTGTACATTGCAAAAAAATCAAAAACAATATCTTTGAATTTGGGTACCCGGTGCGAGACCATTGTGAATAAATTGGTTCCCAAGGATATTACCATTCCCCCAATTCACTGACTAGCCAACAAATCCTCCAATCACCATCACAAATCGCCAACAACAACAACATAATGTAAAAATAAACACCACTGAAACGAAATTTAAACAAAAATTCGCCACATTGTGATTCTACTAACGGCCTGACCAAAAACGCTAAACTCATTGAAACATTCATTTAAAATCTAGAAAAAGACTGCCGTCAATTTTCAGGAAACGGTCCGACAAACTGCGCCGCGATCTGGAAGACGCCGTCCGTGAGACTCGCAATTCAAATATTCCCAACGATCTGCCAATTGATAGTGCCAGTATTGCTGAACCAGGCAGTGTTGGCGGCGGCGGCGGTGGTGGCGGTGGAGGTGGAGGTGGTGATTATCTGTACGATGAAATGATGATGCTGGCCGATGAGGTTAAGAATCTATCGCCTGGCTTAGGTCCGGAACGTTTCCATTCGTCCGAACCTGAAGTGATAATGAAGTTCGAAGCACATGAGACCGAAGCCAGTGCTGTACGCTGGAATCCGGTCGAGAAGATGGTAGCCACTGGTGGCGCCGATCGTCGTGTCAAACTCTGGGATGTCAATAAGCGTAAGGATGAATAAGTATTTTTGATAAATTCGTTTAATAAACACAATTTTTTGTTAATTTCAGACATAACAGGTACAACAACAGAAGCCAGAGCTGTTCTAGGTGGCAGCAGTGCTGGAATCAATTCTGTTGAATTTGATTCGACGGGTTCTTACATTCTGGGAACGTCAAATGATTTCGGAGCTAGGCTGTGGACTGTGGCGGACCATCGTTTAAGGGTGAGTGAGGATTATTTTTGAAATTTTGGTTGGGAATGTCTACTCTAAAAGAGGATCCCAGAAGTGTCTCATAGCCTCTAGATTCTAGAATGAGAGATACTGATTGTTATTACTTTTTAAGTGAACAATGGTTGATTTAGCAATAAACGAAGTCTGGTCATGTTTGATTTTTACATTTTTTTTTATTTATTTGTTGACAAAAAAACTAGGCTCTTCTTTTTATTCACTTCGAACAATCAGGTTTCTTCTATGTAACAAAAGTTGTACGAGGTCGATTGGTTTTTGTTCTGAGACAATCTGGTTTCGAACTTAGATTCTTGAGCTTAAAAGTTGTTATTCTGACATCTTTATTAAAGCTGATAAGCAGAGTAAAAAGCCAAGAGTCGATGTTGAACGTATAAAGTTTAATGATAGAATGAATGTTACAAAAGATTATGGAATTGAAGAGAGCGATTGAAAAGTTAATGTAACAACAATGTATTCAAGTGTAGACTGGAAAGCTAATTCATAGGTTAGTGTTGAATGAATTGTCCTCACACTCCCACTTTTATCCAAACAAAATTATTTCAATTAATTTTAAGATGAATGCCAATGGCACCACGAAAAAATTAAAATTTTTCTTTAGGCAGGCTCTTCGTGAATATCTCCCCAAGTTGTTCATCTGTACCAATATAGCTTAAAGTGAAAGATCCATCCTCAAACTTGTCGCGGATGAAATGGTACCTCACGTCGATGTGCTTGATCCTTTTATGATACTCTGGGTTCTTAATGAGTTTGATAGCGCTTTGATTATCCACGTACAGCGTTGTTGATTCCCCCAAAATGCTTGGCGAAATGTCTTGCAAAAGTTGACGTAACTATAGTGATTGCTTTACTGCTTGTGCTGCTGCTATATATTCCGATTCGGTTGTCGAAAGAGCCACCGACCTCTGCTTCTCCGATGACCAAGAGACAGCGCCAGAACCCATCATAAAAACATAGCCTGATGCTGACTTTCTAGTATCAGGATCACCAGTAAAATCAGCATCGCTGAAAGCAAAAAAATTTTTATTGAGCTTTGAAGTAAAAAGTATGCCATAATAGATGGTCCCTTTGATGTATCGTAGCATACGTTTTATAGCCTTAATATTCTGATTTGATGGATGTTCCATATATCTGCTTGCATTGTTAAGGGTAAAGCTAATATCCGGTCGTGTTGCTACAGCCAGATACATCAAGCTGCCGACCACCTCGCGAAATGGGAAAAGACCTTCCGATGTATCACAATTTTTATTTGAAAGTTGAAGTTCATTGGATGGCGTTGAGACCGGATTACAATCCACCATATGAAAACGTTGAAGAATCCTCTTAGCATATCCAGACTGACAAATATGCACTCCTCCATCGGAAAGACGGCTTATCTCCAACCCCAAAAAACACTCCGCATCACACCACTTTAGACTTTACATTGAACTCCTTGCTCAGGTAATCGATAAGTGGATTAAGAAGATCTTCAGAACTTGTCCCGATTAATCCATCGTCTATGTAGCTTGCCAAGTACATTTTATCTTTACCTTTTCGGTAGACAAAAACACATGGATCCGCTTGAGAAGCTTGAAATTCAAAATTTTTGATGAAATCGGTAAATTTCTTATTCCAGCATCGAGATGCTTGTTTGAGTCCCTAGAGACTTCTAAGAAGCCTGCAAACCTTACCACTCCCGTCCTCATATCCTTTGGGTTGATTCATGAAGACTTCATCCTGTAGGTCTCCATACCGGAATGCGGTTTTTATATCAAATTGTCAGAGAATAAGATCTTTTGCTGCCGCTATCGATAAAATGAGCCTTATTGATTCGAATTTCACTACTGGGCTGAATGTCTCACGAAAATCGATCCCATACTGCTGGGCGAATCCTCTGGCAACAAGCCTTGCTTTATATCTGTCCACTGTTCCGTCTAATTTGTACTTTATCTTGTATACCCAGCGATTATCAATTACCTTTTTATTGACAGGAAAATCAACAAGAGTCCATGTTTGATTTTGTAATAGCGAGTTGAACTCGTCATCTATCGCCTCAATTCATTTGGTCTTTTGGTTAGAGTTGATTGCATCCTCAAAACTTGATGGATCTTGGGCACCTGTCGAAGATGAAGAACAATCTGATGAGTAAACGTAGCTTACAGGATTAAATTTTCGAAGTTTGTCTCTATAATGGCTGTTTTCCTCAGCATTATCTGTAGTCTCATCACTGGCTGGTGTAAAATCACTTGCTTCTTTCTTGGGTTCACGATCATCTGTGCGATTTAGCACATATACCGCCGTGTTTATAGCCTCCGCCCAAAATTTGAGTCCAATGTGACATGAATAAATCAACGCTCGTCCTGCTTCGACTATTGTCCTTATATCACGCTCCGCTCGGCCGTTTTGCTGCGGTGAATATGGAGCGCTACGCTGGTGACGAATGCCTTTCTTTTGTAGTATCTCCTCCATACTCTTATTTACGAACTCCAGACCATTATCGCTTCGTAAAATATTGATGTAGTGCCCAGTTTCATTCTTAACAGATTGCAAAAACTGATTAAAAAACTTAACCACCTCCGATTTGTGTTGCATGAAATAAACAGTTCGGAAATTAGAAAAAATCATCCTTGAAGAGAAGAAAATACCTCGAACCACCCAAGGACGTTTCCTGCATGGGTCCACAGACGTCGGCATGGACAAGCTGCCCACACTTTGTTGATTTGCTTTCGCTGCGAGGAAAAACTGCACGATGCTGTTTGCCGAAAATGCAGCCTTCGCAGAGGAAATTATCTTCGTCCTCATAATTAATCTTCGCAGTTTCCAGAAAGTTTCTCACATGAGCCACAGACTGATGTACCAGTCTCTCATGCCACAACCTCAACGACTGACGAGAAGCAACATTAGCGTCACAAACCAGACCACCACCACCAACTTCCTTGTCTGCACACCTTTTTCCCAGCACAACCTTGAACATCATTTCAAAAAATTTGTCTTTGCGGACTCCCACTGCAACCGTACGATCACCCATTCTCAGCTCACATTGATCTTTGTTTGAAATACAATCAAAACCCTTATCCAAAACGCATCCTGCTGAAAATAGATTAAGTCGAATCTCCGGTACAAATAAAACATCTTTTAGTTGTTTTTCATTCCATTGATTTCCATCAAAAGCTAATACATCTATAGTACCTTTACCATGCGCATAAATTATGCTACCATCTCCAACTCTAACGGGAATGGCATCATGCAAAGCTGCATAATGACTAAACCAACATCGTTTGTTGGTCATGTGGTCGCTTGCCCCCGAGTCGAGAAACCACGCGTTCTCGTTCACACATTCAGATAACATGAGCTCACTGATAAAAGCGTCACTGGTTTTCTTGTCAAATCTTGAGGACTTACTCGTATTACCTTGCCGCCTTGGGCAATCGGACTTGAAATGACCTCTCTCGTTACAAAAGTAGCACCGAAGGCTGCTTCTTCCTGGTTTAGTGAAAGGTTTGTTGTTGCTGCTTTCTTGCTTGCTGTTTCTTCCAAAACGTCTGAACTTATTCACAACTAGAACTTCACTTGGTGCTGGTTCCTCCTGTGATATCATTCGGGTCTCTTCACTCATAAGACGTGTAATGAGGTTATCTAATGTGCGCTGACTTTTGTCTGTGGACTCCCATGCACTGTGGAAAAAATTAAAACTCGGAGGAAGAGTCATTAATACTTTTGTTATATATAACCATAGATTCTGAAATAGGTTCACCTAAATCCCTGAGTTGATGCACGATCTTTTCCAATTTTGAAATGTGACACGCCATACTATCACCAGGATTCTTCGAAAAACTGTAAAATCGTTGTTGTAGCATTTGAACCCCAGACTCCGATTTTTGCTCGTACACGCTGTGGAGTTTATTCCAAATAGCATTGGAACTCTCACAATTGATGATGTGCAACATGGGCTGCTGTCCAATGGTCGAGATTATTTGCTTTTGCGCCAAGACATCAGATTTCCTCCATGCTACTAATTTAGCTTCATCGGTTGGCCTCAAAGAAAGTCCAGTTGCAACGTCTAGTAAATCGCTAGCGCTCAGCAAAATATGCATTTGAAATTTCCATATGGACCATTGACTTGCATCGAGGAGCTTGTCAATCTTAAACGTGGACTCATTCTCCATGATTATTCAAAAAAAATATATGCCGTGAACAAAAAATATTCGATTTAATAGAAGAATTTGTACACTCGTTAGAACAACGTTTTTATTATATTACTGTTCAAGAACAAAGAAATCGCAAGATTAAGAACTGTTCTATCGACCCGTTAATCTTTATATACTCTCAATATCGAATGATATTAAACCGTAACCATCAACTCTTCTCTACCGTTTTTTTGTATGTATAGCAAAATAAGAGATTAGTCAAAAATTGCTCTGCCCACGAAATGTCTATATACCGAGTTACACTTTTGCAATAATGTCTATTTCCAAAAAACTCAAAGACCTGGGCCCATAACCTGATAAGCAGAGTAAAAAGCCAAGAGTCGATGTTGAACGTATAAAGTTTAATGATAGAATGCAAGTTACAAAAGATTATGGAATTGAAGAGAGCGATTTAAAAGTTAATGTAACAACAATGTATTCAAGTGTAGACTGGAAAGCTAATTCATAGGGTAGTGTTGAATAAATTGTCCTCACTAAAGCTTCACAAATTGACAACTTCTAGTTATCAAAAATAAAAAGAGTGGCGTGACAGCTCCTGAAGATCCAAGGCCTAAGTGGCTTACTCTCATCAACAATTCTCTGAGTGCATGAAGAATTAAGGTCCAATTTTACGTCGATTCCGAACGGCAAAGTTGAAAAGCACTTTTTCATGACAGATTGATACGCTCAGAAGTTTTGTCAGTTCTTCGCAAGAGGGAGTACCCGAGAAGATGAAATAAAAACTTTTATGGGCACGAGTAGGATTCGAACCCACAACGTTCTGCTTAACAGCCAACGCACATACCCACTAAGCCAAAGACACCTCTAGTTATCTAAACAATGTGATAATTTATTCTTAAATACGCAGATCGACTATAGGGGTCACATTCTGTTCGAAGCTTCTTGAAGCGAAAAAGTCATTCTCAATCGGCATACAGATATTTTCAAACGCAAAGAAGAGTGTCGACGAGTTGTTCAAAACTATTACGCCACCCAGTTGTCGTAATTTAACTTACAAGAGCTTCATGTCGTCCCAAGTCAGTCTCGAAAATTTGAGGATGTTACGTGGAGCCAATGAACCCTACATATACATCCTAACCGTTGAACTTTGCTAACAGATGATGACACGGTTAGGTAAAATCACGATTACGGGACACCAGACAAATGCAGGTAGTAGGTACTGTTCTCCCAGCGCCGCTGTAATGCCAAATCAAATAATGTCGAAGTAATAGTTCGTAATAATTAATGGGTTCATAAAGCAACCAGTAATCTGATTCTTCATCACTTCAGAGGACTACTTTTTATCAAAGGATAAGTTTGGCACATGAACTGCCATTCGATTAACTTACTTACTTATGTTGGCGCTAGAGTCAATGTCGGACCAGGGCCTCATTCAACAAGCGTCTCCGGCCAGCTTGGTTCCTAGCTAGCTGTCTCTAGTTTCGCACGCCAAGTTGAGATCTTCCACCAGTGTGCTCTACCCCAGTCACCGTCTTTTTTCTTCTGCGACGTTTTTCTGGGTCTAGTCGTTGTAACATAACTGTTCTGGCTAGGTCAGTGTCGCTGAACAGCTCGTACAGTTCTTGGTTGAATCTTTGTCTCCTTCTCCATTTATGTGACTCGAAGAATTTTTTTCTCGAAGTAGCTCAAAGCGTTTTCATCCAGAATGATTA
Source organism: Sphaerophoria taeniata (assembly GCA_943590905.1). Classification (NCBI taxonomy): domain Eukaryota; kingdom Metazoa; phylum Arthropoda; class Insecta; order Diptera; family Syrphidae; genus Sphaerophoria; species Sphaerophoria taeniata. Next base: position 264,533,978 of record OX016540.1, read on the forward strand.
GTATCTTGTATAGTGACACTTCAGTTTCTCGAGAGAGAACTTTACTACTAAATTGCCTTCTGAGTCCAACCATTGGCAAGAGTGATCCTTCGTTTGCTTTCAGCGCCGGTGTCGTCGCAGTTTATAGCGGTTCCTAGGTAGACATGGTCGTTAACTGCCTAGAAGTTAAATCTGTCTATACTGACGTTGACTCAATGACGTTGGAATTGGGTGTACTTTCTTGTTGACAGCATTAACTGGGCCTTGCCCTCGTTAACCGCTAGACCCATATTATTGGCCTCCTAACAAACGTTCTATTGACATCACGCTGTGTACTTCCAATTATGTCTATGTCGTCTGCGTATCATAGTAGCTGTGCCTCTGGTATTGACGTAGAGTTTTCAAGAATGATGTTGAAGAAATCGCATGACAGCGCATTGTCTTGTCTTCAACCTTTTTTGGCATCCAATGCACCCGTGAGGTTTTTTTCGGACCATGATGAAAACGCTTGAGTTTTCCATTGTCATCTTTCATAGACGAACTAGTTTTTTCTTTGATGCCTAAACTAGAAATTCCTCTATATAGTTGGTCTCTATAGACGCTGTCGTACGCGGCCTTGAAATCGATATCAATTTGAAGTTCCCGGGTCTTTTCCAAGATCAGCCGTAGAGCGAATATTTGATCGATGGTGGACTTTTCGGGTCTGAAGCCACACTGATAAGGATCTATCAAGTTGTTTACGAAAGGCTCCAAACGTTCACCAATAACTGCAGACAAGATCTTTTAGGCGATTAGGAGACTTACACCTCCATAGTTGGTGCAGTTCAGATGAACTCTTGCTCTAGGATCGGGCATGCTATCGCCAAACTTAAATCAAAGTTGCAAGACACATCAATAAAGCATGTCGCCCTGAAGACGCTAATGCTATAGTGCCAGTCAATTACCTAGTCATTTACAAGCTTTTATTTGATTGCTGACAGAAATAGATTAAATTACTGCTTGACTGTCAATGAAAATTGTAACATTGGCGCTTCCGAGAAAAAACTTGCGTCTTCTTTACATGTTTTGAAGAAATAACTGTCATTATATGTAAAGGGGTTTCCAATAAGATGTGCTATTTTTATATTGAAAAAAAAATTCCATTTTTTGAGGTAAATGATCGGATGTTAATTTCATAATTAATAATGAAAAACAACATCAGCCAAATGGCCACCACGACCACACTTACAGGACCATATCCTATTTATGAAATTTTCCATGACAAAATCGCAAAGTGGCTGCACTATGTCCTCTGTAGCATCACGAATTCGTGGGCTACTGAACAGCCTTCAATAAAGATCTTTCCTTTAGCTCATCTCGGTTTCAGATTTTTATCTGTCATCAAGGAGAATCCGGGACTTCTCCCAGACACAGCCGATTCAGTATGGTACCAAAATCGTATAAAACTCATCGCCTGTGGAGATAAGAGATTTTTCAATCTGTACAGAGCTGCTGCCAGCAGTCTGGCCGGTTGGCAAGCTCGAGGTTGTTACAAGGGAGAATATTTCTTGCCGACCAAGAGCACGCATAATGGTCGCGGCTCTACACAACTGCCCAAATATTGTCATGAAACTGATTAAAATGAGTATGTTATCCAAACCAGCCTACTCACGACTGGAAAGTCCCAAAGGTTAAAAAGGAGACAGTGGGTCGCTCTCGCTATAGATCAGCTCTCTTAGTGATCAATAGGGAATCACTGACTCCACCGGCCGCGACCGAAGGCGTGATTAAGTACGGTTTTGACGAAATCATGGTCCGTAGTTACAAGAAAGACGAAGACTCGCTAAATGCAACTTCTCCAGAGGCCCCTTCAGCGGAAGGAAATGCTTCAAAGAACACCAATATGGAGGTCCACACGTGGAACCATCGACCTCTTCAGCCTCTAACTTCTAACAAGCCATCCGACGTGAAAGCTGATCTCGCAGTCGACAGTAATTCCGACATGGAAACTGAAGACTACTCTAGGCATCACTCTAAGGCCCGGTGCACACACGCCATTTTTTGTCGCGGCGATATCGCTGCGATATCGCTTTTACGACATCGGTACTCACAATCAAATGGAGTGGTGCACACAAACTTGCGATATCGCAGCGACACTTCTGCGACATTTCTGCGGTGAAATGTCGCAAAAGTTTCTGCGATATCGCAACGATGTCGCAGCGACAAAAAATCGCATTTGTGTCTTTTAGTACATTGTTTTCTATTGTGCAGTGCAAACATGCGATTTTTAACCGCGAGTTTTGATCAAATTGAAAGGAAAAATATGGATGATTTTGATACTGGTTTCTTTTTATTTGATTTTGATTTTGATTTTTGGTGAAACTTTGACCGCCAACTCATCAAAAGATCTTACACTCATTCGAAAATAGTTAAAAAAAATGTTCAGGATTTTGTCTCATATTTTTAAACGATGAATAAAATAGTCATTTTTTAAGCCGATGGTCATTAACGTCAGTGACGTCGTTTCTTTTTATTAAGAAAATAATTTGTATGCACAAGGTACGCGAAAATAATTATTTTCTTCTTGTAAACCTCCATTGTTTAAAGACAAACTCAAAGTAAAGATTGAAACCTGCGATAAAATATCGTAAGTGTGCACTGAATAAGTAGTTGCGATATCGCAGCGATATCGTCGCGACAAAAAATCGCGTGTGTGCAGGTGCGGGGAAATAACTCCACGGGAACTAACTCCACTGAGGGATTTACTTCCCACCAAGTGAGAACTTACTCCACTTTTGTAAAGTGTAGTTAGTTCCCATGTACGGTGAGAACTTAGTTCACTTTCTAATGGGAACTAAGTTCACACATTTATACATGGTGCAGGGAAACTGGTCCGGAAGTCAGAAGTCCCGAAAATGGGTTTCGGGGCTAATGACTCACTATGGTGGGTCATAACAACAACCCCAAAATGTTCTATAAATAAATAAGATCATTTTTATTTACTACCTATTTGTCGACAAAATGGATAGAGCAATTCATTTTCAAAGCTGTTGCTGTTTCCTTTAATTTGGAAAAGCATGCTAGTGTCTGGATAGCAGGTACTGCACTGCAATGATTCATTTTGAGCATCTTTTTTCACCTTGGTGGATGATGACTATCTGTAACACTCAAAATCAATTTGGTTTGATTGGGAGTGAAGCGAGCGGAAAAAATTTTGCCCAAAAGAGAATCAATTTGGGGTGTGAAAATAAAAAAATTCGCGCGAATTTTTTTATTTTCACACCCCAAATTGATTCTCTTTTGGGCAAAATTTTTTCCGCTCGCTTCGCTCGCTTGCAATTTTTAGTTCAAGCTCCAAATCCTTAATAATACAATTCTTTTCATCATTTGAGAGGGATTGTAGAGTTAATACAGTCAATAAAAAAATGTCTTTCTGATGGAACTTTTAATGTTATTTAAATAGCTCAATTATTTAAAGAGACAAAAAGATGCAACAAGATAAAACTGGGTTCAAGTACAGTGTGCTTGTAGAATGCCCTACTCTCACCGAACACCAAACTTCGGAAGAACGTTTGCATAGGAAAAAGTTTTCTTTATGTCACATAAACTTACAGCATGCGGTATATTTCAATTGTTATATACCGTTTTGGAAAATGTTTAAAATTTATAGCAAAGGTCAGAAACCCCGAATTTGATTTCTGGACCAATGAACTACCATATAGGGGGTCAGATTCTTAAAAATGGGTTTCCTCTAAGTTTCTCAATATTTTTGTGCATGCGATTTTTTACAATTATTTTCAGTCTTAAAAACTGAATTTAGGAATGACTTCGTTTCTAAAAGACATTTATTTAAATTTCACAAACAAAATTGCTCAGTATACTTGAATTCTTATTTTAATTTTTTCTCAATTAAAGTGGCAAATTATTTCAAATTCGAAGGGAACTAGATCCACTAATTATTTGAGGAATTTAATTCCCACTGTACATGGGAACTAACTACACTTTACAAAAGTGGAGTAAGTTCTCACTTGGTGGGAAGTAAATCCCTCAGTGGAGTTAGTTCCCGTGGAGTTATTTCAACGCACCGTGTGTGCACCGGGCCTAAGCGAGGAAGTCCTACTTCATTCCTTCTCAGACGATGAAAACACCGAGAAGACAGTGGTGGAAGTTGATCTGGCAAAAATCAGCAGTGCTGCGATTAGTTCGGATTAATCTTCATCACAGCATCATTGCCTCTACAAACCTTTTACTCTGGCTGCATAAACAGAGAGGACATTGTCCTTAAAGCTTAAACCAGGAGTCGTGGGTCTCAAAATCCAAAACAAATGAAAAGCAATCGTTAGTCTGAATGAATGAGTTCAGTGTCATTTTCAATATGGGAAGTTGTTTATGGAGGAAACACATTGATAATTTTGTTGATGGAATAAAAAGATTGTGTTTCGTAGAATATTTTATTTTAGAAAAAAGAAAATATATGATATGCGGGCCATTTCATGTTGTCCCCGGGCCACGGGCCAAAATAAAAACTAAGGGCCAAATGGCCCGATCGGGCAAAATTTGGCAACGCTGCTCCCAATAGTAAAACAGTACTCAATATTATTTTCTTATTAAGTTTTATTTTAATTGTTTAGTTTATGTCCGTATTACAAAATTCGTTTCATATAAAAATAAGTATTAAACATTACATTGAACTACAACTAAATTTTTTCTACTCTTACAATAGTAACAGAAAAAGAATAATTATTCTTTATCGTTTTCATTTATTTTTTTCCATTTCATGGGAGGGGACAAATTAAAATTATTATTAAATTCCTAACTAGTTTAATGCATATAGTTTTTATCTTCATTACTATTTATGATTATTTATTTAAATAAATAAATAAATTATGATTTTTACCAAAAAATAAAAAAAAATTGGTCTAAAATATTTTCATTCCGAAACTAAAGTCTCCTCCGTTTGGAAAAAAGGACAAGTGAGCTTGTTTTTTCCTTTAAAATAAATATTTAAAAATTTTAGTTTTTATTAAAAATATACCAGTTGAAAATTTGTGACAAAAATTAAATTAAAAATGTTTTGAAATCAGCTGTCGAGTATTGAGCTATGTGAACGTTAAAAAAAAATTAAAAACCTATACAGTACTTTATTTTAAAGGCTTAAGTTTTAAAAATAAAAATTCTCGTCAAAGATTTGATATTTTTAATTTTTTCCTTTTTCTTTCCAAATCAGTCATCCTTTCTTCCAAATCAATTTTGTTTAAATGTTTTTTTTTTCAATAAAATATGTTCCTATTTTTTGTGTCTTCAAATAAATTATTACTTAAACCATAAGGTTAGACTTTTGTTTTTTTCCTTATTAAATATTTATGTGTTTTTTTTTTAAATTATTTTCTAAAATCGCATATTCTCTGTTTAAGAATATGATTTATTTTTTTTGTGGCTTTTTTTATATTGATTTAAAAATATATATAATTGAAATTGTTTAAGTTTCTTATATATATTTTTAGAATTAATATTGCCCTTGCTAAGATTCCGGCACCATGATTTCTCAATACTTATTCGATTGATTTGATATTACACATTTATTGGCAAATTTGAGCAATTATTTTTTTAAAAATATTTTTAAAACTAATTATTGTTTTTGTTATTAAAAAAAAGACTTCAAATTATTTAAAATTAAATGCACTTGGTGGCAGGAAAATAATAATGTTTATGAATGGCTCACATGAATAGAAATTTTTGTGCCAGTGAAGAGATTCCAAAATTTAATGAAAACAATTTATGGTCTCGTCTTGTGAATATTCTTTGTGTTGATTGCTTTTGCAAAGAGGGAGATTCCTATTTTCACTGAGTTTCTTTGTTATTATTATTATTTTATTGTTTTTCAATCTGTGTGTGTGTGTGATTTTAAAATTGACGGCCATGCCGTCCGGCAAAACCGCTATCGTATAATTTACATAGCGACTCTGAACGACTACTGTTTAAAGTTGCATTGGGTGCTGATGTGACAATTGCTGAAGGCGATGAGCCATATGACGAGGATGATGTGCTGATACCTTCATTGGCATAGCCATGTTGTTTTCTGCGACGCTGATACAAGTACGTCCAGATGGAAATAACTGCCAATTGGGCGAGCAGGAAGACTGTGCCGGCAACGATAAGACCTGTAAAATGGAAATGTTAGTTAAACAAAGAATGTAATTGTTTGCAGTTAGGCTGCGTCCGTCAATATCATTTATGTTGTTTGAACAACGATAGCAACTAAGAGGTGCTTCCACCAATGGCTTTTTCCGTCAATTCCTTTGTTTGGCTGGAGTTATAGCTGATTCACGGGTGCCAAGCCGATCATCAGACTCCTTTATTAGTGGTGCTGCCTTGTTATTTTTCATATTAATCGAAAAACTTTTTGAGTTCACTTTGGGATTTGAACCTAGACCAGCTAGTTGTGAAGCCAATGCACTACGCATTGCGCTAACAACTCCACTGATTTTTGGTTTCCCATTGAAGACTTTTGTATTTTTTATCATTTGCAATGAATAGACTGCATTTTTACAAGCTCCTCAAAGTTGGAAGCACCTCTAAGTTGCTATCGTTGTTCAAACAACATAAAAAATGTAATTTTTCTGGAATTACGAGGATATATTCATGCAAAAATTCGTTTGAAAAGATAAAACTATTATTTTTTGTCATATTGGCAATCCTTTTTTTTAGTAAGCAAATTCTACATACAATTTTCCTAAACGCCGGAAATACTTAAAACCAAATCAGAATTGGCAAATCAACAAAATGAGCAAGGGATAAAGTTGTTTTGTCAAAATATGTAGCTGTTCTGTTCGCCCTGTTCCCCATTGTCAGTCACCTCACTCATCCCCAGCGACAAAGGTGATTTCTGAATGAATGGAAAAATGCCCTCAAAGGAAAAATATGTGCATTCATGTGGACACAAGCGTTTGCGCCAAACTCAGTATATCAACTCCTACTTTCACCTTCACGTGGTGGACATCGGATGCCTAGTACCGCAGTTGAAAGACTGCTCTGGAAGACTGTTGGTATTAACAATCAAGAGAGGAGGGGGGAGGGGGGGAGGGGGGGGGGGGGGGGGGAGGGAATTGTCTTCCTCTGGAGCACTTCTCTTAATACAAACGGAAGAGGATGAATTCTCTAGAGTACCAGTCAGGTTTGACTACCCAGTGAACACCTTTCTACGTGCTACTCCGACATATTTGAAGCCAAGGCCATAAAAAATAGCGGTTTTCCGGCTCTCACATTTGAAGTGCCGGGTAATCTAGGTTTGAAATTGAACGTCGGGGTGACTTTCTGGCTATGTAGAAAAACACGGATACACTGATGACGACCCCTGCAAACGTAATAAGGACAATTAACTTCGGATAGGTATGAACGTGGAATGTTAGGTCCTTTAATATGTGGTCTATGCTGCTGAACAATAAGCGGAGACCCTCAACTGCTACAAAGCAGATATTACCACTATCCAGGAAATGTGATGGACAGAAGAAGCATGAAAAACTTTGACATACACATTTATGGTAATTGTTACCGAGAGCAACAAAAGCGACTACTTGGATGCGGATTAGTCGTTGGAAGCAGATCTAGGCAAAAAGTCTTGAGCTTCCAGAAGCAGATTCAACATCGACCGTTACGGGTTGTAAAACGAAACGGATTTAAGGTCCAGCAAACTCAGATGCCTTGATTATATAGAGCGGATGGACACGAATGCTCCGGCTCGAAAAGCCTTAGACACCATTCCCAAAAGACGAAGAAGAAGTCAAGTGGGGTACTCAAGTGGAAGAAGACCTCCATCAGCTTGGAATTCAAAACTGAAGATAGTTTTCTAAGAACCAAGCTGGCTGGCGGAGACTGTTGGTTGAGGCCTAAGTCCACAACGGACTGAAGCGCCACCTTAAGTAAGTAAGTTAGTAAGAACAAGTAAAATTGTTGAATTGAAACCAATCAACATGCTACCCAAAAGCGTCCAATGCATCCGGATAAAGTCACTGTTTGGTGTGGATTGTGAGTTGGCGGCATCATCAAACCATATTGTGGACAATTCAAAGGTTCGCCACCAAGAGAATCCGGTGTGGACTTTGAAACGATGTTATATTCCACACTTAGGCAAACACTTTGTCTACTGTAAATTTAAGGTTGGGTGAACTGCCCTGCCACACCCACTCTTGTTTTACAAATTTTCTGTAGATTCAAATAGGCTTAAGGTTAGGTAAGTCGTTTTATGTCTTAAGAATACTTGGTGGGAACAAGCATCAATTATAGTTCCTAAAGAAATTTTCTGACTTGCATAGTACTTGCTTTCGTAAAATCTTTTAATGCGCCTTATACAAGCTATAATTTCCTTGTGCTGGGTGTGATATGCGCTAAAAGCAAGTCTTATGGAAGCTTTATTTGTTTGATTTTGTAAAACATCGTTTGACCTTTAGACACATGTCTAAGCCAATGCTACAGAACAGAGGATGGTTAAACATAACTTGCATAAGTAAGTCTTATGCAAGCTATTATTTTGCCTGTCAAAAAACACTTCGTTAAAAAAGAAATGTGCTTCCGACTGACACCAGTTGCGAGTTTTAAGAACTTCTGAATTTTGGCGTAGCAACTACGAGGGTTTACCCTCAGTTGGTACTATACACTTCAAAAGATAAACTACTATCATTTACGTTTATAGGAACGTCAATCAAAGACAAATAATTGACATAAACACATTTTTTTTCAAGCTGTGAGAACTAGGTTTCAAAACCATTAAAACAAATCATGAGAAATCAATTTTTAACTAAGGAACACCCTTCAATTTTTCTCTCCATAATACAGCAACATTTCATATGAACCCAGCAACATCCCAAAGCAGTCATTATAACCCGCACTTTGTATGTTCCCCCATTTGTGCGGGGCGCTACCTCATTTTGTTTTTACCGATTTGTTACGCTCGTAGCAAAATCAGATACAATGTTGCATCGTGTAATCTGATCGATAATCTTCACTTGCTGTGCCTTCTTTCCATCTCCCCCTTGCCACCTTGTCATGTTAGACAATGTGGTGTTTTCGTTTGATATGAAAAAAAACGCCTCTTACACTTACCAATAGCATTCACACAGAATCCTTGTTGGGCGTCTCCAGATATGAAGACCGTTTCGCTACCTTCGTATCCGCCAGATTTCGTTAGTTGTTGCTTATCGAAACCGAATTTGTCAGTGATCTGAATTGACTGCACCAACATCATATCCTCCTGGCTCGGTTGTTTGCTAGTCGACGCTTCGCGACGTGACCTTCTCTCACTGTACACAGCTGAAAGCAAATTCAGAAAAAAATCACCATTTTTTTTTTCAAAAAAAAAGCCAAACAATCAGAATAAAAATCGTTTAACCACGACCATAACTCACCTGTTGCATTGAGCGATCGCCTCCTGCGTCCCAGCGACAGCAGAGACTTGAATTCGCCACCGGCATCCTCCTGGTCGCACTGAACTGGCTCACACGACGGCATGCATGGAGTGACCAAAGCCCTGAATTGCACAACCTCAGACGATGGGAATTTGAATGCATCAAAGTGTGACAAAAGCATCTTGCCGGTAATCGAACCCTTATAGATCGGTCCCATGATAAAGTGATCCGTGGGGCAACCATTCGAATCGATAAGCGTTATCTCGGCATTATCACTGCCATCCATGGCGACTAGTTCACGTACGAATATCTCATAGGGACTCTGTTCGTCCAAAATTTCAAATTTCAATGCCAAGGGATCACCGACTTCAGCTGACCGCATGACGTCACTACCATCACGAGATGTTATCTTCATAATGACATTCGGTGAGTCGACAATCACTTCTTCTGACAGTGCCGGTTCAATGTCACCCTTGACGCCCAAATCAACTTCATTCGATACCGACTTGTTGGTCAAATCGTATTGACAAGTCACGGCCAGACCAAGATCAGAGGATGTAACAATAGTGTCGTGGTGTTGGATGACAACATCGTTCATATAACGTCCGGAGCCACTTTGGCGGACATTGCACTCGAGGTCGTTGTAGCCCATGCGAAGTTCAAAGTCTAGCGAGGTCTTAACATCAACAGAGCATGACTTGGGTGAGCCTTTGGCATAGACTTTGCCGTCAAACAATTTGGACGTGCGAATGCGGGCAATCATATCACCAGCACCGCATTCAATGGTTACATTGTAGCATGAGGAGAGTTCATAGGTAGCGGCTTCGGGTACTTCTAAGTAGGGTTCTTGTACGTCGGATAGAGTGGCGCGTGAATGATGGCTGAGACGGCATACCATGTCGCCGGTGTCACCAAAGTCGTATGAATGGCATCTGTTTTGGGGAGAGACAAAAAAGAGACGAAATGTTGTGAAATGTGAATGTTGTTTGTTTGAAAAAGAGATAAGGTTTTGATGATGGTTTGGGGTGTACGTTTACTGCGAGGTGCGATCTCGGAATTGCGAGTGAGTTATGGGCTTGATAAGAATTGGAGACAACAATGCTCCTGGTGTTCACGTTTCACAAAGTTCTCCGCCAGCTGCTTGAGTAGATAATAGATAAAAGGCTGTTTGTTTAAAGGTATAGAACTTTGAAATGGAATAAAACATCTTAACTTATTCGAAAGATAACCTCATGGCATATGACCATCAGGGAAGCTTAACCTGGAGGTCCAAAGTTCTTTGATATATCGACAAGAACGCTGATAACCAAGTGGTGCATCGTTTCGTATGAAGAGCGTACGATCTTGGAGGCCAATTTAAGGGTCTGTAACGTGGCGTTAACTAACTATACGGCTACCAAACGTCCTCCAATAAATCAAATGTGGCACGAGAACATAACCACTTCGCCACGGGCAGTCCGGTGTCCCAACTTACACTCCTCAACCAAAAAGTGAGCTTCATCGGTAAAAAAATTGGCTTATCAAAATTGCGATCAACGGCAATCTTGTTTTGGGCCTAATTTGAACAATTTCGAAGCGTTGTTCCGGCGTCAGTCTATTCATATTGAAATGTCGAACTTAACTTAAATTAAATCACTCGACAGCTGGCAAAGGGGCCGCCAGTTAAAATAGTGTTGAAAACTTAAAGTTTTACACCTCTAAAAAGTGGCGCTAGAGCCACTTTGAAGTGGTGTGGTATGAGATCATGTCTTTCATCTTGAATGCTAAGAGTACCTCTCTACCTAAGTGGAGTTCTTCTTGGTCCTCACAGCTACGGCAGAAAGTGTTGTATCGTATACCCGCATTGACGCATGTTCCCATATAACCTGGTGCCCTCTGCATGTTGCAACAAACCTGGCTATATCATGCCTTGGTTTGGAAATTAAATTTATTGATATTTGATTTGATTTTTCTAGATATAACGCAACGTGTTAAGCTATTCCACCTATAGTTTGCTTCTGATGTTTTTATTGTCAGGATATTGCCCTTCACAACTCCACGAGGCGCATATACTCTCACATCCAATGAGTTGTAAAGGGCTTATCCTTGGCCAGCTAGCTCGTCTGCCTTCTCATTACCCTCATAGACTCTTTGGCCTGGTACCCAGATTAGAATTTCGCTCAGATCTCGTTGCTTAAGAGCCTCTCTACATTGCTGGATCAATTTAGAAGAGGATATAGCTGAATCAATGGCTTTAATAGCTGCCTGACTATCTATGTAGTATAGCTACATTTTGGTTTCGTTGTATATTTCTAAGGGCTATACAAGCTTCCTTTATTGCTAACAATTCTGTCTGGAATACACTGGCAACGTCGGGAAGTCTATAGGATTTTGAAATCTTATAAGAGATTCACAGAAGACACCTGCGCCAATACCGCATCCCATCTTCGAACCATCCGTGAAGATAGTCGTCTCGAAGTCTTTCGTCACATCGCCTTTGTCCCAGTCGGTTCTTGACGGGAGCAAACTTCTCTAAACTTCTTTGCTGCAGGATACCTGATATTTAATGAACAGGTCAATCGGAAGAAGGTCATCACGTTAAGTGCGTCCGTTAGACAGGACCTAATTGTCTCTGATATCTCTACACAAGCATTTTTCTTCACCTTTGTAAGTTTGTTTACTATGAAATATTTGCTGAGAGCGGGTCACCAAACAATGGATCCGTAAAGTATCGGTGTTACAACCGCCGCCGTGTATGTCCAGTCCACGCCTTTCTCACCCGTTCGTCAACGTTAAGCTTCCAGTTTAATTTGGTATCTAGTATAACGCCCAGATGTTTACCTACTACTGGAAGACAAGGTTAGTGATTGACTGTTTAACCGAGGTAGATTGAAGAGTGATATTTTGGTTTTGGTGGTGAAATGCACCAACTCGGTTTTGTTGTTGTTAACATCTAGTCCACAGCTCGCGGTCCAGGTGCTTACTTTCTTCAAAGTCATATTGGTGATTTCACTGATCACGCTTGGAAATGTTCCCGAAACTGAATGACCAAATCATCGGGCAACAACTTTTACTCCACTACTCTTGAGTTTCACAAGAATGCTGTTCATGACCAAAAGCCATAAAAGCGGATACAATACACACACCACCTTGAGGTGTTCTTCAGCTGGCATAATTGGTACACGTTGAATATCCTAACTTTGATTGATTCCTCCAGTTACTTAGCATGGATGTTATCCACCTTCTAATGTAGTTCTCAATACAGAAGTCTGCAAGTGATTCTGCGATGGATTCAGTTTTGAAAGCTCCTTCTACATCTAAGAAGGAAGCAAGGGAATATTCCTTGAAGTCAATCGTGTTTTATATCGTTCTCCCTACCTCATGAAGAGTCTCTGTAGAACTACCCCTCATGTAGGCATGTTGCGAGTTAGATACACTGAAAAATTTTATTAGTAACATTGCTACGAATAGCATTCGTACGAGAAAAATTCGTACATTGAACGAATATTCGTAGATTGTACGAAGCTTTTCTGTAATAAGAAAATTACGAATGTATTAGTAAATTTTGATTAAATTTTTGGTAAAATACACGAATTTTTTCGTTCTATGTACTAATATTTTTCGTTAATCAAAATTATGAGTACATTGTACGAATTTATTCGTGTATTGAACTAAATCATTCGTAAATCATCGTGTACGAATGGTTTCGTAATTTTTCCAAATTCATTCGTAAGATCTACGCATGCATTTGTTAAATGTACGAAGCAAAACTAATATTCGTAAAAAATTTAGTCTCGAAAATTGACCTTACGAATAATTCGTAGGATTTACTCATTATAAGTAGAATGCAACTTCTTTATCTGTATATTCTACTAATACTTCGTATATCATAACCTCCATTCGTATATTTACCAAACGCATTAGTAAATTTTACTAATACATCGTACTATTTTTCCTCCATTCTAACACTAAGCGAAACATTAGTACATTTTACTAATGACTTCGTAATATTTTTCCTTCATTCGTATATTTACCTATAGTATTAGTATATTGCACTAATACGTCGTATTATTTACACTCCATACGTACATTTATCAAGAGCATTAGTACATTGTACTATTATTAAGTAATATTTACACTCCATTCGTAAATTTACCAATAGCTTTTGTAGATTCTACTAATACTTCGTACATCTACCAAGAGCATTAGTACATTGCCGCTTCTTGAATCGGATTGCGTCATTGTTTTTAAATCATGGCAATGGCTCATTTTGGTTGTGATTTTGATCGTGTTTAGTTTGGTTTGTGAGGTTTTTTTTAAAATAAAATTAAAATAACATAAAAAGTGTGCTAAGAGTGCTAAGTATTTGATGACAGAAAGAACGAGTAGGTAAGTTGTATTTGAAGGAATTTAATAGGACACCCAAATTAACAGGCAACTTGCGGAAAGTTTTGGTCGAGGCTGTTTTACAATTCTGTATTATAAAAAACCACGATCTCAAAACAAACGACTGCGATGCTCTTACGAATGGCAAGTATATAGTACGAAATATTAGTACAATGAACTAATGCTTTTGGTTAACTTACGAATGGCAAGTAAATAGTACGAAGTATTAGTAGAATGAACTAACGCTTTTGGTAAATTTACGAATGGTAAGTAAATAGTACGAAGTATTAGTATAATGAACTAATGCTTTTAGTTAACTTACGAATGGCAAGTAAATAGTACGAAGTATTAGTAGAATGTACTAATGCGCTTTGTTAATTTACAAATTGAGGGTAAATAGTACGAAATATTAGTAGAATGTACTAACGCTCTTTGTAAATGTACGAAAGGAAACGTAAATATTGTCATTCCATTCGTACAATGTACAAAGCTCTTTTTAAATATACGAATATGAGTACATTGTACAAATTTATTCGTGGCTGATAACTACGAAAAAAATTCGTACGATGCACTCATATTTTTGTACTATTTATGCATGAAAATTTTTCAGTGTAGGGGAAAACTGCACAGAATGCTCCTTATATGAGATTCTACGATTCTCTCCAAAGTTTTGAGTAGAAAAGAAGTAAGGCTCAAGGTAGATCTAAAATATTTTCAGATGAATCATAAAATCGTTCTCATATTTTTTAAACATACCTACATTGAGTCATATAGAAGGAGCCGTTGCTTATCTTAGCTTTCTCCTCAGCAAACGTCTGTGAGGTCCGCTAGTAAGCTGAATTGTGAATCTGACCCATTGTCTGATGCAAATGGGCAAACACACAAAATTCTATTAAAATCCTCTTTTTAAAAATGAAGCCAAATATCTTGGTCTGATATTAGACAAAAAATTAAGTTGGAAACTTAATATTCAGGAAAGAAAGCTACAGTAGCTTTTTTCTCTTGCAAGAAAGCCATAGGAAGCAAATGGGGTTATCAACCTCGCATAACCTATTGGCTATATACATCGGTCATCCGACCAATACTCATGAACGGGGTTGCAGTATGGTGAACTGCACTGGAGTCGGAGCAGAGTCGGGGCAATGAGAACCACACCCTCAGCAGCGTTAACACTCTCCTCCATCTGACACCCCTCGACATCTTCAGCAAACAAGTGGCAGCGAGTACAGCTATAAGACTCAACGCCTTATCTCAATGGACCAAAAATAATGTGGGACATTCCATCATTTTGAACTTCTTCGGTTCTATACCAAAGTACATAGACTACACCATTCCAAAACCCCAAGTTGGAAAAAACTTACAGGTATCCATTCCATCCAGAGATGAATGGGAAGACAAAAAACTCCTGGATGACAAAAGCATTTATTTTTATACAGATGGATCCAAGACAAATTATGGAGTTGGTAGTGGTGTGTACTCAGAAAAGCTTAATCTAAGCATCTCATTCCGCCTCCCTAATCATTGTAACGTCTTCCAAGCGGAAATTTTAGCGATCAAAGAGGTTCTCTCCTGGCTGAGAGAAAACGTGATATCAACTTCTGATATCCGCATCTTCTCTGACAGTCAGGCTGCCATTAAATCTCTCGACGGTGTCTCAACCAACTCTCAAACGGCCCTCGATTGTCGATCGTCTCTTATGGAGATGGCGCAGCAATTTAACATTCACCTCTGTTGGATGCCGGGCACAGAGACATCACAGGAAATTGTAGAGCCGATGAACTCGCTAAAAATGGAACCGTCATACCTTTTTCACCTTAAAGGGAAAAGATAGGTATACCGATAGCTAACTGTAAATTTCGGCTAAAAGAAACAGCCTTAACGATAACAAACTCTAGGTGGTACAAATTACCAACGTGCGCAGCCACAAAACTCATATGGCCGTCCCTGGACCTAAAGCGCTTTAAAGACTTGCTATCTCAAAGCAGACTTCATATTAGCTCCATAATAGGTGTCCTTACGGGACACTGTCTTATAGGCAGACACGCAATACTACTTGGTGTAGCCTCAAATGACTTCTGCAGGAGCTGTATGGACGAGGAAGAAGAGGAAACCATCTCTCACCTTCTCCGCACATGCCCTGCTCTTTCCATAGGACGCAAACTTCATCTGGGAGAAGAACAAGGATATCAAATATCTTCTTCGCTTTATAAAAAGCTCAAAATGGTTCGACTAGTAAGAAGTAATTCTCTAGATTCATGTGGTATCACAATGGGCCTTTTCATTTGGCCTAAGTGCGGATTCTGTATCCGCAGCCACTTTAACCTAACCTAACCTAACCTTTAGGAAGTACAATCACAAAGAAACTCCACAGAAGAATTTATAAAGAAACAGGGTGTTTCTTTGATTCACCCGTAAAACTCGCGGTTCCAAGAAACTCTGGCGCCTATCTTCGGACGCCCTCTCGATCATAGAGAATCGTTCTTTCTTTCCCCATCGTTGCAATGCTCAGAAACTCAAGACCAATGTACATCCACACCATAAAAGGGTGTAAAAACCCCTTTAGTGCGTGAACATTATAAAAACACAAAATAAATTAAGAAATGGGCCTCACCACTGACGCTTATGGTGATTGCATTAAGCACGCGTAAGGTTTCACAACAAGTTTGAGAGTCGGGAAGCAAGTGAAAAAACGGTGTTTCTATCAATATTTTTATGGACTTTTGAAAACAGCATCAATTTACCATTCTTTATATGAGTTTATCTAACCTCAATCTCAAACCCCTTCTATATAAACAAGTTTCCCAATATCTAACTCCAAAACTTCATTTTGGCAATAGTTCACCTTTCACCCTTATCCTCATTCGAAAGACATCCTCTCCAAAAGTCATGGTGTCGTGTCAAACAAATTTGGAAGAAAAACGTAATCAAGACATCTTTGACAGTTTAAATTTGCTCAAAAGAGCATGCTCAATTGCTGGATAACGTCAATTCGTCACAGCCAATCTCCCAACAGTGACAGCTGCTCACCCCCACTACTTTGTAACAAAATAACATCTCTATGTGTTTTTGTGTGTTCCCCGTAGGATGATGTCTGCCTATTAAGTTCCTATATTGCACCTGATTAAAAACTCTAAAACCTGTCACACTCCTAAAGCTCTAAGCCAACATTTTGTGTGTATACGATTTCGATTTAACCTCCACTTAGCGGTAAATTTGTGAATAACCATTTTTATGGTTGTTTCTCAACCTGTTCCGCCATACAATGTTCTGTTTTTCTGTTCAAAAACAATCTCGTAGTCGTTGTCCCAAATGCATATCTTAGCAAAAACCTGGAGCCAAAATAGAGTTAACGAAACAGACCAATGCGCTCTCGTCCCCATTTCCGCGCCCAAAGTCATGTCTCACTATATAGTGCTCATTCATTCGGTTATCACTCACAACATTGCAGCGAGCATGTAATCTCTTCCAGATTTGTTCCATCCATCGCAGCCTACACGCAAAAGACTTGTTCACACGAACGTACATTAAATCCTCATCTGGTAAGCACTACCATTTCCGGACACGATAATATGCAAACCAAGCCACGTCCATTCTGTTAGATTAATCTTCTTGCAACCCACTTTTTCTGTTCAATCTTATTAGAGAATGACGAGAGGAGGGAGAGCGCGGGATGCCTCATGGTGTGGCATGCACTGAACACACCTGACAAGCGATAGAAATAGATACCTCCATGCAGAACAAGGATCTCTAATTAGTAAACCAGTCGCTTCTCCATCATGGAGTAATTATTATTATTGATGAAGAAAAAATCGTCATCTTGGCCAGCATTAGACTGCAATGCGATTCGACGACGCGACGTTTCTTTGACGACGATGCGCCCGAAGACGACGACCGACGATGGCGAACGTACCCCAAATCATAATCAACAACCACCAGCGCGCAGAGCCAGCAGCAGTGGCAACAGCGACCGGCAACGCGCCAAAGCAAACAGCGTCCACTGTGCACACTGTCCAAACCATCAAATCGACCCACTCTCCTCCGGTCTTGTTCTTGTTACAAAACTTACCTGTATGGTGAGTTAAGGCACAAATCACGGCATTCATCAATGCTTCCAACATCCTGGTACACCGAATCGACTGTCTTCAATATTCTGCCCGACAAACGCTTAAACTCGCACAGCTTATTTGGTTCTTCGGCGCAGTTGTTCTCCAGATAATCGATACCCTCGTACGCCTGGAATGCACTTGATCCGGCCAAAGTGATTCGATCCATTTCGGAGAGCTCGCAGACATTTGTCGAACGATAGTAGTTAGCCGATCTGGAAAGAAAAAAAGAGGAGTTAGATGAATACAAAAATACGGTAAACAAATATGAAATTATGATGATCAGCGGTATGCAGACATGCATTCTTATTTATCGATAGCAGAGCAAAAATGCATAAAAATGATACTGGGAGACTGCAAATCGATATGGAATTGTGACATAGCATACCCTATTTTTAATAAGTCTACCTTCTACCTCAGACTTTTGTTTTAGAGGCTGGGTTATGCCCATGTTACGACTTTTGACATCACTAAATGGTGATCTTGAGCCCTTCTTATGATCTCTTGGTGTAAGAGCAGGTTGTGCTGCTTAAAAAAGCCTTTTGTTAGCCGTCCGAAATGTACTCGACAAGGTTAGAATTGTTGCTGGACATGGCAAAACTTGCATCGCGCCTTGTTATACAGGAAAGAAAAAAAACCGGAACTAAGGATTCCCCATAGAACAAACCTTTGAGTATGTAACCTGTAGATCCCCGATAACACCCATCTAGAGCTCATAGGCTTCAACAGATAACTTTTGACAATAGTTCATCATTCCATTCTTAGAGTAGCGCTACAGTCTGACTTTGAGCAGGGTCACATGTAACAACATTTTCTAATCAGTAACGGCCCGTAAAACGTAGCGGTTTGTCTCAAGCTTCGTCTTATAAGTTGTTTATCCTTCGGATTTTGGCAGTTAGGGCAGTAATTTACATTCGGTGAATCTTACTGGCAGGCAAGCCATAGACTTGGGACCCCCCTTGTTCACTCACTGTTTCAGAGCAAACTCATAGAAAAACCTTGGGTTATGTAACCTGTCAGGGTTCTACGTCCATCTAGATCTCATAGGACTGATCAACTAACTTCTGACAATTGTCCTTCCATTCTTAAGGTGGCGGTACAGTCTGGGTTGGACCAGGATCACATTTAACAACCTTCTCTAATCAGTAACGGTCTGTTACGTATTCTAAGTTCTTTATCCTCCTGAAATTGGCAGTAAGGGCACTTTATTACATTCAGTACATCTTACTTTCAGGCAAGCACTAGACTTGGGACCCTCTTGTTTACTCACTGTTTCAATTCGAACTCCTAGAACAAACCTAGGGTTATGTAACCTGTGGATCCCCCAGGGTCACATGTAACAGCCTTATCTCATCGGTAACGGCCTGTCTCAAGTTTCGTATTCTAAGTTCTTTATCCCTCGGAATTTGGCAGTTAAGGCACTTTTATCCCATATTCTTACCAGAGCTGTTTAAAAAATGTCACTACACTGAGATCTTTTAATCGATGTTTAGGGGACTTACATATGACTCTGCAACTGGTACAGTTGAGACGTTCAGAGGCTCTGACATCCCAGTTATCGGACATGCTTTCTTTCAGATAAGCTGCTTTTGTTGAACTTGGAGTTCAATACCTCGGTTTTAACTTGGTCAAGATCGGATAAGTTGGAGGATTTGTTGGCCTGTAGTTCAACATTCATTCTTCTAAAACTGTCGCAAAAGACTTCGAGGTCTTAAATATGGTGCACTGCTGCTTTGCTTTTAATTACATATTTGAAGCTTTTTCTGTTGTTACATGATGCAAGGTTATCGCGAAGCTCGATTCTATTTCGAGATCACTTTAGCAGCTCCGCTTTGTTTAAACCTTACATTCCCACTGACACTCCCCATCCAAAAAGGGGTCTTGGCCTGTTAGCGCGCAAAATCAGGACTGAGTACGGTGCCTTGCGGGTGCCCTCCAGGTGGGTTGAGTTCTAAATATGTTGCTGACAATACGACCATCTTAAGCTGAAGAGCATGAAGGCGACGGCGACAATGACCTGAAAGTCCCTTCGGCCAATCTCCAAAAAGTAATCTAGTAGCGGCCTTTAAACTGTGATCTTCACCAATCGTATACAAATCGATCCATTAGTTATCAAGAAAACTGAAAAGTAAAACCACAGCCAAACATAACAGCCTTACCCTATGTTCTCATAATTCTGAAAAATATCTATCTTGAAGGCTTTTATTACCGAACAAGGACACGTAGGCCGTCGAGCTTGTTTGCATAGTTAGAATTTACCTACCAGCCATATCGGCAACGATGCCCTCCCCTTTAACTCAACCTGCTATGTGTTCTCTTCTGACAAGAATTATTATGAAATATTGTAAATCGATATCTTTGGACATTGTCTATTGAATGGCCAAAACGCATGTTACACCAAACTTAACCTCTCGCCACAACAACGACCGAAGAAGGTTCGTTAGTGAACCAAACCCAATATCCATCCACCGTTCGCAATTCCTTAAAGGAGCCGCCATTTTTC
Source organism: Sphaerophoria taeniata (assembly GCA_943590905.1). Lineage (NCBI taxonomy): Eukaryota > Metazoa > Arthropoda > Insecta > Diptera > Syrphidae > Sphaerophoria > Sphaerophoria taeniata. Next base: position 264,554,308 of record OX016540.1, read on the forward strand.
CCTACACCATATGAGGCATAAGGAGATAGCAAACAAAAAGTAATTTTGAGCAAATCCGTTCGAAAAAAAAACGAAAGAGGAAATAGCCGGTCGTTCAACAAAAAACAGTGCACTTTTATTGCTAAAATATGACAAGGCCCAACACAGAAAAACACACACATGTCTTTCTGTCTCTCTGTTGGTCCACAGGAAGCATTTTCCATGCCATGCGATATTATATGAATGGTCATAAAGAAGCTCTGCATCATGGCAGTTTCATGGCTTGTTGAACATATGTGTGTGCTCTGTACGCTCGCATTTATGGCAGCTATGATATCCTTTAGTATATCTTGGTTTCAAACAAATGTCAATTATTTTTGTTTGGTTTCTTTTTCTCGCTTTGGATTTATTTGGTTCTATTCGGATGAATATAAAAAACAAAAATTCTTGAAGAAAAATGATGATGATGGCAGATAAAGAAGTGTAATTGTGGAGCTACGCGTTTAGGCGGAACAATGGTCTTGTTAGTTTTGATGGCTTTCGGCCTTGACTTTTTCTATATGATAAATTCTGTTCTCGCTCAGAGATGGTCATATTTTCAAACAAAAAGTTGTAGGGTCTTGGGGATGGAAAGGAAGTAATGGGTGAGAAAGCATCACAGTTACAGATCATAAACTTTCAGTAACATTTCGGTGTGGGTTGTTAATTTGCACAACGAACTTAAAGTACTGTTGTTTATATTTTTGGATGGAAGAAAGTGTGAAATTATAAGACAAAAACATCATTAAAATATTCATGCTATGTTCCAAGTCACCAATTAATTAATCAATATCAATTGGCCCTCGTGTTTGACATAAGCCTGCCAGACTGAAAAAGTAACGAAAAGATAAGTACAAGTATTATGTCTTGTTACTTAAAGTACTTTTGATAAACTTTCTACATGTTACCGACATTGCTGTTCTCGTTACTTGGTACATTTAGTAACGTTTGTACACCTGAGTGAATAAAAAACACTTCTTAGAACCATATCAAAAGTACCGCGTCTCGTTACTTAAAGTACTTTATGATTTTGGTAACCTTTCTGCTCGTTACCGATAATGCTGTTCTCGTTACTTGGTTTATTAAGTAACGAATAAGAAAGTAAGTGAATAAGAAAACTTCTTACAACCGTAACAAAAGACTATATGATCCTGGTAACCTTTCTGCCCGTTACTGACAATGATGTTCTCACTTCTTGGTATTTTAAGAAACGTTTGTGAGTATGAGTAAATAAAAAACTTCTAAGAACCATAACAAAAGTGCCGCGTCTAGTTACTTAAGGTACTTTATGATTTTGGTAACCTTTCTGCTCGTTAGTGACAGTGCTGTTCTCGTTACTTGGTATGTTAAGTAACGTTCGTGCACATGTAAACATGAGCGCTCGTGGTTGGTTTTTTAACTGAAATTCTTAGAAACGTAACAAAATTACCGCGTCTCGTTTTTTGAGATACTTTATACTTTTGTTCATGTTACCGATGACGCTGTTCTCGTTACTTGGTGTGTAAAGTAACGCTTGTTACCAATAAGTTACTTTGATCGCTGTGTCATGATTGATGTCAGCATGAGAACTTTTCTGTAGGTATTTTAACTGAAATCCTAGGAATCGTTACAAAATATCGTTTTTAGTAGCGTTACTAGTAATGCGTTTTTGGTTACTTTTGTAAACTTTGGGCCAAGTTTCACATTTTGTAGGTATAAATTGAAAACTTACCCGTTAGAAGCAGTGTTAATACGTGGGTTTTCAGTGTTTTGCCTCTGCCGATTCACAGTCTATTGATGCTGAAATTACCAAGCAGAGGTAAAAATCGTGCAGGAAATTTAGCACACACCAACACATTTGCCAGTAATTGTGCCTTATTCAGTCGGGGACTCCATCCCAACCTAAATGTGCCCTAACCGGCTGAGGACTCTATCGCAACCCAATCGCGCCTTAACCGGCCAGGAACTCTATAACAACCTAATTGTGGCTTTCCAAACAGAGACTCTATGACAACCTAATTGTGCCTTAACCGGCCAGGGACTTTATATTAACACAATTGTGCCTTAACCGGCCGGGGGCCCTATCCCAACCTAACTGTGCCTTAACCGGTCGGGAACTCCATCCCAACCTTATTCTGCCCTAACCAACCGGGGACTCTATTCCAAAATAATTGTGCCTTAACCGATCGAAGACCCTATCCCAACCTAATGGTGACTTAACAGACACGGAGACTCTATCCCAAACTTACTGTGCCTTAACCAGCCAGGAACTCTATCCCAACCTACTTGTGCCTAAACCGGCTGGCGAACCTCTGCTTTCAACAAAACGGCGCACGGTTGTCCAAAATGACTTATCTCGTTGCAAAAATCATAACTTTTGAACGGATTGAGGCAGCTGTATAATTTTTTTTTTAATTTGAAGGAAATTTCCAGGGCTGTTACACCAATGAAACAGGGTGTTTCGGAATCATCGGCCGAAAACAGATTTTCTCAAAAAACGAAATTTATAGAAAAAAGAATTGAAGTAAAACTTTAAAAATTGTCTTTAGTTTTGCAAATGTTGATAAAAACAAAATGATGGCCCCCTAAGTGTTTATAGGGTGTTCTAAAATAAAATTCATCACAACAGTGGATGCGAAAATTTGGCAAAGAAACTTTTTTTTTTGCTTTAGGCGGTCAATAATAATGGTTTATACCTTTTTAAGTGACATATTTTATGTGAAACAGTAAAGGGAAAAAATAAACGGACCAAAAAAAAAATTAAAAAAAAATCAAGTATAATTAAAAACATATAGGATAGGTATACATATATTAAATAAAAAAATATATATAAACTATCTTAAACAATAATTATAAATTTTCAGTAAAAAGTTCACTGTCATCATCATCACTTTTAATATTTAATAGACTAATCAGCTCTGGTTAGTAGCTTTTTTTGAGCTCTTTTTGGGATCTAACGTGTCTTAAAGATGAAACAAGTGGATCTGATGATATGGATAGCATATTAAATAAATCTTCATTTTGTCGTTTCCTTGAAACCTTGAGAGTATTGGATAATCGATATCGCTTGTAATCTTTATTCCTTGGTTCCTGTGCTTCCTCTGAAAGTTCCCCTATTGGTAAAATTTGATGGCTTATTAGTTCTCCACCGTGGTCCAGAATCTTGTGAAGTGTTGGGGTCAAGAGTTTGTGACTATATTTCGATTTTAAAAGATCCGAAGTGTTTTTTGAATACTCGTTAAATTTATCTATATTAATATAATATTTAATATAAATTAATAAAAATTTTAATTTTAATCAATAAAAATTTTATAATAATATTTCTCTCTACCTGTCTTATTGGACCATAAAATAAGGATCTATAATTAAAAATATCCTTCAAACCTAGATCATTTTGGCTTAGTAATTGCAGGAATCTACTTAAATAGGAAAATTAAAGTAGGCAGATTATAAAAATTGGTAGATATGGTAAAACATTTTGCAAAACCTATATCAATTTATATTCGTAATAAAATCCAAAATAATATTTTTTTTATTCTAAAGCAAAAAAAAAATTTAAGTTTCATCCGTTGCTGGTTTTTACAAGTACCATACATTTTATGATACATGCGGGTTTTTCGACAACCTTATAAATGACTTTTTTATTCATTATTATTATCATTATTAAAATAAAGTAAGAAAATGTTATGTTTACGACGCATTTTTCGAAAAAAATTGACATCAAAGTCAAAATTTATCACGGACAAGAACAACGGAACATCCTTCAAAAAATAATATCTGACCAATAAAAAAAAGATAAAAAAATTTGTAAATGCAATTACAATGGCTAATATTTCTTCTTAAAATTAAAACCTTAACATCGTTGCTAGCATTACTATTAACAGAGAACGAAGCGTTTACGTGGGTCAAGGTATGCCAAAGTAAGCGTTTTCTCAAGCCTTTATTTTTTTTCAAAGTTCAAAATCTCGGCAGTGCGCAAGTATGCGCAGCTAAATATTTTTCTTTTGGCTCGACAATTGGTTGATACACATACCCTATGCGGCTTAATGCATGGACTTGGATGGATTTTTTTGTAGCTCTATTCAAACTCGATAAATTGTAAAAAAAATGGTGTTTTTTTGTTTCATTTATTAAAACCTTAAAAATTTTTTTTTTTTCAATTTCAAATTTAAATTTACTTATAAGTAATTAAACCAGGAACTATTAACAAAAAATAAGATTTTTCATTCAATATGCCATAATCGCAAAAATGAAAATAAGGAATTTTGTTTTTTTTTTCTTTTTTTTTCTCTAGAAAAAAATTAACTAACTTTGAAGAGCCCTATAAATTAAACTAGTGATCAAAAAATTATTTTGTTTGCTGTTTTTGAAGCTCTGTCTATATTTCTCTTAGAAATAAAAAACAAAACAATAAAAATATAACATCAGATTTTGTATTTTTGCCACGACTTTTCCCTTTTTGGACAACTGTGCGGCGCGCGCTATGATCCAAACATCGAGTGAAACAATTGACTTGTTGGGAAATCATTTCAACGAGCTCTTTATTTCACGTTTTACTTCGGTAAATTCGGCACCTGAAGTGTGCCATATTCCATCATCGAACTGTTTTCTCTAATATGTAAAATCTTAGATCTTAAGACAGTTTTTCGCGAAATACCAGTCGCTATTTACGAACGAGTCGCCCAAAATTTTACCTTCGGAATTGACCAACTCAGACGTAGTCGTAACCAACATTAACATCATATGGTGTTGATTGCGGGTAGTAAATTTGGAGCATACTATGTATTTTCCCGACCTAGTTTCCCTTTTTATCTCTGTATCAAGCCCTCAGTTGCCCTTTTCCATCGAAGGTTGGCTACGATGTTGCCGGATTAAAAAACCACAAATTTTGTACCGAAATATTACTTTTCCACGATCTAATAAAGTTGGTGTCATTTCGTATAAGAACTAACTCTATACATGTGTGATCATTATTCATACGGAAGTGAACCTTGAATACGTAATTACAATACTTTAAAGAAGATACTATTATTAACGTATCACACAAGTAACGTCAATAATTTGAATGTAACGTTTCGGTACTAATTACCGAAATGAATACCCGAATTTTAATACCAATTCCCTACGATGAGCTAGATTCCAAATGGTGAGAAAAAGAGCATCCACTTTCTATTCGATTTTTGAATGTAAGAATACTGAATAATTATGGTCCCATTCCCATGAATTCCTCACGAGCATAAAATTCAATTATTTACTAGTCGATCCACTGCATGATGCATTTCTCTCTAAGCCAGTCCATTTTGTTTTCTAACCTCCGTCTAAGTGATTTTAATAGCTACGACCTCCTAAATAATCTTCCATCATCATTAACTTCACCTTCAGCAACAATGTTGTGCATTTTATTGCGCCATAAAGTCAATTCTTACATTTGCTTGCATTACTCTCACAATCTTCTAGAAAAACGCGCAAGAGGGTGAGTAATTAAATTACAATTTGTATTACTAAAGGCCATGAATCTTGTATCGTCTTCTATTCAAATGAAACAACTTTTAACGGGAGAGAATGAACTTCTAGTTTTTATTTTTAGACTAAAGGCACTCTAAATCATCATCTACTTTATATTCTATCTAACGGCTCTCTTACGAAGCTATACTCGCAATTATAAAATCACATCAAAAAGTTACAACTTCCTTGATGTAAGTCTTGAAAGGGAACATCAAACTTTGCTGTATTGCGTGCCAATTTGATTAATAAATCTTTAACTTAACGAAGGCGTTGGCAATTCATTTGCAATTTATACCGTGGGCTATTTCTAATAGGCTTTGTGTTACTTCTGATCCAAGATGTAACAATTATCTGAAATAACATAATAACCACGATGCTTATGTAGTTTGCTCATGTTTTTAACACGAAGGATATGGAGTTTTACTGTTGGAGAACCTACTCGCAGCGGTGCGTTTTCTATCAATTTTTAGCTGAAATGCTGTTTTAATGGTGCTCAGATTAAAATGGTGCCATGAATACATCAACATGAAGCTCAATTTTAATAAACACAGAATTAAGATCGCACAACACTTACGGGCATGTTAGATCGTAATTTTTAGAAATAAACGTGTTTGATCCCTCTGTAAGACGTTTGAGGGCGAATGGATTGTTCATTTAACGCTTAGGGGCGTACCATAAAAGTAATAGTTCAAAACTGAGCTAGAAACTGCTAACAATGCATTTTGTGTCTGAGAACTCGTCTTCAATTCAGTTATACAAAATCACAGTTGGAGTAAGAAATGTACCAAGGAAAAGATTCTTTTTTGTTTGTAAAATTTCGACTGACCGAAACAAAACCGATGATCTGATAAATTGTAAAAAAAATGCTCATAAGATTTAAGGACAACTTTTGTCTGTTATCTCAGAAATGGGAATTAGAGTTAACTGCTTACTCAGACTTCATTTTCGTTGTCGGTTCTTATCAGATGTTAACTCTGCAGTGTGGCCTGCTTCCTGAGACCGTAAAATATAACAGTGTCTGCTACCTCAGACCGTAAAATATTACAGTGTCTGCTACTTCAGACTTAATAATGCAAAGTTGTCTGCTTCATCAGACTGTAATAATTCAGTAGCATAGGCTTTCTCTGACAATTTAGAATGTTGTACTTCAGTATTGGTACTAATACTAAATGGTGTTTGCTGGCTCAGATTTTACCAATAAAATGTTGGCTACTATCGCAGACTTATTGACGTCTCATACCGCAATGTAACTATTGATTAGCCGTAGACCGTAGGCCTCAGAAAACCGATTTAATTGCAGATCATGGAAACGACCTTGAAACATCGATCTTAAAACTGCATATGACAGTAATTACAGTGGCAAACTGCTTTTGCCAAACTCGTCCATTAGAGCAGGTGTAGACAGATATGGAAAGCTTAAGATGAAACTTCAACGCCGACAAAATCATTAATTATACTCCTTGCCAAATGGAAGAAGAACCGAGTATCATTTATAACAAAAGTGACTTCTTAAGTCCGTTTGTTTAAGATGGCGACCATGGTTGGAAAAAACCTCTCGGATGCATTGGGTATACAAAATCGCTCTCATGCGACTTCTTCAACATCATTCTTGAACAAAATTTGCGAAACTCCAACGTTAACATCAAAAACAAAACCTTTCAAAAGTTCGTCCGGCTACTTGGAAACGCAGACGACATTGACATGTTTGTATGAACACAGCGTGATGTCAGTGGAGCGTTTGTGAGCTCTGAGACGCAGGCCAAGAAGATGAGTCTAGCGGTTAATGAGAGCAAGACCAAGTTAATGCTGTCAACAACAAAAGACACCCAACTTCGATGTCTTGTGGAGTCAACGGCAGGATAGACAGATTTAACTTTCAAATGAAGAATCAGTATTGCCAATCGCTTCTTCTTAGAAGGCAATTGAGAAGTAAAATCCTTCCTCGAGAAACTCAAGTGTCACAATAAAAAGCCCTTATCATCATGTATGGTGCAGAGGCATGTACCCTAACAACCGGATAAAAACGCTTTTGGCTTCTTCAGGAGAAAAATTCTTCGAGTGACTTTTCATCCCGTCTGTAAATAGAGAGTGGAGACGAATATTCAACCAAGAACTGTACGATCTGTTGAGTGACACTGCCCTAGCTAGAAAAGTAAAGGTCTAACGACATAGATGGTTGGGTCATGTATATCGAATTTAAAATAATGCTCCGGTTCGTAAAGTCTTCGAATCCAACCCGGAATCCAACATGCAGAAGTAGAAGATCGCGACTCAAATGGAGCACACAGTTCGTAGAGGACCTCAACTTACTTGGCGTAAGAAACTGGAGACAACTACATCGAGCTGGCTGGTGACGCTTGTTGGATGAAGCCCTGGTCTGACCTGGACTGTAGCGCCACCAAGAGTAGGGAAGTCTGCTAAAAATCAACAAGTGGCAATTCTGCGGAAAGCAAAAAAAAAAAAAAAACTGAGATTAAATGAAGAATTACTCCTTACAACCGTTTGTTTGGGCATACTAATAGAATATAGCAAAGGCTTCTTTAGAGGATCAAAGCCCCCCACAGAATTGTAGTACCCTATTCTTTGGAACACTTCGATCTGTAGTCCATTGAACGGTAAATCGGGAAGGAGACTCAACAGCCAAGTTTGTGTTATGTGCAAAGGTTTACTCCGAACTTACTAACCGAACGACTGATATGTATGAGTCAAGTTTAGCGAACGAGTACCAAAACCTAAAAGTCTGCTAGCACAAGAAGAAATTGACTTTAATACATTTGGACAGTGCAATTGTGGTGTGCTGGATGAGGCCCAAATCCAAAAAAAGTTATTCAGTAATGAAGTTAATTCACACCTGATTCTGTCAAAAAAAAAAAAAAAATACATTAAAAAGCGAGTTGTCGCGCATCGCCGACAAAATCAAGTGGTAGAGGTAAAGCCCAAAGCCCAACCCAAACCTCTTAAGAATCGATGAGCGTTGGTGAATAAGTCCGTTGATTTATTTCTAGCCATAGAAATGTCAGTGGAAACCCTGTAGTACGAAAGTAACTCGCAAACCAAGCAAGCACCAGAAGTCCGCAGAAGCCCTCAGCCTTAGACACCAAGGTACAACAAATCGATATGGCCCATATGGCCTCCCTTCAACAAGCCATTTTACTAGAATGTCGTCCAAGTTATCACTCTCCTCAAGGACTATCCACTTCTACCTTGACCAAAAACGTGATTTTCACTTTCACTCCAAACCAAATAAAGGTTGCAACATTTGATCACCTGCAAAAACTGCCCTTGGGCCACTTGAACTTGGTAGAACAAGTATTAGCTCATAAAATTTTTCACAAATATTAACTCTTCCTTTTCTTGAATTTATAGTCAACACTTTCGTCAGAAAAGCTCCAAGCCATCAAACAATTTTGCACCATTAAATGCAACTGCGTTCTGCTACTACTTTTGTCCGCTCAACCTTTACTTTGCCCTATCCCTCTGAACTCCATTGTCAGTCTCAGCATTGGCAGACGAATTCCAAAACTTGTCGTTTCTATTGTTTTCAATCTCTTCGACTTCAAATTAAAGCCCTTTCCATCGATGTTCGTATCCAAGAGAGCCATGTGCGACGAGCGGGCGGCTTGAAAATATTTTTGCAATCGTAATCCTAGGTAATTACGATGCCTTTTAAGGGACAACTGATGGATGTGGAAGCGCGCAAATCCACAAATGTTTGTGTGTTCGTTCACTAAACATCAATTGGCCATTAAAGAAACCAAAGACCCGCATTATTGATGTCCACTGACCCCGCAGTTAATTCTACACACAAAATGTCCCTACGTTTTCTTTTCTCCTCTCCTTCTCCAACCTTCTCCCCTTTACTCCCTTTTTGTGTTGATAGCGACGAGTTTCTTTATAATGGGCCAAGGTTAAAGGCGAAGATAAATCCTTAGAATTGGCCTTAAATTGCTTTTCCACCAACCGACCAATCGACCAGACCAAATCGAAGTAAACAACAACAGAACGTTACAATTTTCCACCTTGACCATCATATTTCAATCGCTTTCGCAACACACAATGTTGAGGAGTCTTTGTTGCTGCGGTGGTGTTGTCGTCGCTTCTTCAGAGTCCGATGATCCTATCCTTGCCTCGATCATGCATAGAAGCGTGAAAATCGATTGATCTAATGCAGAATTGGCTCATTTAGACAATCTTCGTGAGAAGATTTTTGTACGCGTCGCCTTTGTCGACGAAATTGTGGTGGTGACGTTCCCCGGTCAAGGTACTTCCAGAACTTATGATCTCTCCTGGGGACTGGCGTTAAGGCTTGGGTGACAAAAGTAGTTCTGTTTTTTGTTCGTTTGTTCGAGATTTGCTAGCATTTGATTTTCTAATGGCACATCGATTTGTATTCCTGGTTATAATGAAGTCAGGGCGAGTGCGTGTGCATCCGATTCGTTGACTGTAGGGTTTGATTTTTTTTTCGCTATGAATAATTCCGTCGCAGAAATAGATAAAGAGTAATTTATGTGCATTTGGATTGCGAATTGTGCGATCAATGATGGGAAGATCAGGAAATGGTTTGCACTTGCGAGTGTCTATTGTGTGAATTTGTGAGGCAAAGTTCTTTTTTTTTTCTAAATCGAACAATGGTAAGAATGAATGTGTTGACATGTTTTGCAGCACGCAGGAAAATTGTTGTGTGCGAAATTTGTCATTTGAATTGAAAAGAAATCGGAAGTTCAAATCTCCAACTTTGTATTATCTCTTTGCGAAGAACACCTGTGCTAACATAGTTTCTTTGAACGTCTGAAGCCTTATTTCTAAGCAATGTACAAAGTATTGGCGGCCATCTTCAGCAGCAGAAGTGATAAATTCGTGAGAGTGTTTCGTGTCCAGGATTCAATTCAATTACTAGCTCTCGCAACAAATCATAATGGAGGTGGTAGTTCTTTAATGAAAACGTCAATAATTCTTTTGATGTCTCACTTATGCCGTCAATAAAAAGAAACGACGCGACGATGGTATCGAAAAGTACCTACTAATCCCACAAAAAACACGCGAGCTCAAAACCAGTGTCCACCTCTACAGGTCCTTAATCAAATAATCAAATAAAAACGCGGTACCTATCACTAATAAATCAATGAGTGCGTTTGCCAAGCACACGCACGAGACCTTTCGCATAGTCCAAGACTTAACGTGGCAAAAGAAAAGAAAAGGAAAGAAAAGAAAAGAAAAGAAAAGAAAAGAAAAGAAAAGAAAAGAAAAGAAAAGAAAAGAAAAAGAAGAAATGACTGGTGTGCCATATTTTACGAGGCAGTCAAGTTGTCAGGGAAGTAAATGCCAAGTCATGCAAATAAGACATATTTGGCAGCACGCTGTACGTCATCACGTCCGTGCGGGGGGTAGTTCAGATGTCAGATGACAACACTGTCAACCAGTTCTCAGTAATGCCAACGAGCGCATGCAAGAAAGCATACAAACCGGTCGGCACTGCAAAAAACGTTTTGAACTGGTTGCGAACTCTACGCAAACGAGCATCGACACATCGAAAGACGCTAAGGAAGCATGAAAATCACATTCGAGATTTGGTAGAAGGAATGGAATTCGAAAAAAGAAACCGAACCGACCATGAGGAAACGATCAAGGGAGTACCGTAGTAGAGAATGAAACAACTTTATGTTTAGGCAAGAAAAATTGAATATCTGGCAACCCTTAAAACATATCTGCTCAATTTAAACGTAGCTTAGTATTTCTACTACATTTGTACTGATTGAGAAATTGATCTTTACATGGACCAAAGGTGGGTGTACACTTTTGTCTTTTTTTAAATCGTCAAAAAGTGATGTCAACGTTCAAAGTCAAACTTTAGTGGAGACCAATTTTTTCTTAGAATATGACCAAGATTCACATCCGAAAGTATGGCACACGAATTACCGTAAATCTTGTATAATGAAGAACACATACTAAGATTGCTGGGTCACTAAAAACGTATAAACGGCAACTCTAAAACTAAGAAGCTCTTGGTATCCAATTCGGAATTTATGCACAGGAAGACCGTAACTCGTACAGAACATACTGGTGTATGAGGACCTCATCTGTCACAGCTGGCCTAGTACTAAGTCGAATCCCGAATGTAGGGGTTCAATAAAAATTTGTGTTAACCACCCAAACAAGATGACCACTTGATCTTTGTGTAACTATAGAAAAGACAACTTGCCAGAAAGCACCGTGCATAAGTATCATTTCACTTGCTCCTCATATTGGGAAGTCTTCAACATTTATGTATTTGTGTGAAGTCAGAAATCAATCGGTATTACTCGACTGACTTTTTGTCAGATTTCTCATTTCTCATCGGTTGCGTTTCATGATGAACTTTACTGTCCTGAGGTGGTACTTAGAAAACCTAAGTATCAGTAGTTTTCGAACTGGTATCGGTTCATGATTTTCAAGTGTTTTCAAGTACTATTATCAGTACATTCAGCATTCAAGTACCTTGTAGACAAGGTGCAGTAAGTATTCAGTACTTGTAACTACAACTCTGCGCTAGTACTTCGAAATTCTGAAGCACGGGTAGAACTCAAAAGGACTAGAACTGATACTCCAAAACCCTTATTCAAAAATCTTGGAAATGCCTTGATGTATACTGGTATTTGAAAAATGCTTTCTAAGTACTATTGTACGAAAAGACTTGAAAAAAATACTTGTTCTTACTTTTTGTAAGGAGACTATAGCCCATGAAATTGCAAGTACATCAGCATCGAAGTACTCTGGAACTGTTCATCTTACACTCTATCGTCGTACAGTACTTTCAGTATTTTTTTAAAGTTCTTTAAAGTAACAAACCAGGCTTGTTTAGTTCTGAAAGTATTGCATAGAATTAGAACTTGAAAGAATCAAGTACAAATATATTTTAATTCTTTTTTGTACTGACATATCTACATAAATGTTATTCATTTAAGTAGATACTTGAAGTATAAATCCAAGAATCAAGCGGATTGTTTTCAAGTAGTAGAAAACTCTGACACTGGTACTTAAAAGCACACTCTAATGAATTGATACTTAAAAATGTTGATGATGCACTTCAGTATGAAAAGACTTTAAAATAGTGTTTTAATACTTAAATTTTTAAGTACCAGTACGAGGAACTGACACGAGTAACAGAACCTAGTACTTGTACTTAAAAGGGCTTAAATACAAAGCCTTTGAAACACTACTTTTAAGTACTGAAATATTGTCCACATTCATACTTTAAAATAGTGATTCATAAATACTTGTATTCTATTAAAAAGTAGTCTCAATTGAATTTGAAAACGAAAAAAAAACTCTCATACCAGCGGAACCTGTTCTTCAGTAACATAGCATTGGTACTTAAGAAAGTAAAACAGAAATATTATTAAATTCATTGGTACTTAAATATTGTACTTTCAAGTACCAGTCGGATGGCTTTTGAGTACTTTTTTAATAACTTCCTTCAACTGAAGTTTAAAACAGAGCATCAAGTACTTGTACTTGAAAAAGACGGAAGAGCTATCGGATATACTATGACATTCTCCATTTACCTCACAAACTCGTAGCTAAACTCTTACTTTCCGAAAACGTTTAACAACTTAATAGCTTGTAACCACAAATCCACTCTCTTTGAATCTTCCGGCTTCTTCATTCGAAGCTTGTAACTTGTAAAACAAGACTTTCGTGTATTGCGCCTTCGTTCAGGAAGACTTTCTGCCAATAGTTCAATCTAATCTAGCCATTAATATCTCATTTCGAATATCCAATCCTTCTGTCTGTCTATAGGTTGCCTCACGTGCTTCTAACGCAATATCCTCTAGCCACACGCCTAATGAAGATATCACATCCATAAAACGCATCCATTCGTTTATCAAAGATCGATGATGCATCATGGTGTTCAATAAAATTTCGCACTTTTCCTTAATTAAATCCCACCAACCTCACCCCTGATCTTCACTTAAGATACACTAAATTGAGTTCCTAAACCTTTTTTTTTTCCTTTGAGAGAAGGAAGAGGTCCCTAATCAAACACTCATAAAAGCCTGATTCACGCTTAGAATTTGCGGAATTTTCCCGCCAATCCATTACAAATGATTAATGAGGTGATCATGGGAGATATAACTTTTAAGCTCCTGCACACACACACATACAGACCAGATTGGCATTAGAAGACTTTGTGCCATCGACGTTATTAATCAATGTGTCGTTGGGTCATTAATTTATAAAGGCTAGAAAAATACAATAAATGAGAGACAAAAGTAAAGATTGGTGGCATTCAGAGGTAGATCCGAAGAGATTTTGACTGGGCGATGCATGAATGGGAAATTATTGGCATGAAGCTGGGCGTCAGTTTTGTTAAACTTACAACAAGCGGAAATCGATAGAAATCTGCGCTGTGTGGTGGTGTTGGCGATCGTTTAGAATTTTATTTTTATCGTCAAGATTAATGGCCGAAGACCTCAAACAGTGATTTGGATTTTTTTTTGTTTAATATCAAGAGAAATTTTACTGCTTTTCACGGGATGTGAAGGAAATATTTCTTCAATCTTGTCCTAATGAGATTTTACCGGTGTCTAAGCAGTCAGCTGCTCTCAGGGATCTCTGTTAAGTGCATAGGATCGGAATTAAAAAAATAATTGTGATCTCTTGCCATTTTGACAGTCAATTATTTTATGATGTATCACCAGGGAGCTAAGTTTTGTCAATCTGAAAACCAATCAAATTTAGTTATGGTGTCTATTTGTCAAGGTCTGGGCTTACTCGGCTAAGCTTCACATTTAAAGTGTCAAATCGCTCAAGCTTGTTGGCCAATTGACTGCTCCAAAGACTGAAATCACACGAACAGGAAATTCCTCACCTTTAAGCGGAAATTGTATTGCCTTACGATAAATATATAAATTGTTTCAGTAGCATTTGCACTTGTTGTCGGTCGATTATGACGACCATGAAGGTGTTAACTCGGTTTGCCAACTCGGCAATCGGCTAAAAAAACGAAATATCCCTCTGGCAACCTAGAATCGTAGTTTGTCTCTCTACTAAGCTATTAACTGTCAAATTTCATCAGCGGATGGCAATGATTTTGACGGCTTAAAAATCTGTAGTGCCGCTTTTTAAGTGTTTTCTAGATCAGTTTTCAGAGTAATCCGGTAATATCTAGACCAAAATATCCCCTTGGCGACCTATATTCATATCTTGTCTCTGAATTGAGCCATTGACTGACAAATTTTACCATCGGATGGCAAGGATTTTAACGGATTGAAAACCTAATTTTTCCGCTTTTCAAGTGTTTTTGAGATCGATTTTCGGACCGATTCGGTAAAAACTAGAATGAAATATTCCTCTGGCGACCTAGATTCATATCTTGCCTCTCGAAACGGCGGATGGCAAAGATTTTGACTGATCTTAAAACCTATTTTTTCCGTTTTTAAAGTGTTTTCTTGACCGGTTTAACGGCAATCCAAGTTAGCAAACATAGTTGACTCCTTCAGTTCGACTTGGGCACACCGACTTAAGTTAACTCGATTTACAAAATTTACGGTTCGGCACATCACTAGATGAAGTCTCTGCTAAACTACCACTTTAAATTGTTTTCCAAAGGCTCTTAAGAGCCTTGTACCTCTATTTTCAGAAGAAGAAGAAGAATCATTTTAAAAAGTGTGAACATTTTCCTGATATCGTAATTTTATGTTTTCACGTTGTCATTTTGCCAACAAGATTATGCAATTAAGCACTTTGGCAACCCTTTTTATACCTACGAGTCCTGGTTTGTGAGCAATTGGTTCGCTTTCTCCTAGTATAGATAGTGCCATTAAAAGCTTTATCTACTGTCATTAACGCATAATGGTAAAAAGTAAGGTACCCTGGACAGAACCGTGCGGAACACCGAAAAACTCATTTAGCTGTATCTACCATCACAGACACCTTTTCGTGTATTGTTTGCCATCCTTACAGAATCTCTCAAAATTCCTCTCTATCTGCATTAGATACAATCTTGCAAAAATTACTTAACTCTTATCTCAGTACCACAAAATTTCAATAATTTAATAGACCACATTACTACCACACCTCCCGGCCGTCCGGCTCAATGCGTCCGTGCGGTGCATCCAACCGTCCAACCGACCAATTTGCGTGATGCATTCTTTCCAAATTGTATCATTTCAATGTGCATATCTATCTAATTGGACAACAATCGATTGCCCCCATCCCAGAGAAGAACTCGAGTACCGCTGCTGCAACAGAAACACCAAACAAAAAACAATTTTCCTAACCTCTTGCGGAGCTCGGGTTGCCATCTTGAAGACTGCGAGTTTCGAAGGTGTACCAGTACACTGATCTTGCATAAATTTTAATATGTGCAATTCACGTTCACACGAGCGGTCATGCGCCAGCGCGCAACTGTCTAATTCCGATTTAATTATAATTCATTAAAAAACCGTATTCTGTTTTCTTCTCTTCTTTTTTTTTATCTTTTCTCTTCATACACCATGAATTACATATATTGACCATAATATCGGTGAAATGAAAACGGGCGCGTTCACAAAGTTCGTGATTTTTGCTGCACCAATTTGCCGCCGCCTTGTGCGATGCACTTGTAAATGGAGCTACAGTTAAGCGGTAGCCTAGTGGTGGAAGAGAAGCAGCAAAGAGTGTCATTGATCGGTCTGTAATATTACATTTCCTGTCGGTTGTATGTTGTTGCAATTAGATGCTTGGACATTTTATCAAATATGCAGTAGGTCTGTTGGTCGGTCTCAACAGTGTCGTTGTCGGAACGATTAGCATTTCCGACTTTGGTTATCGAAAAGGATTGGAAGTGGAAGGCGCTGATAGTGTTCATTAATCTTTGTAACATGCTTGTCTGTAAGCTTTTGGAAGATGTCCTTAGGAAGGCATATTCTGTGCATTGAATACGAAATTGTCCAACTAGCAATTTGGGCCTAAATCTTGGAATTTCAGTCGCACTTGATGTTAACTCAATCAAGAAAAAAAAAAGAATAAGCCCTTTGCGGTTTGACTTCAACTGATGAGGGTTCTTCCTAGCTGCCCAGATTTACTTGAAAGTGAAGTGAAAACAAAATAAAATGGAAAATTTACTGCCAATGAAAGGGCAAATCGATTTTCATTCTAAGAACCTTTCGAACATGGCCAATTTGCACTAACAAACGCCATGTGTGTAAGTGCTAGAAAATTGTTCATATTAACTCTTAAGACAAAAGGTTTGATACATTGTATACGATCATAATGATGGACGATGACTTTGAGATTGACGGACGTTAGGTACTCAAGGTACTTCAAGGTTTCGATTAGGTTTAATGTGGTTTTGTCTTAACGACGTTATTAGAAATTGAATTTGATGGAAAGTTAATGATTGATATGAAATGTTGTGGTTTGAGTCATACATTGTTGCTGACCAAAGGAAAAAAGGTTTGATCGTCACAAACGGGGATCACAAAAATCACAAGTAATCGCTAAGCTACTGTCCTTTCTAGAAAAAGTGACTGTTTGATGTGATTTATGTTCCAAACGAAAGTTTTCGTGACAAAAAGTATGGGACCCTAGACAGAACCTTGCGGAACCCCATCAAATTCATTATGTTGCCTCTGCCAATAACTATGGACAGTTTCTAAATCTAATTGAACATCAAAATTTGTTTCATAACTTTTCTACGCTACTTGTCTCTACTTCTTCCACTGCTATAAGTTAACCCCAACTGGATTTCTTGAACTAATAATTTGTTCTACTTGATTTGCTCACTAAGGGGCGTCTTCACTATTCCCCTTCCAGTCTTTAAGTGTTTGCCTATATGCATAAAGCGAATAAAATCTAAGTTCCAGAAGGTCTTTCAAGTTAGACACAAACAGAAGCAGCAGGTAAAAGCAATGAAACTTAACGGAGGAAGAAAAGAGAAAAAATTAATTAACTGTATCAGGTTCAGGTTGGAACGTGGACGCTGCCATAGATACCAATGCCGCTTGGCATGGTGATTGAGAGAATTTTCGTTCGAATAGTTATTCCGTGAAAAGCCGATTATGCAAGAACGATCAACGATGATGATGATTCTTGTTCTAGTAAAACGGGAGTAAATCAGTTTGCTGTGCTATTCCTGGAGGGGGCACACTCTGGTTTCGAGATGATTTAGTAGACAAGTTTATTGACAAAAAAAAAAAACTTTATTGAAGTGAAGATTATGATTCGGAAAAAAGTTGAATTGGCCTAGCTGCTTCTATCTGGGAGGCAACATCACAAGAGGTATGTGGGATGTCTAGCATTGGGCGCCAATTTTTTAAACAGATGTCGTAAAATTTGAATAAGTGACTTAATTAAAAAACTTTTTGAGAGTTGATTTGGAAGAAGAGGCGGGAAAGCATTTGTCTTTTCGTGTTTGGGATTAGGATTGCGGCAATTTTGCTTCGTACACGAAACTCTTCATTGAAGTGGAGACTACTGAACAAGAGTACCAGAGACAAAAAACAGCTTGTTATCGCCCGAAAATTATCAAATTATACATTTGAGACTACCAAGAGCTCACGCCCAATCACCAATGGCAATCGCATAATCCATGATCATTTCAAGCTGCAAAAAATACCAAATCGATTGTTAAATCGCACATAATTATGTTTGTTTGAAGAACCAAATCAAACGCACTGATCTTAGAAACGTGACTGATGTGTCTGTTCAGGTTGTTAATTCGACAGAAAACAAAATGTTGCCAGGTCCTTTTTCAGCACCAAAAAAAAGAATCCAGTCTCGATAAGATCCACCTCTCTCTTTTTTTCCAAATTCGAAGAAATTTCATTTGCCTTTGTTTTTGTCTTTTTGAACAAGCAATCCAAATTGACGAACAATTTGTTGCTTGAACACAGTTCATTGAACGCGTCAAATTGATAAAGACTCAAGACTCATGTGCAGAAATCGGGTATCGTCAAGAATGTGAAGTAAGAACCCCGAAATAAAAACAGAAAAAACCAATACAAGATTCCTTAAATTACAGATATGTGAAAGGTAAATAATTTATGGGTTACGGATGGGCCTGCTTTTTTATTGGTTTCTTGTTTTTCATTTCAATCGGGATGAGCTTGAATTTTATTTGGACCAGAAGAATGTTGTTTATTCGGAAATATTCAACTTTAAAGAAATTCGGAAATCGATAATTTATTTAAGTGCCCTGCAAACGTGTTATTTGATCGGATTCACGAAATGTTGTTTTACTTTTCTGTTTACAGTTATATTTTAATGAACAGACATTTCTTGTGGTGAAAAGGTCTGTTTGTTTGTATTCGAAAATTGACGACTTTATTCGAAGAAGTCAATTTCTATACGTTTTTTACTCAACTAAGAGGAAAAAAGACGTGAAAACAAGTATATGAAAGTCTGTTTCCCAGCACCTACGAGCTACTTGACAAGTAGCATGGTTAATTAGAGGTGTTGGTCTTGGTGTACATTGGTCTTGAATTTCTTAATGTTCCACATTCGCGTAGTACGGCTAAAAAACGATTCTCTGCAGTTCGTAGTTCGAGCGAAGTTAGGCTCCCGGGGAAATTGGAAAGCATTCCAAGAAGAGCTACTATTACGACTGAATCGTTGAAGAAGAGGAATGTTACTGACTTTTTAATGGAACTTTGACCGTTAAAGTAACGGTAAAAAGGGAAGAGACGATTTTCTTGTCGCCAACCATTCTTGATGCTCTTCTTTCCGAGAAGATCCCCACAGATGGAGAGTACAGGACAAGCCCAAGTTAATGCTGTCAACAAGGAAGGACCTCCAACATTGATGTCTTGGAACTTACGTCAGTAATAGACAGATTTAACTTCGAGGTCGTTAAGGGCATCGTCTACCTGGGATCCGCTATAAATTCAGATTACGACACCAAAGCTGAAATCGAACGAAGAATCGCTCTTACCAATCGCTACTCCTTTGGACTTAGAATGCAATTAATTAGTTGCTCGAGGGACTACTTATCTCGAGCAACTTAAGTGTCATGTATGGTGCAGGGACATGGACCTTGACAACAACAGATAAACACATTTTAGGCTACTTTGAGAAAAAAAAATCCTTTTCGAGTGATTTTGCATAAATGGAGAATGGAGACGAAAATTGTACCAAGAGCTTAACGAGCGGTTCAGTGACACTGCCTCAGATAGGTGGTTGGGTCATTCTTGAGCTAATGGATAATAAATGTTCCGACCCATACATAGAGTCTTCGAATCCAACCCGGAAAGACGTCGCAGAAGAAGGAGATCGCAACAGAGGTGGTAGAAGACCTCAACCAACTTGGCAAAACTGGAGCTACATAGCTAGCTTGGGAGCGAGCTAGCTGGAGACGTTTGTTGGATGAGACCCTGTTCCTACCTGGACTGTAGGACGAGCTTAAGTTTGGACGAAGATACGTCTTGTTGATCGTAACCAAATCAAAAATGGAGACTGTAACAATGACTTATTTTACATTTTTCAAATTCAATTCAATTAATGACATAATTTCAAAGCACACTTTTCAAATGATGGAAATATTATTTTAAAGCATACTTTTGTCATGAAATGTTTTATAGTCTACTTTTTGGATACATTCGACTTTGATAGGATATAATTTGTGTACGTTTCTCGTTTGAAGATACCTAAACATCTTGTGGAAATTTTGAATATCTAAAGATCAACGCATTGAGTTTTCTAAGCATTATATTGAACCTATTGAGCCGTTGCTGTTCTACATCGTAAGAATAGAGTTGATGAGAGTTTGGAAACGATAATGAAAAGCTAAGGGTGCTTTCGTCAGCGAAACAATTTATTGAAATAAAAGTTGCAAACAAGAGATTACTTATAAAAATGAAAAGTAGGGCCAAAACAAAGCCCTGATGCACACCAACATCGAAATTGTGGGTTTCATACAAAATTCCCTCAGGTACAGCTTGTGTATAACGGTTCGAAAGCAAGTTTCTAATACAATGAAGAAAGCACTCGTCGAAGATTTGTTCATCCGTCAAATCACCGGTGGACTTATTTGTTTCCGGTCTTTAGACGATATTTTAGCAGTGGTTCCACCGTTTCAACCTGACGAAGGAAAGAAGGCTCGTTAGTACAATAGGCCGAAATTTGGAGAGTGAAGAACATTTGTCTATCTGGTGGGAAAAAATGTTAGAAGAGTAGGCAGCGTAGAATTCGAGTTGAACTGGGTGAATTGATTGGAAAACAACATCTACTGCTATCGCCAACACATGACCTAAAATGTTGCAAAGAGTGATCAAAAATGAAGCTTCTTTGAATGGATTAGAGAGCCAACTCTGGTTACAATTTGAGAAATTGTAACAATCAACACTTTGGCAGCACTTTTAAGCTACAACCTTCAAGAACTACAAACTAAAAGGTATCGAAGCGCAATCTTGATCCATCTACGCATAACAAGACAGAACACAACATCATAGTAGAGAGTACAAAAAGACGAACTGACACTGAGAAAAACAACTTAACATGATCATCTCCTTGTTGAGATTGTTTCTCCTCATAGGAGAGCCTTTGTTGCCCGTATACTCTTGAAAACAGTTCATCAACATTAAAACATTGGTGAGATTGTAAAAGAGCTATTTAAAATGCACTCTACCTCCGCAAGATGTTAGTTCGAACATCTAGAAGAGAACATCAAACTGTTTGACTGCGGTGTACATTGTATTCACGGTGTTGGTTTGAGTTGTGGTGTCCGTAGTCCGTTGTGTCTGGTGGCCCTGTTTTGATGATCGTTTGTTAAAGGAGGGGAGGTAAGAATAATAAGCTTGTTCCACTCTTCTTTAATCTCAACTCTTAATCTCGCTAAATGGATGACCTTAAGTTAACGGTTAACTTTGAGTGATGATTATATTTGCATTTTAATATTTTACTATTGCTCCGGATCGAGCCTCCACGAGACGAGTCTTCTATCGGGGGCGATAAAGATACTTTTGCATCTTCATTGCGAGAAGTAGCTGCCTCGTGGTTGTGGGACGGATTGTGAGATACGATGCCAAAAGGATTTTCTCCTTCTAAACCTCTACACATCGCCGCGGCAGCGCAGCGTCGCCGTCGTCGGCCGGGAAATTGGATTTAATTAGAGACAGACAGATAAGTAGGTAGCTCAATGTTCGGATTAGAATCCAGTGAATCAAGTTAAGAAGACGCATCGCCAAACATCACCATCAAGAAAAGAATGACGAACCAAAAAACCCACCGCACAACTCTAAAGCTGGACGGAGGAGCGATGAAAGTTGAACTTCTGGTTCTTGCCAGAAGAGCGCTAGCTTCCTTTTGCTTAATGGCAAAAAAGACTTGTACGTTGGTTGGTTGGTAGAACACGAAGACGAAGGTTGCCAAAGCATCCTGTTAAACAGCAATTCATTGTGTGTGTGCTGGTTTTAGCACAGAGCGAGGAGATTGATTGATGTGGGTTGCGGACGATGTGCGACGCGCAGCGCTTTAGGGCAATAAACAAATTAAAATGAAATAAAAACAAAAAACTCTCATCATGATGAGAGAGAGAAAGAGAGAGAAAGAGAAGATCAACTGGTTGCCAAGTTTGACGATTTTCTTGTCTTGATGCTATTTTCATGCTATTTGGTGGGTGATTTGATTGTGAACCTGTTTCGGTATTTTATTATCCTTCTTTTTGGTTGTTTTTTTGCGTTTTTGTTTTTACTGTTGTTTTTGTTATTGATGGTTTGCATGCGGGAATGACTTTGATTTTGATGGCAAACAGGAGATATTGGGGATGGAGTGAGTGGTAATGATGATGATGATGATGGCGTTGATGCACTGCATTCGCTGATTCGCGCTGGTGTAACTGTTACTCTTGAAATGTAGGACACAGGTTTTTGTATAATTTTAATTTCTGCATAGCAATTGACTTGACGAACTTTGTATGAATTTTAATTAGTTGTATTGTGAAATGTAGGACGAGGATGAGTCAAGGAGATAAATGTATGGAGGTTTTAAATGTGTCACGGTGGCACGCAGAATGCTGTGTATTAGTTTTTGGATGATAAGTATTTTTGTGAATACGAGGGTCAGGCAAATTTCTGAGAAAAAACACACAACGTGCTACGTGATACGTCCCTAGAAATATTTTAACATTCGCAAAGTGCAGTATGTTGGGAATAGACTACGTACAATATTCTTGAGTTTCCACTGTATGAATGAGCTCCTTCTGAAATTGTCATAACGATATCAACCTTATCTAAGCCAAAATTAAAAACAGAACTCCGACTGACCAACTTCTCAACATACACAATCTCCGTAAATTTTGAGGAGCCTTGGTGAACTCAGACAAGTACTATGTTGTCCAAGACTCGACGCTAACATTAGAACGACTTCAAACGGTTATTATCGCAAGAGTGCCAATTCCTTTAAGGTTGTCTCTCTAAAAGAACCTTAGTAGCCTAAGAAGTCATTTGCCGCCAGTATACACCGATCAAAAGTGGTACCTTGAAATGTTAAATAGAATTTGCAAAAAAGAAGTGTTCCCAAGTTCTAGCAAAAAATACAGAAGACCTATATTGGGACCTAAATGAAATATTTACCCCGAGTTCTGTTGCTACTCAAGACCTACGACCAAACTTTAATAGGAGCTCAAGAAGAAAATGTTTCCACGGGATTTGTCGACAACTACTAGATCTGAGGGCCACTGGCAACGAGAAGTTCAGGTAACATTTATCTAGCTCGATTCATCGAAAAATTCAAAATCACAGTACATAGTAAATGTGCCCCAAGGAAGCGTCTTCAGTCCACTGCTCTTTATGATGATAAAATGACGAAGCCACCACAAGAAAGGATCTGATGCCACTGCAACACACTTGACGTATGGGTAGATGATGAATTAAGTTACTGAAAAATGCCACCTAAGGTGAAAGGAAGACCTAACACCGCAGTTATTCGCGAATATTGGTCACAATCTATGTTTATTGTCCAACTTTATTAACGGGAGCTGAGACGAAGATGCTTTGTATTACAGTAGAAGTAAAAAAAGTTCATCGAATGCGAAGTACGAAAATCAGATGCTCCATCTATCAAAAACTGGAACATAATTTACTTGCAAAGTTGTTTTTGCCATGATCGAATGAAAGATCCTGAGAGCCCCGTCAAAAAGGATATTTTATAAAACGAAACAATACAAAACCGGTAAACGTGTTGCCTTGTTGTGTTGCTGAGCTCAATCCGGTGAACTTTACGAGCGGATCAATTGTGTGAAGCAGCAAAGTAGAAGGTTAGTCATCCCAATTACTTTTTATTTAGTTTTAGGTTAAAGCTCAAATATTGCTTCCATGTTATTGGCCTTAAGTGCCTTTATCGTATTCTTGATTGTTGGCATAGCATCGGCCCTTCAAATCCAAAAACAACTCCGAAACGGACATTTGACATCGGCAGTAACATTACATTTTAAAGGGGCATACTTTCGGAGGTCGACTCTGACCACTTTCTCGTAGTAGCTAAGTTTAGAGCTCGATTATCAAATGACAAGAAAACACTGCTCAAAGAAAGAAGTTCAATATCGGTTGCCTTAGCACCCCGAAAAATGCCAGAGACTACGGCGCCTGAGTGAGAGACTCTCCGCCGCCGCCGTCTCCCCAATGCCACAGATATCGACACCTCGTGCAACCGATATCGAGAGCACCATAGATTAGCAGCCACTACCGAAAAAGAACCCGTGGTTTTGCGAGGGAAGAAAGAAGCATTCGCAGCTTCTCAGCTAAAAGATCTCGAAAAGTCACTTAACTTGAACAACACCCGATGCTCTTCAAAACGTTGAAAGATTTAGTTTCTGGTTTCAAAACCGGGAAACAGGCTCTTCGAAACAGTGAAGGAAACCTAGTCACCGAAGCAGAGGGAATTGATGAGCAGAGCTAAATGCGCATAATGTCGAACAAACCAACGATGAAAGAGAAGCGAGACCAGTCAATGAAGACCCAGGAGCAGCCCCCAGTACAGAAGAGGTACTTAACCAAAAAAAGAGCCATCCAAAAGCTAAAAAATAACAAGCCCTCTATGAATGAAGTGTTTTGATGAACTTCATGCACAAGGTCATCAACAAAGTGTGGGAGGAAGAATACATGCCCACTGACTGGTCTATAAGCTCAATAATGCCCCATATGCAAAAAAGGCGATCCTATGTCATGCAAAAACTACGGAGGAATATATGTTGCATACAAAATCCTATCCAACGTACTGTGTGAGCGTCTTAAACCGTTCTGCAACACAATAATCGGCACGTGTAGGTACCAGTGTGGCTTTAGGTAGAACAATGATAGACCAAATATTCACTGAAGCAAATCCGCCAAGAGCTTATGATGCCGATGTCTGAATTCGAAATCCAAATGGGTAGCAGCTCAGCCGAGTTGTTTCAAACATGTGCAGATTCGCTGTCATATGACTTCTTCAACATAGTCCTGGAGAAGATAGTGCGCAAGACAGGCGTGATCACAGTAAACACAATCTTCAACAAATCCATCCAGCTCCTAGGCAATGTGGACGACATAGACATCATCATTCTCTTCCAAAGAGCTGTTCTAGAGGCCTTCACAGCGATTGAAGAACAGATTAAGCTCGTTGGTCTTAAAGTGAATATGAACAAAAACAAGTACTATATGCTATCAACAAGCAAAATAACATATGTAGGTCCACCGCCTAGGACAAAACGTCATTGTTTGTAGCAGCAACTTCGAGGTAGTTAAGGAGTTCTCCTACGGTTGAACAAACATCAATCCCGCAAACGATACCTACCGACGAAGAACTACCTTCACTCGAAGGATAAAAGTGCCTACAGTACAGGACCTTGATGTTACCAGTTCTACTCTACGGGATGACTGTTAGACGGGTTTTCGGTTCCGTATGCGACGATTGCGAAGTGAGAAGAAAGTTCGACCTTGAACCGTTCGAGTTGTACCAAGATGTGGATGTGGGATGGAACAACAATGCTCCAGCATTGTAGGGGCTCTTCGTAGCCCCTAGGTTCGAGACGACCAGAAAAACTGATCCTTCGGGTGCCAGAGTGCTTGGTTTTTACCACTGGAGAAATGCATGTTATAGAACGTTCCCGATGGAAAACTGCGATGTCCCAGGCTGAGATCTTTCATGGATTGGAAGCCGTTTAAGTAAGTACATATGTTAGTAAATAACAATATTTGGGAATCGGGTGCGCAAAAGATCGATTGTGGCATGGCGCATCATTCTGCATAAACCAGATGACCGAAACGTCATCCTAGAGTGACTTCAAGAAACTAGCCCAATTACTCCATCACGATCCGAACCAAACAGTCACTGCTTCCAAAACCTTAATTTCAAAGAACAGACTGTTTCTAATTTCGTTTCCTTCTCGACCTTTACAACAACTGATCAGCCAAACCGATCTAGCTGAAGAAGTCAAAGTCCAACGACTCTTATAGCTAGCTGGATCATGTATAGTGAATGGCAACAGTTCTCAAAGAAAAAAATAACTTAACATTTTTCAAGCGTTTAAATTGATAAATCTCCAAGGTTTTCACTGACTACAATGTCTCATCTTTCAAGTCTCTAAAACACAATTTAATCATGATGACAAGCTATATGAATTCAATCATTCGGTTAACCACATGCTGTTCAACAAGCATCTATTTTTAGGTCGACAATGTTTAAAAATAAAAACACAGATCCTTGAATATGATATTCACTGAATAGTTGCAATGGCCTCTAAATAATTCACGGCATAATAAATAGCCGAGATATTGATTGATTGTGATTATTTTCATCGACAAACAAAGCAACAAAACAGAAAGCCTGGAAGTCGCCACAAGGAGGCGGACATTGACAGAACACAAAATATTCTATAATTAAAATTCCAACACGAAGACATTTTCCAACCCAGCCAGCCTCAGCAGTTGAATAGTAATATTTTCTAATCACAGGAATGATCACTTCCTGTGATTTTTCTCATAACTAAAACTTCGAGAGAGTCACGTTTGGTTGCTTAATTCGCACGGAATCAGCTGGAATTTTGCATTCAATTGTGTTTCGTTTCTTGGATTCATCAAACAGTTTGAATGTCTCAGGAATTGATCACGACGAAAAACGTCACCGTGTGTCGGTGTGTCGTCCGAGTCCCAAGTGCTGAACAGCAGTGATGATCGAAATTAACCAGAAATATGGACCTATCGAAGGAGCCTCTCTAAAGGCCATAAAATACTCAACCCAACCGTTGCAGATGGTATCAGTTGGTGTTTGATGGACAATTGCAGGTGGAATTTCATCTACACTCTGTAAGTGAACAGAAGCTCTCGAGAATAGGAGAAAAAGTGGAAGGCGTATACCTTTTAGGTTGCTGCTGTTACCAGTTCTGGGGGTTTGTTTTGTTGTTCTATCTGGTTTCTAATTAAAAAATTAAAAGGCATATGATCACCTCGTGATGGTCATCTTGGGCAGCGCCTGCTCCTGATTCCTACCTGTGCCTGTGGTTCGGAGTTTCGCCAGAAGCCCATTATGATCATTAAGACAAAACGTGCTCTGGACATATTGAGGTTTTTCGTGTGTGTGTGTGTGATCTTGATGGCGTTGTGGTTGATGGAGCTACTTGAGTGAACCTATCATTTTTCATTTTAACGCGCTCATCGCACACCATCGACTTTTAAAGCTCAACCAACTGGAAGTCGGATTACCAAAGGCTGTTGCTTTTGTTGTTCGAAGCTTGTAAGAGACGTCACATCTTGTGGAGTTGGTTATTTGAGAAGATTCGATCATGTACCTATTCGGAACGATGATTTCCAGTCCTGTTTGCATAAAAACGTACTTTATTGCATCAGTTCTCACACATGAAATGAAATCACTTTTCCTTACATCCCACTTCTGAGACAAATCATCGACGTCACCATCCTAAGAGCCTCATATTATTCTCTTATCAACACTTTCATTAAAAACCCATTAAAGTCACAATTTAAATCCATTTGTCGATTTGCAATTTAATTAATTTATATACTCGCCGTTTGCGCCACTTAAAGCCGACCGCCACAGTGGTATCATATGAACCTAGAGCCGCATCTTTAGCAGCCCAACAATATAAAAGAAAACAAAAAAAGAAACTTACCTGCATGTGAATTCCGTTTCGCCCAAGCACAATTCCAAGCAATCGCGTCGCGAGTTGACTGTCATCGAACGTTTGCTCGGTCCCTTCAATTTGTATCCTTGAACGCGATCCACGCACCATGCCCGAGCACATGGCCGGACACCCAAACATGTTTTCTGTGCATAAATTGTGAAGACCGGGAATTGAGATTTTGTAAGAGCACCTGCACGCCGCCAAAACAAAAAAAAAAAGAAGAGAAAAACAAAGATGTTACCAATTAATAAAACCCAGTAGCTCATTTTCAGTTTTAATCATTTATATCGTTGTCGAGACTCTAAGAGGGCTTGAAAGAGGATCTTGTCGCTTGTCTATAAAAAGATTGTTCGTGTTTTAAAAATACTCCCCGGTCGGCATGTAGCTATGTTTCTTATTTTTTCTTAATTTCAATATGTTAACCTCATTAACACCTCATCATTTGGGCCGTCGAAAGACCTTCAGACTTCAAACATAAATTTGAACAAATTGCAAGAATCTCAAGAAACGTGTGATCTTACAACTCAGCTTGTTGGTTTAATCTGACAATTTTTCTTATGAAGAAGAAACGTTTCGACAAAGGAAGGTGATCGGGTATCTAAAAATAACGCAGACTTGATGTTTATTTTAAAATATTGCACCGTTTGGATTAATTGAAAACCTTGGGCACTCAGCAAGTGGTAGAGTTGCAGAATTAGAGCAAGTTAATATTTGCGTAGGTTGCAAACTAACTAAACATGTTGGAGGAAAGAGGTGTCTATTTTTAAGTGGTACTTGAAATACCTGGTATAATGGGTTTTTATTTGCATTTAAAGTGAGTCAACAGAAACCAGTTGAAAGACCTATTTCAAAGATAGTGAGAATGAAACTTTGTAAATAAATCACCTTTTGATTAAAGTACAAGCCCTGCAAATTTATGAGTGCTACTTGCCACAAGAAGCAATGAAAAATTTCAAGTTTGTTTACGAACTTGTAAATAAAATGATATCAAAATCTGACAGGCGAAGATGTATAAATAGACTTCGCGCGCTCCACTTGCTGTAAGGACGGAGGGAAATCTTAGGCAAGTCCACTTCAAGCCACACATGGGGGAACCATTGTCGGCAAATATAATTATGGCTTCAGATCAGGCATATCGGCAATTCGTTTCAGAAGAAACGTCTGGAATATAACATCCCAAGTCCCAACATACCATCTGTTGAAGGCCGCCTACGACTGCATATGTGGGGTAGAACTGTAAAAAGCCATTAGAGAATTCAGCTTCTGAAATAAACTAAAGGCTGACCAAGACCAACGATTCAAGTCAAATAAAGGTATTCGGATTGCTATCTTGTCTAGACCCTTCCTCCTCTTTAATATGGCGTTTGGGGAAAGAAATCTGTCGCTTTTAAACACCTAAACATGAGGGGCTGTCATCATCAAGTGCACCAAATTATCGGAATACGAATAAGACTTTGTCATCTTTTGAAGGGACCCACAAGCAAAACAAACTTGGTTACTCAAATACCTTCATAAACAAAAGGGAAAACCAAGTATATGGTGGCTCCCTATGCAAAAAACCCTAATGAAATGAACAAATACACTAGTCAAAACAATTAAAGGAACACTTGAAAAAACTCAAAAATGGAGTGTTTTTTTATAAGGCTGTATCTCAGTAGAAAAAAGTCGGATTGAAGTGAAATAAAAAGTTTTTCAAAGGTTATCATTTTTTCTTTTCAAATTATTTTGAGTTAAAAAAGTACCGTAAGTCGTTTTTGCTTGAGCGTAAAAAATGTTCACTCAATTTCAAAATCGAAAAAAAAATTAAACTTTGAGTTGTCATAAAATGAGCGGAAATTGTTTTTCAATCCAACCAATCTAAGGTTCAATTTGAAAATTTTGCTGACTACAATCCACTGTTTAGTTCAGATCGCTACGATTTTTTTCTACTCAAAAAATGGGTTTACATGCAAAAACACAATTTTGACTTTGGACCCTAATAACTCTGCTAAATATTGACTTACAAAAAAATTAAAGGCAGATTTGAAAAATTCATTAAATTTTCTACACAAAAACATTAAAAAAAATAAAAATATTGCTTTTTTCAATCTTTTCTATCACTTTCAAAAAAGGTCCAAAACACGCATTTTTCAACTTTTTCATAAAAACTACCGTTATTTTGTGGTTTTCAGTGAAACAACTAATCTGAGGCTTAATTATTAAAGATCATAAAATTTCCTTGATTTTGGTGAAAATTTCGCATCAATACGATTAACCGTTTCTCTGTTTCGATCAATCAAACTTACAAAACACTTTTTTTTCAATTTTAAGGACAGTTTTTTTTTGTCTTATTTTTCTGTTCTTTTGAATTTGTTTATTTTTAAAATTTTATTTATTTTTTTCATTATCATTATGACTTTGTGAAATTCGGACGAATTTTCATCAAAATCAAGGAAATTC
Organism: Sphaerophoria taeniata; assembly: GCA_943590905.1. NCBI lineage: Eukaryota > Metazoa > Arthropoda > Insecta > Diptera > Syrphidae > Sphaerophoria > Sphaerophoria taeniata. Next base: position 264,584,318 of record OX016540.1, read on the forward strand.
GATTTTGAAATTGAGTGAACATTTTTTACGCTCAAGCAAAAACGACTAACGGTACTTTTTTAACTCAAAATAATTTGAAAAGAAAAAATAATAACCTTTGAAAAACTTTTTATTTCACTTCAATCCGACTTTTCTACTGAGATACAGCCTTATAAAAATCCACTCCATTTTTGAGTTTTTTCAAGTGTTCCTTTAATTGTTTTGACTAGTGTATTATGATAGAGCAGTAAGAGTCGGACGAACTGCCATTCTTCAATTACCTTGGGTTGGTAACAGTAGCCGATAAGAATGTGGAAGAAGAAATACATGATCGACTGCTCAAATCCAAGCCTACCTTAGACTTTCGAGGATCCAAAAGTCTTACCATTATTTCGAAATTGTTACTATTTAAAACAAGTAGGGCTCTCGTTATATACTATGCTATATAATATATACTAAACTCACTTATAGATCCGAGTTTATTTACAATTCATGGCAGGAGAAAGTTGGAAGACCAAATTTGTATTCGGTTTTTACCAAGACGCTCGAAGCCTTGGGATGCGAAATCGCCTGGTATCGGCCAACGATTAGGATAGGTGGAAGAATTTGTGTAAGGAGGCTTGTACCGGATACTGGTTGTAGCGCAGATGAAGGAAAAACCATTACCGGTCATTGTTATGATTATGTATTCAATTCCTGAAAGGAGAGTCTTCCCAGCCATCCAGTTACCTAAATGACGTCGAGCAAGGGATTAACAACAAAATGCTGCTCGCTAGAGAACTGCACCCTTGCAATTTATGAAGTTTGGTGACCAATGCACAGGACCTACATATAGCAGCAAATCGGTCAACAACCAAATGCTGTTTCTTTCAGTAAACTCCGCTAAATAGGTTCTTTAAGAAAGCGTATCCAGTAGAAGACCACTCTTTTTAGAGCTTATGTCACAACCATGAATATAGATCCGGCTTTCAAACCAACAAGAGTTACAAAAAGGCCTTAATTGTCGTCTTCGATGAAATCAACCATGGTGTTCCACAAGGCTCTATACTTGGAAATATACTTTTTTTTCTTTCGATCGATTCTTTTTAATAATTTCAGTACGGTCACCTTTTAAGACCTTTATAGAAAAAAAAACAAGATTGTCTACTTATAACCTATAATCCGTGTTGATCGCTCAATTTTGAATTGCTCATTCCTCAGGTTTTTATAATTCTAAATTTGAAAGGTTATAATTTTGAAATGTCTCCTGAGCAAATACTAACAGTCGTTGAAGAATGGGACGCTGATATTTGTTTTTTTTTGTAGTCAGGAAGTATTGTTGTACCGTAAAGAATGTCATACTTTCCACAAAAACATGCAACTAAGTTAGCAAAACTCCTCCACCCCACAATCTACAAAAAGAACAAAGCCAAAACCTTAAAAAAAGAATATGGTACGGAATTCCTTAAAAACAAGAGCGTATCTCTCTCTATCTCTCTTTCAAACCCTTTCTTCCTTCTCCCAAACATCGCATTACATTATTTAGTTTTATAAATTACCTGGCAATTTATCAGCATTCGCCGAGAAGAGCACACAAAGTCCTGTTTCGTAATTAACAGCATGACATGTTTCGTTGCTCTGGCATGCCTCCAGGCAATCAGTTAACATAAGTGTTCCGGGTAGAGAGTCCAATAGTTTGCCTGGAGCTGAGAAAACGTATCTGAAAAAAGAAGAAAAATTGTAAAACGGCAATTAGAATAGAAAATGAAATTACAAAGGGAAACAAAAAATTATGTTAAATGGAATTTTTCTTCTCGTAATTGATTTGATCACATCCGTCTACCGTCTCATGAAAGAGTTGTTTAGAAAATGTTTATGAAGAGAAGGAGACAATTTAATGAAGAGGCAATTTGAATCAAATAAATGTAGGTAACCTTAAACCAGAGAGACTTCAAACCTTGACCATTCCCAAGCGTAGTTCTATTTGCGATACTAAAACTGTTTCTTTCTCTCCCTTTCTCTCTCAACCAATATGACCGTAAAAATAATTGATTAACGTTTACAAATTGATTTGTAATAAATTTTTAATTATTTTTCCTTCTTCTTTTCATTTCAGGTAAGTCCAAGGTTTGATTTGTTTCTGTGTACGCTTCGACGTTTTACGAATAGCAGTTTCTCTTCTGGGTCTACTCTCCACTGGACTTACACAATCGCTATGTCGCGGTCGATTGTATAAGTTGGTTTGGGTTCTGGTGGTCTTGCTCGATTGATGAGCACGTTTTGGAACGAAAATATTACACAAAATTAGATAAGACCGTTAGCGTTAGATGGAAGCCGTTTGTTGGAAGTGGAAGATCGATCATTTGGTAAGATTATGACTGTTTTTCTTTTGTGGCTAGCGCCGCACTGTGTTATGATAGCTAGAGACGTGTGAAGCCTGCGTTAGAACTTCAAATTTCGCTAGAGGAGTTATATGTAGAATATAAACAAAAAAATGTAGACAATACATTTCCCATAGTTCAATGAATCTACAATTATTCCATAGACACACCACTGCCGCCAGTGCCGACTCCCAGGAACTAAACCAAAGTCTCCTTTGTGGGCCTTGGCAATGGCAACAACTAAATGGGCACACATAAAGAAATATTTGCACGCTCAGGCATTTCATTTTGGTCCCATAGAGAGGAAACCCATTGATTCCATCATTAGACATCTCCTTAGATCTATCAAAAGACACCAAGCATCATCCATCCATCTATCGAAATCGCAAGCGAACAAAACCTTTTCCAAATGATACCAGAAGGGCTTGATCTATGATCATCGCAATCGCAAGGCGGATTGCCTTTTCGACGATTCGATGCAATGCTCTATCCAACATACATCCTAATGGATAATTGATTTCAAGTGTTCTTCATTGCTTTTTTTTTGGTTTTGGTATTTTGTGGAGATTTTCTCTGATGCAAAAAGACGAGGAAGAAAAACGTTCAATGTTTGCTCTTGCTTTGCAAAGCAAAAAAAAGAAGAACCTTTTGTGTGAGTCGTCTCTGTGTGTAGCTTGAAGAGGTGATGAGAGATCAAACGATATCGACAAATCAAAGTTGCAAACTTGAAGAATTGAGTGAATAGACTGATGTGCCGGATAGAGGCTCTTTGAATGTGGCTGACATACGTTTTCTCACTATGAATTCAGAAAGTTAGATCAAGATCAATCTTTTTTTGTTTGTTTGCTGTTGTTGTTGCTGGTGTTCCAGATAATGTATCTTTGTTGTTGAGGACATCCTAATGAGGTACATAAAATATAGGAACTTAATGACGACATTCCGGTGTGAAATTAGACAGACATGGACAATAGTGATGAATCATGAGTCATCGCATCGGGGCAAGGAATGAGGAAAAAGTCTTTGATTGGACAGTGATTTATTCAATGTTTGTTTGTGGTGATTGTTTGCCGGCAGTGATGTGTACTCGAAGACATTAGCGATTGATGCGAAAAATCGATTGAATGGTGGGATAATCTGACAACAACTTATCCATGGAATTTGGAATTCGCTAGACTTTTGCTGAATTGTTTTTTAAGGTTTTACCGTAAAAACCAGTCAAAATTCTCAAGCTTAAAGAGTCTGTTTGTGAAGAGTTTGACTCTCAAAAGGAATTCAGGAACTTCAATACAATAAACATGTTCTTCAAAGTCACAAAATGTGTTCGACTTTGTTGAAACTCTTACTGGGTGATAACAACCTGTGTTTCTTAAGTTGGTTGGGCCGGCCGTCACGTAGGTTCAATAATATGAAGTAAGCAATATTGGCTTCTTGTTTTCGAAATTGGAACAAAAACCTTTAAAGGGTAAGTCATGTAGGCTAAGTCATCCTTTGTTTTGACATTGACAGCTATGTCCCGCTCAAAATCTTTATTGAAAGTCTTCGTTCTCCCAATACTAGGAACATTACCAAACCTTTTAGAATTGTAAGGCGTATACCAACTGGCATAAAGAAACAAATTAGATTAACTACATTCGGCTAGGAGCTAACGAGAGAGGGCGGGGAGAGTGTTTTCCACTTTTTCCAGGTGGCAAAGGAAGAATTCCTTGGATATAGTCAACGATGGCATCTTCAGTTCTAGTTAAGTTGAACTACTCAGTGAACACTTTATACGGGCTACTCTGACTAGGTATTATTGGAGGTCAGGCCGTTAAGGAGCGGTTTATCCGGCTCTTTTCTCTTGGAGTTAAAATAAGGACTTGGCCTTGCAGGTTGAAGGTCGTGGTTTGAGTGACTTCCCAATCAAAAAAGAAGAATTGGTTTCGAAACAACAACAACCGTCGCGTCGGATACAAACAGATTTACTGATGACGAAATAAAGCTGACGAGATTTGAATCTGCACGTGGAATATTAGGTCCCTTAACAGACCATGTGCAGCCAAACAATTAGCGGAGACCCAAACCGTTACAAACCGAGTATAACGACCATCCAGGAAATGCGATGAGATGGGGCGGGCAAAAGAAGGCTGAAAAATTGCGAATTTTTCCCCAGATGAAACCTAAAATGACTGGAGTATACAGTGACTTCTTCAGAGAACAATAACAGCGTCTGTTTGGAAGTGGCTTTGTCGTTGGAGAGGCTAAGGCAGCATGTCCTAAGCTTCAGAGGTCTCAACGAGCGCCTCACGACAATCGGTATCTAATCGACAATCGTTGCTAAATTCGGCAACGTAAGCGTAAAATGCGCACACGCCCCCACAGAAGAGAAAGATGACGACACCAAAGACCTGTTCTATACGAGCAATACCCTAGCTTCGACGTTGAAATTGTCTGAGGAGATTTTTAAGCCAAACTAGAAAGAGACGGCATCTCTGTCGGCAAATACAGCCTTCACAAAAACCCTCCACGGATTCGTTCGGAGTTATCGTTTTTGCAGTGGGCGAAACAAAGTTGAAGCAAGTGCGCGTTTCCCACATCTCAATATCAACAAGAGGAACTGGAGATCTCCAGACCAATGAACGTTTAACCAGATTGATCAAAATGCGATCGACGCAAGACACCCTTCAAACATTATTGATGTCCGAACCTTCCGAGGAACATTGACATCGACTCGGAACACTACCTCATTGTAGCGAAGGTAGTGCAGCGGATATCTCAAGCAAAGCCAAAAACAGGAATTGCTAGATGAAAGTATGACGTCGGACGGCTACAATCGCAAGGGATCGCCAGATCTTTTTCCGATTGAGTGTCAAGCAACCTCATGAGCAGTTCGCTACAGCCAGCATCGAGTCTTGAGAACCAGTGCCAGAATTGCCAGGAAGCCGTTAGGGATGCTGCCTCTGATGTGCTGGGTTTCACACGGTCACCAAAATGAAACCCCTGGTTTAATGAAGAATGCAGGCAGGTTCATGTAGCCAAGCAAGAAGCATATATATCAGCGCTGCATAGGTGGACGAGATCAGCTCGGGAGCTCTACGATCAGAAGAACAGTTTCAGAACACCAGTTTTTCAGATAGAAAAAGAGAGAGCGATCGATCGAGGGCGTAGAGACACTATCAAACAGGAACACGGTTCAGAAGTCTTGCCACGAGGTAAAACGTATGACTCTGAAGTTTTACCTATAGAGACGAACACTGAAATATCGTAGTAGAGTCACAGTCAATGCTGAGGATATGGAAGGACCACTTCTGTAGACTGTACAACGGCGTTGACGACTAAAATTCCGCTGTCAGGAAGAATGAATCACTCAATGAAGACAACGCAAGGCAAGATTTCCGTGACCGTGACCCGACCTTGAAGAAGTGAAGATATCAATATCTAAGCTTAAAAAACAAAGCCGTAGGAGCTGACGGAATCACTGCTGAACTTTTCAAAGCGGCCTGGGATGACTTGGTAAGGAGCATACACCAACTCATCTGCAGAATATGATTGGAAATGAGCATATCCGATGAATGGAACCTCAGCATTGTTTGGCATCAGCCTCCTGTACATCACCTATAAGTACTATATTATGTCTGCAGCTGTTTGTCAACAAACTCCATTTGAGTGTGATTTTAGGCGACGAAATTCCACCATCAATCAAATATTCACATATAACGGCAGATCCTGGAAAAAAAATTCAAGAACTCAAAATCGACACCTTCCATCTTTTTATTGATTTTAAAGCCGCGCACAGCATCTATATAGAGAAGAATTGTATAGAGCCATGTCCAGTTTTGGCATCCCTACAAAGCTCATTCGCAGATAAGGATGACAATGAAGAACTCACGCTGCTCCATAAGAGTCGAAAACGACCTCACCGACGCTAGATTGGGACCGAGCTATCTGGAGAGGTTTGTTGGTTGGGGCCCAAGTCCACCTCCGGGGAAGCCACCTTAAAGTAAGTATGTAACGCGTCGAAAATGGATACTATACGGTTGCTGCGGGTTTCATCTAGGATAAACTACTGGTTCGTATTTCCGATCACAGAAGCGTGTTCGGGGGTCTCAATGATTAAAATTAATGTCTGCCAAAACAGTGCCGCGGAGATCTTGACCAGCAGCCATTACACTCTGCTGGGTACCAGTACCAGTTAACAAACTTCAGCTTGCCATATCGATTTCAACAGCTCATTAACATCAACATGGACCAACCTGAGATGAATTCAAGGACCGATTACAAAAGCAATTTAAGGTGCACGAGCAACCACTTCCATATGGCATTGTTGTTCAAGCCTAAGAGCAACCTGAATTAAGCAATTAACTTAGGCGAAAAAAGCGAACAATGTTGACAGAATCCAACAGAAGATATAACTAAAGCTTCTAGAGATGATCTGGAGAATGTCATAAAAGAATAGCCATTTTATCCCGACATCGACGTGTAACCACACCAAAGCTTAAGTACAACAATGCCCTTGGAGAATACGACTAAGGTCAGCTGTGTTAAGTACGGTACTTAACACCAAAGTACCAAACACGATCGTCAGCCTCATATAACTCGTCAACAACCTGTTTGGTCCTAATAAAGATGGATTTAGACAAAGGCCAGAGATACCAATAAAAAAACCTTCTAGCTCGATCGGTCTAATTTTCTGGCCAGTTTTATAGGAAAAATATAATTTTTCACTCAAAGGTTAACATTTTACTTTAACTTGACATAATTTGTTAATCGGTTTTAACCGCCTTTCAATTTAATGGAGCTACAAGTTCTTCTTCTTCCTTGATCATTTTTCCACTATTTTTCCTCAGAGTCAGAACAAACTAAAAAAACTAGACTGACCAAGAACCTCAACCTCCTCTTATGTGCAACTTAATGTGGCGCGTCCAATTACATGTAATTACTGGGTCTTTATTTGGTCTACCACTAGGATCGTACCTCGTCTATCTCTCTCACTCGAGCCCAACATCCTGGTCACATTTCAACCAATAAACCCTAATTATCTCGGAAATTACATGTCATTGTGATGTTTTGATTGATTCCTTAAGGTTTACGGTCAGTTTTGATGATTTCAAAGTTCCACACAAAATGCGTTTCCATAAGGGTTCTGTTATTATGGACAGAGAAGAAGACGAAGATGTACATGGGATTGCATAATGTTTGACGGTGGCGTCGTAGTAACGTCCGGAATCGTGCTCGTGCGTCGATCGGTCGATCTTTCAATTTCTTCCGTAAGAATCCATTTTTGTAAATTCGTAAAAAAAGAAGGAATCAATCAAAAATCACGTTCTCTTCCTGGCAGAGAAAATCATTCCAAGAACAATTGCGCCATGCGGAAGGATTACGCAGAAGACGATCCTATTCAAGGAATCAGTAAAGGGCCCACCGATCACAAAGGTCTCAACCAAAACTCTATCGATAGAAGAAGAAAAGAAAAAGAAATTGGTAACTCACCCGGTAATAATCTCGAAGCCAATCATGTCGGAATCGCATTCCTCAACGCCCGGTCCATTAGCATTTTGGATGTCATTGTCCTCGGCATTGTTGTTGCTATTGCTGCTGCCTTCATCGTCGGCTTTTGGTAATTGATCTTCCGGTAGTGTAGCGACTTGAGGTGCCTCCTTCTCTTCCACCTTATCGGAAGAAGGAGCTACAACTGCTGCTGCAGCAGCAGCGGCAGCCTCTTGGGCTTTTGTCTCTTGGGTTGTAGTTGAAGCGGCGGCGGCGATGGTGGACAAGGATGATGATTGATCGTTCGTTGATGACGATGATGATTGCTGAAGCGGTGCCGGTGGAGATGCACCGCTCGCGCCTGCTGGTGCAGCAGCAACATCACTACTACCCGGTGCTGGAAGAGCTACTTGAACTTGTTCATCACTCGATGCAGTGGCGATGTTGTCATTTGTTGGAGCATCATCTGAATTTGTAAATCCTGACGATTCGGCAGATGATGCTTGAAGCGCTGCAACTGGCGGAACATCTATTCGAGAGCGTCGAGCCGCTGTTGTTGTCGATGACGCGAGTAGGCACAATGCGAGCATGAGTATGTGTGTTGGTTGGCGTGTGAGCATTTTGAGTCGTGGGCTTCTGACGGTTCGAATGAATGAAAATCTGAAAGGAAACAAGAAGTTAGTTCAAATTGACATGTTATAAGATTTGTCCTGCAGCAAAAGTTTAATCGTGGATGTGAGTGTAGGTAGAAGTACCTATGCCTCACAGCTAGATCTGGAGGGATTTTTAATGAAGCTTATTTATGTGAATGGGTAATTGGTGCGCGCGCGATTAGGTTCCTGTGTTTATTGATCATTTGGAGAGTGAAGAAGTGGCCGGTGGAAGGATGCAAATTAAGTATACAACTACTTGAGAGAGCAGCAATTATTTGGACGATTGAAGTGTGTGCTCGGTGCGCAATTACATGGCTAATTTATTGTGATGGTTTTGCTGCTGGCGGAAAATTGATTTTACTCGATGTCAATGTTGTCAGTTGGGTTAAGCGATGTGTTGACTTACAAGTTCTTAGTTCAAAAATTAGTTGTAGAAAGCCCTTAAAGTATTGGCCATCAAACATCACGTAACGATCACTCCAAGCTGACTATGAAAATGCAAATTTTGTGCCTTAATGCTTCTTTTTCTCTTATCTAAACTTCTATAACTGCTATATTGAGCTTAAATATGACGTTCTAGTGGTATCTTGTACTGCAACTTCTAGCGGTATATTTTTCGCAGTAAATCCTGTTCGACAGAAATAGTGCCTCTGGGTTCGTTAGCTTTCTATTCGATTTCCAAGTTATAGGCTCATCAGTTTTCGACTTCCTTAACTCCGTAAAACAGTTAAAGCTGAGATACTGAAAACTGGGCTGAATCATTCATTAGAATGAAAATTGACAGGCTAATGTTTTACAGAGTTAATGAGCACCGTAAGCAGGTTGGACCATTAAAGTAGCAGGTATTGGCAAACAGCTTAAATCTTTGAAAACATATGAATACCGTTGATGGATCATGAATCTTGTTGCTAAATTTTTAAGAGGTGATCAAGTGGATAATAAAGTGAAAGCTTCCTTTTTTCGTTTTAAGACAAAGGATGACATTATTAGTCCGATTTATTGATTTTGAAAGAGTCTTCTGTTGCCGATCGATAAATAAAACTGTCCGAAGACCAGTGCGTGGTTGCAGGATGACTATAGCATTGGAATTCCTCGGAGGATTCGCATATCTTCAGAATCTAGAATCTAGAAACCTTTTTGACAAAAATTATGGACCATGTGAAGGGAAGGTTAGGTTAAAGTGGCTGCGGATATAGAATCCACACACTTAGGCCAAAAGAAAAGGCCCATTGTGATACCAGATTAATCTAGAGAATTACTTCTTACTAGTCGAACCATTTTGAGCTTTTTATAAAGCGAATAAGATATTTTATATCCTTATTAGCTAGTTCACTGGGATTATCATAAAAGTATTCTCCCAGATGAAGTTTGCATCTTAGTGAAAGAGCAGGGCATGTGTACAGAAGGTGAGAGATTGTTTCCTCTTTTTTCTCGTCCATACAGCTCCTGCAGAAGTCATTTGAGGCTACACGAAGTCGTATTGCGTGTCTGCCTATAAGACAGTTACCCGTAAGGACACCTATAAGGGAGCTAATATCAAATCTGCTTTGAGAAAACAATTCTTTAGAGCGCTTCAGGTCCAGTGACGGTCAAATGACTTTTGTGACTGTGATCGTTGGTAAATTGTACCACCTAGAGTTTGTTATCGTTAAGGCTGTTTCTTTTAGCAGAAGTTTACAAGTAGCTATCGGTATACCTATCTTTTCCCTTTCAGGTCAAATAGATGTGTTAAATTGCTGTGCCATCTCCATAAGAGACGATCGACAATCGAGGGCCGTTTGATAGTTGGTTGAGGCACCGTCGAGAGATTTAATAGCAGCCTGACTGTCAGCGAAGATGCGGATATCAGAAGTTGATATCACGTTTTCTCTTAGTCAGAAGAGCACCTCTTTGATCGCTAAAATTTCCGCTTGGAAGACGCTAGGTACAATGATTAGGGAGGCGGAATGAGATGCTTAGATTAAGCTTTTCTGAGTACACACCACTACCAACTCCATCATTTGTCTTGGATCCATCTGTATAAAAATGAATGCTTTTGTCATCCAGGAGTTTTTTGTCTTCCCATTCATTTCTGGATGGAATGGATACCTGGAAGTTTTTTCCAACTTGGAGTTTTGGAGTGGTGTAGTCTATGTACTTTGGTATAGAACCGAAGAAGTTCAAAATGCTGGAATGTCCCACATTATTGTTGGTCCATTGAGATGAAGCGTTGAGTCTTATAGCTGTACTCGCTGCCACTTGTTTGCTGAAGATGTCGAGGGGTGTCAGATGGAGTCCAACGCTGCTGAGGGAGTAGTTCTCGATGCCCCGCTTATGCAGAGACATGCAGTGCGTTGGACTCTGCTGAGTTTGTCGCAGTAAGTGACTTTCTCCAGTGCAGTCCACCATACTGCAACCCCGTACATGAGTATTGATCGGATGACCGATGTATATAGCCAATAGGTTATGCGAGGTTGAAAACCCCATTTGCTTCCTATGGCTTTCTTGCAAGAGAAAAGAGCTACTGTAGCTTTCTTAACTCTTTTCTGAATATTAGGTTTCCAACTTAATTTTTTGTCTAATATCAGACCAAGGTTTTTGGCTTCATTGGTAAAAATTAGTGGTACACCTTTTATTGAAGGAGATACAATTAATGGGATTTTGTATTTCCGTGTAAAAAGGACGAGGTCTGTGTTTTGAGGATTAATACTAAATCCACAGTGATCAGCACATCGGGTGAGCATATTAAGTGCGTTTTGGAGGAGGTCTATCAAGGTATTAGGATGTTTACCTGTGACGGCGATAGCAACATCATCGGCATACGCAATCACTCTGTAGCCTTCCTTCTTGAGGAATATTAGCAGTTCGTTAACTACTATGTTCCACAGGAGAGGGGACAGACCACCACCTTGCGGAGTGTCTCTGCTGACAGACCTTTTCGTACAAAAATCCGCCATCTTAGAGTTGATGATCCTGCTTTTAAGCATTAGCTCAATCAACTCACAAAGTGAGTATTCGACGTTTAGGGTCGTCATAGCAGAAGTGATAGCAGATGTGTCAACGTTGTTGAAAGCGCCCTCTATATCCAGGAAGGCAACCGTAGTATATTCCTTTTGCTCTAGGGACCATGTGAAAGAGAATACTTAATTATGATGTGCAGCTGGAGTTAATTAAAAAATTCTTTATCACAGTAGGTGTGCAAGGAACCGTCTTGAGTCCGCTGCTCTTTATCACAGTCCTTCATTGCAGACAACTGAGCCATCATGTGCCTTAAAAATATTGGTGGATATCTAAGGAGAAACCAGCCGATGGTCTCAGTCACCAGTGCTGCTATGTGTCTGTAGTTCGTTAGATTTATGTGCGAAGTACTGTGAAATGTAATGTAATGTAATCTAAGGAGAAAGTGGGTACAAGCTCGAAAAAAATCCACAAAATGTTATTTCTTACATTTATAATAGTTCTTCGTGATAAAAATAAAGTAAGACCTTTTATAAACTTCCAACAGCGACGCGAACGGGTGGATTTTGACTAGTCGCTAAAGACAAATCATCATGTCAAGTTACAGCATCTAACAACACGTGCAAATGATAAAACTTTATTATCCAAATGGGAGCTCTCTAGTACATGTGGGGTACAAGGTTATCCTTCCAAGTCGAATGTTCAACGTTTGCGGTGGCCAAATTCGAGTCTGCCGACTCAGTAAACAATCAGCCAACACACTTACGCCAACAGAACGCAACATCTGCTGAAAACACCTTCTATTAGCGAAAATGTGCAGCAGAATCCGAACCCGAAACAGTCAATTCTGCGTCGTTCACAAAAACTTGGCCTGTAGCAGACCACAACATTGCGAATTTTGCGTTGTGATTTAGGCATTTACCCGTACAAAATTCAACTGACCCGGAGCCGAAACCAAACGACCATTCGCAGCGTCTGTCGTGTATTCGCTAATTTGGGTTTGGAGCTGTTGGAAGTTGATCGCTATTTTGGTCGAAAAATCACCTTTAGCGATAAGACGCATTTTTAGATGAATGGGTACGTAAATAAGCAAAATTGCCGGATTGCCAATCTACACGAGATTCACGAGGTTCCAATTCATCCAAATAAACTTACTGTTTGGTGTGAATTTCGGGCTCGAGACGTCATATCGGGCCATCACTGTCGACGGCGATCGCTATAGGTCGATGATTATGCTGAATTGGATGATATGGAGACCGAAGACATATGGTTTCAACAGGATGGCGCTACGTACTACATAAAAACACAATCGATATTCTACACGAGCGTTTTCACGGCATTGTTATCTCGCGCTGAGGCGTCGTGAATTTGCCACCAAGATCGTGTGATTTGATGCCTTTGGCCTTTTTCATGTGGGGCTTTCTTACTCGCAGGTCCAGCTATATGCACGATATTGATTGTGAGTCACATATCGGACTTCTCGCGGTTGCGGCAAAATTGAGAAAAATAGACGATTATGTGGTTCCAATAAGATTTGCCACACAGCCAACGCCACAATTGCTCTTTCGCCCAAGAAATTGTTATCTCACATGGCGATGTGACACCACCACCGTTGAACTCCTTTTTGGAGATATGAAATGAAAAATTAATTTCTGACTCGATTTTTTTCGACACATTTTGCCAAAGCTTACCAACTGTCTGTAATGGAGTTTTCTCACTTGACAATGTTTGACAATTCGTGTATTTTATTCCTTCGTCAGCCATTTCTTCATTGCTTCCTAGTTGCCAAGAATACCTTTTTTCCTTCGAGGAAGTCCTTATCTTTGCCCCATTCCAGAAAATATGGTCTCATAAATATTTTTTTAAACCTCGCTTCTAATGCAAACAAATTCTCGCTCACTTCAAATATTATTACAGTCTAAATTGGTTGCATTGTTAAAATGTCCAAACAACCTCACAACCCACTGACCAGTGATTTACTTGAAGATTTCTATGCAAAATCCACAAAGAAGAATTTCCATAACAAAACTCCAGATCGCAGCAATAAAAAATAATTCGCCTGCATCCGCGAGACCTGGTACTCCTTTAAATCACTTCCCTAATTCACACCATTCAGCTTGACTGCACTCTCATTTCCTGAGAACACTACAAGACCAAAAAAAAACCAAAACAACCTTCCATTTCAAATGTGTCCCATTAGCTAGACAAACCGTCCTGCCACTTGTACAACTCAATATCACTTTCAGAATCTCGAAAGCCTAACTAGTTGCAAGTTGCAACATGGAAAGTGCCTTCCTAAAACCAAACATACCTACACCCACACTTGCTCTAGACTAGATATCTCAAGAACCTTGTCAACGGTCGTCGCATCGTCGTAATCCTCCCCGTCGTCGTTCTCGTCGTCATCATCGTTCTTGTCGTAGTTGCTCTAATGAATTCTTCGGATCATTGAATTTTACGACCTAAATGTCTCTGGACCATCCGCCCCCTCTGCCACAACTTGAGTTTAACAAAATCCACATCGTAAATTTAAACTACCAACTTTTGCACATGGATCCTATACATAGTCATTTGCGCATACCAGAGCTTACACTAGGTACATCTAGGGTTTAACGTCGTCGTCGTTCGTCGGTTGCCTTGTTGAGGTCCTAACAGAGCTTAGACAGCCAAAGTAGACGTAACATCAGCAATCAATTGCCGCGCTAGTTAACAATGTGGAAGTTGATCTAGTATCTCTGCACATTTCAAGACATCCAATCATCATCAAACATTTTCTATCCGCACATATTCAGATAGGGCCCGATACCTAGGCGGACAGACCGTCAGACAGTCCGTCTGTTCGACCATCAACTTCGTTATTTTTTATTTGAATTTTATTCATATGAAACTAGACCCTCGAAGCTTTACGACTTGGGTTCGTTTGGCAAACTCATTGTTTTGCTGGTTTCGATTTCAGATCATAAATAAAGGACTCCCCCTTTTCATTGTTGCTCTCTCTTTTTCCCGATAGCACTTGGAATCTATTTATTTATTGTTTTTCTTTTAGTGAAACGTGGTTCGGCTAGTGGAGCAGCACATTTACAGAAGGTTTTGTTTTATTGGCATTTTAACAAAAGCAAAACAAAAAAGCTTAAAACTCAACAAAAAGAGAAACGAACCTAAAGACACTGTCTTCACGAATATTCAATATTGTTGGGTCAATGGCTTTGCTGGCTGAAATGCCAAACAAGGTTCGTTGGTTAGTTTAGTTTTTTGTGTTTCCGAGTTTGTTTGGATTTCTTGACTTGAAGAAGAGTTTCGTTGCTTCCTTCTTACAATGTCACCCACTCGTCTTTGATTGCTATACAACCTTTTGGCTTGCACCTTAAATCTCAAGCACAGGGATGTATTTGGTGTATTTTTAATGGTTTTTACAAAGCGATTTCTTTTTTACACAAATTGATGCCCAAGGACGGAAGATCTTGCCAGTTCTTTCAAACTTTCAAGTCGGAGAAGTGCCTTCTTTATCGAAATCTTAGCAGTCAAAACCGTTCGGAAGAAGTGTCCACACTGAGAAGCTAGTATGGAACTCTGGAACTCAGCTGGGTGCCTTGTCAGAGCAGAGTGGCGGGCAATGAGTGTGCAAATAAATCGATGGCAAGAAACATGACAGTCAAACATACACGAAATCTCTGTCCGTATCAGGAAATCTTTGGCAGTTCAGTAGAGCCCTAGACTACCCTATGCAGCAAAACTAGCACTAGAATAGAGATCTGCCAATCCAAATATATTTTAATCTAAGCTTAATTGATTGTTAAGAGAAACCCGAATTTCAAACCGAGGTGGCCAACCCGGATAATAGGAAGAGAGGTAGTCTTAGTTGGAACAATCCAAATGGGATCATGGATTTCAATCAAATTGTTGACAACAAGGATGGAACAAAAAATATCAGCCTAGGGACCGGACCATGCTCTCAAATTTTTGTTCACAAGCGATGGAGAAATTAGAGAGTTTCCAATATCTTGGAAGTGTCATCTCTTTTGTGATACCACTGTGAAGTTAGTTACTTATCGGAGAGTTGAAACATTTACGAAAGTAAAGAAAATTTTCTCCCCGTCTGATCTGGCTATTATCTATAAGACATATCCGTCCAAAGCTTGAGTACAATTTCCTGGGCTGGTGCTCCTGCTACATACTTAAGCCTCTTGGATGGTATACAAAATAGCTCTAAGAATAATTGAGGATAGAAACATCACTGACTCATTCACTTCTTTGGATCACCGTCATAACGTTTCTCGTCTTTCACTGTTCTATTGTTACTTTAACGGTTTGTACTTTTGTGAAATGGTCACTTGCATTCCTCTCCTTAAACTTGCTTCTAGGAGTGTCCATCAGTTTGCCCTTGAGCCCAGCTTCCGACGTACCTTAAAGTATAGAGAATCGTTCTTTAGCCGTACTATGCGAATGTGGAATTCCCTTCCACACTCTGTCTTTCTAAATCATTGCAATGTTCAGGAATTTAAGACCAATGCACACCGGCACCTATTTTCCAACCCTTTTCTATCTCCCTATAAAGCACTCACTGTGTCTCTGACATAATAAAGGTATAAGAAACTGCTTGATTGGGTGCAAACTATAAAACACAAAGTTGCTGTTTGAGGGTGCTAGACATGTATGAAGGAGGTGTTGGACTGTTTTGTCTCCCTTCTCGTCCATGCAGCTTCTACAGAAATCATTTAGCCCCATGGCATGACTTCCAATGAGGCAGTGACCTGTTATGACCTCAATTGAAGGGCGTAATGTTTGTCTGCTCAGGGAAATCAAGCATTTCGACCGCTTCGGGGCAACGCTTGGCCATATTATTGTTTTGTTGCTAGGCAGGTATCTAGTACCCTGCGACCATCTACCATTTGTTGTGGTTATCCTATAAAAATAGAGTGGCGCCACAGCTCTTGAAGAGCCAAGGCCTAAGTGGCTTACTCTCATCAACAATTCTCTGAGTGCGTGTGAAGAATTGAGAGGACCTACAATTTAACGCCGATTCCGAACGGCAAAGTTGAGAAGCACTTTTTCATGATAGACTGATACTCTTGGAAGATTTGTCAGGTCTTCGCAAGAGGCAGTGCCCGTGAAAGATGAAATAAAAACTTGGCCTTAGTAGGACTCCAACCAACGACGTTCTGCTTAGCAGCCAACGCACTTACCAACTAAGCTACGGGCAACGGCTGGTGGTGGTGGTTTTCCTATATTGTGTATTTCTTACAGTGGGCACAACGCAGATTTCAATTTCCCGGAAAGTCATCTCCTTCAGAGATAGTCGTGGACCGATATTGAGCTTGTGTCTTGCGTATCAACAGACCAGAGAGATTTGAGAAAATACATTAATCCTTGCAAGTTCTTTGAGCCAGGATAATACCTTTTTATTGGCATTACTTCTGCTTGAAACACGCTACATTGGTTGTGGAGTCAGACTGAGATCCAGTTTTTCTGAGTAGATACAACTCCCAACACCTCCGTTTTCGGTGATCATAGCAGTATACCTACCGAGTTATTATCCAAAGGTCCACCTTCTTCCCAAAAGGATCTTGAAGGAAAGGAAATCTGGAAAATGTTATCGAATACCATTTTAATCGTGGTTTAGTCTAAGCGATCTGGGGGTAGATCTGCGAATTTCTAGAATAGTACCTACTATGGCCAGTATTGTTTAAAATCCATTTCTTTGTGGGTCTAAGCTCTAAGCCGTACGAGTTGCATGCAATATATCATCACCCAAATACGCGAGGAGGAAAACAAGCCTATCTAGTCCCGTCGTCTTTAGAAACGCAATCAAATGCTCACAAAACCTAAACGTATCCCCGTTTAATTATGCATCCACATCCTATTCAGGGGGACCGTTATCGCGGCGGTGCGCGATGTCTCAACTCAGGATCCCAAGGAATTTCGGATGACTTTGAATAATACGAAATTAATTGGCAATTAGCTTTTGTGGGTTTGTTTTCATTGTGGTTCCACTTCCTGAACTAAATTACTGTTCCACGCATCTCAGGTCTTAACACAGAAGACAGGATATTCAACAAATCTTCCTACTCCCTTAGCTATTTGGAAGAGGTTGACATTTTTTAATCCGTTTTAAGTTTCATTTGCTAATTCACATTCGCGTAGTTCCGTAAACGAACTAATCTCTTTACCCACATTACATTCCTAAAAGCGCTAATATGGCGGTTCAATTGCTTTAGCTCTAAGGGGAGGAATGCCCCCAACTTATTTCTGAATAAGGCAAAGTCCGCAAAAATAGAAGTTAACATGAGATGACAGGGCAATGCCCGGTCTATAACTTCGTCCTGGGTGCGAGAATGATCTTATTTCAATGTCTCTCCCATACGTTTCAACTCTTAGCTGTAAGTAAGGTGTCCAACTCGTACTTTCTAATGACATTGACATTTTGACTTTCGGTTTCGGTGTTAATTATTAAAGCCCTTCTTTTTTCGCTACCCAACTCCAAACGAAGCTTTTGGGTTTTCACGGCCTGGACTTATGTGATGGTACACCACAAGTCCGCCCCTTACTCAAGCATTCATGTCTCACGACAACGGAAGGAAAAATAAACAACCATCTTCAACAGCTTGCTCATCCGTTTGCTTATAAAAGATTTGTTTCGGCAAAAAGGACTGACTACTCCTTGTTTTTCGTTCCTCACAAACTAATTCAAAGTTAGATGCTTAGGCTTCGATAACATGGCCTGTTTGCTAAATGTGGTGCAGAGTGGAAGCAAACACAAACAAGAAAAATAAATACTTTTCCGGAACGCAGTTGTTTTGTTTTTCCTTCCGTGCGTCGTAGGCCGATGGAAAGACTTCAAGGTCTGTTTGGCATTTCAGAACAATGACAACGACAACGCACGGCAAGAGCTTGCCGGCCGACATCGTCAAGCGTCTTCAGTGCAGCCAAAAGAATAACCACGACGAAGTGGATTTCCATCGAACAGAGACATACAACTTCTTTGTACATTTAGATACGCCAATGGAAAGTGCAATTTTCATTTCATATCCACTCGGGCGCAGAATATGAGTGAGAGGATATCATGAGTCTTGATACCCGATACCCGACACCGAAGAAGCCGTCTTGTATTTACAACTCAATGTCACGTAGGAGGCAAGGATATGATTCTGGAATTTGAATCTTATGTGCGGCATTGGCTCTCGCTCCTGTGCTCCCATCGAGCTCCAACAGTCATAACGTCGTCATCGTGCATATCGCATCTTGTCCAAGGTCAAGTGATTTGCTTGTTTGAATGCAGCCCCTCTCCCATCTGCCTTTGAGGAATAGAAAAGAAAATCTGCATTTTAAGCATGCAACATGGAAATTTTTGATACCTGTGATGTATGTGGATGGTTAGAAATTGAGAGTTTGTTGTTTGTTGTTGGGGCAAAGATGCTGCATACGTGCGTGGGATTTGTTAAGTGTGCGATTGAATCTTCTCTCCTATTCCAGACATCGCATATGGTCCAAAAGCCGAAGCTAAATGCTAATCTGTTGATTGATTCTCGTGTGTGAGGTTTGGGTACATGCATCCCAGCATCGGGTCAGAGTAGGGAATTGTAGATCCCGCTGTTTGGGGTTTAAAGGATTATAAACCTTAGACTTAAGCATTCCCTTGTTGGGAGAGAGAGCCGAAGTTATGCCCAATCAAATGTAATTACTCTTGTATTCTTGAGAAATGAGCCTTGCAATTGGCTTGTACGGTTTTCGACTGCGGGGTCAAGAACTATGCAATATAATGACATTAATTTTTAGTAGAAATAATGTTCAGGAATTTTGTTGTTCGTTTTTTTCTTTTGAGAGTTGATGGTGTTTATGAGAAGAAAAATGACTTGTATGTGTGGAAGAAAAGCGAGGATTATTGTGTGTGCGCTTATGGAAGAAAAATGACAAGGAGAAACGGTCATGTGGAGAGTGCGTCTCGTGTTTATTAGAGAGAATTATCTCTTCCGTGTTTTGGGGTACATCGGATTTGTTTGTTGACGGAAAAGATTTTGTGAGATTGAGAATGAAATTCTTGGCAGTAACGTTATGAAAGATGGTGTTTGGGATAGTGGTATTAAAATTACAAAAGAAATTTGTCAAATATTTCTGTTTTGAAGTTTGACATCTTGATTGGATAATCCGACAGTGGAATTCTTACAAGTATGGAATGGAAAACTTGCACAAAACTTATGTATGTTCATGAAACCAGGAAGGCACCAGAGATATGTTGAAGCTTGGAGGAAGCATGGTTGATAGCTCTCATACCAGTGGTAGTTAAGGAGTTCAAAAAAACCATTTCATATTTTCTGCAATAAAACTTGCCTCTAATAAGGCTACAATCCAGGAAGCAATTCCAAACAACTCACTTAAATTCCAACCACATCCCAGGATAATCCATCTCCCAAACCCATCATTCAGCCAAATGTGCACCTTGCCTAATAAACCCAAAAGAATCCAACCATTTGTTCTCATTTCTAATTACATCTCTCCAATGAGGAGATCCATAATCCATTTTCGGATTCAAAAATTATATCCCTTATTGGGCATACACACTCAAACTAAGTAGTCGGTTGGATTCTTTTGTCGGCCCAAGTGGGCATCCTTGCGGGACACCAAGCGACCGTCTTTCGTCTTCTCTTATTCTTCTTCAACACCCAGCTAGTAATATGAGAGATTTATGTCTGCAATGAGTTATGATGACACTGCTGAAGACAACACGAACACGAGCGTCCGATGTTATGACGCTTGGTGCGTTTTATGGTCGCTGAAGCAGCAACAAAACTTGTTGTGCCGAGTGCTCTATGGATTTCATGTGCAATTACCCAGTCCGCGTCTAAGCAATGCACCCATCGGAAGACCTCAGGGCGAAAGTGAAGAAGAACTTCGTATTAAATAGCACACACATGTGAGTCAAGGTGATGAACGCTGATGAGGATTATGGATGAAAAAATACCAACAATGCCGCCGCCGCCGTCGATGAGAATAACATGTAACATGGAGAGGAACAACAAGGTACCCATAATGGCAGAGGATATCTTGCAGAGACTGAGTCTTGAGGTATAGGGTTCGGCGCTTTATGACCGATGCGACGACGACGCACGATGGGTGTTGCATCTTGAATCAGGGACTTTTGTTGATGGGAATGTTGCGTAATATCTTTTGTGTATCTTTCTTTTTTTTTTGCTTGTTCTAAGGTTCCAAAGTGAAGTGTTATGCCCGTGGAAAATGTCGTCAATGACAATTTTATTTTCACTCGGTTGGGTGTTTTTTGTTTTTTTGTTTTTTACGAACTCTGTTCGTCATTCATGTCTTGGGGAGTTCTTAAAGTGCTGATAAAAAGTGAGTTTTTTGACCTCGGATAATTCAGTGTGTTCAAGAGGCCATGACAGAAGTTGTTGACTCTCTTCCGCACTTGCATAAAAGGCTTAACTGCCGAGCGTGAAATTTTTCAGCTTAAGGTGCAAAAAAGCCGGCAAAAAAAGTGGAATGAATTGCATGTTGACACTTATAGCATCTTTACTTCTTTTTTTTTTCTTTTCTTGCATGTCGGAGAAGTGGGATGGCGACTGATGGGTTCTTAACCTTCTTGAGTTGTGAAATTAAGCTCTTCGACTCTTTGCTAAAGTTCATTATTCATTGGAAGATATCAGTAGGAAGAGAAGTTCATTTTTTATAGAATTAGAATTCTTATTCTAATGAAGATCCGATTGGAATTGATCTATTTCAAAGTAAGAAAACGAACTGCCTATAAAATGGACTCAAGGATTTATCAGTTCACTGCTTTTTGCAGCATCAAGGGCAGATTCAATCTAGACCTGGTGTTTTATAAAACCAGAGGGAGTCAATAGTATATAGGAATTGTGTAGTTGGAGGTAGTTTAGGTTAAGTACGATTCCCCTACCTGAAAAATGTCCCTGTTGGCATGGATTGGAAGGAACAATGCTCCTGGTGGCACGGATCAGTGAGAACAATGCCCCTGGTGGCAAGGATCAGCGGGTATGATGCAACTGATGGCACAGATCGGTAAATATAATACCCCTGATGGTTGCTCTAGTTTGTAAGTAGTTGTTAGGTAGATTAGGTAGTTTTAGTTAATTTTAAGTTTTATTTTTTAAGGACCTAATTTTAAGTAGTATGTAAGAAACAAAATATACAAGTCATTGTGTTAGTTTTTTAAATTTTCTAACAAGAACAAACATTTAAAGTAAAAAAAAAAAAAAATAGCTCATAAGCCGAAAGGCATTAATTTTAGTTATCCATGAATTCCTTAGAGCGCCCGGTTGGGGCCAGTAAGTTAAATATAAGATTTAGATCATAAGCTAGTTTGAATTCTTTTGTCTAGTATGTAAGTAGATATAAGTGAATGAATAAAAAATGAATTTTGAAAAAAAAAAAAAATAATAATACCCCTGATGACACGGACCAGCAGGACCAATGTTCCTGGTGGAGCGGATCAGCAGATATAATGCCCCTGATGGTACGGATCGGCAGATACCAAAGTCCCTGGTGGCAATTAATTCCGACGGCCGTACCACTAACCGTAGATCAGCCGGTACCAAGGCCCCTGGTTGCAATCAAAACGGACGAAATGACTTCCAGATCGTAACCCCTTGCCGCTGGTGGGGGGAAATTCCGATCATGCAATGGTCAGACTGGTCTACTCATAACATTTTCCGAAGGGAGTGAGTGCGAATTTTATAAGTAAACCTCAATTTCGTATGGGAAAATATTATTTCGTTACACTTTTCTAATCCAAAAGCATAATTTCTTCAAAATTGCTGCTGTATAAGACCGTAGTCTTGCCAGTTTCTTTTACCAATCCGAGACTTGGGGTCTTCGCCAAGGCACTCCAATCTTTTAGCCGCGTTTGGGAGAAAGGTGTGCTTATCTGCTTTTAAGGACGATTTCGGAGAATCACCACTGATAGACCACAGTTTGTTGGACACCTAGCTTTTATGAGTAAAACGGAACTGGTTTCTAGAATAAACATAAGGAACGATGCTTCCCCACTTCTCTTTCTTCAAGAGGTTTCTTATACCCTTTTTAAGCCAGAGACACAGTGAGTGCTTAAGGAAGGAGGAAAAGGGTTGAAAAGGAGGTGCCGGTGTACATTGGTCTTATATTCCTGAACATTGCAATGATTTGGAAACACAGAGCGAAGGGAGTTCCACATTCGCGTAGTACGGCTAAAGAACGATTCTCTATACTTGAGGGTATGACCGAAGCTGGGCTCGAGGGTAAACTGATGGCTTTTTTTCAACTAGTGCTTATTTCGTGAATGGTAACACTTAGCTCATGTCTGATATGACAGATAATTAGTTTTATCCTTCCGCTAAATGAATATGGTTGTGTATACGCTTGAACAACGATAAGAAATGTTGCGAAATTACTTTGAAAATCGTGGTAATGTTGCAGAATGTGTGCGAAAATTGCGTACGGATTTTGGAAGAAGAGAAGCACCGTCAGCTCCGAATGTTCGTTATCTTGTGAAAAAAGTGAAAGAAACTGGCATTCTCATCGATAAACCAAAGCGTGAAAAGCCAAAAACAGTGCGTGGACCCGAGAATATTGCTGCTGTGGCAGAAAGTGTGCGTGAAGCGCCATCAACATCAATTCACCGTCGTTCTCAACAGTTGAACATTTCGGAGACATCATTGAGACGAATTTTTGCATAAAGACCTTGGTATGACGCCATACAAATTCCAATTGGTTCAGGAGTAGAAGCCAACTGACCATCCAATGCGTTTTCGCTTCGCTAAGTGGGCCTGCGATCGACTTAGAGAAGATGCCGATTTTGCCAAAAAAAATCATCTTTTCAGATGAAGCTCATTTTGATCTTGGCGGGTATGGAAACAAGCAAAACTGTCGCATTTGGGGCACAGAAAACCCGCATGCATGCATTGAAAAGCCGATACACCCAAAACGAGTTACTGTTTGGTAAGATTTCGGTCCAGAGGCATAATTGGGCCAATTTTCTTCGAAAATGAGCAAGGAGTGGCCGTTGCAGTCAATGGCGATCATTATCGGGCCATGTTGAACGAATTTTTGTTCACAAAAATTGAAGAGGAGGATATTGGCAACATTTGGTTTCAACAGGACGGCGCTACGTGCCACACAGCCAAGGCTGCACTCGATGTTTTGCGCCTTGTTTTTGAAGATCGCATTATCAGCCGCAGAGCTGATGTCGTTTGGCCACCTCGGAGCTGCAATTTGACACCGTTGGACAATTATTTGTTGGGTGCCGTAAAAGATAAGTGTTACGCCGACAAGCCAGAGACAATTGACGCTTTAAAGGACAATATTCGTGAAGCCATTGGTTAAATACAGCTGCACACAATCGATAATGTGCTTAAAAATTGGACCGATCGTGTCGGCTACTGCATGGCCAATCGAGCCAGCCATTTGAATGAAATAAATTATTTTCCATTATTAACCGGAAAAATTGTACTTTCAAATAAAAAAAAGAATTTGAGAAAATATTCAGTAGTTTTTTTTTTATAGCATTTTCAAAAAAAAAAAAAAAGTTATTTGGCGGACCCTTTACTTAAGCTATTGGCAGTTTCCCAGCTTCCCGAAATAAACCTAGCTGTCGAATATGGTTCTTGTTATAAACTGCACCAGAACTAACCGACCATATCAGTGTGCCTAGATCGTTTTTGTATAATAAACACTTTCTCGATTTTTTTTTCTGTGTTTTTTTTTCATGTCACGAGTGTCAATTAGACTTTCCCACAAACGAAAGTAGGAAATCATTCCTAACAACAAACGAATTTTCGTTTTCCTTATTTCCGCTTTCATCACAAAACCAAAACTCTCATCACCTTTGCAAAACATCGTTGGCGGTCACTTAAAACCAACTCATGCAATCCCATAAAATAGAAACCAAATTTCACTTAAATTCCATTAACTCTCTACCGCCTCATTTCTCATCTTCCAAACAATAAAAATCACTGCATTCTCCACTTTGAACCACAGCCTTGTTCTCCCACAAGACAAACTATCCTCCTTAAAAAAAATTCAATTTCACATTAGAAACATTTATGATGCCTCACTTTTGTAATAAACTATTCTTAAGTTGTTTGGGTCTCCCCCGAACTCCTCCCACTTGATGAATCTATTTTACTCACTCAAAACTCATTCGATGATGGACAAGTTAAGGAAAAAAAAGAACTTTCACCCGAAACCCGCCAGAAAATGATTCTCGTTAAAGGCTAGAAATTGCTCTAACCTATGGGATGTCCATCGCACACCCTAAATCGTCGTTGTTGACCTCCTCCGTCCAGCCATCCATCAATCGACCACCAAAAAGACAATTTTAAGACTTGCAATTCACCATTTCAAACATCTTAATTTTTTTCTTTCTTTCCGAAGTTGACCGAGCACATTGAAGGGCGGCCAAATAAGTTTGAAATTCCAGCCTCAAGAATTATGGTAAAGACCGTCATTGAGCAAGCGTTATGGCCTTCGAACAAAAAAAGGCTCGACTCTTCCTCTTTATAATCACTAAGACTCTCTCAACTGAGTTCGTCATAACGTCATCATGCCATAGTCATAGTCGACGCCATGAAGTGAACTGAACAAGTCTCAGCTCCTCATCCTTTACGGAATCAGCTCGATAGAGGGAGAGAGTTGGAGAGAAAGACCAGACGCTCATCAACTTTTATGTTACCATCGTGACTAAATTTAGTTTTGTTTTTCTTAACCTTCCTATACTCGCACATTGGTCTCTCAGACCGACAAATCATTAATTCTTAGTTTTCTTGAAAAATAAAATCGCTGTCTTTTTGAAATTCTGAGTAGCTTCCTAAATAAGTATTTTCTTTCGATTAGATGGGCGCAAGCACACCTGTTAGGTACACTTGTTGCAAATTTTGCTAGTTTTCGGTCTGTCAGACCGACGCGAGTACAGGTGTTAGAGTTTTTGGTTAAGTAATCTTCAAATTTTAGAAGAAACAGTGGGTGGTAAATTTTGTATTACGTTAGGGGTGTTTATATTTTGCATATGCTTATGTGTATATATATACTTTATATATTTGTATATATATATATTACATATACAACATTTCAAGGAACCGTTTTGAATTGGTTTTTTGACCATGCACTAATGGTATGTTCAGATTGCTACGATTTGAACAATTATGAAAACTAAATCTCTTTTTATACTTTTTTATAATTATTGTTATTTGTCTTCAATGAATTAATAATTTTTTTGTATTTTTTACTGAGACAAATATTTATTTTTATTTTATAAGTTAAGGTAAAAAAAAAACTGAATTTTTTGAGAGGCTTGCATAAAATGTAATTGCTACCGAATAAAGTTCAAAGTTGCTATGTTTTTCTATTTGTTTCATTTAAATATATTACTTTCTTTAAAATAAACCGCAAAAACAATTTGGAAAATACATATTCGCGAAAATGTAGACGAGATAAGATTTCGGTCTGAGAGACCGTGCGCGAGTATACGTGTACTGTCAAAACGCGCGAGTATAGAAAGGTTAAAAACAAAAAACAAAATACAAAAACGACGACCAAAAAATTTGTCTTAAAAGTGCATAATCATCATCAGCGCTCAAGAGCGCTCATCATCATCAAGAGTGAATGAATCGCTCTTGTAGATGATAGTTTCTTGGATTACTTACACGCTCCATGTTCATATCAAAGAAAGGAATAAAAAAAGAGTTGACGAAGACGAAGAAGACAAGTGGAGTGCATGAGAGAGTCAGCTCATGTCAGCACCATTCAATTATCGCATCAGGGCACTCAACCTATATTTGCAGTTCGTGAAAAGCGAAATTAGGATAACAAAAGCGACCCGTTTCACTTGTGCGATGTGAGTTCTTTCTTTTTTTTTCTTTGGAATTGTGGGAAAGTGAAAAGCTGGTGGGTGGATGGTGGATGCGAATTTTGTTTAATTCGCTGACTTGTATTTGACCAGGAGAACTAGACATGGAGCTATTATCAGTCCATTTGAATGAAAAAAGCAAATAAGAAGTGGACCACAGGTTTTTTCAGATTGTTGGTTAGGAGAAGATGCATATGTAGGCCTTTGGCCTGAAAGCAGACCAAAAAAGTGGGATTTATGTCTAAGAAAGGTAAAGGCTAGGAACTTATTGCTGGATATAACTTACTCGTAGGTTATCTGGGCGAAAGAAAGTGTTTACATACCTGTAAAGAAACAAAAAAAAATTATTAGTCATTAGTGGAAAAATGCGAGTGTAATATAACAAGGGCTAAAAAAAAAACACAAGCATGTGTGATACTTCAAGAAAAATGAAAAAAAAAACTCTTAATAGTAGGGAACAAGCTTTTTATGTCATTAAAGGCTTTTGTACGGATAACCTTCATCGCACAAATTTTTAACATTTATTGAAATTTTCATGCTTTGCCATCACAAGCCAATTCTCTTCCCAGACTGATGTGTCTATTCTATAGCCCTTACGTCCTCCTCCTGATATCCCTTCATCCATCAGTTTTGGACAGGACTATGTGGTCCTGGTTTTCTCTAATGGGCACTTGATCTTTTGACAAAGTAGGTACTGTACTTAATCTTAAACAACAAATTTCTCTTGTCTTATAGTTCACATCCACTTCTGAATACTTAAAAAGTCTTACTCAATAAATCAGGAACACCTCCCACCCATTGATCTATTAGTAGAACGAAAGCGCTTAAAGTTGAGTCACACCTAATGAGTTGTACCCGCTGATCAAACAGAGCTTAAGCTGAAAAACTGAGCTATTCATAGTCACTGATTTAAAAGATTTAAGTGATGTTCTAAATAGTATGTAGAAAAAGTGGACTCAGGAAGGTCTCGTGTAAGCTTATCCTTATTTTGTTTGATTCCCATTACCCAGGGTAGGTAAGTCTTATCAATTCTGCTGACGGCTGGTCCTGTATCGGTTGCACTTATATCAATGAAGATCGCTTGGTTGTTCTAGGCATGACAAAGTTCAATTAGCTGCCGCCTAAAAATTGAAACAAAACTCTTCAAGTTCGTTGAGGAAGTAGTTCTTTAATGGCTTGTTATTTGATTTGAAGTAAGCAGTTTTCTTGTATTCGTATTCATCAATGCCACCTCTACATTGGTTGCTGGTGTCAATGGGTCCGAGTGTAACGCTAATT
Organism: Sphaerophoria taeniata; assembly: GCA_943590905.1. NCBI lineage: Eukaryota > Metazoa > Arthropoda > Insecta > Diptera > Syrphidae > Sphaerophoria > Sphaerophoria taeniata. The sequence goes on from OX016540.1 coordinate 264,611,833, forward strand.
TGGAAGCCAACTTACAATAACTGCCATTTCCAGTTCAGCTATTTCATAGGTTATTTTCCAAGTCTTCAATCTTCTCTAGTTGATCGGTGTACACTAATAGGGATGAGGTAAACCTCGACTTAAAAAAAGATGATTAGCTGGATAGCCACAGGCATACGGTAGGAAAAACGGACAGGCTGGTAGTATTTTGCCTTGCTCTTACGAGTATCAGCGTTAAAATATCATGAATCTCTTGTTACACTACGTTCCCTGGTTTTTCAGTAACCAAGAATTGTCTTTGGTACTGAGTATAGTGTAGGTAACTATAGAAATTCTCGAATTTGGTATATGGACATGGTATGAAAAATCACTCTGCCTTATTGAAAACATAACAAGAACAAACTGTGAATTATAAACATTAAAAGTCAATATCGTATGCAATCTGCTTTTGGTTTTCACTGTTTATGCGAATATGATTTGGCGGCTGTTTTATTTGAATGTTTGACGGTTGAAATTGACGTAGGTATTCGAAATGGGGTGAAGGAGGATGAAAGGTGATTTCGTCACAAGGACTAGCCTATCGCTGGTGTTTTGATTGCGCAGAAGGAGTGCAATGTGTAGGATGTAAGCAAGACGACTTCAATTTTGCTATAATTAACGTGATTGGGCAGTACCCTGTTGACTTTGTGAATATAATGCCGCGGAGTGCTAGAACTCCCAATTACCATGTTCGACTACTTTGCCATTTTTTAATCACAATTTGCCTTGAGACTTTCTTGAACGTAATGGTCACTACCCGACTCAAAACATTTCTAGGACTGGCCACACTCTGGCTTCCGTGTTACAGTAACAGCATTATAGCCAGTTAAAACATCCTTCACTGTAAGAGCAATTTATAATTTAGCCAACTTTTATAACATTTGACCGTTCGTTCGTTCTACTTTTACACCATAGACCTAAAGGCAACCAATAAGGATCCTATGATCATAAATATTAAAAAGCAATCAAAACGGGAATGCTGTTTTCTTGAAGATAACCATCGCTTTTTATCGTTCCGTCTAGTTTTATGTTTCAGTTCAAGAAAAGCATGTCGAAAAATTCCCTTTCGATGCTTATTTTTGTTAGCATATCAATAGTCTTGACGACCCTAGATCCGATTCACAACGAATTCCCGAGTCTTAAAACAATAATGCCTCAAATCGTGTCCAAGATAACTTTTAATGAATTTCCGCAACAAGTTTAAAAATAAATCCGAGTTTTAATACTTTTTTTCAGTCGATTCTCCCATTCATTTGGTTACACGATTTTAATTGACAATTCAAGACCAAACTCTGGACACAATATTCCGGCATTTGACAGGCAAACTGTCTCTTGGTTTAAATTAATTTCCATCGTCCGCATCCCATCGACATGCACCAAAGAATTATTTCACGAAATTCCTGGAAACATCAACTGAACAAGTAATATCGGTGGAGTTAAAAAAAAAATTAACAAACAAACCAGGAACCAGAATTTTAAGCAGACAGACGACTTCGACGACAACACAGTGCACTTGCTTCGAGCATTGGAGGCTGAAGTACAACAACGCAGGCAGACTACAGGTCAAACAGCAAGAATTTTTCGCGCCTTCTTAACATTTCCGACTTGGTTTTAATGGCAGTTGTAACCACGTCCGTGTCGTCGCGTCTTCCATGTCGGAGAATTGAGATCTCTGTGAGTGTCCCTGTAGTGTGGGGTTTCCAATCGACACACACGTTATGGTATGCAAGTCATAAAAGTCTGTTTTGCTCTTTCGAGGTAAAACATATCCAATAAGGTGTTTGATACCTAATTTTTACGAGCATAGGTGTGTTGTGTTTTCGTGCTCAATCGACAGCCCAATTACACGTGGAATGGCAGAACAGATTAATGCGCAAATGTGGCGAGGAGGTGGAATAAATGTTTAGTCCTTCTAAGACGCACAATTTCAATTTTATTGGGTGATAGAGGAACTAAGGGTTTTATTGGCTCCTATTGCTTAAGGCTTCATGCATAACAGGGCTCTTGCCAGCTTTATGTCCAGCTAGCTTAGGTCTTCTTCAAATTGCGTGCCACATGAGCCACCATCATCGTCTTCCCCTGCAAAGTGTTCTGTGCTCCTTGTCCTTATAATAGGGCGCGTAACGTTCGCTATTGAATCTTCTTCTCAGCGGAAGTGAATCCGGTCCAAAGCAACGTCGTCAATTTTTGCAGGGTTTAAGCTTCGACATTATAAAGTCAGACTTGCTTGGACGATATTGGCTCTAAATGCTTGAATAGTTTTCGGATTGTTTGCATGACATCGGTCATTTATGATCCAAGAAAGACCTATGCGGGAGCGCATGTAATAGTCAAGATTCAAATATTAAAACTTTTCGTAGAAGTGCAAAGAAGAAGAAGGTCGCAACTAGAGTGCATGGAGTACGTTACCATAAATCGGAATCAATAGCAATTACGTTACAGAAGAATACACGGCTGTGTAGTCGAAGTGATACAAGCAGTGTTAGCTACGAACTGTGCTTGAAAAAAGAGACGTTTTCGTTACTAATAACTTTCGTTACTATGACGTTACATTCGTTACCTTTTTAGCTTTAAGCTTTGTGCAAGTTGAACAAGCACTTTATTGCATTCTTCTTTCAAGTGTTTTTTCATGCGAAAAAAATGTATGCGTCTACCAGTTTTTTTTTCCAGAAGATATTGACTGGTAACGCTGGAAACGAAATGTAACGATCAATGAATTGTAAAGTTTTTGATCCATTTGGCAATATTTAGCCAAGGAAAGTTACGATGTTGACTTTTCGCGGTGTTATAAAAACGTTACCAATATTAAGTTAATACGTATACTGTAACGAACCGTTTTCATTTTCAAAAATGCGGGTATTTTCTTCAGTACTCAGTGGCATTGTGTAACGAGTCATACGAGTAACAACATTGTTATTAATGTAACGCTTCAGTTCTAGTTACTGAAGTGAATATCAATATCTTTATACGAGTTAAAAACGTTGTCTGTTTGGCGCAGAGTAGAATCTACCAATCGATTTCAAGACTTAAGGATGGTTCCGAAGTTGATGGATTTAAAATTGCCTAGAAATTGAAGTGTTACGAAAACGTTACTAGTATGAAGGCATAATGAGTATTGAATGAATACGCACACGTTAACGAACCGTTTTTATATTCTAAATTGCAGGTATTTGGCATGGAAGTAACGGATTATACGAGTAATAAAATTTTTATGCGTAAGTAGCGTTTCAGTTCATGTTACAAAAGGTTCGTTACAGGTCTATCAGGTGAAGAATTTTCTTCAAAGAATGTCTGTCTAATAGATTAGAGACTCTCTGTGTCGCAGACCGACCGATTCCGAAACCCTTTCCAGTCATTTACATTTATTATACTCCAACCTAATCCCAATCACAACCAAGCCCTTTGACTCAAGGTTTCATTTAATCTCTTCAATTTCAGTTTGATTGCTCAATCAAAATCGATAATGCGAAGATAACTTCGCATTACCCCAACAATCAAAATCCACAAGCTACACCATTCTAATCAATTTTGTTGCAAAGCACCACTTCTAACAACCATCGAACTCAAATAGCTTATTCGCCAAAACATATTATATCAAATTCTGCCCTTATCCGTTTCATATAGAATATAATCGCACATAACATCTCATCTGTTAGATTGTAAAGAAAAACTATAATCTTGTTCATAAATATGACCCCTTGGGGTCGTCCTGTATACACCAACATGTTGTACAAAAACTGATACTTCCTCAAACCCGCGCATGTTCTTATAATAAACAAAAACAAGAAAACAAAAAAAAACGATCCAACTTCTATCTAACAAGATTGTTACACCGTCTCATTAGATCTGTATACTCGACTGGTCTCAGGGTCACAGACGTGAAACTATTTTCACTCTGAATAACAACAAAAATACGAACTCCTTCTTTTCTGCAAAACGAATTTAAAGATACACAAAGGTGGTAGTGTGTTTTTTGCCTGTTCAAAAGATGAAAAACTACTGCCGACCCGAACGACTTCTGGAATATGAGAGACAAAGCTACTTTGTTGATCTTTTGTGCACAAAAAATTACATGAGCAGAAAGAAACATAATATATCAAGATTCAGTAGTTCCATTTAATACCGACAAAAAAAAATTAAATTTCGTGATTTGCAAAAGATACAATAGTGCACATTTTGAACTCGGAGAAAATAACAAAATAATCATTTGTATGGCTTTGTTGTTTGCAAATTGTTTTATGTTATTCTTGTACGAGTTCTATGCCATGCATCAATAATTTTGGATGATTAATAAGAACAACAAAAATAAAACCAGAGGTCGCTGCTAAGGGGTCTTTCTAGCCAACGATGTTTTTTTTTTTTTCAAGGAAGAGAATTGCAATTAGAAAACGATGGATTTATTTTTTTATTCTGAGGAATTCCTTATACAAATTTTGGTGGCCTGAAGAAATTTTTGAAGGTTAGAAAACTGCGATTTCTTAAATATTGTTTATGAAGCTTCTGTTATCTTTAAATTTAAATGAAACAAAATTTGTCTGAGAGATCATCGAAATTTGTCCGCCGCGATTTCTTTTGGGAGGCATTGCAACATTGCCCTTGGTGATTTGGCAAAGCAGATTGAATAAATGACAGCCAATTGGACAATAGTTGAAGAGTGTACGCCACTTAGGTTTTGGTGCTTTGGAGCTTGCATGCCATCTTATTACTATCACCTGTCAGATTTCGGGAGGCTTTATAAGAAGACTGAATCGAATCAAGGTCTAAAGCTCTCTATCATAGATAAGAATAGGTGATGATGACATGATGAGTGTTTTTTAAAATAAAACTTGACCTTGTTGCCTTAGAGCCATTCTCAATGATATTTTCATTTTTTTACCTTCCTGGGGTCAACGAGACCGCGCGGTTGCACGGTTCTTGAAGTTAACGTTTAAAAATAATCAATAATAGAAGGGCTATACAATCTTCGATTTCGAGTACAAATACCTAAAACGAGAGACACTTTTAATGCTCCAGATTAATGCCCTGAACTTTTGTAGTTTGGCAAGAGAAAGGACAAATGAAAGATTAAGAAAAAAAGCATATGGCCATTGTTACTTAACACCACTAGATTATTTTTGTGCAGCGATGTGCAAAAACAGTGGTCTTCACCGATAAGCTAGAGATGATTGGCGACTTGGAAAACAAATTTGGGAACAACTGTGAAGGTTAGCTCCCAAAGTAAGGGTCGACGAGGTAATGGTGTTCTAAAACGAGCATATGAAACCTGTTCACTTCTTCACATTAGAAAAAGGGTCTACTTCTTTAACGAGCTTTGCGGAAATAGATACATATTATCTAGGTTTGAGAAAACAAATTTTAAATTTTACCCTAGTTTAGCACGTTTTCTTTAAGAATTTGTTTTATTCACTCTAAGAGCCTTACAATACGGGAATGAAATTGATACGGTCTCGACTGACTTATGTTAAGCGTTTGACAAAATTTCTCATAATTTTTTTAGTCTTTATAGCCGTACACTCGTTACGTTGATATAGCGGAGAATTCGTTCTGTGTATATAGCCGGACATTGGCTCTGTTAATATACCCGGACATTTGTTACGTTAATATAGTGTCGTATTATTTAAATATTCCCAATCTAGACAGGAGGTCGAGAGCAGCTCGGGAGTTCTACAGCTGAAGAGGAGAGAAGAGTACAAGAAAGAAAGACTTGGTAGATAGCATGCTCCAACTCATCGGCAGAATATGGTCGGAAGAGAACATATCCGATGTATGGAACCTTAGCTTTTCTGACCAGGAAAGTCCACCATCAATCAAAAAACTTAAGAACTCCAAATCAACACCTTACATCATTTTTTCGATTTCCAGCCCGCCTATGACAGCATCTACAGAAAAGAATTATATAAAACCATGTCCAGTTCTGGAAATTTGAATGAGTTTTTGGCCAAATTCAACGCTGTTCTATCAGAATTGGTAACGTCCTCACCGACACAAAGGCTAGAGACACTGTCATGCAACTTCTTTAACATCATACTGGAAAGAATAGTGCAGAACTCGCGAATCCAAAAGTCTTTTCAACTACAAGCCTACGCTGACGATGTAGATATTGATATTATTGGGAGAACACAGCGTGATGTCAACTTTGCTTTTGTGAGTATACAGGCAGATGCTTTAAAAATGGGTTTAGCGGTCAATGAGGGCACCACAAAGTACATGCTGTTATCAAGAAAAGACACACAATATTGCGTCTAGCTTGGCTCCGGTACCAACACGAACATCTGCGCCGAGATCAGAAGGAGAATAACTCTAGATAATCGCTGTTTCCTTGGTCTAAGAAAGAAATTGAATAGTAAATCCTCTGCCGCTCTATGACCCTCTTCATTCCTGTCATGCTATATGGTGCCAGAGCATGGACCCTGTCAAATACGGATGAGAGCACCTTAGGCCGATTCGAGAGAAAAGTTCTACGGAAGATCTATGGTCCTTTCCGCATTAATGGTGAATGGAGGAGAAGATTTAACCACGAACTGTGCAGCGACACTGATCTGGCTAAAAAAGTGAAGGTATAACGACTCAGATGGCTTGGAAAGGATGGACAGGACACCAATGCTCCGGCCCATAAAGTCTTCAAATCCACCCTAGAGGGACAACGTAGTAGAAGAAGAGGGTAAATTGATAAGCATTCTTTTTTGGAATAGGAGCACACGTTCGTTGTAAAAAAAAAGCACGATTACAGATTTATAGAGTTTTGCTTACACTCAATTCTGGCTAAGACTAAACGTCACCAAAGACAGCTTTGACTTCTTAATAGTTAAGATCTTTGTTATTCTATCTGGACCTGATAGTAGCCACTCCGAACTCTAAAGTTTGTTCAGCACATATAAGACAACATGAAGCAAAAACAAAATATGTCTCATCTTCTTTGCCATGAAGGTAGTTGTAGTGTTCAGGTTTAAACTTCGTTTGACGCTTTCTGCCTTCGACTGTAAAGACTGTAGAGTCTCGGCCGATCTGACTTAAGTCGGTTTGTGTGTCTACTCCCAACATTGGTGAAGAAGGCATTGATATCACCAATAAAAAGGAATAATGTTGGTACGAACGGATATTTTTTTTTTTTTTTTCAAAAGCATTGCCACAAACTCCAAGGCTTAAAACAAAGATAATCCTTCTTTCATCTTTTCTCTGCTAATAAACATTTGTAAGAAAAAAGAAAACTCTAAAATGATAAAACAAAATTCCACATTCCAGTGACCAATGTTCGCGATGTGGATGTGATGTGTCGTTCATATTCTTCAATGTACCTTCTATCAAAGTCAGTATAAAAATATTATCTTGTTAAAAACATAAACCCTATCTCAAAAATAGCCACCCTACATCAAAAATACAGTACCTATCTCCCTGATTATAAGTAATTAACTTGTACCATCATCATCACGTCTATCTGTCTGTTTACGATTTCATTTCAACTGACTGATTGTCATCGTCATATAAACAAGTCCGTGCGCCTTCGGTCGTCGTCATCGTCATCTGCGGTCTTGGGTCAGTTTCTTTGAAATGAAATTACACAGTCATCATAATCACGCTAATAAAAAACTGCAAAAGCGAAACCATTTTACTGGAATACATCTTCGGGCTGGTTAGTGGAACGTAGCCCTAATAACCTATAAAACTGTACCTAAACTATAGGAAAAAAAATTCACAGCCTAATCAGCACACAATGACAGTGACTCGAAATGCAGCATACAACTGACATCCATCAGGCTTTTTTCTCATCCGTTGTGATACTTCGGTTTCACCCGCTAATAATTACTGCACTTGGAGTTCCAAGAATAGAAAAAAAAGACTAAAACAAGGCGCCAATGAAGAAAACCAAAACAAGAACAAAAAAAGAATTTTCAATGTTCGTAAAGTCGAGCATCGCTCAATGTCCGCGAAAGATAAATAAATTGACCTCGTCTTAAGTCTCACTACCGATTCAGAACTGGATCGACATCAGCGACGACCATGGCGTTCCAACAAGAACAGCAAAACACATACACACAAACACAAATAAAAGGTTAAATAAACATTAAAACAAAAGACATCTCTGGCATTCGAGATCAGATACTTCATGTATCTATTTGTATCTATTGGTTGTTTATCTTCTTGGAAAAACAATATTTACAGTTATTGTGATCTGAACGCCATTAGCTCTTAGTGTTTTCTTATTTTTTCGTTGGTATCTGCAGCAATGAGAGTTTGTTATCTCTGTAGAGTCTTAAAAGCTAGGTTAATGTCAGGTAAATTCGTATAATCTACAGTCGAATTGGATTAGATATTTTTTTGTATATCGCTTGGATCCATTCTTCTGTGAAAATTGTCTGAAGACGACCGGCGGAGGGGGAGAAGTAACAATTTCCATATCGAGGGAGATGTCTTGAAATTGGCAAAACGTTTTAAGCCATTTTTGGGCTTCTTAAAATAGACAAGAAAAAAAATCAAATAATTTTCGTTTGGTGAAAATGAGATGCAATTGAATACAAAGTCGTGAAACGGAAAATACTTTTTTTTTTGTTGTTGTCACTTCTTGTTGGTTGTTAACCGAAGATGGACACTTGATACTAACGGTTTTAAGAGGTTGAAGATTTTTATCGATGATATCCTTGTGGGGAGATAATTTAGCATTTCAGAATAAAGAACCTTGTTTTACAAAGCAGCATTGTAGCTGCAGTTATCAAATGAAAAAGTTCAGAAAGTTCAAGTAGTCGCATTAGCTGTAGGAGTAGGAAAAAATGCTTAGAAAATTTATTGAAAAGAGGTTGAAGCCTGCCAAAACAACCGCCATCGATACTGAGGAAATGGAAATCAAATTGCCAAAGCCTTTTACACCTAAAAGCAGTATAGAAATGTTTTAAGATTTTGAAATCTTAAAAAAACGTCGGCTGCTTAAACACCTGTTTTAAAGTTTTAACCTCAGCTCATTCGTTTGAATCAAAAAATGAGCATAAGTCGAGTACCGTTCTATAAAGCCACCTATTCAGTTTAATCGATTTTGTATATCGTTTAACTGTCACTTTGTCAAAATTCAACCTTGTCCACCCTGTATTCTGTACACTGATACATCATATTATCTTTTCTTGCTAACAAAACTGTTTGCGATACCATCCATCGCATCCCATCATATTTCCAATATATTGAGCGTCTATCTTCCTGTTTGCATTTGCTTTTCTCCTACAAAACGACAGGGACGAAGAACGCGCCGATGACTGACGCACAACTGTTCAAATGATCGGTGCAAACAACACCACAGGCGATACTTAGAGCTCTCAACTATTTGTTTTGGAATTAAATAATGTGCTCTATGGCATGTAGCATGTGGTTTCTGTTCGTTATAGGACGACCAACGCGATATCCACCTCATGACAACAACAACAATGACAACGACGACGACGCAAGACGACATCTGCAACGACGCATATTTCTATAGAAGCCCTGCTATGCGTTTGCTCATCCTTGTTGTTGTGTAAATTTGTTCGTAGAAAATAAAAATAAAAATTCCCTGGCGACAGGAAAACAAGTTGCTTCTTTGGAATTCATCCGGAAATGCTTATCGTGCTCTAAACAAATTGACCAACCTGCCTACCAGGTTGCTGGATATATAGTGATGCCAAGAAACTAGATCACAAAGCGTTTTGCTCTATCGTGATGTTGAGAATATTCATTAGATTCTTAATGGTAATTGTTTCATGGTGAATTTTCTGCCTTGAAATCTTTTAACCCGGCGAGCGTGATGATTTAAGCCCAAGGGCATTCGATTCTTCTTCTTCTCAAAAAGAAGCAAACATGCAACAAAAACGTTATTATTAGATACATAGACACATGTATCCAGAGAGTATATGATCGTCAAAGATAGACCATAGATAATTTACTAGTTTTTCCATGGAAACCCACAAAAAAAAAACAAGGTGCTGGTCATTTTGGCATCGCTTCTGCTGTCCAGAGCGTCAGTCTCAGCGCATGTGTGCTTTGAGATCGTTGATGGTAGGAAAAGGTATGAAGGTTCGATTCTAGGATATCATGTGAGTAGCATCTCCAGAATGAAAAAAACGTCGAACAACTTCAATTACACTAATTTAACCCTATTTTATGACTTAATTACGTGCTTTTGGAAAAGTGAATGAAACCTCAAATGAAGTATGACGAATCGAACAACGCTTTTTTCAATGTTGTTTTTTGTTTCTAAGAAATTAACACTATGTTCCGGTTGTTACATGCCACTTGAGTAAAATAACAAAATCATGGCTTGAAAAAGGTTTTCAAAGGTTTCACACTCTAGGTTCGCCTCAAAGTTCAAAAAGCTTTGCGCCCAATCAAGTGATTTGGAGTGTTCAAAGAGCTGGCACGAGGTTATTCAAGCTGCGTGTGTTTTTGTATTTTGTTTGTTGAAATATGATAGGCATTTAGGAGGAGGCGTTATTTTGAAGTCGTATATTCTGTAGGTGATCTCCGGAACACAGGAGTGTAATAGATTCAAAGAAATATTGCAATTTAGATTGGCAGTGCAAGAAAGCGGTTTGGCTTGATCTTCGTGGTGGCAGCAAATAGTAGAGGAGGTATTTTTGATAAAGGTATGAAGGGTATTTAACTTATTGCCAAAGCAGCAACTTTATGTTTGACAGAAAAGCAATGAGGTTTTGTTAAGAATCTAGGAATGTTCTTTTTTTGTAATTTTATTTTGGGGTCTTTAAAAGACTCCACATTTTGCTGCGGGACAAAGCTTGACAAAAGAACATTGAAATCTACAGATCAGTTCTTCGACATCCAGTATCATGGACGTATGAATCTTTCGACGGTTCGACAGCAAGAAAACCGTTGCTTACACTGAAAAATGTTTCGAGGTGGCTCGGCAAAATTTGTCGATCAAATGTTTAATAGTTTAATTCCCAGATCATGAAAAACCTCTACGTCAAAAAGGCGATTGATCCACCTCTGTGTGGCTTCGAGCTTGAAAAGTCTACCGATCGATCGATATTAAAATTTACAGATCTTGGAAGAGACTTTTGAGGATCAAATCGATACTAACCACCTTTTCAATTTTTAGGCTGAAACTGACAGCAGGGTTAGGGTTGGCTTGAACAAAGTATGGTACCTATAATTGATATCATTGCTAAATTTGTCGTCCTCTGTTCATACTGCTATGAATCCAATAAACTCAGTCTGCAATATCAAAGTCGGCTTGACGAAAACGTTTTAATGTCATAGAAGAGTCAAAGCTAACTCAGCTGTCTTCAGAGTGCAAAGCAACCCTTACAGCACTCCCTGTCCTGCTTTATGGTATGACTATAGAAAATAGAAAAACGGTGAAGACGTATTTGATTGTTTCGAAACTAAAGTTTTACATCTGACGTATCCCCTATTGTTTGAATGGTAATCGACAAAGAGACAGCGAACTCTATGAGCTGTTTAAAGTCACCTACCACCCATTAGCACCCATACACTGATATAACTGAGATACTTCGGATGCGTAGACTACAAGTATCACGTCTGTGAGTTCATCGAATGCAAGCCCAAATCAAAAACGTCAAGATGACGCTCACAAGGAGATTAGTTATGAAGCTTATGGTGCAAAACTCATGGCAGTTACCTCATGATGGAGTTGATTGGAGAGTCTGTTGGCTGAGCACGAAAATTCTCTTAGTAACATACATTTTCGATTTCTATTAAATCGGTCTATCCGAACACTTCGGTCATTCGAACACTTCGAAAAAACATCATAAAACCGATTTAATATCAAATATTTATTTCCCCCATTCTAATCCAAGGCATTGTCATATAAATATTAAAAATAAGGTTTTCACCTAAGCTCTTTCGTTTGAAGAAATTAATTTGAATTGATCACTTTCATACATTTACCAGAAGGTGCATGATTTCCCTTTTCTGTTGCACAACAATTTGAACATTTTCTTCACAAACATACTGTCCGTCTCTGTTTGTCATCCTCTCACCATACCATACCCCTTTGACGATGCCTGGATCTTTAAGACCATTTAAGATATTCCTTTCACTGAAGACAACGACGATGATGAAGAACAGCGAAATTCCACTGATCTCTATTCCAAATAGATCCCTATCTGAAACAAAAAAAACATCTTCAACTCCATATTCATCTCGTCTCAAGTAAAACAAACCCTATCCCGCCAACCGAACTGCGCCATTCGTTAGATATCTATCGACAAGAAGAACTTCTTTTTTGCCTTTTAATTCACAAATGGGTACTTTATTGGATGAGTATCTCTCTACATCATTTTGCAACATTATAATCTTTTTCCCTACAAAGACCTACAAAGGTCTCTCAAATTAAAAAAAAAAAAAAAAACTGCAACAAGTACGCGTATCATGTGGAGAATGGATTCCTCGTCGAGACGAGTCAAGCACAACACAAGAGTGTTGTCCATCTTTTTGTTGTTTGATTGGCGGCCCTGTGTACTGCTGCGTTCTGTTGCATTGTCCATCTTGATGTCTGACTGTCTATTTCTATTTTCGACATCTGGAGAATCTAGTTTTTATCTAAACTTGGAATCGCTTCTTGTGGCGAAACAAACAAAAAATTCTAATTAAATTAAAATAGCAAGATGAATAGCCAGCCCACCTCTGTCTATTTTTGTCTAGCGACGACGATGCGTGTTAGGGAAAGAATTTTTCTAACTCGCCCTAAGGATGTCACAGAAGAGAATGTCTAATTTCCATAATCATAGGGTATCATCAATTTCAAAACTTAAACAAAAACGATTTCAATCTTCATGCTATCGAAATTGATTGATTACAAGAGAGTTCTTCAGCGAGAGAGAATAGATATCGAGTTGGAAAATATTAATTTAAATATCTGTTGATGGATTTTTAAAAGGGAGGAGCTGACAAGCTTAGTTACAGTAGTGCTTTGCTCTGACTTAGAAATGTTCCCTTCAAGCGGTTTTGAGATAAGAATTTGTGTCCATGCTCTCTGTCTGTGTCTCATTTCGGTCATCTCTCTTAAGGCAAATGAGACTTGAGGGATGGGTCCTAAATTGATGGGCATAATTGTTGAAACATTAATCAATTGACCTAAGGCGGGATTATGATTATAGGGAGAAATAGACCAATATTGATGATGGTAATTTGTATTAACGAAAAAGTCAGGCAATCCATGAGTACGTACCTTTTTGTTATTGTTGTTTTTGTGGTTTCTGTTTATTTTGTTTATGGACCTGTAACGAAAAGGAAAAAATCGTTAAATTATGTTAAGCGTCTGGAAGGAGACATTTAAACCAATGAAAGTTAGAAACTGGAGTGATAGAGTCTTGAAGTTGGCTCAGCCTATCAACCATCATGTTTAGCAACCTGAAGAGTGTTACAGTTTCAAACAAGACTGCCATTTCGTGTAAAATAAACATTAAACGATTACACAACGGTTTCGTTACTTTCAAATTCTAGTTTCGCCGATCGAAACTGTTGCGGTTGATAATTTATTTTGACATGCACCTGTTTGCTGTGTGGGTTGATGCCCAACAATTTTGAACCTTCTAAAAAAAGAACACCAAAGTGATGCCTAACTGCCTGACCGCAACTCATTCTTTCACTAACCAGCTAGATTGGGTTACCTTTTGCCTCTAATCAATAATAACTATTTTTCGTTCTCTCTCTTTTCCCTTTTATGGCTTTATGAAATTCTTCGTAGAGAATAACAACAACAACAATGGAGTGAGGTTTCAATTTCCTGTCAATTTTTATTGCACCTCTTTAAGAAACTTAAAAATATAACAGTTAACCGCATCTTAAACTATAACTTTTCGCTTATTTTGCAGCAACTGCTGGCTCCACCGGCCACCTACCAAACGGCTGCTGAACAAGAATTCGTTAAGACATCAACTTGTGCGATTATGTTTGCTTATAGTCTTGCTTTTAACCTAGATTGGGTCGATTGGGTTTTTCCTACTGTGGACAGGGTGTTTAAAAAAAAAGAAGTGAAAATTGTGTACGCGTTCTGCAATTGGAATTTAAAGTCTTGGAATATTGTTAACGAGGTTTTTGAAAAAAAAAACCCTCATGGAAAATTATTTTTTTCTTTTCTTTCCTTTTTTTTCTTTACTTTTGGGAAAAATTCCCCCGAAGTTGTAAAAAACTTGAAAATCAACAACCGATCAAGTTGTCGAATGCCAGTTGCATCCTCCCCCTAAGAAACATTCGTGCCAAAATGCCTATCAGTGTACTTTCGAGCCCATCTTGGGTCGGATTGCAAATAGAGATTCGTTTTTTAACAGCACTACGCGAATGAAGAACTGTTTACCATGCTTTGTCAAATAGAGATGAGTTTTTTGGCTTCACTACGCGAATGTGGAACTGTACACCAAGCTTTGCATATCAGCAATTCTTTTCAAACCCTAAACTTCGTATTTCACATCTAAAACGTGAGGGTTACTAAGAAAAATGCCATTCCCTTTCGGATAAAATTGGTGTCGACAGCAATCCAAATACCTTTACTAGGCATGAAATATTATTTGTCATAGTAAGTCTACATGAGGGGGTGCTTCATGTTCCATGAATCACATTTGGTACATGCAACTGTTGATGCACCAAGTTTCCTGTGTACATGAATCACTCAGTTATGTGGCACGTCAGCTCCGAAGAACGAAGACCTAAGTTACTTACACTCTTCATCAATTCTTTGAGTACGTGAAAGGGATTAAGAGGACCTACAACTTTATTGATTTAGGAAGCACAATTCCATGACCTAGGAAAAATGAGACAAAAAACAAAATTAGGCAAATTTGGATGAATGAATCATATATGACTCATATGTAATCTTATAAAGAAAACTATGAAAAGCATTCTACAACGCTATTCAAATTGAATGTCCTTATAAGATTCATGGTTTTTGAAAGGTGCTCTTCAATGAAGCAAATGTGATTCATGATCAAAATTATGATCTATGGGTTGTTAAAGTTCTAAGAGCGAGCTGGAATGCATATGATATAAAAACAAATACAGAAATTGTCTAATTTTATAAGACTGAACAGTAAAATTGACATGGGCTCTGAATAGTTTCGAACTTTACAAATCTTCAGGTCCAGATCAAATCATACCAGCTGAGCTACAACATACCAGCGATATAACTTTGCCCATCATTGAGATGATCTTTAAAAGTTGTCTAGATCTGGTCTTTATACCTCAGCGATGGAGAGAAGTAAAGGTAGTATTGATCCCCAAGGCGGGCAAATGCTCGCATGTCAACCCTAAAGATCTAAGACCTATGAGCCTTTCATCATTCATTCTCAAAACTCTGGAACGATTGATCGATATCCATGTACGTAATAGCATTGATAAGAGACTATCGATGTCTCAGCATGCTTAACTGCAAAGGGAAATCGGTAGAAACAGCCTTGCATACTCTGGTAAGAACTATCGAATACTCATTAGAGCAAAAGGAATATACTATGGTTGCCTTATTATATTGAGGGCGCTTTCAACAACGTTGACACATCTGCTATCACTTCTGCTATGCAAAGCTAAAAAGCAGGATTATCAACTCTAAGATGGGGGATTTTTGTAAGAAATGGTCTGTCAGCAGAGGCACTCCGCAAGGTGGTGTTCTGTCATAGTAGTTAACGAACTGCTAATATCCCTCGATAGGGAAGGCTACAGAGTGATTGCGTATGCCGATGATGTTGCTATCGCCGTCACAGGAAAACATCCTAATACCTTGAGAGACCTCCTCCAAAACGCACTTAATATGCTCACCAGATGGGCTGATAACTGTGGACTTAATATTAATTCTCAAAAAACAGACCTCGTCCTCTTTACACGAAAATATAAAATCCCAGTAATTGTACCTCTTTCAATAAAAGGTGTACCACTAATTTTTACCAATAAAGCCAAATATCTTGGTCTGATATTAGGCAAAAAATTATTCACATAATAAATTTGCATTTCTCTTGCAAGACACCCTGTTGCTCTATATTTAAATGTTCATATCTCAATGCTTGCATAAAATCATTACCTCCGGCAACGCTAAAATCATAATCACGGAAAGATATGGGTCTAGTTTACCAGAACATACTAGCGTTAAAAAAATGAAAATCGAGATAGGTATGAATGTGAACCAATAAAAAAAAGTCTTAACATCGGAAAAACTCCAAAAGAAAATAAAAATAACAAAAATATAAACAATTTTGGCCTACATGATCATTGAAGGCAATTGTTCTTATTTTCTTCGTTTTTAGATGGTTTTCAAGTTTTTTTTTGACTCATTTTATGTAAGCTTGCCTGTCTTTTCCAGAAAAAAGAGCAAAAAAGGCGCGAAATTGAACCAACAACAAAACGAGCCAAAATTTCCTTTACACTGGCGATGGATGGCGTATGTCTGAGACTTGTGGGGTGAACACAGCGTGGTGGCTATGAACAGCAGATGGATATGAAAATATTCCAACCATGTAGGTTGATTTTCCACACACGAAATAGATAGACAGGAATTATGAAGCGAAGCGAAACTTCAATTCGTCAAAGTATAGATCGAGTGTCTGCATGCATTCGAGGTTATGTACAGCACTGAAGGCTGAATATGTGTTTCATTGGGTTATGCGCCGAGCCGGTTAGGAGTAAGCATCTGACTTGCAGCTATAGATTAGAGTTTTTGTTTTTTCGTCTAAAATGCAATTATGAGAATATATTTATGGTATTTGCCTCTAGGTACTTCTGTGTGTGCGGTGGAAGAATGCTTGGTTCTTTTTTGTTCTTTTTTGATCCCGCGCTAACATCACTTCTAGCAAAGTAAACGAACTTTGTTGAAGTTGTCTTGAGTAATGGACTTTTAAGAATAAATTAATTTTTTTTTTTTGATGTGGTGGGGCGCTAGGATCGTTATGGCACAGGAGAGAACACCATTGTGTTTGCTATCATATTGCAAGAGATTTGGAATTTTCGAGATTATGAAGCAATTTCGGAGTTTAAACGGTAAAGGCGAGGTTTTAACTGATTTTTCATTTTTCTGCAGTAGCTATCGAGCTTGTGCTCGTGAAAATTGGCAGTGAGTAATGTTGACGATTAGATTACGCCGAAAATTGTAAAGCAACTAAATAAATGAACACATATAAATAAATAGGGTCAATATCATCCGTGAGGTACAGCCCAAAACAATCAACAAGGTTTGTGGAAATTGAAAGGGCAGTATCCGGTTCTGTTAAGCCGAACGAAGAAGAAACTTGAACGACGACGTTTGATGAGAATGTTTGTCCTTACTAATTAGGCTCAAACAAGGAAATTCTATCTGGCCCATTCCATTCTTGAATGAACACACTTCCTTGCTTTCACCTCTCTGCCCTTTTTACAGGGTCTCGTTAGCCTTCGTCTTTTTCCTCAACTTTTTTTTTTTATGGCAATGGTATTCCCCTCCGACATAATTCGTTCTTGATTCCTGAGAAGGCGAGTTCGTTTATGGCTTATTTACGGTTTAAAATTCACCTTTAAGGAAAAGAACAAATTTGATCCCACTAAGCATTCCCAAGCCCTTTTTTCAAACCCACAGGACGTCTTATATCTCCATAAAATGTTAAGTAGTTTTTTAATTGTCCTGATATCGTTTTAGGACCAATTAAATTAAATAATAAACGACACAACTACTAACTTAATTCGCAGACGACGGACACAAGATCTCCATTCGTAGCATCGACTTAAAGAGCAATTATTATGGCCTTCGTCGTTGCCTGCACTTGATCCAGTTAAACCACATTCAAAACCTTCGATTTGGACTGTAATCCCTATTTATAGCACTGAAGGTCACTCTCAAAGGACATTTATAGTAAAATTTATGTTCTTTTAAATAAAAACAAAATTCAACGTTTACGATACGCACTGTGGACACGAATAAACGCACATTTTAATGCCCCTCATCATTGTTCCTTATCGAACCAATAAAAATTCAGTCTTATTCAAAGAGACAAGTAATGCCCATCGTCAAGTTTGCATTCTGCGAACTTATTCCACATTTATTGCCATCACTGTCAACTGCTATAAAAATCAACTTGCATCATGTCGAGTTGCATTCGCATTCAATTTGATTGTAAATTTTCTAAATTTAGAATCAACTCTCCTCTCGAAGTCCACTAGCCCTTTGCATATTTTAGTACAAACCCACATTGCCGAGACAAATTACACAAGTTCGAATTTCCATTTCATCACGAAGGTAACATAGAAAAAAAAATCATTGTTGATGGTCCAAAGAAATCGAAAACGATCCATAAAGAAGAAGATTACCTTTCAGATTGTGCGCACTCAACACACAAATTCACAATTCACCTTTAAAACGAATCTGTTGGCAAGCTTATTGTCAAGGTTCTTAACATAAATCAAAAGGAGCTCACGCACACACACATTGCAATAAATTTGAATTTGAAATTTCATATTTTTCTGCGATGATGTTCGATGGCAGATTGTGATAATATCGACCGATAAACGAGGACGCACGATGAGAGCAGAAAAAGGCGAATAGTGCAATGCCGACAATGCAAAACGATAAAGTGAATAAGACAACAATTGTTGTTACAAGTAATAAACTTGCGAGTAACATAAACAACTTGGCAAATCAAATGAAAGGAAAATGTTAATCGTAAATGACATTAAAGTTGTTTTTAGGAAACCCTTTTGGGATGGGGTACTTTTTTGAAGGCCAGCTTGAGAGACAACAGTGGTTTGAGTTGTTAGGAAAAGTCGACTTAAAACTTTCGTATTTTGGCTTGAAGTTTTCCCTGAAAATTTTTTCAGCAGAATAGTCAAACGTCGTTTTTACTTAAGAAAGCGTTCAAAAAACTTCGAGGATAATGAGCAAAATTGTTTGTGATTCATCTTATCGCTCCGTCGTTCTTATAGCAGCTTGACATTTCGTTTTCAGCAGCATTTTGGTCTTAAAGGTTTGAACTTGTTCAGAGAGTTGGAGCTTCTGAAGTCTAGAAAAACTCAACGAAATCCGTTGTTTTGTCGTGAAATTTCGTAAAGTGATTTATCCCAATTATTCTCTATCAACAGATTATTTAGTAAACAAAATGGCCTTGTTTGGGTTGATGAACAAGGCGAAGAGCACCAAGAGCAACCGTTATATCGCCTAAAATTGGATCTTCAGAATGAACCAACAAAGTGTTGATCAACATATACTTGATAATAATAATGATAAGCACGACACTCCAAAGAACCATAGCGTAAATAGCTTATTTAGGGTCGCTGATGAAACCTGCTTGTGTTTTTCTTATTTTGCAGATTGATTTTTAGATTTAACAAAAATGTAACAACAATTTAGATATTCCGCCACTATCACGCACTGGGGCAGTAGTTTCGGTTCAAAGAGAGTTCAGACACACGTTTGGCGACAATCCTCCGAGGAGATGGACCATAATGAGACTTGTTAACAATTTTTTCGAGCAAAGGACAGTCGAAAGAGAGCATACCATCAAAACCCATCAGTTCAGACGGAGGAAAACAATACAAGAGTTTCGCCAAGAAATGGGTACACACAGGCAGTTATTGCAGTCAATTATGTGACTTATTCCCATATAAAATTAAGAAGTGGACTTTCCGATTCGCTTATAATTTTGCCAGAAGATAGTTCAAATGGTGGAAGAGGACGGAAACATGCTGAATTTCCGATTTAAACGGCTACATATAGAAATTAAGTTGTCGAATAAAGAGTGCTTCCAACCCATGGTGCTCCATGAGACGTAATTGCATCTACCTCGTGTTACAGTGTCGTGTACAGTTTCATTACTCTGCGTTTTCGGGCCCTATTTTTCGAAAGAAACAGTCACACCCACTGCTGTCGTTTTTGCTACTATAGTAGTATTTTACTCCTTTCGAGAGTCAAATGCTACTCTACTACCCTTAGACGAAATATACTCCCCAAACTTAGTGAACAAAATCTACCTATATTCCATGTAGTATGAGATAAAACAAGAACCGAAAATCAAAATTCTGACATTTCTTAGCTCATTTATGTTCAATCAGTGAGATAGTTAGTCTAAATTGAAGTCAAAGTAACCAATTTACGAAAATTGCCAAACATTTTAACGTAGATTCCTTAAATTACACACCTAATTCCACACCTTTATTACTCGAAAATGTAGAAAAAATGAGCCTGCATTTTTTAAACACGCTTTTATGGATCATGATCAGGATCACTTAAGTCTGTATTTGTAGGTACGTTAATGATTTTGGACCACTACAACCTACACTGAAGATCCAGAAATGAAATTATAAGCATTAACAGAAAGGTAAAAGTTGAAAACTAGATTAAACATTTTGTAATGAAATAAATAAAATTCAACTGGTGGAATTATTATAAATAGAACTGTAAGAAAACCTAAACTTTTTAATCACAAGACCTTTGTTACGTGCATTCAACTTTTTCAAATCTGAAGTGATATGTTCTGTGCAGTTCCGTTGTTAAATTTATAATTAAAGGACAACTTGGGGAACTTTTAAATATCAATTCGTCAGAAAAGTTGGAAACTAGCGAAAAAGAATTATAGGCAAAAACAATTGATTTGGAGCCGTTTTCTTCACTTATTTCAACTTGTGAACCTTTGCAGTTGACAAACTCAAGAGTTGAATTTTAAAGTCAAGCTGAAGATTGTTTTTCTTTACTTACGTAACTTTTAATTCAGAGTTTTGAATTTGAAAGTAGTAGCCACTGGGAAACTCATAACAATTTGGAGTAGTTATGTTAAAAACATGATTTTTTTTTGGTTTTGGAGACGGTGAAATTCTGAATCAAGAAGAAAAAAGACGACAGATACCTCTTCATAATGACATAAAAGCCTCCTCCGGCAAAAATTTTCTCTAGGAAGTACCAGGCCAAAATGACGATACAGGAAACTACTTTTGTGTTCGTAGACCCGCCAATCAAAGAAATCTCTTGCGAAAGAGTATAAACCCTTAAAAATAAATACAATACAATACATAATTGTGTGGATACAGATAGTGCATAGTCACTAGTCATTTAGATTTTTAAACTTTTTTTTCCCTACTCTCTTCATACTTTCAAAGCCCAAGTCTTCGTAATTTTCTCTTCGCTTTATGATGATAACTTTTAATATTTGTTAAATTAAAAAAAAAGTGTTTTACTAAATGCAAAAAAAACACACAATATCTGACAGAAAATTGTACGTATGTATGTTTAATGATCTAATTTAGTTTTTTGGCAGTTGAGAACAATAATTTGAGAGTGACAGCCTCTAATGAAGACAACTTAAATCGAAATTTAAGGATAAAATCCTCAAGTTGATATCAACTTCGATTGAATAAAAGGCTCCTCCTATCCGACAAACACACAATTTGGGTTTTAGAACTCTCAAAAATTTATAAGAAACTATCGTTTACGTTTGCTAATAAACTTCAACCACATCATTTTTGAAACTTCAAAACGATCTGCAAAACCCATTATAAGTGATACTTTTTTCCGGAGGCGATTTATCGGGCTAAGTTCCTATAGTTAAAAAATTATACTACCCAAACATAGAAAATACTCCTCAAAATAATTCGAAAATACTCCCCATTGCATTTTTGAAACGACAGCACTGGTCACACCGTTACCGTAACTGGAGACCGTGACTTGAGCATGTAGAGAGAGTTTTTCTAACCAGCATTGCACTGAATAAGAATTTCTTTCAACTCTGTATGGTTTCAGCAAGATGGTGCAACTCCTCACATATCCCTCACATGACAGAATTAGACGGAAATTTTCCAATTAGCTGAAATTCAGAAACTCCACATATCCGGATTGCTATCCAGACCAGTCAACATTTTCAATAGACTTCGACAAGCGGATGGACTGGCCGGCCTCCTCTACAACCTGGCGTTGGAGAAAGCAATCTGTGACTCTGGAACATCAGGGGGACCATGTTTCCAAGTCCATCTAATTATTGGCATAACAACACGACATTCACATCTTTGGAAGGTCATCAATCTGTACAATCCTAATTTATCCAGATCGAGCAGATAGAAAAAAACCTGGGGTTGCATATTAATGAGAGAAAACCAAATACATTGTGGCCCCGTCTGCTGAAAACGTTGGCAATAGTAGAAGAAAAACTATTAAGGTTAAGGAGAACGAATTCGAAGTAGTGCGATCCTTCAATTACTTTGGGTCAGTAATAGCAGCCGATAACAATATGGAAGAAAAAATAGGCGGTGGTTGCCTATTTAAATACAAAAATCTTACTATTACTGCTACGCTATACGACGATAGTCTTACCAATACTCACTTATGGATCTGGACCTGGGTGCTTAGCCAAAGGCACTCTGAACTCTAAGCTGCGTTCGAGAGAAAAGTTTTACAGAGAATAGTTAGCCCCCTTTGTGAGGAAGCACTATTGCAAAGACGATATAACATCGAGCTATATCATATCTACAGCGAAGCAGGCTTGATGACAAAAATTAAGCTTGGTAGACTCCGTGGCCAAGACAATTAGGTCGTATGAGCGAAGACGAACCGGCTCGGAAACTCCGTTGCGGTACAATTCATGGTAAGAGCCAGCGTGGTAGAACGAATTTGCGCTGGAAGAATGGCGTAGACCAGGTCGCCTTAAGCCTTTGGGTGCAGAAGTGGTTGGCGTCGCGTCGGCCAACAATAGGGAGACATAGAATAACTTGCTGAAGGATGCCCGAATCGGATCTCGGTTGTGGCGCAGATGAAAGGAGAAACTTCATTCGCCGGACCGATGATGATGATGATGAAATAGGAAATGTACAAAGGAAAACTAACAAATTTGAATGAACTAAAGCAATCCATTGAAGAAAAAATTGAAAACGCCCTGTATTGTCAAAAAAAAAACTAGTACACCTCACTTTTCCCTAGGTTTGTGAAAAATTTGGCTTATAGAAAAGCTTAAACATTTTTTGTGAAAAAAAATATACAAGAACTGAACACTGCTAAATTGGTTTAATATTTTCTTTCCTTAAAAGAATTGAAAATACCCCACTGTTGATCATCGACGATGGCGGTAGTCACCAAAGACGCACACAATTCTTCTTGGAAACATTTCACTGAGTAGAAATATAAATATTTTCCCAATTGAAATGCCACCGTAAAGAATTATATGGTCACACAAAAACAATGCCGATTTAAAGGCACACACGCACTGTTTTTATATCGATTACCTTCTTAACTCATCCTCCTCTTCTTTATTGTTTGCATTGCCAGAAGAGGCCTCCGGAAAATGACTTATGACGATTTAAAGTATCTTATGAATTTTATCTCATATCCAAATAAAACTAAACACACGCACGGTATCGTAAACAAAGACGAAAGCGCTCAAACACTCCATTCCACTTTCCATAGCTGCCTCTTGGTGGCATATCGATTGCCGCCAAAATGTCTGCCTGCAGGGGAAATTCTATTTGCATGGGAGAAGAAGAATATACCTCATTCATAATTTTTAATTCTTTTACATTTTGTTCTTTTTTGTTTAAAAAGAAAAACTAAAGATCACAAGTTGATTTGCGTGAATTGAGACAACTCACATCCGCAGGTGTATAGATTCTGATTGAAGAGGAAGCAACATCAATTAAACCAAACCAGGCAGTAAACGTGACTAATTTGATTAGATCCACGAGTGGATATTTTTTTGAAGTGTGATTCCGAAAGTGCTTTTATTTTATTTTATTTCCATCTTCGATACCATAGCCAAGAAAGTGGGTTAAAAGTCAACAGAGTACAAATATTGCTTTCGATTTTGTTGTTTTGTTTTCTATTTTATTATTTCTTTCACCTAATTTTAGTACAAATTGATGTTAACGAGTGTAGGTTTTGCTAAACTTTAAGGCATATGTAGATTTTTTGTTTAATTTGTTTTGGGAATCGTGTTCAATTAAGGTAGAAAGTAATAAAGGAGGTTCGCATGTCAGCTCTTTTGTTTTCCATTGCTAACAAGAAATTTTGTTTGAGCTATTAAAATTGCTTTTAATGATTTTTAACATGCATATTTTTCGGCTTTTAAATGGTTCTAATAAATGATTTTTCTAACGAGATGATGCTTTGCTTTGGGTATGGTTTCAAGGGTTTTGAAAGAATAAGGTCGGAGGAATCTTGCGAGTTGGCCAAATAATGCTTTTGGATATCGGAATTTAATCGAGACACCTTGCAGACATATTCTTACCCAAATTATCAGTTTAAAGACTCTAAATGGCACTATTCAATATTGATCTCGGGACTTTTTCTAAGGAGAAACTAGCAAAACGTCTTATTAACATAGTTTTCTTCCGAATAACAGCATTCGATGGGCCCAAGGGATGAATTAATTCTATAAATCACTAATTTGGATTCTAATTTTACAATTTTTAAACAAGATATTCCTCCAACCATTTTGCTTTCTAGACTTTCTATTTGAAACAGTTGCGCCGTTTTTTATGAAGGAATGTAAATACAGCTTTATTCTGACACTAGTCAGCCGATCGTTTTGAAATTAAATATTCTTAAAACTTGAATTAAATATAATTTTTACCATCATTTGCTTTTAGTCGAAATATGCCGCTTCAATAGTGTTTTCTTAGATTGAAATTCTTCGTACAATTGCATCCACTCAATTGACATCGACGTTTCGTCGATTTATAACACTGTGGCAAATTAAAAACGTTTAAAAGTGCGCATAACTAATGTACTCTGTATTCCGTTTGACCATAATATCCATTTTAAATCCTCAAGCCTGTCCATTTAAAATTTTCAAGTTCTCATATCAACTCTTTCGCTTACACCGATTTGTTTGAAAATTAAACCTCATACATAAAACTAACAAGCCTCCACACATCCATTATCCTAACAAAGTATTTCCAATTAATCATAATAAATTTCAATACCAACAATCTTGATTAACACACTCCAATCACTCAACACCAAAACCACATGATCTTGTTATTATCCATCACCTTGCCAAGCATATTATCACCCATTATTCTCGATCCATGACAACAATTGAACAATAGAGAACACCATCGAACCACCATCGATCGTTAACAGCTTGCTCTGGCGACGACGATGATGACGATGACGACGTGAACGCATAAAAGCAACGCTTCGATGGTGGTGTGCAAAGTAGGTAATCTGTCCTCGTTCAAGAAGAATTTGCAAATACATCATTCATCGGTTTGGTTTCTGTGAATAATCCCGCAATTATGAATTTTTTTCTGTGTAAGCTATGTAAGCTGGGGTATAAAAGTGTTCCTCCATCGATACGACCGCCTATTCACTTTGAATTCGATCTTTAAGCTAATTACGCGATGTAAGCCGACAGGGGAATACTTCGAGGACGGGTGTGGTGTTTTTTCTTTCTCAGACAAATGTAAGACCGTCATTATCAGGTGGGATATAATATTACAAATTTTGATCGATAACTTGGCATAAATATCGACATACACCGTTCAACCGAAGACAACGAACAACAACCGACTTCGACACAGCAATTGACTTGCGGATTAACACTGCTTGGCGCGAGATTAAATTGAAATCACTTAACAAATCTGAAGCAATCAATTTTTTTTTCATTTTTCTGAAATCGAAGTTTATGTGTGGTGAGGCGATGGTTGACTTTAAAGGTAGCTTGACGGAGAGTGCACTGAATTAGCCGACAGTAGCAATAGTAGTTGGTTACATAAGCTATGCTTGGATCCTTGAGTAAGACAAGTTAGTGTTGGTTGCCTGGAATTTTTGGAATTGCTGATTTAATTGGAGTGGTTGACAATTTATTTACTTGACAAATTTGAGCTGCTTGTAAATATTTTCACACAAGTTGGCCATTTTTGTCAACATGAAAAAAAAAATGTTTGCCTTCATCTCAGTTTGGGCAATTGAATTCTGAGAGCATGACGTTAATCAAGCTAGGTTTGGCGTTGGTATGAAAAAGTGGACTTGTAATTTTGACATTTCAACAGTTTGGGATGTTGTTGCTAAGCAACTTCAACCAAATCCGTTGATTTCCAAGGCTAAATACAAAGTTAAAACCGAGGGTTAAAGGTGAAGCCTCTTTGGTCTCTTGAAAAGACAATCGATATTTGGACAGGCAATACATTCGAAACTCCTTTTGGTCAAAGAAGGTCAACGTTGAAATCAAAGACTGACTCTCGTCCACCGATTCAACACCATTTCATCAATTAGTGTTACGGTAACAAAACTGAATGTGAATCATAAAGTGTCTTATGTTTGTTTGTGATTGGTATGAAAACATCAACTTCAATATTCTGATGCCATTGAAGAGCAGGAAGAAGAACGACACGAGTTGTACAGTGCATCACAAGTTTTCTCTAGGGGAAAACAGTAAGTCGCAGGTTTTTATCGAGTTTGTAAGCATTTGCCATTGCTTGGTGAAGCGAAAGACAAAGTTTGTAACGCGCATTTCTTATGAATAATATTCACTGGTTTTCCGAAGGCATTTGCTTCCATCTCATTGAATAAGTCCCATTAAAAATTCCGATTCTAAAGCTTGAAAACCACGGCCGTAGGATTGTTGGCAAACAGCGCTGCCAAGATGGAACAGGCCTTCATGACATGCACCTTGCCATAGGCCGATGGGATCGCTTCATGATTCTTCGAGACAAAAATCCTTCACGTGAGCTTCAGTCCTCTCAGGATTGGTAGCGAATACATAATTGATCAAGAGCTTTTGTCTGTGCAACAACGCATTCCAGCCCAATAAGTCACCGAACGCAATTTCAAAAATGTCAGTGCGAGTGCAACAGAATCTCAACACATGTTGCGTGCGTGAATAGGATCAGCTTCCTTATTACTGTGCCGATTGAAGACACTGGTTGAATAGAGCCCTTGTCTGACTGGAAAATTAGCGCCACTTTGAGTGACATAAACAACAATTCTTTCGGCATCTTTAAGTTATAAAAAAATCCCATAAAATTTCCCTTAAACCCATTACCATACCAACCCATCAATCCTCCATTCGGCGGAAATTCCTCAAAAAAGCCGTCTCCAATTTTCCGTCCGTCACAAATCTTCTTTGAATTTTCTCGGCCGCACTTGACAAGCTTTCCATCCTTCCTCCATCAATTCTCAACAAATTTTCCTCGTAAACATTTCCGGCATTAAATCAAATAATGTGTCAGACTAACTTGACATTTGAAAAATTAGCCAATTCCCATAAAAATGTACAAAACAGCACAACTTTAATATTCTATGTGTCAACGGTTAAAATGTTGACAGAAACAATATACACAATCCTCGTCGTCGTCGTGTCGTGGAAGCCATTACAATATATGTAAGTACGGCATGTCAAGGTGCTTTGGCCATAGAGACACATGTCAGTCCGACTGAATATTACTGTCGAATTTTACTTACAAATGGGTTAATCCCTTAACTCTAAAAGGAAGACAGATGGAGCGACCCCAGTACCACCACCGCCCACCGGTTGCGGTAGGTTGCCAAAAGACCCGCATCCATTGATGCCCTAATTGACATGGAATTCTTCTACCGCTTGCCGCACCATCACTGCCTGCCGGATGGCTTGTTGTAAATAACAACATATCCACCATGAGTCGAATGCAAAAATACCGTTTTGCAAACAAGTGTGCCTATGCATTTATCTAACACAAATATCTGGCTCTGGCTCTTATGTATAAGAGGCTCAACGGAGATATTTAATTTACCGCTGCTCCACGCTTGCTCAGTGTTGGTATAGGTAGCTTTCAGGATGGTGGTGATATGTGATGCGGTGCAGACGCGGAGTGCTCCAGGCGGCGGACATCGAATGCGAAAAATAACATAAATCAACATTAGGTGGATGGATTTGCTTGCCTCTCGAAAAGCGAGAGAGTCAAGCACGAAGACCCCAAGTCAGGTTCATGATGGCTAGTTTTTGTATCATCATTTCCATACTCGACCGGGGAAGAAAAACACTATCCTAACCCACTTGAATTATGAAGTATATCTGATAGTTTGAAGTGCGTTTTTTTTTGTCTGCAACATGTGTATGCAAATTTGGCCTATTTCATAAAAATATTACACCGATACATTTGAATCTGGAGTGCGCTTGGAACATGTGAGGGGGGAAAATAAGTTGGTAGTCACTTCCTCCTCGCCTGTCAAGAATGAATAATTTCTGTTGGATCCACTATCGAACCCGCACCTAATTTGCAAATGATCCATCAAAAGTGAATAAGTGTTTGAGCGCTCGATGGGCCTCCTCCGCGGGGCTATCATCTCAGCATGAATGATAGAGATACCTTGTTTCGCTCTTCAAATGAGTGGTCATGTATTGGTATAAATTATCATATATATTTTAATACTTCAAGTGCCAGCTCGACTTCGACTTGACTAGAAGGTGTCAAGAGCGCTAGTCTTGAGTATTTTTAGTGTAGCTAGACTATAACTTTTTTTGCGTGTGCCAGTAAATAACATCACTTTCATGTGGTTTGAAGTGTTTTTCTTCCATAGACAGACAGACAAACTGAGTGACAGAAATAGGTTAGTATTTATTTGCAGAAAAGTAGCACAATTCGACAAATGAAAAAGAAAACAGAAATGTGTGAAGCTTGGTGGGTTTGCTTTACTGTTTAACCATTATGAGCAACCTATCTCAATATTACATGCCCTCATAATTATTGTTTTCTTCGTTTTTCTCTTTGTTTGTTTTTCCGTTGGGGGGAGGCTTAAATTGACAGGTATTGTGCTCTCTTAGCTACAAATTAGAGCGATTTTGATCGTGTTCTATATTACACTCTCATAAACGCCTACTTAATTATGTTTTGTTTTTTTTTTTTTGACGTTGGCGAAATATAAGAAAAAGGCTTACCAATTTGTTGTTGAAAAGACTTAAATTGATTTTTGAAGCTTACCTGAAAACAAAAAAGAAACAAAATTACGCTCTTTACATTTTTCATCAAATTTCATTTTATATTTTTTTATGAATCGAATTCTTTGAACAAGTAACGGGTAATTTTGGCATTTGTATGCAAGATCATAAGTCATAACCATAAAATGAACAAAGTACTTTAAGAGAGATTTATATTTTCAACTTACATTCCTTTAATTTGTAACCTTGAACGGTTCATCATGAATTGTCAAACTTTACTCAACAGAAATGTCAAAAAAGTTTG
The DNA here is from genome assembly GCA_943590905.1 of Sphaerophoria taeniata. Classification (NCBI taxonomy): domain Eukaryota; kingdom Metazoa; phylum Arthropoda; class Insecta; order Diptera; family Syrphidae; genus Sphaerophoria; species Sphaerophoria taeniata. The sequence goes on from OX016540.1 coordinate 264,640,933, forward strand.
AAATTCTCAGCTGTCAAATCAGAGATAACAAGTAATATGACATCTCTGCGTAACAGCAACTATACTTTTGGAAACAGAACTTATTTGGTGTTTTCCTTTCAAGCCCCAATGTGTACGAGAATTGTCCGATAAGTACCTTGCATACCCGCCTTATCGCAAGAGTTATAGTACATTCATGTAAACGGCTGCATCGGAATTTCAGCCGATTCGGACTAATAATTTTATTTTGACTGCGTGTGGAATCTGGATTGTCCTCGGATTTAGCGGATTTGCGCGCAAAAAGTGACCGTCAAAACTGAGCTTACAAAATTTCAACGAGGTTATCACAGCTTTGTGTAAAGTCACGTCCAGGTGCCCGGAAATAGCTACCACGGAAGATAACGTGACAAAAATCTAAAATTGATCTCGTTTTGACAAAAAGCTTCTCAAAAGATCGCGTAGTGGGTCATAGTCTGTATGAAATTTTGGGCATGCGAAAGATAGTGCCGGATGGTTGTTGCATTTTCTCATTCCGGACAAAAAGTGCAACCAAGACCAATTAAGAGCAAAGCTTGACCCTGTTTGAGCGTAATCTGAAAGAATTTCATCATTGTTTTGTGACAATCGACGCAAATACGAAGTATACATCAGAGACCAAGGAACAGTCGAATCGGTTGAATACAGTCAGCGAATGTGCTCCTTAGGAGTCCATCGTTTTCTGGGATTAATAATTTACTTTAACAACTCCGAGAATGGCAAAATGATGGCCTGTAATACGCCGAGTTATTATTATTATTATTATTTTTTTTTTTCATTCCATACTTGAAAAAGTTTGGTACAAGTAACATTGAAGGCGTATGAGTTTGAATGCTTGTAAGGTCTTTCATTTTTCATGGGTATTGCCGCTTCTGAAGTATTGACGAAACTATCAAGAGTATAATTTGGTTCTTCGGAGCTGACGTGTTGGTTCATTAGGTGAAAGACCGTAGCGGAGCCTGGTCCCGTTCTACCCTTTAAACCGGAACCCAAGAAAAAACTTTTAAAAAAATACTTGTGTTTGAACTTTTGCAAGGTTGCCAACAACAAGCCAGCAAAGAGGAGTCTTTTTCATATTCATAGGTCTGAGACATTTATTTCTTCATCGAATAATCTTAAGTGAATTATTGACATTGATATTGATTTCACGGTACTTCTCACATTTATGTTACGAACAACAGATACATAGCAGCACTCGCCACTGAAGCCATCGGCTGGGACAGAACAAGACGTTATTACTACAGAGAGAGACAGATAGGCACATAGAAAGAAAGTACACATAGTAAAAACCTACTAGGCACATAGAAGGAGACTTGGATTTATATTGTCTTATGTTATCGGTGGCCTTAGATAAGCTGGTGATTTTTGTAGAAAAGAATGCAGCCGAAGATGGGGGTTGAACCCGCAGCATTTGCTTTAGCAATCAACTAGTGTAACCTCAGAGCCATGGCAACCTGCGACTACATAATCAGGTGCCAAGGTTAGGTTATCACAGAAAAATGCTTCATTCTATATTAGCCTTACGTGTTTTAATCATAAAGAGTTCCTCATGTTAATTAATTCAATACCAATTACTATGCTGCTTACAAATTGGCCTGTCAACAACAAACCGAATTAGACTTAATCCAATTCTATGTCACTAATAACTCCAACGAGGTTTGTTCCATTGCTTTCTTAAACTCTGGCAGCATTTTGCTAACAACTTCTTTGTCTACGTTTAACTTTGTTCTAAGGCCAGCAGTCAGTGTCAGTGAACCAGCACAAATAGACGTTGCATAATGCATTCGTTTTCGTCTGCATGCGCCAAGTCTACCATTTCTAGCTTATCAACAGACAACTCTTTTTCCACCTCCAACTGACCAAGTACATACCCACTAAGGAGTTCATTGCCTTTTTAGGCTGTTCTCTGACGGCAACACAAACTAAAATAGCTACCAACACTTTGGCAACAAAAGCCATAGCATGACCAATATATCAATGCCAAACAGAAGTCTAACGCAAAAAAAAATAGTTTTACTGGACTTCCTCAAGAGTCTCGCACACAAGTGAATCAGGTACCCAACATTGTTTCGCATTCGAGCAATTAAGGAAAAATAATCAAAAATTAAGAAAAACGAAAAAAATCAAAGATTAACGGGCATTCGTTGTTTGCAACTATGGCGGGCATCTTTATTCCTAAGTGGTGCGGTAAGTTACTGGAGAGCGGCATGCGATGATTTAATTTAAGAAAAAACAAAAACCTCAACCATCCGAAGTTCTTCTGGTGGAAGATTACATTTCCTGGCAATTAGCGATAAATACTGAAGGCGCAATAACTTTCAGTGCACCTTTCGGATTTAATTAGTAAATTTTCATTATTTTCGCCTGTTTGTTGTTGTTGTATTTTGGAATTTTGATAAACGCCTTTATAGGCGGACAATTTTTATGGGTTTTTGTAAACGGTAACCGAAAATTTACAACCATATTTCGGCTTGAAATTAAAGAGAGAGATCGAACAAAGATGATATATTTAATTACACCTCAGGAAGGATAACTTTGTGGGGAATAAACTTAATCTGCTGATTTATTGGACAAACACAAAGTATTCAATTTCTGGAATTAATGTTGGAAACCTGATATCCTGAGTTTTGATTATTGGATTATAATGATAATGAACCTATAGACGTATGTCTATCAGAACCCTAAAGATTTAAATCTTTCCGTCGTAAATTTTTATTTCGGACTTTGTGCACTCCTTTAATTCACATAAGATTATTCGAAGAAGGCATGAATGGCTCAGACCGATGAATATGAAATAGACTCCTCTTTGCTTTTCGACCTACTGATGGCGAACGTTAAATGGCAACATTCGGAAATCAGTTAAAAGGCCAAGTACAAGTACTTTTTTTTCAAATTTTTTCTATGGGTAAACGAGAACCTATTATTCAGACTCCGCTATCCGTCATTCACTAGACTGTAGCTCATGAATCAACACGACAACTTCGAAGAACCAAATGACACTGTTGATAGCTTTGTCAGTTCTTCGCAAGGGGCAATAACCATGAAAGAATATGCTGATTGGGACACAGCAATTCATTGCCCAATGCAACCATTTTGGCCGAGGCAATGGTGGAGATATCAACCGGTGCGTTGTGAGGTTGGAAGAGAAATTTTTGCTACGCTAAGTGCAGGTGGCTTTTTCGAATCGTTGGATTAATTTGGCATGTAGAATTGTAGAAGCCTGTGACCGTTTTGACCTTCTCGAAATAGTTGATGTTGATCTCACCTAACAAAGCGTTACATGCTGTCATACTAACCACACAAAACACCGAATTCATATTGAATTAGCCTTGAGTTTATACCAGAGAACACACGAGCAAAATACCCCCGTAAAGAAGTACACTACCTTATAAAAATACATAATACAAGTAAGTTAAAACAAATCACAGATAAAATTAGCATAATATAATTCACACTCAGTGTTAGCAGAGAATTTCATTATAAGTGTCGGTTTTTTTGTACTAAAACCACCATTACCACTACCTTTCGTTACTTGTTTTAGTTGTCATTTCATCTTTTAGTACGAAATCAATGTTATTGGTCATTTCCGTCCCCGCCGACCGTGCTTTAATTGCCATTTAACTATTGAAACTTCCCTACGAGCAGAGTTGGGCAAAATTTATTCGAATAATCATTCGAATAATAAATAATCATTTTATTCGTTATTCACGAATAATGAATAATTTCATTTATTCGAAGAAAATTTATTCGAATGACGAATAAATTATTTTATTCATTATTCGAATAACGAATAAACGAATAACGAATAAAATAAACACAAGGAATTTGGTAGAACGATTAATGTTTTATTTTTTTTTTTATTAAAAGTTGGTTAAAGCTCCTAAGATTGAACTCTTTGTCGGACAGTGTGTTTGCTTTTGGAAAGTTTATCATGGTTGTTTATTATATTTTTTAAATATCCTTCTGGATAGCGATCCAAGGCTTTCTGCCTACGGTTTGGGAATCCTTTGATTGTTACAATTTTAGGTTCACACTTTGTACACTTCAGAATGCTTTTATCACTAGAATATAAAGCGTCATACTTAAGAAATTTGCCATTCAACAAAGTCAATGTCGTTTTTGCACAGATTTGATGCACAGAAACATTGGTAGCACATTCATTAGAACCTGTTGAGATGTTCAAAATGTTTTGATTTTATTGATACATCAGTGCCCAAATTTTCATTTCTAAATCCATAACATCATTTAATGGCTCACATTTTAAAAATCAAAAGTACCTACACCACAACACCACTTTCATCAATAACGTCACCAACTGCTTTGTATGCGATAATAAGAATTAACTATTTCTAGATTTATTTTAAATTTAATCAATTCCAGGGATACTTCAGGGGATAGATTTTTATTACTCTCCCTAATAATTTCCAAGAATTATCAACCGCGGATATTTTTTCTTCTTTTTTTCAATATATTTAACAAGAATTTGTCGAAAGAATTTTTGTCAGCAAGAAAGAATGAATGAATGAATTCCAGCGTCTAATTCCAAAGGAAACGTAAATAAAAAAATTGAAGCTAAACAGACAAATAAAAGAAGGTACAAAGTCGATGTTATTTGTTATTCAGAATAACGAATAAAATCACGAATAATTTTCGAATAACGAATAAAATCGCGAATAAATTATTCGTGAATAAATTAGTGCCGAATAATTTTTTATTCGAATAATTATTCGAATAAAAATTCATTCGAATAATGCCCAACTCTGCCTACGAGTGGTAAGAGGTTTTAATATTGAGAACTGAAATCCCAGGACCGGAAGTACTGCTAGCGAATATCTGTTCACCGCTTATACTAGATTTACCAGTAATAAATCAACATTTTATTTAATTCCAATACCTATTGTATTTTTAGTTAGTGTTTCAGAAAGACCTATCATTGAAGTTTCGTGTTTTCTTCAATATTCCTTGGCAATACCGGCGAGCGAAACCTGCCTCGGCTGGAAAGCAAAAAGCACATCACACCTTGTGAATCCCAGAAAACGGAGGTTGTCCCTTTGCCAGCCGATATTGGACAGTCTTGGCCTTCTTAGTAGCACTTTTGCCAACTGAAATCCGCTATTTTGGTTTTTGCATGGTCACTTGCATCCTAATTTTTTCGACTTCCTAAAAAACGACGTGGAAATTTCTTCAGATTGCGGTTTAACAGTATCAAACACTGCTCTGAAGTAGTTGTCTGGAGAGAGCAAACCTCGCAACCATCGCATGACTGCCCTCTCAAGCCCAACATTTCAAGCAGAAGATAACACACGCAGTCTTTTGTAATGCCTACCAATGCATTTCTTGGCTTAATCACTTACCTTCAATCGACAACCTACCAATACGAAATCCTGAGCTTTTGTCACGTTATCATCTGTGGTACCTTATCACCACCACCGCCGACGCACATGCGACTGCGTTGAAACTAACAAAACGAATTATTAACTTACGCTATCATCAGAGTGAGTCACTCTCCCGCATCTAAACGCTCGGCTCTTGAATTTCGCTAAGCGATTTTCCGGTATTGCTATTTTCCATTTTTCTAAAAATTAATTTGTAATCAACCCACGGTTTTAGTTACTCAAGTTAATTTCCTATTCAAGTAACGGGTGCAAACAGTTTCTTACATTTTCATTTTCCATTTTTTGCCGTCTTGGCAACGCCACAATTCTGCTGTTCCTAATCATTTATTTTGATTACTGCAAATTTTATTCCTTCTCAAAAATTTAATGTTTTTTTTTCAACTCATTTAATTTCCTTTTTTTTCAGGTAAGTTTCTTTCTCACACAATCTCTGATTACAAAAATTAACGAATTTCACGCATGTGAATTCACAAATGAACTAATTTTATCAAAAGCAAATCAAGTTCACTTGTGATGCTGTCATTAAAAAACCGCTAACTAATGACTCCGGTCCATTTGATTATATTTCACTCAAAAAGTTCAAATCAACTTTCTGGCAATAATTGATTTCTCACGTCAATCAAACTGATGAGCCTCAAAAAATACACAAAACACTTCACAATTCCAAAAATTAAGTCAAGAAAAAAAGCAAAATCAGTCCATGAATTTGCTTCAATTTCAAAATTTCTCAACCAGCAGAAGCGCAAAAAAATACACAAACAGAATTATTTTTATCAAATGCGAAGCACACTCATCGCTCTCCAATGACGATGAAGATGATGATGATGATGATCTTAGTTGACTCAGAGGTTATTTATGTTCAACAGAAGGTGTTTCAGCGTGTGAGTGGAGGAGTTTGGTAGAACCAGCAACCGACTAACGTGACCTACATTTGCATTGGAAAAATATTATATTCGTTCTGAGAATTTATGGCAAAGTGTCCCAAGTCGAAATCCCATCCATATATGTATGAAGAAGAGGTTCGGTTTGGTATCTAGTGGCAGAACTTGGAGAAAAAATTCGCGTTTTGGCATGACAAGCATGTTTGGCCTCAATGTGCGCGCCACAGGATTCTTTCTGGAATGCACAACGTTCTGAATTTTTGATATTCTCGTTGGTGCTGGTTTGGATTGGGACAACTTTATAAGACCAAAAGCACAGTAGTCGGATAACATTGAAAAAGAAGATAAAAAAGAGTCAAACAACCTGGTGACCCAGGAAGATTGTCGAAGAGATCATCATCAATGCCCAAATAGACCTTAATCATGGATCTGATGGTGCTGCTGATGACGATAATAATCATAGATGTTAGAAAACGACGGTCAAGGATGATGATGACGGAACAAACATAACATACACATTTCTCAGTAAAGATAGGCCATTGATATGGCGCTGATGATGGCCTTTGGTCATGAGTATCGGTGTTGCCACTGAGTAAAGTTGGGCTTTGAAGAAAGCGACCGATGCGATGACTATGGCGACAAAGTGGTTTGATGTTTTGTCAGTTATGGGACCGAACCTGTTTTTTCTGTATAGAAAGAAGGTGAAGAGTCTTTAACATTGTTGTTTTTTTGAAGAGACCGACAAAATGATTCATCTTGTGTGGCTTAGAAAAGAGAGTAGGAGACCTCTTTACATTCTTTATTGATATTTACCATGTTTGTTTGGGTCAATCTTTTATTTTTTGATTTGGTGTCAAAAATGTCTTCTTATAAAGGTTTTAAGGTAAATGTAGTTTTGTTGGCTCACCCAAATAAAGCATAGGAAATCAATTAGAAATTCATTTTGGTGTGAAAAGTGACACTATATGATTTCAGAATTGGTGCTGTTGGATGGAGAAGTTCGAATGAAACTATGTCAGAGAAAAGTGTTGAATTTTCAAGCCAAAGTTAGAATTTTTGTAAATAGCAAGACCAAAGAATGAGTGAGAATTTACCTTCCGCTTGCATTTTTCTTCTGTAAGGGAGCAATAGGAATGAATTGGTGACTCTATGAAGGCACCGAATCACAGAAAACTGTTCATGTATTCAAAAAGCCCTTGGAGCTCAGTGTGAACCGAGTGACAAGTCAATGAAGCGACGCATTGGAAGCTTGGAGGAAGTGGAAATTGACATTAAAAAACTCAAAATAGGGTAAGCATCCAGGTAAAAAAAATTTTTAGAGACCAAGAAATCAAAGGTGTTCTTCATTGGTGCAAATCCTTAAAAAAGTCGGGCTAACAAGGTTTCTGTGACGAGTGCGGGTAACTGATGTCATGGAATGATTCGCTTACAAAGTGGTTTTGACAAAGCTCTTGTCAAAAGCATCAGAGCAGTCCAAAGTATAGAACTATTTTCTGCGAAAATTTACCTTTTTTTAAGAAGTGGGCTTTCATCTCAGAGGCTACGTAAATAAGCCAACTGGAAACTGACACTTCATGGTCAAGAAACGAGTTTCAATTGGCAGCTTCGGATTTTCAACTTGAGTCCTTTAGCCATTTACCTATATGGGGAATCTGGAAAACCGATGATATGACAAAGATCTGTGGACAAATAAAGCATCTCAGGCCAATAGTTTAAGAATAACCTGAACTACAGCCTTAAAAAACCATCAAGCTCCTGTAAGATCCGAGTGAAAAGATGCGCTACTGTAAAGCCTATGCAGTAGGCTTCTGGATTTAAAGAGCACATCGTGAACCGACATCTACGGGCCTAAGACTTGACCAGAACATCGTTGACATCAGCATGTTTAGTTAAGCCCTTCTATGAAGTAGGCCTACTGATGAGAGCCTTCCAGCGCAAGAGTTATTAAAATGGCCTCACTACTTAACAACGAGGTTGGTCTGCGTATGCTTTAACATGACCACTGGATTTTATTACCTGGAACATTGGTCACTGGATGGGGCGCCACTTAAAAAGTTGCTCGTCACTCACAGTGATTGCAAAACCTGCGATGGCTACCAGGACACTGTCCTTCAGTAACAAAATTTCCTTCTTAGACAAGGTAACCACTTCTGCTAGCTCATTAAACTGCAATCTACAAAACCCCAACAAATCTGAACTCTATTTCCTCTAACACACCAAGAATTTGTCTTTCTAACTTATCTCTGACAACTTCACAAAAGCACAGTCTCTTGCTTCGCAAACAATTAAAACAAATAGAAAACCGCATTTTTTACCTTTTTAGCGACAAAATAAAAGGAAAAATCAAATAAGACGCCCAATGTCCGCGAATTCCATCGAACTTGATAGCAACTTCTATTCAAACAGACCTCCTAGCTGGCATCACAAATTAACACTCATTAGCAGCTACGCCTGGTATTTCACACAATCTGTCTCTAATTTAATGCCAGCGATCCTTCTTTGCCAGGATAACATCAGCAAAGCGAAATAAATTGCTCAAGCACTTACTGTTAATGGTTCTAAGTCGTTGTCTGTCTCGCGAAAGAACAACGAATCCAATGTCGTCCAAGCAAGCGTCCAGCCAGCAACTTGAACTTTAGATAGAAACATTATTTTTAGACCGCATGCCTTTGATTATCCACTGTCGAATAACTTTGGGTGGACCCGAAATCTCGAACCGGTTCAATTATACCAAAAATGCAATTTTCCTCTATACGTGCAGCAGCTCCAAAAAAAAATTGACTGCAATGAAGAGATTCCACGTTCGATGCTTGAAGCACCAAACGGACAGAGGACGAGGAGCATATCCATGCTCGAACCAAAATGTATGAACCAGCCTTATATATATATATATTGCAACACCTTGTGCGAGAAACTCGGTTTGCTTATGAAATCAAACCAAAAACGAACGAAACGAGTCAAAAAAAAAAAAAACAAGAAAACACGCGCTTGCGCGATCATCTCCTTCAGGTTTTTCCATCCAATATAACTGTAATTTTAGCAAGTTTTCGATCTTGTGTCGTAATTTTCACCCTCTCTTCCACTGCTCTGTGCCACATCTACATCACTTTATGTTTCCTTTTAAATCTCCCAGAATCGAGTAAACGAAACGAAAGAGCTGGCGTGAAAACTTGTTCCATACAAGAATTAGCTGGTTCTTCATATCAACTGCTCTTCGACAGTGTGTGGTGTTTGTATGATTCCATTGAACCTCCTTTTATACAACAAGTTTATTTTGTTGTTGTTGTTCTGTCTTTTACGTCATAGTCAAGTTTCGAATGCATTCCACTTTGCACAAAAGGTTGTTTTGTCCATATACACGCTAAACGGAGCAAAAATCAAAGAAAACAACATGGACATGGACATTATGCGTTTCCGCAGATGACGATCAGAAGAAGCATTTATCGAACAGTGAACAAGTCAAAAGAGAAAATGAAACAAACCAAGAGAGATAGACGCTACTAAGATTGGATTTTTATTGAGAATTTTAATGAATTAAATGTCAAGTTAAAGATGAGCTCAAAAAGGGAACAGGCTGGCAAGTGGTTAGTCATATTAGTTCGAAACCTGATTCCTCTGATGGTGCCAGATAGTGTAATTGGTCTGGGGCCATGTGGGCTGCGAGATATAAATGCTCTTTGCATTTTTGTCCGCTGCACTCTGAATCACCTGTCATTATTTTATTTTTCATTTGAGAGCACCAAAGACTTGTATACGATTGTCTCATGGAGCGAAATGAAACACAATATGCCCACTCAGTCGTTGTTGTTTTAAATTTTTATTGGGTTAATAGTGGAATGAAATAATTTGCTTTATTGACCACAGATTCTGCACATGACATGCAGTTTACTGGACTCTTGCAGATCGAGCTATAAGGTGACATTGACAATGAAAAGTCAATGACGTCTAGTGAATTGGTTGAACACTAAGTTGATGTCGGCGGTGGTGGTGCTAACATGCACAGCACATGTCTTGCATGTCTTGCGGTTTTTATGAGACATGCGGGTATGGCGTTTGGTGTCGTTGTTTTTTAATTATTGTCCTTGACTATAGGGAAGGCGAATTGGGCGATGGACTCTTTGATTGGACTGAAGGAATTTGGCCTTGAACTAGTCGGAGTCAGTAAGAATTCAGCTCACTCTTTTATCAAAAAAAAAACATTGTTTTTCGAATTATTGTCTTCGAATTTCGAAGTTCGTCTTCTTTTTCAAGTTTTCTACTCACGTCCAAAAGCCATCTTGACACGTTTACCGTCTTCAATCTTAACGAGTCCATTAAGAGGCACTAATCTGAGTCAAGCAGCTTCAAAAGATAACTCCTTGGGTAAGATTAGATTCCAACTTCACTCCCTTTTTGACTTTTAATGACTTGTAACTGTCTTACTTGAATTTTATGTGAGGTTTAGGTACTCCAGCCTTATTTCAAATTTACCTCACGAACATTTATTTAAAAAACAATAAAGATAACAATTGTTGCCGCCGTTACTTGAAGACCAAAGAAGGCGAGAAGAAAAGATCTATTTGAATGATGGTTAAGAACTTAAACTATCCAGATACACGCACATAAAAATGTTTCGCATAATACGACAATGTAAATTTATGTTCTAACGCAACATTCTTTAACTATTTTACACGCAAAAAAACCAACAACTAGAACCATGTGCATATGTTAGAGTCTCGGTTAAGAATAATAAAAATTGCGTTTCACCTACTTATCTTGATGAATTATTATGCATTTAGTAACACCTTGTCTTGAGAGTCGTAAGTTTGATTTTTAAGATTTTTTAAGTTCCACTTAAGATTTGTATGATTCTTACCGTAACTGGGTCAGCACTTAAGATGAATTCCTGGAAGAAAAAGAAATAAAATTCTCACGTTAATAATTGTTACTATTTTATTGTTAGAAGAAAATTTAGTGTTTAATTTTGTCGTAGTTCATTAGGAGATGGAATCTTTCTTTAAAAGTGTATTAATGCACTCCTGGGAAGCAAAGCTTAAGACAGAGGGACAGAGAATTCCACAGGCACGGAAACGTTTAAAGTTTCAGTAAAACAGACCTACTCACTGAATGCCTAAAGATCAACTAACCCATATTTGGAACTTAGATCTTTATAAACGGTCTGGATGCTCTCCAAATTTGGGACAGTGCTTCTAAATGATTGCCTGGTCCTAACTTCTGAAAACCTATGATAAAATAAGTATTTCACACATCTCAACATCTTCAAGGGGACCTGGAAGTCTTCAGACCAATCAACTGTCAACCAGACTGATCATTCTGCGATCGACCGCGGCGCAAGCCAATTCAAACATAATTCATATTCGAATCTTCCGAGGGGCTGACACTCGGACCACTTATTCGTCGTAATTAAGGTAGTACAACGGATATCTCGGCCAAAGCCAGAAATAGAAAGTGCTTGAAGAAAGTATGACATCGGACGGCTACAATTGGAAGGGATCGCCAGATCCTTTTCCAATTGAGTGCCAAGTAACCTCTTGAGAAGTCCGCTACAGCCAGCATCGAATATTTAGAACTAGTCACAGAATCACCAGGAAACTACTAGGGATGCTGCCTCCGATAGTATGCTTGGTTTCACGTGGTCATCAAAGCAAAACCCCTGGTTTGCTCAAGAATATAGGCATGTTCATGCAGCCAAAAAAGAAGCATATAAAGCAGCGCTGCAAGGAAGGGCCAGAGCGGCTCGAGAGTTCTATGAACAGAAGAGAGTATACAAGCTTTTCTAAAAGAAAAAGAGAGAGCATGAAAAGTGATCGATCGAGGACGTTGAGAGACTAAAAAGCTGGAATGTGGTTCGGAAGTCTTACCAAGAAGTAAAACAAACGACTCAAGGTTACCCAGCACGAACTGAAGCCTGTAAAGACCAACAGGGGAAAAACGTAGTAGAGTCACAGTCAATGCTGAGGATATGAAAGGACCACTTCTGTAGACTGTACAACGATGATTACCGATGATGAATCAAATTCCGCTGTCAGGCAGAGTGAACCATTCAAAGAAGACGACACAGACCAAAATTTCCATTTACTCCACCTTGAAGAATATCTAAGCTTAAAACCAACAAAGCCGTGGAAGCTGATGGCATCATTGCCAAACCCTTTAAAGCGGCAGGCTATGGCTTTTTAAGGAGCATGCACCAACTTATCTGCAGAATATGGTCAGAAGAGAGCTTTACCGATAATTGGAACCTCAGCATTGTTTGCCCGATCCTGAATAAATGAGACTCTCTTTACTGCGCCAAATATAAAGGTATCAACCTACTAAACATCGCCTATAATATCTTTTCAGTACCTACTATGGGAACGTCTGAAGCCGTTTGCCAGCAAACTGATAGGTCCTTGTCACTGTGCCTCCATCAAATATTCACTCTATGGTAGATCTCGGCAAAAACCTATGAGCTCTAAGGAACTGTATGAACCCATGTCCAGTTTTGGCGTCCCGTCCCTGCAAAACTCATTCTTCTGAGCAGGATGACAATTGATAGCTCATTCACACTTTCGATGCCAAAAATGGCTTTAAACAAGGTGATTCTTCGAAAACCGTGCCTTGCCTTAGCTGCATACATTTCAAATTCATATCGTACCAGAAAGATTTTTGTATGAAATCTTACAAATCGACCAAATATAATTCACACCCAGTTTTTGTAAGAAATGTACATAAGGAATCGAGCCGTTGACGATTAAATCAGGTTGAAGAGTGGTAATATTCCATGCCTCTTAAGATACGGAAGACGATCAGTCGGAGAAACACCGGTCAGCTCCCGTTGAAAGCCGGAAGAAACTCAGTTGATAAAGCGGTTAAAAGCCATTGATGATTAAAAGGAAACCTTGTTGATAGCCAATTAAAAGATTACTGATATCCGGAGGAAAATTCTTTGATAGCCAAGTGAAATCTTGTTGATAACCGGTAACCAAGCTGGAGGAAACTCCGTTGACGTCGTGCCCATCTTTGACTCATCACAAATCCGAAAAGTATATGAAGTTCCGTGTCGTGAATGAAGAAAGACATCACTTGGCTTTGCCATCACTAAAAGCTTTGCCATCACTTTGCAGGAGGCAATAACAATAAAAGATATGGCTAATACCAGCACCAACTATTAGCCATTCGTAAATTATGCAAGTGCTTTAGAAATGCATCTCGAAACTGTTAGAAAAGTCTTGGATGCTAGTGGAGACATCTACATAATCAATGGAAAAAAAACTCAGGACATTTCCACATGGTGCTTGGGCCGGAAAGACTACGAAGCTAGAACCAGCTATAGATATCGAGCAATATAGAGTTAAAATGAACTCTTATGCCACCATAGGAAAGTTATTTGACTCAAGAGCTACCATTTCTACTCATTGACATACAAAATAAATATATCCATCAAAACAGCTATCAAATGTGTCTAAGGACTCTTAATCTTCTAATTTCAACACATTCTTCGTTTTTCATTCACTCATCATTGTCACTGTCGTTACACGTAATTAGCATATACAGTTGCAAACACAAAGTAAACTGCCCATAAATCCTCCATTAAAAAGACTCTGTCAGTTCTCCTTCCCAGAATCAGAAATTTCCCATTAAACAAAACAAAACAAAAAACTCAAATAAAATTTTCAAAACATGTTTATATCCGCGTTGCATGACTTTTAGTAGCCAATGAGTCTCTTAAAAATTAAATCATCTCCTAAAAAGTAGGTTAAAATGACTTCTGTGTTCAACTCAGATGCGGCGCACCATCAACTGCTCAAACATCAAGTTGCATGTTTTGCAGATTTTATTAGCATACCAGTAGTGTGTTTTCTTGGAACGCAAACTCCACTCCCTACTACCAACTCTAAGCCTCAACTTGATTGTGCGTTTACATTAATCTAAACAGTTTTATAGGACAAGTTTTGTTGATTTTATTTTTAGACTGAAAAGTCTATAAAAGTCAGATTTTGCAAAATTGTTTGGAATTTAATTACCAACGAGAATCAGAATTGTTGTCGTGCCTTAAGAAGGATTCAAGTTCAAGTCGAAGGTAATTAAGACACAATTGCGACGGAGTAAATTTATAGCTTCCTTTGGATAAAAAATATCATCAGAAATGTTAGGAGACAAAATTTGTGCCCAGACCAAAACTACTGTGTCATAGTATGAACAGTTGAGTTGCATTTTTAGTGGTAATTTTTATCAACATTTAAATATGATATAATTGTTTCCACAATAAAAGACTAGATTTCGAACCTGAACATTTTCAATTTTGCGCATTTCTCGTAATTTACATCTTTTAAAACTCATTCAACTTGAACTATAGAGCCATTTGCACCCCATTTTATGCACTAAATTAAAATGTAAAATTTATTAGACAACTTTATAGCAATCAGAAGCCCTTCGCAGGTGTAGACTCACTGACAGACAGACAGCCATTCAAACTGGATATAAAACCAAACATTTTCGTTCCGAAGGCTGCATCAGCAACCGTCGCGTCGTCTCCCCCACCATTCGGAGTGATGTCTTGCTTTTGTGGCAACTTGCAACGCCATGTTGCATGACAGCCGCTTGAAGGTAATTTGATGGAGTTATTTGAATATATTAGAGAATGACTGGGAAGAATTTTTGCACAGAACAAAAAACAGAAGAATGAGAATAGAGAAAATTGATGGTTTAAGGAATATAGAACGTGAGAATATGAGTTATGGAATCACTGAAATAGATCATTGGGCTGTTGATGAAGGTGGCTCTGGGTTCTTCAAGTAAGGTACACGCTGCTCTTAGTTGACGTAAAGTCATGGTACCCTTCGTTGTTATGGTTGGATGATTCGTGAGTTATTTTTCAATTAGTTGAGCTACTGCAGGGAGTTCTTTGACGTGATTTGAATTTTCTAGTTTTTTTTCGTCTTTATTATTCCATAGACCAGGCATAAGGGAAGAAGAAGTTAAGTGTTCTGAATTGCTAGCGCATCGGTTGTCCGCCTTTATGACGTAAGTAAGTCCGACATTCGGAATATGCAATGGGCAGACCAAGATTGATTTGTCACGATAATTGTTTAGGGAGTGGAACAGTTTAAAGCATCTCATTTACATATAAATGCTCATTTGGGGGACAATCTGTGTGGCTTTTGGTCTTTCGAAGTATATTGTGATAGAGAGAATACAGTTCTTCTGCTATCGAAAATATCACCAATTGCCCACTCGTTTGAAACTTGTTTCAATTTTCAAAGTTTGTCTTGCCATGATTTTGTAACATAAAAGTTCGCCCTTTTTTCGGAAAACATATTTTAAAACACAAAACCAAGTACACAGAAGCCATTTTCGCTCTCACTTCAGATCAAAAAATCACATTGTCAGCATTAAATAGAAAACAAAATACCCAATAACCACTTGAACAGATAAACATTAGACTTCAACACCTTTTGGTATCTTACTGGCACCCTCACCTTATTACCACAAACCGTTTCAACAGTTCATCGCCGTTAACAATCATCGCCAGAAAGATAAAATAAAAATCGATCGAAATTGATTCAATTGAACCAAAACAACAACAAAACACAAACACTATTCGTAAATAATTCTCCACTGATTGTCCAGAATAATCGACGAAAAAACCGCATAGCTCCATTCCAATGTTCAATATAATCGTTAGCCGCGCCACAGCCGAAACACAAGGAATTAGGTCAAAAACATTGTCCATGGTCTTCAAGCTGTATAGGCCGTTGTAGTTGTGTATATATGGCAGCGCCGTAAAGTCTTGTTGTTTTTGTTGTTGTGAACAACAGATCGTTGAAACTCTCCATCCCATTCATAGTGGTATACTATGGCAATGGTGAAGCTGCAAAGTCGATGTGGAATAGCATGGCGCATACTATATGACTAAGACTATAGCAGGCCATTACGACTTTGATGTTGCTGTTGTTTTGTTCGACCCACAAACACCGAATGGACAGCATTCGTATCGTTTGGCCAGCATCATATCGTTTTTGGACCAAGAAAACCGATACGATGCATGCGGTGCGCGATTCAATGATCAAGAATTTCTGATAAGTTACGGTCGGTTGTGTGTTGCGAGTGCGTTCGGAAAACCGCACCTGTGTTTTGGATACGGGAAGATATCTGTTGGATGCGTTTCGAATAGGGCTGCCAAAGAGCGTTGGTAGCTCAAAATGAAGCTCTCAAGAATTTGTTGTTTTTACTGGCTATATAGCTCGACATATACGAGCTTTTCACATTTTTCGGAAATTTTCATAGAAATTGACTCAAATTTTGTGTATGAGATATTTAAGTCTAAACTTAAAAACATTATTGATGTAGTTTTTTCGGAGTAAGTTTTTGCTGCTTCCTACCTGCTGTTCACTACAAATCTTTTCGGAATTAACCCAGATTAAAAAAAAATTTACAAAACACAAATTAAACACACGCAATTTTTCGAACTTTTTATTTTAGGAGTAAAATATCAACAAAAGTTTTAACTTTTCGGAATCAAGTTTAAGAAGAACTGAATCTTACTTGCTTTTTAAATGATGCTGAATGTTAGATTTATGTATAAAAATCTGTTTTCTAGTTCTTGGGCGATAAATATTAAAAAGTTGTTGAAAAGTTATCATTTTACTATTTCGGAGTAGTTTTGATATAATCTTCATTACTTTGTTCAAATGTTAGATTTTTCCTTTGAGTCTGCAAAAATGTGTAGATACATATGTTAAATAAAGTGGCATTTCTTTGAATACCAATTTTAAAGAACTCCGAAAAACTTGAATACTTATCATTTTTATTTTCGGAATCGTCAAATTAAGCTTGAGATTAATTTTTTTAGTACTTAACCTTCCTAAAATCTTGAAATTCAAGGTATTGAATTCATAAAATTTACACAGAAAGCTCCAATGATTTTTTCGGAGTCCTTAAAAAGTAATGTGTAATTTTAGTGTTTTGGTACATAACTGCCGTTGAATAAAGTTGCAACATTTGAAGCATACTTTAAGGACAAAAACGCTATATACATATGACTTGCCATTTGCTTGAAAATCATTAAATATTGAAGAACTTCGAAAATTATCCCTTACTCAAAAACACATCTTAGATGGCATGTTTTTATTTGGAAATTTTATTGAACAACTTGGCAACCCTTCTCTGAAGTGGCAGCTTATACGCGGTTTGTTTTTGACCTGTTGCGTAGAACAGGTATTGAAATCCACACACACTCGCAACCACATGCTCCCTCCTCTCAAGGCATATTATTTATTTTTCCGTTATATTGTAGCGTAATGGCCCGATCGACCGCTCGTTCTCCTACCTATGTGTATTTCTTCTTCATCGAAAAGAAAAACAAGCAGAAAAATTGTTATTTCCAGTTTTCTTCAATTTTGTTTCTTTCCATCAGCTACTTCAAGTACCTCTATACCCAACTCTAAAACCTCGTGTGCCCCATTGGTATTCGCTATATGCCTTACTGCTTGCCTACTTGAAGATATCAACCAGATCTTGAGGTCATAGATGTGTTTTTTTCTTTTCGTATTTATTTTTATTTACTGTGTCTCTCGGAGCTTTGATGGTAAAGTTGGAATGGAATTCCAATATCGTATTGCCCATTCGAGCCACCATATAGTTGCCACAGATTAAAGTTCTCCGGAGAGTTATTGGTCAGTTAGAATCGAAACAACATTGCACCAGCACTTGACCGTTTAATGTGCGATGACGATAGCTGCGATTTGAGATGATTTCCTTGTGATAGGGAAGAAAATATTTTGACTTGGGCCGTCTTTAAGGAAAATTTGTGTGTTTGAACTGATTTGAACACGTTTAAATGACAGAAATCATGTGGGCAATATTGAACATTAAACGGTAGGTTGAAAGGACATGTTGCATATTGTGAGTACCAGCAACATAGGCGGATAATATTTGATATACCTCAGAGGTCCAGGTTAGGTGTTGGTTTATTATTTTGTCTATTTTGTTTGCTTGTATGGCTACTTAATTGCACTGTCAGAAATTTTTTTCGCTGGTCGGTTGGTGTGATTGGTTTGAATTGTTTTCATGAGTATTTTATGGAATGTTGTTTTTCTTCTTCAAGTAGGCAAATTCTATTGGAGTTAGTTAGATTTTGGTGTCGGAATGTGTGGTTTTGGGGTTGCGTTGGCATTTTATTTGTTTTCGCCTTTAATTTGTGTAAAGTGGCACAAATGACTAGACGGATGGACATTGTTGTCATATTACGAGTAGGTTTTCTGTTGGTTATTAGTTTTCTCTTCATGACTGGTGTTGTGGTCAACCTTACGGCATTTCCTCTTAAAACAAATTTCTTCAATTCAATCTTCTTTGAAGAAGTGTTTATATTCCTAATTAAACAAATCTAAAAGGTATTTCAAACATTTGACAAGAAAGTTAAGATCATTCCAAAAATATTTGTACCCAAGTTAAATTGAGTTGATCATATATCAAAGAGGTTAAAAGAAAAAAATCATTTTCGGAATTCCTCAAATAAGCAAATAAACTTTTCGGAGTGATGTGATTCCATCAAAAGAACAACAATAGTTTGATAGAACCTGACTGTTAATTGCATTGCGAAGTTGTATATTTTATACCGAATATTGACGGATTATAGAAGCTTTATGTATATTTAAGTTTTCGGAGTTTTTTTTAGATCTAAAATGATTACAATCATCATGTTTATCGGAGTAATTTAAACCCATCATTACAGAAAGCCTTGGACAGTTTAAACCTCGGTTGGAATTGTAACTGTCGTTAGAGCAATCAAAAAAAGATCACATGAAAAAACCGGATAAATAAAAAAACATTTAATATATTCGGAGTATTTCAAAAACAATAATAACCCTGTTTTCCTTTCACTAAGCCTTACAGCTAAGGACTTGATGGAAAGACAAGAAACTATCCTTTATGCCTAAGGGAACAATTTATTCCAGATACCAGCAAACTACACGAAACATCATTTTTTGGTATTTTCGGAGTATTTTTGAATAACAAAAGTCGTAGTAGTCTTATGAAAGAACTTTACAGTTCAGAGCTTGATTGAGACCTAGAAACAATTCCTATCACTGTCGTTACGAAATCTGTTTAAAAAGAATAACATTACAGTTTTCGGAGTAGTTGTGAGAAATCAATCAAAGTTAACTCTACTTTTAAATAAGAAGCTCTTCAATACTGAAATAGTTTGCTTAAGATGTCAGCAGGCTACTCGAAGCATCATTCTTAAAGATGACATTAAATTATTACTTTCGGAGTGTTTCTTATTCATCAATAACACATTCACTCTTTGATAGAATTTGACATTCAATGGCTTGGACGAATGGTAACAAACTTTTCTTTTTCAAAAGCGTAATTTTCAATCTAAAATTCAACAGGTTTCCTGCATTATCACTCAAAAAAACTAAATTGAAGTTTTCGGAGTATTTTAAAACTAAATATCGCCGATCGTAGACTGTTCGATGCCACTGTAAGAAGGCAGTTTAAAATACATTTTTTCCTTCATCTACATTATGTGCAAGTCTCAGCACGACTAGAAAACTAAACTGTTACTTTAAATTTGAATAAAAACGGTTTGACGTCTCACAATATACAATCTCCTGGACAATCTATTGTTCGTCAAACACCTCTTGCAACAGTGGGTCAAATAATTTCACAGCTTTAAACAATGATGTTTATTTTTTCACGAACTTGTCTCCTATCTGTGCCTCCCTCGAACACGATTTACATCCATCCGGCTATAACTTTTCCTTCAAGACATAGCACAGCCACAAAAGTGTCACCTCTCAAACCACACTCCCAGCCAATATTTATGTAAATGACCTCGAAAATCAACCCCCTTCTACTGTGACTGTCTGTTTTGTTCGACACGATTCATCGACGACAATGTTGTGTTTTTATCGGACCCTGACGAGGTAACCAAGTCCAGAGAAAAACCTCCTCCAAGCCATCAGTAAACACATATGATAGCCTCCGAGCAGAACAACTTGATACACGAATTATAAAGACATCATTATATGGTCGGTTGTCAAAGACCTCAGTTTCTTAACCTTCTTTTTTGTGTCTTCTTCTATATACGGTCTGTCTATCTGTCTGTTTTGTTTGTTTGTTCTGCACTAAACGATTTGTGAACAGAACGAGAAAAATAGTAAATCAAGACCCTTGCAAAAAGTCGTGCAATCGAGGCAAAAAAACACTCTCGACTTTCGTCATCAATTGCTGAATTAGATCCCATTTGGAAAAGACGATCTTAAACCAAAGTGGAGACTCGAATAGCCCCGACTTTTGTGTCTGAATTAAAAAATCAATGCGAAAAGTCTTCATTTGGCAGTACAGTGGAGGAGGTTGACCTTAAACTCTAGAGTCGTCGCGTCGTCGCCCTTTGTAAAATTCAAACAAAACAAAAACAAGATGGACAGAAAATCTCATGTTTACTAAAATTGAATTGTGTGTGAAATGAAGAAGAGATGCTGTCTCGCCTCAGTGGCCATAGTAGTCGAGTGGGAAAAGATTTGGCCCGTCCGCCCCATCATCATCCATCCTAAAAGCCAGTCGCAAAAGAAAAACAAACTTAACGAAATAGGACACAAGTTGATCACGTTTTTGGCGTCCAATACTACACAATCGGACATGAAACATGACTCACATTTGTTTACGGTGGCGCGACAGCGGCGAATGGCGACGCTTTTCAAAATCTCTTTTCTCTAGTCTCTCACCATATAAAAAAGAGATTTTAAGTCGCACGACATTTTCGAGTTAAATGGTCAAAATGAAAGAAACAAATGTTGAGGCAGCCGTTGCTGAGATACGATGTGGTAATGTCGGGGTCGGTGGGACAGTAATTGTGTTCGATTTCGGTGTATATCTTGGGAATTATTCATGTTTATAGTACAGGATCCCACCGCTCGATTCTGCATGCATCTGATTTTTTGATGAAACCAATTTTAAATGAATTTTTAGAACGTAAACAATGAATTTTCGTAGGGTTGCCTATAAACAATTGGCCGCTACTATTATTAATAAATTTTTAAAATGTCAATTTTCGGACCCAAAATGCATGTATATGATTTTTTAATAAATCCAACGCCATTTTAAAGATAATGATGTAAATAATAAAAAAAATCATGGTTGCCAGCTCTCAGTCTGCCGCAACTCTAGGGTTGCCACGTTTAAAGAGGTACATTTTCGAGAAAAAATGCACTCATCTGTTTTTTTTTTAATTTTAATGCAAAATTAAAGTTTTTTGTTTACTGATTACGAAAATCCATGGGTGCCAGTTTAAAAATGGCCGCAAATATAGGTTGCCATGACTTTAATAAGTGGAGTACATAAAAAACAAAAAATTACTGATTTAAAAAAAAAAATATTATAAATCACCGGCTACACATATGTTATATATGTTATACCGTTTTGTAAAGCCAAAATGTACTTCTTTCATTTTGTATATAAGTGAAATTGTTTCAAGGAATAGTTTTTGAAAAATTAATGTTTAAACTCAAAATGTTGATAAACTATGTTTTTTTAATTTTAAACTATTTTTTTCAAAATTTTTTGTAATTGAGTACTAATTTTTTTTTCAAAATTCAATGCTCTTATCAATTTACAATCAAATCCCGAAAACCAGATGCAAAAATGTCTTGTCGTTTTCGAGATATTAAGAAAAAACCACAACCACTTTTTGCCAAAAAATCACTTTTTTCCTTATTTTGACGTGAATTGACCCTCAGGTTAACTTATTTCATACATAATATTAAACTTTCGTTTTTTTGATTGTTTTTAAACCAGAAAAACATAGGTTGCCATGATTTAACGGACAATTCTCGCCCCCGACAGGTACGTATTTACTCGCTTAAAAGAGATGAACCGGTGCAGGGAACTAACTTCACTGGGAATTAACTTCACATGGGAATTAACTTCACCTCAAGTGGGAAATATCTTCGATTTCTTCTGGTGAAGTTATTTCCCAACTATGGTGGGAAATTACTTCATCAGACATTTGTGTAAAGTTATTTCCCACCAGTTATTCATAGATTTTAAGAACAACCAGCCGAATGAAAAAAAAATTATGAACATATTAATTCAAAAATGCCATGTTTCTTATAATAAGCAGCCAGAGTAGACAGAGAGATAATTTGAGCTTCAACTTTTAATAAATCGAACTTTTTTTGTATATTATTTGGACTAAATAATGGTAAAACCAGGAGCTTTTTATTGGGATTGGGATTGGTCCTCAGCTTTGGTATAGAATCGTGGATCTTGCAACCCGTAGCAAGATCCACGATACGTATAATGGAACCAAAATCCTATGAAGTCTTCTTCGGGAAACACAATGTACAAAGCGAGTCGAAATTTTGAATTTTTTTATTTTCACACCCCAAATTGTTTCTCTGCTTGGCAAAAAAAACTTCGACTCGCTTTGTACATTGTGTTTCCCGAAGAAGACTTCATAGGATTTTGGTTCCATTATACGTATCGTGGATCTTGCTACGGGTTGCAAGATCCACGATTCTATACCAAAGCTGAGGACCAATCCCAATCCCAATAAAAAGCTCCTGGTTTTACCATTATTTAGTCCAAATAATATACAAAAAAAGTTCGATTTATTAAAAGTTGAAGCTCAAATTATCTCTCTGTCTACTCTGGCTGCTTATTATAAGAAACATGGCATTTTTGAATTAATATGTTCATAATTTTTTTTTCATTCGGCTGGTTGTTCTTAAAATCTATGAATAACTGGTGGGAAATAACTTTACACAAATGTCTGATGAAGTAATTTCCCACCATAGTTGGGAAATAACTTCACCAGAAGAAATCGAAGATATTTCCCACTTGAGGTGAAGTTAATTCCCATGTGAAGTTAATTCCCAGTGAAGTTAGTTCCCTGCACCGGTTCATCTCTTTTAAGCGAGTAAATACGTACCTGTCGGGGGCGAGAATTGTCCGTTAAATCATGGCAACCTATGTTTTTCTGGTTTAAAAACAATCAAAAAAACGAAAGTTTAATATTATGTATGAAATAAGTTAACCTGAGGGTCAATTCACGTCAAAATAAGGAAAAAAGTGATTTTTTGGCAAAAAGTGGTTGTGGTTTTTTCTTAATATCTCGAAAACGACAAGACATTTTTGCATCTGGTTTTCGGGATTTGATTGTAAATTGATAAGAGCATTGAATTTTGAAAAAAAAATTAGTACTCAATTACAAAAAATTTTGAAAAAAATAGTTTAAAATTAAAAAAACATAGTTTATCAACATTTTGAGTTTAAACATTAATTTTTCAAAAACTATTCCTTGAAACAATTTCACTTATATACAAAATGAAAGAAGTACATTTTGGCTTTACAAAACGGTATAACATATATAACATATGTGTAGCCGGTGATTTATAATATTTTTTTTTTTAAATCAGTAATTTTTTGTTTTTTATGTACTCCACTTATTAAAGTCATGGCAACCTATATTTGCGGCCATTTTTAAACTGGCACCCATGGATTTTCGTAATCAGTAAACAAAAAACTTTAATTTTGCATTAAAATTTAAAAAAAAAAACAGATGAGTGCATTTTTTCTCGAAAATGTACCTCTTTAAACGTGGCAACCCTAGAGTTGCGGCAGACTGAGAGCTGGCAACCATGATTTTTTTTATTATTTACATCATTATCTTTAAAATGGCGTTGGATTTATTAAAAAATCATATACATGCATTTTGGGTCCGAAAATTGACATTTTAAAAATTTATTAATAATAGTAGCGGCCAATTGTTTATAGGCAACCCTACGAAAATTCATTGTTTACTTTCTAAAAATTCACTTAAAATTGGTTTCATCAAAAAATCAGATGCATGCAGAATCGAGCGGTGGGATCTTAGACTATTAGGAACGAGAACAGATAACCTACGTACTGCATTTGAAATGTCGATTGCTTTCGGAGTTAACGGGTGTGATTATTTCGGATAATTAGGATGGGGCATTAGGCTTATAACCAGCACGTTTGCCATGGTTGTGTAATACCACACAACAATATTGGGCACGTACATTGAAAGACTGGTAAACCGATTAAGTCAGTCTCAGTTTCATATTGGCCCTTTACACGTTCATTATCTTACTGGGCATTATTCGCTGTTATACAAACTTGTCCGTATAAATCTCTCTTTGAGGGATGTAGTGGTGCAGGTAAGCTTCAACACTGAAAAAACAAACGTTCGTTAATATAAAAAACGGCGTTTATTGACTTGTTATTTATTGTCACAATAAAGTTTTTCTTGTCACAATAAACGGTTTATTAAAAAATATGTCAGCGTTTGATAATCGTTCGTTAATACTATTAATGACCATTTATTAAATGAAAAATAAAGCACTTATTCACCGTTTTTTAAAATAAGTAACTTTATTAATTGCCATAAACATTTCATTATTAAAAATAATTAACCGTATATTGCTATAATAAACAAGATTTTTAAGGTGGTTTCAAAAAGATTTTATCCCAACCTTCATCCAATACCACAACCAAATCTAAAATTTACAAGTCGTTTATTATTTTTAATAATTATATTCACTGAAACAATAAACGTTGTTTATTAAAAAATAATAAACCGTTTACTGTGGTAATAAACAAAACTATTCATTTTCTTGTGATTCTTAGAGTTCACGGATTTTTTTCGTAACTGTGCTTGTATAAAAACGAATGGATTTGCTTGATTAAATAACAATTCAAGGTGCTAGTAGTTCAAGGAATTTAAGTAATCAAGCAAAAGTTAAGGCGCGCGGCGGTGGAGTATGGGAGAGAAAGGGACTGTGTATATCGAGAAAACACACACAGTGACACTTGCAGAAAAAACCAAAACAAACATCAATAAATAAGAATAAGAACCAGAGAAGTAAATAGATACAGAATTCTCTGATTTTTTTTTTGAGAATCAATAAATTCTGTTTATTGGTGCTATAAACGGATTAATTAATATAATAAACGAAAATAATAAACGTTTGTTTGTATTAACAAACGGATTTATTAAAATCAATTAACTCTGTTTATTGTGGTTATAAACGAAAATTATTAAGGGTTAGCAAAGTTTCCAACCATGGTTTCTGCAGAAATGAAAAAATATAAACGGCCATTTATTGTCACAATAAACCTGTTTATTGGACAAATTCCATCACTAAATTAATTGTCCCAATAAACTTTTTGTTTGTATTTACATACCTTTTTGGTTCAGTGAAGATTCCGAAAAACTCGAAATTACAGGACTTAATACTCCTGGTTCAAGCAAATGTAATAACATCATCATCCACTTGGTCTTAGAAAATTAACAATACAAAACCAAGTGGATTTCCGCCGCTATCGGAGTTTAAGTCAGCGAACCTTAAATATGGATCCACAGGTTATGATCCTCTTGACATCCATTTACAGAGCCGAATAAGAAGAAAAAGCAGAGGTTGATATCTCTTAAATGTACATCAACACAAGGTATTCAGTTCCAATGAATTCCCTAACTTTTTCTTCGACATTCCTTGACACCTTTTTTTTTTAACCCATCCATCGTGTATTTAAGACTACCACTTGCTGCCAATACTAACTACAATACCCCAAGTGTTATGCAAATATTTTTCAAAAAATGAAACCTCGAACATCTTAGAACATCACAACAACTTCTGGCAAACTTGAAACTTAGATGAATCTCTTTTCTTGGCAAAACTGACTGCGAATAAAAAACCAAAATGTTAACCTAACAGGATTGTCACAAACTGGAAAGCCATTGAAGCCAACAACATCTTGATATTCCCCAATAAACACCATGATTAAGCAGCCTATAACTACAACTTTGCTTTGTCAAATATATAAGTGTTAGTATTGAAGTATCTTTTCGAGTTCAGGAGACTTCAGGAGACGAAGTTCGCACTCGCAATCGCGCTCAGAATCAACAAAAGTAGAACACACTCCAAAATCATGCAGAGGAGAATTTTTATCAGAGGTGGATTTATTTGTTGTGATGCTAAATTGCAAGGAAATTCAAGGCCCATTCAATTCTAATTCCTCTCTCGTTACTAGCTGAGAAGAGATGATATCAAGTCATTCTCCTGTGAAATAAGAAAGAAGAAATTCCGCGGAGGTTAGAAAAACACACACTTTAAGGACCCCCTACTGAAGAAAGTGGCACTAAAAGAGGACATCGGTCCATTTCATCAGAATTCGAGTTAGTCCCAAACCGTCAGCAAAAGAAAGAGTGTTGCATCCTCGTTAGCGGATATTCAAATGAAGGGAACTACCCTCCTGAGTCCATTACCAAGCAACTGGTATTTCTAGATCGATCTTCTTCCATTCAAGAAGTCACACATCTCTTCATTCAAACTGGGATTAGACAGAATTTTAATTCCCATTCCAACTTCCAAGAAATTAGTTTTCCACTCAACTTAAATGAAATATAAGATTAAGATTTG
This sequence comes from Sphaerophoria taeniata, assembly GCA_943590905.1. Taxonomy (NCBI): domain Eukaryota; kingdom Metazoa; phylum Arthropoda; class Insecta; order Diptera; family Syrphidae; genus Sphaerophoria; species Sphaerophoria taeniata. The sequence continues at coordinate 264,667,651 of OX016540.1, forward strand.
GATGCTGCTGGTGGTCTGGTAGTTGTTTAATGATGCACCCTATTGGGCTGGGAAATTGCATTTTTCAACCCACTTCACTTATAAATTGATGTAACGATTAATTATAATTGTTTGATTTTCAGGAGAACGTCTCCAGCTGCTGGAAAATTTTCCGGATGGGAAATTTCAATTTGAGCGTTTTAATGGCTCTTCTCTTGAGACGTGGACGAGTGATTGGTTTTAATTGAAAATTTGCCTTAGGCATGATTTACTGTATACTTTATGATTTTTTTCTTTTTTTAGACTGGCAATGTTTTACCCCTGGTTCCTTGTTTTTTTTTTTTATGTTGATAATCATCTTCCTCATAAAACAGCGATTAATTAGCAGAATCTATTCTAGGCTTACATCTGCCCATTAACTCAATTGATCTTTTTGACATGTTGGATTCAAATGGCAAATGCATCGACTGCGCCTTAGAAAACACACAAAATATATAAAACGAAAGAGCTGATGTCCGAACTCGATTTTATAACAACAATTTCCATAATTAAAATTTATGTTTAACAAGTAACAAAATCTTAGTTATCAACTCTTACTCATTATTTGGCTTCATTTTACGCTTTTCAACTAAACAACATAGCAATCAATCGCAAGCAAACATGTCTGCTAATTTCAATGGGTTTTCTTTGCCTTAAAAGTACATAGCCTAATTAATGTTTACAATGGGTTTTGAATACAACAGTAATTTCTATGTTAGGAAAATTATTTAACAACTTACTGCTGGGTGGCCTTAAGCAATGCTTGCTAAACTGTTTTATTTTACAACTGCTGTTACGCCTTCAATATTAATTAGCAACAAAACATGGAGTTTGCTCAGTTAGATACTTGTTGAGAAAAATTTATGATTTTTTCCCACAAGTCAAAGAAGACACCGAGGATGAGGTAAAAAACGAAGCGAACATTCCATAAAAGGACCTTGTACAACCCACTTTTAATTCAACGGAAGTGCTCATCTGTCGACCTCATTTTTTCCAACTCTTCTCTCCCAACTGCACACCACAGAGTTCATAAGAATTCCAGAATTCTTTTACTGCTTCTACGGCTGAACAAATAAACTAAATGAAATGCTACCATTTACCGCACAACGCATACCACATCGACCATGAACAAAAAGAAGTTAATAATTTCTTAGCCATTTAGAGTGACCAACAAGAACACAACCACGGCCATTTTTAAACTTTCGAACTAAAACTCAAACGCATTCAGCCATTCTAAATGTAAAATTAATTGAAACTGATTATGTATCTCGGGAATACTACTCTAGATAACTGTTATAATTGAATTATTATTGACTGCTTTGTAATTGTTTTGGCCATTAATGGCTCTGATCGTCACAAGTCAGTGCACCACTAACAAGAGCCACATTGTTGCACGAGATTACAACCAGCAAAAAAAAGTCTATCTAAGAGTTGGTGATCACCGAATTCGGTGTAGAAAAATGTAGAGTTAGTGAATGTTACATAAAGGACAACTTGCTATGAGAAATAAATTCAATCACGATTTCTCGAATTTTTGTTTGAATTTTAGTTCATTTGCCTATCGTTTTTTTTGTGAGTTTTGTGCGATATTGTGTGACTACGTTACGTATACGTAGATATTCTTCACTTTCGTGAGTTCGCGTCTCGTTTAGTTCGTCCGTCGTCTATATCGATGATGTAGTGTATGCAATTCCCATAATGTACTTATTCTGATAGGTATAGGTACTTAGCTTATGTTTTGTGTCGTTTTCAGAACTGTCCTCGCGAAGCGACAGCAGCATAACATCGACTGCAACATCGGGACAGGACGATGTTTGTCCCCCTCGAGATTCAATTCGATTCGAGGTAAACCACACTAACAAGGTCGATGTTAAACAATAAGAGACTAGCGTCTAACTCAAATCCAATATTGTTTTCAAAGGCAGAAATCGAAGGCTACAAGATGTGCGTTTGTTTGTTTGTTTTTTTTTCTGTCCTGAAATCAATGTAACCTCGGAATGTAATACTAGTCGTAGTTAGATACTCTTGGAGTTGTGTCTTTTGTTGATTTTGAAAAATGGCCATTAGGAGATTCGCAGAAATGAGAGGATATCCTGTGCTGGGTTGTGGATAGATTGTTTGGTATGTTAATGATGTATGGTTATGTTGTGAGAGGCTAGATTTAGGGATAACTACTGTCTTACGCTAAATTCGTGACGTTTAAGGTTTGTTAGGGAAGAAATTGTGATTTATCTGCGATCGTTTTGAGGTTTATGTATTTTGTTTACTAACTCAAGTGACTCCTAAGGAATCAATGACATTTGAAAGAAACAACTCCTAAGTCGATTTTTGTTAAGAGTTGAAAAAACTAGATTTTGTTCTTTGTTGCGAGAAACATTCGGTGGACATATATTGGAAAAAAGTTGTTTAACATGACAAAAGTTTTAAGACCCCAAACTATGAAAAGAAACCTAGAAATAAGGCCAACGATGCGAAAGTACTTGGAAAATAGCTCATTCAACCCATATTAATGTTTTGAAATTTAAATTTATAAACAAATTTGGGTATTGTGCAACTATTTTCTTATTTTAAAGTTTGGACCTCAACTCTTTTGTTTTTTATAAACTTCATTGCCAAAAAAATATGTATTTTCCCATCACAACTGCTGTCGAACCCTATTTCAAAAGTTTCTCCTCAGTTTGCCAATGATGATTACAAAATGCATTTCACACCTTTCAGAAAAATAGTGACTTGATCGAATTTCCATAACCAAGATATTCCCATTCCAATTCCCAATGTTTTCCGTTAGCATTTGGATATTGTCATATCAGCCTGTACACATAAGATTCTTCCGCCATTCTCTACAAACTAGGAAATGTTCAAATTTGCATCGTTCGATCCAATCGACTTATGAATTCAGGCAGCGCATTTCCATTTGTACTTGCACAAAAAGCACTCATCCCACACTCTCTCCTCAAAGAACATGACAAGATGTTGGGCGCCAATTAAGAGCACGATTTAGCAATATACACAAAATCCAACGCCATCCTACTGTGTTGCCACCTGACTTTGAATTCCCATATCAAACAATCCGACACGATGTGATAGTGCAACAAAATTTTACTAGGTCACACCGTTTATTATATTCCTTGATGATAGGATAGACACACAGAATTTCCACAGTGCCAAAAAGCCAGAAGCCAAATTTTGTCTCAAAGATTCTTCTATTGTTTGGGTATTGTGTCTTTGGAAGCAAACAAAAATAATTCATGCAAATTTCTCGAAATGGTAAATATTTGAACGTTCGAACACGCTTCCAATCGCAGTGACAAGAGGCAAAACAGCTAGAATTGGTTCCCATATACTCGTATATGAAGGTATGATTGTGAAAAGTTTTCCCCTTAAATGAAGAAGAAACAAAAGTTTTGGTAGTCTTTCTTTGTTCTTCGAGCCGAAAGTCAATTACAAACCCGAGAAGTGTGGAATTTCAAGTAGCGGACTCGATGAACCGCTGAGAACAAATAAGGGCCTCAATAACTGTCATATTAAATATCGATCGTAATTCAATTTTCATCCAATTTATGTTGAATTTAAACTTTGAACTTTGTTGTTGTTGAATTTGAGCTTTTTGAAAAACAAAAGAGTTGAGGTGCGAACTCGAAAATCAGAAAATGTTGCACAATACCCAGATTTCCTTATGAATTTTAATTTCAAAATATCATTATTGATTGACTGAGCTGTTTTTCAAGTAATTTTGCTTCGTTGGTCTGTCGATAGTTTGGGATCTTTAAAGTGTTGTCAAGTTATTCGCCTCATTATTTTACTTTTCTGCAGGTTTCTTACCCTGAAAGTCAATAAAATGAAAAAAATTAAAATCTTAATAGTCAACTCCACCACTGTTTTCCATCTGTTAACCACCGAAGTGCATCTTTTGTATCTTGTCTTTGATGCGCTGACGTGTTGTATTCTGATCGAAACATCGTGACGTTATTATCCTAGATACACACAGAAACAGATAGAGACGTTGTCTTTTGATGTTCATTCGTCCGCTTTTTTTCGCGGATCAGGGGTCTTGTCAATTCAAACGAAAACTTTGGCGGTGCGACGGACGGCTTCAAATTAGAATTCAATTTGTGCAAATATTTTGAAAAAACACCGCCAACAAGTAAAACAATTTAATGAAATTTCCCCCTCATCTGGTTCCCGGCCGTTTGGGGGATACCTTGTGGCTTCAAATTGAATACACTACGCTTTTGTGTGATGAGAATTTGTATAATGAGGCATCATGAAGATTAAAGAGTTTTGTGTTTTTTTTTTTATTAGCCGCGGTACGGTTCCCACAATCATTATTACGGATAATTTTGTAATGGCCGGTTGAAAAATCTAAAGAGATTCAAAAGATACTCGACGTACTACAAAACGGAAAAATAAAACAGAATTCAGATAAAAAGACGATAAACAGACGGAACAACAGTGGAGGTCTATGGGCACTTCCATCAACTCAGCAAGAAAACAACGTCATGATCTAATCATCATCTCTGGAAAAGCCCTAAACACACCGTTTGTGTGTGTGTGTTTGTGTCTGTTGTCTGACGCGGCAAAAGGCGTTCACGATTATTTGCATTTTAGCCTCGGGGAGTTCAGGGTAGGGGACAAGCTTATTGCTACCTCTCGCAGACTTGCCAGATTTCGGGTAATTTATTAGCTGGTTTTTTTATGGCATTTGCCTTCGTCTTGAAATTCGTGTAGTTCTTTGTGGTTCTTGAAGCTTTTTGTTCTGATGCTCTGATGCCGGATTAAAGTTACCGACTGTCATAATTGTTAAGAAGCTAATAAGACGAAGAAAGGGAGATGGTTTCGCATTGGTTAATAGGTGGAATGATTATAGTCCAGTCAGTGTTAATTGGGCGATTTTGCCATTTGGTGCTGGCGCTGGCTGGCGCTTTTGCTGGTGTGCGGCCGGATGGAGATGAGACATACGCACAGGTATTTAATAAAATAAGAATTAGCTAGCAGTAATTGTATGAAAGTGTCGGACGGGATGCCTACAAAGAACAGTAATTTAATGTGCAATTATGTCAGGAAACCATAAATGTCTGACATGGAGTTATGCGATTTTTAATTAAGATGAATTAGGTGTCCAGCAGTGTCTATTAGGAGTTGTATTGTTTGCTGATGCATTAAAAGTGCATATAATTGTGTTTTCCTTAATAAAAATTTTACGAATAAGATGAAATTCAACCAAATGTTAATTTTTATCGAGCAATAAAATATTCTAACAACATTTGAGAGCCAAATGAGCTCCAATTTTAACCAAGAAACCATTAAGGGGAAGCTAGATATTAATTGGGTAATGGTCTTCAGCCTAATTGGCTGGGCGTACTTTGAAATGATTTTTAGCAAATATTTATGCTGATGTGATTTATTATTTCCTTTTGTGCTAAGATTGATTATTATAGTAGATCAGCACTTCAATTTGTTCCACATGTTCCTATCATATATTTTTTTAATGACTTGAGGATTAGATTTTATAAATAAAGTTTTTGCTCTCTCAGATTTAAATCTTTGATTTGTTGTTAATGTTTTATGAGCTTAAAAGTCCGTCCATATCCAAAGCAAGGAAGTTGTGGTGAGAGATACGCACAGAGTTCTGTCTAGATGTCAATGCATCAACAGAGATTTGTGATTTGCTTTTTAGTTTTAATTGTTTAGTTTCGTCAATGTTTACTGTCGTATTTTATATTGATCATAACCCAATTTTGATCAAATTGACATTAAATCGTCATGCAAACACTCTTTATGAAAAACGAAAGAGCTGAGGTGCAAACTTGAAAATCAGAGAAAGTTGTACAATACCTAAATTTCTTAGTAAATTTATATTTTTAATCTGTATTTTGGACTGAATGAGTTATTTCCCAAGTGTTTTTGCCAAGATGATATTCGTTTTGTCTTCCTGTCCAAAGTTTGGGCTCCTGAAACTTTTGTTATGTTATTCAACTTTTAATTTTTTCTTTTCTGCATGTTTCTTCAATAAAATAAAAATAATAAAATCATCGTGATCAATTCCACCACTCTCAATCAATCTGTTTACCACCAAAGTGCAGCTTTTGTTAGTTGTCTTTGATCCGCTGACGTTATGTATCCTAATCGAAATTTCGAAAACTCATGGTCCACGTATTCGTTCACACGTCTGAGCAAGTACAATGCCTGTGGTGGCACGGATTAGCAGGAATAATACGCCTGCTAGCATGGATCAGCAGGTATAATGCACCTGGTGGCAATTTATACGAAAGGTCATAGCACTAACCGTGGATCAGGAGTTTCAAAGCCCCTGTTCGAAAACTGTCGAAATAACTTCAATTACGAAACCTCTTCCATCGATAGGCGAAATTTCCGATTTTTGAAATGGCGGGGCTTATTCAGGCTTGACTTTGCCAAATATTACTTATTGCTACTATTGTATCAATTTGTAGAGGCAATTTTAATACGATCGTATTAGTCTACTAATAATATGTTTTGAAGGGGTGGGTGTGAATTGAATAAATAAAGTTCAATTCCGTATGGTAAAATATTACATTGAAGACTGACTTAATTATTAAATAATAAGAGCCATTCTACAATATAAATTTCTGACATCAAATTCCTTAATAGCGTAATCAGCCATCTTGGAGATGTCCACATTGAAGCTATGATACGATAACTGTGAAGGACCGATTTTATGGAAACTAGCCGGAAACGATTAAAGCACTTACGGCCAATAACCCGGCTATCCATGAGTTTCTTCCCTTCTTGATATAATTTTACATAGCTAAACGGAATGTTTGCTCTTTTTTATGAAGCCTGAAGGAAGCTTCCTCACATAACCTCTTTTCCTAGGCTGGTAATTTGACATTCAAATCAATTCAACTTACCTTATCATCACACCTTAATGCTCAATTCTTAAAAAATGCGTTTTCTTTTGTCAATCAAATTGCTGCTAAAGCAAGCTGATCGATGTCAATATCAACACCATCAGACCCAATAGCCCCAATTAATTCTTACATAAGCACAAACAAATAACAGTTCATCAATATTTACCTGAAATGAAAAGAAGACAAAAAATGTGCATTAGTAGAAATCAAATTTCACCAAAACAACAATCAAAACGAAAAACAAAAATCAATAGAAACAAATAAAGAAATCCCGTCGTCATATTTTCCCTTACATTTGACACTGGCCCATTAATCAACACTCCCATAAACATAACCATCAATGTATGCAATAAATCACATAAGAAAACTCCCGAGACTTTGCCGGGATAGAGGCCGACCACCGGCCGCCCACTTCTTGAGCGCGGAAAAGTTGTTGGTTTCTGGTATGTTGATGATGCCCACTTTTCTTTGGTTCAACAGAGAAAAAATAAAACAAAGAAGTCCATTGAGGAACTTTCTCTCCTAGAATTTCCTTTATACCATCATAATCAATACCCAACCGGGCAACGACGACGACGGCCGTACCACCAACCATCGGGCGATCAAAGAATGAAGATTTATATATTTTGATTCAGAGTCACCCTATCACATAAGTCATTCCACATCGCTCTCTCGACTTTTTTTTCACCCAAAACCGTTTAAGGTTGTCTTGATTTCGAATTGAATGGTCAATAGTCGGATTTTTTGAGTTTCAAATTTGTGAAATTTGAGAGACTTGCCATTGAATGAACTCCTAAACACAGCTAAACTCCTTGGGCTATGTACCAAAATGAACTTTATTTAGCCGATTTGATGATTGATATTGGATTCATTCACATTTGAATTGGTTTTGTCGTCTTTGTCTTCCACTTTTTATATTCTTTCAATTTGGCGGGAAGAGTACTGCTGCAACTTTGGCTGGAAGAATGGTCAACTTTCGAAGTAGGTTGCATTGTTTCAATGTCGATGAAAGTACGAATGCAATAGATAAGGTTCTCCTTTTTTATTTCCATTTCTTCGGAGAAGTCGCGGAAACACCACACAATACCCATAGACCAATGCAATGTCTTTGTTTTCCATTTCCAAAGAAAGAAACAAGAATTATTAATAATAACATTAATTCTATGAAACTAGTCTCTTTTAATGTTCAGATGTCGCTTTGACCCTGACACTGACCCCTTTTGGTCCTATACAGGAAAAAAGACAGACACGGTTTTGTAGTCAAACATAGAAGGGTCATTAAGGCCAAACAAAACACTTTTAATTATTATTACGTTTTGTGTTCATAATTGTTAGTCACCGTGTGAGGTTGTCTAAGCAAATAAAACACCAGTAGCCCACCGTTTGCTGTCCGTCGTCGTCATCGGTCATCGTCATTTATATGGGGCCAGGCTGTGTAATTAAATGATATTTGATTCTGGTCTTTTAATTTTACTTCACACCGAAATTCTGAGAGTTCTCGCAGTTCTTTTGAAAAATGATCTGCGAGTTCATGGGTGGTGTTAGATAGTTTAAGTCCGCTGGCGCTGGTTAGCCACCTCAATCCAACCAGGTGTTGTGGAATAAAGGTGGGTAGGTATCTTTGTCATAATCTAATCTGACTTTCCATTAATTTGCGGATTAGCTTTCAGAGTTTTTTTTTTTTGTAGAAAATGAAAAACGTCTTGTTTGTTTTTGCTTAATTGGACAGCATTTTTTCTGGTGTTGTTCTTGTAATTCTTTGAATGGGAATCTAGGAACACATTGACCGAACAGGAAGTTTTTCAATAGAAATATAGTTTGTTGACATTTTTTCTTTAATTTTATGTTTGGGGAAGTTTTTGGACAGAATGGCACATTGTTCTTCTTAGGAAGCAAAAAAAAAAGAAAAAGAGCTGAGGTGCGAACTCGAAAAAAGAAGAATGTTGAACAATACCCAGATATTGTTTCATTTTTAAATAGTAAATCACCGTTTAGGATAGATTGACCTATTTTCCAAGCGTTTTTGTTGAGTGACCCAAGTTCTAAGCTGTTTTTGGGGGTATCAAGCATTCTTGAAGTCATGCAACATTATGATTGAATTCTTGGATAACTCTACCTTTTGTTGTTTCTATTTACTATAGAAAATGAAAAAAATAAAATAGAAATCCAAATGCATCTAAGACGTTTGCTATTTGGCCAAAAGTGCTCCATTTATAATGTCGGTGTACGATGTATTTGCATATGCTAACTGCTTGACTTGGAGAAAACCACGGATACGTTTATATCGCCACAGGGTCATACAGATTGATAATCCAGGGTCTTACAAGTGTCAAAGACTAAAGCCGTCCAGACGTAAGACTCAAATTGCACAAACCAAAGAACGCAAGATTTATGTACAAATCTGTTCAAGTGCCTACGTTTTCTCTTCCCGGAAGTCAGTTTGACAATAAGGTAAGAAGCTTAGCGAAACTTTGATCAAGGTTAAGCTTTAGTTTGAACTTTAAATACCAATTTGAAATTACAACAGTGTGGTTCTTAGAAAAAGGTTAAGCGTAAGCTAGGGATGTCTTACGCACATTCAGCTGGTAACTACTTCTTCTGATTTTCAATATCTTGAAATTCTTCTGACTCAACATTCATCAACCACGTTATGGACTCCCAGCTAAATCCTAATATTGTTCAACTGTTCACGACATACCACAAACCGCTTAACCTCTCGAACAACTCAACATACAAAAACACACATCAAGGCAATCTATCTGGCACTTAAATCACTTAAGTCCTGCCTAACCTCTACACGTACAAAATCATAAATCCACGTATATATCTACCAGCTGGACCTCTACAAAATTCCGTTGTAAATGCAATTGTCATCATAGTTGAACTGCAAACACAAATCCTCATCCCATGTGTGTTTCGCTCATTTGCAAAGACCTTTTAAGTTAGCATGACAGTCTTGAGCAAAAGTCAACAATCTTGGCCACTTTGTTATTTCATACGCGAGTACACATTTTTGCTTCTTAACCTGAAAGTCTTCTTAAGCTTCCGCATATAATAATAGAAGCCGAGTAGAAGCAAGCTACCAAGCCTCTTAACACATTTCATTGATTTGCACACGAGCATTGCATTTCCATCATCATCTGCTGTGAGTCGCCAAATGGCTCTTCTTTAAAAAAAAATCCAAACACATGGAGAAGATGTCATTTGTTTATGCAGAAACTGGTAGCTAAGGTCCCTGACCACAAAAGTGATAAATGTTAAGAATACTTTCTTCTCGTTCAGAAAACACTCCCTTCCGCAGCATCTTCACTTTCTTCTTCCTTCCATCTCGATGCATCGAACGACCGACCGATGACAACGACGCATTTCTTCATTCTACGACGATGATGATGAAGTTCCAAGTGTCTACCAACTGGGTGGAGATATATATATTGGGTCTACAGACTGAGAGTAATCCCATCATAATATCGTCTTGGCTATAAATTCTGGCCCCCTCCTCTCCAATGCGCATCTCGAATTTCACTTGCATAATATTCACAGTTGTAACATCTAACGGAAATGTAGTGAATATCAAGAGGTATTCATTACCCTTCTGCTGCTGGCATTGCACTCTTCTGCAAAGTGCCAATGAAAATGAGAAAATTTACAGTAAAATTGAAATTATAAAAAAATAATAACTAACAACAAGTTGAGCATCATCGTCATCGTATCATCGTTGTCGTAGTTAAGTTACCACGGATGAATAATTAACTACACACACTTTAGCTGACAGTTAAAGATGAGCTGAAGCTAACTGGGAGGCAAATGGTGAGATTGTGAATAAATTTCTTCAACTTTAACTTAACATAAAAACGAAATAAATAAGTTGAGGATGTGTCATTAACATAAAAGGTATTTTTGGTGTTTGCTCAGCTTTTAGCAACTTGGTGTGGCATCTTCGTTATTTTTCCTCTTTTTTCCTCCATTCAGGGGAATAGGAGATGACGTGAGGTCGTCCTGGAGGTGTGCAGTTAGAATTTTCTGTTTTTTTAAGTTTTGAAAATTGTTGGGAGATGTTCGCCGTTAGGCACTTGAACTTTATGATTGGTAATCCAAGATGGCGCATGTTAAATGAAATGTTGAATTTGTCAAGGATCACCAGTAGAGAAAAATACAGAATGAATGTTTGTAAGGAAGCTTCGATTAAAAGTGAAGAATACTTTTCGTAAAAATAACTTTTAAGCTTACTGTTGGCAAATGTTAGCTAAGATTGGAAAACTGTAGTTGGTCCCATAAATCTGCTTGAACACACCGGGTGTCTTGTGCAGAATGTCAGCATGGAATGCTTTTACTTTGAAGTGTTTTAGAACAGATCTTCAGCCCGGAAAGTCTTCTAGTACAACAAGACTTAGATCGCGATGGCTCCACCTTTTAAGATGTTAACCTCATGCTGCAACCGCTAAGGGAAGTCAAAACGGCTATCAGCGCCTTGAGACCAACAAGTTGCGGTGTAATTTGAACGGATCGATTCAAGAATGAACAAGCAGATATGTTGGAAGAATGGCAAAAATTTAATTATTTTTGGTAAATTGGACAACATTTTCGCTGGTGTTGTTCTCGTAATCCTTCGAATAGGAATCTAGGTAAACATTGACAAACAGGAATCTTTCAAGTAAAAATAAAGTTTGTTGACATTTTTCCTTCCAATTTTTGTTTGGAGAAGTTTTTGGACAGAATTATACAATGTTCTTCTTCTTTGTGAAAAACAAAAGAGCTGAGGTGCGAACTCCAAAAATTAATAAAGTTGAATAATACCCAGTTATTGCTTGAATTTTAAATTTTAAAGACTGTTTAAAATAGATTGAGCTGCTTTCCAAGCGTTTATGTTGAGTAAGTCAAGTTTTAAGCTTTTTTGGAGGCATTAAGCATCCTTGACGGCATGCAACATTTAGTTTGAATTATTGGCGTAAAGATGTCGGAAGAATTGCGAAAATGTATACCTCAGGCAGGCGATGGAAGAATGTCTGGGCTTTATGATGAAAACGTACCATCTGTTAACAAAAGTAAGCAGAATTAGCCAGCTACTGCAGTATAAACAGGTTTGAACTTCGGCATCTAAAACAAAGAGGTGAGCAATCCGATAATTTGGAACGTTTACAAGAATGACTGTCCCCAATGAAGACGATATCGACATCTTTAAAAAGAGAGAAAGAGAGAGAGTGGGCTCAACTGCAGACTACGTGTTCGAAGTAGTTTAATCATTAAGTCAGCAGTAAAAGCCGGTAACAAACAAAAGAGCTGAGCACTCGAGTGGCTGTTAACCAATGAACTCTCTAAAATTGTGCGTATACTTAATAACCCTTTTAAACCTTTCTTCTTTCGTTTATAACCCCACAACTTAACTTATTAAATAATTATGATGTTAAAATGGTATTTTTGGTATCACGAACATGCACTTAATTTCGCCAAATGTGTTTCTTTTCTTCCATGACCTTTGTTCATTTCATTTAACTCAAGAAACAATTCCTGCGTAGCCAAGAAACTAACAAAACCATAAAAACTATTAAAAAGTTCCTATCATAACTCTAGAAAACAGAAAAAAAGTCAGTCTGCGTTCACACAGTCATTAACCCAACAATAAAGGGTGTGAGCAAAACACACCACCACCTCTTAATTTTTGATGAAATAACAACACACAACAAAACAAAAGAATAAAAAAAAACAAACAAATACTCAATTGAAAAGGAAAAACCAACAAAAATTAAAATATTATTGTTTCCCTCTTTTTATTTGAGATTCCCCCGATATTCTAGTGCCAAAAGGAATCGTACAAGCATAAAATGAAGATACACAAACATAAACGCATACATCCTTCTTGTTCCAATTAAATTGCCCTTATCCACTCTCTCCTCTCTGGCTTTTGCCACAAGCTCCCGTAGTAGATACCACAAACAATTTAAAACAAATAAATCTATAGCAATAAGAAGATTACCAGCATCTCCACATCGGACAAGACTAGAGCAAATAACGTGTCCATTCACACAGCAAATACAACAACCATCCAGTAGTCCTTTTGTTATGCCCCATCTAGTCGAAGAGTGTGAGATAGATATTTTCCACAAACGCTCCCCATTCGGATGTTAATAATTGCAACCAACTTCCAACAAACAAGTGTACTTTATTTAAGTCTAATTATTAAACTCTTCTCCTCGGTCGCCCGTCAACCAGTTGCCCAGTGTATATATGTGTTTTTGCACCTCACAAAAGTAGAAAATAAAGGCGTAGCGTTTAGCCTCTATGTTCTACAACCATAGATAGGCGCAATAGCTATAGAAATAGATGCAGAGGTTGGTACCTTGAAATCACTGATTATCGGGTACATATAGCTAAGCGATATACCTTCGTTTGGAGTCCCTGTGAATACTGATGATGGTGGCGATGATGATGATGATGACGAAGATGGTGCAAGAAACGAAAAATAGATATAAGCAAATCTTTGCGCCACAATCAGTAACACCCTTTTGTAGTTCAATGTCTAGACAAATTGCAAAACACCGCAACCAAGACACCACACACAAAACAACACTCTATATGGCCCGAATGGTCTATATGTCGGTTGGTCGGTCGGACGGTCCGGTCAGTTCGCGAGCAAGAGAGATACAAAACAATTAAAAACACAAAACACCAAGCAAAAGATATCTATAATCGCTTACTGTAATCGATCGAACATGCTGGGTTTTATTTCGTGTAAACTCGTATACTTGCAACTGCATTTTATGTTCATAGTCTTGTCATCGTCAATGTGAGAAGTACTTAAGAGGTAGTGGTGAAGTGATATCAGTTGAAGATCTTTAATACGTAGTCATGCTCAATTTTAGCTACACCTGTTTCAGAGATCTCGATTTGAAAGAGTTTCGACTTCGAAGAGTCGATTGCACCTGAGTGCATGTAACTATAAATAGTACTAAACACTTTATTGTAAAATAAAAGAGTTGAATGGCAAGCTTGTAAACTTAATTTTGTGATTTATAGGTGCATTTGAATGCGTTAAAGAAGTAATGTGAATTAAACTCGCCTTTGCTAACTTATTTTGCACAAAATGCTTGCAAAACAAAAGAGCTGAGCAACGAACTTCAGATGGTATTTCATTTAAAATCAAATTTTAATGCTTAAAGTAATAGTATGTTGGACAGCTGATTGATACAAAACGTTCTTTCATACTTAGAGAAATCAGTGAGACCAATAGTGTCATGAGAAGTTGCTTGCAGATTGGAATTCTTTCCATAGGACCACATTTGAACGGTAAAGTGTTGATTCCGAGGACAGTAGCAGACCTATGGTTAAGTACCAATACCAAGACTGAGTGCCTTAGAAACTTCCGATGCTGTGCAAAAGATCATACTTTAGAATTCGCAAAGTGTCATATGAGAGTGAGTGGAGAACGTTTGAGAATCAATTCCAAGACGGAGATTCGCGTTTCAGTCAAATAACGATAAGGTTTTCGAATTAAAGATGCATTTAATTTTAATTAAAATTGGTCGAATGTATCCTAGCGAACTAAGACTACTGGGCCTCCTTCCTCCCAAAGGAAATAACAAAGCGATTGTTGTCAACGAAGACCCTTAAGTGCTGGGTAATGCCGAAACGCGAACCAGCTTAATACCAAAACCAAGAAACTGCGATTAAAAACAATGACCAATTTGCTTCTACCTTGTCCACACGATGGAGCTATAACGTTAACTTTTTGATGGACTCGGAGAAGACGAATTAAATAGTTAACATGATTTAAGCTCCATATAGCTAAGGTCGTATTCGTATAGGCGCTTGCAAAGGCAAGTGGATAGTGATTTAGCTCCGAATTCTTTTGTCAAATAACCGTAACCAAATTTGATTCTATAACCAACTTCCAAACTCTGCCAATACTTGTCCGGAACATAAAAAGTCTGCACTACAAATTCAAGATCGAGACGAACTGCTAGCAAGATAAAGAAAACAATCATCTTTTCAAGAAGTGGTTGTTGATCTTTAAGATCTTAATAAAAGTAGAAAAACGTATGCCTGCCGAATGATTCTGATGCAAATTTATGTAAGTGAGTTTTTGTAAGCGAATACTGCGATTTATTAATCAAAGTAGCAACTGCTTTTGCGGTTTAGCTCTAAAGGTCTTCAATATTCCCTCATTTTCCTATTTTTGAGCCATAACTAAGGAGTAAGTCTTATTTTTCCCGTGAAATAGAAGAGCTGAACACCAAACTTGCAATCAATTTATCTTTATCACTCCATGTTGATTCATGTTCGGTATATTAAAAACAAAAAGGGCAAAAATGTAAGAGCCAAAATCAAACAAAAATTAGAAAACAAAAGACCTGATCAGCAAACTTGATACACAAACCAAATAAAATTCAGTGTTATTATCGGTAATTAGAATATCAATTGTGCACCTCAACTGCATTTTAAAATGCAAAGAAAAACCACACTCCAAACACAAACCCCCTCTGAAACAAAAGACCTGACCACCAAACTCGAAAAACAATTCCTTCCCAACGACAAGTCACTTTAAGCCGCTTTTCGAGTATGATTAATTGATTGTAATTCATTATTATGCGAATTAAGTTTGCGGTTGGTGTCTTGCCCGCCACGGCGACTGAATGATTGACAGCCGGCGAATACAAATTCACCTTCTTACTCGTATTTCTTTTCAATGTTCTACGAAACTTCTTGGTGGTATAAACAATCTCTTTAATACTTCTAAGCTACCTTCGTTCTTTTGCCATATCTCACCGTCTGGCTTATATTTTTATTTATTGTTCGGGTTCACGCATTGTTAACATTGGTCTGCGAGATCTCTATCATAACGGATGATAATAATTTACAAATTATTTGACAAAATACTCAAATAATGACTACAAGCAGGAGAACAGTGTCAAGTTGAATGACCTTTGTGTGTTTTTGATTGTAGGTGATTTTTTCTCTCTCGTTCCAACTTTGAAATAAAATGATAGACAAATGGCCATACAAATGGTGTCAAATCATTATCAAATTCTCTCATTCACACTTTTCGCACTGTGCATCGGTCCAAAAGCTGGTGAAACTATTTCATTGCATTCGTTTAAGAACCAATGCGACATACTCACGATTGCTATCGCTGGGTGTTTTCAAATGCAATTTACAAGTTTGTGATTTATGTGCGCACATTTACAAAGAACATTGACCATACCATCTGGGTTAAAGGACTAAAATGGCGAAGAGCAACGAAGGGCTTTTTTGCGAATGTATAAGTAAAGTAAACATTATTCATAGTGTTTGTTTTGTTCTTCGTTGTTTTTTATTGTTGTGTGTGTGTTTTTTTAACTACTAGAACCCTTTTTTTGCCGCCCGGGTCTAGAGAAGTCATGAGACTTCTTATTTTTTTTTCTGTCTAAAAAACATGACTCTTGGAAGTTGTTGTTCTTTGCTAAGGTTCTTTTTTTTGCCTTTATTCTTAGAGTTTTGCTAAATGATGGCAATGAATCGTTGATGAGAAGGTTGCAGTGCGATATTGCTCATTCTTTGGTTGCAGTTGCTGCTGCTACAGCTTCTGCTGCTTTGGATGATGTTGCAATGACTGCTGATCATGTTTGTTCTTTGTGAGTGAAAATAATACTTTGCTAAGCAAATATTGCATCTTGTAAAATGCAGCTGTGAAAATGAAGGTGCCATGTTTTTTTTTGTAATTCCCTTTAATGTCATTAGTCAGCTCTTCGCCGACTTACAATGTTGCAGCAGAACTATGAATAAATTTTAAACTAAAAAAAAAACAATTAGGTTTGATTTATGATAGGTTTCGCTTGGACTCCAATTTTTCATTCTCATAGCTAGAGACAATTAAGTCCATAAATGTGAACGTGATATCTCAATTTCAAACTGAAAGCTACATAGACAATCGCTGCTGTGGGGAAGAAAGTGACCGCCATGGGCTATGAATCTTCTTTTTTTATCGTAGAGGGACATCTTTATGGTTTTAATTGAAAAAAGAAAAGAAGACAAAATTATTTTGATAAATGGCGAAGAAATGTTAAACTGCACTCTTACAAAAGTTTATAAAAAAGTGATTAAGTGAAATTGGTAGTAATTTAAACTTTCAGTGAAATTTATAGCTTAGACAAGGTAGTCAAGCTGTTGACAAGAACAATAATAAAAAAGTTGCTTTTAAAATGAATTCACTTTCGTTTCATTTCTTTTACTAATTTTTTTAAAAGTCCAATTAATAATTTCGAGAAAATCCAGACCGTAAAGAAAATATGACTTTTGGCAAACATTTGACAACAGGGCAATTAAAAAGCCACATGCTTGATTAATTAACTAACCGTCAATGAAAGTTGATCTTTTTCTCTTCTTCCATCAAGAAAGCCACTACTGCGTTCGTAAACGCACATGTTGTATTGACCTTGGATACCCCTTACTTAACAGTTTAATCCTAACTGTTCGTTGAAGAAGGCATTTGAAGAATTGAAAAATTAAGCAAATGAGTGAAGGGATTACCTGAAGAACAAAGGCGTTTTATTGGGATTCAAACTAAACAAAAGAGCTGTTGAGCGAACTCTGTTTATGAATCAGTCTTCTTGGCGAGTTTATTTATGCAAAACTGATATAAAATGACATAAGTGGTCAGCACGGCACAAGTCAAATATGAAAATAAAAATATTAAGGAAATGGTGATAAACCTTTTCTGTAATATAAGTCGTAAGGAAAAGTTTTACACAAATTCTATTGAAGTTTTTGCAAAATATGTGTTCATTGTGCTGTGGGGATATCTGTTGTATTTTTGTAAAATTTTATAATTTTCATTTTTTGGCATACAATTGTAATTTTTTTTTTTGTTACTAACAAAACTAACACAAAATAAATATTTCAAAATAGGTTAAATGGACAAAAACGAAAAAGAAATTGTACAAATTTTTTGGTGGAACTGTTGTAAATAATTATGATCCAGCGAAAGCAATGAGAAAAACACGTTGGGCTACGGTGAGTTTTATTTTCTTGTGGTTTTGTCCGTTGACAATTTACGTATTGCTTCTGGATTGGATGAAGGTGTGTGGTTGTCGAAAATAAAGTTATCGTCTTCAAAGCATTGCAGATCACTTTATTATATATAGGGTGAGGTGATTTCTTTAAAAAAAATATATCCTGCTTAATCTCAGTATTTTAAAGGTTATGTCATTGCAATTTTTTCGTAACAAAAATGTTTTTGTCAACTTGGAATTTTCTTATATTTAAGAAAAATGTGTTTTACTTTTGAGTAGAGTCATTTTTGTTGGTTTTTATCGGTTTCTTGTTCTCAGAACTACTTTCAGCTCGAATTTTTCTTCAAAAACAAACACAAAACAGAAAAATAAAATAATAAAACTTAAAAATTAATTTATTCGTTCATACGAAAATTTGCTTAAGAATCGTTCATTTTTATAAGAATAAGAAACATTCGCATGCATTTTCCATCGACCACATTATCTTAAACCTCATTTTTTGTTTATTATTATTTTTTTTTTTATTTAACAACATCAATTAGAGTAACATAACTTAGTTTGACTGAAAACAATAATTAAAATTATAACAAATAATGATATATTATAATAAATACAAATAACACTAAATTAATTACATATTAAAAAGTGAAAATTAAGCATATTTTTAAACGAATGTCTCGACATATGAAAGAAAAGAAATTGAACGATTCAAATGAATTTGAATTAAAAGTGCTTACACTTTACTTCAGTATAGTTTGAATTTTTTTATTCTCTTTTACTTAATTACTCTTAGAAGTCTGCAAAGAGAGGACATGAATTGAATTTATACATATTTTTGAGTCGATTGAGTCATGATGGAGTAAAATTTTTTTTTTTGCTGAGGGTAAGATTATGGTCAGTGATGTTACATCAGGATGACGTTAAAGTTATTTCTTAGGAAATTCATCTTTCTTTAATTAGGGGTTATTGAATTGGAATCAGGAGTGGCTCAATAACTAAGGTGTTACTTTGGTGTTAAAGAAACGAGGGGAGGGTTACACTGAGGGTCCCATCTAACACCAGATATCCGACTTAAGAGAAGCGCTTGAATTTAGTTTTGTTCATTTACGACAATATGTGTGTATATAAATATATGTATATAGCGGCTTGAAATATAAAGTGCGGTAGTCTAGTGGCAGGTGCAAGAACCTACCCCACCGACGAGCTGGCCTATGGTGGCAGCAAGCAAGCCGAACCGCACCTCGTTAGCTAGACCTCTTATTTAGTTGGTTGTAGTTGATTTTAGGAACCTGTGTTTCTGAGAAAGCTACAACCAAGCCTGTCATCGCTCATAGCTAAGTAAGCCCATCGAAATCCGTTACATCATTTATAAAAATCAAAAACAACAATGGACCTAGATGATTTCCTTGTGGGACGCCAGAAGTAACTGAGATAGGATAAGAAATATTAGAAGCTAAACGAACAAATTAACTCCGATCACAGAGATAATTTTTTAACCATTTTAAGATGCTTGAATGAAAACCAACGCATTCAAGTTTGCTCATTGAAATTTTATGGTGAACTCTGTCAAATGCTTTCGCAAAGTCCGTATAAATAACATCAACTTTATTGCCATTTTCTATAGAATTAAAAATAAAGTTTGTAAAAATTGTAAAGTTGGTGGAAGTTGATTTTCCGGGGACGAAAGCATGTTTATAAGGTGAAATAATTTCTTTAATGAAGAAATTCAGTTTATCAGAAACTATCTTTTCAAAAATTTTAAATTTTAAAATTTATAACAAAAGTTAACTTATTTATAGTTTAAACTTGCAACCCCGACTGACGTTTTTCTGTTCTAAATACTTAATTAATTGTTATTAATTTTGTATGAAAAAAAAACAAGAAATATGTATTAAGCAAATATAGTGTTTGGTCTTTAAAGTCAATTAGTTTGTATTCCTTTTTTCCATTAAAAATTGTTTTTAATAAATAAAAATAAATTCACTCAAAATCACTAATTAAAACTTCTTTTAATGTTTTTCCTGATCCCTTATAGGAGTTTAAATAAATTCCAATATTCTTTATTATTAAATTTATGGAGGAACCAGATTAACCAAAATTTTGTATTAGTTGTTTTGCAAAAATCACCTGCCTTCTACCAGAAAATCCCAAGAAAATAAATATTCCTAAAAATGCAGTATTTCTGTCAATTTCAAGCACAATAGAGCTAACCACAACTCAAAAATTTGTTGCAATTGCAACCTAATTCCATTAATATGAAATAAAATGTTAATAACAGTTTTTGTGGTTCTTCGCGTACTGTGACTACTACTAGACTGACTAGACTTAGTGATCCAACAATACAACACCAGTAAATTTAACAAAAGCAAAATTGAAATTATTAATTTGTTGCAAGTTTTTAACTGTCTGAAACCCTAGAACAAGATGGTTCTAACCTCACATTGTATTATTTTTAGTCTTGTTAGAAAAAGATAAAAACAACTAATGTGAAGAGTACTTTTGTTTATTTTTTTCTTAGTTTAAAAAATGCAAACATTTCTCTCCTTTTTTGCGGGATGTTGCAAAGTAAAAACTATGTGCAGACATTTTTTTTAATGTTCAATAAATAAATTTGGAAGGCTTAAATATGCTATGCTACCTCGCTTTTAGTAAATTCGAAAGGGAGGCTTGTTTAGTTCAAAAGTCTAGGACAAAGCAGGAATAGTCGGGGTTTGATATTTTTGAAGGCATAAAATTTGCAAAAATAAACCTTTCAAATTCAAAACAAAAAACTACCCATGAAGCTTAAATGTCTTCAAATGTCTTCTTCCTATGGAAACTTAACTTTGAACCAAAAAGCAAACACTTGCCACCCAAGTTATCCTATTTTATAATTTGATTGTTCTTTTATATATATAGATTTCATAGAGATCAATGACTACACGGAGAACTGATTAAAAATGCATTGATTAAACCAAGATATTAAAATACCTACACATTAGAATATGGAATCTCAAGCTCAACAATATTTTAAGTCAAAATAAGTTTTGGATCATCTATCTTCTCAAGAGTTTTTCTTTGAAAATCCTACTTTTTTTCACTTCAAATAGTGTCGCACATGAAAATTAAACAAAAGAGCTGATTTGCAAACTCCTAGAAATTAAAATTCTTAACTGAACTGTAGTCGATGTCAGTAAAATTCAATTTCAAAGCATCTGTTCAAAGTTCAAAGTGTTGAAAAGAAAAATCCCAACTAGGCACATGTATAGTATTGTATCGAGACCTTTGTCCAAAGTTCTTAAATTTAATTTTTTATTTATCGAAGCTTAACTCACCTTAAAAAAGCAGTCAATGTGTAGAATCTGGATTCGCGAAACACCTTTATTCTCCACAATTAAAATTTTTCTTTTCAAAAATTCAATTAAACTTATTTGATTAACTCTTTCGACACTTTGACTTAGCAGTTGACTGCACCACTTTTTCTTTTAAATTTCAAGACAAAACAATTTTCCAATCCAATCGTAATCCAATATTAATTTCCAAAGCAAACTCAATTCCCGGAAACAAAAACGCAACCACAAATTTCAAGTCTCAACTAAGCACAAAAAAAAAACGACACCCAAAAAAAATTTGCGGTGCGTAGGAAAATTTTTAAAAAATTTTCCTTTTTTTCCAACTTTGCAAATTAATCTTTTTCCGACAATTTTTTCTGTTTGAAGTGATTTAAATAAATTCTTGTAGAAAGTTCACACCACAAAAACTCAAAGAGTTCTTTTTGCAAAAAAATCAACGAACTTGACCGTTGTAAGGTCGCCGTGGAACTAAAGTCTATGCCAAGGTAATGAGTTGTTATATAAGTTAGAAGACTTCTTAAAGAATTTTTCCTCTTAGCCTTCGATGTTGCTCGTCGTCGTCGGTTGTCGAGTTGACTTTTTTTCCACACACAAAATCGTTTTTCTCCTCGTCTTCTTTGGAGTTTCTGTATGTTCTGTGTGTTCTGTGTGTATACCAACCATGACCATCGCGGCCATACCACATACCACCATCATCATCATTATGCTTCATTCCATCATCATGATGATCATCGTATTCGTCGTCGTCCTCCTCGTCATGACGATGAACAAGACCATGATCATCAACATATCGAATGAGTACAAGAACTTTTATCACAACACATTGAAAGTTGGTTCTCAACATTATCCACTCCGCGAAACGCCTATAAAAGAGCAATCGAGGCAAGACCCGAAAAAGCCAAATCTTCGATCTTGCTAACAGAACTTCGTGTTGCTCTTTAGGAAATTCTTTCTCCTTTGCGAAATTTCTTTCTCAGATTCTGTATATTTTCACCGGTACGGGCCATTGCTCTTTCGACATCATTCTTTTGATGGTGATCTTGAAAAGGAACAAAAAAGATCTTCATCGCATCTTTGAGTTCGATCGTAAAATGTTCAGCAACATGCTGCTGGTTGTATCAGCGATCGAACGAGCCAACGCAACAACCAACCTGCACACCGCAAACAGATGGCAACATTTTTAACTCAAGATCAAGTTAATGGTCGTTGGCCAGGCCATGATCTTGCCCATGACCGAGGCCGACAACATCGGTGTGTTGGGAAATGCTGTGTGGCACGACCGCAGCAAGCAACCTTGGTTTCAAGTTGCGTATTTGTTTGTTCATGCTCATGATCATCATGATTTGATGATCAAGTTCAAGATTTAAGTTTCAAGAGTGGCGAACGAACTCGTAAATGTGTTAAGAGAGGGAGAGAAGATTGGTTAAAATTGAGCATTGACAACTGAGAATGAGAAAGGGAGAGACCAGCGATCTCTCATCCGGAAGTGGGTGGCTGAAAAAAAGACTATTTTAGAGAGCTTTCACGACTGCTTTCTTTTCTCTTCGATTCAAATGGAGTTCAATGAACTATGAAAATGGCTTTTTTACTCTTCGATTGGCCTGTGATCTTTTTAAAGGAGTTTCATAATGACGTGAAATTCGATTGAAAAATGTGAAAAGCTCTTTAAGAAGTTCTCTTAATGAAATTTAGTAGACATGGAATTTTTATTTCAAATCAATAATATAATTTTAGATTCTATTTTGATCAGGTATATCAATCTCATAAACTTAAAATGTGTCGATATGTTTATGTCTCTTTTATCGTTTTGCCAGGTTTTGTGGAATACAGATACAGCAGCAGTCTCAAGTCATGCATATTTGATTTGGTATTGTTGTCTTACTAGTTTCATGACACCATGTGAATAATTTGCATTGCAAAAAAAAAATGAAAATTTCGGAATTTCGATAAATATTGATTTCGATGATGATGTTAAAGATATTGGTATTTATCATCTTCTTCGGTCGATCTGTATTTTTGTTTTTTTGTTTTTATTTTCGTCCACAAGTTTCCAGGTGTACACTCCTCATCTGCCGAGACGTTTGTGACAAATTCATTCCAAATTTGTGTGTGGGCGATTTTTCTAATCAATTTCTTGTGCTTTGAGTAACATTTAAATAAGACATGATAGAGTAACTAAGATTTTTTCGGATGGAAGTGGAAAAACTGAGCCATGAGTAAAGTTTGATATGAACTTATCAATGCACTGCTACACAAAAAAAACTCCTATTCGAACATGTGTAGTTAGAAAATTCGAAGTTAAGCTTGTCAGTGTTCGTTTCTGTACATTTCGTTGTGATAAAAAGGGTCGGCTCAACTCAAATGGCATTTTGGTGTTTAAAGCAAACGAGGTAAATAACTAGGCTGTGTTCAATATGAAAGGGTTACTTTTCTGCTGTATTTGTGGCTATAACTGGTTCGAGTTCTGTCTGCTATTGTATGTAGCCAAATTTTGAAGTTAGTCCCCCTTTTTCGATGTAACCCTCTTTTCCAATTTTGCAGAACTCTTTCTAAAACTAATGCGGAACTCTAGAACTCTTGAATTTAAGTTGAAATACATAAACAGAACTAATTTTCTAAAAAAAAATCCTTGCTGCGTGAAGTTAGCACAAAAACAATTTTTTTCTTCGAATTTTAGCCTTAATTCGCCAGACCTATTGAACAAAAGTATGAAAAAGTCTTGGTTTGCTACCGGGAACTTTCATTTCTCTCAGGCTAACAATAAAAAAAAAAAACTAACCCCTAATTTCTTCACAAAGTTCTAAATTCCTTTTAGAACTCGATCTAGTGAGTCTCGGTCTAACGTTGTAACTAGGTTCTTAGAATGTTTGGAACTCGGGTATTTCTTCACTTCTCTAGAACTCGATCTAAAATCATAATTGAGTTCCAAGCGCTTAGAACTTGTTATTTTTAGAACCTATTTCTAGAATTTTTTTTTAAAACTTTTGAGTCAGCTGGCAGTATTTTTTGACAGACATTTCCTTCACTTCGAAATAAATATATTTTTTGACTTTGCCCTTATTTTATTTTTTTGTATGTTTGCCCCTATGTATGTTCCTATGTGTGTATGTTTGTTTTTGTGATGCCTGTGGTGGTTGAGTGTGCTGGCTGTTCCGCAGAACGTGTGGTTCGAATTCGAATCCTACCCGTGCCCATAAACTGTCAAAAAAAAGTGATTCTCAACTCAGCAGTTCGGAATTGGCGGGAAATTGTAGGTCTTCTCAATCCTTCACACGCACTCAGAGAATTGATGATGAATTGGTTACACTTAGGTTTGGACTTTCTTTTAGCTGTCGCCACTGGCGAAGTATACTTCACTGAATAATGAAAACTTAGAATTTGTTTCACAATGAAACAGACTTGTTCTCGAATTAAGTGTTAACAATAGAATTAGGTTGATCAGGGCCTGAATTCCCTCTTTTGTGTGGTCATTTTCGCAAGCTGGAAGCAGTTCCCGATGCTGTGTGTTGAGACATCAATTTTTCGAGCTGCGCAGACAATAGAAGCCGTTTGTTGTCATAACTGTCAGTCAGTGTTTTCCATGCAGCCTCAAAATTGCTGTCTGTAGCTGGGAATCCTTGCACTAGGCTTAGTGCTTCCCCTGTCAGATTGGTTTTTAAGAAATATAGCTTCTGGGCCGGTGATATTGGTTGTTCAAGAATCATTGGTTTGAACAGATCGTAAAATGGACGCCAATTTAGATAATTTCCGTCAAATTTTGGTAGCTCGATCTTCGGGCGTTTCAACGATGCATTTGCAAGTATATTTTTTGAATCGTGCAAGTTGACGCCTGTTTGCGGTAATCCCGTCAAAAGAAATTCCAACTGTTCTTGAAGATTAAAGTAGACCTTGACATCGTCTTCGTTTAATTCATCATCCATTTGTTTGAATACTAATCTAAGTTGTTTGAAATTTTCCTTTAAATTATTGAAATTTATGTGAAACACTTCGGACCTTGGGAGTTTGAATTAACTAATTCCGGCATACACTTGTTCAATAATAACTGGAAATGCTTTGCCAGCATTTTGTATTTTGTACTTGGTGACTTCATCTTTCGTTCTTCTGATGCTGCTGCGGATTGTTCTGATTGAGATTCTGTTGGTGCTTTTTTCTTGTTCTCCTTGACTTAGTCTGCTCCCTGGCCTTGCAAGCTGCTTACACGATTGATGATGTCCGATTTCATATTTTCATAGACCTTTTTGATCTTATCGTAGTACTCCTTTGTGAAATACTCGTGGTGATCTTGGTCTGAGTATTTGTCTGAGATTTCAGAGTTATTTGTGTCAAAGACACCCACAATGGCTATTTGCTAATAAGATTAGAATCATTTAATTCAGATGAAATGCCACCAGAGTCCGACGACGTCCGCAAAACGCCTTCGATTGTTGCTGAAAGCATAGCTTTCCCAGTCTATAAAATGAAGTTAAGCCTTCAGACGATTCCAATACTCTCAACGACAGCTGCATGTGTTGTGTACACCTTTCCCATCGAAACAAAGGTGCCGCGGTTTTCTGACAACACCGAAGTTCTAGCTATAACAAAGTTCTAAATCGAAGTTCTCACGCGTCAGAACTTGGTGATGAATTCACCACTAAACCGTGTTTTAAGGGCTAAAACGTTAACAAGAAATTAGGCGTAAGTTAAAACTTAGTGTTGACTCTGAACCGGATTTAATCGAACACAACGAATATTGAACTATAAATTAAAGACCTATTTTTAGTTAAGACAAACAAAAATATTAGTGTAGTGTATTGTGACATCAATGCAACAATTTATTTTTCATTGATTTTTTGGTTTATGAAAGCTTGAGTGTATTCACTTATGGAATTAATAATAATTTGTTAAAAGACACATGTGTGGCTTTATTAAGTGCCTCCAAGCAGATAAAAATAAACATAATAAAATCTTCTTGGATTATTAATCTTGGTTTATTTTATCTACTAGGATGTGATCATAAGAAACACTTAACTGGTTTTAAAATTCCCCATCCGTACGCATGGCTCTAACATACTTTAATCCAATGTCTCAATTAATTTTAAGTTCCCATAATCCCATTTCTGGTCGCAGAAAGTGAATAAATTAATTCGGTTTAATCATTGTGATTTGTGACTGCTGACGTTATGTGCGGAGGATAGAAAAAACTTACATTCCAAGTTATTTTAAATTTATTTGATTTATTTAAATAAACTAAAAGCTTCTCATCTGTTGAAAATTAGCATGTTCGGTTAAAATTCGTTCCGATCTACAATCGATTCGTTAAAATGCACATTTTATTGCTCCGTTTTTTCGACATCACTTTAATTAACAAAAACCTGATAATGTTTTGTTTTTCATTATTAATGGTCAACTCGGTGACTTACAACTTCCTGGGAGGCTTCAAAATTCGTTGATTCAGAAAGAAAAACTAACATAGCATCCAATGCTTACAAAAAAAAAAAAATGTTTGACTCTAATGGAAATGGCTGTGGGAAACAAGGTTTTTCTAAATAATGAAATGAGTATAAAGTAGAAACTAAGAAGTCTTCAAAGCGTCTTTGGTGATTGAACGTCAGGGTCTGATGGACTTCAATAATTTGGAAAATTTGTCACCAATAATGATGTTTGAATGAGTATGGTGAGAACTCTAACAAATATGGCTTAAAAGTAGTTTGTAAAGTTTTTTCTGATGGTATGCAAAATTAGCTCTTGCATTTATACAATTCAGAGCTCATTTTGATTGCTACCAGACAAAAGAAAGTATATTTGCTGAATATCATTATCATACTCATCCGTGTCAAGGGCTCATGCATACCGTAATTGGGCCTATGTCTAGGAACTTTAACAATATCGATGCCACGAAGATGATAGTCTCTTCTCCGATGGTTAAAAACTATAGCACTAAGAAGGTCTGGTGCATCTGTGACACCTGTCATAAGTTGATGAAGGAAAACTATGGGGCATATGCATAAAAATCTAGTATTTACTAGTAGTAAATACTTCAAGTAAATACTAGATCAACAAGTAAAAGCTCAGATTCGTAGTATTTACTTCATTTGGTATGCATAAAAAAAAGTAAATGCTAGCTAGCATTTACTAGTAGTAAATACTAGATTCATCCAAGTAAAAACTACATATTCATCGGAAGACTCAGGAATTTACTTACAGCAATTGAAAAATAAAGTAAAATGGAAAATTAGACTAAAGAAGTTATAAGAAAAACCTTAAATTTGCTTAAATTAGGTATTTAGATTTCATCACTTTGAGCTGAAAACTGAAGTATTTGTTATTGATTTTTTAATTATAAATTTTCATACGACGCGTGGTTGTTTCATAATCTTGACA
Source organism: Sphaerophoria taeniata (assembly GCA_943590905.1). Lineage (NCBI taxonomy): Eukaryota > Metazoa > Arthropoda > Insecta > Diptera > Syrphidae > Sphaerophoria > Sphaerophoria taeniata. Next base: position 264,695,233 of record OX016540.1, read on the forward strand.
AAAAACGAAAATCATTGTACGTTAGATTTTGTCAAAATGTTTGAGGTGCATTCGGTTCTTTTGATAAAATCATAAAATTTATTTTATTTGTCCGCAGCTGCCCCTATCTCCTGATTTCAGGTGCACCAGAACGGCGTCCGTGGTCGTTAGTAGTTTCGCTTTTAACTCCTCTGTCCTCTTCTTCAAAGTAGTCGGGTTTCATTTAAATACTTTGCAACATTATGCAAAACAAAACATGCCACGTTTTTTAATTGCACCCGCATATAGTTTTGTAATATTGGGAATCGACTTTTAAGCTGACCAGAACATCGTTCTATGATGACCCTCTCTTTTGTATGTGATTTGTTGTAAGATTGGGTTTCTACAAATGGTGTTATTAACCAAGTGGCGATTCCATATCTTTCATCTGCCAAAAGAACTGTGTTAACTGAATTTCTTAAAATTGGTTCAAGAAAACTGTTTTTCCAAATCCTGGAGTCATGAACTGAACCAGGCCATTCACAAAAAACACTTGTAAAACATTCTTTTACATCACAGGTGGCTGGAATGTTGATGGATGCATATGCATATCCCTTTCGATTTATATGTTCTCAGAATAGAAGTGTGGTTTTTTAATCTCCACATGTGTGCAATCCAAGGCTCCAATACAAGAAGGAAAGCTGTATTTAGAAAGCCAAAGCGGTAAAGCATTTTGAAATTATTTGTCGCTGGAGATCTTCTTTCCTTGTTAACTTGTTCAGTATTAATGTGCAAAAACGCGGCCATTTGACAAGAATATTGAACCGATCGCGTTGAATGTTGATTTGCCAATGAAAATGTTCGTTTCAAACACCCAAAAGTATTTACTAGCAAATGTTCAAGTTGCTCTTTAGCAACTTGTAAAAATTGAAGTAAATACTAGTAGTAAAAGGTTTTTATGCATATCATTTTAAGTATTTACTACCAAAATTCATCCATACCTAGTAAATACTTATACTTCTAGTAAAAGCTTTTATTCAAGTATTTACTTGAAGTTTATGCATACGAAAAAAAGTAAATACTATCAAAATTGACTAGTAAAAGCATTTACTACCATTTATGCATATGGCTCTATATCATTGTTGGTCCTTCTTTGAGACAACGTTTGCATTTGAAGGAGTGATACTTAAACCTCATAAGAAGGAATATTTTGAGGATCATGCCATTGAATACCTTTTAATGCAAAACAACATTGAACCGATTCTAACCTATCAATATGAGTCTCATGAAAAGGAGTCCAAATCTGCAAAGCATATTCAAGTGGGGACGAACTAGGCAATTATAAAGAGCAAGGATGACGTTAGGATTAAGATATTCTTTTGACCGAAGTTTAATGAACCCCAGCATAGAATTAGCTCAGTAAACGATGTTGTTAATGTGCTCAGTAAAATCTAGATTCGGTGTAAAAATAACTCTAATGTCCCTTACTTTAAAAACAGGAACTATAATTTTCTGGGATAAAAAATATTCATGAGTCGAAGTTGCTCGTTTTCTTGAGAATGTCATTGTCAGACATTTCAACGGGTCAAGATTTAAACTGTTCTTATAACACCTTACACAAAAACTATTTATATCATTTTGCAGAGAAATACGATCATTGTTAGATGAAATTTTCATAAAGATCTTTGAAGATCTGCAAAAATAAGAATTTCAATGACTAGAACACACAAACTTGCATCATTTATAGAAAAAGTAATAGAAGTGGACCCAAATGACTTCCCTGCGGAACACCTGATTTTGCAGTAAAGGTTTTCGAAAACACGTCTCTGATAAGTTCTATTTTCAAGGTTACAAGAAATCCATGAAACAAGTGTAGGAAAACAGCCTTTCAACTTGATAACTGAATGTGACAGTTTATCTGAAGCTTTTGAAAAAGCAGTGAATATACAGTAGATATCCTGTCTGTTCTCCAAACTGTTTGGATGGTTTGCATAAAACCATATTGCTCACTGCGTATGATGTTTTTGCAGTAAAAAAATAAACTGTGACATGATATTTGTTCAAACAGTTAAGTAATAAAAGAAAGCTTACGAGTTTGCCTATAATTAACATTATCGACTTGTCTCCCTTTTTAAAGGTTGTAGATACGAAAACAGAAATACAAAATTATCGCATCCAATTTTTGCGACTTCTCTACCAGTTTGATCAACAAACGGTTACATATATTCATGACTTGCCATAGAATACATAAATGTCGCATGTAAAAATAATATCGCTTAGGCTTAACTTATTCGCGACAGTTAAAAGCATTATTGGATTAACGACTCCCAAGTCTTGAAATTTGACATTTACCATGCTGTAAACATTATGTAGCTGACGTCTCCAGGTAACGACGAAATCATAGACTCCACACAAGCAACGAGAACCCAATTTTGAGTCCTGGTTGGTCCAAATAACGAAGTGAATGTGTTCTACCTGCATTCTGTGAGAGTCAAAAAGTCAAATCTGACCGAAAAAAGCTACCGAACCTCTCTCTTTATAATCCACTTCAAACCTACTTGGTATTCCACAGCATAATTAACGCATAAAAACAACCAATTTGGTATCATTTAAATGAATCTGCATTACAAATTGGCACATCATAAAAAAATGTCTCCATCATAAATTACCACGACGAAGAAGAATTAGCGCACTGATTCGAAGGGACAACTTAGTTAGTGTATTTGGAAGACCCGCATCGAAATGAGAATCGGCAATTTTTGTATTTAGGTTATCAAAAGCTTAAATCTGCGAAATTCTGGAATGGCTGTTTATCTTTCTGTCTCACGTGGAAGTTGTACTTTCAACCAAGCAAAAGTCTTAACTGCAAAAAGTGCTAATACGATAACTCGGTCAGCGCGTGTGATGTCTCTTTGCTTACTTTTTATGCGGAAACTACACTCTCTCAATTTTTTCTCAATAATTATAATGATTATTCTCATGATGTTTGCCATTTATTTTTGCACACGACAAGAGATCGACGACTAAAAAGACGACAGCGCCGAATTTTTCCCACTCAAGACAAACAACATCACACATTTTTGATAAGACTGAAATATAATTCGTTGCTTGGTTTCCGCTTAATCAAGCTTTCCATCCGATGCGCCTGGCACCGCAGCAGCTATGGGAATGATTAACGCCCAAAAGATATCCCCTCAATTTGGAACTTAATCATTATTTATCATCAAAGCATATTATACGAGAGAATCGTTTGAAGCGGCACACCACCAGCTACGGCACGGAGCTAGCGTGTGCACCTGCTGCTGGTACACTGTGTCGCGGGGGGAGGAGTTCAGAAGAAAACATCACAACATGATGCAGCTAGGCATCACATGAGTTATGGCCCAAATCAATAAGATGAAGAATTGTTAATTTCTTACGTGGTACAGTAGGGTGTTTTACAATTTCCCAATTTTGTCAACAAAGTATGAAAGTTCATGTCAACTATCGAACCTTCAGTGTGAATTTAGTCTCTTTTGTGATTTTGTCGATCCACTGTACATCTGCGGCAGTGAATTGCTACAAAATACCAAACATTCAATTTGAGTGGATTGACTAATGGCACAGTAAAGAATGTGTTGGCACCCAGTGTATGTCTAGCGGGTGTTTCCTCTATAATTTTGAAGAAGACTTAACAACAAAATCAAGAGGCTTTAGGGATAACTCAAGGCGCAAATTATTTCTGAAGGCTTCGCATTTCTAAAGGGATTGAATTAATTGCAATTGTTAGCTGATCAGCGGCAATTGGTAATGGGGCCAGAAGGTCAGGCCATCATTTTTTAGAGAAACTAAAACGAGTAAAGATTTGATAGCAGTTCAATTAGCAATAAATGTCATGACTCGATAACTCATGGGAGAGATTTTTGTTTGTTTATTATTTGTAAGATTTACTCCCGGAAGTGGTCTAACCCTTGATAGCTACACACTGTATTGGTTGCGTGTGTAAGCTTTTCTCAGGCCAAGTGTAAATTTGAAATAATAATTCAAACCACGTGTGTTAAGTAAGAAATGTAGTTTAATCACCTTCACCATGCGTCGTGTCAATGCCTCGAAATCGGGAACAAAATTTGATACAGATACCATTGGTAGATTGCTAGTGAAGTTGGTAATTGTTTGTAGGCCTGGGTCAAGAAACTGTATCTATTAATTTTATACAAATGAATGTTGGCTTTCTTCTCGCTTTTTTATTTACTAATGGCATCAAACCTTTGAAGTTCGTTGGGGAACCCTTAAATGGCATAGGTTTCGGCAAATATACTAATTCTTCAACTATCAATAAAATCGATGAACCACAGTTTGGTTACTGATATAAAACAGAACTAATTACGGAAATCTGATCTGATGGCTTCTATGGGTTCTGTGATTTGTTACAGAACAATTATGGTGTTGCACGACGCGAGCGACGGCTCCAAAGAACTATGCTCGAACGGCTCACACTCATCACCTCCTTCACTCATTACCTCCTTCAGTGCGTAAAAGGCAACCTTCAGCTTAATGCAGACTCCGAACGCCAGACTTATCCGTTAGACATGATACCCTTGGAAGACTCGACTTCAAAGAGGCATAAAGCCAGTACGCCACAGGTACTCAAATAATTCTGAACAATTGCAATTTGCAATTATATTGATAACAACTGGTAGAATGCTATCAATATTCTAGTTTTCACACTAAGTTAAATGTCTGTTCGTTTAGGATCCAACCTTAAGTGACATTAGTTGAATCTATAAAGAATCACTTGCTGCTGTCCCGGCCAGAATCTCATCTCTGCGGGTTGGCTAGTAAATTCGGGAAATTGTTTCATTGGGCAAGTCAGTAAGTATCGGCTGCACATGACAGCTATTAAAAGTGCCGTTTGCTTATTGTATAAGTTCCGTTTCGAGCTGAATACCACAAACACCTCTTTGGCTGTTCATTCATTGTTACATTTTTTCAATATACCCTTACAAGCGTTTGTCGACCGCATTTATCTCCAAGGTAGCCTTGGGGCGTGATCGATTATTATTCTTTTTGACTTAAATGCAATAGTACGAACAAATCGAACCAATTACAGGCATAGAAATAGCAGAAACTGTCATCTATCATATTCAACACGCCCAGCGTCAATAGCAGCATTATTGTTACTTACGACATTAAGAACATATGCAAGTACATATTGTACATATGTACATATCTGTTAAAAAGAACTTGATCAAAATCGATCAGAGGGGCCGAAAACAGTGGGTCCGGCGATTCCGTCCGTCTGTCTGTCTGTTAACGCATTTGCAGCCTTAACCAATGGCCCAGTTGAATTAAAAAAATTAGAAGTTTGGGCGAATTCGCGTGGGCAGTTTTATTTTATTTTTAAGATTAAAACTGAAAGAAGCCCCCATACAAATTTTTCAGAAAGAAGCCCCCATACAAATTTTTCAGTAAAAAAAAACAACATTCTCAAAAACGGCTCCTACGATCCTCGTACATTTTTTTTATTGCTCCAAAACGGTTCATACATTTCATAGAATATTTTTTTGTTATGAGAATTTCTCGTACAATAGTCCGATCCGAGAGTTCTTATATTTTATTGCCCAAATAATATTTTGTATTCAAATCCTAAACATTTTTTTGGGTTTTCTGATTTGCGATTCGAGTTACAAAATAAATTGTATTTGTATTTATAAACGTTTACACGATACAATAAATTTATAAATAAGTAATAAAAAAAAAAATATGACCAAGTAAATATTTAAAAAACATAAATGGCAAAGAAACAAATGAGTGTATATAAAATTAAACAGTAGTTAACTATTAATTAATATTTGTCACAAAATAAGTAAGTAACTTTTTCTTAAAAATGGTTGGAGAAGTGATTCTTTGTAATTCAAAGGGAAGGCTATTCCAAATCCTAATTGAAAAGACGAGGTGAGATCGATCAGCAACGGAATGAAGAAAACGTGGAAAAATAAGTCGTAACCCTCTGTGGGATTGAGCGAATTGAAGCATTTCCCCTAAATACCCTATAGATCTTCCATTAATAATGTTATGCAAAAGTAATATATTACGAAACATTAAATGATTATCCAAACTAATCCCCAGTAACGTAGACTGAATACTAGACACACTTTCACACCTAGGTATATTGTATATGAAACGCAAGCAATCGTTATATGCTACGTTAAGTTTACGTTTACATTCAAAGTCAAGACAAGGGTATACAGAACAAATGAAAGTAATGAAAGGAAGAAGCAAGCTTTTGACTAAATGTTTTTTGACATCACCATTTAGAAAATGTGACGAAGTCCTTAGAGAGCGGAGACCAAAGTAAATACGTCTTACAGCATCAGAGATGGCACCACAGCAAGTGAGTTTATTGTTAATTTGATAGCCTAAGTACCTACTTTAATTTTTTGACAAATTCGACTGTTCGGGAATTTAAAATAACTTTAGGGATATCTTCAAGAACAACATCATTTTTTGAACACACCATACTCAACGTCTTCAAAGGATTAAGACGTAACATATTCGTTTGAACCCATTCCTGTACATGAACTAGATCCTCATTGATTCGCGCTACAGCATCTTCCATCATACCTAGTTTGCAAAATTTATACAGCAAAACATCGTCTACATACAAGTGAACTGAGCAATTTTTAATAACATTTGGTAGATCATTGATAAACAGTGAAAACAGAAGTGGTCCGAGGACAGATCCCTGGGGAACGCCACAGTGAGCAATAAAAGGAGTTGAAGTTCCTAGCTCAGTTCTTATCATTTGATTACTGTTGCAAAGGTAGTCTTTCAAAAGATTTAGTGACGGTGTAGAAAAATTAAATTTATTACTTAGCTTTGATATTAGAATTTGATGGTCTATCTCTACACAGTCAAAAGCTTTGGAAAGATCTAGCAGCACCATGATACCTAAATGATCTTTATCAAGGGCGAAACGAAAGTCAGTAGTTACCTTAATGAGAGTTTTTGATTGATTTGAATATAGTTAATCATTTGATTAGCCAAGAGCCGTTCAAAAACCTTACTAAAGAATGGCAACAAACTAATAAGTCTAAACTCAGACGGCTCTAGTGACTTGCTGCTTTTTGGAATAGGAACTATTATACCACACTTCCATGGCTCAGGAAATTTGCAACTGTAGAAACAAATATCTAAAATATGTTTCAAGGGTTGCAAAATAGCTGGTACAATTAATCTAATGAACTTTGGTGAGATGTTGTCAGATCCGATTGCATTTGATTTTACAGTTCGAATAGCATTTACGATTTCATATTCATCGACACAGTTAAATGAAAACAGTTCAACATTTTTATCCGGAACAACTATAGCCGAGCTATCCAGAACAACTATAGCCGAGCTAGAGCTATTCAGGGATGACGCATAAACTGCTCTCATCTGTTCAGGATCCAATTTTTTAGAGTAGATAGCAATTTCTTTAAGATTTTTCCAAAGAACTTTAGAGCCCAAGGAAATGTTAAGTTTAGCAGAAAAATGATCTTTTTTAAATGAATGAATGAGAGAAGTGACTTTATTTCTTGCAAAAACATACTGATTTCTGTTATAAACCGTAGGATTACGTTTGAACTTTCTGAAGAAACGTTGCTTCGTGTGCGGAGGGCCTTAATGTTTTAAGCGAGCTAAGGTTTGGAATACAGGAGCAAGTTCGTCAACCCAGGTTCGCACATTTTTCAGTTGATTTTTATGCCTGTCAAAAACAAAATTTCACTCCATACCAATAAAAATCTCACTAATACTGTTTTAGAAGTAAATTCCACAAGATTTTGAGATGATACACCTTTAAATTCGTATTCAAGGAACGTTATTTGGAAAATTATCAAATAACGCAGTATTTTTATATTTCGTCATCAAATATCTTATAATGAAATACCAGGCCCTTCATTATGACGTGTCCTAGGGAATAATTAAGTTCCTTCGCTTTCGTTTTTCTACTTATACAAAATTCAGCCTTCCAAAACCGCATTTTTCTTTTTTCAAAATAAACCTTCTAATTCACTCCCATTACCAATATTAGTCAACAAATCCATTGAACTAATTTGCTCAAAGTAACATCCCAAGTTTTTCTCATATTCCGTATGCTAATTTAATCGTTTTATTTATGAATTAGAGAAAAGAACCGCTTTGTTGTTGAACGAAGTCTAATAAACCCAATTCGGAATAAAAATTAACATATGACCAATATTTGGGATGAAGTCTCACGTTTTGGTTCAAAATCAACAAGAATTTGTTACTCACAAAAAAGAAACACTATAGACAATTTTTGTTAGTTCAACTACAGACACAATCATTTATTTTTTGCCAAAATATCCAAAAATATTCAGTAAACTCAATTTGCATATTATTTTGGATTTTTTAAAATTTTATTTTGAGTTCTCATTCTTTCGCTAATCATTAAGCATGCAAATTAAGGCGGAGTCGCTATATGCCTTCAATTTTACTTTGTCTTCTTTGCTGATGAGTTTTTTAAACACATTTTCGACAACCATAGGTCCGACGACGTCCGAGTATAATTATTGGGTCAAAATAAAAGAAAAGAGACAATCAAAACAATTCAACCCTGTTGTGATGCGTGAAATGTGAAACCTTTAATTTGCAGATCGCATCGATTTTAGTAATCATACTCTTTCGAGTTGAATCTCATTGAAAACACTTTTTGAGTCATGTAATTTCTTTATTCAACGAGCTTTGCAAATGAAATTAGGTACTTTCTGAGTTTTGGCAAAATTATAGAGTTTGGGACGTTTTCTTGAGAGAAACCCTCCCGGGGTTGATTTCTTAATTTTTTAATAATTCATTTAAGATCTTTTGTGAGGCGGTTTTCATCATGATTATACTTGATTTAAATTGATCACGACTGCCGGCATTTTTCGTATGGCAAAAAATGACAAATCATTGTGCCGCATTTTAATCGCCACCAGTGTCATCAAAAACAAAACAACCATCAAATGTCATCAAAAACAAAACAACCATTCACCAGGCGAAGACGTGAAGCTTTCATCAGCCGGTTAGTTGTCTAAAGTTGAATGATCGGTGTCGATCGTTGTGTTGTCGATAGTCGGTGTAAAAAGTCTCTCACGCTCACGCGGTCATGATCACCTTCGTGTCTTCGTTTTCGTCATTAAAATTTTAAAACAAGTGAACTCATTTTATTTAATTGGCAGAGAAGAGTCTGCCCTCATTGATTTTCGTTGTAAGAGGTTTTATTTATATTATTGAGAATTCACATCATGTTGCTCTCGCTGTTGATAATGAAAAAGCTTCGGAAAGAGATTTGTTTCAATTTCACAGTGTTATTTTGTGTTCTCTTTCGCTACGTTAGGAATCGACGAGGCTCTGAATGAGAACTTTTATCTTCTCTGATGGCAAGAGCTTTTTGCGATAAGAGAATTAGATTTGAAAATTTACAAGCAATAGTCTGGCTGGGTACAGTATTTGTAAAAGATGAAGAATGTTCAATGTTTATTTGCTGAAATATTGCAAAAATTTGCAATGTTGTTTTTAGAATATCGAAAAAGTGGGTGTCGTAAGTCGTAATGCCGGCCGTTTTGGTGGTTACCAAAACTCACTTACGAATCCGAGACTTCAGTGACTAGTAAAAATTACTTTGGACTCTGAGCTGCGTAATAGCTCGATAGACCAATGTTGCGCTTAAAGGTTGTCGTAGACCAAGGCGGGCGTACGAAGCCTTGGGTTAATAAATTGAATGGCGTGGGACATATTCAAAATTGTTGGAAAAACTTACTAACGGGGGTCTGGCTTGGATCCAGATTGTGGAGCAGATGCAGGCCATGCCAACGATGATGATGATGAAGATGATTCACTTTACCAATAACTCCAAAAATGTTTTCGGAATTCTGAAATTTCGAAAGTACTTGTTTTCAGTTCACCTTATAGCTAAAGTTCTTTTAGTGGTTAAAACTTACATTAGACATTTCACTCCGAAGTAGTACCTACCTACATTTTGGGTCAATAAGGAACACTTCGATTTATTTGTTAAAATAATATCACAAATACTAAAAACTGAAATGAGTAACAAAATCAGAGTAATTTGTTTATCATTATTGAAGACAATTTCAATTTACGTTAGTGTTCTTCTTTTATCGAAATTTGATAAAAAGTGAATGATCGGTTATCTACAAACTTATTTATAGAGGCCGGCATTTTATGGTGACAAATCAGTGTTTTATATCATGAAACAAGTTTTAACTTTAATTATGGTTATACCTACTCGAGCTCGTAAATAAACAGAATGAAGCTTAAGTAGAAGTTATCTTAATCCTCAAATGCTTTAATGTTGTTTATTGAATTGAAATGTTGATGAATATATATTCATCAGTTCGGCTTGTTTAATGGGTCATGTGAAGCAGAATTTGAACCTTGTGGCCATATCTCGTAAATAAATCAACTACAAATGTAGACATAAATATCATCAATGTTTTGTTTTTTATGAGAACCAACTACATATTTTTCATATTTTTAATTACTTCAATTTCGTTTTTGTTTAAACTTCTGTTAATTTTTCTAATCAATTTTTTCGTTTTTTTCTTGCAGGTGAGTTATCGACCAATTAACTATGGACTACTGAGTAAGAAATTTAAAATAGCAGATTACCGAATTATCATAATCAAATTTGAGAAAAATTTTAAAATAATTTTTGTCTTTGCATCAACTTTGCTTTGCTTAAAAGTGAAAATCAATGTAGATATTTTTGTGAGTAATAAGATTCGTTGTTTGGAATATTATTTTGTGTCCAAATTGACCTTAAAGTTTTTGTGAACGATCTTCAAGACCATTGAATTTCTTTCACTTTTAAAGAAGATTTTTCAAGTGGACTAGATGGCATTCCACCTTTGACCTATTGATGAGTATAACATAGATTCTTTGTCAACAAACCATTGATCACTAGACAGAGTTTGCAGAGCTGATAGCTCTGCTATGAGGTTCTGATGCTATAGAAAAAAATAACCTGGGGTGGCAGCACGTAACTTGTTACAATCGAGCTTTGTTCATCGTCTATCAACTCGAAAAAAATATTTTTAGGCAGCACGTAACTTGAAACGAGTTTTTGCTTAAAATTTTCATTGTGAATCATTAAATCAGAAAAATGTCAAAAAAATTTCCATTGAAATTTGTAGGTAATTTTTCAAGTCAATACAAAAATTATATTATTTGATGCTAAATGTGAATATGATTCATCCTGGATGAAGAAAAGTCCAATGCAATATTAAAGAGAAGATATTCTAGCGACAAAAGCAATCCCTTAGAAATGAGTGATAATGGGGAATGCAGCAGAAAGAAGTGCAGTGCTGGTCATATTACACAATCCACCAACACGACAAAAGTTGTTAAGCATGTTATTTTATGTGAGAATAAAGACTCAACACACCCGAATAGAGAGATTTGGATCGATTATATTACGAAAAATTCTGGCACATGAGCATTGCCATTTTCGGTTTGCAAAAATAAAACTCTTCTGCGTGTTTCTCCAATTTAACTCCATTAAATCTTCTTTTAATGTTAGATAATTGCTTTAGCCTGAATTCACTTGAACAATTTTTATTATTTGCATATAGTCGATTGAAATTTTAAGACTTAAATTGAGAAAATTAAATCAAAAAAGCGAAACTCTTCAAGAAAGAATTTTGTTCAACCTGCAGCGAATAGATAAATGGTGTTATTTAATTGCGGCACATTAAGAATGTAAATGTTTGTTTTCTTAAGGAAATAACTTTGGATATCAAAACGAAACTACATTCTCATTAGCAAATATCCTGTGGGGCTATAAACTATAAGCTACAAGGTATTGTAACGTAATTGGAATTTCTCAGAAATTAGAAGAAATTTTATGAACATGACTTAATGACTTTTTATGTTCTGGGCTTTATTTAAATGTTGTTTTTTGTTTGAAAGTTTTTGTTAAAATAACCTTTTAAGGCGTTGCTTAGATATTTCCGGACTGAAGTTGTTTTTTATAATGGAAGTCTTTAATTGTTTTATTGCCGTCGTCACCTGTGCGATAATATTAAATTATATAAATCATATATCTAGGTACTTTCTTTCTGTATGTCTATCTGTGCCTCTTTTCCGTTAATGTCTATTTCTAAATCACTCGGTGGCCGATGCTGTTATGTGTATGTAGGGGAGACCGGGGATAGACTCAAAATTCACTTATATGTATATATTTTTTTTTAAAAATAACTAAACAAGATATCAACACGAATTAAATGCCATTTTACTAACCATTTTTTGTGCTTTATTCAAAAAATATGTCTTCTGAAATAATTTAATTTTAAGACCTTTTTTCCTAAATTTATAAAACAGCCTCAGGTGGGTCAACCAACCCCAAACCCGGGGTAAGTTGACTATTACTATGGGGTCAGTTGACTATATCATTTTTCCAGCTTTTTGCTACTAAAACTATAAAAAATCGCGCTCAAATTAATTTAATTTGACACAAAAAGTAATATTAAAGAGACAGCCCGGCAATAGAGATTGAGGGATGCCCAACATCCCTACGTATGCTTTTTCCTTTTTCAAGAATAATTTTTGGACATAAGCTCCAAAACTGATTTTTCAGTCGCGTCCTTGTTGTTTTTCTACCAAAAACAACTGAGTCGATTTACGCCCACCAAAAAAAATCAATTTGCCCGATCGGTCTTTCAGCACTAAGGTAATGATTTTTTTTTCGGTACTCAGAAATAAAGTTATTATACATAACTATATAACTGCTAGGTGTTATTAATACAAACACTCACTTGCTCTTATTCTTAAAAAAAAAAACTGACGTTAAAAGCAAACACCTTTACGAAAAAAATAAATAAAAGAAAGCAAAAAAATTACTCACGAAAGCAAAAAAGTGTTTTTTTTTCGCAATAACTCTTGAACGGCTCTAGACTTTATCAAAAAACAACATGTAACTAACTAACCGGGCTGCTGTGCTCAATTTTATAACAAGTACAAACTTGAAAGAAATGGTTTTGTTTTGAAGTTATTGGCAATTAGTCTACTTACCCCTACTTCGTAATTCATATACTCTTTTGCAAGCGTACATTCACTCTCTTCCCAAAACTTTGTACTAAAAAACATTGCTACTACGCCAAAGGTGAGGGCACTTTTTATTTTGAAAATTTTAATGTCCTCGTTACCCCTTTTGTCTATAATATATGATTTTGCGGTTCTGTCATGATCGCACTTTCAGCATTTTCCTAGTATTATTTTTTTTGTCCCTTAGTTAAATATAGGTTTAGTCAGATTCAGAACTCCATCGACATTGAATTCTAGAAACTATAGTCGAACCAGCTCTCAAAATTCGAGTGATTTGATTCTTAATTTAAAGAGATTCGGGGGTTGGTATGGAGATTGGGGTTTGTTGTGTAAAGTGAACACCACTGCGAATATACCTTTATTCTTAGTAACATTTCTGATATTTCTTCGCCATCACACCCTGCACTCAATAGCTGTTGACACCACTATGATTTGACATTTCAGATTGATTTGCTTTAATAACATAACTTTTTTTTTATTTAAATTCATTGTTAAAGACAATTAAGGTGCAAAATATGTAAATAATATGCAGTCACTGCACAAAAAATGCAATATACAATTTATGCACCTTCGGCTTTTATAGGCCGCGTAAAGTGTACCCCAAATTGGGCAATTTATTGCGTCATTTTCAATTCAAAATGTAATTTTACTGAATTCAAAACATATTTCTTTCTTGATATGACTTTTTTGTTCTTTGCTAATTAACACTTTTCCAAAAATTCCAAAGTCCCCTTTCAACAATCAAGAATTCGCCCAAAGCAATTCTTCCTAATTTCCAACTCTTGAACACACTTAACTTCATCACGAATTTTAAAACCTCTAACAAGCGCGAAAAGGCATTTTTTAACGCCACTTAAAAAGAATGTCAATCAATTGTACAAGCATGTCGCTGTTGGCGCTCTCTTAGCTGCGATATCAAAAAGTGTCTGCGCCTACCGCTTCATTGGCATCCATTTGTCAAATGCCACTTGGTTGGTAAAATTTATAAACGAGACGATAAGTTATTTGAAGTTGTCAATAAATTAACTACGCTTTTGATTGCTGTCAATTTTGGGTAAGTGACAGACGATAAAATATTTGAAAATATACTCCTTTCGGTGGGAATAATAAAAGTTGTAACTTTTTTGCTATTGTTTGTAACCTAGGGCAAGTAAACAATTTCTTGTTTTTTTGGCAATAACAACCGTTGAAACTGCCTATCATCACTTTTTGTTTTGCTTTTGATTATTTTAATTTTTTGGGTCACGTCGAAGTCAGTGGGCTTCATGGTTTCTTGATTATAATCTTCGTCTCTGTTGTCTTATTTCGATGTTCTGTAATTTTACATTCTATATGATTGGGGTAACCTAAATTTCGGAAAGTCTTAATAGTACAGTACTTTGGATTAAGGAACTGCGAGCTTTGAATGTGTCATTCAATAATTTTTGTTACAGCACATTTAACATAATGATTTCCTAAAGGCATGTTTTAATATATATAGGTATTTGTAAACTTTGTCCTATGCGAAAACAAAAATCGTTTTAGAGTCCTAATGGGAGTGCTTTACTAACTTACTTTCCCTGTGTAACAAGCATCTTCATCTTAAGCCACGTATGTCCCTGGCTAGGTTTACCCAAGTCAAGTTGATCGCGGCCCTCTTCAACCTTTGCTCTCTTACTGACAGTGGGAATAATCAGTAAGACCAGCTAGCGAAAGCCGTAAGACCAGCCGGCCAAAGCCGGAAGACCAGCCGAAGTTAGTCGTAGGACCAGCCGGAGTAATCTGTAGCACCGGAGTGGGAATGCCTTAAGACCAGCTAGCAAATGCCGTAGGACCAGCTGAACAAAGCCGTTATACCAGCCGGCAAAAGCCTTAAAACCAGCCGGCGAAAGCCGTTAGACCAGCAGACTAGAAGAAAACGCAGCAAAGATCATTAAAGAACGTACCAAGGACGAGCCAAGTTTGAAGCTTGCCAGAAAGGTGACCAACACACAACCGCAATGAGATTCTTAAAACATCTTACAAAACCAAATATTTGCACCCCTACAAGTTGTTAATTAAGAAGTTTTTTCATGACTTTAGTCGTGTTAATAAATTCTCTGCGGTTGTCTGTAGCTAAAGGAAGTATTCCTTAATGGACGCAGAACTGCTCCCTACAAAACTGTCAATTATTAGCAATCACCTTACCTTCAAAAAAGTACATCCAAATTAGCTTCCAATTGATGAATGATAATATTCAATTAAGTTAAAACTGTATTTTCTTTCTTAAACATGTTTTGCTAAGTTGTCATCAAAGACCAATTGTTATTCTTCAAATTTGACACAAAATCTCTTAGCATCACAAAAACGAAAGCTGCCTTCATTAGACCATATTTCGCATTACTATCGCAAGACATCTCAATTCAAGTTGGTCTAATTAGTGTGTGAACATTTCTTCTCATGTCTTTCACTCCCAAATCTTCTCCAAACACTTGACTAATTGAATCTAGGTCGAAAGAATAGAGTGTCAAAAGATCAATGAGCTTTTGTTAAACATTCGCACATTCTCGTCTTTTCCGGTGTTCACCAAAAAAAAAAGGAAAAAAAAACCTCAAACACACCACAAAATGATTTACAACCAAAGTTCTGTGCCTCCGCACGAATAATCAATAATCTCTTGTTTGGAGGCTAAATCCTCCTCACAAAGCCAACTTGCCATAGAATACTTTAAACGGGTAAAGAGGGGAATGGGGGTATGGAAACACCAACTCCAAACACGCACTTGAATTTATTTGCTATGGAACGAGAGCGTTCTTATAATTCTCCCGGTGTGTTCCAGATCAATCGTATTTCTTTGAACTAATTCGAATCGCAAATATGGCCAACAGCATTGCAAACAAAAGACCGATCAGACTGTTTTTTGGACCAGTTTTGTTGGCTTATACTGACTTACCGGGAGACAGAGAGTTCTGTAGAATGCAAATCATCCCTTTTACTTTATTTGCGAGTGATTTGCAATCGATGGGAATAACAAGGATTCGGGTATATTGTTTTAGGAGGTGCGCAAGCAATTGAAGCTGCACAAAAGTTGCTTCTGGGCGTTCGCTAATCGATTGTATGCACCTTGTTCTGGCACCTACCTGAATAGCAGCGCACTAGTGTTTGGGAAGCAAACGTCTTTTATCTCGTTTTTGGGTCCACCCAGCTCCGTTACGGACTGTCTAAGTCGTGCTATTAGACAGGAAATTAATCAGATTGTCCTTCCGATCTAGAGGCGTGTGCTCATGCTCAATGGAGGAAGTAAATAGAAAATGATAATTGATCGGTTCGTTTGGCATAAACAAGGGTAATCTGAATAATTGTAATTTGCTCCTTCTGATGGTGGTTTGCGGAAGTAAGTCGAGGTTCGGCAAGTTTAAGCTATGACTTCCCACCACGATGCTTCGGGTGTTGATACATTGTACTTTTTTTGTATTCTTTTAAGACATAATGGAGTTGGTCGTTGACTTTCGGTAAAAAGACCAGAATCAAGGTGTCAACTAGAAAAAACCTCTTTCACTCTTGTCAACAAAAACCACTGCCGTCATTCATTAGATTTTATCAAGCATCAAAATACCGTTTAAGCCAAAGCTCAAACTCATTGACATGTCCCGTCGAAAAGATGATTTATTGAATGAGCAACCTTTAAAGTCAGTCGTTGGCCCAAAACAAACTCCCACGATCTTTGACATCATTTACCAAAATGAAAAAAAAAGAAGTTAATAACGGCCACATCATTAAACATCATTCGTTAGGAACACATTTTTTCGCACTGACCACAGCTCTATTGACTCATTAAGATTTCAAGAAAACATCAAACACCAGCTTCTCTTTATTAGGTAAGGAACGTCTGGTAAGAAGTGTAATTAGTCACAGACTTTTAATTTCTATTTTGCGTTTGCTTTGAAGTGCCACGAATTCAATCAAAAATGTTATTTCGCCAGTGTTGACCCAATTCAACGCCCAATAAGGTCTGCTAATTTGAGCCTTTGAAACAAGACGAATGTAGGCTCTGCTAATTTAATGACGTCTTTGAAGCAAATGCAAATAGAGAAACCATCTCAGCAAGTAATTTTCTGACAGCACAAGGTAACTCTGTTTGGAATCTAGACAGCTTATTGTTTTCTTCTTTTTTCATTTCGATATAGTAAACGAAAAAAAATGTTCTTCTTAAGTCTTGATATTGCGACCATAAAACAACTAAAAAAAACATTATTTGAGAAAAAACATGTCCACTGCCACGCCCATTATTATGAAGTCTTAATGACTCTAGAGAGGCTTGAACAATAAGCACTTAATTTACAGGGTTTATTTTTTTTCGTGAAAAAGTGTTTAAAAATAGCTCAAATATAGTTTATTCTATAGTACAGAGCCCTTTTGAGCCAGGAAAATATATCAAAAAACAATTTTTTCGACACACTGGACTCCATTCTTGAAAAGCTTGTTTTTTTAAGATCTATCTATTCATTTATTAAAATCCTTGTCTCTCTATATGCGTATACTTGAAATACTGACCGTTTAGTGCTCTGGAACTCGAGAATAACTTCCGATTTATGTTTTTTTTTTTTTTATCTTAAAAAACTTGTGGGACTTCAGGGAAGGTTTAAACGATGAAAAACTTTCGAAAAATTTACATATCACATTAAGAAGAACAAAAAAAATCAAAATTTTGTGTTTTCAAGAAATAAAAACCATTAAATTTTGTACTAAAAAAAAGAAACGAGCTGCTCCGATTTATCGTTGCTTAGAACAATACACATTTTAAAGCCCAACAGATATTTCCTTAAGATCGTCAAAAGTCTTAGGTAAACTTAGGGTAAAGTGACTGTCATAGTTGTAATAAGACACATTTAGGCCAATTTATGGTCCATTGTGATACCACATGAATTGAAGGCTTTCTTCTAAAGCCCAATGAAACAAATTAGAAATCTTAACGAAACGTAAAATATCAATGATATTAATGTCTTTGAGATCGTTAAGATCATCATAAAAGAATTCTCATATAAATGAATCCTACGTTTATGAGCCAAAGCCGGGCAGGTGCCTCTTCATCTTCATCCACTCAGCTTCCACAGAAATCATTTGAAAACACACCAAGCCGCGTGGCGGCGTTCCTTAGACAGTGTCCCCTTGTGACACCAATTAACGAGCTTATATTATGCAATCTTCTTATAGATATCAGGCACCTGCCTGACAGGTTGTTTTGTGCAGATAGACGGAGTCCAGGGATTTGATAGCTGCCTGAGTATCTGAGAATATCCGGATATCACGTTATTCTTAAGCAAGGAAAAGGATTCCTTAACCGTCAAAAATTCTGCCTGAACACGCTACAATGGTTAGTTTTAGTCGTTCAGAGTAGACAGAAGGGTTGGTGGAGCCCTATCATAAGTTTTTCATCCAACCGTATAGAAAGTCCTATCCTCCCAGAAAAATCTGTAAGGTATAGAAGTCTAGACGTTCCTGTAGTTGGGTAATGGTCTGTGTGCTTTGAATGAGTGACCAATATTGTCACTGTGAAGAGGCTTTGAGGTTAACTTGCAGCTGTTTGTTTACTTATAGTTATAGTATATCTAGAGGTGTCAAATAGAGTAAGGTGTCCAGTGCCGCAGATGGGGTCGTACGAAGTGACCATACTGTCATACCGACGTGTATCTGTATAACCAGTGTGTACTTTGGGCTCTTAGGCCCCATTTACTATTCAGTGCGTTTTGCAGGAGTACATTGGTGTTAGGGTCCTTTCCTGAAACTGCTATAGCATCGTCACGTCGTTTGCATAGGCAATCACTCTGAATCCTTCCTTAGCATTTGGTGAATTAAATCTCCAACCCAAACCTCTACATTAAGAGATGACAATACCGATGTGATTGAAGATTAGTCCACGTTGTTAAAAGCACCCCTATGCAAATTAAAGCAACCGTAGTGTACACTTTTAGATTAAGGTGGTATTCGATGGTGCGGATGCGTACTAGTGTGTGTAACGCCGTTTCTTACCGATCTGCTCATACAGTAGGAATGTTGAGTTATAGACAAAAGTATTGTACCAACTATTATTCTTAGATGTATGTATATCAGTCATTCTAAGAGAAAGGATGATGATAGCCTTATAAGTCTGAGATCTTTAGGTTTGACATGCAAGCATTTTCCCGTCTTGAGTATGAAAACATCTTTTAATTCTCTCCATACCAGATTGACGCAGCTGTTGAACATTTCCTCAAGGATTGTATAATGATATCAGAGGCTTGTTGCTCAAATGTCTTTATCCATTTAAATATTTGTCAACGGTACTTAACAATGTACAAAATAATCTAAAAACAATGAAATTGATATCTTTGGGAATTTGTCATTCTAATGAAAAAAAATAAAATTGAAGATTTACAAACTAAACCTTTATTTTTAGTTTGTGAAGCAACGTTTTTCGGTTCAGCTCAGTAGAAATAATATTACTTTTGCGGTTTAGGTTTTTGTTCATTGTTTTTGGTCTTTATGAACAGGTTTTGATAGTTACCTATGTATGAGCTAGAAGAACCGTCTGAATTTTCAGGTATCAGCCTATTGGAATTTATCAAGACCCCTAAAAGGCAAGAATAACCGTAAGACTCATAGGTGTTGGTTTTATTCCAGGAAGTTACAACAGTAAGGGGAATAAAAATGTTTGTATACTTTATATATTATTTTAATGAGTCAATAAAACTAACTAACTAACTAACTAACTATGGTAAGGGGAATGACAATAGACCTTGTTATACGTTTCTCAACCGTGCTTTCGCTTTCGCGAGAAGAGTGAGAATCGGACAGAAAAATGAAAGACTATTTTTATTTAATTTAATTTGTTTAATATTTTTATTTCCTTTTAATTTCACAACTAAGGCCCGCTGTCTTAAGCTTGGCTGCGACCTTGTCTTGAGGATATAGTAGATCTTTATGTATTTTTTATTATCTTTATTTTCAAAACAAAGGCCCGCTGTCTTTAGCTTGGCTGCGACCTTGTCTGATAGTATGTTAAATCTTTCTGTGTCTTTCTTAAACTATTCCTGTCTTTTTATACCTTTTCCTAAATCGATTTTCCTCAATGCCTATGCATTTTCCAAACTATCATCCACCAACCGATGATTACACAATCGGTAATATTGACCCACTTGAAATTGACCCACTTGAAAATATTCGATATTATTTGAGACCTATTTGGAATTTCATAATATTATATAAACTCCGAAATGTTGGTCACAAAAGTGCCGCCGCATCATATTTCACACATACCCACTGCACTCAGAGTGTCGACCCGTGCTATGGTGCATTCTCAGCATTATTTAGTATGGGTGGTCGTCAATGCCTGCAATTAGTGCATTGGATTTGTTTACAATCCGTTGGATATTGGATTTGTTTACAATCCGTTGGACATTGGATATTTATTACTCATAGTAGTTTATGGGTTTTGACGTAGCTATGACGAGTGAGTATTATGATGACCTTGTGGCGATGATTTGTTTGTGAGTCGATGTATAGTGTATATATCGGTGATTGAAGTGTTTGGGAAAACGCACGGCATTAGGGAAAATATATATGTTGGGAGGTTGGTATGTAGTGCGATCACTACAGGAAGCAAGTTTAATATTTTTTTTCATTTTTTTTCCTTGAAGAGGCATCAGTTTATATATTGTATATGTTTTTGTTTAGAACAAATATTGTTGTTTTCCTTGAAGAGGTTACAAAAATGTATGCATCTTATTTATATATATATTTTGTTTTATTTTTCCTTGAAGAGGCATCAGTTTATATTTTGTATAAATGTTTTTGTTTAGAAGAAATATATTGTTGTTTTCCTTGAAGAGGTTACAAAAATGTATGCATCTTATTTATATATATATTTTGTCTTATTTTTCCTTGAAGAGGCATCAGTTTATATAAATATATTTTGCTTCTCTAAAAGAAGTATGTTAAAGTTGTTGTCTTAAAAGTTATGCATCGTTTTAGTTAATCTATTTATACATTATAAATATATCTATATTTTTAGGTAATTTATTAAGTACTTATTTTGTTTGGTGTGAACAACGCGAAGAATATTTTCTAGAACTCAATCTCCTAGTAAGTTCAAGTGCAAATTGTATGCCTTTTTTATCTTGTTTTATGTCTTTGTCTGTTTGTTGCGTTGTAAAAGTTGGAGAGTGGGGTGTGATTTTCGTTGGTGGTGTTCGGTTTGGTAAAACATTAGGTAAAGGAGGAGGAGGGGGAGGTGATGTTTGTTTTAATGTAGGGTGAGAAATTGTAGTGTTTTGTAAAATTTTAGGTAAAGGTGGAGGAGGGGGAATGTTCTTGGGTTTTTCCACATTTAGTTTTTCAGGTAAAGAATTTTGTGTTTTTGTCGTACATATCTGAATTGATGTTACCGGTGTATTTGTTGCTTTTCGCTTAGAATATCTCAGTTTAGTAAAGATGATTAATGAGAGAACTATTATGAAAGTCAAGGCTCCGGAGTTTGTGTTAGTTACTAGCTCTGGTGTGAAAAAAACGTTTAGTTAAAGGTAAATCGTCTTCAAATGTCTTAAAATTTTGATTAATTTGGGTCCATTTTTCATTGAAAGAAAGTTGAGACAAGTGAATGTCTGGAACATTTTCCAGCGCAGTGTCAGGAAAATAAGGAGTGCTATTTTTGGATATATTGATCAGTGAGATGTTTTTTATGAAATCTGGTATGGTAAAGTCAGCATTATTTTCGGTGGGTAGTTTCCAATGCGAAATAGTGTAAGAACATTTATTTACTAAGTGGAGTATTCCGATGCCTTCTAGGTATTTTTGTGATATTGTTGTGCCGCATTGGGAGTAGATAATTTGTTTATCTTGGAACGCAAACAACCAATTATTAGGAGCTTTGAGTTTAATTATATTGTTTAGGAAACTTGGTGATTTAATGAAATTGCAAGGTGCATGTTTGTAAATTTTGCTGTCAGGAATTTCGAAACAAAGAGCATGTGAATTTTCGTTAATTGAAAAAGGTTTATTTTGGTTACAAATGAAAAACAGGGATTCCTGGAAGATATTTATTCGAGAGCAAAGGTTATTAAATTCTGTAGTTGTAAAAGTAAGATGTGTGCTACTTGGATTTGTCATGACATACTCAAAGTTTATATCTAATAGACCATAGTTGGCTTGGTTCATTTTTACTGGGAATAGGTGTATTTGATTTTGAATGTGTTTGAATTACACAAGGGGATTGTAATTTTAATTATAATTTGATCTTGAAATTCAATTGATTTGACATTAATTATTTCGTTGATATATTGTGGATCTCGTAATAATGGGTTTATATTATTATAATGGGATATATTTGAATAAATTTGTCTTAAATCTTCTGATCTAAGTAAGAGCGGGTGTAATTTGTGTTGTTGGAGAGAATTAACAAGTGTGAAAAATTTTGATAGCACCGTTTGAATGGATTGCAGTTGTGTTAAAATTTTTACCACGATTTCATTGATTTCGATTTGGGCTAGGTTGTCGTTTCATTCAATCAATCAATAAGCGTTTTAAAAAGGGGGAAAAAAGTGTTTTTGTTTTTTTTTCATTGACGTAGTAGTTGTAGGTTGTTGTTATGTATCATTTTCGATTTCTTTCCAATTTTGATAACTGTGTTTTCGTCGGATATCAGTTTGATGACTTCGTAAGGTCCGTCCCAAAGGTTTGACAGTTTGTTTTTCCTCGTTTGGTTTTTCATTAGTACTTTGTCTCCTACCTTGAATTGTTTCTGTTTGGCGTTTTTGTCATAATACTTTTTGTTTTTCTTTTTCTTCTCGTAAATTGTTTCTCTGGCGATTCTGTAACCATGTTGTAGACGGCTTTTGAGTTCTGTAGCGTAGTTTTCGTAATTGTAATAAGTCTGCGGTTCTCTGTTCAGTGAATTGGGGATCCGTGCAGGATAACCATACAATAGCTCAAATGGAGTGTAATTCGTACTACTGTGTGGGGTAGTGTTGTATACGAACATAGCGTATGGGAGCCATGTGTCCCAAGCGAGTTGATCCTTGTCCGTGTAGTGACGCAAATATTCTGCTAGTGTCCTGTGACTACGTTCTAAAGCGCCATTAGTTTGAGGGTGGTATGGAGTGGTTTGTAATTTCCTTGTCTTAAGGACTTTGCATACCTCTTTAAACAAATTACTAAGGAAATTTGTTCCCTGATCCGTTAAGATCGAGTCGGGTATTCCAAATCGACATACCAACCGTTCGACTAACATACGTGCTATAGTTGGGGCTTCAGCGTTTGGTACGGCTATTGCTTCGGAAAATTTTGTGAGGTCGTCCTGAAATGTCAGAATGTACTTGTTGTTCTCGTAGCTGACGGGTAGTGGCCCTACTATGTCTAAAGCTATACGTTCAAAAGGAGTTTTGCATGTAGTGGTTACTTTCATGGGTATTTTGTTATTGCGTGATAATTTATTTTTTTGACATGACTCGCATTTTCGTATGTAATTTTTAACGTCTTTGGATATGGTTGGCCAGTAGTAATATTGCTTAATTCTTTTTGATGTTCTTGTTACTCCTTGATGTCCGCCAAATGGTGACTCGTGGTTTTCGTGTAGTATTTTTGATATGTCTTCAGGTTTTTCTATTAACCTTCTTAAATCAATGTGGAGATATGTATTAAATTTAGCTTGTTTGAAGACTTCAAATATTAATGTTTTTAATTCGTCTTGAGGTTGGTTACTTATGGGTAACGATAAAGCAATGTTTGATAGTTTAGTCCTATTGCATTCACTTACGATGTCATTCAAACTGTTTGAAATTTTTTCTCGGTCTGTCGGGCTTCTTAAGGGTAAAGGTAATGTCACGATGTAGTAAAGCACATTTGTAGGTTGGAGTTTATGGGTTAAGACTTGGCAGATTTCTGGTTTTTTGAAATTAGGTAAACGAGTTTTCAAAATTTTTTCTTCTGTTGTTTCTACAAGAGGCAGTATAATAGCTTTAAAGTTTACTTTATTATTTAGGAATATGGATCCCTTTTTTTCGATTATATTAAAATTTAATTTGGATTCTATTGTATTTGCACTTGTCCCGGTGATCATGTCGTTTCTTTCTTCTTGTGCCCGTCTTTGGTTTCGCGTTGTTACTAATACTTTGGTTTCATCATTGGGTTCAATACGACTTAAGGCGTCGGCATTCGTGTTGAATTTGCCCTTTTTATGTACAATCTTGTATTCGTATTCTTCTAACAAGATTCTCCATCGCATGAGTCTAGACGTAGGATCTTTTCTTCCTATTAACCATTGTAATGAACTGTGGTCGGTGACAATAGTAAATTTTCTTCCATAGATATATGGTCGAAATTGTGTCAGGGCGTAGATTATCGCAAGAAGTTCTTTTTCTGACGTAGTGTATTTTGTTTCCGCCTTGTTAAGAGTACGACTGGCAAAGAAAATTGGTTTATCTTTGCCAATGGGACCTTGTGAAAGTACAGCGCCTAACGCGATGTCACTTGCATCAGTGGTTACCAGAAATTCCTGATCAAATTCGGGGTATGTTAAGATGGGAGGATTAATAATTTTCTCTTTTAAAGTTCTGAAAGCCTCGTCGCAGAAACTGTCCCAACGAAAAGTTACGTTTTTCTTTAGCAACGTGTTTAATGGTTTTGCTATTTCTGCAAAGTTTGGGATGAACTTTCGGTAATACCCTACGAATCCAAGAAAAGATTTAATATCTTTTGGTTTCTTAGGTACTGGGAACGTTCTCACTGCTTTGGTTTTTTCAGAGTTTGGTCTAATTCCCTCCTCTGAGATAACATGTCCTAGGTAAGTGAGTTCTTTTCTGATGAAATGACATTTTTCAGGCTGAAGTTTGAGGTTATTCTCTCTTAGTCGATTTAAAACTTTGATAAGTCTAGCATTGTGGTCCTTTAAATCATAGCCATAAATAACTATGTCGTCCACGTATACAAAACATTCGATTCCCTGCAGTCCCATTAGTACATTATTCATAAGCCGTTGAAAAGTGGCTGGGGCATTTTTTAGTCCGAATGGCATACGATTGTATTCATAATGACCGAACGGAGTACTGAAAGCTGTTTTTGCTTTATCCCTTTTATCCATAAGAATTTGATGAAATCCTTTAGCTAAATCGAGTGTACTAAAGTACTTAGCTCTTCCCAACTGGTCCAAGATATCAGTTATATTGGGTAAGGGGTAAGCATCTCCGACAGTGACTTCGTTTAACTTTCTGAAGTCAACTACCACCCTCCATCGTTTTGTTCCATCTTGACCTGCTGTTTTTGGAACTAATAGTAAAGGGGAGTTCCATGGGCTGTTGCTTGGTTGTACTACCCCATCTTCTAGCATTTCATTCACTTGTTTATGAATTTCCTGCCTAGTACTTTCTGGGAGCCGATAAGGTCTTGTATATAGAGGGGGCTTGTCTTCACCTGTAATAATTCTATGTTCTATAGCGTTTGTATGAGTGAGGTGATCGCCCTCAAGGTAAAAGAGGTCATTGTATTCGCGACAAATGTCCAGAATGGTTTTTTTTTCATCGGTGTTACAATGTTCGAACTCTAAGAGTGACTCTAGTTTCTTTAACCTATTCTTCACAGGGTCCTTTAAACTATTTGTCTCGATAATGTTATATTCATCGAGATTTTTGTATTTCATGTTAATTGTATTGATGTTTATTTCTTGATTTGAGTCTAAAATATTCATCAGAAGTACCTTAATCTTGGAGTTTCTTTGTTGGGTAATGGTTTCACCCAAGTAGACTCCTGTAGCTATTTCTCGTTTTTCTGTAACCAAATATTTTGCACCTTCCTCTTTACACGGAATTTCTACTATTTGTTGTGTTCTTGGTCTTAAAATAATCGTTCCCGTCTGTTCGTTTGGTTCAACATTTTTTATTAACTCCATCTTATATTTTTTATTTTTAAAATTTTTATTTTCGTTGTGATTACTAGAAAAATTTGTTGTGTTGGTTTCAAAGTAACTATGTGGGTTTTGTGAGAAGGTTGGGTTGAAAGCTTTTGTATGATTTTTGTTGAGGTTGATTTCCAAAGAATCTTTAAAATCTGAAATGTCAGTAGATTCCCGTGGTGTGATTTCAGCTTCTATTCCCATGTGTACGGATACATCTATGGCTTTAGAATTTGCTGCACCTACGTGGTTTGGTTCCTCTTTCTTATACCTAGTTTTTTCATTGCCGTTTTTACCCGTAGGTTGCACCTCGAAAGGTGTTTTACAGTCTCCCTTCTTCTCGATAACCTCACATTTGGCTACTTTTTCTACCTTTTGGGGTTTAAAAAATTGTTGTCCGTCACATAAACGCACGACTGCAGCTGCGGTTACTTCCAGCTGTCTTTTTTCATAATCAATCTTACACTCAAACCTGTTGAGAAAATCGTTTCCCAGTATTCCATCATAAAGTAAATGTATTTTATTAGTAAGTATTTGGAATGGGTGTTCCAAATACGATGTATTTTTTCCGTCATAAATTTCTAATGTTCCCGTTATTTCTCCCATAGTTCTCACAGATTCGCCAGCTATGGTGGAGATAACACAAGAGTTTTTTGAATTTGCGTAAGGTGAGTCGTTTTTGACCAAGCAGATGTCTGCGCCGGTGTCTATTAAAAATGTAGAACATTCTTTTGTTGTCCCTTGCATTGTAAGACGAATTACTGGGTCTTTAAATTCAGGGCAGAATTTCAAAATCATTTTTAAATTTTTTGGTTTTGTGTATAATGGACTTCGGCAACTACCTTTTGTCTCTGGGTGGAGTTGCCGATTTGCTCCACCCCGCATTCGTTTTCCGACTCGATTTTGTCGAGATCGTATTGCGATTGGTGTGAACAATAGTGTCGTAATTCGTGATTCGAATTACCCTTAAATGGATTTTTATTTTGCTTGTCTGCAGAATTATTTGTAACCGTGTTTGCTTGGTTTCGGGAGTGCGATAACCGTAAACGACAGTCACTCTCAGTATGATACAACTTATGACAATAGTTGCACTTGACAGATGGTTCGGTCTTAGTTACGCTTTGGAAGTTTGTATTCCGGTAACATGTGGCTGAAGTGTGACCTGTTTTATTGCAAGTCTGACAGATTTTTGTTTGGTTTTGGTTGAGTCTGACGAAACACGAAGCTGCTGTGTGACCCAATTTACCACATTTCTGGCAGGTTACCCTTGTGTCAGTATTTCTGTTTGTGGCTCTGTTTTGTTCAGTGTCTAACCGAGGAGATTGTGCAATGCCATAATCAATGGCTGCTTTCAAGTCCATGGCATTGAATGCTTTAACCAGTAATCGCAGTTGTGAGTTCCTAAGTCCGTCTTCGAAGGAGCGTAAAGCTGTTTGTTTGTTCTCCGAAATAAGGTAGGCCCGTATCGCTTGGTCAGTCGTACTTTGGTATGTCGCCCTGTCTAATTTTTGTAGCAAACGGGTTATTCGTTCGCCGAAGTCTTTTACGTCTTCCCTCGAGTTTTGTCGTGCAGACATTAGCTCAGTTTGTGAGTTTGACCGTGAAACTTGTTCTTTGAATTGTCCTTCTAGTTCGGCTACTAGTTCGGTCCATGTGGTTATGGTTTTGTATTGGGTTAGCTCGAAAGCTACCCCTTGTAGTCTGGTCTTGACAATGTTTAGGAATAAAGCATGTTGAGTGGGTTCTTGGATGTATGAAAAAAGGATGTTGCCGCAAGCGACAAATTTATCTAATTCTTCAGGATTTCCACCGAACACCGGAACAATGTTGTTAACATCATTCAGGGTGATTCTTACTTCCATTTTTGAAGAGATGGATTCAGGAGTGGGGCCAGAAATAGGGATAAGGTTTTGGGTTGTCGTATGTTCGTGGTAAGGTAGTACCTTATAGAGCTCTACCACCGATATTTGTTTTCGCGTGGACGGAATTGTCGTTAAATTATCGTCAAGTATAGGGGAAAGGAATATTCTTTGCGTTTTGTTCAATTGTCGAAATACAAATATGTTTATAGTGGAAACACAAATATATAGATATATATGGTTAGTTTTTAAATATATCTACCTTAAATTGGTTAAAAATATGACGTATGAGTTGATGTTGTTGATGCTGCTGGTGTAGTTGTTTTCTGCGGATGTTGTTGTTGCGGGTGTTGTTGTTGCTGATGATGTTGTTGTTGCTGGTGTTGTTGTTGCTGATGATGTTTTTGCTGTTGTGCCAGGCAGACTTCACGCCCTAAAGTTGTAGATTACAACCTGGTCTTTTGCACTACCTATATTTTGCCTCCGCGTCCTCTTGAAGGAATTCGCCAGGTCTTATGGTCATAGGATTTTTACACAAAAAAAAAAAATTTACTTTCTGGTGTTTAGCCCCAGAACGCCTCAAGAGTAGCTCTTGTTGTTTGGTAGGGGATTTTGAGTTATCCCACCGCTGCCACCAAAATGTTATACGTTTCTCAACCGTGCTTTCGCTTTCGCGAGAAGAGTGAGAATCGGACAGAAAAATGAAAGACTATTTTTATTTAATTTAATTTGTTTAATATTTTTATTTCCTTTTAATTTCACAACTAAGGCCCGCTGTCTTAAGCTTGGCTGCGACCTTGTCTTGAGGATATAGTAGATCTTTATGTATTTTTTATTATCTTTATTTTCAAAACAAAGGCCCGCTGTCTTTAGCTTGGCTGCGACCTTGTCTGATAGTATGTTAAATCTTTCTGTGTCTTTCTTAAACTATTCCTGTCTTTTTATACCTTTTCCTAAATCGATTTTCCTCAATGCCTATGCATTTTCCAAACTATCATCCACCAACCGATGATTACACAATCGGTAATATTGACCCACTTGAAATTGACCCACTTGAAAATATTCGATATTATTTGAGACCTATTTGGAATTTCATAATATTATATAAACTCCGAAATGTTGGTCACAAAAGTGCCGCCGCATCAAATTTCACACATACCCACTGCACTCAGAGTGTCGACCCGTGCTATGGTGCATTCTCAGCATTATTTAGTATGGGTGGTCGTCAATGCCTGCAATTAGTGCATTGGATTTGTTTACAATCCGTTGGATATTGGATTTGTTTACAATCCGTTGGACATTGGATATTTATTACTCATAGTAGTTTATGGGTTTTGACGTAGCTATGACGAGTGAGTATTATGATGACCTTGTGGCGATGATTTGTTTGTGAGTCGATGTATAGTGTATATATCGGTGATTGAAGTGTTTGGGAAAACGCACGGCATTAGGGAAAATATATATGTTGGGAGGTTGGTATGTAGTGCGATCACTACAACCTGATTGTTGTGTCACGTAGAACCTCAGTTCTACGGTCATTACACTATTGAAGAAACCAGCTGTATTCCTTCCTTAAGTAATTTTACCGATATAATTGCGCTTTTGGACTGATTCGCGGCACTTAACTATAATAGTGCAAGACGTCGGTCATCGGCAGTCGGTCAGTACTGTCAAATACAGAGATTCGTTCCTAAGCTTTGTGAATGTCTAAATTTAACTGTTTGATAGAAAAGATTATTCTCTTACCTAATTTTAAGGATCTGATCATCTCAAACGAATAATCTTATTGTCTTTGCTTTTCGCCGTCCAACAGCTTACAGCTGCTAGTATAGTCTTTTGCCTAGGAAATTAAACTAACAAATATTCAAAATAAAGCTCTTTCATCTGGTGTCATTCGTTGTTTCGAATATGACAATTTAAATAAACATCACCCAACGGACAACATAATGCGGTTAAGCGACTTAAAATAAAATCAAACTAATCTATACAAACTCAAAGAAACACCCACCACATATTCGTGGAAAGATTTCAACTCCAGAGGGCACACAATTTCAAAGATTGATCTGCAAATTTATTATTCAAATATATCACACAAAATAATTCCGTACCCCTATTAAAAAATGATAATTTTGAAAACAAGGTGTGGGGGAATTTCGCGATCAAAAATATAATTCGTGCAAGAATTTCGGTGATTGATTGATCGGCGTTGAACTTTCCTTAGCACTTAAGGTCTCAACTTGCTGACCCGCAAGTTGATTTACTAAAAATGAAGATGAAAAAAAAAATCTACAATTTATGTTGCGTGTCAAAAGTTGAAAGCGGCTTGTTCCACAGAAATGCCCATAATGTATGCAAATATAATTTATTTGTGTGGGATGTGAGGTCAAGATTCATTAAGTTATTCGAAAAGATGAAGCAGAAGGCGGGCGATTCTTAAATAATTTCGCACACGTATCATGTATCGAAGATTTTACAGTTTTGGCAATATTTTTTGTTTATAGTCTATGTTTGGCTGCCTCAGCGCCTTCAAAAAGTAATAACTTTTAGCCACATTGCCGATAAATCCTCTCAAAACACTTAATTTCCGCTTCTGTTTATGGCGTTCCAACAAAACATTATTTTGATATCACCATTGCAGTTAATTGTTTCGAGCTTGTTCAGTTTAAACTCCACATGGAATGTCATTTAGAACATGGGTCCACCCATCGTTAGAAAAAAAAAAGAAACAACACTTCATGGCTCTAATTAAAGACTCTTGCCAGGCAACTATTTATTGCTGCTGCACTTTGGGCAGATTAAGTTCTGAATAATACGATCAAATAAATCTCAAAGTCAAGTGCGTTTCCAAGAACTCGGTTATTAGGAAGTCTTTGGCGTTCTCTTGCTGAGCTAAGCCATCCACATGTTTCTATTCGGAGTCTTTTTGATGGTTGCCTATTGACTTCACTAGCTGGTACACTAAATAACAGCGTGTTGAAGACGGGCGGGATAAAACAATTGAATTACAATTTCAAATAGCGGTTGTAATTTCTAAAGGCATATACCAACCCAACCAACCAGCCAGCTATCTGTCTATCCATCTTAGTACTATCATCCATTCGTCTGTCCGCTGGGTGGATGTTTGCGGACGCGGCGGCGCGGCGCGGCGGTGGCCGTCCGTCCATGCGCAAGTTCATAGACTTTTCGGAGGCGCATAGTCTCACACACATATAATTAAGGTGCGATGATACGACTTAACGAATCTTACCCAACAACACCATTAACGTCAATTGCATGCACACTAGGGTGTTCCCCAAGTTTGATAGTTGACGTTTGAACGTCAGAAATAAAGAATTGAAAATGTTTTTTTGGGTCACCCTGATGAGCGATCGCACGTATAGAAGGAGGAACGCGTTCGCACGTATACCTACCTACCTGATACTTGAACAATTTGGAAAGCAATGCAAGAATGAAGACGTCAACAACAGGAACTACTTCCATCCTGAGCGTAATAGAGCCCAGGAAGAGAAAATATAGGAACGTACTGCAGAGTCGGAGATATCTACCTCTTCGAATCACCATCATCGAAATCATCATGAAACTATCTTTTTTTTCGACAGCGTGGTTCGTCTTCGTCTATGGTTCAAGCTTGTAACGATATGGTCAGTGAATTAGAGTGAATTAAATTTTTAGATTTTTTGTTTGTTTGTTGGTTTCCATTCAGCACCTTCATAACAGCATACGGAACTCATGATGCGTAGTGGTCATTCGTGCTCAAATTATTATCTTTTAATATACAGTGGGGCGAAACTGTTGTGGCTATTGTTTGTGAATTAAGATAAAGACTCCCTATTTTTTGGTTTCTTAGAAAAGATTTGGTCATCCAGGTTGCAGGTAGTACGTTGAGATAACCGCCCGACTTCATAAAAGAATTGTTTGGTTCAATAACACAAAAACCCTCGTTAAACTTATCATCTACAGAGAGTCACGTGCGGAATGTGGAGAAATGCCACCATACCGTTTTTCGCCGAGCATTGTGAATGATTTTATGGATTTGCATGGATTTGAATGATCTCTTTTTAAAAGATGAAATGCAATTGGGTTACGCACCAAAAGCAGGATAAGAAATGTAAAAAATGTTATTATTTTTAAAAATGAGAGAGAAAGTCGGATATAATACGGAGCCCTGAGGCATGCCATGATTATCTGGACTAAAACTATAATTTAAGTAATCATAACTGCTCTAGAGTCTTAGTCACCATCCAGGATGCATAGTTACCAGTTGAAGATCCTAAAGAATTTATTTATTGTTTTTTTTATTTTGACTATCATTGCCGATTTTCGAGTGAACTCGTTCACCAGCTGGCAAAGATGTATCCAAAGAAACATATCATTTGGCTCTGCATAATTCAGACACTCGCTTCCATTTTCATATTCAAAAAGGGTTGAAGTTACAGTTAACAGTCATTTATCATCAATAATAGAAAATTACTCAAATTTCCAGATGCAAATATGGGCAGAGGTTTTTTGAATTGTCAACTGCTGAAGTCCCATCAAGCAGTTAAAAGCAAATTTTCATTTGAAAACACTTTTTCTGAGAAGAAATAAAGTCAAACACCAACTGAATCTGTAATCCACCATGTCGAGCCGTTGTATTCTTATCAAGTTCCAACTAGAACAACTAATAAAACTAAATGATTGTTGAAATGCCTTGCATGGGTTTTCCTAGACCATTGCACTGATTTCGGCCCGATATCTTTGAGGTGCACTTTAACATTCATTTAGTGTCACATCTCGTCCAAGTTTAGCACAAAAAATCCAATTCATTGAATATGTATGACGACAACGTTCCTTCCTTAACAAAAGTTGCTCTTCGCTCTTCGTTTAACAGATCCATGACCTGTCAAAGCAGGCATTCAATATTGTATTTCCCGACTCCTCCCAAATGATCCACTCAATTCCACTCTTTTAGAGGCCCGTTTTATGTCGCGTGTAACAATGTTTCACAAAAAAAAAAAACACTCAAACTTGAGGGCAGTTCGAGAGCTGCATACTAAAGTACGACCAATGCACGGACTCTCGCTCCACTTGTGCCATTGAAATTCTCAATAGGAAGTTGCCGGGCACTCTGCAGTCAGTCGACTGATGACGGTTTTGTGCATAATTTTAGTTTGTTTCATCTCAGATCTCACGTGTCCAGTGGGAAATTAAGTTTAATAAATAAAAAACCTAAAATCTACATAAAAGTTTGATAAGAAATGATAAAATTGTTTACAACGGTACCATGGCCACAATGGACGAGTTTTTAATTGGAATTTGTACAAAAGTTAACCTTTGTTGTCACTGTGTAGGTGGACTGCGCTTTTGAGTTGTTGGTCTGTCAGCATCTGAGTTACAACGTGAGAAATTCAGTGAGAGCAATGAATTAGATATGACAATTGTTGCGTGTGGCTCCTTTTGGGTGTAATTAGCCGTGTAACTTAATGTTAAATGGAGACATTATAAAGAACCGTTAATTACGTTTGAATTAACAGACATAACAATTTGTTGACGCCAGTTACGAAAGTTAAAGCATTTTCGGTTGTATGCCAGGAGACGTTCCATGGGAGTTTGACGCTCATTGAAATTTTTGTTTATGTATGAAATTTGCCTCTCTCGGGTTGTGTGTTTACAGTTTGGAGAGAGAAGATTAATTTGTATTTGCCTCATTTTGAAATTTTGTTTTAAGCAATAATTTCGACTGCACAACTGCAACAAGTGAAGTAACGTCCAGCATTTCACAACAAAAATTGCTAATGAGATTGTCAACGAATTGTCTGAGCTTGAATCATGCAGATCAAAGGGCACGGTAGTGCCCAGCCAAGTTCTAGCACTACCTACTCCCTTTTTACAGAATCGAACTCAAGCCTATAACTTTTGAACCCATTCGGTTGTATGCAATGGAAAAAATCGAAATTCAGGGGAGTGGTACCCGCCCACTTTCTTAAAATGGTCGCAGGATGTTGAAATTCGGAATTCTTGTCAGGTTTTGGTTGAATGACATGAAAAAAAAGAGAACAAAATCTGTTTCCATTTAGGGGCGTGGTATCCGCCCAATTTATCAAAATAGTCGAAAACGTTTAAATTCGAAATTCTGATGGGGTTTCGGTTGAATATAAGAGAAAATATAAGTACAAAACTATAGGTTCATTAAAGGGGCGTGGTTTCCGCCCACGTTGTTAAAATGGTCGTAGGATGCTGAAATTTAGAATTCCGGTAGGGTTTCGGTTGAGTATAAGGAAGAAATAAGAAAAACTACGGTAGTTTGTTTAGCGGCGTAATTTCCACCCTCTTCCTTAAAATGCTTTCACAGTGATCATTATTCAATATTATGGTAGGGTTATGATTAGTGATGGGATCATTCGAATGATATAATCGATTATAATCGATTATGGCAATCATTCGAGATCATTCGATTATTGAAATCATTCGAATGATTTCTCAAACCCTGCTACAACTACTACTCTTCAAAATTAAAATCTCAAATAAAAAAATAATCGAATGACGATTGTTAGTATTCGAATGACCATTATTATCATTCGAATGCAAATAATCGATTATTAGTATTCGAATGAATAATCGATTATTAATAATCGAATGAAAAATCATTCGAATGAAAATAGTACTCGAATGAAAATAGTACTCGAATGAAAATAGTACTCGAATGAAAATAGTTATTGAATGAAAATAGTAATAGAATGAAAATAGTACTCGGAAGAAAATAGTAATTGAATGAAAATAGTAATCGAACGAAAATAGTACTCGAATGAAAATAGTAATTGAATGAAAATAGTAATAGAATGAAAATAGTACTCGAATGAAAAGAATCGATTATTAGTATTCGCATAAAAACAAATCGAATTATGACTATTTTAAGTTTCAATTCGAATGACGCTTTATTTCTAGTTAAATTTGCAAATCTTTGCAATGGAATTTTGTGTATGATTTTTATTTACTTTTTTAAAGGCAAACAAAAATTTGTATTTGGAGATTCTTTGCTTTTTTTATGTATATACTTGTATATACATGATTGGTAGAAATTTTTGCGAATTAGTGTTTAAAAAATGAATACGGAACATTGTTTATAGCTAAGAAGAATAACAGGGTATTTTTAAAAATGTTTCTAAAATGAAATTGAACAATAAACCCAGGTCGGTACCTTCCATCTGAGAGGGTATTTTCTAAGGCAGGTCTATTGACGAATGACCTATTATACCTATTATTATACCTGTAAAATAGCTCATTGTGCACTGTAAACTTTAAAATTTTCACCATTTTCATTGGATTTCGTAATTCGAATGATCATTCGAATGATCATTCGATTATTCAAATCATTCGAATACTATTTTCTCGATTATTGAAATCATTCGATTATGCCCATCACTAGTTATGATTTAAAATATTCAATATAACACAATTATACAATTAACTTTTGGTGGCTGACTTTTCACATAGTGTTGTTTTTGTTCTGATGTCGGTCTCCAGATCAATCAACTGTCAACTATGTTGATTGATAATTTTAAATAATGTCCGCACCTTTCAAGTGGTGAACATTGACTTGGACCTCGTGCGTCATAGCCAATGTGGAATAGCGAATATCTCGACCAAAGACAAAAACACGAAGTGCTAGAAGAAAGTATGACTTCGGACGGCTAAAATCGGAAGAGATCACCAGATTCTTATTCGATCAAGTGACGTCTTGAGTATTTAGAACAAATAGCAGAATTGCCAGGACGCCATTAGCAATGCTGCCTCTGGGTTTCACACAGCTCCTGGTTTAATGAAGAATGTAGGCAGGTACATGCAGCTCAGAACTCTCGACCAGCAGAAGAGTAGAGAGGAACTCAAGATTTAAAAAAACAAAAACAAAATGGTCTATCAAGAATGTTGTGAGAATAAATAGCAGCAATGAGTATTGCCAAGTTTTACCCAGAGGAAAATGAACGACGAAGTTACCGAGCACGAACTGAAGACCAACAGGAAAATATCGTAATAGAATCACAACAAATGCTGAGGAGATGGAAATACCATTTCTGTAGACTGTACAACGGCGATGACTAATCAAATTTCGCTGTCAGGTAGAATAAACCATTCAATGAAGACGACGCAGCTAACATTTCCGTCAACTCGACCCTGAAGAAGCTTAAAACTAACGAAACCGCGAGTATTGGCAGACTGGAGTGCCTTAAGCTGTTTCGAGTGAAAAGTTCTACGGCAGATCTATAGTCTTGTCTTCATTGACGGTGAATGCAGGAGAAGATTTAACCACGAACTGTACAGGTTGTACAGCTACACTTACCTAGCTAAAAGAGAAAGGTCCAACGACTGAGGTGGAGAGGATGGACACCAATGCCATGGCCTACAGTCTTCGAATTCACCCCAGAAGGAAGACGCAATAGAGGAAGTTGAATATAACCTCAACCAACTCGGCTTGCGAAACTATAGCTTGGAACTGAGCCCAAATCCACCCGGACTGCAGCTCCACCTAAAGAAAGAACGATGAATTAATGAAATCTCGTTTATGAAAAGCTATGGTTTTCCGTTGAAATAACACTGCTCGTGTATCATGTTGTTCAAAAAAGCGAACAAAATCATAAAAAAGCTAATTATTCTCAAACTGACGAAAACCAAGATTAAAATTACCTTCACCTTGAAATTAAAGAACCTTGTGCTCATTAATTTTTACATCAAATTATTATTCTTCATTCGTCAAATACCACCGCCAGCTGATATCAAAATTTAATCAACAATAAAATTCAAGCACGTGCAAGCAAAGGCAATTCAAAATTTCAAGTGCAAAAAAAAGGTTAGAATGCAATTGCACTCTGCTTTTCGCCACACTTTCTGAAATTTTATGACATCAGATAAGTGTCATTTCATGTCGGACTTTAGAATGCCAATTTGTCATTACTGTGCATGAAAATTTTATTGAAATTCAATTTCACATCAATTTTGTCTCCAAATTGGCAGTGAACGTGAAGACTGCCAGTAACTTTCCAAATCTGATACAATTTTGTATTTTTGTAATAAAAATTCTAATCAGTCAAACATCTTGATTGAAACAGAAGCTTAAAAACAATTCGTTTGGTGAAGTTTCTATTAAAAATGTAATTAGGATCTTTGTGATTTACTTGCTCCTAATTCCCTTTACTTGATTAAAAGTGTCGTTAAAATCACACGTTAAAGACAATTGAAAGATTTGTATCATTTAAGTGATATTGCCCTTAAAAGTCAGTTAGTTGGCCTCAAGGCTCTGGAAATGTCTTCTTATTGTAAATTGGGTTTTCACGAAGATCAGTCTTGTATCTGACATCAATCGCTTATTTTAATTGAATTACATTTTGAACTGATCTATTTTAACAATTTACATCAAAGAAGCCAAGTTTTACAGACCAACATACAATCACACTGTAGTTCGATTCAATAGGTACAAGTTAAATATGTATTTTTTTTTTTTTAGATATAGAACTTTTAATTTGCAACACTAATTTGACTGGCAGTCATTTTGTCTGCTGTCAAGTGATTTATTTTAAGTTTGGTTTTCAAGAATTGAAGCCACAGAATCACCCTGCAAGGATAGAATAGGTCTAAAACAAGATTTCCGTGGATCCTAATTTTCATAACCCAATTTGGTTGAATGGACACGTCAATAAACAAAACTGCTGTATTCGGAGTGATGATAATCCTCAAGTGTATTGTGAGACACCGTTACATCGTTCCATGCTCCGTACAGAACGTTACAGTCAATAGTGACCGCTATAGGGCCCGGTAATGACTTTTTTATCCATAAATTGAACATGAACAAACATGATGTGCAGAAGCTATTGTTTCAACAAGACGGCGTAACATGTTACACAGCTCGTACCACATTTGACTTATTGAAGGAAACGTTTAGTAACGAAATATTTTCACGTTACTTACTCGTGAATTGAGCTCCAAATTGTGCGATTTAACGCTGACTCAATCCATAGAGATATGTGAAGTCTCTAATCTACGTTGACAATCCATAAACGGTTTGCCACTTGGAAGACAACTTTCGCCGCGTTTCGACCACAAATGTTGGGAAAGTCATGAGCTGTCATGAGTGCATGATGGCAAGAAAACTTTCCTACGTATGGCTAAATCGTTATAGACTAGACAACGGAATGCATGAGAAATAAAATTATCTTGCACAAAACCGGAAATTCAAAACATTATGCAAGGAAAAAAAAAACAGCTCACTATGAAAATTTAGCAAAAAGTCTAGCTCTTTGTAGGAACGCTGGTGATTTCTGGAAGGCAGCTCAAAAAATAAATGCCAAGGTTTATGTTACCAATAGGAATCTCAGTTGCGACACATTGAGAATGCATTTCTGTGAACTGCTCAATCATATACAAACGCTGATTGGATACAATACGTTCAGCCCGCTTTTAACAATGATCTCTTAGACGTAGAAATCTTGAAAGATGAAGTATGTATAGCGATGAATGAGCTCAAAGATGGCAAAGCCACTATGTCAGATGGAATACCTGCAGAATTTTACAAATATGGCACAGATGAGTTGACCAACAAATTAACGGTCATATTTAACAACATTTTGAACCACGGAATAATACCGCAGGAATTCAAGAAAGCGCTTATATTTCCCATTCATAAAAAAGGCAGCACTAGTGACCCTGCAAATTATAGAGGAATTTCCGTCATATAAGATATTCACTTCAATTCTGCAAAGCCGACTTAGATCGTGGATAGAGACAAATAAGCTTTTACAAAAATTCCAAGCTGGGTTCAGACCAGGATATTCCACCATAGATAACATCTTTGTTATCCGGAGTATCGTCGATTTCTTTTAGAGGCAAGGAAGGAAATTATATGTTTTTTTCGTCGGCTTCAAGGCAGCGTTTGATACAATAGACTGTAACGCGTTAATGTATAAGCTGTACAGAATTAAAAAGTAATTCAAATTCGGCCGTATTTTGCACAACCTTTATCTGGAAACCACGGCAGCAGTATGGGACGAGGAAAAAATGTCGCAATGGTTTGAAACAGAGTCGGGTGTAAGACAAGGGTGTATGCTTAGTTCGAGCATATTTTCACTTTTTATTGATGATATCACCGATTGTTTGCCGGGAGGAGTGGAATATGAGGGTAGTCTCATTAAGGTCTTACGTTTCGCGAATGACAATGTGTTGTTTGCATATTCTCTAGAATATCTGCAACTCATGATAAACAAACTTAGTGAATATTGCAAAACGTGGACTGACAACTAGAGTCTAGAGAAGTCGAAGGTTATGGTTTTCCGAAAGGGTAATGGAAGAACAAGTGGACGCGAACGTTGGACATACACTAATGAGAGAGTCGAAGTCGTTATTGAATACAAGTATTTAGGATTCTATATGACAAAAATAATAGTATGGAAAAACATCTTACTGAAAAATTACAAAAGGCAAAAACCACAATCAACATTGCATGGGGAAACATTTTTAATAATAAACAGCACCAAATATAAAATATTTGAATCGGTAGCTGAGTCTGCATTGATGTATGCAGCGCAAGTGTGAGGGGGTAAAAAATATGAAACAGCGGAGAAACTCCTTGATTTTAATATTAAAAGGGTATTTCATCTACCACCTAATGTACCAAATTACATGCTAATGTTGGAGACCGGTACATCTCCACTATTTACGAAAACTTTTAAATTGCAACTCGACTACATATATTATGTAATGGCCTTGAAATGGATGGTGAACGTCTACCAAAAAAAGCAAAGCAGCGCTTCAAGCTATAAATATCAAATCTAGTTGGTTTGGAGACTGGACAGAGCTATCTGAAGAAGCAAATATGGTACTGGTGGGTACTTAAGCTGGAAGACGTCCTTGTATCAACTAATTTCTTTTATGGATGAACAATTTAGACTGAAGTGCATAACTGAAGCAGAAGAATCTATATCTACAGAATGGTTTACAGCAAGCTAGAGCACAATCTTAATAAGTAATAACAATAACTACTTCCATGATGATTACACGACTGACCAAATATCGATGATGCTTAGATTACGAGGTGAACTTCTTAACCTCAACTTTATTTATTTTTTGTGTGAATTGTGTAATATGGGAGAAAGAGAAGATGTTTTCCATTTTATCGGTAGATGCCCGGATTTGAGAAAAACTAGAAGATCTATTTTTGGAGACAATATCTGAATCAAATAAATGTACCCTTGTTATACAAATTTTGCAATATAGCACTAGCTTATAGAAAAAGAATTATGAAGGGAAATTTTTAAATTAAAATTGTAACTTATGTAAAAATATATATATATAATATAAATTAAGTTGTCATTCAGGCAGACGGCCATGCTTAACAGATATTCAATTTATAATATTAATGTAAATCTAATATTTAGAAAAATAAAACTAATCTAAACAAATCTAATCATTAGCTGTCAAGCAAACCATTATCTTTAATTCTGAGTGTACCTAATCCAATGACTTAGAGTGCCCGATGTCACTTGAACAATGAACATTGATTAACTTGAAACAATCTAATTTCCACTAAACCTTTATCTCTTTGTAACGTTAACCCAAATTGCCCAAGTATCCCAAAGCCTCTTAATTAATTTTCTTTTGTTTTTTTGTTGTTCTTGTTTCAATTTCACCACCGTACAGCACACACTAACTGGACACAGTGGCAAAGTGATGGCAGCCAAATATGTTCAAGAACCCCACAAAGTCGTCACCGGAAGTCATGATAGAACCCTGAAGATATGGGATCTGCGGAGTATAGCCTGCATCGAGACGAAATTTGCTGGATCTTCCTGCAATGATCTAGTGACCAGCGATAGTCTCGGCTCAACCATCATAAGTGGTCATTGGGACAAGAAAATTCGTTTCTGGGACATTAGAACGGAGAAGCAGTGTGTCGATCTGGCGATGCCAGCTAAAATTACATCTTTAGACTTGTCAAAGGGTAAGCAACTTTTCTTACTTTTGAGTATCTTCAGGTGATGTTTTTTTTTGTTCTGTTTACAGACTGCCTTTACCTCATTTGCTCTGTTCGTGATGACACAATTAAACTGATAGATCTTCGTAAGAATCAAGTAATTGGATGC
The DNA here is from genome assembly GCA_943590905.1 of Sphaerophoria taeniata. Lineage (NCBI taxonomy): Eukaryota > Metazoa > Arthropoda > Insecta > Diptera > Syrphidae > Sphaerophoria > Sphaerophoria taeniata. Next base: position 264,736,116 of record OX016540.1, read on the forward strand.
TTTTCGTAAGTTGATCGAGATAACCTTTTCTTCTTCTAACCTCATTTTCTTGTGTTTTTAATTGAAATGGAAATTGTTTAAATTCCTACAGCAACGACTCATTTAAGCTCAGCTGTGATTGGTCGAGGGCGGCTTTTAATTATAATGCAACAAAAGTCGCATGCGGTTCGTCAGACGGGACGATATTTGTTTGGAATGTTGCCACAAAGGAACATTACACCCTCAAGGGACATAATTCGTAAGTGTTGCTGTCACTTGCTTTCTTTTTTTTTGGGCTCGTTTTTTAATAAAGTAGTTTTTTCTTTTGCATTTGATTTTTCCTTTATGATTTGCTTTTTTTATTTTGTTTTATTTTTTCTCCCCCTCTTCCTTCCTTATATGAACTGCTATTGTCCTAACCAGAGGTCTGGGTTATTCTTTACTCCACAGCTGTGCCGTGATTGCTGTTGCATGGTCGCCAACTGGTTCCGAATTGGCGTCGGTTGGAAAAAGTCGTCGTTGTGTAATATGGTGCGACGCGTAGCCAAAAATACAGAACTTAACATCACAATCAAATTTCAACTACTACTACTACTACAACTACTACGACTACGCATTCACATATATTTTGTAAACCGTTTAGATTCTCATCAAATTCAAACCACAATACGGATTTGGGTGGTTAAATGTGGTCGAAGAATTTGTTCATGACAACAAATTTTTCGAAATCTAATTTTTTAGGTTTTTTTATTTGTAAAAAAATCCAAACTAGTGATAATTTTCTTCTCCGTCATATTTCTTTTTATATAATCGTAAAATTAATAAGAAACTTTATAAACATTAATTATTGATAAATTTAAAGACTTTCTCTTTTCCTATAAATCATTCATAAAAAAACATGTATTTAAGAACAAAATAAACAGAAAATGTAATTTGTGTTTTGGAAAGTTAAACTTGTTTTTTTTTAATTATTGAAAAATTACAATTTGTACCGAATTTAATTTTAGGATGTATAAACATTTTTTAAATTTAGTTCTATAAGAGCAGATTATATTATTTTAAGCCAAGGTTAATGTTTATTGTGAGACATCACGATTTTTAATAATAATATGGTAAAATTAATTGTTCAAAAAGTCCAAATAAAAAAAAATTTGACAATTTTAATGAGCTTAAATTCCACCCAAAAGCTTTCACAAATTTGTACATTTTTATTGATTTATTGTTTAATTTTAAAAACAAAAATTTGAAATTATAAGGGAAACCAATATTTATAGTTATGTGAATTTTAAAACCATTTTTATTGTTCACTTTTAAAATTGTAAAAAAGTAAAATAAAATAAAACATTTATAAACAATAATTGAGATTTAATAAAGAATATAAACAATTACAAATATTCACTTTTAAGGTAATATTTATAATGTTTTTTTTTAGAGTAGTGGCAACTCTTGCTATCCGTGCCCGTGCTTAATCTTGCTGTGTCTGGTATATTTATAATACCTACATCGGTTTAACCCAAAAAAGCCCATTTTAAACAATATCTAAAATATTTCGTTTTCTACTGTGATTAATGTAAAGAGATATCTTTGTCCCATGTTTTGCTCGCGGTGAAACTTCTCAGTGATTGTACCAATAATATTTTAACCGACAATACCCGTTTTCATAAAAACGTTTTAACCCAGTTCAAACTTTTGGATGACTTTTCTAAGAACTTGGAAGTCCTGAATTTAACTCTTGAAAACTATGGTAAACAGTGTCCCGCGAAGCATTCGAATATTGAGAAAAATCTAACTTCCCTTGCGCATAAAAACCCCCGCGATGACCAAATGTTTATTATTGAAGACTTAAAAAAAGCGATTAAATCATACTTTGCTTCTTTGCTTAAATCTAACCCGTTTGACGATCTAACAAACCAGCTTAAATTAATCCAATCCGATTTGGATATGCATTTCCAAAATAACTCAAAAAACTCGTCCCCTCTTAATCTTCCCGCGGCTTTACTTATTCATCTGGCACCTTAATTCATAGATATCAGCAATGTTCTTACTGCGAAACGCTTATCCATTGGTGATATATTTGAAGAAATTAGATCTCGCAAAATCGACGAAATACCGCAAAAAATTCAACCAAGTTCCTCAATTTACAACACGTCTATCCTTGCGAAATGGTAGTCAACTTACCATGTCATCGTTCGCCTTCCGCGTCTCTTCGTGGTGAAACTCACGACCTCTCCTACAACCTTTCTGACCTTCGGCTGCACCCTGTCACCACTACAGAATCTGCAACTCAGACTAACCATGTTACATCTCCTAACAAGGACCAACCAACTATCATGCGTTTCGGAACTTCTTGGACATTGTCCGAATGGAACAACAGAATAAATAAGCTGAATCCAAACTCTAAATTCACTCCCCTATTTTTGATGCGGAAATCAACATTATCTGGATCCGTAAACTTTTTTTTTACAAGTTCTCCATCTCTTTAGGTGAATGTAAACGTCTTTCACCATCAAGTTTTAAAATGTTCGTGCCTTCCAAATATGCATGGTTGTTTTCATCACCTACAAATGACTTTTTCGAAATTCAGTTTTTATTCTTGAAATATCTACTTCTTTTAATATTTATCAAAGCACAAATGGACATGTTTGCCCAATACTCTTTATCTGGGAATAAAATAAACGTTTAGATCTTGTTTGGTTGAATAGGAACTTTTCATTCAAACTATTTGAACTTTTCGAATGCAAACAATTTTTTGAGTTGAATAGTAGACTTGAAAAGAAGTTGAAATATTTTGCGTTGAATGGAAATTGGGTTTTCTGTCAGTTTTTTTGGTCACAATGGTTTTCGCAAAGAAACAAAAATTTGAAACTACGGCTATTCCCGTCGTTTTGACCGCAAATATTCTTACCTTAAAAAAAAAAACAATTTAGAACTTAATCCTGCCAAATGCCAGACAAACACATATTCCCTTAAAAGTTTCCAACATGGCACTATTACATCAACGAAAATGTCTTGTTTACAGAGTAACAACTATCCGAAATTTCGGCGTTACTTGCGATAGTGAGCTTAATTTTAGGTCTCACTATGACAATACGGTAGCCAGAGCTAATTCTGCTTTCGTCACTATTTGGTCTTAGGAATTTTTGGATCCTTACGTTAGAAAATCTTTTTATACCACGTTTGTAAGGCCTCTCCTGGAATACGCCAGCCAAGTATGGTCCCCTTATCATAAATAGAATAAAAGCAATACAACGTAGATGCCTCCGTTTCGCCTTAAGAGGACTCTCGTGGGTTGAAAATGTCAACTTACTCCCTATCAAGAACGGTTGCGGCTTATAAACTTACAATCTCTAGAAAAACGTCGTGAAGTGGTCGATATTATTTTCGTACACCATCTTCTTTCTGGTGCTACAGCATCTTCCGCCCTCCTTGATGCAATGATTAATAACGTTAACTTGCATTCTCTAAGATCATTTCCCCGATTATTTTAAGCTCATCACAGAACTGATTATGGGAGTAATTTACCAGTAACGAGAATGTTACGAAATATGACAATAATTCTAATACATTTGATTTCAACCATAGCAAGATCACACAAGGGAAGCTTTTATACAGCAGTGGCGTAGATAGGGGGGGGGGGGGGTCAGGGGGATATATCCCCCCCCATTGGGATTCATAATTGTTCAACATAACCAAGTCATGCCAAATAAGTTAAAGAAACGCACTCTGAAATTTAGTACCTACTTCGTACGTGAATCAAGTCTTATTAGTACTCACAGGTTTCCTAGAGGCATTGTAAATTGTACATTCTATACCTACAGTCTACGGGGAAAACACAAAGTCAACTTCATCTGAAAAAAATTATTACTTCGGAAAATCACAAAATATTTTGAATTTCTATTTTATATCGATTTTTAAAAAGTATTTTTTAACGTCTCTCCCTAATTGATAATAATAGGTAAACGTGCAAGAAAAAGAGCTTAACTCCAGCTTTCCACAAAAGCCCACACCGTAACAAAAATTGAAAGATATTTAGATTTCTTCTCACCGTGTGTCACATTGTTAATTTGGTGTAAGAAACTGCCCCAAACACGCAACACACTCATCCATACGAACACAAATGTTCGCACAACTGTGGTGAAGTTAACGCGAATCCTAACGGTAACGATAACTCACACTAGTTCATTTTAACCAGAAAGCAAAATGCGCTATTACCCATTACATAAAGCATGCCTTACACAAGCGGCAGATTGACAATCATTCGTCGTAATTTTTCGAGTTATTTGTGCGAATTATTTTGAGTGGCTTTTTTTTAAATTAATTTTATATATATAAAATATTACGAAAATTTCCTAAAATTAATTTGGGTATGCAGTATTCAAGAATATGTAAATTTACATTTTATTAGTGAATTTCGATTTTAAATATTGATCCGATTTTGAGGTATAGAATTTTGAAAAAAAGTTTATAAATGTTTTTAAAAATACAAACAAATTTTTAAAATTTGTTTGGAAATAAAATTTTATTTGGGCAATTTATACGTACTTTCAGAAAAAAAATTAGTAGCTGATCAGGGTTTTGTTTTTCGAAAAAATCTTATGAGAAAAAAATGATTCTATGAGAGGTAACGTTTTGGAGGAAGTTTAAAAAAATCGTTTTTGAGAAAATTGAAACTTTTAGTTTTTGGCCAAAACAAATTGTATGGTGGCTTCCCTAAGTTCTGATCTTTAAAAAAGAAAATAAAAAAAGCACCAACGAACCTCTAGTTTTCAAGTTTTAAGTCAATCGGACCAGTGGTTAAGGCTGCAGGTGCGTTTACAGAAAGACAGACAAACACTCAAAACTTTCCATATATTCTATACTAGCAGTTGCTCGCGAATTCGTCCGCCTCTCCCTCACGCTCCGGCCAGAAGTGCATCTTGACTTGTGCATCATGCGCGTGAATTCGGTTGCGAAGTTATTTTAAAATTGTATATTAGTCTACTCTCCCTAAGTCAAAATTCTTCTTAACTCGAAGCGTTCAAATATGATTTATTTTCCCCGTTTTAGTAAGACTTTTCACTGAAGCTCTGCTCTTATTATTTGCAGCGTATCTTTGTATAGCTTAAAGGCTTCCTCGATAAATGGACTATTCAACACAAAAAGAATTTTTCAATTTCATTTAGCAGTTCCTTAGATCAGCGCTTTCACACAAACACGCGTTTCACATTTTCCACTGATTCTTCGCTCCTATTGGTCGTAGCTTAATGCTATGTAGCCTAAAACTTTCCTCAATTAATGGACTATCCAACTCAATTACAATTCGAACTAGTAGTTTCTGAGATAAGCGTATTAAAACAAACAAACAAACTCTTCAGCTTTATATATTAGTATAGATGTCGGAAGTAAAAATGAGCGAACTAGATCTATCCCCCCCCATAGCTAAAAGCTATCTACGCCACTGTTATACAGTGCTTCCTTAGTCAGCTAAAAATAAATACATAATATATGAAACTGAAACTGAATCACTCTTGTTATTTTCAAACGAACTTGACAAGTGTCATACACGTTTTTTTTTATGTTTTTTAATTATTGACTTTAAAATTTTGCCTTTTTGCTTTTTTCCTTTTGATAAAATAAAAATTTTAATTAATTTTGTTCTTTTCTTTTTCGGTTTTCCTTTTTGTAACTGCTTGCATTAAGCGGTCCCAAATTCTTTTCTTCCTGTTATATTCGTATCGCCATCACTTTTTTATTTTATTAATTTCAAACAATTCTAATTGAGGTCCGATACGTACGACTAGCAACCGTAATTACCCGGTCGTACTCGGAGAAAATGGACCGCAGGGTGTGCGGTATCTGAGAGAGAAAGAACTCAATAAAGTAGGTACAGTTCACAATCACAACCAGCTTTGTAGGAAATGTATATAAGGGAGCGAACCGAAAATAAAACGTAAGCCGATCAACTGGTCAAAGTATATGTATAACGTTGACCATTTATTTTTTATTCATAACGGGACATTCATGCCCGCTGACAAGGCAGTGGGGGAAAGGGAGGTGTTTTAAATAAACAAGAGATAAGAAAATATTCTGCGATCTTAAAGAAATCGATAAGGTGTGGAGCAAAAGGAACGAAATGCATTTTTCCCCCCAACTTTGCACTGGGCTTGTGAAAAGCTCTAAATCAGGATGTGATATCATGAAGATGTTTTGAATGTTGCCCAAACGATTATAACATTTTTCTCAGCCATTAAGAAAAATTATAAAAAATTCAACGATGAAAAATCCTCCAAAAAAAAATCAATTTTCCCTTCATAGTTTATGTGATATCCGATGACGCTATCAAAGGGCACGGTAGTGCCCAGCCAAGTTCTAGCACTACTCCCTTTTTACAGTATCGAACTCAACCACATTTTTAACCCCCCATAACCCATGGAGTTAGAAGCTTCAAATTTGAATTACGTAGTAACTTCATGGAGACAAAGGCCCTGTAATAAAAATAATTTTGTTCAACCACTACTTCCTGAGATATTGAAAAGTAAACATTTCAAAAACCGTCATTGACTGACTGACTGACTGATCATCAAAATTATGAAGCACTTCTAACAATAGCAGAATCTTGAAATTTGGCAATATGGTAGGTTTCCGGGTGTATACAAAGGAAAAAATCGAAAATTTAAATTTTCTCATTCAGGGGGCGTGGTATCCGCCCACTTTCTAAAACTGGTCGTAGGATGTTGAAATTCGGAATTCTAAGAGGGTTTTATTTGAATATAAGGAAAAATATATGTTAAATATTTAAGTTTCATTTAGGGGCGTGGTTTCCGCCCACTATCTTAAAACGGTCGTAGAGTGATGAAATTCGATATTCTGGTAAAGTTTTGGTTGAATAACATGAAAAAAATGAGAAAAAAATGTATTTCCATTTAGGGGCGTGTTATCCGCCCACTTTATCAAAATGGTCGAAGACGTTTAAAGTCGAATTTCTGATAGGGTTTCGGTTGAATATAATAGAAAATATAAATATAAAATTGTAGTTTCATTAAAGGGGCGTGATTACCGCCCACTTTTATAAAATGGTCGTAGGATGTTGAAATTAAGAATTCTGGTTTGTTTAAGTTCATCAACTTCCATGAGTAACTTTCTTTAGTGGTTTCACAATGGACCCTTGGGGTCTAAATGAGTTAACAACATCTAGACAGCCACTCTAACTTAACCTACATACATACATACAGTGGCGCGACAGCTCTTCAAGAGCCAAGGCACTTAGGCTTACTCTCATCAACATTTCTATGAGTGCGTGTGAAGAATTGAGGGGACCTACAATTTAACGCCGATTCCGAACGGCAGAGTTGAGAACAACTTTTTATGACAGATTGATACTCTTGGAATATTTGTCAGGTCTTCGCAAGAGGCAGTGCCCGTGAAAGATGAAATAAAAACTTGGCCTGAGTAGGACTCGAACCAACGACGTTCTGCTTAGCAGCCAACGCACTTACCAATTAAGCTACGGGCAACTACTTAACCTACCTATTATTTATTTATAAATTGGCAGAGCAATTATATTGTTAAAGTTTGCAAATTCCTAGCATATATAGTGTATTTCGAGGTTCATACTTCCACAAAAAAAACTTTGCAAAAAGATGTGAAATCAGAACAAAAACATAAAATGTAAAAAAAAGGGCCAAGTTCTCCTTTGCGCGAACAACAATGTGTAAAAAGTCAGCCACCAAAAGTAATGAGATCGGAAAGAACGCCAAGTTCTTACATGTAAAAGTGTTATATTGAATATTTTAAATCATAGAAGATAATACAACAATATTAAAAAAAAAGAAAATAGTTTGATGAAAATTTTCAAGTTCACTTGGCATTTGGCAAGTTTTCGTTTGATGCGTATTTACTAAAATTTTAAAACTTGAACATGCAAATTTGCTCATGTTATGCAAGATGTGAACTAAACAGTATGCTTTTGTCAATGAGATTCGTGAAAACAGAATAATTTGAACCGAAGTTTACATTCGCATTGTCAGCACCATTTATGATGTTACTTGCGATAGTTTTAAATTATGTTTATCCCATGTTTCACAAAGTACGTTTGTTATTTGGTCGGTAGTTTCGTCATTACTCTCCACAAAATCCAATCATTTGTTTTGTATTCCTTTGCCCGAACAAAAATATCGCACACATATTTGGAAACATTTTCCGGTTTCCATTATTGCTGGTAACCGTAGAAATTGAAAAGAAAATATCTGCTTTCAGAGTTCAGAAAATTTTAAAAGCTATAAATTTGTTCAGAGCGTGTCCAGCATGCTTTGAAGATTTAGGTCGAGTTATCCCCGAAAAGCGGGGCTGAGCCTGTCCCGCGCGGTACATTGAATTTTGATTTAAAAATCGGGACGTCCCGATAAAAGCTAAAAACCAGGAATCGCATCCCAAAGTGTGGCAGCCAAATTACCGGATACTCTGAATAGTATTGTTTACCCAATTAAACATTGAAAATTTTTTTGTATTCATTTTGCCCTTAGCCAGTTGTTGCCTTTTGCAAGCCGACCGAAATGGAAGATTGCTTCATAAATAAAGACTTTTGTGAGGCCCAACCACAAGGAAGGTGTTTACAAAAAACAAAATTACATTTCCATAACACCTATTAATGTTCCTGATACATATAGATACATAGACATGAAGATTAACCTCACCTGAATCTTTCAAACACCCCCAATCTAGATAACATTGTCTTCAAACAGAGTTGCATTCGCAATTTTCCTACATTAACAATACTCTCTGATTGTGACCTCTAAACAAAAAGATGCATTCGACCAGCAACAATGGCAATAGCGACATGAAGACTTTATTATTGCCTTCAAAAACCTCCTTCTTTCTTCACCAGTCAGTGAAAAGGGCTTGCCCTGTGCAAAGTGCATCAAAAAACAAAAGTAACCTGTTACAATACATCCCGGCTACTCAAATGCATTAATATTTCAAACTTACTGCGGATTAAGTGTTTTGGTGTTACCAGCCGCACCTCTACATCCATTACAATCAAAACAATGATCAATATGAATTCTGTTCAAACGCTCACTCCGCACCTTTCTGTGTGTGCTCAAGAAGGCACCACAGTCTAAAGTAACAGAGAACTTCGGAGGAGGATGAGATTAGTCACGATTTTTCTCATGCCTTTTTTGGAGATGAGCCCAATTAAAAACGGTTCGAGATATAGGTATTTGATGCATGCAGCAGTAGCGTGGATTTTTGAACAGGTCGAGATTGACGTAAGAACTTTGAAGGCACCTATTTAGTTCTCGAGGTTAGTGCAATTTTCACTTGGTTAAATGGAAGGAAACAGGTCAATTAAAGAAGAAGATGAGGCTCTTTGCATGAGTGATGATTTTATTTTTAAATAAAGGTATGTGCCGTTGCGCTCTTAAGTTATGGTCGCACGCACACCGAGCGATTGCCTATATTCTTAAATTGTCAGTCAACAATCAAATCATTTGATATTTTCCTGTCTTTATGAATAAATTGAGTATTTTAGAGAAAAATGATAGTTTCATATCTTGGATGAAGATATAGTCGTCGTTTGTTTGGACATGACATGAAACTTGAGACAGTTGTAGCTTGTAGACATAACATCTTGTTTTAAAACGTCGAGACTACATGAGATAAACAACGACTCACTGACCGGTTGCTACGATTTTGGTTGTTGTGATGACAAGCTGTAAGGGCTAACCCGTTGGTGGGAGAGTTTGTACAAACGCATGAGGAAAAGAAACCGTTTTTTTTTAATTTTCTATATCAAACCAAATTTTTGTTAAATAATTTTCCTTTCTAACGTCATGAGATGAGGGACTTGTGAGTTTGGTTTCCATTTTTCATTTTGGCTTAAAAACACAATATAGAATGAAATTGTGAAGTGTAGTTTGTAAATTAGACACAAATTTCTATCGCTTTCTTTTTTTCAAAAACTATTCCAATTGTTTTTAAATTTTTCCCACATTGTTCAACCGATTCGAGAGAATTTTGTTTCACCTCACTTAAGAGCCTTACCAACATGCTTCTATAGCCTAGTCTTGTCTTAGCTACCGCTACCTGCCCTTAATCTTGCACGCCCATTTGTTCAAGGTGCTCTATCAGCTGGAATGGATTGAACAGCTTCTCAAAGCAGTCTTCCGCATTATGTACTGGAACCACTTGATCCACAATTCGAGCAAAAGCAACCTACCGACCGACATGATAGTACCTTCAACCAGTGGCATATTATCCTAAAGGCAAACTAGGGGCGCGGCAACAAGGGGGCGCACGGGCGCAGTAATTCTTACAAGTGGCAAATAATGCGAGTTCATACGTGGTTGTTAAAGTAACAAACTTGTGAACTCGAATTGTATTTGCATCTTTTGTTAAAATAAAAATCGGTCCTGAGCAATTATTCTTACAGTATTGAGACAAATCGTTTTGCCAACTCGGATATCGACTTAGCTATCTTCTAATTTTGTATGCGTTTTTGAATAGGTATTGATTTTACTTATTGTTGGGGCAAATAACCTAATGGTCGAAGTTCTTCAGCAGATGGTAAAGGTTATCGACGGATTTAAAACCTAATTTTTCTGCTTTTAAAGTTCTTTTTAGATTGATTTTCAAGGCAATCTGATTTGAGAACCGAGTTGACACTCGGCTTGCATAAGAACCAACTCGAGTTAACTTGGTTTACATAATTAACGTTGCGGCAGATCATTAATTAACCAAATTCTTAAGATCTTTCCGACAATACTAATAGATCTCATTTTAACTAAGTCTCTTTTTCCTTGGCTCTGCCTTTTCTTTAGGCGCGGTGCAGCGATTTCGGTCAAACTATAGTACGAGATATTCCCATGTAGGGGCGCCAGTGAGATGCTTGCCTATGGCGCCCTCAAGGTTTAATCCGCCACTGCCTTCAACTTAGCATTTTTTTGACATTTCTTCAGTTGTGATATCGCATAAAGCTCCCCTGATCGTTTTCCCTACTTATTAAATAACTGCATACACAGATTCCAATGTTTTTTTTTTCAAAGTTACAGCAATCACAGACTTTTAAATTTTCATGCTTTACGGCGGCGGCGTGCTTTGCTTGTATTCTTAGTAAACATTCTAGCTTTTCCGCTTTCGGTATTAAATAAAATAAGATATTAACGAAAACCTTTTTAGAATTAATAAACTTGAATAACGAACGATTGCCAAAAATTCCGGTTAACTCTGCTCTAGTTCTCTTTTCAATCAACAATGACTATGAGGAGGTACACAAAGCGTTGCATACTTCAATGCGATCAGACATTGAAAATTACAAATCAGATGTAAGGGTTTCTGATTTTTGGTAATCGTTTTATTTTTTCTTATTTTTATTCCAAACTTAAAAACTGAGTAAGTTTTTCATCAGCTCGTTGCTGAAATACTTAGCAATTTATACAATTAAGATTAAAAAAAAATATATATATGCATGTACCCCTTTCAAATCAATGGCATGTAGGAATAAAAAAATAACATCACGTTGTTGTGAAGGCCCCGGCGAGATTCGAACTCACGATCTCCTGTTTACTAGACAGGCGCTTTAACCAACTAAGCCACGGCGCCCTTCAGATGGCTCACTGTCTAAATTGGTATTTGAAGTGGAACCACTTATGAAAACATTTTTGTCTTCAGTCATCTGCTCACGTGGGCATAAATTATAAAATCTTGAATATAATATTGTTTACCTATCTAATTTGTTTGATTTTATAGTGTTGTTCTAAAAATAGATCACAAACAATAATAAAAGTGCTTTTAGAGCTTATAGAGCTTTTGCTCTTATAGCCCAGTTGCTCCATGAAGCAATGGATACAATTTGCTGATTTTTTTTACAAATTTTAATAAGAAAAGTGTGATGGGTAAAGTCGAAGTTAAGTATTTTTATAACACAGTAATGCAGTAAATATGCAGTGAATATTTTATTGGGACAAATAAAGTTCTTCTTGTATATTAATAAATAGTTAATCCCAAAAAAAAATGTATTAGTTTTACGGGCATTTGCTTGCACTACACAAACACATATGTATCTGTCATACAAGGTGGGTAATTCGTGTGCCATAATTTGGGATGTGATTCTTGGCCGTATTCTTAGAAAGAAAATGTTCTGCAGTGAAGTCTGATTTTGAACTTGGCATCACTTTTTGACGATTTAAAAAAAGGCTTTGGTACTTTGGCCTCACCCATATTATTAAGATCAATTTCTCTATCAGTATCTCCTAACGTTAGGGAACGCATTTAGAACTTTTTTTAAAGTTAAAAAAACTCTTAAGACTACTTTTAGATTGAGCTAATATATTTTCAGGATTGCCAGATATTCAATTTTAAATGCTGTTCAGTTTTGATTAGGGTTTTTATTCAGTTTTTTGGCAATTGGTGTGGTTTTCGAGAATTGAGGGTTTTTGGGTTATTTTATTACACTGTGCAACCATGAACAGGGTTGAAAGTTAACTTATGCTGTAGCGGCGTCAGGGTGAGGCGCGGTTTGGTGACCACCCAGGGCGCCGGATATAAAGAGCACAGGCGTAGAAATTGTTCATGAAACTTTGTTATTTGGTTCTTTCAAATTTTGAAGTGATGAAAATTGTGTACGTACATTCTTATTAATTTAAAATAAATAGGAATTTAATTATACCTAGTCAGAAAACACGTTAAATCAGAAGAATACATTTCAATACATTTTTTCTCAAAAACTAAAGAAATTTAAATTTTTTGTTTTCATTCAAATTAACAATTAAATATTTTATAATTTTTATTTTTCGACAATGAGACATGAAGATGAGGGATTTTTAACTTTGTTCTACTTTTTTTCGGAAACGTTCTCACGGGCACTTTATGACACGTTCTAAAACAAATAGATGAAAATACCGAAAAAATTTTCGGCTCATTTAAGTAAATTTTAATTGTAAATAAAAAAAAAAAATCTTCATATTATTTATGTTAACTTCTTAAATTGTGAGCCAAGAATATTTTAAAACAAAAACAACAACTCTGCTTGCCTTGTTTGCGTTTTTTGTTCCTATTTTTCATGAACAATAATCAAATTGATAATGAAACTTTCCTAATGTGTCCTCAGTTCAATAGTGAAAAATTATGGTCTTCTAATGATTGATGTTTAGATGGAAAGAAAAGTCAAAGGAGAATGACCACTTTTCATACAAGTCTGAGCCCAGTGCGTACACACATGAGACAGGTATCAATAAAAAGGTGACACTTAGCTGAATATATATTCCAAATATTTTCAAATTCGGTTTTGTAGTTTTCGAGATATTTGAGCTTGAATTTGATGTATGAAGAATCACAAAAATTGGTTATTTTCACTATAAAATCCAATAACTTCTGACTCATAGGTTTAACGGAAATGATTTTGATAATAAATGAAAGATCATAAAAGTATCTTTCTTAACAAATTAGTATTTTTCATGTATATTAAGTACATGATGATCATATACAAGGCTTCGATTTTGTTTGAAAACATATTTTGAAGTTGCTATTCAAATGCAGATATTTTGAAAATATCACTGATGACATGTATATTTTTATACTTAGTTCGAATCCTTATTTCATAACCTTTAATTTGATACATAAATCAATTATATTTTCTTACATAAAAACCATCTTATTAGAAGAATTCTTCTGAAAATAAAGATTTTTGTTTTCAAAGACAACATACTTACTTTTTCTTCATATTCTTTTTACTTTTTTTCTCAGAAAATAATCACATATTCACATATTAAGCAAACTAAAATTCATTCAACGTTTATTTAAAGTCTTAATTTATTTTCTTTTTTTGTAAAAATATGTTATATATTTTATTTTACGTGTGTTCATCACCGTTTTCATCAATAAGAATACTATCTAAATATAAAGCTGGTGGTATTGTTATATTTGTACCATGGCGTGCATAACCCAAGTACCATAAGATACTCATTACATGTGTGCAACACACAACGGTTCGCATACCAACAAGACAATTGCAATAATATGCTTTAATTGCATTGCAACTGTTTGCATCATATGGCTTGTTGCTCACTAGTATGTAAGTGAAATAGATTTTTCCACTTATGTGCCACGACTTGATTCTTCCCCTCATTAAAAAATTGTTTCCAACTAGGCTTGGGTCAGCTAAGCTATAAGCTAATACGCTCACGGCAGCGCGTTCGCAGACTTCTATAAAGCTAGCCCTAAACATGCTTGTGCGCGCTATAAATTCTCCACAGTAGGAGCGGGCTTGCTTTATTTGATGGGGCCCCAAAGATATTTTTCGAAGCTCCACTAAATTGAGAAGCGGGAAGTTGTCAAGACTTGGAATTTGCCCATTAATACGAAGAAATGCAGCCCTTGCCCTATTTAAATTTTGCTCTTTAACAAAATCTCCCAAATAATTTGGAGTGTTTAATTTATTTTTAATGCCAACTCCAGGAAAGAGCTCGCATCAGAATTGTCTTCTATTAATGGATGGAAATTATTAAGAAGCGCAGCTGCAATTTTGAAATCCTCCATTAAATGACCCGATGCTAAGTTTTTGAAGTCCTGCCAAAACAGCTTCAAATCTCTTTTATATCGGCCGTTTACAACTTCGACGACCCATCGAACCATCGAGTTGAAAATTATCTTCCAACACAGATTCAGGCATGTGACACTTGTAACCATAGGATTTTAAGCAAGGAATTGCATCTCTAAATCCTCTATCCGAGATGAACACATCGTCCTGTCTGAAGATTTGTCTTGCATAGGTGTTTTCGTCTCTAAAAATGCTTTTCATGATGTTGGCATCCGATGTCGTTGCAGCATATGGTCCCATAACGTCCAGAATATACCCGTCACAAGATGTCATCATAAACGGTTTGACCAAATTCTGGTACTTATGGAGACTGTAGGTCTTTTTTTGAAAATTATAATTAGAGCTTTTTTTGCAAATAGATGTATGTGCCGTTGCAGATGGTAATTGCTGGTCGATTACTTTCATTAAGGTTTGTATTTCCAAACAGACCATCTGGAATTAAGTTGTTCCGACTGGCAACGTTGGAAGTAGAAATATGCTGCAGACCCAAGTTGAATGGCACAAAAAGGTTTAACAAACTTGTCCTGGCTGCAGATATATGTCGTCTGATGGTTGTCCGCGGTATGTTCACCAGACATTTTCAGAAGAATTCTGATGGTTTTTATGTAAGAAAATATAATTGATTTATATATCAAATTAAAGGTTATGAAATAAGGATTCGAACTTTGTATAAAAATATATATGTCATCACAAAATATCTGCATTTGAATAGCAACTTAAAAATATGTTTTCAAACAAAATCGAAGCCTTGTATATGATCATGTACTAAATATATATGAAAAATACTGAAAGATATTTTTATGATCTTTCATTTGGTACCAAAATCATTTCCGTAAAACCCATGAGTCAGAAGTTATTGGATTTTATAGTGAAAATAACCCATTTTTTTGATTCTTCATACATCAACTTCAAGCTCAAATATCTCGAAAACTACAAAACCGAATTTGAAAATATTTGAAATATATATTCAGCTAAGTGTCACCTTTTTATTGATACCTGTCTCATTGTCCCTTAGTGCTGAATGAATTTGGTTCATAAATTTGTCGAAGATTCTGAAAGAAGTTATCAACTGCTAATTTTGAAAAGCCGTTGAGCCTGGCTAAGCTCATTTTTTCGGGCTTTCTTAGGGAGAGATTAGAATTTCGTTTTAAAAATCCGTAAAGCCAATCGTTTCCAGCTTTTTTTGAAACTTCCCAACTTGGTGAACCGCGAATGTTATTAGCCTTGGTAAAGTCATTAACAAATTTCTTAAAACTTTCTTTTGATAAGCCATAAGCATAGAAAGAACACTTCTTTAAATACTAAACCAACTCTTTTTCTTGAATTTTTGTGAACGTTTGTCGCGCTGTATATTTCGATTGAAAAGAAAAATCTTCGTTATTTTCATTTCCTGAATTGAAGCAATCTTTTAAGGGGTTTATGGACCCCCCCCCCCCACCCAAATGCAAAATCAAATAATTATTGATTAATAACTTAATAAATTTATTTTTTTGCTAACACTGAATTTATAAGTTTCTATTAAGGCTTACAGGCATATTTCTTTCAGAATAAAAGACTGTTAGAGCCATAGCCGTATTTAGGGGGGGTTACGGGGTTTTCTTTTAAATAAGTCGTTATATAGATGGTTACAGTAAAAAACGCCATCTTGATAGTACCAACAATAAATAAATATACAAAGCTCTGAACACACTTTGAACTGAACGTGTTCTGAGCGCTCAAATTTTTTCGAGACGCTTTTGATATCCAATTGACATTCGTCATTTAACAGACGAAAATTCATGAGAATTTTTTGTATATACATATTCTTGGTAGAGGCAAGATGGCAATCGATTTTGGTGACATCTTGAGAGGGAAGCAGTTTTTTTAACATAAAAATCCAATTAAACTCGTTCTACTTTGACGCAGTTCGGACTAAAAATGTAATCCATTTTAACCAAACGTCAAAAAATTTCTCAATAATAAAAATAATTTGTTTCCGGAGTAGTAAAGTTAGTGACGTTAAGCTTAAATTCCCTTTGAGAAATTTGTTGTTGTTCATATAGTTATAAACAATCTAATGAACTTTTATCTTACATTTTTTATTGCTTCGCTAAACCACCCTCCACGGTGGAATAAGTTTGTAAACGCATTTTGCACTCCGTCCACAGAATAAGAAATAATCCTTCGTTATTCTGTAGTTACTATCAAAATGGCATTTTGACTGAATTTAATAATCTTTATGATATTATAATATATAAAATAAACTTTTTTAACACAGATCATCACTCTTGTGAATAAATAACATGTATACAAATAAATTCCTTAACATAAATTTATAAGGTTTATATAATGTTATACTATATTTATGTATTTATTCTTCTTTTGTTTTTGTTTTTATTCGTTCGTTTAAATAAATAATGCCATACTGTGTTATTTTTTGTTCAAAGAATTTATTTGTATATAATTAATTCACAATTGTGATGATCTGTGTGATAAAAGAATTATTTTATATAGTTAAATATTATATTTATGCATTTATTTTGGTTTTCTGCTGCTTTTGTTTTTATTCGTCCCTCAATAAACAATAATGCTTTTTATGATAGAAGTTCTCTCCTACTTTTTCCAAAACAAAATAATACAAAAATGTTATTGACTTCCAATAAAGGTAAGTTAACTTATCTTAAGATTCATATATCAAATATACCATGCAAAAACATCTACTCTGAAGCCAATATCTTCAGTTAGACTTCAATTTTGTAGTAGAAATGATTTTTTTCATATGCATTCAAATCTTTATTATGTGTTTTACAATATATTTAAAAATACTGCATAAATAACAATGATTAATATTAAAGTAAAAGATACACTCAAGAAATATTTTTAAATTTTCCATCAAAAATTGTTTCGTGAACAAATGAATTGGCTTCGTGGAAGTGAAAGAATGTGATAAATTTGATAAATATGTTTCCTTTTTTATTAAAAACTAGCCGACCCCGCGAACCTCGTCTCGCCTGCCACCAGATCAAATAAAATCTAAAAATAATTTAAAAAATTCTCGTTTTGCGGAGTTTTCTCATTTTTTTACTAATTTTTGAACAATTGCAGCTATGATCCCATACAAAAGTATAATTTTCGACCACCATTTGATTGTTTCCATTTTTCTATTTTCCCGTAAAATGTTCCCAATTTTTTTTTTCGCAGGAACCCTTTTTTTTATAATTAGCACACACTCAAGGGTTTTTTTATGCCCTTATTATGCCAGAGACACAGTGAGTGCTTTTGGAAGGAGGAAAGGGGTTGGAAAGGAGGTGCCGGTGTACATTGGTCTTAAATTCCTGGACACTGCAATGATTTGGAAAGACAGAGTGTGGAAGGGAGTTCCACATTCGCGTAGTTCGGCTAAAGAACCATTCTCTATACTTGAGGGTACGTCCGAAGTTGGGCTCGAGGGTAAACTGATGGGCATTCCTAGAAGCGCGAGTATTACGGACGAATTGTTTAAGGGGAGGAATGCAACTGGCTATTTCGCTAGAGCATAAACCGTTGAAGTATCGGTAAAATAGGGTGAGGCATGAAACATTATGCCAATGTTCTAGAGACGTAAATGACTCAACGATGGTATTGTCACCAATCATTTTGAATGCTCTTCTTTGAATACTGTCCAGAAGACTTAAGTACGTCAATGGAGCACCAGCCCAGACATGAGAGTTGTACTCAAGCTTTGGACGTATGTAAGTTTTGTAAATAATAGCCAGATCAGAAGGGGAAAAAAATTTCTTACATCGTCTTAAGAAACCTAAACATCTTGCGGCATTTTTGGCGACATCGCATATGTGCTCGTTCCATAAGAGGTGGTCTGTGATGCACATACCGAGAATCTCGAGATGTTCGGTCTCATCGATGCAAGTGCTACTCATGGACAGTGGCAAGGGGGGTATGTCACGCTTTGACGATACAAGACAGCATTGTGTTTTCGAAGCATTAAGCTCTACGCGATTTTGTGTTCCCCATTGTACAATGCTGTTTAGGTCAGAGTTTAATGAGCTTATCATATTTTGTCGTTGCAGTTCCTCATCCGAAGAAGAGGGATGTGAGTCTGGAAACGAATAAGAAAAGCTAAGGGTACTATCGTCAGCGAAACAATTTATTGGACAATTTAAAGGACGTAATTGGTGGGAGAAGAAGAATCGCCTTTTTTTGGGATTGGCTGGACAAATGCTGTTTTCCAACTGCTCGGAACGAGCCCAGAAGAATAGGATAGATGGAAAAGCTTACGCAAGGGTTTTGCCAGCGTGGAAGAACACCTCTTCAAAATCATTGAGTGAAATTCAAAGAGAAAGGAGGTGTTTTACTTTAGCTCTCCTTAGTTTTTTTTCAATTAAATAAACCAATTTTTGTAAATAATTCAAAGTTTTTCTGTTCTGTAGTGAACGTTGCACTTTTCGATTATAGTGTATTTGAGGTTGCAGTTTGTGGTCATATCACTGTTAAAACTTAAATTTAATTTATTAAAAGTGTGAAATGTCTGCTGGTACTCGTGCTAAAGGTGGTCTAAATTCACAGCAAAGTGCTACTCCCACGAAAAACATTGACAATTTGGTCGCGAGCATAAATACTCGACTCGATACATTAACCAAAGAGTTTAAAAACTCAATCAAATCTCTTGAAGAACGTTTTCTTTCTGAGATATCAAACATTGAATCTAATTTGATCGACGAACTCTCCCAACTTAAGAGTTATTGCTGTCAACTTGAGTCGCGTATTGATTCACTTGAACGAAATCAAATAAGTGCTGATGCTGTCCTAGTCGGTGTTCCTAGCATCGAAAACGAAAACCTTCATGAGACTTTCAACAACATCTGTAATGCCATAGAAATCAAGCCTCCACCACTTAAAACCATCTTTCGTAGTGATCGAGTGTATAAGTCGGGTGGGGGTTCCGCAATCTTTATTAAAACTAAATTCAAATGCAGAGTAGTAAGCAAATCGACAGCAGACGACGTTGTTGAGTACATCTTCATTGAGTTATTCCACAAAAAGAAAAAGTTGTTGATTTGTTCGATGTACATGGCTCCAGATGTTGCTAGTTACAGGTGTGTTGAAAAGCTTTTGGATGATTTTATTTTGTTGTATCCAAACATAATTTTATGTGGAGATTTAAATTTGAATATCCTAGGCAATCAAAATCCTTTATTTTATAATATGGTAAATTCACTCAATTTTCATTTTGTAAATTCGATTAATCCTACTCACTTTATGCCAAACAAAACTCCTACACTTTTGGATGTTTTTATTGTTTCGAATATTGACCTGATTAATCATTTTGATCAGATTTCTGTTCCCGGATTCTCACACCATGATTTAATCTTTTTAAATTTAGACATCTTCCAGTCTTATGAACCGGAAAAAACTTTGACTTATCGCCACTTTCAATCAATTAATACCGATCATCTCTTTTCTGATTTTTCTAATTTTAATTGGTCAACTGTGTATGGTACTTCAAATGTAAATGATCAAGTAAACAGTCTACAAGAATGTTTATGTTATCTTTATGATAAACATGTTCCGATTCGACAAAAAACTATAAAAAACGAAAGTATACCGTGGTTTACTCCAGAAGTTAAAACTTTAATTGAAAAACGAGACTCTACATATGCGCGTTGGAAAAGATATAGATGTTCAGCCGTTTTCAATCAATTTAAGATTATACGCAATAAAGTTATATATTTGATAAGGAACAACAAAACATTTCATTATGAAAAAACATTCAATGCTGATCAATCAAGTTCATCATTCTGGAGAAATATTCGGAACATCGGGTTAAATCCTAAAAAACAATCTTCTTTAAACTTGGATGTAGATGATTTAAATAATTTAAATCAAAAATTTGTTAATTCATGCCCTAATATCAGTTCCTCCTTTAGTAATGAGTACGAGATTCATAATATGCCAAACACGTTTTCATTAAGCTGCTTGGATGAAATTAGTGTAGGGGAGTGCATTCTTGGTGTAAAATCGAAGGCGGTTGGACTTGATGGTATCCATCCTAATTTCGTAAAAATACTTTTACCCGTCCTTCTTAAAGTTGTAACGCATATTTTTAATACTTGCATAACTACAAGCACATTTCCAGAGTCTTGGAAGACTGCTAAAATTATTCCAATACCCAAAAAAGCAGCAACTAATATTCAAGAATTTAGGCCGATCGCAATTTTGCCATATTTCAGTAAGGTTTTCGAAATTTTAATGAGCAAGCAAGTAAAAAAAATTCTTGACGAAAATAAACTCATAACTGAATTTCAATCTGGATTTCGAAGTCATCACAGCTGTATTACAGCTCTTTTAAAAGTATCGGAAGACATACGTGTTGGTATAGACGGGGATATGATGGCACTTTTAGTTTTTCTTGACTTCTCAAAGGCATTTGATTCGGTGAACCACCAAATTCTTATTAAAAAACTTTCATGCCAGTTTGGGTTTGAAAATTCAACTTGTAAGCTAGTGGCATCATATCTGCAAAATCGGATTCAAGCTGTGTTTTGTGAAAATAAATGTTCAACTGCGCTGTCTGTATGGCAAGGTGTTCCTCAAGGCTCTGTTTTGGGTCCGTTGTTGTTCTCAATGTCTATTAATGATATTTCAAAATGTATAATAAACAGCAAGCATCACATATTTGCGGACGATGTTCAAACTTATTCCTTGTTTCATAAATCTTCTCTTCAGTTAGAATTCTCCAGGATGAATGATAATCTCTGTTCAATTTATCAATGGTCAGAAAAAAAACAATTTGAAGCTTAATCCAAGCAAAACTAAGGCGATTCTTATAAATCGAACCAATAAAATTAATATTGAACTTCCACCTTTGCTCCTTAATAACACAAAAATAGAGTTTGTAGATAAGTTCAAAAACCTTGGAGTTATTTTTAACCAACAACTAAACTGGAATGATCACATAAACAAAGTGGTTTGTAATATCTATGGTATACTACGGGGTCTAGGTCCAACATCTAGTTTTCTTTCATCTGATGTGAAAGTAAAATTGGTTAAAGCATTTATTCTACCTATCATATCATATGGCTGCGAGTTATTTACGAACATGGATAATGAATCTAGTAGAAAACTCAATGTCGCTTTTAATAGTTGTGCTAGATATGCCTTTAACTTGAAACGTCATGACCATATATCGGCTTTCGTCAAAAAAATTCTTGGTTGTTCGCTAAATGCTTACCTAAATTTCCGTACAGTTCTCACTCTGCAAAAAATCGTTGTCAACAAAATACCATCTTACTTATTCGAACTTTTAAGACCAGCTAGATCAGAACGAACATTACAGTTTATTCCACCCAAATATAAATACTTAATAAGCTCCCGTCATTTTTTTATATACGCTATTTATCTCTGGAACGTACTTCCTCTTGATATAAGGAGAACATTTTACTCAAACCACTTCAAAAAGTTACTTTTTAATTATTTTGCAGTAATGTAGGGTAGACTGGGTACGGTTTAAACAAAGGACGGTTGAAACAAATCAAATTTTCCAGGAACAGTAGGCGATACGCGAACGTTTGTCAAGAGCAAACGAAGCACATACACAGTGCTACAATCGTAAGTTTTCCTTTTCACGTGCCTCGTGGCAATCGTATGAGAGAGCACTTTTTTTATATTGGCAACCAAAAGTAAGTATTTATGTGCCGTTTTCTTTTTCAATAACTGAATTTCTATTCATGTAAGAATATTGTGTATTTGTTTGTCTTATAAATGAAGAGTGCATAACGTATCGCAGTGACCTGTTTCAACGTGTTTTTAATGTGACAATAGTTATATACAATTTTGTATTTAAAGAAGGGTTGGGGACGGTTGAAACATTTTTTTTGGGTACGGTTGAAACAAAATTTTTACGTAGTTTACATAGGAGCTCATATGTTTGCCACATTTGCGACTCGGAATATTCCGATTAATTAATTTTTTTTTTTTTAAACACGATGAAATAAGGGTTTTGTTCAGTCTATTTTAAAATTAAGTTTGTTTGAGTTTGTTTTGTTTGTAAAGATATGGATTATTTATTTATTTATTGTCGTTTTGTTTTCTTTCATTAATTGTTGATTTTTTTGTGTTATGTTTTTTTTATTAATTATTATTGATACAAATTTAATCACCCAATGAAATATGTGATAAACATTGTAAAACAATGTCAAAAATAAAAAATATGTTTATTATTTCATTTTGTTTCAACTGACCCCGGTCGCTGTTTCAACCGTCCTTGGTATGGGTACGGTTGCAACAAAAAAGATGTCTTTTTAAATTCCATATTTTTCAGCAAATAATGCACGTAGGATTCAAAAGTTATTTTTCAGTTGTAGATGAAAACCCGCTTTTTTATTGAACATATCCACTTCATCGCTCGGTTTACAGAAATCAAAGTTATGGACAAAAAAAGCGAAATTGTCTCAACCGTACCCAGTCTACCCTACTAATGATGTTTATGTTATTTTTTTTTTTTTTGTAAAATTATTTTTCCTTTCTTTCTTTGTATTGACTATAATGTAAATCAAAGTCTATTTCTATAAATATGTTTTCTTTCATTTCTTCTAAATATTTCTTTTTAATTATGTAGAATAAAAACAAATGCTTACTTTTCCTGTACTAAATATAAGTTTAATACTTTCTTGTACAGTTGATAAACAAATAAATAAATAAATAAATAAATAAATAAATAAATAAATAATAGCGGGGATACCATCCGGACCAGCGGATTTATGTATGTTGAGATCCTTTAGGACTCTCGCCACAGCACGAGTGCGGAAGAAGATTTGTCCCATGGAATCATTGACGCGCTCAAGAGCTGGAGGAGTCATGACACTCTCTGGCAGCGAAGAGTTGGAGGCGAACTGCCTAGCAAAAAGGTTAGCTTTCGCGAGAGAGCTAACAACTGGAGTGTCATTGTCAACGAGCGTTGGGACCGAGGAAGAAGAAGAATTCTTCATATTTTTAACAAATGACCAAAAATTCTTACTGCCTTTAGGACATTGCAGTATTTTTTGCCTTAATTTTTGGTCATGCAAAAACTTAGTCCGTCGAATATGGGCATTGCAGGCCTTCCTGGCTTGTTTAAACTTGTTCTGGTTTTCCTCAGTTGTGTTGGCTCTAAAACACCGGAACTTTACTTCCTTATCCCTGATAACCTCTTTACAGCTTGAATCAAACCATGACTTTTAATTGGGTTTGATGCTTTTAACCCTATTCGGGATAAAAGTTTTCATTCCCAAGATAATCATATTAGTAATCATATCTGCGCTGGTGTCTACGTCACTATCGAAGAAGCATAGTGACCAGTTAAAGATCCGGAAGAAGTTATTGAGACCGTCCCAGTTGGCTTTCTCGTATTGCCATACGGTTCTCTTCGGAGCTCTTACTTTAACTGGATTAGTTTGGCACGAGAAATTTGCAGATATTATACTATGGTCTGATCTGCCTAGAGGCGTTAATACACTGATGGTGTATTTATCAGGGTCAGACGTAAGGAACAAGTCAAGAGTATTTTCCGCTTGGCCATCAATGTCCGATATTCGAGTGGGTTCGGTGACAAGCTGAGTAAGGTGGTTAAACTCAGCAAAAATCTCAGCACACATTCCTTCGGGTGTTGTCGGGCCCGAATGGAGAAGCCAAGAACAATTGTGTACATTGAAATCGCCCGTAATAACGATTTCAGTGTGAGGATATGAGGATACAATTCTTTGGATGGAGTAAGACAGAGCGTCAAGTTCGCGAGAAGTTGAAGCTCTGTCCAGATTTGGGCTTCGATAAAGGAAACAATAGTGAATGATGTGCTTATTTACTGTGAACTTGAACCACATTGAATTGAAAAAAGGGTCGGAGCAGTTCCCATATTGAGGAAGAAATTGATAAGCGACATCATTTCTAATGTAAACGGCGAGACCATGGTGGAGGAGGAATTGTGGCACTAAGCTATACCCATGAATGAGAAATTCAGTAGGATCGGAATTCTCACCTACGTGGGTTTCACTTAGCGCCAAAACAGCTGGCCTGTTTGAAACAGTGTGGATGTACATAGCAAGAAAATTCGTACGTAGCCCACGAACATTGCTATAGTCCACTCTGAAATTTTCGTTTTTTAACCCTGGCTCGTGTTAGCTTTGCCTACAGTCAAAATTTTATAACAATGTCACACAAACAAATCAACATGCATCCATTTTATTGTTTACATTAATGTTTAGCTAACCTCGTTTCACCACCATTAAGCGCCTTCAGAGATAAGCTCTAAAATGATTATAAGACCTATATTTCCAATTTCAAAGATATGAAATTTTTCTAGCTTGGCAACGAACTTTCCAACACAGTCAAAATCCTAAATGTGATAAACAAAATCAAACGTGTTGCTCTTTTCCTTAATTTTCCAAAATTGCACCTTAAATTGCATGCAATAGTTTGATATTGTGCTCTCCCAGAGTTTTCCAAGTTCCCTATCACCAATTTTTCAATTGGTACAAAATTTTTTGAACATCTCAATCCAATTTTATTTGCATCCACTTTTGCTGCCTCAACCTTTTTTACAATTACAAAAGATGTGTTAAATAAAATTGTGTGATTTGTCCCCTTTAGAATTTTTCCGTGCCTCTTTCTTAATTCGCAGATCTACTCGAATAAGGCGCAAACCACTGCGGCCCTCAACAACAACATAATCGATGCCATCGGGCAAATTCAGTCTGATTTATGCGCCTAAGTCATCGAAAACTGTCCCTTTCGAATGCGAGCCACCCAGCAAAGCCGCGGTGGCCATTTATACGGGCACCATCTAATAAAGTGGCAGCAAATTCAAAAGAAAACAAGGCCCTATTTCATTTACAGATCGTATATAGATGTTAATATAATGATAACAAAAATGTTTTCCCGGTAACGCTGAGCACATGTAAAAATACAGAGTGGTGCACTCTGATAGATCACATCCTGCATAATGGTGTCATTCAAATACTTTTGTTGATCGTTTAACTTTGGAACATAAGTTTGTACAAATATTCTAAATTCAAAGGAACACCCAATCCAATGTACCAATGTTTTATTCGCAATTGTGGTGAAAGTGCCAATAAAACGAATAATGTATTTTTGTGGCTTAGATTTGAGTACACCATGTTTTTCAAATGGAAATCTATAGGTACGTTTCAAGCTTTTAAGTGGGCAAACTTCCAGCCATATCACGTCGTGTTGGTAGACCATCCGAGCTTTTACGACTTAAATATTGTTTATCAAAAACGCAGCTCTAATTGTGCTTGGTTGCTGCAAATCGTGAAATACTACGCAGCATACAATTATTGCATTCCTTGGTGGTACGATGAAAAAAATTGATTATTTTCCGATTTCTATTCCAATTTCCACAACATAATCCTTCTCTCAGACCGCGTATAAGACCTAGCGCCTCTGAAGGCATTGAAGAGGATCTCATTGTTTTTAAAACACTTGATAATGCGATAAGCCCAGACAAATGCTGGATTTCTCTCAAAATTCTTATCAACGCATTTTTCAAACTTTCTCGCGAAAATTGTTTATCGAAACTTTTCTGAAATTTCTTTAAGAGCAAACAGCATACGATCAACTGAAAAATCATCAGTATCCCTCTAAACTTCAACACTTCGCAAGAGACACAACACAGGTTCAAATGCCATGGTTCAGAGGAATGAGTAGTTGACTGCTAAGCCAAATGCTGCATCAAAAGTACTATATCGTCAAATTTCTCTTTAAATTAAGAAATGTCTGAAGTCACTTTTAAACCATTTACCAAGCCCGGTGAATACAAAAGTCCTTTCATTACTTCCGCATAAAATGTCTGGCTTCCACTTGGGACATCTCTGAGCAGACATTGTATGGCAGCAAATATTTCTAAATTAATTCCAATTCAACATCTCCCATCGAATCGGACCGAATTTCCGACATTTCAACCTTCCAACATTTCCCCTCAGGCTGATTGCCAATCACCTAAAAAAAATGTAAAAATAAAATCCCCAATAAAAGTGATTGTGTCCTAGAAGCTCCATTCGGAGTCTATAGACCAAACCGCGCCGAGATTCCAAAAACTCAAGAGCAAAAGAAAATATTCGTAATTGGTTGACAAGTTTCATTCATTGCTGTTTTGTTGTTGTTCTTTTCTACTTTTTTCATGCATTCGATGACATTTTATCTTGTTCCGATGGCAACAAAAATCGGTGATAGCTACACGACATTTGAATTGGACCACAAAACTGCCATCAAAGCCCCCAAAGGTAGCCCGTTGGTCCTCGACTGGCGGACGACCGACGACGGACGATTGGATGATTCTCGTCAGAATAACTAATGAGGTGCGCCGAACATTTCGATAGCCGCCTTCGCTACCGCCACCGTGCCGACTCTATATGTTCAATCCATTCGGTCCCTGTGTTCGTTTGTGTATTGGCCCCCATTCGGACTAGCGGCTAAGAAACAGTCAAAATCGCAAGTCACTCATGTCCGATTCGATATGTGTGTGGCACAACCAAGGGGCACACCGCGACAACGACGATGACGACGAAAACGCCAAGTCTCAAAGGTCGGTCCTGACTGCTTCCTACTTTTCAAGATCTACATCAGGATCGCTGCCGGCGGCGGCGGCGCAGTATAAAAGTCGATTAAGATGATGGTCAGTCTCGGTGGCTGCCGAAAGCCAGCGCCATGCGCCCTCTGGGCTCAGATTTTGATCGTCATAGAAGTTTTGCGAATTTCCATCATCATCATTTTTGCTGTTGCGATTTCTGTAGCGACCGCGCCGCGATTGTTTCAATTTTTCCGCTTTCGATTAGTGGTAATTATTTGCATTTTATTGCGAAAATTAGCTCCGAACATTGTTGGAATGCCTGTGCGAAGCCCACTTTCGGAACGCCAGTGCATACTATTGACGGTTAAATATAACGCTTTGGTCTCGCTCGTAGCGAGAGAGTGTAAGCGCAGTTATCTTGAGTGACGCCGCGACGTTCGACAGCAAACAAAACTTATAGCTTCGCTTATTGTCTACGTTCGCAGCTGATTAAAGGTGTGAATAATGGTGTGGCATCCACAACGGTTTTGGCGGGGAAATGCACTGCGACGACGCGTTGATGATGTCTTTTGATTCAAACGAGGTCTTCATACGGTCGGTCGATCGCAGGAGGTGCTGGTGAATGTCGATGATGCTGGCGCGGCACTTCATTGCTAACAAATAATTGACTTGTCATCTCAAGACCGCTCCATCGCAGAGGCGTCCATCCGGAGGAGATGCGGTCAAATTTGAGAGAAATTGCCAATAACGCGTGAATGTGCTTGCTACTTTATTTGCTTAAGCGTGTTGTAAACTTGAAGCATGGCCGTTGCAGAGATGTTGTAAGATGTTGATGGGGCGAATTAGATGTCATTATTATCAATTTTGATAGACGGCTTGGAAAATTATCGAAGTTTCTTTTTGTAAGGCTTTTTTTCTGCAATTCTCTTTGATCGCTCTAAGAGGTGACTGACGTCCAGGCAGCATGTCAGTGTAAATAATTGGCCGACTTGATCGATTTGTTAAATGGTCGAGACTTGTTGAACGGACAAAGACACTTAAGAAGGCGACGATGATGGTGACGAGGCATGGCTTGAAAAATGTCTTTAATGAAATTGTAGCGTAATGTAAATATCTGCGAGCCGATAATGGCTTCGAAACAATTTAACAGCTTTTGCTTCTGTGTCAATATTTGTGGAGTAGGCTTGTTAGCACAGACACAAGTGTTTGGGTTTGATGAAAAAATAAGAGAAAAGATGTAATTGTGAATAAGTTAAACAAGCCTACCGGAAATTTGCAATTTAAGGGACAGGCCAAGTCATTGTTGGTTATTGAAAAATTACAGCAATAGAAGGTTGTTGCCTCCCAATACTAATTTAAGGGACAAATTAGGGCATAGCAATTGAAAATTAATGAACGAAAGTTGTAACGAGTTTTTATTTTAAATATTTTGAAAGTGTATACCAATCATTAAGCAAACCAAACCTTGAGGGCTTGAAATAGTTACATATCAATCGAGAGGAACACAGCCCTAGGCCAAGGACTGAATCACAAAAAAAAGAAGGAAAATTGGGAGTGCGGCAAAAGTGAAAACACAAATGATATTTTGATAAATTGAACACCTCTTGTCATA
Source organism: Sphaerophoria taeniata (assembly GCA_943590905.1). Taxonomy (NCBI): domain Eukaryota; kingdom Metazoa; phylum Arthropoda; class Insecta; order Diptera; family Syrphidae; genus Sphaerophoria; species Sphaerophoria taeniata. The sequence goes on from OX016540.1 coordinate 264,764,817, forward strand.
TTGACAGTTGATAAACTGTACAGCGGCTGACTAGGACCTTTTTTAAACGCCATCGATATTTTGTAGAGATTGTAGAGTTTCGACAAAAACTCCAAATTTTCAAAACGAACTCTTGCAAGAAATTTGACGAATATAATTCATAATCAATAAATTCGTTTCCATAAATGAATCCACAAAGATTTGAAATATCTCAAATCACTAAAAATTAAAACCTAATACAAATTTGACTGAGGCGATAACTCATACCATCATTGGCTCGGTTCTATTTGGCCGAGGTGTCTCTTGCCATTCATACTCTCCATTGCATGGGCTATGTCCATTGCGTCATCAATCTGGAAAACATTCTGATCGACCGCCTTGGCCATATCAAACTGGAAGATTTTGGAAATCCCGCTGCCTTGAATCGTGACGGGCATGTGTACAGTTCCTCGCCGGTTGGAACTCCTGATTACATTGCTCCAGAACTGCTTGACACAATTTCCACCTGCAGATTGACCAAATCCCAGCATAGCGTAAGTTCTTTCAAACCTCAAGTTTTAAACATTGAAGCTAAAAACTACTTATAGGTCAGCTGTGACTTCTGGTCCATGGGTATCATAGGCTATGAACTCATCTGCGAAGTCGTGGACAATGTCAACGAGACATACTCGAAAAACCTCAGTCACTGCGAGGAGAGTCACACTAGAAGGAGCACAAAATGTGGGAAAAGGCTGAGCAGAAGAGGATGAAAGAGAAATCTGAGGTAAGGTTTATCTTCTCCAAACAGATCTCATATAACCTTTATTGTATTCCTTAGGTCGTCGAACAACTCAACTTCGAACTCAACGAAGGGCGGGAAAATCCTCAAACGCCATCGATGCGGCTTCAGCTATCGAAATCAAACTCAAAAACCTCGAAGACAACTACGAACGACTCAAGTATGCATTCACCATCAGCATCACCGAACACCAGCTGACCGAAGTCGAGGCAATGCTGGAACCCGAGCAGAAGCGCAATCAATCGTCGCAGGAGAAGATCCGGGAGAAGGACGAAGCCATCAGTAAGCTGAAGAAGACAATCAACGAGAAACATGTGAACAGATCAACCAAACCTAACTAAAAAGCGTTTTTGGATGATTTCAACTATTTCTAACTATTCCATCTATGACACATCAACCATTTTTTTTTTTACATAAAACTATAGTCACATATCGTCAGCGCAAAAACGCACTTCAGCTATCTTACGGTCAGCATTTTACGCTTTTTGATCTGGCGCGAATTTACATTTTCATACCCATCCATCAATGAAAGTGCAAAACGCCGCATAAGAAGTTTTCACTCAATAATAATATTGAACAAAATTTGTTTCAGTCTTTAATTCAAAAAAAAAAATCTTACACATTTATATGCAACAATTACCGTCACTTCATTTGCAACCATGAAACATTAATTTACAGTTTTATTTCGATACAAACTTGAAGAAAAGAAAAATCAAGCAAGTCTTTTTTTTCTTCAAAGTAAAATATTGGTCAACATGAGTAGGTAGCTCACTTGAGATCCGGTAAACTAGTATCGCACATACTTCTCTATTCATATGGCATTTTAAAAATTTAAGATGCAAACGGGAATCTCTTGAGTCTAGAGGAAGATATGCAAATTTTAAGTAAATATCAATATGCCAACGCTGCTGGCAACACATCGCGACACCGCACCGTCGAGAGAACAAGAAGCACAATCACTTTAAATTGGGTTATCTCAATACAATGAATGATACAGTCTTGCAGTCTTGCCTCGCTATACCGTTGAATTGGTTTTTAGTTCAATTTTCCACCGAAGTGTCTATTCGATTTCCATATTAGATACATGTAATGATGAATTTTGATTTGAAGAAAAAAGTTTCGTAAGCCGAATTTTTTAAGGTTGATATTTTTGCAAATGATGTTCATTGTACAATTAAATGTCCCAGATATATCTTTATGTGTCTATAATATGAGCACTATTAAATTCTCCAATCTCGGCAACGAGAGCGGGATTGGCATAGTTTAGACATCGAAGTGTGATTGCATGGAAACTATGAGCAAGCTTGGGAACAAGCGAAAATTGGTTTCTTATACAACTCGTACTCACTCGGAAACCTTTAGAAGTAAACTAGAACTTTAGTACTAAATCCAACAGAGTAAGAACCTTGTTATGATAATAACGATGTGTTGCTATTAACTCAAGGCTGAAGTAAGCTCGTCCTCATGGGTGTCCAGGATCAATCCCAAAGAAAGCAAATGAAACTTTGGTTAAAAGTTCCAAACTCCTAATAATAGCCAACCTGCCTTGCTATGTAATATTAAATTTAATGTATTTATTGAAATGTTTCTTACGATCTACGATAACAAGGTATTTCATATACGGTCTCTTTTTAACTAATACAATTCAATACTGTCCCTAGCAAAAGATTAGAGAATAAATGGTAGCGAATCTTGATGAAGAGCGGCCTCTGTCCCTAATACATTTGGTTTAGAAGAAGTGGATAAAAGAATAACCAGAATAGCAGATCTCAACCGCTTCTGCCTCTAGCAGCAAACGGTGAGCGGTCCCCGACTGACGGCTTTAAGGAAGTGCAACCCCAGAATAAGCGGTTGGGTTCGGTCCGGCAATCAAAAATATCAAGGAGAAGCTTTGCTTGGTCGGAGATACTTACACTTGGAAGAAGTTAATTTCAGACCTGCAAAAGAATTACAACGGTGTCCCCAAAAAGGTTTCGGTTAAGAAGGCTGGTGGCTGTACACTTAGTGCAGCTTTCTTCCCTACGTCTTTTACTTCTAATAGTACATAAGATTGGTACTCACCACAGAGAAGTAAAAAAAAACTGATTTTACCATGAGACTTCACTTCCGGACTTACCGCGATTATTGATAAAAATCAAATTTGTATTTGATGTGATATCCCGACGTTTCGATCGGATTATACTGATCGTGGTCACGGGTTGACTGATGGCTTGTGGGTGGATGTTGTTTTGTCATTGTTTTGTTCTTGTTCGTAGATTGTACCGTTTCGGTTGTGCCTGCATTTCAGATGGTACATTCTGCTGCAACTGCACTGGATTGTTGTTGTGAACTAATGTACTCTTGTGAGCGTGCAAATCTAATGGCATCAGTTAGCTGGTTGTTTTGATTTGTGTTTTTGTTGTTATTATTAGCTTTGATTTTATTAAGCTTTAATATATTTATCAGAGGATCCCATGATGAAGAAAGATTAAAACTTTGATCACTGTTGAAGCTTGAGTGCATTTTTATTTCGATTGCGATTGCTTCTTTCACCAGTGGAAATTGATTAAGCCTGATCGAAACGTATGAAATGATCTTCATTATACGCTAAATGCTCACTTATTGCCGATTTTGTTACTTCATTCTTTTGTATGGCTTTTATATGTACCTTTAATCTTGTTGAAATTGCTCGTTTAGTCTCACCTATTTAAGATGAGCCACAACTACATGGTACCGAGTAAACTCCTGGGTTTTGAAAGGGAATTTTATCTTTTGGAGATCTTAATAATTGGCGTATTTTTTCTGGTGGCTTATATATTGATTTTATGCCATGCTTTTATAAGATTCGTCCAATTGCTTCAGAAACGCCTTTTCTATAGGGCAAAAAGGCCCTTTTTTCCAGTTCTTTGTCTTTTTCTTGAATTGGGTTTTCTGAGACTGTATTTTCTTTCGGTTTCCACGAGCGTTGGAATAATAACCATTTTTCAAAAGAACTGCGTCAACGTGTTTTAATTCCTCTTCACGGTGGTCATTGTCACACAAAGCAAATGCTCTATTAACGAGAGCTGACACAACGGAAGTAAAATTTGACGGGTGGTGATGTGAAGCCGCATTCAAATATCTGTCGGTGTGGGTGGGCTTCCTGTATACCGTGTGTCCAATAGTTCCATCTTGTTTTTCAATAAGTTTTACGTCTAAGAATGCCAACGAATTTTCTTCTTCAACTTCCATTGTGAATCGAATTTTTGGATGCACCGAATTTATGTGGTTAAGAAAAGTACCAACACCATATTTGTTGAGAATACAAAATGTGTCATCAACATATCTTTTCCAAATAATCGGTTTTACTGGAGATGTCTCTATAGCCTTTTCCTCAAAATGCTTCATCCAAATATCTGCAAAAACGGTGGCAAGCGGGGAACCCATTGCTACTCCGTCAACTTGTAAGTAAAATTTCCCATTATAAAGAAAATACCCGAATGTAAGGCACAAATGAAGAAGTTGTACTAATTTTGAGTCATCATCGGAAGAAGACAAATTAGTACTTATAACATCAAGGCATTCTAAAACAGGAACATTCGTGAACAATGATGTTACATCAAAAATCACCATAATTTCATTTTCATTTACGTGCAAATCTTTTATTATTGATATGAAATGCAGAGTTTCTTACAGATGAAGAGCAATTATGGACCATCGGCTTTAGTATAGCATAGCTAGTTCTTTAGTAACAAGGTAAGTCGGAGAATCAATTTGGCTAAAAATAGGCCTCAAGGGGACATTTTCCTTATGAACCTTAGGCAGACCATACAATTTGGGAGGTTGAATACAAGAAGGTATACAATTCTTTTTATTAATAAGTGATTTACATTCGGCCAATTCTTGCCTCACTTTTCTTGTCACCCTTGGATCATAATTCACTTCTTTATATTTATCCCTATCACTAAGGAGAATTTCTATTTTAGAACAATAATCCACTGTATCTAAAACTACAGTGCAGTTACTGTTTTGTAATGCAAACAATAAGAAATAATATTTAGTTAATTTGAATTTAATTTGCCTTTGAAAAACATTGCGTTATTTACCCTTTGATAATTTCTATACCTAATCATCACCACAGATTAGTTTAAAAGGGAGATGGGAAACTGAGCTGTCAAAATGACAATGCCTACAAGCTGCGGTCAACATTTACTGCAAGAGTATGCGTGTTTTTACCAATACAATCTCAGCAAAGTGTGACACCCCACATGGGGAGTAAATTACCCGGAAAATTTGAAAATTTGTAGTTTTAACGTACGAAAGGTGAGTAAAAGTGAGCAGAAGAGGGATATGTTCAAAAAGATAGCAAACAAGTAAAATTGCATAAATTGTAAAAATGCAAGCAAATCGGGTTTCAATTTATACTTAATCCATGTTCTATGAAATCGGCAGTAATAAAGGTATAAACGTGTTATTTGACCTCTACCTGATATAAAATTTAAAGAGTTAGTTTAACTATGTATTTGTGTGTGTTTTTGCTTGAAACAAATCTTAATGGCCTTATACCCTTATTCACACGTGAAGGAAATCGATTTTTTTTTTGATTAGTGATGGCAAACGGGGTTGCTTGCAGAAAACGTAAGGGGAAGGAAAGAATTAAAAATATTGAGTGTAGAAATTTGAGGCTTTTCCTTGTGTTCTTCTCTTCGGCCCGCATATCCAAAATATTTGTTTGTCGAACACAAGTAAACTGTTTATATCAACGTCTTTAATTCATTTTTCTTTGCTTCTTTTCTTTTTTTTTCTGTTTCTGCGTCATCTTAAAGAAACTAAAAAAAAATTAAGGAGTAAGCAAAATCTACAAAAAATCTAACACAATCGTTCTTCACATGGGAACAGGGCCAATGTAAGGCACGAGTAGGTTTTCGGCCAAAAGTTTCGGAACTCATCCCCAATCATGGATTCTAGTATTTTCGTGGTGAGTTTAAGAAAAACGTGTTTGCCAATTTGAAAATTCAATCTAGCAATCTACGCTAAATTTGAAATTGCGAAAACAAACAAAAGAGAACTTTAAAAATATAAAAATCCCACCTCATCTCTTTGTTTTTGTATTTTTCATGTACAAGGAAGAAAATAAAATGAAAGAAAATGAAAATTGCGGGATCTAGGGAGTGAAACGTAAGTCAGTTTCCGATCTCCTTTTGTCTCTGATCATCACTCTCAATTGTGCACTTGCATGCATTTAAGTTTTTTATGTTTTCTCTTAATTTAATGTTAATATGCTTATGAGTTTAATGAGTTTTTGAGTTGTTTTTTTGTTCTCGCTCTATTCGTATCAAACTCTTATAGGCTTTTCACACTGGGTCATAAACTGAGTTTTTGGCAAAAAGTTTACAAAACCTCATTGGAGCATTCACACTGCTATTTTGCAAGGTTTTGTTTGACACTTTCATAATTTTTGATACATGCTGTCATATTTGTTTTTAAAAATAGTTGAAATTGCTTAGGAAGGAAATCAAATATTCTTAGGCCGTGTGCGAATTCAGTTAAAAATTTGGTTAAAATTCCGACTTGTTGACACTGACGACACAAAAAAAAGCAAAGAAAATGTGTTGTATTTTCAAAAATATCTGATTTTTATTTGTACAATAAAAAAAGACCGTTAAACTTAAACACTTATCGTTTTAAATATATTGAACCCACTATGCGCCGTCCGTCGTCGATAAAGTAACCCCCGGTAGTTGAGAATGCCACTGAAGTTCCTTGATTTCCTTTCGTCCCTGATGAATGAACAACACTTGTGGCGGAAGCTTGCTTATCTCATCTTCATTTTTAGACTCTTCTGTTCCTTGATCCTGATCCTTTTCAACGGCCAAATCCCAAAGCGCATAACACGTGGTAATGTGATCGGTATGGTATTTGAATGTTGCAATTGGTTTGGTGGTTTGGAACTGTCTCAAATCCCAAATGTGAAGGAATCCATCGTCCAAAACCGACCACAGCTTCTTCTTTTTGTTTTGTTTTTTTCTTTTCTTCCATAATCTATAGATAAAATAATTTTATTAATAAATTCGTAAGAGAAAAATAGAGCTTACCGCAACTAGTCTATGTTCGTTTTAAAGTTTTTTTTTTATTATTGAAAATAAATTTGTTTTGATAGCTGTCAATTTTTTTTATTCAGCTGAGAGCTGAATGTTTTTTAGGTGTGTTTGTTTTGCCAACTTTGCAATTCGTAAGAGGTTTTGACGAGTTTTATCAAAAACTACTAGTTTATGAAGAGAAAAAATGTATGGGAAACCTCGTGGTTTTGATGTAGGTTTTGGCTTTTTTCACAAAAACCGAGTTTTTGATTCAGTGTGAAAAGCCTATTATACTATTGATTTTTCTGTTCAGTTGATTTGTAATTTATGTTAGTCTCGTTCACTTTCATCTTGACCACAGCCAGAGAAACATCACATCGGTAATAAACAAACATTATAACGTTTAATCTGCTTTTTTGAATGCAGCATTTTTTATTTGGATTTTTTCGCTTCTTCGATTTCGTTATCAATCATTTCATGGTCCAAATCGAGTCGGATCTTTTAACTAACGTTAATTAGAATTCCGCTATTTCTACAGTCCACAATTAAAATTTCGTTGTACATCACTACGTACATAAATTTTTTAATTCATTTCTTTCGCATCGAAATTAAGGAATTTTGTCGTTCGCTGGCAGCGGACATTGGTATTCGATAATTTCAACCGAATTTCTTCGTCGTTCGTCGTACATCCAGGATTGGACATCGATAATCCCACGTGTCTACGCTTTCTCAGGAATTTGGTTATCTACCACGTCTCGCTCCCTGACATAGGACGTTCGTCAACAATTATTTCAAACGTCCTCCTTAAAATTGAGCATAATTTCGTTAGTCGTCTTCGTTAATCGGTCATCCAGGTAGGATTGGACATCGATAATCCCACGTCTTTCGTTTCTGAGCTTCTTGGCATATAGTTTCGCATGTCATTCGTCGTCATCCAGGTCTCATCATAGTCGGTCAATCTTCGTGTTCGTTGTTCAGTTGATGCAAAATTAAGCCACGTGCTGAAAGGTTTTCATTTTGTTTAGAAGGAAAAATGTCGAAACAGCCTCCATCTCTTGCGTCCCTTCGCCTGATTCGAGGTCATCTTAAGGCGTCATTAACCAAACTCGTAAAATATACGGAAGGAATCGACGATAAAGTTAATCTTAGTGATTTAGATGTTCGTGTTTCGAAGGCTACAAGCTTGTGGGATGAATTTAATGCATCTCAATCGTGTATGTACGAGTTCAGAGAAGAAGAAGATTACGTTGATCCTTCTGCAGAATATGACGAATTTGAGACAAAATATTTGTTAGTGCAATCGGTTTTAGTTTCGGCTATTAGGGAAAGGGAAAAGGCACAAAAGAACGAGGACTTGATTGGTCAGCTAGCAGAGCAACAGAAAGAGCTACTTGATGTATTAGGAAAGTCGCATTCATCATCGCAGCAGGGTCATTCTGATTATTTTCTTCCTAAAATTCATATCGAGCCTTTCTCAGGAGAATATCAGGAATGGCCATCCTTCAGGGATATGTTCATCAGTGCCGTTCATGAGAAAACAAATCTGTCTCCGATCCAGAAGTTTCTCTTTTTGAGGTCGTCTCTTCGTGGTACTGCTTTAGGGCTTCTCAACCATTTGCCCCTTACCAACTCAACATACAAAGAAGCGTGGGAAAAGCTGGTAAAGCGATACGACCGTCCTCGCTTCATTGTGAACGGTTACATCAAAACCTTTATGGAACTTCCATGTAGGTATTAGCACTTCGAACTCAAACCAATTACGAAAGATCACGAATACAGCGGATGAAATTGTTAGGGGATTGAATGCTGCTGAGTCGTTAGATAGAGACCCTTGGATGATTTACATTTTGCTGACCAAACTGGACCCAGAAACACGAAGAGCATGGTCAGCAGATAGTTCTGATGTTGAAAATCCTTCAGTTCTTGACGTTCTTACATTTTTAGAACGACGTTGCGATGCGCTAGAAAGCGCTCATTCAAATTTTCGTGATACTCCTCGACCGAAACACTCTGGTGTGAAAAGTATGCATACTTCTGCAAATGCATGCATTAAATGTAGTGGTCTGCATGGGCTTCCTCAATGTCCAGACTTTCTTTACATGACAGTTGGTGTTCGAAGAGATTTCGTTAAATCGAAAAAGGTTTGTTTTAATTGCTTAAGACCAGGCCACCCTTCCAACCGATGTGCATCAAAATTTCGTTGTTCGGTTTGCAAATCACGACATCATAGCTTGGTTCACGATGCCTCTGTGTACGCTAATCATAACCAAGCTCCAGCTGCTGATTCTTCGGTCCGCAATTCGTTTAACGGAGGTCCGATTCGTGAATTTGTGCCTCAAGTTTCTTCAGCTCCTTCAACTTCACAAGAAACGTTCGTAAATAATCATTCTCAATTTGTCAATTTGGTTCAAAGCATTCCCCAAACCTTGCTACCTACAGCTGTTGGCAAAGTACGAGATATACATGGTATATACCAAGATGTAAGAATCCTTATAGATTCAGGCTCACAGGTTTCTTTCGTCTTGTGTTCAAAGACTTGGGCTAAAACGAAGAAACGCTCGTATACCAATAACCGGTATTGGATCTACCAGTGCAGGTAAATCCAGAGGCCTTTTATCGTTGGTGATCTCATCACGATCCGATTTATATAGTATTGTCGTCAATACTTATATATTATCAACAGTGACTTCAAACTTGCCAACGACATCTTTTAACATCGACGACTGGGATCATTTGAGAGAGTTAACATTAGCTGATCCTTCGTTCAACAAAACTTCTGCCGTTGACATCTTGTTAGGAGCCGACAAGGCTTGGGAAATCCTTACGGGTAGCGTCGTATATAGTACTCAAGGTTATCCCCTAGCACAGGAATCAATATTTGGTTGGATTCTGGCAGGGCAATTATCATCAACAAGTAGTTCTCTTATGTCGCATTGCTCTACAGTAAAAATTGATCAAATTCTGCAAGCATTTTGGACTATTGAAGAAGTCGATCCAAAATCTATTGTATCCAAAGAAGATAGAGAAATAGAGGAACATTTTTTAAGCACTCATCGTCGCGATAGCAATGGAAAATACATCGTCGATCTTCCTTTCAAGTCGCCCCCAATCTTTGGGAATACATTCAATGGTGCATTTTCACGCCTCAAAACAATGGAAAAACGTTTCCAAAGCAATACAAGTTTTTTTGAAAACTACTCGTCATTCTTGAACGAATATTTGGCTCTGGGCCATATGTCAAAAGTTCCAAGTTCCGAAATCAACAAACCGAATGTTTATTACCTGCCACATCATGCTGTTCTGAGACCAGATAGTACAACGACTAAACTTCGCGTCGTTTTCGATGGATCTTTCAAAGATTCGAATGGACACTCCCTGAATGATTCGTTAATGATAGGTCCACCAATTCAACGAAACCTTTTTGCCATTTGTTTGCGTTTTCGTCGACATCAATTCGTCTTCACAGCAGATATCATCAAAATGTTCCGTCAAATCTGGGTGTCCGAAAAGGATGTGGAGTTTCAACGCATACTCTGGCGAAAATCGCCATCAGACCCCTTAGAGCATTTTTGCTTACGCACGGTTACGTACGGAACTTCGTGTGCGCCATATCTGTCGGTTCGAACGTTAGAACAACTCGCGAAAGACTATAAAGACGAACTGCCAGTTGCAGCGGATATTGTGCTCAACGACTTTTACGTTGATGACGTAGTTTCGGGCGGTAATACGTTAATTGAAGCGCTATTCAAACAAAAGACTTTGATCGAACTTCTTTCAAAAGGCGGTATGGAACTAAGCAAGTGGAAAAGTAATTGTGAAGAACTCATTCCTAACAAACGTACTTCGGGCTCTAGTGAAAATGTTTCGTTTAATTCTGACACCGATTCGTGGATAAAAGTTCTCGGTCTCAACTGGAACTCAAAATCCGACATATTCAGTTTTCGTTTAAACTATGTCCCAAATGAACAGGTCACAAAACGTCAAATACTTCGCGATATCGCGCGCATTTTTGATCCCCTCGGTTTTCTCGCTCCTACTATTGTCTCGTTAAAAATTTTATTCCAAGAACTTTGGCACAAAAACCTAGACTGGGACGAAAAAATACCAAGTGAACTTTCAACGAAGTGGAGTAACTATCGCGAAGAATTTTGTATTCTAACACAAATCAACATTCCGCGGATGATTGGCCTCGGAAGACCGGATTCCAATTACATGGCTTTTCCGATGCATCGGCATCCGCTTACGCCGCAGTTATTTATTCGCGTTATCAACTTTCAGACGGTAGCTATACAACCAATATCATTGCGTCAAAATCTCGAGTTGCTCCTTTAAAACAGCTCAGCATTCCAAGATTAGAACTTTGCGGTGCACTTCTCCTTGCTAGGTTGTTAGTTTCTGTACAAAACGCGCTTAATATAACTTTTTCGGACATTTTTGCTTGGTCTTGGATTCTTAAATTGTTTTATCTTGGCTTTCGTCTCCCCCCCGCCGCTGGAACGTCTTCATAGGAAATCGAACCTCGGAAATCTTAATTACTATCCCTAGAGCAAGATGGTTCCATATAAAGGGCGATAGCAACCCTGCCGATTGTGCTTCGCGTGGAATCCCACCGTCACAGCTTGCCGAGCACTCCCTTTGGTGGACAGGTCCCCATTGGCTTCGGCAGGACTTTCAGCTTTGGCCCATTATAATCGACACCGATGATGATCCAAATAGCAAGTTCGAGGAGAAGAAACTATCCGACACAACAGCATCATTTCTCACAACCTACGAAGATCATCCGTTTGAAATTCTTTCATCCAGAATATCCTCTTGGAATATCCTTGTTAGAACCGTCGCACGAATATTTAGAGTCGTCGATCGTTGTCGCGGAACCAAGTGTACCTCATTTTCGTTAACACCACAGAGATCTTCGAGGCGAAGATTCTAATAATTAAATGGCTACAAGATCGGTATTTTGGTGAGAGTATACAATACTTTAAAAAACATAACTTTTTTCCAAAAAATTGCAACTTGGTTAATTTGTGTCCATTTCTAGATGATAAAAATATCCTTCGTGTTGGTGGTAGACTCGAGAACGCGAACCTTTCGTTTAACGCCAAACATCCGATCATCATACCGAAAGAACACGTCGTTACAAAGCTCATTCTCGTTGACGCACACAAAAGATTCTTACACCCGGGTGTTTCAAATCTTTTCGCTTTGGTACGGCAAGAATACTGGGTGATTGGATGTCGCAATCTCCTTCGAAAAATAACCCATCAGTGCATAAATTGTTTTCGACAGAGGAAAGCTACGATAACCCAGCAAATGGGAAATCTTCCTACGCAACGTGTCTCCGCTTGTAGACCCTTCGCGCATTGTGGTTGTGACTACGCTGGTCCATTCAGTTTAAAAACTAAAACGGGTCGTAAATCAATATTGACAAAGTGCTACATATCGTTGTTTGTATGCTTAGTTTCAAAAGCAATTCATTTGGAATTAGTGAGTGACTTATCGACCGATGCTTTTCTAGCTGCTCTTCGTCGGTTTGTAGCTCGACGTGGAAAACCTTCAAACATTTATTCCGATAACGGGACGAATTTTCAAGGAGCAGCCCGGTCCTTATCTGAAATGCACAAACTAGTGTTATCTGAGAACTACAATTCAATCGTTTCCGATTCGTTAGCTCGCGACGGTATCTCATGGCATTTTAACCCTCCTTCGGCACCACATTTCGGCGGTTTGTGGGAGGCAGGTGTTAAGTCTGTCAAACAACATCTTCGAAGAGTTATTGGAACAGACAATCTCACTTTCGAACAATTTTATACCCTCCTAACTCAAATCGAAGCAATCCTCAACTCACGCCCGCTGTGTCAAATCTCTGATTCTGATTTAGATCCACTTACACCTGCACATTTCTTTCTAGGTGAATCTTATGCAGCTGTTCCAGAACCAACTTTGGACATACCTCGAAATCGTTTGTCATGTTGGCAATACCTGCAGACCAAAATACAAGGTTACTGGAAGCGCTGGAAGATGGAGTACATCACCACTCTCCAAAATCGACCTAAATGGCAAAGGATTGAAGACGACATTAAATTGAACGACCTAGTGGTTATCAAAGAATCCAACTTGCCCCCTGGAAAATGGGCAATGGGACGAGTCCTTCAGCTTCACCCAGGTCATGATGGGCATGTTCGAGTGGTTACCTTGAGGACATCTAGTGGAACTCTTGTGCGACCTATACATAAGCTAGCAGTTTTACCGGTGAACTGAAACGTTGTTCCAGGGGCAGCGGAATGTTTTGGAATGCAAACAATAAGAAATAATATTTAGTTAATTTGAATTTAATTTGCCTTTGAAAAACATTGCGTTATTTACCCTATGATAATTTCTATACCTAATCATCACTCTCAATTGTGCACTTGCATGCATTTAAGTTTTTAATGTTTTCTCTTAATTTAATGTTAATATGCTTATGAGTTTAATGAGTTTTTGAGTTGTTTTTTTGTTCTCGCTCTATTCGTATCAAACTCTTATACAGTTGATTTGTAATTTATGTTAGTCTCGTTCACTTTCATCTTGACCACAGCCAGAGAAACATCGCATCGGTAATAAACAAACATTATAACGTTTAATCTGCTTTTTTGATTGCAGCATTTTTGATTTGGATTTTGTCGCTTCTTCGATTTCGTTATCAATCAGTTACTCTTATCTGCAGGAAGGACAATCAACTCTTTGTCTGCTCTATGTTTTTACAGGGCAACTCTCTCACTAAAGGTGATGTTTTGTTTTATCGGTTTTGCTCTGCAAATTAAAACTGAAACATCTTGCCTAATGGTTTCAGACGTCAATTTTTCAATTTTATTCCTACGTAGACACTCTTCTACACATCCTATTATTGCCTCATTCCTTCATTCCTTTTGAGAGTATAGACACAGTACTGTCATCGAGTTCCTTGCTAGATAAATTTCTCACAGTGTCAACCGCGTATTGATCTTTAGTTGTTGTATTCCTTACCTTTGCTATGAGCTTTGCATATTTCTTAATATGTCGATTGCTACAACTTTCCGCAATTATCTCACTCTGATTATGTATCAGTTTGTCACACAAATCATAAACTTCAGCACTCATGCTATTAGACAACATTAAATGACATTTATATATTTCACTGGTCACATGATTAAGCTCAGAGTAGTTATTAGAAATAACCTTATTTAATAAGATTTCACTGGATCATAAAAAGAACCGAATTAAGTATTTTTGTTTCTATTTTTTTTGAAGAAACGGTCACCGATTGCACCATCAAAGTTTTCCCCCAACAGCCAGCGGAAAGGTTTTTTTGGTTTTGAAGATTTATTGTGTCTTAAATGATACCAGGAGCTTCTGTACCTGGTGATCTCTTCTGCCAACAGGTATTTTGGTATCTGGTCATTCCACCATATCGTGGGGATATTTAAGTCGGTTCAGCCGAGACGAAGTGACCTGTGCTTCACCCTTTTTACTGCTTTTTTAACGGACCTTAATCCGATGAAATAGCGATTTGATTTCTCACCTTAAGATATTCGACCGTAGTACTCGCACCTTCACGAATGTTCATCATTATAGTCTTAACAGCAACTTCGAAACCAGTGAAAACCGTCACCTCCGTTCTAACACTATCCTTATTTCCTAATCTTTCACACTGCGTCTTGGGTTAAACAGGGTAAAATTAAAGTTAAAGTCTAGACCACCTACAGAAAAAAAAACCTATTTGTACCAATAAGTCTAAACTCTCTGGCACATCCTTGTCCTTAGCCAAAATTTATGACTTAATCGAAGTAGATCAAATTGAATATCAGAAAATCTAAGCCGCTGAGCTTCAAACTCACATCCTCAATAAACGACAAGGAATTCCGTTCTAAAAATTATGAAACTAACTTTTCAATTTCTTGCATTTAATTACTTAATTTCTAATTTTGATTATCTTCTGTTTATCTTGCTTGATGCGATCTTCAATGACTCTCTCCCCATGGATTCCGCATGAAGTGGACTCACTGTTGGACATCACAGCCGGCTTGAGTTGATTCTTCGATTTTATCGCTGGATAATAAATTAATTCAATTATACGCCCTCCTCCAGATTTAACTGTGAAGAAGCTGCGAAGAGCGAAATCGTTCGGCTGGTGGTCTCTCGCTCTACTGCATTGCACCTGGAATATTCTTGGTATCGGAATTCGCCTAGTTAGGATGATACATAATCCGCCGAAGAGCTTTTGCTCCATGACTCGGAAGATTTTTGAGAATTTGACAAAGATGCCGCTTAACTACACTTGTTGACTTTATTTTGAAGGCACAGTAGAATCGGGTGGTTCGAAAAGACGGACGAAATTCCAATCAGTTCAGTCGATGAACGCTATTTGTAGGTTCTGATCGAGTTCCAGTTATTATTTTTTTTTTGAATGTCAAAGTAGAAAAATCCCACTGTACACCACTTATGATCCGCTCCACACTGCCACTTAATCTGCCAAACATTATTTATGTGGGAGTCAGTCAGAGCTTATTACCTGCTTACAAGACTCTTGAAGATGTTGCATACATCAGAACCTGTTATCTCATGTGCACATACCTCATACGTATAGAAGGGAACGAAAAGCAGCAACCCAGTGGAAAATTTCCGAATTTTCACCAAGGAATCACCATGCGATTCACCAAGGAATGGAAGCTTCACTCATGAATTTGAAGGTGAATCATTTGGTGAAATTTACATGGGGCTGTCATTGGAGTTCACCAAGTGAATTTCTTGGTGAATATGCATCAGTGAAACCATTGAATAAAAGTATTCTGTGTTTTCATTTGTTCTTTTACTCCGATGAAATGTTAAATGAAAGTTCATTTGTGAACTCATCTCTTCTTTGAAAGTTGAATTTTCCACTACTTTTTTCATGAATGAAAAATATTATGAAAATGCAGCTGTGAAATCTTTATGTATTCGAATATAAGATGGTGAAACCTGCCAAAATGCCAAAACACCAAATGTAAATATCAAAACAAATTTATAATTTTTTTTTATTGAAATTTTTCTGAAAAGAACACAATATCGTTGTAAATAATGATAGGTATGTACAAAAACAATTAAAGTATTAGGGTGGATCTTCTACTTTTTTCTAAATTTTTACCGCTAAACGACTCCTTTTGAGTTGCTCGACATTCCAGATTCCAGAATACCTTTAAAAAAATGTTAAGATACTTATTTAATTTCATTTCTATATAAGTCGAAAACGAATATTTATATTTGAGTACCTGGTAAATATTTTCGAATACACTCATGTTTTCTTCTGAGGTGTTTGTCATTATTAATTCACTTTGAAAAATTACTAACACATTTTTCACATCAACTGTCCTTAACCAAGATTGTGATTGCACTGATTTAACATAGAACAAAACATTTTTTTAACGATCGCAGTCGCAGACAAAAAAAGATAGAGGAAAAAACCAAAACCTTCGTCATCGGTCGTCGCGTCGTTCTCGATCAATAAAGGTAGAAAGTACATAATATTTATATACACATTCTTGCAGGATTCTTGCAGGTCATTCCCACCCTTAAAAGAAAACAAAAAATTATCAGCTGCTCTAGTAGCTAAAAAATATTGTGTTTCTTTTTTGTTCGTTTATTCTTCTTTTATGAAAACAACACACAGCGCTCAATGCCAATTACGAACTCGTGAAGCTGTGCAGGACTTTTCCTTACTGAAATCACAACGTTTTGGTATGCGAAGAAACGAAAGCGTTATTAAAATAGAGAAAATGTACAGAGGAAAAAGGGCATTACTTTGTTCCTATGAAATCATTTCCTTATTTTTCCTCTTAAAAGTGTGGAATGAATTCCTTGCTCATTTCACCAAAATTTTTCATTGAGGATGAAATTTGCCACTGGGAAGTGGATTTTGGTTGCCGTTAGCTGGGCGAGTGCAGCCGAACCGCACCACAAGGATCCTTAATAACTTTCTATTTGTAAGATTGTCACGTGATTACCTGACCCGCAGAGTGATTTAGTTGGGGTTGATAGTAGTTAAAGGTAGGCAGAGAGGCACATCGCATCGACTAACTGTTTCTATGGAGACACACTTACTGTGGAATATGGCCCGTGCTCTTTCCGTTTTCCGCAATAAATGATGAAAATAATGACAACAAATATACGTAGCAGATAATTTATTCGCGGCATCAACCCCATGGGACTCAAGTTAATCTCTTACAAATGGCGCACCATAGAACATGTCGGTTTTGTTGAATCTTGTCGTTGTCGCATGTGTCGTCGCAGGCCATTCGAATTGAACGGGTACTTTGGGAAATAATGGAAACCTTGATAAGATCTTATTTTTAATCCTGAGCAATGATGTGTGTCAATGAGCACGGGATATTGATTTTAAATGGACCTCAAACTGGGCAGAGGAATGCGTTGCGTTGGTTGTCTGCATGCTGCAATTGAATTTTGAATTAATATTGAATATAGATTGATAACGTAAGAGGACATGGGGATTAGAACGACATAAATTTTGTTTATTTGAGTTCACAGAAATCATTGTAACTCAACCCTAAAAAGTTGTGTTAACGGTTGAATTCCTCATCTTACCGGGTAACCGATACAATTCAGAGAGTGTTATAATCTTAATGGACCAAAAGAGATAACTCATCTCATTCGATGTATAGCTATATGCCAAAGGTTGCTTGCAACCCTAAGTTCGCTCGATAAGTTATTGGGATCACCCTCATTACAATGTGCAAGAAGTTGACTCTACAATTTTGGAATTTTAAAGACAAAGAAAGTGTCATAATGTGAAAAAATTGAGCTATTATCATCTTATATAGAGCATCCTCATTCCTGTTTTTAAGTCTCTCGACATCCTCGATCGATCGCTTTTCATGCTCTCTTCTGCTCGTAGAGCTCCGGAGCTGCTCTAGTTTTCCTGTGCAGGACTGCTTTATATTCTTCTTGCTTAACTGCATATACTTTATTGCGTTCTTCATCAAACATGGAGTTTCGTTATGAAGGCTGTGTGAAACCCAGCCCTCCAGTGGCAGCATTCAAAAAGGCTTCTTGGCAAATCTCCCACTGGTTCTCAATACTGAATGCAGCCAGCATTGGACTTCTCATGTAGTTATTTGCCACTCGATGGGAAAACGATCTAGCAATCTCTTGGGATTATAGCCGTCCACCTTCTTACTTTTTTCTAGCACTTCTTGTTTTTGGCTTTGGTCGAAATATCCGCTGTACTTCCTTGGCTACAACGAGGTAGTGGTCCGAGTAAATGTTGGCCCCTCGGAATATTCGGACATCAATAATGCTTGAAGAGTGACTTACGTCGATCGCAATAGGATCAATCTGGTTGACAGTTGTGGTATACGGAGACCTCCAGGTCCCCTTCTTGTTGAGATGAAGGAAACGCGTTTCGTCCCGCTGCAAAATCGATAAGCCTGAAGCCGCTATCGGACATGTTTTTGTGCTGGCTGTACAACGGACTGCAACCTAATAAAAATCCGCGATCTCGCATTGCCAGATTGCCGACTGAAGGTGTGTGAGATAGCTGAGATAGAAGCTTTGCAAACGATAATGTGGCCGTGGGTCAAATTCTGCTTAATATTTGGACATGAGAAAGCTGTTAGATTGATGGGGGCCGCTTTTGCTCACTCCAGACAACAAGCGTAACCACTTCAGAGCAATCTTTGACTCTGTCTAAGCCTTATCCGAAGGAGTTTCTGCGTCATTTTGTGATCCAGGAACAGTCGAAAAAGTTGACTTTAGCCAGCGAACTTGCATAAGGCGAGGACTGTCTCATCACTTAATTGAAACCGGTTTTTGGGTTTCACAAAGGTGGATCACATTTTGATCGACTTGGAGAAGGGCAAAACGGTTACAGGGTCGTACTTCGAACACCATGCAGAATTATTATGCCGATTATACACAATATTATAACTCTTCTCTCCTTGAACTATTCTTTAATTGTATTCGACTGGATTTGAGAATAGAACTTATTAACGAGCCCGACAAAGTTTGTCTTTAAGTAAAGCTAAGAAATTCAATGCTCATCCTAAACAATCAGCGTAACTATACCTGACGGAAGGTGTTTTGAAGGAAAACTAAGAAAAGCAAAAACTCATCGTCATCACAAAAGGTTCTATGGAATTGTATTTTTATCGCTTGCTATATCAGTACCTACTATGCCAATCATAAAATCCGCTTCCTTAAAATTGTGTATTTCTATATGACTTTTGCTAATGTAACGGGTGTTTTTTCGAGGTATATAACTTTAAGTTGGCATTACTTTTCAAGACGGCGACCGATTTAACAGCTGTCAAGTGAATTATTCTCAGTTTGATTTGGCAATTTATCATGACTAGACTCACGCCTGAACAATGCTTGCAAATTGTGCAATTTTATTTCGAAAATAATGGTTCTGTGCGGAATATGTGCGTACTACGTCCATTTTATCGTCGACAAAATCGTCCATCATCAAGCGCGTGCCACAATCGATTTATTGAAAGGCACGTTTGGTGACCGCCTAATTTCACGTTTTGGACCTGTGAATTGGCCTCCAAGATCTTGTGATTTAACACCACTAGACTATTTTCTGTGGGGTTATGTAAAGTCATTGGTCTATGCGGATAAGCCACAAACGCTTGACCATTTGGAAGACAACATTCGCCGATATACGGCAACAAATGTTGGAAAAAGTTATTGAAAGTTAGACGTCCAGATTGGACTACATCCGAACCAGCCGTAACAGTCATATGCCAGAAATCATATTTAAAATGTAATGCCACAAGACTATCTTTCGAAAAAATAAAAAATCAGGTCAATCGAATATTACATCGTTGTTTTATTGCAATTTAAAGTTCTATATCTCTAAAAAAAACACCCTTTATTTTAATACATTTTTAGGGAATTCAAATTCCTTTTCAAGAACACTAACTTAACCTTATCGAGAATATAACGACGTTCTTCTAATTAACACCTTCCAATAGAATTATTTAATTGCATTCGAAAGAATTCAATTCCGAAAAACAGCTAATTAAAAAGCTGTTTCCATCTCCAACAAGATATTCGCTTTCAAAAACCCAAAATTCACTAACTGCCTAACTAATTTCCCAACACCGTTCCTCCTAATTACCACATATCGCACCGTTTGACCCTCCTATTGATGTTATCTCTCGCTCAACAAGGATTTTTAATTTGAATAAAAAGAAAAATCTCCATCTCAGCCAACATCTATGTTTTTCTCTTCGTTTTTTGGTGTCAAATAGAATTTTGTTGTTCTCTCAAAAATTCTAAAAATTCAACAATAATTCGCCAGCCATAGTACGGGCGCAGTATTTGCATGAATAGAGAGACATCCCATTGCATAATTTGCACAAAAGAATACTAACATTTACCGGCCATCGCCATCGCATCGCTATTTTCGTGTTAACAGAACTTCATCGCATAACAATAAAGTACGTCATTTACCGCACCATGATCCTCCGAAACCTTTGTGCCGACTGATAAAACAAACAAAAAACAAGAAAAAAGTAAACAAAACGGAGGAACTGTAAGGAAGATATCCTCATTTCTTGTGTACTTAAACGGGATAAAAATTATTTAACAGCACTTACCACCACCTTCACCTATAGTGGCGGTTGGGGCATATATCGCGCAGCAGCTCATATGGGCACACATCCATTTCGGGGATATTATCTTGGCACCGGATCACATTTCTCACCATTTTTGTGTTCCTGCTTCCAAATCACATGCATTCCTTTAGTACAAGTAGTTTTCCTTAGTTTTGCAACAGTAGACGAGTCGAGTATCGAGTGTGTATGCAGAATTGCTGAACCTTCAAAGACTGCAAAGTTTTTTAGTTTCTCTCTTTTTTCGAAGTCTTAAGCAAGGAAGATGAATTTCACAAGTTTGATTGGTGTTCTTTGCAAAACAGACGATACAACTTTTTATTATATTTAAGTAGAATCTGAAATAACAATCTCTTTATGGTTATGGGGTGTCTTAGTTGTGATCAAGGGGCACGGTAGTGCCCAGCCAAGTTCTCTAGCAACTTTGGCACTACACCCTTATTTACAGGAAACAACTCAGGGCATTTTCCACACCCCTCTAACTTCTATACCAAAAAAGCCAAAAGTTTCAAACTCACATCATTTGTTAAGCTAGTCAAGAAAAAGCACCTCATCAGCATAAGTAGTTTCTAAGATACAATGTTCCAAAAATCACGAAAACCGTAACTGACTGACTCACTGACTCACTCACTGACATATCATCAAAATTATGAAGCACTTCCCGTTGCCCTAGAAACTTGAAATTTGGCACAGTGGTAGGTCATGTGGTACATACAAAAAAAAATCGAAAATTTGAAAATTTTCAATCAGGGGGCGTGGTAGCCGCCTACTTTTACATTATTATTTTAAATTATATAGAGCACTTTGGAGTACAGTAGAATCAAGAAATTTGGCACAGTGATAGGTCATGAAGTACATACAAAGGAAAATATCGAAAATTTGAAATTTTTTAGTCAGGGGGCGTGGTAGCCGCCTACTTTTACATTATTAATTTAAATTATATGGAGCACTTTGGAGTGCAGTAGAATCAAGAAATTTTGCACAGTGATAGGTTATGAAGTACATACAAAGGAAAAAATCGAAAATTTGAAATTTTTAAGTCAGGGGGCGTGGTAGCTGCCTACTTTTAAATTATTAATTTAAATTATATGGAGCACTTTGGAGTGCAGTAGAATCAAGAAATTTGGCATACAAGTACAACGTGCAATAGAACAAATAAAATATGAAATTTATGCTTTTCAACTGAAGGGGCGTGGTACCCACCCATTTAAAAATAAATTTTATAAAATATATGGGGCACCTCTGATCATCGTAGAATATTGTAATTTGGCAAACTAGCAATTCTGCCAGTCAATATAAAGAAATAAAATTAATTTTTAGATTTTTCTGCTTATCAAAAAAAAAATCTTTGCAAAAAGTAATGATATCACACCAAAAACATAAATGTAAAAAAAGAGCCAAGTTCTCCCGTACAAAAATTCTGCCTAACAAATCAGCCACGAAAAGTAATGAGATCTAAAAGAACGCCAAGTTCTAAGATTCAGCAAGTACTCGTAGGTGCATTGCAAATGTTTTAAGTGGACTTACATCGAATCAACTATTAGTTTTGAATGTAACTTGTAAACTAATGTAAATTAGTTAATTTTTTTTACTTGGCGGGTTTTCTCTTAGTAACCTACTATTAAAAAAGTTTGGAAAACTTGCTAAGTAAAAAAAATTAACTAATTTACATTAGTTTACAAGTTACATTCAAAACTAATAGTTGATTCGATGAAAGTCCACTTAAAACATTTGCAATGCACCTACGAGTACTTGCTGAATCTTAGAACTTGGCGTTCTTTTAGATCTCATTACTTTTCGTGGCTGATTTGTTAGGCAGAATTTTTGTACGGGAGAACTTGGCTCTTTTTTTACATTTATGTTTTTGGTGTGATCCCATTTTCCCTATAGAACTTTAAGTATGCAATTGACCATGTATGGTCCTTAACAAAGATGTTGTGCATGAGGCAGAAGAGGTTTCTGAGTTGTCAGGATCATACTAGCTTACCCAGTAAACTTTTTTTCTTATACATATATACACAAATCTCATGCAAAACCGTTGAGGAATCACTGCTTTTATACCAGTGAGTATAATAAACGACAATATCATACTTCCCGAAATAGGTTATCTTCTCTTATTCGATCATCCAAAAGAACTTATTTAATCAGAAAATTGAACCCAGAATTTGATTCAAAAAATCTTATGGAATAATCTTAAAGCGGCGGGAGTTTGTAAAGGTACTAGATCGCAAAAATGTCAACTTATAGCGTTTTTTTTTGGTAATCCGGAATTGTACACAGAACTGTCCGATTCCGGATTCCAAACGAACAGGCAAACACATTTTTTTGCTTCTAAGGGTTGAATGGTTGTGTATTTGTGAAACCTCTATATGTAGAATTGCAGATGACATGACATTGTTTTTAATTTCTTTATTTGTAAACATGGCAGCGAGTACGTATGTATATGCGAGTGTGTGCATGTATGCGTGATTCTGTTTTTGATTCTGACTTCAAAATAAGAATCGTTTTTCTGTTCTATTCAGAACAAGAACTGTCATCTTGTGCCAAGTGAACGAGTACAGAACTGTTCGCAACAGTTCCGGACGACCAAAAAAAACGCTATTAGTGCCGAAGACATGTGTACACAATTTGCACCTTAACAAGTGTGTGATCCAATATGTTTTGATGATTTTGATGAAACGTTAAATAATGACAATCTTGTAAACTTCTCGTTCGAATGTGTTAACGGGTGTGATGTCATTGAGGCGATTCGTTCAATTAAGTCAAATGCTGTTTGCTGTGAACTGTGATCATATATCACCAAAGTTTATCAAACTCAATCTTCCAATCATTCTGCCGTTAGTGGTTCATATTTTAAATTTTTGTATATATTCCTCTCAATTTCCAACATATTGGAAATCAGCAAAAATAGTTGCAATACCTAAAAAACCAAACCCATGTATTCCAGCTGATTTCAGACCTATTAGCGTTTTATCATTTTTTTCGAAAGATTTTGAAAAAAATCATTTACAATCAAATGATACGCTTTCTTAACGCCCACCAAAAACTCTCTAAATGGCAGTCATGTTTTAGAAGTTTACATAGTTGTAAGTCAGCAGTTATGAAAGTAACTTCCGTTCTTCGTATTGCTTTGGACGCTGACAACATTGGCTTTGGACTTTTCAAAAGCTTTTGATTGTATTGATAACCCTATACTTGTTTCTAAGCTTCAAAACATCTTCAAATTTTCGAGTGCATCTCTCCGTTTACTATGTAATTATTTGAAAAACAGAATACAATCGGTAGAAGTTGGAAGCGGTTCCGCTTCCCCCTTTCTTGTAAACACTGGAGTACCTCAAGGTTCTGTTTTGGGACCACTTCTATTCTCACTCTTCATCAATGACCTGCCTGATGTTGTAGAAGACTGTTCAGTTCATATGTATGCTGATGACGTTTTAATTTACCTTACCCACATGGATTGATGGACGATGCTGTATCTCGAACAAATGAAGATTTAAAACGGATTCAACTTTGGGTAAATGACAATAAACTTAGACTCAACCCTTCTAAGACTATTGCTATGATTTGTTCTAGAAATGAAATTCACTCCGACGATTTCCCTCCAATTATACTCAGTGGAGAAAAAATTCCTTATTTAGACAAGTTAACATATTTAGGCTTCACAATAAATAGCCGTCTTATTTGTTTAGATGCAATCTCAGTCTCTATTAGGAAAATATATGCTGGTCTTCGAGGACTAAGATACTCTGCTCAGTTACTTTCATCTAAATGAAACTTCGCTTGGTTAAAACCCTTTTAATGCCATTCTTTATTTTTAACTGTTCAGTTTATCCACGCTTGGACTATGAGTGTAAGCGTAGGTTATATGTTGCATTCAATGATTGCTTGCGTTTTTATAATGAACCTAGGTATGTCAGTGTATCTCATCTTAACAGATCTATCGTGGAACTTCCTTTTGACGAGTATTATAATTTTAGAAATATTTTAAGATTACATAATATCATACATAACAGGTGCCCAGAATATCTTAGAGATACACTACAATTTGCGCAATCTTGTAGAGGCATTAATCTCATCGTACCGTGTTTCTCCCATAACATTGCAGAATGTTTTTTCTATGTATCAGCCATTAGATTGTTGAATACTCTCACAATTGACATACAAACTATTGTCAATGTATCAAGATTTCAGTCAAAGCTTCTCACTTACTTATTAAATGTATAATATTATTTATTCTTAATACGTCATATTGTTTATATATTTAATATTAGGTGTGTTTTTTTGCACGCGTATATACGCTTAAAATGAACAGTGTACAAAAAAACGACCAAACGAGCAATTTGGCATCACTAGTCAAATGTCAAACTCATTTTGAAATTTAAATTTGATAAAGCAGCCGAAAATATGTCAAAAGTTCAAAATTTGTTAAACAAGAAAAGAATTTATGCTCCAGATTTATCGAAGCGAAAAAAGAAACTCATGATTTCGAGCGTAGATGGAGTAAAAAAAAATTGAAATTATGTACATACATACATACATACGTATATTTATCTTGCTTAAGTATTTAATCTTAATTAACATATGTATAATAATTCTAAGCACATTCTATTGTGGCTTGTGGCTTTCAGTTTTAATCACTTTCTTTGATGTTCGAATTAAATCGTCTATTTGCCTTCTTCCACAATTTTTCATTTTGCTTCTTCAATTGACTCTCGGACAAGTCAGGTTAATCCAACTTAATAAGCATAGCGGATCGACTTCTGTTTCCACATATGATTCGGAGTCGTCTTGTTCGAGCTGCACGGCAAGGCGTCTTCAATTAGTTCTTCTAAATGGATAGTATGTAGTTGACATCGATGATTTTGTTGAGATTTTTCATCACTATTTTGGTGACTTCTTCGAGCTTCAGGAAATCCGAGATAATGGGTGACTTTTCACTGGGTGCTGCATCGGTCATATGGTGTAGGTCATATATTACCTCTGAGAATGCTTTCCTTGTTTCTTTGTGTAAATTCGAGACAATGCGTGTCAGCGAATTGCATAGTCGGCATTGTTTGTCGTGAGACTAGCTGCTGTTTCGGCCAGATTATCCAGCTTCTGGGTTGTTTCTCCAGCATAGAGGCCATTGATTAATTTGAAGGTAATTGCTACAGGATCAACAATATCCTTGGTCAAGTTGTAGCATATCTTTTAGATAAGAGATGTGATTTTGTCAAAATGGATTTCTTCTTTGCGGCCATCCCGCTTGAAAAGGTACATTTCGGCCTTCATCTAAAAATACTAAAGGGAATTTTGATGTTTTTCTAATATTGTGTAATTTTGTGGATTAATTACCTTTAGACACGTTATGCTCAAAACAGATGTGCAAGATTTGAATTCTAGAATTCTTTATGTTCGTATTTATTTTCAAACTGACAAGTTGAAATAAAAATAAACTATCAACAGTGTCAAATGGAATGAATTTCGAAATGAAGTTTTGACATATGTCGAAAATTCATCGCAAACAGTGAAAAATATATATGGAAGCACTGTTTTTATATCCGCTTATTTCATAAGCGTCGATAATTATCGCCGCTAGCTAAGCGGATATAGGAATTTGTTTTTGTTGGATTTTGCATGTAAATATTTTTTTAAGCGTATATACGCGTGCAAAAAAACACACCTATTGTTATTTTATTTATAAAAATGTTGTCAATTTTGTTACTTTTGCTTACTTTGTTTTGTTTGTTTTATTTATTTTTTTTTGTTTCTTTTTATTTTTAAGCTGTCATAATGACTTGTTAAAATATCTTACAGTTATAACAATTTTTATTTTTTTTTCTTGTTTTATTTATCGAATTTGTTTATTCAAACTGAATACTGCTCAAAGATTTCATCTTTTTGTATCTTTTGTTAATTTTTTTTCTTTTCTTAAATAAATAATAAATAAATAATAAAGTGTTTGGCACCAAATTTTGAGGGAATGTTAGGTTAGAAATCGACTAAGCCATTCATGGGATATGACCAGAGTAGTGCGTTGTGAGGTAGCGGGATAGTGGGAAGCGGGTAACGGGTAGCATAAGCGGGTAACTTATAGTGGGTAGCGGGTGACGGGTAGCTGGTAGCGGATAACGGATAACGTTTAACGTGTAGCAGGGGAATGAGGAAGCGGGTAGCTATTAGCAGGGTAGCGGGTAGTGCGTAGAATTAGTGGGTAGCTTATAACAGGTAGTGAGGAAGCGTTAAGCTGGTAGCGGGGTAGCGTAGATGCGGAAAGCGGGAAGATGTAGCAGGTAGAGGGTAATGGGGTAGCGGGTAATGTGGTTGTGGGTTACTAAAGTTGAGGTCTTTTTTTTATGAGGTCATCTCATTATGTACATATAAAAGAGCGAGGAAGATCATAATTTTTCCAGCATAGACTATTTATGAATATGGGCATTCTTTTGCTATGTGAACAAAGTCTTAGCAAGCCGCAGTACAATTCATCAAATGTCAACATGACAAGAAATGTTCATTTTGTCCGAAAACTCCTTCCGGAACTCTCTGAGTGCAATGAGTTTTTTTTTATATGTTTGAAATAATTTGTTTTCCATAAGAATAACTTCATGAAAACTTACCAAAAATTCCAAGTTTTACCTTAGATAAGTGAACTGAAACTCAGTACTCTCAGGACTCAATACTCAGTACTCAGTACCAGAGTATATCTAATAATGAGTAGGGAAACTCTTTTGAAAATGTGTTCGACACTACTACAACCACAAATTTTCGAAAAAAAACACAACGAAAATGCCATAAGTGAAAATAGTTTAATCAATTCCTTATGTAAAACTGCCTAAGCAAGAAGAAATCACTACACGTTCATCACTTGCTTCTTTCCCTTTTTCCCTAATAGATTTTCAAAGGCGGCGATTTGAGTTTATATTTTTTGTTTCTTTCAAATAAAAATCAATTCGTTGTGCCAAACTGTCTGAGCAAGAAGAAATGACTACACATTCATCACTAGTTTCTTTCCCTTTTTCCCTTATAGACTTTCAAAGGCGATCTTACTTGATTGTCATAAGTAAAAATAAAAATTTATTCGATAAAAAAACGTATGTTGTTTCCCTTTCCTTCCTACAAGTTTCTCATTTGGCATCTATTTCCAATATCTGTGTGAATCAACAGGTGAATTTTTCTGAGTTTCCCTACATTATAGATATACTCTGCTCAGTACGAACGACTAAGTTATCGGGTTTTTCATTAAGAGCGCTATAAAAGTTTTTTTTTTATTTAAACGAAAACGGTTTTATTATTTATTCGATCGTTTTCAAGCAATTGTGCTGCAATTTAACGCTTAATGTTCGGACGAAGTTCATCAATAGTCGTTGGCTTGTTGCTTTAGACCATAGACTTCACAGAAAATAGCCTGGGCGGCCAATCAACTGGACTAATTTTTGAAGTAACATGCTCACTAAATTTGCTTTTCAATAAATCGATTGAGACGTGTGCTGTGTGGCTTCGCGCATCCTGTTGAAAGCACATATTTCAACTCAATACCATTAAATTCATGCCAAAAATAATCAGTGAGCATAGTGTGATAGCGATTTCCATTCACAATAACGGGCCGGTCGTGATCATCAACGAAGAAGTAGTGTCCAACGACGCACGCCGCTGCCGCCGCCCGGTGGATGCAATGGTGACTCATGGAATACTTGTGGATTGCTGAATGACCAATAACGCATTATTTGCTTACTGATGAAGCCATTAAGCCCAAAAATCCGGATCGTTTTCAATTTAATGTTCAGCCCAATTCACGAACGTACGACGCTTATGATGGTCAAGCGGCATGACGTCACAGAAATGCCCAGTTCTTGAGAACGACGAGTAATCGACTGATTTGGGTAATTTTCAACTGAAGCACTAGCGTCAGCAATATTCGATTCATTACGGACACTTCTTTGTCACATTGACACCGGCACATCATGTACTGTGCCTGTGGACTAATATTTTTCCACTAAACGTTCAATTGATGATCTGGATGGACGATTACGTCAACCATTAATTATGCGTAGCACTCTTAAAGTTGTTGCTAATGACGCCAAATTTCAGTAGTAAATTTTAATAATTTGTATACGTTGTTCGACTGTATATCTTTCCATGATGAAATGGCATGACTTGTATATAGAGAAAGGTCAAGAGAACGACAAAAAATATGACGTCGTTTGCTGTCCCTATCGGTATATTTTTGTATAGCCCGTATTGAAAAACCTATTAGGTGTCTTGTTTTGTAAGACCATATTTGTCCTCGTATCCAAAACTGGAAAATATCACTTTGGCGGCCAATTACATATGTCTGTCTCTCTGTCTTTTAGTACATCGCCAGTTCGTCAATGAATTACAAATTTCTCCAATAAGTGAATCGGAGTTAAGGAAGGTCCTTATACAAAATGACCCTTAAAAATAAAAATCACAAAAACATACTCACATCTTTTCAGAGTTCCTTACAGTGAGGTGAAAACGAAACCCTCACTTCGATCCCTTGGTTTGCTATTCGACCGTCCTTGACAAAGGATTTCTTAGAAACAATTGCAATTATATTTGGTACGCAGGTTTTGTAATATAATTGTGTTTCAAACATGTTTTACTATTTTTAAAATAAAGAGTTTCGAAGTTGTTAAAGAAAAAAAAATAGTAAGTATACGCCAGGGTGTCCAAATCTAGTATTGTTTTTCTTCTATATCAAAAGTTGAAGTGCAATAGAATTCCATAAGTGAATGATTGAATTTCATTCCTCACATCATAGCTCAAATCAAGGCAATTTAGCTGCTGAAATTCACCTCAGGTGTCTATCTCGAAAGTGAAATATATGACTGTAGTACATCAGCCTTAAAGTCTTGCTTCCACCCTCAATGCTCTTGAATATTCTATAGCCCCAAGTCGAGAGATTCAGTTCCAAGAATCAATGACAACTACAACAAGAAGAAGATTATATGAACCTCGATGTGTGACAACAAGGAACTCTCAACTCTGAAGCTCCAAATGCCTAGAAGCTAAACAAAAACTCACAGACACCGTAGACGAGTACTGTTTTTCCTTTTTTTCTACCAAACTGGTAGATAAAACTCAAGCCATTGACATTGCCAGCTTTTTGGGCGAAACGCGAAACATGAGTAATCAGTTGTTTGGATAAGATTCTCTTTAGCAAGCGCGACTGGAAAAGAGCGCCCAAGATCATGAATAATTTAGTACATTTGTACTCGAAGTACCGTTCCGATGAGGATCAGATAAGGACCTCCTCATGGACTAGCAGCAATCGCACTCGACAACCGGCAGTATAGTGGGGCGAACCAGTGTAGTCTGTGTGGGTGTAGGTGTGTGTCACGATCCGCTTCAATACTGCTCCGCATTATGTCGTCGCGCCAACAACATGGTCACTCTCTGGAGGCGCGCAAAAATGAAACCCAACAAAATCAACTCCTGCCTGGCAAACGGATATGCTATAGAGGCTATCTTGATCGTTCCTCCTGACTCGGTTTTGTTAGGAATGCTACAAAACATTTTGTACCGGGATTTGTGCCATTATTCGGACAAGGTACAGTATTTGTATGCATTTTTGGTGACAAGACAATATGTTTATGATAAGGCGGAGTGGGCTTGTCTGCGATGGAACCACCTTTTGTGCGTGGCCAGCACAAGTCCTATTTTAAACAGGTAGCAAAGCTGCAGGGCATTTACATTATTGGTTTCGGTTATGGTGGGATGAAGGCCAACAAAAGCTGGTGGACAGCGAATTTGCAATTTGATATACTTGCCAACTGAATTTTGTCCCACGTATTTCATTCGGCATGGGCTTGTGTGTTTTGTTTGGCTGCGGTTTTTGTAAACACTTATTTTTATCTTATCGTCAGCACTCGCATGCGATTAGCGTGGAGATGGAGATGATGAAGCACGCACACGGCCAGCCGTGATGGGGGGTAGCAGCTGGCGGGTGTGACAGAACACAGAAATAGAATCGGTGTTGTGGTCGTTGTGGATTTAAATTTAAAATGTTGTTGATAAGGTGTGTATTTTGGTGTTATTGGATTTGCTAAGGGGTGTTTGAATTCGTATTGATTATTTGGATGGGAATGAAATGTGGGCGCCGTGGCTTAGTTGGTTAAAGCGCCTGTCTAGTAAACAGGAGATCGTGAGTTCGAATCTCGCCGGGGCCTAGCATCATTTGTAAAGCAAGTGGTGTGTTGTGGAGTGTCTTTTTTTTCTTGATTAAATATTTAATAGAATAAGTTGTTGTGAGAAGCACTTTAGTTCATCTACCATCAACAAACAATAAATTCTTTTTGACATAATAATAAATTTTTGTAATTTTTATCGATGGGGTTAGTTGAAATAGGCTTAGTGGTTAGGTGCGTTGGCTGCTTAGCAGAATATCGTGCGTTAGAGACCTACTCCATAGGTTCTTTTTCATCTTTCATGTGCACTGCCTCTTGCGAAGAACTTGCAGAACTTCCAAGAGTATCAATCTGTCATGAAAAAGTGCTTCTCAACTTTTCCGTTCGGAATCGGAGTTAAATTGTAGGTCCCCTCAATTCTTCACACACACCCGGATAATTGTTGATAAGCCACTTAAGCCTTGGCTTTTCCAGAGCTGTCGCGCCACTCTATTTATTGAATAGCTGGACAGGTTTTGCCATACCCTTACCATTTAAATATTGCATGTAAACATAGTATTTTGGCTGAGATGCTTGTTTTCTAATTTGTTCTCGACTAAGCACCTAAGAGATGAATACTCAAACCAGATAACACAACAAACCTGCACTATCCTTTTTAAAGATTTATATTCATCTATTTCTTTGATCTAACAGAATTTTATATAAGTTAATTTTGTAGGTTTTAGGTTAGAGTGGCTGTCTTATTGTTATTGACTCACTTAGCTCAAGGGTCCATTGTGATACCACTGAAATAGTTACTCATGAAAGAGTAATGAACTTAAACAAACCATTTTGTACTTTTATTGAAATTAGAGAGACATCTTGTGTCGATTCACTTGTATTATCGAAGAGGGTATTACATGTTGGACTGTGTCCTCTTTCTCCTCGTCCATTCAGCTTCTACAAAAGTCATTTGTGTAGACCCCCAGCCTCAAAGCATGTCTACCTATGAGGCTGTCTCCTGTTATGACTCCAATTGTGGAGCTTATACTTTGTCTGCTCAGGGTAATCAAGCCTTTTGACCTCTGGCTATATTTATTTTTTAATTGCTAGGCAGGTGGTACCCTGTGACCATCTAGCATTTGTTGACTCTAGAGCATATTGTTTGAGAAGATGTTTGCATGTAGCAAGTGGTGTTCCTATGTTGTGTCTTTGTCTAACAGTGGGCAGAAGTGTTCCGGTTTTGGCGAGCTCATCGGCTTTGCAATTTCTCGGAATGTCTCTATGGCCCGGCACCCAAATGAGGTGAATGTTAAACTGTTCTGTCATCTCATTCAGAGATGATCGACAGTCGTGGACTATTAAAGAGTTTGTGGAGAAAGACGCGAGAGATTTGAGAGCGACTTGACTGTCCGAGAAGATACGTTTATCCTTGCAAGATATAACGTTTTCTTTGAGCCAGTATAGCACCACTTTTATCGTCATTACTTCTGCATGGAACACACTACATTGATTGGGAAGGCTATATGATAGACTGAGATTCAGTTGATTCAAGTAGATACCACTTCCAACGCCGTAGTCGCTTTTTGAACTGTCTGTATAGAAGTGTATCGTGTTTTCTTCTAGAGGTCCTCCTTCTTCCCAAAAAGATCTTGAAGGGATGGAAACATGCGGAAGTTACTATCGGATACCATTTTATTGGGGTGGTATAGTCTAAGCTATCTGGGATGGATCTGAATTTGTCTAAGATAGTAGTATGCCAAGTATTGTTACTTACCTATCCAATCCATTGAGAGGTGGCTCTAAGCCTCACTCATGAGTTCGCTGCCACCATTTTGGAGAAGATGTCAAGAGGTGTTAGGTGTAAGAGCTCTTCCAAATCTGCTGTTGGTGTTGAGCGAAGTGCTCTCGTGATACACATACCTGCTTACCGCTGGATTTTAATGAGTTTATTCAAATTTATCATCTTATCCAGTGCGGTCCACCATACGACAACTCCATAAATGAGTATCGGTCTGATAACCGAAGTGTATACTGTATAGCCAGTGGATTATTTTTGGGGAGAAGCCCCATTTTGAGCCTATGGCCTTTTTACAGTGCTACAGTAGCCTTCTTTACTCTTTCATCAATATTTGTCTTCCAATTTAGTTTCTTGTCTAAAATGAGGCCTAAATATTTGGCTTGGTCGGAAATGCTCATTGATATTCCTTTAATTGTTGGTGGGCTTATTTGAGGAATTATGTACCTTCTCGTAAAGAGTACCAGCTTCGTTTTATGTGGATTGACGTTCAAGCCACAATTCTTTGCCCAATTGGTTAGCCTGTTTAAGGCATTTTGTAGTAGTTCCGAGAGAACTTGAGAGTGTTTCCCAGATACAGATATTGCAACGTCGGCCGTCGGCATAGACAATCACCTTGAAACCCTCTGCTTCCATTGATGCTAGGAGGTCGTTTACTACCATTGCGAAAGGACCCCACCCTTGTGGGTAACTTGATTTACCGATCTGGTAGTAGTAAAACTCCTCATGCTGGAAGTTATTGGCCTGCTATTAAGCATGAGACTTGTTAGATCAATGAGTTTTTTCTCTATTTGCAGCTTGCTGTTGTGATCGCCTGGTAGCTGACGTTGTTGAATGCTCATTTTTTTTCAGTTTATTTTGCAACAAATCAATAATCGTATCTCACCTGGCAAACGCATCGTTGGAGTTTCCAGTGTTGCCAATGAAAAAACCGTGGCTTTTGTCCTGTCTTTGACCTAACCAATAGATCAAGGAGTAAACTGAGTCTTTTTGAAATAAGACTCCTGTTGATAGTGACGGTTGTGGTATAAACGGTTGAGCTGCGAGCTCCTATCAGCGGCACTACTCCACTGAATAAGTCTCGGCCGTCGCCCTGTCCTTGCTCCTTGATGCTCTCAGATGGAGTGGAAATATAATAAAAATATACTCCCACGGCAAAAAATGGTTAGCTCTACAAATAGTGCATTTCCTCAAAATATTTGTTGTATGCGGATGCAAACTTCTTAGGCGTTTCCATGTTCATGTTATCCTCAATAGTTTTCGGGAATTGCATTATCTTTTGTTTTCACGTTAGCTACCAAGCATCAGGGGCGGACTGTCGTAGACTATTTATCGAGTGAGCGGTTGCCTTTTTTATGCTTTTTTCAAGTTTAATCGCGGCTTAGTTACAGAATTTTGGTCGAACAAAATAAATTAGCTGTAAAGCGTCATTACACGGTTGCGAAAAAATCGTTCATATGTAATTTTTTTTGGATTTCCATAACTGCTAAAACTGTTTTTTTGTAAGAATATGTAACAACATTTTCTTCAAAGAACACATATATGTATGTATGTACTGTGCATTCACTTTTTTCACAGATCATCAAATCAAATCACTTCTATTTCAATCACGGCTCTAAAATTCTTACTGTGTTTACAAAATATCCTTATGTCATGTCATAATTTTTATCTCCTAGAAATTCGTCTAATTTTTTTTTATTAACTCACACAAACGTCAGGCCATACCAACTACTCAACTTGGGTTTTCATTTCAGCACAAATTACGACTCGACTCCACCTCTGAAACAGAGCCGAGAGTCGGTTGAAGCTAATTTCAACTAAAAACACGTACCTATACAAAGGGGCGAAGCGAGCTGAAGCTCAATTCAATACCTCTTGTTAACATGGTTTATGATTCATCATTTCGGCTCTGAAGAAAGAGACCACACTTAAGGCATCCAATAATCAATAAGAGCTTGTTGTCTCTTACTAACGCATTTCCAATCAGCTGACAGCATAATGCCTTACGGTCAGAATCTTAGACTTTTCATTTTGATCTGATGCGAACTTATATTTTGTTTGCAGATTCCATTGGGAGTGCAAAACGCTTAGAAGTTTTCACTTCAAAAAATTTCTCGAAAATTGATAACTACAATCAGCTCTATTGTGAGTTTCACCCGAACAGCATTCGGCCCGAAAAAATCCCTTGTTTTTGTTCCCTTATTGTGAATTCCGGGTGAAAAAATTCCATGTTCGAAAAATTCCCCTCATCGGCATCAATCATTCCGGACGGAATCAAACGACATTCCACCTTAAAATTTTCACCTTTTTTTTGTTGTCGAAAAGATAAATAACCACAAGATAAGAGTTAAGAAACATATATATTATGGGCTCAGCAAACGTTTAAGAGCAATTGGAAAAAGTACGTTCAAATTAGTCTTAGGCCGTGTGTGAATTGCGTTAAAATTTGCGTTAAAACTTCTACCACGATTAAAATTTGACGTCTTGTGTGAGGTGGGATCAAATTTAGCCATTTGCTGCGTGAATTGCATTGCGTTAAAACAATTATTTTAACCAAGATTTCTGCGTAGGTTAAAAAAATTTCCCTCGATAATTTAAGAAATTTCCCTGAAAAAAAATTGGTTTTCATTTTCGTGGAAAAATAATTTCTCTTACAAAACATATTTTTTAAGAAAACAGGGTTAATAAAAAGTCTCTGAAGCTAAAAAACAATCTTTTTTATTTATTGTTCTCGATTCTAATGTCATATTTTAAAACAACAGTCAAAAATATTTAAACAAAATTCCCATTTTGATTAATTGATTTATTCGGTGTGGTAACACTGAAAAACTGTTTTCACAGATCACAGCTGATATTTCTCTCATACATTTCAAAAGAAACAAAACAATAAATTCGTATTTGCTTT
Organism: Sphaerophoria taeniata; assembly: GCA_943590905.1. Lineage (NCBI taxonomy): Eukaryota > Metazoa > Arthropoda > Insecta > Diptera > Syrphidae > Sphaerophoria > Sphaerophoria taeniata. The sequence goes on from OX016540.1 coordinate 264,800,046, forward strand.
AGAAAAATAACAAATTTAAAGTTTTTTGTGTTAATTCTTTTATATCTTTTAAAATATCAACGCATTATAACAAGAAATTCAACTAAGCTGATGTTGATGGACGTGAGGTTGATGCAACGGGCGATGTTGGCGAATCAATCTCATCGAAAGTAAACTCCAAAGGGGAAGATAATGTCGACGATGACATTAGCTCCGAACCAATATCTCCAGTTGGTGACGGAGGTTCCAGCGAAACTACTCCCGATGAACTTTCTAATAGGAAAGGCGGGTGGTAGTTGTGCTTTTTGGAAGCATATTGATGAAATAGTTGGAAATAGGGCCAGGATTCTATTTCCCTATTTGTGGCTGCATCATCACCGGTACCATCACCAGTGTGCTGCTCAAAGAACTACTGTGATCGAAAAAATATTATAAAAAAGTGTGTGTAAAGTATGGGAAAACATTCACAACAATATACTACCTTGTATTTTTGTGACATATTTTTCCATAGCTGCGTGAGACCCTAAAAAACAAAAGCATTGAATTTTTATAAATTAATTCATTTCAAACTTACATTTATTGTATGGTTTTCCAGCCTGCCTTCGTTTTTTTTCTTGATCCATTTTCGTTGAATGCAAAAGCAGGAGCAAATTTCTCTATCAATAGAAACGTCAAATTTTAACACACTTTAACCTGCTCCACAGCTCAATAAATTTTAACCCATTTTATTCACCTCATTAGTGTCAAATTTTAACACACATTTTAACGCAATTCACACACGGCCTTAAATCAAATATCAAGGAATCAATTTTACATTGAGTTTTCTGATACCAAATCTTTAGCCAAATTTAAAAACGCAAAATAGCGAAAGATTGATCCTTATTCTGTGGAATAAGCTTAAATTGCTTTTATAGCCGATTTTTCAATCATCGAAAAAATCTACAAATAACAAACTGGCAAATAAACTTATCTGAGTATTCATCGGTTGAATAAATAAGAGCGTTATTCGTCAGATAAAGTCTATCTGACGAATGAAATGTCTAATATTTTGTTATCTGTCGAATAAAAACTATATGCTTGTTTATCAGACGATTGAAAAATCAGCTCTTAACAAAATAAAATTTCTCTTAACTGACGCTTGCTAATGTATTCCACCCTGTAGGATGGATAAGCGAATGAATAAAAAAAAAAACTGTAATATAATACTGCTTCTCTATCAGTTCGTTAGATGACTCATTGCCATATGTTAAGCGAAGACAACAATAAATCCCTTTTCAACAACAAAAAATATTCGAAAGCGAATTTTAGGTAAACGTAACTCTACTATTCCGGGTTCAAATTATTTGTATTAATTTGAACCTATGCATTAACTCTTATTCTATGAGTTAGTTAACCTATGGAATAAGAGTGGAAAGGCCGTTTATTATTAATATCTCGTCTAGAGATTTATATTCATGTTAGCAGAACAAGATTATGATTTCTCATGCAGAGATCAATGCACAAAGAGAAGTGAAGTACCTTGATCTAGCTGGTTCGATAAATACTTATTTGTAAATGCTGGTCTGACTAGGGCCAGAGGACCTTTCACTCTGTCGAAACGGCTTTATTACAGCAGTCAGCTTGTTCCCAGAATGAAAGCTATACATGTGCCCAAAATTGTGAATGTCCGTCGATAGTTGTCCAATGTGACTGTACGTTCACATCTCAAATAGAGCAGATTCGAGTGTTTGAGAATCAGTGTCTTCGGCGCTTTCATTTGGGTTTTATCGGGCACCAGAATTTTAAACAGAATTAAAAGTTTCGTTATAAGACTTGTTCGGGGTCACATTGCGAGAGCTATGACTTCGACAATTTAATCTTCGGAGTCATAACATGTGTTCCACAGGGTAGTTATTTAGGACCCCTTCTATTCATTTTATTTATTAATGATACCTCGTTGTGTGCTTGGCGCAGGGAAATTCTTGTCTTTGCAGACGATATGAAGATCGTTAAGAATATAGCATCTAGCTGTAATTGCAGTATACTCAAAATGATATGTTTCTGAATATTCCATAACCCACCGAAATATCAGCAAAGTAATTTGGAACCCTGCAGCATTCTTCCCGCACCAATTTAACGCCTTCAGAATAACTGCAGATTGTTTATAAAGCATAGATGGAAACAAATTCAGTAGTCCATTCTCAGACCAAATTTTGTGACTTACATTTCGCAGTCCATGAAGATAGCTTCGTGCATCATATTCAACACCTAGTCAACAACAACAATATTTTTAGGTATCAAAAACCATAACACTTTCTTAGCCATAGCCTTTTAAAATCATGATTCAAGCCTTAACCCCCTCTTCAGCCTTTATGAATAACATTTCATGCAGCTTGTCCGTAGAAACAGCCAACAGATGCGTACTTATACCGTTTCATCTTAAATAAGGTTTTATTATGCAAGACCAGAGTGGTAGTAGGACTCGACACCACATTGTCATCAAGAAGGAAATCATGCCTGAATGTCCTCTTCCCTACTGCCATGTGCTCTTCCAAAGACGGACAACGAACGTGACAGACACGAAAACAGTGCCTAACATCACGTTCGTGGCACTTTATCCAGCAGCAGCCTCAGCGCGACCTAAAGATAATGAATAGACGAGTACAACGACGACGACTCTTCAGTCCAGCTACTATGATTTTACAGCTAATTGCTCGTGAGGCATGATAATCAGACGGATTTTGCAAGTCCGCAAAGATCTCCAGATTGCCATCAGCTTTAGCAGACAAGAGCTACTAAAAACGGTACGTCTATTCAGCGCATTCCCATCCCATAAGAGTGTTACATAACAAGCGTTGTAATGACATAAGATGATCGCCATGATACACGAATTATCTCTGTGAAGAATCTTCTTGAAAATTTGGTATTATGAATTCTGCGGAACTGAGTTCGGGTTGAAAGGCCACCAGCCTCACTGATGGAATTTCAAAAGGTCTTAATTTAAAAATGAAAAAAAAAAAAATGTCTTCATCTTTTTGTTGATATTAATTCGTAAGGCCTGCGAGAAGGTGTGGTGCGAATATTAAATCTATCAACTCCTCCGCATTCGTCGTCGTCGCCGCCGCACATTAGCCTCTCAAGAATGCCCCTCTAATCGCAAATAATGGTTTGGCTCATTAGTCTGGGGCTTTTTTCGTGGCTACCGTCCAACCGTTTCGCCGTCATGAGGTATATCACTCAATTACGGTTTAAGAGTCTTTACATTAATTATTTATGGTCTCAGGAAGATCAAAATATTTATCATGGAGATTTTTTGTCTTGAGACAAGTTGACCTCTTCAAATGAACTTCTTAAGACAGCTTTTAATGGGGGTATAATGAAAACGATTTTCGCTACTTAAAAGGCTTAAACGAACTTCAATTTGAAATGAAGACCGACACATACCAACTTAAAATTGTGATGGGGGCTCAATTATTAAATTATAATTATTTTAGAATTGCGGAAGGGGGTCTTAAATGGTCAACTACCTATCTGGGAATAAAGTTTTCAACAGTTTTCTTTTCCTGCAAATGAATTTTAATCTTTAGCTGTTACATGAAATAATGTTCACCGGTTAAAAAAGTCAAATTCAAATTATAGTTTAAATTAAAATTAAAGTTAAAATTATAACCAAGCAAAAAATAAATAAAAATATAAACTAAAAAAAAAAAATACTTAACATATCTTTTAAATTTTTATTAATTTAATTTATTTCATTATTTTTTCCTAACAAAAACAAGTTCGAAAATAATATGGAGAAAGAATATTTACAAATTTATTATCAGGAGGTCATTTGGAGTCTGTTAAAAATATAACAATGCTTGCTTTTAGCCATAAATATAACGTATTTAAATTAAATTTTACGTTTACAGGCTGAATCGCTTTTGCAGAAAAGTTCACATCCGTATAAGTAAGCAGTGAGTGACGTTTCATCTGTCAAAGGATAAAGTGTTAAAGTTATAGTCTCTCTATAGTTTTTTAAATTTAAATTTAATTAAAGTCATTTAAATTGTTTAAAAGATTTATTTCAACAGTTTTTCATATCAGCGTCTTAAATTTCACCATTTGAATAAAGGTACGAAGCTTTTCTTTAATTAATATCAACTTCGTACGAAGCCAGTCGCGACTATACGGGATTTTCCCTATGAATAATTATACACAAAAAAGAAATCTTGAAGAAATCTCTCCCGAACCAAATCCTGATCACAAAAAGTATTTTATACACAAAAAAGATATGGCAACGGAAGTAGGAAAGATGTCTGTCGAAGATTTAAAAAATTTTCTCGTAACTACTTTGGATGTACAACTCACTGATAAACTTAAGAATTTTGCTACAAAAGATGATTTTACACGATTCTACGATGAAGTTACCGCTTTAAGAGCCGCGAACGCTCATCTTAACCTCAAACTAAGCGATATGTCTCAAAGATGCGAACTGCTAGAAAACCAACTGGAAATAATCTCACGAAAGGCTAATGAGTCATCCGTTGTCGTTCACCTTCCCTTAAATGAAGAAACCGATGCAACTCAAGTTGCATTACAGACTTGCAAAGGGCTTCTCAAGATAAATGAAGATGAGAATATGACCATTAAAAGTTCCCGAGTGATTCGCAACAACAACGCACAGCGTGGCACTGTCATCTTTGAACTTCTTTCCCCAGAAATAGTTGATAAGATTATTGCCGCGGCGCACCAGCTTAAAGGCTCGGGGATAAGTGTATTTCGCGAACAATCACTTATGTACCGAAAGAAAAGGCAAACACTCGTGGAAATAAGATCCAAGTTGCTCGAAATAAATTCAACCGTGAAAATTATTGTAAAAGGCGATAAATTACAAATTAATGGCCACTTGTTTGTTTATAAATATTCACGAGGGTTGGCTATCAAAACGAAAACACAAATGACATTTGTCAACCAAGCGTTTGGTGACAGATCCTCTGAATTCTTCGATGACAGCGATCTTACATCTCCATCCACCTCTTCTTCTTCTTCTTCTTCTTCTTCTTCTTCTTCTTCTTCTTCTTCTTCTTCTTCTTCTTCTTCTTCTTCTTCTTCTGGTGCAACCAACTTTCAACCGAGGCGAGCGCCACCTGTACGACAACCTCAAAATCAACATCGATCAGTCTTAATGGCCGAGACACAATAGGATGAATCTGTCGTCTGCCATAATACAAATAATTTTAATACAAATAGCTTTAAAAATTTAACTATTTTATCTTATAATATCACTGGCCTCAAAAGCAAATTATTACGACCTGATTTTTTTTATTTCATTCAAAATTATGATATAATTATTTTATTGGAAACTTTTATAGAAGAAAAAAATGAAAACAACTATTTGAAATATTTTAAGGAATTCAATATTTTATGGTCACCCGCAATAAGATCAAATGTTCATGGCAGGGCCAGTGGGGGAATATTATGTGGTATAAAAAAAACTTTAAACTCCAATTTTGCTAAAATTTATCGCTCTGAAAACAGAATTATAATCAATATTGTTATTAATAATTCAAATTACACAATTATCCCAACATATTTAAATTGCAATAACTGGCAGTTTGATTTTGCTAGTCTAGTTGACTTCGTTAACAGCTCCAATTTGAACAATATAATGATAATTGGAGACTTAAATGCTAGAATCGGGAACTATCAAAACTCTTCAGCCCTCAACTCATTCTCGCAAAACACTCTCAATCCAACCAGAAACTCCAAAGATGACACCTTTAACCGAAATGGAAGGCTGCTCACGGAATTCCTTGAAAACTTCGGACTATCCGTGCTGAATGGGGCCTCACAAGGTGACGCTTCGGGAGAGTTCACATTCATAACTAGCCAAGGACAATCTGTTATCGATATTGCAGCGTTAGCTCTTGAATGGCTTAAACTATCGATTGATTTTAAAGTAGGTGCGGCGAACTTCTCACCGCACTTTCCGATTGAGGTAAAGGTTCAGTTTGCCGATGAAAATGTTCAGAGCCAATCATCTAACTTTTTAAAATTGAGGTGGAAGGAGAATTATGCCACTCAATACAAATCATTACTTAGCCGTAACATCAGCTCTATTCCCTCGCATCAAGCCATTAGCTTAGAAAGCTATGACGAACATATTGTAAGAGTTATCAAGGCCTCAGCACCTCAATAATAACAGCGGAAATCAAGCTTGCACTCCAAAAAACAAGTGGTTCGACAATGACTGTGCGAAACTCCGTAAACTTTCATTTGTTTATCTTAAGCTGTTCAGATCTACAAACGCTTTAATTTTTAAAAACATTTACCTTCACATTAACAAGGATTTCAAGAGACTTTGTGCCAAAAAAAAGTTGACTACATTAACAATATCGCAAAAGAACTTGCAAGCTGTAAGGACTCAAAGGCGTTCTGGAGCAATGTTCGTGAGCTGGGCGGGCGTGGTAGAAGCCAGGTGACTACCCTCGAAGCTGAGACACTAGCAGCTCATTTTAAAACTCTTTTGTCGGCTGATGAGAATCACCAGGTTTTCTATTACGCTCAACCCAACGTCACTATCTGCGAACTGGATAATCCAATCACTCTACCTGAGCTAGTAACAACTCTGAGTAAAATGAAAAATAACAAAGCACCCGGCATAGATGGCATTCCGATCGAATTCTACAAGAATAGTACGGAACCGTTTAAAAATCTTCTACTGACATACTTCAACAAACTTTATGAAGACTCATTGGTCCCAAGCAACTTTAACAAAGCGGTTATATTCGCAATCTTTAAAAAAGGAGATTCTAACTTACCGGAGAATTATAGAGGAATCTCGATTCTGAACTCGCTAAGAAAGATCCTAACCTCTATTCTTTATGAAAGGTTGACGGAATGGATCGAGAACAATAACCGTCTCAGCATGTTCCAAGCAGGCTTTCGATCGGGATTCTCAACGCAAGACCATATATTCGCTCTGACGAGTATTGCCAGGAGATCAATCGAGCAGAAAAAGAAATTATATGCTTGTTTTGTGGATTTCAAAGCAGCCTTTGACAATGTAAATAGAAATGCCTTGATGTACAAGTTGTCATCGTTAGGAATTTCTCGAAAATTCTTAATGTTTTATTTCAACTTTCTTGCCTCATCTACTGCATCAGTGTGGGACGGAACTTCATTTTCGGAATGGTTTGAAACCACAACAGGTGTCCCCCAAGGTTGTATATTAAGCCCGATATTATTCTCCTTGTTTATTGATGATGTGTGTGATGTACTTCCGGGAGGAATACGCTTTGCCGGTTTACAAGTCAAGGTTTTACTCTACGCCGATGATTTAGTTTTACTGGCTGACAATCCATCTACCCTTCAGTTGCAAATCAACAAACTTAACTTGTTTTGTGAATCCTGGAGTCTGTGCGTCAATACTAACAAGACAAAAATAATGATATTCGAACCGCGTCAGAGAAGAAGGCTCCCAGAAGAAAACTGGTCCCTGAACAACGCGCCTATCGAGGTCGTTCATTATTTCAAATATCTTGGTGTTTTGCTGTCTTACAATCTTAATGTTTCGAAACACGTGAAAGAGAAAAGCAATGAAGCCAAAGTAGCACTAAACGTAATGTGGCCTAAGTTTTATGCCAACCAAAAAATCGATCATGCATCCAAATATCGTGTTTTTCAAGCAACAGTGAACTGCTGCATGTGCTACGGTACCCAAATTTTTGGATATCTACAATTGGAGGACTTTGAAGTCGTGCAAAGATATTTCTTCAAACGCTTGTTCCGACTGCCTTCTTCAACCCCCAATTATGCTATTTATGTGGAGTCTGGTCTAACACCTCTTTACATTACAAACCTTAAAACCAATTCAGACTACATATTGAAAGTTATGAGAAGGGACGAAAGAAGCCTTCACAAATCCATTATGTCAAGGCTCTTGCAAACAAATGCCACCCCGTTTAAGGAATGGAACGAGCTAGCTTCTTCAAATGGTAGTAACCTATCTTTTATGGAGTCCAATTTGAATGAATGGCCCACAATGTTCAATGATGTTATCGCCAGAGTTGATGATAATATTTTCAATCAACACCTATCCAGAGCCTCGACAACAACATCAAGAAATGTGTACAGGAACCTCAACCACCAACTTACATCACAAGCTAAATATTTCAACAATGAGTTTTCTTCTGAAGCTATAAGTTACATATTTAGAGCCCGAGTCGAAATATTGAATCTCAACTCTATGCCTCATCGATCCGATCTCACTCAAATCTGTAGCTTATGTAACAGAGGAGAACTAGAAGACATCACCCACTTCTTTGCAACGTGTCCTTTACTTCAAGAGATTCGACGGCTACATTTTCAATTGAGTTATCTCTCCCCAACTCGCCTCTACGAAATCCTAAATGGAGATCTCGGATGGGCAACCGTGTATAAATACTGCAAACATGCTCTAAATTATCGCAACAGTTTTCTATAGCAGCCAGTTATTGCAATTACAAATAATGTTTCTAAACTCTCACTAACTTTTATGTTTCAAATCATTATAAAATTGATAAATTATTATTTTGTGTTTCAAATCATTTCAAAATTGATGTATCTTTTGTTTCAATTCATTAAATTGAACTTACGTTTTGTGTTTCAAATCACCTCAAAATTGTTGAAAGCGCACTTGATGCTTTAATTAATGTATATAACTTTTTAATAATTAGTTAACTTATATTATTATTTTTTTTATTATATGAATATAATTCTTTATAATATTATATACATTGTATTTTGTCATGAAATGTCGTTCAGGCAGACGGCAGAATTGCCATGTCCTTATTCTTAAAGGAAAAAATATTGTAAATAATTTATATTTTTATTAATAAAGAAATTATCTATCTATCTATCTATCTATCTATCTATCTATAAGTAAGCACAAAAGGGACGAGTGCTTTTGCCAGCACCATTATCGTTTTTAAGGGCATAAAATATTAAGTGGATCTTAGCATCCGGATCCGGAGTATACCATAAGCTTTCCCAACTGATGCATTGATATGAGTCTTAGTAAAGACGATTCCAAGGTTCTTAGCCGTTTGTACACATTCAATGGGAGAGTTGTATAAATTTATGTCTTGAAAATACGTTAAATTTAATGACTACCTGTTTATAACCAAGCATTTAGACTTAAAAGGATTTAAAACTAGCTTTTTTCAGTGACAATAAACAAATATTCTTCAAATCCAGGATGCACAATCTTCGATGAGACCGGGGCAACAACTTTTATATAATTGAACGTCGTCTGCATACGAACCGATGAAGAAGACAACTGTTGAGGAAGTTCATTGATGTAGAGAGAAAAAAGAAGAGGTCAGAGTAGTGATCCTTGAGGGAGGGACCTAGCATGGCCGCCTGAAAAGAAAAAACTTGTTAAGAGTTGCCGAGTTTAAGGCATTGAAGTGTTGATTTCATTGTGATCTGCTGTATTGAAGCGTTATATTACCTATACCAGCACTCAAAAACGTATCTACTTAGCCGATCGAACCGGGTGAAACCATACAATATGTACCACATCCACTGACCCGGAGTGTACATCCAACAACCACCTATGTGAACAGCAGTGGGCTATTGATAAATCTAATGTAAATTTTGTAAACAAAAATTTTAAGCAAACTGTTGGAGTTTCAGAAATTCCGACTAGTAATTTCTGGTCACTAAAAGTAATTTCCTTTTCCTTCCTGCCCTCCTCCGATTTAGTGAGTCATAGGCTAAAAGTAAAGTCAAGAAAACAGGAAGATGAAACCCATTGCAGAGATGAATTGCCACAAAGCTGAATGTATTCAAGGGAGCTATTCAAAGGAATATCCAGCGATTCGCAAGTTCAGGCGGTTTAAAGGATAAACCGAGGTCAGAACCAGAGATTAAAATGAATCAAGCTTGCTCACGAATACTGAGTATTTATTTGAAAAAAAACAAGTTTGAACAAACTGAGTCAACGCACAAGCAAGTAAATCTGAACATTTTTATTTATGAATCAAGTAACTCTGAGCAACCCCTATTTTCAAATGAATACAAATGAGTATTTTTGTTTTCAAGTCAAAATGAGTTTGAATAACTTTGAACTGAGTTTCTGTGAGCAAAATATTCATGAACAAGCAAGCTATTCATGAGCAGGCAAGGGTTCTTGCCAAGCATTGTAGGTATCTGTTTGTGATTTGTCTATTTGATGGTGCGGTTTGATTTAAAAGGAGAAAAAATATTAAAAGTTGGATGATTTTTTGTTTGTTTAGATAAAAAAGTGACTACGATTTAAAGGGTATACAATAGTTTTTTTATTTAATGATTCAAACTGAAAGAAGGTTCAATTCAAATTAAGGAAATAAAATCACAGCAAATGAGAAAAAAATTTAAATGTTAGATAAAAAGATATGTACATGTACATTATAAAAATTAAATTTTGTTAATCTTAAGATTTGAATAAGACACGATCAAATCATTTACTGTTTCTGGATTTAGCCTGGTTCGTTTTTCGGTGATAATGTTTCCGGCTAGGGAGAAAGCTCGTTCTGATGGGGCTGATGTTGCAGGAATGCAATTTAAAATCCTGTGCACTTCATAAAGGCGCTTAAAGATGTTCCTGTGCTCATACCACCATTGAAGCATATCAACTGGGTCATCTACATCAGTTGCAGTGTATTTGTTTATTTCGCCTTCTATGGAATCCTGGGATGTGTTTCCACCAACAAACCGTGAAAACATATTAAATGGCCGTGAAGATGTTGTTGTAGATTATTGTTACTTAACGTTTGCTTTATATATTTTCAATTTTCAAAATCGGACACTAATAAAAAAAAACTTTCTCCTACCAAAAAAACCCAATTTTTCCAATATTATGACAAATGTAACGCTTAAACAGCCCACTTTTTTCAAAAATTAACCCTTTTGTTATATACGAGTACCTATAACCGCGAATAACAACAATTTTTTTTTTCAAATTCGCATCCACAAACAACCTAAATGCATTTGTACCTCCTTCTCCTTCATTGACGATCTTTAAAATACCTAACACTTTTATGATACATACTGCCAATGTGTCGACTAGCTAGTTTACAAACTAGTAGAAAAGCTCAGTAAATGAAAGACGTAGTTTCGATAGTTCAATTTAACAATTTAAGGTTTTAATATTCGTAGAATAGCAATTTTGAGTTGTACACTCGTTGATAACAATAATTCCATTAATTTCCGATAATTTTCAAGCTAATTTGACATTGTAAGTGCATTAAGGTTAAGTTTGACATTTTGTGGAACGTATTTCAAAAATTAACTAAATGTCATTTAAAATGAATTCAGAATGACTTATGAGTTAAGGCTGCGTTTAAATCCACGCGAATTCTTCACATTCGTACATTCTCCCCCGCCATCTGTTGAGAGGTAGCACGCAACATTATTTGGGTGATCTGGTATGACCATTCGCACTGCCTTGTGTGGTTTGGTATTACTCTTCGCTGCATTACCGACCTATCTTGTCATCGATAAATTGACATGAAAAGAGAAGAACGATTATAGTAATGCTGATAAGAACAACAACAAATACACAACAATATTAACAGCAATACAAAACATAACAATAACAGTGAACGTAGTTCGTAGTATGCAAAATAGAAAACCGCAATGTTGATTTTTGCATTTTCATTCAGCTGAGTGCAATTTGCATTTCGTTCGGTTATCAGCTATGGTTTTATGTGTTTTTATGTATCGTTTCGCGTTTCTTCTTAATGGCCGGTCGTGTGCGTTTTTTGGTGCAGTTTATTCGTATAATTTCGCGTGTGCGTTTTAAAATATGAATTAAATTCGGTTTTAATTTTAACAAGTGTGTATCGTAGTGTTTTATTTGATGCGTAACATCAAGTTTGGTTGATTAATTCAAGTGCGGTTGAATTAACTTTACTATAAAAATATGCTTGCGATCGTGGGTGCATTTTTTTTTGTTTGTTTTTCCATTTGAAGTGGGTATGCTGCAGCTGTGTTGATTGTACCAGGTGAGTTTTTATTAAATCTTTATTTCAATTTAGTTTTGAGTTTATTAATTTTATTTAATTCTAAGCTTTCATTTTATATGTATGTACATATGTAAGTTCGTGATATGCATTTGCATTAACTATTATGTATGTATGTATGTACATCTCAATTGTCGCGGCGTATGTACGGTGTACGGTGTTATTTTATATGATTACATAGTAATTATGATTTTGATTTCTAGTTAAGAAACTGTATTGATAATTTTAAACGTAAGGTTACGTGTATCGGTCGAATGTTTTCGCGCACAAAGTATTGTTTTTTTTTAATGTTCAAATTTATCATGTTTGGTGTTTGGACGACGACGACGGTGTCGCGCATCGGTCGTATGCTTTCGCGCATAAGTTTATTAATTTGAGTCGAGTGACCGTGTTTATATTTTAAATCGTGGAATTTATTGTGATGAATTATGCAATTGTGTTAAATTGAGTGAATTATTTGTTAACTTTGTGCAAGTGTAGTGTGTGATTATTGATCATGATCACTATAAGTTCGTGGAACTGTTTATTTTGATTTTGTGTTTATTTTCTTGTGTTTTGCGTAGCAAATGAAGACATTTTATATTTTAATTCGGTGAATTAAATACTTTTATTTGTTTATAAATATGTTTTGTGTCTTTTGTTTTGACGTTTGATGTGCTTATGATGAACTGTGGGTTCAATTTGTGAAGTTTGGGCTGTGGATTCGGACGCGATGATGATTCGAAATGAAAATGACTTATTTACATTTTAGTGAATTGTTTCTATTCGAATTTGTTAATGATTTCATATAGGTATTTAAGATTTGTAAATTATTTTATAAATAAATTTGTTTGTCGTTGCATTATGTTCAAATTAGAATTAAGTTCAAGTATTGTAACATTTTATAATTGTTGAAATAAATTTAATTCTGTGGAACAGAAGTTGTTGTTTTGATGTGTAACGTTGACTTGTTTATTTGTTTTGGTTGCAGGTTTTGGTTGATAATGCGACAATTTTGAAAATAAACAAAATATTTGATTATGTTAAGCTTGTTTGCTCCATAGTTTTAATCGAAGATAGCAGACAAGTTTTAGAAATCGGTCGTTTGAACCGACCAGACCTGGTGCGAAGCGTAACAATGCGTACAAGTCCGTCGGACCCACTATGCATGTCTTCAATCCGGGCCATATTCTGTGGAACAGAAGTTGTTGCATTTCGGATGCCTTTCGCCGGTAGCAAGAAGTGCATTTATGTAGCTGACGTTTTACGTTTCGTCTTATCTGTTGGATGCCGCCATGGAGGGTTTGTTTGTGAGCATCTCTTACAACCAGACTCGTAAAGTGGTGGTTGTTCTGCAGTAATGCAGGATGTTGGGCATCGTAGGAGAGGAGGGAGTTCTCTAAACGTCCCCCCACTCGCAAAATTCCATCGGCATCGATGAATGCGTTTAACGAACGTAAACGAATTCGAAGTTGTTCGATGAGAGGAAGCTCTCGTTGAAAAGCTTCCATATCCGTCTTCAAGGCAATTGGAATTGGATCATCCAAATCACAGCCATGTTCCTCGCGAGCAATGTTGTCTAGGGTTTCATGTGTCTGGAACGGCGTTTCTTCCATCTTCCAAAACTTCTGTTGCTGCGCTCCGAGGTCGGTAACCTGCACGAAGCTTCGAATTTGCCGGGGAATTTCCTCTGGAACTTTCCCTAACACGATCCACCCTAATTGCGTATTTTGCGCTATAGGTCCGTTGTCATCTGGAGACCTTCTGATTTCTGGTAGAAGTATCTGCGCGCAAACATCAGTTCCAAACAATAAATCGATGGGAGCAGGTTCGTAGAGATAGGGATCTGCTAACGAAAGGCCATTGAGATGACTCTAATTGTGAGGTACCACTCGTTGGGCCGGAAGATGCCCAGTCAGCGACTTAAAAACCAATGCCTGTGTGGCAGTTTCAAACGTCGAATGACGCGAAGCAAAATGAACTTCGACAGTATGCTGCGATGTGCCGCTGCTGACCAACCCCAACCCAGATACCTCAACAATGACACTTCGCTTTTCCAGCTTTAACAACTGAGCAGCAGATTCCGTAATAGAGGAAGTCTCTGATCCGGTGTCAATCAAGGCACGTTGTAAACGGATTCTTCCATCCGTGGCTTTCGCTTTGACAACTGCTGTTGCTAAAAGCACTTGGTGTCTTTGGACACTGAAACCATGCGACGCGTGGTAGTTCAGACTTTGTTGCTGAGCAGCTGGTTGGAACTCAGGAGCATTCGGGTTCACTGAAGCCTGGAATGCGTTAGAACCGGTAGTTCTCGGTTGAGACGACATACCTTGGCCTGATTTTCCGGATTGTGGCTGATGTTGAAACGGTTGTTGTTGGACTGGTTGTCGTTGAAACGGTTGTTGTTGAAACGGTTGTTGATTATGTGTGTGTGTGTTTGCGGTGTTATGTTGATGCAAATGTAGGGCAAATTTGGGCAAATCAACCCTCGGCAGTCTAATCGCCGAATCTGATGATGATGCAGACGAAGATGGGGGCGTAGCACCCGTTAATAAATTAGCCGGCACCATTGGCTTGGATTTCTCCATTGCCTCGACCAATTCTGCCCTATACTCCAGGTAAATCTCATATATTTGCTCATACACAACAAGCAATTCATCTTTTGTTAAATAATCTTCCAGCAAACCACCACCGATGATTGCTTCATGATATGATTTTGACGTCGTCATATCATCTTCCAGCTTTGCTAGACGCCCAGAAGTGTACGCTGCAGTCCTCCGCTCTTTCGGGGCTTTTTTAAAATTGGTCAAGTCCTTTATGACTATGGTAAGTAACCCCTTTTGGAGTTCACCATATTTATATGATTTATTGTCCATTGTATTAATAAATGTTTCTTTTAATTTAATAGAAAACACGGAAAATGAAATTCTGGACAGGTTTTACAACAAAAAGCAACGACTTACTGCTTGTCCTTGAATGCTTTTGCTGCGGCTGCGGAGGCTGACTTCGGCGACGTCGTTAAAATTGCTGCTGGAGTTTTGATGAACGAAGGAATCGTTGTTTTTGTTCTGTTTTGTGTATAATTGTTCTTAATTTAAGTTAAAGTTTGTTCAAATTAATGTTAATGTTCACTTTGTCTTTGTTAATCAACGTTTTCTTGTTGCTGCACACACTGCACACACTTTCTTTTAATGTTTATAGTTTGTATGTAAGTTCATAAAACTTGAAATGTATAATTTAACTTTAAAAGAAGCTCGAAGGACCAAATGTGTCGACTAGCTAGTTTACAAACTAGTAGAAAAGCTCAGTAAATGAAAGACGTAGTTTCGATAGTTCAATAGTTCAAACAACTTGACCACGGACATTCAAATTTTCCAGTATTTAATAAAGTGCATCGTCGCTAATTTTATGGTGGGTAAAAAAAACTGTATATGAATGCATAGTGCATCTATAGCAGGTACACATTCACACATGACACAGTATTTAAGAACTTACCAAATCAATTCTAATCTGTCCCTGAATTTTAACTACCTGTTATTATGAAATACGAAAACGTATTTTCCAAGAGTTACTCATTCATTTACCATTTTGTATTCATTCATTAACTCTCTGATATATTATTTCAAACTTAAAATCTTTCCTTAAAATGCAACAAAAACACATTTTCCTAACTACCTAACATACCTGCATATTATGTCGGTTATACTTTTATAAATGTAATCCATTTAATTTTTGTATGGCCGGAACTATTAAAAAAAAAATAAACAAATTCTCCTTCAATAGTTCACGTCAATCTAAAACATTCAGTAGGTATATAATTTCGTTATGTGCATATTTATGTTCATATTCATATTCATACCATTATATACCTAACCAACGCTCATTCATTGATAAATCCTTTATTTCATTATGCACATCGTAACAAAAAACAAAAAAAAAAACTTACAATAAACAAGTCCTCATTCATAATCAAGTTAGAAAATATTCATCCAAGTTCACAATTATTCAATCTGTTTGAACATTTGAATATACTCAGACGGTTTGAATATACTCAGTCGGTTTGAATATACTCAGTCGTTTGAATATATTTGAGTATTCAAACTATTTGAATATGTTCAAGTAAGTTCAAACAAATATTCAGCTCACAAGTCTTTTTATTTGTGAGTGGAAAAAACAAAAATGACTTGTGAATACAATATACTCATTCTGCTTGCTCGAAAACATTTGAATGTGTCTGAGCAAAAATGCTTGTGAGCACTTTGCTTGTGAATAGGGGTGGAAAACGATCAAGTCTGAGCGATAATTGAGTAATTTTGTGATGTATTTGAATATATTTGAACGTATTCATTTTAATCTCTGGTCAGAACAACGACAAGACTGCGTATTACCACCAGAAGTAAGCATTCTAGGGAAAAAAACAGCAGAAACACGCGAGCCAGAAATATGAGAGCCGGATAAAACCACTATATCTGTTTCAACGGTATAACGGAGATTAAGACATGCATGAAACCACTTCTATGACGAACGATTTGAATTGGCAAACACTATTCAGGATTGGACCGATGAAGATTTCAACAGAATCTTACATGCCTACATAGAAGGAAAATGCGTTGAAACAGCACAGCGCAGTGTTGTTAGCGTCATCGAGAAATCACTGAATGCCAAGGAATACCACATTTCAACATGCTTTGATATTTAAGGAGCCTTTAATAACGTGAAGAACGAAACAATTAAGCTAGCTTTAACCGACCACAAGGCCGACAAAGCTATAATAGAGTGGACTATGTTCAGAAAGTGACAAATTAACTCAGAGCTAGCAGAGGGAAGGGTGAGAGTATCCAAATCCAGGGGCACCCCACAGGAGGGAGTTCTCTCACCGCTACTCTGGGTTCTTGTCATGAATGGCATACTCTCTAAACTGAAATCAAGTAGATTAAAAATAACAGCCTACGCTAATGATCTTGCATTACAAGCGACTGGCAAGTTCTTATCCACAATCAGTGAACAGACCGAATACGCCCTCACGTTGGAATAGGAACTGTGGGCTGACAGTCCAGCTAAGACAGAACTAGTGCTATTTACTTGCAAACTTAAAATACCCGATTTTAATGTACCTTCAATTGAAGGTTGTTCTCTTAAAATCGCTGATCATGCAAAGTATTTCAGTGTTATCTTAGATAAAAAACTAAACTGGGTTCTGAACACCAAAGAAAGGAATAAAAAGGCGTTGGTCGCCTTTTACTCCTGCAATAGAATTTTCGGGAAAGCCTGGGGACCAAACCCTAAAACTATCAGATTGATGTATTCGGCAATAATTAGACCAATACTAAACTATGGCAATCTGACTTGTTTGAATGCTTTAGAAAAGAACAAGAATCCCAAAACATTGACAAAAGTACAAGGACTCGCATGCATAGGCATTACAGGGGTAATGAGATCAACCCCAACTTCGGGACTGGAAGTTATTCCCAATTTAAAACCCCTAGATCTCTTTGTTCAAGAACCTGCAGCTCAAAGTGCCTTGAGACTAAGTCAGACTCAAGTCTGCAAAAACAATTCCATACGACATGCTAAAGTCCTTTATAAAGTTATGGGTCAAAATTCAAGGCTTCCATTCCAAGCAAGGAGGTATATACATATACCATACTTCAGTGAGTCGTCAGTAGCTATCTATAAAATGATCTATTAAAAATGAAACGTGGAACCTTCTTGACAGCTGCGGCACTACAAAAAAGATATGGCCCTGTTTTAACAAACAAAAAACCGAAAGACTTATGCCATTACACAAGAGATCACTTCGATCTCTTTTAAGCATAATTGTCGGACATAATCTGTTAGGATATCACAAGAAAAAGATGAGAATCAGTTCAGATGATCCTTGCAGTGGATGCGGTGACGAAGAGGTGTATGAAAACACTTCGCACTTTATATGTCACTCCCCTGCACATTCCACCAAAGGAAGAAATTGCTCGGCAATTATTTCTTCGGGGACTTAGAAGAACTTTCTAGTACTCCAGGTACTAAAATTTTGAACTTCGTCAATTTTATTTAGTTTTTATTATCTTGAGTAGCAATAATACTCACGGGTATCAACCCAAAACACACTTCAAAACTTTGCCTGAATTATCTGCATTAAAAATAAGATGTGGATATTCTTAAAGTAATGAGGCAATCACAGTCTTCAAATACTAACCCAAAAGACAGGAATGGCCGAAATCATCACTTTACATTGGAAGGAGGGTTATTGGACGAATTCGTGTTAATTACAAAACTGCCCGAGGTGAAGTGGTTATATGCGTTGGCTGTGACACATAACGTTGTGGATTCGAATCCTACTCGTGCCCATAGAGTTTTTATTTCATCTTAAACTGAAACTTCCAAGAGTATCAATCTGTGATGGAAAAAGTGCTTCTCAACATTGCTGTTCGCCTGTTCGGAATCGGCATTAAATTGTAGGTTCCCTTAATTTTTCACGCGCACTCAGAGAATTGTTGATGAGTGTAAGTCACTTAGACCTTGGCTTTCAAGACCTGTCGCGTCACTTTATTTATTTATTTTATTATTACAAAAATAGCTTTATTTTTCTACATTACACAATAAGACTTGTTAATACACTTTTTCAGAGGTGGTCTCAAAATTTCGACCGTAAGTGCGTATTTTGAACGACAATTCAATCACATTTGCTGTAAAACAAATATTTAGCTAAACAATAATTCAAGCTTAGGTTAGAAATCTCGATCAAAAACACCCACAACGCTAGACCCCCCCCCCCCCCCCCCCCCCGCTGTGCATAGGATTAATTTTTGTTTGTATAAAAGCTGAAACCTAAGTGTAATAATATCCGTCAAAAATACAAAATAAAAATAAAATAAAATAAAATAAAAAGTAGAATAAAATAAAAAAAATTACATCATTTCAACGTTCAACCATATTAAAAGCCCTGCTTGTGGTTTTAAAATTCATCTTTCCTCATTTCGAAAAAAAAGATTACAAATTTGTCATTCGACTTCAAAATAAATTAACACACCGCACCGATTCATAACTCGAAGACCCATTTGCACTGTTGCGTTGGTTGCCGATGAAAATTGACTCCTTGGTATCATCTGCCGCATCTTTGAAGATGTTCCGTCGTGTCGGTGTCCAGCCGAACAACAGATGCAAAATCGGATATGTTGCTAAGCTCGCAGCTCGACGAAGTCAGAGTAATCACATTTTTCGCACTTAATTTCAGCGCCCGCGTTTATGTTGTGGCGTGTGCAATAAAATAATTTACAGAGTGCGCAACAGCGCCTCGTATTTGTCGTAATTAAATTATTAAAATTTATGACCGTAACCCTGAACGTGTACAGTCTTTTTGACTGGTCTTGTGTGTGTGTTCAGGGTAAACGCATCAAACTCGGTTAACATGGGCTAGGCAGAGCGAATTTTAATCTTGCAAATGCCTGTAGGTGTTGAATAGTTGTTTTGAATGTTGCTGTTGCAACAAGCAACGATCCCCCATTGGTTTGGTTTGGATTGGATGTCCGTATCCGATGATTGTTAGTCCGGCAGCAGAGCCTTACCTACTGTGTACCTTGCGCGTCTCTCGCATCGCACTTGTCCATCGAGCATTTGAATGAATGCACAAACTGTTACGGTATCAGTTTTGTTCAGAGCTTGCGCATGTTTGCAGAGCTATTGATATGTGCTGCGCATAGTATAACAGCAGTGTGGGTAGTTGTTTTTTTTTTGTTTTTGAAAGATATGCGGCTAATGGATGCGTTTATACATTTTGCATAAATATTTACAAGTTGAGGCATTATTATGGACTGAACCGTTATGTATGCAGGCTTTAGAAAGTTCTTCCAATCGAATAACATGCGTGCGTGTGGCAAATGGTGTGCGAAACATGGCATACTGACTGTTGCTGCACATAAAATCAATAGACATGGCTTGAGCAGATATGAATCTTTTTTTGAAACACGGGAATTTGTGTAAGTTGAGTGGAATCTGGTGGAATACAATATTAGTGTTGAGCTTTTGTTTTTGAGAACATAGTTTAGGCCAAAATGTAAGTCAAACAGCGCCAAACTGCAAGGTGGGAGTACCGTTCTCTTGCGTTGAAGCACTGCCAAAACTAAAATGGATTATGCATGTCACGGTTGCTGGTTAAAGATGATAAGCAATCTACATGCCCTGAAAATACTTTCTAGGCCCATTGTGTTTTTATGTGTGCGGCACAACGTACATAAGTCCATCAAAATTAAGGCAAAGATCATGATCTGGACAATCTTCCGTGTTATAAAAGAAAATGGCATAACAACACTTGAAGCCTAGCCTGTGGTCCAACTAATAAAATGATGAGTACCCAACTAGAGAACCCGTAAAAATTTTACATTGGTAATTGTCCTGCGTCCTACGACGTGGTTTGATTTGCAGATTAAATGGCTGAGGAGTTTTGCAGCATTTGCTCTATAACTATAACCCAGTTGTTGTAACTGTTCACTCATACAGTTCTTGGTAAAGTCGCTCTCATCCTCATATGCTACTGCGCCATAACTCAGGACCGGGACGATAGATGTTTTATTGCTTGACACTTAGGTAAGTCGTTCGAGACATTAATTTAATACCCAATAGCCTTACATTCCTAACAAGTCCAAAGAAGCGGCGATTGGCAAAATTGATTCTTTGGTTGATTTGAGTAGGTCTAGGTACTGGAGTCGTTGACTTTCCTTAACTACCTCACAGTTAAAGTTTTAACGGGGAATGTCATTCCATGTCGGCAGCATTCACTTGGTTTGAGCTCATTAACCGTTAAGGTTTCGTCGCGGCACCTTGGGCTAGCGTATGCTTATAGTTGATGGACTTGTAAGAGATTTTAAGTATGTTGAGGAGTGATTTTCGGAAAGCTTTAAACAGAATTATGTTGAAGAAACAGTGTGAAATCGTCTTGTCCTCTGTAGAGCTCCAGCTCATATTCGGTTCACTTCAAAAGAAGTAGCAGGTGTCGTTGTTGTATTCAACATTTTACTAAGACCCTTAGCGATTGGGGCAATGACATCAGCACCAATCTCTTGAACTTCGGGTTGAATAATACATATTATCCAGAGCATTGGAAAATAGCTATGGTCCATCATTTCCGGCAAAAGAAAAAGGACAATTTCAATCCGTCACATCTCCGGTCGATACATTTTTTTACCGAGCACGTAAAACCGTTCATATCGCGTCTAAGCTCGTTTCTGAAATTAAATTAGCACGCGTTACTTACTTACTTAGGGTGGCGCTACTGTCCAGGTCGGACCAGGGCCTCATCCAATTAGCGTCTCCAGCCAGCTTGGTCCCTAGGTAGATGTCTCCAGTTTCCAGTCTTCTAACACCTGTATGCTCCACCTGAGTCGCGGTCTTCTTCTTCTGCGACATCCTTCCGAGTTCGATGCGATGACTCTGCATTGTTTTCCCTTCGCTTTACATGAAACAACCATCTAAGTCCTTAACTTAACCATGGACCTTAACTTTTCTGGCTAGGTCAGTGTCGCTGAACAGCTCGTATATATATGTATATATATATATATATATATGATTGAATCTTCGTCTCCATTCTCCATTTATGCAGACAGGACCAAAAATCGCTCGAAGAATTTTTCTCTCGAAGCAGCCCAAAGCGTTTTCATCGGATGTTGTCATGGTCCATGTCTCTGCACCATACATGAGGACCGGCATCATGAGGGTTTTGTAGAGTGTCACTTCTGTTGCTTGCGAGAGGACTTTACTACTCAATTGCCTTCTAAGTCCAAGGAAGCAGCGATTATCAAGAGTGATTCTTCGTTTGATTTCAGCGCTGGGGTTGTTGTCTTAGTTTATAGCGGATCCTAGGTAGACGAAGTCCTTAACTACCTCGAAAGTTAAATCTGTCTATGCTGACGCTTGCTCCAAGACGTCGATATTGGTTGTCCTTTCTTGTTGACAGCATTAACTTGGTTTCAAACGATCACACAGCACGGCAAACAAGATCTTGTAGGCGATGCAGTTCAGGGTATCTCCTTTCTTGAGGATCGGACATATGATGCTGCGATTCCATTCGTCGGGCATGCTTTCCTCCGACCAAATTTTGCAGATGAGCTGGTGTATGCTCCTAACCAAATCATCTACAGCTGCTTTGTACAGTTCGGCGGCTAGCCCATCTGCTCCAGCAGCTTTGTTCGACTTAAGTTAAGATATCGCTATCTTCACTTCGTCAATGTCGGGTGGGTGCAATTGTTGTATTGCTGGCGGAATTTTGCTTCTCATCGCCTTTATACAGCTTGGAAAAGTTGTCTTTCCATATATTCAGCACTGACTGTGGACACGTGTGAGCACGCATCGTCAAACTAGGGCTTTCGTTGTGGTGGCCTTAGCACTTCAGAAGTTGCTTGGCAGTGTTGCCACTGGTTCTCTACATTTTGTGGTGTAATGGTTGTAACATATATCGATGGCAGCAACGGACTTCTGAGGAGGTTTTCGGAGACACGATCGGAAAAGGATCTAGCAATCTCTTGCAACTGTACCCGTTTGACGTCGAATTTTCTCCTTGCATTTTCACGTGTTGGCCTTGATCGGGATATCCGCATTCGTACCTTGGCTACAACAAGGAAGTGGTTTTAGTCGATGTTGGCAACTCGGAATGTGCGGACATTTTGCATGCTAGAGAAGTGTCGTGCGTCGATTGCAATGTGATGAATCTGGTTGACGGTTGATTGATTAGGAGATTTCCCTATCCCATTACGTCTCGCCCCGCAGCGAAGTCAATTAGATTAGCCTAAATCCGTTATCGGAGGAGATGTCGTTTAGGATATGTCGTCCGATCTCCGATTATTCTACCAAAGATTTCTGCTCAGCTTAGCATTAAAATCTCAAATAACAGTTTTAATGTCATACCTAGGTCTTGTCGAGGAGCTCGTAGAACCTGTCTTCGGTGTCTTCATCCTTTGCTAAGTGAGGGCGTGAGCACAGATGAGGCTTATGTTGGTGAACTAAGCCTTGATGCGGATTGTCGTGATGCGCTCATTCACTGGGTTGAAACTCAAGACCTTTCTCCCTCGAGTGCCAACTACAGATCTACATGCAAATAGACGCTGAATTTGTTCCCGGTAGCAGTCGTCACAGTTGTTCATTTTACATAGGCCCGGACCATCCCATCGCATCTCTTGTATGGCTGTTATATCTGCTTTATAGCAGTCAAGGGCTGCACGTGGTCTGTTAAGGGACCTAACATTCCAAGTGCAAAACCAAAATTCGTTGTCCTTAAATCGTTTAAGTGGGTCGTCATCATTAATTCCGTCCGTATTCGAGGCTTGTTAGTGTTTCGGAACTATATTTTCTTTATGTTGCCGGGCGGCCACCCTAAAGCACGCACGAACCCCAACCTGAAGGGCCACATCTTTAGTTTAACTTTGAGACGAAGAGCTGCCCAAAACGCACCTCATGGGCCTGGGCTGCGAATATGCCATAGTAGCCCTATAAGGTGTTCACTGAGTAGTTCATCCTGACTGGGACAGTGGGACTCTAGATGCCACCGTTAATTCCATCTTGGGAGTTCTTCCGCTGCTGCCTGTTGAAATGGAGGCATGTCTTAGTGGAAAAATTTTCGTTTAAGGACTGCTCAATTGCGTGTCTGGCGGTATGTCCATGTCAATGAATTCTACACATTTCGTCATCTAGGCACCAGTGCAACTATTTTGCTCACTTCCCCCGGTCTCCCAACTCGATTATGAAATCCCAACTATTCACAAAACGTTTTCTGATCCAGAAATGATAATCGAAATGTTATGGCCAAATACATTCATTCGATTACGTGCAAAATAAATGTTATTCAATTTACTAAAGAATCTCGAAGTGCGGAATTATTTAAGCCCACGCTTGAAAATTGTCGCATTAAAATCCTTCCCCGAAAAAAAACAAACATCAAGCTGGGGACCCATTTCCTCTACCCACTCGACAAACGACAACGACGCCAAAGGATAATCTCACACCATATCCAACACCTCCTCAACATTTTATCGAATTTGAAAAATGCCCCAGCAAGTGTCGCACGAATTACTATATTTAGTAAAATTATTTCCACTTACTGCCACAAAAGTATCAACATTCCAAAAAGCAATATCCACTAATAATCCGCAGTTTCCGCATCATCATACAAGAACAATATTTATTATCAACTTAAGAAGCAACTTTGTTCACCCATAAGACCTCGACTGCTTCTGCGCATTTATGGTCTGCTTTTTGTCAAGACCATGACCGCATCACAAAGGCTACAGCACCCGAACGAGCTCATTCAGTTTACAATGTTGATGCAGTAACACCAACTATCCTCTCGACTCTCTAAAGGAACGATCTAATTTCGAATCTAATTCAACTTCAGCCAACATATAAATTTGAAAGTGCATGCAAAATTTACCATTTTTAGCCAACCACGAGAACAAAAAAAAAAAATTCCATCTTGATGGAGGAAGCGTCTGTTTGGCTTGTACGACGCCGTTTGTGGAATCTTTGGCCATAAAGCTAACTACTATTAGGTGTCGACTATGGGAGACCCGAAGAGTATAGCAGCTACCAGAGTTGCTGTTACCCATGTGGGCACTCAGCACCACCGCCACCTGTAATCTAAGCGAAGAATCAATCTTTTTATCTTGGTCATAAATTCTTATTATCTTCTTCTTTGATTGGTTGGTTGGTTCGCTGGCTGGATGCGGCTCGATTCTTGTGCTGCTCCTGCCAACAACGATGCGATGGCGATATAGCCATGTCAGTTGCACAATGTGTTCCACAAGTAAAAAACACTGT
The DNA here is from genome assembly GCA_943590905.1 of Sphaerophoria taeniata. Lineage (NCBI taxonomy): Eukaryota > Metazoa > Arthropoda > Insecta > Diptera > Syrphidae > Sphaerophoria > Sphaerophoria taeniata. Next base: position 264,824,810 of record OX016540.1, read on the forward strand.
CGAACAAGTTAATGTCAGGTCGCTTCCTAAAACTCTTCCAGCATGGTCGTCATTGTCATCGTCGTCGTCGTTGTCCTGGTCCTCGCTGATTGCGCTATTCAAAGTAATACAATTTAATTAGAAGCGAATTTGTTACACCGACCGTTTGCATACCGAAAGAGCAGTGTTGGACTCTGACTCAGGTTCAAGCGAATGACATGCACCTCCGTGCACAATTGGGATGGCTTCAAAAGTCAAACTCCTCCAACGAGAGATCCATAAAAACCCGAACCATCAGGCTGTGCTGCTGCAGCGTTACACATGTTCGGGGCTCATTATCTATTTGCCAATAAGTTGGCTGTCTGTGTTGCTGTGTCCGGGGCACAGTGCCAATTATTGACACAACATTGCCACTACCAGGGAATGCCGCTGTTCGGACTGATCGATCGACTGCCGCCTCGCTGCGCAGTTGACTTCCCCTGGTAATGAGGTTGAAGTGAGTTCCCAACTCCAATGCCTCTGTCTTCGAAAACCACAAAGTGCCTGGCTTGTTTCCATCTAAATGCAAATTACCTTGTAATCTTGGCTTCGTGTGGAATGACAGGACTTACTGTCTAGCTGCATTCCCGGTTCGGGATGCTTATGAACTTCAGTCAAGTGAGAGGAAATCGCGTCAACATTCCTCGTTGCGTTTACACGGCAGTCTTTTGTGTGGCTTTTTCTTTCGATCGATGTCAGACGCCAATAAAAGGTCTTAACAATGACGACGGCGCGATGGTGGTGCTGGCGACAACTGGGAAATACAAATATACAAGAATCCTGCGAACCAATTTGCTCCTGTCACACTTTTTTGTTAGGCAAGTTGTCCCACAAAATGTCAAAATGGAATGGAATGGGTGCGCTCAGCCCGTCAGTAGTCACTTTACTTTAGCTAACATGGTCGTAACTTCTCACTCAATTTGAGTTTCGTTGGAGTTTTTTTTTATTGTTTTTTCAGCAGGTGTCGGTTTGGATTGGGTGTGCTGTCGATGCAACTGATTTGGAGAATTTGTTCGGTGAGACAAATGAGGGTTAGAAAGGTTATTGTGTAAGAAGTGAGAAGTTTGCTCAATTTGAACCGAGTTTTTCGCGTTAAACGGTTTTATTTTTCGTGAGTGTTAACAGAATGTTAACCAGATCGACATTCAATTAGTGGAGCCCTTAACTTCTCTATCTTTGAATGGTGAAGTAGGTATCACCTTAGCTTGCATGATCTGACTGCTCTGCAGGAAACGGATATGGACGATCCGGTTAATAAGGTGAGGCTTCAAAGCTTGGGCCAGACCGAACACGGTATCGGCAATGCAACAAGGTTTAATCCTTGAACTCGTTAGTCAGCCTCTGGAAGCACTGAAACAGCAGGCAAAACGCAAAAGCTCTGGTAGTCGATCTGGTACGGTTTCTTGTGGGACACGAAACAGTAGGGTTTATGTGTCCTGGTAGCACTGAAAAAATAGATATTCATGGCTTTTGGTAGCACTAAAACATAAGTTGTTAATAGCCCTTGGTAGCATTGAAACATCAGGCAATAGCTCTGGTTGAACTGCAGGTACTAGTATGGGCCCTGGCAACACGCGAAACAGCAGGTATTAATTGCCATCTGTAGGTAATACGGCCCCTGGTGGCACTCCAAACAGAAGGGGTTTATGGCCCATAGTTGCACTGAAAAGGCAGGTGTTCATAGTCCTTGGTAGCTCTAAAACAGCAGGTGTTTATGGCCGGTGGTAGTACTGAAATAGGAGACAAAACGCAAAAACTCTGGTCGATCTGCAGGTACTAAGACTGTTGATGGTTGCACATGAAACAGCAGGTTTTAATGGCCCCTGGTAACACTGGAAAGGCAGGTGTTCACGGCACTTGGTAGGACTATAACAGCATTCAACATCTCTTTTCGATCTGCGTGTACTAGTATGGCCCCTGGCAACACGTGAAACGGCCCCGAATACTCCCCCTGGTAGCACTGAAACAGCAGGCGATAGCTCTGGTCGATCTGCAGGTACTAGTGCGGCCCGTGGTAGCACTCGAGACAGCAGTCAAAACGCAAAAGCTCTGGTCGATCTGAAGATACTAGCACGGATCCTGATGGCACCTTGCTGTTACTCACTACCGACTAAACAATTAATTTACCACGTTTTACCTTCCTCTCGGTAATGTTGTGTTTCTTCACGATTACTCTACGGCGAACTATTTTACATTGAGAGTGGAGACCGTATCAACCGCGGAAGTTCTATTTATCCGTTCGCAACTTGTTGGAGTATACACACCACGCTACAGAAACTTTATTGACGAAAACGTTAATCTCAAAGGTATTCTAGAGCAATGGGAAGTGAAGTCTTTCAAGGCTCTTTAAATCTTAAAATCCTACCATTGCTTCGAAACTTCTGCTGTATAGATATTGCTATAGTCTTCCATACGCTTGTTAACAGATACATGTCTCTGGTGCTCAACCGCATTTGAGAGAACCGTGCTAACGAGAAAAGGCAACGATATATTTACCTGGAAGTCCGTAGGGTTACTATTTAACTAAGGAGACAGCGTAGAAGACCAAATTATGCGCTGGGAGGTTGCTCGAAATTTACCAAAAGTAAAATCAATGCTAAAAATAACCTCAAGTTCGCAATCATAGATTTCAAACGAGTATGCTTATTTAAAACCTGATCGAGTGAGCTTCACTTATTTTTCAAAACTGATTTGTTTTAAACTACATATATTTTCTAAAATATAATCGAATATCAACAAAATACATATATAAAAAAATGTTGCACCACGAATTCATTACTAAAACCGACAAAAGGAGCCTTTTCAAACAAATCAAGAACTTGGTTGATTGTGGCAAAGAGTCCTACCAACAAGACCAAGCAATCCGCAGAAATAAAATCCTTGATCTTATTGAAAACGAAGATAAAGTTTTTGAAGATGAGTTCATCGAAAAAATCGAACAACGAGTTGAACGCGACATTCGCATACGAAAAAATTATCTGCTTAAAAATAAAGAACTGCGAGAGAAGGAACTTCAAACGTTTGTAGCTTCCAAAAGGTTGCATCAAAATATGTTGAATTGCCTTGATATTCGCGAAGAATTATTGAGAAAGGACAATCGTCAAACACAAACTATTCAATTGTACCAAATGGATGAAAAACTGAGAGCACAAAATCGACAGAAAAGAGAAGACGAATTTTGGCAGAGAGTACAGAATAGGGTTAATGAGCGGTTCGATGAAAATAAAGAAAAAGAAGATTGTTTGAAGAAGGCCTTGCAGGATAAGGAGCGCAGAATAAATTACATGCAAGTTGAAGAACAAAAGAAGGAGAAAAGGATGGACTTGGCCCGCGTCAATAAGGAAATGGAAGAAATTCAACTACAATCAAAAGAAATTGACGACAAAGACAAGAAAGCAGAGATCCTTAAAGCTAAAAAAAGGGAAGCTAAATTAGCGGTAAAGCAGATCTGCGAACATCAACAACTCTTGAAGGAAGAAGCTCAAAATTATGAGGAAACCTTCCACAGCGAAATAATGAAGCAAGTTAACAATGAAATTGAGGAAGCAAAACTCAAGAACATAAGACTCAGACAAGAGATTAGAAGCTATCTGGAATACTTGAAGAAATACCATGATTTTGTCGCTGAAGAAGAAAAGAATCGCAATGCGCTTGAAGACGAGGGGAATAAACGTTACAATTGCATGAAATATGCCCAACGACAGAGATTGTTTGCGGGCAAACGTCAAATAGCTGAGGCTTCTCATCAAATGTTATTGAAACAGATTTGTGAGGACCAAGCAAGGAAGATGAGGATTGAAGCTGCCGAAAAAGAAAAGTTGCCTGAATATCCATTTCCGAAAGTGAAATTAGTTGACAAATTGAAGAATCGATTGAAGGTCAAAAAGGATCTCGAAGATCAGATGGAAGAAATGAAGCGTTATAGGGAGATGAAACAGAAGGAATTTGAAGCGGAACTCAAGCGTGCCGAAGAAGATAATAAATTTTGTGCGGAAGTGCTGGAGAGACACAAAGCAGAGGGTGTTGATTTCGTGCCTACACATCCGAATCGGTTATACTTACTTAATGACCCGAAACCTGAAAAGCATTTTTGTGAAGATAACACAAACAGAAAAGCCTGACATTGAAGATTGAAGATCAGTGTTTTTGAGTTACTTTTCAAAGTTCCAAGTTCAGGAACTTTCAATTTCACCTTTAAACATTTCGCGGTTGCTTGATAATCAGTTGATCTTATTTTAACTGATTAGAGAAGCGACACAATTAATATGCTTACACTCCGGCTGTCAGCACATAGTTTGAATATTCAGAATATTCAGACTTCAACAACGAACACTGCTCAATCCATCCAATATTGCGAAGCGTTTACACCCACTCTGCCCACTCTGACATGACACACTTTTAGAATTTTTCCTAAAATATGCACTCAGTCATACCCATTTTGTTATGTTTTGAAATAAGTGGTACAAACTAGACTGGCTTATTTGAATTCAATTTTACATTGTTAATTCTCTCTAGCACCATTATAATAATAACAATAATTATGTGCTTATTACAATTTATAATTTTCGAAAATAATTACATACATTACCATAGATTCTTATAAACAATGTTTTATAAATTCAATTCGCGGCAATAACAAACGTGTAATTTCTTAAAACTCATTCTTGATTTAGAAAAAAATAAAATAAATTTATTTGAAATTGCATGAATTGTTTTAATTTTATTTATTGATTTAGCTTATGTCGTTTTCGATTTGCTCTCCGGAAGCGTCCGGAATCATTCCGAAGCCTTCTGAAAGCGTTTTATTTGAACGAAACTGACAGACAGAACGCTTCTTATGTCGTTTTCGATTGGCTCTCCGGAAGCGTCCGGAATCATTCCGAAGCCTTCTGAAAGCGTTTTATTTGCACGAAACTGACAGACAGAACGCTTCTTAGGCCGTGTGTGAATTGCGTTAAAATGTGTATTAAAACTTGACGTTTGGTTAAAACTTGACACTAGCGTGGTAAATAAAATGGGTTAAAATTTATCCTGCTGTGGAGCAGGATAAATGGGTTAAAATTTTGACGTGTATTTTTTTCTCATGAATGATAGAGAAGTTTGCTTCTGATTTGTTGTTTTTTTCTGTTCCTCTCCGTTTTATTTAGTTCTTTGTTATGACTATTTAAAAATTGCTTTGATATTTCAATAAAATAAATAAAATTCTATGAAATTATTGTTTTTTCTTTTGAGAATTATAACAGATGTCAGCTGTGAAAACATGTTTTGCAATGTTACCAGATGGAAGGAACCAATCATCCAAAAAGGGAAATTTTCGTTTGAAGATATTTTACTGTTGACTCAAATTATCAAATTACCACTGCAAAATCGAGAAAAATGAATGTAACAGAGTTTGTTTGTTATCTTAAGTGGCTTTTCATGAAATTTATTGCTTAAATTTTGGTTTTGTACACAAAATCATTTTACCTGGCTAGATAAATACATTTTTTGTTGAGGGAAATTTCCTAGTTCTACGCAGAAATGTTGGTTAAAAATATCCCTTTTAACGCAATTCACACAGCAAATGGCTAAATTTGATCCCATTTTCAATCAAACGTCAAATTTTAACCAAACGTCAAGTTTTAATACACATTTTAACGCAATTCACACACGGCCTTAGAAGAGAAATTCTCTTCTTGATTTCAAATCAGAATTCAGAATCCACTCAAGAAGCACTAATACATGAATAATAAGAAGTCAAAAATAATACTCAATCAGTTTTGTTTTTGTTTTTAATGAGGATTTTTGAAAGAAAAATCAGATATTTGACTTTTGAAATTTCACACAAACTCAAAAAAACAGAACTCCAGTGGAAGCGATTTGACCTGTTCCATTCGATTTCAGAATGAGTGAATTCTTGAGTGAAACCAATCGAAAACGACATTAGTACGAGCTTTAACTTTTTTTTATATTGGTGTATTTTCTTTTTTGATTCCTGGGGCCCTACAATGTAACTCGATTCTACTTTTGATTCTATTCGAAACTCATTTCCGATTCTACTTTAAAATCGTACATGTATGAAAGTAGAATAGAATGCCAAGAATGCCAAGCTACTTGCTAGCAAAGGGGATTGCTCATTTTATAAGGGACATCCGGCCCGGAGTGTACAACAATGAGTTTGGTATCAAAATAAAGGTTGTTCTAAGCCGGATATATCTGCAAAAATATTTTGTCGATAACTCATGGGAGATCCGAGATATTTGAGATTAAAATTCGAAAAGTGCAAACATTAAAAATCAGCACTTTTTCGACATAAATGCTTATATCTTCGGATTTAAAAAAGCTAGAAAAATCACAGTGGTATTGAATTAGAGGTGTCAAACATATCTTTCAAATGAAACAACAATTACATTTGTTTGATTTATATGTATTGAGATATTTTTAGTTGAAGCCTTGAAAAACAGCATTTTTTAGGTAAACTTTTGTGCGATAATATCTTTTGAAATTCAATGACGACATTTATTTCTTGTGGCACCGTTAAGTAGCCTAGTTCACAACCTTTATTTTCTTATACAATTAACCGGGATTTCTTGAATAATTTTTGATTATAACCAACAAATCTTTCAAAATATGCCTCAAACGAAAACATTATGAAGTTTCTCTTTTTTAGTTATTCTTATATATTTAGTTATGTAAGCATGCATTTTTAAAAAGGTACGTAAAATATTCCGAGCAGTACCATTAAATAGTTCCTGAAAGCGTAGAAGAAGCTGAGATTTTGGTAACCGTCATCTCTAAAATGTTAAAAGAGTAGGTACAGGGGCGAACGCAGAAAACAATTTCGGAGGGGGTTTCAAAAAATATATGGCACTGGTAGTCAGCCCTTTAACTTAATTTTTGTGTTTGCGTGGTCTTTAAAAATCCGTTATTTAATTGTTGGACGTGAAACTTAGTTATTCCGATTTGTTAATTTTCAGATTTGCAGACTAGGAACAAATATTGCTATTTGCTACCTAAAACAAATTTATTCACTATAATTCAAATAAAAGTCGGATTCTTTTATAGTCATTCCCTTAAATTCCAGTAGTCGGCCACGGGAGTTGTCAGTAGTCAGCTCCCTTTAGTAAATGAATTATTTGTTATTTATAAGCCGTTGTTAAATCTTAAATGTATTAACAAACCTTTTTTCAAAAACTGTTTATTTCTAAATAAATAAAAGACAACATACAACAAATAATTAATTAAAAACAATCCTATATTTCAGTCAACTATGTATATTATTCCAAATAATCCAAGATCATTTCCAACACTTTAAAAAAGTACGTCTTCGTAACTTTGTTTGAAATTTTGTGAATTTTTTTTGTAATCGATTTTCCAGTTTTTTAAATGCGCCCATGGGCTATATTACACAGCCCGTGGGCTGTGATTCCAATGAAAGGAGGGATTTGTGGCCACCGACTTAAGCAATCCTGATTTTTTTATATGAATTTCCATAATCCGTTCGTTGAAACTATATTGGCCACATATTAGAAAAACGTCTCGGATTGTATCAGATCTGCTTAAGAGGTAAGCCTCATTTATCTGGCACACTTTTTGCAACAGCTTGAGGAGGGAGCACATAGGGAAACACAAGCAAAGGTGTCGTCACTGAAGAGAAAAAATACAGTGATCGCCTCATATTCGTTTCCATGTTGCACAGTATAAAGATTTTTCCAACCTCTTGGCGACTCCTGTTTTTGGAGATAGGCTGAATGATGTTTCATCTCCGTTAAGAAGGGGGTCTTCTAAAATACCGGCTGCGTCAATCTCTTCTAAATACTCATACGTCGCGATCGCTCGTCCTCTGCTGTTCTGAGTCCCTCAGTTCATAATATAATGTGACATCTCGAGAAGGCCTAGTAATACGTTTCCTTTGTAGGCTATCTTTGAAAGCAGACCTAAGTTTGTCCTCACGATAGAAGTTTGTCACCAAGAGGTCTGTGGGCTTCTGAGGAAAGCCACACTTGGCAAGGTATATGAGTCACTTAACAAGCTTGTGTTCTTCAGCTAAACTAAAGACAGTTTCCGGTCCCATTTTCGAGGGACCCCGTATGCTTCTCTGATCGGCCGATTGTGCTGTTATTTTTACTAATACGTTCGAGTTACTTGTGGAATTCGCGTTTTGCTTTCTGTTCGGAACTACCTATTTTCAGAGTGCTGGAAGTTAAGATAGGTATTTTTTGAAACTAAGCTTTTCTTATTATTTTCCTACACTACCTATGTATGTTTTTAAAGAAACAAACCATTTGCTAATCTACTAATCATAAAAGGCTGACATAAGAGTACTTGTCTTCTACGTTTATATAAGCGGCTGACTACTGAAAATACATTTAAAAAAAAAGAAGTTTTTTTTGCGCCAATCAAGAGAGAATACAATTTCCACTTAAACTGCATTTCCCAGGTAAAAAAAATTAAGAAATAGTAGGTTTCACTGTTTCGGCCTTGAGGGCAACGACGCGACGCAACATGCTCGTTTGCATTATTCCCTACACGGCGAATACAAAATTGATTCTTTGATTCTTTAGGGTGTGTGTGAGGATGTGTCAAAAAGTGAAAGCTAAGTCACTGCGCTATTGGTTATTTCATAGAAAAAATGAGATTTGCTATCTCCTACTATCTCCCTACATGTGAACTGAACAACGAAACTTACGAAAATAAGAAAATCGAAAATGTTAAATGTTTGGCAACAGCGAACCATCTACCTGTTATGACGAATTTAAGGCGAGCGGGAGCATGTTCGTCGTTTAGGGATTCCTTTAAGCATGTGTGATTTGGTGTGGCTAACCCCCGTTAGATTCGAAACGACCGATACATTGCGTATTTGCAAGCAGATACATAAGTGAATTTTTGTATATTTTCATAGAGGCTCCTGTTATTTGGAACCCACCAATCGTAACAGATTCATTAAAATTTCTCGTTTAAATAGTTTGAGAATTTGAGTTGGAAATTAATTTTGAACCATTTCTCTATTTTTTTTCGTTTGAAGAATAATGGATATTTGTTTACTGCACATATTTTCATATTTCGGAGGGGGTTTTAACCCCCAAAACCCCTACCTGCGTTCGCCCCTGAGTAGGTACCATATGAGTGGCATAAGCCTATCATTCTAGATAGTTTTAACCACTTTGCAGCACTCACGCTATTATCTATTCATGAATTATATTCTAGCAGATTTTGTTATAGAAAATAATTTAAATAGCAGACGAATTTATTTTACGATTACAAATATTTCTTTAACCCGATTTAATTATAATGACCAGTTAATGTTTAGTTGTGCAACTTATCGACTGAAACAAGCACTATCTTATTAAGAGGAGTATATCCGTGGCTCTTTTAATAAACTAGGACCCAACCAACAATCTCCCAGCAGGTTTACCCTTTTGTAACCCAAGAAATATAAGACTTTTGAAAATATTAAGGTAGTCTGTTCTGTCATTACCGTAAATCCGTTTTCTTTTCCATTAGAATCGTATATCACAAATTGTTTTTTTTATTTTTGGTTATATATGTTAAGTTCATAACCCCACAGCATCATAATTTGTAGGGGCTTTAAAGAATTTGCATATCCTTATAAGTTATAACACACACTTAATGGGCTTTCAAAATCAGTTTTTTAACTTGCAAGCGCTCTGGATCTGGATACATATTTTAAATAATCAAAATTAAATAAGATTTCGTTCATATTTCAAATCGTTTTGAATCTTTAAGAAAAGATATTTTGTATATAGTCGGGGAAGCTTGTTTTAAGTTTTTAATATCAGATTAATTTTATTAAGTAGGTATTTGAATGAAAGAAACAATTTATTTTGCTTTTATCCTTCAAAAAGTATAGAAAAATGAATTTTACTTATAACACGTTTGTTATGCTTATGATGATGATCAACAGGACAGAGAAGCGGTTGTTCAATGTTACTGCAATTGCCTTGTATGTCGAAGATCGGTTGGATGCTGCGCTCGTGTTATGACCATAATATGGTTTTTAAGTTGGGAAAGATATGAAAGTAATTTAAGACTCCCTTCCCAATTCTTAAATAACCTTTTAATAACAAATCGTTCAGATTAGAATTAGGGGAAACTGGGGCACATTTGACAATTTATTTTAAAAAGCCTGTATTTTTGTATTCGGTTGATGGATTTCAATCTTTTTTATTGTATTCAATACGTTGACTGTTTGAGATAGAACTGGCATGCCGATATTTCGTTTTTAACATTTACATATTTTTTAAAAATTAATTTTGTAAAAAAAGTCATTTTGTCAAAAGTGCCCCAAGCACGGGGCACCCTTGACTTTGTACTGGGGAACATTTGACAATACCAGTTTAAGCTCAATAAGTCTCCCCAAATGTGGTCTTTTTGATGTTTAGATGGAAAGAAAAGTCAAAATTAGGGCTGAATGAATTTTGTTCATAAATTTGTCGAAGATTCTGAAAGAAGTTACCAACTGCTAATTTGAAAAGCCGTTGAGCCTGGCTAAGCTCATATTTTCGGGCTTTCTTAGGGAGAGATTTGGATTTCGTTTTAAAAATTCGTAAAGCCAATCGTCTGCAGCTTTTTTTGAAACTTCCCAAGTTGGTGAATGTTATTGGCCTTGGCAAAGTCATAAACAAATTTCTTAAAAGTTTCTTTTGATACCCCTAACACAAGTCAAATGTGCCCCATTTGAAAAAGTCAAATGTGCCCCAAAGGTTGTTTACAGGTATTTTTTAATTTTTTTTAATTAATGTTACACTTTCACAATATTTACTTTAATTTATAAATTTCAAAGGGAAAGCACTCTCAAAATAATGTTTCACAATAAAAATATACTTTCACAAAACTCACAAAATGCTTACGTACCGTTGGTGGAAAATTACATCAAGTATCTGGAAATCACAAAAGCGCGTGTTGCTCGTAGAAAAGTTGAAGCAAGGCTGTCACAGTTTACTACATTGTTTTTTAAATCAAATAAGGTGCCGTTTTCAATCCCAATTTTTCTTCTTAAAGGCTATGTTCACACTTAAAATCGCAATGTCAAATGTGCCCCAACGTCAAATGTACCCCAGTTTACCCTACCTATGTTTTGCCAAGCCCATTACCATTGGAATTATTTATTTTTCTTCCAATTTTCTTACCATTCTGAAAAATATTATTTAGGTACTTATTGTTTTAATTTTTCCACCATTACTATAGGTACGAATAATTTCTATATTTTATTTTAGTGTCATAAAATTTTATGCATTTTGACAGCATATTTCTTATCTATCATTGTCAAAATGAAGAAATTGTTAAAGAAATCCCGGTAAATTGTATATGAAAATAAAGGTTGTGAAATAGGTACTTAACGGTGCCAAAAGAAATAAATTTGAATTTCAAAAGATATTATCGCACAAAAGTTTGCCTAAAAAATGCTGTTTTTCAAGGCTTCAATTAAAAATATCTCAATACTTATAAATCAAACAAATGTAATTGTTGTTTCACTTGAAAGATACGAGTAGGTATGTTTGACACCTTTAATTCAATGCCACTGTGATTTTTCTAGCTTTTTGAAATCCGAAGATATAAGCATTTATGTCGAAAAAGTGCTGATTTTTAATGTTTGCACTTTTCGAACTTTAATCTCAAATATCTCGGATCTCCCATGAGTTATCGACAAAATATTTTTGCAGATATATCCGGCTTAGAACAACCTTTATTTTGATACCAAACTCATTGGTGTACACTCCGGGCCGAAAATGAGCATACCCCTTTCGATTTTCGAACGAGACTCGGATATTTTGACATAATATTCAAAAAATAAAAAAATATATTTGCTTTGGAAAAAATGGTTTGAACTTTACATTAAAGTGTTTTCCATTAAAGCTGGGTCGATTTGAAAATTGAATAACACAAGTTATATAATATGAGAAATCAATGAGGTCTCATCTTTATTTGAGAGCCCTATTAATGACATCATGAGTGAAATATTACATAGTTCAAATGGCTGAGTGGCTCGTATTCGAAACAGCGATGGGTTTGGCGCATGAATCAGGCTGAATTTGGTGGATGGCATCCATTTAGTTGTTTTTTAGTTCCGCGCTTGACTGCTATCAGACTTTCACGAAAGTGGCGATATATTGGGCAGATCTTGCGTTTCGTTAAAGTACGGCTGTTGGCTGGTTGTTCACTGAGCCGGTGGACTCAAATTTGGCCATTAAACATTGAACAGTGTACTTGGAAGGACGACCATGTACCTCATCGAAAGGGTGCAGCGTTCGCATCGTTGCTTTAATAGAACACCCATTTTGATAATAAAGTTTTATCATTTGCCCGTATCGCTCGACGCTGTAAATTGCCATCATGATTTGTAGTCCTGAGTGACTGAATAAAAGATAATATTTAAACAGATATCAAAAGAAACAATATGGCCGTCACGAGACATCAAAATCAACCCGTCCCTATTGGATAACGCTACAAAAATAATGGAAAGTGTCGCTATTTGGTTAGACTTGCATTCAGATTTCAGACAAAAATCCGGAATGAGTTCTGTTACAAAAAGTATAACTTACTTACACATAAAAAAAGTACTTATATTTGAGATAATATAACGTTAGTATTTAATCATGTATTACCCAACTTATCTCACTCAGTCTTAAGCTATTCGTCTTGTAATAAAGATCTTTCTTATTGAACACGTTCGTCTTTTAATACAACAAGTTCAACAAATTGAACAAAGGCGGATTAGAGATGAATCTAATGGAGCGTAGAGAGAATAGGTTTAACCTTGGAGTATTTACTAAAGACATTTTTATCCAATAAAATTACTTAATCGCAGCTTTGTTTAAAACTACCGAATTTCAAAATATGCCTTCATGTATCCGTTGAGCAATATTCCATTGAAACTAAGTGTTAAAACACTTTTTTACCTTACTTATACAAAACAAACTTCTTAAGCCGATCTGTTCGCAAACACATTTGATGTAGAGTGATTGTTTTCGATTTTGCCTTGTTTTGAATTCTACTTTGGAGTTACGTTGTTCCTCGATTATTCGAAAGTTCATAAGAATATAGTTGGCACTACTAGAACTATTCGATTCTCGTTGCTTCGAAAGTAGTTAAAAAAGTTCATAATTCCAATTTTTCGAATTCAAGCAATTTTATTTAGAATCGAGTTACATAGACTGAAAGCTAAAGCTCAATGGACTAGACGTGTTTTTTATTGGCGGGTGTTTCATCAAAGTTTTTTCCGATCATTCTGTACCAAATTGACCTCTTCTTCTGGTGAAAATACTGATATTAGTATCTCTTTTTCGAAACAAGTGATATTATACACATTATAGTGCAAAGTTCTTTTTATTTTGAAATTATTAATTCGCAAAATTCTTTAAAATTAAATTATTTGTTTGTGCCTTCGAACTTAAAAACATTCATCTTCATACCAATTTCCCGTTCAAACGAAACGCTCTCATAGTGCCTGGCTACACAGGGATTTTTCAAGCTACTGAAAAATCACGTGCGGTGGCTACACACTGTTGTGCTTACTCACGTTCTTCTTTTCCATTTCGTTGCGGGGAACGTGAAATGTCTCTTTTTTGTTTGACGTTTTTGTAAATTATGACAACAAAATTGAGTGAAATGATGCGAACATGACTTCTTGGGAATCGCGTTTAACGGCCCCGCTGGACAAGTGGTGATAACTGCAACTCGTTAAAGCACCTGACCTTCAATGTGAACCAATGGATGGTCGCTTAGTTGTCAAGTTTTACGAGGAAATATGCCGAGTTCGTTAAGTTGAACAAATATGACTTTATTTCACTAAAAAACACCAATCAGTGTAACTATAACATTTTGAATTAACTGCAGACATACTCTAATGATGACAAACTTAATTTACTTAGCATTGCCTTGAGCGGCAACGTACTCTTAACTGGCCTGCAAGTCGGGCGTCATCGGCTGCACCGAAAAGAAACTATCGATTATGTCCGAATCCGAAGACAAATACGACTGGCAGGTTGTTGTTTCTCGCGTTCCTCTTGGAGTTTCAAATTTCCATTGATTTCTTCGAGCTCGCAGTTCCTTACATATTCTTTTGCTCCAATTCGAGGGCCGTCTTACGTTTCTTTTCCTCGCGCTCCTTGACCAGTTTGCAGACATTCGGCGCGTTCTCTCTCCTTAGCCACGCGCTGCTGGGCTGGTGTTTTAACTCGCATTTCTTCTTACATTCATCAGCCAGTTTCTGTAAATAAATATTTAGCATGCTAAAATATAAATAATTTGATCAAATGAAATCTTACGTGCAGTTTATTGAAACCCTTCTTGAGACCGTCTTTCCTGTTCTCCCGCGACAACGACTGCAACGAAGCAATCGTACTTGAACTTCTCACTACTTTTCCAGCCCTGAAAAAGGATCTCTTCAAATTGCAATTCTTCTCCAGGCGAAGGATAACTAAGTTTAACATCAATGGCCGTTTTACCTTTTCCGTTTCTCAGAGTTTCAAGTGGAAGCAACTTCTTTTTCGGTTTTGCTCCAGGGCCCTGCTTCTTCCCAATTTTCTTGGTTTCGAGTATTATCGAGGATTGCTTTGACTATTGATATGTTTGAGGACACTTCAGCTGCGGGATTCTAACAGGCCAGTTGGGAAGTCATTTTCATCCTTGAACACATTAATGGTATTTTGTTTTTGTTGCAATAACGGGTCGCCTTTAAGGAACAAAGGCCACAAAGTTGGGGTATTGCAGAGAAAACGAATTTTAAACCTACCTGAAGCGTTCCTGGAGTGAATTTCTAAATAGCTGCTCCCGTACGGATGCTCCCTACTTGCTTCTAATGGGTTTTGATAGAATGTTCATTATAGAGAATACGTTGGGACAAACTTTAACCAAAATGCTGAGAAGCTTCTTGAAGTTCATGCAAAAGTTGTGTCTGACACTGAATTTCTGAAAATTTGATAATTTATTTATTACAAACAGGATTGCTTTGTTTTTTTTATTATTTTTTTTTTTTATACCTACAAATTAATTTCTGAATTTCTTGAAAACTATGGATGCTCATGGGTGACCACACAAAAAAAACACAACAAATTAATTTGAATTGAATTTGAATGACTGTCGTTGTCAAGCCAGAAAAAAAATAAACAAACATCAAAAAGAGGAACAATTTAGGAATGAAACTGTATTGCTCACACAGAAAATTCAGTTCCCTTCGTGAGCATCTTCCCCCTTGACGTTTCGTTTCTCTTGCCTACAAACTCACTCGTTAGGGCACTGAAAAATCCCTGTGTAGCCAGGCACATATGTCTGGGCCAAACAATCAACGAAACAACCTTTCAAACCCTAAACCGCTCAATTACTCACCTCGTACTTCGGTAGGCTCTTTAAATCCAAATTCATCTAAAAAAATGGCCGGTGAAAGCTCTCTGTTTATTAATCTGGATGAAAAATTAAAAACACAAAGTGAGTTTATAACATCTTTTGTATCCGAACAATTCAGAAAAGAACACGACTCACTAGCACAAAAACTACAAGCACAATTTGCCGAAGTAAACAATAACATTTCCGATGTCATTAAAAGAGTTTCACAAATCGAGTCAAATATCAGCAATACTATCGCCGACATAGATGTAATAAAATCTGACGTCACTAAGCTAAAACTTTCTTCAACAAATGTCAACGCCGAACTTTCAAACTCAATTTCTAAAATTGAAGTCAACAAACAAGAGATTAGCGTAACGGGTACAATGGTTGGCACCCCTAAGGATTTTTTCAGTTTTAATTGCGTATAACTCTCGATATAAAAGAGTTTGCAATATGTTTTATATGTCAAATTAAAATTTAAGAAATTTTAAATTTGAATATTATGAGAATTAAAGTTTTCTAAAAAAAGAATTTTATAAAAACACCAAAATAGGAAAAGCCAGCGAAAAGGTACAATCATTGGCATCCAGGTACAATTGTTGGCACCCACCGGTACAATTATTGGCACCCTTAAATTTGAAAGAAAAACAATGTCTTTTCGTGATATTTTTTATCAAATTTCGTTTAAAAACAAACATTTTATTGCAAGAAAACCTTAATTCAACGCAAGCAAATATAGTTAGCTACATAAAAAACAAAATGTAAATAAGAAAATTTATATGAATACATTTAAAAAATCACATTTTTCTTAATTGATTGTTTAAATTGCTTAAAACAGTTAAATTTTCATTGAATTGTAAATAATATAAATTAGAAGTATGTACATAAATAAAAATTTGTAACGGATGAGGGGTATAAATGTTGGCAGTCTTAAAAGTACAATTATTGGCAGTGCCAATAATTGTAGTCCCAGTGCATGAATTATTGGCACCCCCCCTGCCAATAATGAAACCACTTGTTAATATGGGACCAATTATTGGCACCCCTTTTTTAATAATTTAAACAACTTTTTTTACGAAAAAACTTATAAAAATATTTAATTTATTATATTTTTATATTTAAAAAGAAAATTTTTCATCTAAAAACTCAAAAAATTATCAAAAACGGACACTTACCAAATCTAGTCTTCTTAGCAGGAGCACTGTATTTTTAACACTTTTTTCACTAATTGGAAACGACCTCATTCTTTCAGTGACAAAAAGGAACTAAGAATTAAATAAACCTAAATATAAATGTAGAATTCTGGAGAATTGATAAAGATTATGAAAAAACACAATTTTTAATTCCTGGGCAACGTAGTTTTTGAGAAATCTCTTATTGCATGAAGGGTGCCAATAATTAGTACAAAAATTGGGGGTGCCAACCATTCGCTATCTACCGAAATGAAAAACGTCATCGCTGATCTCACGACAACACTTGTCAACACGAACGCATCACTAGAGGATCAGGAAAATAAAAGAATCGCTGGGGACGCTGTACTGTTTGGAATCCCGTGCACTCCCGACGAGAATCTTCGTTCTATGTTTAATCATTTATGTCACGATATTCACATCAAACCACCCGTACTGCTGACATCTTTCGCACAGGCCTGAAGACTAACATCAATAACCACGCTACAGCCATCATTCTTAAATTCAGATCGGCTTATGATAAGACCTTTGTGCTCACGTCATTAGCCAAATATAAGAAAGAACACAACACTCAACTTTTATTAACCAAAGTGGGACTTAAATCTAACGCACAAATATATCTTCGCGAGTGTTTAACTTCTAAAAACAATTCCTTAATGCGATCCGCACTGCAATTAAAAAAAGAACGCAAAATAGCATCAGTGTTTACAATTCGAGGTCTTGTTTTTGTCAAACGTCAACTGTCAGATGAAAGAGGAGTACACATAGCTAACTTCGAAACCCTTGATGGAATTGCCTCCTGCAACATAATTGACTAAAACTAATATTTCCAGTGTCCCTCAAACTTTTATATTTTCTTTTTCTTACTATTTTACTACATTTTTTATTATTACTATCTTATTTTTTTTTTCCTATTATTATACCTATAGTTAATCATTACATTCAAGTAATTTATTAACTGTTATTACATTTCAGATTTCCTTTTTTCTTTTAATAGCTGTGTTTTTTTATTCCTATGATCTGATCCGGATCAGATCAAGAAAATAAAACAACTCGGATCATCAATATTTTAATATTTGAAGATTGGTAGTTGTGTGACATATTTTCTTTTTGATTTTGACATTTAAAAATATAAAATCGTATCTCGCATAAAATAAATAAAGACTTGAATGCTTGCACCTCATACCACAAGCAATTTTACTGCGAAAAATGACCTGATTAAAGCCCTTTTGTTTGTGATCGTTCTAAGATTTCAATATGGTGGTCCGATATAAGCCTGCCAGAAGAATGAAAACCTCATTTATGTGCGTAACGGACAACGAAACGAAAATCCTACAGCCCACACACGCATCAAAAGCAGATGTAACCAAAAAGTGTTTATTTATTAAATATTTATTGTATTTCAATTTTTTTTAAATAAAAATTGAATTCAACTTGAAATAAATCTTCTTTTAATGAGTCTTAGCCGCCAATCGCTTGTCACGCTCCTCAGAAATGATGTACTTAACACCCTTGTCCTTTGGGAGCGAGATGTAAGACTTTTTGCCATTCATGATGATGAAAACGTTCGTGAATCTTGTGGCGAAGACGTGACCTTGTGTCCTTAACGTGCACAATATCGAAAGAACCTTATGTCTTTCGCGGTTGACAACTGTGCCGACTCGACCCAATTTCTACCTCGGTAACAACGCGCAAGCTTCCTGAATAGAAATTGATGTAGTCGTTTATTTTGCCGTTGGCGATTTCTATATCGGAACGGTGCAGTTGGCCGTTATCAAGGGATCAGGGTAACGGTAACGGATGGTCCTGTCATCGTGTGTAACCAAGAGAGGAATTTCCTTGGGGAGCTTAGAAAAAGAGAAAACAAATTAGCAGGATGCTATAACAATTTCATTTTAAAAAAGACTTACATAGGTACATACCTTTTTGCAACCACCACAGACCAAATATCTTAAATGCAATTTTGAAATAAATGAAGTAACATAATGTGAATTTACAATTCATTTTATTTCAGAAAAGTACAATATTTTAATTTTTTCTTTTTTGTCAGACATCTATCTGGATTTGACTTTATTTATTTGAAATTTAGAGCGGAGTTTCCCTACGAGCATTTTTTTGCACGTTGATTTTGTTTATTCTTTTTTTAAGGACAATAATACTCACGCATTTAATGAAAAACATATGGTTTTTTCACATATTCATTATAATTTCACGAATTTATGGTTTGATTTGATTAAAACGTCCATTAGTTTGTCGATTAGATATAAAATAAATAAATCTTAAACGTTTCGCTATTTGATTGAAAAATATTTCAATTCCAGATAGATAAGAATATTGATGTGGCAACACAGTTTTTCATGACAATTATCTGGCATTGATACCAACATTTACAAGTCGAAATTTCCCCTTGTGAGGACTAGAAAAACTAATTTATGGATCACAAACATTGATCCAAGTAAAAAGCAGGATTTCGATTTTTTGTTGTAATACATATAAATCAATGATCTGATCTGGATCATGGGGAAAATAAAACACAACTAATATTATTCTTTCTCCTATTTTGCTCTTTTTTTTTTATAATAATGTTTTGTACGAAGCTGTTTCTTGACTCTTGTTGTCTCTAATGAACTTTTTACTTTTATACGATGGAAACAAATTATGAAGTTCAAGTAGTTCCAGCAGCAAGTGATTTTGATGGAATTTTGCGTACAATGATAAATATCTTATCTAAACGTAAACCTGGGTTACAAGTGTGTCATTTAAACGTACAAAGTCTATTTTGTAAGATTGACGAATTCAGACATGTGTTTGAGGGATCGAACATTGATATCATATGTGTAGGTATCTGAAACCTGGTTCAGGGATGAATTCAATGACATGATGTATAAATTAAATGGTTTCAAACTGTTTCGGGCTGATAGAAAGGAAAGAAGTGGGGGTGGAATTGCTATCTATGTACGTACGTAATGGTATCTCCTGCACGGTAATATGTAAGTCAGAACAAAATAGTGAACTGGATTATCTGTTTTTAAAAATCATTGGGTGTGATGGAAGTCTTCTTGTCGGTGTTATTTATCGTCCCAATAACAACATTGCAATAGATCCCTTACTCGCTTTATTGGAAGTGATTTCTCTAAACGCCAAGCAAATTATTATTTGTGGCGATTTAAATAGTAACCTGCTTACTCAAAGCTGTCTTACTGAAGGTCTTCGTTCTTTTGATCTTTTTCCTGTCAACATCACAAATCCAACACATTTTAGCAGAGAGTCTCGTTCACTCCTTGACGTTTATTTCGTAAATAACCTAACAGATATCCTGTTTTATGGCTCGTTCTATCGCTTGGCATCATGTTTACATGATATTGTCACCTAACGAGCAAATTAATTTTATTAATTACAATATTATGGATTCATGTGCCTTTGCGTCGTAAAAATAGTAGGGTAGGAGAGTGTTCATGGTTTTCTAATGAAATTGGTAGACTTATTCGACAGCGAGATCTAGCCTATAAAGAATGGAAACGGTACGGGTTGGAGATCCACCATGAAATATTTCGACGGCTACGAAACCAGGTTGTAAGTGAAATTAAAAAGGCAAAAGTCTTGTACTATAGTCGGAAACTCAGCCCTCAAATGAATGGTCGAAACCTCTGGCAGAGCCTTAAATCACTTGGTTTAGGCAAACAAAGTAACTGTCACACAGAACTCAATGATCTTGACTCAATCAATAGCCAATTTGTGTCTCTTCCTGTACCTACTATCAATGAAATACCAAACTTAACTGAAGATATTCTTCATCAGACTACTTCAGAAGGGTTTGACTTTGCGTACGTTGACAGCACTGATGTTGTTGAAAGTCTACTTTCAATAAAATCTAATGCAATTGGCCTTGATGGAATTAACCCTAAATTTGTTAAGATTATCTTGCCTCTCATTCTACCCTACCTAACACACGTATTTAATACTATCATAATGACGGGATCATTTCCAGATCAATGGAAACTTGCAAAAATTATACCGATTCCGAAAGCTGGAAGCACTAACGAATTTCGGCGGATTTCTGTTCTTCCATTTTTGTCAAAAGTTTTCGAAAAGGTTCTTCAAAAGCAAATTAATAGCTATTTACAGTGTCATAACATTTTATATGAAAAACAATTCGGTTTCCGAAAACATCATAGCTGTACTACTGCCATCATTAGCTTTTTCTTTTAGCTTTTTTCTGAAATTTATAATTTAACTAGCTGACCCCGCGAACTTCATCTCGCCGCCCTTCAGAGCAACTCCATTTTGAAATTTTCCAGTTTTCCATTTGGAAACCAATGAACCTGCAATAATATGCAATTTTCCTTTGAAAACCAATGAGTTTTCCGAGTTTTTCATCAAGAGCTTTCTTTTTTCCATTCGAAAACCCATTTTGAAATTTTACAGTTTTCCATTTAAAAACCAATGCACCTGCAATAATATGCAATTTTCCCTTTGAAAACCAATGATTTTTCCGAGTTTTTCATCAGAACTTTCTATTTCCATTCGAAAACTCATTTTGAAATTTTAATTTTCCAGTCTTCCGAAAACCAATGCACCTGCAATAATATGCAATTTTCCCTTTGCAAACCAATAAGTTTTCCCAGTTTTTCATCACAACTTTCTATTTTCCATTCGAAAACTCATTTTGAATTTTTCCAGTTTTCCATTGGAATACCAATGCAACTGCAATAATATGCAATTTTAACTTTGAAAACCAATTAGTTTTCCCATTTTTCTATCAGAACTTTCTATTTTCCATTCGAAAACTCATTTTGAAATTTTCCAGTTTTCCATTTGAAAACCAATGCACCTGCAATAATTTCAAAATTTTTTCCCTAAGAACCATCTACGGACTAACACGAACAAAATAAAAAAAAAAATTAGCCAAATCCGTCCAACCGTTTGTGAGTCATTCGATTATTAACGAACAGGATTTCATTTTTATATATATAGATTACGAGCAATAATTCCGAAATGCCAAATAACATTGCTGAAGATGTCAGACTCGCTGTGGATAACGATTTTGTGACATTCATTGCCGTTCTTGACTTTTCAAAAGCTTTCGATACAGTGCATCATGAAAACCTTTGTTATAAATTATCTAGATTAATTGGTTTTTCGTCTTCTGCAGTTCGTCTAATGTACTCATACTTACGAGATCGCAAGCAGGCTTTAATGGTTGGGAATCAAATGTCCACCTTTCTTCCAAACACTACAGGTGTACCACAGGGGTCGATTTTAGGGCCTGTGCTTTTCTCCGTATATATTAATGAACTTCCGTCTGTTATAAAAAGCTCCTCTATTCAAATGTATGCCGATGATGTTCAACTTCAAAAAAGTTGCCCACTTGGACTTATCGAAGATTGCGCGTACAATTTAAACTCTGATCTAGAAAATATTTTCAATTGGTCCTCACGAAATGGTCAATGTCTTAACCCAATAAAGTCAAATTGCATGATAATAAGTAAAATTGCTTTGAGTTTGGAATACTTTCCTAATTTGTGTCTTAACGGATCAGTGCTTTCTTATGTACCTACGTCCAAAAATTTGGGAATGGTATTCAATAATCGACTTACTTGGGATACTCATATTAACTATGCTGTTGGTAGAGTTTATGGTGCTCTACGTTTACTTTGGACTTCGCAAAATTATACACCTCTTCAAAACGCGATTACTTAAAGCAAAACTTTGGTTGCACCTATCTTAACTTATGGTTGTGAAATCTTTTGCAACTGCGATTCTTTAAGTAAACGTAAACTCAACGTAGCTTTTAACAACATAACACGTTATGTCTTTGGGTTAAGAAGATTCGACCATGTATCATGTTTCAATAAACTTATTGTCGACATATCGTTCGATCAACTTATTTGTTGTCGAAGTCTCATTGTCTTGTTTAAAATTATTCAGCCGCAACAACCTCGATGTTTATTCGAAAGAATAAAATTCTGTACCTCGAACAGATCCTTTCAACTCGTACCGCCACGATATTCGTGTCTTATCTCAGAAAGACAATTTTTCATCAACGTCATTCGGCTGTGGAACTCACTTCCTAGAGATTTGAGAAGGGTTACAGGGGAGGCTCAGTTTCGTAGAGAATCAAAAAAATATGTTCAGGATCAAAATTATTATTAATGTCAGAAATGTAATGTAATGTAAAGCAAGTATCAAATTTTTTTTTGTTTCTCTTTTTTTTAACACCTTGAGTTTCTTCGCCGATTGGGCTTTCCAAATGATAAATATCGGGCCAAGATTAAATCGTCCAAATTCAAAAGCGAAATATTCTTGGAATTGTTCAATTTTATTTTCTATATTATTAAAGATTCTTAAAAAACTAAAAGCCAAATAGATAAATTCAAACTTACAATTGTTATTTAATAAACAGCGAAAAAACAGGAATTATGTAAATTGTTGAAAACAGTAGATGAACGAGTGAAAAAATTTGGAAAAAATATTGAAATTTAAGTAAGGGAATATAATTGAAAAAATTAAAGCAAAGTGTTTTGAAACAAAGTAAAAAAAAAAGAAAATTGATGTTAAAAAAGCGTTTGGCTTGATGACACCTTGTTTTTTTTTTCATTTTTCATGTTTCTCTCGCCACTAAAACTGAGATGTTTAAATTTTCAACAGTAGTTTTCTTCATTTTTGAATTTTATAATAATAGCCTTATACTAGCTGATAAGAAGTATATTCTTACTGTATAGGCATACAATCAGCAAATAAATAAACTAAAAAATAAAAACTAGTAGGGCCCCAGAAGCACCTAATCAACGTTCCGAGGAACAAATGTCGACTCTGACCACTTTCTTCTAGTAAGTTTAGAGTTTTGTTTTTTTCTTTTAAAATTTGGGCCTTTTGGCCCACCAAAGGCAAATTAAAAAAAAAAAGATTGCTGAATTTGCATAGACCGGTAACAAGGTGCTGTTGTAAGGGAGGATTTACTAACATATATTGAAATACAGCAATTCCATAACTTCGTTAGATAACCGAACTACAGGGTGGCACACGAATCGTACTACAAAAATAAAACGTAATAACTTTTTTTCTGTGTGAGTAATCGGCTTATTTTTTTTTTATTTTGTAGGTTACTATTTAGATTTATAAAATTGGATGCTTGGGATACGGAGAAAAGAATTTGGATAGTGCAACGGTACCATGCTTTGCAGTCCGTCATTTCCGTCCAAAGGGAATTTAGGCGGGAGTTTGGCGGTAATCCCCCGAGTAGATGGACCATTATGAGGTTTGTAAACATGTTTGCCGAATCTGGAAGCATCGCATGAAGGCCGTACCATCGAGATGCCAATGTTCGGGTGCAGGATACAATCGCAGCAGTAGCATCTGCAATACAGGCCAATCCGAGCGTTTCGACCCGAAACTTATCGGGGCAAATTGGAATTAGTAGACGGTCATTACAACGGATACTTCATGACGATTTAAACTTGTTTCCGTACAAAGTCCAAATTACTAGCAAGTTAAACCCTCAGGATTTGCCTGTTCACCTGGAATTTTGCCAAAAAATGATATCAATGGCCGAAGAAGACAACACATTGATCAATTGTTTGTTCATGTCTGATGAGGCCCATTTTGATCTTAACGGCAATGTAAACAAGCAAAATTGCCGTATATGGAATGAATCTAATCCAGAAATGCTCCATGAGACGGAACTGCACCCAGAACGAGTCACTGTGTGGTGCGCAGTTTCATCAAGGTGTATTGTCGGGCCGTACTTCTTTGAAGAAAACGGTGTAACCGTTACTGTCAATGGGGACCGTTATTTGAAGATGTTGAAGGAGTTTTTTTTACCCAGAACTGCGCCGAAGACGTATACCATTCAACAGCGTTTGGTTTCAGCAAGATGGAGCAACTGCACATATAGCCAGACCAGTTATGGCGGAGCTAAACAAAAAATTGGCAAACAAATTAATTTATGGGCACTCCACTCTTCGCTGGCCCCCAAGGTCACCGGACCTGACTGCACCAGACTTCTTTTTATGGGGTTATGCCAAGCAAGAGGTGTATAAAACGAAGCCCAGGAATTTAACTGAATTAAAGCAGTCCATAACGACAATAATTGAGGCGGTCCCAACTTCAACTCTTCAGGCCGCAATGAATAATTTTTTGACCAGATGCCGCATATGTGTGGGAGAGCGTGGAGGTCATTTGCGGTCTATAATCTTTAAAAACAACTAACTACTTAAAATAAAATTTAATTTTCTAGCCAATAAAAAAAAAAATGAAATATATCGATTAAAAAAAAAGATATTTGAATTTCTTATTGAAGCACAATTGGGGCGCCACCCTGTATTCTGATCATGGGTTCAAAAAATCCATAATTGGCGACGTTGGGCAAGGGATTGCATGCCAATGAGGTTGTGATGAATTTGGAAAGGGGGTAAGTTATGACTATGTTCCCATGGGAGGTGTAAGGCAAAACGAGTAAATCTTCTTTGAACATTTTCAATTCTTCGAGAATCATAAAAGGGTGACCTGACCATACTTTGTCATGGTAGTGCCCAGCCAAGTTCTAGCACTACTCCCTTTTTACAGGATCGAACTCAACCACGTTTTTAACCCCCCATAACTTTTGAACCCATAGAGTTAGAAGCGTCAAATTTGAATCACCTATTAACTTCATAGGCACAAAGGCCCTGTGAAAAACATAATTTTGTAGAACCACTACTTCCTGAGATATTGAACAGTAAAAATTTCAAAAACCGTAATTGACTGACTGACTGACTCATTGACTGATCATCAAAATTATGAAGCACTTCTAACAATAGCAGAATCTTGAAATTTCATACAATGGTAGGTTTTCGGGTGTATACAAAGGAAAAAATCGAAAATTTCAGTTTGCTCATTCAGGGGGCGTGGTATCCGCCCACTTCCTAAAACTGGTCGTAGGATCTTGAAATTTGGAATTCTTTTAAGGTTTTGGTTGAATAACATGAAAAAATGAGAACAAAATTTATTTCCGCTTAGGGGCGAGGCATCCGCCCACTTTCTTAAAATGGTCGAAAACGTTTCAATTCGAAATTCTGATAGGGTTTCGGTTGAGTATAAGAGAAAATATAAGTATAAAAATGCAGTTTCATTAAAGGGGCGTGGCTGCCGCCCACTTTCTTAAAATGGTCATAGAATGTCGAGATTTAGAATTCTGGTTTGTTAAACTTCATAAAACTCCATGAGTAACTTTCTTTAGTGGTTTCGCAATGGACCCTTGGGGTCTTAATGTGACATCTAGACAGCCACTCTAACCTAACCTACCTATTATTTATTTATAAATTGGCAGAGCAATTAGAGTGTTAAAGTTTGCAAATTGCTAGCTTATTAGTTATTTCAAGGTTCATGCTTCCATAAAAAACTTTGCAAAAAGATGTGAAATCAGAACAAAAACATAAAATGTAAAAAAAGAGCCAAGTTCTCTTATGTGCGAACAAAACTGTCAGCCACCAAAAGTAATGAGATCTAAAAGAACGCCAAGTTCTTACATGTAATAAAAGTGTTATATTGAATATTTTAAATCGTAGAAGATAATACAACAATATTATAAGAAATAGAAAATAGTTTGGATGAAAATTTACAAGCTCACTGTTCAAGTTTTAAAATGTTACTAATCAAATCACGCTTCAAACGAAAACTTGCCAAGTGAACTTGTAAATTTTCATCCAAACTATTTTCTATTTCTTATAATATTGTTGTATTATCTTCTACAATTTAAAATATTCAATATAAAACTTTTATTACATGTAAGAACTTGGCGTTCTTTTAGATCTCATTACTTTTGGTGGCTGACTTTTTACACAGTGTTGTTCGCACATAAGAGAACTTGGCTCTTTTTTTACATTTTATGTTTTTGTTCTGATATTTAATTCCAAAAAATTATGGTCATACTAGATGTAAAACTAGATTCAACTACAAAATTACCCTAATCGGTTTTACACCCAGTGTGACCAAAATTTCTTGGAACTAAATATAAGTAAATCCAAAAATTTGGTTTGAGAACAAATTACTTTGGATATTTTCATATCATCTGCGAAAGAAAGAGACGAGTCTTTTAAGATAACACTTACATCATTTAAAGTCAGGACAAAAAAAAGAGACCCAAGATTTCCTTGGGGAACACCGGATGTGGCAATAAAAAATAACTTTTTTATTGAAAATGCTATAAAAAAAAAACTACTGAATATTTTCTAAAATTTCTTTTTTTATTTGAAAGTACAATCCTTCCGGTTAATAACGGAAAATAATTTCAGTTAAATGGCTGCCTCGGCTGGCCATGCAGTAGCCTACACGATCGGTCCAATTTTTAAGCAAATTATCAATTGTGTGTAGCTGTATTTCACCAATGAGTGCGACCCATGTTGTCCACACGACTAACTTCCCAGAGCGAAATTTCCAGCCGATGCGTCCCGTTGTAGTTGTACATGCCCGATGTTTTTTTTTAAAGTTAAATTCCATAAGTTCATTTGAATAACAGTGGCGCCTATATTACTCCTGAATATTGTAGTTTTCTATTAGTGAAAGCATTTTTCTGATCGGATTAGTATTTCCGAAGATTAATATTTATATGGCAAAACAGCGTTTGGTGGGTCAGCTAGTAATCACATATAGTCTATGATACTCCTGAATATTGTTTCCTTACACACTAACTATAAGATTTTTTGCACTATTGTTGAAATTATTGCAGAAATTATTAATAATATAATTTTCATTATATTAGGGTTGTCTTAGGTTTTTGATTGCCATTGAAAAACCGCTAAGGGGATTTCGCTCAAAACCTAATCAGCTCTTAACAATACAATACCGCGTCGAATGAGACCATGACAATACAATGAAAGGTTCGCGAGATAATCGAGCCGAAAAAACGTAACGAGCATACGCACATACGCACATACGAACACCCATACACACACAGAGATCATCATCATAAAAACGCTTGATTCGGATTCTAGTGACCTCGAAACATGAAGATATACAAATATTGGAGATTCACAAAATCGGCCCCATTACAATAACTTCCTCTGGGAAGTTAATAAATAAATAGAGTAGCGCGACAGCTCTTGAAGATCCAAGGCCTAAGTGACTTACTCTCATCAACAATTCTCTGGACGCGTGTGGAGAATTGAGGGGACCTACAATTTAACACCGATTCCGAACGGCAAAGTTGATAGAAGCACATGACAATCTGTCATGGAAGTTTTGTTAGTTCTTCTCAAGAAGCAGTACATGTGAAAAGATGAAATAAAAACTTTATGTGCACGAGTAGGACTCGAACCCACGACCACAGTGGGACGATCCATAGTAAAAAATAAAAAATACAACTATTTTAGCGGTACTTAATATTAATTGGTAAGTCATCCCAAATATATAGAAGCTCGAAATGCAATAAAATTTTTTGCTTTTATTTATTGGTCCGCAAGTTATAGCCACGTGAACATTACCTTTTTTCCGCATTTTATATAAAGAGTTTTAATGTAGTAAGTGGAATATAGTTTTCCGTCGGCTTTTTTGGTCGCTGTAATTTTTGCAATGAAACAATTAAGTTACATTCACTTTCCCAACGTTTCGGCAGGGATTGCTGCCTTCTTCAGGGGAACTTTATTAACACAAAAATACAAATAATCTTAGTTAGATCAGTGGAATACAAAAACAATAAAGTTTACTCACTTAAGCAAAATAGGAAAAATGGATTGTCAAAACATTTATATAAATTGAAAATAAATAATAAATTATATGGTTAGCACTTCGAGGAATGAAGTTTAGTCTGTTTTTGAATAGAGCACAAATTACATTTAAGAAGAAAGAAGAGAGCAATAGACAGCAGAGATGTTTTGAGTGTCTTGTTTTCGATTCATGTTGTTTTTGTTGTTGAGAATATGTAATGTTTCTAACGTGTATCGTTTCGAAACATGTTTCTCCGTCTGTAGAACTTCCACGTCTTCAAAGTTTGGAGAATGACCGTTTTCAATGCTGTGACTGGCCAGGGCTGTCTTTTCAGAGTTTTTAAGTTTAATGTCGGATTTATGATTAGAGATGCGTTGTCTAAGAAGTTGTTTTGTGGTCCCAATATAACACAGGTTGCACTGCAATGGCAAACCAAATGAACCGTGCAAGTAAGACGTGGAAGTTCTACAGACGGAGAAACATGTTTCGAAACGATACACGTTAGAAACATTACACATTCTCAACAACAAAAACAACATGAATCGAAAACAAGACACTCAAAACATCTCTGCTGTCTATTGCTCTCTTCTTTCTTCTTAAATGTAATTTGTGCTCTATTCAAAAACAGACTAAACTTCATTCCTCGAAGTGCTAACCATATATTTATTATTTATTTTCAATTTATATAAATGTTTTGACAATCCATTTTTCCTATTTTGCTTAAGTGAGTAAACTTTATTGTTTTTGTATTCCACTGATCTAACTAAGATTATTTGTATTTTTGTGTTAATAAAGTTCCCCTGAAGAAGGCAGCAATCCCTGCCGAAACGTTGGGAAAATGAATGTAACTTAATTGTTTCATTGCAAAAATTACAGCGACCAAAAAAGCCGACGGAAAACTATATTCCACTTACTACATTAATTACAAAAATTGGTAAAAAAATCAACTCAATTAAAGAGTTTTAAGGTGATTTTTTGTGACATATTCAATTGCTGTGAAAATATATTCCGCGTGTGAAAATTAAATTAATAATGGAGAATATTAATATTGAAGATATTTAAATTTAAGAAACTTTGGTAAGAAATAGATTTTTTTCGTGTTTTTTTTTTGTAGTAGCGATTTTTGCTGTGTAAGTGTGGTACATGGAAAAAAAAACGAATGTCAAATTTCAAGTAGAGTTTTCAAAAAATGGTCAAAAATGGGTCTTGAGATCTTTTTTGTTTCATAATAAGCAATGTGTCAGCTAAATAAATCACGAAAATAATCTTGCGCAAGTTTGCGCTTTTTAAAGAAATTGAAATTTTTAGGTTCGACCGTATTCATCAAGCATGGTGACTTATTAGCAACAGGGATGGTTAGTGCACATTCCAGGAAAGTTTTCAGCGTTGCTAACAAAATTCAGCAGTTACTTGGCTTGGAAGAGTTGAATGAAGGAGAAAACGAAGTTTTACAAGAAATTTCGAGGCTTTTTTGTGTTAATTTTAAGCAAAAATGGCAGTGTTGCCAAAGAAACAAATTCAGGTTTATGGAGGTTCACCAACCTTAACTTGTCCTTACCAGACGTGTTTATAAATTCCGTAAGTAATAATACTAACTTTTATGCGAAATTCTTAAAATAATTAAGTAAAGTCCCTCCTAATAAACCTTTCCTGTTTCCGAGTTCACTTGAAAAATCGTTCAAAATTCTTAAACAAACCCTTTTTTCTCTTTCGTGTGACAATTCACCTAGAACAAGCAAAGGAAGACCTCTTAAACGTATTAAAGACAGTCAACAAACCAAAATTTATCGAAAAGTGACCCAAATATGGATCACTATTTGGTAAACAAAAACGAAGATCCAGGATTTCTAAGTAATATGAATTACTCATCGGAAAGTGAAATTGATTAATTTTTCTAAGTCTTTATTATTAGAATTATTTATTTTGATATCAAAATCATGTAATGTATACAAAAAACATAAACAGAAAATCATAAATAAAAAAAAAAAAAAATAAAAACAAGTTCGCTGCTCAACTCTTTTGAATAAAAAATCCTGAATTCATAAGTTTTAGTGAATCAATTTTCTTGTTTTTAGGTTAAAATCATAGATATGAGTACTAAAATACTATTTAAGGCATGCTTGGTTGATAACTTTATTTTATTCACAATATATGAATTTTGAAGTGTTTTCTCAAACATTCGTCCCACTGTGGACGTTCTGCTTAGCAGCTAACGCACTAAGCCACGGGCAGCTGCGATGTAGAACAGCCGTTGATAACGAAAAGTTGGTCACAATCTCAACGTTCGTTGGACAAAAAACAGCAGGCGAATTGACATCTATCTAGAATTTAACATAACAACATAATTTCTGATCTTTATAGACTTTATGGCCAGCGTTGAACTATACAAAGATGTGAGGGAATTTGGCATCCCAGATAAGCTAATCATGGCCAAAGACTAAAGATAATCTATCTAAGGTATACAGATGACCGTTAACATCTTCAATGGACTCCGACAAGGAAATGAACTGGCTGGTCTCATGTCTCTTCGATAGGACCCTAGAGCAACGCAACGCCACCATTAAAAATACCCCTATTTGGCCTTGATTGTATCTTAACACTGCTTTCTCCCATTTCTGCTAAAAATAACCTCAAGTTCCTACTTATAGTTAAAACCTGATCGAGTGAGTTTCCTTTACTTTTCAAAACTCTATGTAAGATTTTCTCATTTGTTTTTCAAGCTATACATATACATATGTACGTATTTCTGATTTGATTAATTATTTATATTTTAATATTTATTCGAATATTGCAATAATGCATCACGAATTCATTACCAAAACCGACAAAAAGGGCCTCTTTAATAGAATCAAATACTTGGTTGATTGTGGCAAAGAGTCCAACAATCAAGACCGAAAGATCCGCAGCAATAATATCCGTAATCTTATCGAAAACGAAGATAAAGCCTTCGAAGATGAATTCACCGAAAAAATCAAACAACGAGTTGAACTCGACATCGACGCAAGAAAAAATTACCTAATTAAAAATAGAGAGGAGCGAGAGAAGGAAGTTAAAATGTTTGTAGCTTCGAAAAAGGTTCATCAAAGGATTTTGAATTGCCTTGAAACTCGCGACGAGTTATTGAGAAAAGACAACCACCAGACACAAGTTATTCAATTGTTCCAAATGGACGAAAAACTGAGAGCCCAAAATCGACAGAAAAAGGAAGACGAATTTTGGCTGAAAGTCCAGAATAGAGTTAATGAAAGGGTGGATATAACTCAGGAGCAGGAAGATTGTTTGAAGAAGTCCTTGAATTCAAATCAGCGCAGGTGTCTTGACATGCAAGTCAGAGAACATGAGAAGGAAAAAGAAACGGATGCGGCTCACATCAAGAAGGAGATGGCAGAAGTAAGAATTCTAGCAAAGGAAATTGACGATAAAGAACACAAAGCAGGTATAGAGCTCATTAAAGCTAAAGCTAGGGAAGCAAAATTAGCGTTGATGCATGTCCGCGAACAGCAACAACTCTTCAAGGACGAAGCTCAAAATTACGAGGACGTCTTCCACAGCGAAGTAATGAAGCAAGTTAACAAGGAAATCGAGGAAGCTAAGCTCAAGGACATGAGACTTAAACATGAGACCAGAAACTATCTGGAATACTTGAAGAAATACCATGAGATTGTCGCTGAAGACGAAAAGAATCGAAATGCGATCGAGGACGAAGGTAATCAACGTTTCAATTGTATGAAACATGCCCAACGGAAAAGATTGATTGCGGGCAAACGTCAACTAGTTGAGACATCTCATCAAATGTTACTGAAGCAAATTTGTGAGGACCAAGCAAAGAAGATGAGGCTTGAAGACGCTGAAAAAGAAAAAATGCCTGACTATCCATTTCCGAAAGTGAAAATAGTTGACAAATTGAAGGAACGATTAAAGAGGCAAAAGGAACTAGCCGATCAGATAGAAGTAATGAATCGTTTGAAGGAGATGAAACAGAAGGAATTTGAGAACGTACTCAACCGAGCCGAAGAAGATAAAAAGTCTTGTGCGCAGGTGCTGGAACTACACAAAGCAACAGGTATCGATTACTTGCCTACACATCCGAATTGGTTGCTCTTGCCTTGTGATGACTGCCTACCTGGAAAGGGTTCCTCAGAAGATAAAACAAAACAGACAAAAGGCCGTTGTGAAGGTTGAAAAGAAGTCGAGCTCTCTTTCAAAGTTCCAAGTTCAGGAATTCCATTGTTATCTACTTTCACCTTATATATATTTTGCGGTCGCTTGATAGTTGATCTTATTATGACACAATAGTCAATACCCTGTAGCACATTAGGTCCGTTCGTTTACCTCATAAAACTGCCCAAAGCTGCCCAAAACTGCCCAAAACTCCCACTTTTGCGTTCGTTTACTGCCACTAATCCTAAAATCTGTCACTTTTGAAGGAGAAAATATTTCCCCTACCTGCCGATTTTAGCTACAAAAATTTCTTGTGGCAGTTTGTGTAAGTTCTGTCAAACCATAAGAAGTACATTGAATTTTTTTGACGTTTGACATAATTTTGTGCATTGGGCAGATTTTGCCTGTAAAGCGTTCGTTTACTTTTTGGGCAAATCATAAAATTTCATC
Organism: Sphaerophoria taeniata; assembly: GCA_943590905.1. NCBI lineage: Eukaryota > Metazoa > Arthropoda > Insecta > Diptera > Syrphidae > Sphaerophoria > Sphaerophoria taeniata. Next base: position 264,857,638 of record OX016540.1, read on the forward strand.
CCCACTCCTCCATTTTTGACAGTTTTTACACAAACTGCCCAAAAAGTAAAAGAACGGACCTACTATAACAATAACAATAATATGTGAGTAGTTGAGTACAATACATTAATTTCATTGCAATTCGCAGTAATTACAAACGTGTAATTTTCAAAATTCATTCTAAGAAAATAATAAAATAAATTCACTGTAAATTCATGCGTTGTTTATACTTTACTTACTTAACCGGCTCATATAATCTATGAAGGTTCTCAGCCTGAGATACTGCAGCCTTCTATAGGGAACGGTCTCTTGCATGCACTCTGGCATCCGCAGTCACTTGGTCCTTGGTTCGGTCTTCCTTTTCGTCTTGAACCTGGAGTCTGCGATGACAAGACTTTCTTGGGTGAATCGTTGTCGGTTGTCCATTCGATAAATGTGGCCTAACACATGTAGTCGTCTTTTCTTGGCTTTCTGGACTACATCCATATCCTGGTACAGCTCGTACAGCTCGCAGTTGAACCTCCTTCTCCTTTCACCATAGTCGCATACAAGACCGAAAATCCGTCGAAGAATTTTTACTTCGAAAGTTCCCATATCAATTCCTCCAACACGCGGTGCCGGCGCGGTAGAGTAGGACTGGTAAAATCAAAGATTTGTATAGCAGACACTCTTCTTTCGAGTGAGGAGTTTTGAACCCAGTTGTTTTGCCAAACCGCTGCTAGGTTCACTTGGGTAATTTTTCGTCGGATCTGTCTGCACTAAGTACTCGTTCGTCGGATTGATGTTTGTTCCAAGCTAGGTAGGTGAACTCCTTAACTACCTCGAAATTGATGCTACCAACAGTGACGTTTTGTCTTACGTGGTGGACAGATGTTTTTTGGTTTGTTGATAGTATGTACATTGTCTTGTCCTTATTCACTTCAAGACCAACGGGTTTCGCCTGTTTTTCAATCGCTCTAAAGCCCTCACAGCTCTCTTGGATCGACCGATGAAGTCTATGTCGTAAAAGAATAGCCTAGGAGCTGGGTGGATTTATTGAAGATAGTGTAACCACACCTGCCTTGCGCACTAACTGCTCCAGAACTATGATGAAGAAATCGCAGGGTGACGCTTCTGCTTGTCTAAACCCTGCGCATGTTTGAAACAACTCGGATGAGTTGTTACCCATTTGCACACTGCACTGCGTATTGTTTAGCGTCATGCGGCACAGCTGGATCAGTTTTTTCGGGATCCCGAATTCAGTCATCGCCATCATAAGCTCTTGACGGTGGATGGTATCATAAGCAGCTTGGTCTATCGTTGTTCTGCCTGGCCTAAAGCCACGCTCGTATGTATTTTTGTGTTGCAGAACGGTTTGAGACGCTCATACAATAGTTTTAAAGGATTTTGTATGCAATATTAAGCAGGGATATGGCTCTATAGTTTTTGCATGACATAGGATCGTCTTCTTTGCAGATCGGGCATTTAGAGCTTATAGACCAGTCAGTGGGCATGCATTCTTCCTCCCACACTTTGGTGATGACCTGGTGCATGCTGTTCATCAAAACACCTCTTCCATATATAAAGAGTGTTGGATGTACATTTACGTACTTTGTTGTTGAAACACTTGAACAAACAAGTTTAATTTCAAGCTATGTTTTGTATTGAGTTTGAGTTTTCAGAAAAAATATTTTTTTCATTCTAATTATAAACTCTGAGGAATAAACATTTGGGGCTATTCTGCCATTTCTGTTATTCTGTTATGAATTTTCTGTTATGAATCATAAAAGATTTAGAAATAACAGATCTTTTATAATTGGTATTCAGAACTTCGAACTTTTATAAGATTCTGTTATGAATTTTTCGAAAAAGAAATCTGTTATGAGACATCTGTCATTTATCATAAATAAATTGTGTGATTTGACAATCAATTCAGAATTGGTAAATGAATTTGTGAAAAATATTGATATCCAATACTGATGGTAAGTTTAATTTCTATTCAATTCAGTTTTAATTTATCTATTTTATAATATATGTACTAGATGCCATTTTTCCAGAAACCAGCCCCTGCATTTTCCGGAACTGCTGTATGGCCAGTTTCCTGAAATCTCCTTGGCGAATTACAAGAACAAGAATGTTGTTTTGTTCTTCTATCAATTGGACTTCACAAGAACGAAATGTTGAAGGGTATGTAATGATTCGATTTTTTAAGAAAGCTTTCAAAACCTTTTCGTTTTCTTAGCAATGCAAACGTCGAACAAAATCCTCAAAAAGGATCGCAACAGTTTGGACATCAATGTTTTAGGCAAAAGTGAAGACTCAAGAGCTGCATGAAGCTACTGAGTTAGAAGAAAAGGCAGATGCAGTTGGCAAAGAGCCAACAGAGGATCCACAGGTGCTCGAGCTGAAGGCCGAACTGGCTAAAATCAAAGAAGAACGTGACTATTTGCAGAGTCAGCTCAAATTTCAGGTGCAAGTGAATTCCGAGCTGAAGGGACTACTTGTGGCTTCGGTAGGTGAGGATCTCCAGACGAGGGTAAATGTCCTGACCGAAGATTAACTTCAACTGACAAAAGCTCTCTTAGACACCGCAAACAATCTGAATACTCACACGGTAAGACTTTTGGTGCTGGTTTAAATCTCGATTTCAATAAAAACTCGACTCTTTTAGGAACAAATTCCTCGCCAGCCAGTGCGAAGTGTGGGGCAGTAAATTCCTCGCCAGCAGTGTCATGGTTGAGGAACTTGCCCGCTGGAAGGCTGATTTAACGCAGGAAAACCAACTGCTCACTGAATCAACCAAACGTCTTCTCCGCCTAACCTCCGAAACTCGCAAAACTCAACTGGATATTCTGAAAAACCTCAAATTCATGGCCAAAATCAAATATCTCAATTTGCCAGCAACAGGCGTAACAAGTCTCGGTTCGGAGTGTTTGAATATTCTGCAACAAATGGCACTCCATTCGGGTGTCGGCATCCCGGATAATCTCTATTTAAGCAATGACAATCAGCAGACCACGCACGACGAACAATTAGCCATTCAGGTAAGTTGAAGGCATTTTTAGAGAGCCTTTCTATATCTTTGTCGTTTTGATCCTTACAGGCCCTAGAATTCATAAGTCAACCGCTGATAGCGACCGATGATCACACACAGCCACATCAGCGTCAAGTACGAGAATTCTCCAATTCGGTGCTCAGGCTTCCCACGGACTCGTACTCGCTGATGTCTTGGAAGCAGTTCTCAAAACAATTGCGAATAATTTCATGACCGAGCGTTATTCCAGCGATGTGATAGCCATTGCATAGAACGCCACACGCGAAATATACACCAGATGTCCTCTTGCAATGGGTGAGGCGAGACTTGGCTATGTACAAGGCCTACAAGGAAAAATCTGTTATAATGGCTGCGAGGTCGCTGATCACACTATATCGAGAACAGTTGCCAGCGCTGTTGCAGAAGAAGGACCGTAATCGACAGACAGAAGCTCAAGCGTAGACAAAAATCAAAGAGTATGGAAAAATTCAGGCGCATGAGAGTGTTCCTGGAGTCAGCTCCAGTTGCTAAAGAAATCCAAGACTATCGATTTGGCGATGATAACGAAGATTCGGATTCTAACGATGGCCAGTGGGTGGATGTTTCTGATGCCGAGGAGGAGCCGAACTCGGAAGACGATATTGACGAAAGCGACGATGAAGATGAGGACGAAGAAGATGATGAGGATGATGATAAAAACGATGAGGAGGACGAAGAGGATTCTGGAGAAAATGAAGAAGAATCGGCGGATGAAGAAGTGAAATCTGAAAAGCCAACAGTCGAAACCAAACAAAAGAAACAAAAGCTTCCGATGGAAGTAAGACTTCTAAATGAAAAACAAGCCGCACATGAACACTCGCCCTGACACAAATTTTCACCGATGAAGACTTCAAACGAATCGACATGGCCAACATCAAGAAATGCGTCGCTGCTTCTTGTTTTTAAAAGATTATTTTATGAAAATAACGTTGGAAATAAAATACCAAAATAAAATAAAATGATTTATTTACGATTTCATTTTGATACCGTTTTGGTGGTGGTTATACTTCTCCGCTATAGCGTAGCCTTTGTATGGTCCGGATCGAGTTGCAGAGCACGTTCAAAATGCAAAATATCTTTTTCTAGATTGTCACTGTAGTCGAGCCACAATTAACGAACATAAAAAGCATCGGCTGATGTGGTATCGTTCTTCCTGATATTGCCGAGGAAGGTGCAGCATTTGGCATTGCGAACGTATTCCTTTTCGAACTTGGATCGATGTGAATGAATGTGCGCGCATCGCCCAGTGCATTGTGATAGTTGCAGAGCATCATTTGGCATGCAACACGATTGCTTTAGTAGGCGGCCGAATCGGGGCATAGTAAAATTGCATCCGAGTATACTTTTAGTGCAGCCTGGTAGTTTTGTGATTTATTTTGGTAATTGCCCTGCTTCCACACACTCCATTGTGACAACGTCGCCTCTGAAAGTTAAAAGTGATATTTCCTGTGTAATGAATAAAACTTAAAAGACACGTTGGTCTTAAGTTGGCCTTGGCAGTAGTAACTTACCCGCAAATGCTCATCATCACTGGCTATCAAAACATTTTGAAACGACCATTCTGGCTAAAACCTCGAACCTTCTCAACTGGCGATACGTACAAATTTATACTTTCACTTCACTGGAAATAATTAAAACCACTAAAAACATAAAACAATTGGATTAAACATAAAATATTACCATTTTATGTACTTATGAACGAGCTGTGTCTTCCGCGCTTCAAATTTAAGTATTAAAAAAAATTATTTTTAACTGAAAGCGTAGTACTTATTGAAATCTTTTATCATAAAAGTCCCAAAAAGTTGTCTGTTATTCTGTTATGATTTGTAACAGATTTCTTAAAAGATTTTGGCTTGCTGAATACCAAATAGGCGATTTATAAAAGATTTTCAGTATGTTCGAATTTTTTGACAGTTCATAACAGATTTCTTAACAGATTTTATAACAGATTTGGCTTGCCGAATACCAAATCTGTTATTCAAAAAAGATTTATTGACAAATAAAACTTTTGTATGGGAATTCATAACAGAATAACAGAATAACAGAATAAAAGATTTCGCCGAATAGCCCCAATTATTTTGTTCTATCGTTTTAACAAATTGTTTATATTCCAACAGGTTATCGGCCCAGAACCCGCAAGACAATAAGTTTCAAGGGATCAAGAATCAAGATTAAAGGCAATAAGTTTCAAGAAATCAAGATTTTAGAGTTTATTTAAAATAAATATTAGCAACGACTGATGGAACAAGATTTAATGTAGCAAGATTGAATGATGCAAATTATTCGAATTGGAAATTCAAGCTTGAACTATTGTTAATTAAAGAAGGGTCATGGGAAACAGTAAATAAAGAAAAACCGAATTTCACTGCAGAAAATGCTGCTGGTTTGATAGAATGGAAAAAGAATGACGATCAAGCAAGGGCACTTATTGGTCTTTTAGTCGAAGATGGACAGCTTGTTCATATTAGACGTGAAAATTCTGCCAGAGATGCTTGGCTAGCATTAAAGAAATATCACGAAAAGGATACAATAAGTAATAGGTGTCATTTAATGCGAAGAATTGGTTCTCTAAAGATGGAAGAAGGTGGTGATGTTCCATCTCACATTAATCAAATGATAGTTTTGTTTGATAAACTGCGAGATCTAGGTGAAGAGGAACTCTCAAAAAGTTGGAGTATTGCCATGCTTCTAAGTAGTTTACCACGAAGCTACGATACTCTCGTTACTGCACTTGAGACAAGGCCACATGAAGATTTGACATTTTCATTAGTCCAATCAAAGCTAATGGAAGAATATATGCGTCGGACTGAAGGTAATAGGGAAAGAATAAATAAAGAAACTATTTTGAAGGTTCATGACAAAAGGGAACGAGAATGTTTCTTCTGTAAGGAGAAAAAACATTTTAAGAAAGACTGCTTACAATACAAGAAATGGAAAGCTAAGGCAAACAAAAACAAGAACGGTCTGTTTAAGCAAAAGTAATGAAACAAACTAATTATACTAGTGATGTACAAAATTTATTAAATTTGATTTGAAGTAAATGAATTAAAGAAAAACTTACACTATGTATTATATTTAAAATATATTTTATAACGACTATAAAATGAATTTAAAAGAATTAAAAAAAAAAAAAAAACAACAACAAACTTTGATAGTTTATAATTTGCAATTCGAAATGGTGTATTCAGGCATCGTTTGAAATGATGAAAGTCGCTCCATAAATATGAAAATATAAAACAAATTTTTATTTTAATAAATTGAACACATTTTTTTTTCTCACAGCACTGTACTTACGACCAATGAAACACCCACCTGACCTTGAATAGCAAAACAAGTAGATTAAGCTGAAATACAGAAAAGCATCAGAACAAAAACGAATAATATGATTAATCAATTAATTAATCACAAAACATGCACTACAATCTATCTATCTACTTAATCATGCACTACAATCAATACATGGGACTCAAAACACATTTTAAATCAACATTAAAACACAAAGCAAAGTTAACCTATATATGAAACACAAACGCAACACAAATGTACTTTTTCACTTTAACAATTAGGTAAGCAATGTCACAAATTGTATTGTATTGTATTTTTTTGACTTTTAGGTTTAAACAAATAAACAAATGATTAGAACTTAAACACTTTTTACACACAATTTAAACTTTTTAAGGAGTTTTAAAGAGAAACACGTTGTAATTACTATATATATGCAATAAACAGTTTACCACGATTTGACAGCTAAACCTTCAATAACAGATAAACAAATTACACTTGTAAAATAAAGTTTTTTGCAAGGAATAAGACTGTTAAGTTAATTAATTCATTAAACTTATAATTTGTAAGATTTCAACAATTTTTTAAAACTTATAAACAATTTAAGTAGAAGAAAAGAGAAAACTTATGATAATAAGCTAAAGGGAGACAAATATACAAAAGTTTCAAGTTCCACAACAGTTCCACAACAGAAACTGATCTTTAGTACTAAAAATGACCAAGAAAAAAGTTGGCATCACTTTTTTCATAAAGTGAAGTGAAAAAAATATAAAAAGCAGGAAAATTTATACAGACGGTCTTATTCTGATCCAGTCCAGTCAAGAGTCAACCAGTGGTAAATATCAAGTCAAGTTCAGGTAAATCAAATTGCAAAGCATTAAACGATTTATACGTTAAATGCATATGGTTTGATAACTAACAAAACTAAATATTGTAAATATATTAAGTATACAATTAAGTGGAAATCATTGGATGACACTATACGTCCAGTGAATTTTGCTTAATTAATAGTTAAAATAATTTACTATTATTATTAATATTTTAAGATTATTTTTAAGGAAAAAAGAAAGAGAAAAATAAAATAGTATGATCTAATCAAACAATAATGTTCGCTGTTGCTTTTTATTTTTTTATGATTTAATGTCAATCGAATATTACGGTACGTACTAAAGGTTTGCCATTAAACACGGTCAATTCACAGCAAACAAGGCAAATAAAGTAGACAACAGTAACAGTGAATTTCTATTTATAGTATCAAATAATTTTGATGGTTGGATCAATGATTCAGGAGCTACTTGTCATATATCAAGTGACAAGTCGTTCTTTACTTATTTGGATTCAAATCATCATGAGAAAATCAATGTTGCGAACGGTAACGAGGTAGAATCCAAAGGACGTGGGAACGGAAAAATACGTTTTCTCAATCAGAAAAATGAGGTATCTTATGTAACATTGACTGAAGTTTTGAATGTTCCAGAAATTGGTGGAAATCTGTTATCTGTACGAAAACTCATTGATGTTGGTTTCACCATAAATTTCAAAAAGGAAATATGCGAAATCAAGTTAGAAGATAAGCAAGTTGCTGTTGGGGATTGAATTTATAATCTATATAAGTTACGTGAAGCAAATAAAATTTTGTTAGCTTGTGAACAATACGAAAATTGCATCCATTACTGGCACAGATTTTGTGGACATCGAGACCCACAAGTTGTTAAGGATATGGTTTCGAACGAAATAGTTAATGGTATAAAATTAGTCGATTGTTGTGTTAGATGTCAATGTGATATATGTATAATTAGATTTAAGTTTTTTTTTATGTAACGTTAGTAATTAACGATTTCCAAATAAATGAAAGATGACTCGACTTTCTTTTCCAAAACAATCTAACTCTAAGACTATGGCTCCTCTTGACCTTATACATACGGATGTTTGTGGCCCGATGCAAAAAGTTTCGCCAAGCGGCAAACGTTATATATTGACTTTTATTGATGATTTTACCAGGTTCACTACCGTTTATCTTCTGAAGCAAAAGTCAGAAGTGTTATCCAAACTTCAAGAATATGTTGAAATGGTAAAAACAAAATTTAATCGTAAGCCAAAAGTAATAAGGTCGGATCGAGGAGGAGAATATACTGGTAATGCTATCGTCGACTACATGAAATCCCAAGGTATTCAAGCTCAATACACTGCGGCGTATACTCCTCAGCAAAATGGTATTGCGGAATGCAAGAACCGTACACGAATAGAGATGGCACGTTGCATGTTGTTGGATGCAGATTTGAAGTACACGTTTTGGGCTGAAGCAGTTATGACAGCAAACTACATTCAAAATCGTTTACCCAAATAACTCCTTATGAAGGATGGAATGGTTCGAAATAACATATCAAACATTTTAGAATATGTGGTTCAAAATGTTTTGTTCACGTTCCAATCGAAAAGAGACAGAAATTAGATCAAACTGCTATTGAAATGGTTTTGTTGGATACGATGAACAATCAAAAGCTTATCGTTGCTACGATTCGACAAAGAAGAGAGTAGTTATAAGCCGGGATGTAAAGTTTGCAGATTTTCATCAAAATTCAATAATAAAAAAATCGCCAACAAGCGTAAATACAAATGAGAAACAAACAGACATTGAATTTAAAATAAATAAATAAAATAAATAAATAAATAAATAAATAAATAAATAAATAAAAGAATCTTAGCAAGAATTACAACAAGAACCACAGCAAGAACCAAAACAAGTACAAACTCCAGAAGTAGACTTTTCAGAAAACAAAAATGAAATTGATAGAAGTAATCGAATATCGAAAAGAATAACCAAAGGAATTCCACCTGCAAGGTTAATTGATGAAATTTTTATAAAAGGATGTTTTATTTAGTAAACATAAAAAAGAATTGCTTGAGGCAATGAAAGATGAAATTAATTCCTTAAATGAAAATCGGACTTGGGATTTATGTGAACTACCAAAAGATAAAAAAGCAATTGGAAGTAAATGGGTATTTAAAAAAAAAACGGTATCAAATGAAAAAGGAAAGAGATTCAAAGCTCGTTTAGTTACCCAGGGATTTTCGCAAAAGTACGGTTGTGATTACGATCAAGTATTTGCTCCGGTTGTGAGAATAACGACTTTTAGAATCCTTTTGTCAATATCAGCGAAAGAAGATTTCATTGTCCAACATCTAGACGTGAAAACAGCATTTTTAAATGTCGATTTAAAAGAAACAATTTACATACGACAACCACCTGGTTTTGAAGTTGAAGGAAAGGAACATTTAGTTTGCTTATTGAAGAAAAGTTTGTATGGACTCAAGCAAGCGGCAAGAGCTTGGACTGAAGCAATTCATTCAGTTATAGTAAATGCGGATTTTCTTCAAAGCAAAGTCGACCCTTATCTTTATTCAAAGAAAGTAAAAGGTGAATGGTGTTACATTTTGATTTATGTTGACGATATCCTACTTGCAAGCAAATCTAAGAACTTGATTGATGCAACAGAAAGAATTCTTTCATCAATATTTCAGTTGAAGAATTTAGGAAATGTCAAGAGTTTTTTAAGCCTGCAAATAGAAAAGAATTCAGGTTGAAATTATGAACTAAATCAAGAAAGGTATATAGAACAGATTGCAAGAGATTTTGGTTTGGCAGAATCTATGATCTCTAATATTCCAATTGATCCAAATTATGGAAAACAGGTAGATGAAGGTGATCTTCTGATGAACAATAGCAAGTATCAAAAGCTTGTTGGATGTCTTCTATACATTGCAATAAATTCAAGACCTGACATATCCACAAGTATTTCAATATTGTCACAGAAGGTTAGTCAACCAACACAATAGGATTGGAACGAACTTATACGCATACTTAAATATTTTAAAGGGAACAGCAAAAATTAAATTATTACTAAGCAAAGTTGAAAACAAAGAAGATGAACTTTTATATGGATACGCTGATGCAAATTGGGCTGAGAAAAGAGTAAACAGGAAATCAAATAGTGGATATTTATTCAAAGTGAACGGCGGCGCGCGTTATAAGCTGGTCCTGCAGGAAACAAACATGTGTTGCACTCTCGTCCACTGAAGCCGAGTTCATTGCTCTTTCTTTTGAATATCACCGAAATAAATCCTTAAAGCATCCGTATGAATAAGAAACAATTATATTTTATTGAAATCCAAATTCAGAATGAAAAATTTTCTTGATTAGAAAATGTTCAATAACAAAAAATAAAAAAACAAAATGTAGATTATAAGAAAGTACAAAGTGTGAATGTTTAAGGTAGCTTAACAATTTTCAATACTCCTCCTCGTTCACGCAACATTGCATTTTTCTCTAAAATACTTGTGTTTTGTAAAATTTAATGGGTTCGTAAGTAGATCTGCAATCATTTCATCAGTTTGACAATATTCAAGTTCAATTAATTTCTTTCTTGCAAAATCTCGAATCATCTTGTATCTTGTATCTATGTGTTTGGTTTTGTATGAAAATTTGATGTCACGTACCAGTTCAATACAGCCCTGGTTGTCTTCATAGATTGTAGTTGGTGATTTAATCTGCTCATGCATTTCTTCAAGAAGTTGTCGTAACCACTTGACTTCTTTTGCCGCTTCTGATACAGATATGAATTCGGCTTCACAAGTTGATGCTGATACCATATTCTGTTTTTGACATGACCAACTAATTGTTCCACCATTCAGAAAAATTATTCTTCCACTGTTTGATTTACGATCAGCTCTGTCATCAGCCCAAGTTGCATCAGCATAACAAAACATCGAAAGGTTCTTGGATTGAATATTGCTGAGTTTTAACTTCATTTCAAATGTTGATTTGAGGACCTAGCTACGCGTTTCACTTGATTCCAATCTTCAGAAGTTGGCTTCGATACCTTTTGTGCTAAAATACTGATGCTTGCTGAAAAATCTGGTCTTGTATTGATTGATAAGTATAAAAGTCTTCCAATAAGTCTTCTGTATTTGGTATTATTTTCTAGTGTAGTTGATTGATGTGTCTTTCCATAATTAACTTCTAAAGGTGTTTTTGCTTCTTTAGCATCTATCAGGCCAAAATCTCTTGCAGTGTTCAGGATATAATTTGATTGACACAATTCAAAATTTCCGTTTGAATCCTGAGTGACTTCCATTCCGAGATAATGCTTTATTGGTCCCAAATTATTCATCTTGAAATTCGACTTTAAGATACGTTCAATGTCTTGAATTTCATTTGTAGTATGACAAGCAACAAGTATGTCATCAACATAGACAACTATATAACAAAAGTCATTATTGATTTGTTTTGAATACATACATGGGTCATTGTAGCTCTGGGAAACATTGTTTTCTATTAAAATGTCATATAATGTACTGTTCCATGATCTTGCTGCTTGCTTGAGTCCATATATGCTTTTCTTCAACAAACAAACTTTTGGCTCATTTGTTCTAAATCCTTCTGGTTGTCGCATGTAGATAGTTTCCGTTAATTTTCCATTCAAAAATGCTGTTTTAACATCCATGTGGTAAACAAGCATTTTTCTTTTAGCCGCTATTGACAGTAAAGTTCTAAATGTGGTGTGTGAAACAACTGGTGCAAATACCTCGTCATAGTCTTCGCCATACTTTTGAGAATATCCTTGAGCTACATACCTTGCTTTATAACGTTCAACTTCACCACTTGCACTTGTCTTAATCTTGAATATCCACTTTCCTCCGATAGCCGTTTTGCCTTTTGGTAGATCAACTAATTCCCATGTTTCATTGGACATGTGTGCCTCAATCTCCTCCTGCATGGCAAGGAGCCAACGCTCTTTGTCATCACCTTCGACTGCTTCTGTATATGTCTTGGGTTCAATAACTTCTTTTGTAATGAAAATCTTTTGTTCTCTTTCATCTGTAAATCGCTTTGGTGGAATTCCTTTATTGATCCGTTCTGACACACGGCGAGATTGTTGTATGTCTGGGATAATTTCTTGGCTAGGTTGACATAAGTCTTGTATGTTTGATTGTTCTTGAAATTTTTGGTCTTGATTATTTGCATTCTGTATTAACTGTTCTGTTTCTGGCTCTTTTTCTGATAACTCTGTGTTCTTATTCTTCGGTTTTTCAATAAAACTAACTTCATTAGATGGTTCAATATTTTCATTTATTTGATCTTCGTGGTAACTATTCGTAAATTTTACATCCCGACTGATTATCACTTTCTTGGTTTTTGGATTATAGCATCTGTATGCTTTTGATTGCTCGTCATAGCCTAAGAAAATAACTTCTATTCCAACATCATCTAGTTTTTGTCTTCTTTCTGATGGAATATGAGCAAAGCATTTCGATCCAAAAACTTGAAAAACAGTTGTACTAGGCTTTGTGCCGTTCCATCTTTCATACGGTGTCATGTCTGTTGTTCTTGTTATTATACGATTCTGTATGAAATTAGCTGTGGCCACTGCTTCACCCCAAAAGGAGTAAGGCAAATTCGCATCGATAAGCATGCAACGTGTCATTTCTATTAAAGTTCGATTCTTCCTTTCTGCTTTTCCGTTCTGCTGAGGACTGTATGGTGCTGTGAGTTGAATCTGTATACCTTTGGTCTTCAAAAAATTCATTAGGTTTATGCCATTATATTCACCACCTCTATCAGAACGAATAATCTTTGGTGCTCTTGAAAAATTTGTTTCACAGAATGCTACAAATTCCTCAATACTCTTCTCAACTTCGGATTTGTGAGCCAATAATCGGATTATGGTAAAGCTTGAATAATCATCAATGAAAGTCAATATATATCGCTTTCCATTTGGAGTCATTGTCTGCATTGGACCGCAAACATCCGTGTGCACCAAATCTAAAGGTGCAATTGATTCTGTATCAGACTTTTTAGGAAATGGAAGTCTACTTAGTTTACCCTTCATGCATGTGCTGCAGGTTTCTTTAATACCACATTCAATAATCTCTAAGTCTTCAATGGTTCCCTTTGAGTTCATTCTTCTTATTGCATCTGGACATCGATGACCCATTTTTCTGTGCCATGTATGAATGCATTTGTCGTTATGTTGTAACACACGCACAGATTCGGGCTGTCGAAGAACATACAAGTCAGAATCTGCAATTGAATCTGCAACACCAATTTGCTCGCCATCACATTTGATTTCTCCGATTCGTTCATTGAAATTTATGTGAAAGCCTTGCTTGGTAAGTTGCTTTACTGAAATGACATTGCCCACTAATTTGGTAACAAGTAATACATCAGTTAGCTTCGTCTTATGAACTTCGTTACTTTCGCTGCACAATTCAATAAAACCACTTCCAATGCCTTCTACTGGAGCTGATTTTCCATCTGCTAGTTTGATTGCAGTCTTGTAGCTAACATCGATTTCCGTAAAAAATCGCTTATCATTAACGACATGTTTTGTTGCACCAGAGTCAAGTATCCATTGATCACTTCTTTCTTGACCCACTGCAAATAGAAAATCTTTACTTGAATTCATAAAAGTACCTTTATCTTCTTCAATAGAATGAACTCTTTCATTTGAGGTTTTAATTTTGTACTTAAACTTCTTTGCAAGCCAAGCTTTATACTTCGGACAATCTTTCTTAAAATGATCAGCTTTCTTGCAGAAATAGCAAACATTTAAGTGTCCTACTACTTCCAGAACTGAATCACTCTTTGTCTCTTTTGAGAGATATCGATCAAATTCATCGATAACTTTCTGTTGAACCAATTCATAGGTTATATCTTCTTCTTTTCGTGCTTCCAGAGTAGTTATTAGAGTGTCATAGCTTCTTGGTAGACTGCTAAGAAGCATGGCTGCACTCCAAGTATCTGAAAGAACTTCTTCTCCCATGTCACGTAATCTTGTGAACAGATTCTGCATTTTATTAATATGGGCTTTTCCATCCCCACCTTCTTCAAGTTTTAAAGAGCAGATGGTTCTCATTATGAATACTTTATTTGATAACGTATTCTTTTCATAATATTCTCTTAACGCATCCCAACATTCTTTTGCAGTCGTCTTTAAACGGATTAGAGGGAGTTGATCATCTTCAACCGATAAACAAATTGTTCCTCTAGCTTCATCATCTAATTGGTCCCATAAATCAAGTTCTTTTTCATTGGTTGTTTGTCCTGCTGCATTTAACATCGGATCTGGTCTTTTGTTCAAAATTACCTTCTTCCATAAATTTTGTTTTCTTAAGAGAAGCTCCAATTTAAACTTCCAGTTCGAATAGTTGGAATTGTTCAACACTGGAATCTTGTTAATTGTTCCTTCCATCTTGATTCTTGAATAAAATTCTTTTTATGCCTTTATTGATTCTAGAAATTTCCTTGCAATAAAAATATTTTCCTTAATGTTTCTTGTTCGATATAAGTCTCATAATCTTTTGAATATCACCGAAATAAATCCTTAAAGCATCCGTATGAATAAGAAACAATAATTATATCTTATTGAAATCCAAATTCAGAATGAAAAATTTTCTTGATTAGAAAATGTTCAATAACAAAAAATAAAAAAAACAAAAAGTAGATTATAAGAAAGTACAAAGTGTGAATGTTTAAGGTAGCTTAACAATTTTCAATACTTTCTGAAGCTTGTCAAGAAGCTTCTTGGATTTGAAGAATTTTAAAAGATTTTAATCAAGATTTAAGTAATGCTATTGTAATATTTGAAGACAATCAAAGCGTATTGAAATTGATAAAGGATGAACATTTTTCAAATCGAACAAAGCACATCGATACCCGTTACCATTTCGTGAAAGACTTCATTAAGAATCAAACCATTGCATGCAAATATTGTCCGACCGAATCCATGCTTGCAGATCTACTCACAAAGCCATTGGGTCCTGGAAGACATAAAATGCTTCGATAGAGGTGTGGTCTCGTTGAGTAAATGAGGATTAGTGTTGGATGTACATTTACGTACTTTGTTGTTGAAACACTTGAACACTCAAGTTTAATTTCAAAGCTATGTTTTGTATTGAGTTTGAGTTTTCAGAAAAAATATTTTTTTCATTCTAATTATAAACTCTGAGGAATAAACATTATTTTGTTCTATCGTTTTAACAAATTGTTTATATTCCAACAAAGAGTTCCGCAGGTATGCCATCCGACATGGCGGACTTGTTATTTTTTAGCTTTTGGATGGCTCTTCACCGAAGAGGTACGGTGCTGGGGGCTGGGACTGGGTATTCATTGAGTGGTCTCGCTTCTCCTTCGTTATTGGCCCGTTCGGCATTATGCGCATTCAGCAGCTGTTGGAAGTGCTGCTTGATAACATCTACAATTCCCTGTGGTTCGGTGACTAGATTTTCCTCACTGTTTCGAAGAGCCTGTGTGCCGATTTTGAAACCAGAAGCTAATTGCTTCGAACTTTTAAAGAAACGTCGGGTGTTGTTCTTGGCCCGAGACTCTACTACCCTTCCTGCGTTGCAGCATCTGCAACGTGCATTTCCCGTCTCTCTTTCCAATAACGCACACTCATCATCATGTCTTCCTTCCCGATTTTTGTATTGAAATTTCAGAGTACGATTTTGACGTCGTACTCTGGACAGGCTCCGTAGCCTCTATCCAGGAGGTTGTAAAACTCCTTCTTGGCGTGTGCCGTGTGCACATATTAGACTGATGTTTTGTAGTGTGGCCTTGATGCAGATTACAGCCAGGCGATCACTTTGGCTTGAAATCCATGACGTTTGATCTTAGCCGCTTTCCCACGATGAATCCGACGAGTAATATAATGTTGTTTTCCCTGGCTATGACGCAGAACAGGTGGGTTAAATCCTGCTCGTGCCCATAAAGTTTTTATTTCATCTTACACCGGTACTGCCTGTTTCGAAGAACTGACAACACTTCCGAGAGTATTAATCTCTCATGAAAAATGTGCTTCTCAACTTTGCCGTTAGGAACCGGCGTTGAATTTTAGGTCTCTCAATTTTTCACATTCACTTAGAAAATTGTTGATGAGTGTTAGCCAGTTAGGCCCTGGCTCCTCTACAGCTGTCGCGCAACTCTTTTAATTTTTGCTCCATGAATCTTCACGTTTTTTTGTGTTTGTACACAAAAAATTGTATACTTTTGAAATCACAAACAGTGTTTATGTTTAACTGAAACTGAAAGTCCAAAGGTCCAAAGTCAAAATTGTGTTTTCGCATTCAAAACCATTTTTTGAATAGAAAAAAAAAATCGTAGCGATCGAAATTCAAAAGTGTATTAGTGCCAAAAAAATTGTCAAATTGAATCTTAGATCGGTTAGATTGTAAAAGCGAAAACGACTAATTGCACACACACCGATTTTGGACGGGAAGTATAAAATCGGCCGACATTTTCCCAGTAACAGCGTGCTTGCACACTCACCGAATGGTCGGCAAAAAATTCGTGTGTGTGCAAGCTTGTATTTAATCACGTACGCTACTACTTCCTGATATTGCCTGCGGTGGCGATACAGTGGCAGTGACCCGCTGCTCACCAGCATTTTGGAGGCACCGATCAGCGGTCGGTGTGTGTGCCAGGTCCCGTTCCCAGATGTGGTTCACTATTGGAATTTGAACGACCGGTATAAAATCGGCCGTCCAAAATCGGTGTGTGTATGCACTTAGCCTAATGGTATTTTCTTAACTCGAAATAATTTGAAAAAATAATTATAACATTTGAAAAACTTTTAATTTATACTAAAATACAACCTTATAAGAAATCACTAAATTTTTGAGTTTTAAATTTAATTTTATAAATTCAAAAGCTTTAAACATTTTAATATTAAAAAAAAGAAGACATCAATCATTTACGACGAATATAAACAAAAAAAAAATTAAACGACACTTTTGGAAACGTTCAAATAAATGAAGTGCAATTTACAGTACGGATATGTCTTATATAATTGGCAGCATTTATATGGTGCATTTTCGCTGCGCTGTTTTGGCAGACCTACAATGAAAATGAAATGTCACTAGAAACATCGTCGATAGATCTCGCATTTTATCGAGATAAGTCATCATTATCCTGCCAGAACTCAATCAGCTAACTTTTATTTTTTCAATCTCTTCTTTGATAAAGTAATATATGTAGTTATAGTAATAGCAAGTTTTGTCTTTTCATTTAAAAGTAATTTCATTGAATTATAACAAGTACCTACAACATTTTATAAAAGAAACATTAAATATCTCACAAAATACTGGACAAAAACTAATACATGATCAAGACCTCTTAACACACACTTACTAACAAACGACATGAGGAATGACATGGGAAGAGAAAGCAGCGTCCCTTTTCCATCAGCCGCTGATAGCGCAGCAAAATTACGTAAAATAAGTTTTAGTCTTTGAACTCATGTCATGGAGTACGGTCGACCGTCAATGCGAAAGTTTATTTCTTTGTTCAATAAAGTCAAGTCAAATTATTTAATTAATAACACCGGCCAACATGAATTTTGAGTCTGAGTTCAGTATCGCGGATTTTGATTACTTATGCTTAACTAAAAAATATAAAAATATTTTTACATTACTAGATGGCCCGGCAAACGTTGTTTTGCCCATAGCTGGGCATTAACGGGCATTTTTTCGTTAATCCGTTAATCGTTAATTAACGAAGTTAACATTCCCATTAACGGGTTAACTTTTCAGTTAACTTCAAAAAAATGTTAACGATCGTTAAATTTTCCAAAGTCCGTTAATCGTTAATCGAACACAAATACCATACAGATACACATTCAAATTACACTAGTCAAAACAATTAAAGGAACACTTGAAAAAACTCAAAAATGGAGTGGATTTTTATAAGGCTGTATCTCAGTAGAAAAAAGTCGGATTGAAGTGAAATAAAAAGTTTTTCAAAGGTTATCATTTTTTCTTTTCAAATTATTTTGAGTTAAAAAATTACCGTTAGTCGTTTTTGCTTGAGCGAAAAAAATGATCACTCAATTTCAAAATCGAAAAAAAATAAACTTTGAGGTTTCATAAAATGAACAGAAATTTTTTTTCAATCCAACCAATCTAAGATTCAATTTAAGAATTTTGTTGGCTATAATTCACTGTTTGGTTCAGATCGCTACGATTTTTTTTCTAATCAAGAAATTGGTTTACATGCAAAAACACAATTTTGACTTTGGACCCTAATAACTCTGCTAAATATTGACTTAGAAAAAAAATAAAAGCAGATTTGAAAAATTTGTTAAATTTTCTACACAAAAACATTTTGAAAAAATAAAAATATTGCTTTTTTCAATTTTTTCTATCAATTTATAAAAAGGTCCAAAATACGCATTTTTCAACTTTTTCATAAAAACTACCGTTATTTTGTGCTTTTCAGTGATACAACTGAAATTCAGAGGAATTTTCTTGATTTTGATGAAAATTCGTCCGAATTTCACAAAGTCATAATGATAATGAAAAAAATAAAAAAAAAATTAAAAAATAAACAAATTCAAAAGAACAGAAAAATAAGAAAAAACAAAGCTTTCCTTAAAATTGAAAAAAAAGTGTTTCGTTAGTTTGATTGATCGAAACAGAGAAACGGTTAATTGTATTGATGTGAAATTTTCACCAAAATCAAGGAAATTTTATGAGCTTTAATAATTAAGCCTCAGATTAGTTGTATCACTGAAAAGCACAAAATAACGGTAGTTTTTATGAAAAAGTTGAAAAATGCGTATTTTGGACCTTTTTATAAATTGATAGAAAAAATTGAAAAAAGCAATATTTTTATTTTTTCAAAATGTTTTTGTGTAGAAAATTTAACAAATTTTTCAAATCTGCTTTTATTTTTTTTCTAAGTCAATATTTAGCAGAGTTATTAGGGTCCAAAGTCAAAATTGTGTTTTTGCATGTAAACCCATTTCTTGATTAGAAAAAAAATCGTAGCGATCTGAACCAAACAGTGAATTATAGCCAACAAAATTCTTAAATTGAATCTTAGATTGGTTGGATTGAAAAAAAATTTCTGTTCATTTTATGAAACCTCAAAGTTTATTTTTTTTTTTTCGATTTTGAAATTGAGTGAACATTTTTTTCGCTCAAGCAAAAACGACTAACGGTAATTTTTTAACTCAAAATAATTTGAAAAGAAAAAATGATAACCTTTGAAAAACTTTTTATTTCACTTCAATCCGACTTTTTTCTACTGAGATACAGCCTTATAAAAATCCACTCCATTTTTGAGTTTTTTCAAGTGTTCCTTTAATTGTTTTGACTAGTGTATATTATTGGTAATTATTTTTATAACTTATAAAAAATAGTCAACACCACAGGAAACACAACGGCACGCGACTTGTCTATTTCGCTGCCTGTCTCTGTTTTTTTTTTTTTGGTGCTATAGGTATACAGAATATAATATCGCAAATTCAATTCATTGCCGAGCGTTTTTTACTGGCTTCTTTATTGCCAGCAAAAAAAAACTGTTGTTGGTTGCCAATGGAATTTTTTTTTTGCGATACCTAAGCTATGCAGGTGCAGGGTGAGATTTTTTTTTTTTGGTTGTTGGTGAAAAGATTCACCGTGCGCACCGCGCGCCGTCCGCGGCTTCGCGAAAAACAACAATTCTTATACGAATCATGAGCTAGTCGAGATGTGTGGCGCCGTGCCGGCGAGGTTTGGTCCCTAGTAAAATTTGAAATGCCACTATTATTCCGGGTGCCGTTATTATTGCCGTTATTGAAATACCACTTTTTTCCAGCGGCTGTGACCTGTGAGTAGGAAAACTGCCATACTAATCGTATATAATACGACGATACGACAATGTTTGTTTTATTCCTTAGCGCGTGTTCAGAGAGTGACGAGTGTTTTTTTTTTGTCAATTGTCCGTAGTCAGTGATAGAATCAGTTTTAAATCAGTAAATTATGTGTTTTTCTTAAGAATCAATAAACAAAGAATATTCTGTGAACTGTACTAAATAAAATCGTAAAATTGTATGATGGAATCGAACTCGAGTTCCGCAATAGACCAAAATCCGTGATTACATTAAGTGATTACATGAACTTTATATCTAGAACGGGAGATCAAATAATTTTTGAGTGTTTGTTTTAACACTTGAACTCTTATAAAACATAATTTACTATATTAAAAGAAATTGACTTGTCTTTTCCTGTTTCCAACTTCCAATTTTTATTAGAAAATAAAATTTTGATCGCGTGTTAACGGATTAACGATTAACGTTAACTTGCGTTAATTTTTCTAAAATTTAACGTTTTAACTGTTAACGAAGTTAAATTTTTAATTAACGGATTAGCGATTAACGAAGTTAACTTTTTGATTAACAGTGCCCAGCTATGGTTTTGCCATATGAATTATTTCTAGAGTATGAAAATATATATTATTAATCTCGAGCGTGTGCGTATGAGGTATTTCAGTGGAAGAGGCATGGAGCGCTGTGAACCATGACGGAATAAAAAAATTACAACAAATCAAATACTAATTCATTTAATTTATTATTACTTTTTCTAATTATATTTACAACGAATTCGGAAAATATAAGTCACCAATATTATTCTCTCAGTGCAATGGAATGTACAATATTTTTTGTCATTCCATCTTTAGCTAATTTTAATGTTAATTATATTGAATACTTAATACAAGCATATCTTAAATCTAAGGTTAAAAATTTAACAAGATTAACATTATATTATTGTATAGTCATAACATTATAAATAGGTTAGGTTGGTAAACTAAGAAGAGAATTTTTAAGTGAGGATTTGGAAAGGCAGGGGTTAAAAATGTCTAAATTATTTGCTTTACGTAGCATTCTGGTCATAGGCTCATTTTGGCCATATATAGTCCGGTGAAAAGGGAGATGAAAAAAATTAACCGATCTCAAGCGACGTGGGTTGGTATTAATTGAAATCTTTCGAAGCAAAGATGGGCAGTCAATGTTTCCGGTTAACAGCTGATGTATAAAAACGATATCAGCATTGTTACGGCGAATAAATAAGGGATATATGCTCAACAGAAGAAGGCGAGACTCATAGGGTGGTAAATTAAAGGGATCTTCCCAGCCAGAACCAAGGTCACGAAGGGCAAAACGAATAAATCTACGCTGGACAGCTTCAATCCTTTGAATATGAACTTGATAGTGAGGACACCAAACTTGGGAAGCATATTCAAGTACAGGTCTAACGAACGTTATATAAAGGGATTTAGTGACATATGGATCAAAGAAACTCTTTAGACCAGCGTTTAATAAATCCTAAAGTGGAATTAGCCTTATTAATAATATTGTCGATATGCGATTTAAAATTCAATTGGGAGTCCAATAATATGCCTAAATCAGAGATCGATGTTACTCTTGGAATAGATTCGCCATTGATAGTATAAGTTCTACAAGAAACTGTAGAACACTTACGAGAAAACGTTATAGATTGACACTTATTAATATTTAGTTCAAGGTCATTCATTTGGCACCAAGTACTAAAGTTATTAATATCAGTTTGGAGTAGGTCAATGTCCACGGAACAACATATTTCTTTGTAAATTTTCATATCGTCTGCATATATAAGTAGTTGAGCATTGGAAATAATTTTTTCAACGTCATTGGTGGTCAATATAAAAAGAAGAGGTCCGAGGTGGCTACCTTGGGGAACACCAGATGTTGCATTTATTTCCGTTGAAATGCTATTCCTAAACAAAACCCTGTACTGGCGATTATACAAGTAAGATTGTATCCATGAGACAATAAGAGGTGGAAAGCCAAGTTTATTAAGTTTAAACAGAATAAGCTTATGGGAGATTTTGTCAAAAGCCTTACTAAAATCTGTAGCTATGGAATCGACCTCCTTTCCACTTTCTAGAGCGCTCAAGCTAAAAGAAACAAATTCAATAAGATTTTTGGTGGCTGATCTTCCTTTAAGAAATCCATGTTGATTGGGTGAAAAGATAGGTTTGCAGTGGAAAAACATATTGTCATAGATGATACTTTCAAAAAGTTTGGGAATGCAAGAAAGTTTTGCTATGGGTCGATAATTATTTATATCATTCTTGGGCGCCTTTTTGTGAACAGGAATAATAAAAGCTTCTTTCCAAACCTTAGGAAATATTCCTGTTGAAATTGACAGTTGATATAGGACTGTTAGAGGTACAGCTAAACTGTCAACACATTTCTTTAGCACTATTGAAGGAATAGCATCAGGACCAGAAGAGTAATCGTCCTTGAGTAAATTAATTTTTTGTATCACGATAGAAATGTTGATATTAATTGAGCATAAAGATGTTTGATTGCATGTGTTCATGTAATTAAAATAATTTTCATCGATTTCGAAATTGTTGGAAGAAAAAGATTGACTGAAAAATTCAGCAAAATGGTTTGAGATTGTAACAGGATCGGAAGATGATTGATCATGTAATTTAAAAACCGAAGGGTAACCATCAGACTTTCTTTTACTGTTTATAAACTGAAAAAATTCTTTCGGGTTGGATAAAATATTTAATTGCATCTGAGATATAAGTTAAAATAAAGATATTCACATAAAATATTAAAATCATTATACACTTCGATATAGTCAGAGAATTGTTGACTGGGTCGATTCATTAGAAACTTTTTCCATAGTTTGTTACGTTTGTTTCGAAGACAACTAAGTTCTTTTGTATACCAAGGGGGGGATGTAGAAACGTTTTTTTGCATAAGAATTGGGACAGATTAGAAAACAACTATGTAAGAGAGAGTAAAACGTCTGAAGTTTGAGGTCAATACATATATTATGGTCAAGCAAAAAGTCAAAATTAATATCATTAATAAGTTGGTTTAATAAGTTGAAGTTAGCTTTACGAAAGTTGAATTTAGTGTTAGTTTGAAACTCCGGACGTACGTTGGGACTAACAAAAGCAAAAATTGTTGAAAGGGGTGGGTGTCCAGTTTAGTCAACAGATGCTTACTTTCAGTGACAATTGTGTTCTCAACATCAGATGTAAAAATGAGGTCAAGCTGTCCGCCAAGACTATTTTTGATGCCACTCATTTGAACAAACCCTGAAGCAAGAAGGCGATCAGTAAAAAGAATTTCTTTGTCAGACATTGTATTTATAGCTGAATAATAGGTACCATCTTCAGAGAAGGACCATGTCAAGTAAGGAAGATTGAAATCTCCAAGAATAATGAAATCGTCATTGGGGTTACACAAATCAACTATATATTCAATAGCTTCAATGAAACATTTGTAAACTGATGTAGGTTGGGTTGGATGGATATAACAACAAATGATAAAAATATTTCGATTAGGAAGATTAATCTTAACACAGATTATTTCTAAGTCAAGAGTATCAGGTATTGTTATCAAAGATGTATTTAGGTCAGAATGGATCGTTATTAGAACACCACGGCCCTTGCTAGAAGAATTAGAAACAACATCTTTTCGGAAAACACTGAAATCAGATGTAAAAAGTTCATTGTTATTTATATCACTTGTCAGATTGGTTTCCGTTAAAGCAAAGAGGTTGTATGGAAGTTTTTGGGCATTAAGGTAGAGTTGGGAAGTTTTTGTGCGAAGTCCTCTCACATTCTGGTAGTAAATTGATAGACAATGGATGCAATTTTGATCAAGAGGTAATGACTGGTTGGTTTCGAAAAAAATGATTTTTAAACTGCCTATGAGGATCATGTAATTGGGAGATATTGAAACTTGAAGTATGGGGTAAAGGATTGTTAGGACTATGAACTACAGGTACTGTAAAAGAAGACAAATGGTTATAATTAAACTTAAGATTATTATTAATATTACTTCTATTACTAATTATGGATTTACGATCGCACCAACGTACAATCTTTATGTCGCTATTTCTCAAAGTAAACTGATGATTTACAAATAACCACCGGTATAGATAATTTAAACATTCCGTAACCAACTCGGCTACATCTTGAGGGTTGAAAGCAGTAATTGTTTTTGAAGAAGTTCATAATCCAAGAAATGTTAGCATGACGAGGAGCTTCATTGACAAAGAACTTGGAAACTTTGAAATTAGTGGACAGTATAGGAGATGATAAATTGTTGTTATCCTTGTGCGAGTTGGTTGTACTAGTTTGTGGAGCTGGTAGCGTTGGTATGTGCGAAGACGTTGTGTTAGGGGGAATATCCAAAATGCTTCCGTTTGATGAAGAGTCATGATCCTGAAGCTCGTGATGTAAGGATTTGTTGTTATGAACCACAATTGAGTCAGGTGAAGTATCTCTATTTTTGCTATGTAAACTTCGTACGTCTTCAGAGATGTCGGAGATTGCGATACGGGTAGCAACAGATTCATTCACAAGCACGTCAGCAAGCATGAGGGAATCTTTTATGAGTTTTCCATACGTTGCAGTGAAATCCATGTCGATAAACTGTAGAGCTTTGGATTGAGCTTTAATAAATTCTTCTAAATTGAATAAGTTCTCTTCGATTGGTTTTAACGCGCCAGTTGCGTTAATGTTTGATGAAGTCGAGGTCAAGATGGACGAATGGATGGTTTTTAGTTGACTGTTGAATTTATCGGGAAGTGAAATTAGACTTTCAAAACAATCATTAGATTTATCCCGAGTCTGATTAGAAACTAATTCAATTTTAGACTATTGTGTTTTGAGACTTGTTTTGCAAATCTCAATATTTTTCACAAAAGAATCACCAAGAATCACTAAGACATACAAACTGGATGGCTTGCCCACTCGAGAGCATGCCACGTATAATTGTCCGTGTGAAAAACATGGTGTGCTCAAAAGTAAGCCACAAACAGACATTGTTTGGCCTTGAGATTTCTTGATAGTCATTGCAAATGCCAATCTTATAGGGAACTGGATGCGTTAAAATTGAATTGGCCACAGATGTATAATCGACGAAATTTTTATGAAAACTCATTAAGAAGTGGCTTTTAAAAAGTAGGGGTAAGTGGTAGGAAGTTGAAAATTAAGGATTGAATGTATTTCTTAATGCCATACCATACAAAAATTATAATAAAAAAAAACTGCCCAAAAAATTCCAAAACAAAATGTGTGGATGAGCCATCCTTAACAATTAGCGGTATAAAAAATAGATATGAACCTATTCTCATACCTACTGAATACACATATAAAATTTCATCAAAATCGGTCAAGCCGTTTCGGAGGAGTATGACCACTAAAACTGTGACAGAAGAATTTTATATATTAGATAAAGTTTGCTTTTGTAGCTATCAGAACGAAATTTCAAATTTGCTGGAAAAACCCTACTTTCAGTTTTATTTATATTTTAAAGGAAAACAAGTTATGAATCTCTATATATATAAAAATGGAAGTGTGTTTTTCAGTCGATCTTTGACTTCAGTGGTGGATAGACGTGCGTATTAAGCCTTAGCAGTGAAATTAAAAAAGCAAGTTATACCTATAGTAATCTAATTAAAGCCAGTGTTATGTATAAGTGTCTGATAGCACAGAGGTTAGCGTATCGGCTTGCAAAGTGAGAGGTTGTGGGTTCAATCCCCACTAGGGTGTGAACATTTTTTTTTTTTTTCATAACCATTCTTGGTTATGATTAACTTAATTAAAATGAACAATAAGCCGACAGGGGCATCGAAAGATGCTTCTGTTAAAACATCCGATGCGAGATTAGCGGTAGAAAACACCGCAAGTAATGAAGGAGGTAAAAAGAGGAGACGTAGTCAAAGACGTAAGCCGAATTTGGACAACAAAAGGCTAGCCACCACCTCAGACAAGCTGCAAGCTGAGGTGGATGACATTAACAAAGCAGCAAAGACAACGGCAACAAAAAAAAACCCAAAGGCAATTGGAAGAAGACTCATATTCGGACGATTCTGTTGAGTACATGTCCGGAGAAGGGGAGGGACTGTACAGGTCCGGCAGCAATAAGTTCGCTGATCTGTCCACGGAGTTCACCGATGAGGAGGTAGAAGAAGCCCTCCTTACAAAGCAATCCAGCATAGACAAATGCGAGAAAATGCTTAACACGCTTAAGGAGGAAATTAAGCCCCTTCTTCTACGCCTTAAGCAAAAGCAGGAGACGCGTCGGCAGGAAGAGGCAGCGGTATTAAAAAAGAAGCAACTGCAGAGGCAGCAGCAGCAAAGCCAACAACAACCACAGCAGCAAAAACAACAACAACCACAGCAGCAGAAACAGCAAAAACAAGTTGCTAACAATAATAAGCAACAGCAAAAGCAGCCGCAAGGAACAAACACAGGGGCGGCACAGTCAGACACCAGCACATCGGGGGCCCCAAAACAAATGGCGGCAGCAGTACCACAGCGCGCCGCGGCACCATCTAAGGAACCAACCGCTGCATCAGCACCAGCTCCAGCGGCAGCATCAGCAGCAGTACCACAAGAAGCGCCAGCAGTAGCGTCAACGTCAACAGCAGCGAGGCAACAACAACAGCAACAGCAACACCAGCAACAACCACGGCAAAAGTCCGACAAAGTGCCACCAATAAGGACGTACAAGGTCGACCTTAAGGACTTAAAAGAGGTATGTAAGTCGGCCACGGATAATAAATTTAGTATTAAAATTATAAATGAAAAGCAGAAGCGGTATTCGGTCCAAAGCTTCACATTGGCCGAATACAATTTAGTTAAAGAGTATCTAAAAGTTGCCACTGCTGAATTCTTCAGCTTCACTCCTAGGAGTGAAAAACCGAAGACGGTCCTTTTGAAGGGCATCAGTTCCTGCACGGAACCAGAAGAGCTCCTAGCTGAGCTCCGTCAGAATGCCAGCGATGACCTCGAATTCATCGGAGTCAAGCCTTTTTCTACGGTAAGGTCCAGACGGGAGGGGCATAAACTGCCAATATTCATTGTAACTCTGTCGCCCCAAAGTAGACTGGAGAGTCTCAGGAATATTACTATCCTAGACTACCAGGTCATACACTGGGAAAAATTAAGGAGGCACGACGACATGCTGCAATGCATGCGCTGCCAAAGGTTCGGTCACGCTGCAGCCAATTGCGAAATGCAATTGCGCTGTGTGAAATGCGCCGAAACCCACAATAGGGGTGAATGCAGGCTAGGGACTGAGCGGGTCGAAGACATGACCCAGCTCAAGTGTGTTATATGCGGGAACGAGGGGCACCCTGCAAATTATCGGGGCTGTCCTAAGGTCCAAGAGATACGGGACAAACAGGCCAGCTATAAAGCCGCAGAAAGTCGACCCGTACGACAAGCTCCGACAACAAATTCACTCGTGAGACCCGGTGTTTCTTACGCAAGATCTGCGAAAGGAATGGGTAAAGCGAGACAGGCTCCACCACCGGTCGCCCCACAGGCCCAAGTGCCTAAGGCGACGGAGGGGCAGCCAGACATTCTGTCCTTGTTGCTGAGCATTCAAGGCCAGTTGGCAGGACTGCAAAGTCAGATCGTGGAGCAAGCCGGAAGAGTAGATAAACTCTACTCTATGATGGCTGGCCCAGCGCAAATTCCAGGGTTAAGGGCGCGCCGAAGACGCGCCTTAGGATCCTAGTTTTGAATGTGAATTCATTGATTAGGATCGAACGTAGAGCCAATTTGTTCCAGCTGTTAAAAGACCACAGTCCTGATGTGTTTATGGCTAGCGAAACCAAGCTAAACCAGAAACATAAACTGACTAACAACAATTACAATATCGTAAGAAGAGATCAACCCGGCTCTACTCAAGGAGGCGGTGTTGCCATCTTCATACGTAAGGGCATTAAGTATAAAGTCATATACAATAATGATTTGCGAAAGCTCAGGACGCTAGAAGTTTGCGTCGTATGCATCTCTCTCACTCAAGGGAAGCGGATGTATATGATTGCGGCTTATGCGGCTGAAGCTCCGCAGGCTAATATCTTTATTTCAGAGCTCGAGGTTCTTTTCAGAGTACTTAAACTGAGCTTGGAAGAAAACTACTTCGTTATGGCCGGAGATTTGAACGCCAAACATGAAGATTGGGGAAATCAAACTCATAATCCAAGAGGTAATCATCTTTTTAATTTGATGAATCTTCACAGTGTTGAATATGGTGTCGACTTGCTGGCTACTGAAAGGCCATCGTTCCCAAGGAGCGGTTCCTTCCTGGACCTTTTGCTGTACGATACCAGACTGACAATTACGGACAAAGTGGGTAATCGCCCTCGAAACTGTTTACAGACAGTCGAGTACGACAGTGATCACTGTGGCTTGGCTGCTGTAATACAGATTCCGAACGAGCTTGTGGAATTGGATGAATTCGTTCCAACGCATTCTTACAATTATAGTAAGATGCGATGGCCGCGTTTCACCCAAGTCCTTGCAAGAGAACTTCGTTCGAGTGACATAGCCCCACCAAACAACAGAAACTTGACAAATACAGAAATCGACCAACACCTGGAACAGATGGACAACATAATAAAACGAACTATGGAACGGACAATACCAAAGTACAAGGAACGCGACCAAAACAACGTCTACAGTAACGCAACGATAGACGCACTACACAGACAGAAAAGCGGACTACTGACAAGACTGAAAAACTTGTACAGACGATTTACAGACCCGAACGACCTGGAGATTAGGACACTGAAGTCGTCGATAAAAAACGTCAACACCCTGATCAAGGAAAACTATAGGTTATCTATTAACTTGTATTGGGACAAGAAAATTCGGGCCGTTAATGCTAGCGACCCGAGTATGTTCCCTAAGATTAATAAGATATTTAGGTCCAAGAATCAGAACGACCTTCCGTGTCTTAAGCTCCAGAGAACTACAGAGAACAGAGACGTACTCCTGACAGCGCAAATTGATCCTGAAGAAGCCGTCTTGGACGATGACTTCTTTGTGATTGAAGATCCGCAAGAGAAAGTGGAGACAGTTGGTGCTGCTTTCCAGTAAGTGTATAAGGTGAATGCTTGCACTTGCCCGAACCACGACCTGGAGAACAGAGCCTTACTTCATCACTTCTACCTGAGGAATGATATTTCGCATTGGCGATCCGAGAACCGTGGTTTTACACGGTTTGATGACGATTTCTTAGCAAACGCTATAATCGCCGAGCGAACGGGCCCAAGTCCCTTGCTCATCACGAAGGTAGAACTCCAGCTCATCTTCGATTCAATAAAGAATAAGAAGTCAGCAGGTGTCGACGGTATATCCAACATTGTACTAAGACACTTACCGATTGAAGCCATCGACATTTATACCACACTGTTCAATAACGTGCTGAATAATGCATATTATCCAGTGCGTTGGAAGACAGCTGTGGTTCATCCTCTCCCGAAAAAGGGAAAGGACAACTCCAATCCTTCAAATCTCCGGTCAATAAGTCTTCTTCCAAGCATCAGCAAGGTATTCGAAAAGGTAATCAATAGGGCTCTGGCTGAGTGGGCTGCGGACAACAGTATAATTCCGGATAAGCAGTTCGGGTTCAAGGCGGGACATGACACCATTCATGCCGCGTCTAAGCTCGTTTCTGATATCCAATGGAACAAGTCCAAGAAACAATGCACGGGTGCTGTTCTGGTGGATTTGGAGAAGGCCTTCGACACCGTATGGTTAGAAGGGTTGTACCTAAAACTCACCAGACTAGGCATCAGTAAACCATTATTGTATATGCTTTATGATATGCTCAACGGTAGGAAGTTTGTTGTCAAAAGTGGCAATGTAACTTCTACCACCACCTTTGAAATTAAAAACGGTCTTCAACAGGGAGC
This sequence comes from Sphaerophoria taeniata, assembly GCA_943590905.1. Classification (NCBI taxonomy): domain Eukaryota; kingdom Metazoa; phylum Arthropoda; class Insecta; order Diptera; family Syrphidae; genus Sphaerophoria; species Sphaerophoria taeniata. The sequence goes on from OX016540.1 coordinate 264,887,495, forward strand.
GGTGAACTCGCCGATCCTCTTCAGCATTTACACCAGCGATCTGATAGGTAGCCTTTCCAGGCAATTGCGTATGCCGACGACCTGATTGCGTACAGAACGGCTCGAAAGGTTGAAGTTATTAGAATTCTCTTGCAGCGTGACTTCGAGAAGATTCAGCGATACTGCGACGATTGGAAACTGAAAATAAATGTCCAAAAGTCGGAGAGAATTTTGTTCCGGACTCCGTTGGCTAAAGCCTCGCGAGATACGTTTAAGAATTGGCGCAAGATGGTCATTGTTGATCCTCACGGACAGGCATTGACGAGCAAAAGTGTAGTGAAGTACCTCGGTATCTGGTTGGACCAGTATCTGTATTTCGACAGACATATAGATGCTGCTCTGACAAAGGCCAGAGGAGCCTTCGCTCTGACGAAACGGCTATTTTACAGCAGTCGGCTTGACACCAGAGTGAAGGTAATTTGCTACATGGCCCTCATACGGCAAATGATTGTTTATGGTTGTCCTGTGTGGTTCAACATTGTCCCTTCCCAAATAGAGAAGTTTCGGGTGTTCGAGAGGCAGTGTCTTCAGCGCTGTCTCGGTCGGTATCGGACACCGGAATCTTCTTATCTGCATTATTATTCAAACGAGGTTCTATACAACGGGGCTCGAATCAATAGAATTGACAATTTCGTGATAAAACTTGTTCGGGGCCACATTGCGAGAGCTATGACTTCGACCAACAATTTGATTTTCGGGCCGTTCTATCCGAACGACAACTACTTCGACAATGCACGCTTGAGCGGCTTCATCCCACCAGAGGCATTCCTCTATTTAGACCAGTGTGGCATGATACAGGATAGATTGGCAGTACCGCTTATCTACCACGTCAGGCGAAGAACCGTAGACCGGCGGCTTCTGTATGAACGAGGCATCCTCGCTCGTGATGGAGCGGAGCTGCTTCGGTTCAGTAGGGCTGTGTCCGAAAAGGACCGCATTGATAGGGTGAAGCAGGAGAACCAGTTTTGGTGGCTTCAAACTGTATCTGACAATGGGTAATCCGGGGTGGGGTATTTTTGCCTTGGCCGGCTTACATACTTGTTTTAGTCTTAGGTTTTAGGTTTAAGTAGTAGAGTAGGTGGTATGGTGGCACTAAAGAATATACAAAAAATAAAAAATAAATACAAAAAAAAAACACCAAAAAATAAAAATATAAAAAAGAAAAAAAAGGGATAAGAGTGAAAAAAAATATTGAAATTATACGAAATAAAGAAAACGACAAATACAAAAATCCACAACAGTTCAGAAAAGGACATAGTTGTTTTGCCGCTGTGGTTGTTCTAGTTTTAAGTAGTTTGTAGGTAGATTAGGTAATTTTAAGTTTTATTTTAAGGACCCTAGTATGTAAGTTAAAACACAAAAAAAGTTACTGGAATTAGTTTTTTCAAATTTTCTAATGAATCAAAAATAAATTGAAATAAAATTAAAAATTAGTTCGTAGGCCGAAAGGCATTAATTTTAAGAACCATGAATTACTTAGAGCGCCCGATTAGGGCCAGTAAGTTATATATAAGTAGAATTAAGTAGACTAGTTTCCCATTTTTGTCTAGCATGTAAGTAGAGTTACGTTTAAATGAATAAAAAAAAAAAAAAAAAAAAAAAAAAAAAAAAAAAAAAAAAAAAAAAAAAAAAAAAAAAAAAAAAAAAAAAAAAAAAAAAAAATGGAAGTGTGTTTGTTTGTTTGTTTGTTTGTTTGTTTGTATGTCTCTTATAGACTCCGAAATGGCCCAACAGATATTTGTGAAATTTTCATGGTTCATACTGTTACATTCAGTGATGATTTCTGTGAAAAAAAAATTGGAAAAACCTCATGGAAGAGTGGGAAAACTGGAAAAACCAAACAAAGGTCAGAAATTAGATATTTTTTGCTTGGAGTTTTTTGATTCAAAATGGGTTTTCGAATGGAAAAATAGAAAGTTCTTGATGAAAAACTCGGAAAACTCATTGGTTTTCAAATGGAAAATTGCATGAAATTGTGGATGCATTGATTTTCAAATGGAAAACTGGAAAATTTCAAATGGAAAACTGGAAAATTTCAAAATGGGTTTTCGAAAGGAACTCGGAAAACTCATTGGTTTATAAAGGGAAACTGGAAAATTTGTGATAGGGAACTGGAAAGCAAGAAAAAGTAAACAAAAAATTGCAAAAATGGAAAATTTGAAATGCAAACAAAAAAATTGGCTAAACAAAAATCTCAAAAACACTCTTTCATATGAAATGCATTAGTTGTGGTAAAATGAGTGGTAAAATGGAAAACTCCAGAAGAGCAAGAATATCCCAAGTCAAATTTTGAATGGATTTTAAACAATGGGAAAATAGAGAATTCGTGATTTTGGTAATTTTTTTTTGTTTGAAAAACTGATATTTTTAATGTAAAAAAATTATTTTGCTATATTGCTCTATAACGGTAACTCTCAGAGCAATCATAAAGAATCCTTTTTTCATTCAATATCATGGTCAATGTGTTTTATACGCAACAATTAGGGTCGAAGAACTCGAAATGTTTACACAACAGCAACATGAGGAGCGAAGTGAAACCCAAATGATTCGCATTTTACAAATCCGTGCACCGCAGGCAACGGGGCGCATACTTACCATTTTCTTTTGTTTTTTTTTTTATATCGCTTATTTGTTTAAAGACGGATCCATACATACGAATACGAATTAACAAAAAAACAATGCAAACGATAGAGGAAGAGGGTTATCGATTATCGATTGAGGCAGTACGAAGTCTGCAGGGTCAGCTAGTTATACATATTTCTTATTTTTTGTATTATAGAAAAAAGATAAATAAATACAAAAATTCAAAAACAAATGTAAAAACAAAGTCTAAAAATGAATATTTTTTGTATTTCTCCAAATGTAATCTTTCATTGTATTGTCCTTGATAACGTTGTTCGTAATTCATTATATCTTGGTGGAAGCTCTCCCTACTCTTCTGAATATTCACCCAAGTTATCTTTAAATTTGTCTATAAGTGCGCATGAAGCACGTGAACTTTAAGTGACATTCTGCAACCCATGACTTTGAAGCTTACAAGCATATTAGAAATCAGCTGACCCGGCAGACTTCATACAGCCTCTATCGATAAATAAAAGACCTAAGCTTTTGGAACCCGTTACCCTCTACCCGCTTCCCCACTAATTTCTACCCGCTTCCTCGCTACGGCTACCCCGCTACCCAGCTGATACCCTACTACCTGGATCCCACTTCTTCTACGCGCTACCCGGTAATTGCTATCCGCTACTCCGTTACCCCACTACCCTCACTCCAATACCCATCAACCCAATTCTCCGGGCAATGAAGGGCTTGGACTATTTTGTAACCGAACATTCCCTCAAAAATTGGTACAAAACACTCCACTGGTAAAAAAGAAGTGAGTCCTTAACGAATTTGCATGAAATTTGTATATACATGATAGATTCTGTGCCACTATTTGGCTAACTTCCTTCACAGTCAAACTTAGCTTGACTCCAGAAGCAGAGATTCTCGCTTTTATACAATTTTCACCTGACTTTTCAGACAAATTATTTCTTCATATCGATCATTTTCAAGTGTATAAACAGAGTAAATAAGCACAAAGAACTTTTCATCTATAACACAGCCATCCTGCAACTTTCATCGTTCTCGATGAAAACAAGTTTTATCTACTTCCATGAGCTCAGAGGTTCAGCTTGCAAGCTTAAACTTGTCTCGTATCATAAACACACATTTTCTTTAAAAACAACATTCGAGCTCAGAGGTTAAGCTCGCAAGCCTTAACTTGTCTCACATTTTCTTTGAAAACTACAATCGATAATCCAGGAGTTCAGAGGTTAAGCTCGCAAGCCTTAACTTGTCTCATGTCATAAACTCACATTTTCTTCAAAAACTGCAATCGATAATCCAGGAGCTCAGCGGTTAAGCTCGCAAGCTTTAACTTGTCTTGTGTCATAAACTCAAATTTTCTCTCAGGCCATCCTTCCATAAACCATAAGCTCAGAGGTTTAAGACTCAGACTTAAACTTGTCTTGTGTTCTCATACCTTCAAAAGGATTAACTCTTTTCAACCAATACTTATAAGCTCAGAGGTTAAGCTCTCAGGCGTCAACACGTCTTATTCACGACCAATAATGACTCAAATCACTATAAATCCTTCAAATAAACAACAATACTTCAAATTTTTCAACCAATTAAAATGTTTGTTCATAGCATGATTTTATGAAATATTGTTTGTTTGTATCTGTCATTTGGCAACAACCCTATAACCTAATATGGTCCTCTAAAATGTACATCCATTTTGGATTTACGAATATGGTTTGTACAAAATAGTTGTACCTATCTGCAATCTAGTTGGACTACATTTACCTCTGTCAAATCTGGTCTTCATTATTAAAGCATTTTCTTGAATACGATTATCAGCTAGTTCACGAATAGCATCAACATTTTCATACTCTGGTTCAATCTTAAGATTGGACAACAAAGCGCTTATCTCAGGGGTTCATCCAGTGACTCCAGTTAATATTTTTAAAGGTGAAAGTCCAGTTGTTTTATTGACTGTCGTATTCAATACCAATTGAACTCGACTTAAATCGCTTGTCCACTCCATATGAACTTCCAGATTAGTTCTCAAAAGGTTCGCTTGTATGGTTCTGCAAGCACATAAGACTATAAATTTTGTAAATGCATCAACAATTACCAAAATGTAACGGCAGTCGTCTTTATCTTTTCCATAAAATGGACCCATACAATCGATATGAATAGTGTAACAAGATATCATTTTCTCTTCTATTGGATGTAGCTCGCACCGTTTTTTTTTCCAGAGAGCCTCTTTGCTACTAAACAGATAAAACATGATTCAACAAATTTTCTTACATTTCGTGACATTTTAGACATCCAAAAGTGTTCTCTCATCTTCGCTAGCGTTTTCTCCCATCCAACATGGCAATTATCATGGAATTTTTGGTACAATAAACCATTCCTCAATGCAAATTGGGAAATCGCATCTTCATCTCCCCCCCTATTTTTTTTTTTTTTGATTAGTTCTTTGCAATTGGTGTCGGAATTTTGTTCTTTTCGTTATAAAATGTTGAATTCGAAATCTTGTAATAGACCATCTAGCATTGAACAATCGGAACCAGTATATAAAATTACTTTCCTTTTTTCGGAATTCTGCTTGACCCAACATGTTCTTTCTTCATGTCCAGTTTTATTGCGCAATAGGAACATATTTTAAATTTTTCCTTAGGGGGCCGTCCATAAACTACGTCACGCTGAATTTAGCTGTTTTGACCCCCTCCCTCCCCCGGTGTCACGCTTTGTCACACTTGCTGTAACACCCCTAAAATATTACGTCACAAAACAAAGACCCCCCCCCCCCTTAAACAAAAAAAAAATTAATTGATAGAACACAAATTTCCAAACATAAAATATGTTTTATATTTTTTGTTTTAATTCCATTTTTTTTTAATAAATAAAGTGGCAATAAACTTAGGTTTTTTATTCTAACTTTGGCGAACGTCACGTTGACGAAGACACCCCCCTCCCCCCTTGTCACATCTTGTCACGCTCAGCGTGACCCCTCCCTCCCCCCTAAGTGCGAACGTATTTTATGGACGGCCCCTAGGCCGTGTGCGAATTGGATGAATTGTGGTTAAAAAATAAAAATGGATGAATTTTTAACCACTACTGTCATTTTTTAACCTGCTCAGCAGCTAGTCAAATTATGCGAAGTGTCAAAATTTAATCAAACGTCAAGTTTTAACCCATTTTTAACTGAATTCGCACACGGCCTTACTATCAAAATGATTTCTGGAGACAATTCGAGAGCAATTAGCTTTTTAATGACCAGGTCTTCCACACTCACAGCAGCTTTTTTTCTGACTGCAGACGTGGGCGCTTTTTCAGAGGAAAATTATTTCCATCATCTTTGTGTCCTCGTGGAGACTCAACAATAGATGACAGATGATCAATCAGGCACTGAATAGATTTCGGCATTACAAGCATCAATGAATTTTTTAATCCAACGTTTGATATGCAACCAATCACAATTTTTATTATTTTACTTCTGGAACATGAAATGGTAAACTGTTGATTTGTGATATTTTAGTGATCACGAAATCGGAATAGCATCTAAATTCGTTGCTCTCAGAATTAGCAACTTTTTCTTAGCTGGGCGATTATATCTGAACCACTTGAAAAAGCATGGATCATGGACGAGTGCAAATCGGTCCATGTATAGTGGTTGATGCCCAAATTTATCAAACCAGGTCTTATATCTATCCATTTATGAGGACCGTACACGGGGTATGACATCAAATTCTTTAAGAGCGTCGCGTTCTATTCTTGCATCGATATCAGAACACCATTTCAAAATATCAACCCTTGAATTGTTGGGATCAAAAACTGGAAAACCAACCATGTCGTCTTTTCGCTCTGCACGCTGAGCAATCTGAAAAAAAATTTAGATAGTGCATCAGCTGTTATGAGCAGAGGATTATTATATTGGTATTCCCTTGGTCGTGGGAGACTTGAGGGACAGGATCTCCAGAATTGCCAGTTTCTTCCATCATCAGATTATTTTTCTTTACTTGAATATTTGTTGCTTGTGCTTCTTTTTTTCTTCTTCTTTTAATTAATTTTCAGGTAATCCCACTTCTGATGAAAGATTCTGTGCCACTATTTGGCTAACTTCCTTCACAGTCAAACTTAGCTTGACTCTAGAAGCACAGATTCTCGCTTTTATACAATTTTCACCTGACTTTTCAGACAAATTATTTCTTCATATCGATCATTTTCAAGTGTATAAACAGAGTAAATAAGCACAAAGAACTTTTCATCTATAACATACATATATAAGAAAGCAATGTTTGCTGGGTCAGGTAGTAAGGTCGTAACAGCTCAGAAACCTTCGCTGGCCCATGCATAACAACTATGTTGAGTACCATCACAATGGTCAAATGCATTATTCATAGTTAACGTTCTATAGAGAAAATGGGGTTTCCACATGAAAAAAAGCCATTTTTCAAAACTATAAGAAAAAACTGACTGACTGACGGGGTACTTACAGTTTTTCCTTGAGCAAAATGTATCATTTAATCAGTGATCAAATATAACATATAAGCTAAATTACTTTAAAAAGATTAAATAGTGTATATTTGTTTATATATATAAGAGAACAATAAATGAAGATGAAAGTTTAAAGACTAAGGTAAGGAATCTTTTTGCAGATTGATTTTTTACTTTATAAATAAGTTCAATATTGCTTAGGTCTATAGTGAAAAGCCAGTCTTTTATTTTTCTTAAAAAAAATGAAAGTTGTTGGTAGTTCTGATTGAGATTGAAAGATTATTGAAAATTATTCTAGAGGTCATTAAATAAAATGTAATAAAATGTGTTTTGTGCGGCAAAGGAGTGTTGACAAGTGCTAAGTTATTAACTCGTAGATTGTATATTGATGAATTTCTGCTTGGAATATTACCGCTTTGTTTATAGAACTCTTTTAAGACCTTAAATATATAGAGATGGCGCAATGGTAATATTCTCAATTCACAAAAAAGAGGCCAGCTAGCTGTACGATTGTTTTTATTGCATATGTTTTTGAGCAACCAAAAGGGATGCAAAAGTGTTCATATAGGTACCTCCCCAACTTACTAAACCGTATTGTAATTTGGATTGAGCAAGTCCGTGATAAATCATAGTTAAAACTTTGTTAGAGCAAAATAAATAAAGTAAAATAAAGTTTTTAATGACTGCACATGAACTTTCCAGTTAAGGTTACAATCAAAAATAACTCCTAAGTACTTAAAAGAGTCAACTCGCTCAATTTTAAAACAGCTTGAAGGGCACTGGGTGTGCATTAAGAAGTTGCGTCTACCACAGTGATGTAGGGGTAAAACAAACTTCTGACACTCTTGGGAGTGGAAAAACAACTCAAAATCCTTAGGAAAATCATCAGAAAGTTTAAAGCACATTAACTTGGTTTTATCACTTATAATTAATTTATGATATGCAAACCAGGCTCTCAGCAATTGTAAGTCCTTATTTATGGTGGCAACACATTGAAAGTATGTAGGTTCGGTGTAGGTAAAAGCTATATCATCTGCAAAAGCACTACGGTTTCCAGCAAAATCTTGATAGAAAAGTGAGTTAATGTAAATGAAAAAAAGTAATGGACCCAATACAGATCCCTGGGGCACACCATTTTTCAACATTTGCAAATTACTAGAATCTCCGTTAACTAGAACTCTTTGCTCCCTTCCAATCAGATACGACGTTAACCATTCATATATTAGACCTCTAAATCCAGCATTACTTAAAAGAATTTCGTGGTCGACCATGTCAAACGCCTTTGTCATGTCTATGAACAATGCCATTGTAGACTGACTATCATTAATGGCCTTGAATAGATCACAAGACACTTTTAAGACTGCATCTTCCGTCCTTTTACCTGAACGGAAGCCGAATTGATCTTCTGAAAAAAAATAAATAATTTTTTCTAGAAAAGAAACCATTCGTGCCTTTACAAGTTTTTCAAATATTTTGGAAAACGTGGAAAGTAGCGAGATTGGCCTGTAATCTGCTATATTTTTGCGGTTCCCCTTTTTGAAAATTGGAACAACTTCAGCAATTTTCTGTGAGTTAGGGAATTTTCCAAGTTTAATACTTAAATTGAAAATATAACATAACATCTACTAATTCCCAAGACATTTTTTTCAAGAGGACATTATAAGAGAGCATTGTAAATAAAATTTAAATTGCAACACGATCTTAACGCAGATAAAGAAAATATAATTTGGTAGATACTAATTAACAAATATGTAATACCAACTGAAGTAAATCGAAAGGAAAAAGAGCTAATATGTTTTGAAGTTGGGCGATCAAAATATATGCACGTCGTCGGTCGTTGCAATTCAATTTTGACAAAAGCTTTTCAATTGTTGTTGCTTAACAAACTTAATTCAATATTTATGATAATATTCGACTGGATAGCGTTTTACATAAAGCACACTATCGATGTCAGAAAAGGAATCTGGAATAAAAGACAAATTTGTAAACATGCATTAATATCACTAGGTTCAACAATTATTTTTTCGAGTTTGAACAGTCGTTGAAAGCAAAAGGTAAGTATTATAGTACCTTAAGGCCCAGAGTGTAGCTGTTCAAAGCCGTGAGAGAGTTTCGTATCCATTAAGGATGATTAAACTATGAAGGCTGATCATGCCGAATGACTGAAGATAATCTAAGATATCCAGATGGCTATCCATACCGTCAATATTTTCAATGGTTTCCGACAAAGGCTAGTTGGTTTTGAGTGTACTATTAACTGCCACCTCTGCTAAAAACAACCCCTTTTTCCTAAAGGTTAAATTTGATCAAGTGAGTTTCCCTTATTTTTCAAAAATCTTTGTATGATTTTCTCATTAGTTTTTCAAAGCTATACTCATATGGATGTATTTTTGCTTTGTTTTATTTTTTATTTAATAATATTTATTCGAACATCTCATCGCAATGTCGCATAACGAATTCATTACCAAAACCGACAAAAAGAGCCTTTTCAACCAAGTAAAGTATTTGGTTGATTGTGGCATAGAGTCCTACAATCAAGACCAAAAGATCCGCTGCAATAATATCCGTGATCTCATCGAAAGGGAAGAAAAGGGCTTCGAAGACGAATTTATCGAAAAAATCGAACAACGAGTTGAACGCGACATCCGCGCACGAAAAAATTACCTAATTAAAAATAAAGAGCAGCGACAGAAGGAACTTGAAATGTTTGTTGCTTCGAAAAAGGTGCATCAAAGTATTTTGGGTTGCCATGAAATTCGCGACGAGCTATTGAGAAAGGACAACCAACAGACAAAAGTTATTCAATTGTACCAAATGGACGAAAAACTGAGAGCCAAAAATAAACAGAAAGCAGAAGACGAATTTTGGTTGAAAGTCCAGAATAGAGTAAATGAAAAGGTGGATCGAATTCAGGAGCAGGAAGATTGTTTGAAGAAGTCCTTGTATTCAAATCAGCGAAAAATACGTGACATGCAAATCGAAGAACAAAAGAAGGAGAAAGAAAAGGAAATTGCTCGCAGCAAAAAGGAGATGGAAGAAATAAGACGTCTAGCAGAGGAAGTTGACGACAAAGAGAAGAAAGCAGAGATCCTTAAAGCTAAAAATAGAGAAGCAAAATTGTCGGTAAAGCAGATCTGTGAACAGCAACAACTCCTCATGGAGGAAGCTCAAAATTACGAGGACGTCTTCCATAGCGAAGTAATGAAGCAAGTGAACAAGGAAATCGAGGAAGCTAAGCTCAAGAACATAAGACTCAGGCAAGAGATTAGAAGCTATCTGGAATACTTGAAGAAATACCATGATTTTGTCGCTGAAAATGAAAAGAATCAAAACGCGCTCGAAGACGAAGGGAATATACGCTTCAATTGCATGAAACATGCCCAACGACAGAGATTGTTTGCGGGCAAACGTCTAATAGCTGAGACTTCTCATCAAATGTTACTGAAGCAAATTTGTGAGGACCAAGCAAGGAAGATGAGGATTGAAGCTGCCGAAAAAGAAAAGTTGCCTGACTATCCGTTTCCGAAAGTGAAAGTAGTTGACAAATTGAAGAATCGGTTGAAGGTGAAAAAAGACCTCGAAGATCAGATAGAAGAGATGAATCGTTTAAAAGAGATGAAACGGAAGGAATTTGAGATGGTACTGAACAGAGCCGAAGACGACAAAATCTTCTGTGCGAAGGTGCTGGAACTACACAAAGAAACAGGTGTCGATTATCTGCCTACACATCCGAATTGGATACTCTTGCGTTGTGAAGAATCCCTACCTGAAAAGTTCTTGCAAGCATATGAAACAAAAAAGACAAATCCGACTAGCTGTGGTGACGGTTCTTGAAGGTTGAAAACTAGTCAAGTTTCTTATCAAAGTTCAGGAATTTCAGTGATATCCACTATCACCTTTATACATTTCGCGGTCGAATGATATGATCAGTTGATCTAATGTTTTTTGACTGATTACAGAAGTATTTTGTACATCAAGCAACATGAATTTAATGCCATGACGACAACTAATTAGCCGGCTGTCGGCAAATTTTTAAATATTCAGCACACTGACCACAACAAAATGAAAACCACTCCATCCATCCCATATTCCAAGGTATTAACATCCACTGACATGTCCCACTTTTAGAAATTTCCTCTAAATTTACAACAAATGATACTCTCTAATTGTACATTTTTTTTTTTTGCTTACAATTGTGTTATGTTTTCAAATCCGTGGTAAAAGTTGGACTAATTTTTGTTTTCAATTTTATTTTACATTGATATCATATAGCATAACAATAATATGTAAGTAGTTACCACTCATTATTTTCATTTCAATTCGCAGTACTTACGAACTTCTAATTCTTCTAAATTCATTATTTTCATAGAAAATAAGAAAATAAATCAATTTGAAAATTTATGCAATGCTTAAAATTTATTTCTTTTGAACCTTACTCTACCAAAGACAACCCTGATCCCTGAATCAAGCACCGCTATAATGAGCTGTTGCACGAATTTCTTGCCAAAATGTGCACCCAAGATGCAGTTCAATTTTTTACAGAAAAGATTTTTTGTACAAAAAAAAATTATGCTTTTCAAATCATTTGATTATTTACAGTAAAAAGTAAATGCAATTTATATTACGTATACGCCCTGTTGGCCCATGATCTAAATAATAGCAGTCTGAAGATTTATAGAGTAATTTAATTGTTTGCACCGAACGATTTTGATTTGTAATTGTGAAAAAGAAAAAAAGCCGTTTGCGTCTTAGCAGTGGTAGAAGTGGGGTGTTTTCATAAACGTCAGCCTAACTTAGGCCTAACTTAGAACTGTTCATAAACTCAGAAACTGCGTCGTACAAACGCAGATGAATTGCAGTAAGCATGTTCATAAACGTCATAAATATCATCGGTGTCGGGCAGATTGTGCAGCCATTTAACACTGACTGCAGACAGGAGACAGAAGAAGAGAACGCGGGAAATAAAAGCAAATAATTTGTTTTAAAATAAATTTATCTTTTTTTAAGGTTTTTTTTGGATTTTTGCCTGATGTTTATGAACATTCAGTTTGTAATGAAACGTATTCATTACATACATCGATTCCGTTTTGTTTATGAATTTGAATTCTAAATTCTTAGTTCACAGTTTGCTGTTGTTCAAAAATCATTAAAGCGTGCTTTACACGATATGGATTTTTCATATGGACTGTAACTTTTTCCATATGGAATATTACAAATCGTGTAAACGTATAAAGAATCCATACAGATGGAAATTCCATATGGAATTTTTTTTATTAAGAATTGTTTCTAAATTTCATCTGTATACTGACGAAATCGGATTTTTAAACAACAACAAAAATGTTTATATTTAAACACGGAGAGCGCGAATAAGGTGAGTTGTTATGTTATTTTGTGTTTTTTTCATAAAAAAAAATAATGATATAACACATTTTAGGTGTTTTGGTCGAAAAAATGTTTTGAAACTACAAACGAAAAATCCAAATCGTCTAAATGCTTATCTAACTTTGCAAGCAAAATCCAATTTGACATACAAATGAAAAAACATTTGGAAATAAAAAGTGACAGGAAAATCCATATCGTGTAAGGCACGCTTAACGGAACAATAAAATTTCAATAAAATCAGAGTTCTTTCGAATATAAATTATACAGGTAGAAATACCTAAATAGAGAGACTCTCATTAATTTTTGTAAAGGGGCTAGTCCAAAGTTGACGTGGACATAGCAACCTAAAACAGTGTACGACTGCTGTCTCTCAGTCTGTGATTACAGTGTACGACTGCTGCTCTCAGTCTGTGATTACTCTGTACGATTGCTGCTCTCAGTCTGTGATTACACTGTACGACTGCTGCTCTCAGTCTGTGATTACAGTGTACGACTGCTGCTCTCAGTCTGTGATTACAGTGTACGACTGCTGATCTCAGTCTATGATAATAATTGACCTGTTGTTTCACACTATTACTAAATATTGTTACACTTAAATACCCGTTCCTGATAAATACTGTTACATTTAGTTTGTTACAAGTTCCTGTTAAATATTGTTACACTTAATTGATTATCCGTTCCTGTTAAATATTGTCATTACCAGTTATTGTTAAATATTGTTGAAACCAATTGTTATATAATGTTCACACTAATAATGCAGTAGCTTAGTTGGTAAGTGCGTTGGCTGCTAAGCAGAACATCGTTGGTTCGAGTCCTACTCAGGCCAAGTTTTTATTTCATTTTTCACGGTCACTGCCTCTTGCAAAGACCTGACAAATCTTCCAAGAGTATCAATCTGTCATGAAAAAGGTGCCAACTCTGCCGTTCGGAATCGGCATTAAATTGTAGGTCCCCTCAATTCTTCACACGCACTCAGAGAATTGTTGATGAGAGTAAGCCACTTAGGCCTTGGCTCTTCAAGAGCTGTCGCGCCACTCTATTTATTTATTTTTATTATAAATAATGTATATAATATTTAATTAATGAATAATAAATCTTATAATCAATATTTATAGAAAAGCAAAGTTTTATTGCTTCTTTGGTAAAGAACCCTGGAACCGGTGAGTTACCCCAGCCTTTGACAAAAAGCAAAAGGTTTGAGGATTCTCGAGAGAAACACACTTTTACAAGTTACTTACCGAAAATTGTACTAAAGCAGGCCTGCACGCGTTCTGCAGACTTATTGTTTTCATTTATGCAACAAAGCAGAAAGACCATTGTACTAATGCAGACTTCCGACGTTTATGAAAACACCCGTGATAATAAACTACTGAAGTTAGGCCCATTTGCTGATTCGGAACATAAATTTATGTTCTACATAAAGTTCATCTTTAGTATGGAGATTTTATGTAGAACTTATCGAATTCCGGAACGTCCCATACAAAAATGAAAACTTTAAGTTGAACATAAATTTATGTTCTGAATGAGAAAACGGGTCTTAAAGTGTCTAGTATTGAAATTGTTTAAGTAAATTTAAAGATTTAGGCCCATTTGCTCATTCGGAACATAAATTTATGTTCAACTTAAAGTTTTCATTTTTATATTGGACGTTCCGGAATTCTTAAGTTCCACATAAAATCCCCATACAAAAGGAGAGCTTTATGTAGAACATAAATTTATGTTCCGAATGAGAACTGTGTACATTTGCGCGTTATTCGGTGTTAGGCGTGAGGCTCCACGAAACTTCTCTCGTCCGAAATTTATAAAATAACATAACTAAATGTAGGTATAGGTATCTCATGGTGATTCTAATTTTTGACACATAGCTGTGCCCGTCGTATTATCCGCGATAACTGGGATAAAAATAGCTTATTTGATTCTCTGACCCCTAAATTACAAAAATGAAGACAAACATTCTAATTGTAATAGTTGTAATTATAATTTATTTATTTAACATAAGCGTTGTAAAACATGTTGTTTTATAAGTAACACTTAGTTGTAAGATACATAATCGAGCGGTTAACAAAATTAGCTTGATAGGTATACTAAAAATATACAAAAATATACATATATAAGAAAAAACTATTTAAAAACAGTTAGAAAAAATTTAATTTTAAATTATCAAAGAAATTAACTCAGAAGAAACCAAATGAAGCTAGCAGCAAAGAAAATTTTTCGATAGACTTTTTAAACAGAACACAGTTGTTGATTCTCCTCAAGTCAGCAGGTAGGGAGTTCCACAGACCCACGGCGTACACAAAAAATTGTCGTTTAGAAACAACGTACCTATATGTTGGTAAAATAAGGACGTTGCTTCTACGCGACTGCGGAAGAATAATCTTTTCGTTTGGTAGTCAGGTGTACCGGTCTGAATCAAGTTAAACAAAAACATTAACACCCTGGACCCTGCTATCCAGGTAACTTTGTAAAGGCATGTTGTAAATCCTATTTGCGAATTGTGAGATGTGATCGAACCGACACAAGGTATTATGGTATAAATAAAACGAGCGATGTTATTGAAAGCAACTTGAAGTTTTCTTCGATTCCTACTATCAGTTTTGCAGAAAAGAAGATTTCCATATAGTAGAATAGGTAGAAGAAGAGTTTAAGTCAAAAGGTTTTTAATTTTATATAGAAGACAGCCACCTGTAGTGTTGAGGACCCTGAGCGCACCGTAGGTTTTACCAATTGCACGCACGACAGATGATCCTCCCAAGTTAGGGTTTGATTGAACGTGATACCTAAGTTTTTCACAGTTGTTACGTAAGGAAGCCTTGAACAACCTAATTCTACGCAAGGAAAGCAAGAAGTATCTATCTATAGCATTTTTACTTATAACGATGGATTGACTTATTTTTGGATTAAGTTTAAGCTGATTATTTTTGGCCCAATTGAATACTCTCACCAGGTCTAAATTTAATCAATGCGTGGCATCCTCGACATACCAATTGGATAACTTAGATACATTTAGACATCGTCCACGTACATAAGTAACTTTCAAAATTTTAGAACCTCCGGAAGATTGTTAATGAAAAGCGAAAAGAGCAGGGGTCCGAGAATTGATCCCTGTGGAACACCGGAATTGTTTGGGAGAAAATCAGAAAGCTTAGAATTAAAAGATACAGCTTGAGTTCTTCCAGATAGATACTTGTTAATAAGATTTAACGCAGTTCTATCAAAGTTGTAGTTTTCGCTCAGTTTTTTCAACAAGATGGCATGGGATACAGACACAGAGTCAAAAGCCTTTGAAAAATCAAGTAACTGTTGTATTGTATGATATGCACTTTATTCAAGTTCTTTCTCATTTGACAATTATGATACAACTGACTCGCTATCTTAATTTTTTGCTTATAAAGAGACTGCTTAATGCAAGCAGGTATAAAGGAAAAACAAAATAAATTAAAATATTACAAAAAGTAAAAAAAAAAAAGAAAAAAATAAAAAAATTTAAAATAAAAAATTTTAAAGTCAAAAATTTTTAAAACATGAAAAAAAAAACAAAGAAAAACGTAAATACGCGTGTAGAAGACACTTGTCAAGTTCAAATCATCTACTACTTTTAAAAGTGCTGTCGAGCAACTATGATGTGGTCTAAAACCCGCTTGAATGGGTGACAGTAGCTTGTTAAGAGATAAATATGTAGACATTTGATAATACATGATTTTTTCAAAGGCCTTCGAAATAAAAGGTAAAATTGAAATGGGGCGGTATTCGACAGCATGAGAAGAGGAGTTCTTGGGGATAGAAATAATCTTAGAAGATTTCCACATTTTAGGGTAGGAAGAGGTGGTTAAGATGGAGTTGAAAATATGAGTAAGGAAAGGGATTATGTGTGGTAAAATAATTTTTAAAAATTTTGCATGCGTGTTACCTATACCTAATCCTATAGCTTCTGATTTGATTGCCTGAACCGCTTTGACAACCTCAATTTCATTTACCCTGTAGAAACGAAAATCAATTGAACGATCAAATGCAGATCTATTAAGGTGAATATCACCATATCCTTCGTCATTCAAGTGAGAGATGGGACCAACAAATAATTTGTTGAGCTCATTCACGTCACAATCAACACCCAGATTGCTTGGTTTTTTGGCTATGCCTAAAGATTTAATATTTCTCCAAAGCTGTCTTGATGAAAGATTATTAAATTATGACCGATAGAATATGCATTTGAACTTTCTTATTTCTTTGTTTACAAGATTCCGGAAATATTTGTTACAATCATAAAAAGATGGAAGCCGATATCGTTTTCATCTTTTGAAAGTGCCATTTCTTATGGAGATAAGTTTTTCAATTCTTGGATCAAACCACCCACACCAACGACTCCGAACAGTCAATGTTTTTTTGGTGACACAGATGTTGAATAAGTTATTAATGCTGTTTGTAAAAAAAAGTAACTTGGTCATCAACTGCCGGTTGAAAGTAAAACCGTTTCCCAGTTTACATTAAAAATTTCAGCAGACATGGTTTCCAAGTTGATCGCCTTGAAATCACGGTATCGAATTGTTTGTATTTCAGCAGTTTCATTGACATTAAAATCATAGAAAGCAATAATAAGATCATGCTTAGAGAACCCGGACGCATCTAGCTGACTATAGAAATTAACCTTGTTAAGTTGATTTACTAGAATGTTATCTATAAGAGATGAATTGGTTGCAGAAAAATGAGTAGGCGTCTGTGTATTAACTGTAAAAAGGTTTAAAGAGGTTATTTAACTTCGAAAGTTTGACACATTATCTACTCTTACGTTCATCAAGAAAGTTAGTATGTATTTAAATCCCCAGCTACAACGATGTGATTCTTCTTCAAGAATGTTCGTAATAATTCCGGATTCATAAATATCGGGGGGTTTATACACCACACCTATCAAACACTTCTCAGCATCGCTGTAGGTTTCCCACGGGAACCCTAACATTTTATAAAAAGTATCCTTCTCGTGTCTCCAGGAATATGTGTACAAAGTTTTATGATGATCGGTTCAGTAGTTTTTGCGTGATGCTCGGGCACCGTACAGACTTTCACATTTTTTGTATAGTGGATAGTTGTATTTTTTATAATTTTGGATATTTTATTTACTAACATTTTAGTCATTTGGAAGACATTTGGCGACATCTATGTAAGTTGAACTGTGAAGGGGGGGCAGGGTTGTCATAATTTTTATTTAGAAGGTAAGGAGGTACTAAACTAAATGCGTTTTTGGCATCGACTTCAAAATTATAAAATAATAAATAGTTGCTAATCAACTTAACTAAAATAAGAATTAGTTAATGAATATTCACTAAAAACTATATTTTGGGACCTTTTGACCACCATAACATTTTTAGCCGGCACGATATCAATGTCGATTTTTCACATCTTCATAACAACACCGCAATAAAGGTGTACACAAATTCAGCCCACTAGGAATTTTTCCGCAGCTAAGTGAATTGCTGAACAGGGCGATAATCCTTGCTTCCCGAATGAGGAATCGGCGGCGGCTTTGACTTATTTATGAGTGATGAAAATCTTTTTGAAGTCTGCAACCCAAGCAGTATTGCTAAGGAGAACGGGCAAAAATGTATGAAAGCTGGCCTAGGAACCAATAACGACATGATATATATCAATGGAAAGTTTTTTTGTCTACTTTAACTTTTACTATGGCAGTAAGTCCCAAATCGCTGTGTGGAAAAGTTATTGCACAGTAAAGTTATTCACAAGTAATAAGTGATTTCTTGTTTTCACCTTGACCTTTGAACCGATAACGACATGATGTTTTTCAATTGAAAGGTTTTTTTGTGTACTTTAACTTTTATTTTGGCAAGAAGTCCCAAATCACTGTGGGGAAAAAGTTATTGCACGATTAAGAGATTTAAAAAAAAAAGTGTTTTCTTGCTTTCATCATAATAGAAAAGCTTTACAAAAGAAAACAAAACATAACTTATTTTTATCCTTGAATCTCTTAATTGTGCAATAACTTTTCCCCCACAGTGACAAAAAAACCTTTCCATTGATATATAGCATGTTGTTATTGGTTCGTAGGCCAGAATGCCCATTCTCCTTTGTGCCACAATATTTGCTTAACGCCCGAGTGATATATCCAGATATTGGAATTAACATTCTATGAGAAAGTTCACTCGGGCGTATACTGGTTATTTTTCAGAAGCTATGAGTCTTCTAGCGTAATATTACCCTACCAGATTTTTCCAAGAACTTGTTGAGCAACCAAATCAATTCTTGCTGCAAAAATTAGCAACAATTGAGCAACTAAATACTAAATACTTACTTACATAATAGTTGTGTTTTTTTACAAATGCTTAGCGCGATAGAATGAACTTGTGCAAAAAAAAGACCAACGCATGATTTGGCAGCACATGCACTTTCGACTGTCAATTTATAAACAGCTGATTTTATTGTTTGAATTTGTTGGTGTTTTAAATTTGAATTAAAGATGGACAATTTTGAAAACTCACAGGCAAATATTTAACTACGAAAATATTTCTGATTTATTTAATCAATTTTTTTTAGATAATACACTTGTTTGCTGAAGACAGCAGCAGCGATGATGAAGCAGCAGTCATTGGAAGAAATTTCAAATTTCGTGTATGTCGAGACATCAAGCTCCAGCTCTAGTCCAACACCTGAAGATGCAAAAACTGAACCACAACACTACATAAAAGTTTCAAACTTTGTGGAGGTTATTAATGCATATTCGTATATGCATATATATTGTTTTCTTTATTCATACTTTTGATATACATGTACAATGTACATAGGTATATATTGATTTGATTTCACACTTTTTAAAAGATACTATTTCGTGTAGGTACATAATGTACATTGTAAATACATTTAACTTATTTTTTGGAAATTTTTTCCAGCAAAGCCAACTATTTTTCCTTCCTTCCTTCTTCCATTTTTCTTGGAAACAGCCCATCATGTTCTGTATGAATTGAGCCCGCTGTACCTTCTTGGATTCTTGTGTTCTTTTGTTTTCAATGACCGTATACCCCTGGTAATTCATGTCTTCAAGGACATTTTGGTATGCATTTTTTCTCTTGCGGCTGTGGACAAACTCTTCTTTACGTGCCGAATAGCACTTAAGAAGTCCAAGTGTCTCCTCCTTACTTCAGAACTTGCACTTACTGAAAAAGCAATTAAAATGCAAATATGTGTTTATTTACGTACGTGTTTTTCAGTTTTCTCAATAAGCACTTAATACTAACCTTTTATTGTTATCTTCAGCCATTATTCAATTTAACATTCAATAAATTTCAATTGGTTTGATTTTTCTTTAAATTTTTAGGTTCATAAAACTTTAAACTCGTCCACCTTTTTTTTGCCTTTCACAGTTCCATTCGATGAATTTTCGATAAATTTTTTGACAGTTTGAATGAATTCAACGCCAACTAATTTCTGGCAGCACTAAACCCTAAAATTCCTTAGCGATAGGACTTTTATTTATCCGTCCTAACTGTGTTGTTGTTATT
Organism: Sphaerophoria taeniata; assembly: GCA_943590905.1. NCBI lineage: Eukaryota > Metazoa > Arthropoda > Insecta > Diptera > Syrphidae > Sphaerophoria > Sphaerophoria taeniata. Next base: position 264,907,468 of record OX016540.1, read on the forward strand.
AACATGGAAATGTTAGTAACATTTTGCTAAGCCTGGCAAAAAAACAGCCCTAATTAATATATTTGCCGGCTTATGAAATTGCTCTGCTTGGGTAATAGGAGTTTCTTTTTGTTATTCTAATGGGTAAACAGTCTATTCGCAACAAGAGCGGAATACGTATATAGTAAAAGCTTTTTTTGTAGTAGTATACACTTGTGTATTACACAATAGAATAGGGGCAACATCTAGTGGTCATAAGAGGAGAACGTTTCGTCAAGCATCGAGAACTTTCAGCGCCTACAAACACCCAGTATTTTCTGGAAGATATTTGCGATATATAAATAGAGGCTCGAAAAAGAAAAAGTTAAGATACTACCGTGTTTGCTAAAGTGAAAATTCAAATAGATGAATAAATAAGTTTGAGAGTGATTTGATCAAAGTAATTTTGTGTTTTATTTGCAAAAGTGTGAATAAGTTTTAATTTTTGAACCTAGCCGAAATACTACATTGGTGTCAGAAAGAGACATTAAGGCCCCTATTACCGCTGGCGAGTCGAACTGAAAAACATGTGAGTCTAGGATTTTCGTATTACGGTTGGCGAATCGAGAACCTTACATTCGACTTTAATGTCACACGTTTTTCGAAGTTGGATCTCACTGTATTATGAGAATCGAATGTTCGTTAATTTGAACGTCGTTCGTGTTTTAATTTGTCGAACGTTACACATTGTGTGAGAAGAGCTCGAACCTTGAATAAAAGTAATATTTTTGTCCAATATTGCTAGATTTTCGAGAAAAAGTTATGAAATTCAGAAAGAGAAACTTCTTGCTGTATAAGAGGCAGCAGAAAAAAGAAAAGAAAATGAAAATCTTGACAAAAACCTTCCACAAAAAGAATACCTAGGAATGGAAAAGAAAAATCCTTAAATTTCAAAAATCAAATAAGATTTATTGATTTTATAGAGTCAAGACTTAATTGTTCAATGGAATGGACTTGACTTGAATTGCACTCCAACGTTGGCTTTTTTATTGCTTGGAGTGTTCCAGTTGTTGGAATGTTATGGCTTTCTTTACAATCTCAGGATCTGCAATTTTGTATTTAATGTAAAAGTTGTTCAAGGTACAGCACGCGTTTACTATTTGTTTTGTCTTAAAGGAACGTAATGCATCTAAAACGAGTTTTAACTACACCACATGTACTTTCAATTATATTTCTGGCGTTAGCGTGTTGCTTATTGAATAAATTGTCTTGAACCAGAACTTACGTTTCTGAAAGCAGTGAGCAAGCAACAAACAAAATTAACATAGAACGTTGAGTGTTCTCCTTTTTGATTTCAAGACCATAGAAAACACTTTTTTAAATAGTTTTGTTCTGAACATTTATAATTTGACGTTTTATTTATTTGTTTTTCTTTTCTTTTTTTTAATTTCGAACTCAGTTCGAACTCGAATTGTTTAGTTCGCCGACTGTAATACGTCGAATGTGAACAGTGAGCAGTGAGTAAACTATTTTATGTGAAATATTGAAGTTAGAAAAAAATTTGATAAGTTTTGAAAGACTTAACTGTTCCTGAGGTAAAACCCGAACAAAGCAAACGTGGCTCAAGTGGGACAGGAAAAAAGCTGAACTCATCAAACGGCTGCAGGAATATCTGGAGCAGCAAAATGAAGACCCCCATACGTTTGCTTTCGAATTGGAAGCAAAAGTCGAAGAGGTTAATGCAAATGACGCCTTATCTTACTTCTAGCAAAAGTTGAAGAGAATAAAAACGAGCAAGAGCATGTTTTCAAACAACTAGGAGCCCAAAGAAGTGAGAAAAAGATCGAACAGAAGAATGTTCTAGAAAAGTTTGACGAACAGATAAACCTATTAGAAGGCAGGTTTGCGAACTTTGAAGAAAAAATCAGTACTCTGATAAAGCGCGTCGAAAAACAAAACGCACGTTTTGAGAAAAACGAACAAATCGAAACCATCACAAGAGAACTAGAAACAGTAAGACTGTTGAAAACTCGAGAACCTTCTGGTCAGTGCTCATGGAAGATGGTCAAACCATCCCAGCCGAGAAGATTGGTGACTTAAAAGTTCTTGTTAGCACAATTGAACAGCGGTTTGGATATGACATAAGTCTTTCGAGTGCAGCTAAACAATAGGGTACAGAAAAGAGGTGAAATTCTGCAGCAGCTTTAGGCAGATATGGAGCGGTTGGTTCACCTGGCATATCCAACAGCTGACAACAAGATAATAAATCATCTTGCTGTTGAAGCCTTTGTGAGAGCTGTGGCTATTTGCATTGCCGAAAAGCGAACACTACCAGAAGTATTGGCTCCAGCTCTGACAATGGAAGCCGCAGAATAAACTTCCCAAAATGTGCATAGCGTTAGAGAATTGGAAGTCCAAGAATGCTCTTGTCAGAAGGCTACCGTGGAAAGGAGTCAGCGAGACGGACGAGCACGATGCTGGAACTGCAATAAGACCGGGCATCTAAATAACAATTTTGAAGTGATTTGAAACACAAAAAATAAAAGCTTGCATAAATTTTAGTAACTGGTCGAAAACAGAATCAAGCTAGATAGCTTTGGTGGAAGGATATGGCGTGTTTATTTAAGGCGTTTTTGCAGACCTTAGAAATAGATTACTAGCATTAAAATGATATGTATCCTCAACTTCTCTTGTATTACATAGACTACATATTTGTGATAGCTCAGTTTGATGAGGCATAGAGTTTAAGATGAAAAGTTCGACACGTGCCCTAAAAATATAGCTTAAGAATTCTGTTGAAAAACAATCCCTGAAATAGGTAGTTTCAGATGACAACTGATGGTTAAGATTCCGATAGGTATTCCTTGCTCTTGAAGAAGATGCTGATGATAGATGCTGACAATAGATCCTTTCGTCCACTTTGGCAATAACATTTGCAAATTAACCGGACCATTCCTAAATGTTAGATTCTGTAAGTGACAGATTAACTTCTTGGACTAATATATTCCACTCGTTGAATGGGCTCGCGTTCACTTGCAATTGTCTAAGTAAGATGTTTTGGTGAAGATTTCTATCGTCTTTTTCATCACTCTAATCAAATAATCGAAGTTGGCTTTGAGTGTTTGAATGTATAGCGGTGTTAGTCCAGATTCGATGGATATGGCATAGTTCGGGGTTGAATTTGGCTGTTTGAATAAGCGCTTGAAAAAGTATCTTTCAACTTTTTCAAAGTCATCAAAACGAAGATACCCAAACACCTGGGCTCCATAGCACATACAGGTATTAACTGTTAAATTGAAGATGCGGTATTTTGACTTAGGGTCGATTTGCTGATTCGCAAAGAACTTTGCCCACATTAAATTGAAAGGCAATTTGGCGTCAATACTTTTTTATTTGCGTGTTTCGAGAAGTTAAGATTTTGGGTAAAAAGAACTCCCTAGTACTACAGATCTTGCACTATCTCGATTGGTTCATTGTTAATAGACCAGTTTTCTTCAGGACCCTTGATTGTCGTTTCTCAAAAATCATCACTTTGGTTTTGCTAGTGTTGACAATAAGTCCCCATTTTTCACAAAATGAATTGAGTCTGGTGATTTGCAGTTGCAAGGTGAAAGGGTTGTCGGCCAAAAGAACCAAGTCGTCAGCGTACAGTAAGGACTTTCACTTTTGTTCCAGCAATCAGAATTCCACCAGGTAGGACATCACAGATATCGTCAATAAATAAGGCAAAGATGATTGGATTTAAAATGCATCCTTGAGGTACACCAGTAGTAGTTGGAAACCAATTAAAGAAGTCAGAGCCATCCCAAACGGAAGCATTTGATCCCAAAACAAAGTTCAGATACATCTGTAAAAATTTTCTCGATGGACCTAACTTTGTCAAAAGCCGCTTTAAAGTCGACGAAGCAGACATATATTTTTTTCTTTTTTTCAAATGCATTTTTGATAATAGCAGGGAGCGAGTTACATGTTGACACATTCCAACCATCCTCAACTGTTATACGAACCTATAAATAACGCAATAAAAGAACATAAAGTGGTCTACTGTTGACAACAGTAAAACAACAGCAAATGATGAGATTACGAGCTGAATGATGAGAATACAATCTCACGTTATAACTGTAGAGTCACAATTATTTAAGGAAAATGTTGTACGTCTCATGCACGTCTTCACTGTCGGTAAATTACTGTTTTTTTCTATTTTGTACGCCACTGTTGAGAAACCAAGCCAAGCCACTGATTTAATTCTGGATTCATGGTCATTATTTCTTGGACCGTTGTTGAAAGCAGTTCATTTTGCCATTATCAATTATTAAAAAACGAATATAAAAAAGGTTTAAAAATATATTTATGAAAACGAAAAAAGAATAAATTTATTAAAATAAATAAACAACAAAAAAATTAAAAAGCTTTTACTTCTAACACAACATAACTAGCGCAAATATATGGTCCAATGTTGAAAAACCCGAACGAAAGCCAGCGTGAGCTATCATAGAAAATTCTAGCGAAAATCTTCCTCAATCTATTTAGAATGGAGATTCCTCTATAGTTAGGAGGAAAAATCTTTGACGTTGGGTAGTAAGGTCTTAAGTCAAAAAATCGCATTTTGGGTTTTTGATTGGTTTTAACTTAGTTTTTTTTTTCTCTTTCGTTTGGTACTAAGGACTTGAGTCTGGCACAACTGCTTTCTACTGGAAACAACTTGGTCTTAAGGCAACAAGTTAGAAAAATTCATACTTGGTTTTGTATTAAGGTTTTAAGTTGACTTAAGTCCTTTTGACCGAAGCCTTTGAAAAATTTAAGATTCTCTCAAGGACTTAAGTCTTATTGAGGATATGATGAATGTGGTGAAACAATTTTTATTAGGGACATCCGGTATTCAAATACTTAACCCTTTGCTTCTCTGGAATTATTGGCACCTAACGATGGGTAGCCTTGTCTTTTTTTTAAATACTAACCCTTTCTGATATTATTTGAGTGACGGTTGTCACGTATGCCAGTTTTCTAGGAATATTGAATGATAATACTTGTTAAAAGGTACATTTTTGTGTTTTTATGTATGTTATATTTTAATGCAGGTCTAATTTATTTGTTACTTTACCTAAGTGCCAAAAAAGCTGATAAGCTTGCAGCTCAAGATAATGCCCAAATTGAATGCTTCAGCTTCGATCTCCAGCAATGCTTGCCAACATCACTTGTTGGATCTGGACTGGAGTAGCATTTTATAAAAAAGCAATTTTGGACCTATAACCTGACGATTCACGATAATGCTACCGGAGATTCAACTCATGTGCCATACGGTGAACAATATAAAACAGTCATGTGGCGGCAATGTTTTCATTCGCTCAAGTTGATAAACCGAAAGTTCCTGGTATCGGGTCATACTCACATGGAATGTGACGTGGACCATTTCATGATAGAAAAACAGAAAAAATAACAAAAACCCCTGTTTATCACCCCCACGATTGGTACCAGCTTGTACGAACCACGGGCCTTAAGAAGAAATTCCAGGTTCATGAAATGCAGCAAGATTAATTTTTTGATTTTGCCGCATTGTTAAAGACCCTTTTTGTATGCCGAAAGAAAAACAGTCAATGAATAGTTTTCTTGGCATAGCGCGATATTGCTCCAATACCAAGAAAATGGCTTATTGAAATACAAATACAATTTAAGCCATTCCGACGAATTTAAAAACCTAAGCTTTCTAAGAAGAAGAAAAAAGAAAAACGTCACAAACTATCCTCTTCTAGCGAAACAAAGGACTCTCAATATCCGACTAGAAAAAAAAAGATATATTGAGCCCTATCGGGAATCTCCCAAGAAATTTTATTTCCCAAGAAAAATTTCATTCCCAAGAAACATTTCTAGTTATCGTGAAACTCCTTCGAAATGATTTTTTCCCAGGGAAAAAACTACCAACTTTAAAAAACAAAATTATTTTCGAAAATCAATTTTGACAGAAATATTTTTATTTATTTCTTTTTGCTTGGGATAATTTTTGTTTTGTTTGACAATTTTAGTGTGATGGTTCACTAAACTGCATAGCAAAGGATCTTTAAATGAGGGAGAAATACAAATAAATAAAATCAGTTGGATCGAAGATTGTTGTTCACTTTTACTGCGGAGTTGAATTCCGACCTTATTGATAAGAAAACATCCGATTCCTTCACAGCAACGAACTCTTTCTTTCGCGTTTAGTTTGTTAAACTTGTACAATGCAGAAGTCTCTTGCCTCAGTGCCGGCCGTCCGGTCCTAACTCTAATACTGTCATTCGGAAATGTGTTGGTGGAACCACAAAGAGGAAAGTTCCTCAAGGTGCAAAGCTCAAACCGAAATGAAAATAACTGATTTTTAGTACTAGCAGTCCAATCGTCTTTCTTGATAATTGATAATTAAAATGCAAAGGATTTCTATAATTCCCGATTAAAGAGTAAACACAAACAAATTCAATCAGTACGATCGATGCTTGGATCTTTCTGTCATTGGCGTTTTCATTCACCACCTCACTCATCGTAAGCACACGGGGGGAGTCTGCATCCTGAATATTGCATAGTCTCGGAAAAAGAAAATGCTATATTACCATTCCAGCCTGATCGACAATTTTTAAAGGACTGTAACTGAAGATCTCATTTTTCATTCCTAGCAGTTGATTTTGAAGAAGGCCGTAAAAAATGCTCCCAAAGGTTTGTGCTTTGTGGTCTATTCAAGCATGATAATAATAAAATCGTTTTACCTACTCCTCAAAATAAATCCAAACTCTCTTTTTAGGTCTGCAAATATTTCCTTTCCACTCCAGAAAAGATTTTGCTCCAGAGAAATAACGCGAAATTTCCCATGGGAAAAGTGTTCATGATCGCAATAAATTTCTAGGGAAAATTCGAACATCGTTCTCGAAACGAATTTTCCGAACGTGGGAAATATTTCCAGAGAACTCTTATTCACGATACAAGTTTTCCGAATGTGGGAAATATTTCCAGGGAAATCTCATTCCCGATAGGGCCCATTATCTCTGTTAAGTTTGGTGCCACCTGTCTTTCACGGCTTTTATGAGAATCTACCAACTTCATCCTCCGCAACAAATGATTACTCCGATATGGCAGATGAAGAAAACGAAGCAGAAACAACCTAAACAAAATTATTTTATAAAAATAATTTTTTTTTGTTAATTTTTTTTGTACACTAATAAATCACTTTTTATTTTGTCCTTTGCCCTTAAAACATTTGTTTTTTTGTTATTAAGTTTTATTTTGTAGAGTTTTTATTAATTAAACAACATCCTATTTCAAAAATTGCTGGCAATGTTTCATTTTCTAACATAAGTCTTTTAAGGAAACACAAATTCAACAAAAAGTACAAAATGAGATGGTCCAAAGGATTTAAGTCATCGAAAAAACCTTAAATACTTATAAATTTGGAAAAATGCATTAACTATTATACAGATCTTCATTTCAAAATATATTTGTCATACTTTTTTATTAATAAATTATTTAACCCTGATTTACAAATAATTTTACAACTTTCATTTTCGTTTTAAGAAATAGCTTCGCCTTTCAGATTGCAATAATGACTGTACTATTGAAGCTCTTTGGAGCATAAGACTCGTCATATAGATGATTGAAATTTTGCACTAGATACATCATTATAATTGTTCAGTAGCGTTTTTGAAAAATTCTTATGGAACACCATCTAATCCCGGTGATTTATTGTTTTTCATACTTCGGAGGTCCGAAGAGCAGAATTCTACAGGGTGATTCACGAGCGTTGTGCCAAAAAGCTAGAGCGTGTAGGTTGAGTTGAGACAAGAAAAAAATCGTATGGGAGGGGGGGGTCTATTCCCCCCCGTTTAGCCGGGAGGGGCAATTTTCTGAAAAATTGACTTATTTTTTAAAAACAAATATTAAAAATCAACGGCTTAGTTTACAACACCGTGCTATACCTTTCTGAAAAGCTAAAAACTTCTTCTTTCATTTTGTTTTTAAAATAAATTGTTTTAACGAATAGTTTTAAAAAAATAAATTTTCACACTCAAAATTTTCAAAAAAAAAGCCAAAAAAAATTTTTTGAACTAATTTTTTTCAAAATTTTATGTAATTAAGTACTAATTTTGTTTTAAAAATTCAACGTGTTTGTTAATTTTTAGTCGAAAACAGAAAACCGGATGCAAAAATGTCTTTTCGTTTTTGAGAAATTAAAAAAAAACCAAAACCACTTTTTTCTAAAAAAATCTTTGTTTTTATTTTTACCTATCTGGACTTTTAGTTTAATTTATTAGTTTAATTTTCAAATTTAATTTTTTGTAATTGGAGTTTTATGACGACTTAATAAAGTAGAAAAGTATTGGATTTTCAATGGATTAACCATTTTATTCATTGATAACGTCTGAAAACTGACCTGCAATTTTTTCTTACTATACCTGGGGCCGCGGCCACTCGCCGGCGAAGGGTTCTACCTGCTGGGGGCTTAAGATAATTAAACCGCAATTTTTCTTGAATGAAAAAACAATTAACAACCTAAAGGTTGATAAAAGGCATCGCATATTTACTTAACAACCATTTACAATTAAAATATTAATTCATCAACACATAACAATAACAAACTCATATGTTCGAGAAGAGTTAGCGGACAGGAACTTCTGCTACGGTTTAACTTGTTGTCGAGATCGGGAAGCCGAAAGACTCTACGCTGAAAGATATCCCAATAGATGGCGCCCAAGTCGTAGCATGTTTTCAAGAATCCGCCGACGAGAGCACGGAGAGCTAGAAGTGAAAGGTCAATGGCACACGTTTTCAATGAACAAAATGATTAATCCAGGGAAAATCCAATACTTTTCTACTTTATTGAGTCGTCATAAAACTCCAATTACAAAAAATTAAATTTATAAATTAAACTAGTAAATTATACTAAAAGTCCAGATAGGTAAAAATAAAAACAGAGATTTTCTTTTTTGGTTTTTTTTTTAATTTCTCAAAAACGAAAAGACATTTTTGCATCCGGTTTTCTGCTTTCGACTAAAAATTAACAAAGACATTGAAATTTTAAAACAAAATTAGTACTTAATTACATAAAATTTTGAAAAAAATTAGTTCAAAAAATTTTTTTTGGCTTTTTTTTTGAAAATTTTGAGTTTGAAAATTTATTTTTTTAAAACTATTCGTTAAAACAATTTATTTTAAGAACAAAGTGAAAGAAGAAGTTTTTAGCTTTTCAGAAAGGTATAGCACGGTGTTGTAAACTAAGCCGTTGATTTTTAATATTTGTTTTTAAAAAATAAGTCAATTTTTCAGAAAATTGCCCCTCCCGGCTAAACGGGGGGGAATAGACCCCCCCCTCCCATACGATTTTTTTCTTGTCTCAACTCAACCTACACGCTCTAGCTTTTTGGCACAACGCTCGTGAATCACCCTGTATAAAGAACAATATTCTCAAATCATCTAATCTTGGCCATCAACAACGAAGAACTGCAGAAGGTCTCCTTGAAGAATTTGCAGACATCTTTTCGTCATCGCAAGGGTTCAAAATCGAATCAATACCGGGGATGCAAAGCCGATTCAACCTGCAAGACGCCTAGCCAAACATGGTGCGGTTGAAAAACTGATAACCACCATGAAAGAAGTAGGTCTGATCGAAAACTTTAGAAGCCCTTGGGCGTCTCCAGTGGTCCTGGTAAAGAAGAAACACGGATCAACCCGCTTTTGTGTGGACTATCGAAGGATAAACGATATGACCAAGAAGGAAGAAGAAGACCCTCTGCCTAGGATCAGTGTAACTTTGGACGCAATGGAAAGAGCACAATGACTTCGGAGTTTTGGACTATTACTGGCAAGTCGAAATCCATCCTGAAGGCAAGGAACAAACAGCATTCTCAACAGGAAACGGATTGTGGCAGTTCAAAGTGATGCCTTTCGGACTATGCAATGTTCCGGTGACCTTTGAACGCATAATGGAATGCGTCATGCAAGGAACATTTGGCGAACACTGCAAACACTCTAGAGCGGTGTTTCAAAAACTCCGAGATGCTGACCTCATGCTCAACCTAGAAAAGTATTTGCTCTTTGAAACAGAAGTGAAATATTATCTCATCCAAAGGAGTTAAGACGGATCCTGATAAACTTGACACCGTGAAAAATTAGCCAACATCAACTTCAAAGCTTTCTGGGTCTAGCAACCTACTCCTTGCGCTTTGTTATGAACTTTGCTGGTATCGCTAAATGGTCAAGCAAGCCTGTACAAAGCAACAGTGCTGACTGCTGACATACCCGACACCGGGAAAACCCTTCATTATTGATGCTGATGCCAGCAATGCCAGCTTTGATGCTGTGCATTTGCAGATGCATGATGCCGAACAGGAGGTGATTGCTTGCTACAGCAAAGTACTTTCGAAGTTAGAAAGAACTAGAAGAGAACTTCTTACCCTGACCTTGGCAACAAAACACTTTCACAAATTTCTTCTCCAAACTGACCACGGAGCACTGAATTGGGTGATTAATTTCAAGAATCCAAAGGGTCAAGTAGCAAGATATGGCTTGAGAGGCTACACACTTGCGAGCATGAAATTCAACATCGGAAGGGGAAGCTTTACTATGCACTATCAAGATGACAGTACGAAAAAGTAATGGTTACTGTACAACGAACCATCGCTAATCCTACTTATGGCTGGAGCAACGACGAGCTGAGGAGTGCCCAACAGGAGGACCTAACCTAGCTGTTGAAGCTCAAGCAAGTATAAATACTCAAGCAAATGTAAATACTCAAGCAATCGATTTGTTATAAGCTATTGAATTTAATTTTATTGTTTTCATTCTGATTCCTAACTTTGTACGATCAACATCTACAAATAAATTCTCTATTATTTCGAAGCCATTTGTACATATATCAATAGGTTATGGGCGACATAAGGGATTTTGTGCAAGGTATCCCTCAATTTAACGGTTTAGGATACGATGACTGGCAATATCGAATGAGAATTCAATTGGAATCGAAAAATTTATGGGATGTTCTAACCGACGATCCCCCGGCTGATGAAGCTTTGAAAGCGGCGTTTATGATGAGAGATAAAATAGCTAAAAATTGTTTGGTAAATTTTATTCATTCTGACTATCTTAGTTATGTTAGAGATCAAGATACTGCAAGGGCAATGTGGCTCAACTTGGAATCAGCATTCGCAAAAACATCGATGGTCAACCAACTGTTACTAAGAAAGCAACTTATGAAATTGCACATGAAAAATGGTGATTCAGTGACTTCACATTTGGCAATTTTTGAAAACTTGGTTCGTCAACTCAAAATGGCAGGGGCAAAAATGGATGATAATGATATCCTGACTCAGCTATTTTTAACGTTACCAGACAAGTTTGATGCATTGGTAACAGCACTTCAAAATATGGATGAAAGTAGGCTTTCATTATCCACAGTAAAAGAGAAGCTTAAAACTGAGGAACTAAAGTTGAATGAACGCCAAGTCCAAGATGTTCAAGAAACAACGGCGTTTTCAAGTAAAAAGAAAATTTATAAGAAAAAGAAATTCAACGGAAAATGTTATAAATGTAACAAATTTGGACATCAAGCAAAAGAATGTTATTCAAAAGAAGCTCAAATCGTAGATACTCATTCAAAGGAAGCTCAAATCGTAAGAGACAAAAGTTTTTGCTTTATGGCGGACAGAAAATGTCCAAGAGTCAATTCAAGTAAGAAAATTATTTTCAAACTTGACTCTGGAGCTACTGATCATCTTGAAAATGAAGAATGGTATTTTTCTGAGATGTTAAAATTGAAATTTCCCATTGAAATAAATGTTGCAAAAGATGAAGTGTCCTTAATAGCAAATAGAATCGGGAAAATCAAAGGATTGAGCAATACTGGAACTGAGCTGACTATGGAAAACGTCTTATATGTACCCGAATTAAGAACCAATTTAATTTCCGTCACTAAACTAACTAATGCTGGAGCTAAAGTTAAGTTTTGTAAAAATAAGGCTTTAATATTAAAAGATAATGAAGTGATTGCGACTGCATTCTTGAGAGGTGACCTATACGAACTTGAAATTAGAGTCAATAATGTTGAAACAAATATATGTTCTAAAGAAGAATCTATATTATGGCATCGTCGTCTTGGGCATATCAGTAAGCAAAGAATGGATGGTCTTATCAAACAGAATTTAATTCCAAGCAAAATTCAAAGCTCAAAATTTGATTTTTGTGACGTTTGCACTGAAGGCAAGCAAGTCCGAGAACCTTTTAATGGCACTCGTAAAAGAGCTAAGCGAGCTCTTGAAAGAATACATTCTGATGTTTGTGGTCCATTTACTCCAGTTGCATATGATGGCTCAAAATATTTTTTTTCTTTCATTGATGATTTTAGCCATTTTGCGATGATTTTCTTAATGAAGAACAAATCTGAAGTTTTTCAAGCATTTAAAGAGTATGAAGCTTTGTCAACTGCTATGTTTGATTGTGCAATATCAAAACTGACTATAGACCAAGGAAGAGAATATCTATCGAAAGAACAGAATAATTGGTACAAACAAAAAGGTATTCAAGTTGAGTCAACAGTTGCATATTCCCCTCAACAGAATGGCGTTGCCGAGAGATTTAACCGAACTCTAGCTGAAACAGTCAGAGTGTTATTAATTGAATCGGGTGTTCCAAAGAAGATGTGGAATGAAGCTGCTCTTACTGCGGTGTATATTATCAATCGAAGTCCAACTCGTTGTCTTGACAATTCGATAACTCCAGCTGAATTATGGTATGGATCGAAGCCAAATCTAAGTAAACTGAAAGTATTTGGTTGTAAAGCGTATGCCTGGATACCAAGTGTACATCGAAAGAAGTTTGATTCAAAAAGCAAGAAGACAGTTATGATAGGATATGCACCAAATGGATACCGACTCTGGGATATGGAAGCTAGAAAAATAACAATTTCTCGCGATGTTAAGTTTGATGAATCCAATTACCCTTTTAAAATTCTTGGACATAAATCAGACATCAACAATGAAACAAAATTTATTGCATGGACCCACGAGCTAGAAGGAGTAGAGGAAAATATTGCTGTGTCTAATTCAAGCATACAAATTTCTGAAAGACAAAAGGAAGAAGAAACCAGGGACCTAAAGCAGGTACAAGAAGATGATGGCCTAGGATCTGAGGAAGCTGTAGATGCGCTCCCGTCACAAACTAATAACAATCGCCAAACGGAGATTGTGAGGCGCAGTGTTAGGGAGCGCCAGCTGCCAAGTAAGTACCAAGATTATGTCATTACTTCAAAAGCAAATTCTGCTGCTGGTGTTCTTTCTACAGATCTCCCTGATTGTTACAAAGATATTCTGAATCGGGCTGATTCAGATTCATGGAAGCAAGCAATCAATAACGAACTTGAATCTATGAAAAAGAATGACGTGTGGAAGATTGTCGATGCTCCTTTAAATAAAAAATTGTTGCAGTCAAAATGGGTATTCACTATCAAGGAAAATGAATACGCCAACCAAATCAAATACAAGGCACGCCTGGTTGTTAAGGGATTCTTACAACAGTTTGGAATAGACTACACCGAAACATATGCTCCAGTAGCAAAGCTGACAACAATCCGTGTTTTGTTGGCAATAGGTGTATATAGGAAGTACAGTTTTCATCAACTTGATGTGAAGACAGCCTTTCTGCACGGAGATTTGGATGAAGATCTTTATATGGCTGTACCAGAGGGCTTACCATCAAGAGAGGGAAAAGCATGCAAACTTCTTAAGTCAATTTATGGCTTGAAACAATCCCCTCGTTGTTGGAATCAAAAGTTAAATGATTACTTGCTCTTCATCGGATTCAAACGGTCGAATCATGACTATTGTTTATATACAAGATTTGATAAAGAAGATGTTTTATTCTTACTTATATACGTTGACGACCTTCTCATAGTTGGAAAGAAAACTTCATCAATAGAGAAATTAAAACTGGAACTTTCATCTCGATTTGAAATGTCGGATTCCGGACCATTAAGATTCTTTCTAGGTATGAAAATTGATGTTGCTGAAAATAATCTAAACATATCACAAGAAGCAAGTATCGGTAAAATTCTTAAAAAGTTTGGTATGATGGATTGTAACCCTGTAAAGAGTCCAATGGAAAAAGGCTTGCAACTTCAAGTAAATAAAAACAGTAAGCAATTTAAGGAACCATATCGTGAACTTCTTGGAAGTATTATGTATGTGATGTTATGTTCAAGACCAGATTCATCTTATGCGATAAGTTTCATGGGACGATACCAACAGAACCCTTCTGAGATACATTGGCAACACCTTAAAAGAATAGTACGCTATTTAAAAGGTACAAAGAACTTGAAACTTAACTTCAGTTGTGATGGAGATCAACCACTTATTGGATTTGCTGACGCTGACTGGGCTTCAGACATCGTTGATAGGAAGTCAGTTAGTGGCTACGTGTTCAAAGTTTTTGGAAATACAGTTTCATGGTGCAGCAAGAAACAGAGTACTGTAGCGACTTCTTCAAGCGAAGCTGAATATATAGCTTTGAGTTTAGCTACAGCAGAAGGTATATGGTTGAGAGGACTATTGCAGGATGTGTGTGAAACAATAGATGAACCAACTTGCATCTTTGAAGACAACAGAGGTTGTATTGGGATGGCCCATAATTTGGAAAGCAAACGAGCTAAGCACATAGATATTAAACATCACTTTGTAAGAGATAACATTGCAAAAGGATTAATAAAAGTCAAACCAATCGGAACAAAAGATCAACAAGCCGACATCTTTACCAAAGCAATGGATAGTGTTCAATTCTTGAATTTACGAACGAAATTAAATTTGATCACATAACGAGATTCGATTGAGAGAGGGTGTTGAAGCTCAAGCAAGTATAAATACTCAAGCAAATGTAAATACTCAAGCAATCGATTTGTTATAAGCTATTGAATTTAATTTTTATTGTTTTCATTCTGATTCCTAACTTTGTACGATCAACATCTACAAATAAATTCTCTATTATTTCGAAGCCATTTGTACATATATCAATACTAGCGTATGGCAGGAATATCAGGAAAAACCTTCATGTCCAAAAGGGGGTCCATAATCGTAAGTGGGAAATAGCAATCCGAAAAAAATAAGAAAAATCAAACACTTGGTTGATGTCGGCAAAGAGTCCTACAAAAAAGACCTAGAGATGCGCAGCAATAATGTCCGCGAACTTATCGAAAACGAAGAAAAAGTCTTAGAAAATGAATTCATCAGAAAAATCGAACAGCGAGTTGAACTCGACATCCGCGCAAGAAAAAAATTTCTACTTAAAACTAAAGAGGTGCGAGAAACGGAATTGGATGACTTTAGGGCTGAAAAGAAGGTGCACCAAATTATGTTGTCTTGTAATGACGTTCGCGATGAGTTATTGAGAAAGGAAAACAAGTAGACCCAACTTATTCAATTGTATACCGAATTGAGGACAAAGTGAGAGCCAAAAATCGACAGAAAAGAGATGAAGAATTTTGGGTGAAAGCCCAGAATAGAGCTAATGAAAGGGTGGATCGAATCAAGGAGGAAGAAGATTGTTTGAGCAAGTCCATGTATGCAAATCAGGTAAGAATACTTGACATGCAAATCGAAGAAAAAAAGAAGGAGGAAGAAAGGGCTTTTGCTCGCAGCAAAAAGGATATGGAAGAATTAAATCGTCAAGCAAGGGAAAGTACGATCAAGGGTAACAAAGAAGCTTTAGAGAACTTAAAAGCTAAAACTAGGGAAGCAAAGTTAGCCTTGTTGAATTCCTCCGAACAGAAACAACATCGCAAGCAAGAAGAACAAAATTTCGATGACGGTTTCTACTGCGAAATGATGGAGCAAATGAACAAGGAATTCGAGGAAGCAAAGGTTAGGAGCATGAGACTCATGGAAGAGACCAGAGATTATCTGGAATACATGAAGAAATACCATGAATTTGTCGCTGAAGACGAAAAATATCAAAATAAACTCGAAGACGAAGGGAATAAATGTTACAATTGTATGAAATATATCCAACGAAAGAGATTGACTGCGGGCAAACGTCAAATAGCTGAGGCTTCTCATCGTTTGTTACTGAAGCAGATTTGTGAGGAACAAGCTTGAAGCTGCCGAAAGAGAAAAAATGCCTGAATATCCGCTTCCGCAAGTGAAAATAGTTGACAAATTTAAGGAACGATTGATGAAGCAAAAGGACCTCGCCGATCGAAAAGAACAAATGAATCGTTTTAAGGAGATCAAGCAGAAGGAATTCGAGATGGAACTCAAGCGTGCTGAAGAAGATAAAATTGTTTGTATGGAGGTGCTGAAGAAACATAATATGACAGGTCTCGATTACTTGCCTCCACATCCAAATTGGAAGCTGGTACGTTGTGGTTATAATCCTGAATTGGATAAGTCAAAAGAAGTTGAAGATAGGCCAGTTTCACCTTCAAATATCCCCCAGAGACCGCTTTGACTGAGGCGAAATCATTTGGTGGAACATAATTCTCAGTTCTAATTGAGATAAAATGGTTACCTTACAAATTCTTGTTGTACACATGTCAGTCTCGTCAAAATAGCTGAGTGAGAAATCGAATCAAAACAAATTTCATCTCAGAGATCTGAGGAAAAAATCTCAGTTCTCAGCTGAGATTTTTTGTTTCACTCTGAGATCTCTCAGATCTCAGTGAGATGTTGTTTGGTGGATCTGGACTAATAAATCCGACGTAAAAGTTTGAAAATCAGTGTTTTCGAGTCTCTTTTCATAGTTTCCATTGCTCCCACTAATTTGGGAGCATTTCACATGTTCGCCTGATTATATTTTGACTGATTGCAGACGTGTTTGGTCCATCAAGCGCCACAATAATCATGCTTGCACTCCTAATCAGCCAGTTGTCAGCACACAGCTTGTATATTCAGCACAGCGACCACAACAACGAACACCGATCAATCCATTCCATAATCCGAAGCGTTAACACCCACTCTGACATGTCCCACTTTTAGAAATTCGCCCAAAATATGCACCCAGTCATACCCACTAATTGTACACTTTCCAACGCTAACAATAGCTTTCCTTAGCACCCAGCTTACTCAACTCGTCTTAAACTTCCCCAAACGCCAATCAATGACGCCGAGCACAATGACTCGCCTATTCCTCAACGAATTAAGTATCCACCTTGCTTTTCAGTTGTGCGACGCATAAATAACCATCATTTGCACATACCACGACCTGTAACCTACAATGGGACACACCGCTAGAGCATCATTGCCATAACACCCATTAAAAGTCGAAGTAGGCGCATTTTGTGCAGTAGCTCGAACCAAGCAGAACAACTAATCCAATTGTGTGACGTGTCCTACTTGTTCGGCCAGCATTCGGCCATTCAGCGATTATTTCATTTGCAGCTTTTCAGGTTCGTTTATATGCACAGCCGTCGACGTCTGTCTCTTGGTCGGTCTGCGAACTATTCACACAATGCGCGAGCACTCCGCGTATTGCCTGCCCTCATGGGCAATCGATTGGATAAAATAGAAAAAATTAGAACCTTCGAGGCTCGATACCGGTGCGTGTATTGTTCGGTAATGCCTTTTAGCATCTTCGAATTTTATTGAAACAAAACAATGGCAATATAACTACTACCTGTTGCTTGAGAAGCTGGTGATGATGCTTCACCTGGTGCTTCTGTTTGAAAAACCGACGCGACGATGCGACGCATGCGACAGAAAACGGGACACAGAGAAGTTGAAGATCACAGGAGTCCCAGCTTGACATTCGGATGACCATTTGTGGAGTTCTATGGTAGACAAACATGTTGGTTGAAAGTGCTTTAGTTGGGAAGGTACCGGGCGGATTTACTTTGCCTTTTCGCAAGTCAGAGTGCGCTTGAACACAGTGTGTTGCCTGTGTTGGGTAGATTGGTATATAAGGAAAGGATTCAAATACAGAACTGTTTCTCTTTCATACAATTCACATTCACTCTTCAAACAACCTACCTGACATAAAAAGGGCTCCAGGCACCTGCATCCAGCCCCAGGCAACAAAACTAAATAAACACAATCACAGCTATTTCCACACGCTCTTCCCAGTGATTTGACCTTTTATGTTTGCGTAGAATCTGAGCCACAGCTTGCTGTTCCCAGTAGACCATCAATGCAGACCGATTGCTTGTTTTTGGTTAAGAAGAAATATCTCGCAGCCAGCTGCAAAGTGCTCTCCCGTCAGAATCGATGAGTATTTTGAGTGAACGTGGAGTCCTAGATTCCTTAAGAAAATTCCATAACAATTGTTCTCGTAGGCTGGTGGTATTTGGTATTTGTCAAGAATACCGCGCTAGAAATGGGTAAAGGTTTTCACAGTCTTGAGAAAGCAGGTGGCTTCGTTGTGATGAACTTGTGCGGAGGTTATGGAGGAAACAAACAAAACTAATTAGACGATGGGTTTGACTTAAATGGAAAGGAACGGACATTGAACATTGATGACGAAGATTAGGGACGTATGACAGCTTACTGTGCATTGACAACAGAACGAAGATACGCAAAGCGGAAATGAAGACAAGTTTAGGTGAAAGTCAGAACTCAACCTAGTACCTAGGTAACTTAAATTTTGATGACGTTTAATCAAAGTCGAGCTTGAAAACCCTTTTCCAACGCCAGTGTTTTTTTCTTTAATGTAAAAGTCAAAATGTGGTTTTTACTCAATTGGCTTGGGCCTCGGTCCCTAGATAGCTGTCTCCAGTTTTGCACTCAAAGTTGATTGAGATCCTCTTCCACTTGTGTGCGCCACCTGAGTTGCGATCTTCTCAACCTCTTCGTTCTTCGGGAATAGTGTCGAATTCTCTCCCCCTGGAGAATTGGTGTCTTTCCGCTCTATATGACCAGGCCATCTTAGGCGCTGGACTTTGACTTTTCTGGCAAAGTCCGTGTAGTTGTATAAATCGTCAAGTTCGCAGTTAAATGTTCTTCTCCATTCAACATCAATGCGCACGGGGTCATAGATCAACCGAATAACATTCCTCTCCTCGAAACAGCCTAAAGCACAATCATCTGAATTTGTCGGGGTCCATGCTTCTGCCGGGGTTGATGAGGCCGTAATATAGTTAGATAGTTGATCGGGAGAGGGAGAGGGCTTTACCACTCTTTTGCTTTAATAGCCCAAAGAAACAGCGATTATAGCAAGAGTTATTCTTCGTTTGATCTCGGTAGACAAACTCCTTTACTACCTTGAAGTAATATGCGTCTATTGAGACATTCTGTACGAGCATTAATGTTGGTTGTCCTTCCTCGAATACAGCATACACTTTGTTTTGCCCTCGTTTACCGCAAAAACCATTTTTACCGGTCTTGTCTCAGTTCTCACAAAATGGTCTATCCAATTCCTTAGCATCAACTGCGATTCTTCTATGATATTCCCTCGCTAATCTCTGCAGACATCGGTTCTTGCCCGACGGTTTTGAGCCAGCTCTTTTACCTTCAGGAAGAACCACCAAACTTCATTCCTGCTGTTGCCTCTCTCTCTCTCTCTCTCTCTCTCTCTCAACATCCTCGATCTGACGCTTCTCATGCTCCCTCTTTTTTCTCCTGAGAAGCCGACGTTCCTCTTTCCTCTTTTGCTCGTAGCGCCTACAGGCAGCTCTTGTGCTTCTATGCAGCGCCGCTTTGTATACTGCATGGGCCAGCCTGCATTCTTCGTCAAACCAGGGGTTTTGCTTTGGTTGCTATGTGAAACCTTGCACATAAGAGGCAGCATCTCTAACTGTTCTCTGGAAACGCTGCCACTGCACTGGTCCTCGATGTTTGATGTTGGCAGTATAGGACTCCTTAAGAGGTCACTCGAAACTCGATCAGAGAAGGATCTGGCAATCACTTGCGATTGTTGCCGTCTGACTTCGATTTTTCTTGCAGCATTTCCTTCTTATCCTTCTTATGGCCGTTGTCCGGATATTTGTAGCACTACGACGAGGTAGTCCCAGTCGATGTTGGCTCCTCGGAAAGTTCGAACATCTAGAATGCTAGACACAAGTGCCTGCCGTCGATCGCAATGTGATCAATCAGGAGATCTCTATGTTCCTTTATAGATGTTGAAATGTGAGAACCGTGTACTTGCTACCACAATATTTCACCCGCAGCAAAATCGATCAGCCTGAATCGGTTGTTGGAAGTGGTGTCATGGAGGCTGTGGTGTCCGACTGTTCCACTAAAGATGAACTCTTTCCCCAGCTCTACGTTACCGAGGGTAACTTTTATGTCAAACTCATCTTTGGGGCGTTGCATGTGGGCAGATTAGACTAATGTTTCCTGACTTTTTGCCTGATTCTGCTTCCCACGACGAATCTGCATCTAAAAAGCCGTTCGTGTTGCAGACCGAATAAAAAGCTTAACCAATGTTCCACGTTTGGCAAAACCACGTTTCTTCTTTTTCTTCTAGTTTCATTAAAGATGAAAACTTTTTGTACAGGTAACATAGCACACTATTACCTTCGCCGCAAGCTATTGCTCTTGAACTATTTCCATCAATTACATAACATAATCCTTCCTTATGTTTTTTTTTACGCCAGTGCTGAATTCTTCACCTATAAAAACTAGAGTACAAAAACCTATGCGCTCGCCCAACGGCACCCAATAACTTCCATAAAATTTCCTATTTGATAGACGATTAAAGATTGAACCAAACTCTCCGATCAGAAGATAAAAAATTCAAGTTTCTAATACGAGTGTTTGGACAGGAGTAGATTTCCTTTATGCAAGGAGTTTCATACTCGCATTTACCAGTGCTGTCTCCGTGCTATTTTGTAGAAACATAAGTTGAAAGATTGTTGTTATATATAACATTCAACTAGTTATTGGATCTAATTTGAGCACTTACAGAAAGAAAGCATGCAGTTTCTTTCCATAAAGTTGGAGCTCCAGCATCGCTGTCTTAGAGATGGTGATACACTGAAGTTGGAAAATTACCTCTATTAGCTGAGGGCTTGCACAATCTGGTCTTCTAAATAATTAAGAGTGAATGAAACAGCTCGTTGAAGTTCATTCATAGGTATTCAGCGTTGTGTACGCTGTCGCTGGTCTTTTGAGGTTCATGGTCGAAAAACAGTTTTCTGAAGCACACCAACTCCGACTTGGTGGTGTTGATCCTTATGTCTAGTTTGGTGTAGGACTTTCAGAGTCTGCTTATGTGGGTAACAACTTTCAGGACTGCTATAATTGGTGGTAAGGATGACGCTTAGAGAAGTGATTCATTTGAAAGAAACAGATTCTGACTGTCTGATTGCACAGGTTCATGGGACGTCATCTAGAGAGTTCAAGTTTCAAACCACAGGCTACGCCAGCCATAACTCATCTTATTGTCAACTTCAACGATGAACTTCCTGGAAGAAAAGATAAAATAGAATTTTAATTAGCTATTAGACTTAGTTTATGGACGAGTACCTTAATCAAAACTCTATCGAATGTTTTCTCGACATCAACAGCTCATCCTACGGTGATACCGGGGCTCTTAAAGAATAAGGTGATGAACGTCAGACTGAAACTTTTGCAAGAGAAGAAGTCATCTTGGCGGAATACAAACAGAATGTCACGGATCCCGGCCCGTAGGCCCGTAGTTGTAGCTTTCTCCGATTTGTCACAGTTTGGTGCTAAATATATGTGGAGTTTGATCGATGTTTCAAAAGCTGTGACCTCATCTGCTGGTGTAGTACCTACGTAAGCTGTTGTTCAAAATCATAATTCACAGTTTAGGTTTGCTTTATCGGCATATTTCCATCAAGGCGGTTGGTTCCTGCAAACCAGGGAGAGTAGCGACAGTGAATAGCTGATGATGTTTAATATTCTAGTACCTATTTTTTATGTGTGTAGACCAAAAAAGTCCATAATCGATCGAATTCACACTACGGTAGATCCTGGAAAGAAACCATCATCTCCAAATCGACACCTCCATCTTTTCATCAATTAAACGGTCACGGATGGCAGCATCTATAGAAAAGAACTGAACTGAATAAAGCCATATCCAGTTTTGGCGTCACTGGTAAACTTGTGAGATTCTTGTGTTCTGAAGCTGAGTTAAGCTTACCGGTCTGTCCTGAGTTGGAATTAAAGAGTAACAGAAACTTTAATGTATGGCCAAACTTTTTATTATTAACTTCTAATTTATTCCAATGATTAAAGTTAAATTTATTAATCCAACGTTTTCTTAATTTGTAGATAGAGATTTGTTGATCGTGTCTATCTCTAGCTGCCTTCGGTATGCTGCTAGATATGCGCTGTTTGGGTAGTCTTGTTCACTGTTGATTTAGGGTTGTAAAATGGGTAGAAACGAGTGACTGAAGGTAACCAGACGGAACCATTCACGCGTACGGGATTAGTATGTGTGACCAGACTCCTCACCACTGGTGGAGGAAAGTATTTGTCCGGTTAGTATGGTTTTGTACTTACCACTCCGAAGGACACGTCTGTTCACTTTGAAGTCTTGGATTTAACTGGTTTTTCCAAGGCTGGTAGCAGGCTATTTATAGGCTACTTGCCTGTGACGGCAACTTGTCGGCCGGCGAGCGGTAGGTTTGCACTTGCTTGCAGCTTGCTGGAGTCCGGTTAGCACCCGATTTGCTACTTATTCGGTGCTGCTAGTAGCTGATTGATTGGTGATTCGCCGAAGACTGGCGTTTACTGGACGGTGATCGTTCGGCTAACGATGTAAACTGGTTGAAGATCGATCGGCAACTGATGATTATTGCTATTAAGCGGGTGTTTTCATGTCCCGAACGGGAGGCCTACATAATGTGACTTTATATTTTGAGTCATTACAAACTCATTCGTCTGAGCAAGTAGTGATCCCACTGAACAATTATAGGTATGGACTTTCTCAAAAACGGAAGAAGAGAAGATTCAACCATGAACTGTACGGGTTGTACAACAACAACACAGATCTAGGTAGAGAGGATGGACACCAATACTCCCGCCCGTAAAGTCTTTTAATCTACTCAATCTACTCCAGATGAACGACGCAGTAGAGGAAGACCAATGCTCAGGTGGTGCGCGAGTTACCATGACCATGAAGTAGAACAACATTAAATAAAAACTACTTAGTCAAAACTTACTTAGAATTAATATATATATGTATAACTGATTAGAGAAAACTATCAACTAGAATTCTAAATGAAAATAAAAATATTAAGCAGTCTTAAGCCAGCATTTGAGAAATAAACATCTTTACTATTATAATTATTATAAAGAATTGTTTTGTTTGACTCGGCATAAAGACGTAATTGGCGCAGTCGGTTTTTCTTTGTGTATAATTAATACGGCATTCAATATAAAAAAGCGAATTGAAAGTAGCTTACATCGAAGCCCGAAATAACAAACACAAACTTCAAGAGAATATTGAAGTATCGGATACAATCCGAAAGAAGAGCCTACAACTCAAGTAATTCTAAACGAATAAACGAATGAAAAATCAAAAACATCAAGAAGAAAATAACAATCAATCCTGATTTCAAATCAACAAAGAAAAAACGAACTTAAAACAAACAATCAACAACAAACCTTAAAACAATAGTGAGAAGTGAGAAGTGAGAAGAACCAAGCAATACAAAGCCATTGGACGTTTTCAAAAAAATCATTTTAAGGTGAGTCCATTTAAATTGAATCCTTAAGCAATAATTTATTATTATTTGATGTCACAAAGTGGTCTAAAAAATAAAAAAGATAAAATTCTAAAAATTAATAGTTTTAGTGGTGATATTAAAAAAGTAAATAAAATTAAAGTAAAAGAGTATTCAAACTTAAAATTCAGTGATCTTAATACGTTCGTTACCGGTTTAGATTACAAAAGACATAGTTTCGTTGCAAATAAAGAACGCGAAATGAGTGTTGAAGACATTGCTTCTAAGGCATTTAATGCCCTTCGAATCCCAGATGCAGTGAAAGATATTCCTGCATTTGACGGTAACCCTCGCTTGCTTTACGATTTTTTAAGTAACGTAGAAGAAGTTTTGAGTGTTGTTCAAAATATTAACGGCTCAAATTACGAAAAAATTATCATGAGAGCTATTCGGAATAAAATCGTGGGGCAAGCAAACGAAGTTCTAAATATGTACGGTACTTTCCTGTCATGGAACGAAATTAAAAATAACTTGATTATTCACTACTCAGACAAACGGAACGAAACTAGTCTGATAAGAGATCTACATCAAATAAGACAAAACCAGGACACGGTTGAAGTTTTTTATTCTAAAATTATTGATATACTTTCAACGATGATTAATTTTATTAAAGTACATGAAAAAGAATCATCAGTTATAATAGCTAAACAAAAACTGTATGATGAAATGTGCTTAAACGCATTTTTATCGGGACTTAGAGAGCCTTTAGGCTCAACAATAAGAGCAATGCGGCCAAATAAAATTCTTGATGCTTTTAATTTTTGTTTAGAAGAACAAAATTGCTTCTATTTTAAAAACCCTTATTCTTTTCAAAGAGATCAACTTAATAAAATAACACAACCTCAAATTCAAAATTTTCAACAACAGTTCAACAGACCAACACCCAGTTATACACCCCACAACCAAATTTATCGTCCACCAAATCTATATGAAAACTCTGTTCAAAAACCATCATACACAAATTCTCAAACATATTTTAAACATAATATAAAAAACAATAAACCCCAAACATCTAATAACTCTGGGACAAGACAGCTTCATAACGAACATATGGATATTGCAACCGGCAATACAGTTTTCCGAAGGCACGAACAAAGAAATCAAAATCAAAATCAAATATATAATGCTGAAGGATATTGCTGTAGCTGTAAGAACACAACCCAAAATTTTAATTTTTCTGCTGAAAATGATCACCCCAATAATACACATCAAATAGACAATGAACCAGATTCATATTATCAAAACTTAGATTTACCTTCGACCTCTTACTTAAATGAAGAACCAAGAATAGATGATTCAAATTTTCACATACAAGCCTCACAACACCAATCATGTTCTTAGACCTTATTAACTGTAACACTAACCTACTCCCATACATAACAATCAACAGTTTACATGACACAAAATATAGATTCCTAATCGACACCGGAAGTAACAAATCGTTTGTTAGCCCTGACATAGCTAAGACCTTTGAAAGGTTAATAATAGACCCCGTTGAAATAAAAACAATGTTCAACAAACAAATTGTGAATACAAAAATTATTCTTCATGAGTTACCAGAACTTGGAACCAAGACACCTTTAACTTTTCTTGTTTTTAAGTTCCATTCATACTTCGATGGCCTCATTGGCATAGATATCATGAAAAAGTTAGGTGTCAAAATTGATTTAGGAAATAATTTTCTTGAAACAAATAATAATTTTAAAGCAGTTTTGCATTTTAAACCCAATCTCATGTCAAAGACCTACATAATTCCCGAATTTAGTAAAATGATCTGTTTCTTACCCGTTGATGTAGAATCCGGAAGTATATATATTAAACACACATCATTAATGGACAACTTAACAATTTCTGAAGGAATATATAAAGCTGATAATTGGTATGCTCCCATTGAAGTCGTAAATAATTCAGATGAACCTCAAACTTTTCAAGCCGAACAACCAATTAAGGCTTTTGCTTTCAATTCTTACATTGAATTTCATAATTTTAACATAAATAATACGGAGACTTTAGGAGGTAAGGACATCTCCGAACTTCTAAAAATCAATCATCTCAATACAGAAGAAAAACAAGATATCATGAATCTGTGCAAAAAATATGACGATATATTTTTTAGAGATGGTCAAGATTTAACATTTACAAATTCTACTAAACATAAAATTATCACCAAAGATGACGTACCCATATACATACGCTGACCATCCGTCCCGGTTTTCCAGGGACTGTCCCGTATTTCAATAGCCCGTCCCGGTTTTTTTTTAAGGAAACCCGGGACCTACAAGTGTCCCGGGTTAGGTTATTAGTCCCGTATTTGAACATACAAATATTATAAGTATTAGTAACCGTTATAATAAAAGTTACATAAATTTAAGAGCATGAAATTCTTAACCATGTGCGAAAATGTATGTTGAAATCTTTGTGCGATTTTCTATTTATAAAATAGCGACGTCATCGCACAAAAACTTTCATCCTCCATTTTCATTCATTCATTCATTGACTTATGTTAAAACAAAATCCATTAACACAACTTTCAAACTTCTAGCCTTACAAAGAATTGACCTTGCAACGCTCTCAAACCCATCCGAACCTAAGGTAACCCTAGCTTTTCCAATTTTGCAGAACTCTTTCTTAAAGTCTGCCCGTAGCTAAGTGGTTAGGTGCGTTGGCTGCTAAGCAGAACGTCGTGGGTTCGAGTCCTACTCGGGCCCATAAAGTTTTTATTTCATCTTTCACGGGTACTGCCTCTTGCGGAGAATTGACAAAACTTCCAAGAGTATCAATCTGTCATGAAAAAGTGCTTCTCAACTTTGCCGTTCGGCATCGGCGTTAAATTGAAGGTCCCCTCAATTCTTCTCCCGCACCCAGAGAATTGTTGATGAGAGTAAGTCACTTAGGCCTTGGGCTCTTCAAGAGCAGCCGCGCCACTCTATTTATTTTATTTTTTCTTTCTTAAAGTCATCAGGAACTCTAGAACACTTGATTTTAAGTTGAAATACATCATCAGAACTCATTTTCTGAAAAAAGTCCTTGCTACGTGAAGTTAGCCCAAAATTTTTTTTTTCGAATTTTAGCCTTAATTCGCCAGAACTATTTAAAAAAAAGTATGAGGAACTCTAGAACTCTTGGTTTTCTACCGGGAAATCTCATTTTTTATTAAATTTTCAACAATCATTTTACTAACTTCACAGGACTCGCTTTTTCTCAGCATTTTATTTTACTCCCATAGGTGCATTTTTCATATCGGGCTATACTTCTGTACATGAATCGATTCTGAAGGAATAAACTCCAAAAATACATTTTTTTTCTACGTTTTCAATTTACTTATTTTTTGTCCCGGGTTTTGCTACCAGAAATATGGTCACCGTACATATACAGTAAATCGTATCGATATCCGTTTGTTCATCAAGAAGAAATTCGGAAACAAATAGATGATATGTTGAAACAGAATATCATACGTCCAAGCTACTCTCCTTGGTCAGCCCCAATCTGGATTGTACCAAAGAAGACAGATCCAAATAAAAAACAAAAATGGAGACTTGTTATAGACTACCGTAAACTAAACGAAAAAACGATAGACGATAAGTATCCAATTCCTAATATAAATGAAATCTTGGATAAGCTTGGTAAAGCAATGTATTTCAGTACATTAGATCTTGCTTCAGGATTTTACCAAATTGAGGTGGCAGCAGATGATGTCCATAAAACAGCCTTTTCTGTCGATAGAGGACATTATGAGTTCTTACGAATGCCTTTTGGGCTGAAAAATGCTCCATCTACCTTTCAACGTGTTATGGACAACGTCTTAAGAGACCTTCAAGGAAAAATATGTTTAGTTTACATGGACGATGTTATTGTTTATTCCACTTCTCGTCAAGAACATATCCAAAACCTTTCTGCAGTTTTTGACAAATTAAGAGAAGCAAATCTTAAAATTAATCTTGAAAAGTCAGATTTTCTAAAAAAAGAAGTTTCTTATCTAGGCCATATCATAACACAAGAAGGTATAAAACCTAATCCAAACAAAATAAGTGCCATCAAAAATTATCCAATACCCAAAACAGCCAAACAAATAAAATCGTTTTTAGGTCTTTTAGGATATTATAGAAAGTTCATTAGAGATTTCGCGAATCTAACAAAACCAATGACAGAATGTCTGAGAAAAAGCAATTCTATTAAACTAGATTCAAGATATGTAGAATGTTTCGAAACATGTAAATCCCTTCTTTCAAATGAACCTTTGCTTCAATATCCTGACTTTGAAAAGCCTTTTAATCTAACTACCGATGCAAGTAACGTTGCTATAGGAGCCGTATTATCACAAGGGATCCTAGGATCGGATAAACCGATTTGCTTTGCAAGTCGAACATTATCAAAGTCTGAACAAAACTATAGTACTATAGAGAAAGAACTATTAGCGATTGTTTGGGCCGTTAAGTATTTCCGGCCATATTTATTTGGAAGGCGTTTTCAAATAGTAACTGATCACAAACCTTTGACATGGCTCTTTTCCTTAAAAGAACCAAACTCGATGTTGGTTCGATGGAGGTTGAAATTAGAAGAGTACGACTATTATGTGACCTATAAAAAAGAAAAGAACAATACCAACGCCGACGCTTTATCTCGGATTGAAATTCATGCTAGTGAAAACTCCCAAGCTTTACATGACTCAGATAATCTTGAATTAAATTCGATGACAAATAATTTTGATGAGTTCGAAAATAGAAATTCAGAAGATCTTGAAACAATTCACTCTGCCATAGAAAATTTTGACGATGGTATACCAATCACTGAACGTGCTATCAACGAGTTTTCCAATCAGATTATTCTGAAGGAAACAGATTCACAATCTTCTCTTTCAGTAAAACTTGAAATACTTTTCAAAAGAAAAAAAAGATATACTATCGAGTATGCTCATTTAAACAATGAAGACGTTATGATCTCAATATTCAAAGATTATTTTAATTCCAAACGATTAACTGCAATCCTCACAGACGACAAAACGTTTAAAACAGTTCAATCAGTTTTTTCAAAATATTTTAACAATGGTTGTCTGAAAATTTTAAGATCTAACATCATCTTAAATGATATAACGAATAGAGATGAGCAAGAGGAACTGGTGCGAGAATACCATTCTAAATCAAACCACAGGGGCATAACAGAAACATATCTTCATATTAAAAGACATTCATATTTTCCAAATATGAAAAATATCATTCAAAAAATAATCAATATCTGCGAAATTTGTAACATTAACAAATATGAACGAAATCAAGAAAAGTTAAAGTTCGAAATTACTGAGACCCCGTCTAGACCTTTGCAAATTATTCATATAGATATATATTCTGTTGGTAAAGAGAATTTCTTGACAATAGTCGATAAATTTAGCAAATTTGCTAGTGCATACCTTCTGAATTCAAGGAATAGTATCAGCTTGATTAAATCCCTGAAACATTTCTTTTCTCATCATGGAATCCCTGAAAAAGTCGTTACAGATAATGGTTCTGAGTTCGTGTCAACTTTGTTTAAAGAATTTTTAGAAGCTTACAATATTCGTCTGCATACAATTTGTGCTAAAAGCTCAAATGGAAACTCGATCGTGGAGAGGTTTCATTCAACTCTTACTGAACTTGTCCGAATCATAAGGTTCCAGCATACTACAAAACCAATAAGTGAAATTGTAGACGAAGCCGTGTTCACATATAACAACTCGATACATTCTACAACAAAATTGACACCTTTTGAATTAATTACTGGTCATATCAACACAAATACACCGTTCCCTAAACAAAATTTCCAAACAAGTCAAGAATATTTAAGAAACCATTTATTAGATTATTCAAAATTAGCAGATTTAGTAAAAGATAGATGTTTTACTAATAAAAAACGATTGATTGAAAAGTTGAATAAATCTCGTAAGGACCCTCCTCACTTTGTCGCTGGTGAAGTCTTGTTTGAGGCAGATGATCGAAGGAATAAGCTAGCTTCCAAATTTATTAAACATGAGGTTGTTAAAGATAACAAAATTACAGTGGAAACAAAAAAACGGAAAGTTCACAAACAAAAAGTTAAGAAAAAGCGTATACATTAAGAATTCTATGAAAAAAAACACGTATACGCCCGAGTGTACATTTTATTATATTTAAAATAAAAACGAAAAATATAATTAAAAAAAAAGCAATGTTTTCACCTCTAGGATATGTAAAGATCATATTGCGAAACTATGTTTACATATTCAAAGCTCTAGTCACCTTCTCTATAAAAAAAGAAGCGTAATGCACCAAAATAATATATAACTTACTTTTGAAACACCACTGAAATTATCTTTAGTTGTTAATCTAAATAGACAATTTCTATGTTTCAAATAATAAAATTATAAAGACGACATTAAATTATTGCCAAAGGAGCTTCAATAGAATGGACGAATCTTTATGAAAGTATTTGGAAAATTTTTGAATCTCTGTGGTCTAATCATATAATAAGAATTCAGTTTATGTGAACCTTAACTCATCATATTCCTTAAGTTCACACTCACAAGGGAGGAGTTACCATGACCATGAAGTAGAACAACATTAAATAAAAACTACTTAGTCAAAACTTACTTAGAATTAATATATATATGTATAACTGATTAGAGAAAACTATCAACTAGAATTCTAAATGAAAATAAAAATATTAAGCAGTCTTAAGCCAGCATTTGAGAAATAAACATCTTTACTATTATAATTATTATAAAGAATTGTTTTGTTTGACTCGGCATAAAGACGTAATTCGCGCAAGTTAAAGATGCCCTTAACCTACTCGGCGTGTGAAACTGAAGACGGCTAGCTAGGAATCTGAATCTGAAGCACCCACCTTAAGTAAGTAAGTAAGTAAGTTTTCCTTTGGAAGCGATGAAGTCCGTTGTAGGCCTCGTTGCTAGGATCACTGGCTGGCTTTCCTTAATTGATAGCAGGACTGCTTTGTGGTCCGGCTCACTTGGCAATATTGAACAGATATAAAGCGTGTTTTTCTTAGAGGTATAGAACTTTAAATTGCAATAAAACAATGATGGAATATTCCATTGACATGACTTTTTATTTATTCGAAATCTTGTAGCATTAGATTTTAAATATGATTTCTGGCATTTGACTGCCACGGCTGGCTCGGATGTAGTCCAATCTTGACGTCCAATTTTCGATGACTTTTTCCAACATTTTTGGCCGTATATCGGCAATAACACGGCGAATGTTGTCTTCCAAATGGTCAAGCGTTTGTGGTTTATCCGCATAGACCAATGACTTTACATAACCCCACAGAAAATAGTCTAGCGGTGTTAAATCACAAGATCTTGGAGGCCAATTCACAGGTCCAAAACGTGAAATTAGGCGGTCACCAAACGTGTCTCTCAATAAACCGATTGTGGTACGAGCTGTGTGACATGTTGCGCCGTCTTGTTGGAACCACAGCTCCTCGACATCATAATTGTTCAATTCAGGAATGAAAAAGTTAGTAATCATGGCTCTATACCTGTGCTCGATGGCAGATGGACTCGTCCGGGACTCCCTAAATGCTACGCTGACAGTAGCAATAGTGTGTTCTGTACACGGCGCGACAGCGTCTCTGGGGATGCGAGTTATCAATTAGAGCAAACGTGGTGCGAAAACGTTCCATGGTTAATCGAATTAACTGCTCTGATGGACGAATTTGTCGACGTAGTGCGCGATACGTAGATATTCCGCACAGAACCATTATTTTCGAAATAAAATTGCACAATTTGCAAGCGTTGTTCAGGCGTGATTCTATTCATGATGAATTGCCAAACCAAACTGAGAGTAAATAACTGGACAGCTGTTAAATCGGTCGCGCGCCGTCTTGAAAAGTAATGCCAACTTAAAGTTCTATATCTATAGGTACCTCGAAAAAAACACCAGTTAGTTGCAGATCTCCTATTCTCGATAAATGTTACTCTTCGTTACAACTTCGTAGACTCTATACAAAAAATAGTAAATAACCACATTCACAGATACTGGTGTGTGCGTTTGACCTTTGATTACAGATGTCCTTTTTGTGTCCACAGTCCTTTTTGTGGCGACAGTCCTTTTTGGGTGCACCAAGGCAGCTAGGGTGGTTAGTGTGACGATCTTGAACCCAAGACCCCAAGGTTAGAAATTGAAATTTAAACACGTTCCTGTAGTGAAGATTTTCGTCAAAAAATTAAGCAGGTCAAATAAGGAAACATAATCTATACCCTGTGGCTATCAGAAGGGACCAGACGGAGGGAGAGCAAGGCATCCAAATGATACATTCTTCCCACACACTTGAAGTAAAATCAGATATTGTCTCAGTTATAGCGTTTTTTTTTTGGTAATCCGGAATTGTACACAGAACTGTCCGATTCCGGATTCCAAACGAACAAGCAAACAAATTTTTTTGCTTCTAAGGGTTGAATGGTTGTGTATTTGTGAAACCTCATATGCAGAATTGCAGATGACATGACATTGCCCAGTGGCAAATTTCATCCTCAATGAAAAATTTCGGTGAAAAGAGCAAGGAATTCATTCCACACTTTTAAGAGGAAAAATAAGGTTATGATTTCATAGGAACAAAGTAATGCCCTTTTTCCTCTATACATTTTCTCTATTTTATTAACGCTTTCGTTTCTTCGCATACCAAAACGTTGTGATTTCAGCAAGGAAAAGTCCTGCACAGCTTCACGAGTTCGTAATTTGCATTGAGCGCTGTGTGTTGTTTTCACAAAGAAGAATAAACGAACAAAAAAGAAACACAAATATTTTCTAGGGGTGGAAATGACCTGCAAGAATCCGTGTATATAAACATTATGTTTGTACCTATTTTCTACTTTTGTTGATCGAGGACGACACGACGACCGGTGACGACGCAACGGTTTTGGTTTTTTTCCACTGTCTTTTTTTGTCTGCGATCGTTAAAAAAATGTTTTGTTCTATGTAAAATCAGTGCAATCGAAATCTTAGTCAAAGACATCAACCGTCTTGAAGAATATGTAAGCTGTTTTTAAAAGTGAATTAATAATAATAAACAGCACAGGAGAAAACACGAGGGAAACAAAAAATATTTACCAGGTACTCAAATATAAATATTTATTTTCCACTTGTATAGAAGAAGAAATTCAACTAATTTTCTTAACATTTTTTAAAGGTATTCTGGAATTTGGAATGTGGAGCAACCTTTAAGGAGTCGTTTAGCGGCAAAAATATTAAAAAAAGTAGCAGATCCAGCCAAAGACTTGAATTGTTTTTATATGTTATTATTTAAAACAATATTGTGTTCTTTTCAGAAATATTTCAATAAAAAAAAATTTAATAAATTTGTTTTGATATTTACATTTGGTGAGATCACAGCTGCATTTTCATAATATTTTTCATTCATGAAAAAAGTAGTGGAAAATTCAACTTTCAAAGAAGAGATGAGTTCACCAATGAGCTTTCATTTGACATTTCATAGGAGTTAGAGAACGAATGAAAACACAGAATACTTTTATTCAATGATTTCACTGATGCATATTCCCCAAGAAATTCACTTGGTGAACTCCAATGACAGCCCTATGTAAATTTCACCAAATGATTCACCTTCAAATTCATGAGTGAAGCTTCCATTCCTTGGTGAATCGCATGGTGATTCCTTGGTGAAAATTGGGAAATTTGCCACTGGGTGTTTTTAATTTCTTTATTTGTAAACATGGCAGCGAGTACGTATATGCGAGTGTGTGCATGTATGCGTGATTCTGTTTTTGATTCTGACTTCAAATTCGGAATCGTTTTTCTGTTCTATTCAGAACAAGAACTGTCATTTTGTGCCAAGTGAACGAGTACAGAACTGTTCGGAACAGTTCCGGACGACCAAAAAAAAAACGCTAATTCCATTTATACAAACGACCACAAGTACAACAAATTGT
The DNA here is from genome assembly GCA_943590905.1 of Sphaerophoria taeniata. Lineage (NCBI taxonomy): Eukaryota > Metazoa > Arthropoda > Insecta > Diptera > Syrphidae > Sphaerophoria > Sphaerophoria taeniata. Next base: position 264,940,962 of record OX016540.1, read on the forward strand.
CTCCCAATGACAGCACTGCATCAAGCACCCCTATAATGTTGAGCTATGGCACGATTTTTCTTGGTCAGCAAAACACACACATGTCGTGTTCTAATCTCAGCCGAAGTGTACACACAAGATGCAGTTAAATTTATGATAGAAAAATATTATGTAATTCAATAAATCACCAATAGCAGGTCGAGAACAACGACGCAATATAGCGTCGTATTCCCTCACGCCACCACTGCCACTTCAACGGACGCATGGCTTGGTGTTTACCAGTCTCACCATTTGCTTAACCTTTTACTGTCGCTTCCTTGTATATTTAGAAAAAAATAATTCCAATCCTATCCTCCTCTCCATCATCAAAATGAAAAAAAAGAACATCGATGTTGTAGCTCTGCGGCATGCGCTTGCACATTAAGATGCTGTTCTGGAGTACACCTAACCAACATGTACCACTGGAATGTGGACAATGCTCGATAGTGTCTACCTTTAGCCATGGACTTTCGGGTACATTTTCTTCCTTTTCCGTTTATTTTTCTATGACTGCTTTTTGTTGAGCACATAATTTGTTTGGTTTCTGATTATTTCTGGCCATAAAAGGTTTCAACAATATTGCTACTGACCGACCGACTGGACGGAGAGCTACAAAGAATTTTTACCGTCCGTTGTACAAATATAATATTTTGTAACAAAATGCGCGCAATTCACAAGGCTTACGTGCATACAAATTGAGAATGTTGACTTGAAACGTCAACACACCACCGTTAGGCTTAGGGCAGCCTAAGGTAGAGCTCTATAGCGCGCTGGTCTCTCAGGAGAGTGAAAATTCTGAAACATTCTCACTGTCACTATTTACCTATCTAGAGCTGCGTAATTTCCAAAGCCAAATCTACTCGATTTGGGAGGCCATTTGGCAGATATATAAAATTCTCTCCTGATGATCTCGCTGCTGTCGAACGTAGTGTTGCTGGTAAAGCTGCCAAATCCGATTAAAATCAATAAGCGTCAAATGGGATTGCAATGCGGGAAATGGTCACAGAATTCCATAACTGCACCGCCGCCATAAACTGAATCATAATCGGTGGGCAATTGCATGTCTCGCATAAATCTCCATTTATGCCGCCGCCATCAGCCGCATGGCGAAGCAGTGCGACAACCGCGACCACGACAACGCATGGCTGCTGGTTGAGAATGAGCATTCTGATTGCGTGCAACATGGTCCATTTAATCTGTCAATGTGTCAAATGGGCATACAAGCTTGAAAGGTTGTTCCAACGAATTGCTTTTGATTTTTGAATCGGTGATTAGCTTAAAGGAAATTTCAGTACCCGCCGATGCCGCTTTAAACTAATAAATGGTAAATTTGTATGCGATGCTGGAGCGTCAGGGAATGACAAATTATGGAATCTATGGAAGCAATGAGACCTCTCAATAAATAATCATTGCCTTCTGGATGATTCTTTTGGATGCACACGGGTCCATATTAACATAGCTCTTTGGAAGCCTAAACACTGCATATATGTATGCGCTATAATCCAAACTAAGTAACTTAAATTAGACTTGGCTACGAGGACGGTCCGATATATATATTTAGAATAACCTACTGATGACCCCAGCATCGAAAGAGAAATTTACGTTTATGCAGTACATTCCTTAAGACGGCTTCCGTTGAAAAATCAGGGATGGGGGAAGGGGAAATCCGGTGACTTTTCTCCTCCGAAGGCAACCGTCAAACATTGGTTTTAAGGACTTTTAACATGGTGCCCGAAAAACGGCTACACTGAGGATACCTACTTACTTCCAGTAGCGCTACATTCTTTTATGGACTTGGGCCTTGTCTTATCTTTCAATGCATACGGGGCAAAAGATGACCCCAAGAACTTTCCTCTCGAAACAGCCTAAGGCACATTCATACAATTTTGTCAAGGTCCATGCTTCTGCACCATACAGCAAAACTAGACGTAGCTTTATACAGTTCGTCTCTGTCATATGCGGCCTTAAAATCGATGAAAGGCTGGTGGGTATCGATTTGGAGTTCATAGGTTTTTTCAAGGATCTGTCGCAAAGTGAAAATTTGTGGTCTGAAGCCACTTTGATAAGGCAGCTGTGATATTGCCGATTTCACTTCGTTTAGTTCGGCTTCACGGAATTGTTGACTATCAGCGTGTCCAATGAATGAGAAGTGGTCTTTCCAAATCCCCAGCATTGACTGCGATTCTATATGATGTTCTTTTGCTCATCCCTGCAGGCTTCGGTTCTTGCTCGATGGCATTGAGACAGCTTTTTTAACTCCCGGTAAAACCTCTGAACTTCATTGTTGCTGTTGGCTCTCTCAACATCCTCGATCTACCGCTTCTCACGCTCCCTTTTTTTCTGAGAAGCCGGTATTTCCCTCTCCTCTTCTGCTCACGAGTAGCTCTTGTCCTTCTATGCAGCTCCGCTTTGTATGGCTCTTGCTTGGCTACATTAGTCTGCCTACACTCTTCGACGTAGGAGGTTCCGCTTCGGTGTCTGCATGAAATCTAGCACAGCAAGCGTGGCATCTCTAACAGCTTTCTGGAACTGTTGCCACTGGTTCTCGATACATGACTTTGGAGGTGTAGGACTCCTTAAGAGGTCTCATTAAGAGGTCACTTGACATCAGGATCTGGCGATCTCTTGCGATTGTAGCCGCCCGACGTCGAAATTTTTTCATGATTTTCTTGTTTTTGGTCGTTGTCGGGATATTCGAAGCACTGATGCGACTAGGCTTAGCATTGGTCCAAGTTGATGCTGGCTTCTTGGAAAGTTTGAACATCGTGAATGCTGGACAAGTGCCTTCCGTTGATCGCAATGTGATCAATCTAGTTTACGGTTGCCTGTGACAGTAGCAGAACTGAGCCAAAAAACCAAATCGGACAAAGAAGTAAGGTTGCTACTAGAATGTCTTAGATATGGCCATGACTGTGAGCCGAATCATCGATTTGAAATATCGTAAGCGGAGTTTGCCCTACAAAAAAGATGCTTATTACTTACGTGGTATCCGTGTGTATATTCCGAATGAGCTGCAAGAGCGAGCACTCCTCGAGTTGCATACGAGACATTTTGGAATATCTCACATGAAGAGTTTAGCCCGAGCTTATTGTTAGTGCAACCACATGGATAGAGACATCAAAAAGATGGTGTCAAATTGTCATCTATGTCAATTTACGCATCCGGATCCAAGGAAGGAATTTCCAGTCCATTGTTGGGTGACACCGAGGAATGTCTTCAAAAGTGTACATGCCGATTTCGCGGGGCCTCTCATGGGAAAATATCTATTCGTACTTGTGGATGCATTCAGCAAATGGCCAGAAGTGCGAACAAATTTTTGCTACTTTTGGGATTTCGAAGATTTTCGTGAGTGATCATGGCACCCAATTCAACTGAAAGGAATTCCAGTTGTTCTTGAAACGGAATTCCAGTTGTTATTGAAATAAAAACAGCAAATTGTAGTCAAGATTCTATGAAAAGTAATTTAAATACTATTTTGTTTGCTTACAGGCGAATGATTCATCCAACTACATTATTAGGAAGGATTTTACGCGGTGGACCTATCCACACTGTCGGCGTGACAAATTCACTATGTTTTATTTAAGAGGACACTAAACCTCTTCCTGATGATCCACCATATACACATGATACAAAAGCACACCTCAACTTTCTAAAAAGAAAGAAGCGAGTACCCTGCATCTAGATACACACTAGAACCAATTGAATTAGTGCCAGCTCTTATTCATCTTGGTTTGATTCTAGACTAACTGCTCATGTAACACCACGGAAAACCGCACTCAACTTTCAGTCACCGAAAGAAGAGCCGTTGTCCGATCACGGAAACTGCACTCAACTATCAGTACCGAAAGAAGAGCCGTTAACCGTGATTTGCGAATAGCAGCTGAGGCCAAACTCAGATAACCACAACCCCCACGAATGTCCATCCCACTAGTGAGGTGGCTAAACCTCACTACCCGCGGTACCCAACAGTCTGGGTGAGGGTATCACTTGTGTATACTCTTACGTTATACATTCTGTGATATTACGCAACGCTAATTTACTGCATACTTTATAATATTATTCTTTTATTAGCCTTTCGCAGCTTCTCCAGCTGGCGGATGAGGGACACCGCTCACACTCTGTCAGGTATATCCACATTGCTCGAAGGGATGAACCAGCCAATCAAGGGACACATCCAACAATTTGTCTAATTTCCTTAACGTTTATCCTTGAATATAGTATCTTTTTAGGATCGCATTGATCTTCATCATACGTCCTGCTTCAATCCGTTAATTCCATTAGAATAAAGCTGCCTACGTCCGCAGGTTCATGCCAATAATTTGACAAGAACCTCTCAGAGGCTCCGCTAGAAGGTGTAGGTCAGCACGTTCACTTACTGGCGAATATGTACTCGAAAACATGTTACCTTTCTAAATTGCCAGGTCCATGATTTCACCTCCTCATCCAACTACAGGAAAATCCCAATCGATGCTGATGCTAGATCGTCAAATACATTCGAAGTTTCACCTTCTTTTGCCAGTCCAGGTCATAGCAAATAGCGAACTTCCAAAAAAGAAATTCTCTGTGGGAGAAAGGGTTGCAGCACGAGACTATATGGCGAAGAAGAAGTGGCAGTGTGGAAGCAATTTTGGTTGATCTACAAGATCAAATTGGATGACAATCGGTACTGGAGGAGACATGCAGATCAGCCTAGGAATATTGTGATGTGCTTTTTGCTTTCCAGCCGAGGTTATGCTCGTCGGATCGCCAAGGTTCCTTTCTGAAGAAAAACACTAAACTTCAGTGAAAAGGTCCACAATTTCTTTATTGTTTATTTAATATCCTTAAATAATAAATATCCTTATGTTAACTTAAGTAAAAAGTAACCTCCTCTTGGTCTGGATGTTATGCGTCTCTAGTAAGGTTCAATATAGGTGGTATGTGTGGTTCTGTGCGGCCCCTGATAGCACTAGAACAGCAGGCAATAGCTCTGGTAAAACAGCAGGATTAACGGCCCCTGGTAGCACTAAAACAGCAGGCAATAGCTCTCGTAAAACAGCAGGATTTATGGCCACTGGTAGCACTAAAACAGCAGGCAATAGCTCTGGTAAAACAGCAGGATTTATGGCCCCTGGTAGCACTAAAACAGCAGGCAATGGCTCTGGTAAAACAGCAGGATTTATGGCCCCTGGTAGTACTAAAACAGCAGGCAATAGCTCTGGTGGATCTGCAGGTACTAACACGGCCCCTGGTGGCACGAGAAATAAACCTGATACTCTTGAAACCCCTTACCACTGGTGGGGGGAAGTTCCAAGGAAAATAAATTTATTTAATAAATTACCTCTCGGAGCCGACCTGCTCCGTTCTGCTGCTGAAAACCGACTGACTTCAAAAAGTAATATTGGGCAGAAGGTGGTTGATAATAATAATACCCGTGAAACCCCTTACCACTGGTGGGGGGAAGTTCCAAAGAGTTTATATTTACTCAACCACCTACCTGCGGCGACGGTCCGAACTGCTCCGCGGTCAGACACCGACTGACTCGAAATATTAAATTAATTTCCCTTCCCGAGGTGGCTTATTATTCCTCCACACTAGCGTTTCAACTTTTGATTAATATTTTCACCATGGCGGCGCGGCGGCGGACACGGACTGGTTTTTGTTATTGTGTTTGTGTTGTTTATGGGTTCTACTCTAGCGGCGGTATACTGTTTCACCACGGTGGACTGTATTGTGGTAGCTTCGTGTAGGTTGCCTTATGCTTTTTCGTGGGATAACTAAATGTGAATTCTATGCTTGAGAAAGGTAAAATTTTAAATGAATGAGTGGAAAATCGTGTCGGCTGTTATTTATTGATGGCAAACATTGGCGATGATGCTGCTGGCCACATGTTTGTTTGAAAAAAAAAAAAAATAGGTTAGCATGTAACGCTTCGTTACAAGATAAGGGAGAAGTTTTGCGAATCCCCAAATGGTATTGTGGTTACTGACGATGATACAAAGTAGGTAGAAGACGACCGATTTTCATTGTTGGAGGAAAGACTATCGATGCCGGATGTAAGCCATCAATCGCAAGATATTGGATCGTCTACTTCCAATCACCTACAAAATGCTGAATCCGTTATTGCACCACCAATACACAGCAATGGGAAGGCAACGGAAAATATACCAATGCAAAACAACGATATCACAATGAATTGAATTTTTGTGTAATATCTTATTTAAATTTATTTTAATTAGCGTAGCGTCGGTCGTAGCAATGTGCGCAGGGTGCAGCTAGTTTTGTGTAATCCAAATTAACAATTGGGCACAAGTATCCTCCATGCTGCGCAGAAATCGATTAATCCTCGGAAACATGGTACTTTATACAGACTTTGCTTGATGATGATACAGTAGCCATGGATAAGAACCAATTAATTTTGGATCTTCATAAAAGTTTTATCTTTGCAACAAATCCAATATCAAAAAATGATTTGATTCCTAACAAGAACTTTATTATCGTTTAACTAGCTCACAACATGGCAGCTGAACAAAGTGTTGTTGATTGCTATTAAATGTTTTTGATGAACTCCACTAAGTTCTAAGGTAAAGAATGCATTTAGTTTTGTATGTTATATCCTTATTGCATCTTGTTCGACTTGTCTGCTCCTGAAAAAAAACATAGCCTTTTATTATCGAAACTGTTGGGGTTCATTTTTGAGCTGCATGTTATAAACTCAAAAGTCTTATACCAATTTAAATGCTGAACGTAATAGTAACTTTTCATACAATCTGCTTAAATTTGAAACGACGACGATGAATTAAGAACTTATCTCTTTATTGGAAATCAAACATCGCATCACCGGCTTGAAGAGGGCTTAACAGCGATTTAATTAAATGAACATCTTGTACCATTTAAATGTGATGTTTTGAATATTTTCTTCTTAAAGTGGGTTCACGTGAGGTGCATTGTTAGTTTTTAACAGCATCAGCAGATTCAATGTTCTGATTTAGCAATAAACCAGCGAGTGTAGGTAATGATGATTTCCTGAATGATTCCTGGGATACCCTCAAAAACAGGAATTCCAAAGCAGTTGCTACTAGGTTTCATTAAAGTCATTAGACATTTATTAGAACACGCAGGACTCTCACATTAATTACCACATCAGGAATGCATTTTCACTTGTCTTTGCAATTTTTATATCTCGTCATGTAACAACGTCTTCTGTTCGGTAATAGCTTTCATTGCGTTTTTATATTGAGGATATTACTCTCATAACACATGTTGAATTATATTTTGACTGATGTTATACCTTTTCCTTATGATCGACTCATTCACTCCTCATAACCGCATCGAATCTCTTCCTCATAATGAGAATTTTATTGCATCCTGTGTATGCGTTCTGTTTATATAACGTAAAGTGCCTACTCAATTCAAGGATACGCACTCAAAACAGTCGGATATCCACTGATCTCTCATCATTAATCGTACGCTGATTGCGATCTGTTTATGGGCAGCATTTCAGAGTAAAGTGGGATGAGAATGAGGCGCCATAAAGCCAGCCTCTATCTTCTTTTGGGATTCATCCCTAGCGCCCTCAGAAGTGCATTTTCGGACCATCATCAACAAACGAGTTAGCATGCAAAGCTAGTCCTCGGCTTCTGCTTAGCTAATTATTGAGGAAAATTTTAATATTGCTGCCGTGAGGTGCATATCATCAACATAGTTCGTGCTTCTATGAGTGCTGAGAACTGAGATTTGCAATTGACGTGACGCGGCACGACCGACACGGCTTGGATTATGCGTCTAGTTTTGGGATCTCATATTTTGAGACGTATGCTTGATGTACTTGCCACTCAAAATTGAAGTTAATTCATGGCGCGGTGGTGCATGAAAGTGCTCTTATGTTGTATGGTCGGGGCACATAGATCGCCACAAGTTTTTGTATCCACCAGCAGGAAAAAAAAGCGAAAGCAACAAGATGAGAAAAGACAAAAAAATGAGAAATTCCAAGATCCCCACATTGTAATTGAAACTTAATTGCACATGTGCTGCTGATGGGGCTTCTTCGGCTACTACTTGCAGCGAGAATCATTAATCGCATTTGCAGGATGTTGCTGCAGTTGCAGTGCAGCAACTACTTCAACTTCGAATAGTGACAGAAACAGCACCAACGGATATCTGACAGATATTTAATGGGAGCTAGTTAAGATAAAAAACCAACACAACACGAAATAGAAAAAAAGTAAAATCCAAATTCACGTTCGAAAATTGCAAAAGTCGTTCCTTTGACTTGGAAACTTTGTTTAGCAACATTGGACGAAAATTGTTAATTATTGTGACCTCCGGAAAGTTATGACTCATGTGAATTTTTTCAGGGAATTTCACTTGTCTTTTCATTAAGGCATGTCTGTCTAAGGTCTGAATATAGCTCGAGGACAGTTTGCAAAACCCATTTTTTTTTTCAATAGTTTGAACTTGAGATCCATGGACCATGTGGAGAAAAGTGAAACTTAAGGAATTTTTCTCAGAGGCTGTGAGTCAGACCAGAATGCGTTGATATAGTGTTCATCTTCAACCATAGGTCCTACTGCTGCAGTGGGTAATGTTTATTGAACATGCAACATGCGTGTTTGTCATTCCTTGAAAGTTACAAAGTTGTATCTAATGTTTAATGAAATGGACATGGCCATTCACGACAATATGCAAATTCATCATCTTCAGGTAATGAATGAGGGAATCATGGGTGTGGCGTCGGATGAGTTGCATAATTCAAAGTCAGCTTGAAGGGTGTACTTCCTTGGGACGGGAAAATTGTGTGAGAAGAAATGAATCTTTTTTGTCGATTATAAAATTTTTCTAAACATAAATATTGTATTCTTAACTTGTGAGGTGTTAAACAGTGAGAAATGACGGACGGACGGTGCCCGAACATATTACTAGAGACATAAATCCGAATTGAGAAAGAAGGGCTCGGCAAAATCCTTGATCGAACCCTCCTAGTGGGTGCCGGGCGGACAATGTCACCACAGTTTTGGTCTGTAGGTGTCAGACGGTGATAGCTAAGGTTAGATTGGATCGCTGTGTGGTTCTGACTTCTTTTATAGCACAACTCACAGAAATCCTCTCTCACCATAGATCCAAGGTTCCTAGTTTCAGTGGTGGTGTGAGCTAGTAAATCCGTGCCCAAGAATTAAAGGTTGAGGGATAAATCAACCATGAACGAGCTCAGCCGGAGGCCTGTGGTGGGTAACGGTTTTTGTTGTTTATACCTTCCCTCGGTATGCGGCTCTGGCGAGGGTGACCTTCTTTTCCGTCTTACTCGTGGGAATCAAATCGAATTTCACAATCATGTCTTCGTCCAATTTATGTGTTAAAATCTCATCCATCGAGTCCGAGGATGAACTCCTGGCTTCCAGTCAGGATACTATTGTAGGTAGCTCAGGGGAAGCTAGAGACGCTAGCACCTCAGAGCAGGCTACACTTAGAGGTAACACGGGAGGTACTAGTACCCCTGTGCTTCAGCATCCCTCTCAAAAAACGCCCGTAACTTCAAGTAGCAAGGCTCGCCAGAGCAACGCTACCAAGCCCAACAAGCACTCTCCTGCGGATCAGCTCAAGATCAAGTACAGGAAGGCTACTTTCATTCTTGGCAAGATTGCCGAAAACGAAAAAGCCGGAAAGGTACATGAGCGTGATGCTGCCGACAAAATTAAATACCAAAAAGTTGTTGAAGAATTCAACAGTCGGGAGAAGAGTGCGCCACCCAGCAAAAAAGAAAAGTCCACCAAGAGGAACAGGTCTCTGGAGGAGGAGAAGCCACCTCAAAAGAGAACCAAACTTGGTGGCAGTGTCAGAAAAGAGACTCCGAGGGCGACAGCGCAACGGCGCGCCTTGAGTGAGGTCGTCAGAGACAACCTCCAGGTGGCGATTGTAGATGAGCTCTCCACAGACAACAGAGCTCTGATGTCAGCGTGGAACTCAATCGAGGCTAAGCTCTCGGAATTGGTCTTCCAGTATACAATCTCGGCAAAAGAAGGTCCCTATCCCAGCTTTGACTCCGGCGAAATGCTCAGGGGTTACAAAGTGATAAGGTGCGCAGACGACTTTTCAAGGGATTTCCTTGGCAAAGGAGTTGCTAAGATTAGCAACGACTGGAAGGGCTTGAAGCTCAAGCTCATTCCCGCCAGGGAGGTTCCTAGAAAACCATTGGCTCGCATCTTGTTGCCACTGATGAGCATTAAGCCAACTGGAGCGGAGCTGATTAGGAGCCTTCAACGGCTGAACCAACGGATTCCTATGAATGACTGGGTAGTCATCAAGACAGAGGAACCGCGCAAGAATAGCGCGGTCTATCTTCTGAGGATCTGCGAGGCTAGTCGCAAAGCCCTAGAAGAGGCACAGTACAAGCTGAGGTTCGGCATCAAAAGTGTCTCTATTAAGATTCTGCAGAGTCAGGAAGTTGGCCCCACCCTGGGTGATGATATTGTCGAGGTAGACGATGTCACCATGCAGGTTGGAGCCCCCGGCGAGGCGCTGGATCCTGGCCCTGCAGTTCCACCTGCCAATTAAAAACGACAAGCTACGCGCCATCCAGGCTAATCTGAAGCACTCTAAATGTGCCTCGGATAACCTGAGGATCTTCCTGAGTGAGGAAGATATAGATGTCGCCCTTGTACAAGAGCCATGGGTTAATGGCCTCGCGATTAGAGGCCTTAATGACAGCCAATACGATTTATTCTACAAGCCCGACAATCAGAATCAAGGTAAGCCTAGAACTTGTATTTTAGCTAAAAAACACTTAAAAGCTTTTCTGTGTCCAAACTTTAGCACTTCTGACTTAACAGTTGTTAGGTTAGAGGGGAAACAAGCGGAGGGCTTGATTCTTGCATCCTCATACATGGCGCATGACATAGAGTCACCGCCTGAGGAGGTGCGTACTCTTGTGGCAGAGGCAAAAGCCAGACAAACAAGTCTGCTTGTAGGGAGTGATGCGAACGCGAGGCACTCAATCTGGAGCAGCAGTGAAATTAATGAGCGAGGTGAGTCTCTTTTTAATTATATAATCGAAAATAACTTGACTATGTGTAACAGGGGCAATACTCCCACTTTTGTTTTTCCGAGTACGGACAACTCAGAAGGGTGGGAAGATGTGTTAGACGTTACATTTGTCAATATTTATGGCAACCTCTCCATCGAAAATTGGAGAGTATCTCTTCTTAACTCCTTTTCTGATCATAGACGGATTCTATTTGATCTTAAATTTGAAATAAAATCTCCTTCCCCCTATGGAAATCCAAGAAGAATTGACTGGAAGAAATTTAGTCAGATCTTTGGCTCAAAGTTGCGCAGTATACCGAACGCGAGTTACGACTCGGTAACAGATCTTGAGTTAGAGATTTCAAACTTCGAGGACTCTATGAACACCGCATTCAAGGTCTCTTGTCCGATAAGATACAGTAAGAAAACCTTTCCACCTTGGTGGAATGACGACTTATCTAATCTGAGGAAAATAACAAGAACCATTTTTAATATATGCTATAAGCATAAATTTTATCAGCCTTATAAGGACTGCTTGAGAATATACAAGCGTTCTATAGCTCAAGCCAAAAAGCAAGGATGGCAAGAGTACTGTCAGTCCATCGAAAACATCAAAGATTCGGCCAGGCTTAGTAGGGTTCTATCGAAAGAACATTCGAACCCCTCATTTCTTAAAAAACCAGATGGAAGCTGGACAGCATCTCCAATGGAGACTTTAGAGCTACTAATGAACGTACACTTCCCAGGTTGTGCAGAAGAACCAACCGAATCCAACCTGACTCTCAACATGCCAACCCCCATAGAGCAGGTAAACGCCCTTATAACTAGAGAAAATATAGTCTGGGCTATTAAGACCTTCTCGCCATACAAATCTCCAGGCCCTGATGGAATACTACCTATAATGCTGCAAAATCAGCTTGAATTAGTAGTACCACGGCTCGAGAGTATCTTTAAAGGTTGCCTCTTACTAAACCATGTCCCCAAGTCTTGGAGGCAGGTAAGAGTGGTTTTCTTACCAAAAATTGGTAAAAGAGGGCATGAATCTGCCAAAGATTACCGACCTATAAGCCTTACTTCCTTTCTTCTTAAAACCCTGGAGAGAATCGTAGAATCCCACATAAGGAGCATTCTGAGTAGTTGTCCCCTATCTAACTCGCAACATGCCTACATGAGGGGCAGATCTACAGAGACTGCCCTTCACGAGGTAGTGAGAACGATAGAAAACACGATTCATTTCAAGGAATATACCCTAGCCACCTTCTTAGACGTAGAAGGAGCTTTCAACAATGTCCTAACTGAATCCATCGCTGAATCACTTGCAGACTTCGGTGTTGAGAACTACATTAGAAGGTGGATAATATCCATGCTAAGCAATAGGAGGATTCAATCAAAGTTAGGATATTCAACGTGTACCAAATATGCCAGCAGAGGAACACCTCAAGGAGGTGTATTGTCTCCTCTCCTATGGCTTTTGGTCATGAACAGCATTCTGGTGAAATTCGAGAGTAGTGGAGTGAAAGCGGTTGCGTACGCCGATGATTTGGTCATTCTAGTTTCAGGAAAATTTCCAAGCGTGATCAGTGAAATCACTAATATGGCTTTGAAGAAAGTAAGCACCTGGGCTGCGAGCTGCGGACTAGGTGTTAACAGCAACAAAACCGAGTTGATGCTTTACACCACCAAAACCAAGGTACCACCCTTCACTCTACCTCGGTTAAACGGACAAGCACTATCATTGTCTTCCAGTGCTAAATATCTGGGCGTAATACTAGATACCAAATTAAACTGGAAGCTTAACATCGAAGAGCGGGTAAGAAAGTCGTGTGTCGCCTTCTACGCCTGCAATAAAACATTCGGCAAAAAGTGGGGCCTCCAGTCAAAAATGATAAAATGGACATATACAGCGGTTGTAAGACCGATACTGGTCTATGGTTCCATTGTGTGGTGGCCCGCTCTCAGCAAAGCCTACATAGTAAACAAGCTTACAAAGGTGCAGAGAAATGCTTGCGTAGGGATATCAGGGGCAATCAGGTCCTGTCCAACGGATGCACTCAACGTCATCCTGGACCTTCTTCCGATTGACCTCTTTATCAAATATCAGGTGTCCTGCAGTATCTTGAGACTCAAAGAAATAGGCTGCTGGAAACCTAGATCTTACGGGCACTGCAACCAAACAAGCCTGATACCATCAGACATCCTATCCACAACCACCGATTACTGCATCCCTACCCTAGACACCTCAAAGAAGTTTAGAGTCTTGCTCCCGTCAAGAACCGACTGGGAGGAAGGCGTTGTGACGGAAGACTTCGACACAACTATCTTCACGGATGGTTCGAAGATGGAATGCGGTGTTGGTGCAGGTGTCTTCTGTGAATCTCTTGAGATTTCAAAATCCTATAGACTACCCGATTTTGCCAGCGTATTCCAAGCAGAATTGTTGGCGATAAGGGAAGCTTGTACAGCTCTTATAAATATTCGACAGAACCAAAATGTAGCTATACTAACAGACAGTCAGGCAGCTATTAAAGCCATTGATTCAGCTTTATCTTCCTCTAAACTGGTCCAGCAATGTAAAGAATCCCTAAAGGAACTGCATATGAGCGTCACTCTTATCTGGATACCGGGCCATAGGGGCTATGAGGGTAATGAGAAGGCTGATGAGCTAGCTAGGCAAGGATCAGCCCTTCACAACTCTCAGGCAGTGAGAGTATATGCTCCTCTTGGAGTTGTGAAGGGCAATATCCTGACCAAATACACATCAGAAGCAAATCATAGGTGGAGTAGTTTAACGAGTTGCGTTATATCCAGGAAAATCTGGCCCGCCTATAACAAACCAAAATCAATCAATTTAATTTCCAAACCAAGGCATGACATAGCAAGGATTGTCGCTACCTGCACAGGGCATTGGCCTGTAGGGGAGCATGCGGCAAAATTGGGTATACCACATAATCCTTTCTGCCGCAGCTGCGAGAACCGGGATGAAAAAGAAACAGTCCCACACTTTCTTTGCCATTGTCCGGCCCTGGCCAGGAAAAGAGCACTCCACTTGGGTAAGGAATTCTTCAACGGTATTGAGGAACTCTCAGAATTCAAGATCAAAGATTTGATCTCATACCTAAATAGCACAAAGTGGCTTTAACCACCTCCCCCTTATTTCTCCCTCACTAAATGGTACTACGAGATAATAGGCCGTAGGGTAGGAGAATAAAATTACATTTTATATTTTATATTTTACATAGGACTGCATGTGCGGAACGTGCACCATCCATAGCCCATTTTCAAATCCAATCAGAATCTCACGAGGTATGGTATCAAAACGGCGCACTCAGCGCTAATTGTGCCCTGCGCGAAGCAGGACAGCCATTTCTACCTACCTACCTGAGAAAGAAGGAAAACGAATTTTCTGCTTACTCCAATGCTGTAGGTACCGATAATATCCACCCAGTTTTTTAAGGTCTATTTTGTCTACAATTTTATCGTTTATCACCCAATCCTTCAGTACAATTTTAATGACAGGTTTATTTCCATCCCAATAGAACATGGACATAAGCAAAGTTGTTGCTTATCTCAAAAAATGGCAATGAAAGCAGACCAATTTCCTCTCTCCCATTTTTTCCAAAAGTTTTTGAAAAAGTTGAACAAAAGCAAATTGATAAGTACCTAAGAGAACACAATGGGTGGTATGCGAAATGCTTTGTCTCAGTCTCATGAGATTGAGCTCTGAGAATGAGCTCGAGATTGTGAGATAGAGCATTAGCAATGAGACAAAGCTCAATTTGGTATGCAAGAGCTTTGTCTCATCTCACTCTCAAAATGTCTTCTTCAAGTGAAAGTAGTGTTTGTGATAACTCTTCATCGCCAATTAGTACACTTGTTGAACTTTCAAGGAGAGTGGTAAATATCCGAATTCTTAAAGATTCTCGAATCGTGCACCGATCCTGGCCATGAAATGTCCACACTTGTAAACATTTCTGCTCCGTCACATGTCGCTTGAATATTTAGTGAGTGAAAACCTAAAAAAAATATAAATATTTTTAAAATCACTAAAGCTTTGTGTTACCTTACCTACCTTTTCTATTTATAAATTCATCGCTATGCATTGAAGGTTTCTTTATTCGCACATGAGTGCAATCAATTGCTCCAATACAGGATGGAAATTTATATTTTCTAAGCCAAATTATTTTTGTAGCATCTTTATCCTCTATTGTATTGGGAAACTTGATCCACTCCTCTTTCCTAATTACAATTTTCTCAGCTACTTCGATAATAATCCTGGAAACTGTGCTTTGATCGATTCCAAAATCTTCGCCAATACCGCTTTGAAAGCCAGGATCACCAACAAATCGTAAGAACACCATTATTCTGGTCTTATTTGTTAATCGACCGCCTCGAAAAATATCGCGATTTTCAAAAAAATAATTCGTTAGGATTTCAACTTGCGTTGGGGTAAACCAATAAAGATTCTTAAAATTTCCTGTTGACTCAACAGGAGCAAACAAATTTAAATATTCAGCCATTGCGGTTCCTGAGACAACAAATTTCCAGTCTCAACATTTTACAAGCTTTACCTCATTTAAATGAGATAATGCTTTCTTTCTGCATACGGAAACATCTCAAATGAGATAGATCTATAAAATGAGATCGATCTCATTTTTGTGAGATTTGGCTCAAAACAATTTTGCATACGAAAGCTAGCAAAAGCTCAAAATAATGAGATTTGAGACTGAGACAATGCATTTCGCATACCACGCAATGGGTCATATTCTAAAAGATGCGCAAGAGCTCAGAGTCTGAGCTGATGAGCTTGAACTCACTTGTGAGATCGATCGAGCAGGGCGGAACACAGACTCAGTTTTGTATGCAAAAAAACGAGGTCAAGCTCAACAGCTATTACTCGTTGCAATTGAGATCGATCTCAAAGCTCTTTTCGTGGCTTAGTTATGATTACACTGTGAAGCGTGTCAAAAAAAATTTCGTCTGAAAGTGAAAATGATGATATTAAAAGTGAATCTTAAAATTTTATTAATTTCTTAGTAGAGGAACTTAAACGCAAAATTATAGTCCGGTAAGGAACAATTTTAAGAGAATTTTGATTGATACAAGCTTAAAATGACGTTTGAGTCATGACTGAAACGTAATTTTAAGCTAGTATCACACTAGATTAATATTGCGCCAGTAAAATTTTGTTAGAAAAATCGCAGTTGCCTATTCATAAGGCGAAGAAGAGTGATGCTGTGCTAAAAATAATTAGATCCTATGAAAGCTAATTTGGAATTGACATCACCAAGAAACAAATAACTAGACAGCAAACTTCAACACTTGTAATCTTTTCTTCCGCATTGCATGAAGCTTGAACATTAATGGAGAAGTATCCTTAACAATTATTAATGTACTCCTCATGATAGGCAATCTAGAGCACCAATTGCATAAGGAAACTCGTAATTCCTGCTCCATAACCTTTGCGGTTCTTGTTCTTGTATTTCTTCCACAGTATGTGAGAATATAATCCAATTCTCTGTTTGGCTTTCTATTTCTCGAAAAACTTGCTGCACCACTCCCGGGGTCTCCTATGAATCGCAGAAAGATTCCTAGTTTTGCTTGGTTTGTGAGAGCACTACAACGTGTTTCTGAGCTCGGCCCCAAAAATTCTTCCGTCAACAATCACACACCTTCTGCATTAAACCGATACAACTGACGAAAATCTTCACCAATTCGACACCTTTCTTTATGAATTCTTTGTCCGGCATAATTAACAATGAATTCGGCTTTATGTGAACTGAGTCCGAGAAAGGCAATGCTTAACAATTTGTGAGATCGATCTCATGTAACCAAGTGTTTTCTCATCTTTTTGCATAAGAAAACGAGTTCAATCTAATGGCGAGCTTTCATTGTGAGATCGATTTCATCCCTCTGAGATTGAACTCACAAATTGAGATCTAACTCGTTCAGCAATTTTTTTTGCATACCACCTTAAGAAAGTTCTGAAAAACGTGAGTAAAGAGTTTGATCTCATCTTTTTGCATACGATCCAATATCCTATCTCCAAAACAGTCAGGTTTTCGCCAAAAGCATAGCTGCACTACCACCATTTTTAACATCGGCGAAGTTATCAGACTTGCTTTGGAGGACGATCATGTATCTTTTCTTGTACTTCTCGATATTCTAAAGCATTTGATACCGTGCACCAGTTTAACCTTTGGTATAAGCTTTTTGTACTTCGTTTTTCGTCACCGGCAGTGCGTTTGATGTCATCTTATCTTCGGGATAGACAAGATGGAAATAGAATGTCGAATTTCCTTCATTCGATACAAGGCCCTCTTCTATTTTCCTTATAGATTAATGATCGCCCCAGTAAGATTAGAGGATCACCTTTCCAAATGTATGCCGACGATGTACACTGTAAATTTAACATCCTTACAAAAGAAACCCGTTTGGGCTTATCGAAGACTTTACTTACACAATCAGTCAAGATCTTGAAGATATATCGTCTTGGTCAACCAGTAACGATCTGTTTCTAAACCCCACTTAATCAAAATGTCTCATTGTAAGTAGAAAAAACCTTCAAAATCACATACTTTCCTCGTTTGTTTATCAATAATTCACCAATTACTTTTGTGTCTTCTGTCCAAAATCTTGGAATACTATTTAATAGTACGTTATTATGGGATCATATCTTAAACGCCGCCGTTGGTAATGTTTATGGTGTCCTCCGTATGTTTTGGTGTGCTCAGCATTACACTCTTTTCAAAACTCGATTACTCTTAGCCAAAACTCTAGTAATCCCTATTCTCACATATGGCTGCGAAGTTTTCAGTCACTGGGATTCAGTAAGAAAGAGAGGGCTTAGCGTTGCCCTTAATAAGACCACACGATGCGACCATATTTTATAATGCAATTTCGATTTTTAATATCGACCCGTTTTCGAGACACAGAATTTTGAAAAAAATCGCTCCAACCTCTAATTTTGAAGTTTGAAGTCAATCGGACCTGTGGTTTTGGCTGTAGGTGCGTTAATAGACAGACATACAAACAAACGGAATCGCCGGACCTATTTTTTTTTGCCTTTCCTATTATCGTAATGTCATATTTGATCAAAACCTCAACTTTTTTTTTAACGTATTTAATACTTGCCATATATTTAAAAAAAAACACGTATACGCCCAAGTGTACATTGTGAAATCACATTATTCTGTCTGCCAGTGCTAATCAAAGTGCTAATCAAAGTGTAATACATCGGTATGAGGACATTTTATCTGGCACTGTAGTGTTCATATTAAGACGCCAACCAATGAAAGCTAACGCTCACACTGAAAGCACCAGGTGTGAATTGCAATGTCCTTAAAGAACAAGAACATCTCACACAACGTGACGAAATGTTCCACGTTTCGCTCATGCAAGACAAGTCAGTATCACAAATAAGATGGGGTAACAGAAATTCAAAGGACTTGGTTTTTGCTTAATGCATGATTTCCAAAACAGATATCCCGTTACAATCCATTACGATAATAATGTAAGCAGCTAATAGGGTTATCCACATTTTGATCACCCAAGTCCTTCATCCCATCCAACAGCACAGCAACAGCAAAGTTATCAAAATCTTGATGTCAAGTCTCATTTATCTTCACTGACTGGCTAACACAGCGAGAGAAGGTCAAATGGGTACCGTGCGACGACGACGCGAAGCTGCGATAAGCCTAGAATAGGTGTGTTCCATTCCTCTCGTCACTCATGGACGTTTAACCAGCAGCATTCAGCATTACAGTTTTTTTTCGTATGCAAAAAAAAATATGACGTAACATTTTAATCTTGGCTTATTGCGGAAGTCGCCTTGTGCCACGATTACAGGTACTTTTCCACTCCCCACCCAAATTTGACCCCAAAAAACACAAAAAATACATGAAAGACTACTTTGTGTCCAACTTTCAGAGTTGTCCGTTCCTGCGTCGCCACGGCTGCTTCTGTCGTCGTCAAGTTAAGCATCTTATGTGTTTTTATGCCATTTTTCCGCTACTCCAACTCTTGAAAGCTCCTAATGGTATTGTTTTGTTCACATTAAAACCTCCAGAGACCCCCAATGACTAATGGTTTCATCGTGAATATGTATCATCGGAAGTATTCCTTTGAACTGTTATAATATGCATCAGCATCAGCATCTGTGTGTCTGTTTAATAAAATGCTGCTGAGTTCTTTCCGATAAAAGGACATCTCCCGTAGCTGGGAACAACAGTTGGCATGGGCACTTGTCTGCCGCTGTGTCCAGTGCTGAGTGGCGAACTGAACTTGGTCATGTAGCCAGCTCCAAAATGATATGAATTGAGTGAGTTGGAGAGCGGGACAGTTCTGTTCCATCGGAGATGATATATGGAGCTCGGATCTAAGAGATCATGATCACTTCACATTTCTTCTATTTTTCAGTTTTTTTGTAGGTTGCTGTAGGCTCCGGCACATATCTGAACTGCGTTGGCTAATAAAAATCGAAAAGTGAATTGAGCTCGTGAATAATTTATGAATGGAGTTCCTTTTGCGATCGGTTACATTTTGTTTTGTATAGTCGGACACAATTGTCTTGCTGCGCCATGGCCTTATTTGTTCGCGAACTGCATGTCATATCTAATAAGGATGTACCTTAGAGCCTACGGCACAGCGATAAGGAGTAGGGAATATGTTCTTTTCTTAGTGCACCATGGTGATCTCTTCCATAGCTAAGCAAACATATGCAAATGAGATTTCATGCCTTAGGTCTTATCAAGACTGGCTTCCAGCTACCATTTAAGGAACGAGTGAAATGATGCAAGGAGCATTATCATAGCAATTATGATATGCCGCCCTCAAAGACGACTTGTGACCTTTGCAGGAGAATTTCGCAAGCAGAATTTCCAAGACAACAAAATTCAGTGTGTTTGGTGTGTTTTTAGTTTTCCTTGAACCACATTGTGATGGCAATGTGGTTCTAACTTCGTTATTCATTGAAGTACTAGCTGATCCAACAGGCATCTTCCTATCTACTCTACTACTGATCCCTCTGAATTTTATTTTCATGGGTATAACTTAGTGCCATTATTCTTTTCCCATCTTGGCCTCGCCGTTTATATTAGAAATGATGTTGCATATCAGTTTCAACCACAGCATTCTTCAAATTCAAATCCGTTTCTTAGTTTAAATTTTCCGTGAATAAGCACATCATCAACTACTGTTTTCTATATCGAAAACCATATCTGGACTGAACTTCAACTTCTCACGCTTTGTCCTTTGAGAATTGTTTCCTTGTATCCTCAGCCTCACACTGAAATCGAATGAGAAATTTTATCCCAAATAGGGTTAAAAGCATCAAACCCAAAGACAACACATGGTTTGATGTGAGCTGTAAGGAGGTTATCAGGGTTAAAGAGATGAGTTTCCGTTGTTACAAAGCCAATACTTCTGAGGAAAACCGGAATAAGTTAAAACAAGCCAGGAAAGCCTGCAATACCCGTTTTCGTCAGACCAAGTTTTTGCATGACCAGAAATTAAGGCAAAAAATACTGCAATGTCCCAAAGGCAGTAAGATTTTTTTTTCTTTTTCCTCGGTTCCTACGCTCGTTGACAATGACACTCCAGTTGTTAGCTCGCTCGAGAAAGCTAACCTTTTTGCTAGGCAGTTCGCCTCCAACTCTTCGCTGCCAGAGAGTGTCATGATTCCTCCAGTTCTTGAGCTCGTTAATGATTCCATGGGAGAAATCTTCTTTCGCACTCGTGCTGTGGCGAGAGTCCTAAAAGATCTCAACATACACAAATCTGCTGGCCAGATGGTATCCCCACTTTTGTTCTGAAGAGGTGTTCTTCAACGCTGGCAAAATACTTGCGTAAGCTTTTCCATCTATCCTATTCTTCTGGGCTCGTTCCGAGTAGTTGGAAAACAGCATTTGTCCAGCCTATACCCAAAAAAAGGCGAATCCTCCTCTCCCTCTAATTATCGTCCGATTGCACTGACGTCCCTTCTTTCTATGGTCATGAAAACGCTGATAAACTATCAGCTCAAGAAATATCTCGAAGACCGAAAGCTTCTTAATAACCGGTATTACGGCTTTCGCAGCAGCAGGTCTACTGGTGATCTGATGGTTTATCTCACCGAACATTGGAACAAATTTTTACATCCATTTGGAGAAAGTAAGATTGTTGCACTTGATATTTCAAAGGCATTTGATAGAGTTTAAAACCAGGCTCTCTTATCGAAAATTCGTGCATTCGATATTGGTTAGTCCCTCCTTCGTTGGATTAGAAATTTTCTTTCGAACCGTTCTATACTATACCAGTTGTGTTGGACGGGTTCAAGTTTGAAATCCACAATATAAATGCTGGTGTGCCCCAGGGCTCAGTTTTGTCTCCGACCCTCTTTCTCATTTTCATAAATGATCTCTTGTCTGTAACTTCTAATCCAATTCATTGTCTCGCTGACGATAGTACCCTTTATAGCTTGCGCCAAAAATGCCGCAAGATGTTTAGGTTTTTTAAAAAGATGCAAGAAATTTGTTTCCCCTTCTGATCTGGCTACCATCTATAAAACATACATACGTCCAAAGCATGAGTACAACTCTCACGTGTGGGCTGGTGCTCCAGCGACGTACTTAAGCCTTTTGGACAGTATTCAAAACAGAGCGTTCAAGATGATTCGTGAACATACCATCGTTGAGACATTTACGTCACTTGAACATCGACGTAATGTCTCATGCCTTACCCTCTTTTACCGTTATTTCAACGGTTTATGCTCTATTGAAATAGCCAGCTGCATTCCTTCCCTTAAGATATTCAACCGTAATACCCGCGCCTGTAGGAATGCCCATCAGTTCACCCTCGAGCCCAACTTCGGACGTACAGTCATGTTAAGGGAATCATTCTTTAGCCGTACTACGCGAATGTGGAACTCTCTTCCACACTCTGTGTTCCCCAGTCGTTGCAATGTTCAAGAATTCAAGACCAATGTTAACCGACACCTCATTCTAAACCCTCTCCATCAATCCTTCTTTTCCTAACGCCCGCAATGTGTATGGCATAAAAAGGGATTAGAAACCCCTTGAGTGCATGCTTATTATAACAAAAAAAAGAATCATATCGGTTCAACCCCTTAAGAGCAGATAAGTCAGTAAGACATGCACAAAAATTATGAGATGAAAAGAGTTATTACGAATTTTATATCGGGCCACTAGTATGCAATTTTGTATGTAATTTTAACCATTTTTTAACTTCTGCTTAGCCATATATGAAAAGCCGTTAAATTTCTTCTCTTACGGAAGCGTCTTTCGGGCCCGCTAGTACCTGAATTGTCTACCTAAATAATTTTTCAGTTCACATCAGTCGATTAGGAAGAGTCATAACTTTTTTTTCTTATACTAGGTCTTTTGGGGCCGCAAGTAATCATTAACCATTTTGAATACATTTTTGATTATTATCAAAAGACCCTGAAAACTGATCATTGGAAGAAAACCTTTACAAATACTCCCAGGACAACGCGACTAGACTTCGTCATGAACATACCCCAATCAAGAATGAGGTATGCTAAGAAATTAGTGCAGAAGTGTAGGCACAAACAGAAGCAGCAGTCCCGAAGCAGAGCACACAACCTTATAAAAACAGCAATTTCAGAGTTCTGGTAAGGATGTGGGGAGGAAAGAACACTTGGAATGCTTAAGCATTCTTTTTAGTTCTGTCTACCTAGCTATCAAGTTAAGAGGAAAAATGAAGCTTGAATGTGTCCATCACACATAGATTGTTGGTTTCACCGAGTATAGAAGGCTTCAGCTTATGTTACGATGATAGAGGCAACCTAATAAAACTCGAACGTTAAGATTAGACAAAGTCGAGTTAATGGGCTCTTTTCAAGGACATACAACGACATTGGAAAAGCAATGTTGAACACTTTCAAATAGAGCAGCTACTCTTAAATGTGAGATAATCAAATCACAACAGAAGAAGAAGAAGGATTAAGACGATAACCTTTTTACGACGCCAGAAAGTTGCTTTATGCACGTGAATTTAAACTTGCCTGCAATTCCTTTGATCGTTTAAAACAGTAATATTAAGTTATTTTGCTTAGTTAGTTTCGCAAGTCGCAACATCTATAAAATGGTATCCGTTAATGTTGTTGTTAGCTTGTTCAAATTAGTCTTTAGTAATTTCATTCTAAACATCTTACAAAGAACGAGCCGATAAATGGGAGCTCAAAGGTAAATCGGCCGCCAGTCCCACATGTCAGGTTAGAACGTAACATTCTTTTATTGTCGTTGTTGGTATGTCTTAAAATTTTTCTTTTTGGATTCAATTTTAATTGAAACATAATATATAATGACTTTTTTCCGATTTCAGCGTACGCTGGGAGCAAATAGCACATTGCAAGCAGAAAGGCAAAAATTCTACTGACAATAAACTTTTTTGTATTTTCTTGTTCTTCCCCCAGTGCTTGCGGCTTTTTTTTATTGAGCGAACAAAAAGTATCAGAAAGGGGGCTCCATGCATTAAAAGGTCCTTACAGCCGACGGAAAACCATCATATTTAACGAAGAAAATTGTAGTATTGCTCTCTATCGTATAGGTTGAGGTATGACTTAAAAGCTCCAGGATCGTTCCCAAGAAGGAACGTAAACTTTTAAGGAAAACTAGACTCCGAAATGATAACCAAACGGTTTCCTTTTTAAAATTTAACCAACTGATATCTTCAATGACTCCACCAGCTCTTGAGAGAGTTAATGATTCCATTGAGCACATCTTCTATCACACTCGTCCTGTGGCGGTATTCCTAAAAGATCTCAACATACAGAAATCCACTGGTCCAGATGGTATCCCCCTATTATTCTGAAGAGGTGTTTTTCAACGCTGGCAAAACCCAGTGCGTAGGCCTTTCCATCTATCATATTCTTCTGGGCTCGTTCCGAGTAGTTGGAAAACAGCAGTTGTCCAGCCTATACCCAAAATATGGCAAATCCTCCTCTCACTCTAATTATCGTCCGATTGCACTTACGTCCCTTCTTTTTAAGGCCATGGAAAAGCTAATAAACTATCACCTCAAGAAATATCTCGAAGACCGAAAGCTTCTTAATGACCGGCAATACGGCTTTCGCAGCAACGGGTCCACTGGTGATCTGATGGTTTATCTCACCCAACAATGAAACGAATCTTTACATCGTTTTCGAGAAAGTAGGATTGTTGCACTTGATATTTCAAAGGAGTTTGGTAAAGTTTTGCTCTTTATCGAAAATGCATGCTTTCGCGTAGAGTTTAATGCTGCGAAAACTTAATGCTAGCTTGTAACGTTAAAGCGAGATATACCTCCCCTGCCACTGTCCATGAGTGGTACTTGCCGAACATCTCCAGATTTTCGGTATGTGCATCACTGACCACCTCTTGTGGAGCGAGCACATATGCGATGTCGCCAAATATGCCGAAAGATGTTTAGGTTTCTTAAGGCGGTGCATGAAATTTGTCTCCCCGTCTGATCTAGCCATTATCTATAAGACATATCCATCCAAAGCTTGAATACAATTCTCATTTCTGGGCTGGTGATTCAGCTACGTAGTTATAATGTATAAGCTTATAAGCCTCTTGGACGGTATACAAAAAAAAAGCCCTAAGAATGATTGGTGACAGAAACATATAACCAACTCATTCAACTCGTTAGACCACCGTCGTAACGTTTCGTGTCTCTCTCTATTCTATCGCTACTTTTTCGGTAAGTGCTCTAGTGAAATAGCCAGTTGCATACCTCCCCTTAAACAATTCGCCCATAATACTCTCGCATATAAGAATGCCCATCCGTTTATCCTCGAGCCCAACTTCGGACGTACACTCAAGTATAGAGAATCGTCCACACTCTGTATTTCCCAATCATTGCAATTTTCAAAAATTCAAGACCAATGTACACCGGCACCTCCTTTCCAATCCCTTTCCTCCTTCCTAAAGCACTCGCTGTGTCTCAGCATAATAAGGGTATGAAAAACCCGCTGAGTGTATGCTAATTATTTTAAAAGAAAAAAAATTATCTAAAAGCACGAACTAGCTCAACACTTAATAACTCATTTAAACGCTGGCAACCCGAATTCCTCAGGTTAAAATTGATAGTTTTCCAGAGAATCTAGAAGCATCAATTAGGAGAATATCAGGAGCTGGCTTACTTGGAGCAGCTTGAAGACTGCTTTATGGAGGGTGGTCTTCAGGTTTCTTCCTACAACTTGTTGCCAAAGCAAATATACCTTTGTTCTGGTGCATACGTTATGACGGGAAAAAAGAGCACACAAATCTTGAGAATCAGATAAAAATATGGGGCGGAATACATGGTGAATTATAACAACTTCATGGTTCCATCCATATTGTTGAGAATCAGGATGGAGTAACAGGGCAACGGGGTAGTGGATTAACGGGTTGACGGGACGCGGGGTCGAACGGTTGCGGGTGTGAGCTGTAGCGGGGTAATGGGGTATTGATGTGGGGCAGGAATTATAATAAGCAATTCATATGGCAATACAGTTAAGTGAAAATGCACACTCATGCTTTAAGTTACCACTAACAATTTCTTCAGAATGGGTACGAAGTCCCGGTGATCAGGTTGTTTTTTATAAATAACAACGCTTCCTCACAAACACTTTCATCCCCTATTTTCGACCCCTTCAATGTACAATTTGTTTTCATATTAAATCGATGGCTATAAACATTATTTTCAAACGTCTAGCCTTCTCAAGATTTAAGTAATCTTTATCCATAGCTGACCTTCAATTTTAACCCCTTGTGACCCTTTCAACCCATTTTATTGCTTTAAAAGCAGCCTAAAAAGTTAATATTTTCTAAAAGTACTCATAATATAATTTGAATTATAGTGACCTATTGCTTAAGGCTGACGATGCGAGAAAGACAACAGTCTCCGCCAACCAGCTCGGGCTCTAGCTAGCTGTCTCCAGTTTTGCACTAAAAGTTGATTGAGGTCCTCTTCTTCTTAGGTGTGCCACCTGAGTCGCGGTCTTCCTCTACTTCTACGTCCCTCGGGAATAGTGTCGAAGGTTTGCTGGGCCAGAGCATTAGTGTCTATAGGCTCTAAATGATCCAGCCATCTGAGTCTCTGGACCTTGACCCGTCTGGCTAGGTCTTTGTTGTTGTACAACCCGTAAAATTGGCTGTTGTATCTTTTGCTCCATTCACCATGAATGCACACGGGGCCAAGGATAACCCGAAAAACTTTCCTCTCGAAACGGCATAAGGCACATTCATCCGATTTTGTCAATGTCAATGCTTCTGCACCATACAGCAGGACTGGGATGATGAGGGTGTTATACAGTTTTACCTTAGTTGCTCGAGAGAGGGCTTTTCCACTCAATTGTTTTCTTAGTCCGAAAGAACAGTGATTTGATAAGCAAGAGTTATTCTTCGTCTGATCTTGGCGCTGGTGTTATTGCCGGTGTTAATAGCGGAGCCTAGGTAGACAAACTCCTCTACTACGTCGAAATTATATGCATCTATTGTGACGGTCGGTGTTGGGTGTCCTTCCTCGAAGACTTCTTTTTGTGCTCATTTACCGCGAAACCCATTTCTGCCCCTTCTGTTAATAATTAAGAGCGTTTTTTTTTTGAAGAAAGGGGAGCAACATAATTCTAGAATTATAAGAAGTAGTTCTCCAACCGCTGCTTGTTGAATAGCAAGCAACAAGCTCTGATGCTTAGGGCAGTTAAGATTGTACCTAATTTTATTTGCTTTAATCTCCTTCCAAGATTCCCCCTTACTCCAAGGCTGTGGCTGTTGCAGTGTAGGCTATTGATTTCCGTCCAAGACTCCCTCTCTCATTCTCTTTCTCGGCCGAGATTCCCCCTCACAATGAGGCTGTGGCTAATTAGCCTCCTTATGACACTTCCCACTAACACTTATTGGAAGAGTTCGGTGCCTTCTTTAAGACTAAATTTTACTGTGCTTTACTCATTCAGACCTTGGATTCGGACAGTAGCTGCAGCTTTGGTCTGCACTTATGATTTTTTACTAAAAGCTCCTATCTTGAAGAATTCACCTTTTATTCTCGCTGATCTAAATGATAAGACCCACAATTGCGTATATTTCCATTTTTATTAATTTGAATGACCACCAGGATGTGCGGCCTATCTAGCAATATGACAGGTGTATGCGTTTAACGTTTACCAAAAGAGCAGAAGGAAGCCTACACAGAAGACACAATCGGAAAGTTAACCAAAAACTCAAATTCATTTGCATAATGCAGCCCAAAAATTATTCAACTTTGACTCCAAATGAAGCAAACTCTATCTTTTGTACCACAATCATTTTCTACTAGACACGCATGTCTCCTATTAGTTCGAGGGTTATTTAATTTCAGTGAAACTAAACTTGTCTTTAAGACTGCAGCCCGGGGGAATGTTGCAATCATCGAAAATGCGCTTAGGTCCGGCGAACTTCTTGAACAAGGAAAATGCTGCTCCTTGTGTCATATTGGGGTGTCAAAGTGTTTCTCCATTAGAAACTAAAGAATGGTAATTACTTGGCCCGAAGGCAACCAGGAAATTGGAGAGTAGGCAGGCAAGCTGGTGTAATAGCTCATCGCATCAGAAGCGGATAGGAATGGATCAAGTTGATGGTTTGACATTGTTCTTCAGAATTTGGTTAAAGGTTGATTTCTGTAATTAAATTTCACTGATGCAGGCCGTTTTTATGGTATCTTCTTAATTGAGTTAGATGCATTAGAATTCGAGTTTTTATAAGAATGATACTCACATGTACAGGAAGATATGCTAAAATCACAATTTGGAGACTTCGAGTCCTTGGGCAAGGTATTCATGCTGCATTAGGCGAAATGTCAGCTAGAATATTTTAATTTGAAACCAACATTGGAAGAGGTACTGTAATTCGCGTTGAAGTAATTGTGTTTTATACTTTGTATTTGTCACTGAACACAGCCGGTTGGGGGTCTATTCAATCAGCAGATACAAAGCTCCTGGTGGCACTTAAAACACCAGGTCTGATGCATCAGGAAATATCACAGACGACTTTTATTAAGTTTACTGAACAATTTCGTCGGCGCGGTGATGCGGCTTATCCAGAGGATCCGTAGGCAACGTTTTTGACTCTTCAAGCACATGGTAATCACAAATTTCTCCCCTGGCAGTCTTAGCTGCCACCTTATTGTCACTCCACCCGTCAGTTTAGGTACACATCACGAAATTTTAACCGCGTGCATGCAACTATCTTTCATTTTAATGTAAAATTGTACTCTGAAACCACCGAACTTTCTTTGAACAAAAAAAAAAAAATACAAACTAACCCATATCCGGTGATATTGTTTTCGATGTCTTTTCTCATTTGACCTGGTATTTTTCCTCTTGTTACCTTGAACTTGGTCGGCAAAACCTCTAAGCACTCTGTAGTCTACAACCTCATTTCTATTACAAATACCAGTTTTTCCTTTATACAAAGTCGACTTTTTAGTCGGCCTGTGTTCCTAATCCACTTCCACAAATCGAATCGAAAATAAATCTCACTTCCGGAAATCGCAGTCGATCTTGGCAAACAAAAAACCCCAAAACATGTACAAGAAATATGTTCTTTTGAATCTTGAACAAAAGTTGGACAAGCGGTATAGATATGCAAAGCCAGTCCAAGTCGAGTCTGAAGACAAACGACACCGCCACTGGCCATAAACTTCGATTCAGTTCAAGTGGATGTGTGGCAATGGCGCTTGTCGAAATGTCGGCTAATGACATTTTAATAAGTCCGTCTTATCGGGGGAGACAGATGCCGCCGCTGCCACCAACAATCCTCCTGCATCCAAAGTACTCTTGGTCCACTTTTACTTGACACAAAAAAGTGCAGTTTCCGAAGCGAAGCAGTCAACATACCAACTTATTAGCAAAACCTACAAAGTTGTCTTCGCAGCATCGACGAAGACGGACGGACTCCCTGTCCATTGTTTAAATTCGCATACGTCCAATCGAGTCGGACATGGGTTATGTGCAGCAAGAAACGCATATAATCTATTTTTAATCAGCAGCCTTGAGGCTGGAGAGGAATTTTTTTGTATTCATCACATTTTGTTGAAGTGAATCGCTCTATAGTTGCATTCCGAAGCGCCGCCACATCAGAGTGAAACTTGGCTGCAAGCTAGAAGCCCTATTTAGGATTGACACGAAGTGCACTTCCACACCCAATCAATTATAATTCTCTGTGGACTGATTAGTTTAAGAAACAAAAAATCTCTTTGTAGGTCGATCGAAGATGAATTTAAAATCATCGAAAATTATAGAGCAACTAGCAGGGTAATAAATCATCACATCCAGAAAAACAGCTTATGTTTAATGATGATGAGAATGTGGGGCAGAACACCCTGTGGCATGATAGCGAATTGGTTTGACGGAAAGAGTAATTACAAGTTACATCGTAGGTAGAAATTCTATTTTCAGCAGAAGTGAGTTTCAATTATAAACATCTATAACATTGAACATTGAATTTACAGTACTTCGCACATGAATGTGACGAACTACAGACACATAGCAGAGCACTGGCCATCGGCTAGGACAGAACAAGACATTAATACAACAGAGAGTAAACATCTATAAATATACTCCATTTGTGTTTACGATAGTGTTTCCAGAAATGAAATAAGCCTTAATGTCCGAGAAAGTGACGAAGTTGTTCACGGTTTTTTGTTTATACTTCTTTTCAACCCCCCTCTTGACATTGACAAATTTTCTTAAAAGTTTGTTAAATAAACATAACGTTCAAACTTGATTCTTGCAGAAAAATTTCCTGGAAGACTTGTTCGTCTCCTTATACTAATCATATCAGCTAGCTACAGAAATACCATTGCTGACTAAGTGAAAAGTCTTCAAGACTATTTAATGGCGATCGTTTCGAGAGCGAAGGATCTGCACGGTTTTTGCCTCACTTGGTAGATTATCGAACCTCCCCTGTATCAGACCGTATCCATCCTAATAGAGGAAAGCCTCTGGTGGAATGAAGACGCTCAAGCGCACCATCGTCCTTCGGATATGAACGCCCTAAATGTCAAATTTTGTGTTGAACTCATAGCGCTGGCAATGTCAACCCGAACTAGTTCTATCCGAATTTCTCTTTTATGTTGATCCAAGGCCGTTGTAACGAGTGGTATTTCGGCCAAAACTTGAGTAATGCTGGTTTTTAATGTGTTTGAATTCAAGGACTATTCGCGTAGGCACGACCCAACAGAAAAAAAATCTAACGGTGTCAAATCGCATGATCTTGGTGGCCAATTCACTTCGCCAAATTGCGCGACCAGGAACCTTCACACGCAATAAAGCCATAAATCATTGCCTCGTCTTGTTGGAACCACATATAATCGCCCAAAATAAAATCGGTTGTTATTCGACCGTAACCGTCCGCCAGAGCACACCAAACATTCAGTTTTCTGTATGTAATGGACCTCTTCGATTACTTTTTATCTGTGTCTCGTATACGGTAATTTACCTACTGAGTTGGAAATGTGCCTCATCGCTAAAAAAATGTTGTTCGAAAAATCGTTGCCCATCAAATACTTATAGGGTTTTTTTTTTAGTCGTCCGGAACTATTCCGAACGATTCTGAATTCGTTCACTTGGCACAAGATGACAGTTCTTGTTCTGAATAGAACAGAAAAACGATTCCGAATTTGAAGTCGGAATCAAAAACAGAATCACGCATGCATGCACACACTTGCACATACGTACTCACCAACATGTTTACAAATAAAGAGAATAAAAACAATGTCCTGTCATCTGCAATTATGCAAATACATAGACATTCAACCATTATAAAAGCAAACAAAGGAGAATGACCACTTTTCATACAAGTCTGGGCCCATTGCGTACACACATGAGACAGGTATCAATAAAAAGGTGACACTTACCTGAATATATAGGTGGAGTGCATTAACGCCCATGGAATTAACGCCCGCGGGTGTTAATTCCAAAAACAAAAGGAATTTACCCCCGCGGGTGTTAAATCCTTTTTTAATTGGCAATAAGGCCCACCATAAAAAAGAACTAACGACCGCGGGTGTTAATGCCATTTGAAATTGGCACTAACACCCGCGAGTGTTATTTTGTTTTGGAAGAGATCTTTTCAACCTCGGATGTGAACACTTGCGCTGGCATCCTAGACACCTTGGCCACGTTAGTAGAAACAAATTAAACATCACAAATGAAGTTTACAAATTTTACATTTCTAACTTCGTACGATTATACTTTTGGTCATTCAAGACTTATTCGGTTTGTGAATTAAATTTTTTTTTTAATTCAAAAACCGAATAAATCTTTGGGATGTCAAAGTTCGGTGAGGATATGGCATTCTACAAGCACACTATACTTGAAGCCAATTTCATCTTATTGTATCAATCTGTCACCTAAAATAACCAAGCTATTTCATTTACATTGAAAGATGGATGGACACAAGCGGAAAAAATTTTGGCCAAAAGAGAATCAATTTGGGGTGTGAAAATAAAAAAATTCGCGCGAATTTTTTTATTTTCACACCCCAAATTGATTCTCTTTTGGCCAAAATTTTTCCCGCTCGCTGCGCTCGCGATCAAATCAAATCGATCTTAGATTTTTTGTATCGGATTCAACCTCAGTCGAAATGATGCTGAAAATGAATCAATGAAATGCTTGCAAAAATGTAAAACCACTACTTTTCCATTTTGTCGACAGCTAATAAAGAAACGTGGTCCTATTTATTTCAATGTGTACTTAAACAATACATACATACAAGAATTTAAGTTTTTTGTTTATTTGTTTAGCATGAACGTTCGTTGTTTCACTTTTTTTTCATTTGGGACTTTTGTCCCATAAAAAGTAAAATTTAATTGGGACTACTGACTGGCCATAGTGGGTTAATAATCCCTAAAACTATTTCGGTACTTTTGAGTCTCCAGAGTGGCTCAGAAGTTCCGAAAACCATTTTGGGGACTTCTGACTTCGAGACGAGTTTCCCTGCGCCAAGTTTCTAATCAAAACCGAAAAAAAACAAAATAAGGCCCCACGGGCATTATTTCTAGGTTGCAATGGACATAAGACCGCAACCCTTTTAAGGGTCCAATTTCCACAAGAAATTGAAATAAGGCTTTATTTCGTCAGACGTTATTTCACGTCACCATTTGTTTCACGTGTGGGTTTTATATCCAATTAAAATTGGAATTAAAGCCAACAAAAAAAAGGAATTAACCCCCGCGGGTGTTAATTCCAAATCAAAAAAGGAATTAACTCCCGCGGGGGTAAATTCCTTTTGTTATTGGAATTAACACCCGTGGGCGTTAATTCCATGGGCGTTAATGCACTGCACCGAATATATATTCCAAATATTTTCAAATTCGGTTTTGTAGTTTTCGAGATATTTGAGCTTGAAGTTGATGTATGAAGAATCACAAAAATGGGTTATTTTCACTATAAAATCCAATAACTTCTGACTCATGGGTTTTACGGAAATGATTTTGGTACCAAATGAAAGATCATAAAAATATCTTTGTTAACAAATCAGTATTTTTCATATATATTAAGTACATGATCATATACAAGGCTTTGATTTTGTTTGAAAACATATTTTTAAGTTGCTATTCAAATGCAGATATTTTGAAAATATCAGTGATGACATATATATTTTTATACACAGTTCGAATCCTTATTTTATAACCTTTAATTTGATATATAAATCAATTATATTTTCTTACATAAAAACCATCTTATTAAAAGAATTCTTTTGAAAATAAAGATTTTTGTTTTCAAAGACAACATACTTACTTTTTCTTCATATTCTTTTTACTTTTTTCTTAGAAAATAATCACATATTCTATTAAGCAAACTAAAATTCATTCAAAGTTTATATAAAGTCTTAATTTATTTTCTTTTTTTGTAAAAATATGGTATATATTTTATTTTACGTGTGTTCATCACCGTTTTCATCAATAAGAATACTATCTAAATATAAAGCTGGTGGTATTGTTATATTTGTACCATGGCGTGCATAACCCAAGTACCATAAGATACTCATTACATGTGCGCAACACCCAACGGTTCGCATACCAACAAGACAATTGCAATAATATGCCTTAATTGCATTGCAACTGTTTGCATCATATGGCTTGTTACTCACTAGTATGTAAGTGAAATAGATTTTTCCACTTATGTGCCGCGACTTGATTCTTCCCCTCATTAAAAAATTGTTTCCAACTAGGCTTGGGTCAGCTAAGCTAATACGCTCACGGCAGCGCGGCGGCGTTCGCAGACTTCTATAACGTAGTCGCCATTTTCTTTTAAATGCTCTCCACAGTAGGAGCGGGCTTGCTTTATTTGATGGGTCCCCAAAGATATTTTTCGAAGCTCCACTAAATTGAGAAGCGGGAAGTTGTCAAGACTTGGAATTTGCCCATTAATACGAAGAAATGCAGCCCTTGCTCTATTTAGATTTTGCTCTTTAACAAAATCTCCCAAATAATTTGGAGTGTTTAATTTATTTAATGCCAACTCCAGGAAAGAGCTCGCATCAGAATTGTCTTCTATTAATGGATGGAAATTATTAAGAAGCGCAGCTGAAATTTTAAAATCCTCCATTAAATGACCCGATGCTAAGTTGTTGAAGTCCTGGCAAAACAGCTTCAAATCTCTTTTATATCGGCCGTTTACAACTTCGACGACCCATCGAACCATTGTTACGCATCTTGACCTATTCGCTTGTGCTGTTGTGAGTTGAAAATTATCTTCCAACACAGATTCAGGCTTGTGACACTTGTAACCATAGGATTCTAAGCAAGGAATTGCATCTCTAAATCCTCTATCCGAGATGAACACATCGTCCTGTCTGAAGAATTGTCTTGCATAGGTGTTTTCGTCTCTAAAAATGCTTTTCATGATGTTGGCACCCGATGTCGTTGCAGCATATGGTCCCATAACGTCCAGAATATACCCGTCACAAGATGTCATCATAAACGGTTTGACCAAATTCTGGTACTTATGGAGACTGTAGGTCTTTTTTTGAAAATTATAATTAGAGCTTTTTTGCAAATAGATGTATGTGCCGTCGCAGATGGTAATTGCTGGTCGATTACTTTCATTACGGTTTGTATTTCCAAACAGACCATTTGGAATTAAGTTGTTCCGACTGGCAACGTTGGATATAGAAATATGCTGCAGACCCAAGTTGAATGGCACAAAAAGGTTAAACAAACTTGTCCTAGCTGCAGATATATGTCGTCTGATGGTTGTCCGCGGTATGTTCACCAGACATTTTCAGAAGAATTCTTTTAAGAAGATGGTTTTTATGTAAGAAAATATAATTGATTTATATATCAAATTAAAGGTTATGAAATAAGGATTCGAACTATCAGCCTTATTACGATTGTCAAAGATCGATAAATTGAACTTTGAAACAATTTGTCAATCATTTGATAAATTGGTATTATGAATGCGAGTTGACAATTTTTTGATTCACTGTGAACAATAATCAAAAATTTATTGTGAATAGTGCCAATTGTCAATCGACGTTTGACTTTCAAAATATAATTTCAACCACTTTCCATCAAAGACGTCAAATGAAAAAACTTTTTTAGTGAATTGTCATTTTACGCTTGCAGTTTTTTCCGGTTTTTATTACATTCATCTCCCCAAAACAGGAAAAAATGTGATTATTTAGTGTTTGTATATTTAGTTCTAATAAATGTTATGTTTTTCTTTGTGAAAATGTGTTTAAATAAATATCCAATTTTTGTTCCAATTTGTTTTGTTTGTATTTGTAGTGGTGGAATAGTGTGCTCTGAAATGGGTTAAAAATATTCCTTAAAAACAGGAATAAATTTCCCTACAAGTGTAATTTGTTTATAAGAACTCCCAAAAAAGGCACATAGGTAATAAAACTTAAAGCAAATAACGTACACACACAAGTGTAAGAAGTGTCAAAAAACAAGCAGCAAATCAAGCTTGATAGTCTCCGTGGCTAAGTGGTTAGGTGCGTTGGCTGATAAGCAGAACTTTGTGGGTTCGGGTCCTACTCGTGCCCATAGTTTTTTCACGGGCACTGCCTCTTGCGAAGAATTGACAAAACATCCAAGAGTATCAAGCTGTCATGAAAAAGTGCTTCTTAACTAGCGTCGTGTGAAGCTTAAGGCACATTTAGCTGTTTCTTTACATATAAAAATGTGAAGAAAACAAGATCTCATTCTTAAGCCCTAGGGCACCCCAGGGTCAGCTGACGGGTTGGTGACGTTTTCCCCAAGCCAAAATCCCCAAACGAAAATCCCCAAACCCAAAATCCCCAAACTGAAATCTCCAGCAGCGAAATCTTCAAAGAGAGAATCCCCATGGACAAAATCTCCATGCCAAAATCTCCAAAACAAATATGTTCAAGTAGTGAATCATGCGATTAAATCGCGCGATTTAATGGCATGATTCACTACTTGAACATATTTGTTTTGGAGATATTATTGTATTCAGTTAAGGTTGTTTAAGAAATAAACGTGTAATTCATTTTAAATGACAAACTGAAAGTGCATTCATAATTTGTTATCATGTCATAACAGTGTCATGCACATGTCGTGAGAGGAACGGTGTAAGTAAACGTACCTGAATATTGGAGATTTGGAGATTTCAAGGAGATTTTGGCAAAAAGTATTTTTTCTTTGGGGATTTTTTCCGTGGGGATTTTGTCGTGGAGATTTTGGCAAGGTGGATTTTTTTTTTTGGAGATTTTGTCCCCATGGTGATTTTGTCTTTTGGGGATTTCGTACCACTCCCTCAGCTGACTTGTCTTTATTTTGATGTGCCATTTCGTCATGAATTAACAGTGGATTTGCAGCATCACGTATTTTTCTTCGCTTGCTCCAAAGAATTTTCTTCAACAATTTCATTTTCACCGAAAAATAGTTCTACACTGGACATACTTTTGGCTTTCACGTTTCTTAAAAATGTTTTATCAATAAGGATTTTGTGATTGACTGAAAAATTGACAAATTTTATTTTTTTTGACTATCATAATACCGAAATTATGAATACGCCCATTCACAGTAGTTCTTAAATCTGAACTTGTATTAAGAAAGATATTTTTATGATCTTTCATTTGGTACCAAAATCATTTCCGTAAAACCCATGAGTCAGAAGTTATTGGATTTTATAGTGAAAATAACCCATTTTTGTGATTCTTCATACATCAACTTCAAGCTCAAATATCTCGAAAACTACAAAACCGAATTTGAAAATATTTGGAATATATATTCAGCTAAGTGTCACCTTTTTATTGATATCTGTCTTATGTGTGTACGCACTGGGCCCAAAAATGGTCATTGTCCTTTGTTAGCTTGTTCGTTTGGACTACCAAAAAAAAACCCTTGCGATCGACCAAAGTTAAGAACTTATGCCTCAGATGCAACCACCCAAGACATTTCAACTCATTCTTCTGCAGTAAGTTCATGCAGACTCAGCGTTTCTATAAATCAGACGAATGTTTTGTTATGTATATATATTTGAAATGTGCTATATGCACAACCCCTAGATCCTAACCTGAATGATACGCAATTTTATGTCGATCAATATGTAATTAGTCTTAAGCTTTAGTCTTGTAAGTCATAGCAATGAATAAACACCTTAGCTAGTAATTTGACTTTCTTTCACTATAATACTGATTATGTACATCACATTTTTGGCGACGAGGATGGTTGCGGTTTAATAAGTGTTCAGTTATAACCCGCTAAGAAAAAAATAAGACTCCGCTATATAAAAAAAAAATCATGTGAGATGATAAAATACATTGCGTGTGAAACAGTTTTAAAATCAGAAAAAAGGGTGCCATGACATTTGGCCATATGCCATAAGGCCATATTTCAAAATATGGCCATATGACACTTTTGAATTGTGTCATATGGCCATATTTTAATATATGGCTATTTGTCGCTTTGGTAATGTCAATGTGTCATTATTGACCATTATGGCCAAATGACACTTTCAAGCTTGCAGTTTACCTACTGCAAAAACAAAAACGAATATACAATACATTTATGAAAATATGGTAAGTAACTGATCTCAAAAAGTTTATTGCAACGTTTTAATAAATAAAAAAAAAAAATTCAAACAGAAAGAAACAGACAGGGCAATTAATTTTTCAAAGCTGCTGCCGTTTCTTTAATTTGGAAAAGGAACCACCACGCACCCTTGTAATGCACGCTTGTGTCTGGAAAGCAGGTGCTGCATTGCATTAATTCATTTTAAGCTTCTTTTTTCACTTTTGTCTGAGGATGATGAGGATGACGATCTGGAACATTCAAAATTGATTTGGTTTGATTGTGAGCGAAATGAGCGGAAAAAATTTTGCCCAAAAGAGAATGAATTTGGGGTGTAAAAATAAAAAAATTCGCGCGAATTTTTTTATTTTCACACCATAAATTCATTCTCTTTTGGGCAAAATTTTTTCCCCTCGCTTCGCTCGCTAGCAATTATTGTACCTGCTTAATATTTTGGTTCAAGCTCCAAATCCTTTATTGAAATAATATTTTAAAATACGTGAGACTGAGTTAAGGTTTAGTATTGCAAAAATAGTACTTACGTCTGCATCCACATGATGCAAGAAAACTGAACATACCTTCAATACAAAAATGTCTTTCTGATGGAGCTGTTAATGTAATTGAAACAGCTCAGTTATTTGAGGATTGAGGTGACAAAAAGATAAAATAAGATGAAACTGGGTTCAAGTACAGTGTGCTTGTAGAATGCCCTACTCTGACCGAACACCAAAGTTCAGAAGAACGCTTGCATTGGGAAGAGTTTCCTTGACGAAAACTGATAATGTTTTAGAAAATCTCAACAAAAAACAATTTTAACTTAACAACTTTGCATATGTTTTCAAAATTATAAACATCATCAATGATTCTTATTTATAATTTCTCAACCTAAATTGGAACAAAATGTAAATGAATATATCTTTACTAACGTGGTTATCATGAGCGAAGCGCACAATTCACAATTATTTGTAGCCGCAAGCTCTTACAACACTAAAAGTACCATATAAAAGATAGTTCCTGCTCGAACCATTTTGCATATTTTGTGTCAAATGACGCTTTGAAAATCTGTCAAATGACAATATTAGAATATATGGCCATTTGTCGCTTTTAGAAAGCGTCATTTGGCCATATGACTGAATGACACAAGAAAATATGGTCAAATGGCACATTACCAAAGCGACAAATAGCCAAATGGCCATATGACACAATACAAAAGTGTCATATGGCCATATTTTGAAATATGGCCATATGGCATATGGCCAAATGGCATGGCACCGAAAAAAAGTATTAATTAAATTTATTAAAAACTGCGAAAAGAAAAAACTATGACTAAAGAAGAAGATAACATTGCAAGCAAAATGAGTGTGGGTAATTTTCGCGGAAATATTGAACAATTTTTAATCGATAAAGATGATTTTAAACAATATGCCGATCTATTAAAGCATATTTTCGTGTTAAATTCAATTGGTGATACTGCGGCAGAGGAGAAACAAAAAGTGTCAATTTTTGTGTCTTTTGATGGTGCTGATTTGTATAAAATCCTTCGCACACTTATTGCACCAAAATTAGAATGGGATTTCACATATGACTAATTGATAAGGTTAATGAAGCAGTACTTTAAACCCAAATTCATGTCTCGGAAGCTAAGAGATGGTGAAACTTTACAAGACTTTGTGGTGGAGCTAAGGTCTATTGCTGAAAATTGTGAATATGGGGCTTTCTTGGATCAGGCGTTGTCTGATAAGTTCATTTGGTCTCAAAGGAGTGCCGATATCCAGCGAAAGCTTCTTAATGAACCACTGACCAAAACATTTAATGAAATATTTGAGGCTGCGCAAACAATGGAATCAACTCAGAAGAATGTGAAAGACATTCAATCGACTTTCCCAGCTATGAATTTAAATTGTGATCAGAATTGGATTGGACGAAGCAAATTTAGAATAGGAAATTCTAACCATCGGCGTATCGAGTCGAGAAGCAGGAGGAGAAATCACAATCAAGATGGCTATCGTGCATCATCACGACCGAGAAGGTCAAACGAGAAAGTCACGTGCTATCGATGCAAGAAAGAGGGGCATTATGCGTATGAATGTACTAACGGTAGATTAAGGCATGCAAATACTAACAGTAGTTATAGATATAAAAATGATAAAAAATTAAATCATGTTGATTGCGATAAACAAATGTTGTCAAATTTAACCTTAGGTAATATCTCAATAAATTCTTTGAGTTCTGAGTATTTAGAACCACTCATTATTCCACTGAATATTAATAATATTAAGATGAGCATGGAGATAGATTCTGGAGTCTGTCTTTCTATCCTCTCTGAACACATGTACTTAAAGTTCTGTAGCAGCTATACATATATTATCATTATCATTCATTTATTTAACTATTCAAAATTTTTCATTTCACTCAGTTTCAAATCAATATTTATTTATCAATGTACTCGAATCACTCTATTTAAATTAACTATCGTAGTAACCTTTGAAATTTCATTTCATTACTGAGAATTTTACTTTTGTCATTCGTTCTTAGATTTTCATAGAATAATATTGTTTTCTTTAAAACTATTAAATTTTGTTTTTGTTCTTTGGTACGCTTCAGTCTTTTAACTTCTTAACTTGAATTTTATTGAATGGGTGTTGGTCAAGATTGAAACAAGACCATCATCCATATTGGTGACCCCTACGTTGAAAAAAAGTACGCATAGCAAGAAATTTCTCGAAAGTTCTACAAAAAACATTTGAAAATGCCAGATGATGACCAGGACAGACAAAACGTTAGCGGCGAATTGCATCGTGTTTCTATGAAGCCACCACCATTTTTGCAAGACCAACCCGACCTATTTTTTATTCAAATGGAGGCGCAGTTCAACATTGCTAACATCAAATGCGACATTACAAAATATCACTACCTCGTTGCTTCATTAGATCAAAATGTTTCTTCACGTGTCATTTGCATTGGTTCAGGCGATTTAACGACGCTTTCCAAGCAAGCTGACACCATGGCCGAAATGCAGAGCATCTCAAACATATCAGCAGTTGGAACCAATGTGAAATTTTATCAAGAATCGATGCGCTTCAAAAACAAGTCGAAGAACTAAGAACATCAAGACCAGGTGGAAGCAAAAAGCATGACTCACAAAAGAGAGATTTAAGCAAAAGTCGCAGTAAGTCTAAACCACGTCTTCCACTTTGTCGCTATCATTTCAGGTTCGGCAAGGATGCAAAAAAATGCGTTGAGCCTTGCCAATTCAAAAAATTTGACCTTACGGAAAACTAAAGGAGACTCTGTCATCGGAAGCGACACTGCACAGAGCTGACACAAATGAAAGCCGTCGCTTATTTATCCGAGATCGAAAAACAAACCAAGGATATCTCGTAGACACAGGTGCAGACTTTTCGGTCTTATCTCCCACCAAACATGACAAACCAGACAACAGATATTCCTTATTTGCTGCCAATGGAACTCCAATCAAAACATACGGGACAAAAACCATTCAAATCGACTTCGTACTTAGAAGAAAAATGGATTGGATGTTTATTGTTGCGGATGTCACTCGACCAATAATCGGCGCAGATTTCATACACGACTTTGGACTGCTTGTTGATCTACGAAGAAAAAAGCTCATCGACACTACAACAAAACTTGGGGTAAGTGCAATTGCATGTAATAAAAAAATCGAACAAATTTTTACCTTTGCACAAGATTTGCCACAAAATATTAAGTCGTTGTTAGAACAATACAAAGAGTTAACACAACCATTCAAAGCTTCAACTTCGCCGTCAGAAACAACAGTAAGTCATCACATAATAACAACAGGTCCACCAATTTTTTCGAAACCTCGCCGATTAAATCCTGAAATGTACAATATAGCGAAAGCCGAATTCGATTACATGTTGAAACAAAACATCTGGATTACACCCATAAAATGTGCGGCAAGTCCACTTTTTCAGTAATCGATTTGGAACGTGCATATAATCAGATACCAATCGCCAAAGAAGATCGCGAAAAACGGCCATTACAACCCCATTTGGTCTGTTTGAATTTAATGTCATGGTTTTTGGACTACGTAACGCTAGTCAAACCTTTCAAAGATTCATGAATCAAATTTTTCAAGACTTAGATTTCGTAATTGTCTACATTGATGATATCTGCATCGCTTCATCGACTCCATAAGACCATTTGGAACATATTCGTATTGTTCTCCAGCGTTTACGCGAAAATAATTTGAGAATTAATATATCAAAATGCAAATTCGCCCAATCTAAAGTAAACTTTTTGGGACATAAAGTCTCAAAAGATGGTATTGCCCCTACAAAAGAAAAAATCGAAGCTTTGTCATCGTTCAAAAAACCTACTTTAGCTTTTAAACTCAAAAGATTTATCGCAATGTTGAATTTCTATCGTAGATCTCTTCCACATGCAGCTTTTGTTCAGGGAAAATTGCAAAAACTCATTAAGGGCAACAAGAAAAACGACAAATCCGTCATTCAATGGAACGCAGAAGCTGAACAAGCATTCGAAAAATGCAAATATGATTTGGCAAACGCAGTTCTCTTAGCCCATCCTTGTCCAAATGCAAAACTCGTCTTTCATGTCGATGCAAGTAATTATTGCATTGGCGCTGCAATTCACGAACTGGTAAATGATGAACTTAGACCATTAGGATTTTATTCGAAGAAAATGACTGAGTCCCGAAAAGTCAAAAGCACTTACGATAGAGAATTACTTGCAGCGTACAAAGCTGTTCAATATTTCCATCATCTTATTGAAGGCAGAAGTTGTACAATCTTAACAGATCACAAACCGTTAACTTTTGCCTTTACACAAAAACCAGATGTCAAAATTCCTCAGCGAATCAATCAATTGAATTACATCAGCCTTTTCACCACAGATTTTCGTCATATTAAAGGCAAAGATAATATTGTAGCTGATTTGCTATCTCGAGTAGAATCGATTTTCATTGGCGAACAAATTGATTTTGAAAAATTAGCTGATGATCAAAAAATTGACGAAGACCTCGCAAGTTTGAAAGATGACACTTCATTGCAACTTAAACGCATCGAAATACCTGGTACAAATGTTACACTATTATGCGATGTTTCAACGTCTCGTGTTCGTCCATATATTACTAAAAACTACCGCAAACAAGCATTCGACTCGACCCATAACATCGCTCATCCAGGCATAAGATCCACGGTCAAATTGATGACCGAACGATTTGTCTGGCCAAATATGAAAAGTGATATCAAGCAGATGGTAGAAAAATGCGTTAACTATCAAAAAGCCAAGATAAATCAACACAATCGAGCAGCGTTAGAGGAATTCAAAGTACCAAGTCGTAGATTGAAGCACATCATTATCGATCTCATCGGGCCATTACCATTGTCAAGAGAAGGCAAATACTGTTTGACATGTATCGACCGATATTCAAGATGGCCAGCTGCAATTCCGATCCCAGACATAGCAGCGGAAACTGTTGCAAGAGCTCTTGTCAGTGGATGGATAGCTTATTTTGGTGTACCTCAAGCAGTTACAACCGATCAGGGTAAGCAATTTGAGTCTAAGTTATTTAAAGAATTGTCAATTTTAATAGGCGCAAAGCATTTTTGAACAACCGCATACCACCTGCAATCAAATGGTATGATTGAGCGCATGCATCGAACTTTGAAAACTGCTATTAAATGCCACACAGACAGCAATTGGACTGAAGCTTACCTATCGTACTTCTCGGACTCCGAACAACTTTCAAAGAAGACCTGAAAGCAACACCTGCTGAAATGGTAGTTCTTTAAAAATTGCTGTTTAAAACCATTTAATAGATCTCTAAATGTCATTACAGGTGAAAATGTGGTTGTTGTTGGGGTTGTTGAAGTTGCTGTGAACGCGTTGTTTGAAGATAGAATATATTTGCTGGATTTGGTCGTTGTAAGAACCGAGAAGGATTTTACACCTCTTATGGGAAGAAATTGTTTAAACACTCTTTTTACAGAATGGCGAAATCATTTTAAGGTAAATAGCATCAACCCTCCTCGTGATGAGGTTAAGAACGAAATATTGAAAGCTTTTCCAGAAGTTTTTGATAACAACTATTTTGCTATAATTAAGGATCATGTTGCAGAGATTGTAGGTACTTGATTCTAACTCATCTCCCATTTTCCATAAGCCCTACACAGTCCCGTATGGGTTGCGTGAAAAAGTAGAGAAAGAGCTGGAAAGGCTTGTTGAAGTAGGCATTTTAAAACCAGTTAGGTACAGCGAGTGGGCCACTCCCATTGTTGTTGTTGAGAAAAAAGATGGAAGCATACGTATTTGCATGGACTGTAAGTCAACTATAAACAAGTATGTTAGGGCGGATCATTACCCAATCCCGCGAATCGACGATATTTTAGGTAGTTTCGAGTGTTGATCTACATTCTGTATTCTTGATTTAGCTGGAGCATTCCAGCAAGTTGCATTATCAGAACAGTCACAAAAGTATGTCACAATAAACACTGATAAAGGCTTATTTCAGTATACTAGGCTTCCGTTCGGAACCCCAAAGCAGACATGATGAAAGCCATTGTAAATGCACCTGCTCCTGTTGATGTTACTTCGTTAAAAGCATACTTGGGGTTATTAAATTTTTATAATAAATTCATTCCGAATCTCTCTGCTCGATTCGCACCATTGTATGATCTTTTAAAAAAAAAAAAATCGTTTGATTGGAATGAAAATTGCCAAAAAGTTTTTAACGAAAGTAAATTTTGGTTATATGACAATAATATGCTAGTTCACTATTCGCCAGACAAACCCCTCGGTATTGTTTGTGACGCAAGTTCGTATGGTGTTGGTGGAGTATTATTCCACATTGAAAAGAACGGTGAGGAGCGTCCTATTATGTTTGTTTCGAGCACTTTATCAAGTTCTGAGAAAAATTATTCTCAAATAGAGCGAGAAGCTCTCGCAGTGATTTTTAGTGTCAAACGATTTCATAAGCATATTTATGGGCGTAAGATTATAATTTATAGTGATCACAAGCCCCTCGAGAACATATTTGGTGGAATGAAGAGTAATGCCATAGCTGCTGCAAGATTGCAACGATGCTTGAACTCTTACATCAGGGACATATAGGTGTTGTCCGTATGAAGGAACTTGCTCGAGGTACAATGTGGTGGTTAAATTTAGATCGTGATATTGAGCACTATGTTCGAACGTGTGATGCGTGTCAGCAGGAAAGTAAAAGACCTGGGTCTGTTCCGTTGACATCTTGGCCAGTTACTTCATTTCCCTTCGAGAAAATACATATAGATTTTCTTCATTTTAAAAATAAAGTATTTTTACTAATGGTAGACACTTTTTCACGATGGATTGATGTTCATATAATG
The DNA here is from genome assembly GCA_943590905.1 of Sphaerophoria taeniata. Taxonomy (NCBI): domain Eukaryota; kingdom Metazoa; phylum Arthropoda; class Insecta; order Diptera; family Syrphidae; genus Sphaerophoria; species Sphaerophoria taeniata. The sequence continues at coordinate 264,985,349 of OX016540.1, forward strand.
AACAAAACAACAGCAGTCAATGTTATATAAATTTTTAGAAAGGTTTTCTGTATTTTTGGACTATCGAAAGAGATTGTTTCCGACAATGGTCCCCCATTTTCTTCAGTAGAACTTCAACAATTTTCTGAAGCAAATAACATTATCTTGACCAAGACTCCGCCATATAACCCTCAATCAAATGGAAGTAGTGAGAGAGCAGTCCAAACTTTGAAAACAAGTTTAAAAAAATATTTTCTTGATCCTAAGATCAAACATTTATCTTTAGATTAGAGAATCACCTTGAATTTTTTTTATTTAAATACCGAAATGTTCCTTCTACTACAACTAATAATACACCAGCTAATTTAATTTTTAGATACAGTCCACGAACCATTTTAGATGCTATCAAACCGTTAAATAACCAGACAGATCATTTAAGTCCATTAATTAAAAATGATAACGCGATTCCTGTAGACCAAAATCCAAATATTTTAAAAGCAATACGAAATAAAAAGCAACTGCGACAAAACCAACAACACAAAGTAACAGAAATAAGAATGCATAATTTTAATAAACATCAAACTGTTTGGTATCGCTGTAGCCTTAACAACTTTGTGCGATGGATTCCAGCAGTTGTTCATGATTAAATTCCAAGAGTAGTATATCTCGTAAGATTAAATGGTACTATTCGAAAAGCTTATGGTTATCAATTGAGACCAAGAGTTTTAAGAAAGGTAACATTTGATACGAGTAAGAATCAGATTTATAATCATGACAGAGAAACTGTTTTGGGAAGAGGGGAACTCTATGAATGAATACAAAGCAGAAGATAGAAGAAAGCACACAAACTCACATACACCACTAGCTTTGAATAAAGGTAAAAGAAATAAGAAAACACCAATTCGATATCCTGAAATATGATTATACATTTTCTTAAATATTTTGTAAATATGTACAATGATTGTATTTAGTTGAAAAAAAATATTTGAAATATATTAGAAATTTATTTGAGATAAAATTATATATTTAAGATATTAAATAAAATGTTGTTGAAATGAATTATACAATATCTATATTCAGTCATAAATATTGTTAGCAATAATATTTGAAATATCTGAATAAAATAATGTAAATGTAATAACAAACTTAAGGAGAGAGGAGTGTTATGTATATATATTTGAAATGTGCTATATGCATAACCCCTAGATCCTAACCTGAATGATACGCAATTTTATGTCGATCAATATGTAATTAATAAGTCTTAAGGACTTAAGCTTTAGTCTTGTAAGTCATAGCAATGAATAAACACCTTAGCGTTAGCTAGTAATTTGACTTTCTTTCATTATATACTGATTATATGTACATCACATGTTTATTCACACCTATTGTGAGTTTCACGTGAACAGCATTCCACCCGAAAAAAAAATCACTTTTTTCATTTCATTATTGTGAGAATTGAGCGAAAAAAGTTTCCCTTCTTGCCAGCACTTAGTGCGGAATTGAATGTCATTCATAAATTGTCAATGAAGAACACCTAGAAAAAAGTAAGTTATCTTCTGAGCGCAAAGCGTCGCATCTTCAAATATACCGAGAACTTATGACAGCACCAGACTAAAATTGCTTTGCCATAACCCAATTTCAAAGTCCTTACTCGTTCCTTTCTGATGCCTACCCTCTGCAAAAAAATAGCAAACAAGTGGCAAGCTTAACAATGGCTGTTATAGCAAATTTTTGTTTCTTTGGAGGCAAGACATTACCTAATCGGAATATCGAACAGAAGCTTAAAAGCTATTTTATTGAGTCTATAATGCTGTTGATAACTGGAAATAATACACGCAATTTTGAGTTAAGAATGATCCCTTAAATGCCTTCGGATGGCTCGTTCTTCTATCATTTCTTCTACCTCCACCAACATTCGTTGAGCAATACTTATTCATTTAATTTTTGTTTTTATATTTCACTAGCTGACCCGACAGACTTCGTACTGCTTCAATCGATATAAAAAGACCTAGACTTTTGCAGCCCGCTACAATACTACCCGCTACCCTCAACCCGCTTCTCAACTACCCGCTACCCCGTTATACCTAGTTACCGTGTTGCCCGATACCCCACTTCCCGCTACCCAATACTTACACACGCTACCCGCTTAACCGGTAATAGCTACCTACTACCCGCTACCCCACGACCTTCTACACGCAATCCCTTTATATCAGCTACCCTGTTACCCGCTAACCCACTTCGCGTTACTCAATACTTCTAAACGCTACCCTACTGACTACCCCGCTTCCCCACTACCCGGTACCCAGGATCTAAGCATTTAGTGCCACTGGTACAAAATTAGTGAGTCCTCAACAGATTTGCATAGTGCTGAAAAATATAAAATGCTATCAAAACATAGGGGTCGGTTGCGGGAGATCAAATTGAAAAAAAATTCTTCCTAAAAATATTAAAGTTTTTCATTAATAAATAAAGGGCACAGGTTAAAATCCCGCCATTCATTATCCCGCCAACTTAGTTGCCCGCCAGAAAAATTGATTTTTTTGAAGAAGAAGAAGACAAAAAATTGGAAAAGTTCTAAATCCCGCCCGCCGAAGGTCGAATCGGCGGGATTTCCTAAACTTTTTCGGCTTAACTTTCTAATTTGGAAAACTGAATTTTGACAAAAAAAAAAAACACTTTTATTTGAAAGATAAATGTATTTAATAATCACTTCTTTCTATTTTTAATTAATTTTTAAACTTTCTATTTTTCATATGAAAACAAGAGGAAAAGAACACGGTGGATGTATTTTGACAGTTCTTCCAAACACAAACACATAGCAATGCATATAATTTTCTTGTGTTAAGTGCTCGTATGGGTATTATTGGTTCTTTTGGGAAATAGTTTGGGAAATGTTTGTTATTTTACTAAGTTTTTAAAGCAAAATGTTATTTCTTGAGGGTATATTATAATTTTCACTGAGGATTTTTTTTTGTGTGAAGCCGCCGCATATACTCGCTGTTTGCTAGCGTAGCCAGAGTCGTGCACTACACATCGAGGGTTAAAACTCCTTGAGCGGCGAAGCCGGCGCATATTCTCGCTGTTTGCTAGCGTAGCCAGAGTCGTGCACTGCACATCGAGGCACAGTGGTTCCTCCCATAGGCCAAAAGTCAAAATTTCAAGGTTAATCAAACTGTTTATTTTTAATGCAGTAATTACCTATGAGAATGGGACAGTTAAGAGACTGTAAAATTTGTCATTAATAATCACTTGTTGGTTCTCAGTCGCTTCACGAAGTTGAGTGTTTTTCGCAGTTTAGAAAAAAAATCAAATCAGAAAAAACGACTTTGCATTAAACAATTTTTGTACATTGTTAAAAATTAATTTTGGAAAAAAGGTGATTTGAATGTAAAACAAAATATATCATGACAGCATTGAAATAGTTTTCTGAATATTTTTTTTTAACAAAAAATTGTTAACATTCATTAAAACTGATGCATGATTTGTGTTTTTCTTATTTTTCGTGTTTTTCTGAAGAAAATAATCATCAAAAGCCGCTAAATGCCGGTTATAACCTATACATCAAAATTTAGTGCTATTTTTCTTCTTTCAGAATATATATGACTTATTGAGCGCAGATTGGCGCAAACCTAAAAATTTTGACTCGCAATAAAACACTGATTTCCACTTTTTTTTAGATTCAAGCAATATGATAAAGCGAATTGATATTTTTAATATTTGGCATTCGGCTAAGAAAGTTGGCAGTGCTTCAAGAGCCAACGAAACTTGGGCAATTTTTAAACAAATTTATAAAATTGATGATTTGGAAGCAAAAAATAAGATAGTTAATCTTTGTAAATGCTTTTAAAGAAGGTGGGAAACTTGCTCCAGAAAAACAGACTTATTTTTGTCTACGAATAGTGCTTGGCTTGATACTGTGGAAGACTTTGGCTGTGGACCATTTTTTTGCAAGATTTTTATTTTTATTTTGTCATGACTTAGAAGCGGGGTAGTCAGTAGCGGGTAGTAGATAGTGGGTAGCAATTACTGGTGTAGCGGGTAGCGTTTAGAAGTATTGTGTAACGGGAAGTGGGGTAGCGGGTAACAGGGTAGCTGGGTATAACGGGATAGCGTGTAGAGGGTAGTGGGGTAGCGGGAAGTAGGTAGCGATTACCGGTTAATCGGGTAGCGTAAGTATTGTGTAGCAGGTAGCGGGGTAGTGGGATAGCGGGTAACAGGTTCACTGCGTATAACGGGGTAGCGGGTAGACGGTAGTGGTGAAGCAGGGAGAGTGTAGCGGGGGGTATGGTAGCGGGCTACAAAAATCTAGGTCTTTTTTATATCGATTGAGGCAGTACAAAGTCTGTCGGGTCAGCTAGTATTGAATAAAATTGAACAAAACATATTAAATATTAAATTAACCACTTTTTTTTATTGCTTGCTTGATTTTCTTTAGTTTAAAATCAAAATTTGAATTTTGGCCACCTTCCTCATACAAGTTAGTTCGCGAGGGTTAAAACCCCTTGAGCGGCGAAGCCGCCGCATATACTTTCTGTTTGCTGCAGAAAGCTGATAGTGCAAATTCAGTAAACAGAAATGTAGCAAATCCGCGCGGATTTTTCACTACAAACTTGTATTGTCTTTTCTTAAAAAAAAATAATCAAAATACAAAGTAAAAGTGGTTTTACAGTAGAAAAAACAAGAAAAATTTTAATACGATTCTCATGAAATCGAGTGACTCAGTGGTGTCTCTTTTCAAAAATAGTACAACTGCAGCGGGATGCTGATGTGGCGGGATAATGAACGGCGGGATAATGAATGGCGGGATATTGAACGTCGGGATTTTGAACGGCGGGATTTTGAATAATCGGGATATTGAAAGGCGGGATTTTAACACCAACCCTAAATAAAAAATAAGGGTTGATCATAGAGGGGTGAAAATAAAGGGTTGTATGTATTTTAGTATGATGTATTATAAAAAATAAAAACAAAAAATTTTGTCCAAAAAATATAAGAAAAAACCCACCCTTAACATTTAGGGGGGTGAAAAATAGATGTTGTCCGATTCTCCACCCTAGCCGATATCCTCGCAAAGATTCACGAAAATCGGTCGAGCCGTTTCGGAGGAGTTCAATTACGCACCCCGTGACACGAGAATTTTATATATTAGCAGTCTTATTTAATAGAATTCGCTAAACAGATGAGTTATACAGTGCATAAGGATTTATTTAGGCTCTATTTAACGTTGCGCAAATTCTCATTTATAAAAAATTCTGCTATGAATTTTAGTTATACAATGCTTATGTCAAAAAAAGTACCAAAATGTAGCAATCTATTCCATTTATCTGTCTATCAAATCAGTTGTTTGTCATCATAACAAATAATGAAATCTATCTCTATCTATATATATAAAAGAACAGCTTATTTGTTGTGTTCGTTCGCTAACCGGCCACACCGGTTGACCGATTGTCCTAATTTTTTTTTTCTATATGAAAGAGGAATATGGGGAGAAGGTTTAGGAAAAATAAAATGTATAGGTACTTTTCAAATCACAAATGGTGCTAATGGTAAAAAAAAACAAAACTTTTCGCACTACAACAAAATATATCAATGTACATACGAACGAACACTCAATTTCGTTTGAGATTTTTTCAAATAAATTTATTATTTTTATCGTACAAAAAAGTGATGTCAATCAATTTAATTTGGTAAGGGTATATACAAATGAGAACATAAATAACTCTTATATACGAGTATAACACATTAGTTTTTTCTTAAATCTTAAATGGGACCAACCGAAGGACGACGGCTACCTCGCAGGATTACATTAATATAATGTTCTTATTTCCTAATATGTAGATATGTATGAACATATGTATGTATGTAAATTAATTAAAACACTAAACTTTTTAAGTTTTAAAAAAGCAAATACATTTATTGAAGAGCTACTTGGTTTCTTGATGCTTAAAATGAGACTGAGTTACAAATTTGAATCTTAATTTCTAAGTGGAAGATGATCGAGAGCATATGATGTTTACATCATTTTATTTGTCGTCTGTTCTGTGGGAACAGCAACATGACACCTCCCGGATATACTTGTTAGTATTTGGTAATATGATACTAGCCGGATGTGCTCAGTAGGCTGTTTTGGAGTTCGAGTTTGAAGGCACGTTTGACATTAGAATTCAATAATGATAACGTTCCTTAACTCCCCCCTTTCTTTAGGAAGAACGACCCGTTTCTTCTTCTAACTGTTTCGTGAGAAGTATAACTTTTTTGTTTATATTGTTAAACATCATATCTTCTCGATTTTGTTTCTCGGTCTGTGATTTTACATTTAATATTTTAATGTATTGGGTTAGTATAACATATACTAGAATGATAATTATTACTAACAAAATTATAGAAATTGAATGCTTTTCAATCTGTTTTTTAATTTTTGACATGAAATTGATATTTTCAAATTTTAGATCTTCATCATCTGAGTCAATATATTTTGTTATTACATAATTATTAACATGCGTTGCTCTTATATAATTCCATATTTTTGATGTTGGGTTCTCATAAGTTACATTGTCTATTACAGTGTCGTTTTCAAAAATAATCAAGTAGACCCCTTCTATACTATTATTGTTTACTGTATGGTTACCGGACAATAGAATGGCACCGTCTTTGATTACTTCAATGTTTCTATTTTTTTCTTTTATTTTAATACAATTTCCGTTTTCTTTATTAAGAATCTTAGATAAACATGTCTTTACAAAGCTTAATTTACAAAATACACTTCTTAATTCTTTTTTGCAACTTTCAACGTTTAAGTATATATTATTACATTTAACAATTTCTTTTTCAATTTGTAATTTACCATCTTTTTGACTTATCGCTCTAGTTTCATATAGTAAACAATTCTTTTTTACTATTGGATATTTTATATATATTATTATTACATCTTTATTTTGTAAAATTTTAAATTTTGATACATCCATTAAATCTGTCAAAGTTAAACTTTCGTGTTCATGGTTTGTTATCTGTTGAATATCTTTCAAGTTAAGAATTCCCGTATTTAAAATGCCAACCTTTGCAAGTGTAATTGTTTGTATAATATTTTGAAGATCAGTTATTATGAATTTATTTATTTGTTTGGCCATTCTTGATTTTGAGTCACTTTGTTCTAGTAAAATTGTTTTCTTTAAAAAGTCTACGGTCTTAAATATGTCAGAGTTAATCATAAACTGTTTGTTGTTGTTTTCAATCAATTCGGAAAGTTTATTGGTTACAAATACGTGATCGTCGTGGTCTGGTGTACCTGCAATCCATTTCCATAAGGTTCCTAATTCATTAATACCTCTTCTACTTCTAATGTTTTGTATTTCTAATTGACTTAACAATATTTCAATCAAGTCTAGATCAACGTCTTCGTTTGTTTTAACATAGATAAGAGAGTCATTTGAATCTATAGTTTTGTATCCTGACTTTGCGTTTAGTATATTCCGATTGGTTTCAAGCATTGTTTTATAGTACGTAAGATTTGTAACGTGAAAAATGTCCCCGTATGTGTCATATATTGCCGCATTCTCATTTTCTATTAAAACGTAGTCTTCTCTAGTGTAATCAAGAATTTCCATTGATGCTATTTTAATTATGGTCAAAATGATCATGAATTTCATTTTCTGCAATAAAGATTAGTATGTTTTAATATTATCCTTATGAACTATTCTGTCTTTTTTGTGAATAACAACGTTTCGACCTAAATCTTCTTTAATTTTTTGTTTCTTATATCTAGGTAATAGCTTGTTTCTACAACCTGCAATTTTTTCATAAACTATCTGATTGGGTTCGTATTCTTTCGAACGTCTTTGCTTGTTATGTGTTTTAAGCATTTTTTCCTGAGCTCTGGTAAGTTTATTTGGTAAGTGGTCGTGCGATTTCTTGTTGTATAGAACTTCATATGGTCTTTCATCAGTTACGGAGTGTATTGTTTTATTGTATTGCTGGGCAGCTCTAAGTATTGATTCATAGTCACTAATCAAATGAAATTCCTGTTTCACACATCTCGCAACTTCAATAAGGGTTGAATGAACTCTTTCTACCTGTCTATTTGTTGTACTATGATGTGGGTCACTATAGTAAACTACGATTCCTAGTCTTTGCATGAGAGTCTTGAATTGAGGAGTTGAAAAACCTGGTTCATTATCGACAGATATATGTTTAGCTTCAGGAAAGGTTTGTATTAATTCCAAGACTTTTTCATCAAGTTTTGTTTTATCTTCAATGTTTTTTAAAATCAAAAATTTAGAATATGAATCTATACAAGTTATAAATTTAAGATTTTGAGCGAAAAATATATCTATATGCAAATGCTACTGCGCTCTCATATGTGGCCAGTAGTACGAACTAAAGATTTGTTTTATATTTTCCCTGTAATTCCTATGAGCTCGATTATGAGTCTGTTCGACTATTATTGACTGTTCATCTTCGTTTACTATGTCTATGGCAAAAATCCTCGTGTACAAAAATCGATTGTCAAATGTTTCTTTTAGCATTCCCTTGATTTCATACAGGTCTTCTGATGTACAGTAGATTGCTACCACTCCTGGTTGAAGAAATTCTTTTAAAATTGTCCTTAGATTTTCTAATGTATCAAATTCTATTATATGTCTGACCCTATTAAAATTCCGAATTTGTTCATGTAAAGTAAATGAATTTTTGCTCAATAAAATTTGTTGCTTAAACTGATTTAAGGGTTTCGTTGTCTCTTTTATTACCTCATTGTCACTACTTTCAGCAGAGTGTTGAGTTGCATTTGACGAAGAACTATCTGTAAGATTATTTATAAACTGTCTAGAAAGAGCATCTGCGACTACATTAGTGGTCCCTGGTTTATATATGATTTTTGGTGCGTATTCTTCTATTAATGCATGCCATCTTTTCATTTTTGAGTTAGGATTCCGTTTTGAAACCGCGAAAATTAAAGGTTGGTGATCAGTATGGATTTCTAAGTTCGTAACGCCATAAAGATAGTTTCGTAAATTCTTTAGCGCGTAAACTATAGCGAATAATTCTTTTTCATTTGTCGCATACGATCGCTCTGTTTTACTCAAAGTCTTACTCACGAAAGTGATGGGTTTGTTGTCCTGAGACAAAACTGCCCCTATTGCGTCATCTGACGCGTCAGTGGTTAAAACAAATTTTTTTGTATAATCAGGTTGAGTCAGTTCAGTTTCTTCAATTAAATGATTCTTTAGAGTTTCGAATGCTTTTACTGCATTGTTATCCAATGTTATGAAAGTTTTCTTGGCCATGTGTGTAGAAATTTGGCCATTTTCGTTTTTAAGATATCTTGTAAGAGGTTTGGCTATGGTTGCATAGTTTTTAATGAATTTCCTGTAATAACCAATCAGTCCTAAAAATGATCTCAATTGTCTAAGAGTTTTTGGTTCAGGATATTCTCTTATAGTTCTTACCTTTTCTTTATTAGTTTTGATTACATTTTGAGCTACAACATAACCCAAAAAATTTACTTCTTTTTTATAAAATATGGATTTCTCTAGTGAAATCTTCATGTTTGCTTGCTTTAATGTTTTAACTATTGTTAGGATATGTTCAGTATGTTCATTGACATTATTTGAAAATATAATAATGTCGTCAATGTAAACATGACAGAACTTTCCCACATAAGGTCTAAGTATATCATCCATCGCTCTCTGAAAGATTGATGGTGCATTTTTTAAACCGAATGGCAGTCTTGTGTATTCGTACTTGCCATTGTTAACAGAGAAACTCGTTTTTTCTATATCTTCTTCTTTTACTTTTATTTGATGGAAACCGGACTCTAAGTCAATTGTCGAGAAATATTTGGCCTTGCCAAGATTACTCAATATTACATTGGTATCAGGTATAGGGTATGTATCCGAGATCGTGTTCTCGTTTAATTTCTTGAAATCGATAACGAGTCTATTCTTAGAAGTTCCATCTTCATTTAAACCTTTTTTGGGAACAACCCAAACTGGAGAATTATACGGGCTCCTGCTTGGTCTAATTATTCCATTTTTTAAAAGTTTTTCAATTTCTTTATTGACAAAATTATTTGCACTGAAAGGATATGGGTATTGTTTACTCCATACTGGCTTAAGATCTGTTGTGCGTATTTCAGCAACTACATCTGTTCTGAAGGGAAGTGTAGTGTTAATACTGTTATGTTCCTTAAGTATACTCTTCCTTATATCTTCAGTAAGTAATTCAATGTTTCCGTCATTGACATTATTTAGCTTATTATTTTTTTCAAAGTAGATTTTTTCTACTCTGTTATTGTAAGTGATCGTGTCGGTTTCGTAGTTTATTTTAGCATTTATTTTTTTCAGTAAATTTGAACCGATGAGCACGTCATATTCTAAACTATTTATAACATAAAGTCTCAAGTCTGTGTCAAACATAAATATGTCATGATATTTTTCGATTATGATTTCACTATTAACAGTGAACACTCTTTTCTTAATAACTAAATTTTTCTCTTCTAAAAAAACGTTTGGCTTACAGTAATTACTTGTAGCCCCTGTATCCAGGAGAATTTTTATTCGTCTACCTCTGAATGTTCGGAACAAGTGGGGCAATCCGACATTTGATCTAAAAAAGCATCTTCGTTTAAGTTATTTACTCTCTCTTGCTTTTCTGCTGGTTGGGCACTGTGTTGTGCACTTTCATAGGAGCGTTTTTCATTGCGAAACCTGTTATGATGAGGTTTCCCGAAAACTCGGTTATTTTTCTTTTCAAACTCTTTTTGCTCCTGCCAAGTAATTGGTTTGTTAGCCGAACTTCCTACTTCCATAGGTTCCGGCTTGTCAACTTTTGGTTGTTGATCATTATTATTAGGGTGGTTCCGTGAAGGAAATCTTAAGTTATTATGATTTGCATTTTTAGTATGTTTATTATTATTAGTTTTTTGAGCAGTTTTTGCAATATCGAATTGAAGTGCGAAATTAGCCCTCAAATTATTTGACTCCAATTCTTGTGCTTTGGCTAAAGCACTTGGTAAATCTTCCGGCGATAGAGAGAAAAGAATATTGGAGAGTGGAGCATTCAATCCAGTTATAAATATCCTCAAGGCATTTCTTCGATTAGCCGAGTTTAATTCTTTTGTTAATGGAGAATCCGTTCCATGCGTCATTATGGTTTTGTTAGTCAATAAAGTCAATTTCTTATTGACTTCATTGTAGAAATCTATAATCGACTTGCTTCCTTGTCGAAGGATACTTAATTCCTGCTCGATTATGTGTGTTGGTCTTTTGTCGGCATATGCAAAGTCTAGTCTTGCGATTATCGCGTCGTAGTTTAAAACTGTACCGTGGTTTGTCAGTATGTCATTTGCGTTTTGCACTATTTTGTTTCTTAATATTGTCAAAGCAGCGAAGTACTTGCGACTTCCTTTAACGTACAGGGATATAGAATTGTTTGCGGCTTCACGCCAACTAACGTAAGAATTTATATTTACACCGGAAAATTCTGGTAAAGATTTAATTACGTCTAAAGTTTCCGTACATGGAATGTTCTCATCAATTGTCTGTTTAGCGTATTCAGTTATTAGCGATTGGGTTGTTAAGTCTTGAAGAGATTGTCTTAAAGCTCTGATCTCTGACTGCAGAGATGCAGTATTGGCTGCTATGAGCCGAGTAACGGTCTCCTCACTGATCATTTCTATAAAATTTAAGTTTGCAAACTGTCGGGAGAGTTCGTCCAGATTTAAATATTTTTATTTTTACTTAATTTTTCCAATGAACTCACTCAAACAAAATTTTATTTCTTAAAATGTTCACTAATATTTTTATTTTTTACCAAATTTGTTCAGACAAATATCTAATTCCTTTAAATTTTGTTCTTTTTTTTTTTAATAAATCAGTAAAATATTACCTTAATAAATTCTTACTATAATGCTGGTAGATGGCTTCCTGGATGTTTTTCAAATGATGGTGGTAGATGCCTGGATTTTTTCAGATGATGGTGGTAGATGCCTTCCTGGATTTTAATGTTAAAATGTCTTAAATGTTTATCGTTTTTATTATTAGGTATTATTATTTTGTATGTCTTTTTTTTCACTGTTTGTATCATTCAATAGTACTTCTTTTCACATTGAACTTTTTATTTTTGTCACTTAATTGTTACTGTTTTCTCCTTTGTTTGAAGGATACTTTTTATAAATTGATTCTCCTTATTCATAAAGGATACTTATGTATTGTTAATTTGTTCTCCTTTTTTTATGAAGGATACTTATAGCTTTTTTTCTCCTTTCTCTGAAGGATACTTATTTTTATTTTTTGCACAAACACTTAGCTGTGTCACATGCGAGACAATCTATTTTTCACCTTACTTGTTTTTTTTCAGGTATCACGAAAAATAGTATTGTCCTGTCACGGTCGCCAATTAATTAAAACACTAAACTTTTTAAGTTTTAAAAAAGCAAATACATTTATTGAAGAGCTACTTGGTTTCTTGATGCTTAAAATGAGACTGAGTTACAAATTTGAATCTTAATTTCTAAGTGGAAGATGATCGAGAGCATATGATGTTTACATCATTTTATTTGTCGTCTGTTCTGTGGGAACAGCAACATGACACCTCCCGGATATACTTGTTAGTATTTGGTAATATGATACTAGCCGGATGTGCTCAGTAGGCTGTTTTGGAGTTCGAGTTTGAAGGCACGTTTGACATTAGAATTCAATAATGATAACGTTCCTTAACTTGTATGCTCCACTTTATCATAAGTTCCACCAACTGTGGATAGCGTTAAATTAGTTGGATACATTACAAAGTCAGTAGATGGTTCATCGCATGTTAAAAACCTGAAACTCCGTTCAAGAATGGCAAGCCGAACGGAAGTCTGCATTTTTCCATATCTGATTCCAACATAAAGCCTTGGACCTTCACCAAAAGGCTGAATGGATGACGTTGCGTTCAGAATCAAATTTCTCTTGATCATAGGAACAAAACTAAGGAGTTCTTCGGAATCAAAAATTTCTGATCCGAGGTTGGATAATCGTTTATTGACGTGCGTCGCTACAAATTTGAATTGACAAGGTATTTACAGGGGGTTTCTAATTAAAAGAAATTTAATCACTATAGAACTAATTGAATCAAATAAATCTCTGAAGACGTTCTCCATGTAGCCCATTTCCATTGCACTCATAATTCATCTGTCCGTTGCGCTTTTCAATAGTGGCATTGACCTCCCTTCTAACCTCATTCTGAAGTTCTTGATACCTTGAAAGTTTTTACAATATAAAGCCCATTGTTGTTGAAGAGGTTTCCAATCCGGCCAAGAAGAAGATAAACGTCTGAGCGGCTATTTCTTCAATTGACACGAAGTTTTTGAACTGCGACTGTTGATTCATTAAATCATTACGCTTAACATTTTTCTTCTCTCTCACGATGACGATACTCCTGTTGCATTCAATGCCGAACCCACACGTTCCAATCACATCGACTTTGAAGCGTTAAGCGTTCTACAATATCCTTTACTTCAAAAACTTCAAAATTTTTGGTTTTGGTGAGTCATGTATTTTGTTATTAATGTGAAAGTTAGTTTATTTGTTTGTCTGTTTATTTGCTGCTCTTGCATGTCGCAACGGAAGGATCTTTTACAGCAGGAAAATATCTCATAATCAGCTCATTCGAGCAGAGGACACTCCCTCATATTTATTTATTTGTTGCCTATCATTTGTCACTAGCGCGAGAGGTAAGGCGGAAGGAGAAAAGAGAAAGGGTGGAGAGGGTTTAGGTGATTGGGAAGGCGAAGGTGGTTGGAGGAATGGATGGATGAAACTAGCTGTCGCAGTATAGCTTAAGATGCCCTTCGATTGAGTGACGGCAAGTACAATACTTCGTGTCACACAACTTGTGGAAACAGCGTAGAAATGGGTGAAAATGTAATCATTCCATTCCTATAGATTAACCATTCCATTAAAGTTAGTTTCAATATGACATGTTAGGTATAAAGGAGAAGGGTAAACACTTAAGGTGGCGGGGGGGTCCAATGTCCAGAATCTTCTCATTCTTTCACCTAACACCATATTAAAATAATAAGTTAACTTTTATAACTTTTCTTGCATTTATTTATGTTTGGGGTGTATCTACCTATAACAACAACCATTTTATCAACAAACAGCGTTATTTTTTATTGTAGATATCTGCTATGCTCAGCTCATCTTTGATATTTCTTAACCACGCGGGCAAAGCTGCGGGTACCAGCTAGTAAAATATAAAAATGTGCGTTGTGCTTTTGAATCAAATAAAAATGGAAACTAAAACTAAAAGGATGTGGCCTCCTCTATTATCGCTGCTGGGGTCCAAACGGATACTATCAATTATTTTGATGATATTTTCTTTCGAAAATCTATATATTTTTTTTTTAATTCTTCACTTCTTAGGCTCATTGGGTTGAACCTTTGTTTTTTATACACATTCCTTCTCTCGGAGTTGGTAAAACGCGATTTAAATTTATTAAAATCATTAATGAACGAGCTAAACTGGAAAAGCATTATTGTTTTCTTTTTAATTTCAACACACTGAGCAAACATATTAAAATTTTTGTTTTTGAAATGAGAAGAAAAGAACTGATATCTTACACATTACGTGTCATCATTAAATGAACTAGCCACTTGTTAGTGAAGAAAGAACTAAAAATGTTTAATAAATTTGAAAGTTAAATCTGAATGGAAATTTTCATTCTCACAATAAGGCTGAATATGGAAATAAAATCAAGTTTGCCTTCTTTATCCTGGTAAGTCTAGTAGTTGCTTACTTACTTATTTAAGGTGGATGGCGCTAGAGTCCATTGTGACTTGGGCCTCAATCTCCGCCAGCCACCTCGGTCCCTCCAAGATGATTAAGGTCCTCTTTCACTTGTGTGCGCCACCTGAGTCGCGGTCTTCCTCTCCTTCTACGTCGATGGCTTTCCTGGCCGGAGCATTGGTGTCCATCCGCTCTAGATGAACGAGCCCTCTAAGTCTCGGGACCTTGACTCTTCTGGCTAGGTCCATGTCGTTGTACAACCCGTAAAGTTCGTTATTGTATCTTCTTCTAGATACTCCATAATTGCACACGGGGCCAAAGATGGCCCGAAGAACTTTCCTCTCGAAACAGCCTAATGCACATTCATTCGATTTTGTCATTGTCCATGCTTCAGCACCAGCCTAGGTAGACAAACTCCTCTACTAACTCGAAGTTGTTTGCGCCTATTGCCAGCCGTGTCGGTGTTGGGTGTTCTTCCTCAAACACAGCATAATTATTCTTCGTTTAGTAGATGCAATAAGCGGATATCCGGTGGTAGTACTTCCAGTACTCTGGCATCAGTTGTGGCTTTCGCTTGTCGGATGTCAGGTTATTTGACGTCTCTATCGGTGATTATTGGTGTATGCTTTACCTGACCAGTAAGGTAGAGGTAGTGGTCCCTTCGTATAAAAAGCACTACCCTCATATGAATTTCTCTGCTAAAACTGAGTGTAAATGTTAAGAATGCGAATGTTATTTTAACCTAAAAATTTTTCCGTATTATTATGAGGTAGTGAATTACTACATGGGTTAATAATTAATTTGAGGTAAGTAGTTCGTGTTCTGTCGGGTATAGACTCAAGGTTAGTACGATATGTATGGCAATAAATGCACGCATTAGTTTTGCCTACGGATATGCCTTTTAATAAACGCGTGAATTATATTTTGGAAAAATGCAAAAACCTATTGCCTTTTTTCAAAAGAAACCCGGTATTTTCCAGGTCTTTTATCTTATTTTATCTTATCGTTGTTCTTCCTGGTCAAAACGCACACTCGTACGAAGTTGAAAACGCTCACACAATACGGTTTTTAAAATTTTGCAAAGATATGCCAAAATTTCAAATTAATAGTCTCATTCAGACCTTGACCTTCCTTCTTTTACCTCTTTTGGTAAACAAAAGTCTAAATATTTATCAATCAATGGCAACAAAATAATTAAGGTTCCTAGAATTCCCCATGAGTGCTTCACGCAACTCACTTAAATAGATGCGAAAAGCCAAATGGCAATTATTTGCACAAAACAATTATAATCGAAGAATTACGTCTTCTCTTGATGCCGTTGCGTAGATCCGTTCGCAGACACCACTGACCTCAACCCTATGCCCTCAGGCTGACGGAGACAATCAATAAATGCAACAACAAGAATCGAAACACTGCAACTTTGCCGCCAATGGTCATTATCAAGGGCGTATGTCAAAAGCCATTAACATTCTTGTCATCACTTTCCATCCCCACACCCTATGAATAGAATTCTCCCTAGATGTCCATTTGGACCTTAGCCGCCGGCCCCTCGGAGTCCACTTCGACTCTCGGGATATCAGTTTTAAGGAGTAAGGGCCTTCATCACAGTCTAAAAACACTTACCTACTATGGAGTGATACAAAAAACAAAAAGAAAACCTAACCACTGTGCTGACCGACGGACGACGAGCGACGACGTCATTATACCCCAGATGGTAAGCTAATTGTGGCAAACAACGCCCCACATTTATGGCTACATGCCAGTTTTGTTGTTGGCTTTTGGCATCTCAGATTTCATTGTATCCTCCTCAAGTCGGTTAAAATCTTTGGACCATGAGGAGATGACTTGCAACAAATTGTCAGATTGTTTCCACAATTCGTGTGGTCAAGTGAAGGAGCCAGAGAGCAAATATTAGTGTGATTGTTTTTTTCTCCAAGATTGGACATAAGATTCTTTCGTCGAGCTGAGGTTATGAAGCTATGTGGTGGACGTCAGTAGTCGTCCAACTTGGCGATGGAGTGCGGAGGAGGTCGTTGTCCGGAACAAGAGAGTTCTCCTCTGATCAGAATTCAGACGACGACCGACCGATCGACGACGACGCAGATGACGATGATACTAGGTTTCGCCTTAATAGTATAATTAAAAATTTTGTTTAATGTTGAAAATAGCTATTGGCAACATGAAAGGCTTATAATACATACTCGTTGTTCCTTGGTATTAATTAGCTCTGGGAGATATTTAATCCTGGATAATGAATGGATTTAAATCCAATTAACTGCCAAACTATATTTTAGAAGGGAATGGAATTTTATACAAATATTTTTTTGTTCTGCATTTATTGTCCGACTAATTGCAGCGTTAATTATTTCCAGCTTGCTTTTTGGCATTGGCGAGGAGGTTATCATGAACGGTTTGATGCACGGCTACAGTTCTGGGTAGCCGCATGCTTTGAAGAAAAGTCGTCAATTGAAGGACAAGTATACAAATTGTCTCTTAGAACAATAAATTGAACATTAACCTTAAAGTCGAAGGTTTGGATTAGATCATTTGAAATAACTTTTTTAAGGGCGCAATAACAAATATGTGGTCTGAAATTAATCGCGAACATAAAATGGCTTTATCTATGTGTCTGCAAAACGTTCCATTGCGGATGTTGTAAAAGGATGTTTTGTTTGAAAGGCAGAATTTGATGGGCTCAATGATTAGTCTCCTTCTTGTAGTGTTAAGTTGAAAAAGAATGTGCTTCGGTGTTTAAGCGAAGATGTAACATGAGAGTTTAATTATGAGGCAGACGTCAAAGCAGTTCTTCCAAAACGGCAAAGTTGCGGAGCACTTTTTAATGACAGATTTGGTAGTTTTATTAGTTCTTCGCATGATGCAGTGTACCCGATAAATTTATTTAATGAAAGTTTTTTAATTGCTCTTCTTTTATTCTTTGGTGTGTAGGAAAAGATACAGCTTGTGCTCCCAGATCCTATAACATCCAACCACCGTTGGCCATGGCCAACAGGAAGTGCAAAATTTGCATTTTCGATGGCCGATGAATTAGCCAATTTTTATGAGAACGGTTGCTTCTTCGTTGTAAATGTAGTCCTTTGATTTAACCTCCATTATCTTCATTATTTCCAACTACCGTTGTGCTATTACCAGCCCAAAACGATTGAGAACTGTGGATTCGGCTCAAATTTTGAAATTCTTTGACAAAGCCGTTGAATTTTCGATAGGGGACTTCGAGCCCAGTTAATTCATTTAAGTACTCTTCGTGAAATGAAACATGTGGACGTTTAACAATCTTTGCTATATCAAATATAGTCCGGGAGGCGACCGAAAAATTACTTACCTCATCAGCAGAGTGGAAAATTTAGCCACCATCTAATGTTAAATGACATGAAATTTTCAACACCAGTGGTTGGACAGACTTTTCCTCGGCCTTTTGGCGACTAAATTGCACTTCCGGTTGCGTGTTTAGGTGTCAGCTTATATCATGGGGACAATGGAAAAAGTAAGTAGAAGTCAATAGATTCCAAAACTTATGGTCGGACAGAAATAACCCGGGCTTTCCCTTTTCCGTCCATCTTAAAAACGGTATTTTTGGTGTCGTCCTACCTCATCAGGTAAATGGGCAAATGGGGTATTAAATGAAAGCATAGAACGTCTTCATTAAGAATCTACTGGTCGGATAAACTTTGATGCTGAGTTGAGAAAAATATTAAAGTAGTTAACAGACTTTTTTGAAAATTGCGGTCGGTCGCATGATTGGCCCCATGTTGATGTAGCTAGACGTTCTAAGCTTTCATTTACACAGCATTTTTCGTTACATCTTCTTAATACATATATATAAAAATTACGTGTCACAATGTTTGTCCACAATAGACTATTAAACTACTTATCCGATTTTATTCAAATTTGCACATCGTGTGCAACTTGGCTCAACTTAAAAGATAGGCTAGTTTAAATCTCAAAAGTCGCAATATTATTTGACTGCAGCGTTGAAAATGCACTCAGCTTAAAATTATCTTTTAACATCAGCTTTTTAGTATACATCTCAATTAATATTATTTGCCTCTCCGATTTTTTGCAATCTTCTGACTGATTTCAAACAGCCGCACATAAAATCCACGAATAGTAGAAGCATTCCGATAGATTAAACTGAGTGTATCAATTCGATCGTTGGAAGTTTGCGGAATCAATCTCGGATTCCCCTATTTTTCACAGCATATCTTCGAATTGCCATCATTTTTGCAGTGATCACTATGTATTCTTTTGCAAAGCAGGATCCACAAAATTTAAAGTGATTACATGAACTGTGTTCCGACTCTTTAAAACCGTTACTGTCTTCGGCACTTGATTCGGCACTTAATTCCTCAAAACAAAAACTCAATTCTCAATTAATCACCTTGTGCATCCACTGCTTTTCAAAGTATGCAACGAATCTTTAACTTTTTGACTTTCATCTTTCAATAAAACAAGTACTCCTTGAATACTTTCGGGTGAAAGGAGTGGGAAGAGTAGGAACTATAAACATAAGTTGACATTAATAAATTAAATTAAATTAAATTAAATTCATTAAAAAAAAAAAACAAATCACATTGTGTTCACAAACATATCACAAAAATTGTCTGAAAAACAAAATACAAAAAAAAAAAATTAATTTGTGCAAACAAAGAAAGAAGAGATCAATTGTTTTAATCAGCAATCCAATCTTTTTGTGTATCGTTTAAAGATACTAATTCTTTTGCCAACATGATTGCTTCGACTGTTTCTAAATCAAATCTATTTTTTGATTTTTTGTTTTAGTCAGTTGTAGATCAGAAAATTTTCTTTCTGCGGCTGCGAAGCTTTGTGGGAATGTCATTAATTTCATGATAAAATTAGAAATATTTTCAAAAATAGGTTCTTCGCAAGCATTTCTCAATTTGAGAACATACATCCAAAAGTCTTCTATATTGTTTTTGTCTAACTCTAAATGCTCAATTGCCGAAGAAGAAAATCCAAGCATCTTATATTCCGAAACAATGTCTTCTTTATGAAAAGTGACATACAAATTTGGAAAGGTATCTACGAGAAAACTCAAATCGGCAATTGAATTCATTTTAGAAATTTCTTTTGGATCGATTATACGAAGACTTTTGATAACTTTGTTTTCAAAATCAAATCGTTTTCTAATTTGTTCAACTAACTCTATGTAGAAATCTTTAATGTTTGTTTGGATTAGATACCTACTAATTTTTTACTCGTTTCCATAAATTCCTTAGATACAGCTCATTCCAATGAATATTTCATTCAATGGTTTAAGGTCTGAGTTACATATTTGAAAATTTTAATTCTGAAATTTGAACATCGTTCGGTATATCCATAAAATTACTTATAATTAGTTTTGTATTTGTTACAAAGATATGATAAAGCATATGAATTCTTAGATCATTTGATTGAAATTCTAAATTCATAATAATAATGATTTTTAATATTATACGCAAGAAAGAGGAAGTACACTTTGACACTAGGCCTAGGGTCATCCAAAGTTTCGGCAAGAATTTTGGCTTCGTCGTTGTGGTCCTCCAAAAAACATGAAAAAAATAAAATCTCAATGCATCCCATTGTTCCAAGATCCTGTTAACAACAGTCTCATAGGAAAGCCATCTGGTATTTGAGAGCGATAAAATCTTATGTTTTTCATGTCTGTTAATTGTTGAAAAATTTCGAATTCACTGTTTCTTTTCGGACTGTGAGTAAAAAAGTTGCAAATTTTTTTTTGCCGTTTTCTCTATTTCGTTTGGAATTTTTTTTTGGATACATAGCTAGCGCAAATGTGGATAGAATGGCATATACATTTCGAATAAAATAAATGTGGATTTTCGTTTGTTAATTTAGCCTTAAGTCCATTCATTTCTCCCGCCATTACATTTGCCCCATCAGAGGAATGTTAAGTTTGTCAAAATGTTCTTTGATACATTCGAAAATTGCTTTTGATGTGCAGTCATGCAACTTCAGTAGCCCAAAAAAAATGTCAACAACTGCCTTTTTCTTTTTGTCGAAGACTCTTACAAAGAGAACTATTGCTTTAAGACAACTTACATCAGTCGATTCATTAGTTATCAAAGAAAAATGCTCTGTTCTCAGTAAACCCGATATTTCATTTTTTGCCTCGACACGCTCAGATTTTCTTTGACAATTTTGAGTGCTTTGGTTCTTGCACAAGAGATACTTTGTAACGGAGCCAGTGTTCCCCCTCTCCATCCTATACCACCTTTACGACCTTAGGACTACAGGACCCTAAGGCCGGTCCAGGCAGCAGGATGGAGAAGGTATCCAGGCTACGGCTACGCGGCATGCTTGCTTTGCCAAAGGCTTGCTCGACAGGGAGGGGGGGTTCTTGTAGCCGCAGCACTGGATGGTGTTACCTTTTTCATGCCGGAAAAAAAAATAAACAAAAGGGTTCTGAAAAGTTCCGGGGACCCAAAGCTTTGATGAGGGGAAGGGCGTGTTACCGAAGGGGAGGGTCTAGGTGATGAAGACCCTCGGAGGATTTCCCACCCTATGTACCCCAATAGGATACCACCATGGCTGCTGCTTCCTCCAAATTATGCGGCAGCCCCAAAACCGGATCAAATTTATCGGCTTCTCCTGTCTACAGACTCATGTGTCCTATGTCACCTCCACCTCTGAACCTTTTTTTCAAATTAAACTTCAGCCATCATACTGATTTGAATTAATCTGAATAAAATTATAAGCAATTCATTTTGTATATTTTTTACAAAATTTATTGAATAACTAGAGAATAGAAATGTAATACAGTAACATTCTATAGTGATTATAGATATATGTACAAACTAATACCAAATGAAGAAACTTATTATCTAAACATATATAGATATGAAGTAACAATAAAGATATTAATCTAATGAAATTTTTTTTTTTTATTTAATGTAAAATTCCAAAAGTATAATTTCCTATTTCCCGATCCAAATGTAAAATAAAGTTAAGAAACCAAAAAAAAAGCATTACCTTATAATCCGCCAAGGTGCACCCGGTTGATTATTCTTGTTTATTTTGTTTGCTGTTAGGGAAAATTATTATTTAAGAAAAGGATCAGGGATTAGTTGTTATACGTACATATATACACATCACATAAATAAGCACACATGAATATATAAATATTAACTCTATAAGTTCAATTATGTTAAAAAAAAAACATTGATTGAAGGAATGGAAGTTTTTTCTTTTTTTTTCTTCTTTTTTTTCAGGGACAGAGATTCGTAGGTAATTTTTTTTTTTTGCAGGAACACTGGTAAGTAATATTGTTTTATTTATTATTAGTTTTTTTGACGATTATCTTCTTTTTTTATACAGACTGAGATATGGATTAAGTTTTGTTTCACAAGAACACATATAACATCGCTGGTAATTATAACCTTTTTTTTTGTTCGTATTTAGGGAATTTTATTTCCTTTTTTTTCAGGGAATCGACACAGAAACACACAGGTGAATACATTTCTTTTCTTTTTCCAGAGTTATTCTTTTTTTTTCTTTTCAGGGACTTAATTTCATTGTTTAGTTTATTTTTACTACACAGGAACACATAGGATCACGGGTAAGTATACTTTTTTTCAGTTCTATTCACTTTTGCTTTCAGTTTTTTTTTAGGTTCTTTACAATTTATTTTTATCGTTCTTTTTTTTTCTTTTCTTTCCTTTTCCTTTCGGTTATTTTAGATTTTAACATTTTACAACACGGGAACACATAGGAACACAGGTTAGTATAATTTTTTTTGTTCTATTCACTTTTCCTTTCGGTTTGTCTTAGTTTTTTTTTTTCATAATTTTTTTTTCATGTCGAATATTTTCAATTTTCATTTCTAGTTTTCTTCACTTTATCTTTTAAATTCTCCTCTTGGAATTTATTACTTAATACATTTTTATTCTCTTGACAAAATGTTCAAGAAGTTTCTTTTTTCATTCCTTCCAGAATAAAAATTTTCCACTGATATCCAAACACACAAACTGGCTTACGAGTTGTATCTCACAGTAAAAAATTATCAACAGAATTCAAAATCCTAGTTTTTTTTTTCCTTTTCGTTTGTTTATGTTTTTCCTACGTACTAGATCGAAAAAAAAGAAGCTTGGTTTTTTTTACAGTGGTTTAGTGTACAGTGATTTTGTAGTGTAGTATAGTGTGTTATTGTTAGTGTTATAAGTACTTCCGTGGTAAGTATATTTATGTTGTTTTCTTGTAGTAAATGTAGGGTAAGTATTGTTTAGTGTTATGATGCGTAGTGATATGTTCTTAAGGTATGTATAGGTAAGTCTTTTAATGTTTTGTGTAGTGTTGTGCGGTCTGGTATCGTTCCCCACAACTTGTAGCCCAAAGTATCTCTTGTGCAAGAACCAAAGCACCAAAGCTACCTTTGAATCCGGGCAACGTTTTCGTAAAAGTTCAGGTAAAAAATCCATGGAAGAAAAGGCAAATGGTGCATGAGGCAGAACATAACTATAGCATTTTTTCTGCTTGCTGTACCTGTTTCTTAGCATAGATTCCTCATTTGATTGCATGGCGCTAGTTTTTATTTGGTTTTTCTTAAATTCATATTGTTTTTTATGAAAATCGAGATTTTCATGTCTAAATAAATTGTATTTTGTGTTTGATAATTGCTTTTGGCATACCTTGCAAAATGCAGAATCATTTTTGTTTTCCAACCATCGCATCGGTATTCGTTGAGCCATTGTTTTCGAAAATATCTTTGTTTTTTTTCGTTTTTGCTCATGCTCTTGCTCACCCTCGTTATCAGTTTGACTTTCGGACCGCGACCGATTCTCAATCTGCTTTTTCGTTTGCCCCGGTTTAACAGCCACAGCGACCGATTCTTTTTCCAAGATCGTCCTCGACGTACTTGCACTTGGGCTGTTGTCTTTGCCTTTTTTAATTTCAAATAAAGTGCCGATACGACTTGCAACCGTAATTGTAATCGTACTCGGTGAAAATGGACCCCAGCGCGTGCGGTATCTGGGGGGGAAAGAGGCGTGGGATATATACAAAAAAATGACAAATCTAAAGTTTAAGTTGTTTTTGTTTTTTGCTCCCAATCATAATATACCTGTCCATTTTTAGTCCCTTCACTTGTCTTTCAACAACAATATCCGAATAAAAACAAAGTACAAAACTGTTTCTTGCAATTGCAGACTTAAAACGAGACAAAGACAATAAATGAATATGAAGTTGCAATTCACAATCATATGGTTTGAAGCTTTGAATTTTGTTTTTGCTTTCACTCAAACAAAGCGCCCCTATGAGTGAATCAAAGAAAATGTTTGAATGCTGAAACAGAGTTCAGGTGCTCAGGAAAGAAATAAAAGCTAGGTTTACAATATGCATTCTTCTTAAAATTAATTTTCTCTACAAAATGGAACCAAGTTTTAGAAAATACTAATTAACATTGATTTCAGAGTAAAGATGAGTGATTTTTAATAGGTAAGTGGTAACTTGGATTCGTAAAAAATGAGCCAAATCTAAAAATTTTTAGTTCCTGAGTCAAGTTGAAGAAAATTAGTCCCTTTTGGCACTATAGTGTCCCCGCGGTAGCACTGATGAGAATGATCAAGAACCTTCAACATCGGCGTCCAATGAAGAGTTTTTTCTTTCCATCAGTGGTCACAAATGAATTAAAGAGCCGAAGGCAGCAGTTTTTTCTCGTATTCAAGGCAGCAATGTCTTCAGAACTGGTGGAACTACCCTGTGGCAAATTTGAAAAATTCGTCTCCTCGTTATTTTCAATCGCATTTGCAATGGGATAAAATTTGAGATACTAATACGCAATGAACGAACTCCATTTGTATTTTGTAGTTTTGTTATAGTATATTGGAGCTCTGAGGGATGGACGATGATGACCGCTATACGTACGTACGCTATGGGATCCCATAAAAGGACATCCAATTCTTCGATCTGTAATGACTTGTTCAAGCTTTGAATAACTCAATGCCTTCCTTCGTTTTGACGATTCAATTGCTCCTCGAAGTCAATCATCATTCTGTTGAGATCCTTTTGAACGAATTCAGCCAGACTTTGTCAACAAATCACATTCCGTCTGAAAATGTTACCATATAGATGACCAGTTGTAAGGTTTCCGTGAACATTGCAAGTTTCGGCAATATATCTATGCCAAGTACCTATAAGCTTTCAAAATATGTGCTGGAGTTCTGGTGGCTCAATACAAGTACAAGCATGGGGATACCCATTAAAACTTTCTATATTACACCGGATGTGATGAAAGTTCAGCGCACGGGCGTGGATACGACGACCGACGTTGTGATGTCTTTGATGCCAAAGTATTTTCACTTGCCTTTGAAATTGCTGGACAAGAAAATAACAATTCTTGGCACGATCCGAAAAAAAAAAGAAATGTTCCAAAGAAATTTTTTGTCAAAGAGCTTGTAAATGAAGAGAACGACCGCATCCAAATAAATAATGAAAAACAGTATCGCCCAGTTGATTCGTCGATTTTTCAGAAAATGGCATTACAGTTATGTTTGCCAAAATCAAACAAACAAGTCGTTTTACTACCAGCAACGGTACAATAGAAATAAAGCAGTTTCGGGCTCTCGAGGTCGATGTTTTCGACCAAATGGTGTCAATAAATTGACAACTTTTCTGAAGCTATATGCACAAGAGCTTGCTTAAAGGCCTTTTTATTATTTTGCTTTTTAGCGCGCAGTAAATTTTATATTTAGTTGGTTGCTTCTCCAGTTCTTTCCAGAATTACAAAAGCAAAAACACTGAGGAGAGAAAGGCAATGTGGTTAAACACACAAACCTTCAAAGCCAACCCGACTGACTGATTCATATTTGTTTTCGCAAAACGTAAACAATATCCCTCCGTCTATGCCTATCTGTGCATCATTCAATGAGTCACAATCCCCTCTCCCATCATTTCCTACGAGGCAATGGGGCTCCTACGTCTGCTCTCCATCTGCTATAAAAATAAAATGACCTTGGCTTCTGTATCCTCTGATTGTTAACTTAAACCTAACACCTCCTGGAATCAGCACGACTAAAACTTATTTATCATCGAACCCATAGATAATCTTGGTTAATAATTCTAAAAATATAACTTCGACTTCGAATCTAGCAGTACCTGTCTGTAGAAACTAAAAGTGAAATCAACACCACGAATGCGAACTATGACTGGGGCGATCCTTTAGAATGCCCAAGAAAAAGAAGCAAACCATCGACTGGCATGATGATATCCAAGACCGCATTCGGAATGACACCATGTGTCTTCTGATTTAGCTTCTGGATTGTTTGCATTTTGGTCCGCAACAGTGCGTTGTTTGGTTGCTGTACCACTGGCCCTGGCCCTAGAACAAGCATTCGAAGCGAACAAGCGTTCATCAATCATTTGCCTATTCAAGGTCACTCAAGACACAAAAGCCCATCTCCAAGCGATGAGGGCCAACGACGACGATGCTGAGGAACGTTTTTATTCATAGACGCGTTCTACTCTACATTTGCTATGCATTGCAGTTTCTAGGTGAAGGTAGAGAGTCTGGCTGGTTCTTGGTATCGGTTTCTGGGCGGCTTCTGTGGTTCTTCAGCTTCTTGGAACGATTGACGAACCAATCTTTTTCACATTAAGATTGAATAGTATATTCTTCATGTGGTGGTTTTGTTTGTGCGATCGACATTAGGTTAATGGGTTCACCGGTAGACAATGGGCCCATCAGTGATCATTGTTTGAGGAGTGAGAGTGGAGATCATATCATGACAACGTCAGTCGTCGGCAGAGTTCGCCATCGTGCGTCGCAGACGTCAAAAATCCTTTCAGTTTTTGTTTGGCAGTGATGGATCCTTTCAGAGATGTCGAAAAGTGTTCAATTAATTGGTTCTGTCTGGATCATCAATCTATGCAGCCACGGAGGTGGTTGCGCCTGGATAGTGAAAATGGACTTTCAATGAAATTAAAAGTGCTTACGTTCAGTGTTCCATCAAAAGAGAAGATAACGAAAGTTTTACATCTATTTGCAATTAAGAGCAAAATGCTAGAACTTGTGTACGTCTGTTAACAGATCTCTTCTGAGAATGAGTTGCAGTGACGCTGTCATTGATAACTCAACCCACATTCGCGTCTTATAATTAAGAAACGAATCACTGAAAATGATTTGAAACAGTGGCGGCTACAACACAGAGCCCTGCGGCATATCAGCACTTATGTTATGCGTTTCAGGCTTGAATTTGTCCAATAGAAGTTGTTGATTTTTTGTTCACCTTTCAATTGCGCTCGTAAGAAAAAAGCCATCGCCTGCTTCCTGTTCTCAGATTGCATTATCACCGCATGTCTGCCCAAGGGTGTTCCCTTCCATGTGCAACAAAATCCTCTACAAGTCTTAAGGTTTTGATATGATTAAAAATAAATAACAATTTAATAACATCATTCTGATGCGGCAGGCGGATGATACATCTCGGACTGTTCTGCCGCCTATGATCCAGAAAATATCACTGGCAAAGCGCAGTGCGATGAGGTGCGATTCTGAAATCATATTCCAAGGCTACCTCCGATAAATCGCTTGTAAGTCGCTTCTTGAAATCGATAGACACTTTCGCGGACAGGTGAGTGGTTGTATTACAAGCCTTGAATTAAACCCCACCACCGACCGACCGTCTCACTGCGATCGACGCTCATTGCCGACACGACGACGATGATGATGAGAAGATCAGATCCTCTGATCTGTGAATAAGAAGTGTGCTTTTATTTGAGCATTGCTCTTGGGCAAAAGGAGTCGATCAACACGGAAATATCTTCCCATTTGAGACTAGAATTCAATTTAAGGCACTTTTTGGTTCTCGATCTGTTGGTTCAAGTGCGAAAGGGGGGCGGACTGAAGTGGGCGCGTCGTGACTCAAGTGAAACACGTGTACCTACCAGTGTAATCGGAAATTAATGTTTATTTGATGTTGCAGGGGCAGTTCGTCGTTCGTGTTGGCAAAGGGCTCAATGCGCGAAAGGAGATAAAATTAAGCAGATAGCAGGCACTCAGCGATGTCTTGAAGTAATGATGAATGACAGAGCTGCCATCAACCTCTACTCAGTGTAGAAGGAGGTTCAAGCTACCCAGCCAACAACAAAAAATCTATCAAATGGCAACTCTACTCCTCCATCAACTCCAAATGCACTCAAAGTATCAAGTATTTAAATTCCCTCGAGGGATGGCATATTCCAGCCTTTCACCTGATCGTCAATTTCGCTCCCTTAGCGTCAGCATCGTCATCGCGGCTTTAGCCCATTGAAAAATCTCATGTCATTAATACCGAACGAGATATAAAACGCCGGACAAGAAAAGGGCGTTCGCGTTGGTTTTGGCGCAGCGTGCACTGTGCACACACTCTGTTTGTTGTTTTGCTGTGTTGTCTTATGCCTCGGCTATCGCAGGCGTTGATCTTGCGATGCGATTAGACACGCTCTCCGATTGCTAAATTTGATTCTAAGTAGGCATTATATAATACAAAATTCTAACGATGCGAGCACCTAACGTCTGCGGTCCGCCCGAGGGCTCAACATTTATTCGCCAAAGTCGAAGTTATTCAATTTCAAATAGAAATACCGAAGGAGACTACCAATCCGATTCCATGACTTGAACCGCGCACTACACGGAAGATTCTCATTCCAAGGATCATTATACAACTTGTACGAGCGCTTGAGCTTCCTGTGCCTCAGCGAATGATGAGACATGAGAAATGACACACGAATCTCACGGACTAGCTGGCAGCGTAGGATCTATATTTTAGATAACTATCCGCATGAATATTATGCAACCGCTGTTCCCTGTTCTTTGAGTCCATCACCGATCCTCTTCAGGAAACGAACGCGTCTCTGTCTTTTCGCTCAACCGGACGCGGACATTTCGAGAGCAGAACCGCACCAGCAAGAAAATAGTCCGCACCTGGTTGCACAGGTTGATTCAGCACTGCAGTCGCGAAAATCACAGGATAATCAGCCTTGGAGCTATTTCACATCGCATGGCATTGGTCAGTTGCACTTTCGCCATAGCCACTGCCGCCGCCACCGCCGCGCCTGCCGAAATTGATCACACTGGCAGCTAGTTTGACTGAGGCTGCGTTCTCATTAGTCCAGGTAATGGGATCGCAGCGGCAGATGTTCCCGAGCTTTGGAACATGCACCATGAAGGTGCCATTAACCACGTATAGGTTTAAAGGAAGAGAGTTATAATTTGCCCGTAATTAACTGAACCATTAGTCTAAAGTTATGGAATAGGAAAATGCACAATCGTTCATGTCTGTTTTGACGAAGCGGTGGAAAAGTGAAAATTCTTTCATAATAATGTATGGCCTTTGGTCGGATGTTCGTGATAGGCAAATCGAATTAGTGTAATCAGTCTTTGAACAGTGTTAGAGATTGATGGCTGTGGCTGTTGATGTTTATTTTATAGCCGCCAGCATTGTTCTAGACAAGATTCCCTGGCCAGCTCTGCTTGCTTCTGATTGATTATTATTAAATATTCGAAACATGCATCGCATCATTTCATGGCAGTGGTTAGATTTTGTCGATTTCGTCTTTCTTACGTTATTTCTGGTGCATCGCAGACAAATGAAAAAAATAAACGACATAGTCGCCTTGGTTCAATACTACAGAGATTAAAATTCTTATTAAAAATTGTGATATTAATTTTACAGTTTTTAAGATGTTAAATCTGTGGAAAAAAAAACAAATATTTTTATTTTTATTTTTTATTTTTTATAACAAACATGAAATTTGAAAAATATTTATGTAAATGTCCAGGCCTCCAGGAATGCCCATCAGTTCACCCTCGAGCCAAGCTTCGGTTGTCTAACACGGGATTTGTTTTTTTACCACTTCAGGCTTACCAAGACTGCTCAGTAGAAAACTCAATGTCGGACTGCCTTATAATACAGGAAACATTTTTCAACTTCCCTAACGTCATAATGTCATGTTTGATCAAAGTCGCGAGTTCAGAATTCCACCAATTACAAACGGCTGAGTTAAGAAACACTTTTCTGACAAAAATGCTACTCTTTGAACCTTTCGCAGTACTTCACGAAAAAATAAAGATGAAATAAAAATACGAGAACAATTGATTCATTCCCTGTTACGGATACTGCAAGACAGGTTTACTATTCGATCAGGAGAAAAAGAAAGGTTCGTCCCTAAGGATCGAGGATCGATCGAACTTTATCAGTTGATAATAGTAATCCAGTGTTATAAACAGCGGATTCCCAAAACAAACGGCGGCGGATGGGATTTAATCCCTAGTTTTGGGAATAGAACGGAGTTTTAGTTAGTTAGTTTCCTAGTCTCGACAGTACATGGGATCTAATCCCTAGACATGAGTCGTTCCGGACATGTATAGTTCCAGGAACTATGTCCTCTCCCGGAGACATTTCCTTTCGTTCCGAAGTCTGAACCTAAATAGTTCCGGACATGGACATGAAAGAACTAAACATGTTCATAGTTCCGACTGGATATGGTATGAAAATGGAAAGAGAACGAACTAAACATGTTCGTTCATAGTTCCGACTGGATATGGTATGAAAGTGGAAAGAGCATGAACTAAACATGTTCGTTCATAGTTCCGACTGGATATGGTATGAAAGTGGAAAGAGAAAGAACAAAACACATGTTTGTTGAGCAGTACATGGTTCCGACTGGATATGGATATGTATGATATGAAAGTGGAAAGAATCGCGCTCTTGTGCTTGTAGGTATACACTAACACTATAAACACACAAATGGAACGAATGAATTTGAAATACCAAACCAACCACCATTGTATTAGCATGTGTAGGTAGGTTGAAGAGATGGATTGAAGCGTGTTTGTATTGTTAATATGATCTAGAACGAAATGAACGTTGATCGGTCTGACGTCTGATATCCCTGTTAATACTCATAGTTCCGAAGGTTCGTAGTTCCTCGCGTATGACATAGTTCCTTTGGATCGGAGTCGGAACTATGAACATTAAAAGACAAAACTGGTTTGGATTCTAGTTTATTTCGTTTAAATAAGATGAAAATGAAAAATGATGTGCATTTTATTCGTATTGGTATTAGCAATTAAGCATGTGTAGTGTATCTTTGATTGTTTGTTATTGTTTTGTTGGTTTTTGTTTGTGGTTTGTGGATTGAAAGATAAACTAACCAAGAAAACAACTGCCTTTCGCTTATTAGTTCATGTTACCATGTTCAAGTTTTTATGCATTTACAGAACCTTAACAGTTCCGCGGAACTAGTTCCAGGAACTAGTTCCGACTACCAAAAGAACCGTTCCATGTTCGTTCCGGTCATGGAACTGTTTTGCGCAACTCTACTAATCCCTAATCGAAACGATGATACTACAGTGAGATAATTTTCCTAGCCTTGACGGAAAATTGGATTTGATCCCTAGTCTAGGCGATTTTATAAAAGGTCCGTTCTTTTACTTTTTGGGCAGTTTGTGTAAAAACTGTAAAAAATCATCCCCACTCCTCGAAATTTTGTGATTCACTCAAAAAGTTAAAGAACGCTTCACACCAAAAATCTGCCAAATGCACAAAATTATGTCAAACGTCAGCAAAATTCAATGTACTTCTTATGGTTTGACAGAACTTACACAAACTGCCACAAGAAATTTTTGTGGCTTAAATCGGCAGGTAGGGGAAATATTTTTCTCCTTCAAAAGTGACAGATTTTACAATAAGTGGCAGTAAACGAACGAAAAAGTGGGAGAATATGGCAGTTTTGGGCAGTTTTATGGAGTAAATGAACGAAACTAAAGTTTGAAACCAAAAAAATTATTTGAGGCGTCTTAAGGTGTTAACCAAAAGCATCAGCATGCTTTAGGAGTCAGGAGTCAGGAATATTTGTATTTGTTGTACAGAGCATCTTTATGGTCAACGACCAAACTAAATCTGGGGTGGAATCGGCTAAGCTGAAGTTGATAGTCAAAAAAATTGCTTTTGCTTCACGTAAGGTGATTATCAAAACGATAATCGCTTTTTTCCATACATTCGGAAGCAACAGCTGCTATTTTGGTGTCGTTTTCATATAGTTTTGTAAGCAACATCCTTTGTTTGGCTTCAATCAATTTCTTAGAAAATAATTTGCGTGTTAAAAAGTGTAAAACATATAAATTTGAGACAACGGGAATATTTGCGTTTTTGAAAAACAATATTTTTGGTCGTTAAAGGTCGGACAGTTTACCAATGCGTGATATTTTGATCCAAAATGATGTCGTTATTCCTATCAACAGTAGGTATTTACTGTAACGTTAGCCATATCAAGTGTTAGTAAACCAACCGACCTTACACGACCAAAAGTATTGTTTGTCAAAAACGCATTGGAATAACAATTATGTTTTGCCTTTCGCGTTTTTAAATTTTCTACAGAAATTGATTCAAGCCAATACAAGGGTGTTTCTTACAAAAATGAAAAAGAAAAAAATATGAAAACGACATCGAAATAGCTGTCACTCCCAAATGTATGAAAAAAAGTGATTATCGTTTTGATAATTACCTTATTTTGAGCAAAACGACATAGCTTGTTCTAGGTGTTGCCAGAAATTCAAATTGTTTTATTGATCATTATACACAGAGCAAAATAAAGTTGATAACCAAAAATTCAACAAAGTGATAGTCAACAATCGCCTTAGCCGATTCCAACCCTGATTTTCATAGTCAATTTGACTGTCAAATTCACTCCAACTTGATATATTTTGAGAAACAAGTAGGAGTAAATTGAAAGAAAACAGAAAAATGCGGAGCTTGCAATTGCCTATGCAACCATGTTACTTCTATGTTGCTGTTTCTTGTTGCTGATAAACGATATCATAATTGGTTTGTTATTGTGATATGTGTTTGTTGTTGCTATTTTGTTTTCTGTTGCTGTCGGTGAGTATTGATGTTGTTTGTATACTTTGGTTGTTCGTGTGTTTGTTGTTGTTTTTTTTTTGTTTTTTCTTGTAATGCTCTGCTATAGTTGGCGGGTGTTGTTTTGTTTTGGCTATTTATGTATTTGTAACTTCGTTACAACTTAACTTTAAAAAGAACGATATAAAATACTGGAAGTGGAAGGTACGGAAACTGTCCAGAAAGAACTGGCTGCTCATGACATGACAATCGCAAGATTTTAACATATAACGGCGGACATGTGAAAGCCTTATACACTCTACAATAGCCTGTACGGGGTCGCTACTGGAAATGAATCACCATTATTCGGCTAACATGCTTGCACTAATTCATTGTAATGCGACAGAGCTGCATAGCAGTCAGCAATCTAAAGAACAATAGCCTCCTGCGAAAAGTAATATCCAAAAAGTCACCTATATATATATTGAAGGAATCACTTGTAATCAAAAAGACCACGTGGTGGCCATTGTTTGACGTCTAAGCAACCAAATGTGATTTTTTAATATTTCTTTGTACTTGGATTGACACCTTGAATCAATTCCTTCCTTGAATTGGCATTATAGAACTTGAAAGTGTAATCCAACCTTCAGAATCAATTGTATGGAATTGTTCCACTCTAATGTCCAATAACTATTCCGTGAACCTGACCTAGAAGAAGTGAAAACGGCAATATCACGGCTGAAATCCAACAAAGCCGCTGGAGCAGATGGTCTAGCTGCCGAGCTGTTCAAAGCAGCAGGCGACGATCTAGATCAGAGCATGCACCAAATCATCTTTACGATGTGGTCGGAGGAATGCATGCCCGATGAATGGAACCTCAGCATTGTTTGCCCGATCATGAAAAAGGGAGATCCTCTAAACTGCGCCAACTACAGAGGAATCTGTCTACTTAACATCGCCTACAAGATCCTCTCTGCCGTAATATGTAAAAGTCTGAAGCATTTCGTCAACAATCTGATTGGTCCTTATCAATGTGACTTCAGACTAGGAAAGTCAACCATCAACCAAATTTTCACGTTGCGGCAGATACTGAAAAAAACTTATGAACTCAAAATCGATACCCACCACCTTTTCATCGATTTTGAGCCCGCGTATGACAGCGTCCACAGAAACGAACTTTATAAGGCTATGTCTAGTTACTTACTTCAGTGGCGAAGAGGAATTTTTGTTCTTTAAATTCTCGAACTTACGATCTGAGAATTCTTTTCAGAATTCCATTTAACTATTCATAAATGGATAAAGAATTTATGGATGAAGTAAACGCTTTGACTTCCGAATTACAAAAGGGGACTTTATTACATTAGAAATTCATTATAATATGACACTTATGTCTAAGTTAGAAAGAGCTGGTATTATACCATTGATCTAATACAATTTTGTACAGTAGTAATAGATTACAAAATACAATACAGAATTTATTAAGGGATTTGTTAAATCATTTCCCCGGATCTTAAATATTTCCCACATCTAGGGTTGAAATCGTACAGGTTCCTTCCTTATTCGATTTGACCTTCTTAGATCGATTTCAGGCGATGGTTGAATTTCCCTGCTTGACGCACACGGCTGGCTTATTGAATCTGCATCTTGGATCACTTCACAATTAAAGGAAGATCCATTCGCTGTGTTATTGGTAGTGATGCAATCATTTTCGCCAACCTCCATTCAAGTTGCTAACCACAGAGGGTTGTTTGTCTTCGGGAGTTGTATTTGAGGCCAGGTGATATCTCGAAGGACGAATCTGGTTTTGGTGTCGTTTTAAATATCCTCCTGCAGTTTGAACTCCATACATCTTGTTTCCAAATACGGCTTTGATGACATCTTGTGACCACTTCTTTGACTTCAGATACTCACGGACTAGGAGATGTTGTAATTGGTAGAATTTGGCAGATGTGACGTTCAGTTTCAACTTTGCTTCCTCTGGGAGAAAACATGACAAGTTACAGTATCGACGGCCATGAGTTTCTCTGCGGGTGACTTGAGAGAATCTTTACCAGGCGTTCATCGATATGTAGAAAGGCAGGGCCCGATCTAGCTTTTCTGCCGCTCTAGGCAAAAGTATTATTTGCCGCCCTTTAAAATCACACCTGTATGTATTGTACGTATTCAGATAATGTAAATCTTCTGGATATCTATAAACATAAACATCTATAAACTATGTTTGTTCAAAATGTCTCCGATACTTTTTTTTGTGAACTTATGTGTGCTTGCTTCCATACATCGACTTATCATTGAAATGATAATCATAAAAACAAAAAAATAACATAGTTTTTTATTTAATTTCAATTTTAGCAAACAAAGGAAAATTATTCATTTCTGAAAACAAAGCAATTTCAACTAAAAAAATATTTTGAAGGTAACAAAACTTAAAAGTAATACAAACAATTTTCACATAACCTCAAAATCGCAATAATTAAAAAAACAACAAATAATAATTGTATCTTTTAAAATAAAAAATTCAGGTAAAATATTTCAGTAAATAATTAAACAATGGTATAAAAACAGATAAAGTTTTTACTAAAATTATTTTCTATGCACTTTCTGCTCTGAAAAATTTTTACTTGCGACATATAGAAGATATCTATGGCAAGTTTTTCTTGTTATTAGATTTTCTCAAACCATAAAAGTCCGATCAGCGTAATTTTTTTTTTTTTTTTGAAAGTACGTATATATTGCTCAAATAATATTTTGTATTCAAATTTTTTTTTTCAAAATTCTGTATCTCAAAAACGGATCAATATTAAAAATCGAAATTTACTTATAAATTGTATATTTACATATTCTTTAATACTGCATAGCTACCCAAATTAATTTTAAGACATTTTCGAAAAATTGTATATATAAAAAATTAATTAAAAAAAAGCCGCTCCTACGTAAATTGTAGAAAAATCAACAATTTCTTAAGAAATCATATAGATTTTTGAGGTAGGTATATATTTCAATTTAAATTTTTATTTATGATTTTTTTTTATTTTTTTTTTATGTTTTTTCTATGAGTTATGATTTGGAATGCAGGAGCAAGTTCGTACGACCGAGTCGTGCTTATTTTTAATTATTTGAAAAAAATACAAATTCAATTAAAATATATTATTTTAGAAACAAAAATAAAGAGCCCCAAATAATTTTGTTCTTATTCAAAAATCACATTTATCAAAAGGAACAAGAACAAATTATAATTTCATCTTAGCTTCGTGACGACTTGTAGGTAGGAACTGCCGATGTTTTCCAAAAAATAAAACTTCGCAGACGTGTAAGCTTTAAGGTTAGTTTAGTTCAAACTTCAAATAGTCCTAGTCTCCTCTTTCTTATCGACGCAAACGCTCCCATTTTAAATGAATTGAGCGACGCACAGTGGCCCGTTTAGGCTAAAGTCATTCCATAATTCATTTTTTCGTTGTTCCAGAATTCAGAATTTGCTGTTTCGCTGAATTAAAAAATATTTGAAGTTCTTGAAACCGAAATTTTTTTTTTGAATTTTCCCAACGGTTTGGTTTTGAGAGGGGGTCAAAGTTGAACTTTTTTTTTAGTTTTAATAACAAAAAATTTTTTTTTCTTTTTCTTGACTTTGAGAAAGTTGGGAAAGAATTTTTGTTTTTTCTTTCTGAAATTAACAAATACGGTAAAATATATGTTTGGAAAAAATATTACAAAAAAAAAATTTATATATATATATATATATTTTTTTTTTTTGGGTGTGGTGCACTACGCATGAGGCACGACGCACGAGCACGAACACAAAAATATTCTTAAGATCTCAATTCTCAAGTAAGAAATGTGTAGTTAATGTTTGTAGGAAAAGAGAGAAAAACACTCTCAGTCGGGGATCGGGACTTCATTTATGTAGTAACATTGTAGTACAAAAAAAAAGTCATTAATTTTTTTCAACCATCGATTTTGCCGCCCCTAATTTTTGCCGCCCTAGGCAATTGCCCCGTTTGCCCCACCCTAGATCGGGGCCTGTAGAAAGGAAAGAATAGAGAGCAGTATCCAGGTCCTTCTTCTTCGCCATGTTCTTCTTGAATGACTCCTTCAATGTTCTGACAAACCTATCTGCTTGTCCGTTTGATGCTGGATGAAATGGAGCAATTCTGAAATGATGAATTGAATGAAACTCGCAAAACTCTTTGAAAATCTGCGCCGTGAACTGGGGCCCGTTATCCGTGACGATCACTTTCGGAGATCCTTCTATCCCGAAAATGGATTGGATTGCCTTGATTGTAGCATCGGCGCACATAGGTCAATACATAGCTTTTATGCGGCCAAAAGTCGATTTTGCAAACTTACGATAAATAGAAAAAACCGCTTGTCGATCGTTAGGAGAATACTGCAAGTATTTAATTTTACTCTTTTTACCTCCCAAAACCACACCGTTTGTAAATACGTGCAATTGTAAGTTGATCTCTAATCGAGTACACGTTTTTCTTACAGCAAAGTTTAGAAGAACACGAAAGTTTCAAATTGAATATTTCTATTTCTGTGTATGTTATTGGTAATAAGGTTATGGATTTCTATAATTCAGGTATGAATTTTAATTTGTATCATAATTTCCTCAGCTGAAATGCATGACTCTAAAAATTTAGTACCGTTAAACTTTGGGTATTTTTTTGGCCAGATTTTGAACATTTTTTAATTTTCAAAATTGAAATTGTTATATTTCTCCGTTAGATACCATGATAATTCTTTTTGAATTGTGAAGTATAACCTTTTCATCTACAAATGTGACAAAAATTGGCTGCAGAAGACTGCAGATGACAAAAATATTGACATTTTTAACAACACGGATTTGTTTAACACGGATTTGATTAAAATTCTCAATATTGAAACAATTATATTGTTTTCTTGCTATAGGAAGTTTTCGAATAATTTAACAAAGTGGGCGGATACCACGCCCCTAAATGAAAATAGATTTTTTTCTCATTTTTTTCATGTTACTTTACCAAAACCTTACACGAATTCCAAATTTCAACATCCTACGACCGTTTTAAAATAGTGGGCGGAAACCACGCCCCTAAATAAAACCAAAATATTTTACATATATTTTTCCTTATATTCAACCAAAACCCTATTAGACTTCCGAATTTCAAGATCCTACGACCAGTTTTAAAAAGTGGGCGGATACCACGCCCCCTGAATAAGCAAATTGAAATTTTCGATTTTTTCCTTTGTATACACCCGGAAACCTACCATTGTACCAAATTTCAAGATTCTGCTATTGTTAGAAGTGCTTCATAATTTTGATGATCAGTGAGTCAGTGAAACAGTGAGTCAGTCAATCAATTACGGTTTTTGAAATTTTTATTGTTCAATATCTCAGGAAGTAGTGGTTCTACAAAATAATGTTTTTCACAGGGCCTTTGTGCCTATGAAGTTAATACGTTATTCAAATTTAAAACTTCTAACTCTATGGGTTCAAAAGTTATGGGGGGTTAAAAATGTGCTTGAGTTCGATCCTGTAAGAAGGGAGTAGTGGTAGAACTTGGCTGGGCCCTACCATGCCCTTTGACATGTCCAAATTTACTTTAAAAATTGTTTTTTTTATTAAAATGTATTTTGTTTCGTCGTATTAAGCCCAATAGAAACAATATTAGTGAACAAAAGTTTTTGGCCGCATAAATGTGAAATATTGACCTATGTGCGGCGGTTATAGATATCATTGACACAACAAACGGGAATTTAGAAAACGAGTCTCCACAGATGAGTCACATTTTATTAAAAAATGGGCCGGCGAAGTCTAAGGCCTTACTCGCAGGAGGCCAGTTGCTATACTCTCGCTTTGGATCTGCTGCAGCTTCTTGACAAATAGTACATCCCGCTACCATGCTATCGATTTGTTTGTCTAAACCTGGGAACCAGACATATTAACGTGCTAGTCGTTTCATTGTCGTTTCATTGTCGTTTCATTCTAGAAACACCCCAGTGGCCGTTATGGATGTACCCCAGTGCTCTGGCCTGCATCGCCTCCGGAATAAGGACTCGTTCACAATATATACTGAGGAGAATGATAATTCTGGTTCCTCAACTTACGCTCGAAATATGGTTTGATATCGCAGTCCTCCTCTGCCATCCATTCTTTATATAAGCGGCCACCTTTTCAATACTTTATCATTTAAAGTATTTTTACGGATCAATTCAGCATTCAACGGACCGTCACCAAAATCTTCCAGAATGACACTCACTTCATGATTTTCGCGGTCCGACTGATCGAACTCTGTATCGGGACCCACTGGAAGGCGAGGCAACGCATCTGCATTTCCATGTTTAGATGTAGGCCAATACTTGATTTCATAATTATAGGCCATTAGCGTAAGGGCCCAGTTCCGGAGCCGTCGGGAATCGATTTGCTCACATGGAATATGGTGGTCAATGCTCCGTCTGCAACTCAAACGGCCGACCATATAAATAACAGTGAAACTTCTTCACCGCATACACGATGGACAATGCTTCCTTTTCCACCTGGCTATATAATTTTTGGTGCTTGTCGAGAGTTTTCGAGGCGAAGGCGATATGCCTCTCCTTTCCATCTGGATAGCGGTGTGATATGACCGCTCCAATTCCCTAGCTGGAGGCAACATATTACAAAAAAAATAGAAATAAACAATAATCAAATCAACAAATAAAATCTAAAAAAAAACCACAAAAAAAACGCTAAACCTCGAAAAAAAAAAACAATTGTGCAAACCATCTACATACACAAAGCCGATAAGATCCCGCAATAGAGAAAATATTAAAAGCAATAACAAAAAAAAAGTCAAAAGCACAGCATCTCCAAAAAAACAACAAACAAATGCCTAGCATAGCACAGTGAGTACCCATCCTCTTTCCCTCCTTACACAAACAGTTGCATGGCTTATCATGTGCATTACATTGCAATGTGCTCACACAATGTATGTACATGATATGTCACCAACAACGGACGAATAGAGGATTACTGTTTTGAATTCCAGGGTCGGGTCGGTTCACGTCACTGTTAAGGCATAACAATAACAGGGGCGCTGAGTCGAGAAGTCTGAGATTCAATTCAATTATCTTCTTAGAGCTCGTCTGTTTTAGTTTTGAAATCTTTAAGTATTGCAATGACTGAAAATTTCAGGGTAGATGGGTTAAGAAAGAATTTTCTGTCGACGTACCTCCACACTGTTTTAAACAGGCCAGCTGTTCTGGCACTAAGCGAAACCCAAGTAGGTGAGGCTACCGATCCTACTGAATTTTATATTCAAGGGTATAACTAGTGCCACTATTCCTTCCCCACCATGGCCTCGCAGTTTATATCAGAAGTGATGTTGCTTACCAATTTCAACCACAGTACAGCTCTTTTTTAAATCCTCTCTTTAATTTTATGTGGTTCAAATTTTACGTTAATAAGCACATCATCCATTACTGTTTCCTTTATAGAAGCCCAAATTTGGACAGGGTTTCAACTTCTAACGAATTTGACTCACTGTCCGACTCCATCCAAAGAACTGTTTCCTTGCATCCTCGCACTGAAATCGTTATTACGGGCGATTTCAATGTACACAATTCTTCCTGGCTTCTCCATTCGAGCAAGACAACACCCGAAAGTGTGTGTGCTGAGATTTTTGCTGAGTATAACCATCTTACTCAGCTGGTCAACGAGCCCACTCGAATACCGGACATTGACGGCCAAGCAGAAAACACTCTTGACTTGTTCCTTACCTCTGACCCTGATAAATATGCAATAAGTGTATTATCGCCTCTAGGCCGATCTGATCATTGTGTCATATCCGCTAATTTCTCGTGTCAAAAAATCCCAGTTAAAGAAAGATTTCCTAAGAGAACCGTTTGGCAGTACGAGAAAGCCGACTGGGACGGCCTCAATAATTTTTTCAGGATCTTTAACTGGTCACTATGCTTCCTCGATAGTGACGTAGATTCCAATGCGGATATGCTCACAAGTTTAATTCTTTTGGGAATGAGAGCTTTTATCCCGAATAGGGTTAAAAGCATCAGACCCAAAGAGAACGCATGGTTTGATATGAGCTGTAAGGAGGTTATCTTTAACCCTGATAGCAAGTTTCCGTTGTTACAAAGCCAACCCTACTGCGGAAAATCGGAATAAGTTTAAACAAGCCAGGAAGACCTGCAATGTCCATATTCGACGGACCAAATTTTTACATGACCAAAAACTAAGGCAAAAAATACTGCAATGTCCCAAAGGCAGTAAAATTTTTTGGTCATTTGTGAAAAATACGAAGAATTCTTCTTCTTCCTCGGTCCCAACGCTCATTGATGATGATACTCCAGTCGTTATCTCTCTTGCGAAAGCTAACCTTTTTGCTAGGCAGTTCGCCGCCAACTCTTCGCTGCCAGAGAGTGTC
Organism: Sphaerophoria taeniata; assembly: GCA_943590905.1. Lineage (NCBI taxonomy): Eukaryota > Metazoa > Arthropoda > Insecta > Diptera > Syrphidae > Sphaerophoria > Sphaerophoria taeniata. Next base: position 265,026,327 of record OX016540.1, read on the forward strand.
ATGACTCCGCCAGTTCTTGAGCGCGTCAATGATTCCATGGGACAAATCTTCTTTCGCACTCGTGCTGTGGCGAGGGTCCTAAAGGATCTCAACATATACACAAATCCGCTGGCCCGGATGGTATCCCTGCTATTGTTCTGAAGAGGTGTTCTTCAACGCTGGCAAAACCCTTGCGTAAGCTTTTCCATCTATCCTATTCTTCTGGGCTCGGAGTAGTTGGAAAATAGCGAAATGCGTACCTTCGGTATTGATGAATTCCTCCTTCGTTGGATTAGAAACTTTCTTTCGAACCATTCAATACAAGTTGTACTGGACGGGTTCAAGTGTGCCCCAGGGCTCCGTTTTGTCTCCGACCCTCTTTCTCATTTTTATAAATGATCTCTTGTCTGTAACTTCTAATCCAATTCATTGTGTCGCTGACGATAGTACCCTTAGCTTTTCATATTCGTTCCCAGACTCACATCCCATCGGGTGTGGAACTGCAACGGCAAAATATAATAAGCTCATTAAACTCTGACTTAAACAGCATTGTACAATGGGGAATAAAAAACCGCGTAGAGTTTAATGCTTCGAAAACTCAATGCTGTCTTGTATCGTTGAAGCGAGATATACCCCCGTTGCCACTGTTCATGAGTGGCACTTGCATCAGTGAAACCGAACATCTCCAGATTCTCTGTATGTGTATCACCGACCACCTCTTGTGGAATGATCACATGTGCGATGTCGCCAAAAATGCCGAAAGATGTCTAGGTTTTTTAAGACGATGCAAGAACTTCTTTTCCCCTTCTGATCTGGCTACCGTCTAAAAAACTTACATACGTCCAAAGCTTGAGTAGAACTCCCACGTTTGGGCTGTTGCTCCAGTAACGTACTTAAGTCTTTTGCACAGTATCCAGAGAAGAGCATTTAAGATGATTGGTGACCGTACCATCGTTGAGACTTTTACGTCACTTGAACATCGACGTAATGGCTCATGCCTCACCCTCTTTTACCGTTACTTTAATGGTTTATGCTCTAGTGAAATAGCCAGTTGCATTCCTCCCCTTAAGATATTCAACCGTAATACCCGCGCCTGTAGGAATGCCCATCAGTTCACCCTCGAGCCCAACTTTGGACGTACAGTCATGTTAAGGGAATCATTCTTTAGCCGTACTACGCGAATGTGGAACTCTCTTCCACACTCTGTCTTCCCCAGTCATTGCAGTGTTCAGGAATTCAAGACTAATGTTAACCGACACCTCATCCTTTACCCTCTCCGTCTATCCCATTTTCCCTAACGCTCGCACTGTGCTTTGGCATAAAAAGGGAACAAAAACCCCTCGAGTGCGTGCTTATTATAAAAAAAAAAAAATCTGTAGCCAGTATCAGAGGTAGCTTTTCATCAAAGTGGGCTAATCGTGCAGCGTCGAGAATGCTGCGCTTTAAAGAGGGGGGTTCTTGTCGCCGCAGCGCTGGATGTTGTTACCTTTTTATGCCAATAGAAAATGTTCGGGGTTCAAAAAAAAAAAAATCCTGGGACCCGAAGCTTTAAGGAGGGGAAGAGCGTGTTATTAAAGGGGAGGGTCTAGATGTTAGGGACCCTCGTAGGATTTCCCACCCTATGTATCCCAATAGGATACCACCATGGTTGCTGCTTCCTCCAAATTATGCAGCAGCCCCAAACCGGATCAAATTTATCGGCTTCTCCAGTCTACAGACTCATGTGTCCTAGGTCACCTCCACCTCTGAACCTTTTTCAAATTTAACTCCAGCTGTTACGAATGGCAACACTGGCCATTCATGTCAGCACTGAAATCAGAGAATTCAGGAGAATTCAGCACATCAGCGTTTTTTGTTGCTTTTCTTTGACATGTAATTTATATGAGTTTTTAGTCTTGCTTTGTCCATCAGACGAACAAGTCATGTTTTGCAACCCTTTTAAACCGGAGATAATAAATGTGGGTTTTTTAATAATATTTTTCCCACAATAAAAGTCGTACCGTGTTTTATTTAATAAAGGGACTGAAACATTATGGTCCTTCGAGTCGCGATTATAAAAAAAAAAAATCGGAGTGAAAAGAAAATTTTTTTTTAGTGAAGTGCATCAAGACCAGGAGGCCAAGGGCAAAGCCAGGAGGCAAAGGAGAAGGTGCAAGGTATAAGTGGATAGAAACTACGCATAGGGATATGAGCAGCTCATCCACACAATATATTTATATTTCACTAAATAAATAAATTTCTTTGGTGCCTTACAAACACCATTTTTCAGCTTTAACGGTGCCTTACCACCACCATATATTTTTTTTTGCGTTGCGTCTTATGGTGCCTTACAACCACCATATATTTTTTTTTGCGTTGCGTCTTATGGTGCCTTACAACCACCATATAATTTTTTTTGCGTTGCGTCTTATGGTGCCTTACAACCACCATATAATTTTTTTTGCGTTGCGTCTAATGGTGCCTTACAACCACCATATAATTTTTTTTGCGTTGCGTCTAATGGTACCTTACAAACACCATATAATTTTTTTTTTGGGTTTTGTATGTTTTATGGTGACGACCATATTTAAACGAGATTTCATTTATTCATTAAGGCTCCGAAAAAGTGAGCAAAAGGTAATGTTTAATTTCTGGTATTTTGGAAACAGGCAGGTGAATAATAAACCCTAATAAACAACGACAGTCTGCTGAATTGACACACACAGCAAATATAAACGGTTATTAAAACTGTACAAAGCACGCAGGAGCATGCAAACAAATTCAAATCGGAGAATAATCATGTAGGAACATGCAAAATAGGTGACTAACCAACTCACATAAAAATCTTCGGAGAATAATCATGTAGGAACATGCAAAATATGTACTCAATAACACACATCTGTAAAGAATATTTCAGGAGAAATAATTTCAACGGAAAATTCCAATACATGCAGCATGCGCGCGCAGCCAACAGAAAAATAACATCTGGAATCGGAATGTTCTCGAACAAATTTACGCATCCACCACAGGCAGTGGCAGACATAAAAAACAAAAAAAGAGAAAAACAACCACCAAAATGCAAACTGTTGCTGAAGTCGACACACACACAGTTGCAAATTCTCAGATCTCAAAAGAGAAGAGAGAATACAAATGCAAAAGGAATGGAAAAATCATACCTCTGGCACTGGCATTTGCTTCAGTTCAGAATTGAATTTTAAAGTGCGCGGTCGTAGTATCGAGAAAAAATAATAATAAAGAAAAAACAACAACAAGGACAAAGAAATATAAACAATAAAAATATAAGAAGAATAATGCCCAAAAGAGGTATGGAAATATTTTAACAACAATCAATAACAATTAGTGAATATATTGCAGTGATTCAACTATGTAAAGTGTGTGTGTGTAGAACAAGCAATGGCGTGCGTCGCGTCGTCGCCGTCAGCTTGAGAAGTGTAGTGGCAGTGTAGTAGGTATAATTTTGTCAGAATTCAGGAGAATTTCGTTATGTTCACGGAATGAACAGCGCTAGGAAGCAAATAACAAATTTTTTATGTAAAGCTAGGAAGCAATTGGGATATATTGACTTCTCTTCTGAACGGATTAAGCAAAAAATTAATTCATGCTAGGAAGCAGAATTTACAACCTTAATTTTTATTATTTAATTTAGGTAGGGAAGTGTATTGCTGCAAGCATGAAACAGTGTCAGTGTTTAGAATAAAATGAATTTTGCCTTGAGGACAAAGAAAAATCTCCCCGGAGGAATTTTGATTATTATTCAGGAGAATTTCACTGGGAAGTGATTATATATTCAGGAGAATTTCACTAGGAAGTGATTACATATCCAGGAGGATTTCAAAAATAGCTAGGAAGCAAGGGATAATCCAGGAGGATTTAGGAAATAGCTAGGAAGCTTGGGAAAATCTTTAAAAGTTTTTTTTTGTGTGTCAGGTAAGCAATGACATGCGTCGTCGCAGTCATCTTAGAGGGAGTGGTGAATTGAATTATGTTTGGAAATCGGAGATTTATTTCTTTTAAAACTATGCTACAATCTTTAAAAGTTTATTTTTGTTTGGTTTTTGTGAGTCAGGTAGGCAATAACGTGCGTCGTCGCAGTCATCTTAGAGTGAGTGGGAATGGAAATATGTTTTGGAATTCGGAAGATTTTTGTTTAAAACTATGCTAGGAGGCAATTCGGAATTTATAGTTTTCCTTCTGAACGGATTCAGAGCAAACAGGAAAATTTAATTACGCTAGGAAGCAATTTGGAAATTCAGGAGAATTTCACTAGGAAGTGATCATATATCCGCGAGGATTTCAAAAATAGCTAGGAAGCAAGGGATAATCCAGGAGGATTTAGGAAATAGCTAGGAAGCTTGGGAAAATCTTTAAAAGTTTTTTTTTGTGTGTCAGGTAAGCAATGACGTGCGTCGTCGCAGTCATCTTAGAGGGAGTGGTGAATTGAATTATGTTTGGAAATCGGAGATTTATTTCTTTTAAAACTATGCTATCAAACAATTCGGATTTTATAATTTTCCTTCTGAACGGATTCAGAGAAAACAGGAAAATTTAATTATGCTAGGAAGCAATTTGGAAATTTAATTTCTTTTCTGAAAGGATTCAGATTAAAAAGAAGAAATTAACTTATGCTAGGAAGCCGGAATTTAAATCTTTTATTAATTTAGGTAGAGAAATGAAAAATACTTGAGAACGAGTATAGGAAAGTACTAGGAAGTACTAAATCAAATATTTATCTGAGGACAGGCTTGGAGAGTTCTAGGAAGAACTATTTTGGAATATTTGCCTGAGGACAGGTCAGAAAAGTTCGAGGAAGAACTATTTTGGAATATTTGCCTGAGGACAGGTCAGGAAAGTTCGAGGAAGAACTATTTTGGAATATTTGCCTGAGGACAGGTCAGGAAAGTTCGAGGAAGAACTATTTTGGAATATTTGCCTGAGGGCAGGTCAGGTGGGGTAGAACTATTTGGGAAAATTACTTGAGGACAAGTATACAGAAGTTCTAGGAAGAACTATATTTAAAAAATACTTGAGGACAAGTATGGGGAAGTACTAGGAAGTACAAATTCAAATATTGAACTTGAGGACAAGTATTGAAAGTCTTGGAAGGACTGGGGAATAAATGAGAAAATTCTAAATACCTGAATAGCATGGTCTAGGAAGAATTAATTTATAAGATAATAAGAGGTTCCAATTAATTTTCGTTGTCAACGTAACACACACACACACATTTCGCATAAATCTTCTCTAAGAGAATGAAAATTTATCCAGGGATATATGAAATAAAAAGAAGTATTTTTTTTTTTCCTCATTGTACAAGGTAAAAAGAAGCAGGCGGCACAAGAATTGCCGAATCAAGAGCAGGAGCAAGCACAGGAGTGCCAACCAGATCAAGCACAGGAGTGCCAACTCGAACAAGTACAGGTGTGCCAGCAGGAGGGTCAACAGGAGGAGCGAGGAGGAATAAGGCAGTTTGCCACTCTGCAAAGAGCCATTTCAAGGGCCTTGGCAAATGCGAAGTCGGAAACTACCAATACTTCGTCCAAGGAGGGTATGCTGCTGAGAGCAGATCGACTACTTCAGCTTTGGGAAGAGGCTAATGAGCTTTTCCTGTCATTAGTAGAAGAGGCAACCGTCGAAGATTTGTCGGACTTCTACAGAAGAAGACAAACAAGCAGGAGCTTTGGGAGCAGCCAGGCCAGTAGCAGCAGGAGTTGCAGGTACAAGCCACAGGTGTGGCAGAAAATGACGAAACCAATAGTAGCGTACACAGGAGGTGTACCCAAAACGTTAGTTAGTGTTTGTGAAGGATGTGGAACGGATTCCCATCCGCTTTTCCGCTGTTCGGAGTTCCAGGCCTTGAACCTGTTTGGAAGGAGGGATTTCGTTTCCAGGAGGAAAATATGTCCCAACTGCCTAAGAAAAGGACATCGTAGGGAGAACTGTACTGCAATCAAATGCAGGATGGAAGCATGCAAGAAGGATCCTGCACACAACAGCATGCTCTGTCCAGTGAAACAGGAACAAATTTCGGTGCTTAATCTGAGGATGGAGAGTGCCCAAAAGGACATCGCTAGGAAGCGAAGGCCCTGACTAGATGAAGTCAGAGCGAAGAGGATCAGGAACGATTCCAATACCACTTAAGCCCCACAATTCAAGCCAGGAGGTAAAAATAAAAATAAAAATAAAAATAAAACTAAATAAAATATAAGGGGATGGGGGGAAATACTTAATTAGTATTTTTAATTACCAATAAATTTTATAAAACATATTTTTATTTTTTCTTATTTTTTGGGGATTTTCAGGAGGGAAAACAAACTTCATGCCAACTATTTTAGTAAGAATAGAAGAAGGGGGGGTTCAATATGGGCCGATAAGAGGGTTATTGGACACTGGTTCGGAACTTAACGATATAAGTTATAAATTAATACAGGAGTTGAAATTAACAACATTGCCTCACCACCAGGAAGGCGGTAGGCATTAGCAATGTTCCTTTGGGAATAAACAAAAAATTAAATTAAAATTATTACCGTGGTATAAGTCAAAAACCCATGAGGACATGGAAGCAAGTTTTTTGGTTTTACTTAAAGAAAGCAACTGGGTAGCTACAATTCCTTCAGTAGCATTGAATTTATAATGATTCATAATCCATCAAACGTTTCATGGGCGGACCCAGAATATTGGAAACCTAATCCAGTTCAACTTCTTTTCGGGGTGGGGTTTTTCGCTAAAATAGTCACGTCCATTGTACAGAGGAATATAGGGGGAATGACACTAATAGAAACGCTAGTAGGGATTGTGATTTTTGGAACACAATCAGAATTGGTAGACGAATTGACAGGACAGTCTACTTCGTGCATCCAATATAGGGAAGAAGCTCAGTTGGATAAACTATTGGAAAGACTTTGACAACAAGATCAAGTCAATTCATGTCCACAATGGACAGAAGAGGAAATTTTAGTGGAAAACCACTTTATGAAAACGTATACACGAGAAGAGTCAGGAAGATTCATTATTAAAATTCCGTTAAATGAGGACATTAAAGAACTAGGAAGTTCAAGGGAGATTGCTTTAAAACGTTTCTTATATTTAGAGAGGCGGTTAGCAAAACATCAGGAGATAAAAAGAATCTATGTAGAAAAGATGAGGGAGGAAATTCAGATAGGTCATCTGAAATTGGTCACGGAGAGACCACAGATAGGAGAAATGGTGTATTATATACCGCATCATTGCATTCCAAAGGATAATAGGATTGTTTATGACGCAAGTTGCAAAACTGACAAGGGATTGTCACTCAATGACATTCAATTACTCGGGCCAAAATTGCAAAAGGATTTTCATGAAACTATTATGAGGTTTCGTAGACATAAGGTAGCAATATATGCAGATATTCGCAAGATGTTTAATCAGGTAGGGCTTGACAGGAGTCAATGGAATTTACAAAGGATATTTTGGAGAGAGGACTCTAACCAAAGATTACAGGAGTATTGGTTGACAGTAGTCACTTTCGGTCTAACAGCATCACCAAATGTTGCAGTTAGATCAGTTATTGAAACTGCTAGGATGGCAAAAGAAGAATTTCCAATCGCTTGTAAAGCAATAGAAGAGGACTTCTATATGGACGATTGTGTGACAGGATCTCACACGGAGAAATCAGCTATCAAACTAGCCAAAGAGATTGATACTGTACTAAAAACAGCAAAATTTGAATTGCGCAAATGGAAATCAAACAGCCAGGCGGTTGTTAGAGCTATGGATTCTGAGACTGAAAAAACTATGTTGTTTTCAGAGGGGGAAGGTACAACTATTTTAGGACTAAAATGGTTGATAGAAGAAGACAAGTTCACCTTTACGGTAGAGAACCCAAAATTTGAAGGTGTAATAACAAAAAGGAAAATTGTTAGTCATGTAGCACAGCTATATGACCCAAATGGATATATATCACCAGTAACAATTATCGGGAAGATATTAATTCAGGACTTATGGAAATTAAAAATCAATTGGGATGAAAGACCACCCATAGATATAGAAAACAAATGGATCGAATTTTGGAATTCAATTATACACTTGGAAAAATTCCAAATAGATAGGTGGTTGGGAACGGGGAGTTATTCAAAAATACAAATTCATGGTTTCTCTGACAGCAGTGAATCCGCATTAGGGGCGGTGATATACGTTAGGGTTGAAGATGTAAATGGTATGATAACAAGCAAGTTACTTACTTCAAGAACTAGAGTAGCTCCATTAAAGATGGTGACTATTCCTCGATTGGAATTATCAGCAGCGGAGCTGCTTTCAAGAATGGTAAAAGGAGTTATCGAATCAATGGAATGGCCAACCGCTGAGTATGGGCTGTGGCTTGATTCTTGCCCTGCATATTTTTGGATAACAAAGGAGACAAGAGATCTCAGAACATATGTTGCGAACAGAGTCGTTTCGATACAATCAAATACAGATATAAAATGCTGGCGTCATCTTGATGGCAAGGAGAACCCAGCTGATCTACTTACAAGAGGAGTTTTACCAAAGGATTTGGTAAACAATAATTTATGGCTACATAGACCTAGTTGGATAACAATGGAAAAAGCGAAATGGCCAAGGAGCAAAATTATGGAAGAGATTCATCAGGAGATGGAAAAGGACATGAAGATATTTTCACTGTCATACTTCAAGGAACCACTGCAGATAAGATTAAGAGGATCCAAAAAATGTGTTCCATTAATTGAATATGTAGGAACATTAGAAAAAGCGATAAATATTCTCAGTTATGCCAGGAGGTACTTACAGAATTGGATTAACTGGAGAAAACGACTAAAGGAAACATTAGGGGGAAAGAGACGGAAATCTCAAAGGGGTATGGTTCAACAGGATGTTTTACCACCCACTCTAGAGGAGAAAGCGGGAGCTATGTTATATCTGATACGGAAAAATCAGCAAGAAAATTATAACAAGGAAATAACTGCCTTGAGTGCGGGAAAGCACATACCGGACAGGAGTCCAATACAAGGTTTGAAACCAATTATAGATAAAGACGGGTTACTTAGGGTAGGGGGCAGGCTAGGTAGGTCAGAATTGGATTATGAAATGAAACATCCAGTAATTATTGCTAATGGTTCAAGGTTGGCGGAATTACTAATGGATAGCGCTCATCGACAGATGAAGCATGGAGGCATCTAAGTAATGATGCAATTTATAAGACAAAGGTACTGGATACCAAAATTAAGAGATGGATTAAGAAATCACATTCATAAATGTGTTGTTTGTGTGCGATTAAATGCACGAATGGAGGGACAACTGATGGCGGAACTACCATCAGAAAGGGTCCAGGTTGGGAAACCATTTTTAGCTACAGGAGTAGATTATGCTGGCCCTTTTGAATTAAAGGTCACCAGTGGGGAAGGAAGGAAGAATAGAAGAAAATGTTATGCTTCAATATTTGTCTGCCTAAGGACTAGAGCAGTTCATATTGAGTTCGTAGGAGATTTATTGACAATAGCCCTCATTGCTTGCTTTGAACGGTTTATTGCTAGAAGAGGAAGATGTGAAAAATTGTTTAGTGACAACGGAACAGCTTTCGTTGGCGCATCTAAAGAACTAATTAAAGCTTTAAAAGTCTTTTCAGATAAGGAAGCACTGGAGTATTTACATAACAAGGGAACAGAATGGCATTTTATGACCCCGCACCACACCCAGGAGGTATATGTGGGGCTGCGGATGGATCCATGAGATTTCATTTAAAAAGGATAGTTGGGCAAGGGATATTGCCTTATGAGGATTTCGGAACACTTCTTACTCAGATAGAAACTATCCTAAACTCTAGACCTCGTCACCCTCTGAGTGACGATCCAATGGACATTCAGGCGTTAACGCCGGGACATTACCTGGTAGGTGAGCCCTTAATTTTACCTCTTTCTTTCAGATTAGATGGAACCCCAGATACAGCAGGAGCTAAGCTATGGAAAGAGTGACAACAAATTATTAATCATTTCTGGGCTAGATGACAGTCAGAATATTTGACCACTCTGCAGGAGCGGAAAAAATGGGAAAAAATCAAGGAGAACTTAAAGGATATGCAAACTACTCCCAGGTAGGGATGGTTTAGTGAGGAAGGTTATCGTCCAAACTGCAAAACATAAACTACAACGACCGGCGCAAAGGATTTGCATTTTACCGGTTCGCCAGGAGGCGGGATTATAAAAACAGGATGTTTTTAGCCGGGACTGTTACGAATGGCAACACTGGCCATTCATGTCAGCACTGAAATCAGAGAATTCAGGAGAATTCAGCACATCAGCGTTTTTTGTTGCTTTTCTTTGACATGTAATTTATATGAGTTTTTAGTCTTGCTTTGTCCATCAGACGAACAAGTCATGTTTTGCAACCCTTTTAAACCGGAGATAATAAATGTGGGTTTTTTAATAATATTTTTCCCACAATAAAAGTCGTACCGTGTTTTATTTAATAAAGGGACTGAAACACCAGCCATCATACTGGTTTCCATTAATCTCAAAAAAATTGTAAACAATACATTTTGTATATATTTTTTACAAAATTTATTGAATAACTAAAGAATAGTAATATGTATAATACAGTAACATTCTATAGTGATTATAGATATATGTACAAACTAATACCAAAGAAAGAAAACTTATTATCTAAACATGTATAGATATGAAGAAATGTACATAACTATCTAAACAAAATTATTTTTTGTTTTATTTAAAGTAAAATCCCAAAAGAATAATCTCCCATTTCCCGAAAGGAACCATTACCTTATAATCTGCCAAGGTGCATCTCGTCGATTATTCTTGCTTATATCTGCTGTTTAGGGAAAAATCATTATTTAAAAAGGAATCAGGGATTAATTTGGTTTCTATTTTTTTTATATATATATCTAAATATATCTAAATATCGATATCCCGTCTGTCAATATCCCGTTTATCAATATCCCGTCGTTCAATATCCCGGCGGTCAATATCCCGCCGTTCATTATCCCGCCGTTCACTTCCCGTTCATAAACATTCCGTCACTTTGGTATCCCGCCACAATTGTATTATTTTTGAAAAGAGACAGCACTGAGTAGGCCACTCGATTTCATGAGAATTGTATTAAATTATTTCTTGTTTTTTCGACAGCGCAGTCCTTAGCTCCTCCCCCTTTCCAAAAATGTTGGTCACTCGAAATGATGAGAAGCGAGGGAACGAAGAAAAATTTCTTCGTTCAAATTTTTCTATAAAAAGGCGAGTTAGTTTTCAATAAATTCAGTAGTCTGCTGCCGGCCGTCATGGTGTGATGTTCGGCAGCAGTGAATGGTTTGCCCTTTGTGGCAAATTACTCATTCTCAAAGGGGTGTGAACAAATTTTTCAATTTTTTTTTTTTGAAAAGACAATACAAGTTTATAGTGCAGAATCCGAGCGGATTTATGCGTTTTTAAAGAGGATTTTCTCCAAAATGTCTATTAAAGTATAAAATACGAAAGAAAAATAATCAAAACCTTCGTTCTCTATGATTCTCATCGATTCATATGCCCTACAAAATAAACAAATATCTTTTTTTGCAATCATTGAAGCCTCTCTGAAAGCTCGGTTTTTGATTTTAAAGCTTGACAATGCTCTACAAAAATGTGCATTTGGCTAAAAGACGCATTTCGTCAGAAGACACCCATGGTCTAAAATCAAGCCTTCTATGCTTTTTCCGACTTTTAAGAAAAGTAAGTTTGAAAAAACGGTTTTTTCATAATTTGTTGTTAATTTTTTTAAATATTTATAACTTTTTCTTTGAGTCAATTTGCTGAGCTCAAGAACGACATCAAAATTTCAAAAATCCAACAATAATTTCTCTAGATATAGACACCTAAATTCAAAAAAAGAATCATGTTTTCTATAAAAAGTACGGGTGGATTTTACATACAAATAAGTAATTGAAATTCTTCGTTTTACTCTTTACGACCATTCAGTCGTCCTCAAAAGGACGGATTGTTGATCTCGTTCAGGTCAGTTCATCTACTTCACTCCACGTTGACGTTATTGGCAATGTTCCTCAGGAAGTCCACCTTGTCCATAGTATTCCTTTTGTCCATCACCCTTTGAATTCTTTCGTACTTTTTGATCGTTCGACTTCGCAGGGGGGAGTACTCCTAGACGGACTTTTTCCACGGCGACTTTGGACATTATGGCTTCCTTACCCAAATCGGCAATGATTTTATAAACGCCAGCGTGCCTCTGACTAACCACAGCCTAGAAAAAAAATATTATTCATTATTATTAAATTCAGCAATTTTTTTTATTTTTTCCTTACCTTAAGGCGCCTGTGCCAAGCTTCAACGCTGTTTTGCGTCCTTGGAAAGTGACGATCTGTTGCTGCCCAACCAGTTGTCCAAAAGAGAGGCGAGTATCTTGGAGCTCTTGACTCGGTTCCAATGTAAAGAGACTTGAACCATTTGGCCATGTCTCTCACCTCGTTATGCCGCAAGCTTTCCACAAGTGCCTGGAAGTATTCTGGAACTTCGTCTGCGGGTACAAAGCTGAGCGCCTCCAGCATTCGTACCTCCAACGAAAAGCTTCGATCGGCGCCAAACTTTAGCTGAAGACCTCTTTGTTGCACTTGTCTCCATATTATTTGGCCAAAATGGAAGAGGCAGCCATGAGTTGTTGCTTCTGGGAAAGCGGTTCTAGCAGTGCAGCTGATGGCGATTTCGAAATTGGATATGATTGTCCGAGGTCTAAGAACAATGGTCATATCATCCGCAGCCTTCTTCAACTGGTCCCAAAAGATGTCGTAAGCTTCTGTTGACCTACTGCTCATAAGGCAAAAAATCAACGGAACAACGATGTTGTCCTGGTAGCCATGGACGCTGAAGAGCTGCCCCAAGATATTTGGAACGAAGGCGAAAGTTCCATCCACCAGCCAGCATTCGGAGTTCGAGAGGATCTCCATGGTCGTCCTCGTTCCCATGAGAATATTTATTCCTGTGGAGTAAACACTCTCATTCAGGACAAATAATTCGCCATCCACAAACCGAAGATGCTGGGGAATTTGGATGTCTTCCAGGGTCTCCGGATCTGGGCATCTGTGGAAGGCAAATGCATCCTGCAATCCTCTGGTGTATTAGCCATAGCGCTATCCTTAGCTTTTTGTTTGAGGTTGAAGTTGGTCTTCACCACTTCCCTCTCATGGGCCAGGGGAGCATGGCTGTGATCATTCAAAGATGTAAATACGACGTGCTCCGCTTCTCTCTCCACCGTGGTCATTCTTGCTTTGCATCGCATGTTTTTTCTCTCCACGCAGCACCAAAAAATCTTTTCGCCTTTCTGCCTTTCGACATGAAAGCGGTAACCATCCCTTACCACAATTTTTCCTCCTCGGTTTGAAACTAATATCTATTTAAAATTTTGTAATTGTTAAAAGACATTTATTTAGAACACATAAATATAAAATAAACAAAATTTTAAGTAAAATATCACAAATCTGAAATTTTTCTTTTTGTTTTCTACTTTAATTTATTTTAAATTTTTCAATAAAAAGAAAATTGTTTTCAACTCCTTTTTTTCATTTTCATAAAAAAAAATTGAAATAAAACAATATATATTTCCTGCTAAATCACTCACCTCAGCAAAGTGCGACATTTTCACTTTAAAAAAATCACTTTTATCAATTGAATTAACACTTCAACACTTGAAAATAACACAATAAAAGCAATTGTTGTTAAAATACTAATTTTAGTTTAAATCATTCGACTTCTTGAGAACTAAGGAGGACGAACCAAGCCTTCTATGTTTTTTTCGACTTTTAAAAACAAATATCATTTTTTGCAATCATTAAAGCCTCTCTGGAAGCTCGGTTTTTAGAGCTTGACAATGTTCTACAAAAATGTGCATTTGGTCAAAAGACGCATTTCGTCTGAAGACACCCATGGTCAAAAATCAAGCCTCCTATGCTTTTTTCGACTTTTAAGAAAAGTACGTTTGAAAAAACAGTGTTTTTCATAATTTGTTGTTAATTTTTTTAAATGTTTATAACTTTTTCTGAGAGTCAATTTGATGAGCTAAAGAACGACATCAAAGTTTCAAAAATTGAACAATGATTTCTCAAGATATAGACACCTAAAGTAAAAAAAATAAAAAACTTAATTCTATTCACTCCTTAATAAAAAGGTATTAGATTATCCCGCGCGCCCATTCGACCGACGGCCGACGGGATGTTGAACCTTACTCTTTTTTTGTCTTCTTCTTCTTCAAAAAAATTTCCATTTTTTTTGGTGGCATATAAAGTGACGGGATAATGAACGGCGGGATATTAATCGTATCCCATCTAAATGACATACGTTTATACACTACACATAAGCACTTATATATATTTAACTATAAACTCAATTGTATAAAAACAAGAAAGAAAAACACATTAGGGGTATTCATGCAATAAGATAAAATTGTCGATTACGTATTTGCGTAAATTTACGCTCCACTTTGCATGAACGCACTCATAAAGCAAGCTGTGTAAACTACTTAAATCTTAAAACGAAACTTCAAAATGTCAGTAAAATAACATAAAATAAAATGACAACTAGATTTGAAATTTGAAATCTGAAATTTGTGTAAGTTTACGACCCCGTTTGCGCGACAAAATAGTCGCGGAAATTTATCAGCCCTGCCCCTGTGTAAAAAAATTTCTATACAAATTTTGACATTTGAAATACGAGGTTGTAAACTTACGCCTTTTACGAGGTTTGCGAGGGATATACGACGTTGCATGAATACCCCTATTGGTTGACGGAATGGAAGTTTTTTTTTTTCCTTTTTTCTTCTTTTTTCAGGGATAGAGATTTACAGTAAGTTTTTTAGCAGGAACACAGGTAAGTACATTATTTTTTTTGTAATTATTAGTTTTTGACGATTATCTTTCTTTTTTTTAGATACAGACTGAGATACAGGATTAAGTTTTGTTTCACAAGAACACATAGAACATCACTGGTAATTATCACTTTTTTTTTGTTCGTAATTAGGGAATTTTATTTCTTTTTTTTTCAGGGAATGGACACAGGAACACATAGGAACACAGGTGGATATATTAGGTACTTTTTTTCAGGGTAAATCTCTTTTGTTTTTCTTTTCAGGGACTAAGATTCATTGTTTAGTTTATTTTCACTACACAGGAACACATAGGAACACGGGTAAGTATAATTTTTTTTTTTTAGTTCTATTCACTTTTGCTTTCAGTTTTTTTTTTAGGTTCTTTACAATTTATTTTTATCGTTCTTTTTTGTTCTTCGTGTCGAATATCTTAATTTTCAATTTTCAGTTTTCTTGACTTCTTCCTTAACCTTCTCTTCTTGGCTTCCGTTTATTTCTTATTACATTTTTATTTTCAAGACAAAATGTTCAGGAACTTTCCTTTTTTTCATTCCTTCCAGAATAAAAAAAATTTTCAAACACACACAAACTGGCTTACGAATTAGGTATATCCCACAGTACAAATTATCAACTGAATTCAAAATCTGTAATTTTTTTCTTTTCGAGTTTGTCCTTTGTTTATGTTTTTCCTTCAGACTAGATTGGAAAAAAGAAGCTTGTTTTTATTTTACAGTGGTTTAGTGTACAGTGATTTTGTAGTGTAGTATAGTGGGTTATTGTTAGTGTTATAAGTACTTCCGTGGTAAGTATATTTATGTTGTTTTCTTGTTATAAATGTAGGGTAAGTATTGTTTAGTGTTATGATGCGTAGTGATATGTTCTTAAGGTATGTATAGGTAAGTCTTTTAATGTTTTGTGTTGTGTTGTGCGGTCCGGTCTGGTATCGTTCCCCACAACGAATCCCATCGGCAGATAGTGTATGGTCCAAATAAAATACTCTAATTGCTTTAAGGGCTCTGCTAGTGGTACTTCTGGATTGATTTCACTGTAAAATACACAAATGAAAGAAGGTCCAACAAACGAATTTCTTTTTTCTTAAAAACTACTTAAAGGCGGCAGAATGTTTTGCATAATATTTCCAATTATATCAGTTTTTAATGTGACGGCATAAATGTAGGTAAATAAAGGGTTCGAAAACCTTCCCAGAGCGTGTCTTCCTTCTCCCATTTAAGATAAATCAACATTCTTTTGTCGGCTCCCAAACATCTTCTCTACCTCCGCTATTGTTAAACATAACCTTCGTTCCCTTCATTATTAAAAACCTACAATCAGTTGCTACTCAAGAAGAACATGATCCTACGAGGCAATTGAACCTAGGTTTCATGATGTAGCATCATAAAACTCCCAACAGCTTCAACTACTGGACCCTGCTCCCAACGAACAAACGATTTTCCCTTCATACCAATTTCTAAGAAAAATTCCTCAACCCTGTTAGCAGTTGTCGTCGATAATCTTCTAACATAAACTATTCCCAAAACATTTACACTGGCCATAGAGGAATTTTCTTAATTAAATAATTAACACGCACGTTTATATCCGCATCTTTATTGCACACCTTTGACGTGCCTTCAGTAAGTAAACACAATCTGGAAGCCAAGTTCTGTTTCTTTTGTCCTCTGGTCCTTCAAAGTTCTGCTGGCTTCCCGTCATCTTTTATATAAGGCTGGGGATGCAGAATCATGCTTCAAGGGAACTTGTGTAACACGGAAAGTTATAAACTTGTCGATGGTCGTCGGTCGGTCGGTCGTCGTTGTGGCACAAAATGCCAATAACTTGTGCACTCTAAACAACTGTAATCTTTTCTTTGGATTGGAAGGCCTCGGTAATATGCAAAATGGCAAAAAGCATTTTTCGAGTAGAAACATATTGAAAGGTAGCACGTAAGCGATCATTATTCGGTCATTTTGTTCAATTTAATCAATTAGGCGGTCGAGAGTTAATATCATGGCACAACATCACCCACTCATAAGTCAAGTGTTGCAGTTTGAAAATTGAACCATCAAGGAGTGTGGATGCAGGCAGGCAAATCTAATGGTTGAATTGGTGCTTTCTCACCTCTGGAATGATGCATGGAATTGCTAAAGGTACAGGTGCCTGCGAAATCAAATAAGCACTTGGTGCATCTGCATTGGATAGTGGACTTGTTGCTTAAACACTCGAACATAGGGATGCATTCATTTTCGCAGCATTAATGGAAATAAGTAAAATTTTTACTTTATTTTCAGTTTCTTTTTTATCAAAACACGACGGCAACGATGCCATAAATGGAACAAACAGTATGTGATGCAAGTGCTCCATCTTCGGGCCATTTTTTCTTCAGTTCAAAGTTGTTGCATTTTCCAATAATTCAGCATAGGTAAGCCCACTGACAGTTCTTACCTTCTCCAAGTATACCTAGTCGATGTGGATCACACCTTGTGCATCCTAAATCACCGTGGCCATCACTTTTCCGCCCGATAGGAAAATCTTTGCCTTCTACAGAGGACGTGCGCCAGCACATTGTAACGAAATAATACCTCATCCCCTCTACACCTCGTAGACCTTACAACCCCACCACCCATCATGCTCCCCATATTACTTATGTACTTACTTATAGTGGCGCTACAGTCCAGGTCGGACCAGGGCCTCATTCAACAAACATCTCCAGCCAGCTCGGTCCCTAGCTAGCTGTCTCCAGTTTCACACGGTTCAGGTCCTCTACCACCTGTGTGCTCCACCTGAGTCTCGGTCTTCCTCGTCTGCGACGTCCTTCCGGGTTGGATTCGAAGACTCTACGAGCCGGAGCATTATTTTCCATTCGCTCAACATGACCCAACCATCAAAGTAGTTGGACCTTAACTTTTCTGGCTAGGTCAGTGTCGCTGTACAGCTCGTACTGTTCTTGGTTGAATCTTCGTCTCCATTCTCCATTAATGCAGACAGGACCAAAAATCACTCGAAGAATTTTTCTCTCAAAGCAGCCCAAAGCGTTTTCATCCGATGTTGTCATGGTCCATGTCTATGCACCATACATTAGTACCGGGATGATAAGGGTGATGATAGTTGACTTTACCAAAGAAGCGATTGACAAGAGTGATTCTTCGTTTGATTTCAGCGCTGGTGTTGTTGTCTGAGTTGATAGCGGATCCCAGGTAGACAAAGTCCTCAACTACCTCGAAGTTAAATCTGTCTATGTTGACGTTTGCTCCAAGGCGTCGATGTTGGTAGTCCTTTCTTGTTAACAGCATTAACTTGGTTTGCCCTCCTTGACCGCTAGACCCATCTTCCTGGCCTCCGTCTCAAGACTCACAAACGCTCCACTGACATCACGCTGGTTCTTCCAATTATGTCAATGTCGTCTGCGTATCCTAGTAGCTGAACGGACTTTTTAAAGATTGTGCCTCTGGTGTTGACGTTGGAGCCTTGCACAACCTTTTTAAGAACGATGTTGAAGAAATCGCATGACAACGCATCGCCTTGTCTAAAACCTTTTTTGACATCAAATGGGTGCGTTAGGTTTTTTCCGACCATGATGAAACAGCGTGAGTTTTCCATTGTCATCTTATACAGACGGACGAGTTTTTCTGGGATGCCAACACGGGACATTACTCTATATAATTGGTCTCTATAGACGCTGTCATACGAGGCCTTGAAATCGATGAAAAGGTGGTAGGTATCGATTTGATGTTCCTGGGTCTTCTCCAAGATCTGCCGTTGGGTGAATATTTGATCGATGGTGGACCACACTGCCCTCTATAATATCTTTCTTAAAATAGTCATTGACTTTTTTCCGTAACGGCCGTCCAAAGCTTCAACTCCGACAGGCATGAGAATAGCATGCCGAGCGCGGTCGAAGCCTAGACACCCCTCCACTTCCTGCTGCTTGGACCAACCTCATATACGCTTGTACATATCGGGTAGTAGGAGTGGTCTACAAAGAGTTGAGGGGTCCACCAAAACTACAAGTCCGATTCTTCGGAAATATCGACAGTAGCTGTCTACGGTAATATATTTCAGAATAGTAAATTGTTTATGCGATACTGGCGCCAGCAGGTTATGAACTTAAGCGACCATTACCGTAAGGAACAATCTGAAAAGAACCCAGCAATCTTTGACGCCTTATTTTCTTCCATTATATTTCTAAGATGACTTTGGCTGGTATCTCCACAACCACAACCGTACTCGTGAGGCGTAGACGTAGCGGTACTAGTCAAAATTGGGTCCTTAGAATAGAAACGCCTTTCCTGTATGCCGACGAAAAGTCATGCTTGGACTTTTTTCAAACTTCAGTAGAGGTCCCGTTCTTAGGCCTGAGCCTAAAATATGCTCTAAATTCTAAAAATCCTACAAGGCGTACTTACTTCGCTGCCTTCGTGGCTTTTTCGCTTAAGTTATTTTACACGTAATATGGTAATGGTAACCGCTGGGGTTTGTTGACAGAGGTTGTTACGAACGCTTCTGTTCCTTAGAATGTACCATCGTGCAAACTAGAACTTTGTCATCTGAAAATAATTTCTGTCAAAGACGAGCTTGAACACCACACTGTAATCTACTGCATTATGAACCGCCTACTCAAATAAGGAATGCTCGTTGAACCCCAGCCGGCAAAATTGTTGACGATCCTATCAGTTAAGGTTCAATGCATGCTTTCCCTTTTTTTTACCTTTTTTCTGCACCCGATCTGAACACGCATTCCGAATTCCCAAATCGTATCCAAGGATGATTTGCCGCCAATGTTACCAAAAGTGTGATTCAACAAGGCCAGCCACAAAAACTACAAAGATGAACCAACAGCTGTTTATGGCTCGTATAAGCTTCCCGGTTGGTGTCGGACAATTTGCATAAATTTCGTTGCCAATTTACACCCAACTATGAGTGGCATCAGCTCAAGCAGCAGCTATTTCCCATTATGATTCCGATGTCGGTTTTCCTCCTTTTCGCAAGATTGTTTCGTCATTCAGCGGCTGCTCGTTTCTGGAAATGGAACTTCTTCAAGTGCGATGGAGTGTTGTTTCCTTGGCCAGTTTAAAATTATGCAAATAGTTATTGGATGTAAATCGTTCAGCCGAGATAAAAAGTTCTCCTGGCTGCCAGAGAGCTGTCCTGTAAGATGAGAACACGACTCGACGCCGATCGGTCCTCCAATCATCATCGTGATGGCTCGATATACACCACCATTATTTCCACAGATGATGGTTTGTGTCTGGGGTGAAGTCTAAGGTGTGGGTTAATTTGAGAACTCGAGCTACCGCTAGCCAGCGATTACATAAGCATAATGCATGTAATTTTGGTGGAAACGTTATAGTTTTCGTTTGCAATTAGGGCCTCATATATTGGTTGGTGCTTTGCGTCTTGTAACTATATTTCGAGATAGCCGAGTGCATGGAAAAGTGCGAGATGTGTCATTGAACTAAAAGTGACGGAGGATTGCGGAAGTGCATGCATGATGTAAATATTGTGTCTGTCAGAGATGTGTGCAGGTGTTGAAGAAGATGATTGAGAACTTACAAGTACAAAGGGAGAACGCAGGAACGTATGCATGCATGTTGGGATTTGTGTATTTATTGGATGTATGAATGATCGGGGTGCTGAAAACTGTTGGAAGATTTGTGTTGCTTGTTGACAGTGATGGGTTATTACAAAAGTTGTAGGTAATAGCTTACATGGAGAGTGTTTGACGTAAATTTGTGAGGTGCGTGAAGTAATTTTTTGTTTATTAGCAAAAATGTTAATTTGTAGCAAAAGGTCATGCGAGGTAACTTGAGGTTAACTTCCATCGTAAGGCCAGGAGACAAATTTGAACTTCTTTGCAGAAATTTGAAAATGAGTTTGTTAGAATGGTAGAGGCAGATGAAAGTGGTTCTGGAAGCGATGCAAATTCTCTGCGATCCCTACGAGAAAGAGGAAAGTAAAGATCAAAGAAAAGACTAGCTTGGATTTCTAATCATCATCATAGTCAACAGCCTGACTGATAAAGTTTCTGCTTTCATCTGCGCCACAAACGGGCTCCGTTACCTGTACGGAAACCCTTCGGAAAACAGCCCTACGCCTCAGATAGTTAGTGATAACTTATTAACGACTTTTGGCTATTGTATCCAGATGGAATCTGAGGACACTTCTGCACCCAGATAGTGAAGGTATAAACAATACCAGTTTCCTTCAATTAGAGAGAGATTGTATGCGGTAGGTACAGGATTGACATCTAGGTTTTAGCGAAGTGTGATGGTTGGAATCGGGCAAAAACAAGTCACCGACGCGTAACACTGTCCTGCTCCACTTTGGGTCTGCACACGCTCCGAAAACACTCGAGAAGCTGGAGTTGGGTAACTTCTAACGTTAACGAAAACCAGAAATCCAGGAGTTTACGGCCTGTCACCATTATATAGTGTTAGGCCCTAACGGAGCTGACTTCTGAGGAAGAAAAATAATGCTTTTACAGTCGAATAGGTCCTGCCTATAACAAAACGCCCTGTGGAAATACTATGTATTTTGGTCATGAGAGTCTTCAATTCTAAGGCTGGCAGAAGCACCGATCTGGTAAGACATGTGATGGGTGTTCATAGAGTTGGTGGTACAATGTGTGAGCACAACCCGTATCATAAAATTTACTGGGTGGTGATGGACAGGCAAGCGTCTTTATACCAAACTAGCTGACCCTGCGAACTTCGTCTCGCCACAGAGCAGAGCAACTCATATATAATTGTTACTAATACAGGTACCTACCTATTGTTAAAATGCAATTTACTTGAATCCAATTAACATAGAAAATTACATATCTGAGTTTTTCCAAGCTTTAAAACTAACTTCCTACTCTCATTTAAGCACTCAGAAAAATCAAATTTCGTTGAAAAATTTAACAAATTCTCGTTTTTCTGGTGTGTTTTGACTATTACACAAAAATCAACACTAAATACAGTTTTCGATTGCCCCCTTATTTAGTGATTTAAAGTAAGTTTGTCCCAAAAATTTGTTTTTACCAAGCCTATACCTACAGTGAAAATTTATATAAATGCATTGAGGATTGAGCGGATTAAGAGTCTCTACCCGACATACAAACACACCAACGCACTTTAAATTCTATACAAAAGCTTGATATAAGGTGTTGAAGTTCTTTGTGCTCTCGCAGAATTTTCCGACTTACCTATCCAATATTTTTCAGTTTTCCATTTTAAATCAATGGACCTGCAATTAAGTATATGTAATTTCCCCTTTCAATACCAATGAAGTTTCTTAGTTTTTAATCAATAACTTTCTATTTTCCATTCAAATACCTACCCATTTAAATTTTCCAGTTTTCCATTTGAAAACCAATGCACCTACTTTTGGAAACCAATAAGTTTTCCGAGGTTTTCATGAAAAACTTTCTCTTTTCCATTCGAAAACCCATTTTGAAAATTCTCAGTTTTCGATTTGAAAACGAATGCACTTACAGTTACATGTAACTTTCCCTTTGGAAACCCATGAGTTTTCCGAGTTTTTCACCAAGAACTTTCCATTTTCCATTCGAAAACCCGTTTTTGAATTTTTCCAGTTTTCCATTTGAAAACCAATGCACCTACAGTTACATGCAATTTTCCCATTAGGTTAGGTTAGGTTGTAGTGCCTGTCTAGTTGTTGTTGACTCACTTAGACCTCAAGGATCCGTTGAGATACCACAAAAATACTCATGGGAGAGCAATGAACTTAAACAAACCAATTCGTGCTTTTAATGAAGTTAGAGAGACATTTTGTGTCTATCGTTGCCAGTTCACTGGTATTATCGAAGAAGGGATTACCGAGAACATGGCCGGATCTACCCAAGGGCTACTTGGGCTGCAGCCCAGGGCCCCGAGGTAACAAGAGGCCCCAGACCCTGTTAAAAACAATAGGCTATAATTTGAATTATTTAAAAAATGGTTGTCTGTAAAGTCGGTTTACGGACAATATTTTTATAAGTAATTATAATTACGTCATAAGAAAACGTTGATGAAAAAATTGCATACTTCTATGAATTGATTTAAGGGCGTAAATTATTCATGATTTTTTTTTTATATTTATAACTTCATATAACTTAAAAACTAGCGGAGATATCAGCTGATACGCATCTTAGGTTGTCAAACGACTAAGCATTTGGTGTACACGATGGAAGCCACAATTTTTATCCGATGTCAATGGCACAGAAAAATTACTTTCTTTTATATATACGGACACGAAACGGTGTACCCTATAGCTTAAAAAGTCTTAAACCAGTCATCTTAAAATTTTGTTTATAATTTCCCTACAGAATTGTGCGGAATATGAACCTCATTCATAAGCGATATTTTTATTTTAACTATTTTTTTTTTTATATAGAAAACACACATATAAAATAGTGTCCGTGGCTTAGAGGTTAGGTGCGTTGGGATGCTCTTTTGATTTTTTTTTAGGATCAAAATTTAGGGTTGCCACCATACGATTTCTTGGCCAAAAACAAAAAGTTTCACTTTTTTTCAAAACCGGCTCCAACGATTTTTTTTCAAACTTCCTCGAAAATTTTTGTTTAAAACACTAATGTGTTTTATGTAAAAAAAAAAATTTTTATATTGCTCCAAAACGGTACCTCCCATAGATCCGTTTTTTTGTTATCACATTTTCTGGAAAAATAAAAGTCCGATCAGGGTAGTTGTTTTTTGAAAGTACGTTTATATTGCCCAAACAATATTTTGTATTCAAAAAAATTACAAAAACTTTTTTTTTCAAAATTCTGTATCTCAAAAACGGATCAATATTAAAAATCGAAATTTACTTATAAAATGTATATTTACATATTCTTGAATACTGCATACCCAAATTAGTTTTAAGACATTTTCGAAAAATTGTATATATAAAAATTAATTTAAAAAAAAACGCTACTACGATTTTTTTTTAAATTTGAAAAATCTACAATTTCTTAAGAAATCATATGACATCAATTTTTTTCAGATTGAATCTATTTTTGAGGTACATATATTTCAATTTCAATTTTTATTTATGAATTTTATTTTTTTGTTTTTATGTTTTTTATGAGTTATAATTTGGAATTCAGGAGCAAGTTCGTACCACCGAATCGTGCACATTTTTTTAAACTGAAAAATGTTCGATCATGCTGTTTATTGTGTGGAGGCGAAATGAGAAATAAGCACGCTTGTACAAGCAAACTTGTCAAGCATGCTGTTGTGTGTGTAGCGAC
The DNA here is from genome assembly GCA_943590905.1 of Sphaerophoria taeniata. NCBI lineage: Eukaryota > Metazoa > Arthropoda > Insecta > Diptera > Syrphidae > Sphaerophoria > Sphaerophoria taeniata. The sequence goes on from OX016540.1 coordinate 265,050,376, forward strand.
CATAAAAAACAATCTGAAAGCGTATTTTCAACAAAACTATTCAGAAATATAGCTTTAAAATTTCAAGTTGAAATTCTTAGGCTGATTTTGTTCACTCAAGAATATGCGTTATTCGGTTAAGGATAGGACGATGATAGAAAAAGTATGAAATCAAGGGGAGTGTTTCAAGTGTTATGTGCCTCGAAAAAGTCACGCTGTCTCTCTTCTCTTCCGACGCATCGGCCGATGAAATGGAAGAGACATAGATGCGACACAAGCCAAACGCTATGACCGATTGTACCCCTCTTGTCCCGCGCCCTCGTGCTCCACAAAGTCGCGCCAAGAACTTCCTTATAATTAGATCAGTGGTGGAATCGGCTAAGGCGATTGTTGACTATCACTTTGTTGATAGTCGTTTTTGATTATCAACTTTATTTTGCTCTGTGTAAAATGATCAATAAAACAATTTGAATTTCTGGCAACACCTACAGTAAAGCTATGTCGTTTTGCTCAACGTAAGGTGATTATCAAAACGATAATCACTTTTTGCCATACATTTGGAAGTGACAGCTATTTCCATGTTGTTTTCATATATTTTTTTTCTTTTTCATTTTTGTTTTGCTTACAAAACTATATGAAAACGACACCAAAATAGCTGTCGCTTTGAATTGTATGGAAAAAAGTGATTATCGTTTTGATAATCACCTTACATGAAGCAAAAGCAATTATTTTGACTATCAACTATCGACTATTAGCTTAGCCGATTCCACCCCAGTATTGTTTACTGTTCCATTGAGAGGTGGCTCTAAGCCTCACACATGAGTTGGCTGCCACCATTTTGGAGAAGATGTCGAGAGGTGTTAGTTTTAAAAGCACACTTTAAAAGCAGGGCTGCGGTTTTCGCCCTGTTTTTTATACGCACGAAAGTTGTGGATCAAAGAATAAACCGAGTCTAATCAGACTCCTGTTCACAACGAAGGCTGTGAAATAAACGGTCGAGCTCTTGCTCCTGTTCGAGTATTTTTCAGAGGGGAAGAATACACGAAATAAACGGTCAAGTCGAAACTCCTGTCAGCGAGCAGCAAAACTCCACTGAATAAACGTTCGGCCAAAGCCCTGTCTTTGATGCACTCAGAAGGAGTGGATGATCCACGGTGGATCAAGAATAAACTGAGTAAATAAACGGTCGAGCAACAATAATTACTATTGTTTGTATATTTTCCAGAAGGGAAAATACACAAAATAAACGGTCGGCAAAATATCGGATCGGAGAGAAGCCTCGGTCGGTTGAGAATATATTTTTAAGAAATATATTCCCAAGGCAAAATACAAGTGGGCAGCTCTAAATAAATAGTGCTTTCCTGCAAAAATTTAAAAATAGGATGCTGATTTAGCATCCTTTCTCTTTCCTTGTGCTCGGTGTTTACATATCTTGTTTTTCATTATTATGTTCGGTGTTGTTGCTTCGGTGTTCTCTTTGTTTTTTTTTTTTGCCAGGGCGGATTTCCGTAGGTTATTCTCCCATGGGGCACTGGTCTTTTTCACGCCTTTTTTTTTTTGGTGAATTTTGTTGAACTAAAATTACTAAGAGACTGACTGGTGTTCACAGCTCCAAAAAACATCTGGTAAAAGAAGGGGACGGTACTTTTTAAACCGAGCGTTTGAAAACAACTTTCAACTACCTTCTGGATTGCCTGAACAAGCCAATTCCCGAATCTGTACTGCACCTCTTAGTTAAGACGAGATCATAGTCGCAATTAAAGCACTGAAGAAGAACAAAGCGGTGGGACTTGATGGAATTGCAGCAGAAATTTTACAAGCATCGCCAACGTCATCAGGCGAACTGTTTCATCCGCTCATAAATGAAGCCTGGGCCACCGAAAGCTTCCCCGAAGAGTTTAAAAAGAAAATGATCGTCAAGTTTCCAAAAAACGGAGATCTTACAAAGTGCGAAAACTGGAGAGGAATTTGAATCCTTTTTGCTGTTGCCAAAATAGTATCAAAAATCATCTAGAACGCATTAAAAGAACATCAAGAGCCCAACATCGATGCCGAACAAGCACGGTTCCGCACGAGATCGCCCTGTATTGATCACAACAACACCTTGCGGATCATTATTGAGGCAGGTAATTCTACTTATTTCTTTCTTGGACCCACTTTTTTTGGTGTATCGGGTTCATAGCCCGCACTCTTCCAAGACATGCTTCTGATCTTTCTCTAGTCTTATCCTTAGGACAATGTTGAAGTGTATTAGTTAAGTATGTTAAGTACCGTGTTATCGGAAACAAGAAGTGATCTGATGATCTGAATTAACACGCTGCTCACAAACGATCCCAAAGCCATTGATGTTATCAGTATCCTAGTATTCAGGGTGGAAAACTTCGTTGTAGTAAAACCACTAAAGCTAAATTTTGGAAGCATCTTGGTAAGTGAGGCTAATTCCCTCTTACCACTTGGCTATCGATTACCTAACCTGACTTTTGTTGTTTGTTCTCTCGTTTGTTTGTTGGTAACAGCGTGTAGGGTTTTTTCGTTGCAGACATGATTTAATCTCAACAAGAGGTTCCGAATAAAACTTTTATTGCCTCATCAACTGTAGAAACAAGCAGATACCCATCTTGTTGTTTTAAGATTTGCACATCAGTGAACTCCTGCTCCAATTTTTACACTTCCTTCAGCAGAATTGTTCAACTGTTTATGACTTGATGATATGAAAACAATTTTGAATAGCCTTCCAGTGATCCTCGATGTCTTCATGGTACCTGCTATAGGCTTTTCTCACTTTGTTACTAGCCCACGTTTCAATGGATTGGTCACTTTATTTGCTGACGTAACTGGAACAATTGCGCAGTCTTCTGCACTGAATGCTTGTCGTATGTCTCATAATATCTACTTATAGGATGCTACAGTTTGTTTCTCTTTGCAAATGAAGGCGATCGTAAATCATGAATAAATGTTCACAGAAAATAAAAAACAAACCGCATTAGAAGAGCCATTTGGCCTCCATCACCTATCTCTTAGCATACCATTTCAAAGACACGTCAAACCCATGACTTCCACTCGTACACCGTTACCAATTTAGTCATTAAGAAGACAATGGCCCAAACCACCCATTTTCCAAGCTCACTTACAAGACCCTAAAACTATAAACACTCTAGTTTGGATGTATCATTTCCCCGACTCCAAAACATGAGGAACATTTTTCAAGTAAGACAGTTTTAATTGCCAACTATGGACAGCCAGTGACTGACTCGCTGACTCTGGCAGCTTTAATTACATTGTTCATCTGGCAGTTTGAAAACTTAATCAACAAACTGGACAAAAAGCAAAATCCTTCCAGCTGACTTCGGGACTATAGTAATTAGCGAACCACATTAGCACTCCCACTGTGCAGCTCCCAGCTCCCAAGTGAAGGTGGAACAGATTATTTGGCAATCATTTTTGTGGTGTGAATTTCTCACCCGATGTCTCGTCTTGACAAAACAATGCAATCAGGTTCAGCCACCTTGTTCTCTCCGAAATGGGTGGCAACTTGCAGAAATCTCTGCATCTCGAGCAGCAAGCGATCTCTGATGGGTAATGCCAGATGGGAAAAATAGAGATGCCATTGGAATTCAAGTGTTTTCCGGGATATTTTTGCATGGCGGCGCATCCGAGCCCGTTGTTTTGTGTATGATGCAGATCATTCGTGGTGATAATGTCGTCCAGGTTAGCTCTTCGGTCGTGCACTTTGGTGGCCATAGCCACTGCCAGAGAAAACATACACTTATTACACCGCATCATGTTCATGTGGATAATTGTTGCGTAATTTGTGCTGCAGCAATAATTCATCTCAAAGAGAGCCGTGTTTCGCAAAGAGAATGGTGATCAGGAGTGATTATGTGATGCGGCTTCGTTCGTTGTTCCCTACGTGTCCGTCCGTCCGTCGTCGTCGTCGTCTGAGGTGTAATTGTAACATTCAATTAAGATAAATTTATAATGCAACATTTAGATTATCAACATTATTTCTGGCTGTTAGTGTTGCTAAGTATACGAGTAGTCTCGCTGTCTTTTGCTGTGAAGCACATTCGCATCGGTCTTTATGATGATGGCAATCGAATGTTATACGTGTGCCTCGGTCGCGTTTAGAGTTGGTTGTTTTATGAGTTGGAAGTGGTGAAATTATTTAAATACACACGGCTAGATGATGTGCACATGATTTAGAAATAAAATAACGGCATGCAGGTGCATCTTCAGAATAATTAGCCAAATTCGAGTTCGCTTGACAGCTCTTTTGTTTAACATAACCAGAGAAGATTTATTACTTTGGAATTTCTTTTTACGGATGTTGTTTGCATTTTATTATCAGGAAAGAGAGATTATCAAATTACGGTTTATTGGATTGTAGTTTGGGTTTTCAGATTCCGTTATACAAAACAATAAACGGGATGGAGAAATGTTTTATTAATGAGACTCTCCTCTTAGAGCTTTCGGTAAACATTTTTTGAACGATGATAAGTAGTCGAAAGTCAACGCAAAAAATATGAACAGGGTGATAAAGTGCAGGGTGATTGGCATAGGAGCCATGGTGAGCAAGCAGTCCAAGAGAATGGCTGGTTACATTACTTCTATTTAGGGGTGGTAGAAGTGCCATCTCAATCTGCTCGAATCGGTCATTGGAAACAGGTAACTTGGTTAATGTAATGAAGCTATAAGTTGTTTCTTAGACTGAAGCTTCCTATCCGCATGATAAAACTATAACCGACATTAAACCTCGGATAAAACTGTATAAGCCGATGACGGTGACGACGACCCGAGAAACTATAACTTTGAAATGATTTAAACATTCTCCCGTGTGTGAGGCTCATCCAAAATTCGTATTTAGAGATTGCAGACATCTCTCTATACGACCTCGAAGTATTAGGCGGAGATCAGCGTTGGGCCAGGGAGCCATCGTTATCTTGTGATACCCCAAAGTATTGTAATTCCTGAAAAAGCTGTTGCTCTTCTAGTTCATTGAAGAAATAGTTGCCTAAAAATGTTTTATTAGTTTTGCAGAGTGCTGAACAGCACTGAACCAAAAACAGTAGTCATAATGATAATTTTGTACATTTAACTGACAATTTTGTTGTCAATTTACAACCAATGACCGCAGTAGTAAATATGACAATTTAAAATTTTCAATTCAATGATTCGAATCCGGGATTGTCACATTGATAATTTGAGTTGGCAAATCGAAAACCATGGTTGTCATATTGAAATCTATGGCAGTCGTATTAAACACTGCAGTTGTCATTTGGAAAACCCAAATTATCAAATTGAAAACCATGGTAGTCAACTTGACAACCGTATTAGCATATTGATAATCACAATGAACCAATTTAAAAACACGGTAGTTAATATGAAAACTACGGTTGTCAATTTCAAAACAGTGGTTGGTAGATTGAAAATCATGATTATCAATTTAAAGATCGTGGTTTTCAAATTGACAACCGCAGTAGTCATATTGAAAAACATAGTTAACCAATTTAATACCATATGGTAGTAAATATGGAAACTACGGTTTTCATATTAAAAACAGTGGTTGCTAATTTAAAAATTTCAAATTTGTTTGGTTTTCAATATCATCATATCATAATGAACACTTTAAAATTTCGATTTTCAATTAGATTACCGTGATTCTAAATACTATAATAGCTCCTCCGAAATATAAGTTGCAAGGATTGTTTAAAATAAAAGGCAGATTTAATTTTTTGGAACATGTATAATTTTATTTATTATTACAACTAAGTTGACTTACATATAAATATACATATTCTTATGAAAATAAAATGGTTTTTGTGATTGTGTTGGTATTGTGGTTGATACTGAAATTGGTGTTGTTGTTGATGTTGGTATTGGTGTTGGTACTGGTGTTGGTGCTGGGGTTTGTGCTGGTATTGGTGTTGCTGTTGCTGTTGAGCTTATAGTTTTTGCGATTGTATTGGTATTGTGGTTGAGGTTGATGAGGGAATCGGTGATGGTGTTGGTATTGGAGTTGTTGTTGACGTTGCTGTTGGTTTTGGTGTTGATGTTGGTGTTGCTGTTGGTGTTGGTGTTGCTGTTGCTGTTGGTCTTGGTTTTGGTGTTGGTGTTGCTCTTGGTGGAACACTTGTCCCCACTATTGGCTTTCCTTTGGTGGTTCCTACTTCATTGGAAAGACAAAATTGTGCACGCTTTTAAGTACTCGCAAAATAACTTCATCTATAATAATTTTAAAAGAAACAATTAGAATTAATTCTGTTAAGCATCAATAAGTAGTTTACCTTTATCAAAATCCACTTCTTTTGTGTTTTTGAGTGTGTCCAATACGTTCTTATCCTTAATATTTCTCATCAAGAACTCCCTTTAATCTTTGAAAGTTGGTTCCCACAACGAAAGGATGGAGGAACTTTCGGGGTACAAGTCCTTGTCAATCTGAAACATAGAAAATACCATGAAATTTTGTTGCTGTTGTTGAAGTTGCTGTTGGTGTTGATGTGGGTGTTGGTATAAGCATTAATGTTAATAATTGTTAACATGTTGGAATTGGTTGTTAGCAAAAAGTCTTCAAATGTGCCCCCCTCTCGCTCTCCACACCGATACACTTATATTGAATAATAAAAATTTAATAGTTTTAACTTACAAATAACTCTACAAAAAATATAATTGTCTTACCTGTAACAATATTCTGCTTGCGATTAGTTTTGTTTTTTAGTTTTAGTTTTTGTTTCTTTCTTGATTTATTTTATGTTTTCCACTTTTTTACACTTCTCACACGAGTCTGATCGACTTTATGCACGGCTACTGAATGAGGATTACACTACTTGTTCAATTCAAGATAAACTCGATGCTCATATTGAAAACAATAATTGTCAATTTGATGACCATAGTTTTCAATATGACAACCTTATGTGATCAATCATCGTATTGACAACCGCAATTGTAAATATGATTTTTAAAAACGGTTGAACCATCACGTTGACTACTGCGGTTTTCAAGTTGACAATTATGGTTTTCAATACAATAATTTTGATAACGGCCTAAGCAATTTATCGTTTGTGTTTGTTTGTTCTTGTTCAATTCAAGAAACACTCGATTTTCATATTGAAAACAATAATTGTCAATTTGATGACATTGCGTAGGGCGTTATTTGATTACGAAACATGGGTTTCAACACGAAAACTTTTTATTTTGATTTACATTCTAGCAATCGCAATTATCAATATAGCAACTCTAGTTTTCAATTTGATGCCGGTGAAATTCAGTCATCACATTAACAACTGCAACTGTAAATTTGATGATTTTTTTTTCAATGCACTTGTTGCATTTAGGTAGTAATCATATTAACAATCATTGTTGTACATATGATGACTGTAGTTTTTAATTAACTGACGGACAACCTAAGTTTTTCAGATTGACAACCATTGTATTCTATTTGATCATCCCAGGTGTTAAAACGACAACTTTGATTTTCAAACTAGCAACAAGATATTGAAAATTTCAAATTGTCCCATTTACTATCAAGTTGTAAGATTTTGAGGCGAATTTTAAAAATTTACATCACATTGAATTTTTTTTTCATCAATATGACAATTTTCGGTTAACAAACAGTAATTTTCAATATGACAACGGTTATTTTTTTCAGTGAGTGGCATAGGAAGAATCATGTTCTTAATCTTAATATTTGAGAGTTCCCTAAGCTTGCGTGGGAAAGGAGCACCCAAAACCATTGTTCTGGCACTTAGAAAGGCAGGACACTCACACAAAGAGTGCTGGAGTGTTTCCTTTTGCGCCGTTTCTCTACAGCTTCGACAAAATTCGTTGTGGGGAATTCCAAGTTTCATGGCATGTTGTCCAACTGGCAAGTGGGCTTTGCAAATGGCAACTTTCCTGCCAATGTCTGACCTAGGTTTATTCAGAAGTTCCTTGGTACGAAGGTGGGCCATATCTGTCTCGACTCTCGAGAAAGTGCAGTTGGTGAGATTTTTCCATTTTACATTGAATTTTTTTAAGAAAAAAGGTTTGGTCCCGTCGTGGCCAGTTAATCAGCATTTTCATTACCTTTAATGTTACTGTACCCTAGTACCCAGACCAGATTAATAGTTAGGTTACTGTTAATAGCCATGATAGCTGCTTGGTTATCAACAAAGATTGCTACCCTTAGCTGGAACTTAAAAAAATGAAAATCTACAGCTGGTCAGCTGTTCCACTTCAAGGTGGCAACCCGAGGGGAGGTTCACTATCTTAATTATATGGTGTACAGAGGTCGGATTGCGAATAGAAACACAATCCATCCGCTCCACGAACTCGAATCGCATTCCTTCCTCAAGGAAAACACCAGCAACATCTACAGTCATGATGGGCCTTTGACGAGGAACTCGATGGAGAGGAAAGAGTTTTTCCTGAAACCAGAGTGGACGAGAAGTGAATATGGCTCAGAATTAATATCATAAGCGCTCTCATCTTCATCTTAGAAAGAAGTTGCAGAGATCGGGTTTCAGGAGCGACTGGTTTGATGATGGATACAAGACGAATACTCATACTGAACAAAACAATAACCCAACGGAACGGGGGCAAGAGAACAGATATGAAAAAGGCTTAGGAAAGAACAGAAGAAGTTACACAGAGGGTAGAGAGCAGCCTAGGGGTAAAAATTGAGGGCGAGAACTGCAAAGCGGGTTTGGAAGTTCTACCAATCTGTCCGAAACATGACGCAATATACACAACGCCGCACCTAGTGTAAGAATGGAGTGGAAATTCTGATCACCGATCCCAAAGTTATTTTGGAGCGATAGGAAGATCACTTTAATAATTTGCCCAGCTACCGAACAAATGACCGCTGCAACATTTCAAGATGACAATCTCAGTTGAAAAGTTGTAAGAGCTATCAAACTGTGCCTTCATTAACTCAACCCTCATTTCTTTCTTTTTAATAGAGCCACTTTAGCCTGGGTGCTGCAAACTTGGTATTCCTAAAGATTTCTCAGCTGGGTCTTCTCTTCAACTTGTTTTGCTTAAGTTCCGCTCTTCTTTTGTTGCATATTCCTTCAACCATTTAATACCATTGGTTTCATCGATCGCTTTTCTTATGACGTGGTGTCTACTAATTCCATAACTTTGCATAGAAGTAACTCTCTGGACTCCCAAGTACCACCAGTACAACGGCAAAGAAAGAATTTAGTCGATGAACTAATTTGGCTTGCGGAATAAGAGAAAGCTAACTAAGGACCAGATTGGATGGAGACCCAGAACATAGCGCCACTTTTAGTTTAGTAAGCAAGCAATTAACTGAGGGTTTAAGACCATAACTTTTGTTATTCAGTCTTAAATCAATTTCCTTTCCATCATGTTGAGTGATTGCTTCTCTACCGCGTTCATCATTCAATTTAACACCTACCAGCCGCCCCAATGATTGATTTACTACACCCACCAAAAATAACCTTTTCCACGCATACCTCCGCTTTGAACTCTTCTGTTTACACTCAAATCCAACTTAACTATTCCTTTGTTGGCCATGTAACTGCTCACCATCCTCTGGTATTTAATTACCATCTCATACATTATTGCAGCTGAATTGCGGCTTCGGTTACTTCTGAACCCGAATGTCCTCTTGAACAAACACAAAAAACGGCTAAAAAAGCAAAATATGTAGGCAAAGTCATCAATGCCTGATGAACTCCTCACCTCGTCTATTCAAAAACCATATTTCACAGCTAACACACTGTACCGCCATCGAAACGCTCTTAAACAAAGTAAAAGCTTCAATTTTCGTGGCGCATCATCTCTGTCACTAAGTTCTGCTATACCACTGATAGGTTCTCAATTACCCCAAACGCCAAACGCTATACGAACTCTTGCGACCATCCAAATGATCGATGGTTCGTCATACACTGCGATCCCACACTGCGAGTCCCGATCCCAAATACAACAAGAACAAGAAAAACTTGCATAATAAGCACCAAAATCGGTCATCTCACCACGACCTCCAATTGAATTCATTAATCTTCAGGTCAAAACCGTATATTCCAGCGATGGAAACGTGTTGGCGCATCTCTTGCAGCAACAGGTACCATCATCCATCAATAGGCCATCATCGCCACGAATATGCGCGAACCAGACAACAACAATGCGCAAAATGCAAATTTTTATTCAATCAATCTCCGGTTTGTGACTTCTAACGTGGTCCAAAAAATTTTCTTGCCATCTCACCACAGCAGTAAGTTCCCATTAACCTAGAAGCACTAAAATCCCATTCATTACCATAAAACACGAGGTTCGTCGTCGTCGTCACGGTAGTGGCTCAGGCGGTCAGTATGGTATTCGACCGATAGATTGGGCCACCGAATGTTTGCTGACCATCTGTCATGTTGGTGAGAATGCGAAATTGCTCAAAACCAGAGGACAATACCTGCGCCGCACGACGAAGCGAGAAGCGACCATGCGATGACATGCAAACGCATCCCATAGATAGGCAGAGATTATCGGTGATTATTAGCAGCGTATTGCGGCCGAGCCGTCATCATCGTCGTCATCGCAAACACCACAGCGGCCATTGTATTTAAATGGCAGCAAATTGAATTCGTATTAATGGGTAATCGATGGACGGACTGGACACCGATCAAGCGATGCGACGCAGCACGGGTACAAGGGACTGTGCTGTTGGTGCCTTGGTGGTCGCGTGTTAGTGTGTATACAGCTTTAATCGCAATCACGGCAGTTCTCCTTGCCGCAGCATGCAGATAAGGAACGTTAAGAATCTCGTGTACAGCTATACGATTGCGGTTATTGTCCACTTAAAGAGGACGCGATCGCTTAAAACAACAACGACGATGATGACGATGACGACGACAAGATGTCGAGTGTCTCGCGAGAAGAAGGGAAATTCCGATGATTGGCGCAGGCACTGGCTGATTTGAGAGAACGCACGACAGAGTCAGTCTGATGACGAACGGCCTAACCTAACCACCACCTTGGAGTATAGAATTTTGAATATTTAAGAATCATTTGGAACTTGAGAGTTAGAAGTGCTAAATGCACGGATGATACAAGTCGATAGATGAAGCAGGTGCCGATGCTGACTGGCGATATTTCGCGGTGTGGTTGTTAGACATTTGATGAGTTTGCGGCAGTCTCTGAAATTCAGTGCACTTGAATGGTATTACACATGGCCAGTGTCCTGCAAGTTTGCGATGATCTTTCAACGGAATGAAGTCGCTTTGGACACACACTGCGACGACCGACGCATTGTTACTGCGCAAGCGTAACTCTCTTATAGTCTCATTTGAATATTCGAAGATGCGAGCGAAAAGGTGGATAGTTATAATTATGTTTAAGTAATGCAAAGGCATCGCCCGGATTCGATGATTGCGGAAGAATTTTAATTTATGGATGAAATTGTTTACAAAACAACGACTGCCATTAGGATTTGCGCTTAAAATAGAAATTGCAAATAAAGGAAATTGGTGGAATATTCTTTCCTGGCATTCATCGCTCAAAATTCTTGCGATATTTGGATTCCTTTCCTTTCCAATAAAAGGATTTAATAGCTCGCAATCGCAAGTTTAAGCCCAATCTGTGGCGATAAAATCACTGAGTTAGAAGATGAAAAGAGCTGCAATGAGCTCCTTAACATGAAAGAATTATTTTACCATTGACATGCGCATTGCAATTGGAGATTTCAATGCAAAGCTGGACAAAGAATGCTGTCCCTTAAACCAGCCTTCATGAAGGTAAACCGAGTTCAGGAACTTTGTAACGAAGTTACATGCTTTTCATCAAATAATATTTTCCCATACGGAATTGAATTTGATTCACACAATTCACACTCACTTCCTTCGGAAAATATTATAAGCAGACTAGTACTATCGCACTTAAATCACCTCTGCTACTACTAGCGAGTGATGCCAAGTATCAGTCTAATACTGTTTGGTCAAAATCAGCATGAAACGTCCGACCATGTCATCATCCCTTATATCATCAAGGGGTTTCGATTAAGGACATTTCGACCTTTTCAATTGCCACCAAAACCAGTAGCTTTAGTACCTGCTGATCAGTGAACACGCTTCGCCCGACCTTTTACCACTACCAGGGACATTGTTCCCTCTGATCTGTGCCACCAGGGGGCCAATAAAGGCAGTGTACCTGCCGGTTTGTGTTATCAGGGGCATTATTCCCGCTGATCCGTGTAACCAGGGGAATTTTTTCTGCTGATTTATGCCACCAGAGGTAATATACCTCCTGATCCATTCAACCAGGGCGTTTTACTTGTTGATCTGTGCCACAAGGGATCCGTGTAACCAGGGGAATTGTACCTGCTGATCTGTGCCTTTAGAGGCACTGTACCTGTTGATCCAGCCACCACGGGCATTGAACATGCAGATCCGTTCCACCAGGGGAATTGTTCCTGCAGATCTGTGTCATCAGGGGCATTATATTGTAGCGAGGCTCCTAAAAGATCACAACATACACAAATCCTCTGGCCCGGATGGTATCCCCGCTATTGTTCTGAAGAGGTGTTCTTTAACGCTGGCAAAACCTAAAAGCCCTAAGAATGATCGGTGATAAAGATATCACTGCGTCATTAACGTTTCATGTCTCGCTCTTTGTTCTATCTTTACTTCTACGTTAAGTGCTCTACAGAAATAGCCAGTTGCATTCGTCCCCTCAAACAATTCGCCCGTAATACTCGCGTTTCTAGGAATGCCCATCAGTTTACCCTCAAGCTCAACTTCGGACATACTCTCAAGTATAGAGAATCGTTCAATAGCTGGTACTACGTGAATGTGGAACTCCCTTCCACACTGTCTTTCCAAATCATTGCAATGTTCAGGAATTTAAGAAGAATGTACACCGGCACCTCCTTTCCAACCCATTTCCTCCTTCATAAAGCACTCACTGGGTTTCTTGAATAATTAGGATGTAAAAAACCACTTGAACGGCTGCAAATTATAATAAGAAAGTCTATGGTGAGAAAAACTTGATCCTAGTTGCAAGATGACCAGAGAGAGCGAATTATGCTCAGGTGTTAAAGCTATTGGTTTCGACGAATGGAGCTTGCATGCCAGAGACGGACTACTCTCAGTCTTGGATTAAATTATCTTAATATTGATTGACTGCCCATGTCAGTCTGTGTGATCGCGCCACAAGGGGGGATACTCAATTGTGTCATATTTTTTCAGAGATGTAATTCTTAACCTGAAAGCTTTCTCTGACCATCGTACCTCTGATCATACTTTGTGTACATTGTTCATCATTGTGAACCGTGTGTGAGTGTTAGACGTTAGACCTATCGCGGCTTAGAGCCGTCCTTTCATCTTAGGGAGTCTTCGAAGAATGCGGGCATTTAAATTTGACAAGCACTGAAATTCTCCACTTAAATAAATAACGGGAAAAGGTCTATGTGGATCAAAAAATAGACAGGATAGCGGTACCCATGCCGTCCACTGTCCAGAACATCCGCTAAGCAATTAAATTAAAGCAGGCATAATTTTTGCTTGTTTAATTTTTATGTAGTTGTCTTTTATGATAAAAAATTAAAAGTTCCATGAAGTGGTGAAGGGTACTTTCAAGTCATATTTTTTATATGAAATCCTGATACATGCCCATTCTTTCACTTACTGAACATAAATCTGCCGCTGGACTTTAAGCGTCTTACAAGAACATGAACATGCTGCTTTTGGTGTTGTCCATCAATCACTCCCGCCTGAACGCAAGACGAACCAACTTAACATAATCACCCAAAGTGATCATAAAACATTAGTCTAATACTATTTATAGCTCCATGCGAATCCAGAGAGGAACCTAAAAGACACTAACTTTGCATAATTCCAACAACAGCAATTTGGACCACATCCTAAGTCAAACTTAACAACCATTTCAGCCTATAAGTCGGCACGAATGACAAGCTAATAAAGCATTGTTGCCCTCAGAGGAGAATACATTTTAACATTTTAGCCAGACCAAGATGGCAAGGTCTCCCTAAGTGCCAATAATGAGTGTGTCTTCGAGCCTAAATAGATAATTTACTTTGCTATTCCAATTGAATTGCAAAAAAATGCAAATTGACTGTTTTTGTCTCTGCACGAAACGGAACTGGGGCTATTTTTAGAAATTAAATTGATGCTGATGCTGCTAAATCCTTTTTGTTTTAATTTTTCCTGGAAGAGGGCAATCTGGAATGATGGATTGATAGGAATTGCACAAATCTTTATCTAGCTAACGACGAGACACGCATTATCATCTGCAAGAATGACTTTGAAAACAAACTTTAATGGACTTCACTTGAATGATCATTAAGCTTCTCCACTGATTCAAGAGTGGAAGAGAAAACTTTCAAGTCAGCAGACGATGATGTCGACTCTTAAGATAAGCTTTTCTATCGGACAAGAGTTCAAAGTAAAGAGAAGAATATGCGAAACGATGTTAAAATGAAACGAAATAGCTTTAAGCTCTATAAGCTCGACTTAATGGCTCTTAAGATCGCGCAGAGAGTATCTATCGAAGACTCTCTTTTTCTAGGTTGAGTTATTTGAATTTAATTCTTTGAGTTCTTGTTCCATGAGGACAAACAAATCTGTTGGGCAAGTGACGTTTGGGAAATGGGAAAAGTCGATTTTTGCGTTTCGATTTTTGATGTCATCTAAGATCTAATACAAAAACTTGACAAAAATGCAATAACTACATTTACGTGACCGACATTCAAAATATTAAAAATAAAGGTAGCGGAAATATCAGAGCCCTTTTCTTCACTACAAGTTGAACTCAACTTGAGGATTTTTATTCTCAACTTGTGATTTTCGTTTTCTTTACTTACATTTGACAGTTTCAACTTTCGATTCTCAACTTTCAAGTTAATCAACTTCCGATTTTCTCAACTTCCAAAAAAAGTAGAAGTTGAGAGGCAAACTTGAGAGTTTTCTCTCAAATTCAAATTTTAATTATGTAAATAAAAAAAATGTTTTCGTTTTGAAAATAAGAAATGTCGCGAAAAATTGTTAGGGAAAATCGTCCATCGTGTGCTCTCGGAAACGAAGTTGAAGAAAAAGAAATTGATAAGTGGAGATTGCTTTGGAACTTGAAAAGCGTTTGCCACCAGCCTAGCCAGTCTTTCGCCTTTGGAATAAACCACTTTTGGAAACTTGTTTTTTTCGGTCATGGAACTTAAATTCATATGAATAGTAAAATACTTTTTGTTATGAATTTTTTGTATTGCAATTCTATATTTGTGAACTTTTGAAGCTCTCTATTGTCTATTTGGCTTACCAAAACAATAAAAAAAAATCAAACCAGACACACGATTCGTTGGATTCATATTTTAATTAGGAGTTTAAACAATAACCATCAACAAAATTACAATACGGTATCTTGAGAAACTGTTAGCAGTTCTTCAAAATATTCGCGTGCATTTTGAATTTGTGATTTCCTCGTCTTCGAGCTGGGGCACATGCATTAACTTGCACGGAATGTCGTACAATGCGTCGTGCGTCGCGTCGGTCGGTTACATTGAATACTTCCATGGCACCAATCCATTGAGGCCGCTTTCGGGTAGGTATGATGATTTCATTTCCATCAACGGCGCTTATCACTTACCTTCCGTTGCCTTGTCATCGTTGTTGTTCAATGAAAATGTTCTTGCCCGAAATTGTTGGGTGTTTGGAGTTGCGTTTCGGGTATTTTCGATTTTTCTTGCGGTTAGATGTTTCAGTTGCCCGTAACTTAGTTGGAAAGTGCGTTGGCTACTAAGCAGAACGTCGTTGCTTCGAGTCTTACTCAGGCCAAGTATTTATTTCATCTTTCACGGGCACTGCCTCTTGCGAAGACCTGACAAATCTTCCAAGAACCAAGAGTATCAATCTGTCATGAAAAAGTGCTTCTCAACTCTGCCGTTCGGAATCGATTCTTCACACGCACTCAGAGAATTGTTGATAAGAGTAAGCCACTTAGGCCTTGGCTCTTCAAGAGCTGTCGCGCCACTCTATTTATTTACTTTTTTTTTTATAGATGTTTCACACAAGAAAGATGTATTTGGAAAACAAACACAATTCAAGATTTTTTTTTCGAAAATAAGTTTTGGTGCGGTTTTTTGAATTTAAATAATTTTTCATAAGATTTTGGCTTCGTTGTCCAGAAAATTTCTCGAACGACGATAAAATCTACATCAAAAAATTGATTTGACATTTTGATTGACATGAAAGTCAAATCTAAAGTTGAAACAAACGTAATTGTTAGAAATATCCCAGGGAAATTTTGAAAACAGGAGAGAATCCAACTTTTGAATTTCAACTCTCGAGTTGATATTTAAAGTAGTGAAAAAACACAATTTTCAACTTGTCTCACAACTCTCAAGTTTTTCTCAACTCTAGAGTCTAGAGTTGGCCAACATGAGAGCTTCCTTAAAGAAAACTGCTCTTAGTGAATCCCCAGTTTTTGCATATTCGGCCTTATTACCGTACCCGATCGGAGAAAAATTCTCTCCGATTCGTACAATTTCTACGAATTTGCTACCACCGTATACCTTCGGACACTTCAATCGTAGACATCTACGAAAAAATTTGAAACCTGCGTCGGAATTTGAAATTGAGAGCGACGTTTCGCTATTTCATGCGATGCACTGCGATTTGTTACTTACTGTTTTCGTCCGATTGTCTCCGAAGCAAAAAAGTGTCGGAACTAAAAATATTTTTTAACTCACACAAGAACAAAGAAGTGCGTCGGTACGCATCACTAATTTTTGTACGAATCGGGTACGGTGAAGGAAATTTAACTTCCGATCGGACATTTTCTCCGATCGGAGAATTCTCCGATCGGGTACGGTAATAAGGCTGATTATCTCCATATTTTGAGGTCACTAGAATTCGAAATCTGCATCTACCCTTTTATCATGATGTCCGTGTGTGTTTTTACCTAATTGCGTATGTTCGTATGTTGTAATTATATTTGAATGTTTGAAGATATAATTTAATTTTTTTTAGATTGTAACATAGAACCAAACAAAAATAATAAACAAAACAAAATTTTTTAAATAAACAAACTAGTTTTTTTAGTTTTTAATTTATGAAATTCATAGTTTCTAACTTTAAATGTAAACTCGAAATATGTCAACTCAGGCAGACGGCAATATTTGCCATGCTTTTATTCTAAGCTATTAAGGCTGATTTTGTTCACTCAAAGTTGAACTCAACTTTGGGATTTTCATTCTCAACTTTAGAATTTCTTTTTGTTCAGTCAAAGTTTTACTTTTCAACTTTCAGTTTTAAACTCTCGAGTTAATCAAGTTTAGGTTTTCTCAACTTCCAAAAATAGTAGAAGTTGAGAGACAAAATCAGGGATTTTTCTCTATTTTGTGTATTCATCTTTTTTTTTCAAGTCAAGCGTCAAAACAATTTTGTGAAAAAGTGAATCAAGTCTATAAAATAAAACGTATTGCAGTTACAAGAAGTGTGTAAAAATAATGTTTCGTTCCAATTGTTTTTGGGAAGATTGGTCGTCTTCTAGTAGCGAAGAAGAAGAATATAATTATTTACATGTCGAAAGACGCGAATATGGGATGACCAAGATTTTGTCTACCGTTTTCGTCTCTCAAAACGAATGACGATGATAGTTCTCGAAGAAATAGAAGATTTGTTGCCTTACGAGCAGTGGAGGTAAAGATTGAAATTTGATTCAGATATGTAAATGCGTTTACTCAACAGATTCTTTTTTGATTTCTTAAAAGATCGCGTGAACTTCGACCTATTTTACAACTATTAATCGTGCTTCGGTATTATGCATTCGGATCAATTCAACTGGCGATTGCAGATTTTATAGGGGTAAGCGTTACGACTGTACATTGTGTATTAAAACGCGTTTCAAGTGCTCTTGCCAATCTCGCTCCACGATTCGTTCGAATGCCTGAAACACAAAATGAGCGACTGCAAGCAGCAAGTGCATTCTTTAAGGTTGCCAAATTCCCTAGAACAATTGGTGCAATTGATTGCACACATGTTCGTATACAATCGCCTGGGGGAAGTGATGCCGAAAATTTCAGAAATCGTAAGGGATGGTTTTCTCTCAATGTTCAGACCGTTTCTGCAGCAAATTTGAAAATTAACGACATCGTGGCTCGCTGGCAGGTAAAAGCTGTTTAAAAAAAAAATATGTAGGAATGTATTTTCAATAGGTGAATTTTTTTTGTTTTTTTTTTAACAGGGATCTGCTCATGATCAGCGAATTTTCAATATGTCGAATTTAAAAAACGATTCGAAGAAGGAGATTTCGAACATTTTATTCTTGTTGGAGATTCAGGTTACAAGAATACGAACTACCTAGCAACACCGTAACTGTGTCGAACGCTCATACGGGGTTTGAAAAAAATGATTTCCAGTTTTAGCTACTGGTTTGAAGTGCAGAGTGGAAACGGTTCAAAAAATTATAGTCGCTTGTGCTATTCTCCATAATATAGCCATTGATGAAAATGAATCCCAACCGCCAGCGGAGATGCCTGCATTTTCTAGCATCTTAGCCGCTTCTGATGTTCCTTTGGAAGCGCTTTTGGGAACATCTTCCTCTACTACAAACAATGTTCGAGATAAATTAGTTCGTTCATATTTTCAACCAATGTTAAATTGTATATTGTCCTTGTGCAGACACTTTATTGAATAAATATAATTTTAAAATGAAATAAATTATCCATTTACATAACTCAATTACATAATATTCTTTTTTTTGCTGCTGCTGTTGGAGTTGAAGTAGCTGGTTTTTCTGTAACGTAGTGTCCAGGTAAAGAGGACAAACGAATTCTCATCTCCTTTTCGGTTTCCAATTGAAGCTTTGCTCGTTCTAGTTCAATGATAGAACGTTCCCTTTCAAATTGAGCGCGTTCACATTCAATGTTTGCCCGTCTCAGACCTGTGGCAGCTTTATCACGTTCAAGTTGATACCGTTCCTTCTCGCCCAGTATTATTTCCAGCTCTATCTTGTGTTTACGTTCGACATGTAGTTGAGTTTCCTCTGATATTTTAATATATTTTTTTGAATTTTGCAATTCAACTTTTCGCTTACGGCTTTGTAGCAATGGGTTTATGGTTTTCTTTAATTTTGCCGGATTGACTCTATCCCAAGTTGAATCAGTAATTGGACCTTTGTCGGACAACGATGGCTCTATAATGTGGTCTTCGGTCTTTTGTGTGTTCCCAGCTTGACAGTCAAATGTGGGCTCACCGCCTAAAACTGTGACATTGACATCCTTATCTTGCGTACCTAGGCAAAAACTAAAATCTTAAACGATAACCTCTTCCAAAGAAATATGTTGCACTCGATCGGAAGGTTGACTGATATGTTGCACCTGACCGGTACGTGAACTAATTTGCTGAGAAGCGTACTCCAGATCTGACTCGTTGGCTATTGCGTAGTCGCTATCGCCTGTTACAGCAGGAAGACCCAATGTCGAACTAGACAAAAGTATCGCCAATTCTTGCAGTGGTTCGCTTAACTCTCTTTTGGGTGGACCACCACCGGTCTTTTTGGCATCTTTCGAGAAATAATACGCCCGGTCTCTTAGAGATTGCTTAATCTTATTGTATTTCTCTTTTAAATGATTTTAAGGTTCGTTCCTTTCAAATAAAAAAGCGTTCACAATAAACATACAAACAGAGATTACTTACTTTGTTTGGAGGTGCAATATTGAATGCCATCGTTATTTTCTCACATGCCTTTTCCTTATCCCGATTTGTGGCACTATCAGTCAGTTTGTTTTCAATAACTGATTTGTAGATATAGCAATGCGTTTTTTACCAGCCAATTCTCCTCCTCTGGTGTATAAACAACCTTTGGTTTTTTGTTTGTAAGCTCCTTAAAATTTTTTCATTTTTCTTGATTTCAATTCTTGATTTGAATGTGAATCGCGATTTTAAATTTGAAAAAGCAGTAAGCAAAAACAGACTACTAGTTTGACATTTAATGTCAAATGTCATAAATATCCCTGGGAAATTTTCAAAAACGAAAGTTGGCCAACTTGTTCTTAACTGACGGATGAAAAAGTGAACAAACGCAATTTTCAACTTGCCGAAAAACTCTCAAGTTGAAACAAACTCGAGAGTTGTTTAACTTGAGAGTTTCCTCCAAGTTGAGTAAAAGTGAACAAAATCAGCCTAAGAGATTGTACATTTATCGAGAATAATAAAGAATAATAATAATCATGGAAGAATAATTGTATTGTGTACACTTTTTTCGGTTGTTGCGAGCTCTTTGATTTTTGGCAATTTCCA
The DNA here is from genome assembly GCA_943590905.1 of Sphaerophoria taeniata. Lineage (NCBI taxonomy): Eukaryota > Metazoa > Arthropoda > Insecta > Diptera > Syrphidae > Sphaerophoria > Sphaerophoria taeniata. Next base: position 265,070,598 of record OX016540.1, read on the forward strand.
GGGGCTTATCGCTTATCGTCATAGGTTATTTATCGAGGTCGAGGGGACTGTTGCCAATTGTGTGTTTTTTCAGTTTTTAGTGGGTCTGCTCTTGAACTAAAAAAAATAATAATAAATTTCTGTAATCATTCGTTCGTTACGATGAGAATCCAGCCGATGCACCCAGAGATATTGACTGTTTGGGCCGGTTTGTAGGCTGGAGGTGACTTACGTTGGGTCTTACCCAATTCCTTGAAAATAAGATTGACAGCATGTTACCGTAAATGATGTTCCCTATTGCGAGATGATATCGGACTTTTTGTGCCAGAAATTGAGGATATGGACCTGTAAATTATTTGATTCCAACAAGCAGCCGGCTCTTTTGCTCAAGCAATATAAATCTTTGTTATTTTGTAATATTACTATGTTGTTTTATTAATTCTGTGCATTTTTGGAGCGTTCGCTGATGTCAGAGCCGTTCTTATAGTTAAGTATTAAGGTGTTCGGTTTTCTAAAATTAATATTTTCCATCACTATTACTATTCATAACTCACTTTCATTGCTTTGTAACAATTCTTCAATATCCAATTTTTCTATAATATAAAAAGGGAACACTTTCAAATGTCGACGTCCTTAATTGATATTCAAGACACCAAACGCAATGTTTAAAGTTCCCCATCAGTAGCTTCAAAGAGAAGTCTCACTGTATGTCAACTGAAAACTTCAACCCACTCAAAAGAAAAACTTCCTTTTCAAAGATTCCCCGACGACAAACGACCCCAGCAGGGGTCTAAGTCTGATCAAACCTCTGCTCCAAATGAAGCTTCTTCAAAAATCACGTGCATCCGAACAGTGTTTCGAACAAATTATTCTGACAGTGATTCGGATCTCTTTCAACAACAACTACAGTCAAAAAAATTTAAGACTATAGAAAAATAATAAATTCTATTCCCTTTAAAGGGCACCTCCGACAAGAGCATAACCAAACCACATTCTCTTCCAGTATTACGTAGGCGATTGTGCAATGGAATGTATAGCAATGCTCACAACACATCCACGTCCACATATCCCACGGGAAGGATGCCCTCCAACAACTAAACAGAAAAAAAAAACCTTTGAAAAGGACGACAAACGTCCCAACGATAAGAAAAAGCAAAAGCAAGCGTGTTGAATGCAAAAATTAATTATCTCACATGCTATGCACCTCGGTAGTTACAGCTTTCGTCGACTAGCTCCGACTTTTGCTAGGCTAATTAAAAATACTTTCGCCTTCACAAAACACTTGCAAGCTGAGGGAAAATCCCCCGGAAACGTTTAGAATATCCCTCATTAGGGGTCACCAGCATTACACCACCGACCGCCACCCCGTCATCAAAAGCCTTTTTGTGGCATGGAGAAAATCCATTAGGACATTAGATATGTGTTCAGTGTTGAGGCGGGGACGCATCATCAGCAACATGATCACAACTTTTAGGTTCGGTTTGGTTTGGTTAGGTCTCCCGCAGAACCTCTTCTAGTTTAGTTCTTGTTAATTCGACATATCTAATTATTTTTCTGCACGCGCTTCTTTGCCTCTGCTTCGGTTTACACGCTCACTGGGAGCTTTGCTTCTAGAGAGTCAATCGGCCGGCGATGCACTTTTGGATCTAGGAGGAGGCTATGGTAGAACATGGATCGTTACGATTTGTTGTGTGTGGAAACATCATAGCCACAACCACCACAACGAATGCCTACCGACCGACACCGACAGGAAATGGTATTGCACTTCTGTTGCTGTGAATCATTTAAACGAGTTCACAACATTAAATGGAAGTCATTTTGATGCTGAGAGTGTACGAGGCTTGAGAAGTGAAGTTAGAGAATTCGGGGTTCCCATACAAATGTTTCTTGGGGATTGGATGTTTACGAAGATTTATGGAGAAAAATTTTGATCAACTTTCTGTGGCACTATCAAGACGTCGTAATCTTCAAATAAGTAGCGATTCAAAGCGATCTAAGCCCGTTAGCATCTTGAATTGACTCCGAAATGGAGCTGGACCGGTCTGCCACCTCTAAATGCGGCGGTGAAGGAGGAAGCAATCTGTTAATTTGGAACATCTGCCAAGGGGGCAACAGATTGATCACATTGCGATCGACGGAAGGCACTTGTTCAGCATTCTAGATGTTCGAATTTTTCGAGGAGCCAACATTGACTTGGACCACTACCTCGTCGTATTCAAGGTAGTGCTACGAATATCCTGAAAACGGCCAAAACAAGGAAATGCTGCAACAACATTTGACGGCTACAATCGCAAGAGATCGCCAGATCCTGCTGTGATCTGGTGTCAAGTAACCTCTTAACAAGTCCTATGCTGCCAACATCAAGTATCGAAGAACAGTGGCAACATTGCCAGAAAACAGTTAGAGATGCCACCTCTAATAGGCCACCAAAACGAAACCCCTGGTTTGACGAAGAACGCAGGCAGTCCCATGCAGCCAAGCGGGAGGCATACAGAGCGGCGCTGCATAGAAGGACAAGAGCTGCTACCAAGCTCTACGAGCAAAAGAGGAGAGAGTATCGCCCGCCGGCTTCTCAAAAGAAAAAAGTGGAAGCATGAGAAGCTACAGATCCAGAATGTTAAGAGAGCCAACTGCATTGAAGGGGCAGTGGCGGCGCATACGTGGATACACTACAAGGAATGAAGTTCGGAGCTTTTATCGGAAGGTAAAAAAGCTGGCTCAAAGTCATTGAGCAAGAACCGATGCCTGCAGAGATAAACGGGGGAACATGATAGTAGAATAGCAGTCAATGCTGGGGATTTGGAAGGAACACTTCTGTAGACTGTATATAACGGCAACAAAGAACAAAATCCTGCTGTCGCGTCAGGCAGGAGCCTTCCATCGGACACGATGAAAGCCAACGATTCCGTTAACCCGACCTAGAAGAAGTGAAAACGGCAATTTCACGGCTGAAATCCAACAAAACCGCTGGAGCAGATGGTCTAGCTTCCGAGCTGTCAAAGCAGCAGGCGACGATTCAGATAGGAGCATACACCAAATCATCTGAAAGGTAAGGTGGGAAGAATGCATGCCCGATGAATGGAACCTCAGCATTGTTTGCCCGATCCTGAAAAAGGGAGATCCTCTAAACTGCGCCAACTACAGAAGAATCAGCCTGCTTAACATTCCCTACAAGATCATCACTGCCGTAATATGTGAACGTCTGAAGCCTTTCGTCAATAATCTGATTGGTCCTTATCAATGTGACTTCAGACCAGGAAATTCAACAATTGACCAAATTTTCACTTTTCGGCAGATCCTGGAAAAAACCTATGAACTTCAAATCGATACCCGCCACCCTTTCAACGAGGTTAAGACGAACTGTATAAAGCTATGTCTAGTTTTGGCATCCCTACCAAGCTCGTTCGCTTGTGCAAAATTGCGATGAAAAACTCACGGTGCGCCATCGAGCTCACGGAATCTTTCGATATCAATAAAGGATTCAGACAAAGGCGATGCACTGTCATGCGATTTCTTCAACATCTTTCTTGAGAAGATGCAAAACTCCACTGTCAACACCAGAGGAACTATCTTCCAAAAGTCTGTTCAACTTCTCACGTACGCCGCCGGCCGATGATATTGATATAATGGGAAGAACACAGCGTGATGTCAATGGCGCCAAGAAAGTCAAGGTCCAGAGACTCAGATGGCTCGGTCATCTAGAACGAATGGACACCAATGCTCCGGCCGGCAAGCCTTCGACACTATTCCCGAGGGACGCAGAAGGAGAGGAAGCCTGCGAATCAGGTGCCACACACAAGTGGAAGACGACCTCAATCAACTTGGAGTGCAAAACTGGAGACAGCTTGCTAAGGACCGAGGTGGCTGGCGGAAACTGTTGATTGAGGCCCAATAAGTCCACAACGGACTGTGGCGCCAGCTTAAGTAAGTAAGTAATCACGTCACGCTTCGTTACGACCAAGGACAACATTACAACTCCTTACATCTTCGACTCCTTTAACATATTCATGCCAAGAGCCATTAAAAAGGTTGGCATATAAAAAAGGTAACAAAGTGGCAACTCTGCTTCTAATGTTGGATTCTTTGAATGTTTAAATATTCCCTTTAAGATCTAACACGCTTCCTTCTACACTTTTTTGTTCTTTTAATGGTGCGGTGCACTTTAAGTTATGTCCCTTCGGTACAAAATACTCCAGATGCACGTTTTCTGATTGTGTATTTGCTCGAGTTCATCCGCTGCTCCCTTTGTTGCTCTTTCGAACAGTGAAATTAACTCATTTGCTTCTATGCTGGCTACTATTACACCCACTCCGCACCCTTCATGGCCTTAACATCAGTACACAAAACGAACGCAGAAAGCATGCTCTTTCGTCTTCATTACAAATACTTCGAACTTCTGTCGCGAGCCTAAGGGCCGCCCAAGATGTTCCAGCAGTCGGCAGCGGCGCAGTCATAGATAAAAAGAATTCACTCTGTGCACACTTCATCCAGGAAGTGAAATAAAAATCTACTTGGCCAAATATAAATAATTTCCCTTGCCCTTTTAAAGAGCACCTCCAGGCTCCAGACGGAGTCAGTTCCACGCAATTTACGAACAACTTGAGCTCTATTGATTCAACCAATTCGATAAGACAACAAACAAAAGGTCTTCACTTCACGCAAAGGACAATAATTTCTCATTATGTAGTTGGAACAACAGAAAAATCCTTGTCCCACTGTTTGGACCTCAAATGCAGCCCTGAGGACATTTAAAATTGTTCTAGTCAAAGTCGCATAGTGTTCCTTCGAACTGCGAACTCTTGTCTTCCAATTTGTTGGTGATGCAAAATGGAAATGGTATTTCGCAGTTTTTTTTTTTCTTTTTGGATCAAATGCCCTCTTGGAAGTGTGATAACATCGACAAAAAATTGCAGTTGCACAATTAGAGAGTTAGAGAGATCCTTTTTGGGGGGACTTTGGCAGTGGACAAATATGGTTCGGATGCACGCAAGAAAATTGTCAACCAGGTGCTTGTAGTCAGTCGTTGTCGGTCGTCTGGCCACTGGTCGATTTACCAAACATGGATTATTATCATTGGTAAATGTGAGTCTTGTAGAGCATATTGGAGATAATTCCACTATGGTTTGGGTGAGCAACAAGGAAAGGAATTTGTTTTGCGTGTTCCTGATGGTCACTGTCAAGGTTGGTAAGGCACAAGAGTGTATGTTTTTGCTGCTGTATGATGGCAGAAATGCCAGAGCTAATTGCGCGTTGTATAGGTACTTTCGTTTGGGGAAAATGCGTTTTTATTTTGCTGACATTTGTGTAGAAGGTGGCTTTTGATTTTTATAAGGAATGGACTGCCATTAGAAGAACGTGAATTACTTGAAGGGAAAAAAGTGAGAGGTTCTTATGAAAGATTTTTTTTCTATAAGAGGAGAAAGTTGGTGTTTTAGCCACTGATCTCTTGATCTCTTCTTGTGGTGTGTACCAATCCTTTGTACAGAGAAGTGAAAGACGCCGGGAAGCAAGCACCCTACACTTCGTGTATGACCGCTTCGCCTTTTCTTAACCGAAAAATTTTTTCCCTCAAATTGTATTTCGTTTGCCAGTCGAAATCCACTCCTTCCGAATGAATCTCCGACTAGGGAAGGCTTCTCCTGACCGGTTTTTTATTTTTGCCGGACCGATTCTATCTGTTTATTCTGTGGCTGCCCTTTTTCTAAGCGCACCACAGACAGGAGCCGTCAATTTGGAGACATCTCGACCGTTTATTCTCTAGTTTGGTGCTGGGGACAGTAGCAGCATTTTGAGATCTGCTGTTTATTCACCCATCCACTTCCTCTTAGTGTATCGGGGACAGAAAATCCTCTCTTTAGACTGTTTATTCTGTGGCTGCCCTTCTTCCAAGCGCACCACAGACAGGAGCCGTCAACTCGGGGACAGCTCGACCGTTTATTCTCTAGTTTGGTGCTGGGGACAGTAGCAGCATTTTGAGATCTGCTGTTTATTCACCCATCCACTTCCCCTAAGTGTATCAGGGACAGAAAATCCGCTCTTTAGACTGTTTATTCTGTGGCTGCCCTTCTTCCAAGCGCACCACAGACAGGAGCCGTCAACTCGGGGACAGCTCGACCGTTTATTCTCTAGTTTGGTGCTAGGGACAGTAGCAGCATTTTGCTATTTATTCTTCCATCCACTTCCTCTAAGTGTATCAGGGACAGAAAACCCGCTCTTTGGCCTGTTTATTCTGTGGCTGCCCTTTTTACTTGAAGGGAAAAAAGTGAGAGCTTCTTATGAAAGATTCTTTTTCTATAAGAGGAGAAGGTTGGTGTTTTAGCCACTGACAAACTTGATTCTTCATTCTTTTTTCCGAAACGTATGCCAAAGGGGAATTAAAAATAGTATTGGTGAAGGTTAAGTGAACTCCTCCAAGGAGTATTAAACTTCGATGTTGAATCTCATCATGGACTTCTCAATCCTAGAGATTCGGCCCGGATTCCTTTCAATTTCCCCTCTTGACGGTAAACAGTTCGCCGAAGCTTGTCGGTGGATCAGTAAGTACTTAACCCCTTACCGCTTGTAGAGAGAAGATCCGATGATGAAACTGGCGGACTATTTTAGGCTGGTAAACAATATTAGTAAATTGATACTAATGTATCATTCTTTCGAAATGTTCTTAGCACGATAGTAATAGTCTACTTATAACATTTTCCGGCGATAGTGAGTGTGAATTGTATAAATTCACTAGAATTCCGTATGGAAAAACGCATGTGACTTCGTAAAAGTTGCCAGGACTATGTCTAAGCAGACTATAGTAGAAACTTCTCATAGCCTGAAGCGGAAATCTTGAAGAAACGTTTAGGTGCCTATGATTAATGGTTAAAGAGAATACCAAAAGTTCTAGGCCGCCTAGCAGTAAACACCTAATCGCTTCACGGAACTTTAAGAAACATTGGAAGCGATAATGCTTTGCTTAAAATAACTCTGTTCATGCTATCATCCAGAACAAATATGCAACAAAAGAATTCATTCCTTAGAAAAACCAAAACACAACTTTTCGGAATTTCGGCATCGACAGTCTCCACACTCATCATTCATGGCAGACGTACCGAAAGCAACATTTTTGTTCACCGAATTTATGGCACATGATTTCTTTTCTAGCCACGGCACCAACTGTCCTTGCCGCTCACGAAAAATTTCAAATCCCAAATCTATGGGAACCGAGTTTCCCATGATTTATGCTCCGTCATCGACCGACATGTATGTTCTTTGTACCGCTAGCTTTGGTTTGTTTTTGACTTAGGCTCCGGCTGACCTCTTACTCGGCCATCAACATCGCACACAATGAAGTTGGGTCAAAAAAATTGATTCGAACAAAAATGCCCATACTCAATTTTCGTTCACATATGCATGCGCGCTTGCAGTGCGAATGCGCAAAGTCCTTTGCGAATTCTCGTCCGGCCTTCAGCACCCGTTGTTCACAAACAAAACAATGCGCATGCACAATGCTCGCCGATCAAAGACTTAACTTGGACTGTCTGACCGACACGATAATGAGGCATTGCGCACAATGCCCTCGGCCAGAGTTTGAGCTTGACCGCTTGGCTGGCTGGTCACTATGTGGCCATTGTTTGCACGGTCAGTTGTAGCGCATGTAAAATGATCCATTGTGGCGGTTGGTGGTCGTGGCGGGGCGTGACACGACGCGACGTCGACGTAGCTTCTTCATTGCCACACGATATGGCAAAGAATAGAAAAATATAGATTTTGTTGTCAGTCTTCTTGCAGGAAACCCTGTCCCGAAATAAATTTGAATATGAATACCAGAAGGAGGTGCATACCAACAATTCGCCCCGGTCGGTTGGTCGGTCGACGGTCAGCCACACCACCGTTTGGCTGCGCATGTGTATTTCATTGTGCTAATGTGGGTCATTAGAGCTCGCTAACAGTATCGACTGTTTCGATAGAAGATGGAAGACCGTTTGCCTGTGGCCGGCATCTTTTCTCTCCATAAGTGCCTAGTTAAGATTTCGGTTGTTTGCAATCCTTCAGGCAGGTCTACTGGTCGCTTCTCAGCTTTCATCTCCGGTGCAGAGTTTATTTTCGTGGAGCAATCAGGCCCAATGGATGATATGGATGTTACAACCAAATTGCACATTGGCGGTCAGTCTTGTTGTGCATAATGAAGTGCACTCCATAGTCTTTGGAGTAACTTGGCAATTGCTGGACTTCCAATTGACTCCAGCTGGCGGCGGGTTACTTTGTTGGATGATGCGATGATTTTGCATTGTGAAAGCGTTGATCTTATCAGTGAAACATTTTGCGATCGGAGAGCAAGCTTAATTGACTGGGGGGCATGAAGTGTGGATCTTTTTCTAGACGATTACTGGTAAATTTGATGTGGTTTAAACATGAACTTATTGGGAGGCCTAGTTTTTATTTGAAACTAATTTTTAAAAAAGGTAGTTGATATTCACGTGAATAATGAATCGAATGAAGGATTCCGGGCAACCGATGTCAGATTTTAAACTCTGACAGACTGTCACTTGATTGTGCGGTTTCTAAGGTTTTAAAAGTTTTTTCGCATATTTCACAAGACTAAAGGTGACTGCACATGCACAGTTCAGAATGAAGTTTGGTTTCATACAACAACAGTTTCTAGCCAGATAGCGGTCTTAATCTCTGTTGCGGCATAGAGCTCAGGGTTCTTCGCATGCAGCATAACATATACTAAAGGCAAAGGTTCAGTAGTGTCAAGTTACAAAGAAAGAAGGGTTCAATATCCACTCCGTTTCTTTTGGCTATCAAGTTTCGAAATTGAAAAGTGGGCTCGTAAGTAGTTTGGAAGTAGACCCAGTGGCGTATTATCCTTAAGGCAAACTAAGCATGTGCCTAGGGGTGCGAGGCAATAAACGGGCGCGCGGACGAAGTGTTTATAAGTTTACAAGTGGCAAATATTGAGAGTTCGTACGTGGTTGAGTAGCAAATTTATGAATTCGAACCGCACTTGCCACTTTTGTTAATATAACAAGCGGTCCTCAGCTATTCCATTTACAGTACAAAGTATGTGACTCTCGGCCAACTCGGCAATCGACTTACACCTAATTTCTTGACAAAGTTCTTAAAACTCGGTTAAGTGAAGTTATAGAACTCATTTCAATTCTAAGTCAATTCTTTTCTAACGCATTAGAACTTCGATTTAGAACTCTCTTATAGTTAGAACTTCAATAAAATTAGACCCTCGAATTCGGGGGTCTAGATCCTTAAAACTCGGTTTATTTATAATTTCGTTTTTTCAACGAGCGAAATGAATTGAATTTGTAATCATTTTCAGAAAATAAAATAAAAGACAATAAAAGGTGAAGATGTACGAAAATAGATCTAATTTTTGATGATATTTTTTTTATGGACGATGACTTTGAGTACGATGAGAACGTTATCCTGGAAGAACTGCGTTTTAATCGAATGCCAATACGTGCCACTATTAATACATGGGACAACACCGATTTTTTTCGGCGCTTAGGTTTCACAAAACAAACGTTTTTAGCAGTCCTTTAACTTGTGGAAGAAGGCATTCAACATCCACAACCACGGTAAAAATTGGAATGAATTTACTATGCACTTTTTTCGTGACAGCTAATGGGCACAACTAGGATTCGAATACCAAGTTCAGCGTAACAGCCAACGCACATAGGTAAACAACACGCCACGGGCATCACAAAAATAAATAAACTAGAACTAGGTTCTGAAAATAACAAGTTCTAAGCGTTTAGATCTCAATGGATTTTAGATCGAGTTCTAGAGAAGTGACAAAATGACCGAGTTCCAAATATTCTAAAAACTAAGTTCAAACGTTAATCCGAGATTTATTAGATCGAGTTTTAAATGGAATTTAGAACTTTGTAAAGATATTTTTAGACGCAAGTGTTTTTGAATTTGATTATTGTAAGAGCCCGTGAGTTCATAAATGCAGCCTAGTTGCTCATGCTCTGCCGAAAAAATTCGTTCAATGCATTTATGAACAGAAAAACTGCTGCAAGAATGCGGCAGCTATACAATATCAAAAAACTGTTCATAAATAAAGAAGACGGCTATGAAAAAAATAGAAGTTTTTTTTGGGTCTTAACAATTTTTTTTTTTTGAAATGTCCAATAAAAATGTTGTATAAGGACTAGTTTTAAATGTTTTCAATGGAATCAATTTAGGAAGCGTCCAAGACAAACTTTATTTTTAATTCTGATGAACGTGGTCTTTGTTTGTTTTTTTGAACGTCCTTGACTGTGGGCAAACAAGGGCAAAACGGTTTTTATTGCACAAAACAGATGCAAATTGCATTCCATCGCCAGACAAACTGTTATCAGCCTAACGTCTGCATCTGACCAGAATTTTTGGCCACCACAGTCATATCTATGAAGTAAAAGTATTATACTTATCTTAAATTATCAACAACAAAAATATTTTATTTTTGCCAAAAATTTAATTATTTTGCTTATTCATTTTGTTCCGACAATTTTCTGCAGAGCGGCAACGGAAATAAAACGACTGCAGACTTGATCGCAGTTTAGCTGTCAGTTTGTTTTTATGAACACACTGCCTGACTGCTATACTGCAAACATAATACAATTTATCTTCATTTATGAACGCAAATCTTGCAGTACTGCTGCATGTTGACATTTATGAACTTACCCAGCATATCACATGGTCGAAATTCATCAGCGGATGGCAAAGATTTTGACGGAATAAAACCTAAGTTTTCTGCTTTTTAAATATTTTCCAGATTTGGTTCACAAAATTCATGGTTCCGCACATCATTAATTAAAATATTGTAAACCGAACTCGTACGATCTGTCGGACAATACTAATCGATCGAATGTAAACTTAAGCTCTTTTTCCTTGGCCCCCATTTCAACGGTTTCGGTCAAGTAGTAGTAGTTGAAATGGTGGCCACGAGCAGTCTAGCTCGGTGACCCAATTAGCGCTGAGTTGCGCCGTTTTGGTACCATAAAAAAACTCGTTTGACCTATAGAGTTAAAAGAGGGATTATAAATAGTACTGAGATTTGAGTGCGCCTCAAATCCACTTTGTTGCGTTTAGAAAGGAGATCAAATCTTTGACCTCCAGTTCTGAGAGCTCACTGAGGTCATTGAAAAAGGATTTTCCCAATGTTTTGGCTCTCGTTTTGGCTAGGGCAGGACACTTGCATAAGAAGTGAAGAACAGTTTCCTTTTCTCGCTGGTCCTCACAACTACGACAGAAAGTATTGTGGGGGATGCCCAGCTTAGATGCGTGTTCTCCAACAGGCCAGTGTCCGGTGCATGTAGCAACGACCCTGGCTATGTCTTGCCTGGGTCTGCAAATAAGATTATTAGTACGGGATTTGTTGTAGGTGGGCCATATCCTTCTAGATATGACACAGTTGGTTAGGCTGTTCCACCTGTCGTTTGATTCAGCGAGGAAAATTGAGAAGATCTTGCCCTTCATAGCACCAAGAGGAATGTTGACTCTTTCCGCGAGTGAGCTATGAAGGGCTGATCCTTGCCTAGCCAGCTCGTCAGCACGTTCATTGCCCTCATGACCTCTATGACCCGGAATCCAGATAAGAGTGACCTTGAGTCCAATGTTCATGCCCGCTAACTCACTTCGGCATTGTTGAACTAATTTGGAGGATGAAGTGGACGAGCCAATCGCTTGAATAGCCGCCTGACTGTCCGAAAAAATAGCTGTATTGCGGTTTTGATTTGGATCTAGTTTTAGTAACTTGCATGCTTCCTTGATCGCGAGTAGTTCAGCTTGAAAAACACTTGCAAAGTCAGGAAGTCGCAAAGACCTGGAAACATTTAAAGACTCGGAGAAAATTCCTGCACCGACCCCACACTCCATCTTCGAGCCGTCAGTGAAAATAGTTGTGTCGAAGCCTCTCGTCACTAAGTCCTCATCCCATTCATCTCGAGATGGAATGATTACTTTAAAATCCGCACTGAGGTCCACAGTAGGGGTGCAGTAGTCGGTTTCTGTCGAAAAAATGTCCGCTGGGATGAGGTTAGTAATATTACTATGACCATAGGGCCTAGAATACCAACTATTCGATTCCCTAAGTCTCAACGCGCTGCAAGATACTAAGTATTTGATATGCAGGTCTATTGGTAAGAGGTAGAGAAAAACGTTTAGGGCGTCCGATGGACACGAGCGCAAAGCTCCAGTGGAGCCAACACTAGCTGTTCTCTGAACCTTTTTTAGTTTAGTTATATTGTAGGCTTTACTAAGCGCGGGCCACCAAACAATCGAACCATAGGACAAGATTGGACGGACCACGGCTGTATACGTCCACAAGATTATCTTCGATTGCAAGCCCCACTTTTTGCCAAAGGTTTTACTGCAGGCATAGAAAGCTATGCTGGCCTTCTTGACCCTTTCTTCGATATTAAGTTTCCAGTTTAACTTTGGGTCAAGTATTACTCCCAAATATCTAGCGCTGGAGGACAAGGAAAGAGTTTCACCGTTGAGGCGGGGGAGGGTGAAGGGTGGTACTTTTGTTTTCGTAGTAAAGAGCATCAGTTCAGTTTTGCTTTTATTGACACCCAGGCCACAGCTTGTAGCCCAGCTGCTTACTTTTAGCAATGCCATCTCCGTGATCTCACTAATCACGGAAGTGAACTTTCCTGATACCAGTATCACCAAATCATCTGCGTAAGCAACGGCCTTCACACCACAACTTTCGAGTTTAATAAGAATTTTGTTCATGACCAGAAGCCAAAGAAGGGGGGACAGAACACCCCCCTGAGGTGTTCCCCTGTTTACGCGTCTGGTTAAGTAGGTGTTACCTAAGGTAGCTTGAATTCTTCTATCACTGAGCATGGATACAATCCAGTTTCTGATGTAGTCTTCTACACCCTGATCGACTAGTGATTCTTGAATAGATTCTGTTAAGACGTTGTTGAAAGCTCCTTCTATGTCTAAGAAGGTAGCAAGAGTAAATTCTTTGTAATGTATGGTTTTTTCAACTGTACGCACTACCTCATGTAGGGCTGTCTCCGTAGACTTGCCCTTAAGATAAGCGTGTTGAGAACTCTCAAGAGGACATACATCTAAAATGCCTCTGATATGGTAATCGAGAATGCGCTCCATTGTCTTAAGCACGAAGGAAGTAAGGCTTATTGGTCTAAAATCCTTCGCGGATTCATGTCCTCGCCTGCCAACCTTCGGGATAAAAACTACTCTGACATGTCTCCAAGACTCGGGAACATGATTTAGACAGAGACATCCTTTAAAGATCATCTCCAGCCAAGGAATCGCCAGAAATTGCGTTTTCTGAAGCATGATCGGCATTATGCCGTCCAGGCCTGGAGACTTCTACGGGGAAAATGTGTTGATTGCCCAAGCAATATTTTCCTTGTTTATCAAGGTATCGATTTGTTCTATATCCGCCGTCGACGCGCCATTGGCATTAAGAGTTTGAGGGTTGTTATTCTCGCAACCCGGAAAATGCGCCGCCAACAGCAGTTCTAGGGATTCTGCAGGAGAGGCTGCCCAGGAATCGCCAGACTTTTTAAGAAAGGAAGGACAACAATGGTCTTTCGATAGGATCTTACTAAGCCTGGCGGATTCTTTTATGTTTTCTATTTTGTGGCAGTAATCTCTCCAGCTTTGCTGTTTAGAATTGGCAATGGCTCGCTTGTAAACTCTTAGACAGTCTTTGTACGGTTGGTAAAATTTGTGTTTGTGGCAAATATTAAAGATCACTCTAGTCTTTTTCCTGAGACTAGACAGTTCTTCATTCCACCACGTAGGGAGTGATTTGCGACTGTATTTAATAGGGCACGAGACTTTGTAAGCCGTGTCAAAAGCTGCCTCGAAGGTCTTTACTTTAGACTCGAGATCGCTTACCGACTCTGGACACCGACTTGGTGTATTACGCAGTTTCGTGCTGATTATTTGACTGAATTTCTTCCAGTCAGTTTTTTTGGGATTTCTGTGGGGGTGGGGAATTTCAGACTCAAAATTTATATTGAAGAGTATCCACCTATGATCAGAAAAAGAGTTCACAAGTGAGACTCTCCAATTTTCCACCATAGAATGAAGATTGTTATTTGATAGAGTAACGTCAAGTACATCTTCCCAACCTTCGAAGTTATCCGAGCTCGGAAAAATAAAGGTTGGGGTGTTACCTCTATTGCATACATTTAAATTATTGTTAATAATGAAATCAAAAAGTGACTCACCTCGTTCATTAATTACCGTGCTGCCCCAAAGAGAATGCCGTGCGTTGGCGTCGCACCCAATCAGGAGGCCTATCTTTTGTTGTTTGGAAGCGGTTACCAGGGTCTGCAACTCTTCCGGCGGTGACTGCCGGTCGTGGCCACAGTAAGCCGATGCCAGAAGTAAGCCCGCATTCCTTCCTTCAGTTCTGACAACTGTCAGATCGGGGGTGCTAAGGTTGGGACACAAAAAAGCTTTTAAGTGTTTCTTAGCTAGAATGCAGGTTCTAGGCTTACCTTGGTCGATATTGGGGATTTTATATAAAAGGTCGTATTTATGATCAAGAAGGCCTCGAACTCTAAGGCCATTCACCCAAGGTTCTTGAACAAACGCTACGTCCAAGTCTTCCTGACTCAGGAAGACCTTTAGATTATCTGAGGCACATTTCGAATGCTTCAGATTAATCTGTATGGAACGCAGCGCGTTTTTTAATTGCCTGAAGAAGGGCCTGCACCTTCAGGGCCCGGCGACTCGCCGGGGACTTCGGCAACAATGATGTCATCGTCGGTCGTGACTTTGCCATCATTATTGTCGCAGTCTGCTCCTTGACTATGCAGGACCTTAATCTTGGCATTTCTAATGCCGAACCGAAGCTTATATTCAGCCTTCTCAAGGGCCCCCAAGCTTTCCTCGCTAATCCTCAAAAGATAAGACGCGCTGTTCTTCTGCGGCTCTTCAGCCTTGATGACTGTCCAGTCACGCATTGGAACCAACGGGTTTAGCCTCTGAAGACCACAGATCAGCTCCTGTCCGCTTGGCTTGATACTCATGAGGGGCAACCAAATGCGAGCCTTCGGTTGTCTGGGGATGTCCTTAGCTGGGATAAGCTTAAGTCTCAAGCCTTCCCAGTCATTGCTTATCTTAGCAATGCATGAACTAAGGAAATCCCTGGAAAACACGTCATCGCACTTGATTACCCTGTGTCCCCTGAGCACCTCGCCAGAGTCAAAACTAGGGTAGGGACCCTCTATTGCCGAGATTGTGTAAGAAAACACCATCTCCGAGAGCTTGGCCTCGATAGAACTCCACACAGCCAACAGACCTCTGCTGTTTGTGGAGAGCTCATCCACAACCGCTACTTGGAGGTCGTCTCTGACAACCTCACTTAAAGTACGCTGTTGCGCCGCTCTGGAAGATGATGCCTTCTCATCTTTTTTTGAGTTTGGTGCATTTGGTTTTGGCTTTTTTGAGGGTTTTACGGTCTCTTCACGAGACCGGTTTCTTTTGTCGGCCTTCTTTTTTGTAGCCAAGAGACTGTTGTATTCATCAACAATCTTTTGGTACATGATCTTGTCCTCGCGATCCTTCTCCAGCACAATTCCAGCCTTCTCATTATCAGCGATCTTGCTAAGAATGAAAGAGGCCTTCTTGTACTGGTTCTTGATGCGGACACCAGACGACTTTTTATTCTTTCCTTTAGCAGCATTGCTATGGCTGGCATTGCTGTTAGAGGAATTTGGATTTTGGATTGGTTGAGGTCGAGGCACAGGAGTACTATGGCTGGTACTCGCTGCACTTCCAGTTTTTGCGGGTTGCCCCACAATGGTCTCCTGACTGGAGGCCAAAAGTTCATCCTCATAGTCGGCGGATGGTCCTAAGTTCGTCATGTCTGAAACGTCCTGGAAAAAATTATGAGAGTTAATGTTGGTCCCACGAGTAGTACGGAAAGGGAAAGGTCAGCCCCGGCAGAGCCGATATACCGGGGCAAGGCAAGATGTAAGACGGACCCTGCCAAGGCATCCGAATGAGCTCGTTTGCGACTGGTTTACCCCCCAGCCTTCCATTTCTTCGGCACGGATTATGAAATCGCTCACACCACCACTGAAAATTAGGGACCCCGTATCTATGGTCAAATTGCATTGCTGAGGGTTTAAACTATTGAAGAGCTTAGAAACGCTTCAACAATTCAACCTGACCTTAGCTGATCCCCTTCTTGACATCGCACAAGAAAACTGTGGTGATCATTACCGCCCGGCACCCACTAGGAGGGTTTGATACGAGGATTTTTGCCAGGCGGTTTCGGTCAAACTAAATATTTTTTAATATTTGGCGCCGATAAGATGCTTGCCTATGGCGCCCTCAACGTTTAATCCGCCATTGAGTAGACCCGCTGCCACCTTGAAATGAATTGAATTAGCTGTCCATCACCAATCGCCGATATTATTCTAATCGTGCAACTAACCGCAGCCTGAAACGCTAGATTATTTCGTTGACACGACTACCCTACCCACAGCACACACAATGAAGTCAGCCAACAACAAGCAGACAACGTTTCCTAGAAGCACACAAACAAAATTACACTTCGGTGTGATATAATTCACACTTGGTTTTTGTCCAAAAATTATTAGGTAAGATCAATGTGATACCCCGAAGTATTGTAACTATTTAGAAAAACCCAGGCGATTGCCAGGGAGTTCAGATAGCTTTGCTAGTTCATTACATTAGCAGATGCCTAAAAATGTATTCCTAGTGCTTTACAGTGGCAGATGAAGTAGGTGGAATGGGTGGTTGCCGCAGCCTCTATCTATAGGTTGTCGGTACTAAGCCTCATCTTTTATTTGGAAGCCAAGAAGGTTATATCCCATTATCAAGCTTTCTAAGCGTCTTAAAGAGGGTTTCTTAAAACGTAAGATCCTATCTTATCTTCTTTTCTTGTCGTAACTCGGCCAGAGTTTCCTGGTGTTACCGCAGGTTTCTAGGAGGTCCATCTATAGTTTGCTTTTTGAATGTCATTGTTACCAATATTTTGTTTTAATTTACATTGAGGGATTCTGATGTATGTATGAAGTATTGAGCCCTCTCTTGCAAGCTCATCCACTTTTTCGTTGCCCGACACACACTTTGACCGGGAATCCAGCAGAGTCTTACATTATGCTGCATATGAAGAACCTTAAGCTCTTCGCGACAGTAAGAATTAAGCTTTGATTGATTTGAATGGCAGAAATCGATTCATAAGTGTAAGGAACCCTGTTTTCCCAATCTTTTCTGTTGGAGAAAGTCGTAATTAAAGTCTTATTAAAGTTGTATATGTAACGGGTCATGCAATCTTTACAGACGTTGTTGCCAAGGTATTTTGTAAGGAGTAGTTCTCCAGATATTGGTTGGGCTAATTCGAAGAGCACTGTTAGCTGCCGATTCTTGTACAAATTATTCTAAGGTAGTGAGGTTTAGGGTGCAGTAGTGCTATAATGTATGTCATTCGTTGTACTTTGGTAAGGGTTTTTAAGTACGTAGAATTCTCCAGAGCTTTTGCCACCAAACCAATTCAAAATTATAATGGGTCTAACAATGGCAGTCTACATGCGCATGATTATTTCAGGATTTGGTCACCATTTTCTTCCAATAATTCTATTACACAAATAGAGTGCAATCATGGCTTTCTTATATCATTCTTGAATACTATACATTACTCCGAGATAACTCGCTCTGTCTGAAATCTGAAGTGGGGACTGGGGAACCATCAATTTGCGGTTATTCAAAAGAAGATTTCTTCTTACTATTTAGAAAAGCACCAGTTCTGTTTTAAGAGGGTTTACTCTAAGACCACATTTCTTGATTCAGTTACTGAGCGTGGATATAGTGCGCCTTGTAATTTTTCGCGGCGCGGCGTAAATATGCTATAACTCTGACATCACTGTTTTTGATTTTGATGAGAATCTCGTTCATTGCCAAGGTCCAGGGATGTGCATAGGCAGATTAAATGAACTTGGTAAGAACAACAAAATAACTCTTCAGTGGGTACCTGGGCATGTAGGGGTCACAGGGAAGCTGAACAGACTTTTAGCAGATAGTGCTCTGATGTTGACGGTGGAGTTTTGCACTACCTTCTTTCATCCTCCTTTTTGCCCGGTCCATCCCATCGCATTTCCTGGATAGCGGTAATGTGTGCTTTGTATAGCAGTTGAGGGTCTCCGCTAATTGTTCGGCAACAGGCGGTCTATTAAGGGACCAAGCATCCCACGTGCATATATCCGAAATTCGTTGTATTTAATATATTCCAAGGCCTGTTGTTGCTTCGCAACTGCACGCTTTTCTACGTAGCTGGGAAGTCACCCTGACATACAACCCCCAACCTGGAGTACCTACCAGACATTTGATGTAACTCAAAGTGCGAAAGCCGGGGTTTTTAGGCGAATAGCTTGGTCTCCGGTCCGGGTTTAATCGGATATTATAAAAAAATTCCACACCTCCGGTCTTAAAGAAACGTCACCCCTGGTCCACGGTTTGATCTGCTTCGAAACAAAAATTGTTCACGCGATTACTGATCCCGTGCCAATAAATGTAGATTTGAAAAAATACTTAGTCAAAAACTGTACAGACTTTACAGGCTTTCAACCAACAATCATGCAACAATGCAACAATGACGGCTAGCTAGAGACCAAGCTGGCTGGAGATGCTCATTGGATGATGCCCTAATCGGCAATGGACTCTAACGTTACCTTAAAGGATAACCCATGAACTGTAATATTCGCATTCAACTTGCAATGTAATGAATGACTTACCTACTCCAGAGCAAAAGTCTAGTAACGTATTAGCTGTTGGACACTGGATGCATTTCCAATTACTGACAGATACCTACCATCCTAATTGATGTTGTCCTCAGTGTTTGACAGTGGACCACTGATGGATTCGATTTGAAAATTTTTGTTTTTTGTTTTCAAAATCTGTCTTCTTCTTCCAGAGTAGTTCGTGTAAGGCTTGGTTGCACTCTCTGTGAGGTCCAATTTCATGTGAGCCATCAATGAGTTTTATCCGCAACACAGTATTCGAACATCAATTTTCCCAATGAGGTTTTCCACAAAAGGAAATTATTTCCAACCAGGCATTTTCCATTATCTAAGGATCTTACTCAGGAAAACATATTTCAGCAACCCTGCTTTTTAAATGACCAGTTCCTCTATTGAATAAAGTCTTAAACATGAGCTGTATGTACAATTTATTAGCATGTACCCATACCTTCTTCAATTAGCCATTATAAATGTTCCTTTATGGATTGAGAACATGCATCTTGAAATTTTTCCTGCAACCTAACATCCGGATAGAGGCAAAACGCTATGTCCCTATAATTTATTCGTTTTTCCCAAAGGAATCTCCACCAATCACTGCGGCAGTGAATTAAACTATGCGGCGGTGGCTCATAAGACATACACCCCCAACTGGCATACCAAACACAAAATACTGCACAGCATCCGAGTTAATATCTTCATTAGAAAAATGTTATTAACGATCGAGTGGGATAAGTTGTTGCTGAAGGTTCAATCCAGCCCAAAAGAGTACTTTCTAGTAGTTGTTCTTGAACTTTGTTCATTTTCTTATTTTTGGCTCTTTTGCTCGTCGTCGGTCGTCGTCAAGTAGCAGGTAAACCCTAAAAGGCAAACGCGTGATCGTGAACACTAGCTTATCCTGTAAGAGTATCTATGATGGCTCTTTTGCAGGTGCCTATAGTTTGCCATTTTTGATGCTGGAATTCGACAAGACACATTTGAGGCAAGGAAATTTTATTTCCCACCAACACACAACACAATTATGTATGCGGTGTTTTTTTGGCTCAGTACAACAGAGCCGTTAAGTCTTCTGCTTCTGGGTTTCTGCTTCAGGCATTGCTAGTGGAAGAAGAGAGTTCTTCCTCTTTCCATTTTGAGAATATTTTTATCTCAAATGTTGGCTTATGGCATAATTAACACATGAGAATGAAAATTTAACTTGTTTCCTTGTCGTCATCGTCATAGTCGACGTTGTCGTTGTTGTTGTCGAAGCAACAGTTCACCCGTGGAGGTACATCACGACAAATTTCGCAAAAGGGATTTGACTTCCTTATAGACTGATGACACACAAAACACTTGATTTAGGAGAACAGTGTTGCCATTTATTTATTTATTTATTTATTTTATTTATACATTTATTTCAAAAGTACTTAATATTAAGATATACATCTTTTAGATAATTAAGCCTTTATTAGGATGATAAAAAGAAAGGAGAACAATAATCCATTGACATGCATGTTTTAAAACATTACGTAAATTATAGAAAAAAAGAAAATTAAGTAAGTAAATTATAATTCTAAAATTAAAAGTTTACATTAAAAAAAAAAGTACGAAACAGAATAATAAATAAAGACGTATAAAGATTAAGATATAGATTGTATAGGACTACTTCCTATAGATAGAAGATGAGAATAAAAAGAGGAAGAGATAGAAAGAAGAATTATAGGAAATACGACGTTTTATTATTTTGTTTCTATTTATTACTGCGAACAAAAAAATGGTTTTAATCGATCTATGGACACGGAATAATTTTTTCCGTCTTTAAAAACAATAAAGTATTTTCCGAGTCGCTTAATAATTTTATATGGACCTTCATAAAGAGATTCCAAACTTTTCTTTACCCTATCCCTTCTAATCAGGACGTGGTTGCAGGATTCAAGATTTTTTGGAATGAATACAGATTGTTGAGAATTTTTTCTTGTTTCTAGTGATGTGTTTGAAAAATTCTCGAAGAATAGTTTTAATTGTTGTATTAAATTCGATTCGTTTGTGCTTTCAGTTTTATTTGTGGAAAAATCTAGAGGCAACTTAATATTTTCTCCGTACAAGAGCTCGGATGGAGTGTGCTTTGTATCATCCTTGATGGCTGTTCGAATGCCTAGCAATATAAGTGGTAATTTTTGTGTCCAGTTTACTCTATCTCCAGATGCTCGAATGGATGTTTTAAGTTGGCGGTGGAATCTCTCCACCATACCATTAGGTTGTGGGTGGTAGGCCGTCGTTCGAATTCGTGTTGTACCTAGGAATCTAACAAGTTCTTTGAAGAGTTTTGATTCGAATTGTGAACCTTGATCTGTGTTGATTGTATTTGGAACACCAAATCTAGAAACATGTTCATGAACGTATGTTTTGGCAATCGTTTCTGCGTCAATTTCTCGAATGGGATAGGCCTCTGGCCATCTAGAGAATCTGTCAACGATCGTTAGTAAATATTTATAGTCGTTTGAAGGTGGAAGTGGGCCTACTATGTCCATATGTATGTGTTGGAATCGGCCAGGAGGAATTGTGATGCGTTCGAATGGTGATTTTATGTGTCTTTGCACCTTTTCTTCTTGACATTCCTTGCAATTTCTTGTCCATTTGTTTATGTCGATGTTCATTTTGGGCCAAAAGTATATTGATCCTATCTTTTTGCGAGTGGATCGTATTCCTGGATGTGAAATTGAGTGAATATTGTGAAAAATAGTTTCACGAAGGTTGTATGGTACATATATGGACGATAGTTTTCGGTAGATACTTCACACCATAGAGAAAAGTTACATGCAGGGAGTTTTATGAATTCAAATCTGATTTTTGATTTATTTGGGATGTTGTTTCGAATATTTGTTAGTTCCTGGTCGTTTACCTGAGATTTGGCTATGTCTTCAATGCCAATAGGAGAATTTTTAATTGAATCTGCGTCCGGTCGTGATAGGGAATCTGCGACGACATTCAAAGAACCTTTGACAAATCTGATATCATTTGCGTTTAGCTTTGGTCGTGAGGGCAGATGTAAGGGGTTTGTGATCTGTGTAGATACAAAATTTTTGTCCCTCAACAAAGTTTTGGAAATGTTGAATGGCAAGATAGATTGCTAACAATGGGTCTACCACGATATCTAGAAATCAATTATCTAGAAAGTAAAAATCTCGAATATGAAAATCTCGAAAACAAAAATCTAGAATGGAAAAAATCTCGAAAACAAAAATCTAGAAAATAAAATCTCGAAATGCCAAAATCTAGAAAAAAAAAATCTCGAATGCAAAAATCTAGAATGTATGTTTGAATTTTTGAGACAATGTTTAAAATTCGCCGCGAATTTTAAAAATTGTCTCAAAAATTCAAACATACATTCTAGATTTTTGCAAGTAAAGCAGAGCCTCCCCAGAACTCAAAACAAAGTTGAGTCCTGGCACAGAAGGCTTAAGGTTTTAGTTGGAAGGCCTCACATTGTCCTGTACAAATTAATTGAAATTTTGTCGAATGAATCTGTTCATGTTAGGTGCCTTGTTGAAAAACTTCAGATGGGAGAGGAGACTCGAGTTAGACGAGAGTACTTACAAAAAGAAAAACGTATCTTGAAAGTCCTCGACGAAAAGGAAGAGAAAAGGTATGTTGGGTTCCTAAGAAGTCTTGCGGCTAACACAAATTCATAAAACTTGTATTAAGTATTTTTTTTTTTTTTTAATACATATTTAATTTGTTTTTGTTTTCTTTTTTTGTTTATTGTTTTGATTTTCTTATTGTTTGCAACTATTTTTCTTGCTCAGAAAATAAAATATTGGGTTAACTGATGTATTTGTGTTTTATTGAGTTTTAACTGTTAAATACAAAAAAAAAATCTCGAATTTTTATTTTTTTTCGAGATTTTTTTCTAGATAGAGTCTTTCGAGATTTTTGTTAATTCTGGATTTTTGTGGATTCGAGATTTTTGCGTTCTAGATAATTTTTTTTTTATTTTCGAGATTTTCGGCATTCGAGATTTTTGGCATTCTAGATTTCGTCATGATCCCGCTAACAATTCCCTGTCGAAAGCTGAATATTTAGATTGGGAAGGTGAGAGTTTCTTGCTGAAGAATGCAATTGGTTCCCAAGTGTTGTTTTTCAGTTGTTGAAGTACGGCTCCTACATCCGTATTGGATGCGTCTGTTGTGATGCTGAGTAGAGCGTTTTCTTGAGGGTGATTGAGAAGAGTGGCTTGAGACAGTTCTTTCTTTGCTTTGTCGAATGCTTCTTTACATTCGGGTGGCCAAGAAAAATCTTTTGGTTTAGCGTTTCTTTTGGTGAGTGAAGCGAGGTGTGCATAAATGGGTGCAAGGATACGTGTCAGATGAGGTATAAAGCGGTGATAATAATTCACCATACCAACAAACCGTTGTGCACTTTTTATGGATTTGGGTTCATTGAAGTCTGAAATCGCTTTTACTTTCTCGTTGGAAGATTGAATACCTTTTTCAGAAACGTCGTATCCTAGAAATGTTAGTTTCGGAACGCCGGAGACACATTTTGAAGCCTTGATTCGAAGACCGTAATCCGAAAGGCGTTTGAACAGGATTCTCAAGTGTTCTCCGTGTTGCTCAGCTGAATGACTAGCCACAAGAATATCATCAACACATACAAACAGGAATGGAAGACCTTTCAACACTTGGGACATGAATCGTTGAAAGGTTTGTGCGGCATTTCTGAGACCAAATGGCATGCGTAAGAACTCAAACAGTCCGAATGGTGTGGTAACTGCTGTTTTGTGTATGTCTTCTTGTGCCATTGGTATGTTGTGGTATGCTAGTACCAAAAAATTTTTTGAAAATATTTTGCAGTCAAAAAATGTGGCGTTCGTGTCATGAATATGTGGTAATGGGTTCCTGTCTGGAATTGTGATTGCATTCAATCGCCTATAGTCACCGCATGGTCTCCAGTCGTTGACTTCTTGTTTAGCGGCCATGTGTAGTGGAGATGCACTAGGTGAAGACGATGGTCTGCAAATTCCTATTTGAACCATGTACTCAAATTCGTCCTTGGCAATTTTTAATTTGATATTGTTGAGACGACGAGGACGAGAGTACGGCAGTGGTCTGTTCGTCAATATGTGATGAACTACGGCATGCTTTACGGGCAGGTTGAAATTTGGAGGTTCCATGAGAGAACAGAATTCTTGGAGGATTGAATTATATTCTTCTTGAATTTCAAAAAACCGTGGACTTGTTATGTTTTCTCTACAAAGTGTACCACTAACACTTGTATTTGTGAGCGGGTCAATGCGTCTATGGTTTTTTATATCAATAACCAGGCCAGTTGATTTTAAAAAATCTGCGCCTATGATGGGTTTGGTTACGGAAGCGATGAGAAATGTATGGTTGAAAACTCTTCGAAAACCTAGCGTAGTTTTTAAGAATTTTGTACCGAAAACATTTAGGGGAGAACCATTTGCTGCTGAAATCTTTTGGTCTGGTTTATTGTTCTTGTATTGCTTTAATGACGAGGCGGGAATGGCTGAAACGTCTGAGCCTGAGTCAATCAAAAATATTTTGTTAGAAATTGGATCCTTAATAAAAATACGGCTTGAAAAATTATATGATTCACTGTCATTTGCCGTTGCAATGACAGCAGAATTTAATTTGAGTTATTTTTTTTGAAATTGCAAGGACTTCAATTTTTTGACAGCTACAACAATAAACAACCCTATGCGATACTAGTCCCACCAAACAGTCTGTTGCAACTAACAGCTAATAATACCAATGCAGCCAGAAAGGAAGCCGGATCTACTTTACAATTACTTAATAATATAAATATTGGTTTTCATCGTTGAAATATTTGTAAGATCAAATTCTATACATTTTCAATTAGAAATAAAATTTGCTGAAAACAACAGCATTTGAAAATAATTAATAAAAAGAGAAAACAAATAAGGAATTCTTTTCCACAAACAAAGGCTAGGTTCAAACAAAGGTCCTTCGAGCCGGATAATGAAAAATTGGAATATGCTCAGATCCACAAAACGGAAAATGGGAGATGATCGTCAATAATTTTATTTGAACTATGATGGTGGGTGAGTGTAATCGTTGTGTTTCATGCAATTCACGTAACAACTGTACTGATTTAAATGTATGTAGCTATTAGTGCTAATAACATAGAATTTTCGCAACATAGCGCGTTGAAAAAATTCGTTTGTTATATGCTCACGTTTTCTTTATTCGTTTCCAATTTTGCTCAACAATTGCGCGTTGTTTTAAATGGAAAATGGAATGAGGATTTCGAATAATAAATTCAAACATTAACTCAAAAAATTTAGCTATGTATGTTTTAATGCGAATGGCAAAAATAAATGGGAGATAAGATTCTCAAATTAAAGTATATACATACATTTTTGAAAGTACAGTGATGGTTCTTTACATTATATTTACGAGTACGAGTGCTAAGAATATTCAAATTTTTGCAACATAGCGCGTTGTACAAATTTGTTTGTTACAAGCGCACGTTTTCCTTATTCGTTTTCATTTTGCTCAGCAATTGCGCGCTGTTTAAAAAAGAAAATGAAATGAGGAATATAATTATACAGGGTGATTCACGAGCGTTGTGCCAAAAAGCTTGAGCGTGTAGGTTGAGTTGAGACAAGAAAAAAATCGTATGGGAGGAGGGGTCTATTCCCCCCCGTTTAGCCGGGAGGGGCAATTTTCTGAAAAATTGACTTATTTTGTAAAAAAAATTATTAAAAATCAACGGCTTCGTTTACAACACCATGCTATACCTTTCTGAAAAGCCAGAAACTTCTTCTTTCACTTTTTTTTAAATTAAATTGTTTAAGCGAATAGTTTGAAAAAAATAAATTTTCAAACTCAAAATTTTCAAAAAAAAAGCAAAAAAAAACATTTTTGAACTAATTTTGTTCAAAATTTTATGTAATTAAGTACTAATTTTGTTTTAAAAATTCAATGTCTTTGTTAATTTTTAGTCGAAAACAGAAAACCGGATGCAAAACTGTCTTTTCGTTTTTGAGAAATTAAGAAAAAACCAAAACCACTTTTTTCTAAAAAAAATCTTTGTTTTTATTTTTACCCATCTGGAGTTTTAGTTTAATTTATTGGTTTATTTTATAAATTTAATTTTTTGTAATTGGAGTTTTATGAGGACTCAATAAAGTAGAAAAGTATTGGATTTTTCCTGGATTTAATCATTTTGTTCATTGATAACGTCTGAAAACTGACCTGCAATTTTTTCTTACTATACCTGGGGCCGCGGCCACTCGCCTGCGAAGGGTTCTACCTACAAGGGGCTTAAGATAATTAAACCGCAATTTTTCTTGAATAAACAAAAAAAAATTAACAACCTATAGGTAAATAAAAGGCATCGCATATTAACTAAGCAACCATTTACAATTAAAATATTAACTCATCAACACATAACAATAACAAACTCATACGCTCGAGAAGAGTTAGCGGACAGGAACTTCTGCTACGGTTTAACTTGTTGTCGAGATCGGGAAGCCGAAAGACTCTACGCTGAAAGATACCCCAATAGATGGCGCCCAAGTCGTAGCATGTTTTCAAGAATCCGCCGACGAGAGCACGGAGAGCTAGAAGTGAAAGGTCAATGGCAGACGTTATCAATGAACAAAATGATTAATAAAGGGAAAATCCAATACTTTTCTACTTTATTGAGTCCCCATAAAACTCCAATTACAAAAAATTAAATTTATAAAATAAACCAATAAATTAAACTAAAAGTCCAGATAGGTAAAAATAAAAACAAAGATTTTTTTTAGAAAAAAGTGGTTTTGGTTTTTTCTTAATTTCTCAAAAACGAAAAGACAGTTTTGCATCCGGTTTTCTGTTTTCGACTAAAAATTAACAAAGACATTGAATTTTTAAAACAAAATTAGTACTTAATTACATAAAATTTTGAACAAAATTAGTTCAAAAATGTTTTTTTGCTTTTTTTTTTGAAAATTTTGAGTTTGAAAATTTATTTTTTTCAAACTATTCGCTTAAACAATTTAATTTAAAAAAAAGTGAAAGAAGAAGTTTCTGGCTTTTCAGAAAGGTATAGCATGGTGTTGTAAACGAAGCCGTTGATTTTTAATATTTTTTTTACAAAATAAGTCAATTTTTCAGAAAATTGCCCCTCCCGGCTAAACGGGGGGGGAATAGACCCCCCCCCTCCCATACGATTTTTTTCTTGTCTCAACTCAACCTACACGCTATAGCTTTTTGGCACAACGCTCGTGAATCACCCTGTATAATTCAAATTTTGAGTATAAGGAAATTGAGCTATTTTTACTCTTTTTGCAGTATAAGCGCACTGCAAAAAGATAAAAATTGAGCAAACAGCGCCAGAGCGATGCGATGTCCAAACGCAGCAATTGCGCGCTGCTAGGTTTGGAAACTGAAAAATGTCAAATCGATGCGCATACATGTCTTTTTTTATTTGTCCAGCATAAGCGCGCTGGAGAAATGAGAACATAAGGCATTACGATTTGACATAAAGAAGGTTTCTTGCATATATAGTTATATAATTTAAGATAGAGAACATTTATATTAAAACTGCAATCAACTAATTCATATTCATGAGTTTTGAGATGCGTCATCAATCTCTTGAACCTGAATGTTGTTTTGTAAAATACATAAATATCAATATTTTGTATTAACATGTACCTAAACAAATATTTTTCTTTTTATTTGCCGGAGCATTTGTCCGTATCACTCAAGAACAGCAAGAAATTGTTGATTCAGAACGCCCAAGAGAATCATCGGGTGACGATTTTTTTTGCCAACACGAAAGCGTGTAAAGGAAACTGTTGGAATAAATAAATTTATCTATTGAATGCGCCTTAATTTAATGGATTAACAGCATTGGACGAAAGAAGAGCAATACAAACAGATATAATTGAACAAAGAACGATTGACTACTTACGGATAAAGTTGCAGTATCGTAGACATATTCGATCAATGGAGTCACAGCAATTTACTTCTACAAGAGTGACATCAAATGCAGATACCATACAACCAATTAAATTGGGCAAATTTTCGGTCTGTGTTTGAATCGGAAATACATAACAATGCAACTTATTCCGATGCACAAAAAATGCGGCTTTTGATAGACGCATTGGAAGGAAGGGCTCAAGAGCTCATTTGTAATCAATATAATAACAAATACAACATCTTTCGAAGTCACGCTCAAGCGTTGCATACACCTAAGCCAATACAGTTACCATCGTGTGATTCGGTGCGAAACATTTAAAATACAGCAAGAAGTGCGTTTCGTCAACTACAACTTTTGCTCACGCCCGAAAAAGTTGCGGAATGTATAATTTTGCATAAGCTTGAATGTTTTTTAGATATAGACAGCCAAACACAATGGACGTTGAGAAGAAATACCGACTCGATACCAACGTTAAAATACTTGTTTTAGTTTTTGAAATTGCGAGCTAGCGTATTGGCACAAATTGAAGCAACTACTTAGATGCAAACAATCAAGTCAAATACTTATGTTAGCACATTCTGTAGAGCAGATGAAATGGCCTAACGAACAATGCAGCATACGTTTCAAGGGAATAAATGATTCAACTAGCAAAATACATACACGCAAACTTGTGTGTTCCTTACTTTCGCGATTCAATGATGAACCATTAAAATTTATTGAGTTAATAACCGTTCCCCAAGTGTTGAGAACATGAGTTCTTCATTCACCTCTTTCAAAAAATATTATTCCAAAAATTTGCTTGACAAGTTGGCTGAACCAGAGTAAAATTCCAGCACCAATTGATGTGCTGTTAGGTTCGGGTGTTTGACTGCAGCTATTAGAGATGGAATGTTTACCAATGAAGTGGGCATTGTTGAAGCGCAGCCCAATCAGTGGGACTTGCAGTGAATATTTGGCGCCTATTTGCAGAGGTCGAAATTTTAGAATACCTACTGGATGACTGTTGTGAATTTTGGCATGGCTTCCGCTACATATTTGTGCAGTTCGTACAATGATACAGGCAGCTCGTGAATCAAGCCGAAGAATCTGAATTGATGCAAAAGCTATTGAAAATGACTTCTATATGGACGATTACTAAACTGGTGCAAAAGCATTGAAAAATAACAAAAAGAAGTGAACAATTGAGTGAGCACTTTGAGCTTGAAGCATTTGATACATTGTTACAACAGTACTTACTTGGTTTAAGTTGGTTACCTGAAACAGATGAACTTAAGTTCACACTTCAACCACCAACGATAGATAATTAATTCTCATGAGGAAACCAAACATCGAATTCCTCGTCACATCTCACAAATAATTGATATTGGACCAACTGTATACTTATTGCAAGAATATTAATGCAAAAATGATGGAAAGCAAATATGAGCTGGGGAATGTGAATGGCAACAATTTCAGCAACAACTTCAACTGATTACGAAAATTCGTCTTTTCCGTTGCACTGATGTCAGTAATGAAAGAAAGATCTCACTTCATGGACTTGCGGATGCCTCGCTTTTAGCATGTGGTGCATCACTTACATTGGAATTGAATATGATGCCGCTTGATTGCATCAAAATCACGAGTTGCCCTTCTGAAGATATTTACTGTTCTACTGCTTCAGTTATGGGCAGCCCAATTGTTGAGTGAATTCATAAAAACGATCAAGATTGCAACAAATAACAACACTATTAAAGATGGCATGTGTTATAGAGGTTATTCCAGGTCTTGATGAACTTGTTCGCAATGTCCAGTTGAATGTAGCAACAGTGGCTAGTACAAAAACTTTGTCGATTTCCTGTACCTAAATGTTGAAGATGAGACTTCAAGGGGGGGGAGTGTGTTGCAACTAACAGCTAATAATACCAATGCAGCCAGAAAGGAAGTCGGATCTACTTTACAATTACTTAATAATATAAATATTGGTTTTCATCGTTGAAATATTTGTAAGATCAAATTCTATACATTTTCAATTAGAAATAAAATTTGCTGAAAACAACAGCATTTGAAAATAATTAATAAAAAGAGAAAACAAATAAGGAATTCTTTTCCACAAACAAAGGCTAGGTTCAAACACAGTCAACAACAACAAACTACATCCAGCGTTCAGCGGAGTAAACATCGTCATCAATTGTAGGACAGTGTTGCCGTCTGCCAAGTAGTTTTAAATTTAAAATTTTAAGTTATAATTTATCTGGACTTAAAAACAAATTAGCAATTCCAGATTTTTTTAAGTATATTCTTAATTTTGATATTATTATTCTGTTAGAAACTTTTCTTGAAGATGGTCAGGAAACACAATTTTTTAAGTTTTTCAAATATTTTTTTATTAAATTTATCCCCGCCTCACGCAGTAGTATTTTTGGTAGAGCGAGTGGAGGTTATTTGATAGCAATACGATGTAGTTTAAAGAGTTTTGTTTGTATTAAATCTGTAGCGAGAAAGACCGTTATAATGTTAAATCATAGGCATGAACAATTTTACATTCTTCCAACTTATTTAAATTGTACCAATTGGAATAACGATTTTAACGAACTGCAGACCTTTCTAAATGAAACTGATTTTAATAACATTCTAATATTAGGAGATTTAAATGCGAGAATCGGTGAATTTCAAAATCTAGCTTCTCTGGTGAACAACACCTCACACGCTTTTGAGAGTTTGAGAAGGTCTTTGGACATAACCGTTAATAGTTCTGGCAGGCGTTTAATGAATTTGGTTGAGGACTTCGGTTTAATGGTTATGAATGGAATAACTAAAAGAGATAGCAGAGGTGAACCTACATTTGTTTCCGGTCAGGGTTGTTCTATGATTGATTATTGTTTGGCTAGAGGCGATTGACTTACTGCAATTGAGGATTTTGAGGTGCAACCCGTAAGCTATTCAGCACATCTTCCAAGTTCCAATAGTGACATCCATACATTTTATCAACTTCGATTCCACTCTGAGTGAACCACAACAAAAATATAAATGGGTCGATAGTCAGGTAGCGCTCTACAAGCGTAGAATCGATGCCAAAGTAAATAGCCTACCGAGCAATGTATCCTGGTCTTGTGAGCAGTCGGCTGATGAAATAATTGAAATCATCAAGAGTTCAGCCATGCCAACCAATAACAAACAAAATTTAACTGCTGAGTGGTACGACTGGGAATGCATAAAACTCAGAAAAAAATCTTTCACAATGCTCAAAATTTTTAGGAAAACCAAGTCTAGGTTCTTTAAATCACTTTATTTAGATGCAAACAAAACTTATAAGAGAGTATGCAAAGATAAAGAAAAAGCTTTTATGTGTGGTCTAGCAACAAGTTTATCCAAATGTAAGGACTCGAAATCATTTTGGTGTAAAGTAAGATTGTTAGGTGGCGGCAAAAAATTTTCAGCAACATCAATAAATATCGAGTTACTAGCAAATCATTTTAAGAGACTTCTAAACTATACAACAAACTCACTACTTTTTCAATATGCTCTACACTCAATCTCTGTTCCAGAACTAGATGAACCTATTTCAAATAACAAATTACAAACAACTCTTAAAATATGAAAAACAATAAGGCATCCGGGCTATAGATGGAATTCCAGCCGAGTTCTATAAAAACTCCTCCCCGTCCTTCCTAAAACTTCTTCTTGATTTTTTTAATAAGCTTCTTGAAAAGGAAGAAATACCTCAGTCTTTTTTGATGTCACAAATCTGCCCAATTTTCAAAAAAGGAGATCCCAGCTCACCAGAAAACTATAGAGGCATTTCAATTCTTCCTTGCTTGAGAAAAATATTTACACAAATTCTTTATTGCAGGCTTATGAGGTGGGTAGAAGAGAAAAAACTGCTAAGCACTTTCCAAGCCGGTTTTCGCTCTGGTCTTTCAACTGTGGACCAAATATTTGCACTCTCAAATATAGCTAAACGTTTCATCGATAACAAACAAAAACTGTATGCCTTCTTCATCGATTTTAGAGCAGCATTTGACACTATCAATCGGAACTCACTAGTTTATAAATTAGCGAATTTAGGTATATCGACGAAATTTTTAAAACTTTATAAACTTCTAATCACCAATACTTGCGCTGCTGTGTAAAATGGGAGCTCCATGTCCAGTTTCTTCAAAACTGAAAGCGGCGTGCCCCAAGGTTGCTCCTTAAGCCCGATTATGTTCTCCCTTTTTATTGACGATGTCTCTAGTGAGTTGCCTGGGGGTGTAAGGTTTGGAAACCTACTTATTAAGGTTCTACTTTATGCAGACGACCTAGTTGTTTTGGCGGACAGCCCCACCACACACACGGCGTGCCCCAAGGTTGCTCCTTAAGCCCGATTATGTTCTCCCTTTTTATTGACGATGTCTCTAGTGAGTTGCCTGGGGGTGTAAGGTTTGGAAACCTACTTATTAAGGTTCTACTTTATGCAGACGACCTAGTTGTTTTGGCGGACAGCCCCACCACACTACAGTTACAAATTAATAGACTGAAAACTTTCTGTGATAAATGGGATTTGAAAATTAACACCTCAAAATCAAAAATTATGATCTTTGAAAGCACACGTCGAAGGAGGAACCCGCTCGAGTCATGATCATTGGATAATGAACCTATAGAGGTGGTTTACCAATTTAAATATTTAGGTGTTCTGTTTTGCAGCAATCTGGATTTTCGTCCCCACGTTAAAGAAAAATGCTTGTCAGCAAAAGCTGCAATTAACCTTATATGGAACAAAATCTTCTGCAATAAGTACATTGACATATCGGCTAAATTTAGAGTTTTTGAAGCCACTATTAACTAATGCTTATGCTATGCAACTCAAGTATTTGGTTACCAAGATCTCGATGATTTTGAGATAGTGCAACGCTACTTTTTCAAGCGAATTTTTAAACTTCCAAATTCCACACCAACTTACGCTATACATGTAGAATCAGGTATCCCGCCAACTTTTCTAAAAAATCTTAAATTTAATGCCGATTACAAAGTTAAAGTAATGCAAAGGTCAAATGAAAATCTCCATAAGCAAATGATGGATTTCGAATTCCGAAGGAATTTGTCGCCGTTTAAAGAATGGTATGAGATAGCAAATGCGCACAGTTTTGATCTAAATCTTAGAACAATTTCTCCTGCTGATTGGAAAGGTAGCTTCTATGATTGTATTGCTTTGGTGGATGATTCACTGTATCTTAAGTTCTTGAATAGAGCTCAAACCTCCCCAAGCAGATTGGTCTATAAGCAACTCAATCACACTTTGTTTGTAAACAATTATTTTAATAGCAAATTGTCTGCAAAACAAATACATAGGTACATTGTTTAAAACAAGGACTGAGATGCTTAATTTGAATTACAAACCTCACAGAAATGATAATCCCAGGTGTAACCTCTGCAACAGAAATGAAAACGAAGATGTCAACCACTTTTTAGCCGTTTGCCCGATTCTGCAGGAACTTCGAAGACTTTATTTCTCAAAGAGCTTTCTCAATCTCCAGGAAGCAAAGAAATCTTAAACGGAGAGTACGGTTGGAAAAATCTTTATAGTTATATTGATCATGCCTTAGAATATCGAAACAGTTTTTCAGAGTAAATTAAATTTTTTTTAATATTATGTATCTATCTTTTCATCAGGGAATTTATATTTATAAAAAAAAAAATTGGATGCTATGTTTTTTTTTAATTAATTAAATCTATTTATTTATTAAAGTATAATCTTAAACTTTGTTTTTGTTTATTCTCGATAAATGTCAATTTTCAGGCAGACGGCAAATATATATTTTGCAATGCTAATGTTCTTGTAAAATGTTTCAAATGTATCTCGTGTTTTGATCAAATAAAGAATTTTTAATAATAATAATAATAAATAGTTGTGAACTATTTCTCGAATTCGACCTATAATGACTATTGCGAATACGTGAATGTTGTTGGTGAAATGGAATTCTGTTTTGACTACGGGAAGAACGCTTATCGAGATTTAGATTTGAGAGTATGCTTTTTATTTCACTTATCTCGGATTGAAGGTTTTGGTTAATAGTGGTAAGTTCATTAATTGAACGTTCGGAATGCGAGGGATTCGACAAGTATGAGTCTTGTTTTTGATAAACTTCAAAAATGTCATCTGCTATTTCAAGCAGTTCGTCCGTTTTTGTTTTAGAGCTCGATTTGATTGAGACTTGGGCAAGAGTGGCAAGACGCCGTTTCCAAAGTTCCAGAATGAGACTCTCCGTTACAATCATTGATTGTCAGGCCAATGTTTGTAGTCTTCTCAAAAACTCGGACGGCTTTTTGTCCCCCATCTCCTCCCCTGAAAGCAAAGCTTCAATTCGCCTGCTTTCGCTCATCGAGTGTCTATCTATAAGAGCCTTTTTGAGATTTGTGTATGGCGTTTGAGATTGTTGTGTCAATATATCGTAGACGCTTGCAGCCACATCCTGAGGAAGGGATTGGACAACATGATGAAATTTTGTTTTTTCTGAAACAATATTTCGAGTAGAAAACTGTGACTCTACTTGTAGAAACCAAATGGCTGGCATTTTTGTCCAAAACTCTTGGAGTTTGATGGATACAGCATGAATGATTCCGCTTAGCGGGGGATTATCATTGGATGCATTATCGTCGGTACTCATTGTGTTTATTCAAAAACAATATAATTTATTTGAGGATTGAGAAAAAAAAATTTTAGTTGAGTTGAGGGATGCAGCTTACAAAATGGAGAAATTATCAAATTAATTATGTAATCGAATAACAGGATAAATTTTAATTTTGAAAAAAATGGATAAAAAGAAAACTCAAGTTATAGAAATGAATGAGAGATAAAAAAAAATTAATAGATAATTATGAATACTTGTGATACGTGAGATCTTCCAGAAAGTTCTTTGCTTTTTTCTTCCGTGCTTAGCGTTGCTATGGTTTGGCACGATGGTGATGTTGAAATTGGCTCGGTGCTGTTGTTTATACCTACTCCAGGTTGTGATTTAAAGGACTTTTTGTTGCTTGAGCGTCTGTGTGCGTATAAGGATGCTTGAATTTTTGGATTCGTCCTTCAAAAGCTTGGACTGGGTAAAAATGTCTGGATGGCTGATTTAAAGCCAAATATTATATAAATTTTTCGATTTATATTTTTGAAGTTCGAGTGTTATGCAATATGTGATTGAAAGAAAATATGTAAATGGGCTTGAATCAGCGTCAGCAACTGGTATTTTGCGTCGTGAATGGATTTTGAGCGTCGGGAATGGATATTTTTCGTCGGGGTCACCAATTTATTGCTGACTTCTTCATTGAAATTCAAAATATCAACAATAATTTTCTGTTTTTATTTTTGAACAAATACATATATATTTTACAATAAAACAATTGAAGAAAAAATATAACGCACAGGTTGCTTTTAATTATTTATCAAGCTCCGTTCTGCTTGGTAGCTGAGTATCGACTGAGCTTTTATGAAAAAAGAATAATTTAGAATATTTATTTTGTAATTTTAATTTCTACCTACCGCATCCATCTCCATCTATAATTTCAAATGAATAATAATTTATTTTAATTAAATGAAACAGTTCCGTTTCCGTTCCGCTACAAAGTAACAATTATAGAATTATCCCCATACTCGTCATCAGATCAATTTTAATGATTTGAGAACATAAAAGTTTCAATTTTAATGATTTGACACATAAAAGGTATCTACAAGTTAGATAGATATTCGAAAAGATTCTTTTTGAATAATTTAAGTTGCTCTTTTCTTCTTAATTCGCGAGGCAGCGTTTTCCAGAGACGAATCCCACTGATGAAAAACTGTCGCTCAGATGTGAGACAGGTAAATCTTAGAATTGAAATAAGTTAAGTTCTGTTAGATGATAAAAACTGGATATGATTGAACAAGTCAGGTGGCTGTATAGCCTGGATGATTTTAAATAACATTGTTAGAGTCTTTTGGTTTAATATGTTGATGAAACTTATACCGTACAATTTTAAGGAGTAGTTAGAGATATGGTCGTAAGCGGAACGACGCAACCCAAAGACATAACGAATAGTATTGTTGAACACAACTGTCATCTTTCTTAGACACACACAATCCAAGTTGAAGAAGATTTCACATCCGTACGTCAGGATTGGAACAACAAGGGTTTTAGCTAGCATTTTTCTAGTTTCAATTGGCGTAAATTTTTTTGAGATCGTTAGGGTCCTGAGAGCGCCATATTTCTTTCCAAACACAGCGTTTATATGGTCATTCCATGTCAAAGTCCTATTGAAGCAGATTCCCAGGTTCTTGGCCGTCTGTACGTATTCCACTGGAACATTATTTAAGAGCACTGTGGGCAAACATGAAAGGTCAACCATACTCCGTGAGATTACTAGACATTTGGTTTTAAGGGGATTAAGAACTAGACCACATTCATTAGACCATTTGTGAATAGAAGACAGGAAGTCATTGATGTTGCTAACACAGTTTTCTATGAGACCCAGAGATGAACTCTTTAGTTATTGGACATCGTCAGCAAACATTTGTACATTCCCATAGTTAATTACTCTGGGAATGTCATTCAAGTATGCCGAGAACAAAAGCGGTCCAAGGATAGAACCTTGGGGAACACCACGCGACACAAAGATAAAGTCAGAAACCTTACTCCCAGAAACAACTGCCTGACCCTCCCTGTTAAGTAAGAATGAATCAATTTAGTTGCTTCCGGAGCAAACCCGAAATCTATGGATAATTTGTAGCAAAATGTGTTATGTTCAATCGTGTCAAATGCTTTGGAGTAGTCAAGAAGAAACAAGAATGTGACTTTATCATTGTCCATGGCCGTCCTTATCCGCTCAACTACTCAACTACTGTGATGAGACCGAAAACCAGACTGCTAAGGGGATAGAAGATATTGTCAAAGTGCTGATTAATTTGCCTGTGCATCAATCTCTCCATCAACTTGGACAAAAAAGGAAGGATGGATATGGGAAGATATTGAGTCCCAATTCTATTCTTCAGAACAGTGCTGATTTTGGAAAATTTCCATTTTGATGGGAACTCACTTTTAGTCAACACTGAGTTGATGGCAAATGTTATGTATGGGAGGATAACAGGCATAACTGCTTTAACGAAAGTAGGATGTAAGCCATCAAATCCCACAGAGTTGCTCTTGATAGAAATAAGATTCTCCACAACTTCTTCGGCAGACACATTAGCAAAGTTGAACCCATTTGGTAGATTGGAAGAAATAATAACATTTTGATGTAGACTCATAGATGAAGAAGGTTGTGGAACGGAGGAGACAAATAAGTTGTTCAATTCATTACAATCAATATCAAGGCTATCGCTTCCCTATTCCAACATCGCGCAGGTTCTTCCAAAGTTTGCAGCCATTTTGAGAAATATTCAGTTGATTGGAGAACCACTAGGTTTTAGCTGTGTTGATAAGACTTACACATTTGTTTCGCAATTGTCGATATAATTGGTGGTCTTCAGCTACTTTGAAACGTTTTCAATTTTGATAAACGCGGTTTCTTTGGTTGATGCAGCAACGAATTTCGTCTGTAAACCAATGGTTGTCTTTGTGTTTAATAGTCTTTGTCTTCAGAGGAACTGGGGTGTCAAAAAATCTGTTAAGGTTATCTTCAATAAATTCGATTTGGATTCCATAAAGTAGACGTCCTGCCAACGAATTTGTCTTATGTCAGATTCAAGAGCATATAGGTTGATATTTTTAAAGTCACGGTATTGGAATGTTAACTCAGGTCTCGTAAATGAAAAGTCAAATGAAAGGTAAATAAGGTCATGTCTAGAATATCCAGGAGCAGACAACTGGTCGTAAAAAAGATTTTACTTGTTTCGGTAACAAAAAATACGTCAAGAAGGGTACCAGAGTTAAGTGAAAAATGCGTCGGATTACTTATAATTCACCTGATGAAGGTTATATGTTCTCATTTCTCATGCTACTTATTACTTATTATCAACTAGAATGTTACTATTCAAGTCCCCACAAAGAATTATGTTTGGGAACTGGGTACAATTGTCCTCGAAAAAAAAGAAGATAAGTCAAGGTAGGAGTAAGGTCTGTATACGACTCCCAACAAAAGTTTATCATTTCTGCTGCTTATTTCAATGAATAGACTTGAATAGCATCAGTGGAGAGGGAAGAGGGTGCAACCCTACATTTGAGTGAATTCCTTATATACAGGGTGATTCACGAGCGTTGTGTCAAAAAGATAGAGCGTGTAGGTTGAGTTGAGATAAGAAAAAATCTTATGGGAGGGGAGGGTGTATATTCCCCCCCGTTTAGCCGGGAGGGGCAATTTTCTGAAAAATTGACTTATTTTGTAAAAAAAGTGGACAAGTGCGAGATAAACTCGCTCGAGGAGCGTTCCGTACTTGATTATCCGACCCTACTTTCTCTCAGTTTTGAAGGATTTTTTATACAAGGATTAAGATTTGAAACCAAACATTTTCTTTTAAAATAATTTGAATAGTCTTTCTGCCTATTTCCTTCAATGACTTCGAAACTGTGTATCTTAAAAATCTGGTAGCAGCATTTTCGGATCACTTCTATCTACTCAAGAAAATGTGAACCAAATTTAATTGCAATCAGCTTAGCAGATTCTAAGAAATCGCTTGTGAAAGACAAATAAAAGGAAACCGAACTGATCTTATAGGTTTTCGTTTTCACCTGTGTAAGAACCCTAAAAAGAAACAAAAATTTTGGCCATCGGCAAACAAAACGAAACACCACCGTAAGAACGAATGAACAGAAAACGAAGTGATGTTATAAGGGTTTCGTTTACACTCTGTGTACGGAACCCTAATACATATTCGGATTTATGCTTATTTACATCATCACTGTAATGTTTTTTGTATTTTCTGTCACCTACACGTTTTAACTACATTTTGAAATTATTTTGGAAATGCCTGGCCAAGCCCTTTCGGATATGAGGAGGGGGTGAAATTGAGTGTTTTTCATAGTCCTTTTTTGTTGGTTTTTTTTTTGAATAACTTCAAAACCATTTGCCTTGAAAATATATCGTTATTTACATTATTAGTGCAATTTTTGTTGTTGTTCTGTAATCTATACGTATGGAACTATTTTTTGAAATTTTTTAGGAAATTCCAGGCCCACCCTTTTTGGTGATGAGGAGGGGGTAAAGTTTGGTTATTTGCATTTTCGGGCTTTTTTGTTGTGTTTTCTTGAATAATTTCAAAACTATTTTTCTTAAAAATACAAAAAAAAATATGTTTGTCATTGCAGGCAATTAATGAATGATTGTACTTAATTTGAAGTCAATAGGGTTACCACCTGTTCAAAAAAATCGTTTTAAAATTTAATGAAATTGGAAATTAGTATATTGAAAAATTTTGCATGTTACATAAATAACTGTGACTTCTTGTCACTTTTCCGGTAATATTCATGTTATAGGCCTTTATCTCAATTTTTTCAAAGAATTTTAGGTCCAGTAGTTTCGGAGATTAGGGGGGGGGGGGAGGGAATGGCCTGTTTTTGACATTTTTGCCTATTTTTCCATATTTTCTTATATAACTACAAAACTATTTCTCTTAAAAATATAAAAAAAATATGATTGTATTTCTACTTAATACGTTGATATATTGGCCAACTTTTAACTCAATCGGTATAACGGTTTTGGAGGAAATAAATTGTAAAGTTGAGTCAAAAATTAAAAAGTTACTCCAAATATTAAGTCATATCTGTGTTATATGTAACAGTACAGACTTCTTATTTGCTTTTCTGTAATCTACAGATTGAGACCTATTCTCAGTATCTTTTTCATAATTTTAGGCCCAGTTGTTTCGGAGATCAGGGGGGAGAATGGTAATTTTTGTATTTTTTTATCTTTTCTCTTTAATAACTTCGAAACTATTTATCTTAAAAACATGAAAACAACATTTTTAGATTACTACTGAATACTAAAATATGTGTACCAAATTTCATTGCAATCGGCTTAACAGATTCGAAGAAATCGCTTGTGAAAGACGAATGAACAGAAAACGAAGTGATGTTATAAGGGTTTCGTTTACAC
The DNA here is from genome assembly GCA_943590905.1 of Sphaerophoria taeniata. NCBI lineage: Eukaryota > Metazoa > Arthropoda > Insecta > Diptera > Syrphidae > Sphaerophoria > Sphaerophoria taeniata. Next base: position 265,110,266 of record OX016540.1, read on the forward strand.
TCTGTGTACGGAACCCTAAAAAAAATATTAAAAATCAACGGCCTTCTATTGGGATATCTATCAGCGTAGAGTCTTTCGGATAACCGATCTCCACAACTAGCTAAACCGTAGCAGAAGTGAAAGTCCGCTAACTCTTCTCGATTGTATGAGTTTGTTATTGTTATGTGTTGATGATAATATTTTAATTGGAAATGGTTGTTTGGTAAATATGCGATGCCTTTTATTTACCTTTATGTTGTTTATTGTTTTTTTCATTTAAGAAAAATTGATGTTTAATTATCTTAAGCTCCTAGCAGGTAGAACCCTTTGCCGGCGAGTGGCAGCGGGCCCAGGTAGAATGAGAAAGTATTGCAGGTCAGTTTTCAGACTTTAATAATGAACAAAATGGTTAATCCACTGAAAATCTAATACTTTTCTACTTTATTCAGTCCTCATAAGACTCCAATTACAAAAAAAAATAGTAAAAAAAAAGTTAATGCTTCATAAATAAATTTAACAAAAAGTCCAGATAGGTAAAAATAAATTAACAAAGATTTTCTTAGAAAAATGTAGATTTGTTTTTTTTTTCTCAGAAACGTAAAGACATTTTTGCATCCTGTTTTCTGTTTTCGACTAATAATTAACAACGGCATTGAATTTTGAAAATAAAATTTGTACTTAAAAACATAAAATTTTGAAAAAAATTAGTTCAAAAATGTTTTTTGTCTTTTTTTTTGAAAATTTTGAGTTTGAAAATTTATAGTTTTTAAACTATTCGTTAAAACCATTTAATTAAAAAATGTTGAAAGTTGAGATTTGATACTTTGTTTTTAAATACTTTGTTTATTTTATTGTTATCAAATTGTTCTAATTTTTGTGTTTGATTTATTGAAAATAAATTTTATTACTGTTATTGGAAAATTCAAAGAAAGTGAGGTTGAATTTATAGAAGTCCTTCACGTTCCTGACTTATGCATCCTTTATCTGTCTCGAAAATTGTTCAGGAGGGTTTTTCAATGATTTTTTCTAAGAATGGATGTTTAGTAAAAGACCAAAGGGACAATGTTGTTGCAACTGCAAGCTTGGTGAACAATATGTTCCGACTTAACAGACCACGCACCCAAAGTGCATATGTTACAAAAAATGTAACTTCACACTTTGAACTTTGGCACAAGCGTGTTGGACACCCAAGTATCGAAACCACACAAGCTGTGATTCAGAAATTGGTGCAGAATATTGATTGCGATAGCTCAAAAATCAATTGCATCACATGTATCAAAGGTAAAATGGCACGCCAGCCGTTTAATTCAATTGGAACTAGAGCAGAATCAATATTAGAACTGGTACATACAGATCTTTGTGGTCCGATTGAACAAAAATCAATTGGAGGTTCAGAGTACATGCTTCTATTCATCGATGATTTTTCAAGACAAGTCTTTGCGTTTTTCATTAAAAGCAAGAATGAGGTAGTGGAAAAGTTCCTTGAGTTCAAAAATTTTGTAGAGAATCAGACTGGGAACAAAATAAAGGCCATTAGAAGCGACAATGGAAAGGAATATTGTAACTTTAAGATGAAGAAGATACTAGTAGATGCAGGCATTCAACATCAAACAACGGTTCCATATTCTCCACAACAAAACGGGTTGGCAGAAAGAATGAATAGAACCATAATCGAAAAAGCACGTTGTCTTCTCATCGAGTCTGGTTTACACAAACGATTTTGGTCCGAAGCTGCAAATACGGCCGTTTATTTAACAAACAGAACACCTTGCAAAGGTACAAAAGAAAAAACACGTGAAGAAATCTGGAGTGGAAGAAGAGTGAATCTGCAGCATCTTAAGGTTTTCGGTTGTCAAGCAGTTATTCACATTCCAAAAGAAAAGCGGAAGAAACTCGATGCCAAGGGAAAAGAAGTAAATTTTGTTGGATACTGCACACACTCAAAATCATATCGCCTCTATGATGTAAAGAATAAAGAAGTCGTAATAAGTCGAGATGCAGTTTTCCATGAGCAAATTTTTCCAAAGGATGGTGAGACAAACGATACATCTTATTGTGATATTTTTACAGGATATGATTCAGTGGGGAATGAAGACGAAATTTCATCAGTGGATTCAAACAATGAAATACCAATCGAAATAAGTGACGAAACGGCAAGTGAAAACAATTTTTTAGATGCCCAAGATCTACCAGAATAAGAAATCCACCTGAAAGATACGGTTATCTATCGTACATGGCTAACGACAATGATGACGATCCAAAGACAGTCGCTGAGGCAATGAAGAGTGAACATATGTCAGATTGGTAAAAAGCAATGAACGATGAATATACAGCTCTTTTGAAAAATGGCACTTGGGAAATTGTTTCATTACCAGAAGGAAAGAAAGCCATAAATTTCAAATGGACATTCAAGACGAAAAAAGATGCAAGTGGTAATTTCGAAATATATAAAGCTAGATTGGTCGTAAAGGGATCGATTATCAAGAAACATTTTCTCCCGTCGTAAGGTACACGTCCATAAGGGTACTTTTAAGTTTGGATATCGATCAGATGGATGTTGTGACTGCTTTCCTGCAAAGTGCACTTAATGAAGAAATGTACATGAATCTTCCTGAAGGTTTTGATAATGCTCAAAATAAAGTATGTAAATTCAAGAAATCACTGTACGGTCTCAATAAAGCTAGCAGAGTTTGGAATAAGAAATTGGATGAAACTTTAAAGAAAATTGGACTTAAACAATCAAAAACCGATCCGTGTTTTTATTACAAGACAAAGAGCACAGATAAAACTTTCGTCGCTATTTACGTAGACGACATACTGATTTTTACAAACAACAAAGAAGAAAAAAGAATTCGAGATGAAAGATTTTGGAGAAGCTAAATTTGTGCTTGGTATGCAAATAACTCGCGATCGAGAAAAGGGAAAGTTATGGATAGACCAACGGACATACTTTAAGAATATTCTCAAGCGATTCAACATGGAGGATTGTAATCCGGTATCGACACCCTTAGATATTAACCAAAAGCTTATAAAAGAAACACATCAACAAAGCAAAGATGAAACTGACTACATGAAAACCGTTCCATATCAAGAAGCTATTGGAAGCATTTTATATGCAGCACAAGTAAGTCGCCCAGATTTATCCTTTGCATTGGGGGCTTTATCAAGATTCAATTATAATCCTTCAAAATTTCACTGGATAGCGATTAAACGACTTTTCCGTTATATAAAAGGAACAATAAACTACAAGCTAGAATACACTCGAGACATTGAAGGATGTTTAGAAGGATTTTCGGATGCTGACTGGGCTAGTGACTCAGATGACAGAAAGTCAACTACAGGTTATCTCTTTAAATACCAAGGAGGACCTTTTTCGTGGAATTCAAAGAAACAACCTACTGTCGCTCTCTCCACCACAGAGGCTGAGTATATGGCTTATCCTCAACATCTCAAGAAGCACTTTGGCTTCAATCTTTATTGCAAGAACTAATTAATTGGAATCAAGAATTTTATTGCAATGCGATAACAAGAGTGCAATAAACATATCTAAAAACAACGTTTATTACGCACGTTCAAAGCACATCGATATAAAGGATCATTTCATTCGAGATCTTATAGAAGAAAATAAATTAAAAGTAGTATATTTGAAAACTGAAGAGATGCCTGCTGATGTTCTAACCAAAGAACTCCCTACTACAAAACATAACAACTGTTGTAATCTCATTGGTATTAAAGTATAAAAATCTAGTTGGGGTGTTGAAAGTTGAGATTTGATACTTTGTTTTTGAATACTTTGTTTATTTTATTGTTATCAATTTGTTCTAATTTTTATATGTTTGATTTATTGAAAATAATTTTATTACTGTTCAGAATCTTAAAACATCAAAAAACAAAATGAAAGAAGAAGTTTTTAGCTTTCTAAAAAGGTATAACACGGGGTTGTAAACGAAGCAGTTGATTTTTAATGTTTTTTTTTTACAAAATAAACGACAAACTTCAAAACCATGACTTAGAGTGCCAAATACTTTCAACATCGCTTTAGTTACATTAAAGTTTAGTCTACTGTTGGAATGCGGAGCATTATTTGTACTGGGATCGCCCACCATCATCATTTATAAAATAAAAACATAAAAAACGCACACCAAGAAGAACAGAGAACACGTAAATTATTCGTTCGACATTAATTGGAAGATTAATATGGGATGAAACTAAAATTGTTGTAGGCATTGAAAATGTAAGGAAGAAAAACAGAAGATGAAATGATATTGGCATTAGATAGAGAGAAGAAGAAGCTAATTACAATAATATTAACAATTCGAAATATCAATTAAAAATATAACACGATAAATAGATTGAATAAAGAAAATTAAAATTTAAAAAGAATAATCAAGGCATAGAAAATTTCTTACTAATAAAAAACACCCTATATGGCAATGATGGCATCACTACCTTATTGACCGACGCTAGCTGTGGTTGATGGTTATCTATGAAGGTTCATCTGTCAACATTAATAAGAAACTAGTGAGAACTTATTGTCGAGGGAATATCCTATTAAATTCTCAAATAAATAGTAAATAGTAAATAGTCGCTCTGACTAACCTGCAGTTTCCAATACGAAACTGAGTTGGCATACTAACGGGGTCAAGTGTTATTAAAAATTAAATAGCAGCTCAATATAAAAAGTGCGTTGAGTTTGAACCATACCATGTTGCCATCGGCATCTCCTAATGACCCACGTTATTTATTAAACTGCAAAACTTCAAGCTGTGTTATCCTGCCATTAAAGTTATTAAGGAACACAGTAGCACAAGCACAGAATAATTTCATGCAGAACTTAAATTTTTTCTTCTAATCATCAAACCGATGAACAATAAATACAGAAATTTTAATAGTTGTTTCGTAGAGATTTCTTCATTACACAGTTTGTTGGTATACACTTAATTACGGAACCAACATTTATCGACAGGAGATGCCCCCGGCTAAGTACAATAATTGTTTACTGCCACAGCAAAATACTTTTATTGTTATTGCCACACCACAGAAGCAATAATCAGCGCTGCTGCTCCGCCCCGTAGTGACTTTGATTGACATGGCTCTGCAAATATTGCCACATTAAAATCATTTTTTAATTTATTATCCTAAAATGCATTCCGAAAATGCGTTTTTACAATATTTTGCTTATTAACTCGCACCCTTAACCAACAACACATGCCATTATTGGCCATAAACAATGCGCAATGCGCATGCCCAACCAATGGTATTTTACTTCCTTATAACTCAGAAATTATAAACCCTACACCTGTAAGAGGTGTGCTACCATCAAGAAGCTTTATAAGCAATGAGGTTTATTATCACCTAAGGGAGACTCCTCCTCTAGCTTTATGAGTAACACACTTCATGCGAGAAGCGAGAAATAAATGCCACATTAAACATAATATACGAAGAAGCTTTGAACAAAGGAATTTAAAATGAAATCCCAGCTAAATATGCTATTTCTAATTAACCTAATTTCATACAACGGAATCATAAGTTCATCTTGAGAGGACTTTTTCTATCAATGGTCTCCCAAGAAAGTGGACAATTAATGTATTGTGGACTCTAAACATTGGGATATCAAGTTGAACATTTTATTTCCAGTAAGTGTCTTCATTATTACGTTCTGCAATCAAACACTAAAACACTTATCTGTCCTCTTTCAGCACTTAAAAAAGATGTTCCTTTGCAGTTTAGAATTTAATGAACACATAAAGCGTCATTTGACCATTTAGTGAATCCGAAATGGTCGTTGTACCCGATTCCTCAAAATTGTAATTATCTTTGCAAGAAAATGAAGACCTCAGAGATTTCAGGAATGTGTTTAACGACTGTCTTATTGAAGGCTTTAACACGAGAAATATTTTGGTGTTTAGGTATTTGCAATAAAAGAGAATTGATTTTCTCTACGAAAATCCATAAAACCAATCTACTGAGGCTTCTTTAAATGTGTACCTAATTGCACGTGAAAAATCGTTTTTTAACGAATATTAAACTGTCAATATACAATTATTTATATTTTCAAATTTAAGTGACAAAGATATAACCGAGATTAGTATGGAAAATGGCAATGAGCACTGGAAATAATTGTCGCTACAGCTTGATGGTCGAAAATTGACGTTAGGTGCAGGGGCGGACTAAGTGGCAGTGGAACCCGGGGCGGTGAAGCAAGCTTACACTCCTGTAAAAATTCAATAATTTTAATTTTTTAATTTAATTTTATTGCACTGAATGTTTTGATCATATCATCAAAATCTATATTTTTGTGTGCTCCTTTACGATTGAAAGTAAAGCCAGACTAGTCAACCTATTTTGGCTCATTGTTGATTCTTAGATAAATTCTTAATCAACTTTAATTTTAAAAAGCTTCGTTCCCACGATGCCACTGAGACGCAAATTGTTAAATAAATTCTCATCCCCAATGATAGACTCTGTAGTCTGTAATGAGTCTAAAAAGTCCCACTCAACAATGGAGTTTAAAAATTCGAAGGCTATCCAAACTTCTTCGTATTCGCCAGATTTCCAATATGATACTGTTATCTGTTAGTTCTGTAAATATTGAGGTAAGCATTGGAACAACAGCACGCAGTTCTTCTTCCGTTCCATACAACAATATTTTCGGTTGAAGAGCAGAGAAAACTGTAGCAATGTCGTCCATGGCATTAGACCGATGAATAAGTTCAGTGTAAAATGTATCCTGACATTCTAGCATGGATCTTTGTGTTTCAACTTCCAACGTCAAACCAGCATCTTGAGCTCTTTCGCCAGGCACATAGGACTCTGCACAGAAATAGAAAACAGAACAGCAACCGGTACCCCCCTTGCCTGAAACACCCACAAATTATTTTTTCGTGTCCGTGAATATACATGTGAATACCATTACAACTCTGCCTGTGCCTTTTTTGGTAAATTCGTCTCAGTTGCCATCCCGCCTGGGAGTGCATTTTATTTTACCCTTGTGATGAACTATTCCCATTTAAAATGCGCAGTGACATACCTTCTTAAAATAAAATGCACCTTAAGAGATTTTCAGCTTGTAGGCAAAAAGAGAGAACAATCCGTTCGGTCGCTGTTCTATTTTCTATTTCTGTGGGACTGTGTATGATGTGCAAAATAGTTATTTTGCTTTTACTGATGGCACCCCCTATTATTCTGCCACGCGGGGCGGATTCTCTTTTTCCCAATTCAGCCAGTGGCCTATTTGATTTTTTCGTACTGCAAAAGGTCGAACATGTTGCGCGTTCCCTTTCGTATTTTGGCTTGGAATTCGTTTTCTATTGATCTGAGGCTTCAGACCAAGCTTACCTACATATAGTTCATCTATCTCAAGTCGGAAATCAGCCGATGACAATTATTGTTTTTCTTACCTTACTCTTCGGTATGCTAGGTAGGAATTAGCCCTGGTCAGGTCCAATAGATGATAAAACATACGAACTTGCCATCTTTTGGTTATTATCATGATCTTACATATATCTTCCCATGAAACTGTCGATCAGATGTACGCCACCCATGTGCCGATTGTATTCACCAACGATTTAACACAGCGTTTGACTATCAGAAACCAATTGATATCTTTTGCAAGTAAGAACAATTTTGATATAATCGTAGGTACGTTGCGACTTCAACTCACATCATGTTCAGTGAGGAAGCACCAATACTAACACTAGGGGCGAGTCCCTTTTTGAATATATTATTGATAACAATCTTCTGGTGGTGGTGGATAACAAAGGTAACACTCCCACCTTCGTTACAAAAGACCGTAAGGAGGTACTCGATGAAACATTACCAAGCAATTCAGGCACCTGTCAGGTAGAGCAGTCTAAGGTATAAGACGACGCGACGCTTCTTTCTCAGATCATCTTCCAATTGAATTCTGTCGTCAAGTGTTCGAAGAGTCCGGTTGTGTCTGTGCTGTCCTCTGTCTCTAGTTTTTATTTTTTATGTCCCGTTTACGTCCCTCGCGTCCGTTAATAGAAACAAAAAATTAAAATTATAAATACAACCAATAAAAAGAACAATAACAAACAACATTAAATAAGGGTATGGTTTATTTCGCTTTTTTTATCTTGCTTTTGGTCGTTTCGCCACGGTCGTTTTGCATTTTGTTATTTCGCATTTCATTCGTTTGGTCTTTTAGTTGCTTCGCTTTCGATTGTTTCGCTGTATTTTTTTTGCCTTTCAGTCTTTTCGTTTTTCGTTTATTTTGCAATCGTTTATTTTGCATTCGTTTATTTCGCTTTTCGATTCTTTCGCTTTTTTATTATTATGATTTTAATTGTTTCGCCTTCATCTGTTTTTTTTTTTTTTTTTTTTTTTAATTTTAATTTTTGTATACGTAAGGATCCTGAAGACTTTAAAATTCGCGCGAATTTTAAAGTCTTCAGGATCCTTACGTACACAAAAATTAAAATTAAAAAAAAAAAACAGACGAAGTACATATGTACTTGAATTGACGATTTCTTCAAAATAATAGGAAAATTCTTCACGACTTAGTTTATCCTTTCCTCAAATTGATTTAAAAGTATTAGGCGGGGAGCCCTCAATCCTGAAAGTGCACTTACACGGATTTCAAAATTTTTTATATTAAAAGATAGTTTAAAGAAATACCAACAAATTAAGCCCGGTATGACGAGGCCTATCCTGGCACCAGTATGTATTTGCAATTTTTTGCACTAATATCAAATTCCAACATCACATTCAATCGTGTCTCATACAACAACAATAACAAAAAAAACGCAAATCATCACCAGAAAATGCACCCACAAAAAAATGCATCCAAAAAAATACCCGCTAGCCACAAGAGCACAGTAAGTTCATAACCCATCCCGTTCTCCTCGTTTCCCCGTCGCACAGTGGGGACACTTGTATGGGAGAGTGGAAAAAACTCTGTAAAAACCAAACCACAGAACCGATTTTGTTGAAATTTTCAGAAAAAATTGCTTAAAGCAAGGAGAATCTACTCCATAAATAACCACCCCCTGCCACGCCCTCAAGAAGAGAAAATGAAAATGAAATGAAAAAGAATATAATTTTTTTTTTTTAGGAAAGTAATCAAGAAAGTAAAACAAAACCTGTTACATATAAAAAAAAAAACATTGATAAACATTTTTCTTTAAATCTGAAAAAAAAAGAAGAAGGAAGGAATTAATATAAAAATGTTCAAATTATCATAGAAGCGATTGTTATAATTTGAAAAAATCAAAAGTTATGAACTTATAAATTGATTTTCAAACTGCTTTTACATCAGACATTAAAATAAAAAAAAATTTTTTTTACGCTATCAGATCTTAATCGAAAAAGCTTATATCAAGCCATAAATCGATCAAAGACTTGCCTCACAAACATGTTTGTTCACCGGCACATCACTTAGCGCATTGTTATAGGTTAGTTAACTACAAACTAAGGCATCATGCATTAAAAAAAAAAAATATTCTTTCATGCAAAAAATTAGAAATACACAAATAAAAAAAAATTCAGTGGAAAGATGTTAGCATATGTAAGCATAACGAGTAAGAATGTTGTATAGAAAGAAACTTAATTAAAAAAAAACATTAATTCAATAAATTAATAGAAAAGTAAAGTAAAAAGAAAAGAATAGAAAAGAAAAAGTAAAGAAAAAAAAAGGTAACTTCAATCCTTTAACATTTTTTAAATGTGTTCATATTTTTTTTTTTAACTATTCACTTTCACTTATTTTTAAAAGAAGTTTTGCCTCCTCGCTGACCGTAAAGTTTTTCGATTTTGGTTCAGGTCGTAAGCTTGTTATATGAGGATCTGATGATATTAAGAGCATATGAAACACGTCCTCATTTGTAGCTGTTCTTGATGATTTTCGGCTATTATGCGATCTGAAAAGTCGAAAATCCTTATTACGACTTTCTTGAGCTTCTTCAGATAAGGACCCAATTGGCAAAGCACAGGATTCAATAATGTCCTTGCCGTGCATTAAAATTTTGTGCACACTTGCGGGTAGGTAGTACCAAGGGTACAATTCAATGGCCATTTTGGCCGTTTCTAAGGCATAATTGTCAAATTTTTCCGGATCTATATTCAAATTGCAACACACGACTTCTAGGATAGTACCAAGTCTTTTAATAAGGGTTTCATCAATGTTTGTTATTTCTGCTGTCAAGGACGGATTTTCAAAGAACCGTCTTGAAGTGTTTCCGGAATTTGTTGTGCCAGTTCCCTGTTTGACTATGTCCACTAGAAGTCCCATTTTTTCTCGGAATTGTTGTTGAATTTTTTTTTTCGTTTCTTTTTTTACAACAGCAGTAACCGGACACGTTCTCCAAGCCTTAAAAGGTAAGTTGTATGCCAAATGAAGAACATACTCCATAAAACGAATCCTCGCGTGCAGGGTTGACATTCCCAATTTTAGTGAAGCAGCATTCGTTGGTTTTGATTGAACTTTAAAAATATCGTTCATCTCTGATGGCTTTGCTCCACAGACCGTGCAGTTACTGCTTGAAGACGTGTTTGTCACTACTTGTGCAGTTTTGCCATCAATCATGGTGAAATGCAAAACATGATGAATTTTAATGGAGCAACCTCTTAATTGAATTTCCGTGTCCTGAAGGTCACGAATTTCACATTCAACGCGATCTTGTTCTCTTTTGATTACCTCGGGTGTTTCTTTCAAACAAGAAAACTGAAGGGGTCGACAAAAACGAGTTGATGATGGCCGAGGATTTTTCCAAATTATCTGTTGACTTTCTTCTTCAACCATTTTTAAAGGCACAATCGATGTAAGAAACAAATGTTCATCGGAAACATTATCCTCTGACACCGAAAACTTCTGCATATAGCAGCTTTGTCCACTAGCACCATCACATCCCCATTTGGTGTGAAGTGTAAGGTCTTGACCCTGAGGGTTATAAAGCGATTCATTACCTTCAAAAATTCTTTTGCATGTATGGTCCAAAAGATCTTGCAGAGGAACACAAGCAGATTTTTCACTTACAGTTGTATTTCCTGGGTAACACTTTTTTCTAGCTTCGGTTACGTTTTTGTATGAAGGAAAAATGTCGTGCCCAATGTCTTTCGTTGCTTTTCTCAGGACTTCATACTGGTCTTTTGACAGCTTGGCTTGTATTGTTAATGCCAGTGCAGAATCCGGGTCAAATACTTTTTGTTCAGGTGGTTGTGATGCAGCATCAATTAAGTCCTGAGAAAAATTGTTTCGCAGTTTTTTAATTTTGTTTTTCTTGCTTCGATTACAGCATTCTTCAAAACTCTTAGATGGCCTTCCAGTACGTGAATTGTTTAAATTCAAAGCAGCTTCAACATGATTGCTATTTAACAATTTTACTTGAAACACACCACTCACCCATTTGGAGTATGTTTTAAGAAAAACATTTTTTTTGTAGTGCACGTCACGAAGTCGCGAATTGAATTTTGATAAAAAAAATTTCCGGTAACTTCTATTTATAATGTCTAGGTCCGTTTCACTTAAATGTGGGTATTGGTTTTTTAAAAAGTTTTCAAAGCTTTCTTTAGCATCCAAAATCAATTCAGTTAAAATTGAACGAGGCACTGAAAAAACACTTGACCGCGACATCGTGAATCGTAACAATTTAAACCAAAAATAAAAAAAAAAACATGAAATCAACACCTTGAAACGACCCCCAAAGTTTTCAAAGAGTCGAAAGAGCATTTTAATTGAAGATAACAGAAGTGCAGTTATGTTAAGAAATTTTGAGCGAGTTGCAGAAAAATGAGAAGATTTGTTTCCAGACCTAAGTGGTATAAATTACAGTTTGATTTATATTGCCAAAGTCTAGTTCATATTTTTATAGTTATATATTATATTATATTTATTTAAAAATAAAGCACAGCCCAAGGACGCTTTATAATCTGGGCAATGTCTAATTTTTAGTCATTAAAATTCACTAAAATTGGTCTAGAAGTCCCATCCGGACGAATCCGGATACGGTTTTTACTGATTATTGAAGCTTAGAGGCTACACTATATGCTCATACTAAAAATAAAGCAGCGCCAGATGGCGCTAGTTTTAAAATCATTCAGAGAAAATGGACGAGCAATAAAATTGATTACTTTATTTTTTTTTATATGTAAAATGGTTATTTTCATCCAATTTTATTTTTAAAATTTTCTATAATAATAACTTAATAAAATAAAAAAAAAATCTTTCAAATCGGCTCATAATTGACTGAGAAAACATGGTTTAAAAATGACTCCGATTTTATTCATTTCACTCAATTATCAACTTTGAGTGAAAAAATCTCTAGATATATATATTTTTTTGACGAAATAAAGTTGTTACTTGATCATACCAATAATTGACTATTCAAACGCGCTACCAACAAAAAAAAAAAAAAACTTTTTGGAAATGACTTATTTCCACGTTTTCCCCACTGTGCGTCGTACAATTGCACAGCTTATCATATGCATTACATTGCATTGAGCTTTTTTTTACTCATTCAATGTGTGCATATGGTGTGTTGTCAATAACAGATGAATAGAGATTAGCTGTTTGAATTCCAGGGACGGATCGATTCACGCTGCCGTTAAGGCATAACACTAACAGTGGCGCTGAATCGTAAAGATTTCTGATATTCAATTCAGTAACTCTTTTAGATCTTGTCTGTTTTGGTCTTTTATTTTTTTTTAACTTGTAATGATCGATAATTTCAGAGTCGATTATTGCAATATTCGTGGGCTAAGAATTAATGTTCTTGCAGTGTACATCCACACTGTTACAAACAGGCCAGCTGTTTTGGCACTGAGTGAAACCGAAGTAGGTGAGAATACCGACCCTACTGAATTTCTTATTCATGGGTATTGCTTAGTGCCCTTATTCCTCTCCCACCATGGTCTCGCCGTCTACATTAGGGATGATGTCGCTTATCAATTCGTTCCACAATATGGACCTTGCTCCGACCCTTTTTTCAATTTTATGTGGTTCAAGTTCTCCGTAAATAAGCACATCATCCACTATTGTTTCCTCTATCGAAGCCCAAATTTGGACAGAGCTTCAACTTCTCGCGAATTCGACGCTCTGTCTGACTCCATCCAAAGAATTGTATCCTTATATCCTCACACTGAAATCGTTATTACGGGCGATTTCAATGTACACAATTCTTCGTGGCTTCTCCATTCGGGCCAGACAACACCCGAAGGAATGTGTGCTGAAATCTTTGCTGAGTTTAACCACCTTACTCAGCTTGTCACTGAGCCCACTCGAATATCGGATATTGATGGCCAAGCGGAAAATACTCTTGACTTGTTCCTTACGTCTGACCCTGATAAATACACTATCAATGTATTAACGCCTCTAGGCAGATCAGACCATAGTATTATATCTGCAAATTTCTCGTGTCAAAATAATCCAGTTAAAGAAAGAGCTCCAAAGAGAACCGTATAGCAATACGAGAAAGCCAACTGGGACGGTCTCAACAACTTTTTCCGGATCTTTAACTGGTCACTATGCTTCCTCTATAATGACGTAGACTCCAGCGCTAATATGATTACTAATATGATTATTTTGGCAATGGAAACTTATCCCGAATAGGGTTAAAAGCATCAATTCAAGCTGTAAAGAAGTTATCAGGGATAAAGAAGTAAAGTTCCGGTGTTTTAGAGCCAACCCAACTGAGGAAAACCGGAACAAGTTTAAACAAGCCAGGAAGGCCTGCAATGCCCATATTCGACGGACCAAATTCTTACATGACCAAAAATTAAAGCAAAAAATACTGCAATGTCCCAAAGGCAGTAAGAATTTTTGGTCTTTTGTGAAAAATATGAAGAATTCTTCTTCTTCCTCGGTCCCTACGCTCGTTGACAATGACACTCCAGTTGTTAGCTCTCTCGCGAAAGCTAACCTTTTTGCTAGGCAGTTCGCCTCCAACACTTCGCTGCCAGAGAGTGTCATGACTCCCCCAGCTCTTGAGTGCGTCAGTCATTCCATGGGGCAAACCTTCTTTCGCACTCGTGCTGTGGCAAGAGTCCTCAAAGATCTCAACATACATAAATCCGCTGGTCCGGATGGTATCCCCGCTATTGTTCTGAAGAGGTGTTCTTCCACGCTGGCAAAACCCTTGCTTAAGCTTTTCCATCTATCCTATTCTTCTGGGCTCGTTCCGAGCAGTTGGAAAACAGCATTTGTCCAGCCAATCCCAAAAAAGGCGTATCTTCTGCTCCCTCCAATTATCGTCCGATTGCACTTACGTCCCTTCTTTCTAAGGTCATGGAAACGCTGATAAACTATCAGCTCAAGAAATATCTCGAAGACCGAAAGCTTCTTAATGACCGGCAGTACGGCTTTCGCAGCAACAGGTCCACTGGTGATCTGATGGTTTATCTCACCGAACAGTGGAACAAATCTTTACATCGTTTTGGAGAAAGTAAGATTGTTGCACTTGATATTTCAAAGGCATTTGATAAAGTCTGGCATCTTGCTCTTTTATCGAAAATGCGTGCTTTCGGAGTCGATGAATCCCTTCTTCGTTGGATTAGAAACTTTCTTTCGAACCGTTCAATACAAGTTGTATTGGACGGTTTCAAGTCTGAAACCCACAATATAAATGCTGGTGTGCCCCAGGGCTCCGTTTTGTCTCCGACCCTCTTCCTCATTTTCATAAATGATCTCTTGTCTGTAACTTCTAATCCAATTCATTGTTTCGCCGACGATAGTACCCTTAGCTTTTCATATTCGTTCCCAGACTCACATCCCTCCACTTTGGATGTGGACCTGCAACGGCAAAATATGATAAGCTCATTAAACTCTGACCTAAACAGCATTGTACAATGGGGAATTAAAAACCGCGTCGAGTTTAATGCTTCGAAAACTCAATGCTGTCTTTTATCGTCGAAGCGAGATGTACCCCCCTTGCCACTGTCCATGAGTGGCACTTGCATCAATGAGACCGAACATCTCGAGATTCTCGGTATGTGCATTACCACCTTTTGTGGAGCGAGCACATATGCGATGTCGCCAAAAATGCCGCAAGATATTTGCGTTTCTTAAGACGGTGCAAGAAATTTTTCTCCCCGTCTGATCTGGCTATTATCTATAAAACATATATCCGTCCAAAGCTTGAGTACAATTCCCATTTCTGGGCTGGTGCTCCAGCTACTTACTTAAGCCTCTTAGATGGAATACAAAGAAGAGCTGTAAGAATGATTGGTGATAGAGAGATCACTGACTCATTCACCCCTTTAGACCACGTAACGTTGCGTGTCTCTCCTTGTTTTACCGTTACTTCTATGGTAATTGCTCTAGTGAAATAGCCAGTTGCGTTCCTCCCCTCAAACAATAATAATCGCGCTTCTAGCAATGCCCATCAGTTTACCCTCGAGCCCAACTTCGGACGTACTCTCAAGTATAGAGAATCATTCTTTAGCCATACTACGCGAATGTGGAACTCTCTTCCACACTCTGTCTTTCCCGATCATTGCAATGTTCAAGAATTCAAGACCAATGTACATCGACACCTCCTTTCCAACCCCTTCACTTCTTCCTAATGCACTCACTGTGTCTCTGGCATAAAAAGGGTATAAAAAATCCCTTGAGTGGGTGCAAATTATAAAAAAAAAAATCCCTGATGTTAAGCGGGAAAAAAAGCCATTTAGAAATAACAGACGTACCGATTGGCATGTCTTCAACAGAGAAATTATTAAGAACATACATAGGTCAGCTTAGTACTGATACCAATCTTAACACTGTGGAATTCACGCCAATTTACGGAATGCCTTTGACCAAAGCCGTCCACTCATTAACACGGCGAAGAAAAACAATAAACAATAAAATAAAAAGAAACAAGAAAACTTTTTAATCGGGCAAAACGCACTAGAGTAGAAAGCGACTGGGAATGTTACACCAGTCAAAGAAAATTTAAAACTGAAACTTATAGAGCGAAACGAAGCTCATTGAGAAACTTCCGCAGTAGCTTGAATGTGCAAACCATTCGGCGAGACTATGGAAAATCCTCTCCAAAGTAAACACACCCATAGGTTCCTTAAAAGGACCTGATAATCAATAGATAGAATCCTGTCAAGAAAGTCTAAAACTCCTGGTTACATCCTGGGTAACACGTACTTATAGATAACGAGTCAACAAACAACATACACGACAGAAGAAAAGTTAATTTGGGCTATTAACTCTTTTCCTCCTTATAAATCTCCAGGCATAGACGGCATCTTCCCCTTGATGCTGCAACTAAGCAGTTATATCATTACTCCACATCTGATGAACATATTCCATAACAGTCTAAAGTTCCGAAGACATGGTTGTGTACCGGGAAACGAAAAAGCGGATGAGCTTGCAGGAGAAGGCTCAGTACTTGATCCCACTCCCATGTCATATCATTCAAAAAGCAAATGATAGATGGAAACTCACGGCAACACCAGGAAACTCTGGACTAATTACGACAAGAAAAAAATCGATAGGATTTTACTTCTTAAAAAAACGTCCCTAAGATCCCTCGTAAGATAACGGGACATTACCTACTGGGCTACCACAAAAAGAAGTTTGGGCTTAGCATAGATGACGTATGTAGAGGCTGCGGCAACGAAGAAGACCACGAAAACACGACTCACTTCCTAAGCCACTGTCCAGCACATTCTATTACGTCAAACTGTTTCAAGATTCACTATTTCTCCTTAGCCAAATACTCCAGCAAATGCATTAAGTAATTGTCAAAATAAAGCCGATAGTTCTATGTCCTGGTATGCCTTGCGCCATTTTCCCCACCACATTCGAAGATGCTCCCATTCCTGGTTCTCCTTGATCACAACATATTTTTCTTCTGTTTCAGGTGCAATTTTATAGGAAAATCCAGAATCCCCGTTTTGAACAAATCTCTTATAACCAAATTTGTGATGTGTTTTTTGGATTATACCTCTTCAAATTACTTCTTGCTTTAGTATCTGTTCATTAGTGTAGGCTAAACATCGATAATTTCCAATTCCGATAGTTTTATCGATAGTTTTATCGATACTATCGATAGTTCTACTAAACATAAGTCTTTTTAAATTTAAAATTAAATATCACAAACAAATTTTTATTTAAACTTTCAAGAATGGTTAAGAAATAAAATTTCGTTTAGATTTTTTGATTTTAATTTGTTCCTTTTGGTGGTCATTACCTGGCTAGCTTTGGAAAAAATGCGTTCGCTCGGAACACTTGTCCCTGGAATCCCGAGGTACTTGTTGGCAATTTCCTTTAGCTGACTTTCGGACCAATACTCAAGTGAGCTATCTGGTTCTGCTGATAATTGGTTTTTCAAAATATTGACGAGTGTCAATGATTGCATCGCTGATTGGTGTTGCTAATTGGCGTTGAGGTGGCAAATCATTTGGCAAAAACAAGAGTTCGTCAATTTTGGAATTTTGGGATGTTGATTGGTGTGGTGCTGTTATTTCTACATCGTCTATAACGATGGTGTTCAAATTTGTAGTTTGTCTATTTGATGCAATATATAACGCATATTCTTTTTGGAGAGTACCTATGTGCGGCGTTTTCGGCGTCGGTGTTTGTACGAAACCCATTTTTTTAACCCTGGGTCCAAAATGGTTGCCATGATTAAGGATGTCCTTGAATTATAAGGTTTTAAAGTTTTGCTTACTGATAATGTTAATGTCTTCAGCAATTCTTTAGCTTCATCTGTTTGAACCTTGGTTTCGAGATCAAACAGTTTTGCATTAATTTTCGTATGACAGGTATAATTAGTGAGCTGGTTACAAATTACTTCCCAGATATTGTGGTCGTTGCTGTTTCAAAACAATCTAAGAGATCTACAAGTTCTCTTATTACTTCGAAGTTTTCGGCTGTTAATGCTGCAGGAGCTTTTTGACTTTGGTTTATTGCTTAGGCCAGCTCACTTCGTACATCAGATAAGCTTTTGAGCATGTAGAAGGAACTATTCCACCGTGTTTCTACTTCTTGCAGGAGCTTCAACTCGCTTTTAATATTTTTTATTTTAATTCTTTTCAAATTGTCACTGACCACGGTACTTGACCGAAAAAAAGTCACAATTGCCTTAGCTTTTGACAGTTTTTCGGAAAATTATGTTATTTTAAAGCAGTCCTGAACTAGCTACCAAGTTAAGCGTATGTGCAAAACAGGGTAAATGACGGATTTGTAAAATTTCTACAGTTTTTAACATTTTTTGTGCATTGTCCCTTACCATTGCAACCATTTTTTGCCGAATGTTAAAATCAGACAGGATTTCATTTATCGCCTTGTTAAAATAAAATTTCAGATAAAAACACATGCTATATGTATATGTACGTACAAGATTGGTCAAAATCAAAACAGAAGCAGAAGCGACAAACATAAAATATCAACTATTTAATTTTTTAAATCATTGATCTTACTTGCGACATATCATTGAATTCAACATTGAATTTTGAAAACAAAATTTGCAGGTACTCAACTACATAGAATTAAAAAAAAAAATCGAAACTTTTTTCAAACTTTAAGTTTGAAAATTTATTCCTTAAAACAGTTTTTTTTATAAATAAAATGAAAGAACAAGTTTGTGAAATGGCAAAAAAGTGGCCGCAACAAATCCTACCTTTTTTCATGAGAATCTACTCCTTTTCCTCACTCAAAGTTGTGAGAATTAAGGAGATCGAAATCTAGTACCTTTTTCGATTTTTCAAAAATTCGACAAAATGTTTTTTTTTTATTTCTTCAAAAAAATGTTCCTCAAAACATAAACAAATGTAAAAAACAAATTATAAACCTCAACCTTAAATAAACAAAAAAATAAAAAAAACATCAATTTTGGACATCATACGAAATAATAAATTTGCAAAAATTTCCAAAATAGTGCCAAATCCCACAAAAAACTATTTCTTTTTCCAAAAATTGACTACTTTCCGGAAGGAAAAGTTTTGCAGTTTTTCAACCCAACCTTAACCCATACGCTCTTGCTTTTTGACACACTACTCATGAATCAGCCTGTATATTTGTTTCAAAACGAGATATGTAGCTTTTACTTTGTTTTGACCAACATATAATGAAATTATGTAAAAATTTTATATTGAACCTACCTTTGCCATTGCCTCTGATGTGTCTCGGCCGTCGTTTTCAAAACCTAGAGCAATGGTGACAGCAGCTTTCCTTTGTGCACAAAGTCGCAAGTGACTGAGAGGATGCCCTCATTACTGGAACTGGTCCACATATCTGTTCTGTAGTAATATCACAGTATTTTACTTGCTCAAGAGTTTCCCTCAATTTAACTTCCATTTCCCTGTACTGCACGGCACGGGTATGAGGGTACTTTTTAGGAATTTTCTTTCTGGAAGCTCGTACCTCGGGTTCAGAGCAGATACAAAGTTTCGGAATCCTTCGTGCTCCGAGGTCCGAAAAGGCATTAAATCCTTTACAATCATTTCTGTAAAATTTTGTCGGGGTCTATTTTTCTTTCGAAGTTTTGTCATACAATTTGCTTCTATCGAAGTATGACTTCAGCAATCCGGTTTGCTTGGATACCGTAACCGTTCCTGTTGCAGTCCCACTCGGACTCGGTCCTGGTGCAGTTTCTTGACCTGTGCTTGTGGTGGTTGATGAAGATGCTGCCAACAATTGTCCTTTTTAAAGAAATATATCAAAAGGTTAAGCTTCAACATCCATAAACTGTACTCATACAACGCAAACAGCTAAAAGAATAATTAACAAATATAAAAACAATCGTTTTCCTAGACATATGTACGTAAAAGTGTTATTTTATACCAATAAAATAAACAAAAAAAATGACTTATACAATATACATACCTACATACCTAAAATTTCATTAAAATAACAAAATTTTGTTCACTTTTTGTATTTTTTTTCTCTGTACGAAAATGCATGTGTTCAGTGTTCACTTTCACCCACCACCAAATTAAAAAAAATTCAAACTGTCAGGAGTCAAAAGTAAAGCCTACTGAGATTTTTACGTTTGACACCAATGATATTTAAATTTTTGTTGCTGTAAAAACTTAATGAAAAATTGTTTTTAATGTGGCTTTTCTTACAACCCAAGAATTGATCCGTGACGTAAAAGTGTCAATTTTTTTCCCTTAAACGCATTTCTTTCACATTGAAACTGAAATTTTTCCTCGAAGGATTGATTTCTCTCGAATCTCTTTTTGGAGACGGATTTACACATACTTGTACACGGATTTTACACATATAATACGAGTTTGACATTTCTGAGTTTTCTATTTTTGTGATTATCATGAACAAAATGATTTTACAGCTGACCAGACAACACAGACATTCAAAAAACGAATTGATTCGTTTTTGCTCATTTCTTACACGCCAAAAAACATTGAATTTTAGTTGCAATTCTTCCTGGTTGTAAGAAAAGCCACATAAGACAACTGCTTGAAGAATATTAAATGACCGACTTCGAGTATGAATACACTGCGAGACTGCGACTGATTTTATTATTTAGAGAAAATATAACATGAGTGAACAATATTTTCAGTGAGAGTATAATCAATTTTAAATTAAACTATTCAAATAACAACAGTAGTTAATTAATTACATATGTTCAACACGCCCACTTTTGAATAATTTAAATTGAAACAAAATTAGTTTTAAAATGAACTGTTAACAACTCCAATCAAATTTCTAAATTTTTCAAATTTATCTTTACTTAACCCTTGGTAAAAATATCTGCAATTTGGTGTTCAGAAGGAACGAACTTCATTTTAAAATCTCCTCTCTCATATCTTTCACGAATGAAGTGATAGCGCGTCTATGTGCTTCGTGCGCTTATGAAACTCAGGGTTTTTAACAAGCCGGATTGCTCCTTGGTTGTCCATATTCAACTCAGCCACACCATTCGTTTTTATTGGTACACGTTCCGATACAAGCTGCTGCAGCCAAACCATATCTTTAACAGCTTGAGATGCCCCCACGTACTCTGACTCGGTGGTCGATAATGCCACACATTTTTGCCTCTGCGATGCCCAGGATACAGGTCCACCTCCTAACTAAAAAAAAACATCCCGAGGTTGATCTTCTCGTGGCACTATCACCAGCGTAATCGGCATGACTGAAACATATCAAAGATAAATTGTCAGTCTTTCTAAAAAGTATACTCATTGTCTTAGTGCCACTGATGTATTTCAGAATCCTTTTGACTGCGTTCACATGCATTTGAGTTGGTGCTTCCAAGTATCGGGATACAACTCCCACTGCAAATGCAATGTCTGGCCGAGTAGCCACTGCTAAATACATTAGGCATCCTACGGCCTCTCTATACGAACACTTAAGTGCCTTTTGAGATGAGTTTTCTTCACATCCGATTCTTTCAGCTGGTGTTGAAACTGGCTTACTGTCCGTCATATAGAACCTTTTTAGTACCTTCTCTGCATAACAAGTCTGGCTAATATGAATTTCCCCATTTGATGATCGTGATAACTGCATTCCCAAGAACCATTCAGCATCCAAATGTGTAATTTCAAATTGTGTTCTCAAGAATTCCACTAACCTCATACCGTGCGTCGTCTTTCTTCTTTACCGCTATCAGCCCGTCATCTATATAAATCGTCAGTATAAGACGGCTATCAGCATTGTTTCCGATGAAAACACAAGGATCCATTTCGGAAGGTCTCAAATCGAATTTCTTCAGAACATTACTAAATTTTTCGTTCCAACAACGAGAAGCTTGCTTTGAGCCGTAAAGGCTTTTACGTAACTTACAGACTTTCCCGGAACCATCATCGATTCCAAAGGGTTGTCGCATGTATATGTTCTCATTCAAATCTCCATTTAAAAAAGCTGTTTTAACGTCAAATTGAACAAGAGTTGTCTCTTGTCACCTTCACAAGCGGCGATAACAAAAACAGTTCAAATTGATATAAACTTTGCCACAGGACTAAATGTTTCAACGTAGTCTACTCCATATTCTTGCGTAAATCCACAGATTACCAATCTCGCTTTGAATTTTCGTTTCCCATGTGCATCCAAGTTTTTCAGTTTATCGACCCATTTGTTATCATTTATCAATGATGTTTAGGTTTAGAATGATTTTGTGTAGATTTGTTATGTGAAATTATTAGTAAGTGTAATTGTGTAATTTAATTGTTAGTATGATACTTTTACCAATTCTGTGTAATTATGTGTGTGTGGTGTGTGCCTTTTCTCTGTGTGTTTTGTGCTTGTTTCATAAAATAAAAAGGTTTTATTTCTAACCACGTTATAAAAAATGTTTTAATTTATTAACTATATATGTGTAATGATTTTGTATAACAACGATGTGTATGATTTGTGTGATTTTATGATTTCGTGTTGAATAATGTGAATGTCTGATTTATTTTTTAACAACGTAAGATAAGCCAACCGATCTCGTTGACGACTAATTATTCAATGCTTTAGATTTAGCAATTCAATTACATTACAATAAGCAAGCTTAGTTTTTACTCATGCACGAAAGCGACAGAAAAGAGAATGTGCAAAAACCAGTATTCTATTATATGAGTGATTGCATTATTGAAAGTAAAAGCAAGTTAAACAAAAATGTATGCATATTATGAGTACATAATTAATTAATTGAGAGCAATTCTTAGTTTTTCTATTTAAATGCAAAATATGAATAGGGTATGGCGTGCGCTGTTTGTCATTCTTAAACATCAAGCCCCTTCCTGAAAGCTTATGGGCTTTCTGAACTTGGTAGACGAGTCACTTTAATTGTAGGACGGACATAATCTCCAAAATTAGTCCGAATTGTTACGACTCGACACTTATTATCTGGTCCAGGGTGGGTTTTGATAATACGTCCCAATATCCATTTGGATGGTGGCAGATTGGGTTCCTTCAGTAGCACCACATCATCGACTTCGAGGTTTCGTTGAGGAGTTTGCCATTTGGAGCGATGTTGTAATGAAGTAAGGAATTCAGAGTGCCATTGTTTCCAAAAACCTTGAACCATTGCCTGTAAGAGAGACCAGTTAGTGCTTATTGAAATTGAAGAGTTAGATAAATCGGGTTGAGGAACACTAGTATAGGGTTCTCCGATTAAAAAATGAGCAGGAGTAAGGCCAACGGGGTCAACATCGGAAGTTTGCCATAATGGGCGAGAGTTAAGCAATGCTTCGATTTTCGATAGAAGGGTGTACATCTCTTCGTAAGTTAATTTCGTATCACCTATTACTCGCTTAAGGTGAAGTTTGATGGAGCGAACACCTGACTCCCATAATCCTCCAAAATGTGGGGCAGATGGTGGGATGAATTTCCATTCAATGTTGTCCTTGGCCAAGTGATTGATGATGATATTGTTGTGTTGTTGGTTGCATAGATGGTTGTATAGCTCGTTAAGAAGACGTTTCGCACCAACAAAGTTGGTACCGTTGTCGCTCCAAATCTCAGCGGGCTTGCCGCGGCGGGCAACGAAGCGATCAAGAGCTAATAAAAAGGCAGCTGATGTTAAGTCTCCGACTAGCTCGATGTGGATTGCTTTTGTTACAAAGCACACGAAAAGAGCAATGTAGGCCTTAACAAACCTGGGGTTCCTACCCCGATTTAAGCGAAGTGTTAGTGGCCCGGCGTAATCGCACCCAACTCTACTGAATGGTCGCGCGTACCGAACGCGATCGGAAGGAAGATTTCCCATCAGTTGTTTCGTGGTAGATTTTTGTTGACGAATACAGTTGACGCATTCTCGAACCACCTTTCGAACGAGATTTCTGCAACCAAGAATGTAGAAATTTTGTTTGATTAGAGAAAATAAGAGAGAAGCACCGGCATGTAAATGATTTTGATGAGTAAAGTTCGCGATTAACCTAGCGATTCTATGAGATTTGCATAAGAGAATAGGGTGTTTTTCAGAATAGGTCAAGTTCGCGTGTTCTAAACGACCACCGACACGAAGCACACCTGATGAATCGATGAATGGATTTAAACTTTTGATTCTGCTTTTCGATTGAAGTTCCTTTTGGGATTTTAAGCATTGGATTTCAGAATAAAACAAGGTTGATTGAACATACTTAATGATTTGCGTTTTAGCCATTGATAATTCGTTTGTCGAAAGTGGTTCTAAATTTTGAAGACTTTTAGATAAAAAGTAGTTTTGAGTGAAACGCAAGACATATGCTGCTACTCGTACTATTTTAAACCAACTTGAAGATTTGTTTATGATCAGTTCAAACGGATGATTGCAATTATTATTAGTAACGAGTAATACCTTGACGATTTTGTTTGTCTTACGCTCTTCCAACTGCTGTGTATCGATGTCATCTGGGCTGTAATTTGACGAAGGCCATTGGTCTCGATCTTTTCGAAGCCATCCTGGACCTTCCCACCAGATATCCGTTTTTTTTCAATATGGATGGATATAGTCCTCTTGTAGCGGCATCAGCGGGATTAGAGGCCGATCGAACATGGTTCCATGCCTTAAACGGCATTGATGTGAGGATTTCAGATGTTCTGTTTCCTATAAATACGGACCAATTCTTTGGGGAAGCAGCCAAC
Source organism: Sphaerophoria taeniata (assembly GCA_943590905.1). NCBI lineage: Eukaryota > Metazoa > Arthropoda > Insecta > Diptera > Syrphidae > Sphaerophoria > Sphaerophoria taeniata. The sequence goes on from OX016540.1 coordinate 265,134,708, forward strand.
CAATGCAGAACTATTGATGAGTCAGTCCAGCCAAATACATTAACATCTGGGACCTGTAAAGATATCTTGATTTTGTTTAGCAATCGAACAAGTAATAAGGCTCCACACAGCTCAAGCCTTGGAAGAGGTAAAATTTTTAACGGAGCGACCTTAGATTTAGCTGCTACGAGAGAGATGGAGATAGAATTGTTAGAGTTGACGTATCGACAATAGACCACTGCTGCGTATGCATCCAAGGATGCATCGCAGAAGCCGTGCAGTTCCCAATAACGTTGTTTGTTGAGCATGACTCGCGGTATAGCGAGTGATTCGACGATGGGTAGCTCGTTTCTTATCGAGCTCCATTGTTGCGATATGGATTCTGGAACTTCGTCATCCCACTTGATTTGGTTTCTCCAGAGGTCCTGTAGCAAGATCTTAACTCCAATGATGACTGGCGCGAGGAATCCCAATGGATCGTAGATTTTTGAAGCATCTGATAAGATTTGACGTTTAGTGCATGTATTCGACGGATTTAATTTGACTCTATAAGAGAACGCATCTTTTGATGGACACCACTGCAAACCCAAGATTTTGACAGAATTCGATTCTTCAAAGTCTACTGGTGAAAGTTCTCGTTGATCTTCTGGCAGAGAAATCAAAAGTGGCCAGCAATTGGTAGTCCACTTTCGTAAATTTAGTCCGGCTGATTTTAACAGTTCCACCAGCTCCGTACAAAGAAATATGATATCATCAATGTTATCAGACCCGGTGATGACATCATCAACATAAAAATCTTCCAAGAGAATCTTTGATGCTCGAGGATGACTTACGGATGAATCTGTAGCTAACTGTTTTAAAACACGAATAGCCAAAAAAGGAGCTGATGCGGTTCCGTACGTAACAGTGAGAAGGCGAAAATGTTTGATTGGTTCAAGAGGGCTTTCTCGCCAGACAATTCGTTGTAAATCTGTATGTTTTCGAGAAACCCAGATTTGCCGGTACATTTTCTCAATATCTCCGGTCATTATGTAGGCATATTGGCGAGATCTTAAGCATATTGAAAATATATCCCGCTGGATGGTAGGACCGATCAGAAGGGAGTCATTTAAAGATTTTGAACCGTGAGATTTTGCAGACGCATCAAAGACGACTCGGATTTTCGTAGTACTGCTATCTTCCTTGAAGATAGCATGATGAGGCAGATAGTAGTTCGAAGACATGTTGTTTTGTATTTCGTTGGGTGGGATTTCCTCCATATGGCGAAGGGAAATGTATTCATTGATGAATTTGGAGTATTCCGATTTAAGATTTGGATTAAAATTGAATTTTCGTTCAATGGAATTGAAGCGAGATAGGGCTGTAACAAGCGAATTTCCGAAATCGAATGTTGTTGAAGGTTTGAATGGAAGTTCAACTTCATATTTGCCATCTTGACAACGACTATGAGTTCTGACGAAGTTTTCTTCCGCTAATTGCTCCTCAAGAGACATTGTTTGTTCGTTGGATACTTCTTCCAGCCTCCAAAACCTCTCCAAATCGAATGCTAGATTCTGATCTAACTGGGTGTGAAGAGTCTGTATTTCAGAGGGCTGTGCATTACAACCAGCGATAACCCAGCCAAAAATCGTTGGTATTGACGTGAGTTGTCCTGTTTCATCGATCTTAGAAGCTCCCGTTATAATATTAAAAACCTTATCAGCCCCTATAAGGATATCAATTGGACCAGGTTGATGATACATAGGATCTGCGAGATTTGAGCTAATGGCCCTTGGGAGAATTCGATTTATTTGACACGGTGGAAGCGATGACGTTATAGTTGGCAATACGTAGCAGTTGATATCAATGGAATCACAACTAAAGCTGGAAACAAAATTAACACTAACTAATCCGTTAGTGACGCCAGCAGATTTGGATGCAATTCCTACTATAGGAATCCTCACACGTTTGCGAGGAGGGCCTAGGCGTTGAGCGGCTTGCTCAGTCATGAACGACACCTGAGAACCCGAATCTAAAAGAATGCGAACGTATTGGTACACGCCTTGCTTGTCCTGAATTCGAGCTATAGCTGTTGGCAGAATGGTTGTAACTTCATGATTAGAATTGGACGAGATTGAATGATTTGCGATGAGTGAATTCGAAGAATGTGGAGTTGGATTTTCAGAAGAATTGGAACGAATATTTGAATTTGCATTAGGAGATGAATGAACCGAATTTTGAGATTGAGGGACATGGAGAAGGGAATGGTGACGAGAATGACACTGATGGCACCGAACCGTGAGACGACAATTGTTAGAGGCATGTCCCGAACGCAAGCAATTGAAACACAATGCATTGTTTTTTACGAACTCGCGACGAGAGTCAATAGTCAATGATTTAAATGCTGAACAACTTGAAAGCAAATGATTATCTTGGCATTTAGGACAACTTGGAGCAGATTTAACGAAATGTGAACGAACAGCCCGTGTGCTGTTAGGAGGTGAAAACGAACTACATGCTTCAAGACACTGGCAACGTGTTTGAAGAAATTCAAGAAGATCATCTATTGTTGCATCATCTTTCGAACCGACTTCTTCAGCCCAAGCCTTCTTGGTATCTTGATCCACCTTTTGAAGGAGCAGATAAATGAGCCATGGATCTCGTGAACTGGAGTCTAAGGCCTTAAGTCCTCGTATGGATTCATCAGCTCCATTAGTTATCTTTCGAAGCGATTGAAGATTTGTCGCATTGCACGACGGTAGCGACAGAAACGACTGAATAAATGAACGGACAATAAGATGTTTTTGATCGTAGCGTTGTTCCAATTTAGCCCAAGCTTCAGAATAATTGTTTTCGGAGCATCGAACATGCTTGAGAAGATTGGCGGCTTCTCCGCGTAAATACGATTTCAAGAAATGAAGTTTTTGAGTGTTCGTAATAGTTTGATTTGAATCGATAGTTCCCGTGAACATGTCCCGAAATGTCGGCCAATCTTTATATTCGCCCGAGAACGGTTCAATTGTGATTCGAGGTAACTTTATAGAATTATGTGCGATTGTCACCTCTGAGTCTTCAGAAGGTGTGTGATAACCTTGTGTCACAATTTTATTGCTTTCTAATGTTTTAGCTAGAATCGCGTCCGACAGCAAAGCATGTGCTTCGAAATATTTTGCCTCATATTCGGCATATTCAGGCTCGCGATCAACATAATGTTCATTTTCCGCATAGTCCAAAAGTTCGTTTTGCAAAGCTACGAATTCTTGCCATGCTTCATTTAGTTTTTTAAGACGAAATTCTAATGTACTTATCGATGTGCTAATTGGAATCGATATAGCAAAAGCTGAAGAAAACGTTATACAGCTCTTTGCCCGACCACGCTTTGCAACTATTTTATTCATTTTGAATCAAACAAAAAATATATGAATATAATAATTGTATATAGTTCTTTTAATCACAACCGCACTGTGCAATAATTATCATAAATCGTGTATGTAAAGTTTCAATAAATGTATTTAATTTCTTAAAAGAAATTGATAAAATAGCGAATCAATTTCATCAAAACTCGAGCTTACCCAATGTGACAATTTTGTAGGTAACAGTTTCATGAATTTGCTGTTTATACCGTTTTAATACGAAACCGTTCTTTGCATCACGCTATGCAAAAGATTTTCAAGGTTCTTCTTGTTCGACCTCTATCAATCATAAGGTCACCGATTTCAACCGAATGGAAGTAAAATTAATGTCACTGATTTGTTTTTCACATGTGGCTTTCGAAGGACCAAAAATATGTTTAGGTTTAGAATGATTTTGTGTAGATTTGTTATGTGAAATTATTAGTAAGTGTAATTGTGTAATTTAATTGTTAGTATGATACTTTTACCAATTCTGTGTAATTATGTGTGTGTGGTGTGTGCCTTTTCTCTGTGTGTTTTGTGCTTGTTTCATAAAATAAAAAGGTTTTATTTCTAACCACGTTATAAAAAATGTTTTAATTTATTAACTATATATGTGTAATGATTTTGTATAACAACGATGTGTATGATTTGTGTGATTTTATGATTTCGTGTTGAATAATGTGAATGTCTGATTTATTTTTTAACAACGTAAGATAAGCCAACCGATCTCGTTGACGACTAATTATTCAATGCTTTAGATTTAGCAATTCAATTACATTACAATAAGCAAGCTTAGTTTTTACTCATGCACGAAAGCGACAGAAAAGAGAATGTGCAAAAACCAGTATTCTATTATATGAGTGATTGCATTATTGAAAGTAAAAGCAAGTTAAACAAAAATGTATGCATATTATGAGTACATAATTAATTAATTGAGAGCAATTCTTAGTTTTTCTATTTAAATGCAAAATATGAATAGGGTATGGCGTGCGCTGTTTGTCATTCTTAAACAAATGATTTATCTGTTTGTTGGTCTTTGAACCAGGTACCAAGTTCGATTCTAGAGGAGACTCTCCATTTTTTCATCCATGGCTACCTTCCATTGTAGGTGTAGCGCATCTGTACAAGAAACTGCTTCTTTGTAGCTTTAAGGCTCACCTTGAACAACAAAAGCATGTTTTTCAGCTAAGTTAAGACAACTTGAACTCTTCCAGTCCTTTGCACTCCGAAGTTTACTTCTATATGAAAAATCACTGCTTTTATCGCTATCATTGCCTTTCGAAGAGTCGGAAACATCGTTTTCTGAGTTGGCCTGTTCAAATTCGGGGGCAGACGAAGAACTGGAACACCGTCGCATCATCACATCATTAACAGCGTCATTATCGTTTTCATTTAAATTACCATTGATATTATCATGACTAGCATCATGCCCATCATCATCTGTGTTATCAGAGTCGACATCTTGTGATGAAAAAACTTCACACCTGACTTGATCTTCAACTTGCTGTCTCGGCAATTCATCCTCCTTAAATGTGACGTCTCTAGCAATATGGATTTGTCTTGGCGATGAGTTCCAAATACGATAATCTTTCGTGTTTTCGGCAAATCCCATGAACAAACCTTTCTCCGCCTTACTGTCGAACTTTTTTCGTTTCTGCTTCGGTATATGTATGAACGCATCAACATTTGCTTCAGCTGAAGTGGGTGGTTGAACCGTTGAACCTTAAAAGACATTCGAAATAGCTGTCCTTGTCGTTATCCCACTGCAACAACAGATCCGTCCTGTTTTACAAACCTGCACTGAAGATTATCGGAAATAAAGCTCAGATTCTTGTCTAGCGCCCTTGTCTGCGAGAAAAGATTCATAGAAATCTTTGGGACATACAGAACGTCGGATATATGCTTTTCGGTCCAAATGTTCCCAGTTTATGAAGAATATTTATGTCGCCAACACCCTGCGCAAAGCATAAAAAACCATTCTTTCTTTCACGTCATATGGTCACTGGCACCAGAGTCCAAGTAGCAATTTCCATCTATAGTACTATCCTTTAGAGTTGCAATAAGGGCTTCCCCCTTTTCCTCACTTGTACTTCCGGTCCTTTCTTTGACGTCAACGTTGCATATAAGCGCATCACCCCTTCGTACCTCACCTTTAGGTCCAGTCCACTTTCTGCTTTCTTCCACATTCCTCTTAGGACAATCTCTCTTCCCATGTCCATGTTCATTACAAGAGAAACACTTTCCAGGTTTCGAAGACTTTGGACTTTTTTTATTTGGTCTTTGCTCTGCCAATAAAGCAACGGATGATGATTAATCTTCCTGCCTGACAATGTTTTCCAACTTGGAAATATGTGTCGAAACATCGTCACTCGGATCTTTTTCAAAACCGTAAAATTTCTGAAGCAACATATTGATAATTGCCTTTGTACTCTGTTCATATACCGACCTTAGCTTAACCCACATTTCCATTGCATTATTGCAATTAACTATGTGACGCAGCGGTATACAACCTACGCTGGTTGCAATTATCTTCTGTGCCTTACTATCAGATCTCTTCCAATCCGAGAGCCGCTTATCAAAATCAGTTTGATTTTCAGATTCAGCCTTCACCGGTGTTGTCTGATTTCCACCATCGACATGCTCAAATATTCCAGAAGCATTGAGCAAAATAGAGACTTGAAATTTCCATACTGCATTATTGCAATTAGCTATGTTAGTTGCAGTCTGGAGTTGTTCAATTTTAAAATTATTCTCCATCCTTAACCGATTGTCGTTTAGTAAATTTATTTCTTTGCAAGCTTTTAGTTCAAGAAAGCTCCCAGATTTTAAAGCGCATGCCAAGAAAAAAATAGAATAATTTAATTTTTCTTTATTATATGTAACCTCTAGTTTTTCTTTGTTACGTGATCCGGGACCATAACCTGATGAAAAATTGCTTTAAGAAAACAGCTTGAAGAATATTAAACGACCGACTTCGAGTAAGAATACACTGCGACTGATTTTATTATTTAGAGAAAACATAACATAAGTGAACAATACTTTCAGTGAGAGTATAATCAATTTTAAATTAAAGTATTCAAATAACAGCAGGTAATTCAATTAATTTATTGTTTTAAACAATTTCAGTAGAGAATATTGAAACATATTATACTGTACAGTCACTGAAAATCTACACAAAAAATGCTTTTGTTTGGAATGCAGTTTATGCCCCTTCGATTTTGGTAGGCCGCGTAGTGTGAACCACAAAAATAGTGTTAGCCGTTTTACGGTGACCTCACGCAATGTATTGTAATGTGTATACACTTTATATATCTCTATCACTACCCTTATCTCTCTGTATCTCTGTCTATATGTAATGTAGAAACATACACCCTTTATCTCAATCACTCTTATATCGTTTTATAGTGAAAAAAGTATGTAGCAATAAGCTTATTTGTAGTAGTATAAACACTTGTGTAGGACAGAATAGAATAGGGGTAGCATCTTGTGATTAAAGGGAGAACTTTTCGTTTAGCATCGAGAAAATTCAGCTCCTATAAACACCCCAGTATTAGTAGTTTCTCGAACCTTTTTGTGTAATATATAAAGCCCGTTTGGCGGCGAAGGAGTTAGTTGATTGTGAACTGCGATAAAGTAAAAATACTGTGTTTAAAAAGTACCTAATTGAAAGTGTTGAATAAATAAGTTTGTGAGTGATTTAAATAAAATGAATTAGTGTTTTATTTACAAAGCGTGAATAAGTTTTAATTGTCAGACCAAGCCGAATTATACAGTATATTAATCCTAAATCTTACATCAATTTTACGAATAAGTATAAGATATGAAAAATACTATTTCTGTTGTCGTTTCGCTCATTTATTTTTATTTTCAGCTTATGAATAATTGTTCTTGTGTTTCCCAACAAACCTGGATTTGTGATGGACGTGATGGTCAAGTAAAAAGCAGAACGTTAGAAGCTTCTCCCCTTATAGATTCAAATCGACGGTGTTTGACGGAATGTTAGTGATAAAAACCAGGAACGAAAAATATGACGAGAAACGACTGTGTTGAAGTTGAGAAGAACAATAATAATTTTATTTAATAATTACATAGAACAACAAAGATATCAGAGACAAGTGAATGATAAGAAACAAAGTGTTTCTTAACAAAGTATTCATTCTATAAAAATAACACTTTCCCTGAATGAATAATTTAAATAGATAGACCCAATTTTTCTGAGTCTTTTGTATGTTTTGCTGACGGCAAACCTTTGGTAAAAATATCAGCTAACATTTCTTCTGTGGGGACATATTGGAGATCAATAAATCCATCTTGAATTTTTTCTTGGACGAATTTTGTTTTTGTTTCCACATGCTTGGTTCTGGCTGAGTAACAGTTGTTTTTTGCGAACTGAATTGCACTTTTGTTGTCACAAAATAGAGTTGATTTCTAGGAGCAATTAGGGAAAAATTCGGATTCTAAACGCTTCAACCAAATTAATTCCTGAATCGCTGCAACCATGGCCATAAATTCGGACTCGGTTGTTGAGAGAGCCACTGTTTGTTGTCGCTTTGATGACCAGGAAATAGTGGCGCCTTGCATTACAAAAACATAGCCTGTTGTTGATTTTCGTTGGTCGACGTCACTTGCCCAGTCAGCATCGCAATAGCCTTGAAATGTAGTCTGTTCTTTATGATATGTCAGTTTTTGATTGATGGTGCCCTTCAAAAAACGAAATATTCTCTTAATAGCTGTCCAGTGCGCTTTCCCTGGATTAGCGCTGTATCTGCTTAATAAGTTCACAGCAAAACTTATGTCTGGTCTTGTTGTTTGAGCAACAAACAGAAGGGAACCAACAGCTTCCATATAGGGTACGTCTGACATTTGTTTCTTTTCTTCTTCGGTATTTGGACACATTTCTTGAGATATCTTCTGGTTTAAGTCTAGTGGTGTTGATACTGGGTTGCAGTCGCTCATTCCAAAGCGACTCAATATTTCAATTATATAATGCGTTTGATCTATGGATATAGTGCCTGTTGATTTATTTCGAACTATACGGATTCCTAGAATTGACGATGCATCACCTAAATCTTTCATTTCAAAATTTTTGGTTAGACTTTCCTTAATGAACATTTCTTGACTTTCATCGTTGCTAAAGATTAACAAGTCATCATTATAAACTGAAACAAAGGTCATGTAGTTTCCTGAAATTTTGAAATATATGCATTGGTCCGCACTGGAACGCTCGAGACCAGCCTTCATTAAAACATCATTCAATTTTGCATTCCAAACACGACTTGACTGTTTTAACCCGTATAACGATTTATTCAGTTTACAAACCTTCGATGTTCCATCTTTAAAATTCATTGGCTGTTCCATGTATAACTCTTCTTCGATCTCTCCGTTCAAAAATGCTGTGACAGCATCCAATTGTCTAATATTCAGATTAAATTTTGCCGCAAGCGCAATCAAAAAACGAATTGACGAGTATCTGGCAACAGATGGAGTGAGCAGTTTTACGTCGGCACCTAGCTATTATGCCTTATCCGACGTGTGACCATTCACATTGGTATCTGTTTTATTAGAGTTGATACTCTCCCTTAATTACACAGTTTGAAACTCATCGTTATCAAACTTTCGCGATGTTATCCCTTCATCGCATTTAATATAATAAATTTCAATTATGTTTTTAAGTACCAGTTTATTACTTCCATGAAGAAACCATAATGGTAAATGTTTTTTATCTATATAACTGAGCTTGAGAATGTACTCAGTTACCGAGAACGGATCTCTCGACAACCAACAACCCCTCTGAAACTCCAACTAGGGGGCCTACCGCTTATGTAGTTGGCGAACAAAGGTCCTAAGACACAATGAACGGGGCCCCAACTACCCCAGAGTACCAATTTATTCAATAGACCTGGTCTGTCTTTCTATTGATTATATGTACTCTTACGTTACACTTTTTCAATAGGAGGTTTCCCAACTTTCGTTCTATCATGGATTAACAAGGATTCGCTGGCGTCCTTATCATTGCAGCCTCTTGCCAGTTGTCAAAGCAGTGGAACAATTCTGGAAGACTGTATGATTTTAGCTGCCTACGTTCGCAGGTTCATGCCAATTAGACAAGAACCTCTCAGGGGTACCACGTGAAGGTGTAGGTCACCACTTTCATTTCAAATTACACCATATTTACTTGGAAACATTGTTTCCTTTCGAAATTGCACATATCCAGGAGAAAAAGTTTCTACATAGTCGATGCCTTCTTTTTGGGAGCATCCTTTCACTACCAATCTAGCCTTGTGTCTTAAGACTTCGCCGTTTATCCCTCTTTTCGCTTTGAATACCCACTTGCACTTAATTGCTCGTTTGCCCTTCGGAAGATCCACCAAACTCCAAGTCTTGTTAGATTGAAGAGAATTGAATTCCGAGTCCATGGCTTCTTGCCAAAATGGTCCATCAGGACGTGACAAGGCATCCTCAACGTTTTCTGGGTCATTGTCTTCAAAGTAAGCGCTTAAACAGGATTCAAATTTCTGAGTTTGCTTCCGAACTCTACTGGATCTTCGGATAGGAATAACATCCTTTTTAACAAGCTTTGTATTAGATGTGGCATAGTCTTCGATTTCCGTTGAATTAATGTTTTCATGGTGCTCTTCATTGATCTTCGTGTCGCATTCAGTTTCTTCATATTCTTCAACTTGAGAGTCATTACATGATTCAAATTCTAATTCCGATACAGAATTCGAATTTTCATTTTCAATTATTTCCCCAGATTTTGAACAGTGTTCAGTTGATTCATCAAGAACAGAAGTAAGATGCATCTGATTGTCAGTAACTTGGTCTTGACTTCGGGAATTCTCAAAAAAGATAACATCTCGACTCACAATTACTTTTTGGGTTTTCTTATTGTAGAGGCGATATGCTTTTGACTCACCACTGTATCCTAAAAATATACATTCTTCAGATTTTGGATCAAGCTTCTGTCGTTTTTCAGATGGAATGTGTACCATGGGCTTGCATCCAAACACACGCAACATTCCAAGATTCGGTTTAACGTTCGACCATAATTCTTCGGGGGTTTTTTCTGTTTCACCTCTGCAAGGAATACGATTCAAAATGTATGCAGCAGTTGATGCAGCTTCGGCCCAAAAAGGTTTGTCCAAATTCGCGTCAAACAGCATGCAACGCACACGTTCAATTACAGTTCGATTTATTCTCTCGGCAACCCCATTCTGTTGCGGAGTGTAAGGAGCCGATTTTTGATGCTGAATGCCACATGCCGAAAAATAGCTTTGAAATCTTGAATTGCAAAATTCCGTACCGTTGTCACTGCGGAAAATCTTAATCTTGGTTCGGCATTGGTTTTCAACAAAAGCTTTGAAAGTCAAAAACGTTTCGAAAACATCGGACTTCTTCTTGAGTGGATATAAAAATAATTTTCTTGAAAAATCATCCACGAACGTCACAAAATATTTATTGCCTGAATAGGATTTAACCGGCAAGGGACCGCATACATCGGAATGAATCAAGTCCAATACAGCTTTCGAACGTGTTCCTGTTGTCTTAAAGGGTTCTTTTCCCTTTAATGCACACAACACAATTTTCTTTCATAATATCGTCAATCAACTGCTGTTTTTAACTTCATTAAATTTTCATTGCAGATGTGTGCCATTCGGCGGTGCGAAAGATTCGATTCGCTTTGTTCAGTCAAAGATGTGGAGTAATTCACAAGTGTTGTCTTCGGGATAGTACAGTTCAATCGATACATGTTGTTTACTAACGATGCCGATGCAATTATTTCATTGCGTTCATTGAAAATTTTGCAGATTTCTTTTTCAAACATAACCTTTTTCCGATTTCTTACTAACTGGCTTACGGAAATCAGGTTCGCACATAAATTTGGAACGTATTGCACATTTTGGATAGTAGCACTTGTTGTTTTATTATCGTTCAAAAGAATTAGATTAACATCACCTACACTGTCAATTTCTAATTTCGCATTATTGGCAACAACGATCTCTCTGTGCGGTGATGGTCTAACATCCTTCAACAACGATCTGCACATTGTCATGTGAGCCGATGCTCCTGAGTCAATGTACCATGCATCTTCTTCAACTTCTTTCTTCGCTAGAAAAGATGAAAACAAAACTTCATGTGTTTTAAATGCATGTTTCCTTCTATTTGGACATTGCTTAGCAAAGTGACCAAAATCTCCACAGCTATGACATCTGAACTTTGGTTGTGACTTGTTCTTCTTGGGCTTGAACTTTGGCTTAGCAAACAAAGCACTATCGGTCGATTTTGCATCATATTTAACTTCTTGAAGCAAAAGATTTTTCACAGCATCAGTAGTTAAAACTTTCGTTGAATTTTCAACAGCCATAACTAAAGGCTTAAATTGTTCTGGAAGCCCAGCTAACATCAGCGAGGCAACAACCTCATCATCTATTTTCAAACCTGCTTTTCTCACCTTAAAAGAAGTCATGACCATATTGTTAACGTATAGTCTTCCATGGATTCACAATCGTTTAATTGAAGCTGTACCAGTTTCTTCAGTAAATCCACCCTTCTACACATACCAGTATCTTCAAAAGCATTTGCGAGACTATCCCAAGCATTTTTAGCCGAGGACGAGTCCGCAATGTAAGAAAAATTTTGAGTTTCAAGCAGCAGGATTAATTCAGACTTGGCCTTCAGATCCATTGCCAATTTTTCAGCTGTTGCTGGTGCTTCCATTTCATTCTCGAAGCAATTCCATAGTCCTTTAATTACCAAATAAGACTTGGCTGCAATCTTCCATACGTCATAGTTTTCTCGCCCCTTCAATTTTTCAACGCAAGCAACATTGGAAGTCATCGTTCTGATAAAAACCAAGAAAATAGGATATTAATAATTAATTCAATTTGCGCGGCCTGGGCCCATAACCTGATAAAAACCAGGAACGAAAAATATGACGAGAAACGACTGTGTTGAAGTTGAGAAGAACAATAATAATTTTATTTAATAATTACATAGAACAACAAAGATATCAGAGACAAGTGAATGATAAGAAACAAAGTGTTTCTTAACAAAGTATTCATTCTATAAAAATAACAGTTAGTCATGTGTTATGGGCGGTCGTTATCCTTAGTGTTTCCAGCCTAAAGGATATTCGGTATCTGTTTATTGTTTCTTTATTCCTTCCCTTAAAACATTTGACACCAAAACCTCACAGCACTCTTCATTAAAATTTAACCTCAAGCCGTTAACACTCGCTGGTCATTATTCCAGTCGCTAAATGAATATACACTTCCTTGAAATAGATGCTTTTGCATTGTTATTCTCGCCCAACTAGTCCAAAATCACGATATGGCAATAAAAAAATCCACTTCATAATGGTCATTTCCCATCGCACAGCAGTTGTCCATAAAATAGTGTAGCATTGTTAGAATAAAAGATCATTAGAGAAAACATAACCAACCAATTTAATTATTTTATTAGTCGGAAAAAACTCTTCCCAAGCCTTAAGAATATTAATTTTCCAGGGAAAATCCTTTTTATGGCCTTGCAGATGAATGTTAAGTGGAAATGGTGAATTTACCATAAGTATGTTGAAATAAGACTTATTTGTTCTTTTTTTATGCGAGTTTGGGGGTCCAGTTTTAAGTGGTTATTAAAACAATTGCACGAACGTAAAAAACGATCCAACAACAACGATCCAGTCAAGAAAGTTTTCTCTTCGCAGTTTCCAGGTTCAGGACAACAAGGAAGACCGACCGGATGCCAGAGCGCTTAGTTTTGACTACTGTAGGATGCATGCGATTGAGGCTGAGATCTTAAACAAAATCAAACAAAAATTTAACACGAAATTTTGTACTAAATTTGATGAACAATTTTACTAAGCCATTTCGAGGTATTAAAATCTTTGCAGGTGTTGCTCCCAGAAAACAAACATTTTTTAATTTAGTTGGGCCATAAAATTTTGCTCCATTTTGATATAACCTATTTTAATTGGTCGGAGCTGCAAACAAACAATAAAAAAAATGTTTTGCAGGTGCTCAAACCTGCTACCGATCTACTTTCTGTGATCATGTTCGTGGTACTATTCAAAACTAAAAACTTTTTTGATGAAATTAATAGAAAAAACAACATGTTATCCGATAATATTGACCAGAGACTCATCCAACAAGCCTCGCCTCTCCTCCCAGCTGGGTCCCTAAATATCTCCAGTTGCGCATACTGAGTTAGATGCGGTCATTTTCCACCAGTGTGCTCCACCTAAGTAACTTATGCGATATCCTTATGGGTTAGACTCGAAAATTGAACTGGCCGGATCACTATAAGACCCAGTCATCTAAATCGTTGAACCTTGACTTTTCCGGCTAGATCTGTGTCGTTGTGCACTTCACACAGTTCTTGGTTAAGTCTTCGTCTCCAAACTCTTTCGCAGCAATCTAAAGCTTTTTCAACGGATGTTGTCAAGGTCCATGCCTCTGCTCCTACATGAAGAACGGAATGATGAGGCTTTCATAGAGTAGGATTTGATTCCCCTGATATGACCTTACTATTCAATTGCGTTCTTAGTCCAAAAAAACAGCTATTGATAGCAGATCGCAGGTACACAGAATCCCAGACTACCTCGAAGTTAAACCTATCTATGCAGGCATTGGTTTCCAGACGTGTCGGTGTTGGTTGACTCTCCTTGTTGCCAACATTAACGCTTAACTAATATCACGCTGGGATATTCCAAATATGTCATGACTGTGCCTCTGGTACTGTCGTTTGAGTTTTTCTCAATCTTCTCGCCTTGTCCAAAACCTTTTTTGATAATAAACCCATCTGTGAGGCCTTTTCAGACCATGATGGATTAGAGTGAGATTTTCATCTTACATACAGACGGACGAGTTTTTTTCTGAGATACTAATACTAGACAAGCCAACAACGATAGACCAAATATTCACACTGAGGCAAATCCTGGAAAAGGCCAACTAATATCATCGACTTTAAAGCTGCTTAGGATAGCATCCATCGCCAAGAGCTTATGGTATTGACACGTCTGATTGCGGGATCTCGGACAAACTGATCCAGCTTTGCCACATGACGCTCACAATACGCAGTGCAGTTTGCGAATGGGTAGTAGCTCATCTGAGTTGTTTCAAACATGCAAAGGGTTTTAACAGAGAGATGCACTGTCATGTGAGTTCTTCAACAAAGTCTTGGAGCAGCTCCTAGACTATGCGGACGACATAGACATCAGAAGTCGCTTAAGGCCTTCACAGCGATTTAAGAACAGGCTAAGCTCGTTGGTCTTGAACTGTACATACTATCAACCAACAAAAAACATCTGTCTACCGCAATTTTGAGGTCATTAAGGAGTTCACCTAACTATGGAACAAACATCAATATCAAAAATCACACCTTAGTGGCTATAAAAAAGAATAATAGAGTGGCGCGACAGCTCTTGAAGAGCCAAGGCCTAAGTGGCTTACTCTCATCAACAATTCTCTGAGTGTGTGTGAAGAATTGAGGGGACCTACAATTTAATGCCGATTCCGAATGGCAAAGTTGAGAAGCACTTTTTCACGACAGAATGATATTCTTGGAAGATTTGTCAGGTGTTCGCAAGAGGCAGTACCCGTGAAAGATGAAATAAAAACTTGGCCTGAGTAGGACTCGAACCAACGACGTTCTGCTTAGCAGCCAACGCACTTACCAACTAAGCTACGGGCAACTGCTATCCAACGAAAAATTATCCTAACGAACCGCTGCTACTTCATTTTGCAAAACAATTGGACTCCAAACTCGTCACTCGAAAAACTCTACGGGCGGCGGCGGCGCCGAGTGTTGTGTAAAAAAGCGTAAATGATACTGGGCACTTTCAAAAGAAAAAATCTTCAACAGATTTTCGAACTGTTCGAGCTGTATTTAGATGTGGATGTAGTCTAGAAAGCCATGAAAGATGGCTCGGCCAAATCGAGCGAAGGGACCACAACGATTCAGTCAAGAAAGTTTTCTCTTCGCAGTTTCCAGGTTCGGGACAACAAGGAAGACCGACCGGATGCCAGAGCGCTTAGTTTTGACGACTGTAGAATGCATGCGATTGAGGCTGAGATCTTATGTACTGTATTATGGATTGGGAGCCAGTAAAGTAAGTAAGTACGTACCAACACTAGACACTGCTCCAAACAGTTGGTCTCCATAGCCACTTTCATGAGCAGTCTTGAAATCGACGAAAAGTTATCGCTTAATAGTTTCTGCGTCTTTGCCAAGACCTGTCGTAGAGTGAATATTTGATCAATGGTAGATTTTCCAGGTCTGGAACTACACAAATGCCTATTGTTGATTAATAGCATTTTTTTTGGTCGTCCGGAACTGTTCCGAACAGTTCTGTACTCGTTCACTTGGCACAAGATGACAGTCCTTGTTCTGAATAGAACAGAAAAACGATTCCGAATTTGAAGTCAGAATCAAAAACAGAATCACGCATACATGCACACACCCGCATATACGTACTCGCTGCCATGTTTACAAATAAAGAAATTAAAAACAATGTCATGTCATCTGCAATTCTGCATATGAGGTTTCACAAATACACAACCATTCAACCCTTAGAAGCAAAAAAATGTGTTTGCCTGTTCGTTTGGAATCCGGAATCGGACAGTTCTGTGTACAATTCCGGATTACCAAAAAAAAAACGCTATAACAGCTCCAAACGTTCGCAAAGTAGATAGCGCTTAGGAGACCTATCTGGCGCCACTGGTTATTACAAGCAGACTCCACTGGCAATCACAATCTGAGCAAGCAGACGCCACTGGTTATTACAATCTGAGCAAGTAGACGCCACTTGATTATTACAGTCTGCAAGCACGCGACACTTTTTAAGACCCAGTGAATGAACTTCAAAGTCTATCAAAATTTACGAGAGGACCTCCCCTAGTACAAAAAGTCTGGTACTAAACTGCTGGGATATTGTTATATGCTTTTGCCCTCAAATTTCACTTCTATTAGTCAATTTCATTTCAAAACATGAATGTGAATTATATTTGGCAAACGAAATGATTGCACACATTTTGTATTTCTCTGATACACAGCGTATTTGACTGTTGGCTGATTTAATAAACGACTGAGTGTGCTTGGTTTCGGTTGTGTGTGTGGAGGAAGGATGAAGATTTCTGGGTATACTATACAGCCACCTAGTGTTTGCTAGCCAGTAATCAATATTCAAGTCTTGGACAATTATCATCCAAAACATTATCATCCAGAACATATTTAATAGCTGTACCGATATGAAAAAAGCATTTCCGCAGTTTTCCTAATATCCAGTTTTATTGCCATCGTAATTTATTTAAATTTCGCCTAAAACCTCTACTCACCACCTTATCCACTTAAACAACGCCAACGCCCAGCATTAATGGTTGCCCACTGATATCTCCAACTTCCTGATTGTTAATAAAACTCTTCGCACCTTTCCAAGTGCCTACACGTTTTTCCTTCACTCAATATCGTTTTCATTAAAACTTTAATTCAAATTTTAATCATCGAGACACAGAAAAAACGCACTAGTCACAACCTCTTTCAGTAGCCAATTACGACCCATCGAAACAACACCAACATGAGTATAACGACCCAATTAACAACTCAATCGGTCCTTAACCGATTTCCTTACCTTCCTCAACCATACGCAAACGCACTTGAACGTTCAAGACGAAATCGCTGAACCTCTTCTCAAGCGCGCCGACTAGCCATTTAGCTGGAAGCGTTCATAATCGTTTGCGATAATTAATCGGTCATTTAATTACCACATTAGGCCTGTAGCTGAAATAATTAATTGGCACACTCTTCGGCGTGGAAACATCGGCGCATAAAGTTGTCATTTCTGCCACCTTTAGGTCTTAAAACTTGGCTTCGCACAAGGCGCCTTGCGGGCTTGCCTCTCTGCCATTTTATTGAAACACTTGCACTTTCTGTTGCGTACTCTGTGTTGCGACTGATGGCGAAGCGATGATGGCCCGATCATTCGTTTTGCATCGCAGAACGCAGATATAGAAAAGCCTAAGGGGGTAATCTGCTGGATACTTAAAGGCAGAGAACGCATCCGCCCAAACTATCAAATGACATCTTTATAGATAGAGGAGCACAGGGTTGCATTCAATTTAAGATGAAAAAAGTGGAGAACCTTATACATGGTTGCAAGCGTGGCTTTATGGTTCTCCTTCTTAGCATAAAGGCGCTTTTGGCACTAAATTCGCCTATGCCTATGAACTTAAATCTCTCCAATCGTCTTCTATAGGAAACTCCATTGAAATGTGATCCGCGCTTGAATAATGTTCTGCGCACCTTGGCCGATAAATGATTGCGCACACATCGATGACAGTTATGGTCCGCAAGTGCGTTCGTGATTGCACGCCGCGTTGCAACGATTTCAATCGCAGCATTCTGTGGTGGTAGTTGTCTTGAGATGGCAATAAATCAGATTTCTTCCACATTATCGACTTTGGCATTGGCACTATTATGAAAAGTTTAAAATAAACTGATCGTTCGGCGTCGGCGCAGTGTTGATGGTGCGGATGATGGTCGTATAAGGCTAGAGAATGTAGCCGGACTGGACCATCATGTGCGCAAGAGCACCATAACCAGGATATTTGCGGTAAAATCAAAATGATTTAGTATTCTCCGATTTTGTCCTGAATTTCGGAAATGTTGTTTGTTTTTCTCTATTTTGATCGTTTCTATGCCACGTTTCCGTTTAGTTTGGTAACCTTACTTTGTTCCAGCGCTAAAGGCCATATCGATGTAATGCAGCACGTGTTAGAAAAGAGTGCATAGGGTGATGATGGTGCTTATAGTGTTTTCTGGTTTATGAAATGTCGTTCGTTTGGGTCTTGAACATCACGAAAAATATCGGTCACGTTTGCATCAGTTAAACCGATCACTAGTGAAGGAGGTGATGCGATGGGATGTGAAGGCTGATGGGAAAGGACAAAGAGATATTCAAACCAATTCTGACACCTGGTTGTAGATATTTGGATGCAGCAAAAAGGAACAGGGATATTGGAATCGCTTGAATGAACATAACCTTTGCCAACATCCCACAATAAGCGTGAAAAGTAGGTCTTATGAAAATCAACCTGTTATCGTTGATCGCTCTATAAAAGGAAAGGAAATGCCACGTCAGGAGGTACATAAGATATGAAAAAAATACATGTGTCGGATGGGAAGCAGTCAATAAAGCCATGCCTTCCAATAAAAAGAACAATGTTTAGTGTGGGGTCTATAATTCGTTTAGTTTAGCTCGTCCTAGTTTTAACTCCAGAGTTTAGTATGGAATCAGTAAAAAGCATTCCATATATGTTTTTATTGTAAAACACACTAACAATTACAGGTAAGACCGTACGAAAAACACAGCGAAATCATAGATTAATTCTGCAAACTTCCAACGATAGCAAATGGAATTTACAAATTAAGTGTGATTGATCGTAATGCTTGTACTGTTTTCAGATTTTATGCACAATACACGACTGTCCGTCAAGTGACTTAATTAATTAATTCATAGAGTGGCGCGACAGCTTTTGGAGAGCCAAGGCCTAAGTGGCTTACTCTCATCAACAATTCTCTGAGTGCGTGTGAAGAATTGAGGGGACCTACAATTTAACGCCGATTCCGAACGGCAGAGTTGAGAAGCACTTTTTCATGACAGATTGATACTCTTGGAAGATTTGTCAGGTCTACGCAAGAGGCAGTGCCCGTGAAAGAAGAAATAAAAACTTGGCCTGAGTAGGACTCGAACCAACGACGTTCTGCTTAGCAGCCAACGCACTTACCAACTAAGCTACGGCAGACGGTTTAAAATTATTAAAATTTTTTAACAAAAACGGTAGTTCAAACATAGGAACTTTTCGATCACTACGCGATGATTATGGTCGTCATAATAGACTGGCTACGCACGCAATCCGTAAAATTGTGGGGAACTGTTTTGTTAACACTACAACACAACATTATACATAATACAAAACACTAACCTACCTGCACTAAACATTACTTACCTTACACTTATCATTAGCCATAACATAACCATAACATAAATATACTTACCTTATAACTTATAACACTTACCATAGCACATATTCATAATTATCAGCACTCAATAAATACTTTACAAAAAGCACTCCACTTAAAATAATCAACACGACTCTGCAAACACAAAACACTGTACAAAAACCAAGCTTCTTTTTTTTCCAATCAAGTAGGCAGGAAAATAGTAAACAAACTCAAGTAAAAAAAAAATGAGAGATTTTGAATGCAGTTTAGAATATTGTGTACTGTTTGTCGTATGTCGTTGCTAGTTTGTCGATTTTTTTGTTGAATGTGTTTTTTTTTCGGAGAG
Organism: Sphaerophoria taeniata; assembly: GCA_943590905.1. NCBI lineage: Eukaryota > Metazoa > Arthropoda > Insecta > Diptera > Syrphidae > Sphaerophoria > Sphaerophoria taeniata. The sequence goes on from OX016540.1 coordinate 265,154,406, forward strand.
CAAGCGTCGGTCGTGAATTTTATTTCCAGAAAATATTAGAAACAAAAGTTTTCCAAATAGAATTTTTGAAGGTTTACCGAAATCAAATCCAAAGAAATCCCTGAAAAAGAAAAGGAACAAAAAGAAAATAATATTCATTTGATTGCAAAAAAAAAAAAAAAATTGGATACTAACCAGTGTTGTTGTTAATTCCTTCCTGTGAAAAGATAACGCAATAAATTATATTCAATAAATTGCAAAGAGAATTGAATACTAACCAGTGAAGTTATTAATTCCATCCCCTGAAAAGAAAAAGACAATAAATTATATTCAATATATTGCAAATTGAATACTAACCATATTAATTCCATCCCCTGAAAAGAAAAAAAACAAGAAATTATATTCAATATATTACTAACCAGTGATGTTATTAATCAAAGCCCCTGAAAAGAAAAAAACTATAAATTATATTCAATGATTACGAACAATAATATTATACTTACCAGTGATGTCCTATGTGGTCCAGTGTAATAAAAGAAAAAAAAAGAAGCTAATTTGATCCCTGAAAAGAAAAAATATATTTCAACAATTAAAACAGAAGTGATTCTTGCAGTGTTCCTGTGTAATAAAATAACAAAAATATAAACAAAAAACTTACTACGTGTGTATCCCAGTCTCTGAAAAGAAAAAAAAGAAAATATTCACCAATAATAAAAGAAAAAAACCCAATGTCACTTACCTGCTCTAACAATTCTAAACCCTATTACCTGAGATTACATTTTTACTTACCAGCTCTAACCATTTTAACCATCCTACTTCAAAAGAAAATATATATATATATTAATTATAATTGTCCATATACCTATTGTGTGTTCTTGTCTCTTTAATTATCCTTAGAATCATATTTATATGTAATTATTAAAGTATAAAATAGTGTGCGATGGTATATATATATATTTATATAAAATAAAAAAAAAATCTTAAAATACTACCCATAAAACAATATAGATTTTAAAATATCAAGATTTGAACGAGGTGCACCTTGGCGGAATTTTGAGGTAATTGTTTGATCTTAATACTATTACTTAATATTATTGACATATATATATCTACAAACCTGGATTTATATATATATATATATATATATATTGTTTCTATACATCCATATGCACTTTATATTAAAAAAAAAATGCCGAAGCTTATAATTGGTATTCATCTTACCTGTTCTTTTTTTTATGTTCTTGTACATTACAAACTTAATTTAACTTAACTTACCTTACTTATTTACTTACCCTTTAAAATAAACATACCTTTTTACTGTAACATACGTTCATTCTAATTTCATTACATTGTTAGTTAATAATTTTTATACCTAAACTTGGCTTTCCTTGTTCATTTTATCCCTGTTTAATTAAAATAAACTTGCTTACTTATTTTGTATCGACAAAGACATTCTTTTATTTAAAAAAAACAAGGTATGAATTCTTTGCCATTAGGTTGATCTTTCAATAGGTAAATTAATGACTGGATTTTGGTTTTATGCGGGGTCAGCAGTGGAGATGACAGCCTAAGTCACCACCAGGTTGAAAAGAAGGTGAGCAGAATGGGTTAGGAGAGTTTGGGACAGGGGAGAGTAGGATTTGGGGCTACCACACAATCCTGGAGGTAGTGGTAGCCATAGTGGTATCGGACCGATACATGGGTGGGAAAATCCTCCGAGGGCCAACAACATCAGGACCCTCGGCCTTGCTGAAGTCGCCCCTCCCCTATACATAGGTCATCGGGTTCCACCGTTAATGTTTTTTTGATAGGCATGTTATTTTTTTCGTAACGGCCGTCCAGAGCTTCGACTCCAAGGACTCACCCCAATCCGACGAGCATCCAGCCGGTTGTCAGCATGCCGAAAGGGGGTCGGAGCCTGGACACCCCTCTACCTCCTGCTGCCCGGACCAGCCTCATATGCCTGTACATATGGGGTTGTAAGGGTGGTCTACGAGGAGTAGAGGGGCCTAAGTCCTATTTCGTTACAGGTGGCGCCCAACGTGGGGCCCGATGGACCGTAACATATGTGTTAATTTTTTTTGTCATCTCAGGGGAGCAGGCCTTGATCACGGGAGCGGACTTGCTTCGTTCATGGTTGGTGTTACTGACTTGGATTCGCTTAATATAATTAATATCTGAACTTTTATTATGAAATTGCAATTCGTCCGGTAAATGAGGTTTGATCTCGATTACGCAGTTGCGCATTTGCTGTAATTTTCAAAATTTTAAAATACATAAATTATTTCGGCTTTGTTGAAGCCTTAGTTGACGTGAGCTCGGCTAAGTTGTTCAACTTTAGTTTGATTTTGATTTTTCGTCTGGTTCATCATTTCCATCATTTTTTTTTAAATTGGGTAGAGCTCTGAAGCTGGACTGACAGTCGGTATATATGCCACTGGGTACTGCCAGCTTCATCTCTTCAAGCGAATCCAGGGCTGGGGTACTGCTCTGTGGACGCAGTAGGGCCGTTTGTGATGGGGGTCAATTAGGGACTTCAGTAAGGACTACTCGCCTTGTCCCATTCAGCTTTCCATACAACCTTCTTGCTACCTTTACTTCAACCGAAAACGCCTATGTCTATTGATATTGATATTTTTCCGATTGCTATAATTTTATTATTGTACTTTAGGATTATTATTTGCATTATTATTTTTCTCATTATTCTATCTACGCTGATTCAATTCCTAATTAACATCTTTCCGTATTTACTTAGTAAGTTTCCTTTTTTTTCCATAATCCTCTTGTTGTTATATTTTTTTTTTAACCGTAAACTAAAATGCATCCCCGACGTAAACACATGAACCTGAATACCATTCAACGAGGTATGGTTCTCAGGTCGCAACGGACGGTTGGTGATAGCGAAGACCTTCGAGGTGGTCTTGAAACTTCAGCTGTAAGTCAGCCTTCAGGAGCAGAAGGGGGTGAATCTCTTCACCACCAAACAGAACAACCGAAAGCATCCCGGCGTTCCGATTTAAATCTTCCCCCACCTTCTCCTCAAGTTTGGGAATCACTGGGTGGCAATGGCGAGCACATGACTGGATACATTCAGCAGGTAGTTGCAGAGGCTGTTGGAGCTCGTCATGCAGAAGACTTCCGATTCTTCACCGGAGAGATGGAAAGGACTCGAGCTGCCCTACGAGACGAAATAACGGGTATCCTGCGCGAAACATTTGCTGCCGCCCCAACGTCTCTTCCACGCGAATGTCAGCCTGCGGAAAGGACACCCAGGACATACGCCCAGTCTCCAACTCGGAAGAATCTCCCGACGGAAACAACATTTCCACGTCAACTCATCCAGTCCCAAAATATCGCGGAAGCCCCCCGTCGTCGTTCTCCTCTGCGATTCTCCACTCCTCCTCAGCAAGAACCAGCAGCCAACCCCTCCAACTTGGATGAATTCCTTCACCAGCTGCACAATCTCTCCTTGACTGAAGCATCCAACAACCCCACGTCAGCCCCACGACCTTCCAGCTCTGGATATCGGCTTCAAAGCTTTGACAAATGGGGTTTGAAATTCGACAACAGGACTATTTCCATCGACGACTTTCTGTTCCGGTTGGAGAGACTACGAATCAGTTATGGTGCCAGCTGGGATGAGGTCGTCATCAATTTCCACCATTTTGTCACCGGCCCTGTGGAAACCTGGTTCTGGGCCTTCGTGAAGACCAACCCCAATGTCTCTTGGCTGGCGTTGAAGAACGCCATGATCGAGCACTTTCGCAGCCTGGAAACAGATTCGGAGCTTTCAAGACGGCTCTACGATCGTCATCAAGGAACCAACGAGACCTTCGACGATTTCTACCTTGCAATACAGCAGCTCAATGGCCGACTCAGAGTTCCGAAAACGGATTCGGAAATCATCAACGTCTTAAAGAACAACGTGAAGAAGCAAATGGGACTCTTGTTAATAACTTTTGACACCAATTCTCTAGCTGATATGGTCCATGTGTGTCGCAAGGTAGAAAAATACTTGCAGGACCGGGAAGCCATGTTCCAGAAGACTCGTGTAGGACCCGCACCCCCACCACGTCGTAGTGTCGTCTCTGAACTTGTTGCCGAGAATCCAGAGGAAGACGACGCGTCGTCTCCCAGACATCGAGGCCTTCCACACTAAAAGGGAAAAGGACACTCGCAATTACACATGCTGGAATTGCAAAGGTCGGGGCCATTCGTTCTTCGAATGCCCAGACCCTCAACGAGCCCTTTTTTGTTTTAGATGTGGTTGGGAAAACACCACCTCTCCCCAGTGTCCTCGATGCCTGGGAAACGAGGCGAAGAGCAGCTCTCGATTCCGGGGGAATTGCTCTTCGGAGAAAAACCCGGAGACCCAGTAATTTCACCAGACTCATACATCAACTACACCGACCAGACCGTTCCAGCCGCCGCGGATGACCGATCTCTCCCACCGGCGGAATTTACCAAGATCCTACCACGACCAGCCCTAACAGAACCACCCGGACCTTCCCCCAATCCAAAGATCAGAGCCCTCCTGCCCTTGCACGAACGTCAACTCCGCTACTACGAGGCCAGGAAGCGGATATTCGGTGCCCAAAGCACGGCTATATCGGAAAAGGTGGTGAGACTGAGGAAGAAGTTCCAGGAGAAGAAGACAGCCTACAAAGCGATCGAAGCAACTACTCTGTGCTGTTCAGATGACCCTCGACCTTATGCTACCGTCCAAATATTTGGAGAGCCAATGCTTGGTCTTCTGGATAGCGGTGCTAGCATAAGTTGCTTGGGTATCGATGGTCAAGAGTTCTTGCTGAGACACGGCCAAAACTTCTCCAAACTTTCTTCCGAAGTTAAAACTGCCGATGGGAATCAGCAACGCATTGTAGGCAAATTCAATGCGGATATCTGCTACAAAGGGATGACGAAAACAATACCCCTGTATTTGGTTCCGTCTTTGCAGCAGAAACTGTACCTGGGAATCGACTTTTGGAAGGAATTCGGCATTGCTCCTCAGTTGATCTATGAACTTTCAATAGCTCAGTGCTCAAACGAAAAGGATGTGGATCCGAACGCTCACGAACTTACCATAGAACAATCCAAACGGTTAAAAGATGCTATTGATTTGTTTCCTTCCTCTGCTGTCCAAGGCTTGGGAAAAACATCTCTAGAAGTACATACGATAGATACAGGTGATGCCGAGCCCATTAAGCAACGTCATTACCCGGTTTCTCCAGCGGTGCAGAAACTTCTATATGAGGAGTTGGACCGCATGCTTAAACTTGGGGTGATCGAAGAAAGCACCAGTGCCTGGAGCTCTCCTGTAGTCCTAGTTCGCAAGCCCGGCAAAAATCGCTTGTGCTTGGACTACAGGAAAGTGAACGCCAAGACCAAGAAAGATGCGTATCCCATTTCTCATATAGGGGGATTGCTATCGCGTCTTCAAGATACTCGTTTCATCTCGAGCGTGGATCTCAAAGACGCATTTTGGCAGATCCCATTGGAGAAAGAATCCCGGGAAAAGACGGCGTTTACTGTGCCCGGTATGCCCCTGTTGCAGTTTACGGTAATGCCCTTTGGCCTCTGCAATGCGCCACAACGCATGGTCAGATTGATGGACAAAGTGGTACCGCACCAACTGCGAGAAAAAATCTTTCCGTACCTGGATGACCTCTTGGTGGTTTCAAGCACCTTCGATGAGCACGTCGAGCTGTTGAAGGTTTTGGCCGGTCGACTGAAGGAAGCAGGATTGACGATGAACGTCCATAAGTCGAAATTCTGCTTCAAGGAATTGAAGTACCTAGGTTACATTGTTGGAGATGGTTGCCTCAAGACGGACTCAAATAAAGTAGCAGCCATTGCTGATTTCCCAGTTCCGACTTCCGCTAAACAGGTCCGACGCTTCATGGGCCTCGCCGGTTGGTATAGACGTTTCGTGCGAGACTTTTCAACTCTAGCGGCACCCATAACGGACACGTTGAAGAAGGGGAAAAAGTTCATGTTTTCCGAAGCTGCGTTGGAGTCATTCAACCTTCTCAAGGAGGCCCTGATGTCCCAGCCTGTGCTAGTGAACCCGGACTTCAATAAGGAGTTCATCATTCAGTGCGACGCTTCCGACACCGGAGTCGGCTGCGTTCTTAGTCAGGTTGACGAGAGTGGTAGTGAACGTCCAATTTACTTTCACTCTCAGAAGCTCAACACGGCTCAGCGCAACTACAGTGTGACCGAACGTGAGTGCCTTGCTGCTGTCATAGGAGTCCAGAAATTCCGTGCGTATGTCGAGGGACATCCCTTCAGGATAGTGACCGACCATGCGAGTTTAAAGTGGCTGATGGGACAAAGAGATTTGAGCGGACGTTTAGCGAGGTGGAGCTTAAAGCTTCAAGGATTCGATTTCAGCATCGAGCATCGCAAGGGTACCCAAAATGTTGTGCCGGATGCACTGTCACGCGTGCATGAGGTAGACGCTCTGGGTTGCGATGTCTCGGAGCTGGAAGATCCCCACGATGTTCTGCATATCGACCTTGAGGATCCAAGTTTTAAATCTTCGGAATACCTTAAGCTCATTAAAGACATCGAAGAACAAAAAGAAAAGCTACCTGACCTTCAAGTCTCGGAAAGTTTCGTGTATAAGAAGGCCAGACATTGCACAGGGAATCCGGTAGAGGACGACCTTGTTTGGAGGCTTTGGGTTCCACAACCTCTTACTGAACGCTTGATCTCTTTGGCTCATCGACCACCTAGGGCCTTGCATGGTGGGATCGCGAAGACCCTGTACCGACTCCAGCAACGGTTCTTCTGGCCAAGCATGGCCGCGCAAGTAAAATCCTTTTTAGAGAAGTGCGACATCTGCAAGGAAACGAAAGCTCCGAATGCCACTCTTAGGCCTCCTATGGGTAAGGCATTCGTAGCTGAGAGACCCTTCCAGATGTTGTACATCGACTTCTTGGGACCCTACCCACGCTCGCGAGACGGGAACATGCACATTGTGGTAGTACTGGACCAACTGACGAAGTTCGTGCTGATAAAGGCAATACGTAGGGCGACGACGGACATAGTGCTGAAGTTCCTCTACGAACAGGTGTTTTGCATGTTTGGCGTTCCGGAAACCCTGTTATCGGATAACGGGAAGCAGTTTATCAGTCGCGCGTTCGAGAAGACCATGGACGACTACGGAATTACCCATGTACGGACCGCTGTTTACTCGCCACAAGCAAACGCTAGTGAGCGAGTAAACCGGTCTATCCTCGCCGCCATCAGAGGGTACATCGACCGTGACCAGAGGAATTGGGATAGCCAACTTCCAGCCATCGCCAGCGCCCTTCGCACTACAGTCCACTCGGCCATCAACATGTCGCCCTACGAAGCGCTCTTCGGTCAAGGTTGCCTGGAGCATGGGTCGGATTACCAGGTCTTGAGGAGGTTGAATGCTCTCAACAACTCGGGAATAGATATTGTTCCGAAGCAAGCAAGGATGAACGTACTTCACGCCCATCTCAAAACCTCCTTGGCTAATGCCCACGATCGGTATGAACTCGCCTACAATTTGAGGAGCAAAAACGTAAAATTTGCAATAGGAGACATCGTGTATCGAAGGAACTTTGTACTCAGTGATGCGTCGAAGAAATTCTGCGCAAAACTGAGCCCAAAGTTCCTCAAGATGAGGGTTTGCCGTTTGGTTGGTAGCAACCTGTACGAGCTGGAAGACATGGGAGGGAAAAAGGCAGGAGTATACCATGCCAAGGATTTAAAAAGGTAAAAATTCTAAGGCCCGTCTAGCAGCCTGAGCATGAGACTCTCTGGGATAGGTTCCTTTTCCTTCTTCCTTCAACTCGGCAGACCTCGTCGAAAGAAGAAGTTTTGTGGGGAACTGTTTTGTTAACACTACAACACAACATTATACATAATACAAAACACTAACCTACCTGCACTAAACATTACTTACCTTACACTTATCATTAGCCATAACATAACCATAACATAAATATACTTACCTTATAACTTATAACACTTACCATAGCACATATTCATAATTATCAGCACTCAATAAATACTTTACAAAAAGCACTCCACTTAAAATAATCAACACGACTCTGCAAACACAAAACACTGTACAAAAACCAAGCTTCTTTTTTTTCCAATCAAGTAGGCAGGAAAATAGTAAACAAACTCAAGTAAAAAAAAAATGAGAGATTTTGAATGCAGTTTAGAATATTGTGTACTGTTTGTCGTATGTCGTTGCTAGTTTGTCGATTTTTTTGTTGAATGTGTTTTTTTTTCGGAGAGCAAGCGTCGGTCGTGAATTTTATTTCCAGAAAATATTAGAAACAAAAGTTTTCCAAATAGAATTTTTGAAGGTTTACCGAAATCAAATCCAAAGAAATCCCTGAAAAAGAAAAGGAACAAAAAGAAAATAATATTCATTTGATTGCAAAAAAAAAAAAAAAATTGGATACTAACCAGTGTTGTTGTTAATTCCTTCCTGTGAAAAGATAACGCAATAAATTATATTCAATAAATTGCAAAGAGAATTGAATACTAACCAGTGAAGTTATTAATTCCATCCCCTGAAAAGAAAAAGACAATAAATTATATTCAATATATTGCAAATTGAATACTAACCATATTAATTCCATCCCCTGAAAAGAAAAAAAACAAGAAATTATATTCAATATATTACTAACCAGTGATGTTATTAATCAAAGCCCCTGAAAAGAAAAAAACTATAAATTATATTCAATGATTACGAACAATAATATTATACTTACCAGTGATGTCCTATGTGGTCCAGTGTAATAAAAGAAAAAAAAAGAAGCTAATTTGATCCCTGAAAAGAAAAAATATATTTCAACAATTAAAACAGAAGTGATTCTTGCAGTGTTCCTGTGTAATAAAATAACAAAAATATAAACAAAAAACTTACTACGTGTGTATCCCAGTCTCTGAAAAGAAAAAAAAGAAAATATTCACCAATAATAAAAGAAAAAAACCCAATGTCACTTACCTGCTCTAACAATTCTAAACCCTATTACCTGAGATTACATTTTTACTTACCAGCTCTAACCATTTTAACCATCCTACTTCAAAAGAAAATATATATATATATTAATTATAATTGTCCATATACCTATTGTGTGTTCTTGTCTCTTTAATTATCCTTAGAATCATATTTATATGTAATTATTAAAGTATAAAATAGTGTGCGATGGTATATATATATATTTATATAAAATAAAAAAAAAATCTTAAAATACTACCCATAAAACAATATAGATTTTAAAATATCAAGATTTGAACGAGGTGCACCTTGGCGGAATTTTGAGGTAATTGTTTGATCTTAATACTATTACTTAATATTATTGACATATATATATCTACAAACCTGGATTTATATATATATATATATATATATATTGTTTCTATACATCCATATGCACTTTATATTAAAAAAAAAATGCCGAAGCTTATAATTGGTATTCATCTTACCTGTTCTTTTTTTTATGTTCTTGTACATTACAAACTTAATTTAACTTAACTTACCTTACTTATTTACTTACCCTTTAAAATAAACATACCTTTTTACTGTAACATACGTTCATTCTAATTTCATTACATTGTTAGTTAATAATTTTTATACCTAAACTTGGCTTTCCTTGTTCATTTTATCCCTGTTTAATTAAAATAAACTTGCTTACTTATTTTGTATCGACAAAGACATTCTTTTATTTAAAAAAAACAAGGTATGAATTCTTTGCCATTAGGTTGATCTTTCAATAGGTAAATTAATGACTGGATTTTGGTTTTATGCGGGGTCAGCAGTGGAGATGACAGCCTAAGTCACCACCAGGTTGAAAAGAAGGTGAGCAGAATGGGTTAGGAGAGTTTGGGACAGGGGAGAGTAGGATTTGGGGCTACCACACAATCCTGGAGGTAGTGGTAGCCATGGTGGTATCGGACCGATACATGGGTGGGAAAATCCTCCGAGGGCCAACAACATCAGGACCCTCGGCCTTGCTGAAGTCGCCCCTCCCCTATACATAGGTCATCGGGTTCCACCGTTAATGTTTTTTTGATAGGCATGTTATTTTTTTCGTAACGGCCGTCCAGAGCTTCGACTCCAAGGACTCACCCCAATCCGACGAGCATCCAGCCGGTTGTCAGCATGCCGAAAGGGGGTCGGAGCCTGGACACCCCTCTACCTCCTGCTGCCCGGACCAGCCTCATATGCCTGTACATATGGGGTTGTAAGGGTGGTCTACGAGGAGTAGAGGGGCCTAAGTCCTATTTCGTTACAAAATTTTGGAGAAATTCGGAGAAAGTGGAAGCGTAACTGATGTCGCAAGGCCTCTGCATCATCGTAATGTACGTCTGTGGTCAAAAGGTGTTATTGCTCCATATTTCTTCGAAGACGCCAATGCGCAGGCGGTTGCAGTCAATTCGATTCGCAGCAATATGGTCGAATAATAACCGATTCTTTTGGCCGGTGCGATTGAAGATATGACTGGGACGATGAGTGTTTCTAGCAAGACGAAGCGGCAAGCCACAAAAAAGACCAATCATGGCTACTTGCGTGAGAATTTTCCTAGCCACGTAATTTCACCTTTTAGTGACGTCAATTGGCCACCAAGATCCTGCGATTTGACACTGTTAGATTTGTCTCTTTAGACTCAAGAGACCGTGTTTTCGCCAATTATCCCCAAAATCAACCAACATTAGTCAAGTTCACGATTATGTTCGAAAACGTGGTTAAAAATTAACTCAAAAGAATAGCATGCTGCGACAATTTGAATGATATTGTTTTTCACACATAGGCCGTGTGCGAATTGGATGAATTTGGTTAAAAATACTGGTTAAATTTAACCACTAGGTTCTGTTATATTTTAGCCTGCTCCGCAGCTTGTCTAATTTTAACACATTTTATTCAATGCGAAGTATCAACATTTAACCAAATGTCTAGTTTTAACCACTTTTTAACGTAATTCGCACCCGGCCTAAGTGGCAAAGTCCAAACTATACCTATAATGAAATAAAATGTTCATTGATAACGTATCGTTGTGTTTTATTTTGCTTTATTTTCGGAACCGAGAAATGAATGACCCTTAATTTCTTCAATATCTCGAGTTAAGATTTTTTAACGCATCCAAAAGTTGCCATACATTGTATTCTATGTGCCGCAAGTAACAAGTTACTTCTGCTGCTACTCTTACTGATAGCTATTTGATACTTAACACGTATAATACATTGATCGTCTGTTATTTGCAGCATAACAAAAAAAATCATAAAATGTTCAAAAAGAGCCAAGTTCTCTTATGTACGAAAATCACTGTGTAAAAAGTCAGCCACCAAAAGTAATGAAATCTGAAAGAACGTCGAGTTCTTAACACATGTCAAACCGACTATTAAATATTTTAAATTATAGAAGTCAATACAACAACTTTAAAATATAATCAGGGGCGGCAGAAGGTATGGGGTGGGTGGGGTATGGACCCCACCTAAAATTTCTGAGCATGGGGTGCACCCCACCTTCTGGCTTTGGAAATATACCAATTTTATTAAGTTAATTGAGGAAAAAAAATGTTATGAAATTATGAATATTGTTGCAATAATTCTCGATTGATTGACTGAGACTGACCAAGTGATTTGATTACATTACATTACATTTCACAGTACTTCGCACATAAATGTAACGAACTACAGACACATAGCAGCACTGGTGACTGAGACCATCGGCTGGGACAGAACAAGACATACAACAGAGAGAGACAGATAGACACATAGAAAGAAAGCACACATAACAGAAACCTACGTGGCTCAGAGGAGGAGACTTTAGATTTGTATTGTCTCATGTTATCGCACAGGTGGCATCAGATAAGCTGGCGATTTTTGTAGAAAAAGAATGCTGCTGAAGCTGGGGTTTGAACCCGTAGCGTTCGGCTTAGCAATCCACTACTCTATCCTCTGAACCATGGCCACCTGCAAGCGATTTGATTTATTTATCCATCGGTCAAAGGCTCAACATCATGAATTATTTTTTATCTTTTTTATTCTGCTTGATTTTAGTTAGTGTCCGACCGAACCTTCGGCTTCGGCTTCGGTCGAATTCGGCCAAAAAAACAACATTCGGTCAAATCTTTGGCTTCGGTATATACTACCATATATATTCTACCATGCACCCCACCTAAACAAAAAGTGTTCTGCCGCCCCTGAAGATAATAGTAGAAACTGAACACAAATTTAGTTTGCAACTGTCTGCCAAGTATTTCTTTCCTATCAGGTGCCCCTTATCGTATGCAACAACAATTAACGTTTGCATTGAGATTTTTTCCTTCATTCACGTTGCACAGCACATAGCGAATACTGAACTGAGAAAGAGGAAGTTCAGTCTTTTAAGAACATTATTTGTAAAGAACATTACGCTAAAGACATAACCCACTTTATTATAGATAAAATCTGTTTGCATAGTGTAACAGTTGTTCAGATTAATTGGTTGATGGACCCCTGGTGGTTGAATTCATTTGGCTCGAATTAATTTTGCAAACTTGGAAACAAACCTGTTGAATGCTATCCTTAAATGCATGCGCAAACACAGCCACAGCTGTCCCAATTCTCATAAAAGTCAACTGTCATTTGGCATTCGATTTTTATTTATATAAATTATAAATTGTATATTGTATATAGGCGGGGAGCCCTCAATCCTGAAAGTGCACTTACACGGATTTCAAAATTTTTATATTAAAAGGTAGTTTAAAGAAATACCAACAAATTAAGCCCGGTATGACGAGGCCTATCCTGGCACCAGTATTTTTTGCATTTTTTTGCATTATTAATAATTTGCACTTATCGCGGATTTTAATTTTAACTAGCGCATGTTATTGGAAATTTAAAGTGCTTTCAGGAAAAAATGGTATGACAGCTGCCATCCTGGCACCAATGTCTGTCATACCTATTTTAAAATTTTGTCACTCATATGTTTTGAAAATAGGTATGACAGACATTGGTGCCAGGATGGCAGCTGTCATACCATATTTCCTGAAAGCACATTAAATTTCCAATAACATGCGCTAGTTAAAATTAAAATCCGCGATAAGTGCAAATTATTAATAATGCAAAAAATTGCAAAAAATACTGGTGCCAGGATAGGCCTCGTGATACCGGGCTTAATTTATTGGTATTTCTATAAACAGTTTATAGAAATAGAAGATAGAAGATAGTTTAGGATTGCGGGCTTCCGGTGTAATACTTACATTAAAAGAAGTGTTCTGTTTAATATCACAGGTACTCTTTAATATGGTAATCAAGAAAAAAGAAACAATAAAACAAACTTTAACTTAATAAAATATTTATTGGCAAGTTGAACTGAAGAAATTGAAGTGTGAACACTGAGTGACTAGACTGGCTGGACAGAAGGCTTGCAGAAGGCAAAACCCAAAGGTTGCCCAGTCAGCATTATTAGCTTATAATATGAATGTGTATCTAAAATTAAAGGTGCGCGAGGCCAGATATTGAACTTTTATTTGTTTCATATTTCGTCTGGCCTCACGATTAATGATATTTGATATAGCTAAATATTTTATTTAAATTGTTATTATTTGTGGGAAGCGATAAGGAAATCACTTCCCATCGTGTCAGCACATTTCTGTCATGTGAAAATGATGTTGACTGTATTTTGAACATACTCCCCTCCTTTGAGGGACTCAATCCCTCAAAAGTTAAAGGAAGAAAGTGAAGAGAGAGAAAAAAACAAAACAAAAAAAAATATTTCATTAAAAAGATGTATCCACTTCAAAACGAGATGCGTGTGCCCTGGGAGGGGGTTGCGAATTCCTTTTCTTAAGACAATAGAAGATAATGACCCCAAGTATCAATAAAGAGAAGATAAAATTCATTCCATAATGATGGTAGTCATGAAAATTCATAACATTTGATTGATTCGAATCCTGATCTAACTCATTAACTACTTCTTTTATTTTATTCCTTAACTCTTCAACTCCAGCAAAATCGGTATTATTTTTTGAGAATGCGATAAAATCTCTATCTTTATATGGAGTTGTTGGTCTAATTGCTTCTGAGATCTTCAGAGAGGGAACGAATGAGTTTTGCATACTACTATTGGGTTTCACTCGTCCACTTATAATTATGTGTGGCAGTTTCAGAGTGCATGGTTTTGAAAATTCTATCAGACCACTTCCATTTAAGGTTAAACTTTTTGTAATACCATCACATATAAGAAGACCAGTGGTAGCGTCTTTAAGGGCAAATATCCAACTATTTGAAGCTCTCAAACTGATCCATTGGTCTTGAAAGATAGTTTTTCTTAAAGAACAGTGATTTAGAGCACTTGTTTGATGATTAAGCAATGAAATTTCACATGTATTACTATTTGCCTGATGGATCATTGTTGGCAGTTGTTGATTGCATATATAATTTCTTGTTGAGAGAAGATTACATAACATTAGTTGGTTATCCGACAGTTCGAAGTATCTGTCCCTGGTAGGAGTGACTGCCAAATAACGGGATGATAATTCCAAAACAAAGCTCGCATTATTTTGAAAAATCGGGAATGGCACCAGATTAAAAAGTTGGAATTCCTGATTGTCTACTAACGGAATCACCATTTCAAATACTAATGAGTCATTTAGACTTCGTCCCTTGATTGATGACAATTTAAAAATATCAAGAACTGATGCTCTTGGAATGTTAATATTAGATGGAAGGTTATTCCTTATTATTTGAAGTTGCTTCATAAATTGGGACGTGGATATGAAATGAGGATTCATTTTGGCTCCATTGAGGCTAAGCAGAACATCAAGCAATATGTCTTGCATTCTCTCTAAATTTGTAAGCGATAATATCATAAACGAACTTAAGGCTGAAAAGGTTTGACTTGCATCAATTATTTCTTGATGCTTCTCGAGATTATTTAAGGATGTCTGAAAAATATTTTTCAGACCCTGATATTGTTCATTGTTACGTTTCATTAAATTGACTGTGGAATCTGCAATTGAGCTTTGTTTTTTGAAGAGATGCAGAAGATGTTGCTCGTTTTGATCGACCATAGAAATTTGATGTTCTATTTCCTTTGCATCATTTTGATCTAAAATGCCAAATAAACTATGGGCAACATTTCCAATGAAGTCAAAGGGGGATCTGGAAACTCTTACTCGTTTGGTATAAGAAGTGTGATAATTATGAATTAAGTCATTGTTGGATTCGATTGCAAATATTCTATGTTTAAATGAGTCAATCGTAGGTGAACAGTAAGTATTTGTTTTTAATTCATTGAAACAAATTTTATCTATTCTGTTAAGATAAATTTTAACATCCCCTAATTCTAGCCAATACGACGATAAGTTATAGAATATATATATGCTCCAAAAACTGTTTACTGTGCTAGCGCTGCCTATGTCTTCAAAATATATACCTGTAGAGTTTTCAAATTTGGAAATAAATAATGGCTCGTTTTCTAACGTTGAGACTAAGGGGAATAAAAGGAATACTAGGCAAATAAGTGACAGAATGGACACTCTGAGGGATTTTCCACTCCTTAATTTCATTGATTGATCTCTCAATTCGGATCTTGAAAGATCTTCTTCTTGTTTACCGCTGTCAATAGGTAAAGGGCATACATTTTGGATGGCTCTTTGATACGTTCCCGTGTCTGTTTTGATATTTGCCACTCTCACTAATCCATCACTCCCTTTAACCACTTCAGTTACACGTCCCAACTTCCATTTCATTGGAGGCTGGTGTGAATCCTTTAGAACAACCATCGTTCCGGGTACTAGATTTTGATACTGTTCCTTCCATTTTAGCTTCTGTTGCAGAAGATGGAGGTATTCGTTTGACCATCTTTTCCAGAAGTGTTGTTGGATGAGTTGTATTTGACGAAATTTGTCTATTCTCGAAATTTTACAATCATCTACGTGTGGTTCTGGTAAAGAGGTCAAAGGAGCTCCGATGAGGAAGTGGCCTGGTGTTAATGGATTTAGGTCATTAACATCTGAAGAGATAGGTGTAAGAGGGCGCGAATTCAATATAGATTCGATCTGAACGACAACAGTTGAAAGTTCCTCATAAGTCAAGGAAGCTTCACCTAAATATTTGAGGAGTAATGTTTTTGCTGATTTAACAGCAGCCTCCCAAAGCCCACCAAAATGAGGAGATCGAGGTGGAATGTGTTTCCAATTAATTCCCATCTTCAGGCAATTTTGATTTATTGATGTTTCAGTATCCGAGGAATTCAGAAAGGTTTTAAAATCGTTTAACAGATTTTTTGCCCCAATAAAATTTGTAGCATTATCGCAAAAAATGGTGTGACACATTCCTCTTCTTCCAACAAATCGTTTAAGGCAATTGATAAACGCTTCGGTTGAGAGATTGCTTACTACTTCAATGTGAACAGCCTTAGTAGAAAAACATACAAAGACTGCTAGATAGGATTTTGTTGGGGTTTTTCCTCGAACCTTATAATGTGTTCGAATTGGTCCACAAAAGTCGACCCCCGAATAATAGAATGGTCGTGAAGGTACCACTCTTTCTTGGGGTAAATTTCCCATTAATTGATTTATTGATCTTGGCCTAGTACGGAAGCATGTAATGCATTTGAAAAGAACATTACGTGCTTCACGTCCTACGCTTACGATCCAATACTGTTGCCTGGAGATAGAAATTAAGGTTCTATGAGAGGCATGCAAATGTTTTCTATGCAAATAGTCCAAGAGAAGTGTTGTGACTACATTATGTTTCGGGAGAAGTATCTGATTTTTTGCTTCAAAGGGAATATCAGCGTTTTTAAGTCTTCCTCCCACACGTATGAGCCTTGTAGTCTTATCGTAGTACGGACTTAGTCCCAATATTTTAGAGGTATTGCTTAAAGGTTTCCCAATCTGCAAAGCCTTATATTCCTCTGGGAATGCTGTTATTTGCACATTTCTGAATAATAGAAGAGTACCCTGTTGTATCTCTTCTACCGTTAGGGAATCATCAATCTTATTCCTATTACATTGATGTTTAACACGCATTAAAAATCTAAAGGAAAATGCAAATATTTTTTGCAAGGTATAAAACGAGTTTTTATGGTCAATAGAACTGATTAAATTATTTTGACATGACATAATCAACACCGTTTTTTGCTTGCGACGCCCTGGTATTTCTTCGGGAGTAATATAATCTATTTGAGTTTAATTTGATTTAAGGATATCGCGCATTCCTAGTCCACGCGATATTAGATCTGCAGGGTTTATTTCACCCTTTACATAATTCCATTGATTGAAGTCTGATTTAGATTGAATTTTAGCAACACGATTTGCAATGTAGGTCTCCCAAGTGTAGGAAGGTGCCCTTATCCATGATAAAACTGTTGTTGAATCTGTGTAATAGCTTACAGATGAAATTGGCTTGCATATTATTGGTAGTACCTTTTGTATTAAGTCTACTAACAGTACTGCTGCTTGAAGTTCTAGCCGTGCTATAGTTGTTGCCTTTAAAGGAACAACTCGTGATTTGGAACATAATAATTGGATAAATATATTTTCATCTTTGTCAAAAGATTTCAAATAAATACATGCGCCAAAGGCACTTTCACTACTGTCAGAAAATGCATGTAACTCTAATTTCACTGAAGAATCTATCAACACGAACCGAGGTATAGCAATTTCTTGCAGTAATGAAAATTGGGACAAATAGTTTTTCCACTTGTGTGCCTGCTCTGTAGGTAGTCTTTCATCCCAAGAGATTTTGGTTTTCCAAATTTCTTGAAGAAATATTTTACCTAGTAAAATAACTGGTCCAATAAGTCCTAAGGGATCAAAGAATTTAGCCAAGTCGGCAAGAACTGTACGTTTTGTGACTTCTTGATCAGAAGGCGTATTGTACGTATAGCAGAATTTGAATGCGTCTTGAATTGGATCCCAAACCAATCCGAGTGTTTTAATTACCTCAGATTGATAAATCGTTAACATTTTCTCACGATTTTCTTTGGGTATGTTTTCAAGGATTCGCTGATCATTTGAGCAAAATTTCGTCAAGTCAAAATTCCCTTGTCTAAGTAATGACCTAGTTTCGTCTAGTAACATCTTGGCATCATGGATGGTGTCTGCTCCTGTAAGGCAGTCATCCACATAAATATTTTGGGTAATAATTTTAGATGCATTGGGATATGCATGTTGAAAATCAGATGATAATTTTACAAGGCATCTGGTTGATAAAAAGGAGGCAGAAGCCATTCCATACGTAACTGTATTAAGTTGAAATATTTTTAAAGGATCATCATTACTCTCCCTCCAAAGAATGAGCTGATATGCTCTATCATTTGGATGAACTAACACTTGTCTGTACATTTTACTTATATCGCCAGTAAATACGTATTTATGTAATCTAAAATTTGCAATGACTGAAAATAGATCTGGTTGTACCGTTGGGCCAACCATAAGTATATCATTGAGTGAATGACCTGATGTTGTTTTTGCAGATGCATCAAAAACAACTCTTAACTTTGTAGATGAACTATCAGGTTTGAATACGCAGTGATGTGGGAGAAAATAATGCGACTTTGATATTTTATCTTGGGCAATCTGAGTCATGTGGCCAAGATTTTCATATTCATTTATAAAATTGATATAGCCCTTTTTTAACTCTGCATTGCGATCAAGTTTTTTTTCTAAGTATTGAAAACGTTTTTTAGCCGTCTCCATTGAATTCCCTAACATTTTATATGGGTCTTCTTTAAAGGGTAGACGTACTATGTATTGACCTTGAGGAGTGTTTTCCACATGGTCTTTGAAATGTTTTTCACATTGAAATTCTTCTTCGGTCTAGACGTTCGATTCGATTTCAAATGAATCACTTTCCCAAAATGATCTAACCAATTTATCTAATGAGGTCAAAGTAGGTTTTGTTACTGAATGACAAAATGAATTGCCTTCAGAATCTAGTGTACTTCCTGCTAGGAGCCAACCTAGCTTTGTGTTTCTCAAAAATGGAAGATTATCGGAAATTTTATGTTTACCTGGTAAAATCAAGTCGAAAAATAACTCAGCCCCTATTAATAAATCAATATGTCGTGAATTAAAGGTATCCGGGTCAGCGAGCTGGATATTTGATGGTAATTTTAAAATCTTATAATCGAAAGGGGTTGCTGCCATGTAATCGCTTATTGTAGGCAGTATACAGGCTTCTATCTTCGCTCGGTAGGAGGAGGTTCTTGATTCTATAGGAATTTTCATAACGAAGTTAGACTCATTTTCCTTTCCTCCTATTCCACTTATGATGACATTCCTTTTTTGTCTTTTGTATCCTAACTGTTGAGCTAGAGAGGTTGTTATGAAATTGAGTTGCGAACCTGAATCTAACATGGCTCTACAGGGAACACGCACGCCATTTGAACAGACAATGTTAACTATTGCTGTAGCAAGGTAGACCTCACGGCCCCTTAACGCAACTCCTAATGAGCTGGCTCTATCTTCAGAAGAATCACTTTTTTGGTCAACATCGTTTTCACATGACTTACCGGATATCGGGCTAACATTTGCTTCCTTCTTTCCAGGATAGTGTAGTATGGTGTTGTGTCTCCCGTTGCAAGTTTTGCACCTCCGTTGCTGCTGACACGATGAAAAATGATGTCCTTGCAGACAGTTCGTGCACAATTGGAGCTTTCGAACGTTCTGGTTTCGCTGTTCCACTGAAAGAGATAAAAACTTTTTGCAGTTAAAGATCTTATGGTTATTAGCTTTACAAAAATTGCATTTTGAGACTTCCCTAGAGCTTTGAGAAGCGGCGGTCACCACTTTCTTCTTATCACCTGGCTTAACTGCTTCAAGCGCCTGGAACCGGCATTCAATGTACTCCAACAGCTGCGTTAAAGTTGGACTGCTCTTCGGTGCTTCCAGTGATTCTTCAAACAGCATCCGGGTGTCCTTGTCCAATTTTTCCAGCAGGAGATAAACGATTATCGGATCCCATCCAGAAGTATCGTAGCCGAGGTTGTTGGTGGCTTGCATGACTTCCTTCGTAGTGTCATGAAGCCGTTTTAAACTGTTGGCGTTGTCACTAACGATTTTATGTTGGAATAATCTGCTCAGCTGCGCCGTCAACAATAGCCGCTTGTTGTCAAATCGGTCTACTAGTGTGTTCCATGCCAGATTATAATTGGTATCCGTTGCATGAAAATGCTGAATTAAATTTTGGGCATCGCCAGTGACATTTGTCTTGAGGAAGTATAGCTTCTGTGCCGGCGGGATTGGTTGATTGTGCACCATTTGCGTGTACAAATCAAAGAATTGGGGCCAATTGAGGTAGCTACCATCAAACTTTGGTATCTCAATTTTTGGCAATTTTATTGACGTAGTCCTTACTTGGTCGGATGGGAATGATGTATTAGTCAATGTGTTGCCTGGCAAGTAACTGATTCTTGAGTCCAATAGGTCCTGAAGCTCAAAATAAAGCTCAATATCGCCTACAGATGCATCGTCTCCAAGGCGTCTGTATGCAGTTGTTACGTCTTCCCAATTGCTTGCTAGTGTTTTCACCTTTTGCTCGAATTCCTTTGGCCTTGTTTCCTGTAAAACAACTTGGCATTTGTTCAACGATGCCAGGAAGATTTTACTTAACAATCGGAACTTGTGTTCCTTCGTTATCCTAGCGTTGCCAGTATTACCCTCAGAATGTGGCTTATTCAGCCCTGCAGGAACCTGGAATGATTTTAGTTGGGTGTCGTCGTCCCGATCTTTTTTGTGCTCTTCTTGGGACTGGACTGCTCCTGATCCTGGATGCTCTAGCAGAGGAATGGTTGCTGAGGTCTTTTCCCCTTGTCCATTGGATTTGGCTGTATCCTTGTCCTCCAGCTCAGCATAACGCTTGGTCATGTCGTTTTTTATTGACTCGTACACCTTTTTCACTTCATCATAATACGCCTTCGTGAAGTAGTCGTGGTCGGCTGCCGACGGATGATTGTTCCGTATATCGCTGTCCACGCTATCGAAGGACTCCCATAAGGACTGGAGTTTGGTCCACCGTGTCCTTAGATATTGGACATTCTTTCGGTCAGCACCGTCCTTTCCGTAGTTGCGCGCGAGGGTGCAAATTTCCTTGCCTACCTCCTCCTGTTGACTCGTGAGTTGTTCCAATGTGTTCATGATTAATTACTTTCACTTTTTTTTTTCAAATAAAATTTTTTAGAGTTTTTTCTTTGTTTGTTTTATTATTAATTTTAACTTCACTTCGCACAATACACAGGTCACTAAACTTTTTTAGATGGTCCTGTCACGGTCGCCAAATGTTCTGTTTAATATCACAGGTACTCTTTAATATGGTAATCAAGAAAAAAGAAACAATAAAACAAACTTTAACTTAATAAAATATTTATTGGCAAGTTGAACTGAAGAAATTGAAGTGTGAACACTGAGTGACTAGACTGGCTGGACAGAAGGCTTGCAGAAGGCAAAACCCAAAGGTTGCCCAGTCAGCATTATTAGCTTATAATATGAATGTGTATCTAAAATTAAAGGTGCGCGAGGCCAGATATTGAACTTTTATTTGTTTCATATTTCGTCTGGCCTCACGATTAATGATATTTGATATAGCTAAATATTTTATTTAAATTGTTATTATTTGTGGGAAGCGATAAGGAAATCACTTCCCATCGTGTCAGCACATTTCTGTCATGTGAAAATGATGTTGACTGTATTTTGAACAAGAAGGTTATTTTAAGGTTAAAATTGTACATAGATTCTAAGGTTAAATGAATGTTAACAATAAATGAAATTACTTACCATCGAATCGAGCGTTTCTTTTCTTAAAGTTTTTTATTGGCAATTTTTTACTCACCCTTTTTGGCCATTTTCCACCCAGTTTTTTACTGAACATTTTGAACTCTTTTTTTGAACAAACATTTTGGTCCTTCGATAGCCTAAGAATAATCGAACCAACAAGTGAACTCCTTTTTGAAAAAGCAGTAAATAAACTTTTAAATAGATACTTTCCCCATTTACCCACCCGTGTGTGACAATAACCAAAAACAATAAAAAGACAGTAAATTAAGTTTCCGTGCCTCTTAAAACTATAAAAGTTCATTTCCAATACAAAGTCATTGTGCCGACAGTTTGCCGGAATTTGCAATTTACTGAATAATTTCAAGAAAAAGTACAATTCATTTCGAACACAAATATTTCAAATTAAAGTAAAATTCCATCGACGAAGTAAGCAAGCCATACAAGCTCCATAACCGACATCATCACCAACGTCTTCGTATCCGCCATCGCTAGCATCACCGCCGCCGCCGCCGCCAACGTCATCACCATCGCATCGTCATTAGCAGTCCAGCAAGAATCCAGCCATCAAATATCGCTTTCAACACTGAAATCAAAAAGTATTCGCAGTGAGTAAACTTTACTTACATTTTAACTACACACAATTACATACATTTAAATATATTTTAACCATTTAAAAACTAAATATATTAATACAATGAATGCTGTAAAGATCGTAAAAAGTACTTGCTCTCAAATATCCAAAGATTTTGAGAATTTTAAAAAGACGGTACAACCGTCTCGTAGGGCAAATAATTATGTCTCTACTCGACTTGAGACACTAAACAACAATTGGCTTACTATTGTCGAGCAACATCAAATTGTTATTTGCTGCGATGACATAAAAGAAGATGTATTATCTACTAAGGAAGGGTTTTTTTTGTGAGGCAAATGAGATATATACGCTTTATAAATCAATGATGTTAGATGAACTAGATAAGTTTGCTGCAGCAGAAGCAGCTAATGCAAATGAAACTTTAAATAAAACCAGGTCGGGTCAAAATTCGACCAGTCAAAAGCCACACGATGTTCGTTTGCCGCCGACATTCACGGGAGAATACCAGAACTGGCGTTCTTTCGTTTCGTTGGTCCATAACAATGCTACACTTACAAAATTAGAAAAATTAGACTTCTTAAAAGCAAGTTGTAAAGAAGGTGCGGGCATCTTACTAGAACACATTAGTGTAGATGACGCAAGTTATGACAAAGCTTGGGAACTCTTAACATCGAGATACGATTTTAAGAGAATTTTAGTAAACAACGAACTTAAGTTGTTTTACGAATTGCCTGTTATCAAAGAAGAAAATTCGAAAGGCATTCGCGAATTGTTGGACAACTCAACAAAAATTTTACATGCGTTGAAAAATTTAGATTTGCCAGTCCATCACTGGGACGCAATCATTATTTTCTTGCTTTTGAAAAAGCTACCAGCTACTGTCCAGTCGAAATGGGAAACAACTCTTGGAACCAAGAAAGAGATTCCAACATTTAAGGAATTCTCCGACTTTTTGGAAACGAGGTTCCGGACATTAGAGATGTTGGACCAACAACACGAGTCGAACTCATCATCATCAAACAAAAAGCAACAAAAGAATGTTTTTCTGCTTAATACAGAATCAACTGAGAATTTTGCATGGAGCACATTCGTTAAGAACATGCACAAAATTTTTAAAAATGGATGTTAACACTAGACATCAACTTGTTCGACAGTTTGGCAACTGACCAACTGTTTTAATTGTTTGGCCTACAGTCATCGAACAAATAATTGCCCAAGTAATAAGTCATGTCATCAGTGCTGTCGTTTTCGAAAAGTCCAAAGCAGTACATTCCAAAAAATTTTGCATAATTTTTGGACAAAAGCAATACGCATATAATTTTTTTTTAAATTCATAATTATTTTTATTTTTATTTTTAACAAAAAATAAACTCAGATACATATTTACTTAATAAAGCCTTTTAGATCAATTACTACAGTCCGTTGTGGACTTGGCCCTCAATCAACAGTCTCCGCCAGCCAGTTCGGTCCCTAGCTAGCTGTCTCCAGTTTTGCACTCCAAGTTGTGTGTGCCACCTGAGACGCGGTCTTCCTCTCCTTCTACGTCCCTCGGGAATAGTGTCGATGGCTTTCCGGGCAGGAACATTGGTGTCCATCTGCTCTTAATGACCAAGCCATCTGAATATCTGGACCTTGACCCTTCTGGCTAAGTCCATGTCGTTGTACAACCCGTAAAGCTGTTGTATCTTCTTCGCCATTCCCCTTCAATGCACTTGTGGCCAAAGATACCCGAAGAACTATCCTCTCGAAACAGCCTAAGGCACATTCATCCGATTTTGTCAAGGTCCATGATTCTGCACCATAGGTACAGCAGGACTGGGATGATGAGGGTGTTGTACAGTTTTACCTTAGTTGCTCCAGAGAAGGCTTTTCTACACAATTGCTTTTTTAGCTCAAAGAAACAGCGATTAGCAAGAGTCTGATCTCGGCGTGCTTGTGTTATTGGCCGTGTTAATAGCGGAGCCTAGGTACACAAACTCTTTTACTACCTAGAAGCTGTATGATTCTATTGTGACGTTCTTTCTGAGACGTCGGTGTTGGGTGTCCTTTCTCGAAGACAGAATATACTTCGTTTTTCCCTCGTTTCCGGCTAAACTCATTTTTGCCGCTTCTGTCTCAATTCTCACAGGCGCCATTGACATAACGCTGTGTTCCTCCCATTATATCAATATCATCGGCGTACGCGAGAAGTTGAACAGATTTTTGGAAGATAGTGCCTCTGGTTTTTGACGGTGCAGTTTTGCACTATCTTCTCAAGAACGGTGTTAAAGAAATCGCACGACAGTGCATCGCCTTGTCTGAATCCTTTTTTGACGTGGAAAGATTCCGTAAGCTCGTTGCCAACCTTAATGGAGCAGCGCGGGTTCTCCATCGTCATTTTGCACAAGCGAAAGAGCTTGGCAGGGATGCCAAAACTAGACAAAGCTTTATACAGTTCGTCTCTGTTGATGCTGCCATACGCTGCCTTAAAAGTGATTGGATTTCATTGGTTTTTTCCAGGAGCTGCCGCAAAGTGAAAATTTGGTCGATGGTTGACTTTCTTGGTCTGAAACCACATTGATAAGGACCAATCAGATTGTTGGCGAAAGGCTTCAGACGTTCACATATTACGGCAGAGAGGATCTTGTAGACGATGTTAAGTAGGCTGATTCCTCTGTAGTTGGCGCAGTTTCTTTAGAGGATCTCTCTTTTTCAGTATCGGGCAAACAATGCTGAGGTTCCATTCATCGGGCATCGGGCATACATTCTTCCGACCATATATTACAGATGATTTGGTGCATGCTCCTATCTAGATCGTCGCCTGCTGCTTTGAACAGCTCGGCAGCTAGACCATCTGCTCCAGGGGCCTTGATATATATATTTCAGCCGCTATATTGCCGTTTTCTACTAGGTCGGGCTCACGGAATTGTTGGCTATCATCGGGTCGATGAAAGGCTCCTGTCAGACGCCGGGGGTTTGTTGGTCGTTGCCGTTATAGTGTCTACAGAAGTGGTATTTACAAATCCCCAGCATTGACTGCGATTCTACTATGATGTTCCCTTGTTCTTTCTCGATGACCTTGAGCCAGCTGTTTTACCTTCCGATAGAACCTCCGAACTTCATTCCTGCTGTGGGCACTTTCAACATCCTCGATTTGACGCTTCTCTTGCTCAATTGTTTTTTCTCCTGAGAAACCGGTGCGGCGTTCCCCTCTCCTATTTTGCTCACAGAGCTCGGGAGCAGCTAAGCAGCGTCACTTTGTATGCCTCCTACTTGGCTGCATGGGCCTGCCTGAATTCTTCGTCAAAACAATGGTTTCGTTTTGGTTACTGTGTGAAACAGAGCACATTATAGGTGGCATCTCTAACTGTTTTCTGGCAATGTTGCCACTGGTCTTCGATACTTGATGTTGGCGGCATAGGACTCCTACGGCGATTATAGCCGTCCGACGTCGAATTTTCTTGCAGCATTTCCTTGTTTTGGCCGTTGTCGTGATATTCGTAGCATTACCTTGGCTACGAGAAGGTAGTGGTCCGAGTCGATGTTGGCTCCTCAGAAAGTTCGAACATCTAGAATGCTGGACAAGTGCCTTCCGTCGATCGCAATGTGATCAATCTGGTTGACGGTTGATTGATCAGGAGATCTCCATGTAACTTTATGGATGTTGAGATGTGGAAACCAGTTGCTTGCTACCACAACATTTCGCCCAGAGACAAAAGGACATCGGAAACTGACTAACGTTTTACCCTCCAGATACCGCAAATTTAATTTTTCCGTTACCTCGTGTATGTGAATAAATGGGAAAAAACAGCAACAAAAATGAAAACACGTATACTCTTGCAGTAAACTTGAACCATAGCTTGTAGGCATTGTCATTTTGAGAGCTTGGTTTCCCATCTCTTTTTTAAACTCATCTGTGATTTCGCCCCGAAAAATCAATACAAATGGCAATACAAAAATGAAAAAGCAGTACAAAAAAAAGTGTGCAGTACGGCAGTACGTACCAAGCTAAAGCAATACAAATATTGCTTTTGCAGTACGTTCGACAGCATTGCATGTCATTTTTGCCAAAGAAAACACAACTCACTCTTACATTTTGCCAATTCATCGAATTTTAACAACACAAATCAACAGCCACACTTGCAATCAAACTCTTTCACAAACACACACAATCACCAACCGTTTAGACAAGGTGATAACAATCAATTTCAACACAACACAAATATTAACACAAGTTCGAACCATTCACGTAATAAATTTAACAACACACAAATTTTGCTTGCAACAGCGATAATAGCCGCGTTTTATTATCCTCACTAACCCATATGGGTTTATTTTTTGTACACAAAACAAAAACAATCTGAAACCCCGATAGCTATCGGGGTTTATTTTGTAACTCAAAAACTATGTTCTAAATATGGCGGATAGATGGCGAGTGTGAGACAAAAAAGAACTTATTGTGGAAAGATTTATTAAT
This sequence comes from Sphaerophoria taeniata, assembly GCA_943590905.1. Taxonomy (NCBI): domain Eukaryota; kingdom Metazoa; phylum Arthropoda; class Insecta; order Diptera; family Syrphidae; genus Sphaerophoria; species Sphaerophoria taeniata. Next base: position 265,181,194 of record OX016540.1, read on the forward strand.
TTCAGCCATATTCATAACAAATTACGCGTATTCCAATCTTAGCCACAGTTTTATAAAGCCATAGGATAAGAGTCAATCCAATAAATTAATAAAAACAAGTTGTTTTTGGAAAAGCAAAATAAAATTTTACTGGGGGTTGCGTCTCGGATAAAAAAAATAGCTTAAACTTTTACCTTTTTAACCCAGATCGTTTTATTATGATGGGGTAACCCATATGGGTTAGTGAGGATAATAAAACGCGGCTAATAAAGGTAAAATCATCACAGGATGATTTCGTCAAGTTGAGAGCTTTGATTGATCCCGGATCTCAAGCTACCTTCATAACTGAATCGGCAGCTCAGCTTTTGGGTCTTAAAAAGATTCTAACATCCTTCGACGTCTCAGTCTTAAAACAAAACAAAGCCAGCTCTTGTCAACACTTTGTAGAGTTGAATATGGGATCTAATCATTCAGATTTTGTAACAACAACAAGAGGTTATGTATACAAAACACTCACAGGGCTTTTACCCAACGAAGAAGTAGTCACCAGCAAGTGGAAGCATTTGCAGGGTTTGAAATAAGCTGACCCTACATTTAATCGACCAGCCAATATTGACATTTTTCTGGGAAATGATGTCTATTGCGAAATAATATTGGACGAAGTAGTTCGAGATGAACATCAAATCGCACCAATAGCTCAAAAGACCAAGTTTGGTTGGATTATTTTGGGAAAGGTCCTTTTGAAAGGCGTTTAACTTTTCAAGTCTACAAACATTGTGTAGACATCGACACACAAATGCGCGCATTCTGGGAAGTTGAAGAAACTCCCTACGAAAAAAGCGGCAAATGAAGAAGATATTGAGTGCGAAAAGCACTTTCTACAACACATCAAGCAGGTGCCGGGAGGGCGCTTTGAAGTCGCTTTGCCCTTCAAAGAATTTCATCGACCAAGGCTTATGTCAACAAAACACCAGGCCTTAATGATGTTTTATAGACAAGAAAAGAAGTTATTAACCAACCCAACACTACACACACAATATAATGAATGCCTTAAAGAATACCTTCTTCTCAATCAAATGGATGAACAAGAAGTAGATATCAACAGAGACGAAACATTTAACTCACCATTCCACTATGTTGTACCTCATCACGCCGTCATCAAAGAGTCCAGTACAACAACAAAATTACGCGTGGTTTTCAATGCTGCTTTTAAGACTGCGGACGGCAGTGCGTTAAGCTCCAGTTTTTATAGATGTTCTACGTTGTTCGCCTGTTCTTGAATAAAATTTAAACTCCTTCAAAATTGTATTTTCATAATTATTCCTGACAATATTAGAAATAGAAAAAAATATCTTACATTAAATAAAAATTAAATATGTAGTTATTAACGTTCTCAATGTCTTCTGGTTATGGGTTCTGGTTCACGATTTCTTGTCTTCGCGTAGGGAAGTAATCAGAATAAACACTAAACAGCCATCGTATATGGGCGATTTTCAGATGTTCGACGCCTGTGCGACCCATGTGGTCCACACGACTAACTTCCCAGAGTAGAAAAATAAGTAAAAACATTAGTTGTTTTGCAAAATTTCCAGCCGATGCATCCCGTTGTAGTTGTTGGCTTTGGTTTTCAAAGTTAAACTCCATAAAACTGATGATTTGAGACACATTAAGTTCATTTGAATAACAGTGGCGCCATCTGTCAAAAGTTGATCGTGCTAACTCGTGGACTCATGCACAACTACTTTGTACAGTAAAATAGAGCCCATATTACTCCTGAATATTGTAGTTTTCTATTACTGAAAGAATTTTTCTAATCGGATAAGTATATCCTAAGATTAACATTTATATGGCAAAACAGCGTTTGGTGGGTCAGCTAGTAATAAAATATAGTCTATAATACTCCTGATTATTGTTTTTTTACCACACTGTTATCAAACTGTTATCAAACTGTTATCAATAATGCTATGGAGTTTTAACCGATTTAGTCATAATTATTCTATTCCTGCACTCATATGGACTGTTTTTCCTTATAACCACGAAAATAAATCCGCTTAAACTAATTTTCAATTGTTTATAACAAATTTTTGACAAATAATGTATTTTTTTACATCTATAAATAAGATTTTTTGAACTATTATTGAAACTTTTGCAGAAATTATCGTAATTTTCATTATATTAGGGTTGTCTTAGATTTTTGATTGCTTAGCGGATTTTGCTCAAAACGTAATCACAATACCGCGTCGAATGAGACCAATTTCATTATAATACGATGATACGGTGGTTTGCGAGATAATCGAACCGAAAAAAAGTTACGCACATAGGTACGCATATACGTACGTACATACGGACATACATACACACACAGACATCATCATAAAAACGGTTGATTCGGATTCTAGTGACCTCGAAACATGGAGATATGCAAAAATTGGAGATTCACAAAATCGGCCCCATTACAATAACTTTCTCTGGGAAGTTAATAAATAAATAAATATATTGGCGCGACAGCTCTAGGCCTAAGTGGCTAACTCTCATCAACAATTCTCTGAGTGCGTGTGAAGAATTGAGGGACCTACAATTTAACACCGATTCAGAACGGCAAAGTTGAGAAGCACTTTTTCATGACACATTGATACTCTTGGATGTTTTGTCAGGTCTTCGCAAGAGGCAGTACCTGTGAAAGATGAAATAAAAGTTTTATGGGAACGAGAAGGACTCGAACCCACTACGTTCTGCTTAGCAGCCAAAGCACCTAACCACTTAGCTACGGGCAACTGCATACCCCGATTAATTTTATGTCATTTTTGAAAAAATTATATATAAAAAATTAATTCAAATAAAACCGCTCTGCAAGGATTTTTTTTTATTTTAAAAATCAAGATATCTTTAAGAAATTAAATGGTATAATTTTTTTCGCAGGTAGATATTTCAATTTTATTTTTTTTTTAATGTTTCGTGCGACTCCGGGACTAGTCGTGCACATGTTCTTAGATTGACATGAAATTTACTTTTTTTCGGAAGATAATGTAGTCCAGACAAAATAAACATTCGACCCAGAAAAAAATCGCATAGAGCTGAAAATTGGAACAGAGCATTAGAACACCGATTAAAGTAAAATGTCGAAAGTCCCCAAAAATCCCATGTGTGCATAAAAAGTTATTCAAGGTCAAATGTCGAAAATGTTGGTTTTTCATGCATATCTTTGAAACGGGGGAAGCTATCAAAAAAAAGTATAGGAAAGGCTTGTACGCCTTGTAATTCTCTAAAAAAAATATTATGACACTTTTTTTCCTACGAGCAAGGGTTTAGAAAATATTGCGATTTTAAAATGTGTCAAATGTCGAAAATAATGTTTTTTTGCGTATTACTCTTAAACGGTGAGTCCGATTGAAAAAATTTCTATGAAAAACTTGTAGATTATGTGGTTTTCTATATAAAAACATTTTTTTTTAAGCTGTCAGAAAAAAAAAACATAATTTGGTCAAAACTCAAAATTTCGATTTTTTTATAATTAGCTCCTAAGCCCTGTACAAAATTCGCATAGAGCTGAAAATTGGTACAGAGCATAAGGACATCTTTCTTTATAAGATGTCAAAATTCCCCAAAAATCCCACTGGTGCAAGAAAAAATATTCAAGGTTAAATGTCGAATTCAAAGATATGTATGAAAAACCAACATTTCCGACAATTGACCTTGAATAACTTTTTATGCACACATGGGATTTTTGGGGACTTTTGACATTTTACTTTAATCGGTGTTCGGTGTTCTAATGCTCTGTACCAATTTTCAGCTCTATGCGAATTATTTTTGGGTTTGGGCTTTTTTATGTCTAATTTGACTGGACTAAATGTTATACCTATGTGATTTAAATATGATTTCTGGTACAAGACTACCACGGCTGGCTGGTGCGAAACTAGTCAAATCGGTAGGTTCATTTTCAATGACTCGATGATCTTCCAAGATTTCAAAACGTATATTGGCCTTATAGAATAGCGTCACTCAAGTAGATACCTAATCGTTTTGGACTTATTGACGTACTCTATATCTTGTGACTTCAGTTCACATATCCCCACAGAAAATGGTCAAGCGGTGTTAATTCGTATGATCTTGGAGGCCAAGTCCAGGTCCGAAACGTGAAACTATGCGATTACCAAACGTTTCCATCAATAAATCAATAATGGCACGAGCTGTATGACATGTTGCACCGCCGCCGCCGCCGCGCCGCCGACTGTCTTGTTGAAACCACAGCTTCTTCAAATCATGGTTGTTCAATTGATGAACTTAAAAGTTCATTGTTAAACAAAATTAGCCTATGAAACTTGGGATCAACGGCAATCTTGTTCTGGGGCCATTTACCAAATCACCTTGTGCTAGGTGATCCTGCGGCTTCAATTCTACCAATGCCGATGCAAACAAAAATGCATAAGTCACGTGACAGAAAAAAGGGCCGCTAGTTAAAAAAGTGTTGCCATCTTAAACTATAAAAACAACCTATACTACAAAAAGTGAATGCGAATTGTAAGAAAACAAACGCTAATTTTTAATTGAGTTGATTTTTTGACCAATTTGTGTAATTATTGTAATGAGTGGAAATATAGTGGAGCAATAGACAGCAGTTTTATTGTTGAGAATATGTAATGTTTCTAACGTGTATCGTTTCGAAACATGTTTCTCCGTCTGTAGAACTTCCACGCCTTCAAAGTTTGGAGAATGACACAGCATTGAAAGTGGTCATTTATTTTAGAAATAATCATTAGAAATCGTCGTTTTTAGTACAAACTACACAGTAATAATTGGAATAGATTTTATATTTGCCTAAAAACCGAGCAAACACTTCGAAATTTGAAGCTTAAAGCTTAAGATAGACGGACGGAGTTACCTGAACCACTCCTTTCGAATTTCAAAAATAAAAATTAAAAACAATTTTTAATTTTAATTTTTAAACTTATTTTTTATTTTCTAAGTCAGTACATTTTATTTTATTCTTTATTTCTTTTCCAATATAAAATAAATTGTTTAATTTTCTTAAAAATATTTTTTCTTTCAAAATTTTGTTTCAGAATAAGAACTACTTTAGCACCTTAACTGGTCAAAATTGCTTACTTGAAAACTAATATAAATAGAATTCAAAACTATTTTTAGTAAGGAAAAGAGGTGTTTCGAATCCACATCTTATTCGGACCTTTTTTGAACCCTTCCGGAAACATTTTGATACAAAAGTTTCCTCTTCTCTAAAGAAGTGTTCAAAAAAGTCCAATATTTATGCGTTTTTCAAATAAAATAAATATTAATTCAAAGTGTCAAGATTTAATTAAGAAATTAGTAGAAGAAGAGTAGAACTTAACTAAAATCCGGATACTACTTATTTACAGATAAGTGAAGCATTATTACGCTCAAAGACTTAAGATTAAAAGAAGCTTCTTAAAATTCACTTTCAATGCCCGATTTTAACAAAATTTAATGTTTTGTACTAAGAAATTGAATTGCATACCTTAAGGACGCTTCTCACTCTTTTTTTCGAGTGAGGTAGTCTCAATCGAGTGTCTGGTCTTGAAATTTCTCGGTTTATTGTTAAAACCGGGCATGGAACATTATACTGATTGCATGCAATAAGAGAGAGGAGAGGAAAATAAATAAAATATTAAATTAGAGTTAAAACTAAATTAGACTTAAAATTAATTTAAATAAATAGAATTTAAAAAAAAAATGTCTTAAGATTTTTTTTTCTTTAATTACGTAGCCTACTTTTGAGAGAAACCGGTTTTCCAGCTTCTTCTCAAATTATTTCTAGTAAGAACCACCCTGTTTTTAAGTAAAAACTAATGATTAAAGAGGCTTCAAAGGGTTTGGGGGTTGCGTGACTCAAAACTGCTGACCATATCTTCCGGACATTCCACTGTCGTAGAGTTTTCCTAATGTTTCGCTTGGACTACCGCAGGGCTGACCATAGACCATGTTTGGTGCAAAATTCGACGATGCGTTGTTGGAATGAGTCTGGTGATGGTGGTTGTACAGATAGTTCTCCTTTTTGTTTCGCTTCTGGACCTTCTTCCAAATTGCAATCACTGTCAATTGGGCCAAAAGGAATATGGCCGAGGCAACAACGAGTCCTGAAACAAAAGCCGAAAAACACATCAAGAATTAGAATCAAAATAGTAAACATATTTGTGAAAGTAAAATTTGAATTTTTAATGGATAACTGGGACGCCCTTGAACCACGAACTTGGTCAAAACCTACATTCTGCTAATGCAGAAGTGTCAGCAGTTAGCAGAGAAAGTCGTTTCGGGTAAGAATTCATTTTCGGTTCAATTTGGTCACATGAAGCTGTTATGGTATGATGTGATGGCGGTGGCGACGACAGTTGTATGAATACTTTATTACCAAAAACGGAAACTCTGACACGTTTATGGCCTCTTTGTCATGTGCGCCGAAATGACTACGGATAGCCGCTGCTGTTTAGAGTTAGAGTCACTTTGATGCCCCCGGTCGCGGTCGTAGGTTAAGTAGGTAGGTACTGGTTCTTAGATGGAGTGACATTTAAATGCTATTTAAGGCTTTTTCGTGTGATATGTCATTGAAGAAACAAAAAAAAAGTAAAAAAACAAAACGACTGTCTAGTGGTTTGAGTTGCTTCTTGATGGGAATGTGGAAATGAGCTATTGAAATGGGAATTTTAGAAGAAAGTTATTTTTTCATTAATACTGTGGGAATTTTCTGGTTGAAGACGTTCATGCATGAGTTCGATACCTGTAAAAGATGATGATTGAAGAAGTCAAAGATAATTTCTTTTTTTATTCTCAAGTAATTAATGCCGTGGCAACTGCATTCTTGAGTCTTGAGTGGAAGCTTAAGTGACTAGTAGCTAGAGCTGTTTAGACTCATAGAGAAAAAACTAATAGACCGTTTGACGCTATTACGACACTTTTTCTAGTGATCTTATACTCAACGGACTATAAACTGAGAATGTGCTCCAGAAGTGTTTGTACGAATGTGCGTACTGCTGAAAAACTTGACCCATGCAGAATGGATTGAATTTAGGCCACACTGCTTAATATTTGTTAAATTTGTGAACAAGATGTCCAAATCGAAATCTCGACTTCAAATTGGCGAGGGAAGCCTCCACGAAATCGCAAATGTTACCAGCTGTCTGGCGAACATCGGAAAGTCAAATTGCCAACCAAACTGACCCCGCGCAATAACTGACTAGAGACCCCAATCTAGCATTTTATTAGTTCAAAGTGTTCCAAGAAGCGAAACTTTACTCACTTCTTCAAGTGAGCTTGATTATTTATTTCCCAAAGAAGGCAGTTCATCATCAATCGCTTAGAAGCTCGGAGAAAGACAGAGCTAATTTTGGGTGGTTAAGTGGGGTACACTCTGTTACTTGAACCCCTTTATCCGTATCACACGTCAGTATTCCTACGAACGACGACTTCGCCAAAACCAAGGTTAGTTACCGTATATAATAGAAAGTAAAAGGAAGTAGGGCATGAGAACCTCATAAGAACGAGCATGTTCTAAGCTCAAACTTTTTGAAGAGTCCTGCTCGTAAGCAACTTGATTTTAGAACCGGAACAAACTTTTGTCGAACTACTAAAAAAAAACCTAGTTAAGTAAAGGCCATTAGGGTAGGTAAATTCATATTTTAAATGGGCACCATTTGTCTTGAAGTGAATGAGGACAAAACAAAGTACATGCTATCAACAGCAAAACAACATCTGTCCACCGCCTAGGACAAAACGTCACTGTTGGCAACAATTTCGAGCAACAAACATCAATCCCACAAACCACACCTTAGTGGAGATCCGATGAAGAATTTCCCTAGCGAACCGCTGCTGCGTCAGTTTGGCGCAACAAATGGTTTCAAAACTCCTCACACTTAAGACAAATTGTCTGCTATATAAAACTTTGATTTCACCAGTCCTACTCTGAGGCGCCGAGTGTTGGACGATAAGTAAAAAAGGGAAACTGATACTGGGCACTTTCGAAAGAAAAATTCTTCAACGGAGTTTCGGTCACGTATGCGACGATGCCGAATGGAGAAGAAGGTTCAACCGCGAACTGTACGAACTGTACCAAGATGTGGATATAGTCCAGAAAGCCAAGAAAATACGACTGCATTGGCCCGGCCACATCGAGCAAACGGACGACATAAAGCTCCAGCAAAGAAAGTCTCGTCACCGGTTCGACACGACAAGGAAGACCGAACCTACGGTACAAGAGCCAACAAGTGACTGCGGATGACAAAGCGCTTGGTTTTGGCTACGTGAGAGTGCGTGCGAGGGACCGTTCACGATAGAAGGCTGCAGTATCTCATGCTGAGATCCGGTTAAGTAAGTAAAGTAAGTAATAGACTTAGTGATCTGGTAGGTCTGAAATTGTCTAAAAAAGTAGTATGACCAGTGTTTTGACTGTAATATTGAGAGTTGGCTCTAAGCCTAACGCATGATTTGGCGGCCGCTATTTTGGAGAAGATCTCGAGAGGCGTATAAAGGTGCAAAAAAGGTCTGGAACATACACTCAATTGGCAAAGTATACAAAATCCTACTTATTTGTATTTTCTTCGGCACGTACCGATATGCTTTTGGAGACCAGAGTTAAGAGCTGATACGGGACAATGTTTAACCGACCCTAAAGCTTAAACGCTTTACACGAAAGCATATATCGCCAATATTTTTTACTGACATATAGACATAGTCTTTGAGCACTTATACATAACCTTTTTTGAAACAGTTCAAGTTCAGTGTGCCAAATATTAAAATGTACCCAATTCCTACCGTTACCTTCATCACTAGGTCAATTCTAATGAAGACGCTGCAAACGACCATGAGGCCTCCATTTCAAGTCTTAATTTCAAACTACCGTAGCTCAATTCTTCCGAAAAGACCCCGAAGTACCAAAATAAAAGAACAACTAATGCGATAAAGATAGAAAAATAAAAATAAATTGATTCATTATGAGCACTGGCGATGACGACCAGCGCAACCAGCACAGCGACGCTACGTGAACCAGTAATTTCAATTCGTTCCACACGGTTAACCTCATCAGGCCACAAAATGTACTCAAATCATCGCACCTACAGATCATAGAACCAGTTCCTATGCCATGCCGATTACATAGTGTGTCCACCGCAAACGAATTACTATACCCAGAAGTCATGAACCCAAACCACAAATCACACCCGACTGACCGATCGACCCACTCTCCCGAAACTAAAACAAAAGCAACAAAAAATAACTCACCATAACCATTGAGACAACCGAACACCTCATCACCAGTAACAGCAGCATAGATCTTCTCCTTGGCATCGGCATCGCCAAAAGTATTGTCGTCCTCTTGATTGAATCCAAATTTGTCCGTAATTTGAATTGATTGTACCAGCAGGATGTTATCATCGGCCGGCTTATGGCTGACATCACGTTTCGATCGGCGAAGACTCTCCTGTACTAATTCAGCTGGTTCTGATTGAAGACACAAGACAAGACATGGATTGAATATAATAATCTCGTTCTTTCTCTCTTTCACAAACAAAATTCCTTACCTGTGGCATTAACGGACCTCCTTCGGCGTCCGAACGATACCAGCGATTTCAATTCACCACTTGCAATGTCCTCATTATCGCAAATAACCGGCTCACACCTTGGTATACACGGTGTGACCAGGGCACGGAACTGCACCACCTCCGACGAAGGGAATTTAAAAGCATCGAATTGCGACAGCAGGACCTTGCGATTGCCCGAATGCCGTTGAATGGCGCCCATAATGTAATGATCGGTTGGGCAGCCATTTGCATCGATCAAAGTGATTTCGGCATTGTCGGTGCCGTCCATTGCCACCAATTCGCGTACAAAAATCTCATAGGGGCTATTCTGTTCGACAATTTCAAAACGTAACGCAAGAGGATCACCAACTTCGGCGATTCTTTTCATGTCGCTGCCATCGCGCGATGTGATCTTCATGATAACATTCGGTGATTCGATGATGATCTCTTCGCTCAGGGAAGATTCAATTTCGCCAGTGACCCCCAGGTCGACATCGTTGGAGACGGTTTTGTTGGTCAGATCGTACTGGCACGAGACAGCCAAACCCAAATCGGACGAGGTGACGATCTTGTCGTGGTGCTGGATAACAATGTCGTTCATGTAACGGCCGTAGGCACTCTGGCGAACATTGCACTCGAGATCGTTGTAGCCCATTCGGAAGTCAAATTCTAGGGAGTTGTTCACATTGAAGGAGCACGATTTGGGTGAGCCTTTGGCGTAGACCTTGCCGTTGAAGAGTTTCGAGGTGCGGATTTTGGTGATCATTTCGCCGGCCTTGCATTCGATTGATACATTGTAGCAGGATGAGAGTTCGTAGGTTGCTGCTTCGGGCACGTCAAGGTAGGGGTCCAGCACGTCGGTGAGGGTGGCTCGGCTGTGATGGCTCAAACGGCAGACCATGTCTCCAGTGTCGTTGAAGTCGTACGAATGGCATCTGCAAATGGAGAGTTTGATCAAAACCATCGAACAATCGAACCTCTAGAAAATGTCAACAAACCTGTATGGAGAGTTCAGGCAGAGATCACGGCATTCCTCGATGCTGTTGATGTCCTGGTAGACCGAATCGACTGTCTTCAGAATCTTTCCGGAAATCCTCTTGAACTCACACAACTTGCTGGGCTCCTCGGCGCAATTGTTTTCCAAATAGTCTGATCCTTCATATGGTTCGAAGTGTGACGAGCCAGTAAGAGTGATGCGGTCCATGTCGGATAATTCACACAGTCCCGAATGATGATAGTAGTTAGCTGACCTAGTTTGAGATTGAAAGTGAACCGGTCGACTGCCAACACAATCAAACTTACCTGCAAGTGAATTCGGTCTCGCCCAAACACAGTTCGAGACAGTCGCGTCGCGAGTAAACGGTATGACTGGCCTTAATATGATCAACCAGACGATGGCTTTGCACACGATCGATGCACCAGGCCTTAGAGCATGGACGCACTCCCAGACAGGATTTCTGTGCGTAAATTGTGAAAACAGGGAATTGCGAACGGGACAGAGAGCCTACAAGAAAAAAACATGTTTAAAGTTCGATGCGTGAGCTGGGACCTAAGAATATGCGTTACCTGGCAACTTGTCGGCATTGGACTTGAAGAGAACACACAGTCCCGTTTCGTAGTTGACAGCGCTGCATGATTCATTGTTTTGGCACGCCTCCAGGCAATCCGTTAGCATCAGAATTCCCGGCATGGTGTCGAGTAGTTTCGATGGCGCCGACAGAACATACCTGAAATGTGAGAACGCCATAAGCATTTATGTATGTAAATATTTTTGTATGATTACTCTCGCTTTCGGACATTATATGCGTGCGACTGCGAGATGCGTTGGTAGTTGGAGCAATTAAGATGACATTTTTATCTGTTCAGGAATTTGGTGTGTGCGGGCACCACATGGGGGAAAGTTATTAGGTGGGATATTATAGGGAACTAGTCATGGAATTGGTTATGCTAATTCGCAAAGTGTGGCATCGAGATTTGAAAAGAAACCGAAAGTAGTTTTTGAATAGGCGGTAATGAGGCGCGATCGGAGAAGTTATTTTTATCGGATCGGTTTCACTTTTTGGCTGGCGGCTTTTATGTGTGTTTTATTTTTGTTTGAAATTAAGTGGTGGAACGTGCTTGATGGTGGAAATAACAGTAAACAGTGTGAATTTATTGATTAATAGGTCTTGGGGGCTTTGTCTGGAGTGGAAATTATGAAGCTATTGTTTTGGAATTTCTCTAATCAATTGATTATTGATTTGGATGAATCTGAATATCGATGGGGAGTCAGAGATTTGCATAAATGTTTTTGGATTAAAAAATCAAAGAGACTTGAAAACAATGTAGCTTGGGAGTTGGGTCTTGGTTGATTTATTAGTTCTTCTTTCAAAGAGGTTCATTCTTCACATGTAAATATTTTAGTTTGAAAAATGTCAATGTCTTTGGGATTTGGACGAAAAACGATTTCAGGGAATATTTCAGAATGAGTACAAAAAGAACTAAATACCTATTCCTTTAAGCCATTTGCACTCTGGACACTAATCACTTTTGATCCAACAAAAGGCCAGGTGCCCTGTTACAATGCAGAATCTTCTAGTTTCGGAGTTCCAAAAAACCAAGAAGGATATTATTATTGATACCAGTTGCACAACTGTAATTTGATCATGCCCTGCACTACTGCAAAGCAGACAAGCCGTACCAACGCCAACGCAAACGAAAGGATCTGTGACACTTACTATGACGTTTGCAACTGGAAACATGCCTTATGCATTTGGGTTCAGTCGTCGAATTTACCACGACAATTTGGATTGAAACATGATTTAAAGTGTCCGACCGAAGCTTCGGTCGAATTCGGCCAAACTTTCGGCTTAGATGTAGAAGTTCTCAGCTCAAAGATCTAGAAGAGTCTTGGGCCAAGAACAACATACGGCGTTTCTTTGAAAGGTCGAAGCAATTAACTTCTGGTTTCAGAACCGGGACATAAGCTCTTCGAAACAGTGAAGGAAATCTAGTCACCGAAGCACAGGGTAATGTAGATGTTTTCAAGCAGCACTTCCAGCAGCTGCTGAATGCGCAAAATGTCGAGCGAGCTAATGACGAAAGAGAAGCAAGACCAGTCAATGAAGACCCAGTCCCAGCCCCCAGAACAGAAGATGTAGAAAGAGCCATCCAAAAGCTAAAAAATAACCAGTCCGCCGGATCCCTGCGGAACTCTTTAAATATGGAGGAGGTGTTTTGATTTACCGCATGCACCAGGTCATCACCAAAGTGTGGGAAGAAGAATGCATGCCCACAAAAAAGCCAATCCGATGTGACAATAATCGGCACGTACCAGTGTGGCTTTAGGCCAGGCAGAACAACGATAGACCAATAATTCACACTGAGGCCAATCCTGGAAAAGACCAACGAATTTCAAGTCGAAACCCACCATCTTTTCATCAACTTCAAAGCTGCTTATGATAGCATCCACCGCCAAGAGCTTACGATGGCGATGTCTGAATTCGGGATCCAAAAAACCTGAACTGAATTCCGAACAAACTGATCCAGCTGTGCTGCATGACGCTAAACAATACGCAGTGCAGTGTGCAAATGGGAAACAGCTCATCCGAGTTATTTCAAACACGCGCAGGGTTTAGACAAGGAGATGCGTTGTCATGTGACTTCTTCAACATAGTCCTGGAGCAGATAGTGCGCAAGGCAGGTGTGAGCAGGGAAAACACTATCTTCAACAAATCTACCCAGCTCCTAGGCTATGCGGACGTAAACATCATCGGTCGATTCAAGAGAGCTGTGCTTGTGGCCTTCACAGCGATTGAAGAACAGGCGAAACTCGTTGGTCTTGAAGTGAATGAGGACAAAACAAAGTACATGCTATCAACAAACAAAGCAACATCTGTCCACCGCCTAGGACAAAACATCACTGTTGGTAGCAGCACTTTCGAGGTAGTTAAGGAGTTCACCTACCTGGGAACAAACTTCAATCCCACAAACGACACCTTAGTGGAGATCCGAAGAAGAATTACCCTAGCGAACCGCTGCTTCGGTTTGGCCAAAGAACTGGGATCAAAACTCGTAACTCGAAAGACAAAGTGTCTGCTATACAAAACTTTGATTTTACCAATCCTACTCTACGGCGGCCGGCGCCGAGTGATGGACGATAAGTAAAAATGGGGAATTGATGCTGGGTACTTTCGAAAGAAAAATTCTTCGACGGATTTTCGGTCCCATATGCGACGATGGCGAATGGAGAAGAAGGTACAACCGAGAACTGTATGAGCTGTACCAAGATGTGGATGTAGTCCAGAAGGCCAAGAAAAGACGACTACATTGGCTCGGCCACATCGAGCGAATGGACGGCAGCGCTCCAGCCAAGAAAGTCTTCTCATCCCAGCCCCCAGGTTCGAGACGACAAGGAAGACCGAACCTACGGTACAAGGACCAAGTGACTGCGGATGCCAGAGCGCTTGGTTTCGGCGACTGGAGAGTGCATGCGAGGTACCATTCACGATGGAAGGCTGCAGTGTCTCAGGCTAAGATCCTTCATGTTTTGTGTTTGTGTTGTTTATAAATTTGTTAAAAATCCTTTAATTACTGAAAAAATATTTGGTACATCCACTTCGGCGATTTGTGTATTTTTATTTCGTTTTTATTTTTGTGTTTCATTTTCTTTAACCTTCGGAGAGACTTGGTAGGATAATGATAATGAGTGAAGCAAGAAAATAAAGCATTCATTCGATTGTATACTTCCGAACAGATCAGACGTCTTTTTATTCCTGCGATTTATTTCAGACATTTTGTTGCTCAAAGTAAAATTAGAAATTATACTTAAAATTGTGTCATTGTGATTTATGGAGAGGATCGTCGATTGTCTTATGCAAGAGTTCACAAAACTTTGGTGTCAAGATTATCTCGTGGAGATTTCAAGGCTTTCAAAATTGCAAAAGGGCACCTCCACAAAGTGGAAGCATCGTATTAACTCAGACAGAACAAAATCGATCGGCTTGGATAATGGTAGGGTTATTTAGGTGTACCCAGGAAGAGGGGGGGTTGTCCGTATCACAGATGCTCGTCTAGTTAAGTTCTTCAGATTGGAGGCTCACTTTATTGGGCCTTGAAAGTAAAGTAAGCAAATTAAGGTACCTACTACTTCTGAAAGTCTGACCCCAGAAGATTATAGCCGAAATGCTTGACTCGAGAATACAAAGATGTTAGGGGACCACAACCTATGCTTGACGGAAAAAAACTAGATATTGACTGAAAGTTAAGGCTCAGATTTCAATCTAGATTTTTAAAAATAGTCTCAGAAATTGCATAGAGATATTTGTAATGGTTTAAATTCGGTCTAGTCTTGACCATTATAGTGTGATCTTGAGCACACCAACTTACCCAGTGATAATTTCAAATCCAATCATATCCGGATCACATTCCTCCTCGATCATCCCAACCGGACTAATTGTCGGTTTCTCATTCTTAGACTCTGACGCCATAACATCACCATTCAGTCCTGTCAACGGTTTTGGCAACTCTTCGCCCTCAATAGCTGCTCCACTTGGTGCAACAACTGCCATCGATTGATAAGACTCCTCGGCGATATTATCCGTCACTGGTACAACAACTGGAACAGCCGGCGGTGATGGTGGAGCTGCTGAAGACGATGCAATTATCGGAGCTGGCGAAGGTGTTACATTAGTTCGGGGAAATGTTTTTGCCGGCTTAACAGGTCGTCGCATCTTTTTCGCTGCTGTCGCTGAACTCACGATCAGTATCAACATCATGAAGACGAATTGTTTGTGTTGGAACATTTTAAAGTCTGCAAAAAGAGAAGAGACATCGTTAGTTGGGTACTGGTTTGACATATGTAACTCAATTAATGTTGATTGCATAATTAATTAATCATTTTTCTGTTTCTCCTCGGTATGAGGGTATGAGGCAATCAGAGCAGGCAGAAGAAGAAAAAAAAGAAGAGACGAAAGCGGTCCAATTCTCATGAACAAACATCATGCTCGTCATTCATGTGGGTGTGATGCTGTGATGGGGCCTTGAGATTAATGGCTGTCGTGTCTGAATGGGAGATGTTTGTGGGATTGGTACAGTGGGAAGGAAACTCAGAAAACATGAACAATGCAATTATGGTACTACTAACTGCTGGAAGAGGACTCAAACCAACACTTTGGCTTAACAAACGATACTTCCAGAACTACGCGGGGAACAAGCAAGAATCACAATCCATTACCACTTTAGTCGAGTTTTGATGATTTTCAAACGGCAGCGCCAGCGAAGCGTTCTAAAATGTTCAACTACATTATTTTAACAGATAAGTCGACTAAAGCGGTTCTGGCTTTTGACCTTCAGACTAAAATTAGTACCTAATCTTACAATACAGTCACTCGTCAATATCCTAATTCACCTGGCTGTTCTAGTAAACTCCAAAAGACAAATAAAATAAAAGTGGCCCTAACACGGAACCATGTGGTACTCCACTTTTTGAATGAAAAGAATTTCGGGTTTAAGATTCCTTTGAAGTATATATCATCTACAATAGGGACTTTAGGGTTAAAACCAAGCAAGCTTGTGATGCTTACAAGCCATAACCTCTTATGTCGACTTATCAATTACTTAAATGATGAGTTTTACGTTTAAAGCAGTCATTAGAAGGCGTAAAAAGAGTGGTTGGCCACAGAGCTTCGTGTTAAAAGCGTCTTCAGCGGGTTCCAAGCCAGCTGTATCTAATGTCACACTTCAAACTGATATGCTCGATCGCTTCCGATTCTTCACTCGGAGTTGGAGGACTAGAAGACTGTCATGCCCGGTGCCTGGAATGTCGTTCGACCTTCGCCTTAACGGGAATGCCCACTTTATTGGATTTTTAAGAAGAAACTTGTGCCACCCACTATTCTTAATTTCCATCTTTTCAAAAACCCCATTTCATTTCTCAAAAAAACAATTAATTTCCATTTTGAAAATCACCATACCCCAGTGTTTGATAATTAATATTTCTCATTCTCGGTTAACGCCACCTTGCCGTGCGTCGCACCATATAGACTCAAAGCCGCGCAGCGCCAGCCGTAACAATTAAATTACATTGCGGAAAACTTCTTAATCAGCAGATGATGGATGGGAACTGCTGATGGTTGTGTCTGACTACGTTTAAGCAAAGAAAAAGAAGAAAAAAACAGCAAATTCTAATTAAAAATGATTCTTAATCATGTCTGCGCCTCTTTGTGGCGGTCGCTGCGCACCGGTAACGTGCCAAAAGCTTCTCATGATTTTTCATCTTTGAGTTTGCATAAAACTGCAATTAATTAGCGGATGAAGAACTCAAGAAACACTTGGAGAAAATCTAGAACCTATCTCTCTCTTTTTCTCTGTCCCTGCACGAATGGTAATTTTCTGGACCATAAAACAAATGGCTTGATGATGGATGGCTCGTCATCTTTAACATGTTTTTATTCTGTTCTTCCAATGAGGCAGTCTTTTCTTTTTTGGATTCGGACAAAGTGAAATTTTTCCGGTAAAGAACATCCCAAAGAGATTGACCATGAAATGGAACTCGGTCAAGTAAAGTTCGGCTTTCCGCACAGATTTGATGTATGGATTTGGAACAGCCAGTGGCGCATGGAAGGTTTATTATGGTAATGGTGTGCAGGTTTGGTAAGATATATTTGGTGCCAAGATAGCCACATTTAGCCATGGGAGACGGTCTTAAATTGAGCTTGACATGAGTTTTTTGGGCCAGCGGTCACCATTTGTTAGAAACACAATATGTGTCCAAATTTGCGTGCGTTACCCGAAGCTGCTGACAGCTTAATTATTGTGTGCCTTGTTGTACCCTCAATAGTTTGAAGTTGTGAGGAGAAAAAACATTTTGAATTCCAGATTGAAAGAAGCTCCTGGGCCTCTGAGACTTGTTTCTTCTTTTGAAACGCCATTGGACTTGAACTTTTATAGACTTAGCAAAAAAGACTTGTCAAGTTCCTGATGTGAAACCACTTTTGAGTTCATCTAAAGAGTTCTACAGCGAAATCAAACACATCTTTTCAATTATGTGAAAAATGTTGATGTTTTGTAATTCGCTGAGCGAAGCTGACCAGTTTGAGAAGAAGAAGAAAAATACATAGCGTCAATTATGGACGACACTGAACAGTGATGAGATGGCCAAGGAGTGCGAAAGGAAGTCTGTTTGAGCGACAAGTTGTAATAAAAGCATTTGTTAGCTAATTATGCTCTGAAATTGCTGCAAAGAGTTACCGTTGAGCTACAAGTCTATCAAGACATTGCCAAGAGTGTCGTCTGAGTGTAGCTGATGTCTGAGCAATGGAGAAGTTGCTGAGGAATGTTTAGATTCCAGAACGATACGAGAATTTAGGAATTTTGTTGCAGGTTGCTGTGAGTGGACAAAAGAAATGTAGAAATTATAAAAGAGAGTTGGAAAAAACTTCTAATGCTGCTGGAGGAATGTTCCTTGTCTGCTTGCTGCTTATATGTCAATAGACACGTCCGTCGATGGATCAGACATAAAATTATTTCTGACGTTGAAGTTCTTATTGAATCAATAATTGGCACCAAGGTTAAGGTGCTTCCTGAGCATAAAATATAATCTCAGACGAAAATGGGTTAGAAGTAGAATGTTTAAGTCCTTATCTAACAATGCCACCAATCAACATGTGGATTCACCTGGGCTGTTTGAGGAGTTTTGAAATAATAGTAGGCCTACCATAGAACCTTGTGGTACTCCACTTTTTGTGAGAAAAGAATTTCGGGTTTCAGAATTTCGGGTTTCAGATTCAGTTGATGTTGATATTATTGAAAATGAGACATTCGATTAACACGACGTAGGTTTAATTTGCCACCTACAGAAGTTACTTAATTTAAATCCTACAAAGCCATTTGGTTAAGCAGCTTATATGCCAAACTCTTCAAATAAGAAAGTAACGAATAAACGCGATAGTTCATCCGCGGAATATAGTCAGAAAGCATGCATGGTGAGTAGAATGTCAATATTGTAACGTAAAATGAGCAATATAGCTGGCCTTGTACTGGAAATGAGCATTATTGCTTCATTTTAGAGAGTCTTAGCAACAAAAAGTGAGAACGTCACAAGAAGTCTAGAGAAACTTGGCATGATAAACTGGAGAATTTTGTTAGATGATATCCTGGTCTGATCCATGCTGTGGCTCCTTCCAAAGAAAGTAAATTAAGGAGTAGTAGGAGTAGGACCAAAGCTGGGATCAAGAGTATACCTATATTGATGACAACTACCGTAATATTGCTAAGTTGGAAACATTCAACTTGCTTGCTGTCAAAAATTCTCATTCAAACCCTCCAAGTGGGTTTCGGATGGCCAATGATCACCATCGAGGTCCTGTGCGTCTTTGGCACCGGATAGATCGCACTCGATCGCTGATGCATTACCTAAATACTGTCCCTTGAAACACCGGTTAATCGACGTTGATAGCCGCAGGAACCTCTATTCATAAACTGGTTGAAAGCCTTGTTGATAGCCGATCGAAAGATCGTTGAAAACCGAAGGAAACTCCGTTGATACATTAGGGGAAACCCTAAAGGACGCACGCATACGTCGTGCTCATCTTTAACTCATTACAAATCCGAGAAGTACATGAAGTTCCAAGCCGTGAAGGAAGTTAGAAAACTAAAAATAATACTAAGTTGAACAAATAGAATTTTTGAATCAAGAAACATTTATCTTTCTTTCTATTGGACCGAACTAAGGTTTACTGTTCCTACCTTAGTAGCCCCTGGATCCCCTGAGGATACCCCAGCATTTGATAACAAGAAACATCACAAGAGGAACAGCTGGCGGCTGTTCTACGCCCGTCTTTGCCTCAGTACCACCAATTGCTTGGACATCGAACGCGATGGCAAGAACGGACGCTCTCCGGAGAGGCAAAATCTGGAAATGCCACAAGTTTAAGGTGTCGGCAGCGGGTAACTCACGAGGTAGATTCACAACTGTGTCACACGGAAATAGCTCTTGGTCAGCTTAAAATAAGTCGGCTCAAATTGATCGAGATCAGCGTAATGCTACGAAAATCCTGACCGCTATGGGGACAGACGCGAAAACTTAAGTAGGCCAGAGGTTTCCTGGCCATTCCAGTGCCCAACTATATAAGCCATTTGTCAACAATGAACCTCTTTTCGTCGAAGTTGATATGTTGATCCTTAGCTTTAGGTCTTTGCTAGCGACCTTGGAAAGAAGAGCAGTAGAAGCTGCAGTGGGTCGGTTATGTGATTGATAGTGATTCAAATTGGAAACCTAGTCCATATCTAGCGTTTAAACATGTTTAACCAATCATTTGGAATGTCTCTTAAAATCACAGCGTGATTGAAAGTTGGAGGAGAACTCCCTTTAGACTTTGATGAATAGTAATCTGCTGTTTACTGTTTTCGAGAAAAACATGAAAACTCCGACTAATAGAGCAGAAGAATGCTTTGCTTCCATGACGTGAATTAAGTTGGTCTCCATCTTGACCCTAAGATATCCATCCTGTACCATTCGAATTCTCTCAGTCGTTACCCGGAGATCATAACTAGGATAAACGTTTCCACTAAAAGCAGACTCCAACAAATAAAATAAAGTTGGAAGTAATTTATCATCTGAAGTCATCAAGCTTACCAGAAGCCATACGGTACATTAAAGTGTTTGCTTCCATAAAAGGACCTTAGATTGTTTCCTCCTTAGATATCCCCAAATTCCAGTATCACCAAAAAGTCTATGGACTCCTAATTAAAATTTTCCAAAACGTTCCCAATGCTATCAACAAAATTCCAAAAATCCAATAAATTGTCCCTGTCCATGTTTTTCCGTCTTGAAATACTTCTGTTATCATAGTTTACCAACCAGACTCTCTCCGACTTGTTATTTCTAGAAACTTTGAATAATTGAACGGGAATTAAAAGTCTCCAGAAGCTATTATCTATCTTCATCCATAGAAAGACCATTCCAATAACACATTCACCAATTTCGTCTGCACACCGTTTCGTCGATCGCACTCCCAATGCAATAAACATAAACACACTCGTTACAACCATCATCAGCCTCATCCATGGCCAAAGGTAACCCCGGGAATAAAGTGCAATGTTTGCTATTTGGCATCATGTTCTCCAAGGTGGCAATGGTAAAAAAAAAAAACACAAAAACGAACTCCTAAATAATTGCTACTGCAAGTGCAGAATGTAACATCATGACCGGTGGCGCATTGCGCACGTAATTTCTTACAATAAAACAGGAATTGAAGAAACAAGAGAGAGAACACCGTTCTAACCGGGATAGCAATTTGAATTAAATTTGCTGTTATCTGGGAATCGAGTTGCGGTTGTTGTGAGAAATTCAATCAAAACTTTGCTATGACTTTCAAACGGTTCCGCGATACCATTTGAATACATGAAGGAAGAAGTGACCTTGCTGTAATGATTGTTCGGGTCATTAGAGTATGCAGTATTGGCCCTGGAGACTCATTTCCTCAAATATTAGTTGCGGTTGTCAGCTGACATACTTTTGTCAGCTTCATCTGCATATCAGGCTACAATTCTATAGAATCAGGATATCGTCACGTAATAAATTGAATCACAGAACAAAGCCTTGAAATGGGTTCAGGACTGTTGCCAGACAAAAAATGTTGCTGGACTTCCTTTCGAGCGCAAAATTCCAATTGAATTAAATTGAAGACTCTGCGCTTGTAGTAAAGAAGTCTTCGACGTTGTTGGGAATTTCCTTTATATTGCAGAAGCGTGGCTATACCAAATTGCTTCTTTGGTTTCCTTTGTTTGTTAATTTTGCACTGCAGTCGTTTGTTCTTCTTTTAGTTCGTTTTGTTTCCGACAGAGGAGCAAGTAATTAAATTGGAAATTTTTATGTAACATAATTATGTCATCGCTGAGAACAATCCGTAGCTGTGAGGCTGCAACATGTTGTTTCCTTTTGACGAGGTACTCTGATGGTCATTGACTTGTCGGTGATGATCCAGAAAAACAGATAGGAGCATTTAATTGTAGGTTTCAGTTGCCTTCAAGAGAATGAGCATTGTTAAGGGATTTGTACGGTTAGTTTGCAACATGCAACGCGAAACCAAAAAGACAAGACCCTAAGGCCAATTGTAAGTGGGATTTGTTTTATGATTCCTAATTACACAGTGGGATGCTTTTTATGTCTTAATTTGCTAGCTTTGGGGTTTTCAATCAAATAATGTAGGGGGCAGTTTTATTAGGGACTTAACGCTGGTAACTAAATGGACGTTCTGCATGTTGTTAGCTAATTTCTTGTTTCAAGGCGTGGGTTGGAGTTTTCGAAAACGAACGAAAAATTTAATTTTTAAGAAAACATCAAATGTGTGTTTCTTACTTGAGAAAATAATTTTTCTTCTTGCAAAACTCTTATGGTTTTATGGTTCTCTAAATGCAGTTGTAGTCAATAGTTATACCTACCACTTAGACTTGACGTTAACAGAAAACAATTACACTTCCTCTGTTCTTTTAAATTACCTACATTTAATTAGACATCGACTTTTAACTAAGGATCAATGAACAAACCAATTGAATTTGAGATAAAAGGATCACAGGAATGTGGGTAATGACAAACGTAACCAAATCAACGGTTAGATGGAAGAAACAGAAGATGTTGTCAAAAGACTCACTTCTTTTGGATGAAGATTCTTCGTTGGAAATAGACTTGAGCAAAAAGTCTTGAGCTTCAAATGTGTAAGCGAACGCATCACGACGCCAGATAGCAGTTGGAGATGCTGCCTCTAAAGTGCTAGATTTCACACAACCACCAAAGAGAAACTCCTGGTTTAACGAGGATGCTGAGCGAGCCAACAGCAGTAACGAGGTTTGGTTTTACCCAAAGGTAAAACAGCTGGTCTGAGGTCATCGAGTAAGAACCGATGCCTATAGAGATAAAAAAGGGAACATCTTAGTAGAATCGCAGTCGATGCTGGGGAGCTGCCGAGCTGTTCAAAGAAGCAGGCGATCATCTAGACGGGAACCTGCACCAAATGATCTGTAAGATATGGTTGGAAGAATGCATGCCCGATGAATGGAACCTCAACAGTGTTTACCCGATCCTGAAGAAGGGAGATCTTCTAAACTGAGCCAATTAAAGAAGAACAAGCCTCCCTAATTTAGTTTCTAAGATTTTCCCTGCTGTAATATCTGATAGTCTGAAGCCTTTAGTCAACAATCTGATTTGCCCTTATCAATGTAGCCTTAGTCCAGGATAGTCAACCATCGAATGTTCACTTTGGGGCATACGCTGAAAAAAAACCTATGAACTCTAAGCCGACACCCACCACCTCTTTATCATGACAGCATCTACACAGTCAAATTGTTTCTAGTTTTGGCAACTCCTTCGCTTGGGCGAACTCACGCTGCACCATCAAGGATGGCAACGAGCTAACGGAATCTTTCGATGTCAAAAAAGAATTCAGGCAAGTCGATGTACTGTCATGCGATTTGTTCAACATCGTGCTTGAGCAGATAGTGCAAGACTCCACCGTCAACACCAGGCGCACTATCTTGCGAAAGCCTTTTCAACTACTCCCGTAGGCCGATGATTTTGACAAAATGGGATGAACAGATCGTGATGTCAATGGCACCTTTGTGTGAATTGAGACTGAGGCGGCAAAAATTGGTCTAGCGGTAAATGAGGGCAAACAGAGTATATGCAGTTTTCGAGGAAGGAAACCCAAAACCGAAGGCTCGAACGGAACTTCACAAAAGACGCATATAGCTTCGAGGTAGTAGAAGAATTTATCTACCTAGGCTCTGCTATTAAAATGGGTAGTATCACAAGCGCTGTTACTTTCAATTATTTTTCAAAACTGCTGCCGTTTCCTTTAATTTGGAAAAGCAATCAATACACATATTGTAATGCATGCTAGTGTCTTGAGAGCAGATGCTGCATTTCAATGATTCATTTTAAGCACCTTTTTTCACTTTCGTCTGAGGATGATGACGATATGGAATATTCAAGATCGATTTGGTTTGATTTGGACGGAAACTAGCGGAAAAAATTTTGCCCAAAAGAGAATCAATTTGGGGTGTGAAAATAAAAAAATTCGCGCGAATCTTGGAGAAGACCCAGGAACTTCAAATCAATACCTACTACCTTTTCATCGATTTCAAGGCCGCGTATGACAATGTCTAACAGACAATCCCAGAAAATCTCGTCCGTCTGTGTAAGATGACAATGGAAAACTCACGCTGTTCCATCATGGTCGGAAAAAACCTAACGGACGCTTTTGATGTCAAAAAAAGGTTTTAGACAAGGCGATGCATTGTCATGCGATTTCTTCAACATCATTCTTGAAAAGATTGTGCAAAGCTCCAACGTCAACACCAGGGGCACAATCTTTCAAAAGTCCGTCCAGCTACTAGGATACTCAGACGACATTGACATAATTGGAAGAACACAGCGTGATATCAGTGGAGCGTTTGTGAGTCTTGGGACGGAGGCCAGGAAGATGGGACTAGCGGTCAACGAGGGCAAGATCAAGTTAATGCTGTCAACAAGGAAGGACTACCAACATCGACTTCTTGGAGCAAACGTCAACATGGACAGATTTAACTTCGAGGTAGTTAAGGACTTTGTCTACCTGGGATCCGCTATCAACTCAGACAACAACACCAGCGCTGAAATCCAACGAAGAATCACTCTTGCCAATAGCTGCTTCTTTGGACTTAGAGGGCAATTGATTAGTAAAGTCCTCTCCCGAGCAACTAAAGTGACACTTTACAAAACCCTCATCATCCTGGTCCTCATGTATGGTGCAGAGACATGGACCATGTCTGCTGATGAAAACGCTTTGGGCTGCTTTGAGAGAAAAATTCTTCGAGTGATTTTGGTGCTGTCTACATTAATGGAGAATGGAGACGAAGATTCAACCAAGAACTGTACGAGCTGTACAGCGACACTGACCTAGCCAGAAAAGTTAAGGTCCAACGACTTAGATGGTTGGGTCATGTTGAGCGAATGGAAAATAATGCTCCGGCTCGTAGAGTCTTCGAATCCAACCCGGAAGGACGTCGCAGAAGGGGAAGACCGCGACTCAGATGGAGCACACAGGTGGAGGTGGACCTGAAACAACTTGGCATGTGAAACTGGAGACAGCTAGCTAGGGACCGAGCTGGCTGGAGATGTTTGTTGGGTGAGGCCCTGGTCCGACCTGGACTGTAGCGCCACCATAAGTAAGTAGGTAAGTAAGATGCAGAAACAGATAACAATAATCTTTGTATCAGCTTCAAAGGGCTAGAGTTGGACGGTGTAGTTTAAAGTCGTAGTCGTATGCATTGTCTACTACCCGTCAACCTGACTCCCACTTAATAGACCTAAATCAAACAAACAACTCATCCTACTTTTTGTATTGTAACTCTGTCTTGCTTGAACAAATAAAATGATACCCTCTAGGCCTGTTAAATGATCATGTGTCAAGGAATTGGGCCTTTTGTGTGAAACGGAAAATTAATATTCTCTGGATAATCTGTTTTTATTTAACATTAAACCGACATGCTAACATGATGTTTATATGTCTCCTTTATGAATGCGCCTCAAATTGAGCGAATAAAGAATATTATTAATTCCAATTAGGAATCTTTTTTTCTGATAACATAAAATTCTTAGTTGCCGCTACTAATGGCATTGCAATGCTAATAACCCGAAGCCATCTCATGTCAATAATAAAATGACCATCCACGGAAGTTTATGATCGTTAAGGCAGCTTTGGACTATTCGACTGCACGCAACTAGATAACTATAAAAAACAAATTGGTACAAGCGAAATTTGTAACCATTTCCTGCATCCCATAAAAAAAGTTGCATGGTTTCTTGCACGTGGCCTAAGGCCAAGTCACAAAAACAAAGCCTGAAATGACGAATGCATAATCAGTTGCAATGAATCTCAGCCAAAAGTAACACCTTTCCTTTCCGTCAAACTCTATTCGCGCGACCTAGAACCACAAGACAGACAGACAGACACAGATAAATAGACTCTTTTTCCAAGCCCAAATATAACAAAGACCTCTTTTATTTTACTGCACCGATGACAATGACATTCGACGACGATGAGGCCGGCACACATTGTCACAAGTTCTAATAACCTATTTAGTGAACGATGATATTAGTGGCAGTCAGGCATTTGTAACCCTCACTCCAAAAAGCAGCCTGTCACCTCTTTATCGTCGTTGCTGCTGGTTGCGTTGCTGCATAATATGGAGCTCTTCAAGCAGCAAGAGTACCATTTCAAAATAAGACTTTCAACAGCCACAACATTCAACTTTTGTATGGGCATAATTTATTGAAATCTCTGCCTGATTCTGTGGAAGCAAAAGGCTTTACCTTCTGTGAGTGTAGAGTTTTTTCGGATCCCATGCTGTGATGGAGTTAGTGTCAGTGTCGGTGGAAGAAGGTCATATGTGCAACTGGCTCGTATATCAGCAACGGTGATGATGGGGAGCGGGGGAGGGGATCACATCTTTTGAACTACTTAGTTTTTGTGGGATTCGTGCTGGATACCCCATGGATTTGGGGTGACATGATTGTTGCATATTTTATGGCAATTTACTATATGCATCCGTTTTTCTTTTCTTTTCGCTCTTTTGGGCCGCTAAAGACACTCTTACCAATTGTTTGTTTTTCGGTCGATTGTCGGGGGAACGATAGTTTCAAGGATCGCTTGGTTCCCATGAAATAGAAACTTTGCACACACACTTTGGGGCGAATTGGAATTGGAAATGCGTTACTTTCATTTCAACTGAAAAGGTTATCGATGAGTTTTTTGCTCTTTTTTTGCGAAATTGAAAGTTGTTTGAACGCAGATTTACTGGAGTGAATCAGCAAGAAAAGAAATGGAGAAGATGAGTGTGAGAATGAATTTGAAAAAATTAACTGATCAATCACTTTCGCTGTTTCCTATCAGAAATTGGCGATCGCGCAAAAATACATTCACAAAGACTTCCTAAAACCTGAAAAGCTACCGATTAATCAATCAAGCAATTATCGAATTTGTTTAATTGGGGCTTTTGGACTTGGTCAATTAGTCATGCTTTTAGCGGAAGATTACTTAATAGATTTTAAACTAGAGGAGTTCTAAGAGTGGTTGGATCATAAGCAATTATCTCGATAGCTACTTAATTCTTCTGAATGAATAGATAATCAACGGGACTGTCAAACAGTGTTAATTATTCAATATTTGAATTCTGCTTGGGAAAGACTTGTCATACGAATATGAAAGTAGTGTGGACCTCAACTGTTTTTTCTCTCATTTCAGTGCCTTAAATGCAAGTTTAAAACATGTTGAAATTTTACAAAGAAGAAGGTCTTATTGATGGTTAAGAAGGCCTTGAACTCTCCGACCGTTCACCCAAGGTTCTTGTATAAGCGCTTCGTCCAAATCTTCCTGACTCTAAGACCTTATGATTATTTGAATGCTTCAGTATGGGCCACAACGTGTTTTTAATTGCAAGAGGAAGGTCAGGGCCCAGCGTCTTGACGGGATGACAATGATCGTCGGTCATGACCTTGTCATCATTATTGTCGAAGTCTGCTCTCTGAATCTGCAGAAACTATATCTTGGCACTTGCAACACCGAAGCCAAATTTTGATTCAGCTTTCTTGAGGGCCCCTCGTTCTCCTTGTTTATCTTCAAGATAAGAAGCGCCATTCTTCTTTGGCTTTTTAGCCTTGATGAATATCCAATCGCGCACCAGAACCAGCGGGTTTAATCTCTCAAGACAGCTTGGCTTAATGCTCATGAAGGGCAAACAAATGCCCGGCTTCGTTTTGTAACGAAGCGTTACAAATTTTTAAATTTTAATTAACCGAGAATAGAAATAATAAACAAACCATACAACCGACTGTTGAGAAAATTAAATTTGAATGTTCAAATTCAAATTTCAAATGATCACCCGACCCGCCCATGCATTTCTCAACCAGAAGCTCACGTCATCGCTCATGCGTTGATTCCTTTTGTTCGTACTATACGTACATACACACCATGCATTCATTTCATTATCCCATACCAACCGACCGACCATTATAGAATGCATGCATTTATTTCTTTTGCTTCCTTTCAATTCACGTTAGGTTTTTTACACGAAAATTCATAAGGGGAAGTAAAATTGCGAAGCAAAATCAGTTTTTCTTTCTTCAGGGTGGTTAATACCAATCCAGCGTATTAAGAAGAATTAAAACGCCGGGAAGCAAGCTGACTATACTTCTGGTATTAACAGCTTCGCCTTCTTAACCGGAAATTTTTGGCCTAAAAACTTATATTTATTTTTACTCGTCGAAGATCCACTTCTTCTAAGTGTACCTCCGACTAGGAAAGGCTTCTCCTGACCTGTTTTTTTTTATTTGCCGCACCGATTCCACCTGTTTATTCTGTGGCTGCCCTTCTTCCAAGCGCACCACAGACAGAGAGCTGTCAAGTCGGGGACAGTTCGACCGTTTATTCCTTAGTTTGGTGCTAAGGACAGTAGCAGCATTTTGAGTTCTGCTGTTTATTCTTCGCTCCACTCCCTCTGAGTGTATCGAGGACAGAAAATCCGCCTTTTGCCTTGTTTATTCTGTGGCTGCCCTTCTTCTAAGCGCACCACAGACAGAGAGCTCTCGAGTCGGGGACAGTTCGAACGTTTATTCCCTAGTTTTGTGCTAGGGACAGTAGCAGCATTTTGAGTTCTGCTGTTTATTCTTCGCTCCACTCCCTCTGAGTGTATCGAGGACAGAAAATCCGCCTTTTGCCTGTTTATTCTGTGGCTGCCCTTCTTCTAAGCGCACCACAGACAGAGAGCTGTCGAGTCGGGGACAGTTCGAACGTTTATTCCCTAGTTTTGTGCTAGGGACAGTAGCAGCATTTTGAGTTCTGCTGTTTATTCTTCGCTCCACTCCCTTTGAGTGTATCGGGGACAGAAAAGTCGCTTTTGCCTGTTTATTCTGTGGTGGCCCTTCTTCTAAGAGCCCCACAGACAGAGAGCTGTCAAATCGGGGACAGTTCGACTGTTTATTCTCTAGTTTGGTGCTAGGGACAGGAGCAGCATTTTGAGCCCTGCTCATTTATTTTAAGACGTATCGTAAGAAATTATTTGATTAAGAATTTATATTATCCGTAGACTGTAAGTTGTTTATGCAATACTCTGTTATTTTAGATCGTAAGAAAATTGTAATAAAATTTGTTACGACATCGGAAAAGGTTGGTCGTTATTGGATGTTTGAGACTTTTCGACCCAAGTTTTATTTGCTTTCTTTGGGCTCGACCCTAGACACCCTGAGTTTACCTCAGCAGTAAATAAAAAAGCATCACAGTTTGTCTGGGGATGTCCCTAGCCTAGGATAACCTTGAGTCTCAAGCCTCCTTAGGAATTACTAATCTTAATAATGCTGGATCCAAGGAAATCCTTTTTAAACTCGTCATCGCATTTAATTACTTTGTACCCTGAGCACCTTGACAGAGTCAAAAACTAGGGAAGGGACCTTCGCTTGCCCAGATTGTGCGAGAATTATGAAAACCATCTCTGAGAGCTTTGCTTCGATGGAGATGCACACAGCCAGCAGACCTCTGCTATTTTTGGAGAGCTCATCCACAACCGCTACTTGGGGGTCATCTCTGACAACCTTAGTTAAACCACACTGGAATATGATGCCTCCTTTTTTTCTTTTTCAGCAATTACATTGAGTTTACTGGTTAAAGGCGTTGGATTTTGGGGTTTTCGGTCGTGGCAAAAGAGTAATATATCTGGTACCCTCTGTGCTTCTAGAGGTTGTCCTACTATGCTCTTCTAACTTAAGGCCAAATGTATATCGTCGAAGTTGCAGGATATTTCTAAGTTCGTCATGTTTTGATCTTCCTGATAAAAATTATGAGAATCAACTGTTGGTCCTACGGTTTGTACGGAAAGTAAAAGATCCGCCCCGGCAGAGCCGATATACAGGGGTAAGACAAGAAACAAGACCGACCCTGCAAAGGCATCAGACTGGTTTGTCCTCCAACCTTCCATTTCTTCGGCACGGATTAAGGAAGTCGTACACACCACTTATAAATCAAGGAACCCTATTTCTGTGGTCAAATTGCATTTCTGGAAGTTTAAATTATTCAGGAGTCTAGAAACGGCTCGGCAGTTCAACCTGACATTAGCTGCTCCCCTTCTTGACTTCGCACAAGTAAAATAAAAAAGAAGAGTGTGGATACGGCGCGGCGGTCGTATTCTACGTTTGTTTGTGAGAAAATGATTCATTTTAATATACTCAAGAGGACATGCTTCTTTAGCATGTTTAAAAAAAGTTCGTCGCTCAGCTCTTTCGTTTTACCAATCGTAAACAAAGAAAAGTTGAGGAAATTGTATCAAGGCCCATTTTCAAAATTGAATATCGCATTACGTTTTATGGCCTTCCAGTCTTAAAAAATTGCACTTGACCTTTATGTCCTCAAAAGGGGTTTCGCTTTGTAAATTGATGAATTCAAGTGTTTCCACTGGTACGAAATGTAGAAGCAGATAGGGACAAAAGGAGTTCTTAGAAATGAAAGCAAGAAATTGAAATTACTGCTTTAACTTCGGTATTCCACAACTGTTTTTAGCCTCCAATCGAATTTCAAGTAAAAGTAAAAGTAACATTCTAACACCTTTACATAATCCCGTCTGCATAAATCTATTCACATTATCAACATTTCACTAGAAACCCCAATTAACGCCTATTGACAAGAGAAAACAATGTTCAGCATAACAAATGGCCTTACTGCATCCGCATCCATGCGTTCGCTCGTTGTGCGTTACACTAACCGCGATCCAATGCCACATAGGTACAAGATTTCAATTGCAGTTGTTCAACTTGTAGTCAATTCAACAAGAATCCAATAGAAAGTAAAACGCCAATGATACCCGCTCTCTTATTGAAGTCAAAAACAAACACAACAACCAACAATCCTCTGGGAGAAAAGAACATAAATTAAACTAGGATAACGCATTAATTGTTCTGTTTGATGGCCTTAGAATCTTGTGCGTCCCGCTAATTGAAAATATCAACTGGAAAACTTTAATAGCCGCATTGGATTGCTTAAAAAATGTGGTGGCGGACTTTTATTGAAGATTGTATGGTTGGACGTTGGAGACTTGGGCCATTAGCGGGATACCCGATGGCGAAGAAGGAGTATGAAAGTTGTTTTTGAGGTTTGTTTGCTTGTGGTTATATGCGGTTTTTTTAATTGTTTGTAATTAATTTGAGAGAACAGGTGGAGTTTCAATATTGTGGCTTTGACGGAAGTTGTTGAAATTACTCATTGAATATTGTGTATGAAAAAGTTGATGGTGGAAAACTGGAAGAGGAATGCTAAAATTATTGTCAAGATTTATGGAACCGGAGTTTTTCGATATTCCGAGAATTATACACGATTCTATGTCGCATAATAAAATTCAATAAAAAGGATTCCACGACATTTAAGCATTCCGAAACCGTTAGAGAGAGACTAAGTCTCAAAAAAGTACACCATCTTCGTGGATAGTTCATTGGTTTACTGCCTTATTCCTGCTTTTTATAGTTATAACTAAATTAGAGTTGATCAGTCAACTATCTAGCACTTTCACGGCTGTCTGGCTCCAGAAATAAAAATGACTTATTTAAATTGGTCTTGACTATCCTTAAGTGTTCTCTTACTGCCAGGATTTCAGCTTGAAATGATGACTTTATTGGTACATAAACAGAAGATTTATATTGAGACAGAGATAAAATGGTACAAGCAGCTAATAGCTTGAGTTTTTATCTATTTTCCAAGACTCCAATTGGCAATTTCCATTAAAAGATGGATATAATGGTGATGGATAAGAGCACTCGTTAACATTTTCAGAATATTACTCTTTTTTCAATGTTCGTTCTTCTGGATGAATTGTTGTTTAATCGTTTTATATTTTACCCATATTGTACCCAACCCGAATCAAGGCTAAATTTTCCAAAATTAGCCTAAAATGCATGCGTGCCCCCACAGAGGGGACAAAACATAAGCAATGTCTTAGCTTTTGCATTAAGATCGTCCACGGCGATCTAACCGCTAATCTGGGAAAAGAGGACATCTTTGGTAGAACAGTCGCTAGGGCCTGATGGACGACACCATCTTCCGACAACTGATTCATGCTTATTGATTTTGCTGCGTGGCGAATTGTAGTGGTAGCAGGCACGTGGTTCCCACATCTCAACATCCGTAAAGGAACATGGAGATTTCCCGATCAATCAACCGTCAACCAGATTGATCACATTGCGATCGACGGAAGGCACTTGTCCAGCATTCTAGATCTTTTAACTTTCTGAGGAGCCAGTATATCGTGGTACTGCGAATATCCCGCCAACGACCAAGACAAGGAAAAGCTGCAAGAAAATTCGTCGTTGGACAGCTACAATCGCAAGAGATCGTCAGATCCTTTTCCGGTCGAGTGTCAATAACTTCTTAAGGAGTCCTATGTCGCAAACATCAAGTATCGAGAACCGGTGGCAACATCGCCAGAAAGCAGTTTGAAATTCCGCCTCTGCTTTGCTGGGTCTGACACAGCCCCCAATGCGAAACCTTTGGTTTGTCGAAGAATGAAAGCAGGTCCATATGCAGCCAAGGTTAGGTTAGGTTAGGTTATAAGGGGTGTGCACAGCGCGCGTGAAACTGTTGCATACACGGGGGGGGGGCCTACTGGTCCATTGTGATCCCCTATAAAAAAATAAAAGTTAGCATCGATGCTCCTCAAAATTGCCGATTAACGTAGACTGGTTCGTTGACGAACCAGCCTGTGCTATCTATAAATTTCCTCATGTTTGCCATTGAGACCCGTGCTAGAGCATCCAGTTCTCCAACAAACCTGTTTTCGAAATGACGCAGTCGGCTAGTTTGGAGGTTCGGACAGTCACAGAGCAGGTGTTTAATGGTTTCTATTTCCTCCTCATCCTGACAGCTACAACAGAAATCGGGTGCAAATGTCCCTATCTTGTTAGCCATTGTGCCAATGACGCCATGACCCGTTAGTACACCTATCAAGATTTTAATGTTCCTTTTACTCAGCGATAGAATATACCGAGTTTCCTTTTCAATAGTGTTAGGCCATAAACTTCAAGAGATTACACAATCGTCCCTGGATTTCCAAGAGTTATTGATTTCCTCTTTTGATTTAAGGTCTATCTTCCTCTTGAGTACCCCAATCGGGACGAATGGTCCCCTATCAAAATGGTCGCTACTACTCCTATCTGCTTCTGACCCTTTCCTGGCTAGTTCATCTACTATTTCGTTCCCTTCTATATTGCTATGTCCAGGAACCCAGCAGAGCTTAACCTGGTTAGCATGGCAGATTCTATTATTTGATTCCTTCCTACAGTTTCAACTTGCTTTTGATCTTATGGTCTCACTGGCTAAGGCTTTGATAGCAGCCTGGCTGGCTGTCCACGAAAAAAAGGTAATCTCCGAGGAGCTTAGCTTTTCATGATGTGCCAATTCAAAATAGAAAATTTCCTATCGAAATCTAGTAAAGGGGGAATGTAATCGGTGGTCTCCACCAGTCCTAGAATAGTGTCATATCTTGGTAAGATTGACCCGTGTCCATAAGTGCTGTGCCTCCAAAAATCCATGCAACCAAGCAGGAGCAGGAGGCATACAAAGTGGCGGCCCCGCAGAGAAGGATAAAAGCTGCTGTGAGGCTCCATGAGTAGAAGAGGAGTGAGAAACACAGGCTTCTCAAAAGAAAAAGAGGGATTGAAATTCTGAGATTTAACCGGAATTACCTTCTACTAGTCAATGCTGAGGACTATTACCGAGTGACGAAGAAGTAGATGAAGACTGCGACTCAGGTGGCACACTCCAGTGGAGCATGAACTGGCTGGAAGAGACTGTTGTTTGATGCCCAAGTCAACAACGCATTGTAGCGCCAACTTAAGTAAGTTAACTAAGTTATTTTAACTATATCAGCTTTGTTGACGTCTCCACGAAGTTGGATTGTGTCTTGCAAAATTTTGGATTCCTTTGTTGAATTCGGACCCGTGGGAAGTTGAGAGGGTATTCCATTTTAATAAGCGACCACCTGATCACCATTATTTTATAGTCTTCAGTTCGGGGTTTTAAACCTAAGTAATCTCTTCTCTGTTTTCCTTGGAAGAAGACGTTGTTCATCTATTTAACTAGCGCCCAGTAAGTGTATTTCTTTGAAACACCGCGCAGCATGTGCTTAAGGAAATTCCTTGCTTAACGAGTAGTTTCCTTTCAAATTCTGAAGCGTCGTCTTTAATGGAGCATGTCAATATCTGCCACTGGTTTTGTTGCGCTTGATGTTTGCGACAGAGGACTTGTCTTAGTAAAAACCAAAACATCCTTAATGTGCATTTTTATTATTGCTACCAGACTTTCAGGAATACCTATGGACTCCCAACATATCATAATATTTTTTTATGTTTATAACAAAGCCTTTCCCTACTCTTCAACAAGTCGAAACAAATCGCCGCAATCCAAAGTGTTCGTCAAGTGTTCGAAGAGTCCGGTTGTGCAGTGCTTTGTCTCTTGTTCTAGTGTTTATTTTTATGTCCCGTCCTCGTCCCTCGCGTCCGTTAACAAAAAACAAAAAATAAAATTAAATTAATAAACGCCACCAACAAAAAAGAACAATAATAAACATTAAATAAAACACTCAAAACCCAACATAAAACTAATTCTAAAACGAGCAAAAAAGAAAACCAACAAAAAACCATCGAAATCAACCAACAACAATAACATCGCAAACAAACGCCAAAAAAATGCACCCACAAAAAAGACTTAAAAATACCCGCTAGCCACAAGAGCACAGTAAGTACATATCCATCCCGTTCTCCTCGTTTCCCCGTCGTACAATTGCACAGCTTATCATATGCATTACATTGCATTGAGCTTTTTTTACTCATTCAATGTGTGCATATGGTGTGTTGTCAATAGCAGATGAATAGAGATTAACTGTTTGAATTCCAGGGTCGGATCGATTCACGCTGCCGTTAAGGCATAACACTGACAGTGGCGCTGAATCGTAAAGATTTCTGATATTCAATTCAGTGACTCTTTTAGATCTTGTCTGTTTTGGTCTTTTATTTTTTTTTAACTTGTAATGATCGATAATTTCAGAGTCGATTATTGCAATATTCGTGGGCTAAGAATTAATTTTCTTGCTGTGTACATCCACACTGTTACAAACAGGCCAGCTGTTTTGGCACTGAGTGAAACCCAAGTAGGTGAGAATACCGACCCTACTGAATTTCTTATTCATGGGTATTGCTTAGTGCCTTTATTCTTCTCCCACCATGGTCTCGCCGTCTACATTAGGGATGATGTCGCTTATCAATTCCTTCCACCGTATGGACATTGCTCCGACCCTTTTTTTAATCTTATGTGGTTCAAGTTCACCATAAATAAGCACATCATCCACTATTGTTTCCTCTATCGAAGCCCAAATTTGGACAGAGCTTCAACTTCTCGCGAATTTGACGCTCTGTCTGACTCCATCCAAAGAATTGTATCCTTATATCCTCACACTGAAATCGTTATTACGGGCGATTTCAATGTACACAATTCTACGTGGCTTCTCCATTCGGGCCAGACAACACCCGAAGGTGCGTAAGCTTTTCCATCTATCCTATTCTTCTGGGCTCGTTCCGAGCAGTTGGAAAACAGCATTTGTCCAGCCAATCCCAAAAAAAGGTGTATCTTCTTCTCCCTCCAACTATCGTCCGATTGCACTAACGTCCCTTCTTTCTAAGGTCATGGAAACGCTGATAAACTATCAGCTCAAGAAATATCTCGAAGACCGAAAGCTTCTTAATGACCGGCAGTACGGCTTTCGCAGCAACAGGTCCACTGGTGATCTGATGGTTTATCTCACCGAACAGTGGAACAAATCTTTACATCGTTTTGGAGAAAGTAAGATTGTTGCACTTGATATTTCAAAGGCATTTGATAAAGTCTGGCATCTTGCTCTTTTATCGAAAATGCGTGCTTTCGGTATCGATGAATCCCTTCTTCGATGGATTAGAAACTTTCTTTCGAACCGTACAATACAAGTTGTATTGGACGGTTTCAAGTCTGAAACCCACAATATAAACGCTGGTGTGCCCCAGGGCTCCGTTTTGTCTCCAACACTCTTCCTCATTTTCATAAATGATCTCTTGTCTGTAACTTCTAATCCAATTCATTGTTTCGCCGACGATAGTACCCTTAGCTTTTCTTATTCGTTTCCAAACTCACATCCCTCTTCTTCGGATGTGGAACTGCAACGGCAAAATATGATAAGCTCATTAAACTCTGACCTAAACAGCATTGTACAATGGGGAACACAAAATCGCGTAGAGTTTAATGCTTCGAAAACTCAATGCTGTCTTGTATCGTTAAAGCGTGACATACCCCCCTTGCCACTGTCCATGAGTGGCACTTGCATCAATGAGACCGAACATCTCGAGATTCTCGGTATGTGCATTACAGACCACCTTTTGTGGAGCGAGCACATATTCGATGTCGCCAAAAATGCCGCAAGATGTTTGGGTTTCTTAAGACGGTGCAAGAAATTTTTCTCCCCTTCTGATCTGGCTATTATCTATAAAACATATATCCGTCCAAAGCTTGAGTACAATTCCCATCTCTGGGCTGGTGCTCCAGCTACTTACTTAAGCCTCTTAGATGGAATACAAAGAAGAGCTTGTAGAATGATTGGTGATAGAGAGATCACTGACTCATTCACCCCTTTAGACCACCGTCGCAACGTTGCGTGTCTCTCCTTGTTTTACCGTTACTTCTATGGTAATTGCTCTAGTGAAATAGCCAGTTGCGTTCCTCCCCTCAAACAATTCGCCCGTAATACTCGCGCTTCTAGGAATGCCCATCAGTTTACCCTCGAGCCCAACTTCGGACGTACTCTCAAGTATAGAGAATCATTCTTTAGCCGTACTACGCGAATGTGGAACTCTCTTCCACACTCTGTCTTTCCCGATCATTGCAATGTTCAAGAATTCAAGACCAATGTACATCGACACCTCCTTTCCAACCCCTTCACCTCTTCCTAATGCACTCACTGTGTCTCTGGCATAAAAAGGGTATAAAAAATCCCTTGAGTGGGTGCAAATTATAAAAAAAAAACACTTAAAAGCCAGCCATACATAAAAAATATCTCGTTACAGGCTTGTTGCATAGGTATCCATAACTTTAAATTAAACATGCGTCGCAAATAATTGCATAAGCAACATCATTCAAATTAGCTCCAACACATGCCCGAGTGTGTTAGGTTACGTGAACATTCTTTCAATTTTTTTTTGTTGCCAAGGAAGTCTCGCTGACACCGTAAACGGGCATAGATAACAAAGCACAACTTCCCTGTTGGTGGTAATGTCCTCGTAAAATAAAATCTAACAAGAATATCGTGCGCCCATTGGGTACAAGCTGCTGATGATGATCTCAGCTGAATGTTGCTAAGGATCGATGTTCTCATACTAAACCGCCATCAACATCATCGCTTGAACTCACTTCGTACAAGGTCAGGAGATGATGATGATGATGGCTGGCTCTGTGTTTGATTGAAAATCCAAGCATCCCTTCTAAGGCTCCAATCGATATGGGGAATGTGATCTCATAAAACCCAAATTTGGTTTCAATTAAACAATACGACGTTTGTTCCATTTTGATTGCGGCTTTTGTCAATTTTATTAAATTAAAAACTAAATCAACAACAAAAAAGTTGAAATTGTCTTAGTGACCCATATTAAGACGACATCCATTTGGCTGACTCTGAAAAAATGTAAGCGTTTCTGTTTTTTTGTGGATAAGAAGATGAGCATAAGGTTCCTACTTCGGCTGTCCCAGTTTCGTTTACCACGATTTTGTGTGTTTACTTTGTCGTTTGTATGAGTACTTTTTTTGCTGTACTTCTGTTTGCCTTGTTACGACAACCTATTAAGGAAATTAGTTGGTAATTATTGCTAAGATGAAGAAGCTATCTTATTTGGACAAGGGAGTCCCGTTGTTTGGATGGGTTGCTTCGAAATCGTGTGAACTATTGGAAATGATGGGTTTTTCTTTTTCGTGTGGGAAAATGAAATAGGCAGGAAATAAAAAAATGTGAAAATTCATGTTTCGAGCTTTTTTATCTTCATTAAGATGGAGCTGATATCAAAGAGCAATACCTTAGTTGTTGCATGTGAAGCAACTTAGATGCAACAAAGTTGCTATTTCGTGAAATTTTTAACTTAACTTTTATGTCATTTGCCTTTTAATGTTACTTTGTTGCAGTATGATAAATTGATATCAAAGGGCAGGATACCGCAAGATTTAATTCAATCAATATCTAGGGAAAATACTATGAGATCAGCACAAGCAGATCTCTAGAGCTTTAAGAACCTTAGAAAGACTTCGAGTCGCTTTGAAGTCGCTGAAGTCAAGAGAACGGTTTGAAAGCATTCGTTTGATTTGAATAATCGAATCGTATAAAATCGAGTTATTTTCATTCGAGTTCTCGTCATCGTCGTCGTTCGAGTTAATATCATTCGAGTTTTTTTCATCGTCATTCAAGTTCTCGTCATCATCATTCG
This sequence comes from Sphaerophoria taeniata, assembly GCA_943590905.1. NCBI lineage: Eukaryota > Metazoa > Arthropoda > Insecta > Diptera > Syrphidae > Sphaerophoria > Sphaerophoria taeniata. The sequence continues at coordinate 265,219,255 of OX016540.1, forward strand.
AGTTCTCGTAATCGATATTCTAGTTCTCCTTATCGTCATTCGAGTTATTATCACTGGAGTGCTCGCAATAGAAATTCGAGTCCTTTTCATTCGAATTCTCGTCATCGTTATTCGTTTTTCTTTTTTATTTATTTGAGTTCTCGTCGTCGTCATTCGAATTGTTTTCATTCGAGTTCTCGTAATCATCATTTGAGTTCTCGTTATTCGAATTATTTTCATTCGAGTTCTCGTCATTCGAATTGTTTTCATTCGAGTTCTGGTAATCATCATTTGAGTTCTCGTCATTCGAATTGTTTTCATTCGAGTTATTGTAAACAACATTTGAGTTCTCTTCATTCGAACTATTTTTATTAGAGTTATCGTAATCGTCATTTGAGTTCACGTAATCGTCATTAAAGTTCTCATCATCGTCAATCGAGTTCTCGTCATTATCATTCGAATTCTGGTCATTCGAATCCTGGTCATCGAAACTAGATTTTTTGTTATTCGAGTTCTTTTGAAATTTGGAGAAGTAGAAGTAAGCTTGAGAATGCATTCGAATGATTTCACTGTGCATAATCGAGTTATCTCGAATAGTTGCCTGAATCAATTAAATCATTCGAAAGCAGCAATCAATATTCACAATAGGGACTTCCAAACAACAAGGGGATAAATCGTTCAACAGCACATTTAACTGATAAAATAGTTGCATCAAAATGGCTGTTCTACTACAACATCCGTCATCAAAACAGTCCAAGACTCTCAAACAGAATAAAAAATTCGTTTAACAACAAACGATTTAAGATGTTTGTCCCATAATTTTTCCCAAATTCTCAAAGTCAAAAAACGTCTATGTTTCTCATCCTTAACTTTGCTTTTCTACCACTTTTTAAACAAGTCATTCAGCGACTTGAGACTAGTTTGACTAGTGTACGCGATTGATGACCCAAAAACGCCTCATCTCCTTTCAACACTGCCTCTAGCAGTACATCAAAGTTATTGAAAAACGATTACAAAACCATAACAATAGGTGTGAAAACTGGCTCCAAACAAAGTTAAATAATCTCCAAGAAGTGCATTCGCCAGATAGACAAATGAGAGGTGGAACATATTGCATATGAATATTACCGCAGTGTGCGCATAACCAAATAATTATTATCCGATATGCTCCATTATAATGGATAACATCGCTGCACCACCAGACCCGTTCAATATCAAACCAATAACAACAAAACTGACAAGCCAAACCAGTAACCAGCCAGTATACAGCTTCGTGATCCACTTTTCACGAATCATCACTATTATTATTATTTTAGTTCGTTTCAAGTTCGCATTGCATTCCATTGTGCTATCGAAGCGCGAATCTAGCTAAATCTCTGCCCAGTGTTCGGCGAGCAGTCAGTGGGTTATTTGGTTCGTATAAAACTTGCGTGACAAAATGTCTGCACCGTTCGCTGCTAATATAAGATTGACGAGAGCCAACATCAGGCACAAGGCACATCAAACTTGAGCTATACTGTAAACAACATTGTTCGGAATGTTTAGAGATGTGTTGTTACTGTCTTTTTGGAGCATCATCGCATGACCACAGAGCGTCCGTCGTCGTCGATGTCGATGTGACCACATCAGATCATGTTTAACGAAACATTGTTATTAGATTTATTATTAAATTGTTATATAACATCAAACTCGAACTCGAGTGGGTCTTGTCTGAGCTAAGAGATGGATGCAAGCCAATGATCTGGAAACTGTCATGCAGCGGTGGTCTATGGCGGTATGGAATTCGTTCACCTGTTGTCTTGGTGTGTCTTTGTGGAGTCGAATTATCGGACAAGAGAATTTAATTGGAGAAAGAAATATGAAGTGCATTAGGCGACTACCGATGAGAATCGATTTGGGCGCTGCGCGCACCGTCGAACATAGAGACCTTGTTTCTTATTCCTTTTTTGCGATTATTTGTGCTCTAGAAAGTTCAAGGTATGAAGGCCGGTATGTCTGTTAACGGTAAGTTAGTCGGTGAGTTGACAAGATTTTGACTGATTGAGGTCTCAAGGTGAAATATCAATTATGTAGTCGCTGTCAGCTCAAGTTAATGGATTGGATTGGGAATGGCAAATTCGAACCTTTCCGAGTCGGACTCGAATTAATTCGAATGCTCCTAAACTGGAACTTTTTATCCAAAACTTTTTCAAACTCTATAATAATTCATATCAACTTTTCTCTCTTTGGAACGCGCATTCACTCTGACTCGAACAAATTCGAGTCAATCATTTTCTCTCTATTTGATCGCTCATAAACTAGTACTTTTTCGCCAAACGTTATCATAATTCATATCAACTTTTTTGTCTTTAAATCAGGCACCCACTCTGCGTCAAACTAATTCGAGTCAAGCATTTTCCTTCTATAAAACATTGAAATTTGGTTACTTACTTTTGCTCAATAATAACGGTCGTCTTCCAAGAAAAATCGATGGGAAATCTAAAACAGAAAGAATAAGAAAAGTCTGTTACAATTTGACTATGAATTTATGCTTAAAAGTCAATTAAAATTTTAAATTTAAATAACTAATGTATTTTTAATTTTAACAAAAATTTTCTTATGTATTTTTCACTCATCGACAGCTCATTCACATCAGGGAAATTGGGTAAAGTTTAATTAACAACTTGTTCAACACATAATGCATCTGTCTATTGTACTGTTAATGAATGTTAATTGTTATTAACGATGCAACAAATAATTAACATTCAGAACACCTACTGTTTTTCGGTGCGTTTTTCGTTTGGTTATTCATAAACTAGAACAAGCTTATCTTTAATAAAGCATGAAAGACTTGAAAGAGGTCTTTTGGTCTACTTTTTTGGAAAAATATGCAAAACAGTTATATGGGCGCAGTGGGATGGGTGCTCGTGCAGCGAGATGGGTGTTGGTCATTTAGGAGTTTTGATGAAGATGTTTTTTTTTTTATTCAAGAGTTCTTTTGTTCTGTAAAGTTATGTGTGGGAATTTGAACTTCTTTGGAGGTTTGTGATAAATGAACGAAAATTGGTTATTAAGTGGCTGCATGAGTGTTATTATGTGGAGTGTGTTTTTCTTCTCATTTAAGAAAGCTTAAAATGGTGTTTATTCCTCTTTTATAAGTCAAGTGAGAGCTTATATGTATTTGATGGAACCTTCAACCTCAGTAAGGATAAACGGGATGAACTACTCATTGAATATCTAAGCTGAAATAAAAGGCTTGGTCCCGAAACTTGTACCCGGGCAAAGAACGGTTGCTAGAATGCGAAGACCCTTCTTGATGACTGAAAAAAAAACGTGCTCAGAAATCCAGATCAACCAAATCGACTACTTTGCGATCAGTTGGCGTTTTAAAAGCAGTCTCCAGGATGTGCGGAGCAGAAGAGGTGTAGACATGGGAATGGCTAGGGACCACCATCTCAAGGACCACCTTTTACAAGGATTGAACGCAATCATCAGCGCGGAGCCCTCACCTAGCGAAAACCTTTGGCGTGGCCGAAAAATTGTGTTATATCCGGCGCACTTTAAGTGGACGTCAGCAAGGAAGAAACAGTGCTTGGCTTTCGATAGTAACTTGGGCAAGAATCGAAGAAAGAAAACACCTCAAATCTCGCTTCGCAGCTACTCCAACAAAATGGAAAATTGAGCTTGAGTCTGCATATTGCATGAAGATAAGGAAGTTCACCATAGTGTGTGACGTGATAGGCGTAACATCGACGTAACATCAACGCATTGGCCACAGAAGATGGAGCCACTAGTAGATGTGACATAAGGACCATCTACAGAATTACCAAAGAGTTCACTGATGTCCAGAGCTCTGAACAGCACCTGTTAAGAAACACAAACGGATCCGGCCCAACTGTGGTACTGGAAGTTATTCTCAATTTAAAACCTCTTGATCTCTTGATGGATGGATATTGGGGAAGTGCAGGCTTCTATTCTGAATCTCTCAACTTAACCAACTCGCTTAGGCTTCTAGACTATAGTAGTGTCTTCCAAGCGGAGGTCCTGGCTACTGCTTCTGAGGTAAAATCAAAGCTTGTTGCTTGCTGCCGCAAATAGCTAAAGGTTCTTGACACGGAGCATAACATTAAACTCTGCTGGGTCCCAGGCCACTACGGTATACGGCAACGATAGCGCCGATGAATTGGCAAGAATAGGATCAACGCTTGACCTAAGCCAAGCTCAGCTAGTCAGCACTCCACCCTATTATTTAAAGCAGGAAATTTCAAATAAAATAACTGTTAAGGCCAATGAAAGGTGGAACCTTCTTGACACCACTGTGGCACTCCAAGAAAAATCTTGCCCTGTTTTAACATACACGGAAAAAATTATGCAATTACGCAAGAGAGATCACTTCGATCTATTTTAAGCATAATTACCGGACATAATCTCTAAGGATATCACAAGAAATAGATGAGAATCAGTTCAGATGATCTATGTAGATGATGCGGTGACGAGGAGGTGCATGAAGACACTTCACACTTTCTATGTCACTGCCCCGTACTTTCGCACTACAGGAAGAAATTGTACTAACATTTGAACTTCGTCAATGCCTCCAAATGGTTTGATTAACTAAACACAAAGGTTTTTATTAGCTTGAGTAGCAATACTCACGTGTATCAGAATGGATTTGTATTTATCAAAGTGTGACAGCATAAACGGTCAACCCTTTTACCTAACCTATAACCTATTATCGCCACCAGAGCACTGAAGAACAAAAAAGCGGTTGGACTTGACGGTGTTCCTTTCGAGCAGCCCAAACAACATCGACCGAGCTTCTACACCCACTTATTAAGAGAACTTGGAAAACAGAGAGCTTTCCTGAACAGTGGATAAAAAGAATGATTGTCAAGCTCCCGAAGAAAGGAGTTCTCACGCAGTACGAAAGCTGGAGAGGAGTACGAGTTCTGCCTGCAGTAGTCAAAATAATAGCAAAAATATTGCCGGATTGAATAAGGGAATACCCCGAAAACAATCGACGCCAAACAATCAGGATTTCGAACTGGATCTTTCCGTATGGATCACATCAACAGCTTGCGGATCACCATCGAACAGTGTGTTGAATATTGCTATTGTCAAGGCTACATAATAATGGATCCAAATGTCAACACTTACGTAAGGGAAGGTTGAGGAGGAGATCCAAAGTGAGGTTACGCAAGGCTAATACCATTACTGTTTCCGTTGGTGATAAGTGAAGTACTGCGCGCAGCTTTGTTAAATGTAAATGGAAGAATCCAGTGGACTGTGGACTCTGCAATCTCATCCCAAACATCTAGATGTACGACGAATGCTTACTCATCATAGGATCATGGATCTCCACAAAATGACAAGGGTGGAGAGTAGTAGTAGTAGAAATTGCGGCCACGAGCAGTCTAGCAGGGCGGAGAAGAGAGCAGAGGTCATTTGGCAAAAGATTAACTCCTAAAAAACTAAAAGGAGCAGCCATGGAACATCTCCATCAAGCCTATTAAATTATTTTGGACAACCGATAGAGGCAGTAGAGGATTTCCTTTTGAACTGGGCGTAAATAGCCAAATCAGAAAAGCAAAGGCTTCATTCGGAATGCTGTCCAAAGTATGGAGAAACAACTCCTTTAACATAAAGACCAAGCTTCGACTGTTCAGCACCAATGTTGAATCCGTGCTGCACTGGGAAAGTCACAGACAGTGCCACAAGTAAGCTTCAAACCTTCGTTAGCAGATGCATCAGAAATATCTTGAAGACTTTCTATCCTAACCGTATCTCAAATGCTGAACTCCATACGAGAACAGACGAGGAACCCATATAGGTACCCTAGTGGCAGAGAGATACTATGCGTACATTGCGAGTCAAGCTATGCAGTGGAACCCATTCACACAAGAAGGCAGACAGGTGGGCTAGCCCATTAGTACTTGGCGAAGAAGAGTCGAACAGGAAGCAGCATGACTAGAAAAGAGTTGGAAAGAACTGTAACACATCTCCAGAAATTGTACAGGATGGCGCGAAGGAGTGGTAGAGGAATTAAAGATGATTTAAAAAATCAAAAATATTTAAACCGATCAGTTTGGTGCTTAAAGTTTTTTGATCAAATCAAAAAAATACATGAGGCAATCATTGAAATCGAAAGTGTTGACTGTAACAATGTTATTAACAAGAGAAGAAGGGATCGATGTTTTAGTTATTTACGACTTTGTGCCAATCAAGCGTTGTTTTAATTGTTGGTCGAGTACCTATCAATTTCACTTTCCAAAACTTCTTCTACATGCAAGCAGATTACCATATATGAATTCCGACAAGACTTTCATACGGATTTCAAGTCTCTGATATGCTTGATTAAAATAATCTCCAATAGTAGCCTTTTCTCTTTACATTAAACCACACAGTAGCTCAAAGAAGAGGCTTCATCATTTCTCCCAATCACAAAAATATTTCCCATTATCAACCGAATCAAAGCAATTTACAATAAAAAATAACGAAAGCCCCTAATAAATTGAAGTTATAATGAAAACTATGTAAAATCGTTTTCCCATCTTTCATTCAATTCACAAGAAGAAATTTTTAATTCCCAACATTCTCTATTGTCAAAATCGAACAATGACTCCAGACTTAATCCGGAAATATTGATTCTCACTGATGACTTATTAATCAGTTGTAAGATTTCTGAAATTTTCTTTTAATTTAAGCTCAAATCCAATAAACTTTGGAAGACAAAAGCACACAACTTTCTTAAAGACAGAATTATGCAAATGTCTGTGTTTCGAATACTCGGAGATGAATCAAAACAAATGCCCAAGAATACCGTTACTGGCTTGAAATTCCAATGTGTTTTGTTTTTTCCAGAAAGTTGCTAAACACTTTTTTGTATTCCGAAGACGACAAAACGCTTAAACTATTTTATGACCCTTTTTACTTTCCATCGAATATCTTCAAGACTGTGTTCAGAGATCAAATCAATTTCTCTATTCATCTCTTGCAAATTCTGTGCATCGGATGCATAAAATATTCTTTTCACGGTTTTCAGTGTCGTTTATGGCAAAAGAAATGCTGTCACATTCCAAGAAGTCCAGAATCACGGTCGCAACTCGCAGGCAATAGAACTCTACTTTCCCCTCAAGCACCACAGCAGCAATGAGACGAGCCTTCAATGCTGTATTTGAATTTGATCTAAATTGATCGCTTGTCACATACCGATCCATACCAAAAGGTGTCATTGAGTCATTCAGCGGTAATTGCCATCGTGGGTGCCATAATAAACTTGTTTTGCGTCTTTCTTCGTCAACCAAGAAGAAAAAACTGATCGATTTCTTGTGCTGGGTGACAAGTAGCGGTATCAATGGCGACAACAGCAGCGAAAGTGCGATAGTTTATCAAGAATCTAACCTTAATAGCACAAGCTTGCGGTGGAGCGGTATGAAGAGAACCAATGATTACCCAGAGAACGATCGATAGAAGCATCGACAACAGTGTTGAAATGAAATTAAATGGCCTTTAAACAACAACAACGCTTTCTTCAGCACCATCTATCAGCAGTGACCTCGTGGTGGTATTATCAAGAGGCACCTCGAAGACCTTCTTTCTAATCCGCCACATTGCTGGTATTGTGAACTGTGTTGACTATGCACTGCCACCGATGAAAACCCATAAAAATGGCAACAAATTGATCGGTAAACGCTCGATGAATGATAGTTGTTAAATTGTGAGAGACGCGAAGCGAAGACTCATTGTCGATATCGAGAGGTCTTTGAGTCACGATTGTTTGGATTAAGAGTCTTTTTTGTGAGGAGAGAGGGAGAAAGAGTGTTGAATGCCACACGTAGAGGGAACATTATTGGGATGAAAGCAGATTCATTTGGAAATGTATTGCCATGAGAGGAATGTTTTTGAACGATGAAAAATTATGTCTGTCAATTGGGCTGCAGTGTTTCATATTTTGTTTTGAATAATTTAAAAGTGAAGTGGGTCTTGAAAGGGTTTCAAGGTTGGTGGTTTAAAGTTTAAACTAATTGAAACACAATTTGGAAGAGTCACAAGAAAAACAAATTGGAATTATACGTGTTTTTTGTCAAAATAGAAGTATCGCTGTCTTAATCACATAAAATTCTTAATTATCATTATTGACTCATCGATCTTCTGTATTACTTTAAATTTTAACACTTGTGATGGGACCTGATGGAATCCCGAAGCGAATTGCTTCATCCGGTCATAAACGAAGCCAGGGCCACCAAAAGCTTCCCCAAGGGGAGCAAGAAGACTTTGATCGTCAAGATCGTCAAAAAAGAAGATCTGACAAAGTACAAAAACTGGAGCAAAAATCATCCTAGAACACATCAGAGAGCATCTAGACGCTACATGGATGCCAAATAAGCAGGACTCCACGCTGGATCCTTCTGTATTGATCTCATCAACATCTTGCCGATCATTATTGATCAGTACCTTGAATATCGATCACCAATAGACCTACTGTTCATCAACTTCGAAAAGACCTTTGATAGCGTCTGGCTGGTTTGCTTTACAGACAAGAGGCATCCCAGATAAACTTATTGCTACATACAAGAAATGATGGATCCAAGTGTCGCGTTTGGTAGGTTGCCGATCGATCTTAAAATCCACATAGGATTCAGGCAAGTCTGTATTCTGTCGCCAGTATCGTGTTTGCTGGTGATAAGCGATGCACTGTGCGCAGCTTTGTCAGGTAGGGGAGGTATTCAACGGACTTTGACGCGGACTATGTTTACTTACTCTCTCATAGGACCATGGATCTCCATTAAATGACAACAAAAGGTTTGTGAGAGAAGCAGAAATCGTGGAGCTGAGAATCAATCCCGGCAAAACTAAAAAGATCAGCCTCAGTACCCGATATACCTCTCAAGCGGTGCAGAAAGTGGAGAGCTTCCAATGTCTTTGAAGTATCGTCTCCATCGAAGCAAAGCCGGTATTTGGTATGCTGTCCAAAGTATAGACGAACAACCCTATCAGCTTAAGAACGAAGCTACTAATGATCTGCACAATTGTCGAATCTGTTTTGCTGTATTAGCGAAGCACCTTGAAAGTTACTTCAGCCATCACAAGGAAGCTCAAACCTTCTACAATAGATGTCTTCTCTGGCCCAATCGAATATTCAATGAGAAATTTAATAGGAGGACAGGTCAGAAAAATATTAACTGCACTATTGGCAGACGTGAGAGTGGCAATGGATTGGACATACGCTTCAAAAACGTACCGATTGTATTGCAAGTCAAGCAGTGCAGTGGAATGCACTCACACAAGAAGAAAAAGAGCTGGGCGATCGAGAAGCACATGCCAGATGACAGTCGATGAGTAGTAGATGCTTTATGCCATTTTACGGAACCCCATGGTCTTAACAGATCTGAGAACCTAAGCAAGAAAGTATAAGGTCCTTAAACTTAAACGATCTCTACTTCTTAGCAAAAAATTTGGCCCAAAAGCCACAGTGGACAAGAGGAGCACCTTTCGATGTTTCAAGATAAGGAAAAATTCTGTTAGATCAGAAACGTTTACATTTCAGTTAGTAGTGTCTCATCTCAGAGATTTTAAGTGTCCCCCGATCGAATCCATGTGCCATCGAGCGGCACTACCACCAAACTTCTACCGATATGGTTTCGGCTTTGCAGACCGAGCCTTCAATAAAAGAACAAGACATGCAGATGACGACTAATCTAGTCTGCCTCTACACACCATCGATTGGTCAAATATTCTACCCTTTACCGCTAAAAATCGTGTCAGTTAAACCAACAGAATGATTGCAGAAGTAAAAGGCTTTCCATCCCACAAAGGAAATGCTCTTGAAAACATGCAAACACAAAATGTACTCCATTGATTTTTTTGAATCAATTTTCATCTCTGCTGATGATTTCTATGTCTCATTCATTTTCCTAGTTCAACCCGGAACAAAAAGTTCCAATTTCTCTGCCAAACGAAAAAGCTGACGTACGAACCTGTTTTTAGTTAACCTTTCAAATAAACAAAATTTTCTCTTTGAATTCATGAATTAAGGTAAAAAACACTTCAATTGAAGGCGAATGAGATAATTTCCATCATCAATTATGATAAAAAGTAAATATTCCCAAACCAAACTGCCCGTTAAAATGTCTTTTTCCTAAACTCCTAAACGCTAATCACACTTCCCAGTCAAATAATTGTGTCTACCCATTAGCCACCTTAAAGAACAAACAAAACTTAAAAATATTTGACCCAAAAATCATCATCACTTATCATAACTTGATCATTTTGCAAATATTACTCTGCAATTAGGGTTAATTTGCATTCATTTCCCGTTCGTTTTGCCTTCTACTTCTTTATTTTCTTGCTGTTCACATTGGTATTCTCCCTCATCTGATTGTCAATGATAAAATTAATGTAGTATTCTTTTCTGTGTTCATTTTTATTTATTAGACAAGAAGAGTACCTACAGTGAAGTCACTATCCGTTTCAGTGACATAGTTTCTCCTAACGTTCCACATTTAATTCAACGAACTAAAACTAACTGTAGAATATTATGTGCTGGTGGCTGGTGCTATAGGTGAGTGGACACAAGAGTGCAGGCGAACCTCATCACTAACCATTCGAAGTTTGTGATTGTTAAAACAACAGAACAACCAACAGATTGTACCTTGTCCGAACAACAAGTCAGACAGATTCACAAAAATATACTAAAAGCGGCGGCGACAGCAACACGCGACTCGACGTGGCAAAGGAAGACGAAGCAAGCGAAATAAATGTCATTTGGCTCTGCCATGTGTATCTTACAGATGTTCCTACACTATGTTTTTTATCGTTTGGATCGTTCGTTGCATATTGCATGGGGGAAAGTTACGTTTGGGTTCTGATTTGTTTTCATTAGGGGGATAGCAATTGTAATTCTTTGATCCCGTCTCCCCTTAATCGAAAACAACTGTAAGCCCACTGACCATCAAGCAGCACTATCTTGCCAGGCACAGACAACAGCAACAGCCATCAGAAGTTCAATTGAACTTTGCCAGGATTTTCATCTTGTATCTTTTCTGTAAATTTTTTTTTTTGTGGTAACAGAAAGAAAGTGACAGCGAAATTTCTCCTCGATGCACTATGAAACCGAGAGGAGCCCAAAATGTTGGACCCTGATCGCCCCACACCATCATCGAGTCTTTAACTTGGTGCAGCTCTGAGGAATCTGAATAATTCGTTAATTTATTGGACTAGCAGAAGGATTTTTCTTCATGGTTTCGATACCCCCACAAAGAGGTGTGTACCGCAATGGTCTTTGGATGACTCCATGAAAAAAAGTATCGTTGTTATCTGAGCATGTCCCACATACTGATTGTTTTTTTGCTGTTGTCTGAGAGAGTTCCGGTGGGGTTGGGGCAGGTGTTCACTGTCGACGAGTGCAGGACTGAACAAACAAAGTAAAACTTCCATTTTCATTCCATCTAACTGCGTCTCTGAAGCGTTGAGACACTGATGGTGTGGTATTTGCTGCCATTGACTCCTTTTCACATCCGATCGACCAACAGAGTTTCTTTTCATTCATATTGCTGATCCCCGCAGAGTTACACTATCTCGAGTAGCCATCTATCTATCTGCAATGGGGTTTTGTATATCTTTTGCAGATGTTTTGCTTGATGACAATTTGGTATAAGCGTTTCCATGGCCATAGCCAGGGTAAAGTATCTATAAAGTGACCCCAATGGCTAGAATGATTATAAATTAATCGAAATGTACTTTGATGACACAAGAGAGAAAAGAAATCGAAATTTTTCAAAGGAATTTCATCGTCTTCACAGTGTCCATGTGAGATTAATAATTCTTTTGGATTGTCGCTGGCAAGACTCAATCGGAAAAAAATGGAAACTTGGTTGGAATTTGTTTTGTTTCTTAAGTCAGCTTAATAGCTTCCTGTCGGTGAGGACGAAAAAAATTCCTCTGAAATTCCCACAGTCATTATTGTGTGGCGGAGTTGTTTTGATTGGAAATCAAACAATCGGCTTTCTGACTTTCGGTTTCCTATTGTGAATGTTGCTCAAACGATCGACCTTCGAAATAAAGTGACCTATAAGTCTCAATTCCAACTCCATGGAAGCCTGTTTACTACCGACTGCCAACATATGATAATACAAGAGAAAGAGCAGTCAATCATTTTGGCATTTGGCTTCTTATTTGACTGACAGATGACGAATTGACTGTTGATACGAGCATTCTGCTTTTTTTTTGTGTCGAGATGACACAGAAACGATAGTGATGTTGATTTAACAAGACAAGCAACAATTGTAGAAATATTAAAGAACACGTATGCTCGAATTGAGAATGCAAACGAAAGAGTTGAACTACAAACTTGATATGCTGGATTTTTAATAAGTCATTAGGGAAAAGTGGAAATTTTTAAATGGAAATTGAAAGAATATTTAAAAACTACTAACGAGAGGTGGATATTGTTAAATGCGTGTTGGGAAAATGAAAAGTTGGCATTTCCTTTCACTCGGAAATAATGGGGTTTGAGGATATCGGGTTTTTGCATAAGTGATGAGCTTGTGAAATGTTTGGTGTCAATGGTGAGTGCCAATAAATCAAATTAATTTCAAAGTAATTGCAATGATACCTGCTGGTTCAGTGTCAAACGAGAGTTTTTCTCTGCCTCGTTTTTCCGTAAGAAATGGAAACAAACTGAGTTTCTTATGAGCTTTTTGAATTGGTGAGGGGGGAGGAGGGGTGTTGGAGTTGGCATTTGAAATAGGCACTCATTTTTATTTGCCCCTGAGCTATATTTGCTGATCAAAGTTCTATCAGCTTTTACTTTAAAAAAAAGTTGAGAAAAGTCCATCCTAACCAATGTTAAAACCACGAATCTCGACATAAGGCGCTGGGCCCCTTTATAGACCACGTGAGACCGAACAACGAACGAAAGCCATTAGCTGGAACAAAACAGACGACATGACCAAGCTGACTTCAATAGACAACAAGATGGTGAGTTCAAATTTGTATCAAAGCACTTACCGCGATTGGAGCAATTCATAATAACATGCGTTCGGAGAGAGTTGTGCTTCATTCTCTCCCTAGGAAAGAAAAGGACATTTATAATCCGTCAAATCTTCGGTCGATAAGTCCTTATGTTTAATAAGGTACTCGTTAAGAATATCAAATAGGTTTTGACCAAGTGGGCTGCGGACTTCATTGGTTGGGACCACGAAGGATGCGGGCAAGATTTGGCCGCAGATGGTCATCTTTGGGCCTTACGGCGGCGATTAACGAGCAAAAGTAATGTGAAGTCCCTCGGTATCTGGTTCGAACAGTACTTGTTATATGATATTCGACAGACTGACGAAACAGCAGTTTGCTATATGCTCCTCTAAGGGTGTCGGTTTTTTAAAACCAGGGGTATCCAAGCCTGTTAGCGTTTTCAATGAACTCCGACAAGGGGATGGACTGGCCTGCCTCCTCTTCAGCCTGGCGGTGGAGAAATCAATTCGCTACTCTGGAACATCTATGAGGGGACCTATATTCATCAAGATCATCCAGTTATTGGCATACGCAGACGACATCTTTGGAAGGAACCCAAAAGCTGTACAACCCTCATATATCCAGATCAAGCAAGAAGCAAAAACCTGGGGCTGCATATAAGTGTGGTTGCCCCGTCTACTGAAAACTTTGACAATAGTAGAAGAACGACTATTAATGATGGAACTTGTGCGATCCTTCAATTACCTTCGGTCAGTAGTAGCAGCCGCTAGAATTACGTGGGCGGCTGTTCAAAGTGAACAGAACCTAGTACCTACTGTACTCACTTACGGATCCGAGACCTGGGTGCTTAGCCAATGGCACTCTAAACACTTAGCCGCGTTCGAGAGAAAAGTCTTACAGAGAATAGTTGGCTCCATTTGTAAAGGAGGACAATTCCAGAGACAATATCTACCGCGAAGCAGACTTGATGACAAAAGTTAAGCTTTATAGACACCGGTGGGTTGGACACCTAGCTCGTATGAGCGAAGAGGAACCGGCCTGGAAAGTCTTTTGCGGTACAATTCATGGAAGGAGTCAGCGCGGCAGACCGATTTTGCGCTGAAATGGTATAGTCCATTACACCCAAAGTCGTGGGGTGGGGAACTAGAAGGCGTTGGCCAACAATCGGGATACATGGAAAAACTTGCTGAAGGATCCTGGTTGTGGCGCAGATAAAGGGAGAAACTTTATTGGCCAGGCCGACGATGATGATGCTGAAAACCCTAAATAACTCGAGGACTTAGCTCTCCCCTAAACTATTTGCTTAGACACCCAGGGCGTTGTGAGGTCAAGCTCTCGGATATCGGAGAAAATGCCATTAAAACTCCAAGCAGTCAAATCCACAAACGGAGCTCGGCCTTGCTGCGCCCCGGGTTTGTAGGGCTAACAGCTTTGGGGAGAGGAAGTAGTTGAGTTTGTGTTTGTTCAAATTCTTAGGTCTGAAATTCCATGCCTGTTGAGGTTGTAGGAATGGAAGAATGGAAATGTACAGACCTTCCATAACTTAAACGACACCTCTGTAGCCCTCATTCGGCCGATGATCGCTTATGGTTGTCCAATGTGGCTATATGCTGCGCCATCTAAATGAAGCAGGTTCGAGTGTTCAAGAGGCAGTGTCTCTGTCGGTTTGTATCGGAACGGATTCCTTTTACGTAACGGGGCTCGCATTGCGAGAACTAAGATTTTGACAAATAATTTGATTTTGGGGCGATCTATCCGAAGCTTCCGTGGCTTCATTGTTCCAGAGGCTTACCTCTGTTTGGATAAATTTGAGTTGATTTGTTGAAGGAATGAATGACAGTTCCGCTAACTCAACACGTCAAGAAAACTGTTCCGGATCGGTGAATCCAGGCCCCAGGCTCAACTCTGTCCGTTTAATGTCGCTGGAGACAACTCCACGACTTGATTGTTTGTAAAAGATGACAACGGACAGATCGACTCTGGGGAACTTGATGCGGTGCATCATTGCCGGAAAAGGTAATGGGGTCATGGGATCTCTCCAAAATAGTCCTATGTTAACATAAAAGATGCGTCCATCCAATGATCCCTCCAGCTGTTCGAAAACACCAAAGTTTGATGTAATTTATATGATTGTAAGCCTTGAGGGAGAAGCTAATAAGGCCTTGCCAACTTTAATCACCGACTTAGAAAAAACAAAACAAATTACATTGAGTACAAAAGGAAAGCAGTTTTCCAATCCTGAAAGTTTTACTATGGGAATTGTAAGCAACCCATCAACTCCAGTGGAATACACTGATTAATTAAAGAAACAGTGTAAAACTGACTTCCACCAACATAGCCCCCTGGTCTCATCCAAATGGTAGCTGAAAAGTAAGTAGCTATACTAGCTACATAATAAATTATTGTAATGCGCTTTTATTAGGTCGTAACTCAACTTAACCAAGACAGTAAAAGACCTTTCTTTACAAATTAAAACATGATGTTCTCTTGTCAGTTTTTCTTTTCAGTGGCCATTATTTTTTATGACCACGACAAAGCCTGAAAGGTTACACGAACATCTCAAACCGGCAAAAAAAAAAACAACAATTCCAATTATTGCAATACACAGGAGTAAAGTTCGATTCAGTTCAATGGATCCAACTGGGATCATAGAGTCGTAAAAAAAACAGAATGACCACCTCGAACTATCTAACACCCGTAAACCCAAATTCCTCTCTATTTAGGCCTCGTCCCATCTATGTACAAGTAAATTGCCATTAAACATCAAAATTCTAATTTCTGAAGTCTCTGAAACTTAAAATACCTTTCGAAAGGCCGAAATCAAATCAAATCCCACCGCATAATAAAATACTTCTCTTGATATGAAACTAGATACTCGCACCGCTACCACTATCCATGCTTTTTTTACTAATCAAACCACGAATCGGCTGTCGGGGCTTCGCAGTGGCATTCACGAAGGCCAGAAATGAAAATAGGAACAATTAAACGGAGACAAACGAAATTCTCGAATGTGGTAGGTCAACACTTCAGTCAACTGCAAAACCAGACTATCAGATACAAAAAATTCGTATTTGTTTTCATACAATACCCCGACTTGACCCATTTCTCGTTTTATCGAGCGAGAGTACGTTTGCTGAATGCATAACTTGCTTTTCTTCTCGAAAAGCAAAGCAACACAAGAACAAACTGGCTCTAGCTAATTAAACGTTCCAGTCATATCCGCACACACAGTTTTATTTCAACGACTTCTGGCTTCGTTTAAAGCTGGCACTCGGCCGAGACTCTTCTTGTTCTTTTTTGGTTTTGGATTTAATCACTTTCCATTAGTGGATCCAACACTAATTCTAACGATAGCAGAAAGGTATGTATTACAAGCGTTTATCTGGTACAGCAGAAGAACAAGATGGCTTGTGGAATAAAATTGTCTGATAAATAACAAAGAGATTATTCATAAAGCTGCAGAGCTTATCGTTTGAAGTGTTTTAACATTGATAGAAAGTCTGGCGATAGTGGAACCAACAAAACCTTCGTCGTTAAAGTTAAATGGAAAGGAGATGTTCTAGGATCGAGGTATGATGAAGCCCGGTAGCGCGAGGATTTAAGAATCAATTTTATGAGTCAAGTAATTGGGAGATGTTTCGAAATGGACAATCATTGAGGTTTACTGAAAACGATGTGAACAGCTTTTGCAATTGCGGTCAGGCGGATAGTGATATGTCGGGGTGTTGGAAGAATAATAATAGCCAGCGCCGTTTGACCCGGTCAGGAAGTGAGGTTAATACCTATGTAGGTACAAGAACAACCCATTGATTTAATGATGATCAGAGTAATAACAGTAGTTAAACGATTATAGAGCCAGGATTGATTAGCAATATGTATGTATGTCGCTGACACAACAGAATTTCAGTCAAAAAAGCTACTAACCAGATAAGGATAACGAACGTTTGGTGACGTGATGGTGTACCAGCCTTGGAAGAAGAATTGCCGGTAGAGACTGCCAAAAAAGCACTTATTGACCGATACCCAAAGATAGGGATGCCAGCTGTAGCAAATGTTTTTTCTGCATTTTAAAATCAAATTATTGTGTGAGTATATTTTTTATAGCCCAAAAGTTTATGTTACTGACGGGTACGGATAGAAAAACAGTTACCAATGTAATGAATTTTTGAAAATAGAAATTTAATTAGATGCTATTAAATTGGTCATAGTGAGTCAACATAGCCGCTGACTTTTTTGATGAACTTTTCGTAATGGCAACCGTTCACTCAATGTTGGTCACAGAAGCTTGAAAATGAACGGTTTCTGCAACATCTTTCTTGCTCCGCTCGTCTTTGTTTTCGCGTAATGATTTGAAACCAATAACCTTCTCCGAGAAACCTTATTTCCACAAAAAAAAAAAAATCAATTCCAACCAATAGTTCTAATGGTTCGCGCAGTCTTATAGAATTACATTGGACACCTCCCATACCATAGTCTTCTCTATCATATACAAGATCGGATAGCCCCTTAACCATAAAAGGTGGTTTCAAACCATTCAAATCAAGAATGAGGCGAGGGAAGACTGTAAATAGAGTGTACACTACACCTGCTGTTCAACACGGCCGCCCAGTGACGACACCACACAAAAGGCTTAAGAAGGAGGAAAAGAAGCTTCAAAGGCGAAAGAAAGCAACCTGGGTAAAAAATATCTTCTGTGAAATTGAAAGAAATAGAGAACTGGTCCGCATCAGGAGGGAGCAGAAGTTCTACTAACCCGTCCGTAACATGACCACGCTGGAATCTTATCATCGATCCCAAACGAATTCTGGAGCGATGGGAAGTACACTTTTATGAATTGCTCAATGATCAGCTTACCGAAGAATTGAGGGCTCCATCATTTCAAGATGTCAACATCATTCTGCGGCCACCAAAGACTGATGAAGTCAAAAAAGTTATCAACTGGCTAAGGGACAACAAAGCCGCAGGTGCTGATGGCATACCAACCCAGCTGATCAAATGTGGAGGACCATTACTTCACCAACCAGTACAGTACAGTGCACTTGTGGGAACAGGGAAAGAAATGTCGGAATAATGACGAAAAACCATTATATGTCACATATTACAAGATTTATACAAAAAGAACAATCTTCACCAAATCCACATAAGTCTTGGCTGTTTAAGCTTATGTAGACGATATTGACATTTTTAAAAGGAATCCAGAAGTTGTACAAATCTCATTCATACGGAGCGAAAAACCAGGAAGAGCAAGTCATCCTCGATGGCATCGAGTGCCAACCTTCAAGTTCATTGGGTCAATAGCAGAGGGGCATGTTCCCTAGGCCAAAGTTGCCTACTTTAGTCTTTCAAGGATCTTTAAACTCAAAAATCATACAATTCCCATCTCTAGGCTGGTGCTCCAGCTACATACTAAAGCTTCTTGTATGGTTTACAAAAAAGAATGATTGGTGATAAAGAGACATCACTGACATTCATTTCGTTACATCACCGTAGTAACGTTTCGTATCTCTCTGTCTGTTCTATCGTTACCTTTACCGTTAGTGCTCTAGTAAAATAGCAAGCTGCATTCGCCAGTAATATTCACGCTTCTAGGAATGCCTACCGGTTTACCCTCGAGCCCAACTTCGGACGAATTTTCAAGTATAGAGAATCGTTCCTTAGCCGTACCACGCGAATGTGGAACTCTCTTCCATACTCTGTCTTTCCCAATCATTGTTATATTCACTAATTCAAGACCAATGTACACCTGCACCTCGATTCCGACCCCTTCCTTCGAACCTAAAGCACTCACAGTGTCTCTGGCATAATAAGGATATAAAAAAACCCCTTGGTGCAAATTATAAAAAAAAAACTAGGCTGCTGTGGAAGGCAGTCTTTCTAGTACTCACCAGAGACTTGGAAGTCAAGAGCAAAAAATTTAATTTCGTTTGATCCTGATTGTGACCTAGTAAATTCTAAATTGTTCAGCAAGAATGGACTACCCTCTTCACTGAATTTCCCTTCATGAGAAGAGAGCAGGGCTTGTACTTCCTCGGCATCAACAGGAATACCGACAATTGGGTTCCGGGCTTGTGTTTCTGTTAAGTTGAACAAAATCACAAATCACCCCGACTAGTATAAACAGCTTTGTTCCACTCGGACAACTGGTTTTATTTTCGTTTTAAAACTTTTCATACGCCTTTTTCCAACAGATTACGTCAATTTAGCATAGACGCGAACCCAGGACCAAAGTGAAGATATTCCTTCTGATGTCTCACTATGTTTTCCGACTCTCATTAATAAAGCGCCTTTTAGAATTGTTTGAAAATTCAAGTCTCACCAAATCAAAGAACGCAGCACAGAGGATGATACACAATTACACATGTAATTGGAGTTTGTCAACTACTTCTGGGATTCTCATATAAGAAAAGCATCTCCGAAACTTAGGAGGCTTACTGAGGCTTGTTTCCAAATCTCAGATCGAACTCTCATCAGTTGCACTCCAGAAATCTCCACTACGGTCCTCCAAATCTCTAGTTTCCTTCTCAAACTCGCTCTGCATCCAAATGAACCTTGCTGATAGTGAAATTCATCCCAGCTATCAAAATCAACAATTACTTCAAAACAAAAACTTGACAGACAAAGTGCTTTTGCTTGCCAAACAGACCACATCCTTGATATTCCTCTTGATACAAGTTGATACGAGTATTCAACACAAAAGTACATCCCGTTGAAACCTACTCTCGATGTCTTGTACAAAAATAATTGCGCACTCTTGAAATGATTCCTCTGTATTCTTCCGATCGAAGCATTAAAAAAACACAACTACAAGCCAAAATACAGAAAAAAATAACACCACCTGGCCGATTTGGCCATTTGGCTAAACCAAGGCCATAATAGATGCATTCCACATCAGCAGGCAAAATAGAAATTAGTGTGTCTATTGGTATGCCAAACCAGTTAACATTTCTCTCTGACTCGCTTCTCCCAGCTGACAACTTACTGTTTTTCTGGTATCCGTTTGTTATAGGATTTTCTTTTCTACCTTTAAATTTTGTTTGAAATCAAGAAAATTGTATAATAATCAAATTTGCAGTCGTATTATTTGTCTGTCTGTCCGTCAGATTGTTACACATATTAATTTGTATCAACAGCAGGCTCAAGGAAGACCAAACGGGTACCGTTATGGAAGATTGATCCCAATTTTACACATCGTCATCGAATGTCATTCAATTCAGGTTGGTAATTGCAGAGAACTCGGTGGCCCCGGCAGCAACCGGTGAATGAGCTTAGTCGAGTTGAAATTTTAAGTGTTGGTCATTTTTGTGTTAGCCAAGCATCTTGTGTCGAATTTTTTTAATGATGAATGAATGACAAAGCAGCATTTTCGGGTCCCATTAAGTTGGACAAAAGATTCCAGAACTAACAAATGATGCAGTTTAGATGGATAGCACTTTCCATTTTGGAATTTGGTACTAACACGGAAGTGAGGTGAAAGAAAATATAATTTCATGTTCGTAATGTAAGGCAAGTGTGTTTCATTCAACCGAACGAGATACAAACAAACCTCTTAAAAGCCCAACGAGGCCGTTAAACAATTTTATTGTGTCTGTCTGCTGTCGGTCAGTTTTGTTGTTTTGATGGGTCTTGTTGTTTTCTTAACTTCTTAACTGTATCAAGTGTTTCTTCTGATCTTTTTTTCTGTTAAGTTAAATGGAATTAAAGAAATCCTAAGCACGAACGTACAAAATTGTATTAAAACGAAAGTAAAATCGGTTTAATGGGATTTGAGCTTCAGTATATTATTCTTTAAAATCATTTTCTTTTTGTGATTTTTTATGAATAGTGAGAGTATAATTTTGATGGGAAACAAGAATGATGAGAACTATGACTTTTATGTTTTCAGAAAACGAGAAAATGAACATAAAATTCAAAGGCTCTCTTTTGTTTTGAATGAATGTTTTGACCAGGTGGTCTAGCTGGAAAAATTTAAAAAAAAAAAAAAAGCAAGAAATAGTCTGATAGGTGCATAACATGAGATTTTCCTAAGAGGTACTCACTGGCTAGAAAAATATTAAAATGAAATGAATAAAGTTTATATTGGGCTCACACGGCTGGCCATAATATACCAAATGAGACAAGAAATGAGTAAGAGATTAGATAATAAATTATATGTATACCTAAACTAGCAAAATGCCAATAAATATTTTTTATTGCCATTAGATTATTGTAGCAAATAAGACAATACAAATTTGATTCAATTTAATTTTAACTGACATGATGAAATGAATAGGAATAGGTCCGAAGCGGTTTGACTTACGACTATGAGACGACACTACTGTGACAATCGATAAGATTTAAGTCGAATTTCACTCTGATTGGGGTTAATTCTCAGGAAAAAAACTAAGTATGCGAAAAAAGGAATCTTATTTTCTGTTAAGTTGTTTCGGTATTTTGAAAATGTTGTGATCTTTTCAGATTTACTTTGTTTCGATCAGAAAACAACAAACACCGATGCGATTTGAAATGGGTTATAACTTATAACTAATAAGCAAGCCAATGCAGGGTATATTTTTTATTCATTAAATATCAATAATGTAAATTTTTATAATAGAGTTCCGAGCACTGAACCTTGCAGCATTTAGACTTAATAAGATTTTTAAGTGATGATCTGATGTGGGGCGTCCATAAAATACGTTGGCACTTAAGGGGACGGGTGGAGGGGTCATGCTGAGCGTGATTAAAAAACTAATCTAATAGAGAGCCTCTTTACTTTATCTTTTCAAAAAATTTTGATTAAAAAAAAAAATCATGTTCTTTTACCTACTTGGATTTTTTTGTTCAGGGGGGGGATTCAAAAAAAACATTAAAAGGATTGAGACATTTTGTTTCAATTTAATTTTTAGATTTCGTAGCCAAAATGACATAATATCTGAATGTCAAATGCATTAAACTCGTAGAGTTGTTTTTTTTCGAGCGACGCGTCGCCCCTGCGCCCTGCCTCATAGTTCATTTAAAAAAATTTCAGTACCTAAACATAAACTTAATGCCAAAGATATGTCAATATTTTTAGAAATAATCACCCCAAAAGTGAATTGCAGACACCAAGTCTCTGATTCATTTATTGCTTAATTTGGTGTCCCTCAAAATAGTTATTTAGTACCCCTTCTTTTTATAGTTTTATTTACATATTGTTCTGAACTATTAACAGCATCGTCAATAAAGCAAATATAATGTTGGGATTTATAAAGCGCCATTCAAATGAATTCTGTGATCCAGATTTCACTCGTTCTCTATTTATATTTGTTTTGTTCGCCCTCACACTGAATATGCTTCTCAGGTTTGGACACCTGATATTCATATTGAGAGGTAATAATCCGTTCGACGAAATTTTACTAGGTTTTCTTTCAAAGGAATCCTTTAAACATTCCTCCTTATGAATATCGTTTATCAATTCTTCAAATGAAAACACTGTCATAAAGAAGAACCAATAATGAAATTGTATTTTTCCATCAGATTATCGATTTTGTTCTGACTTTCCATAGAGGGGAAGGTTACAACTTTTGTGGTAAGTAGGTTTAAAGAACCTAGCAATCCTATAAATTATGGAATGCATGGGCCCTTGACGCAGATGATGGACTTTCAAACTGCAACTCAAACCTTTTCGGTTTTAATTTTATTAAAAATAACTTAAAATAAAATCTTAAAGCCAGTGTTTGACGCATTTAAATGTTTTCTTGTATATTTTAAGTTTCTGTGTAATTTTTATTTTGTTGTTTCGCTTGTGTAAGTGTTTGACTACTAACAAATAATACCACACTAAGTGATTATATCCGGTCGCTAGACAGATTTTGCTATAAGCTCTCTTCGCCCAGTGCTGAAAGTGAAAAAAAAAATGTGCCTCCGCCCTTTTGAATAAAGTTACCAAAAAATATGAAAAAAACTTGAGGAAAGCATAATTTCACCATTTGTAAAACTAATCCTTTATTATAATAATTTAAATTTGGTTTGTAAAATCAAAAGAATAATATAAAATTTTAAAGAAACAAGTATGTATGCGTTTTTAGAAAAATAATAAAATTAATTGGTTTAAAAGCTTCCCTGACATTGGAAAAGAAAAAAATAAGGTTTGAGGGAGAGGGAGTAATACAAAAATGTGAAAATCGTATTGTTTAGTTTTTTAATAAAAAAAACTCAGACTCTTCTTAGATTTGATCTTAGAAATAACAAAAAAAAAAAAAAATACTATAGACAGACAGAAAGAATTGACACATTGAAGAACAGACTCAGTCATATTTTGTTGATCGTATTCCAAAATGACCACATTACAAATTTCGTAACAACAAAATTTATTTCAGTTTAGTATAGGATTGGTTATTTTGTTTTTGAACTACTAGTAAAAACTAGTACTATGTATTCGTATGTACCTGCTATGAAAATCATGTGAGACATAAATTTCAAAATAAAATAAACTGGAAAATTAAATGTTAA
Source organism: Sphaerophoria taeniata (assembly GCA_943590905.1). NCBI lineage: Eukaryota > Metazoa > Arthropoda > Insecta > Diptera > Syrphidae > Sphaerophoria > Sphaerophoria taeniata. The sequence continues at coordinate 265,242,649 of OX016540.1, forward strand.
TCTCAGAATCAAAAAAGGGGAACGTAATAGTATGTAAAAATCTCGAAAAAAAAATAAATTTGCTAAAATAATCTCGAAGGAAAAATCTCGTTAGCGTTTCTTAAGTCTTTTAAATACAGAGGTTAATATTGTTTAATTATTTTTCAAAAAGCTAGTAAACGCGACGATAATCTATATTCAACAAAAAAGGTTGATCGCCAAGCATACACATATCGAAAGTTATACAAAAATAAATTACATACGACATTGTCAAAGTTATATGAAGTTAAATCTGATAATGTACAGAAGTTTGTTTTCAACAAGCTGACCCGTTCTAAAGAAAACAATTAGAATGTCTTCTTTTGCTCATGACGACGTCAAAAAAGATGAAAGTTATTGCAATTAACATTTTATCCAATTAACAATTGCCCAATTTTAAGTGTTTTATTCGCTTGTCATAGTAAGCTCTGAAGCATATAACAAAAGGATTTATGTTTCAATAATAATGGTTGCCAACATTGTGAAAAAAATCTTTCTTAAGGAAAAACTGTTGGAGAACCAGTTGAGTTGAAACTAGTCAAACATTTCAACTAATTTAAATGTTTACGCTTTTTTGTTAACCATTTAACATGGATATATGTGATGACAAATTGTTTTGTGTGAGAAGTACTTAAGCCTAACTGTAAACGTAATAAGATAGTCTGTATCTTAAAGGTAAAGAGGAATATTGATCTTTATTCCAAAATGCTTACTTAGCACATCGATGAGCAGTTTCGTATAAAATTGGACCAAAAAAATGAGTTTTGCTCGTTAAATTTCAAAATAAAAAACAAAATAATCATAAGATGGCATCTATCGGGTCAGCTAGTTAGGAATACAAATATATTTTTTCTAAATTATTTCAATTATAAAATAAACTTAAATGATCAACTAACCCCTTTGCAACCGAAAGGATGAACCTTTGGAGTAAAAATGTCAAGGAATTCTTGAAAAATGTAAGTAAGTTAATCTTTGGCTCTTTGAGGCATTATAATTATTATTTAAAATAATATATTTAAAATAAATTCAAACGTGAAAATGTTGCCAATACAATCCAATGATTAAAGAAACAAAAAATTAATCGAAAAGAACAATTTTTAACTTGCCTGACTCTAACATACAATTTTAGCATTCGGATGTATTACTTCTCCTGTGTCTAGTCTGACACCATCTCAAAAAATATTTACAAGAAATATATTAACCAGTTTTTTTTTCTCTATCGAAGCCTGTTAAATACATTTTTTAAATTCATATTTCATCTATGTCTAATCTAATTGTGTAAATAATTCCACACTGTTACTTATCTGCAATTATTAGTTTCCCTTTTTTATTTTTTTGTCATTTTTTCAGCACAATAGCAATATTAGCTGAAGACAACCTCTGATTAAGTTTGATGCTAATTGTTCCCAAATTTCAAAAAAAAGACCGCAGTTACATTTGCTTTACTTTTGGAATTTCGAGTACTATTTGCTTAGTCGCTCTTTTTCCCAAAACAAAGATCTTGCCATCAAATAAACTAAATGTAACCCTTTCATTTTATCAACCGTCATTTGTTCATTATAATCCTTTTAGAACGGTTCAAGAGAAAAGCTGACTTCTCAATTGTTTTTGCAAAGCAAAGTAACAATTAATTCCAACAATCACACAGTCTCATTCACTCAAGAAAACCGTTAAATTCAAATTATTCGTATAATCACGTTCGCACATCAAATCTTTCGTTTAGATAAATTCATATCAGTGTTTGGTTTAATATTTTCCACTTACAATTGAATCTGGATGCAAATTTCAAATTATCCTTGTAATCACCAACTGACACACACACACTTTTAATCCTTTTTGTTTATTTGCACAATTCCACTTCACACTTTCTCAAATTCCAAAAAAATATCCCGATTTCTGGTTTTATAAAAAAAATATCCTTTTTGATTGTTTTTCGTATATCGGCCAAGTTTGTTGAATGGATGTGTATTTTTTGTTTATTTGAATAAATTCCTCCTTTTGTTTTATTTAAAAAAAAAAGCACAAGAGAAATAATATTAATCAGAAAAATAGGAAGGCAAGACGAACTTGACCGTTGGAAGGTGACCGATTAACTAAAGCATACTCCAAGCTAATAAGTAGTTATATAAGTTCGAAGGCTTTTCTTTTTCTAAGCCCAGATCACTGGCAAGCAGTTAGTATAGTCTACTAAGAAGTTCAAGCTTCAACTACGAGTATTTTATGAAATCGAACGAAGAAGAATACGCTGAAGAAGATATTTCCGTACACTCCAGTGTGAGAGCTCGATGAAAACAACAACCACCACTCTGGCTCTTCTGCCACCACCCGGCTATTGTGTGTTGCTATAGTTTTTACCATTTTTCTTTTCTTTTTTCATTTCTTTTGCTTATGGTTGTTGACTTATTTTTCACTCATGCTGGTGGTTCTATTGCTATATTGCTGCCATAAAAAGCATAAAGCCGACCAGAGAGCTCTAACGATGATGATGATGATGAAGGTATTGTGTTGGCAGCATGGCATCTGTCTCGTTGTATGGTTTTTTAATTCAATTGAGTGGTTTTGTTGTGTGTTCTTTATGGGAGGAGAGCTCGCGACTCTCTCTCGCTATATGGCCACTTTCCTCTGAGTGAATTCTTCTTCATTTCGTTTGCATTTCTTCTTCTTTTTTGTCTTTGCTGCACGATCGATGGTTCCTCGATGGTTTGAAGAAAAGAGAGATCTTTTTTCTCCACACATTTGGCCCCGGTCTTGAGTCGAACGATATGAAGAAGACATGCGTGTTAAGCGCGCCAAATGGCAAAACATGTGTGTGAAAGCATTTCTCTGGTTTTGTTTTGAATTTTCTTTCGGAGTTTCACCAACGCGCACGACCGATCTATGGGTTGTTGGTGAATCGTGTCTTCGGTTTCATTCACAAATATGTGTTAAACTTGAGTGAGTGAGTTTGAATGGAAGAAAGCTTTGGCTTTTGAGTGAGTGACAGAAGGCATTCACATGATGATGATTGAGAACACCTGTTCATCATCGTCATCGTCAGAGTCGTAATCACCACTGTCGGTGGTGTTAACAGGTATCATAGTGAATTTGATAAATTATTGCATTTTGTCATGATCTCGGTGTGTTGTCTTCAACATGGCAGTGGCAATGAATCTAGAGATCTGGATCTGGGGGAATTACTTTTATTAATGTTTGATAAGTTTTTGTTTGGATTGTTTTTCTCTTCTTTTTTTTTTAGCAAGTACAGAAGGCTGGTTTCGTGATGTTTGCAGGGCACTTTCTACAAAAAGTTCTGTTCTTTTACCAAAAGAAAAGCATTTACTGGTATAATTGTTCTGTTATTTTTAATTGTACCTACTGCTTTCGGGATGATGACGGGTGTGATCAGAGGGTTACCTTACAATTGCTGGAACAAGAAGCTATTGAGGAAGTTGTTTGGGAAGTATTTTTCTCACAAGAGTTTTGTTTCGTGTCATGAATTGAGATGTTATCTGTTGTTTGTTAAATAAAGTTGTTACGAATAACGGAGTGACAAATATTGGCAAGTCTTACAAAATTGACCATAAATGAGATGTCCCATTGAGAATTAGATTGATATCATCTCCAACCTAAGTTTTAAGTGTGTTTAATGGGCTGTCGATTGTTATATAGACTTTGTAACATGGCATGTTATCCTGCTTAACCCTGATGTCTTAAATTACGTCAACAATGACGTGCGGTTTCTTATAGTTTCAAATGATGCAGTGTGGTCTGTTAACGTAGCTTCCGAGACGAAGATGCGTGTCGTCAGAAGAGATGATTTTTATCGGCCAACATAGTTATCCAATTCGAGCTGTAAGCAAGAATTCCCAGCTGGAACCTATATTCAACTCCATGACCTAACAAAATAAAATCAAAATTTTAACCTGCATTAAAAATATAGGTCAACAGGTGAGTTTGACTACTATACCGTATAGTAGTCAAACTCAAGACAATCCTCCAACCTTTTTTAGGTGTTATTAGACGCATCGTCTTCTCTACAATATCATTAACCTTTAATACCAGAAAATATAACCACAAAATTCTGCAAATTATACTCGCTTGTATCCATAATTAGCTTTTGAACAAAATAATTAGAAAAACACAATTTCAAACCAAATTCCAAACACCCAACATTCCCCAAAAAAATAACGTTAAGTCCGTTCTTTTCACCCAAGCCCCTATTCATTTAAATAGCCTTGCAATGTGCATAGAAATGAGTAGGTGTGCATAAATTCTTGAATGTTAAACTAATTTACCAAGAAATATTAAAGAAATTTCCCATGTTGGTTGTCGGGCGGTGGTAATGTTGTTGTCTAACATTCTCATAGCTTCATTTGTCTTTCATTTTTATGTTTTTCCTTTTGAACTAATTGCTTAACTAACTGAAAGGTTCTAAGCAGTGGAGAGGAATTTGATTTTTTTTGTTTTGAATTTTGTTTCCCAAATGGTTTATTTATTAAATCAATCGATTGTTACCGATACAAATGTTTGGGATACAATTAATGAAAGGCTCGCTCGCAACAATGCCCTTTGGCGAAATATTTCCTCAGGGCACAGTTAATGGTTTAATGGTTATAGCAGACGGAATTTATGGTCAGTTTTTACTGAGTTGGTTATTTGGAATGGAAATATTTTGGGATCTGACTTGAAGAGTGAACACCCATTTGAGTTGAGCATTGGAAAACGCCTACTAAGGCAATGAATTGCAACTTCTTTTTCTAACTTTTGATTTTTAAAACCAAGCTAAAATAAAAACAAACAAAAAATTGAACAAATATGAAAAAGTTGTCCAGGAATATAGGAACTACTATGTTAATTTGTAGTGCCCGTGGCGTAGTGGATATGTGTAACGCGTTGATCGAGTTCTACTCAAGTCTTTAAAGTTTTATTGCATCTTTTGTGGGTACTGCGCTTCTTGCGAAGAACTGACAAAATTTGCAAGAGTATCAATCGGTCATAAAAAAGTCCACCTCGCATCGTATTTAAATTGTAGGTCCCCTCAATTCTTCCCATGCACTCAAAGATCAATCTAAGCCACTGAGGACCTGGCTGTCGTGCCATTCTATTTATTTTTTTATTTTATTTTTCAAATAGTACCAAGAAGTGTATTCAGGAACAACACATTTCGAGATCATATTTTCAGACCTCACAATTATTTTTTTTTCTATTTTTTTTATAAATGTAGTTACCATATCGCCATCTTGAAGGCAACACAAAACTCCTAAGCCTTTCGACAAAATCCTTGAAGTAGAATATACTCAAAGCTTACAATAACAATTGTTTTTGGTACAATTTATCGCTGCTCCGGTTAACCGCATCGATCTTTAAGCAAAGAGGGTATAGTGTTGTAATAAGTAAAAACGATGCTCTAGTGACAGCTTATCAGCAAGTACAATGATGACATCGGATCGGCAAGCACAATGTGCCAAGTGGCAGGCCATTGCACTTACCTACACATACCTTGGATCAGCTGCTACGAAATCTGCTGGACGGAAACTCTTCAGAATTAATTATCTTAGTGCGAGCTCCTGGGTGAAACTTAACTGGTTTAATGGTTTTCAGCGATACTAGTACGAAAGTACTAGTCATCTTATTAAATCCGTAGGAGTGAATGTGAATTATATGAAAAAAAAATAAAATTCTGTATGTTGACAAATTATCACACTTCACACTAATATTTTTGTAATTTGATTTTGTGTTATTTTAACACAGCAGTTAGGCTGCGTCCGTCAATTCCATTTTTGTATTTGAACAACGTAAACAACATAGAGGTGCTTCCACCAATGACTGTTTATAGCTATTTCACTGGTGCCAAGCCGATCATCAAACTCCTTTGTTAGTGGTGCTGTCTAACTAGACATTTCATTTTAATCGAAAAACTTTTTAAGTTCACATCTTAATATCTTCATTAATATTTTTGCATGGATGGATTGATGAATGTATGTTTGTTACTTAATAACTCCAGAACGGCTGAACGGATCTGGATGAAATTTGGCGCACAGATAGATTACAGCCTGGAATAGCACAAAGGCGGTAAAATGTACGGTTGTACATTGTATGTAGGTTGGAATAGATTTGTTTTAAGTTTGCATAGAGCAAAGGATCGAGAAAATAAAGATAAAAAATAATGTTTACAAGCAGTTTCGCAAGTCCAATAATGATCCTGAATTGTATAAACAATATCGAATTTCACAAAAAGAATTCGATACTTTGAATAAATTTCTGAACAATCAATAGTGGAGTCAATTAAGCTTTTTTTCAGAAAGCCCTCAGAAACAGCTCGGATTTTGAAAAAAAAAATTTCCAATTTTTTTGTTTTTTATATTCTTTAAAGTCTGAAACAAATCATTTGGGGGAAATAATTGCTTATGTTGTTTAAACAATTTTTATATTGTTTATAAAGAGAGATCCAAAAACAATGTTTTTGGTAATTGGAGTCTTTAAGTTGCATTAAGAAAAGAAAATAATCATATGGAAGAGGGGGTCTATTTTCCCCCGTATAGCCAGGAGGGGCGATCTTATAACAAAAAAAGTCTATTTTTCAAAAAAATATTAAAAATCAACAGCTTTTCACCCAATGCCTTGTTATTCCTTCTTGCAAAGCCAAAAAATGCTTCTTTCATTTTGCATTTAAATAAAACTGTTTTCAGGAACAGTTTTTGAAAAAAATCATCTTCAAAGTCAAAATATCGAATTTTTCAATTTTTTTTTTTTAACTTCGAAATAATTTTTGTCGAAATTGTATGTAGTTAAGTACTATTTTTTTCCACAGTTAAATGCGGTTACAAGTTCTCAGTGCGATCCAGAAACCGCATGCCTTAATATCTGCTTGTTTTTGAGAAATTAAGAAAAAACTAAAAACACTCAGAAAAAAATTCACAAAATTACTTGTAAGTAATATTTTTTCGAATAAATAGAACAAAATATCATCAAAATTTTCTGAGTTTTTTTGAGTTTTTCTTAATTTCTCGAAAACAAAAAGAAATTTAGGCATGCGGTTTTCTGGATCGCACTAAGAACTTATAGCAGCATTTAATTGTGAAAGAAGTTAGTTCTTAATTACATAAAATTTTGAAAAAAATTAGTTCGAAGTTGAAAAAAAAGTTGAAAAATTCGATATTTTGACTTTGAAGATGATTTTTTCGAAAACTATTACTGAAAACAGTTTTATTTAAATGCAAAATGAAAGAAGCATTTTTTAGCTTTGCAAGAAGGTATAACACGGCATTGAGTGAAAAGCCGTAGATTTTTAATATTTTTTTGAAAAATAGGTTTTTTTTGTTATAAGATCGCCCCTCCCGGCTAAACGGGGGACAATAGAACCCCCCTTCCATATGATTTTTTTCTTTTCTTAATGCAACTTAAAGACTCCAATTACCAAAAACATTGTTTTTGGATCTCTCTTTATAAACAACTAGCTGACCCCGCGAACTTCGTCTCGCCGCCCTTAACAGCAACTCCAGAATAAGTATGTATGATTAACACAGATATTGGCTGAGTTCGTAATTGCAGGCTTTGTTGCCCATGCCCTGTGATTTGCTTGAATCGAATAGAAATAGAGATCTACATATCTGAATTTTTCCAAGCTTTACAACTGACTTTCTACTTTCATTAAAGCAGGCAGTAAAATGAAAATTTCGTTGTGAAATTGAACAAATTTTCATTCTTCCGGTGTGTTTTGACTATTTCACAAAAATCAGATCTAAAAAGCTTGCGATTGTCCTCTTTATTTGCTGAATTTCCCGTAAGATTGTCCCAAAAATTTGATTTTACTCAGGCCATACCTACAGTGAAAATTTTATAAAAATGCGTTAAGGATTGAGCGGATTAAGAGTCCCTACCGGAGATACAAATAAACCAATGCACCTTAAATTCCATGCAAAAACTTGATTTTAGGTCTTGAAGTTCTTGGCGTTCTCGCAGAGTTTGCCGAATTCCCAATAAAAAAATTCCATTTTGCCATTTGAAAATCAGTGCACTTACAATAACAATTTCCGCTTTGAAAACCAATGAGTTTTCCGAGTTTTTCATCAAGAACTGTTTTCCATTCGAAAACCCATTTTGAAATTTTCCAGTTTTCCATTTGAAAACCAATGCACCTGCAATTATATTCAGTTTTCCATATGAAAACCAATGAGATTTAGGAGGTTTTCATCAAGAACCTGCATGTTTTCATTTGAAAACCCATTTTAAAACAAAAAATTCTAAGCAAGAAAATCTTATTCCCGACATTATTTTGATTTTTCCAGTTTTCCGACTCTTCCATGAGGTTTTTCCTCCATGAGAGTTGTACCCGCTCTTAAGAAATTGTTAGTGTTATATTTAAGGTTGAGTTTGCAGTTTTCCCGTAACTTAACAGAGTTGCAACAGTTTTGGACGAAGCAACGTGTAGTAAAATTTTACCAGATTCTCCTACTTTTGCCAATATTAAATTTCCGAAGAATGTTTTCCAAATTAATCCTGGTTGTAGATGTCATCATTGTCAGAAATTCAATTGTCTAATGGAAGTATAAAATGCACACCGAAAACTGCGTATTTTTTTTTTAGTGTTCAGAGTTTTCAAAGCTGTGTTCCATTTTCGCTTGTTTGCAGGACTCAGAAATGATATATTTAATTGGGAATAGTAGTATGATTAATTGTTATTGTTTTTCATAAGATACCTCTGATAGCAAAATTATATGCCGTTAGGATATTAGTGAAGTATTACTCAATGTTGTCACAAAAGAAATAAAAGTTACTAATTACTTTTCATTTTCCTTTCTTTAACTATTTGTATTTCAATTTCTGGTCCCACTTTTAACCCTGTCAGCAACCAATACTTACTTACTTACTTTACCAGCTCACGATCCATGAAGGGTCACAGCCTAGATACTGCAGTCTTCCATCGTGAACGATCCCTCGCATGCACTCTCCAGTCACCGAGACCAAGCGCTCTGGCATCCGCAGTCACTTGGTCCTTGTACCGTAGGTTCGGTCTTCCTTGTCGTCTTGAACCTGGGGGCTGGGATGAGAAGACTTTCTTGGCTGGAGCGTTGTCGTCCATTCGCTCGATGTGGCCGAGCCAATGTAGTCGTCTTTTCTTGGCCTTCTGGACTACATCCACATCTTGGTACAGCTCATACAGTTCTCGGTTGTATCTTCTTCTCCATTCGCCATCGTCGCATACGGGACCAAAAATCCGTCGAAGAATTTTTCTTTCGAAAGTGCCCAGTATCAATTCCCCTTTTTTACTTATCGTCCAGCACTCGGCGCCGTAGAGTAGGACTGGTAAAATCAAAGTTTTGTATAGCAGACACTTTGTCTTTCGAGTGAGGAGTTTTGAACCCAGTTGTTTGGCCAAACCGAAGCAGCAGCGGTTCGCTAGGGTGATTCTTCTTCGGATCTCCACTAAGGTGTCGTTCGTGGGATTGATGTCTGTTCCAATATACCCTAATAGCCACTTAAATTAATAGGAAAAAAAAACTAAATTCATGGTGGTCCTGTCTGCAGAACAACTATTAGGAGAAGTACCAGTTCAAAGTAGTGCGATCCTTCAATTAGATACATTGGATCAGTTTATAAGCAGCTGATAACAATATGGAGGTAGAAATACGCGGGCGGTTTCAATTGTGGAGAAAACCAAATGAAGCCTTAAATTCAAAAAGTACAATTAAGACCGTCAAGCATGGCGGTGGGGGTGATATCGTATGGGGATATATGGCGGCATCCGGGGTAAGAAATTAGAATTAATGGAGGGGGGAATGAATTAATATGTTTAAATTGCTATTATTAAAAAAAATGTAAGATGCGGTACATCTGGGCATTGCTAACGTTTTTTTTTTTTTTACAGGATATGTAATGAAATGATCCTTAGTATACCGAACATTACACTGGTATTGTGGCTCTTGTATAAGACACCTCACCTCCTTAAAACTCCACCACAAAGCCCAGACATCAACCCCATTGAGCATGCCTGGGATGCACTTGAAAAAAAGAAATCAGAAACCATGATATCCACAATAAAGAGCAATTAAAAGACGCCTTATCATGCGAATGGAATAATATTAGCGTTGAATATACCGAAAATCTTGTTATATTTGCCTGGAAGGATAGCGTACACCACGACCGCGACGACGCTCAAAGCCTGTGGGTGCGAAACTGGATCTGGCCGGAATACATAGAAGAATTTGCTGATCACGGTTGTGGCGACAATGATGATGCAAATTTTTTGTATTTCTTCTCTCCTTTGACCATGTGTGTACCTACATATGTATGTATGTACTCATAATGTTTGTATAGCAAATACTAAATGTTCATTTAAAATTTTTTCGATTTGACAATTTTCGAAAATTGAAATCGATCAGATTTGTTTTTTTTTTTTTTGAAGTGAAAAAAATATATTTTTTTAACATTGGCACCGTTTTTCATTTCATAGCATTTGAAAAATATAGATTTTATATTTGCTAAACCTTCTACCCTAAAACCTCTTACATTTAGAGAAAAAATTAGGAAAATCGGTCAACCAGTGTGCCCGGTTAGCGAACGAACACAAAAATTAAGCTGTTCTTTTATATATATAGATATACAAATTGTTTAAACAATATAAGCAATTATTTCCCCCAAATGATTTGTTTCAGACTTTAAAGAATATAAAAAACAAAAAATTTGGAAATTTTTTTTTCAAAATCCGAGCTGTTTCTGAGGACTTTCTGAAAACGCCCTTTTTTGAGCTTCATTGACTCCACTACAATATCTGTTTTGTGTTGAATGTGATTTAAAAACAAATAATAAAAGTTTTTGGAAATTTATAAATAATAAAAACAATCCAATGGCATTCCTAATAGTATGCGCCATGACGGCATTACATCTTCTGACATCTCTGTTGTATGTAACTTGTTTGCTAAACATTTTCAGTCAGTTTACTCAGACAGCTATCCTAATTTACCTAAGACTCATAATATTAACTCCCTAAAGACTCTCATAATCATAGGTAGTTTAAGTTTTTCTACTTCTGAGATTGAGTTAGCGTTGTCTAAACTTAAGGCTGATAAGCGACACGTGACGTGGATGGAATCTCACCAATCATTTAACGAATGTGTGCGAATGCATTGGCTGAACCTTAACAAATTATGTTTAATCGTTCACTTACAAATGGAGAGTTTCTAAATACTTGGAAACGTTCAACAATCACACCCATTTACAACTCAGGAAGTAAGCAAGATGTTTCAAACTATCGTCCAATTTGTAAAATTGCTACGATTCCCAAATTTTTTGAAAAGTTACTCTATGACAAATTAACTCCACTTCCCAAATCAACAATTTCCCCATACCAACATGGTTTTGTAGCTGGTAGATCCACTGCAACTAACCTTACTAATTTTAGTAATTTAGTTTTGAATGCACTTGAGAAAGGTTATCAGAATGATGTGTCTATACTGACTTTTCTAAAGCATTTGACAGAATCAATCATGATGCCTTACTTATGAAGATACAAAGAGTAGGCTTTCATTCAAACTTTTTAAAATGGCTATATTCATACTTGAGGGATCGTGTTCGATACGTTCGTATAAATAATGTTTTTTCTATCCCGGTATACGTTAAGTCGGGTGTCCCGCAAGGAAGCCATCTAGGGCCCTCTTCTTTTTTTGTTATTTATAAACGGTATTCCTGATATTTTTTTTTAATTCAAACTGCTTGATGTACGCCGATGATCTAAATTCTAAAAGTATTTCGTTGTATTAAATCTGAACATGACTGTTTTCTTCTGCAACAAGATCTTGATCTATTATCCAACTGGTGTATAACTTACTGTTTACACTTAAACATTTCCAAATGCCAAAGCTTAACGTTCTGTCGAAACCGTTCTCCAATTAATTATATCTATAAAATAAATCATATAAGAAATAAATTTATGAAAGATGTTGGGGTGATTTTTGACAAAAAACTTGACTTTGTAAAGCATATACATTTTTTGGTTGCTAAAGGCAGTTCAATGTTAGGTTTCATATTACATAACTCAAAAGATTTTTGTGATCCTCACACCTTAAAGTGTTTATATTTTGCGTTTATGAGGTCAAACCTTGAATACTAAAGTGTAATCTGGAAGCCTTCAAATTTTATTTATTCATTCAGAATGAGAAAATCCAAAAACGATTTACGAGAATTGTAGACTTCAATGGGATATAAATCTTCCTTTCTATGAAACGAGATGTAAATTACTTGGTATCTTGCCCCTTAACATTCGTAGGAAATTCACCGAGGTTACGTCCATTCGTGACGTATTAACAGACCATATTGATTGTTCACAAATCTTAGCTCTAATTGGCATTAATGTTCCTGCGAGAATGCTTAGAAACCAATCGTTTTTTAATATTCCATATCACAGAACTGTGTATGTTGCCAATGAACCAATATCCAGGTGTTAAGAGAAACAAATAGGTACTGTTTGCGACATGATTTCAATGTTAGTAGATACAAATTTATTGTTAATTTTAAATAACTATGCTGGTAGTAATGTTTAAAATTAAAAATGTATATTTATATGTAACTAGCTGGTACCCGCGGCTTTGCCCGCGTTAATTCAAAGTTAACTTATTATTTTAATATGGTGTTGTACAGGATGTAAGATGAAACAATGAAAAGATTCTGAAAACGCATCGCATATAGCTTTCCATGGGAGAAACACAGCTTTTCTTGATTAGAGAACTATTAACCTACATATCTGAATTTTTCCTAGCTTTGCAACCTTAAATTCTATGCTCTCTTTATGCTAAATTCGTGCTCTCGCAGAGTTTTCCGAGTTATAATCCAAAATTTTCCATTTTTCCGTTTGCACCTACAATTACATGCGATTTTCCCATTGAAAACCAGTGAGTCTTCCGAGTTTTTCATCAAGAACTTTCTATTTTCCATTCGAAACCACATTTTGAAACAAAAAATTCCAAGCAAAAAATCAAATATCTGCCCTTTGTTTGGATTTTCCAGTTTTTTTCAGTTTTCCCATTCTTCCATGAAGTTCTTAAATTTTTTTTCACTGAAACCACCACTGAATACAACCATGAAAATTTCACAAATATCTGAGGGGCCATTTCGGATTCAATTGGATATATACATACATATGTACATACATTTTTATAAGAAGAAGAAGATAATTTGTAATACAGGAGCAAGTTCGTACGACCCAGTCGTGCACATATTTTTTTAATTTTCATTGGTTTTTCGCAATAATTATTGAATCAATAACTTAAGTTTCGTCCAACCGTCCTTTCTCAAATCCTTCAAAAAAAAACAAATGTTCTGAACAAACAAATATTGACAACCTATCGTTGGAGAAAGCAATCCGTGGTTCTGGCACATCTATCAGCGGGACTATCGTCACCAAATCCACCCAATTATTGGCATACGCAGACGACCGACATTAGAAGGAACCCACTTAACTAAGTACATGGTGGCCCCGTCTGCTGAAAACGTTAGCAATAGTAGAAGAACAACTATTAAGGCGGAGGTGCACGAATTCGAAGTGGTGCTATCGTTCAATTAGCTTGGATATGTAGTAGCAGCTGATAAGAATATGGAAGAAGAAATACGCAGGCGGCCGGCTGCTCAAAGCCCACAGAACCTACTTAAGTCTTTCAAGGCTATTTATATCCTAAAAGGTTACCATTGCATTACTTCTAAACTGCTGCTTTAAGACGATAGTCTTACCAGTACTCACCTACGGATCTGAGACCTGGGTGCTTAGCCAATGGCACTCTGAATTCTTAGTTCTCCCTGTTTGTGAGGAAGGACGATTCTGGAGACGATATAACCTTGAGCTATGTATGTATATGAAATCTAAAAAAAATTTAGCTTGTTAGACTCTAATGGGCACCAAGTTGTATGACTGAAGAGGAACGGGTCGGGAAGTCTTTTGAGGAACAATTCATACAGTAGAACACAGCGTTGCAAACCAAATTTGCGCGGGATAGTATACATACATATGTATGAATGTACACCACGACGCTCACAGCCTGAGGATGCGAAACTGGATTTCGATTTGTCCATTTAAGTTCATAAACGCACTTATATTAGGACATTTATCTACCTAATTTCTTAGCATCGATTTGGAAAATCTTGGGCATTCGTCTCCAAGTCCGTGCATCGAAGTAACAAAAGGTTCGTCGTTCTTTTGTACCGTTCTTTTCATATTGATCAAGACCTATAATTCGAGCTATCCAAATTTTATCTTCTATGTGATACCGACATTCTCAATTATGTAATTCTGCAGCGGCCATCAATTGCATAACATCACCAATATTTGTGTAGAATAGAAAGAATAGGTGCAGGGAAATTACTCCACGGGAATCTGCTCCACATGGGAATTTACTCCACTCAAAGTGGGAATTTTCTCCACTTTAAAAAGTTTTAGTTTTTAAAAGTGGAATAAATTCCCCCTGCAAGTGGGAAATAACTGCACAATTTTTTTGGTGGAATTATTTCCCAGCATGAAACTGAGCTCTACAGGGTTTTACGAGGAATGTAAGTATAATTATAATGCAATCAATTTATGTAATAAATTCAACCAATTTATTGACTATGAACACAATTTTACAATTTTACAAATTAAACAATTATTTATTTTTCCGCACAGTCTAACTTTGGTTGAGCATAAGTGCCGAATTCTATTTTGGGACTACAAACCCACTTTGGTGGGTCATTAGTCCTGAAATTAAATTCGGTGTTTCTTCGTGATAAGTTTTAAACATTTTGTAAACCAATAAATTGAGTAGACAGTTTGAACATATTTTCAAGGTTTACATACCACATGCTCTAAGTCTATGTGACGTTAAGGAAACTCAGCCCCATGAAAACGTTCTTCTGAACTTTGGTGTTCGGTGAGAGTAGGGCATTCTACAAGCACACGGTACTTGAACCCAGCTTCATCTTATTGCATCTTTTTGTCACCTAAAATAACTGAACTGTTTCTATTACATCAACAGATATGATTTTCACTGTTCAGTTTTCTTGCATCATGTGGATGCAGACGTAAGTAGGTACTATTTTTGCAATACTTAACCTTAACTCAGTCTCACATGTTTTAAAATATTATTTCAATAAAGGATTTGGAGCTTGAAACAAAAAATGTAGCAGGTACAATAATTGCAAGCGAGCGAAGCGAGCGTAAAAAAATTTGCCCAAAAGAGAATGAATTTGGTGTGTGAAAATAAAAAAATTCGCGCGAATTTTTTTATTTTCACACACCAAATTCATTCTCTTTTGGGCAAATTTTTTTACGCTCGTTTCGCTCGTTTCGCTCCCAACCAAACCAAACCGATTTTGAATATTCCTGATCGTCGAGTCTAGACGAAAGTGAAAAAAGATTTTCAAAATGAATCATTTCAATGCAGCACCTGCTTTGCAGACACAAGCGTGCACTACAAAGGTGCGTGGTGGTTTCTTTTAAAAAGTAAAGAAAACGGCAGCAGTTAGTTTTGAAAAATGAATTGCTCTGTCAATTTTGTCTACAAATAGTAAAAAAAATGGTCCTATCTATTGTTAAGACTTTTTATAATTCAATGAAAAAAAATCACATTCTGAAATTTTTTTTAATAATAATATTGTTTCTCACACTTTTCACTTTTAGTGGACTACTTTCTCACACAATTATGCAGTTATTTCCCAGTCGTAGTGGGAATTTATTCCACTTTAAAAAGTGGAGAAAATTCCCACTTTGAGTGGAGTAAATTCCCATGTGGAGCAGATTCCCGTGGAGTAATTTCCCTGCACCGAAAGAATAGCAGGTTCTTGCAATTAAGGACAGATTTCCCCGGGATATATATGTACATATAGAAGAGCTTGCTGATCCCGGTTGTGGCTCAGATGAAGGGGGAAAATTCATTATCTCTTCTTTGTCCATATACATAATGTATGTATGTGTGTACATATGTACCTATACATACATACATTTGTACATATACATACATATAGCAAATATGAAATTTTCTAAAAAAATTTCGATTTGACAATATTCGAAAATTGAAATCGATCAGATTTGTTTTTGTTTTTTTTTTTGTTTTAGAGTGAAAAAAATATTTTTTTTTACATTAGCACCGTTTGTCATTTGATTGCATATGAAAAATATACATTTTATTTTTTCTAAACCTTCTACCCTAATACCTCTTACATTTAGAGAAAAAATTAGGAAAATCGGTCAACCAGTGTGCCCAGTTAGCGAACGAACACAAAAATTAAGCTGTTCTTTTATATATATAGATTTACAAGTATAATCACTAAAGTACGTAGGTATTGTATTTTTGTTTAATGAATAAATAAACTAAACTAATTTTTCCATAAGTAGTGGTAGTTAAGTGCTCAGTAAATAATAAAAGCTACTAACTTTTTATACCGGTTATCGCGAGTAACACCACGGGGACAGGCTAGTATTTAAACTCCCCATCTACATCTTCTATCTTGAGGAGAATTTTCCGCAAAGACCTTTGGTCTTTGGCCTTAAAAGTCCATTTGAAGGCAAGGAACTACCCGCTTTCGTAATGCAAATCGTATCATTGCCTGTTTTTGCTCCTGTAAGATTTTTTACTTGCGACACATAGAACATAATGACAAGTATTGTATTCGTAAAAAAAACTCAAAGTTTAAATTTTTCTCAAAAACGGCTCCTACGATTTTTTAAGCACCCTCGTAAATTGTTTTTCGGAACACTGATGGTTCTTAATGCAAAAAGTATTTTTTTTTTTTTGTTATAGGTAAGATTTTCTCGAAAAATAATAGTCCGATCAGCGTCTGTTTTTAAGAGTTAGTATACGTATATATTGCTCAAATAACATTTTGTTTTCAAAAGAATTTCAAATTTTGTATCTCAAAAACGGATCAATATTAAAAACTGCAGGAGCAAGTGCGTGCGACCCAGTTATTATGTTAACGCAATCATGGGCTTTTTCCTTTAGATATGCCAAGGAAATGAGCAAACATCAGGAAAATTAAAGAGGGTTTGAAAGGAGGTGCCGCTGTACATTAGTCTTGAATTTCTAAACATTGCAATGACTGGGGAAAGCAGGGTGTGGTAAAGTGTTCCAAACTTGCCTAATACGGCTTAGAAACGATTATCTGTACTTAACACAATGACCAAAATAGGGTACTGATGAGCACTCCCAGAAACCGCGAGTTTTAGAAATTTACTTTGTTGAAAATTGATGAAAATATGACATGCATCGATTTGAAGTTGGTTGGTTTTTCCAAACTCTTAAGCTCAAGCTTGGTATAATTTCCGGCTGTAGGTAAATTCTGTCTGGATTTTGCTGGCTTACAGCTGGTGGTTACTCTTTTAGTGCGATTAATCAGGCAAACCAGATGCAGGAGCAGGTGGCAAGATGTGGCAGCGGATATAAGCAGGTACAAAGCCCCTGGTTGCAGAAAAAGGCCAAGCTGTAGCACTAATCATGCAGGATCTAAAGCGTTTTTTTCAAATCAGGATGGAAAATCTTTAAAATCAAAATCCTGACCGCTGATGGGTTAAAACTTCGATATTGATCTTGACGATTGTCAAGAGAAAATTACCAATATTACAAAATCTGTACTTGGTACCATACGATAATAGCAGTAGAAACAGCGAACGTATGAACCAAATATAAATCTTCATATATTCCCGAAAAACTGCTTTTGCTGGCAAGGGTATCTAATAGCTTTTGATGTTGCAAATCGAATTTCTAACTGTCTTCGTCATTTAGGTGTTGAGAAACGTAGAGAACCTATGTTACGATTCAAGCACTCCGTGAAGTTAATCCTGAAATCACCAATAAGCTAGATTAGCTGAGCTATATCGGAATTTTCATTAGAACTCGACAACTGTCAATGTTAATTAATTCAGTGAACTCAACATTTTCATCATAGTACAATACACAAACATAGTACAACACAAACAATTCGGAGTCGATGGCCGAACTGTAAGACCGTAAACTGCAATTTTCGAGCATAGTTCTCGCTCTTGTAGACAGACAATAAACAAGTAGAATGCAATGGGTCGTATGCAAAAAGATGAGATCAAACTCTTTACTCACTTTTTTGAGAACTTTCTTAAGGTTGTATGCAAAAAAATAATTACTGACCGAGTTAGATCTCACTTGGTGAGTTCAATCTCAGAGGGATGAGATCGATCTCAAAACGAAAGCTCGCCATGAGATTTTGCTCGTTTTCATATGCAAAAAGATGAGAAAACACTTGGTTACATGAGATCGATCTCACAAATTGTTAAGCATGGCCGTTCTTGAACTCAGTTCATATAAAACCGTAAGGATGCCCGAGTTTATTGTTAATTATGTCGGACAAAGAATTTATAAAGAAAGAAGGTGTCCAATTGGAGAAGATTTTCGTCGGTTGTATTGGTTTACTCCAATAGAGAAGATTGGGAAAACAGAATACCTTACACTAATGAATTGAACTTTACCATCCTTACTTATGGTTCGAAAATGATTACTGGAGTAGGGGCAGGTTTCTATTCGGAAAATCTTAACCTTGCCAGTTCATTCAGACTCCCGACTATAGCAGTGTCTTCCAAGCCGACATCTTGGCAGTGAAAAACGCTGCTAATCAAATATCCATGATGGCAATATCACACGCTGATATCACCTTTTTCATTGATAGCCAAGCAGCAATAAAAGCAATCTCTGCCACGCAAATCAAGTCAAAGCTTGTTTCTTTCTGTCGCGAAGAGCTAAGGGTTCTTGGTATGCAGCATTACGTAAGACTCTGCTGGGTTCGCGGTCACAGTGGTGTGCCGGGAAACGAAAAAGCGGATGAGCTTGCAAGAGAAGGCTCGGTACTTGATCCCTCTCTCATGGTCCATAACATAAGAATCCCTCAATGCGAATTAAAAAGAAAAATGAGTAAAACTATCATTCAAAAAGCAAATGATAGATGGAACCTACTATAGAAACCTGCGGTAATACCAGGAAACTCTGACCTTATTACGACAAGAAAAAAACCGTCCCTCAGATCCCTTATAAGCGTGATAACGGGACATAACCTACCACAAAAAGAAGATGAGGCTTAGTAAAGACGACATTATGTAGAGGCTGCGGCAATGAAGAAGAGCACGAGAACACGGCTCACTTTCTATGCCACTGTCTAGCACTCTGCCGTACTAGATATAAATTTTTAGGCAACTATTTCTTTAATGAACTAGACGAACTATCTGAACTCCCAGGCAATCGCCTACTGAACTTTATCAAGTCCACCAAATGGCTCGACTAACCATTAAAACACTTCAGAAATTACAATACTTCAGAGTATCACAAGGGATCAACATTGATCTAAGTGTGACGGTAACAAAACCAACTGTCAGCCCATTTTACCAAACCTTACCTAACCTGTATCGGTTTATTGAAGAAGGTGTGCGATTGTTGATGGAAGAATTTTTGGGGCCGAGCTCAGAAAGACATGGTGGTGCTTTCACAAACCAAGAAAAAATAAGAATCTTTCTGCAATATAAATAGGACACCCCGGATTCCAAATTAGTGATGGTGAAGACGTTGGAGTTGATCAATCAACAGTGTTCATCGTTGGACAGTAAGTTTCTGCAGAAATATCAAGCCATGCAAAGATAGAATTGGATTATATTCCCACATACTGTGAAAGAAATCCAAAAGCGCAAAGGTTATGGAGCAGGAAGTACGAGTTTCCTTATGCTATTGGTGCTCTAGATTGCATTCATGTCCGAATAAGGAAACCTTTGAATTATCATGAGGAGTACATTAATCGTAAAGGATGATACTCCATTAATGTTCAAGCTTTGTGCAATGCGGAAGAAAAGTTTACAAGTGTTGAAGTTTGCTGGCCAGGATCCTTACACAACTACAGGATTTTGAAAAACTCTTTACTATATAGTCACATGAACAATTATAACTTCCGTATCACTCATTATATAAGCATCATTGTAACTTTCAGACGGCATTTTTTTGCACGCGCTTCCCATAAAGTATAATCATATGAAGGAAGTAGAATTCCATCTATTCGTGTTTTGTACTTAACACAAGCCGATAATAAAGTTTTTGAAATGTCACAAATGATTTTCGCTATTTTTTATAAATTGTCAAGTCCTTTTGGTAAACCCCTACGTAAATGCCTTTTTGTGTGATAATCTTACTTGTCAAGCCATAATATACAAGCAAAAATCTTAGCTTTGTTAATTTAAGTGCATTTTTAAAAAGAAACCTGTACCTACTATGCCAAGTTTTCTAGGAGCTCTTCGAAACCATCGCAGGTTTCAAGAAAGAAGACGTGCTGTCCCTGTCATAGAATTTCTTAAAAAAAAAAAGAACAGAAAAAAAACAAACAAACACCTATAAAATGAACAAACCATCGATTCTCTGACACACATTCGATTATCTTTTTTTAGTTCGGTGATAATTCTTTGATGTGATGGCAACAGACCTTAACCTAAATCTAAGTGACGCATTACACGATAAAAAGCAAAAAAAAAAAAAAACTTCGAATTAATGTCTCTTTATTTGTCATTAGATGGCTGGCACTCCAACGACGCACAAAACATTCTCGGCACACAACAACTTCCTGTGAAAAAGTACACAGCAATAAAATCGACCTAAACAGCACCGAACCATTTCTTGCAGCACATCGAGGCGAGAATTCCATTGGAACTTTCTGTATGAGCATTTCAATTATCACATTCTAGATTCTACATTACTCCAAAGCAGGAATGTGTTCTTCTACTAACATAATGGACGTCTTTGAGTCAGCCGCACCATTAGGTGTCATTGGATCCGAGCGAGCGGTGGCGGTGAAGAGGAGAATGCGACGCGACACAGAGCGAACGTGACACTGAATGACAAAACCGAAATTGCATGCGCCAAGCTACCAGACATGACATCTTCTGCTCCCGATTCTGTCCCAACACCCAATCGAGATAATGGAGTCGCTGCTGCTGTCCCTGAATGGGAACAAGCGAGATATGTATGTAAGGCGGCGGCTGCGATGCAGAAAGTGCAAATCAACCGAAGAGTTTTGCGGCTTAACTGTGACCTAAATAACAAATAAACCACTTACAGTGCAACCTGATTCAATGTCGTTCTTTTTGGTTTTGTTATTTTATCATTTCTGCTTCCCCACGATTGGGTTCGATTCGAAATGCAAGGAAACTGCCAGATTTTGACCATTAACACACTCGTCCAGCCCGAGTGTAAATCCTTTCACCTTTTAATGGATTTCGCGTGTCAGAACGAAGCAATGTCTTTTGGGACAAAACCCTTTATTTTGAATGACATGCAACAAGCAGCTCGAATCTTGCGATCGATAACTACATGGCTCTGGCCCGTTGTTCATAATGACCCCGATGCATCGTTGGAAGTCCTTAAATTTCATTTTTGGTTTGTGTTTTCTTTGGGCGTGTTAACTCTCTCACAGCAGGCAAGATGGATTTTCGGAGTTAATTAGACTTGAGGTGAGTGACCCAGTTTTTGGCCTCAGGGAAGACCGCATCCAGAAAAAAAGGATGAACGGATGAAAACATTAATAATAATTAGGGACCGAGATGCATTGATTTAAGATTTTGGGTGTAGAAGGGAATTTGGGTTAATGGACTGGAATTTGACAGGCGAGTGATTATGTGTGTGCATTTTGATTTATGGCTTATACAAAATCAGATTCGGGAATTTAGTCAGAAAACACTTGATTTTACGAGTAAGCCGGGGAATTTGTTTGTAGGGAAGGGGCCAAGCTAGCTGGAGACACTATTGCCTCAAACTCACCAACTTGGGTTATCTTGCAAAGTTAGAGATCACTGTGGCGGGCGCTTCTTCATCTGTATTACCTTCTACTCGTCAACAGACTTTCCAATGGTCTTGTCTTGGATCGTTAAATATTCTGTCATACTTTAGACACAAGTGTAGTCTACAAAGTAACCATCGCCTCTTCAAATAAACTTTCTCATGACAAGTACTATTTTTAACTTAATTATGATATTAACTCCCATTCCACTTGAAGGAAATAAATCCATCGCAGAAAAACAAAGCGCCTCCTTTCAGTAATTACATCAATTCTCAATCAGCAACTATCAGTTTGTTTTACCTCACCGACCACGTTGCCACCCCTATAATCAAACACAAGACACACAGCAACCAGACCAATCTAAGCAGCGCGCCACATCGCAAGAACCGATTATTCAGTCTTAAATCAAGCTGCATCTCTCGTAGAGAGAGACGGTATTGTTCATTCCAATGAGATTTAGACTCCTGTGCAGTGCGCGCATCAGCCAAACCAAAGCCAAAGCCAATTTTTCTTAACTAACTTTTACCGCACTCGCGATTGCATGTGGCATAACTAACTTACTTCCCCCATTACAACAAAAACCAACAACAACCACAGCAGCAAGAACAACTCCCAAGAAACCCCCAACAAATTTATGACCAGTTCATGGCAATCCAATAATTTTTGTTACTAATGCTATCAAATTTATTCCCGCGAATGTTTGCAATAGCCATCATGCCGCATGTTGCATGCAGCGTGCTTGGGCCTTGGCGGAACCACAGGATCAAAATCTCAGAACTTCAGGAACCGCGCGAAGATCCTCTGTTGAGACTGTTGGCGCAGTATTATTTAATTTAATGAAGACTTGTAACGCAAGCCAATAGATTGTGAAAATATCTTTCTAAAAGCCCAGTCATTTGAAGACCATTTCTAGGTAAAGGTGGCAATGGATCTTGAAAGAGTCGAGGTAGGCTTATGGAAAAAAAGGAGTTTTAATTAAGTAGTCAATAACTCTTTGGGGATTTAAATCACATTTTAGCTGAAATGCTAAACGAGAGATAGGCTGATCGGAATCAAAAGAGAGGAGGGATAGAGCCGGAGAAGATGGATGGGTCAGTGAAATGTTTGTCGATCGAAAAAGTTCTTTGTTTTTGATTATTGATCTGTTTTTAATGATTCGCTATTGAACTTTTTTGCGGTTTGGGGACAATGGAAACTTGTGAAAATATGTAAAATTATTGGGTCAGTGTTTTGAAAGTTCAAAAAAAAACCGACGCACGTTGACATTAAACAAAATATAGCGTTATATCGATTTATAAACTGTCAAATTTGTGGTAAACTCTTGCTTTCATTGGTGACAAAAGGTCATTGATGGTAAAAGTTACAATGAAGAGTTTTCTACGCAGAAATGTATAAGTTGCTCTAAACTTCTTTTAATGTATCTCTGGAACAATACAGTATGAGAAAAAATATGTATGTCGATATTCAAATCACAACAGAAACATAAAATGTAAAAAAAGAGCAAAGTTCTGTTATGTGCGAACAACACTGTGTAAAAAGTCAGCAGCCAAAGATAATGACATCCAAAGGACGCAACGTTATTAGCATTTAAAAGTGTTTTATTGAATATTTGAAATCATAGAAGAAAGTACAACGGTTTTAAAAGAGTTTGGTTTGGTGGAAAGCTCTAGAGAAATCCATGATCCCCATAGATCTTTTTGTTCAAAAATCAGTAGCAAACAGTGCACTTAGGCTCAGTAAAACCAATATCTGGAAAACTAGCCAGAGTGGCCACGCTGCTATTCTAACGATATGCATACATCGTACATCTGTACGGATTATATGACCCCTTACTTAGATTTGAACAGATCGTATAGTACTAGCTTCCCCAACAGACAAGATTGGGAAAAAAGTGTGCCCTACACTAATGACTCGACTTTTACCACTTACCTTCACTGATGGCTCAAAAATGAACACTGGAGTAGGTGCAGGTTTCTACTCGGAATGCTTCTACCTTGCCAATTTTTGTAAAGCTCCCCGACAAAAGCAGTGTCTTCCAAGCCGAGATCTTGCCAGTGAAAAACGCTGCTAAACATGTATCCAAGTAGAGCAATAAAAGCGATCTCTGTGGTTATGAGGACGAGAATTGAAGAATTGAAGATACTGCTCATTTTCTCTGCCACTGTCCTTCAATCTGTCTTACTAGGAAGAAAACTCTAGGAAACTTCTTCTTTAACGAACTAGAAGAACTATCCGAACTGCCAAGCAAAAGCTTGCTGGGCTTTGTCAAGACCTCTGAATGGCTAGACGAACCCCATGATTCATAGGTTAATTATATTTCAGGAAGTTACAATACTTCAGGGTATTGATCGATAACAACACCAACTGTCAGCCCACTAAACCTAACCTAACCTAACCTAACCATGACCCTGAATGGAATTCCAATTATTTTTATTTCGTTTCATTAACCCTGTAGTGTCCGTGGCTATAAGTGGTTTGGTACGTTGGCTGCTAAACGGAACGTCATGGGTTCGAGTCTTACTCGTGCCCATAGTTTTTATTTCATCTTTCACGGGCACTGCCTCTTGCGAAGAACTGACAAAACTCCCAAGAGTATCAATTTGTCATAAAAAAGTGCTTCTCAACTTTGCCGTTCGGAATCGGCGTTAAATTGTAGGTCCCCTCAGTTCTTCTCACGCACCCAAAGAATTGTTGATGAGAGTAAGCCACTTAGGCCTTGGCACTCTTCTTTTAACTCTTCCAGAACTATAAATTTCAACATTCACCAAGCATTGAAATAAAGTGGGCGGATACCACGCCCCCTGAATGAAAACATTGAAATTCTCTATTTTTTCCATTGTTTGCACTCGAAAACCTACCATTATACCAAATTTAAAGATTCTGCTATTGTTAGAAGTGCTTCATAATTTTGATGATCCGTCAGTTAGATGAATTTAAAGCGCGTTAACCGGTTAAAACCAACTGAGAAAATGCTTTTACATCCCGTTGTTCCACATAACACTGAATAAGGATTAAGAATAAGGTCTAAGGCTTTGGAGTTTGGAAAGTTCACAACTCAAGTATATAATAATTGGTCGCTACCAACGTCTATATGTCTTCACTGATTGCGTCCTTGAAAAGCATCAAAATGGTCTTGACTTTCTTCGATATATCATCTTCAGTTTAGAGACCCCATTTGCTTTACCGAGGTGCTCGGAAACTCCTAGAGTTTCTCGGTTAAATTTTTGTGTGATATTTCGGTTGGTCAATGAACCTTACTAACATATTCAGAAATGTGTTTGATTACGCCAGCGCACCATGATTTATGGCTTTTTGTAGTCGGCGCTTGGAAACACTGATTTTGCTGGTGTGCCGCAGGGTTCTGTTTTGTCTCCTAGTCTCTCCCTCATTTTTGTTAATAATCTCATGTGTGCAACTTCTAACCAACAAGTCTTTTCGCTGATGATAGTACCCTAAAATTTTCATACCACATGACAAGATATGGTAAGTTCATTCAACTCTGATTTAAACAGCATTGTACAATGGAGAATAAAAAACTGTTTTGAGTTTCATTAAACCCAGAGCTGTCTCTTACCGTTGAAGTGAAATACAAAGCCCTGCAACTTTCAATGAGTGGCACTTACATCGACGAAACTGAAGATTTTGAGATTATAGCTATGTACATCACTAGCCACCTCGTGTGGAACCACATTATATGAGATCTCCAAAGCTTGAGAACCGTACCGCATCACCGTACTACGTGAATGTAGAATATCTCGCCACACTCTGTCTTCTCCAGTCATACACCAACAATTTCTATTAAACCCTCTCCCTCCCCCTTCCTCTAATTCTTCATCCAGATTTTTTTCAATGAAAAATTCTCATAGAAATTCATAAATATAATGCACCCATATATCAATTGACCCCATCTTAGTTAGTTTTACTTTCGTCCAAATCTAAAGACGTTTAATTTACGTTTATCCGCTCTAAATACCTAAACTATCTTTTCAAACCAAGAGACTGTCACTTTTGCTGTCACTAAGACTGAAATTTGTGGACAATATGTTACAAATAATGAAAAAGTAACGTTACTTCGATTCTAAACAAGAAATTCCCATCGATTTCTTTTGCATCTTCCGGTACATCAAACCTTCTTCCATCAATGAAGCTATAAATATTCAAAGGCCGTCTTTTCGCCTTTCATAGAAGAAACCAAAAACAAGACAAAAAAGAGTCAATAGAGAAGCTGACAGTTTAAGTCGAAATTCGCTTTCATTTTCATTCCTTCTCCATCCGAGACCTACAAAAACCGAAAATAACTGATACAAAAGTTCCCAACGGAAGTTCTGCACAACTCCCGACATAAAACACAAAATCTAACCTGAATAAATTCTTCGGATCAATTTCGTTGTATCTTCTGTCGTCGACGACGCGACGTCTCGATTATTGAATTTCGAATTAGATTCATTTCCAGAGATAGAGTCTTGGTCATAAATTAACGTCATCCAGTTAAATTGTAACTCACTTACCCGCAATCTGGGTGGCTAATCGACTGTTAAAGTAACGAATCGACTATTCGAGAATCTTCTTCATTTCTAAGTCAAAATGAATGCACAAAATTGTAAATGAGAAGCTCTTAACTTTATGGGCCATCGCTTGGCCGAAAAGTGTCCCAATTAATGTGAGAAGCTCTTAATTGCGCTTCCCCATGGAGCTGTGGGATTTTATTTGTCTTAATGGTCAAATTATTGATGTCCGATTAAAGTAAGTAGCACCTCGAGGGGTAATAAATGGAAGATTACTTAATTCGATACCAGATTATACTTCTTAGTGGTTAGCAATTTGACAAATTTTTGTGTTATGATTTATGTTCTTTTTGGGTCATGTGAAAATTGCGAAATTTTGAAGATGGGTTCTTCTTTCTTTGATCAAGAAAACGTGTAGAAATTTAATGGACTCAGAAATTTATTTAAATGATATCAGTTTCATTAGCTTCGTATGCATATTCATGACTGTAAGACAATCTGTGAATTCCATTCGATAGGGTTAAAGTCGGTGTCGATTTCCTTTTTTGTCTTTTGGAACTGGCAATGAACTCTCCAAAGATGGTCTGTTGTTTTTCATTACTCATGTCGAGTTAAAAAATTAGCTTGCACTGACTTCATGGGACCATCAATCAATCTAACACTTTTTTAAAGGTCACTCGGACAAACAAGAATCATTTTCACCAGAAATACCTTAATCGCAAACCATTCACCTAAATCACGTAAAGAAAACTCTCAGTTTTCACCACGAAAATAAACTTAGAAAAAAATAAACAAAACAATTCTATGCCTACGCGCAAAAAAATATCATTTGCAAAATCCTTTCAATCGCAACCACCAGCCACCCACAGCTTGAACAATTTTTCTAACTAAACCGACTCGCTGCTGTGAATATTCAATTCGAATGAAAGTTGTGCTATGCACCCATCTGGCTATTAGCACCATCGATCAGTTGCACTTTTTCGATAGAGTGGGATGATCGTTGCAAACAGAAGACAGTTTGCAGTTTCTCTCAGATTTCGTGGTTTCAATTGAATTGACTTAGTAATGATTATGCTCAAAGTATCCCCTGGGGCACTTAAAGATATTTCAATGAACAAAAATTTAGCAAATTCAACTATAACAGGTCAATCACAATGAGATCTAAATTACTTGGAGCCCTCGAAACACAAAACCACTTTGAAGAGCCGGATGGTCAAGAATCTAGATTAACAGGTGCGATCGCTCGGCCGGCGCGCGGCGACACGGCTCCACCGTGCAAACAGCTTGCTGTCAGCAATTCTCATGCTGAATCTTTGATAGTAAATTGATTGATTTGTTTCGATGACGATAGTGGCGGCGCCGCCAAAATGATTTTTTTTTTTTTTGAGTCAAAGATTAATAATGATCCTCGATTTTCTAAGGTGGGGCTGGAAATGGGTAATCGAAGATCGAAAACTTGTTAAGGATTACCTGTAATACCGTTTCGATACAATTCAGCTAAATGACAAAGAATAAGTTGCTTTGAGAACTAAACAAACTTAATGTCAAGAGAAATGAAAGAGTTGATGTCCGAACTCGAAATTTGATTAGTGTGCAATTACATGCTTCAAAGAGTCAATAAACCGAAGAAATTCTTCTCAAAAAGAAAAAGTAAATATTAACTCATGATTTTCTTTTGAAGATTGTATGCTTACGTAAGTTGGAGGCAAGTGTCAGTTAATTTTCAATTTATTCATGCGTGGCTCACTTTGACGATAACAGCATCAATTTGTACGTGCAAATGAATGAGGAATTAAAATGTTTGTTTTCTTTATTTACATGATAATGTAAGACATAAACAATTAGACCCTTTTCTCGGCTTTTGTTTCTTATTATGGGTTTTAGGTATCAGATTAACTGAAAGAAAAGGTAAAGTTTTGAAGCAACTTGATTTATATCAATAAGAGATGCTGGAATTCAATTGTGTGAACAAAATAATTAAATAAAATTTGGAAGCATACCTATTTATGATTAAAGCAAATCATTTCAAGTTTCAGTGAATTAAATGTACCCAAATGGAAATGGAGAAAACAGATTGAGTCTGCGAAGAAAATATCTAATTGGCTGGAGTCCATTCACTCGATTGGGCCGAACAAATGAATTCTTCTTTTCTTGGCTTTCTAGACTACAATTATTACATCCATCGTCACGAACAGGACAGAAAATCTGTCGAAAATTTTTTGATTCCAATGGTCCCAGTATTGTTTCTCCTTTTTTACTTATAGTTCACCACTCAATCAAAGCCTTGTATAGAAATCACTTTGTCTTTCAAGTGAGGGGTTTTGAACCCAGTTGTTTGGCCAAACCGAAGTAGCAGTGATTCGCTAGGGTAATTTTTCGCCCGATCTTCACTAAGGTGTCGTTTGTGGGATTGATGTGTCTACCAAGTAAGGTGAACTCCTTAATTACCTCGAAAATGCAACTACCATCAGTGACGTTTTCTCCTATTTTATCAAGACCAACGAGCTTCGTAAGTTCTTCAATCCCTGTGCCCGAGCAGCTCTTAGGGTACTACTGAAAATATCTTCGTAGTCTGCATATCTTGGAGCTATGTTGAAGATGTCACATGACAATGCAACTCTTTGTCTTAACTCTACACATGTTTGAAACAACTCAGATGAGCTGTAAGCCATTTGCACACTGCACTGTGTATTGCTTAGCGTCATCCCAAATTCAGACATCGCCATCATAAGCTCTTGGCGTGGATGCTATCAAGCAGCTTTGAAGATTGAAGTCGATAAAAAGGTCTTTTCCAGGATTTGACTTAGTGTGAATATTTGGTCTATCATTGTTCTACCTGGCCTAAAGCTATCATAGTGATGCAAAAAGGTTTTTAAGATGCTCACACGGAACGTTGGATAGGGTTAAACAAGGATATGCCTCGAAAGTTTTATCAGGACATAGAATCGCCTTCTTTATAGACGGTGCATATGGAGCTTATAGTCAGCGGCAGGTTTTCTACCTCCCACACTTTGTTGATGAACTAATGCAAGCAGTAGCCGTCAGACTTGTAGCATTTCCTTGTTTTGGTCCTTGTCGTAATGTCAGTAGGCTATGATGGAAAGTTCGGTCTTGAAGCTTAAGATTTTTTGTCTGAGTCTGCTTCCAACGATGGACCCACAGCCAAATAGCGGCTTTTGTTGCTCTCGGTTACAATTACCAAAGTATTGTAGCAGTTTTTAACCCTCTTCTTGCCGGGTCCATCCCATCGCATTTCCTTGAAAACGGTAATGTCTGTAGCAGTTGAGGGTCTCCGTTATTTGTTCAGCAGCATGCGGTCTATTAAGGGATCTAACATTCCATCTACATCTTAAATTCGTTGTCCTTAAACATTTCCAAGGCCTGTTGTTGCTTCGCAACTAAATATTTTTCTATTTAGCAGGGAAGTAACCCGACGTACAGCCCCCAACCTGGAGTACAAGGCACTTTATGTAACTCTAAGTCCGAAAGCCGGAAAATCGCTCCTTTTTACGGTCTTATGTGCTTCTTATATGCCAAAGTAGCCCGAAAGAAATTGTTCACGAAGTAGTTCGAACTGGAACTACCACTACCTTCAGTTTTTAGCAGTGCCTTGGTGGGAACACACTTCTTCGGTGGGGGGTTATTAGTAGAAACAGCCTACTCCGTTTCGACCTGTCGACCATGGGAGGTCCTTCTGCGAAACCAAGTTTCACGATCGCATAGCTCTAAGCATCATAGCAGTAGTCCTCTAAGCCCCTCCACTATTTCGTTAAGGCTTACCCTATGGTGGGGGTAAGCTATAACTATCGACAAACTGGAAGGCCTTAATCTTGACAGAAATCTAGCCGACTTTCGTTTCTCAACAGCTATTCAAGATTAGGCTTACGTTGGACTTTTCAGAGTTTAAATCTTAGATAGAGTACATTTGATCAACTTTTGACTCAAGTCAAGGTGCAACAGACTACTTCTTTGTTGAATTTCAATTTTCATTTCATTCATAAATGCTCATGAGTCTATTTGTTTAATCGTCTTTGGCGTAAAATCAAAGAAAACATGGAAAGAGGGAATAACAGAGTCTTAACAAGTCCGTTCTTAAACATGAAGTGTGCCCTCGGATTGCGTGTCAGCAACATACCTATCACTTTTCAGCCTACACCGTCAATCCCTATGTTAAGTGTTATCATAAGCCAGTAAGAAAACAAACCATTTGACCATTTAAACGCCCTCTGAGTTCTGGACTTTCATATCTAGGCTAACTTCCTTCCATAACATCGGAACAGAAGTCCGAGTCAATTTAAAACAATTTTTCTTTCGTTTTAGCCATTAAACTCATTTTTATATGAAAGTGTTACAAATTCCTTTTAGCCAGACACAAAAACCAAATTCAAGGTTACAAGAAAGAAAAAAGCAGACCTTACAAGAACTCATAAAACCTTTACTCCAATTTTACGTCCATTATAAAAAGTCATTACTTCTTCCAGTTTTTTTCTTTTTTTTTGATGAAACAAATAACATTTTCATTTCCTCCACATTACCCGATTAAAACAAAGTCATTAATGTCGTCACCCAAAACACACTCTTAACATTTAACAAAAAAAAAAACAAAAAAAAACATCATTCAATAGGAGAAAGTTGTTCAAAACCAATTCAAAGAGACACACACTCCAGCAACATTGCTTTGCAACATTATCCCGTCCAATAAAACAAACGAACAAAAAATTATGATAATCTCGTCTAATCGCTTCATAAGGTTAAGAATATCAACTTCTTCATTCTTTTTCAAGTTTTGACAAAAAAAAAAACAAAAAAATAGACAAAGAACCAACCTGTCAACTCGAAGAAGAAAAGAACGAAAAAAATTGCAAAAAAGAGCCAAATGCCCATAAATGGCGAGCAAAGGCTTAAAACCTGGTGGAAGACAGAATCTAACTCAAACCAAAAGGCCCGTTCCATCTTCATTCTGCTGCACTGGCAATAAAAAGAAAGTTGTTTTTCAGCCATCGAAGACTCGGGCAACTTAAAGCTTCTTCTTCGACTTCTTCTATAATCTGCAATGCGCGCGCCTTGGATCGGTTCTTGTGCCCCATCAGTGCAGTATAATGGAATCCGTTGCATTTTTTTTTCTATTCGCGAATTTATTTGAAATTGTCGTCGTCGTCGTCAATGGAGTTGGCGGGAAATGTTCCTCCCCCGTGGTCGATCATCGAATGGAAACCAGCACAGCACCAAGCACAGAACTAACGCTACAAGCTCGCCAACAAAATTTTACGAATCGACTGCGGTCATTCAGGAGTATACGACATCCGAACAAGATCGCACCGAGTCCATATAAAAGTTTTCGAACTGTCTCCGTAACACGGTTAATGCGATGGTCACGTCCAATTTACCTGCACACAGCACTCGCAGTGCGACGCGACAGGTAGTCGAGCTGTCAATTCGCAGTTGCAGTCGCTGTCGCAGTCGTATTGACAGTTCACATGGCTACATTAAACTGAAATTCCAACTGCGGAAAACGCCCCCGCATTCTCAGTAGAACAAAGTTCTAAAGTGTACACCCAACCGATCGACTCAGCACCAGCAAGACTGCAGAAAATGACAACGATGATGATGATGTTGTAGTCGCAGTTGTCGCGCTGTGTCGGTTGTCCATTGGCGATGATGATGGCAGCCAGCGTTGGAGTGGTATGTTCACAGCACATTTATGGTAATCGACTGACACAATTCACATAATGAACCACTTTGTTTTGATTGTGGTCGTCGATATGCGCGATCAAG
Organism: Sphaerophoria taeniata; assembly: GCA_943590905.1. NCBI lineage: Eukaryota > Metazoa > Arthropoda > Insecta > Diptera > Syrphidae > Sphaerophoria > Sphaerophoria taeniata. The sequence goes on from OX016540.1 coordinate 265,274,718, forward strand.
TTATTGACCAAGCAACAAGTGCCGTGTATGTTGACGTTTAAGCTGACACCTTGCTTGCAATGCGCAACCGGAAGGGTCACACTTTTATTTAAGGTCTTGGAACGCAACAAACAATTAAAGTGGTCGTCTAACAGTTTCTGCTACTAAAAAATAGAAGCAACTGTGACTTCATTATTCATTTTTAATTATTAGGTTACGCAAGACGTTTGGAGGCGTGTACAAATGGGTGTTGGAGACCAACGGAGAGACGTACCACCAATTCAAGACCACCAGTCTGCGTGAGAACTACTGAGACGGTTTTAATTAGACTGTTCAGTTTGTTGGGTGTTTTGTTCTATTTTGTTTGGTGAAAGAGATTCTTCGTGAGAAATTGTGCGGGCGGTTGCGAGCATGTCACTGAACTTGGAGATGATTGTTTGTTCAACGGGGAAGATTAATGTTTTTGAATTTAGTGAAGACATCTCGGATTGAATGAAGACCATGCGAAAATCTTTTCGGACATTTGGATTTTGTGCGATATTGGGTTGGGCAGAAGAATATATCCCTTGATTAAGCTGGACAAAAGTGGGTTCAGTCGTGTTCTGATGTTGTGGTTGCCGATTGATCGGACTTGGAATTTAGGTCGAAAGTAATTAGAATATGTTTTGGCTGGGCTTGTTTGTAGTTTCAATTAAATTCATTAATACTGTGAACCTCAATTAGTTATTTTTCATTTGAAAAAAATCGTTTCCAGGTCATTTTGTTTACTGTTCCCTTTTTTTATAGAAGAAATCGAATTTGTTCATCAGGATTGTAGCAACGTGAGTCTAAAACTACTCGCAAATTGGCATAAAAAACCAATAAGATTTTTTTGTTGATGGACTTCAAATTTCGCTCGAAATTGTCTGTATTCGCGCTCTTGATTTTTTGTTGGTAAACCAAAGGCCTCAATCTCAGATCTGTTCCTGTTTGAAAAAACCAGAGAAAGCTCTCCAAACAAATTTCAAAAACAGGAAGGTGATTAGGGGTTGAACAAGAACTTCATTCAAAAACTTTCTGAAGCTTGCTAGGTCCTGTTTCCAGTTTCGCACACCAAGTTGGCCCTCGTACTCTACCGCCCATGGTTTTCCACCTGAGTCTCATCTTCTCCTAAAATCAATGGACTTCTAGTTTCATTTGTGTTGCTGAACAGCACTTACAGCTTTTAAGACTTGCAAAAATATTTAGAAATATTTTCTGTGCTTCAGAGGCCGACAGGTAAGCCAACGTGAATGATAACGTCTTTATAACTGAAGATTCATATAATAAAGTGGAGACAGAGGGAGCTGTTTCTCAGCAAGTTTTTTTATCTTCTCTTGTCCGAAAAAGGGACATCGACATCGACATTCCACTGCATGGAATCATTGGTATTGGAATAGATCAGCGATGGGCAAGACATGACACGATTCATATAATGCTGCGTCTTAGCTCGTTTCTAATAATATCCAATGGAATAAGTCAAACAAGCTATGTATGTGGACAACTCTCGTTGTGGGCTGGAACCAAGCAGAACCTTTGTTATGCTGTGAACCAAAAGACCTTAGTTCTTCACTATAGTAATGTATTGACTTCGAATTTTGTATGTTTGGATCGGAAAGTCCAAAGGAACTGGAACCGTTTTCAAATCACCATCAGAAAGACGTTTTTGTTTAGGAAGGTTGTCATGTTGGCTGTGATTACATCTTTCCCTACAGAATTTCCGCTGGCGCTTATCTACAGAGGGTTTAAGATGAGGTGTCGGTTAACATTGGTCTTGAATTCCTGAACACTACAGTGACTGGGGAATAAGACAGAGTGTGGAAGAGAGTTCCACATTCGCGTAGTACGGCTAAAAAACGATTCTCTGAACATTACCGTACGTCCGAAGTTGGGCTCGAGGGTGAAGTGATGGGCATTCCTGGAGGCGCGGGTATTACGGTTGAATATCTTATTATTATGACATTGGCCTTGACATGACAGTAACTTCGCACATGAATGCAACGAACTGCAGACACGTCGGGTGTTTTTTCTGAGCCTTGACGATCTCCTCCTGCACCGTGACCACCTACTGTTGCAAGATATTTGGCTTGATCCATCATTTTGAATTGAGTTTCATCTTTACTAGGCTCAGATTTTTCTCATCCTTTAAAACAAAAACATTTCAAGGGGTTGACCGTCAGGACACAGCTCTTTGTCAAAGTGTGGATTAGTAGTGTTACATCTCGGGTTCGTTGCATTAATATTTCGTTAAATATCTGAACCTGATTCTTGTTGGGGCTTCACTGTATTTCCGCGATCGCAAGCTCTTTTTTCTCCTGAGAAGTCTGGGCAGCTTTTGCGTTGTGGATGTTGTGTCAAAACTTACACTTCAGAAGTGGCATATCAAACGTTGTCACAGGTTCCATTTTCTGTAGCTGCTGCTGACAAAGAGCAGTAAAAGGATACGTTTGATGTCAAAATCTGTTAATTTTTATGTATGGCTCCAAACTGGCTTATACACAGTCGTACCTTGGCCGCGACGAGGTAGTGGTTCTAGTAAAAGTAGGCTCCAAAGACGTAATGCAGGATCAAAACATATTAAATGTGATATGTCCGAGGAGCTCGTAGAATTTGTCTCAGTGAGGGAATCAGGGCAGATTGGAATTATTTTGACAACGTAAGCCTCAATGCAGATTAAAGTGGCTTGCTCATTCAGAGTTGAAACTCTGTGCACAGCCTCTTAATTTTTGTTGATATAAGCTATCCCATCGAATTTCTTGGATGGTATTTTTGTCAGCCTTGTAGCAATTAGTTACATTGTGGTGTAGTTAGGGCTCTTTAAATGTACGAAAAAACCCTAGCAGAAAGAAAAAGGATGTACCTAACCACTTTACAGTTAATTCATTCTTCTGCGCCCAAATATAGACACCAAGCGCCACATATATCCCGGAAAAAATTACATTTAATCCATAGTTCCCTGCACTCACCACAGCTCCAAGCTGGAGTCAGTCACTCACGGCAGCACACTTTTCATCATCATCATCATTGCCATAATCATCATAATCATCATTAGAATGATCAGTCAGCAGCGGTAGATGGCCAACAGATAGAAGATGTGCCGAAGATCACAACTACCGTAGCTGGTCAGATTTCCACGGTTCTGATGGTCTTCCTGGGTCGCGAATAGCGCGGATCGCAGTCCTATATAAAACAATCACACACTCCATACACATGAATGTGAGCCTAACAGAACCGTAAGTTACTTGGACTAACCGCGACTTTGTCAGTCATTGGCCGCTGCTGCTGTTTCGTTGCTTTTTTTGCTCTTCGGGGTTCTGCGCACAGATAAATCACATCTCTGATGCGAATGCCTGTCAAAAACAAAAACAAGAAAAAGTTGTAATTTCTAAGAATTTGCATTCGAGCAATTGTTTTGGAGGTATCATGCGCTTTTGATGCCATCTAATTTTTTTTTTCTTCCACTCGAAACGCAAAAACGCAAGAAAGCGTGTGAGCGAGCGCATTTAAATGTTAATTTGTTGGCTACAATCATTTCATGTGTTGGCAATTTGCCTTCTGCTACATTGTTTACTTAATGAAATTGCTTTTCATTGCAGAACTAGGAAGTGTAAGACCGGAAGAGTTGTACAAGATGCAGAATGCTTTGGTGATGTTCTTGCTGTTTGCTGGTTTGTTGGGTCGAAGTTGCTGGAGGGCTATCGCCAGCCATTCAGAGATGTGAGAATGATACAGTTAATTAACTTGATTGGCAACGGGGGAAATTGCTTAGTTGAGGTTTTGTTAATGTCGTTTGTTAATTCTTTTTATATCATTGCGAGAGGAAAATAATGCTCTTTTAATGGTTTTGCAATGGGTAGAATGCTCCCTAAGGGTGCATTCAACTAAGTCAATAAGGAAGCTTTGCAGTTGGGTTAAGGATTAAGAGTGTTTTTTTTTTTTTTTGTAAGTGGCCTTGAAGGTTGTTCTAGGCGAAATAGTGGAAAATTGGGCGTAAAACAATATACTTAATGTACCGTTTAGCACCTGTGCTTGTGTTTGATAAAATCCCCGAAGCAATCTTCCCTCATCCCTCGTACCTCATGTTGGGAAGCTAAAAAGATAGTAATGTTAAACTATCCATCGAGGTATTTTAACCGAGCAACGACACCCTGAAAAAATCTAAAATGAAGTTCTACAGTCCAAGGCTTATTGGCAATTTTGGATCTCACAATCCTGGAGGAAGTCAATGATGATTTTGTGATATTAGGCCCTCGCCACTATTGGGAAATCTCCCGAAGATCACGACAATGACTTGCAAAAGTGCTTTGGAGGTCCTTGGACACACGCCTTTCAGACAAATCGATAAGAGTTGGATCGATAAGGTCTTAGGTTAGATAGAACCCAATGCACCTTGTCAATAAAACGCGAAAAGGAGTTCTTGAAATCCCTTGTACCCATAAACATTCAAATTGTAGGTCCATGGAGTTATGGAGAGTGTCTGTTGGACCCTCGTTATACGGTCAGAGATGACATATTGAAAACCTTATCCCGAACGCAAAGATCATTGGCAAATAAAGCGCTTGGAGAATATTCAGTAATAATTAGAACTTTGCCGGGTAGCAAACAAGAAGACATTATCGAATAAGAGTTCTCCACTTACTCTGAAAACACTTTCCGTACTAGAGAGGTAGAAAGAGCCATCCAAAAGCTAAAAAATAACAAGTCCGCCGGATCGGATGGCATACCTGCGGAACTCTTTAAATATGGATGACGTGTTTTGATGAGCCGCATGCACCAGGTCATAAACAAAGTGTAGGAGGAAGAATGCATGCCCACTGACTGGTCGATAAGATCCTTACGCCCCATCTGCAAAAAAGGCAATTCTATGTCATCCAAAAACTACCGAGGCATATCCCTGCTTAATGTTGCATACAAAATCCTATCCAACATACTGTGAGAGTGTCTTGAACCGTCCTGCAACACAATAATCGACACGAACCAGTGTGGCTTTAGGCAAGGCAGAACAACGATAGACCAAATATTCACACTGAGGCAAATCCTGGAAAAGATCAATGAATTTCAATTCGAAATCCACCATATTTTCATCGAATTCAAAGCTGCTTATGATAGTATCCACCGCCAAGAGCTTATGATGGCGATGTCTGAATTCGGTATCCCGAACAAACTGATCAGGCTGTGCCGCATGACGCTTAACAATACGCAGTGCAGTGTGTAAACGGGTAACAGCTCATCCTAGTTGTTTCAAACATGCGCAGGGTTTAGACAAGGAGATGCGCTGTCATCCCCTAGGTTCGAGATGACAAGGAAGACGGAACCTACGGTACAAGGACCAAGTGGCTGCGGATGCCAGAGCGCTTGTTTTTGGCGACTGGAGGGTGCATGCGAGGGACCGTTCCCGATGGAAGGCTGCAGTATCTCAGGCTGAGATCCTTCATGGATTGTGAGCCGGTTAAGTAAGTAAGTAAGAAAGCATACACTTCACATCAAGTGATTATAAAAAAAAGCATAAGACAACTTGCAGTCAGCTATGCAAAATCAATTACATTTGTCATAGCATCCAGTTCAGCCAACAACAACAACAACAGTAGAAATTCGGCATGTCATCGAAAACAGTTCGGCCATCCAAAAGAAAAAGGACATTGTGTGAGAGAAGATCATTCAAGTAAAAACGAAATTGTTTGCGGCGCGAAGGTGTAAATTTACTGATAGTTATAAACGCTCATCAGTAAAAAATTTCAGATTCCAAATATTTCAATTTTTACTGATGGATTTTACTGATAGCTATAACTGAGGCCTAAGGGGCCAGTTATAGCGATCATTAAAAACAATCATTACAAATTTTCAATTGGATAATTTGGTGTGTTATACTTTGAATTAATATATCAAGCTCATATCAATCGATGGCAAATCTATTGAAATATTTTTTTCTGGCGAAAAATAGTACAACAAAAGAATATTTTTGATAAAAAAGCATTTACTCATTTTAATGATGAGAATTCGTTTTAAAGACAAGCTAATAATTAAATTTCAAAAAATGAAACACTTTGTTCCAGTGTTTGTGTTCCCCTTTTTTAATGTTCCAACTTCCATTAAAAAATTTAATGAAGGATTTTCAATCACTAAAAAAATATTTGGTGTCAGTTTATTAAATAAATGTTTGAACACACGTAAGTAAAAAAATCCAATTTTCATGTGTTCCAGCTTTTAATGATAGTTTTAACGATAGGTATAACTGGCCCCTTAATTCAGCAAACTGACAGCCGACATCAATTTTTTGAAATGTCTCTCTATTTTTCATTTCAATTCCTACTCATTCCTCTTTATTATATTTAAGGCTGAACTCCTACTTAAGCGTTTGCAATTAGAATGTTTGCACGCGAATTCTTGGGCACGATTTTCTGTAAAAATGAAAATTTCAACATCGATATTCAAAAAAGAGCATGGATTTTAGTTTCCAATCTCTGTGCATGTACATTTCGCATTATGAATATTAGGTACATTTCGGTCTCAGTCAAAATTTGGCCTGTGTCGTAAGCTCATTTCAAAGCGAAAATTGCATGTTTCTAATTGTTGGTGCATTGGTTTTCAAATGGAAAACTGGAAAATTTCTAAATGGATTTTCGAATGGAAAATAGAAAGTTCTTGATGATGAAAAACTCGGAAAGGTTATTGTTTTTCAAAGGTTAAATTGCATTTAATTGTAGATGCACTGATTTTCAATTGGCAATGGAAAATTTTGGATAGGGAACTCAGAAAACTCTGCGAGAGCACGAAGAACTTCAACACCTAATATCAAGCTTTTGCATAGAATTTAAAGTGCATTGATGTGTTTGTACGTCCGGTAGGGACTCTTAATCCGCTCAATCCTCAATGCATTTACATAAATTTTCACTGTAGTAGGTATAGGCTTCTTAAAAACAAATTTTTGGGACAAACTTACTGGAATGTCATTAAATAAGGGGGACAATCGAAAGCTATAAATGAGAGTAGAAAGTTAGTTTTAAAGGTTGGAAAAATTCAGATATGTAATTTTCTATTTTATTTGGATTCAAGCAAATCACAGTGCATTTAAACAATACCTGTGTTATTATTTTTGAGTTGCTCTGAAGGGTGGCGATACGAAGTTCGCAGGGTCGGCTAGTATCTAATATATACAAATTGTCGTGTCACGGGGTGCGTAATTGAACTCCTCCGAAACAGCTCGACCGATATATCTTTGCGAGGATATCGGCTAGGGTGGAGAATCGGACAACATCTATTTTTCATCCCCCTAAATGTTAAGGGTTGAGAAGCACTTTTTTATGACAGATTGATACTCTTGCAAGAGGCAGTGCCCGTGAAAGATGAAATAAAAACTTGGCCTGAGTAGGACTCGAAGCAACGACGTTCTGCTTAGCAGCCAACGCACTAACCAACTAAGCTAAGGAAAAAGTGCTTCTCAACTCTGCCGTTCGGAATCGGCGTTAAATTGTGGGTCCCCTCAATTCTTCACACACACTCAGAGAATTGTTGATGAGAGTTAGCCACTTAGGCCTTGGCTCTTCAAGAGCTGTTGCGCCACTCTATTTATTTAAATGTTAACGGTGGTCCACCCTTAAATTTTTTTGAAAAAATTTTTCGTTTTATGATACATCATATTAAAATACATACAACCCTTAATTTTCACCCCTCTATGATCAACCCTTATTTTTTATTTATTAATTAAAAACTTTAATTTTTTTGGAAAGATTTTTATTTTCATGTTTTCATGACTTAGAAGCCGGGTAGTCGGTAGCGGGTAGTGGTTAGTGGGTAGCAATTACTGGTGTAGCGGGTAGCGTTTAGAAGTATTGGGTAACGGGGGTATCAGGGTAGCTGGGTATAACGGGATAACGTGTAGAGGGTAGTGGGGTAGCGGGAAGACGGTAGTTTTTTTTTTTTATAATAAGCACGCACTCAAGGGGTTTCTATTCCCTTTTTATACCAAAGCACAGTGCGGGCATTAGGAAAAGGAGGATAGATGGAGAGGGTTAAGGATGAGGTGTCGATTAACATTGGTCTTGAATTCTTGAACATTGCAACGACTGGGGAACACAGAGTGTGGAAGAGAGTTCCACATTCGCGTAGTACGGCTAAAGAACGATTCCCTGAGCATGACTGTACGTCCGAAGTTGGGCTCGAGGGTGAACTGATGGGCATTCCTAGAGGCGCGGGTATTACGGTTGAATATCTTAAGGGGAGGAATGCAGCTGGCTATTTCACTAGAGCATAAACCATTGAAATAACGGTAAAAGAGGGTGAGACATGAGACATTACGTCGATGTTCAAGTGACGTAAATGTCTCAACGATGGAATGTTCACCAATCATCTTGAACGCTCTGTTTTGAATACTGTTCAAAAGGCTTAAGTACGTCGCTGGAGCACCAGCCCAAACGTGAGAGTTGTACTCAAGCTTTGGACGTATATATGTTTTATAGATGGTAGCCAGATCAGAAGGGGAAACGAATTTCTTGCATCGTCTTAAGAAACCCAAACATTTTGCGGCATTTTTAGCGACTTCGCGTATGTGATCGTTCCACAGGAGGTGGTCGGTGATGCACATACCGAGAATATCGAGATGTTCGGTTTCACTGATGCAAGTGCCACTCATGGACAGTGGCAAGGGGGGTATATCTCGCTTCAACGATACAAGACAGCATTGAGTTTTCGAAGCATTAAACTCTACGCGATTTTTTATTCCCCATTGTACAATGCTGTTTAAGTCAGAGTTTAATGAGCTTATCATATTTTGCCGTTGCAGTTCTACATCCGAAGAAGAGGGATGTGAGTCTGGAAACGAATATGAAAAGCTAAGGGTACTATCGTCAGCGAAACAATTTATTGGATTAGAAGTAACAGACAAGAGATCATTAATGAAAATGAGGAAGAGGGTCGGAGACAAAACGGAGCCCTGGGGCACACCAGCATTTATATTGTGGGTTTCGGACTTGAACCCGTCCAATACAACTTGTATAGAACGGTTCGAAAGAAAGTTTCTAATCCAACGAAGGAGGGACTCATCAATACCGAATGCACGCATTTTCGATAAGAGAGCCTGGTGCCAAACTCTATCAAATGCCTTTGAAATATCAAGTGCAACAATCTTACTTTCTCCAAAACGATGTAAAGATTTGTTCCACTGTTCGGTGAGATAAACCATCAGATCACCAGTGGACCTGTTGCTGCGAAAGCCGTACTGCCGGTCATTAAGAAGCTTTCGGTCTTCAAGATATTTCTTAAGCTGATAATTTATCAGCGTTTCCATGACCTTAGAAAGAAGGGACGTAAGTGCAATCGGACGATAATTGGAGGGAGAGGAGGATTCGCCTTTTTTGGGTATAGGCTGGACAAATGCTGTTTTCCAACTACTCGGAACGAGCCCAGAAGAATAGGATAGATGGAAAAGCTTACGCAAGGGTTTTGCCAGCGATGAAGAACACCTCTTCAGAACAATAGCGGGGATACCATCCGGGCCAGCGGATTTGTGTATGTTGAGATCTTTTAGGACTCTTGCCACAGCACGAGTGCGAAAGAAGATTTGTCCCATGGAATCATTGACGCGCTCAAGAACTGGAGGAGTCATGACACTCACTGGCAGCGAAGAGTTAGAGGCGAACTGCCTAGCAAAAAGGTTAGCTTTCGCGAGAGAACTAACAACTGGAATGTCATTGTCAACAAGCGTAGGGACCGAGGAAGAAGAAGAATTCTTCATATTTTTTACAAATGACCAAAAATTCTTACTGCCTTTGGGACACTGCAGTATTTTTTGCCTTAATTTTTGGTCATGCAAGAACTTGGTCCTTCGAATATGGGCATTGCAGGCCTTCCTGGCTTGTTTAAACTTATTCCGGTTTTCCTCAGTTTTGTTGGCTTTGTAACAACGGAAACTTACCTCTTTAACCCTGATAACCTCTTTACAGCTCACATCAAACCATGCGTTCTCTTTAGGTTTGATGCTTTTAGCCCTGTTCGGAATAAAAGTTCTCATTCCCAGAAGAATTAAACTTGTAATCATATCTGCACTGGAGTCTACGTCACTATCGAGGAAGCATAGTGACCAGTTAAAGATCCTGAAGAAGTTATTGAGACCGTCCCAGTTGGCTTTCTCGTACTGCCAAACGGTTCTCTTAGGAGCTCTTTCTTTAACTGGAAGTTTTTGACACGAGAAATTAGCAGATATGACACAATGGTCAGATCGGCCTAGAGGCGATAGTACACTAATTGCATACTTATCAGGGTCAGAGGTAAGAAACAAGTCAAGAGTGTTTTCTTTTTGACCGTCAATGTCCGGTATTCGTGTGGGCTCGTTGACCATCTGAGTAAGATGGTTAAACTCAGCAAAAATCTCAGCACACACACCTTCGGGTGTTGTCTTGCTCGAATGGAGAAGCCAGGAAGAATTGTGTACATTGAAATCGCCCGTAATAACGATTTCAGTGTGAGGATACAAGGAAACAATTCTTTGGATTGAGTCGGACAAAGCATCAAATTCTTGAGAGGTTGAAGCTCTGTCCAAATTTGGGCTTCGATATAAAAAACAGGAATGGATGATGTGCTTATTCACGGAAAATTTAAACCACATAGAATTGAAAAAAGGATTTGAATTTGAAGAATACTGTGGTTGAAATTGATAAGCTACATCATTTCTGATATAAACGGCGAGGCCATGGTGGGAAAAGAATAAAGGCACTAAGTTATACCCATGAATATAAAATTCAGAGGGATCAGTAGCATCACCTACTTGGGGTTCACTTAGCGCCAAAACAGCTGGCCTGTTTGAAACAGTATGGAGGTACGTCGACAGAAAATTCGTTCTTATCCCACGAATATTAGTATAGTCGACTCTGAAATTCATAGTCATTGCAAAACAAAAAAACTCTAAAACCAAAACAGACGATCACTAAGAAAAATTATTGTTGGAATTCAGACTTCTTTTCGCTTCAGCGCCCCTGCTAGTGTTATGCCTTAGCAGCGGCGTGAATTGATCCGACCCTGGAAATCAAGCAATAACTTTCTATTCATCCGTTGTTGATGTCATATCATAAACATGCATTACATATACAATGCAATGCAAGCCCATGATAAGCCATGCAACTGTTGGTGCAGGTTGATAGGAAAGGTAAGAGGATGGTACTCACTGTGCTGTGTTTGGCATTTTTTGTTATTGTTTTGAGGTGCTTTGCTTTGCTTATTGTTATTTTTTTGTTCACTTTAGGAATTGCCGGATTATTGCGGTTTTTTTTTTTATTCTTGGTTGTTTAATGTTCGGTTATTTTTTTTTTTTTTTTGTGAGTGAGTAAGCCAAGCTTGAGTTTAAGTGGATGTTGGAGTTTTTGGTTTTATTGTTTCTAATATTATTTATTTGATTTGGTGGAGATTTTTGTATTGTTTTATTGTTTTTTATTTTCTTGTTATATGACAAATAGGACGAAAAAGAGTCACGATAAGGGGACGCGACGGACAGAAAAGACGGCACACAAGACACAACACAGGGGGTCCTTCCACATCGAGAGCACAGACACGACGGTAGTGGAGAAGCGGGGAGAGGGTAGCGGGTAGTATGGTAGCCGGCTACAAAAGCCTAGGTTTTTTTATATCGATAGAGGCAGTTTTTCTGGATGTAACGGTGTTTCGATATACACTTTAGGATTAGCTTCACTAATCCTAAAGTAATGTAATGTAAAGCTTTACTATTGAATAATACATTTTAATTATAATTAATTTAAATTTAGTTTTAAGATATTCTAAGAAAGTTTGAACAGTTTAAGTTTAAGAACAGTCGGAAAGCACAGCCTGCACGACAGCACTTCCGACAACGGATTCAGGCTGATCGATTTTGCTGCGGGGCGAAATGTTGTGGTAGCAAGCACCTGGTTCCCACATCTCAACATCCATAAAGGCACATGGAGATCTCCTGATCAATCAACCGTCAACTAGATTGATCACATTGCGATCGACGGGAGGCACTTGTCCAGCATTCTAGATGTTCGAACTTTCCGAGGAGCCAAAATCGACTCGGACCACTACCTCGTCGTAGCCAAGGTAGTGCTACGAATATCCCGACAACGGCCAAAACAAAGAAATGCTGCAAGAAAATTCGACGTCGGACGGCTACAATCGCAAGAGATCGCCAGATCCTTCTCTGATCGAGTGTCAATTAACCTCTTAAGGAGTGCTATGCCGCCAACATCAAGTATCGTAGACCAGTGGCAAGAATGCAGTTAGAGATGCCGCCTCTAATGTGCTGGGTTTCACACAGCCACCAAAAAGAAACCCCTGGTTTGACGAAGAATGCAGGCAGGCCCATGCAGCCAAGCAGGATGCATACAAAGCGGCGCTGCAAAGAAGGACAAGAGCTGCTCGTGAGCTCTACGAGCAAAAGAGGAGAGAAGAACGCCGGCTTCTCAGGAGAAAAAAGAGAGAGCATGAGAAGCGTCAGATCGAAGATGTTGAGAGAGCTAACAGCAGGAATGAAGTTCGGAGGTTTTATCGGAAGGTAAAACAGCTTGCTCAAGGTCATCGAGCAAGAACCGATACCTGCAGAGACCAACAAGGGAACATCATAGTAGAACCGCAGTCAGTGCTGGGGATTTGGAAAGACCACTTCTGTAGACTGTATAACGGCGACGACGAACAGAAACCCGCCGTCAGACAGGAGCCTTTTATCATACACGATGATAGCCAACAATTCCGTGAACCCGACCTAGAAGAAGTGAAAACAGCTATATCACGGCTGAAAACCAACAAAGCCGCTGGAGCAGATGGTCTAGCTGCCGAGCTGTTCAAAGCCGCAGGCTGTAAGATATGGTCGGAGGAATGCATGCCCGATGAATGGAACCTCAGCATTGTTTGCCCGATCCTGAAAAAGGGAGATCCTCTAAACTGCGCCAATTACAGAGGAATCAGTCTGCTTAACATCGCCTACAAGATCCTCTCTGCCGTAATATGTGAACGTCTGAAGCCTTTCGTCAACAATCTGATTGGTCCTTATCAATGTGGCTTCAGGCCAGGAAAGTCTACCATCGACCAAATTTTCACGTTGCGGCAGATCCTGGAAAAAACCTATGAACTGCAAATCGATACCACCACCTCTTCATTGATTTTAAGGCCGCGTATGACAGCATCTACAGAGACGAACTGTATAAAGCTATGTCTAGCTTTGGCATCCCTGCCAAGCTCGTTCGCTTGTGCAAAATGACGATGGAGAACTCACGCTGCTCTATCAAGGTTGGCAATGAGCTTACGGAATCATTCGACGTCAAAAAAGGATTCAGACAAGGCGATGCACTGTCGTGCGATTTCTTTAACATCGTTCTTGAGAAGATAGTGCAAAACTCCACCGTCAACACCAGGGGCGCTATCTTCTATAAATCTGTTCAACTTCTCGCGTACGCCGACGATATTGATATAATGGGAAGAACACAGCGTGATGTCAATGGCGCCTTTGTGAGAATTGAGACAGAAGCGGTAAAAATGCACTGAAAAAAATAACCGTTGTCATATTGACAATTACTGGTTGTTAACCGAAAATTGTCATATTGATCAAAAAAAGTTTCAATGTGATGTAAATTTTCAAAAGTCGTCTCAAAATCTAACAACTTGATAGTAAATGGGACAATTTGAAATTTTCAATTTCTTGTTGCTAGTTTGAAAATCAAAGTTGTCGTTTTAATACCTGAGATGATCAATTAGAAGATTATGGTTGTCAATATGAAAACCTTTGGTTGTTCGTCAGTTAAGTAAGAACTACAATCATCATTTGTACAACAATGATTATCAATATGATTACTACCTTAATGCAACAAGTGCATTGAAAATAAAATCATCAAATTGACAGTTGCAGTTGTTAATGTGCTGACTGAATTGTACCGGCATCAAATAAAAAATTAGAGTTGCTATATTGATAATTTCGATTGTTAGAATATAAATCAAAATAAATAGAAGTAAACAAAAAATAAATAAGTTCCTTAGCGAAGACTTTTCGTTGACAAAGTTTTCGTATTGAAACCCATGTTGTCGATATGATGATGGAGTTTTTTTTTCGTTATCGAAATTTGACGTGATCTAAAATGGGGCTTTATTTTCAAGACGAAATTGGAATAATTTATGGAAATAAAGCCGCATCTTACTTGGAGGAAATAAGTCCATATTTACAAAAAAAAAAATGACCACATCCTTCCCAGAGGAAGTTATTGTAATGGGACCGATTTTTTGAAGTCACTAGAATCCAAATTAATCCTTTTATCATGATGTCTGTGTCCTAGTTTTTTGACCTCCATCAAAAAACCGTTAAACCGATATTGGTCAAATCTAATCAGCTTTAATAAGGCTGAGTGGTTCGCGAGATAATCGAACACATACGCACATATGAACATACGTACATACAGACATCATGATAAAAAGGGTTGATTCGGATTCTAGTGACCTCGAAACATAGAGATATGCAATAACTGGATATTCACAAAATCAGCCCCATTACAATAACTTTCTATGGGACGTTGAAAAACGGTTCTATGATAGGAACCGTTTTGGAGTAATACAAAAATAATTTGTTTATACTAAAAACATCAGTGTTCCGAAAAAAAAATTACAAAGATGTTTGGAGAAAATTGAAACTAACATTAATTAATAGGATTTTTCGAACTATTGTTGTTAATGATTATGATAATGATCATAATTTTAATGCATAAATGACGAGTTTTTGTTTTTAAATTCAATTTTTCAAAACTTGACTTTGAAAGCCTTATCACAATGGGCCTTTGATCGGCCTAAGTGTGTCTCTTAATATCCATGACAGACACCTTAACCTAAGCCTTGCAAAAAATCAAAAACTAGAAGTTTTTTTTACTATTTGCAAAGCCTTCCAAGTCGAGTTTTGAAAAATTCAAATCTTTAATTAAATTAATCATATTTACAATTGCGTTTGTCAATCAGATGATTGACCACATCAGGTTGTCATATTGTAAAATATGGTCATCAAATTGACAATTATTGTTTTTAGTACGAAAATCGATTTAATCTTGAATTGAGCAAGAACAAACAAAAACAAACGATAAATTGCTTATGCCGTTATCAAAATAATTGTTTTGAAAACCATACTTGTCAAATTGAAACCGGAGTAGTCAATGTGATGCTTTAACCGTTTTTAAAAATCATATTTACAACTGCTGTTGTCAGTACGATGATCGACCACATAAGGTTGTCATATTGAAAACTATGGTCATCAAATTGGCAATTATTGTTTTCAATAAGAAAATCGAGTTTATCTTGAATTCAACAAGTACCTAATATAATCCTCATTTAGTAGTTGTGCATCAAGTCTATCAGACGTTCGTGAGTAAAGTGTAAAAAAGTGGAAAATATACAAGTAAATCAAGAGTTCAATAATCAAGAGTTAAATAGTCGTCTTAAACAATTTAATCCCATGCAGAATATTGTTACAGGTAAGGTAAGAGTTAAATAATCAAGAATTAAATACTCTTAAACAATTTAATCCCAAGCAGAATATTGTTATAGGTAAGGTAATTAATAAAAACCTGTTCCTATTAAATAAATAAATAGCGAGTGGCGGGACAGCTCTTGCAGAGCCACCTAAGTGGCTTACTCTTATCAACAATTCTCTGGGTGTGTGTGAAGGATTAAGGAGACCTACAATTTAACGACGATTCCGAACGGGTAAGTTTGAGAAGCACTTTTTTCGTGACTGATTGATACTCTTGAAAGTTTTGTCAGTTTTTCCGTGAAAGATGAAATAAAAACATTGGACACGAGTAGGACTCGAACCCACGACAATGTTCTGCTTAGCAGCCAACGCACTTACCAATTAAGCTACGGCCAACTACAGATAAGTACGTATTGGACACTCAAAAACACAAAAGAAGCGGATTTTGAGAAAGGTAAACTACTTATTGATTCTTAACAGAAGTAATTCTAATTGTTTCTTCTAAAATTATTATATGTAGATGAAGTTATCAACACTAGTACCAACCTCAACATCAACACAAACACCAAGCAACACCAACTCCAGCACCAAAACCAACACCAACAACAGCACCAACACCAACACCAGTACCAACGACAATAAAACCATCAATAATAACACCAATTTCAGTATCAATCACATTACCAACGCAATCACAAAAACCAAGTTCAAGACGAACACCAGCACCAACACCATAACCGACACCAGCACCATCACCAGCACCAACTCCAACATCAATTTCTACTACAAAACCAAAACATTTGCAAAAACCAAGTTCAAATCCAAAACCATATTTTACTAAGAATTATAATGTAAGTATTTTCATAAGAATTATATGTATGTATATTGTATTTGTACGTTGACTTAACTGTAATAATGAATAATTAAACATATTCCAAAAAACTAGATCTGCCTTATATTTTAAACAATTCTTGCAACTCATATTTCAGAAAAAGGGGTGTCCTGGATACGAAAGCGGTAATCTTATTGAAAGTCGAAATTTTGAAGTGTATCATAATGATTGTAATATTGCAAACCAAACAAATTTTTAAATGTTCAAACTAGCAACCACAGTTTTCAATATGACAACAGTAGTTTTCATATTAAACACCGTGGTTTTAAATTGATTTACTGTGTTTTTCAATATGACTGCTGCGGTTGTCAATTTGAAAATCATGATCTTCAAATTGACAGTAATGATTTTCAATCTACCAACCACTGTTTTCAATCTGACAACCGTAGTTTTCATATTAACTACCGTGGTATTTAATTAGTAAATTGTATTTTTCAATATGACTACTGCGGTTGTCAATTTGAAAATCGTGGTTTTCAAATTAACAAGAATGATTTTCAATCTACCAACTACTGCTTTCAATTTGACAACCGTAGTTTTCATATTAACTACCGTGGCTACTACGGTTGTCAAGTTGACTACCGTGGTCTTCAATTTAAAAGTAATGTTTTTCAATAAGCCTTCCTCGGTTTTCAATTTGATAATTTGGGTTTTCCAAATGACTACTGCAGTGTTTAATACGACTGTCATAGATTTCAATATGACAACCATGGTTTTCGATTTGCCACGCAAATTATCAATGTGACAATCCCGGTTTCGAATCATTAAATTGAAAATTTTAAATTGTCATATTTACTACTGCGGTCATTGGTTGTAAATTGACAACAAAATTGTCAGTTGAATGTAAAAAATAATCAATATGACTGCTGTTTTTGGTTCAGTGTGGGTTTAGCGGTAAATGAGGGAAAAACGAAGTACATGCTGTCTTCGAGTAAGGACACCCAACATCGACGGCTCGGACAGAACATCACAATAGACGCATACAACTTCGAGGTAGTTAAGGAGTTTGTCTACCTAGGCTCCGCTATCAACACGGACAATAACACCAGCGCTGAGATAAGACGAAGAATTACTCTTGCTAATCGCTGTTTCTTTGGGCTAAGAAAGCAACTGAGTGGAAAAGCCCTCTCTCGAGCAACTAAAGTTAAACTGTACAACACCCTCATCATCCCTGTCCTGCTGTATGGTGCAGAAGCATGGACCCTAACAAAATCGGATGAATGT
Organism: Sphaerophoria taeniata; assembly: GCA_943590905.1. Taxonomy (NCBI): domain Eukaryota; kingdom Metazoa; phylum Arthropoda; class Insecta; order Diptera; family Syrphidae; genus Sphaerophoria; species Sphaerophoria taeniata. The sequence goes on from OX016540.1 coordinate 265,292,291, forward strand.
GCCTTAGGCTGTTTCGAGAGGAAAATTCTTCGGGTCATCTTTGGCCCCGTGTGCATTGATGGGGAATGGAGAAGGAGATACAACAGCGAACTTTACGGGTTGTACAACGACGTGAACCTAGCCAGAAGGGTCAAGGTCCAGAGACTCAGATGGCTCGGTCATTTAGAGCGCATGGACACCAATGATCCGGCCCGGAAAGCCTTCGACACTATTCCCGAGGGACGCAGCAGGAGAGGAAGACCGCGACTCAGGTGGCGCACACAAGTGGAAGAGGACCTCAATCAACTTGGAGTGCAAAACTGGAGACAGCTAGCTAGGGACCGAGCTGACTGGCGGAGACTGTTGATTGAGGCCCAAGTCCACACCGGACTGTAGCGCCACCTTAAGTAAGTAAGTAAGTAAGTAAGTAAGAAAGTTTGTACATACTTGTTAGAGTAAATAAATAAATAAATAAATAAATATAAATGCGGCAGTTTTGTTTGTTGACGTAGCAATTCAAAGAAGAATTGCGCTTCATCGCTAAACAAATTTCGCTTATGAAAATCGGGAATAACGGCCATCTCGTTTTGGGCCCATTCGACGAATCTACGCCTTGCTTGATTATCGTTTGGCTTCAATTCTTGGACAAGTTGGATTTTAAAAGCACGCAAACCAAGATCCTTCCGCAAACGCAAAATCTTCCATAAAGTGGATGGACACAGATCCAATTCCTGTGCTCGATGGCGGATGGACTCATTCGGGTCTTCCTCAATACTTCGCTATACAGTAGCAATATCTTCTTCTGTACGCACCGTACGGCGGCGTCTCTGGGGATGCGAGTTATCAATTAGAGTAAACGTGGTGCGAAAACGTTCCATGAATAATCGAATAACTGCCCTGATGGACGATTTTTTCGACGATAAAATGGACGTAGTGCGCGATACGTATTCCGCACAGAACCATTATTTTCGAAATAAAATTGCACAATTTGCAGGCGTGAGTCTATTCATAATGAATTGCCCAACCAAACTGAGAATAAATCATTTGAAATTTGTTAAATCGGTCGCCGTCTTGAAAAGTAATGCCAACTTAAAGTTCTATACCTCGAAAAAAACACCCGTTACAATGCTCATATACTGAGAATATTTTTCAACAATTTTTATCAACATTTTTACCGATACTCTTTCTCCCGTTTAACTCACATTATGCATACAAAGATGCTGTAGAGCTTAGAGCAATTAAAAAAAGTTTTAATCCATCCAGTGCACTGTTTTATTCCATCTCCAAAGACATATAGGTGTCATAACAGGTTCAGTTCCTCCTAACAAATTGAAAAATTATGCCTTTGGTCAGGCTTTATGCCCATTGAACTGCTGCCATTTCACTTCAAGCTTAGTGGTGTAGAGCGAGCGCCAGATCAACCAAACTAAAAATTCTCCTCGCTTTGCTTATCGGGGACATGTCACAGATCACAGAATTCCCGAACGCATGAATTTGTGTGTGTCTTGCAAGAAGATACTTGCGTTTAATTAGCGATCATCGTTCGTAGCGTCATCGCCTCCGCTTACTGCTGGACTGCAAACCTATCACTAATGCCAACGATGCGACTCTGGCTCAAGTCGTATACAAACGCTTTACGCTCGAGTAAGCTGCGTTTCCATTGAGGAACTACGATAGAGAGATAAACGATTGCCTCTACGGTAAGAGATACTGTTTTGTTAGTACAGAGGGTTTCTGTTTCGGTTTAATTAGCCTTGAATGTTGGTGCAAAAAGAGTCTCCAGGCAGTCATACTGCAGCAATTAAGAGTGTGTTTGAAATCGTCTTAAACAAATAAAAACGGACATTTCTTAAGTTTATTATGACAAATGGATTTGCTATTGGAATTGATGGTGGGATGTTTTAATTAAAACTTTGCCCTTAGGTAGGTACAACTGTTATTTGAACTCAATACGGAATTTCAAGGTTCATGAGTTTTGTCATTATGAAGCCGTTAGATGATTGATTGGAAGCCATGAAGTGCTTTATATAGCTTATGAGTATATAAATCAGACTTTCAAATTTGCCTTTGGTGGTAATTAATGAGAATAACTGAAACGAAGATTGTGGATCAATAAGTTATTATTAAAAGTGAGGGAATACAAATTTCGGTCATAAAACTCTACAATCGACTTCCTCGCTGATCTTTATATTGAAGACATGATCATCAAATGGCGCCCATCCTGGCAGCGCCCAGGAAGAGGAACACCTGAGGTGGTAACCTCTTAACTTTTCTCTGGATCCGAGGATATTTCCTCATCCAAATCAAGCACAGTGAAATGAAGGTGGTAGCATACGCTGAGGGCTAACTTTTGGAATACCAATCATTGTATCGAACCACAATTAAGATCTCTGAACGAGTGCAACGCCTCGGAGTGATTTTAAATTTAAATCTTACTAAGGTGCCAATAACAATAAAGCAGTATTATAGGTTAGATACAACCAAAGGACAAATAAAGAATTAACGTATTGTTACACTTCCTGACTGACTAATCATATAACTTTCCTTCCCTATGGGGAATACATACACCTAACGAAACCTTTGCCGATTTGCTTCTTAATAAGCCTCCTTTCAGATTCGTTTAAGTATAATAACATGGTATAACCTGCTAGGGTTCCATAAAGAGAAAATGGTGCTCATTATGAACGATCTATGTAGAATGCACGAGGACACAGATCAATTAGAAAGACCACTGGTATTTTCAGGTAGCAGCCAACTGAGCTCCAAATGGATGGAGCAGTTTTTTACACTCACAATAAATTTATGTTAGCCCGGCGGTTAAGGGACGAACCGTCATGATCAGCCCATTATTCTCGCCATTCACCACCTTTTTATCGATTTTAAGGCCGCGGAAGAGACGAACCCTATAAAGCTATGTGTAGTTGCGGCATCCCTGCCAAACTCGGTCCAAGCGAGCAAAATGACTATGGAGAACTTAAGCTGCTCCATCAAGGTTGGCAACGAGCTTATTCAATGTCAAAAAAGGAATCAGACAAGTCGATGCACAAGCAATCTTTAACATCGTACTTGAGATGGAGAAGTATAAGACCGAACACCAACGGCACTATCTCCAAAATTCTATTCAACTTCTCGCTTACGCCGATGATATTGATAAAATAGGAAGAACACAGCGTAATATCAATGGCGTATTTTTGAGAATTCAGACAAAAGCGGAAAAAACGGGTAGAGCGGTAAATGAGGGCAAAACAAGGTATATGCGGTCTTCAAAGAAGGGCACCGAACACCGACGCACGGTTCGGATAGAACGTCACAATAGACGCATATAACTTCGAGGTAGTTGAGACCGGCAATATCACCAGCGCCGAAATCAGACTAAGAATTACTCTTGCTAATACCTGTTTCCTTACGCTACGAAAGCAATTGAGTAGGCAAGCCATCTCTCGATCAACTTAAAAAAAACTATACAACACCCTCATCATGTGCAGAAGCATGGACCCTAACAAAAATGTGCCTTTTGCTGCTTCGGGAGGAAAGTTCTTTGGGTTATCTAAAGCCCCGTCCGCATTGTTGGGGAATGGAGAAGAAGATTCAATAGCGATATTTACGGGTTGTACAGCAACACGGACGGTCAAGGTCCAGCGACTCAGATGGCTCGGTCACTAAGAGCGGATGGACCAAAAAGCCTTCGATACCATTCCAGAGGGACGAAGAAGTAGAGGAAGACTGCCACTCAGGTGGTGCATCCAAGTGCTCAAGACCTCAATCAACTTGGAGTGCAAAACTGGAGACAGCTTGCACGGTCTGCCTCTCTCCAAAATGACTGGCATACATCCTGCAGACATTTTACAATATTTTAACTGCAAAACGAAAATAATACGTATACGCCACAGTGATCATCGCTCCGCAGAAAGCATAAAATTCATCTAAGAAGACCGCCATGAATTGTGTTGCTCGTAACATTTTTGTTAAGTTTTCATTATCCGACGTATTCACTACCTCTCTCGTATATCAAATGAAGGCTATAAAGTTAATTACCTACATCATGTCTAATAAGGTGAAATTAAGCTTTACATCAAATGTTTAATTATTATGACCAGGTAAAAGTCTCCTTGATCCCTAAGCACCCAAGTTCAACAACATCGAGTATTTACCTCAACTCTTTCGTTTTAAATTGCACTTTCCTTGCAAACGACACGGAAGCTGTTCATTTCATTAATTTTACTCTCATCAGCGACAATTTACTCGTCTTAAAATTAATTCTTTCGTTTAATTTAATTCACACCGACCTAACCGCAAATTAAACATCCTCCATCTCCATCAAGGGACAACGTTCTCTAAGCAATCAGTCGACAGACCTCCAAAGACCTTTTCTAACAACGATTTTTCTCATCACATAGGTCCTAGACTAGACAGCAAAAGTACAAAAAAACTCGGCAAAATAATTAGAAATTAAATGGGCGGATCATAATGAAGACAACGCACGAAACTCTACAGAAAACAAAAAAGAAAACAAATCTCAACTCAAATTCGCTTCGAAAATAACACTTCCTGGTCATTAACTCAAGGTCATTGCTAAGACAGATTGCATGCTCAAAACTCGATTGCATCTTCATAATCGACCATGACGATGCCATCGACGAAGCTCAACACCACATAGAGACGATGTGAAGTGACTTCTTGTTATGTGATGGCCGAGCCGGGACAAAGCAGAAAAAAATCGAAAGAAAAACCACACTCGACGAGCGACTAGCGTCGATTACCTGAGCCATTTTAAAATCTAGAAAAACCTGACAATCGATGTCAACACACCCTCTTTAAACAGCAAGTGCTGCCTGTGGTGTAACGCATCGTTTCGGTCGTCGCCAGAACATCTGCGCAGCAGCAAAAGAAACACCAATATATCGGTCAATCAACAATCACTCGCGCTGATGAAGTATGACTGAGTGAATGGTCATGACACATCCTCAATCCGCATCCAACATCTTGCGGATGCCAATGTGTCAGATTGTCTTGTGGACGATGGCTGCACCAGCAATTAACCGCTGGAGTGTTTTGTTGTTGGGGCATCATCGGACACCATCAAGCTGCGAGATTATGTTCGATGGGAGATTGTACCCCAAAGCGATTGATAGCCCACTCGACAACCGTGTTTATAGGTGAACCACGCCCAGAGTTGCCATCGTGATGTAAGGATCCTTGCATCGGTAACACTGCCTTCGACAGCCAATTACTTAATAAATCAAGTTGGAGTATGCCTACGCGAAGACTCTACCAATAAGTATTAAGTGATCCCAACGTGCCTCTCGATTGTGAAACTATTTTGCAAGAATTATAATTAAAGTATACCGGTGCGCATGCGCATAACTGACTACCATCGCTGCTTCTGGTTATCACTGAGCCATCATCGTTCATCTTCGTGGGGCATTTTCTTTTTCCCTGGCATTCAAATCAATCGACGAATGGCCAAAGCGAAGAAGCGGTAATCGGCGTAAATTGACAGCCAGTGCGCGGTGCATGCGAGCACATGCTCAATTAAACCCTGAGAACAAGCAACAAACACTATGTTTCTCTTTTCCATTTCCATTTCGAATGTCGGGCGAAGTTATTGATACTCATGGCCATGAACGGAGCCTATAGATGGCCACAGTCGGACTTGTTCCCCACAAGCCCCTTGAACGCGCTCAATGAGGACAAAAAGGTATCACTTTGAAGGAGTCAGTCTAGCCCTGCCAACCTGTCGATAATAAACCGCGTAGTTAAGCGTTATGGTGAATGACCGACTGCTATTTTGCTTAACCCATCAATTTCACACCTTGAGAAAAATTGCTCTACAACCGCAAAAACTGCACTGGTGCGTGGTGTTACAGGAACAGTTCGACCAAGCGTTTATTGTTTCTTCATTCTGACACTGCTGATGGTATGCGCATCGCGCACCAAAGTGCGTTTTTCCGCTCATACAACACTTTTGCTGCACAAAGGTATTTTTATTGGATCCACTTTGTTGGGAGCTAAGTATACGGTAGGTTACCTCGAACCTCTGTAAAATTGAAATTTAACTCCACACCACCGGTAAGGCTGATGGTAAATGATTATTGGTAGCTTTTAATGGTTGGGTTGGAGTTGAACTCAATTGAATTCAATTTGCGTGGAATGCACTGGTTTTTTCTGCAACATACCAACAAAAGAATTATGGAAGAGATGTCATCGCCTCCGACTCATACCAAACAAATCCATAGAAACTAGTGCATGCAATGGAGTTCGAGTGGGTTTTCTGACAGCCGCCAATAATCCAAATGCATCCACCGCTCGTGTTCTTCCTTAATGACGACAGAAATAATAATAATCATCTTTTCTGCGTTTGCACTCCTCACCAGAAGTCCCAAACATTCAGACACGCACTTCTCCAGCATCTCGCTTTCCGACATTTTTGGTCATTCTCAAACATCGAACACGGAAGAATTGCATCCATAGGGATTCAGACCATTCGTTGGCTAGTGCTGAGGCTGTTGAGGATACATATTCTCTCTTTGGTCATTGGACACATGGAATCTCGCGTCCAAGATCATTGTCCACTTTGCAATCTCTGATCTGAAAGTGAAGCAATGTCCCGCATAACAACGCGTGTGTCTGCCGCATACTGCCAACTGCTGCTCCTGTAGTAACTGGTGTTTCATTGTGTCCACTTTTGGGAACACATTTCAAACGCATTGTTAGCATACATCGGATGCAATCTTGTTTGCCTAATAGTTTGTTGATATTTCGGCTGCAAATGGCAGGCGGCAGCAATTTGATCTGTTTAAGTAGAGAGCAGACGCAGAGAGTACATCGAGCTGGCATCATGTTTGGAGTGGTCTCTATGTTGCTAGCAGTATACGGACCATTTTCGGGCATCATTGGCCGTATATCATGATGATTATTTGGAGAAATGCAAAAGGACCTTCTTGCTTTAAGTCTGCGGGTGAGATATGTCCAAAATGTGTTCCATTTGTTTTGGAAATTGCTGGAATTTATTGCTTTGCATATTTATATTGCTACTGTTGGGTTCTCAACTTGCGTCTTGTGCGGTTTTTGGTGATATCGTTTTAATGACAGAATTCCATATTATAGAGCGCGTGACGCTGTGGCACGAGACTGCTGGAGATGGTTATGAAAGTTAAATAGCATGTGACAAAGTCACTAGCTTTTTTCAGAGGCATTGAAGACGTGGTACGACCGACATCGAGGTGTTATCAGTGAAAATATCGAATTCAGGTGTGCTTTTATGGAATCATTTAAGGAACTGGCGAAACTTTCTCTTGAGAACTATTATTTTTACACATAAGTTGTTTAAGAGAAAATCATACCATAATCGGTTTGATGGTTCTGGAACACAGTTCTTTATTAAAAAAATAACAGTTTAGTAGAACAGCTTATCCAAAGCATTTTTTTTTTCAAAATTCATTTTATTCAATTCACTTATGATTACGTAATACTAGACAATGAATTCAAACTAGCTTATTATCTAAAATCGTATATTTAACTTACTGGCCCCAACCGGGCGCTCTAAGTAATTCATGTTCTCTTAAAACTAATGCCTTTCGGCCTATGAACTATTTTATTAAATTTAATTGATTGTCCAAAGCATTCCTCTTCTTGTATGTTCATGTAGTCGACCTGGCCGATGAATTTTTCGCCTTTAACTATGCCACAACTGGGGTCATTTTGGACTATTGCAAGAACATATTCCACCTTCTCTGATTTATTATGCTGTAACCATCCAGTTTTGACACGGATTGCTTCCTCCAAAGCGAGTTTGAAGAAGAGGCAGACCAGACGAGTCTTTTTAAAATATAGACGATTCTGGAATCGTTGACCTGCAATGGTGGAGCCGTCAATTCTTCAGTTTGTTAACAGTTAGACAACATTTTTACACAACCATTTAAACGTTAAGTCACCAGAGAAAAGCATCTGGACTTCTCTCTTCAAGTACGTTTCCAAGTGAAAAGAGGTTGCCTATGCTGTCAAAGCTTTCGGCCTTCAGCCTTAGGAGATTACTCAGAAACATGGCACTCTCGTTAACCATATTCGTGGATGCTGCTACTTATATTCTCTAAGTGACCAACACATCTGAGTCGCTGGACCTTGACCCTTCTGGCTCTAACGAAGCGTTACAAATTTTTACTTCAACTCGCCGAAAACGAAAATAAAAATTATAAACCGAACCACCTAACCGATCGTTGAGAAAATTATTCAATTTCGAATTATCACCCGACCCGCTCATGCATTATTTCTAAACCAGAATCTCACGTCAACTCTCATACGTTGATTCGATATCTACTTACAATATAAACATTACATACCCTGCATTCGTTTTATTATTCAAAGTCATATCCCGTACATAGTTTCTTGCAATTTACGTTGTGTTATTACGCAAAAACGTAACATTGCAAAGCAAAATTAGGGTTTTCCCTTCTTGGGGTTTTTACCAGTCTTGTGTACAGAGAAGTGAGAGACGCCGGGAAGCAAGCAACCTACACTTCGTGTATGACCGCTTCGCCTTCTTAACCTGAACCTTTTTCCTAAACTGTATTTCTTTTGCCAGTCGAGAATCCACTTCTTCCAAGTGTATCTCCGACTAGGGATAGGGAAGGCTTCTCCTGACCTTTTTTTTTATTTTGCTGGACCAAATCCGTCCGTTTATTCTGTGGTTGTTCTTCTTCTAAGCGCACTTCAGACAGCAGCCGTCAGTCGGGGACCGTTCAGCCGTCTATTCTCTAGTTTGGTGCTAGAGACAGAAGCAGCATTTTGAGACCTGCTTGTTTATTGTAAGACCGTATACAACTTTTATTACATATTTGAAGACAAAATAAAAATCCGTATATGAAATAACGTTATTTTAAGAATTATTATTGTATATAGATCGTAAGCATTATATGAAATACTCTGTTATTTTAAATCATAAGAAGCACTTTAATTAATTTTGATAAGACATTTGAAAGGTTGGTAGTTATTCGAAGTTTGGAACTTGTTGCCCCAAGTTTATTTGCTTTCTTTGGGATTGATCCTGGACACTCTGAGCTTACCTCAACATTAAATAAAAAAGCATAACATGGCTAGGTCCGTGTCGTTGTACAACCCGTAAAGTTCGCTGTTGAAACTACTTCTCCATTTTCTTCAATGCGCACGGGGTCATAGATAACCCCAAGAACTTTCCTCTCGAAACAGCCTAAGGCAGTTTCATCCTATTAGCCTAGGTAGATAAACTCCTCTACTAACTCTAACCTCATTAACCTCGCTTAACACAGTTTTGCCCCATCTGTCTCAATTCTGAAAATGGCGCGAATCACGCAGTGTTCTTCTCATTATGTCAATATCATCGGGCAGGCGTACTTAAAAAGTTGAAAAGACTTTGAAAAAAAGTGACTCTGGTGTTGACGATGGAGTTTTGCAACATCTTCTCAAGCACGATATCAAAGAACAGTAAAGACTTGTCTGAACCCCTCTTTGACATCGAAAGCATCCGTAAGCTCGTTCCCTTGATAAAGCTTGGCAGGGATATCAAACCTAGACATAGCTGTTAACAGTTTATCTCTGTAGATGCCGTCTTACGCGGCCATTAAATCTATAAAAAGGTGGCGGGTTGGGTGTCGATTTGAAGTTCACAGGTTTCTTCCACAAAGTGAACATTTGGACGATGGTTGATTGTCCTGGTCTGATGCCAATCAGATGGTTGACGAAGGGCTTCAGACGTTCAGACTTTCACATATTACTGGCTACTTTCTACAAAACTGATATGAGTCCAAAGCTTGAGGGAGTTTTACTCCCATCTCTTGGCCTGTGTACCAGTACCTTGAGCCTCTTGAATGGTTAACAAAAAGAGCTCTATGAATATGATAGGCGATAAAGACATCACTGATTCATTGACTTCGTTGGAACACCATCGTTACGTTTTATCTCTTTCCCTTTTTTGTCGTTTCATGAACGGTAAGTGCTCTAGCTCTAGTTGCATTAATCCCCTAAAACAATTCACCTTCCAGGAATGCCCATCAATTAACCCTTGAACCAAACGTACGGTCATGTATAGAGAATCGTTCTTTAACCGTACTACGAGAATGTGGAACTCTCCTCTACACTTTGTCTTTCCCAATCATTGAAAACCAATGAACATCAACATGTCCTATACCCTTTTGCAATGGTTAAGGCGTTGCGTTATCAAAATGAAGAGAATCCATCCTAATGTCACTGTTTAGAACGAATTATGGGCTGGCGGCACATCCATCAGTAAATCGATCCAAAACTCACATTATTGGTTCAGATTGTAGAAAGGCATGAACGTATTTAGTAAGACTAGAAAGAAAAGACCAGTTCTTATAGGTCTGACTCTGACGGTAACTGGTCGATCGTCGATGTCCAATTTTGACTCTAAATTAATTAATTAAATTAAAATTTGAAAATGTACTTCGTAAATATATTTTATTCCAAAAATGTAAATGCCAAACAAATTTAAACCTTATTTTTGATTTATTGAATTTTTTTTTGAAAATCGTCGGAGCCGTTTTTTTTTAAATAATTTTTTATATATAAAATTTTTCAAAAATGTCTAAAAATTAATTTGGGTATACAGTATTCAAGAATATGTAAATATACATTTTATGAGTAAATTTCGATTTTTAATCTGCCCTATCGAGGTATTTTTCGGAGCGGAATTTTGTCCGATTTCGTACGTTTCGGACAAATTTGGCTTCGAGGTATTCTTCCGACTTACAAATCGGAATTTTTCCCGACATAAAGTAACGCAGTACGATGAGTAACAATGTGGTGCGATGATTAGCTTTATTTTCCTTAATTTTTGAAAATTTGGTTTCCGATTTGTCCGCCGAAAATTGTTTGCGGAATTGTTTGCCGAACATGCTCGTTTGCGTTATTCCCTACACGGCAAACACATAATTGGCGAACATCCTTTCGTGTTGATTCTTGAAAGTGTGGGGATGTGCCAAAAGGAGAATAAGTCGTTGCGCTTATGGTTATCTCATAGATATAATAGATTTGTTCGCGATATCAACAAATTCTTGTAGATGGTGCGAATTGCTGATGGCGAACATCCAAAAGACATCAGAGAAAGTGATTACTTCACAAAATTAATGAATAGTCCCCAATAGACACAAATTGTTAAATAGAACAAAAAGCAACAGAAACGTAATAAAGTTAAATGCCTACACTATCTTTAAACTCACTTTTTTATTCTACTTTTTTGAACACTTAACACTTTAACACTGGCACTGGCTTCTCAGCCATCAGGAAACCAGCATGGTCGGTTATCACTTCGATCGGGGCATTTTCGTTTAAACAATCCAACTTGAATCCACATCTATTGCATTAGGAGATTCTCAAACCAGCCGCTACACCATTATGAAAATTTGGCCTTTCGTTATGCTGGAAATTCAATCTGCTGCATTTCGATGGTTGCTCCTTTGAACCGTTGAATTGACCTCGATGTTTTGAAAACTTGTAATTTCGATTGCAGAGGCTGCTGGACAACACGATTTACGTAATTAGCTTTGCATTTACATCTAAATAAAGCAGAAATTTGTTCTTTTATGGAGCCCAAAAAAATCCAAGACATACCTTGAATTGCATTCGTAAATTCCTGTCGATACATGCTCGTACAATCGTTTGTATTGATAGCCAACCATTTCAGTGGCCACGGAGGGCATGTCATATTTACCTCCAGCATAAGTAAGCTGCCAGCAAGAGCAAGCACAATTTGTTTTGCCCTTTTGAAATAAGAAAATTGAATTCAGCTTTTGAAAAGCAAAAGCGAATTTGACATTACAAATTAGTGATGGCCCTCTTAAGACTTATCGATTTTAATTACAGTAAATCGAAATGTTATCGTGTGTTTTATTGCTTATTATTAAGTTGCATTGGTGTAAGAAAGTAAAAAAAAACTTTAACGTTACTGAAGTTCATTCATTTCAAAATTCAATTCAATAAATAACACAATTATGAGAAGTGACATGTCTTAATCGATAACCTAATTTCTTTTGCACATCTCAATAAAAAAATTGTAAGCCATCGCATGTCAAATAATGTGTTGCCGTATTTTTGTCCGATGACATTTAGCTCGAATACAAATTAAACCTCCGACCATATTTGCGTTGCGGAAAATTGTCCGCTCCGAAAAATACCTCGATAGGGCAGAATATTGATTCGTTTTCAAGATACACAATTTTGAAAAAAAAGTTTAAAATATTTTTTTAAAAATCCAAAAAAATTTTGATCGGACTTTTATTTTTCGAGAAAATCTAATAAAAAAAAACGGTTCTATGGGAGCGGGAGGTACCGTTTTGGAGCAATACAAAATTTTTCTGTTTACATAAAATACATGAGTGTTTAAAAAAATTAAATTTGAGGAAGTTTAAAAAAAATCGTAGGAACCGTTTTGGAGAAAATTTAAAGTTTTGGTTTTTTGCCATAAAAATCGTATGGTGGTTTCCCTAAATTTTGATCTTAAAAAAACAAAATGAATAAACTGGGATATGAGTTTTTGCTCAAACCTCTTATTTTCAAGTTTGAAGTCAATCGGAGCAGTGGTTAAGGCTGTAGGTGCCTGTAAACTTCTAGACAGACAGACAGACGGATTCGCCGGACCCACTTTTTTCGACTTCTCTATCATCGTAATGTCATATCTCATCATCATCATCATCTCAAATTTTTTTTTTTTTACGAATTCAATACTTGCCATATATTCTATATGTCGCAAGTAAAAACAGTGAAAGCTTATGTCTGCCCTTCGGCCTTTTTCAGTTGATAAAGTTAAGCCAGAAATTTACTGTGATAGAAACAAAACTTGTCAAAGGCAATTAAGTTTAATGATGCAATTTCGAATCCACCCGCATACCCGTTTTCCCAAATTCAAAATCTCTGAATCACGACCCGGAATGCAACTGATTTATGTGAAGCAGAAACAATATGCGTTCCCATCTCTGCATGTTTGCAACTTCAAATTATTCAAATCAGCAAAAACTTTCATGCAACAAAAAACAATTCAATTCGACACTGTCTTCCGTCACGCATTTAAGTTGGTCACATTAAAATAACAAAAAATGAAAAGAACCCAAAAAACAATATCATCCATTGATATCTAGAAATTCTGGTAATTGCTTGTCATTTCTGGCCATAGTCTTGGTCGTGTCTAAGATGTTGTCTATAACTTATTCCATTCGCCACCACCGCCACCACCGCCACCACCGCCATCACCGCCACCACCATGACCATCACCGCCACCAAAACAAGAACAGCATTTCTTGGCGGTTCATGGTTCTCACGTTCGTCCAGCAAGAAATCTATATGCAAATCCCAGAAAAGAAATAACTTTTTTTGTTCACTATCAAACTCGACTATGCTAATATAAGAAACAAGCTGAACTAAATTGAAGCAACCAAATCAGCAAGCAATAACAACAACAACACCAGCAAACTGCACCAAAATCGTGTCCCGAATTATCATCATCAAAAAGGCTCAATATCGGTGCCTGGGATGACTATTGCCTACCCCACAATAACTTAAAGAATTAAACCGAAAAAAAGGCAAAATAATAAAACATAAACATAAAAAATCCATCGCGACGATAATCGTGAATTAAATGACCCAGTCGAGCACGGCGCGCGCATCCGCCAAATGGCCGAGAGGAAGAAGAGCATTCTCCAATTCGAGCTCAAATTCAAAGACCTCATCCTCATCACTATGCAAGTATTTCATTGAAACAGTGGTATCGGTGAGCGCGAAGCCAAATGCCAATAATCATTATCGAGGTCTTGAGGAGTGCTCTGTGGTGTTAGAGTTGGATGGCCAGAGGGCAGGGAGAACGTATATAAGAGCCATCATGAGACAGCTCAAGGCGCTGGAATAAATACCTGTTAGAAACTTAAATCGCGATGCACTGACGACACAACATTGACTTTGAACAGTGCAAGGATTGGATTTTAACAGGGACGGATTTGGTAACGATTGATTGTGACCAAAGTTTGTTTTTTCTTATTAAATTTTGATTTTGATTGAACATTGAATTTACAGTACTTCGCACATGAATGTGACGAACTACAGACACATAGCAGCACTGGTGACTGAGACCATCGGCTGGGACAGAACAAGTCATTAATACAACAGAGAGAGACAGATAGATACATAGAAGGAAAACACATAACAGAAACCTACGTGGCTCAGAGGAGGAGACATAGATGTTATATTGTCTCGTGTTATCGCACAGGTGGCCTCAGATAAGCTGGCAATTTTGGTAGAAGCTGGGGCTTGAACCCGCAGCATTTGGCTTAGAAGTCACTCATTCCTCTGAACCATGGCCACCTGCGTGCTGTGTCACCGAAACCTTTTCCAAAGTAAAAAGCGTAAGGTTTTCAAGACATTTGATGTCCCTAGCTGCTTTAAAACTAAGAAATTAGTGGAATTAAAAAATTCGTTTGGGAAATAACCCCTGCAGGGTTTATTGCCGCGGGTGTTATTGCACTGCACCGGTTGAGGTCATCTTCAACTTGCCTTGGGCTTTCTCTACTACGTCGTCTCTCTGTTTTCCACGTCGTGACCAAGCCATCTGTGTCGTTGGGCCTTTACTCTTTTAGCTAGGTCAGTGTCGCTGCAACCCTTACAGTTCGTGGTTAAATCTTCTCCTCCATGCACCGTCTATACAAACATGACCATAGATCTTCCGTAGAAATTTTCCCTCGAAGCAGCTCAACGCGCTATTATCAGTTTATAACAGGGTCCATGCTTCTGCACCTTAATGCAGGACGGATATGATAAGGGTCTTATAGAGCGTCACCTTAGTTGTTCGGGAGAGGTTTTGCTACTCAATTGCTTTCTCATCCCAAAGAAACCGCAATTAGCAAGAGTTATTCTCCTCTCAATCTCGGCGCTGATGTTAATGTCCGGCAGTGTTGGCAGCGGAGCCAAGGTACACAAAGTCCTTAACTACCTCCAACTTATGTGTCTATCATGACGTTTTGAGCAAGACGTTGGTGTCTGTGTACTCACAAATGCAAAATTGACATCATGCATATGTTTTCCCAATAATATTAATATCGTTGGCATACGCGAGTAGTTGCACAGACCTTTGGAAGATCGATGAAAAGATTGTAGGTGTCGTTCCGGAGCCCTTGGGTTTTTTCAAGTATCTGCCGTAGTGTGATTTTGTTTATCGATGGTGGACCTTTCTGGTGCAAACCCACACTGATATGCACCAATAAGTTTGTTTGACAAACAGCTTCAAACGTTCACAAAGTACTACAGAAAATATCTTATAGGCGATATAAAGGAGGTTTTTGCCTCGAAATGGGCGTAGTGTGGAGAGTCTCCTTTCTATCGAGATCCAAACTGCTGAGGTTCCATCCATCGGGCATTCTCTCTTCCGACCATATTCTGCAGATGAGTTGGTGAAAGCTCCTTACCAGGTAATCGCCGGCCACTTTGGTAGGGATGTCCTCAGCTCCCGCGGCTTTGTTGGTTTTAAGCTAAGCTTACATTAATCACTTCTTCAAGGCGCAAATGTAGGCTTCCGTCGTCTTCATTAAATGGTTCATTCTTCCTGACATGGGAATTTGATTCGTCATCGCCGTTTTACAGTCAACAGAAGTGGTCTTTCGATACGATACGATATATCCCTGTTGGTCCTTACAGGCTTTAGTTGGTGCTCTGTAACCTTGAGTCATTCGTTTCTCTCTTTTTCCTTAAGAAATCCATGTGTACTTCTCTCCTCTTCTGCTGGTAGAGCTTCCAAGCTGCTCTCGTCCTCCTGTGTAGTTTTGCTGGTCGTGTGAAAACTAGCACATGAGAGGCAGCATCCCTTAAAGCTTCCTGGCAATTCTTTAACATTCGATGCTGGCTGTAGCGGACTACTCAAGAGGTTACTTGACACTTGAACATTTAATCATAAGTCAAGAACTTGTTGCAGGGATATCAGATCTTCACTCTCAACAAAGGAAAACCGATGTTCTTTCGAGTCCATCAATTAAACTTCTAGCAGGCAAGTAAGACCTGAAATTAATTTTAGAGGACTAAAGACGCCTTCCTGGTGTACACCTATTGTGATTTTGACAAAGGTTTCTGGAACTCCAAATTATTCAAATGAGATTTCGAGATTGTCCATCAAATACTTTGTCAAAATAAACCCATGCGGTACGCAAATACTCCAAGGATTGGACATACCCGCGACAAATCCACATTGATCATGAGAGTCCAATCGTTTTTTGCAGTCAGCTACCTAGGAATCGCTCAACTTCATGTTTTGTAAAATTTGCTTAATCGAACGCTAATTTTCACAACTTGTTGTGTAACACCTCCCTTGGAGAAAGAAAATTTCCTCACATGATATTTAATTTCTTATTCCTTTCAGCTTGAAGCCAAAAAACCTAAGATACGTATGTGAACCTGAAGTCTCCCCTCTTTTTCATGCGGCCCACCAGCTACTTGTACAGTATTTTTAACCGATTCACTAACTTCTTCAACTGTAGGTACCGTCGGAAATTTTTCTAAAGTTAGAACACAATAAGGAAGTTTAACGTCCGTCACAACCTTACAAGGTCTTCCGTATTCTTTTCTCCTTCTCTAGAGGGGCATTTCGAACAAGCTTTGAATTCTTTGCGACAAATTTACCTCTGCGAACAAAAATCGACTGCATGATACACCAGAGACCAGAACTTATACTAGTCTGTTGATTGTCACCAGAATCCTTGAAAATAAGGGTTAACCGATCCTACTGTACCTCTTGAAGAATTATCTTCAAGAGCTTCGACCTGTTTTTTTTTTAGTGCTACCGGCCAATTTAGCTGCCGTTCTGCAAGCCTTATACCAGCCATGCTAGCTGACATTCAGCATCCCGGGACGAGTGCTACCAGAGGCTACCGATTGATCTAGATACCAGACTTTCGGAGTGATGTGTGGAGTGTTGCAAAAAAGGGTTTGTAACATGCTGCTCTGCCAGTGCTGAAGAGCATTTTACCTACTGATCCTGAGCGAATCAGGGATTAGAGCCGAAATCTAAGGGTTATTGAGTATACTCGCACGGAAAAGTACCAATCTGGGATAATGAAGAATACCATGAATTACTAACAAATAACATTACCTACCACTAAAGCTGACAAAAACTTTACTTCGCCTTAATCCTCCGAATGGGGCAAATCCCTCCCTTCATTGAAGCTATCCACTGTGCACTGCACTTAAAGTTGTTTTTTGCTACAATTTAGCGATCCGTAGCGAAGAACTCTAATCGAAAGTGGGTCATAAAATTTCTGGGAAGAGGAATCTTCCTATGTCACAGTACCATGCCAGCCAACCAAGCAGCACAAAACTTGCAACAGCAGCAGCAGCAGCAATAATAATTATTCGGTCCGGTTCTCAGCTTGAGATAAACAAATTCAAATGCCTTTTTGACGACGACAACAACGACAACCACGACAACGATCGACCGAGAGGATAACTGTGATCTCGAGATATCGACAAAAGTCGAGAAGCCACAAACGACAACGACAACCAAGGCGCACAACCATCATTTTCCATATACTATGGATTAGGGATAATTGAGATCGCGTTTGCTATGGAGTTTGGGTATTTGAAGAAAGTTACCTCCGGGATCGGGATGGCCAACTTCACTTTCCTTCCAGCAGGGGCAACTTTTTCAATGCCTCCATGCATCATCCTCACTCACTCACAAGCGAACGCAAAAATGGTAAGCAGCCATGTGACCCTGCTACCATACTGTTTGGTGTTGCTGCCATGGCCACGGTCGACCGACCGCCTTGCTGAAGAAGATCACCGGCCACCGGTGGTACGTCTGATGAATTATTTATAATGTCAATTGGACGTTGAACGCTCCAGCCAGCAGAGCAAAACATTTGTGCGGTGCGTGCATGCTCCCATCTCATATCAAGCAATCAGCAGCGCGCGGTGCGATGGGACTTGTGACGATGGCGATGGATAATAATGGCGAATTTCGCGCGCACATTCGTGATAGTGACAATATTTGGCGAAGTGAGTGAAAAGCCATTTCATATGGGTTTTGGCACCGATTAGCCCGCTTTAACCGGGCGGAGCGGTGGTGGTGAGCTGCAGTCCGGATATCACCATATTTGATAAAGTTGATGGTGATTTTTTCAAGGTCTCTGGAGGCTGCCATTCGGATTTCAAGTCACGAATTTGACCAATATGAGCAAAAGCGCGCTATTTTTTTTATATTCAAGAGAGAAGAAGATCGAGTTTTCGACTTTGAAATCGGATTTATTTGGATTTAGATTCGAATTTCGGATATGGTTATGGGATGCCATCATTATATCGCAGTACCGGCATTCATGACATGGATATCTTTTATGTGCTGTGATGGTGATTTGGTAGGTTGTTGGCTTGTTTTTGTCGCCATTGAATGAAAGTGTACGATTTTAATGTCAATTGGCTAAACGCTGTTGGGAATATATTTAAGATGTTTACACAGAAGTCTTACATGAGGCTGGCTTTCATATCAAGATTGCTTCTGGGGATAAGAAATATTCGTGAGAGAAAATAGAAACTACATGTACGTAAGCACACTGGAATTTGGTGTGGAATTTGCAATGTTTCTTCTTCAATTCTTAAGATACTTAAGTTAAATAAATAAAAATAAATAGAGTGGTGCGACAGCTCTTGAAGAGCCAAGGCCTAAGTGGCTTACTCTCATCAACAATTCTCTGAGTGCGTGTGAAGAATTGAGGGGACCTACAATTTAACGCCGATTCCGAACGGCAAAGTTGAGAAGCACTTTTTTCATGACAGATTGATACTCTTGAAAGATTTGTCAGGTCTTCGCAAGAGGCAGTGCCCGTGAAAGATGAAATAAAAACTTGGCCTGAGTGGGACTCGAACCAACGACGTTCTGCTTAGCAGCCAACGCACTTACCAACTAAGCTACGGGCGACTTAAGTTGGTTTGACTAAAAGGAGGTATGCTTCTTATTTTAATGATACAATTACGAAAAACTTATGAAGAAGAGCCTTTCACAACCATTTCAGCTACCAAATCAAAATCTTTGTTTCAGGTCTTTTTTGAACTTTGGTCTTCATTTTTTGGACAATGATTCAGTTTTGCTCAAATTGTTTACTTTATTCTTTCGGTTATAGAGGCAATTTCCGACTTATTTTACTAGGACGGTGGAGTCTGCGTCTGAACAAATTCTCATCAAACAGGCATCAGGCATCAAAAGAGGCAGGTGTCTTCTGGCAAGCTGTGTCCAATTTCGCATTAAAAGTTGGTTCAAAGTTGATTGTGGAGCAATCACCAGAAACACGATAGAAATTTTATCCAATGACTTTCCGGACCAGAGCCCCTTTTAGCCATCGTCTTCATCATTGGCCTGGCCTATGCAGTTTCTGCGTGCACCTGCGCCATTAGCTATTAGCACAACCAGGATCCGGTCGGTCGGGGCCTCCTTCAGCAAGTTCTTCAATTTATTCTGATTGTTTGACGAAGATGCCGGTCGTCCAGTTCTACAACCGTAGGACACGTCCTGGTGTACGCCATCCTTCCGGCTTAGACTTAGTCTGCTGCACTGTCTCCTACCAAGACTAGATGCCCACTTGTTAATCCCACCGGAGTCTATTAAGCTTAATTTCTATCCTCACATCCGCTTCAATCGTGATTATCGTCTCCGAAATTGTCGTCTCCTCCGTAAGAATTTTCTCGCCAACACGCCTAAGAGTTAACAGTGCCTTTCGCTAGCCTCGGATCCGTTACTGAACCTTGAAAGACTGAATTGATCCGCACCGCACCTTCCAGTAAGGAAGAGATCGTGGCCGCAATTAAAGTACTTAAAAACAACATCGCCCAGCGACAGCGGTAAGATTTGGTAGAATTCGAGCAGAGTTTTTACAAACGGCGGCCGGCGGCGGCGCCAACGTCGAACTGGGCGTGGGGTGGGCCACCGAAATCTTTCCCGAAGAGAAGAAGAAGGAAATGATCTTCAAGCTTTCAAAAGAAGGAGATCTTACAAAGTGCAAGAACTGGAGTGGGACTTGTTGCCAAAATAGTACAAAAATCATCCTAGAACGTAGAACATCTAAAGGCCACACCCGATGCCGAACGATCGATGCTTAGAATGTCAATCACCACTGCACCTGCTGTTCTTCTACTTTGAAAAGGCTTTTGATAGTGCAAGAGTACATCTGGTTAGCTTTACGGAGGAGGGCCACCTCATAAAACTTATTGCGGTTATGAAAGCAACATATGAGGGACCCAAATGTCACGTTTTGCTTGGTGGTAGATTTTCGGACGATTGTCAAATCTACAGCGGGCTCAGGCAAGGTTGTATTCTGTCACCAATATTGTTTTTGCTGGTGATAAGCGATGGACTGCGCGCACCTTAATCAGGTGGCGGAGATATTCATAGAGAGAAGCAGAAATCATGGCGCTGAAAATCAATTCCAACAAAACAAAAATGATCAGCCTCGGGACCCGAACAACCTCTCAAATCAATATTTCCTCTCAACAGGTGGTGAAAGTAGATAGCTTCCAATATCTCGGAAATATCGTTTCCACCGAAGGGGGCACCAAACAAAAAAACTTCTGCCGCATCGGAAACGCAAAAACGGCATTTGGTATGTGGGAATAATTCTCTTAGCTCAAGAACGCAGCTGCTTCGCACATAGGTAGGTATATCGAATCTGTACTGCTTCATGGATGCAGCACCTATATACTTACATCATCTTCGTAACATCCTTAGGTTTTACTGTCCGAGTCGAATAGTATCCAATGAGGACCTTCATAGGAGGACAGTTCAGAAACCTATTGACTCTATTATATGAAGACGTAAGTGGCAATGGATTGGACATACGCTTCGAAAAGGTAACGATTGCATAGAAAGTTATGCAGCAATGCAGTGGAAACCACATTGGAAGGAAGAAGAAGAAAGAAGAAGAGCTGGGCGACCGAGAAGCACGTGGCGGAGGACAGTCAAAGAGGAACCAGCGTAACTAAGCAAGAGTTGGAGGGAGCAGAAACACATCTCCGGAACCCAAACACGATGGCGTAGTAGAGCCCCTATGTCTCTTTAAGGGTCCCCCACAGACTAACCAGTTCTAAGGATCTAAGTAGTCGTAGGTAAAGAAGAGAAAGGATATCAGCCAATCCCCGTTTCGAAGTGTATTGAATATTTTGTTTACCTGAGTTGCGGCCTCTGCTTCTACGTCCTTCGGAAATGGTGTGGGAGGCCATCTGAGTCGTTGGGACTGACTCTTCTATTTAAGTCCGCGTCACTGTCCGGATACCTTATTTTAGCTGATATGTTGCTAAGCTTACAAAATTTGTCAATACATTTAAGATGCTGAATACTCTCAGGGCTTTGTAGAGTTCAAACCTGACTATACATATACATATATTGTGTGGAATGTTCGGGTACTGGATTCTAGAAGTTTATGGAAATCGCCTGCTTCAGGCCGAAAATTTCCACAACAACATGTGCTGACCTTAACCTTCTTATTGTGCCTGTGAGAGATTCTAATTCTAACCAAGATAGAAATAACTGGCATTATTCCGATAGGTTTTGGTGATTTCTTGTTAAACGGAGTACATTCTTTTTGAAGATCTGCAATGTTTTCCTTGGATAGCAAAGGGAAGTGTCATCTCAAATAAATCATAGCGACATAGTCAACTTTGGCTGGAATGTGCTGCTCCGAACATTTATGGGGCTGACGATCTTAAATTGACTTCGTACTCGAAGGAGGCATAAAAATAGTAATACATACCAAGAACCAAAACCTATGTGGCTTTGATTTTCAACGATTCCTGAATGTAAGAAATTGAGGGGACAATTTAATGCCGATTCTTAAACGCTGAATCTTAGAAGTTTTGTCAGTACCTACTTCGCAAAACTTATGAAAGAAAAATTGGACGGCTAAGCCATAAGGCACTGCTTGCGGTTTTTATGTATGTATAGAAGGTTCAAAAGTCTAAAATTAAGTATTGGTTAAATGCATTTTTCAATTGTTGTCAAATTTTGTTTGGGTTTCAAAACGCTTTAAATCTGATTAGCGTCATAAAGATCTCATTCCAAACAAATAACAAATAAAACGAATTTATCACCGATTCCAATAAAGAAAGCAATCACCACAAATCAATCAGTAAAAGTCCTCGATCGATTTAGAAGCTATAAAATTTGTTCCACCTGAGGTGAATACCAACAATCACCTCTTTGCACCAATAAAAGCCATAAAACAAGACAACAGAAAATTGGGAGAATTCTTTCACTTAACCTACGCAACCAGTTCGGAATACATCAGCGACATCTTTGGTCCAGATCTATCCCAATATCCAGCTGACTCAACAAAAACCCCCACCGCTCCGTCAAGTCATCTGTCAACGAACCACTTGTTTTGACCATAATCCGAGTAATATTGCCAAAGTCGATGGATAATCCACCAGAGCCACATCGCACTCATAAACCAATCGATGGCGTGCGGACCTCCGAACACCTACAGCCTCGGATTACAGAATCGATTGTGATCGAAATTTATGGAAAAGATACTTCGCACAATTTACTGCTGCAAACCAAACCAGTCAACAAAGTGCATATCTCTGTCCTAGATCTGGCTCATGCGAACTTCCCATCAGCGTACACTGCGCATGTGTACAGAATTGGTGCGGTCGATGATGGTGACGCTGCGCTTATGCGGCTCGTGCGCTCTTGCCGTGCTCCAGGGCTCCATATTGATGTCTTCTGCACATAATGGATTACGACGCATACCGCAATGTTGAAGACGAAAGGCTGAAGTTATGGAGGCGAGAGCTTCGCATATAAGGTGGAATGCACATTTAAATGAATTATGAGGTGGTTTCAATTTGTACACACGTGACACACTAAGGGCCCGACTCGACTGTTCTATTCTCTTCGATGTGCACTGTGGGACTTGCGACAACGTTGTGATGTCAGAGAAAGTATCATTCATGTTACCTTACCCGGTAGCTGGTGTGGTGGCTGACTTGATAGAAAATTAAGTGACAAATTTACTGCCGGTGACTTTGTTGTTGTTGCTTAGCGCTTAGGTATATGGCATCTTTGTTTTGGTGGCGTGCCGCTTGACGTTTGTGGGCGAGAGATCCTCACCCATCGATATGGAGCCGGGGCTATTTAGTGTTAAGAGTTGAAACGTGCCGATGGATGGATGATGGCAAAAAGTCGTTATGACGTGTTTTATGGCTTTATGGATAACATCCAGACATGTAAATTAGCGTAGAGATTCTTGAACGAATGAGTGTTGATTTAGGTGTTGAGTTCGGGGACAATGGTGCTATTAGCGAGTCGATTGCTACTGGAAGCTGGAAGAACAGATACGAATCTAAATGACCTGTTGACAGCTGAAGCTGAGTTGGTAATGGGGACACGTAGCGTTTTTAAATATGAGTGAAGAAATGAGGTTCTTGGTAGGAAAATTCCAGAGTTTGAAATGCGGATTGTATTTGTTTAACTCCTCCTCGAAGAGAATGGTTTGTTAAAGGAATATGCAGTTATCCTGCGAGAAGTGCTGGGTTTAATGGGGTTCGCACATAAAAGTTTGGCGAGTAGTAGCCGCGCAAGCAGGCCCTTTTGATATACCTTGATCAAGGAGATCGGTCAACAAATACTAAAGCCCTTAGCCAAATAGGCTTGGACGTCCGGGTCTTCGCCAATCGCCATCCTTCCAGCGCAATTTTTGTCTGCGTGCTCGAGTTCTATGAGATTGCTGCATTTCTCGGTATCCAGCATTTTGACTTTCATATACGCTAGTTTGAATTCATAAAAATCAAACCAGTAATTCCGATCTCTGAGACAGCTACCTAAGATGGAGTGGTCAGTAGGTAATAATAAAATTTTTTTTGGCGTGTTCACTTCTCTTCCATATCCGGAAGTTTTGTCTCAGGACATACTTTTTTCCTTTTCAATGAGCATTTCGAGGGCGAATCCAAGTGTCCAATGGCAGGATTGCCGGTGTAAGCATTGTTCAGGTTGCGTTTCGAGCCTGAGAAGAAGATGAATTGCTTCTGATATTAACAAACCGCCTTTCACCCATCAAGTCAACATGATGTGGACCTAAAAGCTAATTTCAAAAGCTCAAGTCTTTTGTCATGATTGCCTGACCGTGCGTGGGTCGGCGGGCGTCTCGCCGTCTCGCGTATCACAGCGAAAAGATACTACTTAGGAACTGTACCTACCACCACCGCCGCCGTCAAGTAAGGAGATGTTATTTCAAAACGGTATTTTTTTGTTTTCATATAATTTTCATTTTTAAATGCAATGAAAATCTAGTAGGCTATGATTTTTTTATTTTAAATTGCTAACTTGAATCATTCTTGAAAGTCATTTTATTGTTTAGTCTTAAGTGGCCCGGCAAAAATCCTCATTCAAACCCTCCAAGTGGGTGCCAGGCGGGCAATGATCACTACAGAGTCCTGTCCGTTTTTGGCAGGATGTTGATTAGCTAAGATTGAGTTGGGTCGCTGAATTGTTGTAACTCCTCCATAGTGCAACGTTCGGAAACCTAATTCAATCATAGTTTAGAGGTTCCTAATTTCAGTGGTGGTGTGAGCGTACTTTGTACGAAAACCGTGCCGAAGAATTAAAAGCTGGGGGATAAACCAGCCATTAACGAGCTCTTTCGGATGCTGTGGCAAGGTCCGTCATATTTCTCGCCCTGCCCCGGTAAGCGGCTCTGCCGGGGCTGACCGTCTTTCCGCCTCACTCGTGGGAACAAAATGAAAAAATCAAACCGAACAATTATAAAAAAAAATAAATCGAGCCAGGGCTGACAATGCGGTCACATCTCCTGTAAAGGCTGTCGAGCCGACTCAGGGGGGTGAACGGGTTGTTAGTCCTGTGGTTGCTACTGGCAGCGGAAATCCTGTTCCCTCTTCCAGTCGCAACCTGTATATGAAGGATTTACCAGTCAGTGGTGTAGCTGTGACGCTCGGCGGTCCCAAGGACGGTAAATCCAAACCCCTACCCATCCCCACTCCTGCTAAAGTATCGCAACCGACCCCAAGAAGGGACACTCCATCCGGAGAGGCAAAATCTACGACGTGTGGAATTGACTCGAAGGATGAGGGCGCACCCCAATTGGCATCGGTGGCGATTAACTCTGGAGGTGGATCCACAACTGTGTTGCACGGACAATGTTTTGGGTCGGCCAAAAAGAGGTACTTGAAGGCGCATGCCAACCGAGACCAGCGTAATGCTACGCGGATTCTGGCCGCAGTCGGTGTCATACCGGCGGCGAAAAGAACCCCGGAGCAAACGCGAAAACTCGAGTGGGCAAGTGGCTTTCTTAGCAGAAACACCAAATCAACCTGCAGCGACTCAACGTCAAAGCGCAATAGGTCTCTTGAGGGCGAAAAGCCTATGCGAAAAGGCAGAAAGTGCAACCCAGCAGCACAACAGCCTTCAATAAAGACCTTTCTTTCAGCGACGCGCTCAAAGTGAGTTTTTGAGAAGTTGTGAAGTATAAACCGAAATAAAAATGTCAAACCTGTAAGTATCAGCGCTATTCTGCTATCCACGTGAATCGTAGATTCGATTCACCTATTCGATTCCCGCGAACACTGCCTTTACATTCTGTTATCTATCAGGTGAACTACATTATCCAAACCAATTTGACATTTCAAGTCAACAGGTGTCCATGCAAAATCATAATCACTTGAATTTGATATTTGAGCTCTTTAAATGAAAATATTTGGTACGTTGGATAAATTATTTTGATTGATTATATTTCAAATGAAACATTATGGAACTTCCTGATGAAACGTAAGTTGATTCATTTTCTATTTTAACTAGGGTAAAACGAATATGTAAACGATCCTTCCAAACTGCAAAACGATTATTTCAAACAACAATTAGGTAATCTTTTATATAATTAAACTTCTTTTTATTTCTTCAAACTCAACAAATTCTAATTCAACTCTAGTTTCTTGTTTTCTTGATAATTTTCAATAAAACTCTGATGAAACTCCAATTTATAATTCAATGTTTGCTTTTTATAATTACTATGATTTTCGTATTTTCAACTGAGTCAGGTTAACGAATGAATCCTCTCCATCTTCCCTCTCTAACACGTTTCACTAAATACAAATCTATTATATTATCTGTAACCGTAGTTTAGTCAAGAATTTTCGATTCAATAAAAAAGCATTTTAATATGTTTTGAATATTGTTGAAATGAATCTTCCACCTCCACGGCGGAGGTGAAGGTAGTCTGCAACATGGCGTTGGACAAGATTTTAATGTAGGAATCACTCAACCCACATTTAGCAAAGTCTTGCAGCAGATACTGGACGTATTAGAGGCCTTTTTATGTCCGAAATGGATTACTGTAAAAGTGTAAAAATGTCAACAGAAGAACAACTTGAAAAATTTCCTGGTTTTACGAAAAATGTTTTCTGCCTGGGGTTGTTATGTGCGTTGACGGTACACACATTCCTCTTAAGACACCTTATAAGAATCCACAGTTTCACATCTGTTCTACAACAGAAAAGGTTACCACAGTCTCAATAAAACACTGGTTAGTGCAATTAATTTGTTTAAAATGGTAATTTTGAAAAATGTCTTATCATATATGCAATCATAAGCAATGAATTGCCTACGTCGACGCAAGTTATCCCGGATGTAGGTACGACTCGTTAGTATGGAACAATACGGAAGCAAGTTTATTACAGTCTCAAGTAACATTTTTGATCCGATTATAAATTGTTCTTGGCCTCCACACACTCTTGTTAAGGAATTCGTCACCTCTGGTCGAAAGAACTCAGTCCGTAGTTCTAATATTCCAAAAAACAGCACAGGCTCTCCTTCTGCTACCAAAACGTAAGAGGACTTCGTAGTAAGACAACTTCAATTTTTTAAAATTCTGAAACATTTTCTTATGATCTTTTTGCGTTTACTGAAACGTGGCTGAACGCCACAATATTGGACGCTGAACTCTTTGATAAAGATTTCATAGATTATCGAAGAGATCGTCATGAAAATGTATTGAGTACAGTTGGAGGGGGAGTCCTTATTGCTGTTCGTAATAGTTTCTGCTCTTCCCAAATTATTATTCCTGGCGTTGATAACTTAGAATTAATATGCATCAAATTAAATTTGCAAATGAAAGATGTCTTTATTTTGAATGTGTATATTCCACCGAAAAGTCCTATTTCCGTCTTTATTGAACTTTCCTCGATTCTTGACTATGTCATTAGCTTGGCAGGAGTTTATAGTGAGATAATCTTGCTAGGTGATTTTAATCTTCCCAACATTAATTGGGAACCTTCTGTTGATGATTCGCACTTTGAAGCTTCCTCTAGCTCTTCCCAATTAGAGCTCCAAATGTTAGATAACATAATCTCCGCTGACCTTCAACAAGTAAGCTCTATTCAAAATTCAATTAATCGGACACTTGATCTGGTATTCTCATCTAATGCGGCCTCTACACTTCTACAGTTGTGGTTAAGTCCCCCTTTAGATATTTTTCTTGACTTGAGTGGTCACTTACTAGAAAATAGTAACTCTCATGACTGCTCGTATAAATATGACTTTCACAGAGCTAATTTTCAACAGATTTCGGATAATTTAATATCTTATGGTATTGATAACTTACCACTTTCCAATAACATCGACGAAATTATCTCTAGCTTCTATTCTGTACTGATGAGATGCATAAATGAAACTGTGCCAAGGAAAAGAATCATCCAAACTAACACCTCTTGTCATCCTTGGTACACAAAAGAATTAAAAAACCTCCGTAATAAAAGAAATAGGGCGTGGAAGAACTATATCAGATCTGGGACATTAGCGAACCACGTGGTTTATATATCTCTTTTCGAAGAGTTCAAAAGACTTTCGTACATTCTTTATAATGATTACATCGTTACTATGGGTGATTCCTTGAAGCAAGACGCTAAACTCCAAAAGAAAATGCGATGTTTACCCAGTAAATTTTACTTACAACAATTTAATTTTGAGCTCTACTACTGAGATCTGTGATGCATTTGCCAATAATTTCAGTCAATCCTTCATAGATTCTCCCATAGATGTGGATGTTGATTTTTTCAATTATTTGAAAAAAAGCAAACAAGTCACATTTAATAATGTTCCGATTGAGGTTGACCAAGTCCTAAATTTTTTGTCCCTTCTCAAAGAAGATTATTCTTCTGGTCCTGACGGTATTCCCCCTATTTTATTGAAAAAATGCAAAACAGTTTTAGACAAGCCCCTTAGTAAAATATTCGAACTATCATTCAACTCGGTAAATTTCCATGCCTTTGGAAGATTGCTTACATCACGCCTGTGTTTAAAAAAGGAGATAAGTCGCATATTGTCAACTATAGACCAATTTCTAAGCTCTCTTGTATTCCTAAGCTGTTTGAACAAATTGTATGTGACAGTGAGCAACATGGCTTTATGCAAGGAAGATCAACTGTCACAAACCTTCTTTCGTTTACGCATAAATGTTTGAACAGCTTGGAAAATGGACAGGAAATTGACTGTGTATACACTGATTTCTCAAAAGCTTTCGATCAACTGTCTCATTCAATTATAAAGTTAAAATTAAATTCATTAGGCTTTCCTCCTGGGCTTGTTTCATGGATTTCTTCTTACCTTGATAATAGAACTTATCAAGTTAAGTTTAGAGAAATGTTTTCGAGGACTTTTTTTGCAAAATCGGGTGTTCCTCAGGGTAGTCATTTGGGACCTCTTCTTTTTATTTTATCTATTAATGATGCTCCTTTTTGTGTAAGAAGTAGTGAAATTCTTATTTTTGCAGATGACATGAAGATCTTCAAGAAAATCACAACTATCAATGATCGCATTCTTCTGCAAAATGATATAAATAATTTTTCTGTATGGTGTAATAAGAACAGTTTAAATCTTAACCCGTCTAAATGCCAAACAATGACATTCTCTAAGAAACGAGCAACTTTGACTTATGAGTATTTTATATCTCAGCAAATTCTATCTCGTGTTTTTAAAGTAAGGGACCTTGGAGTTCTTTTTACACCAAATCTTGATTTTACTGAGCACATTAACAATATTGTTAATAAAGCTTATTCTATGCTTGGGTTCATTAAGCGTTGGTCCAAAGAATTTCTTGATCCTAATGTGACCCTTTCTCTTTTTAATTGCCTAGTTCGTCCTCACCTTGAATATGCTTCGCAGATTTGGACTCCATTTTATGAGGTTCATGTTGACAGGTTAGAATCGGTGCAGCGTAATTTTACTCGTTTCGCATTAAAAGGTATTCAATGGCATGATCCTCTTAATATTCCATCTTATGAGGATCGAGTATCGCTCCTCGATATGCAAACGTTGTCTCAAAGAAGGACTAACAATGATATTGTTTTCCTTCATCAACTTATTACTGGCGTTACAGATGCACCAGACCTTCTTAGTGCTATACTTTTTAACTATCGGGGAGGAGGCTATCACCTTCGTAGCATTGATCTTCTCAATGTCCCAAGACATTGGACCAATTATGGAATGCATGAACCCTTGACACGGATGAGTAGGCTTTTGAATTGTAATTCAGATCTCATTGACCTGCACTTTAATAAAAATAAACTTAAGACTATACTTAAAACCAGTGTGGTACGCCAATAAATGTTTTTTGTTTGTCTAATTTTGTATTAGTTTCATTTATTTGTATCAGTATTTGTAATGTTTTTTGCAAACTTGACGAGTGTTTTCCACACATTTATTTACTTTTTTATTATTATTTTTTTTTTCTCAAATTTTCGACTTTAAAATTTTTATTTTCTAAAATTTTGTACTTTTTTCTTTTCTTACTTTTTGTTAAATTTTAATTTTGAATTTTATATTATTTTTTGTTTTTGTTTTTCCTTTTTGACCCTGCTTGCATTAAGCAGTCCCTAACTCTTTTCATCCTAATATTCGTATCGCCATAACTTTATTTACACTAAAAGAATAATATTAAAAAATTCTAATTAAGTGCCGATACGGCTAGCAACCGTAATTGCCGCCGTACTCGGTGACAATGGACCCCAGCGCGTGCGGTATCTGGGGGGGGGGGGGGGGGGGAAGAGGCGTGGGAATTTAAAAAAAAAAAAATTATATTTGAAAATATCTTCAACAATGGAGAAAGAAACCTCAGACTATTAGGTAGATTTTGCAGTTTACTTCATATGCCTTTCATGTGGTTCTTCACGAGTTGTTGTACCACTTTTCCACTTTTTTTGCAGGACTATTCACTTTTTTTCAGGTGATGGAGGGTATGCTTTATTTCCGTGGTTACTTACTGCTTACCGAAATGTAGAAACAGGTTCCCAACAGTCGAAATTCAATACATGACGAAATATTATAGAGCGAACTATTGGTGTATTGAAAAGTAGATTTCGTTGTTTTGATTTGTCCAGAGTGTTACAGTATTAACCTCAAAAATCAGCACAAATTATAAACGCCTGCTGTGCTCTACACAATATATGTAAACTTTTTCAAGTAGGTATCTTCGGAGGAGGACTTATTTTACGATGATGAAGAAAACCGGAATGATACGGCCAATGATAGACAAGAAAGTAAAGTCATACAGCCCTCTCAGTATTATTCCGAGGCAGAAAGCTTACGGAACGAAATAATTGTTTTGGTTTCTGAATTGTATAAATGTAAATCAAAGCTTTTATAAACAATCATTTTACACTAAAAATAGAAAATAATATGTAAACGTTACAGTGGTTAAAAAAATGATGTGTCACCTGAAAGTGACACTGGGCATTGTAGTTTAGAAAGTGAGATAACTCAAAATCATATTCTGAATATCACCACAGAAGACGTAAAAGTATACGTAGGAATATTGCAGCTCTCTGGATACACGAAGCCAAAATATGTTTCGGGAACTGAAGAGTTACTCTTAAATGAGCTTATTGCTTCCAGCATGCGAAGAAACAAATTTTTTGGAATTCAACAATATGGTAATCCTTACGACAAGCTATATATATATTTCAATTCACAATAGTTCCGTATTTTGGAAGCAACATCTATCTATATACATAAAAGAACAGCTTATTTTTTGTGTTCGTTCGCTAACCAGCCACACCGGCTGACCGATTTTCCTAATTTCTTATCCAAATGAAAGAGGTTTTATGGTAGAAGGTTTCGGAAAAACAAAACTAATACTTTTTAAATCACAAATGGTTGAAATGTTAAAAATGTTAAAAAATAATGCTTTTCTCACTTCATCAAAATAAGAATCAAGCTAATCAATTTCAATAATTGAAATTTGTGTATGTCAAATCTCAAATTATTTAAATTCAAAATTTATTATTTTATGAATGGAGGCGACATAATAAATAACAAGGACAAGGGCATAACAAATATAAGGATCAGCATTCTAGCAGAGCTCCATAAAGTTCGACATGGCGTTGCAAATGTATACAACCTTTTCGAATAAAAAAGTAAATCTGTGCATGGCGAAGTAAGATTTCCTAAAAATCCGCAGTTGTTGGTAGGTACAAATGTCAAAAAAAAAGTCAAGAGTTCTGTTTCCCGGGTTTAAGTTAGAATTTGAATTTTTCAACATTGTTTTTAATAGGAACATAGTCGTTACAAATGCTGTCGACAGCGTTTATAACTTTTTTGTTTGACGTTTAGTTGAGTTGCATTTTGTAAACGTTATAGGCTTAAACTCTTAGTGAAAATAAATACTACCTGAACAAAAAACAATATACCGATTTCTACGCTTAATTTTTATCCTGAAGTCTGCTTCGCGGTAGCCTGTGGTTTAATCTTCTCCGGAATTGTCCTTTCTCACAAACGGGGCAACTACCATCGAAAGCGGCTGAGTTCTGAATGCCTTTGGCTAAGCACCCAGGTCTCGGATCCGTAATTGAGTACAGGTAAGCCTGTCATCTTATGCAGCAGCAGTTTCGAAGTATGTAATTTGTAATGGGATTTTTGGATTTAAATAGTCTAGAAAGGCTAAAGTAGGTTCTGTTGGATTGCGTTTTTTTCTTCCATATTGTTAGCGGCTGCTATTACTGACCCAAGGTAATTGAAGGATCACACTACTTTGATTTCGTGCTCCTCCACCTTAAGTTGTTCTTCTATTATTGCAGGCAGCGGGGCCAACATGTACTTAGTTTTTCACAAGTTTTTTTGCCACCTACTCGATCGGCATATAAATGAGGAACGAAGCTGTACGTTCCAAAGATGTTATTGTCGTTTGCAACAATAATTGGTCGGATTTGGTGACGATAGTCCCCTTGAAGATGAGAAAGACCATTCCATCCAGTCGTCGGAGTCCATTGAAAATGTGACAGTCGATATTGTTTTTCAAAAGGTTTATTTTTTATTCGTAGGTTTGGAGAATTGACTTGACAGATTTTTGAAGATTCGACTAAGCTTTAGTTATATTGATTAACTCAGAATATTGCGAAACACCAATGAAAATTAAAAAGAAATAGTATCTAATTTTGTTATGGGCAGATTTGTTGATTTGTTTGAATTTTGAAGATTATTTGCAGCAAGTTCAAAGTTCAAAGTTACGATAGGGGTAATTTCAATGAATTTGTTGTCAAATTTTGCTGTCGGTGTATACTACAAATAGATTAGAAAAAACAAAGCAAAAAACATTTTTTTTTAACGATTAATAAGAATGATACATAACAGACTTTTGTAACTATTAGGACATACTGGTGGCTGCTGACATACATAAGCCTATGTAGGAGAGTTAAAAGTAAGGAAATAATCACTATTCAAACAATTTGCCTTTACTGTTAATGATAAAACTGGCGGACTACCATTCATAAATACAGATCATATAGGAAGTTCAAATTTTGTGGGAAGGAAAAGGCAAAACAAATAAATTTACCAAATGATATCAAGGCACTCAGGAGGTTGAGAACAAAAATAGCACTAACAGATAACACAATACTAATGATAGTAGTAAGTTAAGCTGCATTTTATTACGAGCTGACCCAAAAAACGCTGCTTTGTTATAAAAATATTAATCTTCGGAAATACCGAAAGGTAAAAAAAATTATTTCAAGGAAAACTACCATAAATATTTAGGAGTTATATAGGCTGTATTTTATTGAGTTAAAACAAATCATGTAAATCGTTTTGATTTACGACAATAAGACACCAAACAAAATAATTGTAAATCAGAGCGGTCATAAACCTTAAAAAAAAGCAAAAGATTATAAGTCAGAGCAATAGAAAAAGAAGGACTTTATGCTTATCCCAATTACAAAAACTAAACAAAAAGATTCAAAAAAAATTATAAGTCATAACACTCAAATAAATTTTACTTAGAACGATGTGAACAGAAATGATACGAGAGCTTTCATTTTCTTAAGTTTTGATCTCTTCTAAAGTTTTGATGACTTTCAACGACTATTAGCCTGAACTAGCATAGGTTAAATTATGGGAAAACCTTTAAGTTACCACTTACAATTTCTTGAGTGCGGGTACAACGTCCCGCGGGTCGGCTAGTATCACATAAATGGAAAACATATAAGGTTTTGTTATAAGCCTCGGTCAGCAGCCACTCGACATGGCTATTTGGTGAGTTTCGAGCTATACCAAACCAAGATGCATCTGGTCCTTCCATCATGGTGCATTCGGATATGGGGCAGTAGTAGTCTTGGGACTACATTCTAGACTACCGGAAGAATTGGGGCCATATAACTTGTATTTCAATAATTTTTTTTTAATGCAATGGCATTGCTCAAATAGCGAGATCAAAACATCTGCGTTACTGGAACTGTCCGAGAAAATAGGCTTGAAAATTCCCTCTTACGACCAACAATGAAATAAAAAAAAGCCTAGAGGTGAGTTGTGCCAAAAATTATTTCCAGAAATCATTATCGCCCAGTGCCACAACGACGGTATTGTATGTACCTATTGCATCAAACTGCCATAAATTGACTCCAACAACCAAAGTTGATCCAATTGGTCTCGTAAGTAAGAAGAGATCAAAAATTCAAGTAGATTGCCCATCAGCCATCAAAATGTACAATAAGTACATGGGTGGAGTTGACCGTTTTCACTAGAATGTCGGTTCTATAAGAGGAGCTCTTCGAGGCAAAAAGTGGTGGTTTCATCTTTTTGCATTCGGCATAGATTCTGCCTGTCAAAACGCATGGCTTATCAAAACGCAATCCGAAAATAAATGGACTTACTGTGATCGTCGAATTATCGTTACCACCTACTTGGAAAAATTTGGAAAGCATCCAAAACATGCTTCAGTTTGTGGACTTCCGTTAGAAATCAGGGTTTCCAGAGACGCTTTGATCTTTGGACTTTGATTGAAGAATTTCCAGAGAGAAAGAAACCATTTCAGTGATTATATTGTTTTGTCTCTTCGGAACAATTTCTTCACCTCGATCGCTTTGAAAAAATCCTTTCTGGGAAGCTGAAATTTCCACCAGTGTAAAATTGAAAGAGAATCTCAGCAGAATTTATTCGACTGAGAGCTGACTGCCAGACATTAAATATTCAACGCACAGATAGCAAATAGAGCCTTGCAGTGGTATCGTTTCCGCTTTTGAAGGTGTGAACACTTTCATACCTGCAACCTTAACAGGTATAGAATTCCAGACCTTAATATTATAATGAACAAAAAAAAATCAACTACCTCTCCGCCAAAGCTGTTAACCCCACAAATCCAGGGTTCAGCGAGGCCAAGCTCCGCGTGTAGGGTTAACAGCTTTGGAAATAGCTGCTTGGACATTTAAAGGCATTATCTCCGATCTCCGGGAGCTTGATCTCGCAACGTCCTGGGTTTGTAGGCAAATAGCTTCGGCAAGAGATTGGTTTTTGGGTTATATCCGGTAATGGAAATAACAATTTCATAGGTAGGTACCTACGGTTTTAAGGAATTCATATTAAGACAACTATGTAATGTTGTGTCAACTAAGTGCACAAACTAGAGTAAAAGATCGATTTCGTGGTACCAATTCGACAACTGTGTATTTCTATTACCTCTGTATTACGATTACCTCTACAGAAATGACACAATCTCACAAATATTTCAAATTTTCTGGTCATGAAGATTAAGCCGTGTAGAAAAATGTTATTTTATTACAGCGCTGTTTTGAATATCGTGCAGGAATTTTGTTCGAAAAATATGCATTCCTCGAGCATTTCTATAACATCCTGATACATCCCGAAATTATACAAACAAGTCGGTTATATGCATTTGCTTAATTTCCATTGCCCTCCCATCTCACACGAATTTTTCCAAACCAATTTCTCCAATTTCAATTCATACATAACCTGACCTTCGTGGCATTTTCTCACATTTTCCCTGCTCTAATGTCTACAGGTATTTTGAAAATTAATTCCCAAAGCGACACACCACACCGAAGAGACCAATCGACCAATCGACAACGACTGGTGCACTAAACGTACCAAAATGTCTGATTCAACTTGGCGAGGTATTCAATTTTGCAAAAGCAAACCGATGCCTCTCGAGAGGCATCCAACCGAAAAATTCATTCTGAAAAACGACAACGATGTGATACTTTCACAGAACTCGATCTCTGAACCCTTTCAGCCAAAGTCGCAGCCAAATTCGATGCCATACATTCATTAATGTATGCGCCAAGATGCTGAGGAAGACGACGACGTCTATCGTCTTCTTCTTCTCCTTCAACTTGACTAAAACAACACCAATGGAATCTCTTAAGCTTGCTCGCCGCATAAAGTAACGATCACAGATCGAAAAACCAGCTAAACATTTGTTAACATAGCAATTATTTAGGTTGCTCGTGTCAGGGCCAATCGATTCGATGCACAATTGAGACCGATTTGCGGAGCTCCAGCTTATGGCCTTGCATTGAGGGTCTTAAGACCAACTTAGCTGTATGAAAATTATAACTTTCGCCTCTTTGAAAGAACAGTTAGAGCCTTGTGTCCACAATATGGTCATAATGTGCAGCATCACAATTTTTCGGGGGCGTTTAAGTGGATTAATTTTTGCATAAGAGGTGAGCAAATTTATTCGAGTTTGCCGTTGACTCAGTTGATTGTAAGGGAAAACGGGAGGAAAGTTTGAGGATCGATAGGTTCGCTGCTTTGTTTGGTAGCTGCTTTGTTTCGGAATGAAAGGAGGTATGGAATTTGTTCCAAGAGGTGGAAGTCAACCTCTTCGCGATATGGAAACAAATCGCACAAAGAAGCTTGCAAGAACGATTAGAAAATGTTAGAAAATGTTTGTTTCTAAGCGGATTGAACAATTGAACCTCTTAATGCAATGTTTAAGAAATTTCTGTTGTGAATTCAGGTATTTGGGCCAAAAAGAGTCTGATTGGAATGTTCAATAATCATTGGTAATAAGAGTTAAATTGAAACACACACAAATCCTTAGACAAATGGATACGAAAATAAAGAACGTGTATTGATTGCTTAAAGACCAACGTTGACAATTTCTATGATGAATCTTGATTAAGTCTAAAGTGCGAAGAAATTGGGTCCTATACCTATTAACAATAGTTGGACGTTTGTGGGAATAAAGGGGAGGATCGCGTTCAATGGGGTATTATTTCCGTTTACACCAAATGGTGCGCCATTTCTTATGTCGGTATTGTAACATTCTATAACTTCGACATTTGACAGCCGACTCAAGCTGTTTTGGAAACGTCGATTAAGTTAAATTTTCACCATTAATCGCTTCACACCTAAGTGTCACTGCAGTCGAACCATGGGTCCGAAGACTGTCTTGGAGAAGGGCAAAACAGTCTACAGAACTGTCCTACCGCGAATTATTGGTCCGATTCGACGTCGAATTGAAGAAAATAATCTCTTAACGGCTTACACCTCCAACATTGACACTACCAAATTGGTCGAATTAGATTGTGAACCCGAACTGCTGCCCCATCCACCCTTTTCTCAAGATTTTGTCCCGTGCGACTTCTTTTTGTTTCCAAACTTGAAAATGTCAATCACGGGTCAGTTAGTCGAATGAAGAGGTCATCGCGCAGTTAAACGTTACCAAAGCTAACCATGGAGTATTAATCTGAAGACTTTACAATACGGCTTAATGAATTCCAAAGAAACCCAAAGAGATCTCTTCTTCTAATTCAAATTCACTAGAAACTAAATAGTCTTCAAGTAATTAGGTGATGTT
Source organism: Sphaerophoria taeniata (assembly GCA_943590905.1). Lineage (NCBI taxonomy): Eukaryota > Metazoa > Arthropoda > Insecta > Diptera > Syrphidae > Sphaerophoria > Sphaerophoria taeniata. The sequence goes on from OX016540.1 coordinate 265,329,367, forward strand.
TATGTTTATTTGTTGGTAGGTTAAATAGACCAAAGGAACGTTGAACGTTGTCAATATAACCGAGCAGAAAACCCTCTAGAAATCGCTTATAGACGTCGGACTTTAAATCACTAAGTTCAAGAACCGCACGGCCCTATTTTTCGCTCACTGACTGGTCTAAAGGATCACTCCTTTTACGGCTTTTGTTGGTTGGTCTTACGGCTTTCGCCGGCTGGTTTTATGGCTTTTGCCAGCTGGTCTTACTATTTGAACTCGATCCTCGATCGCTATCGGTTGATTGTTGGTCGTTCTGTAGGTCTCCTACCTTCTAACCGCGTTCTAGTTCCTGATGATGTTGACTCCTGGATGTGTCATGCTTGACTGATTCGATGCGACTAACTTGATGTGACTGACTTCTGAGGTTAGTGGAGGTCTTCTTATAAAACATTCTTGTTACACTAAATATGAAGTCTATCTGTCGAACGATAATTTCTTATTCAATAAGAGTCGAACATCTGTTTACTGTTTTCATTGGATATAAATGGTACTATCGAGTTTTAAATTCTGCTTGTTAGTTGTTGTTGTATTTTTACCCCAGAGTCTTTCCGCCACAATTCCACCCTTCAGCGAATACTCTGCGTATGTCATTTAGCCTGACATCGTCATTCAGCATGACGTCGTCGGTCGTCATTCAGCATGTGCTTAGAGTTGGTATATTATGCAGCTATGTAATACTTCATTACAAGTGGAACTCAGGTTTGGTCTCTTCCCGTCTTCCGATTGTGATCCAAGTTGGATCATCCAACTATATCTTAACAAGATATGTGTCAAATCAATACTCAAGATAGCTGTCCTAAAGTGTTGGATGTCAATAAGGCCACAACAAAAAATCACTACTTTTAGGTATCATAGGAGGGCTGGCGAGCACATAATATATTTAAGCAATATAACGGCTTTGAGCGATAACCAACTCAAATTCCAACGGAAAGACCCTGAAGACAGGGTAGCGATATTTTATAACAAAGCCGCTACTAGTGATGTTCCGATACTAGTAAATACGACATACGAGTTGGTACTCGATATACGTTTTGCAAATTCGTATCAAATCAATCTTTCGATACTTATTGATATCGAAGCAAAAGTAACTATTATCGAATCGTAACAGACGAGTTTGACTTCATTTACCTATTCAAATATGTTTAATGAATCCATTTCATTTCTGTTGTGTCTAGGGTGTGACGACTTTGCATATGTATTAGTTTTTTATCTCTTTTTTTCTGATCTCTACCTACACTGTTATCTGTCGAATCTGCTCCTGCCTCTGCATTGTTCAGTTTCAGCACAGAAAGTGATAGTTTACTACAGCTACAATACGATTTTACGAAGAGTAATATTTGTATTCCGGTGATCGGTTTGTTGATTAATTTAAAATATGGCGGAGATGCTGTCATAATAAACGAGGTCGAGATGTTGACAGATGAACCTTCATAGAAAATCATCAACCAGCTTTCGTCGATAAGGTAGTGATGCCGTCATTGCCATATAGGGTGTTTTTTATTAGTAAGAAATTTTATATGCCTTGATTATTTTTTTTTAATTTTAATTTTCTTTATTCAATTTACTTATTGTGATACAATTTTAATTGATCAAATTTTTAAAATTATTGTAATTAATTTCTTCTTCTCTCTTTCTTATGCCTATATCATTTCTTCTTCTGTTTTTCTTCCTTATATTTTCTACAACAATTTTAGTTCTATCCCTTATTAATATTCCAATTAATGACGAACGAATAATTTACGTGTTTTCTGTTCTTCTTGGTCCGCGTTTTTTATGTTTCTATTTTATAAATGATGATGGTGGGTGATCTCAGCATTAATAATGCTTCGTATTCCAATAATAGACGAAACCTTAACGTAACCAAAGCGATGTTGAAGGTATTTGGCAGTCTAAGTCATGGTTTTGAAGTTTGTCATTTAAATACTCAGAGTCTATTCGGTAAGATTGACGAGTTTAGGGATTTATTTGAAAGTTCTGATGTGGACGCAATAGCGGTGTCCGAAACTTGGTTCAAAAGTGACATTAACAATGCTGTCTACTCTTTAAAGGGATACTCACTTTTTAGGGCTGATAGATTTGATCGCACTGGTGGTGGAGTTGCTCTATATATAAGGAATTCACTTAAATGTAGGGTTGTACACACTTCCCTCTCTACTGATGCTATTCAAAGTCTTTTCGTCGAAATAAGCAGCAGAAATGATAAACTTTTGTTGGGAGTCGTATACAGACCTTACTCCTATCTTGACTTATCATCTGTTTATTCCTTTTTTGAGGAAAATTGTACACAGTTCCCAAACATTATTCTTTGTGGGGACTTAAATAGTAACCTTCTAGTTGATAATAGCTTAATAAGTAGCATGAGAACATATAACCTTCATCCGGTGAATAGAAGTAATCCGACGCATTTTTCACTTAACTGTAGTACCCTTCTTGACGTATTTTTTGTTACCGAAGCCAGTAAAATCCTTTTTTATGACCAGTTGTCTGCTCCAGGATTTTCTAGACATGACCTTATTTACCTTTCTTTTGACTTTTCATTTACGAGACCTGAGTTAACATTCCAATACCGTGACTTTAGAAATATCAATTCATATGCTCTTGAATCCGACATAAGACAAATTCGTTGGCAGGACGTCTACTATATAGAATCCACATCTGACCAAATTGAATTTATTGAAAATAACCTTAGCAGACTTTTCGACACCCATGTTCCTCTGAGGACAAAGACTATTAAACACAAAGACAACCATTGGTTTACTGAAGAAATTCGTCGCTGCATCAACCAAAGAAACCGCGTGTATCAAAATTGGAAACGTTTCAAAATAGCTGAAGACCATCAATTATATCGCCAATTGCGAAACAAATGTGTAAGTCTCATCAACACAGCTAAAACCAAGTGGTTCTCCAATCATCTGAATCTTTCACAAAATGGCCGCAAACTTTGGAAGAACCTGCGCGAAGTTGGAATAGGGAAACAAAAATCCGCTAGCCTTGATATTGACTGTAATGAATTGAACAACTTATTTGTCTCCTCCGTTCCTCAACCTCCTTCATCCGTAAGTCTACTTCAAAATAATATTTTTTCTTCCAATCTTCTAAATGGGTTCAACTTTGCTAATGTGTCTGCCGAGGAGGTTGTGGAGAATCTTATTTCCATCAAGAGCAACTCTGTGGGATTTGATGGCTTACATCCTACTTTCGTTAAAGCAGTTATGCCTGTTATCCTCCCATACATAACATTTGCCATCAATTCAGTTATGACTAAAAGTGAGTTCCCATCGAAATGGAAATTTTCCAAAATCATCCCTGTTCCTAAGAACAGAATTGGGACTGAATATCGTCCCATATCCATCCTTCCTTTTTTGTCCAAGTTGATGGAGAGATTGATGCATAGGCAAATTAATCAGCACTTTGACAATAACCACCTTCTATCCCCGAAGCAATCTGGTTTTCGGTCTCATCACAGTAGTACTACTGCACTCCTAGATGTGGTTGAGCGGATAAGGAAAGCCATGGACGATGATAAAGTCACATTCTAGATTCTTCTTGACTACTCTAAAGCATTTGACACGATTGACCATAACACATTATGTAACAAATTAGCAACAGATTTCGGGTTCGCTCCGGAAGCAACTAAATTGATTCATTCTTATTTAACAGGGAGGAGTCAGGCAGTTGTTTCTGGGAGTATGGTTTCCGACTTTATCTCCGTGTCGCGTGGCGTTCCCCAAGGTTCTATCCTTGGACCGCTCTTGTTCTCGGCATACGTTAATGACATTCCCAGAATAATTAACTATGGGAATGTGCAAATGTTTGCTGATGACGTCCAATACCTCCAGAGTTCATCTCTGGGTCTCATAGAAAACTGTGTTAGCAACATCAATGATGACCTGTCTTCTATTCACAAATGGTCTAACGAATGTGGCCTAGTTCTTATTCCCCTTAAAACCAAATGTTTAGTAATTTCACGGAGTATGGTAGACCTTTCCTATTTTCCCACAGTGCTCTTAAATAATGTTCCTGTTGAATACGTGCAGACGGCCAAGAACTTGGGTATCTGCTTCAATAGGACTTTGACTTGGAACGATCATATAAATGCTGTGGTTGGAAAGACATATGGCGCTCTCAGAACCCTAACGATCTCCAAAAAATTTACGCCAATTGAAACTAGGAAAATGCTAGCTAAAACCCTTGTTGTTCCAATACTGACGTACGGATGTGAAATCTTCTTCAACTTGGATTTTGTGTGTTTAAGAAAAATGACAGTTGTGTTCAACAATATTATTCGTTATGTATTTGGGTTACGTCGTTACGACCATATCTCTAACTTCACTTTAGAATTGTACGGTATAAGTTTCATCAACTTTTTAAACCAAAAGACTCTAACTCATCCAGACTAAACAGCCACCTGACTTGTTCAATCATATCCAGTTTTTATCATCTAACAGAACTCAACATATTTCAATTCCTAGATTTTCCTGTCTCACATCTGAACGACAGTTCTTCATTAGTGGGATTCGTCTCTGGAATACGCTGCCCCGTGAATTGAGAAGAATAGAGGAACTTAAATTATTCAAAAAGAAACTTTTCGAATATCTATCCACTTTGTAGATACTTTTATGTGTCAAATCATTAAAATTGAATCTTTTATGTTCTCAAATCATTAAAATTGATCTAATGGCGATAATGGGATAATTCTATAATTGTTACTTCTACTTCTATCTATCTCTTCCTCTTTTCATTCTCTATCTTTCTACCTATCTTTCTACGTCTTTATTTATATTTCTGTTTCTTACTTTTTTCTTTTTTAATATTAACTTTTTATCTTATAAATGTATATAATTTACTTAATTTTTTTCTTTTTAAATATAATTTACTTAATGTTTTAAAACATGCATATTGTTAATGTATTATTATTGTTCTCCTTTTTTATCATCCTAATCAAGGCTTAATTAATTAAAAGATGTATATCTTAATATTAAGTTCTTTTAAATTAATAAAATCTAAATCTAAAAATCTAAATGTTATTTATTCGCGTTGAAAAAGCAATCAACTATACATATTTTTTTTCTCCTGGTAAAGATGCACCAGAATTCTGGTAGAAAATACCAGAAATATTTTTTTCTGTACTAAAATTTGCTGATGAAATGTTCCAGAAGACTGGTTTTATCTACCAGAAAAAAATATACCAGAAAATAAATTTCCTGGTTCTATTTACTAGATTCCAGATAATCTTCATTTTACCTGGAAACAAAATACTTTCTACCAGGACGCTGGTAACATTTACCAGAAAATTTTCTGTCAAAAAAGTTACCAGGAAACCAGATTTCTGGTAAATAAAACCAGATTTCTTTTTACCAGGAAATCTGGAGTTAGCGTAACGGGTACAATGGTTGGCACCCCCATTTTTTGTACTAATTATTGGCACCCTTCATGCAATAAGGGATTTCTCAAAAACTACGTTGTCCAGGAATTAAAAATTGTGTTTTTTCATAATCTTTATCAATTCTCCAGAATTCTACATTTTTATTAAGGTTTATTTAATTCTCAGTTCCTTTTTGTCAATGAAAGAGTTAGGTCGTTTCCAATTAGTGAAAAAAGTGTTAAAAATACAGTGTTCCTGCTAAGAAGACTAGATTTGGTAAGTGTCCGTTTTTGATAATTTTTTGAGTTTTTAGATGAAAAATTAACTTTTTAAATATAAAAATATAATAAATTAAATATTTTTATAAGTGTTTTCGCAAAAAAAGTTGTTTAAATTATTAAAAAAGAGGTGCCAATAATTGGTCCCATATTAAGAAGTGGTTAAATTATTGGCAGGGGGGTGCAAATAATTCATGCACTGTGACTACAATTATTGGCACTGCCAATAATTGTACTTTTAAGACTGCCAATGTTTATACCCCTCATCCGTTACAAATTTTTATTTATGATCCTACTTCTAATTTATATTATTTACAATTCCATGAACAATGAACTGTTTTAAGCAATTTAAACAATCCATTAAGAAAAACATGATTTTTAAAATGTACCTACATACATATGTAAGAGATCTTCAAATTAATTTTTTTATTTACGTTTTGTTTCTTATGTAACTATATTTGCCTGCGTTGAATTAAGGTTTTCTTTCAATAAAATGTTTGTTTTTTAACTAAATTTGATAAAAAATATCACGGAAAGACATTGTTTTTCTTTTAAATTTAAGGGTGCCAATAATTGTAACGTTGGGTGCCAACAATTGTACCTGGGTTCCAATGATTGTACCTTTTCGCAGGCTTTTCCTATTTTGGTGTTTTTATAAAATTCTTTTTTTTAGAAAACTTTTATTCTCATAATATTCAAATTTAAAATTTCTTAAATTTTAATTTGACATATAAAACATATTGCAAACTCTTTTATATCGAGAGTTATTCGCAATTAAAAGTGAAAAAATGCTTAGAGGTGCCAACCATTGTACCCGTTACGCTACTTACCACGAAATCTGGAGTATTTTCATACATTTTTCCTGCTTTTTTTCTAACAGGAAATCTGGTTAAAAAAAACATTTCTCCTGGCTCTTGTTAGATTCTACCAGATTTCTGGTTTTTTATTTTTACCATGAAATCTGGAGTTATTTAACACGAAATATGGACAATGGTACCAGTTTTTTGGCTGATATTTTCTACCAGATTTTGCCTACCAGGAAAATTTTTTGAGTGCATTTTAAAACTTAGATTGGGTTTGCTTATTTCCTTGAGAACTAGGCCTATTGATCATAACTACCTTTTTCCAACTCTGTCGCCTATGAAATGCGTCTATGTCCAAAAACCTTAAATCAGCAGCTGAAATTGATTTATTAATACAAAAAAAAAATCGAAAAGGATAACAGCTAAATAGTCTTTCAGATTAGATGACTTCCTGAATAACCTCCCATAAAACCCGTTTAGTTTTCCGAAGCTCAATAATAAAGTTCGCCTTTTTAAATGCCGAAAATGAATCACGTGCATCCAACAGTCGGTCATAAGTCTACTCCAGAATGATGAAAGCAGCACGACGGATGATGACGTGACGTACGCAACGATGACAAGATTCAATCTGATGCGACAGTCACAGACACACAACTAAAAGGTAGGTGCTAGAATTACGAAAAAACATAAATCTCTACAGCGAGTTAAAGTCGTCTACTGTTGTTCTTAACGCCTTCTTAAAAATATGCTTGCCAGGCCTTAACAATTTTTTCTTTTCGGTTGCCAAAGAAGCTCTTTTGACTAATCTCAAGTCTTCATATTTGCAGTAGATGCAACCTTTTTCAGTTCTAGAGACTAGAAGTACAACAATAAAATGACAGTATCAAATCTGCGTGGACGATCTCACGGTGTCGAGACTAGAAGTCAGTTCCTTGCCGCAAAGTCTTGACTTCTGCAGAAACAGCAAAACGATAAATAAATAAATGGCAGTCGCGTCATCGTCGTCAGCGTCCTCGTCGTCGTCTGTCGGGGCACGCGGACAAAGACGTGTGAATCGTCTCCTTGTTTATGATTAAATAACAATGCCTATGACGCTCTTCACTGCCACTGTTAAAGCGTGCTCCTTTGATTGCCTTTGTTTGAGTCTGGAAGAAAAGGAAGACACCAGCTTACCGGCAACAGCAAAACACCGATTAACTTTTCTTTTTATTTTTCTTCACACAAACATGTCCGCCAAGTTCGTCTCCATTGTTAAGCATTGGAAGAAGAAAAATTAATTCCAAGTTGCAAATAATCTCGACTTAAGGATCTTTATGTTGTTTTTTGAGACTTTGCCGATGATAAATCGCGCGGGAGCACAACTTAAATAGCGGTTTTGTGGCAAAGGATTATTGTATTGAATACAAAACGGTAAATGGGAAGGGTCTGTAGGTCTGTGGGAAATTAGACATCTGAGGAGAAATTCATAAACAGTCTTTCAGCAACGGTTTCTATCTTAAAGTAAAACCAGCTACCGAAATTGAAGCTAAATTGCATGAGTACAGAAACGTCTCACACTTGACCTTGCCTCCCTCCATATCAAACCTGTCGCTTGAAATGAAACTTTTATTTATTTGCCCGAGTAAAATTCAAAGCAAAGTGAATCCCTCAACCTTTACATCGACAACCTGCTACACAATGTCTCCATGGCTGCTGCTCAAGTGATTTATTCCACGAATGAAATTTATATTCAAAAATTGTTACAAAGTAGTTTCCTGTCGAATGTTTCTCCCTACAGACTTATCGGGAATGAAAGTGGAATCCCATGGCAGACCACAGCACTTGCCACCAAAGGATCTGCAGCAACGAAGGGTTCAAAGCAGCTTGTGGAGAGGATTTGTGGATATGAGAATCCTGTTGTAACACTTCTGTTAACATTGTTTCGATACATAGCTCAGATATGAACCAAGCAAGAGTTGGCCTTGCACTCTCAAGTTTCAAGCACCAAACACCTTGCCAGATCTATGCCCGTAGCCTTGGTGAACCAAGAAGAAAAAAATTTGAGAGAGATTTATGTTTCTTGCTAGATCTAGGTGTAGTGCATACTGTATTGAACACTTTTGCACGATGTTCTTGTATCTGGGATGTTCGATATAATGTAAATCAATGGAAATTAATTTCGACAGTTATTTTTCGTCTAAAACACCTCGGTTATGCGAAAATATTTTAAGACAATCCAACGAACATGGTTTTTTGGTTTTGAATGGAAACGAAACGGTGATAGGACCACGGAACCGCACAATCAAGTTTTATTAAGCTGTTTAAGACATCAATAAATACAAGTAGAAAAACGAGGTTAAAACATTTTTATTCACAGCTAGGTAGGTATGCAAAAAAAGTTCATAATGAAGAAACATTAACTTGCGTTGCTTTAAGGAAATATTGATCATCAAAATCGAAGCAAGAAAATATAGATGAGGTGTTTTTTTCAGGCCTATTCCGCTATTAAAAGCGTATGGATTTCTGCGCTCGTGACAAAATGTTAAACCACCTGTCATAACTGTCCATAGTGGCGTTTACCCAACATGTGTTTGTATATGGTATCCTTTCTTGTTGGTTTGCCTCCACACACCCTTAATCCCATTTTCATAGTTCTCCATGACAAAGCAGCAGCAGGTCTTCTTTCGTCATCTAACACAAACAGTTTGGTTGGAACATTCAAGCTATAAAGATGCGCTGTCATACAAGACTTTAAAATCAAGGAAGACGATAGATGTAAATTTCCTCATGTTTGCCATTGAGCCCTGTGCTAGATCATCCAGTTACCCAACACACCTGTTCCCGAAATGACGGAGTCGGTTAGTTTGGAGGTTCGGACAGTCACAGAGCAGGTGTTTAATGCACTGAACCAAAAAGGTACGTAAATACAAACAAAACGTTTATTGGGACAATTAATTTAGTGATGGAATTTGTCCAATAAACACGTTTATTGTGACAATAAATTCTCGTTTATATTTTCATGGTTCGAAACATTGCTAACTCTTTATTTTTTTCATTTGTAATAGTAATTAACCCGTTTATTAACCCAATAAACAGATTTAATTGACTTTGATGAATTTGTTTATAAATATAAACAACTGTTTATTATTTTCGTTTATAAAATTAATAAACCCGTTATAGCTTTGATGAACGGAGTTTATTGATTTTAATAAATGCGATTAGAAATATAAACAACCGTTTATTATTTTCGTTTATAGAATAAATAAATGCGTTTATAGCCCCAATGAACATAATTTATTGATTTTAATAAATGCAATGATAAATATAAACAACCGTTAATTAATTTCGTTTATAATATTAATAAACCCGTTTATAGTTTTGATGAACAGAGTTTATTGATTTTAATAAATACATTCATAAAATAAAAGAACTGTTAATTATGTTCGTACATATGTAATATTAATAAACCAGCCTTTCATAAACGCGTTAATTAATATAAATTTATGGGCAACTAATTCCAAAAATGATGGCACTATTTCAGTGGTATAAGTCCAGCATTAGTTCGACCTAAAACGTAGAAAAGAAAACGTTCAAATTAAAAGCTGTTGTTTAAAAAAAAGGTTAAAAGCTTCAAGTTACAAACCTGTTTACAGCAGCAATGAGTCATTTTATCCTGGATCTCACTTTCGTATAAAATTTTCCGAAATTAAATTTTGCGTGGTTTCCAAAGAAACAATCAAATGCTTAGGTACATACAGCGCATGGAAAAAAAACTAAGAAAAATATAATATTGATGAAAATGAAAAAAGATGAAATTATTTGACTTACGTTTTCCACTTTTTGATAGAGATCCCTCCTATGTATAAACACGCCACTACTGCTTATTTTTATAAGTGTTTTAAGATTCTGTAAAAATTGGTGAAAGGTTATATCTTAAGTAACATACAAACATATTTTTATTCCTATACTTTTAATGAGAAGCAGAATAAAGTAATAACTTACTTTTGATTTTATGTTGCTCTTTTAAAAAAAAAAACACGTACACTTAAGAAAAACTTTAACTTTTTTAATATTTACTTTTTCACTTTCACTTTTGCTTTTTTTTTTGTTCAACTTCTGATGGCTGTCTATCGCAAACTGTGACTGATTTCTGACTCGTTTCTCGTTGTAGTCGGCGTCACTTAATTTCTTCGTTAAGTTCGTCAAAATACTTTTCACATTAAGAGTATTGGTGTGGTGAACTCAGTTTACACTGCCAAATTTCAAGAATTTGATAATTAATAAACCGTTTATTAAATTTAATAAACAGGATATTTATGCCTATAAACGGGTATATTAACGCAATAAACGATTAATTATTTTGTATAACCAAGATTTTTCTTACTCATACTGAGTTAAAATTATCAGACGCTTCGTTAAATTTTTTAAACAACCGCTAAGAGGATTAATAAACCGTTTATTGTCATAACAAATAGCGCAATTGTGTCAGTAACTGGGTTTGTTAAAATCAATTAACATAGATTATGCTACGTGTTCACTGGCATAAAAGAAACAATCAGGAAAATATATGCAAATTAAATTTAAAAAATAACATTTCACAATAGTAGGATGGATACTGCATACAAATAGAACGCGATCGAATATACTTCAACGGAAATGTAAAAAAATTGATCAAAATCTATAGTATTAATCCAATGGGTTTATAATGCTTTTACTGGGTAGGGCTTTGATTCTTCCTGCCACCGATGGATGCTTCTTTTTGTTTTTTAAGCTGGACCTATATATTTTAAACACGCAGTTATTTTTGTTATTAGTTATGAACTTGAGAAGACATCAGTTTTAGCCCTTTTTTTTAATGCTTGACGTAAGCCAAGCTCAGCTAGTTAGCACCCCTACCTGTTATCTAAAACAGGAAATCTCAAAAGAATAACTACCAAGGCCGATGAAAGGTGGAATCTTCTTGACACCTGCGGCACAACAAGAAAGATCTGGCCCTGTTTTAACAAACAAAGAACGGAAAAAATTATGCAGCTACACAAGGGATCACTTCGATCTCTTGTAAGCGTAATCACCGGACATAATCTGTTAGGTTATCATATGAAAAAGATGAGAATCAGTTCAGATGATCTATGCAGAGGATGCGGTGACGAGGAGGCGCATGAGGACACTTCGCACTTTCTGTGTCACTCTCCCACACTTTCCCATCAAAGGAAGAAACTGCTTGGCAACTATTTCTTCGGGGATTTAGAAGAACTCTCTAGTACGCCCAGGTACTAACATCCTGAACTTCGTCAAAGCCTCTAAATGGCTTGACTTACTGAACACATAGATTTTTCTTATTAGCTTGAGTAGCAATACTCGCGGGTATCACAATGGATCTGTATTGATCTAAGTGTGACGGTTAAAACATCAACTGTCAGCCCCTAAACCTAAACTAACCTTAACCTAGCCCATTTTTACTTGCGACGCGACGTATATAATATGTGGCAAGCAATGTATTAGTAAAAAAAAATGAGATTTTTCTCAAATATGGCATTACCATGATACAGAAGTCGAACAAAATGAATCCGTTGACTCCGTCAGTTTGGCTGTCTCTAAACGCTATTGCACCTCATCTTGAAAATTAGAAGTGGATTCCCGTGGCTCGCTTTTTATTTGCGACATATAGAGTATATTGGCATGTATTGAATTCGTAAAAAAAAGGTTGAGATTTTGGGTCCGGCTGCGATTCCGTCCGTCTGTCTGATATGATTTTCAACCCCAGCTTGTATACTCAAATGACACATTGAAATAATAAAATCAGGCCTTTCCAGAATGAAGTAAATACATTTTAATATTTCCATGGCTGAGGATTTTAAGAAAAAAACAAAATGTGAACTCTGCCTTCATCAAGCTAAAAAATACAACGAATCCAAATCCTCGTTAAATTTTAACAAACTTTTTATTGTTTTTGATAAAATGTTTATTATCCATAATAATGGTTTATTAAAAACACAGCTACCTCTAACTGGCATGGTGGTTACACTCAGATTACACTGCTAAATTAGAGAACAAGGTATATGGAATATAATGGTATGACATTCCGCATTTTCTGATGACGTCACGTGCATCGTGAAATTTTACGTTTTGCTTTGTTTTTTGAGTTTTCTTTTATTAGAATTTTGATTTACAATGAAACCACGATACAATACGTCACTTGTATCGTGTTTTGTGTGAGCAAGATAGGAATACAGAAAGCTGAATATCATACCATTTAATTCTATGCAGTCAAATTTGAGTTTGTCAGGATGACCGTCACAATTAAAATATGTTATCTATTATGAAGTAAAAAAAATTATAAAAACTATCATATTATATCTTGGACCTTTGTTCTAAAGAACGATTTATAACTGAAACTATTTTAGTTTGAGACGTTTCACTATCTTGCAATGATGCCAAAATAATGCTTAAAGTTGGACTGCACTAGATGGTACTGTTCTGCAGCAGTACTGCGATTCACAAGAATTCGTATTAAATTATTTGAAGTGTAGTTGCCGCTTAGTGTGATGATAGAAATAATTAATTGTTTGTATTTTTTAAGAATTGATTGTAATATAGAATGAAGTTGTTATTAAAGCTTAAGAATTACACTTAATAAAGTTTTTCATTAACATAATAAACTGTTAATTATTTTTTAACTATCAAAGTTTATTGTGTCAATGAACAAAGTTATATAAAATAATAAACTGATTATTAATTTTAGAATTGGTTGTGATATTGGAAGAAGGTTGCGATCAAATCATTTGAAACCACCTTAAAAAATCTTGTTTATTATCGCAATAAACGATTAATTATTTTTAATAACTGGAATGTTTGCGACAATTAATCGAGTTATTAATCTTAATAAACGGTGATTGAGTGCTTTATTTTTCATTTAATAAATGTCCATTAATAGTATTAACAAACGATTATCAAACGCTGATATTTTTTTTAACAAACCGTTTATTGTGACAAGAAAAACTTTATTGTGACAGTAAATAACCAGTCAATAAACGTCGTTTCTTATATTAACGACCGTTTGTTTTTTCAGTGTGGTTCTATTTCCTCCTCATCCTGACAGCTCCTACAGAAATTGGGTGCAAATGCCCCTATCTTGTTAGCCATTGTGCCAATGGCGCAATGACCCGTTAGTACACCCAAACAAACAAAAAAAAACAAAAATAGAGTGGCGCGACAGCTCTTGCAGAGCCAAGGCCTAAGTGACTTACTCTCATCAACAATTCTCTGGATGCGTGAGAAGAATTGAGGGGACCTACAATTTAACGCCGATTTCGAACGGCATAGTTGAGAAGCACTTTTCATGACAGATTGATACTCATGGAAGTTTTGTCAATTCTTCGCAAGAGGCAGTACCCGTGAAAGATGAAATAAAAACTTTATGGGCGCGAGTAGGACTAAAACCCACGACGTTCTGCTTAGCAGCCAACGCACCTAACCACTTAGCCACGGGCAGCTGTTAGTGCACCTATCAAGATTTGAATGTTACTTTTACTCAATCATTCCTTAATTTCCAGGAGTTATTGATTTTCTCTTTTGATTTAAGGTCTATCTTCCCCTTGAGTACCCCAATCGGGACGAGTGGTCCCCTAACTGAATGGTCGCTATTACGTGTCTGCTTCTGACCCTTTCCTGGCTAGTTCATCTACTACTATTTCGTTCCCTTCTATAGTAAAATAGTATATGTCCAGAAACCCAGCAGAGCATAACCTGGTTAGTCCTATTTAATTCCTTCCTACAGTTTAAAACTGCTTTTGATCTTATGGTCTCACTGGCTAAGGCTTTGATAGCAGCCTGGCTGTTCACGAAAGAAGTAATCTCCGAGGAGCTTAGCTTTTCATGATGTGGCAATTCATCTGCTTTTCAATGGTATAGATCTCGGCCTGAAAGACTCTATACAGTCAGCTGGGAGTTTATACGCCTCTCTGCTGTTGAGAGATTGGCAAAACACTCCAGCACCTGTTCCTGATTCCATTTTTGAACCGTCATTGTAGAAAAGGATACCCTGTTTGCTTATTAGTGAATTAGGATCCCAACCCTGTCTTTCTGGTATGAAAATAGAAAATTTCATATCGAAATCTAGTAAAGGGGGAATGTAATCGGTGGTCTCCATCAGTCCTGGAATCGTGTCATATCTTTGTAAGATTGACCCGTGTCCATAAGTGCTGTGCCTTCAAAAACTCAGTTCTTTTAAACGAATTGCAGTTTTGGCTGCCGTGCACCTTATGAACTCATCCAGAGCCGGGAGATCCAAGATCATTTCCAACCCAGCTTGTGGTGTGGATCCCTGAGCCCATGTTATTCCTATACAGGCTAGTCTCTGCACCTTAAGCTTGCTATATAAGTGACTGAGGTTTATTTCCTATAATACCGCTGTGCTAGTTTCCCCCCTTTTGAGGACCATAACAAAAACTTGGTTTTCCCCCTCACCTATCTGGTGAGATGGGTGTTGTTCCGTTTTTCCCTCGTATCCTCCTGGTGTTCTTTTATAACCGCGCACCCGTCTGGTGAGGTGGGCACTTGAACAGATATTCCAGGGGCGATTCCTCATAGTTGGCTAGTTTAGCGGCGCTAAACCAATAATTTCAGAATACATATTAATTTTATTTCTAATAATTATATATACAGTAATCCCAGTTTAGTTGCACCTCGCTTAATTGAACATCCCGCTTAATTGATCGAAAAAATTGGCTTCGAAAATTTCCCGTATTAGTAGCAAGCCTTTTTAGACGGTTAATTGAACCCCGCTTAGTTGAATTACTCGCTTAATTGATATTAAAAATATGCAGCAGAAAAAAAAAATTAAAATGAAACAAACCAAAAAAAAAATTCTCTTAGTGGAAGCACTAAAATTGTCAGCACAAATGACAGCTAG
The DNA here is from genome assembly GCA_943590905.1 of Sphaerophoria taeniata. Taxonomy (NCBI): domain Eukaryota; kingdom Metazoa; phylum Arthropoda; class Insecta; order Diptera; family Syrphidae; genus Sphaerophoria; species Sphaerophoria taeniata. The sequence continues at coordinate 265,344,739 of OX016540.1, forward strand.
CTATTGTTTGTTTTTGTTTTTTGCATTGAAGTACAGGAAGCGGTGTTAGGTACAAGTACACTGTACAGTGTACGTAAGTGAAGCAATACAAATTTCTGATGATGTTAAATTTTGTTCCTGTGCTGTCAAACTTTTACCTGTGCTGTCATTTTGCCGAGCCGTAAAGAAGTGATTTTGAGATTTTCGTAGTTAAATTTATAAAACAAATTTAAATAGTGAAGTCATCGCTATTTTCGAGAGAATATTAAGATAATGAAGTGCTGTGTTAAAATGTGTACATAAAAACGATTCTACTATGGAGTCAACAAAAACTTCTTTTCACAAGTAAAATCCGTCCTATCTTCATTATAAATGTTGGTGAAGTGAAGTTATTTAGTTAATTTAAATATCGTAGAACTTTTAAAATGTATTTGCCATAGTATTTAGCAACCCAAATAATAAATTTCTCAAAAATAAAAATCCTTTGTCCATCGAATTTATTTGGTCTTGATCTTTAGTCTTATCTGTCAAAAAAACAAAAACTCGAGTTCAGGGGTGCATTTATTTATGTTGGTGATCATAAGGTGCTGCACAATTAACACTTGATTAAGTTGTTCATAGAATGCGCTTTCTTATACAACCCAAAAATGTAATGAATTGAACTTACAGAAGAATTAAAAAAAAAAAAACAATACAAATCGTGCGTGTGCACCTTGAGCTTTTACAAAAAAGGGATTGAAATTGAAAAAAAAATAAAATTAAAGCACAATCGATATAATCTCGATTCGATCAAATTTCGCTTGGCGCCCCTGAGATTAACCATTCAACTGCAGGCCAGCCATGTTGTAATGCATTTGTGCATATGAAATTCACACTACTTTGAAAAATGCTTCACTTCTTTTTCATATTTCCGTGTGTATTCTTTTTAATTCTTTTTTTTAAGTTGACACTGAAATGTTTATAGAGTGAATTTCTAGGATGAATATTTTATTTTTTAATTGACCTATTGACCTAAGTACTCGTGCAATTATACGGGTTTCGGTTAATTGAACAGATGTGTCAATTAAGCGGGGTTTCGTTAATTGAACCACCCGGATAATTGAACGAAAAATCTGACAAAATGGTCAGTGCAATTAAGCGGGGAATACTGTAAACATTATTCTTATGTAAAAGTCAATAAACGACAACGAATACGTTACAATATTGTAGGTACCTACTTAATAGCAACTTAAACGCAACAAAACCAATATGTATTTTTCATTGCGTGCTAACAAAACTCTCATGCAAAAATCTATCATGAAACTATATTTAGCTCAAAAGTTAGCGCTAACAGATTTCATACAATCTTCATAAACAGAAAATGAACACATTTGAATAAATGCCTTCAAAAATGAACAGGAGGGTTAACGCGAAAATCACAGCTAACTATTAAACGAGAACAAAACAACGAAACGAGAAACGACAGGCAAGAGCCAACACATACAGTTACAGATCTCGTTATCGTTACTCGTGTAATCGAAATCGAATCGTGTTCGTGTATCGTGTACGAATCGACTCGCATCTCTTGCCTTTCGTTGTTGTGTTCTCGTTTCATAGTTAGCTGTGATTTTTGCGCTAACCCTCCTGTTCATTTTTGAAGGCATTTATTCAAATGCGTTCATTTTCTGTTTATGAAGATTGTATGAAATCTGTTAGCGCTAACTTTTGAGCTAAATATAGTTTCATGATAGATTTTTGCATGAGAGTTTTGTTTCGTGTACGAAACGACTCGAAAGTCGTTTGTCGTAACTGTATTAAGGGTATGAAGAACAATGAAGGTTTAGCGAAAAATTTGCGCTTCAGCCAGCAGCTTATTGATTTTTTGTATTTTGTGGGGTAAGAGGTTTGTTGTTATTAATGTTAATTTTTATCTTATTGTTGTGAAATTTTATAAAATGTATTAAATAAATATGTATTTATTTTGAAAATTTTTACAAGTGTATTTAAATTGAGATTCCAATCAAAAATAAACGATGATAGAAGAGACGAAAAAACTGCTCCGACGATTCCGTCCGTCCGTCTGTCTGTCTATAATTGCATCAATAGATTTAACCACTACTTCCGTTGACCTGAAATTAATTTTAAATATAATAGTTTGAGCGAATTTGGATGGGTCGTTTTTTAATTATTTTTTTTTTCAAAATTTAGGGTAGCCAACATACAATTTTTTCGGCCAAAGCTTCAATTTTCTCAAAAACAGCTATTCCGAGTTTTCTTAAACATCCTCGTAAATTTTTTTCGGAACACTGGTGTTTTTAATGTAAAAATTTATTTTTTGTATTGCTCCAAAACGGTACCTCTCATAGAACCTTTTTTTTTGTCAAATATTTCCTCTAAAAATAATAGTCCGATTAAAAATATAAAAATAACAAAGAGTGGCACGACAGCTTTTTAAAGCCAAGGCCTAAGTGACTTACTCTCATCAAAAATTCTCTGGGTGCATGAGAAGAACTGAGGGGACCTACAATTTTACGCCGATTCCGAACGGCAAAGTTGAGAAGCACTTTTTCATGACAGATTGATACTCTTGGAAGATTTGCAAGGTCTTCGCAAGAGGCAGTACCCGTGAAAGATAAACTAAAAACTTTATGGACACGTGTAAGACTCGAACCCACGACGACGTTCGGCTTAGCAGCCAACGCATCTAACCACTAAGCCACGGGCAGCTGCAGTCCGATTAACGTCTTTTTACTTGCGACATATAGAATATATTGCAAGAAGTATTGAATTCGTAAAAAAAAATTGAGGTATTGATGAGATATCACATTACGATGATAAAGAAGTCGAAAAAAGTGGGTCCGGCGATTCCGTCCGTCTGTCTGTCTGTCTGTCTGTCTGTCTGTAAACGCACAGCCTTAACCACTGGTCCGATTGATTTCAAACTTGAAAATTAAAGGTTTGAGCAAATTCGCGTGAGTCGTTTTTTTAATTTTTTTTTTAAGATCAAAATTTAGGGTAGCCACCATACGATTTTTTTGGCCAAAAACCAAAAGTTTCAATTTTCTCAAAAACGGTTCCTACGATTTTTTTCAAACTTACTCGAAAATTTTTGTTTAAAACTCTGATATATTTTATGTAAAAAAATATTTTTGTATTGCTCCAAAACGGTACCGCCTATAGAACGGTTTTTTTGTTATCAGATTTTCTCGAAAACTAAAAGTCCGATCAGGGTAATTTTTTTTTCAAAGTACGTTTATATAGTTTAAATAATATTTTGTATTCAAAAAAATTTCAAAAAAAATTTTGGATTTTTGTAAAATATTTTTAAATTTTTTTTTTAAATTCTGTATCTCAAAAACGGATCAAAAGGAGAACCGGCAAAAATGTATGGAAGCTGGCCTAGGAACCAATAACGACATGATATATGTCAATGGAAAGGTCTTTTTGTCTACTTTTCCTATGGCAGTAAGTTCCAAATCGCTGTGTGGAAAAAGCTATTGCACAATTAAGTCATTCACAAGTAATAAGTGTTTTCTTGTTTTCATCTTGACCTTGGAACCAATAATGACATGATGTATATCAATTGAAAGGTTTGTTTGCGTACGTTAACTTTTGTTTTGGCAAGAAGTCCCAAATCAATGTGGGGAAAAAGTTATTGCACAATTAATTCATTCACAAAAAAAAAGTTTTGTTTTGATTTCCTTTGTATGATTTTCTATTATGATGAAAGCAAGAAAACACTTATTTTTTGTGAATGATTTAATTGTGCAATAACTTTTTCCCCACAGTGATTTGGGACTTCTTGCCAAAACAAAAGTTAAAGTACACAAAAAAACCTTTCAATTGATATACATCATGTCGTTATTGGTTCCAAGGTCAACATGAAAACAAGAAAACGCTTATTACTTGTGAATGAATTAATTGTGCAATAACTTTTTCCACACAGCGATTTGGAACTTACTGCTATAGTACAAGTTAAAGTAGACAAAAAGACTTTTCCATTGATATATATCATGTCGTTATTGGTTCCTAGGCCAAAATGCCGGTTCTCCTTTGAAATTGAAATTTACTTAAAAAATGTATAGTTATACATTCTTGAATGCTGCATACCAAAATTGATTTTAAGACATTTTCGAAAAATTTTATATATAAAAAATTAATTTAAAAAACAACCGCTCCGACGATTTTTTTTTCAATTTCAAAAATCAACAATTTCTTAAGAAATCATATGACATCATATTTTTTCAGATTGAATCTTTTTTTGAGGTAGATATTTCAATATAAATTTTTATTTACGAATTAAATTTTTTTATGAGTTATAATTTGGAATACAGGAGCAAGTTCGTACGACCGAGTCGTGCAAATTTTTTTAGGAGTATTTATGCATTGCTCAAATAATATTTTGTTTTCAAAAAACATGTAAAAATTTTTAGTTTAAAAAAAAATTGTTATTAACTTTTTTTCAATACTGCATACCAAGTTTAATTTTAGGACATTCTAGAAAAATTGTATACATAAAGAAATAATTTGAGGAAAACCTCTCTATGTTATTTTAAAAAAAAAATAAATAAACAACTTTTAAAGAAATCTTATGGCATAATTTTTTTCAAATAAAATGTGTTTTTTATGTACCTATACATATTTCAATTTAAGTTTTTATTTATGAATTTAAAATACTTGTTTTTATTTTTAATGTTTTTTTGTGTGTTAAGTTTGGAGTACTGGAGCAAAGTGCGTGCGACCCAGTCGTGCAAATTTTTTTAGTTGTATTTTAAACTTTCCCAAAGAACGTTGATATAGCTAACCCACAAAACTTGACCAGGAATCGCCACTGATATTCTCCCGCACCCATCTAGCAGTAGGTACTAGGTACTAGGGCACTTTTTAGTCAAATGTATTGATGGCAGATTAAATTTATGTGGTCGATTCTTTTTCTCTAAAACAGGAAATTAGTTAGCTAAAAAAAACGCATTGCATCGCAAATGTCGTATAATTGAACAATACCAGGGTGAGTCACAGCAAGTTCATCTCGTAACTGCTCAAACACGAGTTCAATTCAACTGGGACAATTAGTTGTTTTTGCCCTAGAAAGACCCCTATCTTATCTTCACTAATTGCAACTGGGCCAGCTAGACAGAATTTTTACACCACGAAAAGAAATAAAAACTCGACCTCACTTTGATCACCTGAAAAACTTTGACCTTTATACCTGAAGAAGCTCCAATTTCCTCATATTCCGATAATCGAAAATTATCCACCGAAAAAAGACCATACCCCAACTGAACTATTTCCAATCCAGTTGCAATATGAACAACGATAGCACCAGAAGCAGCACCAGCAGCCACCAACTGACTAGTACAATTATTGTTATTACAATTATATTCCGCATCACTGGCACAATTCTGCCATCCAACCTGGACAGAGAGGGAGGACTACTCCAAGGAAAAGAAAACCATTCCAAGAGATGCACACTTCCGATAAGTGTTTTTGGCCATGGATCACAAGACTCTCGAATGAATTGGGATGTAATATTGGTTGACTGGTGTACCGAACAACCAAACAAAAAGTCCTCATCAACCAGCACCATCCACTGCCATTTGAACACAGTTCGAACCTAGGCCAAAGGCCAGAGGTGATTTATTCGTGAAAATGCCTTGAGACATCAAGAAACAGAGACTATGGTTAACAGCATCATGAACAACACAAAAAAGCTCCAAAGCCAATGTTTTGTCAAACTCCAAAAATGAGCAATAAGCCACAAGGAGAACGATGAAGCGTGAGATGCATACGAAGCATGAATTCATCCTGCAGCAGTCGTAGGAGTTCGTTTGGTCTGGCTTATGGCAAGTGAATTCGGGAAGCTCCTTCAATCTCTTTTGGCCAACAAGAACAATTTGGTTCCTGTTCTGGCAGAGCTACATCTCCAATCATGAGATTCCGAGTTCTAGCGTGTTCCAGATGAAGTCATAAAATCTAGGACAAAGGTTGAAGCTGTGGGAATTTTCTACCTGCACTGCCGCCGCAGCCAAATTCGTCTCAGCAAATCTTCATGTAGCCTGATTTAGCTATCAAAACTGCAGAAGCCAAAAATTCCATGCTCAGCACATGTTTATGGCTTGTTGGTGAAGTACAAGCTTCACTTGGTGCAAGTTCGATCCGAGGCCCGAGGGTTCATAACATCATGACAGAGAGAGAGATGGTCGGGTTTGCTGCGTGTCGTTCTCGTCGAATATGTGATTTATGACTCAAACCAATTCGTGAATGAGCAGATGTATGTGGGGAAAATGAAGATGAACCTAAAGAACAATAAAGTCGAAGAATTATGGGGGAACATTGGCATTCAGACTGCAACAGCAGGAGCATCAGAAGATGCAACGAAACAATGTCTCTTGTGTTGGATAATATGTGCTCATCTGCTCATTTATGGTTACAGATGGAACTCGTGTTCGTTAATATTACCCATTGGAGTGGGATGAGAGTTGTTAAACGTTCAAGTACCTGCATAATAATGAGGATTAGCATTAGGCATGGTGAAGTTGGATTTGATGGCTACCGATTGTTAAGTAACATTTTTACGGTTTAACTAAACGTAGCTGTTTATTTAATTACTTCTTAAGCTATAAGAATTCTTTCCAGTACCTACTCACTTACAGATCCGAGAGTTGGGTGCCTTGCGAGAGGCAGGGATAAATAAAGCTCCGTTATTGACGTAGGATTACATCTAAATCAGCTGCAGCCGAGTAAAATGAACATCTTCTCTATTTTGGACTGGTAGAAGTGTCACGATCTGGACGTCTATCCAGGTAAGGTTAGGCCTAAGACTGGTAACTTCCGTTTCCAAAAAAAAAACAAACACCACGAACCCGACAGCAAACCTTGGATATGAGAGTTCAAGCAGACCACGACCTTCGCCGGTCTTTCTAGGGTTAGAATTATAGAGTACCAGTAAGCAGTTGCCCGTAGCTTAGTGGCTAGGTGCGTTGGCTGCTAAGCAGAACGTCGTGGGTTCGAGTCCTACTCGTGTCCATAAAAGTTTTTATTTCATCTTTCACGACACTGCCTCTTGTGAAGAACTGACAAAACTTCCAAGAGTATCAATCTGTCATGAAAAAGATCTTCTCAACTTTGCCGTTCGGAATCGGCGTTAAACTGTAGGTCCCCTCAATTCTTCACACGCACTCAGAGAATTGTTGATGAGAGTAAGCCACTTAGGCCTTGGCTCTTCAAGAGCTGTCGCGCCACTCTATTTATTTATTTTTTAGTAACTTAAATATATAATCAAGATTTTTTAACTTCTTATCAATTACAATGGTAAAATTTGTTAAGCTAACGATTCCCAATTTGTTGCTTTTGTCCGTCTGAAGCTCTTTAGTATTCTGCTAGATATGCCGCCTTTGGTGGTCTCCTTCACTTCAGATTTCGAGCCGTAAAAATGGTGGAATCTTGTGTCTGCAGGAACAATTTACGGGTACGGGATTAGTATGTGTGACAACACCCCTTACCACTGCACTGATGGGGGGAAACTTTACAGGGCGTAGTATGTGTGACAATACCCCTTACCACGGTTAGTCTGGTTTTGTACTTACCACTCCGTAGGGCACGTCTAGGTAGGTAGCTCGCTATTTCAGACTGCTTGCCTGTGAAGCTGTCTTGTAGGCGGTAGATTGGATACCTGCTTGTTGCTTGCTTGAGTCTAATTAGCAACCGGTTTGATACTGGTTCGGTACTGCTGATAGCCAATTGGTCGTTGATAGGTCGGTAACTGGTTTTGACTGGTCGTAGGTCGGTCGGCTACTGTTATTCGATGTTAACTGGACGATGTTCAACCTGAAACTGATGATTATTTTGGGGGTTCATCCATACCCAGAATGGGAGGCACATGATGTGACTTATATTTTGCAAAGAATGAAATGTAAGGAAAAATTAGGTGGCAAAATTTTGTAACTGAAAGTACGATCCCTAGCAGATGACACTCAGTGTCATGCCTCCCTTATGGTTGATTTCATGTTGTCCTGTCAGATGACCGTCATACTAAAATGTCCCTAAAATAGTTATTTTCTGTCCTGTTCGCTTCACCTCATAAAATAACTCTTAATGAAAGTCATGTTTTAATATGTTCATACTTGTTAACGATCAGGTATCGGGTTAACCAATTTAAGAATAAGAAAAAACGGGTTTCGCTAAGATATTCATAACCCTGTAATGTGTGTTCACCTTTATGACGTTTGTCGGTAGCGAAGTCCGCGAACAGTGCTGAATTGAGGTATTTGCATATCTGGCAATGCCGTCGCTGAAGACGGAAACACGCGTTTTCATGTCAGCAAATTCCTAATAGCAAGCCAGACGACGGCCATTTTTTCATTCTCATTCTTCCATTGCCCGAGTCGAGACGTATTTTATTTCTATTTCATCAGCACACATTTTTTTTTACGAGCAAGGTCTCAAAATTCATTTTTCCTTCAAGAAAGAATTGTATAATTCAAGCACAACCCAAACAAAAGGTAAGCAAACATTGTTTTTGCCATCGATGGTGAATCGGATTGCCCAATTCCCGAAGCAAAAAGAAAACTTTCTCGTGGGAATCCACGAAATGAATACTACGCACTTTCTAAATGCGAACTATCTCTTTTATTCCTTTGTCAGGAATCCTCACCATTTCTGCGGAACACACATAGTCTTCCAGCGGCGAAATTTTCTCACCCTTAAAACGCTCAAGAGCAGTCGGAAGAGACGGAAAACCCTTTTTGCCCTGTGTCGGCCGGATTCCCGCCACACGGAGGCGTCGCCATCCTTGCAGTCGATATGCCCAGCCAGCTAACAACCACAACTTTCGAACACCCCAACAACATATGAACCACAGTCAGGAGTCCCAAGACCCCGCGCCATTTGCAAGAGGTGCAGTTCGCGAAGGCATAGTCCAAAAATCAGGTGACCCTAACCTTGATCAGCTCAGGTAAACGCCCTCCCCTTTTGTTGTATCGTAAGCAAATGTGGCAAACAAAATTCAAAGTGTCGCAACCCTTGAACGTCGAAGAAGAACGACGACAGCTCTAAGTAGCTCTACAGAGGAACGTGAATGGGAATCTCCCACATCGACGACCAACAAGAAGTCCCTACCTGCGGCCGGAATCCAGTGCCATTAGTCTTTATGTATAGCATATTTATCCTAGGCTCTAGACTAATTATCCTTAAAGATCCATATTTCTTGAGACTTTCCATATTATTTGTTTGTTGTTTTTTTTTCTTTTTTTTTGTTTCGCACCACTGTTTATTTTATTCGTTTGTTTTGTTTTTTGCACTCAATATCCTCAAAGAGGAATTCTTTCCTTCGTATCTGAATCCTATTGTACAAAAGCCTCTCGGTCCATTCATCGTACACATATCGCGATTCTCTGGTGTTCGGCACCTAGAAACGTAAACATATCGTCGCTACCTGGTTCATCGTTTCGTGATACGTTGAATCCTTAGTCAAATCAGAATTCGGGTCGGTAAAGTTTCCTCATAACTTTTTTTGTTGTACGCGTATGATCCTTGTTGTGTGTCTATGGTAGTCCATCCAAGGTACGAGATCATCCCTCCGGTAGTCGATGACATGAAAGAGTGCTCAGAACGAGCACCACCATTCGTTTTTCGGTACCGCGCCCAGAGTCATAAAATAACAAAAGACCAAGGAAGTTTCCTTTTTTTTATGATCCGAAGCAAATGTCGAGACCTCGTCGGATGGTTGACTATCCTAGCACATGAATGTACATATATATGTCTTCATTGGTATCCTTTTTTTTGTTGTCTTTTTTTTTTTGTCCACCTTTTTTTTATTTTTTTTTTGTTTTCAGCCAACCAGGAGTGCACTGCTGCGACGGCCCATGGGAAGTTTGTGTTTGTGAACTCCCATGAGTGATGGATAAACTATGGTTTTTTCTTTTTTTTTATATATCCTTTTGTATCGATTAATCAAGACATATTTACGAAATCATATCTATTTTTATTGACATACATTCATATAAATTTAGTAGTTGTTGGTCCTCCGAACGAACGGTTCGGAAAATTTTTTTTTGGGAAGTAAACCACCTTTTTTTTTAGCGTACGTACGCGCTCGGTATAAAGATCCGGAGATCGGGATCGCGGATCTTCCACTCGGATAGTACATCTTTTTTTTTACGTCCTTTTTTTTTGTGTTTGAACAACCGCGCGAATAGATACGGAATCATTACCTAGTATATGTTTCAATGAATGGTAGGAGAGATTAGTAGAACTAGCGAGGCCGCGAATCAGGCCAGTAAAATAACGTAACGATTTTTTTTTATTTGAATTTGAACTGTAATGAACTTTGAAATTGAGATATATAATCAATAATTGATGATCGTTAGTACGACCAATGTTTTGCTTTATAAGATGATGAATTTTGTTAGGATTAAGTAACCTTAAGAAAGTATAAGAATAAAGATATAACGTGAAGCAGAATCGGAATGTTTGAGAATTATTTCGTCTTTCGAACTGGTAAGAATATTTCAATATGACAGTCTGAGTCGAGGATGTTCGGAGTGGAACTGATTTCTCGAACAGTATAGAGAGGGTGAAGCAACAATCCAGAGGTAAGATAATGTGCGAGGTAGGGGTATAACAGGTTATACTCCAGGTGAGTTAGGGGTCCTTAAACAATATTTGTTTCTACGGTCCATTAAGGACGACGAGTCAGTGGAAATAAGGGAAAAGTAGGCCCCTTATTTCAACGACGGGTGGGTTGAGAGGCCGTTGGGGATTTTTACGACACCTTTAATCCCCTCCCCCTTTTCGTGTCGTGACCGACACTCCTCGTATCCCTCCATCCTCCCAATTTTTCTGGTAGAACACGAGATGGAGTTAGACGCGTTAATCATTTCTTTAGTTAGTTCTACGCATATGCGAACACCTACATATGCTTCTGCCTAGTTCGTGCTTGGACGGTGGTGGGCCGCGATGAAGGTTTCTTTTTCCTTATTTTGACTCCTTGGGGCTCTCTAGCTCCTCTGCTGACATCCTAATCGTGGAGCTACTTAGTATGAGGGCTCCCCAAAGCATATGTTCGGTCAAGGGTCTGTGTTGATCGGGCCCCAGCAATTTCAAAACGTATTAGGGTTTAGAAAACCGAAACCCAGATCTGCAGGATAATCTGATGTAACAACCGCCTATGATCCCAGAGCAAGAGCCCACTCCCTAGACTGAGCTACATTGGGGCAGGGTGCTGCAGATCAAGAAAGCGATGGTCGATCATGGGCACCCTTTCCTTCCGTATGTGACCGGCCCTAACCATGGACAGCGATGGTTGATGTCACGGGGCGGCGCATATGGATGGAAAGGATTGACAATTCCTGTAATTTTTTTTGTGGCGATGATTTCAGTTTTTTCTTGGGTATTCCCATGCCGTCAGGTGCTTTTATTTCACATGCAAAGAATTGTTATTTTGTACGTTACAGAATGGCGCCCAACGTGGGGCCCGAAGCAGACCGAGGACCGAACAGAACGAATTATGCGAAGTTAGTTGATTTTTGAGTCTTTAGGAAAAGTCAAGTGAATTTTGGTGTTAGACTTGGTTTTCTTGTTAGGGAAATAACATCGAGGACTGAGGTTGGATACTATTTTGTCCGGAGATTTGGTGATCAAGTCCTAAGTCTCGTCCGTTGCATTAGGTCCATCTTCAGATCCCTCACCCTCTCGTTGTATGGAAATTTCCTTGATTTTCGTCCGGACTTAGCGTATGCTTGCTTAGTTGTCAGTCGCGAATCTAATGAAACTTTCTAGAACGATAACAAGGAAAGGATATTTGAGGTAGAGCGAACAGGTCTTTTGACCGGTGGTTGGTGACTAGTGTCCTGATGCACGTCTGCTGCAGAAGCCGTTCACTCACCAGAGGATTTCCCCCTTTTTTTTAACTCCAGTCCACTTTGCAGTCAATCGCAGATAACCCACAAGTCCACAGTACATAGATGCAAGATTAGCGGATAGGAATGAGATGTTGATCTTTGAAGATTTGATGAGGTATCATGAAGTGCTAACCGGTGGTTAGTGTTCTGGAACCTGACGCACGTCTGCAGTAGCATAATGATTCCACACCACTTCTGATGGACATCCTTCCGCTTGGCGGATCTTGTCGTTTTATTCTAGCACGAACAGGAAATTTTTTTTTAGATCACACACACCTACTTGTTTTTTTTTTGTTTCGAGATCAGTTAGATGCCAACTGACTTTGGTTGCTCACCCTGTTCCAAAGAGAATTGTCCACTCCCGAACTTTTATATGAATGAAAATCGAAGATAAAGTATCTATAATTTTGTGAATATTAGTCGATTAAGATTTCTAGTTAGGAATATCAGAGTTTTGAAAGAAAAATTATCGTTTTTTTTTGTTAGATTTCTAGTTAGGAATATCAGAGTTTTGAAAGAAAAATTATCGTTTTTTTTTGTTGAATACGAAAGCTAGAGTTGTTTAGTTCAGTGAGTCGGTTAAGTTGTGAGTTTTTCCGTCCATTGATAATTCCGATTGTTTAGTTCAGTTCAGGCGGTTAAGTTGTGAGTTTTTCCGCCCATTGAAAAGTCAGATTTGAAGTTTAGGCCTTTGAGGATAAGAAGTTGTGAGTTTCTCATTCTCAAGGTTAGAATTTTCTTTTGTAATCCCAAATAGAAATTAAGTTAAGCCAAGGAACTATATAAGTAAGCACATATCACTCTTCGATAGATCTGGAGAATTAACTAAGTTTTCATAGGTTGGAAGAAACCCTATATCTATCATCTTTAGATTTATTTTTTTTTGTCATTTATTATTGTTTTGTTTTACACTTAATCTACAAATAGATTCGAACCTACTCTCCCTACATTCAGTTAGCATTAGTTTTTTTTTGTCCCAAGCACTGTTGATGAGCGCGGAAAATCGTAAAGTTATCGTAAAAAGCACTTACAACCCACAATTGCAAGACGTAATTATAATGTCTCCCGCTAGAGGAAATCAGGTCCATAGTGGTCAGGCGAATCCACAGGGAGCGAGTTTCGAAAATTCAGGATCCAATGTTGGTGAAGGCAATAATGAAGAGAGCTATGAAGAACACATTTCTGAGGAGCAGAGGCTTCTTCAGGAGGCAGCTGATCGATCAGCGTATATTCAAGAAGTCGTCTCAGCCACTGTTGAACTTCACAGGTTAGACGATAGGAGGTTTATGAAGGAAGAGCTGGCGCGTAGCCAAGCCTTTCTATTAGAGCAGGTAGCCCTCTTAATACAAGGCAAATCAGCCAACCCGAATCCTCCTACCTCTTCGAATGTTCCTATTAATCAGCCCTCGACCTCTTCAAGAGCTCAAGTTTCCTTGCCTAATACCGATCAAAACACTGCACGTGTTAGGTCAGTTAGCGTTCCTCCCGGAACAACAACAACAACAACAGGAAATACCGGTGTAGGTCAAGCGACAGACGTACAAGATTTAGCAATGCGCGCGACACCTCAAGTAGAACCAGTAGCTGTACCGATTGCTCCAGTAGTACACCCGGTAGACATGGCTCTGGGTTCGAACATTGATGATTTTCTGACGCGGATGAATGCGCTTAATTTAGGCGATTCACCCCCGTCTTCCTCGCCACAGGGACAAGCACCCTCTAACTCGAATTCGATTAGTAGATATCCACAGTACCACAAATGGGGTATCAAATTCGATGGCAAGAACATGTCCGTGGATGACTTTTTGTTCAGGCTTGAGCGAGTTAGATATAGCTATAACGTTCCATGGAATGAGATTGCGGTGAGTTTTCATCATTTTGTTTCTGGTCCAGCAGAGTCATGGTACTGGATGTACTTGAAGAGTAACCGTCACACTTCTTGGCTCTCGCTGCAGACTACCTTGATCGAACAATTTCGTAGTTTGGAGACAGACACGGAATTGGCTCGTAAATTATCAGATAGGAAGCAGCAGAACGGCGAATCGTTCAACGATTTCTACGACGCCTTGTTGCAAATTAATTCCCGTATGCGTGCCCCGAGGTCGGAAAAAGAAATTATCGAAATCATAAAAACGAATGTAAAAAGGCGAATGGGCGAATTACTCATCACTTTTAGCACTCATAGTCTGAGGCAGCTAGTGTATGTTTGCCGCACTATCGAGAAGTTTCTTGACCGACAGGAGAACACGCGATCCAACTTTGTGCCGAACACGCATCGCCTCCCAGTGAAGCGTTATGTCAGTGAAGTTGAGGAAGATCCACATGAAGAGTTAGTCGTTGCATTACCCGAGAGTGTGGAAGCTATCCACCGAGATGTTAGTCAGAGGAAATGCGGGAACTGTCAGGTCGTGGGTCATGATTTCCGCGACTGTACAAGCCCAACGCGTAATATTTTCTGCTACCGTTGCGGATTGGCAGACACTTTTAGTCCGTCATGTCCGAGGTGTGCGGGAAACGTAAAGAGGAGCAACCCACCATCCGGGGGGGCTCGTTCCGATTAGACGTTCCCGGAGTTCAAGATACCGATTCTAAACCGCGATCTGAAACTCCTAAAATTATTTTAAAGCCAAGCAAGAACAGAATTGAATTGCAAACCAAACCTACTTTGAATATCGAAGAACCAAAACCAGAATTTTTGTATAAGAAACCTTTTCACGAAAGATTGAGAAATTATTATGAAGTCCGTAAAAGAATAATGACCTTTCCGAAGCTGTCTAATCGCGTTAAAAGAACCAGAGATCGCTTCCAACAGAAACGATCTACTTATCAAAGTATAGCTGCAGCCACGTTGAGCAGGGAAACCAACGATCCTCGCCCATATGTGACCGTCGAGATATTTGGTGACAAATTTCTCGGTCTCTTGGATTCAGGGGCCAGTGTGACCTGTCTGGGCGCAGGTATGCTTGATTATTTAAAAGAAAAAAGTATTGTCTTTAGGAAGATAGGTTCCTCTATATCCACTGCGGATGGGAACAAGCAAAAAGTAGTTGGAGTGATTACAACGGTGATCCAATATAAAGACATGAGAGAAAGCATGAATCTATTAATTGTTCCGTCACTAAACCAGCGTCTAATTTTAGGCGTGGATTTTTGGCAAAAATTTCACATCGCGCCCCATGTAATTTCGAGTCTTTTAGGAACGGCAGCTATTGAAACTGATGAGAAACCTAGTAACCAAGTCAATTTGAGTAAAGAAGAATCTGTTAGACTCCAAGACGTTGTTCGAAGTTTTCCTTCTTTCGCAGTCCAGGGTCTCGGCAGGACACACCTGGTACAGCATTGCATCGATACGGGTGACGCTACCCCTATCAAACAGAGGTATTATCCGGTGTCTCCGGCGGTACAAGCCCTAATGTACGCGGAATTGGATCGTATGCTTTCGTTGGGAGTCATCGAAGAGAGTTCCAGCGCATGGAGTTCCCCAGTTGTGCTAGTGCGCAAACCTGGTAAGAACCGATTGTGTCTGGACTTTCGGAAGGTGAACTCGGTAACCAAGAAGGATGCGAGACCAATTGCGCATATAGAGGGACTGTTAGCACGCCTTTCCGATACACGCTTTATTTCAAGCGTGGATTTGAAAGATGCGTTCTGGCAGATACCGCTGGAGGAAGCATCGAAAGAGAAGACCGCTTTTCAAGTACCTGGGCGACCACTTTATCATTTTAGGGTCATGCCATTCGGCTTATGTAATGCCGCGCAGAGTCTGAGTTATCTAATGAGTCGAGTAGTTCCACCAGAGTTGCAGGACCGAGTGTTCGTTTACCTCGACGACCTTTTAGTTGTGTCTAAAGATTTCGACGAGCACATTCGGATTCTAAAAATAGTTAGTGAAAATTTAGCCAAGGCTGGTCTGACGATAAACGTCGAGAAATCAAAGTTTTGCTTTGATGAGCTTCACTATCTTGGGTATAAGATAGGCCATGGATGTTTAAAGACTGACCCCGATAAGATTGCTGCAATCGTCAATTTCCCGGTGCCAACAACGGCCCGTCAAGTTAGACGTTTCCTAGGCATGGCAGGTTGGTACCGGAGATTCGTGCAGAATTTTTCCACCCTTGCCGCCCCGTTGACCGATACCTTGAAGAAAGGAAAAGCGTTTAAGTTCAGTCAGGAAGCTAGTGAAGCCTTCCAGAATATCAAGCGAGCTTTAACTTCAGCACCTGTTTTGGTTAACCCTGATTTCTCAAAGGAATTCGTGATTTTGTGCGATGCGTCCGCGTCTGGCATAGGTTGTGTTCTCTGTCAG
Source organism: Sphaerophoria taeniata (assembly GCA_943590905.1). Lineage (NCBI taxonomy): Eukaryota > Metazoa > Arthropoda > Insecta > Diptera > Syrphidae > Sphaerophoria > Sphaerophoria taeniata. The sequence continues at coordinate 265,360,903 of OX016540.1, forward strand.
CGGAATGAAGATGGGGCGGAGCAACCGATCTACTACTTCTCCCAGAAACTGAACACTGCACAGAAGAATTATTCAGTCACCGAGCGCGAATGCCTCGCTGCGTTTCTAGGAATTCAAAAGTTCAGACCGTACGTTGAAGGATACCGTTTTCGAGTCATTACGGACCATTCAAGCCTGAAATGGCTGATGAGTCTTAAGGATCCGACGGGTAGATTGGCTAGATGGAGTATGCGTCTCCAAGGTTTTGACTTCGTGGTAGAACATAGGAAGGGAACACTAAACGTCGTACCTGACGCTCTGTCAAGAGTGTACGAGGACGACGAAGTGACGGTGGAAGCTTATCTTTCGTGCCTATCGCAAGCCGAATCAGACGTGCTCCATATTGACCTAGACGATCCGTCTTTCAAGTCGGACGAATACCTGGAACTCATCAGTCATATCAAGCGAGAACAGGACCGGCTCCCAGACCTCAAAGTTTCTGAAGGATTCATTTATAAACGTACTAGACATGCAGTAGGAAATCCACTAGCCGATGACCTAATCTGGAAATTATGGGTCCCTACAGAGATGACTAATTCTTTAATCTCTCTGGCTCATAATCCCCCACGCGCGTCACACGGTGGTGTAGTTAAAACACTTTATAGATTGCGAGAGAGATTCTACTGGCCAAACATGTTCACTCAGGTCAAGAATTTTGTAGATCGGTGCGAATCATGTAAAACCAGTAAAGCCTCGAATATGACACTACGAGCAGAGATGGGAAGTAGTTTCCAAGTAGATAGGCCGTTTCAACACTTATACGTTGATTTTCTTGGGCCGTATCCGAGGTCAAGAAATGGAAACGCTTACATCGTGATCGTAGTAGATCAGCTCACGAAGTTTGTGCTTATTAAACCACTACGCAAAGCAACGGCGGAAATTGTAGTCAGATTTCTCCGAGAAGACGTTTTCTTAATATACGGTGTGCCGGAGAGTATTCTCTCCGACAATGGCACTCAATTCGTTGGTAAAGAATTTCAAAAGCTAGTAGATGTTTACGGGATCAAGCACTACCGCACGGCAGCGTATGCCCCTCAGTCAAATGCTAGTGAGCGCGTTAATCGCTCAATCTTAGCAGCTATTAGATCCTACATTAACCCTCGTCAAACCAACTGGGACGCCCATCTATCCTCCATCAGTAGTGCCCTGCGCACAACCGTACATTCAACTCTCACAATGTCCCCTTATGAGGCCTTATTTGGTCAACGAATGATTGAGCACGGGGCCGACTATCGTCTACTGAGAGACCTGAACGGCCTAAACCATTCAGAGATAGATTGGCTACCCAAGATTGCGAAAATGAACATACTTCACTCGTACCTAAAGTCCACTTTGGAAAAGACCCACGAAGCCTACGAGAAGACTTATAATCTTCGCAGTAGGAAAATCGAATTTAATGTAGGAGATGAAATTTACAAAAGAAATCAAGTTCTGAGTGACGCATCAAAGCACATAAGTGCCAAACTGAGTCCCAAATTCATCAAAGTAAGGGTTTGCAAAATTATTGGCAATAATTTATACGAAGTTGAAGATCGAAAAGGTCACAGGTCAGTATCACACACCAAAGATTTAAAAAGGTAGTACGCCCGTGATTACAGGCTCTCGTAACTTTTTCTTCAATAATTTTTTTTTTTGCCCAGCGCTCAGCTGTGCATGAGACTCTTTGTCGTAGTCATCAAACCGTTAACGCGAACCAATTAAACTCGTCCAGAGCAGACTGAATTTTTTTTTTCTCTTGAGTTTTTGAACGAAGAAAGTCTTAGTCAAAAACACAAGCTTTGTAAGGAAAAATTAGGTGGCAAAATTTTGTAACTGAAAGTACGATCCCTAGCAGATGACACTCAGTGTCATGCCTCCCTTATGGTTGATTTCATGTTGTCCTGTCAGATGACCGTCATACTAAAATGTCCCTAAAATAGTTATTTTCTGTCCTGTTCGCTTCACCTCATAAAATAACTCTTAATGAAAGTCATGTTTTAATATGTTCATACTTGTTAACGATCAGGTATCGGGTTAACCAATTTAAGAATAAGAAAAAACGGGTTTCGCTAAGATATTCATAACCCTGTAATGTGTGTTCACCTTTATGACGTTTGTCGGTAGCGAAGTCCGCGAACAGTGCTGAATTGAGGTATTTGCATATCTGGCAATGCCGTCGCTGAAGACGGAAACACGCGTTTTCATGTCAGCAAATTCCTAATAGCAAGCCAGACGACGGCCATTTTTTCATTCTCATTCTTCCATTGCCCGAGTCGAGACGTATTTTATTTCTATTTCATCAGCACACATTTTTTTTTACGAGCAAGGTCTCAAAATTCATTTTTCCTTCAAGAAAGAATTGTATAATTCAAGCACAACCCAAACAAAAGGTAAGCAAACATTGTTTTTGCCATCGATGGTGAATCGGATTGCCCAATTCCCGAAGCAAAAAGAAAACTTTCTCGTGGGAATCCACGAAATGAATACTACGCAGTTTCTAAATGCGAACTATCTCTTTTATTCCTTTGTCAGGAATCCTCACCATTTCTGCGGAACACACATAGTCTTCCAGCGGCGAAATTTTCTCACCCTTAAAACGCTCAAGAGCAGTCGGAAGAGACGGAAAACCCTTTTTGCCCTGTGTCGGCCGGATTCCCGCCACACGGAGGCGTCGCCATCCTTGCAGTCGATATGCCCAGCCAGCTAACAACCACAACTTTCGAACACCCCAACAACATATGAACCACAGTCAGGAGTCCCAAGACCCCGCGCCATTTGCAAGAGGTGCAGTTCGCGAAGGCATAGTCCAAAAATCAGGTGACCCTAACCTTGATCAGCTCAGGTAAACGCCCTCCCCTTTTGTTGTATCGTAAGCAAATGTGGCAAACAAAATTCAAAGTGTCGCAACCCTTGAACGTCGAAGAAGAACGACGACAGCTCTAAGTAGCTCTACAGAGGAACGTGAATGGGAATCTCCCACATCGACGACCAACAAGAAGTCCCTACCTGCGGCCGGAATCCAGTGCCATTAGTCTTTATGTATAGCATATTTATCCTAGGCTCTAGACTAATTATCCTTAAAGATCCATATTTCTTGAGACTTTCCATATTATTTGTTTGTTGTTTTTTTTTCTTTTTTTTTGTTTCGCACCACTGTTTATTTTATTCGTTTGTTTTGTTTTTTGCACTCAATATCCTCAAAGAGGAATTCTTTCCTTCGTATCTGAATCCTATTGTACAAAAGCCTCTCGGTCCATTCATCGTACACATATCGCGATTCTCTGGTGTTCGGCACCTAGAAACGTAAACATATCGTCGCTACCTGGTTCATCGTTTCGTGATACGTTGAATCCTTAGTCAAATCAGAATTCGGGTCGGTAAAGTTTCCTCATAACTTTTTTTGTTGTACGCGTATGATCCTTGTTGTGTGTCTATGGTAGTCCATCCAAGGTACGAGATCATCCCTCCGGTAGTCGATGACATGAAAGAGTGCTCAGAACGAGCACCACCATTCGTTTTTCGGTACCGCGCCCAGAGTCATAAAATAACAAAAGACCAAGGAAGTTTCCTTTTTTTTATGATCCGAAGCAAATGTCGAGACCTCGTCGGATGGTTGACTATCCTAGCACATGAATGTACATATATATGTCTTCATTGGTATCCTTTTTTTTGTTGTCTTTTTTTTTTGTCCACCTTTTTTTTATTTTTTTTTTGTTTTCAGCCAACCAGGAGTGCACTGCTGCGACGGCCCATGGGAAGTTTGTGTTTGTGAACTCCCATGAGTGATGGATAAACTATGGTTTTTTCTTTTTTTTTATATATCCTTTTGTATCGATTAATCAAGACATATTTACGAAATCATATCTATTTTTATTGACATACATTCATATAAATTTAGTAGTTGTTGGTCCTCCGAACGAACGGTTCGGAAAATTTTTTTTTGGGAAGTAAACCACCTTTTTTTTTAGCGTACGTACGCGCTCGGTATAAAGATCCGGAGATCGGGATCGCGGATCTTCCACTCGGATAGTACATCTTTTTTTTTACGTCCTTTTTTTTTTGTGTTTGAACAACCGCGCGAATAGATACGGAATCATTACCTAGTATATGTTTCAATGAATGGTAGGAGAGATTAGTAGAACTAGCGAGGCCGCGAATCAGGCCAGTAAAATAACGTAACGATTTTTTTTTATTTGAATTTGAACTGTAATGAACTTTGAAATTGAGATATATAATCAATAATTGATGATCGTTAGTACGACCAATGTTTTGCTTTATAAGATGATGAATTTTGTTAGGATTAAGTAACCTTAAGAAAGTATAAGAATAAAGATATAACGTGAAGCAGAATCGGAATGTTTGAGAATTATTTCGTCTTTCGAACTGGTAAGAATATTTCAATATGACAGTCTGAGTCGAGGATGTTCGGAGTGGAACTGATTTCTCGAACAGTATAGAGAGGGTGAAGCAACAATCCAGAGGTAAGATAATGTGCGAGGTAGGGGTATAACAGGTTATACTCCAGGTGAGTTAGGGGTCCTTAAACAATATTTGTTTCTACGGTCCATTAAGGACGACGAGTCAGTGGAAATAAGGGAAAAGTAGGCCCCTTATTTCAACGACGGGTGGGTTGAGAGGCCGTTGGGGATTTTTACGACACCTTTAATCCCCTCCCCCTTTTCGTGTCGTGACCGACACTCCTCGTATCCCTCCATCCTCCCAATTTTTCTGGTAGAACACGAGATGGAGTTAGACGCGTTAATCATTTCTTTAGTTAGTTCTACGCATATGCGAACACCTACATATGCTTCTGCCTAGTTCGTGCTTGGACGGTGGTGGGCCGCGATGAAGGTTTCTTTTTCCTTATTTTGACTCCTTGGGGCTCTCTAGCTCCTCTGCTGACATCCTAATCGTGGAGCTACTTAGTATGAGGGCTCCCCAAAGCATATGTTCGGTCAAGGGTCTGTGTTGATCGGGCCCCAGCAATTTCAAAACGTATTAGGGTTTAGAAAACCGAAACCCAGATCTGCAGGATAATCTGATGTAACAACCGCCTATGATCCCAGAGCAAGAGCCCACTCCCTAGACTGAGCTACATTGGGGCAGGGTGCTGCAGATCAAGAAAGCGATGGTCGATCATGGGCACCCTTTCCTTCCGTATGTGACCGGCCCTAACCATGGACAGCGATGGTTGATGTCACGGGGCGGCGCATTAGGATGGAAAGGATTGACAATTCCTGTAATTTTTTTTGTGGCGATGATTTCAGTTTTTTCTTGGGTATTCCCATGCCGTCAGGTGCTTTTATTTCACATGCAAAGAATTGTTATTTTGTACGTTACAGAAAATAGCTGTATGGCTAGAACTTTTAATGAGTTATTACAACTAGGAACGATCTTATGGCAAAATAATGTGAAGCTTTTTGTCTAGGGCTTGGGTAATGACTCAGGGTGTCCAGGATCTTCGCTAAAGAAACATCAAAACTCAGCAGTTAGGAGGTTTTTTCCTCACTAAAATATTATTTTTAATAACAATATTTTTTTGCAATAGAATCTCTTATATATACTTAGGATACCTTAAGAACTAAATGCGATAGGTTCCCCTGTCGATTCGGGCAAAATTAGTTTTGGGATAGGTTCCCCGGCCTGGTTAGTTGCTAGCCCTTGCCAGCGTATCGCTTCTTGTCCCTGCTGACAAGTGATAGGCGAATGCTAATTCTACTCTTACACACGAGGCAAGCTGTAGAGTTTTTAGCACCAATTTACATGAATTTTCTACTTCTATTGGCACTTTTGCTGCCTATATCGATTGTGAATTGAAATATGTAATATTAAAAATAAACAAGGTACAATTAAAGGATTTGCTCAGCTTTCAAAAGATTGTTGTTGCTCGTGTACGTCTCCAGTTACGCTGAGATATATGACGTTTTGAACTCATCCATTATGTTATCGATATTTAACTTGACGTTTGACTGAAGAGAAGAAAAAGGAAGTTAGAAAGCTTCTTTTCGATCGACAACTCCCGCCAAGACCAGACCAAAAGATTAGAAGGAAGAAAAAAACTAATTTTGTAACCCAATTTGCAGTACAAATAAAATTGAATAATTATGCTCAAAACAGATGTGCAGAATTTCTGCACGCAGCGTTGCATGCAGCGCTTCAAGCAAAACACAATATGCAGAAACTCTGCCAAGTTTTGTCAAGACAAAAACGACACCTGCCAAAATTTTATTAATTTGTTTGTCTTGAATTGCTTATTAAAAACTCTCATCCGAAAATTGTTTGAAACTTTTCTTGTTTTTAAAAGGAAACTCTAAACTCTGATTTTATTTTAAAATAATATATTATTATTTATATATTAGACAATAAGATGATTGATTCATTCATCACATTGTAGGTAGTATTTTGAAGAGTTCTTTTTTAATAATCTCTAGTGCAACAGGTGGATTCAATTGTCTTTCGATGTTCAGCTGCGCTTGCTTCCTCAACATCACCTTCAAATAATTTAGGAATCAAAGAGCACCGCCCACAACAGTTGATATTATGAGGTTTCTTCTTTCCTTTACTGCCACACGATCACAGCCAGCCTTTCGTCACTTTTGCATTTGTATATTCGATGATTCTATGTTGATACAAAATAATGTTACAAGCCAATACGATGTCTTATCCTTTAAACATTGTGTACCTACTTTAGTTTTCTTGGATAAGGATTCGCGCTTGGTTGTTTATTATACTAATAATTATAATAATTAGATTGCGATTTTTGTTTGTTATAACAAGAAAAAAATTTCAATTTCAAAAACGAAAATAAATTGACATTTGAAATTTAGTGTAGCGTCAACAGTGTCAACAATCTTTCAATTTAAGTAGTGCCAAATAGCAATTTATTTGGAAAATTTTGTTTTTGAATTATGGCTGCAATGAAACTAGGCAGAAAATTTAGAAATAGAGACATCACGCAGCGCTGTTCTGCATGCAGAATTTGCTCCCATAAGAGCCTGTGTAATTTTAGTTTTGCTGCGCAGCAATTCTGCACATCTGTTTTGCATAATTTGACCAAACGCAAAGATGGCTATTTTGAGACTGGTCTGATCTGGAAATATGATCATGTTAAACTTCCTGACAGCTTCCTAATGGCAAAGAAACGTTTATCATGTCTTCAACAAAGAATGAACCGAAATCAGCAGCTATCGGAAGAGCTCCACAACAAAATCGAGAGCTATGTCAACAAAAAATATGCCAGGAAGCTATCCTCTGAAGAAGCTGCAAGAGACCGATCCCGCTCATGGTACTTACCCATATTTCCGGTTCAGAATCCGAACAAACCAGGCAAAGTACGACTGGTATGGGATGCGGCGGCTAAAATTGATGGTCTTTCTCTAAACTCTGTCCACCTTAAAGGACCAGATCTACTTACATCTTTAACTTCTGTCATACTGAAGTTTCGTCAGAGGCGTTTTGCAATATGCGCCGACATACAAGAAATGTTCCACCAGATCAGGATAAGACCAGAGGATCAAAACTATCAACGCTTTCTGTGGTTCAACCGTGAAAGTATGGAACTGGAGGAATATGTTATGCTTGTCATGACCTTTGGAGCTACATGCTCCCCCTGCTCGGCTCAATTCATCAAAAACAAAAATGCAGAGAGTTTCGAAAATGAGTTCCCAAGAGCTGTTGAATCTATACGTGAAAACCACTACGTAGACGACCTATTAGATAGCGTGGATACTGAAGAGGAAGCAGTGAAACTTGCTCAAGACATAAGTTATATTCACCGACAAGGAGGATTTCACATTCGCAATTGGATTTCCAATTCCAACAAAATCAGTGAAACATTTCAGTCAGCCTCTTCAACAGAAGTCAATCTTGATACAAAGTCCGAACTTACGACTGAAAAGGTCCTCGGAATGTTTTGGTCCACAGCTAAGGACTTCCTCACATTCAAAACTGCCACAACAATGAACATAGAGATCCTTAAGCGTGGAAAGATTCCAACAAAACGAGAAGTTTTACAAATCCTAATGAAAGTGTTAGGCCTGCTGTCCAATTATCTGATGTACGGGAAAATACTTCTCCAGGACATATGGCGCAGTGGAGTAGGTTGGGATGAACCCATTAAAGAAGCTGAGCTAAAGAAATGGCGTCTTTGGTTGGAAGTCTTGCCACAGATTGAGCAGGTACGTATCCCTAGATGCTATGTTTCATCGAGATTTTTATCTTATCCAGATTTTGAGCTGCATGTTTTCGTCGACGCCAGCGAGAGTGGTTTCGCCGCAGTCGCCTATACAAGAATGGTTTCATCGGACATCGTAGAACGTGCTCTGATCGGGTCCAAGACAAAAGTGGCTCCACTGAAGAGCCTCTCGATTCCCAGACTCGAATTACAGGCTGCGGTTCTTGGAGCTCGCCTCGCTAAAAAGATGTCTGAATGTCACTATAAAATTCCGCAGTCAATTCTTCTGGTCAGACTCAAAGACAGTCTTGAGCTGGATGAGGTCTGATCATCGTCGATACCGACAGTTTGTTGCCGTTAGAGTCAGCGAAATATTAGATACTACAAAAATCGAAGAATGGAGGTGGGTTCCAACTCAACTGAACGTGGCTGACGAGGCCACCAAATGGCAAAAAATTCCAAACTTGAAGTCATCGAGTACCTGGTTTACGGGACCAACGTTTTTATTGTCACCACCAGAATCCTGGTCGAAGGAAGAGTCGAAAAAACTCATCACCCACGAAGAATTGAAAGCACAGTTTGTTGGTGTACACTGCTCAGACGATCAACATCTATTCAATCCGGATCTGTATTCAAAATGGTCCCGGCTTCTTTATTCTGCTGGACGAGTTATCCGCTTCGCATACAATTGGAGAATGGTCACAAGAAAGGAGCGCAAAAGAGCTGGACCTTTAACAAGGGAGGAGCTGCAACTCGCTGAAATAACGCTTTTCAAACAAGCCCAACTTGATGTCTTTGCCGAAGAAGTTGCCTGTTTATCTTCGAAAGGTAAAATAAACAAATCAAGTTCAATTACTTCTCTTTCACCGTATCTAGATGACCAGGGAGTTCTCCGTGTCAATACCAGAATTCGAAATTTTTCAAATCTAGTCGCAGACTCCAGAGGTCCCATTATTCTACCCTCTCATCATGCCATAACGAATCTCTTAGTATCAGAATACCACTCAAGATACCATCATATTAATCAAGAGACAACTGTCAACGAAATCCGACAGAAATTCTGTATCTGCAAGTTGAGAGCAGTTCTTTCAAAGGTACGTAAAAATTGTAAGATTTGTAAGAACGCCACTGCACAACCACAACCGCCAATGATGGCTGAACTACCGGCGGCTAGAGTTTCTACTTTCTCACGACCATTTACATTTACTGGCTTGGACTATTTTGAGCCGATGTTCGTTGTTAATCTGAGAAGAACAGAGAAGAGATATGGAGTTCTGCTGACATGTCTTACGACGCGAGCTATCCATATTGAGGTAGCCTATTCGCTGACTACGGATTCGTGCATTCTCGCTATACGAAACTTTATGGCGCGACGAGGGACTCCAATTGAATTCTTCAGCGACAATGGGACGAACTTCAGAGGAGCCGAAAAAGAACTTAAAGAAGCCTATCAAGACGTTGACACCGACAAGCTCATAAGAACCTTCACATCCGTCAACACCAAATGGACATTCATACCTCCAGGGTCCCCTCATATGGGACGAAGCTGGGAGCGTCTAGTGAGGTCCGTGAAAACTGTGCTCTACCAAATTGCTCCAAGCCGCAACCCGTCCGACGAGTTATTGAGTAGTATGCTCCTTGAAGTTGAGAATATTGTCAATTCCCATCCACTGACATATATACCAATAGCCAGCGATAATGACGAAGCCCTCACCCCCAATCATTTTTTGATTGGGTCATCCAGTGGCTCTAAACCATGGGCTGTATTTAATGATGAGAACGAAGTCCTTAGAAAAAATTGGCTGATCATGCAAAACTACGCTCAAAATTTCTGGAGGCGCTGGGTTAAAGAATATTTGCCAACGATAACAAGGCGCAGTAAATGGTTCGATCCGGTCAAACCAATAGAAAAAGATGACATCGTCCTGATTGCTGATCCCGCAAATCCCCGCAATTGTTGGCCAAAGGGACGAGTAATTGACACGAAAGTTTCCAAGGATGGTCAGGTGAGAAGCGCTGTCGTACTAACCAAAACTGGAATATATGAAAGGCCAGCAGTGAAGTTGGCAGTACTGGATGTTCGAAGTAAGTAGGTCCACTGGTGGACATACTGGGAGGGAGTGTTGCTCGTGTACGTCTCCAGTTACGCTGAGATATATGACGTTTTGAACTCATCCATTATGATATCGATATTTAACTTGACGTTTGGCTGAAGAGAAGAAAAAGGAAGTTAGAAAGCTTCTTTTCGATCGACAACTCCCGCCAAGACCAGACCAAAAGATTAGAAGGAAGAAAAAAAACTAATTTTGTAACCCTATTTGCAGTACAAATAAAATTGAATAATTATACTTTGAATTTAATCATTAAGGTATTTTTCTTTTACTGTTGGTTGACAAAATTCTTTCGCAACAATTGTGTTAATAAACTTCTTTAACAGCCCTAACCCCACTTAAATCATTTGAATATAAAATTAATAAATCAAATTTTTCCTTCAATTTGAATACAAACGACACCTCACTTTCTTTCCACCAAATTATGGCCGTCCGAAAGTTTTATTGTTTTTTCAATAAACTCAACAGAAAAATTTTCATTTATGTCTTGTCCACTAATTTATCATCGATACCTCATCGCTTTAGAGAAATTCCATTAGTTACTGACAAAACGCCTTCAATGGGGCACAAATCAATTTTCATTCTTCTGTTTGATGTGAGGATTGAGGAAACGCCTTTAAGGCGTCATTCAATCGTACGTAGTCATAAATTTCATCACAATCCGTTTATACTTCCTACACCAGCACCAGAGCGAAGAACCGTGGCCGACGACGACGTGTGACCTCTGCTCCAAACTGCGGTGGGTTCCTAAACAGCCTCATAGCCATCGTCACCGCATCGTCGTCGACAGGGGTGCAACCTCACCTGTCTCAGCTCTGCTTTACGGAAAGAGTTGGCAAAGTCACGTCGTCCATCGTCGGTCGGGGCGCTAGTGTCAAGTCTCCAAGTTTGTGCGAATTTGCTCGCCATTAGACGCCGCCACACACAAGTTCTGTTTTCTGGACATAGAAACTGAGTACTGAGACTGAGACCGATAGGATGGTGGGCAGACAAATGTGTATTTATGTTTATGACAGAACTCAATACCAAGAAATGGACGTCTTGAACAAATGTGGGACAATTTCCACTTGAGAGATGGAGTAATCTTTTTTTTATTGGGGATTAAGTGTAGCCACAATGTGCGGACATTAGGTCAACCTCAACACCAAAGATTGATAGCGAACCAGCTTAGTGATTAGTCCCGTTGATTTGCGGTCATTGAGGGCAGAATTGGCCAGGCTATAGCCATACCAGAGTCGTCAAAAAGTAAACTTAAACCCTCCCGATGGGAAATTAGTCGCTCTGACCATTTGATCCTCCCACCCACGGAATTTATGGAGTTCGATTTTAATCGGTGCGCCATTTGTTTGGACACATAAATTCTGAGCTGCTGGTTGCTCTGTATAAGTAACCGCAATGTATCTGTGACATACTAAACGGTATTCAGTGGAATGTGATCTTAGTCCAGTTTTATGTGGAGGTCAGTGTCATTGGGACGAAAAGGATTGCATGTTATAGGTACTGCAAGCGAACGACTGCAACAACGCGTGCTGCTTGGCCGCTTTTTGTACGTTCGTGTCTCAGTTGACATTCGGACCGCCTACACAAATAGAGGCGAGTTCTTCGAGTCGGTTATATGGGATTGTACTTTGGTCTCTTTGGCGACTAATTGGAGTATAGCGGCACGTGTAAATTGGATGTCATCTGAATGAATGTTATTTCGGAACAATTATCCCGATGTTTGTGGACTAAATTTTTATTGCGTGTCAAGGATTTGTGCCAGAGATTAAATTTCACTCAAGATTTGGGTAAGGCGATTTGCAGTTTATCTTGACAGAAATGCAAATGTCTTTTGTTTATTGAACCGTCATCAGTTCAATAACAAATTAGGTATCACTAGAATTGCCGTCCGATATAAGACTTAACTGATCGAAATTTCATCACGATTTCCATTGTCAACTACTCTTACACTCCCAAACTCCGATTGTTATGGCAAAAGAGCATTCTTGTGATCATTGAATTTTTATTACATCACTCATGCCATAAATCCAACACGATCTATGGCAGGTTGACATATTGGTGTTCGTGACGAAATAAAGGGCTTCCGTTGCAGATGTATTGATGCTCTAGTCAGATCACGTCTGCATTTAAAATCCACTTGACAAGCCCATTGAAGGCAAAAGACACGAAGACGCCACAATGCACTTTATTTGTTTTAAGTATTCATCAAAAAAGATGCCCAAGCATCATTGATGTGTATCAGACCCATCAAGACCATAAGCTTGAGTGGAATTTACAACTTCGTGTCCTAAAAAAGACAAAGTGCTATTTAAATATAGTCCGGCTCATGTCGAGTAATTGTTTTAACTTTTTTTTCTCTAACAAACTAGACAAACAACAAATTGAACCAAATATGGATTTTTATCATTTCATATGGCAAGATATCGATTGCATGTTTTTGTTAATAGATTGATGAAATTCATCAATCAACATGAACACAACATAAATTACAACAATGGCAAGCCAGCATAGGTATTATTCCGAAATACAAAACAAGAAAACTCTGCGGGAGGCATTTCCGTTTCCCATGAAATGGAACACGTCTTGAATATATATTTGAAATTCTAATTGATTGTTTTAAATTTAAGAATTTTTTGCACGATGACTCTTTTATCGAAAACAAATGCTTGCATTTTTTTTTTTTTATTAAAGGTTGCCAAACTTTATTCATAATGACTATTGTTAAGATAACAATACAGAGAAGGCTGCTCACATCCAAGAACCAACAGACCCTTCTCAAGTAGTTCAAGACTCTTTAAATCTGGCATTTTGAAGTCCATTATCAAAGATGTTATTTTTTATAGTTCACAGCACTCCCTGGCTGTATCAGTGGCGTAGATAGCTTTTCGCTATGGGGGGGGGATGGATCTAGTTCGCTCATTTTTACTTCCGACATCTATGCTAATATATGAAGCTGAAGAGTTTGTATGTTTGTTTGAACGCGCTTATCTCAGAAACTGCTGGTTCGAATTGTAATTGAGTTCAATAGTCCATTAATCGAGGAAGATTTAGGCTACATAACATTAAACTACGACCAATAGGAGCGAAGAATCAGTGGAAAATGTGGAAAAAACGGCAAGAAAGTATAAATTTTTTGGCTGTTTGAACGCGCTGATCTCAGGAACTGCTTAATGAAATTGAAAAATTCTTCTTGTATTGAATAGTCCATTTATCGGGGAAGGCTTTAAGCTATACAAAGTTACGCTGCGATTAATAAGAGCAAAGCATCAGTGTAAAGTCTTACTAAAACGGAGAAAATAATACATATTTGAAGGCTTCGAGTTAAGAAGAATTTTGACTTAGGGAGAGTCGACTAATATACAATTTTAAAATAACTTCGCAACCAAATTCATGCGCATGGTGCACAAGTCGAAACGCACCTCTGGCCGGAGTACGAGGGAGAGACGGACAAAGTCGCGGGCAACTACTAACATAGAATATATGCAAAAGTTTTGGATGTTTGTCTGTCTTTCTGTAAACGCACCTGCAGCCTTAACCACTGCACTGGTCCGATTGACTTAAATCTTGAAAATTAGAGGTTTGACCGAATTCGCGTTGTTGTTTTTTTTTCAATTTTTTTTTTGGCCAAAACCAAAATTTTCAATTTTCCCAAAAACGATTTCTTTTAAACTTCCTCCAAAACGGTACCTCTCATAGAATCGTTTTTTTTTCTTATACAATTTTTTCGAAAAACAAAAGCCTGATCAGCGTACTTTTTTCTGAAAGTATCTACGTATAAATAATATTTTGTTTTCAAAGAAATTTAAAATTTTTTTTTGTATTTTTTAAAAACCTTTTTAAACTTTTTTTCAAAATTCTATATCTCGAAATCGGATCAATAGTTAAAATCGAAAATCACTTAGAAAATGTAAATTTACATATTCTTGAATACTGCATACCCAAATTAATTTTAAGAAATGTTCGAAAAATTTTATATATAAAAAATTAATTTAAAAAAAAAACACTTCAAATAACTCGCACAAATAACTCGCAAAATAACGACGAATGATTGTCAATCTGCCGCTTGTGGCTTGTGTAAGGCATGCTTTATGTAATGAGTAATAGCGCATTTTGCTTTTTGGTTAAAATGAATTAGTGTGGGTTATTACCGGTAGGATTCGCGTTAACTTCACCGCAGTTGTGCGAACATTTGTGTTCGTGTGGATGAGTGTGTTGCGTGTTTGGGGCGGTTTCTTACACCAAATTAACAATGTGACACACGGTGAGAAGAAATCTAAATAACTTTCAATTTTTGTGTCGGTCTGGGCTTTTGTGGAAAGCTGGATGGAAGCTCGTTTTCTTGCACGTTTACCTATTATCAATTGGTGAGAGACGTTAAAAAATACTTTTTAAAAATCGATATAAAAAAGAAATTCAAAATATTAGGTGATTTATCGAAGTATTAATTTCTTTCAGATGAAGTTGACTTTGTGTTTTCCCCGTACACTGTAGGTATAGAATGTACAATTTACAATGCCTCTAGGAATCCTGTGAATACTAATAAGACTTGATCCACTTAGGAAGTAGGTTCTAAATTGCAGAGGGCGTTTTTTTTAACTTATTTGACATGACTGGTTATGTTGAACAATTATGGATCCCAATGGGAGGGGATATATCCCCCTGACCCCCCCCCCTATCTACGCCACTGGGCTGTATCACTTACTCTAGAAACTCCTTGGCAAAACAGCCGGGTCAGCTTGTAGTGATATAAGACCCGTTCTCAGACCTGAATAAACATATGATTTTTAACGAACCGTTACTATTGCAACCCCACCTCGAGATAATAATTAACGATCCGCAGCACGACCCACCCACCAGACAATTCTGTTGCGATGACCACTTACAGCGTACACAACGAAAATTACAACAAAAACAAGCAGGTTGTGTTTCTAAGGTGCACCAAAACAAAATTACACTTTGTTGTGATATAATTCCCACCGTATTTTTGTGCAAAAATTATTAAGTAAGAGTGAAATGTCGGCAGGAAGTCAAAGCTTATACCGTTTTAAAAAATATAGCAAATATTGAATTGGCTGACGCTACCTATCACTAGGAGAAAGCAGTTGGTGATTTTTTGTACCGAAATTTCTTATTGTTTGATCCTTCTGAGCTGCCCATTGATTTTATTTGAATTTCCGAAAATCCATTTGGGGTTTTGACCTCCACCGGGCAATGGGGTCTTACAGTGCATACCTACTCCTTCAGTGCTTGGACTTATAGAGTCTGCCTGCTCCTCCCAGAGTTCGGTCATACAGTGCATAACCATTAACCACTCTTGCAAAGACATGGTCTTACCATGGATTTATAAAGGGTTTTCCAATAAGGGGTTTTATTTTTTGTATCCAAAGAAAAACATCATTTCTTGAGATAAATGATCGCAACTTTATTTCATAATAAAGAGGAAGGTGCGCCGTTAATAATTAAAAACAACATCAGCCAAATGACCACATGAGCACGCTTACAGGACCATATCCTTTTCATTAAATTTTCCATAACGAAATCGCAAAATGGCTACCCTATGTCCTCACGAATTCGGTCTTTGAGGTCTTCAATCGACACTGGGATATTGGAGTAGACCTCATCTTTCACGTGACCCCAAAAGAAGAAGTCGCAAGGTGTTCGATGAAAAGATCGCGATGGCCAGTTGTGATCACCTCTTCGAGAGAATAACACGGTCCGGAAACTTTTCCCATAAAAAATCCATGGTCTCGTTGCTTGTGCGGCACGTAGAGCCGTCTTGTTGAAAGTAAACGTTGTAGAGATCAACACCATCAAAATCCATCCACTGTAACTGTTGATCCAATCTCATTTAAAGGCTAAGGTTCCATGACCCCGCCGGACCAATAACCGCACCGAACAGTCTCACGTTGAGGATGGAGAGGCTCTTCAACAATAACTCTTGGGTTTTCCGAGCCTCGATGCGACAATTTTGCTTGTTGACGTAGCCACCGAGATGGAAATGGCATCATCAGTCAAGATGATTTTTCAGTGGAATTGCGGATCATTTTCATGCATTTCCAGGACTCAATCAGCAAAGACACGACGTTGTTGATGATCGGCCGGTTTGAGTACTTGACTGAACCTTACTAGCCAAAATACGGTGTAATGACGTTTGTGGAATGCCCAATTCAAACCTGGACTTTCTTCAAAACTTAAGGATACTGCAGCAATATTGTCAGTTGTTCAGGGCGAGTGCACGGGTTTTATTCTTCACATAACTAACATGTCCAAAAAGATTGAATTTCTTCACCAATTTTTGTATTGCGCCCCCACAAGGTGCTTCAAGACCTCACTCGATATTGGTTTTCACTTGGTGGAAGAACACATCGTCATTGTTGCTTAACCTCTGTGAACCATACAAAACGCAATTATATGCAGTGCAATAGCTTATCCGTGCTGGGGACAGAACAACGTATGCTTTTAACAGAGAAAGCATCATTTATCAACCGCCTAGGAATACACGCTTTCGATTTCAGAGTCGAATGTCACTTCCGCGGTGTAGTCACAAGAAATTAGTTCAAAACTCCTTTCTCCTCTATCAAAACTCCTATTGGCCTGCAAGTAAGGTGGATATTGGTCTTAATGAATTGTCTTCCACTTCTGTCTGAAAAAATCTAAGTTACCCCCTTAATCACGCCTAGGGCAGTTCAACTTCAAAAAACAACACCTAAATTAGAAATAATTTTTTACGATCTAACATACTTCCAGATTCTGAGGCATAAACAGTACAAAAACCTTTCCTATACTAAAGGTACAAAACCGACCGCATCGACTTTGACTCCGTCTACCATAGAAGTGACCATACCTTAAAGTCCAACAATGACATCTATTATTATTATACATCACTTCACCTTTAGCTCCGCGGAAATAACTTACAGTCGTCATTTATTAGTTGGTTCCATGTTCCTTCCTCAAACTAGACAGTCATGCGCAATCTGCACCCACCACCAGTGTTCTGGCCATAACCGCCACCACATCATTGGCATCCCGGCGCGCGTCATTCTCGTGCCGCCCAGTCATTGTTCGCACCACAGTCGAAACACTCCAGAACTGACCAAAAACCATTTCATATTATGATTAGTCTCTAAGTGATCACAGCAAGGGATCTTGATCTTCTTTTTTGTTTTGTTCTTCAAGTGGAATGTCTTAAAGTTTTTTACTATGTGCACTTTATGGCCCGCCGACCTTAAGGACAAGAAAAACCTCTTCCGTCTGCATGTCAAAAAATTATGTAATTTAAGTGCATTTTGGCGTTTTTTGTTGTGATGGACAAGCCAATGCCATGTGGCATGCGGTTCCTCATCTTTAAGCATCACTTGAGTACAAATTGCATTTTCGCTGTTTGTTGGGCGAACAAGGTATCTTAAGTCGAGTTCTTCAGAAATCTCAGATGTGATGGGGATTACTCTCATATGAGTGGTTGAGTTGATTGGATTCGCTTTCATTGATCTGCCCGGCCTGGCATGAGTCGCGTGCGTCGGCGGCGATGCACGGCGGCGGATTTCATAGATCATAGGGAATCCTTTCATTCTTATTTGAATGTTTT
This sequence comes from Sphaerophoria taeniata, assembly GCA_943590905.1. Lineage (NCBI taxonomy): Eukaryota > Metazoa > Arthropoda > Insecta > Diptera > Syrphidae > Sphaerophoria > Sphaerophoria taeniata. The sequence continues at coordinate 265,378,790 of OX016540.1, forward strand.
TTTGCTCCGCTTGATGATCAAGCATGCTCTTGGTGCTTTTGAGTCAATAGAAGGTCTTCAGCAACATTAGACCACACTACACTTTAATTTTTATATGACGGGTTGTAAATTATATAGAAGAAGGAGCAACCGTGTTGCAAGACAGAAATATTAAAACTTTGTTGCAGCGTTGCATGTAATTTACATAACTCCATTTTCAGCTTGTAACGAGTCTTATTAACGTAACTGGTAGATGGCTATTTAGGTATAAGTCAAACAGCAAGTTGAACTAGCTGATGGAATTTTTGCATATGGATGAGTGTGTTCCTGATTTCAATTGAACTTCCTCGAAAACAACAATCGAAGGATGGAAATTTTTAAAAGGGGTTCAACTGAAATCTGTATTTTGGGTCCCCAGAGGAAAATCCTAACATTGACATTTCTTTTAGCAGAGAACATCAAACCATTTGGAGCATTCTACTGAGCGTGGACGACGAATGGTCTGAGCCAATGACGTAAGTACGCAGCCGGGGTTAGCATAAGGGTTCTGCTTTAACATTGTGGACCCGCAGGCCCCAAGGAGTGGAGCGGGTAGTCCGGCCTGGCCTACAATATCACCATTAGGTTCTTTGATGGGGACAACCGAGTGTTTGGCGTGATTGTGAGTCGTTTGTTTTTGGTGTTCTTTTCAGATGGAGATTGTAGAGATGGCATGACATTATTTTTGTTTCGAGGTGAGGCTTAGCAGAGTGGCAAGATCCCCTCCTCATTCCGGCAAGCTTAGCCGTGCTACGCCAATGCCTCTTTTGCTAAGCATTCAAGCCCCTGGTTGGTCCTTCGTGGACGACGACGGCTACAGAGATCTTTTCCCGGTCTGGTCTCTGGGCGCTTGATCATTCTTTTAGTAAGGGGCTAAGAACTTAATTGACCGGGGACTCTATCCCAGTCTTATTATGCCTCAACCCGTCGGGGGCAGTCTCTCAAATTGAATGCACCTTAACCGGTTGGAGAATAAATCGCAATCTAATTTTCCCTCTACCCTCAACCTAATTGTGTCTTAACCGATTGGGGAATCTATCCCAATCGAATTTTACCACAACCCTCAGAGCAATTGTACCCTAATCGGCTGGGAGCTCAATCCCAACCTAATAGTGTCTTAACCGACCGGGGGCACTACCCCCGACCTCATTGGGCCTTAACCGACTGCGAACCCGATCCCAATCTTATTTTGCCTTAACCGTCCGGGGTCACTACCCCCAACCAAGTTGTGCATTAGCCGGCAGGTAACTCTATCCCAATCTAACTTTGCCTGAGTCGGACGGGGATTCAATCCCAACGAAATTGTGCCTTAACCCGAACCCCCAAACTCATTGTACCTTAACCGGCCGGGGAATCTATCCCAATCTTGTTTTGCCTTAACCGACCGGGGCCACTACTCCCAGCCTAATTGTGCCTTAACCGGCAGGTGACTCTATCGCAATCTAACTGTGCCTTAATCGTCCGGGGACTTAATCCCAATCTAATTGTGCCTTATCCGATAGGGGACACAACCGCCAGCCTAATTGTGCCTTTACCGGCCGGGAACTCTTTCGCAACATAATTGTGCCCTAACCGACCGGGGGCACTACCCCCAACCTAACTGTGCCTTAACCGGCCGGGGACTCTATCCCAATCTTGTTTTGCCTTAACCGACCGGGGCCACTATCCCAACTTAATTGTGCCTTTGCCGCCCGGGGACTCTATCCCGTTTTGTCACAAGTTGTATGAAGTACCTACTATGTTTTGGAAGAAGATTCGCCTTTTTGGAAACGGCTGGACTTATGCTATGTTCCATATTCTCGCAATGAGCTCAGAAAAGGCTAGAAAAAGCATGCAATAAAAGTACTTTCGAGCTACCCTTACAAGATTTAAAGTGATTGAAAATTCCTGCACATAGCACACATTTTCATTGCAAATTTCCAAATGAAAGTATTACTTCAGCCACCGGAACAACGAAAATGAAGGTACCGAAGAATGCCTGCAGTAGGAAAAGGTACCAACTGCAATCCACCCAACCACAATGGTCAAGGTCCATGACTTATTGCTGCAAGACGAAATCAAAAATTCCATTTGCGGTCGCTTTAGGAATGGCTCTCCATCAGGGTCCTGCGCACAGAAGTAATCGAATCTTCAAACTAATGGAATTCCTCTGTCAAATAGAGTCCGAGAACAAAAACCACCGATTGTTCTGTTGGTCGGTCGACGCCATGCCAGTGCCAGTGCCATACTGCAATGCAAACAAATATTTTCTCTAATGAATCCCACAACAACATGGCAGCACCTATTTTATGGACAGAGAAGGCCCAGATATCTAATGACTCCAATGCGCAGTTGATGGAAGGTGCTGCACCACCCTTCGTTCGTCAAAAATTGATTCCGTGATTTGGTGATGGTGGCGTCTCTGGTTACGCTTGCCAGCCAGAACCAGCAACATTGTGATTGTGATTCACAGCAATTTGACCCCACGAGAACGAATGAATGAACGCCATCCATGCCACAGCAACAACGAGGACGACGGACGAATAGATAGATTTGAGCTATAAGATTGCAACAGTTCGAGCTTAAATGATTTCCTCATTGGCCAAGGTTAGCTACCCTCCCGATTCGGAGTATGCGCTGTCGGGCCGTGATTTTCGTCCATTTGCGTAGCGCAAACAGCACCGGAAAACGGTCGGTGCTAATAATGACTGCAGTGCTCCAGCTCCAAATCCAGAGAGATGGGCGCGATGCGGTGGTGGTGGTCTTTATGATTCTTTATGGACTCTGTTTGATCTCCTTTGCGGGACCATGAGAGGATGTTGGCGAACAAAAGATGATTATAGGTTTTGCAACTGGTGGTCAGCTGGCACGCAAGGTTGGTGGGTATTGTTCGGTGCTTGCTGTCGAATCTTCGATACTTATCGACGTAAATATTTGCTTATTTCATAATAATTGGCAATTGAATGTTGACTGCGAGAGTATAAGGCGACGGGCGATATGGCAACTTCGATGACTTGCCGAAGGCTAGATGCTGTCCGAACAAGTTGGGTTCTATGGCTTTTGTGTGTGTCTTTAATGGCATGATGCCATTTGTAGCTTGGAGGCGAGATAAAATAGCAATGGAAAGTAAAAGACACGAATGCCAAATAAATTGAACAAATTCTTTGGCTGTATTCTTTTTTCTGGTCATTTGTTGTCGAACCGTTAACGTATACAAAGTGAAGAAAGATTTTTTTGAGATATTTGTATTCCAACGAAGGAGTTTTTACTAATGCTAATGGGGCAATGGAATGCAAACTAAACGTCACGGAGCAGTTAACATGCAAAATTTTATGAAGAACTTGTAAATATAAAAAGTGTGATAGAGAGTAGGTATGCCTACTCATCTTATTCTCCACAATTTGTTGGAAATCGCTGTCTATTGTAACCTTGTCGAAGGTTTGATTATCGACTGTGTAAGAGACCTTTTCAAAGCAACTTGTCAATCACTGGAATATCGATCGGACTTTTATTGCCTTGGCCACCAACTCCTACCACTTTCTTGTAGTTGCATTCTTCTGAAGTCAAAACATGAGCAGAAATCGCACTGCCCAGAGAAAGAAATGCAATATTCTACAACTTAAGGTTCTGCAAGAGCTACGCAATCGGAGCGTCTCTAAAATTGTTTCCAGGGGCTCAGATGGAGACGACCATCGGACTTCGGACATCGAGGCATTCCACGCTAAAAGAGAAAAGGACACACGCAATTACACTTGTAGGAATTGCAAAGATCGAGGCCATTTGATCTTCGAATGCTTAGATCCACCAACACCAACGCTCCCCAATGTTCTCGATGCATTGGAAACGAGGCGAAGAGCAGCTAACGGGTGAAGTGCTCTTCAAAGAAAAACTGGGAGACGCAGTAATTTGACCAAGCTCGCGCAAAAATAGCACCGACCAGACCGTTCCAGCCCTTAAAAATGATCGATCTCTTCAGCCGGACTAATTTATCAAGATTCCAAAGATCCAAAGATCAGAGCGCTTCTGCCCTTGCAAGAACGTTAACAACGCTACTTCGATGCCAGGGAGCGTATTTTCGGCACCAACACATGAGTCTCGGATAAGGTGACGAAACTGGGGAAAAAGTTCAAGGAGAAGAAGAAAGCCTACAAAGCCATCGAATCAACTACTCTGGGCTGTTTAGGTGACCCTCAACCTTATGCCAGCGTTCAAATGTTCGGAGAACCAATACTACTTTATCTGGGAATCGACTTTTTGAAAGAATTCGCCATTGTATCACAGTTGGTCTACGAAATCTACTGCGCAATGCTTAGGCGAAAAGGATTAAATCGATCACCAGTTCAATGAAGGGCAATGCGGAGGCGGACGGCTAAGAGATGCCATTAGTGTGTTTTCTTCCTCTGCATTACAAAGCTTAGGAAGCACAATACTACATACAATCGATGCTGGTGATGCCGAGCCCAGTAAGTAACGTAATTTCCAGGTATCTCCAAAAGCGGAAAAACTCCTATGTGCTCGAAGGGAGCAATCATGCTTAGAACTTTCCTGATGTCTTAGATCATAAGCCCAGCACACATTGCTTATGCTTGGACTACAGGAAAGTTAACACCAAAAAGAGGAAGGATGCGTGTCCAATTTCTCATTTAGGTGGATTGCTATTGCGCTTGCAAGATACTCGTTTCATCTTTAGCGTGGATCTTTAAGATGCGTTTTGGTAGATCCCGCTGGAGAGAGAATCCCGCGGCATGCAGCTGTTGCAGTAATTGTAATACCCTTTGGCCTCTGCAATGCACCAGATTTATGGACAAAGTGGTTCCCAACCAGTTGCGATAGAAAATTGACCTCTTGGTGGTTTCGAGTACATTCGATGAGCACTTTGAGCTGTTGAAGGTTTTGGCTGGCTGACTAAATGAAGCATAATTAACGATGAACGATGAAATATCTTGGATAAAGATTTGAAGATGGCTGCCTCAAGACGGATCAAGATCAAGCAGCAATTGCACGTTTATTGGGACTGGCGGGGTGGTAAAGACTTTCTGTGCGAGACTTTCCGTCGTCACTCACAGACACGCTGAAGAAAGGAAGGAAGTTCAAGTTAATCGAAGCCGCTTCAGAATCTTTCAACCTTTTTTATTTTCGTTTTTACAACAAAAAAGGATTCTAAATAGTTTAAATAACTTTTCTTTTAAAACTTTATTCGAATTTGTAAATATTTTGGATCCGCACGATTACATTCTTTGTTCACACTCGCTCTTCAAAAATGTCAGTGGTCCCCACAATCGAGTTCTTATTTACCCGATTAACACAATTCAAAACAACAACACACAGCCTGAATGATACCAAAACATATGAAATTCCTTCAATCTTCAACCTCACTGAATGCCATTGTCATGTCGATAATTCTCAATGAACCATTCAAAGTGATCTAGTTTTCGCAATTCCCATGAAACAAAAACCACCTTCCTCAATTCCAACTTAAAATTTTCCATTTTTAGTAAATTCGTTTTGCTCACTTAAATAGCACTTACCCACACACAGCTCAGATGCTCGACAGACCTTTCATATTTTGCTGTGTTCCAAAAGACAGCACTTGACCCCAAAGGCAATGCTTTTATTAAATTACGTCGTGAGAACTATTTATTTCATGCAACAATGTGTAGCAATCAAGCGAGAAACCTTGACTAATTCGCCCGCATCTGGTCGATGGCTGATGGAACCGCAAAACCACTTTCATTTCTTCCATCGCAATCGTCTTCATTATAATTTGCCAATGTCGAATCAATTTTCCATTAAAATCATCTCCAACCAATAATTTCCCCTTCAATGGATTTTCGACGAAGCCTTGGCGCGGAGCTATTCCATCATTATCTTCATTATAAAGTGCTGCCACCAGAATTCACTCGAATGACATTTCTCCTTCCTTGAACAACGGCAGCGAACGTTTCAGACCTTTGGTTAGATTTTGATCAGGCACACAAGCCATCAGGCACTTTCATTTATCAAGCAATCATACATGTGTCATGTTGATTGCTAGGTTGGACATCATGTTGCCACTTTGGCGCTGGTGTCTTTGGTTAGCCGGACAGTAATGGATTTTCATCCACCCACCATAACGAATGTCAGCTTCTGTAGGAGCAAGCGAGTAGAAGGAATGCAACTGACTAACCAGCCTCCCATCAGCATGAGAATTGGGTTAATTGCACCCAAAAGGAACTTCATTTGCACTTTTACTAAAATTGTCGTGGTTGTAGTGACTCACAACCGAAACGTGCGTTCTGAACATCTCCCAGCCGAATCCATTCCTTACCGTAACCGAAACCAAGTGGAACGATGCATATGGCAAGCCGTTGCAACAATCCACGGTTCATACATATCTCTAGGGATCAACGAAGGTTAAGAGAGAAATTTCCCATTGCATCCCATCCCTGCTGGTGGGATGACCTTATACTAATTCCAGATACTGACACGGATCCATCTTAATTAAGTGCAATACTCGACGAGAGGTTGTACTAAAATTTAATAGCAAATTCGTGTATTTGCCTTCAGAAGTGGGATCGGATGTCTCTGTGGTGCTTTTGTTTTAAGTTCGGAGTTTGGAGTGTTCGGTATGGATGAATGGTGCTGGGAGCTCGAGCAGCAGGTCTTCGGTTTGGAACTTCATCAACTAGATGCTTTTGATTTTGGCTTGATTTTGGGGTTTCGGTTATTTTTAATTAAATTCAATTAATTATTGACACATTTCATTACTTAGCCATTAGATGGTATTGTGCCAGTCAGTGTTGGGGTTCTGAAAAGTCGGCTGAGAGAGCATTATTGGTGCAGCATTGCCTTGATGACAGAATCGAAAAACGTGAGAAAGCTTATCTTTGGCATTAAGTTTTAAATTGCTGGATTTGTAAGGTGTTTGAAGCTAAGGCGCTGTGACAGGTCGCCTTATTCATCAAGGTTTTTCAGTCATGTCGCATTTCATCTAGCTGTCCTCAGTATCCACCGCCAGGTTCGTTATGTTCGTCTTTAACAAGGAGTGGTTAAGCTAAGTCGCGGTCGTCCTTTTTCCACGATGCCATCCTTCAAGATGTCTTTTTACCATATGGCTTGAAACACAAATGCCACCGGAGGCCCTGCCTTACTTTCGGTCAAAATGCGTCCCTGTCAACAGGACACCATCTCCAAGATGTCTCTTTAAACAAACTCTAATACCCGTTTAAATATAGGGTTCACAGTTTTTTTCTGTGTCGCTTGTCGGTTAGCCTCTGCAATACTTTGACGGCCGTTCGTTTACGTTCAAAAAAGATTCTACAGCAGTGACACAAGTCGAGGGAGAAAAAAATGTGAAATTCTAGTGTAAATCGTGTTTTTGATTCCACCGATTATATATGCAGCTCCAGCTATAGCTTGGCTCGAATTCGGGTTCGGGGTGTAAGTGGGTGGCTTGAAAATAATTAAATATGCGGACGACAAAACGTTTCTTCTCTATTTTTGTCTTGTTTCTTTTTTGTTGGTAAATTTTGTCGGCTTGTGCTGGTTTTTGGTATTTTTCTGGATCGTGATGCATTTTTTGTTTGGTTGTGCTTTTTTTTATGGCTTATCTACTTGGTGTGACGTCTTGTCTAGGAGGCTTTTGTAAAATGTCTTTAGCTGGCGATTCATTACGTTTCATCAAATACGGAAGCAGATTAAATGCACGAAATGTTAACGCCACCGCTACTCCCGCTGTAACTACTGTTGCTGTTTTGAGGTGTAACAACAACAACGACATAAAAAACAAAAACAAGATTTTGGTAGTCTAGGGGTGACCCACATTTTTTGGGTTGATTTTCGTGTGACATGAGACATGTTTCGTTTGGGGCTTTTTTGTTGCTCTACCGTTGGCAGCTGTGTTTTGTTGTAGAGCCGCGCTATTTGTGCAAATGAACCTACTATCGCAATAAATTAGAAATTCCTTGACATTATTGCATGAAAAGATGTGGCCGTTGGTAACAATACAAGTTTGTGCAAATAGACGTTGGCGAAATGTGGAATGAATGAATGGAATGAAAAGATAAAACGAGCTGTTTTGCTCTTTACTTACTAGGGGATTTTTACGACTGGTACCCTATCCACAGTACGATGCGACGTCAAAATCGTATACTCGGGTTTAGGGCGGGTTAGTTGAAAAGCACGTAGTGTCCGTGGCTTAGTGGTAAGGTGCGTTGGCTGCTAGGCAGAACGTCGTGGGTTCGAGTCCTACTCGTGACCATAGTTTTTATTTCATCTTTCACGGGCACTGCCTTTTGCGAAGAACTGACAAAACTTCCATGAGTATCAATCTGTCATGAAAAAGTGCTTCTCCACTTTTTCGTTCGGAATCGGCGTTAAATTGTAGGTCCCCTCAATTCTTCACACACACCCAGAGAATTGTTGATGAGAGTAAGCCACTTAGGCCTTGGTTCTTCAAGAGCTGTCGCGCCACTCTATTTAGTTGAAAAGCACAGCCTCCGCGAAGTTACAACAGATAACGGCTTCTGACGGCTCGTAATACGGTGATAAGTAGCACTAGGTGTTCAAGACGGAAGATCTACACAGCAACCTGTCGATTTCCAGATGGTCGAACCGCCAACCGAACTAATGACGAAAAAGAAGCAAGACCAGTCAAGGAGGACTGTGATGGTATTTTAGGTAAGCTCAGGGAAGTCCAGGATTTGGTAAATAAAGTACCGAAATTTAACTCAACGTCTATTTCTTTTATTCAATTGTCAATAATTACGGTACAATTTGTATAGTATTCACTTATATTTAAATCATCGGGGTACAAGTTTGTGTTTCTATCCTGCTTCTGCTGGTCCGTCAATTATGTAGTGTCTCCTTCAGACACTGGTTAGGTATGCTTCCTAGCAACAGGTATGGTAATACCTACTGCAAATGAAACGGGTTAATCTCCACTTGACGTGAGTAATCGTGGTCGAAACCAGTACAATCGCCACCGAAACGGGTAATCGCGGTCAAAACCGGTACAATAGCAGTAGAGACTGGTATTATACTTATCTTGTTCCTTCGATTGGCTAGCGACGACGAGCTGAATATTTCAAAAGAAGCCCCTTAAGACTGGTGGGGTGGGGTTATATATTCAGTAACTTACCTTTGGTCCTTACTCCTCGACTGATTTGCGTACTCCACTCGTTCGTATTTATTCGTACACTTTGTTCTCTGTTTTCCAACTTGCTTTTCACTTCTTCCTTTGGTTCTACTAGTCAACCTTTTGGGAAAAACCAAATGTGAACTATATGTAGGGCGAACTTGAAAATTATACTGAAAATTTGTTTTCATTTCATTTCAATATGATTTGCAAAGGTTTTTATCCTCGTTTGGCTGAGTGTGAACTCTATACTCGGCGTAGTAAAAAGTTGCATGTGCTTTTGTTTGTGATTTGAATTGGGTTCTGAATAAAAATGTAATGCATCATTACAAGACCCAGTCCCAGCTTCCAGCATGGAAGAGGTAGAAACAGCCATTCAAAAGCTACAAAATAACAAGTCCGCCGGGTCGGATGGCATATCTGCGGAACTCTTTAAATATGGAGGAGGAGTTTTTATGAACCGCATGCACCAGGTCATCAACAAAGTGTGGGAGGAAGAATGCATGCCCACCGACTGGTCTATCAGCACCATATACCCCTATCCAATGTACTGTGTGAGCGTCTGCAACACAATCATCGGAACCTACTAGTGTGACCTTAGGCCAGGCAGAACAACGATAGACCAAATATTCACACTGAAGCAAATCCTGGAAAACACTAACGTTTTTCAGGTCGAAACCCACCATCTTTTCATCGATTTCAAAGCTGCTTATAACAGCATCTACCGCCAACAGCTTATGATGGCGATGTCTGAATTCGGGATAATGAACAAACTGATCCAGCTGTGCCGCATGACGCTCAACAATACGCAGTGCAGTGTGCAAATGGGTAACAGCTCATCCGAGTTATTTCAAACATGCGCAGGGTTTAGACAAGGAGATGCGTTGTCATGTGACTTCTTCAACATAGTCCTGGAGCAGATAGTGCGCAAGGCAGGTGTGAGCACGGAAAACACTATCTTCAACAAATCCACCCAGCTCCTAGGCTATACAGATGACATGTACTATGTACACATTACCAGTAGTTCCCAAAGAGCTGTGCTTGTGGCCTTCAGAGCCATTGAAGATCAGGCGAAGCTAGTTGGCCTTGAAGTGAATGAGGACAAAACAAGGTACATGCTATCAACAAAATAAAGAACATCTGTCCATCACCAAGGACAAAATTTGGCTGTTGGTAGCAGCAATTTCGAGACAGTGGAGATCCGACATGGAGATCTATTTTGGTGTGGCCAAACAATTGCGTTCAAAACTCGTTCAGTCCAAAGATAAAGCGCCTATTATACAAGTCTTGGATTTTACCAGCCCTACTATACAGCGCCGAGTGCTGGACTATGAGTAAGAAAGGGGAAATTGTACTGACCATGGAGGAACTTTCGGTCGTGTATGAAACAATGGCAAATGGTGAAAAAGGTTGAACCGCAAACTTTACGAGCTGCACCAAGATGTGGATGTAGTCCAGAAAGCTAAGAAAAAACGACGTCATTGGCTCTGCCACATCGAGTTAAAGGACGACAACGCTGCAGCGAGTTCCCAGGTTCGATACGATCAGGAAGACCGAGTCTATGGTGTAAAGACCATAGTAACTGCGGTTGGCATAGCTCTTGGTTTTGACAACTGACAAATGCATGCGAGGCACCGTTTCGACCGATCAAAAACTGCTGTGTTGTAACGAAGCGTTACATGCTCATCTTTTTTTTTAAGAGACATATGGCCACCGGCATCGCCCATGTTTGTCACCAGCAGCAATCATTCACACATAATTTTCATTTACACATAATTTTACCTTTCACACAAATACAGCTCACATGCAGTTACCCCACAGAAAAGCATAAGGCAACCTACACGAAAACACACAAACCCAGTCCACCGTGGTGAAACAGTACACCGCCGCCAGAGTAAAATAGTCCGCCGTGGTGAATCATCAATCAATACCTGATACAGAGGGCACACCTCCGCCAGAACGAGACAGCAGCACAAGCAAAACAAACACAAAACCAGTAAACCAGTCCGCCGCCGTGGTAAAAATATAAAGTCAGATCGCTAGTGTGGTGGGATAATAAGCCACCTCGGGTAGTAAAATTAATATTAGATTTCGAGTCAGTCGGTGTCTGACCGCGAAGCAGATCGGATCGTCGCCGTAGGTAAGTGGTTGTGTAATTATAAACTTTGTGGAACTTCCCCCCACCAGTGGTAAGGGGTTTCACGGGTATATTTATTATCAACCACCTTCTGCCCATATTGCTTTTTCGCAGTCAGTCGGTGTTCAGCAGCAGAACGGAGCAGGTCGGCTCCGAGAGGTAATTTATTAAATAATTTATTTTTCTTGGAACTTCCCCCCACCAGTGGTAAGGGGTTTCAAGAGTATCAGGCTTATTTTTCGTGCCACCAGGGGCCGTACTAGTACCTGCAGATCCACCAGAGCTATTGCCTGCTGTTTTAGTGCTACCAGGGGCCATAAATCCTGCTGTTTTGCGTGCCACCAGGGGCCGTACTAGTACCTGCAGATCCACCAGAGCTATTGCCTGCCGTTTTAGTGCTACCAGGGGCCATAAATCCTGCTGTTTTGCGTGCCACCAGGGGCCGTACTAGTACCTGCAGATCCACCAGAGCTATTGCCTGCTGTTTTAGTGCTACCAGGGGCCATAAATCCTGCTGTTTTAGTGCGACCAGGGGCCATTAATCCTGCTGTTTTACCAGAGCTATTGCCTGCTGTTTTAGTGCTACCAGGGGCCATAAATCCTGCTGTTTTAGTGCGACCAGGGGCCATTAATCCTGCTGTTTTACCAGAGCTATTGCCTGCTGTTTTAGTGCTACCAGGGGCCATAAATCCTGCTGTTTTAGTGCGACCAGGGGCCATTAATCCTGCTGTTTTACCAGAGCTATTGCCTGCTGTTTTAGTGCTACCAGGGGCCATAAATCGTGCTGTTTTACCAGAGCTATTGCCTGCTGTTTTAGTGCTACCAGGGGCCATAAATCCTGCTGTTTTACCAGAGCTATTGCCTGCTGTTTTAGTGCTACCAGGGGCCATTAATCCTGCTGTTTTACCAGAGCTATTGCCTGCTGTTTTAGTGCTACCAGGGGCCATAAATCCTGCTGTTTTACCAGAGCTATTGCCTGCTGTTTTAGTGCTACCAGGGGCCATAAATCCTGCTGTTTTACCAGAGCTATTGCCTGCTGTTTTAGTGCTACCAGGGGCCATAAATCCTGCTGTTTTACCAGAGCTATTGCCTGCTGTTTTAGTGCTACCAGGGGCCATAAATCCTGCTGTTTTACCAGAGCTATTGCCTGCTGTTTTAGTGCTACCAGGGACCATAAATCCTGCTGTTTTACCAGAGCTATTGCCTGCTGTTTTAGTGCTACCAGGGGCCATAAATCCTGCTGTTTTACCAGAGCTATTGCCTGCTGTTTTAGTGCTACCAGGGGCCATAAATCCTGCTGTTTTACCAGAGCTATTGCCTGCTGTTTTAGTGCTACCAGGGGCCATAAATCCTGCTGTTTTACCAGAGCTATTGCCTGCTGTTTTAGTGCTACCAGGGGCCATAAATCCTGCTGTTTTACCAGAGCTATTGCCTGCTGTTTTAGTGCTACCAGGGGCCATAAATCCTGCTGTTTTACCAGAGCTATTGCCTGCTGTTTTAGTGCTACCAGGGGCCATAAATCCTGCTGTTTTACCAGAGCTATTGCCTGCTGTTTTAGTGCTACCAGGGGCCATAAATCCTGCTGTTTTACCAGAGCTATTGCCTGCTGTTTTAGTGCTACCAGGGGCCATAAATCCTGCTGTTTTATCAGAGCTATTGCCTGCTGTTTTAGTGCTACCAGGGGCCATAAATCCTGCTGTTTTACCAGAGCTATTGCCTGCTGTTTTAGTGCTACCAGGGGCCATAAATCCTGCTGTTTTACCAGAGCTATTGCCTGCTGTTTTAGTGCTACCAGGGGCCATAAATCCTGCTGTTTTACCAGAGCTATTGCCTGCTGTTTTAGTGCTACCAGGAGCCATAAATCCTGCTGTTTTACCAGAGCTATTGCCTGCTGTTTTAGTGCTACCAGGGGCCATTAATCCTGCTGTTTTGCGTGCCATCAGGGGCCGTACAGTACCTGCCGCTCACTAGTATTGCCAGATAATCTACTAATAACTCTTCTATTATATTTCTCAGAGTCATACGAGGCCACCGTCACGCAAACCGCACGTACCCGACGAAACGGTTTACATCCAGTTGAAGAAATATCGGAACCAGACATACCTTCATATTAAACTTTACAAGAGACGCGTAACATCCAGACCAAGAGGAGGTTACTTTTCTTTATTTAGTTAACATAAGACTATTTATTAATTAAGGAATATTGAATAAATAATAAAGAAATTGTGGACCTTTTTCACTGAAGTTTAGTGTTTTTCTTCAGAAGGAACCTTGGCGATCCGACGAGCATAACCTCGGCTGGAAAGCAAAAAGCACATCACAGTGTCTGAAGCTGAAACCCTACATTGGTAAGTATGTAACTACTGCATCAATGACTTAAGAAATCTATCGAACATCTCAGGCAACACTCAACAGCCTTATTTGACCCTGATTCTCGATCAGCTCATCGGAAAGTGTGCAGTGTGCACATGCACATCTAAGGCATCTTTAACGAAAAAGCTAAGCAAAGTCGATAAGACGATAGGCGATGGCTGTAAGAACCAACTAGTCTGACCTCTCCGATTTCCTAGATATCTTTATGATCCACACAAGACATCGGTTAACCCTCCCTTTATACACATAAATACATAAAACTGATGTTCGGTAGTGAGTGCAAGTGGCCTTTATACGGAAACCAACTAAACTGTTCCAGTACCAGCAAAACTAACGAATAGCCATCTCAAAACTTCAAGAACTTCACCATCTTATCAGCTCAGATCATCCATCAATCACCACTCAAGCAAACCGAGTCACCCTTTCAACACATTTCAAAGAAGATCCAAAGCCATCTTCACAAATGAGAAAATAAAACTACAAAATAGAAACCACGAGAAACACTAACTTATTCCTGACAAAACGAGAACTCCCCCCAAAACAACTGACATTAATTCCATCACCAAACACTGCAGCCAACCAAATGTCCAAAATACCGTATGGCAACGGTATAACAAGCACCTATTGTATAATATCCCGCCTAATTGCGCCAAAAAACACCACACCATGCAAAACTGCGCCATAACAGAATACCACTGAATTTTTATTACGCCTAGATCCAGTTCGGAATCGGATCTCCGGGCGGTTGGGGTGCACAAGCGCAAACATTGAAACAAGAGCAGTCTATTTGCTGAAACGAAGCCGAGGCGCATTTTGCCTCTGGCCAACAAAAAAGAAAAAGTAAGGAAGGTGGAGGTGCCACCGGCAACGAATATAGAGATGCCTGGCCCGGGGTAAAAGGACCATTTTTTGTTTAATTTTATTTTATTTGGAAGACTCATTCTCAGCTAGAGGTACTATGGGAGCTTAGAAGTGACAAAACAGGGGCGGATTTACTGTAAAGAAAGTTTTCCCAAAAGCTAGAGGACGTGTCTTGAATTTGAATAACCTCTGGTATGTCAGAAAATGGAAAATGGTATTCCTACTTTTTTCGACTTTTCATCGAAATTTTGGACACGATCGAGCAATGTTAAAAATTGGGTGAAGTTTTAAAAACTTTTTGAACTTGGTGAGCAAGAGATGTGAAAATCCGACCGTGCACCTAACCATTGGATAATATTCCTCGCGCTACGTTTCACTATCTTTCATCTTGAGTATTAAGGAAGTCCATTGAAAATTCAAATATATTCCGCGAGCTAGTTTACAAAAATGCCATTTGCATGGTCGTCTTCAAGTTCCCCTGTGTGTCTGGCTAGTATGGGTATGGAAACACCTAAAACCCTCCTAAATACCGAACGGGAGAAGCACAAGATCCAACGAAAATATAAAGAAGAGCAGGCAAATAAAATCACAATCTTCATCTAAAAATGAGAAAAAAAAATAAATTGCCTAAAAATGAACTCAGGAATAAACCGAAGAAGTGCCAAAGAAGGCCCATTTCGGGGGAAGAGGGAATCTGCATTGCTACCCAAGCTCAAGAGAAGAAGAAGTGCAAATGAGTATTCCCGCTTGACGGTTCTCTCGTAGTAGCAAATGCTCTTCACTACCAACAGATCGAATATCACTGCCGGAAAACATATAAAAAATCGTCTCTTAGATTTCGGTTTCTTCCCGTTCAGCTGGAGCTGGAGCTATAGCCCAGTGTCTGACAATGTACTGGCGATGGCGGCGCTGCGCGCCGTTCATGGTTCTGGTTGCTCCTATAATAATCAACTCCAGATGAGACTTTAGCGCGCGCAGGCGCACATTCAAACTCTTCGCCATCTCGAGCATGCACATGCCATTTTGCATCTAATGATTTACTATCTGATCAAGAATATCTAATTTATTGTATTATGCATGTGAACCTGGGCATGCAAGTGTAGATCGAGCCGTATCGCTGTATCGTTCTGTAGGTTTTAAAATGTTGCTCTGAATTAGAGATGAAAATTACTCCCGTTTTATATTTTGCGTCTTCCTGTTTGGGAGTACCTTTCGTTGCCGTGGAATAGGCTGGCGAATTAAAAGAAAACAAAAAAAAATTGGAATGTGCGGGAGGAAAATAGTTCTTGGCAAACTGATTAGAATTCTTGAGACCTAATTGCGGCGGAAGTATAAGAAGCGCCCTGTGATTAAAAAGCTCACAGAACAGGTGGTATGGAAGGTAGGGCAGATTTGGCTGAGAAGGTAAGCAGATTTGTATCTGCCATCGAGATGGGAAGCTACTTGCGGACAAAGTGCGTTGGGAGATGAGTTTAATACTTGTGAGTATTTTGCGGCCTTTCAACGAGTTAATGTGTATTTTGTCCTCAAAAGAGGTTGGTGATAAATTAAACAGTGCCCTAGTTTTTAATATGAGCAAGGAATTAAGATGTTCGGAAAATTTTAAATCTGACCTGATCTTTATGTTGTTATTTTGTAAAAACAAAAGCGAAGTTTACATTGACGTGCTAAGTGTGTGAACACTTTGTGGAGCAATGCGTTCTGTAGTGGAGCTAGTTAGTTCCGATTTATAATGCTCAGTAGGAGGACGATTTCCACTTAAGGCTCACAATTCAAAATTGTGTCAGAATAAATTTACTAAAAACTCTTTAAATGGAAAAAAGCAGCCGAAATGCAAGAAGAAAAACGGTAAGGGAAACCAATAGCTTCCCTTAACGTCAAGGCTCAAGTCAGCCACTTGCAGCTTTTGCTAAAGTTTATCGATTTTTGTTGAGCTACATCACGTGCCAAAAAGTCGAAAATAGATAATGACGAATCACGAATGCAGGTGTGGATTCTACAGCAGCTTTTATTATGTGCAGAACGTTGTGCTATGTTGTGGTGTTTTTCGCTTTCCAGCAGAGGTTTACGCTCGTCGGAAGGCCAAGGTTCCGTCTGAAGAAAAACTCTGATTTTCAGTAACAAGGTCCACAAAATCTTATTGTTTTCTTTATCTAAAATTTAATTTTGTTTTGAACTAAATTTTACAATTCTTTTCCTTAATCTGGTCGGTCATGCTCAAACTCCTCTGGTTATAGCGTAGATCTGGTACTTATAGCATAATGCTTTCATGTATGGCTTATTTGTATAGGTCCTTGAAATTAGATAAAAACGTGATAAGAAAGAAGTAGGAAACTGTGGTGCACCAGCAGGTATTATTATGGCCCCTGGTAGCACTGAAACAGCAGGTAAAGGCTCTGGTCGATCTGCAGGTACTAGTAAGGCCCCTGATGGCACGCGAAACAGCAGAATCTATAATCGCCCGAGGTGTACAGAATACCTATTATTGAGACCCATTACCACTATTGGGGGAAGCTTCATTGAAACAATAATTTGTAAATAATTATCTCCGAAGATGGTGCTGCTGCTCGCTATAACTGAAACCGACTTATTCCCATTGATTATTCTTCCAATATGGTTAAATTTTCTACCACACTTGTAATGACTCATTACAAATTCCTGCCAGGCACCTCTTCCCGTTCGGGGTATAAAAATAAATAGACCCCCAAATTACCAATAATCATCAGTTGCCGACCGACCTCAGTCGGGATAACATCAGTTGCCGACCGGTCACCGTCCAGTACAAACCAGAAGGCAAGTATCTGTTGCTAACCGCAGCAAAATAAAATCGAAGCCGTTGCTAACCAGCAAACAACAAGCAGTTGCCAACCAACCGCCAAGCTCTGAGCTGGGCTCGTTCCGAGCAGTTGCAAAACAGCATTTGTCCAGCCAATTCCAACAAAAGGCGAATCTTCTTCTCTCTCCGATTATCGTCCGATCAAAGGGCACGGTAGTGCCCAGCCAAGTTCTAGCACTAGGTACTCCCTTTTTACAGGATCGAACTCAAGCACGTTTTTAACCCCCCATAACTTTTGAACCCATAGAGTTAGAAGAAGAAGAAGAAATTTGAATTACGTATTAACTTCATGGGCACAAAGGCCCTGTGAAAAACTTAATTTTGTAGAACCACTACTTCCTGAGATATTGAACAGTAAAAATGTCAAAAACCGTAATTGACTGACTGACTGACTGATCATCAAAATTATGAAGCACTTCTAACAATAGCAGAATCTTGAAATTTGGTACAATGGTAGGTTTTCGGGTGTATACAAAGGAAAAAATCGAAAATTTCAATTTTCTCATTCAGGGGGCGTGGTATCCACCCACTTTCTAAAACTGGTCGTAGGATGTTGAAATTTGGAATTCTTTTAAGGTTTTGGTTGAATAACATGAAAAAAATTAGAAAAAAATTTATTTCCGTTTAGGGGCGTGGTATCCGCCCACTTTCTTAAAATGGTCGAAAACGTTTCAATTCGAAATTCTGATAGGGTTTCGGTTGAGTGTAAGAGAAAATATAAGTATAAAAATGCAGTTTCATTAAAGGGGCCTGGCTGCCGCCCACTTTCTCAAAATGGTCATAGGATGTTGAAATTTAGAATTCTGGTTTGTTTAACTTCATAAAACTCCATGAGTTTTTTTTTTAATGTGACATCTAGACAGCCACTCTAACCTAACCTACCTATTATTTATTTATAAATTGGCAGAGCAATTAGAGTGTTAAAGTTTGCAAATTGCTAGCTTATTAAGTTATTTCAAGGTTCATGCTTCCATGAAAAACTTTGCAAAAAGATGTGAAATCAGAACAAAAACATAAAATGTTAAAAAAGAGCCAAGTTCTCTGTGTAAAAAGTCAGCCACCAAAAGTAATGAGATCTAAAAGAACGCCAAGTTCTTACATGTAACAAAAGTGTTATATTGAATATTTTAAATCGTTGAAGATTATACAACAATATTAAAAGGAAATAGAAAATAGTTTGGATTAAAATTTACAAGTTCACTTGGCAAGTTTTCGTTTGAAGCGTGATTAGTAACATTTTAAAACTTGAACAGTGAACTTGTAAATTTTCATCCAAACTATTTTCTATTTCCTTTTAATATTGTTGTATTATCTTCTACGATTTAAAATATTCAATTTATAACATTTTTGTTACATGTAAGAACTTGGCGTTCTTTTAGATCTCATTACTTTTGGTGGCTGACTTTTTGAACAGTGTTGTTCGCACATAAGAGAACTTGGCTCTTACATTTTATGTTTTTGTTCTGATTACTTTATCAAAGAAAAGATTGAAAAATAAAAGTTAGCTGATTGAGTTCTGGCAGGATAATGATGACTTATCTCGATAAAATGCGGGATCTATCGACGATGTTTCTAGTGACATTTCATTTTCATTGTAGGTCTGCCAAAACAGCGCAGCGAAAATGCATCATATAAATGCTGCCAATTATATTAGATATATCCGTACTGTAAAATGGACTTCATTTATTTGAACGTTTCCAAAAGTGTCGTTTAATTTTTATATTTTTTTTGTTTATATTCGCCGTAAATGATTTATGTCTTCTTTTTTTTTAATATTAAAATGTTTAAAGCTTTTGAATTTATAAAATTAAATTTAAAACTCAAAAATTTAGTGGTTTCTTATAAGGTTGTATTTTAGTATAAATAAAAAGCTTTTCAAAGGTTATAATTATTTTTTCAAATTATTTCGAGTTAAGAAAATACCATTAGGCTAATACATACACACACCGATTTCGGACGGCCGATTTTATACCGGTCGTTCAAATTCCAATAGTGAACCACATCTGGGAACGGGACCTGGCACACACACCGACCGCTGATCGGTGCCGCCAAAATGCTGGTGAGCAGCGGGTCACTGCCACTGTATCGCCACCGCCGGCAGTAGATATCAGGAAGTAGTAGCGTACGTGACTAAATACAAGCTTGCACACACACGGATTTTTTGCCGACCATTCGGTGAGTGTGCAAGCACGCTGATACCTGTAAAATGTCGGCCGATTTTATACTTCCCGTCCAAAATCGGTGTGTGTGCAATTAGTCGTTTTCGCTTTTACAATCTAACTGATCTAAGATTCAATTTGACAATTTTTTTGGTACTAATACACTTTTGAATTTCGATCGCTACGATTTTTTTTTTCTATTCAAAAAATAGGTTTGAATGCGAAAACACAATTTTGACTTTGGACCTTTGGACTTTCAGTTTCAGTTAAACATAAACACTGTTTGTGATTTCAAAAGTATAAAATTTTGTGTGTACAAACACAAAAAAACGTGAAGATTCATGGAGCAAAAATTAAAAGAGTTGCGCGACAGCTGTAGAGGAGCCAGGGCCTAACTGGCTAACACTCATCAACAATTTTCTAAGTGAGTGTGAAAAATTGAGAGACCTAAAATTCAACACCGGTTCCGAACGGCAAAGTTGAGAAGCACATTTTTCATGAGAGATTAATACTCTTGGAAGTGTTGACAGTTCTTCGAAACAGGCAGTACCCGTGTAAGATGAAATAAAAACTTTATGGGCACGAGCAGGATTTAACCCACCTGTTCTGCGTCATAGCCAGCGAAAACAACATTATATTATCTACTCGTCGGATTCATCGTGGGAAAGCGGCTAAGATCGAACGTCATGGATTTCAAGCCAATAAATGATCGCCTGGCTGTAATCTGCATCAAGGCCACACTACAAAACATCAGTCTAATATGTGCACACGGCACACGCCCCTACCGATGATGCTGAGGAGTCTCAGTCTAGCAAGAAGGAGTTTTACAACCTCCTGGATAGAGGCTACGGAGCCTGTCCAAAGTACGACGGCAAAATCGTACTCTGAAATTTCAATACGAAAATCGGGAAGGAAGATGAGTTGGAAAGCACGGCCTCCACGAAGTTACAATACATAACTGATCGACTTTGGTGCAGCTCGTAATACGACACTTTCTGGTAGTGGCTAAGTTTAGAGCTCGATTATCAAATGACAAAAAACACATCCGGACCAAAGAAAGAAGATCAACATTGGTTGCCTTAGCACTCCGGATAATGCCAGAGACTACAGTGATCGCCTGAATGAGTGACTCTCCGCCGTCCTCCCAAATAACACAGATGTCAATACATTGTGAAACCAATGTAGCCGAGACCTCCATAAGTTACCAGCTACTTCCGAATAGAACCCGTGGTATGATGATGAGTGTGCGTTATTTTAAAGAGAGACGGGAAATGCACGTTTGCAGATGCTGCAACGCAAGAAGGGTAGAAGAGTCTCGGGCCAAGAAAAACACCCGACGTTTCTTTAAAAGTTCGAAGCAATTAGCTTCTGGTTTCAAAACCGGCACACAGGCTCTTCGAAACAGTGAAGAAAATCTAGTCACCGAACCACAGGGAATTGTAGATGTTATCAAGCAGCACTTCCAACAGCTGCTGAATGCGCATAATGCCGAACGGGCCAATAACGAAGGAGAAGCGAGACCACTCAATGAAGACCCAGTCCCAGCCCCCAGCACCGTACCTCTTCGGTGAAGAGCCATCCAAAAGCTAAAAAATAACAAGTCCGCCGGGTCGGATGGCATACCTGCGGAACTCTTTGTTGGAATATAAACAATTTGTTAAAACGATAGAACAAAATAATGTTTATTCCTCAGAGTTTATAATTAGAATGAAAAAAATATTTTTTCTGAAAACTCAAACTCAATACAAAACATAGCTTGAAATTAAACTTGAGTGTTCAAGTGTTTCAACAACAAAGTACGTTAGTGTACATCCAACACTCTTTATATATGGAAGGGGTGTTTTGATGAACAGCATGCACCAGGTCATCACCAAAGTGTGGGAGGAAGAATGCATGCCCACTGACTGGTCTATAAGCTCTAAAAGCCCGATCTGCAAAGAAGACGATCCTATGTCATGCAAATACTATAGAGCCATATCCCTGCTTAATATTGCATACAAAATCCTTTAAAACTATTGTATGAGCGTCTCAAACCGTTCTGCAACACAAAAAGCGGTACATACGAGCGTGGCTTTAGGCCACTGCTTATGATACCATCCACCGTCAAGAGCTTATGATGGCGATGACTGAATTCGGGATCCCGAAAAAACTGATCCAGCTGTGCCGCATGACGCTAAACAATACGCAGTGCAGTGTGCAATTGGGTAACAACTCATCCGAGTTGTTTCAAACATGCGCAATGCGCAGGGTTTAGACAAGCAGAAGCGTCACCCTGCGATTTCTTCATCATAGTTCTGGAGCAGTTAGTGCGCAAGGCAGGTGTGGTTACAATATCTTCAATAAATCCACCCAGCTCCTATAGGCTATGCTTTTACGACATAGACTTCATCGGTCGATCCAAGAGAGCTGTGAGGCCTTTAGAGCGATTGAAAAACAGGCGAAACCCGTTGGTCTTGAAGTGAATAAGGACAAGACAATGTACATACTATCAACAAACCAAAAAACATCTGTCCACCACGTAAGACAAAACGTCACTGTTGGTAGCATCAATTTCGAGGTAGTTAAGGAGTTCACCTAGCTTAGAACAAACATCAATCCCACGAACGAGTACTTAGTGCAGACAGATCCGACGAAAAATTACGCAAGTGAACCTAGCAGCGGTTTGGCAAAACAACTGGGTTCAAAACTCCTCACTCGAAAGAAGAGTGTCTGCTATACAAAACTTTGATTTTACCAGTCCTACTCTACCGCGTGTTGGAGGAATTGATATGGGAACTTTCGAAGTAAAAATTTTTCGACGGATTTTCGGTCTTGTATGCGACTATGGTGAAAGGGGAAGGAGGTTCAACCGCGAGCTGTACGAGCTGTACCAGGATATGGATGTAGTCCAGAAAGCCAAGAAAAGACGACTACATGTGTTAGGCCACATTTATCGAATGGACAACCGACAACGCTCCACCCAAGAAAGTCTTGTCATCGCAGACTCCAGGTTCAAGACGAAAAGGAAGACCGAACCAAGGACCAAGTGACTGCGGATGCCAGAGTGCATGCAAGGGACCGTTCCCTATAGAAGGCTGCAGTATCTCAGGCTGAGAACCTTCATAGATTATATGAGCCGGTTAAGTAAGTAAAGTATAAACAACGCATGAATTTACAGTGAATTTATTTTATTATTTTCTTAGAATGAATTTTGAAAATTACACGTTTGTAATTACTGCGAATTGAAATGAAATTATTGTATTGTACTCAACTACTCACATATTATTGTTATTGTTACAATGTGCTACGAGGTATTGACTATTGTGTTTGTATTGTATTCAATGCAGAATTGAACCTGGTTTTTACCATGAATTTAGAAACATAACACAATTGTTAGCACGTTAACATTTAGGATTATGGAATGGATTGAGCAGTGTTCATTGTGTTGTGGTCGCTGTGCTGAATATCCAAACTATGTGCTGACAGCCGGCTGATTAGGAGTCGTCATGGCACAGTTATCGTGTCGCTTGATGAACCTAACAGTTCTATAATCAGTCATAATAAGATCAACTATCAAGCGACCGCAAAATATATATAAGGTGAAAGTAGATAACAATGGAATTCCTGAACTTGGAACTTTGAAAGAAAGCTCGACTTCTTTTCAACCTTCACAACGGTCTTTTGCTTTTGTCTGTTTTGTTTTATCGGAACCCTTTCCAGGTAGGCAGTCATCACAACGCAAGAGCATCCAATTCGGATGTGTAGGCAAGTAATCGATACCTGTTCCTTTGTGTAGTTCCAGCACCTGCGCACAAAACTTTTTATCTTCTTCGGCTCGGTTGAGTACGTTCTCAAATTCCTTCTGTTTCATCTCTTTCAAACGATTTATTACTTCTATCTGATCGGCTAGTTCCTTTTGCCTCTTTAATCGTTCCTTCAATTTGTCAACTATTTTCACTTTCGGAAATGGATAGTCAGGCATTTTTTCTTTTTCAGCGTCTTCAAGCCTCATCTTCTTTGCTTGGTCCTCACAAATTTGCTTCAGTAACATTTGATGAGATATCTCAACTAGTTGACGTTTGCCCGCAATCAATCTTTTCCGTGGGGCATCTTTCATACAATTGTAACGTTGATTACCTTCGTCCTCGATCGCATTTCGATTCTTTTCGTCTTCAGCGACAAACTCATGGTATTTCTTCAAGTATTCCAGATAGTTTCTGGTCTCTTGTTTAAGTCTCATGTCCTTGAGCTTAGCTTCCTCGATTTCCTTGTTAACTTGCTTCATTACTTCGCTGTGGAAGACGTCCTCGTAATTTTGAGCTTCGTCCTTGAAGAGTTGTTGCTGTTCGCGGACATGCATCAACGCTAATTTTGCTTCCCTAGCTTTAGCTTTAATGACCTCTATACCTGCTTTGTTGTCTTTATCGTCAATTTCCTTTGCTAGACTTCTTACTTCTGCCATCTCCTTCTTGATGTGAGCCGCATCCATTTCTTTTTCCTTCTCATGTTCTCTGACTTGCATGTCAAGACACCTGCGCTGATTTGAATTCAAGGACTTCTTCAAACAATCTTCCTGCTCCTGAGTTATATCCACCCTTTCATTAACTCTATTCTGAACTTTCAGCCAAAATTCGTCTTCCTTTTTCTGTCGATTTTGGGCTCTCAGTTTTTCGTCCATTTGGAACAAATGAATAACTTGTGTCTGGTGGTTGTCCTTTCTCAATAACTCGTCGCGAATTTCAAGGCAATTCAAAAACCCTTGATGAACCTTTGATGAAGCTACAAACATTTTAACTTCCTTCTCTCGCTCCTCTCTATTTTTAATTAGGTAATTTTTTCTTGCGTGGATGTCGAGTTCAACTCGTTGTTTGATTTTTTCGGTGAATTCATCTTCGAAGGCTTTATCTTCGTTTTCGATAAGATTACGGATATTATTGCTGCGGATCTTTCGGTCTTGATTGTTGGACTCTTTGCCACAATCAACCAAGTATTTGATTCTATTAAAGAGGCTCTTTTTGTCGGTTTTGGTAATGAATTCGTGATGCATTATTGCAATATTCGAATAAATATTAAAATATAAATAATTAATCAAATCAGAAATACATACATATGTATATGTATAGCTTTGAAAAACAAATGAGAAAATCTTACATCGAGTTTTGAAAAGTAAAGGAAACTCACTCGATCAGGTTTTAACTATAAGTAGGAACTTGAGGTTATTTTTAGCAGAAATGGGAGAAAGCAGTGTTAAGATACAATCAAGGCCAAATAGGGGTATTTTTAATGGTGGCGTTGCGTTGCTCTAGGGTCCTATCGAAGAGACATGAGACCAGCCAGTTCATTTCCTTGTCGGAGTCCATTGAAGATGTTAACGGTCATTTGTATACCTTAGATAGATTATCTTTAGTCTTTGGTCATGATTAGCTTATCTGGGATGCCAAATTCCCTCACATCTTTGTATAGTTCAATGCTGGCCATAAAGTCTATAAACATCAGAAATTATGCTGTTATGTTAAATTCTAGATAGATGTCAATTCGCCTGCTGTTTTTTGTCCAACGAACGTTGAGATTGTGACCAACTTTTCGTTATCAACGGCTGTTCTACATCGCAGCTGCCCGTGGCTTAGTGGGTAAGTGCGTTAGCTGCTAAGCAGAACGTCGTGGGTTTGAGTCCTACTCGTGCACATAAAGTTTTTATTTCATCTTTTCACGGGTACTTCTTCTTGAGAAGAACTAACAAAACTTCCAAGAGTATCAATCTGTCATGTGCTTCTATCAACTTTACCGTTCGGAATCGGTGTTAAATTGTAGGTCCCCTCAATTCTCCATACGCATCCAGAGAATTGTTGATGAGAGTAAGTCACTTAGGCCTTGGATCTTCAAGAGCTGTCGCGCTACTCTATTTATTTATTAACTTCCCAGAGGAAGTTATTGTAATGGGCCGATTTTGTGAATCTCCAATATTTGCATATCTTCATGTTTCGAGGTCACTAGAATCCGAATCAAGCGTTTTTATGATGATGATCTGTGTGTGTGTATGGGTGTTCGTATGTGCGTATGTGCGTATGCTCGTTACGTTTTTTAAGCTCGATTATCTCGCGAACCTTTCATTGTATTGTCATGGTCTCATTCGACGCGGTATTGTATTGTTAAGAGCTGATTAGGTTTTGAGCGAAATCCCCTTAGCGTCTTTTCAATGGCAATCAAAAATCTAAGACAACCGTAATATAATGAATATTATATTATTAATAATTTCTGCAATAATTTCAACAATAGTGCAAAAAATCTTATAGTTAGTGTGTAAGGAAACAATATTCAGGAGTATCATAGACTATATTTGATTACTAGCTGACCCACCAAACGCTGTTTTGCCATATAAATTTTAATCTTCGGAAATACTAACACTTGTAAATTTTCATCCAAACTATTTTCTATTTCCTTTTAATATTGTTGTATTATCTTCTACGATTTAAAATATTCAATATAACTCTTTTGTTACATGTAAGAACTTGGCGTTCTTTTAGATCTCATTACTTTTGGTGGCTGACTTTTTACACAGTGTTATTCGCACATAAGAGAACTTGGCTCTTTTTTAACATTTTATTTTTTTGTTCTGATTGCACTTACGTCCCTTTTTGCTAAGGTCATAAAAACGCTAATAAACTACCAGCTCAAGAAATATCTCGAAGACCGAAAGCTTTTTAATCACCGGTAGTACGGCTTTCACAGCAACAGCTCCACTGGTGATCTGATGGTTTACCTCACCGAACAGTGTAACAAATCTTAACATCGTTTTGGAGAAAATAAGATTGTTGCACTTGATATTTCAAAGGCATTTGATAAAGTCTGGCATCTTGCTCTTTTATCGAAAATGCGTGCTTTCGGTATCGACGAATCCCTCCTTCGTTTGATTAGAAATTTTCTTTCGAACCGTTCAATACAAGTTGTTTTGGATGGATTCAAGTCTCAAACCCACAACATAAATGCTGGTGTGCCCCAGGGCTCCGTTTTGTCTCCGACCCTCTTTCTCATTTTCATAAATGATCTCCTGTCTGCTGTCTGTAACTTCTAATCCAATTAATTGTTTTGCTGACGATAGTACCCTTAGCTTTTCATATTCGTTTCCAGACTCTCATCCCTCCTCTTCGGATGTGGAACTGCAACGGCAAAATATGATAAGCTCATTAAACTCTGACCTAAACAGCATGCACAATGGGGAACACAAAACCGCGTAGAGTTTAATGCTTCTAAAACACAATGCTGTTGTTTGTGCCTAGCCTTTCTTTGATGCCTTTCTTTTTCTTTTGTTTCCTTTCCTTTATTAATTATTATTCTTAAACGGTGTTCTTTTAATGAGAATTTATTTCTAATTGAAAATTTATAGAATTTGTTCATACAAATATTTCAACGACGAAAAACAATATGTATATATTAAGTTATTGTAAAGTGGATCCGACTTCCTTCTGGCTGCATTGGTATTATAAGCTGTTAGCTGCAACACATTCCCCCCCTTGAAGTCTCATCTTCAACATGTTCAGGTAGTCGGCAAAGTTTTTGTACTAGCCACTGTTTCGACTTTCAACTGAACATTGCGAACAAGTTCATCAACACCTGAAAGAACCTATAACACATGCATAGCTGGGCACCGTTAATCAAAAAGTCAACTTCGTTAATCGCTAATCCGTTAATTAAAAATATAACTTCGTTAACAGTTAAAACGTTAAATTTTAGAAAAATTAACGCAAGTTAACGTTAATCGTTAATCCGTTAACACGCCATAAAAATTTTATTCTCTGATAAAAATTGGAAGTTGGAAACAAGAAAAGACAAGTAAATTTTTTTTTAATATAGTAAATTATATTTTGTAAGAGTTTAAGTGTTAAAACAACAATTTATTCAGTCATGTATATGAATGTGATTGTTCCCCTTCATGAACACCAGCATGTTGAAATTCTCGTTGGAAAGCGAGGCTCTTTTCGGCATATCCTTGCCCGTGGGGAAGAGACGTTCAACAGCAGCGCTTGAGGGTATGGCAGTATTGTATTGGACAAACAGATTTGCCAATACTTGTTCCCCGAGGAATGCCGCTTCATTTAACGAGTCTTTTGACTTCAAATCTAGCCACGTTTTTACGAGACTTTGAGTTTTACTTCATAATGATTTGTTGTTCTTAGGTTTTTCTGAAGATTGAGTAACAGAGTTGAAAAAGTCATCCTCATCATCGTCGTTGTTACTCGCGTTGCTGCCTCCGCCACTTGCACTCTCTACGTCCTTTGATATTTCGATAGCTTCTTCTTGTAGCGCTTTTTCTACCTTTTTTCCATGCATTTTTTCACTGCATCTACACGACTGTTATCATATTTCGGCAACCATATCAACCGAAACTTAGGGTGAAAAGCCGCAGCAAGTTGGCACTGTTCATCGTCCATAAGTGGTCCGAACCTTCTCTCTATGCCGTTTAATAACGCATTGACTAAAGCTGTGCAATTTATGAGGCCTTTTAAGACTGTATATTTTTTAATTATTTGAAGACCGTTGCTGCAATGGTCGGTAGCAGTGACCCAAGGTACGCTTGAGCTTCTCCTTGAATTCTTTTTAATTGAATTTGCTGTCTTGAATATAATTTTAAATGAATTTCTCTTTTGAGACACTTCAAAATTTTAACCAGTAATTTCAAATTTTAACCTGCTCCGCAGCTAGTTAAATTTTATTCACCATGCTAGTGTCAAAATTTAACCAAACGTCAAGTTTTAACCCATTTTTAACTGAATTCGCACACGGCGTAATTTATAAAAATAATTACCAATAATCTAATTTGAATGTGTATCTGTATGGTATTTGTGTTCCATTAACGATTAACGGACTTTGGAAAATTTAACGATCGTTAACATTTTTTTAAAGTTAACTGAAAAGTTAATCCGTTAATAGGAATGTTAACTTCGTTAATTAACGATTAACGGATTAACGAAAAAAAAGCCCGTTAATGCCCAGCTATGAACACATGCCATTTTTAAAAGTGTTGTTGTTATTTGTTTCAATCTTGATGCTGATTTAAACGTTTTTATGAGTTCACTCAACAATTGGGCTGCACATAACTCAAGCAGTGAAATAGTAATTATCTTCAGAGGAGCAACTCGTGACATTCAATTCATTTGCTAAAAGTGAGGCATCCGCAAATCCATGAAGTGAGATCTTTCTTTTATCACTGAAACCAATCCAAAGGGAACGACGAATTTCCTTAATCCGTTGAAGTTGTTGCTGAAACTGTTGCCATTCACGAAATAGTTTGTTTGGTAATAATCACATATCCCAGCTTATATTCGCTTTCCATAATTTTTGCAATAATTATACTGTTGGTCCAATATCAAATGTTTGTAAGATGTGACGAGGAACTCGACGTTTGGTTGCCTCTTGACAATTAATTTGAAGTGGTTAAAGTTTGAACTTAAGTTCATCTGTTTCAGATAACCAACTTAAACCAAGTACTGTTGTATCAATGTATCAAATTTTCCAAGCTCAAGTACATCACTCAATTGTTCGCTTCTTTTTGTTGGAACTATGTTTCGACAATTTAATCTTCATTTGCTAAGTATGAATCCTGACGAGTGTGGTATGGTATCCATTTCATAACATAACTGTCAAGCTTGTTCAATGCTTTTTGCACCAGTTAAGCAATCGTCCTTCTATCATGTCTAATAAATTTTGCACCAGTTCGGAATGTTCGGCTTGATTCACCAGCTGCCTGAATCATTGTACGTACTGCATAAAAAGGAACCAAAGCCATGCCAAAAGTCGCAACAGTCATCCAGTGTTCTAAAATTTCGACCTCTGCAAATGGGCTCCAAATTATTCATTGCAAGTCCCACTGATTGTACGGCGTTTCTACAATATCATCATCATATCATTGGTAAACATTTTATCTCTAATAGCTGCAGAATAAACACTCGCACCTAACAACACATCAATTGGTTCTGGAATTTGTAACTCTAGTCTTATTCAGTCAACTTGTCAAGCAAATTTTTGGAAAAATATTTTTGAAAGAGCTGAATAAGGAAACCATGTTCACAACACTTGGGGAACGATTATTATTTACTCCATAAATGTTAATGATTCATCATTGAATCGCGAAAGTAAGTTGCTCTAATTTGTGCCAATGTGCCTTGAGCGTGACTTCGAATGGTGTTGGTGTGTATCCGTTATTAGATATACCGATTGCAATGTAATGCATCTATCAAAAGCCGCATTTTGTGTGCATAGGAAAACGTTGCATTTTTTTTTGCATCGGAAAATGTTGCATTGTTGTGTATTTCCGATTTAAACACCGACCGAAAATGTGTCCAATAAACATCAAGCCTAGAAAACTTTGGCAATTTAGGTGGTTCTGATAGCTGAAATTTGATTGGTTGTATGGTATCGGTAAGTAGTCATTCCTTCCTTGTTCAAAAAATATCTCTGCATTCATTAAGTTCGGTATCTAACATTGGTAACTTCGTCGAAAAACCAATTATACTCTTGCATAACGTATTGCTCTTCTTTCTTCCAATGCTGCAAATCCATTAAATTAAGGCGAATTGAGTGGATAAATTCATTTCTTCCAACAGTTTCCTTCACAAGCTTTCGTGTTGGCAATAAAGGATCGTCACCCGATGATTCTCTTGGGCGTTCTGAATCAACAATTTCTTGCTGTTCTTGAGTGATACGGACGAGTGATACGGACAAATGCTCCGGCAAATAATAAGAAAAATATTTGTTTAGGTAAATGTTAATATAAAATATTGATATTTATGTATTTTACAAAACAAGAGATTGATGACGTATCTCAAATCTAATGAATATGAATTAGTTGATTGCAGTTTTAATATAAATGTTCTCTATCTTAAATTATATATATATGAAAGAAACCTTCTTTATGTCAAATCGTAATGCCTTATTTTCTTATTTCTCCAGCGCGCTTATGCTGGACAAATAAGAAAAGACATGTATGCGCATCGATTGAACATTTTCGAGTTTTCAAACCTAGCAGCGCGCAATTGCTGCGTTTGAAGTTTGAACACCGCATTGCTCTGGCGCTGTTTGCTCAATTTTTATCTTTCTGCAGTGCGCTACTGCAAAAATAGTAAAAACTGCTCAATTTCCTTATGCCCAAAATTTGAATTATGTAATTATATTCCTCATTTCATTTTCTCTTTTAAACAGCGCGCAATTGCTGAGCAAAATTAAAACGAATAAGGAAAACGTGCGCTTGTAACAAACAAATTTCTACAACGCGCTATGTTGCAAAAATTGAATGTTATTAGCACTCGTACTCGTAAATATAATGTAAAGAACCATCGCTGAACTCACAAAAATGTATATATATTAATTTGAGAATCTTATCTCTCATTCACTTTGGCCATTCTCATTAAATCATACATAGCTCAATTATTTGAACTTATGTTTGAATCTATTATTCGAAATTCTCATTCCATCATCCATTTTAAACAACGCGCAATTGTTGAGCAAAATTGGAAACGAATAGCGAAAACGTGCGCATATAACAAACGAATTTTTTCAACGCGCAATGTTGCGAAAATTCTATGTTATTAGCACTTGTAGCTTCATACATTTTTATCAGCACAGTTGGTACGTAAATTGAACGAAACACAACGATTACACTCACCATCATAGTTTAAATGAAATTGTGCACGATCATCTCTTGATGTGTCTCCAATTTTCCGTTTAGAGGATATTCAAATTTTTGATTATTCGGCTCGATGGACCTTTGTTTGTGCCTAGCCTTTCTTTGATGCCTTTCTTTTTCTTTTGTTTCCTTTCCTTTATTAATTATCATTCTTAAACGGTGTTCTTTTAATGAGAATTTATTTCTAATTGAAAATTTATAGAATTTGTTCATACAAATATTTCAACGACGAAAAACAATATGTATATATTAAGTTATTGTAAAGTGGATCCGACTTCCTTCTGGCTGCATTGGTATTATAAGCTGTTAGCTGCAACAGCTGTCTTGTATCGTCAAAGCGAGACATACCCCCCGTGCCACTGTCCATGAGTGGCACTTGCATCAATGAGACTGAACATCTCGAGATTCTCGGTATGTGCATCGCGGACCACCTCTTGTGGAACGAGCACATATGCGATGTCACCAAAAATGCCGCAAGATGTTTAGATTTCTTAAGGCGATGCAAGAAATTTTTCTCCTAGTCTGATTTGGCTATTATTTACAAGATTTATATCCGTCCAAAGCTTGATTACAATTCCCATCTCTGGGGTGGTGCTCCAGTAACATACTTAAGCCTCTTGGACGGTATACAAAAAAGAGCCCTAAGAATGATTGGTGACAGAGACATAACCAACTCATTCACGTCCTTAGACCACCGTCGTAACGTTTCGTGTCTCTCGCTGTTCTATCGTTACTTTTACGGTTAGTGCTCTAGTGAAATGGCCAGTTGCATTCCTCTCCTTAAAAAATTTGCCCATAATACTCGCGCTTCTAGGAATGCCCATCAGTTTGCCCTCGAGCACAACTTCGGTCGTACTCTCAAGTATAGAGAATCGTTCTTTAGCCGTACTACGTGTATGTGGAACTTCCTTCCACACTCTGTCTTTCCAAATCATAGCAGTGTTCAGGAATTTAAGACCAGTGTAAACCGGCATATCCCTTTCCAACCCCTTTCCTCCTTCCTAAAGCACTAACTGTGTCTCTGGTATAAAAAGGGCATAAAAAACCCCTTGAGTTCTCCGCGATTTACCAGATTCGTCTGCGATTTACCGGATTCGTTCGTGATTTACCGGATTCGTCCGTGATTTTGAATTAACCAAGCACAGACTTCCCCCCACCAGTGTTAAAGAGGCCTTCCGTTCATAATAATCCTGCACCAGTATACCTTGCCATTAGTTACCCACGTTCGCAACGCACGATCCTAATTCTACAGAGAATGAAACGTCCAAAGGCAGCACAT
The DNA here is from genome assembly GCA_943590905.1 of Sphaerophoria taeniata. Classification (NCBI taxonomy): domain Eukaryota; kingdom Metazoa; phylum Arthropoda; class Insecta; order Diptera; family Syrphidae; genus Sphaerophoria; species Sphaerophoria taeniata. Next base: position 265,411,206 of record OX016540.1, read on the forward strand.
CATTCCTATACCGAGCTTCAGACGCTGCGACAACAAAGTCTTGCAGTTTAGGACAAGCATTCAATCCTCGGGTATGTCATAGTATACCTTGAGCATATGTACGTCTTATCGCGTAAGTACTGGAGGTTATGGGATATTATTTTTTCCACAAGACACCACCATCCCCTACCCAAGATGATCATAATCCAATTGAACAGTCTGATTCATAAATCATAACCCGTTTTTCATGACCTATATATGTCAAGAAAAAGTAGGTACTCAATAAGTTCTGCCACCATAAGAAGGTTTAACGAACCCAGAGAGCCTGAATTCATAAACCATATTCCAATTTTAAACAAGAATATGACCCCAAACAGACCAGTTCTTGACTTTGCGACTTTTTTGAAAATTTCCTTTCGACCTCAATAATTTCACTATTCGCCAAAGAGCACCAATACCCACCGAATACAATAAATAAAGAGTTCCTCAGCCTTATCTTGTGCGGTCATCAAACACTTTGTCAAGTCAACAGAATCTCTTCACAAATAACACAAACCATTGCACTTTGAGAGCTTGTTAGTGATGCGATGATGCTGACTAGTCGGAGTTTCGCTGATTCCAGAATGACACGTCAAAGTCATGTTTGCACTAACCAAGTCTATCTCGTCATCCAGCAGCAACAGCAGCGTTGGCCGCGGATATAACAATGAACTTCAAACCTAGAAAAAGTATATCACATTTCGCGGGTCTCTGCAATTGAGGGTGAAGGCGGTGAAGTCCTGTTCGAAGGCATACCTCATCCATGTAATGAATGCAAACGAGTCGCGATTAATCTCGCATCGTGAAAATACAAACGACACAACAAGAAGCAGCTTTTGTTCTGTCGTCGTCCTTCTGTTGGCATTAAGAACCGAGCGGAAGGAGGGCGCGTTCGAAGGTGAACAATGACAGCGGGCCAATTTGATTAGGGAATCGACAATAACACACGGCCTCGAAGCAAATGCAACCTCCTTGCATTGGGACTCTTCATTTAGGTTTTTTTTGGTTTCGGGTTCGAATTCAAATTCCTGGATGCTTCGATCAATTTTAATGATTCCATTCCACCACCAAGCCAAAGCACCGTGCAATGGAATCGGAATGATGTTTAATGTGACCTGGGCACAGGAATTGTTCCGATTACAGCCCAATACAGCTGAGCTGCTGCATTTCCTGATGGGCTGCTTCATGACTGGCTGATGTGGTATAGAATATTTCTCTAATTTGCATTCGAAGAGATGGTTTGGGTGTCTTGGCCCGAGTCGTAATGAGGAGTTGGAGTGAGGTGCTATTTTCTCACCTGAAGGCGGCTGTGATGGCAGCCAATTTAATCGATGAAAAAGTTCGAATTCATTATTCGTTTTGTTTCGACGATTTGGAAGAACAGCACTAGCAGGATTGTCGCAGTCACACTGATCGAATATCACCGAACCTCGCGACTTCCTCGTGCAACGGGCTTCAGGGATGGTGTTTAAGATTCTAATTGGATGTGTGTTTTGTGGCAAAGGGTCCGTTGTTCCTTTTGTTTATAATTCTGGATGAATAGTTTTTTGGTTTGTAGCAAAAAGTTTGATTGATTTTACTGATTTGCTCAGTCGACAATTTTGATCGTGTCGAGCGACCAACATCAAATGGGATCACTGTGTTCTGAGGGCGGTTGTCTTATTGCAGGCGCAATGCAATCACATCGAAACTTCGAATCAACAAGGAAACTCTGTACATAAAGTCATATCCTTGAACACATTTAATGGATCGAACAGTAAAAACAGAGTACCAGGCTTTGAGGTTGAGGAGAAGTAGAAACTGCTCAACAAAAATGTTATCATTGCCCAATGCAGCAGTTACAGAAGCTAGAGCGACTGGTTTGATGATGAACGTAAGCTATCGACTAAATGTAGAAATACTGCACGCAGAGCAATGCGGTAATCTCATAAAACGCGGACACCATTAAGTTCATAGGAAAGGCTCAGTGAAGAAGTAGCCCGGGAAGGGACATCGTCTTTGAAGCAGAAAGAAATAAGAAGGGGGAGGACCGTACTAAGTACACAAGTTATAGCAACCTGTTTGAACACGACGCAGAACGCATCGCGCGTAGAAATGGGCTGGTAAATTTGATTACCGACACCTTGTAAAGGGGTTGGAGAAAGCAATCAGGGGACAAGCAAGCTCTGGAACATCTCGGCCAGGAGAATGCATCTACACAGCACGTAAAACCTGTTGAATTTTCTTCCCGATTCATCGTTGAAGAAAACAGGACCAAAAATCATCCGAAAAGATATTAGGGGTATACTCGGGGAGGTATTTAGGTAAAGGGTCATTCATTTTTCGGATGCGATACTTTTGTGGTAATATTAAACCACTTTTTCGCATATATTGGGCGGTATCTCGGCCAAAATTTGACTAGTGTTGGTTTTTAAGAGTTGGGGGGCTATTGGCGTGAGCACAGTCTTTTGCGTAGCCCCACTTACAAAAATCTATCTCTCTTTTCAACTAATACAATATTCAATAATGTCTTTAGCAAAAGACGAGAGAATGATCGGCAGCGGGTCTCGTGAGAGAGCGCCCTCTGTCGCTGATACACTAAGAATAAGTGGATTGAAGTAAACCAAGTAGAATTCAAATATACACCCCTGTTCTGATTTTCGTTACGAATTCAATTCGTATTCGAAATTGATTTTCGCAAAGCTAAAAAAACTGTGTTCCTAAATTCGTACGAATTTGCCTTCAATTTTTGACAAATATTTCTCTGAAATTACTTAAATTCTTAAATTTACGATTTCAAATTCGGTCAGCAAAATCGAAACGAAATCAAAACGAGAAATTGAGAACACCTCAGCTTTAAAAACGAAAGTATTGTTTTCGTAAACGAAAATCAGAACAGGGGTGATAGTCTACTTTCTGTCCCTAGAGAAGGCCTAGCCTAGAGAATCAACGGTCTCCGGGCGACACGGGCTCCTTTTTGTGGTATGCTTATTGAAGAAAAAGAGATCGACTTTCGGAAGCGGTCCAGCAATCCATAATGAAAGTCAAGGAGAAATCTTTCCTCGTTGGATATATACTTAGAAGAAGTGGACATACAAAATTACGAGGGTTTCCCGAAACAATTAGTATAGCACTTTGCTTTCCTACGTTTCTTACTTGTAGTATAATGGATTGGTACTCGCCAAGGGAGAAGATCAAACCTCCTTTTAGTTGGGAGTCGCAACTTACCCATTTATGAATTTTATCGTAATGACTACTTTCAAACCCCTTTCTAAATTCTTAATGCGCTCACTGTGTCTCTGGCATACTAAGGGTATAAAAAGCCCCTTTAGTGTGTGCAAATTATAAAAAAAAAAAAATCGTAATGACAGTGAATTGTAAGGAGGCAAATAAAATAAATATGAGTTTATTTAAAATTTAAATTTGAACTTCTCAACGGTTGGTCGGTTAGTATGCGATTCTGGTTTCAGCTAAATGAACGCGTCTAATGATGAAATTTAAAGAGGTTTCGGTTAATGGAGAAGGAGTATTTGTTACTCTTCGTTTCACAAGTTCTATCAGAACTCTTAAGAAATATCTTTCCAATTTCGCTTAATGCTGTCGCTTGGACTTCAATCTTCAATAAACAGAACAAATACCCTTTACGAGACGGTACCCCAAATTAGCCTACCCACAATTAAAGGTATTCTCCTTAGTTTCTTCTGTCAACGAGCTCTGTTTTTAAACCAAACACGTTTCGACATCTTCTCTTCTCAACTTGCGCGCACCACCTGAGCCTTGGTCTTCCTCTAATGCGTCGTCCCTCTGGGGTAGACTCCTAGACTTTACGGCCCGGAGCATTGGTATCCTTCCTCTCCACCCACGTGAAAAAGCCATCTGAGTCTTTGGACCTGCACTCTTCAAGCTAGGTCAGTGTCGCTGTACAGCCCGTATAGTTCGTGGTAAATCTTCTTCTTCATTCACCGTTTATGCATATAGAGGGGCATAGATCTGGCTTTCCGTGGCTTAGTGGTTAGGTGCGTTAGCTGCTAAGCAGAACGTCGTGGGTTCGAGTCCTACTCGTGCCCATAGTTTTTATTTCATCTTTCACTGGTTCTTGCGAAGAATTGACAAAACTTCTAAGAGTATCAATCTGTCATGAAAAAGTGCTTCTCAACTTTGCCGTTCGGAATCGCCGTTAAATTTTAGGTCCCCACAATTCTTCACACGCACCCAGACAATTGTTGATGAGAGTAAGCCACTTAGACCTTGGCTCTCCAAGAGCTGTCGCGCCACTCTGTTTATTTTTTTTTTTTACCATAGATCTTCCGTAGAACTTTTCTCTCGACCCGGGTGCTCTCATCCGTTTTTGACAGGGTCCATGCTTCTGCACCATATAGCAGGACGGGATAATGAGGGTCTTTAAGAGCGTCACCTGAGTTGTTCGCGGGAGGGCTTTACTACTCAATTGCTTTCTTAGCCCGAAGAAGCAGCGATTAGCATGAGTTATTCTCCTTCTGATCTCGGCGCTGATGTCATTGCCCGCGTTGATAGCAGAGCCAAGGTATACAAAGTCCATAACTACCTCGAAATTATATGCCTTTATCGTCACGTTTTGTCTAAAGCGTCGATGTTGGGTGTCCTTGGATATTAAAGAAGTCGCATGACAGTGCATCACCTACAGTTATCATCATCAACTATACAGTTCTTCTCTATAGATGTTGTCATATACGCAGCCCTAAAATCGATTAAAAGATGGTAGGTGTCGGTTTGGAGTTCTTGAGTTTTTTCCAGGATCTGCCGTAATGTGAATATTTGAACGATGGTGGACTTTCGGCGTAGAACAACCTGTCAATATATCAGTTACTAAACCAGTCACACTAATAGACAATTTCAGATCTATCTCTCTCTCACCTCTATCTCCACAAAGTGAACAACAATGCTCGATCTCCCTGAGAAGACAAAACATAAGCTCCTCATTTAGGGTCATAACAAGACAGTGCCTCATAGAAAAACATTATATGAGTGTGTCTACCCAAATGACTTCTTTAAAAGTCGAATGGACGATGAGGAAGAAGAAACAGTCCAACACTTCCTTTGTACCTGTTCGGTACCCTCCAACGCATGGAATACCTATCTCGGAAGCCCCTTCTTAGAACATACCAGTAAACTGGCAACGATGTACCTCCAATTTTATAAAAAGTACCTAATGGTTGTTATAAGTCCTCAACTCTCCCTTGAGTCTATAAGTGAGTCAACAACATCAAGTAACCTAACCTAATAGAATGAAGCAAGCTTCAGACACCCTATGATAAGGAGTAGTCACGGGTACCTACTGCACCTTGGGAAGAACTGTCAAAACTGCAAACAGTAGCGATCTGTCATTTCGTATGACTTACTTGAGGCATTGTTGTTGGATGTAAGTCACTTAAGCCCTGACTGTCAAGAGCTATTCTTATCCAACCACCCTGTTTACATTAACTCTGAGCCTTTGCCTCCTAAGAACATTATCAGATACCTTGAGATTCGAAACTGGATTGCGCTAGCAAACAATCATGACCAAGCTCGGTCCATGAACCAATTTAACACAAGAACTTTATGTTTTTTGAGAAAAAAAAAATCTTCAAACCATTTCGTATATAATTTTCCGGACTAAACACATCATGCTTTAGTCGGTTGTTTTCTTCTTGTCTCAGGTCAGGTGTTCGGAATCAGAAGTTAAACAGAAGAACAAACAACCATGTTAGCCTGATTTTGCCAAATTTACTGTTTGCACTAAATTTAAATTTGCCATTTAGCCAACTTTATGAGGTAATACCTGTGTGTCGTGGAAATCATCAGAGGGTTTTGTCTTCAGTCTTCAGTCAGGCAGTCTTCCTCTAAATATCGTAGCCAGGAATGTGTGCCACTGGCGTTTTCCATATAACCACTAACGATGCTACTGCGATCTTGATCCGATCAAACCTTTAAACCAAACAGAAGGAAACAAAAAAAAACTCCCGAACAGATCCGAAAACATCTCAAACCATGTGAGTGAGAATTAGTCTGGAGAACGTGCGGTTAATAATGCACAAACAATCTTCTGCATGCAAAGCAACATCAAGGTAGGCTTCTTTTTGTTTATTGTAACAGTAGCAGTGGTCAGTAGAATGGGATGACGTTCGTCGAAATTGGGTCAGTAGACGAAATGTTCTGCAAAAAGAATTAAGTCGAAACGGATAATGAGTTGAAATGGTCAGTAAAACGCTACTACTCAGACGGACGGCTGAAATGTCGGTCGGACGAAAGAGCGAGAAAGAGAGGATTCTTATCGCCACATTAAGTCCAATCACTCTACTGTGCGCTGTTTAACGCGCACTCTGATCATCTGGAATGCACTGCACTGGGTAAAGACCTTCGTTAAGGATTTGTTAAGTGCGCCGCGCTTGTTAGGTTTTTAATTGCAACCATCATCGCCTGTAACACTTTTGGCTAGTAGGAGAATGAAATAATTACTGTTATTTGTTGGTGTGGTAACCAATATTTAATTCGATTAAAGTGTCTGTAGCCGTCTGGTTAATTTTACAATATGGAAGAGGAAAGTTGACTCTGATTGAATTAAATGGGACAGCTTGCGATAGGTTGTTAAGTCTTTTTTGATAGCTGCTGGAAGTTTTTGAAAAAAAGCGAAACCCTCTGCTTTTAAGCTACTTACTTGCTGGCGAAGTATAAAGAATGAGGAAAGAGACCTTAAATACACGGTTCTCCTTGTGAATAATTAGTGGCAATAAAATTTAAGAAGCGTCTATCGAGGGCATAGTCCAGCAATTGGATTTCCAGGGTAATTAATTCCAGGGTCATATAAACCCTTTGCCGTTCACCGCTTTTTAGTATCAGTACCCTGAAGGGGACATAAAATGAGACAAAATACCAGATTACCTACTCATTGACAATAACCCAGATTTAAGACGGATTGTAAAACTTGAATTTTGTTTAACATTCTGAATTAAAACTTTACTATCGATTTTCTGGGATGCCTCAGAATAGCGAATGATGTGATCTAGCTCAAAAATTGGGTTTATTTGGTGTTTTGAAGCGAAAGCCAGCATTGGGAAATGACAACGAACATTTTATTGACTATTGACATCAGAGAACTTCGCACATAAATGCAACGAACTACAGACATACATATACAGACTAAGGCAGAACAAGACATCAATACAACAGAGAGAAAGGGAGAGACGGATGACTCATAGAAGACATAGATTTACATTGTCTCATATTAGGCGTGTTTTTTTTTTGGCATAGCTATCCGTATCTGCTTCCATGTATTACAAATACAACACGCAGCTGCGGATAAAACTTAAACTTAAATCTGGCTGCGGATAAAAAACTGAAATTTTTTCGAGTATCGATACTCGATCGGAGAAAAATTGAATTTCTTAGGTTGGTATCTCGGATAATCGGATAATTCAAAGAAGGCTTTGTTCGCAGAGTGCAACGCACGAACGCATTTTAAGAACAAATGCAAATGGACCATGGACGCGCAAATGGAAAATCAGGAAAAAAAGGTAAATTAGCATTTATTTAAAATTATAAATCAGGTACATAATAAAATTCTTTCTTAAAACTTGTAGCATCAAGAAAAAAACCTGGACGAAGGAGGAGACGGAGGCCTTGCTGGACTTCTACGCTGCCAGGGCACACGAATTCCAGCATAAAGAAAAATTACGCCTACGACCATCTTATGGAAGACATGATCATTCATCATTATTATATGTAAGAAAGCTTATTTTTTTTTATTTTTTTTTTCAAGGACGCAAACACGACGACGAGTAGCCATTTGGCTATAAAAATTCAAACCCTCAAATCAGCGGTAGATAACAACAACAGAACCGGAGCAGCTCGTTGTGTTGCTCCCTTTATGGAGAGAATGGACGATCTATTTGGGAGCAAGCCGATCATTAGCAACACAAATACTATAAGTATTGGAGCTTTGGAGCAGTAAATGTTGCAGAAGCTGTAAGTTTTATTAATTGTTTTTGTTTTTTCGTTAACGTATTTGTTTTTTTTTTTGTTTTTTTTTCATAGAATTCTCCATTTCCACCACAACAATACAGTGAAACAGAATCAGTCGAAACAGTTGTTGAATTTCTAACAGCTTCTTCATTTTCAAACGTCATACATACCAACGACTGAAAACCCAATTCTCACAACATCATCTTCAAACATCATCCCAAGTGCTGAAAGTCCTACTCCTCCGATTGCCGCAACATCTCGTGCATCCACAAAAAAAAAGGATTGAGAGAAGGATGACAAAAGGGATGTACTTTGCCGAGAAAAATAAACGGAGCAAGGAGGATATGGAGAAGAAAGAGGACAAATGGAAGCAGTTTATGGACTTGCAAAGAAAAAAACAAAAAAGTCAAGAGGAGAAATTAAGATTGCTAAAGGATTATAATATAAATTCAAAAAAGCAATAATACCTACCTATTGTTCCTAAATAAAGAAGGCAATTTAGTTAAAAATGCATATTTTTTGTTTAAAGTTGAACGTTTTTTATATTTATTTTAAACATTTAGTTACATATTTAAATTATTCGGTTCGCACAGAGATGGTCAAACAAAATTTGACGTCGATTGGTTGGGTTGGGGTTGTTCCCACCATGACTTTTTCTTGTATCTGCATCATTTAGTTCTTCTCGAGGAACCTCAAACGTGTCGTCCCTCATGATGCAAATATTATCACGTTGCTCCGTGAACTTAAGAAGCCTTCGGAATCTCCCTTTCAGCAGTCCAAAGGAATGTTCAACAACTATTCGGGTTGAGGAATGAATATAGTTGAATGCTCTTTGTTGTTCTGTGAACCTTCCATTATCCTTAAAGGGTGGTACCAACCAGTTGGTTGCAGCATATGCTGAATCTCCCAGTAAAAATGAGTTGGATGGAAAAACCACATTATTGTTGGCGGCTTGTGCTTTTTTTATAAAGCTCAGAACGCGTAAGCACTCTGCTGTCATGCAAAGACCCGGGTTCACCACAGCTTACATCTATAAATTTTTTGTCCGCGTCAACTACTGCCTGCAAAAAAATCGTAAACTGATGTTTTCGGTTGTAATAGCACTCCTTATCGATTTTTGGAGCGGCTATAGTTATATGGGTGCAATCTATTGCACCCAGAATACCAGGAATTCTTTTTTTTTTTCTTCGAACCTCCTGCAATTGTCGTTGACATTGGTTCCTTGTGGCCATTTAATGTAGTTTGGCCCCTTTGACACCAGCCACTTTGCCACACGATTTACCGAGATCCAGCTGGATGATTTGGTGACACCAAACAAGTTGTCAAGTTGTCTAAACGTGATGGTGTTGCTTATGTACCAAACGTACATAAATATCTCCTTCCAGTAACCGATTATGATTCTCCCTCCCCTATTAGACGAATGGACAGAAAAGTAGTATTGACAGTAAGATGCTAAAAATACAAAATGGGTTAGATGGTTAAGAACAAAAAATACCTTAGTAAAACTTACATATAAGATGCTCTACTGTTGAACGACGTAGTCTAAAATGAGACTTGAAGTCCTCTGAGCTAAATGCTTCCATGGTCATCAAGAAAGACTCAACAGAGGCATGGTTGTCTTCTTGCATTTCTGCTGAGTCTACCAAGCTAAGGTCCTCAAAAAAGAAATTCATAGCAAACTCGTTTTCGAAGTCGCTGTTGCTTGATTCCACTAAAGCTTCTAAGATCTCCAATAATTTTAAAATGAACTAATATTATGAAATTCTATTTTCTTTATTTCTATCACCATATCTTCTCGTGAATCTTCCATTTTTAGCAATTTACTTTGGTTTATAAATTAATTAGACGAAAAAACAGCTCAAAAATAATCTTGAATAAAATTCGGTTTTTCTTTGTTGTTGTTTTATTATCTGACAGCTTGACAAGTCTACCAACTTAAAAATAAAATAAGACAGCTGCGGATACGTTTTTTTGGGAAATCGAATTTGGCTGCAGATAGCGATGCCAAAAAAACACAGCTATTATCACACAGGTGGCTGCAGGTAAGCTGGCGATTTTCGTAGAAAAAGAATGCTTGCTGCGGAAGCTAGGACTTGAACCCGCTGCGTTTGGCTTAGCGATCAACTACTTTATATTTTGAACCATCGCCACCTGCGACGAAAATTTTATTTAAAATTTATCCTTACATTCTATGATATGAGAGATAGCATTTGCAACTTTTTTAAACCTAAAGAATTAACGTTGAAGTCTTTTATAAAAGGTATAAATCCGATAGTACACAGGGAAAGCATTCTGCTTCCTACTGGAAGCCACCACTGCAACCACTAAGGTGAAGGAAAAGGTGTCCGGATTGCTATCCAGGCCCGTCAATATTTATAATTCACGCTCACAAGAGGATGGACTGGCCGTCCTCTTCCTCAACCTGGCGTTTTGACTATCATTACCAAGTCGACTCAAGTATTAAGGCACCTTTGAAAGGAACCGACAAGCTACATATATCAAGGTATTGGAGCATCAATATGGTCAATAATAGCATATTGAAATGGGCTTCATTACATGCTTTTCAAAAAATAATATTTTCCATCCGGAATTGACGTTAATTTATAAAACTCACACTCACTCCCTTCGTTAAATATTATAAGTAGACTAGTCCTTTCGTACTAAAATCGCCTGTACTACTTCTACGGAATGATAGAATAGTATCAATTAAGTAATATTGGTCATAGTCAGCCTGAAATAGTCCGACCATTCAACAAACCCAATACCGCTGGTGGGGGAAATCACATTTTTGTCCGTTTTGATTGCCACCAGAGTCTTGGTACCTACTGAAGTACTGATCTGTGCTACCAGATATATTGCATCTGCCGATCCTTTTCATCAGGGGCATTATACCAGCGGAGGCATTATGGCTACTGATCCTTGCCAACACGTTCATAGTTCCTAATGATGCGTGCCATGAGAAGCATTGTACCTGCTTATCCGCGCCACCAGGGACAGCTGATATTTTGTCTAAGGACCTGTCGAACAGTACCGAACAGAAATATGAGGGCGGATGCTTAAAGCTTCATCAAATCTTCCGTGAAGCAGATGTAATGACAAAAATTAAGCTTACTAGACTCCAGTGGGTGGGTGGCTAAATGTATTATGAAGCTTGTACGAACGATGACGAACTGTACTGGGAGATCCTTTGCGTTACAATTCATGGTAGGAGAGAGCGCGGCAGACTAACTTTGCGCTGAACGGATGGCGTAGACATGGAAACCTTGTTGTATTAAACTAAATGACGCCAGCCATAAATAGGTCGAAGAGCTTATTGCAGGAGGCCCGGAACAGAGAAAACAGTAGTGGAACAAATGCAATGAAATCCTATTCAAGTCCAAGGACTCTTGAAATTCAGCTTTCTTCATGGTTGTATTCATTTCTGCAATCTCACCTTGTTTAGCCTGTGGAAGAATTGAAATCTCCTTTCTGCGAAGCTTAGATTTGACTGAAATATATCAGGGAACTTGCAGCCAACTTAAACTAGGTAAACTAGTTGAAAAAGCCTATAGGGCCATCGATAGGTACGTGGGAGAAATAACCTTATTGTTTTGTTGGATCGTATTAGATCCTCTTTACACTTACTTGCTGAAGGTTGAACCCAGGTCAGACCAGAGCCTCATCCAAGCGTCTCCAGCTAGCTCAGTCCTTAGCTATTTGTCCAGTTACAAACGGCAAGTTGATTGAGGTCTTCTACCACCTGTATGCTCCACCTGAGTCGCGTTCTTCCCCTCCTGCGATGTCCTTTCGGGTTAGATTCGAAGACAATACGGGGTGGAGTATTATTTTCCATTTGCTCTTCATGACTCAACCATAAAACTCAATCGGCCTTAACTTTTCTGGCAACACCTGTTGCTATAGGTATCGCTATAGGTAAATTCTAAGTTGAATCACCGTCTCTCGCCGGATTCCAGGCAGACAAGGTCTATGGTTACCTTTTTTCCAACACGTCGATGTTGGGTGTCCCTTTTTGTTGACATAACATAAACTTGATCATGATCATGCCCTTATTAACTGCTAGGCTAGACCCATCCATTTGCATCTACCTTAAAGCTTACAAACGCTTTACTGACATTAAGCCGTGTTCTTCGAATTATGTCGTTTGAGAGGAAGAAGTAGAGAAGGAGTGCGACTCAGGTGGAGCACACAAGAAGAAAAAGACCTTAATCAACTTGATGGTGTCCCAAACTGGAGATACTAGCTAGCAACCGAGCTGACTGGCGGAGACTGTTGGCACAGATAATAAATTTATACAGATGTCTCATCCCAGGTATCAGGATTTCCATTTTTGAGGATCGAGAATACTTTGCCGATGCAGAGTCAGTAACATGAATCCTATGAAACCCCTGTTCAGCTTCCTGCGTTGCTAAGGAGACGACGCACGCACGGTGGCAGCTATGTTACAAAGTAGAGCTTAATACACTCAACAACCATTTAATTCAAATCTGCATTAACACACCTGAAACAATAGTTTTCACATTCAAATAAACAACACACACTGTCACTCACTCAAAAACCCATGTTGGTAACCCGCAACAAAGTGTCCGCGTCTACATCAAATTTTATTATAATTTTCACAGCCAAGTCAAGACATATTAACTGTTAAGAAAACAATGTTCAAAGCGCCTCGTAGTGACATTTCAGTTATACCTGTCACCAGGCGACAATATAATGCTGCAAGTGGATACATATGAAATGTACGTAAGTGCTTTTTTCTCTTTTTTCCGAACACACAACTTCATTGTTTATTTAACAGCTGGTTGGTTAGACAAGCGGCAATCAGGAAGGCATATTTCCAGACAATAGGATGACTCTATGGCATATCGCGCACCATAATGCTCTTACAGAACACAGAACCACGGCTTAAGCTGAATTACAATAGTTACCGTTTATGTCGTGCATTTTGAGAGGCCTGGGGTTGAAGACACAGCTATACGATATGTTGTTGGGGCTAAGACAACTTCGACTGCAACTTTTTGAGCTGCGAAATTCTTGAAAAAAAAGGAGGAAAACAAAACAACACAAAGTTCAGCTCGAAGTCATTCGGATTGGATTCTAAATCGAGATAAGCTGAGCTGCCGCGAAGTGATGCGGCGCAACAACTAGAATAAAGGACAAAACAATAGTGTTGCTTTGTGTGTTATATTGGAATAGGGAATTGATTCGTGGCTGCCACCATTGCTCAATATTTCGTGAAGCTTGTGTTCCTCATTTTGAACCTTGAGACAATCGCTTCCTCTTTTACAGGACCTACGGGCATAGTCAGCCTCAGTTGGAAACCATAACCGAGGCCATTACTGTTCTTGAAAAACACTTCTGCTTATCTTATTCGAAGCATCTTGGTATCTCGTTGTAGTTGTCAGTGTCTCGCTTATAAGTCTTGTTCTGAATTTTGAATTCTAAACAAAAGTTTTGACAGCTCGGCATTGCACTGTTTTGTATTCGAATCAGTTAAAGTATTGGGATGCTGCCAGATAGAGTTTTATTCAAATAACTGCCAGAGCGAAAAATTAGGACAACACCATCGAGATCAAATCAGCCCACGACACGGACAACGGCAAAACGACAAAAAACACATTTCTCATTCAGTCTGCGCGAGATTCAAATTCAATCGCACGATTTGAATCTAATGCGCTTTGTTGTTAATCCGCGAGAATTAAGACTTTGCAGGCGGAGAGCGAGTCTCGAGGGGCTGTAAAATGTTGTAACGCCCACAAAAGGGTTCTGAAGGCGGGCAGTGCGCACAACAAGTCGATGCTCCTTTTGTCATCTAGGCGTGTGATTAAAATTTAAATCAGTAATGTTCCTGCTCTGCGCCGCTGACACCATCGCCACTGCTGATTCCTTCATGATGTAAGGGGCCACTGACCATGAGGCTCCAACAAACAAAGTCGTGTGTTCACAATACTTACCAGTGTCTGTATCTATTCTTAGGACACTTAGGTGGCTGCTGGATGGGCCCTAATCCAAGGGTCCCTTTAATTTGATCAGCTGCTGCTGCTTTGCCTATACCCTGCCGCTCGCTGGCAGCTGTGTAGACCTTGGAGTTTTGTTTTCCTGGTTTCACGTGTTTCGGATGTGTGTCCAATTAAGAAAAATCTTGCAAGATAGAAAACTACAGATTCTCCCACTTAGATCACGTTCGATGTTTTAGGCCTGTCCGCCGAAAGCAACAAAACTACAAAATTGCAAACTATTTTTATCTATGAAGCCACCCTCATCGAACGACACAGTGCGAAAGAAAGAGGGGTCAGCGGCAGATCATTAACAAAGTGATTTGCAAAGCATTGCAGCTCTGTCGCCAAAGCCAAGTAGCCAAAACGCAACTTGTAGACGTACCATTTTAATCGCAAAAGTTACCTCCCAACTCGCACTGAACTAATATTAGTGCTAATGGATTTGCCATGTTACGAGCCCTGCAACTATCGAACTCTAGAGCTTATGTAATCGCTAAACATGTTTTGTCTCTAAATGTGCGCAAAGACTAAATGAGCAAGGACAAGGTATATCCTCGGGTTTATTACATCCAAATGTGGGCATTATGATGAAACGTGCAATTAAAAGAACAACGGCCTGGCCGTTTGGGACAGTCTTTTTTACAGGAATTTGATAGCAGACTGGAAATAACTGCTGGCTGGTGTATAAATTGACGCAATTCTAAATAAGGGCTTTGGTCAAGGAAGCAGACACAAGAGTGTGAAAGGGCTTGCCCAGGTGGAGTTGTGTGTTTGAAGTTATTAAGGGTGTTTGTTTTAATTAGCCCATGACAAAAAAGGAATTTTATATTCTGGGAATTATCGTACTCCTTACTTTGAAATGGTTACCCAAAGAGGGTTCTTATTCCTAACACTTTCAACCTAAACAAAATTATTTTAAAGTTCGTACATCAACTCTTTTGTTTTGGAAATACAATTCTGCTTATGCTTACTTTTATCAATCCGTTCATAACTTACAGCTCGGGTTCGCCTACTAATAGATTCGCATGACAGCGCTGAAGAACCAACGCCTAAATGGCTTAAACTCATCAACAATTCTCTGAGTGCGTGTGAAGAATTAAGTATGACTACAATTTGAGGCCTATTCCGAACAGCGTAGTTGAGAATACTTTCGCTTGACAGATTGTTACCCTTGAAAAATGTCAGTTCTTTTCAAGGAAAGACAAAATAAAACCTTTATAGCAACTAGCAGGATTCGAACCCACACATTATGTGTAACATACTTATTTAAGATGGCGCTACAGTCCGTTGTGTACTTGGGCCTCAACCAACAGTATCCACCAGCCAGCTCGGGCCACTTGAGTCAGGGTCTTCCTCTACTACTTCGTCCCCCGGGAAGAGTGTGGAAGGCTGTCCGGGTCGGAGTATTGGTGTCCACCCGCCCTATGACCCAGGCCAATTCAGTCGCGCTGGACCTTGACTAATCTCGCTAGGTTCGTGTAGTTGTTCAACCCGTAAGGCTAACTCTTAAATTTCCTTCTCTATTCTCCATCAATGCACACAGGGCTTAAGAAAACCCGAAAAACTTTCCCCTCGAAACAGCCTAAGGCACATTTATCCGATTTTGTCAGTATCAATGCTTCTGCAAGCAGGACTGGAATAATGAGGGCGTTGTATGGTTTCACCGTAGTGGTTCAAGAAAGTACGTTACCACTCAATTGCTTTCTTAGCCCAAAGAAACAGCAATTAGTAAGAGTTATTTATCGTCTGAACTCGGCGCTAATGTTATATCCCGTGCGAATAGCAGATCCTAGGTAGACAAACTCCTGTACTACCTGGAAGTTATATGCATCATCGAGCCGTCCGGTCCGTCGCCGGTCTTGTGTGTCGTTTCCTCGTTCTTCCCTCATCTACCGCTAAGCTCATTTTTACCGCTTTTGTCTCAATTCTCACAAATTCGCCATTGACAGCATCGCCGTACGCGAGATGTTAAACAGACATTTTAAGAAAGTGCTTCTGGTGTTGATGGTGCTGTTTTGCACTATCTTGTCAAGCACGATGCTTAAAAAATTGCATGACAGTGTATCGGCTTGTCTGAATCATCTTTTGACATCGATTTATTCCGTAATTTATGGAGTACCGTGAGCACTCCATCCTCATTTTGGACAAACTCTTCTAAGCGATGTTAAGTAGGGTAGTTATTGTCGCAGTAAAGAGGATCTCCCTGCATCAGGATCGGACAAACTATGCTGAGGTTTCCATTCATCGGGCATGCATTCTTCCGACTATATCTTACAGATGATTTGGTGCATGTTCCTATCTACATATAGCCCATCTGCTCGAGCAGCTTTGTTGTTTTTAAGCCGTGATATTGCTATTTTTACTCCGGCTTGGTCGGGTTCATTGAATTATTGGCTATGATCGTTTCCAATAAATGTCTCCTGCCTGACGGATTCTATTCGTCGCCGCCGCTATACAATCTACAGAAGTGGTCTTTCCAAATCGACTGCAATTCTACTACGATGTTTACTTGTTCATCTCTGGAGGCATCAGTTCATGCTCGATGACCTTGAACTAGCTGTTTTCCATCCGGTAAAACTTCCGTACTTTAGTCCTGTTGTTTTCTCTCTCAACATCCTCAATCCGACACTTCTCATGCTCCCTCCCACTTCCTTCTTCTCCTGAGAAGCCGGTGTACGCCTCTCCTTCTTTGCTCATAGAGCTCACAAGCAGCTCGTGTCCTTCTATGCAGCGAACCTTTGTATGCCTCCTGCTTGGCTGCATGCGCCTGACTACAGTCTTCGTCAAACCTGGGGTTTCACTTTAGTGGCCGCACACTAGTGGCGGCATCTCTAATTGCTTTCTGGCAATGCTGCCACTTGCTCTCGATACTTGATGTTGGCAGGGCGGCGCGGCGTAAGACTCCGAATTTTCTTTCTGGTTGACGGTTGATGGATCGGGAGATCTGGATCTCCATGTAGAATTATAGATGTTGAGATGCGGGAACCAAGTTCTTGAAAAATCGATCACCCGATACCCGTTGTCTTAAGTGGTTTCGTGCATGATGTTCTGACTGTTCCACCAAAAGTTACCTCTTTTCCCAGAGCTAAGAAATTGCTAATATGTTGGTCAAGGAGCTGGTAATTTTTCTCCTCCGTGGGTACATGCGGGCATATTAGACTAATGTTAGCGAATTAAGCTCTTTCTACTTATCGCAGCGCAAAGAGTTGAAAATGTAACAGCTCTTCCATGATCTTTTTACTGGGCACTATGAAGACCATCAGCGCAAGCAAGTAGTAGGTACGGAAAAAAATCATGCAAGGAAGGATTGATCATCAATCGAGCATTGAGGAGTACTGCCTGCTCGTTAAATTGTCTCTCTATATGTCCAGACATAGCAATCTTTGACCAAATTTTCTAGTCAAGGTAAACCATGGAAAACGCCACCACCTTTTCATCGACTTCAGACTTCAGAGTCGCATATATGGCATATGACGTCACTTAATAGCTTCTTCTTTCAGTCCTCTAGGAGATATAATTTCACAACAAGCGCAACTAGGTGGGCTTGAATGAGCTTAAAAAATAAGATTCAAAACTCCTCAATCGAAAAACAGCGTGCTTTACGTGATTGACGTGGCACGTTGCGAGTGAAAGTTAGTTGATGGAATTCTTAACTCAAATTTCTAACTGCATTTAGTTTCATTGCCAAGAAGGGACTTCTCTAATTCCCTAAAGACAGAAATCCAAACCATTTCCATTGAGCACGAGCACCTCTAATTTTCATGAAAATCGGTATAAATTAGAAATTCTTAATTGGCCTCGGCTGGATCTTCTTCCAGATTTCTAAAACAAAACAAAAACAGAAGAAATTAACCCCCGAGCAATTGTTCCCATCCAATTAAAATAGATTTATTTCATTTCTCTAACGACACCACACACTCGCCTGTTGAATCGGTCCGACCTTTCAACTGCATACTCACCAACCCGATGACGACGATGATGATAGATTGAATGGAAGTTGAAAACTAGCAATCAAAGGTTTCTTCGTATTGAGATTGACAACTTACAATGTGCTTGACGAATTGTGTTAATTTCGGTTTGATGCGATTAAAGACTGCAGGGCACTCTGCTCTTACCGAATGCAACTCAAGAATCTACAAATTTGTGAAACCCCTTGAGCAACAAAGCAGAAACTAATTTTCCTACTTTTCTTGTTTTGCTTCAAATTTTAATATTCAAAACGAATCGGTTGCATTTAAGTGTTTTGTGCTTCCTAACTTTGCCAATTAAATCAGTTTTTGGAATTGCTTTAGGTCAGAAAAGAAATTTCTCTTTTGCATTTGATGAAATTCCAAAATTAGTTGCGCTACCGGTATGACTAAAGACCAATTCATAGGAATCTCATTGAGCTACTGGTCATTACTTTTGATGGTTAATTGTCCAATTGTAAGAAGGAGGTCAGGAGTACAAACAAGGTTGTAAATTAACCTATTGACTTTTATAACTGTGGGTTCAAAGTTGTTGTTAGTTTCTATTAGGAGCGAAAATCTCCCTCTGTGCTCCCTCTTGGAACGAGCTAGGTGTCTACATCCGTTTTGCGGCAGATTTGATATACATAGCTCACAAACGGGACAACTATATTCTCCGTAACACATTTCTCCCGTACGCGCTAAGAGTAAAACTCTTTTTCACCAGCTTTGCGTCTAATCTTACTTCGAAGGAACTAGCCAGCGGCTGCCTCGTGGAGCCTTCGGTAACCCTTCCACCAGTTCGAGATAGAGAAAGTGTTGATTCAACTTGGCTGGCAGCTGAGCGTCCATATTTTGGAGAAGTTTGATCAAAAACCGAGCAGTGAATAAAAAATAATCGAGTTCCTTAATTCAAAATCAAAACTTTAAAAATGAGTAAATTATAAAAACTTGAAGCAAAATAAAATAAAGATTTAAATTTTTATTATTCAATTCAATGAAATATATAAGAGGCGATGAGTTTCAGAGTTCAGACTCAGTCCATCATTGGGCGCAATCTTTGTATGACTATGGTTGTACATTAGTTTTGTGTTCCTGAATATAACAATGAGACAGAAAAACGTCGTACGGCTGAAGAACGAATCTCTGTACTTGAAAATACGTCCGAAGTTTTACTCAAAGGTAAACTGATGATGCGAGAGTATTACGGGTGATTTGTTAAAGCGAATTAATGCAACTAGCTATTTCACAAGAGTACTTACCGTAGAAGAAACAATAACATAGAGAGAAACACGAAACGCTACGACGTGACACGGCGACGGTTTTCCAACGAAGTGAATGCATGAATTACAAATTACAAAATAACATGAACTATACCAACAAAATATAGTTCCTACATAACAACTACAAACACAGAACGTACCAGAAAAAGTTTTTGTATGAATTTTTACAACTCGACCAAATGTAATTCACAACCAATTTTTGTAAGTAACTTGCATAAGGTAGCGAACCATCCATCGACGACAAAATCAGGTTGAAAAGTGGCAACATTCCAAGCCTCTTAAGATATGGAAATCGATCATTCGGTTAAAATATAGTCAAGAACTTTTCCGTTGAAACACCGGTTAATCGCTGTTGAAATCCGGAGGAAACTCCGTTGAAAAGCAAGGGAAACGTTTTTGAGACATCATTCCATTACATACTACCGTTTCCTTACTAAAGTACTTAACTTACGACAGTAACCACCAACCGCATACTAAGTTATGTACTTATTGCTCTCAAGGTAACGTATCACTACGATACACTACTATTTCGCACGAAAGTACTTAATGTATAACCAAACTGCATACTACCTACGCTATGCTACCTTGTACCAATAAGTAGTGTACTCAAAATTGTACTATAAATGGACCTGCTACGATCGACCAAAAATGTGTCTTGTACCGATCTTCATCGAGACAAGTCACGATCGTAAAAATACTAACCATAAGGCTAACCATAAGGGGTCTTATTAAAAACTAAACTTTGCCGGATTTATCGTGACGGCCAGGTTCGCCCGTTGATGGCCAGGTTCGCCTGTTGTTAGCCGGATTCGTCCGTGATCGCCGGGTTCGCCCGTTGAAACCAGATTCGCCTGTTGATAGCTGGATTCGTCCATGACCGCCGGGTTCGCCCGTTGATTGCCAGGTTCGCCTGTTGATAGCCGTATTCGTCCGTGACCGCCGGGTTTGTACCGTTATTGCCAGGTTCACCTGGGGGCACGGCCGACAGTGCCCCGCCAAGTCGAGCGCGAAGCAAATACTGCCGTACTATCCTTTACAAGAACCATTTTGCCGCATTTTCAGGCCCCTATTTGAGAACCTTTGGATATGACCAGAACGCTGAAATTTTCTATATCCAGTAAGCTTACTTAAAATACTTAAATTTCAAATCTGTAAGTCATTCATTTCCGAAGTTAAACGAAAGCAAAATTTCGTATTTTAGACGCTCACCGATTAGAAGTCCGTCTGTGCTGAAAATAGTTGTTTATACGGTTTGTTTAAGGCTCGCATATACATAAGTATAATTGAAATACGCAGCTTTATCAACAAGCCTGCAAGCAGTTTTTCATCGTCAATGGGTAGCAGTTCTGGTGACAGATTGGTGCAATGCAATGGTGTCATAGAGCACTAGGTACCCTCAGTGGCGTATTATCCTAAAGGCAAACTAGGCACGTGCCTACAGGGGTGCGGCAACAAAAGGGCGCGCGGGCGCAGTAATTCTTAAAAGTGGCAAACAATGCGAGTTCATTCGTGGTTGTTAAAGTAACAAACTTGTGAACTCGAATTGCACTTGCATCTTTTGTTAAAATAAAAATCGGTCCTGAGCAATTCCTTTTACAGTACAGAGTCAGCTCAGTTTGCCAATTCGGCAATCGACTTAGCTTTCTTTTAATTTTGTAAGCGTTTTTGAATATGTATGGATTTTATTTATTGTAGGGACAAATAACCTAATGGTCGAAGTTCATCAGCGGATGGCAAAGATTTTGACAAATTTGAAACCTAATTTTTCTGCTTTTTAAGTTCTTTCTAGATTGATTTTTTTGCAGTTGCCCGTAGCTTAGTTGGTAAGTGCGTTGGGCTGCTAAGCTGAACGTCGTTGGTTCGAGTCCTACTCAGGCCAAGTTTTTATTTCATCTTTCACGGGCACTGCCTTTTGCGAAGACCTGACAAATCTTCCAAGAGTATCAATCTGTCATGAAAAAGTGCTTCTCAACTTTGCCGTTCGGAATCGGCGTTAAATTGTAGGTCCCCTCAATTCTTCACACGCACCCAGAGAATTGTTGATGAGAGTAAACCACTTAGGCCTCTTCAAGAGCTGTCGCGCCACTCTATTTATTTTATTTTATTCTAGATTGATTTGCGTACCAAGTTGCCACTCGGTTTGCATAAGAACCAACTTGAATTAACTTGGTTTACAAAATTTACGGTTCGGCAGATCATTGATTAACCAAATTCGTAAGATCTTTCGGACTATACTAATAGATCTCATGTTAAGTCTCTTTTTTCTTGGCCCCTATTTCAACGCACTTTCCTTAGGTGCGGTGCAGCAATTTCGGTCAAACTATTGTACGAGATATTTCTATATAGGGGCGCCAGTAAGATGCTTGCCTATGGCGCCCTCAAAACCCGCCACTGGATACCCTTCAACGACCGAATCACACAACGTTAACTGTAATAATAAAGAAATCGCAGTTAGGAACCTTAAACTTTGCACGACTTTGTCTAGATTTCATTACTTTTTAGAGATAAACAAGCAGCTCCATCGAGACTTGGCTAGTTTTTTATATAGAATGTTTTTGGTGGTATAGATGGCTTAATTTAAAATATTCTGAAGTAAATTAAGAAACGACCTTTAACTAAAGTTTCGTACTCTTTTTAGTTACATCCTGGAAATACCGACGAGCTGAACCTCAGCCTTAGACAGAAAGTACATCACAAGCCAAAGGATACCTTCTTGATAGCCGATCGACGAATCGTTGATAGCCGGAGGAAACTCGGTTGATAAACTAGGGGAAACCCTAAGCGACGCAAGCATACGTCGTCATGCTCATCTTTAACTCAACACCAATCCGAGAAATCCGAGAAAACAACGAAGGTCCGAGTCATGAAGGAACTACAGTCAACCTAACCTAAATACCTACCACAAATAAAACTACATACATATACGAAACCATATGTACTTTTAACAAAACAGTCAAATAAATGAGTTCATGAATTAAGAAACATTTATTTTTCTTTCAATCGGACCGAACCAAGGCCACTCATGGATAGTAGCAAAGGGGGTAGATCGCTTTAACGATACAACATACAAGACTGCATTTGGTTATCGAAGCATGACACAGTTTTGTATTCCCCATTGTACAATGCAACGAAACAATTTATTGGACTAGAAGTTGCAGAAAAGAGATCATTTATAAAAATGATTAAGATGGTCGGAGACAAAACAGAGCCCTGAGGCATACCAGCTTTTATGATGAAAAGATGGATTTTTGGATACCGAAGCAGCGATTTTCGGTAAAAGAGCAAGATGCCAAGCCTTATGTAATGTCTTTGAAATATCAAATGCAAGAATCTTACATACAATGTGCTTCATTTCAGAAGTAAATGAGACAATCGAATAGCAACACTCGGTACCCAACATTTCACTATATTGCTGCAACCATAGCTGGGCATTAACGGGCATTTTTTCGTTAATCCGTTAATCGTAAATTAACGAAGTTAACATTCCCATTAACGGATTAACTTTTCAGTTAACTTCAAACAAATGTTAACGGTCGTTAAATTTTCCAAAGTCCGTTAATCGTTAATCGAACATAAATGCCATACAGATACACATTCAAATTAAAGTATTGGTAATTATTTTTATAACTTATAAAAAACTAGTCAACACCCTTCAGGAAACACAACGCCGTCTATTTATTCGCGATAAAAATACAAAGTTTCAATTTCTAATCGACACTGGTGCTGAAATTTCGATAATTCCTCGCAAATTCTGCCAGCAAATCAAAGAACCAAACTATTTCATTCTGCTTACTGCGAACGGTGGAAAAATTCATACATACGGTTGCAAACGATTAACAGTTGTCTTGAATCTTAGACGCACTTTTGATTTCATTTTTGTTAGTGTCGACATCGATCACCCTATTATAGGAGCTGATTTTTTACACAAATTCTATATTCAATCGTGGCTTGTGCAAGTTCGCCTTCGTTTATTTAACTTAAATCTAAACTTAAAATTTATCTTTAAGCTAAATGTAAAAGACTAAATTACAAACTTAAAACCAAATAAAAATATTTTGATGCTTACAATAAATTCGCGTTGTTTTGATTTAAAAAGATTGTGCCCTCTTATTGGCATAATCTTTTATATAAAAGCAGACGCGAATTTATTTTAAATATTAAAAGATTTTTATTTAGTTTTACGTTTCTTAGTTCTAAGTAATTTACAATTAGCTTTAAGATAAATTTTATTTTTTTATTTATTTATTTATTTATTTATTTATTCAATTTATTCATCAACTGTACAAAGAAGATTACTCTTAAATTAGGTACAGGCTTAAGATGGTTAAAGGCATAGAAAATGTTAATTATGATTACAAAATATATTAAAAGCTATAAACAAATGAAAGAAAGAAGGGGATTTTTCAATTATCGTTATTTAGATGAGAAAGGAGAGATCTTAAGAAGTTTTTATGTTCAAATGTTCGTCTAATAGAAAGTGGAATATTATTCCAAAGGGAAATAGAGTAGACGAAAAACTGTCTTGCCGATGTCAGACACGTAGAAGTATGTGGAATAATTGCAAGATTACGTGCAGATCGCGAGAAAGATAATTTCTCATACAAATACTCCGGATTCTTAGACATAATAAGCCTGATAAGAAGTTTTATGGTGCGAACTTTCAAAAATATGTCAAGTGTGCATCCTAGAATACTATCAGCATAGTCTGAGATGTAGTCAAACCTGCGTAGGTTGAAAACTTGGCGCGTTGCGGCATTAAAGGCTACTTTAAGTTTCCTTTTAGACTCAAAATCCATGTTTGCAAAGATTTCACAACCATAAGATATAATTGGCAGTATAAGTGCCTTGACAAGTTTAACTTTTACTGTTATAGGTAGATAGTCCCTACTGGTAGAAAGACTCTGTAAGGATCTATATATATTAGCGACGACGTGATTGATGTGATCGTTCCAAGACAAATTGCTGTTAAAGATTAGTCCTAAATTTTTAACTTTTGTTACTACCTCAAGCCTAGAGTTTTTAAGCATGATTGGTGGGAAGTCATCTAAGCCTAAATGCCGTTTATATATTGGTATAACTTTGGACTTTGATGGGATTATGAGGATTCTATTATCACGTGACCATACAGCTATAGCATCCAAATCAGCGTTTACTTTATCAACTGCATCTTCCACAAAATCTTTAACAAACTGATATAGAGCTGTACATCATCAGCATATATATGAAATTTACAGTTTAATAATACTCTTGGTAGGTCATTGATGAACATAGTGAATAGTAACGGACCTAACAAAGAACCTTGAGGGACACCTTTACTAAGAAACAAGAATGAAGACAGTTTACCATTACAAGAAACAGCTTGAGAACGATTAGACATGTAAGAATGAACAAGTTTTACGATTGTGTTGGACATATTAAAAAAGGTCTTTAGTTTATTGCATAATAAGACAGGATCTACTGAATCAAATGCCTTTGAAAAATCAAGTAGTGATAAAAGTGTAACTTGGTTTTTATCAAGAGAGCATCTTATATCATCAGTGACCTTAAGCAGGGCAGTTGTGCAGGAGTGTTGTGGTCTAAATCCAGATTGAAGAGGGGTCAGAAGGTTTCTGCGTTTAAGGTAACACTTGATTTGTTTGCAGATAATCGATTCAAATGCTTTCGACAAAAACGGTAAGATAGCAATGGGTCTATATTCGGATTTGCTTCCTTTTTTGGGAATAGGTATTACTCTTGCTTGCTTGCAAGCAAAGGGGTACTTTGAAAAAGTTATCATCGAATTGAATATGTGAGTTACATAGATGCTAACACGAGGTAGAAGGATTTTGATAAAATCGGGATGTATTTTATCCACACCCATAGATTTTGACTTGATTGAAATTATTGCTTCACATACTGTTAAAACATCAGTGCAAGAAAATGAAAAGGAATCGTCAAGGTCATTGTTATGTTGCAATAACGGTAGAGAACTGTTATCAGGCGGTACAGAACCGATGAAATTACGGTTTATTTCTTCGATATCGACCGTTTCATCAATTGCGAGAGATGTCTTATTCAACCCGAGTTTTCGTACCTGACACCAAAGATGCTTGGAGGAGCGGTTAGAATCAAAGTAGGCACTGTAGTATGAACGTTTGGCTTGCTTTATTAAGCTCGTAATCTGATTTCGGGTAACCTTATATTCCTCAAACATGTTTGAGCACCGAAAGCGCTTCCACCGTTTATACAAACGATCTCTATGTGACATGAGATTTATTAAACCGCTAGAAATCCAGGGGCAGCTGGAGTTTTTTACAAAACGAGTTTTGAGTGGTACATATTTAGAAAACAAATATTGAATGTTAGTATTTAGTATATCTACCTGTTGATTAACATCCGGATTATAGAAAATGGAAGCCCAGTTTAAAGAGTCGCATTCATTGAAAAGAGAAATAATGTTAACGTTTTTGAAATCAAAGAACGAGAATTTTTCAGGTGAGTGGATATTTCCATAGTGAATATCTATAACTGCGAAGACTAGATCGTGCCGTGAGAAAGCTGGAAGAGACAGCTGACTATATGACTTTAACATGTTCATATTGCCCAAGAGAAGGATGTCTAGAAGTGTAGGTGTGCTATGAGTACCGAAGTGAGTCGGCTCCGAAAGATTTGCAAATGTTAGATTCAAACTGCTTATAGAGCATTGTTACTGATTACTTACTTGATTGTTGAGCAAATTTAAATTTGTGTCCCCAAAGACTATAACATTAAGTGACGAGTGACAAATTTCTTCTAGGATTTCCAAGAGTAAAGAAGAGGAAGCTATATTAGGTGGTATGTAAATAGTTCCTAAAATACACTTATCGACGCCGGCCGTTTGGACAAATATTGCGAGTTTGAATTTGCATTTGAACTCATTACAACTTGGCATTGTATGGATTTCCTTATGTATATAGCACAACCGCCACCTCTGCTTGTACGATCTGCCCTAAATAGTTTGAATCCATTAAGCTTGAACTGTTCATCCCTGAGCGCAGGCATGAACCACGACTCAGAAATACATATCACATCAATGAGGCTTTTTTCGAAAGTTAATTTAAATTCGTCAAACTTATTAACAAGACTCTGAGCATTGATATGAGAAATTTTAAGACCACTGCGTACATTCTGCTTGCATAAAATATTTAAAATTAAACGAGAGTTTTCGTTCACTCTATTATTCCCATAGTCATAGTTGTTTAGCATGAAGGACAAAAGTAGAATTCAAACATTTGACCATAGGGACAAGAGGATTAAAAGAGAGAGAAAAATAAAAAGACGATAATTGAAAAAACCCTTACAAAAAAAATAATAATAAAAATATTTACAAATGAAAATGTTAAGTTTTATTTAGGTTAAAACGAATGGAAATGAAGGCGAACTTGCACAAGCCACGATTGAATATGGAATGAGGATGACTTTTTCAACTCTGTTACTCAATCTTCAGAAAAACCTAAGAACAACAAATCATTAAGAAGTAAAGCTCAAAGTCTCGTAAAAACGTGGCTATATTTGAAGTCAAAAGAATCGTTAAATGAAGCGGCATTCCTCGGGGAACAAGTATTGGCAAATCTGTTTATCCAATACAATACTGCCATACCCTCAAGCGCTGCTGTTGATCGTCTCTTCTCCACAGCCGAAAAGAGCCTCGCTTTCCGACGAGAATTTCAACATGCTGATGTTCATGAAGGGAAACAATCACATACATATACATGTGACTGAATAAATTGTTATTTTCACACTTAAACTCTTATAAAATATAATTTACTATATTTAAAAAAAAAATTACTTGTCTTTTCTTGTTTCCAACATCCAATTTTTATTAGAAAATAAAATTTTTATGGCGTGTTAACGGATTAACGATTAACGTTAACTTGCGTTAATTTTTCTAAAAGTTAACGTTTTAACTGTTAACGAAGTTAAATTTTTAACTAACGGATTAGCGATTAACGAAGTTAACTTTTTGATTAACGGTGCCCAGCTATGGCTGCACCAGTGGTGAGCTGTTACCTAATGTTATAAGTTCTTGTTGGAAGTGCTTATTAGTACTTTACATGCGTCAAAAATTTAGAGTATACAACTTCGAACAGCCTTATAACTTATTCCATCCTTAATATACAAACTCGTTTAGTCTTTAAAAACAATTGAATCTATTGCCTCAACGAAATAAGGGAGTGACAGAAGATATCATTCACTAACTTGCCGTCATAAATAAATTTGCCCAGCCTTGAAATCTTGCAACAAGTTTCACTGAATTAATTAAATCTCCGCCTTTTACTTTCCTTCCACAAAACCGATGCGATGTCCAACTGGATAAACAGACAAAAAAGTGAGATCTACCTTGCAGGAATGCATTTAAATTTCCATTGCACTGATGACCCAGCAGCGAAAGTCTTCTTCTGGACATTTGTTAAGCTGACCTCAAATATTTGTTTTAATGTCGCATGCAAATGCAAACACAAAAAAATCTTACAAGACTTACAACGGTAGCAACGAGCTTGCTAACATTGCGATTATAATTCCATCTCACGCTTCACTTTTATGATTCGCTATTTATTGCCCTGCATTTTGTTGTGATGTGGGAATTATGATACGCGAATTATGTCCAAGCGTTTTTTTCTTTTTGTGCGAAAACGAAACTCTAGTTCTCAAGACTTTCCAGTCCGACACGACATCTCATAATACAAATTTCTTGTCCCAGGTCCGAAAAGTGCGTCCGCCTTGAAATTCTATGAAAGTGTGTTTTTTTTATTGACGCTTCTCATGATGACCTTAGCTGCTTTCATTTTCATCAGACACTCCTAGCGCGTTAGCTCGTAGCTTCGATCTCTAAGAACCACAAATATGACCTATCGCCGTGAGCTTGCTCCATCGAATTCATGTGACGAATGTAGTTTTGTGGGGCAAATGGGAATTTCCTATAAAATATGTATTTTTGTTTTCTGTACCAACATTTCCGTTGTGCCCAACATAGGCTGCATATGTTGGCTTTGATCAAGTCGGGGGCAATGATGTTAATCCTAATTAATGCACTTTTTACACCACAGGAATTGTAGCCACCATCTCTACCGACACCATCGATCGCCAGCGTTGCAACTTGCAAGCTCTTGCTGCCTTAGTGACCACAAAAACTTTGTTTTTAGGATGGGATTTTTTATGAGAGCCACAAAAGATGCAAGTTGTTTGTTCATTAACGAACAGAAAAACATGTGGTCGATCTTTTTTAATGTTGATTTTTACAACAGCGAAGAAGATAAATGTTGGCTTTTAACAAAGTACAAGAACGGATAAGGCAAGTGGCTTCCATTTTGGGAATAGAACGAGCTGTGAATGTTTTGAACAATTAAAAATATCGGTGATTGATCGACGTTATTGCTCGTTCAAATCACTTACAAGTCGGAATCGGTTGAACCATTTTCTCAAAAAATTATTTGTTCGTAAACAGTCGGGTGATAGGACACCTATTCAATATCTCCTACCTAGCCCAAGACTTTGGGTGTTCTGATCTACGTCATCCTTCCAAAGCAAATTCAGTCTGCACCACTGTTTCCTACCATGAATTGTATCGCAAAGGAATGGTTGCTGTTCGCTCATGCGAGTGTAATGTTATAGCGTATTGCGTTTTGTAGAGGAAACGTGTTGAGAAAAATAGTAGCCGGCAACTCTGGGTAAAAAGTAGGTATTATAATAGCGGTTGGTGGCACTGAAACAGCAGGTTTTAGTGGCCACTCGAAGCACTGAAACAGCAGGTTAAAAGTCTAGTCGATATGCAAATACTAATACGGCCCCTGGTGGCACTCGAAACAAGAGGCATTATAAAGGCCCTGGAAACACTGAAACAGCAGGTATTAATTGCCCGTGGTAGCACTGAAACAGCAAGCAAAAGCTTTGGTCGGTTTGCGTTCCTCACTACCCAGACTAACTCGCAATATCATTCTTCCCGGGGTCAAGTTTTCTACCACACTAAACGTTTTATTTACTTCGTTTGTGCTTTCCTCGCAGTTGCCCGTTGCTTAGTGGTTAGGTGCGGTGGCTGCTAAGCAGAACGTCGTGGATTCGAGTACTATTCGTGACCATAATGTTTTTATTTCATCTTTCACAGGTACTGCCTCTTGCGAAGAACTGACAAAACTTCCAAGAGTATCGATTTGTCATGAAAAAGTGCTTCTCAACTTTGCCGTTCGGAATCGGCGTTAAATTGTAGGTCCCCTCAATTCTTCACACGCACTCAGAGAATTGTTGATGAGAGTAAGCCACTTGGGCGTTGGCTCTTCAAGAGCTGTCGCGCCACTCTATTTATTTTTATTGTGCTTTCCTCTTTGTTCGGTTGAATTTCTTCACGATAACTCCACGGCGGACTATTATTTTATAAATGAGCGTACCTACGCTTTCACCATGGCAGCGGACTACATTTTTATATCATCAAGACGAACTCTCCGCTTTCATAGCTCAGTGCAGGTTGTCTCATGCCATTTCGGGTGCCAACTTGGTGTAAATTGTATTTCGCAAACAGTAAAATTGTGAGCATATTGAGAAAAAGATCGTGTGAACACCTTATAATAAGTTACAAATATTTGGTGTTCAAGCCATTATGGAGCGGTTTATCCAGCTCTTTACCCTTGGAGTAATCTAAAAAAAAAGGACCTGTCCCTCCAGGTTGGTGTCGTGCTTTTGAGTGACTTCCCAATCACGTTAAAAAAGTTTAGTTTCGAAGCAATAACAAGCCTCGGATACGGACGGATTTACTGATACGCGCAGAAGTTGAAAATGATCTCAAGACAGCTAGCTAGACACCGAACTGGCTGGAGAGGTTTGTTGGCTGAGGCGCAAGTCCACCCCGGACTGTAGCGCCACCTTAAGAAAGTAACGCTTCGTTGCAATACATTTATGATTATTATCGTCTTCGGAATTGTCCTTCTTCTCAAACATGGCTAGCTATTTTTCTTAAGACTTGTCTCTTCTTCAACGCGGATAAGTTTTTCTATTCATTTTCGAAGTTTCGAAGGTTTTTCGCCGCCTGCTTTGTTTGCATTAAAAACGAGTTTTGTACAGCTTATGGGTTCTTCTAAGGATGTCAATGTTGTCTAAATAAAAAAAGAGTGGCACAACTGCTCTTGGAGAGCCAAGGGCTAAGTGGCTTACTCTCATCAACAATTCTCTGAGTGCGTGTGAAGAATTGAGGGGATCTACAATTTAACGCCAATTCCGAGCGGCAAAGTTGAGAAGCACTTTTTCATGACAGATTGATACTCTTGGAAGACTTGTCAGGTCTTCGCAAGAGGCAGTACCCGTGAAAGATGAAATAAAGACTTGGCCTGAGTAGGACTCGAACCAACGACGTTCTGCTTAGCAGCCAACGCACTTACCAACTAAGCTACGGGCGATGTTGTCTGCATAAGCCAATATTTGGCCGAGCCTGATGAGGATTGTTTTTCATGTAGATGCTAAAGAGTCACGAATTCTTCTCCTTGTTGATGCCTGTGATATGATATCTAGTTTCCAGCCGAGGCTTAACTCGCCGGTCTTGCCAAGGTCTTATTGAAGAAGCATGAAACTTCAATTAGAAATCTTCAGAACCTTTTGACAAATAACCTTTAGCAAGAATACAGCTAAGATTACAATACTAAAGCTTAATATAAATACTTGAAAAACTATGATTTCTTTTGTTAGGGTCCCAATAGGACGGCCGTTGATTGCTGTTCCGGTTTGTTTTGACAGGTATTTGGACAAAATCGGTTTGGTCCTATGCTTGAGGATGATACCCTTAGCGGCTGCGGATCAGCATATACAATACCCCTGGTGGCACAAATCGGCAGGTATGATGCCCCTGGTGTCACGGATCAGCGGCATAATCCCCCTGGTGGCACGGATCGGCAGGTATAATATCCCTGATGGCACGGATCGGCAGGTACATAGTTTCTGTTGCAATCAAAAACGGACATGACAAGTTCAACTTACCGCTAGTGGGGGAAAGTTACGATGATAAAATGAACGGACTATTTTAGGCTTTTTATTTGACTAATATTACTAACTGACAGACAAAAAACTAAATTGGAAGGCAAATATTGAAGAAAGAGTAAAAACGGCTACCGTAGCGCTTTTTACTTGTAAAAAGGCCATAGGATCAAAATGGGGCTTCTCCCCAAAAATAACCCACTGGCTATACACTTCGGTAATCAGACCGATACTCATTTATGGAGTTGTCGTATGGTGGACCGCACTGGACAAGATGGTAAATCTAAATAAGCTCATCAAAGTTCAGCGGTCAGCAGGTATGTGCATCACAGGAGCACTTCGCTCAACACCAACCGCAGCCCTGGAAGTGCTTTTAAACCTAACACCACTCGACATCTTCTCCAAAATGGTGGCAGCCAACTCATGTGTGAGGCTTAGAGCCACCTCTCAATGGAACAGTAACAATACTGGACATACTACTATTCTAGACAATTTCAGATCTATCCCAGATCGCTTAGACTACACCACTACAAAAATGGTATTCGGTAAAAGCTTCCATGTTTCCATCCCTTCAAGATCCTCCTGGGAAGAAGGGAGACCCCTGGAAGACAATGCGATACACTTCTATACAGACGGTTCAAAGACCGATTACGGAGTTGGAAGTGGTATCTATTCAGAACAACTGAATCTCAGTCTATCATACAGACTTCCCAATCAATGTAGTGTATTCCAGGCAGAAGTAATGGCGATTAAAGAGGCACTATCCTGGCTCAAAGAAAACGTTATATCTTGCAAGGATATACGAATCTTCTCGGACAGCCAAGCCGCTCTCAAATCTCTCGCGTCTGTCTCCACAAACTCTCACATAGTCCACGATTGTCGATCGTCTCTGAATGAGATGACGGAACAGTTTAATATTCACCTCATTTGGGTGCCGGGCCACATAGACATTCCGGGAAATTGTAAAGCCGATGAGCTCGCCAAAAACGGAACACTTCTGCCCAATGTTAGACAAAAACATAACATAGGAATACCACTTGCTACATGCAAATATCTTCTCAAACAATATGCTCTAGAATCAACCAATGCTAGATGGTCACAGGGTACCACCTGCCTTGCAACCAAGCAAATATGGCCAAGCATACATAGCTGGGCACCGTTAATCAAAAAGTTAACTTCGTTAATCGCTAATCCGTTAAATTAAAATTTAACTTCGTTAACAGTTAAACGTTAAATTTTAGAAAAATTAACGCAAGTTAACGTTAATCGTTAATCCGTTAACACGCCATAAAAATTTTATTTTCTAATAAAAATTTGAAGTTGGAAACAAAGAAAGGCAAATAATTTTTTTTTAATATAGTAAATTATATTTTATAAGAGTTTAATGGCCAGTTGCACCAAACGCTTTTAAATATTTATCGCTGCGTTAAATTTTAAAATGACATTTATTGGTTGCTCCAGCCAATTTTAGTTTTAAAAGTCCGATAAGTAAGCCGATAAACTAAAATGCAATTTTCCTCCAGATAAATTTTAAAACCGAGTTTTAATGAAAATATCTAAAAAAAAAAACATTTCACTTTTGACAGGACATTTGAAAGTAACAAATTAGGTACGATTCAAAAATATATTTGAATTAAATAGATCGCTGGATATTAACAGGTAAAATCCATTATTTTTCTCCTTAATTATTTCTTATTCAATGAAAAAAATTACTACAGAATTTTAAATTGGTCATCCTCCTCATCTGATGGGGAAGTAGCAAGACGTCCAAGAGTTCTTCTAGTTCACAGGAATCCATTTAGTAAATTCGACGATTTGTATTTCAAATTTAGGTTCAGGGTTTCCAAACAGTGCCTGGGCCATGAATCATGTTAGTTGTAACCGACCCCTTTGTTTTGATAGCATATTATATTTTTCAACCCTATGCAAATCCGTTGAGGGCTCACTACTTTTATACCAGTGGCACCAAATGCTTAGGGCCAGGGTACCGGATAGTGGAGAAGCGGGGTAGTCGGTAGCAGGTAGGTAGCGGGTAGCATAATTTTTGCCTCTTTCCCTTTTTTTCTTCGTATCAATTTTTTCTTTTTTTTTTAATTTATATTATTTACATAACTGGGCTAAACACGAATTCAAAATTAGGAACGTAACAAACAAAATAAAATAACGGTTTTGACATCTCTTTTTCGTTCAGTTTAAAAAAAAAGCAGGGATGTTTCGCAAACAGCATTTTAGTTAAAAAACTAGTGAAAGACATTGGTGTAACCCAGTAAATTTATCAGGCCGATAATATTATAAGAATTTTAACAAAAACTGGTTTTAGTGGATTTTGGTGCAACTGGCCATTAGTGTTAAAACAACAATTTATTCAGTCATGTATATGAACGTGATTGTTCCCCTTCATGAACATCAGCATGTTGAAATTCTCGTCGGAAAGCGAGGCTCTTTTCGGCTGAAGTATATCCTTGCCCGTGGAGAAGAGACGTTCAACAGCAGCGCTTGAGGGTATGGCAGTATTGTATTGGATAAACAGATTTGCCAATACTTGTTCCCCGAGGAATGCCGCTTTTATTAACGAGTCTTTTGACTTCAAATCTAGCCACGTTTTTACTAGACTTTGAGCTTTACTTCTTAATGATTTGTTGTTCTTAGGTTTTTCTGAATATTGAGTAACAGAGTTGAAAAAGTCATCCTCATCATCGTCGTTGTTACTCGCGTTGCTGCCCCCGCCACTTACACTCTTAACGTCCTTTGATATTTCGATAGCTTCTTCTTGTAGCGCTTCTTCTACCTTTTTTTCCATGCATTTTTCACTGCATCTACACGACTGTTGTCTTATTTCTGCAACCATATCAACCGAAACTTATTTTTTATAAGTTATAAAAATAAATACCAATAATCTAATTTGAATGTGTATCTGTATAGTTCGATTAACGATTAACGGACTTTGGAAAATTTAACGATCGTTAACATTTTTTTGAAGTTAACTGAAAAGTTAACCCGTTAATGGGAATGTTAACTTCGTTAATTAACGATTAACGGATTAACGAAAATATGCCCGTTAATGCCCAGCTATGCAAGCATAGACTTAAAACGGTCAAAAGGCTTGATATCCCTGAGCAGACAAAATATAAGCTCTACAATTGGAGTAATAACAGGACACTGCCTCATAGGTAAACATGCTCTGAGGCTAGGGGTCTACACAAATGACTTCTGTAGAAGCTGCATGGACGAGGAGGAAGAGGAAACAGTCCAACACCTTCTATGTACATGTCCAGCACTCTCCATTAGAAGGAATAACTTTCTCGGTAATCCTTTCTTCGATAATACCAGCGAACTGGCAACGATCGACACAAAATGTCTCTCTAACTTCATTAAAAGCACGAATTGGTTTGTTTAAGTTCATTACTCTTCCATGAGTATTTTGTGGTATCACAACGGATCCTTGAGGTCTAAGTGTGTCAACAACAACTAGACAGCCACTACAACCTAACCTAACCTACTAACTGATACGACAGTATCACTTGGTAGTAGTAGTAGTAGTAGAGGCGATCTTACCACTATCGTGCTATTTTGCTTATATTAATTTCCGAAGGGAGTAGGTATGAATTGTAAAAAATAAAGTTCGCTCCCTTATGGGAAAATCCTATGCATAAGAAAAGCATGTTACTTCGTTACAAGTCCGAATCGATGGTAGCATCGTGACTTGATACGAGCGTATCGCTTCAGCCTGGAGGATGTATGAACACTTGTTCCATTTAGTTACTAGTACGCCAGGCGATACTCGGGGCAACCATGTTCTTTGATGATGCCGGCTATCTTCTATGTAGCTCTGGGTCTTTTAAACTTTATTAAATCGTTAACCGTTTGCTGTACTATTAATTGAGTTTTTCTTTATTGCCAGCCTTGCCAGCCTCACTATAAAAGATGGTTCATCTCTATCTCTGTGGAGAATTCGAAGACAGTAATTTGGATGCTGTGCAGATCTTTGATGACTAGAGTCTCTATTTGTTTGGGTTTATTGCTCTATAAACCTTTAACCAGACTTTTAAGACTCGTCGAGAAGACCTTTATGGCTTTGACATCATGACTGACACATTTGTCGGCTCATGATAAAATTCAAAATTACACAAAACTGATTAAATCAAACAAACCCTTAAATTACAAACGACAAGATGCCAAGAATCTATTAAAACTTACATAACAAATCACCAGGTGTTCTAACCATAAAATCAAACAACATTCTCAAATCCAACGTTACTCTTCCAAAACTGATACAGAATTTAGACAACCCGAGGAGCCCAATAACCGTTTAGGTATTGCCTAATTATTTTAAACAGCGACGACGACTACTCGACATGTTACAAAATTCCATTAGTTTTCGGCTTCTTTCTTTCGTTCATGCACCTCCTAGCATGTGTCCATCAAAAAATTCATCTTCTGCAAGAACAATGCACTTGGACCAAGAACAAAGAGACGATGCAGATCCACCACCGCCTTCCGACGATTCTTCTGGAAAATGTGAAATTTAATGATCCCCATTACCGTCCTGGTAACAAATTGTCTGCAATAACTTTCCAGCAATAAAGCCAATTCCTCCAGCATCAATCGCAAGACATCCTAGAGAATCTCTATATCGTCTTTATCGTTCGATGTAAATTATCCGACATCGATTGGGAGGGCGAACGAAAGAGAAAGCCCGAGACCAGTGCAGCAGCAAAAGCAGAAGCAGAAGATCCCTCCTAATAACTTCCATAAAAGAAGATATACGAGCGAGCAATTTCAATGGCATCCCCGAGACAGTCAATAGAATCCACTGGACGGAATAGCGAGCGCGTAAAAGATGAACATTTCACCACCACTATTTACCTGTCAGCGGGACAATAAAATGGCATCAATCTATGGCAATTGCCGAGGCTTTTCCATCCCAAGTCAAATACCCGCCAGGATTGAGCACATCCCGTCGCCGTCGTCTATGGCAATAAAGTGCAGCAAGATATAGTGTGGAAGAAGATGCGCTCTCTGCTAAAACGATCCACTTGGCTTCCTCATTCGCGCCGCAGTAGGGACAATCCCAAAACTGTTCACAATATACTGATCTATTGATCTCAAGATCGATTTATTTACTACTGTTACCGATGTTGCGACAACTCTGGACACAATATGCATCGAGCTTCCCAGTCCGCACCTTTTATCTAAACCTCTCGCTCTTGCTTTTTTTCTCCACAGAGCAGCCCGATGGGTTATTGTGAATATGCCGGTGGCAGATTTTGTTATTAATGGCGCCACCATCGGCCAAGTAAGGCATCAACCAGCAACCGGCGGCGCGGTGCAGCCAATCTTGACGCGGAAGCAGCAGCGTCAGGAACAATTCATACCTCATGCCATCATCGCGTTGTTGACGACGACCGACGCTCCCGCTGCTCTGCCGCAACATCGACATCGCGGACGACAGGATAACCACAAGTTTTGCGATTTTATTGCCGGAAAAGGATGACAATAAACTGGACCATGATTTATTCCCTGTCGGAGGACGGTTGGGATCGCTACAATGCAGAGCTGTGGTGCAGAGGCTTTTTGTACTTTCTTGTAGGATTTATTGATTTGATTATGCTTGGCTTTATGTTTATTTTTGTTGACTGCAAGGAGAATATGAACTGTCGGCTGTTGTAGGACGGAGGATAAAAAATTGGATAACGATCGGATAATCGGTTGTAATTGCTCGCCGCATTCTTTTGTTGGAAAGAAGACATAAGTGCAATCATGTGGATAATTTCTGATCTCAATTTTTACTGCCTCCAAGGTCTAGTTGATTCTGCTTCATGTGATAAGTGATAACTCAATACAAGAGACAAGAATAAAAATACCATGCAAGTCCGCAATAAAATTCGACAATCAAATGGTAAGTGTGTCAATCGTCGAAGATTTGGGTTACGTTTGTATACAATCAGTTACCTTAAATTTGGTACTTGATTGCTTAGACATACTCGCGCAATCACTTAACGGTAAACTGTCTTAATGGGCGGATGTTATGGTCTTATTTGTATTTCCCTGATCCCTGCCAAATGACCAAATGCCTGAAGATACCATTCAACAAAACAATTACAAGCACGCGCCAGCTTGATTCGAAATAAAAGATTTGTTCAAGTGTTCACACAGTGGGGCCTAACTAAAAAGTTCAATTGCAACCTGTGGATGGGAAAGTTACATTTTCTTGACTGGAGCATTGTCATGCTTGCCACACTACGTCCACATCCTGATACTTACAATGATGAGGTTACATTCATCGGACATGCTCTCTTCCGACCATATTCTGCAGATGAGTTGGTACATGTTCCAAGTCATCTCTGACCGCTTTGAAGAGTTCGGCAGTAATGCCGTCAGCTCCCGAGGCTTTGTTAATTTTAAGCTTAAATATTATGCTATCTTCACTT
The DNA here is from genome assembly GCA_943590905.1 of Sphaerophoria taeniata. Classification (NCBI taxonomy): domain Eukaryota; kingdom Metazoa; phylum Arthropoda; class Insecta; order Diptera; family Syrphidae; genus Sphaerophoria; species Sphaerophoria taeniata. Next base: position 265,448,810 of record OX016540.1, read on the forward strand.
CTTCAAGGTCGGGTAGACGGAAATAATGGCTGCCTTCGTCTTCGTTGAATGGTTCATTCTGCTTGACAGCGGAATTGATTGTACAGTCTCCTCAGCCTTAGTAACCTCAGTATTGACTGGGGCTCTACTACGATATTTCCCTGTTGATCAATACAGGCTCCAGTTCGTGATCGGTTGCCTTATCGTTCGTTTTGCCTCTTGGTGAGACTTCCGACCGTCATTCCTGCTATTTAGGCTCTCAACATTTTCGATCGATCGCTTTTCATGCTCTTTCTATTTCTTTTTGAAAAGCTTGCGTTTTTCTCCTCTGTTCTGCTCGTAAAGCTCAATCGGCTCTCTCTTTGACTGCAAATACCTTTCTGCAAACTCGATGCTTACTGTAGCGGACTTCTCATGAGGTTACTTGATTCTCGATCGGAAAAAGGACCGGCAATCTCTTATGATTTTAGCCGTCCGACGTCATACTTCTAGCACTCCCTGTTTTTGGCTTTGGTCGAGATATCCACTGCACAAGGTTGCTCTGCTCTGCTCTGCGAAGATTGGGTGAGGAATTTAGAAAGTGTTGCTTTGCAATATCGAGTACAGATTTCTTGCCACTCATGTGCGCAAGGTCCAACCTCCAAGCTGGTGCAGAGCGGTAACCAGACTTCGGTCTGGGCGAATGGGCTTACGTTTCTCATTGTACAAGTATCATTAAATTTTTATGGAAACACGGTGATTAATAAGACTGTACTTGAAATCAATATGATAGATAAGGCACTAATGAGTGTTCTTTAGAAATTTGGTGGTGCATAGCAATGAGACATGTCAGTTGAATGTCAACTACAGTTGCGGTAGGCCCCCTTGTGGGAGTTTCAGAGTGGCTGTGGTTAACGAGAGATTCGTTCTCGGTAACTGAGTTGGTGCTCCAATCTCAGTTATATAGATAAAAATACATCTACCAGTGTGGCTTTCAGTTTTGGTTCAGCAAACTGGTACTTGTGTTAAATGGAATTGACGGAAGATAAATTTTTTGGCTAATTGGGGCATATGCTTCAAGATTGATCTTGTGCAGGTTCTGTTTACACAAGGCAAGAACACTATCAAATATGTATGTAATTCATGCATCCATAGATAGAGTGGATTGGATCCAATCCACCGTGAAATTAGGGCCTTGAGCCAGGTGTTCACGTAAATTGTTTCCGTATCTGTTCCATCACTAAAGTTGTCTTCTCTTCCTAGCTTGGCGTCAAAATCTCCCAAGATAACTTTAACGTCCAAGCTAGGGCATTGTCGTATCGTGTAGAGGAGCTCGTAGAACTTGGTGCCTTCATCTTTCTCTTCTGTGGGGGTGTGAGCGCATATTAGAATTATGTTTCCGAACTTAGCCTTGATTGTCGTTAGGCGCTCGTTTACAGCTCTGAAACTTAGGACATGCTGCCTAAGCCTGCCTCCAATGACGAAGCCGCATCCAAACAGACACTGTTTTTGTTCTCCATAGCGTAGTAGCGGCGTAGTTGATATCGCGCCCAAGTTTTCATCTTCCTTTTGTGCGGCCCATCCCATCGCATTTCTTGGATGGCTGTTATATCCACCTTATAACGGTCTATAGGGCCTCCGCTAATTGTTCGGCTGCAAGTGGTCTGTTAAGGGACTTAACATTCCACTTGTAGATCCGAATCTTGTCCATATTTCGTTTGCATGGTTCGTCATCAGTAAATCCGTCCGTATGGTCGCTGTTGCTTTGAAACTTAACTTTCTTTATGTTTTTGGGAAGTTACCCCAAAGCACGACCCCCAGCCTGGAGTGCCAGGTCCTTTCTTTAAGCGCAAGGGCAAAGAGCCAGATAAACCGCTCCTTATCGGCCTGAGCTCCAAATATGTCAAAGTAGCCCGTATAAGGTGTCCACCGAGTAGTTCAACCTATCTGGAACTGTAGACGCCATCGTTGACTCCATCCTGGGAATTCTTCCTTTGCCGCCGAGTAGTGCCTCAGTTGAATACACTCCACCCGCCCCCTCTCGTTAGCTAAAACCAGGGTTTTCACCATGTCTCGAAGTGAGGTAGATACTAGACACCCGGTGGTCACCAGTCACCACGTGGAGCGGAGAGTGGAGCTGATAGTAGGATTTAATATAGACAGAGGTTGTTGAAAGCGCTTGTGTCTTCATGAGTGCACCTATATCTATTATTTGACACATCACTCATAATTTTTACGGAAATGGTCAGAGTCAAAATTTTGCTCTTTGGAAAGTGGCGGTGGATCGGTAGGTACAATGCTCCTGGTGGCAGGGATCAGCACATATACGGTCGGTCGAAGCGTCTTTGTTTCAGCAGGTACTTATCAAAGCCCTTTATGGGAATTAAAACGGAAGAAATGTCTTCAACACCGAATCCGATTTCCGCTATTGGTGGGAAAGTTATGCTGATGAAATGTCGGACTGTTTCAGGCTAATTAGACTAAAAAGTTGCTAGTGTATCAAATGGTAGTAGTTGAAGCCACATTTTTTTTAAAGAACGACCTCTCTTAGATTTACTGAAAAAAACTGAAATTATTTGAAATTGTTTGAAACATAAAATCAAGCAATTTAAAACCACTGATCGGTCCCACTGCAGAGAAACACCAAATTCATTGTAATCGAGCTTACACAAAGGCTTCTTGTACACACTGAGCCTTCTATCTGAAATTGATGGGGTCCAACTAATTCTAAAGTAAACGATAAAATAGATGACTCCAGCCGATAGCAAGTTTCAACAATTCCCATTACCCAAACTCAACACAAGAGACGCTCCAGCTTGTATGTAAGTCCTATCATCTAAGGTCAATTTACAATGTAAGTTGAACGTAATTAATGCCAAGAAATTCAATTTGCCCCAAGAAAGTACTCTGCCTCCCCGCCTCCTCTGCGCTAGCAAAATCCAAGAGGTTCAATAAAAAACCATTAACCGATGTTTGTCGATCGCTAGGCGATTTTCTTTCTGTTTTTAAAGTAAACGCGCACCAGATTTACGCTCACTGATTTTTACCATGAAAAGGTGCGAAAAAGTGCCATCGGCCTTCATGATGAGGCTTTAGTCTTACCATCAGAAAAATCTGACAAAACCGCGATCGAGTGATAGAAAGAGAAAATCCAATCTACAAACCGAAGAGCTGGTCAATGATAATCATAAAAATGCCAGTTGAGCATTCCAATCCATTTGAAATCTGACCGGAGGAGATGTGAATGTTGCGAGATGCCGACTGATGCCGATGCCAATGTCGATTTTGATGCTGATGATGATTATGCTGATGAACGCTTATTTATGGTTGGTAGGGTACTCGACTATCGTGGGCCTCAATTGCAGCGATGACGACCGATGCGATGAGATGAGAGTCCTGCCAAATCACCCCTAAGCATTGAACGGTTTTGAAAGGAACTAATGATATTTGAAATGAAATTATTCTTCGAAGAAGGTATCTTGACCAGCTGAGACCAGTTCAGCTCAGATCGATTAGCATTCATTCAACTTGCCATTTGATTCGGCTTTTACACTTTCGCGAGTTAATTTATTCGTGGGAATCGTTACGGTGTTGTTTGGTTTTGTGGCAAGAGGGGCTGGCTATGGTGTGAAATATGGGTCAGTGGGTATCTCGCTGAGATAAGTTCGACTCGGACATGGATTGGAGTGTGTTTGAGAGTTCAAATGGATTCGAAGTTGATTAGCTGAATGATTTGTATTCTCTGGCAATGGGGATTGAAATGATTTTTAATTGGATGTTTTTATTTGATGGAAAGTTGTTAATGTTATAAAGTTGTACTTCTCCATCGCATATTAATAAGCAGAGCTGCGTAAATATCGTTATTTGTAATGTAGAAATCGTGTTTCGCATCATTGTTGCAATTTTTTGCTCATTAGTGGGATATTGCTGAAAATTTAAAGAAACTAATTGCTTGGCTGAGTTGCTCTTGCAGAGGAGAGAGTATTTGACCTCTGACAAAATTTCGATAAAAACAAAGACTGGCCAATGAGAATGGATAGTTCAGCTGAACTCTGCTTGGCGGTCCGCCATGTCCAATAGTTTATTTGCGAGTTTGGTTGCACTCCCACGAATAAATGTTATAGGAGAGATTTACTTATTTCTGGACTATTAACGTAACTTTAAATAATAAATTTTTGGTATTACACGATTTTTTGAGTTCTATGTTCTAATATTATTCGTAAAACAAAATTATGAGTACATTGGGGCTAAATTAAGTGAACCAAGTTAATATAAATCTGACGGTTTTTTGTGATGCACGCTTAGCTATTCACACACACACCAGCAAAAAAGTTCCCAAAACCAAAATAAAATTAGTAAGGCCACAATTCATAACTCAAGGAATATTCTGTAACTGACCAGAAGTGTCCTATGGACTTAATGGGATAAGTGTGGATTATTTGAACGAAAAAAAAAATGAATATGTACGTAGGTTAGGTACATTGTCATTGGTGTTCTTAAGTTAACTATGGGATCCAATTTTTTGCCTGAATGCTTGGATGATTTTAACGTCATATTTGGGGCAGGCATTGTGGATCCGTTTTAAATCGTTAAAGCTTGGCGTTGCCTTCTACCCGATTGACATATTTTTTTTAATTGTAAACACTAAAAGCCATATTTATAATCAAATCTTAAAGGTTGCTTAACTTTAAGCAACCTTTAAGTATGATTTAAGTAGAAAATCCATATTTATAATCAATTTGAAGATTTAAGCAACATTACTTAAAGCTCTCAACTTAAACGCCAAATTTGTTGTTTCAAGGTTGATTAAATGTTGCTTAAATGTTGACATTTGTAAAGGGTGTTTTTTTTCGAGGTTAGAGGTATAAGATCGCATTACTTTTCAAGACGGCGACCGATTTAACAGCTGTCAAGTGATTTATTCTCAGTTTTGTTTGGCAATTCATCATGAATAGACTCACGCTTGAACAACGCTTGCAAATGGTGCAATTTTATTTCGAAAATAATGGTTCTGTGCTGAATACGTATCACGCACTACGTCCATTTTATCGTCGACAAAATCGTCCATCAGAGCAGTTGATTCGATTAACCATGGAACGTTTTCGAACCACGTTTACTTTAATTGATAACTCGCATCCCCAGAGACGCCGCCGGCCGTACGATGCGTACAGAAGAACAGAAGAAGCTATTGCTACTGTAGAGCGTAGCATTGAGGAAGATCCGAATGAGTCCATCCACCATCGAGCACAGGAATTGGATTTGTGTCCATCCACTTTATGGAAGATTTTGCGGAAGGATCTTGGTTTACGTGCCTACAAAATCCAACTCGTGCAAGAATTGAAGCCAAACGATCATCAAGCAAGGCGTAGATTCGTCGAATAGGCCCAAAACGAGATGGCCGTTGTTCCCGATTTTCATAAGCGAATTTTGTTTAGCGATGAAGCGCACTTCTGGTTGAATGGCTACGTCAACAAACAAAACTGCCGCAATTGGAGTGAAGCTAATCCTCAAGTGTATGTCGAAACACCGTTACATCCAGAAAAACTGACTGTTTGGTGCGCTTTATGGGCTGGTGGAATCATTGGTCCGTACTTCTTCAAAAACGATGATGGCCACAACGTTCCAGTCAATGGTGATCGGTATAGAGCCATGATTACTAACTTTTTCATTCCTGAATTGAACAATCATGATGTCCAGGAGCTGTGGTTCCAACAAGATGGCGCAACATGTCACACAGCTCGTGCCATAATCGATTTATTGAAAGACACGTTTGGTGACCGCCTAATTTCACGTTTTGGACCTGTGAATTGGCCTCCAAGATCTTGTGATTTAACACCGCTAGACTATTTCTTTGGGGTTATGCGGATAATCCACAAACGCTTGACCATTTGGAAGACAACATTCGCCGTATTATTGCCGATATACGGCCACAAATGTTGGAAAAAGTCTTCGAAAATTGGACGCCAGATTAGACTTCATCCGAGCCAGCCGTGGCAGTCGTATGCCAGAAATCATATTTAAAATGTAATGCCACAAGATAATCTTTCGAATAAATAAAAAATCATGTCAATCGAATATTCCATCGTTGTTTTATTGCAATTTCAAATTTTATACCTCTTAAAAAAAAACACCCATTATGATATTGAGAAATTGTCTTTTTTTCATTGGTTATTTTAGTGTTTTTTTTTATATAGATATGAGAGGAATAAGAAAGAAAGACTCCACGAGGAGGGAAGAAAAGACCACCACAATTTGGTCACAATCACAACGATATTTAAGGAAGTCAAATGGAGAATGGAGAAGAAGATTGAACCGGGCACAATGGTATGGATGTAGTCCATAAAGCCGCCAACATGATTGTAACGACCTCGCTTGACTCATGACATTTATAATCATTCTATAGTAATGATTCCAGAAACGAAGATCCCAGTCTTAACAAAATCACGTTTAATAAGTTTTTCTTTAAGAAAACGAAACTATCCTCATTTGCTTTTTTTTAGAAAATATTACAAAATTTATTGTCGTTCACATCAAATTCACAACAAAATATTATATTACATTCTGAACTCTCCAGTTGTTGCAGTTTCTTGACGTGGTATATGATGTTTTTACTTGCGACATATAGAATATATGGCAAGTATTGAATTCGTAAAAAAAAAAGTTGAGATAATGATGAGATATGACATTACGATGATAGAGAAGTCAAAAAAAGTGGGTCCGGCGATTCCGTCCGTCTGTCTGTCTGTCTGTCTGTCTGTAAACGCACCTACAGCCTTAACCACTGATCCGATTGACTTCAAACTTGAAAATTAGAGGTTTGAGCGAATTCGCGTGGGTCGTTTTTTTGTTTTTTTTTTTTAAGATCAAAATTTAGGGTAGCAACCATACGATTTTTTTGGCCAAAAAACAAAAGTTTCAATTTTCTCAAAAACGGCTCCTACGATTTTTGTTTAAACTTCCTCAAATTTTTTTTTTTTAAGACACTGATGTATTTTATGCAAAAAAAATATGCAAAACGGTACCTCCCATAGAACCGTTTTTTTGTTATTAGATTTTCTCGAAAAATAAAAGTCCGATCAGCGTAATTTTTGTTTGAAAGTATGTTTATATTGCTCAAATAATATTTTGTATTCAAAAAAATTTCAAATTTTTTTTTGGATTTTTAAAAAATATTTTTAAACTTTTTTTTTCAAAATACTGTATCTCAAAAACGGATCAATATTAAAAATTGAAATTTACTTATAAAATGTATAGTTATACATTCTTAAATACTGCATACCCAAATTAATTTTAAGACATTTTCAAAAAATTTTATATATAAAAAAATAGTATTTACGAGGTACATATTTCAATTTCAATTTTTATTTATGAATTTTTTTTTATATTTTTTTTTAATGTTATTTTTTATGAGTTATAATTTGGAATACAGGAGCAAGTTCGTACGACCGAGTCGTGCACATTTTTTTTCTTTTGTTATATGTATCCACATTTTCCACAACATTTATTGCGTTGTCGGCGTTTGGCAGTTCAGCTGAACCAGCGGCGAGCGGTATAGTCTTCTTTTTCGACGTCATCGTCGCCATTGTCATCATCCTTTTCCTTTCCGTCCTCCTCGATACTCATTTCTTAAACAAACCCACGGCCACGGAAGAAACTGTGTGCAACGTCGCCTAATATTATTATTTTTTTTTTGTGCACGACGCCGTCGTCTAAAAGATTATGTTTAATTATTTTTATTTATTTCTTGTTCCTAAAATCATTAAGCCCTGAAATAAATGGCAATAAGAAGTTTTTTGTAAAGTTTTTTGTTATTATGCTAAGCCTAAGAAGGTGGTATCCTTAAGTTAATAAAAAAAAGTACAATGTTTGTTAAAATGCTAACAAATATAAAAAAATGTTTTTTATATTTAACATATTTGTTTTATTTTTATATCCTTATAGTCCAAAAATAATACAAATACGAAAAAAAAATAAACTTTGAAAAGATATTCTTTATTATATAAACAGAATGATGTTGGGGCATAGGAAACCCCACATAGTGCAGGAAGCAACTTTTGCCAACGTGGTGCACGGAGGGTTAAGTAACCCTGAAATGTGTTACCTCTTTTTAACAGAAAAAAGACATATAATATCTAATATCATTAAAACATACCCTTATCCTAGAAAAAACTATTGCAGTAGCTCCAGAAAAAATTTCAGCTCCGTACAGTTAATCAAGAACCAAAAAAGACGTAACATAAAGTTTATGATGCCATTTAATAACATTGTCTAAAATAAAAGGATCCAGCAAGCTAGTTACTGGTCTGATATGAAACGCTATTGCCTGAAACGTTTGCTGGACTAACTTGTTCAAATTTAAGTTGTTCGTATGAATTGTTTTTGAAAAATTAATTTTCAAAGTTAAAATTTTGAAAAAAAAAATGTTTTCTTTTTTCAAAAACTTTTTTTCAAAAATTAAATATTAGGAAAAAAAAATTGTGCGTGTCAGCTCCGACGCGCGACTGGAGTTCACTCAATAAGAATGATTTGATTACCTTAAAATATATAATACGCAAAGGATTGAATTCATATATTCATACATCTATTCATAATAATTTGATAAAATATATTATGTACTTAAATACTTATGGTAAGCAATATGAATGTCAACAACTTTGTTTAAAACGTTCTTACGTATTTTTTAATGAATCAATGTACTTACTTCTACAAACATTTTTGTAAATAATGAAAAAATCTACAAAACTGCATCATTACATTTTGAGAACAGTTACATTATCAACTTTTCATTAATTAATGATGAAAATTCAAATGGGTCCACATTTATCGTGCATTATTACATACAAAATGGAATTGAATGTTGATAAATTCATTGAATACATTGAATTAAAGCCTGAAGCCTTGTGCTTCTTAAGAGATCTTAATCTTGAAAATCCGATTATTAGAACGCACGCTAGAATGCTTTTAATCGAAAAACACCGATCGAATTTTGGCCATAGCGGGATTCTCCCACAGGTGATGTTTCATTTTGTACGAACCAAGCAGGTTGTTTGTGTGCAATTATATTTATTTTAAAATCGAGATTGTGAGGCTTGTACGAAACGTATCCTTACAAATGAGGTATCAAAATCACCGTTATTTCATGTAGATTAGACATATGGAAATTTCAACATCCAGTCTATAGGATTAAAACTTATATACCAATTTATGTGAAAATGTCTTAATTGGCTATATTAATGAGTTACCGTTATAATTAAAGTATAATAAATTGAAGAGCATGAAATTCTGTATCATGTGTGAAAATTTCACCGTTCTACGTTGAAATCTCTGTTCAATAAAATAGATTCGAAATGGCACTAAAACTTTTACCCCCTCTTTTCACCCCCCCTCGGTTAATTTTTTTTAAACTTTGAATGTCTTACTTATTTATGTTTAGTCAAAAGCCATACAAATAAGTTTTAAACTTCTAACCTAACCGACCTCCATACAAACTTTGACCTAACATTTCAACCTTTTGTGACCTTTTCAACCCCTTTTATTGCGTTAAAAAATATCGTATGCCCTTCCACAGGTTCTAGTCTATCTTACTATCAAATTTCATCTAAATCGATCCAGTAAGTTAAAAGTTATTAAGAGTTAAAAAAAAGCGTTGGTAGTCAATTTTCATAACGCTTTTTTCAATGATTGATTTTACTATCTATAATTTTTTCATACCGGGGTCTATATATGAATCGATTCTAAAGGAGTAAACTCCAATAATGCTTAATAACGTGAAGTTTTGAAAAAAAGTTGTTTGAAAAGAAACATTTTTTCAAGATTCTGACTCAAAATTATTTTTTCAAATACTATTCATTTGAACAACTTAATTTAAACATAACATAATAGAATAGACTTTTGGTTTTTCAAAATGCCATAGCATGACTCTGTAAGTATTACCGTTTATTTTTAAATTTTTTTCTGTTTTAAGTGATTTTTTCGAAAATTGACCCTCCCGCCTAAACGGAGGGAAATAGACCTTCCCTTAAATTTTTGTCTTGTCTAAGTCCAACCCATACGCCCTAGCCTTTTGTGACACCATATTTTTTGTTCTTATATGCTTGAGTTTAAACAAAACAAAAAATTCTTGGAATTTTTGTGATCAGCTGAAAAAAAAACGACAAATAAAATATTTGAGTGTTTCGGGAACCATTAGTTCCAACTTCGTAAACAAAAAGGTCCTTTCTTTTATTTTTATTTTGGGAAAACTTGCAAATTTGGAAGGGGTGAAGTCTAGTGAATGGTCGTGCATAGGCATAGTGATGTGCCGAACCGTAAATTTTGCAAACCGAGTTAACTCGAGTTGGTTTTTTTGCAAACCGAGCTGCAACTCGGTTTGCCCAACTCGAGTTGAACGAGTCAACTCGGTTTGCCAACTCGGTTTGCCAACTCGGTTCACCAACTCGGTTTTCCAACTCGGTTTGCCAACTCGGTTTGCCAACTCGGTTTGTCAACTCGGTTTGCCAACTCGGTTTGCCAACTCGATTTGCCAACTCGATTTTCCAACTCTATTGCTCTAAAAATCGATCTAGAAGACACTTAAAAAGCGGAAAAATGAGGTTTTTAATCCGTCAAAATCTCTGCCATCCGCTGATGGAATTTGAATGTTAATGGCTCTATAGAGAGATAAGTAACGAATCTTGGTCGCTAGAGGGATATTTCGTTCTAAATGTTACCGGATTGCCCCGAAAATCGGTCTAGAAAATTCATAAAAAATGGAAAAATTAAAAAACCCTTAAAAAATTAGAAACAAGTTAACTCTTTTTTTTTTAATCGATTGCCGAGTTGGCGAACCAAGTTGGCAAACCGAGTTGGCAAACCGAGTTGGCAAACCGAGTTGGCAAACCAAGTTACAAACCGAGTTGGCAAACCGAGTTACAAACCGAGTTGGCGAACCGAGTTGGCAAACCGAGTTGGTAAACCAAGTTGCAAACCGAGTTGGCAAACCGAGTTGGCAAACCGAGTTGGCGAACCGAATAGGTAAACCGAGTTGGACCGTTCAACTCGAGTTGGCAAACCGAGTTAGCTAACTCGAGTTGAAAAAAAAAAAAAAAAAAACCGAGTTAACTCGAGTTAACGAGACTATTTCATCCGGACTTAAAGCGGTTTTAGTAAACAAAATAAATACCTTCCCATGTGTGCAGGCCCAACGTCATTTAAAGTTAACAAATGTTTTGAAATGAAATAAAGAGATAGATGAATAGATGTTTATTTTTCACCTAATGTTAACACAGAACACAGAAGTCTATTTAGGTAATTTGGAACTCAAAATTCTATTCACTCATAGAGCTACAGTGTAATATACTAAGACCCAATACACAAATCCCTCTCAAAATTTTAGACAAAGCGTACACTTTCAAGAATCTTACCGAAACAAACTGGAATTCAAGAAAATCAAACGCTTTTAAAAAATGTAAATTCAATTCAATATGAAAGAAAAGAGTAGTGCTACATACAATTATGTAATTCTTTCTAAGTCCGACACTTTCATAAAACATCAATCACTTACCGACAATGTGACAAAATCAAGAAACACATCGGAATTCCAGCAAAGTGAATAAAATCATAATCTCATGCATCATCATTCCCGTCCGAAAGTTTTTCTTTTGTTTTCTCATTGAAAGAAATTCACTTTTGTTTGTAGTAGGTACCTAAACATCAGCACTCTCGCTTTTCTCTGAAAACACAGCTCGCATTCGTATGAAACTTTTCATCTGAAAGTTTTATTGATTAGATGTCATTTGATTTTCATTGTCAACCAAACAATATCGATGACCTCAGACTTTGTTCTTTCTTTTTTTTCCAATTTTTGGCACGCGTAGTTTAACGTCAAAGAACCTTGCAAATTCCTTTTAGCATTAACGGCCTCCTTAACAACATTGTCAATTTAACAAAAGAATATTCATAATCACGCAGAGTTCTAAATTAGCTGCTCATAATTAGTAACAATTTTAAGCAGCGGTATTAACAAGGGAAAGTCATTTCAACAAAAGATGGTCATCAAACCACACGAAAGCTTAATAGCACAAGTATGAATTCACTTTTGTTCAGAGTTTGGTGACATTTGGGCTTTTGTTAATCTGTCAGAAGCCACCTTTGTCAAAATTTTGACTATTGACAGAAAAACTAGGTTTGGTTTATTCACCTTACTCTTATGAGGTGTTAAACAAATTTTACTGTTGGACTTGGAAGTTGGAACCAGTTAGATGAGAAATTCGAACGAAAGTAAGTCTTTTGCCAATTTTGCTGCCAAACAACAAAGGGAGATTCTTTGTAATAGTCTAATTAATTTAAAAATGGAAAAAGTGTTAAGAAAGAAACTTTTGTAACCACCGTTAAAGGTGTGTCATAGCAACACTTAGGCAAGTGAAATTTCAATTCACGAGTACAAGTTTAATTGTTAAAGATCATTACAAGATCCAATTGTTTGAATATCTCCGATCTGTTTTCACTTTTTTTGGAGCAGTAGATAAATTTATTGACCGAACAAACCTTAAAAAAATTGTTCGTTCTAAATTTCTTTCACCTGAAAACGAACAACAACGAGAGGCATTTTCGCTTTTCACAAAAAGCCCAGTTTTTATTGGATTTTATTTGACAGAAAACAAATGCTAATTTAATTCTTAATTAGACATAAATCATTTATTTTAATTGAGTCTGTGCCTCAGTGTCATGAACGCACATCCTACTTGTTGGAATCTGGCATGGAGTATCTCCTCGAGCGCGTGTCAGTTGTTGTGGCAGTTGGCTGTTTGGTTAAACTCGCCAGAAAGTTTTAATGGTAGAATAAGCAATTACACTTTATTTTATTTTTAAATAATTTAATTGAATTGTATTATGAGTCGTTTGGAAGAGTTTGTTTTCTTTTTGAAAGTGGTGAGGCAAGGTTGGGGAATTCTGGTGAATAAAACTCATTTAAAAGAAACTCTTTTAAATATTATTATTAAGACTTACAAGTAATTCGAGTAATTCTTTCACCTAATTCGAGGTGTATACATCTTCTGATACAGCTGTAGCCTGTAGGTCTCCGCATGAACTTTTCATGGAGAAACTGTGCGATAAATTGAACAAAGCCTTTTTGACATTTATAGACTTATGCACTCACCTTAAATAAATAAATAACCCTTTAAGGGGCCGTTTTGACTGTTTTCGAATATTTCTTTGCAGCCGATGTCCAAAAATGTTCAATGAAGTTTAAGTCTGGACACTGAAGTGAGCATACGTAAAAAATGAACTGCGCTTCGGATTCTGATAGTTGTGAAGAATTTCTTCATTGGGCAGCAAGGATATTCGGTCATCGACTATTGCAATTGCTTAGTGAGAGTTTATTGGCTGTCACTTGAAACAGAGTTTAAAGTTTTGAGTGTTCTATATTCCGATCACATGCCAATAACAACCAAGTTTGGAGTTGAAAAATTAGAAAACGATCAGTCAACGAAACGAAATGTTACGCAATCATTCCAAAGTCCTTGGTCCCTCATTTCACTTCTGATATTAACGGTGATGAATTGCTTAGAGTAATTAAGAAACTTAAGGATGGGAAGGCTGCAGGTTCAGATGGAATACCGGTCGAGATTATAAAATATGAAACGGATAAGCTAATGGAACGTTTAACAACGCTAACAAACAATTCAAGAAAAGCATAATTTTTCCAATCCATAAGAAAGGCAACATAGCGGATCCTGCCAACTCGAAATCTCGTTTCTTAATGCATCATACAAAATCTTCACAACAATTTTGAACGATCGTCTGACAGAATAAATACACGGTTCAGGTTGATTTGAGAATTTCAAGCTCGATTTATATGTAGTTATTCTACAATCGATAGCATTTTTGTCCTGCAAAGTACCTATAGCTAACAACTTTATTGAACAAAAGAAGAAATTATATGTCCTTTGTGGCGGCTTTAAAGCTGCCTTTGAGACAGAGAAGCGCTACTTTTCAAGCTTTATTGGAATGTCAGCAAAGTTTGGAAAAGTGTTAGAAAACATTTACAATGGAAATGTTTCAGCTATTTGGAATGGGATAGGCATTTCAGAGTGGTTTCTGTCAGAAAAGCGAGTGAAACAATGGTGTCCTCTTAGTCCAAACCTCTTTGCTCTGTTTTTAAACGATCTAATCAAGTTCATACCTTATGGAATCGAAGTTTCGCGAACAATCATGAAGAGCGATGATGTATTATTTTCATAGTCTCCCCAAACTCTACGACTGGAAATGTACTACAAGTTATGGATTTTGATGGTTTAATTTGAATAAATTTTCAAGCTTTGATCTCAATAGAAAAATAATTTCCTTTGAAAAATAACGGACATTAACCTGAATGTCCATCTTTAGTTATGGAACGCACCACCTATCTTGACAGATTCGTTTCGCTATATTCGCTCTCTAATCGTAATAAATCAAATTCCTGAACGAAACAACAACAATCCACCCCATTTCACCGCCCGCTTCCAATAAACCTTATACCCACTATCCCCCATAATTTATAGTCTTCAGCTTCGCATAAAAATTACCAAAGAGTCCATCATTAAAGCAGCTTCAAATTCGACTAATAAAAAATAGTCTATAACTCATCGCCGAGGAGCGTTTAGTTAGTTCCTTGTGCTTATGCGCCTTCAACTCAAACAGCCTGTGTCGGCCAGAGCTATAGGTCCATGTTAGTCGCACATTCTAACATAATAGGACTCACCGGACTCGCCACAATCAAGAAACCCGACCACCTTGCCACAGAGCAAAATGCTAAACATAGTTCCATCTGATTATCATACATGGTCATTGATGCGTATGATCGCGTCGATTGTTCTTCTCAAAGCCTTGAGACTGTCTTGGCGAGATGCAAAGGTTCTCATTATCTTCTCCATATCCTCCGCATAGCGCCTTGCTGCAATACTCTATTAAGCCCAATGGAATTATCAGCTTTATAGGCAAATTTTGTATCCTCAGAGGAGTCGTTGTCTGTTTTGGAGTGAAAAGCTGGACTTGAATTGGTTCGTGCTACCAAAAATGGCAATGAAATTTTCACGCGTCTTAAATCGTTCAATGGGTTTTGTGTTTCGCTTTTGTCTTGCGCCTTGTGTGCAGTGATCACGAAGTTGCGGCATTTCTGGGATAATAAAACGGGATCGTATATGTAGCTCGTGGACACTGTTTTGAAATTGAACGCTCCAGATGGACGCCGTCGTCGTACACACAGGTGCACTCAATTGTGTAATGTTGGGAGGTTGTTGGCTTATTTACAGCTGTGCGCAAGCGCTTTTCGAACAGCAGAAGTGACGGTGGGAAATCGTTGAGGTTTATCGGCTGTCGCAGGCTTGTTATTACGAATGATCTATAGGTATTGGGATGAATGCCTAGCAGTGGGTAACTGCTTAAACTACTCGCCACCTTTTGGTCAAGAATTTGTTACTAGTTTTCTGGTTGGGGCCAGCCTTTGTTTTCAAGTCTGCTTCTTAAAAGTGGACGTCATTGTTTTGGTAATATTATGATTTATTGAGCGATGATACTTTGGGGTTATGAGTGGCTGTGATTGCTACTGTTACTGTGCCCATGGAATAAGATTTTAGATGAAAAGCGTGCATGTAATTGCATGAAGCTATTCTGGAACAGAGCATAAGTTTTGAGTATGCAGGAAGCTCTTCATTTACAATTTCTTTTGTCTGATTGTTTGCGACATATTTTTGATAGATACTTGTTGATTATTTGTTACCAATTTTGTCAGGCAATTACTGTTTGTAGGCCTAATAACAACTTACAACATCAAAGGGAAGAACTGTACAAAACCATTAAAGAATTCGGTATATTTGAACTGCTATCAAGACCCTTCAACATTTTCAATGGACTCCCGACAAGGGAATGGATTGTCGTTGGAGATATCAATCCTTGACTCTGGAACATCTGCAAGAGGGAATGTTGTCACCAAATCAATACAATTGTTGGATAACAATAACAGATAGAGTGGCGCGACAGCTCTTGAAGTGCCAAGGCCTAAGTGGCTTACTCTCATCAACACCTTCAATATTTAACGCCGGCCGATTCCGAACAGCAAGGTTGAGAAGCACTTTTTCATGACAGATTGATACTCTTGGAAGTTTTATCAGGTCTTCGCAAGAGGCAGTACCCGTGAAAGATGAAATAAACACTTTTGGGCACGAGTAGGACTCGAACCCACGACCGACGTTCTGCTTAGCAGCCAACGCATCTAACCACTAAGCTACGGGCAACTGGCTGTTAAGACACACAAAAATGCCCTAACCCATTTTTTCGACTTCCTTATCTCATCGGAACGTCAAATGTATGGTCAAAACCCTGAAATCGAATTTTTCTACGAATACAAAACAGTACTTCTCGATGTTGAACCCAGATGAGGCAATATTAAAAAAACGTACATACATAATTCTTGAGAATCATGTCCTTCTTTCGGCTTCTCAATTCACTCTTTAAAAATCAACAGCGTTGTTTGATATGGTCTGATCGTTTGTTATTTTAAACAAAAATGTTGCAATGTCAACAGGAAACTCGGGAAAAAAATTCTAAAAACAGCAATCCTTCTACACCTTAGGTGTTCCTCCAAAATTCAAATTTGCTTCCCCCACTCAAGCCGAAGCCAAAGTCATGGGAAGATTTTCAAATCAAATATCCATTATCAATTAAGTAAACATAATTCATAGTCCACGACATGAGGGTAGGCCCTGTTCCCACTTAGCCTCACCTCTGCCACAAATAGAGTCAATCGTTTGAGTTCGCAAAAGCCTTTACAACACTTCCTGATGGTTGCTGCCCAAGAAGCTTCACCATCACACATCCAGAGTGCAATTCAACTTGAACAGGAATGCAAAAATGACCAACTCTCGGACACCATTAATTTGCACGGCATTCATTCTGGTGGAATAGCGAAAGGTGAAGTGGATGCTGGAGTTGTTGTTTTTGTAGACGTTGCGCATAGGCCATGTAATGTGTCATCTTGTATGTCGATAGATGATGTACAATGTCGAGGCCAGCACAAGTGCTATCATATGGCGGATAAACTTCATCTTCATCGGCGGCGCAAGAGCGTCGAAACGCAGTGAAGATCCATTCAATCGCCTTTGTGTGTATGAAGACAGTTTCAGTTGAATCATGTTGTTGGGAAAATAGCCCATAAACTGTGTTTTTCCGCACCGCCACCGCTGCTGTTGCCATCAATGTGTCGATGATGAATAGCTTCTCGGGTGTGCAATGGAGCGTGCCTCATATTCTGCGGAACAGTCTTACAATTGCAGCGATCGCCCGCGCCATCATCATCGTCATCATATTTATGGCCAAAGTTGTTTCTGGAATCTCATCTTTGTTGGTCTTTTCCTCTATTTTGAACAAGACTCGATGCAAGATGGCTTTATGACGATGACTATACCAACGACACCAAGCGACCGACACGACGAAGATGACGACAGACGCCAAAGCCGGTGTTGCAGCGATATAGGTAGTGGCAGTGCTATTCCTGTTCCATGTCCGTTCAACGCTTAACTGCCAGTGTACACAGAGAATTGAACATTTTGTCGATTCTGTAAGTATCACCTGGAGGCATCATACATTATGAAGAAGTGGACTATTGTGCAACAATTTGGTTCATGAATTGAACCGTTTTTGATTACATGAAGGCGTGAGTAAGCGAAGATTGAAACGTTCGTTTAAGCTTTTTGATTTGTTGTTTGTTGCCTTATTCTGGTTTTGGTTGGGTTTCAGTGCGGTTATTTGTTGGTTGATTTGGAATGTAGCGTTTAGGTGTCGATTTAAGGCATGATTGAGTTGTTGCGGTTTTGACGAGCATTAAAAGAAATAAATATTTGAAGTACTCGGAAGATTTGGAATTTGATATGAGTTTGAAGAATTGCTGTTACCAAAGCTAGTGTCAGGTCAAATGCGTTTTTGCTACAAGAAAAAAGTACCGAGATCGGTTGATGGGCTAGAAACAGTCCAGAAAAGTTCGATTGCCATTAAAGAAGTGATTTTAAATAAAACCGTTTGAACTGCTTTGTTTTACAGCTAAGCAGACCGTAATAAGAAGGTAAATCTAATTAAAAACTGTCTTAAGACTTTGCCGTTAAATCGTCTGCGTCCTTCCTTCAAGAAAGGTTTATGGTCACTAGTCTTGTTATGTCCGGACATTAACATAAGTTTATTTCAAAGTTAACAAGAAAGATAATAATTCAGTTTTTAATTGGTTTTGGACTGTAGTCGTTGGTCTGATTTGACGTGTTCTTCAGGTATTCAGATTGATCGGCTGTGGTTAGTACATAATTAGAAGCACTGGTATCGACAACGAACATGAGTTCGTTGGCTGTAGCACGTTTAATTTTCGATAACCCAATTTTGGTAATTGATGTAATAAGACGATATTTAACATGCTCAATCGTTTTTATGTCTGGGGTATCAGCAAGTACCGAGACCTATTTCACGACAGCAGGCAGAAGCTC
This sequence comes from Sphaerophoria taeniata, assembly GCA_943590905.1. Taxonomy (NCBI): domain Eukaryota; kingdom Metazoa; phylum Arthropoda; class Insecta; order Diptera; family Syrphidae; genus Sphaerophoria; species Sphaerophoria taeniata. The sequence continues at coordinate 265,467,253 of OX016540.1, forward strand.
TGGTAGATCAGTAGGCAGTAGGTATTCCAAAATTACCAAATTCGGATGTTAATGTACAGTACAAAAGTAGTAATAGAGGTGATATTAGTTCAAAAGAACAAGTGAATGTGAACTGTTAGAGTACTTATGCTAATAATGAATTTTTCCCAGTGATTTATATGATTTTGAAACAGAATTACCTATGCATGCATACAAGGCTTATCATGCTCCCAACATACAGCGCATAGATCCAAAGGAAATCATTTTGTTGCTGGATATATGCAATATTGGGTTCCACTTTTTAAATTAAACAATTTAAACGCTATTTTTGATAATATTTAATTTGTTACTTAGTAGTAGTAGAGTTTAAAAAACGGATTATGAAAACAATCAAGCTTTTAAACTTGGCCATATTAAAAATTCAAAAGAATTTTGGAATACGGCTAGAGAGATAAATGGCAAAAATTAAACCATTGGAACAAGCATATCCGCTGATGTCTTGTCTTTATACTTCCAAAGTCTGTTATGTAACAAATCAGAAAAAAAAATGTTCTTATGCTGAACTGAAATCACTTTCGCAAAGGTAAATGCTTTAATAATAAATGCAAAAAATGGAAAAGCTCCTGGTGAAGATGGGATTCCATATGAATTCTGCTAAAGCGTTTCAAGCCAGAAATAGGAAAGTATATGCCTTTTTTGTTGATTTCAAAGCAGCCTTCGATCTTATAAATCGAAATGCTCTGTTTTACAAACTATCCCAGCTTGGCATTTCTACGAAGTTTATTCATGTCATAAAGGAATTGTATACTGAGACAAATGCAGCTGTTTGGGATGGCACGTCGTATTCTGAATGGTTCAGGACTGACAATGCTGTAAAACAGGGATGCCTCCTCAGTGCTATTTTGTTTGCACTTTTCAGAGGCGGCGTAAGGCGTGGGCGACGTGGGCCATTGCCCACGGCCTCGCGGTACAAGGGGCCTCGCGCCTCAAAATTTTGTATGCATTGCTTCAGTGAGAATAAAATAAAAAAAGAAATAAATATCAACATTTGTTCACGTCTCGTAACTATCGCGAGTAAATCCTTGCCACGCGGACCATTGCGGGGAATCCCTTCTTTTATTCATTTACTTTCTTTACTAGGAAAGAAAACTTGCTGATTTGTTTTTGGCGCCAAGCGGGGGGGGAAGCGGTCGGATGTGGGTGGAGAGTGTCTCATTTCTTAGGGGACTTCCTGAAGTTTCATCTACGCCGCGGTCAGTCGACATCATGCATTGGACGAAAGAGCAACGTGCGTTTGCCTGCGAGGCTTACTTTTCCAACAGTCTAATTTTCACTCAACGTGCTTTCCGTACTCGCTTCAACATCCATCCCGCAGGTCGCGTTCCTGGCCGGTCGATTGTTTCGTGGGTGAAAACATTCAGGGAGAGCGGAAACGTGACGAAATCCCATCCAGCACACCGGAGAATCAGAACAGAGGAAAACATTGAGAGGGCGAAAGTTTCTGTCTTGCGATCTCCCCGGCGCGGCGTTCGGCGTGCAAACATGCAGTTGCTTTGGGCATTTCTGATCGCACTGTGAGACGAATTCTTCACCAGGATCTTCAATTCCATCCTTACAAATTGGCTTTGGCGCAGGAGCTTCGTGAACGCGATTTTGTTGCACGTTGAGTGGAAATTATGGAACGACAAGCGAGTTGGTTATTTATTGGAGATCCGAAACCGACAATAATTCTCTTTTGTTTACTACAGCATTTTCAATTTACAGTAGGTTACTAGATTGAATTTTGAAATTGTCATAACACGTTTTTCTGAAACTCACCACGAAAACATTAGAAGTAATGATTTTGGATGTGGTCCGAAACTTTAGGCCCATGACATACTTAGGTCTTATATTAAGGTATGGTGGAAGGCAGGAACGCACTCAAATATTTACAAATATTAGCGCAAGCTTATAGTCTGCTAATGAACTATTTTAGTGTGATACTAGCTTAAAATAACGTTTCAGTCTAACTCAAACGTCATTTTAAGCTAGTATCACACTAAAATTGTTCATTAGCGGACCATACTTTTGCGCCATTGAATTTAGGAGTTATCAGGTAAGTTTCATTGTTAATTTGATTCTTGTTCTTGAAAAATAGAAAAAACATGAAAAAAAGAAAACAGAGTTGCTGTTTTTGTTTTAACCTGAAAATATTCATCTTTAATTGCATTACATAAACAACTTCTTGTCTCACAATTCAAAAAGAGAAAAAAGATAACATGAACCGAAACATTGTTCGGTGTTTTTATAATTCATTTTTCCTTAGAACGTGTCATAAGTGGTATAATTCAGTTTTTCATTGTTTTTGCAGAGAGCATCTCTGTGTTTATAATACTAAGCTTCATACATAAAAGTTTCAAAAAAAAAGTTTAAAATCTTTCATCTTCATTCTGGAAATTTTAAAGTTTGAATGAAAATAAAAAATTTAAATTTCTTAGTTTTCGAGAAAATAGGTACAGAAATTCATTGTTTCAATTTAAGGTTTATTTCTTACTTTAATTACTCTTAATTTTAAATTGATAAGGATGTGCACAATCACCGTCACGATTTGGAAAAGCCAAATAATGAAGTTTTATGAGCAAATTCTACGCCTTTTTATTTTATTTCGTTTCCCTAACCCAAAGTTACCCTGTTCTCTCTGTGAACAATTCCAGTAAGTAGGTACAGCCTCTGCTGAAAGGAGTCTTTTATAGTTAAAATCAATAAAAAATTATTTAAGAAACACAATGAGCCAGACATTGCATCTAGGCTGAATTACGAAACAATAATAATTAAAGAATTTAGTAAAGTTAAAAGCAGGAAATTGCTGTTCCTTTAATAAAAAAAAAAAAAAAAAATTATAAATATACACTTTAAGAAATGTATCTATATAAAGTGGAGATGACAATGAATAAAAACTTTGCAGTGTTAATTGTTTTTTTTTATTATTATTATTATTTTATAAAATCCGTCTTCAGGTCGCCACATAACAGGGCCTCGCAAAATCTGTCTTGCCCACATAAAATTTTGGTCTTGCGCCGCCACTGGCACTTTTTATAAACGATGTCGTAGCCTGCCTTCCTGGAGGAATCCGAATAGCAGATTCGAACATCAATGTTTTATTGTATGCTGATGACTTAGTGCTACTTGCAGAATCACCAGAAAGCCTGCAACTTATGATTGATAGGCTAGCCGAATATTGTCACAAATGGGACCTAGTAATCAACACAGACAAATCAAAAGTCATTGTTTTCTCTAGTTTAACAAGAAGCAGGATCGCATACAATTGGAACTTCAATGGTGCAAGATTGGAAGTTGTTAGCGAATATAAATACCTGGGAATAAAACTGACCAGAACACTTGATTTCAGCAACCATCTCACTGAAAAATCAAATACTTCACAAAGCCTGATTAATCTCACGTGGTGAAGTATCTTCGTAAATAATCGGATCATACGTTCGACGAAATATAAAATATTTGATGCTGTGATTAAATCAACTCTTCACAAGTGTGGTGAGGTGAAGAATTCAAGGTTATCGAAAAGTTTCAAAGAAACACCAAATTACACGATCTACCTAAACAACAGGACAACAGGAAACAGGACTCTCTAAGCTACTTACGTATACTTTGAAGTCGTTACATTTCAAAGGTACTTTCTTTCCAAGATGAACGACTTTCCAAGAAAATGGTTCTGTATGAGTTAAAGAACGAGGATTGTTGGATGTCAAAGTGGAAAAGTATGTATAGGCAATGCCTGTGGAGAAGACTTCTCGATAGACACAGAAAACACTAACTTAGTTAAAGAAAATTTCTACCGTATTATTCAGAAGCATGATAACTCTGTGCGAGACGTCTATGTAATGAAAGGTAATAAATCGGAGAGTAGAATTATATACTCACAGCTAAATACCAACTTAAACGAAAAAAAACTATACTTTCACGACCAATATACATACCGAGAAATTTCTCTCATTTTTAAAACTAGATGTGAACTTCTTGGTCTCAATGGGACTCCTAACAATGGAAGCTTTAATCAATTTTGTTCTTTGTGCAACCTCAAATCTAAAGAAGACTGTTTTCATTTTTTGAGCATATGCCCAATATTTTCACCGCAACGACTTACTTCTTACTTACTTCGGAAAATAAAACATTAACGATGCAAGAAACAATACGAATTTTAATCGAGTACAACTGGAAGCGACTTTTTAACTTTTTAAATGAAATCTATAATCATACAATTCTACTAATAACAGAATTTATGTAATACATTTCCTAAATTTTCTGTTTGTTAATTAAATTTGCTAACCGAGCTGACGGCAAAGCCATAGCTTCTAAATTATTTTTTTTGTCAAACAATGTATTAACAACTAAGAAATAAATGAATTACTTACTTACCTACTTACTTACTTACTTAGTAGAGTTTAACGACTGACTAGACTGCGCAAAAAATATGGACGCTGGCTAGGTTTTTCGTTCTCTCTAGGTCGGTCGTTTGTCCGGGTGTTTATATTGTTTGTGTTTGCATATGTGATCTGTCTGTGTGTATACTGTGAGTACCCAGTGGCAAATTTCCCAATTTTCACCAAGTAATCACCATGCGATTCACCAAGGAATGGAAGCTTCACTCATGAATTTGAAGGTGAATCATTTGGTGAAATTTACATAGGGCTGTCATTGGAGTTCACCAAGTGAATTTCTTGGTGAATATGCATCAGTGAAATCATTGAATAAAAGTCTTCTGTGTTTTCATTCGTTCTCTAACTCCTATGAAATGTTAAATGAAAGCTCATTGGTGAACTCATCTCTTCTTTGAAAGTTGAATTTTCCACTACTTTTTTCATGAATGAAAAATATTATGAAAATGCAGCTGTGATCTCACCAAATGTAAATATCAAAACAAATTTATTAAATTTTTTTTATTGAAATATTTCTGAAAAGAACACAATATTGTTTTAAATAATAATAATAACATATAAAAACAATTCAAGTCTTTGGCTGGATCTGCTACTTTTTTTAATATTTTTGCCGCTGAACGACTCCTTTAAGGTTGCTCCACATTCCAAATTCCAGAATACCTTTAAAAAATGTTAAGAAAATTAGTTGAATATCTTTTCTATACAAGTGGAAAATAAATATTTACATATATTTGAGTACCTGGTAAATATTCTCGATTTCCCTCGTGTTTTCTCCTGTGCTGTTTATTATTATTAATTCACTTTTAAAAACAGCTTACATATTCTTCACATCAACCGTCTTTAACTAAGATTTCGATTGCACTGATTTTACATAGAACAAAAAAAATTTTTAACGATCGTAGACAAAAAAAGACAGTGGAAAAAAACCAAAACCGTTGCGTCGTCACCGGTCGTCGCGTCGTCCTCGACCAACAAAAGTAGAAAATAGGTACATACATAATGTTTGTATACACGGATTCTTGCAGGTCATTTCCACCCCTAGAAAATATTTGTGTTTCTTTTTTGTTCGTTTATTCTTCTTTGTGAAAACAACACACAGCGCTCAATGCAAATTACGAACTCGTGAAGCTGTGCAGGACTTTTCCTTGCTGAAATCACAACGTTTTGGTATGCGAAGAAACGAAAGCGTTAATAAAATAGAGAAAATGTACAGAGGAAAAAGGGCATTACTTTGTTCCTATGAAATCATTACCTTATTTTTCCTCTTAAAAGTGTGGAATGAATTCCTTGCTCTTTTCACCGAAATTTTTCATTGAGGATGAAATTTGCCACTGGGTAATGTTCTATGGATGTGATAGATGTATGTGTTCTTATATGCGTTCTGTGTCTCTTTTCCCCATCCCATATCCGGTTGTCCTGACCCTTAGTTCGTCCGAACAAAGAACATCATGCCCTCATAAATTCAGCTACCGTATTCGTTCAATATGGCGTCTCATGATTCCCTAGCTTCTCCACCTCATACCTATCATTACTTAACCGTTCTATCACCTTGTGTGGTCCTAAGAACTTGAGCCTCAGTTTCATGCGTGTGCCAAATTGGGTCTGCTTGATGGCTACCAGGTCCCCTATTTAGTATGTACTGATGCGCAGTAACTGGCGTTTTGTGTCGAACGAACACTTGTTTACTTTTTGGGTAACCTCGATATATTTTCTGGCTTTCTGCTTGGATATTCGGGTACTATTATCCCTAAGCCCGTCAGTACATTGAACGGACTTACTTTAGTACTCCTCGGCGGAGTATTATTCAATACCTGTTCTGTTGTACCGTATCTACAATTCTACATGTTTGTACAGACCCTTTGGATCTTCTAAACATACATACACTAGTCAAAACAATTAAAGGAACACTTGAAAAAACTCAAAAATGGAGTGGATTTTTATAAGGCTGTATCTCAGTAGAAAAAAGTCGGATTGAAGTGAAATAAAAAGTTTTTCAAAGGTTATCATTTTTTCTTTTCAAATTATTTTGAGTTAAAAAAGTACCGTTAGTCGTTTTTACTTGAGCGAAAAAAATGTTCACTCAATTTCAAAATCGAAAAAAAATAAACTTTGAGGTTTCATAAAATGAACGGAAATTTTTTTTCAATCCAACCAATCTAAGATTCAATTTTAAAATTTTGTTGGCTATAATTCACTGTTTGGATCAGATCGCTGCGATTTTTTTTCTAATCAAAAAATGGGTTTACATGCAAAAACACAATTTTGACTTTGGACCCTAATAACTCTGCTAAATATTGACTTACATCAAAAATAAAGGCAGATTTGAAAAATTTGTTAAATTTTCTACACAAAAACTTTTTGAAAAAATAAAAATATTGCTTTTTTTCAATTTTTTCTATCAATTTATAAAAAGGTCCAAAATACGCATTTTTCAACTTTTTCATTAAAACTACCGTTATTTTGTGCTTTTCAGTGATACAACTAATCTGAGGCTTAATTATTAAAGCTCATAAAATTTCCTTGATTTTGGTGAAAATTTCACATCAATACGATTTACCGTTTCTCTGTTTCGATCAATCAAACTTACGAAACACTTTTTTTCAATTTTAAGGAAAGCTTTGTTTTTTCTTATTTTTCTGTTCTCTTGAATTTGTTTATTTTTTAAATTTTTTTTATTTTTTTTCATTATCATTATGACTTTGTAAAATTCGGACGAATTTCCTTGATTTTGATGGTGTAGAAAATTTAACAAATTTTTCAAATCTGCCTTTATTTTTGATGTAAGTCAATATTTAGCAGAGTTATTAGGGTCCAAAGTCAAAATTGTGTTTTTGCATGTAAACCCATTTTTTGATTAGAAAAAAAATCGCAGCGATCTGATCCAAACAGTGAATTATAGCCAACAAAATTTTAAAATTGAATCTTAGATTGGTTGGATTGAAAAAAAATTTCCGTTCATTTTATGAAACCTCAAAGTTTATTTTTTTTCGATTTTGAAATTGAGTGAACATTTTTTTCGCTCAAGTAAAAACGACTAACGGTACTTTTTTAACTCAAAATAATTTGAAAAGAAAAAATGATAACCTTTGAAAAACTTTTTATTTCACTTCAATCCGACTTTTTTCTACTGAGATACAGCCTTATAAAAAACCACTCCATTTTTGAGTTTTTTCAAGTGTTCCTTTAATTGTTTTGACTAGTGTAGTTTAACAAACATAGAAGTAACCGTTTTACAGATTCTTTCCACCTGCCCGAATCCGCGTGGAACTCCTGTTGAAATCAACAGATGTGGTATCCCTTCTTTGCTACAATAATTGCTGAAGCTATTCGACGTAAAAGCTGTACCCCTCTCCAAAATGATACCAAAAGTTGTCGCCTGCCTTATCAGCTTCTCGATTACTTCATTGGAGACAGTACTTTTTGTTGGATGAAGCCAAACAAATTTTAAAAAGGCATCAAAGACCACGAGTACAGCTTTTTCGTGCTCTCCATTGGGCCTACTCGGTCCACGTGATACGTCTCGAGCGGAATGTCTCCTATGTCGATATATGAGAGTAATGGTGCAGTGCATAAACGCCCATGGCATTAACGCCCGCGGGTGTTAATTCCAAAACCAAAAGGAATTTACCCCCGCGGGTGTTAATTCCTCCCCTTCAAAAAATCAACAGGAAGTCATGTTCGCCAATTATATTGTTATCGCCGTGTAGGGAATAAAGCAAGCGAGCATATACTGCGTGATTCAAGTTTCAAACTCGTGCTATTCGACTTAAATTAAACTTTTCTGCAGACGAAGTCCAAGACCAATCCATTAGTATTTTTGAATTCTCCTAACTTCCTTATTTAACATAAAAAACCACATTTTACCTAAATTCAACTCTGAACCAAAAAAAAAAACTCGAATTTCCAAATCCTTAAAACAGGAAGGCATATACTGCTTCTGTTCAATCCTAATCAATTTTGGCACTGTCCATCGTTGAAGTTCTCCAAATCTCATATTAGCTTATACTCCAATCCTTATAGACCTGCCTGTCAATCTCGTCGCTCTTTTGCAAGTTCAATATCCTCTAACTGCACCATGTTGTGGCATTGGAATTTACCTAATGATCATCGAATCCATCAACCAGCCATCACAGTCTTCGGTTTGCTTTCGCCTTTTAACAACCTGTCTCACCGTTGTGAACCATAGACTATGACTCTGAGTGAAATTGATCTGCAAGCAATGTGACATGACAAGTCTTAACTGTGTCCTCTGACCATATTTAAAATAGATGACCATACACTCTGCACATGTCACTTCCAGCAAACAGTGCGGCTCAAAATGAAATAGAAACCGCAGCAGCCGTAGCCATAGTTCACGTGGAGTAATTGCGGAAGAAAACTTTGGATCTTGTCTCGTCAAAAAGAATTCTGTCTTCTTTTCCTTCACTGTTGAAATCTTCCAAAGAACGATGGGCGGGACAGCACTAGATCGGTGATGGCTGAACATCTCTTGTCGCTACACTTTTACTATTCCGATGTCAGTTTGTCAATTATGAAAATGACCAGCGACTTTGAACTTGAGTCAAGATCGCAAAGTTCTGATTGCGAATTCATTTAAATGCCAATCGAAATTTTAACTTAAATTTCAAGACTATCCAGAGTCAATGCCACTTTTTGCAACATTTCGCAAAGTTAACAATCCAAATTGCTCAACTTGCCTGCAGGCTTGCGCGGCGCTCATACACAAAGACCGATGAGGACCAGTCAATAATGACGAGACGAACCGAAGCGATGTGAATGATAATGACAAAATTGATGATGAGCCGAGAATTCTACTGGAGCACTTTGCGCGAGTTTGAAATCACAACAAATTAGCCTCATCGTTTTCAATTCGTTGTGGAATTCATTTTGTTTATTTTGGCTAATTGACTTGGCGAATTGAACACTGTGCGAGTAATTGCCTATGTAAGCCGCCACCGGCCAGCCAGCAGCAGCGCCAAAAGCGAAGATTAGTTCCGCATTGAACTTTTGTGTGCGATTTTTCAAACAGTGGGAGCTCGCCTAAGTAGCATGTGAGTTGGTCTTTGAAGTGCGAAGCTAAAAGATTGTTACGTTGATTGGCAGATTGTAAATGATTATTAACTTGCTTGATTGATTGCTAATTGGTGGTTAAGAGCGGTAGCGTGTCGATTGTGATTATACCCTTGATGGAAGTATTTTAATAACTTAAACGATTGGCCATTAAAGTGCTCTTCAGAGGGTTTGAGCTTACGCAAACTTTTGGAGTCTCACGTTTCAAAGAAGCCATCTAGCATTGATTACATAATTTAAACTAAGACAACGACGTCATACCAATGATCCAATTCCGTTTGGCTAACAAGCAAATATGGAACTGACTCTATCCATTCTTTCACAAGTGAAGTGTCCATAATCAAATACAATTGAAAACTACTTAATTACAATTATAACAAGTATACGTGCTGAGAAACAACATCAGCATTCACAACACATCGTTTAACAACTCAAGCTGTGATATGGTCAAACCAGCATCGTTAGTATAAATTGTTTGATTGTTAATTAATAAATCTTCTCTATTGCAACCGAATTCCAACAGGGATTCCAATCCTCCAAACTGAATCCATGCTTTTGCTCATTTTACATTCAGCACGTACTTGTAGCAGCAACTAGTCTTCCCTTTTCGTCTAGACTTCGAGGCAAATTCGAATATGGTGAGTGTGAGTATGTTGTGTCCATTTTTTGATGCGTCTAATGAGCGCCTGAAACTGCTATGTTGGGGTAATGCGTTTGATATCAGACTAAACACGTGAACGCAATCAAGGTGGATGGCTGTCAGCTGTTGGGATAACTTATGGAAGCGTGTGACCAAACAGACTGGGTTGGTTTTTATGTTCACCGTGGAACAAAAAAAAAACGAAGCATCTTGAAATTTCCGTTTCAATTGACCATATTGAGGGTGGTGAAGACTTGTGAGTTTTTTTAAAGCAGCTATTGGAATCTCTTCCAGAAATCTACTGACAGATAAAGACAAACTAGAGAAGCCGAAAATGGATCTGTGAACACATGTTTCCGTGTTAAGCTTGAGTTGAGGTTTCTACGTTGTAAATAGACCTGTGGACAGCGAAAAATAATTGTATGTGAGATGTGACATATTCTTTACCTCCTTCGTCGGCCTTGTCAAAGTTATTTCTTGCGGATAGCCGGTGATGACTATTCTTTCGGTGCGGCAAATCGATCCTGCGGATCAACAGGTACAATGCCCCTGTTAGCAGTAGATCAGTAGATTAGATATAATAACCTTCCTTGGTGGCTTAAATCGGCAGTCCGTAGAACTTACCGGCGATCATACCAAAGACAAACCCCACTCCGGTGGCAATTAGGACGGAATATCTTCTTAATCGAAACACCGGTGATGTACACCTTGGATATAACGAAACGGTCGGTAAGTGATACTAAGTACCTTACCAAAAAAGTAGTAGCGTAGAAAGCACTATAGTATACCTATAAAGTTTTCCGATGGAAGTGAATGTGAATTGTATGAACGAAATACAGTTTCGTATGAGGATATATTACACTGAGAAAAATATGCGCCTTAGTTACAAACTTGATATACCAAAGACATTTGATAAAGTCTGTTATCTTGTTTTTCGGTCCACGAAACCCTTCTTCGTTCTTAATAAGTCTTATTCTATTGCTTCAAATCTGAAACAAACAAAATAAACGCTAGTTTGCCCCAAGTCTTCGTTTTGTCAACGACATTCTTTCTCATTTTTTTCACGTGATTTCTTATCTTCAATCGAATTCGAATTCAGAATCACATCAATCCTTAGTAGGGTTACTACAGTTCCCCAGTTACAAACTGGTTTCAACGGATCGGCTTAAGTAAGTTAGTAAGTAAGGGTATTATCGTCAGCGAAACAATATATTGGATAAGAAAACGCAGACAAGGGGACATTTATAAAAATGAGATAGAGAGTAGGAGACAAAACGGAGCCCTGAGGTACACCAACATTTATGTTGTGGGTTTCAGACTTGAATCCTTCCATCACAACTTTTATTGAACGGTTCGAAAGAAAGTTTCTAATCCAACGAAGGAGGGATTCATCGATAGCGAAAGCTCGCATTTTCGATAAAAGAGCAAGATGACAGACTTTATCAAATGTCTTTGAAATATCAAATGTTGGACTGGTCGTTATTATACGGTAGGTTGTCTCGTGGCTATTAGGAGAAATAAAACTTTAAATTTAGAAACCTTTTACCAATGATGTCGGGGAGATTTGATGATGGAATACCCAGACAGGTTCTTAGGCGGAATTCACAAATATGTGATAATGTGATATTCATGTAGAAAGGAGATCTCGTGAACTGTACCAACTACAGAAGTATAAGTCTCCTAAGCATCGCCTGCAAGATTTTGTCTGCAGTAGGTACATACTGTGTGAACCTGATAGGTCCTTTTCAATGTGGCTTCAGGCAAGGAAAGTCAACCATCGACCAAATTTTCACGTTGCGGCAGAATCTGAAAAAACCTATGAACTCCAAATCGATGCCCATTAGCTCTTCATGATCAAGGTTGGCAATGAGCTTACGGAATTTTTCGACATCAAGAAAGGATTCAGACAAGGCGATGCGCTGTCGTGCGATTTCTTTAACAACGTTCTTGAGAAGATACTGCAAGACTCCACCGTCCACACCAGAGGCACTATCTTCCAAAAATCTGTTCAACTTCTCGCGTACGCTGACGATATTGATATAATGGGAAGAACACAGCGTAATGTCAATGGCGCCTTTGTGAGAATTGAGACAGAAGCGGCAAAATGGGTTTAGCGGTAAATGAGGGAAAAACGAAGTATATGCTGTCTTCGAGGAAGGACACCCAACACCGACGGCTCGGACAGAACGTCAAATAGACGCATACAACTTCGAGGTAGTGGAGGAGTTTGTCTACCTAGACTCCGCTATTTACACGGACAATAACACCAGCGCCGAGATCAGATGAAGAATTACTCTTGCTAATCGCTGAGTCTTTGGGCCAAGAAAGCAATTGAGTGGAAAAGCCCTCTCTCGAGCAACTAAGGTTAAACTGTACAACACCCTCATCATCCCTGTTCTGCTATACGGTGCAGAAGCATGGACCTTGACAAAATCGGATGAATGTGCCTTAGGCTGTTCCGAGAGGGAAGTTCTTCGGGTCATCCTTGGCCCCGTGTGCATTGATGGGGAATGAAGAAGAAGATACAACAGCGAACTTTACGGGTTGTACAACGACGTGGACCTAGCCAGAAGGGTCAAGGTCCAGAGACTCAGATAACTCGGTCATTTAGGGACCGAGCTGGATGGCGAGGACTGTTGTTTGAGACCCAAGTCCACACCGGACTGTACCGCCACCTTAAGTAAGTAAGTAAGTACATACTGTGTGAACCTGATAGGTCCTTTTCAATGTGGCTTCAGACCTGGAAAGTCCACCTCTACGACTGATCTTGGAAAAACCTAGGAACGTCAAATTGATACCTGCTACCTTTTAATTGAGTTCAAAGTCACGTTTGACGGCGTCTATAGATCCCACAAACTCATCCATCTGTGTAAGATGACGATGGAAAACTCAAGCTTTTCCAAAAACTCTGCTTAACTTTCAAGGGCTGGGGTATACTCGTCGCCTAGTCGGGATCCAATATCTTTCTAAGGAAAGCACAGTAAAACTCAGTCTTTAAAGAAAAAACCGAACTCTTTCGAAGTGAGTTTGACTCTCAGAAGGAGATAATATACTCTGTTGCTACAGGCTCAGGGTGAGGGGGAATCTCGGAAGGAGGTAGAATAGCCGCTGTCTCAAAGTGATGGGGATTCTCTGCTACATCAATGTGAGTGGGATCCTCGGAAGGAGGTAAAATATCCTATCGCACAAGCTCATGGTGAGGGGGAATCTCGGAAGGAGGAACAATCTACATATATTGCCTTCATTACCATAACCCGTGTTGGTAATCAACTTGTAGCGGTGGGAGAACTTCTTTTGTGGGAATGAGTTGCTCGAATTTTACACAATTTCACTTTCACTTGGCAAATTTTCGGTTAAAACAAGCAGTGAATTATAAAAAGACAGAAATATTTAAATTCTAAAAATATGTGTTGTTTATGTTGTTACCTTCGTAGACGTCATCTGCATATGAGTCGACCTGATTTATAGTCCGAGCGGTACGGATACGGATTCTCGTTGCACGGAGTTGTGGTTTTTTTTCATTTTTGATGGCTGCTTGGTTGGGGTAGTATGGCATGAAGTGCGACGTTTCGTTTCAACTCTTACGTCAACACCAGAGGCACAATCTTTAAAAAGTCCGTTCAGCTATTAGGATACGAAGATATAATTTGAAGAACACAGCATGATTTCATTGAACTTTTTTGAGCCTTGAGACGAAGGCCAATATGATGGGTCTAGCGATAAACGAGGGCAAGAGCAAGTTTATGCAAATTAATTGGAACCAACGCCGGTATAACTAGATAGATGTATCATTCCGTTCCCGTATGCTGTACCTTTACATCATCGGATAAAACGCTTTGAGCTGCTTCCAGAGACAAATTCATCGATTGATTTTTGGTTTAATCTGTGGAAAGATTCGAAGATTCAACCAGGAACTGTACGCGCTGTTCAGCGACACTGAGCTAGCCAGAAATTTTAAGGTCCAACGACTTATATGATTGGGTCATGTAGAGCGAATGGAAAATAATGCTTCAGCCACTAGAGTCTTCGAATCTAACCCAGGAGGACTGCAGACAGGTGGAAGAGGACCTCAACCAACTTGACGTGCGAAACTAGAGAACAGCTAGATAGTTACCGAGCTGGCTGGAGATGATTGTTGGATGAGCCTTGGCATGTAGCGCCACCCTAAGTAAGCTGAAAATTTTGTCGATGGTAATGAATGTGAATTGTTGTTAAAATATTATTATGTATGTTACTTCTACTTGTTTTGAAACAACTCCTGTTTAATATTAATATCATAGTATACTCTAAACTCATAATTATTATATCAAAATATTTATACTTCAGTTCTTCATTAAATATATTATTATAACGTTCATAATATCGTCTCTTCTCATTACTCAAATAATATCTCAAATCTAAATAGGTTATGGGCCCAGGGGACCGCAAGTCTCATTCCTTTTTGTTGTGGGAATTTCAATTTGTTTGAAATTTCCTGGAAAGAAAATTCTGCAAAATCGTAATTCGAAATACCGAATTGAAAATGGCGCATCAAGAATCGATTGAAAAATTACGTAACGGTGAAAATTTCCACACCTGGAAATATGCAATGATGAATGTTCTTGAACTGAATAATTTGGAAGGAACCATAACCGACCCTGTGACGGAAAAGGATAATGAAAAACTCAAGAAAGCAAAAGCTAAAATAGTTTTATCATTAGATGAATCTCTTTTTGTCCACATTGAAAATGAGAAGACTGCATATGCGATATGGAAGAAATTAGAAAATTTATATGAAGACTCGGGACTAACAAGGAAGATTGCTTTGCTTCGAAAACTAATAACAATCCGTTTAGAAGAATGCAATTCCATGACTGATTATGTGAATGATGTTTTTCGTACGGCAAATAAATTGGCAAGCATTAAATTCCCAATTTCATCGGAATGGTTAGGTGCGATTTTACTCGCTGGTCTTGGTGACGAATTTGAACCATTCATCATGGGAATTGAAAGCAGCGCAGCGGTACTAGTATCACTGGAGAAGCAATCAAGGCAAAACTGCTTGATTGTGATTATGGAAAAGTCAAGTCCGAAAACGCATTTTTGAGTGCTAAGAAGAAATTCAAATTCAATAATCTTAAATGCTATGAATGTAATAAGAAAGGCCATATATCTAAGAATTGTCCAGAAAAGAAAAAACCTCAAGGTTTTAAGAAGACAGAGTATAAGAACAAGGCGTTTTATACCGCACTATCATGTCAGACGAAGAACATAGATGAGTGGTATATTGACAGCGGTGCTTCGATGCATATGACTGCTTATAAGAATTTTATGGCTCAAGTAAAACCATCTCCAATATCAGAAATTGTAACTGCCAACAACCACAAAAAGGAAAGTATCTGGAATTGGTGATATTTCAATGTTTTTCGGGAATGAACAGATTGAAGTTAACAATGTTCTATATGTACCAGAATTATCGGCTAACTTGTTGTCTGTTGATTAAAAAAAAAAAAATCTGGTGGTGTATACAAGATCAAAGGCCAGGCGTTGTCATGTATGCTTGCAAGTGGATCTTCTCAATTAATGACATGGCACAGACGGTTGGGACATCTCAATTATGTAGACTTGTGTCGAATGAAGAATGGAGCAGTTGAAGGCGTCGATTTTTCCGAAGATGTCAACATTTTGAAGAAATGCGAGACATGTATGACAGGTAAGCAAACTCGTTTGCCATTTAAGCACACTGGAACACGTTCTAAGAACCTGCTTGACCTCATACACTCTGATCTATGTGGACCTATGGAAGTCAGATCTATCGGAGGCTCAAGATATTTTCTAACGTTTATAGATGATTTCTCACGAAAAGTTTTTATTTACTTTTTAAAAACGAAATCTGAAGTTTCTGAATCATTTAAGGAATTTAAGAATATGGTTGAAACGCAAGTTGGACGAAAAATCAAGATTTTACGCACTGACAACGGAAGCGAATATATTGGACGAGATTTTGAATCTTTCTGCAAGCGTTCTGGTATTGTTCACCAGAAGTCCAATACGTACACTCCAGAGCAAAATGGTGTCGCGGAGCGATTCAATCGCACCATTGTTGAACGTGCGAGATGTCTGATTTTCGATGCTAATTTAGACAAATCGTATTGGGGTGAAGCTGTGAATACTGCGGCGTATGTAATGAACAAATCAGTCAACAGTTATTTCAATGACAAGACTCCTGATGAAATTTGGACCGGTGTCAAGGTTGATTTGAGTGGGTTGAAGATATTCGGATCGCCTGTAATGGTTCATGTCCCGAAACAAAAACGACTTAAGTGGGACCTCAAATCGACAAGAAAGTTGTTTGTTGGTTATTGCGAGACAACTAAAGGATACAGGTGTATCGATCCCAAGACAAAGAAGATTTGTATAAGTCGTAATGTATATTTTACAGAAGTGAAGCAAAATTGATTAACAGCGTTCCAATATGTAAAGATCAAGATTCAGTGGGGGACATTGAAACCACCAAACGTGTTTTAACAAAAGTAGAAATCCCATCTGACGAAAATGAAGCAATAGAAGAAAGTACAATCCCATTTGTCGAAAATACACCAGTTGAAGATGAGAAACAAGAATCTATTGTTCATTCGAATGAAGATTTTTTATCTGCTGAATCTGAAGAAGACGCATGTGTTGACTCATCAGAAGCGGAACCAATCCAGCTAAGAAGATCTTCAAGAATCCCAGTTAAGCGAGTTTTTAATAATTGTGTTTCATATTTTTCTTTTAGAAACGGAAACACAGATCCGACAACTTTAAAAGAAGTTCTTGCAAGTGAAGATAGAAATAGTTGGGAAAAAGCTATCAAGAAAGAGTTGGAATCACTTCAAGAAAACAATGTATGGACGCTTGTGACTCTTCCACAAGGAAGAAAAGCAGTTAAATCAAAGTGGGTGTTCAAGACCAAACGAGATAATGACGACAATGTAATCTGTCACAAAGCAAGATTAGTGGCGAAAGGCTACTCTCAACAGTTTGGCATTGATTATGTTGAAACATTTTCTCCTGTCGTTCGCTACACATCAATTCGTTTTCTCATTGCTTGGGCTGTTAAGAGTAAAATGAAGATTGATCAAATGGATGCAATAACGGCGTTTCTGCAAGGGGATTTTTCTGAGGAAATCTATATGGAACAACCGGAAGGATACACCGATGACTCTACACGGGTATGTAAACTACATAAGTCTATCTATGGATTAAAACAAAGCAGTCGACAATGGAACCGTAAGCTTGATGAATGTTTGAAATCATTTGGGCTTATTCAATCCAAAATGGACCCTTGCGTTTATTTCAATCAAGATGGAAGTCTGATAGTTAGGATTTACGTAGACGATCTTCTTATATTTTGGCGTGAAGAAAATATCAGAGATGAACTAAAAACGTCATTATGTAATTCTTTCAAAATGAAAGATTTAGGAGCGGCAAGAAGTTGCATAGGACTCAACATCACTTATGACGATAAGACTGGCGGCATTTGGTTGGATCAATCGAAATATATCTCTGAAATCCTGGACAGGTTTGGAATGTCCGACTGTAAGCCAGTAGGAACTCCAAGTGATCCTAATCAAAAATTGTCACTTCAAATGATAGAAGGAGAAGAAACCGAAAATGTTCCTTACCAGGAAGCTGTTGGAAGCCTTTTGTATTTGGTTCAAGGATCAAGGCCCGATATAGCATTCGCTGTGAACGATGTAAGTCGATTCAATTCCAAACACGGAAAGGCACATTGGGCAGCAGTTAAACGGATATTCAGGTACTTGAAAGGCTCAATAAACTTTAAGTTACATTTCGAAGGTTCTGAAGACTTAAAAGGATTTTCCGACTCTGATTGGGCATCTGATATTGACAAACGGCGTTCTTGTACAGGATTCGTATTCAGTTTAAGCGGTGGTGCCATATCATGGAGCAGCAAAAGACAACCTACCGTTGCGCTATCAAGCACCGAAGCCGAGTATATGGCTTTATCTGCAGCTGTTCAAGAAGCAACCTGGCTTAAGCAGCTTGGTGAAGAAATAAATCCATCTTTCAAGAAACCAATCGTTATTGCCTGCGACAATCAGAGTGCAATCAAACTTGCTGAAAGCAACTGTTTTAGATCAAGGTCTAAGCACATAGAAGTCCGTCATCACCATATTCGCGATCGAATAAACGACCAGACCATTGCTGTACGTTACATAGCAACAGAAGATATGACAGCTGATAATTTAACTAAAGCTGTTCCATCATTAAAACATCAACTGTGCATCAAAAATATGGGTTTGGGTATTAAAAATTAAAAACTATGTTATTTAAATATTTTAATAAGTGGGGGTGTTAAAATATTATTATGTATGTTACTTCTACTTGTTTTGAAACAACTCCTGTTTAATATTAATATCATAGTATACTCTAAACTCGTCTCTTCTCATTACTCAAATAATATCTCAAATCTCAATAATTGTACTAATACAAAACCCAATTCTGATGAATAGATTAAAATGACCCAAACCCCCTATCTCTCCACATTCGAGACAAGCAATAGATCAGAAATGAAATGTTCAAGGATTTTCTTTTCATACAACACCATATGAATAGCACCAAAAACTATAAAATCCTTTGAAACGCCTATACTTAAGTGTCAATTCCTAACTGTGTTGGTCTTCTGAAGTGCAAAATGCCCTGCTGAATGCAGATCATCCAGTTCAGCTTCCTCCACTAAAATGGTCAATACATCTTGTTTAAATGAACCAGGTTTGGACTGAATCCTAGCTTGCACTACATTGTGGCAGTCACCGAATGGTGATGGTGGTCCAGGTATCCCAAGCAACACATTCACCATGTCCGTTGCTCGTGTTTGCATTCAGAGCACTAGTGAACCATTAACCTAGGCCAACCATTCGCGAATGTTAATGCAAGTTCCGAAACTGCACAGCTCCACACAGTGTCCACAGACAATTTACAATATACCTAAACATTTCTCCCAAGGCCTGCCACAGATCAACTTGTTCCCTCAACACTGACTGATGAATAGATGCTTGGCAGATGGATGGATGGATGGCAAGGCGACCGACCGACGACGAATGTTGGCGGCGAACTGAGTTATGCAAGACGTGTGGTAAGCTGGACAGTCACGAACGCGAAGTTTCAGCTACCTGCTCTAAAAGTTGTTATTCAAATTCGGATTTTTCTTAACTGGCAGTCGGTGGAGGCGTGCGAAAGTCCTTCTTTGGGTGCATTGGATTTGGTTTCGGGGCACAGCCTAACTGTAAATCACATTCTTGTAGGTGTTACCGCGTCAACCCCGAAGCAGTTGGTCAACAGCTGTTTCTAGTATTTTTTTTTTCACGACACGCGGGTGGCAGTGGGAAACGATTTAATTAAAATTGATTTGATATGCTGCTGCATCATGATGGATGGTCCACGACAACGATCAAGTCCGAAGACGCGAGTGCATCGAACTTGAATTGCATCGTCTATGGAGGTTGGTGGTTGGATGTTTGTTAGTTGGACAAGCTTGAGCAAAATAACTGTTGACCACTTTTTGACCAAACGACAAACGAGAATAGACGTGTTGGCGATGGTCGATTGGTTGTAAAAAAATGGCACCCGCATATATGGCAGCGCAGACATTTGATTTATATGGCGATAATGTGATTGCTTTCGCATCAAAAATGGTCACACGTCCCTCTAATGTGATTTTTCCAACGGAACTGGAACAGTTCGAAAGGTCTTTCAATTGTTTCAAGATAAGTTGGATTGGTTGCTGGGTTTTGGTTTTGATTTGACGGCCATATGGAAATGAGGAATAGGCTTGGCCTGTCTAACAAGACACTGGGGGTTTGAAGGGGACCGGTTGATTGTTGGTATTTTTCTTTTGATCTGGTTTATGGGACATTTAAGTGTGTGACAGAAGGTCAGAGAACGGTAATCTTTTTATGACGGAAGGTATGTCTAACGGCGCGGCGTTTGAGGACGCCAAAAGTGAAGAAATTTGAATTTATTATTGGAGATTGATGGAAATTGATTGCAAAAATGGGACACACCTTTGGCTTCACCTTCAAATGAAATACAATTGTTTTATACTAACCCCGGAAAATAAATCTAGAATGCATGCACAACGGAAGGCCTTTAAAGTCGGTACCACTTTCGGTAGTTGTATTTGTCAAACCACCACCGCACCGGTTACACAATACATGTCTTAGAGCCTTTTATCATAAAAAAGCTAGATAAGGACACATATCAAAGATTCATTATGGATTTCAAAAAAGATAAGGGGCTAAAATGGAACCTTGAGGAACACCATAGAATCTTTAAGGTCCAAACCGTAACTGTTGAAAATTCAAACCTGGTAAGAAACAGCGAAATAATGAAATACTTGCCTTATTTTCAAGGCCTCGATTAAAGTCTCATTTTCCACAAGGTGGCGTGTTAGCTTCACTGGCAGCGTTTTGGAGAAATAAATAAATAATAAATACAGTAGCGCGACAGGTCTAGGCCAAGTGGCTTACACTCATTAACAGTTCTCTGAGTGCGTGTGAAGAATTGAGGAATCTACAATTTAACGCCGATTCCCAATGGAAAAGTTGAGAAGCACTTTTTTATGACAGATTGATACTCTCGGAAGTGTAGTCAGTTCTTCGCAACGTTTGGACTTGCTTACTTACTTAAGGTGGCGCTACAATCCGTTGTGGACTCAAACTCAACCAACAGTCTCAGCCAGCCGGTCCCCAGCTAACTGTCCCCATTTTTGCCTTGATTGATTGAGGTCTTCATCTATTTGAGTGCGTCACCTGAGTAGCGTGTTGAAAATATTCGGATCACTCAGAGCTTAGAGCTCAAAAATATAAATAGAAAAATTCCTAAGTCAGGCACAACATTGTTATGTTTTAAGCTAAATCCCTTGCAAAGAATCGAAGAAATGCATTTTTCTTCTCATCATGCTCTTTATGTACCTTCTCTAAGCGTCCTCACTGCAGTGCAGTGCACACCAAGTCAAACGTTGATAAATGCCCACAGCTTAGTCCAGCTATCAAACAAAAGTTGTAAGTCCAGCTCCGTAATCTGTTCACATCCAAGATTTATAGGTCAATATTGAAGTATAAGGAAACGAATTGCGGAATTTCCATTCCAGTAAACGATGGGGACGTACAAAACCTGCGACTCCATCACACCGATCTGGCCTCGCGGTAGCCAAAAGCAGTGATGAGCTGCAGTGGGCAATGCTTTGCATTGGAACAACTCTATCCACACTTTGCCAGTTGAGCCCAAATGACTCTATTTTAGCCCGAATTCGATTGATAGAACCAGTTCGCCCATTCAAATGCAACAAAACGCCAAACACCAGCCATGCGGAATCATCTTCCTATTAAAAAAAATCTGAGGTCATAATTCAGTGCGGTCTCTTGGTTGCATCCTTTTGGCCCCAACTTCGAAATATACATACGAACACTCGCACTCGACTTGTATAATAAATGATAATTATGTTTTGTTTTGATTAATGCCGTCATTAAGTTGCCACGTCGAATGCATGTTCCGCCAGGGAATGTAATTGAAATAAATTCTCTACTTGAATTCAAGTAATTCTGGGCACTCTTCGGCGGAGATGTAGACGAGCACAGAAATACCAAGCGTGAAGAAAGTCTTCCTTCTCGTGTCGCTTGAAAGCGACTCGTGGTGGCAATGGTATCATCGGCGATCGTGCGTCGATGAGGTTCGATTTCATGCAAGTTTAGGAACCGAATTGCACTCCTTAGGCCTTGGTAAGATGAACTCGATGTCGATAGATGAATGAATAGATTGGTGAGCTACGGTATGCTATTATAATGCGTTGATATATGTTTCCGGCATCAAGATGCACTCTGCAAGCTGCACACTATGCATACGGACTTTGCTTCATCGCTTCAGCGACCAACGATCAACGGGCCCCGGAGAACCAGTAGAAGCAGAAGCGACTCTTCTAGTTGAGAGTGATGAATGCCCAAGTGCAACCCAAATACGGAATTTATAAACACTATCATTTAATTATGGCTCCGATGACGTGTGGCTGGAGGACACGGAGTGACCTAGTGTTTACGTATGGAAGCTTGTGTGGTTTCCTTGGTGGCTGGCCCTTTGGGGTGATTTGTGGAAACGATGATCCCCAGCTTGTTGAGGATTTATTGATTGCTTGGATGCAGCCGCATTGCAGATGAGTTGCTGGTTTTGTGAAGCTGGATTGCATCTAATAGACAGCTCGGAGTTCGATGGATTAAGTAGATGTTTGGATTATAATTTTGTAGTCGCTTATTTATGCTTTGGAGCAGTAGATGTGAAGTTCATATGGACAGATTGTAAGTGGATACGGTTAATCATTTGGATTTTGATGGATTTAGATACTCGTATTATGACTTTATAAGGATTTTGTAATTTTGTTACTTAATTTTAAGGGAATTCAAGGCTGACAAATTTATGAACTTTGGTCCTGGAGGAACAGCTTCTGTGTTTTAATCCTGGAATTTTTATTTATTGACAGTCATGAATTTTACTGTTTGCCTGAGGGAGATTCAACTTTTATGGATGGCCGGGCTACTACTTGGAATGCAGTTTCGTATTTATTGGTTCCAGGCTTGCACCTGCGTATCCTGTTTTATTTTAATGTCTTTGTCGGCTCATATAAAACAAACATTTCTAGATGAGATATAACATTTACAAAAGCAGCAGCCCTTAGACCTGGGATTTCAGTGATGCTTTTAAGAAGGAAGCAGGAAATATAAGAAGAGTACAACTAGTTCTAAAAAGCGGGTTTCTAGGGTAAAATGATGGTGATATAGAAATTTTAACGGTGGTGCTTTCAGTTCCACAGAAGAGATCAAACCCTCGCGTCGTCGGTATAAGCGTTCGATAGGTCGAACTTCGAATAAAATTGCTTGGTAAAAGCTTCTGAAGTTTACATGTAATTTTTTTTTTTTTGATAACTCGAACTCAAGTGGCATCAACTTCGGTAAGTCGAATTTTTTTAGCGGACTTCCCGAATATTATATTAAAAGTCTAATTTTTGAAAAAAAAAAAAATACATAGTAGGCGTCTTCTAAATAGGTAGTAAGTACCTACCTACTAATCAAAATAATTTTTGAAAAAAAAAAACATAGTAGGCATCTTCTAAATACTTGATGAATAGACAAAATATAAGTTAAAAGTGATCAAAAACTGACATAGAAAGTGGGCGTTTGTGTAAAAGTGAGTTTAGTATTTATTACGTGTGGATATGTCGCTAAAGCTAACTTTGAAAATATTATCCATTGAAGGTAAGTTCAAATTACTTAAAGAAGCCGAAAGTGGTGTAAAATGAAGGATGTGGCTATCAAGTATGGCATTCCAGTACCTAATTACTGTTTGTTTATATTTGATAGGTACTATCAAGAAGTGTCGCCCTTGTTCGAAGCCGAGGAAGCCATTTTTTTTATACGAAGTTGGCAATATAAAAAACCTTTGGGTTACAAACTGGTAAGTGAAATTGTATTGTAATAGAGTTTTTATTGTGTAAAGGGTGTCCGGTAATTCGTGCGCCATACTTTGGAAAGTGATTCTTGGTCTCATTGCAATAAAAAAAACTGCTCTACTACCCGAACATTTCCTCAAATTTTGTGCCAGACACTCCACTGCTGGTACAAAAAAAGGGTGAGTCCTCAACGGATTTGCATGAGATTTTTATATGACTAGACAACGGTTGTTGGGTCAGCTAGTAAGGTGGTCCCAACTCAGAAACCTTGGTGGGTTCATGCACCATAAAACTTTGTAAAAGATCATCACATGGGCAAATGCATAGCTTATGTATGATATTTGGGGTAAATGGGGTGTCCACTTTTTTGGCCATATCTAATGAACGGGTTGGTCGATTTTGTACAAAATACTTAAAACCCATTTACACCACTACTCGAACATTCCCTCAAAATTTGGTGCCAAACACTCCACTGGTATAAAACTAGTGCATCCTCCACAGATTTGCATGAGATTTTCATATATATGTATTGTAATGTGTATTCACTTCATTTATCTCATACGCTCTGTATCTCCTTCTATTGTAATGTCTAATACTAATGTGTATACTTTATTATCTCTTACTCTCTGTATCTCTTTCTATATTTAATGTACACACTTTTCATTACTCTCTTTACTTACTCTGTATCTCTTGTTTATTTAATGTACATACTCTCTTTACTTAATATCGTTTAATTGTAGTAGTAAACACTCGTGAGGGGCAATAATTAATTAAGATTAAGAGAAACTTTTTGTTTAGCATTAAGAACGTTAGCCCCTACAAAAATCCCAGTATTTTTTTTTATTTGTAAATAGAGAGCTTCTCGAACTTTCAGAACCAATAGTAGTTTCTAGAACCCATCATTTTTGATATAAATAGCCGTTTGGTGGCGAGGCGGATTAATTAATTGTGAACTGCGATAAAGAAAAGTACTCTGTGTTTGCAAAGTTATAATTGAAAGTGTTGAATAAATAAGTTTGTGAGTGATTTGAATAAAGTGAATTTGTGTTTTATTTAAAAAGTGAATAAGTTTTAATTGTCGGACCAAGCCGAATATTACATTGGTGTCAGAAGTGGGATTAAAACTTATTGAGAATAAAACAGTGAACAGTGATTAAACTATTTTGTTTGAAATAGTGAAGTTAAAAAAAAAAATGAGTAAAGTTTTGAAAGACTTAACTGTCTCTGAGCTAAAGGCCGAACTAAGCAAACGTGGCTTAAGTGGGGCAGGATGTAAAATCGAACTCGTAAAACGGCTACAGGAATATCTGGAAGAACAAAATGAAGACCCAGATACGTTTGCTTTCGAAGTGGAAGCAAAATCGAAAGAGGTAAATGCAACTGCCGACTTATCTACCATGATGACACTTCTTCTAGCCAAATTTGAAGAGAATCAAAAGAATGTTCGGGAGCAACTAGAAACTCAAAACAAGAATGTTCTGGAGCAACTAGAAGCTCAAAGAAATGACCAAAAGCAAGAACAGCAGAATATTCTAGAGCGGTTTGACGAACACAGAAACCTTTTAGAGGGCAGGTTTACGGACTTCGAAGAGAGAATCACTACTCTCGACGAGCGCGTCGAAAAACAAAATGCACGTTTCGAGAAAATGGACGAACAAATCGAAACCATCACAAATGAACTAGAAAAAGTGCGAAAGATGAAAGCTCGAGAACCTTCTGGAGAATGCTCAAGAAAGAGAGAAGTGAATCCTCCAAGCTTTGATGGTCAGATTCCGTGGTCAATCTACAAGAAACAGTTTGAAGCAGCAGCGTTAACAAACGGCTGGGACGATGACGAAAAATACATTGCTCTTACACTTGCCTTGAGAGGAGCAGCTGCCGAACTGCTACAAACCATCCCAGCAGAGAAGAGTGGTGACTTCAAAGTTCTGGTAAACGCCATTGAACAGCGGTTTGGGGATAGCCACATGGCAGAAGTCTTCCGAGTTCAACTAAACAACAGGGCACAGAAAAGAGGTGAAACTCTGCAGCAGCTTCAGGCAGATATCGAGCGATTGGTTCACCTGGCATACCCAACAGCTGGCAACGAGATAATAAATCAACTTGCTGTTGAAGCCTTTGTGAGAGCTGTGGGCGATATAAATCTCCAAAGGGCTATTCGCACTGCCGGAAAACAAACACTACCAGAAGCATTGGCTTTCGCTCTAACAATGGAAGCCGCAGAACAAGCTTCCCAAAACGTGCATCGCGTGAGAGAATTGGAAGTCCAAGAATGCTCTTGTCAGAAGGCTACTCTGGAAAGGAGTCAGCGAGACGGACCAGCACGATGCTGGAACTGCAACAAGACTGGGCATCTTCAACGACAGTGCAGATTACCGCGAAGACGAACCTCATGTCAACACTGTGGAAACAGAACTTACTCAACAAGTCAAAGTAACACCAACAACGTTGCTTCCGAAGCTGTTTCCCACCCGGGAAACGAATAAGAACCAACTTCGAGGGGCAGAAGCTGGTTTCTGGTATCGATGGCCCCAGAAACACCATCCAGGTTTCTCAAACGAAACGTGACAACAAGAGCCTGACCGTGGAAGCAAGTATAAACGGCAACAAATGTGTGGCTACCATCGACACCGGTGCCACGGCGGTCCATCATCTCTCACTACCAAGGTTGGTCACATCCCTAAATTGTGCACAGCCGGCGACGTCTGAGTTCATCTCACTCAACTCGCTTTTCGAGGGGTAACCGATCGAGTCGTTTCCCTGCCCATGAGCATCGCATCGATAGAATTGCCTGGGGCCACATTCGCCACAGCCCATCAGCGCAATAGGATAGATTCCCAAACCCAGTCGATCTTTGACTTCAGTGGTGGATAGACGTGCGTATTAAGCCTTAGCAGTGAAATTAAAAAAGCAAGTTATTCCTAGTAATCTAATTAAAGCCAGCGTTATCTTTAAGTGTCCGATAGCGCAGAGGTTAGCGTATCGGCTTGCAAAGTGAGAGGTTGTGGGTTCAATCCCCACTAGGGTGTGAACATTTTTTTTTTTTCATAACCATTCTTGGTTATGATTAACTTAATTAAAATGAACAATAAGCCGACAGGGGCATCGAAAGATGCTTCTGTTAAATCATCCGATGCGAGATTAGCGGTAGAAAACACCGCAAGTAATGAAGGAGGTAAAAAGAGGAGACGTAGTCAAAGACGTAAGCCGAATTTGGACAACAAAAGGCTAGCCACCACCTCAGACAAGCTGCAAGCTGAGGTGGATGACATTAACAAAGCAGCAAAGACAACGGCAACAAAAAAAACCCAAAGGCAATTGGAAGAAGACTCATATTCGGACGATTCTGTTGAGTACATGTCCGGAGAAGGGGAGGGACTGTACAGATCCGGCAGCAATAAGTTCGCTGATCTGTCCACGGAGTTCACCGATGAGGAGGTAGAAGAAGCCCTCCTTACAAAGCAATCCAGCATAGACAAATGCGAGAAAATGCTTAACACGCTTAAGGAGGAAATTAAGCCCCTTCTTCTACGCCTTAAGCAAAAACAGGAGACGCGCCGGCAAGAAGAGGCAGCGGTATTAAAAAAGAAGCAACTGCAGAGGCAGCAGCAGCAAAGCCAACAACAACAACCACAGCAGCAAAAACAACAACAACCACAGCAGCAGAAACAGCAAAAACAAGCTCCAGCAGCAGCATCAGCAGCAGTACCACAAGAAGCGCCACCAGTAGCGTCAACGTCAACAGCAGCGAGGCAACAACAACAGCAACACCAGCAACAACCACGGCAAAAGTCCGACAAAGTGCCACCAATAAGGACGTACAAGGTCGACCTTAAGGACTTAAAAGAGGTATGTAAGTCGGCCACGGATAATAAATTTAGTATTAAAATTATAAATGAAAAGCAGAAGCGGTATTCGGTCCAATGCTTCACATTGGCCGAATACAATTTAGTTAAAGAGTATCTAAAAGTTGCAACTGCTGAATTCTTCAGCTTCACTCCTAGGAGTGAAAAACCGAAGACGGTCCTTTTGAAGGGCATCAGTTCCTGCACGGAACCAGAAGAGCTCCTAGCTGAGCTCCGTCAGAATGCCAGCGATGACCTCGAATTCATCGGAGTCAAGCCTTTTTCTACGGTAAGGTCCAGACGGGAGGGGCATAAACTGCCAATATTCATTGTTACTCTGTCGCCCCAAAGTAGACTGGAGAGTCTCAGGAATATTACTATCCTAGACTACCAGGTCATACACTGGGAAAAATTAATGAGGCACGACGACATGCTGCAATGCATGCGCTGCCAAAGGTTCGGTCACGCTGCAGCCAATTGCGAAATGCAGTTGCGCTGTGTGAAATGCGCCGAAACCCACAATAGGGGTGAATGCAGGCTAGGGACTGAGCGGGTCGAAGACATGACCCAGCTCAAGTGTGTTATATGCGGGAACGAGGGACACCCTGCAAATTATCGGGGCTGTCCTAAGGTCCAAGAGATACGGGACAAACAGGCCAGCCAAAAAGCCGCAGAAAGTCGACCCGTACGACAAGCTCCGACAACAAATTCACTCGTGAGACCCGGTGTTTCTTACGCAAGATCTGCGAAAGGAATGGGTAAAGCGAGACAGGCTCCACCACCGGTCGCCCCACAGGCCCAAGTGCCTAAGGCGACGGAGGGGCAGCCAGATATTCTGTCCTTGTTGCTGAGCATTCAAGGCCAGTTGGCAGGACTGCAAAGTCAGATCGTGGAGCAAGCCGGAAGAGTAGATAAACTCTACTCTATGATGGCTGGCCCAGCGCAAATTCAGGGTTAAGGGCGCGCTGCCGAAGACGCGCCTTAGGATCCTAGGTTTGAATGTGAATTCATTGATTAGGATCGAACGTAGAGCCAATTTGTTCCAGCTGTTAAAAGACCACAGTCCTGATGTGTTTATGGCTAGCGAAACCAAGCTAAACCAGAAACATAAACTGACTAACAACAATTACAATATCGTAAGAAGAGATCGACCCGGCTCTACTCAAGGAGGCGGTGTTGCCATCTTCATACGTAAGGGCATTAATTATAAAGTCATATACAATAATGATTTGCGAAAGCTCCGGACGCTAGAAGTTTGCGTCGTATGCATCTCTCTCACTCAAGGGAAGCGGATGTATATGATTGCAGCTTATGCGGCTGAAGCTCCGCAGGCTAATATCTTTATTTCAGAGCTCGAGGTTCTTTTCAGAGTACTTAAACTGAGCTTGGAAGAAAACTACTTCGTTATGGCCGGAGATTTGAACGCCAAACATGAAGATTGGGGAAATCAAACTCATAATCCAAGAGGTAATCATCTTTTTAATTTGATGAATCTTCACAGTTTTGAATATGGTGTCGACTTGCTGGCTACTGAAAGGCCATCGTTCCCAAGGAGCGGTTCCTTCCTGGACCTTTTGCTGTACGATACCAGACTGACAATTACGGACAAAGTGGGTAATCGCCCTCGAAACTGTTTACAGACAGTCGAGTACGACAGTGATCACTGTGGCTTGGCTGCTGTAATACAGATTCCGAACGAGCTTGTGGAATTGGATGAATTCGTTCCAACGCACTCTTACAATTATAGTAAGATGCGATGGCCGCGTTTCACCCAAGTCCTTGCAAGTCGTTCGAGTGACATAGCCCCACCAAACAACAGAAACTTGACAAATACAGAAATCGACCAACACCTGGAACAGATGGACAACATAATAAAACGAACTATGGAACGGACAATACCAAAGTACAAGGAACGCGACCAAAACAACGTCTACAGTAACGCAACGATAGACGCACTACACAGACAGAAAAGCGGACTACTGACAAGACTGAAAAACTTGTACAGACGATTTACAGACCCGAACGACCTGGAGATTAGGACACTGAAGTCGTCGATAAAAAACGTCAACACCCTGATCAAGGAAAACTACAGGTTATCTATTAACTTGTATTGGGACAAGAAAATTCGGGCCGTTAATGCTAGCGACCCGAGTATGTTCCCTAAGATTAATAAGATATTTAGGTCCAAGAATCAGAACGACCTTCCGTGTCTTAAGCTCCAGAGAACTACAGAGAACAGAGACGTACTCCTGACAGCGCAAATTGATCCTGAAGAAGCCGTCTTGGACGATGACTTCTTTGTGATTGAAGATCCGCAAGAGAAAGTGGAGACAGTTGGTGCTGCTTTCCAGCAAGTGTATAAGGTGAATGTTTGCACTCGCCCGAACCACGACCTGGAGAACAGAGCCTTACTTCATCACTTCTACCTGAGGAATGATATTTCGCATTGGCGATCCGAGAACCGTGGTTTTACCCGGTTTGATGACGATTTCTTAGCAAACGCTATAATCGCCGAGCGAACGGGCCCAAGTCCCTTGCTCATCGCGAAGGTAGAACTCCAGCTCATCTTCGATTCAATAAAGAATAAGAAGTCAGCAGGTGTCGACGGTATATCCAACATTGTACTAAGACACTTACCGATTGAAGCCATCGACATTTATACCACACTGTTCAATAACGCGCTGAATAATGCATATTATCCAGTGCGTTGGAAGACAGCTGTGGTTCATCCTCTCCCGAAAAAGGGAAAGGACAACTCCAATCCTTCAAATCTCCGGTCAATAAGTCTTCTTCCAAGCATCAGCAAGGTATTCGAAAAGGTAATCAATAGGGCTCTGGCTGAGTGGGCTGCGGACAACAGTATAATTCCGGATAACCAGTTCGGGTTCAAGACGGGACATGACACCATTCATGCCGCGGGTAAGCTCGTTTCTGATATCCAATGGAACAAGTCCAAGAAACAATGCACGGGTGCTGTTCTGGTTGATTTAGAGAAGGCCTTCGACACCGTATGGTTAGAAGGTTTGTACCTAAAACTCACCAGACTAGGCATCAGTAAACCATTATTGTATATGCTTTATGATATGCTCAACGGTAGAAAGTTTGTTGTCAAAAGTGGCAATGTAACTTCTACCACCACCTTTGAAATTAAAAACGGTCTTCAACAGGGAGCGGTGAACTCGCCGATCCTCTTCAGCATTTACACCAGCGATCTGATAGGTAGCTTAACTAACGCAATTGCGTATGCCGACGACCTGATTGCGTACAGAACGGCTCGAAAGGTTGAAGTTATTAGAATTCTCTTGCAGCGTGACTTCGAGAAGATTCAGCGATACTGCGACGATTGGAAACTGAAAATAAATGTCCAAAAGTCGGAGACAATTTTGTTCCGGACTCCGTTGGCTAAAGCCTCACGAGATACGTGTAAGAATTGGCGCAAGATGGTCATTGTTGATCCACACGGACAGGCATTGACGAGCAAAAGTGTAGTGAAGTACCTCGGTATCTGGTTGGACCAGTATCTGTATTTCGACAGACATATAGATGCTGCTCTGACTAAGGCCAGAGGAGCCTTCGCTCTGACGAAACGGCTGTTCTACAGCAGTCGGCTTGACCCCAGAGTGAAGGTAATTTGCTACATGGCCCTCATACGGCCAATGATTGTTTATGGTTGTCCAGTGTGGTTCAACATCGCCCCTTCCCAAATGGAGAAGTTTCGGGTGTTCGAGAGGCAGTGTCTTCGGCGCTGTCTCGGTTTGTATCGGACACCGGAATCTTCTTATCTGCATAATTATTCAAACGAGGTTCTATACAACGGGGCTCGAATCAATAGAATTGACAATTTCGTGATAAAACTTGTTCGGGGTCATATTGCGAGAGCTATGACTTCGACCAACAATTTGATTTTCGGGCCGTTCTATCCGAACGACAACTACTTCGAAAATGCACGCTTGAGCGGCTTCATCCCACCAGAGGCATTCCTCTATCTAGACCAGTGCGGCATGATACAAGATAGATTGGCAGTACCGCTTATCTACCACGTCAGGCGAAGAACCGTAGACCGGCGGCTTTTGTATGAACGAGGCATCCTCGCTCGTGATGGAGCGGAGCTGCTTCGGTTCAGTAGGGCTGTGTCCGAAAAGGACCGTATTGATAGGGTGAAGCAGGAGAACCAGTTTTGGTGGCTTCAAACTGCATCTGATAATGGGTAATCCGGGGTGGGGTATTTTTGCCTTGGCCGGCTTACATACTTGTTTTAGTCTAAGGTTTTAGGTTTAAGTAGAGTAGGTAGTATGCGGGGGCACTAAAGAATATATATATAAAAAAAAAAAAAATGCTAACAAAAAAGCGAAAAAAGTGAAAAAACAAAAAACAATATGAGAATGTGAAAAAAGACAATTATAAAAATCACGAACACAACATCAAAGGACATAGTTTTTGCCGCTGTGGTTGTTCTAGTTTTAAGTAGTTTGTAGGTAGATTAGGTAATTTTAAGTTTTATTTTTAGGACCTTAGTTTGTAAGTTAACCCCCCTAGATAAAAGTTAATGTCATTAGTTTTTTCAATTTTCTAATAAAAAAAAAATAAACAAAATGAAGTTAAATGAAATAAACATAGTTCGTAGGCCGAAAGGCATTAATTTTAAGAATCATGAATTACTTAGAGCGCCCGATTAGGGCCAGTAAGTTATATATAAGTAGTAATAGTTAGGCTAGTTTCCAATTTTTGTCTAGCATGTTAGTAGAGTTAAGATTAAAATGAATAAAAAAAAATGAAAAAAAAAAAAAAAAAATAGATTCCCAAACAATGGGAAACCCAAAGACTGTGCAACGCGCGTCACAGCAAAGAGCAGCAAGCTACACGAAAGCTTACGCAACAGCAGCAACAGATAGCGACAACAACAGAGTTCCAAGCAGGAGATCGAGTGTGGCTTTACAATCCCCATCGACAAAAAGGGTTGTCACCGAAACTTCAACGGGACTGGGAAGGTCCATATACAGTGATTAGTAAAATCAACGACGTCGTGTACCGGATACAAAAAGGAGTCAGAGGTAAACTTAAAGTCGTACATCGCGACCGACTACATCGCTACAGTGGTGATGAAGATGATGGATTTGTTCGGGACGATCAATCCTAAGGAGGGGGCAATGTAATGTGTATTCACTTTATTTATCTCATACGCTCTGTATCTCCTTCTATTGTAATGTCTAATACTCGATCTCTTTCTATATTTAATGTACACACTTTTCATTACTCTCTTTACTTACTCTGTATCTCTTGTTTATTTAATGTACATACTCTCTTTACTTAATATCGTTTAATTGTAGTAGTAAACACTCGTGAGGGGCAATAATTAATTAAGATTAAGAGAAACTTTTTGTTTAGCATTAAGAACGTTAGCCCCTACAAAAATCCCAGTATTTTTTTATTTGTAAATAGAGAGCTTCTCGAACTTTCAGAACCAATAGGAACCAATAGTAGTTTCTAGAACCCATCATTTTTGATATAAATAGCCGTTTGGTGGCGAGGCGGATTAATTAATTGTGAACTGCGATAAAGAAAAGTACTCTGTGTTTGCAAAGTTATAATTGAAAGTGTTGAATAAATAAGTTTGTGAGTGATTTGAATAAAGTGAATTTGTGTTTTATTTAAAAAGTGAATAAGTTTTAATTGTCGGACCAAGCCGAATATTACAGTATGTATATGTATGTGGGATTGAGGGGCACAGGGACACAAATTATAACACGACCAATTGGGCCATATTCATAGAGAAATGTTTAAGTCGTTTAAGCTTAATAGTTTAGGAAAACACAGCTTCTATTCATAGACGATTTTCTTGCTGTGTTTTACTAAACTAGAGTTTATTGAAAAATCTACTACAACCTTCATTCAAATGAACAAATCAAACAGCAGGAATGTCAAAAAAAAATTGAAATTTTCAAAATTCAAATGTTAATTTTAAATCAAGAAACATATTTGTTACTATGCATGTATGTACATATTGCATGCGAACAAATTGTTCTATGGACCAGATTCAACGCAATGAAAGAAGATTATGATAAGATTATAACGTTTGTGGCAAGATAAGTTTGAAAACCTTTTGGTTTTATGAAGTTGTTGTTTCTTCGAGTCTGTGTAGTGTAATATTAGTGCTTTGTTTCTTCGCTTCAAATTGGAGGTTGCCGATGATGATAACCCTGACGATCTGTATCATCACGACAAATTCGCTTAGCATGTTTTTAGATATCTTAAATTGCATACAGAAATTAATAAGAACATGTTCAAAATCAGAACAATCAATCCACCATATCTTTAGTTCCGGGATCAAATTCATAGTGCCTCGTTGAGAGAACCACAAAAAATAGTGGACACAAATTCACTTATACTTATATCCAATTTCCGGTTAGAGGCACACACATGTGTTATAGTCCCCATAAAAGACGACTTTAATTAATAAAGTGAATGATATTTTGAAATTAAATAGAAAAGTTACAACTTAAACATAGCATCACCCATGTTTAAAGTTAGACCCCAGTTTAGCTCTTAATCCTAGGACTTAATGTGATTATGAATAGCTTAAACTCCAGTTTAAGTTATTAACAGCTTAGCAGCAGTTTAAAAATGTCTATGAATATGCCCCATTAAGTTTTAAGTTAAGTTTTAATTCAGATAAATTTAGATGTAAGATTTTAAGAATTTAAGTTTAATCGTATCGTAGCATTTCCTCGTGGCTCGTCGCGTTGCAAACTCGTATCGATCTCTTCTTTCTTCGTCTTTTTTTTCTCCAGCTAGCTGTACTTCTCTGATTCCGTTTCTCGTTTCTTGTGTGTTGTGTTAGTGTGTAGGTATAATTAGGCTTTTTGTAATTTTCATACCGTTGAAGAAGACGGACTTTGTGGTTTACTATACTCCACATAATATTATAGATATTAATTACAAAATAATAACCATTTGAATGAATTATATGTTTACTTTTTTTATTTCTTAGATCGACATCGATTTTAAACATCTTTTCCCCAATGCCAGTAGCCTGCTTCTTAAATTTGAAACTTTTTCAAAGGACATCCTGAAAATTTATGGAGAAAAAATAAAATCTAAGTCGTTGCTGTGCAAAATGAACGAGATGGAGTACGAAAGTAAGACACATTTTCGTATGCACATTCTTAAATAATTCCTCTATGGAGTTTTATTATACTCAATAGTGTTATTTTATTAAGAAATTAAAAATGTATTCCTTTCGCATACCTACAGTGTCTCCCAGCATAAATGATGTAGTAGATATTTGGTGTTAATACTTGGTAGGGTAGCCTTTCTGTTTTAAAACTGACTCAAGCTTTTTAGGCATTGAAAGTACCAGCTTTTTGGTGTACTCTGAAGAAATTAGACTCCATTCTTCCAAAAGAGCTTTTTTAGGTCTTCTTTGGACCGTATCTCGTGCTTACGAACATCTCGCTCAAGTTTGGACCACAAATTCTCAATAGCATTGAGGTCCGGTGACTGTGCAGGCGGTTGCATTACATGTGGGCAGTTCCAAATAAGCCAAGACTGAACAATACCCGACATATGTTTTGGATCATTATCTTGGTACATTCTAAACTTGTCCTTAATGTTCAGTTTTTCGGCACTTTGCTTCAGATTTTGCTTCAAAATCTCTAAGTACATGTTCTTATCCATGTTTCCTTCGATAAAAACAAGGTTTCCTACACCAGCCGACGACATACTACCCCAAACCATAACGTGACCGCCACCGTGTTTGACTGTGCCACGCAAATTCTTGGGCTGGAGCTCAGTATTTGGCTGTCTCCATACATAAGCCTTGCCGTCAGATCCGTGAAGGTTGAATTTGCTTTCGTTTGTGAAAATCACGGTATCCCTCCGGATAGTTTCAGCGCTGCTATTTTTTCCCAAATATTTTTTCACTTCTTCTGCTAGTTTTGGTGCACTTAATGTTGGAGTTTCTTTTACTTTTCGCACAATCCATCTGCAGTCACTTTCGGAAAATTATATTTATATTATATTACATTACATTACATTTCACAGTACTTCGCACATAAATGTAACGAACTACAGACACATAGCAGCACTGGTGACTGAGACCATCGGCTGGGACAGAACAATACATTAATACAACAGAGAGAGATAGATAGACACATAGAAAGAAAGCACACATAACAGAAACAGAGGAGGAGACTTAGATTTATATTGTCTCATGTTATCGCACAGGTGGCCTCAGATAAGCTGGCGATTTTTGTAGAAAAAGATGCTGCTGAAGCTGGGGTTTGAACCCGTAGCGTTCGGCTTAGCAATCCACTACTCTATCCTCTGAACCATGGCCACCTGCGGAAAATATTTTATTTGGAGCTTTTCTACCCTTACTAACGATTCTATTTTCACGCACATAACGCTCAATAATGTGTTGTACTGTTGAAGAGCGTATATTCACCATTTCGGCAATTTTTTTTGGCTTTTACCATCTTGAAAATGCTTTATTACCAGTTCACGAGTTTCAATACTAGTATGACGGCCCATATTGAAAAAAAACGGAAAAAGATGTCGTGCTTATGAAAACTGATTTTTAAAAATATCTTTTCCTAGGTTTCATTATAAACAACTCCCACATATCCCAACAGAGCATACTTTCTGCCTTTAAAACTCGGTACATCATTTAAGCTGTGAAATTATTTAATAACAAATTAATCAATTTGTTCTAGTTTTAATGGTAAAAAGATGATTTTTTTTCTATTTTCAATATAAATGCATTGAAAATTAGTCTTAAAATTAGACCATTTGTCAATAATTCCATCTGTTAGTAAATTCACTGGGGTTTTTAAGGTTTTCTTACAAAAATAGGTATTTACTACATCATTTAAGCTGGCAGACACTGTACCTATCATGATCATATTTTGCTTAAAACAAAGAAAATTCTAAATTTCACAGATGGGCGTTGTTGTGGAGTATTGTACATTTGTACCTCCTCCACAGCGTTCTCATTCCAACACCATAAAAAAAAAACAACTCCGGCTGGCGAAAAGAATAAAACATCAAAATTCTCCATCCGAGACTCGCAGCGTTGCAGCTCAGCTTTATGCTAGACGGCAAAACAGAGGCGGACTGTGAGGAGCATATAAAAGAAAGGATGGACCAAAATATGCGAATCCAGCCATTTCCGCTCCTCACTTGGGATATTTTAAACCCAATGGATATCATCATTTACTTCGATGGAATTAAATATAACATGAATTCAGCAATCTCTGCGTTTGATATATTCTTTGAAATTTTTCAAGTTTTTAATCTTGAGTATCCAGCACCGTCAGTGCTTGTTTGGACATTCATCCAAAAATATTTTTACACTATAAGAACAGAGTACGACAATGACATTGAAAGTACCGCCATCAACTGTTTGATCCAATCAATGAAATAAAAAAAAAACTGTGTTTATTGAAAAAATAAAATAATCTAAAGTAATTTCATTGTTGTCGTTATTAAGGCGTCGTTATTACTTTCCATGGTCGAATCTTTGGGTTTTCTTTTTCAGCATTCATCCAGAGCTGCTTTTACGTAACTTATTTAGATCTTAATCAACGAATTAAGTAAGGCATCTACCATTACTGATTTGTATTTGGCCCGATTCGAACAAATACGTGATATCATATAGTTGATTTGAAGAGCACATTGTGAAATTGAATATTTTTCTTGTTGAAAACACAAACGTTTTTATTTTAGCCAAATAAACAAAAAGTTGAATTGACTAAACTAATAACTCAATTGAAGAAATTTTCATCAAATTCACAACGGTTATTATAGTCAAATTAATTAAATTAATATTCAATTTGACTAATTTCTTTTATTTAAATAAAAAAAAACTCGTCAAATTAACGATCTTAATTAGTAGAATTGAAAAAATAATTAACTAATTTTTTTATTTAATTTGACAATTATTCTTCAAATCAACAAACGTAAAATAAATAAAAAATATTTGTAGATTTGACGAATTTTCTTCAAATTCACAGCTGACTACCAAATATTCAAATTGAATAAATGAATTATTCAAGACAACAAACGGATTAGTGGGGTGTATATTAACCTACTTTTCGTTGATTTAACCTGTTTTCACCACCTTTTTTGGTTCAGTGATAAGTAATCAAAGAATGAGAATGGGTAGACTTCGTAGTCACATAGTTTCGGAATACGCTCAATGTTATGTTGATGTGACGGAGGTTTCTCTGGCTTGCAACGCACGGTTTGGTAAACGGTTCTCAACAAGGTTTCCCTTGCGTCATCAACGGTTTTATCAATGAAGTTTCCTCCGGCTTTCAACGGAAATTAACCGGTGATTTAACGTGTCTAGGAGTATACTTTGACCGAATAATCTACCACTTCCCATCCTGTGTTTGTCGTCGACGGTTCAGTGCCATTTTCTTTGCAAACAGGTTGTGAACTGCTTGTGACCACGACGGGCACCGTGTTTGCTCAATCCAGACAACAAGCGCAACCGTCACTTCGGAACAGTGTTTGACGCTGTTTAAGCCCAATCCGAAAGTTTCTAAGTTGTTTCATGACAGTCAACTACATATGCATGTGCTGGTACATATAAGAGACCAAGCAACAGTCGAATCACTAGATTCCAGCCACAGAACGTGCACCGAAGAAAGCGAAAACTGTCTCATCGGCTAGAAAGTCATGGCCACCGTCTTTTGGGATTCACATGGTGTGATCCACATCGACTACATGGAGATGGGCAAAAGGGTCCAATTCGACGCCAAGCAACAACAAAAAAAGAAAGAAAACCGACTGACTCACACCTCCACCATCTCATTAGGCTACGAATTGCTGCCCCATCCATCAGATTTCCAGATTTGCCCCAAACTTGAAAAAGTCACTAGCCGGGCTAATGAGGAGGTTAAAGAAGTGTAAGCATCATTGAGTCAAGTGTTTCGTGTCAAAAGGAGATTCGATTGAAAAAAAAATTGCAAAATTGATGCTTTATAGACATCTAATGGGGGTTTTGTACGGCGGCCAAGAGTTTTTCACTTAAGGTAGACTACAGACGGAATCTTGTTATGGTAACTGACCTAAGGTTATGATCGTGCGTCAATTAGACATTGTTCGCTTTCTCTGTGTTTTTTGTAATTCAGAAATTTCCACGATGCTCTGTAGATCCATGGGCCCTGATCACTTTTAAGAAAGTAGTAACTTTACCTGATTAAGACAGTGCAGAGCAAATCTCTAAGCATAGTCTCCGAATCACCTTGCATTTCCCATTCTCTTTAATTACCATCACTAAGTAAATTTAACCATATTTCACCGCTTCAATCCGAAAGAAAAAAACAAACTGACAACAGCTCCAAAGTCAAAGATCACCACCAGCACCAATACTGCCTACCAGTAACAGCCGCAACACGCAAATTGTTACATAAAGACACAATCCCCTCCAAAATAGTCTTCGCAATGTTAGCTGGGTCATATCATCCTTAACTGATGTTCCATGGAATGAACTCCATCGCAATCCACTGGCTTCCTATTTTCTTCTTATCCCACATTCAGTGCCAATGCCCATCAACCACCACGTAGTTCGTGCGCTGCTTACGCTTATCATGCAATAAGATTAAGCGATGTTGATTCTTCTTCCGATCCTATCGTTTACTGGCCCAGCAAAAAAGAATTAAATAAATACACCCAGAAGCCAGTAGTCGATTCTTAAACTGCGATTATTACCACAGGTCGTCGCGTCGGTCGGTTCAATCTCAAGCCGAATCGCTGGCCATAGAGATATTATGCCATTTGGGAATCTTGAAGACGCATTTTCTTAGAATCGTGGGTATTTATGCCCAAAGGCGCGTCGCATCGTTGTCGGTTGGTCGTATGGACAGAAGCTGCAGAGGAAACACAAATCTATGACCACACACTATCGCTTGAAGAATATTATGTCGGTATACGGGTGGAATTTATACCATCTATCTGGAATCTAATTTGGGTTCTTATTCCTCCACCTCTTAGCACAAGGGTGCTAAGAATCTATGCGAGCGAAGATTATTGAAATTAATTCTGCGCTAAGTATGAGAATTAGGATGTGGGCGGATTGCCTCGTCCACTAACGAGCCACAGTATCATGGATCGACTTGGTTTGTTTATTGTATTGGCAAGGTGGTACTTTATCGTTTCGAAGGGTCAAAATGAATAATTCCCAAAGATTCGAGGTGATTTTATAATTAAATTCAATAAATATCCAACAACAGGGCGTTTATCTAAACGGCACTTGGGCTGGTAGCGACACTATCGTGATATATGTTGGACCAAGAAGTTGGAGGAAGATTCTGAACCTAGCGCCATGATATTTGCTCTTGGTATCTAAGTACTTGTGAGATCCACAGCACACGCTACTTTTTGGACTCTTCTGTGGGTTCAGCTAAAGCTGCGCGATAGCATTAATCTCAGATAAAATTCTTCCTATGCGTATTCTCTCGCATTCTATCGCTTCACGCGCATGTTTATCCGTCTCCGAAACTACTGTAAATGGAATATACTTATCTGATTGTGATTTCTGTCATTTGTAAGAATCTTATGTCCTTTTGCATGTTCCCGAAGCATTTTTGTGGAAGTCAAAAATTCGAATAGCGCACGCGGACAAATGTTGAACATTTATTTCACGCGATGTATCGCTTTGCTTTACGGTAAAATGTTCATTCAACCAAATATGTAATTAATTAAGTATTTGTGCATTTTTTTCCTTCTCTGATTGTTGATCACTGATAAGAGAAGAGTATGTGTGCTGTTGGAAAGAGATTTTAACTGTCGCTGATGTATGGAAGATTTGGAAGAAATTTAAGTCTAGGTTAACACCTACTTAGCTTCGATTAGTGGAGATGTCGATGATCTATGCATTCTTATGGAAATGGATGGATTAGATTTGGATTTGGATAGTTTTCATCAACGGTAGATACGGTTCGATAAGGAGAGCGTACGCATGCGGGATTATGATTGCGTCTTATTAGATTTTAAGGAGTCATGAAAGTTAACTTTCATAAAAATCCAATCACTTGAATTTTCCCAAATCTTCACAAAAATAATAAAAACTGAAATAGGGATCTCAAGACAGCTCCGAGAACCAAGACCTGTACTGTCCACCAAGCGCTTGTGTAGAATGAATGCCTTTTCTTCAACCTGGGCGTTGGAGAAAGCAATTCTTGCGTTTGGAACATCTTCAACAGGGACTATCGTCGATAAGTCCACCAAGTTATTGGCTTATGCAGACGATGTGACATCTTTGGAAGTAATCCATAAGGTAGAAATCTCGTTTATCTAGATCGAGCAGGCGGCGAAAATTCTGGGTTTGCATAGAAATGAGGGAAACACGCAGTACATGATGGCTCCGTCTGCAGAAAACGTTGGCAGAAGAAGAACAACTAATAAGGTGGAAAGTCATTTGTGGTACAATACAAGGGAGGCATAGATAGGGCCGCCTGAATTCTTGGGGTGCGATACTTCATTGCATCGGCCAACAATCGGGATACATGGAAGAAC
Source organism: Sphaerophoria taeniata (assembly GCA_943590905.1). Classification (NCBI taxonomy): domain Eukaryota; kingdom Metazoa; phylum Arthropoda; class Insecta; order Diptera; family Syrphidae; genus Sphaerophoria; species Sphaerophoria taeniata. The sequence goes on from OX016540.1 coordinate 265,508,224, forward strand.
TTTCCGAAGGAGTCCCAAACCATATTCCGGTCGCGGTGCCAGGTGAGGTGATTGGCCAAGCTTACGATTGCAACGGAGCTTTACAACTTATTTATTTTGTTCGACAAAAGTCTGAAGCGGATACGCGATAAGACCTGAAAAGCATTAAATAGACTATCGCCCCCTCGACAAATAACCTACGACGATCCGCCCCTGGAAATTACCGAGAAAACAAAGAGAACACAATAACCGAAAACACTAAATAAAACAATATGAAGTTACAATAAGAACACGAAACACCAGGATTAGAACCTCAGTTATAAAATTTCGAAGCAAATTTAAAAAAAAAGTGGAGCAATTGCAAAATTTTCGGAGTAGAATTATTGAAACAAAAAAAAGAAAGGCATTTTTCAGGGGAATTTATTTATTAAATAAATAAATATATAGGTACATGAATGGGCACACGAAAAAATAGTTTTAGGAAAAAGAAAAAAAAATCTTTGGTTTAAGTTTTTAAATTGGAAAATTAAGTTAACATTAACATTAACATATTAAATTAAGAAAGAATCTAATGAATACGTACAAGAAAAAATAAATAATAAAGTAAAATTTAAAATTAAATCACAAATTCATATTAAAGCATACCTATTAAAGAAAACTAAAGACTAACTTCTGTTTTAGAAAAATAGCACAAAAAAATCAAAAGTAGGACCTTTATAAAAATAAATTTAATTCTTTAAAAGAAAGTATTATTTCAAGATGAATTCACCTTGGACAAATTTATATTGCTTAATAAACTTTATTAGTTCAAGTGATGGCCGTCTATTTATTCGCGATAAAAATACAAAGTTTCAATTTCTAATCGACACTGGTGCTGAAATTTCTATAATTCCTAGCAAATTCTGCCAGCAAATCAAAGAACCAAACGATTTTATTCTGCTTACTGCGAACGGTGGAAAAATTCATACGTACGGTTGCAAACGATTAACAGTTGACTTGAATCCTAGACATGCTTTTGATTTCAATTTTGTTATTGCTGACATCGATCACCCTATTATAGGAGCTGGTTTTTTGCACAAGTTCAATTTAATCGTCGACCTTCGAAGTCAATAGTCGATAACAGCACTAATCTTCAAGTCAGCTGTCTTTTCAAATCCGCGAATACTATCTCCCAAAAACTATTTTTGATTCCAAGTGATTCGGCGCTATCCTTGATGAGTTTCCCGAGCTTAAGGCTCCACCAGACTTCACGTTACCGGTCAAACATGACGTTGTCCACCGAATACAAACAACTGGTCAACTCCCTTCAGCTAGCGCCCGAAGATTCAATCCTGAGAGGTTAGCAATCGCGAAACGTCAAGTTCAGCAAATGTCTCTGATTGGCACAATACTTTTAAATAAATAAGAACGCTCTACACGGTCAGCTTTAATCATGCGTGTAGACACACTACATCCCTGTCTAAATAACTCTGTTCAAACTGTATATAAAATAATGTATATTAACTTTTATCTCGTACTGTACGTCCTATTCATTCTGTCTCTGTGACATCTCGTGGCTTTGGCTAGTTCGCCTTCTTATTTCAATTAAAATTAATAAAGTTAAAATTATCTTAAAGCTAAAGATTTCTTAGAATTAAATTGCAAACTTAAAACTAAATAAAAGTATTTTGTTTAAATTGGTTGGTTGTTCGCGTTCTTATTTATTTAAAAGTATTGTGCCAATCAGAGGTCACAGATGGCTTAAAAATAGCTTTTTGATTTTCAATTAGTGATCTTGAAAACATTAAATTTTCGGTAGTTTTAACACTTAGGCCCATTTGCTGAATCGAAACATAAATTTATGTTCTACATAAAGTTTTCATTTTTATATGGGACGTTCCAGAATTCTTAAGTTCCACATAAAATCCCCATACAAAAGGAGAACTTTAAGTTAATTGAGCAAATGGGCCTTAATCGGTTTCTGAACTTGTTTTTTAACATATTAATTTCAGAAAACTTTCGTTCACATAAAATAAGCATGAATTCAGATAAGTTACTGAACATAAGTTCTTCCATAATATTGATGTCGACTTAAGTGAATACCAAAATTTAACTAAGTCTTGTTTATCCAAATTGCTTATATCATAGACAATAAATGATCTCCATTCATTATTTAATACTTCAATTGGGGATTTATTAAAAGGAAATGTTTCAACCAGGTCTAAAATGGATGCTAAATTACCTTCTTGATTTTTAGTTGGGTTTAAATACTGAAGTAAATTAAGTTTCTTGTCTTCAAATGAAAATCTCAATTTTAATTGATTACATAAACTGATGTAGTATTTTAATATATTCTGTTTCATTTCAAAAACATTTTCTTTTGAAATGTTTTTTTCGTTTCTTTCAAATTCTATGCCACAAAATATTAATAGAGGGCGTAACTGAAATTCTCGGTTTTCAAAATCTACTTATATATTTACAAACTCAGGTTTGATAAAGTTACTTAATAAACTACAAAATTTTCTTTAATTACTGGTAAGAGAATATGAATCATGGTTTTTTCAGACTGAAAAATCCTATTCATTTCATTTACTGTATTAAGTATATGTATATGACAAAAACAGCAAATATGACATATTGATATCATTCAACTTCTCTGTTATGGTTTCAACATTATTCTCCCTCATATCTTCAAACGATTGAAGCAGAAAATAATTCTTTAAGGCTGTCCACTGTTCCAACACCCTATCCACTGCTGCTTGAACAGACAGCCAGCGAGTGGAGTATGTATTTAAAATTGTATGTTCATTTGTTTCATTTTTGCCTCTTCGCATTGCGGACAAAAAAATTAAAAATCATTTTAATCAGTTGTTCTACTTCAACAGGAATCTGTTTTGCTTCTGCTTTGGCACAGAGATTAAAAGAATGACAGCTACAACCTTAGTAAAACATACTTGGATTAAGCGATCTTAAAATTGTTTTCACCCCATTAAGCGAACTCATCACAGCCGCGTTATCGGTCCCAACACTAAACACAAAAAGAGAAGACAACAACACCGCGATCATTTGTGTGTGATACAATTCGCACTCAGAACCGACCGAAAAATGTATAAGACGAAGTGTTTTCGCAATCAAAACCAGTTTCTGCTCTGCCTATTTATGTTTGCCTTGGGAATATATTTCTTCGAAATATAAAGCTCCGAGGTGCGTTTTTGCGCTGACTTTAATCAACTATAATCAACAATGGTTGACTATTTCTCGTTTTTGCACGCCAATAGTTACGATTCGTAATCACAATTGTCGTTTTTGCGGTCTGTGTTGATGTGTCAAATCGTAACTATCTCTAACTATTTCCAATCCATCTCAGAGGTGCGTTTTTGCGCTGACGATAGTTGACTATAGTTTTCATGTCAAAAAAACATGGTTGATGTGTCATAGTTGAAATAGTTAGAAAAAGTTGAAATAACCCAAAAACGCTTTTTAGTTAGGTTTGGTTGATCTGTCAAACGAGAAAAAAAAACAAATCTTTTGAGGTTATATTTTTCTTTTCTTTTGATCATAATAATTGAAATGGATAAAGATACAACAATTTTCGTTAGTCTTAATTCATTGCAAAAATTAAACAATGATCTTGATATGGTAAGTTCTTAAAGACAATTGAAATAAGATCATATTTATTTTTGAACAACCCACAGCAAGAAAGGCAAATGGCATATTAGAACTGAAGACCACCCTCCATAAAGAAATCTTCAAGCTGTTCCAAGCAAGCCAGCTCCTGATATTCTCCTAATTGCTGCTTCCAGATTCGCTTAAAAACTATCAATTCCATATCTAGTTCGTGCTTTTATATAAATAAACGGAGAAAGTCTTTATTTTTTGAAACCAATGAACAAATTTTTTTATTGCCGACAGAATACATGAAAGCAATTATAATAATTAGGAATTCCACTTTTTCTTGTGTCTCGGATTCGCCGTCCTTCGGCGACGAGTTTGTTCGCATGTTTCTCGTTGATTATCTTCCTCAGCTTACTGATGGCTTCGTCCTTCTCCCGGACATCGATTTTCTCCTGCGACGATTGACTGCGCTTCTGTTCGGCTTGCAGCATTGCCTCGACTTCGGTCAGCTGGTTGTCGTTGATGTTGCATGCTTACTTAAGTCGTTCGTAATTGTCTTCGAAGTTTTTGAGCTTGATTTCGATAGCTGAAGCCGCATCGATGGCGTTTGAGGACTTTTCCCGCTCTTCGTTGAGTTCACGAAGGAGTTTCTTGTTCTAAAATTTGTTCGACGACCTAAAGAATACAATAAACGTTATATGAATTCTATTTGGAGATGAAAAACCTTACCTTAGATTTCTCCTTCATCCTCTCCTGCTCGGTCTTTTCCCACATTTTGTGCTCCAGTTGCTTCTCCACCTTCTACAAGTTTAAGTTTGCCGTTCGTGCCGACAGACGTTCGACAATCATCTGCTCACGGGCAGCGGCCAACTTATCCTCCGACGCTCTTCGCTCCTCAAAAAAGGGATGTTTGCGGATCGCAGTATAGTCAATTCGATTGGAAGAGTTTGTGACCAGGGAGAGATTTTAAAACCAGAATGTTTTTACGAGTACACTACACATTTTGAAACCAAAAAAAAAGTGCACGAGAGAAATTTCCTTATGATTTGTTGTCTTTTTTCTAATGAAGTTCCTTTTGCAAAATATCCGGCGGAATAAAGTTCTTTTTTTCCGACAATTTAAAATTTGTAAGGGGAACCTTATTTTCTTTATTTTGTAATGAAATAATTGAAAACGAACAGAAATCCTTTGATTGTAATTAAATTCGCGGCTACGCGGTTGTAAAAAATGCACAACCAGAATGTTTTTTCTTAGATTCCAGATTGACAATTATTAAAGACGCCATTTTACACAAAAAAAAAACACTGACACACCAACCACTTTCAACTCACCTCCTGAGATGGATTGGAAATAGTTAGAGATAGTTACGATTTGACACATCAACACAGACCGCAAAAACGACAATTGTGATTACGAATCGTAACTATTGGCGTGCAAAAACGAGAAATAGTCAACCATTGTTGATTATAGTTGATTATAGTCAGCGCAAAAACGCACCTCAGGAGGTAAGTTGAAAGTGGTTGGTGTGTCAGTGTTTTTTTTTTTGTATAATGGCGTTTGTCAATCTGGAATCTAAAAAAAAACATTCTGTTTGTGCATTTTTTACAACCGCGTAGTCGTCCGTATCCGTACTTCCGCAAATTTAATTACAATCAAAGTATTTCTGTTCGTCTTCAATTATTTCATACAAAATAAAGAAAATAAGGTTCCCCTTACAAATTTTAAATTATCGGAAAAAAAGAACTTTATTTCGCCGGAGATTTTGCAAAAGGAACTTCATTGGGTACGTTCAATCACGTATCAGATAGCTTTTTGTTAGTGTAATCCATAGTAAAAAATAGCAAATACATGAACCATTTTCTGTCAAAAAAAAATCCAAAGGTATCTGAGAATTTTTGGTATACCTCGGGTATCCGAGTGATCAGCTGATCAACACATGATTTTTGTCTTGTATTGTTTGGCGCGCTATTTTACCAGCTTCCAATTTAGAAGAGATTTGAATGAAATATAAACAAAATAACTGTCGATGTTATTTTTAACAATATTTTTTATAATTTAGATGACTCGGAAGATGTTTGCCGACGAATTTACAGCCATAAACAATTCCCTGTTCTCAAGCGTTTGATTTGTTGTTTTTTTTTCATAGACGTTTTGACAGCTATCTGGATACAGGTATCTGTCTCGTCCAAAAAGATATCCCAGATACGGGTATCTCAGATAGCCTATCCGATACATGATTGAACGTAGCCATTAGAAAAACGTAAACAAATCATGAGTAAATTTCTCTCGTGCACTTTTTTTTTGGTTTCAAAATGTGTAGTGTAGTGTGTACTCGTAAAAACATTCTGGTTTTAAAATCCGAAGGGAATCCTCTTGTTTTCAAAATCAGAATAAATTCATAAATTCATAGTTTCATAATTTTCATAAATTCATGCTCTCCATTGCATGGGCTATGTCCATCGCGTCATCAATCCGGAAAACATTCTAATCGACCGCCATCAAACTGGAAGATTTTTGAAATCCCGGTGCCTTGAATGGTGACGGGCATGTGAACAGTTCCTCGTCGGTTGGAACTCCTGATTACATTGCTCCAGAACTGCTCGAGACAATTTCCTATTGCAGATTGACCAAATCCCAGCAGAGCGTAAGTTCTTTCAAACCTCGAGTTTTAAACAAAACATTGATGCTAAAAACTACTTACAGGTCAGCTGTGACTTCTGGTCCATGGGTATTATAGGCTATGAACTCATCTGCGAAGTCACACCATTTCACGAGGACAATGCCACAATGTCCACGAGACATACTTGAAAATCCTCAGTCACTGCGAGGAGAGTCACGCCAAGGAATTGATCGCCTTTCCAAGTGACTTAAAAGTCAGCACCAATTTCAAGAATCTCAATCTCTCCCTGGTCACAATCCCTTCCAATCGAATTGACTACACTGCGATCCGCAAACATCTCTATTTCGGGAGGACATGGCTGAAAAGTTCAGTGAACGACCGAAGAGCGTCGGCGATATACCTACTCGAGAAGCAGTACCAAAAATTGGAGGACAAGTTGGCCGCTGCCCATGAGCAGATGATTGTCGAACGTCAGTCGGCACGAAAGGCAAACTTAAACCTGTGGAAGGTGGAGAAGCAACTGGAGCACAAAATGTGCGAAAACGCCGAGCAGGAGAGGCTGAAGGAGAAATCTGAGGTAAGGTTTTTCATCTCCAAACAGATCTCATTTAACGTTTATTGTATTCTTTAGGTCGTCGAACAAATTGCACATGCTCATCGTTTGGAGAACAAGAAACTCCTTCGTAAACTCAACGAAGAGCGGGAAAAGTCCTCAAACGCCATCGATGCAGCTTCAGCTATCGAAGTCAAGCTCAGCTGACCGAAGTCGACGCAATGCTGGAAGCCGAAGAAGGGCGAAGGAGAAGGACGAAGCCATCAGCTGAGGAAGACAATCAGCAAGAAACATGAGAACAAATTCGGCACCGAAGGACGTATCAAAAATTTGATCGGATAATCCGAGACACAAGAAAAAGTCGAAGTCCTTATTGTTATTATTGCTTTTATGTATTCTGTCGACAATAAAACATTTTTTTCATTAGTATCAGAAAATAAAGACTCTCCGTTTATTTATATAAAAGCACGAACTAGATAATTGAATTGATAGTTTTTCAGCGAATCTGGAAGCAGCAATTGGGAGAATATCAGGAGCTGCCTTACTTGGCACAGCTTGAGGATTTCGTCATGGAGGGTGGACTTCAGTTCGAATATTGCATTTGCCTTTCTTGCTGTGGGTTGTTCAAAGATAAATAAATATTTTCTTATTTTAATTTTCTTCAAAAACTTACCATATCAAGATCGTTCTTGAATTTTTGCAATAAATTTAGAGCAACGAAAATTGTTGTCTCTTTATCCATTTCAATAATATTATGATCAAAAGAAAAGAAAAATGTAACTTCAAAAGATTTGTTTTTGTTTTTCTTGTTTGACAGCTCAACCAAACCTAACTAAAAAGCGTTTTTGGATTATTTCAACTATTTCTAACTATTTCAACTATGACACATCAACCATTTTTTTTTGACACAAAAACTATAGTCAACCATCGTCAGCGCAAAAACGCACCTCCGGTCTCTCCGATACGATATTTTTGCCGACCGATTATTTTGTGTATTTGGAAAATAAGCAACAAGAAGCAATTGATCATCCGTTCATTTCACGGGTTTGACTGTGAACAGAGAACAGGAGTCTGATTTTGACAAAGGATCAAAGATAGGGCGAAAGCCACCGTTTATTCAATTCAATTTATAACACTGACACATAAAATCCGAGGATTAGGTGAAGACCTTGGACAGACTGAGCATTCATTTCAGTCTTAGAAAACAACCATCACACGGACATACGATAATGATGAAATTGTGTGCTTCTCATTGGGGAGAATGGAAACGGAAGGATTCGATGAACTCTGACGTCTTACATATCTTGACTATGCGGACGACATAATGCTTTCTTTCTCATAGGATAATGGATCTTCATCAAACGACAGCAGGGGTTAAGAGATAGAAGCAGAAATCGTGAAACTGAAAATAAACTCCAACAAAACAAAGATGATCAGGCTCGGAACCCAGTAAAGAGCTTCCATTACTTTAAAAGCACCATCTCTACTGAGCGCGGCACAGAACAGGACATCAGCTGAGAAATCGGGAAGGTAAAGGCTGCTTAGAAGAAACACTCTCTAAAACGCGATAGTTGTATTGCCCAACTAGGCAAGAGTTGGAGGCAGTTGCGTCTCACATCCAGGAACCGAACTCGGTGGCGAGTTTGCTTTTGGGATGCCCTATGCCCCACTAGGGGTCGTCCGCGGACATAAAACTCTGGTCGAAACAATGGTAACAAAACAGGTATGATCCCAAATGAAATGTCATAGCGGGGACATCAAAACTAGGATATTTCTACTTCTTTGAAATTTATAACCTTTCTACTCTTTGTTTGTCAACTTACATGGAGTAGGTACTCACCCTGTTTGTTAGGTCCGATCGTCCCCATTATGGATTCAATAAAATTACTGGGGGCAATAACTTTGAAGAACCTTTTAGCGAACATTATTATTTCCTTTCGTCTCCTCCCAACCCGACCACTACAATCCAGAAGCCATTAAGGAAACTCATAGAATTCTCAATTCAGTCCTTACTTGACTGAACCAATAAAAGAAAAAAGGGAAATTGTCCACAAAGTGGAAAATGTCCATTGAGCTCATAAATTTTCAATAGCGACATTTGGCATGCGATGAGCTCATTTAGATGTCAAAATACAAATACTTGCAGCCGAAATGTTAAAAGATGTTCCTTGTTGGTTGCAACAAGCACGAACGACACAGCTACTTCGACGCAACGACTTGGGGCAATTCAATGGACTTCCGTAATTACATTCAAGGACCCATCCTGCTATTGCCAAGTGACACTTTAGCAATACGTCGCATCGCATCGTTGTCGATAGTGGCCTTATCTTAATGTTTGCGATTCACAAGCAAGTGGACACGATGGCGATGCGATAGGACGCTGCTGTAAACCAGCCGCTGAGATGCTCCTGGAAACAAGAAATCAGACAAGATTCTTATCTTATAGTTCAAACCTCCACCGCTAGGTCTAGTGGCATTAGCGGAAGCATATTATGAAAATATGCTTAGAACTATTGACTGGCATTAGTGAAGAGCAGAGTCAAGCTGACCGCTTTAAAGGCCCCAAAGAGGTGATGGGAAATTGCTGTCAACGAATCTTGATTCGATTTCGCCATTGGCACAGGTGCTCTTTGGCTCATCGCTACTGGTCTATATACTCGTAGTTAAACATGGAAATGGTATCGCATTAAATTGCTAACAGTTTCACGTGATAACCTACAAATCCCTCAGGATTTCTTTGCTTAAAATCTTAACTCGTGTCCGTGATGGAACCTGATGCAGTGTCTCGGTTGTTCATATCGTCGAATGGTGACGCGCCTGCTGGCGTCTCATCGTGCCGACGAGCGACTACGCGATGATAATGAAAACTCTCTTGGGGCGCAGGCCAGCAACGTGGATGTGCTTATGCTTTGATGCGATCTGTGATGTTAGTTGTCGCTAGGGGAAAGCCATTCGAAGGAGAGATCACTTATTACTGGCAATCGAGGAAAGGATTGTAGATTTTTATCTGCGAATTTGAAGACACAGAAGTTGGGGATTCTGGAAGAGATATGGCTAATCAGCAATCTCTCAGGGCTGCGCACAAACATCGTTTTCACATGAATGTGGAATTTTGTCATTTTATGTACTTAGCACCTGAGGGAATTTTATGTGGGAACATTTCGTGTGCATGTTGTTAGATATCTTGGAAGCTGGTATGAGGTGAAGATATTTGGCGCAATGGATCGCAGGAATCATGCAAGCGGATGTAAAGGAATGCATACTACGCATACGTTGCCGGTTTTTAGCTTTTAATTGATTCCATTAGGTTCTGACTTGGTGTGTGTGCTTTTAAGGCTACTCCAATATCGGTATTTTTCTATATTTTCAAGAAAAAGTAAAGTAGCATAACGTTGGAATCATTTAATCTAAAAACTTGGACATTTAATAATTCATTAGGACCATTGATTTAACTATTGGGCATTTTGACGTTTGTGAGTTCAGCCATAAGAATTCCACGCATGTAGCATGGACCTCACGTTTCGTTTGACATCGTAAAGAAAATAACGCAATGTAACGTAATGTGACTCCAGAGTCCAGACGGAAGTTCTAGTTCGAATATGGCTGAAACACAAAAACGCATTAGCTTTGTCTACGTCTACGTTACGATGCAACCGTTTTGAATGACATTTCTCCCTCGAGTGGCGCGACAGCTCTTGAAGAGCCAAGGCCTAAGTGGCTTACTCTCATCAAAAAATTCTCTGAGTGCGTGTGAAGAATTGAGGGGACCTACAATTCAACGCCGATTCCGAACGGCAAAGTTGAGAAGCACTTTTTCATGACAGATTAATACTCTTGGAAGTTTTGTCAGTTCTTCGCAAGAGGCAGTGCCCAGATGAAATAAAAACTTTATAGGCATAAGTAGGACTTGAACTCACGAGGGTCTGCTTAGCAGCCAACGCACCTAACCACTAAACCACGCGCAACTGCCACTGAAACCGTTATTCCGGGCGAATTCAATAATGTAGGTACAGGATTCTTAATTCAGTCCAGACAACGCCCGAAGGAATGTCTGCTGAAATCTTTGCTGAGCTCAACCGACTTACTCAGGTTGTCACCGAGTGCACTCGAATATCGGACATTAATGGCCAAACGGATAATACTCTTTACTTGTTTCTCTGACCCGGGATAAATACACTATGAATGTATTGTAATGTGTACACACTTTATTTATCTCTATCGCTCTGTATCTCTTTCTATATTTAATGTACGTACTTCTCTTACTCTCTTTACTTACTCTTTATCTCTATTACTCTAAAATCGTTTTATAGTGAAATAAGAATGTAGCAATAAGTTAAATGGTAGTAGTAAGCACTTGTATAGGACAGTTAAAATGAGGGGCAATACCTAGTGATTAAGAGAAACTTTTTGTTTAGCATTAAGAACATTCAGCTCCTACAACAAAAAAAATCCCAGCATTTTTGTATTTGTAATATCTAGTGGTTAAGAGGAGAACTTCTCGAAATTCACTTCTCCAAGAACCTAGTAGTTTCTAGAACCATTTAAGTGCTATAAATACCCTATTTGGAAGCGAAGCGGACATAGTTGATTGTGAACTGCGATAAAGTAAAGAATACTGTGTTTGAAAGTAATAATTGAAAGTGTTGAATAAATAAGTTTGTGAGTGATTTGAATAAATTGAATTTGTGTTTTATTTAAAAAGTGAATAAGTTTTAAATGTCGGACCAAGCCGAATATTACAGTATTAACTCCTCTAGGTAGGTCAGACCATAGTATTATATCTGCAAATCTCTCTTGTCAAACTAACCCAGTTAGAGAAAGATCTCTGGAGAGAACCGCCAACAGGGACGGTTTCAATATTTTTCCTGATCTTTAACTAGTGACTATGCTTCTTCGATAGTGACGTAGACTCCAGCGCAGATATGATTATTTTGGGAATAAATTTTTTTATCCCGAATTGGGTGAAAAGCATCGAACCCAAGGAAAATTCATGGTTTGATTCAAGCTGTAAAGAGGTTATCAGAGGTTATCAGGGAAAAAGAAGTAAAGTTCCGGTGTTTTAGTGCCAACCAAACTGAGGTAAACCAGAAAAACTTTAAAGAAGTCAGGAAGGCCTGCAACCTGCAATGCTCATATTCGTCAGATAAAATTTTAACATGACAAAAATTAAGGGAAAAAATCCTGCAATGTCCCAAAGGCAGTAAGAATTTTCAGTCATTTGTAAAATATATGAAAAATTCTTCCTCTTCCTCGGTCCCTACGCTCGTTGACAATGACACTCCAGTTGTTAGCTCCTTCGTGAAAGCTAACCTTTTTGCTAGGCAGTTCGCCGCCAACTCTTCGCTGCCAGAGAATGTCATGACTCCGCCTGTTCTTGAGCGCGTCAATGATTTCATGGAACAAATCTTCTTCAGATCTCAACATACACAAATCCGCTGGTCCGGATGGTATCCCCACTATTATTCTGAAGAGGTGTTCTTCCACGCTGGCAAAACCCTTGCGTAAGCTTTTCCATCTATGCTATTCTTCTGGGCTCGTTCCAAGCAGTTGGAAAACAGCATTTGTCCAGCCAATCCCAAAAAAAGGCGAATCTTCTTCTCCCTCCAATTATCGTCCGATTGCACTTACGTCCCTTCTTTCTAAGGTCATGGAAACGCTGATAAACTATCAGCTCAAGATATATGTCGAAGACCGAAAGCTTTTTAATAGAAAGCAGTATACGGCTTTCTCAGCAACAGGTCCACTGGTGATCTGATGGTTTATCTCACCCAACAGTGGAACAAATTTTTACATCGTTTTGGAGAAAGTAAGATTGTTGCACTTGATATTTCAAAGGCATTTGATAAAGTCTTGCATCTTGCTCTTTTATCGAAAATGCGTGCTTTCGGTATCGACGAATCCCTCCTTCGTTGGATTAGAAATTTTCTTTCGAACCATTCAATACAAGTTGTACTGGGCGGATTCAAGTCTGAAACCCACAATAGAAATGCTTATGTACCCCAGGGTTCCGTTTTGTCTCCGAACCTCTTTCTCATTTTTATAAATGATCTCTTGTCTGCAACTTCTAATCCAATGAATTGTTTCGCTGACGATAGTACCCTTAGCTTTTCTTATTCGTTCCCAGACTCACGTCCCTCCTTTTCGGATGTGGAACTGCAACCGCAAAATATGATAAGCTCATTAAACTCTGACCTAAACAGCATTGTACAATGGGGAACACAAAATCGTGTAGAGTTTAATGCTTCGAAAACCCAGTGCTGTCGTGTATTGTTAAAGCGAGATATACCCCCTTTGCCACTCTCCATGAGGGGCACTTGCATCAATGAGACCGAACATCTTGAGATTCTCGGTAAGTGCATCACATGACTACCTTTTGTAGAATGAGCACATATGCGATGTCACCAAAAATGCCGCAAGATGTTTGGGTTTCTTATGACGGTGCAAGAAATTCTTCTCCCCTTCTGACCTGGCTACTATCTATACCTATATCCTCTCTATCGTTACTTCTACTGTAACTGTAAGTGCTCTTGAGAAATAGCCAGTTGCATTCCTCTTCGCCCGTAATACTCGCGTTTGTAAGAATGCCCATCAGTTTATCTTGGAGCCCAACTGCGAACGTACTCTGAAGTATAGAGAATCATTTTTTTGCCGTACTACGTGAATGTGGAAAATCTTCCACACTCTGTCTTTCAAAATCATTACAATATTCAAGAATTCAAGACACCTCCTTTCTAACCCCTTGCTCCCTTCTTAATGCACTCACTGTGTCTCTGGCATAAAAAGGGTATACAAAATCAATTGAGTGGGTGCAAGTTTTATAGCTGTTGAGCAAATCTTCAGCATATTTCAACAAGGAGCTTCTGTTTGGAGTCACATTACATCGCATTACGTTCTTTTCTTTACGATTGCCAAACGTAACGTCAGGTCGAAACTTCATTGTGAAAACATGCATTAAGTTCCTATGGCTAGACGCGTAAACGTCAGGCGAAGCCAAAGCTAAGGCGTGTTTGTGTTTCAGCCATAACGCGGACGAAGACGGAGCTAAGTGTTTTTGTTTACCATAATTGATCCATACAGGAACAGGTCACGGTGGTTTCGTTTACTAGAAAGCAATTAGAACAACATTACGTAGAAGCGCCATTAAATTTGGCGCCAAGTTGTCTACTGACCAAAACTAAGAAAAGGTTTTTGCCTTTACACGCCCAAACTTTTCAAGAACTCTCGCATCGACATACTTTTCTTTAACAAAAAACAACACGAAGAACTTTTCTAATCACCAGTGCCAAAGTCATGACTCATGGAGCTTGTACTATCAATACTCAATTCCTGAACTAATGAAGAGACATCAAACGAGCGCTTGAGCATGCTCTATGCGCCTTATATCTATAGTTTGTTATAGTAGTCTTATCGCAGCGCCGCGCCGCTCCGCAAGTGTGTCTAAATTAATATTTCTAAACACCTAGCATGCTGGCTGATTGAATCTTCTGGACGAGCACTGCTGTTGCTGTGCTATTTCAGTGGAACCAGGTCGGTCCACCATGGAACCAAATCATTGCACACGGTCCAGCCCAGCCCAATCATGAGGAAACGTTTTTCTATAGTCGCACTGATACACTTAATTGGATATTTATCAAAGACGCGATATCTTGCGTTGAATCTTTTGGGCGCGAAAGCGTTCTTTTTTCTCGATGTGAAAAATTTATTGCTTCTGCCATGTCTTGATGCATATGCACGCGCCTGCGCGAAGGCGGCAATGAATGCCAGCAGGTCTCCCGGTCGGTTTATTCTTTCCGCAAACAAGAACGATATCCAATTCGAAGCGAATAAAACTAATTGAAAACAATGTTTGAATAAGGGATTAGCTTGGGCATGCTCATAAATCTTCGATTCCTTTCGCCTTCCTTCGGATGTGGACGAGCCTTAAATTTATTCCGCATTTTCAAAGGCGGCTCGTAAACCACTGGCCAATTGAAATAATATCGAAACTAACCGCACTACCGATAAGGAACCGAAGATGACGTGCATGTCATACAGAACAATTTTATTGGAGGCAATTGCGCACGGGCCAGGTCCTTTGGTACTGGAAGTGAACGTGAAATGTTTAGACTTGAGGGTACATTTATAGTCTTGTCCTCAAAGAGGATTATGTGTATGACACAGAAGTCATAATATCCGTAGGCGGTAATAAAATACTCCGTTTCGTTCGAGACAACTCAATGGATATTATTTTATGACGCTCCTAATGTGGGTTGTCATCTACTTGTCCTCGGAAGCCAGTGCGGACACGGGACACAGATGCCAGTGAACTTGAACAGATAGGTAACAAAGTGCGCATGCGTGCATCTGCGAAGCTCCATGTTCATTCGGTATTCTTTTAAGTTCGCATTACGGTCATGACAGAGCGAAGGAGATGGGTATGGGTAAGCGATTTATGATCAATATCATCTAGCTAGCCATTCATATTCAATTTAAATTCCTTTGGAAAGATGAAAGTTTGAAGAAAGTTGCTCTCTTATTTGTTCGGTCGTAGTCGTAGGTGTCATTGTATGTTTATGGTTCGAGTCTAACTGGGTTAAGAGTTGGTGAGGAAAGTTCTTCGCAAAATACAGCGTGTCAGAATCAGCATTAAAATGAGAGTCTTACCTTTAAGACTTATTTTTACAGTTTCCATTATCCCATTTGAATCGGGTACCCTATAAAAGATGGTTCATCAGGAGGTTTGATTTATCGCTTACTTAAAGTCTTTACTATCGGAACAATTCATGGCATTTAGGTACTTTTGGAAACGATATCATGTAAGTTTTGGTCACTAGGTGGTCTATTTGGAAGATTTAAATTTTGACGACTCTTTCGAGCATAGTGACTGGTATATCACGAAAAACACGAGAAATGCTGGCTTCCATAGCGTCAATCATAGCTGCAGCTGAAGTAATACGGACAAATAATTCAACCAAAGCCCATTAATCACACCAGAACATTGTGTTTAATGGATGTAATGGTACCAACGGGTTGCTCTTATTTACTTAGTTGAGGTAGTGCTAATGTGCTATTTTTGAGGTCAGACCAGAGCTTTATTTAACGAGCGTCTCCACTCCCCAGTCACCTCGGTCCCTTTGGTGGATTATTAAACCTTTTTGTAAGACTTCCGATTTCCGAACCCCATCCTTGTTGTGACATTCCTCTTTCTCCTCGATCGCGCGCTTCACATGCTCAATCTTTTTCTTTCTGAGAAGTCGATGCTCCTCGCTTCCTTTCTGTGCGAAAAGCCCTTCTTTCCACCGCCGCTCCGCCTGTTTAGCTGCATGTGCTTGCTAGCATTTATCGTCAAACCAGGGGTTTCGTTGTGGTGGCCTCGTAAACCCTAGCACTTCACATGCAGCATCTCTGATGGCTGCTTGGCAGTGTTTTCACGTTTTCTACATTTTGTTCTGGCAGTAAAGGACTTCTTAGAAGGTTTTCGAATACGATCAGAACAGGATCTAGCAATCTCTTGCAATTTTTACCGTTTTACGTCGAATTACCACTTAGCATTTTCATGTGTTTGTATCTTTCAAATATCTGTCCAATTATTACACGAAAGATTTCTTCTCTGCCAGTTAAATCTCTGGCATTTAAATCTCCAACGACAATTTGAAAGTCACAGCAAGAGCATTGCTTAAATGGCTTGTCGGGAAGCTCGTAGAACCTGTCTTTTCCTAATTGGGAACTTGAGCACAGATTGCGGTTATGTTGGTTGTTGGAATTTGGCCTTGATGCGGAGCTCGTTCACAGGGTCGAAACTCAAGACAAAAGTAATTATTTTGTTTGTTTTAACATAATGCTTCAACACATTTTTCACAAATAATTTGTGTACCTAACTCCTGTGCACTTAGGTTACTAACGTTGGATGCTCTTTTCTTCCTAGATCGACCAGTGGCCTATTTGATCTTGTCGTACTGTAATAGGTGGAACATGTTGCTCGGGGCCTTTTCGTTTTGTTTTTGGCTTGGATTTCGTTTTCAATTGATCTTCAACTCCTGAGTCCTGACTTGAGGCTTCAGTCCAAGCTCACATAAAGCCTCACCTATCTCCAGTTGGAAATCAGCGGACGACTCCTTACTCTCCGGTATGCTAGCCACGAATTAGCCATGGTCGGGTCCAGAAGATGAAAAAACATACGAACCTGCCATCTTTTACTTCTTATCATGATCTTATATCTTCCCATAATACTGTCGATCAAATCCACGCCACCCATGTGCCGATTGAATTCATCAACGATATAAGGTCCTTTAATGTTTATCTGCCTCCTATTAGCTTTATCATAGTCCTTGATGTAGCCCAAGTTTTTCCAGCAAATTTCGCAAGAATGCTGCTTTATTAACCACAGAACTGAGATCAACGTACATTTATGCTCGACGTAGTCACAATCCTGTGCTTGTGTTTCTGCAGAAGCCTGAAATGTTTTAAACGCCTGTAGAGCTTCATTTTTTCGTTTCAGAATTCAGAAAATAGACAAATATTTTCCGCGAGAAATCATCTATGAACGTAATGAAGTATTTTTCTTTTCCTAGAGATCCTGTTCGCATGGGGCCGCAGCTGTAGTAATTGGGATATCTTCTTTGCTCTTTGCCAAAGGTGACTGAGTCTGCTTCGTTTGAATACACGTTGTACAAGTGGTAACTGTTGGCAATGCTGGGTAGTAGGTACCTTCCGGTGGTATTAGAAAATCCAGGCCGCCATCTTCGATGATCATGATAGATATCCGGCATTTTCATTATTCTTTGCACAATTTTTTGAGACGACAGAAGAGACGCCATTTATCAAACACCATATAAAAAAATATTTTACTTTGTAAATATATACATACTTCAAACTTCAAATTATAAAAAGAAAACTATTGTAAGTATTTTTCAAGTAAATAATAATTATTTTATATTAATAAAGTGAATTTGAAGTTTTTAACCACCTAAAAACGAAATCACATTGAATTGTTCAATTATTTCAATCGGTGCGTTCGAAACAATTTTCTTTCCGCACCAATCCGTGCCCATCCGCCGCTAGCTTAAAGTTGACGGTCATCCGAAGTCAACGGGTAACGTCATCGTTGAATTTGTCCGGCAGTCCGCATACCATATTTTTTGACAAGAGTTGTTTTAAGGAATTAAAGTTGACATGTCCAGTCCAAGCCTTTTGTGCCAAGTCAAAAGTGAGCCATAGCGAAAACTTGGTATAACCACTGCTTAAATTTGCCTTTTCAACGTTGATCAAAAAATATAACCCGTCACTTCTTTTCTTTCCGCTTTCATCTTCAATCGAATCGAATCAGCTTCATTTTCGGAATCGGAACATATAAGGTGTCGTAAGGGTAAAACGTTTCTATTCCGTACTAACACGGATCCCAGATTTGACAGTTCCAATTCCCGCTACGTCGATAAGGTGGATATGCTAATTTCACATAACTTTGTCTATCAGTCTTACTAAGGGGCCAGTTATAGCTATCATTGGTTTTCATCAGGAAAAATTGGAACAGGAGGAATCTGAAATTTTTTCCTGATGAGCGTTTATAGCAATCATTGAAAATTTCTGCCAGGAATTTTTTTCCTGCCGTAATTCTATCATTGGAACTGTGAGAAGTTGAAACACAGATCATTGGAATTGTACAAAATTGAAACGCAAATCATTGGAACGATTTGTTTCATTTTTTGACAAAAATTCATCAGCTGTTCAGGAAAACGAATTTCCGTACGGAAAATAGAAAAATGCATTTTTAATGAAAAATAAGTTTGCGAACTTATATTTTTTTCTCAAAAAAAATTCTTTAAGTATTTTCCGGTCGATTGGTTTATAAATTGCATAAGTAATCAAAAGAAAACTTAGTTAAATATCCATTCAAACATTTTTCCTGATGGATTTCAATGATCGCTTTAACTGGTCCCTTAATGGGTTTTACAAAAGTGAAAGAGTTACTAATGCGGAAATGGGTTGCTTGATGGGAAAGGAGGACATTTTTATTAAACGAAAACTTAACGATGGTCGAATATATTGATGTGAGATCCATCTATATTTCAATCTCAAATCCCACCTGAACAATCAGTCTTACTAAAGGCTCAGTTATAGCTAACAGTAAAATCCATCAGTAAAAATTTTGTTTTGCTATTTTGAATACCTACTTTAATTTCATATTTTGAGGAAAATTTTGATGAAACAAGTTGAAAATACATTTCGTCTATTTTTTTCAAAAAAGAATAAGAATGCATTTAGTGTTAAATATTATTACCAAATCAATTTTATAAATTTTACTGATGAAATTTCATTTTACTGAACAACTGACTGCCAAATGTCAAAAAAAATTCCATTTCGTTTTACTGATGGCGTTTCATTTTTTTACTGTTCCGGGGCCATCATTAAAAAAATTACTGATGAGATGAACAGTAAAAACGAAATTGTTTGCGGCGGCGGCGTGAAGGTGTAAATTTACTGATAGTTATAAACGCTCAGCAGTAAAAAATTTCGGATTCCAGATGTTTCATTTTTTAAGGAACACGCTTATAAGAAACTCACGCTTATAGGAAACGTGAACAAAAGCACTGCGTAAAAACCCATTTAAATCAATGGAAAAAACATACCGTATAAGAAACACGCTTATAAGAAAACCACTTTTATAATGAACTCTTTTTACTGCACCAATTCTCAATTTTCATGCAAAATTGAATTTGTACAAGAAACTTTCTTATGAAACAAGAAAACGCTCATCTAAATGTTCTTTAATTGTGAGCACACCCTTAGGAAATACAAACATTTCTGACCTCTTGCCAAAATGTCACAAATGTCAGTGTAATTTCAAATTTGTTTAGAATTTCAGTTTAGTCTTTGTCTTTGTGCTTTATGTGAAATTGAAAATATTTGTTCATTATTTTGCCAACAAATATGTCGCGAAATAGTATTTCAATCAAAACAAAACTGGTCATATTGGAAGAATTACGCGCGGGCAAACACCAGAAAAGAAATATGTTCGAAATTTAAAATCGGGAAAAGCACGATCTCAAAGATAATAAAAAACCAAGAAGAACTTAAAAAAAATAAATATGTATCAAAGCAAAAATTTACAACAAAAAAGGAAACGACATGGAAAACATGATATTTTGGACAAAACAATGAATAAATGGTTTGAAAAGATGATGGAAAAAAACGCAAAAATCACCGGTCAGAAACAATTTGCTATTGAATTAAATATTCCAGACTTCAACGCCAACAGCGGCTGGCTCCAACGTTGGAAAAAACGTTCCAATATATCATTTAGAAAACTTCACGGAGAAGTTGCTTCCGCCGATTCCGAAGCTGCTAATAATTTTTTGGAATTAGTTGTGCCTGAGATATTCGAAAAATACGATCAAGAAAATATCTATAACGCGGACGAAACGGGGCTTTATTATAAAACCCTTCCAGCTGGAACGAACGCAAGATTGGCCAAAAAGTTGATGGCCAAAAAATTCCAAAAGACAGAGTAACATTACTCTTTATTTGCAATGCGTCTGGCACAGACAAATTCGTTTTTGCCATTGGCAAATACAAACAGCCAAGATGTTTTAGAGGTAAACAAATTCCCATCGCCTATAAATACAATAAAAAGGGATGGATGACGAGCAACCTTTGGAGTGAAATAATCAAAGAATTAAATGATGCAATGGAAACCAAGAACAAAAAAATATTACTTCTTGTTGACAACGCATCCTGTCACAAATTGGACTTCAAACCGAGCAATATCGAAATCAATTTTTTGCCAGCCAATACAACGAGTCGGTGATATGAAAAGTTTTATGAGAGAAATGAATTTACTCAACACCCTAAAAATTGTCAAGTGTTCTTGGTGGCTTGTCACACCGAAAACCATATAAAACTGTTTCAAAAAAGCTGGCATTTTTAAACAAAATAGAAATGACACTGGTAAGTATCTGAGTTATTTCTTGTTTTTTTTTTTTTTATTGACATCTATTGAGCTAATGACCAACTATGTACATGTTTCAGATCTCTCCGAATCTGATGATTCAGTTTGTAGTATACCAAGTGCTATCGATGAAGACTTTGAAAATGAAGAACATTCAAACTGTTACGGCAAATTGCAAGATTGTGATATTTTAAACGACGTACTGGGAGGAGATGAAATCGAAATCGAAGAGGAAGAATGTGATCAAACGTCAACGCCAACGCCTCCGACCAGGGCAGAAGTTTTCAGAGCTGTTTTTGTTTTGAAGTTTTATTTAGAGAACTATGATTAATATGAGGGATACCTCGAAAAAATTGAAGATTTCCTCTTCAAACAAAGGGAAAAATCCTTGAGTCAAACCACCATTGACCGATATTTTCAAGAAATTTAAGTTTCTGCGTTTTCTTTAAAATAACACAACATGATTGCTATGTTATATAATAAGAGTACAAAATATGTATTATTTATTTTTCCTGTTTTGTGATAAAACTGCTGTGAATTTTCTCGTTTTGTTTCTTAATAAAGTTGATTTATTTTTTTGTTAATTAAAAATAACATAAGTGGTTTTTTTCGAAAGAACATTTTTTATAAGAAACTTTTGTTCCTTATATCCGTGGTTTTCTTATAAGAAACTTGTTCCTTATATGCTTTGTTATGATATAAGAAACACACGCTTATAAGAAATAAAACCTCTGCCATTTTGCAGTTTCTTATAAGCGTCATTTACTGTAGCTATAACTGAGGCCTACCCTGAACGGAGCTGTCAAAAACCTGAAAAATTTCTCTAGGTTTGGTTTCACATCGAACGCATTAGTAGTGCTCTGTTTTTCTTTTCTCTTTGTTGTATAGCAACAGCTGATTCGAACAGCTCCGAAATTCTCGCCCCGAAAAAAAAACTTGGGGCGATTCAGAGCGCTCCCGGTGGGAGCACTGAATACACATTGAACACGATGGAAGTGCACCGGGGTGAAAAAAGAACGACATCGAAACGCTCAGTGCGAAATCAGAGCGACCGACGCAGAGCGCACATCGAACAAACCTAATGTTACGATCGTAAGTTTTTTTCGAACGGAAACGACGATAGGGCTGTTAATTATTTGAGATAAAAGGACAAAACTCGCTTTTGATGCCGGCCATTTCGATGTTTTAAGGCGCACAGATGGACTTCTGTTGGGCCAAAAGAAGAAAACATCATTGGCTAAGCTACAGTCCCTCTATTTATTTATTTCTATCCAAAAATGTTAACAAGATTATCAAAAATATTTAACACAGTTTTTAATACGAATGCACTCTGTTTACCTTTCTATTACAAAATTCCTTACAACTTGGCTGAACCAGCAGTTCCCCAAGCCAGTCCCATGTCCGCCGAAACGGGGCTAACTAATTTACGAACGACGTTAAAAGCAGGATGATTCTTGGTTTGCAACAAACCAAAAATAACAGCTTCACTTGTTGTTATAATGATACCCAAATCCCGCAAGCGTTGCAATGCCAAATCCCGATCTTGATTCAAACGCGAGCAGCAACAATCAGCCACAAGGTTCACCTTGTAGTTTTGTTCGATTAAATCGATGCAAGTTTGCTCGATGCAAACGTGGGTCTTGAAGAAAATAAGCGAAATTAATAATATGCTGTTAATTCATTAACCAATGTGAAGGAAGTACCTCCAATCCAAAGAGAACGATATCCTTGGGTTTTTCGAACGGAAACAGTTCCTTTATCTTGCATTCCATTTCCGGCACCAACATGCTGAATTTAACCTTTTCAACTATATCTTCGCGACAAATGTCGAGTTCCTTTATGGTTCTGCCCAATTTTTCTGGATATTGCTCAGAGGCGAGTAGAGGAACTTCGAAGGCTCTTCCGGCTTTTATCTTGAATTAGGTTTGAGTATGAGATAAATTTTGTTTTATCAACGAAAAGGGAAATTAATGGGCAATTTTGAGGAACTCTGGGATTTTTTTCTTAATTATTTTATAGGAACGTAAACAAATGTGTATGTGAACGTCATTTGAAATAAGAAAAAAATAAAAGAAACTCACCAACTTACTGATATTGGTAACCATTTTATCAAATAATGGCATAGCAGGCCGAAACTTGTCTTGGATATCGCACATTAGAAAAAGCGTTTTTTCGGGGTCCAACTTGGTTAGTCGTGCTCCCATTTTTTGTTGTATATTTGTCTATTAAAAGTTAGAAGACTTTGAACTCGGGAAAATGTTAATCTTAATTTTTTTATAGTGAAAATCATTTGAGTTTTATTTCTGATCAAGAACAAAAAGCTTCAAAATTATAACTCCAATTGCATGATAAAATTGGATTCTATCATAAAAAGCTTTGAAGTCGATGAAAAGATGGTGGGTTTCGACTTGAAATTCGTTGGTCTTTTCCAGGATTTGCCTGAGTGTGAATATTTGGTCTATCGTTGTTCTGCTTGGCCTGAAGGCACAAAGGTACGTGCCGATTATTGTATTGCAGAACGGTTTAAGACGCTTACACAGTACATTGGATAGGATTTTGTATGCAACATTAAGCAGGGACATGCCTCGGTAGTTTTTGCATGAAGCATGACATAAGATCGCCTTTTTTGTAGATGGGGCATATGGAGCTTATCGACCAGTCAGTGGACATGAATTCTTCCTCTCACACATTGTTGATGACCTGGTGCATGCGGTTCATCAAAACATCGCAGGTATGCCAGCCATCCCAGCCGGTGTATTTGTTATTTCTTAGCTTCTGGATGACTCTTTCTACCTCTTCTGTACTGGGGGACTGAGTCTCGCTTCTCTTTCATCATTGGCTCGCTCTATATTGTAATGTGTATACAATTTATTTATCTCTATCGCTCTGTATCTCTTTATATTTAATGTACATACTACTCTTACTCTCTTTACTTACTCCTTATCTCTATTACTCTAATATCGTATTAAAGTGAAATAAGTATGTAGCAATAAGTTTAATTGTAGTAGTAAACACTTGTGTAGGACAGTTAATATGAGGGGCAACACATAGGTGCAAAATTATAGTCCGCTAATGAACAATTTTAGTGTGATACTAGCTTAAAATGACGTTTGAGTCATGATTGAAACGTCATTTTAAGCTAGTGTAATGTGTATACACTTTATTTATCTCATACGCTCTGTATCTCCTTCTATTGTAATGTCTAATACTAATGTGTATACTTTATTATCTCTTACTCTCTGTATCTCTTTCTATATTTAATGTACACACTTTTCTTACTCTCTTTACTTACTCTGTATCTCTTTCTATATTTAATGTACACACTTTTCATTACTCTCTTTACTTACTCTGTATCTCTTGTTTATTTAATGTACATACTCTCTTTACTTAATATCGTTTAATTGTAGTAGTAAACACTCGTGAGGGGCAATAATTAATTAAGATTAAGAGAAACTTTTTGTTTAGCACTAAGAACGTTAGCCCCTACAAAAATCCCAGTATTTTTTTTTATTTGTAAATAGAGAGCTTCTCGAACTTTCAGAACCAATAGGAACCAATAGTAGTTTCTAGAACCCATCATTTTTGATATAAAGAGCCGTTTGGTGGCGAGGCGAGTTTAGTTGATTGTGAACTGCGATAAGTAAAGTACACTGTGTTTGAAAAGTTATAATTGAAAGTGTTGAATAAATAAGTTTGTGAGTGATTTGAATAAAGTGAATTTGTGTTTTATTTAAAAAGTGAATAAGTTTTAATTGTCGGACCAAGCCGAATATTACATTGGTGTCAGAAGTGGGATTAAAACTTATTGAGAATAAAACAGTGAATAGTGATTAAACTATTTTGTTTGAAATAGTGAAGTTAAAAATTAAAAAAAAAAAAATGAGTAAAGTTTTGAAAGACTTAACTGTCTCTGAGCTAAAGGCCGAATTAAGCAAACGTGGCTTAAGTGGGGCAGGATGTAAAATCGAACTCGTAAAACGGCTACAGGAATATCTGGAAGAACAAAATGAAGACCCAGATACGTTTGCTTTCGAAGTGGAAGCAAAATCGAAAGAGGTAAATGCAACTGCCGACTTATCTACCATGATGACACTTCTTCTAGCCAAATTTGAAGAGAATCAAAAGAATGTTCTGGAGCAACTAGAAACTCAAAGAAACGAGCAGAAGACCGAGCAAGAGAATGTCCTCAAACAACTACAAGCTCAAAGGGATGACGTTCGAGATCGGTTTGATGAACAGAAAAATCTGCTAGAAGGCAGGTTTGCGGACTTCGAAGACAAAATCAATACTCTCGATGAGCGTGTCGAAAAACAAAATTCAACGACTAATGCACGTTTCAAGAAAATAGACGAACAGATCGAAACCATTACAAGCGAACTAGAAAAAGTGCGAAAGATGAAAGCTCGAGAACCTTCTGGTGAGTGCTCAAGAAAGAGAGAAGTGAATCCTCCAAGCTTTGATGGTCAGATACCGTGGTCAATCTACAAGAAACAGTTTGAAGCAGCAGCGTTAACAAACGGCTGGGACGATGACGGAAAATACATTGCTCTTACACTTGCCTTGAGAGGAGCAGCTGCTGAACTGCTACAAACCATCCCAGCAGAGAAGAACGGTGACTTCAAAGTTCTGGTAAACGCAATCGAACAGCGGTTTGGGGATAGCCACATGACAGAAGTCTTCCGAGTACAACTAAACAACAGGGCACAGAAAAGAGGTGAAACTCTGCAGCAGCTTCAGGCAGATATCGAGCGATTAGTCCACCTGGCATACCCAACAGCTGGCAACGAGATAATAAATCAACTTGCTGTTGAAGCCTTTGTGAGAGCTGTGGGCGATATAAATCTCCAAAGGGCTATTCGCACTGCCGGAAAGCAAACACTACCAGAAGCATTGGCTTTCGCTCTAACAATGGAAGCCGCAGAACAAGCTTCCCAAAACGTGCATCGCGTGAGAGAATTGGAAGTCCAAGAATGCTCTTGTCAGGAGGCTACTCTGGAAAGGAGTCAGCGAGACGGACCAGCACGATGCTGGAACTGCAACAAGACTGGGCATCTTCAACGACAGTGCAGATTACCGCGAAGAGGAACCGCATGCCAACACTGTGAACACAGAAATATGTCAACTGGTCAAAGTTACACCTACAATAATGTCGCTTCCCAAGTTGTTACCCACCCCGCCAACTTCGAGGGACAGAAGCTGGCTTCTAGTACCGATAGCTACAGAAACACCATCCAGGTTTCTCAAACGAAACGTGACAACCAAAGCCTGACCGTGGAAGCAAGTATAAACGGCAACAAATGTGTGGCTACCATCGACACCGGTGCCACGGCGTCCATTGTACGGCAGGACCTCGTTAAGAAGACATGGCTCCACAACACCAATAGCTATCGTCTAAGGACTGCAACTGGAGAAGCCGCAAAAGTCTATGGTGAGGTACGTCTTAAGATCCGGATGGCAGAGTTGGAATTCTCTCACCTGTTTCTGGTAGCAGATATATGCGACGAGTGCATTGTCGGCGTCGATTTCATGAAAGATCACGGAGTGATATTGGACATCGGGAACCAAGTCCTGAAATATCGAAACATCGAGATTCCGATGATCTATGGGATCCACTCGCATGAGAACTCGTTATCTGTGAAAACCGTCATCAAAGAAGATCTCACTTTGCCTGCTTCTTCAGAAGTATTCGTGTGGACGAAATTGAAGGGTAAGCCTGGCAGCCATCGATACCTCATGGTCGAACCAGCATCTGTAAAGTCCTCCCAAAACGTTACCATTGGGAAGACTCTTGTTAGACCTGTAAAGAACATGGTTCCCGTACGAATACTGAACATCAAGCCGTACGAAGTTAAGCTTAGAAAAGGTGAGATTGTCGGACAATGCGAATCTGTATCAGCGATAACAAGGATCAACGAAGAAGAGTCAAGGCAAACCTCAAAATCTGAGGAGCTGAACTCCATAAAGACCAACATTCTCAAGTCATCTTATCTTGGTCACCAACAACGAAAAACTGCAGAAGGTCTCCTCGAAGAATTTGCAGACATCTTTTCGTCATCGCAAGGGAAATATGGCAGAACACAACTGGTTCAACATCGAATCAACACCGGAGATGCAAAGCCGATTCGTCAACCTGCAAGACGCCTTCCACTAGCCAAACAAGGTGAGGTTGAAGAACTGATAACCACCATGAAAGAAGAGGGTCTGATCGAAAACTCTAAAAGCCCTTGGGCGTCTCCAGTGGTCCTGGTAAAGAAGAAAGACGGATCAACCCGCTTTTGCGTGGACTATCGAAGGTTGAACGATGTGACCAAGAAAGATAGCTACCCTCTGCCTAGGATCAGCGATACTCTGGACGCAATGGAAGGAGCACAATGGTTCTCAACTTTGGACCTGAAAAGTGGATACTGGCAAGTAGAAATCCATCCTGAAGACAAAGAGAAGACAGCGTTCTCGACAGGAAACGGATTGTGGCAGTTCAAAGTGATGCCTTTTGGACTGTGCAATGCTCCAGCGACTTTTGAGCGCCTTATGGAATGCGTCCTGCAAGGACTCACTTGGAAATCTTGCCTGGTCTATTTGGATGACGTCATCGTATACGGGAAAACATTTGACGAACATTGCACAAATCTGAGAGCCGTGTTTCAAAGACTTCGAGAAGCCCACCTCAAGCTCAATCCAGAAAAGTGTTCACTCTTCAAAACCGAAGTGAAATACCTGGGACATATCATCTCATCCCAAGGAGTTAAGACGGATCCTGATAAGGTTGACACCGTGAAGAATTGGCCAACACCACAGGACAAACATCAACTCCGAAGCTTTCTGGGTCTAGCCACCTACTATAGGCGCTTCGTCAAGAATTTTGCTGAGATCGCCAAGAGTCTACATCAGCTAACGGAAAAGGGAAAGCAGTTTAAATGGTCAGGTGAGTGCGAGCGCAGCTTTCAAGAGCTCAAGCAACGCTTGTGTAATGCACCAGTGCTGACCTACCCGACTCCAGGAAAACCGTTCATCATTGATGCTGATGCCAGCAATGTTGGGATTGGTGCTGTATTGTCACAGGTACATGATGGCGAAGAAAAGGTGGTTGCCTATTACAGCAAGGTACTCTCGAAGTCGGAAAGAAACTATTGTGTGACCAGAAGAGAACTTCTTGCACTGATTTTGGCAACAAAGCACTTCCATAAGTATCTCTATGGACAGAAGTTTCTTCTCCGAACCGACCATGGAGCACTAAACTGGCTTTTGAATTTCAAGAATCCAGAGGGTCAAGTGGCGAGATGGATTGAGAGGCTGCAGACGTACGATTATGAAATTCAACATCGGAAGGGGAAGCTTCACTCAAATGCTGATGCACTGTCTCGGAGACCATGTAAGCAAGACTGTAAGCATTGCAGACGCCAAGAAGAAAAAGGAGTGGTTACTGTCCTACGAACCAGAACCGATCCCATTTATGGCTGGAGCAACGACGAGTTGAGGAAGGCTCAACAAGAGGACCCAGATATTGAACCCATCCTCGTATGCAAGGAACACCATGAAAAACCGGAATGGGCTGATATCTCCGACAGAAGTCCGGCTCTAAAGGCCTATTGGGCACAGTGGGACTCGTTGCATGTCCAAGAAGGTGTCCTTCGACGTAAGTGGGAATCAGCAGATGGAAAGTCCTATGTAATGCAGCTAGTCTTACCGAGATCGAAGATTATGGACGTTCTGCGAGAGATGCATGATGGAGTTTCGGGAGGCCATCTAGGAGTAAACAAGACGCTAGAAAAGGTTCGACAACGATTCTATTGGCTACATGCAAGGGAAGATGTCGAGAAGTGGTGCCGAAAATGTGATACCTGTGCTGCCACCAAAGGCCCAAACAAAAAGAATCACAGCCAAATGCAGCAGTATAATGTCGGATCACCCTTTGAAAGGATTGCAATAGACGTGGCGGGTCCATTTCCGGAAACAAATAATGGAAATCGTTATATTCTGGTCGTCATGGATTACTTCAGCAAGTGGCCTGAAGCATACGCCATTCCGAATCAAGAAGCCAAAACAGTCGCAGACCAAATTGTGTTCAACTGGGTGAGCAGATTCGGTGTTCCATTAGAACTGCATTCCGACCAGGGAAGGAACTTTGAATCAAACATATTCCAGGAAGTTTGTGGGCTTCTTCACATCAAGAAGACAAGAACAACACCACTCCACCCACAATCTGATGGCATGGTCGAACGGTTCAACCGAACCCTTAAGGAACATCTTTGCAAAGTTGTGGACGACAACCAGCGAGATTGGGATCGACACATTCCACTGTTTTTGATGGCGTATCGAAGTGCAAGACATAGCTCAACTGGCCATACACCGTCTGAGATTTTGATGGGAAGGAACATCAGATTGTCGAGTGAAATTAAATTTGGATGTCCCACGTCGGAACCGCAAGCCGAGGATGACTACTTGGATGACCTCAGAGAAAGACTCCTTCAGATCCACGACGATACTAGGTCAAAAATAAAGATGTCCAGTGACCGAATGAAGACACGCTACGATATACGAGCGACAACAACAGAGTTCCAAGCAGGAGATCGAGTGTGGCTTTACAATCCCCATCGACAAAAAGGGTTGTCACCGAAACTTCAACGGGACTGGGAAGGTCCATATACAGTGATTAGCAAAATCAACGACGTCGTGTACCGGATACAAAAAGGAGTCAGAGGTAAACTTAAAGTCGTACATCGCGACCGACTACATCGCTACAGTGGTGATGAAGATGATGGATTTGTTCGGGACGATCAATCCTAAGGAGGGGGCAATGTAATGTGTATACACTTTATTTATCTCATACGCTCTGTATCTCCTTCTATTGTAATGTCTAATACTAATGTGTATACTTTATTATCTCTTACTCTCTGTATCTCTTTCTATATTTAATGTACACACTTTTCATTACTCTCTTTACTTACTCTGTATCTCTTGTTTATTTAATGTACATACTCTCTTTACTTAATATCGTTTAATTGTAGTAGTAAACACTCGTGAGGGGCAATAATTAATTAAGATTAAGAGAAACTTTTTGTTTAGCATTAAGAACGTTAGCCCCTACAAAAATCCCAGTATTTTTTTTTTATTTGTAAATAGAGAGCTTCTCGAACTTTCAGAACCAATAGGAACCAATAGTAGTTTCTAGAACCCATCATTTTTGATATAAAGAGCCGTTTGGTGGCGAGGCGAGTTTAGTTGATTGTGAACTGCGATAAGTAAAGTACACTGTGTTTGAAAAGTTATAATTGAAAGTGTTGAATAAATAAGTTTGTGAGTGATTTGAATAAAGTGAATTTGTGTTTTATTTAAAAAGTGAATAAGTTTTAATTGTCGGACCAAGCCGAATATTACATTGGTGTCAGAAGTGGGATTAAAACTTATTGTGAATAAAACAGTGGACAGTGATTACATTATAATTGTGTAAAATAGTGAAGTTAAAAAAAAATGAGTAAAGTTGTGAAAGACTTAACTGTCCTTGAGCTAAAGGCCGAACTAAGCAAACGTGGCTTAAGTGGGGCAGTAGTTAAAAACGAACTCGAATATCTGGAACAGCAAAATGAAGACCCAGATACGTTTGCTTTCGAAGTGGAAGAAAAAGTGGAAGAGGTAAATGCAACTGCCATATCTAACATGATGACACTTCTTCTAGCCAAATTTGAAGAGAATCAAAAAAGCAAGATAACGTTCTCAAGCAACTGGAAACTCAAAGAAACGAGCAGAAGAACGAGCAAGAGAACATACTCAAACAACTAGAAGCTCAAAGAAATGAACAGAAACAGGAGCAAGAGCATGTTCTCAAACAACTAGAAGTTCAAAGGAATGATGTTCTAGAGCGTTTTGATGAACAGAAAAATTTTCTAGAAGGCAGGTTTGCGGACTTCGAAGAGAAAATCAATACTCTCGAACAAATCGAAACCATCACAAATGAACTAGAAAAAGTGCGAAAAATGAAAGCTCGAGAACCTTCTGGTGAGTGCTCAAGGAAGAGAGAAGTGAATCCTCCAAGCTTTGATGGTCAGATTCCGTGGTCAATCTACAAGAAACAGTTTGAAGCAGCAGCATTAACAAACGGCTGGGACGATGACGAAAAATACATTGCTCTTACGCTCGCTCTAAGAGGATCTGCTGCTGAACTGCTACAAACCATCCCAGCAGAGAAGAGTGGTGACTTCAAAGTTCTGGTAAACGCCATTGAACAGCGGTTTGGGGATAGGCACATGACGGAAGTCTTCCGAGTTCAACTAAACAACAGGGCACAGAAAAGAGGTGAAACTCTGCAGCAGCTTCAGGCAGATATCGAGTGATTGGTTCACCTGGCATTCCCAACAGCTGGCAACGAGATAATAAATCAACTTGCTGTTGAAGCCTTTGTGAGAGCTGTGTGCGATATAAATCTCCAAAGGGCTATTCGCAGTGCCGGAAAGCAAACACTACCAGAAGCATTGGCTTTCGCTCTAACAATGGAAGCCGCAGAACAAGCTTCCCAAAACGTGCATCGCGTGAGAGAATTGGAAGTCCAAGAATGCTCTTGTCAGAAGGCTACTCTGGAAAGGAGTCAGCGAGATGGACCAGCACGATGCTGGAACTGCAACAGGTCTGGGCATCTTCAACGACAGTGCAGATTACCGCGAAGACGAACCTCATGTCAACACTGTGGAAACAGAACTTACTCAACAAGTCAAAGTAACACCAACAACGTTGCTTCCGAAGCTGTTTCCCACCCGGGAAACGAATAAGAACCAACTTCGAGGGGCAGAAGCTGGTTTCTGGTATCGATGGCCCCAGAAACACCATCCAGGTTTCCCAAACGAAACGTGACAACAAGAGCCTGACCGTGGAAGCAAGTATAAACGGCAACAAATGTGTGGCTACCATCGACACCGGTTCCACGGCGTCCATTGTACGGCAGGACCTCGTTAAGAAGACATGGCTCCACAACACCAATAGCTATCGTCTAAGGACTGCAACTGGAGAAGCCGCAAAAGTCTATGGTGAGGTACGTCTTAAGATCCGGATGGCAGAGCTGGAATTCTCTCACCTGTTCCTGGTAGCAGATATATGCGACGAGTGCATTGTCGGCGTCATTTCATGAAAGATCACGGAGTGATATTGGACATCGGGAACCAAGTCCTGAAATATCGAAACATCGGGATTCCGATGATCTATGGGATCCACTCGTATGAGACCTCGTTATCTGTGAAAACCGTCATCAAAGAAGATCTGACTTTGCCTGCTTCTTCAGAAGTATTCGTGTGGACGAAATTGAAGGGTAAGCCTGGAAGCCATCGATACCTCATGGTCGAACCAGCATCTGTAAAGTCCTCCCAAAACGTCACCATTGGGAAGACTCTTGTTAGACCTGTAAAGAACATGGTTCCCGTTAATATTTTCTGTCTCCTCATTTTTAAAGTGAAGAGATGATCTCTTCATCTCTTTCGAATTATCTGTAGTCGTTTCAGTTTTTAATTAACTAAGCGTTCAGGTGCTTAGAAACCGCCGCGCCGGCATGCGGCATGTGGAATTCAGTCCGCCACAAGTAAATTCAAGTGACTGGTTAGGACTTTTTTTTTGAATAATGTAGAGATTCGTCTATTCAGTAATTAGACAAGTGAATCAAGCTCTAATAAATAAGGTGGAAGAGAGGAATTTCCTGCAAATCGACTTTGTTGAGAGTTTAAACGATTTCTTAAAATTAAAATTTCGGCATAAATACGCCGTTTTTGGTTTGTTCATACTGTTTGCTGTCCCAGATCTTGAAAAATTGACTTACCTAAAGTTTTCTCACTAAAATAACACAATTTTGTTCACAGTTAGTATTTATTTACTTTCTACGAAAATGCATGAGTTGAGTTTACTTTCGCCTACCGAAAAATTCAAACTGCCAGAAGTTAAAGGCAAGGCCTACTGAGATTTTCGCTGCATGTTACAGTTATGACCAGTGCTGTCGTTTCAAAAATGCAATGCAATGGGGAGTATTTTCGAATTATTTTGAGGAGTATTTTCTATGTTTGGGTAGTATAATTTCTTAACTATAGGAACTTAGCCCGATAAATCTCCTCCGGAAAAAAGTATCACTTGTAATGGGTTTTGCAGATCGTTTTGAAGTTTCAAAAATGATGTGGTTGAAGTTTATTAGCAAACTATAGTTTCTTATAATTTTTTGGGAGTTCTAAAACCCAAATTGTGTGTTTGTCGGATAGGAGGAGCCTTTTATTCAATCGAAGTTGATATCAACTTGAGGATTTTATCCTTAAATTTCGATTTAAGTTGTCTTCATTAGAGGCTGTCACTCTCAAATTGTTGTTCTCAACTGCCAAAAGACTAAATTAGATCATTAAACATGCGTACAATTTTCTGTCAGATATTGTGTGTTTTTTTTGCATTTAGTAAAACATTTTTTTTAATTTAACAAATATTAAAGTTATCATCATAAAGCGAAGACAAAATTACGAAGACTTGGGCTTTGAAAGTAGGAATAGAGTAGGGAAAAAAAAGTTTAAAAATCTAACTGACTAGTGACTATGCACTATCTGTATCCACACAATTATGTATTGTATTGTATTGTATTTATTTTTAAGGGTTTATACACTGTCCAAAGAGATTTCTTTGATTGGCGGGTCTACGAAGACAAAAGTAGTTTCCTGTATCGTCATTTTGGCCTGGTACTTCCTAGAGAACATTTTTGCCGGAGGAGGCTATTATGTCATTATGAAGAGGTATCTGTCGTCTTTTTCTTCTTGGTTCAGAATTTCATCGCGCAGCTGCTTTCACCGTCTCCAAAAGCAAAAAAAATCATGTTTTTAACATAACTACTCCAAATTGTTATGAGTTTCCCAGTGGCTACTACTTTCAAATTCAAAACTCTGAATTAAAAGTAAAGTAAGTAAAGAAAAACAATCTTCAGCTTGACTTTAAAAGAATTCAACTCTTGAGTTTGTCAACTGCAAAGTTGAAATAAGTGAAGAAAACGGCTCCAAATCAATTGTTTTTGCCTATAATTCTTTTTCGCTAGTTGACGAATTGATATTTAAAAGTTCCCCAAGTTGTCCCTTAATTATAAATTTAATCCGTTGTAAAATTTATAATTAAGGGACACTGCACAGAAAATACCACTTCAGATTTGAAAAAGTTGAATGCATGCGACAAAGGTCTTGTGATTAAAAAGGTTAGGTTTTCTGACAGTTCTATTTATAATAATTCCACCAGTTGATTTTTGTTTATTTCATTACAAAATGTTTAATCTAGTTTTCAACTTTTCCTTTCTGTTAATGCTTATAATTTCGTTTCTGGATCTTCAGTGTAGGTTGTAGTGATCCAAAATCATTAACGTACCTACAAATACAGACTTAAGTGATCCTGATCATGATGCATAAAAGCGTGCTTAAAAAATACAGGCTCATTTTTTCAACATTTTCGAGTAATAAAGGTGTGGAATTAGGTGTGTAGTAGAACCTTAAAATGTACGTTAAAATGTTTGGCAATTTTTGTAAATTGGTTACTTTGACTAAAATTTAGGCTAACTATCTCACTGATTGAACATAAATGAGCTAAGAAATGTGAGAATTTTGATTTTCGGTTCTTGTTTTATCTCATACTACATGGAATATAGGTAGATTTTGTTCACTAAGTTTGGGGAGTATATTTCGTCTAAGGGTAGTAGAGTAGCATTTGACTCTCGAAAGGAGTAAAATACTACTATAGTAGCAAAAACGACAGCAGTGGTTATGACACATCGATTCAAAATCAGTTCAGTGAGATTTCACGTAGTACTAACTTCTACCTCATTTTAAAATTACATTTTATAAAAAAAAAAAAATCTCGCTGTTGATGTCAGCCATTTCGACGATTTAAAGCGCACAAATGGACTTCTATTTAACCAAAAGAAGAAAACTTCATTAGCTAAGCTACAGTCCTTTTATTTATTTACTTCTATCCAAAAATGTTAACAAATTTTATTTATACAAGATTATCAAAAATATAAACAACCACAGTTTCTAATAAAATGCACTCTTCTTTCCCTTTCTATTTCAAAATTCCTTACAATTTTGCTGAACCAGCAGTTCCCCAAGCCAGTCCCATGTCCGCCGAAACGGGGTTAACTAATTTACGAACAACGTTAAACGCAGGATGGTCCTTGGTTTGCATCAAACCAAAAATAACAGCTTCGCTTGTTGTTATAATGATACCCAAATCTCGCAAACGTTCCAATGCCAAATCCCGATCTTGATTCAAACGAGAGCAGCAACAATCAGCCACAAGGTTCACCTTGTAGTCTTGTTCGAATAAATCGATGCAAGTTTGCTCGATGCAAACGTGGGTCTAGAAGAAAATAGGCGAAATCAATAATTTGCTGTTTATTCATTAACCAAGTTTAAGGAAGTACCTCCAATCCAAAGAGAACGATATCCTTGGGTTTTTCGCAGGGAAACAGTTCCTTTATCTTGCATTCCATTTGCGGCACCAACATGCTGAATTTAACCTTTTCAACTATATCTTCGCGACAAATGTCGAGTTCCTTTAGGGTTCTGCCCAATTTTTCTGGGTATTGCTCAGAGGCGAGAAGAGGAACTTCGAAGGCTCTTCCGGCTTTTATCTTGAATTAGGTTTGAGTATGAGATAAATTTTGTTTAATCAACGAAATGGGAAATTTTGAGGAACTCTGTGATTTTTTTTCTTACTTATTTTATAGGAACGTAAACAAATGTGTTTGTGTACGTCATTTGAAGAAAAAAAAATAAAAAAAACTCACCAACTTACTGATATTGGTAACCATTTTATCAAATAATGGCATAGCAGGCCGAAACTTGTCTTGGATATCGCACATTAGGAAAAGCGTTTTTTTGGGGTCCAACTTGGTTAGTTGTCTTGCCATTTTTTGATGTATATTTGACTAAATTAATTTGATTAAATTAAGAAGGGAAAATTTTAATCTTGTTTTTTTTTTTAATTCTTGTTTCGTCTATCGTCTGTCAAAAAACCAAACTGTCAAATAAGATATAAGAGTGGTGAAAATCATTTGAGTTTTGTTTCTGAATGTTGGTGTCACTGGAAATGATTGTGTTCAAGGTTCCTAAAAATGAAAGACTTCAGGAGAGGTTGATTTTTTTTATACGAGATCAAGAATAAAAAGCTTCAAAATGCTTACCTATTCCAATTGCATGATAAATTAAGATTAGTTGATTAAGCTCTTGGCGGTGGATGCTTTCATAAGCAGCTTTGAAGTCGATGAAAAGATGATGGGTTTCGACTTGGAATTCTTTTCCAGGATATGCCTCAGTGTGAATATTTGGTCTATCGGTGTTCTGCGTGGCCTAAAGCCACACTGTAACGTGCCGATTATTGATTTGCGGAACGGTTTAAGACGCTTACCCAGTATAATGGATAGAATTTTGTATAGATGGGGCATATGGAGCTTATCGACCAGTCAGTGGGCATGCATTCTTCCTCCCACACTGCAGCAAAGTCGATTAGTCGGAGGTCATTATCTGTTGTAACTTCGTTGAGGCTGTGCTTTCCAACTACTCCGCCAAAGATGTCTTCCTTCCTGATTTTTGCATTGAAGTCTCTGAATACGAATTTGACGTCGTAGTCTGGACAGGCTCCGTAGGCTCTATCCAGGAGATCGTATAAATCCTCCTTGCTAGACTCCTCAGCATCATCGTTAGGGGCGTGTGCACAATTATACTGATGTTTTGTAGTGTGGCCTTGATGCGGATTACAGCCAGGCGATCACTAATTGGCTTGAAATCCATGACTTTCGATCTTAGCCGATTTAGCACGACGAATACGCATGCAAATATATGCATTTCTTGATGACAGCTGTAATAAATGTCACAATTCTGCCTCTTCATTGTCCCTGATCCTATCCTTAGTATTTCCTGGATCGCAGTAATGTCTGCCTTATACTGCGTAAGGACAGATTCAAGTTTTTGAGTTGCACCTTGAGTGAAGAGTGTTCTTACATTCCAGGTTCAAAAATACATAGAGAGAGAGAGAGAGAAAAGTGTTAAGTCGAATTCAAACATAGCTGCTAAATATTATTGAAATTCTATTTACAATTAAATTAAATAATTAATGAATTTATTATAAAAATAATCGTGAAATCGAAGTTAAACTGAATTGATTGGAATTTTTAATTTGCAATTAGTGGATGGCTTAGAAAAAACAAAAATGAGTTCTGATTGTTTCGATTGCCATCGACCGGTAAAATCGGGAGAAAAATGGCTATTGTGTAATGGTTTATGCGGAGGAATTTTTCATTTAAAGTGCCTTAAACTTAATAATTATGATTTTGATTTGTTGAATCAAAGAAATGATATTCATTTCATCTGCGTAAAGTGTATCGATGACATTAAATCACTGAAGCAAATTATAAAAGATTTAAAAGAGTCTGTGAATGTTCTAAAAAATTTAAGTGAAGAAAGAAATAGTGTTGAAAATCCAGGGGCGATTCCTCATAGTAACCAAGTATATCGGCGGTAAACCAAGAATTTCAAAAAATAAATGTATTTTCAGATATTTAATATTCTTCCGCAAATCAACAGTTCAAAAATTTATAGTTTCAAACACTTTAATAAATGCCTGAACAAAAAAAAAAAGTTTAGCGCAAAAAAAAACGATTCCCTTTGAACCAGAACGTGGCATACACAAGAAATAACTTGTGCAGAAAATCTATTTGATACACCGCTTTGCTACCGTAAACAATTGCGGTTACTATTTTCATACAATCTTCAAAAACAGTAGACACAAACATTCCAATAAACGCATGTAAAAATAAAGAGAAGTTTAAGCGCAAAAAAAAGCGATTCCCTTCCCTTTGATGAGAATTTGGCATACACAAAAAATCTCTGATACCGTAAAAATTTGCGGTCACTATTTGCATACAATCTTCAGAGAGAGATAGACGCATACATTCCACTAAACGCCTGTAAAAATAAAGAGAAGGTTGAGCGCAAAAAAAAGCGATTCCCTTCGACTGAGAAGGCACACAGATACACATTTTTAACTCTTAAGCAACTTTCGTGGTCGTAGTTGTAGTGTTTCTAATGTTTCTATACAGTGCTGTCGTTTCAAAAATGTAATGGGGAGTATTTTTGAATGATTTTGAGGAGTATTTTCTATATTTGGGTAGTATACATTTTTTTTCTATAGGAACGTAGCCCGATAAATAGCCTACAGAAAAAAATATCAAAAATATCACTTAATGGGTTTTACAGATCGTTTTGAAGTTTTAAAAATGATATGGTTGAAGTTTATTAGCAAACTGTAGTTTCTTATAAATTCTTGGGAGTTATAAAACTCAAATTGTGTGCTTGTCGGATAGTAGGAGCCTTTTATTCACTCGAAATTGATATCAACTTGATGATTTTATTCCTAAATTTCGATTTAAGTTGTCTTCATTTGAGGCTGTCATTCTCAAATTAACAAGTTTAGTTTTTGCCAGCTGCCAAAAAACTTTATTAGACCATTAAAAATACCTACAATTTTCTGTCAGATCTTGTGTGTTTTCTGCATTAAGTAAAACCCTTTTTTTAAAGTTATCATCATAAAGCGAAGA
Organism: Sphaerophoria taeniata; assembly: GCA_943590905.1. NCBI lineage: Eukaryota > Metazoa > Arthropoda > Insecta > Diptera > Syrphidae > Sphaerophoria > Sphaerophoria taeniata. Next base: position 265,546,475 of record OX016540.1, read on the forward strand.
GAAAATTATGAAGACTTGAGCTTTGAAAGTATGAATAGAGCAGGGAAGGAAAAAGTTTGAAAATCTAACTGACTATTGACTATCTTTATTTTTAAGGGTTTATAGTCTTTCCCAAGAGATTCCTTTGATTGGAGGGTCTTCGAATACAAAAGTAGGTAGTTTCCTGTATCGTCATTTTGACCTGGTACCTCGTAGAGAACTTTTTTTTACGGAGGAGACTATTATGTCATTTTGAAGAGGTATCTGTCGTCTTTTTTCTTCTTGATTCAGAATTTCATCGTACAGCTGCTTTCACCGTCTCCAAAAACAAAAAAAAAATGATCAAGTTCCCATTAACAAAAAAATCATATTTTTAACATAACTACTCCAAATTATTATCAGTTTCCCAGGGGATACTACTTTCTAATTCAAAACTCTGAATTAAAAGTTACGTAAGTAAAGAAAAACAATCCTCAGGTTGACTTTACAATTCAACACTTGAGTTTGTCAACTCAAAAGGTTCACAAGTTGAAATAAGTGAAGAAAACGGCTCCAAATCAATTGTTTCTTCCTATAAATCTTTTTCGCTACTTTCCCACTTTTCTGACGAATTGATATTCAAAAGTTCCCCAAGTTGTCACTTGACTATAAATTTAACAACGGAACTGTACAGAAAATATCACGTCAGATTTGAATAAGTTGAATGCTGTCATGCGACGAAGGTTTATTAAAGAGGTTAGGTTTTCTTACAGTTCTATTTATAGTAATTCCACCAGTTGAAATTTTATTTATTTCATTACAAAATGTATAATCTAGTTTTCAACTTTTAAGATAGATTGTGTTCACTACGTTTGGGGAGTATATTTCGTCTAAGGGTAGTAGAGTAGCATTTGACTCTCGAAAGGAGTAAAATACTACTATAGTAGCAAAAACGACAGCAGTGTTTCTATATCAATTAGCACGACGACGTACGATGACGCACGTGTTCGCCAACACGAAACGATTATGCTCATAGTCGCTGTTTTGATTTAGGTAAATCAATTTCTTCATTTTGAGTATTTAGTACATAATTCCTCTTATTTATGTACCTATACTCAAATCTTAAATAATATATTAAAGCCGATTGTTTACGGCTTTATTTAGATGACAAATTTTCAGTTTTTGACGTTTTTTATGTTTAAGATTCTTAAGACCTTGACATATGTATTTTAAGTATACTTAAGAATAGTCATAAAATGAAAACTTACCGTCAAAATAAAGCGGTAAACAAACCAAATATTAAAGATACCTTTAAGATTTGATAATAAATAAGGCGGATTATGTACATTCTAATTAGATATTCTTATTCGGGTCGCACGTACTTGCCCATGTCTTCAACAGCGGGGTATTAATATAAAATATTAAGAAACTCAAAAAAGGTGTTGTTCTTAAACTGAAAATTTCAATTGAAAAAGAGTTTTCTAGTATAAAATTTAAATTTATGAAAAATTTTTGTTTTGAAAATCGTTAGAGCGATTTTGTTTTTTTTTTTAATAATTTTGTATTAATCAAATTTTTTGAAAATTCTTGAAAAATAAATTTGGTATGTCAGTTTTTAGGTTTTATAAAGATACATGTGAAATTTGGAATTTTGAAAAAAAAGCAAACAAAAATTTTTAATATTGTGAAATAAAAAAAAAATATTTTTTTCGTTGATCAATCAAGAAGAACATAGAGAACAAAAAACAAACATTGTCGATTTTTGCTCAACAAAATTGAATGGCTACTAAGGTTAATTTTGACTTAAAAAAAAATAGTAAAAAAACATCCGTCATGAATTCGCTAAAAACACTAACTTCTTCTTTTAAGAATTTTTTAAACATTTTATTTAGAAGAAGAAAAAAATTCTTTACGAAAAAATAGCTCTAAGGATTTTACAAATCTTTTTCTTTTTATAACTTCAATTTAATATTTAAAACTGAATATAAATTGTAATTTCAATAATTGTGAAAGCAGTTTTTCCTTTACCTATATTTAAATTTTCACTAAAAATATTTTTCGAGTTTCTTAATTATTTTGATTTTTGTATTTTAATATTTGTTTTAAATCATAACTGTCGGACATTATGTGTTGTTATTTTATTTTATTTTTTTTTTGAAATATATAAAATTAACATTTTTCCTTACTAAAAATTTTATCATAAATTAAAAAAAAAACTTTTGAACAACAACAGTTTTGAGTTTTTTTTTATTATTGTCTTAACTTTTCCGAGGGTCGTAGGTAAACCAAGGATGAGGACCAGGAATCGCCACTGTGAAAATCCCAAAAAAAGTCTTATGCAGATGCCGCGAAATCAACCGTTATAGTGAAGCCAAAAGAGAAACAAGACATAAACAAAACAAAAAGTGATGTAAAAATAAATATAAATCCTTCCGGTTTGCACATTAAGATTGATAATATAAATGATAAAAAAGATGGAACAATTTCGATAGTCTGTTCGGATAAAGAATCTCATGAAAAACTATGCAAAGAAGTAAAAGAAAAATTAAATGAAAATTATATTGCTGACAGTCCTAAGCTCACAGTGCCGCAAATTTTGATAACGGGTATGAGTGAAATGTTAGCAACAAGTGAAATAGAAGAAGCATTAAAGAGTCAAAATAATGTAATGTGTATACACTTTATTTATCTCATACGCTCTGTTTCTCCTTCTATTGTAATGTCTAATGTGTATACTTTATTATCTCTTACGCTCTGTATCTCTTTCTATATTTAATGTACACACTTTTCTTACTCTCTTTACTTACTCTGTATCAAATAAAAAGGTGAACGAAAACTCGGTGGAATGGTTTAACGAAAGCTTAAGGGAATCGAAAAGAAACAAATTGATATCTTATCAAAGAGCTTTACAAACTAGTGAGATCGGTGATTGGTATACTTACAAACATACGCGCAACCATTACAAAAAAGAACTGATTAAAGCGAAAAATCATTTTATTCAAAATAAGATTCTTATGCAAACAGATCAAAAAAGTATGTGGAGAACTTTAAAAAATATGTGTTGGGGTCTAGTAAGATAGATCTTGAAGAGAACATTGTGTTTGATGGTGTAAAAATTACGAATCCAAAAGTAATTGCAGATAAATTTAATACGTTTTTTGTTAATAGTGTGCATGAAATCAATCAGTCGATTGATGCTGAACAATATGTAAGCCTTATCGATGAAAACCATTACTCTTTCAAATTCCATAGTGTTAATGCTTCTGATTTGTTTGAAGTACTCAGAGATATGAAACAAAAAAGAGACTTTAACTTTATGAGCCCAAGCATATTTTTAGATGGTTTCGGTATAATTGGAAATGTGCTGACTGAAATAATTAATAAATCGATGTGTTCAAATTGTTAAAATTCAATTCCAAACATTTATAGAAAATAATCACATCTAATATGATAATCAATTTGGCTTCAGAAACCATCATTCTTGTGAGACAGCTTTAAACTACGTGTTAATGAACTGGAAAGAAGATCTTGCTGCTGGTTATACTATTGTATCAGTTTTCCTTGACTTGAAAAGAGCATTTGAAACGATCGACAGGGAGATTTTAATCCTTAAATTACATCAGTATGGCGTCCGTGATAATGAACTGCAATGGTTTACTTCGTATTTGACTTAGAGAACTCAGAGGACCTCAGTTAATAGAGAACGTTCCGGTTAATTGAAACCAGTCTAGGGGTACCGCAAGGCACTATTTTGGGACCACTTTTGTTCATTATATATATAAATGACATATGCAAAATTCTGAAGCACAGTAAAATCGTTTTGTTTGCTGATGATGCGCTTATATACATCGTAGAGAAAGATATTCCCTTGATGACCCAAAAATTACAAGAAGACCTGGATGAAATCAGTAGATGACTTAAAGCTAACAAGCTCAAAACAAATGTAAACAAGACGAAATCGATGGTGATTAGGACACAGTGCAATATAAACTTAACAATAGACAATCAAAATATTGAACAAGTAGATGAAATAAAATATTTAGGTGTGATAATTGATTCGAAATTAAAGTTTAATAAACATCTAGAGTAGGTACATTGTTAAAAAAATTTCAAAAAAAGTTAATTTTTTCAGAAGAATCAGAAATAATTTAGATTTTAATGCTTCTGTTACAGTGTATAATGTAATTATCAAACCACATTTTGAATACTGTTCATCTGTGTTATTTTTATTAAGTGATTATAATATAAACAGATTACAAAAATTGCAAAATAAGGCAATGCGAATTATTTTAAAATGTAACCGCTATACAAGTATTACGAGTATGCTTCTTCGTTTAAACTGGCTTAGCATCAAACAACAATTAACATTTGATGTACTTTTCAAAAAATGAAAATGGGTGATTTGCCTAGTTATTTTCGAAATCTTATAAGATATGTCGGGGAAGTGCAGCCTTACCAATTAAGAAATGTAAACAACTTGCGATTGCCTTACTTTAGAAATACAATGACCCAAAACAGTGTTATTTATAAAGGATTTCAGATTTTTAATTCTATGCCGGAATATTTAAAAATAGAAACGAATTTCAATGGCGCAAATTTTAAGTCAGCCCTCGTTTAAGCATTAAAGTCTACTCTACTTAAAGCACTTCTAACTTTCCTTATTTTTAAACACTTTAAACAAGTCTTCTAACTAGATTGGACTTTAAACATAACGTTGTGTGAACACGCCTAAATGTGACAGAACAATAAATTGAATAGACCACCGGCGGGAAACGTCAAACGAGCTGACGTCTTAGCTGTCATTTACTCGTGGAGGGCAAACAACTGCAATTTCTATTAAAAAGCGCCAAGAAAGATTGTAAATTGCTGTTTTTATTCAATAAATATAAAGTTTAAATTGTTCAAACAAAAAGTTTAGTGTGTTGTATTGTGTTAATTAATACTTTTTTAAGTTTTTGTGTAAAAAATTGTGTAAAATGCCTTCTACGTGCTGTGTTTTTGGTTGTTCCACAAGAGGAAACCGAGACCACACGTTAAAGTTTTTTCGCTTCCCGGCCATTCACCAAAACCCAGCCAAAATCAAAACCTCTAAGGAAAGGAGGAGAGCATGGCTTCATGCTATTAAGAGGAAGGATCTCAAGGAACACTCACTTCCTTACACGAGAATATGTTCCCAACACTTTGTCACAGGTAAGTTGGTATTTATATTTCAATCTACAACACCCAACCAACATGCAACTCGTTCACGTTGTAGAAATGGGCCGAAAGATTTCCGCAAAGCAAATTCTTATGTATTTTTTTGTTTTAGAATCGACATCGATGAAGACAAGCCCAAGAAAAGAGGACCGGGAAAAGCAAATAGATTCGAGGAAGCCGAGGACGATGATGAGAAGGTTAGTCGAGCAAAACAATCGAAAGCAGATAAAACCCAAAACGTCGATGATGATTCTTGAGGCGATGATAATGGAGTAGGTTGCCAGAATTCTATAAAAATCAGTTATTTTTTTTATCTATTTCTTGCAGAAGAAGTTCAAAATGTGTTCAAAGTCTACGGCATCACGGTGGATCCGCGGCATTTGTTGCTAATCGCTGATTACATGACCTTTGATGGAACCTTCAGACCGTTGAGTCGCAAGGGAATGGATTCATCTTCGTCACCACTGCAGCAGATATCATTCGAATCGTGCCTGCAGTTCTTGAAAGCAGCCACCGTAGCTGGACGATCGGATGATTTTAATTCACCTTCCAGTCAAATTATTGTCGGATTACCGGTTAAAAACGGAACGGGCTGTTTTGACCTGCGGTGGAATTTTACGAATAAATAGACAGTATCGAGAGAGTGACCACTTTGTGTACATAAAATTTGTTTTTAATAAAAGAATTTGTAATAAATGCTATTCCGACTCTTCGGAGCTGTCTGAGTAAGCTGAAAGAAGTGATAGACCTCCTGGAGTTTTGGTCGACGTTGAGGTACATTGTGTCTTCGGCTTTTGCAGGTGGGGCTTCCTTCTCGCGAAGCTTGACTAGCACAAGGGGCTGTTTTCGCTTGACTACCAGACCTTTCAGTGATGAGCTGCTCTTTGCAGCGAAACTTGCTTGATAATTTCTTCAACGACAATGTTCTTTCCCTCAACTGATTTGTTTTTGAAATTTACACTCCTGGAACGATAGATCTTAAATCGGATTATGATCTTGTTTGAGAACGAAAGGAAACTCACTTAATAAATTCTTCGTCTTCTCGTTCCTGCCTCTCGAGACGTTCCTTATTCCAGACACTGCTCCGTGCACCTGAGGAGGTAGCGATCTTTGGCGGCAATCCTGGCGACTTTTCAATGTGCTTTTTCCTCCGTTGTTGGTCCAATCCCTTCGCGTACCCTGAAATTTCCATTTTCTCAAAAAAAAAAACTGTGTTAGAAAACTTATTTTATTAAATATCAAGGAAAATTACCAAATTTTGTCCAAATTCAATACAAATTGCGCTCTGTTTGCCCTCCACGACCGAAAAATGACATTTGGTATTTGACAGCTGTCAAAAGGGAAAAAGCCCTATTAGTGAAATGTCATTTTACGCTTGCAGTTTTTACCAGTTTTTGTTACTTTTATCTCCCCAAAACAGGAAAAAATGTAATTATTTAGTGTTTGTATATTTAGTTCTAATAAATGTTATGTTTTTCTTTGTGGAAATGTGTTTAAATAAATATCCAAATGATGTTCCAATTTGCTTTGTTTTTATTTGTCATAGTGAAGGTGGAATAGTGTGCTCTGAAATGGGTATAAAATATTCCTTTAAAATAGGAATAAATTTCCCTACAAGTGTAATTAGTTTATAAGAACTCTCAAAAATGGCACATGGTAATAAAATTAAAAGCAAACAACGTACACACACAACTGAAAGAAGTGTCAAATAAACAAGCAGCAAATCCAGCTTGGTAGTCCCGTGGTTCATATTTTGTTTCTTTTACAAAAATTATAAATGAATATTTGAATTTAAATAAGAGCATGCACGAATTTGATAAACTCTTTGCTTTCTTATATATTCAAAATCTTCGAAAAACTCAAAATCTGCTTCCTCAAATCTACACTTTAAAGAATTAAACGAATGATTGCTCCCTTTTAAAGTTAGACGACCACTTTAACGATAAAGTATACTTTAAGTCGTTCAAAAATGAGATAAAGTCGACCCTGAATCTAAAATTTGTTTTTAGAGTCGACTCCTAGTTTAAAGTGGATTTAAAGTAGAGTTTAAATGTTTCAAAATTTGCGCCAATAGATTTAAGCGAAATGTTAAAGAATTCGTAAAAAATAGTTTTTAAGATATTTAAATTGTAACAAAATAGCAAAATTTTATGCTAAATAAAATATTAAATGCAAAATACAAATACAAATTAACAATGCGTAGTCCGTTGTCGTTCCGGGTCTAGTTACCATAAGACGGGGGTCATTACCCAATGCTGTTTTTTTTTTTTTTACTGTGGAGGGGTTGTTAGCCCCTCGCAATAACCTCCAAATTTGTTGAGCAGTTGTTTAAGTAAAGTGCTTACTTTACCTCCTCTTGGTAACCACCGGGTACTGGTTTTATCTCTAGATATAACTTGCGAAACTTGTAAGCGCGGGTGCAAAACGGAGAAACAGAAGCACCTAATCAACAGCCCAACAAATTTGGAGGTTAGTGCGAGGGGCTAACAACCCCTCCACTATCTCGCATCTAATAACGCTTCTCGCTTCGCTTCTCGCATCACTTCTCGGATCGCATTTAAGTGAGAAATCAAGCTGGGTAGACACCGGTGGGCCGGACTGGACGCCTAGCTCATGAGCGAAGAATAATCGGTCCAGAAAGCAGTACAGCTTGGTAGACGAAATTAGCACTAGAAAGATTGCATGGACCAGAAAGCTCGAGGTCTTGGATGCAACAACTGACTGCTTCAGTCAATTATCGGGAAGCTATATATTCTGTATTTAGTCCACTCTTGATTCTGAACGGAATTTTTTTCAAGGCGTAGATAGAAGCCGTGCCCGTTGGCTGTTACACAGAAGTGGCGAGCTCGAGTCCGACTTTTGTCTCTTGTTCTTATCAACTTTCCTGGGTATTGTCCTTCGCGAAGATCTGCAGCTGGAGCGCCACCCCTATTTTTTAAGAAAACCCAGAATGACCTGATTGTTTTCATAAAGAATAAAAAAAACTTTCAACATGCTCAAGATCCATGTAATAAGTTAATCCAATTTTTTTTTTTACCGAAAGGAAGTTTCATTTTGTTTCAACCTTTAAACAAAATTCAGCTTGGCCAACCATGAAATATGAAAACTCACCACCCCACAATCGCGCCAACAAATGGACGTCACACAAACCAACTGCAGGCCAAAATGAGAACGCACCATCAATTCCTCTACCTATCTCTTTCACACATTCATACATTCCGATTTCACCACTGAAGAAAAGCAAGGTGAAGTCTGCCACAACATCACGACAAACGACAGTCAAAACGGTCTCTGTGTGAAAATTTATTAAAAATTGTCAAAAAAACTAAATAAAAATCCAAAATTATGCTCTAAAGCACCCCAACAAGTGTTTCCTATCGGATTAAGTTTGCTTGACATAAATTGTGAAAGAAAATTGCAATATTTTGGTGCTGTACCTAGTTCTACTGCGGCTCCATAGAAATTTCAACTTCTGCACGCACAATAAATTTCGAGTCGTCGTTGTCGTCGTCCGTCGATCAAAAAAAATCAAACCATCTCTTATCCATCTTCATCTTCTCACCATCACCATCATCTGTCTTCTTGTGCAAGAAAAAGAGAAGCACAACATTGAAAGCAGCTGCTGTATGTGCGCGACAGCACTAACAAGGAATTCAAAAATCAAAATTGTCCATCACCCAAAAAGATGAATAGAAGTGCAAAATTTTCCAAAAAAATTCTGTGAAAAATTGTTGAGAAAATTAAGTTATTGTTCCTCATTGAAAAGAAAAAAACTACCGAAAACCGAATAAAGTTGTACTCAGTGTCTCCTCGATGGTTGATTTGTGAAAAGCGAAACAAAAAGAAAATCATAAAATTTTCAGGTGTTTTGTGGTGCCCATTTGTGCGTGCGTTTATTCGGTCGTGTTCGTGTTTTAGTATAATTCTGCTTCTGTGTGTAAATGAGATGTAATTCGTTTTGTTTCTCGTCCTTGCTTGTCGACCGTCTCGTCGTTGTGTTTTGTCTTTCGGAATTGCCCTGAATTTTGTTCGCTCGCGGATGAGAAAAACCACTGGAAAACCCACCGATGAGATTTCCCGCTTCGCATAAAAATTGAAAACCGCCAATGAGTCGACGACAGTCCTTGGATCGACCAGGTTTGTTGCATTTTCTTTCAATTTAAAAATTTTATCAAAAAAAATTGTTGAACTAGAAAGTGTCAGTCAGACATGCAAAATGCATGAGAAACAAATCTCAGCGAAAGAGACAACGTGATGAGTTATTTTCCAAAACAAACGGTCTCTTTCGGTGTGGTTGCAGTGAGCTAAAAATAAACGCATTTTTTTCCTGTGAAATAAGTTCGGTTTGTCTCTTTCGCTCTGATGTCAGCAGGTTGTCAATTTACAGCAGCCATTGATCTCTCTTGTCAAAGGTTTTTTTTTATTACCACTTTTGCTGGCAACACTGCATTTTTTTCAGAGGAAAATTCTCAAGAAGAGTTTTCATCAATGAAAAGTTGTATTTTTGCGAATTGGGGGCAATCAAGTTTTCTAAATAAATATTTAATTTTATTGACGAATTATTTTGGGTTCTTATGAGTGCAATGTTTTGAAAATTAATTTTTTTTTTGTTGCATTTGTTGCAAAGGAAAGTGTCGCCATTTTTTCTCGTGTCTGGTTTTTTCTCTTCTCTTTTTTTTTTGTATTTTTTGTTTGGTACACACCGCACCGATGATGGCAAATAATGGTATGGGTATCCACAAAACAAAAAAACTCAGTTGTGTATGTATACTTTGTTTTACCTGTTTTTTCTGTTTGATTTTATGTTCAAGCGGCGGCGTTGCCTATTCTCTATTTTTGTTGTTGTTTTTGTTTTCCATTGCCAATTTGTGAACTCTGTGAATTTCGTTTGAAGGTAGGTTAAAATGACAGAACAGAAGGCAAGTTAATTATACAAATTCTCCCGCTATGCAACGCAGCGATGCAATTGAAATAACAATTACCGTTGTTATTGTCTTGTCTTATTAGGTAGGAAAATGGTGATGATTATGTATATGGTGTTTTACAGTTACCTAAAGAAACTTTTGTAAACAAATCGTAAAACTTGCATTTGTTTATTCAACGTTTTTTCTTTCTTTTGGTATTTTTAGATCTCTTTGAATTGTTTGTTGTGTTTTTTATTATGGGCTCTTGAGAGATTAAAAATTGGACAGGTTAGGTACCTTTCGATTATTTTCGGTGAATTTTATCAAATTTTGATAATTTCTTTTGTTCTTTGAATCCACATTTTGTCTAGGCAGGTGTTTAACCCTGTTCTTGTGGCGTTGGAACAATTTACGAACAAAGGAGAGATAACTGGAGTTGATGATAATGGTTCCTTCAATTACCTTGGGTCAGTAGTAGCAGCCGATAACAATATAGAAGAAGAAATACGTGGGCGGCTTACTTACTTACTTATGGTGGCGCTACAGTCCAGGTCGGACCAGGGCCTCACCCAACAAACATCTCCAGCCAGCTCTATCCCTAGCTAGCAGTCTCCAGTTTCGCACGCCAAGTTGGTTCAGGTGCTCTACCACCTGTGTGCTCCACCTGAGTCACGGTCTTCCTCTTCTGCGACGTTTTTCCGGGTTGGAATCGAAGACTACGAGCCGGAGCATTATTTTCCATTCGCTCTACTTGACCCAACCATCTAAGTCGTTGGATCTTAACTGGCTTCAACTGGCAAGGTCAGTGTCACTGAAAAGCTCGTAAAGTTCTTGATTGAATCTTCGACTCCCTTCTCCATTTATGCAGACGGGACCAAAAATTACTCGAGAATTTTTCTCTTGAAGCAGCCCAAAGCGATTTCATCGGATGTTGTAATCGTCCATGTCTCTGCACTATCGTATCGGGATGATAAGGGTGATGATAGTTGCTCGGGAGAGGACTTTACTACTCAATTGCCTTCTAAGTCAAAAGAAGCAGCGATTGGCAAGAGTGATTCTGACGTTTGCTCCAAGACGTCGATGTTGGTTGTCCCTTCTTGTTGACAGCATCAACTTGGTCTTTACCTCGTTAACCGCTAGACCCATATTCCTGGCCTCCGTCTCGAGACTCACGAACGCTCCACTGACATCACGCTGTGTTCTTCCAATTATGTCAATGTCGTCTGTGTGTTCTAGTAGTTGAATGGACTGTTGAAAGATTGTGCGTCTGGTGTGGATGTTGGAGCTTTGTACAATCTTTTCAAGAATGATGTTGAAGAAATCGCATGACAACGCGTCGCCTTGTCTAACACCTTTTTTGACATCAAAAGCGTCCGTTAGGTTTTTTCCGACCATGATGGAACAGCGTAAGTTTTCCATTGTCATCTTACATAGGCGGACGAGTTTTTCTTGGATGCCAAAACTAGACATTGCTCTTTATAGTTGGTCTCTATAGACGCTGTCATACGCGGCCTTGAAATCGATGAAAAGGTGATAGGTATCGATTTGAAGTTCATGGGGCTTCTCCAAGATCTGCCGTAGAGTGAATATTTATTTGATCGATGGTGGACGTTCCGGGTCTGAAGCCACACTGATAAGGACCTATCAGGTTGTTGACGAAAGGCTTCAAACGTTCACACAGCACGGCAGACAAGATGTTATAGGCGATGTTAAGGAGACTTATACCTCTGTAATTCGTGCAGTTCAGGGGATCTCCTTTTTGTGAGGAACGGGCATACAATGCTGAGGTTCCATTCATCGGACATGCATTCTTCCGACCATATCTTAGATCGTCGCCTGCTGCTTTGAACATCTCAGCAGCTAGACCATCTGCTCCAGCGGCTTTGTTGGATTTCAGCCGTGATATTGCCGTTTTCACTTCTTCTAAGTCGGGTTCACGGAATTGTTGGCTGTCATCGTGTACGATAAAAGGCTCCTGTTTGACGGCGGGGTTTTGTTCGTCATCGCCGTTATACAGTGTACAGAAGCAGTCTTTCTAAATCCCCAACATTGACTGCGATTCTACTACGATGTTCCCTTGTTCATCTCTGCAAGCATCGGTTCTTGCTCAATGACCTTGAGCCAGCTGTTTTACCTGCCGGAAGAACCTCCGAACTTCATTCCTGCTGTTGGCTCTCTCAACATCCTCGATCTGACGCTTCTCATGCTCCCTCTTTTTTCCCCTGAGAAGCCGGAGTTCCTCTCTCCTTTTTGGCTAGTAGAGCTCCCTAGCAGCTCAAGTCCTATGCAGCGCCGCTTTGTATGCCTCCTGCTTGGTTGCATGCGCCACCCTACAGTCTTCGTCAAACCACGAGTTTCCCTTTGGTGGCTGCGTGAAACCCAGTACATTAGAGGCGGCATATCTAACTAACAGTCGCCCGTAGCTTAGTTGGTAAGTGCGTTGACTGCTAAGCCGAACGTCGTTGGTTCGAGTCCCACTCAGGCCAAGTTTTTATTTCATCTTTCGCGGGTACTGCCTCTTGCGAAGACCTGACAAATTTTCCAAGAGTATCAATCTGTCATGAAAAAAGTGCTTCTCAACTTTGCCGTTCGGAATCGGCGTTAAATTGTAGGTCCCCTCAATTCTTCACACGCACTCAGAGAATTGTTGATGAGAGTAAGTCGCTTAGGCCTTGGCTCTTCAAGAGCTGTCGCGCCACTCTATTTATTTATTTATTTATATCTAACTGCTTACTGGCAATGTTACCACCGCTTTCGGAAATGATGTCGTGCAGGCTGTGCTTACCGACTGTTCCACCAATGTTGTCCGCTTTTCCCAGCTTTGCGTTCAAATCGCCGAGAACAATTGTCCGTCGCTCGTTGGGAGTGCCTTGATGGGAACAATCGACTATGGGACGCCCTTCTGCGGAAACAACTTTCGCGATCACATAGCTGATAGCTCTAAGCTTCATAGAAGTAGTCACCAGCCGCTCCGCCACGTTAAGGCTTACCCCATGCAGGGACAGGAACTCCTTAACTACATCGAAATTGCTGTTACCAACAGTGACGTCTTGTCCTAGGCGGTGGACAGATGTTCTTTTGTTTGTTGATAGCATCTACTTTGTTGTGTCTTCATTCACTTCAAGACCAACCTCAAGACCAAGCTCCCTTGTATCGACCGATGATGTCTATGTCATTCGCATATAGCCTCGGAGCTGGGTGGATTTGTTGACGATAGTGTTTTCCGTACTCACACCTGCCTTGCGCACTATCTGCTCCAGGACTGTGTTGAAGAAGTCACATGACAGCGCATCTCCTTGTCTAAACCTTGCGCATGTTTGAAACAACTCAGATGAGCTCTTACTCATTGCACTCTGCACTGCGTATTGTTAAGCGTAATGGGGCGCAGCTGAATCAGTTCATTCGGGATCGCAAATTCAGACATCGCCGCCATGGCAATGGATGCTATCATAGCAGCTTTGAAATCGATGTAAAGATGGTGGGTTTCGACTTAAAATTCAATCTTCTGATCATTCCACTAAATATGCCATTGTTCTTGTATCGTGGGTCGTCACATTCGATCCGTCCATATCTGGGGCAGTATACCCCGATGTAGAATCCTAACCTGGAGGGATCCGTACACGACTGAGTCCACCAATTAAACACAACCTATCATGAATAGCCGCATATTGACAGTTCATTGATGATGTTTGTCACTTTTACAACTTGCAAACACTTCAACCTTACCTAACATCTCGCTTTATTGCTCTGATCCAACATTTCGCCTTCAGCTGCACTTCACGAATGTAACAGCTCACACGTGTTAAATGCCCATAAAACCCCAATTCAGTGTCTACATTTAAATAAAAATAATTCATAAATTGAGACCATAAATAACCGTTGATATAGTCAACAAAAATATCGTTTTTATCACTCGTTAAAATATCATTCCCCACATCCAACTGCAAGAACTTTCCCTTCTCACAAGGCCAATACTTCAGACAGCAAAGTTTTTTCCCGATTCTTTTTTTTCTTTCATCACAATACCGATTGTGCCCTATTTTTCATGTCTTTTTATTTTTAAACTTTGTCCACATCCACAGGAGAGCATTGGCCCTGCTGAACTTCATATTCCTTTGAGAATATTCACAAAATCCATAAACAAGAACAGTATGTTCATGCGCAGACCTTTTACAATGCATAGGTACCCTTCTCTCTAAGTGAAATGAAATTATTTTCACAACTTTTCGTTTTTATCTCTCTTATCGGCAAATATTTTTAACCCAGACAGACAGACATTAAAAAGAAGACAACATTCCCCCAAACAAAATAAAACTGTTTCCCAAATTCGACTTCATCAATCAATTTTGATCTTTTTATGGCCTTGTCGGTGAGCTTGATGCCTACGCATTCGGAAACGGAAAATCAATAATTCAAAACTATACCGAAATTACTTTCGGTAAACAATCGCTATCCCACTTTGTCACGTTTATTCAAAAATAGCCACAACAATCTATCCTTACATCGGTGCTAATTCTAAAATTAACTTATTCATTCATTCGAAGAAGAAAAACAAATCGAATTCCGATAATTCCAAAGCGATAAATCACATCATTACCCACCACGCTCAACAAGCAAAACTTATAAACCCACCTCACACTCACTTTCCCTCTCTCTCTCCCTCGTTCCGTCAAACTAAAAAATTCAATACACCTACCTCAATTCATAGAATTCTCATCGACAGCATTCCTGATTAACAATAAGGCCGTGTGCGAATTAGATGAATTGTGGTTAAAAAATAAAAATGGATGAATTTTTAACCACTACTGTCATTTTTTAACCTGCTCAGCAGCTAGTCAAATAATGCGAAGTGTCAAAATTTAACCAAACGTCAATTTTTAACCCATTTTTAACTGAATTCGCACACGGCCTAACTCAGTTTAGCAAATTCTGTCAGCATTCAGCACTCAAAAGTGCACACAAAATTTTGCCGCCTGCCGCCATTGTCTAAAAATAGATTGCCTGAGAGAAAAATTCCCCACATAACACAATTCAGAAGTGGAATCTACAAAATAAATCAACTTTAACAACGTAACGCAACGGCACACCTCCTTACGGTCAGAATTTCTCTGTGACACATGAAATGTCAAAAAGCTTTTGTAAAATGACGATTTTTAGCGATAACATTACACACGAACGAAAGCAAAACAAGAAATCTAAAATTATGTTTAAAATATTGTAATTTATTCCGACATACGATATACCCACAATTTTGTTGTTGTTGTTGTTTATTTTTACCTAACCCTGACCTACAGACAATAAAAATAAAAATCATGCGATTTATTGTTTTTGAATTTTTGTTCATGCAGGCAACAACCCGTGAATATTGAATTACTCTGTTCACAGTAGTTTGTATTGTTGTTGTTGTTGCTTTCTTGACTTGTTTGTTTGATTAAAAGCCAAATAAACTCTCGATAGTGGAGAGTGATGGAAGCCCCCAGGGGCTTGAACCATTTTATTATTTTATCGAAAGCTATTCACAATAGACAAAAAAAGGCTTACAACAAACCCTTTGACGAGCAAATTGGAAGTTTTATTTTTGTGTATATGCAATTTGCCTCCGACACGATAGCGATAGCGACACACCTAGATGAACGGCCTATTGTTGATCCGCTCACACTCACCCATTTACTTTGGTGGGTGCAACAAAGCAGAGTATATCTAATAATGAGTAGGGAAACTCAGCATAATTTCCTTATCAGTTCACATTTATTCTCACACAGATAGTAGAAATAGATGACAATAAGAAACTTAAAGGAAGGAAAGAGAAAAGACATACGCTCTTTTGCTTTTTTCTTTATTCTTTTTCTTTGTTCACAACTGATAACGATCATTGCTCATCGCCTTTGAAATTACACTACAATAATAAAAGCAACCCCCATACACAATCTCTGTTTGCGTTGCCACTATTGACGAAATCGCATCATATGTTGCGTTGAAAAACATATAGCAGTTATAAGGAATCCATTCTGGCAACGCATGATATTATGTTGGAAGGAAAGAAAAAATGTTTCATTGCTCATCGCCTTTGAAAGTCTGTGAGAGAAAAAAGGAAAGATGCAAGGGATGAACGCATAGTCGAAACTTCTTGCACATACAGTTTTACATAAGGAATTGATTTGACTGTTTTCACTCATGGAATTGTTGTTAGGTTTTTAATTGCAAATTTGTGATTGTAATAGTGACTACCACTTTTGCAAAAGAGTTTCCCTACTCATTGTTAGATATACTCTGCAACAAAGACACAACTCATTGCGCCCCCTGCCCGCGAGAATAGCGAGAAAACAATAACTCTACTTGGCTGACTGAACTTTTGACAAGTGTTTTGCTATCGCGCTTATCTTTGATTATCTCGCTGTTCTTTCTGGTTTTATTATTCTCGAAAGAAATCTTTTTTTTTTTTCGCTGTCAGATTCCCGTTACATGGCATTAAATATAATTATTTCATTATCTTTCATTGACTTGAGATAAACAAACGAATTAGGATTGTGACGTTTAATTAGCGGTGGCGCTGTTAGCGACAAATGTGTCATCTATCTGTTTCGTTTTATTTTGTAATTTTTTTTTTTGTGATTCTGGATAGTTCTGTCTTTTTTCATGCATACAGAATTTTTCCAGCCTTTGTTTATTCAACAAAATCGGTGGCGGCATCAAAAAAATTGATTAATTTTTTATGTCACTTTTATAAACTCTCTCTCTCTCTCTCTCTGTCTCTCAATCTGAGAAGAGAACATGATAATGTAAATTCTGTTGTTTTTTCGTAACACATTCGTATACCACGGTTGATTGTCGCCCGCCAACGCTCGCTGTGCCGTATTCCGTGTATCGTTGTCGCAATTCGCATGTCCACAATACACATAAGAGAACCACAGCGGCATCGGTGGTGCATACACTAAACCTAAACATTACTCCAAAATAAAGAGGGTTGAAAACAAGGAGCTGCGAGCTGAGCTCTCCGGGTTATAATGATTACCCTTTGATTTTTCAGTGTTGCCTTTCTTTGTGCTTACAAAATCCAAAATAAAGAGAAACCCAACTGTCAAATATTTGGGTTACAGTTTAAGTCGAGAGTGCCAATTTGATTTATGACTTTTGAATTAATTTATGGCCGACTGGGAAGTTCCGGAAGGGCTCAGAAATTTTGAAGTGAACTTTTTGATGAAGAAAAGTTTTGTTTGAGAGCGATGAGACGTGAATGGAATAATTGATTGAGATAAGAAGTTGTAATCTCTCGAGAACATCATTGGTTGAAAGGCACATGCATTTAACAAATGAAATGTAATCGAACAAATCTTTTTATTCATTCACAATAATGACAGTTTCACAAAAATGCAACAATTGTGAGTAAGGCCGTGTGCGAATTGTATGAACTGTGGTTAAAAATGGATGAATTTTTAACCACTAATATCATATTTTAACTTGCTCTGCAGCCAGTCAAATTTTATTTAATGCGAAATGTCAAAATTTAACCAAACGTCAAGTTTTAACCCATTTTTAACTGAATTCGCACACGGCCTAATTCTAACAAATTTGAGGGACGTTTATCGGTAGTCTATCTTTTTGAATCTTAGGGGAAATAGTAGATAGAGTGTTTTGGGCAAATCGTTGTTTTGGCGACACTAGCGCCAAGAGTTTCTGATTTGATGTTTTCTATAAATTTTGACAGATCTTGGTCAGTCAATATAATGAACCTTGGAATTTAAAATGTATATTTCTGAAGTTTTATGGACACACCCTTTTTCCACCGTGAATAGGTCCTAATCTGTAAAACGTGTTGTGTCAGCCATAAAAAAAGGAAACAATTAGTAAGCAAACTGTCAAATGAGATGAGAAAAATACAATTTTTTCGGGTTCACCTGGTTAGACCTGACTTTTCAAAGACGACACACCTTCAATGTCAATTTGCTTTTCAGATCTTCAATGGAATGTGATGATAAGAAGAATGGATACAACAGTCGTTGACACAAGACTTGATGCTTACGAAGATGTCATCTTTCTTATCTAATCTATTCAAAAATTTAAGATTAAAGAAGAGGGCTTAGCAATACGATGCTTAGATAAAATTTCTAAATCTGATAATAACCTGGCTGGCGACTTTCCAGTCTCTACCTTGCTATATTGGTACAATTGGACTTTCAAGAGGGTCTTGCGAAATTTGACAGTTGACATCTGTCAAAGTGGCTGTCATTTATTCAGTGTGTTTTGCCATACAACTATTGATTTTTTGAGAACGATGTTAGCCAGGTCAACACCGTCAATGGCGGGCGCTTTCAAGAGAAAAACTTGGAGATTTCCATATGAACTAGTTTCATGTGGATACGCGGATCTCTGCGTGGAAGACGTCATTGACATTTGCCGTTTCTTCCGCATCTTACATCAGCGAAAAGATTGTGGCTCAGCCCTCATATTGCGAACGGGTCATTCATTTCGTGGTTTCAAGTTGGTAGCGCTGGCATTTGATACGTGTCAAACTTAACGGCTTAAACACAAGCACGCTTTAGCTTCGGCTTCGCCTGACGTTTACGAGTTCAGCAATAAGACTTCAATGCATGCAATCACAATGTAGTTTCGAACTTACGTTTCATACGTAATGTTACGTAACGTGACTCCAAACGGAAGATCTAGTTCAAATATGCTGAACATTGCTTTAACTGACAGCTCAACGGCTGTCAAAAAAGTACACAAACAAAATCCATTTGTTTTTGGAGGGATAATAACGATGGAGGGCGAACTGTCATTCAAAGCAAACTCGTAACAGGTGCATCGTAACGCAGCCGAAGACGAAGCTGAAGCGTGTTTGTGTTTCAGCCATACCTGTCATCTGAAGTGACATAAATCAATATTGGTTGAATGTTTGCCATTTATGATAATGAATCGCTTAACTACCAAACAACACGTTAAAATTATTAAAAATTCCTATAAATGTGGTAGTTCAAACGTAACCACTTTTAGCGTATCGTATTACGCGATGATAATGGTCGTCATAATACACCAACAACAGACATAGATGAGGCACATTTCTTTCTCGTGGGAATGAAGGTTAACAAACAATGAGGCTCAAAAAACTCAAAAGTGATCGAAGAGGTGCCATTGCATCAAGAAAAAGAGACTGTTTGGTGTGCTCTATGGTCGAAAGGTGTCATTGGTCCGTATTTTTTCAAAGATGCCAATGGACGGACACTTACGTTCGGAGTTATATGGTCGAATGATTATCGATTTTTTTTTGGCCGGCGAATGAAAATCATGACTTGGACGATATGTGGTTCCATCAGACGAGGCAACAAGCCCCACAACACGACCAATTATGGCTTTATTGTGTGAGAAGTTTTCTGTCCGCGTAATTTCACATTTGGCGGCGTCAATTGGCCAACAAGATCGATTTGACACCGTTAGATTTTTATTTTCGTGGGGCTACGTAAAAGACCGTGTTTACGCGAATAGTCCCCGAACTCTAGAAGCATTAAAAACCAACACTACTCAAGTTTTTGCCGAAACACCGCCCGATATGTGCGAAAAAGTGATTCGAAACCGGAAAAATGAATGACCCTATAGTAATCTGATCGAAAGCCTGCCTTGTAAGACTTAAAACTGTCTCTCCAAGCTTTGGGTTAGCTCTTGAGTATTGAGGGTACGAGGAACCCAACATTTCTGGTTCTTCTTGCATTTGGCTTGAACGAAGCCTCCAATTCCTCATTTTCGTAACTTCACGTGCACATTAAATTCCTGCGTGTTCCATTTTCCAAAACAATCAAACAGCTGTTCACACCAACCCATTAGCAATTCATTATAATTCTAGTTGGAAAAAGATACCGCAATCAAATAGTCATAAATCAATGAGAATCATTACCCCTAAAATTTCAGCTTCAAACAAAAAAGTGGCATGTCTTCCCGCCCTATGGAATTTCCTTCCCAACCCCAGACCTTGACTCTGTCTACTCATTGCATTACAAAATTTCCACAATACTACTATTTAGGGATGAATAGAAAATCCCCGCTGGCAACACTTACACCACAAACCAACATATCCCCCGAAAGAGAGGGTGGTTTATCCGAAATGGCTGTTGAACTCATCCAAAAGGTACTCAGAGACGACGACGACGACGTAACATTTCTGTGTGTACACTGTTGTGGAAATGGGACTACTTTTTCTCCCAAAACAAACAGACAACACGCTCACTGGCTCACTGCGTGGTGCTTATGGTTTTATTTCTAATTTGTGTGTTGATGAGTGAACATGTATGTCAGCCAGCTAGCAGCGCGCTAGTCGCCAGCAGTGGCAGCGGCAACTGTCATTTTCATCAAAGTTTTTGTGTCGCGCAATGTCATCGTCATCGTCGTCATCGTCGCCGTCGCCGCTCATTGTACAATGTACACCGAGATACAAAACTCATCTTAATCGATTATTTTTATTATTGTGAGAGAATCTAGCGAGTTAATCGTCGTTCGTAAAGCATTTTTTATGATTTTGACATCGTGTTTGTTTTTATTGTTAATCGGTCTCTTTTGCTCAGTGCCGCCGCTCACATGAAATGTATACTTAATTTGGCCTCTTTTATCGGGAGGACATTCGAGATTGTAACAAGGGACCCTATAGAAGCTCTCTTGTTCCGTTTGACGGGGAGACACAGGTCGCCGCCGCTGTTTTTCTGTGTCGTTTTGCCTTAAAATCGAAATATGTTTGCTCCAAAAGTGTGTGAATGTGTGTGTCTGTGTGTGCGAGGGGGGCTACTGTTGTCCTGCGTATCCTGTTTTGAGGGCGCATTAACCATTCAAATATAAAAGAATTATACTTTCGAGAGTCGATGACAATTTTCGGGAGACCCCAATCGCAGCAATTCGTTCTCTACATGTGTGAGCTAAAAAAATTGATTTTCTTTATCTCTGATAAATGAACTTGGAAAAAACTTGAGTTTTGTTGGTCCTTTCGAGCCCAAGAAAAGTGAATTTTATGAGAGTGTAAACTCCCCCGCACTAAAAAGTAAAAAAAAAAATACAAAAAGTTCATTTCGTGTTGAACTGTCATAAAATTTGTGTTCAAAAGAAGAAAATTAATTTCCACGAATTACCATTTTTAGAATCGCCGAATTTATTGTATTAATTATGTTGTGTTAAAAGCCATACACCTCTCCCCCTATTGCGACCGTTTACCTTGTGGATTACTTACTTAACTTTTCTTATATGGAATACCAACACCGCCGCCAGCGACATCATGATGATTGTCGTCTGTATACAAGCCCAAAGGATTCCGACTAACCATCAGGTAGGTTAATTCAGACACGAAAAAAAAAACGATATCCCTTAAATGGAGTCAAGCTAGGGTGTGGTATACCATCATCGAGCATCAAGCAAAGGATAGCAAACCTATTTCCTGTTTTAGGTTTTTGTGTAAACATGTGAATTAATTCCGGTTATTATTGTGAATGGAATTGTTATAGTGAAATTAAGTATTCTACTATTTCGAGTATTTTTTTGTCAATTCTATGTCTGGGTCATGGGCAGCTATAAGCTTAGAACTATCAAAGTGTCTGTCTGGCAACCCACATTTTCTGGTTTTATTAGACTCCCGTTGGGTTTTTGTTTTTAATTGGATTTAATAGAATCAAAGTCTCGGCTTAACATTTTAAAATATTCAAACGGGATGGTATGAATCTCTGTTATTGTTGTTATTAAAATTTTGAGTATGGCACGGACGGTAGTTTGTTGTTTAAGTTTTTTTTTTTTTTTTTAATTCAACTCAAGAGGATCAATTTTGTTGTCTTTTGAAGGAATTAGATTTGATGATAAGGAATTATAACGAAGAGATTAGATGGGTGAATTACAGTGGCACTTAATTGTGTTGTTTCAAAAGCATTTTATTTTATTTAATTGTGACTAATGAAGTCTTGATAAGCTTAGTTGTTTTTTTGCCGGCGGCAGGTCGGTGAAATGTGTTGTCGTAGTTGCTCATTCGTTGTAGCTCAGGTTCCGTCTTTCTGGTTGTTTCGAACTTAGGGGCTCGATGTAAAGACTTAATTGTTGTTGAGTTTTGGCACTCCCTGATACAACTCCAGTTGGTATCAGTTTAATTGCTCTGTCGAAGAATTTTTTTTTTTCGAACAACTTCAGATTCAGTTCCCTCGTCTAGCCGACGGCTTTACAGAGAACTCGGAGTAATGGTAAAATCATAATCAAAGTCACGAAACGACTTTTGATCTCATTTGCTTGGTCAAACCGAAGTGGCAGCGATTCGCTTGGATGATTCTCCGTCGGGATTTTATTTGTTACGAGGGAGATGAACCCATTAATTACCACCAAATTGATTCTTATTGTTGTTCACTGCTGACTCTGAGGGCCGCTGAGGTTTTAGGACCTATTGGCATAGAGCAGAGAACGAACCCACTCGATATAAGTTTACATCACCTTCAAGTGAGATGAAAATACTTGAAATCACCCGTGCGGAATGTCCGATGTTGCATGAACCATGAGCTATGTGGCTTGTGACTCCGTCCTGTTGAAACCAAATGTTGTTAGTGCCTCTATCAATCGAATTTAGGCCAAAGAATTGGGTTTTTATCACCGACCTATACTGCTCGTCGTAAACGGTGATGAGCTGGGAACCACCGTTCTCAACTCAAAGAAATATAGACCGATGACGCCTTTCATTTGCGGTATCAGACTAGGTTGACTGGAGTTCTTCCTGGTGATGACTTTCTTCCTTCACGGCTCGGAACTTCATGTACTTCACGGATTTGTGATGAGTTAACGATGAGCTTGACGTTTGCGTGAGTCCCTTAGGGTTTTCCCTAGTGTATCAACGGAGTTGATGGTAACCGTCAGCCGTAAAACTCATCAACGGCTTTGGACCGGTTTATCAACGGAGTTTCCTCCAGCTTTCAACGGCGATCAACCGGTGTATCAGCAAGGTTTCCCTTGGCTCACTGATCAGTTATAACAAGATTGGAAACCTACCTACGTTTTACCCTCCAAATACCTCAAATTTAATTTTTTTCATACACACATACTCTTGCAGCAAACCTGCTTTTTAGTTCGTAGGCAAATGTCATTTTGACAGCAAGCTTTCCCATCTTGTTATAAGCAAGATTTCCCTTGTCTCATCAACGGCTTTGAACCGGTGTTTCAACGGACAGGTCCGAAACTTATGCTTTGATCGACTGATTGGCTTCCGTTTCTTAGGAAGCATGGAATGGTCACATTCTTCAACCTGATTTATCGTCGATGGCTCGCTCGAGTTGTAAAATTTCATACAAAAGTCTTCCTGGTACGATATGAATATGAATTATATTTTGTTGGTATAATTCATGCTATTTTTGAATTTGTAATGTATGCAGTTAAAACATCATTGTACTATATCTTGCTGGGTCAAGTGAAGTATGTTCCGATAAAAGCTCAAGCCAGAACACAATAGTCTCCGAGTTGTGCTCTGTGAAGGACTGAAATCTTGTGAGACATGTGAAATCCACTGCCTCCGAATTTCCCTAATATGACGACGGCGATGATTTCGGCAGATTTTGCGCTTCATCGACCAGTCGAACAAGTGGATTTCGCATTGCTAATAGTCCTCTCGCTCTCGGTAGGGCGATTATGGCCGTACGAGTGATCAATCTGTTCTTCAATCGCTACGAAAGCTATGGAAAAATCTATTCTCTATATGTTGGCACCTGTTTCAACTTCGGGACAGTGTTGAAGAAATAGATTTTGCCGTCGGCATATTCGAATAGGGATTTCTTTGATAAAATTGGGCAAATCTTATGTCGTTTTCGATTGGTTTCACTCAAGAATTCACTCATTCTGAAATCGAATGGAACAGGTCAAATCGCTTCCACTGAGTTCTGTTTTTTGTGTTTGTGTGAAATTTCAAAAGTCAAATATCTGATTTTTTAATTAATTTCAATGTCAAATAACAATAATTTGTTGAATTAAAAAAAAAAAAAAAAACTGATTGAGTATTATTTTTGACTTTTTATTATTCATGTATTAGTGCTTCTTGAGTGGATTCTGATTTGAAATCAAGAAGAGAATTTCTCTTCTAAGAAGCGTTCTGTCTGTCAGTTTCGTGCGAATAAAACGCTTTTAGAAGGCTTCGGAATGATTCCGGACGCATCCGGAGAGCCAATCGAAAACGACATTAATCTCTGAATATTTCTGCTCGATCAACTTTCTTATAGAAGCTAGTTGAAAAGCCTATTCACAAAACTGTACCTACTGGAAATGGCGGCTTCCTGCAAAGGTTAGCTTGGTAAGTTTGTCCAACCAGTAATTCTGCAAATGTTTTCAGAAGCCCCATTGTTTGGGGATCTAAGCGTTGCGCCCTTTACTCGAAGAAGACCAAAGAAAACTATAAATTAAGGACCTCAAAGTTTACTCAAACATTTAATTTCATCACATGTTTGCCACAGGAAAACCGCAATGTTTTATGTCGGTAACAACAATATTAAATGTTCCTCAACAAAAATATAAACATTAGCAACATCAATTCTTATACTAGCATCAAGTTCACACCCCATACGCACGTTATACCACCTCCACACGAATTTACTCTTAAATACATCTTATAAATTACCCAGAATTGACCCCGGTAGTGGCGGTCGAATAGATAAAAGTCCATCGAGCTTACCATGAGTCAAATATTATATTGCACCACCAGCTGTGTGGCACGTGATACTTTTATTTTCATATTACATGCCATTTTAAGACAAAAGGCAAAACCATCTACCATTGAACAATTTACCCTTAAACAATGTCACCCCGGTCCAAGGCATGACTGTGGATGATTAAGTAATTTCAATAAAACAACCTAAGCGAAAAATAAGTAAACGCAGCATGGAGTGCGTTCGGGATGGTAGGTATTAACAATGTAATAAGTTTTTTTGTTTTTGCCGACGGGAAATACAATTGAGCTACTATTTGATTAGCACGAGGATGGCTTTAGTTCTGGAAATTAAAACAAAATCTAGCTTTTCGCAGGTTTTTCATGAGGTCACAAATTGAACGAAACTAATATGCCGTCGTTTGGCGAGCTAAATTTGACAATGTAAATGACAAACATTTACTTCCAGAAGTTCGTTAAGTACGTTATCGATAGTTATTTGCTTGTTATTCACTACTCCGTTGCTAATTATTAAAAAATGCAAGTATTTCAGTTCTTTAGTACACAATTAGTCCACATTTTTAACAGTACTTATAAGTTCCACTAAGAGTACCTTCTTCAAACTCTCATAAAAGTCCCTTCTTTAAACACTCATAAAAATTGTCAAGTTCTCTTACTAGTTTTATAACCAAATATGTATTACAAATGTGCTTGGACTTGCCTTCAATTAGTATCGATACCAGAGTACTAAGTACTAAGTTTTCTTCTTAAAGTACTTATAAACAATACTCTGAAGGGAAATATTCGATCTAGCCGGGGAAGACCTAGTCGTACAGCTTTTTAAAAACCTTAATCACTGTCAACTTAATATAATATAGGAGTTGTGAGAATATGAATAAGTCAGGGTACGGCCCCAGAAATATCGCTTGACTTGCCTTTTACTTAAATTCAATTATAACTTTTCAACGCCTTGCTTCCACCGCCAACAAAGATGACAGTAGAGTATTCATGGCATTTGAGGGACTTAAATGTCAGAGTATATTATGAAATCTACCGACCCAGATGGCACCACAACATTATATTAATCGCGTGTCTAACAGAAGATACTTACGTCATAAACTGTAGCCAATCAACGTCTTCAAGTATCAGCAGGACTGATGATACAATTCACATCTACCTTTGTATAACAAAAAGCCTTATTATTTTTATTTCCGTGCAACAAGATTTGTGCTTTTCTAGTCTTAGTCTTGGATCTGACTATTCCCAGCCTTCGACAAAAAGTAGGTATGACATAAGCAATGGTGGATAGACTAAACTTTCATTTTTTTTTTGCTCTTGAATGAGTAATGATTCCAAAACTCTGTTCTCAAACATGATCAAGCCAACATAAACGCAAGAAATGTGTATGCATCAAAACTGATTCATAAAATAATTAAATTTATGTTGATGTAGAGGTAATTTTTTGAATGATTAGCTTTCTTGTTTGATTGCTTTAATTCAGTGAATCAAATAACTATTCATAAAAATGTGTTTTTTGGCAACACAATATTTGGCAAGAGGATGATTCTGTATACATATTTGTATTTGGGTCACCAAGGGAAGAAATTCCAAAACACATAACATGAATCAAATATGATTCATATATTAAGTATTTATTTATTTATTTATTTTTTTATTTATTTATTTATTTCTAATAATAACTTGGTACATTAAGATTATTATCTTTTATAGTACTTAGAGTTTAAAAATTAAGCAGTGTTTTATTAAATTTTTGAAAAATAAAGCAAGAAAAAAGTATTGCAATAGAAGTGCAAGATTGGGATGGATTGCTTCATAAGTCTGTTGTCAAATATGATTCATGGATACCGGTAATACGGTGCGCAAAATAGTGCATGCATAAAATGTTATTCAAAAGGCGACATATGACGACTATCTGAGGGACTTATGGTTCTACGTTATTCACTTATGTATTTAGCTCAAATATGATCCATTTTTTATTTATTTATTTATTTATTAATTATGATCCATAAAACATACATATCATAAAACATTTGGACGTTAAGTAGGATCGTATATATTATTCAAAAACGTAGGAAACGCTTAAAAATAAGATAGTCTCATGAATCTACAAACAGTTTTAAATATTTTTCCCTTATCAAATTTGATTCATAAGAGAACTTAAGATTTTTTTTTTATTTAAGCGTATGATCGTATGATCGTATGGATGAATTTCAACACATTCCAATTTCCAAAACAGGACAAAAAGTAGGCTTCCAAACTTGACTTACTTTTTTCATGAATCAAATATAATTCATAGACGTTATTCAAAACTCTTATAAATATCTACTGATTTAGAGATGATTTTGATATCTCTTTGCTTACCCTCTATTTCCATTCTTTCTTTTCTGTGTATTAAATGTGATTCATGAAGTTGCAGCTTTGATTTCTTAAACAAAAGACAAACACGTAGAAGATTGCCGCCAGCTTCAACTTGAAAAAGTAGAATCACAAGCGTACGAAACACATTCCGAAACAGATTGCGATTATTAAATATGATTCATGTAAGCTTGAGTTTGCAGCACATGATCTACACTAAATTTACTAAACTACCTATTAACTTCAATTTCTTTAATGTTTCACTTATTTTATATGTGTGTATCAAAGTTGATTCATAGCTCGCAGAACCTTCCGACATAGATCTTGCGTCAGAAAAACTCAGAGTTGTTCTGAATAACGCTTTAGAAAAAAGCTGTCCCATCAATCATATGGGAAAAGGTAGGAAAAAACCACCCTGGTGGACAACTGAATTAGGCAACTTAAGAAAAGAAACTAGAAGACTTTTCAACGTTGCAAAAAGAACTAGGAAAGAAGCTGACTGGGAACATTATAAGACCAGTCAA
This sequence comes from Sphaerophoria taeniata, assembly GCA_943590905.1. Lineage (NCBI taxonomy): Eukaryota > Metazoa > Arthropoda > Insecta > Diptera > Syrphidae > Sphaerophoria > Sphaerophoria taeniata. The sequence goes on from OX016540.1 coordinate 265,574,059, forward strand.
CGTATGTTTAAGGCCGAAACACAACGAGCAAAACGTAGCTCATGGAGGGCCTTCTGCGACGAAATAGAAAACACAAATGAATCGGCAAGACTCAGGAAAATTCTGACCAAGGATTCAGTCACTCTCGGTTCTCTTAAAAAACCTACAGGCAGCTGGACTGAATCCGGTCGCGAAACACTAGAACTCCTTGTGAATACTCATTTTCCTGGCTGCGTAGCTGATATCCGCAGTCCAGAATCAGAGTCTCATGCAGAAACTCTAGTACCATCGGATATTATAACGGAAGAAAGGATAAAATGGGCCATTCACTCCTTTTCCCCATACAAATCCCCTGGTCTAGACGGAATCTTCCCTATGATGCTTCAGAAGAGCATAAACCTTATCATCCCACACCTAGCTAGCATTTTCAATAATAGCCTTAAATGGGGGTATGTTCTCTTATCGTGGCGTGAGGTAAAGGTAGTTTTCATCCCTAAGGCTGGTAAACCTAGCCATACGGAGGCCAAAGACTTTAGACCCATTAGTCTAACATCGTTTATTTTGAAAACGTTTGAAAGGCTAATTGATATACACATCCGAAGCACCCTGAAACCGGACTGTATATCGGAATTTCAACATGCATACATTAAGGGAAAAAGCGTTGAAACGGCATTGCACAGTGTTGTCAGCGTCATAGAAAAATCACTGAATGACAAGGAATACACCCTTGCAACGTTCTTGGATATTGAGGGAGCCTTCAATAACGTGAAGAACGAAACAGTGAAGCAAGCCTTGGACGACCACAAAGTCGAAAAGGCAATAACGCAGTGGATAATGTGTATGCTCAGAAAGAGACAGATTAACTCTGAACTAGCGGAGGAAAGGGTGAGAGTAACCACATCCAGGGGCACCCCTCAGGGTGGAGTTCTCTCACCGCTACTCTGGGTTCTTGTCATGAACGGCATACTCTCTAAATTGAAATCAAGTGGATTAAGGATAGTAGCCTACGCTGATGATCTTGCATTACTAGCGACTGGCAGGTTCCTACCCACTATCAGTGAACAAACAGAATACGCCCTCTCGTTGGTAAGCAAATGGACAAAGAACTGTGGGCTGACGGTCAATCCAGCTAAAACAGAACTAGTGCTATTTACTAACAAACGTAAAATACCTGATTTTAAAATGCCTTCAATTGAAGGCTGCCCTCTTAAGATCTCCGATCACGCAAAGTATCTCGGTGTGATCCTGGATAAAAAACTAAACTGGGGCTTGAACACCAAAGATAGATTCAAAAAGGCATCGACAGCCTTTTACTCCTGCAATAGAATTTTCGGGAAAACCTGGGGACCAAACCCAAAAATTATCAGGTGGATGTATTCGGCAATAATTAGACCAATACTAACCTACGGTAATTTGGTATGGTGGAAAGCTTTAGAAAAGAGCACGAACCTGAAAACTTTGACAAAAGTTCAAAGACTGGCGTGCACTGGCATTACGGGGGCAATGAGATCCACTCCAACCGCGGGATTGGAAGTTATACTCGATCTTATCCCCTTAGACCTCTTTGTTCAAGAATCTGCGGCCAAAAGTGCCCTGAGACTTAGTCAAACTAAAATCTGGAAAAATGATTCCATAGGACATGCCCAGATCCTCGATAAAGTTATGGGTCATAGTACCACAACGGACTATAAAACACCCGAGCTTGTTTTTCACAAACCATTCCAGACTGCCTTCCCAAGCAGAGAGGAATGGATAGATAATATACCGTACTCCAGTGAGTCGTCCATAGCTATCTATACTGATGGCTCTAAATTGGACACTGGTGTAGGAGCAGGCTTCTATTCCGAATCTCTCAAGTTAGCCGCCTCGCTTAGGCTTCCAGACTACAGTAGCGTCTTCCAAGCGGAGGTCCTGGCAGTGACAACAGCTGCTAAAAAGGTATCAATGATGGCGATACCACGTGCTGATATCACCTTTTACATTGATAGCCAAGCGGCAATAAAAGCGATTACTGCAACTGAGGTAAAATCAAAGCTTGTTTCATGCTGCCGCGAAGAGCTTAGGGTTCTTGGCGCACAGCACAACATTAGACTCTGCTGGGTCCCGGGCCACAGCGATATACTAGGCAATGAGAAAGCCGATGAATTAGCAAGATTAGGGTCAATGCTTGACGTAAGCCAAGCTCAGCTAGTTAGCACCCCTACCTGTTATTTAAAACAGGAAATCTCAAAAAGAATAACTATTAAGGCCGATGAAAGGTGGAACCTTCTTGACACCTGCGGCACAACAAGAAAGATCTGGTCCTGTTTTAACAAACAAAGAACGGAAAAAATTATGCAACTACACAAGAGTTCACTTCGATCTCTTGTAAGCATAATCACTGGACATAATCTGTTAGGTTATCATATGAAGAAGATGAGAATCAATTCAGATGATCTATGCAGAGGATGCGGAGACGAGGAGGTGCATGAAGATACTTCGCACTTTCTGTGTCACTGTCCCGCACTTTCCCATCAAAGGAAGAAAATGCTTGGCAACTTTTTCTTTGAGGATTTAGAGGAACTCTCTAGTACTCCAGGTACTAACATCCTGAACTTCGTCAAGGCCTCTAAATGGCTTGACTAACTGAATACATAGGTTTTTCTTATTAGCTTGAGTAGCATTACTCGCGGGTATCACAATGGATCTGTATTGATCTAAGTGTGACGGTAATGACATCAACTGTCAGCCCCTAAACCTAACCTAACCTAGCTCGCAGATGATTGTCGACAGCTTTAAATTAAAAAGTAGCATTAAATCATACGTAGCCATAAAAATACTAAACACATTCCAAAAAAAATATTCGTGTATTAAATATGATTCATGAACGCTACTACTACTACTTCGCTATTTACTAAATGCACTAAATAAAAAAATGTTGTGCAGACGATATAGACTATACTAGACTAGACTATACTATCCACTTTGCTTGCTCTTTTATTTTTAACTTCTTTTGAATTGGGTGTATCAAATGTGATTCATGGAATGTTATATTTTTTTTCTTTAAACAAGAGTCAAGCTAAAGCCGAAGAAATGAATCTTAAGTGAGTCCAAAACGTTGGAAACAAATTTCAGAAGAAATATCGTGAATCAAATATGATTCATTGAAGCTTGAAATTCTTAAATCATCTGTTTCAAGAAAGTAAACAAACACCTGATGGCAATCCATTTACCACACATTTTCTGTTTAATAGGGCATAAAACAAATTTGAATTCAACTCTTCAGAGGCAGAAATTCTTCTGTACTCAAGTTTCAAGAGGTCAAGTATTTCTTCAACTTGTTTCCCCCTTAAAAGAAAAACTTCATCATGACTTCAAGAACACCAAATTCATCTCTTCCCTCAGCCGGATATCATAACATCTTCAAACTTTCTAGTCGAATACCTTGACATTCAAAACTTCTTCGTTTTTCTTATTTCTTAAAGAGCCACTTTCAATCTCTCTCAAACCGCATGGTTTATTTTCATACACCCAAACAAACTCCACAGACTACAGAGCAACCGGTACTGCTTCTTGTTCTGGTTTTTTTCTTCTTCTTCTCTTATTTTTGGTGACAAAACCTCCTTTGGACCCCGAAGGTGAACACCGGTCTCTCGGGTTCGGTAGTGCTGTTCCGTACCCCGAACGTCAGACATTCAATTTTCCACATTAATGAACAGAGTTTTATATTTCATTCACGTAGAATCAATGCCCTCTCAACGCAATTTTCCACAAAAAAAATTCCAAAAAAATGTAAACAATAGAATGAATAAACGGAACCCAAACAAACAAAAGAGACGAGAACTTTGCAAACATCAGTCAGTCTACGTTTCGGTTTTTTTGCTTTCCTCATACGTAATATTTTTTAATTTGCTTTTTTGCAAGCAATTGCGAAAAATTGGAAATGCAGAAACGGAAGGCACCAAAAAATCGCAATTCCAAAAAAAAGGGGCGCGATCCAAAGACGTCATATAAGCATCTGGAAATAGCATAATCAGCACCGCCCTGCACTTGGTTTTTTTTTTTTTTGTATCTCAGCCAGTCGTCAGTACCCTTGAATTCGTTTTTTGTTTGCTAATTGTTTAACGGCAAACGAGCCGGGTAAGAGGCTTCCAATTCAATTCAAAATCTGGTGTACCTCTCCATCTCCATGTGCCTGTCATGTGGTTTGGAATTCGTCAGACCACCAAAGCAAAACCGATACGGTGACAGTATATCATGCTTCGGATAAAGTGTCAGTAACGGCGGCGGCGACAGTGTTGGCGGTTCCTGTCTTTTCACAGACTTTGTGACGGCAATGACTACAAAGCCGGCTACTGTGCCCCAGCAGAGTGGCTACATTTTGTCTGGCGGTGCGTTGACTATTCTTAGACTCCTCTTGAAACTCGTATTACACACACAGAAGCTGTTTGACCATATTCAGCGAATTTCAGTTCGAGATAGAAGTTTGCAAGCATGACAGAAAAAAAAACGAAAATATTAACGCCACCAAGTGGTAGCATAAATTAAGAACATTCATTAGCGCTAATTTTCAGCCATGTGGGTAGTGGTAGAATGGAGAATGAGAATGAATGAACAACGGGACGTGCGCCACTCTTGGTTTTTTTTTTTAAATTCAATTTCAAGTTCGTGCACTGCTGTTTCACGATCGAATAATAAATTTATTTAAATTGATTCGTCTATGACGGTGTTTACAATTTATTAGCCGCTCCATTGGATGTTATTACTCCCACTGGTATCAGATTTTGTTGGGTGATGTTTTGATGGTGACAGTGCGGGTCAAATGATTGACGTTTCATTACTTGAATTTTTGGGACAGAGAGGAAAAGAAACAGAAATTTACACCTTTACCTTAGTGTTGGCGTAATAGCAGAGTATTATTTTTGAATTGCAAGTAAATTTTGACATTTATTGGACATATTCAGATTTGTTTGTGTATTTAAATTATGAATTTGATTAACTAAATAACAAACGTTAAGTTTGTTTATTGCAAGTCGTTGTTATGACATAAGTAATGGTGGATGAGTTTATTGACCATTCTTTCACGGGTACTGCCTCTTGCGAAGACCTGATAAATCTTCCAAGAGTATCAATCTGTCATGAAAAAGTGCTTCTCAACCTAGCCGTTCGGATTCGGCGTAAAATTGTAGGTCCCCTCAATTCTTCACACGCACTCAGAGAATTGTTGATGAGAGTAAGCCACTTAGGCCTTGGCTCTTCAAGAGCTGTCGCGCCACTCTATTTATAATATTTGTTTCATGCGTAATGAGAATGAGCTCTTAACATCATGGGAAGCAGAGGGTTTCAAGGTGTTGGCATATGCCGACGACGCACGCACGTTTTAGCATCTGGGAAACACCCTTAAGTTCTCTCGGAACTCCTAAAGAAGGCCTTAAACGGGCTCACCAACTAGTATTATTTACGAGAAGATAAAAAATTCCTCAAATTAGTCCACCCACAATGAAAGGAATACCCCTAACATTCTCCGACCAAGCCAAATATTTAGGCCTTATTTTAGACAAAAAACTAAATTGGAAGGCAAATATTGATGAAAAAGTAAAAAGGCTACTGTAGCACTCTACTTGTAAAAAAGCCATATGCTAAAAATATGGCTTTCCCCCAAAAATAACCCACTGGGACTGGCTATAAACTTCAGTTATCAAACTGACACTCACTTATGGTGGACCATGATGGCGATATAACACGCTGATATAACCTTTTTCATTGATATCCAAGCAGCAATAAAAGCGATCCCTGCCACGCAAATCAAGTCAAAGCTTGTTTCTTGCTGTCGCGAAGAGCTAAGGGTCCTTGGTATGTAGCACAACGTAAGACTCTGCTGGGTTCCCGGTCACAGTGGTGTGCCAGAAAACGAAAAACCGGATGAGCTTGCAAGAGAAGGCTCGGTACTTGATCCCTCTCTCATAGACCATAACATGAGAATCCCTCAATGCGAATTAAAAAGAAACATCAGTAAAAATATCATTCAAAAAGCAAATGATAGATGGAACCTACTAGAAACCTGCGGTAACACCAGGAAACTTTGGCCTCATTACGACAAGTAAAAATCCGATAAGATTTTACTTCTCAAAAAAACGTCCCTAAGATCCCTCATAAGTGTGATAACGGGACATAACCTACTTGGCTTACACAAAAAGAAGATGGGGCTTAGTACAGACGACATATGTAGGGGCTGGGGCGATGAGGAAGAGCACGAGAACACAGCTCACTTCCTATGCCACTGTCCAGCAGTCTGCCGTACTAGATTAAAATTTTTAGGCAACTATTTCTTTAATGAACAAGAACAACTATCTAAACTCCCAGGCAATCGCTTACTGAACTTTGTCAAGTCCACCAAATGGCTCGACCAATCATAGAATTCATAGGTTAAATTACTTTTTCAGAAGCTGCAATACTTCAGGGTATCACAAGGGATCTACATTGATCTAGGTGTGACGGTAGCAAAATCAACTGTAAGCCCATATAACCTAACCTAACCTAACACCTCTCTACATCTTCTCCAAAATAGTGGCAGCCACCTCTCAATGGATCAGTAACAACACTGGTCATACTACTATTTTTGACAAATTCAGATCTATCCCAGATCGATTAGACTATAGATACAACCCCAAAAATTGTATTCAAAAATAACTTTCATATTTCCATCCCCCCAACATCCTTTTGGGAAGAAGGAGGACCTCAAGAAAAAAAAACAATTCATTTCTATATAGACGGTTCAAAGACAGATAACGGTGTTGGAAGTGGTATCTACTCGAAACAACTGAATCTCAGTCTATTATATGGACTTCCCAATCAATAGAATTAATGGCTATAAAAATGGGCACTATCCTGGCTCAAAGAAAACGTTATATCTTGTAAGGATATACCTACGTATCTTCTTGGAAAGCCAAGCCTTTCTCAAATCTCTCGCGTTTGTCTCCACAAACTATTACAGTCCACGATCATCTCTAAATGGGTGCCGGGCCAAAGGGACCTTCCGGGAAATTGCAAAGTTAATGAGCTCGTGATAAACGGAACACTTCTGCCCACTGTTAGACAGAGACACAACATAGGAACACTACTTGCTACATGCAAACACCTTTTCAAACAATATGCTCTAGAATCAAAAAATGCTAGATGGTACCATCTGCCTAGCAACTAAACGAATATGGCCATGCATAGACCTTAAGCGGTCAAAAGGCTTGATTTCCGCAACAGGACACTGCCTCATAGGCAGACATTCTATGAGGCTGGGGGTCTACACTAATGACTTCTATAGAAGCTGCATGGACGAGGAAGAAGAGAAAACAGTCCAACATCTTCTATGTACATGTCCGCCACACTCAACTAGAAGGAACATCTACCTCGGTAACCCCTTTTTTGAAGATGAGACAAGATGGGTCTCAAATTTTGTTTGGCTTCATAGCTCTCCCATGAATAACTTTCTTTAGTGGTATCACAATGGACCCTTGGGGTGTAATTGAGTCAGCAACATCTAGACGGCCACACTAACCTAACCAAATGACTCCATAGACCTGTTGTCAAATATGATTCATGTTGAACGTTAAAATGTGTATGTATCAAATATGATTCATAAAATAGCTTCTGATGATTTAGAGATGATTTTTTAAACGAATAACTCTCTTGTTTTATTCTTTTAATTCCATGAATCAAATATGATTCATAAAATTGTACAACTATTGTGATTCAAAAGCAAACGTATGACGACAGACACTAATTAATTTTCAAAGTGGTTAACTTATGTCCATGGCATTAGGTTTGATCATCTATCATTTATTAACGTAGGTAAATCAAATTTTTGTCATGAGACTGCTGATAAATACGATCCATTGACTGAGTTTACACCAAACGCAAAAATTGTTCGTGTATCAAATTTGATTCATAACAGAATATGATTATATGATATAATGATATTTTTTATAAACAAAAATGAGGCGTATTGATGAGTATCAATACATTCTACTATCTACATACTACTTCTTGAGTCATCTCATATATGATTAAATGGAGAGTGAAATTTGTTGAAATCTTTGTTTCAACCCTTATGCCGGATTTACACGAATGGCAAAGATGCCAATATTTCTGCCAAAAAAATGGCAAAATAATGGAAGCAATATTTTATTTATGACATGCATTTACACGAGTTCAATAAATGACAGATTTTTATGTTGGCATTATTTTGGCAACATTTAATGACAAAGACAGAAAATTTATATTTACATGACTGCCATAAACGTTCCATTATAACGGATTTTTTTAAAATACCAAGAAAAAATGTAACATTATTAAAGAAACTCAAGACAAGAAAAAATGGAATCAAGGTCGAAAACCATTGCTCTCTTGGGAGCTTTTTTGATTTTAGAAGATCAGGAGGAAGAAGAGCACAAACGGTCCCTTGTAAGGCGACGGAAACCAAGAACGCATTGGGTTCGACCACTTTTCTTGGAAGGAGGTGGTTTTTTTGAAACACTGCGTGGACAGCTCCGCAACAATGACCCCGAGTTGTTCAAAAATTTTGTGAGGATGTCAGCTGATGATTTCGATTTCCTGACTGAAAAAATATCCCCCATTGTCAGGAAACAAAACACAAATATGCGAGAACCCATACCTGTAGCAGAACGTCTCGCTATCACTCTCCGTTTTCTGGCAACTGGAGACAATTATAGCAGCTTGATGTTTTTGTTCAAGAGATCGAAATCATCCATATGTAATATTGTTTCCGAAGTTTGTGAAGCAATTTACGTAACACTGAAAGACGATTTTTTAAAAGTAAGTACATACATATGTAGGCAAATAAATTTGTATATTTATAAATGTGAAAGTGTGTTTGTCTATCTGTTTGTTCTTCCTAATCTTCCAAAATTCCACTCTACTCATGCAACAAAATTCTGGGTAGGAATTGGGGACCAAACCCAAAAATAGTCATGTGGATGTACACTGCCATTGTCAGGCCGATTCTAACCTATGTGGTGGTCAGTTTTTTTTGTTCCGACTTTAAATAAAAGAGAATTAATTATATAAAATGTTAATGTAAACAAAAAATATTGATTATATGTGTATAAATATGAATAGAAAGAAGAAACTTACAATGAATCTTGATCTCAACGAACCCCAGTGAAGCTTCGCATCAGCCACACTATGGTTCGTTTTCGGGGCTATTTCGACCCAGCACAGATTTCTTAAATCTCTGTTTTTGTAGTTTAGGGAATGGTAATCCCAGAGGCTTGGTCGGGCCTCCACCATTTCCACCAACAGCCGCTCCTCTGCTTGCGTCCATTTCATCTCAACTTTTCGGTTTCGAACCGACTTCTTTTCCATTGCCTGCGTGTTTCTAAATTTTTAAATATCTAATTTAATATTCTTTTTAATAAAAACAAGTATTTTGTAGGTACTTACAATTTTATTTTTGCTAGGCCGATATCAACACAACTTTGCTCTTTTTAAATGACGTTTGGGTTGACATTTAAAATGGCAACTTGCCAAAAAAGAATGAGCATGTTCATTTTTTTTCTAGAATGGCAAAATTTGGAAAATGGCGACAGCACAGAGTTTACACATAGCCATATTAATGGCAATATTTTCTGCCAATTTTTCTCTGCCATTTTTTTATGGCAAAAATATTGCCAGTATTTAGAGCGTTTACACGATTTAAAGAAAAATGGCTAGAATTTGACAGAAATAATGGCATTTTGCCATTCGTGTAAATCCGGCATTAGACGGACATGCATTCAACTTTCCATAAGATTGAAAGGATTTTCCTCTATTGTAGTCTTCACAGTTATTGATGAAGCCCTGCATTGGTTAGATATAGCTACGAGGATGTAAAAGTGTCATCAATGTTTGAATTGAGTAAGCGGTCAATATTCAATGCCACGTGCAGCGGAATTAGACGATTAGAAACATCTTTACCCACAACACACCCTTTTCAATCCAAACCTAGTACTTTTATTGGGTCATCCTACTTCCTACATTTTATCATTTGGTGAGAACACACAACTTCCCTCGATGTTTAGAGAATAAACAATTCTAGACTCAGCACGTGCAAGGAAGCATGCATCAGTTTTTAAAAATAAACAATCTATAAGTAGCTCATTGTTTTTTGTTTACTTAAAGATTTTCCACATGTCTTCCTACACACTTAAAATTTGTTTAGTTTTCCATCAGTTTCAGTTGTTTCACTGTGACTGACCGAATTTTAAAAATAATTTGTATTTGCATCTGAGATTTCGAAAGTAAAGGTTTTTCCAATAAAAAAAGGACGGTCCAATGACTCTGCTGGACCATAAACCTCACCAAACAGGATGGAGAGGCTTTTCATCAACTCTTGGGTTTTCCTAGATGTGCTATTTACTTGTTGACAGTCAGTCAAGATAATTTTTCGATGGAATTCCAGATCATTTTCATGCATTTCAAAGGCCCAATTAGCAAATACACGAGAAGGCTTGCCGGCTTGAGTTCTTGTGTTAACTGGACTTCATAAGCCTTATGCAAGTCTGTATGCAAAATACAATGTAATAATAATAACGTTTGCGGTATGCCTAATTTCAAAGAACGGCGAGGAATGGACAACCCTGGGTTTTCTTCAACACTTTTGACTACAGCACCAATATTCTCTTGACATCACTAACTTGCCCCAACAGCTCGAATATTTCCACCAATTTCTGTATTGTGATCCAACAAGGTGCTTCACCTAGTTTTGCGAACCATTTCACCATTTTTGTGGTTAATTTTAATAATTTTAATGCGTTGTTGAAGCGTGTATCGTTCCATTTTTAGTAAATGCGTAATTTCTACTTCTAAAATGTCAAAAATAACAACTATCCTGTACAAAAAAAAAACACCCCTCTAAGTGGGGCTAAAACCATTTGCTTGGTCTGTCTGGCCTAATGCTACACTGATACGTTCCGATGATAGTGTAGCAGGAAGGTCTTAGACGCTCACGTAGTCCTCTTGAACTTCTAACAGGCCTTGCACTTTTTTAACTCTTGACCACAAAAACCTAGTTCGAATCATCACTTCCGTAGTTAACTTTAATATTAAACTTCAAAAGACAGCTGAGAATGATTGGTGTGAAATGTCGCGCTACCAACTTAAAACAACGTAATGAATGACCCTGTAAAAAGCTACAATAAGCCTCAATGTTTTAACAAAGAGTATCTAACTTTGTTAACGAAAGTTTAAGAGACCAAAAAACAAAAACTAAAAATAATTCAAAGACTTTGCCAGGACGACGGTTGCCTTGTCAGCTAGTTCGCTGATTGAAAAAGTTAGGTAAAGTATTCATAATAAGAAGAACAATTAAAAGAGTTATTGACTGCCATTTAACTAAGCAACTAGCAATTTTGAAAGCACAATACCATTTGAAAATTAAATTACATGCAAATTAGTATGATGCCTTTCACTAGTGCACCCGACAAACGTTGTTCTATTAAAAAAAAAATTACTTAGTGTTATTGCAATTAAAAACTAATAGATTGTGTTTCAATTTAAAAAAAAGGTGCTCACTACAATAACTTCGTTTTAATGGTTTTTAAAGTGTCATAAAGCAATTTATGTATTGATGCATGCGTTGGTATATTTTTTCCAATGGCCTTATTTGCCTCAGCAACAGTGTGAATTCAATGGAAAACATAAAAAATGTGCTTTTTGTTGTGTCGAAATTATGTTATACTCCATTTCATAATTATTGTTTTTTCCACACAAAAATTGATCTGATTAAAATTTAATTGTTATGTCCTGTAAAGAAGTGTAGCAATTAAATAATCAATTCATAAATGCAAAGAGGTTTTTTTTTTGTTCAATTGCCTGTTGTCGAAACAAAAATCTACAAACGTAGTGAGCTCTCGAGCATTAGCATGTAACATATGCCCTCGCATATCGGTTTCAAACAATCGTCACGTGCTCAAGTTGTCACGCTCGATTTTAAAAACGATCTTAATGGAGATAAGTGTGCAATTATTTTTTGTATACCAATACCATGAAATAATAATCCCACAGTCTATAAACATTTAAATTAAACAAATATCTTTACAAAAAGCACTCAAGGCCCTCTTCCAGTATAAAGCCCTTACCAGCTAGACGACTCCCATAAACTTCAATTCCATTGATGCTGAACAAAAATCTAAACCTGAGTTTTTGTTTTGACAAGGAACACTCACCGGTTTACCTTAAATCTATTTACACAGGTCCAAGAATAAAAAAGAACATTTCAAAGTATCGTCAAGATAAAATGACGTTTTGTTTGCTCTGTTCATCTGAATCTGACAATTCTTCGCCCGAAAACAGACATAAATAGACCCCGATTTGGTCATCCTGCTGTCAATAAAATATCGATTCCCTTTTCCTACTACGTGAACATTATCCCATTGCTCCAATCCGATGTATAAGGGTCAAATAAATAATATCACTATACAAACCGACACGATTTCAAACAACCCCTCCTTGATTTGTTTTCTGTTCATAGAAATTGCCAGTGCATGAAACGATATTGTCGAAAATTTTCAGAGGAGAACCATTTCAAAGCAAAGTAAGCAAACAGATAATAGAAACATTTAAACTTGTGTTTTTAGCATTTTGTTTGAGGAAAGAGGGATTCCGGTCGATAGAGATTGTGTGCAACACGCAACATTTGTGTACACCCTAACACGATACTGTGTTGCTCGTCGGTCGGTCAGATTGCATATTAACCTTGGTGCTTAGATATTTTGAATTATTGAAAATGACTGGTGCGGTGTTCAGAATTCCATTGGGACAAAATATGTACTATAAATTGAACCCACGTCATCAAAAAAAAAAAAGGAACGTAGCACGAGGAAGGGTCATTCGAATCATAATTTCAATATGTCCCAATGGAATACTCCAGCGAGAGAGAGAGTATATCCAATTTCATAAAGTTCATTTGAATATATTTTGAAGATTTCCTTCTAAGCAGATGAGTGCGTGGGGTGAGCTATCTTCGGAGGTACAGTTGTTTACATTAATTATGATCCTAATTTTGTTTAAGTGTCTTCGGGTTATCGTAATGAGGGTTCATTTTGAGGAAGTTTACGGTATTTTAAATTAATGTTTAAAATTAACAAGTTTATAGAATTCAAATGGTTCGTGGAATTGTGGTAATATTTAATTTGAAGCTTCTGAAACGGTTTCGGAAACTCCATTGCAAGAAAACAAAAACAGGATTTATTGATTTGAAGCCTGCGCATGACAGCTAGTCGCATGGTGTTCTCTCAATGTTTTCCGGTTAAATACCGACGTTTTTGAAATCAAATCATGGACATGGGGTCTAGCCATACGTATCGGATTAAATCAGTTTATTGAGAAACCGAAGCAACTGGTCAATTTCGTGGAAAACTCACAAATGCATGAATTTCAAAACGATAGGAAGTGAAAGCTTGAAAGCTTGAAAGTTTGTGCTTTCGTGAAACAGATTTTGACAAGTACCCCATTGTGACCTCAATAGGACGAAAAACATTTCTCAGAGAACGCTTAACAGAGCTGAAAATTTCAAGACAAGGCAGTTAGGTAGGAGTCAGGTCAGCTAAGTGGCTTTGATTTTAGACAACTCCTAGAAGGTGAAATTCGCGAGCCGGTTAGAAACTTTTAATGCTAGCAAGACAATGCACATCACCATTAAGCAACTTAGTACTAGAAGTCACTATAGTGATCCGTAAAAAAACAACCTTTTGAAAATAAAATCTCACCAAATGCCTGCCTTCAAAAAGGCTCATTCTTTCACTCTATGTTTCAGAGACGTTGTTGGTGTTTTCAAGCTCACCAATACTTTGGATGATATCAACTTAAAATGCTTGAAATATTCCCGATTTTTAAAGAAAAGTCCTCTTAAAAAATGAAGGCTTTTGTTGTTGAAGAAGAGGTTCCTAATTCATGTCATCCGATCGTCGAAACTGCTGCTGTATAGGACGATTGTCTCACCAGTACTCACTAACGGATCCAAGACTTGGATGCTTAACCGAAGGCACTCTGTACTCTTAGCTGCGTTTGTGAGAAAGGAAGATTCGACGAGCTTTATCAAATCTACCGCGAAGCAGACTTAATAACAAATATTAAGCTTGGTAGACTTCGGTAGGCTGGACTCCTACTTAAGGACACCTTTCTTTGTCGTTTTGTATGCGTGTTGTTTCGAGATTTGACGGGAAGCCGGTGACGGTAAAACTGCACTTACAAGGATTCACAGGATAAACGCTGGCACACCAGGCCCATATTGTACCTATGATTAAACAGTATTGATCCACATGCGAAATTTGTGAATCCCTGTAGCCCTGTAGGTGCAGTTTAACTGTCACTGGCTCCCGGGATATCAGCTCAAACGTATTTAAATTAACACATACACAAACTTTCTTTGTATTTATGCAAGATTTTAAACACGAAAGTATCATTTGTCTTGTGCATCTGAAAAATGTACCTACTACCTAAATACCTATTACAACAAAAGTAACGAAGTAACTAGTAACGATACTTAAGTAACGAGTATTCATACCAAAAGTAACTAATACATACGGGTACCCATTTAAACGTTACTTTGACAGCTCTATAGGAAATAGCGTGGCATACTAAATTTGCGCTCAAAGAATGGCGTAGACCAGGACGGCTAAAGCCTTGGGGAGCGGATCTGGATGGTGTCAGCTAAAAGTCGGGATTCATGGAAGAACTTGCTGAAGGAAGCCCGGACCGGATCCATGTTATGGCGCAGATGAAGGAAAAACATTGGACAGGACCCGTCTGTACTCTGTCTTCTATCTTATATTGCTATCATAAATTGTATCAGCCGTTGTCCCATTCACGGGTTCCGTATATTGCTTGAGACAGAACAACAATGGGAAAACAATCTGACAGACAGGAATCAGTGTGGTCATTTTGAATTGGCAACTCAAGAGGTGTTTTAAAAATTCTCTAAACAGAAAATTAAAATAAACATTTCTAAAGGTTTCCACACGATTATCATTTTTTCAATTCGTAATCCATTTTGAACGTTTGTGTATTACTGAAATTGTTTCACCCCTTCACTATAAACTTCAATAAATGAAGCCATCTAAGCTTTAAAGGTCGCCCTTTTTACCAAAATGAACAAGAGAGCGTGGGTATTTAAAGTTGTATTGAAATACCTTTAATTTCTAAAAGAAAAACCATTTAAACGCCCTAATAATTGCTTACATACAAATCAGTCCCTTTTCTAGACTTCTCAAAAGAGGCCTTTTAAGTGTTTAAGGTTTAAAATGTGCAAAAGTCAGCATTGTTAAAGTGTCATAGTGTCACAATTGTAGCATATCAAATTTTATCGTATTAAATTGATTGTGCGATATTGGACACAGTTTTTTTCCCACACAGTACACAAAGAAAAAGAAAACAAATACAAACCCCCAAATTGTAATCATGTTTTCAATTCATTACACACTTTTACTGCAACGATAAAAAAGAAGCCCATCTAGCGCCAAAAAGAATTGCTAGACATCACCCTTGTGACCTAAGCTATCACATTCAAATAAGTCATATTAGTTTAAATTGCAGTTACTGTTTGTTAAGCTCTTCGGTTTTTGAGAAGTATTGAGTTTCAACATCGAGCAAAAATCAGTGATGTGGCAATTGCTCGCAGACGATTTTCAGAGCTTTTAAATTTTCTAGACGAAATGTGTAGACAATTTTTCCATAAGAAGTACTCTAAAAGCACTAAAAGATAGCTATCAAGTACCAGTACTTGTACTTTCAAGTACAAAAACGATTATTTTCACTGCCAATAATAGCTTTATCTGTAACTATAAGCAAGACAAGTATTTTGTACGTGTACTTAAGAGTACCTACTCGTACTAGTACTGGAATTGATACTTGAAAAAACTAGACTTGGTGTTTGAACGGGTTGGAACTCATGCTGAAAGAGTATATTATGTACCTATTAGTACTTACGCACAAAAGACCAGAAGATAGTACCGGTAACAAGCACTAGAACTAAGTACTTGTTGAATTAACTTCAAATGACTTAAATACTCTACAGGTCTAATGTCAAGCCATTTCAGGCTGTGTAATTGAACACCAGTTTCTCCTGCCACTGTCGTGCATTTGAGGTTTTCTTAATTAAAGAGTACAATCGTTACTCCAAGGTAATATCTCTGTTGTCACATAAGTGGAGCTGTGAAATAGCCATCACAGAAAACTGTAAAGTTTTGCGAGCTCACCAAGAATGCAGGTTTTTGTTCTAGTGTAGGTTAGGTTAGGTTAGGGTTTTGCACAGCACGGAGCTGTTGCCTACACGGGGGCCTTTGGTCCATTGTGATCCCCTATTTAAAAGGCAGCATTGATGCTTCTAAAACTATTGGTTAACATATATTGGTTTATTTTCGAACCAGCCTGTGTTATCACTGAATTTCCTCATATTTGCGATTGAGACGTGCGCTAGATCATCCAGTTCCTCAACAAATCTATTTCCGAAGTAAAAGAGTCGATTTGTTTGGAGGTTTGGAAATTCAAAGAGCAGCTGTTGAATTGTTTCTATTTCCTCTTCATCCTGACAGCTCCTGCAGAAATCGGGTGCAGAAGCCCTCAATCTGTTGGCGATCTGTCAGTACACCTATCAAAATTCGAATGTTGTTTTTACTCAGCGATAAGATGTACCGAGATTCCTTTTCATTAATTCTAGGCCATAAACTTCTAGAGACAACACAATCGTTCCTAGCTCTCCAGAATCCGCTATTTTGTATTAAGGTCTATTTTCCTCTTGACCACACCAATCGGGACGTGTAGTCCCTTGACTGGATGTTTGCTACCACTTATATTTGCTACTGACCCTTGCATTACCAGTTCATCTGCTGTTTCGTTCCCTTCTATATTACTATGTCCAGGGATCCAGTTTGACTTGGTTAGTGTGGCAAATGCTACTTAGTTTCTTCTTGCAGTTAGAGACTGCTTTTGATCTTTATGGTTTCACTGGCTAAAGCTTTGATAGCAGCATTCTAGCACATTTGGCACCATAAACCCCGATACAATATTAATTACTTGTAACGTTCATCATTTTGTTTGTCTGCTAATTTTGTACGAGTAACAAATTTGGTAACTTTATTAATTCTGGTGAGTTGATTGAATGTTCACACATACGGTAACGAATAGTATGTGATATACCATATACGTTACTTAATACCATTTGATATGGTTGTAACGATTTGTACGAGTAACAAGTTATAACATAAGTAGATATACAAGTAAATATTTTGAACTAGTTAGTAGTTACTAGTTATATAGCATCTTAGTAACAGTAAGAAACACGAACCATACGGATAGGGTGTAACAGCCACTGTAACGAAACCTTACTGTCTCAGAAAAATATGATTTTAGAGTAACTTTTTAACCATAATAAACCTCATTTCTTTTGATTTCTTGAGATTTCGTGGTGAACAAACTTGTAGGGGCGAACGTGAGTGCTCTTCCAAATTCGTCACGAACGGTTAACATTTTATAAAATTGTCTCCAATGGTTAATATGCATTAGCCACTCCATTTTTTCCTCACCCTCACACTTATGGTAATAATGCCTCCTTTTAGAAAGATTCCCTCAACAAAATTCTCAACTTATTACCTTATTAGCTCAATTCAATAAATTAAAAGGAAAAGAACAATTTCCTTACATAAACAAAGACACACAAAAAGTGCAATAAATTAACTTCCAGCAGTTTTATTGGACCTAAAAGGGATATGCTTGTCTCTTTCTGTCTTATCAGCGATATGTGTTCATAGTTTTTTTTTTCTCAATAAAACAGACAATAAAAAAAAAAGAAGATAGAACCACCAGCTGTGGTCGGTAAAAAAAAAGAAAACAATAAAAAAAAAAGAATAAACTACACACTTTAATCGTTGGTGTCCTGCCGAGCTATCTATCGCTTCAATTGCCGGAAAAACTGGTTTACAAAAGACAATAAACAATGAAACACACACTGAACAGAAAAAAAACACACAAAACAAATAAAAATAAGACAGGAACACGCTCTCTCTTCATCATCCCTACTTACCATAACAATTTTTATAAAAAAAACCAATTTCATCCTATTGACGAGGAACTATAGCGACCAAACAGAACCCAACTATTTGACTTAATTCTTTTATGTTTATTTAAATTGGTTTACATTTTTTCGAGTTTTTGTCTCCTTCCACTGTTGACATAAACTTGTTTATTTTTTCTGTTTCTTTTTTGTGGATTTGAAATCCTTTGAGATCCCGCTGGCTTTCTCATTTTATGGAATTTTAATTTCAATGATTGATTTTCAAGGGAATTTTCTGCCGGCGCACACTATCCATTTTATATCAACTTGACCTCATTTGTTTGCAATCACATGGAATGGGTGGGTGCACAGCACATAAACACACAAAAAAAGGCATAAAGATCAAGAAATTGAAAGAAGCACAACAGCCAAAATGACAACGAACATGAAATGCCATTAACCCAATGACCAGCTGAGATAATCATAAAAATAAATAAATTATGGATTTCAATATCATCACGTGCCGAAATTTTCTCTTCCTTTTTTTGTTTGTATTTGCTTCCTTATTACTATGGTTTGTTGATTGCTGAGATTTTTTTTTTTGGAGGAAGAAGGTGTCCCAAACAAACACGCAATCCCCAAAAGCGATCGAAGGGAAGCCCAAAAAGTCTGCTTATTTTCTTTGCTTAACCGGGTTTCCCTTACACAAGATTAATAAAAAAAACCAAAAGGGAGGGTGAAAATATGAAACGATTTTATTACTTTTATTTAAGGTGGATTAACTTAGGGAAAGTTAGAAGTACCCTTGCGATAGGTTGTTCTTAATTGCTTTTGTGGTGCAAGTCGAAAAAGGCAAAACATTGAAATTTTACCAACTACAGCAATTTTTCGTTGGGGTGTCAAACAAGGCCTTGAATTTTTAATGGATTGAATTTTGCACCAAATAAATATTGCCCTCCAGTCGCCTGATAGAAACCTTTTGTGTGGCCTTAACCCCACTGTCATTTTTTGTTTTTTATGCTATTTAACAAACAACTTTAAATTCTGTTTTTGTGGAATTTTTCAGAATATGGCCATCATGCTTAAGGTCGTTTACGATATTTCATATTTTTAGCTCTTAAAGTGAATAATTAAGCATTAGACATATGGAATAAGTGGAAAATGCTATTAATACAATAAAATTCCTCTTAACTGACGTTTACTAACTTATTCCACCGTGTAGGATGTTTTAGCGAAGGAATAAAAAAAATGTAAAAATCATAAGATGGCGCGACAATCGATTGCTATATAAGTATGCAGCAAAGACAACAAAAAATGTCAAAGGGAATTTTGAGTAGACGTCACTTAACTACTCCGGGAACAATTTATTTCTATTATTGAGATATGTATTTGACATGTGGATTAACTCTTATTCTATGGGTTAGTTAAACTGGGGAATAAGAGTGGAATAGGCGTTCTGATCAATATGGCTGTAAGACTTATAGCTCTCATTACAAGTTTTACAGCCATATTGTCTTATTTTAAAATATCACATCACACCTTTAACTCTTTGAATAGAAGGAGCCTTCAATAATGTGCTCGCAGAAGCTATCAGGGTAGCACTATCCAAATTATATTTGGAAGCGCATATTATTGGGTGGATTGTCTCCATGCTTCGAACTAGAATCATTCAAGGATCGATGGTAACAGCCAACTCACCAGATTTGCCGAAAGAGGAGCACCCCAAGGCGAGGTTCTATCTCCTCTCTTGTGGCTACTAGTTTTGAACGAAATCCTATGCAATCTTGATAACAAAGGAGTTAAGGTAGAAGCGTATGCTGACGATCAGGTGCTGATGTCCTCGGGTATTTGTCCGACGATACTCAGTGAAAACATGGAAACAGCTCTTACAAAAGTTAGCAAATGGGACACTAGATGTGAGTTAAAAAAACAAGACTGAACTGATGTTCACTACTAGATATGAAATACCCTCCTTTCCTCTACAAAGATTAAATGGACAACAACTTGCTTTGTCCAAAGAAGCTTAATTCCTAGGAGTTATCCTAGACTCCAAGTTAAATTGGAAAAGTAACAAAGAAGAAAGTGTAAAGAAAGCTACTATCGCCTTCTACTTTTGTTATAAAACCTTTGGTAAAAAAATGGGGACAAAGACCTAATCTGATCCTTTGGATTTAAACGGCGGCGATAGTTCACCCCATTCTGACATACGGATCAATTGTTTGGTGGCCTGCCCTAGACAAAAAATATAACATCGATAAGCTAAGAAGAGTTTAAAGACCTGCCTGCATTGGAACTACGGGAGCAATTAGATCTTGCCCCACTGATGCACTCACAGTCATTCTGAATCTTCTCCTTTAGTGCTTTAAGACTGAGAGGATCGGGTATGTGGACTGCAGAGTCTTTCGGTCATAGTAAAATTCTAAATCTATTACCTAAACAAATAAAACTAGAACTCTCTGACTACACGTCACCAAGCTTTGGTAAGCAATTTAAGGTTGAAATTCCAACTAGGCAGAATTGGAAAATTAATAGCCCTACGAAGGATTTTGACATCACAGTTTACACTGATGGTTCAAAGATGGAACTCGGTGTTGGGGCTCCGAAGAACTGGGTTTTAAAAATTTTTTTAGACTGCCCGACAGATGTAGCGTATTTCAAGCTGAAGTTCTAGCGATTAGACAAGCATGCGGGATTCTAAAACAAACCGTCAAATCTGACGAAATTTAAAAAAATGTCTCAATCTTTATTGATAGCCAAGCAGCTATCAAGGCTATAAACAGTAGGAATCACAAGTCATAAGCCCTTGTGACTATTTCTTGTGAGGACTGTTGTGATTCGATAACATTTGTCGGATTCTCCCATAATCCTCACAAGAAAAGTTACAACGAAACTCACCACAGCCAATGTGAGTATGGAAATGCGATGCCAGAATGGATTCTTTGTACCTAACTCATAAATCAAAATGTCAAAACTCAAATAATAATTTTCTAGTTATGACCTGCTCTGAAGGAGATCACAATTTCGATTGTTTTTGTGACTCTCACAAGTTGTGACTTTGGGGGAGAATACGAAAAAGACACAAAATTCAATTTCACCTCTTCTTATGACTTGTCAGGTATCAGTGATGATGGGGAGAATCGGGCTGTATATCCAGAATCGTTAGAGAATGCAAGTAAGAGCTCGCAAGTTTCAACGACAATATAAAAATTAATCTAGTCTGGGCAACAGGGCACAGTGACATTCAAGGTAAGGAAATCGCTGCTGAACTGCCCAGGTCGGGATCAAACCATCAAATATCCCTGGCTGAGGAAGTTAGGATTCTCTTAGGAGTCATGAAAACGGATATTCAAATCCATTTTCTTAAAAAAATAACGTAAGATGGAAAAATCTCACCAGCTGCAATATCTCGAAACAGATATGGCCCGCTTAAGAGCAGAAATGTACCAAGGAACTCCTGAATAAATCTAGGTCAGACATTGGCAGGATAGTTGCCATTTGTACAGGCCACTGGCCAGTCGGACAACATCCCTTGAAACTTGGTATTCAACACATCGAATTTTGTCGAAGCTGTAGAGATACGGCGCAAATGGAATCCCTCCAGCGCTAATTGTGTTCAGAGGCTGCCCAGAACAGCCATTCAACCTAACTACCTTAACTCTTTGACTAGTGATTAAAGCGCTGTAGGGTGGTGCAATATATTCCACTTAAAAATAACAAATCTGAAACATTCTCTAAGGATTCTTAAACTCGAAATTATCCACCTGTTTGATGTATGTTCACTTTTTCTCACAGTTACCGCACAGACGCAGACGAGCTAAGATAACTATCTCGAATTTTCATTATGTCACGAAAGCAATACTTCGCATTCTGTACCTGTTCTCTGTTCCCCTTCCCAGTTATCATGAAATAAAATCACACCAGGAGAACCCCTTTACGTGCGCAGTCTTTTTGAATAACTTCCACTTCCGCAATTCACAGACCAGAGATCAGACTTGATGCGAACAAATGTCAGTGGAACAAAACTTGTTTCCTACGTAAATTCTTATCAGCTAAACACAAACGCACATACAAACTTGTAGATTCTTGTTTCGTTTTATACCTACATCATTTTGGTCTTCTAACCTTTTTCATAATTTTTCTAATACCTACATTTTATGGCCATATATCGTTTACTTTACTGGCTTAACAATAAAAAATATGATATCGTAAAAATCTAACACATCCCTATGGAGAACTAAGAAATCACCTGCTCATAGAAAAAAGAAATAAACTCAAATCGACCGATGACCGACACCAAACGACGGCAAAAATGTCAAGCATCACAGACCACCGATTTGGTTCGTGACTTTGTGTTTCGGTTTTTTTCATATTTTGTGCCATTTTAAGTGTACTAAATTGCCGGTTGCCGTTTGCCGCCATTGATTTAATTGTGTTAATGATGAATTCAAACGAAGGAAAAAATCGCAGTCGAAACCATCACAGTCCAGACACAATTTAACAAAGAAGAATTAATTTTTATGGGGTCGTTTAACCGAAAGCGCTTTTTTGTGTTGTTCTTATAACAACTTGGAGGCACGCTTCTTAGGAGAATGTTTGAGATGGAAGTAAAAAGAAAAAGCTGGTTCGGCCATCAACAAGTTAAGAAAGTGAGGAAACACACTTATACAAGTTGAATCTTAATTTCAAAAGTTCTTAAAGTAACGGTGTGAACAAGTGGGAACTAGTGGCAGAAAAACTCTTCAATTCTTAAGTACTTAAGTCCTTTTAGCTACAAAAACTAAGTAGCCTGTTATTGATACTTATCAAAGTCCAGTACTTAAAGTTTAAAGTCTTTTGGTCCTTCAGCAGTATTACCAGTATTTGTATACAAGCACTGTCCAGTAAAAGTAGCAATACTAGTATTTTTGAGTACTGGAGTCCTTAAACCTGTACTTAAAAATACAGAAACTTGTTCTTGAAAGGACCGAAAGGACCAGCACTGGTACTTCAAAGATAATTAAGTACTTCTGAAGGACCAGGCGCCTGAAGAAAATGGCCACCCTTTCACGCTTACAGGACCATATTGTTTTTAATGAAATTTTCCACAACAAATACGCAAAGTGGCTGCCCTATATCTTCGATGTCTTTGAGGTCTTGAATCGACGCTGGGCTGTTGGCGTAGACCTTATCTTTCAAGTCACCCTAAAGGAAAAAGTCGCCAGGTGTTAAATCACAAGATCTCGGTGGCCAATTGTGATCACCTCTTCGAGATACTATAACACGGTCTGGAAACTTTGAAAGATCAATGGTTTCGTTGCTTGTGTGGCACGTAGCACCGTCTTATTCGTAGATAACGTTGTCCAAATCATACCAATGTTGATCCAACCTAATTTTCGAAAAAGTAAGGTCCAATGACTCCGCTGGACCATAAACCTCACCAAGTAGTCTCACGCTGAGGATGGAGAGGCTTCTCAACAATAATTCTTGGGTTTTCCGAGCCCCAGATGCGACAATTTTGCTTGTTGACGTAGCCATCACCGAGGTGGAAATGGGCTTCATCAGTCAAGATGATTTTCCGATGGAATTCCGAATAATTTTCAGGCATTTCAAGGACCCAACCAGCAAAGACACGACGTTCTTGAGGAATAGACAAATCTGGGTTTTCTTCAACACTTTGGACTACAGCAGCACAGGTTTTATTCTTCACATCACTAACTTGTCTCAACATACAGCTCGAATCTTATCACCAATTTCTGTATTGCGGTCCGACAAGGTGCTTCACGACGACCCCGAACTGCTTTAGTTTTTCGAACTGTGACTGCATAATTTTCACCATTTTTGTAGTAAATTTTAATAAATTTCATTGCGTTGTTGACGCCTGTATCGTTCCATTTTTAGTAATGTTGAAAAATTCCATATATTATCGTAAATTTGGAATAAGGTAAGTGACTCTGAAAGAAACATAAGTAGTGTTTAGTTTTTGTTGGCAGTATAAATTATTCGGAGTATTTATATGGCCAATTTCTAATCAACAGCTTTCATAAAACATTAACGTTAACAACTAACAGCAAAAGAAAACAAGAGAGGCCTAAGAACAGACCCTTGCGGCACACCTTTGTTTTTGCAAATTTAATTAGAATTTGATTCCCCGAGCAATCTGTTGAACTTTGAACATAGATATGGGGCCATGAAAGCCATTCTTGAGCTTATAAACCTAATAAAAACGGAGTAATAATTTTGAGGAAGTGTATGTTAGATCGTCAAATGCTTCATGTCAAAACAGATCGTCTTAGCCTTCATAAAAAAAAAACGACGCTGTAAAAAAGAAACTTCTAAAAGAAGTTATCATTAACATTGTCATGGGGTCATCTCCCTTTTAGTTTCTCTGCCATCCATCAATCAAAGTATCCAATGCCGTCATTGTATCAATAAAAAATGACCCTGCCACCGCATTTTTTTTTCTTCATTCGGTTAATCAAATGTAGATAACTAAAAAATAACAAACTGAAGTCAATGACAAACTCGGCTTAATTTTATGACTACATCTATTACAATTATTCACACAACCCTTTTTATCGCTTCGGGGCTTGATGCTGATTCATGTTGCTTATAAGTTACAACATACCGTGGAAGCTAGCATTTGGAAGGGTTGGTTTAGTTTTTCCTTTTTACAAAAAAGGCATATCAATTTGTCTTTCACAATAGATTTACAAGTGTTAATGCCATCACGAACATATTCGACAATTTTTAGTGGTAAACCGAATTTGGCATGCATTTTATTTTTTCTTATTCTTCTCAACATCTGGATGATTTTCCATAATTTTAATTCGTTGGACAGGCAAGTGAAACATGTTCATGAATTTATTTGGCCCAAAAAGTAATTAACTGCGATTTTAGTATGGTTTGATACATGTCGGGTGGTAAAAATAAACATCTGCAACGTTTATTTGCAAATATACAAATATTTTTCCCGCAAATTCCAGATTTGCTGATTTAGCTTTCTGACATCAGTTCGATTTTTTGCTGATTCGCGGTCTTCCTCTCCTTCTTCTTCTAATCTCGGAGCTGGTGTTATTGCCCGTGTTGATAGTGGAGCCACGGTTGATAAACTCTTCTACTATCTCGAAGTCATATGCGTCCATTGTAGACGCGTCTATCGAATACAGCATAAAGTTTGTTTTGTCTTCATATACCGCTAGTACCATTTTGACGCCTCTGTTTCAAGTCTTACGGAGGTGCCATTGACAGCACGCTGTCTTCTTCCCATTACATCAATATCATCGGCGTACGCGAGAAGTTGATCAGACTTTTGGAAGAAAGTGTCTCTGGTGTTGACGGTATAGTTTTGCACTATCTTATAATTTATAAAGAACGACGTTAAAGGAATCGCATGACAGTATATCGCCTTGTCTGAATCCTTTTTTGACATCGAAAGATTCCGTTAGCTCGTTACAAACCTTGATGGAGCAGCGTGAGTTCTCCATCGTCATTTTGGGCAAGCGAACGAGCTTGGTAGGGACGCCAAAACAAGACATAGCTTTATACAGTTCGTCTCTGTAGATGCTGTCATACGCGGCCTTAAAGTCGGTGAAGAGGTGGTGGGTATCGATGGTTGACTTTCCTGGTCTGAAGCCATTGTATATTGATATTGTAGGCGATGTTAAGTAGGCTGATTCCTCTGTAATTGGCGCAGTTTAGAGGATCTCTCTTTTTAAGGATCGGGAAAACAATGCTGAGGTTCCATTCATCGGGCATGCATTCTTCCGACTATATCTTATATCTCGGCAGCTAGACCATCTGCTCCAGCGGCTTTGTTGGATCTCAGCCGTAATATTGCCGTTTTCACTTTTTCTAGTTCGGGTTCACGGAATTGTTGGCTATCATCGTGTCCGATGAAAGGCTCCTGCCTTACGGCGGGATTTTATTCGTCGTCGCCGTTATACAGTCAACAGAAGTGGTCTTTCCAAATCCCCAGCATCGACTACGATTCTACTCGTTCCCTCGTTTATCTCTACAGGCATCGGTCCTAACAGCTGTTTTACCTTCCGATAAAACCTCAGAACTTCATTCCTGCTGTTGGCTCTCTCAACATCCTCACAGAGCTCACGAGCAGATCTTGTCCTTCTATGCAGCTCAGCTCTGTATGCCTCCTGATTGGCTGCATTGGCCTGCCTGCATTCTTCGTTAAACCAGGGGTTTCGTTTAGGTGGCTGTGTGAAACCTAGCACATTAGAGGCAACATATCTAACTGCTTTCTGGCAATTTTGCCACTTGTCTTCGATACTTGATCTTCGCGGCATAGGACTTCTTAAGAGGTTGCTTGATACTCGATCAGAGAAGGATCTGGCGATCTCTTGCGATTATTGCCGTCCAACGACGTCGAAGCTTTTTGCAGCATTTCCTTGTTTAGGCCGTTGTCGGGATATTCGTAGCACTACCTTGGCTCCAAGGTAGTGGTCCGAGTCGATGTTGGCTCCTCCGAAAGTTCAAACATCTAGAATGCTGGACAAGTGCCTTCCGTCGTCGATCGCAATGTGATCAATCATGGTTGACGGTTGATTGATCAGGAGATCTCCATATTCCTTAATGGATGTTGAGATGTGATCCGTTGTGATCCGTTCGCTTTCACATTTTAAGCTCAAGACTTTTTGCCTGAGTCTGCTTTCCATGACGAATCCGCATTCAAAGAGTCGCTGTTGTTGCTCTCTGTAACAATTACTATAGTAAAATTTCCACAACCCTAGATTTATCCATTTGACAGCTACTTACAGAGCGTTTGATCCTATTCTTTTTTTTTTCAATGACTTCTGAAAGAAAAATCCAGAAACACTTAAAAGCTATTTATGAGCGTAACAAATCCACATTTTTTGAACTAGAAGCACGTGTCTCTTTTATGCGATGTATTTAATTAATGCCGACGGCATGCCTTTTTGGATTTTTCAACATCATTTTTGAAATTACGAGGATGGTTAATATAAACCAAAATGTGTGTAAATTCTTTGCTAACAAGGCTCTTCAATGAGTTTGTAATTAACAAAAATTATTAAGAAATTCTGGTTGAAATTGCTTTGACAAGTATCTACTTTATGAGAAATTGGACTAGCTAATGGGGGTTTCCTGTCAATGAGCTTATAACAGATTGTTAACAGCTTTAAGCAAAAAGAAGACATGTGGAGAATTAGGTCTTCCAAATTTGTCTCATTTCTGTTATTAATGCTCTTTTGTGACACTGAAACTAATTGGTTGCTTGTTTATGTTTTTTTTTGCAATTTGTAGGTTAAACCCGGTTTCTTAGCACATTAATCAAGTTTATAAGATTTTGAAGAATATTCATCTGTTAAGTATTCAAAGATTTATGCAATGTTTTACATTCCCATAACTTCTGGTTCAAAAAAGTGTTTTTGACATTAGCATGGTGAAAAACTGCTCATCTGTCATGTCAAATTGACAGTTCTAAGCCTTTTGGTTAGGGAATGTTTCTTTCATTGCGATTTTTGTATGTTTTCCCATCAATAGCCCAAAATAATGAAAACGATTACAACCGAACACAGTTCAATCAGAGAAAGTACATTGTCTGAGTCCCCGAGTGAAATGAATTAAAAAAACAAAGAAAACTCGTGTTTGATTTTCCGCTTGACAGAAAATGAAAACCCGAACGACCGACGGCATTTTTGTTTTTCATTTTTCTAAAAGCAATCGAAATTTCAAAAAGAAATTAAAAATGTATGTTTTGTTCGTCAAAAGCTGATTTGGCTAACAGTTGGCACAAAATACATCGAGAAAGGACCTTCATTCAATTCACCCCCATCTGTCAAAATGCGCCCTCATTGATGGCTCCTTTGTCGTCGATTGATTAAAAACGAAATTTGCTTTCACGTCTTTTCGCCCGACACCTTTTTTGTTTATGAGAATGATTGATCTGTATGCAAAATTTGTGTATTCACGCCCCTTATCGACTTAGAGAGGCATTAGGGTCTTTTTTTTTCGTCTGCTCGGCATGATGCCGGAACGAAATCAATCAGCAAATAAAATTAGGGAACAATGGTTTGCCATTTTTCGCATGTTAATTAAGAGGAACGTAATTGATACATGGTCAACGCGTCGCAAAAAGAATAGAACTAGGGATTATTCATGCCTCTGTCCTCTGGTCCATTGCCAATTTGTTCCTCTATCTTGACGTAAGTTTTTCGAATTTGACATATTCAACAGTTTAAATGTCATAATTACGTTCTTATAAAGGAAAATGCAATATAAAAAGGGCGTGGCAACTCTCAAGGTGATATCAAACCACAACATCAAACTGCTGTCCATTTCAACAACTCGCAGTTTCGAAATCAAATCAAAGGGCAAACGTTCAACTATTAATGAATTATAAATGACATTTTGTTGGACCTTTCAGTGCTACCAACAGAACAAAATAAAAACAATGACATTTCTACACTGTTGGGTTGCATGCCTACAATGTATAAAATCGAAAGTTCGTGCTGCTGCCGGAAACACCTCACTCAATTTGTTAATGTTCCTGTTTGAACAAAACAAAAAGTGTAGCTTCCAGTTATAATCCCGGGGCTTTTCAGAATTTATCCAAAAGTCATTATCTGTCTCCTTACAGCTGGCTGGATTTGCTGAGGGCTTCAATTCTCTTTCCTTGTCACTCAGTGTTCCAGGTTTCATGTGATGATTTCATTAGAAAACCTTTGTGGCTTATCGATCTGAATAGAGAACAGATTCCAATCTTTTCAAAGTGTCAAAGGTCAGATGTGTAGGATTCGTAGTCGGTCCCCAGCAAATAAAAAATCGAAAAATTTGATTAATGATGCGCAGCGAACAGAACTCATTCCACCAAACTTATGACAATCCAAATAAAACGACAGAAAAAAAAATTAATAACAAAATTTTCAATCATAAATCATCAAAAGGAAAACAAATTTCATTTTCAAATAGGTACACATTCTCGACACGCAAAAAAACAGTTCAACTTATAATTCCCTCGAGAACAAAAGAGAAACAACAACTGACAGGAAAAAAGTGCCAAACAATGAAAAAAAAGGAGGCAAGTCGAGAATACCAAACAAAAAACGCAAGGACCGAATAAAAGAAAAAGCGAAAAATCTCACCCTAATTTCCATGGCTTTCCAAGTTTTTCAAATATCGACCCCGACAGGAGCAGCTACAACAGCAAGGAAAAAAATTAAAAAAAAAGAAAAGAAAACACTTTTTTCTTTTGTTATGCAAAAACCATAGAATCTTGAACGACCCTTATTCCCAATACGCATAGTAGTTTGAAGCTTGTAGCACACCACACGAGCCAAAATACTCCAAACCAAACAGTGACTACATGAGCATGAGCTTCCGTGTCATGTGAATTGTTGTTAATTTTTGTTTGTGAGTCTGAGTAGTATTAAAAAATCTCCGGGCTCGGTAAGGGTTGACACTTTTAAAGGATTAGATGAGAGTTAATTTTATTTGAATTGAGATAGAGTATCAAATTTTGTTTTAATGCTTCATAACCTTGTTAAAATCAAGAGCAGTATGACAGCCAGGTAGGAAATTCTAGAGAAAATCACTTAGTTACGGCACAGGATTAGTTGGGAAAAAATATTATTAATTTAATGTCTGTAGATGAGAAGATGCATTTTTCATTGGGATTAAAAGGCCCTTGCTGATAAAGACCTCATTAAGAAGAACGGACATCCTGTTGACAGTGAAAAAAATACCCCAACGACTTATTTTCAATGCGAGGTTTTAGTTTAAGTCTTGTATACGTCAATCCAGCCGTCAGCATAAATCTGAAAATTTGGCGAACAATATTGAATTTATCTTTATCCAGCCAATTGTTGGTTTTTTACCCAAGCAAGCATTTTCAACGTTGATAATTTCTTATCTTACATGGAAAGATCTGTATCATGTCTTGGAGTTCCGCAAGGATCCATTCTTGGACCGATTCTTTACGTAACTTCTGACAGTAAACCCAGCCAATTGGTGGTTTTTCATCCTTGCGCTGATGATTTCTTATCTTGCATGTAGAACTATGTAGCTCTATGCATGTCTTGGAGCTCCCCAAGGATCCATACTTGGACCGATTCTTTAGGTAAAATCTGACTATAAACTCAGCCAATTGTTGGTTTTCATCCTTACGTTGATGATTTCTTATCTTGCACGGAGAATTCTGTAGCTCTATTCATTTTAAGTCGAGTGTCAAATCGCATTTTTTGGAGTTCCGCAAGGATTCTTTCATGGACCGATTCTTTTTCTAGCCAATTTAAGGGGTTTTTCATCCTTGCATTGATCTTTTTCTAGCTTAAATGAAGATTTATGTAGCTCTATTAATTTTGAGTCGAGTGTCAAATCACATGTCTTGGAGTTCCGCAAGGATGCATTCTTAGACTAATGTTTTTCTGACCTTAAACCCAGCCAACTGTTGGTTTTTCATCCTAACTGATGATTTCTTTTCTTGTAAAAAGAATTCTGTAGCTCTATTCATTTTAAGTCGGGTGTCAAATCGCATGGAGTTCCGCAAGGATCCATTCATGGACCAATGCTTTTTCTTATGTAACAAATACACTACTTTCCAGCGGGCTAAAAGTAGATGTCTGTTTTGTGCTATTTTCCTGTCAATGTCACGAGCAATCACTTATGGAACGATCATTTGCAAGATGAACAAAAAAATGCTGCAAGATGTTTGGTTTTTTTAAGCATTTAAAATAGTGTATTTTCCCTCTGATTTGATTTTCATTGGTTTTGCGTCCTCCAAAAATTGAGTATCACTATCAGCTCCGGGTTGTACCTCTAGTCACATGCTCAAGTCTCTCATTCAAAACTGAATGCTTACGATGATTGGTGATTCTATCATCGTTGAATCATCTAAGTCGCTCTGACATTATGCCTCAACCCAATTTACCAGAACTTTTCTAGTGGAATAGTCAGTAAAACTCCTCTCCTTGAGGTATTCAACCTTAATACTTGCGTCTCAACCAATGTTCACCACGTGCCTCTCTTGAATTGTGCTGTCTAATACAGAGATTCGTTCCTTAGCGGAACTACTCGAATGTGTATCACTATCTTTCCTAGTCATTGCAATATAAAAAAGTTATGCCTTCTTCTTATAATTGGAGTTTAAATGAAAGATCCGGCCGTACCCTAAATTGAAGAAAGGGTTATACGCCGGGTGACTGTCCATTTCGGAGCGGTTGTTCAATCCAAATTCCGTACTCTCATGAAAGTTCGCAAGGATATTCGACTTGGTCAGAACATCATAAAAATGATAACGTCTTTTAAGCTTTCTCTTTAAGTTGATCACAACTGAAGGTAGCCTTGTTTATTTAATGTCGTTTTCCATTGGTCTTTTTTTTACGTTTCTTCTTCTACCTCCAATGGAACGGGTTATGATGAATGTGTCATTCTTCGGACGATCCTGTTTTCAAAACGGAAGACTTCTGCTCTTCTCAGAAGCATTCCGTCTGTCGAAGTCAGTCCAATAGAATGGTTTCAGAAGACTTCTGGACTCTTCCGAATGCTTCTGGACCACCAATGGAAAACGACATTAATTATACTCTGTTCCTACTCGAACTTTCACTTTTAGTTAAGATTTGTCAATTAACATCAACATAACATAAATGTTTTACAAACGGAATTAAGTCAAATTAATCCTTCAAAACAGCCGAAAACTCTCCATTTCGGTCATAATTAAGTGGGTTTAAATGTCAACGATAAAACCAACCATCAAGTCAATCCAAATGTCACATTTAAATAATGACATTTGACACATACCAAACAACTACGTCAAAACACTGTCAAACAGCATAATACATTATTATCTGATTACAATCTCCTACTCCGATTGTAGTCAAAGTGTCACCATTGCGAATATCCAGAACATTTTAACTCCATCCACACGACGAAGAAAAAGAAAAACAACGACATATTCATCGGATATGTTCCACCATTACCGAACAGCAGGCAGCAGCCTCCAGCCATCATCATCTTCCTCATCAGCATATACCAACCAAAACCATGAACGGACCCGTGCTCTGCTACTGCTGCTGTTCATCTTCGTCGTCAGTTTGCTGCTTCGGCTGTTTATTCGCAACATCGCAATGCCCATGCCCAGAAAAGTCGCAATCAAAATTAATGTAATCTGTTGTTTGAGAGTTTCGGTCGAATTCAGCAACAGAGTTCGAGTTTCGAGTTCCTCTTTTGTTACAAATCATAGATTGAAAAAGAAAAGAGAGACAACTTGTAGTTGAAGGTATCTCTGGCAGTTGTGCTTCTGTTTTGTTTCGTTAAAATTCAGGCGCTACTGTTGATGTTGCTGTTTCAGTGCTTCTGTTAACCAAAAGATCAATAAAAATGAGCAGAAATTCTCGAAAGTGGTAGATTCTGTTTATGTTTCCTTTCTTGTGTCTTCTATTATACAAAAAGGTCTCCCTGTTTTTTTTTTTTTTGTCCCTTTACCACACAAAACGTGCTGGTATTGAGGATTTTTCAGTCCCAGTTGCGATGTGGTGGCGAAAATTTGAGTTTGAGTGGGTGGCAATATGTTTGCAGGCTCAGGCACTTGAGACACGAACAAGGATATCACCAACGTAAAAAAAAAATAGAAGAAAAAGGACTCTCGAATAGGTACCATCTGCTTCTGTATTTTCCGAGGCGACTCCTTGTTGTTGTCCTTGTTTTTTTGTTTTTCGCGTAGGTTCCTGTAGAAAGATGTGGAAAAACCGAGGTCACACTGATTTGTATCTATCCTCATTTTTGGTCCTCTCGACGCGTTCATATTCATCTCAGGTAACGCTACGCTACACTTGGGATGCAAGTGTTTTCTTTCAATTTCCTCTTCCTTTCGATTATAATTCCATCGTGTTTGTTGTTTCTTTTTGTTGGAAACCGAGAGAGAACGCGCAGTCCTTTACGTGGGCTGAGTTTAATCAATCAGCTGCCTTATGTGTTTTTCTTTTCGTCCTGTTTCCTTTGTTCCTTTTTTGTTCTGTGAAGTCTTTTGTCAAGGAAACAAAGAACTCAGAAACTGTTATTATTAATCCCCATGTTCCTAATGATATCAATTCCTGAATTTATCCTTCAAACACAAGCAACAGTTTTCTCGGGTCTTAATTCTCAATGAACGGTATAATTTATTTTGCATTAGGGGTCTTTTCTTTTCGCTTCAATTATTTTTTGCCGAGTTCTTAAAAGAATGCTCACGTTCTTTTATGAGAATCTATTTATAGCTGCGCAGAACTTCAAAATAAACAAAACAACAACAAGAACAACAACACCAACTGAACCTACCTCATTTGCTGTTAGTTCTATTTTTATTATTTGCACATTACAGTTGAATGAGTTTCTTTTCTTTTTGTCATTATTTTAAGATGCTAATAATGTTATTTGCTTTTCATCTTAATAAATGAGTTTTCCTGATGTGATTTTTATATGAGGATGTCATAAATTAAGTGTGCACTGAGCACACTGTTCTGTTGTGTCTCTTTCTACTAGCTCTATGATGGGTTTACACATTTTGACAAGACGAACGCGAGGGGCAGTTTAAATGAAGATATTACTATGGAAAATTAATCGGTTTATGGATGGGGTTCATTGGATTTTGTTCATTCTATCCCTCGATTTATTTTTCGCTGTTGTTTCATTTTCATTTTAGGGTGCATAATTTTGAAGGCAAAATATCTGTCATGATTATAAATTTGACATTTTGTGTATTGTCTGAAAGAGAAAGAAATAAAAGGGAAATTTGTCAACAAAATATCGCAACCATATGTGTGATTTTGTGTCCTGTCAGTGAGAAGATGTCATTAAATTTTGTCAAGATTTGTGTGGTTTCCCTTTTTTTTTGTGTGTTGTCGTCTGACACTCGTAATTCCCTATAAAATTTGAAATTAATTTATGGCCGACCATCATCGTGTGGTATTGGGTATGTCCGCGCGAGAAACTAAAAACTGAAACTTTATTGGCAAATGAATACATTAGAAGTGTAATAGAGCAGCATATCGAGGGAGAAATTTTCATTATAAGAAAAACATGTGCACAATAAAATGGTTTGTGGGGGAAGAACACACAACACACAGCAAAAAAGAAAAAGGTTCAACTATGAGTTAGTTTTAATTAAAATAAATTTACATAAAATGTCGATAAAATTAAAGAAACGCTTTACTAAATGGTGCTAACCAAA
The DNA here is from genome assembly GCA_943590905.1 of Sphaerophoria taeniata. Classification (NCBI taxonomy): domain Eukaryota; kingdom Metazoa; phylum Arthropoda; class Insecta; order Diptera; family Syrphidae; genus Sphaerophoria; species Sphaerophoria taeniata. The sequence continues at coordinate 265,608,213 of OX016540.1, forward strand.
ACATATGCGTGCATCTGATAACAATGGAAACACTTCTTTTGTTATTTTTAGGTTTAGAACTGTCAGACGTAGGTTTGAAATTAATTTCAACTATAACCGCTGATTTGCACGCTTACTTGATGCCACGCCCTCATTTTTTCTTTATTTTTTTTTTTTATTTGAACGAATTTGAGCGGGATTAATAACTTTAGTTGACGTTTAAGTCAGGCGTATTATCGATTGAACTACTCCTGTCAGTTTGGACCCAATTTAGCATGTGAAGCTGGTTGACTTGGTGCATTGCATTTCTCACTTGTGTAATAATATTCCTTAAAAGATGAACCACATGCAATCGCGAGTCGCCCGATGACGAAAATGATAGCAAAATTTGTCGCGTAATGAGTTTGAAATTTCCATACAAATGTCAGCTTTTATTTTCGTCGTCGGGCGACTGGCGACTGCATTCGGTCCAGGTTTTTAACTGAGTCGTACTCTGAGCTCGATCAGAAGATTTCTCTTCTTCCTCTTGCGGCTCACAATCCATGAAGGATCTCAGCCTGAGATACTGCAGTTTTTCATCGTGAACGGTCTCTCGCATGCACTCTCCAGTCGCCGAAACCAAGTGCTCTGGCATCCGCAGTCACTTGGTCCTTGTACCGTAGGTAGGTTCGGTCTTCCTTGTCGTCTCGAACCTGGCGGCTGGGATGAGAAGACTTTCTTGGCTGGAGCGTTGTCGTCCATTCGCTCGATGTGGCCGAGCCAATGTAGTCGTCTTTTCTTGGCTTTCTGGACTACATCCACATCTTGGTACAGCTCATAAAGTTCTCGGTTGAGCCTTCTTCTGCATTCGCCATCGTTGCATACGGGACCGAAAATCCGTCGAAGAATTTTTCTTTCCAAAGTGCCCAGTACCAATTCCCCTTTTTTACTTATTGTCCAGCACTCGGCACCGGCCGTAGAGTAGGACTGTGAAGGCCTCAAGCACAGCTCTCTTGGATCGACCGATGATGTCTATGTCGTCCGCATAGCCTAGGAGCTGGGTGGACTTGTTGAAGATAGCGTTTTCTGTGCTCACACCTGCCTTGCGCACTATCTGCTCCAGGGCTATGTTGAAGAAGTCACATGTCAACGCATCTCCTTGTCTAAACCCTGCGCATGTTTGGAATAACTCGGATGAGCTGTTACCCATTTGCACACTGCACTTCGTATTGTTTAGCGTCATGCGGCACGGCTGGATCAGTTGGTTCGGGATCCCGAATTCAGACATCGCCATCATAAGCTCTTGGCGGTGGATGCTACCATAAGCAGCTTTAAAGTCGATGAAAAGATGGTGGGTTTCGACTTGAAATTCGTTGGTCTTTTCCAGGATCTGCCTCAGTGTGAATATTTGGTCTATCGTTGTTCCGCCTGGCCTAAAGCCACACTGGTACGTGCCGATTATTGTGTTGCAGAACGGTTTAAGACGCTCACACAGTACATTGGATAGGATTTTGTATTCAACATTAAGCAGGGATATGCCACGGTAGTTTTTGCATGACATCAGATGCCTTTTTTGTAGTTGGGGCATATGGAGCTTATCGACCAGTCAGTGGGCATGCATTCTTCCTCCTACACGTTGTTGATGATCTGGTGCATGCGGTTCATCAAAACACCTCCTTCATATTTAAAGAGTTTCGCAGGGATCATCCGACCCGGCGGACTTGTTATTTTTTAGCTTTTGGATGGCTCTTTCTACCTCTTCTGTGCTGGGGGCTGGAACATGGGTCTTGCTTCTCTTTCGTCATTAGCTGGCTCGACATTTTGCGCATTCAGCAGCTGTTGGAAATGCTTGACCTTGACCTCTACAATTCCCTGTGCTTCGGTGATTAGGTTTCCTTCACTGTTTCGAAGAGCCTGTTAATATGTTATGAGGTTTTCCCACGAAAGCATTCTTTCGATCCAATCTTTGCTCGTCTTCCATGTCAAAGTGTTTCTTCTTCGTCTTTAGCAAGAACGTGATTTCAATTGACAGGGAAACGTCATTGCATCTCCATGTTGATCTTTCATTAACTGTCAAAATACTTTTCACTTATTGCTTTGAATTATTGATTGATTGATTATCGAACAGTTCTTTAGCAAAATAATAAAAACATTTGCAGTTTTTTTCGCCAAACTCGCCCAAGTGTCAAACATATGACAATTAAAAGTCAAATTAAAACTGAACATGAAATATCCATCAAAGCAACTGAACGGAAACAGTCACCAATTTGTTGACTTCCTTAAACTTTTAAAACATATTTTTCTTCTCGATAAACTGTTTCTAATAAATTTCAACTTTTTATTTCGTTTCAGGTATGCGCTCCCCAAACACCTGGAGGATGATAACTTTATCAAATTTTCAAGGATTTAACCAGCTACAAATTATTGAGTGTTTATTCAATGAATTTTATTTGATAGACATTTTTATAGATTCGTGTCAATGGGCTTCCGAAAACATGCCATTCCCAAGGGTTTCAATACCGATAAAAAATATTGCTCGTTGAGGAAGGAAACTCCAACACATGTGTGGGTTAGCCATAAAAAGAGTTCAGTCATGTGGACGAATTTATAGGAAAAAGGGTTTATGTAATTGAAGTTTACAAAAAAAAGGATTTTCATTTATAATCACGACAAAAATTCTCTAAAGAAGCTGATTGAAATTTTCAAGTTCAATGCATTTGAATGAAATCAGCAAGAAACTTCCTTCGTTGTTTGTAAATTGCCACTAAATCTTCAAGTAATATCTCTTGTAATTCAAATATTCAATTATGGATTGAATTTCGAAATGACATTAACACTTATACGAGCACTTAAATGGCCTTGCGCGTGTCAGACCACATCATTCGGATGTGCGGTCTGTGTAATGCTAGCAACTTAACGATCTGGTGTCATCTTCAGTTGATTATCCAAATAGTCTGGTATTTCGAGTATGTGTTTAAGTATGTCGTTATTTGGCAGTCATGTCACACACATATGACAGTTCAATCACCTAACCGAATGTCATGTGCTTGGAAGTGAATAGTTCAAGATGAAATTACGGCATTATATTATTTTGATTCTTTGAAGAATGCTTTCTTTAGAAAGTGTTTGGCTTGTTGTAAAGCTTTCACAAAGCTTCGGAATCATTCGATGTCAAAAAAGGATTCAGACAAGACGATGCACTGTCATGCGATTTCTTTATCGTCGTGCTTGAGAAGATAGTGCTTTACTCCACCGTCAACATCAGGGACACTTTCTTCCAAAGTTCTGTTCAGTTTCTCGCGTACGCCGATGATATTGACAAAATGAGAAGAACACAGCGTGATGTCAATGGTGCCTTTGTGAGAATGGAGACAGTAGCAGCAAAAATGGCTTTAGCAGTAAGTATATGCTGTCTTTGAGAAAGGACACACAACACCAACTGCTCAAACAGAATGTCGCAATAGACGCATTTAACTTCGAATTACTAGAAGAGTTTGTCTACCTAGGCTCTGCTATTAACATGGGCAGTAACACCATCGCGGAGATCAGACGAAAAATAGCTCTTACTACTCGCTGTTTCTTTGGGCTAAGGAAGTTATTGAGTGGCTAAACCCTCTCCCAATCAAAAGTCGTAAAACTACAACACGCTCATCATCCCAGTTCTGCTGTATGGTGCAGAAGTATGAACAGTGACTAAATCGGATGATAGTGCCTTAGGCTGTTTCGGGAAGAAAGTTCTTCGGACTATCTATAGCCCAGTGTGCATTGATGGGGAGTGGAGAAAAAGATTCAAAAGCAAGCTTTACAGGGTGTACAACTACACGGTCCTAGCAAGAATAGCTTCAGTGACTCAGATAGCTTCGATATCGACCGGCGCACTCAGGTGGAAGAGGATCTCTATCAACTTGAATTGCAAAATTGAATTGCTAGGGACAGAGCTGTCTGGCGGAGACTGATGATTGAGGCCCAAGTCCACAACGGACTGAAGCGCCACTTTAAACTTAAAAATAAGAACGTGGCGCTGCGGTTCGTGTCGGATAAGGGCTTTATCCAACAAGTGTTCTCCAACCAAATCGTTCACAAGCAAGTTTTGTTCCATTTAAAATAAGTTTAGTCATTTATAATGTGATTTTCGACGGGATTTAGTTGAAAACTTTTCAGGCCCGATCACTGCTCTAGCAGACGCATTCAACGACTCAAATTTTAACATCACTTTTTACCTCGATCCTTGCAGATGAAAACAAAAACAAACCGGGCAAATTTTCTCATCCGCTAATGTCTGGAACAATGTCTTTGCAACCGGTTTTCGACCTATTTTATCGTGACGCTTAAGTTGCTGATGCCTTAACGCAGCTTCCGACTTAGTTCAAAGGATCAACATATAAGTAAATTCTTGGTTCGATTTCAGAACATTTTGATAAATGTTAAACGCTTTATCCATCCATGGTTATTTGGCAAACCAGGCTGAATAAATGATAGTCAATTTGCCAAATAAAGCCTCAAAAAGAGGCCGCTGTCAAGTGTAACAGTGTAATGCTTTTGCTTTCCAGCCAAAAATTCCGGTGGCCGGTTTTGAAACATGGAACTTCAATAATAGGTCTTCTGAACCTAATGACAAATTTAAAATCAGATTTGCTTTCTTATTCCTGGTAAATCCGGTACTAGAGATAAACGGATATCCTCTGGTAGTACTTTCGGGGCTGACATATCAGTTTTCACTCCCGCTTGTCAGATGATGCTCGACTGGATTATTTCCGGGGGATCAGCAGGTACATTTAAGGTCCGTGGTGGCATTCAGCACGGCAGAAAATAGCTCTGGTGGATCAGCAGCTTTGTTAAGGCCTCTGGTGGCACTGCATGGCAGGCAATAGCTCTGGTCGACCAGCAGGTTTATTTAAGGCCATTGTGGCACTCAGCACGGCAGGCTATAGCTCTGGTCGATCAGCAGGTTTATTTGAGGCCTCTGGTGGTAATAAGCACGGAAGGCTAGAGCTGTGGTTGACCAGCAGGTTTATTTAAGGCCCTTGGTGGCATTCAAAACGCCAGGCAATATCTCTGGTCGATCAACAGCAGTCAATAGCTCTGGTTGATCAGCAGGTTTATTTAAGGCCCCAGGTGGCACTCATGACAATTTTTTACGGATTACGGCTGGTGGAGGAAGTTTCAATAATGAAGTGGCGATTGCTGCACGGTCCGCGGCGGAAATGACCAAAACACTGATTTCGTACTAAACAACTTAAAGTAATAGAGAAAGGCAGTGGTAGTGGTGGTTCTAGTACCTACAAAAGCACTGAATCTCATATGAATTTTTCTGCTAACACTGAGTGTGAATTATAGGAATGCGAATGTTAATTTTTCCTGCGTGAATTATATAAAGGTAAAATTCAAAAACCTATTCATGTTTCGTTCAATAGGTATTTTTGTAATAATAATAATAGAGTGGCGCGACAGCTCTTGAAGAGCCAAGGCCTAAGTGGCTTACTCTCATCAACAATTCTCTGATTGCGTGTGAAGAATTGAGGGGACCTACAATTTAACGCCGATTCCGAACGGCAAAGTTGAGAAGCACTTTTTCATGACAGATTGATACTCTTGGAAGATTTGTCAGGTCTTCGCAAGAGGCAGTACCCGTGAAAGATGAAATAAAAACTTGGCCTGAGTAGGACTCGAACCAACGACGTTCTGCTTAGCAGCCAACGCACTTACCAACTAAAATAAGTGCAAAAGTTCAAACGAAATTCAAGGGAGTTAATCTGAAATCTGACGTCATTAATTAATTATTAAATCTTATAATGACGACTCGTTACCTATACCACAATAATTAAGAGGCAACTGTAAAGTCAACGACTACAAACTGAAAACAATTGTGTTCCTCACTCTTGCCCCGAGGACTGGCAATGCCAATGATAAAAAAGAAGAAAAAAATGTTTGCCTTCGAGACTTAAAGTCATCACTGACCTCGATTTGGACCTTTTGTTTGGTATTCATCCTGTGAAACGAAGTTCATTTATAAACAGAAAAAAGAAAAACGAAATGAAAGAGAACTTTCTTCTCCCCATCTTTGAAATGACTCATTCACTATACCAAGCAACGCGGGAACCCTAGCCCACATTTGGTGCTGAAGAAAAATAAAAAAAAAACCTGCAAATATTATTAATTGATAGCAAGTTGAGAATGCTATTCCAACTCAGTCGAATATTAAATCAAAAGACAGTGCTGCCAACAGGAGGAATAAAAAAAAGTCTTGAAAACAATTAATTTCTCTGTCTCCGGACAAGCAGCGTTGCAATGTCATCGTCATCGTGTTTATGTTGTTTTGTGTCGCCGAGTCAGTATGGCTAACGAAATCACGCTGCTTGTAGGGAGGTTACGTCCACTTATTCCGTTGGCAAATTAATGAGATTAATGGAACCAATGATGACGCTGATCGCATGTCCGACACTTAAATAAGGTTGCTTGTTGTTGTGTTCAAGTCTTGTTTGTTGAAATTTCGGGCCATTTGCCAAAAAATGTTCCCATGAATCTTGCAGTGCGAAAATGCAAAAACCTCACGAAAACAGAATTTTAATGAGTTTCAATAATAATAATTACACTTGCTTTGGGTTATTTATGAAACAATTAGCAAATAATTAAAACGAGAAAAAAAAAACAAAACAACATGTTGACAAAATATGAAAGATCTTATCGAAATGTGACATTTGAATCAGCAGTCGGAGGATGATGAATTAATTCATCGAAAAGCGAAAGTGAGCGAACGACCACAAAATGACCACAACATCGACCACATGAACATTTTTTGTTTGTGTAATTCTACAAAAGTTGAAAAGAGTTGGAGAGTTTGAGGAACTGAAATTATAACGATTTCCGTGACTTACGATGTTGACCCACATTTTGTCGGAGAAGTTGTTGGCTGGGTATTGTTTGTTCGTGTCACCGAACACGAATTAGTGCTTGTGTTGTTGCTTCTTCTGTAATTTTGAATCTCTAAATAAATCAGAACTGCGGGTGGTCCTCCTCTTCGGCTCGGGTCTGGTTGGTCTGCGTCTGTGACAGCTTGTAATAATAAAAATATTAACCATCATCCGTCAGTCAATAAGGACTTTTAGATTGGGTTTCATTTGAGTGAGTATGGATGAGTATGAAGTTCATAAATTAATGACTTCATTGCTATTTCGAATTGGGGTTAAATATGGTTCCGAACACGTTTTAGGGATCTGTGTCAATTTGGGAATGGAATGAAGCCTTGCAATCAAGTTTGGTTATAAAATTTGTTGGTTCTTTTGGAGAAAAACATTTAATGTACATATTGCTTTTTCTCTCATCATTCCACCTTCGCACGTGCGTCCGTCGGTCGGGTGTTCAGATCATTAAGAAGGTGTTAACGCTCCTTACTGCAATACCTTGTGTCAAAAATGACTTTTTGGCAGTTTCCTCATGTAAAGTCGAACTCTCTCTATTCGGATTTCGGAGGTATGGTTTTCTGTGTCTCACATGCGGGAATTTCTTTATCCAACAAAGCTTCTGAATTGAAAACCAGCCTCGTTAGGAAAATCATTTTACTCGCAAAATCTTTGTCCAATTCAAGCCGCTTTAAAACGCTCTGAACTGCTGAGTCAACTCTTCTCGGGCTATTGAGCTGTTGAGATCAAAGTCGACTTTTATGAACTTCGCTGTCGATGTTTCATTTCCTCCACAGGCACTTCGGTTACACAGATCAGCTGGTGGCTGGTGGTGTCCAAGAAGGTCCGTTGAAGGTACCTTGTCAAATAAGCTGTGTACAACTGTTTCCGGTAATCCGTTGGGAAATTGAGTTACCGCTCAAGGGGCGAACTTGGCAATCAATGGATAAATCCGGACGATCATCGAACTAAGATATACCGCAATCGGCGGACACTGTTACTTGTATTTTTACAAAGTGCAAAAATTGGTGTAAGGAACGAAAATATAATGTGCCATTACAAGGTATAAGGTATAGCAGTTGAACCATGCGGCATTTCAAAATCGAAGAATAATATTTAAAAGACACGCTAGTGCCCAGACTATTTTAATAGAATCAATTTAATGCAATTGCTTATCCCGTTTATTTTGAGAACTGTTCCAATCAACACCACTAAACTACGGTTAGTGACCATTTATTCGCTGACTTAGTTATTAATTTGTCGTCATTTGACCATAAAATATTTGGAACATATTCGATTATTCAAGAAAAGTGAAAGTCTTTAGATGTGTTAAAATTTTGTATTTTAAGTTTGATTGAGAATTTGTTCATAGGGGGTGTGGATTCCGTTCCTTTTTAAAGAAAAAAAAACACCCATTTCCGGGTGTTGTAGAAACTAGAATTTAAAAATTGCATTAGGCATTTTAAATTTACAAAGAAAAAAATATGAAAAGGGCGTGGCATCCGCCTTTTCTCCAGCAATAAAAATACATTATTTTGAAGCATTTCTGCAGTGAAGCATAGAAAAGGCACTTCAAAAAATTTGAACTCAGTCCGAAATTAATGTTTGTGATAAAGTAACCAAAACGATAAAGTAACCAAAACGAGATTCGAGTACCGAAATTATTTTAAGTCACTTAGTTCCCATAATATAATTGAGATGGTTCTCAGCTCACATGGGGGGAATGATGCAAAACATAACCTAGACCTCGGGGCTTCCGAGCTACCGAAGTCGAGCTTAATGTTCCTGTGTTCATGAGTTCTTCGTTGCTTCGTTTTGGCCAAGTATCTTTTTATTTCACGGGTTTACTAGTCCTCCCGCTCCTGGACGAGTTCATAAGATACACGGCAGTCAGATGCGCATTTCGGTTAAAAGAATTGGGCTCTTGGAGGCACATCACCTATGAACATTAGCGAATTATACAGGGTGATTCACGAGCGTTGTGCCAAAAAGCTAGAGCGTGTAGGTTGAGTTGAGACAAGAAAAAAATCGTATGGGAGGGGGGGGTCTATTCCCCCCCGTTTAGCCGGGAGGGGCAATTTTCTGAAAAATTGACTTATTTTGTTTAAAAAAATATTAAAAATTAACGGCTACGCTTACAACACCGTGCTATACCTTTCTGAAAAGCCAAAAACTTCTTCTTTCATTTTGTTTTTAAATCAAATTGTTTTAACGAACAGTTTAAAAAAAATAAATTTTCAAACTCAAAATTTTCAAAAAAAAAGCAAAAAAAAACATTTTTGAACTAATTTTTTTCAAAATTTTATGTAATTAAGTACTAATTTTGTTTTTAAAATTCAATGTGTTTGTTAATTTTTAGTCGAAAACAGAAAACCGGATGCAAAAATGTCTTTTCGTTTTTGAGAAATTAAGAAAAAACCGAAACCACTTTGTTCTAAAAAAAATCTTTGTTTTTATTTTTACCTATCTGGACTTTTAGTTTAATTTATTAGTTTAATTTATAAATTTAATATTTTGTGATTGGAGTTTTATGAGGACTCAATAAAGTAGAAAAGTATTACGTTATCCCTGGATTAACCATTTTGTTCATTGATAACGTCTGAAAACTGACCTGTAATTTTTTCTTACTATACCTGGGGCCGCGGCCACTCGCCGGCGAAGAGTTCTACCTGCTAGGGGCTTAAGATAATTAAACCGCATTTTTCCTTGAATGAAAAAACAATTATCAATCTAAAGGTAAATAAAAGGCATCGCATATTTACTAAACAACCATTTACAATTAAAATATTAACTCATCAACACATAACAATAACAAACTCATACGCTCGAGAAGAGTTAGCGGACAGGAACTTCTGCTACGGTTTAACTTATTGTCGAGATCGGGAAGCTGAAAGACTCTACGCTGAAAGATATCCCAATAGATGGCGCCCAAGTCGTAGCATGTTTTCAAGAATCCGCCGACGAGAGCACTGAGAGCTAGAAGTGAAAGGTCAATGGCAGACGTTATCAATGAAAAAAATGATTAATCCAGGGAAAATCCAATACTTTTCTACTTTATTGAGTCCTCATAAAACTCCAATCACAAAATATTAAATTTATAAATTAAACTAATAAATTAAACTAAAAGTCCAGATAGGTAAAAATAAAAACAAAGATTTTTTTTAGAACAAAGTGGTTTCGGTTTTTTCTTAATTTCTCAAAAACGAAAAGACATTTTTGCATCCGGTTTTCTGTTTTCGACTAAAAATTAACAAACACATTGAATTTTAAAAACAAAATTAGTACTTAATTACATAAAATTTTGAAAAAAATTAGTTCAAAAATGTTTTTTTTTGCTTTTTTTTTTGAAAATTTTGAGTTTGAAAATTTATTTTTTTTAAACTGTTCGTTAAAACAATTTGATTTAAAAACAAAATGAAAGAAGAAGTTTTTGGCTTTTCAAAAAGGTATAGCACGGTGTTGTAAGCGTAGCCGTTAATTTTTAATATTTTTTTAAACAAAATAAGTCAATTTTTCAGAAAATTGCCCCTCCCGGCTAAACGGGGGGGAATAGACCCCCCCCTCCCATACGATTTTTTTCTTGTCTCAACTCAACCTACACGCTCCAGCTTTTTGGCACAACGCTCGTGAATCACCCTGTATAAGCTTCCGGATGACTGTAGTGTGTTTAAGGCACACCAAGAAAATCTAAACTCCTCGGAGATAACACTTTTCGTGGACAGCCAAACTGCTATCAAAGCGAGTGAGACCATAAGATCCAAAGCGGTACTAAACTGTAGGAATAAACACCCAACTGGAAGACACGTCCCGGTTGGCATGCTCAAGAGGAAAATAGACCTTAGAACAAAAGAGGAGATAAATAACTCCTGGAAATCCAGGAACGATTGCATTATCTGCAGAAGTTTATGGCCTAGAGTTAATGAAAAAGAAACTCGGTATATCTTATCGCTGAGTTAAAGAACATTAGAATCTTGATAAGTGTACTAACAGGTCACTGTCCCATCGTTGCAATGACCAATAGAATGGGGGCTTTCTCACCCGAATTCTGTAGGAGGATAAAGAAGAAACAGAAACCGTTAAACACCTGCTCTGTGAGTGTCCAAACCTCAGAACAAATCGACTCCGATACATCGGAAACAGGTTTATTCGGGAGCTTAACGATCTAGGGCAGGTCTCCATGGCAAATACGAGGAAATTCATTGATAGCACAGTCTGGTTCGTAAACATCCTCGTGCTGTGCACACTCCTCCCTACATAACCTAACCTAATCTTCACGGGCTGCCCTTGAAATATAAAGCATTTTTGACTCTTTATCTTTTTCAAGAGTTTTTGAGCTAATTGTCAGCGCATGTAAGTAATCTTCCACTCCACAAAAATATTGTGGTATCAGCACTTTTAAACCGAAAGGATTTACTCTAATCCTAGCAATCAAAAACTACTGTCACCTATATTTGAAGTGTTCTTCAAGTTATTTGCTTGATGACATTCAAAATTCAGAGAATACACACAAACGCCTTAAATAAATTTATTAAGAACATCGATATGAAGAACGGGTACGCAAAGTTAGGAAAATAATGTCCCACGTGGTTCGAAAGACCAAGTAGGCGACAGTAATTCCATTACCACTTGTTTTTATCTCGAATCAATCAGGTAATGTTATTAGTGTGTACATACCCCCTTTCTTGCATTATTGATTTAATTCTGTATACTTTCTTGGTTTTCGGAATTTAATTTAATGTATTTCCCTTAAATACATAATTAAACAGATATACACGTGACACCAACTTCAAATAAAAAAAGTCTCCACACTTTCACTTTCCACAGACTTTAACTTTTCACACTTACATGCATGTCAAACAAAGATTTACTGGGGTAAGAGAGCAGGCGTTAAAAGTCAAAGTATTGTTAATGGAGTTGTTGAAACGGTAGGCTTTTCAGCTTAACGCAAATGTAAAGTAGGAAGAGGTAAAAACATCAAAAAGACGACTGTCATTTAAAAAATGTTTTCGTCATCTAAACCCCATTTTTCTCTCACTATAGAAATCCAACCATTATGATAAGTGACAAATGCTTCCATTACATCAGATCAAGTCCTTACTTACCTACCTACAACGGTTTGGCTTAAGATCATAACAAAATTACATGAAACAAAAGCAGACTCAATTAGCTCGGATTATGGCTCACAATATCGTCGTTATGGGGAGCATCTTCTGGAGCCTTAGACTTCAATAAACACTGAGAATAATGTGCAGTTTGAAAATTAAAAAAAGTCAAAAAATAGTGCCTGCGGAGGAAAAACGTTGTTGACTGCCAGTCGTGGTTACAAAACTTGTTTGGTAATAGTCTTTACATAATGGGTTCCTTTTCGGTATACTTCATAGAAGCCATTATTATGTGCCTTGAGTCTGCTTGTAACAGATTGGAAAATTAAAAAAATGGGTGACAAAAAACAAAAGGTTCTCACTTACATACTTACTTAATGTGTCCGTAGTGAACTTAGGCCTTAACCAACAGTCTCCGCCAGCCAGCTCGGTCTCTAGCTAGCTGTCTCCAGTTTTGCACTCCAAGTTGATTGAGGTCCTCTTTCACTTGGGTCGCGGTCTTCCTTTACCTCTAAGTCCCTCTGGAATAGTGTCGAAGGAGCATTAATGTCCTTCCACTTTAAATGACCGAGCCATCTGAGTTACTGGACCTTGATCCTTCAAGCTGGTACTACTCCGTTGTACAACCCGTCAAAATCGTTGTTGAATATTCTTCTCCATTCCCCATCAATGCACACGGAGCCAAAGATGACCCGAAGAACTTTCCTCTCGAAACAGCCTAAGGGCACGTTCACCCGATTCTGTCAAGGTCGGTGTCAAGCCGTCAGTGTTGGGTGTCCTTCCTCTAAGACAGCGTATACTTCGTTTTGCCCTCATCTACCGCTAAAACCATTTTTGCCGCTTCTGTCTCAATTTTCACAAAGGCGCCATTGACATCACGCTGTGTTCTTCATATTATGTCCATATCATCGGTGGCGTACGCGAGAAGTTGAACAGATTTTTGGAAGATAGTGCCCCTGGTGTTGACGGTGGAGTTTTGCCCTATCTTCTAAAGAATTATGTTAAGTAAATCGCATGACAGTGCATCGCCTTGTCTGAATCCTTTTTTGACATTGAATGGTTTCGTAAGCTCGTTGCCAACCTTGATGGCAGCGTGAGTTCTCCATCGTCATTTTGCACACGCGAACGAGCTTGGCAGGGATGCCAAAACTAGACATAGCTTCAATCAGTTCGTCTCTGCAGATGCTGTCATACGCTGCCTTAAAATCGATGAAATCGTGGTGGTTTTTTCCAGGATCTGCCGTGAAGTGAAAATTTGGTCGATGATTGACTTTCCTTGTCTGAAGCTACATTGAAAAGGACCAATCAAATTGTTGACGAAAGGCTTCGGACGTTCACATATTACGGCAGAGTGGATCTTGTAGGCGATGTTAAGTAGGCTGCTCTGTAGTTGCCGCAGTTTAGAGGATCTCCATTTTTCAGGATCGGGCAAACAATGCTGAGGTTCCATTCATCGGACATGCATTCTTTCGACCATATCTTACAGATGATTTGGTGCATGCTCCTAAGTTCTAACTAGACCGTCGCCTGCTGCTTTGAACAAGTCGGCAGGTAGACCATCTGCTCCAGCGACTTTGTTGGATTTCAGCCGTGATATTGCCGTTTTCACTTCTTCTAGGTCGGGTTCACGGTGTGTTGGCTATCATCGTATCCGATGGAAGGCTCCTGCCTGACGGCGGGATTGTGTTCGTCGTCGCCGTTATACAGTCTTACAGTGGTTTTTCCAAATACCCAGCATTGACTTCGATTCTACTATGAAGTTCCCTTCTTTATCTCGGTTCGGTATCGGTTCTTGCTCGATGACCTTGAACCAGCTGTTTTACCTTTTGGCAAAACCTCCGAACTTCATTCCTGCTGTTGGCTCTCTCAATGTGCTCCATCTGACGCTTCTCATGCTCCCTCTTTTTTCTAATGAGAAGCCGAAGTTCTCTCGTTTCGTTAGCGGAATCAGCAAAAGAATACTGGTTCCTGGTTCACAATTATCAATATATCGTTTGCCAAAAATCATACTCATCTGACGGACATAGCCTGTCATCAATAACACTAAGTTCCTGATAGAAGCTGTCATTACCAGCTGAGAAATTTATTCAAGTGGAATTAAATATACAAATTGGTCAACATTCAATGGCAAAGCTGTCTAATCTCCTTTAAATCGACAATTCAGCAGAACTGACACAATGTTATTCTTTCGACACTCTCCTAACAACTTTTTTATTGCTTCTTCTGTTGTTTTTTGTAGAAATTGGGCGTGTGCTCCTGATTTGTTTGCTTTTTTTCCATAATTCAAACAGAAATCCATTCGTTCCGAAGATTAAAGGTTTTTTTTCCAATGAACAAGCTTCATTTCACTTTGCACCCTTCATGACAAAAGTCTTCCTAGTTTTGATATTGTTCGATGTTTACATACACATCCTGAAATCTGATGCCCTTTTCGCACGGCGGCGCATATTTGTCTTCCCAAACCAATAACTGTTTGTCCTAGGTTCGTCAAAAAAGTACACATCTTCAATTTTGAATCGTAGGAGTGTGCCTGTGCAGGTTGCATCTAAGCTCGTGTTTACCAGTCTTGGCAACCGTTTGCAAGACACGTGACACTCGCCACACCAAAAAAACTAATATATTCCCATGACAACTAGCAAACCCTCTATGTAGTCCTTTTCTCCTTTTTTTTTGTTCAGTGAAGTTCCATTGTCCTTTTACACCACCACGCACCGGTGTGCTTCCGTTGTTATCTTAAATGATTGAACGTTTTCATGGACCTTGTGACAGCCTTCTTTTAAATTCTGTCAGTAGCTATTAGATCATCACATTTCTATCCTGTCTGATGGATCTGTTTACCAAATTTCATCCTTTTATTCCGTCAACTCCCTGAGGGCTTGTAGCATTTTCTTGGGGCAATCGGAACAGTATCAAATTCCTTTCGAATTCTTACCCTTTATCGACAAACATCTTTCTTAACTATTTGTTTGTCATTAATTCACCCTTGAAAATTATAGAAAAATTAAATTTCATTTAGAATAACAAAAACAATCGCCAGAGAAAGTAATTAGTTACTTTAACATATGCACTTCGTAGATTAATTGAAAAATTTATTTTGATTAATTCACACGACAAAGCAGTAAATGCACTCAAAATAATTAAACTTGTCACCATCATAAGCACACACATTTGACGTCTCTTTTTACACAGTCAGAAAGCATAGTCATAATAGTCATCGTAGTCGCGTAATCATGAATATTGATTAGCTCATTAGAGAGCTTGTTGGGTGTCATTGGGGTGTTAGAGTTTTAATGCACTTCAATGAGTTACAAAGCGAGTGAAGAGGAAATCGAATAAAAAATGGTATCACCGGAGTTGTAAGGATAAAAGAAGGAGATTGGAAGTGAGAGAAGAAAAAAAGTACAAACTGCCCTGAGCTCTTAATATTGACAGTAACGCTAGGTGCGTTGTTTGTAACAAAAAAAAATATAATTAAGTCTCGATAAAGAACACAACAATCCTGTGCATATCCCTAATTGCTAAAAGGCTATTACTGTAATTAATTTACAGAGGTGGAATATGTATGAAGGACAAGGACATAAAACATGGTGTGGGAAGGTGATTTTCATCAGAAAAATGTCATTTCCAACATATGACAACGATTAAAGGGAAGTTTTTTTTCGATGGAATGCTTTTGTAGAATGTTTCACTTATAAAAGTGGCAATTTGTACGATAATGTTTTAAATTTGTTCGGTGGAAGAATTAAGGGTGCGTCTTTGACAACTTTGTAACAAATTCCAGCTTAATTTATTATCCAGTTGTCAGTTGTCAAAGTGAGCAAATTAAATCGGAAATACTTTTCATAATTGAAACCCGACTGGTTGGTATTGGTACTGGTTCAAGTACTACAGTACCTACCTAGTACTTAACTACCAATGGCTTTACAGGTACAGCTACAGGTATTTGATTAATTGTTAAAGTTCGAGTGCAACAGTACTATAAAAAAAAGTCCAGTATCAAGACGCCTATTAGAAATCCAGCCAGAGAGGACTTTATATATTAGGGACTCCATTTTCATTGAGTCAGATACCAATTCGAAAAAAAACTAGACCTGTGAAGTACTTAAGTAGTTCTGTTCTCAACTGTGCTATTCACCCCGAGTAGAGCCGGTACAAAACAAGTACTGAAAGCTCAGAACTCTGGCAAGACATTAGTGAAAACGTTTGTACCGATACTTTTAATGTATTTCTGAACACATGTACTTTAAGTACCTTAATTCTCCTTTGTGGCAATGGCAGTACTTGCAAGTACCACTTTCAGTTGCTTCAAATTCTTAAATGATCTTCAACAGTATTTTCTAATATCAGAATCAGTATCTAGTCAATTAACAAGAACTTGAAAGTTACCTGGTTAAAAAATAGTCCTGTTTTTCAAGTATTTGAGAACGTAAGTATTTGTACTCACTTTTTAACATGCACTCAGGGAATTTTTCAAAAGTATAAGTCACATTGGCCTTGGTTGTGTTGTGCCGCAATGATACTTGAATTATCTTGCTTTCAGATTGCAACGCCATCTTAAGACGTAAAAACGAGGAATCAATATGAGTACCTACAAGTTCCCAAGTTCAAGTTCCCTCTCTCTCTTTTTAATATCTTCCTATATGCAAGTGGACGAGGTTCAGAGGATGGGATAATTGATTAGTAAGCCAAACGCTGCGAGTTCAAGCCCCAGCTTCGGTAGTAAGCATTCTTTTTCTACAAAAATTTCCAGCGACAATAGAAAAAAGAGTGGCGCTACAGCTCTTTAAGAGCCAAAGCCTAAGTGCCTAACATTCATCAACAATTATCTAAGTTCTCTGAGGGCGTGTGGTCTCAGTCGCCAGCGGACTTATGTGTCTGTAGTTCTATGCATTTATGTACGAAGTACTATGATGTCAATGTCAATGTCAAATCTTCCAATATTTTTAACGATGGTTCCAGTGCTCAGTGTTGTCATGCTTCTTAAGTGTAGAATTCTGAACGGAATTTCAATATCATGATTAAGTATTATTTTCAATGGCCTGTAGTACTAATACTTCGACAGTCCATGTATGTAGTTTTTGCCATCATATGCGTCAAAACCGGGATCTGGCCCGGGCCTCCTTCAGTAAGTTCTTTCAATTTTCCCACCTTAGAGCCTTGAAAGACTAAAGAAGGTTCCGCTAGCTTTGAACAGCCGTCCACCTTTCTGGTTTCTTACCGTCGTTGTCAACGTGATTCCATTTGTAAGTTTTCTTCAAAGTCTAAGCTTAGCTGTTGATCGCGTTTCAGACCTTTTTTGCGATTGCACATACATTTTCCTTTTCAACTATTAGACTTAGAAATGTCGATAAACGGTTAATAAAGCTCTTGTTGCAAAAGGTCAGCTGATGATCCGATTGTTTACCCATCTAAGCTGTTTAATAGTCTGTATTGGACAGATTTCAGCCTGAAACAACAACATTATTGATGGAATCCCTCAAGGTTCAGTCTTTTCCCCGACACTAATCTCATTTTAATAAATGAACTCCTGCAACATGTTCTTCAATCTTTCTAACGTGTTTCTTCTGTCTACATCATGCAAATACCTAGGTCCAAGACTTGATTATAACATTCATCTAAAGAAAAGTTACTAAAAGGTTATCCTCGAATCAAAAAGCCAGTTGCAATGCTCCAATTTCATGTACAAATCACAATAATGCTCGCGCTTCTGGTCCCAGCTTTAATCGAAGTGTCAACTTACTGAGACTCGTTCTTTAGCCGTACTAACAGAATTTCGAATTCTTTGCTCGTAACCTCTCCCTCGCATTGCATTATCAAAGAATTCATGGTCATGAACACCTTCTCCCGGTTTCCGTAGTCTTCTATTAATTCAAGGTATGTACAAACAGCCTAAGCTGTTCGACTGGTTTCCATCAAGCGAAATTGATCTAATTTTTTTAGAGGTCTGTGGTCCACTGTAACAAAATTTGATCTTTCCCTAGTGCGCCTTTTTTTGCAACAAAGAACAAGATGGTAGCTTAACGTGTTCCCCAGTACAGGGAATAGACGTAGAGACCAGTCACTGTTTACTTATATCAGCTGTTACTCAACATCATAACACAAATTGGCAATATCTCCCCTTCTAATATTTAATTGTAAGACCCTCCAGACATTCAACAATTGCTAAGAAACCTAATTTTGAAATCTGAAATCTCATACCCAATCCTCTATCTAAGGATTAGCAAAAAAGCATCGAAAAAATTCCATAAAATTCCAAAAAGATCCACAGCTTCTTTTCAACTAAAAGGATGCAACAAAAGCAAACACCATCAGCAAACGACTTTGACGACGAGTTAGAACTTCATTCATTCATTAGAAATCTTAAACATCTTGATGTACCTAAATCAAGGACCAACCAGATTTCGCAAACAAAAAAGCCAGTCAAACCAGTTCTCCAACCTGAAATCAAAAGTAAAAGAGCTTCCCACAAAGTCATTGCCCTACCAAAATCAAAGGAATGCAAAACCTGAACACCCTTTTATTGTGTTGTTTACACATAGCAGCTATCATTATTGTGTTTCTTGCATAATCATTTTTGCAAATGAATTTTGCACACACTTTTTCTGACACTGCTGCAGCGACCTCTGGTTGAATTTTGAGGCCACCAGTTTAATGACCTAGATGACAATTACGACGGTCCTACAAACGACATCGAAAACATCTCTCCTGTCATAAAATAAAATAGTAATATCCTAAGGGACCAGTTATTCCATCAGGTGGCGCTAAAAAATAATTCTTATCGCCAAAATGACTTAATTAAATTCAAAAAATTTCACAACAAAGAACTGAACGCGCACAGCAATCCCTTGGGTTCACATTAAGCGAGCAAACAACAAAAATAAATAATAAACATGTTTGCGATCCGAAAGGAAAACAAAAAGAATTCTCGCGCCAATGCCAAATCAAGTTTAACTCGTACCTACCACTCAACAAAAAATTCCATGGCATGCAAGAAATCAAGAGAAAAAGGAACAATCAAAAAATACGTCGTCACAGCACTCTAAAAGTAAAGATAAATTAAATAATACTCAATTAATTGTTATTAACACTTAGCTATTCGAACTTTTCATGTTGCAATAATAATAAAGCGATTGCATTGCAGAAAGAAAAAACGGTAGCTATAAACAGCAACAAAAAAATGACAGCCAAACAGGCAAACATAAGCAACAAGCGATAGTGAAATCGATTTTGAAATCGCGGCGCTGGTGTAATCGTGGTGTTGGTAGATATTTGAAATCCACCATGCATACTTTCTTTTTTTTATGTTCGACTCTTTCTCTTTCTGCTTCACGATCGACCATTTCAACATTTCTATTAGAGTTGGTTCATTCTTTGTTTGATACCTGTGACGTTTATCCACTGACAGCGATGATTGTTCTTTGTCTGAACTCTGAAGTAGAGATGACGTTTGGTTTGAACCATTAAGCGGCCATCATGGATTAACATTATCTAAACAGTTACTAATTTTGTATGCTTGTGTTTTGTCAGTTGAGTTCATTTTGTTCAAATATTTGACATGCAGTACACACAAAACCTGTTTCAACCGCAAACTTTGGCGGGAAAATCACTGCCACTACCGATTTTTATATGGATGGCATTTTCCATTTGCACACAAATTTGTGTTTACTTTTTGCATTTCCCATATGCATGTGTGTAGGTATAGTTTGCTCTTGGCGTGCACTTGACATTAGCTTTTTTTTGTTTTCTCTCCACCAGAACATGAATATGCCTCACTGGAGAATTGGGTATTTATTTTTTGATGGAGCCCATAAAGTACGTCTAGCGCTCGCTAGTTCATGATTAACAGAGAAAAAAAAAGAACCAAAAGAAACAGAAAAGCAAAAACAGTTCGAAGCTAAACGAACTGTAACTTGAACGCTTCTATGAGTTTGGCGCGCTGCTGTGTAGACTTTTGTTTGTGTGATGCAGCTGTCAGACGAGACGATTAATTTGCAATTCACATTTAATCTGCTCGGCTGAAAATGAAACTTGAGGGACATTTTAATAATAAATGGAGTAGGTTTTTAGTCATGACATGACAACAATAGACAACTGAGAGGAAATGTCAGGCAAATGCGAAAAATAAATATGGCAAACATGTTCACGTTCGATGGTATATCATTTGTCGCTAATTTGAAATTATTCTTATTAATTAACGGAAGTTATTACTTAATCATTTTTTGCGAGTTTGAGTGCACGGTTTGCCGTTATGCAGGCTGGCGTGTAATCCATCAAGATTATGAAAAAAATAAAACAGTTATCAGTAAGGAGTCGCTTGAGAATTGTGTAATTCGAGTATAATTGACATGCACTTGTGACGTTTGTAGTGCAATAAATGAGTGAATATGAGCAGTTTGTTTTTAAGCAAATTTGTATTGTTTCCAAGGCAAGCACTTTATTTAAAGAAAAGGCTTGTGAATGAGGGAGTTGTGCGTTTATCAGCGCTGAGAAAAGTACCAGGTTCTCATCCAAAAAGCATCTCCAGTTAGCTCGGACCATAGCTAGATGTCTTCAATTTCGAATGCCTTTTCTTCCACTTGTGTGCGCCACCTCAGTCGCGGTCTTCCTATCCTTCTACGGCCCTCGGAAATTGCTTTGAAGGCTTTCCGAGATGGAGCATTGGTGTCCATCTGCTCTAAATGACCGAGCCATCTGAGTATCTGGACTAGGTCCATGTCGTTGTACAACCCGTCAAGTTCGCTGTTGTATTTTCTTCTCCATTCCCCATCAATGCACCCGGGGCCAAAAATGACCCGAAGAACTTTCCTCTCGAAGCAACCTAAGGCACCTTCATCAGATTTTGTCTAGGTCCATGCTTCCGCACTATATAGCAGAACTGGGATGATGAGGGTGTTAACCAGTTTTACCCTCGAGAGAGGACTTTTCCACTCAATTCTTAGGTCTTAGCCCAAAGAAACAGCGATTACCAAGACTTATTCTTCGTCTGATTTCGGGGCTAGTGTTATTGTCCGTGTTAATAGCGGAGCCTAAGGTAGACAAATTCCTCAACCACCTTGAAGTTGTATGCGTCTATTGTGACGTTCTGTTCTAGTCGTCAGTGTTGTGTGTCATTCCCCGAAGACAGCAATACGTCGTTTCTGTTCGTAGTCGCCTTTATACAGTCTACAATAGTGGTCTATCCAAGCCCTTAACAACGACTGCGATTCTTCTTTGATGTTCCCTTGTTTATCACTGCAGGCATCGGTTCTTGCTCGATGACCTTGAGCCAGCTGTTTTACCTCCCGATAAAACCTCCAAACGTCATTCCTACTGTTGGCTCCCTCAACATCCTCGATCTGACGCTTCTCATGCTCCCTCGTTTTCTCCTGAGAAGCCGGCGTTCCTCTCTCCTCTTTTGCTCGTAGAGCTCACGAGCAGCTCTTGTCCTTCTATGCAGCGCCGCACAGTGGCCCGTTTAGGCTAAAGTCATTCCAAAATTCATTTTTTTCGTTGTTCCAGAATTCAAAATTTGTTGTTTCGCTGAATTAACAAATATTTGAAGTTCTTGAAACCGAAGTTTTTTTTTAATTTTCCCAACGGTTTGGTTTTGAGAGGGGGTCAAAGTTGAACTTTTTTTTCAGTTTTAATAACAAACAATTTTTTTTTTCTTTTTCTTGACTTTGAGAAGCTATATTACGAACGTGGGGAAAGAATTTTTGTTTTTTCTTTCTGAAATTAACAAATACGGTAAAATATATGTTTGGAAAAAATATTACAAAAAAAAAAAAATGTCTATATATATATATTTTTTTTTTTTTTTGGACACCACTTTTTGTACCTTTTTCTGACTTTACATTGCATGGAAAAAAAAGCTTCAAAAAGCATTAAGTAAAACTCAACGCATAATGAAAGCTGAAGTATTTCTTAATATAATCCTGAAGAAATAATTTGCGCCAACTTGCGCCCAACTGAGCTAGAGCGATTTTATTAATCGATGGCAGGCACTTTTTTTCAATTTTCTGGGTTTTCAATGGCAAATTAATAAAATGTTTAATACTGTAACTTTTTAACTAGTTGAGATATCACCACAATTTTTTTTTTAATTCGAAGAAAATGTTCACGGCTAACAATATGATGAGTTTTAAATTTATTACATTTGCAGGGTGTTCCAGAATTTTCGAACAAAAAATTTTTTTTTTTCAAATTCAAAAAATTATCTGAAATGGGGAATGAATTCACCACAATTTTGTTTTTGATGACGGAAATATTTTAAAATACGATATGTCATAAATATTACATAAATCGGAGGCAATAAAAAAATTAAATTGAAGGGTTTATATTATATCCATAATAAAATATTAGCAGTTACTTTTGACTTAAGGAGATTAAATGTTCAGTGATTATTTATGTAGGTATTAATTTTTAATCGGATTAAATGTTTATTTTTATTGCTCGATGTCATAAAATTTTAGATTGACGGAAAAGTTTTAAATGAACTTACAGAAACAAAATCAACGCGGTCATGCCCAATATGCAAAAGGACACAAAAAAGTTTCAATAGCCAAGATGAATCCAATGCAAACATTGACGAACATAACTACCAATATGGAATATCTCCACTGCATGGTAGAATCAGATGCATGGAATTTATATTAAAACTTGCATATACACTTCGACAGGATGGAGAGGATTTCGGTGAATCGATTGGGATCAAAGAAGCACAAAAAAGAAGAAAGGAAAGGATACAAACGTGTTTCCGTGATCAGCTTGGACTCGATGTAGACAAACCAAAGCAGGGATTCGGAAATACTAATGATGGGAACACTTCGAGAAGATTTTTCGAGCAATCGGAGATAACAGCTCAAATAACTGGAGTAAACATAGAGGTTATTTCCAGGCTGAAAATAATACTTGATGTTTTGAACTGCAGGGAAGTTGTGAACGCAGTTAAATTTGGGGAGTATACTAAAGCAACAGCAGCTCTGTTGACTCAAAAGTATCCTGAAAAACAACTGACACCTACTCTTCACAAAATTTTGGCTCACAGTCAAGATATTATAGAGTATCAATCACTTCCCCTAGGAGAATTATCTGAAGAAGCCCAGGAATCCAAAAATAAGGACTACAAAAGGTATAGATATCAAAATACCTGCAAAGTTTCGAGAATAAGGCAGAATGAAGACTTATGCAACATGCTTGCAGCCTCATCTGATCCGCTTATTTCTTCTCTGAGGCACGTAAGGACCCAAAACGATATGAAAGCACTTTATTCTCCGGAAATGTTGAGTTTATTGAATATTACCACGGACCAAGATGATAGTTTTCAAGAAATCTAATGTTTATACGTACATTTCAACTGTTTTTATTGTATAATTTGCTGTTCAATTTGTTATTTATTATTATTCTAATGTCAATTTACAAAAAAAAAAAAAAAAATTAAAAAAACTTTTTTCGCCACTGTTCCTCTAAAATCGGTGTTTTACTTTTTGCGCTACTGTTAAACGTCAATTCCTTTTGTTTTACGCCAGAAAATGAATTTTCTTGTTTGTTTAATTCACATTTAATCATTTTTATCTCACTTAATATAACTAAGCTTTTTGACAGCTATTTCCGAAACACCCTGTAATGTTTTTATTTTGAAATTCACCAATTTCATAGCGTTGGGTGTAACCTTCAAAATAAAAAAAAAATTGTGGAAATATCTCAACTCGTTTAGGAGCTATGATTTTTGAAACCAAAAAAGCCGAAACGGGCCACTGTGCGCCGCTTTGTATGCCTACTGCTTGGCTGCATTAGCCTGCCTGCATTCTTTGTCAAACCAGGGGTTTCGTTTTGGTGGCTGTGTGAAACCCAGCACATTAGAGGCGACATCTCTAACTGCTTTCTATCAATGTTGCCACTGGTCTTCGATACTTGATGTTGCCGGCATATAGGACTCATTAAGAGGTTACTTGACACTCGATCAGAGAATGGTCTAGCGATCTCTTGCGACTGCAGCCGTCCGACATCGAATTTTCTTGCAGCATTTCCTTGTTTTGCCCGTTGTCGCGATATTCGTAGCACCTTGGCTACGACGAGGTAGGGGTCCAAGTCGATGTTGGCTCCTCGGAAAGTTCGAACATCTAGAATGCTGGACAAGTGCCTGCCGTCGGTCGATCGCAATGTGATCAATCTGGTTTACGGTTGATTGATCTTGATCAGGACATATCCATGTACCTTTATGGATGTTGAGATGTGGGAATCACGTGCTTGCTACCGCAAAATTTCGCCCGCAGCAAAATCGATGAGCCTGAATCCGTTGTCGGAAGTGGTGTCGTTCAGGCTGTGCTTTCCGACTGTGGCACCAAAGATGTCCCCTTTACCCAGCCCATATGTTTTGTCGAGGAGCTCGTAGAACTCGTCTTTGGTGTCGTCGGAAAAACGCTCCTTTTACGGCCTGGGGCTTCAAAAAAAGTCGAAGTAGCCCGTAAATTGAATTGACAGAAGTTATTATTTGAGCTTAATCAGTTTTAAAATTGTCTTTGACAGTATTTCTCTCATTAAATCGACCCTGTACTCATATCCTTTGACAGGTTGTCAAAACGCATAGAAGGCTTTTAAGCACTGACAGTCCCATCTGACAGTTTCGAAATGATTCGATTTCATTAAGAAAAATTGTACTTGTTTTGATGAACAAGCCTTATCATTGTAAATGTCAATATTAATGTAAATTCATTTTGCAAATTAAATAGCTCTTATGCCTATCAACAAAATTAATCGAAAACCCATCACTCCTGTCACTTTTGAGCAACAAAATTACACTTCAAATGAGTGTGCACGTCACTCCCATTTCCTATACACAACACATTCTAATTGTCAAACAATACAATAAACGAATGTCCATCCTGAGGCAAAACTACAAAATATCACAACCCAACCAGAATGACAAGAATTCCCCCAAGAATAATTTTCTTAAACAACTTCTTGAGAGGACCCATCGACTATTATTATTCTAATTTTCATTTACATACAGAATTACAAAATTCCCTTTCTCAGGGAATAAATTTCGCACAACAATGGCTTACCAAAAGGATATTTGAATTTAAGGCTGAGTTTACACCTAAACAATAACAAAACACATCATTATTGATGTTATGCTAATTTTTGTGTGATTTCTTGAACACAATAGTTCTCTCAACAAGTATGTAATCCATTGATTACATTTGGACGTGTTCCATGTAAGATCAATGTAAAATTCATTTAACATGATGCTAATCGTTTATGGCTTAATACGTAGGTTCATTCAAATTAATTCAAAACCAAAAGTGAAATTGTTGAAAAGTTGCTGTGTGTGCAACAGTTTGTTCTCTTCACTCGTTCTTTCTTTCATTCTTCGGTTCGTTCGTGTTGCGGGTGACTAACATGCAAACGAACGCAAACCGGAACCAATTTAAATGTGAAATTCGAGCGTGACCATTGTGAATAATACTCTGCTGACCTCTTTCAACAACGAAAACAAAACAAAACACACTTCAAGAAATAATATTCTTTCGTATAAATTTGGAGAGAAAAAAAAGACATCAAATAAAATAAACCTGAAAATGTTGAAGTTTAATGACCCACCTCCAACCAACCAAACATGAAGAAACAAAAAAAAAAATAGATGGGCTCACAAAATAATCATCCAAACTTTGTTTTTCCCTGGGTTCATAGATTCCATCTTGCATTTATGTTCGAACATAGAAAGATACACATCTCTGACAAACCTACAAAAAATTTATAATTCCAAAATAGTTTGAAGTACAAGATTCAACAGACAAAAGAACGTCTACAACCGGCAACACCGCTTCCCTACAAGTTGCCGTGTTGATGAGAACAAAACTACAATAACGAAACAAGTAAACAAACAGAACAGAATCGTGACCCCAGTTTAAGGCATAGTTTACACTTAACGCTTGTGGGTCATGTCTACTTTATGAAAACTATGAACAGCAATCAAAATGTAAATATTTTCCAGCCGCCAAAAAAAAATATACAAACAATAATTTACTGCGGTCGCTGACTTAAAAGAGATTTGTTTGTAGCCAAATCCCACTTCTCCGACTTAAGTGGCATTAGAAAGAGATGAAGAGAGAATTAGTGTTTGATTTGCTTTGGTTAGCTTTTAAGACTCAAGTTGACAATTATAATCTTTTTTGCAAATTTTTCGCACGTTGAAAATTTCCTGTATGGTGAGATTTTGTTTTGACAAAATGCCAAGATAAAAACGTCAGTGCTGGTTTGTTGTGTGTGTGTGACATCATTGCTGGTCGGATTCTGTCATTGAATTTCGATCTAACTGTGAAGTGAAGGCTTTTTAAATTTATTTATTTTTTTCTCTGTTTGATGTATTTTTGAAATGCTTTAACGGGACAGTTGGATGACAATGGAGCGTAAAGGTGTCACGTTGTTAAAACTGTTTGTTTTTGCAGTTTGTGAATTAATTGTGACAGATGCGGTGTAATAGGTATGTTGGGTTCATGTTTGTTTATCGTCTGGGATCTGTGGAAATATTATGACGTCAGATTTATTTGTTTAAGACAGAAAATGCTAATGAGCGTGTCTGTGATACAAATTATTGTGAACGATGAAGATGTAGACAATGTTTCCGTGCCAGGTGGCTTTTAGGTGAACTTGACATATAGCTAGTTGAGTTTAATTATATGAAGGTGTTAAGTTTTTAAAGAATTACTGGTTTGTTTTAAAACTGAATATTGTATAATTGGTCAAAAAGAGCATATTTTGGGTTTTTAAAAATTTTAAGATGATAGCGCATTTAACCTAGCCTAACCTTAACCTAATGTCTGAAAGAGATCTTAATAGGGAAACGGCACCAGTTTTCGGACAGACCGCAGTGTCCGGACGATTTTGCACTTAATAGGGAATGAAAGAGGATTTAAACACAGAATTTGCAAAAAAACAACAAAAAGCAGAATTAATAACATTTTTCACATACACATACGAAGTTTCAAGCCGAACGAATGTATGACGGAAAAGTTATGAATCCGTTTAGCAACAGCCGCTGCTGTTCTGCTGCAAAAAAAATAGTGGCAGACCTTGGAAAAATATACTGAGAATAGTTGATTTTATGAGATCTTATAATCAAATGGAGTTTTCAATGAAAATATAATGAACTTCCAATAACTAAGGAAAAAAATCGAGTTTTGCCTTTTTTTTAATCGATTTTTTAAATGTCCGGGACACTGGTACCAAAAATAGCGAAAACCTAGTCTCCGGACAGCTCCAAAGTTTTTTTTTTTGTGTTCAAATTCTTTTTGAAACCCACCAAAACCATCCCTAGCGAAGGGATATTATTTGAATGTGATGTGCACAAAAAACAGTGCATTAGGTTTGGAAAAAAGAAACAAGAACTGTTCAACCTTGAAACAAGTAAGAAGGTATTTCAAATACATTAAATTGCCATGTTTTAGTTGTGTAGCGTAGATAGAGAGGATATGATTAGTCTTAATTATTTTAAACTGTTTTTGTTTGTTTTTTTGTTTGACGATGAATGAAAACAACTTAAAGTTAACCTTACATGACATAAAGTTGAAGAAATAAGGTGTCAGGCAAGCAGCAATCAAGTATGACGAAGTAGGTTCAAAATCGTCCGGAGACTCTGTTTTGATCGTCCGGAGACTGGTCCCGATTTTGGTGTTTTTATATTTCGTCTAAAATAACAATAACTAGGCAATAGGTTAGGTTAGGTTAAAGTGGCTGTCATGGATGTTAAAAGACACACTTAGGCCAATTGAAGGCCCATTGTGATACCACATGAATCTAAAAGAGTTCCTTACGAAACGTAGAAGATTAATTATATTAATGTGTTTGAGATCGTTTAAATCATTATAAAAGTATTCTCCTAAGTGAATCATACGTTTATGAGCCAGAGCAGGAAAGGTGCAGAGGAGGTGAAGGACTGTTTCCTCCTCCTCTTCATCCCTGCAGCTTCTGCAGTAATCATTAGAAAATACGATCAGTCGCGCGGCGTGTCTTCTTATTAGACAGTGTCCAGTAATGACACCAATTAACGACCTTATATGCAATCTGCTTAGAGATATCAGACACCTAGATCTCTTTAAGTCCAGATTAGGCCAAATGTTTTTCGTCGCCTGACAGGTGGTTATGTTATTGCACCTGATTTTAGTTCTCTTAATAGCATCTTGTTGTAGCAAAAGTTTGTATGTAGCGATTGGTATACCAACATTAGCCATTTGTGGTTTAATGGGTAATGTTGTACCATATTTCGCGAGTTCATCGGCTTTGCAGTTTCCTGGAATGTCACTATGGCCCGGCACCCAGTGAAGGTGAATGTTTAACTGTTGTGCATCTCCATTAGAGACGATCGACAGTTTTGGACGGTATTTGAGTTTGTAGAGGCAGAGTCCAGAGATTTTATAGCTGCCTGACTATCTGAGAAAATCCGGATATCAGATGTAGATACTACGTTTTCTCTGTGCCAGGACAGGACCTCCTTAATCGCCAATAGTTCTGCCTGAAAAACGCTATAACTAGGCAATAGTTTTAAAATTAATTAGATGCCAAACAATCATGAAATAATTATCAATTCGGAAAATGAATTGCTCTATACTCAACACTTTAGAGAAAAAATATATTGAGTTTTTAAGTGGAACTCCATTTAAGATCGTCCGGAGACTAGAACTATCGTCCGGAAACTCCGGAAAATCGCATTTTTTTTTAAATTCATCGTTTTAAATCAATGTTTAAAGTTACTTTCAGGAGACTGGTACCGTCACCCTACATATGTAGGTAGGTACCTAATTCATTTGAGTAATACAACTTCTAGTCATTCAGGTATAATTTGAAGAATGTACACAATTGCTCCAAAAATTTATGTGAAATTTGCTATCAAATGGGCGGATGGGACGCCCCCCTGGCTTAAGATTTTGAAAGTGTCTATATTTCCTTTGTATATGCTAAGGCTTAATATCCTAGCAAGTTAAGAGCATCTGTTATGTCTGGACGTGATCTTAATATACATAGTATGTAATTTTATTTTTGCAAATAGGCTGATGCCACGCCCCTTCACTAAAAATTATTAAATTCTGCAATTTTTTCCTGCATGCTGCAGAGAAGAAGAACAATGACAATATGTATTCTTAATTTCAAGAGTTGACAATATTAGAAGTGTTCTAAATTTAAATTTAACTTTCGGAAAATGTGTGGATACCACGCCCCTTATATAAAAAATCTCATAATTTCAATTCATGTGTTTTTCTAGTTTCTGGAATGGAAATGTTCCATAATTTTGAGGACTTGACAACCAGTGAAGTTTTTCCTTTCTTACTGCTCAATAATAATACTGTTTTGCTAATAAGGGGATTCCCATTCCCTTCAAACAGTTCGTCCTAATATAAACGCCCTTAAACATGATGTCACATGAAAATGTTAACAACATAGCCTCACAATTTTACACAAGCCGTCATCGGTCGTGTCCCCGAAATAATGTTCAATTTGATGGCGCCACTTAAGTGGTTCGCACATAAACTAAACGATTCAATTAAATTAAAAACAAATACAAGCGAAAAAAATAAACTCCCAACGGTCTCGTCTGTCTATTGTCAAGTTTTATGATTAGATTAAACTTCATTAGGTCGTTGGCAATATTGTTATGATTCATTTTAATGGCGACTTTATCAATCAATTGAGCATCAAGGCAATCAAATAAAAAAGTGAACATATTATGATATGATAGGGTCAATGTTTAAGTTCTTGTGTTCTTGTGTATTTTGATATATTCTTTTTTACTCAAACCAGTTGTTAGCAATTTTCTCGGAAAAATACTCAACATAAGGGATTCCATTGCTTAAATCGAACAAGGAAATATTTTACCTTTAGCTCCTTGTTCCCACATTCTAATCAAAAGGATACCGTTGCTTGTTATAGTTGTTATTATGTCATACTTGAAAATTTAACATTGGACAACATTTTATCATGAATGTAACATCCTTGTTACAGAATAGTCTGATGAGTTATTGAGGTTTTTGTATAATTAGGGTGACCATATAGCCAAAAACAAAAACATGTGCTCAAATATTGAAAATGAAGTGGAATTATGGTAAATTATTAACCCGCAATCACACTGGAATGTTAAAAATGGAATAAGTTTGCAAGTTTATTAACTTTTTACCCCATTTTACCTGTCGTAAAATTTAAAACAAATGTTTTTTAGAACTTTTAAAATAAAAACGTGGCAATAAACTTCAATAAAAATTGTGGAACAGATAACGTAACCATATAAATATGGGGAAGACTTAAAAGTCATAAATAAAAAATAGAGTGGCGCGACAGCTTTTGAAGAGCCAAGGCCTAAGTGGCTTACTCTCATCAACAATTCTCTGAGTGCGTGTGGAGAACTGAGGGGACCTACAATTTAACGCCGATTCCGAACGGCAAAGTTGAGAAGCACTTTTTCATGACAGATTGATACTCTTGGAAGATTTGTCAGGTCTTCCCAAGAGGCAGTACCCGTGAAAGATGAAATAAAAACTTGGCCTGAGTAGGACTCGAACCAACGACGTTCTGCTTAGCAGCCAACGCACTTACCAACTAAGCTACGGGCAATTGCAACTAAAAAGTCATAACTAACGTAAATTAACGTAAAATTCAGTGTAAATGATGTAAAATTAACTGCATTCGGAAGGAATATTCATCAAGCTTACTACATTTATCAGTAAAATGTAAACAACGAGTTAAGAAACGTCAGTTTTGAATTTTATGAGTAATGAAATACAAATTTCTCTGTAAACCTGTCTGAATTATCAAATGATTACCAATGTAGATTTTTACCTGATTTTACATTGAAAACAATAATTTTTCCTGAAATTTCGAACTATTACATTCATGTTGAGAATCTTGAGCTTGAATAAAAGAAAATTTAGTTTTCTATTCAATAATGTATTTTATTAACAAACGTTCCTCTGTATTTGAGTTTTCAATATCGAGTGAATAAAAATACTTAAGTCAGTTAGATTAATAAAAAACAACAGTCTATAATTTAAGCAAACTAACTAAGTATTTAAATGTTCGGCGTTCTATCTTCTTTAACACTTCTTCCATAAACACCAAACAGTTATTGAAGTTAATCTTGAATACAAATTTTCTTTCTTGTCATTTGAAAACGGACACGGTCAAGGGGTTTCGTTAACAAGTTAGCCAGTTGGTCCTTTCCAGGTATATGTTGCAATTTTAATTTGTCTTCAAGAAAGCATTCTCGGACAAAAAAAATGACGAACTTCAATATGCTTTGATCGTTTGTGAAATTCTGGGTTCTTTGAAAGCTTGATAGCAATTGCACTGTCGATGTAAAGCGTTGGTATTATTTCCTGTTCTCCAATCAGTTCTTGCATGAGATACTTCAGCCACATAGCTTCTTTGGCACCTTCTGTTGCAGCCATAAGTTCAGCTTCTGTTGTTGACAATGCAACAGTTCTTTGAACTTATAACTGGTCCTCCGTTGAACATTGAAATTACTCCAGTTGTTGATCGCCTTGTTTTCAGATCTCCAGCGTAATCAGCATCACTGTATATCTTCAATTCTTTACTTTGCTTTGCTGGTCCCGCGAAGATATCGAAAAATGCGTTTCACATTATTCCAATCATCTTTAGTAGGGTTTTCCATTCTTCTTGCCGCAGAACTTACTCCAAATGCAATGTCGCTGTTGCTAAATACATTAAGCTTCCAACAGCTTCTCTATAGGGAACTTCTTCTTTAACATTTTCGGTTTTTGAATTTTCTTCCTCTCGACTTGCAGGCGTTGTTACAGGATTGCTTTCATTCATATTAAACCGTTCTACAATTTTGTTGGTGTATTGTTCTTGAGACAAATTTATTGATCCATCACTTGTTATTTCTATCTTCATGCCAAGGTAGTTTTCAAGAGTTCCAATTGTGATCTTGAATTTCTTCTTGAGTTCCTTCATGAATTCTTGTATTTCTTTGACATT
This sequence comes from Sphaerophoria taeniata, assembly GCA_943590905.1. Classification (NCBI taxonomy): domain Eukaryota; kingdom Metazoa; phylum Arthropoda; class Insecta; order Diptera; family Syrphidae; genus Sphaerophoria; species Sphaerophoria taeniata. The sequence continues at coordinate 265,640,137 of OX016540.1, forward strand.
TCCAAGTATCAGGCCATCGTCAATATAAATGGCAACATAAAGAACTCTTTCCTTTTCATTGCGGTAAAATAAACATGGATCTGCTTTACTGTTTCTTAAGCCAGTCTTCTTCATAAATCCCAAGAAACGTTTATGCCAGCATCGAGGAGCTTGTTTCAATCCATATAAACTCTTTTTTAACTTACAGACTCTACCGGTTCTATCTTGAAAACCTTCAGGTTGTTCCAGATATACTTCCTCCTCAAGCTCACCGTATAAGAAAGCAGTCTTCACATCGCACAGTGTATGCTTAGCTTATTTCTTGCTGCTAACGCTAAAAGTAAACGAACAGTATCATAGCTTGCTATAGGACTAAACGTTTCATTATAGTCCATGCCTTTTTGTTGGACGTAACCTTTCGCAACGAGTCTTGCTTTGAATCTTGGCTTGTTTCCATTTGTTGAATCCTTAATTTTGAAAACCCATCGGTTTTGAACGACTTTTGCAGTTTCTGACTTCTTTACCAAATCCCAAATTTGGTTTTCTGCCAGGGATGCAAATTCTTGTTTCATAGCCAAAAGCCATTCTTCGGAATAATTTGATTTCACAGCTTCAGTGTAAGTCTTCGGTTCTTGAATACTCTTATCACTTTCCGCTAACATCAAATATTCACCTGTGGTCATCCAGTTAGGCTTTTTACTTGGTCTTCTTGGTCTTCTTTTAAATTCTTCTAAAAGTGTTTCATTTTCATTTGATTCTTCTGAAGTATCTTCACTTTCAGCGTCTTGATAATCAGATTCAAAATCAACAATATTTTTATTGACTTCTTCTTCGTTGTTAGAATCTTCTTCAATATTAGTTGAAACCTGTGTTACTTCTTTGTCTTCAAGATCTTCTTGAGTTAACACAAATCCACTTTTTCTTTTTCTTCATTTGTATCTTGATCTTGACAATCATTTTCAATAGTTTCATAGCAAAGCTTTTCAGGCTTGAACACGACGTCATGGCTAAGAATGATTCTTTTCAGTTTTGGAACCCAAACTCTATTACCATTATTTTCATTCAGATAGCCAACCATTCTACCATACAAAGCTTTGTCATCGAACTTCTTTCGAAGTTCTTTTGGAACATGAACATAACATTCGGTTCCAAAAACTCTTAAATGAGTTAAAGATTTAACTTTCGGCGAAACATAAACAAAATGTAAAAAGATGTTAATTTTGCTTGACATTGTGTCAGTCTGACATTAGTTGCAATGGTCACCATAAAACCTGTAATATCTCATAAGGACCAACCCCATACCCCATTCCAAAAAGAGAGAATTATATTTGTCAATCGATGATATGTCAGTACCATTAGAATCTCCCTCTGTGATACATAATAATTAGCAATAGAACTCATCTACCAAATGCAATTCCGATGAATATGGTTTTCCTATATTGTTTGTACGACTTATGGTTAGAAAATATTGTGCCTTAAGGAGTAATGGAATGTGGAAGGAGTAATTGATTTGAAGAATTCTTATGTCCATGAATTGGTCCTTGCCATCATCAACCCATCATAGAAGGCAATAATAATAATTATTATGACTTTGCTGTTTCTTTGAAAACATAATTAAGAAAATTCCCAAAATTCACTACAAAAATAGAAGCTTACAATAAGTATTGATTTTTGTGGTCTATGATATTTAATACCGTTGAAGTGTCAAGTGAGTGCAAAAGCAAGAAAACAAAATTACGAGGTTGACCTGTCAAAACACAACGATTTTGTTTTTTTGTTCGCTTTTTCTTATTCCAGTTTAACAACTCTTGGTTGTTTTTAAAACCTAACCAAGCGCATTACAGGTTTGATTTAAAATGCGCCCGACATGCGTTAAAAGTCTCACCGCAGCTCCCTCGTGTGATTATAACTTAGGATTTAGGAAGCCCACAAAGTTGGTCTGCTGATGCATTTTTTTCTGCTGTTTTCGTTTTGTTTTCTGTCTGGCGTTTGTGTTTTGTAATTACCTTCTGTCTGCAGCAAAAGTTATTGATCAACTTTTCAAAGTGACGTGACAAAACAAAGAAGTAAACAAAAATATAAACAATTATTTCATCTCCTTCCTGGTTTCACTTTTTTATGGGAAAATTAGGTTAAGTCGCTGTGAACCGGAAGAGATAAGAAGGTAAATTGTATTTTATGAGATGACTTAACAAAAAAAATCATAGTCACAGATGTGAGGTTACAAAAGAATTTAGTTTTTCAAATGTCAAAAACGTTCTTCTTGGCAACTCCATAAAAGAAGTCTTCAAATGAGGGCGCGTTTAGAAAACTATTGGTAACGCCTGAGTCGCTGTACAAACAAACTTAAACAAACGTCATCAATCTTCAATATCATGAATGAGTTATGCAAAAATGTCAAATTCTGTTTTCTGTCAAAAATAAAACCAATTCTAAGTTTTGACAGTCCCTGTTGAATAGTTCAAATTTCTGCCACCGCTTGAACTATTGAATTCTTATAAAAACTAAAACGAAAACCCCGAACTCGAATGAATGGAATAATAAAAAGTGCTGAATCCCTATCGGTAGACGTGAGAAGCTTATCGCATTTTAAGTGATCGGCCTTACCAAATAAATAAAAGACAAATCAAACAACGGTATCGAACGCATTTACATTTTTATCGCTCTTTTTTGACAAACGAATTAGTTGTTAATCTTTTTCAATTGATTTATTCAAAAAGCCGATTTGTCAAACGATTTTGCCGACTTAACTCAATGAAATAATTGTGCCGCTGTTTAATTTTTAAAATTTGATTGATGATACAATTTTCAAAAAAGCCGGTCAGTTGACAGTTGTGGTGGGTTTGGTTTCGTTATGTTTGTTTTTTGTTTGGAGGGTTAGAGAGTGGTAAAAGAATGAACCCTTCATTTAACCGGTTTGAAATTAACCCTCAGTTACTTCAAATCAATCAATCAAATGAAATGTAAACACCGCTTAAGTGTCAAATCTTCATTAAATTAAATTTTATGAGCAACAACTTCCTTAGTTACTGTCAGAGATCGCATGCAAATTTTTCAACTTTATTTCCTTACAATGTGTACTGAAAAACTTAAACCACATTTTGCGCTCCAATAAATTATTCCTCAAAAAAAAGAAAACAACAAAACGCATTTTTTTGACATAATTTATCATAGATGTACAAATGAACATCCCCATTGATTTATTCAATAATTGCTCCTTTCCCTTTTACTCTCATTGATAAAATAGTCCAAATGAAACAGTAGCATCACAACAAAAGACCGGCAGCTTGATCTAAATGTCACTGAATCTGTGGTTCCGTTTGGTTTTAAAATTGAAACCACACCGGCCAACCGACATGCAACCGACCCATAAAATGTATTCTTCCTACTCCTGTTGTTCTTTTTTCTGTTTCTGCAAGAGTTGCAACAAATTCAATTCGATTTCAGTTTATATCTTTCTTCTGACTTGCCTTCTCCCCATTAATACAATTGGGTTTGTTGCTGTCAAACCTGTATCTGTTATGAATTTTCCTTAGTTCACATTTTTTCCACCAGAGAGATAATGTTATTTAAACAAAAACAAAAAAGAAACAAACTGACAAATAATTTTAAAAATAACACAAAAAAGAAAATTAAACCAACAAAAAGACAAACAGAACACAAACGGGGTCACTGTCTCCCCTTAGTCAATTTGCATGTCGGAATGCAATTTCGTTTAATTTTGTGTACTCTCCTGGTTGTTGAGTTTAATTCTTGTGATTTAATTCAATTTCTTGAGCAAAGATGAACAAAAACTACATCCATCACAGCATCGACTTGTTGTTTGGCTCTATAGGCATGACTGTGACAGTGGAGTACTTACTTCAATTTACAAAAAGCAGTGTAAACAGAACCTCTTGACATTTTCTTGTGACTTGTCAAAAAAGTGAATTATTTGACGTTTATATTTTGAAAAAGGGGCAGTGGGTGGCGTAGTAAACAATTTACTCTTTGAAAATCAAATCATAATTTCATATCCGTAAATTTTGACAGTTGCTATGTGACACTTCAACAATTTCGTTTTTACTTTTGACATTAGATGAATTTCTTGCTCTTATTCGTCCCACTGTCAATCCATTAACGTGAGACCACAAATTTAGATCTGGCAATGACCCAATTTTGTGTATATCTATTCGAGTATCGCGTATCTCTTTCTTTTGGCGCGATTACAATGCAACGGTGTGGTCGATACTCTCTGATGTCTCACAATCGATGCCATGACAGATGTATAGCAATTTGCCCCTGCTGTATGAGTGATGGATGATACTAATGATGATGAAAATATTGAAAGAAAAAAAGGTAGTGCTGCAATTATTTGCGTAATTCCTTTTTAACTTGCAAATTCGCTTTTTTCTGTGTTCACACTCCAATTTGATCTCTGGCTGGTCAATTCGAAGTCAAACAGAACTGCTAGAAATCAAAGATGGATGACATGAGATGAAATCATTCAAGCGAACACGCACATTTAGATTTTTGCATGATAAATCTCTAAGTGACTTTTCAATAATCCCTTTACACGATAGGCATACGAAAATTGTAAAAACGTTGTTGTAGCTGCTTAATTGCGTGAACTCTCCCTAACATTAGGCAAATTTATTCATCTCCGTCGCGCCGCCATTATAATTATTGGATTTTCTCTGTTCAGCTTTATTCATCAATTTTCAGCACTGTGTTCAGCAATCATGCATAATTGCTACCTATTCACATTACCATAATACTCGGTACGTTTGTATCGTGTAGTGAACCGCAAATATTTTATTACAGCAAACAGAGGGCGACACAAATAACAGCAGGCGGACCAATGGAGAAAGATATACGATTCTGTTATGTGACATTAGCTTTTTACGATAGGCAAGATTCCATATCATGATGATGCATTTCAGTCAATGTGACGAACGGCTGTCAACGATTCGACGACGACGATGGTGACTATGAAATCGAATAAGCGACCGCGACGAACGCGTCAAAAGGAAATATAATAATAAATTTGATAATGGAAACTGTTTTTTTCGGTGTTATGTTTTATGATGCTTTAATTGTTTTACAACTATAAGCCGGGGGATCATTCCGATTGATGTATTGTTTGTGTACTTATATGAATGGGTATTAAAATGAATTCATTGAACCGAGTTGTGGTAAACATTAATTGAAAGAGTAATCAAGTTAGTGGTAGGGTTACAGGGTTTACTTCTGTTAGGTTGGAATTTGACAGGTGTCAGTTTTGAGTCGATGTTTGGAAATAGGCGGTATAAAAATTACTTTGGTATGCAAAAAACTACACTACCGGTTAAAAGTTTGAGACCACCTTCAAAGGGTTGCTTTATTTGTACCTGGCGCTTGAGTTTATGAATAAAAATAGGATTTTTTTTACCTGCATTGATAACTTAAACCATTCATAAAAGGTACAAGTGAATAAACCCCAGATATTAATCCTTTTCTGTAAATTATAAGTAATTTTGTGAAAAAAGGTAAAAAAAAAAACAATTTTGGATTTTTGACTTCTGTTTGGATTTCCCATAGTTTTTATTTTTTATGACTTTTTTTACATTCAATTTGGAATTTTTTAATGACTTCGGTAATGTTAAGGGGTAAAAAAATGTAAAATCTGAATACCTGCATATTCAGGATTTTGTATATAATGCTCGGTTTGATCCAATTTAAATTTATTTGAGACCGTGATCTTCTTCAGTAAGCAAAGTGCACATCATGGGGAAAGTAAAGGAATTAACTACTGAAACTCGATCTGCGATTATGACCCTTTATTGAAGAAGGCTATTCGCAAAGAGAAATCGCCACAAAACTGAAGATGTCCAAAGGAGCAGTTCACAGGCCCATACAGCGTTACTCTAGTACCGGCGGTTTTAAGGATAACCGAGGTCAGACGACTTAGAGTTACGACGAAAACCGAAGATTTGCATAGCATCACCATAAGCAAGCGTTCTAATAAGAAAACAGCACCATAAATACGCGCCGAAATTAATGAAATGCGGGAAGAACCACTATCTGTATCAACGATACAACGAAGGTTAAGGTATGCTGGACTTTTTAGGCGCGTTGCAGTGCGGAAACCTTCTACGACCCCAAAACAAGATCAAACGTTTGGAATGGGCCCAAACCCATCAGGATTGGACAGATGAAGACTTCAACAGAGTCTTATGCAGCGATGAGTCCAAGTTTGAGGTGTTTGACTGGAGTGTACGTCAGGCGCAGCGCTGAACATAAGATGCTTCTAGACTGTATGGTCCCAACTGTAAAGCATGGAGGCGGATGTGTGGGAATGTTTCTCCTTCGATGGAGTGGGAGATCTGACACGAGTGATCGGAAGAATGGATAAAGAAGTCTATAAAACGATATTGGAAGACCACGTTTTGTTATCTGGACTCCGATTAATCGGTGAAGGTTTTGTATTCCAGCAAGACAATGACCCGAAACACACTTCAAAACTTTGCCGGGAATACCTGAAAGCTGAAACAAAAAGAAGACGAGGAAATTCTAAAAGTAATGGTATGGCCACCGCAGTCTCCAGATATTAAACCCATTGAGCTCTTATGAGAAGAGCTTGACAGAAATGTCCGGAATCCCAACATAACATCGGAATCTGCTCTTTGGGAAACTCTACAACATTGCTGGAATAATATATCATAAGTTTGCCCAGAATTGTTAAAAAAATTATTGAATTTAAAGGAGGGTTTTTTGGTGAAAACTTTTAGGACTTTAATTGGTTTTTTAAATAAATAATTTATGTTTAATAAAAAACAAGTTTATATTTTTCTATAATTTACAACAAGGCATGCCCTTCACTTTTTTTCACGTATTACCTAACTTTTTTTCCTAAAACTACAGTTTCGGGGTTAAAACTCGATATTTCTCAAATTTCAGAGGTGGTCTCAAACTTTTGACCGATAGTGTATATCGTAGTTGATGAATAGTTTGGTTTAGTCCAGATTCACCTTGGGTTATTTTTATAGTACGTTTTGTAGTTGTTCTTACTGTCGCGTTGACAGATAAGTACCTAGCACAACAAGAAAAAACCATTACCTACAGAACTATTTAAAAATGAACATTATGTACATATTTGGTTTCTTAACTCATACTAACAGAAATCTTTCATATGCCACAGCAGTCAGGGATGGCACATGAGCCACATTTGATTCTTAAAAACTCGGTACCTAAAACGGGTTAAAACAGCCATTAAATGATTGATTCATAATGAAATGACTGTTCGGAATTGTCGTGTCGCACCTATTAATATTTGTTCATCAAAATAAAGTCGGAACTTATTGCAGTAAAATCAGAACAACAAACGGATGCATCAAATATGATTCATAGTACGTAGTTTTGATGTTTCTTTTTCTAAATGGAAAACATACATAAATAAGTAAGCCTTTTGTATCAGTTTGATAGGAGGAATGGAACAACCATTATCGTTAATATTTCTGTGAATCAAATTTGATTCATGGTTTTTCACAGTCGTTTTTGTAGACGGAAATTTTTCAACATTGAATACTTTCTTTTCGAGTGAAATCTATTTAAAATTATCAATTTTAAATTGACATAAAAACTTATAACCCGGAAAAAATGTTTCCTTCCCATCTGTTCCAGTCTTTGATACGCAGTGAACCTGTCTAAAATTTTGATTTAATTTAAATTCTCATCCACTTAAGGGAAACTAAGTGTGTTTATCGTAAAGCTATTCATCCAAATCGAAGCAATTCAATGTCTCTCTACAAAATTTGTTGGATCTTACTTTTTTTCTACTTCCTTAAAAAATGATCTCCACATTTGTCACGTTGCATTCCTTCCTCCTTTTTTTTATGTTGAAAAATAAACCTCTTCAATCATCCGTAATTCCTCTTACTGTCAATAAAATACTTTTCAAGTGATGGCAAGGCTAATATACTCGCATCACGAACTGTCAAAAAAAAAAAATTCATTCACTTCTTCTGTCACTTTGTTGTTTCTATTTCTTTATTTGTTCCTTGTTCCAACCGACCATGGATCGTTTACAAAACAAATAACACTTCACGAAGACGCATGTCGAGGTATTCCCACCCTAGTCATGCGGCGCGCGGCGTTTTTTTTTCTCTCTCCGGAAGTTCAACGATCCCATATTGAACATATTGAGATCTTCTTCATTCAAAACATGTGTTTCTGTTTCAATTTCAATAAAAAAAAAAAACAAAAGTACTTAAATTTTATAATCCTCCGAAAGTGTTTGAACATAACCAGCGGTGGTAGCGTGTGCCCTGCTGTCATTCTCAATTCTAATTGAGGATGTGTGGATCTCCCTCTCTCAAATACACAATTATTGTAACTAGAAGTTATAATTGTGATTTTCATTGCCAACCGAAAATATAAAACAAAAACGAACAAACATTATAAATGGGGAAACACTTTTCAAGAAGGTCCATAAAATATGTGTCGAGGGATTAACCAAATTGCCATCATCATCTTCTTCACATGAATTCTACTTTCTTGTTACTATTTTCGTATCATTCACCAAACATATTTCAAAGAAAGGAATAAACGGAGGAACATTTGTTGTCTTTCATTCATGTGGTTTGTGTCAGCTCACTGCTCATGAATTCCAAGTTGCAGGAAGTCGAAAAATGTATTTATGGGACAGATTTCGAAATGTTTTTCACCCTAATCCAAAGATTGACTCGTCACAATGAAGAAAATAAGATTCGACTCTGTCTCCATTCAAGGACAATTTTACTTATTTTCAGTATTAAGGATAATCCCCCAAACACATACGTGATCCTGACACTGTAATAATTTATCCCAAATGGCATGGATATTCATTTTGGGGGTTCAAAATCTTAAATTCCATCTGGCAACATCTTACAAAACAACTAACAATGAAGATGGAAAAAAACCAACATTCTGACACACAAAAAAGTTAAGCTCTTGTGCTCTGTTGTCTCTCTTTCCAGTTTATCTCTCTTCAATTCAATCTCAACTCAGTGTCAGTGGTTCAAATTCAAATAAATTGAAAAAAAAAACTCCATTTCTCTGAGAGGGTTTATTTTTTTGAAGTTCTTTTCCTTTGTTAGAAAAAGAGATGATTTTCGTCATTTCGTGCGGATAAAAAGATCCAAATCCACACCATTTGCTCGATAAGCAAACAAATGTGGTGGTTTAATTGTATTTGTTTCATATAGAATTTGTGGTGATTGCCAAGGCCGCCCCTAGGTGGGTGGAGGTTGTGTGCTTTGGCTTTCCCAATTTAATTTTTTACCTTTTCAGAGCATAAAGGATTACACGCCTCTGACCTTTTTCAATTTTTTGTATCGATGTCGGTGGGCGTTTGTCAAACAAGCTTAAATGATTTTAAAGAGGTTTTGAATTTGAGGCCCAAGTCCACCCCGGACTGTAGCGCCACCTTAAGTTAAGAGGTTTTGAATTTGTTGACTCTACAACTGAATAAACAAAATTCAAATGTTATAAAATCAACTATCCAAATGTCAGTTTGATGGATGCTGAATGTACTGTTGAAACATTTTACTCCGCTTTTAATTATATTAGATCTGTCACTGTTATATAACTTTGAAGCACAAAACAGTGAGATTTAAGCTACTAAGCTCCTTACTGAGCACTTACTCGGCTCCAGGGTTGGCATGATTTAATCATTTTGATTTAAATCATGATTTAAATCACGATTTAAATCAACTGATTTTTTCAATAAAAATCAATAATAATCAAATATGATTAGTTTCACTTTCTTTCACAGAAATAAAAATAAAAATCAGATTTTGAAATTTTAATTAAGTTACAAACTATTGTCGTTAAAATCTGAACAACCAATAAAATCAACCAAACAACTGCTTCACCACTGGACAAATGTTTGACTGTCCCTCTTATAAATTCAGCCATATCGTCGTGGAAACTTACGATCGCAAAAAAGTCCTGATTGTAACATTTATTTGAACATCTTCCGTTAAGGAAATATTGACGTGCAAATGTTCCGCAACAATTTAATTGTCGGAACAATCTGAGATGCAAACAAAAAAAAAAACAAATAATGCATAGCGTTAATTGTCTTTTTACTTTTTACCGCATGAAATCGCGTTGTGTTAACCTGAGTTTGACATTTCAACGCAAAATTTAATTTTTTTCTGAGGTGCATACGTCGAAACACCTATTTCGTACGTGCGTTAGTAAAGTATCGACTTCAAAATAACCCTGACGTCCTTACGACCATATTTTCAACTTTTGCTCTAAAAACCAGATATGGATTCAAGGCGCGTTCCGTTTGAGCAAAAATATAGTTTAATTTAGTAACCAAACGAAAAAATCAAAAAAATCGTGATTAATTGGATTTTTTGAAAAAAATCGTGATTTAATCGATTTTTTGAAAAAATCATGATTTTTTCCAACCCTGCTCGGCTCTCAAATTTTATAAATTTTCGTCGACATGTCTGAACTCCTCCTAAACGACTGAAAAAATGTAGATAGTACCTATTTTGTTTGTGTAAAAATATTTTCCTAAATTCTTAACAGTTCTTCGCAAGAGGCGGTAAAGATAAAAAAAAGCCTATTCCACTCTTATTCCACAGTTAAACTACCCCATAGAATAAGAATTAATCAATGGGTTAAAATTTCTCCTCAATAAAAATTATTTTATCCCGGGTGTTGTTGGTACTTGATTACCGATTTGTTTTTGTTTTTGACAATCGATTGTGGCGCCATCTAATGAACTCACAGAGAAGTAGTTTTATTCACTTTTTTTTATTCCTTCGGTAAACCGGTGGAATAAGTTAGTAAACGTCAGTTAAGAGAAGTTTTATTTTATTTAAAGCATTTTCCACTTCGTCCAAATAATTTAGGTTAATCCTTCGTCATTCCATGTGCATTAATTTGACTGTTAGACACGAGTCACATTACTATCCACACTTGTTATGAAGCTGGCAAACGCACATAAGACATAACCATTATGCCAATACAACTACTTCTGCTACTACTGCTACAACTACAAACACTGATACTACAGCTATTGGCACTTCTACTGCTGCTACTTCTTCTACTCCTACTTGTGTTTCTCGTATTTCCTCTATTGATACTCCTTTCATTGCTAGTTCTATAAATATTATTATTAATAAGTAATAACACTGCTTCTACTTCTGCTACTATTACTACTACTATATCTTCTGCTGCGACTTCTACTTCTGCTTTTTCTTTTACAGCTAATTCTACAACAAGAAAAACTTCTACTAATGCTAGATGCATTATTACTATTGCTACTTCTATTACTATGATTATTACTATTTCTATTGATGCTACAACTAGTACCTTTACTTCTTCTTTTACTATTTCTTCTGTTGCTATTACTAATAATACTACCACTTCTGCTATTACTCCTAATACTTCTTCTACTACTTCTTCCTCTGCTTCTTCTTCTACTTCTACATCTACACATTTGCTAGTACTACAAAGACTACTACTAATACTTCTAATGCTACTTCTGCTAATACTATTACTACTTAAACTACTTCTGCTTTTTCTATAACATTACTTTTGCTACTTCTGCTATTACTATTACTACTTACACTACTTCTGCTTTTTCTATAACATTACTATTGCTACTACTACTACTGTGACTGCTACTATTTCCATTGCTGCTACTACTACTACTTTTACTAGTTCTTCTGTTGCTATAGCTAATAATACTACCACTTCTGCTGCTTCTCCTACTACCTTCTTCTGCAAACACTTCTTCTTCCGCTCTTCTTCTACTGTCAATTCAACGCTATTGCTAATGCTACAAAGACTTCTGCTACTACTAATTCTAATGCTTCTACTTCTTATACTATTAGTACAAATACTGCTAACAGCTGCTTTTACTTATATTTATTCTGCTTTTGTGTTTTCTATAACATTACTACTGCTGCTTCTACTATGTACTGACTGCTTCTACTTCCATTGCTGCTACTTCTTCTACTAGTTCTTCTACTCCTATTAATATACAATACTGCTGCTTCTCCTAATACTTCTTCTGTTACTACTACTACCTTTACTAATTCTTTACTATTTCTAGTACTTATAACAAAGGCTACTACTTCTACTACTATGCTAATTCTACTACTCCTGCTACTACTGCTGCTGCTGCTGTTACTACACTTGTACTTACTGCTTCTTTTGCTTCTGCACACCAAAATTATGGAGTTGAAACAGGCTTCTCGTTTAAGGAAACATAGCTTATCTGGCAAATTACCTTGGTTTGCTATTCTTGTCAAAATTAAGCGGTATTAAAATTGAACCTGCAACCAGTTGGCAATCTGTCAAATCTGAAGGTTGAAACGTCAAAACTTGCTTTTACAGTTTACAATCAAAAAATGTGCTGTTATTCTTTCAGGGTGAAGATTTAATGTATGAATAACAAATCAAACAGAACTAGCTCAAACAAAACTGTCTGTCTCCTTCTTTTGAGTTTTCTTGTGATCTGTCACATTAACAATGAACACCTGTCAAATTTACAAGCAACACTTTAGATCAAATGCAATTGAAAATCCTTTTGAATAGAATTTTTCGGAGCTATTTTGACACTTAACTGTTCTCATTCACAGTTATTTCCTTTTTCTATTTCGTTTTTCATTAGAGTGCTAGAACCTATGAAACGATTGAAACAAACACACTTACCTTTTGACAATTGTCTGACAGCTACATACCTTGAATGGTATTCTAACATCTTTAGTCGAAAACACTGATGAAGTCTATTAACTTATTTGTGCCTGAAATTTCGCTGTTGGTTTTACTTCATAAATTCCTAGACAGGTGTCGCTGTCCCAATTACATTTGACATTAAATTAATTTCCAATTTGACTTATTCGAGAGGGTTGTTTTTGTGTTCTCTATCATCATCTTGTTGGTATATCTCGGTTCTTGCATCCACACTTCCGCTGTCAAATTCTCTCTCAACAACTCACCAATACAATAAGGCAAACAGAAAAAATACCCATGCAAATGCAATTCTCTCTTGCTCTCGATCTCGATTATTTTTTTATTGCTCTCTTTCCCTCTCTGTGTATCTCATTCTTTAATAGATACATATCGTCAAAAAAAACCTATGGGGGGAAAAATGTGGAAAAAATATTTCTACGTTCATTTACACACATTCCGTGTCGGTGAAGTGATTTTTTTCACGAGTACAGGTCGGATTTCACGATTAACCATCGAATAAAAAAACAATAATTTAAATAAATTACATCAAAATATTCATTGAAAAATCAACAATTCACTTTTAATAACAAAAATAAACAAAAGTGTGGTGAATAAGGATATTTTTAAGCAAAGAAAAGTGAGTTCAATTCATTTTCACTCGTACCTACATTTTTTCGTGTGTCTATTATATTCTCGGGTTTGTCGACATTTTCTTCGCTTTTTTTCGTTTTTTTTTTTTATGTGAGTAGATACTTAATTTGTGTACTTTTTCTACAGTTTTGATGTTTTTTTAATTTGTTGGGAGAAAAAACAAAAGTTTGTGTGTTCAAGTTTCCAATTTGGTTAAACAAAAGTCATAACTTTGACATTTGCGGTTGAGTGGTTTTAGTTTTTCTTAATTTTTTAATACCATTTCCGTCGCCATTGCTCCCAATTTAATAAGAGTTTCCGAATTAAAATTGAAATTATTTCAATCCACCACTTCACCATGCTATAGAGAGGACACAAACAACAACAAAAAAATAACTTCGTCTTTTGGTTTGAGTGTCGATAAAATGTACAACAACAAAAAATACAAAACGACGAGTGGTGAAGTGTGGAGAGTGTTTGTTGAATCGCGGTGAATTAGAAGGAGTCGTCGACAATTTGCATTTAATGCTATTTCCATCATATCCAAGCTTTTGTGCTGTCGTCTTTTCGTCCCCTCGTCCGTCGCTGTCATCGTCGTCGTCGTCGTTGTCTTTTCCATGTCGATCTGGAACTCGATGGAGGAGTTATTCCATGTTGTGTTAAAAATCCTACTATTACACTAGAGAGATATTAAGATATTTTGTGTGTGTGCCTTGCCTGGTGTAGCCTGTGTATTAACCCCAAATCATAGAGCACCATGACAGTGAATTCGTGATACAAGAAGTATAAAAATGCTGCTTTTGTTGTTGTTGTCGCGGCTAACAGAGAGCTCTATCATGAAGCTACACAATATTATGTGGAGCTGGATTGGGAATCATTGTTTAGCCTGATGGTGGTAATATAATGCAGCCAGATTTTATGTACACACGGATTGCTTATGCCCATATCTGACATTATAATGTCGATGTTCTTGCGCTTAGCTTAGCTGCGAGCAATGTTAATGATGGCGATGAAGCCGATGATGATATAGGTGGATTAATATCATCCATAAGAGAATGCTCCCTCGTTTTGTGTACCTTAGCTTTACCTTTGTATAATCCAGTGTCTATATGCATATACCTAGACGTAAATTGTGTTCTGTGTGGATTTAATTCGTGTGCTTTGTTTTCACCTTGTTTTGTGTCCAGTTGCGGTGCCGGGCAGTGTTTTAGTGACCGTCCATTGCCTTCGGATGGAATCGAATGACCCCTTGTCGTATTGGGCAGATTTATGTGTGTTTGTTTTTGAACAAAATCCTAGTGCTAGGCCTAAATGGTGATAAATGTGGATAAATACAAATTGACAGTGAGAAAAAGGGTGAAGTGAGTAATGTCGTTCGATTGATTTTGAGTGTCAAAAGAAATTGTTTAGTGGCTATGGAAATTGTTTTGTTAAAATGTTGCTTTTGCTGATTAATGAGGTTTAAGTAAAATTGAAATGGACTGCGAAGTCACACATGGACAGGCTTTTGAATTCATAAATGGCGCCCAACGCTAACTTTTCTGTTCTCTATTTATATTTATATATTATTATATTATATTTCTGTTTTCTATTTCTTGGGAAGCAGGTGTTCACAAGGTCCAAACTTCTCGGGCAACCAAACTCAAACAAAACCAATATAACATATGACTCACAACACCCCCCTCCATCCCAACAGAAAAAAGTCAACAACAAAATTGTAAGTGGCGCCCAACGCCAATGCTTGATGACAACAATGCTAAAATGCAAAGTAAACAAAGCCTTTTGATGTAAATTTCAAATTGTGTTCCGAGTTAAAATGCTGCTTTACTGACTTTCAGTTGAAAATAAAAAACTGGCTCCCAATCTGAAATTACCCCTAAACCCACATTATCCCCGTGCCTATTTTTTGATGAAAAAACAAAGTCCTCGACCCCACGATACCATCAGAAAAACAAGCGTTGAAATATTTCAGCTGAAACCGAAGTTATAGCCTTTTAAAAAACCCACAGTGACGTCATAGTGTAGTACTTTGTTGGAAAACACAAGTTTTTCCTTAGTTAATGGGGCCTCACCTTTAATTTTCTTTATAAAAACAAATAATCTGAACGGTAGTTAAACATCTTCAAGAAAAAATTATACTAAATTCTTTGCGGATAAATTGGCGCCCAACGTTACCTCGTAACAAAGTGTCTAGGAAGTTTTAAGGTATATGGTACAAAGTATGAAGCAAGGATATTGTTAATATGCATTAGTTCTCAAGAATCCACTCTGCCATTTGCTCAAAAAATCAAGCTATCAAAGAATTGTTAATAAAAAATGGCGCCCAATCCGAATTTACCCCTAAACCCATATTATCCCCGTGCCTATTTTTTGATGAAAAATCAAAGTCCTCGATCCCACAATACCAACAGAAAAACAAGCGTTGAAATATTTCAGCTGAAACCGAAGTTATAGTCTTTTAAAAAACCAACAGTGACGTCATAGTGTGGTACATTGCTGCAAAACGCCTATTTTTGTTGATTTTCGACCTTTATGGTATGACAAAAATTAGGTTTTCATTTTAAAAACAATTTATTTTAACGGTGGTTTTAAGTTGCCAGGAAAAAACCTACCAACTTCATTGCGTATAAATTGGCGCCCAACGGACGCTGAGTCGTATCAAGGTGTCTATTGAATTTCAAGGTTAGGACACATTATGAAACAGGGATATTGTTAATAGGTGCACCTGCACATAAATTCTTAAGAATCCACTCTGCAAAAAATCAAGCTATCAAGAAATTACCAAAAAAAAAAAAATGGCGCCCAACAGTGCATAAATTGAAAGTTCTATGAAAAACATGCTTTTTTTTCTACCAACGGAAGTTTTCTCTACAAATTCAATTTCACTTGAAACTTTCAGCACTTCATTATAACCCCGTTCCTGCTTCACCAATAAAAAAAGCAAATAAATGGCGCCCAACACGAGATCATATTTTTCTTTTCCTTTGCCTTGTTTCATTGTTAAATACACAAAACTCATAATCCCTCCGTTAAGCCTATACACATTGTAATTCTTCATGAAATGTAACCCGAAAAACTTTACAGACAGACTTAATTATTATTTCCCTCGAAAAATCTTGCCTTCTGTTTTTGTTTTTGCAAAACATTCCAAACCGAAAAAAACGAAACTTAATCCCTTATAAAAAATTTACCAAAGTCATGCTCCATATTCAAGTGAATATCCTGATTTCTCTTCTCACCTCACAAAGTGTTTTTGCTCTCTTTCGCTCACGGTCAGTTAGGCTCTCCATAAAAGCCAAAAACAGATTTTTGGATGAAACTGAAATTGAATATCATGAAATTTGAATAAAAAGGACCCAAAAGGGACTTGGCCCTGAAATCAAATAAATTTTCATAATTGTGTCCGACAAACAAACCAAAATAATGCATAAATTACTGGTCATTGTTATCGAAACTGTCTAATCACATTTTCAACTCATCATCGTCATCTCCTGATTGCTTTAACCACCAAAACGGACAAAAACTGGTGAATATGTAATGAAAAATCATTAAAATTCGATACAGAAACAGAAGATGTGAGTAAAGAGCAAAAAAGCATAAAATTCCATCTATCCCGGGTCGGTCGTTCAGATGAGGATAAGTGTTGTGTCGGTGCCGTTGGAAATGCTGATGCTGCCATAGTTGTCGTCGGTGTAGGTCCATCCATCTACCACCCGAACACGATTCTCTACCGCCTAGCAATGGTACGTGAAGCTTGCTCTCACAACAATTGCGGTGCGCTGCACGATACGATGGCTCCGAGGAGTATCTATACCGTCAGTTAAATTTGTTTCTGTAGGATACGACGAACAACGTGATATCTACTTTTTTGTGTGTTAGTTTTCTTCCATTTTCTCATCGTGATTTCCTTTTCATCTTCATTTTCCGTCTTTTATTTAATATTACTATGAATTGTTTTTACCTCTTCGCGAGAGGATATGTTTCGGTGCAAACAAAAAACCCGAACATACCTACGTACACGTAACGTGCCACCATCAGAATTAGAGAGAAACAGTGCGACACGGTTTAACTCAACTTTGACTACTATAACACACACTTGCAGCTTTGGGATTTTTTCAGTGTTTATTCATGCTCGTAACTATGTGAATGTGTCAATTATTAATCATCACTCACAATAAATTCTAAACTAAGTGGAAGAATTTGTTTATTTGCTTGTGTCACGTTACATGTTTACGTTACATTTGAATTGAAATG
Organism: Sphaerophoria taeniata; assembly: GCA_943590905.1. NCBI lineage: Eukaryota > Metazoa > Arthropoda > Insecta > Diptera > Syrphidae > Sphaerophoria > Sphaerophoria taeniata. The sequence continues at coordinate 265,657,699 of OX016540.1, forward strand.
TCAACCGCAAACTGAAACGAAAAGTTTGTTATTTTGAAAAGTGTTACCAAATGCCGGTTGTTCTGTTTACAAAAACAAAGAAGAAAAGATTACACATCGTAAATTAAAAAAAAAAACGTTGGTTGCGTGTTACGTTAACGTTTTCGTATCATCAATTTGAAAGCCATTGAATCGGAAGTGTCGTGTCGTGTCAGGGGATCGGATGTCCTATTATAACAAGCCATCACGAAGTCCCCTCAAGCTTCTGTGCGGTGGCGAGCAGACAATTTTAATTACACAAAAACCTAATTAAGTCAATTTAAAACAATTTGACTTGCAAATGAATGACTTTTAGCTAATTTTCAAATCCGAAATTTAATCTTTTTCGAGGTTTTAAAAAACAAACGGAGGAGTTTATGTTTTTTTCGCGAGGGTGAAGTTTTATTTTTTGTCCCAGGTACACACACAAAATTTTATATATGTATGCCTACATGTTTATTGATTTTTATTTCGTTTCGGTTGTGGGTTTTATTTTTCTTCTTTTATTCTCATCATCATCATCATCAGCAACATCGTCGTCATCTCTTGTCCTCATCAGCAGCTAGAGCTTCAGTTTCAGCAGCAGTTTTTGTTTGGCGGATGGGGAGTCTCTCAGTTTTAGCCACCATCATCAATACCAACCCTATGGGCAGAGCAGCGCGGCACAGCGGAATGGAATGGCAAACAGGCAGTCACTTGTTTTTTTTTGCTGCTGCTGTTGCCTTTTATTATTATTCTCTTCATTGTATGTCGATACACCAGAGAAATAACAGCGAAAATAGACCTTTAGCTCTTGTTTGTAGGATTGGAACAACCCCTGCACGACCCCTTTGCCATTACCCCCAACCCCAACACAAATTTACTCTGGCTTAACCATCCATTCGGCAAACGACCGACCGAACACCGTATACGACAACTATAGTGTTGTGCGAAGAAGACGACGACGACGACAATGACAGCAACGATAACAACACAAGGCAGAGGTAAAGGAACATTGATATTGTAATAGGATTCGCGTTGTCGTCCTTTAAACAAGTGTGGAATGGCGTATTCGAACACATGAGCAGATCATATAGATACCCATTTGCCGCCCCTTTGGCATTCAATTGATACACTGTTGCCGCCTTAACATTCTGTTATCTGCATATTTATCAAAATCACAATCAAGTGGATCTGAAAGTCGACTTCAATGGATGTGGCACTTGCTGTGAAGAAAATTGAATGCCTCAGTATTTCTTTAAAACAAAATAAAAACCGTACCCCGATGTATGGAAATATAGGTTAACTTTGTCAGATTGAATTAACTGCTCTCAAGCGTCATAAATTTGTTTACATTTAATTTTTGTTCTGACATTTAGAGTAAGCTCATTTTTCTTGTACAGCGGTTGTTTAAGTGTGCAAAAGTTGAAAATGGCAACACTGTTAACTTGTTGACAGTTCAACTGACGTTCATAGTCAAATGTGTCATAAGGTTTATTGAAAAATAATTTTTTGACAGTTCTGTATGATTTTGAATCTGTCATATTTTGACAGTTCACTTTTTCTTGAGAAGAAGTGTAAAACATTGAATTCATCAAATCCGGATGATTCTTTTTGTCAAAGATAACAGTGTTTCAATGTTGGATATGGTGCCGTGCAATAACGGTCTTATTTCACTTTACTAAAGTGAAATAACGCCGAATTTTTGCATTCGGCCTTATTTCACTATGGCAAAGTGAAATAATGCCGATTCGGCGTTATTTCACTTTGTCACTTTTAATTTTTTTAAGTTTTCATCAGGTGTCAATGGCATTTTCTATACTTTATAATAAAAAAAAGACAGTGTTTTATAGGTCGCCTTCTCATGTTTTTAAATAAATTCGCGAAACAAAATTTTGCTTTTCACAAAAATTATTTTATCAAAAAATGAATCATAAAAAATATGTACATATTCCTTGGATATTTTAAAAATACTTGGTCTTAAGCTCAGTTAAGTTAGGAGTCACATGAAGTGAAAGTTTAAGTATTGGTGGAAATTTAAAACTATTTAAGAAATACCTACGCAGGTTCATACCTCTACGTCAACAACAAGGTTAAATAACCATTTAATTAGGTACCACAAATGAATTCGATTTTGAAAACGCATGTTGTTTTTTTAAGGCTGTTAGAAGAGTTTTGCGGCATGGACCAGGAAGAATATTAATACTAGATTCAACATTTCAGTTAACAGTTAAGGATTTGGAACTTGAAACAAAAAATTAGTACAGGTACAAATGCCAGCGAGCGTAGCGAGTGAAAAAAATTTTGCCCAAAAGAGAATCAATTTGGGGTGTGAAAATAAAAAAATTCGCGCGAATTTTTTTATTTTCACACCCCAAATTGATTCTCTTTTGGGCAAAATTTTTTTCGCTCGCTTCGCTCGCTAACAAACCGAATTCATGTTCCGAATCGGCATCATCTTCAAATTAGAATGAAAAAAGGAGCTCAAAATTAATCATTGAAATGCAGCTTCTGCTTTCAAAACCGTTTAATGCATAACAAGATGTGTGGATGCCTTTTTAAATTGAAGGAAGCAGCAACAGTTTTCAAAAATGAAATGCTCTACCCATTTCGTCGACAAATAATGAATAGGAGTGGTCCAATTAATTTATTAGACTTTGTTTGTATTTATGTAGTTAATGTGCTTACACGAATTTAAGATATCTCTTTTTTTTTGTACCATGAGCATTTATTGTTTGTACATAATATTGACAAGTACACATAAGTTTTTTGAATAAATTTTTTTTTCATTTTGTCCCATAAAATATACAAAAAATCTGACCTAAGACCCACCATACTCCGTAAATTTTGTTCTACAGTTGATTTTGCGTTAAGTTCAGCTAAAATGCTCTTTCCAAAAGTTAAATAAAACCGGCTTCCTTGTTTTCTCTTTCTCGGCTTTATTTCTCAGTTGGCATTCGGCGTTATTTCACATTGTCAAAGTGAAATAAAGCCGAATGCTAAAATTCGGCATTATTTCACTTTGGTAAAGTGAAATAAGGCCGAATTTCAAAATTCGGCGTTATTTCGCTCGGCGTTATTGCACGGCACCGTTGGATATTTTGTAAAGCTGACGTTCATAAAAACTGTCATACTGAATTGTCATCTCTTGATATTTCTTTGTTTATGTCGTTTTCCATTGCACTTCCAGAAGCATTGGGGAGAGTCCAGTTTCCAAAAGTCTTCTGAAACCGTTCCATTGGACTGACTTTGACAGAAGAAAAGAAAAATTGATATTTTTGAAATGTTAAAAAGCAAAATGTCAGAATGAATTTTAACCCGTTCCATTGGAGGTAGAAGAAGAAAAGTCAAAAAAACACCAATGGAAAACGACATTCATAATAATAGACCCGAAGTTTGAAGTGAACTGTCAGAAGTCAGATTCTTAAGTCATAGTAAAATGTCATCTTTGGATAGTTTTGTATGACGTTAAAATTTTTATTTTTTGACAGTTCTCTACGAATTTTGGCATGAGTCATTCAACGTCTCTTTTTATACTTCGAAGCCCTCAGGTCTCTCAATCGTCAAATGGTAACATGTTAACATTATAGTTTGGCATTTTTCTTTTTTTTCGAATGTCGCTTTCAAGAAGTCAGATCTATTGACAAATATAAGATTACTCTTTGTTTGCCGAGTTTCAAAGGTAAAAAAAGGAGAAGAGAGAGAGAGAGAGCAAGTTTTCAGCGAGGTTTGCTGTCATTCAGCAGAATTGAGCTGTCAATTTTCATTTTGACAAGCTTCCGAACTGGTTTTAGATCTGTTTGTTTACTTTTTTGGGGAAAAACTTGTTTACATTCCTTGAACTTCAATTTGGCACTTCATATTGATGTGATATTATCTCATTGGCAACTCTACTCATCCGAGATTTTGCAAAAAAAAAGACACCATCAAAGAGACACATCATTTCCAAACCGGCGACATTGGCAGAAAAGAATGGAACAACCAAGGATATAAAGGCCAGTTAAGGCATAGCATAGAAGAAGTATATTTCCATTTGCTCGCCTTTTATTTATATTTTTTTTTATTTTTTTTTTGTGTCGACCATTTGCCCGGAGAGATCTTTGTCTCATCTGGGTCCTCTATACGGATCGCCGTCGTCGTTGTCGTTGTTATTGTGCTCGCCACTCTGGCTAGGGTTATGTGCATATTTTTCGGGTGATACAATATAAAACAAAGGCCTTGGCAATACCATTAGTCCTTATTCCTTTGTCTGTTAGTGCTATGGTTGTTATATGGATGGCCTGTCCGAGCTGTAGTTATCGAGTGTTTTTGGAGTGCAAAAATGCGCGATGTAAGGAAATTAACTCCTCCAAGCTATAGCCATCGTTTTCATCGTCGTTGCAGTCATCAGCATCATTTTTGTACTCCGTTTGCCAGGGTTTCTTCAGTTCGTGTTGTTTTTTTTTTTTGCTGTCTATATTGAAGTTATTGTTGTTTTGTTAAGACACAGGGGAAAAAACGGTTATTGTTTAAACTGTTGGCTCCAATATACATTAACCAGTTTTACGTGACCAGACCACCACTTTTTGTTTTCTTTTTTTACATGGCCTCTCTGATTTTCTGATTTATCTCGCGTGCGCTCGAATTTTTTTGTTATTCTGTCTTTAGACTCTCTTTCTATGATTTTTATGTTACAAAGAAATGTATACTCAATTATTTTATGCACATCCTGTAAATGTGCTTCGCTTTTCAAATAATGATGTACAATAATAAAACACAAACAGTCCTACAAATGACAAAGCAGGGATGTCACTTTTGTTAAATTGTCAAATATATGTCAAATGGGCTTATTTCGTAGGAAGTGCGTTCGTGAGAATTTTGCATAAACATCGTTGGGTTGTTTTTTGATATGCACGACTTGTTAGTTCTGAACGTTTTGTTGTTAAAGATTAACCTTTGCCGTAAAGCTGTCATGCATGGAAGTGTATGGCTGTCATTTAAGGTTTATCTTTTCAGTCTTTGAACTTAGTTTAATGATTGGCTTATCAAAGCTGTGAAAAAAGAGTTAAGATCTGTCATTACATTCTCCATTCAAACTTTCAGTGCGTGATGCTTTAAACGTCAAACGTAATGTGACTTTAACAAGCAATCAAACTGATCTCTGTGCGTCTAAGTGTCAAATCTTTCCAAATCTTGGTTTTCAAGTGTCAGAATTTCAACAAGTCATTGTTGATTTTTCAATCCGTAATTAACGAATTCATGTTTTGCATCTATTCTTGGTTCGTAGCTGCAAGATGGAAATTGATTGTAGCGCCATCTTGAGACGGCGCTACAGTTCGTTATGGATTTGGGCCTCAATCAACAGTCTCCGCCAGCCAGCTTGGTCCATAGCTAACTGTCTCAAGTTTTGCACTCCAAGTTGATTGAGCTCCTCTTCCACTTGTGTGCGCCCCCTGAGAAGCGGTCTTACTCTTTTTCTGCGTCCCTCGGGAATAATGTAGAAGACTTTTCGGGCCAGAGCATTGGTGTCCATCCGCTCTAAATGACCGAGCCATCTAAGTCTCTAAACCTTGACTCCTCTGGCTAGGTCCATAACAGGACTGGGATGATGAGGGTGCTATACAGTTTTACCTTATTTGATCGAAAGAGGGCTTTTCCACTCAATTGCTTTCTTAACCCAAAGAAACAACGTTTAGCAAGAGTTATTCTTCGTGTTAATAGCTGAGCCTAGGTAGACAAACTCCTCTACTATCTCGAAGTTGTATATGCGCCTATTGTGACGTTCGGTCGGAGCCGTCGGTGTTGAGTATCCTACCTCGAAGACAGCATATACTTCGTTTTTCCCTCATTTACCGCTAAACCCTCTGGTGTTGACTGTAGAGTTCTGCACTGTCTTCTCAAGAACGATGTTAAAGAAATCGCAAGACAGTGTATCGCTTTGTCTGAATCCTTTTTTGGCATCTAAAGATTCCGTAAGCTCGTTGCCAATCTAGATGGCGCAGTGTGAGTTCTCCATCATCATTTTGCACAAGCGAAAGAGCTTGGCAGGGATGACTAGACATAGCTTTGTACAGTTCGTCTCTGTAGATGCTCTCATACGTGGCCTTAAAATCGATGAAAACGTGGTGGGTATCGATTTGGAGTTAAAAAGTTTTTTCCAGGATCTGCCGCAAAGTGAAAATTTGGTCGATGGTTGACTTTCCTGTCTGAAGCCACAATCAGATTATTGACGAAAGGCTTCAGACGTTCACGTATTACGGCAGGGAGGATCTTGTAGGCGATGTTAATTAGGCTGATTCCTCTGTAGTTGGCGCAGTTTAGAGGATCTCCCTTTTTTAGGATCGGGCTAACAATGCTGAGGTTCTATTCATCGGACATGCATTCTTCCGACTAAATCTTAAAGATGATTTGGAGCATGCTCCTATCTAGATCATCGCCTGCTGCTTTGAACAGCTCGGCAGCTAGGCCATCTGCTCCAGTGGCTTTGTTGAATTTCAGCCGTGATATTGCCGTTTTTACTTCTTCTAGGTCGAGTTCACGGAATTGTTGGCTATCATCGTGTCTGATGAAAGGCTCCTATGTGACGGTGGGATTTTGTTCGTCGTTGCCATTATACAGTCTTCAGAAGTGGTCTTTCCAGATCCCCAGCATTGACTGCGATTCTACTATAATGTTACCTTGTTTATCTCTGCATGAATCGGTTCCTGCTCGATGAGTTTGAGCCGGCTATTTAACCTTCCGATAAAAACCTCCGAACTTCATTCCTGCTTTTGGCTCTCTCAACATCCTCGATCTGACGCTTCTCATGCTCCCTCTTTTTCTCATAAAAACCGGTGTTCCCCTGTCCCCTTGTTCGTGGAGCACATGAGCAGCTCTTGTCCTTCTATGCCGCGCCGCTTTCTATGCCTCCTGCTTAGCTGCATGTGCTTGCCTGCATTCTTCGCCAAACCAGGGGTTTCGCTTTGGTGGCTGTGTGATACCCAGCACATTGTTGCCACTGGTCTTCGATACTTGATGTTGGACGCATAGGACTTCTTAGGAGGAGATCTGGCGATCTCTTGTGATCATAGCGGTCCGACGTCGACTTTTCTTGATGCAGCATGTCCTTGTTTTGGCTGTTGTCGGGATATTCGTAGTACGATGAGGTAGTGGTCCGAGTCGATGTTGGCTCATCGGAAAGTACGAACATCTAGAATGCAGACAAGAGGCACAGAAGCAGTTTTTGTTTACATAAGTTGGATAAGAAGGATAGTTAACATGCTGCCCGGAATTTCTCAAGTTCTGGGTACATTTCTGACTCTGTCTTTCTTCCTAACTCGATTCGCTAATTAAGTTGAGGGACCACTAATGAAGGCAAACAGTCCTTCAGATATATTTTTGAGTACTATGTTGTGCTATATTTCTTAAAGTGCTCTTGACCTTTTAAGTCAGACCCAAGGAACAATGATCATTTGTTTCGTCATATACCTACCTTAACGACCTTATTAATTTCACTTACTGCTCACCAGGGGTTTTCAAAGTGGTAAATCCCTAAATCCACCTTGTGTTAATGAATCGGGTTCTTCTTATTTGTGAAAAAAAACCTCTCAAGACTGCCGTCATTGATGCTGCGCTACTTTATTCAGTTTTGTGGTCTGTTGTCTCAGGATTTTTTTTTTTTTTAATAATTCTCTCACGGTTAAGTGTGTTTGTTGGAGAGTCCCTCTCAAATCTCATTTCGGTGTTTTTACAAGAAGAAATAAGGACACACAAAAGCCTCCATCCATTTTATTCATCTTCGTCTACTTTTTCTTCTTGCAGACTGTGTGAATGCGAATTTTGAAGCATACTCAATTCACCTTGTTGAAAAAAAACAGGACGAAAAAGAAGAAACCGAAGAATCCTTTGTTTAATTTTTCTCACGTAGGTAACATTGTGTTGTGTACTTGTTTTGGTAGTGTTTGTAAATTTGCCAACAATATTCCCTCAAAAAGGACATGGAAATGGATTGGTTTTCGTATTTAAGATAAAACAATTTTTTTGTATTTGCTGTTTCTCACTCTCTCCCTCTCAAAATTGTTCTCTCGAAGGGTTTTGCTTTTTACCTCTTTGCCCTCTTCACCTGAACATCATCTGGCTTCTGGCTGAATGGAAATTTTTCAACTTTTTTTGTTTTCTGGAGTGTTCGGAGAATCACTTGCAGGATATTAAATTAAATCAACTGTAGAGAAATAAAAGAAAAGTTGTTTAGAAGTTTTTTCACCACGTGCTGACTTTTGAAAGTTCTTCAGAGTGTTTTTTGTTTTATTGAAATTGTAGATGTTATGCGTTGATAGCCAAGGATGTGGTTGTGGGTTTGATTTTTTCAAAGTCAGTGGAAGAATAAAAATGCTAATCGACTTAGAAAAAAGTGTTATCGGTGTCTTAAGATCTTTTAACTGTCAAAACACCTTGCCGGATCTTCAGTTCCATTTTGAAGGATTGTTGGCAAAGCACATGTCGATGGGTACCTGACATACCTTGTATGGCAAATTGACATCTATCGCACCCAACGAAAACCCTGGCTTTAACTTAAGCAATAAAATGTAAAGTTGGAAAAGGATTTTGTTGTTGAAAGATGTTTTCATTCCGTATTTATGTTAATCCAGTGTGAAACTATCAATTAAAAGACAAATGAAGCGTTACCTGTACCTGGAATGCTAAACGCTTCATTAAATATCTAAGGTAAAGATTTTCTGGTTGCAAGGCTAAAAAAAGGAATTAATAATTAATCCTTTTCGTCAAACTATTATTCTGAAATGTTCACAGAAAAGGGACCATAAATAAAAGTGGAAAAAGGTTTAGTACTCAAACATACCCAAACGTCAAATCTACTATTCTTCTTATCTCTCGTTTATAATTATTGATTTGATGAAAGGTTTTCGTTAAACTCAATGTGAAGATGTTGACTGATGATCAGGAAGTACTTATTTCAATATTGGTTGAAGAAATTGATTTGAAAGATCTCTTCATCCAAATCAAATGAGTTGAAGAATGTTATGCCCAATCTGCTGACAAAAATATTCATTACAATCTGACATTGACATACTGATGATTGTGACTTCCTTACTGGCGCTACAATAAGGGCAAGATCAGTTTCTCTCTCTAGTTTCACATACAGCATTTGTTAAGGTTATGTACCAACTGTTTAAAAAGTATGATCTACCCCAGACCCTGTACTGCGTCATCCTCTGGGGTTAAAGATGTTGACACGAAAAAATGATCCCTATTTTTAGAAATGAACTTTTGACATTTTGTTAATCTTAACAATACGCCAAATATCACTTTGACATTATTTTTCGGACCGTAACTTACTTACTTACTTAAGGTGGCGCTACAGTCCGTTGTGGACTTGGGCCTCAATCAACAGTCTCCGCCAGTCAGCTCGGTCCCTAGCTAGCTGTCTCCAGTTTTGCACTCCAAGTTGATTGAGGTCCTCTTCCACTTGTGTGCGCCACCTGAGTCGCGGTCTTCCTCTCCTTCTGCGTCCCTCGGGAATAGTGTCGAAGACTTTCCGGGCCGGAGCATTGGTGTCCATGCGCTCTAAATGACCGAGCCATCTGAGTCTCTGGACCTTGACCCTTCTGGCTAAGTTCACGTCGTTGTACAACCCGTAAAGTTCGCTGTTGTATCTCCTTCTCCATTCCCCATCAATGCACACGGGGCCAAAGATGACCCGAAGAATTTTCCTCTCGAAACAGCCTAAGGCACATTCATCCGATTTTGTTAGGGTCCATGCTTCTGCACCATACAGCAGGACAGGGATGATGAGGGTGTTGTACAGTTTAACCTTAGTTGCTCGAGAGAGGGCTTTTCCACTCAGTTGCTTTCTTAGCCCAAAGAAACAGCGATTAGCAAGAGTAATTCTTCGTCTTATCTCAGCGCTGGTGTTATTGTCCGTGTTAACAGCGGAGCCTAGGTAGACAAACTCATTAACTACCTCGAAGTTGTATGCGTCTATTGTGACGTTCTGTCCGAGCCGTCGATGTTGGGTGTCCTTACTCGAAGACAGCATGTACTTCGTTTTTCCCTCATTTACCGCTAAACCCATTTTTGCCGCTTCTGTCTCAATTCTCACAAAGGCGCCATTGACCTCACGCTGTGTTCTTCCCATTATATCAATATCGTCGGCGTACACGAGAAATTGAACAGATTTATAGAAGATAGTGCCTCTGGTGTTGACGGTGGAGTTTTGGACTATCTTCTCAAGAACGATGTTAAAGAAATCGCACGACAGTGCATCGCCTTGTCTGAATCCTTTTTTGACGTCGAATGATTCCGTAAGCTCATTGGCAACCTTGATAGAGCAGCGTGAGTTCTCCATCGTCATTTTGCACAAGCGAACGAGCTTGGCAGGGATGCCAAAGCTAGACATAGCTTTATACAGTTCGTCTCTGTAGATGCTGTCGTACGCGGCCTTAAAATCAATGAAGAGGTGGTGGGTATCGATTTGCATTTCATAGGTTTTTTCCAGGATCTGCCGCAACGTGAAAATTTGGTCGATGGTAGACTTTCCTGGCCTGAAGCCACATTGATAAGGACCAATCAGATTGTTGACGAAAGGCTTCAGACGTTCACATAATACGGCAGAGAGGATCTTGTAGGCGATGTTAAGCAGACTGATTCCTCTGTAGTTGGCGTAGTTTAGAGGATCTCCCTTTTTCAGGATCGGGCAAACAATGCTGAGGTTCCATTCATCGGGCATGCATTCCTCCGACCATATCTTACAGATGATTTGGTGCATGCTCCTATCTAGCTCGTCGCCTGCGGCTTTGAACAGCTCGGCAGCTAGACCATCTGCTCCAGCGGCTTTGTTGGATTTCAGCCGTGATATTGCTGTTTTCACTTCTTCTAGGTCGGGTTCACGGAATTGTTGGCTGTCATCGCGTATGATAAAAGGCTCCTGTCTGACGGCGGGATTTTGTTCGTCGTCGCCGTTATACAGTCTACAGAAGTGGTTTCGGACCGTAACGCAATGTATTATTAGGGCATAGGACAATGATCAAAGTGTCAAAATGTTAAGACCTGTTCACTTATTTTGTCGCTTCTTTCAATTGATCTTTAGACAGCGTTCATATTTTCAAAGAATGTAAGCAATTTATGTTTTTCTGCCAAGCGCTGTCAAACAGCAAAACAAACAGTATCAACAGAATAATTTTATGAAATGTCATTTTATGACGTTAAATGTGATGTGTTGTACCCAGCGTTGCCAAAATGTGCCCGATCGGTCATTTCATTTTGGCCCGTGGCCGGGGGCCAACATGAAATGGCCCGCATATCATATTTTTTCTTTTTTCTAAAACAAAATATTCTACAAAACACAATCTTTGGGAATACATCAACAAAATTATCTATGTGTTTCCTCCATAAACAAGTCCCCATATTGAAAATGACACTGAACTCATTCATTCAGGCTGACGATTGCTTTTCATTTGTTTTGGATTTTGAGACCCACGACTCCTGATTGATGACGATGTCCTCTCTTATGCAGCCGGACTAAAAGGTTTGTAGAGGCCATGATGGCGTGATCTGAACTAATCGCAGCACTGCTACGTTTAGCCAGATCAACCTCCACCACTGGCTTATCGGCGTTTTCATCGTCTGAGAAGGTATGAAGTAGGACTTCCTCGCTTAGAGTGATGCCTAGAGTATAGTCTTCAGTTTCCATGCCGGAATTACTGTCGACTGCGAGATTAGCTTCCACGGCAGGATGGCTTGTTAGAGGCTGAGGAGGTCGATGGTTCCACGTGTGGTGTTACATCGACCTCCATATTGGTGTTCTTTGAGGCATTTCCTTCCGCTGAAGGACCTCTGGAGAGGTTGCATTGAGCGAGTCTTCGTCTTTCTTGTATTTCTTGATTTCGTCGAAACCGTATTTAATCACGGCTTCGCGTCGCGTCCAGTGGAGCCAGTGATTCCCTATTGATCACCATAGCAGAGCTGATCTATAGCGACCCACTGTCTCCTTCTCAACCTTTCGGACTTTCCAGTCGTGAGTAGACAAGTTTGGATTGCATACTCATTTTAATTAGTTTCATGATGGACCATTATGCGTGCTGTTGGTCGGCAAGGAATATTGTCCCTTGTGACAACCTCGAGGTTGGTAACCGGCCAGACTTCTGGCAAGCCATTGACAGCAGCCCTTTACAGATCGAAAGATCTCTTTAGGTACCATCCTGCATCGGCTGTCTGGGAGAGTTCCCGGATTCTCGTCGATGACAGATAAAAATCTGAAACCGAGATGAGATTTGACGTCTGCCCATTGACCATGAGATATGTTACCATCCACATGACCCCTGTGAATGACCGCAGCTATTATCTTGCCTTTGAGCGTGTTGCTTAAGGAAAGATCTTTATTGAAGGCTATTGTGCTGCTGGAATGCACCTTCTGCCTTTTTGCTTCAGGCTTGTCGCCCTCAAAAGACCTATTACGCTTTGACGTTGAGTCGCTGCTAAGGAAGCCACTAGCCCACTCGAGTTTTCGCATTTGCTCCGGGGTTCTTTCCGCCGCTAATAAGATACCGACTGAGACCAGAATTCGCTTAGCATTACGCTGATCTCGATCGCATGTACCTTCGTGGCCCTCTTTCTGGCTGTCCGTGTCCGGGTGACACAGTTGTGGATCCACCTCAAGAGTTAATCGCTACCGATACCGATACCAATTGGGGAGCGCCCTCACCCGGCGAGTCATTTCCACATGTCGTATATTCTGCCTCTCCGGATGGAGTGTCTTTTTTTGGGATCACTTGCAACGTCCTAGCAGGAGCGGGGATGGGATGGGGTGGTTATTTAGTTTATTAAGAAAAGACAAATTGTTATTATTTTATTTTAACAAATTTTCTCTAGGGTAGTGGACTAGTGGCCCGCACATTCTGGAAATGGCGCCCAAAATGGCCCTTAAAATTTTTTTCTTCGCGGCAACACTAGTTGTACCCCATAACCTGTTTTTCGAAAGAAAACTAGCCTTGTGTAAAATCTTGCTACTCCTTCAATTATTCATCATTTTAATGTGTAAACTGAAGTATCCTCAAGTGTCATTTATTTCAATTTGGAAACGAAAATTGTACCTAAAGATTATTATTGATTAATTTATACATGCACACACATTAAAAAGGCCACACCGTTCTTACTACACATAAATGCATCTTAAAATAATAATAATATGTCCCTTTCTCACCTCTGACCTATTAAAACGGAAGTTCTCAATATGACGCATGTCAAATCATATTTTTCTTTTCTTACGAAACAGAATACTAGTACACATTATATCTGCCTACTCCTTTTATTTAAATGATAATGTGTATACGTGACACCTCCTTGACGTTTGGTTCGTGTTGTTACTTGTTCTCTTTTTTTGTAAATGTTGAATTTCAATGTATTCCTTTTTTCCTTGGTCAAATCGTGACAACAATAAACTGAACAACGATTTGACATTATTGAATTATTGAAAAGAGAGCAAACTAGTTCACACATGACATGACGCATCGCTTTGCACACCCAACATCCGTTAATCACTTTCATAAACCGAAATGTCACCAGCACCAAACAGTGCCACTATAAAAGATACCTTCATACGCTCACAAAATATGTGGGTGTATAAGAGAAATATCTACATAATTCGCTCGAATTATTTTTAACCATCACGCAGGATCCCATTTAGCATGAGAATCCTGTTTCGGGTATCCTCAAGCATGATTATTCTCATGGAAAACTATAAGCAAATCTCTTCCGTGTTGACATAAAGGATACGAGATGACAAATCTCATCTCTTATTCACACACATGTATGCAGAATAGATAAAATTTCAACAATGTTTTACTTTGACATTTCCGAAGATTAATAAATTTTCTCTATTAGATTTGCATATTTAAGTATCTATCACAAAATGGCGTTCTTATAACTCTTCAACAACTTAACAGTGTGAGCGGGCCACATGACAAACAATAACTTGTTTGACATCTTCTGTCAATAAAATGAATTATCATCAAAGAATGTCATTTAAAAGATTAAAGTGGCTTACCGAAATGTCATAACGGAGTTTTATCCTCAAATTATAAACTTATGTCGAACAACAGATAAGCACAATAAATACAAACATAACGCGTGTATGTAAATACTTAGATGTTAAATCGATTCTTCTTAAGCCACCGCCACTATTACACATCGATCCAAAACAAACAAACCTTTTTCGAGCTGTCATAACTAGCATTAAGTTATCAATCTTTTCAATATGTGTCGAATTATTTCTTAACAAAAACCGACCTTCTTCAAATATAATGCAAACAGGCTGTGAACATAGCGGCATTGTCAAAAATAACTAACGGTTATGAATAGCGTTGCGGCTTGTTGAAAGTAATTTGATCATGATATAACTGGCGCTAGTGTCGATGAAGGTTGAACTGATGTTCTGGCTGTTAGAATTAATAATGGTGTATTTGTTTCCTTTAGTATTATTTTTGATTAGACTTCCCAACTATTCGACCATTTTGAATAAAAATAAAGAACGGTACTGGGTGCGTTCGGGTTAAAGTCTGCTGTCAACGGTAATCATCAAGAGATTGAAACGCGAAATGGAAATTGCAACAAATTAAAACAAAAAATGTCATTAGCAACATTTTTGACGTTTCAATTGTCCGATTTCAATCATGCCTCCAACTGACACTTCACAAATTCATTCAATTTGGCAGTTTAAAATGTCAATTCCTAAGCTTATTTGATAAACAAATCAGAATAAACTGTCAAAAATCAATGTCAACATGACACTTCCGTTCGTTCATCATTTACTTTGACACCTTAATGATTTTTTATTACTTTCTCAAACGTTAGAACAATAATGACCATAAAAAGGTTAAATTTATCAATTTATCATTCTGTCAAATTGCAGTAAATCCTACTTTCATTAAGTTCATTACAAGGGTCGAAGCTCGAAGGCCACGATGTTCTTGTAAGATTACTAATAACTCAAGTAATTAAGTACAATGAAAACAGCTTTCGAGTCCCTAAAACTAATAAAGAAGAAAAAGAAGAATACCAAAACAAAAATGAAAAGAAACGGAAATAGAACTCCAAAGTGTACAAAGAGTAACCTACTCTAACTCTATTATACACAAAAGCCAAGCCTGGCAGCGTGAAAAAGCATGTTTCGTGAATTACTGGAATTGTGGTTGACGTCTCAGAGATTCAGAGAGCACGCGTCCCCCATACACAAGAATCAAATGAGACAACAAAGAATTGATTTTTCCGTACTAGCTTGCAACTTAAATCTTGATGATGACTGGCAGAGCAGTGTGCGAGTTTCGAGCGTGTAAAAAGTTACAAATACCGAAGCGAGGGTGGTATACTCACATTGTAGATGATGACTTTCTCGTCAAAACTTACCCACTCTTTTCTGTGCACGGTTGACTGGTTTGATTTCTCTCTAGGGCTGCTGTGCGTTGAAAGCTTTTATCCTTTCATCTTGAACTCAACTCATCGTTTTTTGGGCTCCATTTTATTTTATTATTATTCTTCCTTTTTTTTTGTTGGAAGTTGGAAGGGTAGGTTTTTGACGATGGCGGGTAGAGTCTTAAGTACACTACAGGGTTTGGTAGTTGAGCCTGGCACAATATCCGCTTTTTTTCTTTCGCTGAGCAATATTCACGGAAAAAGGAATTTGTCTACTTTTTTATGGTCTTGACAGGACGATGAAGATGCAACTCGCTGCTTTATGGTGCTTTTAGAATTTGTTGTTTTTTCTTAGTCATGTCTGTTTTTCATGAATATGTGTTTGTAATTGAATGCAAACGCTTGGAAATCCTAAAGTCGAGAGGGTGGATGTAACCCTTTAACCTGTGTTTTATCCAAGTTTTATTTATGTACTTTTATTGTGTATCTTAGGGGTTGGTTCCTTGATGTAACATTGATGAGATGTGTTTGGAAAACAAGATGAGAACACTCTGCGACTTGGCTCTCGGACGAAACGGCATCATTTTTGTGGTAGTTGTTCCCTCGGGGATGGGATGGCGCGATGACGGTTTAATAAAGAGAATGTTAAAGGATGCTAATGGAACTGCGTGAAAAAATCAAGCTCGCGAAGTTTTGTTTTCTTTTTCTCCGCAGGGTGCAGCCTCTGTCACATTTGAATGAAAAATGTGAAAAGTTTGTTTTTAACTTTTTCGACTTTTATTTTTCGAATGAAATTTATTACTTCATATGTGGGTTTTGCGAATTTGTAGCCATAACAGGGGTTAATGTCAATAAAAAAAGGAAGTGTCAGTGAGAGCAAGAGTTATTTCATTTTTATAGCAGCTCCTTTCAAAAATGGCATTATGTGTGCTTATGGTTATTAGATATTAATACACCGTTTATGGATTTATTGATGTTAGTTGGTGTATAACGGAACTGGTTGGAGATTACGTTCTGGCAAGAAAGTTGATGAGAATGAAGTTCAACTAATAAATAAACGATAACCTGACTACTGGATAATATTATGACATTATTTGTAAGGTAGGTCTTTACTCTTGTAAAGTCAAAACTTGAGCTGTCAAAGAAATAAGGCTTCAAACTTAAGCTGTCATTCTCAGGAGTTTTTCAGTTGATTGTGTTATGTCGTTTTTCATTGGACGTCCAGAAGCATTCGGAAGAGTCCAGAAGTCTTCTGAGACCATTCCATTGGAGTGACTTTGACAGACGGAATGCTTCTGAGAAGAGCATAACTCTTCCGTTTTGAAAACAGAATCGTCCGTTGAAAACAGAATACCCGTTCCATTGGAGGTAGAAGAAGAAACGTTAAAAAAAAACAATGAAAACGACATTAGACTATAGGCGTTTTTAGCTGAACATTGTTGTTATTGTTATTTTGACATTTCAGGATAAAATTTGCTTTATCTGTAACCTTCACAAAATGGCGTTCTTACTTTTGTGCGAAACAAAGGCTAAATTAAACACTTGACAGTGTGAGCGGGCCACAATGACAAGCAATAACTTGTTTGACATCTTCTGTCAATAAAATGAATTATCTTCAGAGAATAGGCCAGTTCCACCTAACAACTAACAACATCTCACTGAGATCTCAATGTCACTTTGACTGAGGCTAAATCATTTGGTGGAACATAAAATGGTTACCTTACAAATTGTTGTTGTACATATGTCAGTCACGTCAAAATAGCTGAGTGAGAAATCGAATCCAAAATATTTTCATCTCACAGATCTCAGAAAAAAATCTCAATTCTCAGCTGATATCTCTTAGATCTCAGTGAGATGTTGTTAGGTGGAACTGGCCTAATGTCATTTAAAAGATTAAAGTCACCGAAATGTCACACCATAAAATCGAGCCCTTACCGCCAAATTATCGTAAGCGACACTTCGAATATTCATTTTTCTCAGCTTTGTAAGCGCAATAAGTAACATTTATTATTTATGTTTGTGTTTTTTATGTTTAAAAATAGTAATATCTGAATGTTTAAAAACGGATAAAGTACTTAAAATTAGAATTTACTACCAAATCTTTGTTTTAAAATAAGTTTAATAAAAAATTGGATTTTGTCGCTTACGATAATTTGGCGGTAAGGGCTCGAAATTATGTCAAACAACAGAATAATGGCGTTTGTATTTGTCAAATGTCAATCCATAATTATTATCCCATTCGGAATCCCATAATCACTTTTCCAATTCTGATGTTTGTTGCGATTGTATTAATTTCAAACTTACTTTTATACTTTTTCAAATACATTTGTGAAATTTTGCGATCTTTGTTGTCAAATTTTTTCACTAGGTAACATCCCCATCGTTCGAGTTTGACAATTTATCTTACTTTCAGATTTGCTCCATTGAACGCCTTCAGAATTGGCATGTGTTTCTAGATTGACGCAAAAACAGACAGAACTGTCACTTTTATCAAATTGAAAACAACCAAAATTGTCAAAAATGCTCAGTAAAATTGAGATGTCACTTACTACTGGTTTGGTTTGGTTTTCCATTGCAAATTTCGAAAGAGCGTCGTGATGCATGTGGAGCTGCATGCAAGCCTGTGTAATTGTTCTGCGCTGCATAGAAAACCTGCACGTTTGTTGAGGAATAATTCACTTTGACAGTCTTTAAAGTGTGTTGGGTGCCTTAGTACTCATTTGAAATGCACTTCTAAAAAAAATTGACAGACAGAACTAACGCTTAACGCATCTCGCTAATGTAATTGATTCAAATCTTTTGTTTAATTTTTGTTGTTTATCTTAAAGTTGACATTCATTTCGTTTTTTATAATATGGAAAACAGTGGCAATGCCAATGGTAAGCTAAAACTAATACTTCCACTCAGATGTTGATAAAAAACGATCCGTTAAGATTACAAAACAAACTGCAAAACGCTGGTTTTCATCCTTGAAAGAAAAAAAAACCTTAATTCAATGTGGTTTTGTGTTTAAATATCTCTGCTAACATGAACTTCTTTTGTTTATTCTTCCAGGAATACTGTCTCCTCCGGGTCCGTTTTTAACGCCCAGTCCTTCGCCATCTGTTTCAGCCAGTCCACGATTGCAGCCATCGCCATCACTATCGCCATTCCCTCAAGATGTGTTATTGGTAACTGGCAATACAATTACCAACACGACTCAGGAGCAGGTAATTTACACTTAAGTGAAACAACAAAAAGCAGTTTACTAATTTTTATTATTTTTAGGAACGCAAGGCGGCGACGCCTGGCAGACGTCAATCAATCCACCAATACACAACTGGCAGTCCAAATGCCGGCACAGTGGTATTCCAACCAAGTCCCTCGCAATCACCAGCGGCTGCAACAACAGTCATTGGTGTTACGGGCAATGAATTCAATACAACCCTCGTTGGATCCAATAATATTTCATTGAATAAGGTTTGTTGTCACTTTTGCACTTCCACCGAATGTTGAAATTCATTTGCTTCCACTTTTGTTTCAAATTCAGAAAGCTAATAAACGTACATCACAAGGATTCACTGGCTATGGGGGGCAGACACAAGCAATTAATACATCCAATTCGTTTGCGACAGCAAATGTGGCTAGTAGCCCAAAAGGGCAAACGAAAAAAGCCACAAACGTGCCCACATCGATAATACATAGTAATAGTGTTAATACAAATTCTTTAAATAGTCACCAACAACAACAACACCAGCATCATCAGATTCATATTAATCATAACACAAATTCGCATTCGCATCCAAATCCCGGCTGTAGTCCTTTGACATCGGAAAGTCCGATAGCCAGTCCGAGTGGTAACGGTGGCATTAAACCACCTACACCTCAGCCAAACAATCAGCCGCCACAAATGTTGCAGCAATTTCCGATGGTCGGCGCTGCTGGCAATCAAATTTTCCAATTCATTCAATCACCCCAATTGATTGCCACAACAACACAGCAGCAACTCATCGCACAACCAAATAATCAACACCAACAACAGCAGCAGCATCAACAACACCAACAGCAGCAGCAACAACAGCAACAAAGGGGCACCGCCACAGTTCAAACGCACCACCAGCAACATGCCGTCACTCAGCAGCAGCAACAGCAATTGCAGCAACAACTGCAGCACCAGCTCAATTTGGCCACATCGATGGCCCAGAGCTCGAATCTGGCCAATGTTGCGTCATCGGCTGGTGGTGCAACTGGGATCCTGCACACAGTGACCCAACAACAATCAACCAAATCATCAAAAGCCCCACAACAGATTCTACCAAAACCTCAATCAGCAGCGACCAATGATAAACTAATCAAGGGTCAGATCTCGCAGTCACCTCAACTCCAGCAGCATAATGCCGTGAACAGCGCCAATGCGCAACAACAAATCATTCTGCCCACGGGCAATCTCAACACTCAGCCTCTGTTGCTCAATCAAATGCCAGTTTTAGTTCAACAAAACACGCCGCAAGGTGTGCAGCTTATCTTACGGCCGCCAACACCTCAGTTGGCGACCCCATCGCTGGTCATTCACAATTCCCGCCCACAATTGCAGCAGCAACAGCCTCAGCAGCTTCTGCGTATCCTCAACACCAATGGTGCTATGCAGTTGGCAACCACGCCGACGTTTATTGTTTCGTCGCAGGCGAATCTCATTCAGCAAACGGCCAATCTGCAAACAATCAAGACCAATTCCAATCAGCCGGCCATTACGCAGCTGACCGGTTTGCATGCAGCTCTGGCATCGGCGTCCGCAGGTCCTCGATCTCAGCAATTCATCAATAGTCACATCCTCGGACAAAGTGTGGCCGCTCAGCTGCAGAATCTCCAACTCAACGGCAATCATCACCTCGCTCAAATTCAAATGCCAAATGGTCTCAACGGACAGATACTGTCGCAATTGCCTACCCAATTCCAGCAGAGTCTAGCCAGTTTCGGACAGCTCAATCAGAATATCAATCTGAATCAATTGAATAGCACAAATATTCAGCAGATTGCTGCTGCAGCAGCGGGAGCGGCATTTCAGTCGCCACCGCCGCAGCATGTTGCTGACTTGCAGATGTCGGCAACAGGAACTGTCATACCCTCGCAAAATATACAGTTCTCGAGTATAGCATCGCCGGCGGTGACACCTCAGCCGCAGTTGATTCCTTCGGTGACGCCGGAACCGGCGCGAAACTCGACTCCAGTGACTCTGCACAATGTTATGTCCAGTCCGCAGCATGTCAATGCGAATATCAATGTTAGTGGCGCTGGGCAGCAAGTACAAAACAAGGCGGCGCATGAGATTCCCGTTCACGAGACCAAGGTTCGCAAAACAAAGCCAAGGAAGAAAAGGAACCAGGTTCAGCAGCAGTCACAACAACAACAACAGCAAGTGCCAGTGTCCCAAACGCCTTCCATCACAATGATGGCACAATCCTCCTCCTCCTCCACGTCAACTACCACAACAACAACAACGACAACTTTGCCTCAAACAACAAATAACAGCCTGCCTGATGCTGTAAACAGTAAAAACTCGACTGCTTCGAACAACGCCAGCACAGAAGAATCGCCACCACCAGCGGCGACACGTACAAAACTCGATCTCGGTAATGTTATGAAGCTCTGCGGCATAATGGAGGATGATGACGACTTCATGGAATGTGATGATCCCACGCCTCAGCCGATGCCACCGCCACCACCGCAGCAACAAGTAGAGGAACAAAAAATAACGTCCCCATCACCACAACAACAGCAGCAGCAACAGCAACAGCAACAGCAGCAACAACAACATCAACATCAGCAACAACAACAACAGCAACAACAGACCAACGACATAATGATATCGATTCCTGGTCAGAACAACGATGTTCCGTTCACATTCTCGATACCTGCTTCACAGCAGCAACAGCTTAACAATGCCGCAAAATCGCAAGGAGAGTTGCGCCTACAAGCTGGCAACCTGGTCGATATGAATGGCATTGAATCGGGACAGAATATTCTAATCAAAATCGATCAGAACGACTCGACACAGCCGTACACTATATCAATTCCAAGACTTCCCACCGCCGAAGAGATTCAGCAACAGCAACAACAAGCGATGCAACCCCAACAAATCCATTTAACTACGCAGCAAGGTCAGAAAACTATGACAGCAACTAGTCAAGGCATTACGTACAGTTTTGCTCCGGCCCTGACAAATTCCTCAATGACCACATCTGCTGCGATGGGTTCGGTTGTTGTGACCAGCAATCATCAGCTAAATCCGATTATGAGAAACTCAACTGGTGCTACGATGCAGTCACAAATTAACGAGATTCAAAATCAATTGATTGCTGTGAGTGGGGTTAATGTCCGACAGCAGCCGCAACAACAGCAACACCAGCCAACGAGTAATATAGTTACCAGTGCGACTGCAACTGTGACTTCTGTAACCTCGACAACGAGCAGCACGCCAACGGTGACAACAACTGCAACAGTTAAACCACGCCGAAAACCCGCCGTTCGTCGAAATGGGAAGAAAGTCGAAGCTGCTTTGGCAGCAGCTAATGCGGCGGCTGCAGCAGCAGCGTCTGCAGCGGTGGCTTCATCGACAACGACAACTACTACAAGCACTGCATCGACACCGAACGGAACCACCAATAATCAGAGCCTGATGACGTCCGTAGGTCAAGTTCCTAGCCAAATTGGCAACATTCAAATATCACAGGTAAGTCTTTTAACTTTCTTTTGTAGTCTTCCTTTATTCACATGAATTTGTTCTCACTTTAAGGTTGATACAACTAAACCAACTGGCCAGAATCAGCCCCCAGTTGCAGGGACAGTTGAGAACAAAATACAAATAATGCCGATTCTTGACAACGCTGGCGTTAAAATAGGCAGTCACAGTCAGATCACCCAGCAACCTCAGCAGCAACAGCAACAAAATCACAACCATCACCCACCGCAACAGCAGCAACAGCAAATTGTCTTCAACCAACAGCCGCAGCAACAGCAACAACAGCAACTTCAGCAGCAGATTCAACAACAACAACAGCAGCAGCAACAAGAAGCCAATGCAAAAGCAACAGCTGAAGCTGCCAACCGACCAACGATCTCACAAGTTCCACAAATCTCCGGCAATGTTTCTACAGCAGTCTCTGCTTTGATTCCCCAACTCACTGGAAGTCTGAGTCTCGCCTTTACCGAACACTGCGAACGCTTGCTTCTGCGACATGATCCTAATTCGCCGCAGGATCAACAATCCCAGTGGATTCTGCAGGCTCTGTTGAAGGGTGCTCTCCCCAACTTGACAATAATCAACGAACCTTCTGGAGTTGGTGGCAGCAACAATAGCGCTCTCGATAAAAGCAAAATAACCCCATTCGTTATGGCTGGCAACCCGACGACGATCAAACAAAACAACAATCAACAGCAGCAAATGGCCACTGGGACTGTGACAAAGAATAAATCCGGTGGGATGCAGTTGCAAATCAATATCCAGCAACCACCGCAACTACAACAACAGCAGCAGCAACAGCAAGCGCAGCAGCAGAATGCCCAGACGTTGGATCAGAAGAAAATCGCTGAAAATAAGTCGAACAACAAGAATTCTCAGCAAAAGAACCAACATCAAATGCAGTTAAATCAAAATTCAGCTATTCAACAGCAGCAGCAGCAACAGCAACAACAACAGCAGCAGCAGCAACAGAATCAACAACAACTGCAACAGCAACAGAAGCAAAACTCGTTTCTGGTCAATCAGAATAATCAAAAATTCGTTGCCTTGCCAAAAGTTGAGTCAAACCAGCAGCTCTTCTGCCTGAATACCATCAACAATCAAATCACCCAAATCAATCCTGGCCAAACAACAGCTTCCCTCGGACCCATGGAACGGCTGATCATTGCTCCGGCTGGCATCAATGCCCATCAACTCGCACAGTGCTTGTTGCAGGGTCAAATCCACTTCGACAATGATCACTCAAATAACTCGACGACATCACAACAACAAGCACAACAACAACAGCAAGTGTCGTCGACAACTCCTGTCGCTTCTACGGCTCCGCAGCCGCGTATTCAGCAGCAGCAGATTGTCCATCCGCAACAACACCAACCGATTCAGCCTCTGCAACAGCCAACACAGGCGCCACCTGCCAAGCAGGTTGCCAATGTAGCACCAATCATCGATCAGAGCAAAGCTAAAATGGAACCCAAGTCCAAGAAGGCAAAGCCTCGTAAACCAAAGATCTGTCTGGAACCGAACACAACATCCACAACAAAGAACGCTGTTGTCAAGCCGATGCCAAAAGTCGACTTATCCGTCAAGCCAAATACAAATCCCGTTCAGATTGTGCAACCGAATGTTGCCAAATCGACAATGATTCATCCATTTCAGTCGCAATCGTCGACGGGGACCAAACTCATTGGTGTGACAGCGCCCATGCAGCAGACACAGCATCGCAACAACAACATCAACAACCTCAATTTGAACAACAACCAGTGCAATAGCAACAACAACTCGACCACAAACAGCAATAACGATAGCAATATTTTGAGCAATTCAGCAACATCAACATCACAGCCACAAACATCTAATTCAGCACAATCACTGCAAATGGCCAACAATCAAATGCAGCCGATGCAGCAGCAGATACAGCAAACAACAACCGTGTCACGTGTGCAAACAATTCAGCTAACGCCGGAACAGCAACAATTGCTGAAAACCGTACAAATGCATATTCAGCAGCTGTCAGCAAAGATGCAGAACAAGTCTCTGCTCTCGACACTGAACATCCCGACTGACTTGGACACGCACAATCCGATATACAGTAAACCACTGCCTTCGCTCAACAATTTGCAGAACATGAGCGATGCTGAGATCTATACGGCGCTTCAGGGTCTGTTCATTGAGCAGCAAAGAATTCTAGCATCGGGGAAATTGATTCCAACGCCGGGAAACTTTGTTCCAGGCCAGAATGGAAGTTTTGCTTTGATTCAGCAGCCAACGTTTTCACTGCAGCCATCGCAACAGCAGCAACAGCAACAACAACAGCAGCAGCAGCAACCGCCGGTACAGAGTGTGCCCGAACAACAGAAGGTTGGTGTGGGGAATTTCGAGAACAAGGTGACGCCGGCAAACGCAACGGCTCCGCATAGTATAGGAATAGTCCGTTCGGAAGGCCAGACAATACCAGCCAACATTGTCCAGCCGAATAATCACAACACGACCGTGAACACTTCGACGGCACCCTCATCTTCCTCCTCTGGGTCCGCCTCTGCCACCGTGTCATCGTCCACCCAAAGGATACATATCTATCCCATGCAGCATCAGCAGCCAACGCAACAGCAACAACAAAACAAGCAACAAATTCAACTCAAACAACAACACATTCACCACCAAAAGCAACAAATCAGCATCCAAACCCATCACCATCAAAAACAACAGCAACATGTGATATCGATATCAAAAGATGGCAAACACACAATCACCATGAGCCATCCGCAGGCACAACATCAACAACAACAACAACAACAACAGCAGCAGCAGCAGCAACTCCTCCAGCAACAACAGCTGCAACACCAACAAATCACCCAGCAACAATTTATTCAGATCACCAAGCAAACCCACAATTCAGCGCCGCAGTCTACCGTCATTCAACAGCAACAGCAACTTCTCAGCCAAGCAAATGAACTGTCAAAAACTGTCACAACATCTACTTCGACAACAGTACAAATGAACTCGGTAATCAGCACGAAGATGGAGACCGATTTGAAGACAGCTATTGTCCCTTTGAGTCAGCAGAAGCCGAATCTTCAGCAACATCAACAACAGCAGCAGCAGTTGCCGCAACAGTTCCAAAATCAATCTCAACAACAACAACAGCAGCAGCAACAACAAAGTTGCAGCCTTATTCCATTGGCTCAGAGTGTAACAATATCCCCCACAGCAGCATCGTCGACCACGACATCAACCACAACAACGGCGATATCGTGTTCGAGTACGGTGCCGATTGAGAGCCCCCAGCCCAAAGTTGCCCGCCTATCTTTGTGAGTGTGTTATTCAAAAAGTTGAAATCGTTGGAATTTTCTAAGAATTGTTTTTTTAATACAATTTTCTTTCTCTCTTTCCCTTTCGACAGATTTATTCGTCAATTGGAGGTGGATCAACACGGATGCTTGAATCCTGACTATGTGAATCCGTTTCAGAGCAAAGAGGAAGCTGTCAAAAGGCTAGTTAGGTGGGTTTCGTCATTCATTGGTGATTTTGCTTGTTGACTAATGAAGTTGTCTATTTCTTTCGTAGATACCATTGTATGTACGAGAATGATGAGGAAATACCTAGTGACGAAGAATTGGAGTTCGAGAACACGGCATTGCAATTGGAAGATAAATTCAAGGACATAGCTGCGAAATACAAGAAGTTACTCTTGTTTGATTCAATGGTGAGTCTAACCACGCTTCTGTCCCTTCATACTCTATAGCCGAATTGTCTTTTTCTTCATTTCATTGCAGCGTCATCATAGTACCTCTGAGTTGTGCCAAATTAACCGTCTCCTGATCAAGGATCTCCAACAAGATCTCCTCGATATGCGTGCCGAAGCATTCCCTCAAAACCAGCAGCATAATCCCTACACGCACAACAACAGCATCATATCGAATCCGCTCAGTGCTGTTAGCACTTTCATGCCAATTAAACGCGAATCAGACAACCAGTCAAACGATTCTAGTCGTTCCACTCCCATCCAACATCAACAACAACAACCACCACATCACAACACCTCACACTGGAAACAGCACTTTGAACTAATCAGCAGCAACAGCAGTTGCAGCAGCAATAGCCAAATCAAGAACGAAGTCAAAACAGAGCCTTCCGAGTTTGGTGATGGCTCGAAATTGAACTTCCAACGTCGTCTTACACCGTCGGTACTGAACAACTCGACAAACAATGGCATTCAGTCACCGTTCCTCAAACAATATTGCAACTTAAATATTGTCAAGAAGGACGAAAAGGACCAGATCTTCTATCCGTGTAGCAAGATGGCTGCTTCAGCGTTGACTGTAGGAGAGACTCAGCATTTCAATGGAATGAAAAAAGACCTGGACAACGATGTCAAGAAAGAGTACATCGAAAATTTCGACATCGAATCAGAGATCACGCCTAGTTTCATAATGAAGAAAGGCCACCAGACCCTGCAGCAACTACAGCAGCAGCACCAGGAGCAACATCAGAACTTGCAGCAAATGCAGCAGAATATCCATACTAATGTCTTGACATCGTCATCGTCATCATCGTCTTCATCGTGTGCCTTTAGCAATCTGAAAAATAATATTCGCAGTGACATCGGCGGTGCGGAGGTTCCACTGAGCGATTTGCGTTCGGACTTCCAAGTCAACTGCTTCTCGTCTGTCCCTGCTGGTGGCAATTCGGACAACAGCACGACTTTCAACAATGAAAGCGTGCCCTACGAACCGGATGACAAAAAGCAAGAATCCTGCGATGAATGGTTGTGCATCCAGAAAGAACTGAATCTCATAACCGAGAAGAAATCGGAAATGAAACTGCAAGCTGCGCGTGCTAACAGTTCATCCAACCAGCAGCTGGCGGACATATTCGAGAATGCCACCAGTCCGAAGGACTTGTCAGAACTGTTTGAGAACGGCAAAGACCAGCACGAGAGTGGCCACTCGATTGAGCACCTGTCGGAATTCTTCAATCCCGAATCGGTGGGCAGTAAATCAGTTGAGAATCGTTTGGAAGCGATGTTCGGTGAATCACCGGTCGTGGACAAAGGCGAGACCACACAGGACATGGTCGAGTCTGGCCTGGAAGAACTGTTCAGTGAGTCCCAATCGCCGGCAGCAGCTGGCAACTGCAATCAAATCCACACTCCGCAGAATTTCAACCCAGTGACAGTGGTCGGGAATGAGAGCTCTTCGGGAATTCCTTCGGATAAGACTCATTCATGGACAAGTGATTTGATTCAACCGACTGCCAGCTCATCGCCATATCTCCAAGGAGGCTCTTCACGAAGAGTAGTACAATCGTCGCAACCGAGCTCGTGTAGCTTCGCCGGCCAGCAACAAACCCACCAAATCCAATTGTCCAACAATCCACAATGGATGCAGACGATGGAAGCTCAACTCCATGAGTTTATGACCACTTCGGTGCAGGAGCAACATGTCATGGTGAATGGAGAAGTTTCCGATGCGACAGACGGCCGTAAACGCCAATGGAACGGTGACCTCCTCGACCATCAGGAAATCAAGAAGATGTGCTTCTCTGTGGGACCAAAGTCCGACGACCACCATCAACTGGTCGACGCAGATTTGCTCAATCTACACGACCCCACCGGTGAACTGATTCGGCATGCTGTCAGCATGCAACAGAATGCTGCCCTCAATGTAGAGAACGGCCCTGGAGGCTTTCAGCAGATGCTCAATTTCCACCAACAGCAACATCACCAACAACAACAGCAGCATGCTCAATTCCATCGCCACCATCTCCAGCAAATGCATCACTCACAAATGCATGGTGTGGGTGGTCTTCTCGATGCCATGGGCATGGGCGTTGCTGGTCAGGCCAACCTCAGTGGTGGCAGCAGTGGCAGTTTATCGTCGAATTTTGACGATGACATCAGTCGTCATGTCCAAAATGCCATCGATAGCATTTTGAATCTGCAGAACAGTGAAGGTGACTCACTCACCTTCTCACTGGACCATTCAATGGGATCATTCCTCAGCGAGAGCATGCTCGAACACAGTCAACACAATCAGAGTTCGGGCAATATCAATTCCAGCTGTGCTCTGGCTGGTGCCGATCCTGGTGATTGCATGCTCAGTGGTGGCCCAAATGCCACCGGTGAGAACAGCAACATGATGGTGGACTCGCCAACATCGTCCGTCATGTCCGGCTCAACGAATGGCGGCCGAACCAATGACATCACTACCACAACAACTGCAGGTAGCAATGTTCTTGTAAACGAAGTCACGGATTTTAGTAGCTGCGTAGCAGGTATCGATGACTCTGTAAAGTCTATTATGACATCTTGACAGATGTCGGCTGCTGCCAATGTGAGGATGGAGTTCAATGCGGCTGCACTTTGAAAGTGAGAGCGTCTTCCACCTCTCGGAATGGTCGTGTAAGATTTTGTTGTCTTTTTAACTTGTCTAATTTATTGTAAATTTGTTGAAATCTTGTTTTGTTTACTATTTTATAAGTTTTATCCATTGGATTTTTTTATGCATCGAAATGGTCGGAGGCACGGCCTCAGTTGAAATAAAAACTAACGAAAAGTTTTGACTTAACTTTAACAAAATCGTTTTTGTACATTTGTACATTTTATCCCAATATCACATTCCTTCTTAGTTTTTAGAAAAAGAAATTACATAAATGAGGTTTTGAGTCCATTAAAAGATAATTTCTGTTAAACATTTATTTAATTCTTTTTCAAATTAATTTTAAAACCATTAACGAACATTTAACGATAACATTTCCGACATATAAATAACCTTTGTTCAGCGAGAAAAAAAGGCAGCACAGTACAGCACAGCTTCATGAGAAATGTCAGAATAGTTTGTATACTTGACAGTTTCATTCGCTTGGTGTGAAAATTAACCACGAGGCGTTTCATTTCAACTGTTAAAGCAGGCAATACATTAGGTCCGTTCCACACTCAGTTTGAAACTGCCGAATTTAGTAATATTTGGTTATTTTTGTTCAGAGTCTGTTCCCAACTTCAAAAATTGTGTAGAAGAGAGCGCTCACGAGAGTGTACAAAATTTCCCCACCCTGACAAATTTAGCCCAAAGAATTTCTTCCGGCAGAAATATGAGTTCTGTCAAATGAGAATTTGACATGCATCAAACAGAAAAAAAAATCCAGTTTTGTAAATTTTTTCTTGAATTTGGTTTCTTGAATTTGATTTTTTTCTCTCTGAGAGAGTTTTCTCCCCACTCCTCAGTATTTGACAGATTGCCTAATTTAGTGCACAAAAAGTCTGGAACAGACCTATTATAGCCGCAGTTATACTTAAGTCATCGATAAGTAAATATCAAACAGTAAAATTTTTATAAAGACTCAATAAAGAATATTCTATTCTAGCAGGTTGCCATGGTTCAGAGGATAGAGTAGTCGATTGCTAAGCCGAACGCTACGGGTTCAAGCCCCAGCTTCGGCAGCGTTCCTTTCTACGAAAATCGCCAGCTTATCTGAGGCCACCTTTGCGATAATATGAGACAATAAATATCTATGTCTCCTCCTCTGAGCCACGTAGGTTTATGTTATGTGTGATTTCTTTCTATGTGTCTATCTGTCTCTCTCTGTTGTGTTAATGTCTTGTTCTGTCCCAGCCGATAGCCTCAGTTGCCAGTGCTGCTATGTGTCAGTAGTCCGTTACATTCATGTGCGAAGTACTGTGAAATGTCAATGTCAATGTTATTCTATTCTATTCCATTGCTGTTTCTTGTTGCAGCGGAAACACATTGATTTGATTGCTCGTCAAATTCAGTTGACAACAGATGCAAAAAGTAGAAAATTAACCAATTTTATCGGTTGCATCCTTTGCATCCTTTGACGGATTGTATGGGTCGCCGCCTTCAACAAATATTCATTCTAGAAATCTCCGAAAACAAACACTCATCAGTTGACATTTTTTGTTACACTTTAAAATCTCTGAGAGTCCCTTAATCTAAATACAATTTGTCATATGGAATTGGCCTATTCATTCAGAATACCAGCTTCTAACAGTAATTTTTATTTGGCAATCCCGGAGGCCGGAGCATTCCAACGATCTTCTATTTTAAAAAAGGCTCTCTATAAACAAAGCTGTGCTGGTCATTCCAAAAACATTTCGGATGATTCTTCACACGCTCTCAGAGAATTGTTGATGAGAGTAAGCCACTTAGGCCTTGGCTCTTCAAGAGCTGGCGCGCCACTCTATTTATTTTATTTTTAAAAGTGATAGAACTAACAAAAATCGGGAGTAAAGGAACAGAAAAGTGGGATAATTTATGAGTTTTAGTGAGTTTTCGGGAGTTTTAGGGAGTAAAACAACAGACCTAAATTTTTGAAGAAGATTTTAATGATATTTTTTATTGGTATCCTACCCTATTATTGCTTTTGAATTTCAATTTGATTCTGACTTCAAATCAAGAAGCTTAGTTGTCTTCTATAAAAGAGAGCTTTCTTTTGCGACCAATCGAATGATTTCAGGAAAACCCATACGGCCATACACCCCAACCCTTAACGGGTACCTATAAAATTCCAGACTGCAGAATATGAACAAAAGCTAAAGGTCTTAACCCCACAAACCCGGGGTGCAGCGAGGCCAAGTTCCGTTCGAGGGGTAACAACTTCGTGACGAGCTCCTTGAGCGCAACGCCCCAGGTCTGTGGGGTTAATAGCTTTGGGGATAGCTTGGTCTCCGGATTTAATGGGGTATTGTGTTCAAAAATTCCATACCTCCCGACATACGACAGCCCTGGTTGGTAGTTCTTTTCGACATGACATACACTGGCTTTTCGATTAAAGAACAAAGAAACTAGAAACTATATGTATGTGCTTGCAAACAATTCCGAATATCACTTCTGACGTTATAGTCCTTTCTCAAATTCGTTATCACCGTAACAGTTCCTAAATGCATGCCCGATAGGAGGATTAGCCGAGAGAAAACGGTCCAAAAATTAACTCGTGTCTGACGTTTTTTTCCTCTTACGGAGAACTGCAAAAACTTCCGATTGGAAGCCGCACAAGGTTATGGGCACCCTCCAACACCATAAGAATTGAAAAAAGACTTTAACGAATCATAGGAATTTATCGTAGCATATATGCTCTGAAAAGCGTTGTTTCAGAGGTTTCCACCTGACTTGGGCCTTCATCTCTGATTGTATGTAAATTAATACAGGGGCAATGATCAGTTATAACAAGATAGGAAAGCTTGCCGTCAAAATAACAATTGCCTACAAACTTAAAAGCAAATTTGCTGCAAGAGTATGCGACTATGCGTGTATGAAAAAATAAAATTTTAGGTATTTGGAGGGTAAAACGTAGGTAGGCTCCAATCTTGTTATTTCTGATCAGTGTACAGGGGCCTGATTATGGGATTCGCGGCGGATTGTTTAGCTAGCGAGTTTGACATTTTTCAATTATTGCTTTCGCTTTCGCCTTCTTCCTTTTGAATTCGACCAATTAACGATTTCGAAGGCGAATTTAAAAAGTCATAACTCATAATGTACGCTGGCAAGTTAAAATCCGACGGCTTTTTTAGGCGGATTTACAGGCGAAAGAGTGTTTATTATTATTAATTGTTTGATTTCGTATCAAATCACTAGAATATTGGAAGAAATATTTTCGTTCCGCCGCGAATTCGTTAATAAGGAAATACGACGCGAATCGAATTTGAAAGGTCAAATTGAAAACGATCAGCCGCGAATTGCAAAATCAGGCCTCAGGTTGAAATTCTTAGAAATCCAAATCTTTGTCTCATTTCAATCTACCTACTAATAAGCTAGTTTGACCCTTTAAACCATTTCTCGTTTTCATTTTGCATATTTTATTCTTTTATTTTTGGGGCGACTTTCCTATACCGTATTTTATGTTTTTTTTTCTTTGTTTTAGCTGTCAAATAGTGAGGTAACAACTTCAGGTTGAAGTATGTTAGTGTTGGCAGATGAGTAATATTTTACCCAATGTTAGAATTTGAATTGATGATAAAAAATTTCGGGTGATACATTAATATTATTAGTTGTGAAAACAGCTTTTTGTAGCAAACAGAAAGTATATACGACGGTTTCGCCGTTAAGGGATTTTCACCCTCGATGTAGAATGCACGACTGGCTACGCGCTCGCCGCAAGCGCCTCGACAACGACTGGGTATATATTCAAAACTCAAAATGTCTTCAAAGGGAAATATTTAGGAAAATTTCCGACCCGAAAAAATCCCATAAATATACGCAGTCTGCCGGTACTAAAAATGACATTTAATCGTGAATTCTGTGCAAAAAATGCGATTTTATTTAATTAATTACAAATAGAAATATTAATTTCCGACTGTTTGTGCTTTATTAACGCGTATCTATCGATTGAGACCATTTTCATCTTCAAATTCAGAATCCGGTATAGGAAAATAGATAGAGCCTTTTTTTTATTAAATGGACTCAAAAATCTTATAGTGTATATTTTTTCAAGCAAATTTACAAATTCCTTTCCTAAACAAAGCCAAACCCACAACCCATCGTCCTTATTTACTCCATAAATCCCATCATCAAAATTAACACCAAAGCAAACAATCAAACGATCCCTAAAACCGTTGGCAAATTACTGAATTTCTAAAGAAGAAGAAAAA
Source organism: Sphaerophoria taeniata (assembly GCA_943590905.1). Taxonomy (NCBI): domain Eukaryota; kingdom Metazoa; phylum Arthropoda; class Insecta; order Diptera; family Syrphidae; genus Sphaerophoria; species Sphaerophoria taeniata. The sequence goes on from OX016540.1 coordinate 265,690,398, forward strand.
TCAAATTGTTGTTACTGTAAATATGTATTTATGTAAAACTTGTACCGCGACTGTTTCTGTATTATAATTTCCTAAGCATTGATTCTTCAAAAACAAAGAATAAAATATCACACACACCCACGCAACAAAGACCAGTTTGACAAACCAATTCGTTCTCTTAAAAACAAAATACAAATAAATTAATAAAATTTTATTAACTAACCACACTTTTTGTAAATATGTACTTGGGATCGATCGAAAATACTTTAAATGATCTCTTTTCAAAAAACAAAACAAAAAAACCTTAAATGTACTTTTAGAATTAAAAAAACAAAACAAAAATTAACTACAAAATAAAATTATACACAAAATACTTACAATTATTCAAAATGTTTCTCAAAAAATAAATTAATGCAATAAATCACATTTTTCTATTTAAAAAGTAGAAAAGTAAATAGAAAAAAGAACATGATTGCCGTAAAAAATAAAGTCGAAGTTTTTATCAATGTCGAAAAAATTATCATAACTACGTAATTTTTTTTTAGTAAGGGTAAATAGTTATAAGAAAAAAAAATATAAAAAAATAAAAAACAACACATAAGCTATTAATAGTAATTTATTGGAAAAAATAAGAAAATCGAATTAGTTGCTTAAGTTATTTAGCTGTAAGTCTTAACAATTAAATATTCAAAAAAATACCATCAAACAAAACAAAAAAAAAAACCTTAAATGTTAAGGTTTTAAAAAAACTCAAAAACAAACTTAGACAAATGTAAAATGTATTAAATCTACCATTTAGTGTACAATTTTTAACCATAAATAAAGTATTTTTGTTTGTAATTAAATATTTTTGATTTTCTAAATTTTGATAAAACAAAAAAAAAACCTTAAATAAAAAAAAAAACAATTTTGGAAAGACAACAAAACGTATTAGCGAGTAAAAAAAATTAAATTAATTCATAGACTATCTGATGGTATAAACAAAAATAAAATAAAATTAAAAATAGTATTTTATAAATTAATTCTATCGGTAAACGAATGCTACCGAAAAAAAACAAAATTATTAATTTAATAAAATAAAATTGACGATAATAACTAAAACTGTTTAAATAATAATTATTATTGCAGAGCAGAAGAGATAATAAAGATGACGAGAAAACAATGTTTTAATTAAAATTACTGTCGTTTTTTTAATTTTTTTTATTTAATATCCGAAAACATAAATCCAACAAAATATTTGTAGTTAATTAATTTGTTTTTGTGTCGATTTTAACAAAATTTCGAGGAGAGATAAACTGATACTTTTTTTCTTTAATTTTATTTTTTTATAATTTTTTAATTTATAGAAAATTCATCTTAATGTAAAAAACAAAACAAAAAACAAAAATAAAAACAAAACACCATACAATTATAAGGATTTTGTAGATTATTTTATATTATATAATAGATTCTATTTATAATTTAAACAAAGAACCGTTAAAAATATACAAAGTCAAACCAAGACAACATTTTTAAAACAGAAACACACTGGTTTTTTATTTGTTTTTTTTTTTCATTGACACACATACATTAACATTTTTTGGTTTGTGTGATCGGTTATTTTCTTTTGTAATCCACATCCACACTGCAACGGAACTCTGGAGAGAGGAGCTGAGTAGGTATTTGGTTGGTTTTCTTAAAAAATCTTGAAGAATTTGGATTGAAGCATCATGAGTAGGTATACAAGACTATGAGATGGACGTAAGTATTATACTTAAATAATTACAAAACCCTCATTCAGAAACCCTGTGTGAACGTTTTTGTTTCAATTTTGTGTCCGACTTGAAAGACAAATTAACAAGTTTAAAACGTCTATTACGCCAGCAGAACCATTTCATAAGCCGACACCGAAAAGTATTCAGTATTTTCTTGCTAATTTGTGCCGCAAGAATTTATTTTGTTGCTCAAATAGTTTTCGGACAAAAGCGCGTTTACGTTTCTTTTTCTTCTGAAAAAATAGTAAGTATACGCCCGAGTTAACTTTACCATAAAACGTTAATTTCAATACCTGAAAAGGTATTTTCAAAGAGAAAACAACATTTACCGGGTCAGCTTGTAGAATAAAAAATAAACAGTTAAAAATAAACAGGTGTTTAGTTCTTGTAAAACTCAAACAAAAACAAATAGTGTAGGTAAAATTCTTTCTATTTGTTCATTCGAAACCCCATGTTGAAGCAAAAAATTCTAAGCCATTTAGTCGGAACAAAGATCAACGGGTCAGCTTCCTCTCGAGTTGGCATTCCAAAAAAACTAAATTTAATAATCATAATGTGATTTATGTCAGAGTCCTAACAATTAATCGGCCTTATTACACGTACCCGAATTTTCTGCCACCGTATACATTCGGACAGGTCAATCGCAGACATCTACGAAAAAATTTGAAATCTGCGTCGGAATTTCAAATTGAGAGCGACGTTTCGCGATTTCATGCGATGCATCGCGATTTTTTACTTACTGTTTTCGTCCGATTGTCTCCGAAACAAAAAAGTGTCGGAACTAAAAATATTTTTAACTGGTGCCGTGTAATAACGCCAAGCGAAATAAGGCCGACTTGAAGGAATTGGTCTTATTTCACTTTCTCAAAGTGAAATAAGACCGACTTTTTAAAGTTGGCCCTATTTCACTTTGAGAAAGTGAAATAAGGGCAACTTTTGTTGAGAAATAAAACCAAATTGGTCTTATTTCACTTAACGAAAGTGAAATTAGGCCAACTAATGTTTTTACTGTTTTTAGTCAAAAACATTTTTTCAATGCTTCTAACATAATAGTTGACTTGCTCAAAACAACAAAACCTTACTATGCGCTGTACTTTGCTTGCTGATGTCTGAGTTGTAACGTCCAGGTATACCGTTCAACGATCTTGGAAGCTGATTTTTCGTAAACAATTTTTAGTCCTCCAAAATTACTTCCTTTGTAAATCAACTCTCCAACAATGCCCCATGTCATGTTCTGAGTTGTGATAGACGGAACTTGAAGCGTAGTTCCCGCATGTTACTTCAAGCAGTTCCTGATAATACTTTCTTTTTTCATGAACATGTAAGTAAGATTGGTTCAATGCATGAACATATTTTTTTTTGAGGATGATGCTGATTCGGAACATTCAAGATCATTTGGTTTCATTGGGTCATTGGGAGCGAAGCGAGCGGAAAAAGATTTTGCCCAAAAGAGAATCAATTTGGGGTGTGAAAATAAAAAAATTCGCACGAATTTTTTTATTTTCACACCCCAAATTGATTCTCTTTTGGGCAAAATTTTGTCCGCTCGCTTCGCTCGCTAGCAATTGCACCTACAATATTTTTTGTCTTAAGAAATCCTTAGTTATTTTTATCTGTCCGAATTCTTAAGAAAATTAATGTTACCTGAAATGTAAAATCTTATATTACTATTCTTACTGCAAACCTTCTTTCGCACGAAATTTTAAACTTTTCACAATCTTTCTCCGAAAAAAAATTTGCCGTATCGATTCAGACAAAATTTATTTCAAGAGAAAATAGAATGAGGATCAAAACGATGTAAGCATATAATGTGTTACATGTCTTAATCCACGCGCAAGCGTTCTGGAGCCATGTCACTACTTTAAACTTTGTTTAAACTGTTTTACAAAAAGATAACAATTTACAGGCAAATTGTGAACAACAGAAATAGGATCTTTTTTTAAACAATTGTTTATTACTTTGGAATTTCGTTTGACATTTTGTTTCTTATGTTCTCTTATTTCCTTTCTGAACAATACTAATTAAAAAAAGATAAAGTATTGTAAGCAAAATTTTTTCTTATCAAAAATGTTGCATAAGATACAAAAGTATGTACAATTGTAGGGGAGAGTGGGTATTTTTGGGACACAGGAGGAATGGGACACAGACATTTTCTCAATTCCTACAATTTTTTTTCTCTTTCCTTGTATGCCAGATTCTGTCTTCAGTCTGTCCCCTACCCTCAACAAAATAAGTTGTATCTAGGAAAAAAATCACGGAGTGGAGATTAAAAAAAGGTAATTTGTGCATCAAAAGTAAAACATCTGCGTAATCTTTGAGTGAATTTTTTTTTTAATGTGTGAACTTACTGTGCAAAAGAGTGTAATAATTAGATAGCAACACCATTTTTGAAGTGAATTCATCGTTGTTTTGTTTAATTAGTGCCACACGAAAAGTGATATTATAAATTATTTATTCAAAAAGCCACGCAGGATGATTGGGACATCACTATTCCACCCTAAAGTTGTCCCAATCCTATTGATCGCAGGAGGAATGGGACAAAGTCAGTTGGTTCATGAAATGATTTTTTGCTTTTTTTCTGTCGGAGTTTCGCCTTCTTTTTAACTGAAAATAGGTTGCCAAAATGTTATTCTATCGTTAAAAATCAATTTAGCTCAGATACGATCTATAAGATCTCGGCAAATTTAATGTATTTGAAAAGTGTCCCATTCCACCCCATAGTTGTCCCAATCCTCCTGCTCGTAGGAAGAATGGGACAAAGTGAGTTGGTTCATGAAATTAATTTTTTGCTTTTCTTCTGTCGGAGTTTCGCCTTCTTTTTAACTGAAAATAGGTTGCCAAAATGTTATTTTATCTTTAGAAATCGATTTTGTTCAGAAACGATCTATAAGATCTCGGCAAATTTAATGTATTCGAAAAGTGTCCCAAATATACCCACTCTCCCCTACATAAACACATCTGTTGAAAGTGAAATAGGGCCAACTTGGCCTTATTTCAGTTTCGTAAAGCGAAATAAGGCCAACTTTAAAAAGTCGGTCTTATTTCACTTTAAGAAAGTGAAATAAGACCAATTTCTTCAAGTTGGCCTTATTTCGCTTGGCGTTATTACACGGCACCTTAACTGGTGCCGTGTAATAACGCCAAGCGAAATAAGGCCGACTTGAAGGAATTGGTCTTATTTCACTTTCTCAAAGTGAAATAAGACCGACTTTTTAAAGTTGGCCCTATTTCACTTTGAGAAAGTGAAATAAGGGCAACTTTTGTTGAGAAATAAAACCAAATTGGTCTTATTTCACTTAACGAAAGTGAAATTAGGCCAACTAATGTTTTTACTGTTTTTAGTCAAAAACATTTTTTCAATGCTTCTAACATAATAGTTGACTTGCTCAAAACAACAAAACCTTACTATGCGCTGTACTTTGCTTGCTGATGTCTGAGTTGTAACGTCCAGGTATACCGTTCAACGATCTTGGAAGCTGATTTTTCGTAAACAATTTTTAGTCCTCCAAAATTACTTCCTTTGTAAATCAACTCTCCAACAATGCCCCATGTCATGTTCTGAGTTGTGATAGACGGAACTTGAAGCGTAGTTCCCGCATGTTACTTCAAGCAGTTCCTGATAATACTTTCTTTTTTCATGAACATGTAAGTAAGATTGGTTCAATGCATGAACATATTTTTTTTTGAGGATGATGCTGATTCGGAACATTCAAGATCATTTGGTTTCATTGGGTCATTGGGAGCGAAGCGAGCGGAAAAAGATTTTGCCCAAAAGAGAATCAATTTGGGGTGTGAAAATAAAAAAATTCGCACGAATTTTTTTATTTTCACACCCCAAATTGATTCTCTTTTGGGCAAAATTTTGTCCGCTCGCTTCGCTCGCTAGCAATTGCACCTACAATATTTTTTGTCTTAAGAAATCCTTAGTTATTTTTATCTGTCCGAATTCTTAAGAAAATTAATGTTACCTGAAATGTAAAATCTTATATTACTATTCTTACTGCAAACCTTCTTTCGCACGAAATTTTAAACTTTTCACAATCTTTCTCCGAAAAAAAATTTGCCGTATCGATTCAGACAAAATTTATTTCAAGAGAAAATAGAATGAGGATCAAAACGATGTAAGCATATAATGTGTTACATGTCTTAATCCACGCGCAAGCGTTCTGGAGCCATGTCACTACTTTAAACTTTGTTTAAACTGTTTTACAAAAAGATAACAATTTACAGGCAAATTGTGAACAACAGAAATAGGATCTTTTTTTAAACAATTGTTTATTACTTTGGAATTTCGTTTGACATTTTGTTTCTTATGTTCTCTTATTTCCTTTCTGAACAATACTAATTAAAAAAAGATAAAGTATTGTAAGCAAAATTTTTTCTTATCAAAAATGTTGCATAAGATACAAAAGTATGTACAATTGTAGGGGAGAGTGGGTATTTTTGGGACACAGGAGGAATGGGACACAGACATTTTCTCAATTCCTACAATTTTTTTTCTCTTTCCTTGTATGCCAGATTCTGTCTTCAGTCTGTCCCCTACCCTCAACAAAATAAGTTGTATCTAGGAAAAAAATCACGGAGTGGAGATTAAAAAAAGGTAATTTGTGCATCAAAAGTAAAACATCTGCGTAATCTTTGAGTGAATTTTTTTTTTAATGTGTGAACTTACTGTGCAAAAGAGTGTAATAATTAGATAGCAACACCATTTTTGAAGTGAATTCATCGTTGTTTTGTTTAATTAGTGCCACACGAAAAGTGATATTATAAATTATTTATTCAAAAAGCCACGCAGGATGATTGGGACATCACTATTCCACCCTAAAGTTGTCCCAATCCTATTGATCGCAGGAGGAATGGGACAAAGTCAGTTGGTTCATGAAATGATTTTTTGCTTTTTTTCTGTCGGAGTTTCGCCTTCTTTTTAACTGAAAATAGGTTGCCAAAATGTTATTCTATCGTTAAAAATCAATTTAGCTCAGATACGATCTATAAGATCTCGGCAAATTTAATGTATTTGAAAAGTGTCCCATTCCACCCCATAGTTGTCCCAATCCTCCTGCTCGTAGGAAGAATGGGACAAAGTGAGTTGGTTCATGAAATTAATTTTTTGCTTTTCTTCTGTCGGAGTTTCGCCTTCTTTTTAACTGAAAATAGGTTGCCAAAATGTTATTTTATCTTTAGAAATCGATTTTGTTCAGAAACGATCTATAAGATCTCGGCAAATTTAATGTATTCGAAAAGTGTCCCAAATATACCCACTCTCCCCTACATAAACACATCTGTTGAAAGTGAAATAGGGCCAACTTGGCCTTATTTCAGTTTCGTAAAGCGAAATAAGGCCAACTTTAAAAAGTCGGTCTTATTTCACTTTAAGAAAGTGAAATAAGACCAATTTCTTCAAGTTGGCCTTATTTCGCTTGGCGTTATTACACGGCACCTTTTTAACTCACAAGACAACAAAGAAGTGCGTCGTTACGCATCACTAATTTATGTACGAATCGGGTACAGTGAAGCAAATAAAACTTCCGATCGGACATTTTCTCCGATCGGGTACGGTAATAAGGCTGAATAGCGGATACACAGCGTCATAGGCAGGCTACGGGGCGTATACTTACCATTTTGTTTTGTATTTTTGATATCGCTCATTTCTTTAAAGATCGTCGATTGGATAAATGTTTGTCGTATGTTACATTTGGCTACTTTTGGGAAAACGACATCAAAGTTCAGAATTTTTTTTCTCAAAAACCCTACGTCAGATATTCTTGAAAATTGTATGACTTATGTAAAAAAAAGTTTTTAGTTCAATAACGTTAAAATAAAATCGAAATAGTTGTTAAGGAACAATTTAGAGCCAATTTTGCTCAGAATGCTCTTGTCGTATGTGACTATTTCACCAAGTCTGCTAGTTTCCCAAACACATACGACAAAATTTTTAAACATGCGACAAAAATTTATCAAATGTTTGAATGGGATAGTCTTGTACATACGACAAAATGACATTAATGAAGTTGAAAAAAGACGCCATAGCAGGTCTTTTTATGCCATTTTTCCCATTATAAGGAAGACCCTGCTCACTAAGACTCTTTCTTAAATTTTGTTTCCATAACGATGGGTTCCTCTTTCTTTTTCTGCATGTTGTTGGTGTTACACTGCATAGAATAAATAAATAGAGTGGCGCTACAGCTCTTGAAGAACCAAGGCCTATGTGGCTTACTCTCATCAACAATTCTCTAAGTGCGTGTGAAGAATTGAGGGGACCTACAATTTAACGCCGATTCCGAACGGCAAAGTTGAGAAGCACTTTTTCATGACAGATTGATACTATTGGAAGATTTGTCAGGTCTTCGCAAGAGGCAGTACCCGTGAAAGATGAAATAATACACTGCATGCTATTGAAATTAAATTGCTACCTTTGATTTGATACTAACGAAAATTCAGAAACTTACACGAACTGCTATAAACGGATGGCAGATTTCGAATTTGGATTTCATTCGAATCTGGAGTTGGCAAAATCAATTCATTTGCATGCTCATACAATTTCTTTAAGGAATTCGTTTTGTCTGCTGTTGAAGGTTTGTACGACGGATCATTGTCTTCATCGCCAATTGAAAAGTCCTCACCTAATATTTCACCACTCATGCCAAAAAATTAAGAAACCAATAAAATTTATTAAAACATAAATTTATTGCATGCAATATCATAGTCATTACGCACAAATTTCTTCCGACAAACTCGGAGCAGAAGACTCAGGCGTCCGACTCCTTTGACATCATGATTGCAACTGAGACAAAAAATAACACACGACACGACTGTGTTAATTGTTATGGGACATACGACAAACGCACACGTAGACTTCAGTAAATTATAGTCGTATGTGTTCAAAGAAAAGGCACATACGACAATCATTTTCCGAATCGACGAAAAACCGGTTTTGTATGGGAAAAATTGTCGTATGTTTAAAACTTGTCGTATGTGTAGCTTTTTCTTACACATACGACAAAAAAATGACTCAAATCGTTAGTGACCTTGGAGATACGACAAAAAGAACACTGAATATCTCGGGAACTAAGCCAAATATAAAAAAACGGATTTTACAGAATTGTAGGCAAAACATCTATTACCAAAACTGCATTTAAACCTCAAAACCCCAATTTTTCACATACGACAAACATTTATCCAAGCGACGAGATGGATCCATACGAATTTAAAAAAAAAAAACCAATGCGAACAATAAACAAAAATTGAGGATAATATAGCAAAACAAAGTGATGTGCAACAAAATTTTACAAGTATATACAAAGCATTGACGAATTTAAGAAGAGGAAGAAATGTAAAAAAGAATTAGATGAGAAGGAAATTTTAGAAGCCGATGAAGAGGAAGAAGAAAAAGAAAAAAAATATAGAAGCAGAAGAAAGTGAAGTAGAGAATTATTGTTAACTATGATGACACATACTAGAGAGCGTATATGCAGTCTTTTCACGCCCATTTGCTGGTTCGAGACATAAATTTATGTTCTACATAAAGTTTTCATTTTTGTATGGGACGTTCCGGAATTCTTAAGTTCCACATAAAATCCCCATAGAAAAGGAGAACTTTGAGTAGACCATAAATTTATGTTCAACATGAGCAAATAGGCCTTAATCTTTTGGGAATTGGGATTAACGGTGGTGGCCAAGTGGGAATGTTTTCTGTGGTTTGTATCCCTGATGTCATGAGTTTACACGCAGTGATAGTTATACCAACCTTTTTGCCAATGCAATGGGGCAAATTAATTCCATTTTTAGCAAGTTCATCATATTTACAATGGGCCCATTCACTAACGTAGTCACTACGTAGTCAACTCATTCTGATTGGCCAAATACAACTAAGAAATGAGTTGAGATTTCCCCTCCGACGTAGTGTAAAAATTTTGACTTCAAAGCTAGTTGACAGATTTTGACATTTCATAATCAGCTGTTGAATAAGAAACAAAAATTCAATTTCCAATTTAAACAAAATTTAAAATGAAATCAATCGTACAATTCGACAATGTTAATTATCTGGTAGGGTCTGAAGACGAAATTTATGTAATCAGATCTTATCAGGTAGTGTTTTTTCATAGTACAATAAGCAAAACAAGACAACACTTTTGATTAAAGTTCTCTAACCTCAAATCACAAATTCACAAACGTTTCTTACTCCATATGTTCATAGTCCAGGCATTATAAACATTTTTAAAAACAATCTGGGAAAAATTTCCTAGCAAGCTGAATTTTCGTATACACTTTTATTACGGTGTTGTCATGAAGATGTTAAAAATTGACGTCGATATCGTGCCAACTAAAAAAGTTATAAGGGTCAAAAAGTCACGAAATTAACTTTTTCGCAAATATCTCGCGACCTATGTAAACATAAAAATTGGTCGTGAAATTATCTACAACGCTGACCGTAATAAAGGTGTATACAAAAATACATCTCATTAGGAATTTTTCGGCAGATAAAACCTTAAGTTCCTGAACTATCATATCATTATTTGACAGTTTCGTTTCGACTAGCTTTGTAGTGCAATTTTGCATTCACAAAGCTAGTTGAAAATCGACTACGTAGTGACTAGGTTAGTGAATGCGCCCAATTTCCATGAATGTCCCTATGGCCCAGCAGCTACTAGAGGTGAAAGTTGAATTAATGTGCCATGTCCATAACATGAGCGACAGTGTAGAGACAATGGATTTTAGGGCGGTTTGACTACCTGAGTAGATTTGGATATCAGAAGTTGATAACACGTTTTCTTACTTAAAATTGTACTCAAGCAGGCTTGCAGGCGTTCTGCAGAATTGGTGCGTTCATTCTTGAAACAATTCGATTTTTTCTTATGATTGAGACTCGTTCGAAAATTGAATGTTTCTTTTGAAAAATATGACTACCGTCAACTGATTCTATTTTGTTACAATTTCAATGTAGAATCGACCATAACTTTCAAATGAAACAAAAAGTAAAATCGAATTTCTGCTGTGGGGCAGGATTTCAGAGACACCAAACAAGATAATGGAAATAAGAATTTGAAAATTGGTCAAAAAGAAACTGGGTACAGCCATATTAATAAAAAACGTCTAGTCCACTCTTAATCCACAGTCTAACTGGTCCATAGACTATGCGTTAGTCCATAACCTACAATTTCTCATTAATAAAAATAATTTGATCCCAGAATAGTAAATTGACGTTTACCAAGATTTCCCCTTGGGAATTTTTGTTTTTATTGATATTTGACAACTACAAGAAACATTTCCAAACAATTTTCCTAAAGTGCCCCATACACATTTCAACTCGATTGTAAACTGAGTTGTCAACTAGGTTTGTGTTCGAGCACACACTGCATAGACTGAGTTGGAACGCTTTGCTTCTAACTGTCAAAAAAGCAATTCTTGTCATTTTTAGCAATAGATCAACTTGCTTTAAATTCAAAAATTCGACTGATGCTGTTTTGACCAGAGAGAGGATACCGCAAATTTTATTTTACTGTTATTTCATGTCTGTGAATAAATGAGAAAATACAGCAACAAAAATGAGGTGGTAGAACCATATTTCCTGTGATAGTATTGGTAAGAACACGCATCCTATAGCATGGTCCATAGCTTGTAGGTATTGTAATTTTGACAGCTCGGTTTCCCATCTCCCTTTTAAACTCATCTGTGGTTTTGACAGCAAATCAACCAATTTGTCCACATGCAGTTCAATTCAGTTGAAGGACTTCAACTTCAACTTCAAAAAAATCAAAATCTTTTGATTTTTCTTCAACCAACCATTCAACTGTCAAATCGATGAAATGACAAGGCCACACACAGGTTGATTTACATTTGATTTGATTCAGTTGACGATTGAGTTGAACTGTGTATGGTGCGCTTAACACAGCGTCTCCACTGAGCATACAGCTGCCCAACATCACAACCGCAATCCAATCAATAAACAGAACATTTTTTTTCGCTGGGCAAATTATGTCATGTCGTCTCATTTTATCTTAAAACGCGGTAGCGGAAAACACAAAATTGAACGTCACAAAACAAACGAAACAGAACAAAAGAAAATACGCGATTTACATTTACACATTTAAAATCACTCGATTTACATCTACATTCAAATGAAAACCTTACACGTACACGAAACGTCAAAATTCATGCCCATGATTTGAACCACACTCATGTCCTGTTCAAAAAAACAAGATTCTTCGACAAGATGTCTGTGTGGACATGGATTTTTCTGCCTCCATTGGATTGTTTCAAGACAAGTTCATGAACAGGGCATCGTTTATGCCCAGTGGAGCCGGCGGCGTGTAACGAACAAAGTTCGTCTTTGCGATTGTCCTGGGTCCATGTTCTGTAACTCGGTCGAAAACTTTCGGAGTCGAGAAACATAGGAAATCGAAACAAATTGTGTCAAATTTCATACAAAAAAAAACTAGTTACGCTCCGTTTACACTGTTTTCGGTATGATTTTCTCGATGTGAGAAGTTACAGAACATGGGTACTGGTTAGGCGCCGGTTATAGCTATCAGAAAAATCCATCAGAAAAAATTGAAACAGTGAAAACTTGAAACATTTTTCTGATGAGTGTTTATAGCAACCAAAAATTTTGTGTCAGAAATTGAATGTCAATTCAGCTTCGCGGTGTTTTTTATGACATCAGAATTTTTTTTTCATCAGAAATTTTTTTTCTGATGTGGTCGGAACAGAAAAAAATCGAAACACATCAGAAAAACGAAATGGAATATTTTTGAAGTTTTTACAATCAGTTGTTCAGAAAAATGAAATCTCATCAGAAAAAAATTTAAATTCAATTTTCTAATTAAATTCGGTCATAAATGTTTTAATTCTTTTTGAAAAATATATTTCAAACAAATGTTCGTCGAATTGCATAAATATTTCGCTCAAATGAAGTTCTAGAGTAGTCAAATTTGGAAAAGAATATTTTTTCTGATCCGTTTTTCTGATAGCTATAACCGGCCCCTTAAGTGTTTCCGTCGTCGACGCGGACTCCGATTACTCAATTGAAAAAAATATATCCAGTCAAGTTTCTGGCTAAAACTGAATGAAGAATCGTTGACCGTACATTCCTCAGATAAATAAAAGTTTCACAAATTATTATCTGAGAAAGCCTCAAAACAAAGGGAAGTAATGTACTCTCTTTATTGGAAGACCAATAAACAATTTTCATTCCGAGTGCACATTAATTTATTTACAATTCTGGTTTTTGTTCTTTTTTGGTCTTAAACAAAAAAACAAATTCAAAAGGTTAAGTTATTTCTCCACAAGTCATCATGTAGATCAAGAACATCCTCATCATCATCACAACATCCATTCCATTTGTGTCACCGTCTTCCATAAAAATAGCCTCATCATGGAAAAGAATCAGTCTTATTGCTCTGCAATACAATCATAAACTGGTTATTTGTTTTTGAGTGTTTTAGAAACTTACTTTATTAGAATTTCATCTTTGCTGTTGGAATCAATCAATCAAGGAAGAGAGCTTTCTTTTGCCACTATTAAAAAAAAAATCAAAAATTTATTTTCACTTCTTAGTTAGTCCTTTGCTAATCCACCTCCCAAGCCGGACTAAGTTAATAAACGTCACTTAAGAGAAATTTTATTTTATTAATAGCATTTTCCACTAGTCCGCAGACTAAGAGTTAGTCCTTCGGTAGTCTATGTTTATTAATTTGGCTGTACAATTTTATTTTCAACAAATTAATTCTTAATCCCGCAAAAAATTTTGAAGTTGGAGAAAATAAGAAAAATGTCTATTTGTCGACAAAGAATAAATAGTCTCCATACTGCTATGCGATTTGTTACTAATATTCCATTATGGTTGGCCGCTCTTCTACTAGGTTAGGTTAGGTTGTAGTGGCTGTCTAGTTGTTGCTCTTCTACTAATTTGCAATTATGGGTAAATTCACAAACGTCAAATTTTTAGGTAGTGATTAGGCATCACTGCTTTTTTGCGATGCTGATCGTTGCTCAGCTGATTACGATGCGATGCTGATTGACAAAAAGTTTTACGTTTAAAAACAATTTTTGCTTAATGATGGACGTGATTCTAACAAAAACTCTCATTGATAATAATGAATCAAAAACAACACATTTCTTCAAAAAATGCGAATTTCGAGGTTAAAACGTCTGAAGAGAATGCAAAAATTCATAAAAATTTCATCCAGAAGGAAAATTCCGAAGATAAAAAAGTCTTTCAAAATAATTGAAAAATACCCGAAAGCCGAAAATTCATCAAATTAATCATTTATAAACAACTTAGAATTTGATTAAATACTTTTCATTGTCCTTTTGCTCCATTTTTACTCCAATTCCCGTCGGCATCAACAAGTTATCAAGAAAATTCTTGATGCTTTTTTGTTTTATATTTGCGCAACAGTTTATTGAACTTTGCAATAATGAACACTTGACATTTTATGTGATGCCAATTTTTGCGTTTATGAACGTGCTATAGAAATGATTCCTAATCATCTCTGCAGTGATGCGTTTGTGAATTTACACTATGTTTTCTTCAATTCGCATTGAATATAATTTTTTTTTTTTTTGATTTGATTTTGAATTTGGTTAATTACGTCTCCTCTTCCAAATGTTCTATTAAATAGTCTGTTGTGTAAGGGGATTTTGGGAAAGGGTTTTGAGGGTTGATGCTACTAAAGCATCCATACGGATGCTAGGGCTGATTTTGCAAAATCAGATAATTGAGTTTTTACGATATCTGCCTTTTCTCCATACTTTATTTCTGACGCTTCTCTACATTGGGTTAAGGAGGGTCGTAACTCGTAACCTACCAACAAAGACATTTAAGGTTTCGAATTGACTCTGCCGACTAGTTCTTAGTCAATTAACTAGATCGTTGTAGTCTTCAATAGGAAGATTATGCTCGATTGAGCGTCTCTTCGAACTCGTTGAAGTCTTTTGGTTTTGCAGTTTGCACCAAATCTAGACCGTCTTCCCTGAGTTTCGTTTGTAGGATTTGGAGAAAGAGTTTTTCATCTTCCTCTGGAATATGTTCTATTATAGCGCGTATACATGTAAGGAAGGTTTGCAATTTCTGAGCTACCCTTGCTTCGGTACCTCCAGCGAATTCGGGGATACCTTGGGAGATTTTCGGAAGTTTTTCGAAACCCAGAGACATCTTGGTCGATAATTTGGGATCGATCCTTGCAGTGATTTCAACTTCTGATATTTCTTCCCGCATTACAGTGTGATCGGTTTCCCTTTTCAGAATTTCTATTTCGTCTTGAAATTTTTTAATTTTGAGGACGTAAATAGCTTCTTGTGTTTTAAAATTTTTCGCTTCTGCGAGGAACTGCTTTTCTTTTGTTTTCAAGAGATTTATTTCTTCTTGAAAGTTTCTGGTTTTGTTTCTAAATTATTTGGTTGTTTGAGTTAGTGATCGTTTCTTCTGCCTGTTCGTTTATTTGCTCGGCCTCTCTTTGGTTTGTCACCAATGTGACAAGAGCTTTAGTTTGCTTATCGAATTACTGCTGCAACTCCGAGAGTTTATTCACACGCTCGGTTTGTTGCCTTTGGACAGGTTTGATGAAGACTGAAAGGATCGTGTCATTGGTTTCCAATTTGTTAAATTGACCCCCCCCCCCCCCCTTGGGTGTTATTGAATTCTTAGTTGAGTTTTTTTGTTTTATTTTTTTCTTCCTTGTCACAATTTTTCCGGCAGAATAATGCAAAAAATGAATATTTGTCCAGACAAAAGTAAGTGGAGACTTTTTTCTTACAGCGGTTCCAAACATTAAAATTTGAGCGTGAGCTGCGTACCGCTTGGAAAAATATTGAGGACAAAATTTGTCAAAATGAAAAGTAAATTTTTTTCCAATCTGCATACTTGGATTAAAACTTCATGAAAGGTCATAGGGTGATATGCTTAAGCCATTTTGAAGTTAACAAAAACACAGATCCGTTTGATTTTTTAAATTGTTTTAATTTTTTTTTTTGTATTTGTTCATACAGAGAGAAAACTAAAACTATTACATGATGATACTTAACATTAATTTAATTAATTTAAAACAACATTTTCACTACATAGATACAATTTACAATTACAAGGATAATAATAGTTAAACAGAATAAAGTTAAAAAATATTGCGATGAATCTGGACGAAAGGAAGTAGAATTACTTAAAAAATCACATAATTTTCACAATCATAAACGAATAATGTAAAAACTTTAATGTGCTACCATTAATTTAAAGGGCGATTACTTACTTATCAGCTATTTATTGTTAAATTTATATAAAATTAAAAGAAAACTTAATTTTTCTTCCGAAGCGAGATTGAGTATCAATTAAAACAAAGTTATTTCATATTAAATTTGTTCCAGTAAAATAAACACTTTTTACAGTTTATATTCGATATTCTTTATAAGAAAGTTTTTTTTATTAATTTATTTATTTTTTTTTTGGTTTAAGTAAAGTAAACTGCCAAAAGAGAGGTTAGATTGTATTCGAAGAAGAATGTTTTAAATAACAAAATAAATTTAATATGAAGAAACAAATGGAAAATATTTTAGAAAAAAGGCAGTTGATAACAGACTTGGATGGGCACTAGGCACACTGAGCTCAGCTGAGTGCCTCGCAGAGTAAAAAAAAAATTATTTGTAGCGCTATTTTGTGCATTCGCTTTATACCTAGTCTTGCCATAAGTTCTGTTATTAGATTTCAAGTGCCCCTAACCATTTTTTTCTTAACACGTGACTTTATGAGCCAAGACATAAGCCAGTTTGGTTTAAGCTTTCGGTCAGATAACATGGAGTGGGGAAATAAAGAAAATCGTGTCGCGTCCATCGCATTATTCAAATGTGGAAAAAATCAAAATCAAATTTTTGAACTCTTAAAACCACTAGGAATTTCAAAAATGTTGGTTTATCGAGCAGTTAATCGCTTTGATGAACTTTCGGAAGTTGAGGACAGACCAAAGAAAGGTCGTCCAAGCGTAGCTCAGACGAATTCAAAGGTGAAAGCGGTTCGTGAACGAATTCGTCGAAATCCTCTTCGAAAACAGAAAATTATGGCGAAATTATGGACATATCGGTTAGATCCATGTCGCGACTCATTCGAGATGATCTCAATATGAGAGCCTTTCGCCGAGCAACGGGACATATCTTAACTCCCAACAAAAAAAATTAGGCTTGAAAGAAGCAAACGTTTGTTGAGGTGGCACGCGGAAAATGGGCACAAAATACGGATGAAAAAATGTTTACGATAAAAGAATTTTTTACAAGCAAAACGATAAAGTTTACGCGACATCATCTTAAGAGGCCAACAAAATTGTTCCAGCGTGATTACCACCCTGTTTCTATAATGGTTTGGTGGGAGGTATCGCATTAAGGTGTCACTTCACTGCATTTTGCACGATGCTTTCACTGCAGGTCACCTAGGCGTAGCAAAAACCATAGCGAGAATTATGAAATCGTACTATTGGCCAGGCATGTTCCGAGATATTACCAAGTATGTGAGCCAATGTGTCACTTGCAATCAGTATAAAGCAACCCAGAAAAAACCCAGTGTATTAATGCATACAAACAGAGTGGAAGTCCCGTGGGATACGATTTGTGTCGATTTCATGGGTCCCCTACCGAGATCAAAGAAGGGAAACACGATGCTAGTGGTGTTCCTTGATAAGTTTACCAAGTGGGTAGAAGCCGCACCCATGAGGGCAGCAACTTCTGCGAGACTGATTAAAATCCTACAAGAGAAGATAATTTTCCGATTCGGTATGCCCAGAGTAGTGCTATCTGACAACGGGTCACAATTCACTAGCAACCAATTCCAAGAATACCTTAAGGAAGCAGTTATCCAACAAATGCTCACAGCTCCGTATACACCGCAAGAAAACCCCACGGAAAGGGTAAACCGGGTGCTCAAACCATGATAGCACAATACGTCCAAGAGAAATTTCAGTTTAACCGCGACAGTCAATAAAGAAGGAAGGATGGACCAGCCGGCAAATAAAAGAAATAATAATAAAATGGCCCAACCAGCGGAAGAACACTTGGCTCCGTGGATACGACAGCGGACTGTATCATGCAGACCTGGCACAATTCCCAGAACGCCGCCAATAGTGCGTTCCTGCGTGGTGATCCCACCATTGCCACAACCTCCGGCCACGAGAAGGAGAATGCCGAGCAAAGGGGAGCCAAGACAAACCGAGAAGGGCAGAAGAGGAAGACCGCGACTCGATGGAGCACACAGCTGGTAGCGGACCTGAACCAACCTAGCTTAGCTAGAACCGAGCTTGCTGGAGACGCTTGTTGGATGAGGCCTTGGTCCGACCTGGACTGTAGCGCCACCATAAGTAAGTAAGGACCCATGTTTGATATTGGCTAAGCCGAACCTTCTCTTAAAAGACCAACCAACTGCAGATGTCAGAACTCTTAGTTTCCAAGACAAGTCCGGTTTAAGACTCATGAAGAGAAGAGAAAGAAAGCGAGTAAGGGCTATCTCTACACTTAACTCTACACTGTTGCCTTTGCAAAAGCGTAAACAAAGCATTCGAAACCAAATAGCAAACGAAAAACACTTGAAAAACCGAAAAACTCTCCAAAATGTTTACAATTTTATCTAGAAACGCAAATCTTGAACAATTTATAACTAAACTAGCCTCCCTACTTGGACTAAAAATATTGAAAATTTAAATTTTAAAAATTGCTTACATCCTAAATGTGTTGCGTCTTGATTGGTCAAATTTAACTTTCAGTTTTTGACTTTCTTTTGTTTTGATTTTTTCTTCTGAAGGAAGGACACACATTTTATCCATCTGAGTTGTTTTTGTTCTCATTTGAGTTCTAATAAATTAACATTCATACAAAATCGCAGTTAGCCGTATTCTTTTTTCTATTACCTCATTTATCTCTATTTACACAAAAATAGTAGTTATGATCACCTGGTTTGTTCCCTGTCTTAATTGTTTCTGATTGGAAGCGGATGAGCCTCGCTGTTGAAGACAAACTTGTCCAAATCGATTTCCTTGCGATCGTCACTGAACAGCAGATAGAAATACTTCAATGTTTCACTTAGCCAAAAGCTCTCCATTAGATCACGTAGACGTGGGTTGAAGATACTCTTAACATTGCCAATGGACGTATATCCATTGGCGACTTTGGTATATTTCTCAAACGACTGGAAGATATTCCAGCCCATGTCCTGATATGTACGATTGCCAGTGATTGCATAGAAATAATACAGACTCTCGATGAATTCGGGTCGTAGGAGATTGTGCGCATCGTTGGAACGAACCTGAATTTCTGGTTCGTCATCTTCAACCGTTGAGAAGTAGGTGATTTCGGGAGCGAGGCCTGTCGGTTGTTTCATGTAGGTGTGATAGCAGGTTTCGAGAAGATCTCTGGCGAGTGTTAGATGAGATTCGGGCATTCCGTATTTGTGTCCGAGGAGGAGGGTGCCGGGGAAGTAACACGTCAAGTGATCCATTTTGGCTTTGAAATCTTTGCCGTTGATTAGCTCGCCAATGAAGAAGTGGTGTTCCTTGGGTGTTTTGCGTACGAGTTGAGTTAAAACTCCGTCGACGGCAGTTTTGTAGTCTTCAATTAAGCTAGAAGATTAGATGGGAAATTGAGGGCTTAAACTTTCTTTTGAAATCGAGTAGTAAACTTACAAATCACCAGGTTTTCGACCAGTTTGGATCCATTGCTTGAGAAGGTATTCGTAGTAGGAGTCACCTCTGGCACCCAAAGAGATTGTCGCGAAATTTCTAAATGTTCCGGTGTTGGCGTTTATGAAAATCGGAACCAGTCCGTGATTTTTCTCAAGTGCATGAATTTTCTCACTTACTCGATGAACAGACTGCAATGGCAAGAAAATATGAAAATAACAGGAATTACTAGCAAAAGGATGTTGAAATGTAGAAGAACAGTTCAAAAGCCTCAGACTTCCAAATATGGAGGAAGAAGTGCCAGTCTTCTTAGAGATTCACAAAACAGAGAATTGAAAAGAGCAGGAAACAATCAGTCTAAACTAAAAAAAACTCGGAGACTTCAATGCGAAAAATCGGAAAGGAAAGCACCTTTGGCGTAGTAGTACGAGGTTTCCGGATGGTCGAACCGCTAACCAAATCGACCATCGGCGCTAGACACATCCGACATTCTAAAGCGCCTTTCCAAGGAGCAAATATCGACTCTGACACGTGCTACGTCTGCATAAAGATAGAACTTCAAAATCGGTTGCCTTAGCTCCCCGGAGAATGGCACAGACCACAGTGAACGCCTGAGTGAAAGACTCATCGCCGTACTCCCAAATGCCACAGACGCCAACACCTTGTGGAACCGATGTCGCGAAATAATAAAAAATGTTGCCGAGACCACCATAGGTTACCAGCCACCACCGCAAAAGATGATGAATGCGCGTTATTGAAAATAGACGAAAAATGAACGTTTGAAGATGCTGCAACGGAAAACAAGAGCAGCAAGAGAAGAGTACTGAACAAAAAGGAGAAAGAGAAAGGAGAAAAAGACTCTGAGAAGGAAGAAAAGAGCATCCGAAGTTTCTCAGCTCAAAGATCTAGAAGAGTCTCGGCCCAAGAACAACACCCGACGTTTCTTTAAAAGGTCGAAGCCATTAGCTTCTGGTTTCAGAACTGACACACAGGCTCTTCGAAACGAAGGAAATCTAGTCACTGAAGCACAGGGAATTCGCTGTGCTTCAGATGTATTCAAGCAGCACTTCCAACAGCTGCTGAATGCGCATAATGTCGAGCGAGCCAATGACGAAAGAGAAGCAAGACCAGTCAATGAAGACCCAGTCCCAGCCTCCAGCACAGTAGAGGTAGAAAGAGCCATCCAAAAGCTAAAAAAATAAGAAATCCGCAGGATCGGATGGCATACCTGCGGAACTCTTTAAATATGGAGGAGGTGTCTTGATGAACCGTATGCACCAGGTCATCAACAAAGTGTGGGAGGAAGAAAAAGCAGATCCGATGTTATGCAAAAACTACCGTGGCATATCCCTGCTTAATGTTGCATACAAAATCCTATCCAACGTACTGTGTGAGCGTCTTAAACCTTTCTGCAACACAATAATCGGCACGTACCAGTGCACAGTGGGTACCCGCCCATACATAGTGCGGTCAAAAATATTATTCTTGCTTTTTTTCCAATAAAAACCTGGGGATATGATTTAAGATTGTTTATTTGAACATAATTATAAGGAAAAAATAACAAAAAATAACATAAATATTGAAATATTGAAAAAAAAAACTATGTTTTAATTAGCACTTCTGCTGTTTTCGATAATAGACATTTCTTTTTACTAGGCTATTTTCATAAATTGGAAATAAACGGGTCGGAAGTTAATAAAAGACGTTTAAAAGGTCCAAATAAGGACCTACGTGAGACATTTTTCTTGTAAAATTTAATTTTGTATATCCTTGTTCCTTGACTGTTAGGCTTTTTCACTCAATTTTACACTGAATTTAAGCTATATATGGTCACATAAACTGTTATAACTTCAAAAGGGGAAAAAAGTGGAAAAAAAATCAAAGTTATTTTGAAAGGTTAGACAATATTCTACATTTTAATACCAAATTTTTAGAATGAGCTTGGAGGGAACCCAACTAAATCTCTAATTTACTTTAAAAAAGTCTTTGAAAAATATTTCAAAAACTACATTACGAAGGAAACCCCTTATAAGTACACCTGAATATATTTTACAATAAAATGTATGTTTTTAGAAAGAACTAACCTTCTAGTTTAATATCCATATTTAAGAAAATAATGTTAAGCTTTTTTCAACACGTGTTATCACTACCAAAAGGTCACAACCAAAAAATTGAACTGATAAGCGAGATGTGCATTCTAATATATATTCACTTTGAAGGGCTTACAAGTAATAAAAAAAAAATTACCATACAATCTTTTTGTTGTTTTTGATTAACGGGAATGTCTTTAACATAATTTCATCAAAAAATTTTGGATTTATGATATTCACTTTTTTATTTTTGACCTATGGCGGGACCCACTGTGCAGTGTGGCTCTAGGCCAGACAGAACAACGATAGACCAAATATTCACACTGAGGCAGATAATGGAAGAGGCCAAATTTCAAGTCGAAACCCACCATCTTTTCATCGACTTTAAAGGTGCTTATGATAGCATCCACCGCCAAGAGCTTATGGTGGCGATGTCTGAATTTGGGATCCCATACAAACTGAACCAGCTGTGCAGCATCACGCTAAAAAATACAGAGTGCAGTCTGCAAATGGGAAACAACTAATCTGAATTGTTTCAAACATGTGCAGGGTTAAGACAAGAATATGCGCTGTAATGTGACCTCTTCAACATAGTCCTGCAGCAGAGGAGCACAAGGCAGCTGTGAGCACGGAAAACACTATCTTCAACAAATCCACCCAGGGTAGGCTATGCGGACCATTGAGGCCTTCACAACGATTGAAGAGGCGAATATTGTTGGTTTCGAAGTGAATGAGAACAAAACAAAGAACATCTGTCTACCGCATAGGACAAAACGTCAATGTTGGTAGCAGCAATTTCGAGGTATTTAAGGAGTTCACCTACCTTGGAACAAACATCAATCCCTCAAACGACACCTTAGTGAAGATCCGACGAAGAATTACCCTAGCGAACCGTTGCTACTTCGGTTTGGCAAAACAACTGGGTTCCAAACTCCTCACTCGAAAGACAAAGTGTCTGCTATACAAAACTTTGATTTTATCAGTCCTACTCTACGGCGCGATAAGTAAAAAAGGGGAATTGATACTGGGAATTTCTCCCGTATGCGAGAATGGAGAAGAAGGTTTAACCGCGAACTGTACGAGCTGTACCAAGATGTGGACATAGTCGAGAAAGCAAAGAAAAGGAGACTACATTGGGTTGGCCACATCGAGCGAATGAACGAACACGCTCCAGCCAAGACAGTCTTCTCATCGCAGCCTCCAGGTTCGAGACGACAAGGAATACCAAACCTACGTTGCAAAGACCAAGTAACTGCGTATGCCAGAGCGTTCTGTTTTGGTGACTGGAGAGTGCATTCCAGGGACCGTTCCCGATGAAGGTTGCAGTATCTCAGGCTGAGATTGGGAGCCGCCCAAGTAAGTAAGTAAGTAAGTGCAAGCAGCTGCTTGTCCGGTGCACTGATGTACATGTAGACCGGATATAGCATACAGATATAGCTAAGGAAAATGTCGATCGGGTCAAATGAGCATTCCGATATACAGGGTGATTCACGAGCGTTGTGCCAAAAAGCTAGAGCGTGTAGGTTGAGTTGAGACAAGAAAAAAATCGTATGGGAGGGGGGGGTCTATTCCCCCCCGTTTAGCCGGGAGGGGCAATTTTCTGAAAAATTGACTTATTTTGTAAAAAAAAATATTAAAAATCAACGGCTTAGTTTACAACACCGTGCTATACCTTTCTGAAAAGCTAAAAACTTCTTCTTTTCCTTTGTTTTTAAAATAAATTGTTTTAACGAATAGTTTTAAAAAAATAAATTTTCAAACTCAAAATTTTCAAAAAAAAAGCCAAAAAAATTTTTTTGAACTCATTTTTTTCAAAAATGTATGTAATTAAGTACTAATTTTGTTTTAAAATTTCAATGTCTTTGTTAATTTTTAGTCGAAAACAGAAAACCGGATGCAAAAATGTCTTTTTGTTTTTGAGAAATTAAAAAAAAACCAAAACCACTTTTTTCTAAGAAAATCTTTGTTTTTATTTTTACTTATCTGGACTTTTAGTATAATTTACTAGTTTAATTTATAAATTTAATTTTTTGTAATTGGAGTTTTATGAGGACTCAATAAAGTAGAAAAGTATTGGATTTTCCCTGGATTAATCATTTTGTTCATTGAAAACGTCTGCCATTGACCTTTCACTTGCTCTCGTCGGCGGATTCTTGAAAACATGCTACGACTTGGGCGCCATCTATTGGGATATCTTTCAGCGTAGAGTCTGTCGGCTTCCCGATCTCGACAACAAGTTAAACCGTAGCAGAAGTTCCTGTCCGCTAACTCTTCTCGAACATATGAGTTTGTTATTGTTATGTGTTGATGAATTAATATTTTAATTGTAAATGGTTGTTAAGTAAATATGCGATGCCTTTTATTAACCTTTAGGTTGTTAATTGTTTTTTCATTCAAGAAAAATTGCGGTTTAATTAATCTTAAGCCCCTACCAGGTAGAACCCTTCGCCAGCGAGTGGCCGCGGCCCCAGGTATAGTAAGAAAAAATTGCAGGTCAGTTTTCAGACGTTATCAATGAACAAAATGGCTAATCCAGGGATAATGTAATACTTTTCTACTTTATTGAGTCCTCATTAAACTCCAATTACAAAAAATTAAATTTATAAATTAAACTAGTAAATTATACTAAAAGTCCAGATAAGTAAAAATAAAAACAAAGATTTTCTTAGAAAAAAGTGGTTTTGGTTTTTTTTTAATTTCTCAAAAACGAAAAGACATTTTTGCATCCGGTTTTCTGTTTTCGACTAAAAATTAAAAAAAGACATTGAAATTTTAAAACAAAATTAGTACTTAATTACACAAAATTTTGAAAAAAATTAGTTCAAAAAATTTTTTTTGGCTTTTTTTTTGAAAATTTTGAGTTTGAAAATTTATGTTTTTAAAACTATTCGTTAAAACGATTTATTTTAAAAACAAAGTGAAAGAAGAAGTTTTTAGCTTTTCATAAAGGTATAACACGGTGTTGTAAACTAAGCCGTTGATTTTTAATATTTTTTTTTACAAAATAAGTCAATTTTTCAGAAAATTGCCCCTCCCGGCTAAACGGGGGGGAATAGACCCCCCCCTCCCATACGATTTTTTTCTTGTCTCAACTCAACCTACACGCTCTAGCTTTTTGGCACAACGCTCGTGAATCACCCTGTATAGCCGGTAGTTTGGACCTTTTGGTCGGCGTTTTTTTTTTTTAGAGGAATTCTTATTTTCGTTCTTCGTCAATGTCAACGTTGTTGTTGTTGTTATTATTCATTCCTACCTCAATTGTCATTTAAGCACATGATAACCCACAAAATGTTTATTAATATCGAGTGAATAACTCAGGCCAAGCTGTATAAACATAAAATGACTAAACAAAAGCCATGGCAAACAAGCAATTGAGAATTATTTACATTTCAGTGATAAGAATTTCTGCCAACCACTTACCTCTTCGTATATCTTGTTGCCGGTGCTTCTACTTAAATCTCTGAATTCCAATTGCAATGTGGTGACTTCACTTGTTGAACTGTCTGGCGACCACTTGGGTGAATGCGCCGACATTGATGCAAGATTAACATCCGAATATGGAATACCAGACGGCGAGAGGAAACATGGAAGCAAACGATTGCCTAATTCAACCTAGAAAATGACAAGTCTGTTTGTAATGTTTGGATGCAAAAATTACCATTTAAGTCTTACCGATTTTTTAAGGAACATCTTATCACCGCTCAAATGGTATGAGGTAAGAAGCCCACCCAATACGCGGATGGTGACTTCGAACAGATTTACATCACGATTGATGTCGAAATTGAGAAACTGATCAACCCAGTTGCGAGCTTCTTCGAATTCTGAAAATAAAATAAGAAAATTAATCAAAATCGTCGCTGAAGCAAGAATATATTGCCGCGAACCTTCTTGTAAATCCATTATGTACATTGTATCCAATGAGTCGACAATTGTCAGTCCCAGACCGAACCAATCGTGCGAACTCATCGAAACTGGCTTTAGATTGTCATGGCCCCATGCGAATTCTTTGTAGCCCTTCCACGAGTGTTTGAAAGCATCGACGACAGCTTTCTGTCGACTATTGGAAGGACCTTTAAAGTCTGATGGAGTGAGATCTGTGGTTTCTTCGAGATGATTGATAAAATCATCTATACCACTTTCGCCAGCAACTTTTGCATCGTTTTGCATGGCTCTGGGTTCGTCCACAACATTAGGTGGATCAGGATCGTTGTCTAGCGATTTGACGGGTGCAATTTGAAGATTTGCGTTTTCGGCCATTTCTGGGAGATCTAGTTTTTGTTTTGATGTATCGGCTGCTGTTTCGCTGCGATGGTGGTCTTTTGGATGAAGTTTGTGCTGAAAAAACGGAAAGTTTTGGTTAAAAATACGAATGTGTACTACCACTTAGGCTTACTGAAATAATCAACAGTGAAGCGGTGAACATGAGATACCCCCAAGATGGGCTCCTTTCGCTTCTTTTATAGAACATGGTAGTATAGGGCTTTTCTTGTTCAAAATAAGAAACAAAAGGATTTAACTTGAACAAAACTTCTTTATTACTAATACTAATGAAAAATATTATTTTGATTACAAGGAAACAGTGAAAAATAAATAAGCTTTAATTTGATCATTTTGAGCAAAGTAATTATTAAGTACAGTGGTTATTTAATGCAATAAATACGAGAATCAATGTTATTGAATGAAAAGGTAAATGGCTGCTGGATATTTCATATCGTAAGAGATGAAGCCTCTTACAGTTCGGCCATCCTGACTATAAATCGTCCTCGATTTACAATTTCATGCAACAACATAACATTTTTCTTTTAAATTTTCTTAGATCTATAGACTTTTAAACATAATCGAGTACATCATACAGGAATACATTTAATATTATGATAAGATGTGTTTTAATCATATAGGTATATTTTGCTTCTTTTTTTTTTTACTGTTCAATTTGGAAAAAAATAAAAAACATAATGACAAAGTGTTAACATTAAAAGAACTTTTACATTAAATTGATAAAATAGAAAAAACAGATAAAATTGATTCATGCAAAATTAGAGGTTATGTTTGAACATAAAGTTTCATGTTCTCAGGGCAACATACACCTTTATACGGCACGCGAGATATTTGGATATTTTCTAAGTCTTGTATAATATAACGGTCATTAGGCAAGACTTTTTTAACTTCATATTTAGCTATAAATTTTTTATTTAGTCCTGGAGTATTTACGACGTTTTTGATCAGAACATAATCACCGACTTTGTATGGCAAAGGTGGTTTGTGATGTTTATCAAAATTAATTTTGTTTTTGTTTTGGCTTTTGACAGTTTTTTCGTTTGCTAATTTTCGGACCTCATCTAAATTTCTAGGTTCTTTCTGTAATATATTTTCTTATAGATATTCTTTTAAATTGTCCATAACTTCGCCTTTTTGACAGACACCAAAGAGGAGTACGCTGGGGCAAGCACCTGTGCTCTTGTTTTGTGTGTTGTTCAGAGCAAACTCAACCTTTTTGGGATGTAA
Source organism: Sphaerophoria taeniata (assembly GCA_943590905.1). Taxonomy (NCBI): domain Eukaryota; kingdom Metazoa; phylum Arthropoda; class Insecta; order Diptera; family Syrphidae; genus Sphaerophoria; species Sphaerophoria taeniata. The sequence goes on from OX016540.1 coordinate 265,717,371, forward strand.
CATCCAACTACCTGAATCCATTTCACTTTCTTTCGACAGCATAGGGGTAAGGCACCTGTTTATTCGTTCAACCTGGCCGTTGGACTGAGGTGAGCTAGTGGCCACCTTAATATGTTGAATGTTATACTTTTTACAGAAATCTAAAAAGTCGCTTGAGGTGAAACAACTACCCCTATCTGAAATGATGCGTGTTGGCTTACTATAGTATGCAAAATAAGATTCAAGGCATTGAATTGCTTCTTTAGTCGTCGTAGTTTTTACTGCGTAAAGCTTCGTATATTTTGTAAATCCGTCGACTACAACAAGTACATGTTTTTTATTATTTGAAGTTGAGGGAGGCAATGGACCGTAATGGTCGATGTGAACGGTTTCGAATGGCTTGTCTCCTTTAGGAATATTGTGCAACACTGCTTCTTTTTTTCCACAATGTGAAGCAAAATGCAGACATTTTAAGCAACTGCTTATATATTGCTTTATTTTGTTTTTCATTTGGGGAAACCAGTATGTTTTCTTTAAAAAATTAAAACATTTCTCAACCCCAAGGTGACACAAACTTTCATGGTGAGTCTGGATGACATTCCTTTCCATCGAAGCTGGAACATAAAACAATATTTGCTTGTTAATTTTTCGATAGACTAACCCATTTATAAGTTCGTAGCTAGAACTCTCCCTTTTTTCAAGCAACTCGACTAATCTTTGTATAGTTGTATCTTTTTGCTGCGATGCAGCGAGCGCATGCTCAAACGTTTCAGGTTCAACAACCAAAATGTTATGACGCCGACTTAAGGCATCAACATGACCCATTCTCTTACTGTCGCGGTGCTCGAGGACGTAATCGAAATCTTGGAGCTCCAGAGCCCAACGAGAGATTCGAGGATTTAGATTCTTCTTATTTAAAGTTTGGGTCAGTGACCTACAGTCAGTGACAATTTTGAACCGAATACCTGTAAGATAAACTCGAAATCTTCGTAGTGCGTATATGATAGCAAGGGTTTCCATCTCGTAAGAATGGTATCTTGATTCTTGATCCGTGGATCTTTTGGAAAAGAAAAAGATAGGATGGAGCTTCTTGCCTTCTTGACGTTGTAGCAATACAGCTCCAAAACCTAAGTTGCTGGCATCGCAGTGAAGCTCTGTCTCGGCGGTCGGACTATAAATGCTCAAAAGTGGAGCTTCTAAAAGTGTTTTTTCAAAGTATTAAAAGCATCTAATTGTTTATCTCCAAATACAAATTTTGTGTCCTTTTTCAACAAATCGTTTAGTGGTTTTGCTAAAAGAGAAAAATCTTGTATGAATTTTCGAAAGTAAGAGCATAAGCCCAAAAACGAGTGCAACTTCTTTTCATTTGTAGGTATAGGAAAATCGGCTACAGCTTTTAAACCTTCATAATTTGGACCTATTCCATTCGCCGAAACCTCATACCCCAAATACCTAATTTTCTCATACATGAAAATACACTTGTCTAAACGAAGATGCAAACTATATTTGGAGATAATGTTTAAGACTATGAAATGTTCTTCTTTAGTCTTCGTAGCAACCAACAAATCGATATATACTAAAAGTTTACCAGAATAAATAAGATTTTTAAAAATTGTATTAATGTAGCGTTGAAAAAATGCTGGCCCATTCTTAAGCCCAAATGGCATACGAAGGTATTCGAATTGCCCTATTGGGGTTACAAACGAAGTTAGTTTGATAGAATCTTCGGCCATTTTCACGTGGTGAAAACCACTTTTAAGATCAAGCAAAGAAAAGTATTTTTTGTTTCGCAATCGGTCCAGATGATCTTCTATTAACGGTAATGGAAAATTATCCTTGACCGTGATTTTGTTTAAATTGCGGTAATCGACACAAAGTCGAACTTCACCGGAACTTTTTCTTTGTCAGTACTATCGGAGATGCGAACGGTGAATTACTTTCACGAATTATGTTGTTTTTAAGCAAGTCGTCTAGGACTTTCTGTAATTCAATTTTATGTGCATATGGAAGACGTCTAGGAGCACAATGAAAAAAACTGTTTGGATTAGTCAGAACTATTTCCATTTCATAACCGTTATCTGAATATTTCGCATTGATCCTAATACTCCCAAAAACTAAATGTTCTAATTTTATCTTTTCACCATAAGTCAAATTCTCGTTTATATTCAAGTTAACAATTTCGTCGCGGGCATTGCATAAATCAATTTTTGAAATAATTTCGTCACAATCAGGATTTTCTATTTTTTCATCATCAGGTTTAAAACTAATATTCAAATCCTTTACACATTCTAAATTTTTAACATTTTCATATTTTTCTTGTTCTTTAACATCAGCTATTTCGTTTTCAACTAATTTAGTATCTAAATCACCAATCGCTAACTTAATATTTGTTTTATGTAAGAAATCTCGACCTAATATGATTGGGTCGTTCATAGTTTTGCCACTCACAACGTATAGACAAAAATTAACATAGTTATCATAAAATTTAACATCACATGATAAATTACCTAAAATTACCAATTGGGAACCGTTAATACCAACGAAACTGCAAGGTGATGGTTCAAGTGACGTCATCAAAATGGGTGGCACGTACCGTTGTTGGATGAAGCTTATGGGACTGCCAGTGTCTATAATGGTCATGATGTTCATCTGAACTCCAAAACTTTCAGCTTCCCGATTCGCAGATTTAATTTCATACTCCAACACTCCATGAAAATCGGTCATCAATGTTGAAACAGGAGTTTCTTTTGCACATTTTCCTCTCTGGACGACGAGAACTGAAGACTTTTGTAGACAATTGGTGATAATATGTGTCCCTTTTGTCCGCAGCGGAAACACGAACCTTTATCTCGGCGAGGTTTGGGACAATTACTTGATATGTGACCCTCTTCGTTACAGTTAAAGCACCTGACTTTAGCATCAACACGTGGCACACTTCTCGAAGGTTGTACAGATCTGTTGTAACCAGAACTCGTAGGTTGCAACTCGGATTTAATTTTTTCATACTTGCGCAGAATGTTCTTGAGATCAGCGATGGTATTTGCAGTAAGCATGATTTGCTTATTAAATATTGAATCAGGGATCCCCTTGATTATATAGGCAATCACATCCTGTTCATCAATCTCTGCGGAAGAAGCAATCTCCTGCATGGATAAAACGTATTGCTGGTAATTTTCATCTCTACGTTTTTTCCGATTTCGCAATGTGTTATGGACGTCTGTTGCGGTTGTATGGTAATGAAACTCGGACATCAGAGCGGCTCTCAAATCTTTCCATGATCGAAACGTTCTTGACCGCAAAAATAACTTAGCCGTACCTTTGAGGAGTCTTTTGAAATAAATGGAAGCCTCTGACTCACTCAGATGGTAAGTGACCATTGCATCCTCGACGTTCTTAATCCACTTACTGCTAGGGCAATTATCGTCGCCACTAAACAATGGTAAGGAATCCTCGATATCACGTGACGAATGAGCACTAACATGCTGGAACTCACGAATAGGGCTGTTTGTGTTGAGTTCAGCCAAACGTTTTTCCAACGCAGCGATTTCTTCCTTTTTCCTGACTAAATCACGGAGTTTTTCAAGATGTTGTGACACAGCGTCATCCTCGTCCTCATGTGCGTCATCACCACTTGCCTCCCTTCCTGGTCATCAACAGGGAACAGATTTTTAACCTGCTCAGGTTCAAGGGAATCAATGGCTTCATTTAAACGGGCCTTAAGTGAAGTCTTGGTACCATGTGTACTTAAATTCATCTGGACAAGCTTCTCTTTAAGGATTTGCACAGAAGCGTTTTCCAAAAAACTCAAAACACGAGCCATTGTATTTGCATCCATGTTTGGAAAAATTTTAGAATCAAATTTTAGGAAATTTTTTTTTTTTTTTTTAGTAAATGAGAAATGAGAGAACTTTATCCCACTTCTGATTTATTATAGGGCTTTTCTTGATGAAAATAAGAAACAAAAAGATTTAACTTGAACAAAACTACTTTATTACTAATGAAAAATATTATTTTAATTACATGGAAACAGTGAAAAATAAATAAGCTTTAATTTTTAATTATTTATTTAATTATTAAGCACAGTGGTTATTTAATGTAATAAATACGAGAATCAATTTTATTGAATGAAAAGGTAAATGGCTGCTGGATATTTCATATCGTAAGAGATGAAGCCTCTTACAGTAGTAAACGACCTCCTAATATGATTGGAAATAGAGGGTTTCAAGGTAATTGCCTATGCCGTCAACACGATGCTGCAATATCTGTATCTGGGAAACACCCTCAAGTTTTCTCGAAACTCCTAAAAAGGCCTTAAATAGGCTCACCAATTGGCCAAGCCACAAGCTTGGGCGTCAATCAACATAAGACGGAACTAGTAGTCTTTACGAGAAGATACAAAATTCCACAAATCAGCCCACCTACGATTAAAAGAATACTCCTAAGCTTTTCTGACCAAGCCAAATATTTAGGCCTCATTTTAGACAAAAAAATAAATAAGAAGGCAAATATTGATGAAATAGTAAAGAAGGCTACTGAACCTACTGTAAAAATAACCCACTGGCTATCCACTTCGGTATTCAGACCGCTACTCACTTATGGACTTATCGTATGGTGGACCGCACTGGATAAGATGGTAAATTTGAATAAACTCATTAAAGTCCAGCGGACAGCAGGTATGTGCATCACAGTAGCCCTTCGTTCAACACCAACAGCAGCTGTAGAATTACTTCTAACTCTAACACCTCTTGACATCGTCTACAAAATGGTGGCAGCCAACTCATGCGTGAGGCTTAGAGCCACCTCTCATTGAATCAGTAACAACACTGGTCATACTACTATCCAAGATCGTTTTGTGAAGAAGGAGGACCTCTGGAAGAAAACACGATATACTTTTATACTGACGGATAAAAGACCGGAAACGGAACAACTGAATCTCAATCAATCTAGTAGTTTCAGGCAGAAGTAATGGCGATAAAAGAGGCACTTTGAACATACGTATCTTCACGGACAGCCAAGCCGCTCTCAAATCTCTCGCGTCTGCCTGCACAAAATCTCTCACACTCCACGACTGTAGATCATCTCTGAATAAGATGACATAACAGTTTAGAATTCATCACATTTGAGTGCCGGGCCACAGGGAGGGACATTCCAGGAAATTGCAAAGCTTATGAGTTCGCCAAAAACGGAACACTTCTCAGTGGCAGACAAAGACACAACATACGAACACCACTTGCTCAATGCAAACATTTTCTCAAACGATATGCTAGATGATCACATGGTATCACCTGCGGCCAAGCATAGACCTGAAGCGGTCAAAAGGCTTGATTTCCCTGAGCACACAAAGTATAAGCTCCACAAGTGGAGTCATAACAGGATACTGCCTCACAGATAGAAATGCTATGAGGCTGGGAACCAGAAGCTGCTTGGACGAAGAGGAAGAGGAAACAGTCCAACATATTCTCTCTACATGTTCGGCTTTCTCCAATAGAAGGAAAACCTATCTCGGTAATCCCTTCTTCGATAATACCAGTGAACTGGCAAAGATCGACACAAGATGTCTTTCTAATTTCATTAAAATTACGAAATGGTCTGTTTAAGTTCATAACTCTCCCACGAGTTACTTCTTTAGTGGTATCACAATTGACCCTTGAAGTCTAAGTGAGTCAACAATATCTAGACAGACACGCTCACGTAACCTAACCTAATATTGGGAGCTAAGTGTCCATTTAGGTATACCGCCCTTAATAAAATAGGCGGCGGCGAATGGAATGGAATGAAAGATGGAGTCAATTGTTTTGTGCACAATTCCAGTCAAGTTGCTAAGTAGTTCACACTTTATAGGGTCGATTCGTGTTAGTTCCGAATTGAAGAAGTTTCACGAACATGATAAAAGGACAAACATACTTCAGATCAGAACATTGGATGTTACGTCCCTTAATAAACCTAGTGCAACCGAACAATTAGCGGATGTCCTTAAATCATACAAAACAACGATTGGTAGTGCTCTGATCCATTGAAAATTAAAATTCTGCAAATGGATGTGTGGATGAGACTAGATTTAAGGCAACTCTTGGGGAATGACTTGAGAAAGGGGTTAAACTACACTGAGTTGGTTCCTCAAACTACAGCTCCTTCTTTAACCTGATATCCCTAAGGAATTTAAAAATTTGGAGTACTACTACAGAGGGAAGAACTCTTTGGTGGATAAATGCACTGTCCGGTATTTCATCTGCTTCGTTGCAGAATCTGCATGTTGGATTTTCGACTAGTTTCAGAATGCTTAGATGCCCTTTTAATTAAAAATGACCCAAGAGAAAACTAGTGATTATCCTGAGTTTATTCCTGCCTAAGATAATGCAGGTCAAAAGGCGCTTTTGGTTGTAATCACCCAGAAGCATCTTTGCCTGTTTCAGTCCTTTCATTTTACTTCTTCTGATGTTTTCTCCTATTCTGCAGTAGGGTCCCGGCCGTAATAAAGGAGTCATCGCACCTTTCTTTGCCAGTATATCTGCCTTCTCATTTCTCTGAACCCCATGGACCATGACTTACTTTGTTGTTCTTGCCTAGTTCATTTAATCTGCCTATGCACTCCATTACGAGTTTTGAGTTAAACTTGTAGGAGTTTGATGTTTTAAGGGCTGCCGGACTCTCTGACATAACGGCAATACTTATACTTTTTTTTACAGTGATTCATTTCGAGATTGAGTTCTGCACATTTGGGGGAGTCTTACACCAAAAAAGTTGTATAAAGAAATAAAAATAAATAAATAGAGTTGGACGACAGCTCTAGTTAAGCCAAGGCCTACGTGGCTTACACTCATCTAAAATTCTTTGATTGCGGGGATAGGGGACCTACAATTTAATGCCGGTTCCGAACGGAAACGTTGAGATCAACTTTTTCATGACAAAGTGGTACTCTTAGGTTTGTTCGATGTTCGCTCTGGGTCGCTCTGATTTTGCACTGAGCTATTCGATATCGCTCTTTTTCCGCCCCGGTGCATTTGCACCGAGTGCGATGTGTATTCAGTGCTCGCACATGTAGCGCTCTGAATTGCCACAAGTTTTTTTCGGGGCGAGAATTTCGGAGCTGTTCGAATCAGCTGCTGTTATACCACAAAAGAGAAAACAAAACAGAGCACTACTAATACGTTCGATGTGAGACCAAACCCATAGAAATTTTTCAGTTTTTGACAGCTCCGTTCATAGAAATGACAAGTACCGGAGCGCCCTGGCGCTGGTTACATCGAACGAACCTCTTGTAAGTGTCAACAGTTCTTCGCAAGAGGGGCAAGAATATGATTCGAACCTATGCGTTCCGCCAACACACAAAACCACTACGCCACGGCGTTTAAACTGCCATGCGATTCCGATGCGGATTTTTGAACTCGGAATCCCAAAAAAAGAAAAAAAAAACAATACGCATTGCAGAAGGTGCATTTGTCAACACTATTTTCAACAACACTCAACTCCTTGATGTTAACATCATCAGCCGCTTCAAAACAGACGTACTGAAGGCCTTAACAGCGATTTGAGAATACTTTTATTAAACCAGCATTCAATTAATATCACAAATCAGGTTATAAACACAATTGACGAAGCAACAGATTTGATATTGAGCACTATTAGAGTCAGCAGTTACCTATTCAAATAATAGAGGAAGCGTTTTTAAATCTAGTTGGTATGACGAGGAATGTAGGAGAAGTAGAGACAAATGTTTCAAACTTTTTAGGAAAACGAATAATTTGGCTTTCAAATCCTTGTATTTGCAGTCAAATAAAGCGTTTAAAAATCTATGCAGCCGTAAAAAACAACTTTTTCTCAATAAGTCTTCATTAAATCGTGTACACAGCAGAGATCCTAGAGTGGCTAATGTGCGTATTTTAAGTGGGCGCAATAAGTCGGCTGTTATTTGCATTAGTGCCGATCAAATGGCATCGTATTTCGAAACACTGCTACTGGCGGATCCAAATCAAATATCTATAAGCTTTGCGTTACCGTTCATTCACATTGAAGAGTTAGATGCTCCATTCTCCATGCATGAACTGCTTATTGCATTAAATAAAATGAAAGATAGCAAAGCTCCGGGTTTAGATGGCATCCCAGCTGAGTTTTACAAAAATGCCAGCTCACAATTTCTTGAACATATTTTAGTTTTGTTTAACAGAATTTTTGATAAAGAAGATATCCCAAACCCAGAAGGTGACCCAAACCTTCCTGAAAACTACAGGGGAATTTCTGTCCTTAGTTCACTGCGGAAGCTGTTCACTCAAATTCTTTACTTAAGACTTACTAGTTGGGCTGAAAGAAATAATAAATAAGCTGCTTCCAAGCTGGGTTTCGAGCTAATCTCTCCACAGTGGACCAAATATTTTCTCTCACTAGTGTTGCTAGACGCTTTATAGAGAAGAAAACAAATCTTTATGCATTTTTCCTTGATTTTAAAGCAGCCTTCGATACCATCAACCGAAGCTCATTATTATTTAAACTTTCATGTATCGGTTTATCAACAAAATTTATAAAAATTTATGAGCAACTTCTCTCAAACACGACTGCTGTGGTTAGCAATGGCATGAACACGTCAGAAACAGGTGTCCCACAGGGTTGCATTTTGAGTCCCTTGATTTTCTCGCTTTTTATCAATGACATTGAAGATAATATACCAGGTGGTGTTGTTTTTGGTGATTTAGTTATCAAGGTGCTCCTTTATGCGGATGACCTTGTTATTTTAACTGATAATCCTGTGACGCTTCAGATCCAAATTAACAAGTTAAAACAATATTGTGATTTGTGGAACCTTCAAATAAATACTGCGAAGTCTAAGATTATGATATTCAGACACCATAATCGCAGTGCACGTAATGACCGTTCTTGGAACTTGAGCGGTTCAAACATAGAAGGAGTGAAGGACTTCAAATATCTAGGTGTCACAATAACACACAATCTGAACTTTCGAAATCAAATAAGAGATAAATTGACCGCAGCAAAAGCAGATATTAACGGTATGTGGTCAAATTTTTTCAGTAACAAAAACATAGATCCGGCTTCGAAATTTAAAGTGTTTGATGCAACCGTCAAAAGCTGCCTTTGCTATGGAAATGAAGTTTATGGCTACATGCAATTAGACGAAGTAAAAACATTCCAAAGATATTTCTTCAAGCGAATCTTTAGACTCCCATCTAATACCCCAATTATGCCATACACGTTGAGTGGGGACTACCACCAATTTTTGTTTAAAGAATCTAAAAGCGAATACATACTATATAATCAAAGTCATAAAAAGATCTAACAACAATTTGCAGAAAAAGATTCTCTTAACAGCGTTACGCTGCAGATACACACCTTTTAAAGATTGGAATTGAGTTGGCTTCAGAACATAACTCTCCTTTGACGTTTTGTTTGGATAATCTAGATTCGTGGAGGAATGAACTTTACGATTGTATTTCTGTTATAGATGACAATATTTTTCAGACAGTTCTCAATCGGGCAAGGGAGTCCGAAGCTAAATCTAATGATACAGTAAACCTAATTTTTCTTTGGGGGAAGCAAATTATTTTTGAACCGAGTTCACTTTTGTTGAGATAAGTCTGATATTTAAGGTTCGCACGGAGATGCTTGAGCTTAGTTATAGACTTCACAGAAATGATATAAGTCCTAACTGTACATGTATGTAATGTCCGATCTTACAAGAGATCCGGCGTTTCTATTTCAATAAGAGCTTCCTTTCGTTTGAGGACTGTCTTGAAGTTTTGAATGGTGAGGGTAATTGGAAACTACTTATCCGTTTTTTCTCTGAAGCTGTTGCGCATAGAAATTCATTCGTTGACCTCTAATGCCATGTTCAGTCTAATATAATTTTGTTTTCGCTAAACTAAAAGCCTGTAACATCTAATATTAACAATGTTATGATGGTCTAGCTGCCGAGCTGTTCAAAGCCGCAGGCGACGAGCTAGATAGGAGCATGCACCAAATCATCTGTAAGATATGGTCGGAGGAATGCATGCCCGATGAATGGAACCTCAGCATTGTTTGCCCGATCCTGAAAAAGGGAGATCCTCTAAACTGCGCCAACTACAGAGGAATCAGTCTGCTTAACATCGCCTACAAGATCCTCTCTGCGGTAATATGTGAACGTCTGAAGCCTTTCGCCAACAATCTGATTGGTCCTTATCAATGTGGCTTCAGGCCAGGAAAGTCTACCATCCACCAAATTTTCACGTTGCGGCAGATCCTGGAAAAAACCTATGAACTCCAAATCGATACCCACCACCTCTTCATTGATTTTAAGGCCGCGTATGAAAGCATCTACAGAGGAGAACTGTATAAAGCCATGTCTAGTTTTAGCATCCCTGCCAAGCTCGTTCGCTTGTGCAAAATGACGATGGAGAACTCACGCTGCTCTATCAAGGTTGCCAATGAGCTTACGGAATCATTCGACGTCAAAAAAGGATTCAGCCAAGGCGATGCACTGTCGTGCGATTTATTTAACATCGTTCTTGAGAAGATAGTCCAAAACTCCACCGTCAACACCAGAGGCACTATCTTCTATAAATCTGTTCAACTTCTCGCGTACGCCGAATATATTGATATAATGGGAAGAACACAGCGTGATGTCAATGGCGCCTTTGTGAGAATTGAGACAGAAGCGGCAAAAATGGGTTTAGCGGTAAATGAGGGAAAAACGAAGTACATGCTGTCTTCGAGTAAGGACACCCAACATCGACGGCTCGGACAGAACGTCACAATAGACGCATACAACTTCGAGGTAGTTAAGGAGTTTGTCTACCTAGGCTCCGCTATCAACACGGACAATAACACCAGCGCTGAGATAAGACGAAGAATTACTCTTGCTAATCGCTGTTTCTTTGGGCTAAGAAAGCAACTGAGTGGAAAAGCCCTATCTCGAGCAACTAAGGTAAAACTGTACAACACCCTCATCATCCCTGTCCTGCTATATGGTGCAGAAGCATGGACCCTAACAAAATCGGATGAATGTGCCTTAGGCTTTTTCGAGAGGAAAATTCTTCGGGTCATCTTTGGCCCCGTGTGCATTGATGGGGAATGGAGAATGAGATACAACAGCGAACTTTACGGGTTGTACAACGACGTGAACCTAGCCAGAAGGGTCAAGGTCCAGAGACTCAGATGGCTCGGTCATTTAGAGCGCATGGAGCCAATGCTCCGGCCCGGAAAGCCTTCGACTCTATTCCCGAGGAACACAGAAGGAGGGGAAGACCGCGACTCAGGTGGCGCACACAAGTGGAAGAGGATCTCAATCAACTTGGAGTGCAAAACTGGAGACAGCTAGCTAGGGACCGAGCTGACTGGCGGAGACTGTTGATTGAGGCCCAAGTCCACAACGGACTGTAGCGCCACCTTAAGTAAGTAAGTATTTACAAATCAATTAAATCGTTCAATCTGGCATACTTAATCATAATCACTATCTTAGGCCGTGTGCGAATTCAGTTAAAAATGGGTTAAAACTTGACGTTTGGTTAAATTTTGACACTTCGCATTATTTGACTAGCTGCTGAGCAGGTTAAAATATGACAGTAGTGGTTAAAAATTCATCCATTTTTATTTTTTAACCACAATTCATCCAATTCGCACACGGCCTTAATCTTAAATTGTTTTGTAAACTGCTAATTTTTATTATATAAGGCCGTGTGCGAATTCAGTTAAAAATGGGTTAAAACTTGACGTTTGGTTAAATTTTGACACTTCGCATTATTTGACTAGCTGCTGAGCAGGTTAAAATATGACAGTAGTGGTTAAAAATTCATCCATTTTTATTTTTTAACCACAATTCATCCAATTCGCACACGGCCTAAGGCCGTGTGCGAATTCAGTTAAAAATGGGTTAAAAATTGACGTTTGGTTAAATTTTGACACTTCGCATAATTTGACTAGCTGCTGAGCAGGTTAAAAAATGACAGTAGTGGTTAAAAATTCATCCATTTTTATTTTTTAACCACAATTCATCCAATTCGCACACGGCCTAAGGCCGTGTTCGAATTGGATGAACTGTGGTTAAAAATGGATGAATTTTCAACCACTACTGTCATATTTTAACCTGCTCCGCAGCTAGTCAAATTTTATTTAATGCGAAATGTCAAATTTTAACCAAACGTCAAGTTTAAACCCATTTTTAACTGAATTCGCACACGGCCTAAGGCCGTGTGCGAATTGGATGAATTGTGGTTAAAAAATAAAAATGGATGAATTTTTAACCACTACTATCATATTTTAACCTGCTCAGCAGCTAGTCAAATAATGCGAAGTGTCAAAATTTAACCAAACGTCAAGTTTTAACCCATTTTTAACTGAATTCGCACACGGCCTAACAGTTAAAAAATAACTTCACTCTCAATGTTTAAAATTTAGATATAACCGGCAGACGGCTAAATAGCCATGCTTGTAAATCTTTAAAACGTTATTTAGCTTGTATTGATGTGAAGAAAAAAAATAAAGATAATAATAATAATAATAATACTTTTATGATCTTTAAGTGAAAAAGTTCAAAACAAAGTATCATCCAGCTTTCCCAAATGTCTAAAAAAAACTCTTTACTGTTGGTTGCTCCAATACCGGGGTAACAACAATTTTATATGATTGTTTGACAGTAAATCCAAGTTTCGCTCGTTAAAATCTTGAATAAAACGCTTAAATAGCTAAATATTTATTAGTTGTTATGATGAGCAATTCAAGATAAAGTTGAAGCCAGCAGAACGAATGCATAATGTGCTTGAAATTCTACGTGATTTAGGTACTTGTAACAGACTGATTTAATGAAGCGTTTATTTGCATTCTCGAATGCAAATTACATCAATTCGCTGTGTCTCGTTTAAGAAAACAAGGAAAACCAATTACTTTGCCTCAAAGTAAATATTTAAGTTTTATGTTCGTATTGTACACTTTTTTCTAGATCAAACAAAACACTTTGAATGGAGTCAATCGAGAGCGACATGTTTGTTTATCAACAAATGCACCCGTAACGCCGCCTATAAAAGCCCTTGTTGACACAACAGCAGCATGAACTGACGAACGACATCAGAGCCTATGAAACAACAAACAACAGCACTGATTAGATTAACATACTTTGAGGGCTTTTACATAGCCAATCATTTTCAATGGCAAATCTTATCATGTTTCGAGTCCGAGACCGAGATAGTGAGCACTTGCACGCCCCCTTTGCACTTTTGGCACAAATAAGCGACGAACAAATGGAAAATTATTATTGTTCTTGCTTTTCAAATAAAACAATAAACAAATCACAGTGAAAATAAACGAAATACCTACACATAGCTCCAAGAAATTAAAATTTATTTTTAGATTTTTCGCGCAGAAATATTTGAACTTACGTCTTTGAACGGCGCCACATTTATGTGACCGATGCCAACAGCCGCATTGAGTCCCAGCGAATCTCCAGCCGCCGCATCTCCAGACAGCGCATCCTTTGCTGTTGTCTGTGAGACAATTTGATCACCAGGCAGGAAGAGAACCAGAAATGTGCACAACGCAGAAATGGTGAGGATGATGAGGTTTCTTTGACAACGAGGCAGTTGATTCCAGGTCTGGAATGAATATTGATTTCTTTTAACTGTCCGACAGATATTGATAAACTTACCCGTCGAAGACTTTTTCTTTGTTGCAAATTTTTAGGGACTTCATTGGTCGTTGAGCCAATTGGGACCGGTAGAGTAAGGGCAATGTGATCGCTTTTCTTCTCAAGCATTTTATTGCTTTCGACTTTGATGGAAGTGTTTTTATTTTGTACGAGATTCTTAATTGAAATTTGTTTTCATTAAAAACAAATCGTGAACTGAAAAGGGGCTTATCCAGCAAAAAAGTTTCACTTTAACATGGTTGTTCTTTTTTGAAGGTTGAAGACGACACTTTTTTCTCTTCTTTTTTAGCTGAATATTTTGTGGAGCGAGGGAAGTTGGACTTGGTTTTTATATTTAAAACGAGTGAAAAGTAAACAACATCGGTTTGTTTACGAAATTGGAACTGTTTAAATTTACTGTTAAGCTAAGTAGAAAAGTAAAATCTATTTCTATTGAGAAAACATTGAACTTTTTTACATATTTTTAGCAAACACACAGAAAATCCATAACCTACCGACTGTGGAAATTTTCCCTTACTGAAATTTTATGCAAAACGTACGAAAGTGTCAATTTTTTGACATATTATAGTTTGAGAGCAACTGATGTTTGTACAGAGATGAGATTGAGATGAAAAGTACAATTTCTCAAACTGTGACAATCTCTTTGCGTTTTACGATTACGTTACGATAGATTAACAGATGCGAGGAGCGAAGCAGATAATAGCCTTTTCACACCAGACGCAAAACGCGGTTTTGCAAAACTTTTCAAAAACTTGAAGGAAATTACGTGTTTTCCCATACAAAGGGGATTGCTCATTTTATAAGGGACATCCGGCCCGGAGTGTACACCAATGAGTTTGGTATCAAATTAAAGGTTGTTTTGAGCCGGATATATCTGCAAAAATATTTTGTCGATAACTCATGGGAGATCCGAGATATTTGAGATTGAAGTTCGAAAAGTGCAAACATTAAAAATCAGCACTTTTTCGACATAAATGGCAATATCTTTGGATTTAAAAAAGCTAGGAAAATCGCAGTGGTACTAAATTGAAGGTGTCAAACATATCTTTCAAGTGAAACAAAAATTATATTTATATGATTTATATATTTTGAGATATTTTGAATTAAAGCCTTCAAAAACAGTAGTTTTTAGGCAAACTTTTATGCGATAATATCTTTTAAGATTCAATTATGACATTTATTTCTTTTTGCACCGTTAAGTAGCCTAGTTTACAACCTTTATTTTCATATACAGGGTGATTCACGAGCGTTGTGCCAAAAAGCTAGAGCGTGTAGGTTGAGTTGAGACAAGAAAAAAATCGTATGGGAGGGGGGGGGTCTATTCCCCCCCGTTTAGCCGGGAGGGGCAATTTTCTGAAAAATTGACTTATTTTGTTTAAAAAAATATCAAAAATCAACGGCTTCGTTTACAACACCGTGATATACCCTATACCTTTCTGAAAAGCCAAAAACTTCTTTCACTTTGTTTTTAAATTAAATTGTTTTAACGAATAGTTTAAAAAAAAATAAATTTTCAAACTCAAAATTTTCAAAAAAAAAAGCAAAAAAAAACATTTTTGAATTAATTTTTTTCAAAATTTTATGTAATTAAGTACTCATTTTGTTTTAAAAATTCAATGTGTTTGTTAATTTTTAGTCGAAAACAGAAAACCGGATGCAAAAATGTCTTTTCGTTTTTGAGAAATTAAGAAAAAACCAAAACCACTTTTTTCTAAGAAAATCTTTGTTTTTATTTTTACCTATCTGGACTTTTAGTTCAGTTTATTAGTTTAATTTATAAATTTAATTTTTTGTAATTGGAGTTTTATGAGGACTCAATAAAGTAGAAAAGTATTGGATTTTCCCTGGATTAATCATTTTGTTCATTGATAACGTCTGCCATTGAGCTTTCACTTCTAGCTCTAAGTGCTCTCGTCGGCGGATTCTTGAAAACATGCTACGGCTTGGGCGCCATCTATTGGGATATCTTTCAGCATAGAGTCTTTCGGCTTTCCGATCTCGACAATAAGTTAAACAGTAGCAGAAGTTCCTGTTCGCTAACTCTTCTCGAGCGTATGAGTTTGTTATTGTTATGTGTTGATGAGTTAATATTTTAATTGTAAATGGTTGTTTAGTAAATATGCGATGCCTTTTATTTACCTTTAGGTTGTAAATTGTTTTTTCATTCAAGAAAAAATGCGGTTGAATTATCTTAAGCCCCTAGCAGGTAGAACTCTTCGCCGCCGGCGAGTGGCCGCGGCCCCAGGTATAGTAAGAAAAAATTACAGGTCAGTTTTCAGACGTTATCAATGAACAAAATGGTTAATCCAGGGATAATGTAATACTTTTCTACTTTATTGAGTCCTCATAAAACTCCAATTAGAAAAAAATAAATTTATAAATTAAACTAATAAATTAAACTAATAAATTAAACTAAAAATCCAGATAGGTGAAAATAAAAACAAAGATTTTTTTAGAAAAAAGTGGTTTTGGTTTTTTCTTAATTTCTCAAAAACGAAAAGACATTTTTGCATCCGGTTTTCTGTTTTCGACTAAAAATTAACAAACACATTGAATTTTAAAAACAAAATTAGTGCTTAATTACATGAAATTTTGAAAAAATTAGTTCAAAAATGTTTTTTTTGCTTTTTTTTTTTTGAAAATTTTGAGTTTGAAAATTTATTTTTTTTAAACTATTCGTTAAAACAATTTAATTTAAAAACAAAGTGAAAGAAGAAGTTTTTGGCTTTTCAGAAAGGTATAGGGTATAGCACAGTGTTGTAAACGAAGCCGTTGATTTTTAATATTTTTTTAAACAAAATAAGTCAATTTTTCAGAAAATTGCCCCTCCCGGCTAAGCGGGGGGGAATAGACCCCCCCTCCTATACGATTTTTTTCTTGTCTCAACTCAACCTACACGCTCTAGCTTTTTGGCACAACGCTCGTGAATCACCCTGTATAGTTTATCAGGATTTCTTTAACAATTTCTCCATTTTGACAATAATAGATAAAAAATATGCTGTCAAAATGCAACTAAAATCTCATGGCACTAAAATAAAATATAAAAATAATTAGTAGATAATTAGTATGAAAATTGAAAGAAAAATAAATAAATCTAATGGTAATGGGCTTGTCAAAACATAGGTTATTCTAAACCGAATCAAAACCTTTTAACAACGGTTATTTAAGAATTGGGAAGGGAGTCTTATAAACTACTTTCATATCTTGCCCAACTTAAAAACCATATTATAGTCATAACATGAGCGCCGCGTCCAACCGTTCTTCGACCTACTAGACAATTGCAGTAACATTGAACAACCGCTTCTATATCCTGTGGATCATCATCATAACACACGTGTTATAGCAAAAACGTGGATAAAAGCAAAATAAATTGTTTCTTTCATTCAAATACTTAATAAAATTAATCTGACATCAAAAAACTAAAACAAGCTTCTCCGACATTTTACAAAATATCTTTCCTAAAAGATTCAAAACTCTTCGAAGTTTGAACGAAATCTTTTTTAGTTTTGATTATTTAAAATAGGTATCCAGATCCATAGCGCTTTCAAGTTCAAAAACTAATTTTGAAAGCCTATTAAGTGTGTGTTATAGCTTATAAGGATATGCAAATTCTTTAAGGCCATTACAAATTACGATGCTGTGGGCGGTCATGAACTTAAAATATATAAAAGTCTTATATTTCTCGGGTTACAAAAGAAAAATGGAAGCGATGTCATAATTTTTTTAAGGAAAAAGTTTTGTTTCAATAAGGTCACACGTCATATCTTTGTTTAGTCAGAACCCCGAGAAATTAAATAAAATTTTTTAACTATTCAAATGACCTAAGCCATATACATCTTGCACAGACAAAAATAGAAGAGAATTAAGATTCACACAAAAAAAATGTTTATCGTTGACAAAACAACGTTTGTCGGGTCAGCTAGTTAATTCGTAAAATATATACAAATTATATTTTCCGGCTTAAACGTATGCTTGGAATCCTACTACATTATAATTAAGAATATATTGTTTGGGGTAAACCTGCTGGGAGATTGTTCGTTGGGTCCTTGTTTATTATAAGAGCCATAATTTCGAATACACTCCCCGTAATAAGAAAGTGCTTGTTTTAATTGATAAGTTGCACAACTGAACCAAATATGGTTATTATAACTAGCGAGCGTCTCCTAAGATTGTTTTCTATACAAAAATCTGCTAGAATATAATTCAAAATTCATGTATAGATAATAGCGTGAGTGCTGCAAAGTGGTTAAAACTATCTAGTATGATAGGCTTATGCCACTAATATGGTACTCTTTTAACATTTTAGAGATGAAGGTTATCAAAATCAACTCAGCTTTTTTTCAGGAACTATTTCATGGTACTGCTCAGGATGTTTTAAGTACCTTTTCAAAAATGCATGTTTACATAACTTAATATATAAGAATAACTATATAGAGAAACTTCATAATGTTTAGGTTTGAGGCATATTTTGAAAGATTTGTTGCTTATAATCAAAGATTATTGAGGAAATCCCGATAAATTGTATATGAAAATAAAGGTTGTGAACTAGGCTACTTAACAGTGCCAAAAGAAATAAATGTCGTCATTGAATCTTAAAAGATATTATCGCATAAAAGTTTTCCTAAAAACTACTGTTTTTCAAGGCTTTAATTCAAAATATCTCAAAATATATAAATCATATAAATATAATTGTTGTTTCACTTGAAAGATATGTTTGATACCTTCAATTTAGTACCACTGCAATTTTCCTAGCTTTTTTAAATCCAAAGATATTGCAATTTATGTCGAAAAAGTGCTGATTTTTAATGTTAGCACTTTTCGAACTTCAATCTCAAATATCTCGGATCTCCCATGAGTTATCCACAAAATATTTTTGCAGATATATCCGGCTCAGAACAACCTTTAAGTTGATAGCAAACTTATTGGTGTACACTCCGGGCCGAAAATGAGCATACCCCTTTGTTGACAGCCCTGTTTTGCAAAACAACTTGTTTTTGTGAAAACCAGTCAAAACCAAAGAAGTGAAAGCATTCAGCATTCATAAGATCGTATACATATTTCCCCCTCTCCAATAGCAAGAGTAGATTGACAGTCTGCTCATAGAATTGTTCGAGACAAAACGTGTCAATTGATGTAAGGTTGCCATATGAAAATATGAAAGAATACAAATGCACGAATTTTTGAACAGCAATGAAGTAAAAACAAAACTTTGAATAAAATGGTTGCACAAACACTTTTTTTTTTTAATCCAGCAAACATAAAAGAACATTTAAAAGAAATGAAATTTTTTAACTGAAATATATTAGAAAATACAGTAAACAAATATATTTACTTTTGAAGTATCAATAAGGAAAACTTTTTCATACAGTGTTGTTTTCATGTTTTAATATCTGACATTGACGGGAAACATACTTGCAACGGGATACGAACAGCGAATGTGTGTGAAAAAAGTTAACAATCATCTTAAAGAAGAACATCTGGCATCCCTAACTAGACATCAAAGATTTATCATGTCAAACGAAAACCTGAAATTTACCCGGCGGCCACACGAGCAAGTTCTGGCTAGCAAGTTGGCATACAATCAAATGTTTTACTCACACATTCAAACTTTTAGTACTTGCTTTAGTACTGGCTGGTCAACTGGCTAGCAAATTTTCCAGCCAGTAAAACGAGCAAGTAAATCGGCAAGTAATTTGACAGGTTTTGCCAAATATATCAAAATGAACAAAATTAAATTAGAAAATTAGTTGAAACGAAGATTTTTATTTCTATTTTTGCTGGCGACATCTTGGAAATTCAAAATTGGATGTTAAAAGCAGGTAAGCTTGTAAAAAATATGTGAACTTGCTGGCAAGTTGACTAGCAAGTTTTTTGCCGCCTACGTCACACCAAGTACACCGATAGAGATTTGACAAATTATAAATGTACGCTACTTGCTGACCAGAACTTGCTCGTGTGGCCGCAGGGTTAGGTGTGAACAGATTTCGAGTTTTTGAAAACTGACAGCTGAAAACAGCGTTTTGCTTCTGATGTGAAAAGGCTATAAGGAAGTTATTGAAATGGGACAGATTTTGTGAAACTCCAATTTTTGCATAATCTTCATGTTCGAGGTCACTAGAATCCGAATCTACCCTTTTTATAATGATGTCTGTGTGTGTATATACGAATGTTAAAATGTGCGAATGTGCCTATATACGTTACGTTTTTTCTGCTCGATTATTTGCGAACCACTCATGGTATGTGAAGTACTTTTGTCTAAGCTCGCCGGTCTTCCCAGGGTTTGGATTAAAGTGTACCAGAATTTTAATATGCAGTTGCCCGTAGCTTAGTTGGTAGGTGCGTTGGCTGCTAAGCAGAACGTCGTGGGTTCGAGTCCTACTCAGGCCCATAAAGTTTTTATTTCATCTTTCACGGGTACTGCCTCTTGCGAAGACCTGACAAATCTTCCAAGAGTATCAATCTGTCATGAAAAAGTGCTTCTCATCTTTGCCGTTCGAATTCGGCGTAAAATTGTAGGTCTCCTCAATTCTTCACACGCACTCAGAGAATTGTTGATGAGAGTAAGCCACTTAGGCCTTGGCTCTTCAAGAGCTGTCGCGCCACTCTATTTATATTTATAGAATTTTAATATAGGTCAAGTCTTTATTAACTTTTTTATTTAATTACAATAGTTTATCTTATTCGTATATCAAGGGTTGTCCTAAACTGTAAAATTGTGTTGTTTCAGCGTCTGAAGCTCGCTAGAGTATACTAATGATGCGTAGACTTTGGAGGTTTCCTTTCCTATAGGATTAGGGTCGTGCGTCGCAAACGTGCGTAACTAAAGGCTAGGTTTACTGGTGCAGGATTATTATGAACGGCAGGGCTCCTTAATACTGGTAGGGGAAGTCTATGCTTCTTTAGTTT
The DNA here is from genome assembly GCA_943590905.1 of Sphaerophoria taeniata. Lineage (NCBI taxonomy): Eukaryota > Metazoa > Arthropoda > Insecta > Diptera > Syrphidae > Sphaerophoria > Sphaerophoria taeniata. The sequence goes on from OX016540.1 coordinate 265,737,880, forward strand.
AAAATCACGGACGAATCCGGTAAATCGCGGGCGAATCCGGTAAATCACGGAAGAATCCGGTAAATCGCAGACGAATCTGTTAAATCACGAACGAATCCGGTAAATCGCGGACGAATCCGGTAATCGCGGACGTATCCGGTAAATAGCAGACGAATCTGGTAAACCGCAGGCGAATCTGGTAAATCACGGACGAATCCGGCAAACCACGAACGAATCCAGTAAATTGCAGACGGATATGGTAAATCGCGGACGAATCCAGTAAATCACGGACGGATCCGGTAAATCGCAGACGAATCTGGTAGATCGCAGACGAATCTGGTAAATCGCGGACGAATCCGGTAAATCACGTACGACTCCGGTGGCGGTAAACAGTATATGATTCCGTTATTTAGCGGACCGTCCATATTACCGTTAATTTTTACTTATTTTTCTACCCTGGGTCGTGTGGACCACGAGGGTCACACTGATATTTTTTTTATCTACAATATTTTCCACAAATGTGAAATGGACTGTTTTTTACAGTTGAGTTTTTCAATAAATACCTGCTTATTTTTTGTGAAACCAAGGATAGGTATATTATTTTTTCATTTAACGAATGTTCAAGCCTTAGTATTGCTCGAACCTCAGAACAAAGAGGTTGTTCCAGCTCCTTTAATTATTTACTTAATAAATTTATATTATTTCATTTTTAAAAAAAATCTGCTTTTTTCTGCCACATTTGGTTTTTTTTCATGGTCCTTCGAACCTTATATTTATATTTTTGTTGGTTCGGGCAGTGCTCAGTTTTAATTATTTAAATAATTCTACCCGCAAAACCTAAATTATTCGTGAGTGTGAGCCTACAATCACCTCAAACTTGATCTGCCGTTAGCTCTCGTCGTCGGCGTCGCTTGGTAAAAAAAAAAAACATTCTCAACGTGAACAATTGTTAATTTGCGAAATTATAATTATCTGCCGTTAGTTCATGTCATATTTGTTAAACACAAGGGCTACGTTTTGTTCGTGAGTTTAGCTCCGCCTACAATCACCGCAAACTCGATCTGCCGTTAACTCGCTCCGGTTGCTAAAAAACATTTTTCTATAACAATTTTGTTCCTTTTTTGTGATTACGATTTGCTGTAAGTGAGCATCGTCGCTTGAAAAGAAAAAAGAGAGCATTAAAAAAAAAGCATTCTTAGTTTTTTTTCGATTGTACAGTTGAGTTTTTCGATTTGCTGTTCTGTTAGTGCGCGTAGCTTGAGAAAAAAAGCATTTCATTAAAAGAACATAATAAAAGACAATAAAGACAATGACCGGACGAAATAGTTTAATAAAGCGGGATTCGGCACGAAACGCGATAAAAAGATGCCTCGTGGCAAGTAAAAAATCGGAAAATCTGGACGAAGAGCAGATAGATTCCTATTTGACTGTGCTAAACGACCATTGGAGCGGTTTCTTAGTTGCGCAAGAAGGAGTCGAACTGTCATGCGGTGATGATGCCATTAAAGAGCAGGAGTCCGAAAGAGAGCAGGGCGAGGAGTGGTTCCGAGAGGCTCTCGCTAACTTCAAAAGAGCCAAAGCGAAGATCAAATCTAACCACGAGGAAAGCAAGTCCGAACCCCCATCTGCCCCAACTCACACGAACTTCAAACTCCCTCCATTGGCTTTGCCGAAATTCTCCGGAGAGGCAAAGGACTGGAGGCCATTTCAAGACGCTTTTGTTTCTGCAGTTCACAACGCGGAAACCATCTCTAACGCACAAAAATTACAATATTTAAGAGCCTCCCTCGCAGACAGTCCGAGAGCGTTGCAAATGGTGAGCGGGTTTCCGATCACCAATGAAAATTACTCCGTTGCTTGGGACTTACTCCAAAACCGGTATAACGTTCAAAGAGTTATCATTGATTCCCATTTTCGCGCAATTTTTTCCCTGAAGAAAGTAAACCGAGTCAGCAGTTGCCTTGCGTAATTTGCTAGACGGGACGCAGGAACATTTTCAATCGCTCAAGGCCTTAGGTCGCCCCGTCGCCAATTGGGATGACTGGCTTGTCCATTTGACCGTCAACAAACTGGACCAGGAAACCCACAGACAATGGGAACTGTCCCTAACTGACGATAAAGTACCAACCTTCAACATGCTGGTGAATTTCTTGGAAAAGAGATGCCGCTCTTTGGACGCCATCGATTCGCACCACAATACAAGGCCTGTAGTACAAAAAGGCAAGTCTAAGCCAATATATTCTGCATTAACCGCTTCATCACCAGCCACAGCAACGAGCGCGAGCACTGGAAATCCAATTAAGTGCTATTTCTGTTTGGAAGAACACAAGATTTTCGTTTGCCCGAAATTCTTAGCACTTAATGTCAATGGAAGAAGAGCTGTTGTTAAAGAGAAGAAACTATGCTCGAATTGTCTCTCTTCTGGCCATGTAGACGAGAGATGTCGAAGCTCCAACACCTGTCATAAATGCCACGTTCGTCATCACACTTTTCTTCATCAAAATGAACCTTCGACTAACAGTGCTTCATCCTCACCACATCAGTCGCAAGTTTTGTTCTCCCAAACGGAACACGATGTGCTTTTGGGAACCGCAAGAGTTGACATCATCGATTATGCTGGACGGTATCAACCAGCAAGACTGCTCTTTGACAGCGGGTCTCATTTGACATTCATCAGCGAAGACTGCCTTCAAAGACTTAAATTGAGAAGATCACCTAAGACGACTATCATCGAAGGCATCGGAGCTACGAGCGCGGGATGCTCTAGAGGTGAGGTACAACTTAAACTCTCTTCAATTGACCGTTGTTTTAATACAATTATAAATGCTCAAATTCTACCTAAACTGACCAACGTGCTCCCACCGATTCCTTTGAGTGGAAATGTATGGAATCATCTCAAGTCATTGCATCTTGCTGATGCATATTTCAACATTCCAAGCGTCATCGATATTATTTTGGGCGCTGATGAATTAGGACAATTCCTGTGCACTGGTTTAATCAAAGGCCCTCATGGAACGCCCATTGCCCAAAAGTCAATGCTGGGATGGATTTTATTTGGGAAAATCGCCAACAACAAGGCCACTACAACCGCTTCATCCGCAACCACCGCTTTGACTGCTGCAAATGCTGCAACCGCAACATCCGCAACCACCGCTTCATCTGCAACCACCGCTTCGGCCGCAACCGCAACCACCGCTTCGAAAGCAGCAAATGCTGCAACCGCTTCATCCGCAACCAACATCTTGACCGCAGAAAATTCTCCAAACGTTTCATCCGCAACTACCGCTTCGACAGCACCAAATGCTGCAACCGCTTCACCCGCAACCACCGCTTTGACCGCAACAAATTCTGCAACCGCTTCGTCCGCAATCACCGCTTTGGTCGCTACAACAACCGCAAATACGCAAAACATTCCATCCGCGACAATATATCCAAACAAATTACATCATGCAAAACGAGAATCCAATTCAATACCAATGAACTTTCAGTCAACATGTGTTCTATTTTGCGACGCTGAACTTACCAAAGCAGTTTCTAAGTTCTGGACCATTGAAGCTTTGCCAGACTCAAAACATTTTTCCATCGAAGAAAAGCTTTGCGAAAAGAATTTCGAAGAAACGCATTACCGCCAGGCAGACGGACGCTATGTTGTGAAGCTGCCATTTAAGACTGACTGCCCACTCGGTGAATCTCGTCATGCCGCAATAAGAGCTCTTCGTCGCATGGAAGCCAATTTCCTAAGGGACGAAGCTCTCAGCCGTCAATACAAAAGCTTCATTAAAGAGTTCATCGATCTTGGCCACATGGAGAAAGCGACCCAGCCGCCATTACCTGGAAAGCATTATTATATGCCGCATCGAGCAGTCTTAAAAGACACCAGCACAACGACCAAGTTGAGGGTCGTCTTCAACGCGTCCTGTCGCACCACAACAGGATTCTCTTTCAATGACACCCAAATGATCGGCCCACAATTGCAACCAGATCTGTATCTCGCCCTAATTAGAATGCGAACTTATCGATTTGCGTTGAGTGCTGACATTACAAAAATGTATCGGCAGATTCGTGTAAATAAAGAGCATATCGATTTTCAACGCATCGTGTGGCGGAACTCACCAAACGAGGAAATCGAAGACTATCGCATCCTAACGGTCACATATGGCGTGGCATCATTTTCACATCTTGCAGTAAAATCAATTCAACAAGTAGCATTGGACGAAGGCAAAAACTACCCCGAAGCAAAAGAGGTCATAATGAACCATTTTTACATGGACGACTTGTTGACAGGATCTTATGAAGAGAAGGATCTGCTTCGACTTCAAACAGAAGTAGCGTCCATTCTATCGAAAGGTGGCTTCAATTTGAGAAAATGGTCGTCGAACTCTCTGCTCGTTGTCGATTCGATTCCTGAAGATGAACGTGAAGTCCTTCATCCATTGGATTTGTCGGAAGCAGATGGGGTGCGAACTTTAGGACTGCAATGGATTCCATCTACAGACGATTTATCATTCTCTATTAAGATCCCGGAGGTAAGAACGTCAAAATTAACTAAGAGAATGCTACTTTCAGAAGCCGCGAAATTGTTTGATCCACTTCTCTTCCAACCACCATAATTCCAAAAAAGATGTTCCAACGGCTTTGGAAACCAAAAGTGGATTGGGACGAACCAGTGCCTGATGACGTGCATTACCAATGGCTTAACTATACTGAACACTTCTCTGAACTTGCCGCTATTAGAATCCCAAGATGGTTTGGCTGTGGGGTTCCTCAGACCGTGACTGATCTACATGGTTTCGCAGATGCGTCGCAAAACGCATACGCTGCCGCCGTTTATTCTCGCACTATCTTGCCAAATGGAGAAATCGTAGTACAGCTTCTCACTGCAAAAACCAGGGTCGCCCCACTGAAGACAACGACGGTTTCATTGCCCCGTTTGGAACTCTGTGCAGCCGCTTTATTAGCGCAGCTTGTCAAGACAATACAACCGACTCTACAACCTTATATCCGACAAGTTTTTGGATGGACAGATTCGAGCATAACTCTGGCATGGATTCAGCAATTTCCTGGTAAGTGGACCACTTTTGTTGCTAATAGGGTCTCTCAAATACAGGAAACGATATCACCCCAAAATTGGTATCACGTGCCGTCAGCACACAACCCGGCTGATTGTGCCACGCGAGGAATATTGCCAGAAAACTTGTCGGAGCATTCTCTTTGGTGGAACGGTCCATGTTGGATGAAATTACCTAGCTCATCTTGGCCTCCCCAGAAGATTTTTTCAACTAATCAGGATCAACGCTCGGAATCTGTCAATATTGCTACTTGCAACAACGTACAACCGCTATGGGACCTTCTGGATCGTTATTCATCGCTACGAAAACTTCAACGCATCACAGCATATATTATGAGATTTCTTTACAACGTCAAACAAGCTGTTAAAATTCGAAGAATCGAAGAAGCTCGCCCCTTTCGAAATCATCAACATCTGCATTTATATGAATTAGAAGAAGCTTTACAGTTTTGGGTACAACACACTCAAAACTTTTATTTCAATGATGACATCAATCGTCTAACGTTAAATAAACAAGTTTCACGTAATAGCAAGTTACTCAAACTCCACCCTTTTTTGGATGAAAAAGGCTTGCTGAGAGTTGGAGGAAGACTATCAAACGCAACACTGCAACCTGACAAAAAATACCCGATTTTGCTACCTAAATCATCAAACCTCACTGCACTTATCTGTGCCGACATTCATCACACAACATTACATGGAGGACCGCAATTGATGCAAGCAATTCTACAAAATCGGTTTTGGGTCATCGCAGCTAGAGGTGTGCTGAGAAAGATATCTCTATCTTGTGTCAAATGTCGAAAACAAACGCATCATCTTCGCCAGCAACTGATGGGAGATTTGCCTAGACCTCGTGTATCTGCTTGCCGACCATTTCTCAACAGCGGTGTAGACTTCGCTGGTCCAGTCCATCTGCGTTTATCAAAGGGACGTGGTACGAAATCGATGAAGGGATATGTTGCCGTATTCATTTGCATGGCAACAGGTGCTATGCATCTTGAATTGGCTAGTGATCTATCGGCGACGACATTCATTTCCGTATTCAGGCGTTTTGTGTCACGCCGGGGTCAATGCAAGAACCTTTACAGTGATAACGGTACCAACTTCACTGGCGCAGAGAAAGAACTCAACATCATGCTGTCTGAGGCATGTAAAGACAAGGCCCTAGCAGACTATCTTTCCGGTGATGGAACGAACTGGCACTTCAATCCCCCAGCAGCTCCGCATATGGGCGGTTATTGGGAAACCGCAGTGAAGCGCGTGAAATTTCACCTCCGTCGAACGCTGGGTGAAAATTTATTGACCTATGAAGAATTTTCAACACTTCTTATTGAGATTGAAGCATGTGTCAATTCAAGGCCACTCTGTGCTCTTTCCTCCGACACTAATGACCTAGCTGCTCTTACACCTGGACATTTTTTGATAGGAGAGCCACTTAAAGCTATACCAGAACCTCATACGGAAAATTTCAGTGGAAGTCTTGTAACGCGATGGCACCATATTTCAAATCTCCGGCAGCATTTTTGGAGAAGATGGAGTGCGGAGTATTTAGTTCAACTCCAACAAAGAGCGAAGTGGACTAGGTCTTGCCCAAATCTCCAAGTGGGTGACCTGGTCTCAGTACGTGATGCGAACGTCCCCCCCACAAAATGGAAGCTCGGAAGGATCCTTACCGTTCACCCTGGTGACGACGGTAGAGTACGAGTCGTTACTATTAAAACCAGCAATGGGACTCTTACTCGGCCAATTGTCAAGATTTCACCACTTCTTCCTGTCGAAGACGAATATTAATAAGCTTACAAAACAAAAACATATTATTTTTTCTTATTTTTTGACCAAATTTGTATTTCAATTTGTTCCAAGGTGGGCAGAATGTTCAAGCCTTAGTATTGCTCGAACCTCAGAACAAAGAGGTTGTTCCAGCTCCTTTAATTATTTACTTAATAAATTTATGTTATTTCATTTTAAAAAAAAATCTGCTTTTTTCTGCCATATTTGGTTTTTTTTTTCAACGAACATATTAGAAATATAATTAGAAACAAGAATGACTAAATTTTAGTAGTGCTTTCGAACGGAACCTTCTGATCTTTTTCCTTCGAGAAATCGTTGATTATTTCGCTGAAATCCAGTTCCCGAAGTAGATCACCTTCTATACTCAGGAGAGAAAGATGAGACGGTTTTGTCCCACCTTGGTTCGAAGTCTTTTCTTTATAATTTTCATTTTTGAAAATGAGCGCTCTACAGTGCAATTTGATAACCATCAAAACCAAATACATTCTCAATGTGAATTCATGATTTGGGAATGTAGCACTGATATTTTGATATTCGAGGATTCGGCAATAAAAAAGTTACGGAGACTGGTTTGTTCCATAGTCCTTCTTGTATGAATCGATCAAAGACACAAATTGAACCAACTCATTACTAAGACTAGGTTCTAAATCATCCTCATAAACTTTCACCAAAGCCTGTGCTGCAGCTTGCAAATTTTCAGCACTCATCTTCTCAATGTGATTGAGAAATCCAAACCTCGAACGTTCAGCTTTATAAGCACACAATCTTTCTGTAAGAGAAACGCACAGCTGGTCGATCACTGCAGGAATAAAGACGGATACTTTTTATTTCTCTTTCGGTAACAGATTTGCGTCTTGTGCTTATCGAGCGGATTCAACCTCACGTTTCTCCTTCTGGTCCTGTTGCGTGATTGTACGTATTCGTCAGCCTGAGATATTTTCTTTCATTTCTTTTCGCTTTCACGAATTATTTCAATGATTCTAATGCACGCATTACCAATTCAAGAATCATTTTCGGATATTGCAACACCTGGTTTGTAGCGATGAAACGCTCCAAGATATCGTTCCAGAAGATTGCGAATAAAGCAGTTTCGAGAATACTCATCTTCTGCAGAAGGTGCGCTGCTTCATTCCTCGTGATGTCTTTTTGCTCTTTATCGGAAGATATGCTGGTTAGAGCTTCAACGATTTCCGAATATCCGTCGACTATGGCTTTCGTAGCTTCAGCTCGACAAGACGTAAAACTCATCAGAATTCCGTACCGTTCTGTACTTGCTATGAAGAAATTAAAAAATTGAACAGCTGATGGACAAGGGTTGGCAGCTGCCTTTCCAACTAAATTAAGAGAATGACCACAACGCCGATAAATGGTTTCTCTCCAAAATAAGAGCCTGCATCCTTTTGTATTTGCCATCACTCATGTTTGCAGCGTTGTTTTACGATTGGGCGCTGCAATTTATTATGTTTTTTTTATGGTCACCTAAGAATTTGAGGAGAACTTTTGCTGTGGCCACTATGACCGCAGTTTGGTGAAAACGTAAGAAATCTTTCTTCTGGCGTCGATCCTTCCATATATAGAACTATAGTTCGATGTTCGATGTGAGATTCGTCGGGAGTAGTCTACTGATACAGATATTTGGATTTTCCTTACATGGATACTATTTCAGTACCTAAGTACATACTTTATCACCCATTTAAGTGAGAAGTTTTTGGCAAATCGTGGACAAAAGGTAATTGACATGACCACTCCCTTTGTTTGCATGAACTTTCAAATGGGTTACCAATTCTGCTTAAATCTGCAGAATGTACTTGTTTCAGAAAAATAAGATTTTCCAATATACTAATTTGTTTTTACACTAGCGAATTATTACAGAATGACAAATTATAATTTATATCTTAAGAATATAGAGAAAAATAAAAAGAAGTAGTGTATGAACGAGTGAAAAATTGAGAGGTAGTAAAAGGTAAGATATGGGTTATTTCTGTAAAAATACTGTAATGTGCATATACGCTACTTGAAACACAAGGGCGATATTGTGTTGTAGTATAACAATTATTGAGCAAAAGCTATATTTGATTGTAGTGGTCTCATTGTGGGGGCCCCTCTTTTGTTGAGGCCCCGGGGCAGTAGCCCCGTTTGCCCACCCCTAAATCCGGCCATGGATGGATGATGTAAACATCATCGTAAGATTTATTGTCTATATTTGTTTTACCGTAAGCACTGCCCGCTTCTTGAAATGTAAATACTCGTTCGTTTAGCTTTGGCTTGGCCTGACGTTAACGAATCCAGGCACAGGAATTCAATGAATGCTATCACAATGAAGCTTCGACCGCACGTTTCGTTTGACAATCGTAATGAAAAGAACGTAACGTAACGTAATGTAACTCCAAACGGCTGGACATTTGCCTGGTCTGACAGTTCAACAGCTGTAAGAAATAAGCCAACAAACAAAATTCATTTGTGTTTGGCAGAATGATGATGATGGAAGTTGTATATATATTCTAGTCTAGTACCTTCGACCATCTTGAGACCTGGCACAAAGCCGTTTTTTTTACAGAAGTTTGGTATTGGTTTTGATGTAGCACAAAAAATCGAAAACACCATTCTTGAAAATGCTATACTCTGTCCGATAAAAATTGGCAGTACAGGGAAGAAAGGGATATCTGCATCTCGTTTGTACTTTTTTAATACCCATAAGTACTTTTCTCAAAAAAGCTCTTACAGGGTTACCGTAATGCGCATTTTGAATTCGAAAAAGCTAAATGAAATAACTGAAGGGTTGCCATTCGTCTTTTTAACATTGATTTTCATTTCGTTTTTTATTATATATGAAAATAAAATAAGATTTATCTTTTTCCACACCACCAAGAGGTAAGATAAAAGGCGCGTTTTTGAAGGGTATCCCCAGTAGGCCTAATCTCTTTTTAATAAAAAACAAACAAAAAATAAAAATTTATTCATAAATATCAAGATAACAAAAAAATAAAATAAACAAGCATAACAAAAATTAAAAAAAATTCATATTTCATAATATTTACATTTATACATTTTGATCTGAAGAGTAGTTACTGCTGCTGCTCTCTTCATCTAAATTAATGATGAGGCTTTCCACAGCATCTTCCGAAAAAACGTCCATTTCCCACATTTTTTGGCTCAACCACCTGCTCAACGTGCTGGACACACCTATGCCATTTTTCAGCGTCAACGTTTTGTATTGCAGTTTCGAAAAGGCCTTTTATTTCTGTCATCTTAAAAGACTTGTTTTGACTTGCCACGAATCCTTTCACTTGAGCCCAAACCAATTCTATTGGATTAAGCTCACAGTGGTAAGGAGACAAGCGAAGCACTTTGTGTCCTGCAGCTTGGGCCATATCGTCAACGACGTAGGTTTCATAGTTGTTTTTATGGTGCTTTACGATGCTCAACAACTCTGCCTTAACCATATCATCCTCAAAAGAAATGTCGTTTGATCGGAGCCAAATCTTTGTCGTTTTTTTTTTGTTGCTGTAGTCGGAGCTTTGTTTTTCTTTCGTGAATGATATGATGCGTTATCCAGGACAATAACTGAGTTGGGATCCAGGCACGTAAGCGTTTTCTTGAACCACTTTTCGTATACGTCGGCGTTCATGTCTTCGTGATAATCCCCACTGCTTCCAGAAACGAAACATAGGAGTCCGCCGTCTACGAAACCTGTAGAGCTTCCTATGTGCGTTATTATCAGCCTCTTACCTTTTCCCGATGGTGAACGCAAACCTGTTGATAAACCCTCCGTGAACGCTTGCCGAGGTGTTAATATGGACGGATCTTGCCAAACTTTATCTTTTGTGTGCCCTTCGTTTAGCCAAGTTTCATCAGTGTAATAGATTTTGCGGTTTTGTTCTCTCAGTTTTTTTATTTCACGCAAGTATCGCCTTCTCCATGCGATGATGTCGTTTCTTTCTAGTAAAACACTTTTCCGCTGACGACTGGCAAATTTAAAGCCTAGATTTTTTGTCAAAATCGTATGCAAGTAAGACCTGCTGATTTTGTTGATGTTCACATTGAGTTTTACCTCATTCAATATTTTATCCAGCGTCGGTAATTCATTATTTGAAAAAAATTGGTGAACAATTTGCCTGATCGCACATTTATCAAAATCATCAATTTTTATTCTGCGACCAGATTGGTTTTTCTTTTTTGGTGGTGAGTTGTGGCCTTTGGTGCTATTTTCTTTTCGAAGTCTGAACACTTTTCGTTCAGATACAGAAAATATATCAACAACCTGCTTTACAGCCTCGGTTTTACTTTGCAGGTTCTTGAAAATGGCTTTGATTTTTATAACTGCATTTTAACTGATTTGCAAAACTTTAAAAAAAATGCAAAAGTCAAACACAACTCGATAACTCTTTTCGTTAAGAAAGCTCTCAAAGCAAAAGCTCCTCAACAGAAATCCATTGAAAAAGTAAGAAAAAAAATACGAAGTGAGTTACGAAATAGAAAAAGGCAACTCTGAATATGTGTGATTTAATGAGGGTTGAAAAGCAGCAGAGAACGATCAGTGCATGCTCGTGTGTGTGCCAGGCAGGTCGTTATGGGCTCTACGTCGGATGCCATCGATAATTCATGGGTGTTTTATAAAACTTTTTAAAGGAGTTCCCTTCAATTGGGTATGGTGTAGAGAACAGCGCGCCACTGATTTTTAAAAAGCTTTCCCATAAGGCCTGTACTGCCAATTTTTATCGGACAGAGTATAGCTGTCTCTATATACAATGATGATGGAGGGAGAAATGTCATTTAAAGCAAACTCGAAGCGGATTCATCCTAAGGCAGACGAAGACGAAGCTAAAGCGTCTCCGGTTTTACTGTCAAATAATGAGTCGGTCTTTAACCGAATAACGGATAGTTCATGGTTTGATTTCAGCCGATTTTAATAAATGAATTTTAGAAATAATGTAGGTGAAGGTTGGAACCAGCAAAATTTTGAAAGTAATCTCTGAATCTGAGAAATAAAAGTTTGGGTACGAATTTTTGACAGCTGTCATTTTAGTCACGGGGGCGACTGGTGACGCATTAGGTTTGTTCGCAAAAAAAACAGAGCACTACTTATGCGTTCGATGTGAAACCAAACTCAGAGAAATTTTTCAGTTTTTTGACAGCGGAGCGCCCCGGGGCTGGTTACTTCGAACAAACCTATTCTGTTCAGCTCTTCAGAGTTTTGTAAAACAGTTGTAAATTTAATAAAATATAGTGCCCAACTGTTTTCCATTGAAAAATTCCATAAAAATTAAAAAGATTATTTTTTACTATTTTTTATTCAGATAAATGTTTGTATTTAGAAAATATATAGGTACTGATTTAATTTCTGTGTAAAGGCAATACATTTTTGTTATCTAATTAATTTCTTTTTTGTGTAAACAACGATAAGACAAAATAAATTATTTTTTCAAAACACATACACATCTTTTTGTTAATACTTTAATAATAATAATAATAATGTAACAAATCAAACTAAACTTAACAAATACAAAATTCACGATAAAGAGAACCAAAAAAGTCAATCAAAGGAAAACAAAAAAACTAATACACATTTTTATTTTCTTTTGGACAAGCTAACAAAACAATTATCACAAACTCGCACCGGTTTACCCGCCTGGCCGTGTTCATTCGGAAGCGGAAACGTCTGTTCGGAGCAGCTTTTACAAAATATCTCACCACATTGCCGACAATGATGCTTTCGCCGTGTCAAATTGAAGTCCTTCTTACAAGCAGTACAATTGGTTGCAATATTATCTGGCGTCCATAAGCTTGTTTCCGGTGGCTGTGCATTGGACTTTTCAGCTTTGTTGGCTTTTTCCTGAAGCTCTGAAACTTTAAGCTTATTCACACTCAATTGGATGCCAAGCTCTTCGAGTGTTGTCTGGGCTTCTTTCCATTGGTTGCGAACCCTTTCGAGTTCCACTTTGACAGCGTCATTTCGTTTAGCTTCTTCGTTCAGGTCCTTAATGTAGCTTTGTAAACTGACAATTTGTTCTTTGAGCTTAACTTCTTTCTCTTGCAACGAAACTCGCCACTCACGTTCGACATGAGCTTCGGCTACGGCGAGAGCGGCTCTTTCTTCGGATGCAGTTACCTGATTGGAGAGGGTTTTTGAGGTGTCGCGCAGAGCTTCGCCCAGATTTGACTTGTCATTTGACCATCTACAGAAAATGGGATAACAGGAATGGTTGGGATATTTAATTTTGAAAATGTTGAAAAATAAACAATAAAATAAATAAATGGTTTTTGGTAGCCGTTAAAATTACAAAATTTGTTTTTGTTTGTTTGTTTGGTTATTCTCATTGGGGAGCATTATTTTTCATACTTTGAGGCGTTTAATGTAGCCGAGAGGGGGTGAGCAGTGTCACTGTAGTAATTTCTTTTTACGCTAACCGATAGTTTGCCCAATTAATGGTGTAGTGTCAGCTGCCAGCAGAGTAGATTGGGTTGGAGAACCATCTCTAAAACCGACTGGTGAAAGTCCTTCATTAGGCGGCTGTTAAAAGCGGAAACAAACCATAATTGAGTATTACATGCGTCCCAGCTGTTTTAGTTGAAAATCCGATCTCAATGTCTTCATTGTCATCGTCAAAATTTTAGAAGCATCGGATTCGGATGTTTTGATCGCTAGTATAAGGAAGACTGTTCGCAGATTTTGAAAAAAGGGTACTGGGTACTGTACGTGACTCTTCTTCTTCGATAGGAGTGATGGGTCCCAAGTTTGTTGTCTCCATTTTCTTTGATTCACAAGTCACGATCCACATCGACTTCTTGGAGAAACAGGACGATAATAGGTCTTTACTATGTCGAATTATTGGGTCGATGCAAGGTCGGAGTGAATAAAACACTGCCCTTTTGGCGAAGAAAACACTTTTCTTCCACTACATTAACGCAACGGCTAACTCCTTTACCATCACAACGACCATATTGGTCAAAATGGGCCAGAAACTACTGCCCCATCAACCGTATTCTGGAGATTCGTGAGGTTTGTTTCTATCTCCAAATTTAAAAAAGTCACCCGCTGGGCAGACATTTCAGTCAAATGAGCAGGTCATCGCCACAGCTACGGAAGCCTACTTTGTAGACCTCGAGAAAACTTATTTTTCAGACTAGTTAATGGCTGAAACATTAACACGCTTTGATAGCTTTGCCTGACGTTTACGAGTTCAGTTATAGCAGTATAGTTGTAATGGCAGCCACGAGCAGTCTAGCTGGGTGACCCAATTAGCGCTGGGTTTCGCTCGCCGTTTAGTTTGATCAAGTCTTTGATCCTTAGTTCGGAAAGCTCATTTAGATCATTGAAGAAGGACTTTCTCAATGATTTGGCTCTCGTTTTAGCCAGCGCAGGACACTTTCACAAGAAGTGAAGAACAGTTTCCTTTTCTCGCTGATCCCCAAAACTACGACAGAAAGTATTGTGGGAAATGCCCAGCTTAGATGCGTGTTCCCCAACAGGTCAGTGTCCAGTGCATGTTGCAATGACACTGGGTCTGCAAAAAAGGTTATTAGTACGGGATCCTTCTAGATATGATACAGTTGGTTAGGCTACTCCACCTGTGGTTTGATTTTGCGAGAAAAATTGAGAAGATCTTGCCCTTCATACCACCAACAGGAATGTTGACTCTTTCCGCGGGTGAGCTATGAAGGGCTGATTCTTGCCTACCCAGTTCATCAGCCCGCCCCAGTTCATTGCCCTAAGCTAAAAGGCACTGTGAGCCGCGGAACCTACACAAGAGTGACCCTGAGTCCAATGTTCATGCCCGCGAGCTCACTTCGGCATTGTTGAACTTATTTGGAGGATGGTGTGGACGAGTCAATCGCTTGAATCCGCCTGACTGTCCGAAAAGATAGCTGTATTGCGGTTTTGATTTGGATCTAGTTTTAGTAATTTGCATGCTTCCTTAATCGCGAGTAGTTCAGCCTGAAAGACACTAGCGAAGTCAGGAAGCCGAAAAGACCTGGAGACATTTAAGGACTCAGAAACAATTTCTGCACCAACCCTACACTCCATCTTTGAGCCGTCAGTGAAAATAGTTGTGTCGAAGCCTCTCGTCACTTAGTCATCATCCCACTCTTTCCGGGATGGGATGACAACTTTAAAATCCGCGCTGAGGTCCACAGTAGGAGTGCAGTAGTCGGTTTTTGTCGAAAAAATGTCCACTGGGATCAGGTTAGTAATATTACTATGACCATAAGGTTTAGAATACCAACTACTCGATTTCCTAGGTCTTGATGCGGTGCAAGATACTAAACATTTGATGTGCAAGTCTATTGGTAAGAGGTAAAGAAAAACGTTTAGGGCGTCCGACGGACATGAGCGCAAAGCGCCAGTGGAGCCAACACTACCTGTTCTCTGAACCATTTTTAATTTCGTTTTATTGTAGGCTTTGCTAAGTGCGAACCAGAGGTTAAGATTAGACGGGCTACGGCTGTATACGTCCACAAAATCATCTTCGATTGCAAACCCCACTTTTTGCCAAAGGTTTTACTGCAGGCATAGAAAGCTATGCTGGCTTTCTTGACCCTTTCTTTAACATTAAGTTTCCAGTTTAACTTTGGGTTAAGCATTACTCCCAAATATCTAGCGTTAGAAGACAAGGAAAGAGTTTCACCGTTGAGGCGAGGAAGGGTGAAGGGAGGTACTTTTGTTTTGGTAGTAAAGAGCATCAGTTCAGTTTTCCTTTGATTGACACTAAAGCCACAGCTTGTAGCCCAGTTGCCAACTTTTAGCAGTGCCATCTCCGTAATCTCACTAATCACGGAAGTGAACTTTCCTGATACCAACAAGAATTTTGTTCCTGACTAAAAGACAAAGAAAAGGGTGCCAGACATAGGAGTTCAATGTATGTTATCACAATGAAGCTTCGACCCCAAGTTCCGTACGTAATGTTATTCCAAACGGAAGCTCTAGTTCAAATATGCTGAACATTTAATATTTCTGACAGCGCAACAGCTTGCTTTATGAAGGATGGAAGGATGATGTTGATTTTTTTTTTTTTATAATCAACGCGCACTCAAGGGCTTTTTTCATTAACCTTTATATGCCAAGAGCACAGTGCGAGTATCAGGGAAAGGATAGAGGATGTAAAAGGAGGTGTCGGTGAATTTTTGGTTGGTTTTGAATTCTTGAATATTACAATGACTGGGGAAGACAGAGTGTGGAAGAGAGTTCCACATTCGCGTAGTACGGCTAAAGAATGATTGTCGGTACATGACAGTACGTCCGAAATTGGGTTCAAGGGTGAACTGATGGGCATTCCTGGAGGCCCGGGTGTTACGGTTGAATATCTCAAGGGGAGATATTTCACTAGAGCATATACCGTTGAAGTATCGGTAAAATAGGGTGAGGCATGAGACATTACGCCGATGTTCTAGAGACGTAAATGACTCATCGATGGTATTGTCACCAGTCATTTTGAATGCTCTTCTTTGGATACTGCCCATAAGACTTAAGTACGTCACTGGAGCACCAGCCCAACGTGAGAGTTGTACTCAAGCTTTGGACGTATGTATGTAAGTTTTGTAAATGATAGCCAGATCAGAAGGTGAAAAAAATTTCTTGCATCGTCTTAAAAAAACTAAACATCTTGCAGCATTCTTGGCGACATCGCGTATGTGATCATTCCACAAGAGGCTTTTGATGATGTACATCTCGAGATGTTCGGTTTCACTGATGCAAGTGCCACTCATGAACAGTGGCAAGGGGAGTATATCTCGCTTCAACGATACAAGACAGTATTCGAAGCATTAAACACGATTTTGTATTCCCCATTGTACAATGCTGTTTAAGTCAGAGTTTAATGAGCTTATCATATTAAGCCGTTGCAGTTCCACATCCGAAGAGGAGGGATGTGAGTCTGGGAACGAATATGAAAAGCTAAGGGTACTATCGTAAGCGAAACAATTTATTGGATTAGAAGTTACGGACAAGAGATCATTTATGGAAATCAGAAAGAGGGTTGGAGACAAAACGGAGCCCTGGGGCACACCAGCATTTATATTGTGGGTTTCAGACTTGAAGCCGTCCAATACAACTTGTATTGAATGGTTCGAAAGAAAGTTTCTAATCCAACGAAGGAGGGTTTCATCGATACCGAAAGCACGCATTTTCGATAAAAGAGCAAGATGCCAGACTTTATCAAATGCCTTAGAAATATCAAGTGCAACAATCTTACTTTCTCCAAAACGATGTAAAGATTTGTTCCACTATTCGGTGAGATAAACCATCAGATCACCAGTGGACCTGTTGCTGCGAAAGCACTGCCGGTCATTAAGAAGCTTTCGGTCTTCGAGATATTTCTTGAGAGTTTATCAGCGTTTCCATGACCTTAAAAAGAAGGGATGTTAGTGCAATCGGACGATAATTGGAGGCAGAAGAAGATTCGCCTTTTTTGGAATTGGCTGGACAAATGCTAGGACTGGGGGAGGCATGACACTCTTGGACAGCGTTGAATTGGAGGCGAACTGCCTAGCGAAAAGGTTAGCTTTCGCGAGAGAGCTAACAACTGGAGAGTCATTGTCAACGAGCGTAGGGAGTAGGGACCGAGGAAGATGAAGAATTTTTCATATTGATGAAGGTAGATGTGTAATTCAAGGCAAACTCGAAGCGGGTGCATCGTAACGCAGAAGAAGACGAAACTAAAGCGTGTTTTCGTTTCAGCCATAAATAAGTTGGAGCATCTCTGGGTCAAGTTTATCGAGTTAAAGAAGATTTATGGCCTATTACTTCCAATTCTAATTTCTATACTTACCCAACAAAGTTTTGAAAAGTTTTAAGAAATTATTCTCAACTTTTATCATTTTCAAAATAGAATTTTATTATTATTATTATTAGTTATAAATCAAATAATATTGTATATACTTTATATTTAAGACGACAAACAAGTATTACAATGTAAGTTTATTTTTAAAATATTGAATCCACTATAATTGTCTTGTTTTTTGTATATATATATTTTTTAAATATATTTTGAGGTTAATTTATTAAACCTTTGAGTTTAAAAAAAGAAACAGAAATGTAACTTTAAGGGCTACCAAAAATTAAAAATTAAATAAAATAAAATAAAAAATAAAAATAAAATCTTACTTTTGCTCTAACTGGTAAATAGTATTTGCCATATCTTCTTTTTGCGATTCAAGTTTCGCTAATAACTCAGTTTTGTGCTTAAGTGATGCATCGCATTCCTAAAAATTCAAAAATTTATTTTTCTTTTGTTTTTATGTATTTTAATTTGATTTATTGTTTAAAGATGTTATTTAAAACGAACATTCCTACAATGTTAAAGGTATGATTACAATGTATATTAATTGATTTCTTTTTTGTTATCATTTACTTAACGAATATATGAATATATATATATTGCCATTTGATAAGAGATATATATATTTTAATGTTGCATTTTTTGTTGATTTATTTATTTGCTTTACTCTGTTTACATATACAAGCGAGCAACAAAAAATAAATGCAGCAGAAGACAGACGTTCAAAGAAATATACAAATTGAAAAAGTATAAAATAAGAAAACCGGTACCAAATTATGATGAAACCATTGGAAAGAAAAATTGTTATTTGTTCTTTTAAGAGGAGTGTCAAATCATGGTATCCGTTCATATGACGAGAGGTAGGATAGCAACCAAGGACATGACAGTGATTGTCACTCGTTGACATCAAATCAAAAGTCCTCAAAAGTACCATAACGATTCACATGAATGTTTTACTTTTTTCTTTTGTCCAAATTGAGAGCTAGCGCGTGTGAATGTTTAAGTAAAATTTGTGTACTGTTATGTTACAATTGTTTAAATTGTCACTCTAACAATGATTAAAACGGCGCACAATGTCATTACTTCGGTTCGTCAAAATCAACTGTCACATGCATAATTCTTTAGTGCTACAAAAGAGACTTTTCGATGGTTGCTTTATTATGTTTTACCAAAAACGAGAAAATTTTAAGAGTTTAATTTTCCTAACGGTTTTTTCTTGCTCCGAAATCTAGAATTGTCAAACTCAAATTCAATATCTTTAAGGCCCAACTATAATTGCTTAAGTGAACTTAAGCTAGTGTTAAACCGGACGAAAATTTCCTTAAAGCCAAAACTATGTATAATGAACGGAACGGCGGCGCGGACGGAGCCGTCCGTAACTGGGCGAGACCAAGAAATTCATATATTGTGCCCTAAATGGCGGATTGCTTCGTTTCGTCAATTTTCGATCAGTTTTTCTTTCGGACGTATGCTGCGCTCCCTTTCGCTTTTTACGGACGAAGATTTGACAGCTGATTGGATTTATTTATTTTTCTGAAGAGAAAGTCGATTTATTGTCAATGTTACAATCCGTACACATCTACACATCAGTACATTACGGGTAACTTGCTTACTTGACAGTTCGGAAGCGAGCGTTTCGTTCTTGACCTTCTCTTCTTCAAATTGTCAATGTCACTTAAGCAACGAACGAATAAAACCGCACTAGTAAAATTTGAACGAAAATTTAACGAACGTAGCGTAAGAACATTATAGTTTGCTCATAGGGTTCGTGTGTATTTCCTGGTGCACTTAAGCGTTCTTGCGTGAGCAAAATTTTACTATAGTTCAGCCTTTATTTTGCGGGAGGAATTTCTCTGATTTTCGATATTTTTGCATGTAAAAGTAGATGTTCAGAACTTTTATGTTGGCAGCTTTTTTTTACAGTAAATTGCTATCTGGTATGTGGGAATTATATTCTTTTTTGGAATTCAAATTGAACTCTACTTTAAGCATAGAGCTAATAGGTCCGTTCGTTTACTCCCTAAAACTGCCGAAAACTGCCATATTCTCCCACTTTTTCGTTCTTTTACTCCCAATTTTTGTAAGATCTGTCACTTTCGAAAGAGAAAAATATTTCCCCTCTCTGCCGATTTCAGCCACAAAAATTTCTTGTGGCAGTTTGTGTAAGTTCTGTCAAACCATAAGAAGTACATTGAATTTTGTTGACGTTTGACATAATTTTGTGCATTTGGCAGATTTTTGCTGCGAAGCATTATTTTTACTTTTTGGGAGAATCACAAAATTTCATCCCCGAAAAAGTAAAAGAACGGACCTAATATAATAGAGCACGGGAGAGGCAGCACTTGGTTCAAGTGGAGTTGTCAGTTTGTCACGTCAAATCGAGCAAAAAAAGAATGTCTAAATGTTCTCCCTTTCTCTCTCTGATAGGAAAGTCAAAATCAAAATTGTTCTTGTCTTACAAAAGAGCTTAGAGAGAGAACGTTTAGATTTTTTTTTCACATTCCGCAGTAAAACTTTTCAGGCTACCTTCCGTGCTCTATTATTTATTATCTCTATGACTTTAAGCCTTGAAAAATTCGCTCTTTGAACTGTCAATTAAGTAACCAATTGTCATAGTAGTTGAAATGGTGGCCACCAGCAGTCTAGCTCGGTGACACAATCAGCGCTGAGTTGCGCCGCACAGTGGCCCGTTTAGGCTAAAGTCATTCCAAAATTCATTTTTTTCGTTGTTCCAGAATTCAAAATTTGTTGTTTCGCTGAATTAACACATATTTGAAGTTCTTGAAACCGAAGTTTTTTTTTAATTTTCCCAACGGTTTGGTTTTGAGAGGGGGTCAAAGTTGAACTTTTTTTTTCAGTTTTAATAACAAACAATTTTTTTTTCTTTTTCTTGACTTTGAGAAGCTATATTACGAACGTGGGGAAAGAATTTTTGTTTTTTCTTTCTGAAATTAACAAATACGGTAAAATATATGTTTGGAAAAAATATTACAAAAAAAAAAAAAATGTCTATATATATTTTTTTTTTTTTTTTTTGGACACCACTTTTTGTACCTTTTTCAGACTTTACATTGCATGGAAAAAAAAGCTTCAAAAAGCATTAAGCAAAACTCAACGCATAATGAAAGCTGAAGTATTTCTTAATATAATCCTGAAGAAATAATTTGCGCCAACTTGCGCCCAACTGAGCTAGAGCGATTTTATTAATCGATGGCAGGCACTTTTTTTCAATTTTCTGGGTTTTCAATGGCAAATTAATAAAATGTTTAATACTGTAACTTTTGAACTAGTTGAGATATCACCACAATTTTTTTTTTAATTCGAAGAAAATGTTCACGGCTAACAATATGATGAGTTTTAAATTTATTACATTTGCAGGGTGTTCCAGAATTTTCGAACAAAAAATTTTTTTTTTTCAAATTCAAAAAATTATCTGAAATGGGGAATGAATTCACCACAATTTTGTTTTTGATGACGGAAATATTTTAAAATACGATATGTCATAAATATTACATAAATCGGAGGCAATAAAAAAATTAAATTGAAGGGTTTATATTATATCCATAATAAAATATTAGCAGTTACTTTTGACTTAAGGAGATTAAATGTTCAGTGATTATTTATGTAGGTATTAATTTTTAATCGGATTAAATGTTTATTTTTATTGCTCGATGTCATAAAATTTTAGATTGACGGAAAAGTTTTAAATGAACTTACAGAAACAAAATCAACGCGGTCATGCCCAATATGCAAAAGGA
Organism: Sphaerophoria taeniata; assembly: GCA_943590905.1. Classification (NCBI taxonomy): domain Eukaryota; kingdom Metazoa; phylum Arthropoda; class Insecta; order Diptera; family Syrphidae; genus Sphaerophoria; species Sphaerophoria taeniata. The sequence continues at coordinate 265,759,251 of OX016540.1, forward strand.
CACAAAAAAGTTTCAATAGCCAAGATGAATCCAATGCAAACATTGACGAACATAACTACCAATATGGAATATCTCCACTGCATGGTAGAATCAGATGCATGGAATTTATATTAAAACTTGCATATACACTTCGACAGGATGGAGAGGATTTCGGTGAATCGATTGGGATCAAAGAAGCACAAAAAAGAAGAAAGGAAAGGATACAAACGTGTTTCCGTGATCAGCTTGGACTCGATGTAGACAAACCAAAGCAGGGATTCGGAAATACTAATGATGGGAACACTTCGAGAATATTTTTCGAGCAATCGGAGATAACAGCTCAAATAACTGGAGTAAACATAGAGGTTATTTCCAGGCTGAAAATAATACTTGATGTTTTGAACTGCAGGGAAGTTGTGAACGCAGTTAAATTTGGGGAGTATACTAAAGCAACAGCAGCTCTGTTGACTCAAAAGTATCCTGAAAAACAACTGACACCTACTCTTCACAAAATTTTGGCTCACAGTCAAGATATTATAGAGTATCAATCACTTCCCCTAGGAGAATTATCTGAAGAAGCCCAGGAATCCAAAAATAAGGACTACAAAAGGTATAGATATCAAAATACCTGCAAAGTTTCGAGAATAAGGCAGAATGAAGACTTATGCAACATGCTTGCAGCCTCATCTGATCCGCTTATTTCTTCTCTGAGGCACGTAAGGACCCAAAACGATATGAAAGCACTTTATTTTCCGGAAATGTTGAGTTTATTGAATATTACCACGGACCAAGATGATAGTTTTCAAGAAATCTAATGTTTATACGTACATTTCAACTGTTTTTATTGTATAATTTGCTGTTCAATTTGTTATTTATTATTATTCTAATGTCAATTTACAAAAAAAAAAAAAAAATTAAAAAAACTTTTTTCGCCACTGTTCCTCTAAAATCGGTGTTTTACTTTTTGCGCTACTGTTAAACGTCAATTCCTTTTGTTTTACGCCAGAAAATGAATTTTCTTGTTTGTTTAATTCACATTTAATCATTTTTATCTCACTTAATATAACTAAGCTTTTTGACAGCTATTTCCGAAACACCCTGTAATGTTTTTATTTTGAAATTCACCAATTTCATAGCGTTGGGTGTAACCTTCAAAATAAAAAAAAAATTGTGGAAATATCTCAACTCGTTTAGGAGCTATGATTTTTGGAACCAAAAAAGCCGAAACGGGCCACTGTGCGCCGTTTCGATATCATAAAATACTCGCTTGTATTGTCATAAGAACATTTCTTTCAACCATGAAGACCGTTTAAAGTCAATTAATTAAGTCAGAAAAGGAACTGAAGCTTTGGAAGAATGCAATTTTCTAATACCTCAATCTAAAATTTGTTATTTTAAACCTCAACGCTGATTTACATCGGTTGATTTTACAAACACGGTGCTTAATAAACGTCATAAATGCCATGCGGAACCCACGAGGCGAAGGGAACTCTTGGTGATAAGACAAGTGACAAATGGCTGCATTAACTGATAGATTTTTTTGAAAATAAACATATTCACCTCAATTATGAAATTCGTATTTCAAGTCGCATTTATAGTCGTAGTCGAATCGTATCGTATTTGAAAAGCAAATTATGAAAGTCGTATGTTGTACATACGACTCTAGTTAAATTCAACGTATACCAACGCAAAGTTTGAAATGTCAACCAAAAGAAAACAAAATAGTTTTGTGAGCATAAGAAGTTTATTTTCATGTAAATAGCAAATTAAAATTACTGAGGTAGAGACGTCGATGAAGATCGAAATCATATAATTTTAATTCGTCGGTCTACTCGAGACAAAAGTGATCCAATGAACTTAGCGGATGCATAGTAAGTTTTTTGTACTTATGTTTTATTCTGTTAATAAAACTTAGCTGTTTCGTTAAAGTAAACCAGTAATAATCAGTTATTGGCAGAAGTTAAGCCGCATTTAAAAAGTGGGGCAAACTCGAGAGCTGTTCCAATTCTGGTTAAACTTTAGGCTGTTCTACGACTTTTTGCAGAAGGAATTTATCAAACGCTTTCCGTGCCCTCTAGCTACCTCTACATTTTTGGAGAGCAGATACAAGTGCCTGGTTCTTGCTATTGAATTTCCTCTAAATAAATAATATTACCTAAATATGTTAAAAATTCTCTTAATAAATTTAAATAAATAAAATCTTACATTTGTTTTGCTTCCATCATCAGATTTCTTCTTCTTTGAATGCAAAACTCGCAAGCAGTCGTACACAAAATTACAAACGACACAAAAACGGATAAAATACGGCGAATTTCATAATAAAGAAAAAAACAGCGACTAACATGCGATGATATGCGATAGGTACTGTTTTTCTGACAAATTTCAAAATTTAAAATATATCTCCTAGCTAGATTCTACGATTTGAACTGAGATAATTGAAGAAAAGCGATTTTCATAATCGCGATGTACGTCTAAAGTCGTATACGACTCTAAAATACGAATTTCATAATTGAGGTGAATGTGAATCGTAAAAATAAAACTCCAAAAAGATTCAGAAAATCAATTCGATGCAATTTCTTAGTGCAAACGGAGTGTAGAAGTCGGAGGTTATTCGTGTGGGGGGAAAAAGTCAGCGTTACCACCTTTGGAGGATTGGCAACCCTTAAATGATTGAAAACAAACTGAAAATTTTAGTCAATGTTTTTCCTCAAGACGTTTGCTGACTTGGGAAACAACATTCATCTCGTTATTGCCAACATTCAACTTGTAATGCTGCAGAGGTGAAGATTTGAGAAAGTCAATTATACCCAAACAAAAATAATAACTACAATCACTTGAATTTAGTTGTTAATAATTAAATGGCATTTTTTAAGAACAGTTCTTTTTTTTAAGAACAAAAGAACATCCTTGTTGCATGCAATATTTGGTCTCAGAAACTTTATGAAGAAATTTGATTTGAAAGAAGAACTGTCAAAACATTTTTAACTCAGCGTGACAGATCTTCATTTGAATGTCATTAATTATTGCAAGTTTTTGTACTTTTGAAAAAGCTAAGCAATGTTATTATTTATATGTGACAGTGAAAGTGACGTTTGCAAGGGGAACGAGTGTTATGTGACAGTGTGACATTCTGGAATTTACAAAAAAAGGCTTGTGAAACTGAAACGGAATGAGAGAAGGAAACAAATAATAAAACACATTTGCGGAGAAGAATTTTCAAATTGACAGCTTTCACTTTAAGTGTCACGTTGTATGTGTACAGTTTGACGTTTCGTAGTTATTTCATATTTTGAAATTTGATATTTATGGTGTAAAGAATTTCATGCGATGTCCTCGAGATCGAGAAAATTGAGCTCTAAATATTTCTGTCATTTAAACAAACGGATACCATGATAAGTTAGTAAAAGCAGTTGTAAACGTCAAAATGACAGTTTAAATAGATAAGTCAATAAATAAAAATGTTTTTTTTTTAATCTTCAAACTGCATTGAGGATTTCACAGTTAGAATAATTTTGAAGTTGTTAGTAGAAGCTTAGAGGCTTTGTTGTTATTTTATTTATAAAGCTTTAGTCAGTAACTTTGAAGTATTTTTTTTTATGCTCGATAAAATTATTGTTATATTTTAAAAATCAAAAATAAACCATAAAACACAATCTTTGTTCAATAAAATCAAAATTTAGTTGGCTGCCTTTTCGCTGGCTATTTTAGCTTGTGTCGCCGATGACAGATTCGAAAATATTTCAAACTTTTGTTCGACAACTTGTGACGGCAGAGTAGCGCCATCTGGATCTTTCGATGGCGGTGTTGAGGGCTGTAGTCCACTAGGTGATTTGCGAACTTTAGTCGGATTAAAAGGTGGTATGGCATCAACCTTCAAATGCATCCGTTTCGATGGGGGTCCAATGTCGTTCTTGTGTTTTTTGCTTAGAGCGTCGAATTTTTGTAGATTCTGTTGACGTCTGGTTCCGGGTGATTTATCAGCACCGCCCGATGAATTGGCTGTGGAGAAATCTTTGAGAACATCGTTTGGACCCAGTTTGGCTTCGTATTTCTTTTCAAGTGATTGAAGGATGTGTCCGATTTGTGAGGCTTTCGTTTGTAGACGCGAAACCATTTCGCCTTTTTGGGTGAGCTCTTCTTCGCATTCCTATGTGTTTATGTTTTTTTTTGGTTTGGCAAGGGACGGACGACAATCGGAGAAGGATGGTGTTTTTTGTGTTTGGATATTGGAAGCAGGAAGGGGATTTTGTGATTAATATTTTTTTTTTCATCGAGGGTTTGTTCATGAAGGGTTATGTTGATTTTTTTTGCATTTCATATTTTTTTCAAAATAGTTTGGAGGGTAGGGGTGTTATAAATTTTGACTTTAGTACGAATTTTTATTGATTTAGATCTCGAGAGAAAACAACAGGCAGATGCATGATGATGGAAGATGTGATTGGGTGGGTTAAGTGCACTGAAAAGCTTGTCCAAGAAAACTCAAAATGCTTGAATATGGTTTTGACTAAGGGATTAACGAACAAATCTAAGAAAAGTACTAGATTTTAATTGAAATAATATGGACTCGGTATTATAGGGAGGGAAAGGCAGAAAAGTGCACTAAATTCTAACATTTACTTCTATATTTCCTTTTTTTTAATACCCTTTAGCAGTTTTCTAGGATTAAAATCTATTACTTTACAAAAGAACTTTGAAAAATAAGTTGGCAATGGCGTTGGCAGATTCATTTTTTGTTTTCACTGTTTCCATGAACTTTACCTGTTTTTATTACTTTGATTTCTTTTTTTAAGGCACTTGATCTAGTACTTTTTTGCAATTATTAGTAGTTCTTTCAAAATGTTAAACTTAAGGTTGCGGTATTGATTTCCAGTCATGTTGCTTGCTTAGATTTTATGTAAATAAAATAATCTGGGAATTTATGGACCGTTGGTGAAGGCAATGAGAAGATGTTATTCTAGTACCTTTTTTTACTATTAGAATAATTTAAGAAATCGTTCTCGTAATTTGTTTTTTTTTTTCAGGAACTGTTCTGATGGACTAAATTCAATTATTTAATCTTGTTTGTAATGAATAATCTAGTTATCTAGTACATATTAGTTACCAGATTATGCGTTCTAGTACTTCTGTATACATAAATAACAAGCAATTACAAAAGAAACGTTGCTATTGTCATACATACTTTTTTGAGGATTATTTTACAGAAAACATTGAGGTGTTGACTTTTAGTTATGATGCATATAAATAAGTACTAGAAGAAAACTCAGTAAGGCCTATTAAGTTAAAATTTTACACTTCTTTTATCAAATAACCGTTTAACACAACTTTATAAAAATAGTACTAGATTTTATTTGAAATAATATAGACTTGGTAGGTATTATGGAGAGGGCCTTTTGCTAACATTTTAATCTATTACTTTATAAAAAATGCTTTGAAAATTAATTTGGTAATGGCGTTGGCAGATTCATTTTTTGTATTCGGTATTCCCAGGAACTTTTCTGCTTTTTTTATTTTAATTTGCTTTCAGCGCACTTAATCTAGTACTTTTGTGTGTTTCAAATATCGAATTAGTGTTATTTACAAATAGTAATCAGCATTTGTTTCAGTTCTCACTGTTAAAATTAAAGCTCTGCGAAGAGTGGGTAAGGGTTTGGAAAGGATTGCTTGCAATTCCAAGTACAGATTTCTTGCCGCTCATGTGCGGAAGGTTCAACCTCCAAGTGGTGCAGAGCGTCAACCTGACTCCGTCAGGGCGAATGAACCTACGTTTTTATTGTACATGTATCAAAATCACTTTTTACCCAAACGCCGTGATTAATGAGACTGTACTTGAATATCATTGTGATAGAATAAGGCACTAATGAGTGTTTATAAAAAGTTGTTGTTGCATGGCAATATGTCATGCAGTCTTCCATATTGGTCACCCAACTCTTTTCTGGATAAAAGACTGCATGACAAGGGACACCAGTGTTCCTGTGAGCCGATAAGTCACGAAGCTGGAAAACTATCCTTTTGGTTTGTACGGATGTGTGATAATTTCACACATCCGATAGAATGTATGATGATAATGTCATACATTCACGGAGTACAAAATAACAAAAGAGACGACCATGTCTTCTGAAAAAACTGGTACTCTGGGGTAGTTGATGCCCGGATTCTAATTGAATCTTCAACTACAGTTGCGGTTGGCCCCCTTGTGGGAGTTTCAGAGTGGCTGTGGTTAACGAGAAATCCGTTCTCGGTAACTGAGTGGTTAGTCTCTAAGCTCAGTTACATAGATAAAAACACATTTACCAGTATGGCTTTTTTTATCGGGAAAAGCAAACTGGTACTTGAGAAAAATGGAATTGGTGGAAGACAAAGTCTATGGCAAATGGGACATATGTAAAAGACTAATTTTGTGCCTTTTCCCTTATCTACAAGGCAATACACCAAAATATGCATGTAATTCATGCATATAAAATGGAGTGGATTGGAAATCAATCCACCACGAAATTAAGGCCTCGGGCCAGGTGTTCGTGTGTAATTGTTTTCATAATCTGTTAAAATTAAAGGAGGTGAAATCATGGACCTTGGCAACTAAGAAAGGAAACATGTTTCCGAGTACATATTCTCCAGTAAGTGAACGTGCTCACCTACACCTTCTAGCGATACCTCTGAGAGGTTCTTGTCAATTTATTGGCATAAACCTTCGGACGTAGGCAGCTTTAGTCTAATGAAATTTACGGATTGAAGCAGGACGTATGATGAAGATCAATGCGATCCTAAACAGATACTATATCCTATCATATAGTAAAGGAGGAAATTACGATTAGACAAACTCTTGGGTGTGTCCCTTGATTGGCTGGTTCATCCCTTCGATCAATGTGGATATACCTGACAGAGGGTGAGCGGTGTCCCTCATCCGCCAGCTGGAGAAGCTGCGAAAAGCTAATAAGAGCATAATCTTATAAAGTATGCAATAAATTAGCGTTGCAAAATATCACAGTAAGTGTAACGTAGGAGTATACAAAAGTGATACCCTCACCCAGGCTGTTGGGTACCGCGGGTAGTGAGGTTTAGCCACCTGACTAGTGGGATGGACCTTCGCGGTGGTTGTGGTTGTCTCACGTTAAATGTTTCTTAATCTGTTAAAATTAAAGTTGCGGTATTGATTTCCAGTCATGCTGCAGGGAAATAAAGTACTAGATTTTATTTAAATAAAATAAGCGTGGAGTTAATGGGCCAGTAGTGAAGGGAAAGCAGTTAACTGAATTCTTATTAACCTATGTATTTCTTTATTTAGTGCTCTAGAGAAGCTTGAGATCTTAATCTAGTACTTTTTTGAACTCTTAAGAATAACTTGATAAAGGCGGCGTTCTCATAAATCTTTTTTGAGATGTTTTCCAGGCACTTTTCTGCTGTTAAGTTAATTCAATTTTTTGTCTTTGTTTGTAATACACATAATCTAGTACATATTAATTACCAGATTATTATTAAACTTCTGTAGATCTAAATCTAGTACTTTTTTATACTACATAATAAGCCATAAAAATAAAGCGTTGCTATGGTCTTACATAATTGTTCCTAATAACAATTTTACAGGAAAAACTGCGGAGTTGATTTTAAGTTATGTCGGATTGGAATAAAGTAGGTACTAGAAGAAACACTCAATATAGTCCGTTCTATTAAAATAAAATTTGACACTTCTTTTATCAGTCAAATAACCGCTTAATTTTATGAGTAAAACAGCAAACAAATTTAAGAAAGAACGTTGTGAGAAATTTCCAATCTAGTACGTTTTGCATATTTTTGGAATTCGATATTTCTGTTTCGCAAATGGGTTATGCTCGTAAAATGATTCTTATATGACAGAAATATTAAGAATTTATGTTCATATTTTATTCTAGTACGTTTAATTTGAGTATTTTATTAAGTTGTTTATTTTTTATATTGGGAACAAGATAAAATAAAAATATTTCAACTACTTTTTTTATAATCTAGTACATTTTACCTCTCATTTCTAGGAACTCATATAGTGTATTGAAAACCTTACACCACATTTACTCAACCAATTTGAGATAGAAGAAACAAAATTCAAGATAATCTAGTACTTTTTTTTGTACTAAAAACCATGTTCCACTATAGAATACTGAAAATAAAGTTCTTTGCAAAAAAGGCAAACATTTAAATAAAGATTTAAGGGAAAACAGTAAAAATGGCGCCCAACAAACGGTCAATCTATTAAAATTCCACTTCAAGCCACATCCCAAATTGAGTTTTCTTTGACAAATGCCTAAAAATTAAAGCCATGTACAGGGTGTCAATATGAATGAGCAATGATTTCAATTAAAAACAAAAAGCAAATGCCTTGTGAGCTAGTACTTTTTGCATGAAACCGTACCAACAAACAACTCAAGCTTTTTTCTTTTAATCAACAAACACTTAAGAATACTTAGGACAATGCTTGTTTGTATGTAATATAAATACAAAATGTATATTAATGTAGTTATGTATACAGTTAAATAAGTAGATATATAACACAACAACAACAAAAACAAAACAAAACTAAATCTTCTCCCTTTTCGCCATTTTACAAACCTGCAGCTTTCTATACATTTCCAAATTAATTTGCTTAATATCATCCAGTTGTCTTCGCAACGATACAATTGTATCCTGCTTCTCATGAATGTCCTTTTCCAGTAGTTTCATAGCCATATCGGATTCGGCTTTGAGGGATACTTGGAGTTTGAGTTCCTTTTCTAGTTCTTCGTTTTTCTTTTGTTCTTCGGCGAGCAATGCCTCAACTTGTTGGGTTTCTGCTGTGCTGATGGCTTTCTGACTGGAATTCGAACTGTGGTCACTGTGTATCGATTGCATGGAAGCAGCAGGAACTATTTGATCTATGGGGAATATGACGAATAAGGTACAACAACAAGAAACACAAAATAACAAACATACTATGGGTGTTCTGTCGGAGAGCTTGATTTTCGGCTTGTAGAGCTAGAAGACTGTTTCTAGCAATAGCCAGATCCTCTTTCATGAGAGCATTCGTGGTGGTCAGGGACTCAACTTTAGCCTGCAAATTTGCTACTGTTGCACTGGAATTGAATTTATAATTAGACCTACTTCTGATGTTTTGGGAGTTAAAGTGATTTACTTCAGATGTCGATTAAGTTCCTCGATGTAGTTCTTTTGGTCAAGAACTGCTATCATATTTCCGCCAGGACCTTCCAGAGTATTGTTGCCATCTTCATCGGGTTCAGCACTGCGGGAACTTGAGCGAAGGTACAGGGAAAAGTCAATCACACCCTGTTGCGAGTCGAGGTCTTCTTCTTTGACACACAAATTACAATCAATAACATTCAGCCCAACTAGGATGCCCATAATGATCACAATCTAGAAAGGCAAATCAGTTTGAGAAGGAACCCCAACTAAGATAGAGTTTCCATACCTCGTCACTCATCATTAAGGCGTGGGGTTCGTAGTATTCAACCAGAGCATCATCACGATGCTCAATCAGGGCCTGCAGATAGTCTGCTAGTTTTTTCTGCATCAAAGCTATTCGCAGCCAAGCCCTGGCTCGACCAATATGCGTCTTCACTGTCGGTAGATCACGGACACTGGCTGTAATGTCTTGAGCTTCGATACAATAGTTTTCGACACTTTGCAAAAGATCCCAGAGTTCCTTCCGCGGTCCAAGAAGACCCTTAAACACATTCACAATCAAATTTTGTCCAGTAAACACCCATAAAGCTGTAAGTACCAACCTTTTTCGGTCGCAACCCATGACCCAAAACATGCTCAATGACAATGAAAAAATGTTGCAATGGCAAATGATCAGAATCCAGCATGCGACCATATCTCAAGGACTGTTCCAATAGTTCCTTGACAACAAGTTTGCAGATATTCACTAAATTACTTCTTTCGATTTCGGAGGGTTCACGAGCTGTAATTTGGAAAGAAAAAAGAATGCCACACGAAACAGTGTTGTTTTAGAATACTTTTACTGTTCACTTGTCAAAATCGACGAATTATTCGACGAATTTGATGTCAGTAGAGTTTGTTATTATGTCAGATTGAAGGACAGAATGCGAATAATTTGTCATTTATTTTTTATAATTTTTGCTTTTGTTTTGTTCGAAATACAAATCAGTGCATCGGAGGGGAATGATAATGACATCGACATCGGAAATGAGGCGATAATTGATACGAAACTTGTGGAGGAATTTTACGACAGCGACAATGATGACTCGGAGGATATACCAATTCATAAGAAACAACGATCGAATGGAATGAGAAATTTTGTCGGAACAAATTTATTTTATGGAGACGGGACCAAGAAGACTTGTTTCTCATCGGAGGATATTGCACTTTTGGCTGCCAGGAGAGATTTTGAGGTAGAATTTTTGATATTTCGTTTTATTTGGTTTTTTATTTCATGCATCTAGACCGCTTTGGTCTTCCATTGGTTTTGCCATTGAAAAGAGTTGTAATACCCCGTGAAGTGTTCCTTGAAAGAATTGTGAACCTTGTGATCTTCCGACGACGTTTTCCAACGAAAATTAAAAAAAAATCGGTTACCCTACAATGACAATTAAAGATGAATCTTCCCAAATCTTTTCACATTGTCTGGACCATTGTAACGCCCATCGGTTTACCCTCAACTTCGGATGTACTCTTAAGTACCTATAGAGAATCGTTCTTCATCTGTACTACGCGAATGTGGAACATTCTTCCACACTCTGTCTTCCAGAGTCATTGCAATGTCCATAAATTCAAAACCAACGTACACCGACACTTGTTTCTAAGCCATTTACCCTTTTCCTAATGCTCACTGTGCTCTTGGCTTAAAGAGGGTATTGAAAAAGCCCTTGAGGGCGCACACAAAAGTGGATGGAAAGCGTTTCCACTTTTGGTGGTTCTTTTGACAGTTCATTATGTTTTTAAAATTCGAATTTCCGTAGAATGGAAAGCAATATGAAGTGTTAATAGCTGAAAACCCACGCTATACTAGCTGTCCCGACTTTCGTCGTTCTAGCCCGAAAACTTTCAAAAGGTCTTACTGTGGATGCAGATTTCATTTTTAACAGAATTCCGAACTCGGAAATTAAATAAAATTCAAATGTTACAATCTAAAAATTGTCTATAGGAGTAAGCAGTTTCACAAACTCTGATGATGGTGTTGTCGTTTGACACTGACATTGACTTTACTATCTATCGAACATAATGAACTGAATACAGACAGTGACAGCACTCCATAAAGATTTCAACAGAAACTAAGAAAAAGAAATGGTACAGGGTCATTCAATTTTCAGTTTCAAGTGTGAAAAACAATATCATTCAAATGGCCGCCTATGGAGTTTTCGCAGCATGTGATTCTTTTGAGGTAATTTTTAAGCACTTTATCGTCACATATTGGGCGGTATGTCGGCCAAAACCTGCGAAGCCTCACAGAAAAAATCTAACGGTGTCAACTCGCACTGATGTCACCAAAACGTGAAATTACGCTAACAGGAAACTTCTTACACGCAATAAAGCCATTGTTGGTCGAATTGTGTGGTTTGTTACCCCGTCTTGTTGGAACCACTCATCGGATAAATCATGATCTTCAATCGTCAGCCAAAAAAAAAATTATAATTCGACCATATCGCTCCGCATTCACTGTAACCGTCCGCCCATTGGCATACGGACCAATGACACCTTTCGACCATAGACCACACCAAACAATCAATTTACTTGATGCAATGGCATCCCTTCGCTTTTTAGAGCCCCATATACAATTTTGTTTGTCTAAGTACCCACCGAACCGATTGAGGAATATGCCTCATTGCTGAAGAGAGTGTTGTTCGAAAAATTGTAGTTTAGTGTCTGTTGAGCCAACGCTCGATGTTCGATTGTTAAGCGATCCATTATCGTAAATGGCAAACATTCAATGGTTTGTTCGATGTGCGCGCTCTCGGTCGCTCTGTCGCACTGAGCTGTTCGATGTCGCTCTTTTTTCACCCCGGCAATTCCACCGTGTTCGATGTGTATTCAGTGCTCGCACCGGTAGCTGTTCTAATCAGCTGTTGCTATACAACAAAGGAAAAAAAAACAGAGCACTACTAATGCGTTCGATGTGAAACAAAACCCAGAGAAATTTTTCAGTTTTTTGACAGCTCATTTCAGGCTAGTGACAAGCACCGGAACGCCCCGGGGCACTTCAGGTGACAGTTAAGTTTGGCATATATCAAATGCCAGTGCTACCAACTATGCTCCCTCGAAATGAAAATCTGGAAATTTTACTATGGGTCTATGACTAGCTTAAGCAAGTCGATCTGCAGAGATCTACCAGCCAAGAAAATACTGTAAGCCGGTATAATAATAACAGGGTGACACGACAGCTCCGAAGAACGATGGCCTTAGTGGCTTCCATTCTTCAACAATTCCTTTACAAGACCTATAGTTGTAAACCGATACAGAACGGCTAGGCTTTGTCAATACTTCGCGAGAGACAGTACACTTGAAAGATGAAATAAGAACATTTTAGACACAAGTAGGATTCAAATCTACGACGCTTTCAATTTTACTGGTCAGCGCACATAGCCCCAGTTAATTTTGGATTGATCTGGGTTTCAAATGGTGCCGTTGGCTGTCTTGAATAATTTCTATGTCATGGTATTATCATGATCTCAAAACTTTTAGTTTAGTAGTCGGAATGCTGATAAGACGCTATGTGCACTTTTAATCGCAGCTTCAATTTTTATTAAATTTAACGTTGGTATCCCTGAGATCAAACGTCAAAAACAACATCTAATCAGCACAGCACATAATTTTGTTTGATAAGCTAACGATGTGTTGGTAGAAATTCATAATATTCTATTGGCGTTTTACTTTTTTGCCTCTGAGGAGATAACAGAACTATCAAGGCAAAGCTCTGAGCAGATCATACTCAAAGTCCTATTTATTTAACAGGGAAGCAAATTTGAGCACCGAAATGTCACTTTTTACTAATTATTTGTTTTATTATTAATTTTCCATTTGAACTAAACACATGACTGTTTTGGGAATTCGTTTTTAACTCCGAATGTAACGATGATTGGCTCTGATACATCTTTGACATCTCTAAAAATAGAGTGGCGCGACAACTCTTGAAGAGCCAAGGCCTAAGTTGTTTAACTTCATCAACAATTCTCTGAGTGGGTGTGAAGAATTGAGGGGCCTACAATTTAACGTCGATTCCGAACAGCAAAGTTGAAAAGCACTTTTTTTTCATGACAGATTACTCTTGGAAGTTTTGTCAGCTCTTCGCAAGAGGTAGTACCCGTGAAAGATGAAATAAAAACATGTATGGGCACGAGTAGGATTTGAACCCATAACGTACTGCTTAGCAGCCAACGCACATAATCATAAAGCCACGGACACTACTACACTACTGCTATTTCTGTGATCTGCTAGAGATAAAAAAGAATAACGCTTTATAAGAAAAATTTATTTTCCTTGTTCACACGTGAAGATGCCGTACCATCCTTTACTGGAACCATTTCGCATTTTCGGACCCCTATTTGAGAACCTCTGGATAAGACCAGAACGAAGAAATCCAGTAAGCTATAATCACATACTTAAAATCTAAAATTTCAAGTCTGTAGGTTATTTAGTTCCGTAGTTAAGCGAAAGCAATTTATGACACTCACTCACTCACTCTCTCACTCACTCACTCACTCACTCACTCACTCACTCACTCACTCACTCACTCACTCACTCACTCACTCACTCACTCACTCACTCACTCACTCACTCACTCACTCACTCACTCACTCACTCACTCACTCACTCACTCACTCACTCACTCACTCACTCACTCACTCACTCACTCACTCACTCACTCACTCACTCACTCACTCACTCACTCACTCACTCACTCACTCACTCACTCACTCACTCACTCACTCACTCACTCACTCACTCACTCACTCACTCACTCACTCACTCACTCACTCACTCACTCACTCACTCACTCACTCACTCACTCACTCACTCACTCACTCACTCACTCACTCACTCACTCACTCACTCACTCACTCACTCACTCACTCACTCACTCACTCACTCACTCACTCACTCACTCACTCACTCACTCACTCACTCACTCACTCACTCACTCACTCACTCACTCACTCACTCACTCACTCACTCACTCACTCACTCACTCACTCACTCACTCACTCACTCACTCACTCACTCACTCACTCACTCACTCACTCACTCACTCACTCACTCACGATCAAAATAGAACTGGTACTTCCCATAAACTCAGAGAGCTGAAATTTGGTACAGAGTAAGAGTTTAATGACCACATAAAGGCAAAACTATAAAAACTAGGATAATCGAAGATCTGGAGTACCTGGTGACCCTGATTAGAAACCACAAGAGCACAAACGAACTATTAGAGATCGACATACCCCGGGCATACCTGTACAGAGAACAATTCCCAATCTGTGTGGCGTGTGCCCTAACAATTCACAAGAGCCAAGGTTCAAGTCTAAAAAATGCCCTCATGGACATTGGCACCTCCATGTTCTCTTGTGGCCAAGCCTACATGTCACACAACATGAACTATAATAACAAAGAAATCGCAGAAAGGAACCTTAAACTTGGCACGACTTTGTCTCGATGGAGGTGCTTGTTTTTATCTAGGTTAGATTAGGTTAAAATGGCTGCGGATATAGGATCCACACACTTAGGCCAGAGGAAAAGGCCAATTGTGATACTACATGAATATAGAGAATTACTTCTTACTAGTCGAAACATTTTGAGCTTTTTATAAAGCGAAGAAGATATTTGATATCCTTGTTAGCTAGTCCACTGGGGTTATCGTAAAAATTTTCTCCCAGATGAAGTTTTCGTCTTAGGGAAAGAGCAGCTCTTGCAGAAGTCATTTGAGGCTACACCAATTCGTATTGCGTGTCTGCCTATAAGACAGTGTCCCGTGAGGACACATATTAGCAAGCTAATATGAAATCTGCCTTGCGATAACAGGTCTTTAGAGCGTTTTAGGTCAACTGACGGCCATATGAGTTTTGTGGCTGCGCACTTTGGTAAGTTGTACCACCTAGAGCTTGTTATCGTTAAGGCTGTTTCTTTTAGCAAAAGTTTACATGTAGCTATCGCCCGGTATACCTATCTTTCCCCTTTCAGGTGAGTTGGGTATGACAGTTCCATTTTTAGCGAGTTCATCGGCTCTACAATGTCCTGTGATGTCTCTATGAGCCGGCACCCAACAGAGGTGAATGTTAAATTGCTGCACCATCTCCATAAGAGACGATCGACAAACGAGGGCCGTTTGAGAGTTGGTTGAGACACCGTCGAGAGATTTAATAGCAGCCTGACTGTCAGAGAAGATGCGGATATCAGAAGTTGATATCACGTTTTCTCTTAGCCAGGAGAGAACCTCATTGATCGCTAAAACTTCCGCTTGGAAGACGCTACAATCATTAGGGAGGCGGAATGAGATGCTTAGATTAAGCTTTTCTGAGTGCACACCACTACCAGCTCCATCATTCGTCTTGGATCCATCTGTATAAAAATGAATGCTTTTGTCTTCCAGGAGGTTTTTGTCTTCCCATTCATCTCTGGATGGAATGGATACCTGGAAGTCTTTCCCAAATTGCGGTTTAGGAATGGGGTAGTCTATGTGCTTTGGTATAGAACCGAAGAAGTACAAAATGATGGAATGTCCCACATTATTGTTGGTCCATTGAGATGAGGCGTTGAGTCTTATAGCTGTGCTCGCTGCCACTTGTTTGCTGAAGATGTCGAGGGGTGTCAGATGGAGGAGAGTGTCTAACGCTGCTGAGGGTGTGGCCCCGCTTATGCAGAGACATGCAGTGCGTTCGACTCTGCTGAGTTTGTCGTAGTAAGTGACCTTCTCCAGTGCAGTCCACCATACTGCAACCCCGTACATGAGTATTGGTCGGATGACCGATGTATATTATATAGCCAATAGGTTATGCGAGGTTGAAAACCCCATTTGCTTCCTATGGCCTTCTTGCAAGATAAAAGAGCTACTGTAGCTTTCTTAACTCCTTCCTGAATATTAGGTTTCCAACTTAATTTTTTGTCTAATATCAGACCAAAATATTTGGCTTCATTGGTAAAAATTAGTGGTATACCTTTTATTGAAGGAAGAACAATTACTGGGATTTTGTATTTCCGTGTAAAAAGGACGAGGTCTATTTTTTGAGGATTAATATTAAATCCATAGTTATCAGCCCATCTAGTGATATATCTTGTTTATATCTAACAAGCAGCTCCATCGAGACTTGGCTAGTTTTTTACAGAATGTTTTTGGTGGGATTATGATTTACACTTAAAAGCTTTGAATGATTACTCGATAGGAATGAGTATTTTTGTTCACTTTATTTTCATAAAGAGATTTTCAAAGTCCTTAATATGTACTTTTCAGTTCCTTTTAACAAAATCACTGTTGCTTAAGTATAATGTTCTTCGAACTTCTTCGCATTTATCAAATCGACATTAAACCCTTAATGAGATTGTTGTCACAGTAGAATTCCACTACCTTCTAATAAATGTCTACTGTTGATGCCAATACTGTTTCCGATAGACGCCAAAAAAATACCCTTTTCTTCACCTTTAGGATGAAGACTAATAGAACAAATAGAGCAAGTTTGATGAAAATATTACGAAAAATTGAGCGAAATGAAGTTTTTCGAGTTCGCTAGTTTTCTTCAAAGCAAAGCTCTTCAGCTAGGTTAGGTTAGGTTAAGTGATAAGGGGTGTTCACAGAAACTGTTGCACACACGGGGGCCTACTGGTCCATTGTGATCCCCTATAAAAATAAAAGTTAGCATCGATGCTCCGATTAACGTCGACTGGCTCGTTAACGAACCAGCCTGTGCTATCTATAAATTTCTTCATATTTGCCATTGAGACCTGTGCTAGATCATCCAGTTCTCCAACAAACCTGTTTCCGAAATGACGGAGTCGGCTAGTTTGGAGGTTCGGACAGTCACAGAACAGGTGTTTAGAGGTTTCTATTTCCTCCTCATCCTGACAGCACCTACAGAAATCGTGTGCAAATGCCCCTATCTTGTTGGCCATTGTGCCAATGGCGCAATGACCCGTTAGTACACCTATCAGGATTTTAACGTTCCTTTTGCTCAGCGATAGAATACACCGAGTTTCCTTTTCCTTAGTGTAAGGCTATAAACTTCTAGAGATTACGCGATCGTCCCTGGATTTCCAGGAGGTATTGATTTTCTCTTTTGATTTAAGGTCTATCTTCCTCTTGAGTACCCCAATCGGGGCGAATGGTCGCTACTACTTGTATCTGCTTCTGACCCTTTCCTGGCTAGTTCATCTACTATTTCGTTCCCTTCTATATTGCTATGTCCAGGAACCCAGCAGAGCTTAACTTGGTTAGTGTGGCAGATTCTATTTAATTCCTTCCCACTGCCTTTGATCTTATGGTCTCACTGGCTAAGGCTTTGATAGCAGCCTGGCTATCCACGAAAAAAGTAATCTCCGAGGAGCTTAGCTTTTCATGATGTGCCAATTCAGCTGCTTTTTCAATGGCATAGATCTCGGTCTGAAAGACACTACAGTCAGTTGGGAGTTTCTACGACTCTCTGATGTTGAGAAATTGGCCAAACAATCCAGCACCTGTTCCTGATTCCATTTTTGAACCGTCAGTATAGAAAGGGTTACCCTGTTTACTTATAAGTGAATAAGGATCCCAACCCTGTCTTTCTGATATGCAAATAGAAAATTTCCTATCGAAGTCTAGTAAAGGGGAAATGTAATCGGTGGTCTCCATCAGTCCTGGAATCGTGTCATATCTTTGTAAGATTGACCCGTGTCCATAAGTGCTGTGCTTCCAAAAACTCAGTTCTTTTAAGCGAATTGCAGTTTTGACTGCCGTGCACCTTATGAACTCATCCAGAGCCGGGAGATCCAAGATCATTTCCAACCCAGCTTGTTCAGCAAAGTTTTTTTTTTAAACTCAGATTTCATAAAAAAATTAATTGGGTGTTTTTAGAAATCAATTTTCCAAACTCCAATTCAACTTAGCATGTATCTACTTAAAGCTTTCTGTATAGCATTTAAAACCTCTGACTTACTTCAAATTTCTTTGCTTTTTTTTTCTCTCTTGCAGTCACTTATTCCAAAAGACCTACCGAATTGTCTTCTGGACGATGAACTTGCAAAACTTCTCATGCAATATTTCTATGGAGCAAGTCAAGTTATAAACCAGATGACCCGAGGACATTCAAAGACCTTAGCACAGAAAGCCTTTTACGATACATTGGGAGGGTAACTTTTGCCTTATTCTATCTAATTTACTTATATCAGGGTCTCCCTTCCAGATATTTGCAATATTACATGATTCCAATTGCAAAGTATTCCTTCTATGGAGGTTTGGTCAAACTCAGAACCGTTCAGAATATTCTTGACCTCTGCAGTCAGAGTAAGGAATTTCTCAACACATATGGCAATGGCTGGAGACCTCCACTTACAGATTTCAGTGATCTCGACATTAAAATAGAATCACTTCGAATAGTTACGTCCTGCGGGGATGATGACACATCCTGCTCACAGCTAGACCTTCTAGACGAAAAAACCGGCGAGGTGGATGATATGATTGTTGCTCTACCTCGCCTTGATCCGGAGGAAAAAGGTCTTCTTCGGAATATTTGGCTTCCATTCAAACGCAAGCGTACCTTTGACTTACAGTCTTCTAGATCTGCATTTATTCTTTTGAGGTATTTTGAATTGACCACGCGGTGCTACAAGTTCCAGAAACTCAGCCAAGACTACTTTAACAAAAGATTTCGAGACTGGTTGCTGGAAAATGTTGAGCTTCATTTGAAAGACAGTGAGTTCTATCCGGGGCTGGGAGCTGTCCTGAGAATTATCGAGACCCTTCGGAAGAAACGAAAGGAGGAATTTGTTATCGAAGCAAAGCCCACCGAAACACGACGAGAGAGAACAGGAAATTCCGATAATAGGGTTAAAAATCGTGGAGGGTCATTGAATGTTATTTTTGATACGGACAATCCGTCTGACAGTGATCAAACCTACCAGAGAAAGAAATGTCGTAAGAAGAGGAATTATATTTATATTGCCATAGCTGTTGCAGTTGGTCTTGTTTTATTGGTGTTCTGTTGCTTATGTTGCGCTATCTTTGGGAGAAGGAAATCGCAAAAACAGGAAAAGCCGCCGCCGCCTGAGCCTGAGCCGAAACCTAGCTTATTTGGTTGGTTATGTTGTAAGAAAAAGCAACCAAAAGAGGACGAAAAACCTTTGATCGATCCGAAGAAGAATGGAGATAAAGACAAAGAAAGAACCAAAGAGAAAGAAAAGGAAAAAGAAAAGGACAAAGATAAACCAAAGGACAAAGACAAAGACAAAGATGCACATAAACCCTCGAAGAAAAAGAGATCTTGCTGTGGTCTGTGTCCAAGTAAAACTGAGAAAAGTGGACCTGCAATTATTGAGACTTCTTCAATGGAGTCTGATTCGGGCAAGGACACGAAGAAAAAGCAGAAATCAAGAGCATCATTAACAACAACGGCAACAGTGGTTGATGAGAGAAGGCGTTCAAGTCAATTAAAGCCTAGCAGCAGGCGAGGAAGCATTGATTTGTCTGAATCCTCGAAGAATGGAATTCTCAAAAAATGAATATAAAAAAGAAGTTTGTTTAAGTAGGTTTTATTCTGTAGCAGGGTCTTTCACAATTTCCGAATAAATGAAAAGATGTTTGAGATTACACATTGAGTTTATTTGGACTATGCCATAACTTTCCTTTGTGCTGTGTAGTAATAGATTTTGTGAGATTTTTCCGGACGGAAGTAACAATTGTTACAATTGGACTTTACAGTGTTTCTTAGGTTTGGGATCTTCCTTAATGCGATTTGCCGATACCTACAGAGATTGTCTTTATTCAAAATAGTTAAACATTTTTTGGATTCAAGAGGACAACTATGACTAGAGGTTGCACCGCAAAAAACTTTGTTAATACAGGGTGCGGCACGAAAACTTGTTGATTTGTTTTTTGCGCCAAGCGGGGTGGAGTGGTCGGATGTGGGTGGGAAGCGTCTCATTTTTTAGGGGATTTCCTAAAGTTTCATCTACGGTGCAGTCAGTTGACATCATGCATTGGACGAAAGAGCAACGCGCATTTGCCTGCGAGGCTTACTTTTCCAACCGTGCGTCGTTCCATAATTTCCACTCAACGTGCTTTCCTTACTCGATTTAACATCATTCCCGGAGGTCATCAGACGCCACTGCATTGTGAACGCGTCACCGTATGGTGTGTTGTTTCGAGAGTAAGGATAATTGGTCCTTACTTTTTCGAAGAAAACGAACGCACTGTTACGGTGAATGCAGCTCGCTATAGAGAGAAGATTGAAGAATTTCTTATCCCAAAACTCGATGAACTGGACCTTGGTGACGTGTGGTTTCAACAAGATGGAGCCACGGCCCATAAAGCACGACCATACGTGGATCTTTTGAGGGAACATTTCCCCGATAGTCTAATCTTCTTGAGAGACGACTTTATGTGGCCGGCGCGCTCACCTGATTTGACTCCGTGCGATTTTTTTTATGGGGTTACCTTAAATCTATCGTTTACAATGATCGGCTTCGAACACTTAATCATCTGAAGGACAACATTCGTGAAGCAATAGCGAACATACCTATCGATATGCTTGAAAGAGTTCAGCAGAGCTTCGAAAATCGGGTAGGTTAGGTTAGGTTAGGTTATGAGGGGTGTGCACAGCGTGAGCTGATGCGTTCACGGGGGCCTATTGGTCCATTGTGATCCCCTATAAAAAAGTAAAAGTAAGCATCGATGCTTCTCAAGGTCGATTAACGTAGACTGGCTCGTTAACGAACCAACCTGTGCTATCTATGAATTTCCTCATATTTGCCATTGAGACCTGTGCTAGATCATCCAGTTCTCCAACAAACCTGTTTCCGAAATGACGGAGGCGGCTAGTTTGGAGGTTCGGACAGTCACAGAGCAGGTGTTTAATGGTTTCTATTTCCTCCTCATCCTGACAGCTCCTACAAAAATCGGGTGCAAATGCCCCTATCTTGTTGGCCATTGTGCCAATGGCGCAATGACCCGTTAGTACACCTATCAAGATTTTAATGTTCTTTTTACTCAGCGATAGAATATACCGAGTTTCTTTTTCATTTGTGTTAGGCCATAAACTTCTAGAGATTACGCAATCGTCCCTGGATTTCCAGGAGTTATTGATTTGCTCTTTTAGTTTAAGGTCTATCTTCCTCTTGAGTACCCCAATTGGGACGAGTGGTCCCCTAATTGAATGGTCGCTACTACTTGTGTCTGCTTCTGACCCTTTCCTGGCTAGTTCATCTACTATTTCGTTCCCTTCTATATTGCTATGTCCAGGAACCCAGCAGAGCTTTACCTGGTTAGTGTGGCATTTGAAAATATACCTCGTAAATACATTTTATTCCAAAAATTTAAATGCCAAACAAATTTAAACCTTATTTTTGATTTATTGAATTTTTTTTTTGAAAATCGTCGGAGCCGTTTTTTTTTTAAATTAATTTTTTATATATAAAATTTTTCAAAAATGTCTTAAAATTAATTTGGGTATGCAGTATTCAAGAATATGTAAATATACATTTTATGAGTATATTTCGATTTTTAATATTTATCCGTTTTTAAGATACACAATTTTGAAAAAAAAGTTTAAAATATTTTTTTAAAAATCCAAAAAAAATTTTGAATTTTTTTGAATACAACAAATTATTTGGGCAATATATACGTACTTTCAAAAAAAAAAAAATTACGCTGATCGGACTTTTAGTTTTTGAGAAAATCTAATAACAAAAAAACGGTTCTATGGGAGGTACCGTTTTGGAGCAATACAAATTTTTTTTTTTTTACATAAAATACATGAGTGTTTAAAAATATTAAATTCGAGGAAGTTTAAAAAAAATCGTAGGAACCGTTTTGAAGAAAATTTAAAGTTTTGGTTTTTTGCCATAAAAATCGTATGGTGGCTACCCTAAATTTTGATCTTAAAAAAAAATGAAAAAACTGGGATATGGGTTTTTGCTCAAACCTCTTTTTTTCAAGTTTGAAGTCAATCGGACCAGTGGTTAAGGCTGTAGGTGCCTGTAAACTTCCCGACAGACAGACAGACGGAATCGCCGGACTCACTTTTTTCGACTTCTCTATCATCGTAATGTCATATCTCATCATCATCTCAATTTTTTTTTGTTTGTACGAATTCAATACTTGCCATATATTCTATATGTCGCAAGTAAAAAAAGTTTCGTCACAGTATGTCCAGTACTTTTGGTTTTATTACCCTTTAAAATCAGCAAGTTTTCGTGCCGCACCCTGTAGTTAAAAAATTGGTGTTCCTAAAACCCAAAACAGCATCTCAGGGTACCTACGGCA
This sequence comes from Sphaerophoria taeniata, assembly GCA_943590905.1. Classification (NCBI taxonomy): domain Eukaryota; kingdom Metazoa; phylum Arthropoda; class Insecta; order Diptera; family Syrphidae; genus Sphaerophoria; species Sphaerophoria taeniata. Next base: position 265,781,650 of record OX016540.1, read on the forward strand.
TGATAGGTAATCGGGTCCTTGCTAATTGGGCTCCAGGAAAAGTTCGAGCACCTGGCGTATGGCTTGCCTAATTTCACGACTTTGACTCCTGCAATCTAATATTTGATCAGGATCACCATCCACTTACTTGACCACTTCGCCATGAATCAACCACTTCGCCATGAATCAACCACTTCTAATCAATCTTCAATATCGTAGAAACAGAAAACGAGAGGAACCCTAAGACAGCAGCACGAAGATATCGATAACCACTGCGTTGCTTATAGATACTGAAGGAAAAATCGGTAAAAGAGAATGAAGGTTCTTGCTTCACTTGCTTCTCTTGCTTCTCTGAAGGTATTTCAGTGAACGATAAAATGTATGGCTCGTATTGCTGCCCTGAAACTAGAACAAAAGCCCTCGGCTTAGACCTTGTACCGCTCAGCACATATGTAGATCAAAATAACAGGGGGGTGTTTTTCTTTTTATTATTATTTTTGACAGCAAGTCAACTATCTAAGGGTTAAATGAAGAATGATAATTATCAATTTTTGCACTTGTATAATTCACATTCACTGAGTTTAGAACACTTTTTAAAAAAACTGGTACTAAAGTAATAGAAGAACCTCCACCACCACTTTCAGCATGTACACATCTCAAAAACATTGGTTTCAAGGTTATAGCATACTCCGATGTTTTAGCGTAAGCGATTAGAAAGCGCATTATTCACGTTCAGTAACTGGCCCAAAATATGCGGTCTTAAGGTCAAAGCTTTTAAAACAGAACTTGTACTTTTAACCAATAGAAGGAATTTTTTTTCTTATAAAATACCATAAATTGATGGTACCACACTTAAGATTTCAGACAGTGCGATACCTCTTAAGATTAACTTAAGAGGGGTCCAAAAATTCAGCGGAAAGAAACAAGAATGTAATGATTGCACTCTACTCATGAACTAGGATTCTTGACAGAGATTGTGGACCAAATCCTAAAATAATCAAGTGGATGTACACCGCCGTTGTTATAAACCCATTTTAGTTTATGGCGGTTTGGTCTAGCCAAAGCGGTCATACCGCCATTTTTACAAAATATATTGGTTAACTGATGGCTCCAAAATGAAAACTGGACAAGGGGCAATTTTCTTCTCAGTCTTCTCGACCATAACAGTGTCTTCCAAGGCGAGATCCTTTCAGTGAAAACTCTGCTAAACAAATATAAATGATGGCGATATCACACGCTGACATCACCTTTTTCAAGCAGCAATAAAAGCGATCAGTTGCCCGTAGCTTAGTGGCTGCTAAGCAGAACGTCGTGGGTTCGAGTCCTACTCGTGCCCATGAAAATTTTTATTTCATCTTTCACGGGTATTGCCTCTTGCGAAGAATTGACAAAACTTCCAAGAGTATCAATCTGTCATGAAAAAGTGCTTCTCAACTTTGCCGTTCGGAATCGGCGTTAAATTGTAGGTCCCCTCAATTCCTCAGAGAATTGTTCATGAGAGTAAGCCACTTAGGCATTGGCTCTTTAAGAGCTGTCGCGCCACTCTAGTAGTAATAAAAGCGATCTCTTCTACAGCTTGTTTCTACCCGTTGGGAAGAGCTATGGGTTCTTGGCATGCAGCAAAATGTAAGACTTTGCTGGGTTCCCGGTCACAGTGATGTGTCGGGCAACGGATACCAGAAAACTCTGGCCGAGTTACGAGTTAAGAAAAGGAATAGGATCTAACTTCTTACTAAACTTTCCGGGACATAACCTATTTGGCTAGCACAAAAAGAGGATCGGTCATAGTTCTGACGATCAATGTAGAGACTGCTGAATACTTGGTTCGTACTTCTAAAAACAAAACAATGCTGGCCAGAACGTTTCAGTCAATGGCAATCCATTAAGACTGACTTTTTCATTCATCACTTGAACAATTGATGTGCAGGTGCAGTGATTTCAACAAGACGGCGCAACATGTCAAACAGCTCGTGCCACAGTTGATTTATTGAAGGAAACGTTTGGTTACCGCATAATTTTACTTCACGGATCCGTGAATTGAACTCCAACGGAAACGTTTGGTTACCGCATAATTTTACTTAACGGATCCGTGAATTGAACTCCAAGAGAGTGCGATTTAAAGGTGCGTCGGTTCTATTTTGAGATTAAAAACACAGAGTCGCTCTCAGGCCAATCTCGAGAGTAAACTCTTTCTACTCTCAACATTCGAATATTTTGAGTTACTCGCGAGTGGGCACACTTTTTTACCGCTATCGGAGATAAGCTCGCAGAATTCCAAAATAGTTCGTATTCGAGTAACTCTTAGCAGTCAACATGGCGAGGCAGTGGAATTGACTGTAACTATAGCTATGCCCTCAGTGTTACCCGCGATAGCTTGGATAAAAAGTAGTCATTTCATAAACTTATGTAACTACCACTTATGCAAAATCCCACTGTCATTTTACCGAGCTAAAGTCTATGTGCTATTCCACATACAGGGCCTTGCATAAGTATAACTGCACCTGAAAAAATGCGTTTTATAGAAAACCTACAATAGGAGTGACTCCTTACTATTTTTGTATTGAGTTGCATCACTGATCAAGCAAATTGAGAAGAAAATAAAGTACCGTTATTACCGTTATTCGAGTGTGCCATTTGGAGATTTTAGTGTACATTAATACAGAGTCACTCACGATTTTCCAGTCCCGATTCATGTTTTGGCGGGCAAATTCCAATCTTTTTTGTTTGTGGGCTGCTGTTAGATTTGGAGCTGGCACCATTTTGCCCCGAACAATCACTCCACTGCTTTTTAAAGCACAAGAAACGGTTGAAACCGAAACTTCTAAACCCAATTCGTCACGACATTCCGGCAAAGAATGCACCGAATTGGATGCAGCATTGATTAAACGCCTCTTGTCGCGAGCGACGTGTCAGCTTCTGCGGACGCCCAGGTCTTATTTTTGTCCCATAAGATTCTGGATCTTTTAAAAAAATTCGAACGACACGATCCGATCGTGAAATTCGTCTTCCAATAGCCCTAAGACTTAGGCCGCTTGACCGAAGAGCCAAGATTTTTCGTTTTTCAATTTCGCTTAAATGCGTGCCACGTGGCATTGTTGTTTTCTATTTGAAAGCACTTGACTGAATGCAGCGTCAAAGAGATTTGCATTGTGCGGTTATATTTTTGCAATACATCAAAATCTGTTTTTGATTTTTAAACACCAGGAGAGGAAATAACGGTACTTTATTTTCTTCTCAATTTGCTTGATCAGTGGTGCAACTCGATAAAAAAAAAAAAAAAATAGTAAGGAGTCACTCCTATTGTAGGTTTTCTATAAAACGCATTTTTTCAGGTGCGGTTATACTTATGCAAGGCACTGTATGTATAAGCCACCTGGGTGTGAAATTTCATTCAGACCCAGCATTTTCTTGTACTTCCTTTTCTTTTTCTGAAAAGATGCAATGACCAAAAAACATCAACATTGCGCTTGAAAGAATTTATGTTTTTCCTACCACATTCAATATCCGACTAGCAGAACAATTAATATCAAGGGGACAGGGTTATGAAAGAACTCTCGGAAATTCTTCTCTCAGACCCGAACATGTCAACTATCGATAGTAAACTCTCAAAAACTTTCCTCTTAAATGGACAGGCACCTGAGAGTAACTCGAGAGGTTAGTAGCGATAGAACTCTCAAATGGACACGCACCTTTAGACTACAGCTGTTGGGGTCATATGTTTATTTCGTGGTTTCAAGTTGGTAGCATGTCAAACTTAACTGTCATCTGAAGTGTCAAAGTAGTAGTTGAATGTTTACCATTTACGATAATGAATCGCTTAACAATCGAACAACGCAAACAAATTATTATTGGTAGTTGAAACGTAGCCACTTTTCGCACATTACGCAATGATTATGGCCGTCATAATCGAGTGACTACACAAGCAATCGGTAAAATTGTGAAGAAATTCGAAGAGAGTGGAAGCGTTACTGATATCGCAAGGTCTGTGCATCATCGGAATGCACGTTCAGTCGCAAAATTTCTGCTGAAAGCAGAATTGAACGTGTCGTACACCTCACTATGGCGTATTTTGCATCTCCATCCTTACAAAGTTAAAACCACGCAACAATTGAAGCTGACCATTCACAACGCCGTAAATACGCTTTTTGGGTGCTGGAACAACAGACAATAAACACCGATTTTTCGAACAACATTTTCTTTATCGATGAGGGTCACATTTCTCACTCGGTGGGCATGTACACCAACGAAGTTTCCTTATGTGGGGTTCAGAAAAGCCACAAGTGACCGAAGAGGTGCCATTGCATCCAGAAAAACTGACTGTTTCGTGTGCTCTATGGTGGTTAAAGGTGTCATTGGTCCGGCAGACGGGTACAGTCAAGTCGGAGCGATATGATCGAATCTTAACCGATTTAAGATCATGACTAGGACGATGTGTGGTGCCAACAAGACAGGGCAATAAGCCTCACAACACAACTAATTATGGTTTTATTGCGTGAGAAGTTTCCTGATCACGTAATTTCAAGTTTTGGCAACGTCAGTTGGTTATCAAGATTATGCGATTTGACACCGTTAGATTTTGTTTTCTGTGGAGCTACGGATAAAACCGTGTTTACGCGAACAGTCCCCGAACTCCAGACTCATTAAAAACCAACATTACTCTATATTTGGCCGAGATACCGCCCGATATGTGCATAAAAATGGTTAAAAATTACCTCAAAAGAATCGCATGCTTCGAAAACTCCCCACACAGACAGTTTTTCACACTTAACGGCAAAGCTTAAAATAACAAGTCCGCCGGGTCGGGTCCGGATGGCATACCTGCGGAACTCTTTAAATACGGAGGAGGTATTTTGATGAACCGCGTGCACCAGGTCATCAACAAAGTGGAGGAAGAATGCATGACCACTGACTGGTTGATAAGCTCCAAAAACGGTAATCCTATGTCATGCAAAAACTACCGTGGCATATCCCTGCTTAATGTTGCATACGTCTTAAACCGTTCTGCGACACACTGATGGGCATGTACTAGTGTGGCTTCACCCCAGGCAGATATAGACCAAATAGTCACACTGAGGCAAATCCTGGAAAAGACTAACGCATTTCAAGTCATAACCCACCAATTTTTCAACGACTTTAGAGCTACTTATGATAGCATCTATCGCCAAGGGCTTATGGTGGCGATGTCTGAATTTGGGATCCCGAAAAAACTGATCCAGCTATGCCACATGACGCTAAACAATACGCAGTGCAGTGTGCAAATGGGTAACAGCTCATCCGAGTTGTTTCAAACATGCGCAGGGTTTAGACAAGGAGATGCGCTGTCATGTGATTTCTTCCTTTAGCAGATAGTGCGCAAGGTAGGTGTGAGCACGAAAAACACTAATATCTTCAACAAATTACCTCCGCTCCTCACAGCGATTGAAGAACAGACGAAACTCGTTGGTCTTGAAGTGAATGAGAACAAAAAGTTCGTATGCTATCAACAAATAAAAGAAGATCTGTCTACCGCATAGGACAAAACGTCGCTGTTGGTAGCAGCAATTGTGAGGTATTTAAGGAGTTCACCCAGCTCGGAACAAACATCAATCCTACAAACTACACTTGAGTGGATATCCGACGAAGAATTACCCTAGCAAACGGTTGCTACTTCGGTTTGGCAAAACAACTGGGTTCAAAACTCCTCACTCGAAAGACAAAGTGTCTGCTGTACAAGAGTTTTATTTTACCAGTCCAACTCTACGGTGCAGTGTTGGACGATAAATAAAAAAGGGAAATAATATTGGGCACTTTCGAAAGAAAAATTCTTAAACGGATTTTCGGTCCTGTATGCGACGATGGCGAATGGAGAAGAAGGTTCAACCGCGAACTGTACGAGCTGTACCAAGATATGGATGTAGTCCAGAAAGCCAAGAAAAGACGACTACATTGGCTCGGCCACATCGAGCGAATGGACGACAACGCTCCAGCCAAGAAGTTCTTCTCATCGCAGCCCCCAGGTTCGAGGTGACAAGGAAGACCAAACTAACGGTACTAGGACCAAGTGACTGCGGATAGTTTCGGCGACTGGAGAATGCATGCGAGTGACCGTTCTCGATGGAAGGCTGCAGTATCTCAGGCTGATATTCTTCATGGATTGTGAGCCGGTTAAGTAAGTAGTAAGTAAGGCAAAATCCAAAATGTATCGCTGTGTATGTTTTATTTAGCTTCAATTATGAGACCGAAAAATGAATGACCTTTTATGTTGGTATTGTTGTTGGCTTCCTATATGCTCTCCCTCAAAAGTGGCTTCTCCCAACCAACTCTTTAAGAAATCCTTTAAACTGCATTTTGTCTAAGCAATTTTTGGCTAGTAGTCAAAAAGACAAAAACACATGATTAGCTTAACATCACCTTGACATTGTTGGGGGACTTTCACAATAAGATGGCGCTTGCCACATTGATCTTAAACTTTGCATTTCAATATCCACAATCATTTTAAGTTTTGGAGTAATGCTTTCCGTTTTACATTTGAAAAAAACAAAAATTATTTAATTTTCAGTTCCTGATACCAGATCCCCTGCCAAAATTCCTTTTGGATGACGAACTTGCCCAAATACTGATGCAATACTTCAACTCAGCAAGTCAAATCATAAACCAAATGACAGTTGGGCCCATAAAAGCGTTTTCGCAGAAAGCATTTTCCGACACTTTAGGAGGGTAATCAAATCATTCAAATTTCTTTTCCTTACATTCAAGCATCCATTTTTCAGATATTTACAGTACTACTTGGCCCCTCTTGCGATGTACTCATACTACGCTGGCCTTATCAAACTCCGATCAGTTGAAGACATTCTCGAGCTCTACGAACAGAACAAAATGTTCCTCAATACCAATGGAAATGGCTGGCTTCCGCCAATCAACAATTTCTCCGATTTCGGTATTGAAATCGATCCCTTAAGGATAATTGTGGACAAAGATGTAGAGGAGGCTACATCCTGCAGTCAGTTGATAATGGCAGACGACGAAACCGCTGACGCTGGGGAAATGATCGTTTCTCTGCCTCGACTTGAACCCCCTGAAGACGGTATTCTCGGCAATATATGGCTACCGTTTAAGCGAAAATGCACTTTCAACCTGCAAAGTTCCGATTCGGCTTTTGTCTTGTTGAGGTATTTTGAGCTGACAACCCGCTGCTATAGCTTTCAAGGCCTCTGTCAGAAGACATTCAATGAAAAGTTCAAACATTGGATGACAGAGAATCTGGAAAATCATTTCCAGAATGACATTTTCTATCCCGGACTTGGAGCATTCTTAAGAGTTCTTGAAACTCTCAAGCCGGAAAATAACGACTTTGTTGTCCTGCAAAAGCGCCAAAAGACCCAAGACTACAAAATTCTCGAGACAAATGCCAGAAAGATGGAAAGAGAACAGAGTTATTGGATGAAGGATTTCGTATCACTTTTACATAAATTTTCCGCTGGTGCAAATTCGACAGACTGTCTTGATTCAATAGAAGCTGCCGCTCACCGTCGAGCGATGTATTGTCGTGCATTAATAGTCTGTCTTGTTATTCTGCTTGTGTTTGTAGTGACAATCGCCTGTATTATCAAATGGAGTAGCATACAGTCACAACCAGACATTGAAAAGCAGAAAGAAAAGAAAGTAAGGATTGATGAAAGCCACAGATATCGACCGGCTATAAGAATGTTGGAAGACGAGATCACGATAGATCCTGAGAGTTCGTCGGTTGTTTCTTCACCGCCAAATCCTACCAAAAAGAGTTCAAGCTGCTTTCCACTTTGCACAAAGAAGAACAGTCTTGAATTTGATTTAGAATCGTCTGACTCGAAAAAGGAAGATAAAAAAGATCCTTTTCATAGTAGCTCTTCAAGGCTTTTTGGTCAGTCGAGAAGAAAGAAAAGCTGAAGGGGGCTAAAAAGGTCTATTTTCTTTCTTGAGTTTTAATTTATTTTGTTATATTTCGTGTTTTATTGAATTAAAAGGGTAAATATTTATTTTTGATATTTTTAACCGAATTTCGATTGTTTGTTTTTTTTTTATTCAAGATGGTCTGATGAATCATTTTAGGTTATTTTATTATTTACACACAAAAGCTCAAAGCTTTAGCTGAGAATAAATTTTGGTTTTCTGAAATAATTGCTTATAAATATTAAAATTCAATTTAGTTTTGAGATATGCAAAGCAAGAGAAAATATGAAATTTACAGAAAATTAACAGAAACAATTTAATAAAACAAAAGTTCATAGGTTTGCTTAAAAATATCTGTTTATGTGGCGTCGGTTTGACTTGTTTAAAGATATTGTATACAAGAAGTTTAAGAAAGTACTTTGACAGCATAAGGCGTTTTTTGTTTTTAGATTATATCGGTATCAGCAGTAGAATTCGAAAGCAATGTATAAGTAAAGTTGCCAATCTTATGCAGCTGTCAAAATTCTATCGGCAGTTGGATCCTACTTCTACTTCAATCGACAGTGAAGAGTTTGTATTTGTAATACATCATACTTCAGTGCGAGATTTTTACCGACAAATACACCAATTTTTCCAATTTAAAAATTAATGTGCTGGATACGTCTTATGCCCGGTGCACATACGCGATTTTTCGACGCTGCGGTGAAGGAACCATTCACTGCACACATGCGGATTTTTACCGCAAGTTTCAATCTGTAGTTTGAGTTTGTCTTTCCACCGTACCTAGTGCATAAAAATTATGTTCTTAATAAAAAGAAAAGACGTTAGTGGGTGCATCCTTTTAATGACCATCGGCTAACAAAAGGACTATTTTATCCATCGTTTCAAAATATGAGAGAAAACCCTGAACAATTTTTAAACTACATATTTCGAGTGTTAAATATTTTTTTGACATGAAACCATCAATAAATTCTCCAACAACAAATTCTTCCATATTTTTCATTTTTAGTGCAATAAAATGACGCATGTGTGCACTGATCAACATAGAACAATGTACTACAAGACGCAAATGCGATTTATTGACGCTGCGATATCGCTTCGAGCTCGCAAAAATTCTCGCGACATTTTACCGCAGAAATGACGCTGCGATATCGCACCACTCCATTTGTTTGCGAGTACCGATGACGGAAATGCGATATCGCTGTGTCAAATTCGAATGTGTGCATCGGGCCCTAGGCCTCGGCAACGCAGCGCAGTGAGCGGCTGAGCGGTTAGGCGGTGAGCGGCTGAGCAGCAATTCTAAGCGACTTGTGGCCACACACTGAGCAGCTGCTTTTGAGAGATTAGTAGATAAAGTGCCGTTGTCAAGAACAGTTCGTCGAATTTAACTATGGGAAAATAGTTTCCAAATTTTTTCTTGTCTTGTCTTGTCATTGGATATCTCACCATACTTGCAGTTTGTCCAACAATTTAAGAAGAATTGAAGATCGTCACAGTCTTCACCCATCTTCACTTTTAATTTGACATTTAAGCCCTTCATTTTTTCGGAGTCTGCATCTATAGCTGAGTGGCAGATGGACATTGGACAATGGCTATCATTTGTATTGTTTTAATGTTTCCTCTTCATTGCCTAGCAATTCACTTAAATTATTTGTGAAATTTAAGCCACCATCAAGTAAAAAATTAACTTAAAAAACTCTTGATTTTAATAGCCGCTCAGGATATTAAAAAATATTTGAACAGGTTTGGTTGCTGAGCGGCGGCGCCACCGTTTAGACGCTCAGCCATTTCTTCGGCCGGTGCAGCCGCACGTTGCCTGGTGTTTTTATGCTATCGCTTAACCGCCATCTGCGTTGAAATAGCATAATAGATTCTTCATTGATAGCATTTTGGACTAAGTCCACAGAATAAAGCTTACCCTTCGCTACCTAAAATAGCAAACGATAATCGAATCAAACAGGAAACAGGCAATCGAACATACTTTTTTAACCGTTTTCATTGGTTCGATCTATCGATACCTACTCAATTAAATGTCAATGTCAAACATTGCCTATTTATAGGCAAGGCAGTAGCGTGTTGTTTTTGATCTATGTATTGTTGATACCGATATTGATGCCGAAAGAAGACAGAAAAATACACTTTCTGTTAAAAGTGGTGAGAGTTGGAGAATTTAAAAAACTGTGAGAACTCGAAATCTTCTTAAATTTGAGCAAGAAATTAAAATTATTACAAGGAAGTTGTATGCAAAAGCAAAAGTCATAAAAACGTTAAAACTAAGCCTCAAAAAATAAACAAAAATAAATTTTTATATTGAGCAGTTATAAATATATTATGTGCATTTGAAATATTTTTATATTTTGATAAAAACCATATATGCAAGTTGGAGTGGTGGAGCTTCAAATAAAAACCGAACAAATCGACAATAACTAAAGACAACAGTTAAATGATTTAAGGATTCTTAAAAGGAACGTACGATTCAGAAGCAGAGCTTGAGGGCAACGGGCAGATGTCTTAGACACATATTGGGATCTAGAATATATAAGGTAGCAGTCAGAGATTTGATGATGCAAGCTAGTGATTCAACGTAAGAATGAAGAATGCATACAGAGCAATGCAGAAATTCCATTTAACGCGGACACTTGGACAGGAAGTTTACAGACTCAGGAAAGAAGAACAGAAGATTCACGGACAAAATAAAGAGAAATATAATTTATATGAAATGAAAGAGACAGTGAGGACCGGACCTGACGCGGAAGTCCTACCAATTTGTCCTAAACATTAAGTATCACTTACTGTAGGGACGAAGAGACCAATGTGATCATCAATTACGAAGGCTGTCTCCAGCGATAGGCATGTACTTTGATGAATTGCTCAAAGATCAGCTTTCTGAAGAAATGATGATGCCATCATATCAAGATGACAATCTCTTTAGCCTTTGAGCCTTGCGGAAGTCAAAAAAGGGCATTAAGAGGCTAAAAGACGTCGCAGGTGCAGTTGACATACTAGACGAACTGATCAAATGTAGAGGACCAAGCAAAGCTTAAATTCATCAGATATTCACCCTTAGGTAGACGATGGAAAAATGTCTAGAATTAAACTTGCCAATACACAATCTGTTCAAAGAGTTAAAAGCTGCCATCCGTAGCATAGGCAGGTCAGAACTTTACAAAGGACGGAAAGGAATGTGTGGCTCTGGAACAAAAACGAATCCAGAATTTCAGACGAAGACAAATCTCATTTATCCGGTTTTAGCATGTGGCAAGTCTGAGGCTGGGGGAAGAAACAAGTACATGGTGGCCTTATCTGCAAAAAACGTTGGCAAAAGAAAAACAACTGTCAAAACACAGAAAAACTAGTTCGTACTTCTGTGAGTGCCTTATGATGGGGCATTAGTAGCAACCGATAACAACTGAGACAAAGAAACACGCGGGTGGATGTTCGATAAATCAAATTTACCGCGAATAAGATTAAACGATAAAATTTGAGCTTGGTAGACTCACAATGGTGCTGGGCACAAGCTCACCTGAGCGAAGAGAAATTGCGGCCGGCCCCGAACGAACTTCGGAGAATAGAGGAATGTAATATTTGTTTTGGTGGAAAGACAATGAATTTGTCTGCATAGCATTTGAGTACTTTCTCAACTCTGTCCGTTACCCATTTGACGTTCAGTAAGTAAGTTCTTTATCTAGGTTGCTTTCGTTACAGTGTATGGACATTTGATTTTAAATTTCAAGGCATTGGTAGAAGTCTACGACGATATTGGGAACCATGGGAAAAACAGCGTGACAGAAACGTCCAAGATGAGAATTTTTTCTATTTTAGCAATAAAAAAAAGCAGTGTTAGGCTTGCTGTTCGCCAAAAAGGGCAATCATCACCGGCAAACATGAACAGTATCAAAATTTGCTGCAAACATTTGAAGAAGGTTAAAGACTTCATCTATACACTGACTCCACTGACTCCACTGCCAACACAGACAACTCCAACAGTACTGTGATAAAACCAAGAAATACTCTTAAGCAGACAAAGTTATCCTATACAAGACTTTCACCAACCCGTTCCTGCAAGTAGAAAAGCATGATCCTTCAATAATGAATAATGAGGATGCTTTGGACCGTACAGTAATCGGAAATCGAGCTGAGGATAGAGGTGGCTGTAGAGCTTTGGTAATTGATGCTTTCCATTACAATGAGCCTGTGAGTGAATGATCTGTCTTGCAGATGATGCCAAAAATCAAAGAAAGGCTCCAAAAATATTCAAAATTTGGAAAAACAATGCAAAAAGTTCTTTCTGTATGATTGGAGTCAGACAGAGTTGGTTCTTAGCGAAGATTTTTTGTAACTCTTCCAAAAGCCAAATGAAATCTTTGGATGAGCTCCAGCTAATAATAAGTACCGTGACTGTTAAAAGACGGACGTTTGGAATGCTATTGCCAGCCAGAAGTCAATGAAAAGTGCAACGTTTAACAAAATGACATTTTTAAAAACGAATTAAATCTGCAAGGAAAAGTCCTTTCTGTGGAGCGACTACAGCAAAATCATGCCGAAAATGTTAGAAAACCAAAAAACTCGCAAACGATCCCAGATACACAGTGAAGACCTTTAAGCGAAAGGGAAGGAAGCTGATGATTTAGTCTTGATTTTCCTATCAAGAAAAAGGTCCTCTATATCCTTAAAAAAGGTGTAATGGATGATAAGGTATGTTAAAACACTTGAAGGAGCTGGTGTTGCCGCATGCAGATGAGGATATGCCAAGAAGATAATCACCCAAAACGTACGTCAAACAGGCGAAATCCTCGTTTGCTTCGAATGACTAAGCGTTGTGAAGGGGCTAGCACAGCCTCCCGAACTGTGTAGTTCAGAATCTTTTTTTTACAAAAATTGCTTATCAAGCGAAATATTACTCAAGATTACTTCTTTAAGAATTTGCATTAAGAAAACCATTAAGATTCAAAGTATCTGAACCTGACCGAGAGTTTTTTAATCTTCAGAGAGCAAAATGACGCCGCACGAATTCTCAATCCTCTGGTTATAATCCGCATTACACAAAATTGGAATAAAATGAATACTTAAGCAGATTTGCACTCTGAATCGCGAACTGCATAAAAACTCCCCTGTGCTCTGTCACAAGGAATTCCCAACGCTTCACTGCCCAGACTCAATGCAAGTTCCAACCCCATTTTCAAAAAGCCAAACCTCCCCAGACCTAAACCAGATGATATATTAATTCCTCTTCCCCTTGTGAAATTATTTAAATATGAAAAAAAAAAGAAATTTTGTGCAAAATGCAAAATCAGTAAAAAAAACTCAAATGAAAATCATTTTTTACAGATGAAAAATTCTCACTGCGACTTGTGACTTTTGTGGTGTGTGGGTGGGTGATGTTGGGCAGTCTGTTGTTTTTCCAACGAAAAATCAAAAGAAAAACAACTTAGAGAGAGAAAAAACAAAAAGAAAATCAAAGTAGAGTGATAAGAAAAAGCAACCTACAAAAATTAGCCCAATCACGGTCGTATCTAGTATTTAAGCCTTGTGCAACATCGACATGACGTTCATAACCTTTGTGACAATGTATACCATTGTTATCATCGATTGGATTCTTTGCCTTCATGTTCCTGCTGCGACTGCCATCCTGAATGTCCAGATCCTGCAGCTCCTTCAAGCACAACCATTCACCGTCTACGGACACCCGAAAATTACACAAATAAATTGTGTCCTGCACTCCGCCGGCTATTTCTTCGCTTGTGTTTGCATGCGAAGCCTTGGGAAGGGCAATTGTTTGCGACATATTGGAATTGTTGTTGCTGTTGTTGGATGCTACAACAGCAGCCGTTGAGCCGCCACCACCTGACGACGACGACGACGATGATGACGATGACGCCGAAGATGCTGTAACCAATGTCGACGATGTGGATGCCGCCGACTGCATCATGAATTTGCCAGTAGACGATTTTTTCTGGCTGCTGTTGCTGCTGGGGTTGTTGTTGTTGAAATTTGATTTCTTCAAATTGGCGACCGATAGAGTAGGGTCTTCGCCAAGGCCACGCATGTTTTCTCCTTCGAAATTGCGATTCTTTTTCGGCGACTAATTGTTTATCCTCTTTTTTGGAATTCACAAATAACTGGATTTTTCGGTTTTTTCAATAATTAATTCTGCGCCCACACACAAAGCGAGAAAATTTGAAAAGAAAAGAGCAAAAAAAAAATTGCGATTTAGAAAGTTTTTTTGGTTCTGCGAAAAATCGAAGTCGCAGTCGCAGGTGACAGGAACAGATGCGTTCATTAGTCGTACCTTGTAATGGAGTTCATTATTTTTTTCTCAACGAACTTTCACGAATCCAATTAGAGGAAATGAAAACAGAAAACACAACGGTACATGCACCAAATGGCGATTAATTGTTTAGACTGCTTTTGTAACGGTTCACAAATGTACGATGGAAAATTTTATTTTTATATCCCTTGTCCTTTTGTTGGAAGGGTTTTTTCTTGCTTATTTTTATTTTTTTACTTTTTTCACAATTTTATGACTGGGCACAGCGGAAATATCCTTTTAAGTGCAAGTGAATACGAAGAACTGACTGAAAATGGAACTTTGGAAACTCAACTGAGTGAGGGTAGACAGTGTTGTGCCAGCAATGACAGAGTGGTGGATTTCGAATATCGATTTTTCAGTCCAACTACAAGAACGGAATTTTATGCAAAAAGAACAGTGGAGCATTCAGGGGTTGTTTTGAATTTCGTGCTTCATTATTTTCATCCATGATTGACCGTTTACCGTGATCTATTAGCTTTCCATTGCTGATTGTGCGTCAAGCTCAAAAGCTGCAATGCAGTCTGTGCCGTTGACAATGTCAATCCAGTTATTAGCTCTCTTGCGAAAGCTAATCTTTTCGCTAGATATTTCGCCTTCAATTCTACACCGACACAGAGCCATATGCATAAACGGTAGTAAATGCTTTTACTAGTCAATTTTGATAGTATTTACTTTTTTTCGTATGCATAAACTTCAAGTAAATACTTGAATAAAAGCTTTTACTAGAAGTAAAAGTATTTACTAGGTATGGATGAATTTTGGTAGTAAATACTTGAAGTGATATGCATAAAAACCTTTTACTACTAGTATTTACTTCAATTTTTACAAGTTGCTAAAGAGCAACTTGAACATTTGCTAGTAAATACTTTTGGGTGTTTGAAACGAACATTTTCATTTGCAAATCAACATTGAAGGCGATCGGTTCAATATTCTTGTCAAATGGCCGCGTTTTTGCACATTAATACTGAACAAGTTTACAAGGAACGAAGATCTCCAGCAACGAATAATTTCAAAATGCTTTACCGCTTTGAAAAAGTAAATGTTGGTTGGCTTTCTAAATACAGCTTTCCTTCTTGTATTGGAGCCTTGGATTGCACACATGTGGAGACACCTGTGATGTAAAAGAATGTTTTACAAGTGTTGTTTGTGAATGGCCAGGTTCAGTTCATGACTCCAGGATTTGGAAAAACAGTTTTCTCTAACCAATTTTAAGAAATTCAGTTAAAACAGTTCTTTTGGCAGATGAGGGATATGGAATCGCCACTTGGTTAATAACACCATTTATAGAAACCCAATCACGAGCAAGGTGAAATCTTACAACAAATTACATACAAAAGTGAGGGGCATCATAGAACGATGTTTTGGTCAGCAGCCCAATATGACAAAACTGTATACGGGTGCAATTAAAAAACGTGGCAACTCTATGTATGTTTGTTTTGCAGAATGTTGAAAAGTATTTAAATGAAACCCGACGACTTTGAAGAAGAGGACAGAGGAATAAAAAGGGAAACTATCAACGACCACAGACACAGTTCTGGTGCACCTGAAATCAGGAGATTGGGAGAGCTGCAGAGAAATGAAATAGACTTGATCAAAAGAACCGAATGCACCTCAAGCATTTTGACAAAATCTAACGTACAATTATTTTCGTACGCGCCGTGCGAAAATTTATAGTTAAAAAATCAACAACAAATACTTCAGCTCAAAGTGATGAAATCTTAATACCTAATTAAGGCAAAGTTAAGGTTTTTCTTGTTACTTTTTAAGTCTACTATTCCATTTTACTTTATTTTTCAATTGCTGTAAGTAAATGCCTGAGTTTTCCGATGAATATGTAGTTTTTACTTGGATGAATCTAGTACTTACTACTAGTAAAAGCTTGCTAGCATTTACTTCTTTTTATGCATACCAAATGAAGTAAATACTACAAATCTGACCTTTTACTTGTTGATCTAGTACTTACTTGAAGTATTTACTACTAGTAAATACTTGATTTTTATGCATATGCCCCAGAGTGTCATGATTCTCCCTGTTCTTGAGCGCGTCAATGGCTATATGGGACAAATCTTCTTTTGTACTCATGCTGTGGCGAGAGTCCTAAAAGATCTCAACGCAGATGAATCTGCTGGTCTGGATGGTAGGTTAGGGTAGGTTAGATAGGGAGGAGAGGGGTGTGTACAGCACGAAGATGTTGCATGCACGGGGGCCCATTGGTACATTCAGCCTTATCAGTTATCACGAATAAATTTTCCCTGGAATTTTTTCCTAATTTGGGAACTTTGAATGAATAATTTTCCAGAATGGGAAAAAAGCTTAATTTCAAAAATTAGTATCGCCAATAATTGTTTTCCAGGGAAATTTTTCCTTATTTGGAACAGAATTTTCCCCAAGTTATTTGTAAGCGAAAAACTTGCTTTTCCTTACCATGAAGTGAATTGGAAGACTGTTTCTTTTGTTTTTTTAGTGGAGAGAGGGCAGAAGTCGTGGGGCTAAAGATTAACTCGAAAAACTTAATGATCAGCCTTGGAACTTAATCATAAATCCAAGTTAATATTTCTGGACAACTCTTTTGGCTCAAAGACTAAACCTCGACTGTTCCGTTTTAATTTTGAATCCGTAATGCTTTATGGGTGCAGGACTTGGGAAGTCACAGACACTGTCACAAGAAAGCTTCAAACGTTCGTTAATAGATATCTCAGAAGTATCTTGAGGATTTTCTGGCCCAACGCTCAACCGTATTTCAAAAGCTGAATTTCATGCGAGAACAATTTAGGAACCCATAGACTCTACTATACGAAGACGAAAGTAGCAGTGGATTGGCCACACGCTTCGAAAAGGCGACTGATATTTAGTGGCGTAGTGGTTATGTGCATTGGCTGTTACACAGAACGTTGTTGGTTAGAATCCTACTCGTGTCTGTAACGTTTTTAATTTATCTTTCTAGGCTACTGCCAGTTGCGAAGAACTGACAAAACTTCCAAGAGTATCAATTTGTCATGAAAAAAGTGATAGTCAACTTCACCGTTCCTAACGCCAGGTTCCCTCAATTTCTCCACACGTACTCAGAGAATAGTTGATGAGTGAAAGCCAATGAGGCATGGGCTCTTTAAGAGCTGTCGCCCCACTCTATTTTTATTTTATTTATTTATGCAGGCCGGCAGACTTTGCTGTACTTGGAGTAGATAATAGGCCAATAGGTTAGGTAAAATACGTTATAACAACAAGAAGCAGTTTTACTCCCAAATGCATGTTTATTTCCGGATCAAAAATGAACGGGATTAACATATACATGATTTTTTTAGGTAAGCTACACTACAGCAAATGATACACGAAAACAAAGATCAATGAGCCCTCTATCAGTCACTGAAAAACACGAGGTCTGTTATATGATCCAAAAAACATTTTTCCTGGTTTGAGGCCTTCTTCTTGTGATCCCATATACATAAAGTATATCTTCTGATGCAAATACCTTGGTATCCAGGACTATAGGAATCGGATTGGCTTTCAGAAATAGGCGCGGGATAGTAAGAACTATCAAATATCCATTAAAAAATAAGCGAGAACGAGTTTTTCTGATATTAAAATCCAAAGTTTCACTAAATTTTATATTTGTATTTGACAGAAACAATATACATACATATTTTATTGAAATTTTGAGCTTTCAAACGAACTTCGAAAATCATTAAAATATTTTGAGGTTGTTACAATTTCTTTAATGGGAAATAAAAGTTCTTGGGAGATTCTCGATGGGAAACTTCTGTTCCGGGGTAATTTTTGTTTCCCTGGAAAAAAAAAAGTTCCCATAAAGTTGGCGATAGGGCTGATTCCTGATTGTTAACCTATTGTACCTCCAGAAGCCCACTTCTTTTAACCGAAGTCCGCTTTTTGCTCCTGTGCCATATGAATGAACTCGTCCAGGGCCGGGATGTCTACCTTATATCATTTCCAATCATGCTTGTGGTGTAGATCTCTGGGCCCCTATTATTCCTATACAGGCTTACCTCTTAACCTTGTTCAGGTTTTTTATCAACAGCTTTCAACCATACGATAGAACCACCTATCTATGGTTCTATAGGACGAACAATCTCTGTGTACATCCATTGGATGACAAGCGTCTCATACTCAACCGGGGTAAAGTCTGAGTATTCGCTTGCGTAAGCTTTTTTATCTATTGTATATCGGCTCGTTCCGAATAGTTGGAAAACAGAATTTGCTCAGCCTATACCCAAAACAGGCGAATCTTTTTTTTCCTCAACCATCGACCGATTGCACTTACGTCCTTTTTTTTCTAAGGTTAGGGAAACGCTGATAAATTGTCAGCTTAGGAATAACTTGAAGAAAGAAAGTTTCTTAATGGCCGGCAGTACGGCTTTTGCAGCAGGGTTTTAACGTATTCCTTATTCATTGGATTACAAACTTTCTTTCGAACCGTTCTATACAATTTTTTTTTTGGATGGGTTCAAGTCTTAAACCCACAAAATAAATACTGGTGTGCCCCAGGGCTCTGTTTTGTCCCCGACTCTCTTTCTCATTTTCATAAATGCGATGAATTGTATCTAGGTAACTTCGAATCCAATAAATTCGCTTTTCTTATTCGTTTCCAGACTCACATACCTCCTGCGGTCGTTACGTTTTGAAATTACCAGTTGCAATCCTTCTCTTAAACAATTCAACCGTAATACTCGCGCTTCCAGGAATGCTCATCACTTCATCAGTTTACCCTCGAGCCCAACTGCGGTTGTACTGTTAAGTACAGAGATTCATATTTCAGCCGTACTACACGAATGTAAGTACTTAAGCGAGAAAGCAAAAAAGCACATCATAAAACTACCAGCAACTTCTAAATAAACAAGCTTCCAGTCAATAAATACTCAGTCTGACGCATTTAGCGTAAATCGTCATGTTAGGCTACTAACTCAGATAGTCTAACACTTTTAATAAAATCGTATGCATCAGATCACCCCCAAATGTTTGAGTAGCCAACTTTATACGATGATTCTACTTGTAACGGACAAAACAGCGAGCGTCATGTAGATGAACTTACTCGTTCAATTTCAGATTGAAGTAAACTAATTGATGCAAAATTATAGTCCGCTAATGAACAATTTTAGTGTGTTACTAGCTTAAAATGACGTTTGAGTTATGTCTGAAACGTCATTTTAAGCTAGTATCACACTAAAATCGTTCATTAGCGGACTATAATTTTGCGCTATTGAATTTATGTAAAACGATACTATTGTGCTCCCACGTATTGTGATAAGCATAACACTTTAGCAAAAGGGATGACCTATGAACTAGGGAGGGCGATACACAGGGAAGTTTGACAGAATGGGAACCAGACCATTTTTACTTGTGCCTCATAGCAACAATATGACAAGTTTTGCATTCGTTTGATCTCGGTTCGAATTTCGTTAAAATTTTATCCTTTGCAAACGTGTCTCATGTGTCTATATTTGTCATTCTTTACTTCCTGATTGGTCGCACTGTTGCAAACATTACTTCCCCAGGGTGAATAAAACAATAAATCGATTTTATTGTTCCGCTTTGAGAAAAGGGGTTGATGGTGGAAGTTGTCGTAATATTCTTGATATTTTTGCGTTTATCTTTAATGCATTTACCTCCTTCACAAGGGTCTCTCAATCTTCATATACTACCACATCGGCTTCTCTTCAACTCACCAAAGCCTCAAAGGACTCAAAGTAAGAGCATAAAAACGGCAGAACGAACAAATAAAAGAAACCAAACCATCAATCCACCAACTACTCGCCATTTGTACCATTAACCGCTTTAACTTGTTGTTTTATCCGATTTAAGGCTTCGTCTTCGGACAGAAAAAAAAGGACAAAAGAGTTGAGTCGAGGGAAAAAGGATGAAAATAAAATACGTAGTGCCATCTCTGGGTGTTGTAATATTTCATAATAAATTTTGAATTTTCTTTACTTTTTGTTTTTGTATTTTGTTTCTTTTCACTTCACTTCACTGGAGAATAAATTAAATTGGAATTTTTATTAAGGATGTCACCGGCTTTTTGTGCGCAGTTTTAGTGTCTGTCGGTGTGGAAATAAATGAAGTAGAAGAAGAGGGTTTTTAATTGACGCCTGAAACAACACAATTTAGAATTAATTAAAATTAAATTGTTGCCGAAGTGTTGTATACGATGTAGGGGGTTTTGTTTATATTACATAAAATTAAAATGATGTAAACAAAATATGATTCAGTACCTTCAAAGGACCTGTTGGAAATTTCTTTCGTTGAAATTTTGAGTTTGAAGAATAGAACGCATGGGTTCTAATGCTACTGAAGCCTTAGAAAATGTTTATATTTCATCTTTTATGGATACGGCCTCTTGCGTAGCAATGATAAAGGTTCTAAGATTATCATGTGTCACGGAAAAGTGCTTCTCAACAGCTGTTTGCAACGGCATTAAACGGATAGTTCTTAACACGCACTCAAGGAGGCGTTGAAGTGTGTAAGCTACTTAGACCTAAGTTCTTCGGAAATTCACATTGACATTACTTTGCACTTGAATGTAACGAACTACAGGCATGTAACAACACTGGCGACTGGGACCATCGCATCGACTGAGACAGAACAAAACTACAAAAGAGAGAGTGAGAGAGAGAGAGAGAGAGACAAATATAAATAAAGTAACAGAAAACTATGTGGCACGAAGGACGAAACATAGATTCATATTGTGGTCTCAGAAAAGCTGTCGATTTTTGTAGGAAAAGAATACTGCTGAAGCTGGGTCCGCAGCGATACGCTTGGAAGTCTTAGCAGCCAATATTTCTTTGAACAGGGGCCACTTTCATTTTTGTTTATATAATTAGCACACACTCAAGGCACATTCGCGTAGTAAGGCAAAAGAACTATTCTCTATACTTGAGAGTACGTCTGAAGTTGGGCTCAGGGTAAATAGATGGCCATTCCTAGAGGCGCCGATATTAAGGGCGAAATGTTTAAGGGGAGGAATGCAACTGGCTATTTTACTAGAGCACTAACCGTAAAAGTAACGATAAAACAGAGAGAGCACGAAACGTTACGACCGACGGTGTGGTCTAGCGATGTGAATGAGTTGGTTATATCTCTGTCACCAATCATTCTTAGGGCTGTTTTTATATACCGTCCAAGAGGCTTAAGTATGTAGCTGGAGCAACAGCCTAGAGATGAGAATTGTACTACAACTTTGGACGGATATAAGTCTTATAGACAATAGCCAGATCAGACGGGGAGAAAAACTTCTCGCACCGCCTTAAGAAACATCTTGCGGCATTTTTGGCGATATTGCATATGTCATCATTCCACAAAAGGTGGTCAGTGATGCACATACTGAGAATCTCGAGATGTTCGTTCTCATTGATGCAAGTGCCACTCATGGACAATGGCAAGGGGGGTATATCTCGGTTTAACGATACAAGACAGCATTGAGTTTTCGAAGCACTAAACTCTACACGAGAGATGTCACCGTATTCCTCATTGTACAATGCTAGTAGTGTCCGTGGCTAAGTCGTTAAGTGCGTTTTGGTTGCTTAGCAGAATATTGTGGGTTCGAATCTTCGAATCCTTCTCGTGCCCATAAAAGTTTTTATTTCATCTTTCACGGGTACTCGTACTACCTGCCGAACAATTAACGGAGCCCCTCAACTGCTACAAAGCAGACATTACCGCTATCTAGGAAATGCGATGGGATGGACAGCGAAAAAGAGGATGAAAAACTGCCACATCTACTATGTTATCGAGAGCAACAACAGTGGCTCTTTGGGTGCGGATTCATCGTGGGAAGCAGACTCAAGCAAAAAAGTCTTGAACTTCAAATGTGTAAGCGAACGCATCAAGACAATCCAAATCAAGGCTAAGATCGACAACATTAGCCTAATATGCGGGCATGCCCCCATAAAAGAGAAAAAAGATGACACCAAAGACAAGTTCTACGAGCTCCTCGACAAAACATATGAGCAATGTCCTAGCTATGAGATTAATATTGTCCTCAGCGATTTTAACGCAAAGCTGGGAAAACAGGACATCGTTGGTGGAATAGTCGGAAAGCACAGCCTAATGCATGGAACAATTTCCGAAAGCGAATTCAGACTGATCGATTTTGCTGCGGGACGTGCTTGCTACCACATCTTAACTTCCATAAAGGAACATGGAGATCTCCTGATCGATCAACCGTCAACCAGATTGATCACATTACGACAGACGGAAGGCACTTGTCCAGCATTCTAGATGTTCGAACTTTCCGAGGAGCCAACATCGACTCGGACCCCTACCTCGTCGATGATTTCCAAAAAAAAAAAGAAGAGAGAAGGATAAACCAATATCTCTATTGTCCATCTCCTGGAGAATTTCAGGAATTCTAGTAATTTATTCAAGAGGTGTTCGCCAATTGCATTGCTTTTCAACTCAATCGAACTCGATTTCAATTCAATTTTTAATCTCAATGGAATCCACCGAAAGACTTGTGTACTATTTGTTAACTTATTATGAATTTTGAATCTGAGTATCAGCAGACAAACAGGAAATGCTTCTTAAATACATAGATGCAATTTCGCATATATTCTTTTACCAAAGATTATGGATTCGGGAAAACTTTATCAACATTTAAAATGGGGTGAATGTCTCACAAACATGAACTACGAGATAGGAGGTCTCCGGATTAAACTGTGATGTCACATTGAAAGGCAAGTCGATTTTATATAACGGGTATAGAACTTTAAGTTCGCATTACTTTTCAAGACGTCGACTGATTTAACAGCTGTCAAGTGATTTATTCTCAGTTTGGTTTGACAATTCATCATGAATAGACTCACGCCTGAACGACGCTTGCCAATTGTGCAATTTTATTTCGAAAATAATGAATCTGTGCGGAATACGTATCGCGCACTACGTCCATTTTATCGTCGACAAAATCGTCCATCAGAGCAGTTAATTCGATTAACCATGGAACATTTACGCACCACGTTTACTCTAATTGATAACTCGCATCCCCAGAGACGCGCCGTACGGTGCGTACAGAAGAAGCTATTGCTACTGTAGAGCGTAGCAGTGAAGAAGACCCGAATGAGTTCATCCGCCATCGATCCAATTCCTGTGGATCTGTGTCCATCCATTTTATGGAAGATTTAGCGGAAGGATCTTGGTTTGCGTGCTTACAAAATCCAACTCGTGCAAGAATTGAAACCAAACGATCATCAAGCAAGGCGTAGATTCGTCGAATGGGCCCAAAACGAGATGGACGTTGTTCCCGATTTTCATAAGCAAATTTTGTTTAGCGATGAAGCGCACTTCTGGTTGAATGGCTACGTCAACAAACAAAACTGCCGCATTTGGAGTGAAGCTAATCCTCAAGTGTATGTCGAAACACCGTTATATCCAGAAAAACTGACTATTTGGTGCGCTTTATGGGCTGGTGGATGATGGCCACAACGTTACAGTCAATGGTGATCGGTGTAGAGCCATGATTACTAACTTTTTCATTTCTGAATTGAACAATCACGATGTCCAGGAGCTGTGGTTCCAACAAGACGGCGTAACATGTCACACAGCTCGTGCCACAATCGATTTATTGAAAGACACGTTTGGTGACCGCCTAATTTCAAGTTTTGGACCTGTGAATTGGCCTCCAAGATCTATTTTCTAGACTATTTTCTGTGGGGTTATGTAAAGTCATTGGTCTATGCGGATAAGCCACAAACACTTGACCATTTGGAAGACAACATTCGCCGTGTTATTGCCGATATTCGGCCACAAATGTTGGAAAAAGTCATCGAAAGTTGGACGTCCAGATTGGACTACATCCGAGCCAGCCGTGGCAGTCATATTCCAGAAATCATATTTAAATCATGTCAATCGAATATTCCATCGTTGTTTTATTGCTATTTAAGG
Organism: Sphaerophoria taeniata; assembly: GCA_943590905.1. NCBI lineage: Eukaryota > Metazoa > Arthropoda > Insecta > Diptera > Syrphidae > Sphaerophoria > Sphaerophoria taeniata. The sequence continues at coordinate 265,805,732 of OX016540.1, forward strand.
TTCTATACCTCTAAAAAAAACACCCTTTACTTATTTTACGCAGTTGCCCGTAGCTTAGTGGTTAGGTTAGTTGTTGGCTGCTAAGCCGAACGTCGTGGGTACGAGTCCTACTCTTGCCCATAAAAGTTTTTATATGATCTTCCACGGGTACTGCCTCTTGCGAAGACCTGACAAAACTTCCAAGAGTATCAATCTGTCATGAAAAAGTGCTTCTCAACTTTGCCGTTCGGAATCGGCGGTAAATTGTAGGTCCCCTCAAATCTTCACACGCACTTAGAAAATTGTTGATGAGAGTAAGCCACTTCGGCTTCTTCAAGAGCTGTCGCGCCACTATATTTAAATTTAAATTGAAGGAATTGCTGAAGAGTGTATGCCACTTACATCTTTGTTCTTCGGAGCTGTCGTGCAACCAAGTTTACTTTTATTATTTGTTTACTTTAAGGTTTTTTTCAAAATACGTTACACCTCATTAGAAATTTATTAAATTATGTTTTGTCATTACTTAGTAATTAGATTACGTTTCTTACTTACGTTGTTATACTGGAAATGCTATTTATAAAATATTTTCTGTGTTCAAATAATAATCCAAATCCAACATGCAAATTAACATCTAACAGGTGTCCCCGCGAAGAAGAACATTCGGAATTTGACTTGTATTTTAATTAATTCATCTTAGACACTAGTACTAGTCACTTACCAGCCTTCTTTTTCTTTGGCGATGATTCGGTAGGAGCATTTGCAGTCGTTGCATTATTTGCATTGCTATTATTTGACGAGATTATTGAACTTATTTGCGAGGAAAAACTTTCCGAACGACGGAAAGTATCCCGAAGTCGATTCAAAGACGAAATAGAGGGTGAATTTGATAAGATTGTAGACGAATCTTCACTTTCGGACCGAAGAATTAGTGCGCGACCGCGATCGTTGCTCATTTTATCTTAAAAATTTGTTTTATTTACCAAAAACAAGAATACAAGAATATCTATCTAAATTATGTTTGGTGGCAGTTTGTGGCAAAGGAATCTTTAGAAAAACACTTGCTATTGGGAGGGAACCTATTCGAAAGGGGGACAACAAAGCAATAACAATGCAAAGTTACTTGATTATCTATTTAATGTGTTCATTTATTATTTTGTTAAATGGAAATAACAAAAATACACAAACTCAACTCCGCACAAAAAAAGTGTAAATACGCCCGTCGTCGCAGAAATTTCTGTCTACTGTTTTTTGGCAGGTGTCAGATAAGAAAATTCTGTTATCTATATTTGGAGACTGAGACTCTCAAACTGTAGGCTTGGAAATCCATGAGTGAAATTATTTTTCGGATGGGAAGCCTATGGCCTTTTCCAAAATAGAAAAGGAGTGCTTACCCATCACTCCAGGGAGTGAAATCGTCACTCCCTACTTTTTCTTGGAGTGAAGGAGTGATTAACACAATACATGAAACTAAACGTCAAAACACTCCCTTTCCTAAAATGAATTCCAAATTCGTTGACAGGGAGTACACTCCCAAAAGTAGTTTTGGAAAAGGCCACTAGAAAATTGTATATTTGACGTGAGAGTGATATTGCGGCAAAAACAAATTTTGTTTTAATTGATTGCTCGCATTATATTGCTGCATGTTTTGCAATCTGCGATTGTTTTCTTTTTCAGTTTTTGCCAATTAAAGTTGTAGATGTCAGATGTCAATCACATCATTGGTGAACTTGCATGATCGAAATCTCCTGCCTTTCTAACAACTTCATATTTAACCTATCATCCACCTCCATGGCCGAAATTCGGTCCAGGCCTCCTTCAACATGTTCCTCCACCTATTCCGACTCTATTCAATTTCGCACCCCAATACTTTGGGAGATCCGCCCACGCCATCCCTCGTAAATTCGATCTTACTTCAAGAATTGTAAATCGTTTAAGATCTTGTTTTACAGCAAGGATGCTGCCTGATGGGGCTCGTGTGCCAAGTACTTCCACCTGTCGTTAAGCCGACGATAATATCCAGTTTCGCATTCAATATCTTCGGGTTTCCCACAGAGAAATTATCATGACCTTAACTTTGACTATAGTCAGTCCTGAAAAGGAAGATCCTCTAAACTTCGCCAACTACAGAGGAATCAACCTACTTAACATTGCCTAACAAGATCCTCTCTGTCCTTATCAATGTGGCTTCAGGCCAGGAAAGTCAACCATCCACCAAATTTTCACTTTGCGGCAGATTCTGGAAAAAACCTATGAACTCCAAATCGATACCCACCACCTCTTCATCGATTTCAAGGCCGTGTATGACAGCATCTGCAGACACGAACTGGACACGAACTATGTCTAGTTTTGGCCTCCTAGCCAAGCTCGTTCGCTTGTGCAAAATAACGATGGAGAACTCACACTGCGCCGTCAAGTTTGGCAACGAGCTTATGGAATCTTTCGATGTCAAAATAGGATTCAGATAAGATCGCACTGTCATGCGATTTCTTTAACATCGTTCTTGAGAAGATAGTGCAAAACTCCACCGTCAACACCAGAGGAACTATCTCTATCTTCCAAAAGTCTGTTCAACTTCTCGCGTACGCCGATGATATTGACATAAGAACACAGCGTGATGTCAATGGTGCCTTTGTGAGAATTGAGACAGAAGCGGCAAAAATGCCAAAAAATGGCTCGGACAGAACGTCACAATAGACGCATACAACTTCGAGGTAGTAGAGGAGTTTGTCTACCTAGGCTCCGCTATTGACTTGGGCAATAGCACCAGCGCTGAGATAAGACAAAGAATTACTCTTGCTAATCGCTGTTTCTTTGGGCTAAGACAGCAATTGAGTGGAAAAGCCCTCTCTCCAGCAACCAAGGTAAAACTGTACAACACCCTCATCATCCCAGTCCTGCTACATGGTACAGAAGCATGGACCTTGATAAAATCGCATGAATATGCCTTAGGCTGTTTCGAGAGGAAAGTTCTTCGGGTCATCTTTGGTCCCGTGTGCATTGATGGGGAATGGAGAAGAACATACAACAGCGAACTTAACGGGTTGTACAACGACATGGACCTAGCCAGAAGAGTCAAGGTCCAGAGACTCAGATGGCTCGGTCATTTAGAGCGAATGTACACCAATGCTTCAGCTCGGAAAGCCTTCGACACTATTCCCGAGGGACGTAGAGGGACGGGAAGACTTCGACTGAAGTGGCGCACGCAATTGGAAGAGGACCTCAATCAACCTGGAGTGCAAAACTGGAGACAGCTAGCTAGGGACCGAGCTGGCTGGCGAAGACTGTTGATTGAGGCCCACCACCCAAGTCCACAACGGACTGTAGCGCAACCTTTACTAAGGAAGTAAGTAATTTAATTAGTCTTGTCAAAGAAATAATTTATTTACGTATATATTTTTTTAATCAAATTTAATTCGTCTTGCTCGTTTTACCTTCGAAACGAAACACAAATCACAACAATAAATGAGAACACACCATTAACCTCCATCAGATTTCCATATTCTTCGCTGAATGCATTCACTCATCAAAACTCTCCACTTTCAAAACAAACAAAAGTCAGCTGACTTCCTACACATATCTATCTCTCTCACTTACTCCCCCACACATAACGACGACATAAATTTCGTTGTTGTTGTTTTCTCTTTGTTGCCATTGCGATAAGACGACACCGTGTGAAAAATTTCTTTTTGTGAACAACATTTTTATATTTCGAAAATTCGTTTTAAAGGTAAAGCAAACTTATTTGCAAATATCTCTTCAATGTTTAAACATTATTCGTAAAGACAAGTGTTTGACCAGTTTAACTGAAATCGTCTTATATTTTTATATTTTTTCGTTGCGTTTGGTTTCGGAATATTTTTTGCACTCAATCTCAGTGAAGATTAGTCCAAAAATCAAAAAAAAAAAAGATAGCAACTTTAAGAACACCCAAAACAGGTAATTTAATTGTTTTTAATTAAAAATTGATGTTATCCTATTGCATAAGAGGTTTATTCTGCGTTTTAAAACATTGTTTTTCATGGACAACGTTCGGCCATGTTGCTTCAAGTGCACCGGAATCTCAGATAAAGAAATCAACATTTCTCCTGTGTTTTCATTTCCTCCTGAAACCCTCTTCTTACGAAATCACTTCGCAAAACTTTTCGCTCTATGATTTATTGATAATGATAAACACCCAAAAAGACAGATGGAATTCACAGCACCTCTACAGGTCTAGACGTAACTCTTTTCTTTAGTGCAGAGTGCAAAAACCACGACAACGACGACTCATTCATTCATTCACTCCGCACGAACCTAAGCTCTGGGAGAGGGAGTGATCATATCACTCCGCAGTACAGCATCGTCATCGTCGTTATTGTTTGTTGTTGTCACAAATATTCAAACTTACAAACAATAACAATGGACGAGTTAAATGGCGGCCAGCTGAAGCAGCGGAATTTCGATAGCTTCTTACCCGCACGGCACTGCACGTCGTCGTCGTAATGGCAAAGAAATAATTAGCAAATCGTATCAGTCGAGTTTGGTGTTTTCATTTGTTTCAATCGAATCGATCGGGTTTCGTCGTCGCTGTTCCTCTGTGACTTCTAACTTTATTGAGTATTGAAATTGATTCTCTTTTTTGCGTCTCGATTGTTTCGACTTGCGGGCTGTTGTTCGGTTTTCTATTCAATTCGCTTATCAGGTGTGTAGATAAAACACGTTCTCGAAAGAACTGATTGCTTTTTGGATTTTAATTCTATTCCGGAGGCCACGACTCAAAGTGAGTAAAGTTTTTTCTTTGTTTATTTACTTTTTTCTTGTCTCGTGATCCAGTCAATCCAGTTTAGTGCGTTTCGACTCGAGTTGTTATGCTAATTTCTTGTTGAATATTACCGGGCTTAGGTGTGGGTTTGCTGCTGCAATGCGAAGTCCTTCAAAGCTTAAAAGTATCACAACAGCAATAGTAGCAACTTTAGCAGTTTCCAATCATGACTTCATGTTGCAATCAACTTTTATCTAAATTTAAAAGAAAAATCACCAGAAAATCGTGTGCAACGCACGATAGCAAGAGTTTCCAATCTTGTTTTCGAAAGTGCATTGCTGCATGTGATGATAAGAGCGGTTGAGTCATTTTGAATATCATGAACCGAGAGCGTGTCGTATCAACTCATCTGGCCATCAGTATGGATCATGGATGGATGCTGTCGGACAAGGGCTATGTCAGGCAAAGATGCTCGGTGTCTCGTTGGACCTTGCGCCTCTCCGTTTTGTTTTTATTTAGGGAATGAAACTGCTTTTAGACTTTTCCTCTCGAGGCATCCTTAATCGGCTTCCGCATGTGTCAAGGACCACATTATATTTCAAAACGACAATCCCGTTGCTCGATTGAGGGTTTAACAAGTCAACTGTTGCTTTCTTAGTCCAAAGAAGCACTGAGAGTTTTTAGATTCTTCGTTTGAAGAATCGTGCTTTTCTTGTAAGGAAGTAGGTTGAGTGGACAAGCTTCCCTAAAATGTCAAAATCAAACTTACTTACTTGGTAGCGCAACAAACATCTCCAGCCAGCTCGGTCCCTAGCTAGCTGTCTCCAGTTTCGCAAGCCAAGTTGGTTCAGGTCCTCTACCACCTGTGTGCTCCACCTGAGCCGCGGTCTTCCTCTTCTGCGACGTCCTTCCGGGTTGGATTCGAAGACTCTACGAGCCGGAGCATTATTTTCCATTCGCTCAACATGACCCAACCATCTAAGTCGTTGGACCTTTATTTTTCTGGCTAGGTCAGTGTCGCTGTACAGCTCGTACAGTTCTTGGCTGAATCTTCGTCTCCATTCTCCACTAATGCAGACAGGACCAAAAATCACTCGAAGAATTTTTCTCTCAAAGCAGCCCAAAGCGTTTTCATCGGATGTTGTCATGGTCCATGGCTCTGCACCAGACATGAGGACCGGGATGATTAGGGTTTTGTAGAGTGTCACTTCAGTTGCTTGCACAATCTTTTCAAGAATCGCATGACAACGCATCGCCTTGTCTAAAACCTTTTTTGACATCAAAAGCGTCCGTTAGCTTTTTCCGACCATGATGGAACAGCGTGAGTTTTCCATTGTCATCTTACACAGACGGACGAGTTTTTCCGGGATGCCTAAACTAGACACTGCTCTATATAATTGGTCTCTATAGACGCTGTCATACGCGGCCTTGAAATCGATGAAGAGGTGGTAGGTATCGATTTGAAGTTCCTGGGTCTTCGCCAAGATCTGCCGTGAAGTGAATATTTGATCGATGGTGGACTTTATGGGTTTAAAGCCACACTGGTAAGGACCTATCAGGTTGTTGACGAAGGGCTTCAAACGTTCACACAGCACGGCAGACAAAATCTTATAGGCGATATTAAGGAGACTTATACCTCTGTAGTTGATGCAGTTCAGGGGATCTCCTTTTTTGAGGATCGGGCATACGATGCTGAGGTTCCATTCGTCGGGCATGCTTTCAAGTCAAACTTAAAGTTAATCTGGATAGCCGAAGTCTTGACGTTTCTGCCTTTTTTTCAAAGTGTTGACGTGAACGGAATCTCCTGGTCTGCTTCTCCATCCAAAATGATAAAGACGTAGAAGGTTGTTGACGAACGGTTTCCGGAGTTAACATATGCATCTGTAGTGGATGCAGTTCAAGGGATATTCTTTGTCGAGGATGGGACATTCGATGCTTAGGGTCAATTCGGAACATTGTATGGTTCTCAAACGGCTTTGTTGAACTTAAGCTTTGGATATCGCATCCTTCACTCCCTTAAGGACGAATTGGTGATCTGTGTTGCCTACATCGAATGGCATTATATCGTTATATCGCCCTCATATAGCTTGGAGAAGTGTTCGTCTCATAATCCCAATCCATGTAGGATCTCAGCCTGAGACACAGCAGCCTTCCATCGAGAGCGGTCCCTCGCATGCGTTTTCCAGTCGAAACCAAGCACTCTGGTATCCTCAGTCACTTGGTCCTCGTACCGTAGGTTCGGTCTTACTTTTCGTCTCGAACCTCAGGGCTACGAGAGGAGACTTCTTTGATGGAGCGTTGTCGTCTGTTCGCCCGATGTGGCCGAGCTAATGAGGCGGTGTTTTCTTGGCTTTCTGGACTACATCCACATCTTGATACAGCTCGTACTGTTCGCGGTTGAACCTTCTTCTCCATTCGCCATCGTCGCATACGGGACCGAAAATCCGTCCAAGAATTTTTCTTTCGAAAGTTCCCAGTATCAACTCTCCTTTTTTACTTATCGTCCAGCACTCGGCGCCGTAGAGAAGGACTGGTAAAATCAAAGTTTTGTATAGCAGACACTTTGTCTTTCGAGTGAGGAGTTTTGAACCCAGTTGTTTGGCCAAACCGAAGCAGCGGTTCGCTAGGGTAATTCTTCTTCGGATCTCCACTAAGGTGTCGTTTGTGGGATTGATGTTTGGTCCAAGGTAGGTGAACTCCTTAACTACCTCGAAATTTCTGCTACCAACAGTGACGTTTTGTCCTAGGCGGTGGACAGATGTTGCTTTGTTTGTTGATAGCATGTACTTTGTTTTGTCCTCATTTACTTCAAGGCCAATGAGCTTCACCTGTTCTTCAATTGTTGTGAAGGCCTCAAGAACAGCTCTCTGGGATCGACCGATGATGTCTATTTCGTCCGCATGGCCCAGGAGCTGGGTGGATTTGTTGAAGATAATGTTTTCCGCGCTCACAAGTGCCTTGCGCACTATCTGCTCCAGGACTATGTTGAAGAAGTCACATGACAACGCATCTCCTTGTCTAAACCCTGCGCATGTTTGGAATAACTCGGATGAGCTGTTACCCATTTGCACGCTGCACTGCGTATTGGTTAGCGTCAGCTGGATTAGTTTGTTCGGGATCCCGGATTCAGAAATCGCCATCATAAGCTCTTGACGGTGGATGCTATCATAAGCAGCTTTGAAGTCGATGATTTTGCGCATTCAGCAGTTGTTGGAAGTGCTGCTGTGCTTCGGTGACTAGGTTTCCTTCACTGTTTCGAAGTGCCTGAGTCTCGGTTCTGCAACCAGAAGGTAATTGCTTCGACCTTTTAAAGAAACGCCGGGTGTTGTTCTTGGCCCGAGACTCTTCTAGATCTTTGAACTGAGAAACTGCGGATGCTCTTTTCTTCCTTCGCAGGGTCTTTTTCTCATTTCTCCTTTTTGTGCGGTACTCTTCTCTTGCTGCTCTAGTTTTCCGTTGCAGCATTTGCAAACGTGCATTTTCCGTCTCTCTTTTCAATATCGCGCACTCATCATCTTACCACGGGTTCTTTTTCGGGGGTGGCTGGTAACCTATGGTGGTCTCGGCTACATTTTTTATTATTTCACGATATTGGTTCCACAAGGTGTTGACGTCTGTGGTATTTGGGAGGACGGCCGGCGCGGCGGAGAGTCTCTCACTCAGGCGCTCACTGAAGTCTTTGGCATTCTCCAGGGTGCTAAGGCAACCGATGTTGAACTTCTTTCTTTGGGCCGCACGTGTTTTTTTGTCGTTTGATATTCGAGCTCTAAACTTAGCCACTACCAGAAAGTGGCCAGAGTCGACATTTGCCCCTCGGAAAGTGCGCACGTTCAATATGTGGATGCGTGCCTTGTGCCGATTAGCACATGGTCGATTTGATTGGTGGTTCGACCATCCAGAGATCGCCTGCTTGCTGTGTAGATCTTTCGTCTTGGAAACCTAGTGCTACTTATCAACGTGTTACGAGCAGCAGCAAAGTCGATTAGTCGAAAGCCGTTATCTGTTGTTACTTCCAACTAATCCGTCAAAGATGTCTTCCTTCCCGATTTTTGAATTGAAATCTCCGAGAACGATTTTGACGTCGTACTCTGGACAGGCTCCGAAGTCCCTATCGTAAAAATCCTCCTTGCTAGACTCCTCAGCATTATCAATAGGGGCGTGTGCACATGTTAAACTGATGTTTTCTAGTGCGACCTATGTCGCAATTTTTTCTTTTCTATGTCCCTGATCCTATCCATCAAATTTCGATCGCAGTAATGCCTGCCTTATACTGCGTGAGGACAGATTCAAGTTTTTGAGTAGCACCGGAGTATTCTTACATTTCAGGTACAACCCTTCAATTCGTAGTCCTTTGTCGTTCCGGATCTGGTTGCCATTAGGGGGGGGGGGGGGGGGGGAGGGGCTCTGCCTATCTCTCTCATAACATTCAAGTTTCTTTTTACTGTGGAAGGGTTGTTAGCCCTCGCACTAACCTCCAAATTTGTTGGGCCGTTGTTTAAGTGCTTCTGTTTCTCCGTTTTGCACTCGCTAGTGATGTCTAGTGATATAACCAGTATCCCGGTGGTTACCGCTTGGAGGTAAAGTAAGCATTTGGTGTGTAGGAAAACAAAACACATATGCCCCCAGATTCTACAGCACCCAACCACAACCAAGAACATGCTTATTGCATGTTCTTAGTTCAAAACGTGCTGTGTGCATCATATACCAAGAATTTCATTGCTCCGATGAGCTACAAGTTTCACACTTTAAATTGGTTCACTCGAACCGAAAATGTGAGAACTTGCTATTTTTAATTGAATCTTTTCGTTGACCCCCAAAAGCTTTCGAATCACGTCGACTTATCCATTTCACCAAACAAAAACACAAAAGTTCAAATTGAATGACTACGAAATTTATAAATCGCACACAAAGTCATTGAGCCCGAAGCTATTGAGTGCGATGAATAAAAAACTTCTCTTCCGAGAAAAAAGAAACAGATCTGTATCTGCCTTAATCATAGCATCACACTCACAGCAGAAACTCTGGCATTTCTCGAATTTGTTGTTTTCCTATTGTTCGTGTTGGCTCTATTGGCAATATTACAAAAAAGAGAAGGTGCCGCCGCGGCGCCGTTGCCGCATCAAAGACTTAAATTTCTGTCAAGTGTGTTCATGTGGAATTTGAAATACACCGGTTGATGCTTATTTAGTTGGTAGTCGTGCAAAGTCGTTGATGATAAGACGTGTCGGGTCTCGGGTGGTTGTAATTTAAAGTCAACGTCAATTTCCTAAAAGAGACAAATTAAGTATCTGCTTACTTTTTTGGTTTAAAGGAGAATCATACACAAAAATAACAATAATTGTCCAATTGGCGTGAAATGACGTGATGTGCGCGGCGCTTATTAGAAATAATTGCGGTTGGTGCGATATCAGTTTCGATACATTTTTATTATCTCGTTGTTTCAGTTGTTTCCAATTTCACCGCAAAATTAGTGTCTGCGGTTAAATTTAGTATACTTGGACGATAACGTGGCATATCTCTCTTCTGCTTTCGATAAATTGTTGGTAAATGAGCCAAAAGTTGCTTATTTTTTTTATTGTTTGTGTTTGCATTGTCAATTGGTAGTAAGTGCTCTAGTCAATGTTTATCAATTAATCTTCTGGCTGATAATTCAAAGCTTAGTATCGTAATTTTTTCGTGGAATTCTTTAAGAATTCCTGATAAATATCGTCATTACCTTGCATTTTGTATTGCGATAATATAAAAATGTATGTTGGTTGCTACTTCAGTCTCTGTGATCAAGACATCGGGTCGTATGCAAAAAGATGAGATCAAATTCCTTACTCACGTTTTTGACAACTTTCTAAAGGTGGTATACAAAAAAAAAATTACTGACCGAGTTAGATCTCAATTTGTGAGTTCAATCTCAAAGGAATGAGATCGATCTCACAATGAAAGCTCGCCATGAGATTAAGCTCGTTTTCATATGCAAAAAGCTAAGAAAGCATTTGGTTACATGAGATCGATCTCACAATTTTTTTAGCATGGCCTTTCTCGGACTCAGTTCACATAAAACCGTAAGGATGGCCAAGTTTAGTGTTAATTTTGGTTCAGATTTTCATCGGTTGTATCGGATTAGTGAAGAAGGTGTGCAATTGTTGATGGAAGAATTTTTGGGGTGGTGCTCTCACAAACCAAGAAAAAATAAGAATCTTTCTGCGGTACACAGGAGACCCCGGGTTCCAAATTGGAGTTAGTGAAGACATTGGAGTTCATCAATCAACAGTGTCTAGAGTGGTGCAACTAGTTTCTGCAGAAATAGCCATGCACAGAATTGGATTATATTCCCACATACTGTGGAAGAAATACACGAAGCGCAAAGGTTATGGAGCAGGAAGTATGAGTTTCCTTATGCAATTGGTGCTCTAAATTGCACTCATGTCCATATAAGGAAGCCTTTGACCTATCATAAGGAGTACATTAATCGTAAAGGATACTACTCCATTAATGTTCTAGCTTCATGCAATGCGGAAGAAAAGTTTACTAGTGTTGAAGTTTGCTGGCCAGGATCCGTACACGACTCCCGTATTTCACTATTTATATTTGCAACATTTTCATTTCCAGACGAAATTTTTTTTCAAACGCTTCGCATAAAGTATAATCATAACTAAGTCACGAAAAGAGCTTTGAAAACGATCTCAATTTCAACGAGTAATAGCTGTTGAGCTTGAACTCGTTTTTTTTTTGCATACAAAACTAAGTCTGAGGTCCGCCCTGCTTGATCGATCTCACAGGTGAGTTCAAGCTCGTCAGCTCAGGCTCTGAGCTCTTGCTCATCTTTTAGAATATGACCCATCGGCTAGCTATTGTGCAGCTCTGGTTCTGTGGAGCGAACTTACGTTCCACTAAAATTAATTTAAGTCGTTGTGGTTGTTCCGGAGCTTGTTTTTGTTGCTGGTCTATGTATTTTAATGGAAGTATTTGCGCCCAGCCTAACATAATCTTAACGTCACCATATTAACTGAATCATTCGGATCTGGTTGTGTTCCCTAAGCTAGACACGGTGCATTCAAGAAAATACAAACGTCCGTAGCAACCTCTGTCTAAAAACAACTAATTTCCACATAACAGGACACCTAGCAGCCAGCGTAAGTATAGACAGATTTAACTTGAGTAGTAAAGTCATCTTTCGAGCAACTAAAGTGTCACTGTACAAAACCCTTGCCAACCCGGTCCTCATGTATGGTGCAGGATCATGGACCTTGACAACATCGTATGAAATCGCTTTGGGCTGCTTCGAGTGATTTTTTGTCCCGTCTACATACATGGAGAGAAAGATTCAACCAAGAACTGAACAAGCTGTTCAGCGACACCGACCAGACAAATTAAGGTCCAACGACTTAGATGGTTCATGTAGAGTGAATGGAAAATAATACTTTGGAAGGGCGTCGTAGAAGAGGGACACCGTGACTCAGGTGGAGCAGACAGGTGGTAGAGGACCTCAATCAACTAGGCGTGCGAAACTGGAGACAGCAAGCTAGGGACCGATCTGGCTAAAGACGCTTGTTTGATGAGGTCGTGGTTCGACCATGACTGTAGCGGCACCATAAATTAATAATTAAAGATCTGGCCTCCCCGGTAAGGGGTCATGCGTTAGGTCGAGCGTCCGAAGAAAAAAAATAGTTTCAAAACATGAACAAGCCTCTACTACGGACGGATTCAATGATGATGAGGATGACCAACGAAAACGATTTAAGGACAACGAATTTCTGTTCTAAATGTGCAACATAATTGATAGGCTACGTGTAATCGACCAACTAGCGGAAGCCCTGGATTGCTATAAAGCAGATATTACCTAACCGCTAACCCCTATCCAAGAAATGGGCCTACCGAAAAATGAAGAACTGTGCTATCTTCTACGGCGACTACCACCGGGAACAAAATCAACGTCTTATTGCATGTAGTTGGGACTCGACTGAGAAGGAAGGTCTTGATTTTCGACTTTGTGAACGAGCTCATTGCGACAAACCGCATCAAGGCTCACGCCACGCCCCCACTGAGGAAAAGGATGAAGACACCAAAGATAGGTGCTATGAGCTCCTCGACAAGACCTATGAGGCTATGAGCAATGCCCTAACTATGACATTAAATTGTCCTTGGAGATTTTAATACCGGGCGACCCGTAATGGTTCCAAGGATGCGATTCCCATATCTCGATATCCACAAAGAGACAGATTAGGAAAACAAATACACACGAACACCTGGCTCAAGGCCCTAATTTCGTGGTGGATTGAATTCCAATCCACTCTATATTTATATGCATGAATTACATGCATATTTATAGTGTATGTTGCCTTGTACAAAAAGGAAAAGGCACAAGATTAATCTTGAAGCATCTGTCCCATTGCCGTAGACTTTACCTTCTGCCATTTGCATTTGTCTCAAGTACCAGTTTGCTTTTACCGTTAATAAAAGCCATACTGGTAAATGTGTTTTTATCTATATAACTGAGCTTAGAACACGTCACTCAGTTACCGAGAACGAATTTCTCGTTAACCAACAGCCACTCTGAAACTCCCACAAGGGGGCCGACCGCAACTGTAGTTGAGATTCAAAGGTCCTAAAACACAATGAATCGGGCATCAACTACCCCAGAGCACCAGTTTTTTCAGAAGACATGGTAGTCTCTTTTGTTATTTTGTACTCTGTGAATGTATGAAATTATCATCATACATTCTTTCGAATGTGTGAAATTATCACACATTCGTAGAAACCAAAAGGATAATTTTCCAGCTTCGTGAGTTAACGGCTCAACAGGAACACTGGTGTCCATTGTCATGCAGTCCATTTTACCAAAAAGGAGTTCGGTGGTCCAAACTGGAAGACTGCATGACACATTGCCATGCATCACCAATTTCTAAGGAACACTCATTAGTGCCTTATTCTATCACAATGATATCAAGTACAGTCTCATTAATCACCATGTATCCACAAAAAATTTAATGATACCTGTACAATGAAAGCGTAGGTTCATTCGCCCTGACCGAAGTCTGGTTGACGCTCTGCACCACTTGGAGGTTGAACCTTCCGCACATGAGCGGCAAGTAATCTGTACTAGGCATTGCAAGCAATCCTTTCCAAACCCTCACCCACTCTTCGCAGAGCATCCACAAAGAGAAATGGAAATCTGCTGATCAACCAACCAAATTGATCACATTGCGATCAACGCACGACACTTTTCTAGCATGCAAGATTACCGCCAACGCCAACAAACGGCAACAATTGCAAGAGATTGCTAGATCCTTTTCCGACCGTGTCTCCGAAAATCTCCTCAGAAGTCCTTTGCTGCCAGCACAAAATTTAGAGAACCACTGACAACACTGCCAAGCAGCCATCAGAGATGCCGCTTCTGAAGTGCTAGGGTTTACACGGCCTCCAACAACGAAACCCCTGGTTTGACAATGAGTGTCGGCGAGCACATGCAGCTTAACAAGAAGCATACAAAGCTGCGCTGCAAAAAAGGACTCGAAACGCTCGCGAGCTCTAAAAGTAGAGAAGGGCACAGACTTCTCAGAAAGAAAAAAAGGGAGCATGAGAAGCGCGCGATCGAGGAGATAGAGGGATTCCACAACAGGAACGAGGTTCGAAAGTTTTACGAAAAGGTGAAACAAACCACCAGGGGTTTTACACCCCGAAAATCGTAGAAAAACGACAGTCAGTTATTAGGATATGGAACGGTCGCTTTTTCCAAGTCAATTTCGAACAATATTCCGTTTATTATTTAGAACCATTCAACACCAATTCCCCCTACCCAAGATTGACGAAGTGAAGCGTTCTCTAAATAAATAGAGTGGCGCGATACCTCTTGAAGAGCCAAGGCATAAGTGGCTTATTCTCATCAACAATTCTCTGGGTGCGTGTGAAGAATTGAGGGGACCTACAATTTAGCGCTGATTCCGAACGGCAAAGCTGAGAAGCACTTTTTCATGACAGATTGACACTCTTGGAAGTTTTGTCAGTTCTTTGCAAGGGGCAGTACCCGTGAAAGATGAAATAAAAACTTTATTGGCTCGAGTAGGACTCGAACACACGACGTTCTGCAACTGCGTTCTCTAAGCTTAAGTTCAATTAAGACGCCCCTGTGGAAGACGCCTTAACTGCCAAACTGTAGGAGATGATTTGGTTAGGAGTATGCTTCAGCTCAACTGCAAGATTTGGTCGAAGGAAAGCATGTCAAAATGTTGTTTGTTTCTCGTTGGAACCCTGTACCCCCTTCTGTGGGATAAAGAGTTCGTGGTACTATTTTAAACGGGTTGCTTACATCCAGTTTTCATAATTTATTTAATAACAATATTTTTCGACTCATCTTGATTTGGCTTAGCTAAAAATAAAACTTGTTCAGTCACTTACAAATTCTGTATTTTGCATTTCATCAATCAAACGGTACTCATCTGTTCGGCAACCGGTTTAGATTTGAATAATATTCCACTGTGTTATCAAGGGGTTAATGATCTCAATATTATTCCGTCAAAGCAATAAACTCATTTAAATGTCAAAACTCACTCAATTCGCTTATCATAAAATCAATAGCCAATTGAGTGAAGATTTAAATCCCAACAATGTTCAAGAGGCCACTTACAACATTTGCAGCAATATCTCAAGCCTCCATTTTTATCAATTATCATCGATTGGGTTACATAATTTGCAATTCGCACTATCTAGTTACTAGGGTATTCAATGTCATAGAAGAGATCAATAGAGCTTACGAACCTCACCCATCATTCATTATTTCAATGGTCAGAAGGATTGAAGGTGTCACAGTGTCTTGTCATAGGAAAGAATTTTAAGTTGAAGTTTTAAGTCGATTGTCAAAGACATTCACAATGTATCTTATCAAAAAGAAACAAAAACAAAAACATAATAACCAATGATAAGGCATGTTGTGTGGGCAAGACATCGATCGGCCGGATACAAGCAAACACCAGCTGGTATCCGACTAAAACGGTATACCTCTCGCAGTCGGTGTTTAGCCATCCATTGGAGTTGTTCGTTATTTTTCTTTTCCATTTCTTTTGTTTCAGTTGCATAAAAAAGTGCTGTTGTTTGGTGTAGGAAGGTAATCGAAAGTGAAAATTGCATCTGTTTCGGGTCATTAGTTTCATTTCCTGTAACGAAGTGAAGCAGACAATTTTTCAAAATGAAAGATGCCAGTGAAAAAGTTACGCCAAAAAAATATAACCTCAAAACTAGGGACTTTCTTAAGTCTCCAATTTATTAAAACAAAAGATAAGATCGTATTTTGAGTGTCCTAGTTACATAACAGAAGTGTTCCTGTATAAGCTTGTTAGCATTGAAATGTAATATGAGCTTTTAAGAGCTTTTTTTTGAAAACGTCACCAAGGAACCAATGAACTTCTGTTTTTTAGTGATCCTCTGCAGTAACTTTTTGTGGGGACATCAAACATGTTCTATAAAGGCTCTACAATGTTAAAAAAAAAACTACACATTTTGTGATTTTCCTAGAGTTGTGCTCTCCCTGTTCCTAGTTGCAACTAATATAGTTGCACTTTGAACCGTCTCAAATTATGTTTGAAGAAAAAAGCTTTTTTTAAAGATGAGAATGCAAAAAATCAGCCAGTTACTGATTGGTTTGATGCACTTTGGATTAAAGAACGCTTTGGCAGGTGTCAAATTCACTTTTTCGTAGCAATAATGAAAGCTTAAAAGCTCAAAAGTGAGGGGCTCGAAACTATATAACGATCGTGTCAGAAGTTCTTTATAAGCTTTGATCGCGTGGAAATAATTTGGACAGAAGACAAGTGCTGATAACGTGAAAAACTAAGTTATGTGAAAATAATAAAACTTAACACCAATAACCATAAGAAAGCTTTGCACTAAGTACAAGCCTGTTATCAAAAGCTTTTCGTTTGCGTCAATCACAAAAAAAGCTGCCGAGAATCGCTGAAATAGCAACAAATTGAAAAGAACCTTTGAACCCGGAAAATATTCGAAAACTTCATACGTTTCGGAAATATGTGTGTGGTAACTTCAAATCTTATAGTGTCCGTAGTTTAGTGGTTAGGTGCGTTGGCTGCTAAGCAGAACGTCGTGGGTTCGAGTCCTACTCTCCTACTCGTGCCCATAGTTCTTATTTCATCTTTCACGGGTACTGCCTCTTGCGAAGAACTGACAAAACTTCGAAGAGTATCAATCTGTCATGAAAAAGTGCTAAATTCTTCACACGCACCCAGAGACTTGTTGATGAGATTAAGCCACTTAGGCCTTGGCTCTCCAAGAGCTGTCGCGCCATTCTATTTTTTAACTTCAAACCTTGTGCAGATGTCAATTTGGAAAAAAGAATAAGGCGGCTCTATAAAATCCGGCTATCCGTCAGCTGTCGGAACAATCGGAGAATGGAATTTTTGGATTTTCACTCAATGAAATTGCGATGCGTTACTCTGAGTTTGACATTTCAACGCAAATTTAAAATTTTTTCTGAGGTATCTAAGATTTAACAATCGGAACACCTACGATATTTTGTATATTTCGTAAAACTCGGATAGAATTGTGTTACGATCGAATACGACGATAGGGCTGAATGTTTTAATGAAAAAGAAACTGCCAAAGTATAAAACATATTTTATGAAACGGTTCAATCAGGAAAACCCTTTGACAGTTCAAACCCCAGCTTCAGCAGCATTCTTTTTCTACAAAAATCGCCAGCTTATCTGAGGCCACCTGTGCGATAACATGAGACAATACAAATCTAAGTCTCCTCCTCTGAGCCACGTAGGTTTCTGTTATGTGTGCTTTCTTTCTATGTGTCTATCTGTCTCTCTCTGTTGTATGTCTTGTTCTGTCCCAGCCGATGGTCTCAGTCAGAGATGATATAAGGTAAGGAGATGGGAAACAAAGCTGTCAAAATGACAGTTGCCTACAAGCTAAAATTTACGGATTGCTAAGATGTGTGCGTGTTTTCACTAATACATTCTTTCAATCCGTCTATTCACCAAAGGGGAATAATTTTGGCAGTTAAATATGATTTTTTTGAAAAAGAGGTGAGTTAATGGATATGTTCACAAATAGAGTAAAATTATTAGGTAAGTAAAAGCTATTAAATAAACAGGCGTAGAAATTGTTCGTGAAATTTCATTTTCAAAGAGTGACGGTAATAGAAATTGTGAACAGAAGAAAAAAATTCTGTATTTTTTGGTAAAGTAAGAGAAATATTTTTCTTCTTTTCATTCATACAAACAATCAAAATGTTTTAGTATTTTTATTTTCCAACACTGAGGCTACTTCATACTTTTTGTATGAAGCTAAGTAGGTACATATTTTATTAACACAGAGATGCTTGCAAAAAAAAACTAATAACAAGAAATAATTCTGTTGTATTCGTTTTTGGAAACGGTCTCTCGGCCACTTATGACACGTTCTAAAGATTAAACGATGGAAAATGAAGTATGCAAACACGGAATAATTTTTCGGTTCATTTTTGTTTGTTTTGGCTGCAAATTACAAATGTAAAGTGATTTCACTTTTTGAGTTGTGAGACAAGAATTTGTTTATAGAATGCAATAAGAAATGACAAATACATATTTTAATTTTTTGTTGAAGTTAAAACAAAAACAGCAACCCTGTTCGCCGTTATGCCTTTTTTTCCTATTTTTCGAGAACAAGAATCAAAATGACCATTAAAATTGCTTGATATTTCCTAAATTCAGTATATTATGTATATAAATATTTGAGTGTACTTCTGCCTTCAAACATATCTTAATGTAAGGCACAAGTAAGTTTTCAGCCTAAAGCTTCGGAACGCATCCTTCAAGTATTTTCGTGGTGGGTTTAAGAAAAACGTGTTTGACAATTTGAAATTTCAATCTAGTAATCTACGTTAAATTTGAAAATCCGAAAACAAACAAAAGAGAACAGCAAAAATATAAGAATCCCACCTCATCTCTTTGTTTTTGTATTCATGTACAAGGAAAGAAAATAAAATGAAAGAATATGAAAATTGCGGGATCTAGGGAGTGAAACGTAAGTCAGTTTCCCATCTTGTTACATAATTAATCTTTGGTCTCAGTCGCCAGTGCTGCTATGTGTCTGTAGTTCGTTACATTTATGTGCGAAGTACTGTGAAATGTAATGTAATGTAACCCTTTGACAGCAACGTTTACGTTGACGTTGCGGTACTGCCAGATTCCATGCTATGGGTCGCCGACTTTAAGGCCGTACTTATTTGAATGATGGAAGTTTTAATTTTCTACCAGCGTTCAATTTTGACGTTTACTTCAAAATGGGATACAAATTTTTGATGATAATAATAGGCCAGTTCCACCTAACAACATCTCACTGAGATCTCAGAGATTTTTTAAGTGGAACAAAAAATCTCAGCTGGGAATTGCGATTTTTTTCTAGATCTCTGAGATGAAAATATTTTGGATTCGATTTCTCACTCAGCTATTTTGACGTGACTGACATAAGTACAACAACAATTTGTTAGGAAATCATTTTATCTCAATGAGAACTGAGAATTATGTTCCATCAAATGATTTTGCCTCAGTCAAAGTGATATTGAGATCTCAGTGAGATGTTGTTAAGTGGAACTGGCCCAATAATAGATCAGAGATCAGATATCGGGAGTTATGTCTAAACTCATAAGTGCATTTACCGGTTTGCTTGTGATTCAGAGTGTTCGTTTGAATCTGACAGTTTTGGGAAACAAATGAACCTAATATCTTAGTTTCCCTTTGAACAAATATTTGATTACCCACGATGACTTCACTACCTTTGTATTGTCAGTTCTGAGTACTTCTCCCAAAAAGACGTCAATGCACTTTGTTTCATCCACACCAACCACTTCATTGTATCTACCTATTCAACTTCAAATAACTTGATTCAATAACAAAAGCGATCTATGTACTTAACATTGATTTAGAGGATTTATCAATATCAAGCACACTTTTCCACTCGGTCGAAAAGCAATGCGTTATCATTGTTTGAAAAGGAATTATTTCTTCGAGTGATCAATATTAATAACGTCAAAAGCAGAAGCCCAACCTAAACGTGACCAATAAAAGGTTGAAGATAATTATTGTTTAACTGGCATAATCTGTGCATTATTGCTGCCATATCATAAATGAAAGCCAAATAAATTAGCACTCCTCACGTACAATAGATAAATCAAGTGGCAACGCAATCAATATTGTTTACTTTCTCATAAATTCATAAATTCAAGGCTTCATTTCTCTACTTTGTAATTAAGAAATTCGATTTTATTTTTAATGAAAATTCTGTTTTTGGTTTCTATTTTCAGACTCTTGAGAAAAATTCCATCCGATCGTGACTAAGCATTTGGAACTGCAGTTAGCCAAATTGACAAGGAAATCATCTAACATGACAAGGACATCCTAAGATATCAAACTTTACTAAATTCAATCTTAGCTGCTTAACTTAAGCAGCAACTAAATCAAATTGTGATACACATTGTCATCATCAAATTTCGCGCGAAACAATCAAAATGAACATCACAACGAGTTTCCTCGACGATCAGATTGTGTATCTGTATACACAAGTGATGCACTCCTATATGCCAGATTTTATTAAGACATTCGAATATACGCCGTGGGTGTTTTCACTGCTGGGATCTGTTGTGATTGGACTGGCTGGAATTCTGCCACTTATCATTATACCATCACAAGATGAATCTGAGAAGATTAATGGCGCATATAAGGATCGTAAGTAATATCAGTTCAATAAGTGCCAATACTGCTTATCAATACCTAAGGCGCAAGGAACTATTTTTAGAAAATTCGTGTAGAGCAGTTACCGACGCAATTCGAAATATTATTCAACGAAATGTTTCCATAAAATTCTGCATGTTCTCAAGGAATGAGTGGTTGACTGCAAAGCCAAACTCTGCGAGTTCCCATGCCCCAACTTCGGCAGTATGCTTTTTCTACGAAAATCGTCAGGTTATCTGAGGCCACCTGTTCGATAATATGAGAAACCTATGTCTGCTCCTCTGTGCCCCGTAGGTTTCGTGTGCCTTCTTTCTATGGGTCTCTCTCTCTCTCTCTCTCTCTCTTTCTCTTTTCAGCCAATCAGAACGAGTTGACTACGTATTCACTAGGTTTCGGGATGCGCTCATTCATATGCGAAGTATTGTAATGTCAATGTCAATGTTTATGGTTTATTTCAACATGATACAGTTATTAGGAAGACACCATTAAAGTTTTGGATTTAGTTATTCAAGGATCGATGGGTAGCAGTGCGCTCACAAGGTTTGCTGAAAGAGGAACATCCCAAGGTGGGGTTCCATCTCCTCTTTTATGGCTACTAGTCTTGAATGAAATCCTATGCAATTTCGATAGAAGCAGTTAAAGTAGTAGTGTATGCTGATGATGGAATTTGCCCAACGCTACTCAGTGAGAACATGGATACAGCTCTTAAGAAAGTTAGCAAATGGGCCACTAGATGTGGACTTAGAGTTAACCAGAACAAGACTGAAATAATATTATCCACTACCAAAACCAAAATACCCTCCTTTCCTCTTTCTAGATGAAAAATGGGCAATCACTCGCTTTATCCAGCAAAGCTTGATCTCAAGCTGAATTGGAAAAGTTACATAGAAGAAAAAGTAAGGAAGGCGAGTACATATTTCCTTCTACTGCTGTAATAAAACCTTGGTCAAAAAATGGGGACAAAACCCTAACATGATTCTTTAGATCACCATGGCGATAGGTCGCCCCACTTTGACAAAAAATATTATATCGAAAAGCTAGAGAGTCCAAAGGACTGCCTGCATTGAAACTGTTACCTAAAGAAAAATGAAATTAGTACTACATCCCCGTATACACTGATGGCTCCAAGATGGAATACGGTTTTGGATCTGGTGTCTTCTCTGAAGAATTATTCATCATTCAAGAAAAAATGTCACTGAAGACCTTATGGAAGAGCTTTTTTTAAGTAGAGCTGGCTGCTAAACACTCACTTCATAGAAATGAAACAATTTCGCTCCCAAATTACAAGCGCGCCGGCACTGATTTATACATACGAATTGATTTATTTTCCCTTAAACGTTGTACATCCCTGAAAGCATACTGAAATTATTGATCTTTTTTTTTTCTTCTATCAATGTGTGAAATGACAGCGTTGCCATTACCCTTTGGAAGCAACCCCCAAGAACTTTTTCAAGGGATTTTGTGAAAGAGCTTTCTGTTTTAAAGCTTTTAAGAACAACATTATTTATTGAGGTGAGAGGGTAAGGTGTTACGGCCTCAATTTTAATATTTTTGTTTACTTGCTTGTCTGAAAACGGTGCATGAATGCAGTTATATATTTATTGTTCCGATTTTTTTGTTCATATAGTGTAGTGGTTTTATTTCTTTGTGGAGATAAATAATTGATTTTATGCGAAATAACTAAAATTGTATTGAAATAAATTTTATTGCAGTGAAAATAGTGTTTTAGGGACATGTGATGAATTAAAAAGTGCAGTGATACAAAATTAAATATCATCGCGTTGCCCTGGAGACACTAAGTTGTCTTGCCTGAAAATTGCAATGCATAAAACGTTAAAAAAAAATAATAACAGTGAACAGTGTTGTTTTGTTTTGTATATTAACAAAAATGTCTAGAAAAGCATCAAAAGATTTGAGTGTTACAAATAAAATAAAATTATTAAATTAGTTTAAATCGCCAGCAGGTGGTAACCATACATACACTACTCTTTGAATTCCGGTGATTTAATTTACAAAGTATGTCAACCACGTCGGAGCTTTTGCTTGAAATAGACATATGGAAGCTATTGCTACCAGAATGAGAGGCAAATGCCCTATCTTTCCTTCAGTGACATTTTTTCTTGAATGAACTATAGGTGTTAAAAAATCCATTAGACTGTTAGGTGCAGTGTATTTCAGGTTGAAGTTCAAGCGATTAGATAGGCATGTAGGCCACAAAAAAATACAAAAAACATAGCAATTTTTATTGACAGCCAATCAGCTACTAAGGCTAGAGACAGCTGCCTGACCAAATCTAAAATCAGTAAAGAATGCAATCAGGAACTCGCAACTTCTAGCGACAACATAAAAAATAATCTTGTCTGGGTACCGGTTCATAATGAACTGGCCAGGACGGGCATAAACCTTCAAGTATCTTTAACTGAGGAAGTGAGGTTTCCTTTAGGAGTCATAAAAACAGTTATTCAGCGTAGAATGGAAAAACCTCACTAACTAAACTATTTCAAGGCTGATATGGTCTACTTACGATCAAAAACGTACTAATGAACTGCTAAATAGACATAGGTCAGACATCAGGATTGTTGCATTTGTAGCGGCCATTAGCCAGTCGAACAACATACCATAAAAATATAAATAAATAGAGTGGCGCGACAGCTCTTGAAGAGCCAAGGCCTAAGCGACTTACTCTCATCAACAATTCTCTGAGTGCGTGTGAAGAATTGAGGGGACCTACAATTTAACGCCGATTCCGAACGGCAAAGTTGAGAAGCACTTTTTTTCATGACAGATTGATACTCTTGGAAAATTTCTCAGGTCTTCGCAAGAGGCAGTACCCGCGAAAGATGAAATAAAAACTTGGCCTGAGTGGGACTCGAACCAACGACGTTCGGCTTAGCAGTCAACGCACTTACCAACTAAGCTACGGGCGACTGCAACATACCATGAAACTTGGTATTCCTTACAAAGAGTTTTGTCGAAATTGTTGACATATGGGGCAAATTCAAACACAAGCACTTTTTATGCGAGTGCCCGGCTGCTTTGGTGAAGCAGTTCGTTAACTACAACGATCCACAGAGCTGGAGATACCTTACCTTAGGGCAAGGGTGTCTTTTCCATTATGGAAGACTTAAAAATATGAAAGAAAAAAAAAGTCAACTACCCCTCCCAAAAGCTGTTAACCCCACAAACCCGGGGTGCTGCGAGGTCCAGTTCTCGGAGATAGTAGATAATGCCATAAAAACTCTAAGCAGCTCTCACCGAACCTGTTTACCTCACAAACAAGACTTGGTCTCGCTGCGCACCAGATTTGTGAAGTTAATAGGTTTGGAGATAGTTTGGTCTCCGCGTTTTATGGGGTGTTGGGTTAAAAAAAATTGTATACCTCCGGTTTTAAGGAAACGACACCCCTGCCTTGGGGTCTCTCTTTTAATTGATTTATTCGCGTAAAACCGATGATATTGAGTTATTTATCCTGCTGCACAATGTAAGATAAGTTGACTGCCCAAGCGAATCTTTGACATTAAGATTTTTCTCACCAAGTGAGAAGAAAAATTTGATCGAAAAGTCGGTGTTTATTTTCTGCTGTTGCAACATCGTATCTACGGCGCGGCGCGGCCAAATACATGTGGCGGATGCTGGCAACACTTAAGAAATTCACCTTGTAATAATAAGTTTCGTTGTTTCGTCTCAGTCGATACCCAGTAAGCAACCGAGCAAGCAACTTCAGTTACATATAGCGCAGTGTATTTCAACTGCTGGCTTTGAATGAATGAATTCGAATCATCAGCAACGTTTGCCCTTGCAGCAGCAATATTTTTCGCTAATTTTTACAATAACATGCCACCATTTAGACAAACAAAATAGCTCAAGCCTTACACACTTAACGACAGTTATCAAAGCAATAAAATAATAATTCATTTCCGATTGCTTTTGACTTTTGGGATTTATTTATCTTCAGACTGATGTGATCCTATCTAAACCAAACTAACAAACAAACATGAAAATCAATTCTATTCACTTTGATAAGAATCAATAATTGTTACTTTAAATAATCTCCTTATCATCAACTATAGAATTTTATCTCCATCCACCTAGCACAAATGAGCTAAAATCAATTTGGTATCCGTTATTTACATTTCGGTGTTTTTTCTTATGGTTTGCTAACTTTAACGTTAATTATTTAATCAGCAAACCTAGGTCACGTATTGATTTATCAGTTCGACTTATCATCTCCCTTGTCATGACGAAAGTGATTTCTAACTGCCTGGCTGGTTGCTTATATTCAAATCAAGCCTGCACAAACACGAAACGTGTTGCCTCTTTTTTATGACAAGTTTGAAATTGCAATAATTCCATGTTTTTCGTTCGTGGCCGCCTTTTCTTTGGCGCTACAGTCCATTGTGGACTTGAACCTCAATCAACAGTCTCCGCCATCCAGCTCGGATCCTAGCTACCTGTCTCCAGTTTTGCACTCCAAGTTGATTGAGGTCCTCTTCTACTTGTGTGCGCCACCTGAGTCGCGGTCTTCCTCTCCTTCTACGTCCCTCGGGCCAGAGCATTGATGTCCATGCGCTCTAAATGAGCGAGCCATCTGAGTCTCTGGACTTGACCCTTCTGGCTAGGTCCACGTCGTTGTACAACCCGTAAAGTTCGCTGTTGTATATTCTTCTCCATTCCCCATCAATGCACACGTGGCCAAAGATGACCCGAAGAACTTTCCTCTCGAAACAGCCTAAGGCACATTCATCCGATTTTGTCATGCTTCTGCACCATACAGCAGGACAGGGATGATAAGGGTGTTATACAGTCTTACCTTAGTTGCTCGAGAGAGGGCTTTTCCACTCAATTCCACTTAGCCCAAGGAAACAGCGATTAGTAAGAGTAATTCTTTGTCTGATCTCGGCGCTGGTGTTATTGCCCGTGTTAATAGCGGAGCCTAGGTAGACAAACTCCTCTACTACCTCGAAGTTGTATGCGTCTATTGTGACGTTCCATCCGAGCCGTCGGTGTTGGGTGTCCTTTCTCGAAGACAGCATATACTTCGTTTTTCCCTCATTTACCGCTAAACCAAGTGTTGCAGCTTCTGTCTCAATTCTCACAAAGGCGCCAATGACATCACGCTTTGTTCTTCCCATTATATCAAAATCATCGGCGTACG
Organism: Sphaerophoria taeniata; assembly: GCA_943590905.1. Classification (NCBI taxonomy): domain Eukaryota; kingdom Metazoa; phylum Arthropoda; class Insecta; order Diptera; family Syrphidae; genus Sphaerophoria; species Sphaerophoria taeniata. Next base: position 265,831,329 of record OX016540.1, read on the forward strand.
CGAGAAGTTGAACAGATGTTTGGAAGATAGTGCATCTGGTGTTGACGGTGGAGTTTTGGACTATCTTCTCAAGAACGATGTTAAAGAAATCGCACGACAGCGCACAGCCTTGTCTGAATCCTTTTTTGACGTCAACGCCAACCTTGATGGAGCAGCGTGAGTTCTCCATCGTCATTTTGCACAAGCGAACGAGCTTGACAGGGATTCCAAAACTAGACATAGCTTTATACAGTTCGTCTCTGTAAATGCTGTCATACGCGGCCTTAAAATCGATGAAAAGGTGGTGGTTTTTTCCAGGAATCAGATTGTTGACGAAAGGCTTCAGACGTTCACATATTAGGGCAGAGAGGATCTTGTAGGCGATGTTTAGTCGGCTGATTCCTCTGTAGTTGGCGCAGTTTAGAGGATCTCACTTTTTCAGGATCGGGTAAACGATTACCATAAACATTTTTTTAAGTTTTCCCAATGGTGCGTTGAAGACGCAACGGATATCGACTTTACTTTCCATGCCCAAGAATGATTTTGAACTAACAAACTTATTTTTCAATTCAACAGCTTCTGAATCGAAGTTCCTAAAAGTGCTCCTCAGCTTTGCTGTCGGTGGTCTACTGGGTGACGTGTTCCTGCACTTGCTACCCGAAGCATGGGAAAGTGATACTGCCCCAGGTAATCAACAAAAACAAATCATAAAACCATCAAAATAATAATCTTTTTCTTACAGCACCTGGCCATGGCCATGCATCAATGCGTAGCGGTCTCTGGGTGCTATCCGGCATCCTGATCTTCACAATTGTCGAGAAAATATTTTCCGGCTATGCAAATGCCGACGAAGAAAATCCTCAACCAAAGTGTGTTGAAATTGCCAACTGCCTGCTGCGCAAAACCGGTGGGAAATTCATTGAGGGCCAAACTTCTGGCGCATGTGTAGGATCGTGCGACATCGAAGATGTTCCCAATGGATGTTTCCTCCGACAACGCGAGCAAAAGACCAAGGAACAACCGAAAAAAGTGGCCGGATATTTGAATTTGTTGGCAAATTCGATTGATAATTTCACGCATGGCTTGGCTGTGGCTGGATCGTTTTTGGTTTCCTTTAGACACGGAGTGCTGGCAACTTTTGCTATTTTGTGTAAGAATTTGCATCAGTTTATTTGACTTGGATGTAACAGATTTGTTTCTTTTAGTACACGAAATCCCTCATGAGGTGGGGGACTTTGCGATTCTCTTAAAATCTGGATTCAATCGATGGGATGCTGCGCGGGCGCAGCTGTTAACCGCTGGTGCAGGCTTGCTGGGAGCATTGGTCGCTATTGGAGGATCAGGCGTGACATCAGCGTTGGGTTAGTATTTCTTGCTTAACCTTTTGCGAATTCTAAATTATTAAAGTCTAATTTTCTTTAGTTTTATTTTATTAAAGTCTAAGTTTTATTTTAACAATGGTTCTTGCCGGTACAAAAGAAAGAATAAGACTCATTTATATTTCGAAAAAAAGAAAGAAAGAACTCTATCGCAAACGTCAAACAGCATCGATGGCGTTTTAGTCTTCGAACATGAGTCGATGATGTTTGACGTTTCGAACATTGAGGGGTAGCTTACATTAGAACAAACAAAAATAATTATAATAAAATTGCAATCTTGTTTCTTTTATGACAGAGGCGCGGACATCTTGGATTATGCCTTTTACTGCCGGTGGCTTCCTGCACATTGCCTTAGTCACAGTATTACCTGACCTTGTTAAAGAAAACGACATCCGAGAATCAATCAAACAATTCCTGGCTCTCATTTTCGGCATTGCGTTGATGGCAATTATGACAATTCTCTTCGAGTCTTGAATACTCAAATTAAACAAGATTTTCAAATGCGTGCATCACGCATAGGCCCGCCACGAAACTCCTACACCACACCGGAACTACTCAACACTGTGAGGTGACATGCGTACCAAGTACAAACAAAAACAACAAAATCAAAAATAGAAACGTCAAAACTAAACAAAAAAGTGTTCTGCATAATTTGGCACAGAAGTACTTGCTAATGATTGAAAATTACTCCATGAATATTATTTTTTTTATAAAGATACCATTATACGTTTACATAGATTAAAATTTTAGTTTAAATATAATTTATAAATAATATTGAAGCCTGTTTATTTCTTTACTTATTTAAACTGTAAATAGCATGAAATATATCCTAAGCACAATGAGAATACGAAAGCGGTCATACAACTTGAGTGACGAAAGAGAAATAAGAATATTGATAAGTTTAGAATTTAATGTAGAAATGTGAAACTAATTTTAGCATTTGCATTGTGATACGATTAAAAATTAAAATTAAAAACTTTACTTTATTTTAAAAAATACAAAACGATTTGTTGAAAAAGATTATTAAAAACAAAAGTGGAAATAACAGTGAGAATAAAATTTTAACTATTAAAAATTTAAAAAGAATATCTGCTTTTATTTGAACAGTCCGTAAAGTGGTAATAGATGGAAGAATTTTTATCATAATGTCGTTTTTCAAAACTACTTTTGGGAGTGTACTCCCTGTCAATGACTTTTGGAATTCATTTTGGGAAAGGGAGTGTTTTGACGTTTAGTTTCATGTAATGGTTATCACTCCTTCACTCCAAGAAAAAGTAGGGAGTAACGATTTCACTCCCTGAGTTAGTGAAAATAATCATGGGTAAGTACTCCTTTTTTTATTTTGGAAAAGGCCATAAGGTTTGCTCGATGTGCGCCCTGGGTCGCTCTGTGGCCACAGATGAGTTTAAAAGGGAGATGGGAAACCAAGCTGTCAAAATGACAATGCCTACAAGCTATGGTTTAAGTTTACTGCAAGTGTGAAATAAGCTTCTTATTGTTGGTTACGTTGGGTTTTCGGAAATACTTGAAAAATGAAGTCAAGAAGGGGGGACTATTCGTTGAAAGTTAGAAGAAGGAAAGTAGAGGACTAATGTATTAATAGAAAGAAAGTACAATAGAAGAATTATAAAACAAAACCAACGATGTCCACTGCGAGGGCACTGGCATGCTAGCTGCATTCGGCTCAGCTCGTCGGAAAAGGGGGGGTGTTCTTGCCCCCGCTGGAGGACCTCACCTATTTCAAAAAAAATATGCCAAAAAAAACGAACACATCTCACTTTCAATCCACCACTTCGATTCGTTGCCGCTGGTGTTGCAACTGTTGGCCTTTGTCCCTCCCAACCTGGAATCCCCTAACTAATAAGATCCCGTCCTATTCCATACTCACCCCATAGCCAGTACCTTAGTCCGTCTTACCGCATCCCCTGTTGAAATGCTTAAAATTCCATCGGGCTCATATTACAACCCAAGAAAAGATCTGTTTTCATCAAGAATTGACGTGAAGCTCATAAAAGTTTTATTCTATCAAAAAAATTGACAATATCCTATAGTCATTTGGACCTTGGTAATTTAAAAAAAAAACATTAAGTATTTAAACAATAATACCTAATAAACAACAAGAAAAAAAAGGTTGCATTTAAAATTAATAATTTAAATGTCATCTTCTAGTGATAATGGAGACAATCATACCAAGGCATCATTCCTGCCCGCAAAAAAATCACACCTTTTGTTCGCCCGCTTACCGTCCTTGTATCTAGGTATGGCTTTGCTTTCCCGTATAAAAAGATTCAATTACCAGGAGCAGTAGCGTAGCTAGGCGTGGGCGAGTGGGGCAACCGCCCACGGCCTCGCGCCTGTGGGGGCCTCGCACGAAGCTGCCGTCCTATTGGAATAAAATGAATGGTCATAAAATATTAACTAACGCATTGAACACTTCCAACGCTACAATTTCAAAAATCCCTACAAAATTCTATCTTTTAGAAAATTGGCCCTCCCGGCAAAATATAACCCTCTCGTTCGTACGATTTTGTTTTAATTTGACGAAACTAATAAGCTCTAGTTAAAAAAAAAAAAAAAACTGTTCGGTTATAATTTCACATCACATTCGAATCTACTTGTTTAAAAATACTTTTCGTTTGTAAATTACTCGCTTTTTTGAAAACGAAAGTTTAAACTTTGCAAACTTAACTGAAATTACATGTGATTTTGTGAAGTTTGTTTTATTGCAAAAAACAAAATTTGTTCCGATATGAGTTGAGATAGATTGAATTAAATTCTCTAGCCAAGTACCCAGAGGTGGAGTTACCTTTAGGCTGAGTAGGCTTGAGCTTGGGACGGAAAATTTTAAAGGCGGTAGATTTATCCTATCAACGCTGACGATTCATGATTTTATCTTTCCATAATGAAAAATAATTCTCAATTAAGTTCTCTCCATAAGAGAAATAAATACGTAACTGCCATTTTAAAACAAATCAATCGCAAAAAATCGAAGAAATTGTTTTCAATATTTTTATTCTCATTAAGACGGGCGAAGCTCTCCCTGTTTTGTTCAACCAATTACTTGAAGTTTTGGTTTGGAACTTTTTTTTTTTAATAATCCAAGCAAAGATCAACTTTGTTATTGGTAAAGGCAAAATTTTGAATCATTGGGAAGTCTTTCTATGTTTCTGCGAAAACCGAGTTTGGATAATATTTATACTAACTTGGACAAACACCTTCGCATGACATTATGTACTCCAGCGACAAATTGTACGGTGAAAGAAAATTTTCTTAGCTAAAAAGCATCAACAATTATTTATGTCGTCCCTAAAGCACTATGCACATCAGCACGACCAACGCACGACGAATGAATGAAAAAAAAAATGATTTAAGATGCGTTTCAAGCCCTTTTTCCCCACAAATTCTCAACAAAACTTTAAAAATATAGTTTATGTTTGATTAATGAGAAAACAAATTTATTCGTCGCGAAAAAAATTCATTCGCGACAAATATAATACATATATTTGTTTTCTCAAATTTATTGACATTTGAGATGAAAAAGTAAATAAATGCATCATCAATCAAATAATAAGCTATATTTCTTTAGTTTTGTTGAAAATTTTTTGTGGAAAAAGGGCTTGAAACGTATCTAAAATCGTTTTTTCCATTCATTCGTCATTCGTTGGTCGTGCTCATGCTGTAGCTGTATTTGTGTATCGAATCGGAAGGAATAATGATTATTTGACTTTATTGATAACCTTCATATATTCCATAATCCAACTATGTATCTAAATTTAGTAATTCTAAATAATTTACCAACCAACCGCACACTTATTTCTTCTACCTCGCACTGCACACTGGGGTATCACGCACAGCAACAAAAAATTGAAAAAATATATGTTCCAATTCTTTTTAAATTTTGTTTTATTTTTTAAATTCATATTTTTATTTCATAAAGACAAAGTTCAAAAGATGAAATAAAATTCATTAAATTCTTATGAGAAAAAAAATACATATTTATATTTAACTGTACTTATTTTTTCTAACGCTACCGCACTCTGGGGAATCTTACGCCTCAACCACAAAATTTACGAAAATACATAGGTACCTAATCATTTTTGATATTATTTTTATTCATATTTTTATTTCGTCACTGTAAGATCGATAACTTATTCAAATATTTCAATACACAAGGATATTCTCCACTGAAAACACAGCTCACAATTTTCGGAAAAATACTGCGCTCACAGGACACTGGGGTGTATGATACGCAAGATAACGCTGAAACAACTGAAAATCCCCCCTTATTCTAAACGTCAAGAGAACTTCTTTTATTTTAATTACATTTTTAATTTTCTGAAAAATAACAAGTATACGCCGCAGTGAAAATTTCTAATTCACAAGTCACAAGACAAGGTTTAGATATTGATCCCCAATAAACTATGACTTTTCGATTTAAGATCCCCATAGATCCCGCTTTCACTTTTTTCAGTATTATCCTACCCTAATGCAGAAGAAAATATTCATTGAGAAGAATTTCGAAAATATTAATATTTTATTAATATAGCTCAAGGTAAATAATATTTATGTGCATGAAAAGGGCCTCGCGGATAAGACTTCGCCCACGCCTATTTTCGGGCTTGCTACGCCACTGACCAGGAGGACCTCTCGTACCCCAAACCCCTTTCACTACTTACAGAGAGCTCTATGTAAGTATCAAGGAATCGGCAAAATCTTGCCAGGATCCGAGTGGTTCTGACAAACCCAGACCCACACAAAAAGATCGGCGGTTTGTGCTATTTAATACGCGAAATGACTCCAAATTCACTTGAATCGACTACAATCTTAAATTATTTTAAACAAAGAGAAACTAACAGTTAACAATAGAACTTCAAATGGGAATTGTTATATGGTTCACGCCAAAATTTTATAATTTTTTTTTATTATTTTTTGAATTATTTATGTTACGCCTTCAGTTGGCAGCGCAACCCCTCGAATCTCGTTCGCCTCGACAACGGCGGAGTTAGATTGAAAACTGATTAATTTATTGCTTTGAAAGGTGGGCGTTCCTCGGTGCTCTTTTTATTCTCAGCACAATTACCCCAAATAATAAAAGAAAGTTTTATTTAGTTGGTCTGGGTATGGCTCAGAACTAGATCCTTGTTGGGACGTCCTGACTCGGTCTCGCAGACCGTAAGTCGTCTCGTACCACGACGAAAACGGCCGCCTCACTATAAAATTTTACTTTTATTACCACTTTATCCAAAACAAATATAAATCAACACTTTATCTCCCTCAATTCTAATTCAATATTTAACTTCGGTTTCACTTTATAAATGCTCAAGGTTAACTCCGAGATTCCGATAAAGAAAAATTTCTTCTTTTTTCACCTACGCCACTCAATATGCACTGGCACCTGACCGGCTCGACTTTCTTTAATCAAATGATCGACGGAATTCCCTAAGGAAACTCTTACCCATATGGTATTATATCAGAGTGACGTAAATCTGTCTCTTTTTTGGTATTCGCAAAAATTCCGGCCATCTTTTTTTGCTATTGGGAAACCTCTCAGTTATATACCAAAATTCAAATTATTTTTAGTTTTTACATACCCAATACATACACCACAGATAATAAACTTATACAGATGGCTGTCTCATCCCTGCAGAAAAAAATGAAACATTATTTGCTCTTAACAGACAAAGCCTTAATAGACAAGGAGCTTTCGGAAGCTTTATTCTTTGCCTAATAGGGCCCATACACTACACATGCATGCATGCACAAACAAAAATTAGCACAGTCACGTTTCAACCATACACTACTCATGCAAACTGCACATTCTTTAGTCGTGTGTACATCGCTGAGTAGAGAACATCTTCAAAATGTCAGATTCAAAGTCCACTGCAAAAGCTATTTTGATTGCTATGGCAATACAAAAAAAAATAATAATACTAATGTCGATAAAGTTCCAAGAATTAAGTCGAATTTTTTTTATTTCCCGCTGATATTTTCAAAATTAGATTTCTCTTGATGTTTACTTATTGAAATCCACCGCTTGAATGAGCAAATTAGCCCACACACTACACATGCATGCATGTACAAACAAGAAAATATCAAAATTTTTTGAAATCACTCATGCCGCATGCACAACCACACATGCTTCACCATACACTCGCAGTTTGCATGCACAGTCACTGGAATGTGCATGCATGCATGTGTAGTGTATGGGCCCTATAATAGGGCCCATACACTACAACAACTGCTTGAGCAAACGAATGTATTTTGTTGTTGTAAAAATGTTTGTGCAAACTGTTTGAGTAGTGTGTAGCGATGATGCGTGTTTGCGCAAGCTGTTTGAACAAAATCAAACCGATGCCAATTTTCATAGAGTTAACATGAATAAACAAGAGGAACAAATTTTTTTGGACTGAATTCATTGAACTTTATAAAAGTTTACCGGTATTGTGGTGTGTAAAAAGTAACGAATATTGCAATTGGGTACTAAGCAAACGCATATGAAGTTGAAAAACTTAAAGAATTTGATCCAGGCGCTAATCGCGAACAGTTTGCACAAACTTTTTTACAACAACAAAATACATTCGTTTGCTCAAACAGTTTGTGTAGTGTGTGGCGAAACTATGTCTGCTCAAACACACCTTTGAACAAACGTGGGCCCCATAAGTATTCATTTATTCATTTATAGGCAATGAGATGAGCGAAAATAGATTTTGAACGCATTTAGTGAATGTGTTAAAGCTTTTGGAAGAAGCTTTTTTTTGTAGCTTTCAGTTTCATATATCATTTCTGGCCATAAGAGTGAGACATCTGTATAAATTTATTATCGGTGCCATAAGCTCTCTTTCGACTTTATCTGATAGTGTGTAAAAAAAAAAACGCTTGCTTCACCAAAATAGTATTTTTCAAAACCCCAAACCTGCTTAGAAATCAACTTAGGGATGCTAAACGTTCTCCTCCATTCATAGCCGTAGCCATGGGGGCGCGAAGGGGCGCCCAGCGCCTCCAAAAATTCCAGAGCATCTCTTATGCAAGTGAACTACATATGTGTGAAAACACAACTAAAATAGCATTTTTCTTCCACAATTTGAATTGTTTTAAATACATACATTTATAAAAATAATCAAGAAGGCCTTGGTCAATGTCAACTCAGAGGATCTGTGACCTATCGATCTTGGCTTTTGAAAAAAAAGGATTGATTCTCTTGTAAAGGATGACATAATTCGAAAATTTGCTCAGAAAAAAAGAAGTATTCAATTATTTTAACGATTTCTTTTCAATAAAATACAAATAATGAAATTTCTTAACAAAGTAGTGAATTATTTTTTTATCTTTTTAAGAGATACTCTCTATGAAAAGCTCTAAAGCGAACAGAAATAACATGGGAACTTTTGTTTTTTTTTTTTTGCGCCTCCTCATTTTATGTTCGCGCCTCCATAGAATCTGGGCTGGCTACGGCACTGCCTCCATTAGGACTATCCCTCTTTTTTCACACCAAATATGTACCCGCCACCATGCTTGTAATAAATGATGAGAATACATTGTGTGATTTAAAAAAAAAAAAAAATTATGTTTGCTGTTTTTTTTCTACTAATATGCACCAAATTATAGTACAGAAAGAAGTATGTAGAAACGCGGTCATAGGTGGCACTGTGTTCTCGTTTAAACAAAAAAAAAGTAGGGGAGGAAGGGGTGGATGTGGACAGGGGCGGACTCGTTGAAAATTTGAATATGGCAACGATGCCATCCATTGCCTTTTTCAATTGTGAATGAACCTTAAAGTTTTCAAATCTGTCAGTCTTGTGTAAAAATTGTTACAGGTTCATTCGTGATTTTCACTCTAAAAGTAAAATTATTCTCCCTCAGAAATTCGCAGATATTTTTTAAAAACAAAGCAGAAATAAATGCAGGTAAGTGTTTTTTATATTATCGAATTGTCTTGATAACATTGGTGAAAATTGTTTTTTAAAATAGAGGATTTTCTAAGAAATAAATGTATTACTTTACAAAAAGTGCTTGCGGGGTGAATGTGGACACACTAAATGGACACACTTTTATTCAATGTTTTTTATACTTTTGTGAATTAACATAAGAAGTTTTTATTTTGGAATATTAAAAAAAATCTTTTTTTTAAATATCTTGTGTTAGTTTTTTAATTATTTATCGGTTATTTTTGTAGCTGTCCACTTCCGCCCCATTAATTTTGGTCCGTGTCCTTATCCACCCCTTGGTGGGGGGCATATGGACAGAAAAAGCTTGCTGATTGAATTATGGAAAACCTTAAAACTTGAAGTCTTATCAAGTTTATGTTTAGGGACAATTTAGGGGAAGCCTTAGTTTATAAGCTGGTAAAAAGTGTTGATTTAAAGTCTTTACTGTAGACAAATATTAAAGATTTAATAAAATTTGTCCACAACCGCCCCCTCCTCCCCTACATTTGTTGGAATCTAATACCAACCTTTGCGTTAAAGGCCATATTGAATTTATTAATTTTTCATTATTTTTATTTGCCAATCACCCTGTACATACTTTGTACACATCACAATCATAAATCACGTTCCCATAAAAGCTTCCCATAAAAACATTATCGATAACAATAATTTTCGCTACTTTAATTTATCGATAACTACCTGTCGCCGCCGCTATAACCAAACGACCAAAGTTCAAGGAACTCACATTTTCCCCTGACTAGTCAGCGTTGCCACTTGAAAAAAAAATTAAAGATGATGGTGAAGAATTTTATGTGGCTTTTCTTACAACCAAGAAGAATTGCTACTAAAATCAATGGCGCAAAATTATAGTTCGCTAATGAACAAGTTTAGTGTGATACTAGCTTAAAATGACGTTTCAGACATGACTCAAACGTCATTTTAAGCTAGTTTCACTTAAAATTGTTCATTAGCGGACTATAATTTTGTTCCAATGTTTTTTGGCATGTAAGAAATGTGCAAAAACGAATCAATCCCTTTTTTGAATGTCTTTGTTGTCTGGTCAGCTGTTAAATCGTTTTGTTCATGATAATCACAACAACAGAAAACTCACACGTAGTATATGTGTTAAATCCGTGTACAAGTACATATGTGTAAATCCGTCTCCAAAAAGAGATTCAAGAGAAATCAAACCTTCGAGAAAAAAATTCAATTTCTTTGTGAAAGAAATGCGTTTAAGGGGAAAAAATTGCCACTTTTAGGTCACGAATCAATTCTTGGGTTGTAAGAAAAGCCACATCAGATATTTTTTAAGTGGAATAAAAAATCTCAGCTGAAAACTGAGATTTCTGAGATGAAATTATTTTGGATTCGATTTCTCACTCACCCGGCGGCCACACGAACAAGTTTGTCCAGAGACAAAAGGAGATCGGAAGCTGACTTAGGTTTTAACCTACGGATACCGCAAATTTTATTTTACTGTTTCTTTGTGTGCTCTGCGAAGAGTGGGCAAGGGTTTGGAAAGGATTGCTTGCAATTCCAAGTACAGATTTCTTGCCGCTCATGTGCGGAAGGTTCAACCTCCAAGTGGTGCAGAGCGTCAACCTGACTTCGGTCAGGGCGAATGAACCTACGTTTTTATTGTACATGTATCATAATCACTTTCTTTTGATACCGTGATTAATGAGACTGTACTTGATTATCATTGTGATAGAATGAGGCACTAATGAGTGTTCTTAAGAAAGTTGGTGGTGCATGGCAATATGTCATGCAGTCTTCCAGTTTGGTCGACCCGGCTCCACTCTGGTAAAACTGCATGACAATGGACACCAGTGTTCCTGGTGAGCCGTTAAGTCCCGAAGCTGGAAAACTATCCTTTTGGTTTGTACGGATGTGTGATAATTTCACACATCCGATAGAATGTATGATGATAATGTCATACATTCACAGAGCACGGTTGCCAGTTTGGTCATTTATGACCAAATCTGGTCTTTTTTTTCCTCTTGGTCCTGTCGTCATTTTTGTTTCCATTTGGTCATTTTTTTTTCTAGAAGAAAAGACCATTTAATTTTGTATGTTCTAAGAAAAAATTGAATTAAAAAAATTATTTCGCGTAATGTGAACAGATCATTAGTGTCAGCATAAAATGTGTGATTGTAACAAATAAAGTTTATGAACGACATTGTTAGAACGAGAAAAAAATATTCCATTTAACCTTGTGGATTCAGTCGTGTAAATCAGCAAGGTTTGGTTCGAAATGTATCTACATACAAACTGCAATATCTAAACATCAACTGCTAAAAGACCATAAGCATAAGAGAGCTCAGCTTTATACTAAACATAAAAGAATAGCCAGAATGCAGTAACGGGTGGTGCCTTTTAAATTATAGGTTTTTTTTCACTGACAGCTGTCTCCCTCTCGAAATCTTGATAGAAAAACAGTATCATATCATCCAACTTCTTTTGTACTGAAATTGAAGGCAAAGATTTCGACGACCCCTGGGTCATGCAATATGGTTAACCATGCCACACAGCCAGTGCCACAATCGATTTTTTACAAACCAGATTCCCAAATCTTGTTTTGGTTATGTCGATTGGCCACTCGGAGCTGCGATTTCACGCCTTTGGACTTTTTTTTTGTGGGGAACCGTAAAGGACCGATGTTTTGCTAACAATCCAGAATCGATTTATGCTCTTATGGCCAATATCAACCAAGAAATTCGTGAGCTACGGCTCGAAATCATCAACAAGGTGACAGAATGCGCTACTGCTACTGCGAAAACAGTCGGGGCGGCCACTTGACCGAAGTTCTGTTCCATAATTAATGAGAATGTTGGCTCTTAATGATAAAGCCATAATACATGGACAACAATTTAATTTTGTTCGTTTTATTACATTTTGCAAAGAAACCACCCTGTATACGTGATTTTCTCTTATGCTATCATAAGTTATTTGTATTCAAGTGAATTTTTTATTAGTGATTTCATCGAGCGTATTGGTTTGAGAAATCGTTTAAAAAAAAAATGTATTAAAATGATACAGTTCATTATTTTTTACTAACAGCCCGATTCTCCCCATCATCACTGATACCTCACAAGTCACAAGAAGAGGTAAAACTGATTTTGTGACTTTTTCGGATTCTCCCCCGCCCAAAGTCACAAGTCACAACTTGTGAGAGTCACAAAAACAATCGATATTGTGATCTCCTTCAGAGCAGGTCATAACTAGAAAATTGTTTGAGATTTGACATTTTGATTATGAATATAGTGAAAAAAGGAAGGAAGAGAAAAGACATACGCTTTTTTTCTGTTTTCTTTATTCTTTTTCTTTGTTCTTTGAAATTACACAACAATAATAAAAGCAACCCAAATACACAACCTCTGTTTGCGTTGCCAATATTGACGAAATTGCATCATATTTTGCGTTGAAACACATATTGCAGTTACAAAGAATCCAGTGTGGCAACGCATTTCCATATTCACATTGGCTGTGGTGAGTTTCCTTGTGACTTTAGTTGTGAGGATTTGGGGAGAATCCGACAAATGTTATCGAATCACAACAATCCTCACAAGTAATAGTCACAAGGGCTTATGACTTGTGATTCCTCACAAGGGGGAGAATCAGGCTGTAAGTTTTCAATATTTTATAATATGATGGTCTTTTTTTGCTGCATTTGGTCATTTTTCTTTCTATTTTGGTCACATTTTAAATTTCCAAGTGGCAACCGTGTCACAGAGTACAAAATAACAAAAGAGACTACCATGTCTTCTGAAAAAACTGGTACTCTGGGGTAGTTGATGCCCGGATTCTAAATGAATCTCAACTACAGTTGCGGTCGGCCCCCTTGTGGGAGTTTCAGAGTGGCTGTGGTTAACGAGAAATGCGTTCTCGGTAACTGAGTGATGGTGTTCCCTAAGCTCAGTTACATAGATAAAAACACATTTACCAGTATGGCTTTTTTTAACGGGAAAAGCAAACTGGTACTTGAGAAAAATGGATTTGACGGAAGGTAAAGTCTACGGCAATGGAACAGATGCAGGAGATTAAATCTTGTGCCTTTTCCCATATTCTACAAGGCAACATACACCAAAATATGCATGTAATTCATGCATATAAAATGGAGTGGATTGGAAATCAATCCACCACGAAATTAGGGCCTTGAGCCAGGTGTTCGTGTGTATTTGTTTTCCTAATCTGTTTCTTTGTGTCTGTGAATAAATGAGGAAAAACAGCAACAAAAATGAGGCAGTAGGACCATATTTACTGTGATACCGTGATAGTATTGGTAAAAACACGCATACTTTCTCAGTAATTATGGTCCATAGCTTGTAGGCATTATCATTTTGACAGCGCGGTTTCCCATCTCCCTTTTAAACTCATCTGTGGTTCTAGCTAGCAAGTTGACATACAATCAAATATTCTACTTACACATTCAAAATTTTAGTACGTGCTTTAGTATTGGCCAGTCAAATTTTGAAGCCAGTGAACGAGCAAGTAGAAAGGTAAGTAATTTGACGGGTTTTGCTAAATTTAATTAATCAAAATGAACAAAATTAAATTAGAATATTAGTTGAAGCGAGAGTTTATTTCGTTTTTTGTTGACGACATCTGCGAAATTCAAAATTGGTTGTTACAAGCAGGTAAACTTTTAAAAAATCGTTCAAATGGAAAAAAAATATGTGAACTTGCAAGCAAGTTCACTAGCAAGTAGCTCTTGCCACCTACGTCACACCAAGTACACAGATAGAGATTTGACAAATAATAGATGTGGCTACAGGGTAAAAGAATTATTCGCAGACGCAGGTCGCAGCTCATATGAACGGACCTTTATTCTAAGCTTTGTATATCTGTGGAAAACACGTTTTTTGGCTTAAAAAATAAGTTGAACGCTCAGCTGCTGGCTGATTTTATTAATAATTATTTGATTTGATTTATGGCACTTCGTTATAATATAATAGACCGAGATTATTTCAATAACGAAATATTTTTTATAAAATCGCATATGTTCAAAAACTTTTGCTCCCCACTGTACTATAAAACAAAACCACCTGTCATCGTGTGAACCGCGAAACCAAACCCACCAACAACCGCCTTTTTCGAACATATGATTTCCATATGATTTTACTATTCACCACGAAAGCTCTTCGGCTTGGAGCTATTTTTCTCCATCCAACTCCAACCAAATAAAAAACAACAACAAAAAAACTTCATTTTTTGATTTCGTTTTTCGACAAGACGCCGCGCCGGGTCGAAGACGGACAGCAAAATCTCGATTTTAATTATTTTAAATTAAGTTTAACTTGTCCAAGTTTTAAAATATCTACAAAAACGATTTAACAATCTTTTGTGAATTCAAATGTGCTACAATTTTATTTTTTATCTTCTGAGTGTATTCTTTTTTGTGGGTTTTACATCTTTTTTCGAAGTCGGTAACGTTTCCAACGGCAATTTTTGTTCAGACTCGATGTTTTTCTCGTGAAAACAAAGAGCAACCGGTCAACAAAATTTCAATATTGAATGGACAATAATAACAAACAAGGGACAATGGTAAAACTTGTGAATTGAAAATATTTATTTACATTTATGTTAATTTCTTTTGGACAAAACGGTACCGTCGAATTGGCGCGAATTGAAGTCCGTTCTCGGGAAAATAAACAAAGATTTGGATCCTGAAATGGCCAAATACTATCGAAAATGCCTCCTTTTCTTGATAAGCGATATTTTGTTGGCCCGGGACACTGTGACAGTCACTTTTAGCGGCCTTGGCTGTTTAATTCTAGTTATTTCTCAGGACAGACACATTTTTTGTTTCCGATCTCGTTTGTCTTCAATCCTCTTCAGTAGATAAATTCCAATTAAAGGTTCAGGAAATACTTTCTTGAGGTCTGGCTTCTCCGGACAATGCAACAAGCTTGATTAATTTGTTTGCAGTTTCCAATTGGAACTCATTTAAGGAGCCTTTTTTAGACGGGTTCACACACATTTTCACTCACACTTCGATTTTGACAGTAAGTCCAATGGTGAGTGGATAACCACAAAATAGAAATCACTTCTCGTTTTAATTCTCTAAAATTCCGAAATAGAATAAGTTTTAGTAGCGACTGTATTCAACGACAATTGGTTGAAAGGCCATGAGCTTCTGGAACTTACTTACTTACTTACTTTAACTGTCTGCCAACCCATGAAGGATCTCAGCATGAGATACTACAGCGTGCTATCGGGAACGGTCGCTAAAACTAGGCCATAGTCATCGTTCCCTGTCTCTTATGACTCCCATCAGGCATGTGCTCCCACTGTAAGTACCAATTAGAGTTCCGCGGAGTATCCCGTGAATCTTCCTTGGATGGGAAAGGCTAAGCATTGAGTATGGTTGCTAATAAGAAAATTATGATACCTCTTCTTCGGGGGTTGTACAAAGTTGATCGGACACCTTGTGCTTTATCTTCAGGTAAACATTAGATTAAAGTGGTAGACAAGCCATCAATTAACTCGATGTGTGAGAGCTTATATGGTCTTGGGATTGGCTTTTCCAATTTTTCAAAACACTTCTGGTAAACAAATGATGGTTTGACATTCAGTATTGCTTGCTTTACTCTACTCTTACAGTACGGTGGCGACATGTCCACTCCAACAAACAAAAACAGAATTTCGAAGTCCTTAGTGCGCGAAAGACTCTTGTCAGCTGATGTTCGTTTGGGAGGTCCAATAAGAATTTAACTACGTCTGGTTGGGCCACGTGAAGATTCAGCTGAAATCAGTTCACAGACAACATAAATTTCTGTCGTCTACATTGGCATTCAGCTATGTTGTCCTTCAGTGACAGTAAAGTTCTGAAGCTTCACTGAACACTGAGTCACTGACCGAGACTTTCGCTAGGGTTAGAATGGCTGTTTTATGCAGCCTCTGACAGCCAATTGGTTTTGCTAAGATAAAGAATCAAGTTCCTAATCTTAATATTTGCTTAGCGAATAAGCTCGCGTAGGAAGGGAGCACCCAAAGCCATTGTTCTGGCATTTAGATGGGCCGGCCACTCACATAAAAAGTGCTGGAGTGTTTTCCTCTGAGTCGTATCCCTACAGCTACGACAAAATTCATTGTGGGGAATACCAAGTCAAGGTACATAATATTTCAAGAAATTTTTGGGACATTGAATAATTAGCATTCGCCTTGATGATCGGTTTGTGTACTGGAGGGCTCCGAAGCGCGACAGGTCTTGAAGAGCCAAGGCCTAAGTGGCTTACTCTCATCAACAATTCTCTGCGTGCGTGTGAAGAATTGAGGGGACCTACAATTTAACGCCGATTCCGAACAGCAAAGATGAGAAGCACTTTTTCATGACTAATTGATACTCTTGAAAGTTTTGTCAGTTCTTCGCAACAGTACAAATAGGACCCGAACCCACGACGTTTTGCTAAGCAGCCAACGCACCTGTAAGTAAGAATAATGTTGGTGTTGAAGACCAATAAGAATTTCGCTATGTCTGGTTGGACCACGCGAAAATTCTGCGGAAATCAATTTACGAACACCATAGATTTCTTGTGTAACAACCACCATTTACGACTGGCATTCATGCATGTTGTCCTTTAGCGGCGGTGAAGTTCTGAAGTTTCACTAAACGAGAGTAATCGTTGCGGAATACAATTCATTGTCAAGACCAATAATATTTCAAAAAAAATGCTGGGACATTGATTGGCATTCGTTTTGATCGATGTCTGCTTTGGGGGGCTCCGAAGGGTCAGGCGCAGGAACTATGATGAGGGCACTTACACCGTTTTCGCAAGAAAGTCTGCTTTGTTTCAGAAACATGTAATGTTTGTTTTTGAGGTGACGTAGTGTCTTTGGACGGTCCGTGAATATGTCTACAAAAGGTATCCCCACAGGAAAAACTCACATGGGGCTAAATCTGGCGTTCGTGCTGGTCACTGAGGATCGCCTCTAAGAGAGATGAGCCGTTCGGAGAAGTATTCACGCAAGTATTATTGACCTTCTTCAGTTCAGTTCCTCATAAAGAATTCGTTTCACTGTGCGACTAGAAATCCCTAAAGCAGCCGAATGTTTGCGTGCAGATCGCCTAGGGCATTTCGATGTTTTCTGGCCTCCTGATGGTTCTGGAAGGTCCATTAAATTTCTTCTGCATACTATCGGTTTCCTGAGTGTGTCCAACCACAAACAAATCGATTTCCGATCAGGCACACGACCTGGAGGTTCGATATTGAATTGGTTTATGAAAAGTAGATCCCGCGGCGAACTTTTGATTCAATCAAGCTTTGTAGCTCTGCCCTTAAATTATTCTCAGACTTTCTGCAAGTTGGCCAACATTGTGACCCGTATGTGGGACAACAGCGGTGAAGAGGCTCCTTTCAACTAACAGGGTATTCTTTAGTCACAGAAGATAGCTGAATTGTTTCTCCCTTCATCCACTTTTCCACTTTTAACACTTCATTCAAATAAATGTCAGGAATAGACCATTGCAGATTACATACTTACTTACTTAAGGTGGCGCTACAGTCCGTTGTGGACTTGGGCCTCAATCAACAGTCTCCGCCAGCCAGCTCGGTCCCTAGCTAGCTGTCTCCAGTTTTGCACTCCAAGTTGATTGAGGTCCTCTGCCACTTGTGTGCGCCACCTGAGTCGCGGTCTTCCTCTCATTCTGCGTCCCTCGGGAATAGTATTGAAGGCTTTCCGGGCCGGAGCATTGGTGTCCATCCGCTCTAAATGAACGAGCCATCTGACAAGCTAGACCTTGACCCTTCTGATTAGGTTCGTTTCGTTTTACAACCCGTAAGGTTCGATGTACACGGGGCTTTAGATTATCCGAAGAACTTTCCTCTCGAAACAGCCTTAGGCACATTCATCCGATTTTGTCAAGGTCCATGCTTTTGCACCATACAGCAGGACAGGGATGATGAGGGTGTTGTACAGTTTTACCTTAGTTGCTCGAGAGAGGGCTTTTCCACTCAATTGCTTTCTTATCCCAAAGAAACAAAGTAATTCTTCGTCTTATCTCGGCGCTGGTGTTATTGCCCGTGTTAAAAGCGGAGCCTAGGTAGACAAACTCCTCTACTAACTCGAAGTCGTATGCGTCTATTGTGACGTTCTTTCCGAGCCGTCGTCCGTCGGTGTTGGGTGTCCTTTCTTGAAGACAGCGTATACCGTTTTTCCCTCATTTACTTCTCATTTATAGACTTTTGCAAGAGAGGCACTATCTGGTGTTGACGGTAGAGTTTTAGACTATCTTCTCAAGAACGATGTTAAAAAAAATCGCATGACAGTGCATCGCCTTGTCTTTTTTGACATCGAAAGATTCCGTAAGCTTGTTGCAGATTAGGCATGTTTTTCGCGCTTATGAGATTTCCCCTTCCTTCATGAACAACCACCAATAAGTCAAGCGCTCATTGAAGCGATATCGGATCTGATGGCTCCATCGTCAGCAACCAATAACTCGAAACGCTTCACATCTACTGTGATTTTGAATATCTCGGTGAAACCAGCTGCTCATCTTATTTTAGTAACTGCGCTGAATCTCCTTCTTGCCTGAAGACATCCCATATCAGATTTCTTGTCTATCGACCTAATGCTTTTTAAAATCGATCCCATGTCAGTATTGAAAACCATATATCTGACCAATGCATTTATCCCAGAAGGATTACTGTTTCACTGTGAGGACCATTGAAATTTTCTGTTATAGATTTGATTTGTTTCGAAAAATAAGATTTTCTTGCTTCCGGGAAAATACTTCGAAGTGAAATTATGTACTTTCAACAAATTCATATCGCTTTCTTCTAGCACTTCCTGTTTTTGGCTTTGGTCCAGATATCCGCTGCACTACCTTGGCTACAACGAGGTAGTGCTTCGAGTCGATGTTGGCCCGTCGGAAGGTTCGGACATCAATAATGCTTGAAGAATGTCTTGCGTCGATCGCAGTATGATCAATTTGGTTGACAGTTGATTGGTCTGGAGACCTAAGGATGTTGAGATGTGGGAACCGTGTACTTGCTACTACTATATTTCGTCCCGCTGCAAAATCGATAAGCCTGAATCCGTTATCGGAGGTTTTTTTGTGCAGGCTGTGTTTTCCGACTGTTCCACCAAAGATGCCTTCTCTTCCTAGTTTGGCGTTGAAATCTCCTAAGACTATTTTTACGTCGAAGCAAGGGCATTGCTCGTATGTCTTGTCGAGGAGCTCGTAGAACTTGTCTTTGGTGTCGTCATCTTTCTCTTCTGTGGGGGCGTGAGCGCATATTAGGCTTATGTTGCCGAATTTAGCCTTTATCCGAATTGTGGTGAGGCGCTGACAGCTCTGAAGCTGCCTAGCATGCCACATCCAAACAGACGCTGTTGTTGTTCTCTGTAGCAGTCGCCGTAGTAGATATCGCAGTTTTTCATCCTCCTTTTGCCCGTCCCATCCCATCGCATTTCCTGGATGGCGGTTATATCCGCTTTATAACGGTCTAGGGCCCCCGCTAGTTGTTCGGCTGCACGTGGTCTGTTAAGGGATCTAACATTCCACTCGCAGATCCGAATCTCGTTGTTCATATTCCGTATGGTTCGTCATCAGTAAATCCGTCCGTATGCGAGGCTTGTTGTTGCTTAGCAAATCAAGTTCCACTACCCCATTTAATTTAAGAATTTATTTAGTTTTGTGTTTACCTTTCCAGTGACCCCAAATATCAATTTCTTCAAACTGTCTACTTAACAAATTTTCTGTGTTTTCTATTTTACTTGCAGACAACGTCACTTGCTTACAAACATTTTGCCTAACAGCTTTTTTTCAAGCTGAAAAAAAAATCAATTTATTTTTTAAATCATTTAAAAAGAAAACTATACCGAAACCTCTTATTACCGTTGCCTCAATTTGCGTCGCGCCATAATCGTTGCGGATTTTTTCAATTAATTCTTTTTTTGTAATTCGTTAAATGCGCTTCCGTTCGGTTTGACGCGAATGAACGACCATTTGATTACTTTTATTTTATTTTTGTGCGCGTGTTTTTTATTTTATCTCATTTTATTTGTATTGCACGCATTTTTTTTTGTTTTATACATTTTGTGCGTAAAATTCCACAAACGTCGTCATGAGTACTGCTGTCGTTACCAGTCCTCTTGCCAATGACAATAACATTAAACGCTTCGCGGAGTATTCGGCGGATGACACTAATGATCGGGATGCGAATGACAGTGATGACACCGTTGATGGTGATTACGATGATGGTGACAATGAAGATGACGGTGGAGACAATCCTTTGATTAAACGATTCAAACCTTCTTCGAGTCAGCAAAATGTTTCGGAGAATTTTCATCAGTCGCAAATTATCCGACGGAAAAAATTATTCGACTTGTCGAATGAAAAATGCGGTGGTGCTGTTCTGTCGCCGGTAACGGAAATTTCTTTGAATCTATCGGATACAACTTTGGGCACACCGGTGCGACCAATGAATCGAGATAACATTACCGGAAGGAGGAAACTCAGCGACGAGGGTGAGTGGTTTTTGAATTTTGTTTAGTTTTTAAGATTGAATTTGAAATTACATCGGCGGAAGCGGATGATGGTTTGGCGGATATTTTGTAACAATTATCTAAGACAACAACCATGTGTGCCGGTAAACAACAGCTTCTGCTACAGCATGAAAGATGGCAGTCATAAATTGGGCAACAGGAAACATACACCGTATTTGTTGAGACAATTATTTTGAATCAGACATTCAAATCAATTTTCTTCAAAATAGAAATCAAAATGCAGACATGTACATTTGAGTAATCTCTTCGGGATGAGACTAGGTGAGATGTGTTTCGCATGATTAGTGGCGTTTTTTCTGCCAAGTTCAACAAGTTGTTCTCTTCGAAGGTTGAGTGTATACTTTACTAATTGTAGTTTCATTTTATTATGGGATTACTGGAATGACTAAATGAGTTTTCTTTTTGATGTTTCGGATGACATTAAGCCTGGAGAGTGTGTTGTAATATTTCCAGCTTTGGAGATGAGGGGAAAAGTGAATGGATATTTTGGTGTTTTTCTCAGTTGTAGGAGAAGAACATGGCTCAAAAATGCCTGTTAAGATTGTTGTTCAATCGATAGAAGATCAACGTCCGTCAGCATTTGAAAAGCTACCACCTGGAAGAGTGTTTGTTTGACGGTATTTTCGTTGGGAATGCTGTTTTCAATGTTCAATGTTCAAATTTTCGTTTATTTAGGTTAAGAGGTTGACAACTGAGAAAAGATTTACATTAAGAAAGTGTCTTGAGACATAATATTTGTGATAAGATAAGCATTTGTTGTGACGATCTAGGTTAGGTTGGAGTGGCTGTCTAGATGTTATTGACTCACTTAGACCTCAAGGATCCGTTGTGACACCACTAAAGAAGTTACTCATGGGAGAGTAATGAACTTAAACAAACCATTTCGTAATTTTAATGAAGTTAGAGAGACATTTTGTGTCGATCGTTGCTAGTTCACTGGTATTATCGAAGAAGGGATTAACGAGATAGTTATTCCTTCTATTGGAGAGTGCCGGACATGTACATGAGGTGTTGGACTGTTTCCTCTTCCTCCTCGTCCATGCAGCTGCCACAGAAGTCGTTTGCGTAGACCCCTAGCCTCAAAGCATGTCTACCTATGAGGCAGTGTCCTGTTATGACTCCAATTGTAGAGCTTACATTTTGTCTGCTCAGGGAGATCAAGCCATTTGACCGTTTCAGGTCTATGCTTGGCCATATTTGTTTGGTTGCTAGGCAGATGGTACCCTGTTACCATCTAGCATTTGTTGATTCTAGAGCATATTGTTTGAGAAGATATTTGCATGTAGCAAGTGGTGTTCCTATGTTATGTCTTTGTCTAACAGTAGGCAGAAGTGTTCCGTTTTTGGCGAGCTCATCGGCTTTGCAATTTCCCGGGATGTCTCTGTGGCCCGGCACCCAAATGAGGGGAATGTTAAACTGTTCCGTCATCTCATTCAGAGACGATCGACAGTCGTGGACTAATTGAGAGTTTGTGGAGACAGACGCGAGAGATTTGAGAGAGGCTTGGCTGTCTGAGAAGATTCGTATATCCTTGCAAGATATAACGTTTTCTTTGAGCCAGGATAGTGCCTCTTTTCACCATTACATTGATTAGGAAGTCTATTTGATTAGATTAAGATTCAGTTGTTTCGAATAGATACCACTTCCAACGCCGTTATCGATCTTTGAACCGTCTGTATAGAAGTGTACCGTATTGTCTTCCAGGGGTCTCTCTTCTTCCCAAGAAGATCTTGAAGGGATTGAAACTTGGAAGCTATTATCGAATACCATTTTTGGGGTGGTGTAGTCTAAGCGACCTGGGATAGATCTGAAATTGTCTAGGATAGTAGTATGACCAGTGTTGTTACTAATCCATTGAGATGTGACTAAGTCTCAAGCATGAGTTGGCTGCCACGATTTTGGAGAAGAGGTGTTAGGTTTAAAAGCACTTCCAAGGCTGCTGTTGGTGTTGAGCGAAGTACTCCTGTGATGCACATACCTGCTGACCGTTGGACTTTGATGAGTCTATTCTGCCTCTCCGGATGGGGTGTCCTTTCTTGGGGTCGCTTGCAACGTCCTAGCAGAAGCGGGGATGGGGTGGGGTGTGGAATTACCACCCTTGGAAAAGCCGAGCGTCAAAGCTGTTCCACTAACGGATAGTTCCTTCATGTAAAGGTTGCGGCTAATAGAAGGAGAATGACTCCCGCTACTAGTGGCAACCACTGGATCGACAAACACCGTTCACACCCCTGAGTTCACTCGACAGCCTTTTCAGGAGATGTGACCGCATTACCAGCCCTGGCGCGATTTATTTTTTGGACGATTTTTCTGTTTGATTTGTTTTTCATTTTGTTCCCACGAGTAATGCGGAAAGACGGTCAGCCCCGGCAGAGCCGCTTGCCGGGGCAAGGCAGAAATATGACTCACCTTGCCACAGCATCCGAAAGAGCTTGTTAATGGCTGGTTTATCCCCAAACCTTTCGTTCTTCGGCATGGTTTTCGTACAAAGTACGCTCACACCACCACTGAAATTAGGAACCTCTAAACTATGATTGAATTGGGTTTCCGAACGTTGCACTATTGACGAGTTACAACAATTCGGCGACCCAACTCAACCTTAGCTAATCACCATCCTGCCAAAAACGCACAGGACTACTGTGGCGATCATTGCCCACCCGGCACCCACTTGGAGGGTTTGAATGAGGATTTTTGCCGGGTTAGTAGGTTAATACACCTTTTAATTTTCTTTCATTTTATTTCAAGGAAGGAACAAAATTCTGTGTCCTTCTTCCACTGATCTGGATCTTGAATAAAAATAAATTTTAACACAAGTTCAAGTCTCCATCGGCTGAGTGTATGTTAAAGACTGATTCATCACACGAACCTCTTTAAGTTTAATTAAAAAATTAAAAGCTGAGGCACCAAACTTAAATTTCTGTTTACATTTGAGTCGATTCGTTTTTTTATTGCAGCACCCCCAACATTTCATAATATTATGCTATCAATTAATTACTTCAAATGACCCTTGGAATCTAAAACCCGGTCTATGAAAAATTCATGTGCGTGACAACAAAACCGTCATATCGCCCTCGCTATTAAAAAAAAAAACGAAAACTTAGCGTACAATGATATTATTGTTTGTCTGGTTTGATTAAACACAACTTGACAGCTCCAACATAAATACGTGACCTAATATTAGTATTCAGCGCCATATGGTGCGTCAAATAAAGTAATAATAATTTTTTTTTCTTCCTTCGATGACTGTGCTTCGCCGTGATGCTTTTACGCACTCGAAATTGTTTGATATACGCTACGCACCCCAAGGAAAATCAAAAGTAAAGAGCCAATATTCGAGTTCTTGAGAGGGGCTTAAAATTTTATAACTGATTTCCGTGTGCGTCTTGTAATGAGTGTTGAATTTTTTTGTGAAGGCATATCACACACGATTGATATGACCTCGCTCGGGGCACTTGTGTCTTTTATTTCATAATAATTGCTGGGTGTTTTATAAACAAAGAGCATTTAAGCATGGTCCGATAAGTACTAAGCCTGCAAAAGAAAAACAAACATATTGAAAGTTATTTTTTTTTAGGTCTTAACTCGATACACTTGACCCAGTGATGCTCCGTCTTTTTCTTCTTCTTCATCAAAAATCTTCATCTAAATATCTTACCACTACGTCCAAACTGCTGGTGTATAAGAAGACAGTCTTAACATTAACAGTAGGTACTCACTTACGGATCCGAGACTTGGGTTCTGAGCCAAAGACACTCTGAACTCTTAACTGTGTTCGAAAGAAAACTCCAGTCTTGCGGAGAATAGTTGGCCCTGTTTGTGAGGAAGGACAATTTCGGAGACGATATAACCACGAGCTGTATCAAATCTACCGCGAAGCAGACTTGATGACAAAAATTAAGCTTGGTAGACTCCTGACCCAAAAAAAGGAGAAATGAGAAAAAGATCCGCAGATCCGCTTCCGCAGCTCAAAGATCTAGAAGAGTATCGGGCCAAAAACAACACCCGACGACGTTTCCCTTAAAAGTCGAAGCAATTAGCTTCTGGTTTCAGAACCGGGACACAGGCTCTTCGAAACAATAAAGGAAACCTAGTCACCAAAGCACAGGGAATTGTGGATGATTTCAAGCAGTACTTCCAACAGCTGCTGAATGCCGCATCATGTCGAGCGAGCTCATGACGAAAGAGAAGCGAGACCAGTCAATGAAGACACAGTCCCAGACCCCAGCACAGAAGAGATAGAAAGAGCCATCCAAGAGCTAAAAAATATGAGTGCGACCCATGTTGTCCACACGACTAACTTCCCAGAGCGAAATTTCCAGCCGATGCGTACCGTTGTAGTTTTACACACACGTTGTTTTCAAAGTTAAATTCCATAAGTTCATTTGAATAACAGTGGCGCCTATATTATTACTCCTGAATATTGTAGTTTTCTATTAGTGAAAGCATTTTTCTAATCGGATTAGTATTTCCGAATATTAATATTATATGGCAAAACAACGTTTGGTGGGTCAGCTAGTAATAAAATATAGTCCATGATACTCCTGATTTTTTTTTTTCACACTAACTATAAGATTTTTTGCACTCTTGTTGAAGTTATTGCAGAAATTATCATAATTTTCATTATATTAGAAGAAAACACCGCTACATTGGCTCGGCCACATCGAGCGAACAGACGACAACGCTCCAGCAAAGAAAGTCTTCTCATCGTAGCCCCCGGGTTCGAGACGACAAGGGACACCGAACATGCGAGGAACCGTTCTCTATGGAAGACCAATAATCGGGAATCGGGATAAATGGAAGAACTTTCTGAAGAAGGCAATAATCGGAACCCGGTTGTGACGCTGATGAAGGGAGAAACTACATAAGCCAGGTCGACAATGATGATGATGATGAATGGCCAGTTGTGAGCTTGTGTTGTGTATTAGCAATCAAATTCGGCGTCGAGTGTTGAGACTGTTTTTTTCGTGTTCCAGAAAACGGTGGCCATCACCTTTGATGGCAATAGGACAGTCTTCGCCTTCTTCGGAGCATGTTTGCTGGCTGAAGCCTCTGGTGATTCACGTTTTGTCGACTATCATGAAATGACACAGAAACTCCTTCGGATTGGCCTTAAACAACGTCAAACACTCCGGGCAAACGAGGCACCGACAGTTTGCTCATGTCAAAAATTTCATGCAGAATATGACGCACTTGATCTTTTGAAATGTATCTTCAATCCGTCAAAACAAAACAAAGTGTCCGATAAAGCTCAGATTTCGAGTGTGCAGGCGGCGAGGCAACGTTCTTATCGGGTATAGTCGTGTTGGATTCTTTGGAAATCACTCAGAAAATATTCGTCTTTTCGTTGAAGGAACCAATTAACCGTTTGAAATGCAAATGTTATCAGAACTCAAATTAGTTTAGCGGTCGATGACATAAGGCTTAAAATATCACTTTCCCAATTTGATCTCTCTCTCCGTAAATAGTGAATTTTACAGCCGGCTAATACTTTACTTATCGAAATCAACAAAAACCTAATAAATTGCACCAAATATCAGAATCAAGAAAAAGGAAACACTTACGAAGGCGTGACAACGGAAACCAAAGATAAAGTAATTGATCCTTTTGCCTACTTATTCATCTTCTTCGTCCTTTCTTGGCTTAACTTGTTGTTGTTGCCTTGATTTCCCTCAATCCAGGTGCGCGGGTGACATGGACATCTCTACAAACAAACTGCCATCTCCACACAAACACCACCGGTCAGATATTTCTTAGATTTATTGAGATAGGCACTAGAGAAATGCGGTTTGGCAATCAATAGATTGCAATTAGGATTTCTTTCACCTCAAAGAAAAGAAGAAAAATGAGATGAAAATTCGGAGATGGAGAAAGAAGACCGGCTCGTGCCATCTTTTTGTGGGTGTTGCCGATCAATTGCAATCTGGCCAATAATTCTTAGACCAATCAATGGACAATCAAGAACATTGACTCGGACAAATGTTGACAAAAAAAGTCGAGAACTGTCAAATTTTAACTAATGAAACAAAAAACCAGCAGAAAACTGACAGATGGCTTTGCAAAAGGAAAATCCTTTGACACCTAACTGGCGAGGACATGTGCTGCGCGGGATATTCCCGTTCTTATCTGTCATCGGACTATTCGTCCTTTATTTTTTATCGAACAATTATATTTTCCTGCGCACTAATTGTGAGGAGAAAATTTATTTAAATTTTTAACATACGAAGGACCCTGACAAGAACAAAAAATCGTCAGCTGAAAATTAGGATTTCTCCTGAAAGGCGCGAAAGTCTAGAGAGTCTAAATGGTGCAACGCTTCGCTTATCACACATTCGATTACTTTTTTAGGGGAATAATTACATCTTGAAGGACGAACACACCCCTGCAATGCGCTATCGTCCTATTTTGTTGTTCTTTGAGACTTCCACTATTCCACCAGCCAACTAAAGCGACTACGACGAGCGACGACGCAACGTGTTATAAGGAAGTAGGTTTTGGCGCGTGCTACATGCGCATCTTGATGCTGTCCCAGCTCGCTCTGTTAAAGAAGGGGGTGTATGCATTGCATTGACTTCTTCACCCTGCATCAACGGCATAACGTTTAGATGCCATCGCCTTGCTTTTGGTTTCGGTTTGATTATGGGTCTTAAGGATTTTCGTTCAGGGAGCATTGTTTTGCGGGACAATGTGTGTGAGCGAGTAATGTTTTGGGTTTCTTTATTGTTCGGGGGTGCAGCAGCAAGTCGAACACAAAAGGTTATTTAATTTTTTCTTTTCTTATTTTTTGTGTGTTTTATATGTTTATGATGGCGTTAAGGAGAAAACAACACATTTGCTTTATGCTATTTTGCCTTTGCTTTTGCTTTTGCGTCTTGAAGGGAGTCTTAATGCCATTGATCGGACGTGCAGTGAACTATTATTATGTAGTTTTATTAAGGCAAGACGTCAATTGCAGAATTTCCAGGTGTCAATGACACATAGAAAGAATGAAGGGCCGAATTGCGCGGGTTATGTGCTGTCAGCAACCGTTTTAAAGGTGGCCCACTGTTGGTTGATTGGTATGAGTGCTGAAATGAGTCGAAAAAAGTCACTACGTATTTAAATATCTTTTCATGTGACTTCAGCAAGTTCTTAATCTTAATTCTACTGTTGCATGTCTGCTTAATTTGGTATACGATATGTTTTCCATTGGACCTTGTTAGCGTGCTCAAAAGCAGGACAATAACTTCCAGCATGAGAAGTTTTACTACCACCAGATCGATGAATCGAGGTACCCCACAAGGTGGGGTCCTTTTGCCTCTTTTATGGAACATGGTTGTAAACGACCTACTAACATCAATGGAAGCACAGGGTTTCAAAGTGATTGCCTATGCTGACGACGTTGCAATATCTGTATCTGGGAAACACCCTCAAGTTCTCTCGGAACTCCTACAAAATGCTTTAAACAGGCTAACAAATTGGGCTAAGCAGTCTGGCCTGGACGTCAATCCACATAAAACTAGTACTCTTTACGAGAAGGTACAAAATTCCTCAGATTTACCCACCTACGATTAAAGGAATACCATTAAGCTTTTCCGACCAAGCCAAATATTTAGGCCTCATTTTAGACAAAAAACTAAATTGGAAGGCAAATATTGATGAAAGAGCAAAAAAGGCTACCGAAGCGCTTTTTACTTGTAAAAAGGTCATAGGCTCAAAATGGGGTTTCTCCCCAAAAATAACCCACTGGCTTTACACTTCGATCAGACCGATACTCATTTATGGAGTTGTCGTATGGTGAACCGCACTGGACAAGATGGTAAATCTAAATAAGCTCATCAAAGTCCAGCGGTCAGCAGGTATGTGCATCACAGGAGCACTTCGCTCAACTCCAACCGCAGCCCTGGGAGTGCTTTTAAAACTAACACCTCTTGACATCTTCTCCGAAATGGTGGCAGCCAACTCATGCGTGAGGCTTAGAGCCACCTCTCAATGGAACAGTAACAACACTGGTCATACTACTATCTTACACAATTTCAGACCAGATTGATTAGACTATACCACACCGAAAATGGTATTCGAAAACAACTTCCATGTTTCCATCCCTTCAAGATCTTCTTGGGAAGAAGAGAGACGACTGGAAGACAATGCGGTACACTTCTATACAGACGGTTCAAAGGCCGATTACGGCGTTGGAAGTGGTATCTATTCGAAACAACTGAATCTCAGTCTATCATATAGACTTCCCAATCAATGTAGTGTGTTCCAGGCAGAAGTAATGGCGATTAAAGAGGCACTATCCTGGCTCAAAGAAAACGTTATATCTTGCAAGTATATGCGTCTGTCTCCAAAAACTCTAAAATAGTCCCCGACTGTCGATCATCTCCCAATGAGATGACGGAACAGTTTAATATTCACCTCATTTGGGTGCCGGGCCACAGAGACATCCCGGGAAATTGCAAAGCCGATGAGCTCGCCAAAAACGGAACACTTCTGCCTACTGTTAGACAAAGACATAACATAGGAACACCACTTGCTACATGAAAATATCTTCTCAAACAATATGCTCTAGAATCAACAAATGCTAGATGGTCACAGGGTACCACCTGCCTAGCAACCAAACAAATATGGCCAAGCATAGACCTGAAACGGTCAAAAGGCTTGATTTCCCTGAGCAGACAAAATATAAGCTCTACAATTTATTGGAGTCATAACAGGACACTGCTTAATAGGTAGACATGCTTTGAGGCTAGGGGTCTACGCAAACGACTTCTGTAGAAGCTGCATGGACGAGGAGGAAGAGGAAAGAACAACAACACCTTCTGTGTACATGTCCGGCACCCTCCAATAGAAGGAATAACTATCTCGGTAATCCCTTTTGTCTCTCTAATTCCATTAAAAGTACAAAATGGTTTGTTTAAGTTCATTACTCTCCCATGAGTAACTTCTTTAGTGGTATCACAATGGACCCTTGAGGTCTAAGTTGACTTACTTAACAACTAGACAGCCACTCCAACCTAACCTAACCTTGTTAGCATATTAAACCTCTTTGCAGTGTTGCATTTCATAATACCATTCCCACCCTAAATCTTACAGCAGCACTGATATAAAGAAGAAGTTTTGTTATCAATAAGTTTCTTTTGAAATACGCACACGAATGCAAACAAATTCAGGTGTTTTCAACTATTTCACCATCAAGAAGGACATCCTTGCTACACAAGTATTTTTAATGTTTCCATGGAACGGTGATTGTCGGGCCTGCTAGTGTCCTGAAATTTAAGTCAATGACATCCTTCAATCGATTAGGTATACACACTCCTTTTTGAGCTTTCCTATAAGAACTCGAAATTGCAATATTGTCAATATCGGTTAAGAATAAGTTGTAACATTTATGAGCTCTCCTTTGCGACAACGTTTGTCGGGCACGCTAGTAAGCGGAATTGTAGGCCTAACCATTTAACAATGCATTCAAACAGACACATAATTTCATTAAAATAGATTAAGCCATTTAAGAATTCACCGCGTTTATTTTTCTTGACCGGTAAACCCATGCAAGACGAGTGTTCAATATCTAAGCTTAAAGCCCAATGCACCAAGAAAATTCGACGTTGGACGACACCAGATCCTTCTCCGATCGAGTGTCAAGTAACCTCTTAAGAACTCCTATGTCGTTATCATCAAGTGTCGAGGACCAGTTGCAACATTGCCAGAAAGCAGTTAGGAATGCCGCCTCTAATGTGCTAGGTTTCACACAGCCACCAAAGCGAAACCCCTTGTTTGACAGAAATTATAGGTAGGCGCTACCACGAGTAGCTCCAGACCTGCATGCACAGCTCTACGCAGCACTACGAGCAAAAGAGGAGAGAAGAACACCGGCTTCTTAGGATAAGAAAGTGGCAGCACGAGAAGCGTCAGTTCGAAGGTTTTATCGGAAGGTATAACAGCTGCCTCAAGGTCATCGAGCAGGAACCGATGGCTGCAGAGATAAGCAAGGGAACATCATAGAAGAATCGTAGTCGATGCTGGGGATTTGGAAAGACCACTTCTGTAGACTGTATAACGTCGACAACGAACAGAATCTCGCCGTCAGTCAGGAGCCATTGTCATTGAAACAAAGTGAAGAAGAAGTGAAAACGGCAATCTCACGGTTGAAATCCAACAAAGCCGCTTTAGCAGAAGGTCTAGCTGCCGAGCTGTTTAAAGCAGCCGGCGACGATCTAGATGGGAAAATGCACCAAATCATCTGTAAGGGTATGATCGCAAGAATGCATGCCCGTTGAATGGAACTCCAGCATTGTTTGTCCGATCCTGAAGAAGGAGATCCTCTAATCTGGGCCAACTACAGAGGAATCAGCATTACTTAACATCGCTACAAGATCCTCTCTGCCGTAATATGTGAACGTCTGAAGCCTTTCGTCAACAATCCGATTGGTCCTTATCAATGTGGCTTCAGACCGGGAAAGGCAACTATCGACAAAATTTTCACTTTGCGGCAGATCTTGGGAAAAACCTATGAGCTCCAAATCGATACCCACAACCTTTTCATCGATTTTAAGGCCGCGTATGACAGCATCTACATCTACAGAGACGAACAGTTTAAAGCTATGTCTAGTTTTAGCATCCCTGTCGAACTGGCTCGCCAGTGCAAAATAACGCTGAGCCATCAGGGTTGGCAACGAGCTTACGTAATTTTTCGATGTCACAAAAAGATTCAGACAAGTTAATGCGCCGTCATGCGATTCCTTCACCATCATTCTTGTGAAGATAGTGCAAAACTTCAACACCAACACCAGAGGCACTATCTTTGAGAAGTCCGTCAACGAAGAATCACTCTTGCCAATCGCTGCTTCTTTGGACTAAGAAGGCAATTGAGTTGTAAAGTCCTCTTTAAAAAAACTGTACCCTCATCATACCGGTCCTCATTTATGGTGCAAGGACATGGACATTGACAATATCGGATGAAAATGCTTTGGGCTGCTTCGAGAGTAAAATTCTTCGAGTGATTTCTGGTCTCGATTGCATAAATGGCGAATGGAGACGAAGATTGAAGGAAGAACTGTACGAGCTGTTCAACTACACTGACTTAGCCAGAAAAGTTAAGGTCCGTAGAGTATTCGAATCCCGCCAGGACGTCGCAGAAGAGGAAGACTGCGACTCAGTTGGAACAGAAGTGGATAAGAGGACCTCAACGTCGAAACAGCTAGCTAGTGACCCAACGCTTGTTGGATGAGGCACTGCACCTAGACCGACCTGGACTGTAGCGCCACTTTAAGTGTCCATTTGTCGAAGAAGGTATTAAAATACCGTTTATCACCATTTCTGGGTGAACAAAACTAGTTGCGGACAAGAAAGTTACAGAGGATGATGATGATGATGCTCATCAAACTACTTTTATTAAGTTATGTTGTCATCCTTCAACATTTCGTCCACTTTTCAGGCTATCGATGCAACTGGACGTTGACATTTCTTCGCCTAACTATAAAATTTTGATTGACTCCTCAAAATCATAAAACACCACACTATCAACTGTTACTCTCTATGTCACCCTCTGCGACATTTACTAAACAAACGGTCGGCAGTTGTTACAATATTCATTACCTTCCTTTTCTTACTTCCCCCTCAGAAAGTAATTATTATCCGATTGCAACCCAAAATAACAAGAGAGCGAGAGAAAAAAAAAATTGTATCAAGAAAAAGGAATCTATTATATTCCTTGTGACTCCCGAAAGTCTTGGCTCTCGATGGTTGTAAGAAAAACTCCAGGTGCTCTAGGAAATTTCCTCAATGTTGGGTTCTTTAAAAAAATTTTTACTTTTTGAGCCCCCTCCATCACTCGTGCCAAATCTTTTGTAAGAAAAGAAGAAAATTACAGTTTCATGAATAGAAAAAAGGGAACCACCCGGCTCCTATTACTTGACATAAATACAAATCTTTACAGTTAGAAAATTCATATTTTGAGTGATACCCATTTCTAAGGGATCCGAGTTGAAGAGAGAAGTTGGAGCAGGCTGCAATGGGGACCTTGTAAAAACACAAAAATAGTATTTAGGACATTTTAATCATAAATCCACCGGAAGTCTCAAACTTTTCGCGCCATTTTCTCCCCACGCAGCGCATCACTACACCAATAGTGGCCTTTGAAAAATTTAGGAGTGTCCACTTCATGGTAACCATCCTAGCATAGCCAAAGACTCAGACAAGTGAAATAATTTTCTTTGTACATTTGGTGAATCCCCAAAAGAAAAAGAAGAAATTTGGTGGACTTCCTCTTTGACGCTAATTTACAATTTAATGACTGGTTTCGCTGTTCTTCTTTTACTGACCGATTAGGGTCAGAGCTCAGCAAGGGTTTTTCAAGAAGAAGAGAATAATTGCGTCGTGCCTCGTGCAGCAGGAGTATACGCAAGACGTGAATGCATTGCATTTCGGGAACTGCAACGAAGTTGAACTTCTTAAAATTATTAGGGGACAATAATAAATAATTCGCGTTTCGAGGGTTTGGTTTCTTCAACTTTATATTTGTAGCTTAAAAAGTAAGACGCAATAGGAATCAAGGTTCAGTGACTGTGTAGGGACGGTGGAATAGATTTAAATCGCTTCTATAGCAATCATAATAAAAGGGAGAAGGAAATTTAGGAATTGGTTTGATCCCATATTAAACAATAATAATTTCAAACTATAAATGTTCAGTCAAAACTTTAATATGACGACGTTACGTCATTCTTGAAAAGTTTACTTTGCTATTTCCTAAACGGCTGATATTACGGCAATGCAACAAGCTTGTCCAATTGTGTAAGACCTTGTTTGCTGATATTTTTTGTTACCATAGACTCAAATTGCAGCTCTAAGGCGACATTAACATTCTTCATGAACCAGTATCGTCCTTATCCATTTCTTCAATTTCCTTAAAATCAAAAGATCGTTGATAAAATTGCTAGGCTCTCATTTCATAAAGATTTGTTTATAAACTGCACCCACTCAAGAGGTTTTTTATACCCTAATTATGCCAGATATACAGAGAGTGCTTTAGGAAGGGGTTGGGAAGGAGGTGTCGGTGTACATTGGTATTGAATTCCTGAACATTGTAATGATTGGGAAAGACAGGCTGAAGAAAGTTCCGCATTCGCGTAGTACGGCTAAAAACGATTCTCTTGAGAGTATGTCTGAAGTGATCAGGGATAAACAGATGGGCATTTTTAGACGCGCAGGTATTAAGGGTGAAATGTCTAAGGGTTAGGTTAGGTTAGGTTAAAGTGGCTGTCATGGATGTTAAAAGACACACTTAGGCCAATTGAAGGCCCGTTCTTCTGCAGAAATCATTAGAAAATACGCCCAGTCGCGCGGCGTGTCTTCCTATTAGACAGTGTCCAGTAATGACACAAATTAACGAGCTTATATGCAATCTGCTTAGAGATATCAGGCACCTAAATCTCTTTAAGTCCAGATTAGGCCAAATGTTTTTCGTCGCCTGACAGGTGGTTATGTTATTCCACCTGATGTTAGTTCTCTTAATAGCATCTTGGTGTAGCAAAAGTTTGCATGTAGCGATTGGTATGCCAACATTAGCCATTTGTGGTTTAATGGGTAATGTTGTACCATATTTGGCGAGTTTATCGGCTTTGCAGTTTCCTGGAATGTCTCTTTGGCCCGGCACGCATTGAAGGACGATCGACAGTTTTGGACCGTAATTGAGTTTGTAGAGACAGAGTCCAGGGATTTTATAGCTGCCTGACTATCTGAGAAAATCCGGATATCAGATGTGGATACCACGTTTTCTGTGAGCTAGGACAGGACCTCCTTAATCGCCAAAAGTTCTGCCTGAAACACGCTACAATGATTTGGAAGGCTGAATGAGAGACTTAGTTTTAGTCGCTCGGAGTACACACCTCCATCAACACCATCACCAGTTCGATCCATCTGTATAGAAGTGGATTGCCTCGTCTTCCAGGAATGTGCTCTGTTAAAGAGTTTTCCACACTCTTTTCTGAGCGAATCGAGACCCGAGGTTCACCAATGTGGTTTCTTTTTTCCCCTTACATATACAGGTGGATAGGCAATCTCTAATGATCTGTTCATAGCTAAGGTTAAGTCCTTGACTTTGTTGTCAAGTTCACTAGCATTAAGAGAGGGACTTAGGAGTCCTGGTTTAATTAAACTTTGAAGTGTGGTTTTATAAGTGGTCTAATGGGTTTTTCGGTAATTACGAACTTTTAGTGGACTAGATTTTTCATCAACATTGATTCTGAATTAAATGTATCTGTGCTCAGAGAATGAGTGTTCTTTGGATACCTTCCAGTCCAGAATCATGCGATTGAGTCGGAGACTAGAGTTATATCAAGAACTTCTTGTCTCGTTCTAGTGACAAAGGTAGGTTCGTTACCAACATTACTTACTACGAGGTTAGTACCAAGGATGTAATCAAAAAATGACCCACCTCTTTCGTTGATGTTAGTACTTCGGCTTCCCCACATAGTATGATGACCAGGGAGAAGGGCAAGGTAGTCATGGCCGAGATATGCCGACACTAGCCAGTAAACTCCATTGGCTGTTTCTAGCCTAGCTACGGTAGTATCTCTATTACTGAAATTATGGAGTAAAAATACATTTATGCTACGTTTTAATAATATGCAAGATCTAGGTTCACCTTTATCACTCACATACAGTAAGTAGTACCCAGGAGTCCTGAGTCCACGAATAATGGTTCCATGGTTCCTGGATCAGGACGATGTTTTCTCCACTTCTGGCCCAGGTGAAGTATGACTGAGGCTAAAGCCTTGATGGAGTGTTCGAGATTAATCTGCACTAACTGCATCATTTTGGATACAATTAGGCAGATCAACCTCCACCACAGTTTTATCTTTTTCTTCTGAATCGGGAGATGAGTCCAACAGTTCATCCTCGTTCAAAAGAGTATCTACGCAGTCCTCAGTCTCCATTAAGGTTTGACTGTTGTGGACATCAGTAGAAGGTTGAATCGTCGCTGGAGAAGACAAGGGTACAACGTCAACTACCGATGGTAGGGATGACGATGTAGCAGGCTTCTCGGCCAAAGGTTCACCTTCAAGTTGGAGTGGAGGCTCGCAGTTTGCAGGGACCTCATCTTTTTTGTAGACTTTTAAGGTGACTGTCTCAAAGTCGTATCTTATGGAGCCTTTTGTTAGCGCAAGCGGAGCCAGGGATTCCTTATTGATCACCACAATGGCGCTTCTATAAGAACCCTTAACTTCTTCCAGCTTAGCGATCATGTCTAAGGGTAGAAATGCAACTTTCTACTTCACTAGAGCACTGACCGTAGAAAAACGATAGAACAGAGAGAGACGCGAAACGTTACGACAGTGATCTAACGAAGTGAATGAGTCAGTATATTGTCTCTATCAGCAATCGTTCTTAGGGGTAATTTTGTATACTGTTATAGTAAAAGCACAAAAATACGTTATAAAGAATATATGTACTTCAATAATAATTTTCAAATTAAATTCATTAATACATTAAGTTAGCTTAAATAATTAGTGGTATGTGGTTGGCAAAGTTCTCTGAACGACTGACCGCTGCTGGACTTCATAAAGGTAATGTAAGCTTATCGCTGTTATGTGTTGCAGACTGGAGATTTAAGAGAATGCAGCTTCTCTTATATTAAGTCTGCATAATTGATCTGCATGTATTATGGATTACTTCATTTCCTCCCCAACTAATTAAGACATCAATGAGTTATCTGGAATCGGACAACTGGTTTTCTGGTCCTGGTTGACTGTCTCAAGATAGGTGAATCAGTTTGCGGTGCAGGCTGGACCATCGGATTAAAGCGTTGCTGTCATGCGCGTTTTCCAGTGGTCTAGAAATATGAGGAGAACTACTGTCAGCATTACTTGTTTGCATACTTGCCTGATTCAATTCGACTCGTATCAGATTGTCATCGGTTGTGAGCTCATTTGTGTTAGACGTGTCGTATTCTTTTCGAGCTCTCAGCTGATTCTGGTTCCGCCGCCACATTCCAAATGGTGTTGACACAAGATACATCATACGACCAATTTTATGTACAATCACTCCACGAACCCAACCTGGGCCACGTGAAAAGTTTCTCGCAAAGACTAGCTGTTCCTTATTGAAACGAACTCCCATTTCAATACTTTTTCTCTGAGGACCTGGGAGCATCAACGATAGAGAAATCTTTGGTTGTCGCCCGTGGAGAGTTTCTGCTGGTGACTTTCCAGTAATCGTGTTTGGAGTTGATCTAAGTGCTGAGCAGATAAAGCAATGCAGAGTCTTCATCTTCTCCTCCAGCAACTGCTTTTTTTTTAATGCTGTTTTAAATGTTCTTACAAAACGTTCTGCTTCTCCATTTGAAACGGAGCAGAGGTTAAATGCTTAATTCCGTTTTACAAAATTCGGTAAATTCGTTGGATATAAATTGTCGTCCATTGTCGGTGACGATTGTTTCAGGAAGACCTTCGAGTGAAAATATGCCTTATAAGTCAGATATGGTAGCATTAGAGGTGATGGAGTTCATCTTAACTATAAATGGAAACTTGGAATATGCATCCACGCATATCATCCACATGTCTCCGAGTAAGGGGCCCGCAAAATCTAGGTGTATGCGTTCCCATGGGTTTGTAGGTGTGGGCCATGTTGAAAATTCCTTGTGGGGGCTGCTGCTTAGCTGTTGACATTCATTGCATTTTGCCGTTCGCTCTGTGATGCACTTATCAATCATGGGCCACCAACAATACCTTCTTGAGAGCTGTTTCATTCGCGTAGTACCCCAATGACCACTGTGCAATAAATCTAACACTTTTTTCTGTAATGCTGCTGGAATGATAACTCTAGCTGAATCGACTTGAAGAAGAAGGACATTGTTTTCTATGAGCAATGAGAACCTGCGATCAAAATATGGCTTAAGAACTTTATCTTCTTCGGCTAAATGCTCCGGCCAGCCATTGCGGAAAAAATGTAGAACTTTTCTCAAAACAGGGTCTAAGCGGGAAAAATGGGCAATTCGATCGGAATCTATTGGAAAATCATCCCAGTTCATTTTGACAATTAATTTGCATGCAGGAGTGTTCACTACCATCGAATTTTTCGTCTGGGCCCATCGGCAACCGCGACAGGGCATCGGCATTACCGTGCTGATTTGTCGGTTTGTATCGTATATCGAAACGGTATCCCATAAGGAATAAGGCCCAACGTTGTAGGTGTTGTGCTGTTAGCACCGGCAAATTTTTGTGTGGGTTGAATATTGTCACTAATGGCTTGTGGTCAGTGTATAATATAAATCGTCGACCGTAGAGGTACTGATTGAATTTTTGAATGCCATAAATAATTGAAAGAGCTTCTTTTTCAATTTGGCTATAACGCTTCTGATGGACGTTTAATGTTTTGGATGCGTGGGCTATTAGAATCTCTAAACCATCGGGTTGTTGATGTGAAATAACAGCGCCAATTCCATGTGAAGACGCGTCTGTGGCAAGTATAATGGGTAGATCATCATTAAAATACCTATGTTAGTAATGTGGCGTCTATTAACTGGGACTTTAAACTTTGGAAGGCATGCTCTTGCGCTTCACTCCACACGAATGGTACATTTTGCTGTCTTAATCTATTCATTTGGGATAGATTTTTAATAAATTTGTTATAATAATTAATTTTCCCAAGGAAAGCTTGGAGTTCTTTAAGATTACTAGGTCTTGGGAGCAATTTAATGGCGCTGACATTTGCATCGGATGGGCTTATACCGGATGCACTTATTGTATGACCTAGATAATTGATTTTCGGTTGTAGGAAGTAGCATTTATCTTTACTGCAAACTAAACCCTTTTCGTGCAACCGTTTGAAAACCTCTCTCAAGGAATTGAGGTGTTCGTCTAAGGTGGCACCTGTGACTACAATGTCATCAGGTAATTAACACAATTGGGGACATCACCAATTACCTGCTCTAGTAATCGCTGGAATATAGCGGGCGCACTGGAAACCCCAAATGGTAGACGTTGGTACTGATAGAGACCTTGTGAAGTATTAACAACCATGATACGCTTCGATTCCTCGTCCAGCTCTATCTGCAAATACGCATCAGATAAATCAATTTTGGAAAAAAATTTACCGCCCCGAATTTTGTACATCAACTCTTCTACTCTGTGTATAGGGTATTGGTCCACATTAAGTTGTGAATTAACGGCCTTAAAGTCGCCGCAAATCCTTACACGACCATCCTGTTTCGGAACGATGACGACGGGAGCTGCCCAGCCCAGTCACTAAACTTTATTGGTTTCCATATGCTTCTTACCACGAGTCGTTCAGCCTCAACTTTAAATGCTTGAATTTGCGAATACGGAATTGGCCTAGCTCTGCAAAATTTTGTATGTGCGTTTGGTTTCAGTTCAAGATGTGCTTTATATGGCACGCAACGCCCCAGGCTACTCTCAAATATAGAGCTAAACTCACAACACATATCATTCACTTTTTTCTCTGGTCCTTCTACAGCTGCCGATTGTATCACCTCTTGTCTCATGCCCAGTCCAAGCCAATCTATCCAATCCATCCCAAGAATATTGTTTGAACCTCTCACTTTCGTAATAACAATTGGAAGCATTTTCTGAGATCCACCGAATTCCACCTTAACACTTGCCTTTCCCAACACTGGTACCATTATATTGCCATAACCATAACCTTTAAAAATCAGATCTGCAGGTTCTATCTGCATGCCCTTTAACTTCTCGAACTCGTCCAGTCCAATCATTGAACAAGTTGATCCAGTGTCGACTTGAAATTTCATAAGAAGTGCGTTTACTTTTATGTGAACAAATATTTTGTTCCCTTCTCTGTGTGGCTGCTCGTTAAACTCGGTAGCCACGTGATCTATTGTGGTCTCGCACATGTTCCTAGCCTCTATGACATTGACATGCCCAATTGCATGATTTACCACGGGCATCGTGGTAAGCCAAGAGGCTTAATTATGCAGCTGGAGGACCAGCCCAAAAATTGTAGTTTTATTCTTATAGATTGTAGCCATTATCAGAACGGGAGAAGTATTTCTTGCACGGTCCTAGAAACTCCAACATCTTGCGGCATTTTTGGTGACATATGTACGCGTTCCATTAGAGGTGGTCAGTGATGCACATACCGAACATCACGAAGGATGTGATTGTGAGTCTGGGAACGAATGAAAAGCTAAGGGTACCTATGAAAAATTTATTGGATTAGAAGTTGCAGACAAGAGATCATTTATAAAAATGAGAAAGAGTGTAGGGGGCTAAACGGAGCCCTGGGGCACACCAGAATTTATTTTTGTGGGTTTCAGACTTGAATCCGTCAAAGATGCCACTTATCCACAATACAACACAATCCACATCAAACGGTGGCGGTCAAAGCAGCTAGCCCTATACTAAGTGATTAACACAGATGAAAGTAGAAGACGTGCTGTGTGCTCATGTTCCAGGGTCGGCTGAGTCCTTTTCCTTGGAAAATATGATTACTTACTTCAGGCCTTTACTACGATATGATATCAGAAATGCGTTCAATAGCAGCTCTACAAAATGTAAATTCCTTAACTTTTTTTTTAATTCATCGTGATTTTTCTCCTTATTTGTCCTGATCTAATCTTCTTTTAAACGGAACCAACAACGATACGTATTTCTTCCAAAATCTTAACACTTAATGGACGCATGACATCATCTGTTTTCTTGCACCTTTAGGCAGCACACCCCTACACCAACTATTCACCCTAACCTAAGCCCACACCAGGCTTCCTTGACTTATTAAGAAGTCGCTTGAGTACTATTTTAGCAACATGCGGACAGAGGGACACAGAACACTTCTCTTGCTTAATATATGTGCAACAACAAGAAACATACAAAACGTCTAAGAAAAAGTTCCTTCTTTTCTTGATACGAATGCGAAAAAATGTTCTCCCAGTCGTGCCTTACCTATATCCCTGTGTAGAATTTATGCAGCACTGATCCAGACGTCATTCTCCTTGACAAAAAAGAAAACAAGAAACAATTAAGGACTAAGAAAATCAGAGCATTCCGTCGTCGTCCTTATCGTCGATAGCAAATAATTCCTTTTGAAAATTGCACAAAACGAACAATGACCACATGCAGTGCGAAATTGCACAGTTTCGAAAATTTTAAGATTTTTGCTCGGTCCCCGTTCATCCGTCTTTTTGGAAAAAGCCATCAGCAAAAGGAAGAAAGAGGCAGAGAGTGAGAAATAAAAAGGCGCGCAAATAGTTAGTTCAATCACCCTTCGAACGAAATTTTGACGTCTTCAGTGCTCTGACATCATTCATGATTTTTGGCACATGGACAATGCACACCTTTCCCCCCCCTGCCAGCCAGCAGTTCGTCCGTCGATGGATTGATCATATGGTTGTGACTTGTGAACGATTTGTGCTGTGCCCTCGAGCTTCATGTTAAAACAAATAGAAAATCGATTTGACAGATCGTGGTTTTGCCAGCTAGAGTGCTCTGCTCTTTTCAACTGAGACAGAGAGAGCGAAAAAGAAACGAGCAAGCTAGGGGAGGCTTTTTGAAGTTTCAAATGTCAATCTCCTGTCGAGGGAGCCACTGCCACTGCCACATCAACTGAACACTATAACTTTCTGATTTGTGCGGTGACTTCCACTTGAGTGAATCGATTTTTTCCATTGCATTTCTGAAAGTGCGAAACCATCTATATGACGAAGTCCCGTTGCTAGAGCGTTTTACCTTGCGCTCAGGGATCTTAATGAATCTTTGTGTATCCTTGAAAGAAATTGAAATCGAAAAGTGGTGTTTGGGATTTAATTGAAAATTTTATTGTAATGTTTTGACTTTGATTGACTCAGGTTTTTTTTTGTTTCTTCTCGTACAAATGTGTGACATTTCAGATTGGGCCATTGTCTGGGCAACGATTTTCTTCCGATTGAGTGAGTTCCTTGGCGCGATCAGTTAAGTGCAGGACAGGAATATGAAACAACAATTAAACTGCATCCCGTACTTATTTTATTTTCAAGATTTGGAAACAAAAACGTTTGCACAATACAAACACAAAGACTTGGAGAAAAAGAAAACACTTGAAATATGATTTCAAACAATGGCGTTCAGCAGTAATTGCTTCAAATTTGAGTAACCAACATTTTAAGTGGGCTAGATTTCAAGATCATGGTGCAACAATTTCTTGTCACTTGATCGGGCAGGTAAGTTGAACAGGCACAATATATGGTGAAAATGGGGTCCTTCGTTTGAAATCAGATTTTGACTTGTTGGAAAATGAATTTTGTATTGTTGGACGAAGTTGGCGGCCTAACTGGTGTTTTGGAATCATGTTTTTGCAGAGCTACTGTTTGGACATTGACATGTACGACGTCCTTGCTTACACCATCCTAGTTCGAATCGACTGAAAGTTCACATTTTGTATTATCTTCAAAGGGAAGTGGCTGATAAACCGCGGTTTGTGTTCGATGGTCAACGAATTTGAAATCGAAAGCAATCATCCTCTCATCGTCTCCGCAGTGGGACGGATAACAATGTTCTTGCGAAGAAAAGCTCCATGTTCCAGTTGCCAGGTTCAAGAACCAGAAAAACCATAGGTACTTTCGCTACAAATATCGAACAAATGCTAATAGACTGATTGCTCGGTATTGACGGTTGGAAGCCCCATGCTTGGAACATTCTCGATGGAATACTCAAGTTGAGGTTCTGCATAGACTGATGTGAAGTTGGAACATTTGAACTCAGATCAACAATTTACTTATTGAAATGTGGCCAGAGAGTTGAGCATGGTGCAGGAACGATGTGTCCGAAGTAAAAGTCCAACAACATTGATATCATGCAAGTTGTTTTCTGGGAACTTTGTAAACATTCAAAAGTTTCCATAGACCTCAACTCCCATGTCCCTCAAATCCATAGTGAACAAGTGAATGGAAGCTAAGGTAATGGTTCAATCTAGATGGAACAAAAAATTTAACCATCGTACCTATACCAAAAGTTCCGAATTTCGTTTTCGAGAGAGACGCTTAGAGCCTCCGATAAATAACCCCCTCAAACGGCAACAAGACCTGGAACGACAACGGGCTATGAATTGAGAGTTTGTATCTACATGGAATGTACGAACACTCCACACTCCAGGTGCTACTCTGTCCTCACGCAGTATACGGCAGACATTACTGCGATTCAGGAAATTCGATAGATAGGATCAGGAACAAAGAAAAAAATTGGGACGTTTATTACATCTATCATCAAAGAATGCACATATTTGGATAGGGATTTTTCGTGGGAAATCGGCTAAGTTCCAAAGTCATGGATTTCAAACCAATTAGTAATCGCCTGGCTGTATAATCCGAATCAAGGCCATACTACAAAATATCAGTTTAATATGTGCACACGCCCCTACCGATTTTTACGACTTCCAATAGAGCCTAAGGAGCCTTTCCAGAGTACGACGTCAAATTGTACTCGGAAACTTCAATGCAAAAATCGGAAGGGAAAACATCTTCGGCGGGTCAGTTGGAAAGTACAGCGTCCACGAAGTTACAACATAACGGCTTCCGACTAACCTATTTTCCTGCATCTCGTAATACGGTGATAAGTAGCACTAGGTTTTCAGGATGGAAGTTCAACATAGATTCCTTTAGCACCCCGGTAATGCCGAGACTACAGTTAGCACCTGAGTGAGAGACTCTCCGCCGTACTCCCAAATGCAACAGACGCCAATGCCCTTTGGAACCAGTATCGTGAAATAATTAAAAATGTAGCCGAAATCGCCATAGGCTGCCAAACACCACTGGAAAAGTACCCGTGGAAAAAAGAGCATGCGCAATTTCTCAGCTCGAATAGTTAAGTTCCAAGAACAACGTCCGATGCTTCTTTAAAGGTCGAAGCAACTATCTTCTGGTTCCAGAACCGGGACACCGGCTTTTCGAAACAGTGAAGGAAACCTTGTCACCGAAGCACAGGGAATTGTAGATGTTTTCAAGCAGCACTTCCAACAGCTGCTGAATGCGCAAAATGTCGAGCGAGCTAATGACGAAAGAGAAGCAAGACCAGTCAATGAAGACCCAGTCCCAGCCCCCAGCACAGAAGAGGTAGAAAGAGCCATCCAAACGCTAAAAAATAACAAGTCCATCTGGTGGGATGGCATACCTGCGGAGCTCTTTAAATATGGAGGAGGTGTTTTGACGAACCGCATGTACCAGCTCATCAACAAAGTGTGTGAGACAGAATGCATGCCCAATGCCTGGTCGATAATCACCATATGCCTCATCTACAAAAAATGCAAAAACTACCGAGGCTAGGAAATGCGCTGTCATGTGATTTCTTCAACATAGTTCTGGAGATAGTGCTCAAGGCGCGTGTGAGTACGGAAAACACTATCTTACACAAATCCACTCAGCTCTTAGGCTCTCAAAGAACTGCCTTTGAGGCCTTTACATCGATTGAAGAAGGCGAAGCTCGTTGGTCTTGAAGTGAATGAGGACAATACAAAGTCCATGCTATCAACAAACAAAAGAACATCTGTCCACCGCCTTGGACAAAACATCACTGGTTGGTAGCAACAATTTCGAGGTAGTTAAGGAGTTCACCTACCTCGGAACAAACAATCCCACAAATGACACCCTAGTG
Source organism: Sphaerophoria taeniata (assembly GCA_943590905.1). NCBI lineage: Eukaryota > Metazoa > Arthropoda > Insecta > Diptera > Syrphidae > Sphaerophoria > Sphaerophoria taeniata. The sequence continues at coordinate 265,875,690 of OX016540.1, forward strand.
GAGATCCGACGAAGAATTACTCTAGCGAACCACTGCTTCTTCGGTTTTTGCAAAACAACTGGGTTCAAAACTCCTCATTCGAAAGACAAAGTGTCTGCTATACAAGACTTTGCTCTTACCAGTCGTAATCTATGGCGCCGGGTATTGTACGTAGAAGTAGAAAAGAAGAAGTATGCGACGATGGCGAATGGAGAAGAAGGTTCAACCGCGAACTGTACGAGCTTTACCAAGATGTGGATGTAGACCAGAAAGCCAGAAAAAGGCGACAACATTGGCTCGGCCCAATCGAGCGAATGGACGACAACGCTCCATCCAAGCAAATTTTCTCATCGCAGATCGGGATCGAATAGGACTGACAGCAACCAATCAGCTATGTGGCTATACGTACCGATAGGCGTGCTCAAAAAAAAAAAGTAGAGCTTAAAACAAAAGAGCAAATCAATAACTCTTGGAAGTCCAGGAACGACTACAAATTTACGGCCATGAAAATCAAAATCAGTATATTTTACCGCTGACGCTGATCTCGATCTTGATAGGTGTATTAAGTCTTTGTTTATTAACAATATTCAATCTTAAAAATAAATGTACATATCAATTCTATTAATACAATTATAATACTAAGGGTGAGGAGGAATCTCGGAAAGAGGTTAAACAGCCTATAGCCACGGCCGGCCTCATGATGAAGCGGATTCTCCGAAGGAGATAAACGGTCCTATCCCACAGCTTCAGGGTTAGGGGGAATCTCGGAAGGAGGTAGAATAGCCGCTGCCTCAAAGTGAGTGGGAATCTCGGAAGGAGAAAAAAAGTAATAGTTTGGTCAAAATAAGGAACAATTTATATTGCCCTAACAACTATGACTCGTTGCTAATCAACTTGTAGCGGTGGGAGAACTACTAATATTGTAGGAATAAGTTGCTTCAATTTCCTACTTAATTTCGCTTAAACTTGCCAAGTTTTCGGTAATAACTAGTAGTGAATTATATAAAAACAGAAAAACTTAAATTCTAAAAATATGTACCTAATTAATGTTCTTGCTTTCGTTGACGTCACCTGCATATGAGTCGAGGTGATTTATAGTCTGGGCGAGACGGCTGTCGTTGTTTTATAGTCCGGGTTCACAGAGTTGTATTTTTTTTTTGACTGGTTGGTCGGAGTAGTAGGGCGTGAACTGTGATGCTTCGTTACAGGTTCATCATCTCCCGAAAAAGGGAAATTCGATTCGTCAAATCTTTGGTCGATAAGCCTTCTTCTGCACCAGCAAGGAATTCGAAAAGATCATATCAATAGGACTCCGATAGAGTGGGCTGCAAGCAACACGGGTTCAAGTCATGACATGACATTCATTCATTCATGTCGCATCTAAGCTCATTTCTGATATGAAATGGAATAAGTAGAAGAAACAATGTACAGGTGGATTTGGAAAAAAAACTTATTTAAAGACTTAACCTAAAGCTGACAGACTTGGAATCAGTAAGCCAGTTTGTTGCCAAAAGTGGTAATGTTTCTTCTACAGGCAATTGCGTATACCGACAATCTAATTGAGTACAAAAGTCATTAGAATTTAGACCGGAAACTGAAAACAAATTACCAGAAAAATAGGAGACGCATTTGCATCGCAAGAATTGGCTCAAGATGGTTATCGATTAACGAGCAAAAGTTAAATGAAGTACCTCGGTTGGATCAGTGGTCCAGTATGGTTCAAATTTGCACCATCTCAAATGGAGAAGATTTGGGTGTGTCTTCGGTGCTGTTTCAGTTTGTATCAGGCGCCGGAATCTTCTTACTTGCACAATGGGGCTCGGATCAACAGAATTGACAATTCTGTGATGAAATAAATAATTTGGTCTTGGCGCTCTCTTCGAAAAACGAATATTTTGAAAACGCACTCTTGAGTAGCTTCATTCTACCAGAGGCATTCCTCTTTTTAAAAAGATGGGGTCTGCCACGTTAGGCAAAAAAAAACCTGAATTGGCGGCATCTGCAGAGTAGAGAAGTCGCACAAAATGGTTGAACGGTTTGAACTTCGAATGATTTTCGTCATTTTTCAAACCAGCTTGTTCTAAATTGCATCATTTTTAGATTTCCAAATAAACAAATCAACTTTAATTTTCCAAAAAAAAAGAAGCGTGAAGTCTCATAAGGAAGTAATCATCATATCGAAACTGTGCCAAAGGCATCAGGCAGATGTTCTTATTACAAATCAATAATCAACTCATTCGTCGTACTCCAATCAAGCAACCACGGATTCAACCTTTCACCCAAAACAATATAAACCATAATTCACCACAAAACTGCAAGAAGACAAGCAAACCCCAATCGCAGAAAGGAAAAGGGATGCAAGTTTATGCAAACATCACAAACCATCTCGAATAACGGTCCCGCTTTTTTTCTCTGCAATTTCCATTTCCTCTAATTTATTCACGCGAAATTGCCAAATGCACGCATCATCAAATCGAATATCAAAACTGAAAAAAAACAATCTCACAGATCATCCCGTTGCACAATCAAACAAAGACAACACAGAGCCAAACATCACTTGGCAAATATAAATATCTCTGATTGCACATCAAATCAATAAAATTATTTATGCAAGGTTGCATTGAAATGTTAATGTCCTTTTTTTGTTGTTGTTGTGGATGCTGCTTCATGAATGAGGATTATCGATGCTGTTGGTGCTTCGTGAGAGTTCTTCGATGATCGATATGTTGATGATGCACGCAGTGTGGAATGATTAGGCCAGGTGGCTTAAGGGAAAAAACATTATTGGTACGTGCTTGATTCGGGAGGGTTTGCAATTGGGTAGCAGAGTTGCCATCTAGTTTAAAATGGATATCTAGATGATGAAGCAGTTCACTTCTTCTCACTGTTTGGTGATAAAATTGTACACAAAGACACAAAGTGTTGGTCCCTCTACCAGATTATTGTAGCGTACGAGGATTGTGATGTGCTAATGGGCTTTCAGCCGAGGTTTTGCTCGCTGGTCTCACCAAGGTCTTTAGGTATACGATCTCTTCTGGTCGGTTGCTTTTCCGGTACGATTTGAAAGGTCCTTGGACAAAATAGGTACGGTGCGGTAATCGGGAATGATACCCTAAACGGCGACGGATCGGTATGTACAATGAACCTTGTGGCACGAATCAGCAGGTACAATGTCCCTGGTTACACGGATCAGCAGGTATAATGCCGCAGGTGGAACGGATCAGGAGGTTTAATGCCCCTGGTGGCACGGATATGCGGGTATAATGCCCCTAGTGGCATGGATCGGCAGGTACCGTGCCCCTGGTGGCAGCGATCTGCAAGTACAATGCCCCTAGTTGCACGGATCGGCAGGCATAATGCTCTGGTGGCACGAATCAGCAGATATAACGCCCCTGGTGCCACGGAACAGCAGGAATAATGCCCCTTGTGGAAGGGATAGGCAAGTGTAATGCCCCTGGTGACATGGATTAGCAGGTACGATGTCCCTCATGGCACGAAACGGCAAGTATAATGCCCCGGGTGGCACAGATCGATAGGTGTAATGCCCCTGCCGGCACTGATCCGCAGGTACAATGTCCCTGTTGGCACGGATCGGCAGGTACTATACCCCTGGTGGCACGGATAAGCAGGTATCATGCCTCTTATAGCTCGGGTCAGGAGGAATAATGCCACTGGTGGAACGAATCAGCAGGTATAATGCCCCGGTGGCACGGATGGACAGGTATAATGCTCCTGATGGCACGGATTAGCAGGTAAAATGCCCCTGGTGACAATTAATACCGACGGCCGTAACACTAATCGTGGATCAGCAGGTACCAATGCGTGGGGAGAAGTTCCGATGATGAAATGGTCTGAAGGGAGTGAGTGTGAATTGAATAAATAAAGTTCAATACCCTATGGGAAAATATTATGTTTAAGAAAAAGCACGTTACTTCGTTACGGGTTGGCCGGATAAGTACTTAACCTCACCGCCTGAAGGCGCCAGAAACGCAAGAGCAATATACAATCCTGTAGTAAATTTCCGTAGACGCCTGGTTTCAAAATCAGGCTCGTGGTTTTGTTCTGTGAGCGGATGTATAAAGAGCATTATCGGTCGGTGATTCCAAACCTGGATGCTGTGTACGGTGACTCTTCTCCTTCGATTACGACCGTCAAAATTGATTCAACGAGTTTCAATTTGGTCGCACATAGGTTTTGAAAAAGCCCAAGTCGAGGATCATCGAAAACGGCTTATACGGAGGATAACGAGACAAAAATCCAAAATCTCGTACTTACAGACAACCGATTAGAGGTTCGCGAAATTTTCAAATTGCCATATGCATTCACCTTGGCAACCCTGCGTTTTCATTGATTTTCACCCAAGGATTTCCAATCCAGCATACAGATCGATTGAATCGATTGTTTGGTGCAAGCAATTTCGCCAATTTTCTTTTCGTCTCGGGTTCCTTTCGATTCGCGTAAATAAATAAATTATTTATTAATCCTGTTGCTGCACATCAAGAAAAGAAAAGAACTTATCAACAAAAAAAGAAAAAAAACGAACACCGGGAACATTGCATTGGCGCCAAATTACCCTTCGAGAGTTGCAAGCAACTTCTCCTTGTTCGTCTTCTTCAACTTAGGACCTTATCGTGCTGCATCGCCGTCGTCGTTATTTTTCCTGATCATTGCTTCTTCTCATTTTTCATTTTTCTTAATCTTTTCGCGTAACATTAGTTAACAAAGAAACAGCAAAGAAAAAAAAAACGTCTACTACGTGCTCTTATGGTCAGTTGAGATTATTTCTCTAGAACCTGGGGTTCTTGTTTCCTTCCATCAAATCAAGGCAACAACGGCATTGATGGGCGAATTAATTCGGCACATAGAATAACGTCTCAGCGACGATGAGCGTATCTTGTTGCATTGTGCAACAAATGTACCATCACCGACCGTCCGTTGTATACATCGTCGGTACTTTATGTGACACTTGGATAGAGGGACCAAGACGTTCTTTTGTTGTTCATTGTCCAGGTCCAAGACTGTCCGAGATTTATGCAAAAGATATTGAAGCAGCATTTTCCCCGCTTCCTCTATTCTTCCGGAAGAAATAAAAGACGATTCCCCCTAGCAAGGAAGGACCTCATTTAGTTGAAGATTCCAATTTGATGAGTTCCATCAAAACTCTGTCGCCTTTGTCTTGTGAAGAATTTTCTTTTGATGGATGCCAAAAAGGATCATAAGGATGTTTAGAGGTGAGTCCCTCGATGTTGCATTGCAATTTATTTATATTCACAAATCTTTTTTGATGCAACAAACAAACACAATACAAAGGTGGTGTTTGGTTGAATCTAATAAATGTTTCTCAGGAGATATGTACTATGACGACAGGAAGGGTGGGATCCTGAGATGGGACGACTTTCTTCACTTTCAACTCCTAGATCTGTCGTCATCCTTGTTTTGTTGTTGTTGCTGGTAAATCATATCAAATTGTAGATTTATGCAATTTAAGGATCCTTCCGGGTATCTACAGGACATTTATGAAGAGATTTAAATTTTCGTAATGCTGGATGCGAAGATGAGAGGAAATTAGTTCCCATGGTTGCGAAAACGAATTATTTTGCGTGTTTCGTAAATTTATGGAAATTAAGTTTTTGATTGAATTTAATAAGATGTGTGGTTCTGTTCTTCAGGTTAATGATCCTGAAGGTAATTTGAAAGGACCTTCATGATAATGTGCTCTCAAAATCCGTGGGAAGATTGGAAGATTGTATCCATAAGTTAAGATAATATCGAACTGTGGTTATGAACAATTTTTTGCGTCTCCAATTTTAACTGGCGTCTCCAGCCAGCTGGGTGTGTAGCTAGGAAGCTGTCTCCAGTTTCACACACCAGGTTAGGTTAGGTAACGAGCACAGCACTGAGCTGTTGCGTTCACGGGGGCATATTGGTCCATTGTTTAATCCCTTTGTCACAGAGCAGTTGTTTAATGGTTCTGTTCCACCTCATCCTGACAGCTCCTCTACACATCGGGTGCAATTGCCATTTTGTCAATGGCGCATTGACCTGTTAATGAAGAAGAAGTTAAAAACTGATTGGAGGGAGTTCGGTGTTGTCTTTTGATGTGCTCTCCTCAGGCAAACCTTGGATTTCGACGAGTATAGCCCAGCCCTTGTAAATGAAGCATCACAAACCACGCGTTGTTGAATAGTATGGTGAAGATGTCTATTGACTCAACCAGAAATTTTCATAATACAATCTTGATACCTGTGTACGGCTTCTTCAAGAGATACTTGGGCTGTCAGTAGGACGTCTTTGATTCCTTTTTTTTTCTCTTTTGTTCTAAGAAATAAAAAACGAATGACAGGTTTACAACATTTTCGGCAAATCATGTTCGTACATGTCCTCATTTACCTAGATGAATTTTCGTCTATGAGTAATATTTGCCTAGCATCCAAAGTTCTGTTCATGTGTCAAACTCCAAGATCGTCAAAATTACAAACAAATACAAAGAGCACACATATTATACCTCGCCTGACTTTTATGATTCCAAGTTACCGCCTTTTTCCGATATTATCCTTCTAAAGCAACGACCTCGCTACACCAACAGGTTTCCCTCCGCAAACCATGAACAATTCAAATTTGGATAAAAAAATTGACAAAAAATAGCTAAAGAATAACCTCAAAATTTTCAAACAAACAACATTATTGTTAATGCAATTTGCCAAGAGTGCGGTAGCTCTCGTCTTCTCCTGCAGCAAAAATCACGTCCTTTTTGTCCATTAACCACCCAAAAAGCCCAACCTGTTCCTATTCAGATGCACTACTCACAACTCACTGTCTGACATTATATTCTTAATTTCATTCGCGCATGGTTATTTTCGACATGAAATAAATTTGCGCGCGCGCCAAAAATATTCCTGCCTCAAGGACCTGTACATATATTCATCATCAAGGATTCGTTTGATTTTAATGTGAAAAGAAGGTTTTGTGTATTGTTGTTGGATTTTTTCTTTCGATGAAATTCAATTCGATTGTTATGATGTGCTTTTCCATCTTGAAGATACATTTCTTATGCCTTCGCCCTTATTTTTGGTTAATCGCCAAACTGCCGCCAAGATTTGTATGTTGTCTTTGGTGCTTTGCTGAATGGACATCGAGGATAATGAAAACTCACGAATAGGGACATTATTTGAAAGCGAGGAAACTGGATTTGTCATTAAATTTCTTCTTATGAAGAGTATTGTGATTTTGAACATGCATTTTCGTGCAAGGGTGCAAAGCCCGCGCAAAATCCTTAAGACAAGTTTCTTCTTTATTTTGATGGGTGAGTGGAAGAAGAAGTTTTGAAGAATGGGGTGAGGATTTTTTTGTGCGTTTAAACGAAACGTGCAACTTTATATTCTGGCTGTCCAAAATCAAGCTGGAAATTCATCTCAATCATGTGAACTTGTCCCGAAGCTTGATTTTTTTTTTTTTTTTTTTAATTTTGTCAAGGGAAGGTTCGACTCCGGTAGACGTAAACGAGGGTTCTAATGTTTGAGGAAAGCAATGACTGGGAATTTCAGAGTCGACTATGCTAATATTCGTGGGTTAAGAATGAATTTTCTGTCGACATACCTCCATACTGTTTCAAACAGGCCAGCTGTTTTGGCGCTAGGTGAACCCCAAGTAGGTGATGCTACTGATCCCTCTGAATTTTATATTCATGGGTATAACTTAGTGCCATTATTCTCTTCCCACCATGGCCTCGCCGTTTATATCAGAAATGATGTAGCATATCAATTTCAACCACAGTATTCTTCAAATTCAAATCCTTTTTTTAATTCTATGTGGTTCAAATTTTCCGTGAATAAGCACATCATCCATTACTGCTTTTTATATCGAAGCCCAAATCTGGACAGAGCTTCGACTTCTCAAGAATTTGACGCTTTGTCCGACTCCATTCAAAGAATTATTTCCTTGTATCCTCACACTGAAATCGTTATTACGGGCGATTTCAATGTACACAATTCTTCCTGGCTTCTCCATTCGAGCAAGACAACACCCGAAGGTGTGTGTGCTGAGATTTTTGCTGAGTTTAACCATCTTACTCAGATGGTCAACGAGCCCACACGAATACCGGACGTTGACGGTCAAAAAGAAAACACTCTTGACTTGTTTCTTACCTCTGACCCTGATAAGTATGCAATAAGTGTACTATCGCCTCTAGGCCGATCTGACCACTGCTAATTTCTCGTGTCAAAAACTTCCAGCTAAAGAAAGAGCTCCTAAGAGAACCGTTTGGCAGTACGAGAAAGCCAACTAGGACGGTCTTAATAACTTCTTCAGGATCTTTAACTGGTCACTATGCTTCCTCGATAGTGACGTAGACTCCAGTGCGGATATGATTACAAGTTTAATTCTTCTGGGAATGAGAACTTTTATCCCGAACAGGGTTAAAAGCATCAAACCCAAAGAGAACGCATGGTTTGATGTGAGCTGTAAAGAGGTTATCAGGGTTAAAGAGGTAAGTTTCCGTTGTTACAAAGCCAACCCAACTGAGGAAAACCGGAATAAGTTTAAACAAGCCAGGAGGGCCTGCAATGTCCATATTCGAAGGACCAAGTTTTTTCATGACCAAAAAATAAGGCAAAAAATACTGCAATGTCCCAAAGGTAGTAAGAATTTTTGGTCATTTGTAAAAAATATGAAGAATTCTTCTTCTTCCTCGTTCCCTACGCTTGTTGACAATGACACTCCAGTTGTTAGCTCACTCGCAAAAGCTAACCTTTTTGCTAGGCAGTTCGCCTCCAACTCTTCGCTGCCAGAGAGTGTCATGACTCCACCAGTTCTTGAGCGCGTCAATGATTCCATGGGACAAATTTTCTTTCGCACTCGTGCTGTAGCAAGAGTCCTAAAAGATCTCAACATACACAAATCCGCTGGCCCGGATGGTATCCCCGCTATTGTTCTGAAGAGGTGTTCTTCATCGCTGGCAAAACCATTGCGTAAGCTTTTCCATCTATCCTATTCTTCTGGGCTCGTTCCGAGTAGTTGGAAAACAGCATTTGTCCAGCCTATACCCAAAAAAGGCGAATCCTCCTCTCCCTCCAATTATCGTCCGATTGCACTTACGTCCCTTCTTTCTAAAGTCATGGAAACGCTCATTAATTATCAGCTTAAGAAATATCTTGAAGACCGAAAGCTTCTTAATGACCGGCAGTACGGCTTTCGCAGCAACAGGTCCACTGGTGATCTGATGGCATATCTCACCGAACAGTGGAACAAATCTTTACATCGTTTTGGAGAAAGTAAGATTGTTGCACTCGATATTTCAAAAGCATTTGATAGAGTTTGGCACCAGGCTCTCTTATCGAAAATGCGTGCATTCGGTATTGATGAGTCCCTCCTTCGTTGGATTAGAAACTTTTTTTCGAACCGTTCAATACAAGTTGTGTTGGACGGTTTCAAGTCAGAAACCCACAATATAAATGCTGGTGTGCCCCAGGGCTCCGTTTTGTCTCCGACCCTCTTTCTCATTTTCATAAATGATCTCTTGTCTGTAACTTCTAATCCAATTCATTGTTTCGCTGACGATAGTACCCTTAGCTTTTCATATTCGTTCCCAGACTCACATCCCTCCTCTTCGGATGTGGAACTGCAACGGCTAAATATGATAAGCTCATTAAACTCTGACATAAACAGCATTGTACAATGGGGAATAAGAAACCGCGTAGAGTTTAATGCTTCGAAAACTCAATGCTGTCTTGTATCGTTGAAGCGAGATATACCCCCTTGCCACTGTCCATGAGTGGCACTTGCATTAGCGAAACCGAACATCTCGAGATTCTCGGTATGTGCTTCACCGACCACCTCTTGTGGAACGAACACATACGCGATGTCGCCAAAAATGCCGCAAGTTGTTTAGGTTTTTTAAGAAGATGCAAGAAATTTTTTTCCCCCTCTGATCTGGCTACCATCTACAAAACTTACATGCGTCCAAAGCTTGAGTACAACTCCCACGTTTGGGCTGGTGCTCCAGTAACATACTTAAGTCTTTTGGACAGTATCCAGAGAAGAGCATTTAAGATGATTGGTGACCATACCATCGTTGAGACATTTACGTCACTTGAACATCGACGTAATGTCTCATGCCTCACCCTTTTTTACCGTTACTTTAATGGTTTATGCTCTAGTGAAATAGCCAGTTGCATTCCTCCCCTTAAGATATTCAACCGTAATACCCGCGCCTCCAGGAATGCCCATCAGTTCACCCTCGAGCCCAACTTCGGACGTACAGTCATGTTCAGGGAATCATTCTTTAGCCGTACTACGCGAATGTGGAACTCTCTTCCACACTCTGTGTTCCCCAGTCGTTGCAATGTACAAGAATTCAAGACCAATGTTAACCGACACTTCATCCTAAACCCTCTCCAACTATCCTACTTCTCCTAACGCCCGCACTGTGCTTTGGCATAAAAAGGGAATAAAAACCCCTTGAGTGCGTGCTCATTATAAAAAAAAAAGCGTACAAGACGAACTCAAAAAAAAAAAAATTACTAAAAAACTCGATTTTGCAAAATAACCCTAACCATACGTATATGATGTATCTATGTTTGTATTTTTGCCGGTTTCAGCGCGAAGAGTAGGACAGAATGATAGAAAGAAAGAGAGAGAGAGAAGTAGAGGGTGACATGCATAAACCAGTAATAGTCCAATAACCTACATCATCTACACCACTATTTAATAACTGGCTTAATGATGCATATAGTCCAGTACGTTTGAACTTGGAAGACAGCTTAATTTCATCCTCTCGTGAAATGGGAAAGGACAGCTCCAATTCGTCAAAAACTCGGTCGATAAGTCCTCTAGCAAGTTTCATTAAGGTATTTGGACAGAGGTTAAGGGGGCTCCTAGCATGCTGGCTGTAGACAAATTCTGCTAAAGCAGTTTGGGTCCAAGGCGATGCATACTCGTTTTTAATATCGATTGAGAGAAGTCCAAAACATTTGCGGGTAAAATTCTGGATGAATTGGAATGGATTTCGCCTCCGGTCTACAACAGGAAGCGGTGAACTTGCTGATCCTCTTCAGTATTTACACCAGCAATCAGCCTTAGGACCTGTGGCTTCAAACTCGAAAAATCCACCTCGATCAATTATTCACTCTACGGCAGATTTTGGAGAAGACCCAAGAACTTCAAATTGATACCTACCACATCTTTATCGATTTCAAGGCTGCGTATGACAGCATCTATAGAGACTAACTATATAGAGCAATGTCTAATTTTGGCATCCCAGAAAAACGAATCCGTCTGTGATGATGAAGATGACAATGGGAAACGACATTGACATAATTGGAAGAAAACAGTGTTATGTCATTGGAGCGCTTGTGAGCCTTGAGACGGATTCCAAGAAGATTGGTTTAAAAGCGGTTAATGAGGGCAAAACCAAGTTAATGCTGTCAACAAGAAAGGACACCCAACATCGACGTCTTCGAGCTAACATATGATCTAACTTCGAGGTAGTTGAGGACTTTGTCTTCCTTGGATCTGCTATAAAGACAACGACACCGGCGCTAAAATCAAACGAAGACAATTGAGTAGTAAGGACCTCTCTCGAGCAACTATACAAAATCCAATACCATCCCGGTCTTCTTTTGCAAAGACATGGACCTTGACAACATCGGATGAAAACACTTTGGCTTGCTTCGAGTGATTTTCCGTCCAAATTGAGTCAGCCAACTTGTTAATTGTTGCCATAGAAAAAGGAGGAGGCAAAGCAATCATTTCTATGGGAGAAATAAGTTACGTTTCTGGACTCAAGTCTTTGGTGTTTTAGGAAGGAAAAGATCAGCTTAGATTTAGGCCTAAAAGATTCTCAACATATTCTACTTCGACCGGTTTTAGTATGAGAAAGAAATGTCCTGCGTACCAATGTTATGAACGAAGTGAATTCTCTCTCAATCCGTTAGCCTTGGGCAATTTTCTGTTTTTGAAACCAACCACATACATTTCAGTCGTACCACAGCTTGCCACCCTAATAAACTCTCGAAATAAATGTTTTTGATATCGAATTTGTGAAATAAAAAAATAATACCATTACTTCTTGAAGTGGTTTCATGAACTCTTTTTCGAGAGTTTATGAACTTCTAAGCAACCTCCAGCCAAGCAAAACAAGTTTGCCTTAATCCAACATTTTAATAAGCCTTGTTATGCCGAAAAGTACAAATGTCTTAAGGCGACTTATCTTTCTCTGCAATCAGGGTCATTTTATAGCCGTCATAAGGATGACAGCGCAGCGCCTTTACCTCGACCGCTAATTAAATTTTGAAATTTCCCAAAAAGTAAACAAAACCGAAACCAAAAAAACTCGACCATAAAAACTGAAATTTGACACAATAACACCCTGACCGCATTACTACGGTCAGATCATGTTTTTTCTTATCAAATCGTTAAACAAATTTTATGAACTTTTATTTCACCTTTTTCGAGTGTATAATCCGAAATCAAGTAACCATAAAAAAAGGATTTGAATTTCCAAAGAATAAGGAAAACCTATCCAAACAAAAAACTTGATTCCGCAAAATTTCCTTCAAGAGTGTTGTATTTTTTTTTTATGACCGCCAATAAAAAATTTATGGAAAAGTCCTTAAGAATTTTTCCACTAAACAAACAGATATCCTTGGACTTAAAGAAATGACCGTGCATAAGTCAAGAACAATGGGGCGCAGGGAAAAGGATATGCAAACAACGCTCAATGTTTGTTTAGTGTTTGCAAGGAGCGCGATCTTAATCGTATCAGTTGCACAGGTAAACACACGGCTAAATAAATAACGGCTTGGATTTCCTTTCAATAAGGTCCTAATAAGGTCACCCCGTGTATCGGAGTGAACATCTTAAGAGTTGACCTTTTTTTTTCTCCGCGCCACGATCGAAGGGTGGACATCTTTTGTTTTTGGGTTTCTCGGAGAAATTGCATTCTAATAGAAAGACGCTGTTTGACCAGTGGTCAGCTTCGTCGTCCTTCTTTGAAGATAAATGAATCCTTGTTGGGTGTTGTTATATTTTATTACATTGCAAGGACGGCTTATTCCACTCCAATTGTTCCAAATGCAATAAAGATAAATGATTTACAATGTAATAGCCATGGTTCGTCGAATTCAGGATTAGGATCAGGATCAGGATGGAATTTGGCGAAAGGGTCATCGCGAGGATCGCCTAGTGAAGCCCAACCACTGGTTGATTAAATAAAAAAGTTATAAAGTCATTGTGGTGGCATTTTGAATATTTTTCTTTCACACAAAGCCTATCATCGAGAAAATGTCCTTGAACAGGTTTGGCCAGGATCTCTATGTTTTCGTCGGGGAAAAGGTGTGGAAAAACGATTTATGGAGTTAATGACCACCGCATGCGCGTATAAATTAGCGCCGCGTCGCGTTCGTGTAATAAAAACTGCGCACAGGACGAAATTTATGGGGTCCCGTGAGAATTCGTTACGCGAAAGTCTTTAAATAATTTTAATGACTTTTGCGATATGGATATTTAAGGGTTCAAAGGATAATATGATCGCCTTGGGTCGATTTCTGTTTTGAAAGTCCGCGGAATCGTGGTCTGGCCTATGTGTGAAAAATTTAATTCGAGAAAGTGACCTTAACGTGATTTAGTTTCTCCTCGAAGGAAATTCCACAAAAGGATCTCGAGCGAACTGCATTTTCCGTTAAATTAGTTTTTTCCTTTGACTTTGAGTTTGGTTTTTTTTTAGTTTTTTTTCGTGGATGGTGTGAAGTCCTTGGGCCTTTGATCTCGGTTATTGCGCATTTGGATGGATTTCGAGGAGCTATTGTTCTCAGGTTCCTTGAAATGGATTCATTATTCAATATTTGATTTATCGGTGGGTTTCAGTGCGCGAAGCAGAGGTGTTGAGATTTATTACCATCGGAGCGATAGAGAAGGGTTCTCGATGGAGACAATGACGATGGGCGGATCGGTTCTAATGTTGGTTTTTTTAAGGATTGAGATTAGTGTGAAAAGTGAAGTTGTTGGATTTATTATGCACATGCAGGTTTTTGTAATGCAAATTAATTGATGCAATTCAGTTCGAATTTTCTGGAACTTTATTGTTTTGTTTTTCTTCTTATTAAGGTTTATCACAGGCTTAGGAAGACGTAAGGAAACTAGGCTCTGTACATTTTCTCTAACAATGGAGCCAATTTAGATATGATATATGTATGGGTTGTCTGGCTGGATGACATTGATTCAATGTATCGGAAAATTTTAATTTAAGAAAGGGACAAACTGGAGAAAAGGAAACATTTGCATTCAAAAAGGCTATAACATTATAGAGAGAAATATGCTGGCGGCTGTTCAAAGCCAACAGAACCTACCTACAAACAAAATTAGAAAGAGTGTCGGAGACAATACGGAACCCTGAGGAACACCAGCGTTTACTTTGTGGATGTAAGAGAAACCGATCCATTTTTTGGGTGTAGATTGGACAAATACTGTTTTGATGCTACAGCACGAAACGAGACTAGAAGAGAAGGTTGCTTGAATTGAAGAACGCCTCTTAAGGACAGTAGCGGGGTTGACATAGGGACCAGCGGATTGTTCTTAAGAACCATTAATTTGAACCACGTTGGGCAACCGCAAAGATCTTCGTTCATATGAGGCCATGTTGCAAATTATGTACAACTATCTTGAACTTATGTACATCACTTGACTCTTGTTCGTTAATCACTGTTCGTGAGGCCCAATGATGACCATCAATTTTTGAGGCCTATCCTTCGTGTTTCTCTCTAACAAGGTCCGTAACGGAAGTTTCTCGTATTTCTGGACGGTAATTTTCAGTTTGCAGTTAATATTCTCGAACACAAACCCATGTCCTAAAAGAATTCTTATACTGAAGAGTATCGGCAAGGTCACCACTAAAGCTTAGACTAAGACTCAAAGTAAATCACAACGTCACTTATCCATGTGCCATGCCTGACACAACAGACCTGCAAAGACTTGGAAAATGTGAGTTGATATCTCACCGATTTGAAGCTGAAATAGCATCTGGCGACAGCATAGTAGGAACGTAAACGTTTCAAGCCAAGTGAAGGTATCCGAATTGCTTTCAACTCTTATTTTCTACAATTAACTCCGATTAGGGTATAAACCTGCCTGCTTCCTCTTCAATCTAGCATTGATTTTGACGCAACTACTCGGACTGTAATCGTAAAGTTCACACAATTGTTGAGTTATACGACGACACGTTAACGTTGCGTTGGTAGCCGAATTATAACCTGTATCAAATCTACCGCAAAGCGTATTGTAACGAAGTGTTACATGCTATTATACAGCAATTAGCTTTCGCTTTCGTACAATTCACACTCGGTTTTAGTAGTAAAGTTCATATGAGGATCAGTACTTTCGTAATAAAATCACCACTACCACTACCTTTCGTCACTACTATTATTTGTCATTTCAACTTTGGGTTTCGATTTGAGTGCTTTTAGTCATTTCCGCCGCCGACCGCCATTTCGTTATTAAAGCTTCCCCCCACCAGTGGTAAGTAGTCTTCAATACTGAAAAAAAAATTGCTCTGCGTGCCACCAAGGGCCGTACATAAACCTGCTGATCGACCAGAGCTATTGCCTGCCCTGCTGCGTGCCACCAGGGGCCGTAAATAAACCTGCCGATCGACCAGAGCTATTACCTGCCGTGCTGCGTGCCACCAGGGGCCGTAAATAAACCTGCTGATCGACCAGAGGTATTGCCTGCCGTGCTGCGTGCCACCAGGGGCCGTAAACGTACCTGTTGATCCCCCGGATATAAACCGGTCGAGTAAGAATTACCAAACGCTCAAACGGAAACATGAACAGGAAATCCAGCAGTGAAAGCCCTACCGCCAGTCAAGACCGCTAGCTAGTTATAGCTGGTTGGGTTTGTGCTCAAGCATACCTAATAATGCTTGCTTTCATAATAATATGTTATGACCCGTACAACTCTTTCATACGCCAATATTGCACTTTTGTCAATGACAGACATCAAAGCTCAACCTCTTACAACGACTTTATTTAGTTGTTATAGCTAATTCCCCTTACCTGTACCGAATAATTTCCCGTGCTACTGATTAATTCCTTTAAGTCCTGAGTCCTTTTCTTAGTTTTAGTTATTTAATTCACGAAAAAAAGGAATTTAAAGTTAAAAAAAACCGCGCAGGTTCACTTTCCATTATACTCATAAGGACAAAGGTAAGGCGCGGTTCGCCAGCTGTTTTTCATGCATCACCAACAAAACTGTAGTTTAAGTACATTGCTACCGTTTGTCATTACCAATTCAAATGAGTATAAGGGCAACTCCGTTTTTGGCTTGTCCTAGGTTAGGGCGAAGTCTCAGTTGTCAGCTGAATTCAAAACAAAAGGAGACTTAAATAAAAGTGTTCCCGTTGTCGTCATCGTCGCCATGGTGGGGAGAAAAGGACTTCACTTTGAAGCGAAACAAGGAAACACACAAAGATAGGATTGTGCGTGTTTTCAGGAGTTCCCCTAATTCTATAAATAGCAAGTATACGTCACACTGAGTTGTGATCATACAAATTCCTCTCTCTCCTTTCAAATTGAATTATTTTTATTTTTAAATTGTTTATTTTTGTTTTTGGGTTTCCTTAAAGTAATTAAAATTGGAGGTTCAAGAGGGAAAGGATATAAATGCTGGAAATTCCGACATCTCGCAGTCGCAACAGGAAGAGTTAATTCATTTTCATTAAATTTTCTTAAATTAGAAACTGAAATCGAAATCACGGATTGGGGTCCATCAGGACATACTGGCAGTTAAGGATTTTGGTTCAAGGAATGTTTGATAAATTTGAAACCAATCGATGGGGGCGTCTTGATGATCGAAACAGGCCCACAGCATTTTTCTTTACCTTCATCGATACTCGGTTCTGGTTGTTGATCTATTTTCGTATCAAGATTTTTCAATTAACACAATAATCGGGGAGGTTTCAGATTTCGTAACGGATTTTTCTAAATTTTCAGGGAAAAGGATTTCAAAACTGCTGGAATCGGGATGTTTCTTAAATTGATTGGAAATAAATAAGAGGGTGATTAATTTTTCGTCTTTAACTCGGGGAGAAGTGTCTAATAATACCTTCATAAGAGTTCTAAGATTCGAAATGTGTATCCTTGGTAGAATGAAGGCAAGAAGTTAAAAAGGTTTTTTTTTATACTTTTGCTTAGTTTGCTCCCACTGTTTAAGCAAAGAAACTAGCAGTAGTGCAGCCCTCTCTTTTGCTCTTGAAAGGTGCTCATAGACCAGGACGAAATAAGATGGCATCGGCCAAAAAATGTTAAAAGGCTGGACGGGTTACGGCTGAGGTGCAGATGAAGTCTTTTAAGGTCCCTAAGCCGCGGTTGGGCTCTACTTTAACGACCTTGTCGTCCATTTGATCTACATAACCCTTCTCAGTTACTTCACTTAAATGGATAAAAAACTTCAAGGGTATCGGTGGAGTGAATATGCGCATTCGTGCCTTTGAATCGCTGCTGCTGGCTTGTCTAAAGGTAAACGGTAGCTTCCATTGTCCTCTTTCTATATCTTTCATTTGACGGGTCCATCTCAAACTCATTATAATTATCGTCAAGGATTTTCGCTAGTTGTTCGACATTTAATGGTCTGTTCAGAGACATAACATCCCGTGCACAAAACTCCCAAATAGATGTTCTTTAAATGTCATCACTTCGTCCGTGGCTGAATGACTCCCAACATTAATGACTCCCAGGACAGGAGGGCACTAAATGAAATAGCACTTTATAGAGCTCAAATCGAAACATGTTAACCAAGTAGTTCATCGTAAATGGGATTCAATAAGCTATCATTGATTTATTCTGTGGAAAGAATGGGTGTTCTTTCGCTAACGTCAAGTCTGTTTTGTTGTTAAGCAACTCCAATTACGTATACGCCATGAAGTCTATGTTCGTCCAACAAGCACTTTCGGATCGTGAGAAAGTTTGCACTTAAACATTTTTTAAAACAAAAGTCATTTACACTCGATTTGCTAATCCATTCGTTTCCTTTAATCCAATTACCTACCAACTCTCCATCCGCACGCATTACCGTTAACACATAAATAATGTAATTTATACCCGCCTATTA
Source organism: Sphaerophoria taeniata (assembly GCA_943590905.1). Classification (NCBI taxonomy): domain Eukaryota; kingdom Metazoa; phylum Arthropoda; class Insecta; order Diptera; family Syrphidae; genus Sphaerophoria; species Sphaerophoria taeniata. The sequence goes on from OX016540.1 coordinate 265,893,765, forward strand.
ATAATAATAATGTGCCCATATTACAACAAACATGTCGCGTCGAAGAAAAACTGTCATCGAGTTGCATTTTCGGTCTCATTCGATTACCCACCCGAATGTGAATAATGTGCAATTTTTAAGGAACCTCGAAGAAACAGAAATCCTTGCCATTAGCAAGAAGCCAGAATTATCAGACAACAACAACAAACGAGCGAAATAATGAAATTAAACCCATAATTTACTCTTTTCTGTCCCATATGAACTCTGCTCGAGGATGAAGGATCACAAATGCATGCAAAGTCATATATTAGCGTTACATTACATTTTCGTAAGTTACTTCTCCAATATCCACATACCCTTACAACCGACCGCGACCCTTTTTGGAAATGCAGTTTTTAAACTTTCTACTTTTTGTCTGTTTGAGCGGGACACTTTCAGAGGAGACAAGCATTGCGAATTCGATTTACACAGGATGTAATTAGGATATTTATTGTTTGTCGCACACACACACTCGTACACAGAGAAAACTGAGGATTGACAGCGAAGGCGCCTTCTATTTTTGTTTATTCTTTCGACAGAAAAACAAAAAACCCAAAAACCTCTCAACGGACGCAAATCTGCTTGACATATTTGCAACATGTCCCACTACTTCAGGCATTTGGCATTTTGGATAGTGAAAATTGTTTGTATGAATGAAGTTTTGGATTGCTTTTGTTGACAAAAACTCTGATGGATTTACAACCTGCTGTTAGTTTTGAACAATTAGTAAATTTCAAATTGGCCGGAAAGTAGGAGACTTAAACAAACAAAGTCTGACTGAAGGCACATGGACAGCATATTTTTTGCACTTGCGTGAGTGTCTGTTTATTTGGACGATCCACTTAGGCGGTCTTAGGAGGACCTTTTGAGAAATAGGTATTTGCACAATTTATTGACAGTTTTTGAATTTGATTTCTAGTTCTTTTTTTGGTATTCAAAGACCACTTTTTCAAGGAAGAATGGGTGAAAATGATATTACAGGGTGGTGCTGGAAATCTAGTCACAAACATATATGCGAAATAAGTGAACACTTAATAAGTAAAATTGAGCAAGATATTTTGATTCGACTCCAAGTTGGTTGAGGACCTGCTACACCTGCGCTCCCTCTAAGTCGCGGTCGCTGTCTTAAAAAATAGCACTTAAGTTGCTAAAGAGAGATCGTTCCTAGACAAACGTTGGCATATAAGCCTAAAAAACAGCAATTTGCACAAATTCATTTTATTTCAGTTCACCACAAGATTTTCTGGCCTCTCGTTTAAGTCAAATCTTTAACTTTTTGTCCATGACGTTGTTGCTGGATGTCCTTTAGGTTTTAAAAAATAGAGAAATTGACTTTTTTTAAAGGAGTGGACGTAGCAGAGAAGTGAACCCTTAAGCTTAGTCTCAAAAGTCATCGTGCAAACTACAAATAGTCGATTTTAAGAATTTTATGTCCTAGTCTCCTTCTGCTTTAAGTGGGGTTTCTACAGTGTTAAAAACATGAATACATAGACTTTCGGGAACAGTGACTAGGAACCTACTTAAGGTTGGCTACAGTCTGGGATGGTCTTGGGCCTTAAGCGACAAACCTCTCCAGCAAGCTCAGTCCCTATCTAGAATCTCCAGTTACGCACGTAAGATGTTGTCATATTCAACACGCGTGCGATAAGTGAGCTCTGGTGTTCCTCTACTACGTCATCCCTCTGGGGTGAATGTGAAGACTTTACTTTACTCCACGTGACCAAGCCATCTGAGGCGTTATTCTTCTCCTTTATTCAACGTCTTTGCAGACAGGACTATAGATCTTCTCTCAAAACGGCTAAGGGTGCTCTCATTCGTTTTTGACAGGGTCCAGGCTTCTGCAACATATAGCAGGACGGGGATGATAAGGGTCTCGTATAGGGTCACTTTAGTTGTAGGGGAGAAGGCTTTCCTACTCAGTTGCTTTCTTAGCCCAAATAAACAGCGATTAGCAAGAATTATTCTTCTTCTGGTCTCCGCGCTGTTGGCATTGTCCATGTTGATAGCAGAGACAAGGTAGACAAAGTCCTTAACTTCCTCGTGACAAAACGTCATGATAGACAACGTTTTGTCCAAGACGTCGAGGTTGGGTGTCCTTATTTGCCTCTGTCTGTATACTCACAAATGAACTATTACATTTCATGATGTGTTCACCCAATAATATCAATATCGTCGGCGTATGCGAGTACATAGTTTCAAAATTCAAAGTGGTATGTTAATAGCTATAGGGTGGCTCGACAGCTCCTAAGACCTTCCAAGACATCCTTAAGTTCTTGTAAGAAATTGAAAGGGACTATCATTTTGTGCCGATTCCGAACGGCTGAGAAGCTTTGTCAGTTCCTTGCAAGAGAGATTAACCATGAAAGTTGAAATAACAAAATTTTGGGCCGCGGTTAGATTCGAACCCACATGCCTGCTTGGTTACCTTCTAGTCAACGCACATAACTAGTTCCTTTGAATTCTAAATACAGTTTTTCGAGTTAGCGCTATTAAATACAAAGTGTTAAATTTAATAGAAGAGGCCCTAAATGGCTTCCCTGTGGAACTCCTGAATTCATAAAAAGTGCCTATAAGAGACAAAATGCCTTAATTTCATTTGATTTGAATTGGTGAACAATGGTTATTGCTTCGGATGGAGATAATTTAATATATTGCTACTGCCTCAGGGTGAGGAGGATTCTCGGAAGGAGTTTAAATAGCCTATAGCTACGGCCTCAGGGAGAGGGGGTTCTCGGTAAGAGGTAAATTATCCGCCTCCAAAAATAATTATCCGGAGACAAAATATACTGTCGCCGGAATCTCAGAAGGAGGTAGAAAAGCCGCTTACTCAAAGTGAAGGGGATTCTCGGAAGAAGGTAAATTAGCCAAGGCCAAAGTGAGAAGGAAGGAGACAAAATATTCTATTACCTAGCCTCAAGGTGAGGGGGAATCTCAGAAGAAGGAAAAATCAAATAAATATTCGGTCAAAATTAGTAACAATCCTTATTGCCCTAAATACCATAAATCGTTGCTAGTCAACATGCAATTGTGGTAGAACTACTACTATTGCAGGTATAAGTTGCTCGAATTTCCTACTTTATTTCACTTCTACTTGGCAACTTTTCTGTAAAAACAACAAGCAAATTTTGTGTAAACTGCGATATAAACGTAATAAACTTTGGAAAATTCTTTTTAATGACTAGGTCAGTAATTGATTACTCTAATTATATAGGGGGTTTATTATCGTTTCTCTGAATTAAGTGAACTTCTTATAGACTAATAGCGAAACTTTCATGCATTCCTAAACTATTTGAAAGTCTAATGCATGATTCAGTCTATTTCGATTGCAAGTCTATATTTTCCCCCGCCCAACATGGCTTTCTTAAAGGTAGGTCAACTAATACAAACCTTATAAAATTCGTCTCTGAAGCTTTGAAAGTCCTTGAAAAAGGGTATGAAGTTGGCACAGTCTATAAAGACTTTGCCAAAGCCTTTGATAAGGTATCCCATAAAATAATTCGACTTAAGTTCGAAGCTCTCGGTTTTCCGCCATGGTTTATAGAGTGGTTAATTTCATACTTGGAGAACTCCAAGCCTATCTTTGCCATTTCTGGAGTTCCTCAGGGTAGTCACCTTGGACCGCTCATTTTCGTGCTCACAATTAATGATGCGAGTCTTATTTTAAGTGACTCTTCTCTATTAATGTTTGCAGACGATATGAAAATTTATAAAGCCATTTATACTCCTCCCGATCACATTCTCCTCCAAAGCGACCTCAATCGATTTTACATTTGGTGCACATAAAATTTTCTGAAACTAAATTTTAGTAAATGTCATAAAATAACCTTTTCACGAAAACGGATAGTTGTCAAGAATTTACTCTTTTCAAAATGAACCCATCCAAGCTACTGATTCCATATGTGATGTAGGGGTTCTTTGTGATAGAACACTAAATTTCAACACCCACATTGACCAGATAATTAACAAAGCCAATCGTTCTCTTGGTTTTATTAAACGTTGGTCCAAGGAATTCAATAACCCCTATGTGACGAAGTCCCTTTTTATTACGTACGTTCAACCCATTCTAGAATATTGTAGTCAGGTCTGGTCTCCTCATTATGAATGTCATTCACGTAGAATTGAAGGCGTTCAACGAAGATTTATTCGTTTTGCCCTTCGGGCCCTTCCTTGGGACGACAGAACCAACTTACCTCCCTACCCTGACTGTCTGAAACTAATCGGGTTACAATCACTAAGGCAACACGGCGGCGTCAAATAGCCGACATTACTTTTGCTCATCAGTTGATCCTTGGTATTATCGATTGTACCCCCTCCTACACGAAGTCAACCTTAACACTAATCCCCGCTATCTGCGTTCCCGGCCATTTATTTTTTTACCCCCCCCCCCCCCCATCATCGAACCAATTATGGGCACTCTGAACCAATGTCCAGAATACTACGGTACTCGAATGATGCGATGCACTCTTTTGACCTTAATATGAACAAGCCCGCACTCAAATCAGGCCTTCGAAATACCCTTCAAAACTAACCTTTCGTACCGTGCATTTTTTTTTTTTTTTTTTTTTTTTTTTTTTTTTTTTTTTTTTTTTTTTTTTTTTTTTTTTTTTTTTTTTTTTTTTTTTTTTTTTTTTTTTTTTTTTTTTTTTTTTTTTTTTTTTTTTTTTTTTTTTTTTTTTTTTTTTTTTTTTTTTTTTTTTTTTTTTTTTTTTTTGTAAAAGGGAACCGTAGGTGGGCCCTTTGGCCCAGTTCAAAAACCCCCATTGCTTCGATAACAAGAACCACAAAAATTGTACGTGCCAGCTCCAACGCGCGACTGAAGTTCAATCAATAAGAATGATTATCTTAAACACGGCGAGTTCGGTGCCGTGTAATAACGCCAAGCGAAATAAGACCGACTTGAAGAAATTGGTCTTATTTCACTTTCTCAAAGTGAAATAAGACCGACTTTTTAAAGTTGGCCCTATTTCACTTTGAGAAAGTGAAATAAGTGCAACTTTTGTTGAGAAATAAAACCAAATTGGTCTTATTTCACTTAACGAAAGTGAAACTAGGCCAACTAATGTTTTTAGTCAAAAAACATTTTTTCAATGCTTCTAACATAATAGTTGACTTGCTCAAAACAACAAAACCTTACTATGCGCTGTACTTTGCTTGCTGATGTCTGAGTTGTAACGTCCAGGTATACCGTTCTACGATCTTGGAAGCTGATTTTTCGTAAACAATTTTTAGTCCTCCATAATTACTTCCTTTGTAAATCAACTCTCCAACAATGCCCCATGTCATGTTCTGAGTTCTGATTGACGGAACTTAAAGCGTAGTTCCCGCATGTTACTTCAAGCAGTTCCTGATAATACTTTCTTCTTTCATGAATATGTAAGTAAGATTGGTTCAATGCATGAACACATTTTTTTTTTTTGACGATGATGCTGATTCGGAACATTCAAGGTCATTTGGTTTCATTGGGAGCGAAGCGAGCGGAAACATTTTGCCCAAAAGAGAATCAATTTGGGGTGTGAAAATAAAAAAATTCGCGCGAATTTTTTTTATTTTCACACCCCAAATTGATTCTCTTTTGGGCAAAATTTTTTTTCGCTCGCTAGCAATTGCACCTACAATATTTCTTGTCTTAAGGTCCAAATCCTTAATTATTTTTATCTGACCGAATTCTTAAGAAAATTAATGTTACCTGAAATGTAAAATCTTATATTACTATTCTTATTGCAAACTTTCTTTCGCACGAAATTTTAAACTTTTCTCAATCTTTCTCCGAAAAAAAGTTTGCCGTATCGATTCAGACGAAATTCATTTCAAGAGAAAATAGAATGAGGATCAAAACGATGTAAGCATATTATGTGTTACATGTCTTAATCCACGCGCAAGCGTTCTGGAGCCATGTCACTACTTTAAACTTTGTTTAAACTGTTTTACAAAAAGATAACAATTTACAGGCAAATTGTGAACAAAAGAACTAGGATCTTTTTTTAAACAATTGTTTATTACTTTGGAATTTTGTTTCACATTTTGTTTCTTTATTCTCTTATTTACTTTCTGAACAATACTAATTAAAAAAAGATCAAGTATTGTAAGCAAATTTTTTTCTTATCAAAAATGTTGCTTTAGATACAAGAGTATGTACAATTGTACATAAACACATCTGTTGAAAGTGAAATTAGGCCAACTTGGCCTTATTTCAGTTTCGTAAAGCGAAATAAGGCCAACTTTAAAAAGTCGGTCTTATTTCACTTTAAGAAAGTGAAATAAGGCCAATTTCTTCAAGTTGGCCTTATTTCGCTTGGCGTTATTACACGGCACCGGCGAGTTCAATTAAAATTAAATTAAATTGTGTTAAAATTAGACCAGCTGTAGAGCAGGCTAAAATATGAAAATATTTTTTTTTTATTTATTTTTTTATTTTTTTATTTATTATTATTAAATAGTGGTTAAAAATTCATCAACACGGCCTAAATTATATACATATATATCGCAAAGGATTGAATTCATATATACTCATACATCACATCTATTCACAATAATTTGATAAAATATATTACTTAAATACTAATGGTAGGCAATATGAATGTCAACAACTTTGTTTAAAACGTTCTTTCGTATTTTTGAGTGAATCAATGTAGTTACTTCTACAAATATTTTTGTAAAGAATAAAAAATACTTCAAAACTGCATCATTACATTTTCAGAACAGTGACATTTCTTATCAACTTTTCATTATTTCATGATGAAAATTCAATTGGGCCCACATTTATCATGCATTATTGCATATAAAATGGAATTGAATGTCATTGAATTGTACATTTGTTTGAATTAACTAAACTAAAGCCTGAAGCCTTGTGCTTCTTAAGAGATCTTAATCTTGAAAATCCGATTATTAGAACGCACGCTAGGCTGCTTTTAATCGAAAAACACCGATCGAATTTTGGCCATAGTGGGATTCTCCCACAGGTGATGTTTCATTTTGTACGAACCAAGCAGGTCGTTTGTGTGCAATTATATTTATTTTAAAATTGAGATTGTTGTGAGGCTTGTACGAAACGTATCCTTACAAATGAGGTATCAAAATCACCGTTATTTCATGTAAACTAAACATATGGAAATTTTAACAACAGTCTATAGGATTAAAACTTATTTACCAATTTATGTGAAAATGTCTTAATTGGCCATATTAATGAGTTACCGTTATAATTAAAGTATATTAAATTGAAGAGCATGAAATTCTGTATCATGTGTGAAAATTTCACCGTTCTTCGTTGAAATCTCTGTTCAATAAAATAGTATCGAAAGGGCACTAAAACTTTTACCCCTTATTTTCACCCCCCCCCACCCCCCTCGGTTCATTTTTTTACACTTTGAATATCTTACTTATTTATTTTTAGTCAAAAGCCATACAAATAAGTTTTAAACTTCTAACCTAATCGACCTCCATACAAACTTTGACCTAACATTTCAACGTTTTGTGACCTTTTCAACCCCTTTTATTGCGTTAAAAATACCGAATGCCCTTCTAGAGGTTCTAGTCTATCTTACTACCAAATTTCATCTAAATCGATCCAGTAGGTTAAAAGTTATTAAGAGTTAAAAAAATCGTTGGTAGTCAATTTTTATAACGCTTTTTCAATGTTTGATTTTCCTATCCATAATTTTTTCATACCGGGGTCTATATATGAATCGATTCTAAAGGAGTAAACTCCAAAAAAAAAAATAAAAAAAAGACAAAAAAAAACTTAAATGCTTAAAATAGGCGTGTTTTTTTGGCATCGCTATCTGCAGCCAAATTCGATTTCCCAAAAAAACGTATCCGCAGTTGCCCATCAGCAGCTGTTTTATTTTATTTTTAAGTTGGTATCTGGTTTTGCTTTCGGATAAGTTTTTGACATTTTGGGGGTATGTTCGTAGATTGGCTCCGTCGTCGTTCAATAAACAAATAAATAAAACAATAATAAATGTTCAGACAAATGTCAAACAGAGAAGTGTGTTTGAAAATGCGTGTGCTTGTACCTATGTGTGAATTTTGATAAAAATCGAGATTCAGATTTTTGATTCTCGAATCCATTTTTTTGAATCTCAAGTCTCAAATAGATCAGGAAATCTGAGATTTTTCCACTTTTTCCTCACTTCACCAACTATTTTAGCTGTCAGATTCACAAATTTGACTTACTCTAAAGGTATGACTACAAAGAGCACTTTTTGCAAAAAAATCAAAAAGTGAAAATTTTCAAACTCATTTTGTGACAATTTATCCACCCCAAAATTAAAAGTCAAAAATAATTTTTGTAGTTTTTTTTTTTCAAATTCAAATGGTGCTACAAAGAAACAAAAATTTTACTTTTGTAAATTTCCCACTTTTTGCAAAAAGTGGCCGTTGTAGTTATACCTTAAATCTCGCAAATAGAAAACTACATTACAGAAGAAAAATATTAAACACCAAGCAACTATGTGTGACTCGTTCCTTAAATTGTGCGTTCCAATTTTAATTCAAAATAAACTTAAATTGAGTTATCCGATTATCCGAGTTACCAACCTAAGAAATTCAATTTTTCTCCGATCGAGTATCGATACTCGAAAAAATGTCAATTTTTTATCCGCAGCCAGGTTTAAGTTTAAGTTTTATCCGCAGCTGCGTGTTGTATTTGAAATACATGGAAGCTCCCACTGCAGATACGGATAGCTATGCCAAAAAAACACGACTAATATGTGTATTTATGTTGTCTTCGTTGACGTCACGCTTATAAGTCAACGTGATTTATAGTCTGGGCGGTCCAGCTGCTTGTTTTTATAGTCTTGGTACATGGAGTTGTATTTTTTCCAATTTTTTTTTTATTTTTGATGGCCAGGGGTAGTAGGGCGCCACCACTCTCAATCAAAAAAATCTTCTGTATGGGTTTTCCACTAAAAAGGATGTCGTTGCTCAACATGACGCAAACTTCTTCTTGGGCAAAATAACGCAACTGGTAGACAATTCGAAAGAAATGTGTTGCTCACCAACATTGATTCCTTGACACTTTGTCAAACTTATTATAAAAACTCGAATTTGCAAAAAGTTTACTCTATCAAAATTGATGCTCGATTTTTATGTTAAATTGAAAGCTTTTTCTTTCCTAAAGCATCCATGCTGGGTTCAACAAACAATGTTTAAAAATTCTGTCTAAAATTAATGTCAAATTTATAAACATTGGTAAATTCACCACCAGTACAACAAACAAGACTGACCTCTCCAATTTAAATATTCAAATATGTAAAAACAACCATCAATCAATCATAATAAAAATTTACGATTTTTATTAGACCAGAAAATTCAAATGTCCCAATTCCATCCAACAAGCAAACTAATTATCATCTTACGGAGCAACATCACTTGAGTCACTGAGTCGAACTTATCTCCATGCTGACCTAAATTCTTCAATTAATCTTCTGATGATGAAGTTACAATTTTGTTTGACATTTAAAATTAGTTTGTGTCTATCGCGAATATTGTGCCAATTAGTGCGTGCTTCGAAGAGGTCAAAAAGAGCGACTTTATGTTTGTAAGCAAATTAGGCCACAGAAGAATTTTGCCTCCAAAGGTTTTGAGTTTAAAAAAGTATGAACTTCGCAACATATATAAAATTTGATCGTCAAACGACTTTGATCGACCTTCCCGCGCAAACAATATCCCTTTATCAGAAACACACCCCTTGAATTTTTTTAAAAACCCTCTTATGGTGAGTTAACGAATTATTTTCGTTATTGTTTCTATGAGTTCTAAGTTTTTTTTTTTTATTTCCATCGAAATAAACAATCAGCTTCGAGGGGTGCGCAAGAAAACTCATATTGCACCCCAATCGAAAGTCTTGAGCAAGAAGAAACTCGGCTCAACAAAGACCCCCATCTTCAGAAAAATTATGATTTCCCTCCTTTGAAATGCCAATAATACTCTTGTTTCTTATTTTTCTTACCAAAGTATAGCTCAAAAACTGCCATGCACTTACTCTGTGTTGTTGTACTGTTTGCCAAGGGTGTCCTTAAAGATATATCAAATCGAAGGTACAATTATTATTTTGTATTATTATTTAAAAAAAAAAGAGAAAAAGTGGCGCAATCGAGACAGTATAGAAGAAGTCCCTTCTGCACTCACACAGACACACACTTGCTTTGACATGTATCGATACTCGTATGAAGGAAATTTTCATTGTGAGCATTGAGCATGTGGTGTTTTTGTCGCATGCTACAAGGACTCTTGATCTAATCGGGAGAGAATTTCAATTTCAAAATGTGCCATACCGAGTGTGTGTGTGTCGTATGAGTTTAGGAGCAATGAGTACAGTGAATTGCTCCTTGAGCATAATATGGCGCATTCTTGCATCTGCCGCTGCCACTGTAATTTGGTTGAGCTGGTTGCTGTTGCTGTTGCTGTGCGCTCTTCAACATGGGTGACAATGACAACTGACGGTAACGACCAGCTAAGCCAGATCGACCAGAAAACATAATTCAACATTTTCATGTTTCAGGAGTTTTGATGGAGAGGTGGTGGGATGGGGACTGAACTAATGTCACCCTCTTATCAGAAAAAAACAAGGTTTCAGTTTTGAAACAAAAGAGGGTTCGGAGTTTTGTTTCCAGCACATGGCACTGCATCTTAGAAGAAGTACTGTTCGTTGGAAGTAAAATTTTTTAGAATTTCTTGATAACCTTTTTTCAATCAAGGTATGTTTGCACCCTCATGGTATTTGAACCTTTTTCTTGCTTAAAAGCAAACAAGCATGCTGAAGTTGAACCACTTTTTCATGGAAGTTTTTGGTCCGCAATATTGAATTTCTTATGATTTTTTCGAAAACCTTGATAGGTATATGTAGATGTCGCTAGTAAATTGGGTGTTTTTTACGGGTATTAAACTTTAAGTTGGCAACACTTTTTTAACTGGTGGCCATTCCGACAGCTAACAAGTGATTTATTTTTGGTTCGGTAGCCGTTTCCCACAATCTTTCAAAAGTCCGTCCAGCTACTAGGATATGCAGACGACATTGACATAATTGGAAGAACACAGCGTGATTTCCAAGGAATCAACCTATGGATCGGGCCAATCAACGGACGAATCGAGGCAAATCAAAGGACGATTGCGGGCGATAAACGGAGAAATCTGGGCAATCAACGGACGAATTCGGTCAACTTAACGAACGAATCTGGGCAGTCAAAGGAGGAATCGGGAAATCAACGGACGAATCCGGGCAATCAACGGACCAATTCAGGCAAATCAAAGGACGAATCTGGGCGATCAACGGACGAATCTAGAGGCAATCAACTGACGAATCTGGACAATCAATGGACGAATCCAGGATAATCAAAGGACGAATGCGGGTGATCAACAGACAAAGCTGGGCAATCAACGGACGAAATCAGTCAACGCAACGAACGAATCCGGGCAATCAACGTACGAATCCGGGCATTCAACGTACGAATCCGGACAGTCAACGTACGAATCCGGGCAATCAACGAACGAATTCTGCCAACTCAACGGACACAAATCAACGGGCAAATGCGAGCGATTAACGGACGAATTTGTTTTAGTGCCGTGTCCAATTTTCTTCCGCGACCGGTAATCTCGCTCCTAAGTCGGTCGGTGAACATTCACTTATTACTTTGAATCCGACGTTGGCAGGTTTTACTATTTTGCTGAGTAGAACACCTAAACCAAGCAGATGGTGTCTTGGATGCCACTGTAATAAAAATCATATTCTTCTATTGCAAGAACCATTGCGATCTGTTACGAAGTATCGTTAAAAGATTCCTTAGTTGGAAGTGTTGGAACAGGAAGAGTATAGGAGGCAAAACACGGAAAGTACTGTCCGATTTATATAACTAGTTTTTTTTTATCGTCCTGCAAGTAGTATTGATCAGTGATCAAGACCGTGCTTTTTAGCGTAGCTGCAGGTTCCTCTCGGTTTTCCCTATACCATGTGTTTACACATATGTATGTTACCCTCTGAAGCTGTCACTTTGACCTTATGTTGATTTTTCTTTTCTTAATAGATCCGCTTTCTGTTTGAAAGGACACTCACTCTCTCTTTCTGTTAAGAAAGGGTTAACATTTTCCTCCTCCTGAAAAATCCGATCTTTCAAGGACATTAACTCAATACAAACAACGTAACTATAGCTTCCAGAAACCTCAACAATGCCTAGGTCCTGCAAAGAAACAATTCTTCCCTTCATATTTCCAGAAACTGATACAATCTCAAAATCACAAATTCACCGAATCAGAAGAATGTAAATCAATTATTTCATCCCTTCCAGCTGATTAGACATTTGACTATGTACGTAAAATTGGAGGTTAACTTCCTTTCGCTGAACGTCGAGTCTGGACACACCTCCCGCGGAGTCAAATTCAAATGCATTGTGTGCCTGTGTTTGTGCTGAAATCATTATATTTGCCTGCGAGCACAGTAACCTCTGAAATCGAAGCAAATTCCTTGGTCCTTACCAATTTGGCTCGTGCTGTGTTCACATGTGAAAAAAAATAATTTGAACAGAACAAAGCTGCACAACACCAAACGCGATCACGACTAAAACCCTTTAAAATTGTCAGAGAAAAATAGAACAAGAGTAAAAGAGAAAGACACCATATAAAAGGTCCTTTGACTCCTTAACATATTCAACTTTCACGGTCGACGATCACCGTTCAAAGGACACGCAGCCCGCCAAAACAATAAGCAACAATAAAAACACTTCACGGTAGCCCCCGTCTTGTTATGGGCGGACAGACGATATGTGGCTTTGTTTTAAGCAGACCTCAGAAGCGCGGGAACCGAACCTCTAGCACCATATGGTCTGGGTCTCTCAAGAAATTTTTCGTCGTGGTCGCTGGCTGTGAAAGAAAAATTACAAACTCTTCGAATCGAATTAGTTTCGACCCCCGAGTCGTGTCAATATGGAAAAAGGACATTTTTTTTAACATTGCACAACAATATGATTAGACCGACCCAATTGGTTTCTGCTGGTTCCAATCACACGCAATCGAATAACGAACAGTATTGAGGGCTGCGAAGTCCTTTGGTGCTGCTGGTCCGGATCCACGCTTGTCGCGTTTAAATCGCTGACATAGGGGTGGCATATGCAAAAAAGGGTACAAAGGCCAGACTGAGCCATTTAAAGGTGCACCTGGACTGTGTGCTGTATTGGCATTGCACACAGGATTTTCGTTTTGTTTATGGGAAAAGTCTGCTTGTCCGTGAATGCAAATTAATAAATTTGTAATTCACTTGTTTTGTGTTAGTTTTCGATGTCGATGGAGTCCTTTTGTCCGTTTGAAAAGGACTTGCATGCACTCACAAAAAGTGCATTCGAGTGTGTCTCGAGTGAAAAAAAAGGGAACAACACAAATTCAGATCCCGCTTTTTTTGGTTTTCTGTTTGTTCCTTGCTTTGGGTTTTTGGTGTGAAAAGGTTGTAGTTTGCTGGAATGCGCTAATAAGTCCTGAACAAAAGTGTTGCTGTAATTTGAAGGTGACGTTTTGTGATGCTGAGAAGAAAATTCTTAATTAAGGTTAGCGGCTATTCTTGTCGGCGTAAAAAAGCGGCAAGGAGACAAGTCAGCGGTAAATCAAAGAAGCCGGCTTTTTGAAGAGTCCGAAGTGCTTTGCGAGTCTTAAGGGACTTGAAGGACTCGAGTTTGAGAATTTTAAGCTTGTTGAACTTGAACATTGATTTTCGCTGATCTTTTGTTCGACTGACCTTGGACATTAAAAAGGCTTGAAGTGGTTTTGTCATTTTGTGGTCAGTTTTTTTTTTCTTTTGTCACATTCTTAAAAAGGACTTATTTGGGAACCCTTGAAACGAGTGGTTTTCGCTGTGATTTCGAACGGGAAATCACTCTTTCTCCAGACTACATGAATCTTTTCTTGTTCCTTGACGAGCACTTGGAAAGTCCTTCATCATCATTATCATCGTCTGGCTGGCCAATGAAGTTACTCGTTTCATCTGCGCTAAGACCGAGATCCGGTCCGAGCCTCCTTCAGCAAGTTCTTCCATGAATCCCGATTGTTGGCCGACGCCATCCATTTCCGCACCCTAAGGCTTTGGTAATCCTGATCTACGTCCTCCCTAGTTGTCTCCTACCATGAATTTTAACACGAAGAATTTTCCGGCTCGGTTCCTCTTCGCCCATACGAGCTAAGTGTCCAGTCCACCGGAGGCTACCAAGCTTAATTCTTTTCATCAAATCTGCTTTGCGGTAGATTTGATATAGCTCGTGATTATATCGTCGCCGGAATCACCCTTCCCCCCAAACGGGCCAACTATTCTTCGTTAGACGTTTCGCTCGAACGCGGCTAGGAGTTCGAAGTGCCTTTGGCTAAGCATCCAACTGTCAGACTTATAAGTCAGTACTGCACTTGGAAAGTCATTACGATTTCTTCTTGATTGATTCAATGCACGAGATTGTTTCCTTAAAATTGTGGATCTGTCATTTCTTCGGATAGCTTATCATCAAGTGTTAAAAAGGTTGAAAAATAGCGAAACGTAGATTTTAAGAGATAAACTTAAAGACACGAGGTTTCTACTCCACGTTTTATATTATAATGTTTAAGAACAATTTGACATTTCATAATAAGTTTTGACATTAGATTGTATAAAGAGAGCCAGTGAATGAAGAGCGCCAGTGCTGCTACTTTTCAGTTTAAGTACTTCTTAACATTCCGCCCAATTCGTCCAGTTGCGACGAAACATCTGGCCGCCCACTGGGTTCATCCGAAGATTCGATTTCAATTGGAAGCACGACCAGTTTTGAAATTGCTCGCTTTATTGTTGATGAGTGTGTACGGGTCGTTGCGACCCGCACAAGATTGTCTTCTCCAGAATGGACTTTTAAAACACGACCTTGTAGCCATTGAGTAGGCGGTGCGCGTTCATTCCTTATGAGAACCAGGTTGCCCACTCTAATGTTGGGTTTTGATGTTTGCCACCGACTTCTTACTTAAAGGTCGTGTAATATTCACAGCTCCACCTTTTCCAAAAATCCTGCTGCATCTGCTGGAGTTGTTCCCAACGGGAGAGTCTACCTGTCTTGATATCGAGCAAGTCCGGTTCCGGAGTGGTGGTCCTTCGAGCCGGATTGCTATTGGTGGGCACATACCTCCAGCAGTCGATGGTTGCCAGCTCTTGGATTTTGATGATTCGGTTCGCAACATACTGCTTGTGTTTTCCTGGATTTCATCGAATCCAGCTTAGGGTTAGGTTGTTACCGAAGGAAGTTGAACTTTGGACGACACTTTTGATGCAAGAAGGGCTCCGTTAAGTTCCAAGCATGGAACTGTGATTTTCTTCAGGGGTGCTACTTTAGTTTTCGCCATCAGAATGGATATCTTACATTGACCTTGATGTCTTCTATCATAGGGAGTTCTTCTAGAAATTGGACCCAGTTCTTCTGATGTGGTTCAGGAAGTGGGTTATCCCACGATATGCCAGATGGCCAAAGTTGTTGTGACATTATTTTGCCGGTAATGACGACTGGAGCCAATAAGCAAGTTGGATCATAAACTTTGGCTACATCGGAAAGCTGTTGACGTTTTGTGATTGCTGTGGCGACGTTTGTGATGTTCACTTTGTAGCCAATGCAGCCAGTTTAACAAAACCAATATATCCCCAGCGCCTTGGTTTCACGGTCCACATTGAGATCACAGCACTGTTCAACCAACTTATTGTTCTTACTGATTCCTTCGAAGAACTGGGAGGAATTTGAATTCCATTTTCGGAGTAGGAAACCTCCTCTTTGCAGTAAGCTTTGTAGTTCCAACTGAAGTTGTTGCGCAGCCTCCACCGACTCGGCTCCGTGGAGACAGTCATCCATGTAGAACGACTCACGTAGGACCTTAGCAGGTTGAGGAAAGTTGGCTTCTTCATCATCAGCTAGGGTATGAAGAACTTTGATTGTGACGTATGGCGAGCAATTTAAACCATAGGTGATAGTAAGCAATCTGTAGACAGCTGGACAATTTTCTTCATATTTCCAAATGATTCTTTGCATGTTCGCGTCGTCTCGGTGTACGAGTATCTGTCGATAACATTTTCCAATGTCTGCCATAAACCCAACGCGATGAGTGCGCCACTTCAAGATAATTGCAGACAGTTCATTTTGAAGTTTTGGACCTACATGAAGACAGTCATTTAATGAATTACCTGATTTATACTTTCTAGACGCGTTGAAGACGCGTCTTCATGAACGGGTTCCATGTGCCCGAGCTGCAGATATTCGGACATAAATTCAGCATATATTGATGAATTGATCTATCGGGAAATGACTCTTTTGACATATGCCTCAAACCGTGATGCAAAGCATTGTTTCTGATACTGGGATGGGTGCCAAGAAGCTTAATCTTCCCCCGGATTAGTTTTCCTTCTATCCACTTCCAGGCCCATTAAAGCACCCTTGGTTGAGGTTCTCAAATAAATATCTTTATATACCTACAGCTGCTCCACACAGGCGCACTCCTAAGCTAGTGCACACGCCACAACTGACACCCTATGCCGCTGAATAAATAATTATCAACTAATTCTACACAAAATTACTTAAAAAAACTAAAAAAAAAAAATTGTATCCTCCATGTTATCCACAACTGATAACAAATTCTTTCTCCTCTAAGAAAGGACGACGACCTACTATTACACAACAAAATAATTCCATGTGTGCGCCACCAGGACGAACCGTTGCGTTGTTATCCTAAAGAGTTCATTCACCGCAATCGCGCCTATTCAATAATAATAATATCAACATTCTATCCTCAGAAAAAAGAGGACACCAATGTCCTTTTTCTGTTGTTGTTCTTGCTCATGCAAAGGATTCCCCTAGAAAAAAGTAATTAGCGCACCTTCGTCGTGGAAATGATGGCACGAGCCATATTTAGTTTTGAGTGTACGATGACTTCCCATCCCACGTCACATATGTCATTCGTCCTTTATATCCTTTTGAAGCAGTCAAACACACACACAAAAACACTTTTTGGTGACTTTTTGATGGTACTTTGTCATCAAATTTGAATTTTCCACAAGAGACGGTGAGTTGAATTTTCCTTTCGGGGGAATGACTAGCGCGCGCGCTAATCACTCTAGCGAGACCAAATTATTCGTCTTCTAGCTTTGGCTGTGGGACACTCCAAGTTGTTTGTTGTGGTATCTCTGGGCATCCGAGACGATTGTGTCAGGTGCTTTTTTTTTTCTTTTGGTTTGTGTATTTCTTCCAAGATTCTAATGTGGGGCAAATTTAAGGTGATGTGAGGAAATAGAACCAGGATCGCCATTATTAAGCATAGACGGGGCCCTGTTAATTAAAGTAGCAGTTAGTTGTTTTTACTGTACAACAGTGAGTGTAGCGGAGCGTATCGGAAAATTCGTATCGCGTGGCATTTTGCCGTTAAGTGCATTCAAATTGGGGTGTGAACTGGAAGTATTGCTTGGGACAATTGGATGGTTAGTGATACTAGAAGTTTTAAAAAAAAAAAGAAACGGACAACAGGTGCCTTAGCCGGAATATCAATATTGACGTCAGAAAAGTTAAATAGAGGTTGATAGTGGAGAACAACTGGAATGAAATGATAAGACCTTCCTGCATCGATTGCCTGGTCTGAAACAACATTGATAATATGCCCATTATGGGATACAACATATATGATTCTTTTTCGCCAGCCTTACTGTCTATATATATATATATTCAAGCATCAGTTGATGGAGTGATGGTCCTCCACATCAGATCAACTTGGCCTGTGCCGTTGGAACCATAATTGTACTGACAATTGAGTTAGTATTCAACACTTTGGGGTCGGTTATCAGATTGACTTCCGTTTCTCAAATTAAGGACGTTTCCGACTGATTCTCAACGTAACGGAACTGAACTTAAAAAATCCAATTGGCGTTTGACTTGACAGAACTCCTTCGGCGCGCCATTTTTCCTTCTTCCTTTTCATTTTCGATGGAATCTATTTTGTCTATTTCTTGATCACAGTAGGTATGGACTTAACAGCAACTGGATCATGTTTCTTTACGGAAAGAATTCACGTAGTAGGTACGTCGCGTCCCCTCCCTCTCTCTTCCTGAAAACAACGACCATCTACAAGTTGAGTTTGTGATGTGCTTTTTTGTTTCCCAGTCGAGGTTTCACTCGTCGGTGCCAAGGTCTATTGAAGAAAACACGAAACTCCAATGATAGGTCTTCTGAACCTATTAACAATTTCTTTATTGGAAACACTTAATAGGTAACTACAATTAGGTATAATTAAAGTAAAATAATTCAGTTTTGACTTAATTTTTCTTAAATTTGGTAAAAATTAGTATTCGCTGGGATCACTTCCGATATGCGTTCGGATCTAGTTAAAGCGCCCGCTTGTCGGATGTCCGGTTTCTTGCTGTCTTGACTGGCGGTAGGGCTTTCACTAGTGGGCTTCCTGTTCCTGTTTTCGTTTGAGCGTTTGGTAATTCTTACTCGACCGGTTTATTTCCGGGAGATCAGCAGGTACGTTTACGGCCCCTGGTGGCACGCAGCACGGCAGACAATAGCTCTGGTGGATCAACAGGTTAATTTAAGGCCCATGGTGGCACTACACGGCAGGCAATAGCTCTGGTGGATCAGCAGGTATATTTAAGGCCCCTGGTGGCACTACACGGCAGGCAATAGGTCTAGTGGATCAGCAGGTATATTTAAGGCCCCTGGTGGCACTACACCGCAGGCAATAGCTCTGGTGGATCAGCAGGTATATTTAAGGCCCCTGGTGGCACTACACGGCAGGCAATAGGTCTAGTGGATCAGCAAGTATATTTAAGGCCACTGGTGGCTCTACACGGCAGGCAATAGCTCTGGTCGATCAGCAGGTTTATTTACGGCCCCTGGTGGCACGCAGCACGGCAGGCAATAGCTCTGGTCGATTAGCAGGTTTATTTACGGCCCCTGGTGGCACGCAGCATTGCAATCAATAGCTCTGGTCGATCAGCAGGTTTATTTACGGCCCTGGTGGCACGTAGCACACCAGGAAAAAGGTCTGGTCGATCAGCAGGTTTATGTACGGCCCCTGGTGGCACGCAGGACAAATCTCCTTGAATATTTAAAACCCCTTACCACTGGTGGGGGGAAGCTTTAATAAAGAAATGGCGGTCGGTGGCGGAAATGACCAAAAGCATTCAATTCGAAACCAAAAGTTGAAATTCCAACTAATAGTAGTGACGAAAGGTAGTGGTTGGTAGTAGTCCTTTTACTACGAAAGTACTAATCCACATATGAACTTTACTACTAAAACCGAGTGTGAATTGTACGAATGCGAAAGCTAAACTTGCATGTGTTTCGGTTTGATTTGCTTATGTCATGTACCAAGAATATTATCGATGATGAATGTAAACACGCCATGAGTTAATGAGTCATACGAGATGTTTTGCTTTGCATTATCTGGTATGGATTCAAGGCCAAATGAAATGTATGCAAATATATGCTCGAATTAGTTTTGCCTGCATATGTGATTTTTAAAGCGAGCGTGAATTATATGAATTCAAAATGTAAAACTGGCCCGTGTATTTATGTTGTACAATAGCATGTTACACTTCGTTACAAAATAAAGAGCCCCAAACTGATATCAGACTGAGAAGGAATAGTATCAATGAACATTACAAATTGTCTTATAATCTAATAAAAGATATCGTTACATAGGAAGGAACTCGGCATTCTTGACCCCCACTCAAAACTAAATCGCTCTTCAAGCAAACTTCCTTTTCATAAATTTTTCTGCTGAGTTCACAAACAACTTGAACTCCACCATGAAACGGGATGGGGGAATATTGAATTTTCTCTTGTTACGATCAGTTCCAGGAGTGTACCTTCTGTTATTAATTTTTGTTTGTTTTTTTTTTATGCACGATTTGGGCTCTTTTCTCAAAATGAGGTTGATAGTCAACATTTGCTCTTTTATGAATATAAAAAAAGGGAACAAAAAATCTGTGAAAAGGGTTGAAAAGAATGACAACACAAACAAAAATCCGATACTTCTGTCGAACTCTGAAATTCCATCAAACTTTTAAGGTTCCCGTGTACCGAATTACGCGCTACACAGATTTGAATACTCCGAAGAAATTACCGATTGATCTGATGCGTTCCCATGCGCGAGTTCGGTATCCCAAAAAAAAAGTTGTAATCAAAAGAAGAAGCACAGCAACTACGTAGTTCCAGTTCGAAACCAACTCATCGCATTGTTGTAGCCTTGCTTTGCTGACTTGACAGATACTTGAGTTTGCTGAATGAATGGCCAATCCAAGAGATTACAACATAATGAAAATGATCATGAGAATTGGATCATGTGTTCGTTGCCTTGTGGAAGCTTTCATTACGGAGGAGCGAACACAATAATGTGGGAATGAAGCCATAGAATTGACGAACTTCCTTTGTCAAGGGTCTCTTTTTTTAACTGTCGTCGGTCGGTATTGCGGTTGTTGTCTGATCTGAATGTGGGATTTTAATTTCGGAGGAGCGAAAGGAATTTATCTTATCCTTCGTGGCTTTGAATTGATTTTGATTTTGCTGTTGGGGAAAGTGTGCATGAAAAAATGCGATGCGTTTTTTTGTTGATACCTAAACAGATCTACTGCTTAATCTTGTGACCTTAATTACTTCTTTAACGAGGTGCTTCCATGCGGGTCAGATAATGCAAGCTTCTTCAGCCTGGTTGGCAGCTCGGAGAACTGTCATTATGTTCCCTCTTGAAGAACTAGGGAGTCAATGCCACTTAGGTGGTTTGAGAAAGTTGACAAGAAGACTAAGGGGGTTTCTTCAAAGAAATCAGGCGATGAGTAGGGCTTAGAAGTCAGTCTTGTCCAAGTCAACATGCTGTACTAGCCATTACAGTTGTGGAGATCCTTCGCTTAGGATGACAGACAGTACGACATGAGGAAATTTGAAGAGATCGCAATGGATTGATATAGGCGAAACTGTCTGGCGTTCCTGAACATTCAGTCGACTAATTCTCAAGCTGGATCAAGCAAATTTTCTTTCCAGTTGAGTGGAAGGGTGTACAACTGTACTTCTTAAAACGGCCCATACACAGCACGATTGTGTGCATACCGCACCATCGCGTCGCACTACTTACATCACACCGATCGTGATCGTAACACCGACCCCAAAACTCAAAATTTTTGATTATGCCCACACGGTATCTCACACCAAATCGGTGCGCACACTAGACCGAACACGAGACACATCTCCGCACACATACACCGGTGGGCACACAAGTGTGCTGTGTATGGGCCCTTTAAGTCTCTGGATAAGATCAGGCTTGATTTTCGATCCAATCGGGTCTCGCAATAGACTTATGGACTATTTTCACGGACGTACCCAGCGAATCATTGATTTATCTTCACGGGTCTAAAGCAGTCTTATTGTTCAGGATCTGGGAATAGGATGTCATGAGTGCAATGAATCCCTGGGACATGGATGTGGATATGAATGTGTTTGACGCTGTTTAAGAGCGATTTCCTGACAGTCGACGAAACATGCATCCACCGGTACATACCAGAGACCAAAGAACAGTAGATGTGCTCCGAAGAAGGTGAAGACTGTCCCATCGGCTGGAGGGGACTCACCATTCACATCGAATACTTGGAGAACTTACCTTTACCTACGGGTAAAAGGCTTGACTGGGAGCTTAAGTTCTAACAAAGTCATATAATATTTTCCCATACGGAATTGAACTTTATTTTATACAATTCACACTCACTCCCTTCGAAAAATATTATAAGTAGACTTATCGATCATCACTAGCGATCATACTAAAACCGCCTCTGCTACTACTACCGAATGATACAATAGTATCAATCTAGTAATATTGGTCCCAAAGTTTAATCTGAAACAGTCCGATCATTTCATAATCGGAACTTCCCCCCACCAGCGTGGCGGTAAGGGGTTTCGATATTGAAGTCACTTAGCCCGTATTTGATTGCCAATAGGGACTTTGGAACCTGCTGATCCGGGCCACCAGGGGCATTGTTCCTGCCGATCCGTGCCACCAGGGGCAGTGTACCTGCTGATCCGTGCCAAAAGGGGAAACGTACCTGCTGATCCACTACCGGTAAGAGCATCATCCTTGATTACCGCAACGTACCTTTTTTTCAGGGACCGTAAAACTGTACAGCGTGTTTTCTTCAATAAGACCTTGGCGAGACCGGTGAGGAAAACCTCGGCTGGAAACCAAAAAGCACATACGGTCGTAAGGAATCACTGGATCCTCAGGATTTCTGAAGTCCCATTATGAAAGCTTTCTGGCTGAGGTTAACTTCAATTGGGGATATACTTTTCTTCTAAGACCTAAGCGCGCAGGCTGCTCCAATTCTCTCTAAGCGAGCTTCGTATGCTTCTAAGTTTCATATGATCGCAAGTCGAGAGATTAATTTAGGTGGTCATTTGAAACGCAGTACTTCATTCGAATCTTAAGGAGGTATAGAAGGTATGCATGAATGGAAGTACCTCTCCCTTCCCTCTTTCCTTTCCTACCACCCACAAATCTCCGCTGTACTTTAGTGGAGGTATATGACCGCTTAGAGGCACAAAGCAGCCTTCACAAATTGAACCCTCTACGAAAAAGTTACAAAATGGAACAAACCTACGAAAACATCAATCATCTTCTTTGTTTTGTTTACCAAACAACAGAATTTTCATTCCAAAAGTTCACTCAACCATTCGACTGTAAACATGAACCTGTTATGACGTGCCGCTTACTCGTAAACAAATGTCCTTTCCATATTCCGCCAAAACAAAAAATCAGTCTGCATCGTCAATTTTCTTTGAAAAAAATTCAGTACCTCGACTGTACGTACAAAATGACAACAACAAAAAGGTTAATTAGACTGAACCGAATGTTTAACCGCGACATTTCTTACCATTGCTCTCAACAACAAGTATTTCCTCCATCCATCAGAAAGAAATTTTATGCATCGTGAACATAGACCCAACCTTCGTGTCTCGAGTTCAAAGTGTACCCTCTAAGAATGCGAGTTCGAAAGTCAAGTCGAAGGAGGCAACGCATCTGACCATAGTCACTCGACTGAAACTATATGCTAAACTCCTTCATTCTAGGTGAGACCCCTACGAAATGTATGACGGTTATTTGGCGACCCTTTCTTGCTTCTTGAGTGCAAGGAAAAGCGACCTCGTATACTCATTTCCTTCAATTTCATTTCGTGATGTAATTTTCATTGAAAATTATTTTAATGAGGACAATAACACAGGTTGTGTCCCGCGCTCTTGAGCTATTCCCGATCGACCGACAATTCTTACGCGAAGCAACGTCAGGGTCAATAGAACATGGAATAGAAAAAGGAGCAATAACCACATTTAAGAAATTCTAGATACCAAAAAAAAAGCGCAATTATGCCCCGAAGACGTGAAGTGCCTAATGAACTTCCGTTTGCCGCCAATTTTGACAGAAGAAAAAGTGACGAACCAAACAATTGAAGGTTCCTTAGAAAATAGTTGAGCAATCCAAGTGTGGTGAATCTTTTGAGACGAATCCACTCATTACTTCCGACTTCCTAAAAAAATTTGCATGAGAAGACAGGATTCTTGATTTATATTCAAATTCACAAAGGAGACGAAGTAGTGGAGGGACTATCCTTTTGAGTTGGTGTTTTTGGTAGTTTTTGTCGTGTGCGGAGAGGAAATAACTATTTTTGTTGGTTTCTCGGATTCAATGAATTGAATATTGGATCGCATGTCTTGTCTTCTTCCTGGTGGATCTGGTTTCATTGAATGAATCCGATGAAAGGTGAAAGGCTTGTCCTGGAAGTGCTTGTTACACACGTGTTCATTTTTCGGTTTTGCAAAACACGAGGCTATATTTATTGTTGATGGAAATGATTTGACGAAAAAGAAGGTGGAATATGAATTTAAGGACTGAGCACGTGCTGAACATCATGCAGAAAAAGCAATTTAGGGTTCCGACAGAATATGATCCCAAGAAAGTAAGATTTTTACGATCTGCCTTGCTAGAACTTCCCTGCTTAAAGACATTTATCTTGGCTGCAATTTTGGGTTTTTGATCCCCCACCGTTTTCTTCAAAGTTTGTTCCTTCTACAATGCCCCTTGATGAAACTTCACCCACATAGGGTGTCACTTTGGCTTTAGGATGCCTTTCAAGAGCATCGACACGATAAAGTGGTTAATATCACTCTTTACCACTTACAAACCGGCGATGATGACAAAAGATTTGTGTTCGCTTTTCAGACAAAGTTTGAAAAAGAAAAACTTTAATAAAAATTATTTTACTAACGTACGCTCACTGATACGCCCACTTCTATGATTGTAGAACGACTGGTCGGGATGAAATTCACCTGCCACGCCCACTTTTCTGTCGGTAACTCTAAATCTGTATTTGGAATTGAAATGAAATTTTCAGGGTCTGTTTTCCTAAGCGACACAAACAAACATTCCAAAAATACTTTTTTTGAGTTTCACCCACTGGCGCAGCATGCACGTCTGAAGCGCCACCTGTTGGAAATTTTTCAAAGAGAGAAATTCCTGCCACACTGATATGAAACTATCGGTCTGTTGTCGATCGGCTTCAAACATACACATTGTACTGCAGAAAGATCTTATAGGCGATGTTTAGTCTAAGAGAGGACAGAAAGCAGTCTTGAGGGACTCCTGTCTTCAGATTCGGGAAAACAATGCTGAGGTTCCATTCATCAGGCATGCTCTCCTCCGACCATGTTTTGCAGATGAATTGATGAATTCGTCTTACCAAGTGATTTTGTCAGCTCCCGCAGCCTAGATATTGCAATCTTCACTTCTTAAAGGTCGGGTACACGGAAATATTGGCCTGCGTTGTCTTCATTGAATGGTTCATTCTGCCTGACAACGAAATTTGGTCCGTCATCGCCGTTGTACAGTCTACAGAAGTTTTCTTTCCATATCCCTAGCTTGTGTTCGTCTCTCATTTTCTGCTCGTAGAGCTACCGAGCTGCTCTCGTCCTCCTGTGTAGCGCTTCTTGTTTGACTGCATGTACCTGCCTGCATTCTTCATCAAACCAGGGTTTTCGTTTTGGTGGTCGTGTAAAACCCAGCACATCAGAGGCAGCGTCCCTATAATGGCTTCCAGGCAATTCTGTCACTGGTTCTCAATACAATGCTGGGTGTAGCGGACTTCTCATGAGGTTAATTCACACTCGATCGGAAAAAAGATCTTGCGGTAACTTGCGATTACTTTCTTCTTGCGCTTTCTGTTTTTGGCTTTTGTCGAGATATCGTAGATACCTATGACGAGGCAGCGGTCCGAGTCAGTGTTGGCCCCTTGGGAAGGTTCGGACTTCAGTGATGCTTGATAAATGTCTTGCGTCGGAAACCCCCAGGTACTCTTGTGGATGTTGAAATGTGGGAAACTGCTTACATACTTATGGTGGCGCTACAGTCGGACCTGGGCCTCACCTAACAAACATCATCAGCCAGCTCGGTCCCTAGCTAGCTGTCTCCAGTTTCGCACGCTAAGTTGGTTCAGATCCTCTACCACCTGTGTGCTCCACCTGAGTCGCGGTCTTCCTCTACTGCGACGTCCTTCCGGGTTGGATTCGAAGACTCTACGAGCCGGATTATTATTTTCCATTCGCTCAACATGACCCAACCATCTAAGTCGTTGGACCTTAACTTTTCTGGCTAGGTCAGTGTCGTTGTACAGCTCTTAAAGTTCTTGGTTGAATCTTCGTCTCCATTCTTCATTAATGCAGACAGGACCAAAAATCACTCGAAGAAGTTTTCTCTCAAAGCAGCCCAAAGCGTTTTCATCGGATGTTGTCATGGTCCATGTCACTGCACTATACATTAGGACCGGGATGATGGGGGTTTTCTAGAGTGTCACTTTAATTGCTCGGGAGAGGACTTTACTACTCAATTGCCTTCTAAGTCCAAAGAAGCAGCGATTGGCAAGAGTGATTCTTCGTTTGATTTCAGCGCTGGTGTTGTTGTCTGAGTTGATAGCGGATCCCAGGTAGACAAAGTCCTTAACTACCTCGAAGTTAAATCTGTCTATGTTGACGTTTGCTCCAAGACGTCGATGTTGGTTGTACTTTCTTGTTGACAGCATTACCTTGGTCTTGCCCTCGTTGACTGCTAGACCCATCTTCCTGGCCTTTGTCTCAAGACTTTGTCCATTGATTGCCTGGATTCGTTCGTTGACTACCCGGATTCGTACGTTAAATGCCCGGATTCGTCTATTGAGTTGGCTGAATTCGTCCCCAGATTTGTCCGTTGATCGCCTAGATAATTCCTTTGATTTGCCTGGACTCGTCCGTTGATTGCCCAGATTTGTCCGTTGATCGTCCGGATTCGTACGTTGATTGCCCGGATTCGTCGGTTTATTGCCGGGATTCGTCATTTGATTTGCCCAGATTCGTCCGGTTATTGCCCAGACGAATTCAGCCAACTCAACGGACGAATCCGGGCGATGAACGTACCCCGTCGTTTGATTTGCCTGAATTTGACCGTTTATTGCCCGGATTCCTTCTTTGATTGCGCCGATTCGTTCGTTGAGTTGGCAGAATTCGTCCGTTGATTGCTTAGATTTGTCCGTTGATTGCACTGATTCGTCCGTTTATTGCCCAGATTCTTCAGTTTACTGTCCGGATTTGACCGTTGATTTCCCGAATTCATACCAGACGCAGTACTTTGTCGTACAATTCATGGTAGGTGACAGTACGGTAGACCAGAGGAAGCTAGACTACTAGTGCGAAATGGAATGGCATCAGCCAACAATCGGGAGCGGTTGAAGAACTTGCTGAAGGAAGTCCGGACTCCTGGTATGGCGCAGATGAAGGCACCAACTTAATCAGCTAGACCGATGATGATGATGATCTTGCCCAAACTCACTTTGTTTTGGTTTTTAATGGGCTTAAAGGTTGGGAGTTCTTTGCGCCAAAACTGTCTTGTACACCATGACTGTTGTAGAAATAATTGTTTCCCAAGTCCACCTTACTCATCTATTAACTAACAATAGTAACAATAAGAATAAACACAAATGTCGATAGAAAAAAACACTTGAGAAATTTGATGATTAATGCAGTAATTACATTTGCACCTTCGTCCTTTCTATGTTCTTCGAATTAAATCACATTCTGGTACCTTTATTATCCCTCAGAAACTCGACACCTTTCTCTCCTCTACGGTTATTAATATTTTGCAATTTTTCATTTCTTCCTTTTGTGTCCTTACAGATACCGCAAAACCAGCGTTATCCGACGATGATGGCAAAGAACAACAGCAAACGCCCGAGGATCAGGTTAACGAGTCTTCAACTTCAAAGTGAGTACAAATAACCATTAAAAAATATTTCTTCGATCTTTGTTTTGTTGTTGCTTAACATTTTTTAGAGAAACTGAAATGAAATTTAAGGAAGGTTCGGCTATCTCTGATGGCGCCGAAACCTTCCCAAAAAGGAAAGAAAAATTGTTGCACGCAAAAACTAGATAGAGAAAGGTTATTGTTGTGTTTTATCAGATTTGAAAAATCACCGCACAGGTTTGCGAAATTTTCAACACTGACAAATGGAACAGGTTCATAAATTTGGGAAGGAATTCTCCAAGGACCATAAAAACTGTCAGAATGTAGGTAGGATTTAATGGTTTTCCTTTGATTCCTGACAGAGTGTCTGACATTTGAGAATTCAGCAAAATTGATTTCTTTTATTTGTTTTGATTTGATATTTATTGCTTTGAAGGACGAACCTGTAGGCGGAGGTGGAACTCAACTTTGTCCAACACATGGGCCACCAAGAAGTCTGCTCTGGAAAGTTTTTTTTTCATCAAACTGACGAAACAGATTGCTGAAATATTGCTATTGCAAAAAAGGATACGTTTCGCTTTGATTTCTAAAAGGACTCGTTGCTTTTCAAAAATTACTCGTCTTGTAAAATAATTATTTTTTGCCTTTATGCGTTTTTGCTCGCCTATTGTTTTAAGTCTGGCAAACCAATAGTGCCACGGAACTGGCGCCAGGCTTGACAATAGACAAACAATTGACATCGTCTAGGACATTGTTTCTCGAAGGTACTTGACTTGAGGAATTGTTTGTTTTTAAATTACCTGGCGCTTAAGTGCAGTACTGAAATTGGAAAGTATCATTGTTCTTTCTTTTGTTTTTCTCTAGTGTTCCTGTCTCGGTTTAATTTTTCAACGATCATGTTAACAAGGATGTTAGGAAGTCGTTCGTTTTGGCAGCAGGTGAAATTTTTGTTTTGACTTGCAACTAACAAACAATGGGAGTGAAAGGATGAACTTGATGATATAGAAAAACATATAAATAGAAATTGCACAAAATGCGCTCTTGTCAGGTAGCAAAAGGAGGTAGTCTTCTTAAATGTCGTCCTTTTAGGTGTTGACTGTTACTATTCAAAGAGCACAGGTCCATAAATCATTGCGGCTGAATTCCTCGATGAAAAATACAGCCTTTCGAATCTTGCTTAATTTTGGCATGCTAGCATATATTTGGGGTTGAACCAGGAACTGATCTAACAAGTTTCTCTAGCTATCTCTGTTCCCTACCTAACAGCCTTCAATATTTCACTTGGATTAAAGTTTCATGAAAAAGTGGTCGATCCTCCAAGTTAAATCAATCTTGGGTAATTTTTGTCCCAAAATTCGAACTGGGTGCCCTGTTTCTGTAGACATCGTTAGCTTGGTGGCTTTGTTGGCGTCAAACAAATGTTTAAGTCTTTCTTGAATTCATACCAAGGATCATGTTCATCCAATTATGATAATTTCATCAGCGTATCAAAGAAAGTAGAAAGTCGAATGAATACTCTTTATCATCATCCTTTTACACAAGCATTCGAGTTCTTCTGAGAAGACACGACCACGCAGCCTTGAAATCTACGAAAAGATGTCAATGCCGATTTGAACTTCTTGAGTTGTTTTGACCTGAAGCCCACTCAACCACATCATAATTCATAGCAACAAAAAGGTCACCAACGCCAAAAGATGTCATTATTTTTCGACACCGAACCAGAGTAACCCCCAAAAGCTTGCTAGCTCCTTCTAATGTTGTCTTATCTGAATGACAGTTTATTGCATCATAGAGGAGGAGAAACTATATTGAATACCCTTCATAAAGGAAGAATCCGGCAAATTAGAGATCATCTTTCTCTATAATGGCTCATCAAAGATAACTTCACCCTCCCTCGGAAAATTTGAAGATTTTTAAGGAAGTCTAGTGATTCCCTTCCCAATACTGTCACAAACTTCGCAAGCCAGTTGACTGACAAGTACTAAAGCAAGTACAAAAAGTTTGAATGTGTGAGTTAAATATTTGATTGTATTTCAACATGCTAGCCAGAACTTGCTCATGTGGCTTCAGGGTAATAAGTAATAACTGAGAAATTGATCTCTTTTTTCCGCCCAATGCTACACCTAACACCGCAAAGCTAACTACAGGTGGCAAGCTTACTTATGGTGGCGCTACAGTCCAGGTCCGACTAGGGCCTCACCCAACAAACATCTCCAGCTAGCTCGGTCCCTAGCTAGCTGTCTCCAGTTTCGCACGCCAAATGGTTCATGTCCGCTACCACCTGTGTGCTCCACCTGAGTCGCGGTCTTCCTCTTCTGCGACGTCCTTCCAGGTTGGATTCGAAGACTCTACGAACCGGAGCTTTATTTTCCATTCGCTCAACATGAGCCAACCATCTAAGTCGTTGGACCTTAACTTTTCTGGCTAGGTCAGTGTCGCTGTACAGCTCGTACAGTTCTTGGTTGAATCTTCGTCTCCATTCTCCATTAATGCAGACAGGACCAAAAATCACTCGAAGAATTTTTCTCTCAAAGCAGCCCAAAGCGTTTTCATCGGATGTTGTCATGGTCCATGTCTCGGCACCATACATGAGGACTGGGATGATGAGGGTTTTGTAGAGTGTCACTTTAGTTGCTCGGGAGAGGACTTTACTACTCAATTGCCTTCTAAGTCCAAAGAAGCAGCGATTGGCAAGAGTGATACTTCGTTTGATTTCAGCGCTGGTGTTGTTGTCTGAGTTGGTAGCCTATCCCAGGCAGACAAAGTCCTTAACTACCTCGAAGTTAAATCTGTCTATGTTGACGTTTGCTCCAAGATGCCGATGTTGGTTGTCCTTTCTTGTTGACAGCATTAACTTGGTCTTTCCCTCGTTAACCGCTAGACCCATCTTCCTGGCCTCCGTCTCAAGACTCACAAACTCTCCACTGACATCACGCTGTGTTCTACTAGACATTGCTCTATATAATTGGTCTCTTTAGACGCTGTCATACGCGGCCTTGAAATCGATGAAAAGGTGGTAGGTATCGATTTGAAGTTCCTGGGTCTTCTCCAAGATCTGCCGTAGGGTGGACTTTCCGTGTCTGAAGCCACACTGATAAGGACCTATCAGGTTGTTGACGAAGGGCTTCAAACGTACACAGCACGGCAGACAAGATCTTATAGGCGATGTTAAGGAGACTTATACCTCTGTAGTTGGTGCAGTTCAGGGGATCTCCTTTTTTGAGGATCGGGCAAGCTGGCCACTTATTGGTTCATATTCTAAGAGTATGAGCTGACGAGCTTGACCTATAAGATCGATCGAGCATGGCGGAACTCAGACTGATTTGTATGCACAAAAACGACTTCAGGCTCAACAGCTATTACTCGTTGGAATTCAGATCGATCTCAAAGGCCTTTTCGTGGCTTAGTTATGAAGTATGATTATACTCTCTGTGAAGTGGGAGCAAATTAAAAAAAAATATTCTGAAAATGAAAATGATAGCATACAAATGTTTGAAAAGTGAATCGGATAATTTGAATAAGTTCTTGGTAAAGAATATACTAAATTAAAATTATGTTGGATGTCATTACTCGTTTGTTTAAGTGATGTCAATAACAAAAGAGTAATGCCATAACCTTCTTCAACAGACAGTACCTATTGCTTTTTCAAAATACGCGACCGCGACCGCGACCACATTTTGGCCAGCAAACTTCAACACTTATGAACTTTTCTTCCGCATTGCATGGAGCTTGATCATTAATGGAGAAGTATCCTTTTCGATTAGTGAACTTCTCATGATAAAGGTTTCCGTATGTGGAAATTCATACTTTCTTTGCCCTTCTTGTATTTCTTCCCCAGTGTGTGGAATACGATCCTATTCTTTGCATGGCTTGCTTTTTCTGCAGAAACTTGCTCCACCACTCTAGAAACTGTTGATTGATGAACACCAATATCCTCATCCTCACCAACTCCAATTTGGAACCCGGGGTCTCCTACATTTCGCAAAAAGGATTCTTAATTTTTCTTGATATGTTTTTGTTCATGCACCACCACGCATTTCTGAGCCCATCCTAAATAATTCTTCGCTCACCTTCTTTACTAAAATGATGCAACCGACCAATATCATCATCAATTAAGACACTTTCGACCATGCTTACTGTTTTATGTCCAAAAATACGATGCTCAACAATTTGTGATATCGATCTCATGAGTGAGTACAGGGTTCGCTCTTATATTTTTTGCATTGGACCCATTTTAATGGGCTGCTCTTTGTGATGCTTTTTTATTTAATGCTGAGGTAAGCTCAGGGTGTCCGGGATCAATCCCAAAGAAAGCAAATAAAACTTGGGTCAAAAAGTTCCAAACTTCGAATAACGACCAACCTTTCCGATGTTTCATTAAAATTTTTAAAGTGTTTCTTATGATCTAAAATAACAGAGTATTTCATATAAGGCTTACGATCTATGTACAAAAAAAATTCTTAAAATAACGGTAATTCATATACGGATTTTTATCTGCAAATAAGTTCTTACAATAAAAGTTATATACGGTCTTATAACAAATAAGCGGGTCTCAAAATGCTGCTTCTGTCTCTAGCACCAAATCAGAGAATAAACGGTCGAGCTGTCCCCGATGTGACGGCTCCTGTCCGTGGTGCGCTTGGAAAAAGGGCACCCACAAAATAAACAGGCAAAAGAGCGGATTTTCTGTCCCCGGCTGAGCTATCTGACAGAATAAACAAATGGAATCGGTCCGACAAAAATAAAAAAAAGGTCAGGCGAAGCCTTCCCTAGTCGGAGATACACTTGGAGGAAGTTGATTTTCGACTGGCAAAAGAAATACAATTTTAGGACAAAAAGTTTCCGGTTAAGAAGGCGAAGCGGTCATACTCGAAGTGTAGGTTGCTTGCTTCTTTCACTTCTCTGTACACAAGATTGGTACACACCACAAGAAGAGAAAAACCTAATTTTGCTTTGCAATTTTACTTCGCCTTATGAATTTTTGTGTAAAAACCTAACGTGAATTGTAAGTAAGCAAATAAACTAAATGCATGCATTCTTTAATGATCGGTCGGTTGGTATGGGATTATGTATGTCTTCAAATCATGAAATACATGCATGGTGTGTATGTACATATAGTAAGTACGTACATATCGAATCAACGTATGAGCGTTGACGTGAGATTCTGGTTAAGAAATGCATGGGCGGGTTGGGTTATAATTTGAAATTTGAATTTGAAAATTCAAATTTAATTTTCTCAACGGTCGGTTGGATGGTTCGGTTTATTATTTTTATTTTCGGTTTTGGTGAGTGGAAGCTAAAATTTGTAACGCTTCGTAACATATTACTCTTAAACGATTAACATCACTTTTTTGATGACATAGTTCTGTTTAGTAAAACTTTAAAATAGAGCGTTGTCAATAATGGAACCTATGTTAATCCTGCTTTTGCACAAAGACACGAAAAAGAACTTAGAGATAGCAACCAATGTATCTAAAATTAAGTAAGCGATGCCTTCACGAAAGACACCAGTTATTACGGCCAAGGCCTTCCCACAGAATCGATAACTTGCACAAAATAATTCTTATTAACTTAAGATTTATTCTGGAGTGCTTCCATACTTTTTTTGATAAGATGACTTTTAATAACTTAATCCTTCGACCCAAATACCAGCTTGTTTGTTGTTTACACAATGTTGCAAATGTTATACTTGTGTTAGAGTTGGATACAGACAAAGTTTAATGCATACTTAGTTTGTGACTTCTTATCGTCATTTTATGGCATCCTCAGTTTAATCTCAGTGATTGTAGTACATTTTTATGGCTTTTTTCAACTTGTCTGATACCTTCAGATTGAGTACATTTGCAGTTCTTGCGATCAATAAAAAGAAATGAAAGTAAGATCCCACATAGTTAACATTTCAAGCGCAGTATTCAAAAACCAAATTAAGACTGTCGACTTAAACTGACTCAACTTGAATTCTACAATCTCAACAGTTCCAAAATAATTTATAACATTCCCATTCATTCATAAAATTGACTGCTTCCACCGGAACTAAGATATGTTTTTATCAATGGAACTTTGTATAGTTTGAACTTTATTTAACCTCGATATTGTAAAAAAAACAATGAACTTGAATTTTTGCAAATTTGTTATCTTGAAAAAAAAAGAAAAAAAAAATTAAACTTGTAGGGTGAATTTGCATTGAGATAAACATTTAGTAGAATTCATTGAAAGAGTTGGAAATGACAGAACTGCATGACACTCTTTAGGGTACTGCAAGCAATATTAAATTTAGGTTACCGACCAGAATCCTTGTTTTAGTTTGAAACTAATCGGTTGACATTGTACTAATTTCTTGAATATTAACCTTCGTTGGAACCCCTTCACTTAGTTCTTAATTTCGAGATTATACGAAATTCCGGGAATATCCCAAGCGGTTCCGTCAAAATGCAAAATATAAACTGGGAAATGTTACACTATGTTGATGAAATATGACTTAAACCATGTTTAAGAAATCGTAACAAACTCTCAAGCTGTAATGTAAAGGGTGTTTTTTTTAGAAGTATTGTTCTGTTTAATATCACAGGTACTCTTTAATATGGTAATCAAGAAAAAAGAAACAATAAAACAAACTTTAACTTAATAAAATATTTATTGGCAAGTTGAACTGAAGAAATTGAAGTGTGAACACTGAGTGACTAGACTGGCTGGACAGAAGGCTTGCAGAAGGCAAAACCCAAAGGTTGCCCAGTCAGCATTATTAGCTTATAATATGAAT
Organism: Sphaerophoria taeniata; assembly: GCA_943590905.1. Taxonomy (NCBI): domain Eukaryota; kingdom Metazoa; phylum Arthropoda; class Insecta; order Diptera; family Syrphidae; genus Sphaerophoria; species Sphaerophoria taeniata. Next base: position 265,927,813 of record OX016540.1, read on the forward strand.
GTGTATCTAAAATTAAAGGTGCGCGAGGCCAGATATTGAACTTTTATTTGTTTCATATTTCGTCTGGCCTCACGATTAATGATATTTGATATAGCTAAATATTTTATTTAAATTGTTATTATTTGTGGGAAGCGATAAGGAAATCACTTCCCATCGTGTCAGCACATTTCTGTCATGTGAAAATGATGTTGACTGTATTTTGAACATACTCCCCTCCTTTGAGGGACTCAATCCCTCAAAAGTTAAAGGAAGAAAGTGAAGAGAGAGAAAAAAAAAATATTTCATTAAAAAGATGTATCCACTTCAAAACGAGATGCGTGTGCCCTGGGAGGGGGTTGCGAATTCCTTTTCTTAAGACAATAGAAGATAATGACCCCAAGTATCAATAAAGAGAAGATAAAATTCATTCCATAATGATGGTAGTCATGAAAATTCATAACATTTGATTGATTCGAATCCTGATCTAACTCATTAACTACTTCTTTTATTTTATTCCTTAACTCTTCAACTCCAGCAAAATCGGTATTATTTTTTGAGAATGCGATAAAATCTCTATCTTTATATGGAGTTGTTGGTCTAATTGCTTCTGAGATCTTCAGAGAGGGAACGAATGAGTTTTGCATACTACTATTGGGTTTCACTCGTCCACTTATAATTATGTGTGGCAGTTTCAGAGTGCATGGTTTTGAAAATTCTATCAGACCACTTCCATTTAAGGTTAAACTTTTTGTAATACCATCACATATAAGAAGACCAGTGGTAGCGTCTTTAAGGGCAAATATCCAACTATTTGAAGCTCTCAAACTGATCCATTGGTCTTGAAAGATAGTTTTTCTTAAAGAACAGTGATTTAGAGCACTTGTTTGATGATTAAGCAATGAAATTTCACATGTATTACTATTTGCCTGATGGATCATTGTTGGCAGTTGTTGATTGCATATATAATTTCTTGTTGAGAGAAGATTACATAACATTAGTTGGTTATCCGACAGTTCGAAGTATCTGTCCCTGGTAGGAGTGACTGCCAAATAACGGGATGATAATTCCAAAACAAAGCTCGCATTATTTTGAAAAATCGGGAATGGCACCAGATTAAAAAGTTGGAATTCCTGATTGTCTACTAACGGAATCACCATTTCAAATACTAATGAGTCATTTAGACTTCGTCCCTTGATTGATGACAATTTAAAAATATCAAGAACTGATGCTCTTGGAATGTTAATATTAGATGGAAGGTTATTCCTTATTATTTGAAGTTGCTTCATAAATTGGGACGTGGATATGAAATGAGGATTCATTTTGGCTCCATTGAGGCTAAGCAGAACATCAAGCAATATGTCTTGCATTCTCTCTAAATTTGTAAGCGATAATATCATAAACGAACTTAAGGCTGAAAAGGTTTGGCTTGCATCAATTATTTCTTGATGCTTCTCGAGATTATTTAAGGATGTCTGAAAAATATTTTTCAGACCCTGATATTGTTCATTGTTACGTTTCATTAAATTGACTGTGGAATCTGCAATTGAGCTTTGTTTTTTTGAAGAGATGCAGAAGATGTTGCTCGTTTTGATCGACCATAGAAATTTGATGTTCTATTTCCTTTGCATCATTTTGATCTAAAATGCCAAATAAACTATGGGCAACATTTCCAATGAAGTCAAAGGGGGATCTGGAAACTCTTACTCGTTTGGTATAAGAAGTGTGATAATTATGAATTAAGTCATTGTTGGATTCGATTGCAAATATTCTATGTTTAAATGAGTCAATCGTAGGTGAACAGTAAGTATTTGTTTTTAATTCATTGAAACAAATTTTATCTATTCTGTTAAGATAAATTTTAACATCCCCTAATTCTAGCCAATACGACGATAAGTTATAGAATATATATATGCTCCAAAAACTGTTTACTGTGCTAGCGCTGCCTATGTCTTCAAAATATATACCTGTAGAGTTTTCAAATTTGGAAATAAATAATGGCTCGTTTTCTAACGTTGAGACTAAGGGGAATAAAAGGAATACTAGGCAAATAAGTGACAGAATGGACACTCTGAGGGATTTTCCACTCCTTAATTTCATTGATTTATCTCTCAATTCGGATCTTGAAAGATCTTCTTCTTGTTTACCGCTGTCAATAGGTAAAGGGCATACATTTTGGATGGCTCTTTGATACGTTCCCGTGTCTGTTTTGATATTTGCCACTCTCACTAATCCATCACTCCCTTTAACCACTTCAGTTACACGTCCCAACTTCCATTTCATTGGAGGCTGGTGTGAATCCTTTAGAACAACCATCGTTCCGGGTACTAGATTTTGATACTGTTCCTTCCATTTTAGCTTCTGTTGCAGAAGATGGAGGTATTCGTTTGACCATCTTTTCCAGAAGTGTTGTTGGATGAGTTGTATTTGACGAAATTTGTCTATTCTCGAAATTTTACAATCATCTACGTGTGGTTCTGGTAAAGAGGTCAAAGGAGCTCCGATGAGGAAGTGGCCTGGTGATAATGGATTTAGGTCATTAACATCTGAAGAGATAGGTGTAAGAGGGCGCGAATTCAATATAGATTCGATCTGAACGACAACAGTTGAAAGTTCCTCATAAGTCAAGGAAGCTTCACCTAAATATTTGAGGAGTAATGTTTTTGCTGATTTAGTAATATAATCTATTTGAGTTTTTGAATTCTTATTTTGCTTTAAAAATTCTGGGCCATTGAACCAAACATTTGATTTAAGGATATCGCGCATTCCTAGTCCACGCGATATTAGATCTGCAGGGTTTATTTCACCCTTTACATAATTCCATTGATTGAAGTCTGATTTAGATTGAATTTTAGCAACACGATTTGCAATGTAGGTCTCCCAAGTGTAGGAAGGTGCCCTTATCCATGATAAAACTGTTGTTGAATCTGTGTAATAGCTTACAGATGAAATTGGCTTGCATATTATTGGTAGTACCTTTTGTATTAAGTCTACTAACAGTACTGCTGCTTGAAGTTCTAGCCGTGCTATAGTTGTTGCCTTTAAAGGAACAACTCGTGATTTGGAACACAATAATTGGATAAATATATTTTCATCTTTGTCAAAAGATTTCAAATAAATACATGCGCCAAAGGCACTTTCACTACTGTCAGAAAATGCATGTAACTCTAATTTCACTGAAGAATCTATCAACACGAACCGAGGTATAGCAATTTCTTGCAGTAATGAAAATTGGGACAAATAGTTTTTCCACTTGTGTGCCTGCTCTGTAGGTAGTCTTTCATCCCAAGAGATTTTGGTTTTCCAAATTTCTTGAAGAAATATTTTACCTAGTAAAATAACTGGTCCAATAAGTCCTAAGGGATCAAAGAATTTAGCCAAGTCGGCAAGAACTGTACGTTTTGTGACTTCTTGATCAGAGGGCGTATTGTACGTATAGCAGAATTTGAATGCGTCTTGAATTGGATCCCAAACCAATCCGAGTGTTTTAATTACCTCAGATTGATAAATCGTTAACATTTTCTCACGATTTTCTTTGGGTATGTTTTCAAGGATTCGCTGATCATTTGAGCAAAATTTCGTCAAGTCAAAATTCCCTTGTCTAAGTAATGACCTAGTTTCGTCTAGTAGCATCTTGGCATCATGGATGGTGTCTGCTCCTGTAAGGCAGTCATCCACATAAATATTTTGGGTAATAATTTTAGATGCATTGGGATATGCATGTTGAAAATCAGATGATAATTTTACAAGGCATCTGGTTGATAAAAAGGAGGCAGAAGCCATTCCATACGTAACTGTATTAAGTTGAAATATTTTTAAAGGATCATCATTACTCTCCCTCCAAAGAATGAGCTGATATGCTCTATCATTTGGATGAACTAACACTTGTCTGTACATTTTACTTATATCGCCAGTAAATACGTATTTATGTAATCTAAAATTTGCAATGACTGAAAATAGATCTGGTTGTACCGTTGGGCCAACCATAAGTATATCATTGAGTGAATGACCTGATGTTGTTTTTGCAGATGCATCAAAAACAACTCTTAACTTTGTAGATGAACTATCAGGTTTGAATACGCAGTGATGTGGGAGAAACTAATGCGACTTTGATATTTTATCTTGGGCAATCTGAGTCATGTGGCCAAGATTTTCATATTCATTTGTAAAATTGATATAGCCCTTTTTTAACTCTGCATTGCGATCAAGTTTTTTTTCTAAGTATTGAAAACGTTTTTTAGCCGTCTCCATTGAATTCCCTAACATTTTATATGGGTCTTCTTTAAAGGGTAGGCGTACTATGTATTGACCTTGAGGAGTGTTTTCCACATGGTCTTTGAAATGTTTTTCACATTGAAATTCTTCTTCGGTGTAGACGTTCGATTCGATTTCAAATGAATCACTTTCCCAAAATGATCTAACCAATTTATCTAATGAGGTCAAAGTAGGTTTTGTTACTGAATGACAAAATGAATTGCCTTCAGAATCTAGTGTACTTCCTGCTAGGAGCCAACCTAGCTTTGTGTTTCTCAAAAATGGAAGATTATCGGAAATTTTATGTTTACCTGGTAAAATCAAGTCGAAAAATAACTCAGCCCCTATTAATAAATCAATATGTCGTGAATTAAAGGTATCCGGGTCAGCGAGCTGGATATTTGATGGTAATTTTAAAATCTTATAATCGAAAGGGGTTGCTGCCATGTAATCGCTTATTGTAGGCAGTATACAGGCTTCTATCTTCGCTCGGTAGGAGGAGGTTCTTGATTCTATAGGAATTTTCATAACGAAGTTAGACTCATTTTCCTTTCCTCCTATTCCACTTATGATGACATTCCTTTTTTGTCTTTTGTATCCTAACTGTTGAGCTAGAGAGGTTGTTATGAAATTGAGTTGCGAACCTGAATCTAACATGGCTCTACAGGGAACACGCACGCCATTTGAACAGACAATGTTAACTATTGCTGTAGCAAGGTAGACCTCACGGCCCCTTAACGCAACTCCTAATGAGCTGGCTCTATCTTCAGAAGAATCACTTTTTTGGTCAACATCGTTTTCACATGACTTACCGGATATCGGGCTAACATTTGCTTCCTTCTTTCCAGGATAGTGTAGTATGGTGTTGTGTCTCCCGTTGCAAGTTTTGCACCTCCGTTGCTGCTGACACGATGAAAAATGATGTCCTTGCAGACAGTTCGTGCACAATTGGAGCTTTCGAACGTTCTGGTTTCGCTGTTCCACTGAAAGAGATAAAAACTTTTTGCAGTTAAAGATCTTATGGTTATTAGCTTTACAAAAATTGCATTTTGAGACTTCCCTAGAGCTTTGAGAAGCGGCGGTCACCACTTTCTTCTTATCACCTGGCTTAACTGCTTCAAGCGCCTGGAACCGGCATTCAATGTACTCCAACAGCTGCGTTAAAGTTGGACTGCTCTTCGGTGCTTCCAGTGATTCTTCAAACAGCATCCGGGTGTCCTTGTCCAATTTTTCCAGCAGGAGATAAACGATTATCGGATCCCATCCAGAAGTATCGTAGCCGAGGTTGTTGGTGGCTTGCATGACTTCCTTCGTAGTGTCATGAAGCCGTTTTAAACTGTTGGCGTTGTCACTAACGATTTTATGTTGGAATAATCTGCTCAGCTGCGCCGTCAACAATAGCCGCTTGTTGTCAAATCGGTCTACTAGTGTGTTCCATGCCAGATTATAATTGGTATCCGTTGCATGAAAATGCTGAATTAAATTTTGGGCATCGCCAGTGACATTTGTCTTGAGGAAGTATAGCTTCTGTGCCGGCGGGATTGGTTGATTGTGCACCATTTGCGTGTACAAATCAAAGAATTGGGGCCAATTGAGGTAGCTACCATCAAACTTTGGTATCTCAATTTTTGGCAATTTTATTGACGTAGTCCTTACTTGGTCGGATGGGAATGATGTATTAGTCAATGTGTTGCCTGGCAAGTAACTGATTCTTGAGTCCAATAGGTCCTGAAGCTCAAAATAAAGCTCAATATCGCCTACAGATGCATCGTCTCCAAGGCGTCTGTATGCAGTTGTTACGTCTTCCCAATTGCTTGCTAGTGTTTTCACCTTTTGCTCGAATTCCTTTGGCCTTGTTTCCTGTAAAACAACTTGGCATTTGTTCAACGATGCCAGGAAGATTTTACTTAACAATCGGAACTTGTGTTCCTTCGTTATCCTAGCGTTGCCAGTATTACCCTCAGAATGTGGCTTATTCAGCCCTGCAGGAACCTGGAATGATTTTAGTTGGGTGTCGTCGTCCCGATTTTTTTTGTGCTCTTCTTGGGACTGGACTGCTCCTGATCCTGGATGCTCTAGCAGAGGAATGGTTGCTGAGGTCTTTTCCCCTTGTCCATTGGATTTGGCTGTATCCTTGTCCTCCAGCTCAGCATAACGCTTGGTCATGTCGTTTTTATTGACTCGTACACCTTTTTCACTTCATCATAATACGCCTTCGTGAAGTAGTCGTGGTCGGCTGCCGACGGATGATTGTTCCGTATATCGCTGTCCACGCTATCGAAGGACTCCCATAAGGACTGGAGTTTGGTCCACCGTGTCCTTAGATATTGGACATTCTTTCGGTCAGCACCGTCCTTTCCGTAGTTGCGCGCGAGGGTGCAAATTTCCTTGCCTACCTCCTCCTGTTGACTCGTGAGTTGTTCCAATGTGTTCATGATTAATTACTTTCACTTTTTTTTCAAATAAAATTTTTTAGAGTTTTTTCTTTGTTTGTTTTATTATTAATTTTAACTTCACTTCGCACAATATACAGGTCACTAAACTTTTTTAGATGGTCCTGTCACGGTCGCCACATGTTCTGTTTAATATCACAGGTACTCTTTAATATGGTAATCAAGAAAAAAGAAACAATAAAACAAACTTTAACTTAATAAAATATTTATTGGCAAGTTGAACTGAAGAAATTGAAGTGTGAACACTGAGTGACTAGACTGGCTGGACAGAAGGCTTGCAGAAGGCAAAACCCAAAGGTTGCCCAGTCAGCATTATTAGCTTATAATATGAATGTGTATCTAAAATTAAAGGTGCGCGAGGCCAGATATTGAACTTTTATTTGTTTCATATTTCGTCTGGCCTCACGATTAATGATATTTGATATAGCTAAATATTTTATTTAAATTGTTATTATTTGTGGGAAGCGATAAGGAAATCACTTCCCATCGTGTCAGCACATTTCTGTCATGTGAAAATGATGTTGACTGTATTTTGAACAAGTATAGAACTTTAATTTGCAATAAAACAACGATGGAATATTCGATAAATCGTCCATCAGAGCAGTTAATTCGATTAACCATGGAACGTTTTCCCACCACGTTTACTCTAATTGATAACTCGCATCCCCAGAGACGCCGCCGCCGGCCGTACGGTGCATACAGAAGAAGCTATTGCTACTGTAGAGCGTAGCATTGAGGAAGACCCGATTGAGTCCTTCCGCCATCGAGCACAGGAATTGGATCTGTGTCCATCCACTTTATGGAAGTTTTTGCGGAAGGATCTTGGTTTTCGTGCTTACAAAGTCACAGCTCGTGCCAAAATCGATATATTGAAAGACACGTTTGGTGACCGCCTAATTTCACGTTTTGGACCTGTGAATTGGCCTTCAAGATCTTGTGACTTAACACCGCTAGACTATTTTCTGTGGGGTTATGTAAAGTCATTGGTCTATGCGGATAAGCCACAAACGCTTGACCATTTGGAAAACAACATTCGCCGTGTTATTGCCGATATACGGCCACAAATGTTGGAAAAAGTCATCGGTGGCCGACCGACACGCGACGCACGCCTTCCAGTTGCGCACACCAAGGGCGTCCTGGTCTACGCCATCCTTCCAGCAAAAATCTGATCTGCCACGCTGTCTCCTACCTAGGCATAGCTCATATGAGCTAGCCCACCGGTGTCTACAAGTCATCAAGTCTGCTTCGTTATAGATTTGATATAGCTCGTCGCTCGGTTATATCGTCTCCGGAATAGTCCTTCCTCACAAACGGAGCCAACTTTTCTCCGTTCTGTTGCGTTTGAGCAGCCGCCCGTGTATCTCTTGTTCAAATTCCTGTTCCTCCACCTTAATAGCTGTTCTTCTACTATTGACAACTTAATCTTGCAAGCTCCTTGAATAGAATTCTCCGTATGTGGCTGGTGCGTGAAATGTTGAAAACTTGAGCTCAAGGACGACGATATGTTTATTTTATTTTATTTTATTTTATGAGACTCTCGGCTACAGCAGCCATATATTCAATGGTGTTCTCCTCTAGTATACCAATTTCGGTGCTTCCTTTCTGTCAAATATTTATTTTCAAGCAGACGCAATGTTTGGGCCAGCAATGGGTCCCATCGTTATCGTTATCTTTTTGCTACGCGGAAGGTTGAAACTAACTTTCCTTTAAGGTTAAGAGCAGGGAAAATTTGTCAATATCCTCGTATAGCTTTGATAATTGGCAACTATTATCTGTCAAACATTAAAAACATTTTCTTTCAAACTTTTTTTTTGAAGCTCTGCTATCAAAATACAATACTCGCTATGAAACATGTCCAAAATTAAAGTGACAACAGGTGGTCACTGTAGATATTGTTCCCCCTCAAAAACTTGCTAACTCCGAATAGGAATATATCTGGTTTCACTCGTAAAAGTAAAACTAACCGAAAAACACTTTTTCGTAAAACTTTGCTTCATTTAACCGAGAGTATCAATTTTTCAATATACCACCATCAAAATTTCCGGCTGGTTGATCTGATCACTTGCATATTCCAAAATCCATTGTTTCTTGAAGAAGGAGTTTCCTCCTCTCCACTCAATCTCTTCAAGGAATTCGATCCTTCGTCTGCGTATAGAATAAACAATTTGAACATATTGCGTCGTTATGGCCATGACCACCAAGTACGATGGTTCCACCAGTCTGCAGAACTGACTATGGCGATATGATGCCGGTGGCGGCAGAGGCGACTATATGAATAAACATCTCGAGAAGATTGCAAATAATGTAAACAACAAAGGAGGAGGTGTATCCTGCTCTTCTTTGTATACAATAACGGTTCCGTTCAACTTCATTAGCTCTCGAAGCATATGGTCTGGATTTTTTACTGCCCGTTGGATAAACTATCCGTTTAACGGTTTCACGCTACCGATTTTCAAGTGATTTGTCAAAAAACAAGAAAAAGAAATTCACTTGAATTTCATCCTCCTGCAAAGGAGGTGTCCGAAAGAAACCGAAATTATTCAAGTGGACGACCGAAATTTTTGGCGCGTTATTGGATGAATACAGTCTTATTGGTTTATCGGTTCTTCTCTGCGCACTTGTTTTCTTCGAGGAACACCACACCAACAAGTGTAACCGAAAGGAGATTAGGGGCAATGAAAATAGAGTGATTGTGTGTGCGAGGACACAAAAGAAGCAGAAAACATGTGAATAAATGTCATGTGGCACAAGACAAGGAGAATATCCGATTAGGGGAAGGCCAACACACTTATTTTGGAATTGTGAGAGCTACCTGCCCTGTTACGAAGTGATTTGTTGTAGGTGTGTTGAACAAGGGGTATATTTTATTATTTAGTGATGTACTGGTTGAATTCTTCATATACCTGAGAAGGACTTTATGTTCTATCAGTTCTATGTAACTGTTGAATGTTTTTGACATTTTGTTTTGATTCCTCATTTTGGTTTTTTTGTTTCTTGTTGTTCGAAATGGTCAAGTGAATGGAATGAACAGTACGATAAGTGATAGATAGTGAGGAGGTTTGAATGTGTTAAGTGGTAAATAGGTATCATTCCTCTTTCATATTGGAAATCTTTACTTTGTTGCACAAAGTCTACAATAGAGGGAGCTAGACCTTAAGTAAACTGTGGGTATCGCTGACTTTCTTATTGCTTTTGCTCCGACATTCTTATTTCTCCACATTGATGGAAATGTGTTAATCATTCTTTTTAATATGAATGTGTAGGCATAGGCACTTAGTTTCCAATTCCTTTACACCATTCTTCGATACCAAGAAGGAAAGCCTTGGAAGACTAACGTAAATTCTATTTCATTGCTGGTCATGACTCTGCTTTGTTGAATGATTGTACTATTTTAGGTGATCCTCTATCATAAAAGGTGTTGTTCTTAAGTAAGCAGATTGAATTGTCTAATTCAGAAAACCATACGACCTGCTCCAATCTAGTGCGTGGACGTCTGGACTGTAAAGGAGCAGCCAATATACGGTTCTTCGTCTGATGTTGAAGGAACCGCAAGTCTGTAAAAAGGGGAATACTTCTGGTGGAAAGAAGCCGTTGAAGCTTGCAGTTTCAAAATATTTTTCGTTTGGATAAAATAGCTCAACGATGAAATACTGGTCGAAGTCATAGCTCTCGGACCTCAAGCAAGTTTTATCACCAAACTGTCGATTTTGTTGATCCGCCTCTCGAAACCCGAATCTGCTGCATTTGAGAAAACGTTCACCTCGAGATCAAGTCAACCGCTATAAGAAAGAAGTGTTGTCAGAGCAAAGGCTCCTCTGGCCTTGGTCCGAGCAGCATATAAATGTCTATCAAAATGTCAATACTGATCCAGCCAGATACCGATGTAATTCACTTCATTTTTACTCATAAATCGCTATCCTTGAGGCTGAACAATGAACAATTTGCGCCAATTCTTGCGTGTATCCCTCAAAGCTCTTGCCAGAATCGGAATAGAGTTATCTCATATTTCTAGACGTTTGTTTTCAGTCATCGCAATATCAAAGGTTGCATTTTTGAAATCAGACTATGGTTTATAGCTTTAGATAACGACTTTCAACAAGCCTTTTCCAAAACCAACAATTGGTGTCAGAAATAAGCTAGATGCAACATCAATGTTAAATGTCCCGCCTTGAACCCGCAGCTCACTTTTTCATATCCCTATCAACTTTTCGAATACCTTTCTGATGCTCGGTAGAAGACTTATCGACTGAAAATTTGGCAGATTGGTGTTGAATGAACCTCAGCGGTCTTCCAACACAATGGATTTCATGCATTACTCAGCGCTTTGTTAAACAGACTGGTGTAGATGTCTATTGCCTCAATCGGTATCTAAGTGTTTTAGAAGGATGATGGATATACCTACCATCGATCGACATTTACTGATTTCTTGTTCATTACTGAATCGAAGATGAGCTGAAGTTCCAACTTCTACCTTAGTTGGACTTGACCCTGTTTGCACGGCCAATATTGCGCTTGCTTAAAGTCGTCATTTATGAACTCGTGCTCGTCCATCGTGATACTTGATCTTCTTCATCCACCCATGTAATGATTTGGCTGGTTACATGCGTTCTTATTCAGACAATATGATCTGATGAAAACATGCCTCAGCTTTGTTTGCCCGATATTGAAGCAGGAAGAGCGTTTGAACTGCGCAAACTACAGAAACATAAACCTCCTTAGGCCCCAGTTATAGCTATCATTGAAATGGACATTGCTGATATCTTTTCTGCCGTACCGAAATTCTAAGACCACGTTCATAACCTTATGGGTCCATTACATATTTACGCTATGTCATATCTTGAAAAAGACTAAAGACCCCTTCATATGGACTGGTCGAACCAAAATCTAGTTTTGGAATCCCTGCTAAACAAGTCCGTTTGCCGATTCCGATGGATGGAGAACAGCTTTTCAGGTGATTTGCGCTGTTCGTTTGAACGCCGAATGGAGACTCAACACCGAGGACCTAGTATGTAACATTAGACAGCTTGCTAAAAATAGATCTAAAGCGTTGCCACCGCCAAAACACTTTTATTACCAAATTTGTATTCCAATCGAATGTAACCGAAACTATTGTATTTAACAATTTCAAGTAATAAAAGTAATCTAATCTAATCTAGATCTAAAGTTGAAGAGGCACCATGTCTGTGTGATAAGATGTCCGCAGGCAGGCTGATCAATCACATTGTTGTTGTGGAAATTAACTACCTGAAATCAACAACAAATAGAATCCTCTTCAGAAAAATCAATAAAACCAGTCAGCTGTCAAATTTTCGTCCGTAAAAAGCGAAGGGGAGCGCAGTTTACGTCCGTAAGCAAAACTGAACGAAAATTGAGGAAACGGAGCAATCCGCTATTTAGGCCACAATATACGAATTCCTTGTATTCGCTCAGTTATGGACGGCTCCGTCCGCTCCGTTCCTAGTAAGCCCTTAAGTGGCTTACACTCATCTACAATTCCTTGAGTACGTTTCCGCTTGTTCGCTCTGGCTTCTGTCCGACATTGAATTCCTTTCTTGGAGAATTCCCGCTCCTAAAAAGTGGCAGGAGTCGCAGGAGCTCGCTTCTTAGATATCATCGGAAGATCACCAGATTTCCGAAGAAACTTTGTTACTGCCTACAGCATTGTCTGTAGTAACATTGTGGAGGCTGTTCCTGATGCAGACTTCTCCGACAATGATATTTTCTTTTCTGATTTAGGAATTAAAGACCCCGTCTTTGTCATACTCTGAACAGCATTCGTAGGCACTCTCCAAGAGGTCGCGTCGTACACATTCAAAATGCATATTCGTAAAATAGTTCCGGGTCTTGATGAACTTTGAGGGGCTGTTACTGTTATCCTTTAAGAATCGAAGACCCCGAGTTGAATCAAACAACTATTTTCAGTGGAAACACCTTGTGAGTGATCCTAATGTTCAGTATGGTGTTCACATCAATCACATTTTTGCAATCAATGCTGACAGGATGCTCATTGTTTCGACATTATGTCCATCTCATTTGAAACTCATCATATGCAAGACGAAGAGACAAAAAACCATGTGATAATTTGGTTAAATTCTCATTTGAATTTCGTTAAAAATTTATTTGCCAAAAAATCATCGATCACATTTGAAGATTGACGTTTCCCGCCAAAACTGTTTTCTGCAAACATTCAACAAGAGTCCGAACTTGGCGCTAAAATGGACTTCCCTTAAATCTCCTGCTCTGGTCATAATTCATTGTTCAGAAAATTGCATCCTTTTGTTGTGTATTCTTCTGTGATAATTTCTTATTAAAATTTCCTTTTGTCAAACCGAAATGTATGCAAAAACTGATAGATCTCCGTGCCACCCACAACAAAAAACGTAAATCTGTCTTTCTTCCTCGAGTTAACCTTTTTTTGCTTGTGAATATGCTCGGCTGAATAAGTAACTCTTCTGGAGAGCTGAAGAAGGATTAGACATGGTTCTATGTGATATAGTGTCTCATGAGAATTTTTGTTTTGTTTTGAGAAATGCAAATTGGAAACCGGAGAAGGAAATTAAGACCAGGTAAGAGGTATGCAGGTACATATTTCCATTTGCAAAAAGAGCATGCAAGACATGTCCAACAGAAAGTCTGATCATTTGACATAATCAACGGTCAGTTAAGCCTGGAGATCATAACTTAATGGTGGATAAGATAAAAACTGCTCTAGGTCTAGGCTCTAGCTCTACCTTTTCTTTCGGGATTGCTGGAAACCATTTGTGGTTGGGCTCTTTTAGAACAGAAATTGAAAAATTTCAATAATTAGGATCAGTCGGTATTTGTTTAGTCTTTTTGTGAAATATGAGCTCAAAAGTTAAGCTCAACATAGGTATGGCGAAATGATGAATCAAAGCAAATCATTTCTTTGTGGAGAAGTCATTGTTCAGCTTGAAGCCAGCAGCTGCGATTAAAATGGACGAAATAGATGTTACATGTTATAAGCGTGTCTCCACCGGGTTGTATCGATTTGAATAAGCTTTGACCGCGCATTCTGGCTGACGTGATTTCGTTGATTCAGCTCTTATCTTCGGTATAAAGGGAACAAGGTAAATCAGGAGAGAATAAGAGAGTAAAGTCATGGACCACCCTGGCGAATTTCTTTCGCTAAATTTCAAAAATTCCCAAAAAATCTGTCTCTTCATTGCTCTTGAGCTTATCGTTGCTGTCGATCGCAAGACTGGTCCAACTCTAAGTGGTCCATAATCACCGAAACAGTTTCATTTTCATCGCTGTGCCTTTTTGTGACGGCCTATTAGAAAATGTGTACGCAATTATAGACTTTAACGACCGGACTCACTTGAGAATTATCAGCCATAATCATATTGTCACTTGCTCGGAAAAAGGACATTCCCACAATTGCCGCAATCAGCGCATTAACAGATTCATTGAGTTTTACGAGGAGAAGTCGTTATCATTTGTTCCGAATCGAAGTCTGTACTTAATCGTGATTGATAAGAAACAAGTCCGACCAAACACTTGTGCCACAACGATTTGGCGCGCAATTTTTTCGACTGCAAAGGGAATCGCCAAAGACGAACAAATTGCAGGTACCCTCTTCTCGGTATGCGGTCTGGAACTGGCCCTTTTGCCTATCTCTTCCTCCTAATCAGGATTAAGACAAAAACAACTGGAAGAAAAAAAGAGAAGAATTGCAGAGGAGTATCCTGGCTGTCAGCCAAAGGATTTCTTATCTTCATTAAATAAGTAAACAATATGAGGATAAGCAAATTCATTCCTACGAACAGAACTCTTCGAAACGAAAGAAATGTTTTTTGTTGTCTTCCCATTTTTGGCGCGCTTAGCTAACCTACGATCTTAAGAGTCCTTTGGAATTAAAAATTTCAGTGTTTGTTCTTTTCAAATGATTTTTCTTTCTTTATTAATGTTTTGCCTGAAGTTTTTGTTTCCTTAACTAGATTTGAGCTTACTATTGTCAAAGTGAAGAAAACAAAGAATGGAAACTGAGGATGTACATGGTTCGTCCTAATTTCCATACAACTCATATTTCAAAGGATGGAAAACATCCTTGGAAAGACAGAAAAATGTGTGTGTTCATTCAAAAGAGAAACGGTCCACCTACGTCGTCGATGGAGATAAGGTCCTGTTTTCTTTTTGTTGGAAAAAATCTTTTGGAACGCACTTTTTTTGTGTTTTGTTAAAATTCACGTACTGGATCTTACGTGTTTTCAACGAAGATATACGCTCGTAGGTGAAATGGTTATTGTGTAATTATTTGGAATGACAAATGTGCGAAAAGCCTTATTGTTGTCAAAGGACTCATCCGAGCTATTGTCTTTGATCACATACGAGATTTGGTGACAGTTTTTTTTCGGACAGTTGAAAAAATATGGGAATCGGCAAATTTCATCAAAGGACTGCAGACTTTCAAGGCGGTAGAAATGTGACTTTGAAAAGGTATTTCGGAAGCTGATGTGAATCATATAAACATTTATCAGACTTAAATTGATCAAATTCTTAATTGAGTTGTTGTTAAAAGGTGATTCTTGTATAGGTAGCTGGATTAAAGAGCCGAAATCTTTGTTCTCACTGAGTTTTCTTTTTCATATTCAACAAAACGGGCTTCTTTTACGTTTTGAATGAGTATCATTTATAACATTAGTAAGTTGTTAGGAAAAAGAGAAACATACGTTTCTTCGACTCAAACGTCAAGAAATTTAGTGCAAAAGCAAACCTGCGACTCACCGTTTTTTCCTACGAATAATCTCCGACTCATTGTACTGTTTTTCGCTGATTTAAATTGCACTCAGCATTTGGTGACATTTTTAAATTCTAAAAGCATCAGAATATGTTACTATGGGATTAACCTTATTTTTACAAATCACGTTGTGTTGTTACAAGCAAACAAAGACAAAGTAATCAAAAATAGATTAACTCCCAGTGTGGAATCTTGAATACAAGGAATAGATAAGGAGATTTTAAGCCACCTTATTTTGCACTCAGGTTTCGGGCATCCAAGTCTTCGCAATCTTTAAAACCTGGCTGTCTTCTTCCTCTTTATTGGTTCAAGCTCCATACAAAGGTGTTCACCAGAGTCTACCAAGCTTAAATTATGCCATCACATTCGCTTCGTGGTAGATTGAATATAGCTCATGATAATATCGTCTCCGGTATCGTCCTTCCTCACAAACGAGGCCAACTATTCCCCATAGGCTATTTTACTCGATTGCCACCCAACTTTCGGATCCGTAGGTAAGTACTGCAAAGACTATCATCTTATACAGCAGCAGTTTCGAAGTAATGGTAAGATCTAAAAAGTTAAGCAGGTTCTGTTGGAATTGAGCAATCTTAATATGCTTGTTTTGACTCTCTCACCTCAATTCTTTGTAGCTGTAGCACGAGACTGTCATATTGAAAAGTTATTTCTGCCTTAAGTAAACCGTTCAACAAATCATTGAAGTGCACTTCCCATCAATGCACTTCAGAATGCCCTTTGGATCGGTAATCAGATTTCATTCTTCGTCCCTAGACGAAAACCCGATGTATACATATTGTTTTGGGCGGAATGTTACAACTCCCCCGTTTCCCAGTCTCTGCTTGCCTTCTTTTGTCTGCCTTGCGCCATATGAACCATTCTTCCTTCAGAGGCTTGCTTCCATTTATAATCAAACTAACCGACCCGGCAGACTTCGTCCTGCCTTGAAAAGACCTAAACTTTTGTATCCCGCTACCCAACCGTTACCCACTACCAGCTACCCGCTGCCCAGATGGGCAGACAACTTAAACCCGCTACCCGGTACTCTGTTACTTTGCCACCCCGCTACCCTGTTACCTCGCTACCTCGCAACCCTATTAGCCGCTACTATGTACAAAATATTTAAAACCACTACCCGAACATTCCTAAAAATTTGGTGCCAAACTTTCCACTGGTAAAAATGAAGTGAATCCTCAACGGATTTGTATTAGATTTTTATATACTCTAACAGGATGATTCTCGAATTTTGTGCCAAAAAGCTAGTGTAGGTTCGGTCGAGACAAGGAAAATAACATATGAGAAGATATCTATTCTTCCCCGTTTAGCTGCGAGGGGCAATTTTAAAAACAAAACACTTAAAACAGAAAAAAAATATTAAAAAATAACTATAATACTTACAGAGAGCTAAAGCATTTTGAAAAGCGAAAAGTCTATTCTATTCTATTATGTTTAAATTAAGTTTTTTAGATGAATAGTTTTGGCGGGGAGAGGGGGAATATACCTCCCCTCCCATACGATTTTTCTCATGTCTCGACCGAGGTTCTATCTTTTTGGCACATCATTCGTGAATCACCCTGTGTATTGATGAGTTGCTACAATCATTGCAACTTTAGATGGAGTTGGCTGTACAGGCTGGTCCAGCGCTCTTCTACGCCAAGCGGTCTGGTTTCATGACTAGATAAGTCATTCAAAAGCACATACAAATATTTCATCTTAATTGGTTTCATGACTAACTCTTTTCTCTTTATCAAGCTCTCAGAAGGGTTATTGAACTTTTGCAGGTTGATTGTGTGTATAACGATCGTCTAAAATGGGCCTTTATATTTTTCGGAATCCACATTACCATCAAAATCTTGGCGATCGATGATCTGATTTCAAACATAAAGCAGGTATATGCACCATTTGTTTTCATAGGTACTCCGAACAGCTCCCTTACGCTTAAAAATTACATATCACTCCTTGATAAATATTGACCTTCAGAGGTGGCAGCTAATAACTTGATGTTCTTCTGTCTGAACTTAATGCAGATAACAGCTTCGCACTTACCAATGATTTTTGATCCTGTAGCAATTGTAAAACTTATCGTTTCCATCTACTCCCTTGGGTCAAGTTTTTGAGTGTGTACCTATTGTTTACTTACTTTTTTTTAACCGTCTAGTTGACGATTGATGAAGGCTCTCTTTAAAAACAATTCCTAAACTTAATGGTTTCCAAAATTAATTCTTTGTAAAATTGAATTGTTGTGCAGTGGAAATGCTTATCAACTAGTAGAATTATATCGTCCTTTTGGATAAGCTGTCTGGATAGGGAGGTTTTTAGAGTGATAGCCTATGCCCTATGCTGATGACGTTGCTATAGCTGTTTCAGGGAAGCATCTTAACACCCTAAAAGAACTCTTACAAAACGCTCTCAATAAGCTAACACTTTGGGCGAATCGGTGTGGACTAAGCGTCAACCCACACAAAACCGATTTAGTCCTATTCTCTAGGAAACATAAAATTCCGCTCATTGACCCTCTTTCTTTAAACGATATCCAATTAAAGTTTGCAGAGGAAACAAAAATCTGGGTCTTATATTAGACAGAAAACTAAATTGGAAGAGCAACATACACGAAAGAATAAGAAAATCTACGGTAGCTCTTTTCACCTGCAAGAAAGCCATTGATTGGTAGTAAATGGGGTCTACAACCCAGAGTCACTCACAGGTTATACACATCGGTAATCAGACCGATTCTTCTTTATGGTGTGACAGTATGGTGGACTGCCTTGGACGTATAAATGATCTGCGATAAACTTAGTAAAGTCCAACGCTCAGCATGCCTAAGTATAAGCGGATCACTTCATACGACCCCATCTGCGGCACTAGACACCTCTGGATATAATCAGAAAACAAATAGCTACTAGTTCTGCTATTCGCCTGAATGCCTCTTCACAGTGGACTAACAATAACATTGGCCACTCTATTAATTATCTAGAATCAATTCAAAAGCACACAGACAGCACCACTCCCCAACTACAGTTCTATAGAAACCTCCAAATTCCTATACCTGCCAGATCCTTCTAGGAAAGTAGAACATTCCTGGAAGACGAGGCAATCCTTCTATACAGATGGATTGAAAACTAGTGATATGGTTGGTGGAGGTGTGTACTCCGAACGACTAAAACTTCAGCCTTCCAAATCATTGTAGCGTGTTTCAGGCAGAACTTTAGGCGATTTTGGAGGTCCTGTCCTGGTTCAGAGAAAACGTGGTATCCATATCTGATATCCGGATTTTCTCAGATAGTCAGGCAGCTATAAAATCCCTGGATTCTGTCTATACAAACTCAATTACGGTCCAAAACTGTCGATCGTTTCTAATGGAGATGGCACACCAGTTTAACATTCACCTTCACTGGGTGCCGGGCCATAGAGACATTGCAGGAAATTGCAAAGCCGATGAACTCGCCAAATATGGTACAACATTAACTATTCAACCACAAATGGCTTATGTTGGTATACCAATCGCTACATGTTAACTTTTGCTACATAAAAGATGCTACTAAGAGAACTAACATCAGGTGGAATAACATAACCACCTGTCAGGCGACGAAAAAAATTTGGCCTAATCTGGACTTAAAGAGATTTAGGTGCCTGATATCTCAAAGCAGATTGCATATAAGCTCGTTAATTGGTGTCATAACTGGACACTGTCTAATAGGACGACACGCCGCGCGACTAACTGGGCGTATTTTCAAACGATTTCTGCAGAAGCTGCATGGATGAGGAGGAGGAGAAAACAGTTCTTCATCTCCTCTGCACCTATCCTGCTCTGGCTCATAAACGAAGGATTCACTAAATCTAAATCACTAGATTTAAACGATCTCAAACACATTAATATAGTTAATCTTCTACGATTCGTAAGGAACTCTAATTGGTTTCATTGAGCTTCGAATAAAGCCTTTTAGATTTATGTGGTATCACAATGGGCCTTCAATTGGCCTAAGTGTGTCTTTTTACGTCCATGACAGCCACTTTAACCTAACCTAACCTTGGATAATCTTTTGTTTAAGTGGAACTTTACTCGGTAAAAAAATTCGCAAAGTACTTCGAAGCAATTTTCGCCACTCAACCATGAGAGCAACGTTAAGCAATCAATTTTTTTTTTTAGGATTGTTCCGAAAAGTAAAGATTAGCAACTCATGTATCTAGTTTTGAACACTCAAAATATTGAATTCATAAATTTGTAACGATTCGTATGAGGAATTGAATAATTGTTTAGACACAATCTTCCTAGAATTGGAACCAGAAGATGAGATCCTTGTTGTAGGTGATTTTAACCTTCCACATCTTAATTGGACAAGTAACGAAGAAGATAATAGTTACATCCCAACCAACGCCTCTACTCTTAAAGAATTTTCTTTAATTGATGGAATGATATCCTTCGGAATGACCCAATTTAACGGTATAAGGAACTCTTCAGGTAAAATATTGGACCTTGTTTATTTCTCTGACAACGCTAGCTCCGATGTTGCTGTTCTGACCACCCCTGTTGAACTAACTAAGGAGGACCGTCATCATCCAGCACTTGATATATGCCTTAACCTGAACATGAATTCCTACTTCAACAGGCTAAACGATAAAATTGAATTCAACTTTGCCAAATGCAATCATCTTGAACTGTCAAACCTATTGCAAAATGTTGACTGGACTCAATTATTTACCAACTGTGGTATCAATGATAAGTGTAATTTATTTTATCATAAGTTATTTGAATTTTTTTATCAAACGACTCCTATTAAAACTTCTTATAAAGACTCAAAAGACCCACCATGGTTTGACCGCCAGCTTAAAAACTTGAAAAACAAAAGAAATAAGGCTTGGTTAAGGTTTAATGTCACAAGAACAACCGAAGACTACAATATCTTCCTTTCATTAAAGCATCTTTTCGCTGATTACCACACAATATTGTTTGAAGACTATTTCGCGAAGACAGAAAGTGAGATTAAGTCAAATCCCAAATTATTTTGGCAATTTGTAGATTTGAAAAGAAGAAATGTGGGTTATCCAAATTCCATGTCCTATTTGAACTCTACGGGTGAAAGTTCAATAGAAATAGCTAATTTGTTTGCTGAATTTTTTAAAAATGCATTCGAGGTATCTAATAACCTCACAGATGACGGTGATATCACTAGCTCTGTGCAATTTCCACATTTGAATTCTATTAACTTTAATATTACTGAGGATTCTATTATTCAAGCAATTTTAAAACTTGATGATAGTAAAAGTCCAGGACCTGATGGTGTTCCAGCTTCTATTTTAAAAAACTGTGTCTCTCGTTTAAGCTACCCCCTATTTTTACTTTTTAACGAATCTCTCACAAGCTCTGTTTTTCCCAATCTTTGGAAAAGTGCCTACATTATCCCTGTGCATAAAAAAGACTTGAAAAGTGATATTAAAAACTACCGTCCTATAGCAAAACTCTCTGTGATACCTTAATTGTTTGAGTCCATTGTATGTAATATCCTCGCCTTTCACTGTAAATCAATTATATGTAGTAATCAACACGGTTTCGTCAAAAATAAGTCTACTGTAACTAATCTACTTGACTTTACATCTTTTTGTTTAGACGCTTTTGAAGACCATGGACAAGTAGATTGCATTTTCACTGATTTTAGTAAGGCATTTGACAAGCTGTGCCACTTAACTTTATTAAAAAAACTAAATAATTTAGGATTCAACCATATGTTTGTTCAATGGATTGCTTCGTACCTTTGTAATAGAAATTATAGTGTCGTTTTTCGTAACGTTTGTTCAAGCTCTTTTGTTGTTAACTCGGGCGTTCCACAGGGTAGCCACTTAGGGCCTGTGCTGTTTATCCTTTTTATAAATAATGTCGTATCTATTGTCCAAAATTTAAACGGTAGAGATGGTTGGAGAATAATTTTTAATTTCTGTGATCATGCTCTTAGATATCGAAGAAGTTTTGACCTCTAATCGGACTTAGAAACTTATTTTTTTGCTTTTTGTAAGCCTAGTGAAAGTGATAACTATAAATCATTATAATTTATATTAAACTTGAATTTATTGAACTAAAAATCCATTGTTAATCTTTATACGAATTTAAATACAAGAATTCACATTATCAAAAAATGTATACCAATAGCTTTTTTTCAGTTTTTCTTTTTTTTATTTATTTATTTCAATTAATGAATATATGTCAAATTATTTTCGACAGACGGCACCCGTTGCCATGTTCTATTTTCTTTTGAATAACTCTTATGTAATTTATATATTCTTAAATCTAAATAAAGAATTTTTAATAATAATAATAATAATAATATTGTCCAAAATTCATGTGTTCTCATATACGCTGACGACATAAAACTTTACAAAAGTATTAAATCTATTACTGACTGCTTACTTCTTCAAAACGATCTATTAAAATTCAGGGAATGGTGCAATAAAAATAGACTTATATTAAATGTTGACAAGTGTAAGGTTATGAGCTTTACACGCAAAAAAACTGCCTTAACTTATAACTATACAATTAGTTCGGACCCTTTAAATAGAGTCTCACAATACTCTGACCTAGGAATTATTCTAGACCCGAAATTGACTTTTAACGACCACTTAGACTATATAATAAAGAAAGCTAATAAAACACTTGGATTTATTAAAAGATGTTCACGCGATTTCAAAGACCCCTATGTTCTCAAGATATTATTTACCTCATTTGTCAGGCCCATTCTTGAGTACGGGTGCGTGATCTGGGCACCTTACTATGCCATTCACAATTCAAGGCTGGAAGCAGTTCAAAGAAGGTTTTTACGTTATTGTCTACGTTTTCTACCTTGGACCCAAGGATCAGCACTCCCAATGTACTCACATAGACTAGTATTAATCAATCTACCGTCACTTGAGAACCATCGTAAATACATCCAGTTCTGTTTCATTAACGGTATAATAAATGGAAATATTTTAGCTCCGTCGATTCTTTGTAGACTTAATTTTAACTTCAGCCAATCTAGTATTAGACTACGGCAACCTCTGTGCCAAATCTTTAGCAGGTCCAACTATGGTGGTAATAGTCCTCTAAATCAGTTAATTGTCATATACAATAAATATTATTTTCTCATTAATTCTGTAAATGACAACTTGAAAAGTATACAATTCAAAACCTTGTTTTTTAGATCTATTGAACTTGCTTAATTTTTGTTTACTGTTAAGTTATATTTAAATAATTGTAACGTTAGCATTTAACGGTTTCTAAATAAATAAATAAATTTACCAATAAGCCCTGATTTCGAATGCCATGATATTTTTCTTTAGTCAGATAACAAGCACAGGGTTGATGCATTCCAAATGGTAGTTTAGGAATCATCAAGTCAAAGCCCCAAACTTTGTTTAAAAAAATATGATCTTCACCTCGTTTATTTACTAAGTCAGAGGCAGAACTAACCAAACACCATACATATTTCTACTTGTACCGTTTTGTTTATTCAAGACGGTGACTTTCTTACAAACGATAAACAACCAACAGTCGGAACACACAGTATTAAAAGTAATCATTCATTTACTATGATAACTTGAAACACCACCAACCCGTTTGTTTATTTTTCAATTTCTTTTATCTTTCATCCAATGACACGTGTTCCGAAAACCACTCTACAACTCCCAACAGAAAATCCAAAGCGGTGATAATACCCCGATCAAGAGAATTAAGAAAAACTAAAGCCAAAAAGCGTTATGCGGGGTGGTTGCATATTCACAAAAAATTCTAGTTTCTATGCAATTCCTTCAGAAAACATAAACCGGTGCAAGCGTTTAATTATATAGCTTCAGAAAATTCTTGTTCCAGAACCACACCTCAAAGCAAAACCATGAAACAACACATCCCATCCCCAAATGGATTCATGTAACGGTACCAGATATGATAATGACTACGATGACGATAACGCATTCTGCTGGCACTGGCACCAATCAAGTCTCCGGCTTCTTCTATCATCCAAAATGACACCCCGAACAAAACGGATCTCAATCTGTTTCCAGATTGACGGGGTGACTACAATAAATCTAGAATTCCATTTCCATCCCCGCACTTTTCCAAACTGGTTGGTAATCATAATTAACGATAGTTGCACGTTTTTTTGAGTGACGAGCAGATGTGTGTGCAAATGCAACCGAACACGAATGGACGGATAGTGGTTCCTAAGATTTGAGGAGATTTATTCATGGGGCGTTCCATGAGTCACAAAGTCAGGGCGAAATGTCCTGGCGAAGTGTGATGCTTAATCGTTTTTCTGTAATGAAACAATTAAAACGGCTTATCAGAAAGGATGATGCAGAGAGATTTGAAGGGATGCAGCAGCAGCGTGGTCAAGTGACGTTTATCTCGCTGGGAGAGGTCAAGAGTTCCCGATTTGGGCTCAGAATTTCGTGACACGAAAACGCATGAATATCAATTGATTGTATGTTGACTGGTCGACACTCCATTCGGGTACAGTCTACCTTTGACTTTCCCAAGCTGGGCAACAACAATCACTTTTCGGATTGCTCATGGCGGGGAAGAAGA
Source organism: Sphaerophoria taeniata (assembly GCA_943590905.1). Classification (NCBI taxonomy): domain Eukaryota; kingdom Metazoa; phylum Arthropoda; class Insecta; order Diptera; family Syrphidae; genus Sphaerophoria; species Sphaerophoria taeniata. The sequence goes on from OX016540.1 coordinate 265,951,802, forward strand.
AACTCGATTCCTTGATCACGTTTCCTTGGATTCTGTGGCTGCCTCTTTTGTTTCCAATTTATTTTCCCGAGATGCTCCAAAGGGCCTTGACTCCAACAAACCCAAGCTCCACGAAGTCCATTAAGGAAACAATCTATCTGCGTTATATAAATATTCTTTGTTGTTGTTGTTGCGTGCCTCAGGGGCCGTAGTATCAAACTAACGAACAAAAAGGTCGTTAACCTGAAAACATGAAGAAAAGTCTGTTGGGAAAAGTCGTTAGACGCAAACAACCGAAGAAGACAACTGACGACGACGCGTCGCGACGCTTTACGCTCCCGCTTTTTCCCTTTTATCATCCAATGAACAGGTTGAGTGCAGTGCACCGGGCGAAGGTGCCTTTAATCGGACCTTATGTATGATCGTGATGGTGGTGGTGCTTTGTTTGTTGTCTGTTTTTGTTGGTTCTATAGTTTATTGATAAATGGGGCTAGATCCCAAAGAAATGTAACCTGTTTCGATCTCAAGTGCTGGCAAGCCACAAAATGTGTTCTACGACTATGTTCTCCTAAAGAGGGAGACAAATCTTGTAGGGAACCAATTTTGTCACCAGACAGAGGTTAGAACGGAATGCGCCAAATGTGTTCGACTATTTGCTCCCCGGTAAAGTTCAAAACGTAGGTTGGAGTTGAGTTTGGAGCTGGAGAGTAGGTTATGTTGACATTTTGCGTGTTTGTTTTGAGACAACAAGAGGAAGAACATTTTAAAGAACTTCCTGGAAACAGTTCCATTTTCCAACATCTTGAAGACATGTTTGAGTCAACAAAGAACTGTAACTGTCGCATGTACAAGGGAAAGGAGGTAGTGTACCAGAAAATTGCATGTGGAGAGTTTGTCGGCATCGAACCGGATGTTGTGGTCCTTTGTTCACTCCTCGATTCAGTCCTATGACTTCAAGTGCTTCCTCCTGAAAGTCATTCGCTAACTCTTGGGGACTTTTGCAAATGCCGACAATTATTCAATTTCCCAAAATCTCTGGCGAAATACTCAGAATTAAGGACGAGATAACTCCAACGACAGAAATTCAAAGAAAAAGGCTCGGTAACATTTTGAATGAATCTAATGTGTGCCAAGTTGTTGTTCCTTTCCGAGCAAGTGCAGTCACACAATCCCAAAAAAAGAGAAGAGAATTTTCGAAAACGACAGTTTTATGGTCTCTTGAGAGTTTTGACTTGCGATTCATTGCCAAAGATAAGGAGTTGTCGTTTTTATGATCTTTTTATATGATTCCCTCTTTTTTTCGAATGTTGTCAAAAGAAAATCAAAGAAAATGACAGTTGAGTTTTTCTTTTGATAGAAGGTACCTGTTGTTTTGATGCAATGAGAGTGTAATGTGTTCTGTGTGGGTGTCCCTGGGTATGGCCGCCCCCGTTCAATGGGAGGACTCTTTTGATGTTTTATTACCAATTTTTGAGAATTTGATTTGGGACAATAGAAATGGGTGGAATTTCGAGTTTTATTTTGAACAGAAGCAAAATAGAAGTGTTAGGAAACAAATTTATGACTGATGAATTTTATGTTCTTTGCTCATGTTTTCAATTGCCGGCGAATTACCTTCTTGTTTTGAGGGTGAATAGAAGAATTTTGAGGTTAAATAAGGAAAAATGAAGGACTCAACCTGAAGGAATATTGACTTCATAGTCCATTAAACTCAAGATTAGAATCTGGCGTTGATTAACTAGAATTCTAGACTGGTTATTCCGAAACAATCACTCGTTGTCCACGATTGATTACTCTCTTTGAGGAGTGTAGCCCAATGACAATGATGACGACACATATTGAATCCTGTCCTATAAGGGGGCTCAATCAGGTATAATGCAAGAATTTGATTGTGAGTCACACCTTAAAGTCAAGTTTTTTGCCCAACTTAATTTGATATATCTTTGTTTCAGTGTTTGACAAATTCAATCACACACAGGTACACAATTGACCAACGCGTTGAGATTGTGAAGGCTTTAACGCAAATGCATTTCGTGCACTTAACATAGAAAATCATCTTAAGCGATGAAAGTGCCAAAATTCACCTCAGTAGTGCTTTCGGTATCGAAGAATCTCTCCTTAGTTGGATTAGAAACTTTCTTTCTACGGATTCTAGCCTGAAACCTGCATCATTTGTGCTTGTGTGCCGCAGGGCTCCGTTTTGTCTCCGATACTCTTTCACATTTTTATAAATGATCTCTTGTCTGCAGCTTCAAAAACTCAATTCTGTCTTGTTTCGTTGAAGCGAGATACATCCCCTTTGCCACTGTCCATGAGTGGCACTTGCATCAATGAGACCGAAAATTTCGAGATTCTCGGTATGTGGATCACTCTACACCTTTTGTTGAATGAGCACATATGCTATGTCGTCAAAAATGCGTCAAGATGTTCGGGTTTCTTAAAAAGATTAACGAAATTTTCTCCCTTTCTGATCCGGCTACTATTTATGAAACTTATACCCGTCCAAACCTTATGCGCAAATCCTATCTCTGGACTGGTCCCCAGAGACTTAAGCCGCTTAGATAGTATTAAAAAAAAAAGCTCTGAGAATGATTGGCGATAGAGACCTCACTGACTCATGTACTTCGTTAGAACATCGTGTCGTTAAGTTTCGTGCCTCACTCTGTTCTATCGTTACTTCTACGATCAATGTTCTAGTCAAATAGCCAGCTGCATTCATCATCTTAAACAAGTCAGCCGTTATGCTTGCTCTTCTTGCAACACTCATCAGTTTGCCCTTGAGCCCAACTTGACACATACCCTTCAGAGTTCAAGAATTCTTTTTTAGCCATACTACGCCCATGTGGAACATCCCAGTTACTATCAGGACTATCAGGAATTCAAGACCAGTGCTCTCCGAGAACCCTACTGCTTACACTCGGGGCCTGTCAGCCTTGTTACTCCGCCTCGTCTATTATTCTTATAGTCCGAGGCAGTGTCCTTGATGGTTTCAAACGCTCAAATGCTGTTTGTTGCTATTTTCGAAGACCTTTAACCGCCAACATCAATTAGCTCTTGCAAAAGCTGCTTTTGCTTACTAAAACTTTCTCCCAAAAATATCGGCCCGACTGATAGTTGGTTATGGTCTTCCGAGAAAGATGCTGATATACAGTACGCTCTGAACACTCATTAACAAGGGGATAGGTGGCAGAACACCACTTCACGAAGTCAGTGGATACAGCTTGTGATATACAAGAAACTTCAATTAGTGGTCTTGTGAAACTTTTGATAATGAGCTTTATTTAGGATACATCTGCTGCTCTCCCGGTACAGTTTGACGGTCCTGAGACAAAATTGAAACGATGCCCCTAGTGGCAACACATCAGCAGGTACAAGTCCCTGTTGACACGTATCGGCAAGTACAATATCCTAGTGGCAGTGGATTAGCAGGTACAATGACCAGGTGACACATATCGGCAGGTACAATGCCCTTGTTGGCGGTAAACGGTAGCCGCCGTATCATCTCCGTGCATCATTAGTTACCAAAGCCCCTGGTGGCAATTAAAACGGACGAAATGTTTTCAAAATCGAAACTCCTTATCGCTAGTGGGGGACACTTCGATAAAGAAATGGTCGGACCGTTCCCAAGCGAATTTGACCGATAGTACTTAACTGATACAAATGTATCACTCAGCAGTAGGTGATTTTAGTACTTGTCTACTTACACTGCCGGTCATAAGGTTAGAAGCAGGCATTTTTGAGAAGTAAAATCGACATTTCTCCCGTTACATGATGCATGAGAAAAAAATAACTATGGTAAATGAGAGACTATTTTGTTAACAACAAAATATAGAATTTGGGTATAGGAGAGATTTGGCTAACGGAACTTTTATGACAAATTGTAAGTTAGGTTAAGAATATGCGAATATAAATCGGGTCATTAGATTAGAAGCACATCAAATAAATGAAAATAAAATGCAGTTATTTATATTTTGTTATTTATTTTAGCTTTTATTAGATTTTTTAATAATGTGTGCTGCCACCAGTCTTCAAAATAACTTCAAAAATTCTATCTTTTAAGGATTTATAAAGAGATTCCAAGTAGCCCAGTGAAATCTCACTCCAGGCCAATTTGATGGCATGAATTAGGGCTTCTTTGTCATCGTATTGTTTCCCTCCCTCATATACCTTACGTGTAAGCCAGCCCCACACATTTTCAATTATGTTAAGGTCCGGGGAATATGGTGGCCAAGGCAGCAAGTGGACGTTTTGGCTTGCAATGAAGGGGCTGTGTGTATGGGAGCGTTGTCCTGCTGAAAAATCCATGGAATTGGTCCAAAAATCTCGCAAATTTTGGGGAATACTGATTCCAGCATGGCTTTATAGGTTTTCCCAGTCATTTTGGTATCTTGGACTACCAAGTCTATAACGCCATAAAATGAAATTGAGCCCCAGACCATAACGCCTCCTTCTCTGCCATGGTGACGGTTTAAAAACCGCTCCTCTTTCCTCAGGTCATGGAAATAATAATTATAACCATCTGGCCCATCTAGGTTAAATTTTTTTTTCGTCGGAAAAAATAACCTTCCGCCAATCATTTGTGGTCATTCCAATTTGCACATCCCAGCTCATGTGATCTTTCGCGAAACACAAGCGTTGCTTCTTCCTTGCGTCATTAAGTGGTGGTTTTTTTTAAAGTTTCATGCGCTTTAAGTGTTTAGCGTGGCGAACCGTTCGTTTCACAGTGGATAAGCTGGCCTTAACATTAGCTCTCTCCCTAATTTTAGCTGCCGATAAAGCTGAATTTGACGCTATTCTAAGAATATTTCGCGTTTCCCGAAGTGTTAAGACAGAGGAAGTGTTTCCTTTATAATTTTTCATGTAAGCCGACGGATTTTTTAAATAATTGCCGACACAATGATCACTTCGATTTATTTTTCGGGCTATAGCACGGCAAGAATGACCTTCAGAGCAATAAACATCTATTTTTGCCCTTTCCTTCACTGTCAAACATTTTTTCTTGCCCATTTTAATTTACACGCAATCAAGAACAATTAATTTATAAAATATACCGCTTAAACCAAAAAAAAATTATTCACTTCACAAAACAACGTTGATTTGTTCACTGCTTCTAATCTAATGACCCGGTTTATATTCGCATATTCTTGACCTAACTTACAATTTGTCATAAAAGTTCCGTTAGCCAAATCTCTCCTATACCCAAATTCTATATTTTGTTGTTAACAAAATAGTCTCTCATTTACCATAGTTATTTTTTTCTCATGCATCATGTACCGGGAGAAATGTCGATTTCACTTCTCAAAAATGCCTGCTTCTAACCTTATGACCGGCAGTGTATAATACTTAGGTATGTATTATCCAAAGGAAGTGAGTGTGAATTGTAACAATGAATTGCAATTCCGTATTGGAAAATATTGTTTGATGAAAAGCATTTGACTTCGTTAGCCTAGCTAGGCTGTGAAAAAGTGACAGATTTCACAATTTTTTCAACAACTCCAATCTATCAACAACAATCTCGATTGTGCTAGGTAGCACTCTGCTATGTCAAAATCAACCTTCGTGGATAGACTAATGGAGTGCGTCCCTGTGCAGTGTCCATTTCAGTTTGGTTTTAAACCAAGTTGCAGCGTCGATGATGCTTGGTTGTGCTTGAAGGATTTTGTTGACGGATCGACCAACAAGTACGTTCTTGGCTTTTTTATTGGCTTCAAGGGCGCATCTGATTATCTTGGGTGGGATAGCGTGCTGCATAGGTTTGGGGAGGTAGGTTATAGGGAAATTGTTCTCTGGAGAAGCTATTTTTCAAGCAGAACTGCTCGCGTTGTCAGCTCTGTTTACAGTGTGATGGTAAATATTGAGAGAGGCTGTCCACAGGGGTCTATTGCAGGTCCATATATTTGGAATCTGATGATAGATCCTCTGCTGCAGCGTTGCAAGTGTGTTGCATATGCTGATGATCTTCTTGTCATTGTTGAAGGCCAGACTCGTGCTGAGCTGGAAAACAGGGCATTATTCTTACTGTGTCTAATTTGTGTTTGAAAACATCAACAGATTAAAGCAAAGTATTCAAATCTTTCTTCCTTTCTTCTTTAGAACCTTACCGTCAAACATTCCGACAACCACAATAATTGATTCACTACTACTTTCTTGCTCTTACATTCAAACTGAATGCACTTGTATAAGTCTTTTCATTACGAACCTCAATGGCAAACGTCTTCAAATGCCAAACCGCAAATTACTCCTCAAACACGTCTCACCACAAAAGTCATCGACCGACCGACCGACATCGACTGGGAACACATCTCAAAAAAACTATTAATTTGAATATAGCTAGTTCAAATCAATCTGTCTTTTGTGGTCAAGCCCACTGACTTTGGGTCACATTATCACCACTCTGACCACATCCATCAGCTCATCATCATGAAAAATGAAAAAGCAAATGACAACACTTTTCCATCGACCATAAAGATACTGGTCGACCGACAGATCGACCAAAAGACAACGCAACGATTAAAGAGTAGCGAAATAGCATCCTTTAGTGTTTGTTTCATGGTTCTTGTGGTCGCCGCTGCCGACCGTTTGCTGGCCACCATGCTGGCTCAAGTCTGCAACATTTTGTTTTGAGGTCAGCGTATCCTTTTTGCTAATAAAAATTAATGATCTTTATGTTCGGTCTTTTCAAGATTCCAACGCATGTAAAGATTTCCGGACGACCGACCGACGACGTTATGGCTATTTGTGGTCAATCCCTGTCAGAGGGTTCAGGAATTTTAATATTTGATCCCTGCACGCTGGCACCTGAAGACACCAAATCGATTTTCATGCTTTGGTCCTGTTTTCAGACAAAAAACAAAATCCAAATGTCAACTTCCAAATTTGATATTCCTGAGACGCAGGTCCGTCATTAAAAACCAATAATTCGTTGTAGAAATATTTTTGTCTTGGTTAAATGCTTTGGCCTTCTTAGAAGTGTCATGGGACACAGGATACACGCAATACCGCCCGAAACTTGACATCCATAATAAAATCCACGACAGCAACGACAACAACAAGAATAGGAAGACACTGCGTCGCAGCGCGAAGGAGCTACACAAATTTGTAATTCAATCCAGATATTGCTCGTAAACAAAACGAAACGAAACAATAGCTCCAAACGGACTGTACCTGTGAATTCTTCCTCAGACGGAATTCTAATTGCGTCATATCAATCAAAATGTGTTTTTTTTTTCTTTTTTTAATCCTTTACCTCCCTCGAATGCGTCCCGGCCCCTTGTCAAACTAGAAAGCAAATGAAAAACAATCCCGTCGATCGTCCGTGATATAATTTCCACTTAAATCCTTTTTTGAGATAGAGGCAAGACAGCAAGTACAACAGGTGATTGACATCATCTAGGCGTCTTTGGGAGAATGAGGGGCAGAGCTAGGGGGCTGCTTTCAAGCGTGGGGAAAAGAAAATCCAAACAAAGCCACGACGAGTCCCGAACAAAGAAAAACTATTAAATACGCGATAAAGGAAATTGAACTTCTTTTCCACGCTGACAGGACAGGTTTTCCCAACCAAACTGTGTGAGCATCCAGTCCCCAGCTGGAGCATCAGCCCAAACGAAGACAATAACGACGCGACGCAACGTCGCTGTGTCGACAGAGTGTGGATGGGCGTCAATTTTATCACGATTCTCTGAAAACACGCACCTGATCTTAATGGATGTTTGGGGGCCTAGCATAGAGTGCAGCATCTGGATGCAGCAGGAACGGCTTTACCAGGTCCCATTTATCAGTGAAATCGTGACGATGTTTTTTTCTTTTGCTTTTATGATTGTTGGTTGTTGGGCCTTTTCTTTACCTTGAACTTGGAGCTGTGTGAATGTAAATGGGTGGTTGGGTAGAAGGGGGGAATTATGTAGATAGGAAAACGTATGGTTTTTTCCTATTCGTTTTCTAGCGTTTTCCCTTTTCTTCTTCGGCTTTTTATGGTTGCATTTTCAATGATGTTAATGTCGATGAAAATGAAAGACTGTAGCGTCTATGTTGGCTCTGGATGCGATTACTGAAAACAACAACAAAGAAAGTAAACAGAAAAAGCAAACAATCAGGATGGATGCATACTGTGAAGGGGGAATAGGGGAGTTATTGAGCGTTTGAATGTTTATTCAACGGTTTTTTGGAACATTTGAAATGTTTTGTTGCTTGGGCTTTTTTCATAAATTGTTGACTGTACGTTTGTTGGAAGTTGGGTGTTGCATTGTAGAGGACTTTTACTCAGTGATTCGACGTAATGGGTTTGAGAAAGAAGAGCAAAACTAAGCCTCTCTAGTATCTTAGAGATTTTTGATATGCAATTAGGATTCTGTATTCCGTTGTATTAGGAGAATTATGGAAAAACATAGGTATTCCTTGGTGGATTTGAGTTCGTATTGGTTGATCTGGAAAATCATTCGTCATGAGATCTAATATTGGTGACGGTCAGGCAATGAGAAGTTCCAGAAACCTCCGTGCAAATAGCTTAAGGCATGTGTGACAGCCAGTTTACTAAAGGAGGAAGGAAGAAATTGGAGTTATTTAAAAATTCGAGATCACAGCTTTTATTCTGCGAGGGTGATGACCTCATTACCCGATTAAAATATCGCCGTGCGGCTTTTTCAAGTTTGGAAACAAAAAAAAAGGCGCCCAAGGCAGTAGTTTTTAGCCGGGGCTACGAGGAAGTGGTGATGAGGGAGGTGTGCGCTGATGTGACCGTTTTTCCCCATTCCAAGCAGTCGATGCGGACAACACGTTTGAATTTGAAATGCTTACTTGCTTAGGTATCTACTTACTTACTTATTTATAGTCCGAGGAGGACCTGGACCTCAACTAACAAACCTCTGCAGCCCTATTAAGCAGTTTCCAATTTCGCACGCAGTGTTGGTTGAGATGACCTCAACTTGCGCCTGCAACCTGACTCTTGGTCTTCTTCTTCTGCGTGCGTCGGTCGTGTCTCTGGGGTGGATTCGAAGACTTTACGGATCGGAGCAACCTCTCCATAGGACCAAGTCTTATGAGTCGTAAGACCTTTAATCTAGCAAGATCTTTGTCGCTGTACAACGTTTTCCGTTCATGGTTAAAGCTTCTCCTCTATTCCCGTCCCGAAACAGCATAAGGCGCTCTCATCCGTTTTTGAAAGGGTCCATGCTTCTGCACCCTATAGCAGGACGGGGATGATAAGTGTCTTATAGAGCGTCACCTAAGTTGTTCGGGAGAGAGCTTTACTACTCAATTGCCCTCCTAGCTCAAAGAAACAGCGATGACTAAATTAGTAATAGCAGGTGGCCATGGTTCAGAGGATAGAGAAGTGGACTGCTAAGCCGAACGCTACGGCTTCAAACCCCAGCTTCAGCAGTATTCTTCTTTTTCTACAAAAATCGCCAGCTTATCTGAGGCCACCTGTGCGATAACATGAGACAATACAAATCTAAGTCTCCTCCTCTGAGCCACGTAGGTTTCTGTTATGTGTGCTTTCTTTCTATGTGTCTATCTGTCTCTCTCTGTTGTATTAATGTATTGTTCTGTCCCAGCCGATGGTCTCAGTCACCAGTGCTGCTATGTGTCTGTAGTTCGTTACATTTATGTGCGAAGTACTGTGAAATGTAATGTAATGTAAATTAGTAATAAGAGTTATAACTTATAATCCTTGCATTGCATGGCTTCCTGATAATTTTTCCACTTGTTCGCAATGCTCGATGCTGGCTGTAGCGGACTTATCATGAGGTTACATGACATTCGATCGATTCCATAGCGATTGTAGCCGCCCGACGCCATACTTTCTTCTAGAACACCCTGTTTTTGGCTTTGTCGACATATCCGCTGTTGCTGAACTACAAAGGTGCAGTGGTCCGAGTCAATGTTGGCCCCTCGAAAGTTTCGTACGTCAATCATGCTTGAAGAATATCTTGCGTCGATCGCAATATGATCAGTTCTGGGGACCTTCAGGTCCCCTTTTGGATGTTGATTGTCTCTCCAAAGATGTCCTCTCTTCCTAGCTTGGCGTTAAAATCTCCTAAGACAACTTTAACGTTGAAGCCAGGGCATTGCTTGGGTTACTAAAGGAGCTCGTACAAATTGTCTTGGGTGTCGTCATCTTTCTCTTCTGTGGGGGCGTAAGAGTATATTAGGCTTATATTGTGCTGAATTTAGCCTTGATGCGGATTGTCGTGAAGCGCTCGTTGACAGCTCTGAAGATTAGATGTCTGCCTCCAAACAGACGCTGTTTTTCTCTTACGCAGTTGCCGTAGTAGATAACGCAGTTTTTCATCCTCCGTTTAAGCGGCCATCCCAACGCTTTTCTTGGATGGTTATATCCGCTTTATAAGGGTCTAGGCCCATGCTAATTCGACTGCACGTGCTCTGTTCAGGGACCTAACATTCCACTTGCAAAACCGAATCTCGTCCTTATTTCGTTTGCATGGTCTTCCAAACCAAACCAAACCAAATCAACCATGACTCACTTGGCTGAAGCGCCTGTGGACACAAACAAATTATTACGTCTTGTTAGACTTGTAGTGCCTCCTATGATCAGTAGTAAACACAAAGGAGAGTCCGGCCGGATTGGAGTTATTGGTGGCTCCCTCGAATACACTGGAGCGCCTTATTTTGCAGCTATAAGTGCCTTAAATGTCGGGGCTGATTTGGTACATGTTTTTTGCCAACGCGAAGCTGCTACTGTTATCAAATCATACAGTCCCGAGCTGATAGTCCATCCACTATTGAATGCAGAAAATGCTGTTAGCTAGATTGAAGTCTGGCTGCAGCGTTTGCATGTCGTGGTTATTGGACCAGGTCTTGGGCGTGACCCGGCCATCTTTGAAACGGTTAGTAAAAGGAAGGACCTTATCAAGGACTACAGTCAGGTGATTCTTTGACCGAATGCAAAGGAATTCGAGGTGCTTTTCAGCAATACGCCAGAAAGTATTGAGGAACATATGAAAAGTCTAGGCAACGGTATAACCGTAATGCGAAAAGGTTTGCGGGACAAGATATACATAACCAATACTGTGGAGATCTATCAACTAGGAACCGGTGGATCGCCTCGTCGATGTGGAGGGCAGGGCGATGTCCTGTGTGGTGCGTTCGCTACATTCTACCAATCGGCCTTGGAGTCGAATCAAACGAATGCATCATTTATTTCGGCATTTGCGAGCAGCTTTTTAACGAAACAATGCAATGCGTATGCATTTAAGAAATTCGGCCGCAGCATGGTAACGAGCGATATGATTCGAGAAATTCATTATGTTTTCGAGGACTTCTTCGTGTAAGTTTACTTCGATTTAAGGTGATAGTTTTTGTTCTTTTTGAATATTCCTGGGGAGGTAATTCAATACTCTTTAAAATTATGCGGTTCATTGTGTATTTTATGAAAATACGGTTTTAGTTGGCGACGTTAAATTTTATGATTTAAAGTTAGACCAAAATAAAAGTTTATCAGTGAATCCGTCCGTATCAGAGGCCTGTTGTTGCTTCGAAACTAAACTTTCCTTACGCGGGTAGTCACCCCAGAGCACAACCCCCAACCTGGAGGGCCAGGTCCTTTTTTTTTAACTCCAAAGGTAAAGAGCAGGATCAACCTCTCCTTACCGGGCTGAGCTCTAAATATGTGGAAGAACCCCTTATAAGGTGTTCACCGAGTAGTTCAACCTACATCGTTGACTTCATCTAGGGAATTCTTCCGTTGCCGCCTCAAAAAAGGAGTAGTGCCTTGATAGACAGAGGTTGTAGGTTGAAACCTGTCATTTTTGAAGAGAAACCTTTATTTTTTACCAATAATCAAAATTTTGGTACTGAATTTGGGATTCCTAATTGTCTTTTCGTCTCTGTTTCTTAGACTTCTACCCAGGCTAAGGTGGAATATTGAGATGTAAATTTCATTCGAGACAAAATCTGCATGTTATACAAGATCTTGCCAGTTCTACTCTACGGGGCGACACACAGTGGCGCCCAGTGCTAGGCGTAGAGCTGAAAAGTTAAATAAATAGCTGAATCAGTTAAGTAAGTGAGCATTTTACCGTTCACACCTTGGTATTTTCATTAAATGCGCGTAAATCAAATCCCATCGTAAAATCAGAAATACCCAAATTCAAACGCATATTTGACATAAACTCACCCAAATTACATTGCACATGAGGGTAGAGTCCTTATACGTGTCTTCCGCATTCCTGCTTCCGGATTCAATCCCCAAAATCCAAAGACAAACAATTTTCAAAACAAAACAAACTGCAACGCACATCGCGCACCAAATAAATAAATTTCCCTCACTGCATCTTAATTTTTCCTTCAGTTTATTTCCGTTTTTATGTTATTTTTTTGGGATGTGATTTTTATTTACTTTTACGCTTAGCAAGCCTCCGATAATAGAAGAGATTTTTTCTATAGTTTTTATTTAATTTTCTTCCGAGATAATTGCTGAAGCGAATCGACCCTTTTCTTACTCCAAAAATCCAAGCATTCTATTCTTCAAATCTCCTTCGGATAAACAAGAGGAAAAAGAGTGTTTTTATGGTTTTTTTGAGATTCGAAAAAAAAGAAGAAGATTTAAGTGCGAAGGATTTGTGCCTCCTTCCCCATTAACCCGAATTAAAATGCATTCATAAACAGCCAGCATAGCGTGAGGATTGTTTTTGAATATCTAATGCTATTGTCTCGGAGGTGATACTTAAAACAGCAGTCAGCATCCCAGCCCATTCCGATCTCTATTGAAAGGATCTTGCTTTTTGTCTATCGCGAAGTCGTTAAAAATTTACAAAAGCAAGAATAGAAACGTAAACATCGACAATAAATCCAAAAACAAAAAAAATATAAAAGATGCGGTCCTCTGTTGGACTCTACGACACCGCGTTACCGCCAAGATCATTAAAAACATGAAAGATTCCAGTGCGAATTTATTACACATTACGATAGAAGAGCCGCGTAGAAAAAAACATTAAGACGAAGATGCTGCGGCTGCAGGAACGTTGGACGAAAAAAAAAACCAAGGGAACAAAACAAAACAATCCCACAAGGAGTAGTTCGCTGTAATTGCATAATCAGTGGTTCTTCTTCGGGCAGAGCTCATCCAAGCCCTTTATGGCGAGAAAAGAAGTCTTCCCATCCCAAGCAGGATGTTGCTATTCGTTCGTTAATTTTAGTTTTTTTTCTTCGTCTTTGCTATTCCCTTTGATGGCAGATAGCAGCAGCAGAAATTGCTACTTCACCTCTGAACATTAGATTCAACGGTCTTTTGATTGGATGCGGAGGAAGGAAGTCCTTTTTCCCCCGCGATGGGGTCTACTAGTTCTAGTCATGACTTAGTTCAATGATCCTGTATGAGGTTAATGTGTTGTTATTGAACATTGAAAGCCATCGAATGGGGCAATGAAACTGATCACTTTGCTTTTTTCCTTGTAATGTTGTTTGACTCGCAAAGGAAGCAGCAACGCTTCATCGGACAGCTGGCATGGGGACATGTTGTAATCTAGGCATTTATTTAAGACTCTTAAAAAGGTGCGTGCGGTAGGAGCTTGTAGCTAAGTCTAATCGCTTTTGAATGATCGAAGCGATATATTCGGTTATTAAATTTGATGATTATTGGTGTGCTAGGAATAAACAAGTAGTCGGACGTTGGATTATGGATAGGAAATAGAGTTTTTAGTGATTTTTTATTGAAGTTTTATAAAGACCTCTTTTATTCCTTTTATATGATGACTTGCTTTAATCTATTGTGACAAAAGGAGCGCATTCTTTTAATCAAACTCAAATGTCTTGTGGAAGTCGGAAAGGACCCCGCACAATTTGTATGGGAAGTGGCCCTCGGCGAAATTGTCTGAAATTTTAGTATGTTGTTCTCCTGAAGCTCCTGATCAAAAGTCAATATGGGCAAAAAGTTAAAAAATTGACAGTTTTTGAGATATCGGGGTTTTTCTGATGACTATCTCAAACCCTTTATTACGGGAAAGTTACTCTCTGTATTGTGTTTTAAGCTGTTTTTAAGTGGAATCTATAGGTTTTTGGGGTCGCTGATTCCGAATCTGGTGTCAAAAATGACCATTGACAGACGAAAACTGTCAATTATCGCCCCAGCAGCGTTTTCGGAAAACTGACAGTTACCAAAATACTGAAAAAACCCTGTCCTGGACGGGTTTCAAGTCTATTAGATGGTTTGTTGGCTCCGTACACAATCTTAAATCCCACTTCTAGTTAATGTTTGATAGTCCGTCTAATCTTAATACAAAATCCAGAGAATTTTTTTTTAGAAGTAGGACTAGCAATCGAATTTTTTTCCCGATTTTTTTCCTTTTTCGCTTATGTTGTTAATTCGTTTATTTCGCCATATTTCGTTTATCTTCTACTGCGAATAACTATAAAAATAAAAGGAAGAGGGAAGAAAACTCCCAACAATTTTTCGATTGGGAATCCTTTTTCCAAAAACATTTCCCCCCGATTTTTTAATTCAGAACAAGGCTTTATATCTTAAATACTAAACTAGTGCCAAAGTCCGGGTACTGTTTTTCATGGTTGCTCACTGCTCGCATTATTTTTTTTCACCAAAATCTTTAATTCTTTTGAAATCATCATTTAATATTCTGAAATGTCTTTTCGACGAAGGCCACGTTCTTATACGTGTGATGTTCAAGGCCAACCCCAACAGATGGCCCGGATAGGAGAGGATGAAGCAAAACAACAACTTGCGATAGTTAGACGCGCTGCCCTTGATTTACCAAATCTTTTGATCGACAATAATACCCGAGTTTGTCTCAATTGTAACAGAGATCTCATGACAGAGCTTGCCGCAAGTGGAGAGAATCATGCAAGACTCAATATAATTTTCCAAAGAATGAATAGAGCGTGTTTTATTTGCAATTCGAACGACAATGTTAACCGAGTATCTCCTCAATGTCGTGCCCATACTTTTATTCATTTTGACTTATTCATTCCCGAGAATGTGAGAATTTGCCAACGCCATTTAGACAACAATGGCCATATCATCCCTATACTCATGAGGGGAATTCGGTATGTTAATAGACCCCATCAATTCCAGGGGCCAGCTTTGCAATCTTTTTTACGGGGCCATTGCACGGGATGTTTTTATTGAACAGCATGTTACCCCTTTTGCAAATGCACTCTATAACCCCAACCCTGATGTACCACGAGCAATATTAATATGTGATGCAACTTATGCATTCATAGATAAAGCAAGCCATTTTCGCACCTTGAGACAATCTTTCTCGATGCACAAAAGCAGACATTTATTGAAACCAACGTTACTGGTAGCAAGTGATGGTTATATACTGGATATTTTTGGTCCCCATTTTTCAGATTATTATAATAATGACGCTGCTATTCTTGATGATGTACTCTATAATGGGAATGCATTAGCAAATTGGGTTCAACCTGGCGATATTTTTATGGTGGACAGGGGTTATAGGGACGTAGTTCCTATATTGGAGAATTTAGGAATCACTTGTAAAATGCCAGCCCTATTGCAACAAGGACAACGGCAACTCTCGACAGAAGATGCTAACAGTACTAGGCTCATTACAAAAACAAGGTGGATGGTTGAAGCAAGGAATGGACACATTAGAACCATTTTCAAATTCTTCGCCAAAAACTTCAACATTCAAAATGCGTCCCATATTGGTGAATACTATAGGATTGCAGGAGCTGTTATTAACAAATATAGACCTCTCCTAGAAATGGAAAATGGAAAATGGAGCAATGTTGGAACGAGCGATGAGTGCAAACATTGTACAAGCTCGTCTAGATGTTGACAACTGCTAAGAAGATACGGGCAATGGGAGAGATTACGCCACCAAGTTCCAGATTTTCCTAGGCTTGATTTGGAAGATTTACAGGCCCTGACATTTGGTGTCTATCAGGTGAATTTAGCCTCAGGATACATTCAGGACAAAACGAGTCGAGAGGGAGAAGAAGAACTAGAATATGATGGCCTTCTCAATGAACACAACCTGATAAGGATTCGAATTTATTCTAGGCTGAGACGAGCAACTATCCATCAAATATTCATCTCATACATAATTCACGATGAAATCCAAGATGATGAAGACGCAATAACGGGTTACTATTGTACTTGTCAATCGGGAGCCAGAACTCTTGGAACTTGTGCCCACGTTGCCAGTATTCTTTGGTACTTAGGATACGCACGTCACCAAGCAAGGGTAAAATGGCCACAGCAGAATCTGCTAAATACAACAATGGATGCGTCTCGTCGCCTCATTGGTTGAGAAGGACGGGATATTGTGAGAGGCAAGGGGACTCACGTTAATCAAGCACCCGAAAGGGTACAGAAAACTACTACGTCCACGACGTTGTTCCCGGGTAAAGCTAAAAGTAGTATTCAGTAATGCACCTGACGCAAATTTTTAAACAAAAAATGTATTTTGGTCGTTTTCCGAAAACGCTGCTGGGGCGATAATTAACAGTTTTCGTCTGTCAATGGTCATTTTTGACATCAGATTCGGAATCAGCGACCCCAAAAACCTATAGATTCCACTTAAAACACAATACAGAGAGTAACTTTCCCGTAATAAAGGGTTTGAGATAGTCATCAGAAAAACCCCGATATCTCAAAAACTGTCCATTTTTTAACTTTTTGCCCATATTGACTTTTGATCAGGAGCTTCAGGAGAACAACATACTAAAATTTCAGACAATTTCGCCGAGGGCCACTTCCCATACAAATTGTGCGGGGTCCTTTGTATGCGAATATTTTTGTATATCCTTTTGACAAGTGTCATCTTACAGTAATGATGGAAGTTATTGCAGTTTTATAGCATGTTTTGAAGCATTCAAATGCTGGTTAGTTGGGTATAAGCGGTAACAAGATATGACTTGACAAAAATCCACGATCTTGTTTTGCCAGTCCGCCAATAGCAGGTGCGCCAGATACTGTTCAACAGCGATGACGAATCAAATTCCGCTTTCAGACAGGATAAACCATGCAATAAAGATCACGCAGGCCAATATTTCCGTCTATCCAACCTTGAAGAAGTGAAGATAGCAATATCAAAGCTCAAAACTAACAAAGCCGCGGGAGCTGACGGAATATCTCCCAAACTCTTCAAAGCGGCCGACGATGAAGAAGGAGCATGCACTCATCTGCTGAATTCTGTCGGAAGAGACTATGTCCGATGAATAGAAGCTCATCATTGTTTGCCCGATCCCGAAGAAAGGAGACCCTCTAAACTGCATCAACTACAGAGGCATCAGCCCCCTTAACATCGCCTATAAGATCTTTTCTGCAGTACTATGTGAACGCCTGAAGCCGTTTGTCAACAAATCCATGTCAGTGTGGCTTTAGACCAGGAGAGTCCACATCGATCAAATATTCACAGTACGGCAAATCCTGGGAAATCACATGACACCTACCAGCTTTTCATCGATTATAAAGCTGCGTATAAAAGCGTCTGTAGAGCAGCCATGTCCAGTTTTGGTATCCCTATCAAAGTCATACGTCTGAGTAGGATGACAATGGAGAACTGACGCTGCTCCATCTAGGGACATTGTCTACCCTCGCTCCGATATCAACAAGGACAATGTCATCAGCGCTGCGATCAGAAGGAGAAATTTGTTGGACTAAGAAAGCAAATGTGTAGGAAAACGCTCTCCCGAAGAATGGTTCTGTCTGCATCGACGGTGAATGGAGGAGAATAGTATGGGCTTAGCTTAAAGAGTCAAGACTCAAATGGCTTGGTCTCGTTGAGATAATGGTCCGCGCGCCGTAAAGTCTTCAAATCCACCCTAGAGGGACAAGGCAGTAGATGAAGGCCAAGTTGAAGATGACCTCAACGAACTTGGCGTTCGAAATTTAAGACAGCTAGCTGCATGAACTGAGCTGGCATGAGAGGTTTGTCGACCAATTTCCACGCCGGACTGTAGTGTCACCTTAAGTTAGTATGTAGATACCTGAGATAGTAGGTATCTATGGGTTGTGTTCTGCATGTTGGGCATAAGAAAACTGTGGGCGCGATGGTTGCTTTGTTTCGGGGTTTAACGCTATTTAGGGGCAATCTGAAGAAGTTTCGTTGCAGTCTTAACAGGGGATATCAACCGCGAACGAACTCCAAAGTAGGCTAAGATAGTCGCATCGGGCGATTCGCTGCAAAAGGGCAAAAAAGGGCTCCACTTGCCGGGAAAAATATTTCTCATCCACCATGATAAAGATAACGCATTGGTTCACAACTCGCTATGGCTGCCCGATCTACCGTTTTCTCCAGATTTAAACCGCTGGCGAAACTGCACCTTGTTAAGAACCGGGCTTGACTGTAGCGCCACCTTTATTTTTTGTTTCTTATATTCAAACATTTTTACTTAAGGATAATCATCCAACATAAATTATCAACACAAAAGAATTTAATATGTTTTTAACGAGCTCTAGGTTCTAGGTTCGCTGCTCTCCCAAACAATGCCGACAACACATCCTTTTCTTCTCATTTCTATTTTCTCTATTTTCAACTTTTTTTCAAGCTGCCGCCTTTGAATGGGAAAAACTCATCGCTTAACCATTCTTCCATCGATAATCCATTCAAAATTATTCAAATTCGCACAAAGGCAGAAAGGATTTAGTTTGAATGTTAAGACGCTTCGATATCTCGCTTCTGGTATCTTTCTGACAAGCATCCCGCATCACATCGCACGTATTAGATTTATGCTTAATGCGCCGCCAAGCCGCTCCATATGCAAAAAAAGGAAAATTCTCATCTTAGATGCAGACTCTTCTTCATTGAAATGATTTCGCTTCAAGGTGAAGATAGTAATTTATTTCCACTCCATTCGTCCTCCGCCTCTGTCGATGTTTATTGCTTCCTCGCAGAGAACGATCACGGTTCAACTGAAGCGAGGCTTTTCCTTTGTACTGGTGTTCCTTTGGCTCAATAGTCTTACGTGACGTAACGACTCTTGATGTCAGTTTTAACTATTCTTTGGAAACAGAAGAACAAGAAGAAGAAGAAGTCTCGAGGCATTGTACTGCCTTCAAGTCTAATACGGAGGCCGAACGAGAGAAGCAGCCTTGCCATATTGTTGGTTATTGCTACTCCGAAAGAGGAGGCCAGCTTGTCTATTTCTTTCTTCTTTGTTTTTTTTTTAATTTATTCACCTCGTGTAAGGCAATCATCCGCAGCACAGCTATTTGCATCAAATTTCCTCTTCTATCCTTGCGCGTTGGAATGTTGTTTTGGAAAATTGTTGTCCTTTGAACGAATAATGCAGCAAACACACCGAAAGCGATTGAAGACGGTCGTTAACTTGCATTGCTCGAGGTTCGAAAACGGGTTGGCATCGGGATTGGGATCTTCGAAATGTGAATTGTGACTGTGATTGGGGCTGGGGCAAGGGTTTCCTTTTTCATTATTCTTCTAACTGCTGATTGTATGCAAATTTCCATATTGGTTTTGTGATGGTATTTTGTACACAACAATTTTTCGTTATTGACGGAGGAGAGTAAAAGTATTTTTGTGTTTTGTTTACGACTTGGCGTTTGATCGCCGATTAGCTCTTTGTATTTTGATCACGAAAGCGATATTTATTTTTAATTGAAGAAGTATTTTTCCGTGAATGAAATGGAAGGTTCTTTGATTAGGAATGCTTTGTTGGTGTTGGGAGAATAATTATCGTTTGATCGGATTTGAAGTGAATTTTCTTTAAATTTACGACATCCTTTGCGGTTTGATTGACATCCATTTTGAACGACCGACAGCTAAATTGCTTCCATTTGCCAATTGTTTAAAGTTCCTGGTTTTTTTGTGATTTTCTTAAGACAGTTAATATGAACGCCCCCAAAAATGAAATACAAAGACTAGTCAAAGAAATCTGTTGAGTAATTGTTTTTCTAGTGATTTTAGGCTTCTTCAAAAAAATCGACCGCACGAGACAAGATGATAAATTTAAATAAACTCATTTGAGTCAAGCCGTCCTCATGAACGTACATAATATATCAAGGGAGCACTCAGTTCAGCACCGCTTTAAAAGAAGAAGAAGAAGAGAAGTAATTCTAAACACCTTACACCTCAATTTCCATTCCCTAATATCCGTTTGAGAAGAAGGTAAACGTTTGGAAGAAAACACCATTCAGTTCTGTACTGATGAATGATGATCATCTCGGAAGGAGACATTCCGGGAATTTGCAAAGCTGAAGAGGTTAGAGAAATAAACATAGCATTACATAGGAACACCACTTGCTACAAGCAAACATTTTCTCAAACAATATGCTCTAGAATCAACAAATGCTAGATAGCCAAGGTTGCCATCTGCCTAGCAACAAAACAAATCTGCCAAGCTTTGACCTGAAGTGGTCGAAAGGTTCCATTTCCTTGAGCAAGCTCCACAATTCGAGTCATAACAAGTCACTGCCTCACAGCAAGACATGCCTAGAGGCTGGGGGTCTACTCAAATTTCTTCTGTAGAAGCTGTATGGGCGAAGAGGAAGAAAAAACAGTCCAACACCTTCTCCGAATATGTCAGGCACTCTATAACAGAAGGAATACATATATCGGTAAATCCTTCTACGACAATACAAGTGAAATGGCAAAGATTGTCATAAGATAATACTAAATGGTTTCTTTAACCTCTGAAATCTTCCATGGGTTACATTTGTAACGTTTGAAAATTAAATTATATTTGCGTCCACACAATCACGATTAAAAATGTATACTATTGATGTAATTTTCATACACAAACATATTTAATTTATTTAGCACGTAGTATTTCTTATTCGCGTATGCATGCCAAATTATTGCTCCCCTTACTCTTCTACCCCCTTTCAAATGACGTTTACAGACCCGTCAATTAATGTGGGCAGATGTCCGAAGAGTTGTCCAAAAGCGTAGATAACTATTTAGGCCTTATAGGTTACCATGCTTAGCTCGCCGAGGTTGGGGTGGGATCTTGTTATCCGCTAGTGAGTGGTATTTGACGGTGTATATTATCCTCTTTAAAAGAGTGGGACCCGAATCTTTGTTACCAAATTTTATTCGCGCTCACGTAAAGGAGGACATAGGTGTTCGTGCCCTCGAGCATTTTCTTTACCCGCCCTATTAAAGCCTTACCAAAACAAACGTCTCGGAAACGCTCCTATGCTATTACGACATGCTCAAAAAAAAAAAAAAACTAAAGTAATAGCCCTTTTTGGAAAAGGGAGATAAAATCCCCCTTAAAATAAAATCAGGAACGTCACTTCATCCTATCTCCTTCACTTCCCAAAAAAAATCAACCTAAACTTCCATCTCTAAAATTTCTATTAACCAAACCAAAAAAAAATATCACCACAGCTGGCAACCATATATGTACTTTCAAACAAAAGCATCAAAACAATTCGAATTAAAATCGTCTACTAACTTTCAATTCATCAAAAAAAAAGTTTATCAAAATTTGATCTCAATTTGATTCAAAATCAATTTTATTATTTCATTTAAACTAACTCAAATAATAATCAAACATAATCTTAAAATAGTTATCATACCCATGCATCGTTTCAAAAGAAAAATAAACATTTAAAAAAAAAATAAGAAAAATCATGTATATGACATCGAAGCCGCTCTAACTTTATCTAATTAGAGTGCACTTCTCGATAGGTTTAAATTTTCTTTTCGCTAACTCTTTTCGTTGTTTTGTTTTGATCTTTCATTCGTTACTTTTTTTGTTAATCTTTCATTTCTTTTATGTTTTATCCTTCTTGTTCAAATTCATTCTTCCTTATTGGATTTTACTTTTTGTTAAAATTTATTCATTTCTTCTTTGATCTTATTTTCGTTTTGTTTTTCATTGAAATTCGATATACAGGGTGTCCCAAAATTCAACGATAAGCCGGAACCATGGGGTGGCCCTATTCATGACTGCATGAAAAAAAAAATATTAAAAAAATCAAACACCATTTCGTTTCAAATTACAACAAAAAATGTAAATTCTCAAAAAACAAAAATCTCTTGACATTTTTTGCTACTGTGACCACAAATTTTCATTAATTTTTGATTTTATATTTTTATCAGAATCTAAAAACATATAGCATCCTTTCCTAGTTTCCAAAAATTCCAAATTTTTAGCGGTTTTTCCACGAAAATTAATCAAAAAAGTTTTTTTCCATAAAATTTTAATTTTTTTTTAGTTTCAGTCCACTTTCAGTCATCGTGGCTATAAAAAAAATGTATGGACACTACCATGGCGTCTTTTTTAAAATATTGGCGCAGGTTATCAAGATTCTAAATTGGTATAACACTTTGGCTAAACTTGCCAGAAAAAGAAGTATTGAATACTTTTTCATAACAACAACCGATTTTCAAACAAAAAATTTGTTCAGAGAAATCACTTCACTTTATGGAAAAAATAGGTTTTCTGATGCGTTTTCTTCAAAATTTAGTACGATCTGTTTCCACTGTTTTTTTTATTCCATTAATGTGTTAATTTCAAGTGTGATTTCGAAATTGTGTACTAGTTTTTGAAAAATCCTTGAACTTTCATCATTTTTATCATGCCATTGCCGTATGCGCCCTGGGATACGTAAACATGTACATAGTGTACGGAGAATGCCGGTGCAATGCTAATTCTGCTACTCGAATATACCGAAAAAGGTTCAAAAATGTTGGAAGATATCCAGATTATCGGGTTTTTATAAATGTGCATCAAGAGTTTTTGGAAGGGCGTTTAGAAAGAAGAAGTGCTAGAAGACCAAGAGCAGATGGTATTGACAATTCACGGAAACTGAAAATAATTCAACAACATCGTATATTGATGCAGGTGGCAAACAATTCGAACATTAACTGTAAAAAATAAATAAAATATGTTTGTACTCCTAAATGGCACTTATGCATTTTTTCTTATTTAGAATTTTTGTATTTGAATTAAATGAACATTATTACGATTTAAAATAAACAAACAGAAAATATTTGGGCCTAAATAAAACGTGCTTCATTCTGAAGACTCATAGGGAAGTGATTTATTTGAATAGAAAAAGTTTTTGAAAATCGGTTGTTGTTATGAAAAAGTATGCATTACTTCTTTTTCTGGCAAGTTTAGCCAAAGTGTTATACCAATTTAGAATCTTGATAACCTGCGCCAATTTTTTACAAAAGACGCCACTGTAGTGTCCATACATTTTTTTATAGCCACGATGACTGAAAGTGGACTGAAACTAAAAAAAAATTAAAATTTTATGGAAAAAAACTTTTTTGATTAATTTTCGTGGAAAAACCGCTAAAAATTTGGAATTTTTGGAAACTAGGAAAGGATGCTATATGTTTTTAGATTCTGATAAAAATATAAAATCAAAAATTAATGAAAATTTGTGGTCACAGTAGCAAAAAATGTCAAGAGAGATTTTTGTTTTTTGAGAATTTACATTTTTTGTTGTAATTTGAAACGAAATGGTGTTTGATTTTTTTAATATTTTTTTTCCATGCAGTCATGAATAGGGCCACCCCCTGGTTCCGGCTTATCGTTGAATTTTGGGACACCCTGTATATGCATGAGTAATTTATAAAAAAAAAACAATCAATGCACTTACCCCAGCTCCAACATGTTGTGCACAGCATCTTGTAGCGCCGAAGATTGCTAAACGTTGATTGGTGAAATAAAACATATGCATATATATACACTGAATGAAATTTATAGATCGATAAAAGATGCAACCGATTTACACTGAACCAAAAAGGTACGTAAATACAAACAAAAAGTTTATTGGGACAATTAATTTAGTGATGGAATTTGTCCAATAAACAGGTTTATTGTGACAATAAATGGCCGTTTATATTTTTTTCATTTCTGCAGAAACCATGGTTGGAAACTTTGCTAACCCTTAATAATTTTCGTTTATAACCACAATAAACAGAGTTAATTGATTTTAATAAATCCGTTTGTTAATACAAACAAACGTTTATTATTTTCGTTTATTATATTAATTAATCCGTTTATAGCACCAATAAACAGAATTTATTGATTCTCAAAACAAAAAAAAATCAGAGAATTCTGTATCTATTTACTTCTCTGGTTCTTATTCTTATTTATTGATGTTTGTTTTGGTTTTTTCTGCAAGTGTCACTGTGTGTGTTTTCTCGATATACACAGTCCCTTTCTCTACCATACTGCACGCCACGCGCTTCAACTTTTGCTTGATTACTTAAATTCCTTGAACTACTAGCAACTTGAATTGTTATTTAATCAAGCAAATCCATTCGTATTTATACAAGCACAGTTACGAAAAAAAATCTGTGAACTCTAAGAATCACAAGAAAATGAATAGTTTTGTTTATTACCACAGTAAACGGTTTATTATTTTTTAATAAACAACGTTTATTGTTTCAGTGAATATAATTATTAAAAATAATAAACGACTTGTAAATTTTCGATTTGGTTGTGGTATTGGATGAAGGTTGGGATAAAATCTTTTTGAAACCATTTTAAAAATCTTGTTTATTATAGCAATAAACGGTTAATTATTTTCAATAATGAAATGTTTATGGCAATTAATAAAGTTACTTATTTTAAAAAATGGTGATTAAGTGTTTTATTTTTCATTTAATAAATGGTCATTAATAGTATTAACAAACGATTATCAAACGCTGACATATTTTTTAATAAACCGTTTATTGTGACAAGAAAAACTTTATTGTGACAATAAATAACAAGTCAATAAACGCCGTTTTTTATATTAACGAACGTTTGTTTTTTCAGTGTAATTAATAAGAAATGTTTCGAACAAAGAAAAAACTAATTATATGACTGACAGATGGGATGTTACACTATTCTTAATTTTTAAAAATTATTGTTTTTTTTTCTTAATTAATTACTTTTTTAGATTCTAGACCTTTTTTTATATCTCTTTTTTTTAATGTTTAATTCACTACTATTTTTCTTTTTATTTTAAGGCTTATTTAGAAAGCAACCAAAATTAATTTCTTTTTTCAAAATTTCTTTCTTTTTGTTTACTTTTCTTCTTCTTTTTTTTAAATTTTTTCTAAGGCTATCTCTTTTCTTTTGTAATACTGCTACCTCTTCTTTTTGTTAATTTACTTTCCTTTTTTTTAACACTAATTTGTCTTTTTTTTTATTTTAAACTATTTTTCTCTTTTTAGCACTTTTTTATGATTGTCACATAATTCACTCGCTTCTTTGTTGCACCTGTTCTTGAATGTAATGCTGTTTTCGCCTATGACCGGCCACTTGGCGGCCTGTAGAGCAAACGAGAAGGGGTTTCCCTTTCTCACAATTTCTCTGGCGTGGTCCTTTCCTTTGATAGAGGTTGTATGTAGATTTCAATGTGAATAATGCTAACCTCAAAACAAGGTCCACTAGATCGACAATGAAACCCTAGATGAATAAATTATTTTCAGTTTTTTATGCTTTTTTTTTTGGTTACCTTTTAAAAATTGGTTTTGGGGTCTTGCAATACTCGGTCGAAGTTAAATTTTCTGGTCGACTAGGTAAAAAAGATGACGGGCAGGCAAAAAACCAACCGAAAAATTTTGAGGACGAGGAGGTGGCTTCGAAATTTGCTATAAAGGATGGATCATGAGTCAGAGAATATTTTGGTTATTTTTCCAACTTTTTATTTTGGATTCGCCCATTTCTTACCTATAAGCTTCAGCCTTTCAAGCTTTCTGGACAATGTCCGTGCTTGGGATGTGTTTCGTCTGATTCAGAACGAATCTGGCACACTGATTGAGCCGACCGACACGCACGTTGGTACCAAAAAATGTTCTTATAAGAACAACAATGCTAGGTAGAGAAAATTTCTATGGTTTCTGCTTTGGGTTGATTTCTCTATTTTCCTTACCTAAATTTTCTAGAATCTACCAAGATTTTTGTTTAGTCTTGAGTTTTTGCAGAACACGAGTAAGAAAATATGATTTTTAAGTTGCCCGAGACCACACCAAAAAAAATTTATGTTAACTATAATTCTCTATAATTCTTTTTAGCAGAGGTGACTTGCTTGACTGTCGTCTTGATCGAAAAGAAAGTAATCGAGCGGATATTGAAATCTAGACACATGTTGCTTAGGCATGAATAATTTGAAATGGAACGAAAACGGAAATGTGCCGCTTTTGGTACGTGGCAACTTAAAAAAAAATGTAGTCTGTATTGTCGACTTAACTTTATTCTGGTAACAGAATGTTGCTTATGCGTTAGCGACAATAACTTTTGTTTTTAACTTAGAGAAAACAGTTTTGTGAATTTTGATTCATATCAAGGATTTTTCCATTTTTAAGGAGATTCTTATGAATCTTTTCATTAGCGTCAAAAGTTTCCTACACATTCCATAGTGGTCTCACAATGGAAAGTCTAAGTGAGTCAACAACATCAAAAGAGCTGCTCTAACCAAACCTTATTATATCGGCAGTTACAAGTCCTCCAAGTAGTCAAATGTTTGGGGGTTATCGGCGTAGCCTACCGACTTCACATGTCCCCACAGAAAATAGTCATGTGATCGAGCGACTTGATCTTGGAAGCCAATTCACGGGTCCGTTAAGTTAAAACTATGAAGTTAACAAACGTTTCCTTCAATAAACCAATTGCGGCGCTAGCATGACATGTTGACATGTTGCGCCGTCTTGTTGAAACCACAGCTCTTGCACGAAAAAGTCAATAACCATGGATCTATAGCAGTCACCATTGGCTGTAACATTCTGTAACAGACTAATTACGCCAACCGCCAACCTATAAAGCACTCCAAACAGTCAGTTTTTATGGATTTAACGAAGTCTAAACCAACACTTGACGATTATCATCACTTCGAATACGGCAGTTTTGTTTATTGACGTTGCCATTCGGCCAAAAGTGAACTTTATCGCTTAACTGGCTCATTTATGAAAATTAGGATCAACTGCAATATTGTTTTGGGCCAATTCACCAAATCTTCGGCTTACTGACCCTGTGGCTTCATTTCTTGAAATGCAAAATCAAAGAATAACTTGACAGCTGACAATATTTATGAACGTTTACCAAGTTTCGTAGCTGAATTTAGGTAAAAATAAATAGTGAATCTACAGCGCCACCTGTTGAGCATTTCTGAAATTACTGTTCTCCTCAACCATGGTGTTGTTATTTCAAACGAGAAATCGGTTTTCCAATTAAAGACTCCTGATTAAACTAAGTGTCTTTTTTTTCCTTTTGTGTGTGAATTTTTAATTTTCATTTACTTTCACTGAAACCCGAGGTCGTCATGTTTTTTTATTCTTCGAGGACTTCCCTGTCAGTGTAAAACGTAGAAAAAACAGTCAACTCTCGTTTGGTCGCTTATTTTGACTTTCAATTTCGTTTTTCATCCCAAAGAATTCGAATTAGTCAAACCTACACTTCGCATTCAAATCCTCTCGCCAAGAATTTCTTCAAAAGACATTCAGTATCGAAAAAGCCTCAATCAATAGATACCATTATATTAGGCTTCCAGCAACCGACACTTAAGCCATCGTCACACCACTCAATGCACCCATCATCTGTCGTCGTTCTAATGGAATGTTCAAAAATAATGAATGAGTCGCGTAAACTTCTTGCCACTCTCCGCTAGCCACTTGTAAAATGACCATCATCCGGTGTCGGCATTTATCTCTGTCTCATAGGCAAAAGTCATTTTGATGGCAACGTGAAAATATTCAAATATCCTACCGGGCAAGGCGCGAAAGAAGACGACTTGCTGACAAAAAAGATTACACAATTGCCCACTGGTGGTTGTAAACAATTATATTGCTTTCATAGTCCCAGAGGTTCTGTTTCAGAGGCATTTAGCAATGGCTTTCCTCATAGCCCTCGTTTAAGCATGACAAAGTATTGATGGAAAATCTCACCCAGTGCACAAAACTACATGAAACGAGACCACTCAATTGTATGCCAGTTGACAACTGCTGGACTATTTGCATGCAACATTGTATATCCGTGTTTGAACAAGATTCAGTAAAGCCCTTAAAGTGTATTTAGAGCCTGCGGAACGGACTTTGCATATCGAACTTGGCGGTTACGATATTTTCCTTTTTTTTTTTTTTTTGTTATTATTTCAGTCAGGTATCTGTGATTTCTGTCGTGTGTGCCCGCCCGTCGTCCGCCTTAATCTGATCACGAATTCCTCACACGGAAACTCCTCTGCAGGGGCTCTGAAACGAACATTCTAAGTCTCTGGTTCCCCGCCTTCCCGAAAGGGCTCCATTGGCAGATTCTTGAGTCGGCTGGTGGTATATTTTGTATCTTATCTATGTGAAGTAATGGATAGATTTAGAAGTCATATCTAATATCTACGACATGGGATATAGCTTCGAACGATGGGCGAGACGAGAAATTGACTGGAATTTTTTGCCCACGTAAAGTGTATCTTGTGGACTTGAAAGGTATCTTATGGGTTTTTTGTGTTGTTTTTTTGAATTATCTCTTCCGCAAATTAATTTCTCAAGAATCTAACTTTTCAGCAGGCATGTGGGGGCTTAGGGGTCTTCTGTGTCTAATGACTTGTGTTGCACCCGCCTAGATTGATGGAGCCTATGGTTACATGTGTTTTATTGCTGGGCACTCGATGTTGTGGGTGTGAATATTGTTTGGGGTATTTTATTTTTATGAGGAAAATAAAAATATCTCACGATCAGGCAGAGAGGTTCGGATATCGGGAATTCAAATTCTCAGAATTATTGTCAGTTTATTACGTGATAGACCCGTGTCTATTTTGAATAAATTAATATATGCAGCCTGCTTGAAATAAAGGTATTCTTGTCAAGTTAGCGGAAGCGAATTATGATACTCAATGAGAAGAATACCTACTTTTGAAAACGTTGGCGTTAAATTTAAATTGAGGATTTCGCTTTTCATATTACAAATTATGTAAACTTTAGTTTCTTCGGATCTCCACTAAGGTGTCGTTTGTGGGATTTATGTTTGTTCCAAGGTAGGTGAAGTCCTTAGCTACCTCGAAATTGCTGCTACCAACAGTGACGTTTTGTCCTACACGGTTAGAAATTTTGGGTTAGATTTCAATATTTTGAGGGTTACATATATGACAACACCAGAAAAATATTAAAATCTAATAAACTGCAAATATTAAAAGCAGAGAAGTAATAAAGCAAATATTAAAAGTTAATACTGAGGAGATATTAAAAATTAATAGTTTTTTTATTAAAAAGTAATACCCCTTTTATTAAATTTTTAATAAAGGTTGTATTAGATTTTAATAAAAAATTATTAGAATTGTTAATACAAGAGTATTAAAAGTTAATCAAAGCGGTATTTATTTTTAATACAATTTTGTATTAAAAATTAATACGATTTTATATTACAAATTAATAAAATTTTGTATTAAAAACTAATATAAACTTTGTATTAACAATTAATACAATTTTGTATTAAAAGTTAATACAATTTAATATTAAATGTTAATTAAATTCTGTTGTAAAATTTAATACAATTTTATGGATTTGTATTATCCGCTGAAAAATATGGAAATTCAGATTAATTCGAAAAATATCGAGAAAAAATACTTTCTGTATTACTTTTTGTTTTGGAATACAAAATGTAAGATACTTATGAATCCATCAAATTAAAAGCTGTACAAACCCACCAATAGATAAGAAAATGGTTGGCCATACTCTAAGAAGCTGTGAAACAAACGATAATAAAACTCACAATTTTTATTTTTTTCAAATATTTATTGTATGTATCCGTTATTGAATTTAAATTAATTTACATTACGTACAATATCTCAATACATACGAATAGATTTCAAGAAAACACTATTTATAAACTATTCTTTTAATGCATTTATGATGACAAACCTGGAATGTATGTGTCCCTTTTGATTGTCCGCTTGTGATTACCAGGGGGCATAAAATTCGCAGATGTTTAAAAACAAATCTCCCTTCCCTGGGAGTCGAATAAAATCTTAAAAAAATAAATAAATATATTTTCATTAAAATTAATGGTTTTTTTGTTCAAATATTACTTACCAAATTTGTATGCCCCGAACTTTACACTAGCGTTCTACATAGTGACTTTTTGGAATGACGCTACGGCAGATGTCAAACACCAAAATGTATAGCAAGTGTTTTTTTTTTAATAAAATTTTATTAAATTTCAATACGAGGGTATTAAAATGTAATACAAGAGGGTTTGTTTTTAATAAAATTGGATTACTTTTTAATACATGGGTATAAGAATGTAATACAAACGAGTATTACATCTTAATACAAATGAAATGCAATACAAACGGGTATTACATTTTATTGCAAGGATATTAAAATGTAATACAAACAAGTATTATATTTCAATGCAAGCGTACTAAACTGTAATACAAAATGGCTTATTTTTAATAAAAATGTATTACATTTTAATACATGGGTATTAGAATGTAATACATCATAATACAGTTGAGATGTAATACAAACGGGTATTACATATAAATGCAAGGATATTAAAATGTAATACGAACGGATATTACATTTTAATGCAAGGGTATTAAAATGAAATACACGAGGGTTTGTTTTTAATAAAATTGTATTGTTTTTCAATAAACACCTATTAAAATGTAGGGCCAACGGGCATTAAATTTTGGTTTTAATTCCAAATGTATTAAATTCAAATCTTTTTGTATTACAAATAGTAACTTTAAGAGAAAAATATTTAAATTTAATACAAAATAAATTAAAAACGAAAAAATTAATACCAAAATATTAAAATTTAATACAAAATATATTGAAATTAAATGTAATAATTTGAGAATATTGAAAAGTAATATTTTGCGTATTGCATACAGTTGTAATACAAGAGCTGTATTAAAAAATATCCCAAAATTTTTAACCGTGTAGGCGGTGCACAGATGTTGCTTTGTTTGTTGATTGCATGTACTTTGTTTTGTCCTCACTCACTTCAAGACCAACGAGTTTTTCCTGTTCTTCAATCGCTGTGAAGGCCTCAATCAAGCACAGCTCTCTTGGATCGACCGATGATGTCTATGTCGTCCGCATAGCCTAAGAGCTGGGTGGATTTGTTGAAGATAGTGTTTTCCATGCTCATACTTGCCTTGCGCACTATCTGCTCCAGGATTATGTTGAAGAAGTCACATGACAACGCATCTCCTTGTCTAAACCCTGCGCATGTTTGAAATAACTCGGATGAGCTATTACCTATTTGCACACTGCACTGCGTGTTTAGCGTCATGCGGCACAGCTGGATCAGTTTGTTCGGTATTCCGAATTCGGACATCGCTATCATAAGCTCTTGGCGGTGGATGCTATAAACAGCTTGGTGGGTTTCGACTTGAAATTCGTTGGTCTTTTCCAGGATCTGCTTCAGTGTGAATATTTGGTCTATCGTTGTTCTGCCTGGCCTAAAGCCACACTGGTACGTGCCGATAATTGTGGGGCAGAACGGTTTAAGACGCTCACACAGTTCGTTGGATGGGATAGACATATGAATTGATAAATACCTAAAATTTATCATTTCTATGAAGAGTTGGTGGGGGAGGGGGGGCACATATTTTGCCATATATCATAACATAAACCACTCGCCGATTCGATTCTTCGTTAGAACGATTCTCGTACTCCAACGAATATTCTTAAAAAAAAGAATTAGCCAAATCGGTCCAACAGTTCTCGAGTTTTGAGCTTAGCAACTTAATCAGTGACTCATTTTCACTTATCTTACCAATAGATATGTATATTAGGGTGGATCGTTTTTTTTTTTTTTTTATTTGGCCATCGATATAAAGTTGTAAGCATAAAAAACAAACAATATGGTGCACCTAAAACTTTCGAAAAAAAATTTTATATCGGCCCAAGCAATTTGAAATTTCGAAAAAATATCATTTCTACGTCTGAAAATTATACGGAAAAAATTAATTTAAATATTAATTTCTTTTTATTTTCGTGTTTATTTGCAATATAATAGTTGAAAAAGAAAGTCTTAAATTTAATTCTTTTTTTTTCAAAGTTTTATTAAATTTTTTGATATTAACAAAGTAAATTTAAGCCAATTTCTAATCTTTCTTGGAATTGAAAACAGGCATTCTTTGTTGTTTTGATAAACCCATCTCTCCTGTTAGAGCCGCATACAGCAGCAGAGGCTTCGGTTACAATTTTGACACACCTTTCCGTAGCTTGATTGTGAGAAGGATAGTCCTTCAGAAGGGGCAATAACACTAAGTTATTTTTTTCTGGTGATTGGATACATTCTTTGATGACATCACTTTCAGTATTCTTCAGCAGTGGTGGTTCGGTTACGTTTAACTCCTTCCAAGCAATGATGTCGATGTAGTCCTTAGCATTGAAGTTAAATTCTGGAACTTTGAATAATCTTGTACTAGTCGCCCGTAGCTTAGTTGGTAAGTGCGTTGACTGCTAAGCCGAACGTCGTTGGTTCGAGTCCCACTCAGGCCAAGTTTTTATTTCATCTTTCGCGGGTACTGCCTCTTGCGAAGACCTGACAAATTTTCCAAGAGTATCAATCTGTCATGAAAAAAGTGCTTCTCAACTTTGCCGTTCGGAATCGGCGTTAAATTGTAGGTCCCCTCAATTCTTCACACGCACTCAGAGAATTGTTGATGAGAGTAAGTCGCTTAGGCCTTGGCTCTTCAAGAGCAGTCGCGCCACTCTATTTATTTGTACTAGATTTTGAATCTCTACATTTCAGAATCCTTCGCAAAGCCAACATCTTTATTGTTTCTCGTTCGTCGGCCAACATCGCAAGAAGTATGTTTTCTGGATGCCCAAAAAAACCATTCCTTTGAATTACAGGATCTATTATAGCTTTCAAATGTGCCGGCATATATCGAGCCCTTCCCGCCATTTTATCGTAAGCGACAAAAAGAGAATTTTACAGGAAGAGTTTTTTTTGTTTTGATCCAAATCCTTTAAACCAAAAAGGCTCAAAGTCAGGAGTCATGAACATTATATGTAAACTTAATCTACTGATAAGAATCTTGTCGCTTTTTCTAACAAATAATAGCTGTTTTTGACGTTTTTGTCACTTACGATGTTTTCCTACTTACCATGTCGTTATATTAATGGTGCTTACGATAAAATTAATAAGTAAGATAAAATTAAAAAAAAAAAACGAAAATATCGGTTTTACTGCTTTTTGATGGAATTAAATTTTAAAATTAATGAAATTATATAGAAATTAAAATAACTTTAATAATATATTATTCTGCGCTATATAAAAATCCGAGCATACCGAGCAATATTGTTGTATACAACATTAAGTTTGCGGGTCGTGGCATAGTCCAAGTCACAGAAAACTTCACATCCATACAATAAAACAGGGAGTAATAGGGTTTTGGCTAGCAACATTTTGGTTTTTTAGGAATGAACCTGTGACCTGGAGAGCACGAAGGCTACCATAAACCTTCCCAATCGCGCTGTTAATATGATCTTTCCATGTAAGGCTACGATTGAAAACGATTCCTAGATTCCTAACGGAGCCGACATAATCAATGTTTCTGCCATCCAGCTTCAACGAGTGTAAAACTGATATATTAAATGCTTTGCGGCAGATGGGCAGGGTTTTCGACTTTACAGGATTTTAGCAGAAATTATTTTTCTTTGACCAACTGGAGATACGAAGCAAGTCCTCGTTCATTAAAGAAACCATGTCGTTTTTAGCATGGAATGGACGACTTATCAACAGTTGTACATCATCTGCATATAGAACTATGTGTTCTATATGTGAACTAGACAATTTTTAACAACTAGAGGGAGCTCGTTGATATAGAGCGAAAAAAGGATTGGTCCAAGTACAGATCCTAGCGGTACACTAGTTAAAACACTCATAAAGCTGGATGATCGATCATTTATGACAACGCGTTGTTGTCTTCCACTAAGAATCGAGAGCATCAACTTACAAGTCTCGAAAGAAAATCCGTAGTTATTACTTAGCTTTCTGCAGAATATTGAATGATTGACAGTGTCGAACACCTTAGACAAGTCTAAGAGCTAATGTTTGGAGTCACATTACGTAATTTTACGTAGAAAACGTGAGGTCGAAGCTTCATTATGATAGCATGCATTGAATTTCAATGGCTGAACTCGCAAACGTCCCGCGAAGTTAAGGCTAAAGCGTGTTTTTGTGAAAGCCATAATGTTTTCAGATTTTTATCTGTATACTTTATTGGCCCTGTATCAAAATGAAATTCTAGTACTTGGGAGTTTGAGTCTGATTTCTGGGTTATTCCCATATATCTCCTGTACAGCTTGATCGATTTTGTTCAAATTTTGCACGGTCATACTAAACATTATTCTTAGTAATATTGCATTCCAAGATACCTATTTATAAAATCTTGAATCACAAAAAAATCGAAAAGGAAATCCATTTTTTTAATACCTATTATGCTTGTTACACTTTTTTCTAGATTTCTCAACCAATTTCTTGTAAACTTCGTCAAAATGTTTGTTTTATTTGCAATGTTTAAATAATGTTGCATGCTAAAAATTTTCAAAAATATTTTAATTTCTCTCATTTTATCCTTTAGTAAATGAATTATGGAAGATAACCGTTAAGTTTCTTTATTAAAAGTTTTCAGTGAATCACTGTATCAGCAAGCACAGTGGGACAAACTGTACTCTTTTGGAACAAATTTTCTACCACCTCATGGCCTTACTTTTAACTGTAATTTACATGCAGAGTATACTTACATTAACGAAAACAACATGAATGAACTTTGATATATGTACATGATTTAAGAAAAACTATGTCGTTTGCGATATATGCCACAAAGTTGAAATGTCGCTTACGATAAAATTGATTTTCTCCGTTACTTTTCGTAGAAAACTTTTTTATGTTAATAAATGACGTAGATAGCTGCGGTATAATGTAAGCTTTCGAATGGTATAATAAAAAACAATTTTGATAAAAATGTCGCTTACGATAATTTTGCGGGAAGGGCTCGATATCTTCAAAGGACCATGCTTTTGTGCAAGTTTATAGATCCATAGATGCAACTTGGTTTTGTTTTTATGGAAAACCACATCGGAGCATACACTTTCAAAATAAAAGTAACCAGATGTAACATACTTTCACTTGGAGAATTTTTCGAGACATACAGTCTCAATATTCTATTAGCTGTGGTAAGCCATCTGGAATGAACAATTTTCCCGGGGTTGTTTTTTGAAAGGCTTTCGTGGCAATGACCAGAGTTTATAGCGCTACAAATCTGAAAGAGATACGATTGATCGGTGCTTAGATCGTTTGCATTCGATACATCTGGTAGAGCACAACTAATTGATTCAAAATCGACTAATGGAAAAGTCTCGCAATCTTTCAACTCTTTTCCGATTGGTCCTATAAAGCTTCGGGGTCCTGTCGTAGGACCATCAAGGTGCTCGAACAAGTGTCGCAATGTTAGTTCATTTGCGTGTAGTTGGCAGATAAACCACTGCAATGGTCTTTTTTATTGTTGTTCTAGGCATCTTAATTTATCCAAGTCAACACCTTTGTCATTTAAAAAGTCTTATTGCGTTGCTAACATTGGTTGCTTTTCCGTTCGGTGGGGAAATGTGGCCCATTTATTCTGAGTTTGGTTCTTTCAAGATACTTATATGCTCCTCGGAAATTGTTTTCTTTCTGAAAGAATCAACCATGGAAAGAGTCCTATCCTTCCGTCCATCAAAATATAGTCCAAATGTTTCTTGGATTATCAAAGGCTTCTTGACTAGGAGAGTCCTTTCTTTTTCACGAACTTGTCTTATTGTATTTCGATCGACTATGTTTTCCGATTCTTCTTTTGTGATAATACCAACATCTTGCAGTGTTGCGGTTACAATAGCTGCTGCAGCCCTGTCTGAAATTCCATATCTATCGACAACATAAGCGACAGAAGGCATCGACGATTTTAAAACTTTCTTTGAAGACTCTTTTTCAAGCAGTGCTACTGCTGCCGACGAAGTTGATGGCTCCATCTCTAAGGAAATCTCTTCTTCAGTTTGAAACTCTGGTTCTTCTTCGGAGGAAATATCCATATTGTTAGACGACTGAGGTTGAAGTTCATTGAGGTGTTTTTGTTATCTGCTTTCATGAATTCTTTTTCGTGTCAGTTTCCTGTTGTTTTTATTGGATGTTTTGAATTCTATGCCGCCAATAGCCATTTTCCGGTTTTTTCGTTGGTCAATTAAAAAAGAACTCTCCAATAATGGGACCTTAAGTTCTTTCTCGCATCTACACAAATTAAAGTTATCGCACTTGCAAGCAGATATATCAAATAAAGATTGAGCTTCGTCTTTAAAAATTTGAATGCGCTGCTTATATGAATCCAAGTCTTTTCTTGATTTATAAGGCTTTAGTAAATTCTTGTAATTTTCATAATACTGTTTGATCTTTCTTACAACTAAACGTCGCTCTATAAAATAAAAATAAAATAAATAAATAGAGTGGCGCGACAGCTCTTGAAGAGCCAAGGCCTTAGTGGCTTACTCTCATCAACAATTCTCTGAGTGCGTGTGAAGAATTGAGGGGACCTACAATTTAACGCCGATTCCGAACGGCAAAGTTAAGAAGCACTTTTTCATGACAGATGATACTCTTGGAAGATTTGTCAGGTCTTCGCAAGAGGCAGTGCCCGTGAAAGATGAAATAAAAACTTGGCCTGAGTAGGACTCGAACCAACGACGTTCTGCTTAGCAGCCAACGCACTTACCAACTAAGCTACGGGCAACTCCAAACGTCGCTCTATGGTAGGAATAAATGCTGTCTGTCAGATCTTCAGCACTTTTTCGCAAATTTCCTCGCAAGTGTCGGTAGCCAAATGTTTAAACTGTATTGGCTTATTGAGACTTACCCACAACTAACATCTTAACATGCCCTCCTTAGTCGGCAACATACAGCTTCTTAAATCTTGGCCATTTCCAAAAATAGGACAAGCTTAATCACTACGGAGAGTAGACACAGACATTTTCTTACTTTGAAACAAAAGCACAACACAATACAACACATTTACCAGAATGAAGAAATTTGTTGGCTATTTTAAATAATAAAATCTATGGCAACTATGATTTATTTGAATTTTTTCAAACGAGAAATCACCAGTTAAGTGATCGTTTGCAATTTTTAACGGAAAAAATATTCAAATAACTTCAAATAAGGGAGATATCCCTTGAACAAAATGATTAATCCAGGGAAAATCCAATATTTTTCTACTTTATTGAGTCCTCATAAAACTCCAATAACAAAAATTTAAATTTATAAATTAAACTAATAAATTAAACTAAAAGTCCAGATAGGTAAAAATAAAAACAAAGATTTTCTTAGAAAAAAGTGGTTTTGGTTTTTTTTTATTTCTCAAAAACGAAAAAAACATTTTTGCATCCGGTTTTCTGTTTTCGACTAAAAATTGACAAAGACATTGAATTTTGAAAACAAAATCAGTACTTAATTACATACAATTTTGAAAAAAATTAGTTCACAAATATTTTTTTTCTTTTTTTTTTGAAAATTTTGAGTTTGAAAATTTATTTTTTTTAAACTATTCGTTAAAACAATTTAATTTAAAAACAAAGTGAAAGAAGAAGTTTTTGGCTTTTCAAAGAGGTATAACACGTTGTTGTAAACGAAGCCGTTGTCAAGCCGTTGTAAGTCAATTTTTCAGAAAATTGCCCCTTCCGGCTAAACGGGGGGGAATAGACCCCCCCCCCCCCCTATACGATTTTTTTCTTGTCTCAACTCAACCTACACGCTCTAGCTTTTTGGCACAACGCTCGTGCTGTATATGGACTTAAAGTTAGGCAAAATACTTGAATTAAATTTTCAAAGTTTGTTCTATTAAACGACGACAGTGTTTTAAGTGTCTTTTTTTCTAGAATTCAGCCAAAGCCACGCCCACTTTTTTCAAATAACTTGAATTTTGAAAAGTTTTCTTGACAATTTGTTTTAAATACGTAAATACCTTACCCTTTTGTGTAAGGAAGACGTTAAAAATATGCATTTTGAAATCCGCCCACCTATACGCCCCCTCATTTTATCTCTCGATTAATCGTAAATAGTTTCTGCTATTTAAATTTCATCCAAAGTGGAAACGCTTTTTTTGCGAAATTTAAAAAAAAAGAAGCAACTCAACACTCAACAGTCGAATCGCCCTTAAAGGAGGTTTGCCAGTGCGATTCATTAAAACACGCTCAAATAATTGTTTTACTCAAGAGACCAAATTTTGAAAATTGAATGTCGTCCATATCAATGTCATGCATCGTTTAAAAGACATGTTAATTATTGAGAAAGTGGGTGAAACTATTGATTAACGCCTCCTATACCGTTATTGAGCCCGTGAAGACCCTTCAAGGGGCATATGGCTCCCAGCGCTCCTAAGTCTTATTTCATCAAGCAGAATAGTGATATCCAAATTTTATGATTTCTGCCCAAATATTTTCTCACGTTTTCGAACAAAAATACACTGACTCTGACGATTAATCATATCAAAATCGAAAAGAACGACATTTCTATAAACTAATCGTACGCCTTGTGATTAAAAAAAATCTATCTCTGATCAAGGACGAGAATTCTCCAAGGAATATTTTATTTTCATTCATAAAACTGCTATTGAAACAACTTCCTAGAAAATTGGAATCGAATTCACATTCCCAGGACACAAATAACACTAAAACCAAATTTCATGTCAAAATAAAATTTTATGAATGAAAATAAATTTCATGATGAATCGATTGTAAACCTTCTTTATGGTGTCAATTGAAGAATTTAAAAATTTATTTTGGAAACAGAACTACTTTGGATAAACAAATAAACAGCAGGATAAATCGTAAAGGTTGTTTATTTGACTCTCGAATGTCCTTGAGACAGTATGGTGCCATAAAAGAGTTGAAATCATTTCGCACCTCAATTTGCATAAACAATTAAGTCAATTCCGGGTGTTTGCGTAAGAATTTCCTCCTGATTTTTCACACAGGTGTAAACCGTTTCAATTTGACAAATGTCCTTGGCAGGACTTCAGTCGTATAAAGTGAATGAAAGAAAGAAATTGTACTTCCTCTTTATGATCTCACGTGCTGCAGAAACGAACATGATCTTAAGAAAGCATGAAAACCCACCCGCACCGCATCATCGCCATCAAAAGAAAATCCCGCGCCCATTAATGAACATGTTTTTCACGTCCTTTTAAACGATTCCTTTCTTTCAAGGATGTTTGTACTCTCATTGTACTGAACGATTTCATGAACTTGCTTGAATTGATAATGAACCAAGCAAACAGT
Source organism: Sphaerophoria taeniata (assembly GCA_943590905.1). Classification (NCBI taxonomy): domain Eukaryota; kingdom Metazoa; phylum Arthropoda; class Insecta; order Diptera; family Syrphidae; genus Sphaerophoria; species Sphaerophoria taeniata. The sequence continues at coordinate 265,990,948 of OX016540.1, forward strand.
TGTAAACTAAGGATTAAACTCATATAAGAAGGATAATCTTTTGACAAACCAATCGGGCTCTTTGGGCCTTCTGCATTCTTGATCCTTGTGCAAAAATTGGAAAAAAACTAAAAAAATCTGTTTGCGGAAGCATTTCATTGATCCTGTGTGTGAAGGTGTCTTAACAATAAAGCACTACAAGGATAATAATAAAGGAATTCTTTCGTTATCCTTTATTCTCTTCAATGAAGTGAAAATCTTGTTGAGGTCACGTTTCCTTTCTCAACATACCAGTTCCCAAATTGTGGACCCTGGACCACCACACAGATTTCTCAAGGATTCCCACATCCCAATAAACGCCCTTGTCTCACTTGTTCGGCGAAAGGAACGTTGTTTCATGAATGAACACAAGGACCTGTCGGCAATGGCAAAAAAGCATTGTCGGAAGGTAATTCGAATCTCAGGAATTTCTTCTGGTTAAGTAAGTTTTTGGGAAAAATTGCGGCAACACTTTGTGGCGATTTCGTTCTTTGAGAAGATCCTGGAATAGCAATTTTTTGCTTATGATGTTCCCAGATCAAAAATTAAGCCTCCAGTTGAACAAAATGTGAAAATATTTTGGATAAGGATCCTTGAATTGGAATCGATACTATTTGGGTGTCCTTATTAATGTTGTTGAGAAAACGAGGTTGCCCTAGTTTCTGGTGTCCTCAAACCTTCCTTCCTGGAAGGATGTCTTCGTTTTCATTCATGGAAGGGGGATCGGCTTCTTTTTTGAAGGGAAGAGGACTCATTCATCTCTTTGCTTATCACGTCACATCGTTCATTGTCGAGTTGAGGAATTCTAGTTAAAAAATGTTGTGGAATTTTTATTTTACAATGAGGACATTCATTATTACGTCGCCGATGGTTTTCAACGGTTTTTTTTACTATTTTGTCGGAGAGTGTGGCGCTCTAGAAATACAAAAATATTTGTAACAGGAAATTGTTGTAGCAGGCAAGAAGAATAGACGAAAACAGATTACAGAAGGAGGGGACTGACTATTTTATCGGTGATGAATGGAATCGTTGTTAGTTGTGGGAAACATTATTTGATTTGTTTCTCCTGAAGAGATAACAATGCCTAGGAATTTCCTTCTATTAATAAAATAAATTCAATAAAATACTAAAAAAAAAATACTATTTGATGGAATGTTAATGAAAAGTAGATTTTAAAATGAAGCATGAGAAGTTTGACAGTTGAGAAAACTCACCAAGAAGAAACAACAACATTTTCGATATCTTCTTGTTCTTGTCTTATGGTGGCGCTACAGTCCACGTCGGACCAAGGCCTCATCCAACAAGCGTCTTCAACACCTGAGTCGCGATCTTCCTCTTCTCCGACGTCCTTCCGGGTTGGATTCGAAAACTCTACGAGCATTATTTTCCATTCGCTCAACATGACCCAACCATCTAAGTCGTTAAACCTTTACTTTTCTGGCTAGGTCAGTGTCGCTGGATAGCTTGTACAGTTCTTGATTGAATCTGCGTCTCCATTCTCCATTAATGCAGACAGGACCAAAAATCACTCGAAGAATTTTTCTCTCGAAGCCGCCCAAAGCGTTTTCATCGGATGTTGTCATGGTCCATGTCACTGCACTATACATTAGGACCGGGATGATAGGGGTTTTGTAGAGCGTCACTTACGTTGCTCAGGAGAGGACTTTACTACTCAATTGCCTTCTAAGTCCAAAGAAGCAGCGATTGGCAAGAGTGATTCTTCGTTTGATTTCAGCGCTGGTGTTGTTGTCTGAGTTGATAGCGGATCCTAGATATGCGAAGTCCTTCGAGGTTAAATCTATCTATGCTGACGTTTGCTCCAAGACGTCGATGTTGGTAGTCCTTTCTTGTTGACAACATTAACTTGGTCTTCCCCTCGTTAACCGCTAGACCCATCTTCCTGCCCTCCGTCGATGGTGGACTTTCCGGGTCTGAAGCCACGATCTCCTTTCTTAAGGATCGGGCATCCGATGCTGAGGTTCCATTCGTCGGGCATGCTTTCCTCCGATCAAATTTGGCAGGTGAGCTGGTGCATGCTGCTAACCAAATCATCTCCAGCTGCTTTGTACAGTCTGCTCTAGTGGCTTTGTAGCTAGATATCGCTATCTTCACTTCATCAATGTCGGGTGCATCACCCAAATTTAATGGTTCTGTATAGCTGGCAGAATTTTGCTCGTAATCGCCATTATACAGCTTCGAAAAGTGGTCTTTCTATATCCTCAGCTCTGGCTGTGGTTCCACTACGATGTTCCCATGATGGTCTCTTCAGGCTTCGATTAATGCTCCTTTTTTTTCGCTTTGAGAAGTTTGTGCTCCTCTCTCCTTTTCTGCTCTTAGAGCTCGCGAGCTGCTCGTGTCCTTTGCAGCACCGCTTTGTATGCCTCTTGTTAAGCTGCATGTGCTCGCAGGACTCATCGTCAAACCAAAGGTTTCGTTGTGGTGCCCGTGTAAACCGTAGCACTTCAGAGGCGGGGGCTTGACAGTGTTGCTACTGGTTCTCTACATTTTGTGCTTGTAGCAAAGGACTTCTGAGGAGATTTTCGGAGACACGATCGGAAAAGGATCTATAGCAATCTCTTGCGATTGTAGCCGTTTGACGTTGAATTTTCTCCTAGCATTTTAACGTGTTGGGGCCTTGATCGGGATACCCGCTTTCGTGCCTTGGCTACAACAAGGTAGTGGTCCGAGTCGATGTTGGCATCTCGGAATGTGCGGACATCTTGCATGCTAGAGAAGTGTCGTGCGTCGATCGCAATGTGATCAATATGGTTGACGGTTGATTGATCAGGAGATTTTCATTTCCCCTTGTGGATATCGAGATGTGGGAATCGCGTGCTTGCTACCATTACGTCTCGCCCTGTAACGAAGTCGATTAGTCTAAATCCGTTATCGAAGGTGGTGTCGTGTAGGCTATGTCGTCCGATCATTCCACCAAAGATTTCTTCTCTACCCAGCTTAGCCTTAAAATCTCCAAGGACAATTTTAATGTCATAGCTAGGGCATTGCTCATAGGTCTTGTCGAAGAACTCATAGAATCTGTGTTTGGTGTCTTCAACCATTTTCTCAGTGGGGGCGTGAGCTCAGATGAGGCGTATGTTGGTGAATTTAGCCTTGATGCAGATTGTCGTGATGCGCTCATTCACTAAGTTGAAACTCAAGACCTTCCTCCTGAGTCGAGTCGCAACTACAAATCCACATCCAAATAGACGCTGATTTTGTTCCCGGTAGCAGTCGCCGTAGTAAATATCGCAGTTGTTCATTTTACATATGCCCGGACCATCCCATCGCATTTCTTGGCTGGCGGTTATATCTGCTTTATAGCAGTCAAGGGCTTCCGCTAGTTGTTCGGCTGCACGTGGTCTGTTAAGGGAGCTAACATTCCAAGTGCAAGACCGAAATTCGTTGTCCTTAAATCGATTGCGTGGGTCGTCATCATTAATTCCGTCCGTATCCGACGCTTGTTGGTGTTTTGGAACTTTATTTTCTTTATGTGGCCGGGCAGTCACCCCGACGCACGACCCCCAACCTGGAGGGCCAGGTCATTAGTTTAACTCTAAGACGAAGAGCCGGTCAAACCGCTCCTTATTAGTCTGGGCTGCGAATATGTCGTACTAGCTCTAGCCCTAAAAGGTGTTCACTAAGTGTGTTGAAAAGGATGCATATGCCTTATTAGTGGACGCATACCTCCTCCCCCTCTCTCTCTCTCTTTGCTGCCGCCAACAACTTCCAACTGGGGTTGGAACCCAATCTTCGGTTGAGGTACTAGGCACCCTATGTTCACCGTGGCGGGGAGGTGGAGAGTAGGAGTTGATAGACAGAGGTTGCTGTCCACGCTTGTGTCGTCTTGAATGCACTGTGTCTACCCTTCGAACATTTTCGATATCTGAAAAAAAAACAATTATCGACAAAAATCGAAATCTGTTCCCGTATAATGCTACCATCCCTTTTAAATGCACTTCCAATGACTATTACCTGCAGCTCATAACTGCACCGAAACAAATATGAAAATACATAATTAAACCGCTCCTTCACGCTATCACGCGCACCGCCAACGCATTCAATCCTGTCAACAATCATCTCAGATTTCCACATTCAACCTGAACACTTTTTAATGAAATCTCATTCCTTGAGTAAACTCCACTCCGCGAGACGATCGAAGACGACTCCACACTTAATCCGATGCTAAGAAAGAGAAAAGGTCTCCACGTGTGGGTGTTTGAATTTCATTTATCTCACGCCACGCCAGATCGCAAGCCCTCGCACTCACGATTACAATTCTCCTCGCCTCGTTTAGTTTCATGTTTGTTTTGCTTTTTTTTTTGTCCATAATTTTGTAACGACTGAAAAATTCCATATTTTGGCGCTCTTTGCTTTGACTTCGATTTTCTTTCCGCGTTTCTTCGCAAAACTTTATCTGTTGCCGTTATCATGCAGAAAAAGGGACATGGCGAAAGGTTCATGTGCTTTTGTGCTTAGAGGAATTGAATTCATTACTTCCCATCAACGAAAAATAAAAATCGAAGAAAATCGACTCGAAAGTCGTTGAAAAAGAGAACAAAAAAATCGAAACCGACTGATGCTCGAGCTTCGATTTTCCCATAGAGCCGGCACACCGCGTCTCAGTCTAACGATGTGTACCCGACTTCCTCCTACCATTCATGTTTTTGTCCCGTGCCCTTGTACGTTCGATCGTTAGCTGAAGAACTTGTTCGCCTCTTCTTCTATATGATTCCAGTCAAGAAGCCAGTTTTGTTGTGTTGAGATTGCAGCGAAACGGAACCCCAAAAGGGAATTGCTAACGTATTTTGTTCTCACTCTTGGCAACGGGAGGAAGAGAGGTTTAACTCACCTTTACTTTGGTTTTGTAGTTTTGTTGATATAATGGATGGGCTTGCCCCTGACCTGACTTTGGACTCGATGAGTTCTGGTTAGCGAGAGTTGCAGAATCGGTGGAGCAACAATGTTGCAGTGAATAAATAAAAAGTTATCGATATTTTCGATAACACATGATATTTATTTAATGGACTAACTTCATGGGATCTTTATTCAAAAAGGGAGGAGAGTTTTTTTTTGACAAATTGAATTAACATAAATTTTGGAAGAATATGGTTTGGGCAGCGATAAAATTGGATCAATGACAATTTGACAGGCTATGAATTTGTTGGAATTTTGAAGATTGGTGGTTAGATGGGTGGTTACATGGACTGTTGGGTCTCTTTGAATGAACCAAGGACGGACGGTGGGCTCTTAAGGCTCGAATTCTTGACAAAAAAAAAAAACAGCATTTTATTTTCGCGCTGGATAACGTACTGTGAAGCTTTTGTTGCACAAATGAGAATTTGACTTCTGTAGCCGAGAATTGTGGACAGGAAACTCGACATCAATCTCAACAACTCAACATTTCATCTTCTTGGAAGAAAGACCTCGAAATATTCAATTGACTTAGAGTTAAAGGGGTTGAACAATCCGCTTCGTATTCTCTTCGTTATTAGAAATTTCCGCATCTATCGTTTGGAAAGCCACTAGAGAGTCAGGGCTTACTGAGGATTTTTAAGTAGTGGCGTCATTAGACTTTGCGCGCTGGTTCGCTGGAAACAAGGATGGGTGTAACAGAGTCGTGTAAACCAACTTTTGCATACTGAATTTGAAGACATAGATTTGGAGGACCTCTGGTTCATGCGCCGTTCCAAACAACTCATGCAACAATTGAACTTCTGTCCACCAATTCCCAAATCGTGGTATCAACTGTCTTGGCATTTGAACTTTAATTTGACCCCTTTGGACTTTTGTTTGTGGAGAACCATCAATTGCGAAGCCAGCCAGGCCAGCAACTTCCACAACGTTGTGTTCCATAGCTTAAAGCTAAGGTCTGCTGGCACGTTGTCGGTATCAGACGACAATGTGGCCACTGGGCTTCTACACTTGATGATCGCAGTCATGTCGATCGTCCCCTACATTCTAAAGGAGTGTGTTGCCTGGGTTACAACTTTGTCAATGAAGTTTGTCTGATCATGATGCTTGTATCGTGCACATGTCTACCGATTTTGCTACCAAGTCTTTCTTCCTTTTCCTTGCTTAACAATAAAATCTCTAAGTGCAATTTTTATGACAAGTCTTATCCAACAGCGCATGGCTGTGATACCTTCATCCTTCTGCTCAGGGAGTCTAGCCCTCCCGATGGCGAGTTTAACTTCGATACTACTGGTGTGAGGTGGTCCTACATATTAATCATTATCCGAACAGAACCTGCTATGTGCCTTTCTTTCAATTTTGCTTTGGCTGCATGATAGTGAATTTACTGACATTTATTATTTTTCAAAGAACAAAAGTCGTTCACACGCACGAAACCAAAGACTATCGATGATATCATCCCTGGGGTATTAAATAATAATTTTTAAAGGCAGACGAAAATCAGGTACCACTCCTGCTGAGAATCATAAGAAAAAGAATATCTTAAAAGCCTGGTGTTCTCCGTAAGCTCATCCAACTAAAACCTGGTTCGATATTACACACAAACAGTGATGAGTAAAAAAAAACCCTCTTCATCATTTTCCACATGTCGTTTTGACATTCGTCTTTGGGTTGAATCAAAAACTATATCTTTCGATATCCAAAGAAGGGTCTTTCTATTCAAAATTCAGGTATCGCTATCTGCATATGCAAACCTACACCCAAACCTCAGCTGATAACTTCTTCGTTTGTTGTTTGTGTCTCAGTCTATCTAAAATTGTTGCCCCAGTTGTTCACTTTAGTTTGCTAGTTTTGTGGTTGTATTCGCATATCATCCCGTTTTCGAATAGATATCGTATCTGTATCTATCGGTATTTCTTTCCCTTAAAAAAAGTTCATGTGAAGGATAACAAGTATCTTTCTATGCAAAGTTGACACAAACTCATTTAATCAAATTTATTCAACTTCTTTGGAGAGAGTCGAGCTTGTTGTGAAGGAAACAATCTTTAATAATGCAAAATATGCTAAATAATGCAGATGGGCAATATGGCACGATCGGCAACGAAAGAATAGAAACTGTCCCGTTTCTAGATGGAATTCCGGTTCTATAATGTCCCATCTCGTTTCCCTTTTTGTGTCCCGAAGTCGTCGTGTTCTTCTGTGGGATGGGAAAGGATTTTTCGCCATGGGTTTGGTTTCGTTCAAGAAAAGAGTCTCACAACAGTATTGAACCGAAATCAGCATAACTAGTTTTTTTTCGTAAATGTCTTGTCCCAAACTCTTTGAAGAAATCATGTCTAGAAGACAGAACGTTACGATGACGTCCTGGATGAAGAATGAAATCGTGTTTGAAGAAATTTTCCAAGTTTGTCAAACATAACCACAAATTCTCGAAATCGAGCAATAAAAATGAGCCCAATCGTCTTTTGTGAATTTCAGTTTTTTTTTCGGGATTGTTTAATGTCGGTGAGTACATATGTCAAATTGAGTGTCATTTCGAAGGACATCGTGGACAAGGTTAGAAGGTCATTCTGGGAAGGGACTTTTTGACTGTCCGAAATCTTGACTGATGGGAATGCGTTTTGGTTTTTTTTTTCGTGTAAATTAACTTGTTTTCTTTTGTGATTTAGAGAAATTAAAATGAAACGGAATTGTGCTTAATGGCAGATAAATTTTGCGAATTTATCATATGTCAGACAGGCTGCTCTGTTTTTGGAAAGGGGGGAGAGGAACATTTTCGGACACACATGTCGAATTATGAAATTAAATGCGCTTTTAGGATGGAAAACAAAGGTCTAATTTGAAAGAAATAAAGTTTTTGAATTAAAACGCAATAACTGTTTTTTTTTCTTTTTTTCTCTGATCTTCTTACATTTTGTAAAAACATATTCCAACTCTTTGCAGCTCATGCTATAGATTTTCAACAACTCTGTGGATCCATTGACATTGTCAAACCTATTAAAATGGACTTACACTACAAAAAGAAACGTAGAACAAAGGTTAGAAAGCTTTTCAATAAAGCTAAACTGAGTAAATTAGAAGAGGACTTAAAGTCTTATAGAGCCGCACTTAACATTTTCACCAAAGAGTTAAGGAAGGACAAAAAGGATTCGTGGGTTAAATATTGTGAATCCATTGAAAAAACAAGCGAGGTGGCGAGGCTCCGTAGAACCCTGGCCTTTAATCCCACGATCCCGGGGTTCATAAAACACCCCAATGGATCATGGTCGAACTCGAGCCTAGAAACGCTTGAACTCTTTTTGGAAACTCATTTCCCCGGTTGTAAAAACCCAGAAACTTCTGATTACTTGCAATCGAACACACTTGATTTTTCTCACACGGAATCGAATTTAGAACTTAAACAGGTTATTACTGAGCAGAAGATTATCTGGGCAATAAACTCGTTCAAACCCTACAAATCAGCGGGACCAGACGAGATTTTTCCAGCTCTTCTTCAAAATGCTCTCAAGGTAATAACTCCGTGGCTTAGGGTAATCTTCATAAGTTGTATCAAACTTAGATACGTCCCTAATAGTTGGAAGAAGGTCAAGGTAGTCTTTATCCCAAAGGCCGGCAAACCAACTCACTCGACCGCTCAGGATTATAGACCAATAAGTCTCTCTTGGTTTCTCCTTAAGACACTAGAGAGAATAATTGATCTGCATGTTAGAGAACTTCTTAACGAAAACAATTTGTTCAACTGCCAACACGCCTACCTTAAGGGTAAGTCAGTGGAGACTGCTCTGCATGAAGTAGTTTCACATATTGAGAAAAGTCTCGAACAAAAAGAATATACCCTCGCAGCATTTCTTGATATGGAGGGTGCGTTTAATAACGTTAAAACGGAATCAATCAAAACTGCCTTAGTTGAAGTTGGAGTTGAATCTGTCATTGTCGATTGGATTTTCACCATGTTAAATGGCAGAATTATCAACTCTCAAATAAAAGTTAGCACTATCGAGAAAACAGTTACTAGAGGCACACCACATGGAGGAGTCATTTCACCCCTGCTCTGGATCCTCGTAGTCAACAAAATTCTCACAAAGCTTAAAGATCAGGGCATTAAAATCGTAGCATATGCAGATGACATAGTGATTTTGGTATCATGCAAGTTTCTTACCATCATCGAAAACATTATGGAAAAGGCATTGGGCAACTAAGAACGGTCTCGGGGTTAACCCCACCAAGACAGAGCTAGTTTTGTTCACGAAGAAACGGAAACTAGTGTGCTTCAACCCTCCCAAACTAAATGGTATTCCTCTAAAACTTTCTAAGGAAACTTTCCTTGACTCCAAGCTTACATGGAAGCGTAATTCTGAGGAAAGAATGAAAAAAGCACTAGGTATGTGCATTCTACATGCAAAAAGACCTTCGGTGTACGTTGGGGTATGCGACCGCAAGTCATCCAATGGATGTACACAGCGATTGTCAGACCCATTCTTACCTAAAATCAAGCTATCTCAAGAACCTGAATAAGGTACAGAGACTAGCCTGTATAGGAATAACAGGGGCTCAGAGATCCACACCACAAGCTGGGTTGGAAATGATCTCGGATCTCCCGGCTCTGGATGAGTTCATAAGGTGCACGGCAGCCAAAACTGCAATTCGTTTAAGAGAATTGTTTTTTGGAGGCACAGCACTTATGGACACGGGTCAATGTTACAAAGATATGACACGATTCCAGGACTGATGGAGACCACCGATTACATTCCGCCTTTACTAGATTTCGATAGGAAAATTTTCTATTTTCATACCAGAAAGACAGGGTTGGGATCCTAATTCACTTATAAGTAAACAGGGCATCCCTTTCTACACAGACGGTTCAAAAATGGAATCAGGAACAGATGCTGGAGTGTTTTGCCAATCTCTCAACATCAGAGCGTCGTATAAACTCCCAGCTGACTGTAGTGTTTTTCAGGCCAAGATCTTTGCCATTGAAAAAGCAGCGATTAGGGTACCCAAGAGGAAGATAAACCTTAAATCAAAAGCGTAAATCAATAACTCCTGGAAATCCAGGGACGATTGCGTAATCTCTAGAAGTTTATGGCCTAACACAAACGAAAAGGTAACTCGGTATATTCTATCGCTGAGTAAAAAGAACATTAAAATCTTGATAGGTGTACTAACGTGTCATTGCGCCATTGGTACAATGGCCAACAAGATAGGGGCATTTGCACCCGATTTTTGTAGGAGCTTTCAGGATGAAGGGGAAATAGAAACCATTAAACACCTGCTCTGTGACTGTCCGAACCTCCAAACTAACCGACTCCGTTATTTCGGAAACAGGTTCGTTGGAGAACTGGATGATCTAGCACAGGTCTCAATGGCAAACATGAGGATATTTATAGATAGCACAGGCTGGTTCGTTAACGAGCCAGTCTACGTTAATCGGCAAAATTGAGGAGCATCGATGCTAACTTTTATTTCTTTTATAGGGGATCACAATGGACCAGTAGGCCCCCGTGTACGCAACAGCTTCATGCTGTGCACAACCCTTCTTACCTAACCTAACGTAACCTACATTAGAAAAACGTTTGGAAATCGTAGACATTTATTTTCAATAATTGGCGATCGGTTCATGACGATTTTGGTACGTACTGAAGAAGCCACCGCTGCTGTAGACAGTAGTAGGACCGGAACCTATCAATGTGAACCCTCCTTCTCAGCACCTCGGTGACTACAAAATTTTGAGGAAAGAACTTAGCCTTTATTAGTATAAATTTCAACAAGTGGAAAGATTAAAGTGATCGGCCGATCTATTTCGTGTATAAATTGGCTCAGAATCAATCAGTTTCAGCAATAATGTCTATTTCTATGTGAAGAAGCAGAATTGACATTTTTGGACTCTTGAGACTCGGTTTCATCCCGATCGCAGTTCTTTATCTTCGAAGCAGACGCTTCAAGGGAACCGAATGCAAATCAATCTTGACTTTATTTTCTTCATTTAGTTGGAAGATAAGAGAAATAACTCTAACAAGGCAATGCCATACAGCGCAGACAGCTCATGGAACAATCACTTTGACACAATTGAGATCACAAAGAGCAATCCCAGAGGTTGTGTTAGAAATGATTTTATACCATTTAATTCCATGTAATTTTTGGGCCAGTATTATTTGGTCATCCGTTGAAATTGTTGTGTTCAATTTAAAAGAGAGTAGTAAACCATTAGAATACACAGTTTATATTCTTTGCAAAGGGTGTTCCGATATTGGACGGTTGATAGCGGCCATCCTATTGAAACTACATCTCGCACTTCCGTTGGAACAGCGAAGTAAGTACAGATTTTGAATTTTCTGAGTTTAGTATGCCACAGTTCTATTTTCTTCCAATAGAACAAAGACCCAATTGAAAATGTTCTATTTGTATCCAGGGGGCAGATATGTCTGTACCTCTGCATTGTTTTCAACCAATTTCAAAATGTTAAATCGCATAATCATAGCAATAAAGCCTTATCTCACGGTGGACCTATCCACACTGTCGGCATGACAAATTCCAAAAGAAGTCAGCTGAGTCACTGTGTTTTATTTAAGAGGACACTAAACCTCTTCGCGATGATCCACCAGCATACAAAAGCCCACCTCAACTTTCTAAAAAAGAAAGAAGCGGGTACCCCGTATCTAGATTCACACCAGTACCAATTGAATTAGTGCCAATTGGTTTGGTTTGATTCTAGACTAACTACTCATGTAACACCACGGAAAACCGCACTCAACTTTCAGTCTCCGAAAGAAGAGCCGTTGTCCGGTCACAGAAACTGCACTCAACTTTCAATACCGAAAGAAGAGCCGTCAACCGTGATTTCCGAATAGCAGCTGAAACCAAGCTCAGACAACCACAACCCCCGCGAAGGTCCATCCCACTAGTTAGGTGGCTAAACCTCACTACCCGCGGTACCCAACTGCCTGGGTGAGGGTATCACTTTTGTATACTCCTAAGTTATACTTTCTGTGATATTTTGCAACGCTAATTTATTGCATACTTTATAAGATTATGCTTTTATTAGCTTTTCGCAGCTTCTCCAGCTGGCGGATGAGGGACACCGCTCACCCTCTGTCAGGTATCCACATCCAGATTGATATCCAGACCCGTCAACATTTTCAATTGACTTCGACAAGGGATGGACTGGCCAGCCTCCTCTTCAACCTGGCGTTGGAGAAAGCCATCCTTAACATCTGAAGCATCACAAATGAAAGCAAAAATACGCGGTCGGCTGCTCAATGCCAACAGAACCTACTTTCAAGCCTTTCAAGACTATTTTAATCCAAAAATCTACTGCCAAGCAGACTTGATAACAAAAATTAATCTTAGTAGACTCCTCCGGTGGGATGAACACCTAGCTCGTACTAGCGAAGAGGAAAATTCGTGGTAGGAGGCAGGGCAGCAAGCCAAATTTGCGCTGGAAGGATAGTGAAGACCGGGACGTCCAAAGCCTTGCGGTGCGGAACTGGATGGCCGCAGCCAACAATCATCATACATAGAAGAACTTGCCTTAGGAAGACCGGACCGGATCTCGGTTGTGACGCAGATGAAGGGAGAAACTTCATTGGCCAGGCGGATGATGATGATGAACCGATAGGAACCGCTCAATGAAAGTACTGTATAGGGGGTTGTACTGACTCTTTCAGCGTCTTTATCCTGAGTGCATACTAATTCGGTGTTTTCACACTTACAAAACCAAATTCACGTCGATGAATATGCGAAAGTGCGAGTTTGAAAGGAGTTGGCTAGTAACATCAGTTGACTATGCAGATGCCTTGTTGTGAGCATCAGGAACGGGACTTAATAGTAGGTGACGTTGTTCTTTTGTATTGAATTACTGGTAGATTCCTTCACAAAAGTAAACAAACAGAACTCTAAGCTGGTACTGAAAACTGAACTGATTAGAGAAGCAATGACATCACTCTGAATGATTTCTATCCGAATAATCAAGAATTTTAAAGAACAAAACAACTCAACCTAAATCCAGCTAAAGTTATCTTTAAGAATCTGCTGAGCTTACAATAACCAGCTTACGTCGAATTTCTTGAAACTCCAAGCCTGATGTGTTTCTGTTTGATCAGCTTTTCAACTATTATTATGACTTCAATGTTTGATTGAGATCTTGTCTAGATTCCAGAAATCATTGCTTATCAACTAGAGCTTTTTGAAGACGATCCAAACATAGAATTATTCAAGCGATTCTTCAAACAACCAATTTGAGTGGTTTCAAAAGCGAAACTCGTCCTTTTATTCCGTCAAAAATTCTTTCAATGGGCTTTCAAAATTTATTACAGGTAAACATGACGTACCACACCCACTCGCTACAAACACAATTCATTAATACACGAAATCAACCATTAATAGATGTCCTTTTTTCCAGATCATAAATTCCTAATGTGTCATTTATGAGCAGTCAGTTTAATTGTCAACAAAACTGCAATAAAATTGCACTCCAGTAACGCACCTACACCAACAAGTCGTTTTGCTTGCCAAATCATTGACAAAAAATTCCATTCTTCCATTGAAGGACATCAAAAAACTATCACACTTCTTTAGCTGCGCAAGGATACCTGCCAAAACGTCAACCAAATATTGGCGTGTCTTTTGACACCTTCCAAAAAATTCACCAAACACAAGTCTCATATAAATCAATGTCCTTTCGATACTAATTGAACTATTTGTGCAAGGATGTTGTTTTCTTCTTATGTCAGTTGTAATTATTGTGGAAATTCATAAAAACATAAAAAAGGAGCAGTTTCAAAAGGACACAATTTAAAGATGAACAAGAGACCGTCAAACCTCTTGAGAAGGAAAAGACATTTGACCATGATTTTTGTGACATGAAATATGAAGGAAGAATCTTCGAATTGGACACTTTCCCATGGTTGAAAAGAATACCATAACAACAATATCCTCGTAATCCTGTGGGTGAGGGACAAACAAAGAAAATTCTCTCGATCAGCTGATTTCGGGGGGAAAACAAACTGAACAGTACACAAAATTATTGTCGAATTACATTGTCTTCCCGCAGCAGGTTCCTTCACAATAATACGTTTTAGGGTTTTGGTCCCTTTGGAATTAGCAGTCCTGTCCTCCTTGTCGAAGTCGATAACTTGTCGTATTTTATGTAACAAAACACTAATAAAACACACAGGAGTAATTTTTCGCGCCTTTTTCCAGCTCCGTTACTGAATCACTAGATACCTGTTGCTGAAAGGCTCAACCCTGAAGGATATGTATTTATTTTTAGTCCCAATCTCGTTGTGAGCAAGAAGTCAACTAAGGAATGAAAAGAAAATTGAAATTAAATTTCCAACAGGTCCCTACAATCGCTAGGAAGAATCTACAGACAAAAAACAACTGAAAAGAAGAGATTTATTCTCGACCCGTTGGTCTCCTTTTTGGTGAGGTTAAGTGATGATAAACCCACAAGTCTGTAAAGAAGTGATCCTCATACAAAAGAACTCACAAAGGATACATTCTGAATTCAACCAACGAGAAAATTCTCGAAAATCAGCTGATGAGAGAGTATCCCAACGAACAGGTTCCTGTGATTTCTGTTTGTGATTTAACGATTATTGGCTTTTATCCTTGGATCGGGAAAGGATGGATGACGGCGGCTGATTTTGATCATCGAAAATTCATTTCGAGGCAAGGGATTCCCTTTTCGACTTAACGTTCTCGCTTGATCGGCGATCTACCTGTTACCAGTTTTGTTTCTCTTTTTTTCTTGAAATGTTTTTATGTTGATGGTAAATTTTGGGGGAATTCGCGTATGTATACAAAATTGATCCTTTTTTTAGTTTTATTAATGGCGAGGCACCCAAGAGCGTGTAGATTGCTTTTTCTTGGAATCTCGATACCTGTTGGGAGAGGATCTTTTTTGAATAACCAAATTCTTATGGTTTTATGGGCATTTGAAGGAATTTGTGTTCATCGGTTTATTGTGACGACTGCGAAGGCGATGGAGATTAGGTAGATGCAGTTTTTGGTTATAGAGTAGGTTCGAGAATACACACTTTGGAATGATGTCAGTCTTGTGCCATTTGATTTATCAGGTGTCATATGAGAAACTGGATAGGGGTACCTACGATTGAATGTGGATTTGAATGCAAGAGAACCCACGCAGGGATGAAATATTAGCCTTCATTCATTTTTTTTCGGTTTTGTTGGGAAAATACCATAATTTTTTTCTGGTTAGGGAATCGTAGATTTGTTCTTAATCTGAGGAAACTATTCAGCCACATTCGGGGCAGTATGCCCAACTTTGTCGATGCGGTTGTTAATGTCTTATCCGGGTTCTCCAGGGCTTCGATTATGAACATGAACGCCAGTTAGAAAATGCGACAGCCCTATCCATTCCCTGGTTGTATTGTTGTCAGTAACAATTCTGAGATATTAAGTCGACTTGAAATGATTATCGTGGCCAGGTTTCACTGTCTTATCAATTTACATTCGTTGAAAGCCTAGAGCTTTGAATAGTTGTACCCTGTCTAAGCTGTTGATGGCAACTATAGAGTCAATAAACAGATGAAAGTAATGTGTAGTATTGAGTACTTAATACTAGACATTCTTCCTTCTACTTTCTTAATCGTTGAATAGCTTAGTCTGAAGTCATCTTTTCGTCATACAGTCAACGGTGCAGCAGTAAGCAGAGGCGCTATCATGGTGGGAGATCACTTTTTCCTTCAGCACACTAATTCGGCAAAGTACATGTGGATCATAGTTTGTTGACTCCAGGAAATCGTGGCCATCATCTTTTCGACCTTGTAATATTGGACAGTCTTCACCTAGGGACCACGGCTTCATTTGTCTCTGGTGTGTACCAGTTGTCTATCCATGTCGATTGTTACGAAACGACGCAGAAACTCGTTCGGATTGCGCCCCAAATGTCGCAGCCATTTAAGGGCCTCTGGACGTGGCTCGACTTGCATGCACGTTTAGACTCAGTATCCAAATTTTGACGGTTGCAATCGAAGACTCACTTTACACTTCACCTAAGCACTCTTTGATTTCGCTGCGCGATTTCTCTTTCAAAAATAAGAATCGAATCACCTAGTAATTTTGCTGATAAATCCACAGGCACTCCCGCTTCCCCATGCGTTTAAAACAAAACTTCGAGTACAATCCGGCTTTAATTCTGACAGGTATCGTTTACGAGAACGTATTTCACGATAGCGTTCGGTTTTGAACCCTAAACTTCTCAACGTATTTTTCTGAAATTTATTTAAATAATCAACGTCTCCTCTTACGCTAATTCGATCTCGAACTACTGAATATCAATGTTCACAAAGACTTCATCATAAGTAGGACAAAATGGAACGAAAAATGGTTTTGCTTCGTTCTCCATGATTCTCATAGTTTCGAGTTTCTTAAGATTTCAGATTTATAAATGGGAGTAACCTGATCCAGTGAATTTTAATACATAATATCGGGGCCGTTTTGAATAAAAAAAAGGGAAGGCAAGCAACTGAACCAAAGGCTGGTTTGAAATAAAAAAAATTTGCGCTTCGCTCATGTTCTAAATGGGGTGATACATCCCGATGCAGTTTGCAGTTTGGTGTGAATTTTATGCTCGAATCAAAGAGTATAGTGTCGAGCATTAAGAGGATGTTATATTCTAGACATAATGTCATCGATAAACCTTACAAATGGATACAAATTTTCAATTATTTCTCCACATTCTTACCGCTCAATGCCACCATTGCTGTCCCTCTTGATGGTGTATACCCACTTACAGCCAATCACCTGTTGGCCCTTGGGTAGGTCTACCAGTGTCCGCGTACCGTTTGCCACCAGCGCTTTGTACTCTGCGTTCATAGCTGCCCGCCAATAAAAAGCGTTCTTACTGCTGGCCGCCTGCTTGAAGATCTGCGGTAGCTCTTCAGTATGCATCGCGTTCAAGCTGTTGTATTTTTTTACTTGGGCTTTCCAGGCCGGATGATTTTTGGCCTACCCGGAAGGTTCTTCGTTACCTGTTCCTGTTTTTGCTCTGGCTCCTCTGCGCTTTCATATTCCTCGCTGACCAACTCACTGTTGTCGCTAAGCTCACCTTCCTTCTTATCATCATTATTGCGTGGACTGAGCTTTATGACATCGTTGCTTGATGCATGCGTTGACGGTTTATCTTCTTGTATATCAAATGTTATCTGGTCTTGTGTTGGTGTTAATTCATATGACTCGTAAAAAAAAACGTCATGTTTCTCAACAATCTGGTGTTTTTCTTCATCATACAATCTGTAAGCTTTCGATACCAATGAGTATCCTACGAACCGATATTCCTTTCCCTTCGCTTGAAACTTACTGTGGCGTGTTTTTTCTAGGCCAACGGCCACTGACCCAAATATACGCATATTCTTTACATCGGGCTTCTTCCTGCACCAGGCTTCAAACGATGTGATGCCAGCTAAAGCTGTAGTTGGCGATCTGTTTCGTATATAGCACGCTGTCTGCACTGTCTCTGCTCAAAGAAATTCGGCCATATGTGAGTGCACAAGCAAGCTCCTCGCCAACTCAACCAAGGTTCGGTTGGCGCGTTCAGCAACACCGTTCTGTTGTGGGCTATACGGAACCGTGAGTTGACGTTGTATGCCATTTTGCTTCAAAAACTCGTACAATAGTGAGACTGTACAACCACGTTCTACGGCTCGACTAACTGACACAAAATTGGTTTTCATCGCAGGAATGTACAACACGCTCTCTAACTTTAACTCGCCCAAGCCAGTTTGAAGTATGACGTCACCTCTACCTACTGCACGTATGACGTTGTTGTCAGCTAGCACTACGTCTTCTTCTTGTTCAACGTATTTGGAAAAATAACTTCGCTCGCAACACATGTGCATAGTCGCCCACTATCTAGACACCAGCTCGAGTGGTCAAGTTCAAGGTCATCTGTTGCCGCCCACGTTCTTGCTGTGATTTAGAAGCTTCTTCCTTCCCTCTACTTTTGCACTGATTCTTAATGACTTAATGCGGCCGCATTTGTAACACTCAATGTCTTTGGTTTGGAATGTGCATGAAACGCTTGTTGCTCACTGCATTGTAACGATTTAGCTTCATTACATCTACGCTCCCCTTTCTCTAGGAATTTAATCTTTAATATCTCTAGAGATGGTAAACTATCACGAGTTTCCATGGCGATGACAAAATTCTCATTTTGCTTAGGTAAACTTGAAAGCAGAATTATTATTGCCAGCTCCTCGCTTAGTTTAATATCAACCTCAGATAGTTTATCATTTATTGAGCAAAATGTGTTTAAATAAATGCACATCGCATCACCATCTGCCATTCGCAGATCAAGCAACTTTTTATAAAGAGATAGACACTTTTCTTACCGAACCACTCGGTTGATGAACATCTTTTAGCTTCTGCCAGGCATTCCCTGCAGTTCGGCAATTCTTGAGATAACACAACTGTGATGGCTTCACGCTCAGAGTTATCATTGCCAATGCCTTTTCGTCGAATCCATCCCAGCTCGTCGTTTCTGCAATTGGTCGCTGTCCTACTATCACCTTCCACACCTCTGCACGCTGCGCATTTGAATGTTCCAGGAATCATAATTTCCTTCATACAACTTCTCAATCGCATACATGGAACTCATGGTGGCCTTGTGAGACCTCTGGCGAATAATAAAGCAAAGTGTTAAGATTCACAGTGAATTTGTTTCTATTTAACATATTTTCAACAAATGAAACGCCGAACAGATGCACAAACTTTTTGCAGCTAGACAACTCACCAAATGTCGTTGTTTAACAATTCCGCAAAATCAAATCTATTCGATCAACAAATATGTTGCATTGTTTACAAAAATTCCTCAATCATACGAACATTTTATCTATTAAATACCAAGAATTCCTCTTCTAGGAAACCTTGCTCCTAGATTCGATCTCCCTGTCGTCTATTTGAAAGTCAATAAAACTCACTCTTCTCGCAACATTATCCATAAACAACCATAAAAAGAAAATAATCATTTCAAAGGAATTTCTTGGATCTTATCGAAGATTTCGTCGACGGAAATAACAATCCCAACACCAAGTCAAACTTAAAATAATAAAAAATAAAACAGCAACAAAATCAGCTGTTTCAAAGTCGTCTGATAAGCATTGATTTGCCTTTTCCTCTACGTGGTTATTTGTAAACTCCTCAAGATATCTTGTTCAAATCGATTCTCTTTTTTTTTCATGAATGGCACCACTTTGGTGTTTTTTGATTAAAAGTGTGTCTCGATGGTATTTTGTTTGATTTGTTAAAGTAGTGCAAATAAAATTGTGTGGGGTGCAAATGTTGCTTATCGGTGCTTGCTCAAAATGTGCAAATACAGCAGGCGTATTTGGTTTGAAGACATTATTTGATTGCAATTATTGGTTGAGGGCAAACGCATGCCGGAACGTCCTTGGGTGTTTGAGATATGAAAATTAGCAACCGTCCAGTGATTGCTCATGTTGCATTTTTGATAAGAACTGAACTGGCTTCCGGTGCGATGAATGATTTTATGAATGAAATTTTCGGCTCTGTGGTTTTGAGCGGTGGTATCTGATATATTTGAGGGAGAATCTTTTTTTTTATGGTAATCAAACGCTTAGGATTCCAAATGAATTGGAAAGAAAATTTATTTAAAAACGATGTTTACACAAACGCAGTTAAGATTAGAATGAAAATATTTTCTGAGTGAAAATATTATTTTCAATAACATATTAAAAAACGATTGCTTGATTTTCAATACCCTCTCTCAATCGTATACTTAGAATATTGATTAATAATTCAATCCAAGATTTCTTCTCAACTTCAAGAAGTGTGTTGGATCCGTTGACTTCGTTAAGACATCTGTGAGTTGGTTTTTTGTGCCAATGGCTTCAATTTTTATTAGTTCTTTAGAAATACTGTCGCGTATGAAATGATGTTTTATGTCAATATGTTTTGCACGCTTGTTCTCTAAATTATGAGCCATACCGATACATCCTCTGTTGTCTTCATATATGGTAAATGGTTCTTCTTTAAGCTCCCTTATGTCCTGCATAATACCTCCAACCACAAAGCTTCAGCAGTAGCTGGACTTAAAGCTATGTACTCAGCTTCAATTGAAGACGTGGCTACAGTTGGTTGCTTCTTGCTACACCAGGATCCAGGATACAGTAGGTACTTCCATATACTTGAAACACATACCCGCTAATTGACTTTCTGTCTATCAAGTCAGTTGCCCAGTCAGCATCGGCATATCCAAGAAGAGGCACATCTTGACAGCTCTTAAATTTCAATTTTAGAGACTTTGTTCCCTTTAGGTACCGAACAATTCTTTTGAGATGTTGCCAATGTATATCCGATGGATTCTGTTAGTATCTTCCCATAAAACCAACCGCGTAACATACTCGTATTATGTCTGGTCTTGAACATAGCATTATGTACGTAATACTTCCGAGAAGTTCTCTGTAAGGTTAATGTAATGTCAAATCTGTATTATTTGCTTCGAGTTGCAATTCTTTTTCCATAGGTGTTTTAACTGCATTGCAATCCATCATTCCAAATTTTTGAAGAATCTTGTCGATACTTCTTTCTTGTGAAATATTTAAACACCCATCAATACCTCTAGTTTCATTCCCAAGAAGAACTTCAGCGTTCCACAATCTGACATTTCAGAGAGTTCCTTTTTTAATTTCGAAATTGAGTTCATCTTGTTTCCAGAAATTAAAATATCGTCAACATAAATTACTAAAATAAGAACTTCTTCTTCTTGCTTATTAAATTTAGTATACAGGCAGTAGTCATGGTTTGATCTGTTGAATCCTAGTTGTATCAAAAACTTGTTCAATTTTTGGTTCCAGCAACGAGGCGATTGCTTCAATCCATAAATAGATTTTAAAAGTTTACAGGCTGCCTTTTATTCTCTGGTATTACAAGATAAATATCTTCTATTGAGTCGCCATGAAGAAAAGCAGTTTTGATGTCGAGTGTGTCAACTTTGCCACTGGTGCATACGTTTCACCATAGTCCACCCCAACCCGTTGCAGAAAACCTTTTTCTACAAGTCTAGCTTTGTATTTTGTTGGATTGCCATATTCGTCCTCTTTTTTTTCGATAAACCCATTTAGTTTTAAGTTCTTTTGTGTGGGAAGGTACATCTACTATCATCCATACGCTGGTTTTGTTCATTGAATTGAGTGAGTTCTTCATCTACTGCTTTCTTCCATAAGTCACAATCGCTTAGTCCGAATATTTCATTATAGATTTCATGTACATTTGGTAAATGGCGCTCCCTGTAGCTAAGCCTTACAGTCTCTGTTTGGAGCCTGTTATTTGATTGCAAAGGGAGCGCTGTTTGTGCATCTCCTGACATAAGATTGGCTTCTATTAAGTCATTCGTTAAAGTTGGTTCTTCATCTTCACTTTGTGCCCCACTGATAGTATTATCAGCCATAGCAATATCGACAGGTTCAGCTTCAAAACGAACTTCCCCCTCTTGCTCATGGCTCCACAAAGTTACTTCTCTCTTATTGTTCCTTGACGGTTTTTGTTCTGCCACTGCCAGGCTCTTAAATGGAAAACTTGACTTTTCAAATTGAACGTCACGAGTTGTTCTTATTTTTCGCGATTCGATATCCCATATTCGGTATCCATTTGGAGCATACCCCACCATGACAGATTTTCGACTTTTTGGATATATCTTCTTTCGGCACTGATTTGGAATCCACGCGTATGCCTAGCAACCAAATACCCTCAACTTGCTAAGGTCTGGCTTAGATCCAAACCACAATTCCGCTGGTGTTGTTGGGATCTCCAAAGAGCTTGTTGGACTGCGATTGATAGTATATACAGCAGCAAGTGCAGCTTCGTTCCACATATTCTTTGGAGCTCCGGATTCGATTAGCGTAACTCTGACTTTTTCCATAAGTGTTCTATTAAACCTATCAGCGACACCATTTTGTTGAGGAGAATAAGCAATTGTTGGCTCTATTTGAATACCTTTTCGTTTGCACCAACAAATTTGTTCTTTGGAAAGGTATTCTCGTCCTTGGTCTGCTGTCAGTTTTGAAATCGAGCTTCCAAACATAGCGGTGGTCAAAGCTTCATACTCCTTGAATTTCGAAAATACATCAGACTTCTTCTTGATTGGTTAAAATCATCGTAAAATGACTGAAGTCATCGATGAAGGAAATAAAGTATCTTGAACCGTCAATCGCAATAGTATTAAAAGGAGCACACACATCCGAATGTATCCTTTCCAGTTCTCGTTTAGCTCTACTGCGTGTTCCAGTAAACGTATTTCGTACTTGTTTTCCCTCAGCACACACGTCACAAAAATCAACTTTGAATTTTGGGCTGAAGTTTGAAATCATGTTGCTCTTAAGTAGAATTACCATTCTCTGATGACCAATATGTCCGAAACGTCGATGCCACAGCATGACTTGATCTTTTTCACATGTGTCCGCTGTAAACTTCTTAACATCAACTTCGAGTTCATATACAGATTTCCATTTAAATGAGTTGTTGCTATTAAGTCCTCGTCCTTCAAAATTAAAGCCTCTCTTTCACAGAATTTAACTTCAGCTCCAGCATTTGTCAGTTTACTTACAGAAATCAAATTGTCCCGCAAATCAGGTACATGCCTGCAGTACATTTCACATCGCCCCAGAACTTGATTTTAGTTGATTAGAAAAAAGTTGCGTGTTCAAGGATGTCTCTTTTCACGTCTTTAATCTCTGTCGGTCATCTCATCTCCCTGAAGATGGCTCCGCATTCTTCATACGTTTTTCTTTCTTGTCCTACTTGATAATCAAGTGTTCCTAGAAACAACATCCCAAACCCTATACCATGGGAAGGAGGACCCCATCACACATCATAAAAACAGAACCCAAGGGCACCCTTTTTTGAATCAGAAATTGCCATTCAGGCAAACTGGACTAAATCCAGAGATTTTGATAATTAATGTTCGTGTTTTTTTTCTTTTTGTTAATAAATCTTCTAAAAACGAGAATTCAAGTTAACAAAAAGGAGCCTCCGGAATAAGGATGGGAATCTAAGGGAGTCCAAACAAAAAACATTCTTGGACTATAATTATGATGTAATATAACGAACCAGTTCTAAAAGGTTTTTGATGCCGATTAGGAGAGCAAGGATTTGATTATCTCCTCGGAGACGGTTTCTTCTTTATGTGAAAAAGTGTGGGAAGCCATATCAAATTTTATGATTACACAGTCGGTGGTGTTGGTGGTGTTCAATAAATTTTATGCTTGATTGATGTAAAATCTTGTTTGGGAAAATCTTGCATGCATTGAGGGTGATCCGAATAATTGGATAATTTTGTGTAATTTGGTTCTTTTTTTTATTTCGTTTCAGGGAAGATGAATCGAAAACTGGGTAAGTCGATTGAGTTTTTCTACAAATTGGTAACTTAGGTGAACCTCCAAACAACTAAAAAGAGAAAGGTTAGCTCGAAACGATTGCCATTGGAGAAACTGTTTAATTAAAGCCAGAAGTTGACAAAATATGTTCAATGTGCTATGAAGGCTTATAAATTGCTGATGTTCATCCCTGAATACAGTGGCGCGACAGCTCTTGAAGAGCCAAAACTTAAGTGACTTACTCTAATCAACAATTCTCTGGGTGCGTGTGAAGAATTGAGGGGACCTACAATTTAACGCCGATTCCGAACGGCAAAGTTGAGAAGCACTTTTTCATGACAGATTGATACTCTTGGAAGTTTTGTCAGGTCTTCGCAAGAGGCAGTGCCCGTGAAAGATGAAATAAAAACTTTTTGGGCACGAGTAGGACTCGAACCCACGACGTTTTGCTTAGCAGCCGACGCACCTAACCACTAAGCTACGGGCAGCTGATAGGTATCCCTGAACCAAGACATATTTAATGAATTTACAGGATTTGCATCTTTAACTAAGTCCGAATGAAGTGTTAAGTTAGGCTGGCTCTCATTTGAAGTTGAAAAATGAGCTGAAGATCTGCGACGACTGCATGTTTATTTTGTACAGGAACATAGGACATAACAGATTGTCCGCCGCTATCACGCACTGTAGTCCGTAGTTTCATTTAAAGAGATTATAATCGCCAAGGATATCCCGATCAAGGCCAACACGTGAAAATGCTAGGAGAAACTTCGACGTCAAACGGCTACAATCGCAAGATCCTATTCCGATCGTGTCTCCGAAAACCTCCTTAGAAGTCCTGTACTGCCTGTAGAGACCATCATGGGAACATTGTGGTGGAACCCCAGTTTGTGCTGAGGATATGAAAAGACCACTTTTTGAAGCCACATTAGGCTATGACCAGCCAACCATTCAATTTGTGTGAAGCAGACCACCAATTCCACCCACCCGACATTGACGAAGTGAAGATAACGATATTTAAACTTAAGTCGAACAAAGCTACTGGAGCAGACGGGCTAGCCGCCGAACTGTACAAAGCAGCTGGAGATGATTTGGTTAGGAGCATGCACCAGCTCATCTGCAAAATTTGGTCGGATGAAAGCATGCCCGATGAATGGAACCTCAGCATCGTATGCCCGATCCTCAAAAAAGGAGATCCCCTGAACTGCACCAACTTCAGAGGTATAAGTCTCCTTAGCATGGCCTATAAGATCTTGTCTGCCGTGCTGTGGGAACGTTTGAAGCCTTTCGTCAACAACCTGATAGGTCCTTATCCGTCTGGCTTCAGACCCGGAAAGTCCACCATCGATCAAATATTCATTTCTTGGCGAAGACCCAGGAACTTCAAATCGATACCTACCACCTTTTCATCGATTTCAAGGCTGCGTATGACAGCGTCTATAGAGACAAACTATATAGAGCTACGGACAACTGGAGAGGCTTGAAGCTCAAGCTTATTCCAGCCAAGGATGTTCCTAGAAAACCATTGGCTCGCATCTTATTGCCGCTCATAAGTATTAAGCCAACAGGAGCGGAGCTAATTAGGAGCCTTCAACGACTGAACCCGCAGATTCCGATGAATGGCTGGGCGGTCATCAAAACGAAGGAACCGCGCAAGAATAGCGCGGTCTACCTTCTTAGGATCTGCGAGGCAAGCCGCAAAGCCCTGGAACAGGCACAATGCAAGCTGAGATTCGGCATCAGAAGTGTCTTCATAAAGATTCTGGAGAGTGAGGAAGTTGGCCCCACCCTGAGTGATGATATAGTCGAATTAGACGACGTCACCATGCGGGTTGGAGTCCCCAGAGAGGTGCTGGATCCTGGCCCCTAATTAAAAACGACCCGCTACGCGCCATCCAGGTTAACCTGAAGCACTCAAAATGTGCCACGGATAACCTGAAGGTTTTCCTCTGAGAGGAAAACATAGATGTTGCAGTGGTCCAAGAGCCATGGGTTAACGGCCTCGCGGTAAGAGGCCTCAAGGTTAACCAATACGACCTTTTCTACAAGCCCAATAACTGGAATCAAGCACTTCTAATTTAACAGTTGTTAGGTTAAAGGATAGGCAAGATTCTAGCCTCTTCGTACATGGCGCATGACAGAGAGTCACCGCCTGAGGAGGTACGAATTCTAGCGGCAGAGGCAAAAGCAAGAAACACAAACCTGCTCAGGAAGCGATGCCAATGCCAAACACTCAATCTGGAGCAGCACAGAAATCAATGACCGAGAATCTCACGAGGTATGGTATCAAAACGGCGCACTCAGCGAATCAAGGTCCAACAATTGCTTGGCTATTGTAAGCAAATGAAAAAAAAGATACTCATACGCCAGAGTGCCCCTCTATTGACGTTTTCTCCCTTTACAAGGGAAATATTACCTAAGAAATCGACGGTTTTTTTTTCATTGTAAGGAGCAATCTCATGTGCACATACCTTCCACCAACAAATTTTTTTTTAAGCCTCAAAGCTATCAATTGACTGAACTGATACTTTTTTATAAGTCTCCCATTTAATCGCCCCCCTCGTTTAACAGTCTCATTAAAATAATAATAAAAATCTGAGAACTCGACCCTTCGAACCGGTTATCCATTAAAATCCCAATTTTGAGTAACGTGTTCGGTCGAGTGTTCCCGATGTCATTGCTCTCTCACGAGAACACCCTCAAAGATTGTTTTAATCTCATGTCCGGTATGCGTTCCTTTATGTGTGCGTCCGCTGCATTTCCGAAACAATTCAACAAAAATCACTGCAAGCACAGTCTGTTGCATAACATTTGTTCTCACATCAGGAGAGTGTAAAATGTCAGCCCAGCCAACACCGAAAGCCAAAAGTAATTTAAATACATATATTTGTGACCAGACTTTCTACCCTCCATCCACCGTTCCCCGTGGCATTTCCAGATCAACAGACGGTTTCATTCATGAACATGACGATGCACTTGTTGCACGCACATCCCAGCCTCCATCCACCCATTCTTTTCTTTTTTTTCTTGATTTGAATTTTCAGTTGTATCCCCTGTTCCGAATGTTTATTCATCAAGCAACAAGTCGACAACGACCGAGGACTGTCTTTTCACATTAAAACCTCGTTAAGCCCAAACAGAGTCCCATAAATTCTCATCAACATAAAAACCGACAAACCAGCAACGTCCACATTCGAGGAAGACCGAGATGTGGATGTTGCATCTTGTCCACTTTTCTAGAGGGGTATTTTTCTGTGTACCCTCTGTCGATGGATGGCGATGCCGACAACGACAACAAATTTGTTGTTGCTGCTGTCCATCGAGCAGAGCGGTCTTTCCTCTTCGTCACTTCGACTCCAATCATCCATAAATAGCTCGCTTTGATCTGCCACTTCTCTTTCGCTGGTGATCGACTATCATCTGAGCTGACGGAGGCACTCTGTGTAGCACTACGAAGAGGAAGACTGATATGGATGTGGGGATTGAAGCGGGATGGGAGGGTGCGCTTGCGCATACACATTAGCGGAATTAAAATAACGAAAACTGTTGACACAGTGATAATTAAACGGTTCTGATCGTCGCCACGTCTTCGTTTCTTTTTTCTTCTTTTTTTTAAGTTCTTCTTCGTCTTCTTTGCAGAGGACAGAATTTTTTCTTATCAGTTTTTTTTTTTTTTTGTGAGGTCGATAATGTTGTTTGTGTTGGTGGAGATTTTGGCGCCAAAATGTTTGGAACCAGTTTTTTGCAGTAATTTGGGGAATTCGCTTTGAATCAGGAAAAGGAGAATTTCACCAGCTTGTGATTATTGTTTGTGGATCATTGGGCTTACTATTACTGGAGTATCTTTTTGTTAAACTATCTCCAATTATCGGTACAGACTAGCCACTAGCCCTAATTGAACCTACCAATGGTAAACGCGAACACCACCTATTAACAAGCATTGTTCAGAGTGGTGCTATGGCCAAGTAGGCTAGTGGTCATGTTTCTTCAAATATCAAGATGAACCGATGATGTATAACTTCTTGCGAACTTCAACCTTGCTAAGTGACTGCACGCCTTCCTGGTAAAGGCGACCGACCACAGCTTTCCACTAGATTGCTGCAATCAAATATCAAAGTTCAGAAATCACTTAAATTCATTTAGAGCCCAACTGGACTGATGATGTCATAGCGGCGGCAGCGGAAGAACTTCCAAGGTGGAATCAACGGTGGCGTCTACAGTTCCAGTCAGGATGAACTACTTAGTGAACACCTTATAGGGCTACCACGACATATTCGCAGCCCAGGCCTATAAGGAGCGGTTTGGCCGGCTCTTCGTCTTAGAGTTAAACTAAAGACCTGGCCCTCCAGGTTGGGGGTCGTGCGTCGGGGTGACTGCTCGGCCACATAAAGAAGAAATGGTTCCGAAACACCAACAAGCCTCGGATACGGACGAAATTAATGATGACGACCCACGCAAACGATTTAAGAACAACGAATTTCGGTTTTGCACTTGGAATGTTAGGTCCCTCAACAGAGCATGTGCAGCCGAACAATTAGTGGAAGCCTTTAACTGCTATAAAGCAGATATAACTGCCACGGCGACTGCTACCGGGAACAAAATCAGCGTCTATTTGGATGTGGATTTGTAGTTGGGGCTCAACTCAGGAGGAAGGTCTTGAGTTTCAACTCAGTGAATGAGCCCATCACGACAATCCGCATCAAGGCTTAATTCACCAACATCAGCCTCATCTGCGCTCACGCCCCCACTGAGGAAAAGGACGAAGACACCAAAGACAGGTTCTACGAGCTCCTCGACAAGACCCATGAGCATTGCCCTAGCTATGACATTAAAATCGTTCTTGGAGATTTTAATGCTAAGCTGGGTAGAGAAGAAATCTTTGGTGGAATAATCGGACGACATAGCCTACACGACACCACCTCCGGTAACGAATTAAGGCTAATCGACTTCGCTGCGGGACGAGACGTAATGGTAGGTTAGGTTAGGTTAAAGTGGCTGTCATGGATGTTAAGAGACACACTTAGACCAATCAAAGGCCCATTGTGATACCACATGAATCTAAGAAGGCTTTTCTTCGAAAGCTCATTGAAATCAATTAGAGTTCCTTACGAAACGTAGAAGATTAAGCAAGCAAGTACGCGTTTCCCACATCTCGATATCCACAAGGGAACATGGAAATCTCCTGACCAATCAACCGTCAACCAGATTGATCACATTGCGATCGACGCACGACACTTCTCTAGCATGCAAGATGTCCGCACATTCCGAGCTGCCAACATCGACTCGGACCACTACCTGGTAGTGGTCGGGTATCCCGATCAAGGCCAATACGCGAAAATGAACCTAACGGACGCTTTTGATGTCAAAAAGGTTTTAGACAAGGCGATGCATTGTCATGCCATTTCTTCAACATCGTTCTTGAAAAGATTGTGCAAAGCTCCAACGTCAACACCAGAGGCACAATCTTTCAAAAGTCCGTCCAGGTACTAGGATACGCAGACGACATTGACATTATTGAATGAACACAGCGTGATGTCAGTGGAGCGTTTGTGAGTCTTGAGACGGACGCCAGGAAGATGGGTCTAGTGGTTAACGACAGATTTAGCTTCGAGGTAGTTAAGGACTTTGTCTACCTGGGATCCGCTATCAACTCAGACAATAACACCAGCGCTGAAATCAAACGAAGAATCACTCTTGCTAATCGCTGCTTCTTTGTACTTAGAAGGCAATTGAGTAGTAAAGTCCTCTCTCGAGCATCTAGAGCGACTGATAATGAATTTTTCAGGACTGGGCAGTCCGAAGTCTTAGCTCATTGTGAGTCTGGCAGCTACCAGTAAATGCTCCTCGGAAAGTATGATCAGGTGCCTTTCTTCCTTGTAGCACGCGGTTGTTTGGTAGTTCCACCATTTTGAAATTTCCAGGCTCCTGCTTGGGTTATTCGACTTGAAAAGTTAGTGTTAACTGTCAGCGCAATATCAGCTGTAGCAAACTTTCTTATTAGTCCTATTTAGTTCAACTCCTTAAGGATTTGGTCATCAACTAATCACAATAATCGATATTGTCGTCGGATTAGGCTCCCTCCAGGGTTTTCCTGGTGAAATTCTTCATACGTTGATCTTCAACAATTGTACTCAAACTGCTTAGAGGTTCAAAACTTAAAAGCATTTGTAACATTTCCGCATGCTCCCTTTTATCCAATCTTTGTAGCCAAATTTTACGCCCCATTTGATGCTTTCGCTGGTGCGAAATCCCCATCCATTAAATTATTATTTGTGGTTTCTCTCGATCAGCTGGGACTTACTCGGTTTTGGGACAAATTTTCTAGGAACCCATATCAACGGCTTGTTTTGTAATTTCTCAAGAGATGTCAATCAATTAGTGTGTTCAACTGGATTCTGGATATTTCTATGAATTTTACTGTTTACACGGTCTTTTGACAACATAGAATCCAAATAAACAAAATTATTAAATTTTTAAATCCCAAGGTCCCAGAATATCGTCTTAAGCCCGGGGTTCTTTGTAAAAGTTAATGATGTCATTTTTCGTTGGGGGAGTTATTTATGGAATTATGAGCGAGGATGCTATCATAATTTTTTCTTTATGCTGAGCATAAAAATGCGAGTTGTTGGTGGAGCAGATAAACTCATAATTAATGAAGCTTTGGGTGCTAAAAATATAAACGAGTTGAGAAACGGGGTAATCATAATTAAATGCGATCTTGAGTCGACATGAACAAATGTTTGGCGCAATGTGTTTGTAATAAATCAAAAATTTTTGTCATCTGAGACTCGAAAGATGAAGATGAGACTTGACCTTGAACGGCTGAGCATAAAATCTTCAAAAGCGACATAGGCTCCAGTGCTGTCATGATTCCGAGTTGAATTCTTTTCTGACTGAAAATCAGGATCAAAGAGAACGCATAATTGGAATTTGAGCTGAAAAAGGATCATCAAGTTTTATGGGGGAAGTCTCCTTTGTTATAGGAAATCCGGTAAAAAGTCAAACAAGTCAGGACTACCAGTAACGTTCTATTCCTCGTTTCCAACGACAGTCGTTTTGCTAGTAATTTCGATAGCAAACTTTTGTTACATTAACTGACAGCTCTCCAGCACGTCCCTTAGCGTTATGGTTATGTGCCTTGGCAGAACGCTCGGGTTTGAATCTATCACTTGCTCATAAAGTTTTTATTTCATCTTTCACGGGTACTACTTCTTGCGAAGGACAAACAAAACTTCCAAGAGCATCAAAGTTTCATGATAAAAATGGTTCTCAAATTTTTCGTTCGGAATCGACGTTCGATTGTAGGTACCCTCAATTCTTTACACGCACTCACAAAATTGCTGATGAGTTCAAGCCACTAAGGGCTTGGTTCTTCTAGAGTTATCCCGCCACTCAATTTTTCTCAATCATGTCATATGTGATTTCGTACTCGAACTCCTTAAAGCTCGCAAATACGCGGCGTTAATGGAACACTAGCCTTTTCTCCCTAGAGGTGTTCTTCCGCGTTTGCAAAACTACTGAGCAAGCTTTCCTTACAATCCTCTTCTTGTGGGCTTGTTGCGAGTCAATGGGGAGCACCATTTGACTAGCATAAACTCAAAATATGTGAATCCTCCTCTGCGTCTAACTATCGTCCACCAGCAATTACGTGTCGGACTAATGACATCATTAAATTTGTCAAAATCTTGTTGAATCTGAACGTATTAAAAATCTCTGTGTTTACATCACCAACATTCCGATACTTACACGCACCCTCCCCCCTTCCCTTTTAACAACACTGAACAGACTTGAGCAAATGTCCATATCTTGATCTGATTCTTTAAGTGTTTGCTTATTCAGTTGAATCGAAGTGTCACTTTAAAACCGTAATATCTTTTTCTTGACGGTTTTTTGATAGATTGCTCTAGAGTAATAGGCCGTTGATATATACCATTAAGATATTCATTTAGCCATCATCATTCATTCCTCCCTTTATATTGATCGTCCTGTCAAGTGCAAAGATTCGTTTCTTAGCCGCACTACACGAATGTAGTACTCTTTACCATGCTCAATCTTCTCTGTCTTTCAATGCCCGTGAAACATTCAAGAATTCAAGAGTAATCTACATCAAATACCCATCAACATGCAATCCAGCTTAATTTGGATCGTCCTGTCCAGTACAGAGATTCATTTCTTAGCCGCACTATACGAATGTACGAATGTGGTACTCTTTACCACGGTCAATCTGCTCTGTCTTTCACTGCCCTTGAAATATTCAAGAATTCAAGAGTAATCTGCATCATGTACCCATCATCGAATCTCTGTGCAGACGGACCTTCCTTTCTTCGCAACTCGTGGGATTTAAGATAAAGACAATACAAAAATGAGACCGGTACTCCTTCAAAACCGGGCGGCAGCACGGCTTAAAGCTGTTTGCCGTTCCCTCTGCGGCTGGCACAAAAGAGGTGGTTGTGGCTACTCATGATCCCTCTTCTGTTGCAAGTTGCAGCGAGAGTAGGCAGGTAGTGAAACCTGATTTGAGCAGTGGTGAGGTTGTGAATAACGGCCCACTGCTTCAGGGAGTAAACCTCCCGCCATTCAAGTCGACCAGAAAAGGCAGAGACCGTCTAAGGCCATCTATAACAAAAGGCGTCAGGCTGATAGAATCCTGAAATCATCTGGTGAATCACTGGATGCTGGAGGGACCTCGAAGCTTGATGCCCGAATTAGGTGGGCCCAAAGCGCCCTTTCGAAACCGAGGACGAATGATTTAACGTCAAAGCGCGAGCGATCTCTGGAGGGGGGCCACTTCGACACCAAAACGGCCTTGTGTGCAGAACACCAGCACTCCCCTCAATCCTTCTCTTCGAAAACCTTACAGCGACGACGACGTGGCGAAAGGCAAGGTGATTGTTGCGGTTATCGACAGGAGCGATATAGATGGCACTGAAACTCTCAGCGGGCTTTTTAAGCCTCATGAGAGAATTTCCAGGTTCACATCTCTCTATAAGCGATGGAGGTTGGCATCAAGGGCATGCCAAACTCATCGTTTGTGACGATCAGAGGTCGTGTGATCTGTAAAAGCTTGCTGTTAGCAGGTTAGGCGAAATCTGGCCAGGTGCGAAGCTCGAAGTTGTTGCTAAGGAAGACATCCCTAGCAGACCTAGAGCCCGCACATGGATTCCAGCTGAACCTTCGTGTTTCGAGCATATATTCCAGATAATTCAGATCCACAATCCATCTTTGCCTACGCATAACTGGAAGATCGATAAGCTGCAGCAAGTTAAGGGTTCTTATAGAAGCGCCATTGTGGTGATCAATAAGGAATCCCTGGCTCCGCTAGCGCAATCTAAAGGTTCAATAAGATACGGCTTTTTGAGACCGTCTCACCTTGAAGGTATACAAAAAAGATGAGGTCCCTGCAAACTGCGGGCCTCCACCCCAACCCGAAGGTGAACCTTTAGCCGAGAAGCCTGGAACATCGTCATCCCTACCATCGTTAGTTGACGTTGTACCCATGTCTTCTCCGGTGACGGTTCCTTCTACTGATGTCGACAACTGTCAAACCTTAATGGAGACTGAGGACTGTGTAGAAGTTGATCTTCTGATTCGGAAGATACAAACAAAACTATGGTGGAGGTTAATCTGCCTAATTGTATCCAAAATAACGCAGTAAGTGCAGATTAATCTCCAACACTCAATCAAGGCTTCAGCCTCACTCCTACTTTGCCTGCCCAGAAGTGGAGAAGACATCGTCCTGATCCAGGAACCATGGATTGTGAAATCCATTATTCGTGGACTCAGGACTCCTGGGTACTACTTACTGTGTGTGAGTGATAAAGGTGAACCTAGATCTTGCATATTAGTAAAACGTAGCATAAATGTATTTTCACGCCATAATTTCAGTGATAGAGATACTACCGTAACTAGGCTAGAAACAGCCAACGGGGTTTACAGGCTAGTGTCGGCATATCTCGGCCATGACCACCTTGGCCCTCTCCCTGGTCAGACACTGGTAATGGAGAACATCATCACTGAAGCAAAACGGCAGAAAATCAGCCTCATTGGAAGCGATGTTAACGCTCATCATACTGTGTGGGGAAGTACTAACATCAACGAAAAAGGTGAGAGATTCGTTTCTTAGACTCAATACACGAATGTAGTACTCGTTCAATCTGGTCCGTGCTTAGCTGCCCTTGAAAAATCCAAGAATTCAAACACAATCTGCATCGAGACCTCTCCTACACTTTTAACACTTACACCTGTACCCTGGGTTAGCAGGTATTAACAACCCCTTTCCAAATGCAGGAGTATGGGCTAGAATAATGTAACAAAACTGTAGACCAATGTTTTCATAGGTGCAATTTATCCCACGTCTGATAATTTCAGAACATTGTAAACCTTGTTGCAATTTTTTTTTGTAACAACTAAAATAGTAATCCTTCAAAAACGAAAACACAAAACTACTTTGGTCTGTTCTTTAGGCAGCTTAGGGGGCTCTTAAAATCATAAAACTCCCCACATGACTGATCGCCAAACACTGCACAAAAATAAAAACAAATTACAAAAACATCCCACAACCGCCAACACACAAATCCATTAAGCCCCGTCCGGGAGAGGAATCCCATAAACCTCTCAGAACCATTTGAAAATGAATATCTGTTCGTTTAACCAACAATTCACAAAAATAGAATTTGAAAATCAAATAAAAGTGTCAGCACCACCACAAGCACGACCTCCATCGCCTTTGCTGAACCCGTCAAGACCAACCCGACCATCATCGCGATGAACACCAACTCCATATCGTCATTATGATTACCCTCGAACGTCATCAGTCGAAAAAAGATTGCAGTGTTTGCGACATCGGATCCTCGTTGTGGTCTTTGGCCTTTTGCTTTCCATGCTCTCATGCCATCATTAAAACGAAAAACAGACTCACATGAAGCCCCCAAAGAAACAACAACAAGTCACCTTTAAGACCGTCTAATAAAAACAAGGACATAAATTTTAAACAGAGCGAATCGGCATCTCTTTCACTCTGACTGTGGGAAAAATTTAGACTTTTAGATTGTATTTTTAGTCCTTCTGGTTTTTTTCTTTGCTTTTTGTTTGTTTCTTTGGTTTCTTGAAGACCAGTTGGAGGAAAAAATGCGGTCTTGATGGGTCTGCGTCGGTCGACGGACGTGTGGGTCGGGTAGAACGGAGTTGCATGGAGCGAGGGCGAGCGCGTGCATTGGCTGCAGGTTTGGCGCAATTTTTATCATTTTTGTCTCGTCCTCAATTTTTTTTTTCTTTCTCGTTTCCTTTTTGTTTGGAATTGAGAAACTGACCGAGACCATCCTCCGAGAAGATATGTTTTGTATCTTTCGTGGAAGAAAAAAGAAAACAATAATAATGACGGTCTAACAATAACAACCCAACAAAACAGAATGAGAGGCAGACCAAGAAACCGAATCAACTCGAGAGGACAAGGAATGGATATTATAATAAACAATCCGTTTGTTGGGATGCGATGGTTCAGTTCGTTGGTTTTCTGGGCTTCTTGAGATTTTGTTATTGGAATCCGCTCCTGCTGAGATCGAGATTTAGACTATGCCACGGCGAAGGCAAATGCGTTTGACTTCGATATCGTTAATGTTTGGTTTTCTTCACACAGCAGTGAAGAACCCGATTGGGCACCACGCATGCATTTTGCTGATGTCCGACGACACTTGAACTGATCGTCATCAGCAGTTTTTTGTCGGGCAAAGGGATACACACAAACAACTCGCAGCATCAGCGATAAAAGACAAACGACAATTTAACACTTGAAGTTGGTATCCCAGGAATGTGGTTGGCCAACATATCTTCACGATCGTTGGACTTGGAATGCAGGGCGAAGGGTTTGATCGATGATTGATCAACAAATTTGTATTCGTTCTTTTTTTATTTTAATTTTTTTTTTTTTTTTTTGTTAAGTTGTTGTAGAAAGGACATTTTTGTTCAGTTTCTAACCTCAAAAACGCAGAGCGAAATGCACTCGATGACTATTTTTTTTATACAAAGTCAAACACCTCCTGTTGTTGCCAAAATTCGAGCAAAAGTCATCCTGGAACGCATCAGAGAACATCTAGGCCACACTCGAAGCCGAACAAGCAGGATTCCGCGCTGAATTCTCCTGTATTGATTACATGAACACCTTGCTGATCATTATTGAGCAGTGCATTGAACATCGATCACCCCTAAACCTGCTCCGAAAAAGCCTTTCGCTTTACGGAGTCGGGGAAAGTAACATATGATGCATCCAAATGTCACCTTCTGCATGCAAGTTGGTTGTTGGACAATTTGAAAATCCACAGCGGAGTCAGGAACCGAACAAGACGTCATCTGCCAAATTGGCAAAGCAAAAGCTGCGTTCGTGCGGTCCAAAGTATGGAGGACGAGGAATAACTCTCAGCATAAGAAGGAAGCTACGACTGTTTCGCACAAATGTCGAATCTTTGCAGCTTTATGGATGCAGCACCTGGAAATTTACTTCAGCCATCACAAGGAAGTTGCAAAACCTTCGTCAATAGATTTCTTTGCATCATTCTAAGGATTTTCTGGCCCAATCGAATATCCAATGAGGACCTTCATAGGAGGACAGGTCAGGAACCTATTGACTCCATTAAACAAAGATGTATGAGGCAGTGTATTGGACATACGCTTCGAAATGGTAACGATTGTATTGCAAATCAAGCAATGCTGTGGAATCCACTCACACAATAAGGAAGATGAGCTGTGCGACCGAGAAGCACATGGCGGAGGACAGTCGAGGAAGAATCAGCGTCACTATGCAAGAGTTCAAGGGAGCTGAAACACAACTCCGGATACCGAATACAATTGCGCGTAGGTGTAGTTGAGGCCCTATGCACCTTTAGGGGTATCCCACATTTAAAACAAAAATTTGTTACGTCACAATGAGGTTCTAGACAAATTAGTAAGTTTTACATTGGAAGGTCGTGTAGATGCTGGACCAGCCTGAACAGCCTTATATCGAATCCCAAATCTACAGGTTGTAGAGGTTGAGAAGACCGAAGGCAGCCAACTACTGAGCAAGCTGTCTTGGGAATTGGGACGCCTATTGCACTAGGTCGAGTGCCAAACTAGACTGAAGAACTCTAACGAACGAAACGACACAGCAATCCCGGACTATAAAAGAAAACCGTACATCCCAGACTATAAAGCACCAGCCATAAGATGAGACTGCCTATTTGAAAAAACAACACGAAATATATTAAAATTAAGAGTAGAATTAAATTAAGTATAAGATTTACACTTTGTTAAATATAATTCACATCTTGTTTTTCCACAAAATATTATAAGACAACTCGGCCTGGTTTATTGCCCGTGATTAAGTCTTCAGAGGCGCTCGACAGTTTTACCGCTCCCAGTGAGTAGTTCTTAGCCCGCTCCCAGTAGGCCTGATGACATAGTTTAACCCCGCTTCCCGTAAGTTGAGAGCAACCGATACACCTCGCTCCCCGTGAGTTGAAGGCAATCGATAAACCCCGCTCCCCGTGAGTTGTTTAAAATATCAAGCAACTTTAATCTTATATTTTGGGAAGACGAAGAACAACTTAGAAGTTTAAAAGTTCCCGATTGCCAGTATTCCAGACCTTGGGATGTATTAGGTTTTTCGAGTTAAATTCTGGACGGGTCTAATTTGCACTGAGTTCGATAAAGAACTTCGATTAGGTTCGATTTCGGTGCCGCTCACTTCTAAGACAATCCCTTACCCAAGTGGTTTCTGACTGGCAGCACAACACAAGACTGCTGGATACCGCCTCAAAATGATGTGTCCAGGTATAATCATGGCGAAATTTGATCACATACGACTGTGCACCCAGACAACAAATCAGGCGTTCTGAGGTCGTAGTCATAACCCTTTGCTTATGCCACTGCCCAGAACTCTAGCACACTAAATATGAATTCCTAGATAGACAGTTCTTCAGTCATTTTGACTCAGATCAGGAAGCGTTTTCTTAGGCTCCATCAAAGCCTGGAGAGGACTTGAAAATATCTATCCATAGTGATTGCAAAATTAAATTATTTTCAAGGTATCACAAAGGATCTACATGGATCAACATCATTTGCGATTTGCCAGACCAATTTTACCTTGCATAACCTTAACAGGCCACGATTAATCTAACAGTTTCTGCAGTTCCAAGCTCAGATCTTGAATCTTGGCTTGAATAACGAAAAGCCAGCGTTTCAAAAACCGGAACTCAAACTCATCTTAGACCGAATTCCCTGAACTGAGCTATCCTAGAAAAGAAATGATGTCCACTCACATGATCTTCTACATAAATCAAAAACAACGCATAGATACATATTTGAAAATCACAAAATACATGGGTATCCCATACAAGCTTCGACCACTTCGAGAACATGCTCGAAAGGAAAGAGCCAAAGAGCAAAAAACTAAACGATAACGTCACTTTGCCACTTAGCCGGCTTTTTCACCTCCTTCATTCTCTTGAGATCGAGAAAGATTTGCATTTTTGGCGGGAAAACTTCAACTACAAAAAAAAAAAAAAATAACACCCAGTACATATGTACTCAAAAAAATGTGATCCAGCAACAAATAACCTGTCCCTATCGTACCGTCTCTCTCGACAAAATGAATGGTATGTGTTCGACTTCGCAGTCTTTTAACCGATTTTTCAAAGTCTTCTCATGCATCGTTTTGTGTTTGATTAAAAAATTGAAGAAAAACACAAACAGAAAGTATACACTATCCTTACAAATTTGGAGTACCCTATGAATGGTTGAAAAAGATGACAGTCTTCTACTGTTTTCAAAAACTAGCGTTTCTAACCCAGTTTCAACCATGAAAACGCATCAAAAACTTAATCATACTATTCTTACATCATTAAAGGTATGTTTTGAGGAAAAATCAACTGAGTACAACACACCCTATGAATCCTAAAAATAAAATAATATCAACCCAATGCCACCACGAGTGAATACAAAGTGTTTTTTGCTGCTGTTGCTGATGATAATGCTGTTTACTTCACATACTGCTGGTTTGGATGGTTGATGGTAGAACGAACGTATACCGCTTATGAAGCACAACTATATGGCACAGAAATTCCAAGAAAACCCCCGGCCAGAAGAAGATTACTTCTTCGTCTTCGTGTGATCTGCGGACTGTGGATGGATGCGCACAGTCATTCAACAAAGAAATAATAAAAAAAAGGAAGAAAACAAAAATAACATCGTATCTGCTCGGCTCGGCCGGCATTGTGTGGTGCTATGTTTATTTATGTGAGTTAAAGGATAAAAAGGAGCTGTCAAATACATCAGCGAACCAATACACCGATATTGTCCATTTACTTATGGTAGTTCTTCGTTGTCGTCTGTACGCGTCGGCCGGCCGGCTTATGCGGTTCCAAAACAAAAAACATATGATTTCGCGGCTCTGCCCCACTATGCCGCTGAATCCAAGGAGCAGCCCACCGTGATCTTGCTTGTTGTTTGGTCGAACAATATTCAATTTAGTTTTGTGTTTATTTTTTGGGTTTTAAAATTTTTGTTTTTTGAAGTGATTCTTGTTGCCTTTGCTTTGCATTAGCAGAACTTGGGAGAAGACTGGCGAGATGGGCCATCGTTAGTTACTAAGTTAAGCTTTGGGTTCTTGTTTTTGGGGGCCTTTGATAGCCCGCAAACTCGTTGTCACTGAGAGCATGCTTAATGGGAAGACAACAGTTTAAAGAACAAG
Source organism: Sphaerophoria taeniata (assembly GCA_943590905.1). Classification (NCBI taxonomy): domain Eukaryota; kingdom Metazoa; phylum Arthropoda; class Insecta; order Diptera; family Syrphidae; genus Sphaerophoria; species Sphaerophoria taeniata. Next base: position 266,029,948 of record OX016540.1, read on the forward strand.
AAAGGTTCGCAGGAGAATTCCTGTTAAAACATAAGAAACTAGGCCATCACAAATGATAGATGGAACCTACTAGAAACCTGCGGTAACACCAGGAAACTCTGTCCTCATTACGACAAGAAAAAATCCGATAAATTTTTACTTCTCAAAAAACGGGACATAACCTTCTTGGCTACCACAAAAAGAAGATGGGGCTTAGTACAGATGACATATGTAGAGTAGAGGCTGCGGCGATGAGGGAGAGCACGAGAACACAGCTCACTTCCCATGCCACTGTCCAGCACTCTGCCGTACTAGATTAAAATTTTTAGGCAACAATTTCTTTAATGAACTAGAAGAACTATCTGATCTCCCAGGCAATCGCCTACTGAACTTTGTCAAGTCCACCAAATGGCTCGACCAACCATAGAATTCATAGGTTAAATTACTTTTTCAGAAGTTGCAATCTAAATGTGACGGTAACAAAACCAACTGTCAGCCCATATAACCCAACCTAACCTAACTAGGTCATCACAGCGCTTATTTGAATGACGTTGGCAGCGCCAATCGAACTACCGCTTCGATAAAATTAGACAGCTTATGTCACCCAAGAGAATGGAAGGGCCAAGATCCTGAAAATAAGAGTTCTATTTAAGTTCGAAAACAATAGAGGGGTTTTCATCTTCAACCTGCTTCAGAAACCTCTTAAAGGCTTAAAGAAAAAAACTACGCGAGCGGCTGCTCAAAGTCAACAGAATCTATTTTAGTCTTTCAAGGCTACATCCAAAAATTTTACCATTGCTTCGAAGCTGCTGCTGTAAAAACAATAACTCGTACGAGTTCTCACTTACGGATCCCAGACTTGGGTGCTTAGCCAAAGGCACTATGAACCCTGTAACGATGCCACATGCTTTTTCAAAAAATAATATTTTCCCATACGGAATTGAAGTTTCGTTTATACAATTCACACTCACTCCCTTCGGAAAATAATATATCTAGAGACTTGGATTTGGTGTGTGAGACATTGCACTGAATTATAAAGTCACTATCAAAGTATGTCCATCAACAATGGAGCTGAAGTGAAAGCTTGTTGAACGCTTCTGCTGTTTCTTCCGTGAAAAAGAACTTTTTCCCCTATTTAAGTGGACCTTCTAACGTGGAGAAATGCGTTACGAAACGCCGATAACAGCCTTACATCCCCAGAAACCGTTGTTGCGCCATAGTTTGTGGTGAAAAATCCAGGATCGACGTAACTTTCTCCGAATCTGTTTTCAGACAGCCTTCCGTAACAGTATATCCCAGTTATTTCGATTCCTTCAAACAGAATTTTGACTTCTGAACATTTATCGTTAGTCCCGCCTCCTTCAGTCGTCCGGCCAGTAACCTCAGAAGTTCCAAATGTTCCTAGAACGTACTTAATACTACCAACAAGTCGTCCATATATGGGAAGATTTTCTATGTTAGTTAATAGGGTACCACTTTGTTCATTAATCTGACCATGCGTAGAGGCGCTTTGCCTACTATGGCTTGATGCTTACCGTCGTCGGCTGTCTTCACCCCTGAACAAAGCATTGAGAAACTCTGTCCGTGTCTGTTCACTAGCTCCATACCTTCCCAACCCACCGATATCTAACAAACCGTAGTTCCGTTCCCCAAATATTTGGACAGTTGCTTAGGTGCGTGGATCGTCCGTCGGTGTTGCACAGGGTGGTCTCTTCTATTGCCTTATATGTCGCTTTCCTTTCTTTGAAACGCTTCCTCAACTTAGCAATCTTGTTGGAGATAACTGTATTTTGCTTGTGGAAGATCCATTTTCGCGCTTCCAGGTACACTTACTTATTCTTTTGTGCAAATTTTTAGGTAGCCTTGTGAGCGCTGGCAAGAGTGGTTTCTGAATTTAGTCGATAGCGATTGTGGGTCGTTTGAGGATTTTCATTGCTAGTTTCATAGAAGTGGCTGGAGCAATCTCTGTTCGTCTAGCAGGTATTGGTCGGTTAATATAGGGGTTTATTGGCGTTCCGGGGTCTTCTCTCCAGAACAATTCCCCTGGAGCTTCAGATTGCTCCTGGGCTCGTTTCCCGTAATATTATCTGGTCAAAGTCAGCCTGATATTGTCTACAATTTCATCATCGGATTTTCTGCCCACCAGCGGTAAGGGGTTCTGATCTTTTGAAGACTCTAATTCCGTTTTGATTGCCACCAGGGGCTTTGCTACCTGCTGATCCACGGTTAGTGCTGCGGCCAACCGTAAAAATTGCCGTCAGGGGCATTATAACTGAAAATTCGTACCATTCATATCACGAGCTATATCAAACCTAATGTGAATCAGAAATACACAAAAAAACATGTTTGGTAGCTCGTATGAGCGAAGAGGAACCGTCCTGGACAAGCCTTTTCGTTGCTAGGAGACAGCGTGGCAGACCAAATTTGCGCAGGCAGATGGCGTAGAGCAGGATGTCCAAATTTTAAGGCGCGAAACTGGACGTCAGTCGTGGCCAAACGATCGGGTACATGGAGAACTTATTGAATGAGGTCCGAACCGAATCCCCTTTTGTTGCAAATGAAGGCAGAGACTTAATCGACCAGGCCTCACAAAGTAGGTCTGTCAATCCATCCCTTTTCTAATCGAGTTTATTGAACATGTCATTTGAGTTTTTAAACCCTTACTACTTTGCCTGGAGTATAACCTTATTCTGTTAGTAAAAATTGCTGAAAAATCGTCTTCCTCGTTCTTAGTTTAAACATACAGGGCCAAAGATAACACGAAGTAGTCCAAAACATCGTCGTCCTTTTTTTGCAGAATGCGCAATGTCGAAGGCACTTTCTTGTGTGATGGTTAAGTTATGCAATTCTAGAGAATGCTTTGCGCTCAATTGCCTTCATAGCTCGACACGAAGGAACAAGCAGTTGTTCAATTCCGCGAAAAATACGAAGCTCCAAATATTTGTAAATTCCAACTTGCCATCCCTACTGTAGCTGTAGGTTCTGACGACAAAAAAAAAGTGAAAAGCAGAAAATGTTCCAAAGAGAAAGAAAGAAATTGCTTTGGAATTTTGTTGAACGAAGCGATTACCCAGACGTAATATTTCATTTGGAGTGCAGCCCCAAGACCCGTAGAAAATCATATGGAGACGTATGCCTCCGCGAAAGTCCGGATTTCGGTATTCCACTTGAATGCTGAATGAGTTGGCATTTCAAATGCGAATCGCAGGACCAAATTTATAGCAAATCCAGAACCGAACGTTTGAGAATATACACAAGGAGGAGTTCCTTCGCATTGATATGCTGCTATGCTTGCCTGCGGATGCCTCTTAAAATCGTTTCTACTCCTCATTCGATGCGATGTCGAGTGGAATCTTTGATCTTGAACGACCGACCACGACACAACAACGACGAAAACGAGGACTCAAGAGATGAAGAACGAAGCGAATTCTCGATTACTTGGACCAAAGCATGGGAATCAAATTACAAAATATTGCTAACACCCACTTTTAGTTGTCGTGACGTTTGCCAGTTTACAGCTCGCCTGTTCCAAGTTGCTGCGGCTATATCGAAAAGGAAACACTGCGCAGTGAGCCGGGACGAATTATATATTTCTGAACGCAATTTAACCGAACCTTGTTTGGGCCGAGGATTGGCACATAAATCTCGCCGTGCATCGTCTTTCGAGTCGTCGGTCGTCCGTCGTCGACATCGTTTTCATCCAAAGATAGACATAAACAATTATCGGCTGATCAAGAGTAGGATTCTTGTCTTGGAAGGAATCTATCCAAAAGTTGTTGTTCATTTTGGTTTGCAACAAAATTTGTTGAGTTAAAAAATAGCTAAATAAGTAACAACCCAGCACTTGAGAGAGAGGATTCGATTTCATGACGATAGAAATGTGCGGATGTGTGGATGCATTGTCGTGGGTTTTGGTGGTCACTTGAAGTTAATTTTGGTTTGGTCTTTGAAATGTGATCGACGGTTTTGGATTTCATGTTTTCTAAACGTCATGATTGGCATTGAACAGGAAAGAAAAAAAAAAACTTAATTGAAGGTTTTTGAAAACAAGTTGTTTGTTTAGTTTCAAGTGAGTTTTTGAAACTGTATGAAAATTATTGTTCTGTTAAGTGCGTTCGAGATATGAACGTTTTTTTCTGTTAATGCCGATTCCTTCAAGGTCATATCCCCGCAACATACAAAAACCTAACCAACGTACTTTGTGTACTTTGTAAGTCTTGGAACAAACATCAATTCCACAAACGACACCTAAGTGGAAATCCGTCGAAGAATTACCATTGCGGACTCCTGCTACTTCCGTTTGACCAAACAACTGGGTTCAAAACTCCTTACTCGAAAGACAAAGTGCTTACCTCGATTTACCCAGTCATACTCTGCAGCGCCGATTCCGAAAGAAAAATTCTTCGACAAATTTTCTGACCCGTATGCGATGATGGCGACTGGAGAAGAACGTTCAACCGCGTACTGTATGAGATACACAAAGATGCGGATGCCAGAGCGCTTGGTTTTGGCGAGTGGAAAGTGCATGCGAGGGACCATTCCCGATGGAAGGTTGTAGTGTCTCAGGCTGAGATCCTTCATGGATTGGAAGCCGGATAAGTAAGCAAGTGAAATGCAGTCTACCTTCCGTTGTATAGAAGTCACATGATTTCCAATAGATAGGTAATATTTTTCCATACCACATTCACACTCACTCCCACTCAATCTCCTCTACTGCTACTACCAAATGATACTTTTGTATCAGTTTGTAACATTGGTCAAAGAAAAAGTCTTAAACAGTTCTAAAAACAATTTCATCTTTGGAACTTCCCCCCCCCAGCACCGGTAAGGGGTAACGATCTTGAAGTCATTTCGTCTGTTTTGATTGCCACCAAAAACTTTGTAGCTGCTGATTCGTGCCACCAGAGCCTTATACCTGCCGATCCGTGGCATTGGCATTGCTCCTGATGATTCGTGCCTCCAGGGACATTTTACCTGCTGATCCATGCTACCAGGGGCATTGTTCCTGCCGATGCATGCCATCAGAGGCATCGTACCCGCTGATCCATGCCACCAAGGGCATTGTTCCTGCCGATCCTTGGCACCAGGGGCATTATACCTTCTGATCCGTGTCATAATGAGCATTGTTCCTGTATATCCGTGCCACCAGAGGCATAATAACTGCTGATCCGTGCCACTAAAGGCATGGTACCTGCCTATTCGTGACACTAGGGGTATCGTACCAACTGATTCGCAGTCCGCTTATGGTATCGACCCCGATCAACGCACCAGACCGATTTTGTCCGAGGACCCGTCAAACAGTACCAGAAGATCAATTAACGGCCGTCCTCCAGGGATAGCTTAGAGCAGATCGGTGTCACCAGAAAGTTTAATAAAATTCATGTTTTTATATTAAGCTATTAAGATAAGATAATCCCACAAACGGAGCTGGTCCTTACTGCGTTTCGGGTTTGTGTGGTTAACAGCTTTGAGAGAGGTTGTTGAGTTTTGTTGGTTCATATTCTGGAGGTCTGGAATTCCAAACCTGTTAAGATTGCAGGTGGTGTCCAGACCTTCGATAAAGGAAACGACACCCCTGTGTACAATGATGAGCAACTTTGAGTCCTGATATCGAAGCCAAACTCCTTCGTCTCTTTTATGACAGTAAAAGGCTTACTACTTTGGAACCGTTGAAAATTAAGAAGATGACACTAACTTTGAACCATCGAATGATTCTTTGCACCAAATAACGATTAACGATTTGGAGGTTGTCTGGTACTACAATTTGGAAAAGAAATATTAGTTAATAGAAATTTCTATGAAGCTTGATATTATCAACTGTCAAAGCGCAAACATCAACCATCGAAAATTCTTATGCAGCTTAAAAAAAAAACTCATACTAGCTGAGGAGAAATCTTTGAAAGGTTTCGAGGGAGTAGCTCTGCACATTTTTTTGTAGAATCATAATTGAACAGAGGTACATGGCTTTTAACTTTACCTTTTCAAAAACATTTTAAGAGAAAAAACAACTCATGGTTTTTTAACTGCTAAGGATTTTGACCATAAAGTAGCAAAGGTATTTTTTACTAAATGATTTTTGTTCCTGAATGGAAGCCGATTGAATGAATGAAAGATAAAAAACACTTGGTTTGTCAATGGTTTTTGAAATTTTGAAATTCTGATCCTTTATCCTTTCTGAAGTAGCATAATAGTCGCTGAAACTGATTTTTGTTGAGTAAATACAATTTCTCCACTCAGACCTAAGAAAACAAAGAACAAATCTTTTTTTTATTAAATAAGAACAACACTCGAAAGGATTTCTTTGCTTGAATTCAAAAAAATTGACCTCTAAAAATCATCCTTTGAAACTGACTAGAATACCAGCAATAACGAATGAATGAAATGAATATCCTTTCCATTCATATTTTTCACTTTGCAACACTTTCAGCAGGACAATGACACACAATGACGCAATGTCATCTCAAATTGTAAGAAAAAGGCGATTACCAACAGCAATGCAAAATGACCTACTGCTGTGACAAAATTGAAATTTCTCGGTCACCTGAATGAAAAAAAAGGACAACCATTTCCATAGCACGTGCGTTCATCTTGAAATCTCTCGGACTTATCAAGGATTTTCATAATTTTGATGTCCTGTCCACTGGATTGAAATCAGAGGACTCATTTTGATTGCAATTTAAATGGATTCGTCTTATTTGCAAATTTGCACTTAATTCACTGCCAAACTGGACATATTGTGAAATGTCCGAATATCGAAAGCAAAAAATCTGATAATGCCTGCCAGGCACAGGTCCTTTCCAAACACAAAGACCAAATTTAAAGGGAAAAGAGGTCTTTTGTGTGATTTTCTCACCCAAATGATCTTCTATTCAATATTCCATTGGCATGCAGGTTTCTGCAAGGTTTCTTGAGATTCTTCCAATTTTCAAGATGTCCTTCACATGAGATACAAAATTTCAAGAGGAAGACAAATCTTTCAGTTTTTGAGATTCTTTCTTTTCCTTGAAGTGGAATTTCGGTTTCTGTTTTTTTTTTTTGGAGAAGTCATGGTGAGGTATTCTTTGACTTTCTATTCATTCTTTTTGACAGATTTTTGCAATAATTGACATGCGGTAGACATTCAAAGTGAAGAAGTTTTTTCTTCGGTTTTTGGTAACCGATCAAGTAGTCTAATTATTTTTCAGTTGAATTTTGTTGCTTTAATAGAAAATTGTATGAGTTTTGTTGCGCAGATGTTGAAATTTCCAAGAGGGGACTTGTTTTATTTATTTTGATAAGATTGTAGGCGGATTAAAGTTGTTGATAAAAAACTTAGCTTGTTCTACAAAATTCGACTTTGCATTCAAAGACGTATTTATAGAATTTTAAACAAAACAGAAAATAAAATTAAACATTTCCTACATTACATTACATTACATTTCACAGTACTTCGCACATAAATGTAACGAACTACAGACACATAGCAGCACTGGTGACTGAGACCATCGGCTAGGACAGAACAATACATTAATACAACAGAGAGAGACAGATAGACACATAGAAAGAAAGCACACATAACAGAAACCTCAGAGGAGATGACTTATATTTGTATTGTCTCATGTTATCGCACAGGTGGCCTCAGATAAGCTGGCGATTTTTGTAGAAAAAGAATGCTGATGAAGCTGGGGTTTGAACCCGTAGCGTTCGGCTTTGCAATCCACTACTCTATCCTCTGAACCATGGCCACCTGCAATTAAACATTTCTTGCAAGTGATAACATTCTATTTTGTTTTTGTATTTCTTCTCTTGATACCTTTTTTTTCAGTTTCTGTTTTAAGCATTACCCAAGTTTTCGGTCAATATACTTAAAGCAAATTAATGTTTTCATCCAGCTATGATCCGTAGCAAGTTTTAAAGTGTCCACTGTCCAGTTTCACAGCAAAGTTGATTGAGGAGTTCTCTCAGTCCAGTTTCACAAAAAAGTTGATTGAGGAGTTCTCTATCAATTGTATTGTAATATTCGGCTTGGTCCGACAATTAAAACTTATTCACAGTTTGTAAATAAAACACAAACTTCACTTTATTCAACACTTTCAATTATTACTTTTCAAACACAGTATCTTTACTTTATAGCAGTTCACAATCAATTGAAATTGCTTCGCTGCCAAATGGGCTATTTATATAACTGAAATAAGTTCGAGAAACTACTAGGTTCTTGTAGGAGCTGAATGTTCTCGATACTTAACGAAGCGAGTTCTCCTCTTAAACACTAGATGTTGCCCCTCATTTTAACTGTCCTGTCCTACACAAGTGTTTGCTTCTACAAATAAACTTATTGCTACATACTTATTTCACTATAACACGATATTAAAGTGATAGAGATAAAGAGTGTGTCTATGTACATTACATATAGACAGAGATACAGGGTGATAGAGAGATATAAAGTGTATACACATTACATTGCCCCCTCCTTACGATTGATCGTTCTGAACAAATCCATCATTCTCATCATCACAGTAGCAATGTAGCCGGTCGCGATGTACAACTTAAGGTTTTCCTTTGACTCCATTTAGTATCCGGTACACGACGTCGTTGATTTTTCTAATGACTGTATATGGACCTTCCCAGTCCCGTTGAAGTTTCGGTGACAAACCTTTTTGTCGATGGGTATTGTAAAACCACACTAGATCTCCAACTTGGAACTCCGTTGTTGTCGCTCGTATATCGTAGCGTGTCTTCATTCGGTCACTGAACATCTTTATTTTCAACTTGGTATTGTCGTGGATCTGAAGTAGTCTTTCTCTGAGGTCATCCATGTAGTCACCCTCTTGTGGCTCCGAAGTGGGACATCAAAATTTTATGTCGCTCGGCAGTCTGGTGTTCCTTCCCATCAAAATCTCAGACGCTGTATGGTCAGTTGAGCTATGTCTTGCACTTCGATACGCCATCAAAAACAGTGGAATGTGTCGATCCCAATCTCGCTGGTTGTCGTCCACAACTTTGCAAAGATGTTCCTTAAGGGTTCGGTTGAATCGTTCGACCATGCCATCAGATTGTGGGTGGAGTGGTGTTGTTCTTGATATGAAGAAGCCTACAAACTTCCTGGAATAATTCAAAATTCCTTCCCTGGTCGGAATGCAGTTCTAATGGAACGCCGAATCTGCTCACCCAATTGAACACAATTTGGTCTGCGACTGTTTTGGCTTCTTGATTCGGAATGGCGTATGCTTCAGGCCACTTGCTGAAGTAATCCATGACGACCAGAATATAACGATTTCCATTATTTGTGCAATCCTTTCAAAGGGTGCTCCGACATTATACTGCTGCATTTGGCTGTGATTCTTTTTGTTCGGGCCTTTGGTGGCAGCACAGGTATCGCATTTTCGGTACCACTTCATCATATTTTCAGTGAATGTGGTCCTAGAAGAACTCCATGAAAGTTCGGTGTTTTATCGTGAAATTTCGTTCAGTTCGTTCAGTGGGGAACCCCTTTTTTGTCTCAATGAAAGATATACGTTGAATGGTTCCATACTTGAGCTGATGAATAACCCAAAGAGTACCAGGGGCGGGAACCATTAGGTTCATCCATTAAAAGCAACTGTATAGTGCGTTTCTTCAAATCTGAGGCAAAAGAGAATGTTACCATTAGTGGTAACAATTATCTCGCCTTGTTAACTTGTCGCCAAGATCGAGCGATATCACACTTTTGAACTTTTTTCTCGGGGGATATGACTAGCTCAGCTGCTATAAACGCTTTTAACGACAATATTACTCCTGTTATTCGCTTATTACTAGTCGCTATGCTTGAACTAGTATCCGTTAATTGGATCCATGATTCGATATTGCTTTAACGTCAAAGTCAAATAGTCCGTTGGTCCTCAGACCTTCACCGCGTAACAAGTTATCGTTACCACCGTGGACGGAAGAAGAGGAGTAGCTCAGGTACTACCTGGAAGCCCCATTTTAAAAGCCTCTGAGTTTGGTGTACTTTCTAGTTATCCTCACGAAACCAGAAGCTTCATTGTAGTGTCCGTTTTGAACCCACGACTTCATAAGTACCATATCTGATTCCTGCTTGGAAAAGGCCATTGGTTCTCAACACTCGTGCTCCAGGTAAAGTTTTTATTAGACTGTTGAGGCCAACTATTCTGAAGGACTTGCGATCCCTTTCCAAAGTCAGTATTTGACGCCGAACTGTCTGAAATAATATTCTTAAGCTGTTAGTTCTTCTTTGGAATGACTACGAGTCAAAACTGGTCTTTCGGAATACGCCAAAATTCTATGAACAAGAGAAGTCGTGTCTTGATCACAATTTGGTGATTCTGGTGACAAGTTTGAGGTCTAACCAATGACTGAGGCGTTCATCGTCATGTGTAGGAGCTCATAGAACATGTCTTTTGTAACTTCATCCTCGAGTTCTGATGTGCGAGCTGGGCCCTATTGCACCAACAACTTTTCACTTTTCACTTTGCAACTTTGCAAAATAATAGTTTTCTGCAAAGTAAAAGTAAAAAGTGTTTCACCAAAAATGAAAAGTTCTCGACTTTTCACTTTGCAAATTTCTATGTTTTTTTGCAAAGTGAAAAGTGTGGGTGTTTCACCAACTTAAAATATAACTTTTCATTTTCAGTCCTAATTTGAAAAGTTGCAAAGTAATACAAATATAAGATTTGGGCGTCTTTTCCTTGTTATTACGAATTTAAAAAATATGTGAACAACTGTTTCGTACGAACTTGCTCCTGTTTTCCAAATAATAACTCAAAAAAACATTAAAAATAAAAACATGTAATTAAAATTCATAAATAAAAATTTAAATTTAAATATTTATCTTCAAAATACATTCAAGTCTGAACTTGGACCAGTGGTTTAGGCTGTAGATGCGTTTAATGACAAACAGACGGACGGAATAGCCGGACCCACTTTTTTCGACTTCTCTATCGTCGTAATGGCATATCTCATCAAAATCTCAACTTATTTTTGCGAATTCAATACTTGCCATACTATATTCTATGTGGCGCAAGTAAAAAGTAAACAACTCCACTAGTGATAAAAAAGTGCAAATGTCAAAAACAAAATTTAATGACAGAATGTCATAGAAATAGATATTAATAGTGCACGTTTTCTTCAAAATTTTCAAAATGAGTCGTACTGATAAGAACGCCAAAAAGTTATAGTTCGTTCAATAAAAAATGTCAGTGAAGGCCTTATGGGAGAGCTTTTTTTTAAGCAGAGGTGGCTGCTAAACACTCACTTCATAGAAATGACACAAATTTGCTCCCAAATTACAAGCGCGCCGGCACTGATTTATACACACCAATTGATTTATTTTCCCTTAAGCGTTGTTCATCTCTCCATGACCATTCATTTTGCATGCTAAAAGCATACTGAAAGTACTGATCGTATTCTTTTTTCTTCTCTCAATGTGAGAAATGACAGCATTGCCATTACCCTTTGGAAGCAAACCTCAAGAGCTTTTTCAAAGGATTTTGTGAAAGAGCTTTCTGTTTTAAAGCTTTTGAGAACAACATTTATTGAGATGAGAGCGTTAGGTATTACCGCCTCAATTTTAATATTTTTGAATTTTGAATTTGAATTTTGAATTTCGAATTTCTTTTACTTGCTTGTGTGAACGCTGCAGGAATGCAGTTATACATTTATTGATCAGATTTTTTTTGTTCATATAGTGTCGTGGTTTTATTTCTTTGTGGAGAAAAATAGGTCAAATAATGCGGTGAATAAATGATAACAAAATTCGTTAATAATAATAATAACAGTGAACAGTGTTGTTTTGTTTTGCATATTAACGAAAATGTCTGCAAAAGCATCAAAAGATTTGAGTGTAACAACTGTTATTCGCTTGCCACCTTATCACTGCGAGCTTAATCCAATTGAATTGGTTTGGGCCTAAGTGAGAGGTATAGTAGCATGCCAAAACAAGACCTTTAAAATAAAAGAAATAAAAGAGTTATTTACCCAATCACTCACCACCGTTGACAGCGAAAAATGGGATCGGTGTGTCCAACATGTTGAACGGGTTGTTGAACCTTAAATGTGGGAAATGGACATATTTGCTGAGGAAGCTGTCGAAAGGTTAGTGATAGATTTAAATGACGAAAGTAGCAGCAGCGAATGTTCGACAGATTAGTGATAATTTTTGCGCAAATACTTTGAGACTGAATTTTTGATAATGTTTATTTTTTTTATATTTTTAAATTTAAATTTAAATCGCCAGCAGGTGGTAACCATACACACTACTCTTCGAATTCCGGTGATTTAATTTACAAAGTATGGCAACCACGGCAGAGCTTTTGCTTGAAATAGACATATGGAAGCTATTGCTACCAGAATGAGAGGCATATGCCCTATCTTTCCTTCACTGACATTTTTTATTGAACGAACTATAGCTGTTTTGGAAGTGGTAAAAAATAAAAAAGCTTTATCATTTCGTTATTTTTTCAATTCAAGGATATTCTCTTTGGAAGCAACCTTCCAAAATAACGCTGCGTCCAAAAAGTGGTAGGAAGTTGAAAATTAAGGACTGAATGTATTTCTTAATGACAGACCACAAAAAATTATTAAAAACAAACAACGGCCCAAGAAATGCAAAAACAAACAGTGTGGGTGAGCCATCCTCAACAATTAGCGGTATAAAACTTAGTTATAACTTATAAACCTATTCTCATACCTACTGATGCTGAATAAACATATAAAATTTCATCAACATCGGTCAAGCCATTTCGGAGGAGTATGACCACTAAAACTGTGACAGAAGAATTTTATATATTAGATAATAATCTGTTATAATGAAATTATATATAAAATTGAATATAAAACAAAAATAAACGAACTTATCACAAACCGCAAAGAAAATTTTTGCTTTGCATATTATTGAAAAGCTTTTCAGTATTTGAAATGCAAAGTGCAAAGTTTTTTCGTTTGGTGAAACGAAATCAAACAATTCTTTGCAAATTTGCAAAACTTTTCACTTTTCAGAAAAGTACTTTTCACTTTGCGAATTTGCGGTTGGTGAAACAAAATTTGCAAAGAAGGATTTTTTGTTTACTTTTCAAAAAATTAATTTCCTCTTTGCAAATTAGCGTTTGGTGAAACAGAATTTGCAAAGTAAAAGTGAAAAGTTGCAAAGTGAAAAGTGAAAAGTCGTTGGTGCAATAGGGCCCTGATGTTAAGTTTTGAAAATACTTTTTTGTACAAGTCCACATGTCAAAAATCAATGACCCAGAATAATAAACATTCCTGTGACCGTCATAAACCCTCCAAATTATAGCATAATATTGAGACCCATTTAGACTTCTCACAAACAAAAAGCTGTTTGACATGACCCAATACAAAATTAGTGTCCACATAAACTGTCGCAATTTTATCAACATTCTGTAATCAAAATACCAAATCTTTAAACTCTTCCCATTAGTCTGCGCTCAGAAACCCGACTATATCGTTCGAAATTACATCAACTTAGCGATTTCATGCCTTTGCCTTTGATCATATTTATGGAACGCGAAAGGCGAAACCCAATTTTATCATCGCCCATTACGACTTTTTGTTGTTGTTGTTCTTTTTTTGCAATGTGACTGCCGGCACGAATACTCAATACCAAATCACTACCTAACTTCCAACGTTTATTTTCGTTTGTTCGTTTTTCCCTTTCTTCGCCGATAAAGCTGAGAAATATAATCAGCTCAAAAGAGAATCCCGAAAATATAAGTGCGGAAAAAAAACTTGTTTGTCTTCGGAATTTTGGCGCGAAAAATTTCAAATCGAGCTCCAGAGAATGTGCATTTGGATATGGTATTGCGGCTAAAGGGCCCGCGCAGAGGAGCTCCAAAAAATCCTTGACGCGATGATCTCAAAATTTCGTGAGAAAATTACTTGAGAAAGGAAAAACGTTCTTGAATAAAATTGTTATTTTTACTTTGGTATTCAATCCATTTTCAGATATGTCAACCCTTTTCAATTTTTTTGAATGACCAAAGGCTGGTCAAGTTGATTCAATTGGAGGAATTTTGCCTCATTGTTGTTATATCTGATCGTCTTGGGTGGCACTTCGGAAACGAATATGTAAATCAATTGTTTGACGATGGACTCTTAACGGCTGGAAGAGATAGATGCGATGCGATTGATGAACGCACTCATTGACAACTTGAACTTTTTTGTATGCAAAAATGCAATAATGGCCTGAGTCTCACAGTGAATTGATTATAGTCTGTATTTTGATTGCCGAAGTCTTCCAGATTCGTGATTTGTCTTGTTTTGGAAATTAAGAAAAAGCTGCGATGTTTGTGCCTTTAATTTCAATAACTTGGTGGTACTTCTCTATCTCTCAACACAGTTAGATCTGGCAACCTACTTGAAACTATTTTCAAGCTATAAATCAGACGTCTACTTACACGTTGGATTATTTTCAAAACAATTAATAATTGTGTTGTGAATAATAATTGGGAATTCGAAATCTACAAACTGTCATAAGAACGATCAAAACCTAAAATAACTTAAACATTAGGAATGATTCTAAGAAAATTCGTTACAAATTTCAAGCTATATGGGCCACTCATACAAGCTAGCGGTACAAGCTCGCATATTTCTTGATATCGAGAGTCAAAATAACAAACAAAAAATTGTGATAAACCCATAAAAAAACACCGAACTAGGTCAAATATGGAATTAAAGCAATCAGCATGTAGAACTATTTTGAGAGAAAAAATAAAGAAACTTGACGCCGTTCGTTTGGATGCCGTTTATTTGAGCTTTCGCTATCAAGACCCAGAATGAACATTTGTACATGTCTTCACCTACAAAAGTTGTCATAGCGACTAGAATGATTGAGAGTTGGAAAACGAATAGCTTTTGGGGAACCCTTTTTTGAAGATTTTACATAAAATTTAATTAAAAAGAAAGGCAACTATGTATTTGACTGAACGGTGCATTTTAGGAGCTTCGCATAATTTTAAAAAGGTATTGGCTGTGCATTGTACTCGTAATATACATATTTACAATTTATTGAATTATTACTTAAGAAGTTTGTTTTCTTAATTTAAAATTTACAAAAAATATTAAGGGATAAATGATAAAAAATGCATAAAATAATAATTCTCGGGATGTTTAGTCCTGGTTGTCCATTGGTGAGGCTCTTAGCCGCGGTTTAAAGCTGATCCCGTGTCAGTGTAAAATTGAAGATCTCCTTCGTCGGTGGTTTGTTCGAGCTCCTCTCTTAGTACGTCCAGAGCGCATAGATATCTCGGTTCAGGGTGTCTTTGTTGGGCGGTTATTCCGTTGATGAAGTTGTTGGGGTGATTGCTTAGTGATCCTACGATCTTTTTTGCTGACTGAATTAGATATTTGTCCAATGGTGTTATTTTCGCTTCGTCGTAGACTCGTTTGTAGCTGAAATGCCTCCTGTGCAGCTCCGCAAGACTTTTCGTTCGAACACTTGGGGTTCCTTGATTGCTGTCTTAGAAATGGTATACCATACTGGGAAGCTGTAAGTGATGACGGGCCGAATTAGCTGCTTGTATATGTAGCTTCGTTGGTTTGCTGAGTCCTGTTTTCCTTCTTAGAAGCGGATTCAGTCGGTGTAAAGCGTGGTTGGCCTTCTTTAGCACTCGAGTGAGGGTTGAATTTCATCATCTCATTGAAGTGGACTCCATGGTATTTGGTATTTCTCTTCGCTGCCAACGTTGATCCATCGGGTAGAGAAATTGAGATGCTTCGGCATCTTCCAGCTCTTCTTATTCTCCCTCTGTTATTGGTAGGCCTTCGAAAGCAAATCAGTTCTGATTTCTCAGTGTTGATGCGCATCCCCCATTTCTTGTAAAAGTGTTAAAGCCTTTGTATATGGGATTCCACCTTCCTGGCTGCAATGATAGGCGATGGTGAAGAGCAGTATGTGATTGAGTCATCTGCATACAGAAGACTCTCACATTTACTGCATGTTGGCTGGTCGCTGGTCATCAGGCTGAAAAGGAATGGTCCAAGTTTTGATCCTTGAGCTACTCCAGCTTTTATTGTCCTTGTCGATGATTTGAAATTCTCCAATTGAATAAAGAAGTTCCTGGAAGAGAGAAGAGAAAATACAATTTTTATTAGATTCGATGGTAAGCCTAATAGGTATAGTTTGTGATTTAGTGTTTCAATCCAGACGCCGTCAAATGCCTTTTCCACATCTAATAGGCACGCAACGGGTACACGATGGCTGTTGAGTGCCGCGGCGATGTCGTATTGGAGTTTAGCCAGTGAGTGGATGCAGAGTAGAGCAGAGTAGAGTGTTTTTCTCTAAATGCAAATTGGAAGTCTGGGATGAGGTTGTTGCTGGAGGTGCACATTTTAAGTCTTCTAGATATAATCTCTTCCAAGATTTTACTGATGTTGTTGAGGAGGGAGATTGGCCTGAAATTGGTCACTAGGTTCCTTGTGCCTTTCTTCGAGATTGCCACTAACTTCGCAGTTTTCCATTTTTGAGGAAAAAAGCAGTTGTTGAGGCAATTGTTGAAAATAATGGTGATGTATACGATGAATACTTGGAGAGTTTCTTCAGCATGAAGTTGGATACTCCATCAGGTTCTGTTGATTTTTTTGGCTTCAGGTTCTTGATGACTTCGCTGACTTCTTCTCTTGTACAAAACTTTTCATTGTTTTCAGTTGGATCATCGGCAGGGTTTGTGGAGCTAAAGATGACTTCTTCGTTGCTTGGCTGGATAGATCGTTGCATTACTCAATTTCCTCGAGAAATGCGGAGTCCGTGGATGGAGATTGTGTGAAGTTTCCTTCGAAGCACGCCTCGGCTTTGTCGGCTGCTGACGAAACCTCATTGCCATTGTAGAATATGATGTCGGGAATACTCTCCTTCCTTCCGGAAATCCTATTAATTTCCTTGAAGGCATTGGGACCAGGTTTTATTTCCTGGAAAGCGCTCTGGCATTCGCAGTCACTTAGTCCTTGAACCGGAGGTTCGCTCTTTCTTGTCGTCTCGAACCTGATGAGAAGACTTTCTTGACTGCAGCGTTAACGTCCATTCGTTCGATATGACCGAGCCAATGTAGTCGCCTTTTCTTGGTACAACGAGCTTAGCCTGTTCTTCAATCGCTGTGAAGGCCACAAGCACAGTTCTATGGGAGCGACCGATGTCTATGTCGTCCGCATAACATAAGAGCTGGATGGACTTGTTGAAGATAGTGTTTTTCGTGCTCACATCTGCTCCAGGACTGTAATGAAGATGTCACATGACAACGCATCTTCTACACCCTGCGCATGTTTGAAACAACTCAGATGAGCTGTTTCTAATTTGCACATTTCACTGCGTATTGTTCAGCGTCACGTAGCACACTTGGATCAGTGTGTTCGGGATCCCGAATTCAGACTTCGCCACCATGTCAGTGAATGCTATCATAAGCAGTTTTGAAGTCGATCTTTTCCAGGATTTGTCTCAGTTTGAATATTTGGTCTATCGTTGTTCTGCCAATTCACAACCAGGGGCCAAATTACGCCATCCGTTATCGAATAATACGTTACTGAATTTGTGTGCTTTTGGCATTAGGTACCTCTCACGTTATCGAGCTTCTAGTACAAAAATTTTAAATTCTCTGCTCAGCTATCGAGCTTAATTTCATTCGACACACAAACAGCTCACTGATGGGAGGAAATTTCTAAGAAGGAAATTATGTTATACTTATTTTGAGAACTTGAGTTATTTTACTATAAAATTCTTTGCCAATAATCTATTTAAGTCAAGTTATTCTGCTCCAAACCTGCATCAATCTCGTCTTCTTTAACACTCAAACTATGTTTTTTTTTCATAAAATAAAAAAATTAATATTTCTGCCTTCACTTTTTCACTCAAGTTTTGTTTTTTTATTTGTCAAACAACAAAATTCCTTCAAAATAATTCGAGACTCGTTAAAACTAGTACAATCGATACGTGACCTAACGATTGTCATAATCCCAATGAGGTTACTTGTTCGTTCGATCACGGATGAGACTCACTCACTCGATAACGGAAGCGGTAATTCGGCCCAAGTTTTCGTAAAGTCTGTACATAAGAGAGCGAACACTCCATGTCTCCTAAAATACGAAAACTGATCGGTTCAAGTATGCACTGGTTAACCGCCGTTGAAAGCCGGAAGAACCTTCTTTGATAAACCGGTTCAAAGTCGTTGATGACCCAAGGCACACCTTGTCGAGAACCTGGTACCAAAACGTTGAAAGTTGAAGGAGAAAGCTCCGTTGATAAACTAGGGGAAGCCTTAATGGACTCACACATACATACATCGTGCTCATCTCAAATCTTCACCCATCCAAGAAACACACAAAGTTCTGCGTCGTGAAGGATGAAAGGAGTCGCAAGTAAGAAGTCCTGTCAACCTAGCCTGATAACGCAAAGCAAATGGTATTGTCAAAATTTAATTCAAAAATAATAAACAACAGATTGAATCAAGAAACATTTATCCTTTCGTTCAATGGGATTCAACTAAGGTTTACTGTGTTCCTTCCATAGTAGACCCTGAAAGCTAAACATTTCACTTCTAGCGAAATCTGAAAGGAACTTTTGCTAACAACAGGATCAAGGCTGCATAAAATGTCAAACGGCTAAAAATACAAGAGATATTAAGAGTTTTACTCGGTCACTGTGATGAAACTGTTGCTTTGAAGAGAAAAGCTGGCGAACACAAGGTGCTAAATTAGATGCAAGCTCGATTTTCTCAATATTTCTTCGACTCTGTTCTTCAAGTCCAAAGCAAATATGCTCGTAGAAAAAACCCTCCGTACCAATTAGAGAAGCCATAAGTCTGCTAAACTTGTCGACGCTACAACGACGCTGGACTCAAGAGAGTCCACAATCTTCCACTCCACGGCAGGTCTCTTAAAGAACTTCGAACCTTCAATTCTTCACCTTTAATTTTTTCATCAATTTTAGGGAAACGAATGACGTTTTACAGAGACACATGTTTCCAGAATGTTGCTGAAAAGCTTTAAGGATTTCTTCAACCTTCTCGATCTCTAATGAGCATCGAATTAATAATCTTAACTGTGTGCATCAATTTCTCCAACTGAAACCGAACCACTTTGAAAGAAATTCCAAGAAACTGCCTCAAGCAAATCCTTGACAGTAGCTGATTACAATCTTAAATAACAATTACGTCGCCTTCGCTTCCTCTTCCAGACATCTCGCAGATTTTATCTCATTAAAGTGTGTCACCATCAATGCAATTCCAACCATCAGTCCTCTAAAATTAATGTGGAAAAATGTCTCTTCCCACCATATTAACTCTCTTTAGGGCACACAGACAAAAAAGAAAAAGAAAAATTGCACAAAACAAATAATTTAGTTCTGTCCATTATTATCCATTTTTTTTTCCTTTCCCAAAAACCTGTGGCATATCTCCTTGGTTCTAATTGCATCTTCTCGTTGCATTGTTGAACTCCCGCCAATCGGTAGGGCATCAAGTGCATCAATGCTCTCATGCCTGACACAGGTCCTTTTTGTGCCATAGACACAATTTATGTCCATGTGCCGATCGATCGTGGGAATCTCTCCAGAAAACATCGATTGCAAAATCTGAAATAGATAAAAACTGTCGAAGTAGATTTTTCTTTTTTTTTCAAAAGGAAAGTCCTTTTTTATCCTATTCACAGTCACGTCTCACGTCCTTAAAAAGCCTTGAAAGACAAAAAAACTGTTTCTTCGAGTGTTTTCATCTCTTTGCAATGATGTAAGTGATTTTGGACGCACATGTCCAACACAGGACGAGATATTATAATGTCTACTTTGTGTGTTAAAAAAAAGACGAAAGGACAATGCCAAGACCTCTTCACTTGCAACAATACAGTGAGAGTCTCTCACAAAAGACACAACTCATCGTTTTTGTGTGACCATAGGAGAAAATTAGATTTTCTTTTCCCATCCATGGGAGTGCCATACCGTTTCGATGACAATCACAAATGTTTTCCATTGTAATTAGCTCGTCGTTAGTAAATAGTTACATGGGAGTGTTACAGTGCAATTGTTGTAGTCCGTGCGAAGGCGTTCGGCGAAAAAAAAATCCAATTATGCTCGGTCTGCATGGCTTACCGCCTCCTTGTCGACATCGACCACAATTTCGTAACGGCCACAAATTCCTCGGCTCAATATGTATCTACATTGATAGGGTGGTCTCATGAACTTTTTTGTAACGGCCGTTTCAGCCTCACGTATATACAAACACATACAGGCACACGCTGCACTTGGAGACACATTCTGCTTGTCCGTTAACCCACATCATCCAGCTCATGGCTCCAAAATCATGCTCCACAACGACCAACACCAATACAAAGACAAACTCCAAATTGAGCCGATAATCTTGTTCCAAAATTAAAACACAAACAAAAAACATATGTTTCTGCCTTTGGTTTATTTTTGTTCTCGATTTTTATGTTGAGCTCCCCAAAGACGGGGCCGCTATACACCTCCTCATGCAAGTGTGTTCGTTATCAAGACACAAACAGCACAAACGAACGAACGTAAACAAAATTTAACCGTCACTTGCTGTCGTCGTCGTCGTGGTCGTTGGATGTTGATAACAACACAACCAAAAATAAAACGACCGTTGGCGCACATGGGAATGGAAATAGCATTGCCCCTCGCACACCCACTCGCTCAACGAGCTGAAACGACCGTTAAAAATGAAAGAAAATAAACACGAAACAAACACAGACTCAAAAAATTGAGCAACGCATCATAGAGCGCTCAAAATGAGTTTGCCTTGGCTTTGCTATGCTCTCGCCTGCTTTTGCCTCATTCTATGTGAAGCGAACCACACCAATGGGGGTAGGTGATGGTATAGTAGGGCCGCTCCGATGTACACAAAACGAAACTCGTTTGATTTGGTTGCAAGTTGCAAGGCGAAGGCCCCCCAAAATAAAAACGTTCCTCATTGTGTGTCTTTGACTTCGTCATACATAAATGAATTAGGTTCAACATTTGTATACTTGGCATTTGTGTGTTAGTGTAGAAGAAGTCTTAGAAAAATCGTATATAGAAAATTTCAAAGAACTCAGAGGAGAGCGAAGAAAAATAATGCAAAGCAGAGGAATACGGTGGGAGAAGAAATTCGTATTAAGAATGAGAATGAGCCAAGACATGTGGATAGGTATGCAGGCAGGGGAGGGCGCATAAATTGAGCAAGCTCAATCTCAAAACGACGGTTACAAGATTTTTACAGTGGGCCTGTGAAGTACGAAAACTTGGTACAAATCAAGCTTGAATTGCTTCATGAGGAACATTTATGCTCTTTCGAATTGCTCTAAACAACTACTTAAGGTGAGCATGGTATAGTGTACAGATCCGCCGATTCAACTCAAACCTAAACTAGTGACGAAGCGAACGTATCACGACGATCCGAATCAAGGCTAAATTCGGCAATATTAGCCTAATATGCGCGCTTCCCCACACAAGAGAAAAAAGACGAGTTCTAAGAGCTCCTTGACAAAACGTATGAGCAATGTTCTAGCTATGACATTAAAGATGTCCTCGGCGATGTTAACGCAAAGCTGGGAAAGGAGGAAATCTTTGGTGGAACCGTCGGAAAGCACATCGTGCACGACACCGCTTCCGACAACGAATTCATGCTAATCGATTTTGTTGCGGGGCGAAATGTTGTGGTATCAAGCACGTGGTTCCCACATCTCAACATCCATAAAAGAACATGGAGATTTCCCGATAAATCAACCGTCCAGCTTGATCACATTGCGATTTCCGGAAGGCATTTGTCCAGCATTCTAGATGTTTGATGTTTGTTACGAGGAGCCAATCTAGTTGTGGTACGAATATCCCCACAACGACCAAGACAAAAAAATGCTGCAAGAAAATCTGACGCCGAACAGCCACCAAAACCAAACCACCCATTTGACGAAGAATGTACGCAGGCACATGCAGCTAAGCAGCAGGCATACAAAGCGGTGGTTTATAGAAGGACAAGAGCTGCTCGTGAGCTCTACGAGCAAAAGAGGAGAGAGAAACGCCGCCGGCTTCTCCTGAGAAGCATGATAAGCGTCAAATAGAGGATGTTAAAGGAAAGCCAACAGCAGGTATGAAGTTCGGAGGTTTTATCGGAAGGTAAAACAGCTGGCTCAAGGTCATTGAGCAAAAACCGATGCCTGCAGAGATGAACAATGGAACATCATAGTAGTATCGCAGTCGATGCTGAGGATTTGGAAAGACCACTTCGGCGACGACGACGAACAGAATCCCGCCGCAAGCAGGAGGCATTCATTGGACACGATGATAGCCAATCCTTCCGTGAACTCGACATAAACAAAGTAAAAACGGAAATATCGCGGCTGTCATCCAACAAGGCAGTTGGAGCAGATGGTCTATCTGCCGAGCTTTTCGAAGCACCCGGTGGGCGCGATCTATAGATAGGAGCATGCACTAAATCATCTGTAAGATATGGTCGGAAGAATGCATGCCCGATGAAAACCTCAGCATTGTTTGCCCTATCCTGAAAAAGGGAGATCCTCTAAACTGCGCCAACTACAGAGGAATCAGCCTACTTAACATCGCCTTCAAGATCCTCTCTGAGACAATCTGTATAAAGCTATGTAGTTTTGGCGACCCTGCCAGGCTCGTTCGCATTTGCAAAATGACATTGGAGAACTCACGCTGCTTCATCTAGGTTGGCAATGAGCTTACGGAATTATTCGATGTTAAAAAAGGATTCAGACAAGGCGATGCACTGTCGTGCGATTTTTTTAACATCGTTCTTGATAAGATAGTGTGTATGCGAGGGACCGTTCACGATGGAAGGCTGCAGTATCTCAGGCTGAGATCCTTCATGGATTGTGAGCCGGATAAGTAAGTAAGCAAGTTGATAAGATAGTGCAAAACTCCACCGTCAACACCGGAGGCACTATCTTCCAAAAACCATTTCAACTTCTCGCATACGCCGATGATATTGATGTAATGAGAAGAACACAGCGTGATGTCAATGGCGCCTTTGTGAGAATTGAGACAAAAACGGCAAAAATGGGTTTAGCTGTAAATGGGGACAAAACTTAGTAATATGCTGACTTCGAGGAAGGAAGCCCAACATCGACGGCTCGAACGGAACGTCACAGTAGACGCATATAACTTCGAGGTTTTAGAGGAGTTTGTCTACCTAGGTTCCGCTATTAACTCGGCTAAGAATACCAGTGCTTTGATCAGACGAAGAATAACTTTTGCTAATCGCTAATGCATGCTTCTTTGGACTTAAAAAGCAATTGAGTGGTGCAGCCTCTCTCGATCAACTAAGGTAAAACTATACAACACCCTCATCATCCTAGTCCTGCTGTTTGGTGCAGAAGCATGGACACTGACAAGATCGTATGAACGTGCCTTAGATGTTTGAAGAGGAAAATTATTAGGGTTATCTATGGGTCAGTGTACATTGATTGAGAATGTAGAAGACGATTCAACAACGAGTTTTACGGAATATACAACAACACAGACCTAGCCAGAAGGGTCAAAGTCCAGAGACTCAGATGGCACGGTCATTTAGAGCGGATGGTCACCAATGCTCCGGCTCCGTAAACACTATTTCCTTGAATGAATTGTGATTTGAGCAACTGCAAGTAGACAATTTCAGACTCCAAAAACCCATGCTTGCCCCACTGTCATATCAGTTTGTCCCCATCAGAAAGAATGAGCAGCCAAATAATTCTATTCTCTTGCCCTTGTTGGGGTTCTTCTTTCTCAGCCGTTATTTTGTGTCGCTGTTTATTTGAATTTTCTTCGAGATCGTGCACAAAAATACGTTACGAAAATTCTTGAGGTGTGGTTTTATAATACACAAACCGAAGACTTTTCAAACAACAACTCAGCCTGCGTTCTAAACCCCACCAAACCCACACAAAATAAATGAGATACATTTTTCTGTATTATTGTTGTTTTTCTTTAAAATGCCTTTTGGGCTCAAAGAAGATCCATTTGACACTCGTGTGGAGATGTTCGCCGCTGATAAGATTCTTTTCAAGATTTTTGTCTTTCTTATTTTCTAATAATTTATTATAGAGATGTTTTGTTTGATTTGAATTGGATGGTGTTTTCGTCTTTCGTCGTTTTGTTCGTTACCAGTTCGCTCGCAGTCATATAGGCAATAAAGGTATAAGTATAAAGGATTAGTGATGTATCTGTGGATCGTAACTGGCGAAAGAGAGAAAGAAAAATTGAACATAAAAAAGTTGTGAAAAGAATTTCTAATTGAATGGCGGGCTTCTCTTCCGTCTGATTGTCCAATTGGTGTATTTGTGCAGTCAATTAATTTATTGATAGTTTTGATGATTCAAGAAGACGAATTTGACTTGAAAACTTGGCAAATGAAGAAATTTAAATAAATTTGTTTGAATTGAATTGAGAGTTATGGCTAATGGATGACATTTATATTCATTTATGATTGAGTATGGGTGGACGGTGGCGGTCGGTCGTTGGGAAAGGTTAGGTACTGTGCCTATGGTATTGAGTTCTTCTTTGTTTAGTGGCGTCTTGGACATTGAGATATAAATTCGAACAACGACAATAGGCTTAAATGCCAGTTTGTAAGACACTTTTTACGAGGTGAAAACACTTAAATTCCTTGGTTTTGTAGATCGACAGCACTTCACACTTCGAAAAGTCTTCGCATCCCAACAATGAATGGTAAGAAAAACCTCAACCACCTTACCGTGCGAAATTGGAAACAGCTGGCTAGTGACTTAAACTGTTCTTACCTAGATGGTTGATATCCTCTACCACCTATGTGCTCCACATGAGTCAAGGCGTCCCTTTTCTGCTTCGTCCTTCTGAGAAGGATTCGAAGACTTCGGCCCGGAGCACTGATTCCCATTCGCTCTATAAACGCGGTTCTTTAACCTCAAGTTTTTTTTAGATAGGCTAGATCTGGGTTGCTGTACAACAGTTCTTTAAATCATTGTCTCCAGTTTCTATTTATGCAGACAAGACCAAAAACGAAAACCACTCGAAAAATTTTAATCGGATGTTGTCAAGGTCCATATCTCTACACCTCGAACTTTAGTCTGTTTTTGCAAGACGTCCGTCGCGTCGATGTTCGGTGTCCCTCCTTAATGACAGCATTAACTCAATCCTGTCCTCATTAAGCTGTAGACCCATCTCCTAAGCCCCCATTTCACGACTCACAAACGCTCCCCTGATACCACGCTGCGTTCTTCCAGCTTGGTTAATCTTGTCAGCGTATGGAGTAGAAACAACATCTTATCCATCTTCCACTGGTGGACGTGTCACCATAGCCTCCCTCCCCCTGCAAAAAAACCACAGACCACGAACCCGATAGCAAGCCTCGGATATGAAAGATTTAACCTACGACCCCAGCAACGAAAAAATAACAACGATCTTTGAATTGTCACATGGAACGTACGATCGCCTTACACAGCCAGAGCTGTACAGCAGCTAGCCGATGTCTTGGCCAAATACAATGCTGATACGAGTATAACAGCTTTTCAGGAGATTTGATTTGATGGTTTCATGGAAATATCTGATTATGACATTTATTACAGCAGTCATCCAAGGCACCATGGTCTCGGGGTAGGTATCTGGTCAGCAAAAAAGTAAAATCTACCATCATCGGCTTCAACGCTATCAATGGAAGGCTATTCCGGCAATATATTGGATCCTATATTTTCTATGAGAACACTAATGACAATGGACAACGAGTCATTGAGTCGGCAGCATCGAAGAACATGGTCACTGCGAGTACCAGGTTGATAGATTGCCGCCATTCTTCGAGTCTGATTGCGATAAGCTTGTATCGAGGTGCCAACATCGACTCGTATCACTATCTTGTGGGTATAGTGTTCCGAAAGAGGATTGCAAATAGACGACACAATGCATCCGGCTCGAATCAAGCCGTGTTGCGTAAACTGCATGGACTCACCTTCGAATAAGGAAGAGTAAGTCCTGACTTACGAGTCCGAGACCTGGGTGCTTAGCCAGAGGAACTTCAAACTCTTAGCCGTGTTCGAGGGAAAAGTCTTACGGAGAATAGTTGATCCCGTTTGTGAGAAAGAAAATTTTCGGAGATAAATTAACCACGAGCTATATCAAATCTACCGCAAAGCAGACTTGATGACGATGCAGTTCTCTTTTCTTTACGATGTTTATCTTCCATTCATCAAGCATGCTTTCCTCTGACTACTTAACAAATCGTCTTTAGCTGCTTTGTACAGTTTGGCATCAAAATCGTCTGCCCCCTTAGCTTTGTATATCGCTTACTTCTCTTTGCAATGAAGGGTGGGTGAAATTGGTGATCTGCGTCACCGGAGTTAAATGATTTTGTAGACCCTTACAAGCATGAGAATTATTTTTTACAAAAAAACATAAGGCGAATTGCCCTTCCATAACGCACTTTTCTTTTCTCATTCCACGCCATTCCTATCAGAAGTCAAAGGACCAAACTTTGGCACCACATTGCTTTTTCTTTTTTTAGTAATTGCCTCTTTTCCCATTGACCACTCTTCCCACAAAAATAGTAATCCAGCAAAATTGTTTTTCAATAACACATCAGTTCACTTCAGTTCAACATCATTTCCTTCCGGAATTTCCCGTTTAGACAAAAAGTTGAACAAACTGTTCTTTTTGTCATTTGCTCATCCATCGATATTTGCATACCTCAAAAAAAACATGACAGATGATGTCACCCTATTTTCAGAGACATTTGAAGCTGTTTCCGATATTACAAACAAGGAAGTCAGCCAGAGGACCAAATATAAAGGTCATGAGAACGGTCAATCCTAGCAAACAAGGAAGTTCGACCCCACATTTTCATAAAAATCTGCTTCCTCGTTTTTTTTTCGGAACGAGCGAATAGATGAGGAAGTTTGACACCTTTTTTCTCATCTCGAAAAAGAGGATGATCACGACGATATGGTGGAAAACCAAACGGTAAATGAACTCAAGGGGAAACCCAGTGACCCAAGGAGGATTCTTTCATTATTGTTCTTCATTAGATGTCATGCAATTCTGACGTTTAAGGATGTTTTTTTCGTTTTCTCTTATTTGACAAAATGTTGTGAGGGGGTTTTTGGGTCGTGAGAAACTACACTTTTCATTGCCACACATCAAAAGATTTCAATGTTTCACATTCGGTAAAAAAATTTCAAAAAAAAGAAAAGATGATAACGAAGAAGACAAACATCATAAACGAATATCCTTGTTTGGTCATCAGCTGATCGTGTGTAGTAAAAAAAGAGGATCTCACAGGTAGATCCCTAAACATTGGAATCAACAAGTTTTTATTTCTTTTTGACTGTTATTTTCTAAATACACAACACAGCAGTATCAGTGAACGGATCAGCTGTGAGCACGGTCGTAAACCAACACTTAAGAATCAGCTGATTTTTTTTTTTCATGCGGGCAAGGAACACTTTTTCATTAGTTTGTTTTGAAATTGCCGATAGTCTGAAAGAAATCAAATAATGTGGACGAAGTATTTTTATGACCGTGAGACCAAATATGATACAAATTTCAAATTAGAGTCTGATGTTCTTGTACCAACACAAAATAAATGACACACTTTCGGGGTTGCCTTATCATTTCGACGCTGCAGGATAACTTTTATTCGAAAAACGAAAAATGTAGCACTCTTTCCCCCAAATAACAAATATTGATTCAGGTTAAAAATATTGCAAAACAATGTTGAAAATGTGAATTAAAAAAAGGAATTGAATCACTGCCGAATTGAAACCTCTCATGGTGATGTAGACATGAGAGACTCGGTCACGTTTGGGAGAAGTACTGCTATATAACACCTAATCGCAATTTTGTCGTGAAAGTGAGAGCTATGAGATCGTTTTTGCCGAATTGTCATAACTAGATACCTTGCAAGCACCTTTCACTTCACAATAGCTTAGACCTACAAGTTTTGGGTTGTAAATTCCAAAATCTACTACAGACTATCGTCGCAGGATCTGAATTTGCCTTTGGAAGAAAACTCAAACAAACTCTTAATAGCTCAAAAGGTTAAGCAAATATGTAACCACCAAGTTCGAGAAAATAGAAATTTTCAGTAACACAGAAACTCAACATTCAGAAACAAAGATGAAGAAAGGAATGTTTTCTTCCAAACCATCGCCAAAATGAAATAAGCTCCAAGTTGAACGGGTACAATCGTATTAGGCCATTGTCATACACAATGGAATGAAGCCTTTGTTAGAAATAGTGACAGCACTACTAAATATCTGCTGTGAATAACGACAATCGTTATATTGACTTTGAAAACCAACTCTTTGTTTTGATTTAAAATGATGATTTTAGATTAAATGTGTGTTTACAGCGCCACCAAATTTCTCTTCACCTGGTCCTAATCAATAATTTCCCAAATAATTGAAAACTAAAAACTTTTCGCGCTTCTAATCGCAATTGGGAGGGAGTTCCAAAGGCGTGTATCGTGGACAAAAAATTGACGCTCAGTAATAAGGTGATTAAAACGAGGTTACATAATTACAAAGTTCCTTGTTGAACTGGGAGATTTCAGCCTGCAGTGTAGATAATCCGATAACGATCAGAAGTTTAGTAAGTTGTCTGGACTGCGGGGTCATACCGTCGTCGCAGATTAAAAACATAGCGGGTAATGTTATTGTATGTAACATTTAATTTCCGGTTAGTAGCAGAGTCCAAATTAAAGGGTTTTGGCAAGCTGCAATTAAGTTTTCGTCGGGGTAAAAGTTGAGTTGCGTAAAAAGCTCGAATACTTCCATAAACTTTTCCAATAGCACTAATAAGGTGATCATTCCATGTAAGAGTGCGAATGAAAAAAAAGGTCTTAAATTCCTAGCTGTGCTGACATAAAAAATTGCTTCGTCTCCTTACTTTAGGGGTTAAGGCCCGCAAGATCAAAGGTTTTACGATGGTGATGTTGTTTGGAGGAGTTCAATCTCCAAAGATGGTTCATTTTTTACCATTGTAGGAAAAATTATGAGTCCTCTTTCATTAACGCCACAGCAAAAATTTGCTATACATCTTTGGCATATTGATGAATCATACAGTTTTTAACACGTGAAATCTCATTCACATATAGTGAGAAAAAGATGGGTACGAGAATAGATCCCTGAGGCACTCCAGCAAAGTTACTTCGAAAGGTGGAAGACCGTTCATTTGCCACTACGCGCTGTTTTCTACCATCAAGGTTAGGTTAGGTTAGGTTAGAGTAGCTGTCTATATATTGTAAATGAATCATTTAGACCTCAAGGGTCCATTGTGATACCACTTAAGAAGTTACTCATGGGAGAGTAATGAACTTAACAGGCCGACTCCACTAGAGATAATTTCTCTCAGAATACTCATCCTGACATGAAAAGTCTAAAGACAAGTTTTCATTTGTTGTTGTTACAACGCGACTCCATTAGACTTTTCATGTCAGGATGAGTATTCTGAGAGAAATTATCTCTAGTGGAGTCGGCCTGTAAACAAACCATTTTGTGCTTTTAATGAAGTTAGAGAGACATCTTGTGTCGATCGTTGCCAATTCACTGGTATTATCGAAGAAGGGATTACCGAGATAGTTATTCCTTCTATTGGAGAGTGCCCGACATGTATAATGTACATGGAAGGTGTTGGACCCCTAGCCTCAAAGCATGTCTACCATCAAAGTATTACCACACTCTTGGAAAGAACCATCATTTTTTCTCAGCTTTTTACAGAGTAATCAGTCACATCAAGTGAGACTGATTTGCAGCTGCGCTTTGCTCGAAAACAAGATTGGCAAGAACATGAAGCAAAGTGGGAGTGGTAGCTTAACTTCTTCGCGGCATTCGGTATTAATTACAAACTTTAAGCAAGGATTAAGCTGGTTGGCATATTAAAATTTAATGCCTAGCTTGGTAAACAGGAAAACCTACAAATTATGTTCACCAAGAAAACATTCCTTATTTTTTAACTATTATCGAAAGTCACGCTCTCTGGTTCTTCAAATCAATCAAATTTAACCGAAACTATTTATTGCAATACCAACCCCATAAACTCCTCCTCGAAACTTGATACATGGTGGTCTCTCTCTTAAGAAATTCGCATATCGTAGGAGGATACAATTATTGCACCTCTTTTCACAATTTCAAAAGACACAACAAATCCAAAATCTCAAATCAGCTCCATATCCACCTTCCGCTTTCGACACAGAGTCGAACAAAAACCGATCGACCTGTGCAAACATGTGATATCGATCCAGATCCCAGAGGCAGGTGAAAAATACTTGAAAAATGACTTCAAGACGATGAGCAGTCTCATAAAGTGCACAAAAGGACACAATCTAGAATCGTGTGACCCGAGCAAAAATAGAAAAAACAACCATCAACAGCTGATTGCTCGGAAATTTTCCCATAACCCAGAAAAATCAAGGAAGATGATACAAAATTGGTTTGAAGGTGGATTTTCTTAAGTGTTTGGTTAACAGGACATCAGTTGTCCGTTTTTGTCCTGGCAAAAAAAAGAACACCATCATAGCTGCACTGAGAACCAAAAGAAAAACAAAGCAAAAAAAAAAAAAAACGAAAATGATGCACCTTCCCAAGTGGCTGCTGGATATGGAGAGCAAGCAAGTTGTCCGTTATCTCTTCAAAACGGGACTAGAGATGGTCTTTAAGGATATTTTTATTAATTGACCATATAGTCGTCTTGTGAAGGGAAAGGAATTCGTTTAAGGATCAACTTTCTTGCCGACACGACAACAAGGATAAGTGAAATGTCCTTTCTCGCAGAAAAGTGCATATTTAAAAAGTATCGAATATCACTTTGCACGAAATAGAACCGTTGTTTATGATCGTTCTTCATTTGAAAAACTGTTTATCCTGGGATACCGATAAAATTGCTACAAGGATGTGGTCAAGTGCCTTCTTAGAAGGAAAAAAACTGTAATGACTCAATATTGGTGGAATGCTGGGAAAATATTTTCTAACCATAATTGATACTAATATGGAATTTTCCAAAGGACATCATGCAAGTGGCTACACTACTTATCCTTAAAAAATTAAATTGATACAATTGGAAGGATATTGCAAAACATGCTCAATCAGCGTGGGATTGGAAAGAGCACAATTCATTGTGGTTCATAAAAATACCTCAAGGACATGCCGACACAATAAATAATTCGTTATTTTCGCAAAACATCGATCAAAACATCCTTAAGTGCCTAAAATCCTTTGGATTATTGGCACTTAATGAAGAAAGGGAATTTATTTCGTTTTGTTTGATTTCAGCTGAGAAAACAGACATTCCCATAGACCCACTGGCAGACCACTTGAACGGAGGAAGAGAATCCTTCGGAAATCCAAATCCAATATGATCCACAAAACAGGAAGAACGGACATGGACACTACAGTCTCTCCATCGAACAATACCAATTCTGCGAATTTCACTGAATCAAATCGGTTTTTTGTGTTTTCGTCTCTTCCTTCAGAATCAGGATGTCCTTTCTCAACAAAACGAACATTGAACAGCAAAAAGATGGACTTGATTTGATTTTGGAGTCGTGGCTATTCACAAGTCGCGTCTGAGTTCCACCAGACTGCTCCATTCATTGATAAAATTCAAAAGGATCTAATGAGTAGAGGGAGGAAGAAGGAGACCCGACGATCATAACGATCGGTAAAATTCTAGGAATTGGAGCAAAAACTTATTTAATTCGTTTTTTATGTGATGACAAAAACAAGTAAACTAGGAACATTACGATTGGCGGTAAGTTCGGTGATGTTCCCATGAGATTTTTTGTGTGTGTCCCTTTTGATTTAAGAATTAAATGCAGTTTGGATGGAGGAAGACACAATCCCAAATGAAAAAGGTAAGGAAGAAAAATTGAATTTCAGAGATTGAAAGATGAAGGGAATCTGAGAGGATTATTATTATTCGATGGTTTGCTCTAGATTTGAGGAAGAAGACAGATCGAATGGGAGGGTTGGTAATTTATTTTTTTGGATGTAGGTACATTTATCTAGATCAGCATCTGAGAGCCGGAACTGTTCTGATTCATAAAATGGAGAGAGTTAATGTCGGTGAATAGTTTTTCATCATCAGTGTCAGAAGGAACGTCCACCTATGTAATTATTGTGGTTCTCATCAAAATATTTGGATTTAGATTATTTTAGTAGTTGCCTCGATGTCAATCGGTAGCCTTGAAGATACGAATTGGACTTCCTTTGTCGAGAACCTTGAAGAACCGACCACCTTACTAAAACGAAGTATATCACAGATTAAGCCGTATAATCAGTATGTATTTCCCGGGATCGCTGGCTGCCTCTGCTTTGAGTTTGCACACACCCTTAGGTTAGGTTAGGTTAAGGGGCTGACAGTTGGTTACCGTCACACTTAGATCAATACAGATCTATTGTGATACCCGTGAGTATTGCTACTCAAGCTAATAAAAACCTATGTGTTCAGTTAATCAAGCCATTTGGAGGCATTGATGAACTTCGAAATGTTAGTAACTGAAGTACTAGAGAGTTCTTCTATGTCCCCGAAGAAATAATTGCCAAGCGGGGCAGTGAAATAGAAAGTGTGAAGTGTCTTCATGTCACCGCATCCTCTGCATAGGTCATCTAAACTGATTCTCATATTTTTCTTATGATATCCTAACAGATTATGTCCGGTAATTGTGCTTACAAGAGATCAAAGTGATCTCTTGTATAATTGCATAATTCTTTCCGTGCTTTGTTTGTTAAAACAGGGCCAGATCTTTCTTAAAGTGCCGCAGGTGTCAAGAAGATTCCACTTTTCAGCGGCCATAACAGATAACAGCTTTAAGTGACAGGGTGGAATGCTCACTAGCTGAGCTTGGCTTACGTCAAGCATTGATCCTAATCTTGCGAATTCATCGGCTTTCTCGTTGCCTGGTATTCCGCTGTGGCCTGGGACCTAGCAGAGTCTAATGTTATGCTGTGCGCCAAGAACCTTAAGCTCTTCGCGGCAGCATGAAACAAGCTTTGATTTTACCTCAGTTGCAGTAATCGCTTTTATTGCCGCTTGGCTATCAATGTAAAAGGTGATATCGGCACGTGGTATCGCCATCATTAATACCTGTTGTCATTGCCAGGACCTCCGCTTGGAAGACACTACTGTTGTCTGGAAGCCTAAGCGAGTCGGTTCACTTAAGAGATTCAAAATAGAAGCCTGCAGCTACACCAATATCCATTTTGGATCCATCTGTATAGATAGCTATTGATGACTCACTGGAATATGGTATCTTATCTATCCGCTCCTCTCTGCTTGGAAAGGCAACATGGAATAGTTTGTGAAAATCTAGTTCGGGTGTTCTATAGTCTGGTCGTAATACTATGACCCATAACTTTATGAAGGATCTGACTTAGTTGCAAGGCTGCAGATTCATTAACAAAGAGATCTAGGGGTTTTAAATTGAGGATTACTTCCAGTCCCGCAGTTGGGGTGGATCTCATTGCCCCTGTAATGCCTGTGCACACAGGCATTTACATCTTTGTACTTTGATTACCATAGGTTAGTATTGGTCTAATTACTGCCGAATACATCCATCTGATAATTTTAAGGTTTGGTCCCCAGGTTTTCCCAAAAATTCTATTGCAGGAGTAGAAGGCGATCGACGCCTTTTTTTGGTGTTTAGACCCCAGTTTAGTTTTTTATCTAAGGACAGCCTTCAAGCACTTTTATTTTGTTAGTAAACAGCACTTGTTCTGTCTTAGCTGGATTGACTTACAGCCGACAGTTCCTAGTCCATTTACTTACCAACGAGAGGGCATATGCGGTCTGTTCGCTGATAGTGGATAAGAACTTGCCATTGCCAGTCGCTAGCAATGCAAGATCTTCAGCGTAGGCTATTATTTTTACTCCAGTTGATTTCAGCTTAGAGAGTATGTCATTTATCACAAGAACACAGAGTGGCGGTGAGAGGACTCCCCCTGTGGCGTGCCCCTGGATGTGGATACTCTCACCTTACCACTGTTCCAAGTAGCAAACAGCCCACCCACAAGAGCCGTTTCCAAAATGTTCATTACCAATCTTTTAAAATGTCATAAAATTACATTTTCCATGTAATGAATGAATTTTCAAAGCAAGCGCACAAAAAGAATCCAATTCCTCATTCTTCTCTCGCGCACAGCAAGAAAGCGGAGTTGGAGATAATAATAAAAATCAACTCCTCCCAATCCACTTGCTGTGTCCAACGCGCTTCCATTAATCATCCGACAACATCAAACCCAACAACAAAGTTCGGTCTTAAAATTAAAAATCCGCAAAAGATACAATCAAACCAAAATCGCACAAAATTCCAAGTTCCTCTTTTTTTCGCTTCGAAAGACCACCAGACAGTCAGACCAACAGACAGACATACTGACCGGAGACAAACCATCTCCCGTCCTTTTACCAGCTGATTCTCTCCTCCGAAAAACTTGAAAATATCTTTGCATTCATCTCGAGCGCTCCATAGTGCGATTATCATGCAAAGAACGTTCCGATAAAGAACTGACAGCAGCAGGGGGCCAGAGCGGGGCGCTGAACATAACTTCAGACGCACTAAAACTTTTATTGAATGAAATTCCAAAAATTACACAAAAACGAAAAGAAAGACGAACAAAACGAAAGAACAACCTGTGGCTCGACACAGAGCTCGTTTGCTCACACGAGAGCTTTAAAATCTCATTCGCCTCGCCTCACCTTGCATTGCCATCAGCAGTCTTGGACTTCGTCGACGGCGCGACGACCGACCGCATGCTAATTTGCAATTCATCCTGTGGGAATATGTGAATCCGATTTATTTGCACCTTTTTTTTAACTGGAACATACAAATTTTTAGTTTAAGATTTCTGTTGGCTGGCTTGAGTTGAAGATTGTGCCCGCAAGAGGGCAGCCGACACATTAATATGTCAACCTGTGTGGTTTCAGGAAGGCAAAACAATTGATTTGTAACATTCAGGGTTGAGCCCAAATCGCCTGTTAGGAGCAAATGTAAATGGAAAATTGCACTCCTGCAACAATGTTGCAAAGCGTTTGGCCATCACCCGAAGGAAGTGTGAGTGAGCAGCAGTCAATCAAGTGACAGTTACTCTTTCTCTAGGTCGATCTGGTCAGGTTGCATGATCGTTCAGGAGTTCACATCCTTTTTTGATATTTACTTTTCGGCCTTCAAAAGAGGGACCCATCCGACCGACACTTTTACCTGCGGATGATTGTAATTCCAGAATTTATGGCTGGACGTGATTAGAAATTCGAGTTTTCCTCCACAAGGATGTTGAGATTTGATGGAGCGGCAGGGTTCAATCGTTCCGTGATAAGTGGTTTGATGGCAGGAGCAAGGAATTTCTCGGAAACATGCAACAAAGTAAATTTCTGGTCGATGTTGATTAAATATTTGTGTTGCACTTGCGTGGATAATCAAAAATTAACCATTACCTATCTCCGGTGGACGAAAGGAATTAATGATCCTTTTTTTATGAGCCTGTGTCGTGAGATGAATTTTATGGCGTTAAATGTTTTTAAGTGTTTGGAAATTACTTTTGGGGAAGATCCTTTTCTGATTTTGGGCAAGTTTAAATTGAGATTCTGGAAAGTAAACGATTGATGGTATCCTTCTTTAGCTCGGTGGAACAACGGCAATTGACAAATATTGGGAATAAATTAGTATTTAACTTTGGAGGGGTATCAAATTCCTGACGTTGTTGAATTTCGTAATCTTTATTAATTGCGTGAGAAGACTTTTATTTGAGGAAAAGTACTCAGACCCTTATGGTGTAGAAGACCGGCAATCGCATCTTTCTGTCTTTACCGAAGTGGAGATTGCTATATTGAATCCAACACAGCAGGCTAAGAAGACTAAGTGGGCAGGAGATCCTCAAAAAAGGAATCCACCTTAAATGCACCAAGTACAGAGTTTTATTGGAAAAATTCTGCAGCGAATTCAATTCGACACTTAGCAGTCATGGTCTGACGAGCCTTGACATCTAAGTTAAACTCTTACACTACCCTATCATGGTCGGGAAATATCAGGGCTGCATTTGACGTTGTGCAACATCAGCATTATTCTTCTAGAATTCTACAAAACTTTAAAATGCCACGAAAAAAATAGTCCGTCTGCGTAAATGGAGACGAGAATCAAGAATTGATCAAAAATTCAAGAAGTGAACTGTAGTTCTAATTGCAGGCGACATGGGGGAAGAAGACAAACAGGAAAAATCTGGATGTAGTTGCAGACCGAGCGAGGGAAAAAGCTTGTTCGATATGTTCCGATTTGGACTTTAGCCCCTGTTAAGTAAGTAAGTATCTATATATGTATGGGCTTTGTTCCTATGACAGTGATATCGAATCTTTACTTTCGATGGCTTAATTGTCACCAAAGTATAACTGATGCTCATTTCGGTATACCTATCACTTTGCTTCGAGCAGACAATCCTTCCCTGTCATTGTCAGCTGCATCACCCGCCAGCGGTCAGGGGAAATCGTTCCATCGATATTACTCGTATCAATGTCCGCAACGACGATCTTGTTTTGTTCCTTAAGTACATCATACTAAAAGGTTTTATTTAGAAGTACCCTAAGAACAAAGGGAGTGCTGGAGTTTTGCACTTTGGGTTTGTTTTTGGGAACGAGAGTGGACTCTCCCAGAGACCTTTGTCACTTTGACGTGATGTCGTACCTGATTTTTATTTTTGCTTGAATGAATTGAAGCCAATCGATTCCACTGTTACATCTAGGATTACCTCCATCCCCCAATTTTCCACTAGAGAATTTTAATATTCTTAGCGTATAACGGCACTGTTGATACAAGCTCCTAGATTGGCTGGTAGTCTTCGTCTTCGTTAGATGGAGTACCGGCCGCCTTATCTTGTTTTTTTTTTTTATATTTGGTTCCCACGAGTAAGCGAAGTAAAGGGGGCGTCCGTCAGCGCAGAGGTAACGCTACACAGATAGGGCTAGTCAATCCGGAGGTTGCTTGGTATCCGGATACTCCGATAACGAGTGAACTATTTTAAGAATTTGGGCCCTCGCCCTGGCTGATCGTGCGTCGGGACGGGTCGTAGGTATAACACCTTAGATCCAGTCCAATTGAGTAGTTGAGGGGGTGGGATATACTTTGCAATAGGAGTGACGGACAGCATTTAAATCATTTTCGTTACAAGCAAGGAAACTGGGTATCGACAGACAGTAGTGATACACTATTCTTTCAACGGATTGGGAGACATCAGCCAGCATAATAGCACAAGCCGACGGAGGAGGGGATAATGATTGGGAAGGGTTACAATGAGCGAACTTCGTTTCAGGACTGTTCTGGAGAAACAATTCCCGAGAACCATTGACTGCAACTCGACAAGTTTGTTGCTCGGGTAGAAGAAACTATGAATAAGTTTTAAACACTTTTCAAAGGCTCAAATTCTGTAGAAAAATCATTAAACTTTTGTTGTACTCTCTGAAACCTTAATCATGAAATTCTTTTGTACAAAATAGTTCCCCTCCAATTAATTTTTTCCTCATAAAATAAAAATTATAAAAAACCTTCGATTCTCACACTTTTTTATGTATTTTATTTTTATTACAAATTCTTCTTCCCATACAGAAAAAAATCAGCTCAAATGTCCTCTGTGGTCCCCAACTAACCTCTCTTACCTCAGTTTTTATCGATTGTAATTATTGATAAAACCTTATCTCCTTTTAAAATTGTTTCCTCTTCCCCGTAAAATCTACCAAAAGAAAAAATTGTATCAGTTTTTTCTTGCAATTTATCAATGAATCTCCCATCAAGATCACCATCCAAATCACCATGATAACCGGATTAAATTTCGCCAAGTCCTTGAAAATAAAAAAAATATCTCCGTCTTCATTCATTTTGCTCAATTTTCTTCCTAGCCGAAGATTAACTTGTCATATTTATTGTTTCTAGATCAGAGATTCACCTTCCCTCTTTTTTCGATTGATTCAAAATTTTTTCTCACAAGGACCTCACCTATATCCTTGCAAATGTAACGAATTTTTCGCATTTATTCCCTTAAAAAATGTATCAATGGCTAGGATGATCTTTCATCACTCTAAGGACGTTCGTCATTCACGTCAATTATGGGATGTTTTTGAGCGGAGATATGGTCGTTAATGTTGTTTTTTTGAAAACGATATTTGGGTATTGTCCGGTAAAAAGGAAGTCGGACATTGATAATAATCTGCAAATAGGAGCTGTCATGAGATAGGGATTATTGTGTGGGGTATCCTGTAATTTTTTTCTCTGCTTTGAACAACTTTATTGAGTTGTTTTTTGCTTTGTCTGTGTTGTTTATATTTTTTTCTTTGCAAATTGGTGAGATTGTGGGCAGATTTGCAGGTTTAAGATGTTATTCTTGTATTATCCTCTTCAGAACCAGCTGGCCACCGGGGTTGCACAATCACATGAATGAATGAGAATTCATAATGTTTTCGTTTTTTCCGTTCAGTTTGAGTTTTCCGTGGCACTGAATAATTTCAATTACTTACTCTTCTCAGAAGAAAACCTGTAACTCACAGTACTTTCTCACGAACAACCTCCGACTCACTCTCACTGTTTTGCCTTTGGCTCTTCTTTCTACTTCCTGTTGGCACTACTCGCCTATCTTCGTCAAGTACGTGGAATTTAAGAATTATTTCAGTATTGAAAATTATTTCGGCGAAAATCCTTGATCGAACCCTCCTTGACGGACAATGTCACCACAGTTTTGGTCTGTAGGTGTCAGACGGTGACAGCTAAGGTTAGGTTGGATCGCTGTGTGGTTCTGACTTCATTTATAGCTACGGTGACCATATTTCTGGGAGCAAAACCCGGGACAAAAAATAAACAAATTGAAAACGTAGAAAAAACAACGTATTTTTGGAGTTTACTCCTTTAGAATCGATTCATATAGGTATAGAACTAGAGCCCGGGATGAAAAATGTACCTATGGGAGTAAAATAAAATGTTGAGAAAAAGCGTTACCAAACAAGTAAGGGGTTAGGCATATTTTAACTCTTTATAATTTAATTTTTAATTTTTAAAAAGATAGTCTGGAGGCTTAGAAAGGTTATTTTTTAACACAGTAAAAGGGGTTGAGAGGGTTGCAAGGAGTTCAAATACTAGGTCAAAATTTGTATAATTCTTGGTAAGGCTAGAAGTTTGAAAGTTATGGTAATGGATTTTGATAAAACATAAATAAATACGACATTCAAAGTTTTAAAAAATTTTACGCTGAAGGGGGTTAAAATAGAGGATGAAAGTTTTTGTGCAATGTCGTCACTATTTTATAAACTAGCAAATCGCACAAAGATTTCAACCTAGAACTGTGAAATATTCGCACATGGTAAAGAATTTCATGCTCTTCAATTTATGTTACTTTTATTTTAACGGTTACTAATACTTGTAATATAATATTTGTATGTTCAAATACGGGACTAATAACTTAACCCGGGACACTTGTAAGTCCCGGGTTTCCTTAAAAAGAAACCGGGACGGGCTATTGAAATACGGGACAGTCCCGGGAAAAACGGGACGGATGGTCAGCGTATTTATAGCACAACTCACAGAAATCCTCTCTCACCATAGATCCAAGGTTCCTAGTTTCAGTGGTGGTGTGAGCTAGTAAATCCGTGCCCAAGAATTAAAGGTTGAGGGATAAATCAACCATGAACGAGCTCAGCCGGAGGCCTGTGGTGGGTAACGGTTTTTGTTGTTTATACCTTCCCTCGGCATGCGGCTCTGCCGAGGTTGACCTTCTTTTCCGTCTTACTCGTGGGAATCAAATCGAACTTCTCCATTATGTCTTCGTCCAATTTATGTGTAAAACTTCCATCCATCGAGTTCGAGGATGAACTCCTGGCTTCCAGGCAGGATACAATTGTAGGTAGCTCAGGGGAAGCTAGAGACGCTAGCACCTAGGAGCAGGCTACACTACAGAGGTAACACGGGAGGTACTAGAACCCGTGTGCTTCAGCATCCCTCTCAAAAAACGCCCATAACTTTTGGTAGCAAGGCTCGCCATAGCAACGCTACAAAACTCAACAAGCACTCTCCCGCCGATCAGCTCAGGATCAAGTTTAGGAAGGGCACTTTCATTCTTGGCAAGATTGCTGAGAATGTAAAGCCGGAAAGATACATGAGCGTGATGCTGCCGACAAAATAAAATATCAAAAAATTGTTGAAGAATTCAACAGTCGAGAGAAGAGTGCGGCACCCAAGAAAATAGAACCACCAAGAGAAACAGGAGAAGGAGAAGCCACTTCAAAAGAGAACCAAGCTTGGTGGCAGCAGCAGGAAAGAGACTACGAGGGTGACAGCGCAACCGCGCGCCTTGAGTGAGGTCGTCAGACACAACCTCCAGGTGGCGATTGTAGATGAGCTCTCCACAGAAAACAGAGCTCTGATGTCAGCGTGGAGCTCAATCGAGGCCAAGCTCTCGGAATTTGTATTCCAATACACCATCTCAGCAAAAGGACTCCGGTGAAATGCTCAGGGGTTACAAAGTGATAAAGTGCGCGGACGATTTTTCGAGGGATTTCCTTAGCAAAGGAGTTGCTAAGATTAGCAACGACTGGAAAGGCTTGAAGCTCAAGCTTATTCCAGCCAGGGATGTTCCTAGAAAACCATTCATTGGTTCGCATCTTGTTGCCGCTCATGAGTATTAAGCCAACAGGAGCGAAGCTAATAAGTAGCCTTCAACGGCTGAATCCGCGCAAGAATAGCGCGGTCTATCTTATGAGCATCTTCGAGGCGAGCCGCAAAGTCCCGGAAGAGGCACAGTGTAAGCTGAGGTTCGGCATCAAAAGTGGCTCCATAAAGGTTCGGCATCAAAAGTGTCTCCATAAAGATTCTGCAGAGTCAGGAAGTTGGCCCCACCCTGAGTGATGATATCTACGAGGTAGACGACTTCACCATGCGGGTTGGAGGCCCCAGTGATTCGCTGGATCCTGGCCCCGCAGTTCCGTCTGCAAATTAAAAACGACCCGCCACGCGCCATCCAGGTTAACCTGAAGAACTCTAAATGTGCTACGGATAATCTGAAGGTTTTCCTCAGAGATGAAAACATAGATGTTGCACTGGTCCAAGAGCCATGGGTTAACAGTCTCGCGGTAAGAGGCCTCAAGGTTAACCAATACGACCTTTTCTACAAGCCCGATAAG
Organism: Sphaerophoria taeniata; assembly: GCA_943590905.1. NCBI lineage: Eukaryota > Metazoa > Arthropoda > Insecta > Diptera > Syrphidae > Sphaerophoria > Sphaerophoria taeniata. The sequence goes on from OX016540.1 coordinate 266,071,004, forward strand.
ATAACTAGAATCAAGGTAAGCCTAGAACTTGTATTTTAGCGAAAAAGCACATAAAAGTTTTTTTGTGTCCAAATTTTATTCCTCTCTCACTAAATGGCACTATAAGATGATAGGCCGTAGGGTAGGAGAATAATACAACACTATATGATTGTACCTACCTGCGGAAAATACATATGTACATCATCCTTAACCCATTCTCAAATCTATTTAGAATCTCACGAGGTATGGTATCAAAAAAGCGCTAGTTGTGTTCTATGTGAAGTAGGACAGCCATTTCTACCTACCTACCATTTAGTTTTACACTTTGATTTTTACAATTCACATTCACTTCTTGTCAAGCTAATTCCTTAAACAGGGGGATCAGTGAAAAATCATCTTTCATCCTGTCAGTCACGCAAAATTTGATTTCGAAAGTTGAAATTTTCGAAACCCAAGGTCTTTAGATCTTGGGTAAAACCCTAGACCTGGCTTAGGTCATCTCAACTATTTATCACGACATTATGCATCATTAATTTTTCTTTTTTTCTCCTTTCAGATATGAAACCAGTACTTCACCAAAATCAGGGTAAGTTGATATGAAAAGGTTTAACATCATTGTCAACGCTATTTTAAGAACTTAAATCGATGACCATGACTAATATCCACTTCTGCACGCCAAAAAACAAATCTCAAGTAGTTCTTAAGTTCCCTCATATCCCAAATATCAAAAAATGGGTATCCAACCACTCAATGGATCATAAATCAACAATTCAGCCGCAGCCTTTTGTATTCCTAACACTGCTCTTCATTCCTTTAAAAAACAAAACCCCAACAAAAGAGGTAACAAAAAAAATCAAGAATCCCGAATGCCAATTTTTGATTGACAAGCCGAACCAGACGTTTATTTTCTACTTCTCGTCAACGCTCAATAAATTTGTCCCATGATTTGCATAAAGACCTTTTTTCGGTCTTTTCGGTTTGCTTCTAAAAAATTTCGCACAAATTACCATGAAAACGACATCGATAACAATGTCATTGTCATCCAACAAAAATTTGATTTTTGTTCTTTTCTTCCTTTCAAACAACGACTTGACGACAAACAATCGGATGGGGAAGAAGAAACACTTGAGATTCGCATTTCGAGTGTTTTGGCGCGCAAATTAGTTTTTACCAAATATTTAATACACACAGCCCCTTGGGGCAGCAAAGCAACATATTGACCACCAATGATCAACTAGTCAATTAGTTGCTATTACCCACTTAAAGGACAGGTTTTGTATTCTCAAAAAAACTGAGACAAATGCATCGATTTTGATGAACATTTTTCTAGTTATGAGTATGTTCTTGAAACCAAGCAGCAGCGGGGCAATATTGCAAAAGAATCGTATAGCACCAAAAATACTTAATAATGCTGGAAGTGAATGAATAGAATGATGGATGTGAAATTAAGATGGAGAACAAAAGGGGAAACAAATGTTTGGCTTCTTTTTCTTTGTGTTTCAAGTTTGCGCATTAATTTGGACGTCAGACTATTTTTGCAAACTTTTTGTTGGTGATTTTTGTTTTTGTTGTTTGAGAATTAACTCGCGCTGCGAATTCATATTATCGTGTGTTGATTTGTGAATTGTTGTGTTATTACCCATGTTGAATGAGTGTTAATTAAATGGGAATAGCTTTGAGTGTTTTACAATTTAATGTCTTTGAAATTGTTTGTTTGGATGTTATTCTCTATTTAATGAGAAAATTAGTTTGAAACATGTGTATTCGGAAAGAAGATGCAGATGTCTTATAGTTTTAGAAGCAGAATTTGAGTTTTAAGTTGTTTTAAGTTAAATTGTTATCTTCTTATCTAGAAGTTGCGCCGACACGTCGCGTCGTCGACAGAATATCAGTTTTGTCATTGACAATGACCTTGCCATAATATCTTCATGAATTGGAGAGAAACAGTACAGCTGACGATGATAATGTGACGGAGGGCGAGCACTGTTTACTGCAAGTTGTCATATTTTCTTTAAAAATAAGGTATTAATTTTATTAGTAAAACTAGCAAACCCGGCGAACTCCGTTTCGCCACCAGATGGCTTCGTTTTATGTAACATTTCGTTTTGTGATTAAAAGAAGAAGATTTTTTTTTTTTTATATTTGAAAAGGAAAAATTATATTTCATTTCACAACAGTAATGAATTCATTTCGATAACAAAATAAATGAAAGTGAATCCAATGTAAATACTGAATCGAAGCGTTATACGTGTCCGCAAATTATCCGTTTCATTGAAGTGCTCTTTGGTAAACCACATTTTTTGTTTTTTGGTCTGACGTTAACACAAACAAAGCGGATGGTTTCCCAACTCGTGAACACGCAACGTATAACTGCCCATGTGAAAAACAATGATTTTCTAAATTTATCCCGCAAACACTAAGCGATTGGCCTTGCGACTTGTTAATTGTCATTGCGAAAGCAAGGCGAACTGGAAATTGCAATCGTTTGAAGTCAAACGGAAGATCAGTCGGAATCATTGGTATTCGAGGAATACAAACATTTTCACCTGTGTACTTTCCGTTAATAATGGTTGCCTCAATCAAATTCGGCATAAGTCTTTTTACCGAAAGTCGAGTACCGTTGCAAAGTCGCGGTGGATTCAAATTACGTAATATCATAATAACTGTACCAACTTTGAGTTGCAAGTTATGTGGTGGAAATCCTGGTAACTCCAGAGAGTTCAAAAACTCCGTTGGATAATTTACTACATCATCGGGATTTGTTATGGAATCAACGGATTTGTATGACACCAAATCGCCAGCAATTTTTGATTGAATGGTGAAATTCAGTGCGTGTACATCATTATTCTTTGCGGCAAGAATTGCTCGTTGATTTAACCAAGCATAATTCTGATAATTCTCACTAATGTTTGGGAAAACATTTTCAATAAGAGCTACAATTCGGCAAAAGTCGTTGGTAAAAGTATTTAATCCAGATGTCGCTGTCGCATCAACTGGGACTTTTCCATTTCCAACAGCTAACAATTGTTTGGAAAATTGTGCAGCACTTTGATCATTTTGAAGTTGAACTCTCATATTAGTGGTTAGCGATAATGTTTTTACGTTATTCCATAAAGGTGATGCCTTCAGGCAAGCATTCAATTCCTGTGCAGGCGTTCCACGGGGAATTACTGGCAACGTCTGCCTGAAATCGCCTGCCAACAATATCATCAAGCCGCCAAAGATGTTGTTATTTCGCCGAAGATCCTTGAGTGTGAAGTTAAGTGCTTCAAGTGATTTCTTATGTGCCATTGTGCATTCACCAACAATTTTCCCATTGCACTGGATCGGGAAATATTGCATGTTGGAGTATCAATTGTGTTTAAATTGAGTGGCAACTTAAGCGCAGAATGTGCAGTACGACCGCCATCTAGAAACTGAAACCAACTCAAAATCAAAACTAATGAACGACACCAACACCAATAACAATATCAAGACCATCAACACCTACAACATCTACTCCAACACCAACATCAACATGAACAACAACAGCAACATCAACAACAACACCAACACCATCACCACCACAAACATCAATTTCCACACCAACTCCATCATCAACACCAATATCCCGCATCCACAATACCAATACCAACGCAAATCTCAACTTTTATATGCACTCCAACACCAGTAACAACAACAACAGAAATAATAAATTTGAATAAAAATAATTTTCTGACACATATGTACACAATTTTCAATATTTTAAATTGATCAGTTTCGTTTTTATTTTTCTGTAGTGAGAAAATCATTATTTTTTAACATTGGCACCATTTGTGATTTGAAAAGTAGGTATACAGTTTCTTTGCTATAAACCTCACGGAGCCCGAGACCTTTCCAACGAATGCAAAACCGTGGAAATCGGTTCGTGCGTTCTGGAGTTATAGCGTCAGGAAGGAATACCCGACTTATTTTTATATAGTAAAAAATAGCCATAAAAGAAAATTTGATTGTGCAGCTGAAAAACTGAAATCAGTAGAAAACTTGCCACTTACGGTTTGGGATAGATTAATTTGCCATCGAAATCTCCACTCCACATCAGTTCAACATAAGTCTACTAAAGGAATCATTTGAGTTTTAGGAAAAGCTCCGATTTTGAAAAATTATTCTTGCTCGTAGCTTTTTATTGAGAACCGCTTAACACTTTATCCATACATCCAACATAAGCGGGTAGCCTAAATTTTGATTTTCGTGAATAAAACTTCTATTAAGCACGTTTCAAATTAATATTATTTTTATTACCTACTTCAAAAAAAAAAAAAAAATTAAAGATATTCATCAAATATGATTGCATTAATTGGTTGCTATTCGTGCCTTCAGCTTTAACCACTTTGTCCATTGACTTCCGGTTTGGTCATTATTGCATTAGGTCTCCATTATAGGAGAGATGACACAGTGAACAAGTTTGAATCCATGATCTTTTATGAAATTTTCCGAATTTTCCATTAAGAATTTTCTGTTTTGATAGCAATTCGGAACAATTGCAAATGACCCATTCTCATAAGGTAGACTAGCGCGACAATACAATTTGTTGTCATGCAGAATTGTGTTTGGCGTTCATACAATTCACATTCACTCCCTTAAGAAAAATTTAAACTTTTGTATAGTTTTTGTATTGTTGATGAATCCCGATTGAAAATTTTCCTTCATTACTATTTTGGTACCTGCTGATCCAAGGACAGAGCTTCGACCTGCTATGTTAATATTGTCACCAGGGGCTTTGGTTGATACAATACCACCACTTTCTGGCTTGCTCCTACAATGTGCATCATATCAGCTACCGCATACCTATCGTAAGGGCTTTTGCCTGAATTTTATTAAATTAAATTGTAAAAAAATATATATATATTAAGTTTAAGTTTTAATTTATTTTATTTTCAAATGACTCACAAAAATACAATTTTTCTTTTGAGAGGCGACGCGTTTCGGACTCAGTCCATCATCGGGCGCAAACTTATGTCTGATTCCTTGTCGTCTCGAACCTGGGGGCGAAGAGAAGACTCTTGGCTGGAGCGTTGTCTTCCATTCGCTTAATGTGGCCGTGCCAATGTTGTCGTCTTTTCTTGGCCTCCTGGACTATATCCAAATCTTGGTACAACTCGTACAGTTCGCGGTTGAACCTTCTCCATTAGCCATTGTCGCTTACGGGACCGAGAATCCGTCGAATAAAGTCTCCAGTATCATTTTTCTTTCTTTGCTTATCGTTCAGTACTCGGCACCGCGTAGAGTAAGACTGGTAAAATCAAAGTCTTGTATAGTAAGTAGGCACTTTGTCTCTCGAGTGACTTGTTTTGAACCAAGTTGTTTGGTCAAACTGAAGTAGCAGCGGTTCGCTAGGGTAATTCTTTGTCGCGTCTCCACTAAGGTGTCGTTTGTGGGATCGATGTTTTTTCCAATTCCAAGGTAGATGAATTCCTTGGCTACCTCAAAATTGCTGCTACCAACAGTGACGTTTTGTCGAGGCGGTGTGGACGGATGTTATTTTCTTTGTTGATAGCATGTACTTTGATTTGTCCTCGTTCACTTCCAGACCAACAAACCAACAAGCTTCGCCTGTTCTTCAGTTGCTGTGAAAGCCTCAAGCAAAGCTCTTTGGAAGCGACCGATGATGTCTTTGTCGTCCGCATAGCCTAACACCTTGGTAGACTTGTTGAAGGTAGTGTTTTCCGTGCTCACACCTGCCTTGTGCACTAGCTGTTCGAGGACTATGTCACATGACACATGACACATGCACATGTTTGAAACAACTCGGATGAGCTGATACCCATTTGCACACTGCACTGAGTATTGTTTCGCGTCATGCGGCATAGCTGGATTAGCTTGTTGGTGATCCCGAATTCAGACATCGCCATCATAAGCACTTGGCGTTGGATGCTATCATAAGCAGCTTTTAAGTCGATGAAAAGATGGTGGGCTTCGTCTTGAAGTTCGTTGGTCTTTTCCAGGATTTGTGAATATTTGGTCTATCGTTGTTCTGCATGGCCTAAAGCCACATTGGTACTTGCTGATTATTGTGTTTCAGAAAGGTTTAAGACGCTCACCCAGTAAGTTTGATCAGAACAAAAACATAAAATGTAAAAAAAGAGCCAAGTTCTCTTATGTGCGAACAACACTGTGCAAAAAGTCAGCCACCAAAAGTAATGAGATCTAAAAGAACGCCAAGTTCTTACATGTAAAAGTGTTATATTGAATATTTTAAATCATAGAAGTTAATACAACAATATTAAAAGAAAATAGAAAATATGTAGTTTGGCTGAAAATTTACAAGTTCACTTGGCAAGTTTTAAAATGTTTGTAATCACGCATCAAACGAAAACTTGCCAAGTGAACTTGTAAATTTTCAGCCAAACTACATATTTTCTATTTTCTTTTAATATTGTTGTATTAACTTCTATGATTTAAAATATTCAATATAACACTTTTACATGTAAGAACTTGGCGTTCTTTTAGATCTCATTACTTTTGGTGGCTGACTTTTTGCACAGTGTTGTTCGCACATAAGAGAACTTGGCTCTTTTTTTACATTTTATGTTTTTGTTCTGATTTCACATCTTTTTGCAAGGTTTTTTTTTATGGAAACATTTACCTCGAAATACACTAAATAAGCTAGCAATTTGAAAAATTCAACAATACATATAATTGTTCTGCCAATTTATAAGCAAATAATAGGTAAGTTGGGTTAGAGTGGCTGTCTAGATGTTCTTAACTCATTTAGACCCCAAGGGTCTATTGTGAAACCACTTAGGAAAGATAGGTACTTATGGAGTATTATAAAGTTAAACAAACCAGTGTTTTAAATTTCAACATCCTATGACCATTTTAAGGAAGTGGGCGGCAACCACGCCTATTAATGAAACTAAAATTTTATACTTATATTTTCTCTTATATTCAAGCGAAACCCTATCAGAATTTCGAATTTAAACGTTTTCGACCATTTTGACAAAGTGGGCGGATACCACGCCCCTAAATTGAAATAGATTATTTTCTCATTTTTTTATGTCATTCAACCAAAACCTTACAAGAATTCCGAATTTCAACATCCTACAACCGTTTTAAGAAAGTGGGCGGAAACCACGCCCCTGTTTGAAACTAAAATATTTTACTTATATTTTTCCTTATGTTTAACCAAAACCCTATTAGAATTCCGAATTTCAACATCCTACGACCAGTTTTAGAAAGTGGGCGTATACCACGCCCCCTGAATTAGAAAATTTAAATTTTCGATTTTTTCCTTTGTATGCACCCGAAAACCTACCATTGTACCAAATTTCAAGATTCTGCTATTGTTAGAAGTGCTTCATAATTTTGATGATCAGTGAGTCAGTGAGTCAGTGAGTCAATTACGGTTTTTGAAATTTTTATTTATTGTTCAATATCTCAGGAAGTAGTGGTTCTACAAAATTATTTTTCTTTCAGGGCCTTTGTGCCCATGAAGTTAAAACGTTATTTAAATTTGAAGCTTCTAACTCTATGGGTTCAAAAGTTATGGGTGGTTGAAAATGTACTTGAGTTCGATCCTGTAAAAAGGGAGTAGTGCTAGAACTTGGCTGGGCACTACCGTGCCCTTTGATAGGTCAAGCCTATACTTTCTAAATATACGTCATTCGGATAGACGAAAACCTGTATGGGTCGTTATTAAAAAATCTCGGGTAGCAGAAAAATCTCGAAAAACCGAAATAGCTTTTCCAACTGCCAACTGAGGAAACACGTGAAAATTCAACGGAAACTGAAATAAATGTTAAAACATGGTTTGATAAAAATGTGCACGACTGTATTTAAATTTAAATATGAATCTCAAAAAAAACAATTTGTCTGAAAAAAATTGATGTCATAAAATTTCTTAAGAAATTGTTGATATTTTCAATTAAAAAATCTGGGTATGCAATATTCAAGAACATGTTAATACAGGGTGCGCCAGAGAAACTTACTTATTTGAAAGGTCAATAAAAAAAAGTACTTCAGTTATTGTTTTAAATTTTTTTTTTATTTGAGAATACAATATCCCAATTTTTTTTGTATGCAGTCTTAAAAATGACATCGGATTAATGGCGACCCCCATTGCGCATACACTGATGAAGTCCATTTTTGAAATTTGAATCCACTCTTCGCAGCATATCAATCGGTATGTTGGCAATGGCGTCGCGAATGTTATTCTTGAGGTGTGCTATGGTCCGTGGTCGATCGACATAAACCAGGGATTTCAAATAACCCCATAAAAAGAAATCGCATGGAGTCAAATCTGGAGAGCGTGCCGGCCATTGGAGATCGCCTCTGAGAGAGATGAGGCGGTCGGGGAAATTTTGTCGCAACAAATTCATTGAGTCTCGTGCTGTGTGTGCTGTGGCTCCATCTTGCTGAAACCACGCGTTCCTAACGTTCATTTCTTCGAGTCTTGGAAGAAAAAATTCCTCGATCATGTTCCTGTAACGAGCTCCATGAGCGACCGTTAGAAAAGAAGCTCTCAACTGCGAAGGCCCACTGCTCTCTAGACCAGAGCATGATGGCAACTGACTGGAGGGAGAAACAAACTTGGGAACTTCCCCCTCCAGATGCGCCCCCTCTTGCCCCTCTACCCGCCCAACTTACCGCGCGGGAATTTTTTCAAATAAGTAAGTTTCTCTGGCGCACCCTGTATAAACATTTTTTTTTTTTTAATTCAAAGAAATTTTTTGAACACAAAATATTATTTGGGCAATATAAACCTAGTTTAAAAAAAAAATTACGCTGATCGGACTTTTATTTCTCGGAGAGTTACCGTTTTGGAGCAATAGGTACAAAAATATATTTTTTACATAAAATAAATGAATGTAAAAAAAAAAATTCGAGGAAGTTTAAAGAAAAAATCGTAGGAGCCGTTTTTGAGAAAACTGAAACTTTTGGTTTTTGACCAAAAAAATTGTATGGTGGCTGGCTACCCTAAATTTTGATCTCAAGAAAAAAAAAAAAACGACCCTTGCGAATTCGCTCAAACCACTTATTATATATTAATTTGAAGTCAATCGGACCAGTGGTTAAGGCTGTAGGTGTGTTTACAGACAGACGGACGGAATCGCCGGACCTACTTTTTCCGACTTCTCTATCATCGTAATGTCATATCTTTTTTTACTAATTCAATACTTGCCATTATATTCTATATGCCGCAAGTAAAAACAACTCTATGAAAAAATGCCTTTAAAATGCTTAACCCCCTCTCCCCTGCATTTTAAGATGAAAGCTATGGTGCAATACTCGAATATTCTTATTTCAATTTTGACAATCTCAATGTTAGGGTCATTGAATGTCACCACAATGGTGGTCAATAATAATAAATAGGCCACAAAAGAAAAACTAAAATAAAAACATCACAAAAGTCTATGGACCCATTCAAACATAACTTCACATCTTAACGACCAGTGCTTAAGATAAAAATTCCCACAAGATGATTTATGGCAAACAATGTATCTGACGCGCGATTTCCTCCCAACCGAACAATAACTCACAACTTCGACCAACAAACAACGAGCATATGTAAATATTTAATGACCATCTCAATATGAGCAAATCGACTTCACAAAGCCATAAAAAAATTATGAATTTTTCAAATCACTTGGTGTCATTTACATTTGCTGTAACAACAATAAAAATTATATGCTCGCTTCAGTAAGACAGTAAAAAAAAATTACAAAAAATATTCTAAACTCATACTGTTCCCTTTGGACGGACATTCGTCCACACCTTGTTTAATACGAAAAAAACAGCTATTGACTTTTCAAGGTCTTCTATTTAACTTTTTTTGTCTTATTCAACATTCATCATTCAACAGAAGAACCGAACAAAAAATCACTTGCTCTCTAGCTTTGTATTTTGCATATTTATTACTCAGCAAATATCGATCATCATAAGCGCCGCAGTTTTCAGTATTTGCCGAATACAATGTGTCAAAAAAAAGAACAATCACACCAAACTATTGATTTAGATCTGTTGAATGGTCCAGCATTGATGAGGTTCCATACCGCCAAAAACCGAAAAAAGTTAAAACGGATCAAACAAATCTGTGGAGGCAAATATTTGCTGATTTCCATCTGAGTCCGCTGTATCTTCTTTGTGTCAATGTAGAACTTTGCAAAAATTACCTTTTGTTGGACTTGAGGAGTGAAACTGTAGAAATGTGTTTAAACGAGTGTTAATTTGTCAGTGGAGCAAGGCGAACTTTAATTAGTGTTTCGCATGAATGGGAAGAACTATTAAAACATATTCTGTGGGATTTACCATATGTTCGCATCTTTATAATATAAAATCTCATGCAAATCCGTTGAGGACTCACTCCTTTTGTACCAGAATTGTGTTTGGCATCAAATTTTGAGGGATTGTTCGGGTAGTTGTGTAAATAGATTTTAAGTATTTCGTACGAAATCGACCAAGTCGTTCGCCAGAATTAAGTACGGGGTAGCGGAAACTAGGGTAGCAGTAGCTTGTAGCGGGGTAGCATGTATCGGGGTAGTTTGTAGCGGGTAATGTGTAGCGGGGTAGTGTATAGCGGGGTAGCGTATTGTGAAGTAGCGTGTAGCGGGGTAGCGGGTAGCGAGTATCGGCGTGGCGGGTAGTGCGGTAACGGGCTAGCAGCTAGTAGGCCCCGGGTAGGTAGCGGGGTACAAAAGTTTAGGTCTTTTATTTGAGGCAGTACAAAGTCTCCCGGGTCACCAAGTTTTTAATAAAAATTATTTCCTACGCTTTTGGAGACCTAAACCGACTTGGAACTCAGAATTGAAATTTGGCTTTTCTGGATAGACCATAGTCGCTGTATAGCCTGTTGTCTACCAGGGCTTAGACCTGGCTGTGTTCGGTGCGATCAACGCGAATTTACCCGATCTCAAAACTACTGATCTACCAAGGTTTCGGCCTGTTGTTTTGTGTCTACTCGTGGCACCATTGACCGTGAAGTTACTGATCTACCAACATCTCGACCTATAAGTGCTTTCGCGTGCTGTGTTGGTTGTGTTGAGCCTGCTGATAAACCAGTTATTAGGGTTGCTGAATCAGTTCAGATGATCTATGCAGAGGATGCGGTGACGAAGAGGTGCATGAAGACACTTCACACTTTCTATGTCACTGCCCCGCACTTTCCCATCAAAGGAAAAAATTGCTCGGCAATTATTTCTTCGGGGACTTAGAAGAACTCTCCAGTACTCCAGTTATTAACATTTTGAACTTCATCTAACTTCATCCAAGCCTCTAAATGGCTTGGTTAACTGAACACATAGGTTTTTATTTTTAGCTTGAGTAGCAATACTCACGGCGGTTGCCCGTGGCTAAGTGGTTAGGTGCGTTGGCTGCTAAGCAAAAGAACGTCGTGGGTTCGAGTCCTACTCATGCCCATAAAGTTTTTATTTCATCTTTCACGGGTACTGCCTCTTGCGAAGAACTGACAAAACTTCCAAGAGTATCAATGTGTTATGAAAAAGTGCTTCTCAACTTTGCCGTTCGGAATCGGCGTTAAATTGTAGGTCCACTCAATTCTTCACACGCACTCAGAGAATTGTTGATGAGAATAAGCTACTTAAGCCTCTTCAAGAGCTGTCGCGCCACTCTATTTTTAGTAATAGTCACAGGTATCACAACGGATCTGCGTTGATCTAAGTGTGACAGAAACGAGATCAGCTGTCAGCCCCACAACCTAACCTAACTCAGGGTTGCTGTAAGCTACAAGAGACCTTGCACCTGCTGATCTTTGTTCACAGGGTCGTTGTTCCTGTTGATCCTGTGTAAACGTATTCCAAATACCTTACCATTATATCAGACATAAGTCTATTAGGCTTTATCAGTTAGTGGAGGTGGAGGTGGTGTCATGCCCTCTGTATTGTCTCTATATTTGTCTCTTTCTCATCATCTGTGCATAAATTGTTTTGTTCTGAAATGATCGATGAATCTCTAATAAGCGCACACTTTAACGAGTCTTAAATTGATAGGCCTGCAAAACATATCATTTCCACCGACTTCTCATGACACCTCGTCCATCTTAAATCTCTTACAAAAGCCCAAATAAATTCAACGATTTCCTTCAATTAAACAACAATTCCCATTTAAAGAAAAAAATAACTAATAGTCGGCATCAGTCCCAATCTCTTCACAAAAGAAGACAATTTTTTATTGAATGCTTAAAATTTTATTACGGCAATTTGTAAACGCTGATCTGAATATTATTTCTCATGCGACAAAACGCTCTTCAATTTACACAAGGAGTGGTCGGTCCCTACAAGACGTTTTGTTAATGTATTCAAGACTTGTCGCTGGGGCGGACGGCGGCGGGGTTCTGGTGTTCATATCAAGAAACCAACTCGCATAATTGTTAATTCTTTTCAAGGTCACATGTTGAAGACTCGCGTCGTCCAAAAAGAAACTAAATTTGTAAACAAACTTGCTATGTCGGTGCAGCCCCAAACCGGAGTCCCATCAAGAATAAGAAATTCCATTTCATTTGAAAGCCATTCGACGTGTCTAACCTTGGAGATGAGGCAAAAGAAAGACGATAAAGATTCTAAATTATATTGCATTCCAAAAGGAATCTATAAACTACTCTGTCCTCCAGCCAGCCAGCCACCTTCTCCTCATCTGGCTCCCATTTGCTTGCGCTTGGATGAAATGGAAATCAATTTAAGTAGATATCTGGTGGTCGAGTCGAATGCTTTTGACAGGCATTCATTGTTTCTATTGACGAACGATTGGTATTCTTTTTTTCTTGTGGTCGATCGACAAGTTTGTTCAGAAGAGAGAACAGAAAAAAAAGGAGACTATCAACATTGTCATTGTATTGAGGTTTCCTCGCCACCGCTTGCCATTATTGACAACGAAGACGACGACGATGGACGTCAGTCTCCGGTTGCAACGAGCATCGTCTACGTCAACCTTCATTAAACTACTTGACATATGATAGACCGAACATCGACGTTGGTAGTTCGGTTGTTGACGATGGAATGGTGGCAGTGGTGTCGCGGTGCTTTTTCAACAATGTTGCTTGGCCTTACTTAAATGCATTTACCAACAATAGAGATAGATACATGAATCCTTTGCTAGTTACTAGTTTAATGAACTAGTGCGCGTCATGGACTTAAAGTTGTAAGGTTTCTCTTGTCAGGCCTGTGTCGGGTTTTTCCAGTTATGGGGAGAGTTGGTTGCACCAAGCTCCGTTGCTGAAATATTGTTATGTAGATCCTTCGAAGCAGTATGTTTCCGAAGGACAGTTTTTACTTTATAAAAACAAAACTTAAAATAGTACGCATACGCCGCAGTGTACCAATATGTTTTAAATTCAGAAATAGTGTTCAAATATGCCTTGACCAGGTTTTCAAAGAAGAGCGTTTTAAGGGTTTGACTTCCGTCGCCTTGACACTATCGAATTGCTTTTTTTTCACCTAGAAGCCTCAGCAAATTCTGCCATGTATCCCAATTGTTGGCCGACCGACGTCCTACAGTTCTGCATTTCAAGGCTTCGGGTATCCATGTCTACGCCTTCTTGTGCAATTTTGTTTACCATGAATTATGCGGCAAAGGACTTTCATAGTCGGTTTCTCTTTTGTCATATGAGCTATGTAGGTGCCCAGCCCACCGGATTCTCCCGATTCGTCTTTCGTAATTTTCAAGACTAAAGTAGTTCATGTTGGATTTGAAGAGCTACCCACAGCTTCTACCAATGACCCAAGGAATTGATCAATCGAACTAGCTTAGACTCCTCTACCTTAAAGAAGAAGAAGTACAGCTTTCTTCCGCCAACTTTTTCTGCAGACGGAGCCACCAATTTTTTTGCCACCTGCTTGATTAAAACCAATAAGGTTTGACAGTTTGTGAGTTCCTTCCAAATTTGTCAATGTCGTCTGCATAAGCCATAGACTTGATGAAGTAAGTCCCTCTTGTAGAAGTTCACGGATTGCTCTCCAACGCTAGGTGGAAGAGGGAACAGGCAAGAAGATTTGTCCTGATTCGGGTCAACCGACTCGGTAATGTTTGGCGTTCTAGATTTTAAGTCGATTCCTCGTCTTAAAATCGCCCTCCATAAGGTTCCTCTAGATCCCTTGTGGTTTCGCCAGTCTGAGTATTGACTTCTATCGCCCACGTGCGACCCAAACGGAAATTAGGCTTGAGGGACATTGAGGGCCTACTACGATGTTGACTTTATGTTATTTACCGCAGATTTCTTGGTCCCCGAATTGTTGGCGTCTGGTTATAGACTTTTGACCCAACAAATCGGTGGATTCCATTGGGTCCTTGAACTTGAGCTGCACTTGGACAAGTTTCATTTCTATTTCGACATCCAGCTCAATTTCTGGTTCATCGTGTAAGCAAGTTGCACCAGTCACAAAGGGGTTGCATAAATCCATGAACCTGTCGCCGTTGTTATTGCAAATGCATTGCTGTCTCTGATATTGAAGTCTTTCATAAAGATTTGTTGAAAGCTTCTTTCTCTTCCTTAGATGATGGTGGCCCTAGTGGCGAAGTACTGGGCGTACCCTTATCTAGAACCTGGCACGGAAGATTGTCTTTGCTTAACCTCAGCCCAAAACCTGCAAGCGCTTGCTAGGTATATCCGCCCTTCGCCAATAAAAGAAAATAAACGGTATTCCACAAGGTTGCCATTTAGGGCCTGTACTTTTTTCTTTTTATTGTTTTGCATTGACAAATAACGAATGAATGAGTGTCTTTGGTAAATTTTCTTGCAAACATTGTGAGAATAAGTGATAGAAAAAGGGCGGGCGTTAAAGATCAAAATAGAATCAATAAGTGCATTCTTGTGCGTGGTCAAATGATTGTTGAACTAGGATAGCAAATAGATTTGGTCTTGATGAAGGTGGCGCTATCGGCGGTTTTTATTTGAAAATTTCTTTGCGTTTCGGAATTCAATGCTGCAGTTGTCGATCAGTCATTATGCGAACCTTCTGAACATGAGCAATATTGAGTTCTTTGTTCGTACTGCTGACGTGCCCTGTTGCCCCCCAAAGCGTGTCCGCGCCTGCAATATTTTTCTTATGTCAAAATGAATCCTCCGCAGATAGTTCGATGAAGGCAGATACTTCATTCTAATTCCAAAGATAGATCCTCTGCCTTCGGTTGAACTGCTGCGCCTGCGTGGATGTCTCGGAGTAGGATTCTTTTGTTCATATGAAGCAGCTTCGGGTGTAGGTAGAGCAGCATAAATGGACCTGAATGTAACCAGAACCCCACAATCTCACAAAATGGCTGCCTACTCTAAAGGAATTCATTTGGCTATCTATGCAGCGATTTATTTGCGAGTTGAATTCTCTTCTGCGCTTGTCGCATAAATCTGCGTTGGTTGGCGCTGTAGGGCCTTAGCTCTGTTACGATGTAAACAAAGAAGGGAACGGAAGTCGTTAAAGGGTCCTTGGCTTATTGCTGCTGCGCCATGCAGTGCGTTGGCCGTGCTTCAATTTCTTCGTGCGTCGCGTCGTCGGTCGTTGTCATCGTGTCGTCGGCATGTGGGAATAGAAGAACTTGAACCTAAATTGCAAGCAACAGCTGCAGTTTGTTTTTTTTTTTCTAGGTTCCTAGGCTTTATTCTTCATGGCTTGAACGAAGGGCATGCAACGAGTGTAAAGTGGGCGGCGAGAATTCTTGTTTACGATTGTAATCGCGGAACAAGGAGTTGTGTGTGTTCGGCGACGCTTCTTGAGATTGTTTATTTATTTATTTCTCTTTGTTTTGTTGTTGTGTTTGAAGTTTCTTGTGTTGAAGCCAAGGCTACTCTTTATACGATATGAGCCTAGTGGGTTGCGCATTACAAGGTTTTTGTTGCTCAAAACAAGAAATGGACTTGTATTTTGATATCCTTGAGGGGGTTTTCTGTTGCAGCGATTCTAAATACTCACTTGAACGATTTTGAGAGTGGTGATGGTGGTTGGGGGAGCACGGCAGTGTCGATGGAACAAAAAAAGGAAGTGGCAAATTAACGTCGGATTAAATGGAGGTTTATATTGTACCTAGTTGGAAAACAGGGATTTGTAGAGTACTTTTGATATCTGATGTCAGAAAGTGTAGCGCAAATTTTAAAGAGGTCTTAAAGCGAGACTATGGCATTAGTAGACTTAAGCTCTTGTGAGAACACTTGTGGAAGCAAACCTGTTGAGCCTTTTTTTGTGCAGAGACAGGATGTGGTTGTTAGTTTGTTTGAGTGGCGATAGGAAGTAATAAAGATGCCTTCGGTGTGGTTAAACAGAGAAAGAATTTTTTAAAGAATGCCAAGGAAACTGGATCTGATAATGCAGGCTGTTAAGCGTTTAAACGTTTCAAGAATAGGTCCATGCCAGGCTTGGTGTTCCAAGATTGTTCTTTTAAGTAACAAGTTAAACTGATCGATTCTTGGCAAATTCAATAAAATGGCATTTAACGCAGTTCCAAGGAACGCATCTTCCTCGCCTTTATGCTCAATTAAGGTTTGGTAAGGTAGGTCAGGAGAGCTGCTGACACATTAAGAACTGTATAGACCAACTGTGATTCCTGGCGAATTCATCAGCCCTAGAGTAGTAGGTACTGGCATGTCACCCTTATTAGGCCCTAGCTCCTTATGGTACGATATATCTCATCCGGGGGTCCGCAGCATGTCATCCTTTTGAATTCGACAATTGTAGTTTGGAGCGTCAGACGGGCATCTGGTTATGATGAAACGAGAAAAACTGTCTCGATGAATAAAGGCGACTGTGAATCTTCAGACAGAGTGGCCTCAATCCTACTTTTCTGCAATGTATTCCCGTTAAGCACACAAGTTCTGGGTAGAGGCGCCCTTGCGCTCACTTTACCGCTATCTTAAAAATTTCATTATCCTTTCAGTTTTCACGTTTTGAAAGGCTTTCTTCATAAAATATATGAAGCGGGGGCTTTGGAAAAGATTTAGCTCGTTTGTTGGCTTTTCCTCGTCCTCTGACATCATATTGTGTCCCGGTTGTCACCGATTTACGGTGTTCGGTCGGTTAACTCGTCGAAGATTCCAATTCGATCGGCGGCGGTTAGGCGGTGAGAGTTTGGAGTAGGTATACACTACACGAACGAACTCTGTGAAAAGCAGGTAGACACTCGATAAGACTGAACTCTGTGGGTAGAAGGTAGACTCTGGATAAGACCGAACTCTGTGAGGAGCCGGTAGATACTTGATGAGACTGAAGTTGTGAGGAGCAGGAAGACACTGGATAAGACCGAACTATGTTAGCAGCAGGTAGACAATGGATAAAACCAAACTGTGTCAAGAGTGGGTAGCCTCTGGATAAGGTCGAACTGTGTGAGAAGTAGGTGTGCTCTGTAAAATAAAACAGCAAGGAGCTGGTAGACTCTGGTTAGACTGAACTCTGTGAGGATTAGATACGCGCTGTAAAATCCCAATCCCCGGTGAAGAAGGTATTCTCGGCTAAAATGGCCAGTTCAGAACGAATAAATGGTATAAAAATGGCGGGGGCCAACTCTGAAGGAGCAAAAAGCAAGAAGTTACGGTTCCATAACTAACCAACTCTTCCTAAAAATTATTCTAAAAAAACATGGTGTGAATTATATCATAACAAAATGTAAATTTTGTTCGCATCTAAGAAACATTGCCTGGATGTTCCGTTGGCTGACTTCGTTCTGTGTGCTCTTGGTGGTCGTCACAACAAAAAAGTCTGGGGATTCGTGATTTATAGTCCAGGGGGTGTTGTTGAATTAGTAGTGCCCCGATACCCAGCATGTTATGTGATCTCGTTAAACCCCTACGTACTTAAACAGATGGCAGTGGCGCCGCACAGTGCGTCGATTGTATGGAGATGGTGGACAAAATTCAATTTTACAAAAATTTGTTAAATTTCGCCAAAATAATTGTTGCTAATTAATTAAATAATAAGTTTTACGAAATTTCAGGTAATATTTACGCCCCCTGCCACGCCCATTTTTGAATATCATTTGATATCTTGAGAACAACTGGCAGGAATTGAATGAAATTTTAGGAGTTTAATTTTCTAGATAAGGTTATTAATACAAAAAAATATGGACTCAATCCGCCCACTGCCACGCCCACTTTTAAAATTGTTTATTTCTTATGAACCGCTTGGATGTTAATATGAATATTTTGGAAACAGGGATATGGGATACAGACAGATTTGTGATATTTTTGGTAACATCTTTAAAAAACAAAAAAATTGACGCCAAAAATGAAAAAGGAAACCTCATTTCTTCAGTTTGGAGTTGAAAGATTCACAACTCTTCTTTTTCCGTCTTTTTTGGCGCGTCTAAAAATGAAGTTTCTGGTCCATAAAAAGGCGGTACAGTAAGAAAATTATGTTAAATGCTATCGGGAAGTGTAAAATTATTTTTAAGTCAAGCCTCGTAGGGCTTATCTGAAAGACTATGGGTCTTTGAACATTGTCGTTCTAAGCTTAAGTCAAATATTTAATTTTCGATTCAAAATCACTTTTTATTTTAAATGGACAGTTATTTATATTTTAATAAGCTAAAACAAAAAATAAGACATCCTTAATTATCGATTTTTTATCGAAAGAAACCATTTTTCATAAATAACTTCATTTTTTATGACTTGCACTTGTCCTACAAAAAACGAAATATTTCGAAAGTTTGCAAAAATTAGCAATGGAATTCTTTGTTTTTAAATAAAATAATAGCAGGGGATAACAAAAAGACTTAAAATTCAGATATACTTTGATATACTTTTTTTAAAACTCAACTTATTTAAATTTATGTGCCTCAAAAAATAGCACTTTTAATTAAATTAATTATAAAAGTAATATCACATAAAAATAAACCAAAAAACGTTTGTATCACCTCTTAATATATCCATAATTAATATTCAAGAGAAAAAAAATTTATAACTAGAAACACTTTCTTGAACGAGATCAATAGTTGCATGCGAAAATCGAAATCAAAACTAAGAAAAAAAAAAGTTCTTTTTCTGCATATAAAAATCCCGCTAATCAATGCAGAAGAAAAAAACAACAATTGAAAATAATAAATTATAGTTGCTAAACATGTTTTTGATAGACTCCACAGCATTGCAGTTCTCAAACGAATATTTAGTTTTTTGATTTTTGTCCACTGGTCGACGCACTGTGCGCCGGAATGATTCATTATTGGGCATCTTCGTCACCTACGACTTTCCGGCTTCTTCTCAACCTTTGTGGCATTAATTAACCCACACGGATACTAATACACCGACAAGCTGACCTCAACCTCAAGATATTCGTTTCTACTTTCAAGACAGTCAAGACCAACTCCTTGGCTACATTTGGCTTGCCGTTCATCGTTTCACAGAAGTTTATTATCTGTTGGATGACGGCCGCTGCTCTAAAACCGTTATTTCCGCTGCCTCTGCAGTCTGCAGTCGGTCTCCTCGGCTGGATTTTTTCTTTCAGACAAAACGCCTTTCGATTTGACTGCAATTCAAAAAAACCATAAAAATACTTGAAGCACAAGAATCTAAGGACTTGAACTCAATTTTAATTTTTCCATCCAGTCCGTCATCTACGAGTATGCACCTTGATTTACTTCCAATTGTATGCAAATCATCTCTTTGTCAAATGCCCTTATGCCCACACATCAAGAATAATGGCCCGTGCTTAGAACGAACTCGGAACGAACTGCCTACGATTACTTCTAAGACCTTTCGATGCCCTACGTTTCATAGGTTTGCTCTTTGTTGAAGAACTAAATTTCATATGAATTTCCCGGTGATCCCTTTAGCAGTGATGTTGTTGCAGCAGCATCCACCCGACGACGAGTGTAGGTACTTATTTTCATTCTTGAGAATTTCAAGGCACCCACATGGTTGGAGTTCGAGTTTGTTTATGTTGTGTTTCCCTCGTCCGCCAACTCCAATCTCCGTTCCGGACAAAATGTAAACATTGCACGGAGTCGGTTTGCAACATCAAAACAAAACCATTGAACTAGATGATGATGATCATCATCTGCGGAGTTATTATCATCTGCATCCTCTGCCAGCGAAGAACAATGAAATGAAGGTGAAGTTCGTTAGAAGCGACAGCCAAGGCGAGTCTCGCCGTCTTTGTCGGTCGGTGTCTGTTTTTGTAGCACGACTTCCACAAATCAGAGATGCAAGCCAATAAAAAAGGAAACATTGCATGATTCTTAGGATTGTGTTGCTGTTGACGACGACAAAGACGGCCCAGCTCCTGCCTGACATCGCAAAACATGCGAAGCTAATGCAGCAGCTTCTTGGCATCGCATCGTTCAGCCGTTATTGCCGCCAATGTAGCGTGCCGAGCCCATTTTCTTCTCGGATGATTGGAGGTTTGGAATCCCTTGATGCCCAAAGGGATAGTCTTCCTCCACAAGCATGCATCGTCGTTCTGCATCGTCGTCGTTGGTCGTAGGACAGTCTAATTGCAAATGATTTGAAGGAACAATCATAGAGATATTTCATCTATTGCCATTTCGAGGGTTCTATTCATTCCCCATCGTCATCATCATCCTCCAGACAACAACAGAACATTCAAGCTGCAAGATGATTTTATCTATACGAACGCCCTACACGTTCCGAGTTTCCTGTGAGCTCTGTTTTTCTCTGAAGTCACGGAATGCGATGTTAAATATGGGCTTGCTGCGCAGCAACAAACATGCCCATATGCATTTATGTGAACAGAAAAAGTTGTGATCCCGATGTCTGTGCAGCTTCTTCGTCGGCTTCGCTGGGGGGAAACATCAGGCAACACAAATATAAACATAAACATTTTTCTTCCTCTTCGGCGTTTGGTTTTTTTCCTTCGGTTCTTCCAAACTAGGGTGGGGGTCTGTGTGCGTCTTAAAATATCCCAAAAGTAAACTTTGAACTTGTCGTTTATCGTCATAATGAATGAACAGACTGTTTTCTTGTTCACACACTCCGCGAATGAAAGAAAATAAACGGTATTCCTCAAGATTGCCATTTAGGGCCTGTACTTTTTCTTTTTATTGTTTTGCATTGACAAATAACTAATGAACGAGTGTCTTTGGTAAATTTTCTTGTATGCATTGTGCGAATAAGTGATAGAAAAAGGCGGGCGTTGAAGATCAAAATAGCATCAATAAGTACATTCTTGTACGTGGTCAAATGTTTGTTGAAGGAGGATGGCAAATAGATTTGGTCTTGATGAAGGTGGCGCTATCGGCAGTTTTTATTTGAAAATTTGTTTGCGTTTCAGTATTGAACACTAATTGAATGCAGTTGTGCTAATGTTGTTCTTTGTGCATTTCTCAGAAGAAGCGTCAAAGGACAGGGAACAAAACTATATGCCCCAGTTTAAACAAGTAGCAGAATGGATACAAAGCATATATGAGGAGAATGTTGGCTAACAATGCCGAACGTGTAAATTCAAATACAAGATGTTCGAGCAAAAGTAAGAGAAGCTCGTTCCCAAACATCACTTATTATAGTTCTTTTTCCTCGTTTTAACATTCCATGAATCACATTTGATACACAAAACTTTGTCTGAACCTTAAATCAACCGTCAATATGTGATTTAACGCAAGTTAAACTTCAAGTGACTTATTTTGTTGGTACGGATTTGTGAAGTATCGAGATAGATACGCCCAATGAATCAGATATGATTAATAATAAAAAATTGGTAAAGAGAAAACATTAAATAAGAATTTAGCTTCTTCGCACAATCTCGCAAAATAAGGAGAAAAACAAGTGAAAATAAAGTGAAGCTAACGCTCTGCCAAATGTATCACATATGATTCATTGTACAAATTTGTATTCATTTATATAATTTTCTCTTGTACATTGATTTAGCGTCTAACTACTCAAATGCGATTGACAAGGAGAAATGAAAACCAGATCTTTCAATCAAATATCGTTCCCGAACAAAAAAAATGTATGAATCAAATATGATTCACAAAAAAAAAATGTATGAATCAAATGTGAGTGAGAGCTTCGTATAGATGCTTTATTTTCTGAGTTAAATTATTTGACCTAGAGTTTATTTTCGACCAGTTTATAAGATCTCTTTTGATTCATATGTGATTCATTGACTTCAAAAGCTTGAGACGACCCCTGTTTCTTCAATCAAATATGATTCAGTGGACCTTGATCCAGTTCTGTTTACATGATGCCTGTTCCTTCTTGCTACGTTCCCGCATATTTCACCTTTTACCCCGGTCACAATGAACAGAAATACCTTCCAACACGGTCCGCCGACTTTTTACATCTTCCATAACCTCTTAGACTACATTTCGATCTTTCCCAAACAAACCGACAATCCTAACAAGCAATTTCAATAAATTCAACAAGAGACAATGTTTTAACTAAATGCACTGCCCTGGTCGCGCCCCGCTATCAGCACTTTTAGCAAATAAGGCACTTAACTGTCCTCTGCATGCAGAGACGTTCCAACGGCCCTAATGTGCTCGTCACAACATATTGCAACAAGAGTATCGACCAGCAGTAAAGTGTCGGCGTCTCTGTTGGATCCTTCAATTAGTTTATTCTTCCTGCCCTCGCCCGCAATCGCCCCTCAAAAATGCAACGACCAATTCTGCAGTATTAAACAAATTAAAAACCCTCCTCGCAACAACAGGAAGCTTAGCAAGTGAAGAAGTCTCCAAACCATAGCACAGCGCTGGCTTTGTCTTAAGGGCATTGGAATGACAAAGAGTGTCTTACAACATTAATCTGAAAGCACTCTTATCCGCAGTGTGGCAAGCACCATCCATTCGCCTTGCATAGAAAACTCAAATGCAGCAGAAGAATGAAGAAGCATCGAGCATCCGTTGCCAATGCTGCTGACGGGATGAGCTGAAGCAACAAAACGAGATGACGAGTCCCTCTGCCCGGGAAGTAGTAATGTTTTAATGAAACTTAATTGACGCCGATTATTTAGCTTGGATTTTTGTTTCTTTGTTTTGTCGTCGATGTCGCTCTCTGCCACACCCTCCACCCCTCACGACTGCGACTGTGTATGTTCGTGAGAGTGCGGTGCAAAATGTGGCAGCAGAACTAATCAAAACGCTGCTTTTGCTCATAACAAGCGAAACATCTTAACGTCATATGATGTGCTCCAGGTCCACTTCGACGACCTCCAGATGCAGAGTGGTCGTGGAGAGCGGACGATGCGGCGAACTGTCCCGCTAACGAAAAGAAGTGTCAAATGGTGTTTGAGTTGAGCTCCTTCAGACCTGCAAGTCTCCAGTTGCTTGTCTGACTGATGCAAAAGCAGCGGCAGTGTGAATGGAAGTGCAGCAGCGGTGGCAGTGGCGATGGCGCAGGAACAGGAGAGACGATCATGATGATGATGATTGAATGTTATGATGGCTACATCAGCTTCAGTGGGGTTTAATCTTTTTGTCTTTATTGCATTTTTTTGTTTTTGTTGCTGGCTCGTTCTGTGCGACATGTTGTGTGTATTGCGAGGATTCTGGCTGCTAATGATGATGGAAGTGCGTAGGCCACATATGGTCGCATGATGTGTGACTTCTCGTCGAGATGATGAACGATTGTGACACAAAGAGGAAGTTCAGAAATAGTATTTTGCATAAAATGAAACGTGTGTGGTGTGATGCAGCAGTGTCACAGTCAGTTTGATGGTATGGTGGGCACTTTAATCCAATCGTAGATGTCGGCGATGATGGAGGTTGATCGCGAAAGGTGGTAGGCCGTAGGAAGGAACTCGACAGTTAATCCTTGAAATTATGACTTATTATAGTTAAATAGGAAACTGCAGATAACCCTCAAGGGCTAGGTGGCCGTATGGAAATGTTGGAATCGATTGAAGTGCGGGTATGAAAGGGATTGATCTACCAGCACTAGCCCACACACTTGGTTTTTATTAAGAGTATTGACTTTTATGACTCCCATATCCCATCATCTTCAAGAGGGTGATAATGTGGCCCACGCGATCACTACGGAAATTTTATTTACTTGTTGAGGTAGAATACAAATTCTTCCTTGAATAAGATCTAGTTCGTTTTACTTATGATTTCTGGAAGAAACATTGAAATGAATTGACTGAGTGCGGCAAGGTTGACTAGCTTCAGTTGTCCGGTAGAGAGAAATTACATTTATGCAAAGCAAGATGGGAGTATCTAACGCATAGACCTTGCATAGTTCCAAGTCAACAACAATACCCTAAAGTCCTTAGACACTAGGAGTACAACCATCAGGAATGCAGAGCACATGGAATTGAAGACCAAAAAGCCATTGAAAGCCATTGCTTAATAGTCCGTGTAGCAAGAAAGAGACTAGGGTCTCAGATATGAAGGTTCAGTTGAAGTTTGAAAGAACCATTAGAAGGCTCAAAAACCGGACCTATAGCCCTTGTCTATTCAGATCCCACAATTGTGTTTCTTTTTAGGATTGACCTAGACCAGAGTTCACTATAAAAATTTAGTGACCGATATTCAGTTGAAATTTATGCCAAGCAAGCCTGCTTTTGATGTTTCTATAAGTTCAACGGGTTTTACCACGAAAATTTTCTATTTAGACGGGAAAGTCTACCATCTTGGGGGAATCTAAAAATGGCCGAAGATTCCTATAGAAGGGTGGGTAATGGCCTCACTGCACTAACTCACTGAAGGTAGTCCGTCCGTCAGTCTCTAGTCCTTATTTCCCTTATATGTTTAGGTCTGATATGTGTATTTGTTTGCAGGTGAGGTTAGGTTTCGGGGGCCAGATTCCCCTCCTCGCTCAACAACCTCCACTGTTAAGACCAAGCAACTTGGTATGCCAGAGCACTTGGTTTCGGTAACTGGAGTACCTACGTAAATGAGTGACTTTGTGCTATCTGAAAATGAAGTGTGTCATAGTGATGCCCTCAACTATGTAGTCGAGCTAGTCAAATTTTATATAGGTACTAGCTTACCCGCAGTCAATGCTGGGGATTTGGAAAGACCCTGTAGACTGTATAACGGCGGCGACGAACAAAACCCCGCCGTCAGACAGGAACCTTCTATCATACACGATGACAGCCAACAATTCCGTGAACCCGACCTAGAAGAAGTGAAAAGGGCAATATCACGGCTGAAATCCAACAAAGCTGCTGGAGCAGATGGTCTAGCTGCCGAGCTGTTCAAAGCCGCAGACGACGCACGATCTAGATAGGAGCATGCACCAGATCATCTGTAAGATATGGTCAGAAGAATGCATGCCCGAAGAATAGAACCTCAGCATTGTTTGCCCGATCCTGAAAAAGGGAGATCCTCTAAACTGCGCCAACTACAGAGAAATAAGTCTGCTTAAAATCGCCTACAAGATCCTCTC
This sequence comes from Sphaerophoria taeniata, assembly GCA_943590905.1. Taxonomy (NCBI): domain Eukaryota; kingdom Metazoa; phylum Arthropoda; class Insecta; order Diptera; family Syrphidae; genus Sphaerophoria; species Sphaerophoria taeniata. The sequence goes on from OX016540.1 coordinate 266,096,232, forward strand.
TGCCGTAATATGTGAACGACTGAAGACTTTCGTCAACAATCTGATTGGTCCTTATCAATGTGGCTTCAGGCCAGGAAAGTCTACCATCGATCAAATTCTCAAGTTGCGGCAGATCCTGGAAAAACCTATGAACACCTCTTCATCGATTTAAAGGCCGCGTATGACAGCATAAACAGAACTGTATAAAGCTATGTCTAGTTTTGGCATCCCTGCCGAGCTTGTTCGCTTGGTGCAAAATTACGATGGAGAACTCACGCTGCTCTATCAAGGTTGGCAATGAGCTTACGGAATCTTTCGACGTCAAAAAAGGATTCAGACAAGGCGGTGCACTGTCGTGCGATTTCTTTAACATCGTTCTTCAGAAGATAGTGCAAAACTCCACCGTCAACACCAGAGGCACTATCTTTTTCAACTTCTCGCGTACGCCGACGATATTGATATAATGGGAGAACACAGCGTGATGTCAATGGCGCCTTAGTGAGAATTGAGACAGAAGCGGCAAAAATGGGTTTAGCGGTAAATGAGGGAAAAACGGAGTATATGCTGTCTTCGAGAAAGGACACCCAAACACCGACGACGGCTCGGACAGAACGTCACAATAGACGCATACAACTTCGAGGAAGTGGAGGAGTTTGTCTACCTAGGCTCCGCTATTAACACGGGCAATAACACTAGTGCCGAGATAAGACGAAGAATTACTCTTGCTAATCGCTGTTTCTTTGGGCTAAGAAAGCAATTGAGTGGAAAAGCCCTCTCTCGAGCAACTAAGGTAAAACTGTACAACACGCGCATCATCCCTGTCCTGCTATATGGTGCAGAAGCATGGACTCTTACAAAATCGGATGAATGTGCCTTAGGCTGTTTCGAGAGGAAAGTTCTTTGGGTCATCTTTGGCCCCGTGTCCATTGATGGGGAATGGAAAAGGAGATACAACAGCGAACTTTACGGGTTGTACAACGACGTGACCTAGCCAGAAGGGTCAAGGTCCAGAGACTCAGATAGCTCGGTCATTTAGAGCGCATGGACACCAATGCTCCGGCCCGCAAAGCCTATTCCACTATTCCTATAAGAAGGAGAGGAAGACCGCGACTCAGGTGGCGCACACAAGTGGAAGAGCACCTCAATCAACTTGGAGTGCAAAACTGGAGACAGCTAGTTAGGGACCGAGCTGGCTGGCGGAGACTGTTGGTTGAGGCCCAAGACCCGGCAGACTTCGCCTGAAACGATAAACTGTTACCTAGTTACCCCGCAACCCACTCTCCGCTATCAGCTACCAGCTACCTGTCTACCCGCTTCCCACTACCCTGGCTATATCTCATGAACGGCTAGGTCGATTTTGTACAAAATACGTTAAACGCAGCTACACCACTACCCGCACATTCCCTCAAATTTTGGTTCATAAACTACAAAAGTACAAAACTACTGAGTCCTTAACGGATTTGCATGAGATTTTCATATGGATAGATGTCCCCTTAAAATTTTCTGCCGCAAAAATGGTACAAGTTTAAAAAATGTTTAACAACGTAATTTTACGCCCAAAACTAATGACACGCATTACAAAAAAAATTTAACAAGTCAAGCAGAAAAAAAAGGCAATTCCCAGATCCAGATCAAATGCCTCTGATATAAATTATCCCGCTATGCAATTCCGGTATTTTACATTAATGACATCAAATGACTGTAAAAAAATGAAAATTCAACGAAATACCTTCTGTCCCATTGACAAAACTTTCACGAGACAAACAAAACAATTAGCCTTTGTGACATTTCGCGTCATCCTTTCTTTCAATATTTTTGACACACACAAAAACTAAAAGGGGCGACTAAATACGCGGAAGTTAAGCGATCTCAAATTTTCTTCTCAAAAACAGACAAAAGAAGAAAAAAAACAATCCAGTTTAATTATAAGGGAATTCCCTTTTTCTTCGATTCGGGACATCTCCAGAACAGTAAAAAGGAGATCGCTTTATTTTGATAGCAAACGCGCGAAACAAAAGGAGTGATCCGTGATCGTCTCTCCTTACTTTCTTATCCCATAAAAAGAGGTCAAGATCCCCTTAGATGCGCTTACTCAACTCTACAAAGGTACATAGCATCTTCAGACAATGATGCTGCACCGAACGACCAACCATCCCATCGACCGACAAGGGGTTGGAGTTTCAGGCAGGCACTGAAATGCGGTTGTTAATGCAAAAAGCTGCTCTCCGCTGCACAGCACGGAGATAACATTGACATTTGACAAACAAAGGGCAATCAGGACGATAAGCATAAAAACGAGATAAAAAGCGAACTCTCAGGGATGGACAAAAAAAACTCATAAACAATGGAAAAACAGAAAAAAAACAAAAAAGGGAAATCTCTGAGGAAATCTTAATCTTGGGATGGGACACGATGATGCTCGCTGCTTATCTCGCGTGTCTTGCGAACATGATCGTTCCATACACATCCCATTCATGATCCTCTTAATGACTTGTCCCGGCCCAGTTCTCGTTCATTTATCCTTGTTTATGGACAACATAGCAAACAAGAGCCTTCCTTTGAGAGTTTGAGGTGCATTCAAAAATGGATTTCGAGGAATTCTTTAACAAATTTACATTTTTTATCGCATTGCCAGGTCCTGTGGATCAGCGCGGAAATGCACACAAGGGTTGGGTACAACAGCGATTGCGATGAATTTTCACACGGTCCTCTGCTCGTTTTATCTTTTGGGATGCTGTGCGCAGTTTCGGCAGCGAACCGGACTCATTACAACAAATTAAATCGGACTTAAAGGGTCGGGTCAGCGGTGCGGCTATTTTGGGAACGTAAATCTTTGTTTTTATTACGAATTATCCACTAAAGTGGGCAGACCCCCGATGAAAAGTGAAAATTAAAATTAGCCCGGATAAGAGTTATGGGACCACTCGATTTTCGGCGCAGTGTGGTTGCTGAGACACGCGCCAAGACCGGAAATTATTTATTTTGAGTGGATGTGATTTCGATGGCATGCTTCAAATGTATCCAAAAATAAGTTCAGTGCACCCTGGATTTTTGAATTGTGTCATCAGTCTTGTCAGCAGCAACTGTTCCGAAGTCTTAATCCACTGAGGGGACTCCCTCGTATCGTTTTTGTTTTTCAAGGTGTTTGTTCCGGAATATGGGAAATGGGGGTGTTTTCGTCATTCTCGTCGCGGCTGTTTAAATTAGCCGACGTCTTAGATTAGAATTGTAATTATTTCAAGACGAACGAGGGTGTCTTGTGTCTGTTTGTTATTTTTTGGTAATGAAGAAGGAGCCGTTATTTTTCTTGATTTGAATTTCGAGGGTAGTGCTGCGTTTTTGGGGATGTTTTGAATTTGTTAAACGTTGGGGTCATGTGGGGGAGTATATTCAGAGATAAACTGCACTTATTTTGTCTTCTTTAACACTGCATGAGGGTGTAATGTTATCATTGGGGGAGTGCAAATGCAACATCTGCTTTTTCTTTTCTTTTTTCTTTTCTTCTGTGGCCTCTATTCAACTACAGGGTCTTTTTTTTAGGTATAGAGTGAAACAAAGATCTTTTTTTTTAAATTAAAATGAAATTTAATTTATTCGAAAGATAATCTTGTGGTGTTATAATTATTACATTTTTTTCTGGAACGGCTGGTTCGGCTGTGTTCGATTTATTTTTTCAACATTTGTTGATGTACATCGACAATATCGTGGAAATAATGATGTCCTCCAGGTGGTCAATCATTTCGGGTTTATCGAGCACAGATTAACGTCAAAATCGTACTCGAAGACTTAAATGCAAAAATCGGAAAGGAAGACATCTTTGGCGGATTAGTTAGAAAGCACAGCCTACACGAAGTAACAACAGATAACGGCTTCCGACTTATCAACTTTGCTGCAGCTCGTAATACGGTGATAAATAGCACTAGGTTTCCAAGACGAAAGATCTACACAGCAACCTGGCGATCTCCGGACGGTCGAACCACCAACCAAAACGACCATCTGCTAGTCGGCGCAAGGCACGCATCCAACATCTTGAACGTGCGCACTTTCCGAGGAGCAAATGTCGACTCTGACCACTTTCTGGTAGTGGCTAAGTTTAGAGCTCGAATATCAAAAGACAAAAAAACACGTGTGGCCCAAAGGCAGAAGTTCATCATCGGTTGCCTAAGCACCTCGGAGAATGCCAGAGACTACAGTGAGCGCCTGAGTGAGCGACTCTCCGCCGTCCTCCCAAATACCCAACACCTTGTGGAACCAATATCGCGAAATAATAAAAAAAAAAATGTAGCCGAGATGCCGTGCCGAGACACCAAAGGTTATCAGCCACCCCCGAAAAAGAACCGTGGTATGATGATGAGTGCGCGACATTGAAAAGAGAGACGGAAAATGCACGGTTGCAGATGCTGCAACGGAAAACAAGAGCAGCAAGAGAAGAGTACTGCACGAAAAGAAGAAATGAGAAAAAGACCGTGCGAAAGAAGAAAAGAGCATCCGCAGTTTCTCAGCTCAAATATCTAGAAGAGTCTCGGGCCAAGAACAACACCCGTCGGGCGTTTCTTTAAAAGGTCGAAGCAATTAGCTTCTGGTTTCAGAACCGGGACACAGGCTCTTCGAAACAGTAAAGATAGAAAACCTAGTCACCGAAGCACAGGGAATTGTAGATGTTTTCAAGCAGCACTTCCAACAGCTGCTGAATGCGCAAAATTTCGAGCGAGCTAATGACGAAAGAGGAGCAAGACCAGTCAATGAATACCCCAGTCTCAGCCCCAGCACAGAAGAGGTAGAAAGAGCCATCCAAAAGCTAAAAAATAACAAGTCCGCCGGGTCGGTTGGCATACCTGCGGATGGAGGAGGTGTTTTGATGAACCGCATGCACCAGGTCATCACCAAAGTGTGGGAGAAAGAATGCATGCCCGCACTGACTGGTCGATAAGCCTCATATGCGATATGTCCAATCTACAAAAAAGGCGATCCGATGTCATGCAAAAACTACCGTGGCATATCCCTGCTTAATGTTGCATACAAAATCCTATCCAACGTACTGTGTGAGCGTCTTAAACCTTTCTGCATCACAATAATAGGCACGTACCAGTGTGGCTTTAGGCCAGGCAGAACAACGATAGACCAAATAGTCACACTGAGGCATATCCTGGAAAAGACCAATGAATTTCAAGTTGAAACCCACCATCTTTTCATCGACTTTAAAGCTGCTTATGATAGCATCCACCGCCAAGACCTTATGATGGCGATGTCTGAATTCGGGATCGCGAACATACTGATCCAGCTGTTCCGCATAACGCTAAACAGTACGCAGTGCAGTGTGCAAATGGGTAACAGCTCATCCGAGTTATTCCAAACATGCGCAGGGTTTAGACAAGGAGATGCGTTGTCATGTAACTTTTTCAACATAGTCCTGGAGCAGATAGTGTGCAAGGCAGGTGTGAGCACAGAAAACACTATCTTCAACAAGTCCACCCAGCTCCTTGGCTATGCGGACGACATAGACATCATCGGTCGATTCAAGAGGGCTGTGCTTGAGGCCTTCACAGCGATTGAAGAACAGGCAAATCTCGTTGGTCTTGAAGTAAATGTGGACAAAACAAAGTACATGCTATCAACAAACAAAGCAACATCTGTCCACCGCCTAGGACAAAACGTCACTGTTGGTAGCAGCAATTTCGAGGTAGTTAGGGAGTTCACCTACCTTGGAACAAACATCAATCCCACAAACGACACCTAAGTGTAGATCCGAAGAAGAATTACCCTGGTGAACCGCTGCTGCTTCGGTTTGGCCAAACAACTGGTTTCAAAACTCCTCACTCGAAAGACAAAGTCTCTGCTATACAAGATTTTGATTTAAGCAGTCCTAATCTACGGTGCCGAGTGCTGGACGATAAGTAAAATTCTTCGACGGATTTTCGGTATCGTATGCGACGATGGCGATTGGAGAAGAAGGTTCAACAGTGAACTATATGAGCTGTATCAAGATGTGGATGTAGTCCAGAAGGCCAAGAAAAGACGACTACATTGGCTCGGCCACATCGAGCGAATGGACGACAACGCTCCAGCCAAGAAAGTCTTCTCATCCCAGCCCCCAGGTTCGAGACGACAAGGATGACCGAACCTACGGTACAAGGACCAAGTGACTGCGGATGCCAGAGCGCTTGGTTTCGGCGACTGGAGAGTGCATGCGAGGGACCGTTCACGATGGAAGGCTGCAGTATCTCAGGCTGAGATCCTTCATGGATTGTGAGCCGGATAAGTAAGTAAGTAAGTTACCGCAAACTCATCTATCTTCTCTATCTTCGTCACCTGCATTCTCTCGCTGGGCCATCAATGTAAGAAGACAGCTCTGGAAACGATGATTTCAATTAAACAATTGAAGCTATTTTCCGCCCATTCCGACGCCTATTACCACGCCTACTTTTAAATATTTGACTTTTGAATGACTCGACCGATTGGTATAAAATTCGCAGACGTTGTTTGCCTCGTACGTAGATATATGCAGATTATGATTTAGCATGTGTGCCAAGTAATTTCACCTGCAGCGCCACCTGTTAAGAATTTTCCGAATTTCTTTTCTGCTGAACTTCGGCGATACTTCTTTGTAAAGCAGAAGGTCCAATTTTAGAAACTTTTATTTTTGTTTGCAAAAATTTTGGATGCAAAGAGGAAGGGAGGGGGTATAATGGGATGGGGTTGGAGAAACTAGGCATTCCAAAATTGACATTTTTATTCTCTTAAGCACGCACCTTTTACTTTTTTTCATCCCTTGAGAGGCTGCAATTGACTTCATGGACAAAATTGCACTTTGTTCTCGTTTCGATTCACAATCCAGGCAAAATAAAGGGACAGTGAACAAAAAAAAAAAGAAAAGGCGAAGCTGGTCTGTTTACCAAAGCTTATTTCAAGCTGTCTGCTCACTTGGATTGTTGCTGAAGATGGATTCGTACATTTCTAAGGATATGCGGTTCCAAATTGTTGGTTTTAGGACAGGCTTGAGAAAATCGTTGTGTTATAATTTCGAGTTTGGATCAGCCTTGGATCCGCTAAATTATATTTAAGCCTTCTATCAATACAACACTACAACACAAGTTGCTCTAGCCTACCCTGTCAATAATTGTTCATTCCTTAAATTACCCCAGTAACATCTCCATAAGTTTTGTGCATCATTCCGCCGAGCAATTGAGATCCAATTTCATACCCTTTATGTAAATTATATAGACTATGCAAAACCAAAGCCCCGAGAAAGACATTATTACCTCCTCAGAGATTCTACCACCTTGCTGATTTCGATCTGCCTGCCATTCACGATGCAATTTCTTTTTCAAAATGTGCTTACACCATGGCGCCCTTGGTGTTGTTTCGAACTTTTATCCTGCAGAAAAGCGCAGCCGCCAGCAGACACTAAGGAATTTCATGTTCTCAACCAAGTCGTCGCGTCTTCGTCGTCTTCTTCGTTATGGACAAAATCGGTAATTTGTTCTCGAGCAATATTTTTTTTCGTGCGTGAATTAATGCCTAGGTTCATGAAATGATTATGGAAAATTATTTAATATTCTGTTTCGGTCTTTGGGTTGTTATTTGGCCTTGGCCGCCAACGTACTTTGATGGGTTTTGCCTTTTTTTTGTTCACGTTTTGTGGAGAGATATGAACGTATTAAGAATTTGAAATTCATCATATCCTCGAAAATACCTTCGAATGTTGTTGTAGACTGGAGGGCTGAGTGTGGAAACAAAGTGATGATGAATGATGGGCTGAGTTGAATTTTATGAGTTTAGATTTATGAATGGCAGGAGGAATTTTTTCGACGGCCAAATTACGTCATTGCCTCAAATATTACACGGATTGAAATCTGACAGACGGTGCTCGAAGTTCTAAGTCAAATTTGCCTCTGTTGTGACTGGAAGTAGCAAAATTCTGCATCCGAATGGCGCCTTAATGAATTTGATCACATTACACAGTCGGCGTTCGCCGTCAAAACACCGGATGCTCTATGTCCACAGATTTGTAACTGATTTAATCGATTCCGACTAACCCAAGAGAGACTCTCCAACCTCCAAGTCGTCCATCGTCTTCTGTTTAATTCATACCATCATCAAATTGTACCCCAGCATGATTGGAGTCGCAATTAATTCATAAGAACGGAGCCAAATTAGGGACAAGGTTATATCTTCGAAATATAATGCGACAAGCACTTTTTCCCGTTTCAATTAAGAAGCCCAAAACAACAAGACAAAGAGCACAGCGCCACTGAAATAAAACGCCACCGACTCGAGATATGAAACAAAACTCCATCAGACAGATCAGACGACATCCGTTTTGCTCTCCTCCTGGTAAAGTGTCTTTTTTCGTAGATCGTAAAGAACGCCCCACGTCTTCGTCGACAGTCACGAATAACAAAAACGAAACGCCGATGAGGTTATGATTGTTGAGGAGACGTCGCAATGAGTAATCATGTTCCCATCACATTTCCAGCAGCTCATAAATTACTCTTTTGCTTTAACTGAATATGAATTGAATTGGCCACGAATATACCCCTTTGTGGCAGAAAACCAAACACTTGACACAAGTGGCGTGTATCTTTCTATCGGCTCTGCAATTATGCGATTAACACAACAAGTGGCCTGTCTCCAAAAACAACCTCCAAACAAACGCACATGTGGTGAACCAGAGAGATGGTCTTCTAAGTCGATGCAACGATACAATTGATTCTTATCCAACAACTCCAGAAGAGATCTCACACAAGGAAACAATTTAATGAAATTTATTTTCATAATAATTTTAATTTAATGGATTGAATGGAACAAGTGTTCTTTCTCAAGTTGCCATTGAACTTGTAATTAATCGAAGGACTGGGAACTGGGAGTTGATGGAGTACTTACACATTTTGAACCACTGCGAGACAGGGAAGGCAGTGCGGCAGGGAGTAGAGAAAGGAATTTCATTGATTTCGCTCTTTCCTATTGGAATTGAAGATTCGAAGGAAATGAACTCTTAGAAATTCACTTTACGACTAGTTTTTGCTGTATTCTTGGTCGGCAATTGGAATTTAAACCCCTAGGAAGAATTTTGTTCTGTGAAATTTTTGTAAACGTAATATTAAACAATATCGTTTGTTGGTGTACCACAGGGAAGTGTTTAGCGGCTTGAAATGTTGTTGAAATGTTCACTGCAATGCACGAAGATTATTTTGTTTTTGAGTAACTTTTTGGTATTACTTTAATGATCGTCGTTGATAATAGCTTTGAGATAAAGTAGGGTTTTCCAACTTGATAACAAATAAAAGGTCTGTTAGCATTTTTCGGAAAGGTTTCCTTCGCAAAAGGGCTGAGAAGCGCGGTTATTCTGGCTATTCCCATTTTGGTGACACTGAACGTGAACTTAGTAATAGCAACAACAACCGCTTAAAATAAATAGAGTGGCGCGACAGCTCTTGAAGAGCCAAGGCCTAAGTGGCTTACTCTCATCAACAAATCTCTGAGTGCGTGTGAAGAATTGAGGGGACCTACAATTTAACGCCGATTCCGAACGGCAGAGTTGAGAAGCACTTTTTCATGACAGATTGATACTCTTGAAAGATTTGTCAGGTCTTCGCAAGAGGCAGTGCCCGTGAAAGATGAAATAAAAACTTGGCCTGATTAGGACTCGAACCAACGACGACGTTCTGCTTAGCAGCCAACGCACTTACCAACTAAGCTACGGGCAACCGCTTAACGATTTATATTTCTCCGGGACAGCATTCAAGATAATTTATGATCATACCTTCGTTCGGTCCTTTAAGTCGGTGAACGACGGGTATTTGCACTTCTCCCATTAAGAAATTCAACCGTTAAACTCGCGTCTTAGGAATTACCATCAATTCACCCTCGAGCCCATCTTCGGTTAAACTGTCAAGTATAGAGATTCGTTTTTCAGGCGTACAACACGAATATGAATCAATTGACGTGACTCTATATCCAGGTCATTGTAGTATTTAGGAATTTAAGACCAATGTTCACGCGAACTTGCTGTTCCCACTATTTTCCAAATTTAAAGTGAATCGTCACCAGAAGGTTAAGGCATGGAATTGTAGGACGCACTTGCCGAATTTCATGTTTGATCGTAATGTCGAGATATCGAATTTTGAACGAATTCAAAAACAAGAATTAAAAATTTCGATGTGGAGTGTTTGGCACCAAATTTTGAGAGAATGTTCGGGTAGTGGCGTAGATGGGTTTTAAGTATTGTGTACAAAGCCGTTCATGAGATATGTAGGCCAGGTAAGCGGGTATCGGTTAGTGGGAATCGATTAACGGGTAGCGTGTAGAAGTATTGGGTAGCGGGTAGTGGGCAGTGGGTAAAGACGTAACTGGGTAACGGAGCGCGGGTAGTTTGGAAGTGGGCTGCAAGAGTGTAGTTCTTTTTTTATACCGATCGTGGCTGTCGGGGTCAGCTAGTATATAAATGAAAATATTATAAGTGGGACAAAAAGTTCGGTTTTGTAGACCTCTGTCGATAGACATTTTTTTACTAGGGGCCATAAGTACCCGTTGATACAAGGATAGTTCTATTTTCGTTAAATAAAGTGCCTGCATCATATTTCTCAATAGCCCCCTAGCAGTCTGTATTTATTTATTATTATTGTTCAATGACCCCTCGAATTAGCAATATCTTCTTGTCCACTTGGCTGGACAACAAACTGCATTCCACCACTAAAAGTCAACAGAAAAAAAAGAAGATATCAAGGCGCGACAACGCGTCTGCAGTCTTCCCCGACCATCGATCGTTCTCCTTGCAATGCACATCCATTGTTATAATTTAATGCACAACAGTTCAAGTATCTGCAATAAAACAAATATGCGTAGGTATCTCGTAGACAATGACAGGGTGTTTCAGAAAAATATCTGCATTAACTCTTTGAGCATTTAATTCGAATATTCAACGAATTACCTTAGAAGAAACAGCTTTTGACTTGGAAAAAAGTCACACTTAAAAAAAGTCAGTTGAAATCATAAGCCATTCAATCCATTGTGCACCCTGTGTTTGCTCACTCCTCTATGCCCTACGTAAGGGTTCAAATTGCTAATTTCCTGTGAGAAAATTTAAACTCGCACACAACATCCCTTCGCGCACTTGAACCATCGCTCGACTTGTTTTGTTTATTCTATGAGTCAATCCGACACTGTCGGTTAACGAGAAAAATTGCGCGAATCAAGAACTCTCACTTAATTTCTCGGGAAATCATCCATAAACCCAAGAATCAACTTCGACTCTTCCTCTTAATTTTTTCAGATTTGAAAAAAGATCACACTTCATTCATGCTTTCAATACACCTCCCCCCCAAGTGCAAACAAGAACCGAAACATTTATTGACACAGCTTCGCATTTGTCAATTTCCGCTTCGGGTAAAAGAATTTTTGAATATTTGCTTTGCCGCCCGATTTGAAAATCTCATTAAGACCATAATTGATGGCGGGGGCTTATTCCATAGACTTTATGCTAATTTTTACGTGTTCTTTGAAATTTAATAGTTTTTCCTATGAAATCCGCCGCCACTGAACAGATTAACCGAAATCCAAACAAATATAGTTTTTTTGAGGCGTTGATCTGCGCGGGAGAAATAATGATGGGATGTAAATGTGACGTTTTTATTTTTATAACGTTGTTCGCCTTCGCCTTTGAATTGGTTTGCGTGCGGGTTCGCAGTTCGCACTCATCCATTGCGGATATAGGGGGTCATAAATGAGGGGGAGACCTTATCGGTGTGTTTTTACATCGTTGGGGATAGTTCTCCTTCAAAACGATGGGATTTGTGGAAAGAGATTAGATAATCACAATAAGCGACTGACAAAGTAGGTTTTGCTGATGGAAATCTGGCAACTAATTAATTAATTTGCAATTTTTGGGTTAAAAAAGAACTTTAATATTTGGGTTCATGCACCTTTAATTTTGTAAATGTCTTCCATAGAAACAAGACATGAATGAATGCTTTGTGAGGTTGTCAAAGAAACTTCAAAAGGTAATGACTAACATATTTTCTTGATCCACTTTTCAAGCCCGTGAGTGTTCCTTAAGATGAACCTGTGCTACAACTGCCAGCCATCGTACTCCAATCCCCGATATGGGTTACAGTTACCTCGTAGCGATGATTCTTCCTTGTGAATCATATTTGATTCAAGAAATCAGAATTTTCGTTATGCCTGTTCAAGTAGATTCGGGATAGTTAACAGACTTGATACACATAATACTTACTTACTTATCCGGCTCACAATCCATGAAGGATTTCAGCCTGAGATACTGCAGCCTTCCATCGTGAACGATCCCTCGCATGCACTCTTCAGTCGCCGAAACCAAGCGCTCTGGCATCCGCAGTCACTTGGTCCTGGTACCGTAGGTTCGGTCTTCCTTGTCGTCTCGAAGCTGGGGGTTGGGATGAGAAGACTTTCTTGGCTGGAACGCTGTCGCCCATTCGCTCGATGTGGCCGAGCCGATGTAGTCGTCTTTTCTTGGCCTTCTGGACAACATCCACATCTTGGTACAGCTCATACAGTTCTCGGTTGTACCTTCTTCTCTTCGTCCGCCGAAGAATTTTTCTTTCGAAAGTGCCCAGTATAAATTGCCCTTTTTTTCTTATCATCCAGTACTCGGCGCCGTAGAGTAGGTCTGGTAAAATCAAAGTTTTTTATAGCAGACACTTTGTCTTTCGAGTGAGGAGTTTTGAACCCAGTTGTTTGGCCAAACCGAAGCAGCAGCGGTTCGCTAGGGTAATTCTTCTTCGGATCTCCACTAAGGTGTGGTTTGTGGGATTGATGTTTCTTCCAAGGTAAGTGAACCCCTTGACTACCTTGAAATTGCTGCTACCAACAGTGACGTTTTGTCCTAGGCGGTGGACAGATGTTGCTTTGTTTGTTGATAGCATGTACTTTAATTTGTCCTCATTCACTTCAAGACCAACGAGTTTTGCCTGTTCTCCAATCGCTGTGAAGGCCTCAAGCACAGCTCTCTTGGATCGACCAATGATGTCTATGTCGTCTGCATAGCCAAGGAGCTGGGTGGACTTGTTGGAGATAGTGTTTTCCGTGCTCACACCTCCCTTGCGCACTATCTGCTCCAGTACTATGAAGAAGTCACATGACAACGCATCTTCTTGTCTTAACCCTGCGCATGTTTGAAATAACTCTGATGAGCTGTTACCCATTTGCAAACTGCGCTGCGTATTTTTTAGCGTCATGCGGCACAGCTGGATCAGTTTATTCGGGATCCCGAGTTCAGACATCGCCATTATAAGCTTTTGGCGGTGGATGCTATCATAAGCAGCTTTAAAGTCGATGAAAAGATATTGGGTTTCGACTTGAAATTCGTTGGTCTTTTTCAGGATCTATCTCAGTGCGAGTTTGCGGTAAACAGTTCTATATTCGTGCTGTACGGCTAAACAACGAATCGCTTTCTCGTTCAACAGGGGGATAGGGTCCGAAAGGATGTGGGGTCTTACATTGGCCTTGATTACCCCAACATTGCAATGACCAAATATAAAAGGCGATAAGCAGTTACATATTCGCGTTGCATGGCTAAAGAACGAATCTTTTTCTCGTTCCACGAAAGGTGGCTGGTGACATCCGGGAATTTCAAAATGAATAGTTCCTTGGGTACAAGTAACACTCATGGGTAGTGATTTATTCGCGAATCATTAATTTCAAGTCGGTTTGTAAGTCCCCATTATATGATTCAAAATAAAATGAGCTTATCAAAATAATGGTGTTGAAGATTCACACCAATATCGCTGGGTTGTGGGTTTTAAAAGTTAATTGAACACCTCAGAGAATTCTCGTCAGCGAAACAAGAAAGTGGATTAGTAGAGAAAGAGTGCCGGACACAGTACGCAGCCCTGAGGCACACCAGTATTTTTGTTTTGTATATGGTTAGACTTAATGCCTTGTTTTGATGACTCCATTTTGAGAATCAACTTGGGAACCCGAATTAAGGGCCGTTCTATCCAATATGCTGGAGTTTTATTGCTTTCTGGTTACATTCTGATTTTGACGAAATTTCTTTCAGAAGAGAATTGAGTATAACATGATATGTTAAGGCTTCTTACTAAGTTACCTCAGAGGCACTTTGACCTATGGGTTGATGTTAACTGCAAGACTTATACTGGTCCAAATTTGATTCCTTGGCTACTGCTGAATTATTAGGAAATACTGTTGTACTGCAGAGCCAAGATTAACCCAACAGAGGATGACTCCCCAACTCTTCCCATAAAAGTTCAACAACTCCCCAAACGCTCACATAATCAACTCTCTGATAAAATTTATGTTACACCGAAACCCTGTCCTGTGTCCAGTTTCGTTGTGACACAAAATCTACAACTAGAAATATTAATTAAATTGTGAACCACCAGAGAACCCTCAACATCATCATCATTGCTGATCATCTCGAAACCAAAACAACAAATTCTTGGAACTTAATCATTACTGCCCTTACTCATGGTCACGACGACGGACGATGTGACCATGTTCCTTTTTCTCTCCATCTTGTCTTGATCTATCTGTTTTGCTTGATCTGGAATGGAATATAGAGAGGGCTGAACTCGTGAAGTTTTCTGTAGTGTTTCTCTGCGTTTTCGTCGCCTGCCGGTCGGTCGTTGTCGTCGCGACGCGACTGACGTTGTTGTGATCATCTTGGAGTCTTGGACTTGGTGCAAGGAATGTCCATTTGGGTTTAATGTTTGCTCCAAACAATGGAATAATCTCCACAGTATGTTCCTTTCGAATGCAAAGGAACAGAAAACAAGATTCCGAGGCGACTTGTGGAATGCTTTTTTTGCATAGATCAATCGCATTCCGACGAACGATCGTTTGGTTTGTTGTTTTTATCTCTTTATGCTCACTGATGATGCTGTTCAAGTTTAATGTTGTTTTTGGAGAAGAATGCAAGAATCTAGCTGAGTTTCTGGATTTTATCTGACATCTGCTAATGGTATCATATTAGGCTATGTTTATGACCGAGCGTAAACGCGTCGCGCGATGCGACGAGAATCGCTCCATCGCTTGTTACATTTTCGCTTGCGTTATCGCTAGCTATTGAGTGTTTATAGTAGAGCGAAACTTCAAGCGATTGAATGTTTGAATATTAAAACTTTATTTAAGTTTTGTCAGTGAAGAAAGCAAAATGCGTGCATTGACTAGGAAAATTTTATTATTAGAAACCAGCTATTTATTGCGTAAAAAATATTTAACTAATAAAAGCATATATAAGAGGTTTCAAGTGCATCCAATTATAACAGAACGGTGAATTTCATCATCTTCATTCACGACTGCTAAAATTTCCTGAAAAATTTAAGGAATACTATCGTATGAGCAAAGAAACTTTTGAGTACATCTTGGAGCAGATATCGGCAATGATTGAAAAAAAAAACCAGAAATCAGAAAGTACCAATTAATGCTACGGAAAGATTATCACTGAGTTTGATGATCTTAAAGAAAAATCAACTTTCGTCAGTGAAAAAAAGAAAATTGTACCAAGACTTATCATGTACATAAACGAACCTTATTAAAATATGTGTTTGAGAAGTAAACAACTGTATATATAGGTACATACATACTTACTTTTTTATTCTATTAGCTAACCCGGTAAATGTTGTTTTCTTTTTGAAAATACCTTTCCAGATATTGAAATTAACGTTTTATGGCAAAGTTCACTCGGGCGTATACTTATTATTTTTCAGAAGAGAAAAGAAGAAACGTTATCGCACTTCTTTCCGAGAACTATTTGAGGTACAAAATTAATTCTTGCGGCACAAATTAACAACAAATTAGCAACAAAATATGCCGTTAGTTTCATGTCGCTAGCTGCATTGGTTCTAGTTTGGTTCTGCTAGCGTAATATTACGCTAGCAGAACATCGATTTTTCCAAGAACTAGTGGAGCAACAAAATCAATTCTTGCGGCACAAATTAGCAACAAAATACTGAATACTTTTCATTGCCAGCTTATGAAATGGTTCTGCTAGCGTAATAGACGTTCAACAATCGCTATCGCTCAAAATATCAAAATATTTTGATTGTAAATTTCCGTCGCTTTTTTCGCTTGTAATCGCTCAATTCGCTTTTCGCTAAATCGCTTTGTCATAAACACTTTCATAAGCAACAATGAATTTAGTCGCTAGTAGCGATTCTCGTCGCATCGCGCGACGCGTTTACGCTCGGTCATAAACATAGCCTTAAGCTTAACGTTTTTGTTCCTTGAAAGGCGTGGGACGAGCTGCAAGACATGACAACAAACTTGGTCCACAACAATCCACCCCTATGCCAACTGCATATAAAAATGTCATTCAAAAAAGGTTCTCGATGTTGAAATCCAATCTCACAATTTAGCTGGCCACTTAATTTTATCCTCAAACTCACCTAATTTGGATTTCTTTACCTTTTGGTCCGCTCCGAACTCGACTGGAATCGCATATATACTCACCACTTGAGTTTATCTCTTCAAGAAGACGGTCCCCGATGGACGTTTTTATTTCTCCCAAACGAGTACCGCATTCATGCGTCTGATGCACATTCCCTCTGGACACATACTCAATAATCATTAATTTCTCCTGTCATATGGTCTTAATTATATAACCAAATCCAAAGAACCAAGCAGACAACGAGAGTCGGAGAGCGGGCCGACAGCAGGCTCAATAGGCCCGTCGAGACAGAGCCGAAGCCATTAAACCAGACAAGACAGGACCAAACAACACAACAAAACACAATATTCAACAATCTAAAGGGGATACCGGCACTAAAAGCCTTTACACAAAATAACGCAACAAAAAGAAGAAACAGCGACCGGTAGATCCCCTCGTTCATCTCGGATCAGTTTCAATGTGGATGAGAGGGAAACCTGTAGAAATTTTGGCGCCAAAATGCACTGATTTCATGATCAACCGAATATACCTACCCACACCCATATGCGAACGCATTGAAGAGAGACATGAGGAGGACCTCGCCAAACCAGTCCAACTGCATATTTTTCTCTTTGACTTTCGTGGGGGTAAGGTTATGCAGGTTTGGGATTGGGTTCAATTTCGAGTGTGACTGGCTGGTGGAATAGTGGGCTTTTTGGTTTCTTGTTCTTTTGGTCTTTTCCGGATGGGTGAAAGATATTTTGGTCGTGAACATCGTCCTCTTCGTGTCGTCATCGTCGCGGTCGTCGTCATCGTCTTGGCCAGACTCTTACTTTTTTTTGTTGATTGAATCATTTTAAGGGTCGGTATTGGGATATAGAAAACCAAAGCACAAGCTACTGTTTCGTTGTTTAGTCATCGAAATCAAGCTGTCATCTTTGTTTTGCGGCCAAATACAACGATTTTCTTGAGTGGCACGTTGTTGTAATGTTTGGCCAAACTGCTGGTGGTCGCCCTACAGCTTGATAGACTTGGTATTAGTTGTCAGTTGTTCCATGACTCGCCGCAATGCCTTAATTAGATCGATCTTGCAGGCATTAAGCCACACTTATAGAAGTCGATAATAGTTCTGCAGAAAGAACGATCTCAAAGAAAGATGAATACGATTTCGTGCGCAGCTTTGCACAGCGATATGTCGCCATAATTTTCTCGGGAAACGGAAGCTTTAAGCCTTGCCAGGGATTCATCATAGTTGTTTGATGATTTGTTGGACGAGGCTTGTTAACGTTTCTTTCAGTTCTATTCTGTTGTTCTTCTTCTCTATTCAAGCCTTTTTCAGGGGTTGTTTGTGTCCTGTTCAATGAGACCACGATACTTTCTTCGTAGTCTGTTAAGACCTAATGTGTGTGGGAAACCGACTCCCCGCTAAAGATTATAGACCAATAAGTCCGACCGCGACCGCAAGTCATCCATGGTTCTATCATATGGTGGAAAGCTGTTCACAAAACCAGATCGAGTTATCTAAAAACCTGAACAAGGTACAGAGAGGTAAGCCTGTATTTGGAATAACAGGGGCACAGAGATCTATGCTACAACAGGGTTGGAAATGATATAGACCTCCCAGCGCTGGAAGAGTTTATAAGATGCACGGCGGCTAAAAGCGCACTTCGGTTTGAAGAATTGGGCTCTTGGAGGTACAGCACTTATGGACATGGGTCTATCTTTCAAAGATATGAAACAGTTCCAGGACTGAAAGAGAATATTGATTACATTCCACCCCTAGTAGTCTTCAATAGGAACTTTTCTGTTTTCATACCCGAAAGACAGGGTTGGGATCCTAACTCGCTCATCAGTGAACGGCCGGCGCATTCCTTTCTATAATCACGGTTCAAAATAAGAACTAGGACAGGAGCTGGGGTGTTTTGCCAGTCTCTTGATATTGGAGAATCATTAACTCCCGGATGTCTGTAGTGTGTTTTAGGTTGATATTATTGATATTGGAACAGCCTTAACAAGTGACACTATAAGATCTAAGGCGGTCTTAACTGCAGGAAGAAGCTAAATAGCATTTGCCACACTAACCAAGTCAAACTCTGCTGGGTTTCTGGACAAAGTAATAAAGAAGTGAATGAAACAGCAGATGAACTGACAAGGAAAGGGTCAGAAGCAAATTTAATTAGTAGCTGCCGTCCAGCTAGTGGACCACACGTCCCAGCTGGCGTGCTCCAGAGGAATATAAACCTTAGAACAAAGGAGCAGATAAATGAATCATAGAGGTCCAGGAACGATTGTGCTATCTCTAGAAGTTTATGGCATAGAATAAATGACACGGAAACTCGGTAGTCGGTATATCTAATTGCTGAGTAAAACGAACATTTGAATCTTGATTGGTGTACTCATAGGTGCATAGTCAATAGAATGGGGGCATTTGGACCGGATTTCTGTAGGAGTTGTCATTGTCAGGATGAAGAGGAAACAGAAACCATTGACCACCTGTTCTGTGAATGCCCAAACCTTCAAACAAATCGACTCCGACACATCGGAAACAGGTTTGTTGGGGATCTGGTCAATCTAGCACAGGACTCAATGGCAAAATAAAATAAAATAAAAACAATAAATAGAGTGGCGCGGCAGCTCTTGAAGAGCCAAGGCCTTACTCTCATCAACAATTCTCTGAGTGCGTGTGAAGAATTGAGGGGACCTTCAATTTTACGCCGACTCCGAACGGCAAAGTTGAGAAGCACTTCATGGCAAACATGAGAAAATTCTTTGGTCGTAAACAAACCAGTCAACATTAACCAGCAGTTTTAGGAGCATCGATGCTACCTTTCTTAAATAGGGGATCCCAATGGACCAACAGACCGCTGAGTTTACAACAGCTTCGAGCTTTGCACACCCCTCCCGACCTAATGTACATAACTAGTTGTACTGCGCTTATGGCAAGACCAGAGGTCGCTAGATGAACTACTGTTGAAAGTGCTTCTTCAAACGTTTAACCTATTTTCGAACAGTTGTGAGGGCTCTCAAATACAACCCTGTGGAACGACCGACCGGTGACGAAATCAGTTATCCAACCCAAAGTGTTTCCCTTAAGGGACATAGGGCCTCTAATACTCTTACTCGCCACCCTGTACGGTTTCTGGAGCTCTCTCTTACTCTTCCCGAGTCGTGCTAATACCTATTCGACTGTTCTACGCCAAGTTTGTCTGCTTTCGTGTGTGGGGGGTTCCACTCAAAATGCACCCATTGCATTTTCGAAGCCTATGACCAAACCTTGCCACTTTCGTCTTCTTATAACAAATTCTACTTGTTTACGTCCACTTTAGTTCGTTGATTCAAGATAGTTGAAAACCTCTTGGATTGATAAGAAAGTTAGAAGGCTTATGTACGGTGTACACACGTGATTTTTCAACGCTGCGATTTCGCTGGGAACTCGAAACAATTCTCGTCACATTTTACCGCAGAAATTACTTAATTCTTCCGAGTAGTCTAGATGTTTGAGGTGAGATTGCCGAGTCCACTGAATTCCTCCATTTCCAAAGGTGCACCTGCGTGCAGTACGTAACGTATTACAAACAGAAACAGTATTGGTGATAGTATGCAGCCTTGCCTAACCCCACTTCGCTCTTCCTTTATGCAAGACGTTATCTTTAGGTTGCCCCTCCTGCGCAAAAAATGGGGCACTGTCAAATGCCTTTTCGAGATCGATGAAAAGCAGGTGAAGTGGTGATAGATGACTATTCGATGATGATCCGCAAGGTGTTGATGTGACCCACATAGGAAGATCCAGTGCGGAAACCTGCTTGTTTGGCGTCGAGTGTGTCCTCGAGATGGACTGTTGACGAATTTTTTTAAACGTTTAAATCGGCAGATAAGATCTCGTAAGTAAGTCTTTTGTAGTTGAGGCAGTTCAGAAGGTGTCATTGCATTTCTTCAACCGCTAGCTTCGTTTGCGTTGATTATCAGCAGCAATAACCTTCCTTCTTCGGTCCACTCGCTCGGTACTGTCAGAACGCCTTTTTAAGCCGTGAACAACTTTTTTTCAGAGCAAAACTACACGACATCTTCATCCACTACAAATATTCCAACCTTTTGGTGCCTACAGGCGGCATTTGAAAGTTTCTCATTAAGATCTTGCCAACAAGATGGGAGAGCCGCATGTCAGGAATGCCAAAGCGAATCATATGCGAAGTTGGGCCCCCAACATGAAAAAAAAAAATCCTTCTTCCAAAATCCATTCTCCAGCAATACACAACACAATGCACCCAAGTGGGCTAAAACTTAAAAAAAAAAAAAAAAAACATCCTTCCTCCTTTGGACCATTCAAAAAAACATAAAGAATGGCATGGGCCCTTTTTATCATCATTTTGTTGCTCACTGCACCACCCCCTCCTCTGCCCGTTACCATGGAACACATCAGAGCAATGGATGCAAAAATAATTCGTTTTCCTGAGAATCGAACGACAAAGAAGTCTGGCAGCATTCCAAGGGCGACAGTCGTTCTTTTCTTCTTGTCCTACCTCTTGAGCCTCTTGTATACGTGCCCGTCGCGTCGCAAACGTTAGAAAAACTTCGACGGCAAGGAGTTTGGTTCTCGAATTCCCGAATGGCCTTAGGGCCATTAAAGAGGGGCAGGCAAAAAGGTTTATGACACGTTGGTGTGATTTTTTGCTTGCAAGACGTCGTCGGTCGTCTGCTTCAAAGGAACTTCAATGAGCAGTTTTTTGGTTCCTCCTTCAGAACTTAACCAAAAAAACATAACTTGAGAACTCATTTAATTTAAATTAGGAGTAAGTGATCACATAGTGACCGAGACTGAAGTTTCACGCAAATGCACTAATTGCACAAATGTCTTGTTGTCTTGAGAAGGCGCCATCTGTGATATGAGTCGTTATGAACTTAACCCAAATATCGGAAATGAGTACGAATCACTGCAAGGACACACCAAATTAACTCCTTCGTTCAATATCGTTGCATGTGAGTTTATAATTTGCACTCTCTGCCGACCGGCGAAAGGAAGTTCAATTTACAAGTCGTGCTCTGGGCTGGGGGTTTGGGTTTGAGAGGGGAGGGAATTCACATTTGCAGAATAAAGTAATTTATCAGCCTTAGGGAGTTGGTCGTGGTTGAAGTTGGAATTGGGAGAGAATACGCTTTCAGGGATGTGATAATTCATGTGAAACGAGATTCTTACCACCCAGGATCTCAAATAATTTGCGGTTCATTAATACTGAATGTCAGATCCTGTCGGCTGGTGTTTGAAGCAATAATTTGTTTTATTCTTTCATTCATCAAACTATTCGATGGATATTTTGTGGACTTCCTGTTCCTTGTTATCAGGCAACGCCCAACTCGATCGTCTGGCTTTCCGGTTCAGATCAAAAAATTAAACTCTACTCGTAGTAAGTGTAAATGTGACAATTTGATATCGACTCTAAAACGACTTTAGGTAAGAAAACAGTCACTCCGAATTCTAACAGCTTTAACTTGCAATTAAGTTAAAGATCAAATTGTTTCCAAGCAAAGTTTTGTTCATATACTCCGCTTAAAGGTGAACCCATCATGGCACATACAAATCGGTTACATTGAAATGTACAAGGAATGAAGACAATGACAATGTACTTTAAAAAAAATCGTGGTCAAAAAGTGTTATATGAAATATGGAAAGTTGAAAAAAGGAACACGAGCTAAATTAGAAAAAAAGTACGTATACGCCGTAGAGGACGTTGCTAAATAGATTAGTTAAAGGAAAAAAGTGGGAAATACAGCATGAATCATTTATTTAAAAAGTATGCATACTGCAATGATGATATTTGTCTATTTGTTCCCAAAAATCAAGGTCCTTCAATAATACGCCAACTCAAGAGATATGCTCAAAGATTTACCTAAAACCTTTCCTGCTTAGGAAAAGTGAAGCTTGCAACTATCACTGTTAGTGGACCGACTGAACCACAGTTAAGATGCCGTTCTTCGTATAAGAACGTCATAAAAAAATAAATAAACAAATAAATAGAGTGGCACGACAGCTCTTGAAGAGCCAAGGCCTAAGTGGCCTACTCTCATAAACAATTCCCTGGGAGCGTGTGAAGGATTGAGGGGACCTACAATTTAACGCCAACTCCGAACGGCAAAGTTGAGAAGCACTTTTTCATGACAGATATGTTACTCTTGAAAGTGTTGTCAGTTCTTCGCCAGAGGCAGTACCCGTGAAAGATGAAATAAAAACTTTATGGGCACGAGTAGGACTCGAACCCACGACGACATTCTAAGCCACCACTAAGCCACGGACACTACAAGAACGTCATACCACAGAGAATTATCTTCTGTGAAGTTTCTTTATAATCGAAGTCCTCTTATACGACAAAACCAATTTAAATGATATTTTATGCTCGTTTAATTCATTTCACGATTATTAAGATCCTCAATTGAGCCTACTATTCAGACCGGCGAACTTTGTTTGTCGAAAGTTCTTAAAAGCTGAGAAATGCCTGTTTTAAGGCATCTGTAGAAATAATAAATAAGAGTACTAAACACCCGAAATTAAACTAGCTGACCCGAAAAAGTCGTTCATTATTAGCATATTTGATTTCCTGCTATTGGTGAATCCCTTCAATTCGATTGTAATTGGGTTAAAAACCGCTAAATTTGTTATTAAGGTCATTCATTTAGTGTTTCCAAGTTGTTAGCGCTGGCATTCGATACGTATCAAACTTAACTTTCATCTGAAGTGTCGTAATATTACTTGAATGTGTGACATTTTCGATACTGGATCCCTGTAAAATATGCTTCTTTGGTATTGGAACAACAGACAATAAAAACCGATTTTTCGAAAAACATTTTCTCTAGCGATGAGGCTAATTTCTCACCCGGTGGGTATATACAAAAAAAAAAAAAAAAATTGCCGTATATAGGCCTCAGAAAACGCACATGTGTTCGAAGAGGTGCCATTGCATCCAAAAACGACTGGTGTCGAACTATGATAGAAAGGTGTCTTTTGTCTGTATATCTTCGAAAATGCCAATGGGCGGACAGTTTCAAAGTTATGGTCGAATGATAACTGAATTTTTCTGGCCGTTGATTAAAGATCATGACTTGGATGATATATGGTTCCAACAAGATGAGGCAACAAACTAGATAATACACAACACGAATTATTATGGCTTTATTGCATTAACATTACTGAAGTTCTTGCCGAAATGCCGCACGATATGCGAAAAAGTGGTTAAAAATTATCCGTTAAGAATCGCATGCCGCGTCGTTGGTACGCTTGAGTTGGCGTCACAGGCCAACCAGTGGCTTTTGGTCGGCAGTGCTACCTGAAGTAGATGACGTACTGATTTACCTGTTGCTATGAGGGCTGAGTGTGGAAAAGTCTTCTCAGAAACTCTGCGCCTTAAAAACACAGACTCTTTCATCTAAAGATATAAGTAAGATATAAGGGACAAAGGGCCACTAAAGCTTCTCCAGTTCATTCGACAACGGAATTTGGGAATTATGGTTAAAAATATTAGTCATCTTGATTCGTTTATATTTGACTTTGGCAATTAGTGTCGCTAATTGTGAGAGAAGTTTTCGAAGTTGAAGCAGCTGATCGAAAATTATCCACTAGACCATCAAACTTGGCTATATTGTCGATTGAACAAGAATTGGCTGCAAATATTGTTTTTGACAAAGTTATTTCTGACTTCGCTGTTCGTAGGGCGAAAACACTGTTCCTTTTTTGACTTCAATGAAGGATACCTCATTGTCTGTAAAATGGTGTCTCGAAAGTGAAGTTTAATTTTAATAAAGTATTGAATAGAGGCGGCAAAATGGATCCTCCACCCGGACGCTATGTCACTGTTGTTGGGTATTTCATTTTTTTCCGACCCCTCAATTCACATTTACTTAAAAAAGAAAAAAAAATATTTGAGAAAAACCTGCTGGTACTTTTCTTGATATTTGTTTTTCTTCTACCATGGTGTTTCTAGACTCTAGCCCCAATCTATTGAATCAGAGTGTAAGCCGTTCAGTTCAGGTAGTTTCAAAGTTTGTGTTGATATAATCCAGTTTTAGTTAATGCAAACAAAATCAATGAATACAAGTGATCAAAAATGAAGAGTACCAACTAAACTACTTAAATTGTTGTTATTCCGCTAAGAATTGATAAGAAAAATTTCTTCATTGATATCAATGCCGTGCTGCTTGACAAACTAAGAAATAAACAGCGTTATATCATGAAAGGCATCAGGAAATACAAGCCCTCATGCTGCAGTTGACCGAGCTGTTTCAATGGTCCGATACCTATATAACTTACCTACATACCTAGGTCCTCAGACCTGCATGCATAGGGAATCCACAACGCCAGCTTGCTAACGTGTTTTGTTCTTGGATATTAGTAACAACTCCCTCTAACTCTTGCATAGTTGGGCTGACTGCTCGACTTTCCCTTCTCCATGAGTTATACAAAGACCGTTCAGCTCTTCTTCCTTCTTGAGTGAGTGGATTACACTCCATTGTCACCTGGTTGAGAGTGTGCCTGATCCGCTGCCACTTTCGACATCGTAAAAAAGAGTCAACAGATTCCTGACATATTGTCCTGAGGAGCTCTTAGTTTGATATACGTTTGTTACAGAAAATCCTAAGCATGTTTCGTTGACATCTATTAACGAACATTTGCACAGTCTGAGTGACAGCTACTGTTACTTTCCAGGTGCTGCATCAGCAACCGTTAATTAAAATAAATCAGACGTTGCATCGGAACCGCCATAGCTTCGTCCTTAACCTTAGAGAGTTTTTCCTAAGCAGCCTTTGCCTTCTATATTCGGCTGCGGATGTCTTGCTCGGCGCCATCTTCTAGGTAGAGCTGATACTTCCAAGACATTGACAGCTCTGTCCTTTTCTACCGGTTGCTGAGAAATATTTATGAGAGAAGGTTACAGTTTACAGATGAGTTCCGAAGGAGGCGTACAAGGCTTCAATCACCAAGAACATCATTTTTTTTTTATAATCAACGCGACCTCAAGGGTTTTTTTCATTACCCTCTATATGCCAAGAGCACAGTGCGAGTATTAGGGAAAGGATAGAGGATGTAAAAGGAGATGTCGGTGAACATTGGTTTTGAATTCTTGAACATTACAATGACCGGGGAAGACAGAGTGAGGAAGAGAGTTCCACATTCGCGTAGTACGGCTAAAGAACGATTCTCTGTACTTGACAGTACGTCCGAAATTGGGCTCAAGGGTGAACTGATGGGCATTGCTGGAGGCGCGGATATTACGGTTGAATGTCTTAAGGGGAGGAATGCAACTGGCTTTTTCACTAGAGCATATAAACAGGGTGAGACATGAGACATTAGGCCGATGTTCTAGAGATGTAAATGACTCAACGATGGTATTGTCACCAATCATTTTGAATGCTCTTTTTTTGGATACTGTCCAGAAGACTTAAGTACGTCACTGGAGCACCAGCCCAGACGTGAGAATTGTACTCAAGCTTAGGGCGTATGAAGGTTTTGTAGATAGTAGCCAGATCAGAAGGGGAAAAAAATTTCTTGCATCGCCTTAAGAAACCTAAACATTTTGCGGCATTTTTGGCGACATCGCATATGTGCTCGTTCCACAAAAGGTGGTCAGTGATGCACATACCGAGAATCTCGAGATGTTCGGTCTCATTGATGCAAGTGCCACTCATGGATAGTGGCAAGGGGGGTATGTCACGCTTCGACGATACAAGACAGCATTGAGTTTTCAAAGCATTAAACTCTACGCGATTTTGTATTCCCCATTGTACAATGCTGTTTAAGTCAGAGTTTAATGAGCTTATCATATTTTGCCGTTGCAGTTCTACATCCGAAGAGGAGGGATGTGATTCTGGGAACGAATATGAAAAGCTAAGGGTACTATCGTCAGCGAAACAATTAATTGGATTAGAAGTTACAGACAAGAGATCATTAATGAAAATGAGGAAGAGGGTCGGAGACAAAACGGAGCCCTGGGGCACACCATTATTTATATGGTGGGTTTCAGACTTGAATCCGTCCAGTACAACTTGTATTGAACGGTTCGAAAGAAAGTTTCTAATCCAACGAAGAAGGGATTCATCGTTACCGAAAACACGCATTTTCGATAAAAGAGCAAGATGCCAGATTTTATCAAATGCCTTTGAAATATCAAGTGCAACAATCTTACTTTCTCCAAAACGATGTAAAGATTTGTTCCACTATTCGGTGAGATAAACCATCAAATCACCAGTGGACCTGCGGAACCCGTACTGCCGGTCATTAAGAAGCTTTAAGCCTTCGAGATATTTCTTGAGCTGATAGTTTATCAGCGTTTCCATGACCTTAGAAAGAAGGGACGTAAGTGCATAAGGGCGATAATTGGAAGGAGAAGAAGATTCGCCTTTTTTTAGGATTGGCTGGACAAAAACGAGCCCAGAAGAATAGGATAAATGGAAAAGCTTACGCAAGGGTTTTGCCAGCGTGGAAGAACACCTCTTCAGAATAATAGCGGGGATACGATCCGGACCAGCAGATTTATGTATGTTGAGATCCTTTAGGACTCTCGCCACGGCACGAGTGCGGAAGAAGATTTGTCCCATGGAATCATTGACGCACTCAATAACTGGGGGAGTTGGAGGCGAACTGCCTAGCAAAAAGATTAGCTTTCGCGAGAGAGCTTACAACTGGAGTGTCATTGTCAACGAGCGTAGGGACCGAGGAAGAAGAAGAATTCTTCATATTTTTTACAAATGACCAAAAATTTTTACTGCCTTTGGGACATTGCAGTATTTTCTGCCTTAATTTTTGGTCATGTAAAAATTTTCCGACGAATATAGGCATTGCAGGCCTTTCTGGCTTGTTTAAACTTGTTCCGGTTTTCCTCAGTTGGGTTGGCTCTAAAACACCGGAGCTTTACTTCTTTTTCTCTGATAACCTCTTTACAGCTTGAGTCAAACCATGATTTTTCCTTGGGTTTGATACTTTTAACCCTATTCGGGATAAAAGTTTTCATTCATAGAATAATCATATTAGTAATCATATCTGCGCTTGAGTCTACGTCATTATCGAGGAAGCATAGTGACCAGTTGAAGAGCCGGAAAAAGTTATTGAGACCGCCCCAGTTGGCTTTCTCGTATTGCCATATGGTTCTCTTCGGAGCTCTTTCTCTAACTGGATTAGTTTGACATGAGAAATTTGCAGATATAATACTATGGTCTGATCTGCCTAGAGGCGTTAATACACTGATAGTGTATTTATCAGGGTCGGACGTAAGGAACAAGTCAAGAGTATTTTCCGCTTGGCCATCAATGTCTGATATTCGAGTGGGCTCAGTGACAAACTGAGTAAGGTGGTTAAACTCAGCAAAGATCTCGGCACACATTCCTTCGGGTGTTGTCGGGCCCGAATGGAGAAGCCACGAAGAATTGTGTACATTGAAATCGCCCGTAATAACGATTTCAGTGTGAGGATACAAGGATACAATTCTTTGTATGGAGTCAGACAGATCGTCAAATTCAAGAGAAGTTGCAGCTCTGTCCAAGTTTGGGCTTCGATAGAGGAAACAGTAGTGAATGATGTGCTTATTGACGGAGAATTTAAACCATATAAAATTAAAAAAAAAGTTGGAGCAACGTCCATATTGAGGCAAGAACTGATAAGCTACATCATCCCTAATGTAAACGGCGAGACCATGGTGGGGAAAGAATAATGGCACTAAGCTATACCCATGAATGAGAAATTCAGTGGGTTCGGAATTCTCACCTACTTGGGTCTCGCTTAGCGCCAAAACAGCTGACCTGTTAGATAATGATCGAAGAACTTTGTGAATAACTAGGTACTTAAATTTTCAATAAAAAAAGGCTAAACATTTATTTTAAAACTAGCTGTACCCTGCCACGCTTCGCAGTGCCTGGTCCTAGATCTTTTCAGCAATTAAAAATAGTTGACGCCGTCACACAATCCACTTTCCGCGGTGCGTGTCAAGTTTAGAAAATGACCAACAGTGGAACATATGCATCAATGACGCGTGCAACACTGCAGCCTTCTACCCTCCTACCCTCCAGAGCTACCTACTGCCCGCTAAAACTGTACCCCGTTACCCGCTACTTGCTTCGCCACTACCCGCTTCCCGCTACCTTCTACTTCAACACACTAACCGCTACCCCTTCACCACGCTAACCGCTACTCACATCCACTACCCGTCACTACGCTATGCGCTACCCGCTACCTACTTTTCCGCTACTTCACTACCCGCTTCCCACGAAATATCGACGGCAAGTGTACGTTTTTTATGGGAAAACAAAATTTGACAAATATACATTTGTATATTTTCTTCACTGACATTTTTTTTTTTATTTTTTAGATGAATAGAAAAATATTTGACGAAATATTCAAAAGTCGTTTTGATATATTTTGCTGTTGTGATTTGAAAACTATCAATTTTGTTTGTCGTTTATGACCGCTACCGTGAATGTGTATTCATTGTTTTTAAGATGTATTCTGCTATTCGGGGCGGAGACAAATCCAACGTATCTTAAACCATGAAAATTGGTCCAGCAGATCTCGAGTTATAAGTGTTGTAACAAACACGACTTTCTTTTATATATATAGATGCTAAGAAAGGAGAACCGGCAAAAATGTATGGAAGCTGGCCTAGGAACCAATAGCGACATGATATATATCAATGGAAAGGTTTCTTAGTCTACTTTAACTTTTGATGCGACAGTAAGTCCCAAATCGCTGTGTGGAAAAAGTTATTGCACAATAAAGTCATTCGCAAGTAAGAAGTGATTTCTTGTTTTCATCTTGACCTTGGATCCAATAACGACGTGATGTATATCAATTGAAAGGTTTTCAAGTCATTCAAAAAAAAAGTGTTTCATCATAATAGAAAAGCTTTACAAAAGAAAACAAAACATAACTTATTTTTATCCTTGAATGACTTAATTGTGCAATAACTTTTTCCCCACAGCGATTTAGGACTTCTTGCCAAAACAAAAGTTAAAGTACATAAGAAAACCTTTCAATTGATATACATCGTGTCGTTATTGGATCCA
The DNA here is from genome assembly GCA_943590905.1 of Sphaerophoria taeniata. Taxonomy (NCBI): domain Eukaryota; kingdom Metazoa; phylum Arthropoda; class Insecta; order Diptera; family Syrphidae; genus Sphaerophoria; species Sphaerophoria taeniata. Next base: position 266,125,612 of record OX016540.1, read on the forward strand.
AGAAATCATTTACTACTTGTGAATGACTTTATTGTGCAATAACTTTTTCCACACAGCGATTTAGGACTTACTGCCATATCAAAAGTTAAAGTAGACAAAGAAACCTTTCCATTGATATATATCATGTCGCTATTGGTTCTTAGGCCAAAATGCCGGTTCTCCTTTGCATAGGATTTATTTAAGAATATCTCTAGATTTGTATATTTATCGTTAATGTAAATTTTATATATCTTGCTAGTAGTGTTGATAAAAAATATTGTAAATTCGATAATTGATATGTCGATAAAACTAAAATTAAATATTTGCTATCATTTGTAAATGTCTTGAATATATAAAACCGAATTCTGGTCTCCTTGCTGACCGACACTCTCAATCGGAAAGCTCATTGGCAGTGTCGAAGACGTTTGATTTAGTGATGAAAAAGTATGTGTCAGTCCAGGAAGCCTTTGGCATTCATTTGGCGGTGGAGTTAGCGAAGTTGAAAATATACTAGGAACTATGGCCGTCTGCGTCATACCAGGTTGCTGCTGGAGGTTCTTGTGCAGCAGATCTATAAGAATTGCCTGAGTCTGCATACGGAAGTTGAGTTTTTGAAGTGGCAGCAGTCGTTTAACATGTGGAATTAGACTGTCGAAAAATGATTCGTCTTCGTCTCTTGGAATTCTCGCAGCCTTGTGCTGCTGTTCGAGCAGTTCAAGCTTTCGTTTTTTGATTTTGAGTATTTCGCTTTGTTCGTTGTTGGCACGAGAATTTTTTGATTTCATGTTCGTTGGTTTCTTAAGTGGCAGCTCGTCAATTGTCGAGTCTTCGTCGGACTCGACTTGATAAATATTTTCGCGCTGTTTCATGTCGTCGGTGTACTTTTGTTCGTCATCGTCAGAAGGTTGTAGTGAATTAGTTGACAAACTGCCGCGTCTTTCTTTCCGTCCTAGTAGGCAATATGGTTGACGCCTTCTCATGTGGTCTTTTAGGAAAAGCATTAAGTTGAAGTAGGGCCAGGAAATAATTTCGACTTCAGCGTCAGCATCGTCGGATGGATCGGCTGGTTTCTTTTTTAATTCTGCTCGGAATTGGTCCCGGAGATGGCGCCACTTCTTCTTAACAAATTCTTCTGCAATGAAAGGAATTTTTAAATTAAAAAATTAAAAATTAGTTTAAGCCCTAAAGCAGCATAGTGGCAGAGGGAGAGAGGAAGGGTATATGGGTCAAAGCGATGTGATAGGCTGTTACTAACCGAAGAATTTTTTTGCTGCCGATAGTTAAAACGGTGACTGGCCAAGCAAAATCTATTTGGAAGTGGATTTATTGTGAGCATGAGATTCAGCAAAGTCTCCAATGTAAACTCTGTGTGAAAGCTCCTCATAGCAATCCACATCAAGGTTTGCCGAAGAAATTAATGCCAAGACCTCAGAATTAGGAGGGATGGACTGTGCAGCAAAGCGAGACGTTTTTCTTTGGTAGAAGGTATATCCTCTCCGTTCGCAGAGGCCATCATTTATTTGATCCATTGCTTCGTTGGTGCCACGCAAGTGCTGATTGAATATGATCGCTTGGTCTTTTTTCCTTCATGCTTCCAATAAACCTCTAAAAAGGCTCTTGCATCCAGCATTAATTGCAGAAAACCAGTGACAACATTGCTAAACAGCCAACAGAGTTGCCACTGCTACAAATAATGGAAGAAAATAAGGAGTGAAGCTTCGTACAAAACAAACAACTTAGCGATCGAACTTTTTAGAGCTTCAAAAGAAGATGTACCTTTCCATCAAAGACTATTTAAATTCTGAGTCCGATCCACAAAGAGGATGTCTTCGGAACTCAGCACAAGCCTCTTCTTAACATCACCTATTCATTCTTTTGTATCCTGCTATGATTACATTTTCTGTTTGGGCAAAATGTTGACAAACAGGAGGAACGCCTTGTCTTGAAGTTCTAGAAAGACATCCACTTCAAGTTGAGCCAAGAACACAAGTTCTGAAATCAAACTGAAGAATCACTCTCCGCAAAAAGCAATAGAGAAGTTAAGAGGCAGCCAACAGTAGGAATCAAGTTTGGAAGGTAAAACAGTTGGGTCAAGGTCATCGAGCAAGAACCCATGTCTGCAGAGAACATCATAGAAGAATCGCAGTCGATGCTGGGGATTTGGAAGGACCACTGCTATGGACTGTATAACGAGGACGACAAACAGAATCCCGCTGTCAGGCAGGATCCATTCATTGGACACGATGATAGCCGGCAATATGATGGCTGAAATCCAACAAAACCGCTAGAAGATCTTCTCTGCCGTCTGAAGCCTTTCGTCAGCAATCTGGTTGATCCTTATCAATGTGGCTTCAGGCCAGGAAAGTCAACCATCGACCAAATTTTCACTTTGCGGCAGATCCTGGAAAAAACCTATGAACTCCAAATCGATACCCATCACCATTTCATCGATTTTAAGGCGGCGGCGTATGACAGTATCTACAGAAACGAACTGTATAGTTTTGACATCCTTGCCAAGCTCGTTCGCTTGTGCAAAATGAATGATGGAGAACTCAAGCTGCGCCAAGGTTGGCAACGAGCTTACGGAATCTTTCGACGTCAAAAAAGGATTCAGACAAGGCGATGCGCTGTCGTGCCATTTCTTTAACATCGTTCTTGAGAAGATAGTGCAAAACTCCACCGTCAACACCAAAGGCACTATCTTCCAAAAATCTGTTGAACTTCCCGCGTACGCCAACGATATTGATGTAATGGGAAGAACACAGCGTGATGTCAATGGCGCCTTTGTGAGAATTGAGACAGAAGCGGCAAAAATGGGTTTAGCGGTAAATGAGGGAAAAACTAAGTATATGCTGTCTTCGAGAAAGGACACCCAACACCGACACACGGCTCGGACAGAACGTCACAATAGACGCATACAACTTCAAGGTAGTGGAGAAGTTTGTCTACCTAGGCTCCACTATTAACATGGGCAATAACAACAGCGCCGAGATCAGACGAAGAATTACTCTTGCTAATCACTGTTTCTTTGGGCAAAGAAAGCAATTGAGTGGAAAAGCCCTCTCTCGAGCAACTAAGGTTAAAGTGTACAACACCCTCATCATCCCTGTCCTGCTGTATGGTGCAGAAGCATAGACCTTGACAAAATCGGATGAATATGCCTTAGGCTGTTTCTGGAGCTAAGTTCTTCGGGTTATCTTTGTCCCCGTGTGCATTGATGGGAAATGGAGAAGAAGATACAACAGCGAACTTTACGGGTTGTACAACGACGTGGACCTAGCCAGAAGGGTCAAGGTCCAGAGACTCAGCTGGCTCGGTCATTTAGAGCAGATGGACAATGTTCCGGCACGAAAAGTCGTGGACAATATTCGCGAGGGACGAAGAAGTAGAGGAAGACCGCGACTCAGGTGGAGCACCCAAGTGGAAGAGAACCTTAATCAATTTTAAGTGCAAAACTGTTGACAGCTAGCTAGCGACCGATCTGGCTGGCGGAGACTGTTGGTTGAGGACTAAGTCCATAATGACCAATTGACCATATTGGACTGTAGTGTCACCTTAAGTAAGACAGTTGTCACCTTATAAAACACACAATCATTCACGCCTGACTTAGGCAGCAAATACAAAGACGTTGACAAAAGCAGATGAGAATTTTAAGGATTTTTCAAGATAAAAATTCTCCCTTTGATTTTAAGTCACGTATGCAAACATGTAGACGAAGAACTAACGAGCGAGCTGTACATTCTCGAATAATAATAATAATTCCAGAAAGTTGCGAACCATGTCCTGGCGTTGTCAACTGACGGACTTGGAGCTGCAATCAAACAGTTTAAAGCTTTTTTTGAAAAAGACTGATACTATGCCAAAAATTTGGAGTGACCAGACAGCGATCAATGCGAAATTTGCGCTTTCTTATTGATTCATTTCACTTTTATGCAAAAAGCAGAGAGAGCGGTTGGTCCGAACCCTGTTTGTGTCATTGAAAATCGGAGAATTATGATGATGATTTAATGTTAAATGAAACGATAACATTGACACTCACGAATTCACGAACGGATAGCACTTCATTGACTCAAGAAGATAACATTTGGTTGACAAATCTGTTCCGAATCTGAACACCGAACATAGGCGTGAGAACACTCACAGCAACCAGCAACAATCACAAACCACTGAGACTAAAGCGAACTAGAGATTTTATTCTCCACCAAGCAATTTGTATAAAAGCTTTTTTAGTATCACTAAAGTGGCCACAGCAAATTTAAACATTCGTTAGGGTGATAGTCGTTTCAGTGGAAGAGAACAGCTCTTACGGAACTCGGAAGTGAAATAAAGGAACGAGTAACACAATTTGTTCGGTTTTTTTTTAATGTAAAAACACTGCAACTTACTTTTCTCTTTGAGTTCCTCGGCGACATCTTGCCAAATCCTGTCCACCACCGCTCGGTTATTGTAACTGCCGTTGTTCTGGTCCCACAGCTGAGGTCTCTTGTAAACAGCTTCAATCAGAAGTTCTGTTTTCATTTTCTATTATTTTGTGTTTTCTAAACCACAATGCGCACTCAAAAACATTTCCATCCAATCGACAGCAAAATCACAAATAAAAACCAGGAACAAAGCCACCGTACAGCATCACTTTCGCATTCAACTGTTGGTCAACTGCATGGCGCAGCCGTATCTCCAAGTCTTTTAGGGGGTCTCGATTTCCTCTGCGTATAATGTTCAGACGAAAAAGAGTGAATTGTCCACTTCCTCTTTAAAGACCATCACCACACCGCCCGCAACAGCACGAAAATTATTTAATTGAATGGCAATTTAATCGTTCGACGGGGACAATAACCCAAATCTCTGTCGAACGCCCAACGATGCGAAATTAGTTGATTGTTGAGATTATTCCTTTGCCTAATTAAAAAACTCAAGCTCTCTCGTTGACTTCTCGACTTTTGCCAAGAAATAATTTATTCATCTGGCTTCTCGATTTCGAAGAAAACAAACAAACACTGCGTCGCTCGACCGAACGACAGCAGTGTCTGGAAGGTGGACTTTGATCGTTATAAATATTTCATGGGTGGGTGCAAAATACCCTCGCTACCACGCTGCCAGAGAGAGAGAGAGAGAGAGCACAGCCAGCCGGGTGCACTATGAGCCGAGTTGTTGTCAGTCACGCCACGCAGTAGTCGTTTTTGTGCAACACCCTCATCCCTCATGCTCTTATGAGCATTCGAGACGAAGCACCTTGTTCTGGTTGTGTTGGGAGAGAATCCATCGCCGCCACCGCGCACCACCATGACCTCTGTCGTGTTGATACTGGTGCATTGTAAGTCAAATCGGCCAGCCACCCTTAAACCTGACAACAGCGAAACGGGGTTGATTGTTCTAGCACGTGACTATTTCTTCTAAGATCGATCGATATTTCGGTTAATTTCCGTTAACTGTTAAGAACGGAAGAATGAACTAAATGTTATAGTGGCGCGGCGCTAGGGGTTGTTTTCCACCCCGACTTTTGGTAGAGGGTGTTTTTATTTTTTTGTCTGTTTGAATTTTTGATCGACTTACAACAAGTCACGCATGTTTATTCTGTAACTAGGCAGCAGTTGCCGAGCAGAAGAAAAGCCACCAAAATTGTTTGGAGGGGGTGCAGGATACTAACCTAAGAAAACACTCACGTTTATTGCATCGTTAAAGGACTTTTTTCTGTTTTATGATAAAATATCATAGCATAAGGAAAAACCGTTGAAAACTCGTAATTGTTTTGTTGTTTGTTGAATTATAGAGAGAGGGTGACTTATTGTTTTGGCGGTTTAGTTTTATGACGAAGAGCGCACGCTTCCATTTTTCTGCCTTGGTCATTGAAAGCCACTCTTGAGTCTTCTTTCATCTGTTACTAATTTATAAATATTTGGGGGTAATCGCGTGTGCGTTTGGCACGGTGTTGAACTAATTTTTAGTTATACTAGGGAAGGGATATTAACGAAAAAATAAATTTTTGGCGTAGTCAAAGTGTGCCAGCTGGTAACCTTCTATGACCAGAAAGACTTGGGCAAACCCGGTGCCGTGTCATAAGGCCATAGGTCATAAGGCCATATACTCAAAAATTTTGAGTATATGGCCTTATGACACTTTCAAAAGCGGTCATAAGGCCATATTTGAGCATATGGCCTTATGACGCTTTTGAAAGTGTCATAAGGCCATATGGCCAAAAATTCGCGCGAATTTTTTTATTTTCACACCCCAAATTGATTCTCTCTGGGCCAAAAAAAATTTTCCGCTCACGCGGATTTTGTATTTTCACACCCCAAATTGATTCCCTCCGAGGCAAAACATTTTTTTTTTCGCTCACTACGCCTTGCGCGAATGAGTATTTTTTTTCTCAATCTTAATTTTATATCAAGTACCTAAATAAATTAAAGTCTATTCTTGTAAATTCAAAATGTTTTCTATAGTGACCATTTATTCAAAAAAGTCGTAAGTAAATATGGCCCCATGACTTTCACAATGTTCCTTATTACCATCATATGGCAATTTGAAGCTTTTAAAGGTGTTATTTGACCATATGGCATAAAGTCGCAAATAAATATGGCCTTATGACGCTTAAGGCCATATGCTCAAATATGGCCTTATGACGCTTTTGAAAGTGTCATAAGGCCATATACTCAAAATTTTTGAGTATATGGCCTCATGACACGGCACCGGCAAACCCTTAAAAATAAAACAACAACAACATTTTGAAAACATAAATGAATGACATTACGATGACAGAAAAGTCGCAAAAAATGAAGCCGGTGATTCCGGTTCTGGTTCCGGTTCGGCCTTGAAACTTATTTTTCGATCTAGCTGTCAAATCATCTTTCTTGATATTTTCTATAGCTTCCAATCATGGTCAATGGCATTTTCTTTCACCACCGCACTCATTGTTAGCACATATGGAAAACCACATTCTTTATTAGTGCACAAACGTATAGTATTCATAATGTATGTTGTAAGAGTTCGCATCTTGAATATTGCATAATCTTGACAAAGGATCAGCTATATATTATCTTCCAGTCTGATCGACAATTTAAAATTAGAAGGACTGTAGCCGAAAAACTTATCCTTCGATTCTATCAGTTTATTTTGAAGTAGGCTTAAAAATTGGTTCCAAAGGTTTGTGGTCTATTCAAGCAAGGTAGTAATAAAAACGTTCTACTCCCCAAATAAAGCAAACTCTCTTTTGAAGTCTGTAAATATCTCCTTTACACTGCAGATAGGATTTTGTTAGCAATTTTACCATCAAAATTAATGAGAAAAAGCTCCAGAGAAATCACGAGAAATTTCCCATAACAGTTTGAATTTTTTGTTTATTTTTTCTCAAAGTTTTGAGTTTGAAGATTAAATTTTCAAAAAAGGTTCCCTAGAGCAATTTAAATTAAAAACGAAATGAAAGAAGAAGTTTATGGCTTTTCAGAAAGGTATAGGGCGGTGCACACTGGGGATTTTGCGGAAAAAAGTCTAAGACATAAAATTTGGAAAACAATTTGTGATGATATTTTCAGATTCCAGAATAAAATCTGCAACTAAATCAGAAAGAATTATTGAAATCGGACCATTGGTTTCGTTTTTATAGCTTTTTAAAGACATTACTTGTGAGTGGTATTGATAACATGGTAAAAAAGCACTTAGGCAAAAGTTTTTTTTTTTTGGTTTCGCGCCAATGTTTTTCTTAATTTTTTCTTAACGAACTATATTGTCTCAATATTAAACCGAAGAATTAATTGATTTTGAAAATTTGGTTGCTATTGTATGATTATTTTAAAAAAGCACTCAAAAATTTGCAATTTTGTTTATATTTTTGGACATAAAATTTTAGCTACATTTGCCTACAGTCAGAGACTAGTGTCACATAATCCTTTCAAGTTTATCTTTCGATAGGTACCAAATTCGGACGTAAACTGCCATTAGACACAAAATAAACTAAAAATTGTTATAATTTGAAGCCTTTTTTTTCATTAAACTTATCGTTGAAGAGCTATGGAACATGTTTGGCTGACAATCATATATTTTTTTCTTTAATTCAACCAAAACCTCTCTTATCAATGCAAATGCATTTGCAATACGAAATAAGTAAAAAAGAATAAATTTGTCAAAACAAAAATTGTTAAATGAAAAATTATTATTGATTTTATTTGAAGTAGTTCACAAGCTGGTTCTTTAATTCCTTTCATCAAAACCACGAAAGAAGAGAGTTTCTTAGCCAAAGTAAAAATTCCTTGTTCTTTTTGAGTTTATAGGCACGTCTTACCTTGATGAGATTTTATTCAAGAAGACCTTTAACAAAGCCAGTTCCGGTTAAAAAGTTATCATAACATAAAGCGACATCTTTTAGAAAACAAATTAATATGAAAGTACTAGATTTAAGACCAGAGATGAAATGAAAGAAGGTTAACACTTGAATAATAATTATTATTATTTTATTAGTATGTTCACTTTGTTTCATTTTTTTTTAATCTTCCACAAAAATTTACTCATGATAATTTGGCACAAAGAAAAAATGGTCCGTTATCTTTTGCATACACGCTTATTGAAGTCAATGATTTGTGGAAAAGTGATCTAAAGATTTTCTTGATTAAAAATTATTAATCCATAATGGAAAGGTATACAATTTCATTTTCATACAAAGATTTAAGCAATAAGCTAATAGAATGTGACAAAGATAAAATAAAATTTAAACTTTTCTTGGTAGATTTAAATTATCTATTAAATGATATCCAAATTGAATGTGTTGTGGACCAAGTGTACAAACGTTTTATTCTCAATTTAAGAAAAGGTTAATTGCAAAGTACTTTTTCTTTTAACTTTTTTCAGTCTGAAAGGCTAAGTTTTATTTAACTAATCAATTAATAAGGAATTATTTTACTGAAAAAAGTGTATCTGCTATGAAAAATGTTCCTATAATAGCATTTTTGACATGTTTAAAGGAATTAATTTCAATTCTTTATCATTCTGGGGAAAAAAAATATATATTTTTTTAATTTTAAGGGGCGTGGGTGGTAATTTATTTTATTGATTTCTTACGTATCAAGTTATCATTCCTGAACATTTCATCCAAATCCATCAAGTGGTTCAGTTTTTATAGAGTTTTTTCCGCATTCCCATACTAATTTTCCCAGTGTGCGGCGTTGTGGACAAAGCCCCTCCTAAACGGGTGAGAAAAGACCCTCCTCACATCAGATTTTTTTTCTTTTTTTTTGGCACAACTCTCGTGATTCACCTGTATATAGAATGAATCCCAGTTTCTCTTGATCACTGATTTCTTCTTATGTTGTGTTTGTATAGCCAGGAGAAAGTTCTTATGAATGAAAATATTTAGAAAATTAAGCAGAAAAAAAAAATTAAGCACACTTAACCAATCCTTTTATTATAAGTTGACAGCCGGTTGACCGATTTTCTTAATTTTTGTTTTGAACTAAAGAGCAGAAAGTTTATGACAAACAAAATTTATACTTTTCAAATCACAAACTGTGCAAATGTTAAAAAATAATGCTTTTCTCACTACAGCAAAATATATTAATATACCTACGAATACTCAATTTCGTTTGAAAATTTCGTCAAATATTTTTATTTTCATCAAAAAAAAAAAAATGTCAGTAAAGAGAAACTAAAAATTCGTCAAAAAATATTGTTTTCCATAAACCAATAAAAAAATCGTGGTGTTTTTCTGTTTTTAGATTTGTTGCTTAGTTCGACTCACTACTTTTGTAGCACTGGAGTTTGGCGCCTAATTTTGAGGGATTGTTGGAGTAGTGGCATAAATGGGTTTTAAGCGGGATATACACAGTTCAAATGCTTGTTATGCACGAGCAAGTGTATTAGTAAATTTGGATTGAAGTTGCCTATACACACATCAATCATAGTCTTCAATCTTTTATTTTACAGTGACTGTTTTGTGACAGAAAAAATTATTTTTTCATCAAAATATAATTCGGAATGAGGAAAAATTCAAAGTATGATTGATTAATCAATAATTTTGCACATACACTACTTCAATGCAGTACGTGGGAGTGGGTAGTGGATAGGGGGGTAACGGGGTAGCCGTTAGCGTGTAGAAGTAGTGGGTAGCAGAGTGACGGGTAGCGGGAGTGGGTACCAGAGTGAGTAGCGGGAATGGGTAGCTAGAGTGAGTAGCGGGGTAACGGTTAGCGGGTAGAAGTATTGGGTAGCGGGTAGCTACTCGCTACTAGCATGGTAACGGGGTATCTAGGTAAAGGGGTACCAGGGTAGCGGTTAGCAGGTAGAAGTAGTAGGTAGAGCGTAGAGCGTAGTAGGTTAATGGGATACAAAAGCTTTGGTCTTTTATAGCTATCCAATGAGTTTTCCGGGTTTTTCATCAAGAAGTTTCCATTTGAAAAGCCATTTTTTTCGAAATTTTCCAGTTGTCCATTTGTAAACCAATGCACTTTTCCCACTCTTCTATGAGGTTTTACCAAAACTCATTGGTTTTCAAAGGGAAAATTGCAAGTAATTTTAGGTGCATTGGTTTTCTATGGAAAACTTTAAAATTTGGAAAAAAGGGTTCTCAAATGGAAAATAGAAAGTCCTTGATGGAAAACTCGGAAAACTCATGGGTATTCAAAGGGAAGATTGCATGAAAATGTAGATGCACTGATTTTCAAATGGAGAAATGAAAAATTTTGGATTGGGAACTCGGAAAACTTTGCGAGGGCACGAAGAACTTCAAGACCTAAAATCAAGTTTTTGCCTAGAATTTAAGGTGGTATGGTATGTTTGTATGTCCGGCAGGGACTGTTTATCCGCTCAATCTTCAATGAATTTTTCAACGAAATTTGCATTTTACTGCATTTTACTTGCAAATGAAAGAAGCAAGTAAGTTGCAAAGCTTGGATGAATTCAGATATTTAGTTGTCTAATCTAGAAAAGCTGTGCTTCTTCCATGGACAGCTATATGCGATGCGTGTTCGCGTGTGTCCAATGCCCAGAATCTTTTCATTGTTTCACCCTATATCCTGTACAACACTATATCATATTAGTTAAGTTTTACATAACGCGAACAAAGCCGCAAGTACCAGCTAGTTCTTTATAAAGTGTGATCAACGAGCAGCGTTATAAATAGGTGGAGTCTGTAGATTGGATTGAGACAATAAATTATATGGAAGGGGGTCTATTCTCCCTCTTTTGACCGGGAGGTTCGATTTACTAACATAAAAACCCATTTTTCACAATGCCGTGCTGTACCCTTTTGTTACCTACTTTTGACAGTGCTTCTGTCATTTTCCATTTAAATAAAACTTTTCTAAGAAACATTTTCGAAAAATTTATTGATTGAAGCCACAATATTAAGGATTATCAGACATTGAAATAGTATGAGGAGACTCATGTTTTTTTTTTACTAAGCCATCACCTGCTGCAATAAGTGGTTCAGTAACATTCACTTCACTTATTCAAGGTCGATATCTAGGACTTGTTGGTTTGTGTTAAAATTGTTGCTATTACCAGTACCTGACCTTAACGTCAAATTTATTTGCCCATTTCATTTGAAATTTCATTATTTCAGTGTTTGACAAATGCAACAATAGCAAAGTATACGAAAGTTGATTTGTTAACAAGCAGAATTGCAGCATTTGGGTAAATGAGAATCCACGAGTGATTGTTGAAAATCCGATGCATCCACAAAGAATGGCTGTTTGGTGCGGTCAAAAGGCTTGCGGGGTCATGTTTGAAGTTGGGTACATCCATGTAAATTTAGGCTTAAGGACCCATTTGGCATCCATTAAAGTTATGCAAGTTTGGTTGATTTCCTGATCCATGAGTAACTAAAATAAAACTTTAAAATATTGTTTTAACCGTTTTAATCTCCCAAATTACGTTGTGCATATTTCAGAACTGAATTCTCTGCATTAAAGAAAACGTTTCTCATTGAAATAATTTGAGAAAACGGTAGTCCTAAGAAGGGATTTTAAATAAAGGAATGCATATCTTACTTGACTTAAACTACGTCATTCTATTTTGTCATAAACATTAGGCTGTCCCATAAAAAACAAACCTCTTCAAACATTTATTTACCATAAAATAATCGTAAATTATTTGGAGTACTCTATCTAACAGCAGTCTGAAGATGAACGAAACTCATTTTCTGAAGTGCATTTTAATGTCAGAATTTACTCGAACAAACCCCCCAGAGGTAACTGATTTTCCAAGAAGCCATAACTTCTTCTCACCATCTTCATCGTTAATTCATTCCTTCACGATAAATACGAAATCCCTTAAAAGGATATCTTCTCCAAATCAAATCACAAGCAGAAAAAATACCAAAGACGAAGAACATGAGATGAGTGATGGAGGAAAATTTAAATGCACATCATCAAGTAGGCCGCGTAAGGTAATAAAGTTTCTTAAAATCATCATTAGGTGTTGGTTGCATCTGATGGGCGCTCTTTTGTATCCTTGTACCGGTTTTTGTTTCGTTGCTTTTTTTTTTGTTTTTGTTTTTTGCTCGAGATTGAAGACGTCTTGAATGTGTCTCAGAGGATTGAAGGATCTCTTCCACTGTGTGAAAGTGATCAGAATTGAATAATTTAAGTTTGTTCTTGTTTCGAGGCACCCCTTACCAAAAAGGACGAACCCCTCTCGAACATCACCCATAAAAACAACGAGACAAAAAATGTACTTACAGTGATTTTTTTTTTTGTTCACATGATCTTTCGTCCTTGCGACAAGACGACGAGTGAATGCAGTCGGTTGTAGGTAAAGATGATCATCAGAAGGTTGTGGGGTAAGGGAGGGATGTACATAGGCATTTTTTTGTCTTACCTTACGTTAGGGCGAGGTGATGGTTCCGTAAAAAAAGCCCAGCGTGCTCATGAGGAAACAAAATAAAAAATAATCAAAAGAAGCTGAAACATACGACTTCGTCGTTTCACCTTAAAGACAGCAAGGATGAAGGAAGGAAGGACTTTCACATAACTGACAGAAAAGTGCATCGCAGTAACGGTTTTGATTGTCATTTTTTTCTTCTTCATCGGAAAACGAGTTCTCTTAGTTTTTTTCTTTCAAACTTCAATTTTGACAGGATCATTGTCCCTTTGACGACGAAAGTCTCAGCTCTCAGAAGGGGTTAAGAATATCCGCGGGATTTTTTTTTCCTTTCCACTAATTTTTTTTGTGTTGAAAATCAAAACGACTTGCAGCCCGTCAATTGCAGCATTTTGTCGAAATGTGGTATGTTAAGGAAAATAATGCTCCTGCTGAACTTGAGGAGAGGCAGTTTAAAAAAATAGTGTTTTTGAGGTTGGCTTTTCTTGACACTGTGGGTCTTTGGGATTATTTTGTGCCGCGAGGATTTTTTCTTCTTTTTTTTATGAAAAGGGTTATAAGGACTAATTTTTTTTTGGTTGCACTCACCGTCAAGTTTTTTATTTATAACATAATTTTGTGTAATGAAGGGTTGAGTGAGTTAGTTTTTTGTAATTTTCTAACAATTTCCAACGTAACCGATATAACGACAGAGTGTTAGAATTTCCTTTTGTTCAAATGAAAATTGGTAAAAAATTGTCAAACAAAACGATTTTGGTGTTAAAATAAACGCTCAAGGCTGTTTTTCTTTCATTTCATTTTTTTATGTTTTTTTTATTCCGTTTTTTTTGGTGGAAAATAAAAAAAAGGAGTTTTTATGTTGGAAAAACCTTAACAGAGCATAAAAAAAAGACAATGAATAGTAAATTAAGGATATCATGAGTTTTGGAGGATAATTTTGTCGCCTCTGGGCTGGAAGTGATACTACGTCGAAATTATATTGTTCAGACGTGATAAAGATTTTAGAGATAGAAGAGATTTATTTCGTCTTATGAATGTTAAATTGATTGCTATTTACATTGGAAGGGATTTTCCGTAAACGTTTTGTACCTTCTTGCGTGAGAGTTTTTTTTCGAGGGTATGGCTTTTTTTCTTCTCTGTAACTGACAAAATTTTTTTTAAATTCTTGTTTTGATACAATGTAACATGACTCTGGGAAAATACACGAAACTTGATTCCATCGAATACCTGGGCCCTATTTCAGAGCTTTTACATCAACTACAATGTAGTACATTGACACTTGTGTTACATTATTTCTGTTTCAAAGCTACAACGAATTCCTTGTTGTACTAGATACAGAACTGTAGCTACCGAGAATAGGCTGGAATTATTGGAAGGATGTATGACTCTGTTTTGCAGTACAAATAACAATAAGTTTGTGCTACATTTGCTACACCGAAATTTAGTGCAGTAACATTATGTTATAAATTCAAAATGCAATCTTCAAAACAAAAAACGTTAATGTAGGCTTTTTTTGTTGAAAATATCGTGTAGTTCACCAAATGCTTGACTTTATTTCCGACGTTGCTTGTAAGCAAAGAGCTTACCAACCTTGGACTGAAAAAGCAGCCACTTGAAAATGGAAATTGCAATTTTTTCAATCAAAATGGTTAGTTAGAAACCGCATTAGCTCAAGACAATTGCTTTTGGAAGCATAAAAACGCCTTAGAGGGTTTAATATTGAAACTCTAGTTAGCTTTATTCAGTTTGTCTATAGATGAAATAAAGTGGATGAATAGGTCGCACGGACCTAAGGAAATGGGCAAAAAATTAGTGGCCAACGTTTTAACCACTAGTTGTAAAATTTGAAGTCAAACGAACCGCTGGTTAAGCTTGTGGGTTCAAATCCAGATAGACAAATTGACTAAATCTACGAATTCGTCTGCAGCGATGACGTCTTCATTTGACTTAAGTTTCTGCATGGCGAGTGACTTTTTCAAGTTTTTAATCAAACGTTGCACGTTGGATGGGGCCCAATGGTGAAAATATGAGTCGGAGCATTATTTAGGTAAAAGAGCACTTTTTTCTTCGCCAAATGAGACGTTTTTTCTTCTATTCAACGTTGAGTCGACCCAGTAAATTGCTCTTTGTCCGTTTTGACCTTCTCCAAGAATATGGATCATCCGTTCTAAATCCCCGAAAACGTTGACCGTCACCTCTCTGGTCAATGGAAAAGTCTTCGTTTTCTTGAAAGCACGTTTGCCGGCTACTATTCTTTTGTTCAGACATGTAGCATATTTCCATGGGTGATCCATGTTTCGTCGACTGTCACGAAACGGCGCAGATACGAGATTGTGCATTTTCGTCATGTTTTCCTCCGTACTAGCTGTTTTCGGGACAAATGGATGTTGCCTATCAAAATCCTACGTAGGACAACGTTGAAACTCTTTCCGTTCCAATATGTTTTACTTCTTTTGCCATAAATTTTGAACGAAAAGTTTTGGATACAAATTTAATTAATTTTTGTTTTCAGAGAAAACTTTTGTACGTCTCTCAAAAGTTCAAGATGTCAATAGGAAAAATAAACATTCTGTCACATCAACTACATTTTCCAAGCATTTCCAGTTGTAGTTGTGAAACAGAAAAAATTTGCTGATGTAGTTGTAGAATATTGATGTAGGATGTAATTGATGTAGTTAATGTGAAACCTCTGAAACGGGTCCATGGTCATATAATGGAGTGGAACTTGTACTAAAATTGTGACAATTCATCTGTCAAATGATATAAGAAATTTCAATAAAGTCTTATGACATGATAGTGATTCAAAATGATTTGAACATTGTATTTAAACCAACAAAAAAAAAGAATATTTTTTAGCATAAAATCTGGCACGAAACTTTCAATTTTCCCTGAACATCAGTAGGTAGAATAGTGCGGTAACATTAGATGAAAATGATTTTCTAAAACTATATTGTAGGAACCAGAACTGAATTCTTACTTCTTACTGAAATTCTTATTTATGGGTATAGCTTTATGCCATTATTTTTTCTTCACTATCGTCTCGCCACCATTTACATTAGGAATGATGTCGCTTATAAAGTCTTGCCACAATTAAGGACTTTGCTCCAACGCTTTAATTTTATGTGGTTTAAATTTTCCGTCAAGAAGCACATTATTATTACGGTGATTTGTACATAATTCTTAGTGGCTTCTCTATTCGGGCCAGACAACACCGTAAGGATTGGGTGCCGAGATGTTTGCTGATTTTAACCATCTTGCGCAGCTGGTCACCGAGCCCACTCGAATATCGGACATTAATTGTCAAGCCGAAAATACTCTTCACTTGTTCCTTACGTCTGACTCTGATAAATACACTATCAAGGTACTAACGCCTCTAAGCAGATCAGACCATAGTTTTATATCTGAAAATTTCTTATGTCAAACAAGTTCAATCAGAAAGAGTTTAAACGAGCCAGGAATGCCTGCAATATCCATATTCATCGGACCACATTTTAACCTGACCTAAAGTTAGGGCAATGTCCCAAAGGCAGTAAGAATTTTCGTCGTTTGTAAAAAATATGAAGAATTCTTCTCCGCGCTCTTCTCCTACGCTCGTTGACTATGACACCCCAGTTGTTAGCTCTTTCGCGACAGCTAACATTTAACTTCCAATTCAACGCTGCCAAAAGTTTTTGAGCGCTTCAATGTTTCCATGCGAAAAGGCTTCTTTCGCACTCGTGCTGTGGTAAGAGTCTTGGGGGTATCCCCGCTGTTTTACTGAGGAGGTGTTCTTCCACGCTGACAAAGCCTTTGCCTTTCCATCTATCCTATTCTTCTGGGTTTGGTTTGGTTTGAAAAAAGCATTTATCCAGCCAATTCCAAAAAAAGGCGAATATTCTTTCCCTCCAATTATCGACCGATTGCACTTACGTCTCTTCTTTCTAAAGTGATGGAAACACTATTAGGTCAAGAAATATCTTGAAGACCGAAAGCTTCTTAGTGACCGGCAGTACGGCTTTCGCAGGAACAGGTCCACTGGTGATCTGATGGTTTATCTCACCGAACAGTGGAACAAATCTTTACATCGTTTTGGAGAAAGTCAGATTGTTGCACTTGATAATTCAAATAAAAAAAAAATAGAGTAGCGCGACAGCTCTTGAAGAGCCAAAACCTAAGTGGCTTACTCTCATCAACAATTCTCTGGGTGCGTGTGAAGAATTGAGGGGATCTACAATTTAACGCCGATTCCGAACGGCAAAGTTGAGAAGCACTTTTTCATGATAGCTTGATACGCGTGGAAGTTTTGTCAGCTCTTCGCAAGAGGCAGTGCTCGTGAAAGATGAAATAAAAACTATGGACACGTTTTGTCTCCGACCCTCTTCCTCATTTTCATAAATGATCTCCTGTCTGTAACTTCTAATCCAATTAATTGTTTCGCTGACGATAGTACCCTTAGCTTTTCTTATTCTTTCCCAGACTCACATCCCTCCTCTTCGGATGTAGAACCGCAACGGCAAAATATAATAAGCTCATTTAACTCTGACTTAAACAGCATTTTACAATGGGGAATAAGAAACCGAGTAGAGTTTAATGCTAACCTACCTACCCATCGTTTAAGCGAGATATACTTCCCTTGCCACTGTCCATGAGCGGAACTTGCATCAATGAGGCCGACCGAACATCTCGAGATTCTCAGTATGTTCATTACTGACCACGTCTTTTGGAATGAGCAAATATTCGATGTCGCAAAAAAAAAGCCGCAAGATGTTTCTATTTCTTAAGGCGGTGCAAGAAATTTTTCTCCCCGTCTGATGTGTCTATTATCTAAACCCTGGGCTGGTGCTCAACCTACTTACTTAAGCCTCTTGGACGATATACAAAAAAGAACCCTTAGAATGATTGCCTGAGGGAGACATTACCAACTTACTCACCTCGTTAGACCACCGTGTCGTAACTTTTCGTGTCTCTCTTGAAATAGCCAGTTGCATTCCTCCCCTTACACAATTCGCCCATTATACTCGCACTTCTAGGAAAGCCCATCAGTTTACCCTAGAGTCCAACTTCGGACGTACATTCATGTATAGAAAATCGTTCTTTAGCCGTACTACGCGAACGTGGAACTTCCTTCCACACTCTGTCTTTCGACTGCACTGCTCATTGAACGTCAACTATGACAGTTGAAATGCGCCAAGTTGAAATGCGCACTTGCAAATAAAAGTCGAGCAGACTCAAACAATCTTGACACTCTAGCAGGTCCTTTTGGGTCAGTCGTTATCGTTCTTTAAATATCCACTGGCAGGTGACCTCTTTTCCACTCTGTCGAAGCCGTTGTTGCTTTCAGATTGCAATTTGGCAAAGGCCACACGACAAGCTACAATATGATTGTTTTGCATTTTGCGCTTCACAATTCCAGATTGAGCAAACACAAGAGTAAGCCCTTTAAGCCATGGTTCAAATGATCTCTCATGTCACCCGAGTCGCCCATTTTTAAGCGTTTTTACGGAAGTAACAGACGTTTTTTGAACGCTTGATACTCCTGGCATTTCGATTTTTTAACAGTTTGTATGTCATCTTTTAAGATGTTTTCTATGAAAAAAATTTGACTTGTTCCTCCCTTTTCATTCTGTTCTGCTGAATGTTTTTTTTTAAGGTCATTGCCCTGCAAATCCTTCAGAACATCATTTTTTAAAAGAAGAACATAAAATCATTAATCATATCTTCCCATCACATTCAAGCGCCACTTCCTTGCATTCAACAATCACTTCCTCATCATATATCCCTCTTTGGGATCTTTTTTTCTCTAAAGCCATGCAGATGTTTCTTCTGCTTGAATCAACAGACACAAGAAATACTTCTTCCTTGGACTCATAAGTAACTCTTCGTCAATTAATCAGTTTGGTTTTTCCTCTATTCTTCTCTCTTTTATCCCAAAAACCAAGAATTTCCTATTTCCTGGGAATTTCGCATCCTCAACTTTCTCGCAATAACAATTTTGCATAATGTCCTCTGAAGAAGAAGAAAAGCGCCTAATGCTTTATGGCCCGTTATAAATTCGATTTAATTAAGGACAGACATAGGGAACGTGTTCATAAATTCTCTTCTAATGTAAACTACATTTTGGCAATAGTCCTGGAACGGATTAAATTATCCTCATTCTTTTGGTCGAGTCGAGTCTTCGTCGTCGTAAATTCAAAATTTATTGCCATCTTTGCGAAATTGCATCAGAGATTCTATTCTCATGGCATAATGACATGACAAATCCTACCTTTCTCCAAAATTCATTATCCTTTGCACAAGAAAAAAAAATTAAATACTGCGTCATATCCTTCGTCCCAAAAAAAGACAAAAAAAAAAGAAAGTGATTTGGCAAACCAACAAATCAAAAATTGCATCCCCTTCGCAGTGCACTTTCGGGGGAAAAGAATTTGTATCGATCGATCCTTTTGTCCTCATCGATTCCCCCTTTCCAAGACATTAGCAGCAATAAGGAGTTTCCTCAAGAAGGGCTTCGTCCTTGTGCAAAAAAAAAAAATAATCGAAGAATATAAAATTAATTGAAATTTTCTTGCATCGATGGAAATTCTCAAAGCTGTCAAAAATGTTTGGTTTTCTTGCAAACACACAATTCCTTTGAATTTCAAGGATATATCGATGCCCTCTTGAAGATGCAACGGCATCACTTTTTAAGCACAAAATATTTGGTTACGCTTCGGCGATGATAAATTGCACAATTGCGAAGGCAATTCGATATATTTACATTTTAATTGTACGCTAAAATGTGCACTGGTCTGATTTTAAGAGTGTTTGTGCTCATAAATAATAATGAGACGCATGCAGCAGCAACGGCGACAAGGACAAAAGGATTTATTAGAACGCGCATTAAAGGCGTGCGTTATTATTGGCTCTTTTATTTGGGGTTTCGTTCTTTTCGTGTGTTGAAAAAATTCGATTGGAAAATTTACATCCATTCAGGAGAAAGGGAAAATGCAAATTTTCCCCTTTGAATTGGATTTTTCTTTTATTTTCTTATTGAATTTTCCAATCGAATGGCTGCGCGAATGCAATCGGGATAAGTAGGCATGCAAATGCGAGGCTTTGTGCAAGCTCGATCGAGCAGAGTGCGATGACTTTGGAACAATATTAGCAGAAAATTGGCTTTGAAGGATTTTATTTTGAATTTTTGTGTTGCTTTTTGGCTCGAGGACATGAGGACTCCCTTCGGGGATAATTCGGCTTTGGATGACAAGGCTTATGGAACAATTTGAATGGATTTGAGCCGCGAGGCATGATTTGATTAGCATGGTGTTAGAATTCGAAGAGTTGCTTTTGTGGTCTAATTGGCTTGGAATTTGCATATTGCAATTGGGATTGGGGCGAGATGGTTTGAAGATTGAACGAACATGGTTTTATGAAAGTCTTTGTTTTCAAGGAGAGATGTCTGTCGAAATGTGATTTAAGTTAAGGGCTCTAAAAACATCGTTCATGCTGCTATCAGGTTGAAGGAGTTATTTTTCGGTGCTGTTTTTTTAAAGCCAGGTTGGATCTGATACGATTTATGTGGACCGTTTTCATCAGTGCAGAGATACGTAGTTAAATGGTTAATAAATATACGTTAACAACAGTCAAAAAAATTTAGCCAATATTTGCAATTTCCAGAAACTAGTTCAGTTTCATCTGTACCCATTTGTTGCTCTAAATATCGACATTGAGATCTTGTTAACTGCAAAACGTATTGCAGCTTTGACCTGAATTCGCAAAATATTATGCGAAACCGTCAACAAGGTCTTACGCAACAACTTACGCATTGATGCAATAATCCAACGTCCACAATATAATCGATATTAATACTTATCCCAAATAAGTTTTATCTTAACGTGGCTTTTAATAGGTCATAAAGAATTGCTTAATGCAAAGCGGCGGAGCTATCTCAACTGCCAAATTAATCCGCAGCAGCCGCTAAGCAGTTGATGTGATGGTCATCAAAACCGCCACCATCTGAATCAGCGAAAGTGCAAAAATAAAGGCGACAATATCCTTCGAGACAATTGCCATGCTTAAGTGAAAATGGCCAGTCAATAGTTGAGAGCTAATAAACCTCAAAATCAATGGGACAGATGTCCTCTCACTAGACTCCTGCTGCTGCTGTTGCTGTTGCTTCTGGATGGCGATCTTCCTACTGCAAAAATGAGGGAACAATAATAATAATTGCATACAATGAGAAAAGGACCAAACACCAAAAAAAAAGACAAGATATTTATAATAAAAATGTAATGCGCTTTTCTTAAGGAATTTATGTCTCAAGATGGCACGAGCTATAAAAAAAATGTTTACCTACCTACACCGCACCATATACGAGGATGTACGAGGACGAATACTCCTGGATATGATGCGCCATCGCCAATCAATGGCAAAAAGTGATGTAAGTGCGGACCAGGTGACAAAAATTGCATCTTTTTTTCTATCGTTTTGGCGCATCAAATGGGATAATGATTGAGATTTGGGATACAGGAACAAGACACGGAACAAGGAAGAGATAAAGACTTTCTTTCAATGGAAAAATTAATGGATTTGAAGTCAATGATCTGTGAAGTCAGATGTGTTTACATATGGTACCAAGATTTGTGTCTTATGCTTAAGTCATTTAAAAGTGTTTGGGGTTCAGTTTTTTTTCTCCTTTTTTTGAAACATATTTTGGACCGGAGAATGGCGCTTCTTCTTGTGTCTTTATACTTAAATCAAAAGATCCAATGCCTAATCGTGATTACCGCAAATGTTACAAATTTTGGAGACGTAAACGAGAGAAAAGCCCCTGATTCAGTATTTAAAATACTGCAGCTATATTGCCCGTAGCTTAGTGGTTAAATGCGTTGGCTGCTAAACAGAACGTCCGTCGTGGGTTCGAGTCCTACTCGTGCCCATAAAAGTTTTTATTTCATCTTTCACGGGTATTGCCTCTTGCGAAGAATTGACAAAACTTCCAAGAGTATCAATCTGTCATGAAAAAGTGCTTCTCAACTTTGCCGTTCGGAATCGGCGTTAAATTTTAGGTCCCCTCAATTCTTCGCACGCACCCAGAGAATTGTTGATGAGATTAAGCCACTTAGGCCTTGGCTCTTCAAGAGCTGTCGCGCCACTCTATGTATGCAGCTATATTGAAAGAGTGTCAGAAATCTTCACAACATCTTAGATCGATTTTAAGACCGCGTATTTGTATGAAAGCATTTGAGGTGGATTACAAATGGCTGGTTTCTTCAATAATTCAAAAGTCTTCAACTGATCGCCACTTCGACGACATTTTTGAACTCCGTCCGTTAACTCGTCTGCCATACTCTAGGATGTTCAGTTCAGTTGTTCTTCAGTCAAGACTGATTTTAAGCTTGGATAACAGGATTCATACAGTTAAATGTGAGCTGTTTTTGATTTCTTCAACGAACGTGGGTTGGGAGCAGAAAGGACAGAAGGTAGGTGTCCAGACAGAATTTACCATCTTCAGCAATTCAAAAATACTTAAGGCCGGTTCAAAAGAACTGTTCTGAGTTCATTTACAAATGATTGAAACATAGTTGAAATTGGTTGGGCTTGAAATGAATGAGGACACAAAAGGACTTGCCATCGACAAACAAAGCATCATAACAAAACGTCATTATTGATAGCAGCAATTCCGATGTAAAGGATTTGAGTTGACGAAGCTCATCCCACAAGCAAAGACATAACGAAAGGCATTTCGAGACGATGGGAACTCAAATAAATTGATGAACGGTTTGCTAACCGCTTCATTATTGCTGAGCTGAAGCCATTAAGCATTAATGAAGCCAAAATTCTATCAACCGGCTTAGTAACAAACATTTTGCATAATTCGAATTACGTAATCTGCTGGACCATCACTTCACCAACCATCAGAACAGACATTGACTCGAAAACAACTAACAAGTGAGCAACAACGACCTACCACCCGGGTTCCAGGAAGATCAAACGAAGGCTACTAGGAGCAGTTGCTTATGCCGATGCGCTTGGTTTTGACAATTTAGGAAAGCTAAAGAACTAACACGTCTGTTAGTTAACTTATAGACATTTTACTTACTGGGGCTACAGTTCTATCGGGCCAGGGCCTCATTCAGCAATCGCGGTTCCAGCCAGCTTAGTCTCTGCTTAGCTCCCTCCAGTTTCGCACGCCAAATTGGTTGAAATCCACTTCCACCGGTGTGCTTACCGAAGTCGCGGTCTTCCTCTTCTGCGACGTCGGGTTGATTTCGAAGACTGTACCGGTAATGCACCTTCGATTTGCTCTACATGACCCAACCATCTAGTTCGTTGGTCGTTAACTTTTCTGGCTTTTGATAAGATCTTCGTCTACGTTTTCCATTTATGCAGACGGGACCAAAAATCACTTGAAGACTTTTTTCTCCCGAAGCAGTCCAAAGAGATATTGCCAAGGCTCACGTCTCCGCACCATGCATGAGGACCGGGATGAAAAGGGTCTTGTAAAGTTAAACTTGGTGGCTAGAGAGAGGATTTTACTACTCAATCGCCTTCTCAGTCCAAAGAAGCAGCGATTGGCAAATGTAATTCTTTGTTTGATTTCGGCTCTTTTGTTGATGTCTGAAATTATAGCGAATCCCAGATAGTCAAAGCCCTTAGATGCCTCGAAGTTAAATCTGTATATACTGATGTTGAGTGTCCTTCCTTGTTGACAGCAATAACTTGGTATGCCCTGATCCACTGCTAGACCCCCTCCGTCTTAGGGCTCACGAATGCTCCACTGACATCACGCTGTGCTTTTCCAATTATGTCAATGTCGTCCGCGTATCCTAATAGGTGAATGGATTTTTGAATGATTGTGTCTCTGGTCTCTGGTGTTGACGTTGGAGTTTTTCGCAATCTTTTAAAATATTATGTTAAAAAAATCTCATAAAAGCGCATTGCCATGTCTAAAAGCTTTTACGACGTCAAACGTATCCTTGAGGTTTTTTCCGACCATGGTGGAACAGCGTTAGTTTTCCACCGTTTTCTTACACAGACGGACGAGTTTTTCTGTGATGCCAAAACTCCATAGACGCCGCTTTCAATAAAAAGGTGGTAGGTATTGATTTTAAGTTCTTGGGTCTTTTCCAAGATCTACTTGTAGATTTTCCGAGTCCTAAGCCAAACTGATAAAGACGTATCAGGTTGTTGACGAAAGGCTTCAAACGTTCACACTGTACTGCAGGGAAGATCTTGGAGGCGATGTTTAGGACACTTATGCCTCTGTAGTTGCAGTTCAAGGGATCTTCTTTTTTGAGATCACTTTCATCCAGTCAGACAGTCTTCAGTGAAGAAGTAATATTTCTCCGAGGATTTTCTTGCTGTTGGAGAATTTTTAACTATTTGCCGCCTACCCGCAATTGTTTCTTGAGCCTGTAATACAGTTCAGCTGCTGCATGACTTAGAAGCTACCTTCTACGTGCTTGAATCATGACGCTTAATCCGCGAATCAATGAAAGTCTTATTCCTAGAACTGCATGTGGAGTAAATATCAACGATGCAGTTGGTCTGTAAAAAGCACTCAAAACCTTGGCGGTCTATAGAAGTGTTGGAAAATATTTCTCCTTACGAACCTCGACTAACATTAGTTCTTTCATGTATAGAACAACAGTATCTAGAAAAAAAAATGTTTCAAAGCTACGACGTAGATTTTTAATCATTTTTCAAACAACTTCCTTGAAAAAAAAATCTAACCAACCCTTTTCACGGAATTACATAAACTAAAGATTAATATTTGTCCTGCCCATAATCCTATAATTCCAAATGCATGTCTTCCGGAAAACAAATTCTCCAATTTGTCACTTTCCCACAAAAAAAAAAGAAAAATATTAATTCTTTTCACTTTTTTCCATTCAAAAATTTCCTTAAGCCCATCTTAAATCCTTTCTCCCTTTATCTTTTCATTAAACAACAATTGTTACAAGATCAAAAAAATCTCCTAAATTATTATGATAGCCCTTTCACTTTCTTCCGTCGTCCTTTCCATCGATCACACATCAAGTTTCACATTGCATGCATCTATGCATCATCTTACCTCGCGTCAATCTTTAAATTCCCGAATAAAGTTCATTGCCTCAATCTGACACCCATCTAATAAATTTTCATCCAGACTCTCTCAGACACACCAAGGGGATCCCGAAGTTATACCCCTCCATCCCCGACAACGACACGACAATGTCGAAGTCATCATCGTCATCAGAGAATCCTTCAGCTTACATAACAACCAGCGCAGCTGGTTACTCGCATTATAAAACTCAAACGAAAAAAAATCCCCTCTACTTTCCATCCATATGCGCTTCTTTGGCGCGAGCTATAGCAGATCTTCAACATTCACAATATTGCCCAAGAAAATCAGGAATACCCACAGGCAGCCAGCCAGAGCAAGGTGAGTCCTATTTGGACCAAAAGGAAGGTACAAATCGCGCGCAAATCACTCAAACTGCAGTTCCTTCTTCCTTCCTTCCATCCGTAGACGAAAAACTGTTGATCGAAAAAAAAACGGAAGAAAAGGAAGAAGAAAAGGACGAAGACGTCTTCTTGGCTCGCCCTTTGATTTGGTGTGCGGTTTTTTTTTTATGGAATCGAGTTGAGAGCAGGAGCACCAACAAAAATGAAAACGGAACCCTGTCTGTAGTGTAATTTTGTGCAACACATAAATCGTCCTTGCGAATGTTGATCCTAGCTCCGTGCGAGCCCCTCTCTTATATCGTCTGATGTGTTTACATAAGCAAACGTCTTCGTCGTCCTTTCTATTCAACAGGAAAAGGACATTGAAACCAAAATCTCCCAAAGCAAGACGATTGATGTGATGCAAAGAAAAAAGAGGAATCCTATTTGGGAATCATCGCATCATCCTTCCCAATAGGGAATTCCTTTTATGTCCTTTCCGGATTGTTACATTTTTCTTCCTGATTACATATTTGCGCAAATACCTCATCAGAATCAGAGCATCTGTCCAGAGAAGGGTAATAATTTTATTCAACGTCCCTTTTCTTCTCCTTTAAGGACATTTTATTGCATTGCGCGCCCATTGTTATGTAACAAATCCTTCTTCACATGCGCGAATGATTTAACTGCTGGATTAATCCTCATTACAAACGGCCTAAGCTCATAAAACAATTCTTCGTCCTGGCGAGTCCTTTCTTATTGTGGCACTCATAAAAAAGGATAAAATTTCGTTCCTGGTCACAATGGTAAGATGATGGACCCCTTCGCTCTCTCTTGAGAATTGGATAGAATTTTTGTTACACTCTGAAGGACCTTCCATCTTACACAAGAAAACGGACAAGGACAATAAGAATGCTAATCAAGTGCGATTAATATTGTTCTTCCGGCCATTGTCTTCCGGAATGCAATGTTTTGTTAGGATCTATAAATTTGTTTCTTCCACTTCCTTAAACCGGGAATTATGAATATCCTGGACAATGACCGTTGAGCGTCGAATATGAAAATATTAGCGTATCCCGGAAGTATGCGGTTTGCGTGTGTGTAAATCATCCTCGAAGAAATAGAAAATGAAATATGAGAGCGGTTTTGAAGGAGATTTTCTTGTTTATCTTGAGTAATAATCCTGTTTAAGATTTAACGGCGATTTATTAGTTAAAGGTTTTTTTTATGGCCTCATTTGTGCAATTCAGGATATTTGATTACGAGTTTGAGGTCGTAACCGCTAAGCACACTTTCGATTTCTTTTTTTTTTAGGTTTGGCTGTTGGAATAGGACTTGGAAGGCATTCAAGTGCGGAAGTCCTTTAACTGCGCAGGAAGAGAGATTTTTTTTAATGGAATGATCGTGCGAGGGGACTTTAACGGAAATTGAAATTCACCTGTGTAGGTGCTTGTTGGGTGAAAATGCGTTGTAATTTGAGAACTTGATAGCATCAAAAGGAATTTGGTCTTTCACTTGATATGAAAGGGAAGCCTTTGGAATCTTATTTGCATTTGGAATAGCTAGGGTGTGTAAGTCATAAATACTATGTTGTAACGTTTTTTCGCAAGTATTTTCTTCTGTTCATCCTCCCAGTTCGATTAGACTTAAAAAACGTAATGTCCTTTCAGCTCATCATATAAAAAACTTAATACAATGCAAGTCATTACCATTTTTATTGCACGCATCTGCCTAACCAGCGATATATCCAATTCCAGGATTAATTGCACTCAACCGAATGCAACCCAAGAGCGCTCATCGCTTGTAATCTCCCAGTGCTTCAAAAATCAGCGATACCCTTATAATTTCATAAACGAACAAAAATCCGGAAGATATTAATCATAAAAACGACGAACAAAAGTTCGTCTGATGAAAGTGCGTCGTATACTGAATTCCTGGGGGTGTTGTGGTGGCACGGGAAAGCACCAGTAATAAAGAAGAAAACAAAAACTAACAATCACATAAAAGCCGAAAAACGTTTCTTTATCGATCCCGCACAAACGGGACGTAGCACCTGCCTTTGGCTCACCAACCGGGATCTACCAGCTTCAGCCACTATACTTAAATCCACATGTGCATTTATTCACATGCATCAACCCTCTTTTTGTCGACTGTCGAGTTTGAGTGCAAAGTGGTGGTATAAAGGATCATCCCTCGTCGAAAGGACATTTACCAAAAGCAACCACCACTACCACCCTCTATGGTAAATGGTGAAAGCTGGGCGATTCCCCTTGTTTTTTGGTATTTCGAGAACGAACAAAACACCACCACTATCGCATCGTCTTCATCGTTTTTAATGACAAAATAGCACCTCGCAGTCGTACCGTTCAACTTCACTTGTTTTGATTTAGAAAATCAAACCTCGAAAACGAACGCTTGCACCAGCATTCGGCGAACGACAGAAACACCAGCATAGGGGTTCGGTCGATATAGATCAGGCGGCAATCTGCTGTCCGGAATAAATTACATCCACAACACATCCTTTTTTCATTTACTAAATCAGGCGCCTGGCTGGTTGTTCGTCATCCCTTAGAAAAATAATTCGCTGTGATTTTATTTGATTTTTCTAATTTTATTTCGCTTTGTTAGTTTCGCCAAAGAACATAACGTGAAGCGCCAAAGTGGTGGCAGGTGTGTTTGCCGGTTCCCTGTTTTCAACGAAAGAGGTGGTCGTGGTGGTAGATTTTGGAAAAAAATCAATACTGATTTCGAATGTTTCGCCAGAAGTATGGCACGTGCTATTGGAATAAGTTTTTTTGCTGCTTCTATTCAAAAATTAGGATTTTTGCTTATCCAGATCAAAGTGGTGGATATAGTTTGGGTTTTGTGTTTGCGTAGGTGCATTTGAAAAAGTTTGCTCAAAGGGAAACAAATTACAAATCTATTGACACTTCTTCATTCAGAAATTGGACGATGCTGATCTTTATAGAGTTAGGTTAAAAATAAGTGGGAATCAGTGGCGTAGATAGGGGGGGGATCAGGGGGATATATCCCCCCCATTGGGATTCATAATTGTTCAACATAGCCAGTCAAGCCAAATAAGTTAAAGAAACGCACTTTGAAATAAAGTACCTTCTTCCTACGTGAATCAAGTCTTATTAGTACTCACAGGATTCCTAGAGGCATTGTAAATTGTACATTCTATTTCTATACCTACTACGGGGAAAACACAAAGTCAACTTCATCTGAAAGAAATTATTACTTCGGCTATTATATCGATTTTTAAAAAGTATTTTTTCTCTCACCAACTGATAATAGGTAAACGCCCAAGAAAATGAGCTTAAATCCAGCTTTCCACAAAAACCCACACTGACACAAAAATTGAAAGTTATTTAGATTTCTTCTCGCCGTTTGTCACATTGTTAATTTGGTGTAAGAAACCGCTCCAAACACGCAACACACTCATCCACACGAACACAAATGTTCGCACAACTTCGATGAAGTTAACGCGAATCCTAACGGTAACGATAACTCACACTAATTCATTTTTACCAGGAAGCGAAATGCGCTATTACCCATTACATAAAGCATGTCTAACACAAGCGGCAGATTGACAATCATTCGTCGTAATTTTGCGAGTTATTTGGAGTGTTTTTTTTTAATTAATTTTTTATATATAACATTTTTCGAAAATTTCCTAAAATTAATTTGAGTATGCAGCGTTCAAGAATATGTGAATTTGCATTTTGTTAGTGAATTTCGATTTTAAATATTGATCCGATTTCGAGATATAGAATTTTTAAATAAGTTTAAAAAGGTTTTTAAAAAATACAAAAAACAAATTTTAATTTTTTTTTTGTATTTTGGAGGAAGTTAAAAAGAAATCGTTTTTGAAAAAATTGAAACTTTTGGTTTTTGGCCAAAAAAAATTGTATGGTGGCTTCCCTTAATTTTGATCTTAAAAAATAAAAATAAAAAAAAGACCACAGCGAACTCGCTCAAACCTCAAATTTTCAAGTTTTAAGTCAATCGGACCAGTGGTTAAAGTTGCAGGTGCGTTTACAGCATGACAGACAAAAATCCAAAACTTTTCATATATTCTATACTAGCAGTTGCCCGCGACTTCATCCGTCTCTCCCTCGTGCCCCGGCCAGAGGTGCGTCTTGCGCATCATGCGCGTGAATTTGATTGCAAAGTTATTTTAAAATTGTGTATTAGTCGACTCGCCCTAATTCAAAATTCTTCTTAACTCGAAGCCTTCAAATATGTATTACTTTCCCCGTTTTAGTAGGTAAGACTTTTAACTGAAGCCTTGCGATTATTATTCGCAGCTAAACTTTGTATAGCTTAAAGCTTTCCTGGATAATTGGACTATTCAACACAAAAAGAATTTTTTAATTTGATTTAGCAGTTCCTGAGATCAGCGCGTTCAAAAAAAAAAAAAAAATACTTTCTTGCCGTTTTTTTCCACATTTTACACTGATTCTTCACTCCTATTGGTCGTAGCTTAATGTTATGTAGCCTAAAACCTTCCTCGACTATCCAACTCAATTACAATTCGAACCAGTAGTTTCTGAGATGAGCGCGTTCGAACAAACAAACAAACTCTTCAGCTTTATATATTAAATATTAGTATAGATGTCGGAAGTAAAAATGAGCGAACTAGATCCATCCCCCCCCCATAGCGAAAAGCTATCTACGCCACTGGTGGGAATCCGATAGGTTGCATCTTGGGTCCAAGGCTTTTTAGTAGCTTACGCGGCATAACAAGAGAACCTAGGTAAATCCAATGTACCTACTATTCCATTTGCTTAGAGGATAGTAAAGATTTTCCAAAAACGTTGGTTAGTTATTGAAGCTTGCAGAATAAACTTTCATTAGTGTCATTACACTTCAAACACTGCAGTTCTTAAGAAATGAATTCTCAAATGAGGTCGAAACAAAACACAAATGGAGACAGAATTTACAAACTGCAATACGTAGAGTATTTAGCAAGGCCAGGAAATAATAACTTCCGACCATCTTACGAATGTATATGAGCTCTAACAGAACAGGATGTTAGAAACCCAAACAATATTCAAGGTGAAGATGGTATCTTTCAGGACAAAAAAGTAACGGATACCATATTTTTTGAGTGTAGATTCGAAACGCTGGTTTGTGAAAGAATAAGTAGTTTTAGACTTACTTATCGGGCTCCCAATCTATGTTCTCAGCCTGAGACACAGCAGTTTTCCATCGGTCCCTCGCATGCATTCTCTAGTCGTTGATACCAAGTCCTCTGGCATCTGCATTCATTAGGTCTTTGTACTCGAAGTTCGGCGTTCTTGTTGGTTTCGAACCTGGGCGCTGTGAAAAGAAATGACCTTATTGGCTAGAGCGTTGTCGTCCATTCGCTCAATGTGGCCGAGCCAATGAAGTCGTCTTTTCTTGGCTTTCTGGACTACATCCACATCTTGGTTACAGCTCGTACACTTCTTCTCTATTCGCCATTCAGGGCGTTAGGTAGGACTGGTTAAATCAAAGTCTTGTAAATTAGGCACTTTGTCTTCCGAGTGAGGAGTTTTGATTGCAGTTGCTTTGTTTTGTCCTCATTTACTTCAAAACCAACGATTTGCGCTTGTTCTCTAATAGCTGTGAAGGCCTCCACATAGCCTAGGAGCTTGGTGCATTTGTTGAAGATAGTGTTTTCCGTGCCTTGCGCTCTTGCGCACTATCTGCTCCAGGACCTATGTTGAAGAAATCGCATGACAACGCATCTCCTTGTCTACCCCCGCGCATGTTTGAAACAACTCGGATGAGCTGTCACCCATTTGCTTGTTTAGGATCCCAAATTTAGACATCGTCATCACAAGCCACAATGGTACGTGCCTATTATAGTGTTGCAAAAAGGTTTAAGACGTTGACATTACACGTTGGATTGGCTTTTGTATGAGACATTAAGGAGGGATATTCCTTGTTAGTTTTTGCATGTCATAGGATCCCCTTTTTTGTAGGTGTTGCGTATGGAGCTTATGGACCAGTAAGTGGGCATGCAATCTTCCTCCCTTCTTTGTTGATGTTGTGGTGCTGGTGATGCATCAAAACACCTCCTCGATATTTAAAGAGTTCCGCAGGTATGTCATCCGACCCGGCAGACTTGTTACATTTTAACTTTTGGATGGCTCTATACCTTTTCTGTGCTGGGACTGGGTCTTCATCCACTGGTTTCGCTTCTCTTTCTTCATTGGCTCGCTTGACATTAAGCGGATTTAACAGATCATTAAAAAAAAAGAGTCCTGTAGCACACCAGCGTTTAATGTGTGTTTTTCAGAAATGAGGCTGTGTAATGCAACCGCAACTTTTATTGAACGATCCGGAAGGTAAGTACTAATCCAGCAGAGAAGGGATTCATCGAGGTCGAAGACACGCATTTGCAATAGAAAAGCGATATGCCAAACTCATCAAATGCCTTTGAAATATCAAGAGCAACAACATAACTTTATTCAAGGTATCCCGATTGCTATCCCGACTCGTCAACATTTCA
This sequence comes from Sphaerophoria taeniata, assembly GCA_943590905.1. NCBI lineage: Eukaryota > Metazoa > Arthropoda > Insecta > Diptera > Syrphidae > Sphaerophoria > Sphaerophoria taeniata. The sequence goes on from OX016540.1 coordinate 266,157,281, forward strand.
ATGAACTAAGGCAAGGGTGTGGACTAGCCTGTCTCCTCTTAAACCGTGCCTCTGGAATTTCTACATTACATTACATTACATTTCACAGTACTTCGCACATAAATGTAACGAACTACAGACACATAGCAGCACTGGTGACTGAGACCATCGGCTGGGACAGAACAAGACATACAACAGAGAGAGACAGATAGACACATAGAAAGAAAGCACACATAACAGAAACCTACGTGGCTCAGAGGAGGAGACTTAGATTTGTATTGTCTCATGTTGTCGCACAGGTGGCCTCAGATAAGCTGGCGATTTTTCTCTGGAATTTCTATTAAAGGGACAAGTCATCGTAACTAAGGCTTATATATATTGACTTATGCAAACAACATTGTCATCTTTGGAAGATACCTCGTTTATCCAGATTTAGCAAGCGATGAAAAAACCTGAGACTGCACATAGACTTGGGAAAAATTTGGTACTTGGTGGATTCGTCTGCAGAAAATGTTGGCAAGAAAAGAACAGCTATCATCCTTCAATTAACTTTCTTCAATAGTAGCAGCCGATAACACTATGGAAGAAAAAATACGCGAGCTTCCGGGAGCGAAAAAACTGCTGCTGTATACCAGTACTCACTTATGGATCCCAGACTTGGGTGCTTGAATTTCGAAACAAAAGTCTTAAGGGGAATGTTTGCCACCGTAAATGGGGAAGGAAGATTCTGATATTATTATGAAAAAATAAAATAGGCGCGACAGCTCTTGAAGAGCAAGGCCTAAGTAGCTTACTGTCATCAACAATTCGCTGAGTGCGTGTGAAGAATTGGGGGAACCTACAATTTAACGCCGATTCCGAACGGCAGAGTTGAGAAGCACTTTTGGATGACAGATTGATACTCTTGGAAGATTTGTCAGTTCTTCGCAAGAGACAGTACCTGATGTGAAAGATGAAATAAAAACTTAATGGGCGTGAGCAGGACTCGAACCCACGACGTTCTGCTTAGCAGCCAACGCGCCTAACCACTAAGCTACGGGCAACTGAGCTCTATCAAATCTGCTAGCGATGCTTCTAGTTTCCGTTGGGCTGTACACCTAGCTCGTACGAACAAAGAAGAACCAGCCCGGAAAATCATTTGTAGTACAATTCTTGGTAGGAGACAATGTGGCAGACTAAATTTGCGGTGGAAGTATGACGGAGACCAGGACGGCCGAATATTTGGATGTAAAACAGGTTAGTGGCGACAAACAAACGGAAACATGAAAAAACTTGCAGAAGGAAACTCGGACCGGATCCCCTGTTTTGCCACAGATGAAGGCAGCAACTTCTTCGGCCAGGTCAACGATGGTGATGGTAATTTTTTCAATAAGCTAACAGTTTAAGAGCGCTTTCAGCCTTTTCAGAATAGCTTTTAGATTTATTCTTGAATTTCGTTCCCTTTTCTTACAGTATGTGGAATACGAATTAACGTTTTGGATTGATCTGAAGATGTTCTTTGCTTGGTGCGAACCTAGTTCCAAATTTTACTCAAATTCACTGGCAACATATTTTAAAGATTTCTCTTAAAGCCGCTTGATTTATTATAATCTAACCGAACTCTACGTCGAAATAGGCTTAAGATGAACTTGGCAGTACTCATTAATCCGATTCTCTTCCACGCCAGGGGCCTATACAATTTCAAATCGATTCTTAAGTGCTGAGTAAAGAAGTTGAGGGAACATCATGAAAAATATCAACTTTTATAACGGTCAAGTTGTTCAATGCTTTCTTTTAATCCCCCACTAATTGAAAACGGTATTTTGTCCATTAGTTGTTCCAAGGTATTCATATCCTGAATCCTCGAATCCTCTGAAAAAAACCCAGTCCCCTTAATGCAATATTGCACCTTCTCACTGTCATAAATCTCCTTGAACTGACATGTTAAACCTTTCCTACTCTTCTTTCAGCTAATTACCATTCATAAAATTTGATACCTTTATTAGCCTCTAAAGTCTAAAGGACAAACCTTGCATCAATATTAGATTACACCTCAATAAAGTTAACAAAACTCACAGTACCAAAACACATACAATAACTAAAAAGTACACAATTTACTCAAGTTGTTTTACCTGGAGTTAGGAAAAAGTCCTTCATAATGACTGGTGTTGATTAAGCAATAAAAACAACGATTTCGAAAATAAATTCATAAAAATTGATCAACCGAAGAGAAGGTCCTTTTGTCCCAACAACAACAAGCAAAAATGCCAAAAATGAAACAAACGCACGGATTAACCATCAAAGACGATCTCTTTGTTGACTAATAATTACAGGTTAGTTGTGATAAAGGACGAGCACAATAACACAGCCAACGACAAGTGAAAAAAGACACAAGAAAAAATAATAATGAATAATATCCTTGTTTTTGATTGATGCTAAATTTCTTCGAATGGAAAAGTAGACAAGGATTAGTGGGCGCACTGACAAAAGGATATGCGGGATGTAAGAAAGGACTCCTCTTGCGTTTCATTGTTGCAATTTCTTTCTTCAAAGGAGTTGTTTATTTTTGTTGTTTTTTTGCACACATGTTGGAGAATCCCTGTCGATTGAAATGTCAGTGTTGAAATTTTTGCTGTCGGCAAGGAGGAGGCGGTTGACTTTAGGGATTATGGAAACCATCCTCTTGAGATTGACAGCTATACAGGTGAATGCGACTTTAGATAATATGTTTGCTTTCTTTCTTGATGGGAGGGAAAAAAAACTTGAGCCTTTAGTTTTCTGTTCCTCGATGCGCAAAGTGAAACCCCTTTTTGGCGCGCTTTTGTAGCAAGTAAAGCCGGTATTGAAGCGAAATGCGAAAAAAAATTATTAAGTTTGCTTTTGGCAATTATACGCTACAACATATTCAATAGTCGTCCTCATCATCATCATCGTCGTCGTTCTCGTTATCTGGTTTCTGATTGTCTGCAAAAAGGACTCCTTGTACATAAATAAACACAAAAGCACAATTCCGAAGGATGTCTCACAACAATTAAAAGGTGAACGACGAATGATCCCTCATTTTTCGCAAAACGCGGCTACCTAATAATGCAAATTGTTCTTCTATAAATTTTTTGCTTAACATTTTTTTTTTTGCTTCTGCTTGTCAAGGAGCATGATGAACAAAAAGGACTAAGATCTTAAGAAAAAGTGTTTTCTTGTTTGGATTTTTTTTTTGCAAACAATCCTTTTCGAGTGCATTTTTTTGCTAAATTGCGCTTTAAGAATGCTAAATGCGCGCCTTTTTTCCTGCAAGCGACTTCACATGCTAATTGTCAGATTTTCGGAAGCTTAGATAGAGAGCGAGAAGTAGCTAGAATTAGATTTTGTTTCTTACTTCCTGGTTCTTGTCGTCAGGTATATTCAGAGCAACTTTCAAAGACCAAAAGATACAAACATAGATTTTTGTTGTTGTAAGGCGGAAAAATTCTTGTGACATGCAAATGAAGGGCTTGAATAAATTTCCGCGTGGTAAAATAAATTTGGTGATTGGTCACAGCTAACACAAGGGCCTTCACCGTGTGAACTAAAAATCTGATTTTGGTTTTTAATGCCTTACTTAAGGGTATGTTAATGATTTGGAAAAAGAAATTTGCAATTTGTGGGATTTGTTTTTTTTTTTTTTTGCAAGACTGCTTTAGGATACATTGACTTTGATTCCACCAAAGACTTAAATCAATGTGCGTACCCAGAATATTGTAACTTCTTAAAAAAGTCCATTTAGAAATTTTAATTAACTTCATTTGGCTTTTACCTGACCATATTTGAGCCTTTCAAGTGCTTTAAAGAGTAACTGCCCTAGAAATTCGATCTTGCATTGCCGGGCAATGACGGAAGAAACGGGTATAATGTCTTCATTTGCATTCAAAAGAGCTACCCATGTAGTATTAACAACGTTTGCTGGGTCAGCTAGTTAGGTCGTACCAACTCAGAAACCTTTGCGGGCTTATGAACAACAACTTTGCCTTGGATCATCATATGGTCAAATGCATAATTAACGATTCTACTGGAAAAATGGGGTGTCTACATTTTTGGCAATATCTCAGGAACAGCTTAACCGATTTTGTATTATCTACCTGAAAAAAAATAAATAGAGTGGCGCGACAGCTCTTGAAGAGCCAAGGCCTAAGTGACTTACTCTCAACAACAATTCTCTGGGTGCGTGTGAAGAATTGAGGGGACCTACAATTTAACGCCGATTCCGAACGGCAAAGTTGAGAAGCACTTTTTCATGACAGATTGATACTCTTGGAAATCTTGTCAATTCTTCGCAAGAGGCAGTACCCGTGAAAGATGAAATAAAAACTTTTATGGGCACGAACTCACGACGTTCTGCTTAGCATCCAAAGCACCTAACCACTTGCCACAATTGACATTGACATTGACATTACAGTACTTCGCACATGAATGATACGAACTACGGACACATAGCAGCACTGGCGACTGAGGCCATCGGCTGGGACTGAAACAAGACATACGACAGAGAGAGACAGATAGACACATAGAAGGAAAGAACAAATAACATAAACCTAAGTGGCACAGAGGAGGAGACATAGATTTTATATTGTCTCATATTATCGCATAGGTGGCCTTAGATAAGCTGGCGATTATTGTAGAAAAAGACTGCTGCCGAAGCTGGGGCTTGAACCCGCAACGTTTGGCTTAGCAGTCAACTACACTATCCTCTGAGCCATGGCCACCTGCTAGCCACAATCTACCTACTACTACTTAAAACCAATCTACACCACTACCCCAACATTCCCTCAAAATGTTGTGCCGAAGACTTCACTGGAACAAAAGTAGTGAATCCTAAACACAATCAAGCTCACAAGAGTGTTTGCTTTCTTAGAAGCAGCATCATACTCGTCTTTGCTTGTCGTATGGATGCCAAAGTCATCTGTCAAATCATTGGTTTTTGACCCGGATGTGATTTTGGTGATTGAACCTAAGAATCTTAAAGCTTGAAACTCCGGAGAGTCTAATATTGTACAGCCTGACGAAAGGTCTTAGCTTTTCATTGGTATCAAGTTTCGTAGTGTTTTTTTATTTCCATGATCCTGGCCTGGAAGACGCGTCGCCGTTGTAATGGGAAAGACTTAATGATTCGCAAGATAAAGGTCTCCAGAGTAAATATCTACCGTGCCTTCTCTAAGTCACTTAACACTGGATACAGTGTAGTTGAATATGTCAATGGTTCATTGTTCCCCCAAAATTAGATATTTGGACAGTTCGGAGAACAAAATTTCTTTAAGTCCAAATAAGTTGTCATATACTCTGAGTTGGCTTGATTTCTCTACATTGGTTTTGGTGGAAGCGGTATTTCGACTGAATTTTTCTTACACTGTTGCATTCGTCAAAGATAAGGACATCTAACGAAGGGTCTGATGCGTTAAAATTCCATATGATGCGTTTACACGAAACGTTACTCGGTGTCGGAGAATGGCCACATTCCATGTTTTCGAGTAGTTCAAAATTGTAACTTTCGATATCTGGACAGCTTAAGTGTTCCCGCCAAGACGAGCTAAATGAAATGCAAGGCCCTTTGGTTTGGTATAATATGGATTATGCCAGATACAAGAAATGCTGTAAAGCTTTTTATAGATTTCGTTACTTGCTGGAGTACTGGAAGCTTTAAGCTAGTTTTTACGTACACAAACCATAGCTTAGTCAATTTTAAATCATGTTTACCAAACCAAACACAAGTTTCCTTATGAAAACACAGATCAGTCAATCCCGCTTATTATGGAATACAGCATCTTTGAAGAGGGAGCATCGACTGCCTTCGATGTAGAAAATTCTGGCACTTTACTTTTCCAACACCTTTGTAATGATTTCGGACTGTTTCTAACAGATTGCTTCGATGTAGTGGCCTTGAGTGCATGACTGGTTTCAAGATTCATGGTAGGTAGATATATTTAGGATCCTTCATAGGTTAGGTTAGGTTAGGTTATGAGGGGTGTGCACAGCATGAGCTGTTGCGTACACGGGGGCCTATTGGTCCATTGTGATCCCCTATAAGAATAAAAGTTAGCATCGATGCTTCTCAAGGTCGATTGACGTAGACTGGCTCGTTAACGAACCAGCCTGTGCTATCTATAAATTTCTTCATGTTTGCCATTGAGACCTGTGCTAGATCATCCAGTTCTCCAACAAACCTGTTTCCGAAATGACGGAGTCGGCTGGTTTGGAGGTTTGGACAGTCACAGAGCAGGTGTTTAATGGTTTCTATTTCCTCCTCATCCTGACAGCTCCTACAAAAATCGGGTGCAAATGCCCCTATCTTGTTGGCCATTGTGCCAATGGCACAGTGACCCGTTAGTACACCTATCAAGATCTTCATGTTCTTTTTACTCAGCGATAGAATATACCGAGTTTCCTTTTCATTCGTGCTAGGCCATAAACTTCTCGAGATTACGCAATCGTCCCTGGATTTCCAAGAGTTATTGTTTTTCTCTTTTGATCCTTCATGGTTCTACTTCAGGTAAAAACAATCCAAATTGGTCAAAAAGAACCTTTGAGGCGTCTGGTTGACAGCACAAAGCGGCAGATGACACGACTTTTGTGCCCTCTCAAACGATTTTTTAACAAGCTGTGTGGCATCGCTGACATCACTGACTAATTACGGTCAAATTATGCTATACAAATGCGGATTTTCCGAGCCCAACTTGTTTTATATTGACGCAACCACCTAAAATGGTAGGCTTATTTAAGCTTCTAAAGCAAATAGATAAAGATACGAATGGTCAATTGGATCCCCAAATGGCACCGAGTACTACTTAAATCGAAGTTTCACAAACTTGATCACAGAACACGCATTAAATACTTCTCGTCGACCAAGTTTCTTCTGCAACAAAATCCAAGCCTTGTACTATGTGATCGTGTAAAACATTTTCTCCCACGCTTCTATCATCGCGTTCCACTGACTTTGACCAAACTCTTGGAAAATAGCTACGAATTTCAAGGCAAATATAAAATTTTCATCGACCTTTAGCCGGCAGCATCCATCACCAACGAACCCAAAAGAAAAAAACAGGTTTCAGAGAAGATAATGCACTGTCAAGTTTTTTTTTCTAGTCCTGAAGAGATAGGCCGCAAAGCAGGTGTCAATACGAACAACGCTTTTGTGCAATTCCTCCCAACTGTTTGGCTGTGTGGACGACATTTAAACTATCGGTTTCCCCCAAAGAACTGAGCTTGCGGCGTCCTTTAAAGCAATGGAGGCTTGAAGTGAACGTTCGTAACAGCAATTTTAAGGTAGTTGAAGAGGTCACCTACTTCGTATCAAATGTTAACCACACAAATCGCGGCGAAAAATTACCCAATTATTTCAGTATTCGGTCCCGTAGGCTAAAAGGGCGAATTACGAAATAGATTTCATCGAGAAATATAAATGAACTATATCAAGGCTTGCTTGTAGTCCTCAAAGGCAAACCGCGTTGGACTTCAGCAAGGAAATTCTTCAACATCCAGTCCCCAGGCTCCTGAGACCATTTACTCCAAATCTCCTTTGGAAAAATAAAAAGCAACTTCAGATGCCAGAGGCTGAGATCATACACGGATTGTAAGCCCGCCAATTTTGATTTTTTTCAATAGATTTTTTTTCGTATTGGTTGTAAAGGGTGATTTTTTAGAGGTATAGAACTTTAAATGGCAATAAAACAACGAATATTCGATTGACATGATTTATTATTTATTCGAAAGATAATCTTGTGGCATTACTTTTTTGAATATGATTTCTGGCATATGACTGCCACGGTTGGCTCGGATGTAGTCCAATCTGGACGTCAAGTTTTCGATGACCTTTTCCAACATTTGTGGCCGTATATCGGCAATAACACGGCGAATGTTGTCTTTCAAATGGTCAAGCGTTTGTGGCTTAGACCGCATAGACCAATGACTTTACATAACCCCAAAGAAAATAGTCTAGCGGTGTTAAATCACAAGACCTTGCAGGCCAATTCACAGGTCCAAAAAGTGAAATAAGGCGGTCACCAAACTTGTCTTTCAATAAATCGATTGTGGCACGAGCTGTATGACATGTTCCGCCATATTGTTGGAACCACAGCTCCTGGGCATCATGATTGTTCAATTCAGGAATGAAAAAGTTAGTAATCATGGCTCTATACTAGTGATGGGATCATTCGAATGATATAATCGATTATAATCGATTATGGCAATCATTCGAGATCATTCGATTATTGAAATCATTCGAATGATTTCTCAAACCCTGATACAACTACTACTCTTCAAAATTAAAATCTCAAATGAAAAAAAAATCGAATGACGATTATTAGTATTCGAATGACCATTATTATTATTCGAATGCAAATAATCGATTATTAATAATCGAATGAAAAATCATTCGAATGAAAATAGTACTCGAATGAAAATAGTACTCGAATGAAAATAGTAATTGAATGAAAATAGTAATCGAATGAAAATAGTACTCGAATGAAAAGAATCGATCATTAATATTCGCATAAAAACAAATCGAATATATTTTAAGTTTTAATTCGAATGACGATTTTATTTCTAGTTAAATTTGCAAATCTTTGCAATGGAATTTTGTTTATAATTTTTGGTTACTTTTTTAAAGGCAAACAAAAATTATAATTTTTTTTTATATGATTGGTAGAAAGTTTTGCGAATTAGTGTTTAAAAAATGAATACGGAACATTGCTTATAGCTAAGAAGAATAACAGGCTATTTTTAAAAATGTTTCTAAAATGAAATTGAACAATAAACCCAGGTCGGTACCTACCATCTGAGAGGGTATTTTCTAAGGCAGGTCTATTGAAAAATGACCGTCAATATTATTATACCTGTAAAATAGCTCATTGTGCACTGTAAACTTTAAATTTTTCACCATTTTCATTGGATTTCGTAATTCGAATGATCATTCGAATGATCATTCGATTATTCAAATCATTCGAATACTATTTTCTCGATTATTGGAATCATTCGATTATGCCCATCACTACTCTATACCGATCACCATTGACTGTAACGTTGTGTGTAGCAAAGTATAGCCAAACAGTGAAAACTCACTTTTAGTATTTTACTTTTTTCAATCATGTTTGCACTCTCTAGTTTCTCTTTACACATGCTTATGTACATGTATGCACTGTAAGAGGCAAAGCAATGCCAGTCGCATTTCAGAGCTGTTCGAATAAACACAACATCTTGAGAACTTTCTTTAAATCATCACATTGTGACCATCATCGTTTCTGATGAAGTACGGAGCAATGATTCCACTAGCCCATAAAGCGCACCAAACAGTCAGTTTTTCTGGATGTAACGGTGTTTCGACATACACTTGAGGATTAGCTTCACTCCAAATGCGGCAGTTTTGTTTGTTGAAGTAACCATTCAACGAGAAGTACGCTTCATCGCTTAACGAAATTCGCTTATGAAAATCGGGAACAACGGCCATCTCGTTTTAGGCCCATTCGACGAATCTACGCCTTGCTTGATGATCGTTTGGCTTCAATTCTTGCACGAGTTGGATTTTGTAAGCACGCAAGCAAACCAAGATTCTTCCGCAAAATCTTCCAGAAAGTGGATGGACACAGATCCAATTCCTGTGCTCGATGGCGGATGGACTCATTCGGGTGTTCCTCAATGCTACGCTTTACAGTAGCAATAGCTTCTTCTGTACGCACCGGCACCGTACGGCGCGCGTCTCTGGGGATGCGAGTTGTCATTAGAGTAAACGTGGTGCGAAAACGTTCCATTAATCGAATTAACTGCTCTGATGGACGATTTTGTCGACGATAAAATGGACGTAGTGCATGATACGTATTCTGCACAGAGCAATTATTTTCGAAATAAAATTGCACAATTTGCAAGCGTTTTCAGGCGTGAGTCTATTTATGATGAATTGCAAAACCAAACTGAGAATAAGTCACTTGACAGCTGTTAAATCGTTCGCCGTCTTGAAAAGTAATGCCAACTTAAAGTTCTACATCTCGAAAAAAACACCCGTTATTACATTGTATTTTCAAAAGTCAAAGACAATTCTCTGCGACTTAAAAAATCCTTTATGCTTTCAAGTTCAACAAACACCTACGCCAAAATTCAAATTCATTCATTTTACAACAAATCTTCCTATTTCAATCAATCAGTGATCTTAATTAGTAAATTTGAATTAAAATTCATGAGTTTCGAGTGCCTACATATGAAGAGCTAAGACCCTTTGGTAGATCTAGAATTTATTGACTGATTGTAAATATTAATGTTCTTGTTTTGTTTCATGTATTCGATACCATCACTTCTATGAATCTCGTTTCAATATGACAACATGCAGAAAATAAATCAGCAAATGCTAATGTTGTAACCAATTAACGTAAACATCAGACTTTGATGTTATAAATTACATTAGGACCGCGGTTGTCTAGTAAAACCCATAAATAAGGGAAAACAATCGATTGAAGATCTGTCAGTTTGATATTTAGACTCCAAAAAAATTTACACTTGTTTACCCAAAAAGTATGAGTACAGGTAAACAGTGTAAACAGTCTATAAAAGTCTTAAAAGCTAACCTGAAGAATTAAACATCCTCAATCCCAAATTAGGCATAGGTATTATTGGCATCTAGGAACGTTAACAATAATTTTTTACGCACGATACCGTTTCTAAGAAAAAAACAAAAATCTCGACACAAATTTACATAATTCTTGAAATCTCAAATTGCCTGTTTGTCGTGGGAAAAACAAAGATTAGGATTCGGAGGAGACCATAAACAATGATTAGCATAATGTTCAAAGTATCTATAAAACAAGAAAAGATAAAACCCATCCGCTGGAATCAATTTAAATATTTTTGTTTTAAGCCCGATGTAACATTTTACGGCCGTGTACTAATTTTGATTTAATTTCATTGAAGATTATTCACGCGCTCTCAAAGACGGCGGTGGAGTTATCGGTTCCTTTGGTTTTCTGTCGCATGATTCAAAATTCTTTTGATCAGAAAAATTATGGCCAAATTATTCTATGATTACGGGTCGGGTTATGTTTTGTTTTGTGTTGCTGAAGAAGCTTTAAACATAAAAGCAGGTAAATTATGAGATGAATCGAATCTGTCATGTTGGAGATTGCTATCGAAATGTTTGAAATGATTTTGGGACTCATATTTGCTTAAATGGCGCCGGCCGTTCGAACAAAAGCATGGAAATTGTAATTTTGATTCAAAATTCTGAGTTTCGAGTCTTAGGTAAGCTTAGAAAGCTTAGAAATTTTCGTATAAAGTGTTTCAGGCCCTAGTTAGGTGTTCACGTCTTCACTTTCAGGTCGATCGACGTTCAAGAGAACATAATATCATTCGAACAGTACAAATTCAATTGCTTGAGAGTCGCCTTGTTCAAAAAAAAATTGTCGCTATCAAGCTCCCCTAAATAAATATTTATTTACCGTCTATCGATTGAGAAAAGCTGTTTCATAACAAACATCGACTTCTTTTTTTTGGTGTGTTCCAAAGAATGAACTGGACACCCACATTTAGCGTTTATCAATAAATTAAACTAAAAGGGTGTCTGTTCCTTGTTCTTGTAAGCCCTTTTTGGCATCTTCTCCTTAAAAAAATTTGGAAAACAAAAATTTATTCTTAGTTTCTGTTTTGAAAGGTTCGTTTCCAAACTTGAAATTTCAAATTTCCGCTTTTCAGTTTCCGATTTCTGGTTCAAGTTTCCCGTTTCTCGCTTACGGTTTCCTGTTTCCGGTCATTGAGTTCCAAATATTCGGTTTCCCTGTACAAATTGCTACTGAATAACGCATGTTACTTCCGTCCGAAAAAAAATTTAAGATAAATTGGAACATAACACCAATAGTACTTGTTGCTTTATTATCTTACTACTGCAAAAAATTACTTTTTACAAAAGCAACTATTTAGCATTCATGTTTTTACGTCACGTTGACGCACGGTTTTCATTGAATTCGAGAGAAACACCCTATGGAATTTGAAGTTATCAATAAACATTCCCCTTTCCCCAAAAAAATTTTCAAGACTCTTTCAATTATTAAATATAAGTCCCCAAATGTTTTATTGTAATTTCTTAGGAATATTGATTTTAGAGTGCTCCAAAAGTGTCAAGGTTCGCCCCATGTAATTGAACTCTTATCGTAATTTATGCTTCCTGCCGTCTCTTCATCAATGTTTGTTTAGGTTTAGATTCAAGAGAAAAAAAACTTTTTATTTATGAAGAGTTAATGTTTTTGTGACATAAACTTCTCATTCGTTCGTTTCCAGATAAGAAACACAAAAAATAGTTCCACAAATTGTCACCGCGGGTAAATAAAACTATGTTTTCATTTGATTCGAGTGGATGTTGTTCTTTTGTGATAACAGAATTAAATTTTTTTCTGGAATGCCAACAAGACAAAAAAAGCCTCCTTCTCTCTAAAGAACAATTTTTCCTTCAACTTGAGGCATCTTATCAACGGAAAACCCAGGCGTTCATGAATGAAGCCAACATAAGATCTTGCTGGTTGTTTTTTTTTTTTTTTTGCTCGCATTACATCGGTCTTGTTGCATCTAGAACTGGCTTGGGGACTGATGGAATGTAATATGGTTGACTTGATTTTATATCATCATCAGATACAACAACAAAAGCGGACGCAACAAGTGGATGAGGGTATCTAATGTGCCATTTGTTGTGGACGCAGAAAATTCTTTTCTCATAACTGATGACGATGACGATGATGATGGGGGCTTCTTGCAGAGTTCTTCTCTTCGATGGACGGACGGACGGAACGACTACAGCCAATTGTAAAAGATAATTGGACAAAACATAACCAATTTAATTTAGTTAGCAGAAAGATGGACGAAGGAAATTCGTTACATGAGCGATATTAATGCTGCTATGCGTAGAATGTTACGCAAAGCCTCATACTAATTGCAGTATGCAGGCGGCAGTCGAGTGGATTCCATAGATAAGAGGACATCAATCGACATTAATTTGATTAGCCTGACGGAGAAATTAAAATATCTTTCTAAGACATTTTTTGTAGGCACTTCGACACGTTTCTTAAAAATTTGAACAAAAAAGAAAGAAGTCGATGCAGGAAATCGATGTTGATGTTATATGTTTGCTAGATACAGGGCTGTTTTTCGATAGCAACTTGAAGCGCAGATGAAGATTATACTTACAAATTTAACTAGTCAAATGCTTTTTTGATCATTTTATTCAAAGAAAACCTAAATCTGGCCACAAATACAACACCGTCTTGCCAGCTCTAAACAGTAAATATCGGATTCCTCTACAAGCAGAGCAGAAATGCTGCCGAAAAAAGGCTTTTGCTGGCCTTTACTACAATAAGACCGTTGGTGTGCCAAGGTCAGAAAGCTCATACAGTTAAGCAAGTGGTAGAAAATAAGAAGCAGGTTGTTTCTCAGGAGGAAACAATTTGATTTACGTCGAGAGTATCACTACATTTAGGCGACGCAAACAATTACTCCTGCCCGACCTAGACGGGATGTAGCAGCTTTATCGTAATTAAAGTCCAACATAACCTTATCAATGAAAGAAAGTTTCCTTCTTTCAATCCAGAAAGAAAAAGGTAATACCCGAAGCTGTGATAAATACCGATCGATTTGGCTGATGTCACACACCAAACAGATCATTGAGCGAGTCTTCGATAACCGATTGCGAAGGCGAACAGTGTAGTAGTAGTATGTAGTAGTTCTTCCTGAGTATGATATTCCAATACGACCTCGAACTAAGAAGAAATTAAGGCCTAAAAACTCCTTAGAAGCAAGTTCAACAAGATCACAATATTGGGATGTTGGCCGCCGATATCTAAGATGAAACCGGTGGATGCGATGAACCCCATAAGCGGATCACTTATTTCAAGCAGAGGAGAAAAGGCTTTATAAAGTCCGGTTACTTGGTTGAACACGCAGTTGGTAGAGACCCCAAACAACGAGAAGTACGAAATTTAAAACAGCTATCTAGAGATTGGGTAACAGGTACAGGTACAGGCCATTAAGGGCGGGTCGATTTTAAAATTGAATAAAACAAGTTTTATATGCGATATCATTAAGGTTTAATCTTTATCTGAGAACCCTATCAGTGACAATATGTATTTCAAATGGCCGCCGCAGCTTTGCTGGATGGCGGGAAATCAAAACATCCAGTTTGTGATCACTTTGTCGCATAAATCAGGCTGAATTTGACCGATGGCATTGTATATGTTGTCTTTGAGGGCCGCTATGGTGTTAGACTTATTCCCATAGACCTGGTTCTCAAGGAAGCCCCACAAGAAAAGGTCTAAGGTTTGATTTCAATCGCCTCGGTGCATCTCGCCATGCCATGAAACCACCCGTGCAGAATATCGAATGTGTCTTAAGCTGTGTGGCATTAGTGCCATTCTGTTGAACCATATGTCTTCGGTGTCCATATCATCCTATTCAGGACACAAGAAGTTGGTAATCATCGACCTTTATCGATCGCCGTTGAAGGTGATGACCTGGTCCAGCATCTATTCTGAAGAAGTACGGTATCATGACGCCTCCAGCCCAAATTCCACACCAAACAGTACCTCAACTGTTATCGTCTCAAATCCGGCTATTTTGCTTGTTTGCGTACCCATTCATTCCAAAATGGGCCTCATGGCTAAAGTTGATTTTTCGACCAAAATTGGGATCAACTTCCATCTGCTCCAAAACCCAATTAGCGAACGTACAACGCTGCGAATTGTCCTTTGGTTTCAGCTCCTGGGTCAGTTGAATTGTGCAGAGTGCAGGCCCAAAGCACGACGAGAAATTCGCCATGTTGTGGTCTGCGACAGGCCAAGTTCTTGTGAACGACACGGCATTGCATTGACTCATTGATTGGGCTGCCTCCAATTCTGCTGCATAATACTTTTTTTACGAGAAATGTTTTCGGCAGATCTTGCGCTTTGTTGAAGTATGGGTGTTGGCTGATTGCTTTCGGAGTCGGTGGACTCGAACCGCCCGCCACCAGCAACAGTCGACTTGAAAGGGCGACCGGGCTACTGTTTATAGAAATCTTGACCGTTGACGTTTACAACTTCGAATCTGAGTTCGAAAATTTGTCTGGCGAACTTTTTAATAGTGTTGCTAGCAGATGTTGTTTGGAATTTTTTAAAGTTAAGTCAAATGAAACTGCCATAAATAGACTTGGGGCATTCAATGCCCAGTTTAACATGACCTTGCATAACGATGAATTTACTATTCAACATCATCGAACTCTCCTAAGACATAAATTTCGCACCAACATATTGTGTGACCATTTCACATAATATCCAAGTAGGCCTTTTGCTTGAACTGTGTCTCTTTAGTTTTCAGAAAAACAAAAAACATTAAATTACCATAAACGATTTACTTTAGCACCTTCCAACAAGAATCATTAAACACGCCAAAAGAGTCGTAAGTTCGAAATAAAACAATAGTGACTTATGGATTCCGAAATCACTTACGAATCTGACAGCAAAATCGACCATTTGGAGCATTTTAATTGCGCGAGCCTAATCAAAACACTAGACGGCACTTGATTTCAGAATCAAAAAGTGTGTTCCATCAAATTAAGACAACCTCTGAGAAAAAAAATTAAAAATCGATTTTCGAAACCCCATTCAGCATTCACATCGTCATCTCATCGGACGAAGACTTTGAGAGTCGAATTATTCGTCATTGTGAATGTGATACAGGTACAAGGAAGAATGAAACAAATTGAAATTCATTAGTTTCCCAGGAAGTGAAACAGATTAGGGCGACGACGACGGACAACAAACAGAGGACATCAGAGACACAACATTCTCCCATCACATCCCAACGTTTGTCGCCCGAAGTTTTCATCCATCCAGAGAGTTAAGTCGAACTAAAGAAGACGACAGAAGGGGACAGCTGAAAATAATGATGATGACTATGACGATGACGATGCTTCGAAAATCCTTTGGGAAAATTATTTTTGAAAAATTAGAACTAGAGTAGAACCCCATCGCCATCAAGGAAACAGCAACCAAGTCATCTGATACATTAATTTTTCAGAGAGCCCATGAGATATGACTTTCTTTCGATCTTCGTGCTTCTTTGTCCTTTTTTTTCAGATTTGAGATACCTGAAGATACTAGTGGAAAAAGGGTGTCTAGCAACTCCCAGGTCAACGAACGTCATCGTATCCTTTTCCATTAGTGTAAGGAAGAGGGACCTTCACATATATCTAAGCAAGTGAAGGGCTTACGCAATTTGTTCGAGTTTGATATGTGGGCAATGGGCCTGAACCGACCGAGCGACCGAACCGTGGGATAGAAGTTTTGTTTTTTCCCGATTTTTGAAGAATCTCAGATTTAAGGGGTTACATGAATGATGTCTTCAATTATCTTTTGTTATCAATTAATTGCATGCTGTGATATCAAAAATGGAGTAGGGTTAAGGCAAGGTAGTAGAAGAAGTAGAATGTCTTGGTCACTATCAAGGTAGGTGCACTGGACATGGGTCAAGCACGTGTCGAAGGATTTTGATAGATCGTGGATTGGTCACTTTGCATGTAATTTTTAATCGAATTTCGTACACTCGGTGAAGATTGATCGAGGAGATGTAATTTGAGGGAAGTGTGATAAATCAGATCCAAATTTCTTGGAAGGGTTGCGTCTTGATAAAATTAAGAAAGTGTAATGAAAATCAAACAGACTTTAGATCATAGAAAGCGATGAAGGGCTTTGTTCAAGAACACTAAGGGTTTATGCTTGAAAACTTGAAACGAATTTTACAAATTCGTCATTTAAACTTTGAAAGGTTTGTTATTGGAGACAATCGTTCCAACTGTCTCCTCAGTTGATCGTACGAAACCACTTAAAAATTATATTGGAGAGTCAACTTATTTCCTTACATCTTACACCAAACTTAATTTCCAAATGAATTGCAGTTTTCATGTGCTGACACATGACAAGGACTGATGTGGGAAGCTTAAGCTAGCTAGAAAGGAGCTACAGCAAGGTTCCAGAATTTTGCATGCCTTTAATTAACTCTTCTTTAGGTTAGGTGAGAATTTTGTGTGCCCATCACTACACTTCACTACTGACCTATAGTAAGAACTACGTATTTCTTAACAAAGTTGAGTGCTCGAGCTGTCTTCTCAATGAAAATTTTATTTGATTTTGATAATTTAAATGGCCGCCTCGGAAGTTTTCGCAGCATGCAATTCTTTTGAGGTAATTTTTACCAACTTTGTCGCACACATTGGCCGGTAAATCGGCCAAAACTTGAGTAATGTTGGATTTTAATGCGTCTGGAGTTCGGGGACTATTCACGTAAAGAAGGTCTTTTGCGTAGCCCCTCAGAAAATCGGACGGTGTCAAATCGAATGATCTTGGGATTGCGGCCCAATTGTCGTCGCCAAAACGTGAAATTACGCGACCTGGAAACTTCTTACGCAATAAAGCCATAATTGGTCGTGTTGGAACCACATACAGTCCAAGTCATGATCTTCATCGCAGGCCAAACAAATCAGTTATCATTCGACCATTTCGCTCCGAATTGAGTGTAAACCATCCGCCGGACTAATGAAACCTTTCGACCATAGAGCACACCAAACAGTCACTTTTTATAGATGCAATGGCACCTCTTCGATCCCTTGTCTGTTTTGAGCCCCTTATAGTAGTTGTTTAAATACCCACCATTGTCTTATGTTCCAACACCCAAGGAGCGTATGTACGGCGCGGCGTTGTCAAGCGATCCATTATCGTAAATGGCATACATTCAAGATTCAACGAAAAACTAATATTATGACACTTCATATGACAGTTCTGTTTGATACGTGTCAAACGCCAACGCCAGCAACATGTAACCACGAAATAAATGACCCTATTAACATTTGAGCGCAAAAGAAGCAATAGATGACAGTCGATTTACTGAGCTTCTCAATAAAATCTCGTTGAGTATACCAGGGTGTTCCGATAAAATACTTAACGATTTAATTTCAATCTCCTTTTAAACCGATAAACTGCCCGGGAGACACTTTTTTCAATTTTATCAACAAAAAAAAAACAGTTGCACGGGGCCAAAAATGGAAAATACGAGAGTACAGTGGATGGGGTAGCAGATTGTAGCCCAGTTCAACCAATTTGACTGTTGCTATGGCAGAGTTTTGAGCCGGTGTATCAATTTATCATAGTTGGTGAGTACTTTTTTTCTTGGTTGATTAAGGCCATTTTTGCTTTGATTCGACGTCGAATGACAAAATAATTTTACAAAGTGAAGGTGACTTGTCCTAATAGTCACTTTGTGTGCGCAGGCAACGACGGCCATCACCGATGGGAAAGTTGTCGCCTGCCAGGATCCATGATTCGTCGCAAGTCACGAAAGGAAGGAGAAACTCCTTGGATTACGCTGTAACAGCGTCATGCATTTTTATTAAGTAGTCTCGCAATTGCGCTTGTTGTCCAGAATGAGCAAATGCGGTAGACATTACGCTGACATCTTTCTAATGCTCAAAATTCCATACAGGCTGTGACCCATGCTATCTTTTCTTTTCAAATGCCTACTGTTCAGCTATCTCACACCGGGATACGTGGACGTGGCTCATCAAAAACCGACGTAGAACCAATGTTTGACTTTCCACTTTCGCCATCGGTGGAGAACAGTCACCGTACAGCATCGAACGCTGTTCGTTTACTCTGCGCCATTTCCTCCCAAAAAAAAAAAAAAACAAAAATAAAAAAATTAAATCACCGAACAATGTTGATCATCCGCGGAAATTCCCACTTTCATACGCGATCAAAACAAAACGTGTTAGACTGGAGCCATCAGGCGGTATTGGATAACCTTCTTGTTGGGATAAAAGCTTAATTTTGGGCCAGTTCCACCTGACAATAAAACTGCGATCTCAATTTCAGTTTGACTAAGAAAAATAATAAGGTGGGACATAATTCTCAATTCTCAGTTGCATATTATTGTTGTTGTTCATTAGTCCATAACATCGAAATGGTTGACTGAAAAAAGCGGATCCAACAAATTTTCATCCAATAAATCTCTGCTTTCTCCGACGTCTCCGTAAAATTTTGTCAGATGGAACTGATTTTTTTTTTACATTTGAATTCGATTACTCACAAAAAATTGTAAAACGTTATTTTTGATTGAGTTTACAAGAATTTGGAAGTAGGTCGACAAAATTGTTTTCATTATGCAATCTTGCAAAAGGAAACTCTCCTTCCAGCAGTTTTGAAAAATGGTTGTGAAGGAAACAGAATCCTCTAAGCCCACTGGCCCCTACTGTCAAGAAAAAGAAAAAAAACTCAAATGCTTTGTAAACTGCTGTGACCAAAATAGCGGAAAAATATCCGCTTTTAGCTGAAATTTGGCTTTGTATGCTTCCGGGGTGATTTGCCATTTCAATAGCAAGGAATTTTAGGATATGTTGCAAACTCGTTTTTCAAAACAAAAAGTCTAATACTTAAACAGCAACAAGCAGGTACTTTACCTACGTATTGACTTGAAATAGCAAACCATCTGCATTTACAAGAACAGTAGCTGCAACGTAATTTTTTTCAATCACAACACCAACAATTCGCCTCAAAGAATTAAAATTAAATACTTAAACAGGTAAAATCAGTTTTTCAAAATTGACACAAAACCCATAAAATTCCGTGACCACCTGCCTACCTAAATTCCTAAAATCATCATTAACAAAGATATTTAAATATGAATGAAATTTCCGCGATTAGCTAGCCGAAGGCGATCAGGTATGTCCTAAGTCCTACGTTTCTAACTTACTGTTTGAAATATTGAAAGACCATGGAAACTTCCTGGAATCAATTAAAACATGTACACAAACATAAATTCTAGGTTTCTGGAACCTTCACAAGCTTTATGATGATTTATGACAACATTTGTTTGAATGACCTTATGAAATTTTACGTAATTAGCGATTTTCTATCCATCAAAGTCCTTGAAGGACCTTCACAATAAACCGAAGAACTATAAAACACAGAAAGAGCTCCGTCAACCTGTACTTCCTGCAGAGGAATGACCAGCTATGAACTCCAAAAACTGAAAAAGGCATTGATTTTTGAAGTAGTCAATAGATAACATTTCGATATCTATCGAATCTCTCATTTTCTTCCTTATTTCTGGGTAAACCACATGTTGACGAACATTTATCTACTTTTCCAGAAAGGTTTTTTGGCGCGAACCCCCTCCGTCAAGTAGAAGTAGAATTAGGTAGGTAAATCTCGTTCGATTTTTCATTCTCTACTCACCGTCATCAACTTGCATTTCCAATACTTGAACAAAAATTATCCTCGCGCCATATCATCGTCGTCGTTGAATCACTGTTGCTGCACAAGGACCAATATAACACGTTCCAATTTTATCTTTAAAAAAAAAACAACAACAACAGTCATAGCAAACGTCAAAATCAAAAGAAGGTCTTGAAGAAAACAGAATTCGTTTGTCCTTCATCACCCCTCTTTGCTGCATACTCTGACAAAAGTAACACCAAAATGAAGTAAAGAACGAAGAAGAATCAGAAAACACCATCACACTTATAACTGCACCTCGTCTGGGTCTGGTTGTCGATGTAGTGAAGTGAAGTGTCCTGTTCATCAGCTGATTTCGCAAGGTCGTACAACTCTCCCAGCTGAGAACCTCCGTTGGTTCTGTTTTATTTTTTGCTTTGCGATAGGAGGACAAGGAAGGAAAAAATACGGTAACCTTTTTTTTAGTTTTGGAAAAAAAGGACACTCGAACATTTCAATTCAGTTCTTGTGTATGGGTGTGAAAGGATATATGACGTCTCCTAGTGTTGTTCATCTGTATTTTGGAGAAACAAATAGGAGACAGAGAATAAAATTAGTTGGGAAACCTCAAAGGCGCGAACTGTGAAAACATGTTAGGAACAAGGAGTGGTAGTAGTATCCCAAATGAAGACGAGGACATGGATTGTCAAAAGTAAGAAAACAGGCTAGAGGTAGACTTTAGAATTCTCAGCTGATTGTTCCCTCCAAATCCAAAGAGAGGTAGGTAACCTCTATTTAAAAATGATAATGAAAGGAATATGGAAATAAAGGACGGCAAAAAAAAGGACTGGAGAGGTCCTGTCAGACCTGTCCTATAGAATATTTAAATAATTGTCTGTCAAAGCTTTCGAAGGGTTCCGAGTGCGAAATTTTGTCTTTTGTTGTTTGTTTTATTTGCATGTCCAATCCGGTGAAATTTTTTCAGCGATTTGAGGCTAGTGGATACTCATACATTGTACAATGTACAATCCTGTAAAGGTATAAGTCCGGTTTTAGCTACATTAGGTGAGGAAGAGGGGTATTGACAACTAATCAGGAATTGTACGCATCAATAAAGAGTACATTTACCTCAAAACATCCAACTCTCGATAAAAATCGATCATTGCTCGCCAGTGGACTATCTTTACATGCTGGGTCTTCATCGAATAACCCTTTCGTGATTCCAATTTTCTAGAGAAGCTAGCAATGTGGCTGTATTTGAACTTTAATATGTTGTAGTTCGTAACCTCTTAAAAGTAGCTTTGGCCTCCTTTCAAAGGGTGCTTTCTTCAAAGCATCATACTTGGGTCTTCAAATGTATCGTCATGGATCGTTTGGAACCTTAGGAAATAAAATGTGCATTCAAGGAAGACCCCAAGCGGCGAAGATGACGATGGTCGTCTGATCTGACAAATATGGACTGATTTCCTGTCCTGTCCTGTGGATGGGCTGATAGGGGACAAGTCGTCCCAGTGCTGCCGACGCTGACTTTAGATACTGACGGGTCTGTGATGTGCGCCAAAGTGGCGTCATGGTGCAGGATTCTGAAAACCGACTGAAATAACTCGAAGGGTTTTGGCAAGTTCAAAAAGATAAGGGCTTCAAAAGGAAAGCAAAATTTTATAAAAGTGGCGACTTATTTTTAATAACAACTCGATCCACTTTGACCCAGAAATGCTCCAACTTCCTAAATCCAATTTAATTGGCCTCCGTGACGGCGATTACCGCCTCATTTGACTGAGATTTCTACCCGGCGCGCGATTGACTTTTGGCTATGGCGAGGTGTGAGACTGTTAGGTATCCTGTTGGAAGAGTACGTTTGCTTCGCCAAGTGTACACCTAGCTGTTTTTTCTTCTATTATTCAAACGACGGCAACGCAGAAAGTTCTTCGAATTTTATGTAATCATCATCAAACTCTGCCCTGTGGAGTGGTCTCATAGTTGCCAGTGTTATTCGTAGTGAGCAAACGCGCCACCCATTTTGCGGAAAGCTTACTAACTCTTGGACCCAATTTGACGGTGGCCAACGAGGGAGGAGAGTCACTGTACACCCCACAGTTCTACGTTCAACCAAGCATTGGTGAGAGCATTCCTGAGACATCTACAAACGGGACGATCGTCAACAAGAGCGCCATCTTAGTCGAGCCAACAAGCAGTTTAAAACACAGAGGAAATGGAAGTTATAGAACAAGCTGAATGAAGAAGGGAAAGAAGTTTTGTGCAATGTTTCATCTTCTTTGGGTCAGTCGGAAGAAGTAGCTGATAAATTATACCAAGACTCTTTCTCACTCCAAATACTCTGCCATTTCTCACTCAAAGAATCAAGATTTAGCTTTTAAGTCACCATTTAGGATTCAAAGCCATGCCCTAGTCTTATGGTAAATCTTAAGAACTTCTTAACCGGTTTTTGTAAGTAATTTTGGAACGTAGCTATAAACCAAATATTATCGATAAGCAATGGAACAACGCGTTAAGCAGCTAATGGGCAGGCGATCTCATTCAGTTCAGAGTGATCGCGACTTAGACGTATGGTTCTTACAAGGTGGGACGAAAAATGTCTCAAAACACGATCAATTATTTATTTATTGCGTGAGAAGTTTCCTGGTAACTTAACTTTACTTTATGACGACGACAACTAGACAAAAAGCCATGAAATTTAACACAGTCCGCATTTCATCTTGAGACGGAACTGGTTCACCAGATGGGTCCAAAGCATCCTTGAAAGGTAACATAGCGTGAATTATCCTATGATTTCATGTATTTTGCCTTATCTGAATTCAAAACTACAAAACCCAGATTTTGTACTTGTAACCTTGATGTTTTGAGACCATTTGACCTGACCAAACTGAAGAATCAATCTTGAATATCGCTGCTTTTTTGGACTTAGAGGCAATTGAGTAGTAAAGTCCCCTTTCGAGCAAGAAAACCCCTATCACCCCGGTCCTAATGTACAGCGCTTTAAGCTGCTTCGAGAGAAAAATTCTTCGAGTGATTTTTGGTCGTGTCTGCATAAATGGAGAATTGAGACAAAGAATTAATCATGAACTGTACGAGCTGTTCAGCGACACTGACCTAGCCAGAAAAGTTAAGGTCCAACGACTTAGATGGTTGAGTCATGTAGAGCGAATGGAAAATAACGCTCCGGGTCGTAGAGTCTTCGAATGACGGTGATCGTCTGTTCCGACACGTATAAATTGGTGCCCTGTCCCGTGACATCGCTGCGGAGTGGAGAATCTTCTTCCGTTGAGGTTGTAGGTGAAAAACATGTCGTCCCAATTCTACCGAACGCCTCATTATTTGACGGCACATTCTGAAGGTTCCTTGATTAGTCCCAGAGTGGCGTCATGAGCTCAAAAGACATCCTTTTTATGTTTCCAATGACCAACATTGTGCGTTGACATTAGTGAGTTGGGATGTAATTCCTTCTGGTGTAGAAATCGCTCTGCACTGTTAACATTTTCAACTGAAGATCTGCTGATTGAGATTGAATTTTCGTAGTGCGTCGAAACAGAGTCAAATATCCAAGCAACGATTCGATTACGTCTCAGTTTGTTTTTATACATCCCTTCTCATAGCTAACCAAAAACAAGGATCCCGCATAGAAAAAGTTTATAATTGGGCCTGAAGGTTGGGGCTCCTCAAATAAGCCTTTGATCGTTAGAAAGTAGGACTATGAACTTCGAATTTTTATGGCCATCTAAAGATTCTAGAACTGTTCCCTAGGGAAATAAGAACTGAACCCATGGAGTACACTAGTGCTTCCCTTCGTCAAAGAACAAGTGGAGTAAGCGTAATTCCTTTGAGAATCTTCATTGCTAACTACTTCAGGGTGCTTTTGAAGCTGAAAGGTTGGCAGTAAAGACAGTGCAGAATTCTGAAAACTGAGTGAAAAAAACTTTATACCTGCCCGACCAACTTAAATCTTTATTCGGGGGCGAACAGATAAAACCATCAAAAGGAGACCAAAATTTTAGAAAAGTGTCGACAAGTTTTTCAATAATAACTCGATCCACTTTAACCCAGAGATGCTCCAACTTCTTTAGCCCCCTTTAATGAGGCAGTAGTACGCACCCCAATTTGGCGAACTTGGCATTGGCTGCGCACTTTTTGCTTCGCCAAGTGTAGATGTTTTTTTCTTCTAGGACTGGGCTTAAACATCGTCAAGTGTTCTCATAGTTGCGCATGTGGTTCGCAGTGAGCAAACGCCATATCTAGCCGACAGCTTTCTCACTCGTAAAACTAATTTTTAACGGTCGCCAATGAAAGAGGAGAGTTACCGCACACGCACACAGTTCTACAGACAATCAGCTGTTTAACCAAGCATCAAGACTCTTTCTTACTCAAAATACCCTGCCGTTTCTCACTCAGTGAATCGAAATTAAGCTGTTAAGTCACCATTAAGGTTTTGCAACCATGCCTCAGCCTTATAATCTTAAAAACTACAAAACGGTTTTTTTTTTGTTTTTGCAAATTTTTCGAACAAATTAGTTGACTTTTCTTCTACTTAGCTTGCAAATGTATTGACTTGTAGAGGGTAAGGAATTTATTAGCTTCTTTTTTCTTCATACTAAGTTCACCTTTGCTTTGCACCAGCAGGAATATCTGATCATTTGATCAGTGCCAATCTGGTAAATGACCATTCCCGGCATAACAACAAAGCTTAAGACTAATGAACAAAAATTCACCTCCCACAGGCTTAGGTTAGGTTAGGTTTACGTGGCTGAATTACTTCACACTTAGGCCGCGTAGGCCCATTGTGAAAATCTTACAGAAGCCATGAAAATGTGAGATGATCCTTTAAATACGGTTGGCAGCGCTGGCATTTGGCATTTGTCAATCTTAGCTGTCATTTGAAGTGTCTAATGATGATTGAATGTTTGGCGCCTCAACAATATTCAAAAGTAGCCACTTTAAGCGGATTAGGCGCTGACCATTCACAATGCAAAGCCCTGTCTTCAGAAAAAGTTACTATTTGTTGGAAAAAAGTGTCATTGGACGTTCTTTAATCGAAGAAGCCGATTTAAGTCAATTCGGGGGATATGGATACCGTTGAAAGTACATAAAGGTTACGTAGAGTGAATCATCTTTGGATTTCATGCATTTTGCCTTATCTGAACTAAAAACTACTTCTGTATAAGAAAACTCGAATTTGTATCTGCAACTTTGGGGTTTTCGACCATTTGACCTCCCATAAACCGTCAAGCATGGCTGGGACTCTCTCCTTGCATCAATTGTTCTTTTTCAAAACTATTTGTAAAAGAAAATGTTGTAAATTTCACTGATCAATGCAACGTTTTGATCCAAGAACCTCTACAATCCTATCACTAACACATTTCACCACTCAACCCTATGTTGCCTTATCATTAAACTATTTAAACAAACTTCGCTTAGAACATGGAATTTTTTCATTGCAAGAAAGACGTGTTCCAAATTCAAATACTTAAGCGTCAAAAAATGATTTTTAATTTTGGATCGATCCAAAGGCACGAGCGTCCTATGTCGAGGTAGGTTTCTGAAGAGTTTGCAGTCCCACGTGGTGTCCCTCAGGGTTCTGTTTTCTCACCATTTGTTTCCCTGTTAGTTTTCTTACACAATCTGCTCATTAGATCATAAGCAGTTCGAGATTGTCAATTGTTGAATGAATCTGATTTACAGTTCCGTAAAACTTGATATCTTCCAAAAGCAGCCAACATTTGCGTTTCCAAAAGATCAACAAATAGTTAACTTGCTCAACGAACTTTGGAGTTTTTCATGTGGGATTATGAAACCGGTCCACCATGTCTTTGAAAACTTATTCAAATTTTCATGCTCGGATAGTTCAATATTTTCCTTTCATATTGGTTTCTACTAGTGACTTTTTTTTAGAAGAAGAAGATGCTGTTTGGTGTGAACTGAATATTGATCATCGAAGTAAAAATAATTATTCAGACAATACCCTCTGCGTTGCGTTGTTGTCTTGATCCTTTCGAGTTCTACATACTTATCTGTTTATCCACTCGATTGCCAGTATTTCAACTTCACTATCGATTGCCTATTCATGTGTTATCCAAATAAACACCTACATCCATACATGAAGTAAAAATTCTTGAAAAAAATACCCCCATCGAAGTTGGACTTCTATAGAAACTGAACTCACTGAAAACGAATACACGATAAACTAAAGAAATTAAAAACAAGAGTCTCACTCTCGATCATGTACCTGATCATCACTCGATGCTCCATAGAAATGGATCTTCACATTCCAGAGTGCCGAGACTTAAAATATGTAGTCTACCGAGCGGACAGCGGAGTGCATACAATGTACAGAATTCGAGTTTGTGGTAAATGCATGTCGCCGGGTTCTGGGTTTCTTCTTCATTGCTTCCAAGTGAATTTTTTGTTGTCATTTTTGCTGATATGCTTTAGGTACACAAATAACACATGATCGGACTAGTCATATGTTTGCTTATGTGTTTTTCTCTTTCAGCTGATTGACTTCGATTCAGAGATAGTAATGGTTCAGTTTGCCTGCAAATCTAAGGGTCTAGTCTAGCAACATCTAGCAAAACATTGAGGGCGTCAACCCCCATTACAAATTCAAAGTAAATTGGCTGTGTCCCCAACAACAACCATCTTATACAAAAGACAATCCAAATAAATTTAAGATTCCCTCTGAGAATAAAGTTCTCTCGTCAAAAGGCATCCACCTCTTGACCCCCATTCCTAGTCGTTTATTGTATCCATTAGAATCAATTAATATGATGTCTCATGTTGTGACACATTTCAAACGCGTTACGCATTGTTTGTGCGTAATGCTTCCAGATACAAATCATGAATTCATGAGTTAATTTAAAAATTTAATTTTTTGTACCGAAAATTGAAACACTCAGCAAGTCACCTTAAGACTTGAGAATCAGCAGCAGCCCCTCGAATGCTTCTTCTATTCTGGGCGCCTCCGAAGCTCAGTAACCTTTTGATCTAAACCCCAAAAAAAATTGTTTTCTTTTCATTTTGAATGTTCGTCCGGTTGCGTGCCTAATAATCTCAAAACCGTATCTTTCATTTTGATAATTTATTCATTTCCTTTTGGATCTGGATCTGGAGCTGGCACAGAGTCTCGATTTTGTCTTTTGGGATCCACAACAAGAGGATTCTTTGAAGAGAAGAAGAATCTTAAGTCCAAATCGATCGTTATTTTGTTGTTTTTATTATTTTTTGTGTTTTTTTACTGACCGGCTTTTTTCATGTTAACGCGCCAACATTGCGCCTCTCTTATGTCCGTGATATTTTAACGGATAAGGAGGGAGGCATTCCTTTACATTTCGATTTTTTTTCGTTTCTTATCTTAAGTCCGTTTCTTTCTGTGATTTGGTGTCTCGCTTTTTTTTAAGTTTTGTTTGTTTGCTTTGCTGCTAGTTTTGTCGGTTAAGATGTGCCTTCTTCTGTGTGTATGAATTATGCTCCCCAATTGGGTGGCTTCGACTGTAAAGACGAAGAAGAAAAGAAGTGGTTGTGTGTGCCTGTGTGGAATGCTGTTCGGGGGCTGACAACTGAGCTCAGCTCAGAGCTGTTGTCTGATGGAGTATAAAAGACCCACGATGGCAGTTGGGGAGCTCACTTCAAGTGGTGATCGCCACTTGGCAGCAGTGTTGTGTGTTTTCTGTGCGAAACACGAACCTCGAGACTCAAAAGTGTAAAATGGATGATGCTACGAAATGCGACGATCGCTTAAAATGTTGATAAGTTTTTGTAGTTTTGCAACAAACAAAATTTATCAAATTATGTAGGTGTGTCTGTTTTCTTCTCGGTTTTCAGTTATGCTATGAAAAATGCTTTTTTCTTCTTCTTTTAGGATCCCATGTCTAGATGAATTTTTTTATGGTTTCAGGAATGATCATGATCATGTTGCTTTAGGAGACAAAACATGTCTATGCTTCGATATTGAAGGTATTGCGGCGAAGTTGGTTGGATGAACCTTGAATATGAGACACAAAGCTTGGAATAAAAGAAAACCTTGGTGGGAGCACGACTATATGCGAT
This sequence comes from Sphaerophoria taeniata, assembly GCA_943590905.1. NCBI lineage: Eukaryota > Metazoa > Arthropoda > Insecta > Diptera > Syrphidae > Sphaerophoria > Sphaerophoria taeniata. The sequence continues at coordinate 266,185,528 of OX016540.1, forward strand.
GCTTTGTGTTTTGAATGTTTGTGTTGAGGCTCGGTTTTGTTCCTTTTCTTGTAGATTAATAAGAGCTTCAGCTTGACTCTTTGTAACAGGTAGACGATGATTATTTTTTAGCGGAAATGAAATGATTCGAACGATACCTTTGGGGATTGTGATAAAGTTTAATAATATCGGATTAAACTGTGTTTTTCAGTTTATTTTAAAGGTTTTTATGGGACTTTGACATTAGGAAATCTGAGCGAAGTCTTGAGTTATTTTGTTTCTCAAAGGAAAGTCGATTTTTGCCAGCTTCGTTGCGTTTTGGCTGCTTTTTACTACATCCTCATCCTGAACGTTTAATTCCTGATCGAACCTTCTCAATTCGCTTTCCTCGAATAGAAAGACATTTCACTTTCAAGAAACTAATTTGTCTTCTTTGATACTTCAGGACTCGACGAATCGGATAGTTGGTATTCTTTCGACCAGAACCCATCACTGCGCTCCTGCTTGGAGCCGCAGTAAGGATTTCAATGACTGTGTAACAAGAGACTTCGACACAATTATTTTTACTGACTGCACGAATTTTCTCTGAGTCTTCCTGACTTTGCTTGCGTCCTTCAAGCTGAACTACTCGCGATAAGAGACGCATGCAAATTACTTAAACTAGATCCAAATAAAAACCGAAATACATCACATTTTTTCAGACAGTCAGGCGGCTATTCAAGCGACTGACTCGTCCTCGTCATCATCTATACTAGTCGAACGATTCCGAAGTAAGCTTGCAAGCATGAACATTGGACTAAGTGTAACTCTTGTCTTGGTTCAGGGTCACAATGGCTTTGAGGGTAATGAACGGGATGACGAGCTGGCCAGGCAAGGATTAGCCCTTCATGGGTTACTCGCAGAAAAAGTCTGCATTCCTCTTGATGCTATGAAGGGCAAGATCTTCTAGTAGGTACTTTCTCGCTGAATCAAACCACAGGTGGGGCAGCCTTACCAACTGTATTATATCAAGAAAAATAATAATAAATCCCGGACTAATAACCTAATTTACAGACCCAGGCAAGAAAAAGCCATGGTTGTAGCAACATGCACCGGACATTGGCCTGGTTGGGGAACACGCAGCTAAGCTGGGCATTTCCCATGGCAATTTCCATCGTTGTTAAAAATGTTCTTCACTTCCTTGGCGCTGGTCAATATGAGGACGAAATCATTGGAAAAGTCCTTAAAGTTGTTTTGATTACTTTTCTGAATGCAACTTAGTGGATTTGAGGCGTATTTCTCACTACTTAGTAACAATTCCTCTTTGAACTTATGGCTAGCGAACTTTAAAATACATGAGTTTAGAACTTTATTAAATCCCTTTTTAATTTTCACGTCAAGCGAGTTTTTATTGTGTAAAAATGGCGCAATCCAGCGCTAATTTGGCCACCGAGTTAGACTGATCGTGGCCGCCATTTTAACTACTACTACTTAGACCAGGGTAGATAATTTTTGAAAACGAAAAAAATCGCAGTAGAATAAAACAAATTAGAAATGGTGGGGGATGCGATGAAAATGAAAGGAAAAATAAATTACGGGCCATCCGAGTTCGGGAAGTGGGTGGGGGGCGGGTATTAAGGGGAAAAAATGGTTTATCTTGATTTTCGGCAAAACTAGAGGTCCTATGGAAAAATGTTAAATGGCAAAGTTATAGGTAACAAAAAGATCTATAACTTTTGTTCAGACAACTTTTTCACATAACCTAAAAATATATATGAAAAATTCAAAAAACCGAGTTTTTGGTTTTTTATTTTTATCTTTTTCAAAAAAAAAAAGATTTTTCTACGAAATTTGGTGAAAACTTCCCTTATTATATCCCAGATACACAGTAATTTATTTGGTTAAAAATATTTATTTTTTCCTCTTATATTGACATAATATCAAAAAAATACCCTAATTTTGAATCGAAAATTCACGTGTCAAAATTTCGCCTTTTCTTAAAAAGTCGGCATGCTATTTATTTGTTCAAACCTCTACTTTCCGATGGTGTAAAAAAATATATACATTACCGTAGTAAATATTCTCAGAAAATGCAAAAAATTGAAAAAACTCGAATTCGATTTTTTTTTAATCATGATTTTTTTTTCTATACAGTATATGTAAGTAGAATGACTACATTTAACAAACACAAAAACAACCTTAGTTAAAGCCAAACATATGGGCACTTACACTTTTTGAATTCAATTTAAAATCATTGCATTTTTATGAAAAAACTTAAGGTTAGACTTAGACTAAAAAAAATTTAAAGTAACTAATTTTTATTCGGTCAAAGAATTACGTTATGAAAAGTAAAGTGTACGACAAGAAAAGTCAAGCTAAGAAAAGTAACGAATTGAGAGCAATAGATTGGGGCTGGAAGCAACACCAAGGTGGCATTATGCCCAAATTTACAGAAAAGGAATTAATTCCGGAAGTTTTTCTTAAAACTATTTGCTGCAGCTGTGGAAGTAGATGTAACAGTTTAAAATGTGGCTGTCTAAAACATGGTTTAAAATGTACAAATCTATGCACGAATTGTCATGGTTCCGAAAATTGCTCAAATATGGAAGAAAAAACTCACGAGGAAGTAAATGAGGAAATTTTGGATGAAGAACCAATGCAGACGGAAAATATCATTGGAGACGAGGAAGGTGGTGGTCTTGAAGATTTCGAAGATTAACTGCAGTTGGAAAGGTCTGTCACATCCTACGATGAAGAAATGCAATCAGAATCAGCTTTTTAACTTATATGTATGTATATTGTTATATGTAGAGGAAAGGAAAGGATTTAAGCAAGAACACTAGATTTTAGTTTTAATAAAGTTTTTTTGTAATTAATTAATGTTAAATATAAAAATATAGAAAAATAAGTAATTTAAATTGGATCTTCGATTTGACTTTCACTAGACTTTTACTTTTCTTAGCTTGACTTTTCTTGTCGTACACTTTACTTTTCATAACGTAATTCTTTGACCGAATAACAATTAGTTACTTTACATTTTTTTAGTCTAAGTCTAACCTTAAGTTTTTTTCATAAAAATGCAATAATTTTAAATTGAATTCAAAAAGTGTAAGTGCCCATATGTTTGGCTTTAACTAAGGTTGTTTTTGTGTTTGTTAAATGTAGTCATTCTACTTACATATACTGTATAGAAAAAAAAAATCATGATTAAAAAAAAATCGAATTCGAGTTTTTTCAATTTTTTGCATTTTCTGAGAATATTTACTACGGTAATGTATATATTTTTTTACACCATCGGAAAGTAGAGGTTTGAACAAATAAATAGCATGCCGATTTTTTAAGAAAAGGCGAAATTTTGACACGTGAATTTTCGATTCAAAATTAGGGTATTTTTTTTATATTATGTCAATATAAGAGGAAAAAATAAATATTTTTAACCAAATAAATTACTGTGTATCCGGGATATAATAAGGGAAGTTTTCACTAAATTTCGTAGAAAAATCTTTTTTTTTTGAAAAAGATAAAAATAAAAAACCAAAAACTTGGTTTTTTGAATTTTTCATATATATTTTTAGGTTATGTGAAAAAGTTGTCTGAACAAAAGTTATAGATCTTTTTGTTACCTACAACTTTGCCATTTAACATTTTTCCATAGGACCTCTAGTTTTGCCGAAAATCAAGATAAACCATTTTTTCCCTTTAATACCCGCCCCCCACCCACTTCCCGAACTCGGATGGCCCGTAATTTATTTTTCCTTTCATTTTCATCGCATCCCCCACCTTTTCTAATTTATTTTATTCTACTGCGATTTTTTTCGTTTTTTTTCCATTTTTGAAGCTATCGGCACTAGTCTATACTTGGCACTTGACGCTCTAGATTTGTTTAATCACAGCCTCGCTTAATACTAACTTTGTTTTTCGAAATATAATGTCATGTCATATCATTTTCGTAATTCTGTTAACGCGTATAAAGAATAAACAAAATAGGGGCTAGCTTAGATCCCTGTGGAACATCAAATGAACACGGGTTCTTCCTGACTCATAAGAAATCGTTCAATCGTTCTATCATAAAAATAGTTTTTGAGCCAGTCCAAGAGTATTAGTATTCTTTTTAAAGTTTCTAAAAGCTTGTCGTACCTGAGAGCTTAACGGAAAACGAAGTATTCTAAAGGATGTTCTAGATTGTATCGATTCCCTCGTTAACTGTATACTTTCCTCTAACTTTTCATTGTTAGAAGTTTTGTTATAATGCTCAACACATGAATAATTATTTTTGAAATAACGTTTGCAAAAAAATCGGTTAATTCTGCCATAGTCATCTTTTCACCATTGAACTTTGCTGAAAAGAAGTTTCCAGAAACACATTTTTTACGAAGGTTACAAGTAAAAATACACATTTCTTGGATCTTCGAAACGATTCTTACTCAATCATCTGAAAATGTTTTTCAACAACTATAGGTCTGTCATCCGAGAAATAAAGAAGACCTTCAAGATATTCAATGCAAAACTGTTCACTCAAAAATGTCTTTGAAAAGTAAACATTTCGAAACATGTCGAAAACAAAGTAATCAATAGTTAGAATTACATACGCAATATTTTTTGCATAGCACCTGGACCGTTAATCCTTGCTCATTAAAAAATAAACATTGCATCTCTTGGTCAGGTTTTTGTTTGTATTTTTCGAAACATTTATAGGTAGAAAATGACCATTTCAGAAATCAGCAATTAGCGGCTTGTTTGTTGTGAAATAATAACATATGACGGTAATCATTTTCTCAGAAGTTAGCATAGATAGCGTTGCGTTGCGTTGATAGAGAACAATTCCTTGTGTTGGTAACAGGTATCGATATTTTTTATTTAAATATTTCTCTTAATTAAGAAGGTATTACTTTCAACGTAGTTTAAAATGAACTTTAGTCAATTTATGAAACAGTTTGTGCATAAAGTGTTGATGTTTCAAGGACCTTAAACAACTTCTTGTGCGTTTAGGTAAATTTTAGGTGACTTGTTCAACAACCTTCAAAAGATTGCTCCAAAAATCATTTGATTTTTTTGATACTTTTCAAAATGCAATTGTAACTTCTTAAATAATGATTAAACTTATTAGACTTAAAGACGAAAGAATTAAAGCTTAATATACAAAATGTTACATTTCTGCAACCTTTGGTGGGCAGTTTCTTACTACAGAAACGGGCAGACATTTTATCAACTAAGCGTCTCTTCTGACAATCCATATGACATCTATTACAGGGAATTAATTTTTTGTTGAACCAAATGTTTACAACTTTAATTATAAGTCTTAAAGCTAAGTAACGGGTCATCAATTTTTTCGGTTTCGACTGAAAACTAAGTAAAACACACTCAACGATACATTCTTAATGAAAATTTTATTTCATTATGAAGTTTGGACTTTGACAGTAAGTGTGGAAAACAATGTCATTCAAATGGCTGCTTCGGGAGTCTTCGAAGCATGCGATTATTTTGAGGCTATTTTTAACCAGTTTCACAAATATCGGGCCGTATCTCGGCCAAAAATTGAGTAATGTTGGTTTGCTAATGCGTCTAATGCCTAGCAGCACAGAAAAACTCTAACGGTGTCAAATCGCATGATCTTGGTGGCCAATTGACAGTCGCCAAAACGTGAAATCACCCGACCAGGAATCTTCTCGCGCAATAAAGCCATAATTGGTCGTGTTGCGTGGCTTGTTGTCCCGTCATGATCTTCAATCGCCGAAAAAAAAATCGGATATCATTCGACCATCTCGCTCCGGATTGACTGTAACCGTCCAAACCAAATAGTCATTTTTTTTGGATGCAATGGCACCTCTTCGATCACTTGTGAATTTTCCAAACCCCATGTACGGCAATTTTGTTCGTTTACATACCCGCCGAGTGAGAAATATGTCTCGTCGCTAAAGAAAATGTTGTTCGAAAAATCGGTGATTATTGTCTGTAGTTCCAACACCCGTTGTTCGATTGTTAAGCGATCCATTTATCGAAAATGGCAATTGATGTTATGACACTTCAGATGACAGTTAAATTTGACACGTATATCAAAGCCAACACTACAAACATGAAACCACGAATTCAATGACCCGATATACCTTTAATTTTGAAGTTACATCTCATTATTCTCTTATAGTTAGAAGTTTTTGAAAGCGTTTTTCTGTTGCACATCACATGATAAAATCTTAACCCTTTTGTATATCGCTGGCTGAGTACTATAGGGTTGCATGTCATGTTTCAAAAATGACTTTTTTACATCAAAATTTTCGTAATTGGACCGGCTTTTAGATAAAAGAAAAACAAAAAATTTCAAAAAAATAATTGGCAACACTACAGCCAAAAAACACGTGCAACTTTCATTGCATTTGCACTTCTGCTTAATACTATAAGGTTCCATGTTTCACATGCAACCTTTTTAGTAATTCATGTCGCTTTAAAATCAAACGCGCTTGTAAGTTACATGGAACTTTTTTGCACACTTTGGGTCACATGGAACCTTTTCGTATTAAATATCATTGGATAAAATCAAAAAGTCGCATGTTTTCAGTGGACTTGATCATTCACATTTTTCCAAATACTATTTTTTATAGAAAGTGTGAAACAACTTTCTTTTCACGGTTTTTTCTGTAATTTTTTTTTAAGCAGAATTGTATATTGAAATATAATTATTTTCAAACCTTAATTTTGTATTCTTCAATTGTAACTATGCCCAAAGTGGATTTCAATTTTGTCGAAAACTAAATAAAAAAAATCAGAACGCTTTATCTACACTCATACCTATGTACATGTTATAAAGAGGAAAGATTTGTATTAAACTCAAAAACTTCTGTTTCGATTTTAAAAATATTTTCATTATTATTAGCAACGGATATATTTTATTACAAGCTAACCCATATAAATGTTAATATGAGTAAATACTTATCCGATTAGGAAAATTCCTTCACTGAAAGAAAACAACAATATTCAGCAGTAAAATAGACTGTATTATACTTTGCAAAGTTGTTGTTCATGAGTCAACGAATTTGGCTGTTGTGAGTTAGTACGACCAATTTTCGAGAGATGGCGAAACTGTGATTACAATGCATGTCTCAAGCCATCAGTTTACTGGAGTTTAACTTTGAAAAAAAAAACGTTCGTGTACGGGATACCTCGGTTAGAAATTCTGCAAATTTAATATTTCCATAAGTTAGACAATCTTGGAAAATCGCACTATCCGATGCTTCTTTCGGAATTTCGGCGATTCTGTTAACTGATGGGAAAACTGCACACTCATCATTTAAGTTACCGCTAACAATTTCTTTAGAGTGGGTACAATGTCCCTCTGGTCGGGTAGTTTTGTATTTACTCTACTAAGCATGTTTTTTTTTTTTATTTAAAGAATTCGTTTATTCTTTTTTGTCTGGGTATTTATTATAAGAATCAAATAAATACAAAAAAAATCAGTGTTTCCACTTTCAAATTTTATATTTGTGAGAATATTGCTGTGTGTGATATTTTTATATTTTTATTTATCACCCTGTAAATGAGCAGTGTGTAAAAAAGGTATAGAGCAAATGTATGGGTTTGGCGGTTGGCAAATTTTTAAAAATATTACTTATTTTGTAGAACAAAATATTATAGGTACAATCAAGTAAATGTAGAACTGTTTTTTTTTATAGAAAATTATTTTCTAAATGAAAAAAAATCAAAACCACTTTTTCCTAAGAAAGATTTTTTTTTGTTTTTATTTAACTTTCTTTTGCTATTCTATTTTTTTACCCTAGTTTTATGAGGACTCAAGTGAAAAAGTACATATTAGATTTACTTAGAATTAGTATTTTTCTTTTTTTTTATTGAAAACATCTGAAATCTAACCTTTCAATTTTTTCACTATGTTTATAGGCGCTGATTGGCCTTACAATAAGGTCTTTTTTTTTTAAATAAGTCAATTTTGAAGAAGATTGGCCCTCCCAGCTTAACTGGGAACCTCCCTCTGATATGATTTATATCTAGTCTGAACTCAACCTTTATGATCTAGCTCTTTTTGGCACACTGGTCGTGAATCATCCTGTATATTGTCAAACTACTTTTTCTTGAAAGAAAGGAGATGAAAAACACGTTCTACTTAATAAATCATTCGATTTTTCTTCACTTTCTTATATCCTGAAATATTTGTTTTCCATAAAAGGATATTTTGTTGATTTTTCATAGTTAAAAATATGAAAATAAAGGCTTTTGAAAATTCAAGTCTGTTTAAGTAAGATCAATATTTTATTTCCATACAATATGAACTCGTTTTCATATAATCGTTTGAGTACTATAAGGTTCCATGTTGCATGTTATAATTTTAAATTGTTCATAAAACCGTTTAAACAAATAGAATTGAAATTTTGTTTGACGGTTTTTAAAAATTGTTCCGATTCTTCATCATCTTGCATCATTATTTTATTGTTATCATAATTTTGAATATGAAAAATGTCCATTTGAAACTTTGAAGGCGCTTATCTTGGAATAATCCGAAAAAACATGCAACCTTATAGTTCTCAGCCAGCGAATGCTTACAATAATTGTGAAATATACAGAACTGGAGCCAAACAAACCAAATGTTTAATCTCAACTGATTTCTGAATCATTCAGAGCATAATAACCCCAAAAGCCATTAGGGACATGACTAACTAGTTCAAAATAGTCAATAAGTCAGAATTGTTGTATTTTATCAAGGTCAACCAGTAATTTTTATAGCATGCCTTAGGGCAGAAAAGTTGGACCACTACTGTTCATTATTTTCATCCATTCTTTAGTTTGTGCTAACTTTTTACTTTTATTGATAGCCTCAAACTTGTATAAGTTCCATTTAACCATCACTTAGTGCATGTTGTATTAAAATTGAAAACCCACTCATGTAGCCAAGCCAAGAGGTTATCCTTGATAGAAAGTAGAATGCAAGAAATTTGAGGAGGTATGCACACTTCGCCTTTGGGCTACTATTGCGTTATTTGAAATTGAAGCACATTTTCTCCTTCTAAAAAACCAAACCCAAAAACGCTTTTATTGACTTTAAAAATCTTTAGTTGACAGGAAACACATTTTTTTTGTCTTTTCATGTTTGATAATTTATTTAAAAAAATTATTAAATTTCTGTCTCAGTGCCTAGTCCATGCTATCATCCTCTAACGCCTTAAAACAAAGTTATATGTAGACTGGTAGTCGAAAACATAAATTATTTTTGTTTCGCTTTAAACTTTAAACTCATGAATCATGATTTTGCACTGATCCTTAAAAGTCTGCTATGTATCGAAAATTAAAGACATTGAAAATGAGCGAAGAGCTTAAAACATTACTCTCAACATTATTTTTCCTGCATTTTCAAATGAAGAGTTGACTTATGTATGCTCCTACTTTAAATCAGTGACTGTTTCTGCTTTATGTAAATAAAATCAATCACTTCCCACTCAAAAACCCCTGAAACAGACTGAAACTCCCCTTTTCTCTTGTTTCACTTCCCAAACACCTACATAAAATGTCCAATACTTAAATGAAACATGACTAGGTATCTAATGGTTTTTCAGAATCAATGAAATGTACCTGTTGCACCAAAATCTTCTAATTACATACTCTCATCTCTCACCTAACCAGAAATCACAGTCGATAAAGGTAAATAAAGGCAGTTAAAGTCTAGGTAAGGTATCCCCTTTTAACGTCGATCTCTTTTCTTTTCTATTGATTTGCCCCTCCTGCTGCATTATGTACAAAATTCTTCCCAAAAAATATTGAATTTTCAATTTTAAATTTTCTAAATCTCAAACAATCTTAAAGATAAAAAAAAAATCTAAAAATTCCACAAACGAAAAAGGAACAGAAGAACACAAAAAAAAAAATCAAAACCCAAAGAAACCCCATCAACCAAAATTTTATGTACATGTCCTCCTTTCGCGCGCTCAGCTGACTTTTGTGAGCCAAGATCAAGAAGAATAAGAAAAAAATAATCAAAATCACTTCTTTCTTCACATTCTATTCTCTCCTCCGACGAACAACAAAAAATCACGAAATATATTTCACACAATCTTCCGAAGGGGTTGAGCCACACAAAATACATCTTAAAAATACACTTGTACCTTTGCTCGTGATAAATTGAAAAAAAACAATAAAATCAAAGAAAAGATAAAAAAACAACAAAAATCATATGTTTCCTTCCAAGGAAACACACAAGAAACAAGAACTATAACGTACCGAAGGATATGTCAAAAAGGACAAACAACACTCACACATGAAATCTCAACTCAATATGACCATATGATTTTTCATATTCTCTCATTCTACAGTTCGTCTTCAAGATACATGAGAGTAGATACAGTTTTTATCTCAAGCGCGCTCTTTTCCCCATTTACACTCACACAGACTTGCAAGAGCTGGCAATTCCGAAAGAACCCCTATCGTACACTGCCAGTCGGATTTTCAATAAAAGCCGAGTGTATTCTCAAATCCGTAGTCATTCGAGTTTAGTTGTCGTTCTGTAGCAAATGCCCTCCTCTCTCTCTCTCGCTTTTCTCGCTTCGTCTGTATTCTTAAAATATATTTTTTTTTTAATTTAAGAATTTAATTTTAAAACAGGATTATTGTTTTAATTGAGAGAAGTTTTGTGGCATTTTGAAAGAAAAACTTGAAGGATACTCTCGTCGTCGTCAAAAAGAAAAAATCTCAGTGAGAAATGATTTAAAGAAAAAAATCAGTGCACATCGAAATTCATAAAAGTACTTACAACATTTACCCAGAAAATGATCACAAGGACACTCTGAAAAATTCATAAAATTCTAAAACCCAAAAAAGACATTTTTTCGTACACCGATATGCAATATAATTTTAAGTGATTTTTTTAATTGTTATTACATTTTGTGAACACTCTCAAATTTTTGCAAGGATAACACACTGCAAAAGAGCAAGGATAAGCAATTTTAAATGTGGACTCATTGAAAAATCTGACAAACAAAAAATTATTATGTGTTAAAAGTTAAATTAGAAAATAAAAACAATTTGTTTTAAAAATTGTTAAAAAATCATCGCTCATCTATTTTATTCGAAAAATTACGCTTTTTCGAATATCATCAAATTTGTTATTTTTTTTAATCGAAAAAAATAAAATCTACCAAAATGTTGTGGGAAAGCATAAGTGAAGAAGCCTGCGATATGATGGATTGCACAAGGTAATTATTCCTTAAACAAATTAACAAACAAAATTTTTAACCAAAACAAAAAACCCCCCAACCGGATTACCTAAACACCAACCAACAACCATGAACTCTCCAGATTGAGTGAAGAAAGTGCTAATTACAAAATAATCTACAAAATCGTGTCCCAAAAAAAATTGGAGTTAATTTCTGTTCTCAACAGTCACTTATTACCACCGGCAAATCTCTGACGCATATGAGTCTCCCCAGTCGCCGCACTTGATCACTTAAAAAGACACTCCAAATCACAGTCGTGTCGTTAAGCCTCAAACCCCAATATCATTGAAATTATGATTTTATTATTATACCCTGCCATGCCGTTATATTAAATCTCAGCTCAGTGTGCCAGTGTCCAAGCTCTTAAAGACGTCTCTCCACACAACAGCACCTTCGTTTCCTTCTTTTCCCCCATCATCTTCAACGAACAACACGAGAAAAAAATTCGCACATTCGTAGCTCATAAAAAAGATTATTTTGTGTGCAACTTTGTTTTTTTGCTCCTTTTGACTGCGATTTTCGCCGGCTTGTATCTTTTTTTGGCCGTCTCGTTCATTATACTCTTGGTTTCGAATGAAATTGAAAGTCTTTAAAGAAAAAGAGAAAAGAATGAAACGTAATTTCGCTTTTTATTCAGATTTACTGGTGGCCTTTGGAGCCCCGCATGGAAACTGGGTTCTCAATTGATTCATAAAAACGAAAGATAAATGTGGGCTTTGGTGAATGGGAGAATTTGTGACGGTTGAAAAGTAACGGTAAATGATTAAATAATGCAGTTTTCTTGATTGAAGAGAATTAAAAGTACAGGCCCAAATGTGGAGTTTTGTGGTACTTCATGTTTTTGAAACCTAACCTTCATACAAAAAATAGTGACACATCGAAATCGACATCATTTCCTTAAAGGACACCAACAGGGTTCCCTGAAACATTATTCAAATTTACAAAGAAAAAAACTAATACAGGTCCCGATATGGAACCTTGTGGAACTTCGAAATCAGAATTACTTCCTCAAAGTCAAAGGAAACCAACAGGGTTCCCTTGAGACATTATTCAAATTTAGAAAGAAAAAAACTAATACAATTCCCAATATGGAACCTTGTGGCACTTCGAAATCGAAATTACTTCCTCAAAGTCAAAGGACACCAATAGGGTTCCCTTGAGACATTATTCAAATTTACAAAGAAAAAAAACTAATACAGGTCCCAATATGGAACCTTGTGGCACTCAAAATTCCATTTATTTTTTCTCAACGAATAAAATACATAAAATTATATTTAAAATAATAGAGTTCCCAATAAAGAACCATATGGCACTCCATAATTAAAACTTGCTTCTACATTTCCCACCAAAAGTGAACACCTCAATTTATGGTAATGTCACCTCCTTACCAATAAGGTCACAATTTTTGTTTACAACCGTAACATTACTTCGCCATGTGTTCTCCTTAATTTTTGCTTTCTTATCCTTCCTTCTTCCTGCGAATGGATAAAATAAAACACGACCTGACCTAATAATTCTTTTTATACATTTTTTTTCTTGTATACAGAAACAGGACCTTACAAAAATGACAATTCCTTGGAACAAAAAAAAACTACAGCTGAACATTTTGTGTTCACCTCTAGTCCCTTTGTTCCTTTCTTGAGTGCATTGTGTCCCAAGAACGTGTGCCAAGGAAAAAAAATGATAAAAAAATAACAATAATAAAACATCCGCTAGGGTCATAGCCAGCAAAAAGAGAAGGAAAAGACAGACAGAGAGTGTTTATTGGGACCTTCCGCTTGGACTTCCTTGTTTTTATGTAAATTTTACAATACAAATTTTTTGGGGGATTCCTCTTGACAGTATTTCTTCAAGTCGCAGACAGAGACCCCAATTTTTTTTTAATCAAATTTGAATTCAAAATTACTGTAGCTCTCCAATTTAAAAACGAGTACAGCGAACCGAGGAGCAAGCTATTCACATCTGTTCCTAAAGGGAACTGTGTATGTGTTGATTTACCCTCGTGCGCTTATAAATCCACACATTCAAACTGTAGTGCATAGAAAATTTTGAAATGCATCAATAGCAACCCTCTTTCTCGAATCCGACAAAATTACGAAAATGAATTTTTAAATATTTTCCTGTGTGCATTTCGAGAGCCAGAGCGAGACGTGTAGTTGAGTTCCACATCAATGTGTCTCGAGGGTTTCGATATAGAAGCAAAAAAAAATTGTTTATAAAATAAAAGGGGCTTCAAATTTTGTTCGGCTTCCCCTGAGACAGAGTCGGTAATTTGCTGCATTGAAAAATGTCCGGGTGTTTCTTCTTACTTTATGAACACACCGAGCGCCTGTGTGTGGAACAAACTAGGAACTGTATCGAGGGATCATTCCCACAACTTCTAGCAGCACTATTATGACAAAATTCTGTCCTAGGACAAGAACCGAGAAGCAAAGAGAGGTTGACAGGATGGTTGATTGAGTTTAATGAACTTGTCCATGCCCAGTTGGTTTCTGGTGGTACCTTCCTTCCACTGAAACTGAAAAAAATGCGCTGGTGGTTGTAAAAGAACCCTAGTGTAGTTGGTGGAGGAAATCCAAACGATCGATGGTGTAATATTATCGTGAGTAGGCTGCGGCGTGACTGTACGTTGTTTTAGGACGATAGTTTTGTTTTCATCGTCCTTTGAGTAGGACGTGTCGTGCGCTAGAACAATGATAAATTTAGGATTTCTGATTGTTTTTAAACATTCCCCCTGTGGATTTTTTATGTAAATAAATTTTTTTCTTAAATATTCTTCAATTAAAATGTTTATTTTTGTTTAATTTCCAGTGTCGTATCAAACAACTTCGATTTGAATGCATTCCAACGCAATCGCGGTGCTCGACGCCTCGTAATGGACACCAAAACAGCAACTGGCATTGTTGGCATGGACGATTTGACATTCTACGATGACGAAAGTCAAAGCCAGCATTCAGCGTTCACCTCATCCAGCCCAACATTAGCCGCCAATGCACTGCTAATGGACGAAGATCGCCTGTTATCGCCCGAAGGCAGTCCACAGCGTTTCCAAATCATACAATCCACATTGCTCGATAAGCAACATCATCAAACACAAAATCAAATGCAAAGTCGTCGTAAGATCCTGGAACCATCACCTCGCTTAAATAAACAATCAACATCCACATCGATAATGACACCAGCCAAGTCGTTTAGAATATTCCACAGCTTGAGTTCGGGTTCAATGGAATCCACAATGGACGATGAGTATATGGAACTATTCGAAATGGAATCCCTGGATGATGATTGCGATGGCAATGCACCAAGTAATTTGAATTCGCTAATTTCGGGTCCCATCAAGACAATAAAAACCAGTCCGGAGCTTATGAAACGACCACCGGTGCGGCGATGCTTGAGTTTGACGGAAAACAATAGTCTGGCGAATCGAGCCCGCACTTCATTATTCGAACCAAAGACACCAGAGATTCTGAGAACAGTACAAGATAGAATATCGTTTTTGACGTCCAACAATCAATCGCCATCGCTCAATACAACACCGTACTCGTCGCGTATGAGTGCGGCAACAGCGGCGGAACGTTGTTTTAAACGTCCCGATCCACCATCGACCACAGTTAGTCCAGTTCAGAGTAAACGTCTAAAGAGTGATTTTTTCACCTCGTCATCGTCGTCAGCTGAAAAGGAAAACACCAATCATGAATTGTTGCAGCAAATTCCGCACGGTGCTGCTGGTTCGATACAATCCGGCAAACCAGTTCTGAGGCGGTATGTTTCGATGAATGATGCAGATATTATGAGCGCTCTGTCGCGTTCCTCAACCGAACCGGATCTCATTGGTGACTTTAGTAAGCCCTTCTGTTTGCCATTGATGGATGGTCGTCATAGGGATTTGAAATCGATTTCGTGTCATACAATGGCGAATTTGATAACGGGACAGTTTAAGGATTCGGTGGCTTCGTATAAGATCATCGATTGTCGGTATCCGTATGAATTCGAAGGCGGTCATATACGTGGGGCGAAGAATTTGTACACACAAGAGCAGATAATGGAGGAGTTCGTAAATGCAAAGACTGAAACAGCTCCGCTGGAAGCTGATGGACCAAAGAGGCATATACTGGTATTCCATTGTGAATTCTCATCTGAACGGGGACCAAAATTGTAAGTATTTCTATTATTTTTTGTTTTTAAAAAGCTTTTTCGAAAGCTCGTTTTTTTAAATGATGAGCGAAGCTTTTAAAAAGTCTATAACTTAAAAGCTCTTCTCAAAGTTTCTTTACAAAACGTTGAGTGAAACTTTAAAGCTCAATAAAGCTTTTTTGAAAGCTCAATAAAGCTTTTTTGAAAGCTCAATAAAGCTTTAAAAAGCTCCATAAAGCTTTTTTTTTTAAAGAAACTTTAAAAAAGTTTAACTTACAAGCTTTCAAATTCTTTTTTTTACCATTTTAAAGCTTCTTACTTATGAACTTTTATTTCTTCTCCTTCCAGATCCCGTTTCCTTCGTAATAACGATCGCGAACGCAACACAAACTCATATCCCGCCCTACACTATCCCGAAATCTATCTACTCCATGGTGGTTACAAAGAATTCTATGAAAACCACTCCGACCTTTGTGATCCGATTGCATATCGGCCAATGTTGGAGCCATCATATGCCGAAGAATACAGACATTTCCGCGCAAAATCAAAGAGCTGGAATGGTGATGTCAAAGGCCTTGGTGGCACTACAAGTCGTCTAAAAAAGTCTAGGTCCCGTTTACTTTTGTAGGCTATATAAATAATTCTTGTTTTTGCTATTTTTAACTATATTATAACTTTTAACAACACAAAACACCCTTCTTCTTCTTTTTTCTGTGTAATTATTTCTTAAATTAATTTATATACACTTCTATTTTCTATATAAGAAATTAAAGTTTTTTTTTAAAATTCATTAACGAACAAAAAAAACTAAACAAAAAACAAAAATCATTCAAAAAAAAAATTACTAACAAAAAAGAGATTTAAAACTTTCGGACTTCATAATTAAAATTTTTTTTAATATATTTATATTTTTTAGTAAAATTTTGTACAAAAAAAAAAAACAAACCAACAAGCAAACAACTACAAAAATGTGTGCATTACTAATTATTTTAGGATTATTTATAAACAAAAAAAAAATTATATACAAAATTTGTCAAAAAAAAAAACTAAAAAAAAAAATACTTTCTCATTCAAAATTCTTTAAAAAAAAAAATTAAAAAACAAAAAATCTTGTAAAATAATTTAATTTGCTTGGTTTCCAGTGGATAATTAGTACAAAAACAACAACACCCAAAGCAATTGTAAAATAAAATTAGTTTTAACCTTAAACTTAAAATTAAACAAAAAATAAAAAAGGAATACGCTTATATATTTTTAAAACTTAAAGAAAAAGTATGTTTTTCAAAGCAAAGCTTTTTTGAAATATTTAGAATGCAATAAAAAATAAAATAATACATCAACACTGAATTCGTTAATTTCTTTAAGAAACTCACCTACGATCCACATACAATCCACAAGCTGTAAAACCAAGTCAGATTGATTTGTTCGACAGTTTTTTTTTTTTTGTTTTTTGTTTATTTATAAAATTTTGATTAGTTTTCAAAAAATTTTATCCTATAAACTTATTTTTAAAAATACGGGACCTATGCATTAACTTATTTACTATAATTTTTGTGAGTGTGTTTGCCAAATTTCATCGCAACCTAGCAACAAAATTGAAAAAAAAGAACAGTACTTTCATGCGGTTTTGGAATTTGTGTTTTTTAATTTTATTTGAATCTGTGATTATTTTTTTTGCCCCTCTTTTTTTTGTTATTGTCCATCGTTGTCAATACTACATACGTTTTATATATTTTGTTTGTGTAAATTATTTTTTATTTTATTTTTCGAAAAAAAAGAAAAGAAACAATAGTTGGAGAAAAAAAAAATTTATTTTTATTTTATTTTTGGTTTTTTTTTTTCTTGAAATTTTTTTCTATGTTTTCTGTGTTTGATTGGTTTGTAGATTGATTTGTCCACCTTCTGTTTTGTCGAGGGAGAAATTGTTTGAATTAAAAATTATATTGAGCTTGTGTGTTCTTTCAGTAAAATTAAATTTAAAAAACTAAAATTAATAAAACATATAAGAGAATACTTTGTGTTATTCTTGCAGAATGTTAATCATTGATTACTCCTCGTAATTGATTTAGTTTAAATAATTGTAATTATGTGTCTAATGGTTTCTTAGATAAAAAGAAATTTATTGAGAATGGATTATGAAATAATTCTTTTTTAAGTTTTCTTAAACATAAATTAAAAAATAATTATTAAAAAAACTTACAAAAAAAAAATAAAATAAAATAAAAAACAAAGAAGGAAAGAAAAAAAAGAGAAGGCGAATTAAAAATGTTATTAGTTTTAGTGTAAATAAATTTAAATTAAATAATAATAATAATTAATTTATAAAACAAATACATAAACAAAAACAAAAAACAAGACAAGAAATGAAACATTTCGAAATATATGAATTCAGTCGGTGTGCACTGATTTTTTTCAAAAAAAAACAATTTTGGTTTTTGTTTACTTCCCAGATGAAGTTTTTGTAATGGGGTCGATTTTGTGAATCTCCAGTTTTTGGATATTTCCATGTTTAAAGGTCACTAGAATTTCGAATCAGCGCTTTTTATCATGATGTCTGTGTTGAGATCCGACCATAGAATGACCTTCCCCCATCGCGTTACGGGATGAAATTGGTGTTAATGTAAAATTGAATATATCAAAAAACATTTTTTTATTAACTATGCACTTTTTGTATCTACAGAATCCGAATCACGAGCGTTGTGCCAAAAAGCTAGAGCGTTTATGTTGAGTTGAGACAAGAAAAAAACCCTCCCATTTAGCCGGGAGGAGCAATTTTCTTAAAAATTGACTTATTTTGTAAAAAAAATTATTAAAAATCAACGGCTTCGTTTTCAACACCGTGCTATACCTTTCTGGAATGCCAAGAATGCCTTTTATTTGCTTTTAGGTTGTTAATTGTTTTTTCATTCAAGAAACCTAGCAGGTAGAACCCTTCGCCGGCGAGTGGCCGAGGCCCCAGGTATAATAAGAAAAAAGTCAGGTCAGTTTTCAGACGTTATCAATGAACAAAATGGTTAATCCACAGAAAATCTAATACTTTTCTACTTTATTGAGTCCTCATAAAACTCCAATTGCAAAACAAATAGTAACGAAAGGTTAATGTTTCATAAATAAATTAAACTAAAAGTCCAGATAAGTAAAAATAAAAACAAAGATTTTCTTAGAAAAAATTGGTTTTGGTTTTTCTTTAATTTCTCAAAAGCGAAAAGACATTTTTGCATCCAGTTTTCTGTTTTCGACTAAAAATTAACAACGACATTGAATTTTTAAAACAAAATTAGTTCTCTTAATTAAATAAAATTTTTAAAAAAATTAGTTCAAAAATGATTTTTTTGTTTTTTTTTTGAAAATTTTGAGTTTGAAAATTTATTTTTTTTAAACTATTCGTTAAAACAATTTAATTTAAAATCAAAATGAAAGAAGAAAATTTTGGCTTTCAAAAAAGGTATAACACGGTGTTGTAAACGAAGCCGTTGATTTTTAATATTTTTGTATACAAAATAAGTCGGTTTTTCAGTAAATTGCCCCTCCCGGCTAAACGGGGGGGAATAGACCCCCCCCCCTCCAATACGATTTTTTTCTTGTCTCAACTCAACCTACACGCTCTAGCTTTTTGGCACAACGCTCGTGAATCGCCCTGTATAAGTTAAATATATAGCTTATTTGACAGATGAGTCCTGTGGTGCACCAATCGGCCTATGGAAGCACTAACTTGCTAATAGAATTACGACATTTATCAACTAGCGCCATAAAGGTGGCCAGAGGTGACTCTAGCTTTTACAGAGAATATAAGTTTAATATGTAGCTCATTTGACAGATGAGTCCTGTGGCGCACTAGCTGACCCGGCAGACGTCGTCCTGCCTTGATTTGAAGAATTAAATGAAACTCCGTCAAGGAGTTTTTCAAATTCATTGGAATGACTAAGGAGCCAACAGCTGAAAATTCATTGTACCATCCCAGAAACCTTCTGGAGTTTCATTTAATTCTTCAAATCAAGGCAGGACGACGTCTGCCGGGTCAGCTAGTTTCCAAATAAAAATTATTTCAGTTTTTGAAACTTTTTTCGAAAATTCATAACTCAAAATCCAAAAGTGCTATGATTTCAATTCTTTGGAACAATGGTTGGAACAATTTTTACTATCGAAAAAAAATATACAAAATTTAAAATTTCGAAAAAAGGGGGGCTAGGTCAAAAACGGTCCCCTCAATTCTTCACGCACACAGAGAATTGTTGATACGAGTAAGCCACTTAGGCCTTGGCTCTTCAAGAGCTGTCGCACAACTCTATTTATTTATTTTTAGTTTCCATTTCCATGTCATTACTCATGACAATGACATGAGTTTCCTACCACAGAGTGATCGAATTTCGAATATCGATAAATTTGTGTTTTATGATTCAAAACATCAGTATACGGAAATTATTATTAGAGAAGATCTCGTTGGATTGCGTATTGACGGTATCCCAAAACGAATACAAATTTGCAATACATACATTAACTCGCTGACCCGGTGCGCTTCGCTGCACCAAAAAAAAAAAATAGAAATTCAATGAAAAGTCAAACCAATCGCTGGAGTTTTTGTTTCATTATTTTTTCCAATACATTAAGGTAAACAATGTTTTTGTCCGTCTTGTGCATGTGTAAATAAACCTTTTGGTAATCTGACCCTCGAACAGGCCACGTTTTGTTGGCCGTGTGAAAAACATGGTATTTGTAAATTGATGTTGCGGACTTGAAGCGTTTGTCCTTGCGATTTATTGTAATTAATAGACAAAACAACGTTTACTTAGCCAGCTAGTTAGGTCGTTGCAACTCAGAAATCTTCGCGGGTTCATGAAATTTTTGTGGCTAAAATCGGCAGATAGGGGAAATATAGGCAGATAGGGACAGATTTTAATTTAAGTGGCAGCAAACGAACGAAAAAGTGGAAGAATATGGCAGTTTTGGACAGTTTTAGGGAGTAAACGAACGGACCTATTATAAATCTTTGATGTCTAGTTAGGGATGCCAGATGTTCTTCTTTAAGATGATTGTTACCTTTTTGCACACACATTCGCTGTTTGTGTCCCGTTGGAAATATGTTTCCCGTCAATGTAAGGCCGTGTGCGAATTGGATGAATTGTGGTAAAAATGGATGAATTTAACCACTACTGTCATATTTTAACCTGCTCGCAGCTAGTCTAATTTTAACACATTTTATTCAATGCGAAATGTCAAAATTTAACCAAACGTCAAGTTTTAAAAATGGTTTAACTGAATTCGCACACGGCCTAAAATGATTTTAACATACGCAAAAATTGTTTTTAATATCGATGGGAATTTGTGGGGAATTTCACTGTCACAAAAGGGTTAAAAGGGGAATTTTAAAACCTCGAAAGGGGAATTCCAGCTGAGAAATCTGGCTGCAGTGCATCCATCCACACTTTCACATTTATAATATTGTGTGAACTTTGTCCTCCGATTTGGGGTATTATAATTGTATGTACGAAAACCATGAGTGAATTCGTTCCCGAGTCAAAATGGCTACTAAGCCCGAGACTTTTCTCTAGAACTTCAACCGGAACACAAAAATAAATACATACAGGAACTGTGAATAAGAAAACTTTATTTATTCAAAGCATAAGAAACAATTTAAAAGCAAACAAAGAAACTTCAAAAATAAAAATAATACGACGGAAGCAATCCCTTTGGTTCTATGCATTTTCCTTTTTTAATTGACAAGTTGACTCACCTAAGGAACATAACGAGACAAATTAAATTCATGTGACACAAAAGAATTCACTATTCCATTTCCAGTCTTACCAAACAAGTCGCGTATATCACGGTAGTTAGTCATCCAATTATTTGAAAAGTTTCCCAAACGACTTCTTGCTTGAGAGAAATATGTCTCCAAGATATGAATCTCTCTGATATCAAGGTTGCCCAATAAATTCATAGATGGACACCAATAGAATGGAATGCTTCTCATTCGTAACGATGTCAGCAGCACATCTAGCATCTATGAAGAAAAATTCAATACAAGGATTTCAAATTGAAAATACCAAGTTGTTTACATGAAGCAAAAGTTTTCCTGGTGGCTGCATCCAAAAACTGTCATCTCGTCTTTCATTTTCCAAGAGAAAAAGGCTCTTTATGAAATAACTTTTCATTAAATGCGCGTGATCACTGGGCATTTTGTCACGCAAGCTCTTCAAAAGCCTCAACGTTGGCTTCAAATTGTTTTTTGTGGTCAGCAAGTCCTTTTCCACTTGAGGCACACAAATGGAAAACGTGAATTCGCGACCCATTTGTGGGCCGACACTTGGTTTGGGAACAGCAAACCAAAGTTTATGCTTGACGTTTCCGGGAAATTTTCTCTGGCAAAACCAATCATAATTGGCGTTGAATTTAAAAGCCGGCACAAAATCAATTGCTATTTTACGATTCCCGGAGAAAGCCGTGAATGTGTGAGCCGTTCCTCGCTTTGAATAAAGTAGATTGTACCTTGTGCCGTTAGCACTAGTCACGGAGGAACCGTACACTTGTAATGCTTTTTCTATGACCTTTTCAAGCCAATTCTGAATTTCGTTGCGCCTTAGGAATCCATCACCGCTGATGAAACTTTCAAACCTTCGATAAATTTCATATTTATGGGCTCGCATTAAGTTCAAAGGTTTGGAAATGTTAAGTCTGACAAAACCTGGACGCAACTGATCCGGTTTAAGCACAATGTGTTCGTAAAACGGTAGATTGAGCAGAAAATGCACATCAAATTCATCTGGGACTTCGAGCTTTATATCGTCCAAGTAGCTTCCTGAAGAAAAATTGAAAGAACAAACATTCTGAGATGAAATTTGCTTGCTATAACTACGTCAAACTTACCAAAGAGGCTTGGACCGCCATAAACCTCGCGGAACACCGGATCAGTTTTTTTCATTATGTCCATCACATAGTCCCTAATACAATCAAAGTCTTTGGCATATTGTTCACGATCTCCTTTCTGTATAGAGATTTCATTGTCTATGCGACTAATGCAGTCCTCAAAGCTCAACATCTGAAATTGGCATCAAGCACACGTTTTAAATTAAATTGCTCTTTTTTGAGTTTTAAATTAAACAAGAATGTACAAACCTTTGCTTTTAGTTGGTTTAATTCTCAAATCACGGAATTTATTCGAATTGATCAGTTTGTTGCTTGCAACAGTCTGAGTTCTAGTCACCAAAGCTTTAAGTTTAAATACTCTACTAATTGTGCCAGCAAACAAAAATGCGAATTCAAGTGAAGTTAATTCTCTGTAGGTGGGTATTCCCCGTGTTTGTTCTTAGAATTGAGTGTGGACTGTGGACTGTGGATTTCCGGCTAAGTAATATTATATCTGAAGAGTACTATCGAACTGGCATTCGATTGTGACGCCATCTAGTTACTGTTAGAATACTTATTTGATACTTGTTCTTGTTAATGTCATATTTTGTTAATGGCAAAAGGTCCTATGGTCAATTGTATCGAATGCTTTGGAATAGTCAAGAAGAACCAAGAACGTGACTTTATCATCGTACATAGTCTTCCTTACCTGTTCTACAACATCCAAGAGCGCGGTTGTACTACTATGGTGAGATCGAAATCCAGATGCTTGATTGACAGGAGACTGTGAGTTTTGAAGAGTAACAGCTACGAAGTTAAAAGAATCTCAGAGGTAGGATAGCAAATGCTCAACTTGTACTATAGATGGATCTGTGGGTTGGGGAACAGATGATATAAAAAATTGGTTCAATTCATTAGAATCCACTTCTATACTTGGTGACCTTTGTTTGCCAATTCCAACTTTACGGAGGTTCTTAAAGAGCTTGCGACCATTCTGTGAAATGTTCCAATTATTAGAAAACCACCTTGTTTTTGCAGAATTAATAAGACCAACAAACTTGTTCCGAAGCAGTCGATATTGTGACGATCCACGGCTATCCTGAAGCGTTTCCATTTTAAGTTCGATCGATTCTATCTGCTCTAAAAAGTGTATATCCTTTCATGGAATATATTTTGTCAATTAAATCGCTTTTAAACCATGTTTCAGAAACCGCAATTACATCAACCTCCGAACCCTCAAACAAATCCCGAAACTCGTCAATTTTTCCAAAGAAAACTTTGTGCATTCAAGTGGTAAACTTTAAAGCCTTGGTTTTGGGAATCAAAAATATTTATCAATACCTTTGTTGTATTGACTTTTTGCTCGCTGTTGGAAAATTTATCCCTCCATCATAGTAATTTAAAAGGTGAAATAAAACACCCGAACCACAGAGGAGCTATACCTAGAGTCGCAACTCAAGGCATTTTAGGCCGTGTGTGAATTGCGTTAAAATGTGTTTTAAAACTTGACGTTTGGTTAAAATTTGACGTTTGATTGAAAATGGGATCAAATTTAGCCATTTGCTGTGTGAATTGCGTTAAAAGGGATATTTTTAACCAACATTTCTGCGTAGAACTAGGAAATTTCCCTCAAATAAAAATGTTTTTATCCACCTAGGTAAAATAATTTTGTGTACAAAACCAAAATTTAAGCAATAAATTTCATGAAAAGCCACTTAAGATAACAAACAAACTCTGTTATATTCATTTTTCTCGACTTTGCAGTGGTAATTTGATAATTTGAGTCAACAGTAAAATATCTTCAAACGAAAATTTCCCTTTTTGGATGATTGGTGCCTTCCATCTGGTAACACTGCAAAACATGTTTTCACAGCTGACATCTGTTATAATTCTCAAAAGAAAAAACAATAATTTCGTTTTTCGATTTGAAAATATGATGAATTCAAAGGATTTTATTTATTTTATTGAAATACATATCAAAGCAATTTTTAAAAAGTCATAACAACAAAAAAAAACATAAACAATAAAACAGAAGCAAACTTCTCGTATCATTCATGAGAAAAAAATACACGTCAAAATTTTAACCCACTTATCCTGCTCCACAGCTGGGTAAATTTTAACCCATTTTATTCACCACGATAGTGTCAAGTTTTAACCAAACGTCAAGTTTTAAGGCCGTGTGTGAATTGCGTTAAAATGTGTATTAAAACTTGACGTTTGGTTAAAATTTGACGGTTAGTTGAAAATGGGATCAAATTTAGCCATTTGCTGTGTGAATTGCGTTAAAAGGGATATTTTTAACCAACATTTCTGGGTAGAACTAGGATTTAAGAAATTTCCCTCAACAAAAAATGTTTTCATCCACCTAGGTAAAATAATTTTGTGTACGAAAAGCCACTAAAGATAAGGAAACAAACTCTGTTATATTCATTTTTCTCGATTTTGCAGTGGTAATTTGATGTTTTGAGTCAACAGTAAAATGTCTTCAAACGAAAATTTCCTTTTTTGAATGATTGGTTCCTTCCATCTGGTCACACTGCCAAACATGTTTTCACAGCAAACATTTTCATTTTCAAAAGAAAAAAAAAACAATTTCGTGTTTCGATTTGAAAATATTGTAATGTGTATACACTTTATTTATCTCATACGCTCTGTATCTCCTTCTATTGTAATGTCTAATACTAATGTGTATACTTTATTATCTCTTACTCTCTGTATCTCTTTCTATATTTAATGTACACACTTTTCTTACTCTCTTTACTTACTCTGTATCTCTTTCTATATTTAATGTACACACTTTTCATTACTCTCTTTACTTACTCTGTATCTCTTGTTTATTTAATGTACATACTCTCTTTACTTAATATCGTTTAATTGTAGTAGTAAACACTCGTGAGGGGCAATAATTAATTAAGATTAAGAGAAACTTTTTGTTTAGCATTAAGAACGTTAGCCCCTACAAAAATCCCAGTATTTTCTCTCGAACTTTCAGCTTCCCCAAGAACCAATAGGAACCAATAGTAGTTTCTAGAACCCATCATTTTTGATATAAATAGCCGTTTGGTGGCGAGGCGAATTAGTTGATTGTGAACTGCGATAAGTAAAGTACACTGTGTTTGAAAAGTTATAATTGAAAGTGTTGAATAAATAAGTTTGTGAGTGATTTGAATAAAGTGAATTTGTGTTTTATTTAAAAAGTGAATAAGTTTTAATTGTCGGACCAAGCCGAATATTACATTGGTGTCAGAAGTGGGATAAAACTTATTGAGAATAAAACAGTGAACAGTGATTAAACTATTTTGTGTGAAATAGTGAAGTTAAAAATGATAAGTAATGTTTTGAAAGACTTAACTGTCGCTGAGCTAAAGGCCGAATTAAGCAAACGTGGCTTAAGTGCGGCAGGATATAAAATCGAACTCGTAAAACGGCTACAAGAATATCTGGAAGAACAAAATGAAGACCCAGATACGTTTGCTTTCGAAGTGGAAGCAAAATCGGAAGAGGTAAATGCAACTGCCGACTTATCTACCATGATGACACTTCTTCTAGTCAAATTTGAAGAGAATCAAAAGAAGCAAGAAACTCAAAACAAGAATGTTCTGGAGCAACTAGAAACTCAAAGAAACGAGCAGAAGACCGAGCAAGAGAATGTCCTCAAACAACTGGAAACACAAAGGAATGATGTTCTAGAGCGTTTTGATGAACAGAAAAATCTTCTAGAAGGCAGGTTTGCGGACTTCGAAGAGAAAATCAATACTCTCGACGAGTGCGTCGGAAAACAAAATGCACGTATCGAGAAAATCGACGAACAAATCGATACCATCACAAAGGAACTGGAAAAAGTGCGAAAGATGAAAGCTCGAGAACCTTCTGGTGAGTGCTTAAGGAAGAGAGAAGTGAATCCTCCAAGCTTTGATGGTCAGATACCGTGGTCAATCTACAAGAAACAGTTTGAAGCAGCAGCGTTAACAAATGGCTGGGACGATGACGAAAAATACATTGCTCTTACGCTTGCCTTGAGAGGAGCAGCTGCTGAACTGCTACAAACCATCCCAGCAGAGAAGAACGGTGACTTCAAAGTTCTGGTAAACGCAATCGAACAGCGGTTTGGGGATAGCCACATGACAGAAGTCTTCCGAGTAAAACTAAACAACAGGGCACAGAAAAGAGGTGAAACTCTGCAGCAGCTTCAGGCAGATATCGAGCGATTAGTCCACCTGGCATACCCAACAGCTGGCAACGAGATAATAAATCAACTTGCTGTTGAAGCCTTTGTGAGAGCTGTGGGCGATATAAATCTCCAAAGGGCTATTCGCACTGCCGGAAAGCAAACACTACCAGAAGCATTGGCTTTCGCTCTAACAATGGAAGCCGCAGAACAAGCATCCCAAAACGTGCATCGCGTGAGAGAATTGGAAGTCCAAGAATGCTCTTGTCAGAAGGCTACTCTGGAAAGGAGTCAGCGAGACGGACCAGCACGATGCTGGAACTGCAACAAGACTGGGCATCTTCAACGACAGTGCAGATTACCGCGAAGACGAACCTCATGCCAACACTGTGGAAACAGAACTTACTCAACAAGTCAAAGTAACTCCAACAACGTTGCTTCCGAAGCTGTTTCCCACCCGGGAAACGAATAAGAACCAACTTCGAGGGGCAGAAGCTGGTTTCTGGTATCGATGGCCCCAGAAACGACATCCAGGTTTCTCAAACGAAACGTGACAACAAGAGCCTGACCGTGGAAGCAAGTATAAACGGCAACAAATGTGTGGCTACCATCGACACCGGTGCCACGGCGTCCATTGTACGGCAGGACCTCGTTAAGAAGACATGGCTCCACAACACCAACAGCTATCGTCTAAGGACTGCAACTGGAGAAGCCGCAAAAGTTTATGGTGAGGTACGTCTTAAGATCCGGATGGCAGAGCTGGAATTCTCTCACCTGTTTCTGGTAGCAGATATATGCGACGAGTGCATTGTCGGCGTCGATTTCATGAAAGATCACGGAGTGATATTGGACATCGGGAACCAAGTCCTGAAATATCGAAACATTGAGATTCCAATGATCTATGGGATCCACTCGTATGAGACCTCGTTATCTGTGAAAACCGTCATCAAAGAAGATCTGACTTTGCCTGCTTCTTCAGAAGTATTCGTGTGGACGAAATTGAAAGGTAAGCCTGGCAGCCATCGATACCTCATGGTCGAACCAGCATCTGTAAAGTCCTCCCAAAACGTCACCATTGGGAAGACTCTTGTTAGACCTGTAAAGAACATGGTTCCCGTACGGATACTCAACATCAAGCCGTACGAAGTTAAGCTTAGAAAAGGTGAGATTGTCGGACAATGCGAATCTGTATCAGCGATAACAAGGATCAGCGAAGAAGACCCAAGGCAAACATTGAAGTCCAAAGAGCTGAACTCCATAAAGACGAACATTCTCAAGTCCTCTAATCTTGGCCACCAACAACGAAGAACTGCAGAAGGTCTCCTCGAAGAATTTGCAGACATCTTTTCGTCATCGCAAGGGAAATATGGCAGAACACAACTGGTTCAACATCGAATCAACACCGGGGATGCAAAGCCGATTCGTCAACCTGCAAGACGCCTTCCACTAGCCAAACAAGGTGAGGTTGAAGAACTGATAACCACCATGAAAGAAGAGGGTCTTATCGAAAACTCAAAAAGCCCTTGGGCGTCTCCAGTGGTCCTGGTAAAGAAGAAAGACGGATCAACCCGCTTTTGCGTGGACTATCGAAGGTTGAACGATGTGGCCAAGAAAGATAGCTACCCTCTGCCTAGGATCAGTGATACTCTGGACGCAATGGAAGGAGCACAATGGTTCTCAACTTTGGACCTGAAAAGTGGATACTGGCAAGTAGAAATCCATCCTGAAGACAAAGAGAAGACAGCTTTCTCGACAGGAAGCGGATTGTGGCAGTTCAAAGTGATGCCTTTTGGACTGTGCAATGCTCCAGCGACTTTTGAGCGCCTTATGGAATGCGTCCTGCAAGGACTCACTTGGAAATCTTGCCTGGTCTATTTGGATGACGTCATCGTATACGGGAAAACATTTGACGAACATTGTACAAATCTGAGAGCCGTGTTTCAAAGACTTCGAGAAGCCCACCTCAAGCTCAATCCAGAAAAGTGTTCACTCTTCAAAACCGAAGTAAAATACCTGGGACATATCATCTCATCCCAAGGAGTTAAGACGGATCCTGATAAGGTTGACACCGTGAAGAATTGGCCAACACCACAGGATAAACACCAACTCCGAAGCTTTCTGGGTCTAGCCACCTACTACAGGCGCTTTGTCAAAAACTTTGCTGAGATCGCCAAGAGTCTACATCAGCTAACGGAAAAGGGAAAGCAGTTTAAATGGTCAGGTGAGTGCGAGCGCAGCTTTCAAGAGCTCAAGCAACGCTTGTGTAATGCACCAGTGCTGACCTACCCGACTCCAGGAAAACCGTTCATCATTGATGCTGATGCCAGCAATGTCGGGATTGGTGCTGTATTGTCACAGGTACATGATGGCGAAGAAAAGGTGGTTGCCTATTACAGCAAGGTACTCTCGAAGTCGGAAAGAAACTATTGTGTGACCAGAAGAGAACTTCTTGCACTGATTTTGGCAACAAAGCACTTCCATAAGTATCTCTATGGACAGAAGTTTCTTCTCCGAACCGACCATGGAGCACTAAACTGGCTTTTGAATTTCAAGAATCCAGAGGGTCAAGTGGCGAGATGGATTGAGAGGCTGCAGACGTACGATTATGAAATTCAACATCGGAAGGGGAAGCTTCACTCAAATGCTGATGCACTGTCTCGGAGACCATGTAAGCAAGACTGTAAACATTGCAGACGCCAAGAAGAAAAAGAAGTGGTCACTGTCCTACGAACCAGAACCGATCCCATTTATGGCTGGAGCAACGACGAGTTGAGGAAGGCTCAACAAGAGGACCCAGATATTGAACCCATCCTCGCATGCAAGGAACACCAGGAAAAACCAGAATGGGCTGATATCTCCGACAGAAGTCCGGCTCTAAAGGCCTATTGGGCACAGTGGGACTCATTGCATGTCCAAGAGGGTGTCCTTCGACGTAAATGGGAATCAGCAGATGGAAAGTCCTATGTAATGCAGCTAGTCTTACCGAGATCGAAGATTGTGGACGTTCTGCGAGAGATGCATGATGGAGTTTCGGGAGGCCATCTAGGAGTAAACAAGACGCTAGAAAAGGTTCGACAACGATTTTATTGGCTACATGCAAGGGAAGATGTCGAGAAGTGGTGCCGAAAATGTGATACCTGTGCTGCCACCAAAGGCCCGAACAAAAAGAATCACAGCCAAATGCAGCAGTATAATGTCGGATCACCCTTTGAAAGGATTGCAATAGACGTGGCGGGTCCATTTCCGGAAACAAATAATGGAAATCGTTATATTCTGGTTGTCATGGATTACTTCAGCAAGTGGCCTGAAGCATACGCCATACCGAATCAAGAAGCCAAAACAGTCGCAGACCAAATTGTGTTCAACTGGGTGAGCAGATTCGGTGTTCCATTAGAACTGCATTCCGACCAGGGACGGAATTTTGAATCAAACATATTCCAGGAAGTTTGTGGGCTTCTTCACATCAAGAAGACAAGAACAACACCACTCCACCCACAATCGGATGGCATGGTCGAACGGTTCAACCGAACCCTTAAGGAACATCTTTGCAAAGTTGTGGACGACAACCAGCGAGATTGGGATCGACATATTCCACTGTTCTTGATGGCGTATCGAAGTGCAAGACATAGCTCAACTGGCCATACACCGTCTGAGATTTTAATGGGAAGGAACATCAGACTGCCGAGCGAAATCAAATTTGGATGTCCCACGTCGGAACCGCAAGCCGAGGATGTTTACTTGGATGACCTGTGAGAAAGACTCCTTCAGATCCACGACGATACCAGGTCAAAAATGAAGCTGTTCAGTGACCGAATGAAGACACGCTACGATATACGAGCGACAACAACAGAGTTCCAAGCAGGAGATCGAGTGTGGCTTTACAATCCCCATCGACAAAAAGGGTTGTCACCGAAACTTCAACGGGACTGGGAAGGTCCATATACAGTGATTAGCAAAATCAACGACGTCGTGTACCGGATACAAAAAGGAGTCAGAGGTAAACTTAAAGTCGTACATCGCGACCGACTACATCGCTACAGTGGTGATGAAGATGATGGATTTGTTCGGGACGATCAATCCTAAGGAGGGGGCAATGTAATGTGTATACACTTTATTTATCTCATACGCTCTGTATCTCCTTCTATTGTAATGTCTAATACTAATGTGTATACTTTATTATCTCTTACTCTCTGTATCTCTTTCTATATTTAATGTACACACTTTTCTTACTCTCTTTACTTACTCTGTATCTCTTTCTATATTTAATGTACACACTTTTCATTACTCTCTTTACTTACTCTGTATCTCTTGTTTATTTAATGTACATACTCTCTTTACTTAATATCGTTTAATTGTAGTAGTAAACACTCGTGAGGGGCAATAATTAATTAAGATTAAGAGAAACTTTTTGTTTAGCATTAAGAACGTTAGCCCCTACAAAAATCCCAGTATTTTCTCTCGAACTTTCAGCTTCCCCAAGAACCAATAGGAACCAATAGTAGTTTCTAGAACCCATCATTTTTGATATAAATAGCCGTTTGGTGGCGAGGCGAATTAGTTGATTGTGAACTGCGATAAGTAAAGTACACTGTGTTTGAAAAGTTATAATTGAAAGTGTTGAATAAATAAGTTTGTGAGTGATTTGAATAAAGTGAATTTGTGTTTTATTTAAAAAGTGAATAAGTTTTAATTGTCGGACCAAGCCGAATATTACAATATGATGAATTCAGTATTTTATTTATTTTATTGAAATATCAATCCGTAAAACGGAGAAAAACAGCACAAAACAACAAAACAAAACAAACTTTTCTATCATTCACGATTAAAAAATATACGTCAAAATTTTAACCCATTTATCCTGCTCCACAGCTGGGTAAATTTTAACCCATTTTATTCACCACACTAGTGTCAAGTTTTAACCAAACGTCAAGTTTTAATACACATTTTAACGCAATTCACACACGGCCTAATACACATTTTAACGCAATTCACACACGGCCTTACTCTCTTTCGACTAAAAAAATTAAATTTGATAAAATATACTACCCAGTGGAAATGTATAGGTTTTTTAATGCATTTCAAATGGGAGGCCAGACCAATACATTTGCAGTGGGTAGGCCTGTGGGCTGGGCTCAAAAAGGTGAAAAGCCTGGGCTCAATTTAAAAAGCCTACGCTCAAATAAGAGTCAGTTAAATTCAAATATGTAAAAATAAAAAAAATTTGTATGAAATTCAATTTTTAAGTGTTTAAATAACAGTACACAGTACAGTGCATAGTGTTTTTTAGCTTTTTGAATGGAATTAGACTATAATTTACGAATAAATAACTAAAAAAAAACTTTTAAACATGTTCACATAGTCTTTTACACCCTTAAAAAGTGCGGTCATGCCTATTGTAATTTGTAATTTGCCCACGATGGGGTGAGTATTTTTGACAGCAAAGTTGAGAGAAAAGTCAAAAGTGACAATTCAAATAATAAGCATTTTGGCGCACAAAAATTTAATATTTATCTGGACTGGATGCAAATGTATGGTGCAGAATTATTGCAGATAATTTAATAATTGAATAAAAAAAAAAGAATATCAAGATCAAACAATCAAGAAAATCAACTACAAAATAAAAGCATTGGTAAGCGCTGCAACTCATCTCAGAGCCAATAATTGATGTTTGAAGCCGAAATTTCCGGAGATCACATCGTCTCCAGAAGCTACTCATGAATTCCAACGGACCAGGACGATAGTGCAGACTGAAGCAGACAAACCGTTCAAACAAGTTTGGAAGGATGTCCGAGATGCAACCAAATTGCCTGTGAAATGCATGCAATGGGATCAATATCTGTTCACAGAATATATTATCCTCGAATGGTTCAGAGGATTGTCTGACCATTAACGTCTACAGTTCTACACACCCAGCATATTATGTGGCAACAAGACATCCAGTTGTGGTTTTGATCCACGGCGGAGCATTTATGTTCGGAACTGCCGACCGAAGTGGACATGATTACATTATGAAACAAAACACAATCGTATTCAAGCTGCACTATCGTCTTGGTCCAATTGGATCGGAATTCAAACTCAAGTTGATGCCTTGCTTTATATTTATATTTTGTATATTATTCATACCTCATTTGCAAGCAAAATTAAAAATGACATTATAGTTGAGTGACGACATGTAGGGATTTATGCGACCATGAGCACGGTATGTGCGAATACTACTTAAATATTGGGCACGATTCACTTGAATGTAGTCAACAACCAAAGGATCAACGTCGAGTCCCTTGTTATCAGCGTTAGCTTCGGTATTGCACAGCAATTGCAATAGGAATTCTTCGGATTTTTTTGGCCAACGACCTTGGGTGGTATTCCATTGTTTGGCTTGGGCGCAACAACCGACACCACCGTTGAACCTACGGAATGGTACGCATTCGTTCTATTCAATGGCAGCCTTCAGGAAACGTTGAGCACGACGTTTGATGGCTTGTGCCGCCTCTTGAGTGTTCTTGAAATGAACTCGTAGATTTGGTCCACGCGATTTGCAGGACTTTGTTGAATTCTCTGCCTCACGAGAGTAACGTCCCATTATTTGTGTAATTTCTTCTTAGTGAATTAATCAAAAATGATAAAATGGACACACACAGCGGTTGTAAGACCGATTCTTGTTTATGGTTGCATTGTTTGGTGGCCCGCTCTCAGCAAAGCTTACATAGTAAGCAAGCTTACAAAGATACAGAGAAATGCTTGCGTGAGGATATCAGGGGCAATCAGGTCCTGTCCAACGCATGCACTTAACGTCATCCTGGACATTCTTCCAATTGACCTCTTTATTAAATACCAGGTGTCCTGCTCCTCTAATAAGTACTGAGTCTTGCTCCCATCAAGAATTGACTGGGAGGAAGGCGATGTGATGGATGTGATGGATTTTGTGAATCCATTAAGATTTCAAAATCCTATAGACTTCCCGATTTTGCCAGTGTATTTCAGGCAGAATTGTAAGCGATAAGGGAAGCTTATATAGCCCTTAATATTATCCGACAGAACCAAATTGTTGCTATACTAACAGATAGTCAGGCAGCTATTAAAGCCATTAATTCAGCTTTATCATCCTCTAAACTGGTCCAGCAATGAAGAGAGGTCCTCAAGGAACTTTACATGAGCGTCACTCTAATCTGGATGTCGGGCCATTGGGGCTATGAGGGAAATGAGAAGGCAGATGAGTTAGCTAGGCAAGGATTAGCCCTTCACAACTCATTGGCATTGAGAGTATATGCTCCTCTTGGAGTTGTGAAGGGCCATATCCTGACCAAATACACATCAGAAGCAAATCATAAGTGGAATAGTTTAACGAGTTGCGTTATATCTATGAAAATCTGTCCTGCAGAAGTCATTTGAGTCATAATATATAAATGCACTAGCTAGCCCAACAAATGTTGTTTTGCCATACAAATAAAATAAGTCAAAATGAATTGAATATTTTTTTTGTGTAATATCTTCCTTAAACGTAGCAACGCGCGCTGGGTACAGCTAGTAAATCACGAATATTGAAATACAAATTGTAACGAGTAATTATTTTTTTTCCAAAGCTCTCATAAGATGATCAACGCAGATAACGATATTGTTTGTAAGATATTATCTACTCAGCATTGCGTTAAAGCCGTTAACACTTAAATCTGTTATTTCAGTGTCCAACAAGTGGCACATACAATATGATGTGGAAGAAATGCCTGCAACATGCAGCAGTACTCCAAAAACATCGCGAAAATGTGTCATGAAATGTACGGACTTCAAAGTCCTTTATAAATGTCCAAAAGATGATATCAGGTGAAGAAGATTAATTAAAAAGAGTTTTGAACTGAAAATTTAAGTTAATTGCATATATATTTACTTTAACACAATTTTATGAAATTCTTTAAACTTTTCAATATCATTCTCGGTTCAAAGCTTTTTATCGAAAAAAATAACAACTTTTCTTATCAAAACAACAATCGATATTTTGAATTTTATTTACAAACATAGCTTTCGCATTTCCCTACATGCCCAATCCCTTCCATTTGATAGAAGGTAAAATATTATATAAGTCCTAGTTTTAATCCTAGTAATAATCCTAGTTATAGTCCTAGCATAAGTCCTAATCATAGTCTAGAATAATTCCTTTTTTGAAAAATAACATTGAAAAAAAAAATATATACACGAACATTTTTTTATTGTGACATTTGACAAGACATTTTTGATTCTCGGCTTTCTGTTTTTACCATCAAATAACCAATTTTCTTTTCTTCAAATAATAGCAGAGAAATATGGAGGGCGAATCTGAATCTGGAGCAGTTGAAGAAGAGTCATTTAGTGTGTAATAAGCATTTTTCAAATGTTATTACGCTCAATAAATATCTTCCAAGATGGGCTGTTCCAGATTCTGTTGCCAACCATAGTCCATCTGCTACAATTCATCCAATGGAAGATTCGGCTGTGGTTGTGGAAGACATGGCATATGATACCATGATTTTCACAACTGAAGAACGTTCAACACAGACTCGTTGTTCGTTGAACACGAGCGCAGCTAAACAGGTAAGGTTAAAAAAGGAAAACTTAGAATTAAAAAGAAAAATAATTAGGATGCAAAAAGAAAAAAATAACGATAGGCAAGATAGAGATAGGGAGATTTTGTTTCTAAAAAATCAGATAGCAGTCTTAGAACATAAGTTAGAATCAGTTCGCTTAGATTCAGAAAAGTTGCCAACTGATATTAGGACAATTGTTAAGAATAGCTTAGATAATTTGGATAGGCCTCCTCAGGGACGTAGATATAGCACAGAAATGAAAATGTTGGCACTTTCCATTCTTTTTATATCTCCTGTGGCTCACAGATTTTTGAAGCACTTGTTGGACCTTCCTTCTGAAACCACTCTTAGGAATTTTATTTCGACATGGCCTAAAAGTCCTGGAAACGTTGACTTTAACGTAAAAAGTTTAGCCCTCAAAATGAATGAGAGTCAGCTACCCGATATTTTTAAATATTGTTCAATTTCAGCTGACGAAATGTCATTAAAAGTTCATTTTGATTTCAACAGAAAAACAGATTCAATTGATGGATTAGAAGATTTTGGCGAAGACGAGCCTCCCTCGAATTATCCAGCTACAAGTGTCTTAGTTATAATGGCACAAGGAATCGCTAAGAGATGGAAGCATCCTCTGGCGTATTTTTTTGTTAGGAATAGTTGTCCTCCGTCCGTTTAAAAAAAACTTGTATTTAAATGTATAACTGCTTTACAAGACAATAATTTGTGTCCTGTGCAGTTCGTTTGCGATCAAGATTCGAATTTTAGAGGATTGGCCAAAGTTCTAGACATAAGTCCAGAAAAGCCATATTTTGAGGTCAACAGTTCCAAAATATTTTTTTTCTTCGATGTTCCGCATTTGCTCAAGAGTGCTCGAAACTGTTTGCTTCAAAATGATATTATTTTTGAAGAACAGAAGAAGGCTTCTTGGAGCGATATTCGTTTTTTGTATGATTTAGACTGTGCAAATGAATTTCAAATGAGTCCTAAGTTGACCCTTGACCATTTACAGCCGAACAATTTTCAAAAAATGAAAGTTCGCCTTGCATCGCAAGTTTTTAGTAATACTGTTTATGCAGCCTTCAAAACTCTTTTGAAAAATAAGCATGGAACAGGAACAATGCTTAACACGTCGAACCTAATCCTATTCTTCGGAGATCTTTTTGACATCTTCAATTCATCTAGAAAGACAGCGCAGCAGGAAAAGCAGGCAGGTTTCATAGGTTCTGAAAAACAAGATCAGTTTTTGGCATACGCTGAATCTGTTCTCAACTCCATTCGCATCATAAGCAAAGACCCCGACGAAAAAGATGTAACCAGCAAGTTTTCCTTTATTAAGGGCTGGATTTTAAATATTAAGTCCCTGCGTTCTCTCTGGGAACATTTACAGCCACTAGGCTTTGAGTATATACTCACCCGTCACCTTAACCAGGACTGCCTCGAAAATTTCTTTGGAAAAATACGCAGTGCTAATGGCAATAATACGCGACCAACCTGCCAAAATTTTCAAA
Source organism: Sphaerophoria taeniata (assembly GCA_943590905.1). NCBI lineage: Eukaryota > Metazoa > Arthropoda > Insecta > Diptera > Syrphidae > Sphaerophoria > Sphaerophoria taeniata. The sequence continues at coordinate 266,221,898 of OX016540.1, forward strand.
CTGCTTTTCAGAAGATCTGGGGCATTCAATACCTTAAAATTGTTAGAGGAGGGAATTGCAGTGTTGACGAAGATAGGAGTATAGTTCAGTTTTTTTTCATCAGATAAAAACTTGAGGCACAATACAGATTGGTTGCGTTATGAGCGAGAAGTCGATAATGATAGTATTTCTATGATGGTGCTTACTAACGACATAAGTGGAGATGAATTCATAAATGAAAACAGCCTCGCTTATGTTTGTGGTTGGCTGTTTCGGAGATGCTATCAAAAACACAATTGCCTTAACAGACTACCTTTATTGTCCGAGTCCGTTCAGTCCGACAACTTGTATTTTTCAGTTATGAAACAATTTAGCAACCGAAACCTCGTTGCTCCACCTTCCCATTTCCTAGAGTTTATAAGACACCTAGACAATATGTTTGTAGACAATTTTTCGAAGTTGTCTCATGTCCATGGAATTGCAGAGTATTTATTCCAAACTATGCAATTTGAAAATACATATTTTTGCTGTCCAAATTTAGACACCGATATTTTATTAAAATATTTTATTAGAGTTAGAATTCATTTCCTAATTAGAAAACTAAATAGAAGATCTACAGACCCGAATTTCAGAAACAAAATCCTAGCAATTATGCATCTCTAATTCTTTTTCTTTTTGTAAATTTATTTATGCTTGTTATTTTATTTATTAGATATAATTTTTTATAAATACCTATATTTAAGTATCGCTAATTTGCTACAATAACGTCAAAAGTCAAAATCAAGAAAAAACAAAATTAAGTTGTGTACCCAACCTTTTCCTTTAATAATAATTATCGAAGTTAGTGTTTCCATAAAAACATGAAAATTTCTTAAACTTGCACATTTTGATTTATGACGTTGTTGCAGAAAAAAGCGATATAATTGATTTACTTTCTTTTAAAGCTTGGTGCAATAGGCCTACTGGGGAAACCGAACACCTTACCAAAAAATCGGTTAACGCGCCTTAAAGCATACCCCTTGGGTGGTGTGGAAATGCTGATAAAATATTTTCTTTTTCATTATTTGTAATCGACTAGCACTATTTCTTATAAACATTATTTTTGATTTAGATTGTTGCAAATATTGGAATTTAATGGCTCCATTATAGCCAGTAACCAAAATCTTGCGATAACTCTCGGCTCCTTTGAGAGACAACAAGACTCCGCAATACGTTCGGCAATAGCCTGTAGCAAAAAAAAATCGGTTTGGAAACACACTCCGGAAACCCAAGCGACGACAACCAAAGCTCCATCGGTGACACGGAGGGCAGCTGTTACTTCAGATGAGAAATCAACGTGACCCGGTGAATCCAAAAAATCCAAAAAAAAGTGTAGCGCCCAGCAGTTGATTTATTTATTTATTAAGTTTATTTATTTTAGTTGAAGTAGATGAATTAATAAATTATCATTTAAGAAAACATGAATTGAATAAAGTGTGCATTGAACAATGTAAATGTGTTTTAACAATTTTTTTAAATTTTGAGATTTTAGTGGATAATGGGCAATATCCTAGACCAAATATCCAAGGCCAATCATCGGATTGGAAGGACCCTGCAACAGAGGAGTATCGTGCATGCGTAGCGATGAACTTTTGGTTTTACTGACTTGAGACTTCTGTTTGCACAACAGCAAGAAGCTGAGCAATTTTAGCTTTCAAATCGTGTACTTTGTCCTTTTTCGAACGATAGAGACCTTTCAAAAGAAGTATGTTAGCAAGTTTAAAAACAAAAAAAAAGAACATGATATAACTTACTTTCTTTAATTTCGAGCTGTCGCTTAGCCTCGCCCATGGCCGAGAAACTTTCGTTTCGGTCGATAAATTCTACCCGGGTGTGCAGTTTTTATCCTGCATTGCTGCCAATTAACATTAAACTCGAATTAAAAGCCATTCGGACAATTTTGTTTCTTTTTCCCAAGGCACCCGAGCCAAGTGCAGATCTATTCGGCAATGTTTTGAAAAGTTTCATCAACGCATTTGGGGCCATCCATAAAATACGTTCGCACTTAGGGGGGAGGGAGGGGTCACGCTGAGCGTGACAAGTTGTGACAAGGGGGGAGGGGGGGGTCTACATCTAACGTGACGTTCGCCAAAGTTAGACTAAAAAACGTAAGTTTGTTGCCACTTTATTTTATTTTTTTTATTCAAAAAAATGGAATTATAACAAAAAATATAAAACATATTTTATGTTTGGAAATTTGTGTTCTATCAACTAATTTTTTTTTTGTTAAGGGGGGGGGGGGCTCTTTGTTTTGTGACGTAATATTTGAGGGGGGTTAAAGCAAGTGTGACAAAGCGTGACACCGGGGGAGGGAGGGGGTCAAAACAGCTAAATTCAGCGTGACGTAGTTTATGGACGGCCCCTTTGGACAAGGCAGAGATTCATTACGAAGCAGGGAATCTGCTTCGCGGAATATTAATCAATACGAACATTTTCGATTCGGTAGAGATTGAAGTTGATTTGTGGTTGCAAGTCTTGAGGTTTGTGAATCCCACAACAGTGGAAATTGTGACAGCGGTTTTTGTTGAGGTTCTTCAAGTTACAAAGGTCGATGTTGGTCCACTAAATCAGACTGGCTAGCGGGCTGCCATCACTGGCAAACACTTGTCCAAATTGTTTGCCAACATTGAGAAAGGCCTCACTGTCCAAGGGTTTGTTGAAAGCCCAACCATGAGTAATGTACGCTTTGATTGAGAAAGGCGTGGTAATTGGCAAGGAATTGGAAATCTATATGAAACTAGTTCGTTTGTTAATCGGTCATTATATCGATACTGGCGGTTGCAGTGTCAAAGAGTCGAGCTGCTGCTTTGGTTTCGAAGATGATTGAGATTCAGGAAGCGGTTCTCAAGGGGCAGGCAAAATTCGAAGAGATATTCCAAAACTCCAAAAATAACTTTAAGTTGACTCTCGCTGATGGTAAGGAACAGCAATTCGATGAAGTTCTTCCAAACGAAATTTGAATCCCTTGCTAATTGACCAAACTTGGGGTTGGATTCGAAGGCTTGATAAGAGGTGAACGCTTTGTCATTTTTGTCGCTTTACGATGTCGTTTTAGTAAATGACAATTGTCGTGGCTTCTGAGATTCTAGCCAAGATCTTTAACTAGAAATTGAAAACATTTCCATTTAGATTCTACGATGGAAATGAAAATCTCAAACTTGACTACGTTTATGTCAGGCATCGTTGTTCTGATTGCCATTGCCACCGACCATGGAATTCGGATTTTTCGGGGTGTAAACACTGGCGTTGGGATCTAAATTGGAAGTACCCGATTGCGAGACAGGTACACCACCGACAACGCCAACAACTCCTGATGATTGTGACACTACAACATTTTGTTGCTGCTGTTGTTGCTGCTGCATTTACTGTTGTTGTTGCTGCTGTACCGCTGCTGCAATGGCAACTCTCTGCTGATTAAGTTGATGGTTAGCCATAATTTGTTGATGTTGAGCCTGCGGACCAAGGCCCATCATCGGACTGGAAGGACCCTGCAACGGAGGTATATCGTTCATGCGTTGCATCGAATTTCAGGTGTTACCGCAAGTTGACAGACAGAGACTGTCTGTTGGCATAACAGCAAGAAGCTGTGCAATTTTTGCTTAGCCCTTTTTGGAACGATAGAGACCTTTCAAAAGAAGCATGTAAATTAGTTGTTTCTCTTGGATGAAATGATGTCACTTACAATTTCAAGCTGCCGCTTAGCCTCGCCCAAGGGCGAGAATAAGTCCAGCTAAACCCTCGTTTTGGCCGATAAATTCTTCCCGAGTTTGCAGTTCTTGTCCTGCATTGCTGCCAATGCAGACATCAACATTTCAGTGCCCGGCTGAGAATCACGGTTTCGAATTTCGGCTTCAAACATTCGTAGCTTCAAGAAAAAAGACAAAAGAAAACCCAATTAAAACCCAAAAATCAAAATAAAATTGCGATCTCACCTCCTGTTTGAATTTCCTTCCCTGTTGCTGGGCCATCTCTTTCGATTCCTCAGCCGATTTCAAATCACGTCGCAACTGCTTCAATTCACTAGCGATCTGCTGTTTGCGTTGCTTGCAAGAATCACTGCATTCCGGTCGACTCGCTTTATCCTCGACTATTTAGCGGGCTTTTTTTTCATTCAATTGTGCTTCAATTGATTGCTTTTGACGATGTTCCTCCGTCAAACATCGTTCGGTATTTTGTAGTGTAAGCCTTTCATGCTTTCCTTCTGTTTGGCCTGCAAACAGCTCTTTGCTGATTTCGGAGCTTTATTTTTTAGCCTCTAGTTTGAAGACAGCTTTCGCATATTTTGGCAACAACTTACGATGCTAGATTGGATGTTGACGAGGCCACCGATGTTGATGAGGATAAACTCGACGCAACGGAATTGGAGTCCTTTGCGCCTCCGCCGTGACCGTGATTTGTGTTTGAGTTGTTGTTGTGGTGCTGGTTATGATTGTTTGCGAATGATTTGACTTTGAGTGACTCTTGTTGTTTTCTGGGTGACGATTTTCTTTTTTGGAGCGATTCCGACGTCCTAGAAAATACAGAGATTGACATCAATCCATAAATCAAAACACAAACGCTTACCTTTCTCAATCGGTTCAACCACTCCCTCGACTTTGTACTGAATTATATTTCCATTGCTATGATTTCCGCCGGCCGACGCCGACGTTGATTTCATCTCCGATCCGAAACCTCCATAGCCTTTGTGAATGAAAGCCGGAGCAGATTCGGAGGCTGAATTTATTCGTTTTGACACTTCGACGATAGGGAATTCTAGAAAAAAACACGTTTGATTCGGCTCGTTTCGAAAGGAGTTCAAGAACCACTTACTTCTTTGGTCTTGAATTAGGCGACTCCAATGTCCAATGCCTAGAAGGTTTGTGCTTTGCTTACCACTGGTCCAATCGCATCAAATCCAGAAACAACAAGCGAATTCAAATTTGATTCACAATTTGATTTCAACTTTAGAGAAATCAATGTCTGTACGACTTTTAATGAATATATCACACCCGAGAACTTCATTGGCATTAGTTAAATGGTCACAAATAGTATTTTAAATAAGAAAACTAAGAAAATATGAGAAAAACTTTTCATTTTTCAAATGTGAATTTGATTTAATGATTTTATGTTTTATCGTCTAGCCTACTCATTTTTTTTTTATTTGTAAATCTGTCACTTTTCAGAACAAAACAACAATAAAAAAACTGAGCACAGACGCCATATTGATTTCTTTTTTCACCTCTTTCACAGATTCACGGACACAAAAAATGAGAGTACTCACCACAAAATTTTTGAACAGTGATTTTTTAAAAAAGAGAACGAGTTGCGACTCTAGGTATATAGGTTCTCTATGACGCGAACCAAGAAGAACCGAAAAGTAAAAATGAAAGAACCCCATGAAGTATCTACTTAAAATACCTTCGATAAGAATGTCGTCAGAACTTAAGGGTTGTGTTAAGTAAAGCACTAAAATTGAAAGTTCATCAAAAGAATAAAAATATTCCTTTCTCCCATACTTATTAATTTTTATTCACAGCAAAATTATTTGTCAAAACAAACTTCAGTCACTATGTTTTACTTAAGAGACTTAGGTTGTACGTATTCTTCCCCCTAATTTATGTCCTACTTAGCAACATTTATGATTAAGAATATTTTTGGTGCAAACTAATAAGTGAAACTTAAGAGTATATGTTATACTTAAATATTTATGACTCGTTTCAGCAAATGGCCCTGAATATATCTAATATATCAAATATATCAAATATAACAAATATATCTTTATAATTAAACCACATCGTTTTTTTATCAGGTTATGGGCCCAGGCATTTAATAAGGTTACATAATAATATTTTCTTTTTGAAATTTCGAGATCACAATCGATGTTGGATGGTCAAGAAGATGAGAACAAGAAGGATATTTTGAAGTCAAACGAAAAGAAATGCAAGTCAGTTTTGGTGCCATACATTGGAGATTCTCAGCTGGAGTATAAAAAAGATAAGATTTATGCTTAAGATATTTATGATACGCTCACAAACGTATATGAACGCAAGAGTGTCTCCGGGCAATTGCTGCTTAGAAAGCATTTATTAACCACGCGATATAAAGATGGCGAAGATATTAATGAATACTTTTTGGAATTCGATAATACTGTTCGTGAACTAAAATCAATGGGAGCTACCTTAGTAGAGGACCTTGATATAGTTTGTCATTTACTTTTGACGCTGCCAAAAAGTTTTGAAAATTTGTTTACTGCTTTGGAGACGTTAGATACGTCTAAGTTGACAATTGAATTTGTCAAGAGTCGCCTTTTGGACGAATATGCAAAGCGTGCTGCTGGGAGTTGAATACGTAACAAAACAAGTGATAGTGTGGCTATGCAAGTTGAGAAATCCAAAATTATTTGCCATAGATGCAAGAAACCAGGGCATGTAAAATCGAAATGTCGAGTTAATTTATCGAAGAAATATCGGAAAAATGGTGATGCTAATTATGCTCAAGATGAAAATCCGGAATTCTTGATCTGTGAAGAACAAGACTTAAGTGAGGATAATGTTGTATCTTGTTGCATAAGTTCTGAAAAATTAGAGAAATCAACAAGTAATAATGGTTTACAAAGCATCCATTTTATCCTTGATTCTGGTGCAACACATCACATTGTTAACAATAAGACAACAACATTCAGAATATGAATCCTATAAATATTTCAACTGCAAAAGCTGGTGCATCATTGGTTTCTGAGTGCCAAGGAGACATTTCAATCAAGACGTTTTTCCAAGGCGATACTTCAACTAAAATAAATCGAAATGTTTTGTTCGTTGAAAACTTGAAATGTAATCTCCTATCTATTCGCCAACTTACAGAAAAAGGTAACAAGATCACTTTTAATGGTGTTGAGGCGTTAATTTCGAAAAATAATAAAAACATTTTTGCTGCTCAACGAAATGGACAATTTTACGAAGTAACTTTTTATAACGAAAGAAGCATTTTTTCTGGAATTGCCAATGAAGATAAACTAACCAAAGCATCACAAACATTGTGGCACTACCGTTTAGCCCATTTAAATATCAACGATATGAAAAAGATGATCCATCAAAACATGGCAAGTGGCTTGGATAAATTAAACTTCAAAACTGAATCCAAGTTTTGTGAGTCATGCGTGTTTGGCAAACAGAAGCGGTTGTCGTTTCAACCGAGGAAGAAAATCCGAACTGAACGAATTTTGGAACTAATACATACTGATGTTAGTGGTCCAATGAGTGAAGTAGCACATGATGGTTCCCGTTTTTTTGTTTCATTTACTGATGATTTCTCTCGGGCAATCATGGTATACTGCATGAAACAGAAGAGTGAAGTTTTCGATTACAAGCACAGATATCGATGTTTTGGAGAATTTGGAAAAATGGATAGTTTTGAAGGACAATGGGCGCATTCACTAACCTAGTCATTCACTTTTGTTGCTTTTCTTACAACCAAGGTCAGCGGTAAATTGTACATGATAATTACAACTGTTTACGCCAATCTAGTACTGGAGTAAGTTTCGCTTCGAAGCTTACTCCACCCATGTAAACCCCTTTTAATACCGACCTTTCGGAACGCGCCCTAAGGTGGCTGCCGGAAATAAAGGGAAAAAAACTTTTTTCGGCAGCCATCTTAGGCACGCGGTTTTTCATTTGTTCTCTATCTCTTTGTATCTTGAACCATCGAAGAAGCCACATCTCGGCATACTCACTCAGCTCTCTCTTTTTAATCATTTCTTTTTGTAAAGATTAAACCTTCTAAAAATTCAATAAAAAGACGTTCATATTGGAACTATTATTATTAAAATCACGTCGTCGAGTTTTTTCTATTGATGGTGATTGGTCTCGCACCGCTCAGAAATTAGTGCAATTCATCCAACAAATTTGGAAAATATTCCCGTCGCCGCTTCGTGAACAGCCTGCTCCATCGCGCATCGTGGACATCGCTCATCGTGGACATCGCGCTCCCAATCGCACGTAATCATTTGGTCCAAACGAGCCAGATCTTCGTCCAGCTCCTACCTCGTCGTCGTGCTTCACGTGATTGATCGAAGAGCTGTTCCTAATCCTGCTCCTCCTCGTCGTCGTCATCACCACATCGTCAAGTAAAAACGTGTCATACACGATCCAAGAGCAGTGTCGTAAATCGTCCAAAGCCTGCTCCTCCTCGTCGTGCGTCGTCATCACCACGCGGTGTCACCACTACTTCGAACAACGCACCATTTGCAGACATCGTCAAGTAAAGACGTGTAATTCACGATCGAAAAGCAGTTTTGTAGTTCGTCTTCGATCGCAAGGGACAAAGCAGCCTCAGACACCACCACCAGTGAACATCATCCACCATACAAAATACGAAGCCTTATACCAGCAGCCCGGATTCAACAACAACAACATAAAACCAGGTATCGTCAATTCAGTGCTTTTTTAATTTTTTTTTTCAATCGTACTTATAACATAAATACTAGAAATAAATCCTCAAGCTCGTATTTAAAATCCGAAAATGTATGGTATTTTGGCTGGTGTGATTGTTCACTCAAACATGTTGCTACCCTTCCACCAACCATCCGGTGGTGCACTTTTTTTTCGATTTTTCAACTCTTTTGTTCACTTGTCGCAATTCTTATTTGCACAGTGGTACAGTTGACATTTTTATAAGACAAATAATTTTCCTTTTTCCATTTTTTGATTTTTCAGATCTTTTATTCACTTGTCGCAATTCTTATTTGCACAGTGGTATAGTTCGCACTTTTTTATAAGTCAAAGCATTCATTCCTTTTTCAATTTTTTCGAGTTTTCACATCTGTCAATCACTTGCTGCCATTGCTATTTGCACAGTGGTATAGTTGGCACTTTTTATAAGTCAAATCTCTTTTCCATTTTTCGATTCTTCAGATCCTTCCTTCACTTGTCGCAAATCTTATTTGCACAGTGGTATTCGAATCTTCTCATTTGTATATTTGAATCCTAAGACCTCCGACATGAGTGAGTTAACTGATTTCATTCACCCAGCGGACCAGCTCGTCAAATTCACTGCTTCTTTCCGGGAGCTTCCTGAGACCAGCTTAAAGATTGGTGACTTAAGAGCACATAACACAGAATTAAAAGATTTATGGTCGGAAGTTAAGGAGAGATATAAGGTCTGTGTCCGAGAATTGTCTTCACAGAAAGACTTCGAACCGGCCACCATAGAGGAAAAGTATAAATCCTCAAAGGATACCTATTTACAGTGCCTCGTTCTTATAATCGAACAAGAAGACCGTCTTCTAACTATATCCGAATCAGGGTCCTCTCCTGGTGAACCAACATCATTAGCCAATAAGAGCGATAATGAAAGCCCTAGTCTATACGGGGTGAAGCTCCCATTTTGTGACACGGAAACCTTTAGCGGTGATTATCTAAAGTGGCCTTCCTTTAGAGATATGTTTGAAGCGATCTATATTCGGCATCCTCGCCTCGGGGAAGTTGAGAAACTTTTCCATCTCAGATCCAAAACAACCGGTGACGCATTCAATATAGTAGTCAAGTTTCCTTTAATTAATTCCAGTTTTAAGTTGGCATGGGAGTCATTACGCTCTACTTATGAAAACAGACGCATCATTGTCAATAATCAGGTCAAAAATCTCCTTAACTTACCACCGTGTTCAGTTGATTCGGGGAAATCTATAAAAAATCTTCAACGCCACATAAATGATAGCGTAGCGGCACTTCAGGCCCAAGGTATCCGAGTTTCTGGGTGGGATCCAATCCTGGTTTACATATGTTCTAACCGGTTACCTTCCAATACGCTCTTCTTATGGGAACAGTCCTTAGAGGACCCAACTGCCATCCCCACATGGAATCAATTGGATAAATTTTCAACTTCACGTTTTCAAGTACTCGAGACTATAGCGGATGTGACATCGCCAAGCGTACCCAATATTACCAAGTCTCAGAGACCTCCAAGACAAGCAACTCGACGAGTTAGTACCTACTATTCCAAACTTCAAGAGATTGAAGCTACTCACTGGGATAGTATAGTCGAAGCTGACACATCCCAAATATGGGAAGCGTTCGTTACTGAACTTCCCGATATACAACACCTGAAAATTCCTAGATGATTACAATATTCACCCTTGTATCTGTGTCAATTCCACGGGTTTTGTGATTCCTCCGAAAAAGCATACGCTGCAGCTCTATATTTGAGGGTAGAGTCACCCGAAGGTTTGATAAGTTCACATCTAATATGCGCTAAGTCTAAAGTAGCCCCAATCAAGCCCGTTTCGTTTCCACGTCTTGAACTCTGTGGCACGGTGTTATTATCCAAACTCGTTACTGCTCGTCTTACTCCGGATCAGTCTATCTCGCATCAAACCTATTTGTGGACCGACTCTTCCATAGTGCTAGCATGGCTCCACAAGCATCCTAACACTTGGAAAACATTCGTAGCTAATCGTACTAGTGAAAGAATAAGCAACGTAGGAAACGCTAACTGGAATCATGTCAAGTCCAGCGATAATCCTGCAGACTTGGCAACGCGAGGATTGACTCCCAAGGAACTTGAAACCAACACTCTTTGACATGGGCCTAATTGGCTTCGTGAGCCAGAAAATCTTTGGCCTAGTTCCACTCCCGGTCAACCTCCTCTCGATCATCTGGAGGCAAAAGTCGTTCCCTGCTTCACGGGACAAGTTATTTTTACAGATGTTTTAGAACGTTTTTCTTCACTGCCACGAGCTCTGCGTGTCCTAAGTTATGTTTTCCGTTTTTGCTACAATGCTCAAGCCAACCCGAGTCTTAAAATTTTCCATCGAAAGCATCTTATAGTAACTCAAGAAGAAATCAATTTTGTAAGAAATCGTTTAATTTTGTTAAGCCAACAAGCTCATTATCCTCGTGAATACTCAGCTTTGTTCAGCGCGAAGCCTCTACCGCGCAAAAGTACGATATTACCTCTCAATCCTTTTCTCGACGAAAACTCACTGCTCCGAATGAATGGTAGGCAATCAAATTCTGACCTCTCATATAGCGAGAAGAACCCCATCATAATTCCTTATTCTTCTCAGCTAGCGAAGCTTTTAGTGCTTTTCATTTGCAATTTGACACTACATGGAGGTAATGCCCTCATGTTGTCGGTCGTCAGGCGCATGTATTGGATACCGAAATTAAAAAATTTGATTAAAGCTTGCATTCGTCAATGCAAAATCTGTATCATTCATAAAAAACAACTTCGTTCTCAACTTATGGCGGCTCTTCCCACCGAAAGATGTTCATTTTCACCACCTTTTACCTTTACCGGCGTCGACTTTGCCGGCCCGTTTTCTATTAAGAGTTATTTAGGACGACGTTGTCGTAAAACCAAGGGTTCTGCTTGCGTATTTGTTTGTTTCACTACCAAGGCTATTCACCTTGAGGCAGCCAGCGATCTTTCTTCCCAAGTGTTCCTCGCAGCTTTCGCACGATTTGTAGCTCGCCGAGGATTGCCCAAAACCATGTTCTCCGACCACGGGACTAACTTCATTGGTGCAGACGCGGCATTGTGCCGATAGTTTGAAACGTTTTTATCTTCCTGCTCCGAGGAAACCCGTTCGAAGTATAGTGTGGAAGGTTTCGAGTGGACTTTTATTCCACCTGGTGCTCCTCATATGGGAGCCCTTTGGGAGGCAGGAGTGAAGAGCCTCAAACTCCATCTGCGGAAGCTTAGCGATACTAGTAAATTTACATTTGAAGAGTTCACTACGATTTTAACTCGCATCGAAGTATGTCTCAATTCGCGCCCTATTTCACCGATGTCTAATTATCCAGCCGATCCTTTAGCCTTGACTCCCGGACACTTCCTCCGTGGCAGTCCGGTACTTACGTTTCCGGAACCTTACTGTAATGAATCTTCTCTCTCCATTATTAATCGATGGGAAAAATTAAAGTGTCTCCAACAACAATTCTGTCAAAGATGGAAAAATGAATATTTAACCGAATTGCAAAAGCGTTACATATGGCAGTTTCCCAAAGAGAATGTAAATGTTAATGATCTTGTGGTTGTTAAACAGGAGAATACTCCCTGTACCGAGTGGCGTCTTGGCCGCATTGTTAAGGTGTGCCCAGGAAGTGATGGAAGGGTAAGAGTCGCAACTGTGAAGACGCAACATGGTGAAATCACGCGTCCCATCGTTAAATTATGCGTTTTACCAAATAATTAAGAACCTAATTTCATGCCACCAGATAAAATTCAATTCAAACTACACTAGTCAAAACAATTAAAGTAACACTTGAAAAAACTCAAAAATTGAGTGGTTTTTTATAAGGCTGTATCTCAGTAGAAAAAAGTCGGATTGAATTGAAACAAAAAGTTTTTCAAAGGTTATCATTTTTTCTTTTCAAATTATTTTGAGTTAATAAAGTACCGTTAGTCGTTTTCGCTTGAGCGTAAAAAATGTTCACTCAATTTCAAAATCGAAAAAAAAAATAAACTTTGATTGTTCATAAAATGAGCGGAATTTTTTTTTCAATCCAACCAATCTAAGATTCAATTTGAAAATTTTGTTGACTTTAATTCACTGTTTAGTTCAGATCGCTACGATTTTTGTTCTACTCAAAAAATGGGTTTACATGCAAAAACACAATTTTGACTTTGGACCCTAATAACTCCGCTAAATATAGACTTACAAAAAAAATAAAGGCAGATTTGAAAAATTTATTAAATTTTCTACACAAAAACATTTTGAAAAAATAAAAATCTTGCTTTTTTTCAATTTTTTTCTCTCAATTTAAAAAAAGGTCAAAAAACGCACTTTTCAACTTTTTCATAAAAACTACCGTTATTTTGTGGTTTTCAGTGATACAATTAATCTGAGGCTTAATTATTAAAGCTCATAAAATTTTCTTGATTTTGGTGAAAATTTCACATCAATACGATTAACCGTTTCTCTGTTTCGATCAATCAAACTTACGAAACACTTTTTTTTTTCAATTTTAAGGAAAGTTTTGTTTTTTCTTATTTTTCTGTTCTTTTGAATTTGTTTATTTTTTTATGTTTTTTATTTTTTCCATTGTCATTATGATTATGTGAAATTCGGACGAATTTCCTTGATTTTGATGAAAATTCGTCCGAATTTCACATAAGCATAATGACAATGGAAAAAATAAAAAACATAAAAAAATAAACAAATTCAAAAGAACAGAAAAATAAGAAAAAACAAAACTTTCCTTAAAATTGAAAAAAAAGTGTTTCGTAAGTTTGATTGATCGAAACAGAGAAACGGTTAATCGTATTGATGTGAAATTTTCACCAAAATCAAGAAAATTTTATGAGCTTTAATAATTAAGCCTCAGATTAATTGTATCACTGAAAACCACAAAATAACGGTAGTTTTTATGAAAAAGTTGAAAAGTGCGTTTTTTGGACCTTTTTTTAAATTGAGAGAAAAAATTGAAAAAAGCAAGATTTTTATTTTTTCAAAATGTTTTTGTGTAGAAAATTTAATAAATTTTTCAAATCTGCCCTTATTTTTTTTTGTAAGTCTATATTTAGCGGAGTTATTAGGGTCCAAAGTCAAAATTGTGTTTTTGCATGTAAACCCATTTTTTGAGTAGAACAAAAATCGTAGCGATCTGAACTAAACAGTGAATTAAAGTCAACAAAATTTTCAAATTGAATCTTAGATTGGTTGGATTGAAAAAAAAATTTCCGCTCATTTTATGAACAATCAAAGTTTATTTTTTTTTCGATTTTGAAATTGAGTGAACATTTTTTACGCTCAAGCAAAAACGACTAACGGTACTTTCTTAACTCAAAATAATTTGAAAAGAAAAAATGATAACCTTTGAAAAACTTTTTGTTTCACTTCAATCCGACTTTTTTCTACTGAGATACAGCCTTATAAAAAACCACTCAATTTTTGAGTTTTTTCAAGTGTTCCTTTAATTATTTTGACTAGTGTATTTTCCACGCTTGAGTATTTATTTCTTTTTCTATTCGACTGTCATCAATATGTTTAACTGTTAAAAAATTTGTCTTTCTTTATTCATGCACTGAATTCTCGATTCTTGTAGCCCTTAGATATTTTAAGTTATATTTAAGTTGGCGTATTACGCCAAGGGGGGCGGTAATGTTTACGCCAATCTAGTGCTGGAGTAAGTTTCGCTTCGAAGCTTACTCCACCCATGTAAACCCCTTTTAATACCGACCTTTCGGAACGCGCCCTAAGGTGGCTGCCGGAAATAAAGGAAACAAAACTTTTTTCGGCATCCATCTTAGGCACGCGGTTTTTCATTTGTTCTCTTTGTATCTTGAACCATCGAAGAAGCCACATCTCGGCGTACTCACTCAGCTCTATCTTTTTAATCATTTCTTTTTGTAAAGATTAAACCTTCTAAAAATTCAATAAAAAGACGTTCATATTGGAACTATTATTATTAAAATCACGTCGTCGAGTTTTTTCTATTGATGGTGATTGGTCTCGCACCGCTCAGAAATTAGTGCAATTCATCCAACAAATTTGGAAAATATTCCCGTCGCCGCTTCGTGAACAGCCTGCTCCATCGCTCGTGGACATCGCGCTCCCAATCGCACGTAATCAACAACAATAGAAAACTCAGAAATGTCAAGCTCGCAGTATATGTGTAAAATTCGTGTATCGAGGAAAAAAATCAATTTCTTTGTGAAAGAAATGCGTTTAAGGGGAAAAAAATTGCCACTTTTACGTAAAGGCGCGTCCATATTATGCCGATTGGCCTATGCTCGAGGTGGATTAGGTTTGAATTCTTGACCCAGGTTTTTCGTCATTTGAATTGAGTACTCTAGATGGAGTTTAGTTGAAAAAATGTTGAGATGACAACTGCTGGCGTATCTAAAATCATCGTAGTATTGAATTTTTGTTCATGTTTGTAGTTTTTAGTTAGAAAACGGACAAGACGGACGATACACGAGTGAAAAAAAAATATATAGCTTGTGTTAAAATCAGTTGTAGTCACACAAACGTCAGACAGTTTGCAAACTCCTCAACTTGGGTTTTTAAGCACAAATTTCGACTCGACTCTGCTCTTTAAGCGGAGTCGAGTCGGTTGAAGCTCATTTCAACTCAACACAGGTATACAAAGGGGCGAGAGTGTCACGACGAACGTGACATATTAGCGAAAAACTGGATTTTGTGACCTTTTAACCCTTCTATAACTATTTTAGGGGCCGGTTATAGCTATCATTGAAATGGATCCGGAAAAATCTTTGAATGGATATTTAACTATATTTTCTTTTGAATAGAAGTGCAAATTATATACCAATCGATCGGAAATCACTCCAAGAATTTTTATTGACATAAAAAAGTTCAATTACACGCTTATTTTTTCTTTAAAATGTGTTTTTCCATTTTCCGGTTGTAAATTCATTTTCCTGAACAGCTGATTGTTTTATGTCAAAAAATGAAACAAATCGTTCCAATGATTTGCGTTTCAATTTTGTACAATTCCAATGATCTGTGTTTCAACTTCTCACAGTTCCAATGATAGAATTACGGCAGGAAAAAATTTCCGGACAGAAATTTTCAATGATTGCTATAACCGACCTACCAGAAAAATTCCAATGATGTGTTTCAATGATGAAAACCAATGATAGCTATAACTGGCCTCTAACACACTCTCAATGCTGGATGGTGATTTGACGTGTGTATACCCTGCTTAAAAGACCTGTTTCTATGTTAAATAAAAGACACATAATAGCCGCGTTTTATTATCCTCACTCACCCATATGGGTTTATTTTTTGTACACAAACCAACAACAACCTGGGACCCGAATAGCTATCGGGTTTATTTTGTAACTCAAAAACTATGTTCTTAATAATATGGCGGATAGATGGCGAGTGTGAGACAAAAAAGAAGTTATTGTAGAAAGATTTAGTAATATCAGCCATATTCATAAAAAATAACGCGTATTCCACTCTTAGCCAGTTTTATAATGACAAAATCAGGGACTCTCAAGCGCATTTAGTTTTAATGTTTTGTCTCGGTCTAGTTGAAATATCTAAGGTAGGTGCAATGATGCTAGATTAGTGCTTGCGAAGACACAATTTCAGCGCCCTTCCGATCCTCGCGCCCTAGGCTGCAGCATAATTAGCCTAAGGGTTAATCAGGCCCTCAAGACAACACCGATGCACGTGAGAGGAGTAAACTCTAAAAAAAAATATTACCCATACGCCCAAGTGTACCAACAATTTGCAACAGGAAAGCTTTAATCCCAAACTGGATTTATTTACATAATGTCGGTTTAATTTCACTCAGAAGTTCCATGAAACTTACCTTGGGTGTAGGGGCCTTTGTGCTATTCCAGACGATCACTTATCTGTGTTCTATGTTCATTCCAGATCCGTTCAGTAGTTCTGGAGTTATTGAGCAGCAAACATAAATCAATCCACACTTTCACATTTATAATAGTCGTGTTTTTTTCACTACTCGGTAGCCAGTAAAGTAATCAAGTGCGAAAAAAACGCTCCAACTCACTCTATCTGTCAAATTCAATTTAAATTTCAATGTTGGCACTCAATTCAAAAAACTTCAAAATTCTTCACCATTTAATTAATAATTTTCAACAAAAAAGTGTGCCCGGTTAAATTTAGTTTTATTATTTTTCGTTTTCCAACAGCCAACCCGAGAGTTTATAATGCAGTGGTGAATGATAAAGAAAGAACCCATCAAGAGAGCAAAAAGGAAAAAAAAACAATTTTCAGCTTCAAAACCAAGTCGCAAAAATTATTCGTCCACATCTCCTATTTAAGTGAAATATTGCAAGAGTAAAAAAAATAAAAAAGATTTTGGAAAACTATTTTTCGTTTTCTTGACGAACTCCTCGATTGAAAATTTGCACATGCAAACAGAAAAAATTTGTCGTGTTTTGTGTGGACACTTTTTTTTTGGCAACGGGAAGAGGGGCCACAAACACTGAACACAGCAGAAGTAATTTTGCATGAATTCTATTTGATTTTCCTCGCGCAACAATCGGAAAATTTTATCGAAGGGCTGTTCCTCCATCTTTTTGTTTGTTTTTTCATCAAATACAAATAATTTTCAAAATTGCCAAAATAGCAAAATAATTCTTCTTAACGCCATCAGCGCCATCTACATTTCAATAATATGAAGTTCTATCTCCGGCTTATCTGTCATCATTTTACTGGCCTCTTTATCGACTGTAAAATCAAATTGTTGTTGTTTGCCAAGGGAAATTTTGCTGTGCTGGCTACAGAGTAGTGAAAAAAACACGCCTAATATTAGTGTGATGAATTTCGTCCTCCGATTTGTGGTATTATATACCGTGAGTCACAAAAGTAAGTGAGCATTCATAGTTTTTCTATGTTCATTCAAAAATAAATGAAAACCGTTATGAATGTGGAAACAAGTGCCATTTAAAATTGTGATTGGAAAGTAAGGATCACGTGATGAAGCAAAAAAACCGTTAATCATTTGCTTAAATTACAGATTTGCTCACATTTTTAAATTAGTTGCATTTTTGATGTCACATAAGTAAGTAAGCGTCACCAATAAATATTTCTTTAATACGCAGTGTTGTGATAAGCTTTGGATTATGTCCGTGTTTTTGTTTCTTACACCTGTATTACATATTTATGTATTTTTTTCAGTTCAGCATTAGAAAAATATTTTGTAAAAAAGATGGCTCCAAGGGGCCAACAGCTTAGTTTGGATTTGAAAGAAGTTATCATAAGGCACTGTTTGGACAATAAATCAGAGCGAGAAATTGCTAAAATCGTTGACAAAAGTCCATCTACTATACAAAAAATGCTGTATAACGTCCGCACACAGCTTAAATCTCCACCACAGTCACCGGATTTAAACGCAATCGAACACTTATGGGAACATCTCGATCGACAAGTAAGAAAACATCATATAAGGACTAAAAACGATTTAAAAAAAAGTTCTTACAGAAGAATGGTATAAAATTCCCTAAAGTATTACACAAAACTTGGTTAAGTCAATGCCTTCACGAATGAAGGCAGTTATTAAGGCCAAAGCATTGACATAATATAATATGGACTGCTAGTTGCCAACTTCACGCGTGTTCAGCGTAAAGAGCGCCATTGGTTCAGGGTGGCCAAAAAAAGAACGATTCCAGCTGTCAAAAATGAACAAAAACAAAAACATAAACAACGAGGTCGCTGTGCAGTGTTACCGCAGGGAAAAATATTTTCGAGTCCAAGATGCTTGAAAAACGAGTCCACGTAAAAAAAAATTAAATACTTTCAGAAATAATTTTGTTTTAAATTTTTAACATACTTATTTGTATTCTGCAAACAAAAAATGTTATAAAAACGAGTCCCCGAGCCAAGGAAGAAACAACGAGTCCATTTTCAATCAGTGTGGTAACACTGTCGCTGTGAATTCAAACATATTTTTTGGGACTAATTTGGCCGCTTCGAACCCAGAGACAAAAGGAGATGGGAAACTGACTTACGTTTTACCCTCCGGATACCGCAAATTTTATTTTACTGTTACTCGTGTATGTGAATAAATGAGAAAAAACAGCAACAAAAATCAGGTGGCATGTCGAAGTTTACTGAGATAGTATTGGCAAAAACACACATACTCTTGCAGTAAACTTTGACCGCAGCTTGTAGATATTGTCATTTTGACAGCTTGGTTTCCCATCTTACTTTTAACTCATCTGTGTTCGAACCTTTGTATATGGATTTACCAGGTAATATCAAGAATGGTTTTCTGCTTGGTTTGACAGTTTTTTGACGGTTTTTTACATAAGTTTGTAATGTGTGTTCTCTGCTTGCTTTGACAGAAAACCATTCTTGATAGTACTAGGTAAATGCATACTTTGTATATGCATTTACCTAGTACTATCAAGAATGGTTTTCTGTCAAAGCAAGCAGAGAACACACATTACAAACTTATGTAAAAAACTGTCAAAAAACTGTCAAACCAAGCAGAAAACCATTCTTGATATTACCTGGTAAATCCATATACAAAGAATGCATATACAAAGGTTCGAACCAATGGCACTGCTGTAGCTTGTACTTTTTTTTCTCATGAAATGTATGGAAATGACAAGTGACTAGCAGTTAATATATATTATGTCAATGGGCCAAAGGGTACCCTACAAAGTACTAATTATGATTTAAACAGATATTCAATTGAAGTGCTTACTTATTTATGTGATATAGGCCCATTTGCTGATTCGGAACATAAATTTATGTTCTACGCATAAAGTTCACCTTTTGTATGGGGTTTTTAAGTAGAACTTATCGATTTCCGGAACGTCCCATATAAAAACGAAAACTTTAAGTTGAACATAAATTTATGTTCTGAATAAGCAAACGGGTCATAAATTTCCTATAATTTCTTTTTTAAGATGAAATTTAATTAAGTTTTCATTATGATTATATTAAAAATGTTATTTTTGATTCAAAATTATTCTTAAACAAAATACATACACAATTCTTTTATTTTTTGTTTGATCCTACAAGCATTTTTCCGGAAACAAGGTTTGAATAAAGAGGTGCTTACTTACTTCTGTGATTCACTGTATAATTTTATGTACGAAAACCATGAGTGAATTTGTTCCCGAGTCAAATGGCTACTAAGCCCGAGGGTTTTCTCTAGAACTTCAACCGGAACACAAATAAAGAGGAACTATCAATCAGAAAACTTTATTTATACAAAGCATAAGAAACAGTTTAAAAGTGAACAGAGAAACTTCAAAAATAATACGACGACGGAAACAATTCCTTTGGTTCTATGCATTTTCCTTTTTTAACTGGCAAGTTGATTCATCTAAGGAACATAACGAGACAAATTAAATTCATGTGATACAACAGAATTCACTATTCCTTTGCAATCTTACCAAACAAATTGCGTATTTCATGGTAGTTTATCTCCTTTTGTTTTGAAAGGACAGCCAAGCGTCTTCTAGCTTCAGAGAAATATATCTCCATGATATGAATTTCTCTGGGATCAAGGTTGCCCAATAAATTCATAGATAGACACCAATAGAATGGAATGCTTCTCTTTTGTAACGAAATCAGCAGCACATCTAGCATCTATGAAGAAAAATTCAATACCAGGACTTCAAATTGAAAATACCAAGTTGTTTACATGAAGCAAAAGTTTTCCTGGTGACTGCATCCAGAAACTGTCAACTTGCTTATCATTTTCCAAGAGAAAAAGGCTCTTTATGAAATAACTTTTCATTGAACCTCTGGGTATACTGTTCAATTTGTCACGCAAGCTCTTCAAAAGCCTCAACGTTGGCTTCAAATTGTTTTTTCTGGTCAGCAAGTCCTTTTCCACTTGAGGCACACATATAGAAAATGTGAATTCGCGACCCCTTATTGGGCCAACACTTGGTTTGGGAACAGCAAACCAAAGTTTATGCTTAACGTTTGCGGGAAATTTTCTCTGGCAAAACCAATCATAATTGGCGTTGAATTTAAAAGCCGGCACAAAATCAATTGCTATTTTACGTTGCCCAGAGATAGCCGTGAATGTGTGAGCCGTTCCACGCTTTGAATAAAGTAGATTGTACCTTGTGCCGTTAGCACTAGTCACGGAGGAACCGTACACTTGTAATGCTTTTTCTATGACATTTTCAAGCCAATTCTGAATTCCGTAGCGCCTTAGGAATCCCTCACCGCAGATGAAACTTTTAAACCTTCGATAAATTTCATGATATTTTCCATCGGCTCGCATTAAGTTCAAAGGCTCGGAAATGTCAAGTTTGACAAAACCTGGACGCAATTGATCCGGTTTGAGCACAATGCGCTCGTAAAACGGTAGATTGAGCAAAAAATGCACATCAAACTCATCTGGGACTTCGAGTTTTATATCGTCCAAGTAGCTTCCTGAAGAAATTGAAAGAACAAAAATTCTGAGATGAAATTTGCTTGCAATTACTACGTCAAACTTACCAAAGAGGCTTGGGCCGCCATAAATCTCGCGGAACACCGGATCAGTTTTTTTCATTATGTCCATCACATAGTCCCTAATACAATCAAAGTCTTTGGCATATTGTTCACGATCTCCTTTCTGTATAGAGATTTCATTGTCTATGCGACTAATGCAGTCCTCAAAGCTCAACATCTGAAATTGGCATCAAGCACACGTTTTAAATTAAATTGCTCTTTTTTGAGTTTTAAATTAAACAAGAATGTACAAACCTTTGCTTTTAGTTGGTTTAATTCTCAAATCACGGAATTTATTCGAATTGATCAGTTTGTTGCTTGCAACAGTCTGAGTTCTAGTCACCATTCACCAAAGTTTACTCTAGACTCTACTAATTGTGACAGCAAACAAAAATTCGAATTCAAGTGAAGTTAATTCTTTGTAAGTGGGTATTCCCCGTGTTCGTTCTTGAGTGTTGAGTGTGGATGTGGACTGTGGATTTTCGGCTTTGTAATATTATATCTGACGGGTACTATCGAACTGGCATTCGATTGTGACGCCATCTAGTTACAAGCACAGATATCGATGTTTTGAAGAATTTGGAGAAAATAATAATTTGAAAGACAGTGGGCGCATTCACTAACCTACAGCCGTATTCATATGTGGTTTTCCATTGAATTAAAACATTGATGTGCCGTCGACGGGCCGGCAATATATTTTTTTCTTAAACGTTTTCCAATGGGAAAAGTATTGATGTTTTTTCCCGACGAATTGATTCGTTTTGAATTAGTCTTTTGAGACGAATCTACACAGATTTTCACACTGATTTTAACACATACTAAAAACTTGACAGTTTTTGCAAATGGAATAATTATGTGTTGAAGAGGAAAATAGAAGAGAGTGCGTTTTTGTTGTGTTATAATTGCTATAAATAATAGAAAAGTGAATATCTATATCTATATCTATATCTATACTTCTATACTAATATTATAAAGAGGAAAGGTTTGATTTTGAAACTACTGGACCGATTTAAAAAATTCTTTCACCGTTGGCAAACTACACTATTCCCAATTGACATAGGCTATGTTTCATTTTCAAAAAAATTAGGGATCCTTGCCAATGTTAAAAAAACATACTTTTTCCACCCCATCAAAATACAAAAAAAAAATATGATCAATTTCAAATATTGAAAATTATGTTTGTCAGATGTCAGATCTGAAATTATTCATGTAAATTGAAAATATATTATTTTATGTCAGTCAAGAAAATATATAGTCGTAAAATATTTTTTTCCATCGACAAAAACACGTACACTTGACATTTTTTGCAGTCGATATATTTTCTTTTTTAGATTTGTTGTTTTTGAGATATAATGGGCGTGGGAAGCGGTTAGTGGAGTAGCGGGGAAGTAGGTAGCGGGTAGCGCATAGCGTGGTGATGGTTAACGGGAGTGAGTAGCGGGTAGCGTGGTAAAGGGGTAGCGGTTAGTGTGTTGAAGTAGAGTAGGTAGCGGGAAGCGGGTAGTGGGGCAGAGGTTAAGCGGGTAGCAGGTAGCTCTGGAGGGTAGGAGGGTAGCGGATAGTGTGGTAGCAGCGTATAAAAGTGAAGGCACTGTGAAGCGTGGCAGGGTACTGCTAGTTATAAATAATAATAATGAAAATAAATATCGTTGTGTTCTCAAGAATAGGTACATATAACAAGGGCATCATTACAAGCATTCTTCATTCGAGGACGAAGATATGCTGAAAATTTTCAATTCGATCATTGGATGAATTTGACGCATGTTGAAGCAAATAATGCATTGCTATCCAAGAACGAAATTCATTCAATTTAAAATTTGGAAAATGTTGTACAAAATTATTGGACGAAGAATGAATAATTGTTTATCTTGTTTGTTTATGCTAACAGCTGGAACACTAGTACACTTACAAAAATATATTGCTACGTTTTTCCTTTCCATTGACACCAAAAAATATTGATTTTTAGTAGTGACGGCCCGTCTATTTCATGTGGTTCAATGGAAATCGACAATAATGATTTTTCTTTAAATCGCTGGAAATCTGCGTCGGAATTTCAAAATGAGCGATTTCATGCATTGTGATTAGATTTACTTTTTGTCCGATTGTCTCCGAAACAAAAAAGTGTCGAAAATAAAAATATTTTTCACTCACAAAACAACAAAGAAGTGCGTCGGTACGCGTCTTTAGTTTATGTACGATTCGGGTGCGGTGAAGGAAATAAAACTTCCGATCGGAGAATTTTCCGGTCGGGTACGGTAATAAGGCTGAATGTTATAAATTTGAAAGTGTGGATGGATGTATGTTTGTTGCTTCATAACTCCAGAACGACTGAACGGATCTGGATGAAATATAGAACACAGATAAGTTATAGTCTGGAATAGCATAAAGGCCCCTCATCCAAGGTAAGTTTCATGGAACTTCGGACCGACTATGTAAATAAATCCAGTTTGGGAATAAAGGTTCCTTTACTTTTGGTGGCGCTACAGTCCAGGTCGGACCAGGGCAATTTCCTGTTGCAAATTGTTGGTAAACTTGGGAGTATGAGTAATATTTTTTTTTGAAGTTTACTCATTTGGAATCGTTTGGGAGTACGAACCGCCGCATATAAAATTAATTCGTAAGAATGTATGTGCTTCGTTTGGCATTGTTAGCAATACCCCACTTTGTGATAAGTTTAACCTTTGATTTGAAAAGGTTGAATTGAACTATTTTAAACAATCTATGTTGCGCCGAATAATATCATCAATTGGCGTTACATAGCCATTGTTACGGCCCTTTTTGCCGTGGTTCCATTTGGCTGGTGTGTTCCCGTCGGCTAGCTCTTGTCGCGGGCCCTTGAACCTTGGCCGTAAGCAAAAAAAAATCCAGCCGTTGTGCATCTAAAGATGTTTTCATGATGCGCGAGTAAATTACCTCGACCCTCCCTTCCACGATTGCCTCCCTCGCTAGGGCAATCCCTTGATTCGGCTTCTTCTTCTTATTCCCACATTTCCCCCTTCATATCATCCTCTGATATCTTCACTACCCTCTCGCTCTCATCCCATCATTGTAAATAAATTACTCCATTTTAATTTAATTTAATATAAATTCAAATAAAGTTCAAGTTGTTGGTCGTTTCTTTTTTGATTCTTTTTTATTAAGCTGGTTTCGCTACGAGCTTTTCTTTTAAATAGTACTTAACTTATACGATTAACGAGGATATTAATCAATACAAAATTTTAATAAGAAACTAATTAGACTTTTACTTTTGATAGAAAGAAGTACACAATGATTAATTAAAAAAAATTAAAGCAAAATTTTATGATTTTAGAATTAAAAAAAAACTGTTTAAAGCAAGTTCAGGAATTGAACCCGGGTCTTCGAGACTTGGCTTAATTTTGTCCTCGGCACCTAGACAACTAGGCTACCGAGCTCTTGTGTTTGGACGTTGCTGCAGAGGCTTTGAATTGTCACGTTTTCCTTAGGCATTGGCGATCGGCGAAATACCGTCTAACGCGAACGGGTTTCTAATTTTCCTGTTCGCCTAATGCAGCACTTTGACTTTAGATATTCTTTGCCAGAATAAATCTATTAAAAAAACACAGTGCGTTTAATTAAGCACGAGTATATATATAATATATATGTATGTATATATGTGATTCGAATATATGCAAAATACAAATACATATGTCAGAATATATTGCACTTTTTTGATTGGAAAAATGCCAAATAATATTTCATATTTTTCATACCTTTTTTGTTTGTTTCAGTTTAGTTTTGTGAATTTGATTCTCCTGACCTCAGGTATCAAAAATGTGTTTCGCACACTGGTTCCTTTGTCTTTCTATATAATATATTATATAGGATACAATATACGTATGTATATACGAAAAACTTTTTTTGGACTATGATATTAGGTTGATTGAAAACTCTGCTCGCTTGAAAGGTCCGAATGAAAAGAAAGATTGGCAAATTCCTACCAAAGCGACAGACAATATCATAGGGGATCTATTGGAGCTTTTGTCCATTGGAAAGGAATCTCCGTAACTCACCCATACCAGTACTTCTAAATCCCGCTTCAAGACTATCAATTCATTGCTCTGATAATCTCGTCTCATTTGTTGCATTCGAAAATCTCAGCTCGATTTTGAATACTATTGTAGCAACCCCAAAAATTCAAACGTCTTTAGATCAACAGATCAGAAAACCCTTTATGCATTTAACATCGGTTTTGTTCCTTGCTACGTTGATCAGATTGAAAAATTTCGTTGCCTACTTCAGGGCTGATTCTGAATACAAAACAAGACTAAATGAATCAAATGTATGACTAGCGGTAACAGGGCTTTGCTTTTTCCTGGAACAATACTCCAGGAATATGCAAACGGAACCCACGATTAACATAAAGGAAACAGGCATTTTAACAAAACCGACTCCATAACCGAGGAAAGACAAATTTCAAATAAATAGTAGCAGTTACTTAAACGTTCTTGTTTTGGTTTTCTTTTTTTGTACGTAGAACAATTATGATTTGAATTGATTATAAGGTATCATCTAGTTAATCTGTTGGTCTTTAATTACAGATAGGATCGCAAGTGCAACGAAAACGAAAATGTAAACAAGAAGAAACAAAATCATCGAAGAACAGCAACACAATTTTCCTTAGAAAAAGCCTAAGCTAGCTAAACAACAGACCCTCAACAACTAGAACATTGTTCAAGGTCAGTTCTGCACTCAACTCAATGAGGTGCATGTTGTTTTTTTTTTCTGTTTGTTTCTTTTTCTTTTTGCAATAGGCAATGAAGTTTTGCCGTCGGTAAATTGACTATGGCAAGGAATGTTTTGCCGACGGGATTTGACTTTTCAATCGGGTCTCGAAAGGAGTTATCATTTTACGGTAGTTTTCTGTTTCTGGGTTTTAGTTACTTTTGAAGTATTAATATTGTGCATGATGATTCGATATCGCCAAAAAAAATGTATTCCTAATAGAAATGATGTTCTAAGTATGGATACGTGGGACGCGAACCCACTTAAACGAGAATGTAGCCGGGCAACTAAAAATCGTGTTTTCTAAGAATATTATAAATTTATATTCCTACTGCCGCATATCCTTGGCATGGAAAATACCTAAGGATTTGCCATTTAAATTTTCCAGCTCATACATAGCGCTGCCTATAACCTTTTTAACGCGGCATTTGACAAATTTAGGCAAAAGCTTAGCGTTAATGCCTTGAGTAAAATTACTCTGAGTGAAGTTTCGGCGTATTGTAGGGGTTTTTTGACTTAACGTATGCCCTGAATATATTCTCCGATAATTTCTGTCTAGCGAGGGTGGTTTTTACTGCATTTGGCAAGACTAACATTTCCGAGTCGTTCAAGGCATCCAGTTTCCGCAAGAGTTGATACGAAGATCCGTGTGATATCATGTTTTGCCCAAACAGAGCAAAGTAGGGTTGGCAATTCAATGATTCATGTATGTCGGATCGGAGGGCACAAGCAATGCTCGACAAATGAATATCCCAATCGTTTTGCTCCTTAGATATCATCACCCGCAGCTTGCTCAACACGCTCCTATTGACGCGCTCGGAAACGTTAGCCTGCGGAGAGTAAAGTGCTGTACGAATATGCTGCACCCCGTAAGTAGACAGAAAATTTTTAAACTCGTTAGAGATAAATTGACGTCCATTATCGGAGTGAATATATTC
This sequence comes from Sphaerophoria taeniata, assembly GCA_943590905.1. Lineage (NCBI taxonomy): Eukaryota > Metazoa > Arthropoda > Insecta > Diptera > Syrphidae > Sphaerophoria > Sphaerophoria taeniata. The sequence goes on from OX016540.1 coordinate 266,248,475, forward strand.
AGGGGTCCCGAAAGTATGAAAAATCTCGCCTTCGAGGAAAGCTATAACCTTCGAAGAGGTAGCTTTCGTCATCGGCTTGAGGAACACGAATTTGGTGAAGGCATCAACAACGACAAAAACATACACATTTCCTCGCCTCGTTCGCGGATAGGGTCCCAGAAAATCAATATACAACCTCTGAATGGGTCTTTCCGTCACAATCTGCTTGGTTATGGTTAGGATCCTGTTCGGTGCCTTTACCATTTTGCAGGTGTCGCAATCACTCACGAATGCCTTGATGTCTTTTGCCATTTTTGGCCAATAGTACTTATTTTTCAAACGAGCATAAGTTTTGGTAAAACCGCCATGACAACTGAGTTTAGACTCATGTGCTGATTTGATACATTCGTGAGTGAGAGCGTCTGGCAACCAAAGACGCCATAAGGAATCTTCCTCAACCACATCACCAGTCCTGAACCTTACTCTTTTGTATATGTATTTTCCCGATACAACAAGGTCAGGAAGAGCAGATTGATTGGAAAGGATGTTCTTTTTCAACTGGGTATATTGCTCCGAATCGAATTCAACAGAATCAAGGTCAATTTCCCTACCTATTGCCAAAGAATCAATCTCATCATGATTTAACACGGTTACTTTTGCAGAAACCTCTTCCATCTGCATTCGTGACAGGACATCTGGCACTACGTTGAGGGACCCCTTCCGATGTTCAATTTTGAAATTGTAGCCTTGCAATTCCAGTCTCCATCTAGCCAGTCGTCCGGATAACTCCTTCATCGACATCAACCATTTTAGGCTAGAATCACAGATAAGAAAATATACAGATGTCTCATCTCCATACAAAAAAATGATGTCAGTTTTTTAAATTCACGATCGACTATGAACAGGCAGTTGCCTGCTCATCGTCAAGCTCTTTAAGTTCATAAAAAAGCTCTGCCTGTTCATATGAAAGCTCTGCCTCGCCTGTTCATATTATGAAAGCTCTCATAAGCAATTTTGTTTTTTTGTTTTGGTAGTTTTTTTCTTTCATTTCTTTTTTCGTTTTCTTTTCCAATATTTTGTGTGAGCATCAGCGTTACCACTTTACTCCTTTCGAAGTAGATCTACCGATTTTTGAAAAAATGTTGAAAATTTACATCTTAAATCGAACCATCTCTTATTTCTTGAAATCTCCTTCACTCAGAAAAAAACTCATTGGTCCGAATACTACATATGCCTGCATCAAGATTACTGTCTCTGTGCTAGCAAACTGCGAGTGTATGGGGTAGGTAGAGTGATTTCAATTTTTTCTTATATTTTCTTGTTCGTGCATTTGTCTAAGCGTCAATGTATCCAGGTTCAATATTGAATATAAAAAACGTCCCTTGTTCTGAATCAACATCGCTTTTCTCCCAAATCAACTTCGTTTTTTTTTTTTGGTAAGTGGTAACGCCGGTGAGCATGGGTTGCGTATTGCGTTCGCTCTTGTTGATCGTTGACTTCGTATCGGTACCAATCATACCTAACATGTAGGCAATTAGACATGCACTTTTTGTTTTGATTGGGGACAGAAGATAGATTCAAGAACTTATGTGAATACTACTTATGTACTTAATTTACCTACTTTTTTAAATTCGGGTTACAGAATAAAAACACGCATACGGCACAGTGGTAATAAAAGACTCAATATTGTTTTAATTTCCCTGATTTTTTTTACAAGGAAATTAAAACGCTTATGAAATTTTTTGGTATGCAACATTATTAAGACATTACATATAATGGTGTTGACGAAATTTCCAAAAAATTGGTTGAGCCGTTTTTGAGAAATCTAGAAAAGAGTGTTATAAACTCAAAAGGTACTACATAAAATGGATCTCTTTTCCGATTGTTTTGTTATTGAAGAATATATTTTAAATAATAATCTTGGAATGCAATTTCACTAAAGATAACGTTTAGTATAATTGTGCAAAATTTTAACAAAGTCGGTAAAGCCGAAATGGAGATATACAGGAATTATAAGAAAATCAGCCACAAAATCCCTAGTATTAGAATTTCACTTCGATACAGGGCCAGTAAAGGGTAAAGATAAAAATCTGAAAAAATTGAAGGTTTGTTTTTTATTTATTTGGAGACGATTTAGCGGATGTCTTCATTAATTCTATCTTAAGGACCACCCTAATATATGTTATATTGATTTTAGTGCTCAGAATGTTTTGTTTCAAAATGTATTATCGAATGAATAAATAGAATATTCTTGATTTAAATCTTGGAAAACTTATTGGTTTTCAAAAGGAAAAATGTATGGAATTGGAGGTGCATTGGTTACCGAAAGCAAAAAAAAAATGGAAAATTTGGTTTGGGGATCTCGGAAAACTCTGGGAGTGCACGCAGAATTTCCAGACTAAAATCAAACTTTTGCATGGAATTTAAGGTGCAATTGCACAAATGGTTTTACAAACGGAAAAATAGAAAATTGTTGGTGTAAAACTAGAAAAATTTAGGAAAAGAGCGGAAAAAATAAAACAAATAAAATTCATAACTGAAAATTTAAATAGAAATATGTACTTCAAAAATAGATTCAATCTGGAAAAAAATGATATCATATAATTTCTTGCAATTGTTGATTTTTCAATTTCTTTTTTTCAAAAATCCTAGTAAAATTAATTTTTTATATATTAAATTTTTCGAAAGTGTCTAAAAATTAATTTGGGTATGCAGTATTCAAATATATGTAACTATACATTTTATAAATAAATTTCGATTTTTAAAATTGATTCGTTTTCGAGATACAGAACTTTAAAAAAAAGTTTAAAAATATGTTTTAAAAAAAAAAAAAAAAATATTATTTGGGCAATATATAGGTACGTACTTCCAGAAAAAAAAATATGCTGATCGCATTTTCATTTTTGGAAAAAATCTTATTACAAAAAAACGTTCTATGAGAGGTACGGTTTTGGAGCAGTACAAAAATATTTTTTTTACATAGAATACATCAATGCTTTAAAAATAAAAAAAAAAATTTGGTCTTAAAAAAAATCAAAAAGATAAGCTATGCGTTTTTCCTCAAACCTCTAATTTTCAAGTTTGAAGTCAATCGGACTTGTGGTTAAGGCGCTGTAAGTGCGTTTACAGACAGACGACGGAATCGCCGGACCCACTTTTTTCGATTTGAGATGATGATGAGATATGAAATTACGATGATAGAGAATCGTAATGTCATATCTCATCATCATCTCAAATTATTTTTTACGAATTCAATAATGGCAAGTATATTCTATGTGTCGCAAGTAAAAAGCATTAAATTGTTTGACAAAAACAAATTCACAAAGTACTGTGAAGCTTCACAATAATTGAAGTTAACATTTACAAATTTACGTAATCAACCAAAATCAATGCTATTCGTTTTTTCGAAAAAAAGTAAACCTACTTAATTTTTTTTCCTTAAGAGTAAGAATAATTTCAAAAAACCACTGTCTCAAATATGCCTTAACTATTCAATCCAGGTCCCAGGACAATTCAACTACATATACCTATCCTGTGATCGGTATACCCAGAAGGCAGATAGCCGATCAAAATTCAATTTTTTTTTTGTTTTTTGTTTTAATATCTTCATGAGATCAGAATTGATCAAAATTAAAACATTCAATTTCATTCTTCGTTAACGCTTTAACGACCATCGAGATTTTTAATACATTTTACTACTAATCATTAATACAATCACAGGTATTCAAGTGTATAAGTGCAAAAACTTAATAAAAGCAAATAGAAACGCAATAACTTCATTGCATACATATCCAAAATCGTATCATTACGAAATAAAACACAAATACAATTGAATAATTTTAAGGATGTGTTAACGTAAAACGACAAAAAAGTTGTTTTTGAATTTTTGTTTTCTTTCCATATCAAATACAAAGAGGTCAATTGAGGTGGCAAAATAGGGGATGAAAAGAGAAAACATAACAAAAACAAATCTTATTCTCCGGGTTTGCGAGTTAAAAAGAAAAAAGACGAAAACTAACAAAAAAGATTTGGAAAGGAAAAAAAGCTTTTTTTGATAAAATTCGTTTTCATAGAACACTTTTTCCCATATGGATTAGACATCTGTATAATTTCTTATCTGTGCTAGAATGGTCTGTTATTATTTTGAAAGGCAATCCATCAACGTAGGGCCTAAACTTCCTGACACTCAGTACAGCTGCAAGACATTCTTGCTCAGTAACCGTGTAATTTTTCTGAGCTTTATTCAGCTTTTTTGACATATAGGCAATAGGTGATTCGTTGTCGTTCTCATCCAGCTGAAAAAGAACACCACCTACCCCATCAGAGGAAGCGTCACATTGAATTATAAATTCTTTCGAAAAGTCAGGTTGTTTTAAGACCGGAGACGAGGAAAGTGCAGCCTTAAGCTTGTCAAATGCATTCACTGCTTCCGGTGTCAATTCAAATTTTGTCTTTTTTTTAAGACATTCGGTAAGCGGAGCGGTCACGTCGGCATAGTTTCGAATGAATCGGCGATACCATCCGGTAAGACCCAGAAACCTTCGCACTTGCCGAATTGTCGTAGGAAGAGGAAAATTCACCATTGCCTCCACCTTGTCAGGATTGGTTTTTAGGGTTCCTTGACCGACAATGAAACCAAGGAATTTTATCTCCCGCATGCAGAACTTGCTTTTATCAAGGTTTATTGTAAGGTTGGCCTTACGCAAACAGGCTGCCACCTCGGTAAGGACACGCATGTGGGAATCGAAGTCTGGAGTGCATATTAGCAGGTCATCAAGGTAGACAAACACATTATCACGGAGATGACTGGGAACTACCTGATCGATTACTCGACACATTGTCTGACCAGCATTACTCAGACCGAAAGGCATCACTCTGAACTGGTAGAGTGGTCTACCTGGTACGGCAAAAGCAGTTTTTTCACGAGATTTCTCGTCTAAAGGTATTTGCCAGTAGGCGTCCTTCAAGTCTATCCCCGTCATAAAGTGAGTGTCTTTGATGCGACTCAACATATCTTCAACATGCGGCAATGGGTATGCATCCTTAACCGTGATCTCGTTTACCTTTCGAAAGTCGAGACACAACCTTACCTTACCCGGTTTTCTTACAAGGACCACTGGACAGCTCCAGGGCGAAGCGCTGACCTCGATAACCCCAAGCTCTAACATGCGGTCCAACTCCTTGTATACCTCTTCCTGACGCACCGAAGACAATGGATAATGCCGGGATTTAATCGGCGAAGCATTGCCCGTATCAATGACATGACAGCCAAGATTCGTTTTCCCCAAACCTAGCACTGCGAAATTTGGGAAGAGGTTTTTAACTCTCTCTAATTTAAGTTTCTGTTCCAGTCTTAGATTTATCAATTCTGCGTCAGCTTTTAAATCCATCTCGTCTTCTTCATTGTCAACAGATGGTTGAATTTCGCAGATCTCGGGCATTAAATGAAATTCTCGCCAAAAATTCATACCAAGGTACAGTTTTTGTGTAAGATTTGGGATCAGGTAAAAACAAATCGGTTTAGACAGTCCATTGTAAGTTGTTTGAACCTCACAATAACCAACTATCTCGTGCGACTTACCGTCGGCAGTTCGTACCTCATTTTTGTACGGTTTCACATCTGCACCGATTTTTTTGACCAATTCCCAACAGTCATTCCCGATTACGGAGATTGAAGCCCCGCTGTCTAGTAATCCGAAAACAGATTCACTATTCAGTTTTACCTCGGCGTACATTCGACCGTCTGAATTAGACGAAATTATGGCTTCGAGTATGTTCTTACGAAATTTTTTTCGTTGACGAAATCTCTGTCTACACTTCTGGATATGATTGCTAGGTGAACTAAGCTATAACCGTATATACGGGCACGAACTTTGGCATAATTGACATTGCGATCATGCAAAGACTGAAGGTTAAAAGTTTTGACTGGATGAGAATGAGGAATTTTTGAAATATCCGATTTTTCGCGTTCCAGGATCTTAGTTGGAACGTTTTCCTCTATGACTTTGCTGATATTAGTTGTAATTTGATTGTCTTTTATTGTTGAGAGTGGTTGGGGGTATTCCTGTCGGAACGAAGCTCCCCACTCCTCCTCTCGTTCCCGTGCAGGTTTCCCGAATGCTTACCACACTCTACCGTGCTTACTCCTTTAGCTCCACATAAAAAGCAAAACAGGTTTCGGGTTTTTGATGGACAAAAATGGTAGGCATGCCCCTTTTGGTCACAATTCCAACAGACGTAATTCGCTCTCGATGTTGGTTTGCGACCACCGGCAAAAGCTGCCACTTCTTCTCCTTCAGGGAACCCCTCTTCCTGATCACCCACGGCAATTTCATGCACTGTTTTTGGGACAAACGCTCTTTTTGCTAAAAATCTTTCGGCCTCACGCGCTTTGTTTCTAAGCTCTTCAAGGCTTTTGACATTTGCTGCCAACAGAATTTCACCCAACTTATCCTTGGCGTTATTTCGAATAACGTCGACTTACTTTCTTTCGTCGAAGGGTTCTTTCAAACGGTCGTTAAGACCAGCGACTGAATTATAAAATTCGTCGAACGACTCCTTGATTCCTTGCCGTCGAGTAAGCAATTTCATGTATATTTCAACATCGCTTTCAAGTCTCCCGAACTCTTTTCTCATCGCAGTCTTAACCTCTCCAAACTTAGCGTTTGGATTCCGTTTAAGGTAAGCCCAAAACCATTTATTTGGCCTACTTCCGGGTGACAGCAATATTTGAAAATTGGCTATCATCTGCTCGTCTGAATATCCGGAAGAAGTTTGCAAACGGTTGACCTTGAAAAGAAAATCAGAAATATTTTCTGTCCCATCATAATTAATGTGCCAACGATCGAGTCCACAATGATTAGAAGCGCTAGAGATTGATGCTTGTTCAACGGATAATCTGTTTCCTCGAATTTCGTTGTCTCTGCAATCCCTCAAATCAAACGAATTATTAGGCACTGGATTAGGCATTGTTTGATGATTCAAATTCATCGATTCTAACTTCGCTATTATATTGTTCATAAACACATTCAATGTTTGAATAAGTCTGACCTGATTGCCCGTTATCGTAGATTCAAGGCGATCTACCAAAACCGTATTTAAATCAGGTCTGTTGGCATTAGAGTTATGGTCATTGCTTGATTGCTCGCCCTCCTTTGAAATCTGTTCACCATTTTCATGCTCGACATTTTCGTTGTCACTTGCCATGGTTGAATATAAATAAGAATTCGGCTCAGTAATTTCCTCCGAAAAACTAAATGTAGTGTTAAGATCAAATCGATCAATTGTTCTTAAGAACCTTTGATGAAATTCTTCGAATCTGTCTACTGTATGGGGATTAATTTCTTGTAACTCTTCGTAAAGTGATTTTCTTCCGCCGCTATCACTCATACCACAGAGACCGAATCGATATTCTGTGCAAATAATGAGTAGAGACTACCAGACCGGAATATCAAAATCCAAAGAAAGAATCAAAAGCAATGAATGAGTGAGTCTAAGAAGCTTCAAGGAAAAAAAAAAACCCTTCTAAACAATCTAAAACAATCTCTCTACTAATAATTGTAAATGTTCCAAATCTCAAAAGAGAAGTTGAAAGAAGATTCAAAATCTGAACGTTTCTAAAACGTAAAACAAATATTTTGAACCTTAGTTCGTTCAATGTTTCAATTAACCTCACAAGTGAGAACCCTAATTTGAAGCGATTTCCAAAACGCAAGCTTAAAATATATTTATATGAATGAATAAAAACGAAATGTTCATAAAAAAAAGTTTAATAAAATTCAATTTAAGAATCAAAATACTAATTATAAATATAGGATTGAAAACTTTGGTTTTCAAAACCCATTAACGTTTTAAAAATTCAAAATCAAAACTTACAAATGTGTTTGTTTTAATTGCAACTCAATTTAAGAATTCAGATAGAAATTCAATTTAAAAGAAATGATTGTATTCGTGTCTCTAAACGAAACAGTGATGAAGATTTTGTACCCACTTAATTCTCTTATAGCTTCACTGAAAACTGTTAATTCGATTTATATAGGAATGCGTGACCAATTCAAATCCAAATCTGTCTCCAAATTTGAAAACCTTTGTATTAGGTATTGTTTATTAAAATTCTCAAATATTTATATTATAGTTTTCATAAAAAATAACGATGGAATGAGAGTTGTGATGAAAAGGAAAAAGAAGATGAAAGGATGATGAGTACGAAGAAGAAGCCGTGTTCTTCGAGCCAGAAAATTTGAAAGCAAAATAAAATATACTACTTTTAATCGGGTAAAGAAAAAGGACTTTTAATTAAAACAAATTTGAGTTCCAGGACTTGAAAAACGAATCAATTATCTTCATCTTTAAAGACTTCTGAAACCGAAAAATAAATGACTTGTTTGCGGACCGCCGAATACGCCTTCACATAAACGGGTCTCTACCAAACATTCTAAAAGTAAAGTGAACCATTTCGTCTTGCAGTTTGAGTACCTTTCTAAGGATGCTCAAAGACTCAAACGTTTGGCTTACTTTTGTTGTTCTTTACAAACAAATTTTGATTACACCTTCTTTCTGGCAACGCGATACCAAAAACAACACATTCAGTCATCGGGACTCAGAATGTCAACGTAATCAAATTGAATGAAATGAATGAGTATAAAAAACAAATGAAAATTGAAATTGGAAACAAAATGAAAAAAAGTTTAATTGAATTGGCTCATAAACAAAAAATTTAGCCGCTCCATCTTCCGATGAAGGGCTACCACGTTGCGGGCGCCATTTGTTACGGCCCTTTTTGCCTTGGTTCCATTTGGCTGGTGTGTTCCCGTCGGCTAGCTCTTGTCGCGGGCCCTTGAACCTTGGCCGTAAGCAAAAAAAAATCCAGCCGTTGTGCATCTAAAGATGTTTTCATGATGCGCGAGTAAATTACCTCGACCCTCCCTTCCACGATTGCCTCCCTCGCTAGGGCAATCCCTTGATTCGGCTTCTTCTTCTTATTCCCACATTTCCCCCTTCATATCATCCTCTGATATCTTCACTACCCTCTCGCTCTCATCCCATCATTGTAAATAAATTACTCCATTTTAATTTAATTTAATATAAATTCAAATAAAGTTCAAGTTGTTGGTCGTTTCTTTTTTGATTCTTTTTTATTAAGCTGGTTTCGCTACGAGCTTTTCTTTTAAATAGTACTTAACTTATACGATTAACGAGGATATTAATCAATACAAAATTTTAATAAGAAACTAATTAGACTTTTACTTTTGATAGAAAGAAGTACACAATGATTAATTAAAAAAAATTAAAGCAAAATTTTATGATTTTAGAATTAAAAAAAAACTGTTTAAAGCAAGTTCAGGAATTGAACCCGGGTCTTCGAGACTTGGCTTAATTTTGTCCTCGGCACCTAGACAACTAGGCTACCGAGCTCTTGTGTTTGGACGTTGCTGCAGAGGCTTTGAATTGTCACGTTTTCCTTAGGCATTGGCGATCGGCGAAATACCGTCTAACGCGAACGGGTTTCTAATTTTCCTGTTCGCCTAATGCAGCACTTTGACTTTAGATATTCTTTGCCAGAATAAATCTATTAAAAAAACACAGTGCGTTTAATTAAGCACGAGTATATATATAATATATATGTATGTATATATGTGATTCGAATATATGCAAAATACAAATACATATGTCAGAATATATTGCACTTTTTTGATTGGAAAAATGCCAAATAATATTTCATATTTTTCATACCTTTTTTGTTTGTTTCAGTTTAGTTTTGTGAATTTGATTCTCCTGACCTCAGGTATCAAAAATGTGTTTCGCACACTGGTTCCTTTGTCTTTCTATATAATATATTATATAGGATACAATATACGTATGTATATACGAAAAACTTTTTTTGGACTATGATATTAGGTTGATTGAAAACTCTGCTCGCTTGAAAGGTCCGAATGAAAAGAAAGATTGGCAAATTTCTACCAAAGCGACAGACAATATCATAGGGGATCTATTGGAGCTTTTGTCCATTGGAAAGGAATCTCCGTAACTCACCCATACCAGTACTTCTAAATCCCGCTTCAAGACTATCAATTCATTGCTCTGATAATCTCGTCTCATTTGTTGCATTCGAAAATCTCAGCTCGATTTTGAATACTATTGTAGCAACACCAAAAATTCAAACGTCTTTAGATCAACAGAACAGAAAACAATTTATGCATTTAACATCGGTTTAGTTCTTAGCTACGTTGATCAGATTGAAAAATTTCGTTGCCTACTTCAGTGCTGATTCTGAATACAACAAGACTAAATGAATCAAATGTATGACTAGCGGTAACACCATTGACATGAAGAAGACTACACACCTGTCCAAATAAAACATTCAAATTTAAAGTAATTAAAAGTTTGTTTGAAGAAGAATGCAATTCTGCAACGACTTCTGTCATTATTGACACTTAATATTTTATCTGCAACTTCAAAATTTATCTGTGCTTTTTGTAGAAATTAAACTATACACAAAAATTAAGTTTAGCGTGACCTGCAAATCGGACAATAATTTTCACCCTCCTACCACTAGCCCTATCTCTCTTGTTACTCAGTTTTCGTGAAAATTTCATTAATGGCAGTAGTGACGTTTAAATAGCCAGATAAACACGCAACGCAACAGCCCTGCAGAGTCCATGACCCGAAAGAAATATCTGAACAAGCCCAAAAAGACAACACAGATGCACGTGAGAGCATCGCCGCTGCAAGTCGTCAAAATTCAATAATTAGGATCACTTGGAAGTTACTTCCACCCTAAGTTATAACTAGTTCCACATTGCATGTCAAAGATAATTATTTACTAGCTAACTTCCGTTGGTTTTAATACCAACTCTATAATAATTAAAATAATATGCTGTTTCCACTGAGCGATAATCTCTTCGAAATCACTAGATTTGCCATACAAAAGTTAATCATCTCGATTCGAGATTTCAAATTAATCAACTTGATTTGGACAGTGCTGAGATGATTCACTTTCCCATTTCCAATGAAAAGGTGGAAGAAAGAGAGAAAAAAAAAACCGTTTCTTGTCAGACTGAACAAAAAGAAAATAAAAACAAAAACAACAAAAACAAATAACAGATGGAACTCTTCATGAAAATGAATTCACAACCGAAAGTGGAAAAACACAATTTAATGAAAAAACAAGTATGCAATTGAGCTTTTTTATGTTAAAAAAAATCTTGGATTGATTTCCAATCGATTGGTTTATAATTTGCCTCTCTGTTCAAAGGAAAAAATAGTTAAATATCCATTCAAATATTTTTCCGGATCCATTTCAATGGCTGCCATCAAAAACTTACTTTTTTCTTCATATAAATAATTTAAAACGAACATTTAAATTTTATTGGAGGTCATCCTTGTATTCTTATGCGAAAGAACTTTCAATTGTGACAGTTTTTGTAATCAAGATTTTGAATGTTAAAATCAATCTAACAAAATCCAGTGGAAACACTACTAGATTATTTTTAATCAAACTGGAAGATAATCTAGATTATCGTTCAGAGGAAACATAATATAACATCGGGTTATCAGAAAATAAAGTTATCATCTATTTCTATACGAACTAGAAAATTGCGAATCAATTATTCCAACTAACTAGTCCCTTAAAATAATAAGTGTCGACACAACCTTGCGTTCAAAACTGAACTCTGCCTTTTCATCTATTACATTATTTCTCTGTTTGAAAGTGTCAAACAACCATTGGCACCCCTGTTTAAATGTCAACACACGAAAACTCTTTGTCTCCCTCTCTCCAACTAGTCTTCCCACTTAACAGCCGTTTTTTTCTTTTTTTGTATTATTTTCTCCTTCACACCTGGCCACCAACAACAAGCCATATGAAAAAGTCAAACAGCAAACACTTTACTTTCGAAATACTAAAGTTGGCGCGCGCGTGTGCTTCACTCGCAAAAATTTTCTTTCGTTTTTTTCTCGCCTTGAAGAAACGGAAAATAAATGAAATTGTAAATTCTTGTTTTGTGGTTTTTTGGCTAACTGTGAAAGAACTAATAACTTTATTTTTTTAATTATTTAATTTGTTATTCATTTTACAACCGTTATCTCATAAGTGTGAACATTGGATTACAAAATTCATCCAACAGCGAAAAAATTCCCTCCAAAAGTCGCACATTTTAAGAAAGAATCTTGATTTTTCTATCTGCTGAACTGTCCTCATTGGCGCGCATAGAAACAGCAAAACCAAGAAGTTGATCACAGCGACACAAATTTCAAGACAACCACGACGACGTCGCGTCGGACGAGAGAAGATTAAAATCGTTGACTCGAGGAACTACAGAATCATTGGGACAAAATGCCGATTTGCAAACGTGAAGGATTCGAGAACTTCTCGGAGAACAATAATTCCAAAAAGCGCAACACATTCCATGACAATGAGAAGGTCTTCTATTGTGAGACTACCAAACAGATATTTCGTGACTATGAGTGAGTATTTCTTGAGCTGTTCCTTGGTTAGAATAATTTTCAGTCGAGCAGCAGAAAGAGGTCATTGCTTTGGGGTAGTTCGACGCTGTGGTCTTACCTCTTGTGAGTCTTTTTTTTCGTTGGACCTGGCTGTTTGCCGGCAGAGGGAGTGTGGAAGGTATAGTGTCGACTGCCGATTTTAGGGCAACAGAAAGAGATGACAAAGTGATGTGAATTTGGTTTGGATGATGCTTTCTATCCATCCATCCGTCCGTTCGAACAGATCTACAGTTGGCCAGGTTCTGTGTCTCGGGAGTCTTGGATTACTGCTGCACTCTGGGATGTGGACAGATGAAACATTACACCGAGGCGAGGGTAATTGGATATCAAGGACATCTTCAGAACTTTGCTCTTGCACAGTTATTTGTGTTGGGAAAAACTAATGAGCTTGAGATGAAGTTTGCCCGAGGAGAAAATCTTGGTTTTGGATTACGCATTTTTTGTGTTGAAGCTTTGTCTTTGTTTTTGTTCTCGTCGCTGAGTTGATGATGTCGTTTTTTTTTCTCTCTGATTCTGTTGGATCGTTGGATAAGCATTTTTGTGTTGTTTGCGTTGACTTGATGCTCGATTACCCATTTCATGCTGATGATGAGAAGAACGGCAGAAATAGGGTCGTTGGTAGTTTCGAGATGAAAAAAAAGTCAAACAAAGGCGAGACTACACAGCTCGTGTCATTTTGTTCGACATGAGTTGCTGGGTGAAGTATTTGTTGACTCAAGAGATGAGCGATCTTTGCCAAATGACTTTTGTTTGTAGCTAGAATTCGTGCCATAGTTTCTACTAACATTTTGTTAAGAACTTCAGAGTTACCACAACAGTATGTCAATGCCTCGAGGCATATCTCAACTTAGTAAATCAGGATTTTACTTACTTATTTAAGGTGGCGCTACAGTCCGGTGTGGACTTGGGCTTCAATCAACATTCTCCGCCAGCCAGCTCGGTCCCTAGCTAGCTGTCTCCAGTTTTGCACTCCAAGTTGATTGAGGTCCTCTTCCACTTGTGTGCCCCACCTGAGTCGCGGTCTTCCTCTCCTTCTGCGTCCCTCGGGAATAGTGTCAAAGGCTTTCCGGTCCGGAGCATTGGTGTCCATGCGCTCTAAATGACCGAGCCATCTGAGTCTCTGGACCTTGACCCTTCTGGCTAGGTTGTACAACCTGTAAAGTTCGCTGTTGTATCTTCTTCTCCATTCCCCATCAATGCACACGGGGCCTAAGATGACCCGAAGAACTTTCCTCTCGAAACAGTCAAAGGCACATTCATCCGATTTTGTCAAGGTCCATGCTTCTGCACGATACAGCAGGACAGGGATGATGAGGTTGTTTTACAATTTTACCTTAGTTGCTCGAAAGAGGGCTTTACCACTCAATTGCTTTCTTAGCTCAGAGAAACAGCGATCAGCAAGAGTAATTCTTCAACTTATCTCGGCGCTGGTGTTATTGCCCGTGTTTATAGCGAAGCCTAGGTAGACAAATTCCTCTACTACCTCGAAGTTGTATGCGTCTATTGTGACGTTCTGTCCAAGCCGTCGGTGTTGGGTGTCCTTACTCGAAGACAGCATGTACTTCGTTTTTCCCTCATTTACCGCTAAACCCATTTTTGCCGCTTCTGTCTCAATTCTCACAAAGGCGCCATTGACATCACGCTGTGTTCTTCCCATTATATCAATATCGTCGGCGTACGCGAGAAGTTGAACCGATTTATAGAAGATAGTGCCTCTGGTGTTGACGGTGGAGTTTTGGACTATCTTCTCAAGAACGATGTTAAAGAAATCGCACGACAGTGCATCGCCTTGTCAGAATCCATTTTTGACGTCGAATGATTCCGTAAGCTCATTGCCAACCTAGATAGAGCAGCGTGAGTTCTCCATCGTCATTTTGCACAAGCGAACGAGCTTGGCAGGGATGCCAAAACTAGACATGGCTTTATACAGTTCGTCTCTGTAGATGCTGTCATACGCGGCCTTAAAATCGATGAAGAGATGGTGGGTATCGATTTGGAATTCATAGGTTTTTTCCAGGATCTGCCGCAACGTGAAAATTTGGTTGATGGTAGACTTTCCTGGCCTGAAGCCACATTGATAAGGACCAATCAGATTGTTGACGAAAGGCTTCAGAAGTTCACATATTACGGCAGAGAGGATCTTGTAGGCGATGGTAAGTAGGCTGATTCCTCTGTAGGTGGCGCAGTTTAGAGGATCTCCCTTTTTCAGGATCGGGCAAACAATGCTGAGGTTCCATTCGTCGGGCATGCATTCCTCCGACCATATCTTACAGATGATTTGGTACATGCTCCTATCTAGATCGTCGCCTGCGGCTTTGTACAGCTCGGCAGCTAGACCATCTGCTCCAGCGGCTTTGTTGGATTTCAGCCGTGATATTGCTGTTTTCACTTCTTCTAGGCCGGGTTCACGGAATTGTTGGCTGTCATCGTGTATGATAAAAGGCTCCTGTACAGTCTACAGAAGTGGTCTTTCCAAATCCCCAGCATTGACTGCGATTCTACTATGATGTTCCCGTGTTTATCTCTGCAGGCATCGGTTCTTGCTCGATGACCCTGAGCCAGCTGTTTTACCTTCCGATAAAATCTCCGAACTTCATTCCTGCTGTTGGCTCTATCAACGACGTCTTCGACCTCATGCTCACTCTTTTTTCTCCTGAGAAGCCGGCGTTCCTCTCTCCTCTTTTGCTCGTAGAGCTCACGAGCAGCTCTTGTCCTTCTATGCAGCGCCGCTTTGTATGCCTCCTGCTTGGCTGCATGGGCCTGCCTGCATTCTTCGTCAAACCAGGGGTTTCGTTTTGGTGGCTGTGTGAAACCCAGGACATTAGAGGCGGCATCTCTAACTGCATTCTGGCAATGTTGCCACTGGTCTTCGATACTTGATGTTGGCGGCATAGGATTCCTTAAGAGGTTACTTGACACTCGATCAGAGAAGGCGATCTCTTGCGATTTTAGCCGTCCGACGTCGAATTTTCTTGCAGCATTTCCTTGTTTTGGCCGTTGTAGGGATATTCGTAGCAATACCTTGGCTACGACGACGAGGTTGTGGTCCGAGTCGATGTTGGGGTTCTAGGATAGTTCGAACATCTAGAATGCTGGACAAGTGCCTTCCGTCGATCGCAATGTGATCAATCTGGTTGAAGGTTGATTGATCAGGAGATCTCCATGTACCTTTATGGATGTTGAGATGTGGGAACCAGGTGCTTGCTACCACAACATTTCGCCCTGCAGCAAAATCGGTCAGCCTGAATCCGTTGTCGGAAGTGGTGTCGTGCAGGCTGTGCTTTCCGACTGTTCCGCCAAAGAGGACAATTTTCATGTCATAGGTAGGACATTGCTCATATGTTTTGTCGAGGAGCTCGTAGATTTCGTCTTTGGTGTCGTCCTTTTTCTCTTCTGTGGGGGCATGCGAGCATATTAAGCTAATGTTGCCGAATTTAGCCTTGATTCGAATCGTCGTGATGCGTTCGCTTACGCATTTGAAGCTCAAGACTTTTTGCCTAAGTCTGCTTCCCACGACGAATCCGCATCCAAAGAGTCGCTCTCGGTAAGAATCACCATAGTAGATGTCGCAGTTTTTCATCCTCCTTTTGCCCGGTCCATCCCATCGCATTTCCTGGATAGCGGTAATGTCTGCTTTGTAGCAGTTGAGCCTCCGCTTGTTGTTCGGCAGTATGCGGTCTGTTAAGGGACCTAACATTCCACGTGCATACCCAAAATATGTTGTCCTTTATACATTTGCTTGGGTCGTGATCTGTGTATCCATCCGTTTCCGAGGCCTGTTGTTGCTTCGCAACTAAATCTTTTTCTACGCAATCGGGAAGTCACCCCGACGTACAACCCCCAACCTGGAGTACCAGGTACTTGATGTGAATCCAAGTACAGAGCCGGATAAACCGCTCCTTTTACGGCCTGGGCTTCAAATAAGTCGAAGTAGCGCGTAAAGGTGTTCACCAAGTAGTTCGGCCTAACTGGAACTGAAGACGCCACCATTGATTCCAAAAAAGAAATTCATCCGTTGCCGTACTCGTTGGGACTTGGGAGTGCCTTGGTGGGAACACTCCTTCGTTGTGGGGTAATTAGTATTAACAGCCTACTCCGCTTCGACCTGATGACCATGGGAGGCCCCTCTGCGAAAAAAAGTTGCGCGATCGCATAGCTCTAAGCATCGTAGCAGTAGTTACCGTAAGCCGCTCCGCCACGTCAAGGAGGGTTGAGCTGTTCAAAGTATCTCCTTTTTTTTCAGGTTTTTTAAAGCTTGGTCAGAGCGACGGAAATGTTGGCTTTCATCCCCGACGTTGTGCAATCTGCCTTTGGGCGGAATTTGTTTCATCATCGCCATTATAGAGATTGCACCATCGATCGCTTGTGACTCTACTACGATGTTTCCTTGTTCGTCTTTACAGGATTCAGTTCTAGGTTTGCAACCTTGAGATGTTCTTATTACCTACGGATAAAACTTCCCAACTTTATTCCTGCTATAGCATCCCTGATCCCTCTTATTTTTAGATCGCTGCTTTCTCGCCCCGCCCCTTTTTCTCCAGAGACAACGATATTCCTCCGTTCTTTTCCGTTTGTAGAGCACATTGGAAACTCTAGTTCTCATCTGCAGCACCGCTTGGCGCTTTGTATGCTCTATTTTTATCTGAGTGTGCTTGCCGGGGTTCCGTTGTGGTGGCCTATTGAAAACTAGCTCTTTAGAGGCAGCCCATTTGAGATGCGATGGGCAAAAGACCTAGTGATCTCTCGATTTAAGTCGTCCGACGTTGAACTTTCCCACAGTATTTCCTTGTGCTGGTCTGAATCCGCTATCGGATGTGTTGTGGTGCAAGCTATGGTTTCCGACTGTGCAACCAAAGATGCCTTCTTTTCCCAGCCTTGCATTAAAATCACCCAGGACAATTTTAATATCGTAGCTAGGGATTTGCTCGTAGAAACTATCTTTAGTGGTATGGTCTTCCTCTTCCGAAGGGACGGGCGCACAAATCAGGCTCCTGTTGGTGAATTTAGCATTTATGCTGATCGTGGTGAAGCACTCGTTGATCCAATTAAAACTCAGGATATTCTGGAGTCTGACTCCAATGACAAATCCGCATCCAAATGCGTGTTGTTGGCGGTGGCAGTCGCTGTCTTTAATTTTCTCTTGCCCGGCCCATCCCAACTAATTCCTTGGATAGCCCTATAGCAGTCGAGGGCCTCCACTAGTTGTTCGTCTTCAGATCAGTAGATCCGTCCGTATCCGAGGCTTGTCGTCCATACCGAACTAGAACTAGTGGCACTCAGTCTATTATTGGTGTCATTACGTCAAGTCCAACTGCAACGGCAAACAAATCCGAGGGTTGTTTTTCATCACCATCCATGTGGGTCCGTCGAAAGAAATGTTTGCCTTCGCCAGAAACGCAATCAGGTGCTGTCCTCCTATCAGCTCATTCTATCCCTTGCTTTGTTAAGCTCTACCCAGAATATTGAGATGTAAAATTCGGGCCTGGTTCAACACATTTGCTGATTATAGTTTCGTAAGAGACAATCCGATTTTGTAGGACAGTGGGGTAACTGTAGGATGTTCCAGCTCCCATATCTCATGAAGTGTCATTCATTAAAATCCTAAACATTTCTTTTTTCTTTCAGAGAATACTTCCGTCACGTGATGGTCATAAATTCCACCATCTGGCAATGCGAAGTCACAAAGCGCGAAAATCTCACATACGCCGAAGCCTTGAAAAGTGAACGGCGAGCTCTCAAGAAGCGTGAACAATTCAAAGACTACCTACGGCCCATAGTACTAATTGTTGTTGAAAAAGCCCAACAAGCTTCCATGAAAACCCTCTGCCGTCTCATCTTTCCATTTCTCAAAGCTCGATACTTCCTAAACGAAGAAGTCAAGGCCTGCAACAAAAAGAACGGCTCCACATACAACAAATACGTCGTCACAGCAATCACACCAGTAACACAATCGCCACCCGAGGGATCAGTCTACGATCCCACTAAGGTAACCTACACCCTCAGAAAAATCGATGGCCTCAATTCTGGCACAGAATACAAAATCCCCTTCGACCAAATCCGTCGATCGAAGACATCCTTCACTCAGACCACTCTACGAATGTTCACCGAAGACAATGTCATCCGTGTGGAGGGTATTCTTCGGCCCAAACCAGAATCATACAAAAAATACGTGACCGACCGCAAGGTGTCATTCACCAAGTTGTTTATTGGCAAATTGCCGTTCTTCGAGCCAAGTCGACCGAAGACTGGTGATAAGAAACAATCATCGATGTCCATGTATCTGACAAAGAATGGCGGTGAGGCATCGCCGTCTAAGACAGCAGATATATTGGCAGCCGAAGAGGCCGCTCGCCAGGAGCGGCAACAATATCTCATAAAGGAAATGGAACGTGTGCGGAAGGAGAAGGAGGAGAAGCAGGCCGAACTGGATCGCAAGAAAGCCGAACGTGTGGCCAAGATCGAGGAGGAGGTTGTTGCGGTTGTCAAAAAAACCGACGACCTCGATCGCTTGGACCAGAAGCCACTGCCCAAATATCAAACTATCATTACCAACATCCCGTCCAAGTATTTCGGTGATGCTTTGGTGGTGAATGAGTTTATGAATTCGTTTTCGGGCATCCTGTCTGGCAACAATGTGTTCAGAAACAAAATCAGTTTCTTCGAGTTGACGCGAGCATTTACAGCGCGGGAAATTGTGGGGCCATTGAGTGATATTGTCCTGATCCTCATGGGCACGATATTTGGTCTGCAGCAAGAGGAAGAATCGGAGTGTGCCGTCGACTATGTGCGAATACCGAAGCACTTGGAACAGCAGCCGATCAAAACGCAGGATCAAGCGGCAGAAACGCACGAGTGCGTCAATAGGCATTACTCCTTCAAACTGAATCAGTTGCCATTGGACGCACACACAGTGAGTGAAGTGTTGCGCCTGCATTTGCTCGCTTCCGGTGCAAAGGTCAATGAGAAGGCCGAACGCTATCGTTTGATGTATCGCAACGGCTACTATTCGACGGAGGATCCTGGCCTGGTGTTCCGCATGCAGCAGCCGCATGTGCTGCGAGCATTGAAAATGTACTCCATCTACCAGCTGCCGATGATGGAGATCTTCAAGATCCTTAACACCCTGATGGCTCAGATTCTGAGCTACTCGTCAACGGTCAATCTCATTGAAGAACGCATGGAAGCGACTGCCAAGGCTAAACTTGATCTTAAAGCTATTGTTGCGGCCGAGAGACAACGCGCCGCTGCTGTGGAAGCCGAAAGAAAGAAGCTAGTGGCGGAATATGCAACGCAAGCACTGGCACATCCAACCGAAGCCAACCACCTGGAAGAGAAACTAAACAAACGCGTTGCTGAGATGTTGGCCCTGAGTGCTCGGGAGCAGAAAAAGTTTAAGGACCAACTGATGAGGCTACACGGAGCCCTATTCAATTATATGGTCTTCCTTGGGAAGGATCGTGCCTACCGAAAGTATTATGTCCTAGAATCTATTCCGGGAGTGTTTGTTGAGCATCCGTTGGATTCGCTGGACGTTTGCATGGAGAATCCACCCAAAAATGTTCCCTATCTCGTGGGTGCGCCCAGCAAAAGTATAAAGGATATGCGAAGTTTCCTAACCAAAATATACATCGAAGAAGAGAAGAAAAACCAACAAAAGTCTGTGCCAGCAACGGCAAACAATGCTGCTGCTGCTGCTGCCAATTCTCACGACAACAAGGAGAACAAAGAAAACCAAGCAGTCGTCAATGGCGAGATCAAGATGAATGGCGATGCGACCAAAATGGAAGTCGACGGCGAAGTTGAGTCTGAACAAGTGGCCGCTCCGCCACCACCGGAGCCTCCAACACAATACGAATTGCTTATGTGCACAGGAGATCCGAAAAATTGTCTGGTTCACGATCCCAAGAATCCGGACCGCCAACGATGGGCGTACTTCTATAAGGAGGAGGATATCGATGCCGTTATCAATGGTTTGAATTCGCTGGGTGAGCGGGAAAGTCACCTGAAGGAGAATCTGATGACCATGAGAGAATTGATTGTTGAGCACACGAAGAAATGTCCAGTCGATGTGCTGTCAATGGAGAAGGATAGATCGTCACAGTTTTCACGCTTTAAGCTTCAAATAAAAAGCGAGACTAAGAAGAAATACAACGCTGCCAATTTCGGATTCCCAGATGATCATGACTTGAATGAGGTGAGTTCTTGTTTCATCGTATTTTCTAAAGCAGCGACCTTCTGTTCGGTTCATCCTATCCTATTTACACTTATTATTGGAACTTCAATCCTTTCCGGATTGCATTGTCCATCATGACATCAAATAGCGAGGTGGTCAGTTGCATCACAGTCCCTCTACAGCGGGAGCTACTCATTTCGGCCACAGGACTCGTATAGGGAGATGAGCTTGACAAACTGACTTTTCTCCTCGGCCTCGGCCACGCAGCAAGTGGCTGAGCGGCAATTCTAAGCGACGACGTTCGGCCACACGCTCAGCCGCCTAAGTTATTCTTAGAAGGCAGCTAGAGTAATTTGGTGACCTATTCAGTTTCAGTGACTTTAAAAAAGAATGCTCCCCGGCTTCCAATCCATGTAGGGTCTCAGCCTGAGACACAGCAGCCTTCCATCGGGATCGGTCCCTCGCATGCATTCTCCAGTCGTCAAAATCAAGCGCTCAGGCATCCACAGTTACTTGATTTTTGTACCGGAGAACCGGTCTTCCTGGTCGTCTCGAACCTAGGAGTTGCGAAGAGAAAACATACTTGGCTGGAGCGTTGTCTTCCATTCGCTCGACGTGGCGGAGCCAATGTAGTCGTCTTTTCCTTGCTCTCTGCACTACATCCACATCACGGACAGCTCGTACAGTTGAACCTTCTTCTCCATTCGCCATCGGGACCGAAAATCCGTCGAAGAATTTTTCTTCCGAAAGTGCCTGGTATTCATTTCCCCTTTTTTACTTATCGTCCACCACTCGGCGCCGGATAGTAGGACTGGTAAAATCAAAGTTTTGTATAGCAGACACTTTGTCTTTCGAGTGAGAAGTTTTGAACCCAGTTGTTTGGCCAAACCGAAGTAGCATCGGTTGGCTAGAGTAATTCTCCGTCGGATCTCCACTAAGGTTTCGTTTGTGAGATTGATGTTTGTTCCAAGGTAGGTGAACTCCTTAACTACCTCGAAATTGCTGCTACCAACAGTGACGTTTTGTCCTAGGCGGTGGACAGATGTTGATTTGTTTGTTGATAGCATGTACTTCGTTTTGTCCTCATTCACGAGTTTCGCCTGTTTTTCAATCGCTGTGAAGGCCTCAAGCACAGCTCTCTTGGATCGACCGATGATGTCTGTGTCGTCCGCATAGCCTAGGAGCTGGGTGGGTTTGTTGAAAACAATGTTTTCCGTGCTCACACCTGCCTTGCTCACTATCTGCTTCAGGACTATGTTGAAGAAGTCACATGACAGCGCATCTTCTTGCCTAAACCCTGCGCATGTTTGAAACAACTCAGATGAGCTGTAGACTGCACTGCGTATTGTTTAGCGTTATGCGGCACAGCTGGATCAGTTTGTTCGGGATCCGAATTCAGACGTCGCCATCATAAGTTCTTGGCGGTGGATGCTTTCATAAGCAGCTTTGAAATCGATGAAAAGATGGTGGGTTTCGACTTGAAATTCGTTGGCCTTTTCCAGGATCTGCCTCAGTGTGAATATTTGGTCTATCGTTGTTCTGCCTGGCCTAAAGCCACATCGGTACGTGTCGACTAGTGTGTTGCAAAAAGGTTTAAGACGCTCACACAGTACATTGGACAGTATTTTGGATGCAACATTAAGCAGGGATATGCCTCTGTAGTTTTTTTATGGCCTTTTTTGTATATGGGGCATATGGAGCTTATCGACCAGTCAGTGGGCATGCATTCTTCCTCCCACACTTTGTTGATGACCTGGTGCATGTGGTTCATCTAAACACCTCTTCCATATTTAAAGGGTTCCGCAGGTATGCCATCCGACCCGGCAGACTTTTTATAGTTTAGCTTTTGGGTTGCTCTTTCTACCTCTTCTGTGCTGGGTGCTGGGACTCGTCTTCATTGACTGGTCTTGCTTCTCTTTCGTCGTTGGCTCGCTACACATTATGCGCATTCGGCAGCTGCTGGAAGTGCTGCTTTTAAACATCTACAATTCCCTGTGCTTCGGTGACTGGGTTTCCTTCACTGTTTCGAAAAGCCTGTGTCCTGGTTCTGAAACCAGATGCTAACTGCTTCGACATTTTAAAGAAACGCCGGGTGTTGTTCTTGGCCCGAGACTCTTCTAGATCTTTGAGCTGAGAAACTGCGGATGCTCTTTTCTTCCTTCGCAGGGTCTTTTTATCATTTCTCCTTTTTGTGCGGTATTCTTCTCTTGCTGCTCTTGTTTTCCGTTGCAGCATCTCCAAACGTGCATTTTCCGTCTCTCTTTTCAATATCGCGCACTCATCATCATACCACGGATTCTTTTTCGGTGGTGACTGGTAACCTATGGTGGTCTCGGCTACATTTTTTATTATTTCGCGATATTTGTTCCACATGGTGTTGACATCTTTGGTATTTGGGAGAACGGCGGAGAGTCGCTCACTCAGGCGCTTATTGTGGTCTCAGGCATTCTCCGAGGTGCTAAGGCAAGCTCAAAGTGGTCAGAGTCGACATTTGCTCCTCGGAATGGAGCAAACTAGGTCGATTTGACTGGTGGTTCGACCATCCTGAGATCGCCAGGTTGCTGTATAGATCTTTCGTCTTGGAAACCTTGTGCTACTTCTCAGCGTATTACGAGCTGCTGCAAAGTTATCTCTTGAAACTTTTTTGAGGCTGTGCTTTCCAAGTAACCCGCAAAAGGTGTCTTCCTTCCCAAATTTTGCATTGAAGTCTCCGAGTACGATTTTGACTTCGTACTCTGGACACAAGTAGTATAGATTTTACGTGAGCACCTAGCAATTAAGCGTTTTCCCACGGTGGACCTATCCACACTGTCGGCGTGACAAATTCCAATCGAAGTCAGCTGAGTCACTATGTTTTATTTAAGAGGACACTAAACCTCTTCCTGATGATCCACTAGCATACAAAAGCACACCTCAACTCCAAAAAGAAAAAAAGCGGGTACCCCGTATCTAGATTCACACCAGTACCAATCGAATTAGTGCCAGCTCTTATTCATCTTGGTTTGATTCTAGACTAACTATTCATGTAACACAACGGAAAACCGCACTCAACTTTAGTCACCGAAAGAAGAGCCGTTGTCCGGTCACGGAAACTACACTCATCTTTCAGTACCGAAAGAAGAGCCGTCAACCGTGATATACGAATAGCAGCTGAGGCCAAATTCAGATAACCGCAACCCCCGCGAAGGTCCATCCCACTAGTGAGGTGGCTAAACCTCACTACTCGCGGTACCCAACAGCCTGGGTGAGGGTATCACTTTTGTATACTTTCTGAGATATTTTGCAACGCTAATTTATTGCATACTTTATAATATTATGCTTGTATTAGCTTTTCGCAGCTTCTCCAGCTGGCGGAGGGGGACACCGCTCACCCTCTGTCAGGTATATACGCATTGATCGAAGGGATGAACCAGCCAATCAAAAGACACATCCAACACTTTGTCACACCCAACAGTCGGTACTCGTTAATCTGATAGGCTATAGTATCTGTTTTGGATCGCATTGATCTTCATCATACGTCCTGCTTCAATCCGCCAATTCCATTAGAAGGCATCGCTAGAAGGTGTAGGTCAGCACGTTCACTTACTGGCGAATATGAACTCGGAAATATGTTTCCTTTGTAAATTGCCAGGTCCATGATTTCACCTCCCGTACTCTGGACAGGCTCCGTAGGCTCTTTCCAGAAGGTCGTGCGGATTACAGCCAGGCGTTAACTAATTGGCTTGGAATCCATGACTTTTGAACTTAGCCGATTTCCCACGACGAATCCGCATCCAAATATGTGCATTCTTTCATGACACTTCTCGCAATCTTTTCGTTGTCCCTGGATAGGATCCATCTTATTTCCTGGATCGCAGTAATGTCTGCCTTATACTGCGTGAGGATGGATTCAAGTTTTTGGGTAGCACCTGGAGTGTAGAGTGTTCTTCCTCCATTCCAGGTGCCAACTATCAATTCGTAGTCCGTTGTCGTTCCGGGTCTTGTTGCCTCAGTTAGCTCAGTTTACCCTTAGCACACTCCATCTTTGTCAAAATTCGTCAAAGCGTTGTAGAAAGATTGCATGACACTCAGCTTTGATATTATTTAATCGTTTTCATATAATTTTCAGGTTATGTTTGCAATGCTGGTAGATCGAGTTCTTCAACTGGAAATCGACATAACGACCGGCGACTTGGGAAAACTCAAAGTAAAGGACCTCGAGAAATGGCGTACCGACATCCAGAACAACACCTACGATCCACAAGTCGAACTCAGTTGGGGAGGCGAACAGGCAAAGCGCCCCTTCAAAGACCCCGGCCACAGTCTAGGCGATACCTTAGAAATAGATTCCGAAGACAGTGCCGACGAAGGCATTTCCCTTCACGATTCTACTCTCCTCCGGCAATGTGTCAAGAATTTAGCCTCAGCTCTGTTACAAATCGAACAGGGTATCGAGCAGAAGTTCATGAAAGAACCCTTCGGTCTCAAAAAGGACAAACACGACAAATCCATGGAGCCGCTACTGGAAAAGGGTCGTGAACGTCTCAAAGAATGGGAAATCTCGCTGATGCATTCGACAAGCTATTCCCAAGTATTCCTGCATTTGAATATACTCCATGGGGCCATCAAGTGGCAACGATCTACAAACAAATCGCTCTGTGCGATCTGTAAACGTGGAACTGATCCCGAAAAGATGTTGCTCTGTGACGAGTGCAATGCCGGAACGCATATGTTCTGTATGAAACCCAAAATGAAGACAGTGCCCGAGGGCAATTGGTATTGCAATAAGTGTGTGAACAATGGCTTCTCCAATGAAAAACCAGAACCCAAAAAGAAGAAACAGAAACGCGCCTTCATGATCGATGAAGAAGACAACGCCAGTGTGAATTCGTCACAGTCGAATGGTCGACGACAGAGTAGGCGAAGGCGGACAATTGAAGTAGAGGAAGTTGTCGAAGAAAACCTGTCTGACGATGATGAAGCTATGGACGAGGATGCCAGTGAGGATCAAGCTGAAGAGAGCGAAGAAGAAGAAAACAGTGACGAGGAAGACGGAGAGGACGGCGAGAAGGAACACCAGCAATTGAATGGAAAATCAGCAGAACCCTTATCAGAAGAAGAGGAAGAAGAAGGCGATTCCGAAAGCGAGTAAGTTGTGTTTTCTCAAGCTAAGTTTTCCCAAACAGCCTGCTAATTTTGCTTGAATTTCAGTGATGAAGAAATCTGCGCGGTGTGTTCATACAATGGAGGGGAAATTTCTTGCACTGGCTGCAAGTCAATTTACCATTTGGATTGTGCCGATTTGCGGCGAGCACCGCGTGGCAGTTGGAGCTGCAAGACCTGCCGCAATGATCAGAGCAAAAAACGCAAGAGCAAACAAAACGGTGAGTTTGACAATTGAAATTAATCATTTTGTATAACGGAAACCGTTTATTTGCTCGAAATCGAAATCCCAATCGCAATCGCCAGCGCACGCACACATCAATTTGTCTCACTTGCAAAACAAATTTTGTTTACTTTTAAGCCAAACGTAATTGTTTTATTTGTTTTTTTAAATTATTCAACAAACAAAATATTTTATTATACAAACAAACATTATGAACGTAAATTTACAAACAACAATTTTTTTTATAAAATAAAGTCTCATGTCGAGAAATCAAAAAAACCAACAAAAAACACTTGAGATCTAAATTATTGGCTTTAACAATTTTTTTTGTAAACAACCAAAATTGCTCCCTTCGCTTAATCAATTTTCATTTTTATTTGTTGCTTTTTTTGGTGTCATTTTGTCCCGTTCGCTTTCTTGCTTGACCAAATGTTCGCTTTGTAAATGTGTTGTAATCTCTCCCCAATGACAAGGTAGGTAGGTAGAAATGGCTGTCCTACTTCGCGTAGGACACATTTATCGCTGAGTGCGCCCATACCTCGTGAGATTCTAAATAGATTGGAAATTGGGTTATGGATGATAGTGTGACCATGTGTCCCGTTTTTACGGGACATGTCCCGTTTTAGGAAGCACTGTCCCGTGTCCCGAAGCAATGGTTCGGGGCACCGGAACATCCTCGAAATGTCCCATTTAGCGCGAACAATGATTTATTTGTTTATATGATTCGTTCGGGATGAAACTCTTAACAGAGGTCCAACATGTGAAACACGCTCGATCGTTCTTCTCATCAAATTAAAGTGAACACGCGTAAACTTGGTAAATTTTTAAAAAAAATAATGATGTTCGATAACATCAGTGTTCAGAATGACGTGAACAAAAATATATAAATAGAGTGGCACGACAGCTCTTGAAGAACCAAGGGCTAAGTGGCTTAGGGTGTTTTCATAAACGTCAGCCTAACTTAAGCTTAACGTAGATCTGTTCATAAACTCAGAAACTGCGTCGTACAAACGCAGATGAATTGCAGTAGGCATGTTCATAAACGTTCATGAATATCATCAGCGTCGGGCAGATTGAGCAGCCATTTTACACTGACTGCAGACAGGAGACAGAAGAAAAGAACGCGGGAAATAAAAGCAAATAATTTGAAGTGCGTAAAATGTAATTTATTATTCATATTTTCTTAATAAATTTCTGTTTAAATTAAATTTATCTTTTTTAAGGATTTTTTTGGATTTTTGTCTGATGTTTATGAACATTCATTGACTTACTTAAAATTGTACTAAAGCAGGCCTGCACGCGTTCTGCAGAATTGGTGCGTTCATTATTCAACAAAGCAGAAACACGATTGTATTAACGCAGATTTCGCATACGTTTATGAAAACAACCTTACTCTCATCAACAATTCTCTGGGTACGTGTGGAGAATTGAGGGGACCTACAATTTAACGCCTATTCCGATCAGCAAAGTTGAGAAGCACTTTTTCATGACAGATTGATACTCTTGGAAATTTTGTCAGTTCTTCGCAAGAGGCAGTACCCGTGAAAGACGAGTAGGACTCGAACCCACAACGTTCTGCTAAGCAGTCAACGCACCTAACCAATAAGCCACTGACAAATGCGTGAAAGCAAAGTTCAAAAAATGTTGCACTAATTTATATCGAAAAATTTATGTTATCAAGTGCTAATTTTTTTCTCAAAGTTCAATGCTGTCATAGTTCAAAAAAATTGTTTCATTTTTATGAAACTGATGTATAATCAGCGCGGCAAGAGTGGAGGTAACGTAATGTCCTTGTTTCGTTTTGTGTTGTTCTTTCCCTTTTTTTGTTCTTATGGCACGATCTATGTTTTTGTGTGCCGGTTCCTGCCCGTCTAGTACCAAGATCCCTTCCAATTTCTGACGAACTTAGCCGTGTGTCGCAAGCGTGCCACGGTACTAGACGGATGGCTGGGGTTACTCTCCGATGACATTTATGTCATCATGATTTTCTATAATTTATTTTGTCAATTAAGTAGAAATTTGCCCCTCCCTGTTAAAGGCGGGGATAGACCCCCCCCCCCCCCCAAACGATTATTTTCTTGTCTCGATTTGCGATTTGGTCTTTGAATCGACGTTGGGCTGTTGGCGCAGACCTTAAACACCTTGCGACTTCTTCCTTTGGGGCCACGTGAAAGATAAGGTCTACGCCAACAGCCCAGCGTCGATTCAAGACCTCAAAGATGGAATTCGTGAGGCTATCGAGGACATGGTAGGTAGGTAGAAATGGCTGTCCTGCTTCGCGCAGGACACAATTAGCGCTGAGTGCGCCGTTTTGATACCATACCTCGTGAGATTCTAAATGGCTTTGAAAATGGATTATGGATTATGTATGTTCCGCACATACAATCCTATATAATAGTGTTGTATTATTTTCCTACCCTACAGCCTATTATCTCATAGTGCCATTTAATGAGGGAGAAATAAAGGGGGGGGGCGTTAAAGCCACTTTGTGCTATTGAGGTATGAGATCAAATCTTTGATCTTGAAATCTGCGAGTTCCTCAATACCGTTGAAGAATTCTTTACCTAAATGGAGTGCTCTTTTCCTAGCCAGGGCCGGACAATGGCATAGAAAGTGTGGGACCGTTTCTTTTTCTTCCTGGTTCTCACAGTTACGGCAGAAAGAGTTATGTGGTATACCCAATTTTGCCGCATGCTCCCCTACAGGCCAATGCCCTGTGCAGGTAGCGACAATCCTGGCTATGTCATGCCTTGGTTTGGAAATTAAATTGGTTGATTTTGGTTTGTTATAGGCGGGCCAGATTTTCCTAGATATAACGCAACTCGTTAAACTACTCCACCTATGATTTGCTTCTGATGTGTATTTGGTCAGGATATTGCCCTTCACAACTCCAAGAGGAGCATATACTCTCACTGCCAATGAGTTGTGAAGGGCTGATCCTTGCCTAGCTAGCTCATCTGCCTTCTCATTTCCCTCATAGCCCCTATGGCCCGGTATCCAGATTAGAGTGACGCTCAAATCAAGTTCCTTGAGAGCCTCTTTGCATTGCTGGACCAGTTTAGAGGATGATAAAGCAGAATCTATGGCTTTAATAGCTGCCTGACTGTCTGTTAGTATAGCTACATTTTGGTTCTGACGGATATTTTTAAGGGCTTTA
Organism: Sphaerophoria taeniata; assembly: GCA_943590905.1. Lineage (NCBI taxonomy): Eukaryota > Metazoa > Arthropoda > Insecta > Diptera > Syrphidae > Sphaerophoria > Sphaerophoria taeniata. The sequence goes on from OX016540.1 coordinate 266,277,653, forward strand.
CAAGCTTCCCTTATCGCTAACAATTCTGCCTGGAATACGCTGGCAAAATCGGGAAGTCTATAGGATTTTGAAATCTCAAGAGATTCACAGAAGACACCTGCACCAACACCGCATTCCATCTTTGAACCATCCGTGAAGATAGTTGTGTCGAAGTCTTTCGTCACATCACCTTCCTCCCAGTCGATTCTTGACGGGAGCAAGACTCTAAACTTCTTTGAGGTGTCTAGGGTGGGGATGCAGTAATCGGTGGTAGTGGGCAGGACCTGATTGCCCCTGATATCCCTACGCAAGCATTTCTCTGCACCTTTGTTAGGTTGTTTACTATGTAAGCTTTGCTGAGAGCAGGCCACCATACAACGGAACCATAAACAAGTATCGGTCTTACAACCGCTGTGTATGTCCATTTTATCATTTTTGACTGGAGGCCCCACTTTTTGCCGAATGTTTTGTTGCAGGCGTAGAAGGCAACACACGCCTTCTTCACCCGTTCTTCAATGTTAAGCTTCCAGTTCAATTTGGTGTCTAGTATTACGCCCAGATATTTAGCACTGGAGGACAATGATAGTGTTTGTCCGTTTAAACGAGGTAGAGTGAAGGGTGGTACCTTGGTTTTGGTGGTGAAAAGCATCAACTCGGTTTTGTTACTGTTAACACCTAGTCCGCAGCTCGCAGCCCAGGTGCTTACTTTCTTCAAAGCCATATTAGTGATTTCACTGATCACGCTTGGAAATTTTCCTGAAACTAGAATGACCAAATCATCGGCGTACGCAACCGCTTTCACTCCACTACTCTCGAATTTCACAAGAATGCTGTTCATGACCAAGAGCCATAAAAGAGGAGACAGTACCCCTCCTTGGGGTGTTCCTCTGCTGGCATATTTGGTGCACGTTGAATATCCTAACTTTGATTGAATCCTCCTATTACTTAGCATGGATATTATCCACCTTCTGATGTAGTTCTCTACACCGAAGTCTGCAAGTGATTCTGCGATGGATTCAGTTAGGACATTGTTGAAAGCTCCTTCTACGTCTAAGAAGGTAGCTAGGGTATATTCCTTGAAATGAATCGCGTTTTCTATCGTTCTCACTACCTCATGAAGAGCAGTCTCTGTAGATCTACCCCTCATGTAGGCATGTTGCGAGTTAGATAGGGGACAACTACTCAGAATACTCCTTATGTGAGATTCTACGATTCTCTCCAGGGTTTTAAGAAGAAAGGAAGTAAGGCTTATAGGTCGGTAATCTTTGGCAGATTCATGCCCTCTTTTACCAATTTTTGGCAAGAAAACCACTCTTACCTGTCTCCAAGACAAAGGGACATGGTTAAGCAAGAGGCAACCTTTAAAGATACTCTCAAGCCGTGGAACCACTAATTCAAGCTGATTTTGCAGCATTATAGGCAGTATTCCATCAGGGCCTGGAGATTTGTATGGCGAGAAAGTTTTAATAGCCCAGACTATATTTTCTCTAGTTATAAGGGCGTTGACATGCTCTATGGAGGTTGGCATGTCGAGAGTCAGATTAGATTCGGGTGGTTCTTCTGCACAACCTGGGAAGTGTACATTCATTAGTAGCTCTAATGTCTCCATTGGAGATGCTGTCCAGCTTCCATCTGTTTTTTTAAGAAATGAGGGGTTCGAATGTTCTTTCGATAAAACCCTACTAAGCCTAGCCGAATCTTTGATATCTTCGATGGACTGACAGTACTCTTGCCATCCTTGTTTTTTGGCTTGAGCTATAGAACGCTTGTATATTCTCAAGCAGTCCTTATAAGGCTGATAAAATTTATGCTTATAGCAGATGTTAAAAATGGTTCTTGTAATTTTCCTCAGATTAGATAAGTCATCATTCCACCAAGGTGGAAAGGTTTTCTTACTATATCTTATCGGGCAAGAGACCTTGAAGGCAGTAGGGCTGCCACTTTGCGATTTGGTTATGGAAAATTTCATGAAAAGGATATGGTCCTGTAAGCGTGGTCGTGGCGATGTTGGCGATGTTGTGTTCCATTATTAACGGCATACCTTCCTCTTTATAATGAAATAAACATCCGATCATTTATCTCAAAAAATGCCATTTTTCTTTGAATATCAAAATAACACCTCTTATTGGAAAACCCTTTAGGTGGGCCAGATTTGCCTAGATATAACGCAACTCGTAAAACTATTCCACCTATGATTTGCTTCTGATGTGAATTTGGTCAGGATATTGACTTCACAACTCCTTGCATAAGTATAACCTCTAAACTTCTTTGAGGTGTTTAGGGTAGGGATGCAGTAGTCGGTGGTTGTAGAAAGTTTGTCTGATGGTATTAGGCTTGTTTGATTGCAGTGCCCCAAGGATTTGGTTTTCCAGCAGCCTATTTACTTGAGTCTCAAGATACTGCAACACACCTCATATTAAGGAGGTCAATCGGAAGAAGGTCCAGGATGACACAGTACACCTCCTTGAGCTGTTCTTCTGCTGGTATATTTGGTACACGCTGAATAACTGAGGACAGGGATGATGAGGGTGTTGTACAGGTTTATCTTAGTTGCTCGAGAGAGGGCTTTTCCACTCAGTTGCTTTCTTAGCCCAAAGAAACAGCGATTATCAAGAGTAATTCTTCGTCTTATCTCGGCACTGGTGTTATTGCTCGTGTTAATAGCGGGGCCTAGGTAGACAAACTCCCTTACTAACTCAAAGTTGTATGCGTCTATTGTGACGTTCTGTCCGAGCCGTCGGTGTTGGCTGTCCTTTTCGAAGACAGCATATACTTCGTTTTTCCCTCATTTACCGCTAAACCCATTTTTGCAGCTTCTGTCTTAATTCTCACAAAAGACGCCATTGACATCACGCTGTGTTCTTCCCATTACATCAATATCGTCGGCGTACGCGAGAAGTTGAACAGATTTTTGAAAGATAGTGCCTATGGTGTTGACGGTGGAGTTTTGCACTATCTTCTCAAGAACGATGTTAAAGAAATCGCACGACAGCACAACGCCTTGTCTGAATCCTTTTTTGACGTCGACAGATCCCGTAAGCTCATTGCCAACCTTGATGGCGCAGCGGTAGTTCTCCATCGTCGTTTTGCACAAGCGAACGAGCTTGGCAGGGATGCCAAAACTAGACATGGCTTTATACAGTTCGTCTCTGTAGATGCTGTCATACGCGGCCTTAAAATCGATGAAGAGATGGTGGGTATCGATTTGGAGTTCATTTTTTCCCGGATCAGCCGCAACGTGAAAATTTGGTCGATGGTCGAATTTCCTGGCCTGAAGCCACATTGATAAGGACCAATCAGATTGTTGACGAATCGCTTCAGACGTTCACAGATTATTACGGTAGAGTGGACCTTGTAGGCGATGTTAAGTAGACTGATTCCTCTGTAGTTGGCGCAGTTTAGAGGATCTCTTTTTCTGATCGTTCTAGGTATTTCTCATTTAAAAGCGGCTGTTTGCTCACTTTAGTGACTAGGTGTTTCAGTTTGAACCAGAAGCCACCTGCTTGGAGCTCTGTCGTCAAGGATATAACGTGCCTTCCGTCAGTTATAATTTGGTCAATTAGGTTAGAGGTTCGACAATCTAGAGATCATCAGGTCTGGATTTTTCATTAAGAAAACCTAGTGCAAAGTCAATTAGTTGGAAGCCGTTTGATGTGAATTCGTGGAGGCTGTGCTTACCAACTAATCAACCAAAGATGATTTCCTTAAGATTTTGTAGACTTTATCCAGGAAACCGTAAAATGCTGCTTAAGCCATAGTAAGATGTTGTACCGGGTCTAATTGCCGTTCAAGAATTGAATTCCTCCGCTACTTGTCAAGGTCGCGCGCAAACTATAGCTTATCAAAACAAAGAGTTGTCGTCAGCTTCTTTTCGTGCTTCTTAATGTGCTTGTTATTCCTTAGATTTAGATCACTTTGAATGCTTTTCGTTGTGTACATATTTCATTAAAAACATAACGCACGTTCGTGTCAACAGTTTGTATAACTAATCATTCCAACATCACTCAAAACCCCCCATTCCAACAGCATTTTCAGATGATTCGACTGAAGACGAAGACTACGATGAGCCTCTGGCGAAACGCGCTCGTTCATCAACCACAAGCAGCAGCAGCAAGCGATCCTCTGTACGCAATTCAATGCACGAAAGTAGTCTCAACAGCACCGGCATCAATGATTCATTTCGTCAATACAACAACAATAACAACAACAACCGGCGACGACGTGCCGAAAATCTACCCCTAAACAGTTCCCTGCTCTACGATCTACTCGATGAAATCATGAAAAACGAAAACGCCTGGCCATTCCTTCGACCCGTTATGCATTCAGAAGTTCCTGACTATCATACGATAATCAAAGAGCCCATGGACTTTGCCAAAGTCAAATCCAAACTCAACATGGGCAAGTACACGATAAACGAAGAACTCCTCAAGGACATTGAATTGGTGTTCAAGAATTGTGACATTTACAATCAGGAGGGCAATGAAATTTACGAGTAAGTCTGAATTGCGCTTTTCTTTGTGAATGCATCTCATGTTTGGTTTGATTTCAGGGCCGGCTGTTCTTTGGAAAAATTCGTAATGCAGCGATGCAAGGAACACAACCTGCCGTTCCAGCCAAGCGACATGAATCGGTCATGAGCCCACGACACCAGTGGCACGGAGTCCCCCTCCACTCCGGCCACTGGCACCCAAAGTAACTGCAGGATGTTTTTCATTTAGTCAGCATTCTGCATTCCTCCTCAAGTCTGCTTTTATGCTCCAAAAACAAAAACTATCCAAAGCATTTTATTTGATCGATTTGCTTCTCCGAGACGAACCACCATGGTCGAAGCAGAGCATGTAATATAGTTAATTATCGCGTATATCTAAATAGTCTGCAGGACAACAAATTATTAGGGCATACCTCATCCCCAAGTTAACCACAGCAAAATCGTTAGTCGTAAGATTTTTAATTATAAATTAGCTTTAGCGCCTATTATACAACAACAAAATCGGACTCATTTTTGAAATTCAAAAGAGCAAATGCTATTTTGTCGTTGGTTACTATTTTTTGGAAATTCAATTGTTTCTATTTTGTAGGTTTCTTTAGAGATCTTCTCAATGAACAATGAAAAGTTTGTTAAGTCGAAATTTGTTAATTTTACAATTCGTTTTGCGAAATCGTACAGTTTCAATTATTTCAGATAAGCCATTACTATGTTGAATAATGATAAACATAAAAATAAAAAATATAAAATTACCAAGTTCCCAGATTTGTTGTTTACTTTGTGATGTGCTTTTTGCTTTCCAGCCAAGGTTATGCTCGTCGGATCGCCAAGGTTCCGTCTGAAGAAAAACACTTAACTTCAGCAACAAGGTCCACAATTTCTTTATTATTTTTTTTATGCTCTTAAATAATAGATAATAGATAATAGATCTCGTTGTTAATACACTGGGCATGTGCTGTCATTTTGCTGAGCTGTAAATGCCCACTGACTGGTCGATAAGCTCCATATGCCCCATCTACAAAAAAGGCGATCCGATGTTATGCAAAAACTACCGTGGCATATCCCTGCTTAATGTTGCATACAAAATCCTATCCAACGTACTGTGTGAGCGTCTTAAACCTTTCTGCAACACAATAATCGGCACGTACCAGTGTGGCTTTAGGCCAGGCAGAACAACGATAGACCAAATTTTCACACTGAGGCAGATCCTGGAAAAGACCAACGAATTTCAAGTCGAAACCCACCATCTTTTCATCGACTTTAAAGCTGCTTATGATAGCATCCACCGCCAAGAGCTTATGATTGCGATGTCTGAATTCGGGATCCCGAACAAACTGATCCAGCTGTGCCGCATGACGCTAAACAATACGCGGTGCAGTGTGCAAATGGGTAACAGCTCATCCGAGTTATTCCAAACTTGCGCAGGGTTTAGACAAGGAGATGCGTTGTCATGTGATTTCTTCAACATAGTCCTGGAGCAGATAGTGCGCAAGGCAGGTGTGAGCACGGAGGGCACTATCTTCAACAAATCCACCCAGCTCCTAGGCTATGCGGACGACATAGACATCATCGGTCGATCCAAGAGAGCTGTGCTTGAGGCCTTCACAGCGATTGAAGAACAGGCGAAACTAGTTGGTCTTGAAGTGAATGAGGACAAAACAAAGTACATGTTATCAACAAACAAAGCAACATCTGTCCACCGCCTAGGACAAAACGTCACTGTTGGTAGCAGCAATTTCGAGGTAGTTAAGGAGTTCACCTACCTTGGAACAAACATCAATCCCACGAACGACACCTTAGTGGAGATCCGAAGAAGAATCACCCTAGCGAACCGCTGCTGCTTCGGTTTGGCCAAACAACTGGGTTCAAAACTCCTCACTCGAAAGACAAAGTGTCTGCTATACAAAACTTTGATTTTACCAGTCCTACTCTACGGCGCCGAGTGCTGGACGATAAGTAAAAAAGGGGAATTGATATTGGGCACGTTCGAAAGAAAAATTCTTCGACGGATTTTTGGTCCCGTATGCGACGATGGCGAATGGAGAAGAAGATACAACCGAGAACTGTATGAGCTGTACCAAGATGTGGATGTAGTCCAGAAGGCCAAGAAAAGACGACTACATTGGCTCGGCCACATCGAGCGAATGGACGACAACGCTCCAGCCAAGAAAGTCTTCTCATCCCAGCCCCCAGGTTCAAGACGACAAGGAAGACCGAACCTACGGTACAAGGACCAAGTGACTGCGGATGCCAGAGCGCTTGGTCTCGGTGACTGGAGAGTGCATGCGAGGGATCGTTCACGATGGAAGACTGCAGTATCTAGGCTGTGACCCTTCATGGATCGTGAGCCGGTAAAGTAAGTAAGTAAGTAAGTAATTGGTCAAATGTTGTTTTTTATTTTCATCTGTCAAAAAAACAAAAACTCGAGTTCAGGGGCGCATTTATTTTTGTTGGTGATCGTAAGGCGCTACACAATTTCTTGTGCTTTTTAACACTTGATCAGTTTGTTCATAGAATGCGCTTTCGAATACGACTCGAAAAAGGACAATAAATATGATAAATTAAGGATGAAAAATGAAGAAAATGTAACGAAAAAAAAAATTAATAATAATAATCGCGCATGTACACCTTGAACGTTAAAACACCATGCGGTCCAAAAAAGAATTGAAATTGAAAAATAAAATTGATGCACAATCGATATAATCTTGATTCAATCATATTTCGCTTGGCGCCCCTGAGATTAACCATTCAACTGCAGACCAACCCTGTTGTAATGCGTTTGTGTTTGTGAAACTCACACTACTTAGAAAAATGCTTCACTTCTTTTTCATAGACCCCTTCCTGTACTTCTTAAGCGGCATATACACGCGTCAAAATCTCATCAAGCATGTGAGAGTGTGTTTGTAAATTCTTTTTCGCGTTGAATATCACATCAAGCATGAGTCATCAAGCATCATTTTTTCGTAGATTTTGGATGTGAATGGATGTGCGGATTCTTTGTTAGGAAAATATGAGTGACACGGACGATGATAGTTACATAGCTCTGGGACTAGCGCTGGCGTTAAAAATGAAGAGAAAAAATTTGCGGAAAAAACGGATCTGGATGAAAGAGTGGCTGAAAAAACGAAAGCAGTTCACACATGAAAATCTTTTGAATGAACTGAAATTAAGTTCGCCAAATGACTTCAAAAATTTCGTTCGCATGAACGAGGAAACATACAACCAACTTCTGGAAATGATAACACCCAAAATTATCAGAAAAGATACCGCAACGCGAGAACCTATGCCTGTTAGTCAACGTCTGTCAATAACTCTTCGGTTTCTGGCTACAGGCAATACATTTGCAGACTTAAAATTCATCAGTGCTATTTCTGAACAGTCAATTGGTCGTATTGTCATGGAAACGTGCGAAGCTATTATTGAAGTCCTAAACGATCATATCAAAGTAAATAAAACATTATTTTTTCAATGTAAATATTTTTTATTTGTATTATTTTCTCTGAACTTTAAATCAAAATTAGAAAAGTAACTATATTTAAATGACGAAAAATACCGAGAAACTTCAGTATTTTGGGGAGAAAACTCAACTACCTCCTCTGCCAGCTCTGACGCTGATTCCCATACTTCGATTATGTTTTGTGGCGATACCGAACCCAAGTTTTCATCAGCATATGAAAATTCGGATGCTGAACTCTGTATATTGGGAGATATTGGCATTTCTAACAAAGACGAACTTCCTGGGGCTGATGTGGAATAACTGGCTCTATACGATGTGCTTGGCCCACTCTTTACATTGAGATGCATTGCATTCATTTGCCCCTCAAACAGAATTTCATTTATGAATTTTTCAGCAAAAATTCGTTCGGTTTGCGTCACATCCTTTTTGGTCGCTTCTTTGTATTTTAGAAGGAGCATTTCGTACTGCTCATTTTTCAAATACCGGTTGCTGTACTCCTTCGACTTAATGTTCCACAACGCTGGAAGGGAACGGTACACGTCAATAAATTCTAACAAAAATTTTTTATCTTCCATCATACACATTAAAATAAATCCTTCCGAATGCTGTCTTGACACTAGCAACGCAAAAACAAGAATGATGCTTGATCAAGCAATCAATCACGAATACACACTTTTCAAGCACTTGTCAAGCAAAGACCCCTGATTGAAGAAAAATCAAAACATTTTGATTTCGCGTAAAGCATACACACATTCTATACGTGTTTCAATTTCACAAACACACTCTTATATGCTTGATGAGATTTTGATGCGTGTATATGCCGCTTTATTCAATGGAGTGAAGCAACAAAAATTTCTGATTATGTAAAATACTGGGAACTCATCTGTCAAACTGGGCATGTGCTGTCATTTTGCTGAGCTGTAATTGGTCAAATGTTGTTTGTAGTTTCATCTGTCAAAAAAAACAAAAACTCGAGTTCAGGGGCGCATTTATTTTTGTTGGTGATCGTTAGGCGCTACACAATGTCTTGTACTTTTAAACACTTGATCAAGTCGTTCATAGAATGTGCTTTCGAATACGACCCTAACAAGGACAATAAATATGATGAATTAAGGATGAAAAATGAAGAAAATGTAACGAATAATTTAAAAAAAATTATAAAAATCGTGCATATACACCTTGAACGTTAAAATAACATGTAGTCCAAAAAAAGAATTGAAATTGAAAAATAAAATTGATGCACAAACCGATATAATCTTGATTCAATCATATTTCGCTTGGCGCCCCTGAGATTAACCATTCAACTGCAGACCAGCCCTGTTGTAATGCGTTTGTGTTTGTGAAACTTACACTACTTAGAAAAATGCTTCAATTCTTTTTCATAAGACCCCTTCCTGTACTTCCTGGTATGACTCTGGGAAAATATACAAAAGTAATTAGTAAAAGTATTCGGTAACACTGGTGAAGCAATCAGGTACTAGTACGGCCCCTGGCGGTGGACTGTGTTCTTTTAGACCACGGAGGACTGTGTTTTGGTAGCTTCGTGCAGGTTGTCTTATGCTTTTTCGTGGGATGACTAAATGTGAATTGTATTTTTGGAAATAGTAAAATTGTGTGAGAATGATCGTGGCGACTTTTGTTGTTGATAGCGAACATTGGTGATGATGCTGGTGGCCACATGTTTGTTAAAAAAAAAAGATTAGCATGTAACGCTTCGTTACAAATTCGATTGGTTGATGTTCACATGTTTTGTCAACTTAATTCGCTTTTGTCCGCGTGAAATGAACTCTAAAGAACTCGATTTCATTACCAGAGACTGAAAGATAGTTACTTGAGGTGTCGGTACAGTCCTTCTCGGCCTAGGACCTCATACAACAAGCGTCTCTAAGTCGTTGGACCTAAATTTTTGTGGTTAGGTCTATGTTGCTGTACAGCCCGTGGTTGAATCTTGGTCTCCATTCTCGCATTTGTGAAAGCGGCGATTGCCAAGAATGATTCTTCGTATGAATCTTTCTTTGCAGCGCCGTTTTGTATGGTCTTTCCGGCATTCATCGTCATACCAAGGATTTCGTTGTGGTGCATGAAAAAACTGATGCAGCTGTGCCGCATGACGCTAAAAAATACGCAGTGCAGTGTGCAAGGGTAACAGCTCATCTGAGTTGTTTCAAACATGCGCCGGGTTTATACAAAGAGATTCGCTATCATGTGACTTCTTGGAGCAGATAGTGCGAAAGCTAGGTGTGAGCACGGAAAACAATCTTGCACAATTCCACCCAGCTCATAGGCTATGCCGACGACATAGACTAGACATCATCAATCGCTCGCAAAGAGCTGTGCTTGAGAACTTCACAGCGATTGAAGAACAGGCGAAGGTCGTCGGTCTTGAAGTGAATGAGGACAAAATAAAGTACATGCTATCAACAAAATAAGCAACATCTGTCTACCGCCTAGGACAAAACGTCACTGTTAATAGCAGCAATGTCGAGGTAGTACAAGGAATTCACCACCTACCTTGGAACGAACATCAATCCCACAAACGACACCTTAGTGGAAGGAGAAATTATCCTAGCGAACCGCTGCTGTTACTTCGGTTTGGCAAAATAACTGGGTTCAAAATTCCTCACTAGAAAGACAAAGTGTTGCTAGCAAGCTAATCCCTAACTAGCTGTCTCCAGTTTTGCACTCCAAGCTAATTTAGTTCCTCTTCCACTTGAGGGCGCCCTCTGAGTCGCGGTCTTCCTCTTCTTCCTTCTTCGTCCCTCGGTAATGGTGTCCGAGGCTTTCCAGGCCGGAGTATTGCAGTCCATCCGCTCCTAATGACGGAGCCATCTGAGTCTCTGCACCTTGACCCTTCTGGCTAGGTTCGTGTCTTTGTACAACCCGTAAAGTTCGCTGTTGAATCTACTTCATTCTTCATCAATGCACGCGGGGCCAAAGATGACCCGAATAACTTTCCTTTCGAAACAGCCTTAGGCACATTCATCTGATTTTGTCAGGGTCAATGCTTCTCAGCTTCTGCACCATACTCATAAACAAACTCCTCTACTACCTCGAAGTTATTTGCGTCTATTGTGACGAATATTGTGACTGTCCGAGCCGTCGGCTTTGGGTGCCCTTCCTCGAAGACAGCATATACTTCGTTTTGCCCTCATTCACCGCTAAACCCATTTTTGCCGCTTCTGTCTCACGCTGTGTTCTTCCCATTACATATATCAATATCATCGGCGTACGCGAGAAGTTGAAGAGATTCTTGGAAGAAAGTACCTCTGGTGTTGACGGTGGAGTTTTGCACTATCTTTTCAAAAACGATGTTAAAGAAATCGCACGACAGCGCATAGCCTTGTCTGAATCCTTTTGTTAACAAACGATTGATTGGAGACGCGTGAATTCTCCATCGTCATTTTTCACAACCGATTGAAATTGGTAGGGAATAGGGATGCCAAAACTAGACATTCGGCTATATCGAAGTAACCGTCAAAGCCCTTGTCGGAGAACTCTAAGCAAATTTCGGAGGAAATCGGAGAAAATTCCGGTCCGACGGTTACCTTGATTGGGCCGATTGCTTTGTGATGTACTTTTTGCTTTCCAGCAAATAATTGTTAATACTTCTTTAATACAAACTTATATGAAACCTAATAATAATAATCTTCTCTTAGTCTGGTTATTTACACTTCTCTGGTTATGTTTATTCAGACCTATGATGGTAGCCGATCGGAAAAATATCCGATCGGAGAAAAGTTCCGATCGGAAGATTTTTGTATTCACGGTACCCGAATTCGAGAAGAAAAATTGACGTCAAACAACGCACTCATTTGACCAATTTTTTTGGTTTTTTATATTTTTCGGATAATCTTTCACGTTTAATTTTCTATCGGGAAGAATCGGAAAGAAAAAAAAAGCGCAAAGCACAACGCGTCGCAAATATTTTGACAGTTCACTGCATAGCATCGCATGTATTTTAAATTTTCAACGCACCTAAGATTTTTTTTTCGTAGATCTGTCCGATTTTACTGTCGGAAGGGCATATGAAAATTGAAAAATTCGTACAAATCGGATAAAATTTTCTTCCGATCGGCTACTATCATAGGGCTGATTATTATATTCGGTACTGCTGGGTCTTATACATCTCTGGCTGTCTGGTATGACTCTGGGAATATATGTATACAAGAGTAATTTATTAGTAATAGTATTCGGTAACACTGGTGAAACAAGAGGTACTAGTACGGCCCTGGTGGAACGCAAAACAGCAGGGTTAATGGCCCCTGGTAGCACTAAAACAGCAGACAATAGCTTTGGTGGATCAGTAGCTACTATTATGGCCCCTGGTGCCTGGTGGCACGAAAACAGCCTAATACCCTTGAAACCCCTTACCACTGATGGGGGGAAATTCCAATGAATTAATATTTATTAAACCACTTACCTCCGAAGACGATCTGCTCTGCTCTTCTCCGCGGCCAGACACTGACTGACTCGCAAACAGTGATGAAAAATAGCTTACTATTGTACGAAAATCCGTACAATTGCATATTAGAATGTACATCTTTTCAATATTTCGTACAATTCATACTACTCATTTACATTTATCTAAAAATATTCACATATCATATTTCAAGGTTTTTATGAGCAGGCAAAAAAATACTGAAAGCAGTAAAATGTTTCTTTTTCGAATGCATTCATTTCTTTCGTTAAATTTGTTTTCTCTATGACATTTGTGACTTCTATTTTCCTCTCCTTCTATTCTCTTATTTCACTAAAGTAACGGAAAACGGTTTAACGGATTTTGTTGAATTGAAATTGTTTTTTGATGTTGATTTCAACAAGGCACGATCGTACAATAAATAATTTTGTTTTTTTTTTCGATAAACAGAATGGAAAAGTAAGTACATACGTAAGATATTGATTAGGTATAATTTAATAAAAAATCTGTAACTTTATTCGATGCAGGTGGCTTTTAAGGAAGGAGCCCATCAGCGATGTTGGTACGTCGGACATAGACAGCAGCGTTACATTTGACCAGCCAACGACGAGCGGTACGACCGACCGACAGCCAGTTGAAAAAAAAATGGACAAGTGCGAGATAAACTCGCTCGAAGAGGGTTCCGTACTCGATTATCCGACCCTACTTTTATTTAGTTTTGAAGGAAATTTTATACAAGGATTAAGATATGAAACAAAACATTTTCTTGGAAAATAATTTGAATAGTCTTTCTGCCTATTTCCATCAATGACTTCGAAACTGTGTATCTTAAAAATCCGTAACAACATTTTCGGATCACTTGTACATACTCTAGAAAATGTGTACAAAATTTAATTGCAATCAGCTTAGCAGATTCTAAGAAATCGCTTGTGAAAGACGAATAAAAGAAAATGAACTGGTCTAATAGGATTTCGTTTTCACCTGTGTAAGAACCCTAAAAAAAAAAACAGAAAAGTTGGCCATCGGCAAACAAAACAAAACGAAATTTCCTCTTTTTTTTAATAACTTCGAAACTATAAATCTTAAAAACATGAAAACAACATTTTTAGATTACTACTGAATGCTTAAATATGTGTACCCAATTTCATTGCAATCGGCCTAGCAGATTCGAAGAAAGCGCTTGTGAAAGACGACTGAACAGAAAACGAAGTGATGTTATAAGGGTTTCGTTTACACTCTGTGTACGGAACCCTAAAAAACGAGCAACACAGAATTTTTAGATGGAAAGGCCAGTAACCGCAGTGAAAAATTTTAATCAGCTTGTAAAGAAAGATATGAATGGCTGCACGAAGATCATGGGAGCAAAACCAGAAAGTGCATTTTGTGTAATTCGAAAATATCCGATGGAAAATTTCACATTGAAAGACACAAAAATTCGTTGAGCTGTTAAAGAAGCAAAACAGTTCGTCAAAATCGACCAAATTGTTTTGAAAACAGATAAAGTGCCCGAAAACGCTAGAGGCTGTCATTTATTTCTGTAATTAAATTAAAAAAAAAAAAACAATTTTCGTTATCGTTTTTTTTTCTGCGAGAAACCGTACAATTACGCGCGATTTCGTACACTTTTTTTTCAGCTGTCAGAACAATCGGAAAATGTCGTTTTTCATCACTGCTCGCAAATATATTTCTTCCCAAGGTGGTTTATTGTTCCACCACACTAAACGGATTACCTTTGGTGAATATTCTTACCACGGCCGCGAACTGGCTTATAAAAATATAAGTGAACTACGGCGGCGGCGGCGGAAAGTTGTTGAATTTTAACACCACGGTGGACTATATTTTGGAAGCTTCGTGCAGGTTGCGTTATGCTTTTTCGTGAGATGACTAAATGTGAATTATATTTTTGGAAAAAGTAAAATGATCGTGGCGGCTATTGTTGTTGATAGTGCACATTGGTGATGATGCTGGTGGCCACATGTTTGTTTGTAATATAAGTTTGTAAATAAAGACTAGCATGTAACGCTTTATACAGTTCGTCTCTGTAGATGCTTCATACGCTGCCTTAAAATCTATGACAAATGGTGGGTATCGATGGAATTCATATATTTTCCAGGGTCTGCCGCAAAGTGAAAATTTGGTCGATGATTGGCTTTCCTGAAAATTCAACAACGTTATGAGATGTTCAAGATAAAAACATACACTCTTGGGCAGGAGATGAAGTGTATTCAACTGTACACAGCAAGCTAAGAATAGGGATGGCTGGAGTGTCATTTTGAAGAATGTTTCCACACCCTTATGTAAGTATACATTTACAGATAAAATGAAAACCACCAACTATTTCTGTTTATACTTTTATTGTTATATTTTTAAAAAAAAAAATTGTTATTTTATTTTATATCTTACAAGAGTCTCCTTTTTGTTCAAATTAAAATCTAAATTAAAAACTCTAAGTCTGCAGCTCTTCTTTAATCGAAAAAATACATTTACAGTTTACACATTAAAATTGATGAATGTTAAAATTAAAAACTATATTTTTATCTGTTCATTTCAACGATAGTTTCAAGTCAAGGCGAACAAAAGAGTAAAATTACTACAGAACTAACATTTTGTCTCTTGGGTTAGTTTCGGTTATAAAAATGTGATTTGTTCGCTTTGTTTTTTGTTCTTAACTTATATATCTAGATAAAAAGTACTTTACATCAGAAAAAGAATCGAACAATTGCTTCCTTCTGTTCAAAGGACCTTTTGCTTTAATTTTGGTCAAAGTTAAATCCATGAAATGTGATTAGTGTCGGAATCTTGTTGTTGACAGGCATTGCCGAGCTATTGAAAGTTATAAGCGTTTTTTTTTGGTCGTCCGGAAGTGTTACGAACAGTTCTGTACTCGTTCACTTGGCACAAGATGACAGTTCTTGTTCTGAATAGAACAGAAAAACGATTCCGAATTTGAAGTCAGAATCAAAAACAGAATCACTCATACATGCACACACTCGCATATACGTACTCGCTGCCATGTTTACAAATAAAGAAATTAAAAACAATGTCATGTCATCTGCGATTCTTCTTATAAGGATTCACAAATACACAACCATTCAACCCTTAGAAGCAAAAAAATGTGTTTGCCTGTTCGTTTGGAATCCGGAATCGGACAGTTCTGTGTACAATTCCGGATTACCAAAAAAAAAAAACGCTATTAGTTGACCCTAAGGTAAATGTTTTTATTTAGAAACTGAAAAATCCAATCTTATGTACCTATATTGGAAAAATTAGGTTTTCTTTCGGCTTTTTTTTTAAATGAAATCTATTCGAGTTCCAGTTCCATTCGAATGCCGGCTTCTCAGAAGAAAAAAAAGAGCATGAGAAACGTCAGATCGAGGATGTTGAGAGAGCTAACAGGCTAACAGGAAATGAAATGAAGCATGGACACCAATGCTCCGGCCCGGAAAGCCTTCGACACTATTCACGTTTTGGACCTGTAAATTGGCCTCAAAGATCTTGTGATTTAACACCGCTAGACTATTTTCTGTGGGGTTATGTAAAGTCATTGGTTTATGCGGATAAGCCACAAACGCTTGACCATTTGGAAGACAACATTTGTTGTGTTATTGCCGATATACGGCCACAAATTTTGGAAAATTGGACGTCCAGATTAGACTACATTCGAGCCAGCCGTGGCAGTCATATGCCAAAAAGCAAGACTTTTTGCCGTTCACTTCATCTCGTCTGTATGAATTCCTATGTAGTTTGCAGGAAGGAAGAATTGATACCAAATAACAGCAAAAACGTTCATATCACGGCTGAGATCCAACAAAGCCGCTGGAGGAGATGGTCTAACTGCCGAGCTGTTCAAAGCAGCAGGCGACCATCTAGACAAGAGCATGCACCAAATCATTTGTAAGATATGGTCGGAGAAATGCATGCCCGATGAATGAAACCTCAGCATTGTTTGCCCGATTCTGAAAAAGGGAGATCCTCTTAACTGCGCATCCCTGCATCCCTGCCAAGCTCGTTCGCTTGTGCAAATTGACGATGGAGAACTCACGCTGCTCCATCAAGGTTGGCAACGAGCTTACAGAATCTTTCGACGTCAAAAAAGGATTCAGACAAGGCGATGCACTGTCTTTAACATTGTTCTTGAGAAGATAGCTCAGAACTCCACCGTCAACACCAGAGGTACTATCTTCCATTAATCTATTCAACTTCTCGCGTACGCCGACGATATTGATATAATGGGAAGTACACAGCTTGATGTCAATGGCGCCCTTGTGAGAATTGAGACAGAAGCGGCAAAAAAGGGTTTAGCGGTAAATGGGGGAAAAACAAAGTGTATACTGTCTTCGCAAAAGGACACCCAACACCGACGACTCATCATCCCTGTCATGCTGTATGGCGCAGAAGCATGGACCCTGACAAAATCGGATGAATGTGCCTTAGGCTGTTTCGAGAGGAAAGTTCTTCGGGTCATCTTTGCCCCCGTGTGCATTGATAGGGAATGGAGAAGAAGATAAAACAGCGAACTTTACGGGTTGTACAACGACGTGGACCTAGCCGTCCAGAGACTCAGATGGCTCGGTCATTTAGGGCGCATGGACACCAAAGCTCCGGCCCGGAAAGCCTTCCGACACTATTCCCGAGGCACGCACGAGAGGAAGACCGCGACTCAGGTGGCGCACATAAGTGGAAGAGGACCTTAATCAACTTGGAGTGCAAAACTGGAGACAGCTAGCTAGGGACCGAGCTGGCTGGCGGAGACTGTTGATTGAGGCCCAAGTCCACACCGGACTGTAGCGCCACCTTAAGTTAGTAAGCAACAGCAAAAACAGCTATTGGGTAGCTTAAGCTTTAGCTTTTTGAACAAGGTCGGCTTCGTAAACCGTTTCTTCGTTAGCGTTCCGGACAACAAAATCAAGATTCCAACACTTAAACTACAAATTCCCGATTACAATAATGAAGTCCGTCAGATTCTCAATTAAAAAGTCACAAAACATGATTAAGACTTGAGTTTCTTGATTGTTTATGATTTGATAATATTTTAAGGTTAAGTCAATCAGCCCGTTTCTAAAATGAATATTTGGAGCACTAAACTTTTATAATTTACGTTTGCTTCTGCACTTAAATCTAGAAAAAGAAATATTTTACAATTCTTGATTGATTCCGAATCATTTCTCTTGAAATAAAAAAGGCAAACAACTCAAGAACGATTGCAATAAAATAAAATGAGAAAAAACTGTTGTATTTAAATAAAAAAGAAAAAAACACTAAAAATAGAAAAATAATGAATGAATGACACACAACATAACGCGTCCACGCATCACAGCTTCTGCTCGAACAAACGAGAACAAAAAAATAAACGAAAACAAAACAAAACTTAACTTAAACATCACCTCTCTGTGCGGCTGCTTGTAATCGCTTCCCAGCTCCTGCTCCCAACTTAACCGAATTTAATCACTTTCCGAATCGTCAGCGAACTTCTTCCGATAATTCCGCCGCACCCTGGAGACTTTCTGTTGGAACAGATTCATATTGACAATATTGCCACTATTAGCACCGCTATTGTGATCACAAGGAGTTCGAGATGGATTGCGACACTCTGGGGCATTGCAGCGAGGTGTCAAATTGGCCGCTTCGCTTATCCCACTGTCCGGAGTTAGTAAGTGATGATTCGACTGCACTAGTGGTTCATTACTGTTGCTAGTTCGTCTGTTTATTGGTGTACCGCCAGCTTCAATAAATGAAGACGAAGTTCCGGCGGCTATTGTATCAGTGTTAATACTATTGCTAGAAGTTTTGGCTATATCAGTCGAGTGGTTGCTATCATTGTCGCTATTACTATTGTTATTGTTGTTGTTGGTAGCGGTGGTTGCGTGTGTTGGGGAGATTATTGCATCGGCGTCCGAAGCCACCGGATTGGTTGTGGTGTTTGTGAATTTTCTCCGTTTGCTCGAGAGATGATGGTTGCAATCGGTTGAGGAACTGGACGTTTCATCGAGGTAACTACTATTCGATAGACGTGAATTCGAATGGCTCGAATAGATGTCCAAGTCAATTTTGCGACGGCGATTAACGCTGCTGCGTGTTTGTATAGGTGGCGGTGATTGTGGCGAGTCATCGTGTGCATGACCGAAGCCGTTTATTTTGACAGCTGGCCTGGGTGGTATGATTGGTATGTGGCTGACGTCTTGAACGGGTACAATTGGCACAATAACTTCGTCGTCGTCATCATCTTCGTCGGAATCTTCGACGAGCAGCTGCTGCTGGCGAAGACGAAGAATTGCATCTGGAATAGAAATGAATGTCATAAGAAGGCCGATGAGATAGAAAAACAACTAACCTTTCCCACTCGAAGTAATTCCAGTACTCGTACTCGGAATGGCCACATTCAAATGATTGCTTGACAAAGGAACTTGATCATCATCGTCCGACGATGTGACATTCACCGAAATTCTCCTCTGCTTTTTGCTCTTTTTTCTCCGCGAATTGCTTAGACCACTTCCGCTGGGCCCCTGACGATCACGATAGCCATACTGATTCCCTCGACCGTGACGCTTCGAATTGTGAGCAATGCGACCACTCACACCGGCCCGTTGTGAACTCCCTCGACCGCCGGCCATATTCAGTCGTTGTGGACGTCTATTCGAGTTTGAGGCTCCTTTCAGTGCCAATCGGCGCAGAGTATTCCGTTTGGTTGCAATGAGGTAAGCGATGCGATTTGCATAGCGGTGTGTTTGGATTTTCATTTTATTCAAAATTGAATTTTTACGCGCTCGTTCTGGAAACGGAATTGAATTAAAAAGTTGTAAACAAATTAGGAATCGCTTTAGGTCACCTCTTTTCCGGACAAAGTAACGCAACAACTCCTGCTCGTCGGAGTCTTCAATCGAACTGTTGTTTGGACTGTGTGAGCTATCGCCGCCATCGGAAGCCAATTGGGAATCCGACGAGTTGTTCGTGTCCCAGCCTTCGATCTCTTGTTGAATGAGTGAATCGAAAAATGCCATCATCCGTGGATCCTCGTTAGTATTGCGACTGCTGTAGTCGTGTGGCATGTGAGACCAGCTCTGTGGAGTCAATGAGGGAAATGTGAATGGTGAGAAGAGATCTCGTGGATTTTCAGAGCATGTTGCTTCTTCGGTAAGTGATCCGGTCCAGTCTTTTTGGTTAAATGGACTCCAAAGCTGAAATTTCGTAATTTGGTTGGTTTAATGACTCAACAGAGAAACTAGTTTTGTACCTTGACAATTTTCTCAACGCCCGAGGAAGCCAGAATACATTTCTCACGGTTGTATCGCACCTGATTGACTATTGAGCGATGTCCGTAGAGGACCATTTGTGTCGATTCAATCCATTGATCAGTCAGCTCCACTAGAAACACACAAATAAATTGCAAAATAATTTACAATGATTCTCTCTTAACTCACAGTCAGCATCCGACACCCGCCAGACGTACAAATTGAAATCGTCAGACCCTGAGAGCACCAATTCATCATCCTCGCCAGCGAATGTACAACTTTTCATGGTACACGAATTGTAGTAGTCCGGATGATAGAACTGGCAAATTGGTTCCGGTGAGAATGTGTTGTACAAGATCGGTGGAAGGCGTCGTCGTAGAGCTAGGATTAGATTGCCGAAACTGTTGAAGCGTACGCTCATGTAACTTGGATGGCTCTCATCGAAACCATACTGAATAACGGGGCTAGAAATGGAAGAAAGTAATTCATTCGCCACATGATTGTCCATTTTTGTTTGATTTTAACCTGTGAGGTTTTCGGATGTCCCAGAAAGCAGCTCCACGCTTCGAGTTGGCTGTCACAAGATAATTACCGCCGAACGGATGGAATTGCACGGCATGAAACGAAGCACGGAATTTGGCAACGACCAGTGGATCGGCCGGATCGATACGTTGATCGAAAACTAGAATTTGTCCATCTTCGCAGGCTGTTGCAAAAATATCATCACATGTGGGATCGATTGAGAGACCGTAGACGGGTTTTTCATGTTTGTAAACGTTGTGAAGTTTTCCGCTGTTGAAAATGCAAATTATTCAAAATTGTGAAATGAAAGAAAGGAAGGAACTGGAAAATTAAAGGTCACGATCCCATAATAATAATTAGGCAATGTTCTTCGTTTTGAATAAGGACTTGGATGCCGATATCTCCGAGGTATCGGTGAAATTGCCCTTTTACTGGAGCGGGGACACATTCACAAGGGATTGTTTCCTCTTCTTCTTCGTCTACACAGCTCCTACAGAAGTCATTTGAGGCTACACCAAGTGGTATTGCGTGTCTGCCTATAAGACAGTGTCGAGGACGCTTATTAGAGAGCTTATATGAGATCTGCTTTGAGATAACAAGTCTATATCTATAAGAGATGATCGACAATCGAGGGCCGTTTGAGAGTTGGTTGAAACATCGTGGAGAGATTTTATTGCAGCCTGACTTTCAGAGGATGAAAAACTTCGTGATCTACTATGATGATTGTTATCGGGAGCAACAACAGCGACTCTTTGGATGCGGATTCGTCGTGGGAAGCAGACTCAGGCAAAAAGTCTTGAGCTTCAAATGCGTAAGCGAACGCATCACGACGATCCGAATCAAGGCTAAGTTCGGCAACATTAGCTTAATATGCGCGCATGTCCCCACAGAAGAGAAAAAAAAACGACACCAAGACGAGTTCTACGAGCTCCTCGACAAAACATATGAGAAATGTCCTAGCTATGACATGAAAATTGTCCTCGGCGATTTTAACGCAAAGATGGGAAAAGAAGGCATCTTTGGCAGAACAGTCGTAAAGCACAGCCTGCACGACACCACTTCCGACAACGGATTCAGGCTAATCGATTTTGCTGCAGGGCGAAGTGTTGGCTCCTGGTTCCCACATCTCAACATCCATGAGTGACATGGAGATCTCCTGATCAATCAACCGTCAACCAGATTGATCACATTGCGATCGACGGAAGGCACTTGTACAGCATTCTAGATGTTCGAACTTTCCGAGGGAGAGAGAGAACATGAGAAGTGTCAAATCGAGGATATTGAGAGAGCCAACAGCAGGAACGAAATTCGTAGGTTTTATCGGAAGGTAAAACAGATGGCTCAAGGTCATCGAGCAAGAACCGATGCCTGCAGAGATAAACAAGGGAACATCATAGTAGAATCGCAGTCAATGCTGGGGATTTGGATAGACCACTTCTGTAGACTGTATAACGGCGATGACGAACAAAACCCCGTCGTCAGACAGGAGCCTTTTATCGTACACGATGACAGCCAACAATTCCGTGAACCCGACTTAGAAGAAGTGAAAACAGCAATATCACGGCTGAAATCCAACAAAGCCGCTGGAGCAGATGGTCTAGCTGCCGAGCTGTTCAAAGCAGCAGGCGACAATCTAGATAGGAGCATGCACCAAATCATCTGTTAGTTATGGTCGGAGGAATGCATGCCCGATGAATGGAACCTCAGCATTGTTTGCCCGATCCTGAAAAAGGGAGATCCTCTAAACTGCGCCAACTACAGAGGAATCAGTCTGCTTAACATCGCCTACAAGATCCTCTCTGCCGTAATATGTGAACGTCTGAAGCCTTTTGTCAATAATCTGATTGGTCCTTTTCAATGTGGCTTCAAGCCAGGAAAGTCAACCATCGACCAAATTTTCACGTTGCGGCAGATCCTGGAAAAAACCAATGAACTCCAAATCGATACCCCCACCTCTTCATCGATTTTAAGGCCGCGTTTGACAGCATCTACAGAGACGAACTGTATAAAGCTATATCTAGTTTTGGCATCCCTGCCAAGCTCGTCAGCTTGTGCAAAATGACAATGGAGAACTCCCGCTGCGCCGTCAAGGGTGACAACGAGCTTGCGGAATCTTTCGATGTCAAAAAAGGATTCAGACAAGGCAATGCACTGTCATGCGATTTCTTTAACATCGTTCTTGAGAAGAAAGTGCAAAACTCCACTGTCAACACCAGAGGCATCTTCCATCTGTTCAATTCTCGCGTACGAAGCCGATGATGTTGACAATGGGAAAAACACAGCGTGTGTTAATGTCACATTTGTGGGAATTGAGACAGAAGAGGAAAAAAATGGGTTAAGTGGTGAATGAGGGCAAAACGAAGTAAATGCTGTCCTCAAGGAAGACACCCAACACCGAAGCCTCGGACAGAACGTCACAATAGACGAATATACGTAATTTCGAGGTAGTAGGGGAGTTCGTCTACCTAGGCTCCGCTATTAACACGGGAAATAGCACCAGCGCCGAGAGCAGACGAAGAATATCTCTTGCTAATCGTTGTTTCTTTAGGCTAAGAAAGCAATTGAGTGGTTAAGCCCACTCTCGATCAACTAAGGCAAAACTTTAAAACACCCTTATCATCCCAGTCCTGCTGTATGGTGCACAAGCATGTATCTTGACAAAATCGGATGAGTGTGCCTTAGGCTGTTGCGAGAGGAAAGTTCTTCGGGTCATCTATGGCCCCGCACCATATGCATTGATGGGGAATGGAGAAGACGATTCAACAGCGTACTTTATGGGTTGTACAACGACACGGACCTAACCAGAGACTCATGGCCCAACGACTCAGATGGCTAGGTCATTTAGAGCGGGTGCGGGTGGACATCAATGCTCCTTCCCGGAAAGCGTTCGACACTATTCCCGAGGAACATAGAAGTAGAGGAAGACCGCAACTCAGGTGGCCCACTACTATCTCCACTATCTCTTCACATATTGTTCATAGTTTTGCGACTTAGGTTTCAAGGTAAATTGCTGCTTTTAATATACGTCAACATAGACAGATTTAACTTCGAGGTAGTTAAGGACTTTGTCTTTAATCAAACGAAGAATCACTCTTGCCATTCGCTGCTTCTTTGGACTTATATAGAAGGCAATTGAGTAGTAAAGTCTTCTCCCGAGCAACTAAAGTGACACTACAAAACCCTCACAATCCCGGTCCTCATGTATGGTGCAGAGACATGGACCATGACAACATCCGATGAAAACGCTTTGGGCTGCTTTGAGAGAAAAATTCTTCAAGTGATTTTTGGTCCTGTCTGCATAAATGGAGAATGGAGACGAAGATTCAATCAAGAACTGTACGAGCTGTTCAGCGACACTGACCTAGTCAGAAAAGTTAAGATACAACGACTTAGATGGCTGGGTTATGTAGAGCGAATGGAAAATAATGCTCCGGCTAGTAGTCTTCGAATCCAACCCGGAAGGACGTCGCAGAAGAGGAAGACCGCGACTCAGGTGGAGCACACAGGTGGTGGAGGACCTGGACCAACTTGGCGTCGTGCGAAACTGGAGACAGCTAGCTAGGGACCGAGCTGGCTGGAGATGTTTGTTGGGTTAGGCCCTGGTCCGACCTGGACTGTAGCGCCACCATAAGTAAGTAAGAGAGTGTTAGGTGTTCTTACTATTTCCTTAAAGGGCGTCATCAGCTATTTTGAATTATGTCGTCTTGAGTCCACAAAGCCAACAATACCCACAGGTACAAAAGTGTATCGAACTCAAAGGTTCACTAATTACCTAATAATTATTTAAAAATTTGTTTTGAAGTCAAGTCTCCTTTAATCGTTTGTGATTTCTCTTCAAAGGAACCCTCTCTGATTCACATCCTGCTTGACACATAGATACCTACACAAACTCACACAAATTGTCTAAAAATAATCTGTCCCCTTCAAAATGATTTAATTCTTCTATGTCTTTGCCTTTACCAAAATAAAATAAGAAAACAGGAAGACAAGGAAGAGACAAGAAGAAAATCTATTACTTCCTGCCTGGCATAATCCCATAATCTTCCAGGCATTTAAGGAACAAAAGTCCTCCACTTACGTTTCATTATCGTGCACAATAACCAGATCATCATTGCCACCCGAAAAAACTTTTCTATTCAATCGGTCGAATCCAAGGCAAAACACATTGCTCGTATGCTCCGAATCCAATACTCGAGGCTTCTCAACTCCAGCAATTGCCTTCTCCACATTCCATATGAGAATTCGCTTGTCGTCGCCACCTTATTGAACAAAATTACAATAAATTCATGAAAAAATCACGGAAAAAAAAACTTAAAAGAAAATGAAGAACAGAAATTTATTATCTCACCTGAAGCCAGAAAATCACCCCCATTCGAAAACTCGATCGCATTCACACACCCATAGTGAGCAATCAAGTCGAATTTATATAAATTCTTGGCCAAACGCAATCGTTCACGAAACAGATTCGATTGGAAGGCCTGACTGCTTCGCTGTTGGAGTTGTCTAGCCACAATCTGCTTCAGCAGATTCGGACCAACTTCTAATGGAGTCGTCGATGACGATGGCAATGGCGATGACAACGACGTCGACGCTGCTGAAGTTGTTGGAGGTGGAGGCGACATCGTCGCTGCTGACGGTTTCGACATCGTCAGCGATTTGCAATCAATTTTTCCAACAAATTTGTTCTTTTCCGGACACTTTGCAGCTTCTTCACACTTGATTTTAAGGAACCCGTCCCGAGGTGGAGTCGTCGGTCGGTTGGTATGTTTTATGCGCTGAGCAACAACAAATTACAATTAATTGAGTTTTCCCAGAATCAGTTGTGACTTGGGAGACGTTTTCTCAATGAACGACGAACGAGGTAGTTTTCTATGTCGCCCTGATGTTCTATTCACATTTTCCACTCGAAACCGAAACAAATGTCAAAATTTTAACCAAAACCGAATGCATTCTGTATTTCTTGCTTTTTTTATATATTTTATTCCTAGATACTTTATTATGTTTTTTTTTGTTGCTGCTGCCTTTTCAGCTGATACTTTATTTATGTACCTTCTGTGCACTCTCTTTCGTTCGTTCTTGTCGTTGACAAACCCGTCACCACCACACCGCACTTTAACGACATCCACAACGATTATACAGATCTGACTTGCTGGGGGCGTCTCATCGGTTTTTGGTCTTAAAATCTTCCCGAAAACCTGCAAAAATCACTTTCACTTTGAATCGCAAAAGTTTTATCAATTAAAGTCCGATTGAAAAACTCAGTCAAGTGATAAGACACCCTAATCGGGTTTCCAATGACGATGACGACGTTGGGAAAAATGGTTAGCTTGAACCACCTACCTGCCTGCAATTACAAACCAGACGACGTCGACGGAAAATCAGGCTTTCTCACTCAAATCAACTCCCGAAGTTAATACTCCGCGATCTTCGACGATGAGTTGGAACAAACTTTAAAGGGACACAAAAAAGGTTTTTCTCCAGTTCTGGATTTTCATTTTGTTATCTTGGAAATTTTGGGTTTTTATTTGATTTAATTGATGGATTTGGAAAGTAAATGGTTTTATCAATTTTTGCTTTTTCTGGGGTTCGGTCTAGGTGTAGTAAAAACGATAGTACTGAACTTCTATTCTACTTCTTTGTTCAGTTTTCTGGAATTGTGTTTTAATTTTTTTTTATTGTTGTACATTTGATTCTATGCTTATTTACTTTTGAGTATGTGCTATGGTCTTGCTTATGTAGTATCTGCTCTTTTGTAGTTCAACTACTCAGAAGAACGGACCAGGGATGTAATTTGAATAAAGAGCACATTTTAAAATTTGGCGAATTCGCATTCTGTGTAATTCTCTGTCATATTAAGCTTACTTACTTATGGTGGCGCTACAGTCCAGGTCGGACCAAGGCCTCACCCAACAAACATCTCCAGCCAGCTCGGTCCCTAGCTAGCTGTCTCCAGTTTCGCACGCCTAGTTGGTTCAGGTCCTCTACCACCTGTGTGCTCCACCTGAGTCGCGGTCTTCCTCTTCTGCGACGTCCTTCCGGGTTGGATTCGAAGACTCTACGAGAAGCAGCGATTGGCAAGAGTGATTCTACGTTTGATTTCATCGCTGGTGTTGTTGTCTGAGTTGATAGCGGATCCTAGGTAGACAAAGTTAAATCTTTCTATGTTGACATTTGCTCCAAGACGTCGATGTTGGTTGTCCTTTCTTGTTGACAGCATTAACTTGGTCTTGCCCTCGTTAACCGCTAGACCCATCTGCCTGGCCTCCGTCTCAAGACTCACAAAAGCTCCACTGACATCACGCTGTGTTCTTCCAATTATGTCAATGTCGTCTGCGTATCCTAGTAGCTGGACGGACTTTTGAAAAATTGTGCCTCTGGTATTGACGTTGGAGCTTTGCACAATCTTTTCAAGAATGATGTTGAAGAAATCGCATAACAACGCTTCGCCTTGTCTAAAACCTTTTTTGACATCAAATGCGTCCGTTAGGTTTTTTGCGACCATGATGGAACAGCGTGGGTTTTCCATTGTCATCTTACACAGACGGACGAGTTTTTCTGAGATGCCAAAACTAGACATTGCTCTATATAATTGGTCTCTATAGACGCTGTCATACGCTTAAAAGGTGGTAGGTATCGATTTGAAGTTCCGCAGATTAGAGTAGAAACAACTTGTTATGACGAGTCAAATCTGTTCTGGAGGCGTGATAAGTAGACGGATGTTTCTATTTGTTTGAGGTGATACTTGCAAGATGGAACTCCGTGTTGGGGCTGGTGTCTTCTCCGAAGAAGATTTAGCGTGTATCAAGCGTAAGTTTTTGCTATAAGACAAGCATGTACGCTTCTAAAACAAGTAGTAAAAACTGATAGAAATACAAAAATCGTAGTAATCTTTATTTATAGCAAATCAGCCATCAAGGCTATAAACAGCAACCTGACTAAACCCAACATCGAGTCATATTGAGCTTAGGTGAGTCGAGTCAGACAAGTTACTAGAAACCGTTTAACCGTCACTACATGCAACGAAATTTCTTAGTAGTTTGAATTGGAGCAAAGACCTGGTTCAAACTATGGGTGGGATTGTTTACCTCTATTACATTGTACCTAGTAAAATCCCAAATGGTGTTATTATGTTTGCTGCAACAAAATTTAACCAGATTTGCCTCATTTCATAAGCGTTGGTTAAAATTGGAATAAGACCCAATATAAAATACAAGAAAAAAGGTTTTTTTTCGCTACGCCACTTTAACTTACTTTGGCTTACCGTAAAGTAAAGAATTTTAAGAACAACAACAACTTTAAAGCTGCACGTTTGGTGAAACTGACATAGTTGAATTGAACCTTCAATATTGAACAAGTAACTACAATATTGTTCTTTTCCAAATAAATGTTACCAATTAGAAAACTAAACAAAAGCGAAAACACCCCCAATTTTAAAATGTGCTATCAAAATTGACATTTGGTCTGAACAATGACTTCATATATTTATTTGGTCTTGCTATGCGCATAGTATTTATCTCGTTTCTTCCATTCTCGTTCCCTCATCGCCATTTC
Source organism: Sphaerophoria taeniata (assembly GCA_943590905.1). Lineage (NCBI taxonomy): Eukaryota > Metazoa > Arthropoda > Insecta > Diptera > Syrphidae > Sphaerophoria > Sphaerophoria taeniata. The sequence goes on from OX016540.1 coordinate 266,305,294, forward strand.
ACATGCATTTCATGCTGCTTCGCTATATAATTCTTCTCCTTCGGCCATATGATTTGTCTCCAGTGTATTCATTTTGTGTACATACGGTTTTGCTTTTGCTACTGATAAATGTCAGCTGATTCTTTGTTTACGTTTTGTTTTTCAGGGGAAATGTGGGCATTGATGAAATTAAAAATGCCTGATTTAATTGGGCGTTGATGGCTGATAAAATGGGAACCGGAACAAGTGTAATTAACTGAGGGATATTAAAAGTTCCGTTAAATTTGAAATTATGTATAAAGATTGTAGAGAATCCAAAAGAGAAAGGTTATTTATTTGATCTTTGAGCCCTGTGCGAATTCAGTTAAAAATGGGTTAAAACTTGACGTTTGGTTAAATTTTGACATATCGCATTGAATAAAATGTGTTAAAATTTGACTAGCTGCGGAGCAGGTTAAAATATGACAGTAGTGGTTAAAAATTCATCCATTTTTAACCACAATTCATCCAATTCGCACACGGCCTTAGTTGATTGACATTATGTCGATGAAGGCGTGTAAGAAATCCTAGCTAGAAGTTTGCTACAGCTTAGGTGCGTTTTTGCGCTGACTATAATCAACTATAATCGACAATGGTTGACTATTTCTCGTTTTTGCACGCCAATAGTTACGATTCGTAATCACAATTGTCGTTTTTGCGGTCTGTGTTGATGTGTCAAATCGTAACTATCTCTAACTATTTCCAATCCATCTCAGGAGGTGAGTTGAAAGTGGTTGGTGTGTCAAAGTGTGACACAAAAACTATAGTCAACTATCGTCAGCGCAAAAACGCACCTCTTAGTACCGGACTCCTCGTCATCTGTCATAGGTGCAGACTTGTGGATGCGTCATGAAAATTTGACATTTTCAAACACATTTCCCTACAAAAGAGTTCCGGTTTTTTTTTTGTGTTTTCAACGTGCTAATGAAGACAAAGGAGATAAACATTTGAGAGGTTTTATCTGCGAGCGGTGAAGTTTTTTGCCAACGTCAAATATTCGTAATGCACTGGCAAGTCTGTAGCAATGACAATAATGTTTAAAATTCACTTCCTTCACTGATGTTGGTTCACCCATCTAGTATGAATTCGGCTGAATTCTCCAAACATGGTTGTTTCCCTGAGGCTCCACAAGAGTAAAATCCAATCCAACTTCTCTTCTGCAATCTCATCCGCAATCCAGTGTTTTTTTTTTTTTTTTGACTGGGCATATTATGTCTTGCCATCAGCAAGTAAATGTGTCAAAAAGTCTGTGGAAAATGGACGCTCAATACTACATACAACACAAACGTCAAATTGATGACAAGATTTTAATCCATTCAAAAAATCCAGACTGCGATGACCGGATCATGGACTGGATGTTGGATTGTTGGTCTCTATTGGATTATCTGATGACAGGCCGATAGTCCTGTCATCGGAAATGTTCAATGGAGACCCCAAGTTTGGATTCAAAGCAATTTTCACAAGAATGTACTAGGCCTTACCTCGGCGCCGGAGCTGCACCGCAGCTACATGTACATATATGCATGTCTGCGATTAGTCGGTTTCCCTATCTGTCAGCCAAGAAGGTGGATTTCACCTACAAAAAATGTTTTTTTTTTTTTTTAACGAATCGTTACTTCCGTCCTCCTTTTATTTATAAAAAAATCAAGTTTACACAAATTCGTTAACTGCACGTGTCTTCATATGACTTAAAAATGGTAGTATAAGTTATCAGCGTAAAGATCAATACTGATCCAACAGCAGCTCCCACTAAAGACACTGATCCAACCCAAATCAGAGCTTTTCCTCCCTGCGCTCGCATCACTGATGTAATGGACAGCTTAACGAAGCTCACAATTCCAATTAATATCGTCCATATACCAACCTGAAAAACAGAAAAAAAACCTTTTGAATGTCTTGTCACAAGCACTGCCAAAAGTTGTACTTACAACTAATATGGGTCCCCAATAACTGTCCATCAGAAATGGCTCTGGACTCATAACAGCAGTAGTGAAGACATACACCGTCAAGATCGCTGCGATGGCAGTTAATGACAGAATTGCCTTCAAACTAGTGTGTGGCAGGAAGACAGCCAAGAAACACGCTATCGGATTAGCAATTAACGATAGCGTAGCTGTCAAATGATATGCTTGACTACCGTAAGGCATCGTTGAAAACGATTGAATACTAGTGTACATTCCATTAGCGATGAATGAAATCGAAAAGAAAAGTATCAACATCCCCTTAAATTGAGAAGAAGAAATTTGTGGAAACTCTTCAACAGCTTCGGTACCAGTTTTGTCATCCTTTTGATAGAGATAAGTATTGACAGAAGTCACAGTCACATTAGCATATTGTTTCTTGGCGAATTTCAAACGATCGAGCAGTAAGAATCCAGTGAAACTACAAATCATGAATGCAAAACAAATCATGAAGAATTCCATTGTTCCGAAACGCGGTGGTGGCGTGACTTTTTCCCAAACCGGGCCATCATCAGTTTGCTTTAGTACACATTCAGCATTTCCGCCTACGCCTTGAAACAGAGCAACCACACTTGGCAAAAGCCCACTCAGTCCTTCGCCAAAGAGATAGGTTACTAGGTAGATCTCTCTGAAACGTCCCATGTAAGGCATGAACAGAACCGAGCTCGTGCAGGCAGTGACAGCAAAGCTGAATGTTAAAGCGTAAAGCGCCACGCTGAATTCAGTATCAAATATAAATGCCGTTCGGTCGTAGAAAAACGCAGCAAGGACCGTAGAAATGGCTTGTGCGGATAGCAGAATGTAGATCGCTATCGATTCGTTTATTCTCTCCCCAGTGATCTTCTGGAGGAAACTATAGAGCAAGGGACCGATGTTTCCGATTTGTACACAAATACTGAGATGTGACGGGAGGCTCCATGATTCGGGCGCAGTATCGACCAGAAGTGGAAGTTGAAGGAATGTCCCGTTCACGCAAAGCCAAGTTCCGATGGCAAAAAATGTGACAAGCAAGTCAACAAAGACGTTTCGATTTTGTATGATGGCACGGAGATTCCAGGCTCGTTGTTCCATTTTTGGCGGAAGTAGGGAACTTCCTTCGATTGGTATGTCGTTTTCGGGCCTAAAAAAAGTATTAGAAATGGAATGATGATTTACTCGAACTTAATTTGTGGAAATTTGTTAAAATTCGTCGTACACCTCTCTTACAATTGAACAGTAAGGTCAGTTTAGGTGATAAGGGGTGTGCACAGCGTGAGCTATTGCATATACGGGGGCCTACTGGTCCATTGTGATCCCCTATAAGAATAAAGGTTAGCATCGATGCGCCTCAAAATCGATTAACGTAGACTGGCTCGTTAACGAACCAGCCTGTGCTATCTATAAATTTCCTCATGTTTGCCATTGAGACCTGTGCCAGATCATCCAGTTGCAGTTCTCCAACAAACCTGTTTCTGAAATGACAGAGTCGGCTAGTTTGGAGGTTCGGACAGTCACAGAGCAGGTGTGTAATGGTTTCCATTTCCTCCTCATCCTGACAGCTCCTACAGAAATCGGTCGCAAATGCCCCTATCTTGTTGGCCATTGTGCCAATGGCGCAATGACCCGTTAGTACACCTATCAAGATTTTAATGTTTCTTTTACTCAGCGATAGAATATACCGAGTGTCCTTTTCATTTGTGTTAGGCCATAAACTTCTAGAGATTACGCAATCGTTCCTGGATTTCCAGGAGTTATTGATTTTCTCTTTTGATTTAAGGTCTATCTTCCTCTTGAGTACCCCAATCGGGACTAGTGGTCCCCTAACTGAATGGTCGCTACTACTTGTGCCTGCTTCTGACCCTTTCCTGGCTAGTTCATCTACTATTTCGTTCCCTTCTATATTGCTGTGTCCAGGAACCCAGCAGAGCTTAACCTGGTAAGTGTGGCAGATTTTATTTAATTCCTTCCTACAGTTTAAAACTGCTTTTGATCTTATGGTCTCACTGACTAAGGCTTTTATAGCTGTAATAATATCTCAGAACACATAAGAACAAACAAACCTTAAACAACCATTTACACCTGGCAACACCAACTATTTCCCGGACGTCTACCCACTTCAGCAACCACATACAACTTCACCTTACTTATAACCTCTGGCTCGTCTAGTATTATTCTCTCGCCATCTTATAAAATAATAAAGTTCATAATTAATAAATTGAAGTACATTTGTTGTTTTCTTATTAAATCGTTAATAATTATCCAATTATTACAATAGCAGCCTGGCTGTCCACGAAGAAAGTAATCTCCGAAGAGCTTAGCTTTTCATGATGTGCCAATTCAGCTGTTTTTGCAATGGCAAAGATCTCGGCCTGAAAGACACTACAGTCAGCTGGGAGTTTATACGACGCTCTGATGTTGAGAGATTGGCTAAACACTCCAGCACCTGTTCCTTATTCCATTTTTGAACCGTCAGTGTAGAAAGGGATACCCTGTTTACTTATAAGTGAATTAGGATCCCAACCCTGTCTTTCTGGTATGCAAATAGAAAATTTCCTATCGAAATCTAGTAAAGGGGGAATGTAATCGGTGGTCTACATCAGTCCTGGAATCGTGTCATATCTTTGTAAGATTGACCCGTGTCCATAAGTGCTCTGCCTCCAAAAACTCAGTTCTTTTAAACTAATTGCAGTTTTGGCTGCCGTGCACCTTATGAACTCATCCAGAGCCGGGAGATCCAAGATCATTTCCAACCCAGCTTGTGGTGTGGATCTCTGAGCCCCTGTTATTCGTATACAGGCAAGTCTCTGTACCTTATTCAGGTTCTTGATTTTTCCACCGCTTTCCACCATACAATAGAGCCATAGGTAAGAATGGGTCTGACAATCGCTGTGTACATCCATTGGATGACTTGCGCAGATACTTATTACGGTTACGGTTCAAGGTCTCTAGGATTCAATAAATCATCTCCTAAACTTTCTTCTTTAATCTGTTCTCTTCCAAAGAATACACAAGCGGTAGAGGACCTTATTTTTAACCAACCGAAACCATTTCGAACCATTCTGAATTCGTTCACTTGGGAACCAAAAGTTAACGATGATACCGCAGAGCTCCAATTCACCAAAACCAGCCGGTTCTGAATTTTTCATTTCATGGAAACGGAAATTGCAAGGCCCAACTATAATAGACGGACGGGAACGGAAGCTAGCGTCAAAACTGAACGAACCATTTCTTTCCGACTGTCAATGGGCTCATTCTGAAACGTAGTGACTACGTAGTCAACTCGTTCTGATTGGTTGAAAGCAACTTAGAAATGAGTTAAAATTTCCCCTCCGACGTAGTGTAAAAATTTTGTCTACAAAATTAGTTTGACACTTCAAGAACCAGCTGTGGCTGAAAATTGTAAAATTGAAATTTGATTTGGTTGGTTTTGGTTTTGCTTTTGTTTATTTTTGTGTCATGGAAAATTGAAATTTGATTTGTTTGGTTTTTTCTTGTAAGCAAAAAGTAAATTCGCAGAATTTTGTTCACAGAACATGAAAAATTACAAAATTACAAATGTTTTTTTTTTCATGTTTACATCTGTGAAATATGACAGATAAGACTTGACTTAGTTTATAGTGCAAATTTCCCATTCCAAAAGCTAGTTGAATTTAGACTACGTGTAGTCACTAGGTTTCGCAATGACCAATGAGCCCAATTACATCCGCTTACCCATAATTGAACGGAAGGCTTTCTGTCATTATTCTGTGTTTTTTAGAGAAATGTCAAATTTCCATCCGTAAATTGAGAAAGAAAAGTGAGTTTACGTCCGAAAACAAAACTGAACGAAACCGAGCAATCCGCTATTATGGCTGTGACATCTGATTTGCATGTATTCGGGAATTTTCGTACGTCAACGTACGCACCCTTCCGAGATTATAGTTGGGCCTTAACATTCAATTTCCATTCCCACGAAAAGCACTGATATGTGTATTTCTATGAATATAATAAAGGAGGTTGATTAGTTGTTTGACCACCGAGGCATATCTACAGTTTGTTTTTCTTCGGGGATCGAAGAGACGAAGACTTTTCGTTACTCGCGCTTCAGTTGGCAAAATTGCGTTATAATTGAGCCTTTAAGTGTTTTAGCCTTACCTTAATTGAAACTTTGTTGGACTCGTGAGAAATAGTAAGTTTTTGTTCCCATTTTTGTCTGCAAAACTCAACTTAAAGTTCACAAATTCTTCCGAAGACCTTTTAAAAGAATTTCCGGCGATTTATTGAAAGAACCGCACTGAAAACACAGACTTATTTTTTGTTTTTACCTACTTACCTACTTTGAAACAGTTAAAAGGTACAGCTAATAGTTTTTATAACAAGAAAAATATTCAATTCACAAATCACCTCATAGTGCTTTCTGCTTCGGAGGGATACACACGACTGTGTGGTATCTTGCGAACTGCCGCCTCAACGAATTGGCCAGTTTCAGACTCCCCGTCTCCATCTTCATTCATTTTCGCTAATCGATATCAATTTATGGTCGATATGCTGAATTATGCCGATTCGACGACCATTTGATAAGATCAATCTGAAAATAAATAATACTCGATACCAGAGGATTATCTGAAAAGAGAAGAAGAAGAACTTGACGATAAATTCATCAAAACTTGCTGTAAATAAATGTTAAACATTGAACTGTCATAAACATGTTTATCTTTTTTTTTAACATTAAAAATGATGATAGAAGTCCTGCATCATAATCACAATCATAAAGAATTATTTTTCAAGAAATGTGTACGATCTTTATCAAACACCAACAAACCTACTTAATTAAACCAAACTAAATAAAAGCATTAAGAAAAGTGCAAACTTACAGCCAAATTAATAAACATAGACTACCGAAGGACTAAAGGCCCAAGGCCCAACTATAATTGACGGACGGGAACGAAAGCTAGCGTCAAAACTGAACGAACCGTTTCTTTCCGACTGTCAATTGCATCCGCTTACCCATAAAGGCTAAAACACAAACACGCTTCAGCTTTGGCTTCGTCTGCGTTACGATGCACCCGCTTCACGTTTGCTTTGAATGACAGTTCTCCCTCCATCATCATCAAACAGATTTGCCACTTTACTCTTTTCGAAGTAGTCTACTTCGATTTTTGAAAAACTTTGAATATCTATTCCCACTTCGCAACATCAGGAATGTTTTGAAATCTACTTCACTCGATTTTACTTGATATTTCCAAAATCTGCTTCGATTAACTCATTGAGTAATTTTATGCCTATCAGGAAAATAGATAAATCGATATAGTCCAGTCACTTTAGGGTTTCACCTCGGAATTTGAGATAATAAGCTGGAAACTCGTATACAGCTTTATTTTGGTGTTCTAAAAGTTGTCTCAAAAGTCTCATATTATTTCGTGTCTGCCTCGTAAGTTATTCGAGGTCAAAGGTCATGAAAATCGTTTTTTCGCAATTATCTCTGTTTGTATGGTTCCAATCACTTCAACACCTATTATGAAAATTAAAGATAAGAAAATTTGCCACAACTTTTGTCTAAACTTTTTTTCTATACGCTCAACCCTTTTCGAGAAAGAGGGCGGAGAGCACCCAGCGCTCAGGCATATATACTGTAATACAAGGTCAACCGAGTTACTAAATTATTAAAATATTATCAACAATAAATAATTTGTATTATTTATTAGTTAATACATTGTATTGAATGCAGGGCCGGCCCAAGCCAAAATTGCGCCCTGTGCAAGATTTTCAAAAAGCGCCCTTTATGCATATATTTACGCAAATACATATATACATACATACACAATGATACACTTATAAAAATCCCTTTTCACATTACCCAGACGGTAGACTTTCAATGCGTTTTTTTTATTGAGGTATTCCCAGTAGGCCTAAGTAGGCCACAAACGCGTCACTTCAGATTTAACTTACGACGCAGACACGGGATAATATGAGACTTTTGAGACAACTTTTAGAACACCAAAATAAAGCTGTATACGAGTTTCCAGCTTATTATCTCAAATTCCGAGATTGACCCCTTTTTTCTCTAAAGTGACTGGACTATAAGTTTCTATCCTTATACACGAACAATAAGCGGATACACTTTACAAACACGAAATGTCAACCCATACATATACTCAAAGTATGAGTTACGTGATTGTATTAAAGTGTTTAATATTTTACGCCGTGTACAACTTGGGTTAGAAAGTTGGTTAAATTTAAGCACTAGTGTCATATTTTAGCTTGCTAGTTAAATTTTAACACATCATATCCGCCATGTAGTGTCAAAATTAAATCGAAAGTCAAGTTTGTATACACATTTTAACACAATTCACACACGGCTCTAATTGTAGATCTATCTATGTATTCATGGTCAATATAAAATACACTATTTTAAAATCTTTTTCGCTTTTTCTCAATCTACTTCGCTTTATTCCCAGATTTACTTCGCTTCCTTTTTTTTCAAATGGTAACGCTGCTCCAAACAACAAATGAACAAACAGCTGTTGAGCTGTCAGACAAAGCAAAAGTTCAACCAAGTTGACAGATGGTGGCTTCTTTACGTTTTCTTACGTTTCCTTACGTTTGTCAAAAAAGCGTACGTAGGAAAAGTGTCATTGTGTGAGGTTACACCATTGAATAAGAAGTACAGGAAGCGGTGTAAGCTACACGCACAGTGTACGTGAGTGAAGCAATAAAAATTTATGATGATGTAAAATAGGGGCAACTCATATCTGTCAAAAAACGGGGAACTCATCTGTCAAACTGGGCATGTGCTGTCATTTTGCTGAGCTGTAATTGGTCAAATGTTGTTTTGTATTTTCATCTGTCAAAAAAACAAAAACTCGAGTTCAGGGGCGCATTTATTTTTGTTGGTGATCGTTAGGCGCAACACAATTTCTTGTGCTCTTTAACACTTGATCAGTTTGTTCATAGAATGCGCTCTCTAAAACGACCTGAAGAAGGACAATAAATATGACGAATTAAGGATGAAAATTGAAGAAAATGTAACGAAAAAAAATAAAAATAAGGAAACTCGTGCATGTACACCTTGAACGTTAAAACACCATGTAGTCCAAAAAAAGAATTGAAATTGAAAAATAAAATTGATGCACAATCGATATAATCTTGATTCAATCATATTTCGCTTGGCGCCCCTGAGAATTCAACTGCCGACCAGCCCTGTTGTAATGCGTTTGTATTTTTGAAACTCACACTGCTTAGAAAAATGCTTCACTTCTTTTTCATAAGACCACTTCGTTCCTGTACTTCTTATTCAATAGGTTCCTATATGGCGTTTTTCTTTTTTACCTCTGACTTCTGACATACGATGATTCAGTATGGCTTTGGCTTCAGCCGTGCGAATAATAGGTCATAGGGGGATGTACGCATGCTTTTCAAAATAAATCAAAGCAAATTGTGGAAAATGAGGAAACAGTGGTGTAGTATATTTTTTTTTAAGGGGATTTTAGATGTTTTTTCCTGGACAGCCACCCTTTGGAGTAAAAAAGCTCTCCCATAAGGCCTGTACTGCAGATTTGTTTTGGACGAAGTATAAATGTATAATACACTGGCTCGTGCATGACAAATTGACAAGCATTCGAACTGTGTATATCCGGCTTTAAAAGGAACTTCAGTTTGTTGAGCTGAGTTTTTGATTGGCAAATTTGAAATCTTTTAAATTTTTTTAATGAGAAGCTGATGACAGTTCCTTCACCTTAGCTGTGGTGAGTTTCGTTGTGACTTTAGCTGTGAGGATTGGGGGAGAATCAGAATCAAATGTTATCGAATCACAACAATCCTCACGAGAAATAGTCACAAGGGCTTATGACTTGTGATTCCTCACTAGGGGGAGAATTAGGCTGTTAGATTAATAATAGACGAAATGAAGTGTTGGTTAATTCATGTGTACTCAATCATGTCCGGTGGTGCGGTGGGATACCCAGACGTGTTATCAATTCTTCTGTTTCCATTTTCGGTTCGATCTTAGTTGATAATTTTTCCAGAGAAGCTTTAAAGGCTAAACCTCAAACACGCTTCAGCTTCGGCTTCGTCTGCGTTACGATGCATCCGCTTCACGTTTGCTTTGAATGACAGTTCTCCCTCCATCATCATCAAACAGATTTACCACTTTACTCCTTTCGAAGTAGTCTACTTCGATTTTTGAAAAACTTTGAAAATCTATTCCCATTTCGCACCATCAAGAATGTTTTGAAATCTACTTCACTCAGAAAAAACTTACATCGATTTTATTTGATATTTCGAAAATCTGCTTCGATTAACTCATTAAGTAATTTTATGCCTACAGTTCTCTTATTTTCATCAGGAAAATAGATAATCGACACCTGCATCTGCAGTTTCTGTCCTTATACACACACGAACAATAAGCGGTTAAACTTAACCACTAGTGTCATATTTTAGTCTGACAGTTAAATTTTAACACATTTTATCGACCATGTAGTGTCAAAATTAAATCGAACGTCAAGTTTTTACACACGTATTAACACAATTCCGGCACTGCCTCTTGCGAAGACCTGACAAAGCTTCCAAGAGTATCAATCTGTCATGAAAAAGTGCTTCTCAACTTTGCCGTTCGGAATCGGCGTTAAATTGTAGGTCCCTCAATTCTTCACACGCACTCAGAGAATTGTTGATGAGAGTAAGCCACTTAGGCCTTGGCTCTTCAAGAGCTGTCGCGCCACTCTTTTTATTTTTTATTAACACAATTCGCACACGGCCTTAATTGATGATCTGTCTATATGAACTTTTGATAATAACTGTATGTCCCTCTTTGCGTCAATGTATCCATGGACAATATAAAATACGCTATTTTGAAATCTACTTCACTTTTTCTCAATTTACTTCGCTTTATTCCCAAATCTACTTCGATTCCTTTTTATTCGAGCGGCAACGCTGCTCCAAAAAACAAATGAATAAACAGCTGTTGAGCTGTCAGACAAAGCAAAAGTTCAGCAAATTTGAACTAGAGCTTCCGTTTGGAGTCACGTTACGTAGATACGAAACGTGAGGTCGAAGCGTCATTGTGATAGCGAGCATTGAATTCCTATAGCTGAACTCGTAAACGTCAGGCGAAGCCGAAGCTGAAGCGCCTTTGTGATTTAGCCTTAAGCTTCCGCCCAGATGGCAATTAAATTCTTCAACTCCTGTACATTCTGCTTGTGTTTGTGATGGCGTTCGAGGTGTTTTTCCTTGTCATATACTTCTTTATGTAGCTCTGGAGACCAGTTAGACTGTGGATTAAGTGTTTTTGTGTTATTTAACACTGCAGTTAGGCTGCGTCCGTCAATTCCATTTATGTTGTTTGAACAACGATAGCAACTTAGAGGTGCTTCCACCAATGGCTTTTTCCGTCAATTCCTTTGTTTGGCTGGGGTTATAGCTATTTCACGGGTGCCAAGCCGATCATCAGACTCCTTTATTAGTGGTGCTGCCTAGTTATTTTTCATATTAATCGAAAAACTTTTTGAGTTCACTTTGGGATTTGAACCTAGACCAGCAAGTTGTGAAGCCAATGCACTATGCATTGCGCTAACAACTCCACTGATTTTTGGTTTCCCATTGCAGACTTTTATTGCTTATCATTTGCAATGAATAGGCGCATTTCTTAATTATTATAGCTGTTAAAATTTAAATGATTTAAATCATTTTTGAGAAACGTCAATTTTTAGCTCATTTAACTGCTCCGCAGTTAGATAACCTGTTTTATTCACCAAATTTAAACCAAACGTCCATTTTTAATTCACATTTTAACGCAATTCACACACAAGAAAATAAAAATAGTTGCATTTAATCGAATGACACTGAGTGTAATGGAAATGGAAGGAAATAATATAGCAATACAGTTTTATTTCTGTGTTTTGGGATGTTTACAAAATTACAAATACGGAAATCGATAACATCTTTTCAATCACACTGCTGGTGAAAATTGTTCATTTTATTGTTTGATATTGTTTTTAAAAAAAATTGCAAACTTGCCGTTTTCTTTTTCTATGAATTATTGCACAAACTTGTTGGTAGAAAACAAAGAACTTTGGAACTTATGACAAAATAGAATTGAATGAGTCACACCAAGTTCGACAGAACACAAGTTCACACTTTGGAACACATTTAATACTGAAAATACTGAAAATGTGATTACAACAAAATATGCAAATCAAATAGTTTTATTACCCGGTTAACTGTTATATTGTGATTAAATCTAGATTAAGTATAGGTATTAAATATGTATGTACTTATTGACATTGACACAAGTTACGATAATGCAATGAAATAAAATCATTCCCTGCGCTTTGGCTTTATCTTTCTCCCATTGACTCACTATCACTATACCTATATGTATTTAGTTAGTCAATGCTTTCTCGATTAAGGAAGCTAAAGCTAGGCATACACGGTGAACATGTTGGTGTGATTTGTTGGGGTTGGGCTGAAAATTTTTCGTGTATGGGCATGTTGGCCAACAAATCCACGGTTTATGAAATATTTTGTAAACCGTGAACTGACAGCTAACATGTTGGCTGTGTATGGGCAAGTTTACAACAAATTTTGAAGTTTATCAACATGTTCGTCGTGTATGGCGTTGTGTGACAACAATTCGTCATTTGTGTAGTTATTTTCATGGAGTTAACATGTCGCAAAACAAAGCAAAACGCACTTGTATCGCACATCTTGCCTTCACGACAGTCACACAAATAATGAAGTTTATAAACATGTTGGGCCGTGTATGGCGAACCGCTGCCCAACAAATCACACCAACATGTTCACCGTGTATGCCTAGCTTAAGCTACAGTGGGTAACACTAACAGCTGAATTGATCCAAAGAATGTTTTAACATCACCAACGTGATGCAGTGGCGTAGATAGCTTTTCGCTATGGGGGGGATGGATCTAGTTCGCTCATTTTTACTTCCGACATCTATACTAATATATAAAGCTGACGAATTTGTTTGTTTGTTTGAACGCGCTTATCTCAGAAACTACTGGTTCCAATTGTAATTGAGTTGGATAGTCCATTCTCCATTAATTGAGGAATGTATTAGGCTACATAACATTAAGCTACGACCAATAAGAGGAAAAAACGTCAAGAAAGTATTAACTTTTTGTTTGTTTGAACGCGCTAATCTCAGGAACTGTTGAATCAAATTGAAAAATTCTTTTTGTGTTGAATAGTCCATTTATCGAGGAAGGCATTAAGCTAAACAAAGTTACGCTGCGAATAATAAGAGCAAAGCATCAGTGAAAAGTCTTACTAAAACAGGGAAAATAATATATATTTGAAGGCTTCGAGTTAAGAAGAATTTTGACTTAGGGAGAGTCGCCTAATATACATTTTTAAAAATAACTTCGCAACCAAATTCACGCGCATGATGCACAAGTCAAGACGCACCTGTGGCTCGAGCACGAGGGAGAGACGGACGAAGTCGCGGGCAACTGCTAGTACAGAATATATGAAAAGTTTTGAATGTTTGTCTGTCTTTTTGTAAAAGCACCTGCAGCCTTAACCACTGGTCCGATTGACTTAAAACTTGAAAATTAGAGGTTTGAGCGAATTCGCGTTTGTCCTTTTTTTATTTTATAAGTTCAAAATTTAGGGAAGCCACCATACAATTTTTTTTTTCGCCAAACTTGTTTTAAAAACTTCCTCCAAAACGGTACCTCCCATAGAACGTTTTTTTTTGTCTTATAAGATTTTTTCGAAAAATGAAAGCCTGATCAGCGTACTTTTTTTTTCTAAAAGTACGTATAAATTGCTCGAATAATATTTTGTTTTCAAACAAATTTTATAATTTTGTTTGTATTTTTTTAAAAACCTTTTTAAAGTTTTTTTTTCAAAATTCTATATCTTAAAATCGAAATCCACTAATAAAATGTAAATTTACATATTCTTGAATACAGCATACCCAAATTAATTTAAGAAATTTTTCGAAAAATTTTAATTAAAAAAAAATCAATTTAAAAAAAAAGCAACTCCAAATAACTCGCAAAATTATGACGAATGATTTTCAATGTGCCGCTTGTATAAGGCATGCTTTATGTAATGGGTAATAGCGCGTTTTGCTTTCTGTTTAAAATGAATTAGTGTGAGTTATCGTTACCGTTAGGATTCGTGTTGTTAACTTCACGTAGTTTTTGTGTCGGTATGGGCTTTTAGGCTATTTGATGGAAAGCTGGATGGAAGCTGTTTTTCTTGCACGTTTACCTATTATCAATTGGTGAGGGACGATAAAAAAATACTTTTTAAAAATCGATATAAAAAAGAAATTCAAAATATTAGGTGATTTGCCGATGTAATAATTTCTTTCAGATGAAGTTGACTTTGTGTTTTCCCCGTAGACTGTAGGTATAGAATGTACAATTTACAATGCCTCTAGGAATCCTGTGAGTACTGATAAGACTTGATTCACGTAGGCAGTAGGTACTAAATTTCAGAGTGCGTTTCTTTAACTTATTTGGCAAGACTGGTTATGTTAAAACAATTATGGATCCCAATGGGGGAGAAATGATATATGAAACTGAAAGCTACCAAAAAAAAAGCTTTTTCCAAAAGCTTTAACGCATTCACTTAATGCATTCGCTCACCTCATTGCCCATAAATGAATTCTTAGGCAATGAAAAAAGCTTCCAAAAGCTCCTTGTCAGTTAAGGCCTTGTCAGTTAAGAGCAAAATATGTTTCATTTTTTTCTGCAGGGATGAGACATCTGTATAAATTTATGATCTGTGATACAAGAATCTTTGGAGATAGTGGAATAGGAGGAAAAATGGGGTTATGATGGCAATCGTAGAAGGGAACTTTTGAGAATGGATTTAGAAAGACATAGATCAAAGCAATTAGTATTGTTTGCCTTACGTAGCATTCTGCTAACAGGTGCGTTTAAGCTACATATATAGAGTTCGATGAAAAGGAAGATGAAAAAATGGGACTGATCTTAAACGGCGCGGGTTAGTACAAAGGGATATGTTTTGACGTAGGGTGGGGCAATCAATGTTACCATTCACTAATTGCTGTATAAAGACAATGTCGGCATTGTCACGGCGAATGAATAAGTGTCGCATATTTAATAACATCAGTCGCTCTTCATAGGGTGGAAAGTTAAAGGGATCTTCCCAACCTGAACCAAGGTTACGAAGGGCAAACCGAATAAATCTGCGCTGGACGGCTTCAATACGTTGAATGTGTATTAATTGATAGTGGGGTCACCAGACTTGTGATGAGTATTCAAGTAGTGGTCTGACAAAAGTTATATAAAGAGATTTTGTAACATATGGCTCACAGAATTCTTTAGACCAACGTTTCACGAGATTCAAGAGAAATCAATCGAAAAAATTCAATTTCTTTGTGAAATAAATGCGTTCAAGGGAAAAAAAATTGCCACTTTTATGTCACAGATCAATTCTTGGGTTGTAAGAAAAGCCACATTAGTCATTGGAATGCGCTTACGAGAGTACGTTATAGCTTGACATTTGCTTATGTTCAATTCAAGGAAATTCTTTTGGCACCAAATATGAAAAAGATTTATGTCATTTTGGAGCAGTTCCGCGTCATTACAACAAGAGATTTGTTTATAAGTTTTCATATCGTCTACATAGGTGAGAAGCTCAGAATTATTATAGTTGATAATTCTTCCAGAGAAGCTTTGAAAGCTTCCGTCCAGATGGCAATTACATTTTTCAACTCCTGTTCATTCTGCTCGTGTTTGTGATGGCGTTCGAGGTGTTTTCCTTGTCATATATCTCGGGTCCATAGACCAGTTAGACTGTGGATTAAGAGTGGATTAGGCGTTTTTTATTAATATGGCTGTTAAAATTTAAATTTGGATTCTCTATCACTAATGAGAAACGTCAATTTTTGACTCATTTAACTGCTCCACAGTTGGATAAAGGTAGCCTTAAACGACAAACACGTTTGCCGCACATGCTCGTTTGCGTTATTCCCTACACGGCAAACACATTATTGGCGAACATCATTTCGTGTTGATTCTTGAAAGTGTGAGGATGTGTTAAAAAGAGAAGCAAGTCATTGCTCTTATGGTTATCTCATAGAAAAAATGAGATTCGTTCGCGAACATCTTCCCACATGGCAGACAACGAAACGGACGAACACAAGAAAATCGAAAATTTTTGCCAACAGCGAACAGTTCGCAAACCATCCCCTACACGACGAATTCATAGCGCACACAAGCATGTTCGGAAAACATGTTTGTCGTTTAGGGCTAGCTTAACCTATTTTATTCACCACGCTAGTGTCAAATTTAAACCAAACGTCCATTTTTAATTCACATTTTAACGCAATTCACACACGGCCTCACATCTGGTCACCGCCAGAAAATCTTTCTTTTTTCCCAAAAACATGTGGAGAAGGTTAAGAAAATTAAAATAGTTGCTTTTAATCGAATAACACGGAGTGTAATGGAAATGGAAGGAAATAATATAGCAATAGTTTTTTTTTGTGTCTTGGGATTGGGATGTTTACAAAATCACAATTACAAATAATACGCAAATCGATTACATCTCTTTGATCACACTGCTAGTGAAAATAATGTTCTTTTTATTGTTTGATATTGTTTACAAAAAATTCCAAACTTGCCGTTTGCTTTTTCTATGAATTATTGCACAAACTTGTTGGTGTAAAACAAAGAACTTTGGAACTTATGGCAAAATAGAATGAGTAACACCAAGTTCGACATTCACGCTTTGGAACACATTTAATACTGAAAATACTGAAAATGTGATTACAACAAAATATGCAAATCAAATAGTCTTATAACCCGGTTAGCTGTTATATTGTGATTAATCTTAGATGATTTAAGTATTTATATTGACATTGACACAATTTACGATAATGCAATTAAATAAAATCATTCCATGCGCTTTGGCTTTATCTTTCTCCCATTGACTTACTATATACATATTTAGCTTTCTCCATTATGGAAGCTACAGTGGGTAACAGCTGAATTGATCCAAAGAATGTTTTAACATCACCAACGTGATGGCGCAAACCAAAATAGATGCGATTAATATTTTGTTTGTTTGGTGACCTCAAGTGTGAAAAGTCTAATGAAATTGATTTTTGTTTGTCGCCCCCCAAAACAAATTTCAGATATGCACGTGGAATGTTAGGTGCCTTAATAGACCGCGTGCTGCCGAACAATTAGCGGAGACCCTAAACTGCTACAAAGCAGATATAACCGCTATCCAGGAAATGCGATGGGATGGACCGGGCAAAAGGAGGATGAAAAACTGCGACATCTACTATGGTGATTGTTTCCGAGAGCACCAACAGCGGGTTTTTGGATGAGGATTTGCCGTTGGAAGCAGACTGAGGCAATCCGAATCAAGGCTAAATTCGCCAACATTAGCCTTATATGCGCATGCCCCCACAGAAGAGAAAAAAAAACGACACCAAAGACGAGTTCTACGAGCTCCTCGACAAAACATATGAGCAATGTCCTAGCTATGACATGAAAATTGTCCTCGGCGATTTTACGGGGCCAGTTATAGCTATCATTGAAATGGATCCGGAAAAATCTTTGAATGGATATGTAACTATGGCCCAGTTGCTCATTCGGAACATAAATTTATGTTCAACATAAAATTTTCATTTTTATATGGGACGTTCCGGAATTCGATAAGTTCTACTTAAAATCCCCATACAATAGGAGAACTTTAAGTAGAACATAAATTTATGCTCCGATTGAGCAAATGGGCCTATGTTTTCTTTTGAATAGAAGTGCAAATTATATACCAATCGATCGGAAATCACTCCAAGAATTTTTATTGCTATAAAAAATTTCAATTACACGCTTATTTTTTCATTAAAATGTGTTTTCCCATTTTCCGGTTGTAAATTCATTTTCCTGAACAGCTGATTGTATTATGTCAAAAAATGAAACAAATCGTTCCAATGATCTGTGTTTCAACTTCTCACAGTTCCAATGGTAGAATTACGGCAGGAAAAAAATTCCTGACAAACATTTTCAATGATTGCTATAGCCGACCTATCAGAAAAATTCCAATGATGTGTTTCAATGATGAAAACCAATGATAGCTATAACCGGCCCCTAACGCAAAGCTGGGAACAGAGGAACAGTCGAAAAGCACAGCCTGCACGACACCACTTCTAATAACGGATTCAGGCTGATCGATTTTGCTGCGGGGCGAAATGTTGTGTAAGCAAGCACCTGGTTCCCACATCTCAACATCCATAAAGGTGTATGGAGATCTCCTGATCAATCAACCTTCAACCAGATTGATCACATTGCGATCGACGGAAGGCGCTTGTCCAGCATTCTAGATGTTCGAACTTTCCGAGGAGCCAACATCGACTCGGACAACTACCTCGTCGTAGCCAAGGTAGTGCTACGAATATCCTGACAACGGCCAAAACAAGGAAATGCTGCAAGAAAATTTGACGTCGGACGGCTACAATCGCAAGAGATCGCCAGATCCGGCTCTGCGAAATAAGGCCCGAGGAAAAAAGGCCCCAAAGAAAAAATGAAATAAGGCCCCAAATTGGGGTATATTTTCATAATGAAATTATGCCCCAATGAAATAAGGCCCCAACGAAATGAAAAAAGGGCCCAAAATAAATGAAATTAGGCCCCAAACTGTGAAATTTAGCCCCAATTTGTCTTTTTCATAAAAAAAACCGTTAGTTAGACAATGAAATATCACCTCAAACCTGCAACAAGCCCCCAAAATAAATGAAACTTGTTTTACTTTTTTTAGAAAAATGCAATTAAACCCCGATTCGTCTTTTTCATAAAAATAACTTAGGCCGTGTCCGAATTGGGTTAAAATTTTCTACCACTGGTTAAATTTTGACGTCTGGTTAAAATGGGATCAATTTTTAATTTTTGCTGTCCGAACTGGGTTAAAATTAAATGGGTTAAATGGGATATTTAGTAAAAATTCCCCCTAGATTTAAGAAATGTCCCTATCCTTTTTTGTGTATCGTTATTCCAAAACATAAATATTTAAGACAAAACCCAGCTTGAAATGTATTAAAATACAAATTTGGCTCAAATGAAATAGAATAATTTTAAATTCATTTACTTTTGTAGGTTTTGCATCAATTATATCCCCTCATCATTAGGAACAAATCCTATTGTGTATTGCTTGTTAATGAAGTCTGCGAACACTTGTTCTCAGCTGTAAAATGTCAACAATAATGAAAAAAAAAACTAAACACCCAATTCGTATTAAATTTCATCAATTTTGCAAGATGAATAACAATTTGAGGAAGTATTTCATTTTAATTCTTTTATATTTCTTGAAATATCAGCGTATTATTAATAGGACTGCAATAATCTCCAGCACCATCTCCTGTTTGTTGTATACCAATACCAACCGCCTACGATTGAAAAATCAGTTAACAAAAAAAAATCCACATAACATTTAAAACTTGATAGTACCTTGTATTTTTGAGCAATATTTTTCCATGCTTGGCGGCAGCTTTTATAATCCTTTTGGGGATCTCCAAAACGTTCTCCTACCAATCTACAGTTTAACAGAAAATGGAACTACAGTAAGTGAAAACGGTTAAAAACTTTTGCACTAACCTCCATCCTTCGTTCATATTGGCGTTCTTCGAAGTGAAAATATGATCTAGCTCAATTCTTATTTTTAAAAGCTTCAACTTTTCTTCTTCTGACCCTATAGTCCGGTCAATTTAAACATTCGAAGTTACATAAATTCCCACCAAGCTGAAAATCGGTAAGATTGTTTAAAATATCATTAAAAACAAAATTTGAAAGTTCCCCATCTTTCCCCTGTGAGGAAAAAATTTTATTCAAGGTCAAAGGTAAGAAAAAAGAGTTTTTTTTCGCGATTTTCAGCAAAACGGTAAGTTTTATCATAAAAGTATTTCAACAAAAATTGTAGATCATAAAAATATCTACAAAAACTTAGAAAATGCTTTTTCTCTGCGAGCCACCGTTTTCGAGTTATAACGATTCAAAAAATTAATCTTCATAATATGCACACGTTTGCTCGCCACCTATGAGGTAGTGTACTTAGGGCTATATTTTTGTGGTTTCCGCAGTAGGCCTATTCGACGGGTCAGTACGCATTGTCAAGGCCGGTTGTGCTCTAATATTGAATCACCAACAGTAGAGGATCCGTTTGATTGCAACGAGGCAACATGCGATACATCGCTATTAACGCAGTTTACATGCACTCAGGATGAAGATGAAGAAGAACAAGAAGAACAAGAACAAGACGAACAAGAACACGAAGATCAAGAAGAAGAACAAGAAGAAGATTTTGACAGTTACGATTAAATTTCACTAGGTACTTTTAACTTAAATTGCTTTTATCTTTTCAATTTCTTCTAATATCCATTATTTTTCAATAGTTTCAAATTAAACAGGATCAAAACTGACCCGTGGAATAGGCCTACTGGGGAAACCACAAAAAAAAAAAAAAAAAAACGCGCTGAGTACACTACCTCAAAGGTGGCGAGGAAACGTGTGCATATTATGAAGATTAGAACTTTTACTACTTTTTGAATTGTTATATCTCGAAAACGGTGGCTCGCAGAGAAAAAGCATTTTCTAAGTTTTTGTAGATATTTTTATGATCTACAATTTTTGTTGAAATACTTTTATGATAAAACTTACCGTTTTGCTGAAAATCGCGAAAAACTCTTTTTTCTTACCTTTGACCTTGAATAAATTTTTTTCCTCACAGGGGAAAGATGGGGAACTTTCAAATTTTGTTTTTAATGATATTTTAAACAATCTTACCGATTTTCAGCTTGGTGGGAATTTATGTAACCTTACCCTTATTTTTTTGTTTAATTTGACCGGACTACTATAAGAAACAAGAATTCATTAATTGTTTTTTATATTAAATTCGTTGAAACTTACATTTACAGTATAGTTTTCCAGAAGATCTTGGTTTTCTTGTTCGTCGTTCCATCGTTGTGCTTTGAAAAATAATTTCAAATGTAATTTATTTTTTTTTCTTGAGAAACGTCAAAATTTAACCACTTGTGTCAAAATTTAACCTGGTCTGGAGCTGGGTAATTTTTAACCCATTTTATTCACCACGCTAGTGTCAAAATTTAACCAGACGTCAAGTTTTAACCCACATTTTAACCCAATTCGGACACAACCTTAGGCCGTGTGTGAATTGCGTTAAAATGTGTATTAAAACTTGACGTTTGGTTAAAACTTGACACTAGCGTGGTGAATAAAATGGGTTAAAATTTATCCTGCTGTGGAGCAGGTTAAATGGGTTAAAATTTTGACGTCTTTTTTTTCTCATGAATGATAGAGAAGTTTGCTTCTGTTTTGTTATTTTGTTCTGTTTTTCTCCGTTTTATTTAGTTCTATGTAATAACGAATTATAATTGCATTGATATTTCAAGAGATTGAAATAAAATACTTAAATTTTATCATATTTTAAAGTAAAAAAACGAAATAATTGTTCTTTCTTTTGAGAATGATAACAGATGTCAGCTGGGAAAACATGTTTTGCAGTGTTACCACACGGAAAAAAACAACCATCCAAAAAGGGAAATTTTCGTTTGAAGATTTTTTTACTGTTGCTTCAAAATATCATATTACCACTCCAAAATCTAGAAAAATAAATAAAACAAAGTTTGTTTGTTATTTTTAGTGACTTTTCATGGAATTTGTTGCTCAAAGTTTGGTTTTGAACACAAAATTATTTTAACTAGAAGAACAAAAACATTTTTCGTTGAGGGGAATTTCTTAAATCATGAGGGAAATTTCTTAGTACTACGCAGAAATGTTGGTTAAAAAAATCCCTTTTAACGCAATTCACACAGCAAATGGCTAAATTTGTTCCCTTTTTTAACTAAACGTCAAATTTTAACCAAACGTCAAGTTTTAATACACATTTTAACGCAATTCACACACGGCCTTAGTAAGATAATGAAATACCACCCCAAACTGTTACACAAATGCTTGAAATGTGAACTTAACAATTTCCCTGCAAGGGCTCTAAGTAGAATAGGAACTGGTGGGTCATAAGGGGCGGATTTAAA
Organism: Sphaerophoria taeniata; assembly: GCA_943590905.1. Classification (NCBI taxonomy): domain Eukaryota; kingdom Metazoa; phylum Arthropoda; class Insecta; order Diptera; family Syrphidae; genus Sphaerophoria; species Sphaerophoria taeniata. The sequence continues at coordinate 266,327,278 of OX016540.1, forward strand.
TTAATTTCGAGCTAAAATACCTTCAATTCTATGCTAGTTTGTAACGGAAAGTTGTCCCCTTCCTGTGAACGAATGACTTTCGTTTGTTACCAATGAAAAAAAAATAAGGACAGGAACCTATTAGTTCACATTAATCGCAGGAAGGGTTGTCCGAGTAAGGAAGTGCAGCAGGCATGCTTGCATACGCGCGCGCTAGCTCGACGGCGTCGTGGGATCTTGCACTTTTATCCGGACCCGTTAAATTTTACATGCCATTTACTTTAATTCAATTCACACTATTCAAAACACTCGTAAAATCGTCAATCAGTTCCGCGGATTATGGTAGATAGTCGGAAACCAAAGATGATGCTGGTTTCCTTTGCGGGCCCCTCCCTCAGTCGAGTTCCAAGAACGACGACCATCCGTGGCTAACGCCCCACCGAAATATTATGGCACTAGCCCCTAATTTAAACCGGAGTGATTTAATTAAACCTCCTCCATAACCCTTTGTTTATGTTTCGTATGGCCTTCCCCCTTAATGCACCTTGAAATGAATCAAAACATCTGAAAGATCTTGTCCTTCACCAAAACTACAATAAAAACCTTAGAATTCCACTTGGTGAACATTTAAAAATTCATTGTTTTATTTTAATAATGGTATTCTTAATCTGATATGATCTCTTACAACTAAAAAGTTCTCTTACAACTACAAAGCAAATCTCAATAAATTTCTACAACCAATCTGTGATCTCTTCATTAAAACATATTTCACGTTCGTATTCATATTTTTCTTCTTGTACTTTTGTTTACGAAAGATACTTTGATTAGCTTATAAAGAGAGCGAAAGTTACTTTGTTTAAAAAACTCGAATCTCCTTTTATCTTCTTTTAAGTTAAGTATGTATCTGTTTTCAAAAAAAACCTTGTAAAATTCATCCAGCGATATATCTACCAAATCTTGAATTGCTTTTACACAGGTATTCGTTAGTTATTTTGTATTGTCTTTTTCTCTATTTTTGTCTAGCTTGTATATGGAAAGTTTGCTACTCTTTAGTCGATTCTCTTCGCTTATTCGTTAAAATGTACGTTTCAATTTAAACTAAGAAATTTTACGGACTCACCCAGTTTGAATAGATTTGTTCTATGTTTTATGAACTTCGACTTCCTTACCGACGATGACGATTGCAGCTCCGATGGATGGTGTGCACAGCATTCATAAGAGTGTACTCGTGTGGTCTCGCTTACTCTAAGCTACTTCAAAAGAAGAATAATAAAAACAACATACATTTATTCTCAAAGCGAAGACATAAAAAAAAAAAATTGGAACACTTAACCTCCCTGGACTTTCTAGGTTGTCACGAAACTCGCCGATTCCTATGGCCAATTAAATTAGCTATGTCGTTCTTCCGATCACAGACTGGTTTACAGACTGGTTTGTCAAATCTATTAATTTAGCCTACTATACGCCGCTTCGTCCTGAGTGTTTTTGCCTTTTTCTTCTACCAAGTGCACTGTGTGCGTTTTCGTTCAACGGAGATGCCAGTGACGACGTATGTTTGCTGAAGAGAAGCACCACGTCGATTGAATGATCTCTTAGACAATCCTGACTCGTATAGCTTGGCCTACAACTCGTTTCCCTTGACTTATTCAGGCTGAGAGCACCTACAAGGCTGGTGAAGTCGATTGCCTAGGTGGTATTGTCAGCTCTATCGGGTTCGTTTCCCAAAATCGAAGCCTACGAGAGAAACTCAGCTATATTTCGTTGAGACGAGAAATCAAGGCCGAGTGCTGCCTGGAACCCGTCGCTCCTCGCTTGCGGAATCAATCCCCTGGGACGACCGCGACGACAAAGGACTCCGTTCCTTGTAGAAGACGGCGTTTTCTCGTATCAGATTGGAGCGTCGAGAAACTAGAAAGTGTGCCCACCTGACACCAGTTATCTTTAAAATAGCTCTGCCCACGATCCTGGAGCCGAACTTGTGATCCAATGAAAGTGAATCTCCTACGATCGGTACCAATCTGTTTCTAATTGGAAAATCACTTTTTTAATTCATAAAGAATAAAAAGGAACTACGTGGGGTTTTTATTTCGATTAGGTGCCATATACATACACCTATCGTTCTTGTTCTACATACTTACATTAAAGCAGCACAAAATCCCTTGGGCAACCGCACTCGGCCAGATCAAAAATAGAAAAGAACTTCCAAGTTTTCTTTCCGAAATAATGTCGTTCAGTTTTACGTCAAAATGTCACTTTATTTCCGGCCATCTGAACGAAAGGCGATCAGCTGATTGGATGTGGAATTCTATTCGTTTACACTACAGGGTGCTACTTTAAGAAAATATTTTTTTTTTTTTGAGTTTTGCAATTCAATGTCCCTACAAGTTTCAAGGCGATTAAATCTCCAATAATAGGTTAGGTTAGGTTAGGTTGTAGTGGCTGTCTAGTTGTTGTTGACACACTTAGACCTCAAGGATCCGTTGTGATACCACAAAATACTCATGGGAGAGTAATGAACTTAAACAAACCAATTCGTGCTTTTAATGAAGTTAGAGAGACACTTTAGCTTTGTTCAGCGAGAAAAAAGACAGCACAGTACAGCACAGCACAGCACAGAACAGTACAGTACAGCACAGAAATGTCAGAACAGTTTGGAACAGTTTAGAACACTCAAGTTGTTTGACAGATGACATTTGTCAGTTTTGTAAGATTGTTCTGAGGATAAACAAGCGTTTTTATTTGTTCTTCAATAAACTTTATTTTACTTTGATAAATCTTTAATAAACTTTATTTAACTTCAATAAATAATAAAATGGATGAAGAATTATTGAAAAATGTTGTGTTATACTGCATGGAAAGTGATTCTGACATAGAAAGTGACGACGAGTCGATGGATTCTTCTTCGGATTCATGCGACGACACTTTTATGAAAGTGATTACCTCTTCGCTGGGAAAATTAAAACGAAACTGCATCGAACATTATATCCAAGCAGTTTTTCCAACATATTCGGAAAAGGAATTTGTTACACATTTCCGTGTTAGCAGTGAGCTGTACCAACAATTGGTGGATAAATTTTCAACTTCGTCTGCCTTCCTCGAATTGGAGCCCCGGAAAACTTATTCTGCAGGAATCCATTTGGCTCTTTTCCTGTGGTTTGCAGGACATGAAGCATGCTCCTACAGAGATGTAGCAGATCGGTTTAGTCTGAGTCTTGGGACGGTTTTTTCCATCATCAACCGTGTAATATTTTTCCTGAGCAATCTTTGCGAATCTGCAATAAAATGGCCAACAGAAGAGAAAAAAATTGCAACTGCCCAGTTCATGGAGAACAAAACTGGAATGTATGGTGTAATAGGTAAGGAACACAATGCTTTTTTCCATATATATCAGGTCTTATGTCTTCTTTTTTTGGCAGGAGTTATAGACGGTACACGTATTCGTATTGATCCGCCCAAGACAGGAAGAAATGACTACATCGACAGAAAAAATGTTACAAGTGTTTGCTTGCAAGGAATTTGCGACGAAAAAAGAAAATTTATAGACATTTTTGTTGGACATCCAGGGTCAGTGCATGACAACAGAGTTTACATGAACTCCACCATTTACCCCCAACTACCAACGGTTTGTGGCAATTTCTTCCTGCTTGGAGACTCAGCCTACGCTTGCTCCAAGTATCTGATTACACCATATCGTGACAACGGACACCTGACATCACGTCAAAAGTTTTTCAACCGAAAGCTGAGCTCAGGCAGAATAGTTATCGAGCATTCATTCGGTATACTTAAGCAGAGATTTCGCCAGCTTTATTATTGTAAGCTAAGAGGGATGAAAAAGATCTGCCACTTCGTACGAGCATGTATTGTTTTGCACAATATGTGCAGTGAAGACGACCTTGTTTTGGAAGTGGAAAACAATCCAGAAACCGAGATCAATCTTCAGGAACATGACCGGCATGGGCAGGATGAAGGCTTCCAAAAGCGGAATGTTTTATGTGACGAAGTTTTTAACCACTTTAATCAATAAACAATAATTGTAAATATTTCATTTTAATCATACATTTATTTCATTTCTTAATTTGTTAAAAAAAAATTAAATCATAAATAAAGAACAAAATATTCATAAGCAAAAAATAAAAAGACTATTCCTTAAAAAAAAAAAAACTATTCATACAAAATAAAAAGAAGTAGGTATTCATAAAACTAAAATAATATCACGTGTTCACTTCACAGTAGTTCATTATTCCGGTATATAATTTTAGTTCTCTGGCAGTTTAGAGAACAGCAACTGCAGCAATCTTTCTTTTTGCTCCCGGCTTTTGCGAATCTCTTCTGTTCTCTCTTTGAAAGCTTCGAGTTTTTTTCTCTGTATATTTGTTTTGCCTTCGTTTCGTCGGAGAACTGCTCCCTCCATTTGGCGAGCTCACCAGCAATGGTTAAACCCCGCTTGTGAACTTTTGCTGGGGGTTCATCAATGGTCACTGCTTGCCTTTCTTCGGCGTTACCTTCAGCAACTATGGGAGGCTGCTCGTTATCGTCAGACGGAGGATCTAGTAAAAAAGATTTTGTTGAAATTAAAATGATATTTTCTTAAATTCTATTAAGCTAACCTGCACTCTGCGTCTGCTCCGGCAGCTGAAGCATATCCTCCCTTGTCATCGCACTTTTAATTGTGCTTCCCAAAACATATTTGGGTATCACGGCAGGCCTGTCTATAAGGACTTCAGTAAGCTCTCTAAAAAAATAAACAAGAATATTTATAGAATTGAATTTCAAATTTGCCAAAAACTTACTTATCGTAGGGACAACTTATTCTATTATTCCCTGTCCTTTTGTTGTGGTCGATTTTTCTTTTGAACGCTCGTTCAAAACTCTTCCACTTCCCTGCTACTTGGGCAGCAGAAAAAGAACAGCCTTGCTCAGCCATTTTGTGTGAAATCAAATTCCACATTTTAAATTTTGTTTTCGTCTCCGTTTTTTGTCCCAAAGAAGGATAAAATTCCTTAAAAAGGGCAATCAAAAGAAGGCAATCCTTCTCCAACCACACAGCCTTATTACTCTCCTCTAGAGCGAGAGCCTGTGCAGATGTTGATGGCTCTAGTGCTGATGGTGGTATTGGGATAAAATCTTCTGCGTCTTCGCGGTTGGCATAAAAAATACTCCTGCGATATTCTCCGTCTGAAAGATTCAATTTTGATTTTTAAATCAACTCAAAATAAACATTTATTTTGGCGATTTACTTACTTGTCTCAATATTCTTCCTTGTATTGGGTGAACAAGTGATAGTCACTGATTTACCGTCATCGGAAGTCAATGTTATTTGATGCATTTCTATTGTTTAATAATTTTTTTCTTTTCTTCACAATCCACGTGCACAACCAACAAATTGAAAATGAAAATAAAATTTGACAGTTCCAACTTGATCCTTTCTGTTCTACCTAAAAAGATGGAACAGAAAATCCTGCGCCAAACTGTTCCAAACTGTTCTAGACAGACTCAATGAACAGCAAAGCAGAACAGTTTGGAACAGAAAATTTGTCAATGAACACCAAAAAGCTGTACTTTTCTGTTCCAAACTGTTCCAAAGTGTGCAGAACTGTGTCACTGAACACAGCTTTTGTGTCGATCGTTGCCAGTTCGCTGGTATTATCGAAGAAGGGATTACCGAGAAAGTTATTCCTTCTAATGGAGAGTGCTGGACATGTACACCTGTGTGCAAAAAAATAGCAGTGCTTCCCAAAGTTGAGAAATATGTAATAGGTAATCGTAATCGTCTCGTTCTTGTGCGTTGCCTGTACAAAATTTAAATTACAGTCTTTGTCTAACTAGTCATTGTCATTAGATTCATAAAGCTTGCAGATTAATTGGCGTTGGTTTTCATTGAAAAAACCGTTACTCAAAGTCACAAAGAACGAAATGACCTGTGAGCTAAAATAATTGTTTGAGGTTGTTTTTCCTACTTCGAAACAAGGCCTATCTTTTGGATAGAGGATATCATGGACGCCAAAATTTATGTTGATATCCTGCAGAACGTATCATCCTTCCTTATGCCGAATGGCACATGCCAATAACTTGTACGTTTCAGCAGGATAATGTCCCCAAACACACCAGCAGGTTAGCAAAAAATTGGTTTGCGACTAACAAAATTGATGTGCTTGAGTAGCCTGTGCAATCGCCGGACCTAAACCCCATCGAAAACTTGTGGGCGAATGTTAAGGAAGGTGCTGCGAAGGAAAAACCAAGAAATGTTGCTGAATTGTGGAGCGCAGTGAAAGGAACATGGGAAAGCATTCCACAAGAAAGATGCATGTGTTTGGTTAATTCTTCGTTGTCGTCGTTGTGCTTCTGACCTCGCAAATAAAGGTCACACAAAAAATATTAAATCGTAATGAAAATTAAAGTGAATTATTGTTTTTTTTAAGTTCTTATAAGACATTATCTGGAGCACTGGTATTTTAATGCACAGCCGTTTTTAATTTATTTTCTTAATTTTGTAATATTTATAAACTAAGCTATTGAAATATTGTTTTTAATTTTTTGTATATATTAAAACATAAATTATGGAAAATTCAAAACAAATAAATTAATAAATAAGTCAAAGGGAAACTTGTTTTTTTCATTAAAGGAAAGATAGTTGAACCACTGCTTTTATTTTGCACACAGGTATACATAGAAGGTGTTGGACTGTTTCCTCTTCCTCCTCGTCCATGCAGCTTCTACAGAAGTCATTTGTGTAGACCCCTAGCCTCAGAGCATGTCTTCCTATGAGGCAGTGTCCTGTTATTACTCCAATTGTAGAGCTTATATTTTGTCTGCTCAGGGATATCAAGCCTTTTGACCGTTTTAAGTCTATGCTTGGCTATATTTGCTTGGTTGCAAGGCAGGTGGTAACCTGTGACCATCTAGCAATAATATTTCTTAGCAATTTTTAATCTTGCACTTTTCATAAAAACTTCAAACGTCTCTCCTGAAAAATGTTGAAAATCGACTTTGGCGTTTTTTCTTTGAGACCACAGACTTGTGGGTCATAAGGGCCGAATTTGAATTTGAGACTACTGACCCACTGGTGGATCATAAGTTGCGAAATCAAATTCGGGTCTTCTTACCCTTGTGGTTAACTTTAGATAATTGTTTGTCAAACAATAAATAGAAAGTTTTTAACATTTTCAAGCTTTTACCCTTGCATAACGGTTGAAATAAACCGTATGCTTTAAGTCTATGTGACCTAACGTAAAAATACAAACTCACCGAACTTTGGGATTCGGTAAGAGTTGGGAATTCTACAAGAACACTATACTTGAACCCACTTTCATTTTACTGAGTTGTTTTAATTGCATTAATAGCTCCACCGGAAAGACCTTTTTTTATTGATAGAAAGTTCAGCAGATATATAATTATTGATTGAACACGTAAGAACCATTTACATTGTTTTGTTATTAAACCTTAACTCCAAAATCAGTGTAATGTTTTAAAAATTGTAGTTTGAAACAAAATACAGCAGGTGCAATTGCTAGCGAGCGGAAAAAAATTTGCCCAAAAGAGAATCAATTTGGGGTGTGAAAATAAAAAAAATTCGCGCGAATTTTGGGCAAAATTTTTGCCGTAATTATACCTTAATACCAAAATTGCGAAAATAGGAATAGGTAACAACTTGTGTTTTTCATAACAAACTTTATTTAAGGTGATGTCACCACAAACTTTTAAACAAATACTTGAATTGTATCTTGAACATTTTCCCTACAACAAGGACACTTGTAATTCTCCTGTCCATCTGCAATGGACTCGGCTTGAATTTTAAGGTTGCATTCATTGCAAATCTTAAGATTTTAACAAAACAACAGCAAAATATTTGCCCGCAAACCCTCACAAATTACACAATTAGCTCCAAAAAGCTTTGGGTCCTCGAATAGTCCAACTTGGTAATGCATTTTCATGTTAATTTTGAAAAAATGAAATAAAGCCCCAAATTGTTTTTAAACTAAAATGAAATTAAGCCCCAAAACTTTATTTCAAAGTGAAATCATGCCCCAAAAGAAAATGAAAAAAACCCCCAAAAAAATGAAAGAAAACCCCAAAATTTGAGAAATTTCGTTGTTGTTGTTTTGTGTACTTTTTTTGGGGCCTTGTTTCATTATTTTTTTGGTGCCTTTTTTCCTGGGGCCTTATTTCACGCCCCCGCCAGATCCTTCTCTGATCGAGTGTCAAGTAACCTCTTAAGGAGTCCTATGCCACCAACATCAAGTATCGAAGACCAGTGGCAACATTGCCAGAAAGCAGTTAGAGATGCCGCTTCTAATGTGCTGGGTTTCACACAGCCACCAAAACGAAACCCCTGGTATGACGAAGAATATGCCCATGCAGCTAAGCAGGAAGCATACAAAGCGGCGCTTCATAGAAGGACAAGAATCGCTGTTTTGAGTTAAGAAAGAAATTGAGTGGAAAAGCCCTCTCTCGATCAACTAAGGTAAAACAATATAACTCCCTCATCATCCCAGTCCTGCTGTATGGTGCAGAAGTATGAACTTTGACCAATCGCATGAATGTGCCTTAGACTGTTTCGGGAGGAAAGTTCTTCGGGTCATCTTTGGCCCCGTGTGCATTGATTGGGAATGGAGAAGGAGACACAAAGCGAACGTTACGGGTTGTACAACGACGTGGACCTAGCCAGAAGGGTCAAGGTCCAGAGACTCAGACTGAGATGGCTCGGTCATTTAGAGCGCATGGACACCAATGCTCCGGCCCGGAGCAACATTGTAATATGCAACATTGAGTAGAGTACAACCTAAAAGCACAGATAATAAACTTTTACAGATGTCTCATCCCTGCAGAAAAAAAAAATGAAACATTTTTCGCTCTTAACAGACAAAGCCTTAACAGACAAGGAGCTTTCCGAAGTTTTTTTCCTTGCCTAAGTATTCATTTATAGGCACGGTTGCCGTTTTGGTAGAATTCTACCAAATTTGGTAAATTTTAATTGCTCTGGTAGGTTGGTAGATTCATTTCTAATTTGGTAGATTTTAATCCTTTCGAATGCAAATGTTTATGAAAATATTATTAAACCTGCCTTAAATTTACTTTTCAAATTACATAGATTATTTTAAACAGTCAAATGTAAACGTGGTCTTGCATTTTTAATTGAATCTACTATTGTGTGTAGGCTTGACAAGTTTGCTTGTACAATCTTTTTGTACAAGCAAAATGTAACGCCTGTAGGGATATATTGCGCAAGCGTCTTACTTGTACAAGCCGCTTGATGATTGATTGATTTCGAATCCTGCAAACTTGCGCAAACAATGGTTGCATAAGCAAAACGAAACGTGTGTACCTGTATTTTTGGCTTGTACAAATAAATTAGTAGTCCGGTTCCGAGAATAAGCTCTACGTCACCATAATATCTTGAAGGAGAACAATCGTGAATTACTAGAAGATTTTATTCGAGCCAACGAAAATCAGCCGTGTCTTTGGCGAATTAAATCTTCCGAATAGCATGACAGAATGAAGAGGGATGCAGCGTATAAAATCTTACTTGATAAGTAAGGATGCCGTTATTAAAAAACACCTGTGGTGAAATTATGGTCGAATATTTAAGATCTTCTTAGATACTTACGGTTGCGTGAAATCTTAATGTTGCTGTTAATCTCTCGTGGGAGTTATAGCTTGTCTCATAATCGTATCTTGCTTTTGAATTAAAGGAGTTACGAGTGACAAAAGCTTCAGATATGTTTCTTCACTCATTCTGAGATAATTATGCGAATCACGCGGATATATCTTCAATTCACTCAGTAAATTGATATTTAAGAAGCTTCTTCTCTTCAGTAACCACTCTTTGTTTATACCTACCACACATAACGTTTCTTTTTTCGCGTTTCTTTTTTACGGATAAGATTCGCACCATAAGCTGTGTGTGGAGGCGAAATGAAAAATTAGCACGCTTGTACAAAAAGATTGTACAAGCAAACTTGTTAAGCATGCTGTTATGTGTGTAGTGACCTTTAGTATTTAATGGAAATATTATGTGTCATAAATTAAAAAGAGAATTTTCTAAAAAGATATTTAGTTGAAAAGAAAAGAAAAGCCGATGACGAAACTGATTTGGATGTTGTTTTGGAGAAGTCGGCAGAAGCATCAACAACCAAGGCAACAACGTCGAGAGAACTGCTTTCCTCTAGCCGATACGACCTTTAAAAAGTCTGTAGTATTATCTACACATACTTCAAAAGTACAAAAAAAAGGATTGAAAATTATATTTTATCTAAAATAGCTAAATGTGGTTTTATAAAATTGAACTTTGGTAGATTTTTCTTTGAATTGGTAGATTTTGGAAAATTTTGTGGTAGAATTTTTTTTTCGGAGAACGGCAACCGTGTTTATAGGCAATGAGGTGAGCAAAAATAGATTTTGAAATTTGAGTGCATTTAGTGAATGTGTTAAAGCTTTTTGAAAAAGCTTTTTTTTGGTAGCTTTCAGTTTCATATATCATTTCTCGCCATAAGGGTTAGACATCTGTATAAATTTATTATCTGTGCTAAAAGTTTGGACATACCCACACGGTTTCAGGCCAGACAAATCGACAGTCGAGGGTCGAGCAGATATTAACCCTAGGACCAGCGTTGCCAACCGCTGTTTTTTCTTTAAAAATTGCCTTTTCTTGTAGTCCGGGAGGCGACCGTAAGATTACCTACCTCATCAGCAGAGTGGAAAATTTAGCCACCATCTAATGCTAAATGACATGAAACTTTCAAAACCAGTGGTCGGACAGACTTTTCCTGGGCCTTTTGGTGGCTAAATTGCACTTTTGGTTGCGTTTTTTGGTGCAACTTATACCATGGGGAAATTGGAAAAAGTAAGTATAGAGGTCAATAGACATTTCGTCGAAGATACCAAATCATATGGTCGGACAGAAATAACCCGGGCCTTTCCCTTTGTCCGACCATCTTAAAAACGGTATTTTTGGTGTTGTCCTACCTCATCGGGTGAGTGGGCAAATGGGGTATCAAATGAAAGCTTAGAACATCTACATTAAGAATCTACTGGTCAGACAAACTTTGATGCTGAGTTAAGAAAAGCATTAAAGAAATTAACAGATTTTTTTTGAAAAATGCGGTCGGTCGCATGATTGGCCCATGTAAATTTTCCACTCTGCTAATGAGGTAGGTAATCTCACGGTCGCGGTCGCCTCCCCGACTATTGGGATTTATAGTAAAAAAAAAAACAATTCAAATTTTTTTAAATTTTAGGTCTAAAATCAAAGGCGCAAAATTATAGTCCGCTAATGAACAAGTTTAGTGTGATACTAGCTTAAAATGACGTTTGAGTCATGTCTGAAACGTCATTTTAAGCTAGTATCACACTAAAATCGTACATTAGCGGACTATAATTTTGCGCCAAAGTGTTTTATAATTTGCTAAGAACTTAGAACTTAAAACTAAAACCTTGAATTTGATTCGATTGAAAATCGTATAAACAAATAATAAAAGTGGATTTACTTACTTTTCTTCAGTTAAAAACGGCGAGGTCGAATTCATATGTTACTTGGGGTCTCCATTGAACATTTCCGATGACAGGATTATCGGCCTGTCATCAGATAATCCAATAGAGACCAACAATCCAACATCCAGTCCATGATCCGGCCATCGCAGTCTGGATTTTTTGAGCGGATCAAAATCTTGTCATCAATTTGACGTTTGTGTTGTATGTAGTGTTGAGCGTCTATTTTCCACAGACTTTTTGACACATTTACTTGCTTATGGCAAGACATAATATGCCCAGTCAAAAAAAAAACACTGGATTGCGGATGAGATTGCAGAAGAGAAGTGTGATTGGATTTTACTCTTGTGGAGCCTCAGGGTAAGTAAATTAACAAACCGCAATCCGTTATGAATACAAAAACAGTTAACTTTCAGTTTAACATGACTAGAACTAGAAGTGGAAAACACAAATACAAAACAATAGAGAAAGCCTAACATCAGAGCTTTCCTGGGTAAGACAGTGAAAGGCAGTGAGATAGATGAGCACCAGAAGAAACTGTTCGGAAAATTCGAACAATTTGAAGGTGGAAACTTATTTCTAAGGGCGAATTTACATATTAAAATCTTATAGGTTTTATATTTTAAGAAACATCCTTATCTGTTCACCAAAAAAAAATAAAAATAATGTGGATGCCCAGCCACACGGACATAAAAGGAAACGATTATGCCGATAAAGCCGCGGCTTAAGCTCACAAAGCACCAATTTTACTATTTGACACCATTACTAAAAAAGATCTTGCCAAAACTTTTCAAAACTTAAACAAAAAAAATAAAGATGATAACTGGAAAACGTACATTCACCACTATGTCAACATAAATCCAGACCGCAACCAACCAATTTACCCAACAAATGTTTTCAAATCCGAAATTACAAACTTTGTAATGTCGATTTCCATTGAAACACATGAAATGGACGGCCCGTCGCTACTAAAAATCAATATTTTTTGGTTTCAATGGAAAGGAACAACGTAGCAATATCTTTTTGTAAGTGTATTAGTGTTCCAGCTGATAGCATAAACAAACAAGAGAAACAATTATTCATTCTTCGTCCTATAATTTTGTACAACATTTTCGAAATTTTAAATTGAATGCTCTTCGATATTGGATAGCAATGCATTATTTTTTATTTGCTTCAACAATCGTCGAATTCATCCAATGTAAATTTTCAGCATATCTTCGTCCTCCAATGAGGAATGCTTGTAATGATGTCAATGTTATATACCTACACCTATTCTTGAGAACACAAAAATAAACCTTATTTCTTTTCATTTATTATTTTTTATTTTCATTATTATTATTTATAATATTCACTATTCAATTATTTATCGGAATTATAACACAACAAAAACGCACTCTCTTCTATTTTCTTTTCCACACATAATTATTCCATTTGCAAAAACTGTCAAGTTTTTAGTATGTGTTAAAATCAGTGTGAAAATCTGTGTAGATTCGTCTCAAAAGACGAATTCAAAACGAATCAATTCGTCGGGAAAAAACATCAATACTTTTCCCATTGGAAAACGTTTAAGAAAAAAATATTGCCGGCCCGTCGACGGCACATCAATGTTTTGGTTCAATGGAAAACCACATAAGACTTCGCCTAGGCCACACAGCTACGTCACATCAGCATTTACTTCGGAAAGAAAGTCCTCCTCACTGTACATCATGCAACGAGCTCATCGACATCAAACACATCCTTGGATTAGGCAAATGTGCACTAACTTCTTCAATCTTAAACTCAAATATTCAAAAACAACGGGGCACTCTGGTGCTTGTCATTACACTGAACGGAGCTGTCAAAAACCTGAAAAATGTCTCTGGGTTTGGTTCATCATTAGGGGTATTCACGTAAACGCGGAAAACCCTTAGAAACCGTAGAAACTGTAGAATTTTCTATCGGTAGAAATGAGCTGTCAAATTTGTATGGGAAAAATTTTCTGCAAATCGTAGAATTTTATCTCACAAATTTGAAGCAGAAACTGCAGAAAAAAAAAACCTGATAAAATTTATGACGTTTAATTTGGCGCTCATTTCATCTTTTCTCCAACTGAACTGACATAAGCGGAAAGTTCTCGTCAAATTAAATCAACAATTGAATGAATTTTGTTTTAAAACTACTTCTTGGGATCTTGAAGAGCAAAAATTAAAATGTAATTAGAATAAAAAAAAGAATCACTTTAACATAAATTATCGAATGACGTGAATTGAACAAATTCACTTTGACGTTTAACAAACAGCTGTTTGTTTCCCTTGTTTACGCAACTATTTTCTGCTGGGGTGTTCATTTAAATCTTTTGCGGAATTTTCTATTTTTCCGCAAAGTAGAAAATTATCTCGTTGCATGAATACCCTTATTGTATTTCTGTTAGCTTGTACCCGCGAGATGAAAATCGATCCTAGTGCCATCTCGAGATCTGGCGCAAGAGCTATTTTTTTTACATAGTTTGATATTGGGAAAAAAATAGCTTTTGCGCCAGATCTCAAGATGGCACCACAATCGATTGTCATCTCGCGGGTACTAGCTAATAGAAATACAATGGGTTTCATATCGAACGCATTTGTAGTAGTGCACGGTTTTTTTCTTTTCTTTTTTATATAGCAACAGCTGATTCGAACAGCGAACATCGAACAAACCTAATGATTTTCTTCCCGGAAAAACCATAAAATAAAAAGATTGACCGTTTTTGTATTTAAACTATCAACTTTTATTTAATTTTTATTTTTAAAGTAAACAAAATTGTGTCTTAAAGATTTAAAATTATAACATTTCTCCTAATACATTTATTCATTACTTTGTTCAGTTGTGTTTTATGAAAATACTTTTTAAGTACAGTTATTTTGCATTTCCGCAATTAGAAAAGCTGAAAATTTGAACATTGTGATTTGTTTTCTTTATTTTTGTTTTAAATTTAAACTTCTAGTCAGAATAGGGCTTCGAGGTCACATAAAAAACGTTAATCTAGGATACCCTTTGCATTTTAACCTATTGGACGGGGAGAAGTGGGTAGTCGTTTAGGTTGTGGACTGATTTGAACCAAACAAAATGCAAAGGAAACCTTCCGGAGATCCCCATTTCTAGTCTATTTTCTTATTTAGATTTTCAAATTGTTAACAAATTGCATGTAAAGTCTCCTTCACTTAAGAAAATTCAAGATATAGAGAGTATCACAAAACCTGCTGACGTTTTCGGTGAGAAGGAATACACTTAGGGGCAAGTCTCTTCGCTTTTTTGGAAAATAGATGTGTAGTTGATGAGCACAAAGATCAGAACAGATCCGACTGCTGATCCGATTTGTGTAACAGCTCCTGTCCACACCAGGGACTTGCCTCCTTGGGCTCGCATCACTGATGTTATGCACAGCTTAACATAGCTCACGATTCCAATGAGAACAGTCCAAATGATGATCTGTAAGCAAAAGATGAGAGTTAAAAAAATGCGTCAACTCGATTGAAGTCGTCTACTTACAACAAGAACACTGCCCCAGGCGCTTCCCATCAAAAACGGATTGGGACTCATGATGGCCGTCACAAAGACGTAAATCGTACACACGACACCGATGCTCGTGAGTGACACAACTGACTTCAGACTCGTGTGTGGCAGGAAGACGGCCAAAAAGCACGCCACCGGATTGGCAATCACACTCAGTGTAGCTGTCAAATGGTATGCTTGATTGCCATAAGGCATCGTGGAATACGATTGAATGCTGTTGTACATTCCATTGGAAAAGAATCCAATCAGTCCCATGAGCAGGAGCAAGAAATTGTACTGAGACTTCGAGATTTGGGGCAGTTCTTCAATGTTCCTGGCATTCCTGTCATTCATGTCTTCCTTGTCGTAGGTGTATGTGTTGCCAGTGGTTACGGTCACATTGGCGTAGTGCTTCTTGGCCATTTTCAGTCGATCCAGCAACAAGAACCCGATACAGCTGCAGAGCATCAAGGCGAAACAAATTATGTAGAAATCCCTGGTTCCGAACAGTGGTGGAGGAGTGTATTTCACCCAAACTGGTCCGGCTTCGGTTTGATTGAGAATGCATTGTGTACTGCCGCCGACTCCTTGAACCAGCGCCACAACACTGGGCAACAGTCCACTCAGTCCTTCGCCAAAGAGATAGGTTATGAGGTAGATCTCCTTGAAACGTCCCATGTAGGGCATAAAAAGCACCGAACTGGTGCACGCCGTCACAGCGAAACAGAATGTGAATATGTACAGCGCCACACTGTATTCCGCATCGAATAGCACTGCTGTCCGATCGTAGAAAAATGCAGCGAGAATTGTCGAGACAGTTCCGGTTGTCAAAAGGATATAGATGACGATGGATTCGTTAATTTTTCCACGTAAGATCTGTTGAAGGAACGTATAGATCAGTGGTCCGAGATTGCCAATTTGTACGACAACACTGAGATAGGAGGCTAGACTCCAGGATTCGGGAGCCGTTTTGACGAGAAGTGGAAGTTGAAGGAATGTTCCGTTGACACATATCCATGTTCCAATGCCAAAGAAAATGGCCAGCAGATCGACAATGAGACTGCGGTTTTTGATGATTTCACGGTATTTCCACAGTTTCTCGCGCATGTTGGGATAGAGGAGGGAACTGCTTTCGTTTGGTCTGTCGTTGTCTGAAGGTCTGCAAAGAAAGAGAATCAAAGGAAGTGTTTGAGTGGCTTTTAAATTAAATTGCGATATTGTTAGCGAGGGATTATGATATCGGGCACTTATCAGATAGTTGATTAGCTGATAAAGCGGTCGGTTGAAAGCAGACAGTTAAAGACTTTGTAATGGATTTGAGTACCTTTGTGTGAGTAATAAACAAACCTTACCAGATGAGTTATAACGTTAATTGGTGTCAAACAGATTTTGTCTGAGAACACAAGCACGCGTCGACCTAGTAAAATCTGAATTTTATAGAAAAATAGTAAATGCAACAAAGTGTTCCTTTTTGAAGGTTATTAGTGCAAATACCAAGCGTAATAGACTTTCAGTAATGAACACATAAAGTCGATATTTGTTTGCTAAACATCATTAAGGTGTGAAATTTTGAAAAAACAATTTAATTTTTGTTTTTTATCTGAACCGGAAAGCGAATGTTGATAAAAATATCTGTTATGACAAGAACCAGCTTCATGCAATCGTTGCCTAGCTTACTCAATCATTGGCTTTTGCACACGACATGAATTCGTTGTAAGGCCCGTGGAGAGTCATTCATGAGCCAGCTAGGGGCACTTTTGTAGAGAGCGCGCACAGATTTTGTACAACTGTTAGCTGGGTATCAAGAAACAGAAGTCGTAGGAAATTCTGTTAAGCAAGGACACCTTTACAGTCCTGTGCAAATTAATCGGGCAAGCAGTTTTTTTTCTCAAATTTTCTTTTATTTAAACAATTAATTGATTAAACCATGCAAGCATTATATTATTAATTAATACTTAATTCCCCCCCCCCCCCCCCCTTTGCATTTAGAAGTTCGTTTACTCTTTTCGGCATCGAAGAAACCATGGTCTTACAAATAGTTTTGATTTCTTCGTCATGAAAAGATATCGAAGTATATATAGAGGAAATCAGCTTAGTTTTTGTCGTACAATCGCCCAGAGATTCTCAATCGGATTGAGATCGGGTGAGTTTCCTGGCCATTCAAGAACATAAATTTTATTCTCCAAAAAGAATTGCTTCATTTTCTTTGAAGTATGGCATGATGCCATATCTTGTTGAAAAACGGTTTCCTGGATAGGACTTCGTCTTTTGAATGTTGGCAGCAGCATGTTGGGTCAGAACCTCAGCATATTTGGTGCTGTTCATCATCCCTACAATGGGCTTTAAGGTCCCAGGACCATCAGGAGAGAAATATCCCCAAAACATGACTTTGGGAGGGTGTTTCGGTGCCTGAACAATGTGACCAGGTTTGATTTTTTTTTTAATTGTCACTCCTACACCACACTTACCGTATGCTGTTGGACCTCAAAGTGGCTTTCGTCGTTGAAGATCACCTTTTCCCAGTCCTCTTGTGTTCAATTTTAATATTTTTTAGCCCATGGTAGGTAATCCTTTATTTTACCATCAGCTGGGTCAAAGGCTGTTTCTTTATTGGCTTTCGGGCTCTTCGACACACTTCAATTAGGCGTCGGCCGCCGAACCGTTGACGAGTCAACCACAACTCCAGCTTCTGCCAAATCTTTTTGGAATTCGCTACTTGTCTTTCAACGATTGATAACACTATTCCGGATAAGTACTTTGTAATCATGGGCTCTGGTTTTTCTTGTTGGACTTTGACTTTTCCGCATCACTTCGACTTTTCCCACGATGTATCAATGTATCCAAAGCTTCGTTCACGTGATGCCACTGAGACGCAAATTGTTAAATAAATTCTCATGGCCAATGATAGACCCTGTAATGAGTGTAAAAAGTCCCTCTCAACAATGAAGCTTAAGAATTCGAAGGCTGTCCAAACTTCTGCTTCTTTAAAATTTATTTTTGTAGCTCCCATGTGACACCGTATTCGCCAGATTTCCAATATGATACTGTTATCAATTCTGTTAGTTCTGTATATATTGAGGTAAGCATTGGAACAACAGCACGCAGTTCTTCTTCCGTTTCATACAACAATATTTTAGGTTGAAGAGCAGAGAAAACTGACGCAATGTCTTCCATGGCTTTTGATCGATGAATAAGTTCAGTGTAACTTCAACTTCAACGTTCAACTTCCAATGTCAAACCAGCATCTTGAGCCCTTTCGCCAGGCACATAGAAATACATAGAAAACAGAACAGCGACCGGTACCCTCCTTGCCTGAAACACCCACAAATTATTTTTTCGTGTCCGTGAATACATGTGAATACCAATACAACTCTGCTTGTGCATTTTGTGGTACTATGTGGGATGTGGGATGAACTATTCCCATTCAAAATGCGGAGTGACACACATACCTCCTTAAAATAAAATGCACCTTAAGATATTTTCAGCTTGTAGGTAAAAAGAGAGAACAACCCGCGCGCCGATCGCTGTTCTATTTTCTATTTCTGTAGGACTTTGTCTGATGTGCAAATAGTTATGTTACTTTTACTGATGGCACCCCCTATTAGTCTGCCACCCGGGGCGGACCGCCCACGCCCCCCCCTTTAGTCCGCCACTGCGTTGGCAACACCAAAGTTACATTCATTCAAATTCAGATGTCGCACTGTAAACTTTAGAGATTAGAGTCTTCTTATGAACAAATTCCAAGAAAAACCAAAGAAAACATTTTTGCTGTAGAAGTGTTGACACCGAACCGAAAGGACGAGACGAATTTTTGAGTGCCTTAATTTTTGCAACTTAATAGTTCAAATAAAATGGAAAGTACTTCAAAAGTCTAAACGTTTCTTCTCAACAACAATTCATGGAAAAAATCATGTAGATTCTTTGGTTTATGCAAAATTAAAACAAATCCTTAACACGGGAACCCTACATTTTACGGAGCCTTTGTGCTATTTCAGACTATAATTTATCTGTGTTTCATTCGTTATTGAGTAACAAACATACATCCGTCCATCCAAATTTTCACATTTATAATATTAATTTGATTCCCTTCAATGAAGAAAAGCTTAGAGAAGCATTTGATTGGGCGATGTCACTGATTTGTATGTAAGAATACAAGCAACCCCGACAAACGTTATTCTGACGGAAATCTAAGAAATCCAACGCCAAAACATTCCTTGCCAAGAAGTTTTCACTAGGAATATTCTAAACTAAACTAAAAACAAAATCATTTACATATTTGAGTAAAAGATATAAAGGGTTGGCCATTTACGGGTTTCTTTTAAATCATTAGTTATTTTTAAACTGACAGCTGTCTCCTACTCGATATCTTGACAGCACCTTAGTACTAAACCTACGCGGAACGAAATAAATCGCTTTATACTTGAGCAACGTTGGTAAAATATTTTAAATTTAAAGTGAGGGCTGTGTAGAGTGTAGGCCAAACACAACAGTGCGTTCTTTGAAAAGAAATTTTGGCCGCAATGCAGCGTCTACCGCGCCTGTTTATGCAAAAAGTTCGTGACTAGACTGGCATGCTAGTGGCCAACATTCATGATCTCCGTCGCGTCGTCGTCTTACGGTGTGCACAGACGAGAATGTGGCTGCTGGAATGTGGAGAGCTGGGAACTACGTTACGGTTACATAGCGATGTTATCCGACTTTTTTTATTGAAAATGAAGGCATAGAGATTGTCCACTCTGGTTCATGTAGGATGGTGCGCCATGTCGCATTCGTTAGCTACAGCCCTAAATCATCTACAAGGTCTTGGAAAATTGGAGTGACAGAATGCGCTTCTGCAAAGCCAGTCGAGGCGGCTACTTAATGTTGTGGTCCATAATTAATGGGAATGGTTGCTCTTAATAATAAAGCCATAATACATTTAAAAAATTTAATTTTGTTTGCTTGACTACATTTTTTCCAAAAGAAACTTCTAAATGGCCCATCCTGTATTTATGTAGTTAGCTGTCTTTGACTGGTATACCGGCCATAGTTTGAGTAATGATTTTGTCTAGACATCGCTAATTTTCGGGCTTTACACCCAGTAAATACTGTATTTAACGTAGCCCTTAGTTATGTTCCAACAAGCCAAGCTTGTGTAACAGAACTGTTGCTATGCATAAAAAAACAAGCCAAGCTTCTAAAATCGAGAGCCACTTGATAACAGAACTGTTGCCATGCAAAACAAGAGAGCCATAGGTTCATATTCTTAAAGATGAGCAAGAGCTCAGAGTCTGAGCTGACGAGCTTGAACTCACCTGTGCAGGGCGGAACTCAGACTCAGTTTTGTATGCAAAAAATCGAGTTCAAGCTCAACAGCTATTACTCGTTGAAATTGAGATCGATCCCAAAGTTCTTTGTGTGTGAAAAATAAATGTCGTCTGAAAGTGAAAATGATGCATAGGTATATAAATAGTAAATAAATAGGAAAATTTTATTAAGTTTAATGCCCGCAAAATTATAGTCGGCTAAAGAACAATTTTAAGAGAATTAAGAGTAATACTAGATTTAAATGACGTTTGAGTCATGACTGAAACGTCATTTTAAGCTAGTATCACACTCAATTTTATTAAAATTGTGCATTAGCGGACTATAATTTTGCACCAGTAAAATTTTACTAGAACAATCGTAGTTGCCTAATGCCTTTTCATAAGGCGAAAAAGAGTGATGCTGTGCTCAAAATAATCAAATCAAATCCTATATAAGCCAATTTGGAATTGACATCACCAACAAACAAATAACTAGCCAGCCAACTTCAACACTTGTAAACTTTTCTTCCGCATTGCATGAAGCTTGAACATTAATGGAGTTGTATCATTTACGATTTGTGTATTCCTCATGATAGGCCAAAAGTTTCCTTATACGGACATGAGTAAAATCTAGAGCACCAATTGCATAAGGAAACTCGTACTTCCTGCTCCATAATCTTTGCGGTTCTTGTTCTTGTATTTCTTCCACAGTATGTTGGAATATTATCCAATTTTGTGCATGGCTAGCTATTTCTGTAGAAACTTGCTGCACCAGCACCACTCAAGAGACTGTTGATTGATTAACTCCAACGTCTTCACCAACTCCAATTTATAACCCGGGGTCTCCTATGTATCGCAGGAAGATTCCTATTTTTTCTTGGTTTGTGAGAGCACCACCATGTGTTTCATAGCTCGGCCCCAAAAATTCTTCCGTCAACAATCGCACACTATCTTCACTAAACCGATACAACCGACGAAGATCTTCACCAATTAGACACCGCTTCTTTCCTTATAAATGATTCGTCCGACATAATTAACAATAAACTCTGCCATCCTTACGGTTTTATGTGAACTGAGTCCGACAAATGCCATGCTTAACAATTTGTGAGATCAGTCTCATGTAACCAAGTGTTTTCTCATCTTTTTGCATATGAAAACGAGCTCAATCTCATGGCGAGCTTTCATTGAGAGATCGATCTCATGCCTCTAAGATTGAACTCACAAATTGAGATCAAACTCGGTTAGTAATGTTTTTTTTGCATACCACCTTAAGAAAGTTCTCAAAAAAGTGAGTAAAGAGTTTGATCTCATCTTTTTGCATACGACCTCTAATGTATAGCCAACAGTTTGACATTCTCACAAAATAATGTTAGTTTGTTCTGTTACTTTAAGATTTAGTTTAAGTTGTTGCATTTTTTGGGAGATCACTCTAACTTTGATCGCAGAAGCGAACGTTGATAAAATAAAGAAAAGTAAAAAAATAAAACAAAGTCGTGACTTTCTTGAATTTTTGGAGCTCGGACTCGACAAGTAAGACTCAAGGTGTACAAACCATGCAATTGCCATTTAAGTCTAGAAACCGATGTGATGAATTCGGACATTAAGAAATCCTTCTTCTGTTGTCTTCAATTTTTTTTTCCCAATTCTACCGATAGTGGTTATGGCGATTATTAAAAAGTGGCTTCGCTTAAACCAATAACTCTCGTAGAAAGTTTGAATAGTTTTACCGTGTTGTTCGATTGTAAGCTGATCAAATATCGCAAATGGCTAACTATCAACTAGTATTAGGTATTTCACTTCAAAGGACGTAGTTTGACAGTTGTCAAATACTAAAAACTAGAGCCGCCTACTTGAAACCACAAAAACCGTTTATCAAGGCCGTGAAATCAGCTGGATTATGTAAAGCGATCGGTTTAACACCAGGTAATAAAATAACTGAATTAACCTAGCGTGCGGAGCTGTCCTGAAGAGCTAGGTTAAGACCGGAATTAAGTGCCACCTTAAGTACATATCTATGTTTCAAGAACTATGTTAAATGTGTGAAATAATCAAATACTAGGAATTATATAGACTTGAAATAGCCAGTTGCATGTGTCCTTTCTAACGATTAGTACTTTAATCGTACCGTTACGCAAAGCGGTGCGTTCTATATTCGTACTTCGCGAATGTCTTTGCTTCTTTATTCAAGAGTTCAATACTAGGACTGATTGTTTTTTCAAGCAAAAAGATTTTGACAATAGTTTATTTAATGTTAACATATTTAAACTAACTACTCCGCTCCTGGGTTATGACTGACATTAGTTTCTCCGATATGGAACTGCTTAACTTTTTTGGTTTGTTTATCTACAAATAATATCAATCAAAACATAGAGTTAGCCCATAACTTCTGTTTTATGACAAGAGCTTATGGTTTCAGAAATCGAAACTTATCACAAATTAGTATCAAAGATAAACTTGATGCATCGCACATTCCACGACATTTAACATATTTTTGTATAAAACACATCAAGAAACGAAATTAGCACAAAATGCGTCTTTTGGTGAGAGCATATCAAGAAACCTGTCACTCAACATCACGAAAAAGTTCACTAGGTTAAATTTGATTAATATTTAATGAAATACAAAGTTTGCAGTTTGACGGGTCGCAAAATTTATGATTATTACTATTTATTGCCAAATAAAAACACAAGTCATGAAGAGACTATTAATAAAATATTCTCACTTAGTTACGTCGTCTAACGTTTAAAACAATAAAACAATTACTTAAAAAAAAAAACAAAGGTTTTGGCTGTAATACCACGTTAAAGCTCTTTACCTTATTCTGTATTCGACGGCGGACGGATCGTCATTGTGTTTCATTTTTGCGATTTGTTATCGAAGGTGGCGATGTGGGTTTCGGTTACGATTTTCCAGTGTTATTTTTTTTTTTTTTTTATTATTGAACACAAGATAGCACGCGTTGTTGTGTTGCGATAAGATCAAGTTATAAACAATATAGTCCAGTCCGATTATCTGTAAATAGAAGAAGAATACAAAGTTGTTATTTGATTGTGTTGGAATTTGGAATGTTTTGTTTTCATAAAGCTTGTTTGGTTGAACCAAATTGATTGAAAAAAAAGAAATAGTTTCAGCTTCAAAGGCTGCAATAGTTTTTAAAAATAGTTGAGGCTGGAGGCGGGCGTTAAGTTTTAAAAATTTAGAACGAGAACGATACTACAGTACTTGAACAACGGATTGTGTTATGAATTAATGATGTATACCTTTGAAGATGTGTACTTTAGTGATTATGATCATAAAGTGCTTAAATGAGCCAAGAAGACCACCAAAGAAGTACTCACTAAAAATATGATATGTTTTGTGGTGTTTGTTATATAGGGTTTTCCAATAAGAAGTGTTATTCTGATAAGAAAAATGGCATTTTTTGAGATACATGATCGGATGTTTATTTCATTATAAAGAGGAAGGTATGCCGTTAATAATGGAACACAACATCAGCCAAATGGCCACCACGACCACGCTTACAGGACCATATCCTTTTCATGAAATTTTCCATAACCAAATCGCAAAGTGGCTGCCCTATGTCCTCGAAAGCCTCACGAATTCAATCTTTGAGGTCTTGAATCGACGCTGGGCTGTTGGAGTAGACCTTATCTTTCACGTGGCCCCAAAGGATGAAGTCGCAAGGTGTTTAATGTCTACGCCAACAGCCCAGCGTCGATTCAAGACCTCAAAGATGGAATTCGTGAGGCTATCGGGGACAAGGGCAGCCACTTTGTGCCTTGGTGGCGTAGTTTCACGTGTTGGGCACATCAACTGTCACTAAAATCATGCGATGTTACACTGTAAAGGAAAAGGACTACATATGCACATCGGAACGACCGGTTGAATTTCTCCATTTGTATTTATTTTAAAATTTGAGATTAAAACAATTCTATTTAAAAAGAAAAATGTTGATTAGTGTGCCAAATCAAAAATAAGAATGAATTTGAGGTTAAACACGACAATAAGAGTATTCGTTTAAGTGTGGATTGTTTGTGGAACGCGAATTGGATTCGACACATCTTTAATTGTGATAAAGGGTTTATTAATAAGAGGTGTGTAGAGTATGGCCTTTCTCGTAGTTGTTATGTGCGTTGGCTGTTACGCAAAACGCATAGGTTCGAATCCTACTCGTGCCCTAAAATTTTTTATTTCATCTTTCACGGTAGTAGTAGAACTGAGAAAACTTCCAAGAGTATCAATGTCATAAAAAAGAGCTTCTCAACTTTGCCGTTCGGAATCGGCGTTAAATTGTAGGTCCCCTCAATTCTTCACACGCATTCAGGGAATGGTTGATGAGTGTAAGCCACTTAGACCTTGGCTCTTCAAGATATGCCACGCCACTCCATTTATTTGTATAATAAGGTGTGATATTAAGTTTCCCGCTATTTTGGTAAGCTGTCACTTTTGTAATTGTAATTTTTTGACATTCAGGGAGTAGAAACTACGTCAATAACGCAAATGAAACGATATGCTGCTATAACGCATTGAAAGTATCAAAATTCACTATAAAAATGGTGAAAATTTTGCAGAGACTGTTTTCGAGCATTTGGCATTCCACAAACGTCATGATCACCAGCATGACACTATCTTTTGCATAAAGACTTGGGTTCTTAGGTTTATAAAGTTCAATCAAGACAAGAACTCAAGCCGGCCGATCATCAAGAACGGTGATTGGGTAATTGAAATTCATCGAAAAATCACCTTGACTGATGACGTTGAGGCCCATATAAACCTCAGTGGCAAAATCAAAAAGTAAAATTGTGGCATCTGAGGCTCGGAAAATCCAATATATATTGTTGAAAGGCCTCTCCATATCGTCAACTGTTTGGTGCGGTTTATGGTCCGGCTGGACCATGGATGATTCCTGACTTTTTGTTGCCGGAATTGAATGGTATTGACCTAGGCCACGTTTAGGTAAGGTTAAGTGAAGGGGTTGACAGTTGTTGTCGTTACCGTCAGGTCAATTCAGATCCATTGTGATACTCTTTAGTATTGCTACTCAAACTAATAAAGAAAATTTGAGGTCAAATAATCAAGCCATTTGGAGGCATTGACGAAGTTCAAAATGTTAGTACCGGGAGAATTAGAGACGAAGTGCGAAGTGACATAGAAAGTCTGAAATGTCATCGCATTCTCTGCATAGATCTAATGAACTGAGTCTTATATCTTATGATTATGTCCGGTAATTATGCTGACAAGAGATCGAAGTGATCTCCTGTGTAATTGGATAATTATTTTGTTCTTCGTCTGTCAAAACTCAAAACAGGGCCAATTCTTTTTTTGTGATGCCTCAGGTGTCACTTGATATTTCAAAGGCATTTGATAAAGTCTGGCATACAAGTTGTATTGAACGGATCCAAGTCTGAAACCCTGATATAAATGCTGGTGTGCCCCAAGGCTCCGTTTTGTCTCCGACCCTCTTTCTCATTTTAATAAATTATCTCTTGTCTGTAACTTCTAATCCAATAAATTTGTTTCGCTGACGATAAATATAGAGTGGCGCGACAGCTCTTGAAGAGCCAAGGCTTAAGTGGCTTACTCTCATCAACAATTCTCTGAGTGCGTGTGAAGAATTGAGGGGACATACAATTTAACGCCGATTCCGAACGGCAAAGTTGAGAAGCACTTTTTCATGACAGATTGATACTCTTGGAAGTTTTGTCAGGTCTTCGTAAGAGGCACTACCCGTGAAAGATGAAATAAAAATTTTTTGGGCACGAGTAGGACTCGAACCCACGACGTTCTGCTTAGCAGCCAACGCACCTAACCACTAAGCTGACGATAAACTCTGACTAATATAGCATTGTGCAATTGCAATGGGGTATTAAAAACCGCGTAGGTAGAGTTTAATACTTCGAAAACTCAATGCTGTCTTGTATCGTTAAAGCGAGTTATACCCCCATGCCACTGTCCATAAGTTGCACTTGCATAAATGAGACCAAGCATCTCGAGATTCTCGGTATCACTGACCACCTCTTGTGGAATGAGAACATATGCGATGTCGCCAAAAATGCTACAAAATGTTTGAGTTTCTTAAGACGGTGCAAGAAATTCTTCTCCCCGTCTGATCTGTATATTATCTATAAGACCTACAACCATCCAAAGCTTGAGTACAACTCACACCTCTGGGCTGTGGCTGGTGCTCCAGCTACATACATAAGCCTCTTGGATGGTATTCAAAAAAGAGCAATAAGTATGATCGGTAATAGAGTCATCACTGCTTCATTTACGCCGTTAGATAACCGTTAAGTGCTCTTGTGAAAAAGCCAGTTGTTTTGCTCCCCTCAAAAAATTCGCCCGTAGTACACGCGCTTCTAGGAATGCCCATCGGTTTACTAGGGGGCTCGCGTACTTTGGACGTACTACGTACTCTCAAGTATAGAGAATTATTCTTTAGCCGTACTACGCCAATGTGGAACTCTCTTCCACACTCTGTCTTTCCCAATCATTACAATGTCCAGGAAGTCTAGACCAATATACACCGACACTTCCTTTCCAAAACCTTTCCTCCTTCCTTAAGCACTCACTGTGTCTCAAATGCAAATTATAAAAAAAAATCAACCATTTTCCGATGCTGATGGAAAATGATGAAAAGAATGCTATTTTTATTTGAACAACAAAATAATACTGTGTAGCTTTGGTTTTGTTTCGATCATAATTGGAAATAAATCTTACGATTATCAATGACCTTCACGTCTTATTTATGTGCGTGAAACTTTCAATACTTCTTAAGAAGCAATCTATTTACCGTGTCCACAATTAAGGAATGTGGCCAACCTTGTTAGACTGAGAAACTGGACAACAATCATTAAAAAAATAATAAAACCAAATCTAATCTAATTGGAAATCAATTCTAATTCAATAATTCAGAAAGGCGTATAGGTCATTTGCCAAATAAAAGAAATTCTGAAATAAATACCAAATTCAATACTATTTGAAAAAAGTAGCGTATCGTATTGTATGAGATGATTTTTACTTGCGAATTCGTAAAAAAAAAATTTGAGGTAATGATGAGATATGACATTACGATGATAGAGAAGTCGAAAAAAGTGGGTCCGGCGATTCCGTCCGTCTGTCTGTCTGTCTGTCTGTAAACGCATCTACAGCCTTAACCTCTGGTCCGATTGACTTGAAACTTGAAAATTAAGGGTTTGAGCGAATTCGCGTGGGTCGTTTTTTTGATTTTTTTTTTTAAGATCAAAATTTAGGGTAGCCACCATACGATTTTTTTGGCCAAAAACCAAAAGTTTCAATTTTCTCAAAAACGGCTCCTACGATTTTTTTTAAACTTCCTTGAAAATTTTTGTTTAAAACTCTGATGTATTTTATGTAAGAAAAATTTTTTTGTATTGCTCCAAAACGGTACCGCCCATAGAACCGTTTTTTTGTTATCAGATTTTCTCGGAAAATAAAAGTCCGATAATACAAATAATATTTTGTATTCAAAAAAATTTCAAAAACATTTTTGGATTTTTAAAAAATATTTTTAAACTTTTTTTTCAAAATTCTGTATCTCAAAAACGGATAAATATTAAAAATTGAAATTTACTTATAAAATGTATAGTTACACGTTCTTGAATACTGCATACCCAAATTAATTTTAAGACATTTTCGAAAAATTTTATATACAAAAAATTAATTTAAAAAAAAACCGCTCCGTAGATTTTTAAAACAAAAATTTGGAAAATCAATAATTTTTTAAGAAATCATATGACATAATTTTTTTTTCAGATTAAATCTTTTTATTAGGTTGATATTTCAATTTAAATTTTTATTTACGAATTACATTTTTTTTATGAGTTATAATTTAGAATACAGGAGCAAGTTCGTACGACCGAGTCGTGCACATTTTTTTTTTAATGTTTGACTTTTCCTTTATTTGAGATTTTAGCTTGAGTTTCAAACCTTTTTTGTAGACATATTTTGTGTAGAGTCTTCAATTACCTTTTTTGAATTTATAGCTGAAATAATTTTCATCAAAAATAAAATATGAATTAGTTCTAACTCTTCAAGCGTATGAATGCGCTAAAGTTCAATTTTTAAAAACTATTTTCAACATACACGTTTTCCACTCAACATTAAAACCTTCCATTTAGGAAAAAATCAAAAAACTATTTTTCCCTGTCTAGGTTTTGACAAAAAAAAAATGGAGTGGCGCCTTGAAGAGCCAAGCCCTAAGTGGCTTACACTCATCAACAATTCTCTGAGTGCGTGTCAAGAATTGAGGAGACCTACAATTTAACGCCGATTCCGGAATTTCTTCTTTTAGTTGTTCGCAAGTTCTGGGGATCTAAACAATTGTTTTTTTTTTCCTTTTTTTAACGGATAGACTTTTAGCACAGATAATAAATTTATACATATGTCTCATCTCTGCAGACAAAAATGAAACATATTTTGCTCCTAACTGACAACGCCTTAACTGACAAGGAGCTTTTGGAAGCCTTTTTCCTTGCCTAAGTATTCATTTATGGGCAATGAGGTGAGCGAAAATAGATTTTTAATGCATTAAGTGAATGCGTTAAAGCTTTTGGAAAGAGCTTTTTTTTGGTAGCTTTCAGTTTCATATATCATTTCTCGCCATAAAGGTGAGACATCTGTATAAATTTATTATCTCTGCTTTAAGTTTGTTTTGTAGCTAATCAAAAATCCAATTCAAAAGAAGCCCCACTTATTTTATAAAAAATAAAAAAATTATTTCATTAAAAGCACACCAAAGACCACTTATATGACACTTCATTGAAAACCCTGTACCAAACAATGTTTAACTTTTTTTTTTTAAACGGCAGATTAAACTTTGAAAGTATATTTGACACTAGGTTTGCTGAACAAAAATTTAAGTTTACTCACAATGGGTTTTATTTCTGATAAAACAAAGACTTAAACTAAGTTTATTCTTTACTTTGTTTGCGATTTTGCAGCGAGTGTTCGAGATTGGCTCAGCTGAAATACTACTCAGGTTATTTGTTTTAAATTTCAAAGAACTTACACTGAAAAAGTGAAAATCCTAAAATTTATTGAACAACCTTAAATGTCTTGAAATATTTTATGTTGTCTGTTTTTAAATTATCCCACGATTCATTAATTTTTTTCTATAGAAAATTCTTACACATTAAAGAGGCAATTACTTGACAACTGTTCTCACTCGATACTTAAAACGATACTCGAACCAATTTTTAAACCGTCGAACATTGGACGAGATGCGCTCTTGGCACGATATTGCCAAACAATAAAAAAACGCATACGTGTAGAACAGAGATAGATTTACAAAAATAATAACTGCCAACACACAATACATGGCAAATGTCACTGGATGCATGTTTGTTCTTGTTTCGTTTTTGCTGTGTTAACTCTTTTCAAAGTGACACTCTCCCAAATGCGACCGTGAATTTCGATCAATTAAGATCAATTTTCTAAACAAGACACAAAATTAAACTTTATTGATTGAAAAGTATCGCTCGCACTTTGTGTTCTACACTAAAAAGCAGACTCAATTGAAATGGCATGACGCGTCTTGTCATCCCGCCGCGGTGGCAATAATTGTTTACCATTTTGATTTGAGACAAAATATCAGCGATTTTGAAAAACAAGGAAAAATCCAGCCCCGATCCCTCTTGTCGCCAATATTTTCATATTTATTAAAAACTGTTTGTCAAGCTAAAATAACTGTAATTCTAGAGTATTTGTTTTGTTTTTGTGATATGCAGTTATGCTTGTGTTCGAGTTTATTGACAAAAATCTGTTTTGATTACAAAATTTATAGCAAACAGTTTGCGTCATTTTATTTAATGTAGGACGATAAATAGAAATATGTAATTGATTTGTAGGGCAAAGGTCAATTTGTGGGTTTTTGTTTTTCTTTTGGATGTTTTGCCAATTGGAAAATATGTGTGGGTTGTCAAAAACAGCAAGTTTATGTATTTACATGAAATGTCTTTGTTTGAGGTTGAATGTTTGCTTATGACAGTAGACAATAGACAAGACATGTTTTTGTGACAGTGAATATAGTGAAGAAAAACATTTCACAAAGAAAGCAAAAACGATATTTTTATTCCTCAGAAAGATGTTGTTTGCTGTATAACTTTGTTTGCATTACTTTACTTGATTGTGACAAAAATGAAGATACGATGTCAGTTCAAAGAATAAAAAAAAAACGGTTACTTAAACTTCTAAACGGTTCACATTATACAAAATTATAACTTTAAGCTTTTCCCAGTTTATTAGGTAATTTTTTTTTTGTTAATCAAACAAAAATCTTTTACAAAAAGTGGACAAGTGCGAGATAAACTCGCTCGAGGAGGGTTCCGTACTTGATTATCCGACCCTACTTTCTTTCAGTTTTGAAGGATTTTTTATACAAGGATTAAGATTTGAAACCAAACATATTCTTGGAAAATAATTTGAATAGTCTTTCTGCCTATTTCCTTCAATGACTTCGAAACTGTGTATCTTAAAAATCTGGTAGCAGCATTTTCGGATCACTTCTATCTACTCTAGAAAATGTGAACCAAATTTAATTGCCATCAGCTTAGCAGATTCTAAGAAATCGCTTGTGAACGACAAATAAAAAGAAAACGAACTGATCTTATACGTCGTTTTCACCTGTGTAAGAACCCTAAAAAGAAAAAAAAAAAAACCAAACACCACAGTAAGAAAGGAATAAGGAACTTTATTTTTTCGTATTTTTTTATCTTTTCTCATTAATAACTTCGAAACTATTTATCTTAAAAACATGAAAACAACATTTTTAGATTACTACTGAATACTAATAGGCGGGGAGCCCTCAATCCTGAAAGTGCACTTACACGGATTTCAAAATTTTTTATATTAAAAGATAGTTTAAAGAAATACCAACAAATTAAGCCCGGTATGACGAGGCCTATCCTGGCACCAGTATTTTTTTGCAATTTTTTGCATTATTAATAATTATTGATAATTTGCACTTATCGCGGATTTTAATTTTAACTAGCGCATATTATTGGAAATTTAATGTGCTTTCAGGAAAAAATGGTATGACAGCTGCCATCCTGGCACCAATGTCTGTCATACCTATTTTAAAATTTTGTCACTCATATTTTTTTAAAAATAGGTATGACAGACATTGGTGCCAGGATGGCAGCTGTCATACCATTTTTTCCTGAAAGCACATTAAATTTCCAATAATATGCGCTATTTAAAACTAAAATCCGCGATAAGTGCAAATTATTAATAATGCAAAAAAATGCAAAAAATACTGGTGCCAGGATAGGCCTCGTCATACCGGGCTTAATTTGTTGGTATTTCTATAAACTATCTTTTAATATAAGAAATTTTGAAATCCGTGTAAGTGCACTTTTAGGATTGAGGGCTCCCGGTGTATAAATTATGTGTACCAAAGGGGTATGCCCATTTTCGGCCCGGAGTGTACACCAATGAGTTTGGTATCAAATTAAAGGTTGTTCCAAGCCGGATATATCTGCACAAATATTTTGTCGATAACTCATGGGAGATCCGAGATATTTGAGATTGAAGTTCGAAAAGTGCAAACATTAAAAATCAGCACTTTTTCGACATAAATGCTAATATCTTTGGATTTAAAAAAAGCTAGGAAAATCACAGTGGTATTAAATTAAAGCTGCCAAACATATCTTTCAAGTGAAACAACAGTTACATTTATATGATTTATATATATTGAGATATTTTGAATTGAAACATTTATTTCTTTTCACACCCTGAAGTTCCCTAGTTCACAACCTTAATTTTCATATCAAGGGGCACGGTAGTGCCCAGCCAAGTTCTCTAGCAACTTTGGCACTACACCCTTATTTACAGGAAACAACTCAGGGCATTTTCCACACCCCTCTAACTTCTATACCAAAGAAGCCAAAAGTTTCAAACTCATATCATTTGTTAAGCTAGTCAAGAAGAAGAACCTCAGTAAATTTCAGATATTTAGCATAAGTAGTTTCTAAGATACAATGTTCCAAAAATCACGAAAACCGTAACTGACTGACTCACTGACTCACTGACTCACTCACTGACAGATCATCAAAATTATGAAGCACTTCCCGTTGCCCTAGAAACTTGAAATTTGGCACAGTGGTAGGTCATGTGGTACATACAAAGGAAAAAATCGAAAATTTGAAATTTTTCAGTCAGGGGGCGTGGTAGTCGCCTACTTTTACATTATTAATTTAAATTATATGGAGCACTTTGGAGTGCAGTAGAATCAAGATATTTAGCACAGTGATAGGTAATGAAGTACATACAAAGGAAAAAATCGAAAATTTGAAATTTTTAAGTCAGGGGGCGTGGTAGCCGCCTACTTTTACATTATTAATTTAAATTATATGGAGCACTTTGGAGTGCAGTTGAATCAAGAAATTTTGCACAGTGATAGGTCATGAAGTATATACAAAGGAAAAAATCGAAAATTTGAAATTTTTCAGTCAGGGGGCGTGGTAGCCGCCTACTTTTAAATTATTAATTTAAATTATATGGCGCACTTTGGAGTGCAGTAGAATCAAGAAATTTGACATACAAGTACATCGTGCAATAGAACAAATAAAATATGAAATTTATGATTTTCAACTGAGGGGGCGTGGTACCCACCCTTTTAAAAAAAAATTTTATAAAATATATGGGGCACCTCTGATCATCGTAGAATATTGTAATTTGGCAAACTAGCAATTCTGCCAGTCAATATAAAGAAATAAAATTAATTTTTAGATTTTTCTGCTTATCAAAAAAAAAAAAAATCTTTGCAAAAAGTAATGATATCACACCAAAAACATAAATGTAAAAAAAGAGCCAAGTTCTCCCGTACAAAAATTCTGCCTAACAAATCAGCCACGAAAAGTAATGAGATCTAAAAGAACGCCAAGTTCTAAGATTCAGCAAGTACTCGTAGGTGCATTGCAAATGTTTTAAGTGGACTTACATCGAATCAACTATTAGTTTTGAAAGTAACTTGTAAACTAATGTAAATTAGTTAATTATTTTTACTTGGCGGGTTTTCTCTTAGTAACCTACTATTAAAAAAGTTTGGAAAACTTGCTAAGTAAAAAAAATTAACTAATTTACATTAGTTTACAAGTTACTTTCAAAACTAATAGTTGATTCGATGTAAGTCCACTTAAAACATTTGCAATGCACCTACGAGTACTTGCTGAATCTTAGAACTTGGCGTTCTTTTAGATCTCATTACTTTTCGTGGCTGATTTGTTAGGCAGAATTTTTGTACGGGAGAACTTGGCTCTTTTTTTACATTTATGTTTTTGGTGTGATACAATTTATCGGGATTTCCTTAATAACTTTTGATTAT
This sequence comes from Sphaerophoria taeniata, assembly GCA_943590905.1. Lineage (NCBI taxonomy): Eukaryota > Metazoa > Arthropoda > Insecta > Diptera > Syrphidae > Sphaerophoria > Sphaerophoria taeniata. Next base: position 266,360,878 of record OX016540.1, read on the forward strand.
AAGCAACAAATCTTTAAAATATGCCTCAAACGAAAACAATATGAAGTTTCTCTTTTTTAGTTATTCTAATATATTTAGTTATGTAAACATGCATTTTTGAAAAGGTACTTAAAACATCCTGAGCAATACCATGATATAGTTCCTGAAAACTTAGATGAAGCTGAGTAGATTTTGATAACCTTATCTCTAAATTGTTAAAAGAGTATCATATGAGTGGCATAAGCCTATCATACTAGATAGTTTTAACCACATTGCAGCACTCACGCTATTATCTATACATGAATTATATTCTAGCAGATTTTTTTAGAGAAAACTATTTAAATAGGAGACGAATTTATTTTACGATTATAAATGTTTCTTTAACAGAAATTATGGCTCTTATAATAAACAAGGACCCAACCAACAATCTCCCAGCAGGTTTACCCTTAACGATATTATTCTTAATTATTATTATGTGGTAGGATTCCAAGCATACATATATAAGCCGGAAAGTATAATTTGTATATATTTAATAAAATAACTAGCTGACCCGACAACAGTTGTTTTGTCAATGAAAAACATTTTTTTTGTGTGAATCTTCTATTTTTGTCTGTGCAAGAAATGTATACCTTTAAGGTCATTTGAATAGTTAAACAATTTTATTTTATTTCTGAAGATATGACGTGTGACCTTATTGAAACAAAACTTTTTCCTAAAAAAAATTATGACGTCGCTTCCATTTTTCTTTTGTAATCCAAGAAATATAAGACTTTTATATATTTTGAGCTCATGACCGCCCACAGCATCATAATCTGTAGGGGCCTTAAAGAATTTGCATATCCTTATAAGTTATAATTATAACACACACTTAATAGGCTTTCAAAATTAGTTTTTGAACTTGCAAGCGCCATGGATCTGGATACCTATTTTAAATAATCTAAACTAAAAAAGATTTCGTTCATATTTCGAAAGACATTTTGTCGGGGAAGCTTGTTTTAATTTTTTAATGTCAGGTTAATTAAGTATTTGAATGAGAGAATTACTTTATTTTGCTTTTATACTTCAAAAAGTATGGAAAAATGAATTTAACTCATAACACGTGTGTTATAATGATGATCAACAGGACATAAAAGCAGTTGTTCAATGTTACTGCAATTGCCCAATAGGTTGGAATATGGTTGGACGCTGCGCTCGTGTTATGGCTATAATATGGTTTTTAAGTTGGGCAAGATATGAAAGTAGTTTAAGACTCCCTTCCCAATTCTTAAATATCTTTTTAATAGCTAATTATTCAGATTAAGAACAACCTATGTTTTGCCAAGCCCATTGCCATTAAAATTATTTATTTTTCTTTCAATTTTCCTACCATTCTCAACAAAATTATTAAAAAAAAAAAAATAGAGTGGCGCGACAGCTCTTGAAGAGCCAAGGCCTAAGTGGCTTACTCTCATCAACAATTCTCTGAGTGCGTGTGAAGAATTGTGGGGACCTACAATTTTGCGCCGATTCCGAACGGAAAAGTTGAGAAGCACTTTTTCATGACAGATTGATACTCTTGGAAGATTTGTCATATCTTCGCAAGAGGCAGTACCCGTAAAAGATGAAATAAAAACCTTATGGGCCTGAGTAGGACTCGAACCCACGACGTTCTGCTTAACAGTCAACGCACCTACCACCTAAGCTACGGACAACTGCAACAAAATTATTTACTTATTGTTTTAATTTTTCCACCATACTATACGAATTACATTATATTACATTTCACAGTACTTCGCACATAAATGTAACGAACTACAGACACATAGCAGCACTGGTGACTGAGACCATCGGCTGGATATATGCGAATTATTTTTATATATTATTTTAGTGTCATAGATTTTTTATGCACTTTGACAGCATATTTCTTATCTATTATTGTCAAAATGAAGAAATTGTTAAAGAAATCCCAATAAATTGTATATGAAAATAAAGGTTGTGAACTAGGGAACTTAACGGTGTGAAAAGAAATAAATGTCGTCATTGAATTTCAAAAGATATTATCGCACAAAAGTTTGCCTAAAAAATGCCCTTTTTCGAGGCTTCAATTCAAAATATCTCAATATATATAAATCATATAAATGTAATTGTTGTTTCACTTGAAAGATATGTTTGGCAGCTTTAATTTAATACCACTGTGATTTTCCTAGCTTTTTTAAATCCAAAGATATTAGCATTTATGTCGAAAAAGTGCTGATTTTTAATGTTTGCACTTTTCGAACATCAATCTCAAATATCTCGGATCTCCCATGAGTTATCGACAAAATATTTGTGCAGATATATCCGGCTTGGAACAACCTTTAATTTGATACCAAACTCATTGGTATATACTCCGGGCCGGATGTCCCTTATAAAATGAGCAATCCCCTTTCATTGCAATCGGCCTACCAGATTCGAAGAAATCGCTAGTGAAAGACGAATGAACAGAAAACGAAGTGATGTTATAAGGGTTTCGTTTACACTCTGTGTACGGAACCCTAAAAATTAAGCAAATAAAATTTAATTGCAAAAAGTTCGCAAGAAAAAGCAGTAAAGAACCTTTATACACGTAACTACAATAAAAACAATTAATAAAACAGTGCTGACAAAAAATTGCGATTTTTTTATTATTACGTGTTGTCCATAATTTCTGAGAAACAAATGTTCAAAATTCAGAACGTTTAAAAAATTGATTTAAAACAAACTCTACAACATGCCTGTTCAGATATAACCATATTTTTCGGAGATTTCGATTCTCGATTTTGAGGTAACTGTCACTGGAGCCAAACTTTTGTTAGCAGTGACCGAAAATCTTAAGGGATAAATATAAGGTCTGTTCTTTTACTCCCGAAAACTGCCATATTCTCCCACTTTTTCGTTCTTTTACTCCCAATTTTTGTAAGATCTGTCACTTTTGAAGGAGAAAAATGTTTCCCCTATTTGCCGATTTTAGGCACAAAAATTTCTTGTAGCAGTTTTTGTAAGTTCTGTCAAACCATAAGAAGTTCATTGAATTTTGCTGACGTTTGATATAATTTTGTGCATTTGGCAGATTTTTGCTGCGAAGCGTTCTTTTACTTTTTGGGAGAATCACACAATTTCATCACCACTCCTCGATTTTTGACAGTTTTTACAAAAACTGCCTATAATGAGCGGAAGCAAACGGAAGCAACAATCTAGTGTTAGAACCGAATGAAACGTTCTTTTCCGAACTGTCAAGTGAACACGTTACCCATAATGGACGGATGTTTACGGGAGTATCTTTTAAAATAAAACATCATCTGTTTTTCATTTTCAATAGTATGTGAATTTTGGTGGCCATACAACGAATAAACAATTATTATGTACAAAACTTTAATTTCTTAAAATCGACAGCAAATCGACTTTCTCTTCAGAAAAATTGATAAATCCTGTCAGCTGTCAAATTTTCGTCCGTAAAAAACGAATGGGAGAGCAGTTACGGTTACGCCGCGCCGATAAGCAAAACTAATCCGAAATTGATGAAACGGGATATCCGCCGTTTAGGGAACGGTTCCGGGCTCTCATTTCTTACTAGGTATCGGGAATTTGAAGGTCCGCGCCGCCGTTCCGTTCATTATAGTTCTGCCTTTAGCCCTATGAATTGCATACTACAACTGTTTGTGATAAAAGGTTTGGAAGTTGGAAGTCACATGAAGCAGATCGTGGACGTCCTTCATCATCCGTAAAAACTGTATTACGAATAAGGAATTTTGTGTTTTTTGGGACGTCTAACTGCATCAAATACACTTTAAGTGAATTTCGTCTCTATGCACCACAATGAAGCTTCAACCTCACGTTTCGTACGTAATGTTACGTAATGTAGTTCCAAACGGAAGCCCCAATTCAAATATGCTGGACATTTGTCATTCAAGAGAGATGAATTTCATTCAAAGCAAACTCGAAGCCGGTGCTTGGTAACGTAGACGAAGACGAAGACGAAGCTAAAGCGTGTTTGTGTTTCAGGCATTACTGCTAGACATCGTCGAAAATGGAAACAATGAAAGGTTCTGACAGAGGGCGTTTGAAACCAGAAAAGAAGCACGGTGGAGAATTGGTGATTTGGAGCTGTTTTTCAGATGTAGAATGTAGCCCAAGCCCAATAAAGTAATTTAACGAAATTATGGATAGTTTCCGGTACTGAGATATTTTTGAGACGATATGCCGGCACAATTATACGACTTGAACACTATCTCAATGCAATGCATCTCAATATATAGGTATAATAACTTGGCGAGCAACCAAAGACAGTTGATTGGGCCTAATTTACTTTTTTATTTCCTATAAGCTGGAGTTAAATTATGTACATTCTGCAATCAAAGTCAATTTAAAATTTTAAGTTGTGGCCGTCTTCTTGAAAAAAAAACTCTTTCAAGACATTGCAAGAACTTCTAATATACCTACACACTCGAAATCAAAAAGTTTACCATATAATTCCGAATAAAAATCACAGATAAGAATCCTCAACCCAAGTCGATAGTAAAAGTGGTCTCATTCCAGTGATTGAGAGTGTATATGCGTAGTTTCGTTAATTTATATGCATTTAATGGACATGCATTTTGAGTATTGTTTAGTACCGTCTATCTTTTCTGTCTCTAAGTCAATATACAGGGTGATTCACGAGCGTTGTGCCAAAAAGCTAGAGCGTGTAGGTTGAGTTGAGACAAGAAAAAAATCGTATTGGAGGGGGGGGGTCTATTCCCCCCCGTTTAGCCGGGAGGGGCAATTTTCTGAAAAATTGACTTATTTTGTAAAAAAAAATATTAAAAATCAACGGCTTAGTTTACAACACCGTGCTATACCTTTCTAAAAAGCTAAAAACTTCTTCTTTCACTTTAATTTTGAATTAAATTGTTTTAACGAATAGTTTAAAAATAAATAAATTTTCAAACTCAAAATTTTCAAAAAAAAAAGCCAAAAAAAATCTTTTGAACTAATTTTTTTCAAAATTTTATGTAATTAAGTACTAATTTTGTTTTAAAATTTCAATGTTTTTGTTAATTTTAAGTCGAAAACAGAAAACCGGATGCAAAAATGTCTTTTCGTTTTTGAGAAATTAAAAAAAAACCAAAACCACTTTTTTCTAAGAAAATCTTTGTTTTTATTTTTACCTATCTGGACTTTTAGTTTATTTTATTAGTTTAATTTATACATTTAATTTTTTGTAATTGGAGTTTTATGACGACTCAATAAAGTAGAAAAGTATTGGATTTTCAATGGATTAACCATTTTATTAATTGATAACGTCTGAAAACTGACCTGCAATTTTTTCTTACTATACCTGAGGCCGCGGCCACTCGCCGGCGAAGGGTTTTACCTGCTGGGGGCTTAAGATAATTAAACCGCAATTTTTCTTGAATGAGAAAACAATTAACAACCTAAAGGTTAATAAAAGGCATCGCATATTTACTTAACAACCATTTACAATTAAAATATTAATTCATCAACACATATCAATAACAAACTCATATGTTCGAGAAGAGTTAGCGGACAGGAACTTCTGCTACGGTTTAACTTGTTGTCGAGATCGGGAAGCTGAAAGACTCTTCGCTGAAAGATATCCCAATAGATGGCGCCCAAGTCGTAGCATGTTTTCAAGAATCCACCGACGAGAGCACGGAGAGCTAGAAGTGAAAGGTCAATGGCAGACGTTTTCAATGAACAAAATGATTAATCCAGGGAAAATCCAATACTTTTCTTATTTATGGAGTCCTCATAAAACTCCAATTACAAAAAATTAAATTTATAAATTAAACTAGTAAATTATACTAAAAGTCCAGATAGGTAAAAATAAAAACAAAGATTTTCTTAGAAAAAAGTGGTTTTGGTTTTTTTTTAATTTCTCAAAAACGAAAAGACATTTTTGCATCCGGTTTTTTGTTTTCGATTAAAAATTAACAAAGACATTGAAATTTTAAAACAAAATTAGTACTTAATTACATAAAATTTTGAAAAAAATTAGATCAAAAAAATTTTTTTGGTTTTTTTTTTGAAAATTTTGAGTTTGAAAATTTATTTTTTTAAACTATTCGTTAAAACCATTAATTTTAAAAACAAAGTGAAAGAAGAAGTTTTAAGCTTTTCAGAAAGGTATAGCACGGTGTTGTAAACTAAGCCGTTGATTTTTAATGTTTTTTTTACAAAATAAGTTAATTTTTCAGAAAATTGCCCCTCCCGGCTAAACGGGGGGGGGGATAGACCCCCCCCCCCTCCAATACGATTTTTTCTTGTCTCAACTCAACCTACACGCTCTAGCTTTTTGGCACAACGCTCGTGAATCACCCTGTATATAGAGAAGAGAAGAGATAGAGATAGAGATATATAGAGAAGAGATAGAGAAGAGATAGAGAAGAGATTAACTTGGCGAGCAACCAAAGACAGTTGATTGGGCCTAATTTACTTTTTTATTTCCTATAAGCTGGAGTTAAATTATGTACATTCTGCAATCAAAGTCAATTTAAAATTTTAAGTTGTGGCCGTCTTCTTGAAAAAAAAAAACTCTTTCAAGACATTGCAAGAACTTCTAATATACCTACACACTCGAAATCAAAAAGTTTACCATATAATTCCGAATAAAAATCACAGACAAGAATCCTCAACCCAAGTCGATAGTAAAAGTGGTCTCATTCCAGTGATTGAGAGTGTATATGCGTAGTTTCGTTAATTTATATGCATTTAATGGACATGCATTTTGAGTATTGTTTAGTACCGTCTATCTTTTCTGTCTCTAAGTCAATATTATAATAAAATCAAGTCGTTTAACAATTTATGCAAATCATATCACATAATGTATGTATGTATCTATATGTAATGTATACAACATACAATATACTAGAGTTACGCGACAGTGATGCAAGCTAAGGCCTAAGTGACTTACATTCATCAACAATTCAATTTTCTGATTGCGTGTGAAGAATTGAAGGGACCTACAATTTAACGCCGATTCCGAACGAATAAGTTGAGAAGAACTTTTTCTTGACAGATTGAAACTTTTGGTGGTTTTGTCAGTTCTTCGCAAGAGGCAGTACCCGTCAAAGATGAAATGAAAACTTTATGGACACGAGTGGGATTCGAACCCCTACGTTGTGCGTTACAGCCAACGCACATAACCACTACGCTACTAGTGCCCATATACAGTCACATTGAATACAATTGAGAATCATTCACTTAGTTGCGTTTGTTACGTTTGTAATATGAAATAGCAAAATATTGTTCTTTATTTATTTGTTTCCTCAATTTTGTATTTGTTTTGCGAATCATTTCATTTTCTAAATTGGCAATGATGACGTGACGTGTTTCTTTTGAGTTTTTTTTTCACCCACGAAATAATTAGATCAAATTAAGTGTTCCAACCTAGTCTTTCTCAACTATTAAGACTGGGTTTCCTTTTTTCTTGAACTCCGAGCTCGTGTAAAAGCATGCACTGGTGTTAGTGAATATTTCCCTTTCTCTTTTTTTTTTATTTCCGTCTCATATAGCCACTTGAATTGAAATTTCTAGTTTTCTATTTCTAGTTTTTGTATTTTTCTCTGCTCACTCAGAATTCAGTTAGCGATGTGTAAGAAATGAGATTCGCTTACGAAGGTCCACAAAATAGGGATGAAAAAAGAGGTATTTTCGCATGTATCTATTTACTATGTGAAATTGTAAACAGTGGTGTGGACATACACAAAAATGCATCTACATTCTACATACGTATTATCTTATGTGCACTTAGAGTAGGAGTAGCATTCATGAATTCTTGTTTTTCTTTTTTCTTCGCAAATTTTGTAATTTGGGATTATGATGGTTTTGAGGTTTGATGACATTTGTGTTCGAATTGTTTCTTTTTTTGGGTTCCTGACGAACGATTTTAATTTTTCTTTGGTTTCATCTTTATATTTATCTATAAAGAGACGTAGGTACTTTTTGACAAGCTATGAAAAATTAAAAAAGTTTAAGACGACATTTTGATCAAACATGATTATATGTACGATGATAGAAAAATCAAAAAAGTAATTGCCTCAATTCTGTCTTTCCTTGGAAATTTAGGCAAAAGTTACCCGATTGTCTTCAACTGAGTTTGTTTCTTTAGCCGATTTGGGTTACGGACGGTTGGGAGATTATTTGGCTTTTTTTTAAATAGGCAAAAAATTACTCAAACTATAACATTTTTTTTTTTATTATTCCCAAATGCATTGGGGTTTATTTCTTCAAGGTTTCAAGGAATATAATATAATATAATAAAATTTATTTTTCAAAACCTACCTACGAAAGTAATAATATTATGAAGAAAAATGATTCCAAAATCAAAAATTATTTTTTTGTACCTTTATCTTTATGTACTAAAGCAAAATAAAATCAATCTTTTGTTATACAAAAACAAAACAAGATTAGGTCAAGATTAGACATTAGATTGAATTTTATAATTCTTATAATTCTAAAACAAAGATCTCAAAGAAAGAACCATAATTCAAATCATCGGCAAAAACAAAACCCTTTACATAATCCTAAGAAATGGCACACACCACCACGAAAAACAATCGTTTCTTCATTGCGTAGGTAACAGGTTTGTTCTTCTTCTAAAAGGATATTACGATCCCACCAGCATAGAGAAACGAGAGGAAAAAATGTCATTGCTACAAAAAAACAGAAGCAAAACAAAAAACAAACAAAACCCTTTACGTCATAATAATAAGAAATGGCACAAACCACCCCGAAAAAAAAGATCGTTTCCTCATTGCGTAACAGGTATTTTACTTCTCAAGCCATTGCACTTGACTCATTTACAAAAAATACTCGCATTCGCATATTCGAAATGAATGCATGCAAATATGACAAATATAGGGAGGTACTCAAAACAACGTTTTCATCAAATACCTACAAAGTACATAGTAAGTGATCACAATTATTGCCTATCTATATGTCTGCATATCATAAACATTCCAGAAGTATAAAAAATGAATTTTCATTCTCAAACGAGTTCTATGAGAACGTTTGGTATGAGGAATTTTTTCTCTATCCTATGAAAAAAAAACGAAGAAGAAGAGAATGAAATATAAAAGAACGCCACCTAGTTCAATTCGTTTGAACTGAGTACCTTAGTGTGTGTGAGCAAACGCGATATTCCTTGTAAAAATGTAAAAAAATTACCCATTTTCGAATATTAATATAAAATAAACGGGTAATCGTAAAATTATTTTAGTTTCTGATTTCTATATAAAAAATATGATAAAAAATTAAAAAAATATATTTGAAAATATTGTTTGCTGCATTCTCCTCATAATTGATACACAAATATTGACTTTTTTAAATGCATTTTTAAATATGTTTTAATTTTTTTCTTTTTTTTTCTAAAAACGTTACTGAGTCGAAAAGATATTCAATTTTCATAAAAAAATACTTTTGTTGTTGAGTAAAAATAAATGGGGCTGGAATCTTGTTCACCGCAGAATATTCTAAGAAAATCATGCCATTTTTTACTTTGCACTTCAAAAAAATTTAGTAAAATAATTTATAAAAAAATTAAAAAATTAATGTGATATTATGTACATTTTGACAGTATAAAAAACATATTTTCAATTTTTTATCTTTATTACTTTAGAAATTATTCCAAATAAATCACACCTACTTTTGCTAAATTTTGCCCATTTTTCGTGTTTTCGTTAATTTTTTTTGACGAAACTGGACAAAATATTAAAAAAAAGCCACGTCACTGAACCGTGAGACATTTAAAGAATAGAAAAGAATAAAAAATTAATTTTTAAGGCAACAAAACTGTTCCACCGCAAACGTCTCCAAAAATTTCATAATTTTTCGTTATGCATGACCCTTTTGGGATGAAATACATTTTTCATCTTAAATGCTCTTATATTCTAAAACTTAACACACAAAAAAACATTTAAAAAAAAATAAAAAAATGTACATAATTAACCCCTTACTGCATGGTGGCTCATATACGAGCCAAACCAGTTTTTTGTTCATAATTTTTAAATTTGTTAATTTTACTTATAATAATAAGATACAATAATAAGATACAATTATAAATTTCAAAGAAAAAAAAATGTTTAATATATTCTTTTTACTGTTTGTGTTCTAAGATGAATTAAGATAATTAATCAATGCTTTTTTGAATTCTAACATTCCTATTACTTGTTTTAAAGACAATGGTAAGGAGTTCCACAGTTTGATGGCATAAACATAAAATAATCTTGATGAATTTAGATATGTACATAAAGGGGTAATAATATTCAAGGTGCGAGCAGACTGGGCAAAGTTCAATTTGTCATATAAATATGAAGGTGTTTTTTTTTGCATTTCTTCATGGTGTGGCATATCTTATCCAAACCGTAAAACTCATATTTCCCGAGTTTTTCGGAAAAAAATGAAAAATCCTGAAACACATGTCTTTTATTTTTGCAAAATCTTTCATCAAAAAAAAAACAAAAACATGCAGTAAGGGGATAAAATTCATAAAAAAAAATTTAAATTGAAATAAGTACCTACCTCAAAAAAAAAAAATGTACGATGATGTTTAAAAAAAAAATTTAGAACCGTTTTTGAGAAAATTTGAAAAAAAACAAAAAAAAAATGACCCACGCGAATTTGCTCAAACCAGAGTATATCTAATAATGAGTAGGGAAACTCAGCATAATTTCCTTATCAGTTCATATTTATTCTTACACAGATAGTAGAAATAGGCGCAGGGTCAGAAGTCCAGAGGCCAAAAGTCCATAATGGACTTTTGACCCACTTGGGAAGGTTAAAAGTCCATAGTTAAATTATGATCTTTTGACCCACCCTAGTGAGTCAAAATTCCACAAAAAGTTGGGTCATAAGTACATTATGCTTAAAAGAAAATGAGTCAATAGTCCATAATCTAGTCAAACATAAAATAAATTTTTTTCAGAAGAAAAAAACAAATGAATAAAAAAAAAGAAAAACAAAAACAATATAATTGAGTTTAAAAACCTTTACGAAAAAAAATGTGTGCTATTTTTGACAATTTGCCTGCAAAATGGACAAAGCACTTAATTTTTGTTTCGCTTTGCATGCCGTGTCCTTAACATTTTCAAAACAAGTTTCGTAGATTTTGAAGTGGTGGCGCAATTCAGCTCGCATATTCGTTATTTTCTTCGTCTTCTTCTTCTTCACCGGTGAAATTTTCAAACTCAAAAGATCTCAACTCCTTTTTCTTGGAATATATAGAACTTAATTGACTCAATAGTTCCGTTAAAGTGATCATTTCTTTTCGAATTGAATGGTCATGGACTCAATAAACTGATTTCGCAGTTGAAATTTGGATTTAGGTCTCGCAAACATTTGCCATGTTTGCCCATCCACCGATGCCAAAAAATCAATGCTTATTGTATGCTTTTAAATAAAAATAATTTTTTTTTTTTCAATCAAAAAATTAAACAAAAAAATATTATTTTTGAAAATTCAATTCAAAAAAGAAATATTTTTTGAAAAGTTCAATCAGGTAAATTTAAAATATTCGCGCAAACTTTTAAAAAATTATTTCTTATTTATGTAATTGAGTTTTTCAAAAATAACTATTTTTTAATTTAAAGTTTTAAATTTTTTTTTTTTTTAAATTCGGCTTCTGACCCTGCGCCAGTAGTTCGGTCGTGTTCAACTGTACACATCACTTGCACTGATCAATGTGAATCAATTCTTCAAAATCTTAACAAAGCACAAAAATTGCTGGTCTTAATTTTACTCTACAGTTTACCGATATAATCTCCGCCTCTAAAACTAACTCTAGCGTATTGCTTTTTCAAGTTAACATTTAAAATCATACAAAAAAACAAAAACAAAATCAAATTTCAATGTTGTTTAAGTACAACATTATGGACTTTTGTCTCACCTAAGTGGGTCAAAAATTCATAATCAAGGGGTCATGAGTCCACAAGAATTTATTCTGGAATTTTGACTCACTAGGGTGGGTCAAAAGATCATAATGGAATTATGGACTTTTAACCCACCCAAGTGGGTCAAAAGTCCATTATGGACTTTTGGCCTCTGGACTTCTGACCCTGCGCCGTAGAAATAGATGACAATAAGAAGGAAAGGAAGGAAAGAGAAAAGACATACACTCATTTGCTTTTTTCTTTATTCTTTTTCTTAGTTCACAACTGATAACCATCATTGCTCATCGTCTTTGAAAGTCTTTGAGAGAAAAAAGGAAAGATGCAAGGGATGAACGCATAGTCGAAACTTCTTGCACATACAGTTTTACATAAGGAATTGATTTGACTGTTTTCCCTCATGGAATTGTTGTTAGGTTTTTAATTGCAAATTTGTGATTGTAAAAGTGACTACCACTTTTGCAAAAGAGTTTCCCTACTCATTGTTAGATATACTCTGGCTCAAACCTCTAATTTTCAGGTTTGAAGTCAATCGAACGCGCACCAGTGGTTAAAGCTGTAGATGCGTTTACAATCGCCGGACCCACTTTTTTCGGCTTCTCTTCCATCGTAATGTCACATTAAATCAAAATTTGACGGTGCATCCGAATCTGATTTCCGTTGACACCAAGCGACAAAAAATCAGCTTGATCGGATGATCTGCACATTTTGACGGATGTTCCGATTTTTTCGGCAGATCTTACGTAACAGTGCCGTGCAAAACATTTGCAGCTATCATCACCTAAAATTGAACATATTCTTACATAAAATAGTTGTTGAAACCATATTTTTTTCATCGCACTAGACTTTGCATATATCATTCGAAAGTACCGATCGACAAAAAAGAACAACAAACCTACTGCCTCAAAAAAAAGTAATGTAATTGGCTGTGCAAAAAAATTTGCAACTAACGGCCAACGGAGCTGATTAGGAGCCTTCAACGGCTGAACCCGCGGATTCCTATGAATGACTGGGTAGTCATCAAGACAGAGGAACCGCGCAAGAATAGCGCGGTCTATCTTCTGAGGATCTGCGAGGCTAGTCGCAAAGCCCTAGAAGAGGCACAGTACAAGCTGAGGTTCGGCATCAAAAGTGTCTCTATTAAGATTCTGCAGAGTCAGGAAGTTGGCCCCACCCTGGGTGATGATATTGTCGAGGTAGACGATGTCACCATGCAGGTTGGAGCCCCCGGCGAGGCGCTGGATCCTGGCCCTGCAGTTCCACCTGCCAATTAAAAACGACAAGCTACGCGCCATCCAGGCTAATCTGAAGCACTCTAAATGTGCCTCGGATAACCTGAGGATCTTCCTGAGTGAGGAAGATATAGATGTCGCCCTTGTACAAGAGCCATGGGTTAATGGCCTCGCGATTAGAGGCCTTAATGACAGCCAATACGATTTATTCTACAAGCCCGACAATCAGAATCAAGGTAAGCCTAGAACTTGTATTTTAGCTAAAAAACACTTAAAAGCTTTTCTGTGTCCAAACTTTAGCACTTCTGACTTAACAGTTGTTAGGTTAGAGGGGAAACAAGCGGAGGGCTTGATTCTTGCATCCTCATACATGGCGCATGACATAGAGTCACCGCCTGAGGAGGTGCGTACTCTTGTGGCAGAGGCAAAAGCCAGACAAACAAGTCTGCTTGTAGGGAGTGATGCGAACGCGAGGCACTCAATCTGGAGCAGCAGTGAAATTAATGAGCGAGGTGAGTCTCTTTTTAATTATATAATCGAAAATAACTTGACTATATGTAACAGGGGCAATATTCCCACTTTTGTTTTTCCGAGTACGGACAACTCAGAAGGGTGGGAAGATGTGTTAGACGTTACATTTGTCAATATTTATGGCAACCTCTCCATCGAAAATTGGAGAGTATCTCTTCTTAACTCCTTTTCTGATCATAGACGGATTCTATTTGATCTTAAATTTGAAATAAAATCTCCTTCCCCCTATAGAAATCCAAGAAGAATTGACTGGAAGAAATTTAGTCAGATCTTTGGCTCAAAGTTGCGCAGTATACCGAACGCGATTTACGACTCGGTAACAGATCTTGAGTTAGAGATTTCAAACTTCGAGGACTCTATGAACACCGCATTCAAGGTCTCTTGTCCGATAAGATACGGTAAGAAAACCTTTCCACCTTGGTGGAATGACGACTTATCTAATCTGAGGAAAATAACAAGAACCATTTTTAATATATGCTATAAGCATAAATTTTATCAGCCTTATAATGACTGCTTGAGAATATACAAGCGTTCTATAGCTCAAGCCAAAAAGCAAGGATGGCAAGAGTACTGTCAGTCCATCGAAAACATCAAAGATTCGGCCAGGCTTAGTAGGGTTCTATCGAAAGAACATTCGAACCCCTCATTTCTTAAAAAACCAGATGGAAGCTGGACAGCATCTCCAATGGAGACTTAAGAGCTACTAATGAACGTACACTTCCCAGGTTGTGCAGAAGAACCAACCGAATCCAACCTGACTCTCAACATGCCAACCCCCATAGAGCAGGTAAACGCCCTTATAACTAGAGAAAATATAGTCTGGGCTATTAAGACCTTCTCGCCATACAAATCTCCAGGCCCTGATGGAATACTACCTATAATGCTGCAAAATCAGCTTGAATTAGTAGTACCACGGCTCGAGAGTATCTTTAAAGGTTGCCTCTTACTAAACCATGTCCCCAAGTCTTGGAGGCAGGCAAGAGTGGTTTTCTTACCAAAAATTGGTAAAAGAGGGCATGAATCTGCCAAAGATTACCGACCTATAAGCCTTACTTCCTTTCTTCTTAAAACCCTGGAGAGAATCGTAGAATCCCACATAAGGAGCATTCTGAGTAGTTGTCCCCTATCTAACTCGCAACATGCCTACATGAGGGGCAGATCTACAGAGACTGCCCTTCACGAGGTAGTGAGAACGATAGAAAACACGATTCATTTCAAGGAATATACCCTAGCCACCTTCTTAGACGTAGAAGGAGCTTTCAACAATGTCCTAACTGAATCCATCGCAGAATCACTTGCAGACTTCGGTGTAGAGAACTACATCAGAAGGTGGATAATATCCATGCTAAGCAATAGGAGGATTCAATCAAAGTTAGGATATTCAACGTGTACCAAATATGCCAGCAGAGGAACACCTCAAGGAGGTGTATTGTCTCCTCTCCTATGGCTTTTGGTCATGAACAGCATTCTGGTGAAATTCGAGAGTAGTGGAGTGAAAGCGGTTGCGTACGCCGATGATTTGGTCATTCTAGTTTCAGGAAAATTTCCAAGCGTGATCAGTGAAATCACTAATATGGCTTTGAAGAAAGTAAGCACCTGGGCTGCGAGCTGCGGACTAGCTGTTAACAGCAACAAAACCGAGTTGATGCTTTTCACCACCAAAACCAAGGTACCACCCTTCACTCTACCTCGGTTAAACGGACAAGCACTATCATCGTCTTCCAGTGCTAAATATCTGGGCGTAATACTAGATACCAAATTAAACTGGAAGCTTAACATCGAAGAGCGGGTAAGAAAGTCGTGTGTCGCCTTCTACGCCTGCAATAAAACATTCGGCAAAAAGTGGGGCCTCCAGTCAAAAATGATAAAATGGACATATACAGCGGTTGTAAGACCGATACTGGTCAATGGTTCCATTGTGTGGTGGCCCGCTCTCAGCAAAGCCTACATAGTAAACAAGCTTACAAGGGTGCAGAGAAATGCTTGCGTAGGGATATCAGGGGCAATCAGGTCCTGTCCAACGGATGCACTCAACGTCATCCTGGACCTTCTTCCGATTGACCTCTTTATCAAATATCAGGTGTCCTGCAGTATCTTGAGACTCAAAGAAATAGGCTGCTGGAAACCTAGATCTTACGGGCACTGCAACCAAACAAGCCTGATACCATCAGACATCCTATCCACAACCACCGATTACTGCATCCCTACCCTAGACACCTCAAAGAAGTTTAGAGTCTTGCTCCCGTCAAGAACCGACTGGGAGGAAGGCGTTGTGACGGAAGACTTCGACACAACTATCTTCACGGATGGTTCGAAGATGGAATGCGGTGTTGTAGTCCAGTCACTTTAGGGTTTCACCTCGGAATTTGAGATAATAAGCTGGAAACTCGTATACAGCTTTATTTTGGTGTTCTAAAAGTTGTCTCAAAAGTCTCATATTATCTCGTGTCTGCGTCATAAGTTATTCGAGGTCAAAGGTCATGAAAATCGGTTTTTGGCAATTATCTCTGTTTCTATGGTTCCAATCACTTCAACACCTATTATAAAAATCAAAGATAAGAAAATTTGCCACAACTTTTGTCTAAACTTTTTTTCTATACGCTCAACCCTTTTCGAGATAGAGGGCGGAGAGCACCCAGCGCTCAGGCATATATACTGTAATACAAGGTCAACCGTGAATCTCGGTGAATAAAACCTTGTATACAGTTACTAAATTATTAATACATTGTATTAAATGATGTTATGTATATATACTAGCTGACCCGGCAGACTTCGAAAAAAAACTTTACTTGACATTTTTTTGTTGTCGATATTTTTCCTTTTTTAGATTTGTTTCTTTTGAGATATGGCCTTGGAAGCGGGAAGTGTTGTAGCGGGGTAGTGGGGTAGCGAGGAGCGGGTAAGAGGTAGCGGGTATCAGGTAGAAGTAGTGGGTAGTGGGTAGCAGGTAGCTATGGAGGGTAGGAGGGTAGTGGGCAGTGTACTAGCAGGGTACAAAAGTTAAGGTCTTTTTTTATCAGATTTTTTTGATGAAAAACTCGGAAAACTCATTGGTTTGCAAGGGGAGAAGCATGTAATTGTAGTAAAGTGGCTCTCAAATGGAAAACTGGAAAATTTCAAAATGGGTTTTCAAAAGGAACTCGGAAAACTCATTGGTTTTAAAATGGAAAATTGCATATTATTGCAGGTGCATTGGTTTTCAAATGGAAAATTTCAAAGTATTTCGAATAGAAAATAGAAATTTCTTGATGAAAAACTCGGAAAATTCATTGGTTTGCAAAGGGAAAATTGCGTGTTATTGCAGGAGCAGTGGTTTTCAAATGGAAAACTGGAACATTTGTGATGGGGAACTAGAATGCAAGAAAAAGTAAAAAAAAAATGGAAAATTTGAAATGCAAAAAAAATTTGATTAAACAAAATTTCAAAAACACTGTTTCAAATGAAATGCATTACTTTTGAAATGGTAAAATGAAAAGTTCGTAAAATGGAAAGTTCGTGCCGTTTGTCATCAAATTTTGACAAAATGTTCGAGTATTATTACAGTAGGGTTTTTAAGAAAATTGTACAAAATCAGCCAAGCCGTTCATAAGATATAGAAAAAAATGTGGAAACACAATTTTCCCTACAGAACGTTAACTTTGCATTTGACCATATCCTTAACAAAGTTGTTGTGCATGAGGCAACGAAGATTTCTGAGTTGTCACGACCTTATTAGCTGACAAAGTAAACGTTGTTTTCTTAGATATATAAAAATGTCATACAAATTCGCTGAGGACTCACTGATTTTATACCAGTGGAGTGTTTAGAACCAAATGTTGAGGGAATGTTCGCTTAGTGGCGTAGATGGGTTCTTATTATTTTGTACAAAATCGACCACGCCGTTTTCATGAGAAATGGCCAGGGTAGTGGTTGATGGGGTAGCGGGGTAATGGGAAGCGGATAGCGGGTTGACGGATAGTGAGTAGTTAGAAGCAGGGTAAGGGGCAGCTGGATAACAGGTAACAGGGTAGCGTGTATCGCGTAGAAATACTGGGTATCCGGCAGTGTTTAGTGGTGTGACGGGTAGCGGGGTAACTGGTTAACAGAGTTGTGGGGTAGTAGGGTAGCAGGTTGTGTAGTGTGCTACAAAAGTTTAGATCTTTTATTTATCGATTTAGGCAGTGCGAAGTCTGCCGGGTCAGCTAGTATATATATATATATATAACATCATTTAATACAATGTATTAATAATTTAGTAACTGTATACAAGGTATTATTCACCGAGATTCACGGTTGACCTTGTATTACAGTATATATGCCTGAGCGCTGGGTGCTCTCCGCCCTCTATCTCGAAAAGGGTTGAGCGTATAGAAAAAAAGTTTAGACAAAAGTTGTGGCAAATTTTCTTATCTTTAATTTTCATAATAGGTGTTGAAGTGATTGGAACCATAGAAACAGAGATAATTGCCAAAAACCGATTTTCATGACCTTTGACCTCGAATAACTTACGACGCAGACATGAGGTAATATGAGACTTTTGAGACAACTTTTAGAACACCAAAATAAAGCTGTATACGAGTTTCCAGCTTATTATCTCAAATTCCGAGATTGAACCCTTTTTTTCTCTAAAGTGACTGGACTATTGGTGCAGGTGTCTTCTGTGAATCTCTTGAGATTTCAAAATCCTATAGACTACCCGATTTTGCCAGCGTATTCCAAGCAGAATTGTTGGCGATAAGGGAAGCTTGTACAGCTCTTATAAATATTCGACAGAACCAAAATGTAGCTATACTAACAGACAGTCAGGCAGCTATTAAAGCCATTGATTCAGCTTTATCTTCCTCTAAACTGGTCCAGCAATGTAAAGAGGCCCTAAAGGAACTGGATATGAGGATATGGCTGATGAGCTAGCTAGGCAAGGATCAGCCCTTCACAACTCTCAGGCAGTGAGAGTATATGCTCCTCTTGGAGTTGTGAAGGGCAATATCCTGACCAAATACACATCAGAAGCAAATCATAGGTGGAGTAGTTTAACGAGTTGCGTTATATCCAGGAAAATCTGGCCCGCCTATAACAAACCAAAATCAATCAATTTAATTTCCAAACCAAGGCATGACATAGCAAGGATTGTCGCTACCTGCACAGGGCATTGGCCTGTAGGGGAGCATGCGGCAAAATTGGGTATACCACATAACCCTTTCTGCCGCAGCTGCGAGAACCGGGATGAAAAAGAAACAGTCCCACACTTTCTTTGCCATTGTCCGGCCCTGGCCAGGAAAAGAGCACTCCACTTGGGTAAGGAATTCTTCAACGGTATTGAGGAACTCTCAGAATTCAAGATCAAAGATTTGATCTCATACCTAAATAGCACAAAGTGGCTTTAACCACCTCCCCCTTATTTCTCCCTCACTAAATGGTACTACGAGATAATAGGCCGTAGGGTAGGAGAATAAAATAACATTTTATATTTTACATAGGACTGCATGTGCGGAACGTGCACCATCCATAGCCCATTTTCAAATCCAATCAGAATCTCACGAGGTATGGTATCAAAACGGCGCACTCAGCGCTAATTGTGCCCTGCGCGAAGCAGGACAGCCATTTCTACCTACCTACCTAACGGCCATCATTCTTTTTTAAAACGGTTAATCTGATAAATTTTTCAATTGCAAAAATTGTTCGTGTAGCGTGGCTCGTTTAGAGAAAAGGGTTTTTAATATATAAAAATTAAAAAAAGGCGAAATTTCAACAAAGTTTTCAATACCAAAATCTTGTCGGATTATTAAGAGTGGCAAGTTAGAAGATAGAAAAATAACTAATTTCTTTCGAAAAAAACCCACTGCATCTTCTAAAGATGCCAAATTTGCATATTGACGCATCAACAATCAGATGCCGTGCTTTACAGGCCGGATTAAGTAGTTTTCAAATAGCCAAAAAGTCATTCATTTGAAAAAGATTGTAAAAGTCGATCTGAATTTTGCGAAAACTCACCTCAACTGCAGCTTGCAGCACTGGAAAACTCTCTTGTTTTCTGATGAATCCAAATTCAATATTCACCGATCTAATGGAAGGCAACATTTAAGAAGACCAAGAGATAAAAGACTTAATCCCAAATATACTAAAGTTACAGTTAAACATGAAAGTGGTTCGGTTATGGTCTGGGGTTGTTTTTCTGGTTAAGGAATTGGACCAATTAGACAAGTAGAGGGCATAATGAAATCAATAGACTATGTTGAAATCCTTAATAACACCATGCTACCTTGTGCTGATTGGGAAATGCCACTTGTCTGGACGTTGAACACAATAATGACCCCAAGCACAAGTCGAGGTTGGCAACAAACTGGATTTCTGAAAAAAAAAAATCAAGGTTTTGCTATGAAACCTGGACCCCATAGACATAGAGAATCTGTGGGAGATAGATAAAAGGAAAATAGGGTGCAACATTTTTAGAAGAAAGAGTGATTAAATATTAGCATTTTCTTGCATACAAATAAGAAAGTTGTATAATATACCTACCTGAAAGTTGCAAATGTTTTGAACATCAAATAACCATAATTTTTAAGTCTTTATTTATTTGTAAAATGTTTTTTTTTCTCCTATATGTTATATAATGTAGGTTTCATACCTCTCTCTTATACTGTATATATAGATGTATATGCATTCTATTATACTATTGCTCTAATGTATTTAGCTTATGATACAATGAAGCAGTTTGAAATACATCCGAAATGTCGAAGCCGAGTCAAACACATCATCATCAGAGTCCGAATGTCTCTTCATGGGACTTCTTGAAGCGTCATCATCCTCACTCTCTTGGGATATAGACCTAGATATCAACGGAACTCAACTGAAATGCCAACTCGATACCGGTGCACAAGGCAACGTGATGTCGAATAAAATATTTGGTCAACTGGGTTTAAATCGTTCTTATATTCAACAAACATCAAGTCGTATTCTTACATTTAGTAAAGAGATTCTGCCAATTATTGGCCAAATTGAAATTAAATGTTTTTATCATGATAAAGAAAGTGTTATAAATTTTTTTATATCTGAAATTGATTGTCGCACGGTATTAGGATTAGCAACGTGCATCGATATGAATTTAATCAAACGGGTAAATGAGTTGAATCTTGAAGAAGGTAAATGCGAAAATTCATTTAATCTTAATAAAAACAAAATTGAATTTCTGAATAGTTTTGAGGACTTATTCAATGGCTTAGGCTGTCTAAAAAATAAAATTCATTTACAGTTGAAACCCGATGTGAAACCAGTGATTGATTGTCCGCGGCGAATACCATTCAGTCTCATGAAACCTCTTAAGAAGGAGCTCAAAAGAATGGAAGATTTAGGAGTTATTGTCAAAGTCGAAGAACCAACCGAGTGGGTAAGTTCAATTGTGTTAGTTCAAAAACCCAATGGAAATTTAAGATTGTGTCTTGACCCTCGAAATTTAAATAAGGCTTTGCTTAGGTCACATTTTCAATTCCCTAACATAGACGAATGCAAAGCTCGGGCTGCAAACGCAAAATTTTATAGCATCCTTGATGCAAATTCCGCCTTTTGGGTGCTGCCTCTTGATGAAGAGTCTTCCAAACTCTGCACCTTCCTGACTCCGTATGGGAGGCATCGGTTCTTAAGGGTTCCATATGGCATTAATGTAGCACCTGAAATCTTTCAATCCCAAATGGAAGAAAACTTTAAGGATATAGAAATTTTTTTTTATATATATGGATGATTTCCTAATATTTGGTTCAACTATCGAAGAACATAATGAAGCACTCAAGCATGTGCTTGAGAGAGCAAGATCGATAGGCCTCAAGTTTAACTTATCCAAGTCAAAATTTCTTCAAAACGAAGTTAAGTTCATAGGTCATGTCTTTAGTCCAAAAGGAGTGAGTCCAGATGAAAACAAATTAAAAGCCATATTCGAAATGCCACGTCCAGAAAACGTTCCTGACCTCCAAAGATTTTTGGGAATGGTTAAATATTTAGGATCTTTCGTTAAAAATCTATCCGTGCAAACCTCAAATCTGCGTCAATTGCTAAGAAAAGAAGTTCTATGGCATTGGACTTCTAAGCACGAAGAAGAATTCAAAAATCTTAAAACTCTTATCGTCAATGCTCCTATTCTCACCTACTATGATCCGGAAAAACCACTTACGCTATCTGTCGATGCATCTAAGAATGCACTAGGCGCTGTGATTTCGCATTATTCTTCTCCGATTGCTTATGCTTCCGCGACCTTGACATCAAGTCAACAAAATTACTCGCAAATCGAGAAGGAACTTTTTGCAATCCTCTTTGGTTGCAAAAAGTTCCATCAATACACATTTGGTCGCCGCGTAGTTGTAGAAACAGACCATAAGCCATTGGTGCCTTTGTTTGAACGTCCATTATATAAAATCCCTGTGCGCCTACAGAGATTTATGCTTAGTCTTCAGTCATACGACTTAGATGTAGTATATAAACCAGGAAAGGATCTGTTCGTGGCCGATACCCTTTCAAGGGCAGCCCTTCCTGAAAATACTCTAAAACATTTTGAACAAGATCTACGTCTTCATTGTAACCTGTTAACTAAAACCTTGTCCGCATCCGAATCGAAAATAAATGAAATCCGTTGTGCAACATTGAATGACATCGTACTGTCCAAAGTCAAAAATTACCACAAAGATGGGTGGCCTTTATGTAAAAAGTCAGTTGATCAATTGGCCATGCCGTACTTCAACATTCGGAATGATCTTCAAGTCATCGACGAATTAGTTTTTAAATGTAACCGTTTGATCATACCACAGTCTCTTCGCCATGAAATGCTCCTACTTCTACATGAAGGTCATATGGGCATCGAACGTTCCAAGAGCCTGGCAAAAGATTATATGTTCTGGCCAAACATAAATCAAGACATTGAAAACATCGTCAGCAACTGTGAAACCTGTGTTCGTCACAGGAATGCAATTCCTAGGGAACCGTTACGTCCTCACGAAGTCATTTCAATCCCGTGGTTCAAAGTTGGCATGGATTTGTTCGAATTCAAAAAGAAGACCTACCTTTTAGTGGTCGATTACTTTTCGAAGTACATAGAAATCGCCCTACTGAATACCGGATACACAAGTCGTTTAGTTATCACACATTTGAAGTCTATTTTCGCCCGCCATGGTATCCCAGAAGTTATGATAAGTGACAATGGGCCACCATTCAGTTCTGATGAGTTTAAAAAATTTGCTCTCGAATGGAACATTGATCACCTAACATCAAGCCCATATCTAGCTAGATCTAATGGACTTGCCGAAAGGTCTATACAGACAATAAAAAAGCTATTTTCAAAATGCGAAGAAACAGGATCCGATCCTTATATCGCTCTTTTACATTATAGAACAACACAAAAAGGAAACATGAGTTCTCCTTCTGAGCTGTCAATGTCTCGCAAACTCCGAACAAAGCTTCCGGCTATACAAAATATATTTAAACCTGAACTAGTAGACATACAAAAATATGAAAAACTTGCAAATGAAAAACAAAAGCAAATCGAAACTTATTATAATCAAGGCACAAGAACACTTAATCCATTGAATGTCGGGGACCGCATTTTCTACAAGAAAACGCCAAATTCGAAATGGTTTCCTGGAACAGTAGCTTCCAATTGTCGAGAACCTCGATCTTATGTGGTTAGTGATAATGATGGTACTCATTACAGGCGATCTCGTCAACACATTTTTGAATCTCCAGTTGATGTTAGCGCTGAGGAAAATAAAAGTAACGAGTCACACAATCAATCATCTGATGAAACTTTGGGTATTCAAAAAGAAACTATAAGTTCTCCGCAATTGTCAGCTAATAATAATAATTTTGTAACTACTCGTGTTGGAAGGGAAAGCAAACCTCCTAAAAGATTCGGTCATTCTGTCGTTTGAATTATTATCCTTAATTATTTGTAAGTCAAAAAATTATCTTGCACATAACTTTATTTAATACAATTTGGTTTACCTGCGTACTTTCTGAATTAAAACCTAAATTTTAAAATTTTAAATAAATTTGTATTAAATTAAAACTTTAAATAAATATGAATTATAACTCTTATAAGATATTTAAATAATTTAAATCAAATGAAATACTTTTGTTAAGACTAAAAAAAAATATTAAGAAGCTAATGTTAATTGAGAATATTATAATTATATTATATTTACAATATGTATCTCGAAAGGGAGATGTTATATAATGTAGGTTTCATACCTCTGTCTTATACTGTATATATAGATGTATATGCATTCTATTATACTATTGCTCTAATGTATTTAGCTTATGATACAATGAAGCAGTTTGAAATAAACTTTGTTAAGAAAAGACGTCTTTATTTAATACTATAGTGTTATATTATGATAGGCGGGGAGCCCTCAATCCTGAAAGTGCACTTACACGGATTTCAAATTTTTTTATATTAGACGATAGTTTATAGAAATACGAACAAAATAAGCCCGGTATGACGAGGTCTATCCTGGCACCAGTATTTTTCGCAATTTTTTGCATTATTAATAATTATTGATAATTTGCACTTATCGCGGATTTTAATTTTAACTAGCGCATATTATTGGAAATTTAATGTGCTTTCAAGAAAAAATGGTATGACAGCTGCCATCCTGGCACCAATGTCTGTCATACCTATTTTAAAAATATATATGAGTGCAAAGATTTACCCTCATCACGGAATAACTTTTTTTTTTGTAATATCTTCCTTTTTTTGTCTATTTTACAATTACTTCGGTATGACAGCTCGCAACTTGACCAAAACATCTGTCATACCAGTTTGAAGTCGAGCTCTGACCCTATTAAATTATAAAACTGAAGCGTGTTCTTATTTTGGAGTAATTTTCTTTCTTTCGAAATAGGTTTGTCTTTATTTTCTACGATGGATATGGATAATTATGATTTATTATTATATTATTTATGTTAATAAATATCAAATACAATGCAGCAGTGGTGGACAAATCTCTACATGTTAGCATTTCGTTTATGATTTTCATCAAGTAAATCAGAGAGATTGAGAGTATATTGAGAACCCTGAATAACTATGTAAGTTTATAGCCATCTATCACTACGGTGACCATACCTCTGGGAGCAAAACCCGGGACAAAAAATTAACAAATTGAAAACGTAGAAAAAACAACGTATTTTTGGAGTTTACTCCTTTAGAATAGATTCATATAGGTATAGATTATAGAACTAGAGCCCGGTATGAAAAATGTACCTATGGGAGTAAAATAAAATGTTGAGAAAAAGCGTTACCAAAAAAGTAAGGGGTTAGGCATATTTTAACTCTTTATAATTTAATTTTTAATTTTTAAAAAGATAGTCTGGAGGCTTAGAGAGGTTATTTTTTAACGCAGTAAAAGGGGTTGAGAGGGTTGCAAGGAGTTCAAATACTAGGTCAAAATTTGTATAATTCTTGGTAAGGCTAGAAGTTTGAAAGTTATGGTAATGGATTTTGATAAAACATAAATAAATACGACATTCAAAGTTTTAAAAAAATTTACGCTGAAGGGGGTTAAAATAGAGGATGAAAGTTTTTGTGCGATGTCGTCACTATTTTATAAACAGCAAATCGCACAAAGATTTCAACCTAGAACTGTGAAATATTCGCACATGGTAAAGAATTTCATGCTCTTCAATTTATGTTACTTTTATTTAAATGGTTACTAATACTTGTAATATTTGTATGCTTAAATACGGGACTAATAACTTAACCCGGGACACTTGTAGGTCCCGGGTTTCCTTAAAAAGAAACCGGGACGGGCTATTGAAATACGGGACAGTCCCGAGAAAAACGGGACGGATGGTCAGCGTATCTATCACACAAACTTTGTCACCATTATGACTACATTTACCACATCTCATACTTTGCTGAAAACACTTGCGAGCCTCAATAATGTGAATAAGGCCAGATTTGACCTTTATTTGAATTATTTCGCTAGCACGACTAACAACGAGGCATTTTATAAGGGCATGATAAACTTTAATTCCAGCAAAATTCCTCCATGTTGGAAATCTTTAAAGCAAAAAATTCTACGTACAATATTTATAAATGCAATGTGGCAAAATGCGACTGAAGAATCGTGCATTTTACATGACCCTACAACGTGTGGTTGGCAGCTTAATAAAAAAAACAAACTCGAACCATTATGGTTTACTGGTGAAGCAGCTCCTCTAACCGTGGAGGAAATCACTAAAAGTTCTGAAGATGGTGACGAAAATGAAGAAGAAGCCACACACGAACATTATGATTGTGATGATTTTGATGATTGAGAATAAGTAGAACTAAAAATTAAATTGATATTCCTTTTTTTATATAATCAATTAAGATTATTTATGTAATGTACACTTAAATCAAGTTTGTCCACCACTGCTTCATTGTATTTGATATTTATTAACATAAATAATATAATAATAAATAATAATTATCCATATCCATCGTAGTAAATAAAGACAAACCTATTTCGAAAGAAAGAAAATTACTCCAAAATAAGAACACGCTTCATTTTTATTATTTAACTAGCTGACCCTGCAGACTTCGTACTGC
The DNA here is from genome assembly GCA_943590905.1 of Sphaerophoria taeniata. NCBI lineage: Eukaryota > Metazoa > Arthropoda > Insecta > Diptera > Syrphidae > Sphaerophoria > Sphaerophoria taeniata. The sequence goes on from OX016540.1 coordinate 266,387,049, forward strand.
CTCAATCGATAATCGATAACCCTCTTCCTCTATCGTTTGCAGTGTTTTTTTGTTAATTCGTATGTATGGATCCGTCTTTAAACAAATAAGCGATATCAAAAAAACAAAACAAAATGGTAAGTATACGCCCCGTTGCCTGCGGTGCACGGATTTGTAAAACGCGAATCATTTGGGTTTCACTTCGCTCTTTATGTTGATGTTGTGTAAACATTTCGAGTTCTTCGACCCTAATTGTTGACACATTGACCATGATATTGAATGAAAAAAGGATTTTTTATGATTGCTCTGAGAGTTACCGTTATGGAGCAATACAACAAAATAATTTTTTTACATTAAAAATATCAGTGTTTCAAAAAAAAAAATTACCAAAATTACGAATTCTCTATTTTCCCATTGTTTAAAATCCATTCAAAATTTGACTTGGGATTTTCTTGCTCTTCTGGAGTTTTCCATTTTACCACTCATTTTACCACAACTAATGCATTCCATATGAAAGAGTGATTTTGAGATTTTTGTTTAGCCAATTTTTTTTTGCATTTCAAATTTTCCATTTTTCCAATTTTTTGTTTACTTTTGTTCCCCATCACAAATTTTCCAGTTTCCCTTTGTAAACCAATGAGTTTTCCGAGTTTCTTTCGAAAACCCATTTTGAAATTTTCCAGTTTTCCATTTGAAAACCAATGCATATTCAGTTGCATGCAATTTTCCCTTTGAAAACCAATGAGTTTTCCGAGTCTCATTCGAAAAACCATTTTGAAATTTTCCAGTTTTCCATTTGAAAATCAATGCATCCACAATTTCATGCAATTTTCCATTTGAAACCCAATGAGTTTTCCGAGTTTTTCATCAAGAACTTTCTATTTTTCCATTCGAAAACCCATTTTGAACCAAAAAATTCCAAGCAAAAAATATCTAATTTCCGACCTTTGTTTGGTTTTTCCAGTTTTCCCACTCTTCCGTGAGGTTTTTCCAATTTTTTTTTTCACAGAAATTATCACTGAATGTAACAGTATGAACCATGAAAATTTCACAAATATCTGTTGGGCCATTTCGGAGTCTATAAGAGACATACAAACAAACAAACAAACACACTTCCATTTTTATATATATAGAGATAGGGTCAGAGCTCGACTTCAAACTGGTATGACAGATGTTTTGGTCAAGTTGCGAGCTGTCATACCGAAGTAATTGTAAAATAGACAAAAAAAGGAAGATATTACAAAAAAAAAAAAGTTATTCCGTGATGAGGGTAAATCTTTGCACTCATATATGTTTTTAAAATAGGTATGACAGACATTGGTGCCAGGATGGCAGCTGTCATACCATTTTTTCTTGAAAGCACATTAAATTTCCAATAATATGCGCTAGTTAAAATTAAAATCCGCGATAAGTGCAAATTATCAATAATTATTAATAATGCAAAAAATTGCAAAAATACTGGTGCCAGGATAGACCTCGTCATACCGGGCTTATTTTGTTCGTATTTCTATAAACTATCGTCTAATATAAAAAATTTTGAAATCCGTGTAAGTGCACTTTCAGGATTGAGGGCTCCCGGTGTATGATATCGATATGACGAATAAAGTTTTCGAAAATGTGCAAAGAACTTCGTTTTTTTTTAACAATTTTTATAATATGAAAAAATCTTGTCCCGCAGGTTACAAATGTTTTGCACAGCAGTGTTAGTTGATTGTTTATTGGAAAGCGCGTTATTGCAATTGTACATGTCATATTTGTAAATATTTTCGGATTGAGCACAAAAGTCTAGATTACACAATTTTCACGTCGTCGTCCCAGTCGAAGCATTTGGAGTGTAGTGTGGGTCCAGTAGAACATTTATTGATCGATTAGAGGAAAACAAAAAAAAAAACTTTTTTTCAAAAAGATAAGCGACAAATATCGATAAGCTACGCGCCGCAGCGTCATATAGGATCTTCTGATTAGGCTTCATTCGTTATCAGTTCAAACTACATAATATTCATATCATGGTTAAAGTAGAACATTTTTTTGTTTATAATTGTAAACAGTTCAACAATTGCTCGTAATAAATAGTTTTGAAAGTTCATTGAACTCCAAATTATTAAAAGTACAATGAAAATGAGAACAGTGCAATTGTGTGGTTTTCTATTATTTAAAAATGTGTTAAGATATTTTTGTCGATTGAGGAAAAAATGTAATGCTACCAAAACATGCAATTACAGATTTTTTACATAGGAATAGAGAGACACTTTTTAGAGAGGCAAAAACGTGCAAGTGTAGATTTACCAACCTGTTGTTAAACAATCACTTTTGATTATAAAACAAATACACAAACAAACACCAAGTTCAAAGCCAATAATAAAAATTTGTTTACTCAAATGTTTAAAATCTCTATTATGATTTTAAATGCATTTAAATATTCACACGCGTTAAATTTTTTTTTTTTTTTAAGTTATTCGAGTTTATTTTACTTTTTTGGCGATTGATATCAAAGAATAGTCCATCCGCTGAGGAAGATTTTTATGAAATGGACAAAAAATGGAAGGTATTTAGAAAGGAATGGTTACTTGAAGCTCAAGTACACTCAACGTATCAAATTAAGACCTCACGGTTGCATTTGTTTTTCTTACGTTTACAGGGTATTTTTCAAATTTAAATTCTCTATATCCCAGAAGATTTTGTTGACATAGTAAAGCGAATATTGATGAAAATTGAACAGAAATGTTTTGAATTAAAACTAGTTAGCTGCAATGTCGAAAACAAAAATTGCTATAAAGTTTTAAATTTCAAAACCAATGAGGAACACCCTATTTACTCCTCATAATTTTGAATGGGAACACACTTAGCAAAATCACTCCAAGCTCGAACGTGACTCTTCAGCTGTCCATTTTTCAAATGACCGATATAAGTGTTAAAACAATGTTTTTTCTATACATGTTTGTGAGGTGCTAATTTTCAAAATAACATTTTAATTATTATTGGCGTCATTGGCGACTTCTTGAAATTTGAGTGTCTTGGTCGATTATTGCAACTGGGTAAATAAACCGTCATTTGGTGTAAACTCTTTCAATTTTTTTAATTTACTCCAAGGGTTCTTGGAGTTTACTCCTTTGGAATCGATTCATATATCGAGCCCGGTATGAAAAATACATTGGAGAAAAATCAAATGTTGGGGAAAAGTGTTAACAAAAAAGTGAAGGGTAAGGCATATTTTAACTATTAATAACTTTTTACCTACAGAATCAATTTAATTAAAATTTGGTCTGGAGCCTTGGGAAGGAAGGCTTTTTTAACGCAATAGAAGTGGTGGAAAGGGTTGCAAGGGGTGAAATACTAGGTCAAAGTTAGTATAATTCTTGGTAAGGCTAGAAGTTTGAAACTTATGTTAATGGATTTTGATTAAACATAAATAAAAATGACATTCAAAGTTTTGAAAAATTTAACCCTCTAACAGGCAAGACCGTCTCGAGACGGTCTTCAGTTTTTTACCTCCACGGTCAAACTTAATGATTGTTTTTGTTTTAAACAGCATAATTTTGTTTTTGCTTTCTTTTCTGCAAGCTTTGGCATATTTATAATTTCTCTTTCACCACGTGGTTGAGTGCTGTCATTAACTAAGTGCAACATTTCATAGAAAATCGTTATAAAATTTAATTTCTTTATTTTCAATTTTCAAAAAACTTAAAACATCATTTATATACAAAATTTTCAACCCATAATTTTACTGTAAGTGTATTATACAAATAATTTTAGTTCAAACATAAAATTTTATTGAAAAAAAGTGTGATTTGTCTTTAGAAACCAGAAAATGCAACACCGTCTCAAGACGGTCTTGCCGGTTAACGTGTAAACATTTTTCGTTTTTGTTTAATTTATGTGTTTTGTTTGTCGTGTCTAAAATCGTAGTTGTGAAACCAATATGTGAATATTTTATACTAAATATGAATCCTAATATGTTAGATGGATCTTCGAACACGTAAATGCCAAAAAAAAATTAATTTGGAAGAATTGACCGATGACCAATTGGCTGAGTTCATTGACTCAATTGGAAGTGAAGATGACCAGTTCAATAGCAGCGATGACACCGATAGCGATCCTGACTACGTTGTTGACAACATTGAGCCTGATCACTCAACAAATAATTCGGAAAACGATGAACTGATTGAAGAATGTGTCCAACAAATGAACGATGCTGACACAACCGATGCATTTGTGAGGGCAATGCACCTAAGCTTTAGCCAATTGGAAAATCCAGAGGCTTCGTCCACTTTCCTTGAAACGGAATTGCATCAGCCATCCACTTCATTCGGCACTCAAAAACCTCAAAAAAGGCCACGATCTCCATTGCCATTATTTGAGGCCAATGGACCAAGAATTGAGCCTAACACGGGAGGATTCAATGGAATGCTAAGTGCAATAACAACCGACGTAAAATCGCTTGCAAAATTGGTGTGGCGACTTCATGTCAATGAAGTTGCATTTTGTGGGAATGCGTTTTTACCAATGAGCGTCAAAGAACTTGACACGCCAATGAAGATATTTTGTTATTTTTTCACTGACCAAATTATTGATCTAATCGCTGAAGAGACTAATCGGTGCGCTTTGACGGAGAACATAAGTTCCGGTTTCAAAACTGCTGCCGAAGAAATAAGAAATTATATTGGGATATTGATGTATATGTCACTATACCGTTATCCTAATATTGAAAGCTATTGGGGAAAAAATGCCTTCCCAGCTATTCAAAAATGTATGTCTGTAAAACGATTTACTACGATAAAGCGGTTTTTGTGTTTTCAAGATGAAAGTCAGCGTAAGAGAAAAGGTGAACCTGGCTACGACCCTTTATTTCGTATTCGTGTTTTGGCCAACAAGCTCAACGAGCAGTTTGATTCAATTCCGAAAACAGCTAGACTTTGTGTCGATGAGCAAATATGTAGCACCAAGATGAAACACCATCTGCGTCAATATATGCCAAACAAACCGCATAAGTGGGGAGTTAAATTGTTTGTTCTGTGCGATTCCAACGGATTTGCCTACCGCTTTGAGGTCTATAATGGTGCAGGTGATAATGTCATTTTACCTGGAAAACCGAATCTAGGTGCAGCATCCAATGTAGTTGTTCGATTATCACAAACAATCCCTGATTTCGCCAACCACATAATCTACTTCGATAATTTTTATACATCGCTTCCTCTGTTAGTATATTTACGAGCTCGAGGAATCTTCAGTTTAGGCACAGTTAGAGGTGAGATTCGAAAACAGATTTTTGAGATTATAAATTATTTTATGTATGATTTTTGTATAATAGCTAATCGTATACCAGCGTCTAAGCTGCCGACCGACAATCAAGTTAGTAAAGAAGGTAGAGGATATGCCATAGAATATATGACGTCAATCGATGGAGTGGATATAAATACGATTTTATGGAAGGATAACAGGTGTGTACGTTTGGCATCCACATACGTTGACATTGAGTCCTTTGAAAGATGCAATCGAGAGGAAAGCAAAGCGAAAGCACCTCGGTATGATCGGAAGCAAAAAAAATTCATCGAAATCAACTGCCCTCAAATCATTCGTGAATATAATGCACATATGGGTGGAGTTGACCTCATAGATAAACTTATGGGCCGGTATCATATTCGTACTAAAAGCCGAAACATCATGACAAAGCTATTTTATCATTTTATTGACATGGCCGCAACGAATGCATACATTTTGCATAAGCGTATAAAAGCCGAGAGAAGAATTGATAATTCGGAAGAACAGCTTTTAAAGCTTCCACAATTTCGGGAAGAAATAGCTGCAGGACTTGTTTCCTTCAAGGAAAAAAAAACCTATTGGTCGACCATCTTCCGCTCAAAGCGTGGAGCGACCAACGTCCGTAGTTCCTGGCTCTTCTAGTTCTGGGAAAAGAGCTGTTCATCCAGTAGCTGATGTTCGCTTTGATGGTAACAATCATTTCCCGATTTGGGTTGAGAGATCGGAAAAGAAGAGGTGTAAGCAAAACACTGCAAAAAGTCAGACACACAAGTCGTTTGCTCTAAATGTAACTTACACATGTGTTGTACAAACAACAAAAATTGTTTTTGGGACTATCACCATAAAAAATAAAAATATTTGACGCTTTTTTGTTAATAAAAAAAAAACTATTAATCTCATCAATTTTTTTTTTTTATTTTTTTTTAGACGTAAGCCGACATGACCGTCTCAAGACGGTCTTCATTAAATCTCACCTGGTGGTCGATCTAGTTCACATATTTTTATGAAAATTGAAATTTATGCTTATTTCACCCATATCTGTATAAATATGAACTTGATCCGACCATTTAAACAAAATTGCCCGTTGAGTTTGTGCGAATTTTATAAACAACAAATCGCACAAATATTTCAACTTAGAACTTTGAAATTTTCACACATGGTAAAGAATTGTATGCTCTTCAATTTGTAATTATAACGGGAACTAATACATATAGACAATGAAGACATTTTTACATAAATTTGTTTATAAGTTTTAATCCTACAGACTGGTTGTTGAAACTGTGTAATCTACATGAAATAACGGTGATTTTGATACCTCATTTGTTGGGTATTGGGCTGCTGGCTTCAAGGTTCAAATTCTAGTCTCGGTAGAAATCTTTTTCTACAAAAATCGCTAGCATATCTACCTATGTCTTCTCTTCTGTGCCTCGTATGTTTCTGTTATGTCTTATTTGTCTATCACTCTTTTGTATTAATGTTTTATTCTGTCCAAAACGATCGCCAGTGCTACTAAGGGTCTGTAGTTCGTTACATTCATGTGCGAAGTACTGTTATATCAAAAACAACCTTCAATACAAACTAGCATACATACAGTGCTTTGCAAAAGTATAATCGCACCATATAAAATAACAGGCAGTTTGGTAGTGTTTCTGAGCTCCAAGAGACAAAACTGCACGAATGGAACTCGTTGGACAATTCCTAATTAAAAAAACTGGTCGAGAGTAATCCAAATCGAGTATTTTAACTTGATTGAAAATCGGCGTAGTAAGAATCCACACTAATCTTTCAAAAAATAAAAAAAAATAAAAAAAATGTTGAAAAAATAAGAGAATGCGATTATACTTATGCAACAAAGAAAAAAACTTGTTTTCTTTTCTAAACATTAGAGGCGAAAGTAACGGTAATTTTTTTTTTCTCTCAATTTTCTTATCTAATGAGGGTCTTTAAAAAAAAAATAGTTAAGTATTGCTGCAGTCCTCGGTTTTACACAAAACCATTTTTACATGGTGCGATTATACTTTTGCAAAGCACTGTATTAAGCTAAATCTTACACCCAAATAATATGCAGTCCCCAACCGGACCCGAGTCTTGTGTGAGGGTATCTTGACTGCTAAGGAATCATAGTCTTTGGCTTTTTTAATCACTTAATCAATCTACTAGAGCCGTTGAACTGGCTCGTACCAGCCCACAATTTTATCACACTACCCGCTACACGACTACCCGATACTCTGGCCATATCTCATAAACGGCTTTGTGCAAAACACTTAAAACCCATCTACGCCACTACCCGAATATTCCCTCGAAATTTGGTCCCAAACACTCCACTGGTCCACAACAGATTTGCTGGAGGTTTGTATGTATTTAGGATAACAACGTTTGCTGGATCAGCTAGTAAGGTCATTCCAACTCAGAAGTTAACGATCAGGAGAGGACTTTACTACTCAATTGCCTTCTAAGTCCAAAAAAGCAGCGATTGGCAAGAGTGATTCTTCGTTTGATTTCAGCGCTGGTGTTGTTGTCTGAGTTGAAAGCGGGTCCTAGGTAGAAGAAGTCCTTAACTACCTCGAAGCTATATCTGTCTATGCTGACGTTTGCTCCAAGACGTCGATGTTGGTTGTCCTTTGTTGTCGACAACATTAACTTTGTCTTGCCCTCGTTAACCGCTAGACCCATCTTCCTTGCCTCCGTCTCAAGACTCCCAAACGCTCCACTGACATCACGCTGTGTTCTTCCAATTATGTCAATGTCGTCTGCGTATCCCAGTAGCTGCACGGACTTTTGAAAGATTGTGCCTCTGGTGTTGACGTTGGAGCACAATCTTTTCAAGAATGATGTTGAAGAAATCGCATGACAACGCATTGCCTTGTCTAAAACCTTTTTGACATCAAAAGCGTCCGTTAGGTTTTTTCCGATCATGATAGCACAGCGTGAGTTTTACATTGTCATCTAACACAGACGGACGAGTTTTTCTGGGATGCCAAAACTAGACATTGCTCTATATAATTGGTCTCCATAAACGCTGTCATGGTCAGCGTTGAAATCGATGAAAAGGTGGTAGGTCTAGGTATCGATTTGAAGTTCCTGGGTCTTCTCCAAGATCTGCCGTAGGTTGAATATTTGATCGATGGTGGACTTTCCGGGTCTGAAGCCACACTGATAAGGACCTATCAGGTTGTTGACGAGGGGCTTCAAACGTTCACACAGCACGGCAGACAAGATCTTGTAGGCGATGTTAAGGAGATCTCTTTTCTTGAGGATCGGGCATAGGATTTTGAACAAACTTTTTAAAAAATATCTACACTACTACCCGAACATTCCGTCAAAATTTGGTGCCCAACGTTCTAACCGTTCTCGAGTTTTGCGCTTAGCAACACATTTAGCGTTCCATTTTTATATATAAGATAAGCTCTCTGCCGTCAACGAAGGATATCGTGACAAAAATATAGCTCGGAAAACCCAAATGAGCTTAACACCAAGCTATCTTTGAGTACAATTCTCAATAGATACGCGACAAGCATGCCCTGAAAAGGTTGCACACATGACGACAATGAGTTTCTAACATTTTAAAAACGTTCATACCCACATATGTAGGTATAGTCAAAATTTTATTATTTACTGCTGAAAACCCATTAAATGCACATAAACCTCGAATTAAGTGCCTACCTAAAATTATCATTAAGGAAGATAAGCACAAAACGAAAACACACAATTTGAGCGACCGTTTTTTCAAAGAGTTTCCAATTTGAATTGTTTGTTCATTTAATAATAATTAGTATTAGGAGCCTGAAGTAAAAAGTCACGTCATGAGCAAGTTAAAGAGACACGTTGTACTTTTTGTATTATTTTGTTGACATCATCATAACTTTTACCCTCCATCCAGCGACACATCTAACACCGGATAATCGTTTCTACTCTGTTGCTGGCTGTTATTTCATTGTTTCGTATGGAAGATTTCGTTGCGCGGATGAAATTTTAAATTGACCACATAATTATCTTGTGTTTGCAAAAACAAAACCTGTTCTAACGAAAATACCTCCTATCCCAATCTTCGCTCATTTAAAAATTCAACGTTCCAACTTTTGTAGAATTTGATGATTGATGGATGACTATACAAAAAGTTCATTGCCTTGAACCAAGCCAAATTTTGGCAAACATTTTCAACTTAGCACCAATAAGAGTTGATTTAAAAATCATTTAAATGTGGTTAAGCGAAGTGAAATTTGATGTTGAGAGTTTGTATGTGTTAACAAGCGAATTTGGAAACAAAAAAACTGGCCAAAGTTTAACTGATTTATTTAAATTGGAGATTTATCTGCTTAGAGAAAATGCAAAAGTATTTGTTTCGTTAATAAATAAAACAAAGCCTGTAAGATTTGGAAACCAAGCAGACATTTATTTAAGGAAGATAAGAAAGTGTGTTTATTTAAAGTTAATAGATAGAAGAAGTTTCTCTTTGAGTTGTGCCATTTTGTAACTTAAATTAAACACGACAATGAACAAACAAGTTCATTTCGAAACAAGAGAGATAAAACAAGCAGTAGGTACAACATAAATGTACCTGACACCATAAATTACTTGTGAATGTCGTTTGAGGTATTAGGAAATAGTTTTTATATTACTCAAAGCCAGCGTTGCCAAAATGTGCCCGATCGGGCCATTTGGCCCTTAGTTTTTTATTTTGGCCCGTGGCCCGGGGCCAACATCAAATGGCCCGCATATCATTTTTTTTTTCTAAAACAAAATATTCTACAAAACTCAATCTTTTTATTCCATCAACAAAATTATCAATTCATTTAGACTGACGTTTGCTTTTCATTTGTTTTCGCCAATCGCCACTTTATTTTTTTTTTTGTTCTCTACCTTAGTACGTATCTCGTCTATTTGTTTTGTAAATGTCATACGTTTACTGTTATTGCCCTGAGCCCGTTGATGGTGGATTTTGAGACCCACGACTCCTGTTTGAGGACGATTATTTCTCTGGTTTTATGCAGCCAAGTAAAAGCTTTGTAGAGTCCACGATGGTGTGATAAAGATTCATCTGAACTATAATCGCAGCACTGCTACTTTTCGCCAGGTCAACCTCCACCACTGTCTTATCGTCGCCGTTTTCATCGTCTTTGAAAGAATGAAGTAGGACTTCCTCGCTTAGACCTTAGAGTGATGCCTAGAGTAGTCTTCTGTTTCCATGTCCGAATTACTGTCAACTGCGAGAACATTTCCCACGTTTGATGGCTTGTTAGAGGCTGAGAAGGTCGATGGTTCCACGTGTGGTGTTACATCGATCTCCATATTGTTCTTTGAAGCATTTCCTTTCGCTGAAGGGGCCTCTGGAGGGGTTGCATTTAGCGAGTCTTCGTCTATACGGACCATGATTTCGTCGAAACCGTACTTAATCACGCCTTCGGTCGCGGCCAGTGGAAACAGTGATTCCCTATTGCTCACCAAGAGAGCTGATCTATACCGACCCACTGTCTCCTTCTCCTCAACCTTTGGGACTTTCCAGTCGTGAGTAAGCAGGTTTCGATAACTCATTTTAATCAGTTTCAAGATCATATTTGGGCAGTTGTGTGAAGTCGGGACCATTATGCCTATGCTCCTGGTCTCAAAGGAATATTCTCTCTTGTAACAGCCTCGAGCAAGCCATTGACAACAGCCCTGTACAGATCGTAAGATCTCTTATCTCCATCCTGCATCGGCTGTGTCTGGGAGAGAACCCGGATTACCCTCGATGACAGATACAAATCTGAAACCAAGATGAGCCTTGACGTCTGCCCATTGATCATGAGAGATGTTACCATCCACATGACCCCTGTCAATGACCACGGATATGATCTTGTCTTTGAGCGCGTCACTAAATGAAAGATCTTTATTGAAGGCTGAAGTGCTGCTGGAATGCACCTTCTGCCTTTTCGCTTCAGGCTTGTCGCCCTCAAAAGACCTATTGCGCTTTGACGTTGAGTCGCTGCAGGTCGATTTGGAGTTTCTGCTAAGGAAGCCACTTACCCACTCGAGTTTTTGGCCTTAGTTTTAAATTTACCTATTTTCGAGCGAAAAAGAGCGTTTCGCAATATTGTGAGGAATTAGATAGACTAGGTTTGTTCGATGAGCGCTCTGGGTCGCTCTGATTTCGCACTGATCTGTTCGATGTCGCTCTTTTTTCGCCCCGGTTCATTTCCACCGTGTTCGATGTGAATTCAGTGCTCGCACCCGTAGCGCCCTGAACTGCCCCAAGTTTTTTTTCGGGCGAGAATTTCGGAGCTGTTGCTATATAACAAAGAGAAGAAAAAAAGGTGTACAACTAATGTGTTCGATGTGAAACCAAACCCAGTGAAATTTTTCAGTTTTTGACAGCTCCGTTCAGGGCAGTGACACGCACCGGAGTGCTTCAGGGCTGGTTACATCGAACGAAACTACTGTCGTTCGATCAATTCGATGTTTCGATGCTGAATTCAATACTATTTGTTACTCTTTGTTTCTAATTGGAATTTTGAACAGTTTCAAATTGAAAAATACCCGACGTGTAACTTGATAAGCCGGTTAAATACTCCAGAGATTGAAAGGCTTGTCGGGCTAGACGAAAAGGATGGGAAAAGTCGGGTTTAGATAGCTCATGATTCTCGTCTTTGTGTTAGTAAGAAGTTATTGAACGCCTGCTCAATGGAGTTCATTCTTGTAATCTAAAAAAGGGAGGATGAAACTCTAAGCTGTGATGAAGACTCGTTGACTGGTCTATAAGCTCCATATGCCCCATCTACAAAAGAGGCGATCTTTTGTCGTGCAAAAACTATCGAGGCATATCCCTGCTTAATGTTCCATAGAAAATGCTATACAACGTACTGTGTGAGCGTGTTAAACCGTTCTGTAACACAATAATCGGAACGTAACAGTGTGGCTTTAGGCCAGGCAGAACAACGATAGACCAAATCTTCACACTGAGGCAGATCCTGGAAAAGACCAACGAATTTCAAGTCGAAGCCCACCATCTTTTCATCGACTTCAAAGCTGCTTATGATAGCATCAACCGCCAAGAGCTTATGATGGCGATGTATGAATTCGGGATCCCGAACACAATGACCCAGCTGTGCCACATGATGAGTAACAATACGCAGTGCAAAGCCACTTTGTGTGTATTGATGTATGAAATCATGTCTTTGATCTTGAATTCTGGGAGTTCCTCAATGCCATTGAAAAACTCTCTGCCTAAGTGGGGTGCTCTTTACCTAACCAAGGCCGGACAATGGCAGAGAAAGTGTGGGACCAATTCTTTTTCACCCTGGTCCTCACAGCTACGGCAGAAAGTGTTAAATGGTATACCCAATTTTGCCGCATGCTCCCCTATAGGCCAGTGCCCTGTGCAATTTGCAACAATCCTGGCTATGTCATGCATTTATTTGGCTAGATTTTCCTAGATATAACGCAACTGGCTAAGTTATTCCACCTATGGTTTGCTTCTGATGTGTATTTGGTCAGGATATCGCCTTTCACAACTTCAATAGGAGCATTTTCTCTCACCACCAATGAGTTGTGAAGGGCTGATCCTTGTCTAGCTAGCTCATCTGCCTTCTCATTTCCCTCATCACCCATAATGGCCCGGTATCCAGATTAGAGTGACGCTCATATCAAGTTCCTTGAGGGCCTCTCTGCATTGCTGGACCAATTTAGAGGATGATAAAGCTGAACCAATGTCTTTAATAGCTAACCAATAGCCTGACTATCTGTTAGTATAGCTACATTTTGGTTCTGTTGGATCATTTTAAGGGCTATACAAGCTTCCTTTATCGCTGCCTGGAATACACTAGCAAAATCGGGAAGTCTATAGGATTTTTGAAATCTTAAGAGATTCACAGAGGACACCTGCACCAACACCGCATTCCATCTTCGAACCATCCGTGAAGATAGTTGTGTCGAAGTCTTTCGTCACATCGCCTTCCTCCCACGCGATTCTTGACGGGAGCAAGACTCTAAACTTCTTTGAGGTGTTTAGGGTAGGGATGCAGTAATCGGTGGTTGTAGAAAGGATATCTGTTGGTATCAGGCTTTTTTGGTTGCAGTGCCCGTAGGATTTGGTTTAACAGCAGCCTATTTCTTTTAGTCTCAAAATACTGCAGGACACCTGATATTTAATGAAGAGGTCAATCGGAAGAAGGTCCAGGATGACGTTAAGTGCATCCGTTGGACAGGATCGGTTTGACCCAACAACTGGGTTCAAACTCCTCACTCGAAAGACAAAGTGCCTACTATACAAGAATTTTATTTAACCAGCCCTACTCTACAGCACCGAGTGTTGGACGATAAGTAAAAAAGAGGAATTGATACTCGGCACCTTCGAAAGAAAAATTCTTTGATAGATTTTCGGGTCCGTATGCGACGATGGCGAACGGAGAAGTTTAACCGCAAACTTTACGAGCTGTACCAAGATGTGGATGCAGTCCAGCAAGCCAAGAAAAGACGACTACATTGGTTCGACCACATCGAGCGACTGGACGACAACACTCCAGCCAGGAAAGTCTTCTCATCGCAGCCCCCAGGTTCGAGACGACCAGGAAGGCCGAACCTGCGGTATAGAGACCAAGGCGAATGTATGACTATGATAACTGGAAAACGCATGCAAGGGACCGATCCCAATGGATCAGCCTGTGTCCGAGGCTGAGATCCTACAGTGATTGGGATAAGTAAGTTATAAGAGATAGAAACTCTATTGGACAAAATTAAATCTTAAAATCCGTGTAATTCATTTTTGAGTTGGATTTCATGCTTCTACTCAAATGCAAGCAAACGTTCTCATTTAAAATTCTTGAAACAATCCCTTTATCTTCTGAGTAAATAAGGAAATGCATGGAATACCCGTCGATAAGTTCTATGCTCTCAACCTCAATGAATACTTCTGTTATCTAATATCAACTTTCCAAGCCTCCAACTGATACTGATGTAATTCATTGATTGATTTGTGTATTTCTATAAATAACCACAAGTTTTTCGTCGCCCTCCCTTGCAATTAAAACCCGACATCGTGAAATTATCAACTGTATGGAGAAAGTGATCTTTGGTCAGTGATGAGCTTTTATTTTTAGGCAAATATTCACGACTTCTTGACTCACCTTGTGCTTGATAACCTTAGAAGTTCTTCACTGTCTATTTCAAATGAGCATATTTCACGCACAACCGAAAATCGAAGTCAATTCCAATGCATTTCAATTTTTTACGTAATTCACTCCGATTTGGGAAATTTTTTGAACTTTCCAACAGCAACAAATTTCACAGTAAAAATTATTCAAAACAAGACAACTGTCGTCACGAACACAAATAAATTTTGATGTTTTCTTAATAAATTATAATTTATAAGAGAATTGATGAGATTCGAAATTTCACTTGTGAGATTTTGGGTTTGAGATAAGAAAACACGACAACGACGACGGCAAAACTTCGCTTTTTTCACACTTGCATTTTGACAGTACTACGGATGAAGGGGAACTGCCAAATTGGAATGAGCTGAACGGGAAAAAAAATTGCTTGCCGCTCTGAAAATAGCAGTGTTTCCTCTTTTCTAGTATTTTCGTGTTTTGATTTATATGTGTTGAAAGGAGAAAGAATTATAGAGAAATAAAAAAAAAGAAAAAAAAATCGACTTTCTATGACGTCACAAGCATGTGCTCCCCATCAGCTGCTGAGTGATGCGATGTTTTTTCTATGTTCAAGGCTTGTGTGGGTGGGGGTTCAAGTGAGACGTCAATTTAATGAAATGAAATGAGAACAGAACATGAACGTTAAAAACAAACAGTGATGTTATCAGTTTGGTATAAGTTGGTTTTTATTTTTTGTCTGCATTTGAAGATCTGCGAGAGTACAACATGCTAGCGAAAAATGGAATATGATAATGATAAATATCGGATAGATATCAATAAAAACATGTCTACGTTATTGGAAGTCCGTCTGCATCTGTTTGTATGTACATCGGCTGAGTTATTTGGCTAAGCTTAATTTTCTATTCATTCTCGTATTGCATTTTTTCACGCAATAGGCTCAACTAAAGGGTTTTCCAATAAGAGGTGTTATTTTGAATAGCCCGCTATTTCGGTACCTGACACTTTTGAAGCTGTCATTTGTTGACATTTGACAAGTAGAAACTACGCCATTAATAAAATTGGATTAATACACGCTTCAACAACGCATTGAAATAATTAAAATTCACTATAAAAATGGTAAAAAAAAATCTTTTACGGGAAAAGTTTCCGGACCGTGTTATCTCTCGAAGAGGTGATCACAATTGGCCACCAAGATCTTGTGATTTAACACCTTGCGACTTCTTCCTTTGAGGCCACGTGAAAGATAAGGTCTACGCCAACAGCCCAGCGTCGATTCAAGACCTCAAAGATGGAATTCGTGAAGCTATCGAGGACATAGGGCAGCCACTTTGCGATTTGGTTATGGAAAATTTCATGAAAAGGATATGGTCCTGTAAGCGTGGTCGTGGCGGCCATTTGGCTGATGTTGTGATCCATTATTAACGGCATATCTTCCTCTTTATAATGAAATAAACATCCGATCATTTATCTCAAAAAATACCATTTTTCTTTGAATATCAAAATAACACCTCTTAT
The DNA here is from genome assembly GCA_943590905.1 of Sphaerophoria taeniata. Lineage (NCBI taxonomy): Eukaryota > Metazoa > Arthropoda > Insecta > Diptera > Syrphidae > Sphaerophoria > Sphaerophoria taeniata. The sequence goes on from OX016540.1 coordinate 266,402,885, forward strand.
TGGAAAACCCTTTATAATGCAATTTTTGTACTCAAGCACGCTTAAGTGAACCAGCGGTACACTCGAAGCTAGCTCGTTATAATTTTCGTTCAAATTTTAAGAGTGCGATTTCATTCGCTCATTGAATTTGACCTAAAGGAGAGAAAAAAGAGCAGTTTAGAGACCAAACTAAAGTTGCTGTAAACTTAAGCTAAAAATGTCAAAAAACGGGAAGAAAATTTCCTTAAGGGCTAACTATAATAAGCGGAAGTAGGTTAGGTTAGGTTAGGTTTGAGTGGCTGTCCAGATGTTGTTGACTCACTTAGACCTCAAGGGTCCGTTGTGATACCATAAAATACTCATGGGAGAGTAATGAGCTTAAACAAACCAATTCGCGCTACTAATGAAGTTAGAGAGACATTTTGTGTCGATTGTTGCCAGTTCACTGGTGTTATCGAAGAAGTGATTACCTAGAAAGCTGTTCCTTCTAATGGAGAGTGCTGGACATGTACATAGAAGGTGTTGGACTGTCTCCTCTTCCTCCTCGTCCATGCAGCTTCTACAGAAGTCATTTGTGTAGACCCCTAGCCTCAGAGCATGTCTGCCTATGAGGCAGTGTCCTGTTATTACTCCAATTGTAGAGCTTATATTTTGTCTGCTCAGGGATATCAAGCCTTTTGACCGTTTTAAGTCTATGCTTGGCCATATTTGCTTTGTTGCTAGGCAGGTGGTACCCTGCGACCATCTAGCATTGGTTGATTCTAGAGCATATTGTTTGAGAAGATATTTGCATGTAGCGAGTGGTATTCCTATGTTGTGTTTTTGTCTAACATTGGGCAGAAGTGTTCCGTTTTTGGCGAGCTCGTCGGCTTTGCAATTTCCCGGAATGTCTCTGTGGCCCGGCACCCAAATGAGGTGAATATTAAACTGTTCCGTCATCTCATTCAGAGATGATCGACAATCGTGGACTATTTGAGAGTTTATGGAGACAGACGCGAGAGATTTGAGAGCGGCTTGGCTGTCCGAGAAGATTCGTATATCCTTGCAAGATATAACGTTTTCTTTGAGCCAGGATAGTGCCTCTTTAATCGCCATTACTTCTGCCTGGAATACACTACATTGATCGGGAAGTCTGTATGATAGACTGAGGTTCAGTTGTTCTGAATAGATACCACTTCCAACTCCGCAGTCGGTCTTTGAACCGTCTGTATAGAAGTGTATCGCGTTGTCTTCCAGGGGTCTTTCTTCTTCCCAGGAGGATCTTGAAGGGATAGAGACATGGAAGCTTTTACCGAACACCATTTTTGGGGTGGTATAATCTAAGCGATCTGGGATAGATCTGAAATTGTCTAGAATAGTAGTATGACCAGTATTGTTACTGTTCCATTGAGAGGTGGCTCTAAGCCTCACACATGTGTTGGCTGCCACCGTTTTGGAGAAGATGTCGAGAGGTGTTAGGTTTAAAAGCACTTCCAGGGCTGCGGTTGGTGTTGAGCGAAGTGCTCCTGTGATGCACATACCTGCTGACCGTTGAACTTTGATGAGCTTGTTTAGATTTACCATCTTGTCCAGTGCGGTCCACCATACGACAACTCCATAAATGAGTATCGGTCTGATTACCGAAGTGTATAGCCAGTGGGTTATCTTTGGGGAGAAGCCCCATTTTGATCCTATGGCCTTTTTACAAGTAAAAAGCGCTACGGTAGCCTTTTTTACTCTTTCATCAATATTTGCCTTCCAATTTAGTTTTTTGTCTAAAATGAGGCCTAAATATTTAGCTTGGTCGGAAAAGCTTAATGGTATTCCTTTAATCTTGGGTGGGCTAAACTGAGGAATTTTGTACCTTCTCGTAAAGAGTACTAGTTCTGTTTTATGTGGATTGACGTCCAAGCCACATTGATTAGCCCATTTTGTTAGCCTATTTAAGGCATTTTGTAGGAGTTCCGAGAGAACTTGGGGATGTTTTCCAGATACAGATATTGCAACATCGTCAGCATAGGCAATCACCCTGAAACCCTCTGCTTCCAATGATGTTAGTAGGTCGTTTACTACCATGTTCCATAAGAGAGGCGAGAGGACCCCACCTTGGGGGGTACCCCGATTCACCGATCTGGTGGTAGTAAAACTTCTCATGCTAGAAGTTATTGTTCTGCTTTTGAGCATGAGACTTATAAAATCTATGAGTGGTTTCTCTAATTTAAGCTTTTCCATTGCTGTTGTGATCGCCTGATAACTGACGTTGTTGAAGGCTCCTTCAATATCTAGGAAAGCTACTAGGTTATATTCTTTGTATTTGAGGGAATGTTCAATACTACGTACCAGCGAATGAAGTGCTGTTTCTACTGATTTTCCCTTTGAGTACGCATGTTGAGCTGTGGAAATGAGACATGGTTTTAATTTATGTCTGACGTGAATTTCAATCAATCTTTCCAAGGTTTTAAGAAGGAAAGATGATAGGCTGATTGGTCGTAGATCTTTAGGGTTGACGTGGGAGGGTTTCCCTGCTTTAGGAATGAAGACTACTTTTGCCATTCTCCAGGCTTTTGGAATATATCTCAACCTTAAACAGCTTGTCAGAATGATTTCCAATGGTGGAATGATCATATCTGAGCATTTTTGTAATTCGGCCGGAATGATTCCGTCTGGTCCTGGAGATTTATATGGATCAAAGCTATCTACGGCCCATTGCAATTTTTCCCGCGTTATTAGATCCACTAAATCGCTTGTAGAAGCTTGAGACTCTGATGTTAAGTCGCTAAGTATATTAGAGCTACCTGGAAAGTGGGTGTCTAATAACAGATTAAGAGATTCTTCATCTGTGGTAGTCCACGTACCTGCATCTGTCTTTAAAGCACTGGGTATTGTTGGACTTTTTGAGAGAATTTTCCTGAGTCTTGAGGCTTCTGAAGTATTTTCTACTTTTCCACAGAAGTTTCTCCAAGAAGACCTCTTACTCTTTCTTAATTCTTTCTTATATTGCTTTAGAGCTTGTTTGTATGAGTCCCAGTCAGAAGGAGATCTAGTGTACTTAGATCTATTGAAGAGCTTGCGACAGCTCTTCCTGAATGGTTCTAGTTCTTTGTGCCACCAATGAGGTTTCTTTTTACCCTTTGGAATGGTTGTAGGGCAAGCAGTTCTCATTGATTCGTTGAAGGCGTCGGTGAGATGATTCACAGAAAGGTCTAGTTCATCTTTAGTGGAGGGACTTTTAAGAAGGTTGTGATCAAGCAGTTGTGCTAGTACCTCCCTATATCGTTCCCAGTTAGTATTACGGTGATTGCGGAAACCCGTAGATATATTTGCCACATCATTGAGCTCAAACTGAATATATCTATGGTCAGAGAAGGAATTCTCCTTTGAGACATGCCAGTTTGAAATCATGTTGTGGATAAAGTCGGAGGTTAGTGTAATATCGAGTACCTCTTTCCTATTCTTGGTAACAAAAGTGGGTTCATTACCAATATTACTTATGAGTAGGTTAGTGCTTAAAAGGTAATCAAATAAGGACTCACCTCTCTCATTAATATCAGAGCTACCCCATACCGTGTGATGGGCGTTAGCGTCCGATCCAATTACTAGGCCAACTTTCCTCGTTTGCGCGTCTGCAACTGCCTTCCTCAAGGTGTCTCCCGGAGCAGGGCTGTCGTGGCCAAGATACGAGGATATAAGCCAATAGGTGGCTATATCCGTTGTTAGAACAGCTGTTGTGGTGTCTTTGTCGCTGTAATTGGGGAGTAAAAATACATTTAAGTTATTTTTTACTAACATGCATGACCTTGATTCACCTTTCTCCGATGCATACAATAGTTTATATCCAGGAGTCTCGAGGCCTCTGATGATGGAGTTAGAGACCCACGGCTCCTGTATCAAGACGATGTCTTCCTTTTTACTATGCAGTCGGAGTAACAGGTTGTCTGCGGCCATGATGGCGTGATGGAGATTAATCTGAAGTACTCGCAGCATTGCTACTTTTACTCAGATTGACCTCCACCACTGTTTTGTCGGCATTATCATCGTCTGAGGAGGAATGAAGTAGGTCTTCCTCGCTCAGAGTGCTGCCTAAGATGGCGTCTTCAGTTTCCATGTCGGAAATACTGTCGACTATCGGATGAGCCTCCACGTCGGATGGCTTGTTTGGGGGTGCTGAGGTCGATGGTTCCACTTGTGGATCGACTTCCATTTCTGGGGGTGGTGAAGCGTTTCCTTCCGCTGAAGGGGCTTCTATGGGGGGTGCGTTGAACGAGTCTTCATCTTTTTTATAGATTCGGACAGTGATTTCATCGAAACCATACCTAATCACGCCCTCGGTCGCGGCCAGTGGAGCCAGTGATTCTCTATTGATCACCAAGAGAGCTGATCTATAGCGACCCACTGTCTCCTTCTCAACCTTTGGGACTTTCCAGTCGTGAGTAGGCAGGTTTGGATTGCTCGCTTTGATTAATTTCATAATCATGTCTGGGCAGTTGTGTAGAGCTGGGACCATTATACGTGCTCTCGGTCGGCAAGGGATATTCTCCCTTGTAACAACTTCGAGCTTGGCACCCGGCCAGACTTCTGGCAAGCCATTAACAGCAGTCCTGTACAGATCGAAAGATCTCTGATCACCACAGGCGATGAGTTTGATACGATTTTGGTACCATCCTGCATCGGCTGTGTCTGGGAGAGGCCCCGGATTCTCCTCGATGACAGATAAAAATCTGAAACCGAGGTGAGCCTTGACGTCTGCCCATTGATCATGAGAGATGTTACCATCTGCATGACTTCTGTCAATGACCGCGGCTATGATCTTGCCTTTGAGCGCGTCGCTGAAAGACAGATCTTTATTGAAGGCTGCTGTGCTACTGGAAAGCACTTTCTGCCTTTTCGGTTCAGGCTTGTCGCCTTCGAGAGACCTATTGCGCTTTGACGTTGAGTCGCTGCAGGTCGATTTGGTAATTCTGCTGAGGACGCCACTAGCCCATTCGAGTTTCCGCGCTTGCTCAGGGGTTCTTTCCGCCGCCGGTATGACACTGACTGCGGCCCGAATCCTTTCAGCATTGCGCTGGTCTCGACTGACCTGTGACTTCCAGGACTTCTTGTTGGCCGGCCCAGAGCTATGTCCGTGTGACACAGATGTGGGTCCACCACCAGAATTGGTCGCTACCGATACCAATCGGGGAACGCCCTCACCCTTCGATTCATTTCCACGCGTCGCAGATTTTGTCTCTCCGGATGGGGCGTCCCTTCTTGGGGTCGCTTGCAACGTCCTAGCAGGGGCGGGGAAGATTTGGGGTTTGGAATTGCCGCCCTTGGGACAGCCGAGCGTCACAGCCGTTCCACTGACGGGTAATTCCTTTAAGTTGAGGTTGCGGCTAGTAGAGGGAGAAGGACTCCCGCTGCTAGTGGCAACCACAGGGTTAACAACTCGTTCACACCTCTGATTTGGCTCGACAGCCTCTCCAGGAGATGTGACCGCATTGTCAGCCCTGGCCCTATTAATGTGGGTTTTGGAATTGCCGCCCTTGGGACAGTCGAGCGTCACAACTGTTCCACTGACGGGCAATTCCTTTAAGTAGAGGCTGCGGCTAGTAGAGGGAGAAGGACTCCCGCTGCTAGTGGCAACCACAGGGTTAACAACCCGTTCACATCTCTGATTTGGCTCGACAGCCTTTCCAGGAGATGTGACCGCATTGTCAGCCCTGGCTCTATTTATGTTTTGTATTTTTTTTCTGTTAGATTGTTTGTTTGGTTTCATTTTTGTTCCCACGAGTGAAGCGGAAAGACAGTCAGCCCCGGCAGAGCCGCTTACCGGGGCAAGGCAAGAAATATGACGGACCTCGCCACAGCATCCGAAAGAGCTCGTTAATGACTGGTTTATCCCCCAGCCTTTCATTCTTCGGCACGGTTTTCGTACAAAGTACGCTCACACCACCACTGAAATTAGGAACCTCTAAACTATGATTGAATTAGGTTTCCGAACGTTGCACTATTGAGGAGTTACAACAATTCAGCGACCCAACTCAACCTTAGCTAATCACCATCCTGCCAAAAACGCACAGGACTCTGTAGTGATCATTGCCCGCCTGGCACCCACTTGGAGGGTTTGAATGAGGATTTTTGCCGGGCATAAGCGGAAGTAATATTTAATTATATTTAAAACTGATTTGTTACAGTTCTTCTTCGAACTCGAGATTACTTACGTACTTAAGGTGGCGCTACAGTCCGTTGTGGACTTGTACCTCAACCAACAGTCTCCACTTGCCAGCTCGGTCTCTCTGTCTCCAGTTTTGGACTCCAAGTTGATTGAGGTCCTCTTCCACGTATATGCGGCACCTGAGTCGCGGTCTTCCTCTACTTCTTCGTCTCCTGGGAATAGTGTAAATCAGAAATGACGGATCCATCTGAATCTCTGGGCCTTGACCCTTCTGGTTAGGCCCGTGTCGTTGTACAACCCGTAAAGTTCGCTGTTGTATATCTTCTCCATTCCCCATCAATGCACACGGGGACAAAGATGACCCGAAGAACTTGCCTATCGAAACAGACTAAGACATCCATTCATCTGATTTTGTCAAGATCCATGCTTCTGCACCATACAGCAGGACTGGGATGATGAGGGTGTTATTTAGTTTTACCTTAGTTGATCGAGAGAGGGCTTTTCCACTCAATTGCTTTCTTAGCCCAAAGAAACAGCGATTACCAAGAGTTCGTCTTCATCTGATCTCGGCGCTGGTGTTATTGCCCGTGTTAATAGCGAAGCCTAGGTAGACAAACTCCTCTACTACCTCGAAGTTATATGCGTCTATTGTGACGTTCTGTCCGAGCCGTCGGTGTTCGGTGTCCTTCCTCATTTACCGCTAAACCCATTTTTGCCGCTTCTGTCTCAATTCTCACAAAGGCGCCATTGACATCACGCTGTGTTCTTCCTATTATATCAACATCGTCGGCATACGCGAGAAGTTGAACAGATTTTTGGAAGATTGTGCCCAACACCAGTTGACGGTGGAGTTAAAGAAATCGCATGACAGTGCATCACCTTGTCTGAAAAGTTTTTTGACATCGAAAGATTCTGTAAGCTCGTTGCCAACCTTAATGACGCAGCACAAGTGAACGAGCTTGGCAGGGATGCCAAAACTGGACATAAAATGAAAATTTGGTCGGTGGTTGACTTTCCTGGTCCAAAGCAACATTGATAAGGGGGCCAATCAAATTGTTGACGAGAGACATTAGACATTCACATACTACGGCAGAAGAGGATCTGTGGCATAGGCCTGTAACCGATTGTTTTAGCAAACTTCTTTTTTTGTTTCACCCAGCGGAGATTTTGTTTCGGCATGCTGGCAATTGTGCAGCTAGTTCTCAGTCGAGGGGTGGTTCTTTTCCACCGTCCATGCTATCCACAAACAAAAAAAAATCATGCCAAGTCGGGAACTAGAAAAAATGGGAAAGAAGGCAATTCACTGCTCAGAAGCAGTTGTGCGTTTTCAAAAAAAAAAAAAAATGTTTTGCTTCTGAAAACCAAAAGCGTAACTAGCAGGGAAGTAAACAGCTGAGATGTTTGTAAAAAGGAAGGAAAAGGGGAACACAACACAACACAAGAAAACATAGTCTGGGTCGGTTGTTGTTGACCCAGGGCATTACCCATCCAACCAGTGACTATACGTCAGGGCTCCATGGTTATCGAAAGCAGGAATTTTGTCGACGACCCCAATTCTTCCACATACATTCGACCACTTGGACACTTCAATGGAACTGCTTTGCATGCAGTACAGAAAAATAAGAGATTTCAATTAGCTCCAGCTAGATATTGGCCATCCAATTCTGGAGAACACGTGGACACTATATAGGAACCGCTTCGCTTGTAGTACGGACGAAGAAATTTCACTTATCTAACTCCGGCAAGAAATTGACCATCCAATTCTGGAGAACACTTGGACTGTTTAATGGAACCACTTCGCTTGTAGTACAAAAAAGCGTTCGAGATCTTTCCTTGTCGAAGTGAAAAACCAAAAAGAAAAAGCAAAACCTTACACGCTCTAACGAAATCTTTTTTCGTCGTGATTTTGATTTATTTCCGACGCGAAAATAAAAACGGCGTGGTTTTCAATTATTTAACGAAGATGACGTGGCCTCGTTAAAAGACAAGAAGTGTTGCCAGAACTATTTTTTTTTTTTTTTTGAGTATGTGATGGAATTCCGTATAGTCTCTGTTCACACTACGTTGTTATAGTTTGGACTTAGTGTGTGAGTCGATCCGCTACAGATCTTGTAAGCGATGTAAAGCAGTTTGATTCCTCTTAAGTTGGCGCAGTTTAGAGGATCTGCTTTCTTCAGGATCGGACAAACAATGCTGAGGTTCCAAACATCGGGCACGCATTCTTCCGACCATATCTTATAGCTGATTTGGTGCATGCTCCTATCTAGATCGTCGTCTGCTGCTTTGAACAGCTCGGCAGCTAGACCATCTGCTCCAGCGGCTTTGTTGGATTTCAGCCGTGATATTGCAGTTTTAACTTCATCTAAGTCGGATTCACGGAATTGTTGGTTATCATCGTATCCGATGAATGGCTCCTGCCTGACGCGACGGCGGCATTCTGTCCATTTTTCAAAAAAAAAAAACACTCATACGCCATGTATGCCCGAGTAAATAATAACGAAAGATGGAAGTTGAATATTGCTGCCATTTTTTGGGCTTGATTCACTGCAGTTTTGCGTGGACTGAAAGAAAAAAATCACACCTAAGGACTTCCAGGTCAATGACATTGCTGACTGGACTTAGAAGTCACATGCCTTTAGGAAACGATAGCAACATTCGGTGACATGTTAAGCCTCAAATCCATCAAGCCTTGCCTTAAGCTGTTTCTTGTGTTTTCATTAATCTCATCTTATCAACATAAATCACTATAAATGTTAATAGCTACCACGAGCCTCTCGTCTATTTCATAAACAAAAGAACAACAATCTTATGTTTTGGTCCAGAAAAGGGGAGTTTTATTTTCTCCGGTTTTTTATTTCTTCTTTCAACTTCCCAAAAAACAAGTTTCACCAAAACTAGTTATAGGTAGCCATTAAGCTGCTGTCGATCGCTACACACCATTGTCCACTATCTTGGGCTTTCGATCGTCTGGTCAGTCAATTGCGAGCCATTGGAGAGAAAAGTTCGATTTTAGAAATTAAAACTTAAACTTAAAGCAAAATGAATTCGTTGTGTTTGTTCTGGACATGTCTGACGTGCGCCTTCGTCACGATCTCATCCCTGCCGGTGGACTACAGTCAAGGATCATCACTTTCTCGACGTATGTTGTTCTCTAAACACTTTCGAGTTCTGTAACCTTTGCGAAGACAACTTTTGCTTTTTGTTTCTATTATGGTACTGGTTAAGCTTCCTTTTAAGCGTGTTTCTTGAATAAATCAGACAACCAGTTGGTGTTCAGATTTGCGTCACACACTTTAAGCCAAATTTAAATATGTTCTTGTTTATAGCAAAACCTGGTTCACCATTGGATGAGGTAATTGTCGAATCTTCACTTCACATCACAAACAAGAAGAATCAACTTCGCCGAACAAAAAGGATTCCTGAAAACGAAAACGCCTTGCGGGTGAAGAGAGAACCACGCGGAAGACACCCCCGTCCACAAAACAATGATTCATCGCAGTCGAGCGCAAATGCAGCAGCAAACGGAAACTACTTTGGCAACGATGGATTCGGAGCATCGGCTGCCAATGCCCAGGCGCAGGGATTCTATTCTGGTAATAATTTAGGAGGATTCGGAGCCAATGGAGCCAACACACAGACCCAGAGCTTCAACGTTGGACCAGATGGACTTCATGCTAGCGCCGGAGGTTCTCTTAGTCAAGTATACCATTTGCCCAATGGCAAGACAATCAATGTAGCACTTGGGAATACGCTCTCAACCGGTGCCGAGGGCGATGCCAGCAGCAATGCAAGTGGCATATCTTTCTCCTAAATTGTGATTCTTCCGATTCCCAGTAATGAAAATTGTAGAAAATGTAAATAAAGAAAACTTGAATTAAGTAGACAACCAGCCCCGGTTCCTATTTCTTGTGTGAATAACGAGAAATAGGTTCCTGGTTTTTTTTTGTTTTTATTTCAACAATTAAGACATTCACCAACATGATAATTTGTAATGTTCGTCAACAAATTCAAGCCTGGGCACAAATTTGCTTGTACCAGTTCTTGCTCTCCTTGCAACGTGGATTCACACACATCGGACACTGCATTAGGAATTTTGGATTGATATTTTGATCATTCTTCAAGTGGTCGGCAACAATGCTGCTGAGAGCGTTGATGAAGAGCGGATGGTCGTTAGGTGCGGCTGCACGGCGCATTTCTTCAGCGCCGACCTGAAATTGAAGGAAGAAATACTTTTAAAAACTACGGAAAATCTTTTAAGAAAATCATTTGGTTAGGGAGACGCCGATAATGTTATACACAAACCAGCTTTTATTACTTTGATGGATTGCAAGTTTACTTAGTTTTTCGTTGTGCAAAAATTGCTAATGCGCAACCTACTCACCTACCGGAAGTTCACGGAAGACTTGAGACACTATCAACTAATCGTCGTTCACCTCACTCGTCAATTCTTTATTATTGTATAGGCCTATAAGACATTGATTCTCTTTTTAATATCGTTGCCGTTGGGTTACGAGTGTCTACCTCAGGTGATACCAAGGTAACTCAGTAAGGATTTTTTACGCGTAAGCATTGTTCCTACTCGCAACCACCATGTTCACCGACGACGCTGCCATTTCTTCGACTTGTCCATTGCCACCTAGCTCGTATGAGACAAAGAGGAACCGGGTCGGAAAGTCATTTGCTGTACAATTCATGGTAGGAGACAGCGCGGCACACCAAATTTGGGCTGGAAGGATGGCATAGACCTGGACCCCCAAAGCCTTGGCGTGCGTCGGCAAATTATCGATTCCAATGAACTGCAATGTACGAGGTTCGAAGGGTAGACACCTGCATTCAATAGGACACAAGCGTCCACAGAAATCTCTGTCTATCATCTCCTACTCTCCATTTCCCCGTGGTGAACATCGGGTTCCCAGTACCTTCGACCGAAGATTGGGTTCCAATCCCAGTGGGAAGTTGTTGGCGGCAGCAAGGAGAGAGAGAGAGGGGAGGAGGTATGCATCGACTTAGGCATGCGGAAGAACTCCCAAGATGGAATCAACGGTGGCGTCTACAGTTCCAGTTAGGATGAACTACTTATTGAACAACTAAAGACCTGGCCCTCCAGGTTGGGGGTCGTGCGTGGAGGTGACTGCCCGGCCACATAAAGAAGACACGGTTCCGAAACACCAACAAGCCTTGTATACGGACGGAATTAATGATGACGACCCACGCAAACGATTTAAAGACAACGAATTTCTGTTTTGCACCTGGAATGTTGGGTCCCTTAACAGATCACGTGCAGCCGAACAACTAGCGGAAGTCCTTGACTGCTATAAAGCAGATATAACTGCCGTCCAAGAAATGCGATGGGATGGTCCGGGCCTACGTAAAATGAACAACTGCGCATCACGACAATCCACATCAAGGCTAAATTCACCAACATCAGCCTCATTTGCGCTCACGCCCCCACTGAGGAAAAGGATGAAGAAACCAAAGACAGGCTCTACAAGCTCCTCGACAAGACCTATGAGCAATGCGGTAGCTATGACATTAAAATCGTCCTTGGAGATTTTAATGCTAAGCTGGGTGTAGAAGAAATCTTTGGTGGAATAATCGGACGACATAGCCTACACGACACCACCTCCGATAACGGATTAAGGCTAATCGACTTCGCTGCGGGGCGAGACGTAATGGTAGCAAGTACGCGTTTCCAACATCTCGATATCCACAGGTTAGGTTAGGTTAGGTTGAGCGGGCTGATAGTTGATGTTGTTACCATCACACTTAGATCAATGTAGATCCATTGTGGTACCCCGAAGTCTTGTAACTTCCTGAAAAGATATAATAACCTATGAATCATGTGGTTCGTTTAACCATTTAGAGGTCTTGACAAAGTTTAGTAAACTTTTGCCTGGAAGTTCTGATAGTTCCTCTAGTTCTTATGGTAATGGTAGCCGAGTAGGTTGTGTCCTGTAATAATGCCTATAAGGGATCTTAGGGAGGGTTTATTTAGAGTTAAAATCCAATCGGATCTTTTCTTATCGTATCTAGGCCATAGCTTCCTGGTGTTAACACAGGTTTCTAGGACATTCCATCTGTCGTTGGATTTTTGAATGATGGTTTTACTGACGTTATGTTTCAGTTCACATATCGTTATCCCTATATGATGGTCTATCAGAGAGGGATCCAGTGTGGAGCCCTCCCTAGCAAGTTCATCCGCCTTTTCGTTGCCTGGTACATCACTATGGCCAGGAACCCAGCAGAGTCTTACGTTATGCTGTGTGCCAAGAACCTTTAGCTCTTCGCGACAGCAAGAGACAAGCTTCGACTTGATTTGGGTGGCAGAGATAGCTTTTATTGCTGTTTGGCTATCAATGAAAAAAGTGATGTCCGCGTGTGATATCGCCATCATGGATATATGTTTAGCAGCGTTTTTCACTGCCAAGATCTCAGCTTGGATGACGCTGCTATGGTCGGGGAGCCTGAATGATTTGGCAAGGTTGAGGCTTTCAGAGTAGAAGCCTGCACCTACTCCAGTATCCATTTTAGAACCATCGGTGTAGATGGTAATGGTTGAGTCGTTAGTGTAGGGCACATTATTTTCCCAATCTAGTCTATTGGGGAACCTAGTTCTAAAAGATTTGTTGAAATCTAAATAAGGAGTCATATAATCTGTGCAGATATTGTTGTCTACGTATTTCGTAAGAATAGCTGCGTGGCCACTCTGGCTTGTTTTCCAGATGTTAGTTTGGCTGAGCCTGAGGGCGCTGTTTGCTGCTGATTCTTGGACAAATAGATCTATTGGGGGGAGATTGAGGATCGTTTCTAAACCCGCAGTTGGGGTAGTCCTCATCACCCCACTAGTACAGATACAAGCCATTCTTTGTACTTTGGTAAGTGTTTTTAAATTCGTGGATTTCTCCAGCGCTTTCCATCAAACCAAGCTGCCATAAGTTAGAATCGGTCTGACAATGGCAGTGTACATCCACATGACTATTTTGGGGTTTGGTCCCCAATTTCTACCCAGAATCTTGTTGCATGAGTAGAGTGCGATCGTGGCTTTCTTATATCTTTCTTGGATATTTGGACCCCAGTTGAGTTTTTTATCCAATATCACTCCGAGGTATCTCGCTCGGTCGGAGATTTTTAGTGTGGTGTTATCTATTTTTGGTATTTCAAACGGAGGGATTTTCCTTCTGTTTGTAAAAAGAACCAGTTGTTTTAAGGGGGTTTACCTTAAGACCGCATTTCTTGGTCCAGTTGCTGACCCTTGATAATGCGCTTTGTAATTGTTCGCTAATAGTGGTAAGGTATTTACCCGTCGCCAAAAGCGCTAAATCATCAGCGTAGGCTACCACTACTATACCGTAATTCCTAAGTTTTATTAGGATCTCGTTCATCACTAAGATCCATAATAATGGTGAGAGAATTCTACCTTGCGGGGTTCCTCTATATGCGTACATCTCTAAATGTGCGTTACCAAGCTCACTATGTATTTGTCTATTTTTCAGCATACACATGACCCATTTGATAATTAAGTGCTTTCTCGATTGCATTACTGTGGACGTTATTGAAGGCTCCTTCAATGTCCAGGAATGTTGCAAGAGTGTATTCCTTAACGTCAAGTGACTTTTCTATGGTTCTAACTACGCAGTGCAGTGCCGTTTCTACACTTCTATAGGCGTGTTGAAAGGGTGATATGGTTTCCGGTTTTAAATTACTGCGGATGTATATATCGATAAGTCTTTCAAGTGTTTTAAGTGCAAAAGACGTAAGACCTATGGGTCTGAAGTCTTTGGGTTCTGTGTGGCTAGCTTTGCCGGCTTTTGGTATAAAGACGACTTTTACCTCGCGCCATGTCTTTGGGACATACCCCCATTTAATGCTGCTTTGAAAAATGTTTATCAGGTGTGGAGTGATAAACTCTGTGCTTTTTTGCAGCATCATTGGGAAAATGCCGTCTAGGCCCGGAGATTTGTAAGGGGAGAAAGAGTTAATAGCCCAATTTAACTTTTCTGTCGTTATAAAATCTGTAGGCATTTCGTACTCGAAGATTAAGGAGTTTACTGATTCGCATTCAGGGCTAGGTTTGCTACCTGGGAAGTTTGTTTCAACCAGGAGTTCTAGACTATCGCGACCTGATTCCGTCCAGCTATTGTCAGGTTTCTTTAAGAACCTACCGAAGTGGTGGATTTAGAAAGGATTTTCCTGAGCCTAGCTGATTCGTTTGTGCATTCGATGTTGCTACAGAAACTTTTCCACGAGCTCCGTTTAGCTCGTTGGGTTTCTATTTTAAATTTTCTTTGACTAGTCTTGTAACAGTCTCAGTCACTTTCGAGTCTTGTTCTTTTAGCAGCATTGAAAAGCTTTCTTGTTTCCTTTCTAATGTTGGTCAGTTCTGTTGTCCACCAGGGGGGTATATTATTTTTCTTCACAATTGTTTTGATAGGACAACTGGCTTCGAACGCCTTACGCAGAGTCTCAGTGAGATCCTCTGTTGCCTTCTCTAGACTGTCTGGTCCTAGAATAGCGCTGGTGTTAATGTGCTCAATGTTCTTACTAAGTTCCCTATTGAAGATAAGCCAGTCTGTACGCCTATTATTTCTAAAGGGTTTGTGCTGTCTATCAGCATTAGGGATTTTAAATTCTATAAGACGATGGTCAGAAAAGGATGGTTCTTCTAAAACCCTCCAGTGATCAATTTGACAGGAGTCAGAGTTATTTGAGAGGGTAATATCTATTACCTCTTACCGGTTTTTCGTGACAAAGGTGGGTGTATTACCTCGGTTAGCCACACATAGATTATTATCTATGATATCCACAATGGAACATGAAAATCTCCTGACCAATCAACCGTCAACCAGATTGATCACATTGCGATCGACGCACGATACTTCTCTAGCATGCAAGATGTCCGCACATTGACTCGGACCACTATCTTGTTGTAGCCAAGGTACGAATGCGGATATCCCAATCAAGGCCAACCTACGAAAATGCTAGGAGGAAACTTGACGTCAAACGGCTACAATCGCAAGAGATTGCTAAATCCTTTTCCGATAGTGTTTCCGAAAATCTCCTCAGAAGTCCTTTGCTGCCAGCACAAAACATAGAGAACCAGTGGCAACACTGCCAACCAGTCGTCAGAGATGCACCTCTCAATTGCTAGGGTTTACACGGCCACCACAACGAAACCACTGCTTTGACGATGAGTGCCGGCGAGCACATGCAGCTAAACAAGATTCAACCAAGAACTGTACGAGCTGTACAACGACACCGGCCTAGCCAGAAAAGTCAAGGTCCAACGACCTAGATGGTTGGGTCATGTTGAGCGAATGGAAAATAATGCTCCGGCTCATAGTCTTCAAATCCAACCCGGAAGGACGTCGCAAAAGAGAAAGACCGCGACTCAGGTGGAGCACACAGGTGGTAGAGGACCTGAACCAACTTGGAGTGCGAAACTGGAGACAGCTAGCTAGGGACCGAGCTGGCTGGAGGTGTTTGTTGGATGAGGCCCTTGTCCGACCTTGACTGTAGCGCCACCATAATTTAAGTAATGTACTACCTATTCAGGATGCCGACTTATCCTTGTTTTGAAATCGCCAATATAGATTCAAACGTCATACCCTGAGGAGACACACACTTTCGTTTCTCGCTGAAAAAAATTAGCATGACAGTGTTGTGAAGGAGCATTGCTTACTTCCACTGTCGGCGTACGTCGTCGTGATAATGAAATAATTTAATAAATTTGCAAATCTTGATAGTCAAAAGTAATTGAGAATCGTTATCTTCAATTTTTTATCATGCAATTGCGAAGACTTGAGACAAATCAGATAATCTCGCAATCGACTTTACGGAAGGATCAAGGAATGTCAGCCGACGACTGATAACGTATGTGATTCACTTGCCTTTGATCTTTGAATATTCCAAAAAAAAACCCAATTTGAATGCCAAA
Organism: Sphaerophoria taeniata; assembly: GCA_943590905.1. Lineage (NCBI taxonomy): Eukaryota > Metazoa > Arthropoda > Insecta > Diptera > Syrphidae > Sphaerophoria > Sphaerophoria taeniata. Next base: position 266,418,931 of record OX016540.1, read on the forward strand.
CTAAATCAGAATTCACTTACCTCCTTGGCTAATTCATCACAATACTCAATGTCGAGTTCGTGCAGAGTCTCAATGTGTTCATTCACAAAGGCAATTGGTACGAGAATAAAGTTCTTCCTTCCTTGTTTTACATATCCCTAGAGAAAGAGAAGCCTTAGTCTGGTTGTTGTTGGGATTTCGAGTTCCAATGGACCTACCTTAATGGCATCATCTGTAGCTGGAGCTAGCCACGGCAATGGACCGACCTTCGATTGCCATGCAAGAGCATAAGGATTCGATGATCCCAATTCCTTCATAACCATCTGAACAGAAGCTCCGATTTCTGATGGATAGGGATCACCGCGATTCACAGCTTTCAATGGGAGCGAATGAGCAGTGAAAAGAATAACAACATCCTTTCGTTTGCTCTCGTCAAACTTCTTGAGTTCATCACGAATTCTGTCGGCGAACGTCTTCACCAGCAAGGGATTTGAGCCCCATCTGTCGATGACGCTCATTTTAATGTTGGAGGGAAATTTTCTAAGAAGATAAGATTTGTTAACTGACGAGACCTTAACCAAGTTCGTTATATTACTCACCTGTTCTTGAAATGATAGAAAATTGAATTGAAACTTGAACCGGAAGTGGCACAGCTATACTGAGGATACTGGGAGAAGAGTACAACTCTTTCAGGAGCATCTCTAAAAAAACAATTTCATTTAGGAACTCTTTCCGTCTTCATACAAAAATCAAATGAATACTTTTCAATTTGCTGCAATGTATCCTCAGTCAGCGGGTTCACATAGCGGAACCCGACATAATGCTTATGTGGGGCAGTCTGTGGCGAAATCTTATCCAACTCCTTGCACATAAGGTCACCCTGTAGGTTGGTCCACTTCAAAATCGGTGAACCACCGCCGATTTCGTTGTATTTCTTCTGAACCTCTGGTGTCCTTCGCTTCGCAATCCATGGCCCCAATTTGCTTTGCACTGGCAATTGAATCATATCCCTGTCGGTCATGATCCGATGGAGATAATCATGGACTTGATCGGTGTTCTCTGGACCACCCATATTCAACATGAGAATTGCTGTTTTCGGAGAGGCATTCTGTATGCCGGTCGTTGAGAAATTACGAAATAGGTTAGCAACTAGAAAGTCGATTTCATTAATTAAAATTAGATTCCATCAGCGGTTAATTGCGGATTGACAACTTACCGGGAAGGCGGGCACACTTTTGAAGATGCATTGTTTGGATTTTATATTTTAAAATGATTTTATTTGATTTTTTAGTTTTATTTTGTTTCCTAAGTTTTTTTTAAGCTTCTAAATGCGATGTCATAGGGAGAATAAATTAAATTGCACTGAAATAAAATTGACATTTGGCTGAAAATAAAAAAGTTTGATTCAGAGACAAAAGGAGATCAGAAACTGACTTACGTTTTAAGAGCTGAACAGAATGCATCGCCGGGCGACTGGCGACTAATCTGACAGCTGTCAAAAATGTGAAATTTGTATGGCAGTCGCCCATTAGCAACACAATGCGTCGTTCGTCGCCGAACTAGTCGCCCAAAAGTTGAACTTTGTTCAACTTAGTCGCGCGACGAGTTTGACGTTTGTGTTTTTTTATATCGTGTTGCTGTTTCCTTGTATTCTTTTCGTCCAGCGTTGCCGATTTTATTTTTTAAAACGGGCTATTCTTGAAAAAAAAATCGGGCCATTTTCGTTTTGTCAGGGCCATAATGCACTACCTACTGCATATTTTAAAATTATTTTGAATGCCATTAATCCCAGTTTTGAGTCTGTATTTGCACTTCACTAATCACATAACCTATAGAAATTATGAAAGCAAGTTTACGCTAGTTTAACCATTTTTAATGTTAGATGACCAAGTGAGAAGTGAGATACTGCAGAAATGCCGACTTAATATACAATAGGCCAGTTCCACCTTACGGCATCTCTCTGAGATCTCAATTTCACTTTGACTGAGGCAAAATCTCAGACCTCACTCCTCATTGAGAAAGCTTCGGTTAACTCACAAATTTTTTGTTATTCTTTCATATACATCAGTAGCGTCAAATCGGCTTAAGCGTGTCTTACACGATATGGATTTTCCATATGGACTGTCACTTTTTATTTCCAAATGTATTTTCATATGTATGTCAAATTGGATTTTATTTGTAAAATAAGAAAAGCATTTAGACGATTTGGATTTTTCGTTTATATTTTCAAAACATTTTTTTCGTCCAAAACACCTAAAATGTGTTACATTATTATTATTTTTTTATGAAAAAAACAAAAATAACATAACAATTCACCATTTCGCGCTCTCCATGTTAAAATATAAACTTTTTTTTGTCGTTTAAAAATTCCGATTTCGTCTGTATACAGATGAAATTTAGAAACAGTTCTAAATGAAAAAATTCGATATGGAATTTCCATCTGTATTTCGATATGGATTCTTAATACGTTTACACGATTTGTATGATATTCCATATGGAAAAAGTGACAGTCCATATGAAAAATCCATATCGTGTAAAGCACGCTTTAGTGAGAAATCGAATCTTAAGTCTTTTCATTTTGAAGATCCCAGAAAAAAATATCAGTTCTCAGCTGAGAAACTGTTTAACGTTTTCAGTACAATAAAAAAAATAAATCGAAGTCATCATCCTCACTGAAGAATGGAACAAATGTTTTGTTTTTGGTTCTAACACTTATAAGAGGGCCATTTTAAATTTTTTGGGACCACCGGGAAATTTCAACACTTCGGCAACGCTGAGCCCGTCGCGCGACTATTGTGTTCACAAATTTCTTAGCGATTTGGAAGGCGAATTTTTGACAGCTGTCAGATTAGTCGCTAGTCGTCCGGCGACTGCATTCTGTTCAGCTCTTTACCCTCCGAAGTCCGGATACCGCAAATTTTATTTTACTGTTACCTCGTGTATGTGAATAAATGAGAAAATACAGCAACAAAAATCAAGTGGTATGCTCAAGTTTACTGAGATAGTATTGGTAAAAACACGCATACTCTTGCAGTAAACTTCAACCATAGCTTGTAGGCATTATCATTTTGACAGCTTGGTTTCTTATCTCTCTTTTAAACTCATCTGTGGTTTGATTGTGAATTGTGAAATTGTAGTGGAACAAAATAGAAATGAAGAACACCTCGCGTTGCCACCCGTTGATTTTCTTTTTATAATTTGAATTTGAAAAATTAATTACGCAAGAGTTACATGTGTCCGTATTTGACAGTTTGCAACATTCACCCCTGTTCTAATTTTCGTTTACGAAAGAAAAACATTCGTTTTTAAAGCAGAGGTGTTCTAAAGTTCATTTCGTTTTCAATTCGTTTCGATTTTGCTAGCCAAATTTGAAATCGTAAATTATAAAAGTTAAGTAATCTCAGAGAAATATTTGTCAAAAATTGAAAGGCAAATTCTTTCGATATGTAGAACACAGTTTTTTAGCTGTGGGAAAATCAATTTCGATAAAGAATTCAATTCGGAGTGAAAATCAGAAATGTCTGTTTGTTTACAGCAACAAACTGCAACGAAAAACAAAATAGTAAAGAACTGAACACTTCTTCCCGGGCGCCGAACTTGCCGAGTTGAAGAAGCTGAATAAGGTCAAAGATTCTCGAGAATTTTCTTCAGATGAGTCCTGAAACTAAAGGGTGGCCCATATCCCTCTACCCTTCTCCAATCCTTTTCCACTCCAACAAAGGTATGGCGCAAAAGCTGAACAATGTCACTAACACTGCTTCCACCTCCACGGCTGGCACAAAAGAGGTGGTTGTGGCTACTAATGATACCTCTTCTGTTGCAAGTTGCAGTGACAGTAGGCAGTGGTGAGGTTGTGAATAACGGCCCCACTGCTTCAGGGAGTAGACCTCCAGCTATACAATTTAAAAAAAAAAGGCAGAGACCATTCAAGAGCATCTATAATGAAAGGCTTCAGGCTGTGAGAATTCTGAAAGCACCTGAATTAAGTTGGCCCAAAGCGTCCTTTCAAAACCCAGGACGAATGACTTAACTTCAAAGCGTGAACGATCTCTGGAGGGGGCCAGTTCGACACCAAAACGGCCTTGGGTGCACAACACCAGCACTCCTCTCAATCGCACAAATCGAACGCCACACAGCGACGTTGCAGAAGGCAAGATGGTTGTTGCGGTTATCGACAGGGGAGATATAGATGGCACGATTTCATCTGATCGGTGGCAGGTGGTGAAGCTGAAACTCTCATCGGGCTTTTTAAGCCTTATGAGAGAATTTCCAGGTTCACCACCATAAGTGATAGGGGTTGGCATCGACGTTGTTCCTAGTATAGTACATATATTTGTTAATCGACTTTAATATTTTCTAATATTTAAATAAAACACCGAGAGCTGAGCTGATGACCGCACCGTTTCGCATCCAATTTGAAACTGTCTTTATTTTCATATTTTAAACAAGAAGGAGAAGATAAAAGGAAAAGAGAATAGCGTTTGTACAATGGAAGTAGGGGTAAAGTCTATAAATAGCATAAGCAGAAATAACGATCTGTTGTACATATGTATATTTTGAAATGACAATCGGTTTATGTTATTGTATCAGTAAGAGTAATTGTGTTAGGAACAAAAATACAGAAAGATATTATACAACGACAATAGGATAGCATGCAGTATCTCACACAGTAGTAACTACTACAATTCGGCCATCCTGACCTTTGAGATCACCTGATCTTTATCTATTTTTTACAATTTTTCTTTCTTTTATCAATTTTTCTAAGCCACGGTTTCATATTGCCGACCGCCCACACTCCTTGGTAGGGTAACCTTGTTTGTTGGAAATTTTCAACATCTCTAAGTACGTATCTATCGTTTCGCAATACTTTCGTAACCTCGTAAGGTCCCCGGAACTTTGGTATCAGTTTCTTAGACGCGCCAGGATGTGAATCGAAATTTTTAACCATGACAAAATCGCCAGCTTTATAAACGTTTGGTTTGCATCTTTTTCTATCTACATATTGTTTGTTATATGCCTGAGTGTTTTTTTGTTCTTCTATTGCTTTTTGTCTTACCTTCTTAAGATCCCGTTTCTCTCCTAATCTTTCTATTTCTATCAATTTATCCTTGAGTTCGTCTGAACACTTTCCTTTTTGGTCTACTCCAAACAGCATTACACTAGGGTGTTGCTTAATCGTTCGATTCACCGTATTATTAAAAGTATGTTCTACCTTGTCTAAGACATGATCCCAAAACAATCCCTCTTCCGGTTTCACTAACTTAGCCAACATAGGCCCTAAACTCCTATTTACTCTTTCAACCTGACCGTTCGCTTGAGGCGATCCCGTTGCAACTTTGACATGTCTAACATTCCTAGCTATCAAAAATTCTTTAAACTCAGTTGAAGTGAAACAGCTCCCTCTATCTGACACTATACATTTCGGTACGCTATATGCTCTAAAGTAGTCTTCTAGTGCTCTAACAACCTCTTTGGTATTCGTCGTCTTTGTTGAATACAACCTTACGAACTTAGTAAAAGCATCAACAACCACTAACACATGTTTTTTGACAGACCTAGAATTGTCTACCGGTCCATAATGATCTATGTGTATGACTTCAAACGGTATCTTCCCTTTTGGGATGTTGTGAAGGAAACCCTCCTCTTTACCTTGTTTGGCTGAATAAACTATACACTTTAAGCAATTTTTTATATGCGATCCTATTTTCTCTCTCATATTGGGGAACCAATAACTTTTCGAAATTAACTCACAGGTTTTGTCTGTACCTACATGACCCATTTCATCATGGTATTTGTATAAAACATGATCAATCATGTCTTCGGGTACTAAAAACACGATGGTACCATCATTCTTCTTTTTATACACCACTCCGTTTCTCATCTCATACGATTTACTTTCAGTCTCCTCTAACATTTGCTTAATCTTAACAATTTTACTATCTTTGTTTTGACATATTATCAAGTTTTCTTCGAACGTATTTGTTTCTATTGTCAACACATTCGTTGACCTACTTAACGCGTCTACATGTTGCATTCGACTTCCTGCTCGATGTTCTAACACCATTTCATAATTTTGTAACTCTAACGCCCACCTGGAGATTCTTGGATTGAGTTCTTTCCTCTTCAACGTCATCGTCAAAGAATTGCAGTCGGTCACCACCTTGAACCGTCTCCCTTGCAAATAAATCCTAAATCTCTCTAGGGCATACACTATCGCTAACGTTTCTAACTCGAAGCTGTGGTATTTGGCCTCCGCATCCGTAGTCCTTCTAGAGTAGTAAAAAATCGGATGAAATTTCCCATCCTGTTTCTTTTGAAGCAGTATGGAACCAAAACCTATGGCACTTGCGTCGCAATGTAATTCTGTTTCGTCTTTAGGATCATAAAGTGCCAGTACCGGAGTTTCTACTAGCTTTTTCTTTAGCGTCTCGAACGCATGCAATTGTTCTGGTCCAAAGTTAAACTCTCTGTCTTTTCTGACCAAGTCGTACAAAGGCTTGGCTATTATCGAGAAATCTTTGACGAATCTACGAAAATATGAGCATAAGCCTAGAAAACTTTGTACCGTGTGAACTTTTTGTGGTATAGGGAAATCCTGTATCGCTTTAATTCCTCTATCGTCTGCCTGTATCCCTTGTCCCGTGATCGTAAAACCTAGATACTTAATCTTCTGCTGTAGGAACATACACTTATCCTCTCTTAACTCCAACTGATTTTCTGTCATTCTTTTAAAAACTTCTCCAAGTATTCTAAAGTGTTCTTCATAACTTTTTGTTGCGATCATTATATCATCTAAGTAGACTATAACTTCATCATTTCTAATCATGTCTGAGAAGATCCTATTGATGTGTCTTTGAAAAGTCGACGGAGCATTTTTTAACCCAAACGGCATTCTAAGAAATTCGTATTGACCCAGCGGCGTAATGAAAGATGTGTACTTTATAGAATCTTCATGCATGTAAACATGGAAAAACCCATTCTTCAGATCCAGTTTTGAAAAAATCGTTTTGTTGGCTAGCCTATCTAACAAATCGTCTATAATAGGGATTGGATAACTATCCTTTGCTGTTATCTTATTTAACGTCCGAAAATCAATACACATTCTGATGTCTCCCGTCTTTTTCCTCACTAACACTATCGGCGAAACGTATTCCGACTCACTTTCCCTAATATAACCTTTTCTTAGATATTCATCTAACAACGAACTGAGTTCACCCTTTTCTGCATAAGAAAGTCTACGTGGACGACAATGAAAAGGTTTAACATCGTTGAGGACAAGGCTCATCTTTGTTTTGACTGTAGGTTCCGTGGGGCGATCGGCGTACAAATAATTTTTTTTATATAATTCGATCAGTTTTGTTTTTGTTTCAAAATTAACATCATTATCTATTTCTAACTTGACATCCATCTCGTCTTTATACTCAATTGACATAAGCTGTCTTTCAAATTCGCTCTGACTATCTGTTGTTATATTTTCTTTTGACTTAATTTCAATTTTTTTCTTTATGTCGGTAATTAATTTAAACTTCCCTTTTCTTAAAAAATCCCTTCCCAAGATTGCCTCATATCCAGTTGCCTCATCATCTACAATAATCAAATTAACTTCAATTCCAATTTCTTTCTCGAAAAAAATTACACCAGACACTACTCCAAGAACTTTTAATTTACTTTTATTTATTCCGTAGTAATTTTTTGTTTTTATTACACAACTACAACAATTTTTTTTAATGACATCCGGAATTCGTGACGTCTTTACCATGCTTATAGGGCTTCCGGTATCTATGAGGCAATCTAGAGAGATTTTCACATCATTATGTGAATCAAAACTAAATAAAAAATTTCTTACAAAATCGTTTGACTCCTCCTCTTCGTTCAGTTGATGAACCCTTTGTGCTAATTTCCGTTGGGGACAAGCAGCTACTATGTGTCCCTTTTCCCCGCACGCGTAGCAAACACCATACTCTCTCTTTGGCTTACGGCAAACACTCGCAACATGTCCCATTGAATTACAGTTGTAACACCTTACCGTGTCGTATGGCCTTCTCGATACTGTTGTCGTTGCACTCGTAGTCGATCCCGTTGCTGTTGGTCTTCCCTCCATCTCCTTTGCGCATTGTTGTATTCTGTGGAACGATCTGTATAATCCTGCTTTTGTCGTGAAGTTGCTAACCAGAGCGTGTAGTCTCAGATTTTCATCCGAAAAACCTTCGATTATGTACTCAACTAGTTCTTCCTCATCCAAGTCCAGTCCAGTCGCCAATCGGTTTTTGTCCAAATAGTACTCGTCGAAACTTTCCGTTGTCTTCCACTGTCTTGCCTCGAACCGTTTCCTGACTACCATCCTGTTTTCTTTCTTCGTGAAATCGTCTCTTAGACTTCCACACAACGACTCGACATTCAGGCACAAAAAATTTGGTTGTGCATTCAGCCACTCCTCTGCCTTGCCTTTTAACTTGGTGACAAACAGCGTGCGCAACATTTCATCGGAAACGTCGTACATTTGTTTTACGTTCATTAGCTGTGTCAACCAGACTTCAACGTTTGCTCCACCATCGTATTCAGGCACTAATTCTTTATACATAGTATACTGTTGCACTGCCAGGCTGCCGGTCGTCACTCTAGTTGTCATTTGTGCTGTTGTTGCCGTCATCGAACTCGTTTTCACTCCAGTTGCCACGGTTGAATTTGTCGTTGCTTCAGTTGCCTCCTCAGTTGTCGCTCCCGTCGTCGTCACCGCTGTCGCACTTTTTTCTGCTCCCGTTGTCTCTTCAATTGTCGTTCCCGTTGTCGTCACCACCGTTGAACTTGTTTTAACTCCAGCTGCCTCTTCGGTTGTCGTTCCCGTTGTCGTTCCCGTTGTCTTTTCCGTCTCTTGTCTTTTCTGTTTGCTCAGCTCTGCCATCATCTTCAATAGTTCGTTCTCCCTCGCTATTATTTCTCTTCGTAACAACTCGTTTTCCTTTTGTCTTTGTTGCCTCTCTGTTGCTGTTTCCTCTTCCTCAACCTCTTGCTGTTCATCATTGGACTCGTTTTCTTCTTCACCGTCGTCGGCTTCTTCGTCGTTGTCGTCAAGCAAGTTTTTTTCTTCATTTGCCGTTCGTTTTGGTGGAGGCAAACCGCGTTGTTCTACTGGTATCTCGTTCAAACGCACAGCTAAAGTTGGTTTCGTACCAGCGCTTGATTTGCCTAAGCGCTGTAACCACTCGCGCAGCTGGGCAGCTGTGTATTCAGACACATCGATCATTTGTTCCATTTTCTTTTTCTTTTTTTTTTGAATTTATTTGCACACCGCGCACGACAAAGGTATAGCAAATATCAAGATGAGAGAAAAAAAACAAGAATTTAGAAAGGAGGGAAAAAAATTTATGGCTTTGCTTGTGTGTCACACAACAAAATAAAACATCAAATTGACTCGAGTTTGTTTTTTTTTCGCGAGGAGAACAGCGTCACTTTAATTAAAACTGGGATGAACTATTTTATTAGAAACTTTACTTGGATTTACTAATCCCACTTCTGAATAATTTATAGTACATATATTTGTTAATCGACTTTAATATTTTCTAATATTTAAATAAAACACCGAGAGCTGAGCTGATGACCGCACCGTTTCGCATCCAATTTGAAACTGTCTTTATTTTCATATTTTAAACAAGAAGGAGAAGATAAAAGGAAAAGAGAATAGCGTTTGTACAATGGAAGTAGGGGTAAAGTCTATAAATAGCATAAGCAGAAATAACGATCTGTTGTACATATGTATATTTTGAAATGACAATCGGTTTATGTTATTGTATCAGTAAGAGTAATTGTGTTAGGAACAAAAATACAGAAAGATATTATACAACGACAATAGGATAGCATGCAGTATCTCACACAGTAGTAACTACTACACTAGGGAAGACAACCCTAGAATACCTAGCGCCCGCACTTGGATTCCAGCTGAACCTTCGTGCATGGCGGACATACTCCAGATAATCAAGATCAGGAATCCATCCTTGCCTACGCACAATTGAAAGATCGCTTAGCTGGAGGAAGTAAAGGGTTCTTATAGAAGCGCCATTGTTGTGATCAATAAGGAATCCCTGGCTCCACTAGCGCTGACCAAAGGTTCTATAAGATATGGTTTTGAGACCGTCACCTTGAAAGTCTATGAAAAAGATGAGACCTCTGCAGACTGCGAGCCTACACCCCAACTTGAAGGTGAACCTGTGGCCGAGAAGCCTGGAACATCGTCATCCCTACCATCCGTAGTTCACGTTGTACATGGTCTTCTTCGGCGACGATTCAACCTTCTACTGATGTCGACTACAGTCAAACCTTAATGGAGACTAAGGACTGCGAAGATATTCTTCTAAATGAGGATTAACTTTTGGGCTTATCTTCTGAATTGGAAGATAAAGATAGAACTGTGGTGGAGGTTGATCTGCCTAAGGGCCAGTTCGTTCACAGAAGGTTAAATCTTCAATTTGATTATCACAGATTTCCCTTAATTCAGGGTCCATGTTCTGTAACTCGGTCGAAAACTTTCGGAGTCGAGAAACATAGGAAATCGAAACAAATTGTGTCAAATTTCATACAAAAAAACTAGTTACGCTCCGTTTACACTGTTTTCGGTATGATTTTCTCGATGTGAGAAGTTACAGAACATTAAGAATCCGTGATTATCAAAGAGCGTTTGTTAATTTTTTTTTTCACCTTGATTAACTAATCATGGTTTTTCTACAAATCGTTCCATTTTCCAGTCTTTCAGTCAGTTTCACTGTCAAAACTTTATCAAGGATTAAGTTTCTTATTTCATTTAGTTGTCAGATTCCTCCCTGTATATAAATCTTGAATGTTTTCTTGTTGTGTTTTTCTTGTCAAATTCATGCAAAATTTACGTCCTCGATCTTGCAAATACAACCGAAGTCCTCCATACATTTTACTCAATAAAGAATAAAATGCCACTTACAGCAGAAAGTGCAGCCTTACAAATTCAAGTAAGTTGATCATTATTGCATTTTATAAAGAATTCCATTCAAGGAAAACCTCAAAGCCCTCCAAAGAACCATACATGAAATTGAGGATGAACGAAGACGCTGCGAAACGAGTCTCAATGGAAAAATCCGTGCGCAAATGTCTAATTTGCAACCACATAAATTAACAAGCCTCTATAAAACTGGCTTGCAAGACGCCACTCAAGAAGAATTTGTTATTCGACAGGCCATGGCTCGAATACAGGAAATAAGAAACATTTGTAACGAGCGTCGCATTCAACCAAGAAATGCTGGCAACAAAGAAGCGGAGCTCAATTGAAAATGCTGCAGGTATCGGCTCAGACACTGCCACTGTTTGTGAGTAAACCAGGAGAGAAGGTTCCTCCACTTTGTGGTGCTGTACCGGCCGAAAGTAATTATATTGCCAAAGCTGGTGATATTGTTGCTGCTGTGGTCAAAGGTTCCGAAGATGAAGAGTGGATTCTGGCCGAAGTTGTGCAGTTTTTGAGTGGACAAAACAAATATGAGGTTGATGACATAGACGATGAGCAAAAGGATCGTTATGAAGCGTAAAATCATTCCACTCCCTCTAATGCGAGCCAATCCGGAGACTGACGGACCAAAGGACACAATGGGTAAGACCGTTAATGACTCATCAAGCACTGTAAATGTATGAATTTGTTGATTTCTCTAGTAATGGCCTTGTATCCACAAACAACATGCTTCTACAAGGCTATCGTCTCGAAACTGCCACAGACATCAACCGAAGAGTATGAGCCGCCTCTTCCAGTAGCTCAACGGTATGTCATTGCCTACAAGCCAACTAAGAAAAATGCTGGAGGCGCATCATCTGTCTGACAGCAGATTCTATCGGATAATTCATGCGAAAACTTGTAGCCCACAAATCAAAAACAACAAGAATCCATTATTTAAATCTTTAAAATATTGTATTTAATATATACTTAACTCATATAAAAATAAATCTACTTAACAATTTTATTCATCGTCCTCATCCTCCTTTTCTTCCATCTCAACATCGTTTTCATCGTCGCCTTTCGATTAAAATTTTTTGATATTCATCCCCTTCGCTTTCTTCAGAACTCCACGAATCCCAAATACATGTAACAAAATAGATCCTGGATACCTCTCTACATCCTGCTGCCCGGACCAGCCTCTATTTTGTTACATACAATTTCCAGATGCACTTAAATAATAATGAAATTTATATTTTGAAACATGGGTGTAGAAGCGTCAGATCGAGGATGTTGAGAGAGCCAACAGCAGGAATGAAGTTCGGACGAATCAGCCTACTTAACATCGCCTACAAGATCCTCTCTGCCGTAATATGTGAACGTCTGAAGCCTTTCATCAACAATCTTATTGGTCCTTATAAATGTGGCTTCAGGCCAGGAAAGTATACCATCGACCAAATTTTCACGTTGCGGCAGATCCTGGAAAAAACCTATGAACTCCAAATCGATCGCGTATGACAGCATCTACAGAGACGAACTGTATAAAGCTATATCTATGTTTTGGTATCCCTGCCAAACTCGTTCGGTTGTGCAAAACGACGATGGGGAACTCAAACTGCGCCATCAAGGTTGGAAATGAGACATCCGATTTCTTTAACATCGTTTTGTTTTCGTTTGACAAAAAAGTAAGCAAAAATATCAGTTTATAAATCAAGCATGAAAAAACTGAATTATAGTATATCCTTGATTAAATTGCAAAATTGGATGATTAACGAAATCTCAAATTAAGTGCTCAAATCATGGATTTATTAATTAGAGTTTTTGTGAACAAACGAATTCTAGGATTATCAACTGGAATAATCCTTGATAAAAGATGATCAAGCTTGAACGAACTGACCCTAATTGTATCCAAAACGATGCAGTTAGTCTCCAACACTCCATCAAGGTGTCAGCCTCACTTCTACTTCGATTAGCCAGAAGTGGGGAAGACATCGTCCTGATCCAGGAACCATGGATATTGCAATCCATTATTCGTGGACTCAGTATTCCTGGGGTGGAATCGGCTAAAATCAAAAATGATTATCACATTTGTGATAGTCACATGTGATGAAATGAAATTTTCCGTCTGCGTAAGTGCCTGGCTACACAGGGATTTTTCAAGCTACTGAAAAATCACGTGCGGTGGCTACACCAAAGATTAATTATGTAACAAGATGGGAAACTGACTTACGTTTCACTCCCTAGATCCCGCAATTTTCATATTCTTTCATTTTATTTTCTTTCCTTGTACATGAATAATACAAAAACAAAGAGATGAGGTGGAATTCTTATATTTTTGCAGTTCTCTTTTGTTTGTTTTCGGATTTTCAAATTTAACGTAGATAACTAGATTGAATTTTCAAATTGTCAAACACGTTTTTCTTAAACCCACCACGAAAATACTTGAAGGATGCGTTCCGAAGCTTTAGGCTGAAAACTTACTTGTGCCTTACATTAAGATATGTTTAAAGGCAGAAGCACACTCAAATATTTAAATACATAATATACTGAATTTAGGAAATATCAGGCATTTTCATGGTCAATTTGATTCTTGTTCTCGAAAAATAGGAAAAAAGGGCATAACGGCGAACAGGGTTGCTGTTTTTGTTTTAACTTCAACAAAAAATTAAAATATGTATTTGTCATTTTTTATTGCATTCAATAAACAAATTCTTGTCTCACAACTCAAAAAGTGAAAAAACTTTACATTTGTAATTTGCAGCCAAAACAAACAAAAATGAACCGAAAAATTATTCCGTGTTTTCATACTTCATTTTCCATCGTTTAATATTTAGAACGTGTCATAAGTGGCCGAGAAACCGTTTCCAAAAACGAATACAACAAAATTATTTCTTGTTATTAGTTTTTTTTTTTGCAAGCATCTCTGTGTTAATAAAATATGTACTTAGCTTCATACAAAAAGTAAAAAAAAGGATATTTTAAAAGCCCTTCATCTTGATGCCTCAGTGTTGGAAAATAAAAATACTAAAACATTTTGATTGTTTGTATGAATGAAAACAAGAAAAATATTTCTCTTGCTTTACCAAAAAATACAGATTTTTTTTTGTTCTGTTCACAATTTCTATTACCGTCACTCTTTGAAAATGAAATTTCACGAACAATTTCTACGCCTGTTTATTTAATAGCTTTTACTTATTTAATAATTTTACTCTATCTGTGAACGTACCCATTAACTCACCTCTTTTTTCAAAAAAAATCAAATTTAACTGCCAAAATTATTCCCCTTTGGTGAATAGACGGATTGAAAGAATGTGTTAGTGAAAACACGCACACATCTTAGCAATCCGTAAATTTTAGCTTGTAGGCAACTGTCATTTTGACAGCTTTGCTTCCCATCTCCTTACCTTATATAATCTCTGGGCTACACACTGTTGTGCTTACTCACGTTCTTCATTTCCATTTCGTTGCGGGGAACGTTAAATGTCTCTTTTTTGTTTGACGTTATTGAAAATTATGACAACCACAATAAATTCTAATCAAATTCAATATTCAAATCAAATTCAAATAGCGCTTTCGAAAGCCGATCGCCTTTCCGTTGATGTAGGTAAGTTAAAATTTCTTTTGAATGTCTACTTATTCTTTTCACGAAAGCTATTTTCCAATTCTAGGCTGAGGAAAACCTACTATAATTGGCGTTGAAAACTCGTGATGTGAGAATCGCGGAGAGGAAGGATATGTTATTACAACAGCCAATTGATTCAAAGAATTTGGATTCGAAGTTGTCGTCGATAAAAGTGTTGTACCAAATGAGACTCTCAAAGTATTCGATATGACGCAAAGACGCCGCCGCGCCGAGGGGACAATCCAAATCAAAAACTATGTCGACGTTCCTTTGAATCCATCATCGTGAGTGGGATTGTTGCGGAGAAGGTTTTTGTCGCAGCGCCGGTCGGTGTGAGGAACGATTGCTTTTTCATCGAATTGATGGTTTGTTAAGGGAGAACTTCGACAATGTTACGTATAGAAGAGAAGACTTCCACAAAATACGACGACATGGACATGATTTGAATTGTTGTTTTTTTTTTTAGTTTTAGAAGTTAAATGTATGTATGTAATATTTTTTATTCAATTGATTACACAAAATAGATAATACAACCAAGAGTTTATTTTAAAGGCTAATTACGTGGTTTTTACCAAGTAAACATCGGAAACCTCGCCTAGGAAACTCATGCTATTGTGCAGTTTGTTGGAAGAAGACTAATGGCTTACAAAAATCGAATCGAAATTCGAAATTTTGATGTTTGGCATTTGTATTTTCTGACAACATTGTAAAGACAACATCCTTGGGTACAAAAGTATAGACCATTTGTGTTCCTTTTACAAAGTTGGTAACAATAAATTCAATTTTATTAGTTTTAAATAAGATAAATGAAACACAAAATTGCTTTCAAAGCAAACGATTGATTCAATTTTGGTATTTAGGTCAGTTCTTGTTGTTGGTCGACAGGAATCAAACAGCAAAGGCTTTTTCTTCTTTAACATCCTTCACTTTTTCTATGGGCTTTTCTCAAAATGCATTTGCCCATTGGACAAGTATATAGCGATATTCATCCTGATGTGGCTGTTCTCCTGTTTCGAAATTTTTTCTGTTTTTATTCTTTGATTTCATCGCGAAGTGGTAATACATAATTGGTCACGATATTAAAAGTAAGGGGCCGGTTATAGCTATCAGAAAAACGGATCAGAAAAAATATTCTTTTCCAAATTTGACTACTCTAGAACTTCATTTGAGAGAAATATTTATGCAATTCGACGAACATTTGTTTGAAATATATTTTTCAAAAAGAATTAAAACATTTATGACCGAATTTAATTGGAAAATTGAATTTAAATTTTTTTCTGATGAGATTTCATTTTTCTGAACAACTGATTGTAAAAACTTCAAAAATATTCCATTTCGTTTTTCTGATGTGTTTCGATTTTTTTCTGTTCCGACCACATCAGAAAAAATTTTTCTGATGAAAAAAAAATTTCTGATGTCATAAAAAACAGCGCGAAGCTGAATTGACATTCAATTTCTGACACAAAATTTTTGTTTGCTATAAACACTCATCAGAAAAATGTTTCAAGTTTTCACTGTTTCAATTTTTTCTGATGGATTTTTCTGATAGCTATAACCGGCGCCTAATAATTATTCCAAGGTGGTTGAAAAATACGGCAATCAAATGTTTTACAGATATTAAAAAAAACACATTTGTACAAACTGAATTTTTTTAAATGACAATGACAAAGTCAGAAATAAAATAAACAAACATCATAAAGAGAAACAATATAGGAATGAAACTGTATTGCTCACACAGAAAATTCAGTTCCCTTCGTGAGCATCTTCCCCCTTCACGTTTCGTTTCTCTTGCCTACAAACTCACTCGTTAGGGCACTGAAAAATCCCTGTGTAGCCAGACACTAAAATTATCACAAAAATTTTTTTTTAGTTTTGGAATCACTTGGCCAAACTGACGTTTGTAATTGTTGATAGTTGATTTTTATTTCAACTTGGAAAATTAAAACAAACGTAAGGAATTCTAATTTAAAACCAAATTATCTGCTGAGCAGAACTTGGTCAATTGATTTTTAAAAGGTAATTAATCCGCAAATTTAAACATATTAGAAAAATATCAAAATTTCCTTTAGTATTTTTAGATGAACGCCGAAAAAATGAACGTTTTCAAGCGGAATGGCCGCAAAGAAGAAATCCATTTTTGAAAAATCACATCTCGCATCCAAAAGCTTTGCTACAACTTGAACATGGATTTCGTTGATCCTGTAGCAATTACCTTCAATGTAACTCTATCTCTATGCTAGAATAACAACCCAGGAGGTGGATAATCTGGCAAGCGACCAGGAGCATTCGCCTTCTATCTAGAACCCTGGCATTCGGACGTTTTTGAGTTCCTTGACTTGAAGAAGAACACCGGAAAGGAGGAAACTCGCGCACGTGACCTCTGCTATGCTCCGTGGATTCCTGATTTGTTTGTGAAACGTGTCGTGGCCGACGGAGATTGGTAGCTCATGTGTCCTCCAAGAAGGAGGGTCGCGGTCGAGACCGGAACACACTACACGCTCTACAAGGACGTCTGCAATCGCAAATCGAATCAACAAAATATCGAAACAATCAAATGCAGTAATCTGTGCACAGAAATTGTCGAGTTTTCAGCTCCAGATGAAATAGCTGTCTGCAATTTGGCGTCGATCGCTTTGAGTGCAAGGGAATCCTGCAATAAGAAATGTAGAATACAACTCCAACCAACCTCTGCGATTGGGCCGCTCTGAAGAAGAACATTTCGAACGTGGGTGTTGACCTACCGAAAATAGCAATTCAATGCAAATCTAAACATTGTGGTCGAGTGTACCTATGCTTTTTATTAAATAAAGAGAATATTATTTTATAAAGTTGAAAGGTCTTGTTTTTTTCTTTCCTTTCGGTACCAGTTGCCCGTAGCTAAGTTGGTAAGTGCGTTGACTGCTAAGCAGAACGTCGTTGGTTCGAGTCCTACTCAGGCCAAGTTTTTATTTCATCTTTCACGGGTACTGCCTCTTGCGAAGACCTGACAAATCTTCCATGAGTATCAATCTGTCATGAAAAAGTGCTTCTCAACTTTGCCGTTCGGAATCGGCGTTAAATTGTAGGTCCCCTCAATTCTCCACACGCACTCAGAGAATTGTTGATGAGAGTAAGCCACTTAGGCCTTGGCTCTTCAAGAGCTGTCGCGCCACTCTATTTATTTTTTATTTTGTTTCGGTACCAAAATTAATAACAATTTGGTTTGTTATGTGTTTTATTGAATAGTTTTTATTGCAATAAGCAATGCTTTTGATAAGATAAACAATATTTTAGTGTCGGATGATTAACCAACGCGTTATATGGCTAGCGAAGAGCCCTGGAAGCACTACGAGATTCTTGACAATGGAATCAATCAATTTAGCCAACAGTTGGGAAAGCGACCGCAAAAAATTGTCGCAAATAAGGTCGACGAGACGAGCAAGAAGCCGAACTCAATGTTATGGAACTCGAACAGCGACTTAAACATTTTATGGCCAAGAGAATCACTAAACGAAAATGTTTTGAAAACTTTCTTAGGAAACTCGAATCATTTCATACCCTTTATCATTTCGTTCTTGTGAAATCCAATTGATAGAAGAACAAAACCACATGCTGGTGCTTGTAATTCACCAAGGAGATTTCAGAAAACTGGCCATTCAAAACAGCAGTTCCGGAAAATGCAGGGGCTGGTTTCTGGAAAGATGGCATCTTGATATAAAAAAGATAAATTAAAACTGAATAGAGTTGAAATTAAACCCACCATCAGTCGTGGATATCCATGTTCATCATCTATTTGCAAAGATTAACCAACACGTTATATGGCTAGCGTTGCAGCAGAAACTGTTGATAGGAATGATTAAATGGCTTTCCATCAAATGTAAGTAGTTTCTACTGCTAGGGTAGTCATTTAACGTGTTGGTTAACCATCCGACCTTATACCACGAAAAATATTGTTTATCAAAAACGCATTGCTTATTGCAATAACAACTATTCAATAAAATACGTAAAACAGAAACATTTGAATGGACACAAAAATGTTCACTTTATTTTTGATTTCATACAAAACATTGAAGCAAATTTTGTATGAAAGTGACTACTAAAAGCTTGTCACAGAAAAAAATCACAAAAATGTGATTGTCACAAGTGATAATCACCTTACACAGACCAAATTTGTGATTTGTTATTATCATTTATCACAAATCACCTTAGCCGATTCCACCCCTGGTTACTATTTACTGTATGTGAGTGATAAAGATGACCTAGATCTTGCATAAATTACCAAAACGTAGCAAAGCCCAACTCTCAGCCTAAGTATAAGCGGATCACTTCGTACGACCCCATCTGCGGCACTAGACACCCTACTTTATCTGACACCTCTGGATATAATCAGCAAACAAATAGCTGCTAGTTCTGCTATTCGCCTGAATGCCTCTTCACAGCGGACTAACAATAACATTGGCCACTCTGTTATTCTTTCAAACTATCTAGAACCAATTCCAAAGCACACAGACTACCACTACAGACCATTCCCCAACTACAGAGGTGCGTTTTTGCGCTGACGATAGTTGACTATAGTTTTTGTGTCACACTTTGACACACCAACCACTTTCAACTCACCTCCTGAGATGGATTGGAAATAGTTAGAGATAGTTACGATTTGACACATCAACACAGACCGCAAAAACGACAATTGTGATTACGAATCGTAACTATTGGCGTGCAAAAACGAGAAATAGTCAACCATTGTTGATTATAGTTGATTATAGTCAGCGCAAAAACGCACCTCAGTTCGATAGAAACTTCAAAATTCTTATACCAGCAGGAAGGTAAAATAGGATATTCCTGGAAGACGAGGCAATCCACTTCTATACAGATGGATCGAAAACTTGTGGGTTGTTGTAGGTGTGTACTCTGACCCACTAAAACTAAGTCTCTCATTCAGCCTTCCAAATCATTTGAAATAGACGAGAAAGGAAGGAGAGATGAAAAGAAGAGATGGATAGAAAGAAGAAAAAGATGATGAAAAGACGATGTTCATCGAGCTGGCTGATGACAGTCCGATGTGCTGGCACTCCTCGCTGTCACTACTGATGTCGGTGCAGTGACAGTTCCCCTTAGGCTGAAACAATGAAAGGAAGGATTTGACAGATGTCAGAAACGAGGAAGGGAAGAAATAGAATGGAGAGAGAGAAAAAGATATAGATGAAGACCCGGAAATGTCCCAGGACTCGAAAGGAAATGGAAAGAAAAGAAAGAAAAGATAGACCAAGAAAGAAGACCTAAGGGAGAGAATGCGCAGCCGTCCGCTGCGAGGGTCGCGGCATGCTTGCAGTGCTCGGCCGAGCTCGCCGGAATGGGGGGGATCTTGCCCTCGCAAACGAACCTCCTCCTATTTCAAAAACATATAAAATGCCTGGAGAGATAACGACAAAAAAAGCGATACCACCACTGGTGTTCCACCACACTTGAGGGCTGCAGGTGACGGTGCAGCTTGGCCTTATATTCCCACCCCTCCGTGGAATTCGGCAGGCCGATGGAAGTCCGAATTCCCCTTGATTCAAGTTCCTTTAAACGGTCATCATCACCCCTGAAAAGTCAATTTCGCCACTTCCCCTAGCTTACCTTTAATAGAAAGTCGCTTCAAAATTCCATTGAGCTATCGCTCAACCCAAAATCAATGAAAAGAATTCCACTTGGTTCGACATACATGTCATCAAATTCATTTGTTTATTGAAACAATATTTATAGCGAAAGCGAAAACGGATTAAAGGTACATTAAAAAGACAATTTTAACAAACTAGAAAACTGAGTATACAATTATAGTTTGAATACAATGAAAACAATAAAAATTTAAGAAATATCAATGACAAAAAAAGTTATTTAAACAATGATCGAAAATATTCCAAAAAGGTATCAAAATGACCAAAAAAAATCTGGAAAATTCGCCGGTTTTCCTTCAGACGAAACCTCCCCAAAAACCTCGCAACTACTGTTCGGTGTATCACTTCACACCAACCAAAAACAAACGAAACCCTCAATATCCTGCCTACAGATAGAGCTCTATTTGTGGGGGTGTATTGGGGGGCAAAATCTTGCTTACCCCGCGCGAAGTTTGGGCAGAATTCCTCCACGGAATCTTTTCACTAATTGCCGGGAAAAATTTTCCACAGTCTTTTGTGGCACTCAGAAATTACACAAATGAAATTTACGTTATAATTTTACTCAATAAAAAAAAGAATACAAAATGGACGACGGTTTCGCTTGCAAAATGGAATTCCAATACAAAAAAAAAGGTTTCTGACGCCCTTGTGCGTCGCTTCGCTCAATCCCGAGCTTCTTTCTTGAAACAGGAGCTTTTAGCTTGAGATTTTTGCTTGAAAACTTCTATTTTGAGCGGCTGCTGTCTACGTTCGTAGCGGCACACTTTACGACACGTCTTGCAAAATAGCCAATCTTCGGCCAAAAATGGCTCGGGCTCCAAAATTGTAGCGTTGCCTCGAAATTCGTGTTAAATCACAAAAACTATTCGCAGTATATATATAAAAACACAAAAAAAACCCGAAAGGGGTGTCGCTCTGCGGCTCGCCGCGCCGGCACCTAATTTAACATTCTAATTAGAACCTAAGTCACCAATAAAATTTTCTTAATAACGAGCTTACTTGGTACCCGGAGACTCACGGGCTTGTGGCTCGATTTTCTCCTTGGCCAAACTGTCGCTCTTACAGCTGTCTTTATATGGACGTTTTTCGTAGTCGTCGTCGGCAGAATGATCACCCTGCGTCGCCAAGAAAACACACAAAACACCAGAATTAGTTACCGATTCCCCAAAAACTGTCACAACTTCGATAAAATCGAATTGCACTCACCCTTTCAATAGCGTTAAACTATGCTTAAAGTTATTCGAATTAGATCCCAATTCCGGGAACAATGGTTTATCGCAATACTTTACTAAAAAGCTTACTTTGTTCACTTCAAAAAAAAAAACGTTCAACAAATTCTTTATTGCACGACTGACGAACTTCAAAAGCCCTCTAAAATTCAGACTATTCGTAGGCCTAACTTCGCCGTCGGCAAACTTTTTCTCTACCGCAGAAACAGCCACGTCATGCCGGCGGTAAAACTTCGCCGCGGTCCACTTTTTTTCAGCCGATAAGCCGGCTTAAATATCGCGCCGCTGTATGTGCGTTTAAATCACCACGGTCGGCATCGTCCAGACCAAAACAAACCAAATTTTGCGTCATTTTTGTGTATGTTGTTATCGTCAAAATATCTATTTATTCGTGTTCGTCGCATTTGTTATTGTTTGTTTACATCAATAATGTAATATTATGCATGTTATCATTATGTTGTCATTTTATGTTGCCACTATCGTCTTACTGTCATTATATTCATTGCACCAATTATATGTTGTATGTAGGTGAAAACCACAAAGAAAACTATAAAACGCTAATAACCTACACTCTTTACCATAAAAACAAACATCTCCTAGTCGTTGTCATTCTTACCCTTACATCACTTTCAAACACAAAAATTTCCATCTTACAATCCTTAACCCCAAAGGAAAACAAAAAAAAATCACTCTAATAAACGTCAATATCAAACCTATTGCACCATCCCTCAAACTTTTAGTACTCCTTTTTCCAGGTAACTTTCCAGGAAGAACTTCCAATGATCATCTGTCGTCATAATTTCCTTTTTCTTTTCAGCCATTTGTAATTTATCAATGGGACCGAACTCAAGAACATCGACACGAGGTAAGCAAAAATGCAACAAAATTCGCCTAACGGATTACGTAGTAGGTGTAGAAAACTGAATTAATATTCTATATAATTTTTCTTTTCAGATAATCCACTATATGCTGAGGGCAAAAGGTGCATCCGACCAGAGCAATTGGAAAAACAATATCGTACGTATACCTGAACATATTTGTTCTTGTTGTGCCGGTTGAACTTCTTTTTATTTTATTATTATTCGTTTCAGATCGTCCCCCGGTGCAGAAGACGCCGCAATTTGCCGACGGGGTACGGCCAGCACGACGTTCTTGGGTCGGCAAGGAGTAAAAAAAAATCGTAAGTATGCATATTATTTCATATGTCATAAATTGCATCCCTTATGAATTGTTTCTTTTCTTTTCGTACAAGGTCATCTTTTAGCGCCGACGACGCCTCTTTTGCCATGAAGGAATGCCCGGACTGAGTGGATGCCGCAGCAGTAAAAACAATACCATCTATGGTCACAGTAGTCGGTCGCAGCCAACCAAACCATCTTAAGTGAGTAATTTCTATATTCGATAAACATTTGATGTTGTCCTATAACCGATAATTTCTGATATTGTTGCAGGTCGGTGAAAACGAAGGTCGTCCTCAAAACAAAAACTTCACCTAATGTGTTTCGCCGTTGCTGTCTTATGGGATTTTCATTCAACCACCACGAATCGCTATTAAAATTCGATACTTTTTTTTTCTTCCATGTAATTTTGTAAAGTTAATAGTAGCAATCTCTCATTTTGAATTTGTGTGTGAAAGCTATTTTAGCAAATTTATGTTCTTCAATTTAAAATGTGTGCTGCATTGAATTTAAACACAATTTGTGAATTAACGATCGCCAAAATAATATGTTCACCAAATCATGCAACAAGCCAAACGTTTTGAGTATTAACAAATATTAAACTGTCCGAAATGACAAACTCGTAGTAAGTGTGAAAATTCGAGTGAGAATAGGTCCGTTCTTTTACTTTTTGGGCAGTTTGTGCAAAAACTGTCAAAAATTGAGGAGTGGGGATGAAATTTGTGATTTGCCCAAAAAGTAAACGAACGCTTTACAGGCAAAATCTGCCCAATGCACAAAATTATGTCAAACGTCAAAAAAAATTCAATGTACTTCTTATGGTTTGACAGAATTTACACATTTGCCACAAGAAATTTTTGTAGCTAAATTCGGCAGGAAGGGGAAATATTTTTCTCCTTCAAAAGTGACATATTTTAGTTTTTGTGGCAGTAAACGAACGCAAAAGTGGGAGTTTTGGGCAGTTTTGGGCAGCTTTGGGCAGTTTTGTGAGGTAAACGAACGGACCTAATATGTGTAAATCTGTCTCCAAAACGAGACTTCAGAGAAATCCAATCGTCCAGTAAAATGCCATTATCCATAAGTGAAAATAAAAAATGAAAAAAAAATTGAAATGTGTATTAAAGCAAACTGGAAAGAGTGTTCTGTCTTTTCGTAGCAAGATGAAGTGAATTGTGTCGTGGTGTTAAACAAAGTGTTCCTCCTTGGCTCAATGCCAATAGCTCCTCCAGCCGCAAGCACCTTGAACGCCACCGTAACAAAACACCGGCGCTGAAACGGAGCCCTGCATCGGTCCAGTGACGGTGGACAAGGGGCAGTTGAATCTACGTATGCCAATCTTCCTGTGGGGAAGAACCCACGCAACCTGCAGCCGGGCAAAATACCAGGTCAGACTAATCTAAGTTTCTCTTTCAATATTATTTTTACATAGCCTTATTTATATTTCTTTTTAAGAATCCCCGTCTATTGTTGTTACTTATTTTAGTATACGTTAGTTAACGCAAGCTACCAAGAAAATATTTTAAAATTAAACAATCAAATTTACTTTTATGCTTATTATTTCAAAACAACCTAAAAACAAGTATGACGAACGCGAAGAATAATTATCCCTAATTTACCATTTTTACTAACAATACAAAATAATCACAGTTGTTTGGAATTGGTCTAAGGTGTAAAGGGCCTTGACCATATCACAGTTCGAATGTTTTGGTCGCGCCTTATCACTGAAGGAATAGAAAAGCGGTTGGCAAAGGGGATATGCTACCGGAGTTATAACCAACAAGGACGCGGCCGGGTCTTATACTCGACTTGGGCCGGCGGTCGATCAGCATTTCGGAACCTATCTGGAATTGATCGTCGTCTGGTTTTCTTTCTTTCAGTTCAGTCTTCTAAAGAATTTTGTTATCACAGTTCAATGTTTACCTAGCCTAATCAGTCTTGTATATATATAAAAAAACATGTTGGTGTATTGCACAATCATCCCTCCAGTATTTAGTCATTCATATGTAAACGTTTTCATATCACAGCTCGGTCTTAAGTTCTAAATGGTCAATATATATAAAAATAACAAAAAAAAATCAATATAAAAATATCACAGATGGGCTTCTAAGTCTAGCCAGTCTTTGAATCATTTTGGTTTAATGTACCACTACACTACAAAAATAAATACCTAGAAGGTCAATAGTAAAACACTATCATATCACTGGTCGATCAAATCGTCAAGTGGGTTAATAAATAAAACAAACAAAAAGTATCACAGTCAAGCTTCTCAGTCTGGTCAGTCCTTTTCAAAATTTTTGTACACCCCAGGGTGGTTCTTATATTCTACTCAGTCTTTGTCTCTTCATGTTTAAATATCACAGTGGGCCCTAATACTATTCTAGTCAGTCTTTAAAAAAAAATCTCCTGTATCACAGATCAGCACTTAATTCTAACTTAACGTAAGACTTAAAGCTAATCAGGTACAGTGGTGGAAAATTTGGTCAAAGACAACAGGTACTTATGGACTTCGGTCTGAACACGCTTGTTCTTTATCACAGACTTAGCAATTGTAGTTCTTTGGTAACTGGTGAATTCGCACCAATCTTAAGGTCTGACTAGAATTTAGTCAAGTTTTTTAAAAGAAATTTAAAACAAAATCTTTACTCTGACTAGGGACAAGTTTGAAGTTAACGTAACCGACTATCAAGAAAGCCTTCTCATTGCTTGATATCTTTTGCGTGGAAGATACCAATGCTTTTTCCAGCTAGATTCTCTAGCTCATAAAGGTTTTTACCTACAGACTTAACAACACGACATTTAACAAATTTTGGACATAACTTGGCTGACAATAGCTTAGACGAGTCACTAAGGACGAAATTACGTTTGAAGACTTCTTGTCAAGGACTATACTTTACATTTCTTGAACGGAAATTATAAGTTTTAGCTGCTCTTGCATTACTTCGAAGGATATTTTCTTTTAACTTATCGCGAATTATCTGTAATTTGGCTTGTCTGGGAAGTGTTGCTACTTCACCATCAGCTAAGTTATTTAACTTGTTCGCGATTTCGTAGCTGGTCCCATGCAGCATCATATTCATGCCGAACAGTGCATAATATGGTGATGTGCCAGTTGCCGAATGTACCGAGCTTCTTAAGGCTGCTGCTATCTCACTTAGGTGACTATCCCAATCGCGCTGGTCGGTTTGGAGATAGGAACGGATAGCAGCAAGCAACGTTCGGTTAACTCGCTCCGATGCATTGGACTGCGGAGCGTAATTGGCAGTCTTGAAATGCCTCACTCCGTACGTGGACAACAAATTCTGAAATTCCTTCGAAAGGAATTGCTTGCCATTGTCCGAGTGTATTAACTGGGGCACTCCAAACGTGTTGAACACTTCGTCACGCAAGAAACGAACAACACTGGACGCATTAGCAGCACGCAAAGGTTTCAGAAACACAAACTTGGACAAGTGGTCAAGGACAACAAAGACATACGCGTTTCCGTTTTTGGAACGCGGATACGGACCAATAAAATCAATGTACAGTTTCTGGAATGGTCTATCCGTAGAATAACTGCTTGTTATTGGTGGACGAGAAACTACATTAGACGCTTTTGACTGTTTACATGTAACACAATTTGATATATAATTTCTAACTTGAGTGGTCATGTTTGGCCAATAGAAAAATTGCCTTATTCTGGACAGCGTTTTGGCTATGCCGCCATGGGCAGATTGGGGTGGGTCATGAACTTTCATTATAATTTCATGAGTGAGGTTCGAAGGTACCCATAAACTCCATTGATGTTCATTTAGGACTTCGCTGTCAATGGTCTTTAACGTTTTTTTATAAATGAAATCATCTATGATTTTAAGGTCGGGCAATTCTTCTTGATGAAGACGAATCGTCTTCAATAGTTCGACGTATTCTTCGGACTTGAACTCGTCGGAGTCCAGGTCGATCAAGGGGACTGCTTGCTCTACAGAAACTGCATCTAAGTGTGCCCGAGAAAGCGTGTCCGGCACGACGTTCAGCGAACCTTTCCGGTGCTCTATGCTGAAGGCATACGCTTGGAGCTCTAGACTCCACCTCGCTAGCCGACCACTCAGGTCTTTCATAGTCATAAGCCACTTCAGACTTGAGTGATCGGTTATGATGGTGAAGTTCATGCCTTCAACATAGGGCCTGAATCGCTTCACCGCCATCACTGCTGCCATACACTCTTTCTCGGTCACACTATAATTTCTCTGACAAGCGTTCAGCTTCTGAGAGAAGAAAGATATGGGCAGTTCACCTCCGTCTTCCGTCTTCTGAAACAGGACGGCGCCTATCCCAGAATCCGACGCATCACACTGGATGTAGAATGGCTTAGAGAAGTTGGGGTGTGTGAGGACTGGGGCTGAAGTTAATGTCTTCTTAAGCTCTTCGAACGCTTTCCGAGCTTCTTCAGTCATCTCGAACTTTGTCTTAGACTTTTTTAGGGTGTCTGTTAATGGGGCTGTTAAGGTAGAAAAGTCTTTTACAAACCGCCTATACCAGCCTGCAAGTCCTAAAAATCTCCTGACCTGCCTGGGATTTTTCGGGATTGGGAAGTTAGCTACCGCCTCGACTTTCTCGGGATCTGTCTTTAATTTCCCACCACCAACGATAAAACCCAAATATTTCAGTTCCCTGAAACAGAAACGGGACTTTTTAACGTTGATGGTGAGATTCGCCTGTCTAAGACAGGTAGCTACTTCCTCCAACAATTTGAGATGACTTTCAAAGTCCGGGGCTATTATTAATAAGTCGTCTAGGTAGACGAAGACGCGATCCCGTAAACGCGCAGGGATCACCTTGTCCATTAACCGACACAACCTTTGGGCAGCGTTACACAACCCAAAGGGCATGACGGTAAACTGGTACAAGGGTCGCCCTGGCACCGCAAACGCCGTCTTCTCCCTACTGGTTTCCTCCAGCGGTATCTGCCCGAACGCTTCTTTAAGGTCTACGCTGCTAATAAAATAAGTATCTGGCAAGCGACTAAGAAGACCGTCTATGTGAGGAAGCGGATTAGCGTCTTTCTTCGTTACGGCATTCACCCGTCGCGAATCGAGACAAAATCGATATTTTATGTCACCGTTATCTCCTACTTTTTTAATCAACACTACGGGTGAACACCAGGGACTTTCGCTCTCCTCTATTACCCCTATCTCCAGCATCCTGTCTAATTCCTTATAAAGCAGGGCTTGTACCGCTGGAGATACCGGGTAGTGGCGTTGCTTTACTGGGATTGCGTCGCCGGTGTCAATGATATGACTCATTATGGACGTTTTCCCGAGTCCGTGGCGCTCGTAGTCCAGGAACTTCATCTTTACTGCTTCTAATTGGGACTGTTGTTCAGGCGACAAAACATGGGCATTGGGATGGTGCATGACTTCTGGTTCCGTAATGGAGCTAATAATATTTGGAGCGACACGAAATGCCCTCCAGAAGTCAACCCCAAGATAACATTCTTGGTCGAGGCCGGGAACTAAATAAAATACCATTTCGTCTTCAATCCCGTTGTAACCTAACCTACACTTAATTTTTCCTACTATTTCTTGGGTTTTCCCATCTGCCGTTTTCACACCAGACTTATGTTTAATTATACTTAAACCTACTTCTTCGACAAATTCCAGACAGTTTTTCCCGAGAATGCTGATACTCGCGCCGCTGTCAAGTAGACCATACAGAACCTTCGTGCCTATTTGAATTCTGGCATAAGGCCGAGGATCAGAACTAGTAAAAACTGTCGTCGCTGAAATACTATTCCTAGTCATTTTCCTAAGACGATACCTCTCCCGTGTCTTGACTATACGTTTTGATACTGCATTTACCTCTGAGTTGAATATTCTTTCCCTTGCTTCCTTATACTCTTTTAAGCGTATGTGGAAAGGCTTTATTTGGAAAATGTTTCTATTAATGTCTACTGTCTTCTTATCTAGGGTATCTTTTAATCTGTCTCTTTGTAATATTGTAATGTGCTTGTTACTTATGTTACTTTGTGTTTGTTCACCTACAATGTTCGAGGTGGTTCGTGGGGCGTCTGTGTCGAACGCGACTCCCCCAGGCTCCTCGCGTTCGGCCTGGAGTTTTCCGGTCGACACTGCGGACAATTTGGTTTGATGACGCCTTCTTTTCCGCACCCGAAACAATAAATTCTATTGGTCGGAGACGAACAATCGACGTAAGAGTGACCAACAGTGTGGCAATTCCAACACTTTAGTGTTCTTGTTTCGTTGCTGATTTTGTTGGTTCGGGGTCGAACATTAGCTTGCTGGAAAGCGTCTATATGCTCTTCCTCATATTCGGGATCATCGTAAGCCAGCTCGTTGGCTACAAACCGGTTTGGTTGCCTTACGGGTCTAGCTAAGTCTCGCTCACGATCTCCTCCACGCGGTGGAAATGCATGCTCGGCATCCTTGCACGCTCGCCTCAGTTGTTCAAGGTTGAAAAGCGCTTGCGGGTATACCAATCTCCCGATCCGCTCGTTCAGATTCCGTTTCAGGATTCGGACCAACTCTTCTTCGGAGATCTGTATCCCTAGTTGACTCTTCATTTTGTATATGGAAGCAAAATAGGTGTCGATAGGCTCCCAAGCTCCTTGGCGTCTATCCATAATGTCCCTCATGATCTCGAGGTCGGACTTTGAGTTTCGGAATTGACGCATTAGCGCGTCTCTGAGACCGGTCCAGTCGGGACGGTAACTGGTTCGTTGGTACTGCCAGTACCATTCGTATGCGGTCCCCGATAGTAGTAGGTGGAAGTCCCTTAGGATTTCCGTCCACGAACATTCATGCTGTCGTTGGAGCATCTCGACACGGAAAATGAAATCTTCGACGGTCAGTCGATCCGGCTTTCTTTCGAAGATTATGCCCCACTTATCTATCCGAATCGGTGGTCTCGCTTGTCTTAGCGGATAGTGCGGCGGCGACCTAAATTGGGGTTCAGGGTGACGATCTTCCCCCTGATGGTATCCCTCTGGAGGATATGGCATCCTGTGTCCATATGACTCCTGACCGTAGGGATGGGTTCGCTCTACATACAGCCTCTCTTGGATCATTCGCCTAGAATGATCCGGCTGTGGGGGAAGTCTGTCAGAGTATTGACTTGGCTGCGCATGTAGTAACTCCGGAGTGATTCTTTGTAAAGTATTTGACGCTGGTGGTAGCACGCTTCTCACCGGAAGTTGAATTGGCGGAGCTTGAATTCTTTCAAGCGCAGCTCGGGACGTCGACGGCTGACGCACCTTCGGCGGCCTAACTCTCTCTGAAAGTGGTGGAGTCGGTCGTGTGGCGTAGTTGATTTCCTTCATGAAATCTAGGAATCCTCTTCCCACTTCGCTTCTGACGGCCTCTGAGACGTTTCCGCTTATCGAGCTGGTGTACGAATCGTACGCTTTCACGACCGCTGAATTAATTAGCGTCTTAAGTTCAGCCGATACGCTACTCGCCGTTACTTCCGCGGCTCGATCTTCTTGGTTTCTGGGTTGTCCTGTCAAGGCGGCATCTTGGGGCGGATAGACAGACTCAAGGTCGATCAGGCTGACATCGTTATCTCTATCCGATTGTACTTCCACTATCTTTGCTTGGTCTGATCTTCGGTGGTCCTCTTCTGCCGAAGTCAGATGGCTGTAATCAGGCGTGGTAATGGTTTTGTCGGTTTCACCGGACCCACTGGTCCCGGTTGATGACCCTTGGACAGGTGGCTTTTGTCCAGCCGTATCACCCACGACCTGACCTTTCGATCTACCCGGGTTGTCCATCGATTCCGGATCTTGATTGGCTGAATCGGTCGACTCCTTATTAACAGGCGTTTGTTCTTGAATAGGTGTATCGCCCGATCCGGGGGGTGGAGTGCGCTTCACGGGCATTACGTCGTCGATTCCCACTAGTTTAAGTTGTCGGCGGGTGACGGGTCTATCGAAAAACTGTATTTTGCGTGGTTTTCTTGTTTTCTTGACAGGGTTGTCACTCATAACCTACACAAAAACTATGCTAGGGTGACTCCCTCAGAAATCCTAGCAATTTATACGAATTGGTATCTATAACTTCTCTACTCCCTGACGAAATACTGAACCAAAACAGTGATCTATTTCGAACAAAAAAATTGAACCAATTGATAAATACAAAAAAAAATTATAATTTGCAAAGACAAAAAAAAATAACATATAAGAAATGAAAATAAATATGAAAATAAATAAAAAAAAGTTTAAATAAATAATATTGACAAAAAAATTTTAAGTAATAAATAACAAAAAAAAAAAGATGAAATAAATAAATAAATAACCAAAAAGCAATAATATATAAAAAGAACAAAAATGCAAAAAGATGAAGCTAACAAAAAAAAACTTCAAAAATGAAAATTAATAAATAAATAAATTAAATAAATAATTGAACGAAATGAATAAATAAATAACAAAAAGGAAAAAGAATGAATATAATAAATAGATAAATAAATAAATAATTGACAGAAATAAATAAATAAAAAAAAAATAACAAAAAAAAAAATATGAATTTGCAAAGATTTTAAAACTTCTATGAAGCAAATATTGAAAATCCTAAACAAAATTATGTATGGTTCACAAATTCTTGAACAAACAAACAAAAGAATTATCAAGCCTAGACCCTAAAATACTATTAACTTGTTGATGTCAAAACTGACCAACAACAAAAGAAACGAAAATTAAGAAAAAAAACTAAAACTAATTGTAACAATCCTAAGCGTTTGGCAAAGATTTATCCTTACCACTATGAAAAGGATTCTATATTTTTTTGTTTGTTTTGTGATTTTAATTGTTTTTTTTTGAATTTTTGTGTTTTTTTTTTTTGACTTAAAACCTAAACTTATTAACTACCAATCACCAAATTGACAAAAATAAAAATAAAGTACTAACTAAATAAGAAAATAACGAAAAAAATAAAAGAAAAATTTGCGCTATAGAATCAAAACAAAATTATAAGCACTAGAGGTCAAAACCTCAACTTCCACAAAAAAAAATCCTAATCGGTTTCACGAAAACTTCTTGCAAAAAAAAAATACTTCTACCAAAATGTCACAAGAAAATCTCTCTGACTTAAACTGTTTTCTCAAAACAATCTCTGAAAAATGTTGAATATTTGTGTGTTGTATTTGTGTTGTATTTTACGATTCGGGGGTGTTTGGGGTAGCCAGGGAAGTGGCTCTCTGAATTTGTGTTGACGAAACTGTATGACTTCAGTTTCGGTTGATGATGACGCTCAAAAGGAAAAAAAAAATGTTTACTCAAAGTGTGGTGGATATAGAAACAAATAAACTAAACGAAGACAATTTTTGAATCGTTTTTGTTGTCGGGGTCGGAACTCATCGTCGCGATTTGAAAAGCTTTCTAAAGAGCTATCTTCTCAAAGACTTACGCTTTGCCTCGAACCCGACCACAAACACGACTCAACTAGGAATGTCAGTTGTGTTTTCTTTAGACTCCGACCTGTTATCCGCGATTCAAGGGTTATGTAAAGACTCTACCTATGAAGACATGACAACCTAACATCGAAGGAACACAACTGACTAGACACTTAGATGTTCCGACCGTTCTCGTCTCGTATGCCAAATCGAGTCGTCGCAATTAAAACGCCTTCTCAAAAGCCATCGTTATTAAGACTTACGCCTCGACTTGACATATTTAACGAAAAAGGTTGGGACATTAGGGAAAAACTAGGGCAAAACCAAAAGTTCGCCATTCGCAATGTTACTTGCGAATGGCTAACCTTCGGCCACAACGTTGGGCGCCATTTGAAATAGACGAGAAAGGAAGGAGAGATGAAAAGAAGAGATGGATAGAAAGAAGAAAAAGATGAAAAGACGATGTTCATCGAGCTGGCTGATGACAGTCCGATGTGCTGGCACTCCTCGCTGTCACTACTGATGTCGGTGCAGTGACAGTTCCCCTTAGGCTGAAACAATGAAAGGAAGGATTTGACAGATGTCAGAAACGAGGAAGGGAAGAAATAGAATGGAGAGAGAGAAAAAGATATAGATGAAGACCCGGAAATGTCCCAGGACTCGAAAGGAAGTGGAAAGAAAAGAAAGAAAAGATAGACCAAGAAAGAAGACCTAAGGGAGAGAATGCGCAGCCGTCCGCTGCGAGGGTCGCGGCATGCTTGCAGTGCTCGGCCGAGCTCGCCGGAATGGGGGGGATCTTGCCCTCGCAAACGAACCTCCTCCTATTTCAAAAACATATAACATGCCTGGAGAGATAACGACAAAAAAAGCGATACCACCACTGGTGTTCCACCACACTTGAGGGCTGCAGGTGACGGTGCAGCTTGGCCTTATATTCCCACCCCTCCGTGGAATTCGGCAGGCCGATGGAAGTCCGAATTCCCCTTGATTCAAGTTCCTTTAAACGGTCATCATCACCCCTGAAAAGTCAATTTCGCCACTTCCCCTAGCTTACCTTTAATCACCCCCTAGAAAGTCGCTTCAAAATTCCATTGAGCTATCGCTCAACCCAAAATCAATGAAAAGAATTCCACTTGGTTCGACATACATGTCATCAAATTCATTTGTTTATTGAAACAATATTTATAGCGAAAGCGAAAACGGATTAAAGGTACATTAAAAAGACAATTTTAACAAACTAGAAAACTGAGTATACAATTATAGTTTGAATACAATGAAAACAATAAAAATTTAAGAAATATCAATGACAAAAAAAGTTATTTAAACAATGATCGAAAATATTCCAAAAAGGTATCAAAATGACCAAAAAAAATCTGGAAAATTCGCCGGTTTTCCTTCAGACGAAACCTCCCCAAAAACCTCGCAACTACTGTTCGGTGTATCACTTCACACCAACCAAAAACAAACGAAACCCTCAATATCCTGCCTACAGATAGAGCTCTATTTGTGGGGGTGTATTGGGGGGCAAAATCTTGCTTACCCCGCGCGAAGTTTGGGCAGAATTCCTCCACGGAATCTTTTCACTAATTGCCGGGAAAAATTTTCCACAGTCTTTTGTGGCACTCAGAAATTACACAAATGAAATTTACGTTATAATTTTACTCAATAAAAAAAAGAATACAAAATGGACGACGGTTTCGCTTGCAAAATGGAATTCCAATACAAAAAAAAAGGTTTCTGACGCCCTTGTGCGTCGCTTCGCTCAATCCCGAGCTTCTTTCTTGAAACAGGAGCTTTTAGTTTGAGATTTTTGCTTGAAAACTTCTATTTTGAGCGGCTGCTGTCTACGTTCGTAGCGGCACACTTTACGACACGTCTTGCAAAATAGCCAATCTTCGGCCAAAAATGGCTCGGGCTCCAAAATTGTAGCGTTGCCTCGAAATTCGTGTTAAATCACAAAAATTATTCGCAGTATATATATAAAAACACAAAAAAAACCCGAAAGGGGTGTCGCTCTGCGGCTCGCCGCGCCGGCACCTAATTTAACATTCTAATTAGAACCTAAGTCACCAATAAAATTTTCTTAATAACGAGCTTACTTGGTACCCGGAGACTCACGGGCTTGTGGCTCGATTTTCTCCTTGGCCAAACTGTCGCTCTTACAGCTGTCTTTATATGGACGTTTTTCGTAGTCGTCGTCGGCAGAATGATCACCCTGCGTCGCCAAGAAAACACACAAAACACCAGAATTAGTTACCGATTCCCCAAAAACTGTCACAACTTCGATAAAATCGAATTGCACTCACCCTTTCAATAGCGTTAAACTGTGCTTAAAGTTATTCGAATTAGATCCCAATTCCGGGAACAATGGTTTATCGCAATACTTTACTAAAAAGCTTACTTTGTTCACTTCAAAAAAAAAACGTTCAACAAATTCTTTATTGCACGACTGACGAACTTCAAAAGCCCTCTAAAATTCAGACTATTCGTAGGCCTAACTTCGCCGTCGGCAAACTTTTTCTCTACCGCAGAAACAGCCACGTCATGCCGGCGGTAAAACTTCGCCGCGGTCCACTTTTTTTCAGCCGATAAGCCGGCTTAAATATCGCGCCGCTGTATGTGCGTTTAAATCACCACGGTCGGCATCGTCCAGACCAAAACAAACCAAATTTTGCGTCATTTTTGTGTATGTTGTTATCGTCAAAATATCTATTTATTCGTGTTCGTCGCATTTGTTATTGTTTGTTTACATCAATAATGTAATATTATGCATGTTATCATTATGTTGTCATTTTATGTTGCCACTATCGTCTTACTGTCATTATATTCATTGCACCAATTATATGTTGTATGTAGGTGAAAACCACAAAGAAAACTATAAAACGCTAATAACCTACACTCTTTACCATAAAAACAAACATCTCCTAGTCGTTGTCATTCTTACCCTTACATCACTTTCAAACACAAAAATTTCCATCTTACAATCCTTAACCCCAAAGGAAAACAAAAAAAAATCACTCTAATAAACGTCAATATCAAACCTATTGCACCATCCCTCAAACTTTTAGTACTCCTTTTTCCAGGTAACTTTCCAGGAAGAACTTCCAATGATCATCTGTCGTCATAATTTCCTTTTTCTTTTCAGCCATTTGTAATTTATCAATGGGACCGAACTCAAGAACATCGACACGAGGTAAGCAAAAATGCAACAAAATTCGCCTAACGGATTACGTAGTAGGTGTAGAAAACTGAATTAATATTCTATATAATTTTTCTTTTCAGATAATCCACTATATGCTGAGGGCAAAAGGTGCATCCGACCAGAGCAATTGGAAAAACAATATCGTACGTATACCTGAACATATTTGTTCTTGTTGTGCCGGTTGAACTTCTTTTTATTTTATTATTATTCGTTTCAGATCGTCCCCCGGTGCAGAAGACGCCGCAATTTGCCGACGGGGTACGGCCAGCACGACGTTCTTGGGTCGGCAAGGAGTAAAAAAAATCGTAAGTATGCATATTATTTCATATGTCATAAATTGCATCCCTTATGAATTGTTTCTTTTCTTTTCGTACAAGGTCATCTTTTAGCGCCGACGACGCCTCTTTTGCCATGAAGGAATGCCCGGACTGAGTGGATGCCGCAGCAGTAAAAACAATACCATCTATGGTCACAGTAGTCGGTCGCAGCCAACCAAACCATCTTAAGTGAGTAATTTCTATATTCGATAAACATTTGATGTTGTCCTATAACCGATAATTTCTGATATTGTTGCAGGTCGGTGAAAACGAAGGTCGTCCTCAAAACAAAAACTTCACCTAATGTGTTTCGCCGTTGCTGTCTTATGGGATTTTCATTCAACCACCACGAATCGCTATTAAAATTCGATACTTTTTTTTTCTTCCATGTAATTTTGTAAAGTTAATAGTAGCAATCTCTCATTTTGAATTTGTGTGTGAAAGCTATTTTAGCAAATTTATGTTCTTCAATTTAAAATGTGTGCTGCATTGAATTTAAACACAATTTGTGAATTAACGATCGCCAAAATAATATGTTCACCAAATCATGCAACAAGCCAAACGTTTTGAGTATTAACAAATATTAAACTGTCCGAAATGTCAAACTCGTAGTAAGTGTGAAAATTCGAGTGAGAATATGTGTAAATCTGTCTCCAAAACGAGACTTCAGAGAAATCCAATCGTCCAGTAAAATGCCATTATCCATAAGTGAAAATAAAAAATGAAAAAAAATTGAAATGTGTATTAAAGCAAACTGGAAAGAGTGTTCTGTCTTTTCGTAGCAAGATGAAGTGAATTGTGTCGTGGTGTTAAACAAAGTGTTCCTCCTTGGCTCAATGCCAATAGCTCCTCCAGCCGCAAGCACCTTGAACGCCACCGTAACACATTGTAGCGTGTTTCAGGCAGAACTTTGGGCAATTAAGGAGGTCCTGTCCTGGCTCAGAGAAAACGTGGTATCCACATCTGATATCCGGATATTCTCAGACAGTCAGACAGCTATAAAACACCTGGACTCTGTCTCTACAAACTCAATTACGGTCCAAAACTGTTGATCGTCTCTAATGGAGATGGCACAACAGTTTAACAATTACCTTCACTGCAAAGCCAATGAACTCGACAATACAACACTACCCATTAAACCACAAATGGCTAATGTTGGTCTTGGTATACCAATCGCTACATGCAAACTTTTGCTACAAAAAGATGCTATTAATAGCGTTTTTTTTTTTTGGTAATCCGGAATTGGTACACAGAACTGTCCGATTCCGGACACCAAACGAACAGGCAAACACATTTTTTTGCTTCTAAAGGCCCAACTATAATAGACGGACGGGAACGGAAGCTAGCGTCAAAACTGAACGAACCGTTTCTTTCCGACTGTCAATTGCATTTGCTTACCCATAATTGAACGGAAAGCTTTCTGTCATTATTCTGTGCTGGGCAAATTGTTTTAAGCGCGCGAAATATACACGTGATTCTTGTTTTTTCAGGCATACAAATTTTATCAAAATGAATAAAAATAGACAATTTAAAATAATTAAGAGTTTAAAATCAATGCACTTCTTAATGGAGGCATTGTTTGCATTAAAAGAATTAGGTGTGCGAATTGGATGAACTGTTGTGAAAAATGGATTAATTTTTAACCACTACTGTGGTTGCTCCGCAGCTAGTCAAATTTTATTCAATGCGAAATGTCAAAATTTAACCAAACGTCAAGTTTTAACCCATTTTTAACTGAGTTCGCACACGGCCTAATAGCCTTTTCACATCAGACGCAAAACGCGGTTTTGCAAAACTTTTCAAAAACTTGAAGGAAATCAAGTGTTTTCCCATACAAATTTGTTGACAGCCCTGTTTTGCAAAACAACAAGTTTTTGTGAAAACCAGTCAAAACCAAAAAAGTGAAAGCATTCAGCACACTGATCTCTATATTACACTGGATAGTGTATTACCACTGATCTCTATATTACACTGGATAGTGTATTACCTACAAAGTATAACAGTTTTTTTGACTCCATTTGAAGATGACAGTCAGTGCCCCTTTTCGACTTTTTGACGTCTAACAGGTCTAACTAATGATGTCGATGTGTTGATATTTTTTATCGATATTTAATTTTTCGATATATCGATGTATCGATACAAAAATCCGAGTATCGAAAAGGTATAAAAAATCGATATTTTTTATGATTAAGGCCGTGTGCGAATTCAGTTAAAAATGGGTTAAAACTTGACGTTTGGTTAAATTTTGACACTTCGCATTATTTGACTAGCTGCTGAGCAGGTTAAAAAATGACAATAGTGGTTAAAAATTCATCCATTTTTATTTTTTAACCACAATTCATCCAATTCGCACACGGCCTAAGGCCATTTTTAACCCCTACTGTCATATTTTAACCTGCTCAGCAGCTATTCTAATTTTAACACATTTTATTCAATGCGAAATGTCAAAATTTAACTGAATTCGCACACGGCCTAAGAAAAACCTTCAAAAGAAATACCACACACTACACTCAATTAGTGTACGTAAATAAATCTGAGATCATGAAACATCAATTATTTGAAAACACAAGTGATTTGTCGCACCATTTGCACACAAAACATTCTCAACAATTTGCCCTCTCGCATCATTCACACCATACAAGCATACGTTCATAGTTCACAAGTTTTTCAGCTCGTACGCATAATACGAATCCATTTTGACAGCTTGGTTTCCTATCTTAAGGCGTTTTTGTTTTTTACAACTGAACAGAGCCTGAACTGCCAAACTCAAAATTGTGTTTTTTTTTCATTCAGAGTGTTCAGAGCAACAAAGTTTTGTTACTATTTTCGTTCAAAGCACTGATTCTGAATGTTCAGAATCGAACCGACGCGCTCGGAAAAAAGACACCGAGCATTGTGAGCAACATGCCTAAACAAACAAATGTAAAGCTTAATTTTGGGGGAAAATGAAAAGAAATGATAAAAGTAATAATTAAAATAGGCAAAATTATTTTCTTGTCATATTTTACCGATATATCGATATTTTTTTAGTAAAATATCAAAACCGATATTGATATTTTTAAAAAATATCGATACGATACTTTTTTGCATTTCGACATCCCTATGTTAGATAGGCTTCCAGAGATTAAAGTTGTTTCTCCGAGAAGATAGAAAAAATGAAATTCAGAGATAAGTAATATAGAGATCAGTGGTTCTTTGACGTATATTTTTGTTATACTGTTATACGAATTTTTCCCTTCTCGACTTTATAACAATGTTCAATTGGAGTCACTTTTTCTGTATGAATACACTATCCAGTGTATTATAGAGATCAGTGATTCAGCAGTCTATAATTCATTATATCGTATATATCGTATGTATCGATCGTATATATTTCTCCCTCCCTCCAATAGCAAGAGTAGATTGACAGTCTGCTTGTAAAATTGTTCACGACTAAACGTGTCAGTTGATATAGGGTTGCCATTTGAGAACATATAAAAATACAAATGAACAAATTCTTAGCAGCGACAAACAAATATTTTTTTCTTTTGAAAAATCGATGAGGAAAACTTTTTCATCCAGTGGTTTTCAATTTTTTTTTGATACACTAACGTGAATCAAACTTGCAACGAAAAACAAAGAGCGAATATATGTGAAAAAAGTGTGAATCTTCTAAAATGAGAACATATGGCATCCCTTACTTGACATCAAAGATTTTTAATGTCAAACAAAAACCTGAAATTTAGGTGTGAACAGATTTCGAGTTTTTGAAAACTGACAGCTGAAAACAGCGTTTTGCGTCTGGTGTGAAAAGGCTATTTAGATGATTATATTAAAAAGAGCTCAAGGGTCAAGAGATAGGTAATTTATTATGCTGCACCAGCGAAATCAATAATGATATAAGATCACTAGCGCAAAATTATAGTCCGCTAATGAACGATTTTAGTGTGATACTAGCTTAAAATGACGTTTCAGACATGACTCAAACGTCATTTTAAGCTTAGTATCACACTAAAGTTGTTTATTAGCGACTATAATTTTGCGCCATTATCTTTAATAGGGGCTTCGTTACTAGCCATTTTATATTCTTGTTGGGAACAAAAAAAAAAACAAAATTACTAAATTTTTTTTTTTGTTTTTAGAGAAATGTCAAATTTCCGCGCGTAAATTGAGAAAGAAAAGTGAGTTTACGTCCGAAAACAAAACTGAACGAAACCGAGCAATCCGCTATTATGGTTGTGACATCTGATTTGCATGTATTTGGGAATTTTCGTACGTCACCGTACGCACCCTTCCGACTAATATAGTTGGGCCTTAATGAATGGATAGGCGGTAGGCGGGGTGAAGCCGTCCGTAACTGAGCGAAAACAAGAAATTCATATATTGTGTTCTAAATAGCGGATTGTTCCGTTTCGTGAATTTTCGATCAGTTTTGCTTACGGACGTAAACTGCACTTACTTTCGCTTTTTACGAACGAAAATTTTACAGCTGACTGGATTTATTAATTTTTCTGAAGAGAAAGTCGATTTGTTGTCGATGTTAAGTAGTTATTTCTTGTAATTGTTCATTCGTTGTATGGCCAACAAAATTCGCAAACTATTCTTAACGAAAAACAAATGTTTTATTTTGAAAGATACTCTTCCATTATGAGTGACTTGTTCACTTGACAGTTCGTAAGGGAGCGTTTCGTTCGGTTCTAACACTAGCTTCCGTTTGCTTCCGCTCATTTTATGGAGCGGACGATGCCGTCCGTAACTGAGCGAATACAAGGACTTCGTATATTGTGCCCTAAATAGCGGATTGCTCCGTTTCGTCAATTTT
This sequence comes from Sphaerophoria taeniata, assembly GCA_943590905.1. Lineage (NCBI taxonomy): Eukaryota > Metazoa > Arthropoda > Insecta > Diptera > Syrphidae > Sphaerophoria > Sphaerophoria taeniata. Next base: position 266,459,221 of record OX016540.1, read on the forward strand.
CGTTCAGTTTTGCTTACGGACGTAAACTGCGCTCCTCTTCGCTTTTTACGGACGAAAATTTGACAGCTGACTGGTGTTATTGATTTTTCTGAAATTGCTTTAATTAATTAAAATAATTTAGTACGAAAGGATTAAATATTTGAATAATTTATTTTTAAAAACTATTTTGACAGTTGGGCCTTCAGACTTTTCTATCATCGTATCGATAACCTTGTCTGGAGGTTGCGGATTAGGATCATTCCCTAGAGCCTAGATCTTCAAACGGAATACAAATTAATTTAAACGGTACTTTTAAACAGAAAACTTTATTTATTGAAAGCATGAGGAAAAGAACAAAGAATTTTCAAAATATAAAACGACAGAATCGATTTCTTTGGTTTTATGCATTTTCTTTTTTTAACAACTGATGAGTTGATTTACCTAAGGAACGTAACAAAAAAAAATAGATTCATGAGATAAAATAGAACGAACAACACATTAAACTTCAAATCATACCAAACAAATTGCGTATTCCATCGTATCTTATCTCCTTTTGCTTTGAAAGGCTATCCAAGCGATTTCTGACTTTCGAGAAATATTGCTCTAAGATATCAATTTCAAAGGATTTAAGGCTGTCCAAAAGGTTCATAGATGGACACCAATAAGAAGGAATGTATCCCTTTTTTAACAAAACCAGTAGCTCATCTAGCATCTATGAAGAAAAATTCAGTACAAAATTGAAATTAAAAATACAGTCAAGTTTTTTACATGAAGCAAAAGTTTTCCTGTTGATTGCATCCAAAAACTGTCATCTTGCTTCTCATTTTCGAAGAGAAAAAGGGTCTTTATGAAATAACTTTTCATTAAATGTCTGTGATGTTTGGACACTTTGTCACGCAAGCTCTTCAAAAGCCTCAACGTTGGCTTCAAATTATTTTTCTGGTCAGCAAGTCCTTTTCCACTTGAGGCACACAAATGGAAAATGTGAATTTGAGACCGTTTTTTGGGCCGAAACTTGGTTTGGGAACAGCAAACCAAAGTTCATGTTTAACGTTCATTGGAAATTCTCTCTGAGCAAACCAATCATAATTGGCGTTGAATCTAAAAGCTGGCACAAAATCAATATCAATCTTACGATGCCCAGAGAAAGCCATGAATGTGAGAGCCGTTCCTCGTTTTGAATATGATAGAGTGTACTTTGTGCCATTAGCATTAGTCACGGAATTGCCGTAAGTTATTAAAGCTTCTGTTATGACATTATCAAGCCAATTTTTAATATTATTGCGCCTTAGGAATCCCGTTACATTGACGAATCTTTTAAACATTTGGAAAATTTCATTATATTGTCCATCGGCTTGCATTAACTTCAAAGGCTTGGAAATGTCAAGTTTGACAAAACCCGGACGCAAATGATCCAGTTTGAGCTCAATGTCTTCGTAAAACGGTAGATTGAGCAAAAAATGCACATCAAATTCATCTGGAACATCGATTTTTATATTGTCCAAGTAGCTTCCTGAAAAAAAAATAAATAAAAAAAACGTTATTTTACACGGAGCCATCAGAAATGTATTGAGTGGAACAAAAAAATTCAGATGAGATCAGAGTTTTTTTCTGACATTTCTGAGATTAAATTTGTTTGGATCCGATCCAGCCTAAAGCACTATTCACATGAGCACGAACAACAACCAACGAATTAACGAAAATTCGTCGATTTTTACATTTCTTTCACATGAGAGTTTTTAATTCGTCGCAAATGAACAACGAAAACACAAAGCAAGAATTATTTTTGAGGTTAAACGCGAGCGAACATTTTGTTCTTCCGTAGTGTGGATTTTTTTTTTTTAATAAGCACGCACTCAGGGTCTCAGGGAGTTTTTGTTCCCTTTTTATGCCAAAGTACAGTGCGAGTGTAAGGGAAAGTGGGGTAGAAGGAGAGGGTTGAGGTTGAGGTGTCGGTTAACATTGGTCTTGAATTCCTGAACACTACAGTGACTGGGGAAAACAGAGTCTGGAAGAGTGCTCCACATTCGCGTTATACGGCTAAAGAACGATTCTCTGAACATGACCGTACGTCCGAAGAGGGTGAGGCATGAGACATTACGTCGATGTTCAAGTGACGTAAATGTCTCAACGATGGTATGGTCACCAATCATCTTAAATGCTCTGCTCTGGATACTGTCCAAAAGACTTTAGTACGTTACTGGAGCACCAGCCCAAACGTGGGAGTTGTACTCTAGCTTTGGAACGTGAAAAGAGTGAATAGGGAATAGAAAGTGGAGGACTAGTTTCTTATAGAACAGCTTCAATTTGGTCAACTCTGAAAACCCCGTAAAAATGAATTAAAAAATTTAAAAATTTACGAAAAATGGAATAAAAATTTCTTACCAAGTCGACATTTTGTTGTTTTTTGTTTTCTATCTGTCAAATTGCAAGGGAACAACTTCAGGTCGAAAAATTATAGTGTTGGGAGAGTGGGAAATTTGTTACCTGATTTAAGAATTTTGAATGATTGTTTAAATTGGGAGGAATATTTAAAAATCATGATTTTATCAAAAAGAAAATGAATTTTAAGACGAATGAAATTATGTTTTCATTATGAAAACAACTTTTTGTAGCAAACAGTGAGTATATGCGGCGGCTTCGCCGCTCAGGGGGTTTTAACCCTCGGTTTGTAGTGCACGACTCTGGCTACGCTAGTTAACAGCGGGTATATGCGGCGGCTTCGCCGCTCAAGGGGTTTTAACCCTCGGTTTGTAGTGCACGACTCTGGCTACGCTAGCTAACAGCGGGTATATGCGGCGGCTTCGCCGCTCAAGGGGTTTTAACCCTCGGTTTGTAGTGCACGACTCTGGCTACGCTAGCTAACAGCGGGTATATGCGGCGGCTTCGCCGCTCAAGGGGTTTTAACCCTCGGTTTGTAGTGCACGACTCTGGCTTGACAACAACTGGGTAGGTAAAGGAAAAGACCTAATACATATAAATATGCGTTAACTGTTTTTATTGTTTAGTCTTTTTTCTTTGGATTAGTAAACAACTATAAACTAACAGCCCTATTCTGGCAACCTCACTGATACCTCATAAATCACAATGACCTCATAACTGGTGAGGAAACTGATTTTGTGACTTTTTCGTATTCTGACAAAAACCTCACAACTTGTGACCCTCACAATAACCTCATAACTTGAGGTGAACTTTATATAGTGACTTTTTCGTATTCTAGCAAAATCCTCACAACTTATGACCCTCATAAAAATCTCAAAATTATGATGTGCTCGTTGGCAGATCATAATTCAGGAACTCGATATGCTGACACTGAAAACTTTAAAAAGAAGTGCAAAAACATGGAATTAAATTGATAAATCTGTTTGAAGAAAATATATTTGGATATCAAAGGTAAAAATTAAAATACCGATAAAAGTAAATAATTATTTATCTGTAGATTATAGCAAAGGAGAACCTTAAGAAAATTAAGGGATGTGAACGATCCGTTTTCCCTTCGTTTTCCAAAAACTCTGTGTTGGGACATAATTCAGGAACTCAAGTCACATGATGATCAATGCAGTTCATTGCCATTCACTATTCGAGTACAGTAATTAGTTTCTTTCAGTGCTTTTTTTCTGGTCCATGGATCTTACCAAAAGTGTGTAGGAAACAACTACACCATTCAGTGGCGGATTAAAGGTTGAGGGCGCCATAGGCAAGCATCTCACTGGCGCCCCTATATGGAAATATCTCGTACTCTAGTTTGACCGAAATCGCTGCATCGCGCCTAAAGAAAGGGCGTTGAAATAGGGGCCAAGGAAAAAGAGACTAAGTTAACATGAGATCTATTAGTATTGTCCGAAAGATCTTACGAATTTGGTTAATTAATGATCTGCCGCAACGTATATTTTGTAAACCAAGTTAACTCGAGTTGGTTCTTATGCAAACCAAGTGGCAACTCGGTTCTCAAATCGGATTGCCCTCAAAATCAATCTAGAAAGAACTTAAAAAGCAGAAAAATTAGGTTTTACATCCGTCGAAATCTTTACCATCCACTGATGAACTTCGACCATTTGGTTATTTGCCCCTACAATAACTAATATCAATACCTATTCAAAAACGCATACAAAAATAGAAGAAAGCTAAGAGCCATTTTCTTCACTATTTCTCAACTTGTAGGAAACTCTCAAGTTGGCCAACTCTAGAGTTGAGAGAAACTTGAGAGTTGAGGGACAAGTTGAAAATCGTTTTTTTCACTACTTTAAATATCAACTCGAAAGTTTAAATTAAAGTTGGATTCTCTAATTTTTTTTCAAAATTTCCCTGGGATATTTTTGACAATTACGTTTGTTTCAACTTTAGATTTGAGTTTATGTCAAAAAAAATTTACATATCGGGAGTAATTGTCATTAATTTATAATTTGTTTGTACGTGTATATGGAAGACGCCTAAGTCGCGGCCAGCACAAGCGTTCAAGAATATAATTGAAATGTGATTCTTTTTGATTGGCAGTTTGGTGGCGGAAAATTTGTTGTGTGCAGTGTGTCTGTGCAGTAGAAGTGCTAGTGGTAAATAATAGTTTTCCCGAAAAATTCTAAGGCCGTGTGTGAATTGCGTTAAAATTTGCGTTAAAACTTCTACCACGATTAAAATTTGACGTCTTGTTTGAGGTGGGATCAAATTTAGCCATTTGCTGTGTGAATTGCGTTAAAACAATTATTTTAACCAAGATTTCTGCGTAGGTTAAAAAAATTTCCCTCGATAATTTAAGAAATTTCCCTGAACAAAAATTGGTTTTCTTTTTCACGGAAAAATAATTTCTCTTAAAAAACATATTTTTAAGAAAACAGGGTTAATAAAAAGTCTCTGAAACTAAAAAAAAATCTTTTTTATCTATTGTTCTCGATTCTAATGTCATACTTTAAAACAACAGTCAAATATATTCAAACAAAATTCCCATTTTTATTAATTGATTTATTCGGTGTGGTAACACTGAAAAATTGTTTTCACAGCTGATATCTGTAATACATTTCAAAAGAAACAAAACAATAAATTCGTATTTGGTTTAGAAAAATGACAAATTTAAAGTATTTTGTGTTAATTCTTTTATATCTTTTAAAGGTAGTATCGTAGGTATCGTTTTTAAGGTAGAGGTGATCCAGAAGAATTCATTCATTCCAATGACAATGTTGGGGAAAATCTAGGAGTTGATGAAAGTGACACAGCTGAAGCATTACTTCTTCGCAATTCGTTGCTTCAAAGATTGATGCATAATATGTAGATCTTCCAAATAAATAAAAAACATAAATATAAATACCAAAATCAAAAATTCACTTTTTATTTCACTTTAAATTGTACATTTGTTACGTTTATCACACTTTTTGAACAATGTTTAGCATTTTTTATTCATCTTCTGATGAGGAACAGACAACCAGATTGTCTACATTAATATCTGGGTAATCTTTTGCAACCATTTGCCATTTGCCAGACTTATCCTAATTTCAATTAGTTTTATTTTTTCTTCGTGAGACTCTAGAAAACAAAGGCATTGAATTTATATAAATTAATTGATTTCAAACTAACATTTATTGTATGGTTTTCCAGCCTGCCTTCGTTTTTTTTTCTTGATCCATATTTCGTTGTTTGAATTGAATGCAAAAGCAAGAGCACATTTCTCTATCACTAGAAACGTCAAATTTTAACACACTTTAACCTGCTCCACAGCTCAATAAATTTTAACCCATATTATTCACCTCATTAGTGTCAAATTTTAACGCGGGTTAAATTTTAACACACATTTTAACGCAATTCACACACGGCCAAGCTGCAAATAATTTCTATTCAGTATGAAAATTTGTCAGGGGATAATCATCAACATTTTTTGAAAATTTGAATTTGAGAGAAAACTCTCAAGTTTGCTTCTCAACTTCTACTTTTTTCGGAAGTTGAGAAAATCGGAAGTTGAGTAACTTGAGAGTTGAGAATCAAAAGTTGAAATGTTCAACTTTGAGTAAAGAAATGTAAAATCAGGAGTTGAGAAAAAATATCCTCAAGTTGACTTCAACTTCGAGTGAAGAAAATGGCTCTGAGTCGATTTCCGAGTTGGCAAACCGAGTTGACTCTGTACCTACTGTAAGAGTAATTGCTCAGGAACGATTTTTATTTTAACAGAAGATGCAAGTGCAATTCGAGTTCACAAGTTTGTTACTTTAACAACCACGTATGAACTCACATTATTTGCCACTTGTAAGAATTACTGCGCCCGAGCGCCCCTTTGTTGTCGCGCCCCTAGGCACGTGCCTAGTTTGCCTTTAGGATAATATGCCACTGACACCATTCCTGTAGACAGGAAGGAAAGTCAAAAGAAGCTTTCTTTTAAATATTTACACTTTGCCAATAAATTTTAATAAGAGTGTACCAAGTTCTTGCAGAACGATGCACCCTATTTGCTGATTGCCAATTCTTGGAATACCGAGTGGGATGATAAGGGAACCTTCAAAATCCTTCGTGGCAGCGATCAATGCGGAATTGATCTGCAAATTTCAGCTGGATTGCCTGCTGTTAAAAGTTTAAAGTTTTCATTGACCTTGAAAAATTGATTTTTTTATATGGGAATTTGTTTTGAAAGAGTTAAATAAATTCTTTTTATATCAAATTTGTTTTCCCTCGATTTTTTTATTTTCTAATAATTTCTTTTACATTATTTCACATTTTATCAGTGTATAACTAAATCGCAACCTTTGCCTTTCAATACACATACGGATTCCACTTGGTGCCACCCTGAGTCAACAATACCACCCACCGTCAAGAATTGCTAACAGCGGCTTCCGTCTGCCCCAAACAAAACCGATCTATCCCCAAAAATCCTAGCAATATACTTAAGATGAGATCACAAAGTAATGTTCTGTGTATTTAGCCAACGACACCGTGTCGCCGTCGTCGCGTTGAAATTCCTTGGTCCATTTCACTCGATGTTTGGGAAGACAACACAATCCACTTTTGTATGTTCGATGTTTTCATACCAAATGCCACCGAATATAACACATCCGATTATAAACCCATTTCCCTCATTTTCTGAGCACTGCCAACATGTTCCTTGTTGTGTTCAATATTGGACACACGAGACACGACCTGCATTGAAATTGAATTTATTTCCTATTTTGAGATAAAAAGAAAATTCCTCTCAGAACCAACAGTGGCCATGCATGTTTTGTTTTAGAGGGCAGTTGTGCCACTACACGATCGTCGAATTTTAGCAAAATCGTTCTAAAAGTTCCTGCCGCATGAATCAAATGACATGGCTGGCTAGGGATTTTCTCGAGGCAGTGAATTCTTGTGACTGTTGGAAGTGAGCCAAGCGGAAATGCATCCCCCTCATTTGGATGAACTAGAATTACAAAATGCATCGATTTTGAACGTTATATAACAGCAGAGGTACCAGCTGATTAAATTCTTACCTGGTATTCTCGGAATGAACCTGGAAGTTTTTTTATATCACCCGGTTTCATGTTTTCTGTCGCCAAAATGTATTTGAGTTCGTCCCCAATTGCAACGAGGGCAACTTTGGAAGTCTTGCAACCATCATTAATGACATCAACGACTCTCTAGTTGTCGTGGACCTTCGAGTGGACCATCTCTGACCCACTTAACCCAGTGGTATTTTTGTTTGATTCCTCTACCAATACCTTTTGCTGCCATGAGTCCAGTCTCCGGATCTCGACCTGCTAAGTGACTTATTTTAAGCGGCTGGACAGTGTATTCGTCGGTGATGTGAACGATACGACGAAACTGCTTACCACCACCTGGTTTGGAATTCTTCAAGGAATTCCTCGAATAGGAATCTGCAATTGTTGACAAGCGGCCAGAGAGGATTGATTTTTGGTAACTGTTTAGTTGAAGCATTTCTTTGTCGTTGCTGGCGTGAATCGAATGGACTATACAAATAAATTCCAAGATGGAAGTTAAATACAGAATAATAATAATAATAAAAATAATTTCTTACCAATAGATTTCATTCTTATGATTTCACAAAACTCTTGTTTTTTTTTTACTGATTTGTTTTGACAAATCAGCTGGAAGTCACAAAAAGAAACTCACCTTCCTGGGGTGGATGTGTTGTGAGGTTTCTTATGAGGTTTTTCGCAGAATACAAAATTGTGACAACCTCATAAGAAACCTCACAAAAACAACCTCATAAGAAATTGTGATTTGTGAGCATCACAACTTCAGAATAGGGCTGTAAGCTACAGCAATCTATAATCACCATAGGCCCGCCGAATCGCATTCAAAATTTCCTCGAAGGGATGCTGCATACTTTTCTTCATTCTTCGCCTCCATTGATACTCAACTATCCAATCTCCGAAGTGATTGGTGTAGTTGGCATTATAAAATGAGCGCTTAACTACGCGCCACTGAGACTCTATACGCTGTGTGTGCGTACCATCATCCGCAACAAATGGATTATCCGGATCGCTGTGATTAACCTTCCGGTGGATAAATCCATGTTCCGGAAGGCAATCATAAGCTTTCCAATAATCTGTGTGGATGGTGGTACCTGGCAGCACATGCTTTTGAATAAGCGGTATGAGTACCTAGAAATAAAATATTTCTTATTAGAATATTTTTATTTCAAATCATTTAAAACTCACCTCAGCGCTTCGGACATTTTCATCGCATACTTCGAGGCGAAGATCCTCCGACCCATCCTCTATCATGCCGAGTACCCAATGCCCGTCTACTCGCCACCCTGAAATAGTAAAAAGTGTATCTTAAATTTTGTTGCAAGTAATACAATGAAAGAAAGTTTATACATTACCTTTGTGGTATTTGCGCTTTCCGAATTTGGACTCATCGATTTGTACGACTTGCTGCACTGGCAAATGGGCACCTTCAAACCAAGTGCCCTTGGCTCTACTGATTTTGGTCTTGCCCCTACAAGTCCCTCTCTGGCACTTAAAATAACCGATGAGGTTGGTCTCAGTGTAAACGAACATTGGGACTCGATGAATGGGGCACTTCCTTGTCGTAGGCAGCATCCCTTGCTCCTCAGCAAACTTCACGGCCTTTTCCTCATCCTCAAGGAGTCGGTAAACTCTTGACCAATTCCTAAACATTTATAATTATAGTAATAATAAAATAAATGCATAAACAATATAACTTACCATTTTTTAATCATCAGTGCAATTACACGTTGGCTGGTTGTTGCATTTTCTTCGCTTAAAGACATCTTAATTCTTTCAAATTTGAATGACAATGCACACAATATGCAAAAACATTAAAGATAAAACACAATTTTACCGTTGCTGGAAAATGCAGATTAAGCTCTTGCACAAGAAAACTTTTCCCAACAGTTATTGGAAAAAATCCCAACAACCAACGAGATTTCAAAAAAAGTCCCAAAAAATTCCCATAAATGAATGAAGTCTACTGTCACTACCAGTGACATTACACGAAATGTAAAATAAAAAGTCAAAAATTGTGTCAAAAAGTGAAATTTTATTTTATTAATTAAACAGTGAAATATTATCTTCCTAGAAAAAATAAAAGTTGATTTAGAATTCATTTTCAATTTACTAACTAATGACATCATTTTCGCTTTGAAATTCGCGATTCCTAGAAAGAAATGAGAGCCAGCTTTTAAGTTAAACAAGAGTCTACACACCTCTGTTATTTTGTTGGTATCAAGTAATAACATCAAAACACTGAATATAAGTGAATTTATCAGTTTTTTTTTGTTTTTTGTTTTTTTGCAACAACTTGAGTTGTAATCACCATTCAGCAAAGCTCAAAATACTCTACTAAATACACACAACATTCAAATTCAAGTGACTCGCTGACTCGCTAATCGCTCGCTGTTCTTCTGCATTCTGTTGCATTTAAGTTGGGTATTCCCCGTTTTTGTTTATGAAATTGGGTGTGGAATGTGGATGGTGGTTTGAGTCATGTTTGAAACGTCATTTTAAGTACTATTCACATGAGCACGAACAACGACCAACGAATGAACGAAAATTCGTCGATTTTGACATTTCTTTCACATGAGAGTTTTTAATTCGTCGCGAATGAACAACCAAAATACAAAGCAAAAATGATTTTTGAGGTTATACACGCGCGAATATTTTGTTCGTTGGGAGTGTGGATGATGTGGAACGCGAATAGAGTTTGGCTGTTCGTATCAACTACAATTCTTTTCGCGACGAATAAATTTGTTTTCTCAAATTTACTAACATTTTAGAATAAAAAGTTAATTTTTGCATCATAAATCAAACATAAACTTTACTTTTATCGTTTTGTTGAGAATTTGCAAGGAAAAACGGCTTCAAACGTATCTAAAATCACTTTTCTTCATTTATTCGTCGTTCGTTGGTCGTGCTCATGTGAATAGTGCTTTAAGCTAGTATAGTACTATTCACATGAGCACGAACAACGACCAACGAATGAACGAAAATTCGTCGATTTTGACATTTCTTTCACATGATAGTTTTTAATTCGTCGCGAATGAACAACCAAAACACAAGGCAAGAATGATTTTTGAGGTTACCCGGCGGCCACACGAGCAAGTTCTGGCTAGCAAGTTGGCATACCTACAATCAAATATTTTACTCACACATTCAAACGTTTAGTACTTGCCTTAGTACTGGCTGGTCAACAGGCTAGCAAAATTTCCAGCCAGTAAAACGAGCAAGTAAATCGGCAAGTAATTTGACAGGTTTTGCCAAATATATTGTAATGTGTATACACTTTATTTATCTCATACGCTCTGTTTCTCCTTCTATTGTAATGTCTAATGTGTATACTTTATTATCTCTTACTCTCTGTATCTCTTTCTATATTTAATGTACACACTTTTCTTACTCTCTTTACTTAGTCTGTATCTCTTGTTTATTTAATGTACATACTCTCTTTACTTAGTCTGTATCTCTTGTTTATTTAATGTACATACTCTCTTTACTTAATATCGTTTAATTGTAGTAGTAAACACTCGTGAGGGGCAATAATTAATTAAGATTAAGAGAAACTTTTTGTTTAGCATTAAGAACGTTAGCCCCTACAAAAATCCCAGTATTCCTTATTTGTAAATAGAGAGCTTCTCGAACTTTCAGCTTCTCCAAGAACCAATAGGAACCAATAGTAGTTTCTAGAATCCATCATTTTTGTTATATAAATAGCCGTTTAGTGGCGAGATGGATGAATTAATTGTGAACTGCGATAAAGAAAAGTACTCTGTGTTTGCAAAGTTATAATTGAAAGTGTTGAATAAATAAGTTTGTGAGTGATTTGAATAAAGTGAATTTGTGTTTTATTTAAAAAGTGAATAAGTTTTAATTGTCGGACCAAGCCGAATATTACATTGGTGTCAGAAATGGGATTAAAACTTATTGAGAATAAAACAGTGAACAGTGATTAAACTATTTTGTGTGAAATAGTGAAGTTAAAAACAAAAAAAAAAAACAAAAATGAGTAAAGTTTTGAAAGACCTAACTGTCGCTGAGCTTAAGGCCGAATTAAGCAAACGTGGCTTAAGTGGGGCAGGATGTAAAATCGAACTCGTAAAACGGCTACAGGAATATCTGGAAGAACAAAATGAAGACCCAGATACGTTTGCTTTCGAAGTGGAAGCAAAATCGAAAGAGGTAAATGCAACTGCCGACTTATCTACCATGATGACACTTCTTCTAGCCAAATTTGAAGAGAATCAAAAGAATGTTCGGGAGCAACTAGAAACTCAAAGAAACGAGCAAAAGAAGGAGCAAGATAATGTTCTCAAGCAACTGGAAACTCAAAGAAACGAGCAGAAGACCGAGCAAGAGAATGTCCTCAAACAACTACAAGCTCAAAGGGATGACGTTCGAGATCGGTTTGATGAACAGAAAAATCTGCTAGAAGGCAGGTTTGCGGACTTCGAAGACAAAATCAATACTCTCGATGAGCGTGTCGAAAAACAAAATTCAACGACTAATGCACGTTTCAAGAAAATAGACGACCAGATCGAAACCATTACAAGCGAACTAGAAAAAGTGCGAAAGATGAAAGCTCGAGAACCTCCTGGTGAGTGCTCAAGAAAGAGAGAAGTGAATCCTCCAAGCTTTGATGGTCAGATACCGTGGTCAATCTACAAGAAACAGTTTGAAGCAGCAGCGTTAACAAACGGCTGGGACGATGACGAAAAATACATTGCTCTTACGCTTGCCTTGAGAGGAGCAGCTGCTGAACTGCTACAAACCATCCCAACAGAGAAGAACGGTGACTTCAAAGTTCTGGTAAACGCAATCGAACAGCGGTTTGGGGATAGCCACATGACAGAAGTCTTCCGAGTACAACTAAACAACAGGGCACAGAAAAGAGGTGAAACTCTGCAGCAGCTTCAGGCAGATATCGAGCGATTAGTCCACCTGGCATACCCAACAGCTGGCAACGAGATAATAAATCAACTTGCTGTTGAAGCCTTTGTGAGAGCTGTGGGCGATATAAATCTCCAAAGGGCTATTCGCACTGCCGGAAAACAAACACTACCAGAAGCATTGGCTTTCGCTCTAACAATGGAAGCCGCAGAACAAGAGAATTGGAAGTCCAAGAATGCTCTTGTCAGAAGGCTACTCTGGAAAGGAGTCAGCGAGACGGACCAGCACGATGCTGGAACTGCAACAAGACTGGGCATCTTCAACGACAGTGCAGATTACCGCGAAGACGAACCTCATGCCAACACTGTGGAAACAGAACTTTCTCAACAAGTCAAAGTAACTCCAACAACGTTGCTTCCGAAGCTGTTTCCCACCCGGGAAACGAATAAGAACCAACTTCGAGGGGCAGAAGCTGGTTTCTGGTATCGATGGCCCCAGAAACAACATCCAGGTTTCTCAAACGAAACGTGACGACAAGAGCCTGACCGTGGAAGCAAGTATAAACGGCAACAAATGTGTGGCTACCATCGACACCGGTGCCACGGCGTCCATTGTACGGCAGGACCTCGTCAAGAAGACATGGCTCCACAACACCAACAGCTATCGTCTAAGGACTGCAACTGGAGAGGCCGCAAAAGTTTATGGTGAGGTACGTCTTAAGATCCGGATGGCAGAGCTGGAATTCTCTCACCTGTTCCTGGTAGCAGATATATGCGACGAGTGCATTGTCGGCGTCGATTTCATGAAAGATCACGGAGTGATATTGGACATCGGGAACCAAGTCCTGAAATATCGAAACATCGAGATTCCGATGATCTATGGGATCCACTCGTATGAGACCTCATTATCTGTGAAAACCGTCATCAAAGAAGATCTGACTTTGCCTGCTTCTTCAGAAGTATTCGTGTGGACGAAATTGAAGGGTAAGCCTGGCAGCCATCGATACCTCATGGTCGAACCAGCATCTCTAAAGTCCTCCCAAAACGTCACCATTGGGAAGACTCTTGTTAGACCTGTAAAGAACATGGTTCCCGTACGAATACTGAACATCAAGCCGTACGAAGTTAAGCTTAGAAAAGGTGAGATTGTCGGACAATGCGAATCTGTATCAGCGATTACAAGAATCAACGAAGAAGAGCCAAGGCATACCTTGAAGTTCGAAGAAGTGAATTCCATAAAGACGAACATTCTCAAGTCATCTAATCTTGGCCACCCACAACGAAGAACTGCAGAAGGTCTCCTCGAAGAATTTGCAGACATCTTTTCGTCATCGCAAGGGAAATATGGCAGAACACAACTGGTTCAACATCGAATCAACACCGGGGATGCAAAGCCGATCCGTCAACCTGCAAGACGCCTTCCACTAGCCAAACAAGGTGAGGTTGAAGAACTGATAACCACCATGAAAGAAGAGGGTTTGATCGAAAACTCTAAAAGCCCTTGGGCGTCTCCAGTGGTCCTGGTAAAGAAGAAAGACGGATCAACCCGCTTTTGCGTAGACTATCGAAGGTTGAATGATGTGACCAAGAAGGATAGCTACCCTCTGCCTAGGATCAGTGATACTCTGGACACAATGGAAGGAGCACAATGGTTCTCAACGTTGGACCTGAAAAGTGGATACTGGCAAGTAGAAATCCATCCTGAAGACAAAGAGAAGACAGCGTTCTCGACAGGAAACGGATTGTGGCAGTTCAAAGTGATGCCTTTTGGACTGTGCAATGCTCCAGCGACTTTTGAGCGCCTTATGGAATGCGTCCTGCAAGGACTCACTTGGAAATCTTGCCTGGTCTATTTGGATGACGTCATCGTATACGGGAAAACATTTGACGAACATTGTACAAATCTGAGAGCCGTGTTTCAAAGACTTCGAGAAGCCCACCTCAAGCTCAATCCAGAAAAGTGTTCACTCTTCAAAACCGAAGTGAAATACCTGGGACATATCATCTCATCCCAAGGAGTTAAGACGGATCCTGATAAGGTTGACACCGTGAAGAATTGGCCAACACCACAGGACAAACATCAACTCCGAAGCTTTCTGGGTCTAGCCACCTACTATAGGCGCTTTGTAAAGAACTTTGCTGAGATCGCCAAGTGTCTACATCAGCTAACGGAAAAGGGAAAGCAGTTTAAATGGTCAGGTGAGTGCGAGCGCAGCTTTCAAGAGCTCAAGCAACGCTTGTGTAATGCACCAGTGCTGACCTACCCGACTCAAGGAAAACCGTTCATCATTGATGCTGATGCCAGCAATGTTGGGATTGGTGCTGTATTGTCACAGGTACATGATGGCGAAGAAAAGGTGGTTGCCTATTACAGCAAGGTACTCTCGAAGTCGGAAAGAAACTATTGTGTGACCAGAAGAGAACTTCTTGCACTGATTTTGGCAACAAAGCACTTCCATAAGTATCTCTATGGACAGAAGTTTCTTCTCCGAACCTACCATGGAGCACTAAACTGGCTTTTGAATTTCAAGAATCCAGAGGGTCAAGTGGCGAGATGGATTGAGAGGCTGCAGACGTACGATTATGAAATTCAACATCGGAAGGGGAAGCTTCACTCAAATGCTGATGCACTGTCTCGGAGACCATGTAAGCAAGACTGTAAGCATTGCAGACGCCAAGAAGAAAAAGAAGTGGTTACTGTCCTACGAACCAGAACCGATCCCATTTATGGCTGGAGCAACGACGAGTTGAGGAAGGCTCAACAAGAGGACCCAGATATTGAACCCATCCTCGCATGCAAGGAACACCAGGAAAAACCGGAATGGGCTGATATCTCCGACAGAAGTCCGGCTCTGAAGGCCTATTGGGCACAGTGGGACTCGTTGCATGTCCAAGAAGGTGTCCTTCGACGTAAGTGGGAATCAGCAGATGGAAAGTCCTATGTAATGCAGCTAGTCTTACCGAGATCGAAGATTATGGACGTTCTGCGAGAGATGCATGATGGAGTTTCGGGAGGCCATCTAGGAGTAAACAAGACGCTAGAAAAGGTTCGACAACGATTCTATTGGCTACATGCAAGGGAAGATGTCGAGAAGTGGTGCCGAAAATGTGATACCTGTGCTGCCACCAAAGGCCCAAACAAAAAGAATCACAGCCAAATGCAGCAGTATAATGTCGGATCACCCGTTGAAAGGATTGCAATAGACGTGGCGGGTCCATTTCCGGAAACAAATAATGGAAATCGTTATATTCTGGTCGTCATGGATTACTTCAGCAAGTGGCCTGAAGCATACGCCATTCCGAATCAAGAAGCCAAAACAGTCGCAGACCAAATTGTGTTCAACTGGGTGAGCAGATTCGGTGTTCCATTAGAACTGCATTCCGACCAGGGAAGGAACTTTGAATCAAACATATTCCAGGAAGTTTGTGGGCTTCTTCACATCAAGAAGACAAGAACAACACCACTCCACCCACAATCTGATGGCATGGTCGAACGGTTCAACCGAACCCTTAAGGAACATCTTTGCAAAGTTGTGGACGACAACCAGCGAGATTGGGATCGACACATTCCACTGTTTTTGATGGCGTATCGAAGTGCAAGACATAGCTCAACTGGCCATACACCGTCTGAGATTTTGATGGGAAGGAACATCAGATTGCCGAGTGAAATTAAATTTGGATGTCCCACGTCGGAACCGCAAGCCGAGGATGACTACTCGGATGACCTCAGAGAAAGACTCCTTCAGATCCACGACGATACTAGGTCAAAAATAAAGATGTCCAGTGACCGAATGAAGACACGCTACGATATACGAGCGACAACAACAGAGTTCCAAGCAGGAGATCGAGTGTGGCTTTACAATCCCCATCGACAAAAAGGGTTGTCACCGAAACTTCAACGGGACTGGGAAGGTCCATATACAGTGATTAGCAAAATCAACGACGTCGTGTACCGGATACAAAAAGGAGTCAGAGGTAAACTTAAAGTCGTACATCGCGACCGACTACATCGCTACAGTGGTGATGAGAATGATGGATTTGTTCGGGACGATCAATTCTAAGGAGGGGGCAATGTAATGTGTATACACTTTATTTATCTCATACGCTCTGTTTCTCCTTCTATTGTAATGTCTAATGTGTATACTTTATTATCTCTTACTCTCTGTATCTCTTTCTATATTTAATGTACACACTTTTCTTACTCTCTTTACTTAGTCTGTATCTCTTGTTTATTTAATGTACATACTCTCTTTACTTAGTCTGTATCTCTTGTTTATTTAATGTACATACTCTCTTTACTTAATATCGTTTAATTGTAGTAGTAAACACTCGTGAGGGGCAATAATTAATTAAGATTAAGAGAAACTTTTTGTTTAGCATTAAGAACGTTAGCCCCTACAAAAATCCCAGTATTCCTTATTTGTAAATAGAGAGCTTCTCGAACTTTCAGCTTCTCCAAGAACCAATAGGAACCAATAGTAGTTTCTAGAATCCATCATTTTTGTTATATAAATAGCCGTTTAGTGGCGAGATGGATGAATTAATTGTGAACTGCGATAAAGAAAAGTACTCTGTGTTTGCAAAGTTATAATTGAAAGTGTTGAATAAATAAGTTTGTGAGTGATTTGAATAAAGTGAATTTGTGTTTTATTTAAAAAGTGAATAAGTTTTAATTGTCGGACCAAGCCGAATATTACAATATCAAAATGAACAAAATTAAATTAGAAAATTAGTTGAAACGAGGATTTTTATTTCTATTTTCGCTGGCGACATCTTGGAAATTCAAAATTGGATGATAAAAGCAGGTAAGCTTGTAAAAAATATGTGAACTTGCTGACAAGTTGACTAGCAAGTTTTTTGCCACCTACGTCACACCAAGAACACCGATAGAGATTTGACAAATAATATATGTATGTAGGCTACTGGCAAGCCAGAACTTGCTCGTGTGGCTGAAGGGCAAAGATTAATTATGTAACAAGATGGGAAACTGACTTACGTTTCACTCCCTAGATCCCGCAATTTTCATTTTCTTTCATTTTATTTGCTTTCCTTGTACATGAATAATACAAAAACAAAGAGATGAGGTGAGGTTCTTATATTTTTACAGTTCTCTTTTGTTTGTTTTCGCATTTTCAAATTTAACTTAGATTACTAGTTTGAATTTTTAAATTGTCAAACACGTTTTTCTTAAACTCACCACGAAAATACTAGAAGGATGCGTTCCGAAGCTTTAGGCTGAAAACTTACTTGTGCCTAACATTAAGATATGTTTGAAGGCAGAATCACACTCAAATATTTAAATATACTGAATTAAGGAAATATCAGGCAATCCTCATGTTCAATTTGATTCTTGTTTACGATAAATAGGAAAAAAGGCAAACAGGGTTTGCCTTCTTGTTTCAACCTCAACAAAAACTAAAATATTCGTATTTTTTTATTGCATTGCATAAACAAATTCTTGTCTCACAACTCAAAAAGTGAAAAAAACTTTACATTTGTAATTTGCAGACAAACAAACAAAAATGTACCGAAATTTTTTTCGATGTTTTCATACTTCATTTTCCATCGGAACGTGTCATAACTCATAAGTGGCCGAGAGACCGTTTCCAAAAACGAATACAACAAAATCATTTCTTGTTATTAGTTTTTTTTTGCGAGAATCTCTGTATTGTAATATAATACTCAGCTTCACACAAAAGTAAAAAACGGATATTTTAAAAACCCTTCATCTTCATGCCTCAGTGTTGAAAATAAAAATAAAAATATTTTTCTTACATTACCAAAACAACAGAAATTCATTGTTCTGTTGTTCACGAATAATTTATACGCCTGTTTATTTTAAAGCGTTTTACTTACCCAATTTTACTCTATTTGTGAACATATCCATTAACTCACCTTTTTTTCAAAAAAAAATCAAATTTAACTGCCAAAATTATTCCCCTTTGGTGAATAGACGGATTGAAAGAATGTATTAGTGAAAACACGCACACATCTTAGCAATCCGTAAATTTTAGCTTGTAGGCAAATGTCATTTTGACAGCTTTGTTTCCCATCTCCTTACCTTATATCATCTCTGCTGAAGGGTTAGACGCGAGCGAATATTTTGTTCGTTGGGAGCAGTGATCACTTATACCAAGATTGGAAACCTTGCTGTCAAAGTGACATTTGCCTACAAGCTGAGGGGCCAGGTTAGCTGAAACAGTATGCGTGTAATACAAACTTAAGGGGCCAGGTTAGCTGTAAGAGTATGCGTGTTTTTGTAATAAAGATACAGTTGCCTACCTAATAAAAAGCAAGTGAGCTGCAAGAGTATGTGTGCATGAAAAAAAATAACTTTTGCGGTATTTGGAGGGTAAAACGTAGGTAGGTTTCCAATCTTGTTATAAAGTGATCACTGGTTGGGAGTGTGGATGATGTGGAACGCGAATAGAGTTTGGCAGTTCGTACCAACTAGATTTCTTTTCGCGACGAATAAATTTGTTTTCTCAAATTAATCAACATTTGAGATTAAAAAGTATATTAATGCACCATAAATCAAACATTAACAATACTTCTATCGTTTTATTGAAAATTTGTAAAGAAATACGGCTCCAAACGTATTTAAAATCACTTTTCTTCATTCATTCGTCGTTCGTTGGTCGTGCTCATGTGAATAGTGCTTATCACACTAAATTCTCTTAAAATTTTTCATTATCGGACTTTAATTTTGCGCCAATGACTCTAACTATGATTAATCCACCATCCACTTCCACACCCAATTTCATAAACAAAAATGGTGAATCCCCAACTTATATGAATGCAACAGAAAACAGAACAGCGATCCGATCAGCGACTCACTTGGATTTGAATGTTGGGTGCATTTAGCATTTAGTAGAGTATTTTCAGCTTTAGTGAATGTTGGTTACAACTCAAGTTGCTGCAAAAAAAAAAACTGAAATTCACTTATATTCAGTGTTTTAATAAGTTACTACTTGATACCAATAAAATAACAGAGGTGTGTAGACTCTTGTTTAACTTAAAAGTTTATCTTCTATTTGAAATTTAAAACGAATAAATAATTTATTGAAAACTTGTGTATGATGCTTATTTAAGATGTTCAGCTTTGAGGAGTGCATCAGTCGCATAGACAATGAAATCTCTATACAGAAAGGAGATCGTGAACAATATTCCAAAGACTTTGATTGTATTAGGGACTACGTGATGGATATAATGAAAAAAACTGATCCGGTGTTCCGCGAGATTTATGGCGGCCCAAGCCTTTTTGGTAAGTTTTGATTGCCAATAGTTTATCGTTAAAATAAAGTAAGATATTGTAAAACTTAACATCGACTCATCGTTAGAGAATTCTTCTTGATCCCAGACCACAGTCGGCATATTTTATAATGTATCCACATCTGGATCTAGGTTATTTTTTAAGGCAAAAGTAAAACAGCAAAAACGTTTCTTTTATTTTGTGTGAAATAAACCTAGATCTTGATTTAAACATAAAATACACCTTCCTGTCAGTTAAGTTGTACTGTGTAATGCGTAAGGCTAAAAACAGACCAAATCAGACAAGACGTCTTTTTGTCTTTCGACAAAAAATCGTGGACACAAGTCCATTGCTCTTACGAGGCAATACAATACATACCGAAAAAGACACCACACGATAAAAAGTCTTGTCCGCTCGTCGGTTGCAGTAAATACATGCCATGTATTTACTGCAACCGACAGGAGCAAAACAAACCAAAGAAGACAAAAAGTCCGGCACAAAATGTCAACGCCTAAAATTATACACCGTTTTATGAAGTAACACACACCACAGTGAACAAGCCAAACAAACAGAAATCGACAAAAAAAACGTGTCAGTTGTATTGGTTGTATAGGAGCAACACACACCGAAGCGAACAAAGACAAGACATCGTCCTAGGTGTGGGTTGGAATCCGACACTTTTTTTTGTCGAAAGACAAAACGACGTCTTGTCTTATTTGGTGTGTTTTTAGCCTATGGCGAAGGCCCATTGAATAAGAAGTACAGGAAGCGGTGTAAGCTCCACGCACAGTGTACGTGAGTGAAGCAACAAAAATTTCTGATGGTGTTAAATAGGGGGCATTCATCTGTCAAAATACTGGGCACTCATCTGTCAAACTGGGCATGTGCTGTCATTTTGCTGAGCTGTGATTGGTCAAATGTTGTTTTGTAGTTTCATCTGTCAAAAAAACAAAAACTCGAGTTCAGGGGCGCATTTATTTTTGTTGGTGATCGTCAGGCGCTACACAATTTCTTGTGCTTTTTAACAGTTGCTCAAGTTCTTAATAGAATGCGCTTTCTAAAACGACCCGAAAAAAGACATTAAATATGATGAATTAAGGATGAAAAATGAAGAAAATGTAACGTAAAATAAAAAAAATAATAAAAATCGTGCATTTACACCTTGAACGTTAAAACACCATGTAGTCCAAAAAAAGAATTGAAATTCAAAAATAAAATTGATGCAGAATCGATATAATCTTGATTCAATCATATTTCGCTTGGCGCCCCAGAGATTAACCATTCAACTGCCGACCAGCCCTGTTGTAATGCGTTTGTATTTGTGAAACTCACACTGCTTAGAAAAATGCTTCACTTCTTTTTCATAAGACCCCTTCCTGTACTTCTTATTCAATGATGTCTATTGACAGACGAAGCAATCGAAATATCAACTTATAAAATTGCTCTCTGCTAGGTCTCAAGATGGCGCTACAATCGATTGATAATACTAGACAAGAATGATATTCAAAGATTAACCACTATTCTCATTAGCAGAGCACGACCAACGATCGACGAATCAATGGAGAAAAAAGATTTTAGATACGTTTGAAGCCCTATTTCCTTAAAAATTCTCAACAAAGCGATAAAAGTATACTTTATGTTCGATTAATGCAGACATTAACTTTTTAATCTCAAATGTTAGTCAGTTTGAGAAAACAAATTTATTCGTCGCGAAAAGGATTGTAGTTGATATGAACTGCCAAACTCTTTTCGCGTTCCACATCATCCACACTCCCAACTAACAAAATGTTCGCAGTTCGCCCGTGTATAACCGCAAAAATTAGTCTTGCTTTGTGTTTTGGTTGTTCATTCGCGACGAACTAAAAACTCTCATATCAAAGAAATGTCAAAATCGACGAATATTTCAGTTTGGATCGAAACGAATTTAATCTCAGAAATGTCAGAAAAAAACACTGATATCATCCGAAATTTTTTGTTCCACTCAATACATTTCTGATGGCTCCGTGTAAAATAACGTTGTTTTTATTTATTTATTTTTTTCAGGAAGCTACTTGGACAATATAAAAATCGATGTTCCAGATGAATTTGATGTGCATTTTTTGCTCAATCTACCGTTTTACGAAGACATTGAGCTCAAACTGGATCATTTGCGTCCGGGTTTTGTGAAACTTGACATTTCCAAGCCTTTGAAGTTAATGCAAGCCGATGGACAATATAATGAAATTTTCCAAATGTTTAAAAGTTTCGTCAATGGAAGGGGATTCCTAAGGCGCATTGATATTAGGAATTGGCTTGGAAATGTTATAACAGAAGCTTTAAGAACTTACGGCAATTCCGTGACTAATGCTAATGGCACAAAGTACACTCTATCATATTCAAAACGAGGAACGGCTCTCACATTCATGGCTTTCTCTGGGCATCGTGAGATTGATATTGATTTTGTGCCAGCTTTTAGATTCAACGCCAATTATGATTGGTTTGCTCAGAGAGAATTTCCAAAGAACGTTAAACATGAACTTTGGTTTGCTGTTCCCAAACCAAGTGTCGGCCCAAAAAGGGGTCGCAAATTCACATTTTCCATTTGTGTGCCTCAAGTGGAAAAGGATTTGCTCACCAGAAAATACAATTTGAAGCCAACGTTGAGGCTTTTGAAGAGCTTGCGTGACAAAATGAACGGTGATCACAAACATTTAATGAAAAGTTATTTCATAAAGACCCTTTTTCTCTTCCAAAATGAGATTCAAGATGACAGTTTTTGGATGCAATCACCAGGAAAACTTTTGCTTCATGTAAAAAACTTGATTGTATTTTTAATTTCAATTTTGTACTGAATTTTTCTTCATAGATGCTAGATGAGCTGCTGGTTTTGTTAAAAAAGGGATACATTCCTTCTTATTGGTGTCCATCTATGAACCTTTTGGCCAGCCTTAAATCCTTTGAAATTCGTATCTTAGAGCAATATTTCTCGGAAGCCAGAAATCGCTTGGATAGCCTTTCAACACAAAAGGAGATAGAATACAAAGGAATACGCAAGTTGTTTGGTAAGACTTGAATTGTAATATGTTGTTCTTTCTATTTTATCTCATGAATCTATTTTTTTCGTTACGTTCCTTAGGTAAATCAACTCGTCAGTTAAAAAAAGAAAATGCATAAAACCAAAGAAATTGATTCTGTCGTATAACATTTTGAAAATTCGTTGTTCTGTTTCTAATTCTTAAAATAAATAAAGTTGTCTTTTCAATAGTTCCTCGTAGATTTATTTGTCTTCCATTTGGAGATCTAAAGAATGGACCTAATCCGCAAACTTGTTGTTAAATACGCAGAAAAAGAATCTTTAAACTTCTAGAAAACTAAATGAAGAAAACACGTCCACTTTGGATGAGAACAAGTGAGTGAAGCGGAAAACACAAAGCTGCTTTGCTGTTAGCGTTGAGTGACGTATAAAGTTCAAGCATAGGAATTCCTAACAAGTTATCACAAAGCAGCTTTGTTGCTCAAACTTTAATTTGACATACTGAAGAACTCCGTAACACAAACGTAATGTCTCAAAAGCTGTAGCAAAAGTAGAAATATTTTCTACTTTTTCATATGTATTTGCTCACCGACATGTTTTCTTGTTTGTTTGTGTGAAAATTTTATTTGATTTTTACTTCCTTTTCGCTTCAGCTGTCGGTTTTGTTTTCAAACAACAAAAAAAAAAAAATTTGGAGAAAATATGTTTGACGAACAGTAGTAGTAGTAGTAGTCTTTATTGAGATTTTCTTTTTCGACAATGTTTACTTATAATATGTATGATACATTGTGATTAATTTGTCGACTTGGAAGTGGTCTGACTATACATGATTTTGTTTTAATTTTTTGTTTTTAGTTAAAAATGCTTATTTGTAGTTTTTGATTTTACTCTACCGATTAGTTTAATGCGTCTACTCAAAAAGACGGCAACGTGAAGACTAAAAAAAAAAAAACTTAACCTAATGAACAATGCTTAACCTAATATATACATGAAAGCGAGTGAAAGAAAAGAATAAAAGAAGAACATTTGTGTTTTTTGTTTCATCACAGGGGTGAGCTGGTAAATGCTTATCTCTTTCTAATTTGAACAAGAGTGTGTCAGGTTTATGTTTCATTTTTTTACATTTGGTTTGACGTTTGGATAGAATTGAAGTTATTTTAAAAGTAACAATAGCGCAAAATTATAGTCCGCTAATGAACGATTTTAGTGTGATACTAGCTTAAAATGACGTTTCAGACATGACTCAAACGTCATTTTAAGCTAGTATCACACTAAAATTGTTCATTAGCGGACTATAATTTTGCGCCAATATTTTTAATATCTTATAAAATCTTCTTAATAGTCTCAATCTAACACAAAAACTTCACAGCCAAGTCCAGTTATAATTAGATATCACGTAAAAAGTGGCAGTCTTATCGTTATAAAAAGATGAGTTTGTATGGCTTTTTCCATCTAACCTCTGTAGGTGTTTGGAGATTGTTTAATATAGAATGGGGATGTGAGGTGGTTATCATTTATGATGCTAAAATAAGAGTCGGACCCCTCATTGAGGATGCTAACTGGAGATAAGTAATATCTTTCATTTATTGAAAAATTTATGTTGTTTACAAATATTGCTTGCAGGATTGGATTCTCATGGTATTCTAGTCTTGCTATCCTTTTTTTTGCAAGTGAGATTAGGTAATCCAGCAGCGGAGTGACCTTCGAGTCGTCATAAATTGTCTTATTAGAATGCCGTTTCCCACCGGGGCGACGATGTTTGTTGATGCATTTACGTAAGATGTATCGTTCAAATCTTTGCATTTCAAGAACAACGTTTGGGGTGATTTGAAACCATATGAGGAATCCATATGATATTAATGGACGAATCAGGGTTTTGTACATCAAGAGTTTGGTTTTTGGTTCTACATTTGTTGAGTTTAGTAACATTTTTAGCTTTGCTGCTGCAGGTTTACTATTGTTTAGGGCTTTTCTCGCATGAGGGTTCATTTTAAGTCTTTCGTGAAGGTTGACTCCTAAGTACTTTATTGATTTTTTCAGCGGAATCAGATTGCCATCTATGACAATTTGAATTGATCGACTTTCACGGACCGCTAGTCGATGCCCTCTGCCAGCTGCATTACGGAAGCAAATTAGCTCACATTTGTTATAATTAAGATCAATTCCCCATCTCTTGAAGTATGGAATGATTACATTAAGGTGTTCTTTGACTGAGTTCAAGGCCTCAATCGGTCTTTTGTCTGCACTGTACAAAATTGTATCGTCCGCGTATAGAATTGAATCAGATCTGGGATTATGTGTCGGAAAGTCAAATAGATATAAATTGAACAACAAAGGACCTAAGATAGATCCTTGTGGAACACCTGAATTGATAGGAATACTAGAGGAAGTTTCACCTTCGAAAGAAACGGACAGACAACGATTATTAAGGAAACTTTGCAAAATTTTGATTATGGGAGGGGGTATGTTTAGTTGATGAAGTTTATAAATTAGTCCAGCATGCCAGACTGAGTCAAACGCTTTTTTTAGGTCTAATGCGCAAGCGACCGTACATTTCTTGGCTCTAAGATTATTTAGAATTTGATTTTGAAGATGAAGTAGGGCATGTTCGGTGGAGTGATTTCTTTAAAAACCAAATTGTTCAGATTGTATGGGGTCCTCATTGTCAAATAAATTTAAAATCTTTGAGTGAATTATTTTTTCGAGTATTTTTCCTATGTTTGAAAGTAGGGAAATCGGCCGAAAGTTTTCAACATTATGATTAGAGTTACTCTTTTTAATTGGGATTAAATTAGCCTTTTTCCAACTGATTGGGAAATAACAATTGTTTAAACAATTATTAAATATCGGGGTTAGATACATTGCAAGAATGTTCTTTGCCTTGCGAAGAACAAAGTTTGGAATACAATCTGGACCGGTTGATTTTTTGTTGTTCAATGTATAGATTAATTCCTCAACAAAATTCTTAGAAGTAAGAAGTTCATTGCTAGAGTTTAGAGAGTTATTTAAAGTTCAGAAGTTTGTGACTTGTAGATTTTCATTCCATGTAGTAAAAGCAGAGTTGAATGTTAAAACTTCTAAAGTTTTTTCAGGGTCAAATGTTGGTGTTGTTGTGGCGTATAAATTTGAATAGTAAGAAGCAAATGCTTTTTCATATGGAGAAATAATGTTGTTATTGTTGTGAACTAAAATTGTGTTATTTGACAAGTTAGATTTGACTTTGCGACCCGTTATCTGATCGATTACTTTAAAAACATTTGAGCCAGGTCTGAGACTAGATAGTTTTTTCCTGAATTGATCGTTAAGCTCAATTTTTACTCGATCTTTAATTATCTTTGAAAGACAATGTATTTGTGTTGAAAGTTCTAAATACGTTTGGTTGTTACGGCTTCCAAATTGGTGAAAAATTCTTTTCAGTCTTTGTTTCCAGACTTTTCTTGTCTTGAAAAGATTTAGTGTATCTGATGAAATGTTGAGCCAATTCTTTCGCAGGTTAACCTTTTGGCTATGAAGATCGATGCATTCGGAGATTATTATCGAGATAGAGTCTACGAGAGAATCTATCTTAGAATTCATCAAGTTCCTATCTGCTGGAATATTTAAGCCTGACAGTCTGGAGCCAAGTAATCTGTTAAAATCTTGCCAATTAGTGTTTTTAAAACTGGTAAAAAATTTAGGAAGTTCCGGTAAAGTTACTTTGTTATCAATTTTGATGTTCAAGAGGACTGAGAAGTGGTCTGATATCAGGTCTAAGGTAGTGCAGGCGATGTTATTGGTGTTTCTTAAGTTGGAAGAAATCATGAAAAAGTCGATATGAGAGTCTGAGGCTGGTCGGGTGGAACCTAAAGGCGCAACTATGTCTATATCAAGAAAGTGGCTATCTTGTAGCCATTGAACTAGGTGAATACCATTTATATTCACTTTTGTGTCACCCCATAGAGTACGTCTAGAATTAAAGTCACCACCTATTATGAAAAAATCATAAGAAGTAAGGGACGAGATAAGGTCATTTAAAGCTGGGATTAGATGAGAGCCAATATTACAAGGTAAAGCTATGTATACACGATTGGAAGATCTTCCAATATTGGCCGAAATGCCAAATGTCTTCCAACAGCAACCAATGAGCTTTCAATCGCCAATTTTCTATCAAATCAAAATTTTCTGTTTATACGGTTGGAAAATTTTATCAAAAAATTAATCAATTTATTGGAAGAAAATTGGCTGTTAGTTGTCGACAATTTTTTGTCATCCAATTAAATATTGCCTGTTTAGTCGATTGGAAGGCTTAAGAGAACAAAAAATTGGTAGACTCATTGGAAGACAATTTTTTTTGACAAATGATAGAAAATATGAAACACAATTTGAGGGCAACGATATGCAAGGAAAATTGAAATCATACTTTTTCGATTGAGTTGCAAAAAATAAAGATATTTAAATGAATAATGAAGATGAAATCTCTAAGTCCAGACCTAACTAATTGCTTTGGAATTGCAATTAACTCAGATGCAACATATCTACTCTTCAAAAATTCAGTCGGTGCATATTTTGTCCATCAATTCTACCGATATTTCTCTTATAACATGTTTTTCCTTCAATGAAGATTAAGGTGTTCAAAATGCAACACTTCTGGGTCATTTTCTCCCTTTGTTGAAAAACATGTTGTGTCTTGTCCGCCCAATTTTTTAAGAAAAGACCGATCTTACACGACTTTAAAAATTAGTAAAAAGCCAAACAAACAAAGTTAACAGTTTGTTGATTCGGTCGACTGCAGAAGCTAGCTGTTTTTTCTAAGAACAACATAGGCTTGGAAAACTTGCAAGAGATCAAAACATTGTCGATTGTTCCGTGGCCCATTTGGCCTTACATTCGTTGATGACGTCCCCAACCTACGTCAAGCCAAACTGTGTTTTTATACTCTGCACAACCTGCATCTTAAAAACATCACTCAGTCTTGATCTCCCGAAAAAGCTGTATAATAACTACATGCGCCCAATCCTTCTCATCTTCTTTCCTATTTTGAGCAATTCTTTACCATTTCATCCATTCTTGTTGTTAAAAAACTTAATACTTTTTTCAATTCCTCTGAAGAACAACTGAAAAATTGTCTTCCAATTAAAAATTGAACGAAGTTTTTGGATAGAATTTTATCCAATGCCCAATTAGTCGACAAACGTCCAATTTTTTGAAAATTTGCAAAATTGTTTGTTTACAAACGTTCACACGATTGGAAGAAGTATGCCAATTTTTTGATAGAAAATTGGAAGAAAATTGGCTTTCAATTTTTTTTCTGTCAGTTTTGAGACAAAAAATTGGGTGTTTATATGATTGAAAGAAAATTGGTGAAAATTTGTTTTGAAAAATCTGCCAATATTGGAAGATCTTCCAATCGTGTATACTTAGCTTAAGTATATTGAGACAAATGCTAGTGTTTTTAAAACATTGTGTTCTTTCAACGGAACCACAGCAATTGTGGCTGAAATCAAGTTGTTTGTGAAGTATTTTTGGGAGAACCGAATTGAGTTCAACAAAAGAATTCCAGTACCTCTGCCATCATTATTTCTAATGAAATCATAGTTCGCGTTGAAAGCACATTTGTTCTTGTATTTTTTAAGGCACGTTTCTTGTATAAGTACAGCATTTGGTCGAGTCTCCTTTAATAGAAGTCCAATTTCTATTTGCTTATCGTTACTGAGTGAGTTTACGTTGCAGGTTATTAGTTAACAGTTCATGGTGAAGGTGGAGAAAGAGAGGCAACAAAGCAAAGATAGGCCCCAGGTTTACTATCCTCATCTAGCTTTTTGTAACTTGGCCAAAAGCTTCTAATTTTTGATATAAGGGACGTTATTGGAATTCCGAATATTCTATTAGATTCCTTCAAGAACTCGGTCATTTCGTTGGTTTTATTTGGCACATCCGGTCCATTCACAGAAAAATCAGGAGGAGGCCCAGTATTGACTGGTTCTCTTAGCTGATCAGCATAAGTAATATCGTTTCTAACTATATTAGTATGGGGCGGCTTAAAACTTATGGCTGGTTGGCTTCTTTTTGAGGCCTCCTCTTTTTTTTTCTTCAAAAAAGCTATTCGGTTTGGACAGCCTCTGAAACTGGCCGGATGACCTGGCTCATTGCAATTTACGCATGACGCAACCGAAGATTCAGTTTTTTCAAGATCGCATTTGCCGGGCTCATGACTAACATAAAAAATAAAATTAGTAAAATGACGAATGTCAGTCAAAGTTCAAGCCGAAGTATAAAAGCGTAACGGAGTCAACGCTAACAGCAAAGCAGCTTTGTGTTTTCCGCTTGAATGTTTTATTACGTTACGTTATTATAATAGTAAGAATATTAGGGTGCATGTACATTTAAGGATATTTTACATTCTATTTCAACAAACCTCGGAACGAGGTTATCGACTTTCTAAAGCTTCTTGGCCTTTTCAATTGGCAATCTGGAAGCTTAAAATGCGTTCTGAATGCGTTTAATTGGGCAAAGCGACAGTTCGGATTATGAAAAGAAGAGAATTTCTCTTCTGATTTTATTTCCTTCTCGATGCCCGAAACATGAAATAAAGATTAGTACCGACGCACTTATTTGTAGTTTTGAG
Source organism: Sphaerophoria taeniata (assembly GCA_943590905.1). Taxonomy (NCBI): domain Eukaryota; kingdom Metazoa; phylum Arthropoda; class Insecta; order Diptera; family Syrphidae; genus Sphaerophoria; species Sphaerophoria taeniata. The sequence goes on from OX016540.1 coordinate 266,488,388, forward strand.
AGTTTTGTTACTTCCAATTCCGACACTTTTGTTTCGGAGACAATCGGACAAAAAAGTAAATCATGTTTTGTTTGAAATTCGAATGAAACGTTAATTCGAGTGACTAGATCTATTCGTTCGAATGAATTTTGTTTATTTTAACAAACAAATGAAAAATATTCATTTGCAGAAAATGAACCGAAATAAATTTTCTTTGCAGATCAGCTGTTCGTAATGATTTGACACTTTTGCTTGATTAATGGGATTTAACATTGAGCCAAGAAATTGATTCTTCACGGATCTGTGGCAATTTTTTCCCCCTTAAATGAATTACTTTGGGAAAAGTATTGAATTTCTTACAGACTAATTGATTTCTCTGAAATCTCTTTTTGAAGACAGATTTACACATATGCTCACACAAATTTTCACACTTACTACGAGTTTGACATTTCGGACAGTTTGATATTTGTTAATATTCAAAACGTTTGGTGTTTGTTGCAAGATTTGTTGAAAAAATTATTTTGGCGAACGTAAATTTACGAATTGTGTTTAAATTAAAGGTAGTACACATTTTAAATTGAAGAATATTTAGGCCGTTTGCGAATTCAGTTAAAAATGGGTTAAAACTTGACGTTTGGTTAAATTTTGACACTTCGCATTATTTGACTAGCTGCTGAGCAGGTTAAAATATGACAGTAGTGGTTAAAAATTCATCCATTTTTATTTTTTAACCACAATTCATCCAATTCGCACACGGCCTTAATCATAAATTAGTTCAGATTGCTTTCACACACACATTCAAAAAGAGATTGCTACTTTTGACTTTACAAATTACATACATTGAACCCACAAAGCATCGAATTTTAGTAGCGATTCGTGGTGGTTGAGTGTAAAATCCCATTAGTGTGACCACCAGGGTTAGTAGTTCTAACTTGGGACCTCAGTTATAAAAATTCGGAGCGAATCTTTGTATATGGATTTACCTAGTACTATCAAGAATGGTTTTCAAGCAAGCAAGCAGAGAACACACATTACAAACTAATGTAAAAAACTGTCAAAAAACTGTCAAACCAAGCAGAAAACCATTCTTGATATTACCTGGTAAATCCATATACAAAGGAGCGAATTAAAAAAAAGTGGAGCAAATGCATAATTTTCGGAGTAGACTTGAAACAGGAAGAAGTTTCAAAAAATATATAGGTATTATAGGGTTATGGCACTGGTAGTCAGCCCTTTAACTTAATTTTTGTGTTTGTGTGTTCTTTAAAAATTAGTTATTTGATTGTTGGTCTGTTGGACGTGAAACTTATTTTTTCCGACTTGTTGATATTTACAGATAAGGAAAAAATATTGCTATTTGTTACCTAAAACAAATTTATTAACTATAATTCAAATAGATGTTGGATTCTCTTATAGTGGGCCCCTTAAATTCCAATAGTCGGCCACGCGAGTTGTCAGTAGTCAGCTCCCTTTAGTAAATTAATTATTTGTAATTTATAAGCCGTTGTTAACATCTTAAATGTATTAACAAACCTTTTTTTTTAAATATTTATTTCTAAATAAATAAAAGACAACAATAAAAGACAACATACAACAAATAATTAATTAAAAACAATCTTGTTTTTCAGTCAAATACGTACCTATATTATTCAAAATAATTCAAGAACATTTCCAACACTTTAAAAAAGTACGTCTTCGAAACATAAACTTGTTTGAAATTTAGTTTAGTGATTACTTGATATAAATATATATTTTTAATTTTGAACATTACCACCAGCATAGTTATTTAAAATTAAAAATTAATTTGATTTAAATAAATATCTACTAACATTGAATCGCAAACAGTATTTGTTTCTCTTAAACACCTGGATAATGGTTCATTGGCAGCATACACAGTTCTGTGATATGTGATTTTTTTTTTGTAATCGATTTTCCAGTCCTTTAAATGCGCCCACGGATTGTGTAATATGTGTTGTATTGGGTAAAATAGCGTACAAACGATTCCGTTAATACTCTGCGTATTCCATTGAGAGGAGGGATTTGTGGCCATCGACTTAAAGCAGTCCTGAGCTTTTTATATTACTTTCCATAATCCGTTCGTTGCAACTATATAAGCCACATATTAGAAAAACTTCGCAGATTGTATCCATCTACTTTCAGATCTGCCTAAGAGGTAAGACCATTTATCCGGCACACTTTTTGCAACAGCTTGGAGGAGGGAGCACACAGGGAAACACAAGCAAATTAGCAAAGGTGTCGTCACTGAAGAGAAAAAGTACCTATACAGTGATCGCCTCATATTCGTTTCCATGTTGTACAGTATAAAGAATTTTCCAACCTCTTGGCGACTCCTGGTTTTAAAATTCAGAATCTTGAGGGGTCTTCTAAAATACCGGCTGCGACAATCTCTTCTAAATACTCATACGTCCCGGTCACTCGTCCTCTGCTGTTCTGGGTCCCGCAGTTCATAATGTAATGTGACATCTTGAGAAGGCCTAGTAATACGTTTTCCCTTGTAGGCTATCTTTGAAAAGCAGTCCTACGTTTGTCCTCACGATGGACGTTTGTCACCAAGAGGTCTGTGGGTTTCTGAGGAAAGTCAGACTTGGCAAGGTATATGAGCCACTTAACAAGCTTGTGTTCTTCTGCTAAACTAAAGACAGTTTCCTGTCCTATTTTCTTGTAGTCTACCTCGGTCAATTGTGCTGTTATTTTTACTAATACGTTCGAGGTACTTGTGGAATTCACGTTTTGCTTTCTGTTCGGAACTACCTATTTTCAGAATGCTGGAAGTTAAGATATTTTTTGAAACTAAGCTTTTGTTATTATTTGCCTTCACTACCTATTTATGTTGTTAAAAAAACAAATCATTTGCTAATCTCCTAATTATAAAAGGCTGACATATGAGTACTTGTCTTCTAAAGTCGGCCATTACGTTTATATAAGTGGCTGACTACTGAAAATACATTTTAAAAACACCTTTTTTTTGCGCCAATCAAGAGAGAATACAATTTCCATTAAAACTGCATTTTCAGGTAAGAAAATAAGAAATAGAAGGTTTCAGCCTTGTAGGGCAAGGACGCAACATGATCGTTTGCAATATTTCCTACACGGCGAATACAAAATTGGTGAACATCATTTCTTAATTTGTACGTGTTGATTCTTTAAGGTGTGTGTGAGGATGTCAAAAAGACAAGCTAAGTCACTTCGCTAATGGTTATTTGTTATTTCATAGAAAAAAATGAGATTTGCTTGGGACTATCTCCCTACATGTGAACAAGGAAAATGTTTGGCAACAGCGAACCATCTACCTATTATGACGAATTTAAGGCGAGCTCGACCATGTTCGTCGTTTAGGGCTTCCTTTAAGTATGTGTGATTTGGTGTGGCTATGATGAAGGTTTTTTTTCGTAGATTTTGCTCGCAACCCCCGTTAGATTCGAAACGACCGATTCAATGTATTTGCAAGCAGATAAGTGAATTTTTGTATATTTTCATCATAGCTTCCGTAATTTGGGACCCACCAATTTTAACAGATTCATTAAAATTTTTCATTAACATAGTTTGAGAATTTGAGTTGGACATTGTGATGTTCTTTTGTTTTTCCCAGCTAAGGTAGGTCAGCGGGTCCAGGTTTCTCCGAGAAAAGAACAAGTAAAACTCGGTTTTAAAGAAAGATTTGGTTCAATTTTATTTATTGTAGTAATAGGCGGGGAGCCCTCAATCCTGAAAGTGCACTTACACGGATTTCAAAATTTTTTTTATTAAAAGATAGAAATACCAACAAATTAAGTCCGGTATGACGAAGCCTATCCTGGCTATGACGTCACTGTTGGAAGCAGCAATTTCGAGGTAGTTAAGGAGTTCACCTACCTTGGAACAAACATCAATCCCACAAACGACACCTTAATCGATATCCGAAGAAGAATTACCCTAGCGAACCGCTGCTGCTTCGGTTTGGCCAAACAACTGGGTTCAAAACTCCTCACTCGAAAGACAAAGTTTTGTAACTTTGATTTTACCAGTCCTACTCTACGGCGCCGAGTGCTGGACGATAAGTAAAAAAGGGGAATTGATACTGGGAACTTTCGAAAGAAAAATTCTTCGACGGATTTTTTGTCCCATATTGGACGATGGCGAATGGAGAAGAAGATACAACCGAGAACTGTATGAGCTGTACCAAGATGTGGATGTAGTCCAGAAGCCCAAGAAAAGACGACTACATTGGCTCGGCCACATCGAGCGAATGGATGACAACGCTCCAGCCAAGAGAGTCTTCTCATCCAAGCCCCCAGGTTCAAGACGACAAGGAAGACCGAACCTACGGTACAAGGACCAAGTGACTGCGGATGCCAGAGCGCTTGGTCTCGGTGACTGGAGAGTACATGCGAGGGATCGTTCACGATGGAAGACTGCAGTATATCAGGCTAAGATCCTTCATGGACTGTGAGCCGGATAAGTAAGTAAGTAAGTAAGTAAGTAAGTAATATTTTGCTTGTGGACAAAGTGGAGTTAATCTCGAAAAACGGAGCGTCGGAGCAAATTTGCTCCACTCGGAGCAAGGTTCTAATGCTGGTGACCACACCCTGTTTTTTTTCGAAGAATCTTATTTTTAATTCAGGAGTTTGTGACAGATTAAGGCCCCGATTGCGAGTGTCGATTTTGTAATCGATGATCGACTTTTTTCGATCATCGATTGTCGATTACATTATTTCATATTGCGAATGTCGATTATGATCGAAACTCTTCGATTACACAGACGATTTTCTTCGATCGCCTTTTTCTGATCGAAACATGAAGAAGCTGGTTGAGCAAAATGTGTTTTTTTTTACAATTTATTAATTTTTCACCAAAAAAAAAAAAAACAATGAAATGTTCGTTTCACCAGTTCTATACAGCCAAAAGCTATAGCAAATAATCAAATTTACGTCGAGTTAATAAAACCCAGAACAAACAAATCAAGGGGAACGGTAGTGCCCAGCCTAGTTCTCTTGCAACTTTGGCACTACATCCTTATTTACAGGAAACAACTCAGGGAATTTTCCACACCCCTCTAACTTCTATACCAAAGAAGCCAAAAGTTTCAAACTCACATTATTTGTTAATAAGCTAGTCAAGAAAAAGCACCTCAGTAAATTTCAGATATTTATCATAAGTGGTTTCTAAGATACAATGTTCCAAAAATCACGAAAACCGTAACTGACAGACGCACTGATTAACTTACTCACTGGCAGATCATCAAAATTATGAAGCATTTCCCGTTGCCCTAGAAAATTGAAATTTGGCACAGTGATAGGTCATATGGTACATACAAAGGAAAAATCGAAAATTTTAAATTTTTCAATCAGGGGGCGTGGTAGCCGCCTGCTTTTATATTATTAGTTTAAATTATATGGAGCACTTTTAAGTACAGTAGAATCATGAAAGGAGAACGGGCAAAAATGTATGGAAGGGGAGCGGGTCATAATTCTGGTTTCAAAATTCTGCTTTTCAAAATTTTGCTTTTTAATCGAAAAATTCTGATTTTCAAAATTCTGATTTTTATGGCATTCTGGTCACCAAAATTCTGTTTTTTCAAATACTGCTTTTCAAAATTCTGGCTGTTTTAAATAAAAACATTCTGCTTTTGTTATGTCTGTTTATTCATAAACACAAAAAAATTTCGGGTTGGGGTCAAAATTCAATTTAGTCACTATTCGTCCCTTGCACTTGTCTCTAAGTCGATTAGCAAATTTTACATTTGTGTAACTTTTCAAGATAAAACATACATCCATCAACACAAAGTTTATCTTTTCCCTTATTGGATTTTACAATCGAAATATTCATGGCAAAATTTGAACACTAACTCGAAGGCGTAACAAATTAGACTAACCTTACATTACAGATAATAAATTTATACAGATGTCTCATCCCTGCAGAAAAAACTGAAACATATTTTGCTCTTAACTGACAACGCCTTAACTGACAAAGAGCTTTTTGAAGCTTTTTTAATTGCCAAATAATCATTTATGGGCAATGAGGCGAGCTAAAATAGATTTTTAATGCATTAAGTGAATGCGTTAAAGCTTTTGGAAAAACTTTTTTTTGGTAGTTTCATATATCATTTCTCGCCATAAGGGTGAGACATCTGAATAAATTTATTATCGTGCTTACAGCAGATAAAGTAGGTACACATTATACATACTGATTTAACTATGTACCTATGCAAACACAAAATAATATCCTGCTAATCTCTAATGGGAGAAGGTATTCTGCGAATAATATAGAAAAGAGAGGTTTGAAAATATTAAAAAGCGCGCGCTTTTTTTATATTTTCTCGCTCTTTTCTATATTATTCGCAGAATTTTGAAAAGCAGAATTTAAGAATTTAGAATTTTGAGCAGCAGAAATTCGAAAATTAGAATTTTAGAAGCAGAATTTTGAAAAGCAGAATTTTGAAAGCAGAATTTTGACAAAATAATTTTGACCCCGGCAGAATTTTGACCCCAACCCGTATGGAAGCTGGCCTAGGACCCAATAACGACATGATATATATCAATGGAAAGTTTTTTTTGTCTTCTTTAACTTTTACTATGGTAGTAAGCCCCAAATCACTGTGTGGAAAAAGTTATTGCACAACAAAGTCATTCACAACTAATAAGTGATTTCTTGTTTTCACCTTGACCTTTGAACCAATAAAGACATGATGTATATCAATTGAAAGGTTTTTTTGTGTACTTTAACTTGTTTTGGCAAGAAGTCCCAAATCACTGTGGGGAAAAAGTTATTGCACAATTAAGTCATTAAAAAAAAGTGTTTTCTTGCTTTCATCACAATAGAAGCCTTACAATAGAAAACAAAACATAACATTTTTTTATCCTTGTATCTCTTAATTGTGCAACAACTTTTTCCCCACAGTGATTTGGGACTTCTTGCCGAAACAAAAGTTAAAGTACACAAAAAAACCTTTCAATTGATATACATCATTGGTTTATTGGTTCAAAGGATAAGGTGTGCGAGTTCAATTGAAATTAAATAAAATTGTGTTAAAATTAGACCAGCTGTGGAGCAGGCTAAAATATGACAATAGTGGTTAAAAATTCATCAACGCGGCCTAAAATATTTACATACCTATATATCGCAAAGGATTGAATTCATATACTCATACATCTATTCATAATAATTTGATAAAATATATTACTTAAATACTAATGGTAGGCAATATGAATGTCAACAACTTTGTTTAAAACGTTCTTTCGTATTTTTGAGTGAATCAATGTAGTTACTTCTACAAACATTTTTGTAAAGAATAAAAAATACTACAAAACTGCATCATTACATTTTCAGAACAGTGACATTTCTTATCAACTTTTCATTATTTAGGCCGTGTGCGAATTCAGTTAAAAATGGGTTTAAACTTGACGTTTGGTTAAATTTTGACACTTCGCATTATTTGACTAGCTGCTGAGCAGGTTAAAATATGACAGTAGTGGTTAAAAATTCATCCATTTTTACTTTTTAACCACAATTCATCTAATTCGCACACGGCCTTAATGATGAAAATTCAATTGGGCCCACATTTATCATGCATTATTGCATATAAAATGGAATTGAATGTCATTGAATCGTACATTTAACTAAAGCCTGAAGCCTTGTGCTTCTTAAGACATCTTAATCTTGAAAATCCGATTATTAGAACGCACGCTAGGATGCTTTTAATCGAAAAACACCGATCGAATTTTGGCCACAGCGGGATTCTCCCACAGGTGATGTTGTGCAATTATATTTATTTTAAAATCGAGATTGTGAGGCTTGTACGAAACGTATCCTTACAAATGAGGTATCAAAATCACAGTGGCGATTCCTGGTCAAGTTTTGTGGGTTAGCTATATCAACGTTCTTCGGGAAAGTTTAAAATACAACAAAAAAAATTTGCACGACTGGGTCACACGCACTTTGCTCCAGTACTCCAAACTTAACACACAAAAAAATATTAACAATAAAAACAAGTATTTAAAATTCATAAATAAAAACAATAAAAACAAGTATTTAAAATTCATAAATAAAAATTTAAAGGTACATAAAAAGCACATTTTATTTGAAAAAAAATATGCCATAAGATTTCTTTAAAAGTATTTAATTTTTTTTTTAATTCCATGGAGAGGTTTTCCTTAAATTATTTTTTTATGCATACAATTTTTCTAGAATGTCCTAAAATTAATCTGGGTATGCATCGTACGTCTTATAATATTGGAATTTTGAAAAAGACTTCAAAACAATTTTTTTTAAATCCAAAAAATTTTAAATGTTTTTTGAAAACAAAATATTATTTGTGCAATATTATATATACTCCTAAAAAAAAGACGTTAATCGGACCGCAGCTGCCCGTGGCTAAGTGGTTAGGTTGCCATGCAGAACGTCGTGAGTTCGAGTCATACTCGTGCCCATAAAGTTTGTAGTTCATCTTTCACGGGTACCTACTGCCTCTTGCGAAGAACTGACAAAACTTCAAAGAGTATCAATCTTTCATGAAAAAGTGCTTCTCAACTTTGCCGTTCGGAATCGTCGTTAAATTGTAGGTCCCCTCAATTTTCCACACGCACCCAGAAAATTGTTGATGAGAGTAAGTCACTTAGGCCTTGGCTCTTCAAGAGCTGTCGTGCCACTCTATTTTATTTTTATATTTTTATTCGGACCATTATTTTTAGAGGAAATCTTTTGACAAAAAAAAAAAAATAACGGTTCTATGAGAGGTACCGTATTGGAGCAATACAAACATAATTTTTTACATTAAAAACACCAGTGTTCCGAAAAAAAAAATTTACGAGGATGTTTAAGAAAAATCGGAGGAGCTGTTTTTGAGAAAATTGAAGCTTTTGGCCGAAAAAATTGTATGTTGGCTACCCTAAATTTTGATTTGGGCTTTGTATATTTAATATTAATTTAAAGTCAACGGAAGCAGTGGTTAAGGCTACAGGTGCAATAACAGACAGACATACGGAATCGTCGGAGCAGGTTTTCCGTCTTCTCTATCATTGTTTATTTTTGATTGGAATTTCAAGTTTTTTTTACGAATGCAATTTTTGCCTATATTCTTATGTGTTGCAAGTAAAAAATAAATAATATAAAAATTAACATTAACATAATAAGAAACAAGGTTCATTTTGCATATGAAGTTCAGTAAAAAAAAAAGCATAGGCATACAGCCCACAGCGACAGCCCACAGCCACAGCGCACAGCCCATCAACAGCCAAAGCAACAGCACAGCAAACAACAGAAGCAGGCTCGTTATCGTTACTCGTGTAATCGAATCGTGTTCGTGTTTCGTGTACGAAACGACTCGTATCGTATTCGTATCTGTCGTTGTTGTGTTCTCGTTTCATAGTTAGCTGTGATGTTTGCGCTAACCCTCCTGTTCATTTTTGAAGGCATTTATTCAAATGTGTTCATTTTCTGTTTATGAAGATTGTATGAATTCTGTTGGCGCAAACGTTTGAGCTTAACATAGTTTCATGATAGATTTTCGCATGAGAGTTTTGTTTGTATGCAATGAAAAATAAATATTGGTAGGAAATTCTGTTTTGTTGCTATTAAGTGATTAAGTCCCTACAATATTGTAACGTATTCGTTGTCGTTTATTGACTTTAACATAAGAATAATGTTTATATATTAGAAACAAAATTAATTTGTATTCTGAAATTATTGGTTTAGCGCCGCTAAACTAGCCAACTATGAGGAATCGCCCCTGCAAAATCACCGTTATTTCATGTAGATTAGACATATGGAAATTTCAACAACCAGTCTATAGGATTAAAACTTATATACCAATTTATGTGAAAATGTCTTAATTGGCGATATTAATGAGTTACCGTTATAATTAAAGTATAATAAATTGAGGAGCATGAAATTCTGTATCATGTGTGAAAATTTCACCGTTCTACGTTGAAATCTCTGTTCAATAAAATAGATTCGAAATGGCACTAAAACTTTTACCCCCTATTTTCACCCCCCCCTTGGTTCATTTATTTTACACTTTGAATGTCTTACTTATTTATGTTTAGTTTTAAACTTCTAACCTAATCGACCTCCATACAAACTTTGACCTAAAATTTCAACCTTTTGTGACCTTTTCAACCCCTTTTATTGCGTTAAAAAATACCGTATGCCCTTCCGCAGGTTCTAGTCTATCTTACTACCAAATTTCATCTAAATCGATCCAGTAGGTTAAAAGTTATTAAGAGTTAAAAATAGCGTTGGTAGTCAATTTTTATAACGCTTTTTTCAATGTTTGATTTTCCTATCCATAATTTTTTCATACCGGGGTCTATATATGAATCGATTCTGAAGGAGTAAACTCCAAAAAAAAATCTTTGCAAAAAGTAATGATATCAATATCACACCAAAAACATAAATGTAAAAAATGTGCACGACTCGGTCGTACGAACTTGCTCCTGTATTCCAAATTATAACTCATAAAAAAAATTAATATTCGTAAATAAAAATTTAAATTGAAATATGTACCTCAAAAAAAGATTATATCTGAAAAAAATTGATGTCGTATAATTTGTCAAAAAATTGTTGATTTTTCAATTTTTTTTTTAATCGTCGGAGCGGTTTTTTTTTAAATTAATTTTTTGTATATAAAATTTTTCGAAAATGTCTTAAAATTAATTTGGGTATGCAGTATTCAAAAATGTGCAACTATACATTTTACAAGTAAATTTCAATTTTTAATATTGATCCGTTTTTGAGATACAGAATTTTTTAAAAAAAAGTTCAAAAATATTTTTTAAAAATCCAAAAAAAATTTTGAAATTTTTTCGAATACAAAATATTATTTGAGCAACATAAACGTACTTCCAAAAAAAAAATTACCCTGATCGGACTTTTATTTTTCGGGAAAATCTGATTACGAAAAAACGGTTCTATGGGCGGTACCGTTTTGGAGAAATACAAAAATATGTTTTTTACATAAAATAATCAAAGTTGTAAACAAAAATTTTCGAGGAAGTTTAAAAAAAATCGTAGGAGCCGTTTTTGAGAAAATTGAAACTTTTGGTTTTTGGCCAAAAAAATCGTATGGTGGCTACCCTAAATTTTGATCTTAAAAAAAAGATCAAAAAAACGACCCACGCGAATTCGCTCAAACCTTTAATTTTCAAGTTTGAAGTCAATCGGACCAGTGGTTAAGGCTGTAGGTGCGTTTACAGACAGACAGACAGACAGACAGACAGACAGACATACGGACGGAATCGCCGGACCCACTTTTTTCGACTTCACTATCATCGTAATGTCATATCTCATCGTTACCTCAATTTTTTTTTTACGAATTCAATACTTGCCATATATTCTATATGTCGCAAGTAAAAAAGGGCCAAGTTCACCCGTACAAAAATTCTGCCTAACAAATCAGCCACGAAAAAAAATGAGATCTAAAATAACGCCAAGTTCTAAGATTCACCAAGTACTCGTAGGTGCATTGCAAATGTTTTAAGTGGACTTACATCGAATCAACTATTAGTTTTGAAAGAAACTTGTAAACTAATGTAAATTATTTAATTTTTTTTACTTGGAAGGTTTTCTCTTAGCAACCTACTATTAAAAAAGTTTGGGAAACTTGCTAACAGTTAACAGGCCTAACAGTTTCTTAATTGAAAAATTAAGTGAAGTTAATTAAGTGGTAAAGAAAAACATCAAGGCATGAAATTAAATATTTTGTTAACTAAGATAACAGTATTTGTTTAAATATGTCATAGTTGTATGAGACGTTCCTGAATTTCCCCATACTTAAGTAGAACTTTATGCAGAGAATAAATTTATCTTCCGAATGAGCAACTGGCCCTTAGTATTTTTTATTATGTATTCGTCATAATATGGTCACACTTTTCAATTGAAAGTCAAATTTTACATCATTGTCAAAAATAAGTGAACTTTCGATTGAATGAACAAACTTTCGAATCGATCGTATCTCAAAATAAAATCTTTTCGAATTCGAACAACTTTCGATCGAAGGCGAATCTCAAAATAAGCGTGAATAACACTAATCGCAGATTCATTTGTCGGAAAGGATACGATGATAGAAGATTCTAAGAAAATCTGCGAATGGATGAGAATTTTGCTCCGATCGGATGCGGCAATAATAATAACTCTTTTTAGCTTTCAGATTGCCAATAAAAAACGAAATTGTAACGATGATTTGCCAAATAATTTTGTTCTTCCTAAATAATCTTTTTTCTATTGATAACCCCTTTTCATGTGCTTCCTGTTGCCTCTTGTTTTACTTGTTTTGCTTTTATAGTAAAAAAAACATAAGTACAAGCGCAGCTAACAATAACGGAGTGTTCACTGGCAGTGACATGAGTACAAACTTGTATCATATGATAAGAATTCTACGAAATCAACACACTGGACTACGAATATGCCATTTAAACGCACAGAGCTTGACCAAGAAATAAGGTGAGTTCAGGTACTTCTTTGTAGGTTCTCATATTGACATTGTCTCTGTTTCCAAAACATGGTTTCAACCAGAAGTTTGTGACAACCTATATCAAGTTCAGGGCTACAAGCTTTTTCGAGCGGATAGTGTCTCAAGATGTGGTGGCGGCACTGCTCTTTATGTTCGAGACGGTCTGAACTGTAGGATCATCAGTAAATCAGATGATAATTGTCCCTTAGAATTCATTTTTGTAAGCATTAAAAGTTCTTCAGAAAACCTTTTGATTGGATCGGTTTCGGATTCATTCCTCAGTACTTTTGAAGCTCTTGATCTGAATCCAATAAATCGTTCACTCCCAACCCATTGCACTGAAACTTCAAGTTCATTAATTGACCTCTATTTAGCAAGTGAAAATGATAGTGTTCTTCTTTATAACCAACTTCAAGCCCCCGGTTTTTCGAAACACGATCTGATTTTCGTATGTTTTAAATCATCTAGCCAAGTCAGTCGGCAAAGTTTTGAATTCCGTGATTTCAAAAACTTAAACATAAGAGATTTACTGCGTGATTTTGACCGAATTGAAAAGAATTCAATTTACTACATGCTTGATGTGAATGAACAACTTTGTATTTTTAACCATAACGTTAACTTACTATATGATGCTCATGTTCCAATCAAGAAGTGTATGGTGAAGCATAAATCTGCTCCCTGGGTGAAAAGCGACATCGTTTCTGCTATTTCAGAACGCGATGCTGCTTACAGTCAGTGGAGAAGATACCGGATAGAGATTCTACATCAAAACTATCGTAGACTGCGGAACAAGGTCGTTGAAATGATAAGGACAGCGAAACGAATTTTTTATGAGCAAAAGCTTGGCACATCAAACTCAAGTAAGGACACTTGGAAGCATCTTCGTGAGTTGGGCCTCGTAAAACAACCAGAGGCTCTCCCTGACTACCTCGATTGCAATGCTCTTAACACAAAATTTTCGTCTTTATGTTCATCTTTCGATGTCTCTAACAGTGAACCTTATATCTTCGAACGATCTTTTTCGGGCGGTTCTTTTAGTTTTTACAGAATATCCGAGGAAGATACTTTGGAGGCTTTCATTTCGATCAAGTCAAATGCTATTGGCCTTGAATTAATCAACCCCAAATTCATAAAAGTATTACTTTCCTATCTCTTGCGCTACATAACCTACATCATTAACACTACTTTGTCAACATCTGAGTTCCCATCAGTATGGAAGAAAGCAAAAATTGTACCCATTCCAAAAAAAAGTACAGGTACAGTTAAAGATTTCCGTCCAATAACTATTTTACCGTTCTTATCCAAATTTTTCGAAAAGACAACCTCCAAACAGATACAGGGCTATCTCAAACATTACAACCTTCTTAGCATGTGTCAGTCTGGCTTCAGTTCCCAACGAAGTTGCAAATCTGCATTACTTTTGGTAACTGAAGAGATTAGAGTTGCAATGGATAAAAATCACTTTGTTCTGTTAACTCTACTAGACTTCTCCAACTCCAAGGCATTTGATACAGTCAATCACTCAACTCTATGTAGAAGACTGCAGCAAAGTTTTGGTTTTACAACCGAATCCTGCAAACTTATTCGCTCATATCTACATTGTAGGGAACAGTGTGTCGTTGCGAATGGAAAATCGTCCACCTTTACTAATGTACCTAACGGGGTCCCACAAGGATCAACACTTGGACCACTTTTTTCTCTATCTATATTAACGACTTACCCGATATAGTAAAAAATTGTTTTATTCACTTATATGCCGATGACGTGCAGCATTTGATCAGCCGACCTTTATCTAATAAGGACGAGTCAGTGCCTCTGATGAACGAGGATTTGCAAATTATCTCTGGTCCAAACTTAACAACCTTCACCTTAATCCTTCTAAATCAAAGACTTTACCAATCTATCGTAAGGTTTTGATAAAGCTGTGTTAAGCCCCTTGCAGATAGAGAATCAAAATATCACTTAGGCATGGTTTTTAATCGCACCTTAACATGGAATGACCATCTAAATAGTTCTATAGGGAAGGTTTATGGCAGTCTCTGATCACTTCGTATCTCCCAAGGTTTCATTCCAAAAAAAACAAGGCTTCTGTTAGCAAAAACCCATTTGCTCCCAGTACTGCTATACTCTTGTGAAGTTTTCGGCGATTTGGACTACGCGACGTCAAGGAAACTTAACGTTGCCTTTAACAACATAGCCCGTTTCGTATATATCCTTCGCCCATACGATCACGTCTCTACGATCACGTTCTTAACAACTTTGTGGCTGTAGTCTTGATAACCTGTTGAAATTTCGGACACTTAACTAACATCTAGTAATTCATACAGGAGAACCCGACTATCTACATCGCAGACTGAACTTTCCTCATTCTAATAGGTCTCTCATTCTTGTTACGCCGCCGCACAGTGGGACGACCCATGGTAAAAAATAAAAACTACAACTATTTTAGCGGTACTTTATATTAATTGGTTAGTCATCCCAAATATATAGAAGCTCGAAATGCAATAAAATTTTTTGCTTTTATTTATTGGTCCGCAAGTTATAGCCACGTGAACATTACCATTTTTTCCGCATTTTATATAAAGAGTTTTAAGGCGATTTTTTGTGACATATTCAATTGCTGTGCAAATAGATTCCGCGTGTGAAAATTAAATTAATAATGGAGAATATTAATAGTGAAGGTATTTAAATTTAAGAAACTTTTGTAAGAAATAGATTTTTTTCGTGTTTTTTTTTCGTAGTAGCGATTTTTTTCAAATTTAGGCAATTTGGCTATCTCTTAATTTTGAAATAAAATGTGTTTGATCAAAGTTTTTTCAAAATGTTTTGATTGCTATGTGTTGAGAACAAGTACGTGCTAAATAAATGAAGAGATTAAACAAAAAATAAATATCGCATCGTAAGAAAAATTGCTTATCAATAATACAAATTTTATTCATAATTTTTTAATTCTTTTTTGTTTAAAAAGTTAATTTTTTCTCCAATAGTTATACAGTTTACATGTCGAATTTTATGCTCATTAAGAAATGTTAGCGAAAAATGTTTTTATTTTGATGGAATTTTCTTTGAAAAAATACGATTTTTGGCAATTTTGGCGTTTTTGAACCTTTACTACTAAGTAACAAAGTACTAAATTGAAATTGTGCTCCAATGGTTATTTAGAAATAGTATTTGTCTACACAATGACACATAAATCATTTCGATACGACATACAGTCGCTTCACAATACCATTTGAAAAAAACGCTGTTTTGCTCCGGAACACTCTTAAGATTAATAAATACAAATACAAATACAATTGTTGTAGACGATACAGAAGTTACTGTAAATCACTATTCACATGAGCACGAACAACGACCAATAAATGAACCAATATTCATCGATTCTGACATTTCTCTCAAATGAAAGTTTTTAGGTCGTGTGCGAATTCAGTTAAAAATGGGTTAAAACTTGACGTTTGGTTAAATTTTGACACTTCGCATTGAATAAAATTATTAGACCTGCTGCGGAACAGGTTAAAATATGACAGTAGTGGTTAAAAATTCATCCATTTTTATTTTTTTAACCACAATTCATCCTTAATTCGTCGCAAATGAACAACCAAAACACAAAACAAGAATGACACTTGAGGTTATATACGCCCGAACATTTTGTTCGTTGGGAGTGCGGATGGTTTCGGTGTGGAATGCGTCACTGCGAATAGAATTTGGCAGTTCGTATCAACCAGAATTCTTTCGCGACGAATAAATTTGTTTTCTCATTAACATTTGAGATTAAAATGTAAGTAAACTCATGCATCATAAATCAAACAAAGACTGTATTTCTATCGCTTTGTTGAGAATTCATTAGAAAATAGGGCTTGAAAAGTATTTAAAATCACTTATATATCATTTATTCGTCGGAAGATTCGTTGATTGAACACACGAGAAAACCCTGCTGGATATTTGACAGAAATATCTATGAACGTTCGAGTGTCATGATGCATGTTTTCTTTTAGCTTCAACTAGGCCTCCTGCCTCCTACACTTAAATCAAGAAGTCTTATGATATTTTTGGCGCTTTTATGTTTAGATATACAGCCATTCGAGCGTGTCAAATATTTCAGTAAGTTTCGACCAAATCGGAATCGAATTGCGACTGTCAAAGAGTTTGCATTGTCTTCGTTACCACCTTGCGCGTTGAAGATACCACCGGCACAGCTGTCATTTTTTTAACTGTCCTTTTTATCAACTGCAATCCAAATTGTTGTTGTTTGCCAAGGGAAATTTTGCTGTGCTGGCTACTGAGAAGATAAGACGTATTCTTCTTGACTCTGTAGTAAAATCGTTTCTACACAATTTCACAAAGCATTTCCCTATCTCTTATGGTGTTTCTATTAAGAATGGTAAATCTTAATTAACTAAAACTTCACTATTTAATTTTGTTTTATGAATTTAGTAAATTTAACAACGAAAATCGCAAAAGCACTTTTTTACAGCTCGGCAAAATGACAGAACAAGTGAAAGTTTGACAGTACCTGAGAAAAATTTGACATTATCAGAAATTTTTGGTGCTTAACTCACGTACACTGTACCTACATGTAGCGAACACAGCTTCCTGTCAGGGATGAAAAACCGTTTTAAGCATTGTCTCGAAATCAAAATAAAAAGTGTTATCGAATTGTACTTTTTGATTTGTTAAGTTTTATTGAAAAATAAATAAAAATAATTTTTTTTTAAAGAAAATATTAATATTTTTTTTATAGTAAAAGCATAGATAATTAGCCGACCCTCTCCTTCCATGTCTCCCGATTGTTGGTCGACTCCAACCAGTTCCGCATCCCAAAGCTTTGGGTGTCCTGTTCCTTTGTATATAAATTTGACAGGTATAATCGACCTGGCATTCGACTCAAGCGCCACCTAGTTACAGGGCGAGGAGCCATTTTTTGCATAAGTTTGTATTGAGCCAAAAAAATTTTATTTTTGAGAAAATTGAAATCGTCAATCTTGATAATACCATAAGTAGATATACAAAGTCCTGGTCCACGCCATCCTTCCAGCCCAAATTTGGTATGCCGTGCTATATCCTACTATGAATTATACTTCAAAGGACTTACCCAGCCATGTTCCTCTTCTTTCACACGAGGTAGGTGTCCATCGGAGCCTACCAAGCTTAATTTTTTTTATCAAGTCTGCTTCATGGTAGATTTGATACAGCTCGTGGTTGTATCGTCTCCCGAAATGTCCTTCCTCACAAACGGACTTTTCTTTCCAACTCGGCTAAGAGTTCAGAGTACCTTTGGCTAAGCACTCAGGGGTGGAATCGTGTAAGCTGATTTTTGATAGTTAGTCAAATTCACGCAAAAAAATATAGAAAATTGGCTGTCAAATATGAACTATCAGCTTACACCATTCCACCTCAGATCTCGGATCAGTAAGCGAGTACTGGTAAGACTATCGTCTTATACAGTAGCAGTTTCGAAGTAATAGTAAGATTTTTGGATTTAAAGAGCCTTGAAAGACAAAGTATAGATTCTGTTGGCTTTGAGCAGCCGCACCCCGCACGCATGTTTTTTTGTTTCCATATTTTTATTGGCTGGTACTAATGACTCGAAATCGTGCTCCTCAACCTTAGTTCTTCTACTTTTGCCAACGCTTTCAGCTGTTTTTCCGTCATTTATATGCAGCTCCAGGTTTTTTGCCTCCTGCTCGCTTTAGATAAATGAGAATTGTACAGCTTGTGGGTTCCTTCCAAAGTTTTCAATGTCTTCTGCGTATGCCAATAAATCGGTGGACTTGGTAACGATGGTAGTGCTGGTGATTCTAAGTTATGACACATAGCTGTGCCCACGGTGTTACCCGCGATAACCGGGATAAAAACTAGCCTATGTTATTTTCTGACCCCTAAATTATCAGTAATTATGCAATGTGTCAATTTTTTGCTCTATGAAAAATTAGGTTAAATCTATCCCAAGGGAACCGTTCATTTTATTAGGATAAAACATATCCCGTGTTACCTACTTCTTATACCTCCAAGAATATGTGTACTAAATTTCATGATTATCGCTTTAGTAATTTATGCGTGACTCTCCGACACCGTACAGACTTTCACATGTATATTTTTCTACCTACCTCTTCATGTTGTCTTGAAAAATCACAAAACCGAATGAAAAATTGAAAACGGTAACTGGATAACGGAATGAATACAAATGAGAATGAAAACGAATAAGACAGACTATGTCTTCGGCTTACATGTTACGTCGTTACTTAACGTCTCATTCAGTGACATTGACACCTGTTGCCAAAATAGCAATTTTATTGACAACAAATGAGTGCGGTAA
This sequence comes from Sphaerophoria taeniata, assembly GCA_943590905.1. Taxonomy (NCBI): domain Eukaryota; kingdom Metazoa; phylum Arthropoda; class Insecta; order Diptera; family Syrphidae; genus Sphaerophoria; species Sphaerophoria taeniata. Next base: position 266,507,128 of record OX016540.1, read on the forward strand.
GAAAAAAGAAAAGGTACTTGGATTTTGGTAAGAATATTTATGAGTTAGCAGAAGACCAATTATTTTTTCATTTTTTTTCCATTTTATTGTATGGTAAATGTACACAAGATACTTAATCCTATGGCACTATAGAATATAGTTAAAAAAAAAAAAAAAAAAAAAAAAAAAAAAAAAAAAAAAAAAAAAAAAAAAAAAAAAAAAAAAAAAAAAAAAAAAAAAAAAAAAAAAAAAAAAAAAAAAAAAAAAAAAACAGTGAAAAATATTATAAGTGAAGAAAAAACAAACAAAAAAAATGTGAAAAACAGCAATAAAAAAGACAATTACAAAAATCACGAACTTGTGTTAATGGAAATAGTTTTTGCCGCTGTGGTTGTTCTAATTTTAAGTAGTTTGTAGGTAGATTAGTTAATTTTAAGTTTTATTTTTTAGGACCCTAGTATGTAAGTTAAAACACAAAAAAAAGTTAAAAAAGGCATCGCATATTTACTAAACAACCATTTACAATTAAAATATTAACTCATCAACACATAACAATAACAAACTCATACGCTCGAGAAGAGTTAGCGGACAGGAACTTCTGCTACGGTTTAACTTGCTGTCGAGATCGGAAAGCCGAAAGACTCTACGCTAAAAGATAACCCAATAGATGGCGCCCAAGTCGTAGCATGTTTTCAAGAATCCGCCGACGAGAGCACGAGCAGCTAGAAGTGAAAGGTCAATGGCAGACGTTATCAATTAACAAAATGATTAATCCAGGGAAAATCCAATACTTTTCTACTTTATTGAGTCCTCATAAAACTTAAAAATTAAAAAAAAATTAAATTTATAAATTAAACTAATAAATTAAACAATGAGTCCAGATAGGTAAAAATAAAAATAAAGATTTTTTTTGAAAAAAGTGGTTTTGGTTTTTTTTAATTTCTCAAAAACGAAAAGACATTTTTGCATCGGGTTTTCTGTTTTCGACTAAAAATTAACAAAGACATTGAATTTTTAAAACAAAATCAGTACTTAATTACATAAAATTTTGAAAAAAATTAGTTCAAAAATGTTTTTATTGCTTTTTTTTGAAAATATTGTGTTTGAAATTTTTTTTTTTAACTATTCGTTAAAACAATTTAATTTAAAAACGAAGTGAAAGAAAAAGTTTTCGGCTTTTCAGAAAGGTATAGCAGGGTGTTGTAAACGAAGCCGTTGATTTTTAATATTTTTTTTTACAAAATAAGTCAATTTTTCAGAAAATTGCCCCTCCCGGCTAAACGGGTGGGGGAATAGACCCCCCCTCCCATACAATTTTTTTCTTGTTTCAACTCAACCTATACGCTCTAGCTTTTTGGCACAACGCTCGTGAATCACCCTGTATATATTTTAAAACAAAAACAAGAGAAAGAGAAAAAAATGATACATACTTCAATTTGATTCTTAAGAGTTAATGTAAGCACTAGCAAAAATTAAAAATCAATAAATTTCAATAACATTTTTAATTTAATTAGTAATTTGCTTACTATACCTACTTAGAACCAGTATAACAGAATGAATCCAATTAAAAACGTTGAAACTACACGTTTATTTGAGGACAAATACGTCTTTTAAACATTGATACAGTAGGTAACACCTGAACATTAGGTGGAAGTGAGTTCCACATTTTAACTATCTGAACAGGAAGAGAATTCTTCATTCCTGATCGGTTGAATCGAGGAATTAAGAAGTTTTTATTTCTTAAAGACGATGTACGATGAAAAAACACATATAGATAAGATGGTTTTTTTTAACAAGAATAACTTAAAGAAAAATATAAGTGATCTATAATCCACATACTCATCCAATGTACAACCAAGCAATCGTAATTTGAATTCAGAAACATGACTAAACCTCGACAGTCCAAAAACATACCGAACACAATCATTAAAAGCAACATTCATTCGGCGATTGCACTCATAGTCGAGCTTAGGGTATATTAATCGTCCTAATGTGAAAAATGGAAGCAAAAGTGTTTTAAATAATCTAAGTTTCAAATTAAGAGGAATAAGGAGCGCAGTTAATCTTAAAATTCGTAACCCACTGTAAATCCTACTAATCATTAGCTTTACATGGTCACAGCACTTCAAGCCAGAGTTAATTGCGATACCTAAATTTTTGGCCTTACTAACAACTGGCAAAGCAGATCCATTCAAATAGATAGGATTGATGTCACAAAGCTCAGGATTCTTGTAGAAGTACATACATTTTGACTTATCTGGGTTAAAAAGAAGCTTGTTGTTAACTGCCCAACTATTTATGAGTCCTAGATCTTCGTTGATACGGACTATAAGGTCTTCAGTCAGACCTATAGGACGACTTAGATATAACTGCACATCGTCTGCATACAGATGAATTTTAGAACTAAGACTAATTCCGGCCAAGTCATTAATAAAGAGTGCAAATAACAAGGGACCCAATATTGATCCCTGGGGAACACCTTTAGTAAGCAACAAACTGTTAGACAACGTTTCTTCTATTTGAACACACTGAGTACGATTAAATAAGAACTCACTGACAAGAGATACAGGTGACCTACAAAACCCAAACTAAAATGTAAGCTTTTCTTCAAGGATTGTATGATCAACACAGTCAAATGCCTTTGAGAAATCCAATAGGGCCAGAACAACAACATTGTCATTCCTTGTTGTAGTGGCAACGCTTGCTATCCGTGCCCGTGCTTAATCTCGCTCTGTCATTTTTACTTAATTTCCAATTATAATACTTGTTAAATATCAAACTTTTTTAGTTTTACTAATCTCTTTTTTACTCGGGAGTATTTTGCTTTAATCCATCACTCGCAATCTCATTTATTAAGTGATTGATTCATCAATTTTTATTAGTGAAAGTTACACTAGAATTTATGCCATTTTTCGAGTGTATTCCTCTTCTTGCTATTTAACTGGATCCCTCTTCTGAGCCTATTATTTAATCTATCTGTCTCATCTGGCCTAGTGAGTGAAATATTTGTGCTTTGGTTTATGTTCTGCCAAGCATTACATTGGTACTACACAAAGTTAAATTGATCTTTGTTTACAATTCATATGTGAATCCTCTTTTCGACTTGGCTTGGAGCTTTTTCTGATATGTTTTGAGTTTGCATATCGTACGCCCGCTGGTCTTTTATGCTTTCATCTTTTATCAACGCTTTAACTCAACATCAACCCAATTGCATTTTGGGCTTTACCCTCCGGGTGAGTTCTTTTTAGTATTGTTCTGCCAAGCAGTTCTACTTTGTTTGTTACTACACCATTAAGCTGTGGTTTTTGGTGTTTATTTACATATTCTTCACTATCATCTGCTGTTTTTCATCTGTAACGCCATCTCTACCTTCATCTCTACACTACACATCATCTTCTAACCATCCTGTACGTCATCTGTATCTTCATCTTCATCTTTATTCATCATTCATCTTTAACTTCATATCTGAAATCATCATCAACGTATGCGTGCATTCATTCATACCTTAATCGTCCCTTACGCCATCTACATTTTAAAGCGTATACCATAACTTTTAATTTGGTTCGTGTCTTGAGTGTACAGTCAGTCAATTATTTTTTCTATAATATTTTTAATTGAACTCAAATTAACAATTTAACAATCTTAACTATGGAAAATAGTTGTGGTTTCTCCGATTGCTCTCTTAATGATGGAAAAATTTATGATCGAGTGAAATGTCACGGTGTTTGCGGAAAGTTTTTTCATATTTCATGCATCGGTTTAACCAAAAAAGCTTGTTCTCATTTAAAAGAATATCTGAAATATTTCGTTTTCTACTGTGATGAATGTAAAGAGATATCTTTGTCCCATGTTTTACTCGCGGTGAAACTTCTCAGCGAATCTACCAATAATATTTTAACCGACAATACCCATTTTCATAAAAACGTTTTAAAACAGTTCAAACTTTTTGATGACTTTTCTAAGAACTTGGAAATCCTTAGTTTATCTCTTGAAAACTATGGTAAACAGTGTCACGCGAAGCATTCGAATATTGAGAAAAATCTAACTTCCCTTACGCATAAAAACCCCCGCGATGACCTAATGTTTATTATTGAAGACTTAAAAAAAGCGATTAATTCATCCTTTGCTTCTTTGCTTAAATCTAACCCGCTTGACGATCTAACAAACCAGCTTAAATTAATTCGATCCGATTTGGATGTGCATTTCCAAAATAACTCTAAAAACCCATCCGCTCTTAATTTACCCGCGCCTTTACTTATTGATCTGGCACCTCAACTCATAGGAATCAGCAAAGATCTTACTGCGACACGCTTATCCATTGGTGATATACTAGTTAAGGAATCTCTGGCTATTCGCAACGCAATCACAGATATGTCGGATGAAATTAGACGTTCATTGAACAACAATAACAATGACTCTCGGACCTATAATGACAAATCTCTTCACTGTGAACTACTGGACATCGAATCTTCATCTTCGGATTTTATCGACAATCCATCCATCGACAAGGATACCACATCTCCGACTACTAAAACGCCACCATCTGCGTCCAGAACATCTAACTACATAGTTATCGGAGCACCACGCCACGCTACAAATACCTGGATACTGAACTTTTTCATTGACAACTATAGCTTCAAACCAATCAGATATAGTCGAATTGGCATAGGAATGTTTAAAATATCTTTTCCTCAATCTTATGGTTGGTTATTTGAATTTAATTCTACTTTTTTAAGAAACAGTTCCATGAAAATCGCTCCATGGACACTAAGATATTCTTTAATTAATAGTACTAAAAATTATGTTAAAAAACATCCTAATTTTCTGCATTCCCATGTAATAAATCCCTCTGTTAGCTCCGTCTCCCCCAATAATAATCCTGAAATAGCTTTCCCTAATATGAATACTACCTTTGCACCGTCTTACTTGGACCCAATTTTACCTCCTATGTCTAAAATAACATCCAAGTTTTCTGACTCTAATGACGACAATCGTTTTGTTATATCGCGTCTACGCAATCCAAATACTTACGCAAACGTTAGACTATACTTAGCTTTCCTACATGACAAATCTAATGACAAATGTATTGACGGTAAAACTAGAATGAGTACAGAGCTTTTAATCTTAAAGGAAGGCCTACCAACGGATTTCTTAAGACTCAAACAGATTTTCATCCTATATCATGAATATTTTGATTTTTCACCCTTGCAAGTTGCTAATGACCTTTCCTCGTATGGTGCTTATCTCAACTCCAAACATAACTGCATAACACACTCCAAACCTTGTCTTTGACAATTGTAACACCTCCTCGAATCAAACCATTAAAAATAATCATAGTATTAAACGTCTTTCGATTTACTATCAAAATGTGAGGGGACTTCGCACTAAGACCTCAGATGTTTATATAAACTCACAAAAATTTTCACATGACATTTTTGCCCTTACTGAAACTAATCTCTCTCCCGATATTGCGAACAGTGAACTCTTCTCATCTAACTTTAGCGTTTTCCGTAAAGACATCCTGACATCTGTTTCATCCAATAGTACTTTATCTGTTGGCCGCGGCGTTCTCATAGCAATAGATTCAAGCTTTGATGTCTCATTAGTTAATATTCCTAATACTGCAAACCTCGAACTTATTGGTATCAAAATCAATCTAATAAAACGTTGTATATTTTTGTTGTGCTGTTATATTCCCCCAGTCCAACCCCTTGACATGTATATTACATTTTTAAACGCAATTGACTACATTGTTGATATATCTAACCCTGAAGACGATATTTTAATTGTTGGTGATTTTAACCTTCCTCACCTGGTTTGGAATGACTCGGAAGATGAGATATTCCTTGTCACCAATAATGCAACATCCGAGAAAGAAATTTTATTTTCTGACCGCTTGCAGGCCGCTGGCTTATATCAGATGAGTTGTATCAAAAACAATCTAGGACGACAGCTCGATCTTGTTTTTAGCTCTGATACCGAAAATACAAATGTATCGGAAAGTAATATCCTCTTATCGAAACTCGATATCTACCATCCCCCCATCACCATTATCTTTGCTTACATCAGCATGAATGCAAATCCGGAGATTTCTAATGCTAAAAAACTTAATTTTCGAAAAGCTAATTTTGAAAAACTTAATGAACTTATTAGCAACGCCAACTTTGACTTCCTTTTTGAACACAATATACACATTGACGTATGTATTTTTAGGTTTTATAATATCATCTTCGACTGTTTTTCACAATCAGTTCCACTTGTTCCAATTAAAAACATGACATCTTCCCCTCCTTGGTACAGCAAAGAATTGAAGAGTCTTCGCAATAGACGTAACAAACTTTGGCAAAAATATCTTAAGTCTAACTCCAACACCGACCTTTGCAACTACATCTCAGCCTCTAATCGATTCTCAACTTTATGTGACGCGCTATACTCAGAGTACATCCTCAAAATGCAATCAGATATTATCTCTAATCCGAAACTATTTTACCAGTTTATTAATAGCAAAAGAAAATGTGATGGTTATCCTTCAGTGTTAAAGTTGAATGATAAATCATCTGATGATTCTTTAACAATTTCTAACCTTTTTGCTGAATATTTTGGTCAAGCCTTTACCTCTCACAATCAAGTAATTGATCCAATCTTTTTTCATTACATGAATGGCTGTACTGAGTCATCTCTTACTTCAATCAACATTGACGTGTCCTCAGTGATTAATAAGATTAATCTTTTAAAAGACGATTCCTCTACAGGACCTGATGGTGTTCCACCAATTGTTTTAAAAAAATGCATTGACACCCTGGCACTCCCTTTAACCAAACTTTTTCAACTATCGATTTCCACTAGCGTTTTTCCACAGTTTTGGAAGGAGTCATTTATAATTCCTGTTCACAAAAAAGGCCCTAAAAACGATATTAAGAACTATAGGCCTATTGCAAAGCTTTCTTGTATTCCCAAACTCTTCGAAAGCATTATTTATGAATTCATGTTTTTTCACTCAAAACAAATCTTTTCCCCTAGGCAACATGGCTTTCTTAAGGGTAGGTCCACCACCACGAACCTTGTTGACTTCACATCCTTTTCCGTTTGCGCATTAGAAGAAGGTAAAGAAATTGACGCGATCGCCACTGATTTTAGTAAAGCTTTCGACAAAATATCACATAACTTAATCCTGTTTAAGCTTGAGAAATTAAATTTTCCACTTTACTTTATTTCCTGGATCCGATCTTATCTAACCAATCGTAACTATAAAGTCATTTTCCGATCGTGTATATCTCACTCAATCAAAGCTATTTCTGGCGTACCTCAGGGTAGCCACCTTGGCCCAATTATTTTTGTTCTAGCTACAAACGACGTCGACCAAATTTTCTCCCACTCAAAACTTCTTATTTACGCAGACGATATGAAAATCTACAAACAGATAACGTGCCCCAAGGATGCTGAATTGCTTCAAACTGACTTGAATAAGTTCTTCACTTGGTGTAAGCAAAATTTTTTAGAACTTAATATTAGTAAATGTCAAGCAATAACCTATTCTAGGAAGCGTCCACCATTGCCCCAAAGAACATATTTTTTTAATAATGAACCTATCGTCATAGTCTCTTCTATTTGTGATCTAGGTGTTCTATGTGATACCCAACTCAATTTTACTTCTCATATTGACAACCTCATTAATAAGGCTAACTCTACACTAGGATTCATTAAGCGTTGGTCTAAGGAATTTTCGGATCCGTACGTTACTAAATCCTTGTACACAACTTTCGTTCGACCAATTTTAGAATATTCTTCTCAAGTTTGGTGCCCATATTACCAGATTCACATTAAGCGCATAGAAGCAGTACAGCGTAGATTCATTTTCTTCGCCCTACGTGGGTTAGGCTGGGATGACCCTTTAAACCTTCCCGCTTACGAAGACCGCTTGAAATTACTTGGGATGCAATCTTTATCAACGCGTAGGAACAATGCTGACATTATGTTTATCCATCAGCTTATCAATGGCCTTATTGACTGTCCAGATATAATGTCTAAAATATCTTTTTATACCAACCCACGACGACTTAGATCTAATCCCTTGTTAAGAATCCCCTACCACCGAACTGACTATGGCCAAAACGAACCAATCACGAGAATGTCTGCAAAAGTTAACAACACCAGCTCTTTCGATCTTAACCTCTCTAAAATTGACCTGAAAAAAATTCTCACCTTACCATCGTATTCCCAATAATTACCCCGAATTATTTTATTATTATTATTAATATTATTATTGTTTTTACTTTGTTAACTAGTTTTTAATTTAGATTTAAGATTAAACTTAAGATTGGCTTGTATTAAGTCTTGAATAAAATTAAAATTAAAATTAAAAATTAAAATTGTCAACCTCAGTGTCAGTTCTAATGTCAGATGTGATTTTGAGCATAGCAGAGTCGCAGCTGTGATGTTTGCGAAAGCCAGATTGCCACTGAGTGAGAAGATTTTGAGATTCAATATGTTCCAGTATTTGAATGTATATTATTTTTTCGAGAAGCTTAGATAAAATATTAAGAATGCTTATTCCACGAAAATCACACAAGTTTTCAGGTGAGGCTTTTTTGGGTAAAGGTAACACAATTGCTTCTTTCCATTTGAATGAAAAAACCGATTTTGTGTATTTATAATGAAAAGTACATGATTTTTCACAAAAGGAAAAATGAGTTTTAAAAACTTGGGTGAAAGGTCATCAGAGCCAACAGAGTTTGATTTTATTGAGAAGAAGATGAACTGGAGCTCAGTAAGGTTTATACTACGAAAAGAAAACAAGTCAGGAGAAGTGGAAGATGAAATGAGACGAATTAGTTGCGTAGGACCATCATTAAAAGTAGGAGTAGAATTTACAAAATATGAATTCATATAATCCGAAGTAAAGGGACATTCAACCCTAATTTTCCCATGCACACCAGCTTCTCGGATATTCCGCCAAAGTGTACGTGGCTGTAGATTTAAATTAATTTTCGACAGAAAGAAGTTCATTTTTGCTAAACACATCTCATGTTTCACTTTGTTCCGAGAAACTTTGAAAAGAGTACGACTTCCAGCAGTTTTCAAATGCCTTTGGCGAGCATAAAGATACTCACGTTCAGCAATAAGAGACTTCAGCCTCGTGATTATCCATTCACATCCGTAGCTTTTTTTCCTTGCTGGTCTGATTGGAACAAATTTCTCAAACAGTTATTTAGTAAAAAACGTAAAAATTTCAACTTATGTATTAGCACAGAATGATTGAAAAATTGAATCCCAGTTAAACAATCTACATTCATCTTGAAGAGCACTGAAGTTTTTGTTTCGAAAATCGCGATAAGAGTATTCGGTGTTTGATACCTCAGTTACAAATGAAAATGAATAATTGAGAAACAATAAATCATGATCATAGTTACTTGGCGGAGTTATCTGATCTAAAAGATTTACTTTACCACACTCAGACACGAGGGCCAAGTCAAGTAGAGAAGGAGAAGATGAACGGAAAGTAAGTAGGGAATTTAATTTGGACAAATGGATAGTTACATCAAGTGAAAGACTGGAAGTGATTAATTATTCTTAATTAGTGTATCAAAAAAGTACAATTGTATCGACTTTTTTAACCCAGCTTCCTGTACTTCTTATTCAATGATTACCACTTGTGCATATAAGATACCAATGCATAAGGACTGAATAATGAATGTTCTGTCATAACCTTTATTGACTGGACTATATTTGTTATTGTTGTTGTTCGAAAAAAATACTTGTGCCACACACAGAAAAAAAAACCATGTCAAAGCAGTGCTGTCAGTTCTTAAAAGAGAGACCAGTGATGTTGTCAATGGTAATAGTAGTAATAGTAGTAGAATAGTAGAAAGGGAAATATTCTGATATTCTTATTGAAATCCTGTATACAATACTCGCGTGTGTACATCGGATGTAAATACACGAATTGCAACCAGATAAAAGTCAGCGAAAATGATGAAGTAAAAGAACTTAGGCTGGCTCATTGGGTCTTTAAAACATAACATTTCAGTTAGCATTCAACAAGTAAAAGTTTCACATAAAAAACGTAAAGAATACTCAACGAGAAAACTCCTAATTCTCATGGTCACACAATCCTCGTACTGACATTTTTCTGTAGCGCCATCTAGACAGCAAGCGGAAAACTATTATTTTTTTTAAGGAGGCATTATGTAGAAAATAAAGAAAGCCACTCCCCGAACAATAACATTTCATGTGCATTGGATTCTCTTTAAGGGTATGTATTGCATTTGTTCTGGAAACCAACATAACCATGATGGATGAGCAATTTATTTTGACTTTGTTTTCTAACATCCGAATATTAAGGAATACTTCATATTACCCAACAAAATCTATTACTATTCTAGATTTTAGTTTCCCTCTCAAGACATTTAAAAAGTGCAATTTTCGCTGTTTATAACACTTCGTTCAGGCAAGTCTCTACGACACGGTCGAGGTCGTCTACTTTTGTCTTTATCCACCAGCCAGACAATTGAGTCATCCTCATCATTTGAGATTGGAGATTGGCACCACAATTTGAAATGTAAAAATTGATTTGTTCGGATTTTTCTGCTAAGAATCACTTGCATGAATATCGTGTTTGCTGTCAGTAGATAAGATTTTATCGTTTGACAAAATTCATACTCCAAAAACATGCTATCTTTAGCGATAAGAATTAGTTCAAAGATAGTTTATAGCCAGATTGAGAGCTTAATAAGGCCGACTGCCTAGTGCCTCTACCTCAAAGACGTTAAACAGCCATGAACATTTAGCAAAATACGCACCACTCCATTTAGTAAGGAGCAGACTGTTTGTTTGAACGGACGGACCGGCGGACGGGTTATTCTCTAAATAAAGTACTTCTAGAAGCGACGACGGGTTATTTTCTGAATAAAAAAATCATTTTATCAAATCTCATCCCACCTCGGGCGTTTAAACTATTTAAAAGTGTTAACAATTGATTATTATTGACTATTGAAAATGAATTTCAGTGTGTAAACGTCATATAAGGTCTGCTACAACCTGAAAAGAAAAAAAAAGACTCGAGAGCTTTTATGACCATATGAATCAGCTGTCATTTATGTTAACCAAAAGCTTTGAACGTGAAAGTTTATATTTAGAAGAAGAGTGCGAGAGACTTTGTCAATAAACTTTGAGTGTTCGACTCTTCTCTGTTTATAAAAGTAACGATGGGCTACGACGACGTCATAACCCATTTGGGAGATTTCGGCAAATACCAGAAGCGGATTTATTTCTTACTTTGTTTGCCAGGAATATCGTGTGCGTTTCATAAAATTGCTGGTGTCTTTTTACTCGCAAGACCGGATTTCCGTTGTGAACTTCCCTTTGAATTCGGAATGAATAATACGCAATACGAACTTCCGGAACACGTTTGGCAGTTGGCATACCCTAAAGATCCATCAACTGACAAATACCTCACTTGTCAATATTATGACACAAATTATACTCAAGAATATCTCAACGGTTCCTCAACGACATCATTGGACAAAATGTCAACAGTGTATTGTGACAAGTACATTTATGATACATCGAAATTCAAGAACAGTGCTGTCACCGAATGGAACATGGTATGTGGACGAAAACTTTTGAGTGCAACATCGGACTCGTTGTTTATGTTTGGAGTGCTCTTAGGCAGCATAATTTTTGGCCAAATGTCAGATAAATACGGACGAAAGCCGATATTCTTTGCATCGCTGGTCATACAGGTGATATTTGGAGTTCTTGCAGCAATATCACCGGAATACATTACATACACATTTTCACGAATGGTAATCGGTGCAACGACATCGGGTGTATTTTTGGTAGCTTATGTGATATCGATGGAGATGGTCGGACCCTCGTATCGTCTCTTTGCCGGAGTTGCTTGCATGATTTTCTTTTCAATTGGATTCATGTTATTAGGTGTGTTTGCTTACTTCATTACCGATTGGCGTTGGCTGCAAATTGGCTTGACATTGCCAGGAGTATTGTTTTTAACATACTATTGGTTTATTCCGGAATCAGCAAGATGGTTACTGTCACAAAATAGAGCTCTGCGAAGAGTGGGTAAGGGTTTGGAAAGGATTGCTTGCAATTCCAAGTACAGATTTCTTGCCGCTCATGTGCGGAAGGTTCAACCTCCAAGTGGTGCAGAGCGTCAACCTGACTCCGTCAGGGCGAATGAACCTACGTTTTTATTGTACATGTATCAAAATCACTTTTTACCCAAACGCCGTGATTAATGAGACTGTACTTGAATATCATTGTGATAGAATAAGGCACTAATGAGTGTTTATAAAAAGTTGTTGTTGCATGGCAATATGTCATGCAGTCTTCCATATTGGTCACCCATCTCTTTTCTGGATAAAAGACTGCATGACAATGGACACCAGTGTTCCTGTGAGCCGATAAGTCACGAAGCTGTGAAATTATCCTTTTGGTTTGTACGGATGTGTGATAATTTCACACATCCGATAGAATGTATGATGATAATGTCATACATTCACGGAGTACAAAATAACAAAAGAGACAGACCATGTCTTCTGAAAAAAAATGGTACTCTGGGGTAGTTGATGCCCGGATTCTAATTGAATCTTCAACTACAGATGCGGTTGGCCCCCTTGTGGGAGTTCAGAGTGGCTGTGGTTGACGAGAAATCCGTTCTCGGTAACTGAGTGGTTAGTCTCTAAGCTCAGTTACATAGATAAAAACACATTTACCAGTATGGCTTTTTTTATCGGGAAAAGCAAACTGGTACTTGAGAAAAATGGAAATGGTGGAAGACAAAGTCAATAGCAAATGGGACATATGTAAATGACTAATTTTGTGCCTTTTCCCATATCTACAAGGCAACATACACCAAAATATGCATGTAATTCATGCATATAAAATGGAGTGGATTGGAAATCAATCCACCACGAAATAGAGGCCTCATGGCCAGGTGTTCGTGTGTAATTGTTTTCATAGTCTGTCACAAAATAGAAACGAAGATGCCATTGCGAACATTCAAAAAGCAGCCCGAGTGAATAAGGTTAAAATTCCCGATGAAGTTTTGGACGATCTTTTAGAAGACACAAAGAAGAGACTAGAAGCAATCGACCCAGCTAAGAAAGAACCATCGGTTTTTGATTTGTTCCGTTATCCAAATCTACGACGAAAGACGCTGCTTATTTTCTTTGATTGGTTTGTGAGTAGCGGAACCTACTACGGCCTCTCGTGGAACACCAATAATCTGGGTGACAATGTTATCATTAATTTTGTCATCGCTGGTGGTATTGAAATTCCAGCTCATATATTTTTATTGCTAACCCTGAATCGCTGGGGAAGACGTTCTATTTTATGTGGTTGCATGATATTGGGAGGCGTTTCTCTTTTGATGACCGCATTTGTTCCGGACAAGATGAATTGGTTAATTGTGACATTTGCAATGGTAGGAAAATTTGGCATCACGGCAAGTTTGGGAACTATTTATCTCTTTACGTCGGAACAATTTCCAACTGTTGTTCGAAATGTTGGCTTGGGAGCATCATCGATGGTCGCACGGATTGGTGGAATGATGGCGCCTTATTTCAACGTACTCAGTGATATTTGGAGGCCTATGCCGTTGGTTATATTTGGAGCAATGGCTTTTACTGCAGGGCTCATGTCATTGCTGCTTCCGGAAACACACAATAAGCCTACATTGGAAACAATCGAGGATGGGGAGAATTTCGGTAAGAAACCTAAGAATGCAGATATTGTTGAAGAGGGTGAGGAGTTGGAGGAGCTGAAGAAAGAGTTCATTCCAGCGACTAATGGTAATGGCGTGACTCAAAGTAAGTTAGATTGAAGACTATGTAGTTTAGGTGTTTTGACAATCAAAACGTCTTTTTTTGAATGGGCTTGAGACTTAATTTATATACCTACTCGTAAGTGCCTAAGTATGTTTGTTCACATTCATCAAATTGCAAAAGAAGCAAGTACCAAAAAACTCATATTATAATCATTATCCAGCTGTTAAGTAATAATTAAGCTTGTTTGATTTCCTTATCAGTTGTTTCAAAATAGTTGATTTGTACGAAATTTGTTTGCATATCCATAAAGGCCGTGATTCAGCAGTCGGCAATAAAAAATACTTCTTCAGCCTTATCTTGAAAAGAGCCTTGACTACCGTCAAATTCTGACACATGTTTTGGATTGTAATCATAAGTATAACTCTTTGAGGGACAATCAAGAAAAACGTTAATCTTTTTTTGGAACTATTCCGAAGCTCAGTAAGCAATTTAAAAATTATTTAAAATCCAAGCAAAACGTCTTATTTAGTAAACACAGCAGAACAAAAGGTTGTCATGTTGCCATTGTAATATTATGAGCGTAAAACTTTAAAGTCCATATCTCATATCTCGTTTAACTGCTTGGAACAGCAACAAAGAACGTGCATTTATTATAGACAGACCCAATTATTTTTGGCTTCGTTTTCGTTGAGTGCAAAACTGTAAAGTTATGGTCTGACTTTTAATACTTCTTTTGAAATAAATCACTTGTCCCTTGCCAACGATATAAGCGTTTTTAGAATAGACGATGGCGAGAACTCATAATATCGACGGATCTGTCATTTGACAATAATTGTATACATTTATAACACTTTTTTGTCAGATAAAATATTGAGGCGCGTCCATATTATGCCGAATGATGTCGATCGGCCTGGGCTGCGCGGCACATTCTGGTCGGCACATTGATTTGCAGTGTGGACGGTGCCGAACATTAATACTTTGAACAAAACGCTACCAAAAAACACGTAGCTACCAACATTTCTTTGAAATCGCTGAATATGCACTTCAGACAAAAATACAAATATAACTGTAAATTTAACGACAAACCAAAAATCACGAGTTGTCAACGAAAAAGTGAAAAGATCAGTTCGGCATCGGTGTGGCACGTCCACACTTTATAATTCGGTTCGGGTTTCCGTCATCGGATCCATTTGATTCGGTTTGAAATCAGTTCTGTTCGGGCTGGCTTTCGGCATGAACCAAATGCCGTTCGGGACGTACAGACTCATTCGGATTGGCTGATCGGCATGGGCCGATCGGCGTCATTTGGCATAATATGGACGCACCTTTAAGTTAACTTCAGACGATTGAGAGACATTGGGCCATTTCCACAAAACAACGTCTTATTGGGCCTGCACACACGAGACTAATTCATCCGGACCTTTGTATATGGAACTACCAGGTACTATCAAGATTGGTTTTCTGCTTGGTTTGACAGCAGAGAACACACAATACAAACTTATGTAAAAGAAATGGCTTTCTCAGCTTGTAACCAGTTGGCGCTACAGTCGAATACCATTTCGATCATACCTGTTAAATTTATATACATAGATCCGGACTAAAATCAGTTTAGTTGGCAAGGGAAGCGAAGTGTGCAGTATGAAACGGACTGAAATTTTCAACCCGAAATTTGGTGGATGAACGAAGACTAAAACTATTACATTCACAAAAGCTGACAGTTTTGGTACGAAATATATACTCACACATCTAAAAGAGGTTCAAATATAGGTACATTTTTCCCTCAGTCTGAAATCATCTCGTGTGTGCTTGGACTAAATACTAAAACCTATTTTAGTCCAAAAATTATTCATCCCGTGTGTGGAGTCCCATTGAGATCTCAATGTCACTTTGACATTTGTTTAATTCTATTTGTTAAAAATTTAAAAAAATGAAGGGTTTTCGTGCAAAGAGATAATTTTCAGCTTTGCAGAAAGATATACATATGTAGGTAATTTTCCGATAGACGTTTGCATGAACACCCTATAAAAAATTCTCAAAAAATGTCACTAGACGTCAAAACTTCTCCATGTGGTTTATTACTTCTCTTTCTACATCAAATCTGTGAGATTAATTTATCTGTTCTGCAGAATATTTTTCCCATAAAAATTTTGACAGCTCGTTTCTGCGGAGATAGAACTGTCTGGTTTCTGAGGTTTATCAGAGTTTTCTGCGTCTGCCGTTGGTTGAATACCCTTATTATATTTATTAACAAGCATAGTTCTTACCAAATTTCAACGAATTTATGTTCCTATCTTGCGTATCGAAAATGATGTACATATTTATTCTACACAATCCACAAAAATTTGTTATTCAAGTTTTTGGTTTTCCATCCGGAACACATTGCATTGACTGTTCGTCAAATTCAGTTAACAACGGATCAACAGACGCAAACAGTAGAAAATTAACCAACTTTATCCGTTGCATCCGGTGCTCAAGGGACGCGTTCCATATTATGCTGTCAGTTAATAACGTCAGCGCTGACGGATTGAGGAATTCTATGGGTCGTCACCTTACGCTCTGGGTCGCTCTGATTTCGCACTGAGCTGTTCGATGTCGCTCTTTTTTCGCCCCGGTGCACTTCCACCGTGTTCGATGTGTATTCAGTGTGGGGAGCGCTCTGAATCGCCCCATTTTTTTTCGTGGCGAGAATTTTGGAGCTGTTCGAATCAGCTGTTGCTATACAACAAAGAGAAATGAAAAACAGAGCACTACCAGGGATGAAAAACCGTCTTTCAGCATTGTATCGAAATCAAAATAAAAAGTGTATCGAATTGTACTTTTTGATTTTTTTAAAGAAAAAAAAATAATATTTTTTTCATAGCTAAAAAATAAATAACTAGCCGACCCTCTTCTTCCATGTCTCCAGATTGTTGGCCAACGCACGCCATCCAGTTCTGCAACACAAAGCTTTAGGCCTCCTGGTCTACGCTATCCTTCCGGCCCAAATTTGGTCTGGCGCGCTTTATCCTACTAAGAATTTTACTCTAAAGGACTTTCCGGTTCAGTTTCTCTTCGTTCACACGAGCTAGGTGTCCATCGGTGTCTACCAAGCTTAATTTTTGTCATCAAATCTGTTTCGTGGTAGATTTGATACACCTCATGATTATATCGACTCCGGAATTGTCTGTTCTCACAAACGGGGTCAAATATTCTCCATAAGACTTTTCGCTCGAACGCGGCTAAGAGTTCAAAGTACCTTTTGCTAAGCACTGAGATCTTGGATCCGTAAGTAAGTAGTGGTAAGACTATCGTCTTATACAGTAGGAGTTTCGAAGTAATAGTAAGATTTTCGGATTTAGAGAGCCTACTTGAAAGGCTAAAGTAGATTCTGTTGGCTTAGAGCAGCCGTCCGCATATTTTTTTGTTTCCATATTGTTGTCGGAGGATTGCACTTCTTCGAATTCGTGGTCCTCTATCTTAATAGTTCTTCTTCTCCTTTTGCCAACGTTTTCAGCAGTCGGCGCTTACTTAGTGCCATGTAGGAACTTAGTTTTTTCCTCATTCAAATGCAGCACTATGTTTTTTGCCGCCTGCTCGCTCTGGATAAATGAGGATTGTATAGCTGCTGGGTTCCTTCCAAAGTTTTCAATGTCGTCTGCTGATGCCAATAATTAATTGGGTGGACTTGGTGATGATATTGGTGCCTATGTGATTCTCTGACCCCTAAACTATCACTACCTATGCAATGTGTCAATCCCTTGCTCTATGAAAAATTAGGCCGTACGTTCTATCAGGATAAAACGTATCCTATGTTTCTTCTAATACCTACAAGAATATGTGTACAAAGTTTCATGATGATCGCTTTAGTAGTTTCTGCATGACGCTCTGACACATGTATTTAGTAGAAAATGCACCAAACATGTTGCCAAACTAGCAATTTAATTGACTTGCAACAAATGAGTGCGTTAAGAAAGAGGATACTTTGTGATATGAATTTTGGTTAAAATATTTATGATTTAGAAGAATACCTATTACATCAGTGAAAGACTGGAAATGCATAATTGTATTGAATTTAGTCAAAGTGTATTTTTGTACTCAAGCAGAGGCAAGTGTATCGAAAAAAGTACAATTGTATCGACTTTTGCAACCCAGAGCACTACTAATAAGTTCGATGTGAAACCAAAGCCAGAGAAATTTTTCAGGTTTTTGACAGCTCCGTTCAGGGTAGTGACAAGCACCGGAGCGCCCCGGGGCTGGTAACATCGAACGAACCTATTGTTAGGTAGCAGCGTTGCCGATTTTATTTTTGAAATCGGGCCACTTACAAAATCGAGCCATTTTCATGTTTTCAGGGCCACAAACAGAAATGAAGTAAAAGCGTTACTGCATCGTTTTGAATTCATTTTGTAAGCCTGTTTTGAGTACCTATTTTAATTTTGGAATAGAACTTTAAATAAATTGTGTCTGTATTTGCACTTCCTTGTACCTTATCACGTGGACTTTTAAAGTCGTAGTTTAACCAGTGTTAATAACTTTGTTCAGCGAGAAAAAAGACAGCACAATACAGCACAGCTTCATGAGAAATGTCAGAACAGTTTAGAACACAAAAAGTATTCTACCTTAAGAGATGGAACAGAAAACCCTGTCCTAAACTGTTCTAGACAGACTCAATGAACATGAACACCAAATAGTTGGGGAGGCAACCGTAAGATTACCTAGCTCATCATCAGAGTGGACAATTTAGCCACCATCTAATGGTAAATGACAGGACATTCCATTGTCCCCATGGTATAAGCTGACACCAAAAAATGCAACCTGAAGTGCCATTTAGCCGCCAAAAGGCCCACGAAAAGTCTGTCCGACCACTGGTTTTGAATATTTCATGTCATTTACCAAGGGATGGTGGCTAAATTTTCCACTCTGCTGATGAGGTAGGTAATCTTGAGGTCGCCTCCCGGACTAAAATCAAAACAATTTGGAACAGAAAATGTCTCAATTAACACCAGAACGCTTTACTTTTCTGTTTCAAATTGTGCAGAACAGTGTCGCTGAACATACCTAATGTCAGATGACCAAGTGAGAAGTGAGATACTGCAGAGATGCAGAATTAATATGCAATAGGCCATTTCCACGTTATTAAAGCATCCCACTGAGATCTCAATGTCACTTTGACTGAGGCAAATTCATTAAGTGGGACATAGTTCCCAGTCCTCAACCTCATTGAGAAAGCTTCAGTTACCTTACAAATTGTTGTAATTCATGTGCCAGTAACGGCAAATCGGCTGAGTGAGATATAGATCTAAGATCTCAAAGATCTCAGGAAATAATCTAAGGTCTCAGCTGAAATATTTTGTCCCAAATAAATAAAATGTGAGATCTCAGTTAGGAAGAACTGGCCTAAGTAGGATAACTCAGATGTCAATTGAATTTACCAAAAATATGACTATAAGCGTAAGAGAAAATCTATATGTTAAGGCAGAAGTATAATGAACGGATCGGAGCGGACAGAGCCGTCCATAACTGAGCGAGAGCAATAAATTCAAATATTGCGCTCTAGACGGCGGATTGCTCCGTTTCTTCAATTTTTGATTAGTTTTGCTTACAGACGTAGACTCACTGATCTCTATATTACATACATATATACATACATAGAGTGGCGCGACAGCTCTTGAAGAGCCAAGGCCTTAGTGGCTTAATATCATCAAAAATTCTCTGAGTGCGTGTGAAAAATTGTGGGGACCTACAATTTAACGCCGATTCCGAACGGCAAAGTTGAGAAGCACTTTTTCATGACAGATTGATACTCTTGGAAGATTTGTCAGGTCTCCGCAAGACGCAGTACCCGTGAAAGATGAAATAAAAACTTGGCCTGAGTAGAACTCGAACCAATGACGTTCTGCTTAGCAGCCAACGCACTTACCAACTAAGCTACGGGCAACTGCAGACATTAGTATTATAGAGATCAGTGCGTAGACTGCGCTCCCTTTCGCTTTTTACTTACGAAAATTTGACAGCTGACTGGATTTATTGATCGGGACAATTCGGCAACGCAGTGTATTGGTGATAGGAAAAGAAAAGTCAGACAGGGGTGTGTTTTGCATGAAACGTGAACGAATGACCTTAATTGTTTTTTTACCACGGTTCATTTTTGACTTTTCGTTGATTTAATTGAGTTAAATCGGATCCATTCTGGATAGCTTTTAATTTTGGATTTACTGGAAGCATCTCAGGTTAGATTATTTCATGACACATGAAATCTGTAAATTTTTGTTTTTAATTCTGCTTCTTTTGCATTTTTTTGATGTTGTTAGATATGTAAATAACCTCATTCTTTAGAGAGCTAATTATTCAGATATGCATGTGTATTTAAATGGTTGAACTAATTAAATTAGTAAAAAAGCATTTCTTTAAACTATAAGTTACTGTGTACTTAATTCTTCATTTCTTATACATACAATCACCTATGTAGTGTTTTTTAGATTTACATATATAATTTTTGAGCAATTTTATTTGTACTTTGTATTGTTAGCTGTATAAGTATGACAAAATGTATTTTAACGAAAACAATTTTATACGTATTAATAAATATAAATAAATATGCCTTATACTGTTATACAAAAATAAAAGAAATGTTCTTTATTTTATTGGAATAATGGAAACGAAAGATTTACATATTTTACGAGTTTCAGAAGAGGTCCTATTAAACAAACAGGTTGGCGAGATGTGCACTTGCGTCTTGCATAACTTTAGAAGGTTGTGGTCCAAGAATGTAAGAAAAAGGGATACCGCAGGGTTCGATCTTTTCTCCTCAGCTTTTTTCTCTCTTAGATTTTCATAGTAATTGCATAAAGGACGCTGACCAGGTCTTGCCTGTATGCGGGCAAACTGGCTTAAGGTGGCGGAAATGGAGTGGCTCATCACAATTTCTTCCGTACAGAGCTGTACCTACATTCTTTTAAATGATGTTTGACCTGAATCATTCTATTTGATTTCATTTCAACGGTTTTCTACCACTTTATTGTCAACAACAATAAAGAAGGCTTCTTAACTAACTGCCATAACAGCCACAATCAAAATAATTCTGTTAATTAAATGTCATCGCTTGAAATTTACTTGAAAAATACGAGACCAATTAAAATCAATAAAAGAAGTAAACAAATCGCAAACATCTTCATAGCCCAAAGCAGAGATATGGGTTATTTGTTTTCTCTCTGGAATGACTTTTATTGCTTTCATACCATTCAATTCGTTAAGTGAAACAAAAATATTTAACAAATAATTTTTTTTGTTGTTGATAATAATTATGATGATTCAAATTTCAAGCTGTTGAACCCATACCCACACGAAAAAGTCGCTCAGATTTTGTACAAATACACAAAAATATGAACGATGCAGGCAGACAAAATCCTTATAGAAATCTGGAAAAGAAGATTCATCTAACATCTGTCATATCTGCTGTTCACTAGAGTAACCCTGGCTGGCGCCACGTGACTGTGTGATGCTGGCTGAGTGAAGCAATTGCCAAAGAACTTTCAACTTACTCAAATTCAAAAAGCCGATAAGGAAAGGCAATCGCCAGCTCCACCATACAAACACATTTTGCATTTTTTGAGTCGTAAAATTGATTATTTCCACTCGAATTTACTTCGTAGATCTACCGAGCACTAAATAATTCTTTTAAATTCAAAGTTAAGGTCCGTTGGCTGCGAAAATGAATAAGTTTCACGTAAACAGGAAAAAAGGGTTGAATGTTATCGAAATATCCTACACTTATCCTTTGTGTCCAATCAGACTCGACGACGAGACGATTAGAATGTAATCATGGAAAACATGAGAACAGAGATATTCTTGGTTCTTATTAAACTGAGTGTTTAAAAGAGTTATAACACAATTTAAACTCAACATGATTTTGAAAACACTTATCTACATCTTGTTGAAGATACATCTGTGAAATTGGCAACTCCTTCGTTAAGCCTGTTTTACCAAATCACCATGGATGATGGTTGAAATCGTCGATCACAATCACCAATCAATTGATTAAAGCAAACTACTGACTTTGTATCAATTTGTTGTAGGAGAACAAAATTCGGGCAGTTAATCCTAGCGACTCTAGTATGTTTTCGCATATCAATACGATATTAAAGAAAAAGAATCGTAACGACCATCGTGCGTGAATCTCCAAAAAACGACAGAGAATAAAGACGTTCTCCTGACAGCGCAAATTGATATGAGGGAAGACGTCTTGGGCGATGACTTCTTTATAACTATCGAGGTCCAGCAGGAGAAAGTAGATCCAGTGGTATTACAAGGTGAATGCTAGCATTCACCCGAACCACGACCTGGAAAACAATGACTTCCTTCATCGATTATAACTTCGGAAAGATATTGATCATCATCGACCTGAGATTGACAACCGCGGTTTCATGCAGTTCAATGGTGACTTTTTGGCAAATGCCATAATCGCAAGGCAAATGGAGGCAAGTTCTCTGCTAGTAACGAAGGTAGAGTCCCAGCTCATATTCAATTCAATAAAGAATAAGACGTCAGTAGATGGCGATGGTATATCCAACATTGTACTAAGACACTTACCGATTGAGGCAATAGACCACTCTGTTCAACAACTCGCTGAATAATGCTTATTGCCAGAGCGTTGGAGCTGAGGTTCATCCCCTCCTCAAATCGGATCGAAAAGTTCATCAATTAAGCACTGACAAAGTGGCCTACGGACAACAAAATAATTCCGACAGGACACCATTCATGCCGCGTCTAATAAGCTTGTTTCTGATATCCAATGGAGTAAGTCAAAGCAATGTACGGGTGCAGTTCTGGTTGATTTTGAAAAGGATATCGACACCGTGTGGTCACAGGGTGTTTATCTGAAGCTGACCAGACTTGGCATAAGCAAGCCATTGTTATGTATACCTTATTTAATGCTTAACGGTATAGACAATTTGTTGTCAAAAATGACAATTGAACTACCACAACCTTCGAAATTAAAATTGCTCTGTAAGAGGGAGCGGTTAGTGAGCTGATTCTCTTCAGTATTTACACCAGCGATCTAATAGGTAGCCTTACCCAGGAAATTGCGTATGCCGACGAAATAATTGCATACAGAAATGCCCCAAATGTCGAAGTCACTAGAATTCTCTTACAACGTGACTTCGAGAAGAAAAAAATAAGTGTCCAGAAATGGCTAGGTCCACGACGGATTTAGGCAAGATTTGGCACAAGATGGTCATCGCTGGGCCTCACGTTAAGCGATTTACGAGCAAAAATGAACTAAAGTACCTCGGTAGTCTTTATAAGATAGTCCTTCCATCTTGTATTTCAGGAACGAATTGGATAGCTTAATTTGAATCGCTGCCAAAACCAAAGTACAAAAATCACTTGTTTATGAATTTCAATGGCTGTTCTATCGAAACATAATTGTTCTTGATCCAGCAAATTGTCGTAAGCAGTTGAGTTTGGAGTGTATAAAATAAATAGAGTGGCGCGACAGCTCTTGAAGAGCCAAGGCATAAGTGGCTTACTCTCATCAACAATTCTCTGGGTGCGTGTGAAGAATTGAGGGGACCTAAAATTTAACGCCGATTCCGAACGGCAAATTTGAGAAGCACTTTTTCATGATAGATTGATACTCTTGGAAGTTTTATCAGTTCTTCGCAAGAGGCAGTAACCTTTGTGTATGACACCTTCTAGTATCTATTATCAAGAATGACGTTTTTCGATTTTTTCAGCTTCATCAAAAAAAATTTTTTTGCTAAAAAAAATGGATTTCTGGGCTTGTAACCAGTTGGCGCTACAGTCGAATGCCATTTCGATTGTACCTGTTAAATTTACATACAAAGGCAGTAACTGTGAAAGATGAAATAAAAACTTAATAGGCACGAGCACTGATCAGTTATAACAAGATTGAAAACCTACCTACGTTTTACCCTCCAAATACCACAAATTTTATTTTTTTATACACTCATACTCTTGCAGCTTACCTGCTTTTTAGTTCGTAGGCAAATGTCATTTTGACAGCAAGCTTTCCCATCTTGTTATAACTGACCAGTGGGCACGAGTAGGACTAATCTCGAACCCATGACGTTCTGCTTAGCAGCCAACGCACCTAACCACTAAGCCACGGACACTGTTTGGAGTGTAAAGATTACAATTTTAACGAACTTTTATCGGCAGCAGTGTGTTATTTTTCAAATAAAAGTCTACTGTTGTAACCGAAACAATTGGAAATGAATACTGAAAAATATCCGCCCTGATATTTCAACCATAAAGCGTAGCCCTCACTTAACACGCCATATATGTTCTGTCACTCAAACAAAAAAACATACGATGGTATTTTCATGGTATTGGTGTTATAGCACATGTTGGTTGTTTTAATCTCAATAGAAGGTAAAAGCTATCGGCATCAGCCATTACCATCAACATACAGATCAAAGTGGAACGACCTACAGAACCGTATAGCCATTGCCTCATCAACCCTAACAATTTCGCATCTCACTATTGAACCTGAACCTTATCATTGTTGAAGGGAGTGGGCATTTCATGGTTCCTGTTCTATTGTCGACTATGCGCTTTTCAAATTGAGAATTGAGTAAAAAAACGAAAACCGGGAGCAGTCCCTTTCATCTCATCAATCCTCCCTCAGCTATCGCGCCAACTCGTACTCGAGTTATTCTAACATCAGGGAATAATGAATATTGTACTGAACACAAAATTTAGTTGGAAGCGAAAAGTTTGTTCGGGCGGACGTTCGTTGGAATAATTGTGCTGCTATTTAAAGTTTGCTCAACACAAAAGAAAAACTAGGCCAACGCGACGCCGACGACCAACATCTACAAAATATTAAATACAGTTCAAAATTAGGTTAAAGCTTTACAACGGAAAAACAACAATTTTTTGTTTACGTTAACAAAAATCGAATAGGTACATTGTCGTGTGTGAGTTTATTGGCATCAGTTGGCACAATTTGTCTCTACCTTTCGCCACAGAAAAAAAAAAACTATTATACCAACTGAAAATGACGTGTTTTTGAGAGAATACATCAAAACGCCGGTCTGCCGGTGACGTTTCCTTAAATTTGCATAGTCTGACTCTTTAAGACGTCACGTGTAAACAAAAGCTGTTGCCTTCAGAAAACTAAACAATAAAAAAGGTGTGAGAATCAGACAAGTGTATTTCGTTACCTTCAGCTTTGCTGTGTACAAACAATTTTTAATCAAATTAAGAAGATGGGCTATGACGATGTTATCACTCATTTGGGGGAATTCGGTAAATACCAGAGGCGTATTTATTTCTTAGTTTGCCTACCTGGAATATCGTGTGCCTTTCACAAGCTTGCTGGTGTGTTTTTGCTTGCGAAACCGGACTTCCGGTGTGAGTTGCCTTTCGAATTCGGTACGAATAACGCCATCTACGATCTCCCGGACCATATTTGGCAGTTGGCATATCCTAAAGATCCCTTAACCGGAAATTACCTCACATGTGAGTACTATGATGTTGACTATTCGCAAGGCTATCTTAACGGTTCATTGCCGACATCATCAAAAGAAGTGTCATCGGTTTATTGTGACAAGTACATTTATGATAGATCGAAATGGCAGAACAGTGCTGTCACCGAATGGAATATGGTGTGTGGTAGGAGATTCTTGAGTGCAACTTCGGACTCGTTGTTCATGTTTGGAGTGCTTCTAGGAAGTATAATCTTTGGGCAAATGTCAGATAAATATGGCCGAAAACCGATATTTTTCGCGTCGCTTGTCATTCAGTTGATCTTCGGAATCCTAGCCGCTGTCTCACCAGAATTCATAACATATACAATTTCGCGAATGATTATCGGCGCAACAACGTCGGGTGTATTTTTGGTTGCCTATGTGATAGCAATGGAAATGGTCGGACCGTCATATCGACTCTTTGCCGGTGTCGTTTGTATGATGTTCTTCTCCGTCGGTTTCATGTTGACAGCTGCATTTGCGTACTTCATTACCGATTGGCGATGGCTGCAAATTGGTTTGACACTGCCAGGTGTGTTGTTTATGGCATACTATTGGGTCGTTCCGGAATCTGCAAGATGGCTGCTGTCGAAAAATAGAAAGCAGGATGCAATTGCAAATATCGAAAAGGCAGCCCGAGTGAATAAGGTCAAAATTCCTGACGATGTATTGGACAATCTTTTGGAGGACACCCAGGAAGAGAAAGAGCCATTGGACAAACCCAAAAATGAACCATCTGTCTTCGATTTGCTCCGGTATCCCAATCTGCGACGGAAGACGCTTTTGATTTTCTTTGATTGGTTCGTAAACAGCGGAACGTATTATGGCCTCTCGTGGAATACCAATAATCTTGGCGGAAATGTCTATCTGAATTTCGTCATCTCAGGAGCTGTTGAAATTCCAGCCTACACATTTTTGCTGTTCACTTTGAATCGCTGGGGCCGCCGGTCAATTTTGTGCGGTTGCATGTTGACAGCTGGAGTTTTCCTCCTTATGACAATCTTTGTTCCCGAAGACATGAACTGGCTGATTATAGTTTGTGCCATGATGGGCAAATTAGCCATCACATCGAGCTATGGCACTGTCTATCTGTTTTCGGCCGAACAATTCCCGACTGTCATTCGAAATGTTGGGTTGGGAGCTTCATCGATGGTCGCTCGAATCGGTGGAATAATGGCGCCTTACTTTAATTTACTTGGTGACATTTGGAGACCATTGCCAATGATTATTTTTGGAGCAATGGCATTTACTGGTGGTTTGCTTTCATTGCTGTTGCCTGAAACGCATAATAAGCCGATGTTGGAGACAATTGAAGATGGTGAGAGATTTGGTAAGAAAGTGAGAAAAGAGGATCTCATCGAACAGGGTGAAGAATTGAAGGAAGTTAATAGAGAAACTATGCCAAATGGTAATGGTTTAGCCAAAGAAAGTTAAGTTGACTATACAGTTTATATGCTACTTAAACTACATAATTTAATAATAGTTTAGGGGTTAATGCTTCTTAAAAAGCTTACGAGCACAGAACGGTTTGAACGGTTTAGATGGCAAGTAAGAAAGTATAGGACACAACATAAATAATGTATAAATGCTTTTATTTTTAACCATTATACTTGTAACATAATCCTTTCAAGTACGTTAACAGGTTACCAAAATTCAAATCACTTTTCAAAAATCTCACACCTTTGTTAGAGATGTTCACTCTCTCTCCCTCTGTCTCTCTCTCTCTGCTCTATCTCCCTCTCCAATCCTCCAAATTTTCAATTTGTTTTTGTTTAATGGCCTTGTCTACATCGTTCCAAAGGCTTTCTATTGGATTCAGATCGGAGTTTTGCGGTGGCCAGTCCAATACATGAATTTGGTTATCTCGAACCCAAGCTTGGAGCGATTTGGCAGAGTGCATTTGATCGTTGTCTTGGACAAACTTCCTAGATATCGCCAAATTTTCAAAGGCAAAAGGCTCCATATGATGATTGAAACTGGTCCATTCTACCACAGATCCGAAACATTGGACCAACTCTGTGCCACGAAAATGCTGCCATACTATCACATTTCCGCCGCCATGTTTGATGGTTTTTATAGTGTTTTTGGGATTAAATTCTTCTTTTTTTGGATGACGAACACAAACTTTACCACCGGACTCGAACCTGTTTAACTTCGATTCACATTTTAATAGAATTGTAGCGGCTGTTCCATCTGGTTTTTGGCAAACTGTAAAGGTTTTTTTATTTTTCGCGTTGAAACCAACGGTTTTCTTCTAGCGATGCAGCCTTTGAGCCCAGCTTCAGTTAATCGATAGATTACAAGTCTAGACGACACTGTGACGTTGTATTCGTCTTCAATTTGGAGCTGAATTTCTCAAGAGGTCTTAAATGGATCTCACCTGCCTCTGGCTATACGATTGCTCTGTCCATGGTTTTTTCTCTTGGCGTTTTCAAACGAATTGTGCTGCTTACCATGGTGTATAGCAGTAAAAATCAATTGAAATTGGCTCAAAAAAACTAATTACTACTAAACTTACTCAACAAAATGTTTACGTTATAAAATTTCTCAAAAAAAAAGAAGACGTTAGTGCTATTTATTATTATCCACAGCTTGTCGACAGCATCACAATTTGCAACGCAGAATTCGGTTTAAGATTCATTTAAAACGTGATAGAAGCTACCGTTATGTAAGCAGGGATGTTACAAAATAATTTGTGTAAATTACGTAGGGGTAATTGGGAAGTGATTAAATAGGATTTCTTACTTAGGCCGTGTGCGAATTGGATGAATTGTGGTTAAAAAATAAAAATGGATGAATTTTTAACCACTACTGTCATTTTTTAACCTGCTCAACAGCTAGTCAAATAATGCGAAGTGTCAAAATTTAACCAAACGTCAATTTTTAACCCATTTTTAACTGAATTCGCACACGGCCTTAGGCCGTGTGCGAATTGGATGAATTGTGGTTAAAAAATAAAAATGGATGAATTTTTAACCACTACTGTCATATTTTAACCTGCTCAGCAGCTAGTCAAATAATGCGAAGTGTCAAAATTTAACCAAACGTCAAGTTTTAATAAATTTTTAACTGAATTCGCACACGGCCTTAAGTGCTAATAATATTTCACCCAGTGTATGTGGCCTTGAATCATATATGATTCAAAATATGAAACATGAAAAATTTAAAAGTTTTTTATTATATTAGCTTGATAGATACCTCTCTTCGTAAATTTGTATGACAAAAGGATAACGATTGAAAATGTAAACTTGGTGAAAGGTTTGGTTGGAATCAAATGTAAACATGGTATATCAACCCCTTACCGCCAAATTATCGTAAGCGACAAAACCCAAATTTTGTATCAAACATGTTTTAAAACAAATGTGTGCTAGTAAATTAGAATTTTAAGTATTTAGTCCATTTTTAAACATTCAGATAATATTTTTTTTAAACAGAAAAAAGACAAACATTAATAATAAATATTATTTATTGCACATATTGCTGGTGGCAAGGGCTTGATATGAATCAAATACAATCATTAGACAGTGCTGTTATAAGAAGAGTTTTGTTTTTGTTTATTGTACAAATTCCGATGTTTGACGTAGAAGCAATCATAACTTAGTATTCGATGACTTGACTTGATTTCGTGAAAAATTAGGGGGAAAGACGAAAGACAAAGTGTGGTAGAGTGTTCCACATTCACGTATTAGAGCATTCCTGTCATGATGACATGAATATGTTAACTTACTTCTGTGTTTGATGTTTTCTTGCGGTAGTCATCTTCATCTCACTAAAAAAGGACCTATGAAGAGCCGTTCGAAACTCTAATATGAAAATGCTGATAGTTAAGCTTTTAATATTATATAAGA
Source organism: Sphaerophoria taeniata (assembly GCA_943590905.1). NCBI lineage: Eukaryota > Metazoa > Arthropoda > Insecta > Diptera > Syrphidae > Sphaerophoria > Sphaerophoria taeniata. Next base: position 266,536,216 of record OX016540.1, read on the forward strand.
CATTTTGATTTTACTTAAACACAAAAAACACAAATTAAGCCAAAAATATTGAAACATAAATATACAAATATAAGCTAACCCTATTTAAAATCATTTCTTGTAAAGTTTGTAATTTTGTCTTTTGAAATTATTCATTGCTTCTAAAATTTGTTTACACTAAGAAAAAGAAGTATAAACGTTTAAAATTTAATCCTTGACAATAGAATAGTTTTTGCATTTTTATATATGTTTAATTTTAAGACCACTTAGATAGATTTTTACAATATAGGTACTGCACAAATATAAATAACGTAATGTTCTAAACTTAAATTAAATATTTTATTATTTCACATAAATTTATTTTTAAAGATTTGGCTTCTAAAGTAAGTATAATACTTTCTTCCTTTATTCTTAGAGAAAACGGGGCGACTTTCCTATACCGCATTCTATGGGTTTTTTTTTATTTTCTTTGCTTTAGCTGTCAAATAGTGAGGACACAACTTCAGGTTGAAGTATGTTAGTGCTGGCAGATGAGTAATATTTTACCCAATGTTAGAATTTGTATTGATGGTAAAAAATTTGGGTGATAAATTAATATTATTAATTTGTCATGAGGAAATGTGTTTTAAGACGAGTTTAAGTAGGTAGTAGTTTAAAATTTTGCGCGAAATTTTAAACTATTACTTAAACTCATGTTAAAATGCATTTTCTCATGATAAAATAATAATTAAAAATTTCGCGCGAAATTTTTAATTATTATTTTATCATGAGAAAATGCATTTTAACATGAGTATAAGTAATAGTAACAAATTTCACTATACTTTGTAGTGAACGGCGAACGGAGTTCAAAATGTCCTCAAAGGGAAATATTTAGGAAAATTCCCGACCCGAAAAAATCCCATACATATACGCAGTCTGCCGGTACTAAAAATGGAATTAAATCGTGAATTCTGTGCAAAAACATGCGATTTTATTTAATTAATTAAAAATAGAAATATTAATTTCCGACAAGAAAAAACTGTTTATTTGTACTTCATTAACTCGTATCTACCGATTGAGACTATTTTCATCTTCAAATTAACCATTCGGTATAAGAAAGTAGAGCCGAGAAAACAAAATTAAGATAGATAAACTTTGAACATGGGTAGGTACCTTAAGGTCGTGTCAAGTTTCCACCGAAAATTTGCTTTCGTTTGCAAATGTACTTAGAAAACTAAATGTAATTTTGTGCTCGTTGCTATACGTCAAAATGAAAACGCTACATTCTACAGCAGTGTTGCCACGACCAAAATTATTAACAAGTCCTTAATGATGGTTATTATAAAATCCGTGGTGCCTATAAGTCCTCTTCACCGAATTGAAAACCCAAATGTCGAAATCTTTGTTTTTCTTTTTCTACAGAAGATCTACAATACCAGGCTCGAAATCTGATCACAGCCCACATTTCAGATTTTTAACTGTTATTGCCTACGTTCAATCACGTATCGGATAGGCTATCTGAGATACCCGTATTTGAGATATCTTTTTGGACGAAACAGATACCCTGTATCCAGATAGCTGTCAAAACGTCTACAAAAAAAAAAACAACAAATCAAACGCTTGAGAATAGGGAATTGTTTATTGCTTTGAATTCGTCGGCAAACATCTTCAGAGTCATCTAAATTATAAAAAATATTGTTAAAAATAACATCTATAGTCATTTTGTTTATATTTCCTTCAATTCTCTTCTAAATTGGAAGCTGATAAAATAGCGCGCCAAACAATACAAGACAAAAAATCATGTGTTGATCAGCTGATCACTCGGATACCCGAGGTATACCAAAAATTCTTAGATACCTTTGGATTTTTTTTTTTGACAGAAAAGCGTTCATGTATTTGCTGTTTTTTACTATGGATTACAATAACAAAAAGCTTTCCGATACCTTTTGGTTACGTGATTGAACGTAGTCATTCTCATTAAAAAAATTTGACACCCACGGCCACTTTGCACATATAAAAACTGATAAAAACTGAAAGGATAAAATGACAGTTCACTAGAAACGTTTTTTTTACGTCTTTGAAAATCTAGCAGCAAAAATAGCAAGAAATATAGCCCCTGTTCTATCTTCGAAATATATGTAGCAGCACAGCAAGCAGTGAAGCCCACAGTGACGTCATTTTCTAGCACCATAGCTAGCAAGCCTTTTTGGCAGGAAAACTGGCATCGTGTTGAGCGGGCTTTAGAAGCCATGGGAGTACCTACATTTGGTTCTTTTATTCAGAAAACCTTTTTTTACACGTCCTTCCTAGAAAATGTTTGTGTTTACATATTTTTAGTTTTTCAGTTAGTTTGGCAGCCCTTCCCCAACTGTCATATCGTGACATAATTAATTTAACAAACACACTGTCAATCTAGTTTTGCTTTTGTGCAAAAAGAGAAACATATAAAATGTATCCATGAAACAGCGGGAAACTTGGATGAACCTCAGATTATTTTATCTCCGCAGAAACGAGCTGTCAAAATTTGTACGGGAAAAATATTCTACGAAGCAGATAAGCGCACATATGGTCGGCCTCATAAGAAGACCTCGTAACTCCACTTTTGACCGAAAATGACTTTTAAACGCCATTTTATAGAAAATTTATCTCCGCAGTAACCTAGAAAATTTCGAAACATTCTAAAACATTAAAAATTTTTGAATACCATGTAACTCCACCACTCTTCTGTTGCATGGCAGAACTCGTAACTCCCACAGAAAGATTACTCAGAAAACCACGTATCTTTTATTCGGGGTTAGCAAAACTCGTAACTTTAAATACATTCATAAAACCGACAAAATAACTACTAGTTTCTTGTAGGTACTGACTTAATGACATCGCATTTATTTTGGCCGTGAAGAAGGTTGTAGCGAAGTTAATTTCCTTAAAGTTAGAACCACATCATACAGAATGATGAATTCATGGAGAAAGTAGCTTGTTCAACTTGCATTTAATAAGTCATCTAAATCTTTAAGAAATGATAATAAAATGTAAGTGCTATGATGACACCTGATTTTTCCGAGAAGCTTCTTCGAATAAACCTTCCTTTTTTAAAGACAATTTATCTGTAATACCAGAATGGAAGAAAATGTATTAATTTCAAGAAACGCTGAAGCAACCACCGTGGGACAAACAGTTAATATCGATAATTGTGAAATAATATTCATGGATGTTCAACAAATCCCAACAGAAGACTTCACACATTTTGAAAAGGTAAGTTTAAGTACAGGGGCAGAGATTACAACAGCAGAACGCATTGAAATCTGTAAAATTTTGAATCTGGAGGCTGAAAATGAAAAGAGTGAGGACCTCGATCCTACGGTTAATACTAATACTGATGACCCAGATTTTGTTCCTGATGAGCCAGATGTAGAAGATCTCTTACCAGCAGCAAAACAAAGAAACATCAAAAAGGCAGCACGTAAGGGAAGATGATTGGCATGGAAATATACAAAAACGAAATAGGGAGTCAGGTATAAAATATAAAAGCAAGAAGAAAGGAATGTGGCTGTATAGGATTGACAAGCCCAGCCGCGTTATTAAGCCCCGATGCAAATGGTCCTGTAATAACAAGGAAACAAACTGCTTTTTGTTCACGGAAACTCCAGCGAATTGAAAAAAATAGAATATGGCCTGATAAACAGTTATTAGTTAAATTACTTGTTGATATAAGGCCCAAGACACCAAGACACCGTGACAGAAAACTAGAAGAGGTGAGCAGAAGGTAGTCGATATCTTGTTATCATTTAAGGCTTAGCAATGAGAAGGTGAGAGTGTGCAAGCAAATGTTTTAAAACACATTATCAATAGGAGAATGGTCAGCATTGAACTGGGCAAAAGATGATTCTGATAAACAAAAGACCGGTGATACAACTCTAGATGCCACAGAAGACAAAACCGTAAAAGAAAATGTTGTCGAACAAAACTCAGCAGGAAGAAGTTTTTTTTTGCGGGAAGAAGACAATCCTTGCCTGACTTTTTTGACTCCCTTACAAAGATGCAATCTCACTATTGCAGGTCAAGTTCTTCTAAAAGTTACTTGGAATAATATTGGCATTCAAAAACTGATTTGTTCAACTTCTATATCGAAGAATGGTGCAAAATTTTTAACATGGAACCTGTAGCGCTCACCACGTTTTGCTTAGAGTTGGAAAATCGAAACCTTTGCTTGTTTTTACCGAAAAAGTTAGGTATTTAACTTGTGGAGTCTTCGAAGCCAAAAACCTTTCGGAAAACGAGTACAACGTTCACAGTCAAAAGGTGGATGAGGCGTGAAAAGAAAAAAATAGGCTGATAAAGGCAACACGATGGATGTACAATCCGTTCTCTTAAGCCATAAATCTAATATCTCCACTATGTACTACAAAACTTAGTTTGTCGTCCACAATTTCACTATCGTTAATATTCAGTTCAAAAAGGGCTATTGCTTCTTGTGGAAGGAAACTACCATTTTGAGTAATTTCTTGTTTGCATAGAAAGAAAATACTTCTATCAGACGAATCAATGCGATGCTTAACATTTCACTTTTGAAAAGCATAACGATTGAACAAATATTCTTATTCAAATGTCATATTCAAATGGCAGCTGACTCCATGCATTCCTATATTGAACGAATCTATAGGAAAAGCAATATAAATGTTCCAGCTGATTATATTGATATCTACAGGAAAGCAAGAAAGAGCAACCCCAACTATTTGGATCACACCTATTCCCGCAGCTTCACTTTCGTTGCTTTCTTCAAGTCTATTAGGCCTGGTAAAAAGAAGGGGGATGCTTGTGTTACTCACATAGTTGCACGTTAATATTCCGATTCCGCTATTTTTTACAAGCTAAAATTTAGGCTTAATGCTTCAGACCACTAATAATTTTTTCGCAGATTGGGGTTTTAAATTCCTAAAGTGACTGGACTAATTAGAGAATATTCGACACTCGTAATTGGCTGATAATCGAACTCGCTTCATTCGCTAGCTAACGTTTTGACATTTGAAGCGACTTCATTTTACGAAAGAATGGCGTAAGTGACGTAAACCTCTTTAGCTTAATCAAATATTACTAGCCCTAGCCCTAGCGTATGGTGATAAGCTGATAAAACTGTGACATTTACACCTTATGGTACTCTTCAGAACTTATCGAAATACAAACAAATTATAAAAGCTTTGTTTGAATATGTCTTAAACTAAATATTACGATGGTTGATGTTGATTCAGTTGCATGTTCATTTGGACTTATGTAAATATTATTTGCAAACACCAGATGCTTATTGTTATAAGTGTAGGTAGGAAATGTCATTCAGCGCAATATAGTAACTGCAAAGTAAGATGTATTTTTTTGTTTTTTTTTAATTACAAAGTATAGAATTTGGTATTTCAAGCTTAGTTGATGCGTTTTTACAAGATCTTCGGTGTTAAAATGTAGGCATTGAATCAAATCGAGAGTAATCCACCAAACTTCTTATTAGTTTCTTTATTAAAATAAAAGTCTGAGTCATCGTGCAATGGAAATTAAAATTCAGAGCATAACAATAGAAAAAGAAGTTCTAAGAATTTGAGAAGCCCGCTGAATTCCTAATCCATTATCCATCATGTCAACGTTCATTCTCTACTGTAAGCTAGGTACCTCGATCAGGCCTCATACTGTTAAAACACTTCTGTTCTGTTTGGTTCCGCTTACGGACACTTCGAAACAACAAACATCGGTCATCTCTTGCAGGAGTTGCCTTCAGAACTAATGAACCCTTAGTCGGTTTCCCCGAACCGAAATTTTTGCCAATTGGAATCCCAAGCAAACACTTTTTTCGATTCGAATAGGGGAAAGTAGCCTAAGATGGCATATAGCCTAATACGGCACACTGCCCTTTTCTCCGGTTCAAGTTTATGGATTCCAAAAATATGAACATGTCCTTGTTTGTTAAGTTTGTACGAAAAAGTTGATAAAGACGGCCTTCTGTTGAAGTGCGGTAAATTAATTGAAAAAATCAAAGAAGAAAAAGTAAGTAAACAAAAACATATTCTCAATTTTTGCATGCTGCAACAGAATATTGAAAAGTGAATATTTAAACAGTGTTGAAGCAATGTTTGCTTTAAAAAAAATATTAGTATTTTCTATGAAAGGCTACCGAGTGTGTGCGTATACTGTGTATGTGCGTAATACAGTACTTGCTAAATTTTTTTTTTCGAATAACGAGTCAAAAAGGGCAAGATGGCATACCATGACGACGGGAAAAACGGCACACTTTATCATCCTAGGGAACCCTTTGCAACGGAAGAAAATGAGGACGATGCTCCATGCCTATATTGCAATGAGCTTTTGTCTGTTTCTAAGCAACGGGATAGATGGATCCAGTGCCAAAAGTGCGCAAAATGGGCACATTGTAAACTCGATTGTGTATATTATTTGCGATTAATTTAAAACAATTTTTTTGCTCAAGCTTTAAGCCCCATTAAGACGATAATTTCAGTTTCAGTTTCAGTTTAACTATCAGATTAGCTTTCAGTTTAACTGATGTGTAAATGCTGATTTTACTGAAACTAATGTTGAGCTTAAGGTAACGTATGTCGTCTTGCCCACCATTTTATACAACCCGGTGGTCTTTCTTGGAGTTCTATTCAAAAATATGTATTGCTGAAACAGCTGATTCAAGGGACCTTTTCTGTAAGGATCTGACTAATGAAATGACATCGTAACTTTTGTTATCCATTTCAAAGCGATTAACTTAATCTTGTAAGTTTTATAGCTGAAAACCAAAAACTGAGCCATCTTAAGCCACTATCTCTACTATGTTCCCCCTGTACGAAATTGCGCAGTTTTGAAATTTTTTTCATAAACCACATAAACCTGGTGGCAAGGTGTGAAACATGAGGCAAGGAGCTGGAATGATGTAATTTCCCTCCTCAGGAGTGGTTTTGCCCCTCCAAAACCTACATATTTCTTGAGATTTTCGAAACCCGACAGCAGAGGAATGAATCAACAGACGAATTCATTGCCGCCAAACGAGCCCTTCTGTCACAGCTTCTACAACCTGCTTAATCAGAATCATTGTCGATCGGCATGATTTACGATTTGTTGAGTCTGCATATTCAAGATGGAGTCCCACGAGATGTTGTTTGCTGAATTGCTTTCGAAAGCTAGAGCAGTTGAGATGTCGACGACTGAGAAAGCTCAACTTCAAAACGCTCATCCATTCAACAAGAAGAGATGCAACTTCTGCAATTTAATAGGGCATTGAAAAAATGAATGTTGTAGGAAAGAAAAATTTATCAAGCGATTAGAGGAACCGAAGTTAAATTGCTTCAAATGCAAGGCACGTGGGTATGTCCGTTCAAACTGCTAAGAACTTCCTAAAAGCCCTGCAGCTGTATCATTTAGTGGCGGCGCAAGACCAAAATTTTATGTGGGCAAGACAGATTTTGCGAGGCCCTGTTATGTGGCGACCTGAAGACGGAGTTTATAAAATAATAATAATAATAAAAAAAAACAATTAACACAAAGTTTTTATTCATTGTCATCTCCACTTTATATAGATATATTTCTTAAAGTGTATATTTATAATATTTTTTTTTTATTAAAGGAACAGCAATTTCCTGCTTTTAACTTTACTAAATTCTTTAATTATTATTGTTTCGTAATTCAGCCTAGATGCAATGTCTGGCTCATTGTGTTTCTTAAATAATTTTTTATTAATTTTAACTATAAAAGACTCCTTTCAGCAGAGGCTGTACCTACTTACTGGAATTGTTCACAGAGAGAACAGGGTAACTTTGGGTTAGGGAAACGAAATAAATAAAAAGGCGTAGAATTTGCTCATAAAACTTCATTATTTGGCTTTTCCAAATCGTGACGGTGATTGTGCACATCCTTATCAATTTAAAATTAAGAGTAATTAAAGTAAGAAATAAACCTTAAATTGAAACAATGAATTTCTGTACCTATTTTCTCGAAAACTAAGAAATTTAATTTTTTTATTTTCATTCAAACTAACAAATAAATGTTAGTAGCTATTTAAAATTTCCAGAATGAAGATGAAAGATTTTAAACTTTTTTTTTGAAACTTTTATGTATGAAGCTTAGTATTATAAACACAGAGATGCTCTCTGCAAAAACAATGAAAAACTGAATTATACCACTTATGACACGTTCTAAGGAAAAATGAATTATAAAAACACCGAACAATGTTTCGGTTCATGTTATCTTTTTTCTCTTTTTGAATTGTGAGACAAGAAGTTGTTTATGTAATGCAATTAAAGATGAATATTTTCACTTTTGTCCAGGTTAAAACAAAAACAGCAACTCTGTTTTCTTTTTTTTCATGTTTTTTTCTATTTTTCAAGAACAAGAATCAAATTAACAATGAAACTTACCTGATAATTCCTTAATTCAATGGCGCAAAAGTGTGGTCCGCTAATAAAAAATTTTAGTGTGAGTTAGACTGAAACGTTATTTTAAGCTAGTATCACACTAAAATAGCTCATTAGCAGACTATAAGCTTGCTAAGGGAGTGGTCGGATGTGGGTGGAGAGTGTCTCATTTTTTAGGGGACTTCCTGAAGTTTCATCTACGCCGCGGTCAGTCGACATCATGCATTGGTCGAAAGAGTAACGCGCATTTGCCTGCGAGGCTTACTTTTCCAACAGTCGTTCCATAATTTCCACTCAACGTGCAACAAAATCGCGTTCACGAAGCTCCTGCGCCAAAGCCAATTTGTAAGGATGGAATTGAAGATCCTGGTGAAGAATTCGTCTCACAGTGCGATCAGAAATGCCCAAAGCAACTGCATGTTTGCACGCCGAACTCCGCGCCGGGGAGATCGCAAGACAGAAACTCTCACCCTCTCAATGTTTTCCTCTGTTCTGATTCTCCGGTGTGCTGGATGGGATTTCGTCACGTTTCCGCTCTCCCTGAATGTTTTCACCCACGAAACAATCGACTGCCGGCCAGGAACGCGACCTGCGGGATGGATGTTGAAGCGAGTACGGAAAGCACGTTGAGTGAAAATTAGACTGTTGGAAAAGTAAGCCTCGCAGGCAAATGCACGTTGCTCTTTCGTCCAATGCATGATGTCGACTGACCGCGGCGTAGATGAAACTTCAGGAAGTCCCCTAAAAAATGAGACACTCTCCACCCACATCCGACCGCTCCCCCCCGTTGGCGCTAAAAACAAATCAGCAAGTTTTCTTGCCGCACCCTGTACTTTGATTTGATTGGTAGGTTTCCTAGTAAAGAAAGTAAACGAATAAAAGAAGCGATTCCCCGCAATGGTCGGCGTGGCAAGGATTTACTCGCGATAGTTACGAGACGTAAACAAATGTTGATATTTATTTCTTTTTCTATTTTATTCTCACTGAAGCAATGCATACAAAATTTTGAGGCGCGAGGCCCTTTGTAACGCGAGGCCGTGGGCGATGGCCCACGTCGCCCACGCCTTACGCCGCCTCTGGTATCATTCAACAGTAAAAAAATAACCTTGACACGGACCTTCCCACTATTCCGATCGTTTCCTATGGTGAATTAGGGATAGCACATTTAGATACAGCAGCCCAGAACAAGTGTCGCGGGACGGGAGTTGTTTTTACATCCACTGAAAAATGCAACGAAATTTTTACAGATGAATGCCGACATCACCCTGACAGAGCAGACGGGAATCAAACAAATGAAGAAGTTTCCATCGGAGACACACACATCAAAATACACAGAAAATAGAAAAAGGCCAATAAGGTTCCTCGCACTTCCCAAATCAAAGGACAACAGAACCCTGATAGGAATTGATTTCCTGGAACGGAATGGCATAGATCTTGATCTTGGCCAAGGGTTATGGTACTTTGCCAATAAGATGACCGAAACCCTAAACGTTCGACTTTTTTGATACAACATCCACAAAACTTATCAAGCAGTCGTTACCAAACCAAATCGTTTCCCTGGAACCAAAACCAAATAAAATGGCACCTGAACACAAATCCGAAGATTCACCATTTTCCAAAATCTTTTCTCCTATCAGAGCAACACCAAAATCAGAAAAATATTATCGACCTGATCCTACTCTGAAAATGAAACTGCCAGCAAAGAAGAAGAGCATTATAAACAAAAGCAATAACAAGAATTACAAGAAAAACTTGGAGAAGACCGACTATTGACCCCACTCTATCCAAAATATTTTCAAGAACTCACTTATAAGCAACAAATGCACCCCAGAACGAAATCATGATAACACCAAGCTGTTCCCACCATTGGTTTGTACAACAAGAAAAAACGAAATAGAAACTTGGTTCACTGAGATACTTCTTGTAGACGTGGAACTAAGAGAAAATGAAGCTAAAGACCTTAAACAAACAAAGAACGCCAAGTGGAAATGGGGTAAAGATGAACAAACTTCGTTCGACACATTAAAATCTCAACTCATATCGGCCCCTGTGTTACAACGAGCCAGCGATACGTAAGCCTTCTGTCTCAAAACGGATGCACATAGCTATGCATTGGGAACTGTTTTAGTCCAGGGGGAGAGAGATGAAGAATACCCTAATGGGTATGCTTCAAGACTTAACAAAAACCGAGCGTAACTACACAAAAGTTGACCTACATGAAGGTAGGATCTAGTTTCTAGTTCTTGTTAAAACACATGTACTCAGTAAAATGATGGAATTTCCAATTATATTTTAAAAATGATTGCCTATAATGTATTTTACATCCTAGCTCATTTGTTCAACTCTAGTATTTGTTCTGGTGAATTCCCTGCGGTTTTAAAATGTGCTATTGTAGTTCCTGTTTATAAAAAAGGTTGTAAGAAGGAGGCTAATAATTATAGACCTATATCTCTGCTGTCCTCAATTTCTAAAGTCTTCGAAAAATCTGTTAAAAATATAATGCTCTGTTTTTTAAACCGTAGGAATTTTTTCAATTCGTCACGATTCGTCCTTAGAGAAGGACTTTCTACCGAAGATGTGCTATTCGACTTTTGTTCATTCATTAACTAGGGCCTTGATGGCAAATTATATTGTGCCGGTCTATTTGTTGATATAAGCAAAGCATTTGATACCGTTGATCACGAGGTTCTCCTTCATAAACTATATATGGCGGGCTTTCGAGGTTTTGTTTTCTATTGGTTTGAGTCCTACTTTAAAGATAGAATTCAAAGAGTTAAAGTTGAGGACAAAATGAGTGACGTCAGAGTCTCAAACATCGGCGTTCCCCAAGGGTCAGTTTTAGGTCCCATTTTGTTTCTTATTTATATTAATTCTCTGTTCAAACTTCAATTTACAGCTAAAATAACAGCGTTTGCAGATGACTTAGGGTTAGCCTATAATTCTAAAAGTGCTCTTGATCTTGTAGCTGATATATGATATTCATCTTTTGCGTATCTGGTTTTTTAAACACAAGCTTAACATTATCAGCAAGACGAAAGTTATGTATTTCAGCTTAAAAACTAGAGATTCTCCTGACTTGCAGATTTTTTTTCATACTCAAAACTGTTTAAAATATAAGATCAATAGTTGTTTATGCAATGATCATTTAACTTACGATTCAGATAAAAATTGCTGTGATAGTTGTTTCAAAGTAGATTAAGTCGATGAATTAATATACCTCGGTGTCCTCTTTGATACTGGTATGAGCTGGTCTAGTCATAATGCTGTTTTATAGATATATCTACGCTTTTCACTTCGCAGTCTATACCACCTCAGAAAACTCTGCTATAACGGTACTTTAAAAACTACTTTCTTTGGTATATTTCATTCCAAGCTTCAGTACGACATAAGCTGCTGAGGTGGAACATATCATTCGAACATTCAACCTCTTCTCATACTACAAAAAAGTGCAGTTAGAAAGATTTGTGGCGCTTGGCGCTACGCGGTTAATATCCTCTATTGAGCTATTTAGAACCCTAAACATCTTGTTTAAATTTTTATTATTAAATTTACATATTCCTTAAACATATCTCACCCCATACATTAATGTTCCCTTAAAAGTTTTATTTAATATTTGCTAGAGTGGCTTTTAGTACTATTAAAAATTCCTAATAAAAAATGCCACTATAATTTAATTCTACATTATTATGTATTAATGTATAAGTTCTTTATGTCTCTAATTTAAATTATGTAATAAGTGTAAGCATATAATCATAATAAATAGATATCAAATCAAAAAATCATCAAAACAAATAACATCAAAATTGTAAATTGCTGATAAAGACGATCAAACAGTCCCAGCCTCTTGTCTAACTAAATATATTCCAGTTAAGCCAAACGAATCTATATCTCCAGTAAGAATATTGCGGAAACGAAGAAGACCACCTAAAAACTTCAGCTCCAGATGGGGAGAATGTAACATCATATAATATATTTCGATTCAAAATTTTACTTAGACTATATTACATTTGCTTAGCGAATTTTTGAATGCTAAATAAAGTCACTGCGAAAGTTACCAACAAGAAAATAAAGAAAAAAATTGTATCAAAGTATTAACTTCTTATAAATAAAGATAAAAAAAAAAATTGTGAACAAGTTATTATTCGAACAACCCACATTGAAACTGACTTGAAAACCAAGTTATAAGGGCACTATTCTCAATTCAGTTATCCAGTCCTTTGCCTATCCTTCCAAATCTAGTCTTTAGCAGCTGTATTAATAAAAACCGCCTAGTCCACTCTTAATCCACAGTCTAGCTGGTACATAGACTAAGCGTTAGTCCATGGCCTAAAATTTCTCATTAATAAAAATAATTTGATCCCAGAATAGTAAAGTGACGTTTACCAAAAATTCCCCTTTGGGAATTTTTATTTTTGTTGATATTTGTCAACTAATTTGAAAATTAATAAAAAATGTTTTATTTTCAAATTTCTATCATCGTCGCCATACTTTATGCCGATGACACCATTTTATTCAGCCCTGATGAAAGACCTCTTAAAGCTTTAAATTCAGTAAAAGAACACCTCGAAATAGCAATATTTTATTATAGGAAATGGGGGATTGACCTAAATCTTAGTAAATGCGAATTAATCTGTTTCCGCAATGCGGCAGGAAAAGGACACTATCTCGCTGTTCGTGAAAGCCGACAACTTAAACTGTCAATAGAAGGAAACTCAATTCCACTTAAAAAATCCATCAAATACTTAGGAGTGAACTTGCATGAAAGGTTAAAAATGAACTTCCATGCAAAAAAAGCCTTAAACAACAGCAAAGCGGCTGCAGCTAAACTAAAACTTTTACTCAATTCTACCTATGTAGAATCAAAAACAAAACTTTTAATGTATAAAACGCTTATACGTCCCTTAATGTCTTATGGATTCCTCATTTGGTTCCAAATCACTCCCAGTATGGTGCTTGAACTTCAAAGATTTGAACGTTACGTAATTCGTAAATGTATCAATAAACATCGTAGACCGAATGGCAAATGGTTCTCCAATAAAACAATCTACAAGGATTCAAAAATTTGTCCACTGCTTCACTACTTAACCTGTCTTTCAAAAAAAAGAATATCAGAATTACGATATCATGAAAACTCCATTCTTCAAAGTATTTATGAAACCAATATCAACTGGTCAATAAATGATAGATACTATATGTCCCCAATCAGTATCCTCAACGAAGGGTCCAACCCAGCCTTTGATATCGAAGATGACAATGAAACTACTTCACCATTTTATAAAAAACAATCCCCAAACACGTATAGGGGATAGGAAAATCGACAACTCCCAACTATGACCATATCAGTATTTAAACAAATAAAAAAAGAGAAAAATCCAAATTCCAGATTGTAAATGGACTGACTTTATTAAATAGCGCTAAAAAAATAAAAAACTTAAGTATTTTACACCTAGTTAACATTTAGATTTTATATATTGAGAAAAAAAAACAAAAAACATACAAACAAATAAAAAGAAAAAAAAATTTGGTATAACTTACATCTCGCTCCTGAACTATAAAACCTCACAACCTTGATTCTCAAAAAAAAAAAAAACTGTACAATTACACACACACATAAAATATCTCTATCTCTAAAGATAGAGACAAATGCAACTTTTTCTCATCTCTTATATATTATCTCTCTCTTAGGTTAAGACGTTCTGTTCTTTTTTCTTTTTCTTTAGGTTAAGTTATTCTAGTTTCAAAGACATCGTCTTTTTGAGTGGACGTATTAAAAATAAAAACTTAGACCGCTGTCTTAAAATCTAATGTGCATTTATAAAAAACTAAAAATACAAAAAATAATAAGTTTGTTTAGCCAGACCAATTCAAAGTCGGCAAATTGAAATTTGTAAATATATATATATGGATATGTAACCTCCTAGAACTTAAGAATGTAACTGTGCTGTGAAAAAAATCTCAATAAAGACTACTACTACTCGCCTCAGCGAATAGGACGCGTTGTAAATTTTTTTAATTATGTCTCATCGTAAGTTTTCGGCACCTCGCCATGGTTCCATGGCTTTCTACCCGAAGAAGCGTGCATCGTGGTAAGGTTAAGGCTTACCCCAAAGATGATGAAAGCCCGAGCATTTAACATGCTTTGTTGGCTAAAAGGCCGTTATGACTCACATTGTTCGAGAAGCTGACCGTCCTTGATCCAAGATCAACAATCGCTTCTATAAGAACTGGTACAAGAGCAAGAAGAAGGCATTTACCAAGGCCATCAAGAAATGGACCGATGACATCGGCAAAAAGACGGACATGTCATCAAGAAAAATGCTTCAACTGAATACAATTTGATGGATAATAGCATCACGCCCATGGGCGGTTTCCCTAATTATGGTGAAGTAAACAATGACTTCGTTATATTCAAGGGATGTTGTATCTATTGGTTCCAAGAAACATGTCATTACTCTTCGTAAATCACTACTGGTCCACAAGAGTCGTAAAGCGTTAGAACAAATTAAGCTCAAGTTTATCGATACATCTTCGAAGATGGGTCAAGGTCGTTTTGAATCTGCCGCCGACAAATTGACATTCATGGGACTCCTCAAGACGGACCGCATCAAAGAAGAACAAGCGGCAACTACAGCTGCGAGCTGCCCCAAGTGTTTAAATTTGAGCCTAACTTTTTAACAATCAATAAAGTGGTATTGAATTATTAAATTGTTGCCTAAATTGTGCATGGGGCTTGAAACAGAGATTTTAACGTGAATTCTTTGAATTCGCCCAAGCGGCTAGAGCTGTGTGCAATAATTAAGCTCCTTCCAAAAAGTCCAAAATTGATATATGTAAAAAAAAGAACAAAAAAGCCCTGAAATATAGCGCAATTCTCTCATTCTTGTTGCTATCCCTTGAGACATAGGTATGTAGCACATACACACATATGTAGAACAAATTTTTGATTTTATTACTTTAGGCCGTGTGTGAATTGCGTTTAAATGTGTATTAAAACTTGACGTTTGGTTAAAACTTGACACTAGCGTGGTGAATAAAATGCGTTAAAATTTATTCTGCTGTGGAGCAGGTTAAATGGGTTAAAATTTTGACGTGTCTTTTTTTCAAATGAATGATAGAGAAGTTTTCTTCTGTTCTGTTGATTTGTTCCATTTTTCTCCGTTTTATTTAGTTCTATGTAATAAAGAATTAATAATTGCATTGATATTTCGAGAGATTGAAATGAAATACTTTTGTTTCATCATATTTTAAAGCCAAAAAACGAAATAATTTTTCTTTCTTTTGAGAATGATAACAGATGTCAGCTGGGAGAACATGTTTTGCAGTGTTACCACACGGAAAAAAACAAACATCCAAAAAGGGAAATTTTTGTTTGAAGATTTTCTTACTATTGCTTCAAAATATCATATTACCACTGTAAAATCTAGAAAAATAAATAAAACGAAGTTTGTTTGTTATTTTTAGTGACTTTTCATGAAATTCGTTGCTTAGTGTGCTATTACACGATGAAACTAGTTTCGTGCAACATCTTCGAATTCTGCTTTGTTATCTTATCCTGTTTCTCGATTGGTATTACACGTTGAAACTAGATTCATGAAACTAATTTGACAGTTCTCTTTTGGTTCAGTTTCGTTGTCCCAAACAGTCAAAAATAGACAAACAATTTTGAACTTTGAAAATGTTGTCAAAAAAATTCAATATCAAATTCAAAAAATGTAAAAATAAAATTTATCGTACAGCCAACAACCCTTTATGCCATGCACTAAAAAGGGTCTAGATTCTAGAACAAGAGCGCTCCAAAAGTCGTGACTGAAGTTTTATCAGATTCGGAATGAGTTTGTTTTATTCATTTTTATGTTTTGTTTATTTAATAAAAAGTTTAGACTTCTTAACAAACCTAAGCGCTATGAAACATTATAAAAAAATGTGTATGCATTTAATTAATGCCGCAGTGCGCCAATTGCTCTTTTTATAATCTCCGCCAACAAGCAAGATTGTTTCCAGCAGGAAGAAACGAAGGTCTTCTTTGGTATCCCCTTTGGTCGGGGTGGGGTCCTCATTCCTTCGTTTTTGTTTTCTTTTTTTCTAGTTGGATCTTCGATCGGCTGTCTTCGATGTTTCAGAGTCTTCCAGAGAAACACACTTGCGTTTGGCTTTTTTGGAACTGATGTATAATCCTGCAGAAAAAATATTTAGGCGAATTTTAAACCTAAGAAAGGTTAACATTACCATAGTTTCCATTGTTTTGATCGATAAAAGCTTTTCAGCAAAGAATTATCATTTGTTTGGCTTCGATTGCTTCATCACAAGAAGTTATCCTATGGCACAAAAAAAAATGATTGACAAATTCAAACAAAAAACAAGGACATGATTTGCCTACGATTTTGCAAAAAACAACTGACAATTCAATTTCAAATTTCAATGAAGTTAATGAAATCAAATAAAAAAGAATAGCAAAAAACAGAAAAAAGCAAAGAGAGACGTCAAGTTGTTGCACGGAAAATTTTACCCGTGCGACTCGAGTCGATTTTCTTCCGTCTCATGTTTTCGAATTTTGTTTCTCTTTTGCACTTATGGGGTTCGAAAAGTTGCACGCAACCAGTTTCATCGTGTAATAGCAGACTTAAAGTTTGGTTTTGAAGACAAATTTATTTTACCTAGAAGAACAAAAACATCTTTCGTTGAGGGGAATTTCGTAAATAATGAGGGAAATTTCTTAGAACTACGCAGAAATGTTGGTTAAAAAAATCCCTTTTTTGCGTTCACACAGCAAATGGCTAAATTTGTTCCCTTTTTTCACTAAACGTCAAATTTTAACCAAACGTCAAGTTTTAATACACATTTTAACGCAATTCACACATGGCCTAAGTTCTATCAGATTTGACACGATATATTTTCAGACAGACATTTCTTATTATTTTTTTTTTTTTCACGACTGACATATTTGTTGCTTAGTCCTTTGCTAGTCCAGCCTACAAGGTGGACAAAATTAGTAAACGTCACTTAAGAGAAATTTTATTTTATTAATAGCATTTTCCACTAGTTCGCAGACTAAGAGTTAGTCCTTTGCTAGTCTGTGTTGTTGTAGCATTTGTGGTAAATGGATAAGGGCTCATTAAGAGGTTAGAAAAACGGAAAGCAGAATCTCCAAGAATAAGAACTGGTACCTTAACGCCACATATACCTATATTTTTTGACATCTGTTTGAATATTGGTCTAAGATCTTATTTTTTAAGAAGAGACGTTTCAAATATTAAGGAGTCATTGCACCTTCCATGTTCCAGAACTCCCTACATTAACATAATATAGAAATCTGTACCTGCATAACTACAAGTTGGGGGTTAAAATAATGTACATAGTCAAGATTTTTATTGAAATCATACCTATAGTCTACCAGGGCAAGTAAAACTGTGGAGTACCACCCTTTGTAGTTGTAATAATCTACCGCATCTTCAGCACTTGGTCTCACTTCAATATGGCATCCATCTAAAGAAAATGTTAATATTAATTGGTTGAAATTTAATAATCAGAATTATAATAAGCTTTAAGAATGGCTCCAGTACATTGAGAATATAGAATACTAGCCGACTCCGCGAACCTCGTCTCGTCGGCCTTCAAATCAAATCAAAAAGAAATAAAAAAAAAATTTAGTTTTCCGGAATTTTCCGAATTTTTCACTAAAATAATTTAGTCTAAGAGGCGACCGTCAGATTACTTAACCCATAGGGATATGGATTTTGTACCCATTATTAGATAGAGTTTTTGGAGACAAATACAGCGCACCAGGGTTGCCTGTCCAAGTCCGGGGGAAAAGGGGTAAAACGGGACACTTAAAGTGCGTTTTTTGGCCAAAAATTAAACCCACAGGGATATGGATAAAATTAGTGTCCAAGTATAGAGCTCGACGAGACGAAACAGAATATTATGGGTTGCCTAGTTCAAACCGGGGCGAAGTGGTCGGCAACCGCCTCACAAGCCACTGATTTTGAACCATAAAAAAACATACAGTGATATGGCTATATTTGGTACCAAATTCAAGGTCTGAATGTACTCTTTACGAATATGTAGGGTTGCCTTGGCTAAGCCGGGGCAAACCACTCGGCAACCCTACTTCAATGAAAAAAGTGCACGATACAAATTTTCACTAAAACATTCATAACTGGTTTATTTTTTTATCAATTTTTTTGTTTTATATAGGAATAGAAAGCTTTACGTATGTACAAAGACTTTAAGAAGCTTTTCAAGCCTTTTTTTTCATATGTCATTTCATATGGGCTTCCAAGGAAAATTGAGAATAATAGCAATTTGAAACTGTGCGAAAATTCTTAAGAGCGAAATCACAAAAAATGTCATCATTGCACCATTTAACCATATTTTGAAGGTAAGATAATAAAAACAAAATCCATGCAAAACAAACATTTTAACCCACAATTTATAGAGGTTTGTACATTTTATTAACTTTCTATCGGACTTCATACCATGTATAAAATATATTCATAGAAATTTGCATTAAGGTATGTTGCTTAGAAGTTACGATTTCCTCCCTTTAAAATTGCTGTTTTCTGAATTTCCGGGGGAAAACCATATAGTAATATTTATCAAAATAAAGGCCTGAAACTCCTCTTTGCACTACTGAAAGCCGATTTTAGTTTTAAGCCTCCATTATCAATTTGTGTGGCAATGATGACATTTTTTGTGATTTCGCCCTTAAGAATTTTCGCACAGTTTCAAATTGCTATTATTCTCAATTTTCCTTGGAAGCCCATATGAAATGACATATGAAAAAAAAGGCTTGAAAAGCTTCTTAAAGTCTTTGTACATACGTAAAGCTTTCTATTCCTATATAAAACAAAAAAATTGATAAAAAAATAAACCAGTTATGAATGTTTTAGTGAAAATTTGTATCGTGCACTTTTTTCATTGAAGTAGGGTTGCCGAGTGGTTTGCCCCGGCTTAGCCAAGGCAACCCTACATATTCGTAAAGAGTACATTCAGACCTTGAATTTGGTACCAAATATAGCCATATCACTGTATGTTTTTTTATGGTTCAAAATCAGTGGCTTGTGAGGCGGTTGCCGACCACTTCGCCCCGGTTTGAACTAGGCAACCCATAATATTCTGTTTCGTCTCGTCGAGCTCTATACTTGGACACTAATTTTATCCATATCCCTGTGGGTTTAATTTTTGGCCAAAAAACGCACTTTAAGTGTCCCGTTTTACCCCTTTTCCCCCGGACTTGGACAGGCAACCCTGGTGCGCTGTATTTGTCTCCAAAAACTCTATCTAATAATGGGTACAAAATCCATATCCCTATGGGTTAAGTAATCTGACGGTCGCCTCTTACTCTAATTGTTTAGTTAGAATACAATTGAAAAGTATAATTTTCGACCACCATTTTATTGTTTCCATTTGTCCACTTTCCCGTAAGATTAGCTCAAAACTTATTTTCACCATGACTCGGCTAAGCTATGCGTGCTTTCAAAATTTTATAAATATACGTTGGGCGGCTTAAGAGTTTATACCGGTCATACAAACAAATCAGCATACATCCATTTTAGCTAACCACGTTTTACCATAATGAAGCGCTCTCAGATAACTTTTTCTAGCTTGACAATAAAATTTCCACCGAACCTGGTCTCGCCACCCTTCTGAGCAACCCCCAGAATAATTCTGAATTACTAGCAGTTGCCTGCGACTTCGTCCGCCTGTCCCTCGTCCACCGGCCAGATGTGCGCCCTGAGTTGTGCATCATGCGCCCGTCGGAATTTTGTTTTGAAGTTATTTTAAAATTGTATAACAGTCGGCTCTCCCTGAGTCGAAATTCTCCTTAACTCGAAGCCTAATGTATAATTTTCCACGTTTTAGCAACGCTTTTCACTCATGCTTTGCTCTTATTATTTGCACCGTAACGTTGTATAGCTTAAAAATTGATATATTCCGTATGCATATTCAATACAAAAATAATTTTTCAATTTGATTTAGCAATTCCTGATAACAGCGCGTTCAAGCAAACAAAAGAGCCTTCAAAAATTAATATTTTTTGCCATTTTGCAACATTTTTCTCTGACGCTTCGCTCCTAGCGGTCGCAGCGTGCTATTGTATGGCTTCAAACCTTCCTCGATAAATGGACCATTCAACACAAAAAGAAATGTTCAATTTGACTAAGCACTTAAAGCGCACTTCGCTCTTATTGTTCGCAGCCTATTGTTAAGCAGCCTAAAGCCTTCCTCGCTTAATGGACTATCCAATGCAAAAAGAATTTTACAATTCGAACCAGTAGTTCCTGAGATTACCGCGTTCAAACGAACCATCTCTTTAGCTTTGTATATTAAAGTATAGAATAGATGATAAACATAGATATTGTTAAAATGCAATATGATTTGCTTGAATCCAGTTGAAATAGAGAACTACATAATTATCTGAATTTTTCCAAGCTTTGCAACTAACTTTCTACTTTCATTAAAGCATGCAGTTAAATGCAAATTTCGTTGAAAAATTCATTGAGGATTGAGCGGATAAAGAGTCAATGCCGGACATACAAACATACCAATGCACCTTAAATTCTATGCAAAAATTTGATTTTAGGTCTTGATGTTCTTCGTGCTTTCGCAGAGTTTTCCGTGTTCCCAATCCAAAATATTCCATTTTTCTATTGAAAATCAGTGCACCTACAGTTTCATGCAATTTTCCCTTTGAAAACAAATGAAATTTCCGAGTTTTTCATCAAGAACTTTCTATTTTCCATTCGAAAATCCATTTGGAAAATTGGAGACATCTTGAGACTGCTCCCCAAATATATATACAAAAAATACAAGAAGGTTCGATAACATCAATATTCTTGAGAACGGAGAGATGTTTCTGTTCGGTTTCTTTTTCATTGAGCCAATTTTGTCTAGCATGTTCGTCAATGTGAACTCCGCTTATAGAGCAGACTTAACATAACGGTTTGGTTTTAAATATCCATTGTAAATAATTTGTTGCATATTTTAAGGAACATTTGGCTGATCAAACTGTACATTTCTTTAACAAATTTTTGATGGGACGCGTTCATATTGTGAAAGTATGCAGTTTTATTTTCGAAAAAAACCAGCGAACCTTCTCAACTCTTGGCTTGTTCTTGTGAACAAGGTTTATTGACTTGTAGAAACAATTCGACTTCAGCTGAGCACTGAAATCGGACTTTTATGTTTCAATAAATTCAAAATTTTGTTTTAATTTGTAAAAAAAAAATCGTAAATTTTTCGTGTTAAAATGTTTGACGTTCTTATTGTCGGCGCTGGTGTCTCTGGTCTTACAGCCGCTGTCAAAATTCTCGAAAAAGAACCATCGCTTCGGGTAAAAGTCATAGAAGCCAACAGTCACCTCGGCGGCCAGTTAAACCTCTTCAAAAGTGACCCCGAACTCGGTGGAAAGTTTATCAAAGCTGATCAAACTCATATCTATAAGTTCCTTATCGATTTGGGAGTTCCAATGCGAAAATCAACTCCGGTTTCAAGAGATCTAAGGCGATCCTGGAGTCTGGACGAGGGGATGTTTGCTTCTATCGCAAAATTTGAGCTTCAGCGTTATATGGACGATTTGGATCTCAAATCGCAAATGTATTGGCCAGGAAGTTATAAGTGAGTATGCAGATCGAAGATCAATCATCAACAACAACTCAACGTTCTTGTGTAGACTTTCTCAGGAAAACAGAAAATACTCAATGTGTGATCACATCACAAGCACTTTGTTCTTCAACAGCTCTAGACACTTTATGGCCAATTTTGTTCGCCTTGTGATGGGTGTTGATGCAAGTGATATAAGTTATATAGAGTTCATGAGCACTGTCCACAGCTGTGGGTCTTTAATGGCTCTCATGGAAATGTGAGTTTTAATCAAAAGCAATCAAACTTCAGATTTATTTTCTTTCTTCAAGGTACATAGAACCAACTCAGAACGTTCTTGAGTTTTCGTCGGAGAAACTTATTGAAGAAATTGGGTATCGAATCAAAAGCGCTTCGGTCCAGAATCTGTCGAAAATTACCGAAATCCGACATCATGAAGAATATGTGGAAGTCACCGAAGAGAATGGAACAGTTCACTTGACAAGGGTTGCGATCTTAGCTATTCAAAGTAACCATCTTGAAGACATCTTCATTACTCCGCCTGTACCGCCGGAATGGGAAATTCCCTTTGTGGGTGAAAAATATTACATAACCGTGTTCAGAATTGGTTACGACGAATCACATTGGCGTTCTCGTGGTTTTTCAGGGAATTTTTATTCTGAAGATCCGACCATCTTCGCCCACGAACACAAACCAAATACGTTGGCTGGTTACATCTTGCATGGTGCGGGCGTCGAACATCTCATCAAGTCCATTGTTCTCAATAGTCTTGCCGATTGTTTTGGCGACGAAATGACCAAGCCAAAGGGCTACAGTGAGATTACAACCGAACAAACTTCACTTCTCAATCTGCCTTGCACGACTCCATGGAATAGAATAATCTGGTCATCGTCATCAACTGCAACACTCTATCGGGGCTGTCTTAATGGTGCTGTCCAAAGTGGCATAAGAGCTGCAATTGAGGCTTTGCTTATACTTAGACCTCAGAGCATAAGCTGGCAGGATATGGCGGAAATTCAGAAAGCCAGTGTAGTCCGTCGTTATCCGAGCTATCTTGAATTGCTGAAGAGTTCAATAAATGTTTACAATTCTTTCATTTACACAGCTGTGGGATTTTTGATCTATATTTTGATCAAGAACAGAAATAGATTCTTCAATTTCGCATCACAGTCCAATTCAACGACGCAGTTCAATTCAACATCAACATACTAGCTTGACAGTACGACAACAAAAGAAAACGGTCTGATTCCTCAGTTGACACATTTGCATTGTGTACAAACAGAACTTTTGATCAGAATGCGTTGCAGCGTTTGACAAATTATGAAATCAAATTGTATAAAAATTGTAATTAAATAAAACGTTAATTTAAGAATAGAATTCATTTATGAGTCTAAAAGCTTTATCGATTGACAATGGAATCGTTTTGGACATTTCTGAAAGCGTCTTGCAAAACTTGTAAGCTCGAGTGCAAACGGAGAAACAACAGCTCCTAAACAACGGCCCTACAAATTTGGAGGTTAGTGCGAGGGGCTATAACCCCCTCCACAGTAAAATTCTTGAAAGTTATGAGAGAGACAGGTAGAGTCTCGGATAATGACCTCCCTCAAATGGCAACCAGATCCGGAACGACAACGAACTACGAATTGAGAGTTTGTACCTGGAATGTAAGAACACTCCACACTCCAGGTGCTACTCAAATCTGTCCTCACGCCGCGCCGTATAAGGTGGACGTTACTGTGATCCAGGAAACACGACGGATAGGATCAGGAACAACGAAAAGAAGAAATTGCGACATTTATTGCAGCTGTCATCAAAGAATGCACATAGAAAGAGCCTACGGTACGGAGCCTGCCCAGAGTACGGCGTCACAATCGAACTCGGAGACATCAATACAAAAAACCTTGAAGGACAACATCTTTGGCGGATTAGTTGGAAAGCACAGCCTCCACGAAGTTACAACAGATACCGGCTTCCGAATAATCGACTTTGCTGAAGCGAAGGGCTGTAGAACTAAATTTCCAAGCGAAAGATCTACATAGCAATCGCCAATCAAATCGGTCATGTGCTAATTGGCCCCGGAGAATGCCAGAGACTACAGTGAGCGCCTGAGTGAGAGACTTTCTGCCGTTCTACCAAATACCACAGATTAGGAAAGATTTTACGTAGGCACCTAGCAATTAAGCCTTATCCCACGGTGGACCTATCCACACTGTCACTTTGTTTTATTTAAGAGGACACTAAACCTTTTCCTGATGATCCACCAGCATACAAAAGCACACCTCAACTTTCTAAAAAGAAAGAAGCGAGTACCCTGTATCTAGATTCACACCAGTAACAATTGAATTAGTGCCAGCTGCCAGCTCTTATTCATCTTGGTTTGATTCTAGACTAACTATTCATGTAACACCACGGAAAACCGCACTCAACTTTCAGTCACCGAAAGAAGAGCCGTCAACTGTGATTTACGAATAGCAGCTGAGGCCAAACTCATAACCAAAACCCCCGCGAAGGTCCATCCCACTAGCATGGCCGTAGCCAGGGGGGGAGCAAAGTAGGGCAATGCCCTACCTTAAATTTAAAATGCCCTACCTTCAGAAATTGAGAACAGCCCTACTTTCAAAAATGCTCTACTAACAAAAATGTCCTGCTTACAACATAAATTCAAAAATTATCCAGCTTTATATACCCTGCCTAAAAATGCCCTACCTTTAAAAATTTACTTCTTATGAAAATGTCCTACCTTCCAACATTTTTCCAGCTTGCCTTGTAAATGCCCTACCTTGTGTGTTTACGAATGAGGTTCTATAAAAGTGAACTTTTTGAAAATTTAAGTTATTTAAATTTCAAGATAATCTTCGTGTCGTGCTTATCCTTTTTAAGAAATGGTCATATAAACTTCATTGAAAGTCTTAAAAATACTATCGCTAAAGTTACAAGAGAGTATTTAGTTGCTTCTCTTCAAACTTTTTGATTTAATTAATAGAGTAGAGCCTTAAGACGAAATTTGACGTTTATATTTCACTAAAAGCTAATGATTTCAGCGCATATACTTTCAGATTGATCCTCTATACTATAGTATTTAAAAAAAAATCTAAACCGATAATGTACCTACATTTAAAAAATGCAACTCATTCATCCAATTGAACGAATTATAAATGAATCATATTATGTTCAACTTATACGATCCAATTTTTCGTCTTATAAAGTTAACTTAACATAAACACATTATTCCTTTAGTTTCGCTTCAGTACAGGGATTTTAGTTCGTTCATATCGAAAAATGCAAAATATCAACTAAAACTAACTTTTCAGGTCTAACAATTCCAATAAGGGAAGAGGCTACTGCGGTCAAAAAATATTAGAGTAAACTCGAAGATAAATCCGAAAACCAAATGCAGATCTTGTACAGGCTACAGGCACCAAAAGGCGTTTAAGGATACTTACGAACTGTTTGCGTCTGTAGCGACTTTAGGATGTAGCACAGTATGTGAATCCAAATTTTCAATTCTAACTGCCATCAATAGGCCTCAAACGATGTCAATGAGACATGAGAGATTGGCTATCTAACCTTGTATTTCTAGTGTTTTCATTTTGTACACATAAAATTTATTAGTACAGGTGCTATGGGGTGTTGAGTGTACAAAATATGAGTACCGCATTCTGTGAATGGTTTTGAACTCAGAAAAGCTTGCAGATTTTGATTCCGGATGTTGCCGAAAGATTTGTTGGTCCATTTTTTTTTTTGTTTAGCCCATTCTTTTAGATATCAAGTAGAAGTAGATAGGTATACTAAACAGATTATTTCAATGATTTATTTATATTATATATTTCGTATAAAATATACAAAATCGTTTAAAATAAAAACAAGAATTGTTTAAAATTGTTATGATGAAAAAAGCAAGTTTTATTATTATTTTCTTTGAGAACAGAAAGACGCTAGCGATTCCTAATTCTATTAACTGTTCAACGCTTAGGTGTGTATTTCCTAAATTTCTTTGAGCTTTTTGTACAGACTCCAACATTGCAGCTTTTAAAGCATTTTTTTATTTCACATACAGAACTGCCCGTGACTAAGTGGTTGGGTGCGTTGGCTGCTAAGCAGAACGTCGTGAGTTCGAGTCCTATGCCCATAAAGTTTTTATTTCATCTTTTACGGGTACTGTCTCTTGCGAAAAACTGACAAAACTTTCAAGAGTATCAATCTGTCATGAAAAAGTGCTTCTCAACTTTGCCGTTCGGAATCGGCGTTAAATTGTAGGTCACACACGCACCCACAGAATTGTTGATCAGAGTAAGACACTTAGGCCTTGGCTCTTCAAGAGCTGTCGCGCCACTCTATTTATTTTATATAGAGACAAACTGTATAAAGCTATGTCTAATTTTGGCGTCCCTGCTAAGGTCGTTTTCTTGTCCATAAGGGCTATGGAGAACTCACGCTGTTCCATAAAATTTGGCAACGAGCTTTCGGAATCATTCGATGTCAAAAAAGGATTCAGCCAAAGCGATGAACTATCATGCGATTTCTTAAACATTGTGATTGAGAGTGAGAGAATGCAAAATTCTACCGTCAACACCAGAGTGCTATCTTCTAAAAGTCTATTCAACTTCTTGCGTACGCCGATGATATTGATATAATAGAAAGAACACAGAGTGATGTCAATGGCGCCTTTGTGAGAATTAAGGTACAAGTGGAAAAATGGGTTTAGCGTTAAATGAGGACAAAACGAAGTATCTGCTGTCTTCGAGGAAGGACATCCAACATCGACGACGCGACTGCTCGGACAGAACGTCACAATATACGCATCACGGTTAAAAATTTTGGGATATTTTCTAATACAGCTCCTGTATTACAACTGTATGCAATACACAAAATATTACTTTTTAATATTATTAAATTATTACATTTAATCTTAATATATTTTGTATTAAATTTTAATATTTTTGTATTAATTTTTCCATTTTTAATTTATTTTGTATTAAATTTTAATATTTTTGTCTTAAAATTACTACTTGTAATACGAAAAGATTAGAATTGAATACATCTGGAATTAAAACCAATATTTAATACTCGTTTGTAATACCCGTTTGTATTATATTTAAATAAACTTGCATTAAAATGTAATACCCGTTTGTATTACATTCCTATTGTATTGAGATGTAATACTCGTTTGTATTAAATTCTAATACCCATGTATTAAAAAGTAACACAATTCTATTAAAAACGAACCCTCTTGTATTACATTTTAATACCCTTGTTTTGAAATTTAATAGAATTTTATTTAAAAAAAATACATTTTTGTGTTTGACATCTGCTTGTAGCGTAGCGTCATTCCAAAAAAGTCACTATGGAGAACGCTAGTGTAAAGTTCGTGTCATACAAATTTGGTAAGTAATATTTAAACAAAAAAAAACTTTCATTTTAATGAAAATTTTTTTTATTTCAGATTTTATTTGACTACCCAGGGAAGGGAGATTTGATTTAAACAACTGCGGATTTTATGCCCCCTGGTAATCACAAGGGGACAATCAAAGGGGACACATACATTCCAGGTTTGTCATCAGAAATCCAATAATAGTTTGTTAATAGTGTTTTCTCGAAATCTAATCGTATATAGAGATTGTACATAATGTAAATTAATTTAAATACATACAATAAATATTTGAAAAAAATAAAAATTGTGAGTTTTATTTTGTTTCACAGCTTCTTAGAGTATGGCCAACCATTTCCTAATCTATTGGTGGGTCGATGAAAATGGTTAACATTACACCTTTTAATTTGAATACATCAAATCATCAAGATAATCATTCATTCATAATACATTTTGTGTTCCAAGTCAAAAAGTAATACAGAAAGTATTTCATTTCGATATTTTTCTAATTCATCTAAATTTTCATATTTTTCAACGGATAATACAAATCTATACAATTGTATTAAATTTTGCAACAGAATTTTATGTTTTTCTTAATATAAAGATATATTAATTTTAAATATAAAATTCTATTAATTTTTAATTTTTTTATATTTATATTTATTTATTAATTTTAAATAAAAAAATTCATTTATTTTAAATAAAACATTTTATTAAATGTTAATATAACATTTTATTAATATTTAATATTAAATTGTATTAATTTTTAATACAAAATTCTATTAATTTTTATTACAAAATTGTATTGATTTTTAATACAAAGTTATATTAGTTTTTAATAAAATTTTGTATTATTTTTTAATACAAAATTGTATTAACATTAAATACCGCTTTGATCAGCTTTTAATAATTTAATATTAACAATTCTAATAAACTTTTATTAAAATCTAATACAACCTTTATTTAAAATTTAATAAAAGGCGTATTACTTTTTAATGCAAAAAGTATTAATTTTTAATATCTCATCAGTATTAACTTTTAATATTTGCTTTATTACTTATCTTCTTTTAATATTTGAAGTTTATTAGATTTTAATATTTTTCTGGTGTTGTCATATATGTAACCCTCAAAACATTAAAATCTAACCCAAAATTTTTAACCGAGATACAACTTCGAGGCAGTAGAGGAGTTTGTCTACCTAGGCTCCGCTATTAACACGGGCAATAACATCAGCGCCGAGATTATACGAAAAATAACTCTTGCTAATCGCTGCTTCTTTGGCCTAGTAAGGTAATTGAGTAGAAAAACCCTCTCTCCATCATCATTAGGTAAAACTATATAACACCCTCAGTATCCCAGTCCTGCTGAATGGTGCAGAAGCATGGATCTTGACAAAATCGTGTGTCCGTGTGCATTAATGTGGAGAAGAAGATTCAACAGTGAACTTTACGGGTTGTACAACGACACGGACCTAGCCAGAAGGGTCAAGGTCTACAGACTCAGATGGCTCGATCATGTAGAGTGCGGATGGACACCAATGCTCCGTTCCGGAAAGCCTTCAACACTATTCTAGTGGGGCGTAGAAGTAGAGCAAGACTGTGACACAGGTGGCGCACCGAATTGGAAGAAGACCTCAATCAACTTGGTTTATGTTTTTTCATTTTACCATTGTGAACCTAACGGACATGAGATCAAATAGAAAATTTACCAATGCCCTACCTGATATGACTGTTGCCCTACGTTGAATTCAACTCTGGCTACGGGCCTGCCCACTAGTGAGGTGGCTAAACCTCACTACCCGCGGTACCCAACAGCCTGGGTGAGGGTATCACTTATGTATTTATCCTACGTTATACTTTCTGTGATATTTTGTAACGCTAATTTATTGCATACTTTATAATATTATGCTTTTATTAGCTTTTCGCAGCTTCTCCAGCTGGCGGATGAGGGACACAGCTCACCCTCTGTCAGGTATATCCACATTGATCGAAGGGATGAACCAGCCAATCAAGGGACACATCCAACAGTTTGTCTAATTTCCTTAACGTTTATCCACAGTCGGTATTCGTAAATCGTAATTTCCCCCTTTACTATATCCTTGGATATAGTATCTTTTAGGATCACATTGATCTTCATCAAACGTCCTGCTTCAATCCGTTCCATTAGACTAAAGCTGCCTACATCCGCAGGTTCATGCCAATAAATTGACAAGAACCTCTCAGAGGCACCGCTAGAAGGTGTAGGTCAGCACGTTCACTTACTGGCGAATATGTACTCGGAAACATGTTTCCTTTCTAAATTGCCAGGTCCATGATTTCACCTCCTCCCAAATACCACAGATGTCAACACCTTGTGGAACCAATATCACAATTAATAATTAAAAATGTAGCCGAGACCACCAAAGCTAACCAGCCACCGTCGAAAAAGGAACCGTGGTATGATAATGAATGCGCGTAATTGAAAAGAGAGACGGAAAATGCACGTTTGCAGTTGCTGAGAGGAAAACAAGAGGAGCACGGGAAGAGTACCGAACAAAAAGGAGAAATGAGAAAAATAGTCTGCGAATGAAGAAAAGAACATCCGCAGTTTCTCAGCTCAAATATTTAGAAGAGTCACGGGCCAAGAACAACACACGACGTTTCTTTTAAAGGTCGAAGCAATTACCTTCTGGTTTCAGAACGGGGATACAAGGTCTTCGAAAGAATGAAGAAAACCTAGTCACCGAAGCACAGGGAATTGCAGATGTTTATAAGCAGCACTTCCCACAGCTGCCCAGTTCCCAGTTCCAGTCCCCAGCATAGAAGAGGTAGGAAGAGCCATCCAAAAGCTAAAAAATAACAAGTCGCCGGGTCGGATGGCATACCTGCGGAACTCTTTAAATATGGAAGAGGTATTTTTTAGATGAACCACATGCACCACGTAAACAAAGTGTGGGAGGAAGAATGCATGACTGGTTTATAAGCTCCATCTACAAAAAAATTCGGGCTCCCGAACAAAATGATCCAGCTGTACCGCATGATGCTAAACAATACGCAGTGCAGTGTGCAAATAAGTACCAGCTCATCCGAGTTATTTCAAACATGCGCAGGGTTTAGACAAGGAGATGCGCTGTCATGTGCAGATAGTGCGCAAGGCAGATGTGAGCACAGAAAACACTATCTCTAACAAATGCAACCAGCTCTTAGGCTATACGGACGACATAGCACATAGACATCATCGGTCGATCGAACAAAGCTGTGCGTGAGGCCTTCACAGCGGCAGAAGAACAGGCGAAACCCGTTGGTCTTGAAATGAATGAGGACAAAACAAAGTACATGCTATCAACAAAATAAGCAACATCTGTCCACCGCCTAGGAAAAAACGTCACTGTTGGCTGCAGCAATTTCGATGTAGTGACGGGGTTCACCTTCCTTAGAACAAACATCCATCAATCTCACAAACGACAACTTAGTGGAGAAACGACGGAGAATGACTCTAGCCAACCGATGCTACTTCGGTTTGGCAAAACAATTGGGTTCAAAACTCCCCATTCGACAGCCAAGTGTCTGCTATACAAAACTTTGGTTTTACCAGTCCTACTTTACCCCGCCGAGTGTTGGACGAAAAGTAAAACAGGGGAAGTGATACCGGGCACTTTCGGAAGAAAAATTCTTCGACGGATTTTCGGTCTCGATGGCGAAGGGAGAAGAAGGTTCAACTGTACGAGCTGTCCATGATGTGGATGTAGTCCAGAAAGCCAAGAAAAGACTTCTACATTGGCTTGGCCACATCAAATCGAATGGACGACAACGCTCCAGCCAAGAAAGTCTTCTCATTGCAGCCTCCAAGTTCTAGATGACAAGGAAGACCGAACGTACGGTACAAGGACCAAGTGACTGCGGATGCCAGAACGCTTGGTGTTTGAGACTGGAGAGTCACGATGGAAAGCAGCAGTGTCTCAGGCTGAGATCCTTCATTGATTGGGAGCCGGTTTAGTAAGTAAGTAAGAAATTTGTATAAAATGCGAAGGGAAATTCTCTTCTTTTCAGAATTACAGTGGTTACTTTTTCCCAATTGAACGCATTCAGAATGCTTTTTTACTTCCAGATTGCCATTCGAAAACACCATAAGTTTGTGCGTTCCTTGCATTCTATGACTAACTGTCAATTTTTTGGAAGAACAGTTTTGTGAACACTTCCAAATGTCAAAAATGTACTGATAGAAAACTACTGTCAAAAAGATGAAACAAATAGCTGATCTTTCTGTACTGTTCTGCCCTGCTTATTTCTTCTTGGTCCGTTTGGGTTTTGCTTTAATTGTGCTTTTTTTGTTCCAAGTCTCTCTAGAATCAGAACTGTCATCTTTGCCCACCAGCTAAACGTTTTATTACGGTTCCAGTATGCTTCAAGATTTTTAAATAAGAAACTCAATTGAGCTCACTTAACATAACGGTCTGTTCTTAAATTTCCAATAATTTGTTGCATATTTTAGGGAAAATTTGGCTGTTTTGCTGTACACTTCTTTTAACATTTTTTTGATTGGATGCGTTCAAAATGTGGAAGCATGTATGCTGAAAGAAAAGAAAAAGAAAATTTAAATGGGGACATTAACTTGAAGAAAATTCCCTGTTTTGGGAATTAATCATAAGAAGTTGATTAAGCGATTGTGTATAGAATAGAACGCATACAGCAAAATAAATATAAAAACTGCAGGTGGTCATGGCTCAGAGGATAGAGTAGTTGATTGCTAAGCCGAACGCTACGGGTTCAAGCCCCAGCTTCGGCAGCATTCTTTTACTTCAAAAATCGCCAGCCTATCTGAGGCCACCTGTGCGATAACATGAGACAATCCATATCCTCCTCTGAGCCACGTAGGTTTCTGTTATGTGTGCTTTCTTTCTATGTGTCTATCTGTCTTTCCCTGTTGTATTAATGTCTTGTTCTGTCCCAGCCGATGGCCTCAGTTGCCAGTGCTGCTATGTATCCGTGTTCGTGACATTGAAGTGAAATGTCAATGTTAATGTCAAATATAAAAACTGAGTTCAGTTCTACTGTGTTTTATCCGTTACAAATTGAACTATCTGGCAGCCAAAGAATGTATTTCGTATTATGTATTTTAAATTCATTAGGCGTTTTCAAATATTCGTTCAGATGGAACAGAGCCAACAGAATCTGAACAAAAAGATCTGAGTTCTCTCAACAGAGCCTTTTTTTAACAATCTGGAGAACTAAATGTCACTTGCCCTTTAGAAAGGCTTCAGCTTCGGCTTCGCCTGACGTCTACGAGTTCAACCATAGTAATTCAATGCATGCTATCACAATGATGCTTCGACCTCACGTTTCGGACGTAATATTACGTAACGTGATTAGTTTAAATATGCTGAACATTTGCCTTGCCTATTGAACCAGAGCTTTCGTTTAGAAGCACATTACGTACGAATCGTAAGGTCGAAGCTTCATTAGGTTTGTTCGATGTGCGCTCTGGGTCGCTCTGTGGCGCTCTAATTTCGCACTCAGCTGTTCGATGTCGCTCTTTTTTCGTCCCGGTGCACTTCCACCGTGTTCGATGTGTATTCAGTCCTCGCACCGGGAGCGCTTTGAATCGCCCCAACTTTTTTTCGGGTCGAGAATTTCAGAACTGTTCGAATCAGCTGTTGCTGTACAACAAAGAGAAAAGAAAAACAGAGCACTACTAATGCGTTCGATGAGAAACCGAGCCCAGAGAAATTTTTCAGGTTTTTGACAGCTCCGTTCAGGGTAGTGACAAGCACCGGAGCGCCCCGGGGCTGGTAACATCGAACGAACCTATTGTGATAGCATGCATTGAATTCCTATGGCTGAACTCGTAAATGTCAGGCGAAGCCGAAGATAAAGTAGTTTTGTGTTTCAGCCATAAGAAGCTTCTTCGAGACATTTCTAAATTGATTATAGTTATCACCATTTTATGTAGCGATGTTTGTTCTACCGGTCGGTGTAAGGATAAGGAAATATTTTTGGGTGTATGCTGGACAAACATTCTTATCCATTTATATCATGGAAATGAGAGCAGAAGAGATGGATAGCAGAGAGAGAAATGGTTTTTTACGGGTCAGGGCCACGGCCAGCGGATTTATCTTCTTGGATTTTCGCTAAAGTAGAAGCACGAATGTCCCTGACTTTAAAAAACTCGTTTCGTGGAATGTGGGCAATATCTTGACATGTGTTGTAAATTGCACCAGTTGTAGGAATTAAACAGCCACTTTGAGCTTGCTGAATGACTTGACTTCTTAACAAATTTTCGACTTCAGCTGAGCACTGAAATGGGATTTTAATTTCAATAAAATAAAAATTTCGTTTTAAATTGTGAAAAAAAAAATCTAAATTTTTTGTGTTAAAATGTTTGACGTTCTTATTGTCGGCGCTGGTCTCTCTGGTCTAACAACCGCTTACAAAATCCTCCAAAAAGAACCATCCATAAGAATAAAAATGCTCGAAGCTACCGATGACATCGGCGGCCAAATGAATTCCTTTAAATGTGACCCCGAACTCGGAGGAAAATTATTCAAAGCTGATCAAACTCACATGCATAAGCTCCTAAGCGATTTGGGAGTTCAAATGCGAAAACCAACTCCTATTTCGAAAAATCTTAAGCGAAGCTGGGATCTGGATGAGGGGCCTTTTGCTTATATAGCAAAATTTGAGCTCAAGCGTTATATGAGCCATTTGGATCTCAGATCACAATTATATTGGCCAGGATCTTATGAGTATCTGAATTCGAAATTCTTGATAAAATCAAACATTAATATAACAAAATTTTCTTAGACTTACTCCGGAAAACAAAAGATACTCAATGTATGACCACATCACGAGCAATTTGCTTTTCAGCAGTTCTAGACGCTTTATGTTGAATTTTGTTCGACTTGTGACAGGTGTCGATGCAAAAGACATTAGTTTGGTAGAGTTCATGAGCACTCTCCATAGCTGTGGAAATTTGAAGACTCTCATGGAATTGTGAGTTTTATTCAAAAGCAATCAAATTCCAGCTTAATTGCTTTCAATTTCTTCAAGGTACATAAAACCAACACAGAACGTACTCGAATTTTCCGCCGAGCAACTTCTTACTGCACTTGAATGTCGACTCGATTCGGTTTTAATCCTAAGACGGACACAAGTTATCCAAATTCGACATCATGAAGATTGTGTGGAAGTTATCGAAGCCGATGGGACATTTCATCCGGCAAAGGTTGTTGTCTTAGCTATCCCAAATAACCATCTAGAAGACATCTACATTAGTCCACCAATTCCAAAGGAGTGGGAAATTCGATGTGCTGGTGATAAATATTGCATAACCTCATTCAGAGCTAATTATGACGAACCACATTGGCGGCATCGTGGATACTCAGGGAGTTTCTATTGCGAACAGCCGGCCATATATGCCCACCAAAACAAAACGACTTCGTTGATTGGTTGCATTTTGCATGATCAGGACTGCGAAATGTGCAGATGTCTTGTTCTCAAAAGTCTTGCTAAGAAATTTGGCAAAGAAATGCGTGAACCTGTGGAATACAGTCAGCAGACATTCGAACAAACATCACTTCTCAGTTTGCCTTGCACTACGCCATGGAATAGAATAATCTGGTCATCGACATCATCCGCTACGGTTGACCGGGGCAGTCTTAATGGAGCTGTCCAAAGTGGCATGAGCGCTGCAATTCATGCTTTACTTCTACTTAGACCTCAGAGTATAGCCTGGCAGGATTTGGCGGAAACTCAGAAACTCAGTATAATCCGGAAATATCCAAGTCATTGGGATTTACTGATGTCTTCAATAAATGTTTATAATACTGCTTTCTATACAACTCTGGGAATAACGGTATATTTGCTTATAAAGAATAAACATAGGATTTTTCGGTTGAGTAACCTAACGTAGTTTAGTGAAGTATGAACCTATATAATCCCACATAATCTTTTTCAATGCCAAGAAGAAAACGGTATTATCAGACCATGATATCGGCTGATTCCTCAGTTGATACATTTGCATTGTTTACAAACAGAATTTTTGATCAGAAGGTGATCCAGCGTTCGACAAATTATGAAATCTTTTTTTGTATATAAAAATGTTGTAAAATATGTATGTACCTATGTTTTTTAAAAATAAGTAGATAAATACGAGTACAATAATATTTCATGAGTGTATTTCTGTTTTCCATTCGTATTCGAATGATTTGTGACAATGGGCCCGTTCAGTTTGGTCTTGGATAGGCCTATCCAACGCGTTTTTCATGAACCAGTTGGATATCTTACTTTGGTTTACCAGAAATTATTGGATGGTTACGGAGTTAATTAGCACACTCAAGGGGTTTTTTATTGCCATATTATGCCAGAGACACAGTGAGTGTTTTAGGAAGGTGGTGTAATGATTTGGAAAGACAGAGTGTGGAAGAGAGTTCCACATTCGTGTAGTACGGCTAAAGAACGATGTTCTATGCTGGAGAGTAAGTCCGAAGTTGGACTTGAGGGTAAACTGATGGGCATTCCTAGAAGCACGAGTATTACGGGCGAATTGTTTAAGGGGAGGAATGAAACTGGCTATTTCACTAGAGCACTTACCTTAAAAGTAACGATAGAACAGAGAGAGAGAGAGAGAGGACGCACGGTGGTCTAACGAGGTGAATGAGTTGGTTATGTTTCTGTCACCAATCATTCTTAGGGCTCTTTATTGTATACCGTCAAGAGGCTTAAGTATGTTACTGGAGCACCAGCGCAGAAGTATGAATGAGCTTAACGTCAGTACCTGACAACTAAGTCTTACCTGACGGTGGAGCTATCCACACTATCGCCGTGCAATTTCCAACCGAAGTTGGCATTGTCACTATGCTTCTTTTAAGAGGGCACTAAACCTCTTCCTGATGATCCACCAGAATACAAAAGAACACCTCAACTTTCAAAAGAAAGAAGCGGGTACCCTGCATCTAGATCCACACCAGTACCAATTGAATTAGTGCCAGCTCTTATTCGTCTTGGTTTGACTCTAGACTACCATTCAGGCAACACACGGAACTGCACTCAACCTTCAGTCACGCGAAAGAAGAGCCGTTGTCCGGACACGGAAAACTGCTCAACCCTCCGTTACAGGAAGAGCCGTTAACCGTGCTTTGCGAATAGTAGCTGAGGCCAAACTCAGACAACCACAACCCCCGCGAAGGTCCATCCCACTAGTGAGTTGCTGAAGCTCACTACCCGCGGTACCCAATTGCCCCTGGGTGGAGGGTGGTCACATATATTTTTGTATAACAATTAGTTATGCATATTTTGTTTTCGTGACATCTTTTTTGTTTTTGCTGCTTTTGTCCTGGCTGCTGGCGGACGAGGGGCACTGCTCACCCTCTGTCAAGTATATCCACATTGATCGGAGGAATGGACCAGCCAATCAAGGGACACACCCAACATTTTGTCTAACTTCC
Source organism: Sphaerophoria taeniata (assembly GCA_943590905.1). Lineage (NCBI taxonomy): Eukaryota > Metazoa > Arthropoda > Insecta > Diptera > Syrphidae > Sphaerophoria > Sphaerophoria taeniata. The sequence goes on from OX016540.1 coordinate 266,572,958, forward strand.
TTGGCGTTTATCCACATTCGGTATTCATAATCGCATTTTCTTCCTTTACTACGTGTGTTAACATAGTATCTGTTAAGGATCGCATTCATTTTCATTATACTTCCTGCTTCAATTCACCAATTCCATTAGACTAAAGCTGTCTACGTTCGCAAGTTCAAGCCAATAAATTGACAAGAACCTCTCGGAGGCCCCACGAGAAGGTGTAGATCAGCACGTTCACTTCGAATTCTTGCAATATGTACTTGGAAAACTAGTTTCTTTTCTAAATCGCCAATCTACATGATTTCACCTCCAGCACCAGCGCAGAGATGAGAATTGTACTCAAGCTTTGGACGGATATGTCTTTTAGATAATAGCCAGATCAGACGGGGAGAAAAATTTCCTTGGGAAACCTAAACATCTTGCTGCATTTTTGGCGATATCGCAAATGTGCTCATTCCACAAGAGGTGGTCAGTGATGAGCACACCCAGAATCTCGAGATGTTCGGTCTCATTGATGCAAGTGCTACTCATGGACAGTGGCAAGGGGGTATATCTCGCTTCGATACAAGACAGCATTGAGTTTTCGATGCATTAGGTACTCGGTTTTTAATTTCCCATTGTACAATGGTTTCATGTCAGAGTTTAATGAGCTTATCATATTTTACCGTTGCAGTTCCACATCCAAAGAGGATGGATGTGAGTCTGGAATCGAATAAAAAAACTAAAGGGTACTATCGTTAGACTGGATTAGAAGTTACAGGCAAGAAAGAACTTCATAAATGTCAACATGCAGCAGTAATGCAAGATTTGCGTTCATAAATGAAGATAAATTGTATTATGTTTGCAGTAAAGTCAGGCAGTGTGTTCATAAAAACAAACCGACAGCTAAACTGCGATCAAGTCTGTAGTCGTTTTATTTCTGTTGCCGCTCTGCAGAAAAATGTCGGAACAAAATGAATAAGTAAAATAATTGATTTTTTATTAAATTTTTGGCAAAAATAAAATATTTTTGTTCTTAATAATTAAAAATATAATGTTTTACTTCAAAAATTCTGGTCAGATGCAGACGGTTATCAGCTTTAACAGTTCGTCTGGCGATGGAATGGCAATTTGCATGTGGGGAAAATGTTAAACGGAAATAAAAACCGTTTTTCCCTTGTTTGCCCACAGTCAAGAAGACATTCAAAAAACAATCAAAGACCACATTCATAAGAATTAAAAATTATGTTTGTCTTGGACGCTTCCAAAATGTATTCTATTCAAAACATTTAAAATTAGTCCTTATACAACATTTTTAATGGACATTTAAAAAAAAATTGTTAAGTCCCAAAAAAAACTTCTATTTTTTTCATAGCCGTCTTCTTTATTTATGAACAGTTTTTTGATCTTGTATAGCTGCCGCATTCTTGCAGCAGTTTTTCTGTTCATAAATGCATTGAACGAATTTTTTCGGCAGAGCATGAGCAACTAGGTTGTATTTATGAACTCACGGAAGAGATCATTAATGAAAATGAGAAACAGGGTCGGAGACAAAACGGGTTTCAGACTTGAATCCTTCCAATACAACTTGTTCGAAATAGTTCGAAAGAAAGTTTCTAATCCAACGAAGAAGGGATTCATCGATACCGAAAGCACGCATTTTCGATGAAAGAGCAAGATGAACGACTTTATCACAGTGCAACGATCTTACTTTCTCTAAAAACTATGTAAAGACTTATTCCACTGTTTTGTGAGATAAAACATCGCCAGTGGACCTTTTGCTGCTAAAGCCGTTCTGCTGGTCATTAAGAAGAAGTTTATCAGCGTTTCCTTCGAGTGAGAAGAAGATTCGCCTTTTCTTGGAATTGGCTGGACAAATGCTGTTTTCCAGCTACTCGGAACGAGCCCAGAAGAATAGGATAGATGGAAAAGCTTACGCAAGGGTTTTACCAGCGTGGAAGAACACCTCTTGAAAATAATAGCGGGGATACCATCCGAACCAGCGGATTTATGTTCCTATGTTAAGATCTTTTAGAACTCTCGCCACGGTACGAGTGCGGAAGAAGATTTGTACCATGGAATCATTGACGCGCTCAAGAACTGGAGAGTCATGACAATCTCTGGCAGCGAATAGTCGGAACTACCTAGCAAAAAGGTTAGCTTTCGCGAGAGAGCTAACAACTGGAGTGTCATTGTCAACGAGCGTAGGAACCGAGGAAGAAGAAGAATTGTTTATATTTCTTACAAAAGACGAAAATTTCTTACTGCCTTTATGACATTGCAGTATTTTTTTTTCCATAATTGTTGGCCATCAAGATTGGTTTCTCTGCTTGAAATGACAGAAGGTCTGTCAAACCAAGCAGGCAGCTACAATACAAACTTCAATAAAAACAACTCCTTCTGTGAAAGGTGTCAATCAGTTTATTCATTAATCATTAGATATGTAATAGAGGTCTTATCTAAATTGGATGTTAACAAGAGTGAAGGACCTGATAGGATTCCTGCAATTTTGCTTAGGAAATGTTGCATTGCACTAGCCCTACCACTTGCATGGATTTTTAATCTTTCATTAGCCAAAGGACAATTCTTGGATTGCTGGAAGTTTTTTCTAACTCCAATTTTCAAATCTGGATCAAAACAGGATGTAACCAATTATAGACCTATTTTCAAAATATCTTGTGTTCCGAAGGTTTTTGAAAAGCTTGTTTGCAATAGGTAAACTGTGTTATTTCAAAGTCATATTTCATGGGTTTCTAGCAGGAAAATCAACGGCAACAAACTTAGCATTAATAATCAATAACACCATAACAAACATGGAAAATGGTTTCCAAACTGATATTATTTTCACTGACTTAGCGAAAGCATTCGATAGAGTCAACCACCAAATCTTGTGACACAAACTATCATATTCTCTTGGTATTCACTCTTCCCTATTAAAATGGCTTGAGTCATATTTAAATGCTTGAGTTCAATTTGTAAAATTTGACGGCTTGCTCTCAAAATCTCTGCTTCGCTACCGTCTGCTGTTCCACAAAGAAGCCATTTGGGTCCATTATTGTTCTTGTTATTCGTCAACGACATTCCAGATATTTTTCTGCTTCTGCTTTCTGCCTTCTGCTTAATTGGAGGATAGCAAGGCCTTCTTACTATAGTAGATGCTTACTGTTTGGTATATTGTCTGTTATCTCTAAAGGATCATCGAGCTTATTTTTCGATTATGTTTATAAGAGACATTGAAACACTTCATATCAATTGTTTGCCTTTAATAACACTAGCTAACTTTGCCCAACTAAACGAACATCTTAGTAACATAAATTTTGACTTAATTTTGAACCAATCTGGAAGCAATAGCATCAATACTGTAACAACTAACTTCTACTCAATAATTTTTGAATGCTTTTTTCTATGTGTGCCCTATGCACCACATAAAAATACCTCACCGTCACCTCCATGGTATTCAAGAGAACTTCGTACACTTCGTAACTCCCGAAATAGTTTATGGAAAAAATATTTAAGATCTAGTTTAGTAGTGTACAACGAATTCTCTGCTCTCTCAAAACTCCTCTATGAAGCATATATCAATCAAATGCAATTTGATATCATCTCAGACCCCAAACGCTTTTGGCAATTCATCAACATAAAAAAAAAATCGGTCAACATCACTGTTGACGATGTAGTTAACAAAATAAATAAACTTAAGGATGATTTCTCTTCGGGACCTGACGGTTTACCTGCGATTGTATTAAAGAAGTGTGCAACTAATTTGGCTCAGCCTCTTACTATTCTTTTTCAAAAGTCTCTTTCTCAAAGAATTTTTCCATCTATGTGGAAAGATTCTTTCATAATACCTATTCACAAGAAAGGCTGCAAATCAGATATCTCTAACTACAGGCCGATTGCCAAATTATCCTGCATTCCAAAACTTTTCGAAAGTATTATCTTCGACACTATGTACTTTCATTGCAAATCATTATTTTCGGCCAAACAACATGGGTTCCTAAAAGGGAAATCAACGACCACAAATTTAACTGAATTTGTTTCTTATGCAATAAACTCAATAGAAAATAAAAAAGAAGTTGATGTTATTGCTACGGACTTTAGCAAGGCGTTTGATAAAATATCCCACAATATTATATCTTTCAAGCTAAAGGCTCTTGGATTCCCTCCTGGTTTCATTGAATGGATGGAATCATACCTATCCAACCGTAAATATCGCGTTTTATTTAGATCTTCAATATCAGAACCATTTACTGCAAAATCGGGAGTCCCTCAAGGTAGTCATCTAGGCCCTATTATTTTTATTCTGACTATTAATGACGTTGAATCTGTGATTGAAAATTCCCAAGTTTCAATGATGACATGAAAATCTTTAGAATGATTTCTTCACCCGATGATGCTTTACCCCTGCAGGCCGATTTAAACAATTTCTATGTTTGGTGTCAAAAAAACAAACATAAACATAATGTTTCCAAATGCCAAACTATCACATATTCCCGAATGCGGTTCCGTCAGCAAACACGGGACTATTATATCAACGAATGTATTGTTCACAGAGTAACAACTATCCGAGATTTAGGGGTTATTTGTGATAGTGAGCTTAACTTTAGGTCTCACTATGACAATATCGTAGCCAGAGCTAATTCTGCTTTAGGTTTCGTCAAACGTTGGTCTAAAGAATTTTCGGATCCTTACGTTACGAAATCTCTTTATACCACGTTTGTAAGGCCTCTTCTTGAATACGCCAGCCAAGTATGGTCCCCTTATCACCAAGTCCATATAAAGAGAATTGAAGCAATACAACGTAGATTCCTCCGTTTCGCCTTAAGAGGACTTTCATGGGTTGACAATTTTAACTTACCTCCGTATCAAGAACGGTTGCGGCTTATAAACTTACAATCTCTAGAAAAACGTCGTGAAGTTGCCGATATTATTTTCGTACACCAAATTCTATCCGGTGCTACAGAATCTTCCACCCTCCTTGAGGCAATGAGTATTAATGTTAATTTTCATTCTCTAAGATCGGTTCCCCAATTTCATTTAGCTCATCACAGAACTGATTACGGCTGTAATGAACCAATTACGAGAATGTTACGTAAGGTGAACGAAAACTCAAACATTTTTGATTTCAACCATAGCAAGATCACACAAAGGAAGCTTTTATACTGTACTTCCTTAGACAACTAAAAAAAAAAAAAATACGTATTTGTAGTAGAGAGAAACTGACTCTTTTTTCTTTTTTTTCTTTTTTACGAACTTGACAAGTGTCTTCTACACGCTTATTTATTGTTTTTTTTTCTTTTTTTCGTGTTTTTATAATTTTTTTTTTACTTTAAAATTTTAAAAATTTTTCGATTTTAAAATTTTGCATTTTTTCTTTTTTTGCTTTTTGTAAGATTTTAATTTAAAATTTGTATTTATTTTGTTTTTCCTTTTTGTACCTGCTTGCATTAAGCAGTCCCTTACTCTTGTATTCCTGATATTCGTATCGCCATAGCTTTTTTTACTTTATTTTTTACAAATAATTTCTAATTAAGTGCCGATACGACTAGCAACCGAAATTGCAATAGTACTCGGTGAAAATGGACCCCAGCGCGTGCGGTATCTGGGGGGGAAAGAGGCGTGGGAATAATTAATTAATTAATAGCGTGTAAGAATCAGCTTTGATTTAATTTAAAATGAATTTCGAGTTTCGAGTACACCCAGGCGTTGCGTACTATTTTTTTTATAGTATTATTTTATTCGTTTTTTTTTTCTGACACCAAAAGAAAAGAAAAATAAACAACAAAACTAAAATTCACCACTGCACGCCCAACACACCTCGCAACACTGGAACTATTTTAATCCGAAAAAAGAAACCGATAATTACATAGAATTATTATGACTGTTTTTTTTTAACCTCGACATTCACTTGCTTAACTTCGTTAGTCAAGCCCTTGGCCTTGAAATATCTGCAGTGGAACGAATGAGAAATGAAATATTATTACGGGCGATTTCAATGTACACAATTCTTCTTGGCTTCTCCATTCGGGCCCGACAACACCCGAAGGAATGTGTGCTGAGATCTTTGCTGAGTTCAACCACCTTACTCAGCTTGTCACCGAGCCCACTCGAATATTAATGGCCAAGCTGAAAACACTCTTGACTTGTTCCTTAAGTCTGACCCTGATAAATACACTATCAATGTATTAACGCCTCTAGACAGATCAGACCATAGTATTATATCTGCAAATTTCTCGTGTCAAACTAATCCAGTTATTTTGAGCTTTATAGGAGAAAACCAACTGGGACGGTCTCAATAACTTCTTCCGGATCTTTTACTGGTCACTATGCTTCCTCGATAGTGACGTAGACTCCAGCGCAGATATGATTACTAACATGATTATTTTGGGAATGAAAACTTTTATCCCGAATAGGGTTAAAAGCATCAAATCGAAGGAAAAATCATGGTTTGATTCAAGCTGTAAAGAGGTTATCAGAAAAAAAGAAGAAAAGTTCCGGTGTTTTAGAGCCAACCCAGATGAGGAAAACCGGAACAAGTTTAAACAAGCCAGGAAGGCCTGCAATGCCCGTATTCAACGGACCAAATTTTTACATGGCCAAAAATTAAGGCAAAAAATGTACTGCATTGTCATAAACGCAGTAAGAATTTTTGGTCATTTGTGAAAAATATGAAGAATTCTTCTTCTTCCTCGGTCCCTACACTCGTTGACAATGACACCCCAGTTGTTAGCTCTCTCGCGAAAGCTAATCTTTTTGCTTGGCAGTTCGCCTCTAACTCTTTGCTATCAGAGAGTGTCATGACTGTTCTGTGTGTTCTGAGCGCATCAACGATTCCATTTGACAAATCTTCTTGCTCACTCGTGATGTGGCGAGAGTCCTAAAGGATCTCAACATATATAAATCTGCTGGTCCGGATGGTATCCCAGCTATTAATCTGAAGAGGTATTCTTCCACGCTGGCAAAATTCCTTGCGTAAGCTTTTCCATCTATCCTATTCTTCTGGGCTGATTCCGAGCTGTTGGAAAACAGCATTTGTCCAGCCAATCCCAAAAATAGGTGAATCTTCTTCTTCCTGCAATTATCGACCGATTGCACTTACGTCCCTCCTTTCTAAGGTCATGGAAACGCTTATAAACTATCAGCTCAAGAAATATCTCGAAGCCCGAAAGTTTTTTAATGACCGGCAGTACTGCTTTCGCAGCAACAGGTCTGATGGTTTATCTCACCGAACAGTGGAATAAATCTTTACATCGTTTTGGAGAAAGTAAGATTGTTGCACTTGATGTTTCAAAGTCATTTGATAAAGTCTGGCATCTTGCTCTTTTATCGAAAATTCGTGCTTTCGGTATCGACGAATCCCTCCTTCGTTGGATTAGAAATTTTTTTCGAACCGTTCAATACAAATTGTACTGGACGGATTCAAGTCTGAAACTCACAACATAAATGCTGGTGTGCCCCAGGGCTCCGTTTTGTCTCCAACCCTCTTTCTCATTTTTAGAAATGATCTCTTGTCTGTAACTTCTAAACCAATAAATTGTTTCGTTGACGATAGTACCCTTAGCTTTTCATATTCGTTCCAAGACTGCTTCGAAAACACAATGCTGTCTTGTATCGTCAAAGCGAGACATACTCCCCTTGGCACTGTCCATTAGTGGCACTTGCATCAATGAGACCAAACATCTTGAGATTCTCGCTATGTGCATCACAGACCACCTGTTGTGGAACGAGCATGTATGCGATGTCGCCAAAAATGCCGCAAGATGTTTAGGTTTCTTAAGGCGATGCAAGAAATTTTTCTCCCTGTCTGATCTGGCTATTATTTACAAGACTTATATCCGTCCAAAGCTTTAGTACAATTCCCATCTCTGGGCTGGTGCTCTAGTAACATACTTAAGCCTCTTGGACGGTATACAAAAAAGAGCCAACCTACAACCACTCGCGTACGCCGCCGGCCGTTGATATTAATATAAAGGAACAAATATTGATAATTACCGTTATTTTGAAGCACTCATTGTTTTTTAGGCAATGACGTCAGGAGCCCTATTCTTGAAACCATGCGAAAATTTTCGTATACGATAATTATCGCATACTGAATCTCGTATGCGAAAGCAGAGTGGTATTCTTGAACCAAATTGACCCGTATACGACTCTGTGCATGCGATGAATTTCGTATACGAGATGGCAACGCGTTGTCAAAATTAAGAGTCCATTTCTCTCCCTCCCACTTAAGGGCAAAAAAAAAAGAAAACAATTATGCTTATTTGTGTTGCCAATCCATTTGACACTTTGAATTTGCTAATCTTAGCGTCCGTGTTTAAAAATTCAAATTGTAAAAAGGAATCAACGTGCAAGAGCAAAAAACAAATTTTAATACTACATTTTTGATTTTCAGTGATATGATAAGCCTATTTCATAAATCATAATACCAATCGCCAAGGAAAGTTCTTCCTCGGAAAGTAAGAGACATTGTTTTTCTTTAATTTTTACAGAACAAAAACATAAAATGTAAAAAAGAGCCAAGTTCTCTTATGTGTGAACAACACTGTGTAAACAGTCAGCCACCAAAAGTAATGAGATCTAAAAGAACGCCAAGTTCTGACATGTAAAAGTGTTATATTGAATATTTTAAATCATAGAAAATAGTTCGGATGAAAATTTACAAGTTCACTTGGCAAGTTTTTGTTTGAAGCGTGATTAATAACATTTTAAAACTTGAACAGTGAACTTGTAAATTTTCATCCAAACTATTTTCTATTTTCTTTTAATATTGTTGTATTATTTTCTTTGATTTAAAATATTCAATATAACACTTTTACATGTCAGAACTTGGCGTTCTTTTAGATGTCATTACTTTTGGTGGCTAACTGTTTACACAGTGTTGTTCGCACATAAGAGAACTTGGCTCTTTTCTTACATTTTATGTTTTTGTTCTAATTTCACATCGTTTTGCAAGGTTTTATTTTTTATGGAAGCATTATGCAAACTTTAACAATATTATTGCTCTGGCAATTTATAAATAAATAATATGTAGGTTAGGTTAGACTGGCTGTCTAGATGTCACATTCAGACATCAAGGGTCCATTGTGAAACCAATAACTCATTTTATTTTTATGTAGTTAAGCAAACCATAATTATAATTTTCAACATCCTTTGACCATTTTAAGAAAGTGGGTGGCAACCATGCCCCTTTAATGAAACTGCAATTTTGTACTTATATTTTCTCTTATACTCACCCGAAACCCTATCAGAATTTCGAATTTCAACATTTTCGACCATTTTAAGAAAGTGGGCGGATACCACGCCCCTTAATGGAAATAGATTTTTTTTCTCATTTTTTTAATGTTTTTCAACCAAAACCTTACAAGAATTCCAAATTTCAACATCCTACGACCGTTTTACGATAGTGGGCGGAAACCACGCCCCTAAATGAAACCAAAATATTTTCCTTATATTTTTCCTTATATTCAACCAAAACCCTGTAATAATTCCGAATTTCAAGATCCTACGACCAGTTTTAGAAAAGTGGGCGGATACCACGCCCCCTGAATGAGCAAATTGAAATTTTCGATTTTTTCCTTTGTATGCACCCGAAAACCTACCACTGTACCAAATTTTAAGATTCTGCCATTGTTAGAAGTGCTTCATAATTTTGATGATCAGTCAGTGAGTGAGTCAGTCAATTACGGTTTTTGAAATTTTTACTGTTCAATATCTCAGGTAGAAGTGGTTCTACAAAATTATTTTTTTTACAGGGCCTTTGTGCCCATGAAGTAAATACGTAATTCAAATTTGAAGCTTCTAACTCTATGGGTTCAAAAGTTATGGGGGGTTAAAAATGTGCTTGAGTTCGATCCTGTAAAAAGGGGGTAGTGCTAGAACTTGGGTGGGCACTACCGTGCCCTTTAATAATATCAAAATTATATTTTTTTCAGTTTCTATTTAAACAAAACTCTGAAATCTATTACCAACTGCAACTTCCAGCCACCGGTAGATACATACATACATTGAAAATCCCCGCGAAAAGAACGATCCTTCTTTCGAATGGAGGGCACTGCGTTTGCTAGCTTGCCAATCGCCGTTTTTCTTCACATCAGTCAACGCGCCTTCTTACAAAATTGCCGATTATCTCAAGAGCGTTGGCAAGAAGATCCAAAAAGAAAAGCACGAAGCTAGCAACCGGCAACCAGCCAGAAATTACAACAGAGAATAGCGTCGAAGTTCTAGAACCCGAGCCAGAGCAAGTTGCCCTCAAAACCGAAGCTGTGAAGGAGGAATCTGAACTTATGAAGGCTGAGCCATTATTCACACAAGACGATAAAAACGCACACAAGACCAATACAGCCAGCAAAGAGAACATTGAAGAGCCGGCACCGAAAATCAGAATCAACTTTCAAAAACTTGGCAAGAAACAAGGCTATATGGTCGATAAGATATTGTTCTTCGAAACAGAGAATCAGAATCCGAGTGATGCGTGTAAAGCGATGCTGACTATTTGGTTTGAGGATGACGATGATGCAAATTGGACAATTTGGTGTACATTTTGGAGGGATTGGAAATGCATGGAGCTGCAGAAGCCGTTAAGACCATTATAGATCCAGCGAATGAAATGGAAGACATATCTGATTAAAAGATGATATTTTTTTTTAAGTTAAACAAATGTATTTTCATTTGAATATAAAACTCATAACCCCATGAGCAACCCAGCGATATCTCACTGAGATCTGTTGATTTAACAGTTCGGAACTTCTGTATATAGTCCATGTGCAAGAGGCGTCCTTCTTTGTCGAAAAGGATCTTCAACCAGTATCCAATCCGTATACCTGAGTCCACAATCAGTAACTTAGCCATCATTTCCCTTTTAACGCGCCCTTTTCTTGCATCACATTGCCATACATTCAATTCAATATACATCCATTCAGTAACAAACTAGGCAAAATTTTTGAAATTTTTCATCGCACAATTCTCGTATACGAAATTCCATCTCGAGTGGGTCTGACCACTCGAGATGAAGCATTCGATAATTTTCGAATACGAGACGTTTGACAGCATTCGAATAGCGTTCAAGAATACTATTTTTGATCTCGTATACGAAAATGTTTGCGATATTTTATTTTTTTGATTCAAGAATAGGGCCCCAGATCAGAATCGAAATGATAGGTCATGCTTTTGCATTTAAGGTAGTGTCACCAGTTAGCGGTCACTAAGAAATGTTTTGTCACGCTGAAGTCATGCTGTCACATAATTTGCCCTTAAATTGTAAGTGTTTTATCCTGCGTACATGCACTATTTTGACAGTGTTTTGCTGGATTTGCAAGGCTATGGCACTTGAAGCGATTAGGATTAACTTTAAAGTTTCAACTAAAAAGAACAACATCTTGCTCCAGATTCTTCTGATATTCGCCATGATGAAACGGTGCTCTCAATAAACCTGTCAAGAGAGCTGTCAACTGTTAGTAATTCCGCAGTGATGCCACAGTAGATACAAATTTTTGACATTGAACCAACTAAGGCTAGCTAGCCCCAGAGTTAACTCATTACTGACAAAACTGGGACTTAATAAACAAGATAGTTTGACTCTGAAAAATATTTCGATTAAAATGGATTTCAATAGATTCAAAATTTAATTTCAGTTTGTAAAAATAAATCTAAATTTTTCGTGCAACAATGATTGACGTTATTATTATCGGGGCTGGTCTTTCTGGATTAACAACCGCTTTAAAAATTATCCAAAAGGAACCATCGCTTCGAATAAAAGTTTTCGAAGCCAAGAATTATATCGGCGGCCAGATATATTCTCCAAAAAGTGATCCCGAACTCGGTGGGAAATTAATCACTAGCGATCAAGTTCACATTCATAAACTCCTTAGCGATTTGGGAATTCATATACGAAGAACAACTTCGATTTCAAGAAAACTTAAGCGATGTTGGACTCTGGATAGGGGCCTCTTTGCTTTTATAGCAAATTTTGAGCTTGAGCGTTACATGAAGAACTTAGGTATCAGTTCACAAATGTATTGGCCAGGAAACTATGAGTGAGTATCCAGATCGAAATATTCATAGGAAACCAAAAGTAAGATCCAAATTTTTTTTTGAGAATTTGTCCGCAAAATAGAACATACACAATGTGTGATCACATCAAAAGCAATTTGCTTTTCAACAGTTCTAGAGACTTTATGTACAACTTTATTCGGCTTGTGACAGGTGTCGAAGCCAAAGACATTAGTTTTGTAGAGTTCATGAGCGTTCTCCACAGCTGTGGGAATTTGGAGACCCTCCTGGAATTGTGAGTTTCATTTAGAAGCGATTGAACTTTTGACTTATTATTTCCAAATTCTTCAAGGTACGTAGAACCGAATCGGAACGTTTTCGAATTTTCCGCCAAAAAACTTCTTGAAGAAATTGAAAATCGAATCCAAGACGTTTCGATCCAGATGAGCACCAAAATTACCGAAATCCGACATTATGAAGATTACGTAGAAGTAACCGATGAGAATGGAACAGTTCACACGACAAGGGTTGCTGTCTTAGCTGTACCAAGTAACCATATTGAAGACATCTACATTACTCCAAATGTTCCGCCGGAATTTGAAATTCCCTTCGTTGGTGAAAAATACTACATAACCTCATTCAGAGTTGATTACGAAGAATCACCTTGGCGTCGCCTTGGTTTTTCAGGGAATTTTTATTCAGCACATCCGACCATCTTCGCTCACGAATACAAGGCGAATACGTTGGCTGGTTGTATTTTACATGGTCCGGGCTACGAACAACTCACTAGGTCCATTGTTCTCAGTTGCCTTGCCGAATATTTTGGCAATGAAATGACCGAACCAAAAGGCTACTATGAGTACACCCGCGAATCAGCTTCACTTCTCAGTCCGCCTAGCACCACGCCTTGGAATAGATTAATCTGGTCGTCGACATCAACCGCAACACTCTACCGGGGCTGTCTCAATGGTGCTGTTCAAAGTGGTTTGAGGGCGGCAATGCATGCTTTACTTATACTGTCACCTCAGAGCATAGGCTGGCAGGATTTAGTGGAGATTCAGAAAGACAGTATGGTCTATCGATATCCAAGTTATTGGGATTTGCTGATGAGCTCATTGAATGTCTACAATACTGCCGTTTACACAACTGTGGCATTAGGGGTCTTCTTTTTGCTGAAGAACAGATGTAGAATTTTCAAATAATAGTCCATCGGAATAGCTAATCAATCTTTTGTCGGGAAGTTGAAAAAGAAATAGGAATTAATGTTTCCGCTTTGGGAATCTCATTTTATACGGGAACTGTTTTCATACCGCACTATCTGTATAAATGTCAATAACATAAATCTATTGTGCAAATGTCGTGTGAGGCGTTAGATGTGGTTTATTCAGTGTTTTATAGCTAGCGCAGCATTCAACTCCGAATAAAATATCTAACTCAATGAGAACGACAAATTATGAAAAAAGTGACTTTATTGTTATTTCCTCAAAAATTTTCAGTTCTCAGAAATAAAGTTTATATACCTATGCATTTACTTTTTATCAATTTATTAATGATTTTGAGAAGACAAATTAGTTTAAGGGAATCAGAACAAAAACATAAAATGTAAAAAAGAGCCAAGTTCTCTTATGTGCGAACAACACTGTGTAAAAAGTTAGCCACCAAAAGTAATGAGATCTAAAAGAACGCCAAGTTCTTACATCTAAAAGTGTTATATTGAATATTTTAAATCATAGGAGATAATACAACAATATTAAAAGAAAATAGAAAATAGTTTGGATGAAAATTTACAAGTTCACTGTTCAAGTTTTAAAATGTTATTAATCACGCTTCAAACGAAAACTTGCCAAGTGAACTTGTAAATTTTCATCCAAACTATTTTCTATTTTCTTTTAATATTGTTGTATTATCTCCTATGATTTAAAATATTCAATATAACACTTTTAGATGTAAGAACTTGGCGTTCTTTTAGATCTCATTACTTTTGGTGGCTAACTTTTTACACAGTGTTGTTCGCACATAAGAGAACTTGGCTCTTTTTTACATTTTATGTTTTTGTTCTGATTTCACATCTTTTTGCAAAGTTTTTTTTTATGGAAGCATGAACCTCGAAATAACTTTATAAGCTAGCCATTTGCAAACCTTAACAACGTAATTGCTCTGCCAATTTATAAATAAATAATAGGTAGGTTAGGTTAGAGTGGCTGTCTAGACGTCACATTTAGACATCAAGGGTCCATTGTGAAACCACTAAGGAAAATTACTCATGGAGTTTTATGAAGTTTAACAAACCAGAATTCTAAATTTCAACATCGTATGAACATTTTAAGGAAGTGGGTGCCAGCTACGCCCTTTGAATGAAACTGCTATTTTGTACTTCTATATTCTCTTATACTCAACCGAAACCCTATCAGAATTTCGAATTTAAACGTTTTCGACCATTTTAACAAAGTGGACGGATACCACGCCCCTAAATGGAAACAGAATTTTTTCTCATTTTTTTCATGTTATTCAACCAAAACCTTACTAGAATTCCAAATTTCAACATCCTACGACCGATTTAAGATAGTAGGCGGAAACCACGCCCCTAAATGAAACCAAAATAATTTATTTATACTTTTCCTTATATTCAACCAAAACTCTATTAGAATTCCGAATTTCAAGATCCTACGGCCAATTTTAGAAAATGGGCGGATACCACGCCCCCTGAATGAGGAAATTGAAATTTTCGATTTTTTCCTTTGTATACAGCCGGAAACCTACCATTGTACTAAATTTCAAGATTCTGCTATTGTTAGAAGTGCTTCATAATTTTGATGATCAGTGAGTCAGTGAGTCAGTCAGTGAGTCAGTCAGTGAGTCAGTCAGTGAGTCAGTCAGTGAGTCAATTACGGTTTTTGAAATTTTTATTGTTCAATATCTCAGGAAGTAGTGGTTCTACAAAATTATGTTTTTCACAGAACCTTTGTGCCCATGAAGTTAATACGTAATTCAAATTTAAAGCTTCTAACTCTATGGGTTCAAAAGTTATGGGGGGTTAAAAATGTGCTTGAGTTCGATCCTGTAAAAAGGGAGTAGTGCTAGAACTTGGCTGGGCACTACCGTGCCCTTTGATTCTCGTTTAGAGCTTCTGAAAGTTCTTGGAAACATATTTTAAATACAGAAATAAAGTTAAAAGTGAAATTAAGAAACTTTAAATGGAATACGGCATGAAAAAATTTGAGGTCTATCATTCTAATAATGATCTTTGGAAAAAAATTGATTCAATTGGCCTTCGTGACAAAAAAAATGAATACCTATGGAAATCTTGATCCCTTTACTAATGAATAACTATTTCTCTCAATCTCTAAACAACGTAGTAAGTAGTGAAGATGATGTTATTTTACCGGATAGTGAAACTTCCTTTTCGTTTCTGTGCGTACTATCTTTTGATAAGGTATACAATGCTTTGTATTCCATAAAGTCAAATGCGGTAATGTTTTGATGAGGTTTCTATTAAATTTATAAAAAATGATTTTTCCTTTCATTTCTCAACATTTGATTCAAGTTATTAACACTACTCTCACGACTTCGATTTACCCACAAGCGTGGAAATATGCCAAGGTTATACCAGTAGGTAAAAAGTCTAATCCTCAAGAACTTTCTGATTTCAGGCCTATCAGCCTGCTAGCTGCTGCATCAAAGCTGTGCTAATAAGTTAAAGGAGCTTAAGTCGACATAAGCGAAAATCGAGTTTTTAATTTCACACATTTAGCAATTTGTTAATCTTTCATTTGGTCTAGGTCCCATTACTCTACGATAAGAAATAACCGTAAATAAATAGCAAAACAGCTTATGTTTAAATATACAAACAATGCATTTGCAGAACTGCTTATGTCTACTTTGGGCAAAAGTTGATTAAACAAAATCAGATTATACATTTCTTTCAAATGGCATAAGTCATGAGTTAAGCCCTTATTGCTTGTAAAAATCAAAAGATGTGATAACTTAAGTTGACATAAGTTACTTTAAAATCTCCCAAATTGAACCATTTAGTAACTTATGTCGACATAAGCTTTTTGAAATGTAGTATAAATCATAAAGCATTTGTTTTGAAACAGCTTATGTTTGGAAAACTTGTTTTAATTCGCTTTGTTGTTGCTTGCAACAAAAAAAAAGATAATAGGTAAATAAAGAGTATTACAAGCATGTGTCCTGAAAAAAAATCGTATGCCTACCACCAACAGTTTTAAAGTTATCGCTAAAATAGTCTTTAAAATCTAGTTACCAAAACTTCACACGCACTCAGAGAATTGTTGATGAGAGTAAACCACTTAGGCCTTGCCTATTCAAGAGCTGTCGCGCCACTCTATTTATTTATTTATTTACCAAAACTTCATTTCATCATACTGAAAAATGACTAAAAATGACTTAAGCTACTAACACAGAAAGATTTGTGAGATTTTAATGAAAGGCCAAATAAATGACTTTCTTACTAATTCCAATTTACTCTTTTCTAACCAATCCGGTTTTCGTAAGAACCATAGCACAACTACTACTCTTATTGATCTAACTAATACCATCAAAATGAATATGGTAGAAAGTGTGTTTCCGTGTTATTACTTTTAGATTTCAGCAAAGCTTTTGATAGTGTTAACCATTTCCGTTTATGTTTCAAACTCAAACGATACTTTTCTTTTTCCAGTAGTTCCGACTTTGTTTATTTGATGTTAGGTGTACCCCAGAGTTCCATATTAGGTCCAATTTTGTTTTCAATGTTTATAAATGATCTTCAATATACAAGTTCTTCAGCGCTCGTTCATCTTTTTGCTGATGATGTCCAGTTACTCTTTTCATGTCCGTTAGATGAATTTCAACCTTTGTTGCCTCTATTAACACTGACATCTTTTCTATTCACGCATGGGCTGTAGAAAATTGTTTGAAATTAAACCCAGAAAGGTCTCAGGCAATAGCGTTTTATTTCAGACCAGTAAGTAGTTTGCTGGATCCTTAAGTGTTACAGGTTAGACAATGTTGTTATTCCTTACAAGACCAAGGTCAAGAGTTTAGGTTTTTTGCTAGATGAGACTCTATCTTGTGAAGCTCATGTAAATAGCGTAGTCAGTCGAATAAATTTTATGTTACGTAAATTTTACAACGTTAGTGACTATCTTCCACTTCATATAAAAGCTAAGCTAGTAAAAACTCTTTTGGTTCCTCATTTTTTGTACGGAGCTGAAATCTTTTCTGGAGCTACTGGAATAGTTCTGGCTAGGTTAAGGGTATGTTTTAATGATGTTATAAGGTATGTCTTTTCTGTTAAAAGAAGGGACCATATTTCAGGGTTTCTAAATAACTTCTTGGGGATGTCTTTTTGTGATTTTTTAAAGTTAAGAGTTCTCTCCACATTCCATAAGATAATATTTAAGTCAACCCCAGCTTACCTTTTAAATGAAATTGTTTTTCTAAAAAATATATCTTCTAATAAGATTTGTATACCCAGACATAGAAGTAGTCGAGCTTCTTCTTCGTTTCTTATTAGTGGAATCAAGCTTTGGAATAATCTTCCTAGAGAAGTACGATTCTCCTGCAACTTATATAAATTCAAGAGATTGATTTCTGCTAATTTTGCTGAACTAACTTTTGATTCTTAAGTATGTACGTCCTTATTGTAAAATCCATGGTTATGAAAATTAATCTTTCACTTTATATTTCAAACTCAATTTACTTTGAAATTTGTATTTCCACTTCACAACATTCAATTATTCGCATTTTTTGTATGTAGGTATTCTTTAAAATTAAAATTTTGTTTTTATGATTTTTTTTTCTCTCTTTGTCCGTTTTACTAAATATCTATTATTTTTATACTAAGCAAATAAACATGGGACAATGTCCTTCCATATGTAGCATATTAAATAAATAAATAAATTAATTAATTAATTTACTCGTTGCGAAAAAATTTACCATTTTGTTGGGTTTTTGTCTCCTTTTTGTGTTTTAAATTGTTCTAAATTAAGTTGTAAAAACTATACAGGGTGATTCACGAGCGTTGTGCCAAAAAGCTAGAGCGTGTAGGTTGAGTTGAGACAAGAAAAAAATCGTACGGGAAGGGGGGGTCTATTCCCCCCCGTTTAGCCGGGAGGGGCAATTTGCTGAAAAATTGACTTATTTTGTAAAAAAAAATATTAAAAATCAACGGCTTAGTTTACAACACTGTGCTATACCTTTCTGAAAAGCTTAAAACTTCTTCTTTCACTTTGTTTTTAAAATAAATTGTTTTAATGAATAGTTTTAAAAAATTAAATTTTCAAACTCAAAATTTTCAAAAAAAAAGCCAAAAAAAATTTTTTGAACTAATTTTTTTCAAAATTTTATGTAATTAAGTACTAATTTTGTTTTAAAATTTCAATGTCTTTGTTAATTTTTAGTCGAAAACAGAAAACCGGATGCAAAAACGTCTTTTCGTTTTTGAGAAATTAAAAAAAACCAAAACCACTTTTTTCTAAGAAAATCTCTGTTTTTATTTTTACCTATCTGGACTTTTAGTATAATTTACTAGTTTAATTTATAAATTTAATTTTTTGTAATTGGAGTTTTATGAGGACTCAATAAAGTAGAAAAGTATTGGATTTTCCCTGGATTAATCATTTTGTTCATTGAAAACGTCTGCCATTGACCTTTCACTTCTAGCTCTCCGTGCTCTCGTCGGCGGATTCTTGAAAACATGCTACGACTTGGGCGCCATCTATTGGGATATCTTTCAGCGTAGAGTCTTTCGGCTTCCCGATCTCGACAACAAGTTAAACCGTAGCAGAAGTTCCTGTCCGCTAACTCTTCTCGAACATATGAGTTTGTTATTGTTATGTGTTGATGAATTAATATTTTAATTGTAAATGGTTGTAAATGGTTGTTAAGTAAATATGCCATGCCTTTTATTAACCTTTAGGTTGTTAATTGTTTTTTCATTCAAGAAAAATTGCGGTTTAATTATCTTAAGCCCCCAGCAGGTAGAACCCTTCGCCGGCGAGTGGCCGCGGCCCCAGGTATAGTAAGAAAAAATTGCATTTCAGTTTTCAGACGTTATCAATGAATAAAAGGGTTAATCCATTGAAAATCCAATACTTTTTTACTTTATTAAGTCGTCATAAAACTCCAATTACAAAAAATTAAATTTGTAAATTAAACTAATAAATTAAACTAAAAGTCTAGATAGGTAAAAATAAAAACAAAGATTTTCTTAGAAAAAAGTGGTTTTGGTTTTTTTTTGAATTTCTCAATATAGAATAGACCCCCCCCCCCCCCTCCCATACGATTTTTTTCTTGTCTCAACTCAACCTACACGCTCCAGCTTTTTGGCACAACGCTCGTGAATCACCCTGTATATAAAATGTTAATAAAAATATACAAAGTTTTATTTTAATTTATTTATTTCGAATAATTTTCACAAAATTTTTTTGAATTTTTCTTATGAGAGGCGACGCGTTTCGGACTCAGTCCAAAACAAAAAATAGAAATCGAAAAATGTTCAGGAGTTTATAAAATGACATGCAATGATTGCGAAAAATACTATATTGGACAAACTGGAAGAACATTTATAGAAAGATATAAAGAACATAAACCCAAAATAAACACCAAATCAACCTATGCACAACATCTAATAAACAATAACCATAATTACACAGACATCAAAACAAATATGAAAACTTTACACATATGCAGAAAAGGAAAATTACTTGACGCCACAGAAGAATATGAAATTTACAAAGCTAACAAATTAGAACAAGACAACCTATTAAATGATAAATTAACACTAAAACCACATCCATTATTTGACACAGCTATAAAAAAGTACAAAGAAAAAAGAAGACAACAATAGCAGAAAAAACCAACGAAAGCTTTAAACGCACCAAAAACAACAAGCAGAGAACAACAAACAATAAGCTGAACTTTGGCCACACAAAAAACTAACAACACATAAGTTTGCGCCCGATGATGGACTGAGTCCGAAACGCGTCGCCTCTCATAAGAAAAATTCAAAAAAATTTTGTGAAAATTATTCGAAATAAATAAATTAAAATAAAACTTTGTATATTTTTATTAACATTTTATATATAGTTTTTACAACTTAATTTAGAAAAAATTAGTTGTATTTGCGAAGCTCCATTCGTGTTCCACACCATCCACACTCCCAACTTCAAAATTAATTCTTGTTGTAGTTTTGGTTTTGGGTTCGCATTTTTGCAACAAATAAAAAGGGTGGGTTCAATCAGATAACTTAAAAGTATCGGATAGCTTTTCGGGCCATCTTTGATGAAGAATGGAAAAGAAGATTCAAGAGCGAACCTTACGGGTTGTACAACGACATGGACCTAGCCAGAAAGGTCAATGTCCAGGGACTCAACTTCTTTCTTACTTATGGTGGCGCTACAGTCCAGGTCGGACCAGGGCCTCACCTAACAAACATCTCCAACCAGCTCGGTCCCTAGCTAGCTGTCTCCAGTTTCTTACGCCAAGTTGGTTCAGGTCCTCTACCACCTGTGTGCTCCACCTGAATCGCGGTCTTCCTCTTCTGTGACGTCCTTCCGGGTTGGATTCGAAGACTCTATACGAGCCGGAGCATTAGAGAGACTCATCTGCCTCGGTTATTAAGAGCGGATTGATACCAATTCTCCGACCCGGAAAGCCTTCAAAACTATTCCCGAGGGACATAGAAGTAAAGGAAGACCACGCCTCAGGTCTCAGGAGGCTCACCCAAGTGGAAGAGGACCTGCATCAACTTGGAATGCAAAACTGGAGCTAGGGACCGCGCAGGCTGGTTGAGGCCAAAGTCCACAACCGACTGTAGCGCCACCTTTAGTAAGTAAGTATCAATATTTTTTAAATAGGAGGTACGTTACGTACACAGTCACGGTTTGTCTGGTAACACGTTTTTTTTTTTTTTTTAAGAACAGCATGAAATAGTTCCTGGTGGTTGGGTGTTGTATGTAGGATCTGGGGGCATAATGCTGTATTTTTTCCTACACACCCTGAAACTTTCCTCACGCAGTATAAGTAAGACATTACTGCGATCCAGGATAGGATCAGAAACAATGAAAAGAAAAAATTGCGACATTTATTAGAGCTGTCATCAAAGAATGCACATATTTGGATGCGGATGCGTCGTGGGAAATCGGCTTAGATCAAAAGTAATGGATTTCAAGCCAATTAGTGTTCGTCTGGCTGTAATCCGCCATACTACAGAACATCAGTTTAATATGTGCACAAGCCCCAACCGATGATGCTGAGGTATAGCAAGGAAAAGAAAAGATCTTTGGTGTTTTAGTTGGAAAGCACAGCCTCCTGGAAGTTACAACAGATAGATAACGGTTTCCGACTAAAAAACTTTGATGCAGCTCGTAACACGGTAATGAGTAGCACTAGGTTTCCAAGACGTAAGATCTGCAAAGTAACACAGAACCGCCAATAAAATCGACCATGTGCTAATCGGCGATAGACACGCATCCAACATCTTAAACGTACGCAATTCCTGAGGACCAAATGTCGACTCTGACCACTTCCTGTAAGTGGTTAAGTATAGAGCTAGACTATGAAATGACAAAAAAGCACGTGCCGCCCAAAGAAAGAAGTTCAACATCGGTTGCCTTAGCACTCCGGAAAATGCCAGAGACTACAGTGAGCGACTCTCCGCCGTCCTCCCAAATACCACTGACGTCAACACCTTGTGGAACTAATATCGTGAAATAATAAAAAATGTAGCCGAGACGACCATAGGTTACCAGCCATCCCCTAAAAAGAACCCGCGGTATGATAATAAATGCGAGTTTTTGAAAAGAGAGACGGAAAATGCACGTTTGCATTTGCTGCAACGGAAAACAAAGCAAAGATCTAGAAGAGTCACGGGCCAAGAACAACACCCGACGTTTCTTTAAAAGGTCGAAGCAATAAGCTTCTGGTTTCAGAACCGGGATATAGGCTCTTCGAAACAGTGAAGAAACCTAGTCACCGAAGCACAGGGAATTGTAGATGTTTTCAAGCAGCACTTCCAACAGCTGCTGAATGCGCATGATGTCAAGCGAGCCAAAGTCGAAAGAAAAACAAGACCTCTGAAGACCCAGTCCCAGCTCCCAGCGCAGAAGAGGTAGAAAAAGCCATTCAAAAGCTAAGAAATAACAAGTCGTATGGCATACCTGTGGAACTCTTTAAGCATGGAGGAGGTTTTTTGATCAACCGCATCCACCAGGTCATATATGCCCCATATGCCCCATCTACAAAAATGGCGATCTTATGTCATGCAAAGACTACAGACGCATATCCCTGCTTAATGTTGCATACAAAATCCTATCCAACGTTTTGTGTGAACGTCTTAAACCGTTCTGCAACACAAAAATCGGCACTTACCAGTGTGGCTCTTGGCCAGGCAGAACAACGATAAACCGAATATTCACACACTGAGGCAAATACTGGAAAAGACCAACGAATTTCAAGTCGAAACCCACCATCTTTTCATCGAATTCATAGCTACTGTTGATAGCATCCACCGCCAAGAGCTTATGATGGCGATGTCTGATTTCGGGATTCCGACCAAAACGATCCAGCTGTGCCGCATGACGCAAAATAATACGCAGTGCAGTGTGCAAATGGATAACAACTCATCCGAGTTATTTCAAACATGCGCAGGGTTTAGACAAGGCGATGCGTTGTCCTGTGACTTCTTCAATATAGTCCTGGAGCAGATAGTGTTGAAGGCAGGTGTGAGCACGGAAAACACTATCTTCAACAAACCCACCCAGCTCCTAGGCTATGCAGACGACACAGACATCATCGGTCGATCCAAGAGAGCTGTGCTTGAGGCCTTCACAGCGATTGAAAAACAGGCGAAACTCGTGAATGAGGACAAAACGAAGTACATGCTATCAACAAACAAATCAACATCTGTCCACCGCCTAGGACAAAACGTCACTGTTGGTAGCAGCAATTTCGAGGTAGTTAAGGAGTTCACCTATCTTGGAAAAAACATCAATCCCACAAACGAAACCTTAGTGGAGATCCGAAGAAGAATTACCCTAGCGAACCGCTCTGCTGCTCAGTTTGGCCAAACAACTGGGTTCAAAACTCCTCACTCGAAAGACAAACTGCCTACTATACAAAACTTTGATTTTACCAGTCCTACTCTACGGCGGCGCCGGGAATGGATACTGGGCACTTTCGAAAGAAAAATTCTTCGATGGATTTTCGGTACGGATGCAACAACCGCAAACTGGTCGAGCTGTACCATGATGTTGATGTAGTCTAGAAAGCCAAGAAAACATGATTAAATTGGCTCGGCCACATCGAGCGAATGGACGACAACGCTCCAGCCAAGAAAGTCTTCTCATCGCAGCCCCCAGGTTCGAGACGACAAGGAAGACCGAACCTAC
Source organism: Sphaerophoria taeniata (assembly GCA_943590905.1). Taxonomy (NCBI): domain Eukaryota; kingdom Metazoa; phylum Arthropoda; class Insecta; order Diptera; family Syrphidae; genus Sphaerophoria; species Sphaerophoria taeniata. The sequence goes on from OX016540.1 coordinate 266,596,300, forward strand.
GGTACAAGGACCAAGTGACTGTGGATGCCAGAGCGCTTGGTTTCGGCGACTGGAGAGTGCATGCAACGAACCGTTCCCGATGGAAGGCTGCAGTATTTCAAGCTGAGATCCTTCATTGATTGTGAGCCGGTTAAGAGATAAGAGATGAAATAGTTCCCAGTTAACCTCCTTTTATCCGAGTATAGCTGCTTTCAATAAAATGCTATTGGTTCCGATTCAAAAACTTAATCTTCAAACTTGAGCAATTAATTTACCAGATAGCTAAGAACTTGATTGCTTGGGAACTGCATTTATGGCAATTTCAACTTACCCGCATAACAAGACTACACACTCATTAATGTCTTGAAGCACAATTTAAAACCCCCACCCACATTCTATTACATATAAAACGCTAAAACTCATTAAAAGTGAAAGTATCGATCCATTCAATCTCATCGTATCCCATCTCTTGTCTAAATCTGAACCCCAACGCACACAACATTATTGTCAACCATAAAACACCACCCGCCACCACACAGTGCCACAGCCACTGCCAGTGGGCAAAGCAATAGATTTATGTTCGAGTTTGAAATTTCAAATCGCATTTTCGTCGTGTCGATAAGTTCAATATAAAAGCTGTTCATGATCACGGTGGATCATGGCCATCGATTCAACGCTTCATTCCAGAGTTAAATGTGTGCGGTGTTGGTGTTGTGCTGTACACCACCATCGAACTCGCTTTATCGATCAAACATCGCCGATTACCGCATGGCTCCAACTCAAACCCAAAGCCTATCACGAACCCAAAGTGGTGCTTGTTGAACTACAAAACGAAAGAAAGAAAAAATACTAATCGAAAGACCCCACAAATGGTGGAAGGCCACCGCGCACCTCCACCACCACCATTGCTTCAACTTTTTTTTTGTACACACGATTAAAACGGGTCCGATCCCAGCAGACGATCGACACCGACGACGAAGAGTTCGGTCAACAGCCGGTACAGAATATTATAACAATATTAAATATAGTTCTCTTGTGGAGCAATCACACTTTAGTTTTTAGTATTCCCCAAGTAGTCGCCTGGTAAAGATTGATCAAGCGATCAGTGATCTTCAACAAACAAGAGATTAGCGTTTTCCTTTCGAAGGAAAAACATTTTTGTGTAAAGAAGGAACGGAAAATGTCCTCTTAAGTTGTATTTTTAATTTTTATGTTTTTATGTTAATTTTAATTATAATTTTATTTCGAGTCCGTTTTTGAGTGTCGATCGTTCTAGAAACATTTATTTTTGTTTAAATTAACTGTTCATGAACTTGAATAGCTAAGTCAAGTAGTTTTCAAAAGAAAAAGAAAAAAAAACAGTGAAAGCAATTATGACAAGTGCGGCAGAGAAACCGTTGCTCGTTGTGAAGGAGGATGAACTGAAAGAGATCGTCTCCGAAGAACTCGATCGCATCGGCACCGGTGGCAAATGGGTTTGGTAAGCAGAACTAAGAAATCAATATGCATATTTTTTGTTTTTTATTGAACGGACTTGCAACGGTCCATAACGATCATCCTCTCTGGTGGTGCAGTAGCAGTAGTGTGCTGCATTCGGTTCGATTCGGTTTGAGTTGGGTTATCATTATGTTTATTGGTGTGACCTCCGAGCTCCGACGACGATTGTTATCAATCACTATCAGCAGTCGACAGTAGTTGAGTTGCTGCTGAGTCAAATGAATGTCTTGAGATGATGAGACATCAGAATCATTACCGTTGTTGGTGGTGGATGATAATGAGCCGTAATTTCTGTTTTATTGTTATTTTTTTTTTTGCCATTTTGTTTTGCATCAAGTTTATGGCGTAGTATTTGGAAGCGCGACTTTTTTTTGCACTTAGAACATGTTTCGATTCATCGACTTTGAAATCGACAGTCATAATAAAGACGTGTACCTTGAACTCGAACAACGATCGGTAATCGATGATCGGTAATTTGGATGGTAATGCAGGATTAAGAATGATTTTAGTGAATTTTTGTTTTGTTTATTGATGTTGATTGTGTTATATGCAGATTATTGGAATATTCAATTCACGGTGATGCCGATGGGTAATGAGTTGTTGTTAAACTTTTATTTCTTGTTTGTTACTCGTTGTAGACTGACAATCTTTATGGGGTCAAATGTTCGTTTTGTCTTTCAGTAAATTTCTTAGAAAAATATTTTTATCTCGACTTAAAGCTTGGCATTTGTCCTTCATAGAATAAGGCCCTTGATCCTTTCTAAAGGGTGTTTTTTTTTTTTAGAAAGATAATCTTGTGGCATTACCTAGATACATTTAAAGTATGATTTTGACATATGACTGCCACGGCTGGCTCGGATGTAGTCCAATCTGGACGTCCAATTTTCGATGACTTCTTCCAACATTTGTGGCCGTTTATCAGCAATAACACGGCGAATGTTGTCTTCCAAATGGTCAAGTGCTTGTGGCTTATCCGCATACACTAATGACTTTACATAACCCCACAGAAAATAGTCTATCACAAGATCTTGGAGGCAAATTCATAGGTCCAAAACGTGAAATTAGGCGGCCACCAAACGTGTCTTTCAATAAATCGATTGTGGCACGAGCTGTGTGACATGTTGCGTCGCGCCGCACAGTGGGGAAAAGTGGAAAAAACTCATTTTTATGAAAGTTAGATTTTTTTACATGTTGGAATCATTTCTTATAGTAATAATGTTGTACAATCAGGATATGAATAAATTTTTCTTCAAAAAAATATTCTAGACATGAAAATTTGTATTCAAAGTTGAAAAATAGTGAAAACTGATGTAAATATGAGTATTTCTTAAATGGTATAAAATTGGTTAAATTTCGACTTTTCAAAAAAAAAATTTTTGTAAATATATTAAAAATAAACAGATTAACAATATGAGTTGGAAGTTTGGTTCAAACATTCTTTTTTTATATTTTTTATTTTAAGAAAACGTATAGTTTTCCGGAATTTTAGCTTCAAAAATGGTATTAACTATTTCCTCTGTTTCCCTCTGTAGGCGGACATATATCATAAGGTAGTGTTGAATCTCAGCAATATTTTCCAAAAAAAATCTCATCCGATTACGTCCGAATTCGAGTTTTAGAGCAATTTGAAGCTAAAAATGTGTGAAAAACGTGTTTTCGAGTTTTTTTCCTCATTCTTTAATAACTTAGAAACTATTTATCTAATAAATACGAAAACAACATTTTTAGATTACTATTGAATTCTTAAAAAATGGGTTCCAAATTTCATTGCAATCGGCTTAGCAGATTCGAAGAAATCGCTTGTGAAAGACGAATGAACAGGAAACGCAGTGATGTTATAAGGGTTTCGTTTACACTCTGGGTACGGAACCCTAATACATATTCGTAATTGTGCTTATTTACATCATCATTGTAATTTCTTTTATGTTTTCTGCAATCTATACATTTTAACTATGTACATTTTGAATTTTGAATTTTTTTTGGAACTGATAGGCCCAGCCCTTTCGGAGATGAGGACGGGGTAAATTTGAGTGTTTTTCATATTCCTTTTTTGTTGGGTTTTCTGGAATAACTTCAAATCCATTTTTATCTTGAAAATATATCCTTATTTACATTATTACTGTTGTTTTTTTTCAGTTTTTCTATAATCTATACATATGAAACTATTTTCTGAAGTTTTTTTTGCGAAATTCCAGGCCCACCTTTTTCGGTGAGTAGGAGGGGGTAAAGTTTGGTTTTTTTGAATTTTCGTCCTTTTTTGTTGTGTTTTCTTGAATAATTTCAAAACTATTTGTCTTAAAAATACAAAAAAAATATGTTTGTCATTGCAGGCAAATAATGAATGATTGTACTTAATTTGAAGTCAATAGGGTTACCACCTTTTCAAAAAAATGGTTTGAAAATTAAATGAAATTGGAAATTAGTGTATTGAAAAATTTTCTATGTTACATAAATAACTGTGACTTCAAATTATTTTTCCGGTAATATTCATGTTATAGACGTATAACTCAATTTTTTTTCAGAATTTTAGGTGCAGTAGTTTCGGTGCTTAGGGGGTAGGGGCTAATGCCCTGGTTTTGATATTTTGGCATATTTTTAATATTTTCTTAAGTAACTTCAAAAATTGTTCTCTTAAAAATACATATATAAAAAATATGATTGTATTTCTACTAAAAACGTTCACGCGAACGTGAATGAGTGAAAAATCTAAGCTAAACACTTGTTAATGTAATGATAAACAAAGTAGTCATTACAAAGTATCTGAGAAAGATTTCTTTTAAAATGGCCCTTTTGAGGGCCCCAAATATTATATTAGAGATAAAAATAAGATTTCAATAAAAAAAAAAAACAAAAAAATGCTTCTTATTTTTTGTTTTTCAAACATTTCATTAATTTCAAAATAAATTTCAATAATTTCAAATGATATTTATCCTTTTCAATGTTGGCAGGAGGTGGTAATTTCTGGAGTTGATTCTCCTTGCTTCAGGCAATCTTTTCTGAAAATTTCAACAAAATCGGTTCAGTGGTTTGGTTTTTACGGAGTTTTTTTCCATTCTCCCATACAAGTGTCCCCACTGTGCGCCGTCTTGTTGGAACCACAGCTCCTGGACATCATGATTGTTCAATCCAGGAATGAAAAAGTTAGTAATCATGGCTCTTTACCGATCACCATTGACTGTAACGTTGTGGTCATCATCGTTTTTGAAGATGTACGGACCAATGATTCCACCAGCCCTTAAACGCACCAAATAGTCAGTTTTTCTGGATGTGACGGTGTTTCGACATACACTTGAGGATAAGCTTCACTCCAAATGCGGCAGTTTTGTTTGTTGACGTAGCCATTCAGCCAAAAGTGCGCTTCGTCGCTAAACAAAATTCGCTGATGAAAATCGGGAACAACGGTCATCTCGTTTTGGTCCCATTCGACGAATCTATACGCCTAGCTTGATGATCGTTTGGCTTCAATTCTTGCACGAGTTGGATTTCGTAAGCACGAAAAACCAAGATCCTTCTGCAAAATCTTCCATAAAGTGGATGGTCACAGATCCAATTCCTGTGCTCGATGGCGGATGGACTCATTCGGGTCTTCCTCAATGCTACGGCCTACGCTCTACAGTAGCAATAGCTTCTTCTGTACGCACCGTACGGCGGCGTCTCTGGGGATGCGAGTTATCAATTAGAGTAAACGTGGTGCGAAAACGTTCCATGGTTAATCGAATTAACTGCTCTGATGATGATCACTTGACAGCTGTCGCCGTCTTGAAAAGTAATTCCAACTTAAAGTTCTATACCTCGAAAAAAAAACATCCGTTAAATGCAAAGTCGATTTTAAATGTTCCAAATACAAAAATTTAACTTATGTTATTGTAAGTATGGATATATAACAATTTTCATTTAGCAATTCTTTTGAATCATATATGATTCATGATTTCTAGAATCATATGTAGGTACAGTTAATTTGCTAATAAGCTAAAAGAATGAATTAACATGTAAATTTCTGAAAATGGTATCGCTTCAGAAGTTGTCACAATTTATTAAGGTAAAGCATAACAATAATTTGACTTCCGTAAATTGCCCCATTTAATGTTAAGTTCACATGCAATCATCCAAAACAACGTCCAAACTCTCATCATTGGCATTAGTACTTAATTTCGACTTTTTAGCCCACTTTAAAATGTATTGTTTGATGAGAACTTCAATTTGGCATTTTTGAAGAAATTGAATGGTTGACGAACAAATAAAAATGCAAATACCTTTCTTATTGTGAAATAAACCCCATCAAGAATTTGACATTTTCATAAATATTTTACATTTTAAATAACGAATATTTGATTTCTTCTTCATCTTCATTGCATTTCTAAAAATACCCATTAATGAAAAAGAATTTTATTTATTTAGTTGTTTCTTGTCGTGAGTCTTAAACCAAGTCAATATTAAATTTATTAAACAAAACAAAAACTAACTCAAGAGAACAGATTTTTTGTGTAAGGTATCCTTGATTCAATATTCTATTGTAGTACTTGCGATAGTTCTTATAAAAACTTTTATAGCAGATCTTTCAATGATCAAAACAAAAACAGGCCTTTAATGGTGTTTTTCTTAATCGTGGATGACAGTTATCCCTCAGGAATTTTGTTCAGCACTAAACACAAGAAGATTTTTTTTTGTTTTTTTTTCAAAATTCATTTTTATTCAATTTAATTATTACTTCTTATTATAGACAAAGGAATTAAAACTAGCTTATAGCTAACTTACTGTCCCCAACCGAGTGCTCTAAGGAATTCATGATTTCTTAAAATTAATGCTTTTCGGCGTATGAAATATTTTACTAAACATTATTTATTGTTTCTTGTTAGAAAAATTATGAAAAACTAACACCATATCATTTTTATTGTTTCTTACATGCTACTTAAAATTAGGTCCTTAAAAATAAAACTTAAAATTAACTAAAACTACAAATTCTACCTAACAACTACTTACAAATTAGAACAACCACAGCACCAAATCTATATCATTTTTATTTAATTTTTTGTATATAAACATTATTATTATTTTTTTTTCTTTTTCCTTTTTATGTTTTGTATTTTATATTTGCTGTCTCTGTCAATGTGTGTGCCACCATGCCTGCTCTTCTTAAACCTTAACTCAAAACCCTTAAACTAAAACAAGTATGTAAGCCGGCCAAGGCTCAAAATCCCACCTCGACTACTCATTGTCAAGTACTGACTGAAGCCACCAGAACTGGTGCTCCTGCTTCACCCTATCGATTTGGTCCCGTTCGGACACAGCCCTACTGAACCGAAGGAGCTCTGCTCCGTCTTGTACGAGGACGTCTCGATTGTAAAGGAGCCGCCGATCGACGGTTCTTTGCCTGACGTGCACCGCCAATCTGTCCTGTATCAGACCGCATTTATCTAAATGGAGTAATGCCTCTGGTGGAATGAAGCCGCTCGAGCGTGCACTATCAAAATATTCGTCGTTCGGTTAGAACGCCCCAAAGATCAAATTATTCGTCGAAGTCATAGCTCTCGCAATGTGACCCCGAAATTGTCAATTCTGTTGATCCGAGCCTCGTTGTACAGAACCTGGTTAGAATAGTAATATATTTAAGAAGATTCCGGTGTCCGATATAAACCGAGACAGCGCCGAAGACACTGCCTCTCGAACACCCGAATCTTCTCCATTTGAGATGATGCAACGTTGAACCACACTGGACAGCCATAAACGATCATCGGCCGTATTAGGGCCATGTAGCAAATTACCTTCACTCTGGGGTCAAGCCGACTGCTGTAAAACAGCCGTTTCGTCAGAGCGAATGCCCCTCTGGCCCTGGTCAGAGCAGCATCTATATGTCGGACGAAATACAAATACTGATCCAACCAGATACCAAAAAAGACAAGAAAATATAGGTACATGATTTCAAAGACGCTCGTCAAGAATGATGGGTTATGATTATGAGTTATGTATGACATATGAATCATATTGAATTCATTTTATCTCTTTCACTCCATTTTGCTTAAAAAAACAAAAACAAAAAAAACAGGGTCGTATGAGGAACAAATTTTTTTTTAACTTTTCTTAATTTTTCCAAATGTTTTGTGTATCAAATGTGATTCATGAGACTTTAAGATAATGTCTTTATTTTTATTACAAAATGTAATACCCTACCTTTATTACATTTTGTAAAGACTTTTTAAATAGTTATGTTTTATGGAGACATAAGGTTTGTTCTATATGCGCTCTGGGTTGCTCTGTAGTCGGTGGCAACCTGATTTCGCACTGAGCTGTTCGATGTTGCTCTTGTTTCGTCCCTGTGCATTTCCACTGTGTTCGATGAGTACTCAGTGCACGCACCGGGAGCGCTCTAAATCGCCCCAATTTTTTTCGGGCGAGAATTCGAATCAGCTGTTGCTATACAACAAAGAGATACAAGAAAACAGAGCACTACTAATGCGTTCGATGTGAAACCAAACCCAGAGAAATTTTTCAGTTTTTTTACAGCTCCGTTTAAGTGACAAGCACCGGAGCCCCGGGGCTGGTTACATCGAACGAACCTACTGAAGTTGTAAATAAGAAAGAAAGAATATTATTTTACCACTGATAGGCTTTCCGGGCTGGAGCATTGTTTTCCATCCGCTCTAAATGACCGAGCCATCTGAGCCCTTCTGGCTAGGTCCGTGCAGCTATACAAGGTATACAACCCATAAGGTTCACTGTTGAATCTTCTTCTCTATTCTGATCTCGGCGCTGTTGTTATTTCCCGTGTTAAAAGCGGAGTTATATTCGACTATAGTGACGTTCTGTCCGAGCCGTGCGTCGGTACTGGGTGTCCTTCCTCGAATACGAAATATACTTCGTTTTGCCCATTTTTGCCGCTTCAATTCTCACCAAGGTGCCATTGTCATCACGCTGTGTTCTTCCCATTATATCAATATCTGAATATCATCGGCGGCGTACGCTAGAAGTTGAACAGTGCCTCTGGTGTTGAGGGTGGAATTTTGCATTATCTTCTCAACACAATGTTAAAGAAATCGCATGACAGTACATCGCCTTGTCTGAATCCTTTTTTGACATTGAAAGATTCCGTAAGCTCGTTGCCAACCTTGATGGAACAGCGTGAGTTCTCGAGCTTGGCAGGGATGCCAAAACTAGACATAGCTTTATACAGTTCGTCAGATGCTGTCATACCCAGCTTTAAAATCGATAAAAAGGTGGTGGGTATCAATTTGGAGTTCATAGGTTTTTTCCAGGATCTTTCGCAAAGTTAAAATTTGGTCAATGGTTAACTTTCCCGGCGTGAAGCCACATTGATTAGGACCAATCAGATTGTTTTGTCGAAAGGCTTCAGACGTTCACATATTACAGCAGAGAAGATCTTGTAAGCTATGTTAGGTAGGCTGATTCCTCTGAAGTTGGCGCAGTTAAGAGGATCTCCTTTCTTCACGATCGGACCATCCGCTTATCGTTAATCGCCTTTTTCTGGCGAGGTGAATTATCATCGCAAACCGATACCTGAGTAAGTCGAAAATACCTACTTCTCGTTGGTACGCTAAGCAGCAATGAGCTACAGTCCAGCAACTACGAAGCAAGTTCTATAGTTGCTTGGACGACGCACGTTTCGTTAATTTAATAACAATGTTTGTTCTTACTAAAATAAAGCTATAACAAATGGAAAAAATGGATTTGTTTTTTTTAATTGACTTGGCGAGTCAGTGGAATTCCCCCTTAAAAAACTAAAAAAAAAAAACTAAAGTTCAACCACCTGATCATGTAAATGAATCAAAAATACCGTTAGCACTGTTTTTTTCAAATGGCATTTCTACAACACGACGACGTGTGTCGTGTACCTAATGTTTTGCATGTCCCGTCAATCGGCGCTATGCGTTACACTTTCTGAAAAAAATGGCTATTTGCCAATTTCAAGACTACTTGTGTGACGGTGAGAATGTTAACCGAGCGGCAAAATAATGCACACGTTGTTGCCTTGCATTAGGTATGCTTTGTTTTTATAATAATAAATCATTAGAGATCAAACTAAGGTCTGATTTTATCACAAATGGTTATGATTGAGCGTTTATACGAGTAGTTCTAAAAATAAACCAGAACAGATTTCACGCCCACAAAATCTTCGAATTCACAGCATTGCAGCAAAAGCCTAGGTCGTAGCACAATCTTGTTCTTAAAGTGGCAACATTCTATCAACATGAATATATGAAGATTATCCATTTACTTCTCAAAAAAAAAAATGTATGTGCACGTATGCACCCTGAATTAAATAATGGTTGAAATATTGGTTAATTGCTAAACGGAAAGAATTGATAGTGGAAAATTGGTAATTATAATTTTGTCGTGTAATTAATGAAGCATGACATATTACCAGTTTACCACATGTAATTATTGAAGTTAAACTTTTCTAGGAGTGATAACTTAGATTTGTTGGTATTTTCGATAGGCAATAAGAATGGCTTTTTGAAATTCATATTTCAAAGAGATTTGTCAAGGATTCAACATCCAAATCGAATGGCTTTTTTCTTAACTGCTAATCGCACAGAGGCGATTTTTTTTTTATTCGAAAGATATCCAACCAACAACTGGAGAACAGGCTAGGTTCTGACATTTGTGATTAAATTTTGACGTTTCTCATGACAAATCGCTCTAGAAATTTATTTTGTTTTAATGACAGCTGACATAAAGTGTGCGTTAAAAGCATAAATAGATACGCTATTCGCAATGAGAAGTCTTAAGGAAATTTTTTAAATTTTTACGGTATTGAAGAAAAATACCATCTAACCCAATAACATTCGTCCAAATTTGCACAGTAAAATTTGATTCCATTTTTAACGTCAAAATTTTAACGTCGTCGTTGAAAACCTTAACTTAGTGAATACGGAAAAGACAAGTTGATCTTCACTTCGATTTGTAACTTTATCGTAAGGACTTGGCCCTATGCACAGTGGACTAATTCGAACCTGAAACGAGAAATCTGTTAATTTTCGTTTTCACAAAAAACATTTGTTCAGCGGTAAGGCTCTTCTTCCATCGATGCTTTTCCACCTGACGATGACGCTTGAAATCAGCCATTGACAAATTATACTACGAGTTGAGAGTAGCCGTGTTTTTTTTCACCACTCAGTAGCGAGCATTGCTAAATTTCCCTTGCAAAACAACAATAATTTGGATTGCAGTCGATAAAAAGGCCAGTAAAAATATGACAGTTGTGCCTACGATAGAACTTTCAATTTTTGAAATGAAGACAGCGCTGATAGCGTTATGAAGAAATATTTTGCTACACGAATTTAATGATCTGAGTTATGAACTCGTTAATGTTGCAGTCTTTGCTATTTTTTTATCCGAGACGCGACTTTCGGTGCCGTGCAATAACGCCGAGCGAAATAACGCCGAATTCTGAAGTTCGGCCTTATTTCACTTTACTTATGTGAAATAACGCCGAATTTTCGCATTCGGCCTTATTTCACTATGACAGAGTGAAATAATGCCGATTCGGCGTTATTTCACTTTGTCAGTTTTAATTTTTTTAAGTTTTTATCAGGTTTTCTATACTTTATAATAAAAAAAGACAGTTTATAGGTTGCCTTCTCATGTTTTGAAATAAATTTGCCAAACAAAATTTTGCTTTTCACAAAATTTATTTTATCAAAAATTAAAAATATGTATGTTCATATTCCTGCTTCTTAAGTAGGTATTTTTAAAAAAAATTGGTCTCAAGCTCAGTTAAATTAAGCGAATTCACATGAAGTGAAAGTTTCAGTATTGATGGAAATTAAAAACTATTTAAATAATACCTACGCAGGTAACTCTACAACATCAAGGTTAATAACTAAATATTTCAGTTTCTTTCAAAACCATTTAATTACCACAAATGAATTCGATTTTGAAAACGCATGTTGGAAGAATATTAATGTTAGATTTTACATTTCAATTAACATTACATTTGTAAGACTTTGATCAAATGAAAATTAAAAATGATTAAGGATTTGAAACTTGAAACCAAAAATATAGTACAGGTACAAATACGAGCGAGCGTAGCGAGCGAAAAAATTTTTGCCCAAAAGAGAATCAATTTGGGGTGTGAAAATAAAAAAAATTCGCGCGAATTTCTAAGCTTAAAAACAACAAAGCCGTGGGAGCTGACGGCATCACTGCCGAACTTTTCAAATCAGCCGGCGATGACTTGGTTAGGAGCATGCACCAACTCATCTGCAGAATATGATCGGAAGAGAGCATGCCCGATGAATGGGACCTCAGCATTGCTTGCCCGATCCTGAAGAAAGGAGACCCTCTAAGCTGCACCAGCTACAGAGGCATCAGCCTCCTTAACATCGCCTATAAGATCTTTTCTGCAGTACTATGTGAAGGCCTGAAGCCGTTTGTCAACAAACTGCTAGGTCCATATTAGTGTGGTTTTAGACCAGGAAAGCCCACCATTGATCATCGATCATTACGGCAGATCCTGGTAAAAACTCAATTACTCTAAATCGACCCTACCATTTTTTTATCGATTTCAAGGCCGCGTATGAGAGCATCTATAGAGAAGAACTGTATAAAGCCATGTCCAGTTTTGGCATCCCTATACAAAACTCATTCGTCTGAGCAGGATGACAATGGAGAACTCACGCTGCTCCATTAAAGTCGATAACGACCTCACCGACACGCCTTCGATGTCAAAAAAGGCTTTAGACAAGGTGATGCACTGTCATGCGACTTCTTTAACATCATTTTGGAACGAATAGTGCAGAACTCCCACGTCAACACTAGAGGCACTATCTTCCAGAAGTTTGTGCAACTACTTGCGCACGCAGATGACATTGATATCATTGGGAGAACGCAGCGTGATCTCAACAGTGTTTTTGCGAGTATACAGACAGAAGCTGAAAGAATGAATTTAGTGGTCAATGAGGGCAAAAAAAAGTATATGCTGTCATCGAGAAAGGACACCCAACACCAACGTCTTGGACAAAACGTCACGATAAACGCATTTAATTTCGAGGTAGTTAGGGACATTGTATACCTTGGCTCCGCTATCAACACGGACAATGACAACAGCGCCGAGATCAGACGAAGAATAACTCTTGCTAATCGCTGTTTCTTCGGGCTAAGAAAGCAATTGAGTAGTAAAGCCCTCTCGCGAACAACTAAGGTGACGCTCTATAAGACCCTCATCATCCCCGTCCAGCTACATGGTGCAGAAGCATTAACCCTGTTAAAAACGAATGAGAGCACCTTACGCCGGTTAGAGAGAAAAAAGTTTTACGGAAGATCTCTATGGTCCTGTCTGCATAAACGGTGAATGGAGGAGAAGATTTAACCACGAACTGTACGAGCTGTACAGCGACACTGTAGCTAAAAAAGTGAAGGTCCAAAGACTCAGATGGATTGGTCACGTTGAGAGGATGGACACCAATACTCCGGCCCGTAAAGTCTTTGAATCCGCCCCAGAGGGACGGCGCAGTAGAGGAAGACCAAGGCTCAGGTGGGGTGCGCAAGTTGAAGATGAACTCAACCAACTCGGCGTGCGAAACTGAAGACAGCTAGCTAGGGAACGAGCTGGCTGGAGAGGTTTGTTGGTTAAGGCCCAAGTCCAACCCGGACTGTAGCGCCACCTTAAGTAAGTAAGTAAGCAATTCTTCCGGAATATTGCTTCCACAAATCTTGGATTTAAAAAAAAATTATTTCATGAATCATATATGATTCATTGTGTGTCTAGTTTTTGAATCTTTTTGTTTGGTCTTCAGTGTAGAATATGAGAGAGAACGGTGTTAGCGAACACAGAAACATATCACAATCTACCCTATACCAATAGAAATGACAAAAACGTTTCACTTAATTAAACTCTCGTCCAACGCGAAATCAGAAACTACAAGAAATGCGTAATTGATAGCAGCTATTAACTTTTTTTAGCATAATGCAAGCGAAGACCATCAAGACTGTAGACTGAGTTTGGCATTCCTTAATCACCTCCTCCGTGCTATCATAATTGCCTGAGGTTAATTTATTAATTTAATTTAATGTTTTTATGCAATTTAAGTCATAAACTTGGAAATTCAATTGTTTGTTCTTTGATGGACATTGGACATGGACAAGAATGTGGTTTACATAATTTGTTTTCTGTGAGAAGTTTCTGTTTTTAATCTGTTGTTGTTATGTTCTTTTCAATTCTAGGTTGGGACTTGACACTTGAGGCTGATGATAAACAATTCAAACGTTTTGTTTGTCATTTTGCATTTTTCACAAACTTCTATTACTTAATCCACAAAGTAGAAAAACTTGCTGTACTGGTTACTGAGACCATTGCAATACAATTATACATCGGAAAAGGAGATAGAAACAAAGAATGAATGTCATTTTTTTAACAAATGGATGTGTCAAAAAAATTATTCTTATGCCATTATATGAGATTTATTGAACGCGGAAATCTCACAAACTATTGTTTCGAGGTGACAAAATTATTTCTATGTTAGAAAGTATTTTTCTGAAGGAAGGAGGAAAGGGGTTGGAAAGAGGTTCCGCCTTACATTGGTCTTAAATTCCTGAACTATGCAATGATTTGGTGAGACATAGTGTGGCAGGGAGTTCCACATTCGCCTAGTACGGCTAAAGAACGATTCTCTATACTTGAGAGTACGTCCGAAGTTGGACTCGAGGGTATACTGATGGGCATTCCTAGAAGCTCGATCATTACAGCCGAATTGTTTCAGGGATGGCTATTTCACTAAAGGACTTACCGTTAAAGTAACGATGGAACAGAGCGAGACACGAAATGTTATGAGGTTATGACCAAATTATTCTAAGAGCTTTTTTTTTGTATACCGTCCAAGAGGCTTAAGTATGTAGCTGGAGCTCCAGCCCAAAGATGGGAATCGTACTCAAGCCTTGGACGGATATAAGTCTAAGGGAAGAAAAATTTCTTGCACCGTCGTAAGAAACCCAAACATCTTGCGGCATTTTAGGCGACATCGCATATATTTGCTCGTTCCACAAGAGGTGGTCAGTGATGCACATACCGAGAATCTCGAGATGTTCGGTCTCATTGATGCAAGTGCCACTCATGGACAGTGGCAGGGGAGGCATATCTCGCTTTAACGATACAAGACAGCATTGAGTTTTCGAAGCATTAAACTCCACGCGATTTTGTTTTCCCCATTGTACAATGCTGTCAGAGTTTAAAGAGCTTATCATATTTTGGCGTTGCAATACCACATCCGAAGAGGAGAGATGTGAGTCTGTAAACGAATATGAAAAGCTAAGGGGACTATCGTCAGCAAAACAATTAGGGCACACCAGCATTTATGTTGTGGGTTTGAGACTTGAATCCATCCAAAACAACTTGTATTGAACGGTTCGAAAGAAAGCACGCATTTTCGATAAAAGAGCAAGATGCCAGACTTTATCAAATGACTTTGAAATATCAAGTGCAACAATCTTACTTTCTCAAAAACGATGTAAAGATTTGTTCCACTGTTCGGTGAGATACACCATTAGAACACCAGTGGACCTCTTGCTGCAAAAGCCGTACTGCGGGTCATTAAGAAGCTTTCGGTCTTCGAGATATTTCTTGAGCTGATAGTTTAACTGGAGTGTCATTGTCAACGAACGTAAGGACCGAGGAAGAAGAAGAATTCTTCATATTTTTTTACAAATTACCAAAAATTCGTCTGCCCTTGGGACACTGCAGTATTTTTTTGCCCTAAAAAGTTTTCCAAAAGTGTCGAATGTTGACAGTATAATACAGCACGGGAGAGGTAGTGTAGGAATTGATTTACAGGACGAGAGAGGAAGAAAATCGAAGAGTTCTCTCGTACTCTCAGACTCTCAAGTGCTGATAAAACGCTCCAATTCACTCTATCTGTCTAGTTCAATTGAAATGGCAACATATACATAAAACGTCGAAAAATGGACATGAAAGTCGCGGTGCCGTGCAATAACGCCGAGCGAAATAACGCCGAATTCTGAAATTCGGCCTTATTTCACTTTACCAAAGTGAAATAACGCCGAATTTTATCATTCGGCCTTATTTCACTTCGACAATGTGAAATAACGCCGAATACCAACTGAGAAATAAAGCCGAGAAAGAGAAAACAAGGAAGCCGGTTTTATTTAACTTTTGGCAAGAGCATTTTAGCTGGACTTAACGCAAAATCAACTGTAGAACAAAATTTTCCCGAGTATGGTAGGTCAGATTTTTTTTATATTTTATGGGACAGAATGAAAAAAAAATTAATTCACAAAATTTATTTGTAGGTACTTGTCAATATTATGTACAAACAATAAATGTTCATATTACAAAAAAGAAGAAATTATCTTAAATTCTTATAAACACTTAAACTACAAATACAAAAGAAGTCTAACAAATTAATTGGACCACATTTATTCATTATTTGTCGACAAAATGGGCAGAGCATTTCATTTTTCAAAACTGTTGGAGCTGCATTTCAATTATTCATTTTCTTTCCTTTCACTCTAATTTGAGGATGATGTCGATTCGGAACATTCAAGATCAATTCGGTTTACTAGCGAGCGTAGCGAGCGAAAATTTTTTTGCCCAAAAGAGAATCAATTTGGGGTGTGAAAATAAAAAAAATTCGCGCGAATTTTTTTTATTTTCACACCCCAAATTGATTCTCTTTTGGGCAAAAAAATTTTCGCTCGCTACGCTCGCTAGTAAACCGAATTGATCTTGAATGTTCCGAATCGACATCATCCTCAAATTAGAGTGAAAGGAAAGAAAATGAATAATTGAAATGCAGCTCCAACAGTTTTGAAAAATGAAATGCTCTGCCCATTTTGTCGACAAATAATGAATAAATGTGGTCCAATTAATTTGTTAGACTTCTTTTGTATTTGTAGTTTAAGTGTTTATAAGAATTTAAGATAATTTCTTCTTTTTTGTAATATGAACATTTATTGTTTGTACATAATATTGACAAGTACCTACAAATAAATTTTGTGAATTAATTTTTTTTTCATTCTGTCCCATAAAATATAAAAAAAACCTGACCTACCATACTCGGGAAAATTTTGTTCTACAGTTGATTTTGCGTTAAGTCCAGCTAAAATGCTCTTGCCAAAAGTTAAATAAAACCGGCTTCCTTGTTTTCTCTTTCTCGGCTTTATTTCTCAGTTGGTATTCGGCGTTATTTCACATTGTCGAAGTGAAATAAGGCCGAATGATAAAATTCGGCGTTATTTCACTTTGGTAAAGTGAAATAAGGCCGAATTTCAGAATTCGGCGTTATTTCGCTCGGCGTTATTGCACGGCACCGCGACTTTCATGTCCATTTTTCGACGTTTTATGTATATGTTGCCATTTCAATTGAACTAGACAGATAGAGTGAATTGGAGCGTTTTATCAGCACTTGAGAGTCTGAGAGTACGAGAGAACTCTTCGATTTTCTTCCTCTCTCGTCCTGTAAATCAATTCCTACACTACCTCTCCCGTGCTGTATTATACTGTCAACATTCGACACTTTTGGAAAACTTTTTAGGGCAAAAAAATACTGCAGTGTCCCAAGGGCAGACGAATTTTTGGTAATTTGTAAAAAAATATGAAGAATTCTTCTTCTTCCTCGGTCCTTACGTTCGTTGACAATGACACTCCAGTTAAACTATCAGCTCAAGAAATATCTCGAAGACCGAAAGCTTCTTAATGACCCGCAGTACGGCTTTTGCAGCAAGAGGTCCACTGGTGTTCTAATGGTGTATCTCACCGAACAGTGGAACAAATCTTTACATCGTTTTTGAGAAAGTAAGATTGTTGCACTTGATATTTCAAAGTCATTTGATAAAGTCTGGCATCTTGCTCTTTTATCGAAAATGCGTGCTTTCTTTCGAACCGTTCAATACAAGTTGTTTTGGATGGATTCAAGTCTCAAACCCACAACATAAATGCTGGTGTGCCCTAATTGTTTTGCTGACGATAGTCCCCTTAGCTTTTCATATTCGTTTACAGACTCACATCTCTCCTCTTCGGATGTGGTATTGCAACGCCAAAATATGATAAGCTCTTTAAACTCTGACAGCATTGTACAATGGGGAAAACAAAATCGCGTGGAGTTTAATGCTTCGAAAACTCAATGCTGTCTTGTATCGTTAAAGCGAGATATGCCTCCCCTGCCACTGTCCATGAGTGGCACTTGCATCAATGAGACCGAACATCTCGAGATTCTCGGTATGTGCATCACTGACCACCTCTTGTGGAACGAGCAAATATATGCGATGTCGCCTAAAATGCCGCAAGATGTTTGGGTTTCTTACGACGGTGCAAGAAATTTTTCTTCCCTTAGACTTATATCCGTCCAAGGCTTGAGTACGATTCCCATCTTTGGGCTGGAGCTCCAGCTACATACTTAAGCCTCTTGGACGGTATACAAAAAAAAAAGCTCTTAGAATAATTTGGTCATAACCTCATAACATTTCGTGTCTCGCTCTGTTCCATCGTTACTTTAACGGTAAGTCCTTTAGTGAAATAGCCATCCCTGAAACAATTCGGCTGTAATGATCGAGCTTCTAGGAATGCCCATCAGTATACCCTCGAGTCCAACTTCGGACGTACTCTCAAGTATAGAGAATCGTTCTTTAGCCGTACTAGGCGAATGTGGAACTCCCTGCCACACTATGTCTCACCAAATCATTGCATAGTTCAGGAATTTAAGACCAATGTAAGGCGGAACCTCTTTCCAACCCCTTTCCTCCTTCCTTCAGAAAAATACTTTCTAACATAGAAATAATTTTGTCACCTCGAAACAATAGTTTGTGAGATTTCCGCGTTCAATAAATCTCATATAATGGCATAAGAATAATTTTTTTGACACATCCATTTGTTAAAAAAATGACATTCATTCTTTGTTTCTATCTCCTTTTCCGATGTATAATTGTATTGCAATGGTCTCAGTAACCAGTACAGCAAGTTTTTCTACTTTGTGGATTAAGTAATAGAAGTTTGTGAAAAATGCAAAATGACAAACAAAACGTTTGAATTGTTTATCATCAGCCTCAAGTGTCAAGTCCCAACCTAGAATTGAAAAGAACATAACAACAACAGATTAAAAACAGAAACTTCTCACAGAAAACAAATTATGTAAACCACATTCTTGTCCATGTCCAATGTCCATCAAAGAACAAACAATTGAATTTCCAAGTTTATGACTTAAATTGCATAAAAACATTAAATTAAATTAATAAATTAACCTCAGGCAATTATGATAGCACGGAGGAGGTGATTAAGGAATGCCAAACTCAGTCTACAGTCTTGATGGTCTTCGCTTGCATTATGCTAAAAAAAGTTAATAGCTGCTATCAATTACGCATTTCTTGTAGTTTCTGATTTCGCGTTGGACGAGAGTTTAATTAAGTGAAACGTTTTTGTCATTTCTATTGGTATAGGGTAGATTGTGATATGTTTCTGTGTTCGCTAACACCGTTCTCTCTCATATTCTACACTGAAGACCAAACAAAAAGATTCAAAAACTAGACACACAATGAATCATATATGATTCATGAAATAATTTTTTTTTAAATCCAAGATTTGTGGAAGCAATATTCCGGAAGAATTGCTTACTTACTTACTTAAGGTGGCGCTACAGTCCGGGTTGGACTTGGGCCTTAACCAACAAACCTCTCCAGCCAGCTCGTTCCCTAGCTAGCTGTCTTCAGTTTCGCACGCCGAGTTGGTTGAGTTCATCTTCAACTTGCGCACCCCACCTGAGCCTTGGTCTTCCTCTACTGCGCCGTCCCTCTGGGGCGGATTCAAAGACTTTACGGGCCGGAGTATTGGTGTCCATCCTCTCAACGTGACCAATCCATCTGAGTCTTTGGACCTTCACTTTTTTAGCTACAGTGTCGCTGTACAGCTCGTACAGTTCGTGGTTAAATCTTCTCCTCCATTCACCGTTTATGCAGACAGGACCATAGAGATCTTCCGTAAAACTTTTTTCTCTCTAACCGGCGTAAGGTGCTCTCATTCGTTTTTAACAGGGTTAATGCTTCTGCACCATGTAGCTGGACGGGGATGATGAGGGTCTTATAGAGCGTCACCTTAGTTGTTCGCGAGAGGGCTTTACTACTCAATTGCTTTCTTAGCCCGAAGAAACAGCGATTAGCAAGAGTTATTCTTCGTCTGATCTCGGCGCTGTTGTCATTGTCCGTGTTGATAGCGGAGCCAAGGTATACAATGTCCCTAACTACCTCGAAATTAAATGCGTTTATCGTGACGTTTTGTCCAAGACGTTGGTGTTGGGTGTCCTTTCTCGATGACAGCATATACTTTTTTTTGCCCTCATTGACCACTAAATTCATTCTTTCAGCTTCTGTCTGTATACTCGCAAAAACACTGTTGAGATCACGCTGCGTTCTCCCAATGATATCAATGTCATCTGCGTGCGCAAGTAGTTGCACAAACTTCTGGAAGATAGTGCCTCTAGTGTTGACGTGGGAGTTCTGCACTATTCGTTCCAAAATGATGTTAAAGAAGTCGCATGACAGTGCATCACCTTGTCTAAAGCCTTTTTTGACATCGAAGGCGTGTCGGTGAGGTCGTTATC
Source organism: Sphaerophoria taeniata (assembly GCA_943590905.1). Classification (NCBI taxonomy): domain Eukaryota; kingdom Metazoa; phylum Arthropoda; class Insecta; order Diptera; family Syrphidae; genus Sphaerophoria; species Sphaerophoria taeniata. Next base: position 266,616,333 of record OX016540.1, read on the forward strand.
GACTTTAATGGAGCAGCGTGAGTTCTCCATTGTCATCCTGCTCAGACGAATGAGTTTTGTATAGGGATGCCAAAACTGGACATGGCTTTATACAGTTCTTCTCTATAGATGCTCTCATACGCGGCCTTGAAATCGATAAAAAAATGGTAGGGTCGATTTAAAGTAATTGAGTTTTTACCAGGATCTGCCGTAATGATCGATGATCAATGGTGGGCTGTCCTGGTCTAAAACCACACTAATATGGACCTAGCAGTTTGTTGACAAACGGCTTCAGGCCTTCACATAGTACTGCAGAAAAGATCTTATAGGCGATGTTAAGGAGGCTGATGCCTCTGTAGCTGGTGCAGCTTAGAGGGTCTCCTTTCTTCAGGATCGGGCAAGCAATGCTGAGGTCCCATTCATCGGGCATGCTCTCTTCCGATCATATTCTGCAGATGAGTTGGTGCATGCTCCTAACCAAGTCATCGCCGGCTGATTTGAAAAGTTCGGCAGTGATGCCGTCAGCTCCCACGGCTTTGTTGTTTTTAAGCTTAGAAATTGCTATCTTCACTTCTTTAAGGTCGAGTAGAAGGAAATCTTGGCTTCCGTCGTCTTCTTTGAATGGTTTATTCTGCCTGACAGTGGAATTTGATTCGTCATCGCCGTTGTACAGTCTGCAGAAGTGTTCCCTCCATTTCCTCAGCATTGACTGTGACTTTACTACGATATTTCCCTGTTGGTCCTTACATGCTTCAGTTCGTGCTCGTTAACCTTGAGTCATTCGTTTAACCTCTTGGTAAAACTTCCGAACCTCATTCTTCTGCTCGTAGAGCTCACGAGCTAATCTCTTCCTCCCGTGCAGCGCTGCTTTATATGCTTCTTGCTTGGCTGCATGTACCTGCCTGCATTCTTCATCAAACCAGGGGTTTCGTTGTGGTGGCCGCGTGAAACCCACCACATCAAAGGCAGCATCCCTAATGGCTTCCTGGCTATTCTGCCACTGGTTCTCAATACTCGATGGTGGACTTCTCATGAGGTTACTTGACATTTGTTCGGAAAATGATCATGCGATCTCTTGCGATAGTAGCCGTCCGACGTCATACTTTCTTCTAGCACTTCCCGTTTTTGGCTTTGGTCGAGATATCCGCTGCACTACCTTGGCTAAAACGAGGTAGTATTCCGAGTCGTTGTTGGCTCCTCGGAAGGTTCGGACATTAATCATGCTTGAAGAGTGTCTTGCGTCGATCGCAATATCATCAATCTGGTTGACAGTTTATTAATCTGGAGACCTCCAGGTCCCCTTGTGGATGTTGAGATGCAGGAAACACGTACTTGCTACTACTATGTTTCGCCCCGCTGCAAAATCGATTAGCCTGGGGTGGAATCATGTAAGGTGATTTGTGATCGGTGATAGTCACAAATCACAAATTTTGTCTACGTAAGGTGATAGTCACAAGTGACAATCACCAATTTGCTACTTTTTCATGTGACAGCTATTTTGTTATCACATTCATATAAAATTTTACGCCCTTTCATTTGTTTTGAATATTTTGCCAACTTTTCTAACAAAATGAACATGCCATTATTTAAAAACAAAGGAAAGGAGGATAATGGAAAGAGAGAAAATAACTTAATACCCAGAGAGGTTGGTTTAATGAAACTTGAACAGCCAAATAGAATAAATATATTTGAACTACAAAATGCAAAGAAAGTTTTGTGTTTACAAAGAATGTTTATATTTTGTTGAATGTCTTGTCAAATTTGATAGATTAAGGAAAAAAAATGTTCGTTCTACAAAAGAAATTTTTTCGTATATCCTCTGGATTTTGGATTTGCCACCAGTCTAATCGACACACATTTCAGATTCCTTCCGAGTTTCTAAAGATAAACGCATTTTACATTTCTTTTATTCTCTTGAAATGAATTTACGACATGTACTTACATTTTTATTAGCTGCGTTTTATTATCACAATGATCCAGATCAGATCATTGATTTATATGTGAAACAACAAAAAAACGAAATCCTACTTTTTACTTGGATCAATTTTTGTGATCCAAATATTAGTTCTTCTTCCGCACACAAGTTGAAATGTTGGCGTATATTTTCAATAAAAACTGTGCTGCCACTTTCACACATTTATTATCCGGGAATGAGATATTTTTCAATTACATAGCAAAAGCTTTTTTCCATTAAAAACAACAGAATAATCGTTCAACAAAATTATCGTAGGGCAACTCCGATGTAATGACAGAATGAATAAATTTCAAACTGCTGCCAAACGTGACGTAATAAGTAAATTGATGATCCAAAGCTGTTTTATTATCATGATCGGATCCGGATCAGATCATGGTGATAATAAAACGCAGCTATTATTGCTTTGCTCAGAAAAAATATTTGTTTTGAAATTTGTAAACAAACCACAATTCAATTACAACAAACATTCTATAGCTTAATGTCAAAACTTGGTGTTTGTATATGAAATACCTAGTACTATCAGGAGTCTTGTTTTCTAATTCTCTGCCTCTTCGTTTCTTTTTCAAAACCAAATCATGTAATAAAATGCTTGTAAATAGTGGCGCTACAATCGATTGCTTATTTGCCATATACATACCAAAGATTTGTATGTCAAAAATGAAACGTCAAACGTTTTTTGTGGAAAGTGGTGCCAAGCTTCGAATAATTTTTGGTGATCACCTTACATAGAAGGAAAATAAAATGTGATCACATTTGATAGTCACCAATGTGATAGTCACAAATCACCTTACATGATTCCACCCCTGAATCCGTTATCGGAAGTTTTTGCGGGCAGGCTGTGTTTTCCGACTGTTCCACCAAAGATGTCCTCTCTTCCTAGTTTGGCGTTAAAATTTCCTAAGACGATTTTAACGTCGAAGCTAGGGCATTGCTCGTATGTCTTGTCGAGGAGCTCGTAGAAATGGTATTTGGTGTCGTCATCTTTCTCTTCTGTGGGGGCGTGGGCGCATATTAGGCCGAAGTTTAGGACATACTGCCTAAAACTGCTTCCAACGACAAAGTCACAAACCGCTTAATAGCGGTTTAGGGCTTCCGCTAGTTGTTCGGCTGCACGTGGTCTGTTAAGGGACCTAACATTCCACGTGCAGATCCGAATCTCGTTGTCGAATTTCGTTTGCATGGTTCGTCATCAGTAAATCCGTCCGTATCCGAGGCTTGTTGTTGCTTCGCAACCAAAGCACGACCCCCAACCTAGAGGGCAAGGTCCTTATTTTAACTCCAAGGCAAAGAGCCGGATAAACTGCTCCTTATCGGCCTCATTGAGTAGTTCAACTTAACTGGAACTGTAGACGCCACACCGCTGCTATATTATTCACTTTTTTATAGATCCCAATTTGTATGAATCATATGTGATTCATTGCGTAGTTAAGGTGAACACAATAAGGGATAAGGGGAAATTATGAATCTAACTTCAAAAGGCCTAAGTCATGAGGAAACGCCTATAAAACCACAAAGTCAAACCTTGTAGCTTCCCTTGTTAGTTTTATTTTTTCCTTGCAATTCTATCTTTTTTCAGAAGTTGGAGGTTTAATCCAATCATCGAAATGAACATTTATAGTAATTGCAAAATTACGCGAGCAAAATCTGTTTGCCATTCGTTAATTGGTATTCGCAATGCAAGTTCTTCACAAAAATCATCCTCACAACTGAACATTTCTGACGTGATTAGATATTTCCGTTTCTATAATCATTTTTGTGTTGCTCTTTTTTAAGACATAAAAAAAAAAAACCAAACCAAAACAAAACAATATTAGAATTTTTAATTTATTGAACTGGAACGACTTCAAGACTCATTAATTCTTTTTATTAAAAAGGTCAGTGGCGCTCGATGGCTACAAGAATAGTCATAGTCTCATAGTCATCGTTTTGTCTACGGTTTTTTGTTTTTCTATAAAAATAAAATAATTATAGTATTTTCTGCCGTGGATTATATTCTGTTCACGTGATAGGTACTGTTGAGTTCGTTAAGGTATGTCGATGGTCAACATGTTCATTTACAATTGTGTGGCTACATTTGCTCCCCACAAGCAACATGTTGCGGCGCGGCGCCTCTACCGCCTCCAATCCGTTTATGTTAATTGATTCGCACGGTGTTTGGGTTCTTTGTTATTGTTTGCGAACGAAGTAGGAAATTATGTTAAGTTTTAGTCGAAGCTCGAAGTCGGAGTCGTAGATTTGATGATTTAGGTTTGGTTGTTATTGTTTGGGTTTTTGCTTTTGTTGTTTTTTATTCACCACCTGTCCAAGGTAATCATAAAAAAGTGGTTTAGCGGAACGGGTATGGTAGGTAGGTGAGCAAGAAAGGTAATATTTTTATAATTTGTTTATGTTTACTTTTTGAGACGAGTCTGAATTTTAATTCGCCGATTGTTTGTGCACGTGTTTTGCGAATGGTTAGTTATAGTTTGTGATTGATCTTGGTGATGTCACTCCGGCACTGATATTTTATTTTATAGCAAGGTCATCCCTCAATTTAAGATGATTAAGAAGTTGTCTCTACAGTGCGGGTTGCTTAACGGCCTCATCCAACACGCACCCAGATCCAGCTAGATCCCTACCTAGTTTCTACCAGTTTTACACACAAAATAATTATTTTTTGAAACCAATTAGTGTCCTAACTGAGTTGCAGTTCCTTACCACTGCGCCGTTCTTAGTGGATTAGAATACTCTTCGGGCTGGAACAATCGGGCCCATTCGCCCAATATGATAATTGATAACTCTTTAGCGACCTTCACTTTTCTGGCTAGATCTGTGCTGATGTACACCCCGTACAGTTCATTTAAACTTCGTCTCCATTCCCCGTTAACACAAATGGTACCGGAATGAATGAATCCTGCAGAGTCCTGCGGTTGATAATATTGATTCTTTATTTGACTTCAGCGCTGTTGTCACTGTCGGAATTCATTGCGGAACCCAGGTTAACAATTCCATGGAAGTTCAAACAGACTAGACTATGGTAACTTATTTTCCAAAAAGTCGATGTTGGATCTTTCATTTGTCATTAGAAAAAGTCGTTGATATGACACACATTATCTAACCAAAATTTGTTGACATCTAAAGCATCAGTGGAAATTTTCCTACCATGATGAAACAATGGGATTCTGTTAAAATGCAAAAACTGGACTTTGATCCACATAGCTCGTATCTACAAGGATACAAAAATGGTAGTTATCGAATTCATGTTCCTGGGGTCAGTCCTTGGTGGCTTTTCCTGATTTGAAGTACCTATTAGGCTTTAGCCGTTCACAAAAGTACAGCGAGCATGATCTTGTGGACGGTATTTACGAGTTTTATGACTTTGTATTTGTTGAAGTTCAGGGGATCTGCTTTTCTGATCAGAAAAATGATTCTTCTAATCATAGTCCACTAAGGAACAATTTTAAGAGAATTTAGAGTTATACTAGCTTAAAATGACGTTTGAGTCATGACTGAAACGTCATTTCAATCTAGTATCACACTAAATTATATTAAAATTGTTCATAAGCGGATTATAATTTAGCGCCAATAAAATTTTGTTAGAAAAATCGCATTTGCCTATTAATAAGGCGAAGAAGAGTGATTCTATGCTCAAAATAATTAGATCCCATAAAAACCAATTTGGAATTGACATCACCAACAAACAATTAACTAGCCAGCAAACTTCAACACTTGTAAACTTTTCATCCGCATTGCATGAAGCTTGAACATAAATGGAGTAGTATCCTTTACGATTAATGTACTCCTCATGATAGGTCAAAGGTTTCCTTGTGCATGAGTGCAATCTAGAGCACCAATTGCATAAGGAAACTCATACTTCTTGCTCCATAACTTTTGCAGTTCTTAGTCTTGTATTTCTTCCACAGTATGTGGGAAGGGAATATAATCCAATTCTGTGCATAGCTTGCTATTTCTGCAGAAACTTGCTGCACCACTCAAGAGACTGTTGATTGAAGAACTACAACGTCTTCACCAACTCCAATTTAGAACCCGGAGTCTCCTATGTATCGCAGAAAGATTCCTATTCTTTCTTGGTTTTCTGAGCTCGGCCCCAAAAATTCTTCCGTCAACAATCGCACACCTTCTTCATTAAACCGATACAACCGACGAAAATCTTCACCAATTGGACACTTTTTTTTCTTTCTTTTATGTGAACTGAGTCCGAGAAATGCCATGCTTAACAATTTGTGAGATCGATCTCATGTAACCAAGTGTTTTCTCATCTTTTTGCATATGATAACGAGCTCAATCTCATGGCGAGCTTTCATTGAGAGATCGATCTCATCCCTCTGAGATTGAACTCACAAATTGAGATCTAACTCGGTTAGTAATTTTTTTTGCATACCACCTTAAGAAAGTTCTCAGTTGATCAGTTCAAGTTGATCTCATCTTTTTGCATACGACCCATTGACTCTTCAATAATATTTAAATGATGGCCTTAGTACTTCTGTTAGGAATGTAAAATCTCCGGTAGACTGTTTTACCATTTAGTCCGATAATATTCTTCTCATGCTATCCCTCTTTTATCATGAGAAGTCAATTGTCAGTTTCCTTGCTTTGCTCGCAGAGCTAGTTACCATTTCCAGTTCTTTCACTTTTTGGGGACCGCTCTGATGACACTCCTCCTCGTTGTGGTGGCCTTGTAAAATCCAGAATTTTTAAAGTTTTAAAGTTGGTGCTACATTTGATTCTGACAGCAAAGGGCTTTCAAGAAAAATAGTTTAGATGCGATCGCAAAATTACTGCGGTCGATCAATCTTTTTATTGACACTTTTTAGTTTTGACCTCGATCGAGATAGCAATGCCACAGTCGAATATTGACTTCAACGAGGTCATGATCCGAGTTCCGAGTCATTCCATGAATATCGTGTATGTTGTAGCAGAAAAATGCTTAAATCGAAATAAGATCAAGTTCTTTGATTGTTGATTCATCTAGTTGTGAATATCGAGAAAAAAAAGTCGTTACTAAATTTTTTCAAGATCCTTTCTCCTATGTCATGATCTGAAGCCTCCTTTGTACTTGAAAAGTTTAGTAGATATGTTCTTGCCACTTCCTCCGTACTGGGTACTTGTTTGGGTCAGAAATGACCAATTCACATTTTTTCCTTCTCATTCTGCCTACTCTACAGAGAACTCAATAAAAAGCAGCTGAAAATGCTATTTCCTGTCGACCAAGGGTCTTTTCCTCCATTTGTGCTTTTTTCATTAACAATTTCAGCTTCGTACATCTATGCTCATACCATAGATTCTTCGTTGAGGGTGCTTCCTTAGAGACAGTGCATTGGGCTACCTTTTCATGACATCACCGTACTGGGTCCACAAGCTGTCGAAGTATTTACGTCTGATGTCGATGATTACGATTATTCGGCGAAGAATTTATCACTAATACTCTCATTGTAATACTTTGAAATACTTTGAATGAATTGAAATAGGGAATAATGTACCCTGCGACCAATAGATCCTTTGTGCCTGAAGATAATTTTAAGTCCGGGAAAATGAGAAACTTTCGTAAATGTCCAATTTATAACAAGTTTTATTTAATAAAAGGCAAACCGAACAATATCGGGTCAAAGAAAATTTATAACTCTTGTAGAATTCTTAATTTGCATGTCTTTTATAGTGCTCAGATTTACAGTTCAATTCAAGTATATACTAATTACAAAGTTTAATAAAAAGAGATAAATAGAGTGGCGAAATTTCTTATGTAAAAAATGAACAATTCAAAATGAGAGTGATGCCACTTTATGAGAAAATAAAGAGAAAGTATTTAAATTTCAACATCCTCCACACGCGCCAAATGGCGATCAGAAATCTCCAGCGGGTATAAGTGTTGAACAGCGCGTCTCAATTTCTTACCATCACCAAAGCGTACTTCAGCTGCTCTCACCTTGTCGTCTCGTCCAGGAAAACATACATCCACGATAGCCAATTTCCAATGTATCCTCGGAGTAGCTGCGTCATAAACCAAAACTACATCGCCTGGTCGAATTTCTTTTACAAAGTTCTTATTAGAATGATGGGCTGAACGCAGCAGGCCCAAGTACTCGGATTTCCATCTTTTCCAAAGAAGCGAGGTGTACTTCAGTTTCGCAATCCATTTAGTCCTTAGATCCGAAGATGAGATTTGGTTTTTAATACTTTCATTGTCGACATGAACTTGACTGGAAATACCAGTGAGGAAGCTATTGGGTGTAAGCGGTGAAAGGTCGAGTGGATCGTTACTTATATAAGTGAGAGGTCTCATGTTTATTATTCTCTCAGCTTCGGTTAAAAGAGTGTGTAGCTCATCAATGTCAACCTTTGCTTTCCAGATAGTTACCTTGAGAATGTCTTTCACGCTTTTCACCATTCGCTCCCAAAAACCGCCCCACCAAGGCGCTCTTTCAACACTAAAACGCCAGATGATCCCTCGATTGCTGAGAAATCCATGAAAAATCTCGTTGTTAAAGATCTGTCCAATGTTTTTAACTTCGATGGCTGCTTTCTTGTAGGTCTTAGCGTTGTCAGAGTAGATAACGTTTGGGCAGCCCCTCCTTGCTATAAATCTCCTTATAGCCAATAAGCAGCTCTCAGTAGTCAGGTCAAACACCAGTTCTAAATGCAAGGCTCGAACAACTGCACACGTGAAAATCATGATATAAACCTTCCGGCTATTTTCTTCATCGTTGATGGGTGTATACAATGGGCCGGCGAAGTCCACTCCAACTGTTTCAAAAGGCCGGGTTGCCACTAATCGTTCCAAGGGCAATGGTGCAAACGGTTGCGAACCAGGTTTACCTCTCATACGCTTGCAGATTGGGCAATTAGCAATTACCTTTTTAATTAGTTGACGTCCAGCTGGCATCCAAAACCTTTCGCGCATCCTCGCCAAAACTGTATTGACACATCCATGTAAGGTGAGTTCGTGAAAATGTTGAGCGATTAATCTGGTTAAATAACCTCCTTTTGGTAGGATAATGGGGTTCACTACAACAAGTGGTTCATCGAGTTCTTGAAGCCTAGTCTTTAAGCAGAGAAAGCCGTCATCATCCAGACACACATTGAGATTCTGCAGGGTCGAAGAACGGGGGATTGGCTTTCCCACCTGCAAATACAATATTTCATTATTAAAATAATTGTTTTGAATGAATTTCAACCAATAATCTTCAGCTTTCTTTATTTCAATTGCTTCAAGAAACCTTGTCACAACGCTATTTTTGTTTTTGTGAATAATAATATCAATGGTTCGGAAAACGAAACATGTCACTCTTAAAAGCCTCTTCCATGTACTTATCCTTTCGAAAGCAAAAATAGGTTCCATGACGTCGTCGTTGGAATTTACGGGTTCAGTTTCTTCGGACATCGCAAGCAGTGTAAGAGATTCTTCAATATTAACCACGCTATTGGATGATGGCCATTCAGACTTATCACATTTTAACCAAAGGGGCCCTTCTTTCCATAACAGCGACGCAGCAAATTGTTGAGTTGATACTCCCCTTGTTACAAGATCAGCAGGGTTTTCAGATCCAGAGCAGTGTCGCCAATTCGATTTTATTGTGAGATCTTGAATTTCTTTCACGCGGTTGAAGACAAAAGGTTTCCATCGTCGAACGTCTCCATGTATCCAATGTAAGGTTATTTGCGAATCGGTCCATAAGTTATAATTTTGGCACGGAAGATGACTTTTCTGAAAATAGGCACATAATCTAGCAGCTAGAAGGGCGGCAGCCAGTTCCAACTTTGGCAAACTAATGTCATCTGTCTTACTCTCTTTTAAAGGTGCCACTCGTACTTTTGAGCAAATAAATCTCACCTGAACTTCACCGTTGGATCCCTGAATCCTTAAAAAGGCGACTGCTCCAAAAGCTTTTGGACTTGCATCGGCAAAAATGTGTATCTCAGTGCTTTCAGTTGTTTCATCAAAGCCAAGCCATCTTGGAAACGAAAGCTCTCCCAACTGGTCCAGATCCTTCATACAGAAACTCCATTCCTTGTGAAATTCGTCTCCAATAGGTTGATCCCAGGTTAGCTTGCGTCTCCACAAAGACTGAAAAAGAATCTTAAGACGAATTACTACTGGGTTCATGAAGCCTAAAGGATCATATATTCGAGCGATAATTTTTAAAACGTTACGTTTAGTAGCTGAGGCCATGGTTTGTAGATCTTCTGGATTAATATTAAGAGTGAGGTCATCGCTTAAAATATTCCATCTTACTCCCAAAACGGTTTGTATGCTGTCAACGTGCTGTATCCCAAGAGAACTTCGAACACTTTCACAATTGCTTACCCACTTCCTAAGATTCATCTTCGCTCGTTCCATAATTTGTGTTGATTCTTGATAAAAGAGTTCCGCCTCGGCATGATTGTTGACGCTGGTGACCAAATCGTCCATATAAAATGATCTTTGAAGCCGAGAACATGTGTTAGGAAAAGCCTCTGAAGTTGATTGAAGATGTAAATCAATGGTGGCTGACAAAATGAATGGGCTACACGTGACACCAAATGTCACACGCGTCATACGAAATTCTCGGATAGGTGGCAGATCCTTTGAAGGAAGCACTTCATCGGCGAACCAAAAAAATCGATGACTGTCACGATCTTTCTCAGCCAAAGCGATTTGTAAAAACGCTTTCTCGATGTCAGCTACGAGTCCGATTTTTCCGAGACGAAAGTGTAGTAGGTAGTATTTTCAATATATCTGGAAGGAGATTAGACCCCGTCCACAAACAATCATTTAAGGAAAGTTTACCGGGGGCATGGGCAGACGCATCGAACACAATACGAATTTTGGTTGTAGACTTCTCGGGACGATAAACTGCACAATGGGGCATGTAATACAAGTTTGAGCCATCGGTCGGATGAGGGGCTCGTTCAGCACAGCCAGATAAAATTAGTTCTCGCATAACAGCATCATAATCCAAAAGCTTTTGTTGTTCACGTGAAAGTCGTCTCGTTAGCGAGTATAATCTGGATAATGCGTTCTCCCTATTCGTTTCTTGCTGGTTATTAATGGGCTTCCAGGGTAACACCGCCTCATACCTCGTCGGAGTTTTACGAATGCACTTCGTTTGGAGCTCTGTAGTGAACATTTTCATTTCAGATGCATCATCTCGTATGCCAAGTAACTCCAAGTCCCACATACTTTTGAAGAGAGATAAACTGCAAAGGGAAGAAACATTAATAAATGAGTTACTAGAATCTTCAGAGGTATAAGGTCCCTGGAGTGTCCAGCCGAACACGGTGTCAACAGCAGTCAATCCTTTTGTAAGACGCTTATACTTTCCTGTGACAATTTCCCAAAAATAGTCCGCTCCGATTAAGATGCTCAGACCTTCCGTTTGTTCATGACCTTCAACATTCGAGTCAGCTAAATAAAATCCTGGCATTTGCGGACTACAATAATTCTCCGGAGCAGGCAACGTGTCCAGACAAATTTCGGGAACTACAACAGCTACAATTTCAACTTCGTGTTCGCTAAACTGGCTTTTTATTGTGAACTTAGTTGTCTTGAATTTTTTAAAGTTGGGAGCTTCTGTGTTTCCAAAAGGGATGACGCTCATGTTCACGAATCCAATGACAGGTAATTGTAATTTAATGGCGATGTCTTCTCTGATGTATGTTTTTTGGCTTCCACCATCAATTATCAGACGCACAAATAAATTTCGATTATTTGCCTTCGACGAAAGAAAAACACATGCTGTCTGCAAAAATACATTAGTAGAGAATTTACCGTAATTATTTGAAGAGCACAAATTAGTTGATGACGTTAAGAAAGGCTTATCACTCGCCATCTCTCCGTTATTTGACTTTGACCATGTTTCTCCTCTACACAGAACGGTTGAGTGCTTACGTTTGCATTTTTTACATACTAAACCGCTCACTCTACAAAACTTTGATGTGTGACCTCTTTGTGTACATCTAAAGCACCTACCGTCTTTCTTAAGTAACTGTTTCTTTTCATCTATAGATTGCGTACAATTGCAGTCTCTTGTAGAATGTTCAATAGACTTACAGAAAAAACATTTAATAGCGGTTGTACTCGTGGGTGTGAGGAGACCAGCTGCCGTTGTTGGTTGAGTGTAGTGGGTTGTTGATTTACCGGATTTTGCGACGGCCGCTCTTTCAATAGACTCAACTTCTTGTTTTAAAAATTTTAAGATGTTCTTAACTTGCCTGTCTCCATCAAACGATAAGGTGGAACTACCATCATCCGATAAATCAGCAGTCTCTTGTCCCTTGTCAGCTAATTCTTTATGAATACGATGATAATCGATACGTAACTCATTCGGCATACATTTGAGAAGAATGGTCTTAAGCATTATGTAATAATGTGACGATGGCACACCTAACGCGGTGAGGGATCGGCTGCAAGCCATTACCGTATTATAGAGCTGTCTTAATGCCTGGGCATCTGTTCTACGATGTACAGTTGGCAAACCCATAAGTCTCTGCATGAGCTTATCGATAAGCTTCTCGGTATCGCCGTATTCTTCTTGAAGGAGGGAAATGGCTCCATCGTAGCATGCATCTGAGGGAGTAAAACCTACAATAGATTTTGCAGCATTGCCCGTGAGCACCGATTGAAGAAAATTAAACTTTTCAACACCAGATAAAGACTCGTTCTCATGAACAGCAGATCTAAAATTTTCCCAGAAAGGAATCCATTCCTGGTAATCTCCAGAAAACCGTTTAAGTTGTAATTTCGGTAGCATTGTGCAATGACTCTTCGTTAATGATGATGGACGTCGAGAATTTTCGAAGTTTGGAGCAGGGTCGAGGCGTTGTTTTATTTTAGCAAGACGCACCTGAAGCCGAGCTATCATTCCCGCCGCAGCATCTTCATATTCTGCAATCTTTTCTGGATTTTTATCGTCTAGTTTTTAAGTCTGAATGTCTTGGTTAGTCAAATTCAAATTAGCACTGGCCGTGGTAAGACGTTGCAAATAAGAAGAAAGGTCCTCCTCTATAGCCTCTAATTCGGATAAATCTTCTATTTTGCGCATATCATTTTTTAAATATTCTGTAGCTTCGTTCACGATCTTCGTAATTTGACTGCGAAAACCAGCACGTGTTTGCAGTTCCATTTTATTATATTGATCGAGCAAAGAGAAATACGAGAGTATTATACACGAGTTATAACTTTAAATAAAACTTGTTAAATCTATTTTCCGACACAAGTCCCGGGTTTCGGCACCATGAAGATAATTTTAAGTCCGGGAAAATGAGAAACTTTCGTAAATGTCCAATTTATAACAAGTTTTATTTAATAAAAGGCAAACCGAACAATATCGGGTCAAAGAAAATTTATAACTCTTGTAGAATTCTTAATTTGCATGTCTTTTATAGTGCTCAGATTTACAGTTCAATTCAAGTATATACTAATTACAAAGTTTAATAAAAAGAGATAAATAGAGTGGCGAAATTTCTTATGTAAAAAATGAACAATTCAAAATGAGAGTGATGCCACTTTATGAGAAAATAAAGAGAAAGTATTTAAATTTCAACAGTGCCCCCTTATTTAGCTGATGAGTTATTGTTATTACCTCAAATTCCAGCTCCTCTCCTCTAACCTAATATCCCTAAGGAATCTTAGAATTTGGAGTACCTAGTAATACAGATGGAAGATCTTTCTCCTCAATCTGGTTAACCTTTGGTGGATAAGTGCACCACCACTGCCTATAGAATATGGTCCGGTGTTTCATCTGCTTCACTGCAGAATCTGCAAGTTGGATTTTCGACTAGTTTGAGGAGGCTAAGGTGCCTTTTCAATTTAAAATGACCCGAGAGAAAACCAGTAATTATCCTGAGTTTATTTCTGTTCCTGTCTAGGCTGATGGAGGACAAAAAGCGCTTTTGCTTGTAGTCGCCACGAAGCATCTTTGCTGGCCTCAGTCAGGGTAGTTGTGCCCAGTTGTGTCTTCTCGTGGTTTCCTCTTCTAGGTATGTTATAATTGACCATATCATCTCTCGGATTATCAAGGAAGTTACCGGTCCGAAACCAAGCGCTCTGGCATCCGCAGTCACTTGGTCCTTGTACCATAGGTTCGGTCTTCCTTGTCGTCTCGAACCTGGGGGATGGGATGAGAAGACTTTCTTGGCTGGAGCGTTGTCGTCCATTCGCTCGATGTGGCCTTCTGGACTACATCCACATCTTGGTACAGCTCATACAGTTCTCGGTTGAACCTTCTTCTCCATTCGCCATCGTCGCATACGGGACCGAAAATCCGTCGAAGAATTTTTCTTTCGGAAATGCCCAGTATCAATTCCTCTTTTTTACTTATCGTCCAGCACTCATTGCCGCCGCAGAGTAGGACTGGTAAAATCAAAGTTTTGTATAGCAGACACTTTGTCTTTTGAGTGAGGAGTTTTGAACCCAGTTGTTTGGCCAAACCGAAGCAGCAGCGATTCGCTAGGGTAATTCTTCTTCGGATCTCCACTAAGGTGTCGTTTGTGGGATTGATGTTTCTTCCAATGTAGATGTAGGTGAACTCATTAACTACCTCGAAATTGCTGCTACCAACAGTGACGTTTTGTCCTGGGCGGTGGGCAAATGTTGCTTTGTTTGTTGATAGCATGTACTTTGTTTTGTCCTCATTTACTTCAAGACCAACGAGTTTTGCCTGTTCTTCAATCGCTGGGAAGGCCTCAAGCCAGCTCTCTTGGATCGAACGATGATGTCTATGTCGTCCGCATAGCCTAGGAGCTGTGTGGACTTGTTGAAGATAGTGTTTTCTGTGCTCACACCTGCCGTGCGCACTATCTGCTCCAGGACTATGTTGAAGAAGTCACATGACAACGCATCTCCTTGGCTAAACACTGCGCATGTTTGGAATAACTCGGATGAGCTGTTTCCCATTTGCACACTGCACTGCGTATTGTTTAGCGGCATGCGGCACAGCTGGATCAGTTTGTTCGGGATCCCGAATTCAGACATCGCCATCATAAGCTCTTGGCGGTGGATGCTATCATAAGCGGCTTTAAAGTCGATGAAAAGATGGTGGGTGTCGACTTGAAATTCGTTGGTCTTTTCCAGGATCTGCCTCAGTGTGAAAATTTGGTATATCGTTGTTCTGCCTGGCCTAAAGCCACACTGGTACGTGCCGATTATTGTGTTGCAGAAAGGTTTAAGACGCTCACACAGTACGTTGGATAGGATTTTGTGTGCAACATTAAGCAGGGATATGCCACTGTAGTTTTTGCATGACATTGGATCGCCTTTTTTGTAGATGGGGCATATGGAGCTTATCGACCAGTCAGTGGGCATGCATTCTTCCTCCCACACTTTGGTGATGACCTGGTGCATGCGGTTCATCAAAACACCTCCTCCATATTTAAAGAGTTCCACAGGGATGCCATCCGATCCGGCGGACTTGTTATTATTTAGCTTTTGGATGGCTCTTTCTACCTCTTCTGTGCTGGGGGCTGGGACGTGGTCTTCATTGACTGATCTTGCTTCTCTTTCGTCATTAGCTCGCTCGAAATTTTGCGCATTCAGCAGCTGTTGGAAGTGCTGCTTGAAAACATCTACAATTCTCTGTGCTTCGGTGACTAGGTTTCCTTCACTGTTTCGAAGAGCCTGTGTCCCGGTTCTGAAACCAGAAGCTAATTGCTGCGACCTTTTAAAGAAACGCTGGGTGTTGTTTTTGGCCTGAGACTCTAAATCTTTGAGCTGAGAAACTGCGGATGCTCTTTTTCTCATTTCACCTTTTTGTGCGGTACTCTTCACTTGCTGCTCTTGTTTTCCGTTGCAACATCTGCAAACGTGCATTTTCCGTCTCTCTTTTCAATATCGCGCACTCTTTTTCGGGGGTGGCTGGTAACCCATGGTGGTCTCGGCTACATTTTTTATTATTTTGCGGTATTGGTTCCACAAGGTGTTGACGTCTGTCTTATTTGGGAGGACGGTGGAGAATCGCTCACTCAGGCACTCACTGTAGACTCTGGCTAAGGCAACCGATGTTGAACTTCTTTCTTTGGGCCGCACGTGTTTTTTTGTCGTTTGATATTCGAGCTCTAATCTTAGCCACTACCAGAAAGTGGTCAGAGTCGACATTTGCTCCTCGGAAAGTGCGCACGTTCAGGACGTTGGATGCGTGCCTTGCGCCGATTAGCATATGGTCGATTTGGTTGGTGGTTCGACCATCCGCAGATGGCCAGGTTGCTGTGTAGATCTTCCGTCTTGGAAACCTAGTGCTACTTATCACCGTATTACGAGCTGCAGCAAAGTCGATTAATTGGAAGCCGTTATCTATTGTAGTAACAGCATAAGCCCCCAGATCCTACAACACCTGTTTGCATCACTTAAGGACAATCTAACTAAGAAGTGGGTCTATCCGCTCTGAATAAATCAGCTCGGAATGTCGAATTCTTTCGTTGTCATTCGTTGAAAGAAGTGGTGTGCCTAAGAAGGGGCAACCCTCTCAAATCTCATTCCTGAAGTGCCCAAAAATTCCCAATTCCCATTTGAACAGTAATTTCATAGTACGTTTTCATTTCTTTCAGGACCCTGTTCTTCCTTTGCGTCACACCAAACATTCTAAATGGCTTTCATGTATCATCTTACGTACTAATCGGTCATGTTCCTGATAAAATGTGGTGCGAAGTGGACGATCTGAAAAGCACCAATTGGACATTCGAACAAATCAAATCGATCACAGAAACTGATCTGACTTCGAATGGTTGTACCATTCGGAACTGGGAGTACTCTCAAATCGCCAAAATGCCATACAACATGGCATTGGACTACACCAGGCGAGTCAGTAGACCTGAAGAAATATCATGTACGGTAAAGGGCCATTATGAGTTCTCGGAAGCGGAAACTACATTTGTGCACGATGTAAGATTTTTTTGTCCAAAAATACCGTTACTCCGTTTTATCAATCGAATTTGAATTTCAGTGGCAACTGGTTTGTGACAAATCGGTGCAACGTACCTCAGCCCAAGTTGCAGTGTCTATCGGAAAGTTCTTGGGTTCGTTTACACTAGGAATATTCGCTGATGCGTGAGTTTTCTACAGCAAACGGAAAGAGAACTTTCTATTGATTTGTAAACTCTCTTCTAGCTATGGCCGCAAAGCGAGTTTCATGTTCGGAGCAGCGCTGTTTATTATATCGAGCACTGCCATTGCTGTTACGCCGTGGTACTCGCTCTTCTTGGCCGGACGTTTCGGTTTGGGAATGGCATCTTCTGGACTCTTTTATCCAGCTTTCTCATTGCGTTAGTTTCTTGGAAAGAGAAAGAAAGACTGAATTTTGAAAAAAAAACCATGATTTTTAACAGTTTCAGAAAACATAAGCGTCAATCATCGATCCTGGATGAGCATTGCCTTTTCTGCGTCCTACCCGGTTGGAATGGTCATTTTGGCAGTGACAGCTTACCTTGTGCAACCGTGGAGAGACCTTCAAATTACACTAACCATTCCAAGTTTTCTATTAATTCTCAACTGCTAGTAAGTAGAACATCTCGTTACATGATGAAGAGCTAACAATTTCAATTTCAGTTTAATGTTTGAATCTCCACGCTGGTTGATGTCACAAAATCGATCTGCCGAGGCTTATCGGATAGTTTTCAAGAAAAATTGCGACTATCAAATTGAAAACGGCCAGGAAATCGTGATTAACAAGAGGACGGTAAGTTTATGAAGGCTGTCAAAAGACAGGTAATTTTAAAGGCGTAATTTTTTTTCAGGATGATCCAGCTCCACGATCACTCTGGCTTAAGCTCAAAGAAGGACCTCTAAGGCAATTTATTACTCTGTATGGATCATCACACATTAGACGATTGGCATTTACGTGTTACTTTATGTTTTGTGTTACATCCCTGTCGTATTATGTTACTGGTGAGTTGTTTTTTTTTTTTTGAAGAAGAAGATGATATTAAGGCTGAATCACAAACACGCTTCAGCTTCAGATGCGATCGCTTCGAGTTTGACAGTTCTCCCTCATTATCTACATGCCTCCAAAAACAAATGAATTTTGTTTTTTACATTTTTTTAACAGCTGTTGAGCTGTCAGACAAAGCAAATGTTCAGCATATTTGAAAAATAGCTTCCGTCTTTATGGTCGAATGCGCAAAACCCCCTCTCATACATATCTTTTGCGGAGCAAATTCTGAACTCATGAGACGAGTTGAAACGAGGAGACGGGCGCCCAAATTCTATGAAAATAGTTTCCTTACATACATCAGCTTAAGCCATCAAAGGAATACATCCACAATTCTGATAGCAGTTGTTATTGTGACCAATATCTGTCACAGTCAGAATCAGTTTCACGTTCTGCGTGATCAGTCTAGATCACATTGTCTTCAAGCTTTGCTTGTTTTTGTTTTCATTTCGACAGAGAATATTTTCATTTGACGTTTATCTCGGGTAAAAAAGTTGTCAACAGACTTGCTGTGTCGATAGCACCATAGCATTTTTTTCATATTGGCTCTGAGCGATCAGAGCAAAGTTCAGTGATAGCCTCGAGTTTATCGGTAAGTTAATTCTGACCAGATGAAGCTCGACACTAGCTCCTGCTCCATTTTATATGAGCTAGAAAAAAACACAGATTTTGTTTGAGGTAAAAAAGAACAAAGCCATAGGTTCATATCGCCTTCTGTGGTAGTTCACCAACACCTTCCGTGCTCTCATGCAAGGTCTGTACGATAAACGGAAGCAGTCTAAGATACGTCGAACTTGGGCCATCCAGTGCAAGCTGAAGACTTGGCAAAGTGGTTCAGCAAACGATTCGGTGCACCCCAGTTCTCACATGGAAAAGACCTATAACGTCTACATTTGCTCAGGTTGCATCCTTGATCGTTGCGTTGGATTTATGGTTGAGACACAAACATGCTTTATCTTCGTCCGCGATACGATGCTTTCGCTTTGAATAATATTTCTCGCTCCATTATCTTCATCCCTCCAAAAACGAATGAACTTTGTTTGCTGAATTTTTTTTAGCTGTCGAGCTGTCAGACAAAGCAAATGTTCAGCATATTTGAACTAGAGCTTCCATTTGGAGTCACATTACGTAACATTACGTACGAAATATGAAGTCGAGGCTTCATTGTGATAGCACGCATTGAGTTCTAACGGCTGAACTCGTAAAAATCAGACGAAGATAAAGCTAAAGCGTGTTAGTGATTCAGTTATAGTTGAACTAGAGCTTCCGTTTAGAGTCACATTACGTAACATTACGTACGAAACGTGAGGTCGTAGGTTGATTAAGCGTTTTTATATTTAAGCTCCCAGAGGGGCACTAATCTGTCAAAATTGTGCCCATTTTTTAGCTTCGAGCACTCGGAGCGTAAAATTTCTCCGAGCTCAATCGGGCTGAGTCTCACTCATTTTTTGCAATGAATGACAGTACAACATACAAATGAAATTAATTAAGGCCGTGTGCGAATTGCGTTAAAATGTTTGTTGAATTTAACCAAACGTCAAATTTCGAAACACATTTTAACTCAATTCGCACACGAAACTTAACTCAAAACAAGAGAAATGGCGGACAAATCTGGGTTGCTTTTCCAAAAATAAACAAAAAAATAAGTTTTGAGAAAAATATCATCGGCAAGCAAATACATATCAAAAAGAAAACATTTCTACTTTTGCTACAGATTTTGCGACGTTACGTTTATGTTACGGGGTTCTCACAGCATGTCAAATTAAAGGTTGAGCAACAAAGCTGCTTTGTAATAGCTTGTTAGCAATTCCTATGCGTGAACTTTATTCATCACTCAACGCTTACTGCAAAACAGCTTTGTGTTTTCCGCTTTACGCTACTATACTTCGGATTGAACTTTGACTGACATCTGTCATTTTACTAATTTTATTATAAGCGAAAAGGAAGTAAAATTCAAATAAAATGTCCGTTCAAACAAGAAAAAATTATCGCTGAGTAAGTACATATCAAAAAGAAGAAAATATTTCAACTTTTGCTTCAACTTGTGCCACGTTACGTTATGTTACGGGGTTCTCGCAATATGTCAACTTGAAGGTTGAGCAACTTTATATGTCACTGTACGCTAACAGCAAAGCAGCTTTGTGTTTTCCGCTTATAGCCTGATTGACACGATATGGGTTTGCAAAATTATTAAATGACAGTTCAGTGCTCCATTGTGTTTTTTTTTTTTAAAGCTCGAAGTACTGAAGTAACGTTCAAAGATTAAATAAGTAACAAGATGGGAAACTGACTTACGTTTCACTCCCTAGATCCCGCAATTTTCATTTTCTTTCATTTTATTTTCTTTCCTTGTACATAAATGAATAATATAAAAACAAAAACAATATGGTAGGACCATATTTACTGTGTAAAAACACGCATACTTTCACAGAAACTATGGTCCACACTGTGATAGTATTGGTAAAAACGCTTGTAGGCATCTGTCATTTTGACAGCTTTGTTTCGCATCTCCTTACCTTATATCATCTCTGGTATCATTTAGTTCTGAACGAGCTCTGTTCGCTCTATGTCGCCCCAGTCGGAACGAAAAATTAAAAAGGCCCATTGTGATAGCATGCATTAGGCGTTTTTCTTTTAAGCACGGAGCGGGAATCGAACTGTCAAAAAAAGATCGGCATTTTTTTTTTTTTGCTCGGGGCGCTCGATCTGTGTTACTTTTTTAGAACCGAATACGCTCGGGGCTGACTCGATTTGCTCGGTCAAAAATGATCGAGCAGATAGAGCAGAATAAAGAGCGTTGAGTTTTTGAGGGACGAAAAATAAAACAAACAAACAAAACAAAAGAAATAGCAGGCGAAGCTGGTTGCTCTTCCAGTGATGGTAAATAATATTTTGAATTTAGAAAATTATAATTATTTAATTTACTTTTTTTCTGGTTTTACTGTATTATGACAGTTCAGTGCTCAATTGTGTTTCTCAAATAGTTCTGAGCGCTCAAGTCGCGCTCGACTCGACACTCGCTCGATTCGCTCGAGCCCCGCTCTTTGCCCCGCTCGGTGCTAAAAAAGAAAAACGCCTATTATATTCCTTTGGCTGAATTTGTAAACGTCCGGCGAGGCCAAAGCTGAAGCTTGTTTGAGTTTCAGCCATAGGTCGGCTTTCACATCCCACTATCACTGAAAAGGGTTAATTGGAATGGGTATCCGCGTACCAATTAAAGATTTCGTGTGATTTTTGCTAAAGGAGACATGTCCAGTCCATGTCGGAAAGGAATCTTTTCGAACTCGAGTCAATTGAATATTGGTAAATGTCAAAATTACTATTAAGGCCACTCTTTTAAACCATTTTAACTGCACTAACTCTTAAGGTGGCAGTTGCCCGTAGCTTAGTGGTAAGGTGCGTTGGCTGCTAAGCAGAACGTCGTGGGTTCGAGTCCTACTCGCGCCCATAAAGATTTTATTTCATCTTTCACGGGCACTGCCTCTTGCGAAGAACTGACAAATCTTCCAAGAGTATCAATCGGTCATGAAAAAGTGCTTCTCAACTCTGCCGTTCGGAATCGGCGTTAAATTGTAGGTCCCCTCAATTCTTCACACGCACTCAGAGAATTGTTGATGGGAGTAAGCCACTTAGGGCTTGGCTCTTTAAAAGCTGTCGCGCCACTCTATTTATTTTTTTTTTCTTTACAGCGTTAAATGCACACAATCTATCGGTGAACCGATTTCTTTATGTGGGCATCACTGGCATGGTAGACATTCCGTGCTTCGCCATCCCAATGATTTTGTTAAAAATCACAGGCCGACGAAACACAACAATGCTCCTCTATTTCGGAGCAGGATCAGCCTTATTAGCAGTCCTTGCTGTTCCACAAGGTAAATAACCTTAAATCCCCAAACCAACACATTTCCTCATCTCTCATGTCTTCTTAGGATACCCAAATTTGGTGGTTCTCTTCGCGATGATGGGACGCTTTGGCATCACTGCAGTGTACTCAATTGTTACACTCTACACCGCCGAATTATTCCCAACAGCGATTCGCAACTCAGCGCTTGGTACCTGTTCGACAATGGCTCACGTTGGATCGATTTCAGCTCCGTACGTTGTCGATATTTTGGTAAGTTTTCAACCCACAGTGAATGAATCAAAATTTGACATATACACAAATCTAGGGTCTCCTTGGCTGGTACATTCCGACAACAATTTGCGGTTGTTCCGTATTGCTGGCGAGTCTTTTGACTTACACGTTACCTGAAACGAGTAGTGGCAATTTGGACCGTGTCGAGGAGGAGAGCGATAAGGATCTTGCCAAGGATCCTGATGATAACTAATTCTATGATATTAAGAAGTACCTAATAATTATATTATTATGCATGTTGTTCATCTTTAAGAAACAAAAGCAAATCAAAAAAAACTTAAATTAAGTTAAACCATTTATCGATTTATATATTATGTTAATACAGTTATATTTTGTATAGAAACGTTTGATTGTTGTTTGATTTGTGTTATGTCATCGATCCATGGCTTGTAGGGAATCGTGACGGTGTAGATGCTGGGAACACCAACTTGGCCGCAGGTGATGCCGTGCGATACAATTCCGAATATGTAGTCTTTTCCGAGGACAGGACAAATAAGCGGTCCACCAGAATCACCCTGTAAAATAAACAGTTCAAATATTAATGTAAAATGATTCACCCTGATCTTCAAAAGCATTAAGTTCAGCTGCCGAGAATCATTCTCATAGTAACATCAAATAGATTTTATAATGGGTGTGTATTCAAGGGGTTTCTTATGCCCCTTTTGTGGCATTCGGAAAGGGCTGGGATTAAAAGGGTTTAACTGGGTATTTTGTCAGCAAGATTGGCTCCAATATTAGGATTTAAATAAGTTTAACCAGTTTTTCAAAAAAGTAAACAATCAGAGCTGCCGAAAAGTGTCATACAGATTCTGACAGTGCTATTATTCTTAATCTTAGCTCACCTGTCAAACGAAATTGTCTCATGTGTATTGTGAGCACTTTCCGTAATTCTGAAATTGAAGAGTCGAAATTGCGCAGTTTTGGGCTCAGTGAGAACATAGTATTTAGAAACTTTAATCAAAGTAGTCTAAAAAGGCCCATTTGACGCATTTTAACCCAGTTCGCACAGCAAAAATTAAGATCCCTTTTTTAACCAAACGTCTAAATTTAACCGTAGTAGAAAATGTAATCAACATTTTAACGCAATTAGCACACGGCCTTAATGACATTTCTTCACGAACACATCCTGCTCACAACAGCTGTTTGACACCGATGTGATTTGACATTTCCAATTGTTTTTGTTTTATTAACCTCACATTTTATTAACAACATTCACCTTCACTGGGTGCCGAGCCATAGAGACATTCCAGGAAACTGTAAAGCCGATGAACTCGCCAAATATGGTACAACCACAAATAATAAATTTATACAGATGTCTCACCCTTATGGCGAGAAATGATATATGAAACTGAAAGCTACCAAAAAAAAAGCTTTTTTCCAAAAGCTTTAACATATTCACTAAATGCATTCAAAATCTATTTTCGCTCACCTCATTGCCCATAAATCAATACTTAGGCAAGGAAAAGAGCTTCCGAAAGCTCCTTGTCTGTTAAAGCTTTGTCTGTTAAGAGCAAAAAATGTTTCATTTTTTTCTACAGGGATGAGACATCTGTATAAGTTTATTATTTATGTGGTACAACATTACCCCTTAAACCACAAATGGCTAATGTTGGTATACCAATCGCTAAATGCAAACTTTTGATATAACAAGATGCTATTAAGAGAACTAACATCAGGTGGAATAACATAACCACCTGTCAGGCGACGAAAAACATTTGGCCTAATCTGGACTTCTAGGTGCCTGATATCTCTAAGCAGATCAGATTGTATATAAGCTCGTTAATTGCTGTCATTACTGGACACAGTCTAATAGGAAGACACGCCGCGCGACTGGGCGTATTTTGTAATGACTTCTGCAGAAGCTGCATGGATGAGGAGGAGGAGGAAACAGTCCTTCACCTCCTCTGCACCTTCACTTAGGGAATACTTTCATAATGATTTAAATGATCTCGAACAAATTAATATAATTAATCTTCTACGTTTCGTAAGGAACTCTAATTGGTTTCAATGAGCTTTCGAAGAAAGCCTATTTAGATTCATGTGGTATCACAATGGGCCTTCAATTGGCGTAAGTGTGTCTTTTACCATCCATGACAGCCACTTTAACCTAACCTAACCTCACTTTTTTTAAATTTTAATTTCTTGTTTTGAACAATTTCGGTACAGAATATTTAAAAAATATGCAGTCACTGCACATCTACCACAAAAAATGCTTTAAGAACGACGTTGGCTTTAAATTTACTGACAGGCATTATTGAAAATACGAGTATCAAGTTTGAATATCTTAATGGAGAGAAGTTCAACTAAGTATTCCACTCGACTATTTGATCCGTTTGACATTAAAACGGTTTTGAAGCGACACGCGGCGTTTGGAACGTTTCGTTACGTAATGTGACTCAAAACGGAAGCTCTACATTAAAGGCTGAATCACAAACACGCTTCAGCATCGGATTCATCTGCGTTACGATACACCCGCTTCGAGTTTGCTTTGAATGACAGTTCTGCTGAGCTGTCAGACAAAACAAAAGTTCAGCATATTTGAACCAGAGCCTCCGTTTAGAGTCACGTTACGTACGAAACGTGAAGTCGAAGCTTCATTGTGATAGCAAGCATTGAATTCCTATGGCTGAACTCGTTAACGTCAGGTGAAGCTGAAGCTTAAGCATCTTTGTGTTTTAGCCTTAATTTTGCTGACAGCTCAACAGCTGTTAAAAAATCAACAAATAAAATTCAGAAATGTCATTCAAAACGAACTCGAAGAGGATGCATCCTAACGTCGACAAAGCTAAAGCGTGTTTGTGTTTTAGCCATCAAATACGAAAAGCTTTGGACAAACAGAAGTTTACACAAACAGTGAAACCTGAATAAATGGGTCCTGGATAAGTGTGAATTTCTTTTGCACATGCTTCGTTTGTCAACTTAAACGGCCACCAGAGCCGTTATACAAGGACAATGAATTGAAAGAATTTCCATACAACGCAGGAACACTTCACACACTAGGCCCTAGGCTCCGTCACGAGCTCTATTTTAATTCAGTAAATAAATCGATCACCTAGCTGTAATCTTAACTAGGACCACACTACCCGTGCTCTTCCTTAGGACCATATATTACAAGATCTTTAACAGATCAGTTGATAAGTGTTAAGATTTGTGTTATTTTGTCGTAATATTTAGAACGCACCCCACTTGTTCTTTCTTTCGTTTTTCGTTAAGTTATGTATACGCACATATTCTTGATTTCGTTCAAGTCATACATTTTCTCTTTACTCAGTCATAAATGAACATTCGAGAAGACAACATCATAAATAAAATACATTCATACATTTATATCTTCAACTCATCGTTTTTTATTCTTAATAGGTTATGGGCCTAGTAAAACGCGAAATTCGTGCGAAGGTTGTATAAAATAAAGAATAAAGAAAAGTATTAGACAATTTACGCAAATTCAGTGCGTAGCTGTGAAATTCGGTTACAAAACGGGAAAGAACGGTACTCATCAAAGAGAGCGGTATCGAACGTGTTTGATGTGTGTTTTATGTTCAGGCGCATGCGGTTAACGGTTCGTGAAAAAGCAACGCTTGATAACGTTTTGTGAATTTCGTCGTTTAATTTTTTTTAATCTGCACGTAGATATGGAGACTGAATTAATTCGCATCGACAAGCTGCAGGAATCATCGCAGTTTACTGTATGGCGTTTTCAAATTCGGGTGATGTTGACTGCTATTGAAATTTTTGATGTGGTTTCTGGCAACGAAGTCAAGCCGGTGCCGGCTGCAGCGGGCGAGCAAGCAATGCTCGAATGGAAGAAGAAAGATGCAAAGGCTCAGAAGATCATCGTTACAGCGCTCAGTCAGAAAATGATTTTACATGTGATGAACTGTGAAACGGCGCATCAAATGTGGGAGAAGTTGCATTCAGTCTTCGATCATAAGAGTGATGCTAGCAAGCAACATTTACAACAACAGTTTTTCTCTTTCGAGAAAAATCCATCGGACAATATAGCGACACATATTTCCAAAATGGATATGTTAGTTCACAAGTTGAAGGAGGTTAATGTTGCTATCGATGACGGCATGGTTATCACAAAAATTCTCATGACTTTGCCAACAGAGTACCGCCATTTTGTAAGTGCATGGGACTCGACGCAAAAAGATATGCAAACATTATCCAATTTGACAAGTCGTTTGATGATTGAAGAGAGTCGGCTGCAATCCGACGATACAAATTCACAAGGAGCATTATTAGCTAAAAAGACTTTATCGAATAAAAAGAAGAATTATCAGCAACAGAAAGGAAAATGCTTCAGGTGTGGTTCCAATGGGCACTACAAAAGAGATTGTAAGAAGGTGGTGAATGCGTCGACAAGCAAATCAAATGAAGATGACAGAAAATGCGAAAAAGCATTTATCAGTGAGCAAATGGAGTCTACTCAGGCAGATAAAGCTTGGCACTATGATTCTGGTGCGACAAATCATATGTGCAGGCAACTATCTTGGTTTAATGATTATGTTGAGCTGAGTGAGCCACGCCGCATAATGATTGGCAACGGTGACGTGATGCATGCAGTTGGGCAAGGAAATATAAACATCCTTTCGTACAATGGCACTGAATGGATTGAAAAACGCATGGTAAATGCATGGTATGTTCCTGAAATTTATACAAATTTATTTTCCGCTTCAAAGGTACTCGACAATGAGCACACTGCTCAATCTACCAACACGAAAGTTGAAATTTTCGATGGAAATAATGTCGTTGCAGTGGGTGTTCGCCGTGGTGGGCTGTATCAAATGATGTTTAAGATAGTCGAACCGAATCAAGATACAACAGCAAATGTGGCGATTGCCAGAGCAACGTTGAAATTGTGGCACGAGCGTTTGGGTCACCAGAATGTGAAACATGTTCGGGAATTTTTGCGACAGCGTGAAATCGAGTTCATCGACGAAGATTTCGATTGCGATGGGTGTGCCTATGGAAAGATGCATCGGTTGAGCTTTGAGTTACGAAAAGTAAAGTCGAACGCATGCGGACAAATTGTCCATTCGGATCTTTGCGGGCCGTTCCCAGAGGTATCATTGGGCGGTGCCAGGTATTTTTTGGTTTTTAAAGATGATTTCTCACATTTTCGAAAGGTCTATTTTTTGAAGAAGAAAACAGAAGCAGCGAACAGACTCAAAGCTTACGTCAAATGGTGTGAGAAACAAAATGGTCATCCGATAAAAGTGCTGCGCACAGACAATGGTACAGAGATTGTGAACGCCGATTGTCAACATTTTTTGGAAGAAAATGGAATTCAACACCAGCGAACTGTGCCATACACTCCAGAACAAAATGGCAGCTCCGAGCGAGAGATGCGCACAATCATGGAGTCAGCCCGATCAATGATACATGCGAAAAATCTGAATAACAATTTGTGGGCTGAGGCGGTCAATTCGGCGGTATTCGTTTTAAATCGGACAGGCACAAGCACAGTCAAAGGCAAGACACCATTTGAACTTTGGCACAACCGATCGGCGGACATCAAGCAATTTCGAGTTTTCGGGACGGAAGTGTACGTACATGTACCCAAGCAACGCCGACACAAGTTGCATGCAAAATCGAAGAAGTGCTTGTTCGTCGGGTACGACGAAAATGTGAAAGGATTTCGTGTTCTTGATACGGAGATGTGCAGGGTCGAAGTCGCAAGAGATGTAAAGTTTTTGTCCAACGAATTGGCAGCTAATGACCGAATCGACTATGAAGACCAGCGCGATTCAAGTGAAGAAGAAGAAAATTCGGTATTGATGCGAATCACTAACAGCAATTCCAATGAGGGGCAACAACAACAACAACAACAGCAGCAGCCTCAATCGCAATCGTCACAGCATGCTCAATCAGATTATTCAACCTATCAGCAGGCAGGAAAAATTACAAAACGTCGGCCTCATGTAAGTACCTTGGCGGGTATAGATGAAAACAACATTCTCGAGACATGGTTACGTTCGGATAGTACGGCTGCAATGGCATTTATGGCGGAAAGCGATATTGAAAATGAACCGACAACATTTGAAGAAGCCATGAAGTCGGATGATCGCGAAGAATGGAAATTAGCGATGAAGGACGAATATGAATCGCTATTGAAAAATCGCACTTGGAGTTTGGTCGAGAAGCCCAAGAATCAGAAAGTACTTGACAGCAAATGGGTTTTCAAAATCAAAAGAAATCCAAGCGGCATCATCGAGAGGTTTGCGGCAAGAACAGTTGCACGTGGTTTCAAACAAGAATACGGCATTGACTACGAGGAGACTTTTAGTCCAGTAGTGCGTTTCACATCAATCCGCACAATTCTTGCAATTGCCGCTGAATATCGCTTGAAGATGAAGCAGTTTGACATCAAGACCGCATTTCTGTATGGAGAGCTTGAGGAAGAAGTTTTCATGAAGCAACCGATTGGATTTGACGACTGTTCGGGCAGAGTATGCAAACTCCTGAAGAGCATCTACGGGCTTAAACAATCGTCCAGATGTTGGAACAAACGTTTCAAGGTCTTCATTGAAAAATTCGGTTTTGTCGCTAGTGATTCTGATCCATGCGTATTCATCAGTACAAGCGGTGGCGGCATTATCATTTTGGCAATATACGTGGACGATGGAATCATTGTCGGAAATTGTGGGCAACTCATTGATGATGTAATCGCTCACTTACAACTGGAATTCGAAGTAAAGTCGATGGAAGTCGGGTGCTATCTTGGAATGCAAATCGAAACGTTGGTCGATGGTTCAATTTTTGTGCACCAAGCAGCATATGCACAAAAGATATTTGCGAGGTTCGACATGACAGAATGCAATCCAGTGGGAGTACCAAGCGACCAGAATCAGGTAATTCACAATTTTGATGATCATGACAAAGTCGATTTTCCCTACAGGCAGTTGGTTGGAAGCTTGATGTATTTGGCCATCGCTACGCGCCCAGACATATCGTATGCAGTTGGTTTAGCCAGTAGATATTTGGAGCGACCGACCGAAGTGCATGTAACAGCAGCAAAACGCATTGTGAAGTACTTAAGAGGGACTGTCGACTTTGGAATACTATATCGGAGCAATGAAAACAAAAAGATTATTGGCTACAGCGATGCTGACTTTGCTGGCTGTATTGAAACTGCAAGATCAACATCAGGATTCGCATTTTTGATTGGAAACGGCGTCGTAAGTTGAAGTTCGGAGCGTCAACGGTTAGTAACTAAGTCGTCAACTGAATCCGAGTATGTAGCTGCGTCAGAAGCCATAACAGAATTGGTTTGGTTGGACCGATTAACAAGCGAGCTCACTGAAAACAAATTCGATGTAACGGACTTCTACATGGACAATGAATCAGCGACGCGGTTGGTCAAAAATCCAGTATTCCATAAACGAACGAAGCATATTTCGGTGCGCTATCATTTAATTCGCGAAAAGTATGAAGACGGATTGTTTCATCTGAACCGGGTCTCAACTGAAGAGAACGTGGCCGACATATTCACCAAGCCACTACCAAAGCAACGTTTCCAATATTTGCGATCAAAATTAGGATTGCAATGCATCTAATAAAAATTAATTTTTTTTTGTCATTTAAACATTAGTGTTTTATGTTAAAGTAAAGTAAAGCAAAGAAAAGATAATATTGTTTTTAAATAATCATGACAAAAAGTGGGAGTGTTAAGATTTGTGTTATTTTGTCGTAATATTTAGAACGCACCCCACTTGTTCTTTCTTTCGTTTTTCGTTAAGTTATGTATACGCACATATTCTTGATTTCGTTCAAGTCATACATTTTCTCTGTACTCAGTCATAAATGAACATTCGAGAAGACAACATCATAAATAAAATACATTCATACATTTATATCTTCAACTCATCGTTTTTATTCTTAATAATAAGCACAATGTCTTCAGAGCTCAGACGATTCGACATATTATGTACCTGCAGCTCGTAAAACGGTGATAAGCACAGCTACTCTCTTGATCTTTGGATTTTGCAAGATACGACTATCTCCAATTTTTGACAGCTGTCATCAGAGAAATTAAGAGTGCACAATTCAGTGAATAAGTAGAAAACTCTCCGGCACCATAGGTTACCATTCATCCCCGTAAAGAAAACCTTTAAACCTTTGAAATTGCGCAGGTATCGTACCAAGTAACGAGTATTTGCTAGCTATTCGATAGTCTAGTCATACCATAGTACACTTCTCACGGTCTTGATGACTCCACTCAAATTGTGTAAAGCTGGAGTCATACAATTGGTCACACAATTGTAGCGCATTCAATAAACGACAATTCAGAAAAACCGTTGTGTTTCTTTTTATTTTCACTACAAAAGCCTTATAGGATAGCTTTTGAACTAAGTACAGTTTGCTCATGGCTTCATGAGAAATAGCTCATCGGAATCATTCCACAAGAAGCTGAGCAGGCACGTGAATTCTCAAAGACAGTCTTAGAGCAAAAAGTGCTTAAGACAGTTATCAATATGGAAATCAATTCCTTTAGGAAATCAACTCAACTTCCGGTGTATGTCATTGTTTGTTTGGTTTCACATCGAATACACTAATCAGACATGTTGGAAAAAGTATTTTAAAGATTGGATTCTTCTCCAAAATAGGTATACTATACAGTCGCAATAATATCGCATGAAAAAAGTACGTATACGCCATAGTGCACAAAAAGTAATATATTTTAGATTGAGACAGAGTTTCACATACCTGACAGCTGTCCTCCGAATCTCCAAGACCACAAACAGTAAATTCTCCTTGGTGAGGAGCCATAGTTCTCCCCAATATCCGTCTGCATCGCTGTCGAGAAATCGCATACACATCGCCAACTTTCAGCCGGTCTTGAATTGAACCTCCATATATATCAGCTCCATATCCAATCACCTTACAAGGTGCTTCATGCCAATGAGAAAAAAAAACATTGATACACCATAAGATTTCTACTGAATTCTGCATCTACTTTTTCGACTAGCTTTCATCCCAAGACTGGGAATTACTCCAAGTGAAATGCTTCCGTTCAAGGCAACTGGAAACTTCAAGCGAACCAGAGCAATATCGTTCTTCAAATTCCACCTGTAAAAATATGTTCACCTCAGCGTTGTTCAAACCAAGTGTCAAGACTTACGGGACAAAATCCATCAACTTGACAGAATCAATCTCATGTCGTTCTAAATCAGCGTTTGCTTTCAGATCCAAATTTCCAATCACTGCGACAACGGACCTGGCTTTCCTAAAAATTGAGATTTCCTCTTGATCAAAATATTCACCCACTCATTTGGTAGCTCACTTGAAATAAATGCAATGTCCAGCCGTCAAAATCCATGAGGAACTAATCAAACTTCCTCCACAAAAGTGCTCAAACTTCACAGTTCCGTTAGTGAACTTCTTTCGATCCTGCAGCGAGACTATGTACGAAAACCTGGAAATTTCTTTGTTGTTATCGACTTGGATTAGACTTTGCGTAAACTTCATTTATTTTGGAGAGTTTTGTTTTGATTTGTTTTTGAACCAACCAGATGTGTGGACGACTCTGCCTCCAACAATTGGAGTACTATGACTCGACTCAGGCCATTGAAGTAGTACAAGTGGCAGAAGATGAATAATTAACCCCAACAAACTTGGCTCCGGATACATCTGACGTTGCGTTGATGGAATTGAGGCAAAAACTATTTACTTTTTTTTCTGAAACTCATTTGCCGTATACGAAATGAGACGACTTCATTGGAAAACAAAAACAAAAACAAAAAAACGTTCCATATTTGTTTGCCAACACGAAAAGCTGTTCAAACTAATTAATAATTGCACGCGATGTGGATTCTTATTTGGCTTTTTGTTCAATATGATCGGCTAAAGGCTTGCTCGTTATGACGTGTGTGTATCCATATGGTTTTGTAGAAATTCTCTATTTTGAGAACCGTTACTTTTTGTTAATTTAAACATTATAGACTTACGACCGACGCACGACGTGATGCGGCTTATCGAACCAAAATGTTTTTGTTCGCCTAAAACTTGGTTACTTACTCAAGGTGGCGTAACGTTCCGTTGTGAACTTGAGCATCGACCAACAGTCTCCGCCAGCCAGCTCGGTCCCTAGCTAGTTGTCTCCAGTTTTGCGCTACAAGTTGATTGAGGTCCTCCTCTTGGGTGCGCCACCGGATTCGCGGTCTTCCTATACCTACTTCTTTGTCCCTCGAGAAAAGTGTCCATCCGGAAAATTGGTGTCCATCCGCTCTAAATGCCGAGCC
Source organism: Sphaerophoria taeniata (assembly GCA_943590905.1). NCBI lineage: Eukaryota > Metazoa > Arthropoda > Insecta > Diptera > Syrphidae > Sphaerophoria > Sphaerophoria taeniata. The sequence goes on from OX016540.1 coordinate 266,648,562, forward strand.
AGCTGAGTCTCTGGACCTTGACCCTTCTGGCTAGGTCCATGTCGTTGTATAACCCGTGAAGTTCGCACATGAATCTTCTTTTCCATTCTCCATCAATGCACACGGGGCCAAAGATGACCCGAAGAACTTTCCTTTCGAAACAGCCTAAGGCACATTCATCCGATTTAAACAGAGTCCATGCTTCTGCACCATACAGCAGGACTGGGATGATGAGGGTGTTGTACAGTTTTACCTTAGTTGCTCGAGAGAGGGCTTTTCCACTCAATTGCTTTCTTAGCCCAAAGAATCAGCGATTAGCAAGAGTAATTCTGATCGTCTGATCTCGGCGCTGGTGTTATTGCCCGTGTTAATAGCGGAGCCTAGGTAGACAAACTTCTCTACTACCTCGAAGTTGTATGCGTCTATTGTGACGTTCTGTCCGAGTCGTCGTATGGTGTTGGGTGTCCTTTCTCGAAGACAGCATGTACTTCGTTTTTCCCTCATTTACCGCTAAACCCATTTTTGCCGCTTTTGTTCAATTCTCACAAAGGCACCATTAACATCACGCTATGTTCTTCCCATTATATCGATACCATCAGCGTAAGCGAGAAGTTGAAAAGATTTTTGGAAGATAGTGCCTCTGGTGTTGACGGTGGAGTTTTGCACTATCTTCTCAAGAACGATGTTAAAGAAATCGCACGACAGCGCATCGCCTTGTCTGAATCTTTTTTTGACGTCGAAAGATTCCGTAAGCTCATTGCCAACCTTGATGGAGCAGCGTGAGTTCTCCATCGTCATTTTACACAAGCGAACGAGCTTGGCCGGGATGCCAAAACTAGACATAGCTTTATACAGTTCGTTTCTATTGATGCTGTCATACGCGGCCTTAAAATCGATGAAGAGATGGTGGGTATCGATTTGGAGTTCATAGGTTTTTTCCAGGATCTGCCGCAACGCAACGTGAAAATTTGGTCGATGGTTGACTTTTCTGGCCTGAAGCCACATTGATAAGGACCAATTAGGTTGTTGACGAAAGGCTTCAGACTTTCACATATTACGGCAGAGCGAATCTTGTAGGCGATGTTAAGTAGACTGATTCGTCTGTAATTGGCGCAGTTAGGAGGATCTCCCTTTTTCAGGATGGGACAAGCAATCCTGAGTTTCCCTTCATCGGGCATGCATTCTTCCGATCATATCTTACAGATTATTTGGTGCATGCTCCTATCTGAATCGTTGCCTGCTGCTTTGAACAGCTCGGCAGCTAGACTATCTGCTCCAGCAGCTTTGTTGGATTTCAGGCCTGATATTGCCGTTTTCACTTCTTATAGGTCGGGTTCACGGAATTGTTGGCTATCATCGTGTCATATGAAAGGCTCCGCCGTTATACAGTCTACAGAAGTGGTCTTTCCAAATCCCCAGCATTGACTGCGGTTCTACTATGATGTTCTCTTGTTTATCTATGCAGGCATCGGTTCTTGCTCGATGACCTTGAGCCAACTGTTTAACCTTCCGATAAAACCTCCGAACTTCATTCCTGCTGTTAGCTCTCTCAACATCTGCAATCTGACGCTTCTCATGCTCTCTCTTTTTTCTCCTGAGAAGCCGGCGTTCCTCTCTCCTCTTTTGCTCGTAGAGCTCACGAGCAGCTCTTGCCTTTCTTTGCAGCGTCGCTTTGTATGCCTCCTGCTTGGCTGGATGCGCCTGCTGCCTACATTCTTCGTCAAACCAGGGGTTTCGCTTTTGCGGCTGTATGAAACCTATCACATTAAAGGTGACATCTCTAACTGTTTCCTTGCATTGTTGCCACTGGTCTTCGATACTTGATGTTGGCGGCAGGGGACTCCTAAAGAGGTTACTTGACAATCGACCAGAGAAGGATCTGGCGAACTATTGCGATGGTAGCCGTCCGACCGATGTCGAATTTTCTTGCAGCAGTTCCTTGTTTTGGGCGTTGTCGTGATATTCGTAGCACTATCTTGGCTACGACGAGGTAGTGGTTCGAGTCGATGGTGACTCCTCAAAATGCTGGATAAGTGCTTTTCGTCGATCGCAATGTCATCAATCTGGTTAACGGTTGGTTGATCGGGAGGTCGTCAATTTCCTTTGTGGATGTTGAGATGTGGGAACCACGAGCTTGCTACAACATTTCACCCCGCAACAAAATCGATCAGCCTGAATCACTTGTCGGAAGTAATGTCAGGCAGGCTGTGCTTTCCGACTTTTCCCATAACTAGGATAGTGCTCATACGTTTTGTCAAGGAGCTCGTAGAATGAACTCGTCTTTGGTGTCGTTTTTCTTCTCTTCTATGTGGGTATGCGCGCATATTTAGCTGATGTTGGCGGATTAAGCCTTGATTCGAATCGTCGTGATGCGTTCGCTTACACATTTGAAACTCAAGACGTTTTGCCTGAGTCTGCTTCCAACGAAGAATCTGCATCCAAAGAGCCGCTGTTGTTGCTCTCGGTAGCAATTAGCATAGTAAATGTCGCAGTTTTTCTTCCTCCTTTAGCCCGGTCTATCCCATCGCATTTCTTGGATAGCGGTAATGTCTGCTTTGTAGCAGTTGAGGGTCTCCGCTAACTGTTCGGCAGCACGGGGTCTATTAAGGGACCTAACATTCCACGTGCATATCCGAAATTCTTTGTCCTTAAAACATTTGCTTGGGTCGTCATCAGTCCGTTTCCGAAGCCTGTTGTTGCTACGCAACTTTGCTTTTCTTCGTAGCCGGGAAGTCACCCCGACGTACAACCCCCTAACTGGAGTATCAGGCACTTTAAGTGACTACAAGTGCAAGAGCTGGAAAAACCGCTCATTTTTACAGCCTCCGCTTCAAATACGTCGAAGTAGCCTTTATAAAGGTGTTCACCAAGTACTTCGGTCTAACTAGAACCGTTGATTCCGAAAAAAAAGAAATCCTTCCGCTACCGTAATTAGTTGAAAGTGCCCTGGTGGGGGAATTGCCAACTAAAAACGCAATTATGTACATGCTTTAATCGGGTGTCAGGAGTATACAGCCTTATTACCGTACCCGATCGGAGCAAAAATCCGAACGGAAGTTTTGTTTCCTTCACCGTACCCGAATCGTACATAAAATAAAGACGCGTACCGACGCACTTCTTTGTTGTTTTGAGTAAAAAAATATTTTTATTTCCGATCCGACACTTTTTTTGTTTCGGAGACAATCGGACAAAAAGTAAATAAAGTAATCGCAATGCATCGCATGAAATCGCTCTCATTTTGAAATTCCGACGCAAATTTCAAATTTTTTCGTAGACTTGTTCGATTACTTGGGGTCTCCATTGAACATTTCCGATGACAGGACTATCGGCCTGTCATCAGATAATCCAATAGAGACCAAAAATCCAACATCCAGTCCATGATCCGGTCATCGCAGTCTGGATTTTTCAAGCGGATCAAAATCCTGTCATCAAATTTGACGGTTGTGTTGTATATAGTGGTGAGCGTCCACAGACTTTTTGACATTCGAATTCCATTTCGTTTAAATTGTCATCGATTGCGGTCATACGTATCTACATATTTGTGACAGTTTGAGGTTGCTGATGGCAAGACATAATATGCCCAGTCAAAAAAAAAAAAACACTGGATTGCGGATGGGAAGTTGGATTGGATTTTAATTTTACTCTTGTGGAGCCTCTGGGTTAGGAATTGTACGAATCGGAGAGAATTTTGCTGCGATCGTGTACGATAATAAGGCTGATAGTGTTCATTCTTAACATTCGAGTATAACCTTACATTTTCGTTTCAAAGTAAATTTACCGTTGATTGGTCTTCCAATATCTCGCATTTTCAATGCTGCAGAAAGCAATAAAACTCCAGAGATTTAAAAACATATTTTCCAGAATTTGTGCCTCCATAAATCCTAGAAAGTCCTAATACTTACTCCTCATGCATAACCGATCCAGTTAAATGATACAAAAACCAAATACACATTTACCTCATTTCTGTACATTTTAATTAAAGAATTCTATTACAACTGCAAGAAAAAAATTGAAAACCTTCAAACAAAAAGGATCAAAGAGATTCCTCCGCAAGGGCTTCCTTAATTTTTTCTGCATCATTACACATACACACCTTAATTGGTATTTTCTTAAACAAGTAATAAATTTTATACTCTCGTCGATGCAATTTCTTAAGCGAAAACTTGTCGATATCATAATACGCCTTGAACAGCTTTATTTTATTTAAATAACGTTTCTGTCGCATCAGAGTCCAGCGCTCTGTTGGCAGGTCATTTTGTTTCTTTATAATCTTCAAAATCTGCTGCGATGTTAGGTTATGGTCATCGTAAATTGCTATTTTTATTTTGAATGCGTTGGAATCGGATTCCGGTTGAGGCTTTTTATCTTCAGTAAATGTTTGTGGTGATCTGGGACTAGCAAATGCTGGAGATCTTCTGAACTCTTCGTTTCGATTGAAAGTCTTGCCTTTCTCAGCCTCTCTTCGTTCACGATCCAATGCTTTCCTCTCACGAAAACTCAACGGGTCGTAAGTGCCTGCAGCTATTTTTTGAGCTTTTTCAGCCCTATATTTTGCTAGTTCACGTTCTTTCCGTTCCATCCACATGTTCTTCAGTGTTTGGGGATCCACTTGTTTTTCTTCACAGTGTTGCTTAATTTTGTTGCTATGAAAGAATTGACGACGCGCCTTGTCAAGTGCTCCTTTCATCAGTTCTAAGTCCGGTCTGCGAAAACCCAATCTGTAAAGTTCGTACTTCATTAGATTATATCGATATTCAATCTTCAATGGACGCATTTCACACACGCCCCTTGTTAGTTCATTTATTGGGACATCATCCGATGGACAATTCCCAGGTTCTATTTTGAAAGTTTTGTTTGATCGAGTGTCAGCCACTGGCGACTTATCTCCTCGCGGAGCCAAGCCATCGCCGACAGTCGTGGCTCCTGCCGACTCTTGAACGTATATCCCCGTTCGATTTTTATTGTTTACGGTTGTCATTGTCATAGATTTATTGTGTTTGGGTTTGCTTGGTTTGTGTTTCGGTTTGCTCTTAACATTTTGTTGTTTTCGATTGTTAACGAGTGCCCATAAGCCCCTCCACCGCGACAAGGTGAAACCCACGGAGGGGTCGATCCAAAAGACGACTTTAACATGTTTTCAGTTGTTGCTGCCTTCTCGTTCTTGGGTTTGCTTAGTTATCCAACGCCATGTTTCGGTAGCGATGTACTCAAGCCCCCCCACCACGACAAGGTGAAACCCACGGAGGGGTTTTGTTTTGGTTTATTTTTTGCCTAAAGAAAACCAATTAGTCGCAAACGAAACAGTTTATACAAGAACCTTACCGTAAGATGTCAAAGCAACAACTTTGGACTTAAGGTTGCGCTTTTGACGTAGAACACCTGATGTTCACCTCCACACGAGAAACACTGCATCATCTTCCATTTCCATCCTCGAGACTTTGTATAAGAAAAAACCATATTAAAGCGTTCAAGCGTTCATACTTTTATTCAGGTCAACGGTAATCTTAACACAAGCATCGGTTTCTTCCACAACAAAACAAATCAAATTGAATCGTCCTCAAGAACCCGTCGAATTCTGTCCGGATCATTGTCCTCACATATTTTAATTCTGACCTTTTCAAAAAGGATGTAAACACGATTCCGTTTCTGATGCAGTTTCTTCAATGAAAACTTATCAATGGCATAAGTTGCCTTGAACATGCTATACCACGGTTTCTTTTCGACTAATGTCCAGCGGTCCGTCAGCAGGCCATTTTGTTTCTTTATCATTGTCAAAACTTCTGGAGATGTTAGACTGTAGTTGGGGAGCGTAATTTTGATATGGAATCGTCTGTAGTTACGTTTGACGTTGGTCCTTCTCATTTTGGCAAATCTATAGAGAATATGTTTATCTCGTGATAGTCTGGGACTTACAAACAATGGTTCTCTGCTTGGGCCTGCGAGGTTATCTCCATCATTGGATTTCTCACGCTCCTCGCGGGCCATAGCTTTACGTTGGAGTTTCATTTCTTTTCTCTCTCGAAAACTCAACGGATTGAATATACCATCGGCTATTTTTTGAGCTCTTTCAGCCTTGAATTTAGCTAGCTCGCGTTCCTTGCGTTCAATCCACAAATTCTGCAGCGTTTCAGGATCAACTTGCTTCTCTTCACACTGTCGCACCATTTTTCGCTCTCGATGAAATTGATGACGAGCGTTGTTGAGGGCACTTCTCATCAATGTTATGTCTTCTTTGGGAAAACCCAATTCTAAGAGCTCGTTCTTCATAAGATCATAACGTTGTTTTCTGGTCATTCTATTTGGTTCTCTTACTTCTAAGTCTTCTACTGAGCCATCATCCGATATAACGATTGGGAAATCGTCGTCTTTTTGAGTATCAGCCACTGGCGACTTATCTCCTCGCGGAGCCAAGCCATCGCCGACAGTCGCGGCTCCTGCCGACTCTTGAACGTATATCCCCGTTCGAATTTCATTGTTTATGGTTGTACTTGTCATATTGGTTTTTGGTTGGGTTTACTTGGATTTTGTTCGGTTTGCTCTAAAATTTATTGGCTGGTTGTTTAGAGTGTCCTGAAGCCCCTCCACCACGTCAAGGTGAAACCCATGGAGGGGTTTGTTTTTGTTTTGTTGATCCTGAAAGAAAGGAAAGTAAACATTAGCCTCAAAATATGCTATGGGGTCAGCAATCTCTAACTTGCTTCTAGTAGGTGACCTGAATGCAAGAATGGGAAGGGCGGAACGCGGAAGGAGTCGAAAACGAGCAAAGAGGACATGTAAGACAGTCCAAAGATTCGGTTAAGAATAGGAATGGCAATCTTATACTTGAATTGTGCCTCTCGCTTGGACTTTCGAATTCTTAATGGTACCAACGAAGAGGATTATCTTGGTGAATACACGTTTGTTGGCAAACAAGGGAGTTCGTCGTTGACTACGGTCTTACAGGTGATGCAGGGTTGCAGATTTTAAGGTGCCCTTGGGGTAAGCCTTGATGTGGCGGAGCGACTTACGGTAACTACTACTAAGAAGCTTAGAGCTATGCGATCGCGAAACTTGTATTCGCAGTAGGGCCTCCCATGGTCGACAGGTCGAAGCGGAGTAGGCTGTTACTACTAATTGCCCCACAACGAAGGAGTGTTCCCACCAAGGCACTCCCAACGAGGGACGGCATCGGATGAATTTCTTTTTTGGAATCAATGGTGGCGTCCTCAGTTCCAGTTAGGTCGAACTACTTGGTGAACACCTTTACGGGCTACTTCGACTTATTTGAAATCCAGGCCGTAAAAGGAGCGGTTTTTCTGGCTCTTGTACTTGGAGTCACATCAAGTGCCTGGTACTCCAGGTTGGGGGTTGTACGTCGGGGTGACTTCCCGGAACGGAATTAACGATGACGACCCACGCAAACGATTTGGACAACGAATTTCGGTTTTGCACTTGGAATTTTAGGTCCCTTAACAGAACACGTGCAGCCGAACAACTAGCGGAAGCCCTTGACTGCTATAAAACAGATATATGAACAACTGCTATATATACTACGGCGACTGCTACCGGGAACAAAATCAGCGTCTATTTGGATGTGGATTAGTAGTCGGGACTCGACTTAGGAGGAAGGTCTTGAGTTTCAACTCAGTGAATGAGCGCATCACGACAATCCGCATCAAGGCTAAATTCACCAATATCAGCCTCATCTGCGCTCACGCCCCCACTGAGGAAAAGGATGAAGACACTAAAAACAGGTTCTACGAGGTCCTCGACAAGACCTATGAGCAATGCCCTAGCTATGACCCAGCTAAGCTGATTAGAGAAGAAATTTTTGGTGGAATAATCGGACGACGATTTTAGTCTAATCGACTTCGCTGCAGGGCGAGACGTAATTGTAGCAAGTACGCGATTCCCACATCTCGACATCCAAAAGGAGACATGGAAATCTGTTGATCAATCAACCGTCAACCAGATTGATCACATTGTGATCGACGCACGGCACATTCCGAGGTGCCAACATCGAATCCGACCACTACCTTGTTGTAGCCAAGGTACGAATGCGGATATCCCGATCAAGGCCAACACGCGAAAATGCTAGGAGGAAATTCGACATCAGAGTGCTACAATCGCAAGAGATTGCTAGATCTTTTTACGATTGCTGCCAGTCCAAAATGTAGAGAGCCAGTGGCAACACCGCCAAGCAGCCATCAAATATGCCGCTTCTGAAGTGCTAGGGTTTACACGGCCACCACAACGAAATCCCTAGTTTGACGATGAGTGCCGGCGAGCACATGCAGCTAAACAAGAGGCATACAAAGCGGCGCTGCAAAGAAGGACACGAGCAGCTCGTGAGCTCTACTTCTCAGAAAGAAAAAAAGGGAGCATGAGAAGCGCGCGATCGAGGAGATAGAGGGATGTCGCAACAGGAACTAGGTTCGAAAGTTCTACAAAAAGGTGAAACAAACCTCCAGGGTGTATAACCCCTGCCTGTAGAGACCATCATGGGAACATCGTAGTGGAACCACAGTCAGTGCTGAGGATATGGAAAGAACACTTTTCCAAGCTGTATAATGGTGACGACGTGCAAAACTCCGCCAGTAATACAGAACCATTCAATTCGTATGCAGAAGGCCAACAATTCCACCCACCCGACATGGACGAAGTGAAGATAGCGATATCTAAACTTAAGTCGAGCCGCTGGAGCAGACGGGCTAGCCACCAAACTGTACAAAGCAGCTTGAGATGATTTGGTTAGGAGCATGCACCAGCTCATCTGCAAAGCAAGCATGCCCGACGAATGGGACCTCAGCATCGTATGCCCGATCCTCAAGAAAGGAGATCCCCTGAACTGCACCAACTACAGAGGTATGTCTCCTTAACATCGCCTATAAGATCCTCTCTGCCGTGCTGCGTGAACGCTTTAAGCCCTTCGTCAACAACCTGATAGGTCCTTATCAGTGTGGCTTTAGACCCGGAAAGACCACCATCGATCACCCTACGGCAGATCTTGGAGAAGACCCAGGAACTTCAAATCGATAACTACCACATTTTCATCGATTTCAAGGCCGCGTATGACAGAGCAATGTCTAGTTTTGGCATCCCAGAAAAACTCGTCCGTCTGTGTGAGATGACAATGGAAAACTCATGCTGTTCCACCATGGAACCTAACGGACGCATTTTATGTCAAAAAAGGTTTTAGACAAGGCGATGCGCTGGCATGCGATTTCTTCAACATTATTCTTGAAAAGATTGTGCAAGACTCCAACGTCAACACCAGAGGCACAATCTTTCAAAAGTCCGTCCAGTTACTAGGATACGCAGACGACATTGACATAATTGGAAGAACACAGCGTGATGTCAGTGGAGCGTTTGTGAGTCTTGAGACGGAGGCCAGGAAGATGAGTCTAGCGGCTTCTTTGGACTTAGAAGGCAATTGAGTAGAAGTCTTCTCCCGAGCAACTAAAGTAACACTCTTCAAAACCCTCATCATCCCGGTCCTCATGTATGGTGCAGAGACATGGATCATGAAAACGCGTTGGGCTGCTTTGAGAGAAAAATTCTTCGAGTGATTTTTGGTCCTGTCTGCATTAATGGAGAATGGAGACGAAGATTCAACCAAGAACTGTGCGAGCTGTACAGCGACACTGACCTAGCCAGAAAAGTTAAGGTCCAACGACTTAGATAGCTGGAACCGAGCTGGCTGGAGATGTTTGTTGGGTGAGGCCCTGGTCCGACCTGGACTGTATAATAAAGTTGTCAATCAAGCAGACGGCTGAAAGCCATGCTTTATTGTTTTAAATAAAAAATAAAATTAAATGAACAAATAAAACTAAACTAACTAACATTAGTCTCAAAACAGATACAGCTCTATCGGCAATTCCTTGGGAAATATTTCTCCCACGGAATTTTTCTCTTCTCGAGAACACATTCCTCCTATCGGCAATTCCTCGCGAAATGCTTTTCCCTGGGAACAAGTTTTACCAACATAAAAATGAGAAAAAAACATTCGAACATAGCATTCGAATATTTTGACATTTCATTTTAAAGAAAAAACAAAGAAGTTAGTTTGTGTAAAAAGTTTTAATTAATAAAAATGCAAGGATGATCAGTGTTATTGATATTAGAAGAAGAAGAACAAAGGGCGAAATGAGCCGAGAGTCATACGACGTGGTTTAAGAGATCGTTAAAATCCCTTGGACAGTATGCACTGTATGTATGTATATATCAAGCACTGTATGTTGAAATAGCTATTGGTTTAAATCATCACTTTTTTATGACATGATCCACAGATTTCACAATTATTACATCGTTGTTTAAATATTTGGTTGAAAGACTTTTTAATTTCTTATCTCATGCAAAGAAACCTAGCGCTGTTCCTTCTTTTATAACATTAATTTAATAGGAGGCCCAATAGAGTTGAGGTTTTGCTCTAGCTGTTTCCAACAATTTTGGACATCATCCTTGCTTTTATTTGTGACAAACCCATTTGCAATGTCCTGGGTTTTTTCCATTAAAGAAATTTAATTTTCGATTTGCTTGGAATTTGAAGAATAAGACCTTAAAAAATCAATCCTTTTAGTTAGTGTTAATAGCTACGTTTATTTATTTATTTATATTTGTTCTAAAGATAACTTAAATAGTTAATAACATATGGGATTCCCTTGCAAAATTGTGACGGAATATTCCACGAGAAAGAGAAGAAAATTTCCCATAAAAAAACAGTTCACGATAGGTAGATATTTCTCGCGGAATTTTTCCCTAATTTCGAAATTAGTTCACGATACCTATTTTTCGAATAAGGGAAAAATTTCTCGGGAAATGCGATTCACGATAGCCCTGATAATCTACAGAAGTATCTTACCTGAGCGAATAAAAGCAGCACATCTGATTGTTAGTTTGTGCTTCGGTGTAAACAAATGCATGTAGTTCTCCCTATTGGTCTGTTACCAATTTTATTCGGCTGAAGAAGAAATACACATAACCATCGGTCTTCCTCAATTTCTCATAAGTTCCCTGATCGATGCCGAAAATCGCATGAAAGCCTAAAGGATCTTCTCTCACATGCATCAGCGACCAATATTTAGTTGGAAGATCATTTTGCTTGGCGATAACTTTGAAGAATTCGTCCGATGTTAGCTGGTAATTCTTCAAACGAACTCTGGCTTTGTAGCGTTTGCAAAATGTGATTTCCCTAAGGATTTCTAAATTAGCTTCGCCCCACAAACGATTCAAAATTGGGATTTTGTTCCGCAAGAACTCCACAGTCTCTTCATTCTTGCAAGAAATGTGCAATACTCGGCGATGCATTGCACATTGGCCGACATTGATTCTTGAAGATTTGTTGGCATATTCGTCTTGGAGGATAGTCTCCATTGCGTCGATTAGCATTTTTCGTTTATCTTTGAGAATTTCCTGAAACGGATTGGTTTTGTCAATCAGATAGACTTCGAGTGGGAAGTGCTTCTTGATTAGCTTTAGGGGCAATTTTGTGTATTCTGCATTGAATGGTTTGCTTGAGTATTTTTCACCTGTCAGTAGTCTGCGTCCATTTCGAGTAGGTGAACGACTTCGTGTGATGTGTGGTCCTCTCAAACCCATGCGTCTTCGGACATCTTCGTACGGATTTATTCGGGTGCGTGTATCGGTTATTAGCTTTAAACCTTTGGAATATGAATATGAACTGTTAGCTTCGGTTGCACCAGCTTTTATTGCCGGACTAATGAATTGATGTATAGGCTGAAGATGAATAGCCTGGTGGTCTTCGTGGTAGTTTGGATCGTTGAGTGATAAATCTACATTATGATTGCGTGCCACTGGCGACTTATCTCCATGCGGAGCCAAGCCATCGCCGGCAGTCGTGACACCTGCCGACTCTTGAACGTATATCCCCGTTCGATTTTCATTGTTTGTGGTTGTCATTGTCATAGATTTATTGTGTTTGGGTTTGCTTGGTTTGTGTTTCGGTTTGCTCTTAACATTTTGTTGTTTTCGATTGTTAACGAGTGTCCATAAGCCCCTCCACCGCGACAAGGTGAAACCCACGGAGGGGTCGATCCAAAAGACGACTTTAACATGTTTATAGCTGATGCTGCCTTCTCGTTCTTGGGTTTGCTTAGTTTTCCAAGCAATGTTTTGGTAGCGATGTACTCAAGCCCCTCCACCGCGACAAGGTGAAACCCATGGAGGGGGGTTTGTAGTTTGTTTGTGTTCTTTCATTTATTTCTTTATTTCAATGCAAACTTATTTGAAAGAAGAACGTACAAAAAATATTTTGTATTTCGATGACTAAATGGATCGTTGGAGTTAGAGTTTCCATCAAAGAATCTGGAAAATATAGAATGTTGTTCCAAATATTATTTGCTTCAATTAGATGTAAATAAATAAATAGAGTGGCGCGACAGCTCTTGAAGAGCCAAGGCCAACTCTAATGAACAATTCTCTGAGTGCGTGTGAAGAATTGAGAGGAGCTACTGGTTAGGTTAGGTTAAGCGGGCTGATAGTTGGTTTTGTTACCATCACACTTAGATCAATGTAGATCCATTGTGGTACCCCGAAGTGTTGTAACTTCCTGAAAAAATAAATAACCTATGAATCATGTGGTTCGTTTTACCATTTAGAAGTCTTGACAAAGTTTAGTAAGCTTTTGCCTGGTAGTTCTGATAGTTCCTCTAGTAAGTTGCCTAGAGTTTTCTTCCTAGTAAGACAGTGAAGGACAGTGGCAGAGAAAATGAGCAGTGTCGTCATACTCGTTTTCATCACTACAGCCTCTACAAAGGTCATCGGTACTAAGCCCCATCTTTTTCTTATGGTAGCCAAGTAGGTTGTGCCCTGTAATACTGCCGATAAGGGATATTACGGAAGATTTATTAAGAGTTAAAATCCAGTCGGATCTTTTCTTATCGTATCTAGGCCATAGCTTCCTGGTGTTAACACAGGTTTCTAGGAGATTCCATCTGTTGTTGGATTTTTTGAGGATGATTTTACTGACATTATGTTTCAGTTCACATAACAGGATACCTATATGATGGTATATGAGAGAGGGGTCCAGTGTAGAGCCTTTCCTTGCAAGTTCATCCGCTTTTTCGTAACCTGGCACATCACTGTGGCCAGGAGAGTCTTACGTTATGCTGTGTACCAAGAACCTTCAGCTCTTCGCGACAGCAAGAAACAAGCTTTGACTTGATTTGGGTGGCAGAGATAGCTTTTATTGCTTCTTGGCTATCAATGAAATAAGTGATGTCCGCGTGTGATATCGCCATCATGGATATATGTTCAGCAACGTTTTTCACTGCCAAGACCTCGGCTTGGAAGACGCTGCTATGGTCGGGGAGCCTGAATGAATTGGCAAGATTGAGGCTTGCCGAGTAGAAACCTGCACCTAACTCCAGTATTCATTTTAGAACCATCGGTGTAGATGGTGATTGTTGAGTCATTAGTGTAGGGCACACTATTTTCCCAATCTAGTACCATCCAAAAGATAAAAAGGAACAAGTCCAACGGGTCGGATGGCATAACAGGTCATCACCAAAGTGTGGGAGGAAGAATGCATGCCCACTGACTGGTCGATAAGCTCCATATGCCCCATCTACAAAAAAGGCGATCCTATGTCATGCAAAAACTACCGTGGCATATCCCTGCTTAATGTTGCATTCAAAATCCTATCCAACGTACTGTGTGACCGTCTTAAATCGTTCTGCAACACAATAATCGGCAAGTACTGGTGTGGCTTTAGGCCAAATATTCACACTGAGCTACATCCTGGAAAAGACCAACGAATTTCAAGTCGAAACCCACCATCTTTTACTCGAACTGATCCAGCTGTGCCGCATGACGCTAAACAATACGCAGTGCAGTGTTGTTTCAAACATACGCAGGCGCTAGACAAGATGTGTTGTCTTGTGATTTCTTCAACGTCCTGAAGCAGATAGTGCGAAAGGCCGGGTGAGCACGGTAAACACTAACTTCAACAAATCCTCCCAGACCTAGGCTATGCGAACGACATAATACACCATCGGTCGATCCGCTTGAGGCCTTAACAGCGATTGAAGAACAGGCGAAGCTCGTTCGTCTTGAAATGAATGAGGACAAAACAAAGTTCATGCTATCGACAAACAAAAGAACATCTGTCCACCGCGTGGGACAAAAAGTCACTGTTGGTAGCAGCAATTTCGAGGTAATTAAAGTTCACCTACCTTGCAACAAACGACGAAGAATTACCCTATCGAACTGCTGCTACTTTCGGTTTGGCAAAACAACTGGGTTCAAAATTCCTCACTAGGAAGACCAAAGTGTATGCTATACAAAATTTTGATTTTAGTAGACCTTCTCTACCGCCGGCGGGGCTTAGTATTGGACGATAATCAAAAAAGGGCAAATGGTACTGGACACTTTCGATAGAAAAATTCTTCGACGGATTTGCGACAATGGCGAATGGAGAAGAAGGCTCAAACGCGCACTGTACGAGCAGTAGCAAGTTGTGGATGATGTAGTTCTGAAAGCCAAGAATAGACGACTACAGCGAGCGAATGAACGACAACACTCCAGCCAAGAAATTCTTCTCTTCGAAGGCCCCACATTCGAGACAACAAGAAAGACCGAACCTACGGTACAAGGACCAAGTGACTGCGGATGCCAGAGCGCTTGGTTTCGGCGACAGGAGAGTGCATGCGAGGGACCGATCCCCATGGAAGACTGCAGTGTCTCAGGCAGAATTGTTGATCAGCAGGAAAAAGTGACCAAGCTCATAGATAATCGGAAATCGTAAGCTTTTTGCCAACATGACAGACATCGGTCTGGAGGTCGCATAAAGTTTGCATAGAGCAAAGAGGAAGTGGTTATTGCTGAATCAAGAGTAATTGACTGACTTTTAAAGGGTATGCCCCTCACATACATGCTGAAGCTATTTTTAAAATTACCTCTTTCCATTTTCTGTCAACTCTGAAGCAATTCCTTCTCGTCTAAGATTCCAGCTCTGTAATAAATGAGAGAAACAATTAATTTCCCCTGCGCTTCGCCATCAAACAGAAAAGAAACCAACCTCCAGCAGGCACTTTAACAATCGCCCTCTTCATCAGCACAAACAAATCATCCTGGTCCTGTATAAGCCTCAGATAAGTTCCACCATCCACTTCCACATGCAAGCACATGCCATCACCTTCTTCCCATTTTACCGAACTCGCCACCTTCCACTCATCCACTGGCAATCTGTTTTGTTTCTTAATAATTTCCAACACCTCGTCAACATTCTCATAAAAATACGGCACACTGATTTCAATATTCCTCCTGCCGCACGTCCTTGGCAACAATACAAAATCAGATTTAGGCCAAATACCATTCAACCTTCGAATATTTTGTTCAACAAAGGCCAACACTTCGGCATCCCTGCACTCAATCATGAGAGTATCATTGACATAAGCGCAATCCAGAATCGGTGGGCCTGCTGCACATAATTCTGTTTGATTTATGAATTTATGGAATTCGCTAAAGAGTCTCCCTTGGTAATGCAGAGGGATGTGAAAACTCGGAGAGCAAGCATCTCCGATGTTGGCTCTGAGATCGTGAGTTATATATTTTTGACTAGGAAGCAAAACACCTGAAATGGGTTCATCAGCAAAGCGACGTTTTTTGTTCCGGGGTACTAGTTCTGGCTTCTTGCGTTTTATGCCTCTTTTTTCTTCATTCTCCAGCTCCTGCTCCATCGCTCCAAACATTGTATTTATTTCCCAAGTGAAGAAGCCAATTTTTTGCAATCTGGCAATAGCCTTTCCCCAGATGGGGGCACTATAGTGGGCCTCACAACGGGGGAATTTTTGTATTTCTGTCTTCATAGAATTGCACTTGACATCGTTAAATACCGAACCTTCTTCGTGTTGGTTGTCAGCGTGGTCATCTATGTGTTGTTCTTCTTGCATTTCGTCATCGTCACTGTCGTCGATCTCAATTGAAGAATTGAAAGAATCGTTCTTTGTTGTTTCTGTTCCTTCATCGAGCTCTCCTGTGAACTTGTTCGTCGATGAATTGGGGGGAAAATCGGTTTCTTCGTTTTCTGTTGGCAGTTCGGTAGTTTCGAGAGCTAAGCCATTGATATCCGATTCTTCAACTTTAATCTCCGATTCTTCAACTTTAATCTCCGATTCTTCAACTTCAATCTCCGATTCTTCAACTTTAATCTCCGTTTGACTGTCATCGCCAATGGTTGCCATTGCAATTGCCTTTATCGTCTAATAATACTTGTGTTCCAAGTCCCCAAACCGCGTCAAGGTGAAGCTCAGGCTCGCGTTTGTCAATAAATCTGAAAATTTAAGAATTTCATTTGAGTTGGCGATTGGCAAAAGATAAAACGTTCGGTAAACAAATTAAACTCAAAACTCAGTAAATTAACAACAAAACAAAATAATAGGTCCCCGTGGGCCGTGGGGCATCTTCCATGGCATTCATTTTCGCACTAAAGAGCTTTTGTAACCTGATTGTGGAAGGCCAATGAATTCGATCTTTTAAGTGCACAACAATTCATTTCTGACAATTCAATCAATGCTTTTGAAGAATTGATGTCGACAAGTCCTCAGAAGTCCTTTGCTGCCAGCACAAAATATAGAGAACCAGTGGCAACACTGTCAAGCAGCCATAAGAGATACCGCGTCTGAAGTGCTAGGGTTTACACGGCCACTGCAACGAAACCCCTGGTTTGACGATGAGTGCCGGCGAACACATGCAGCTAAACAAGAGGCATACAAAGCGGCGCTGCAAAGGACACGAGCAGCTCGTGAGCTCTACGAGCAGAAAAGGAGAGAGGAGCATACACTTTTCAGAAAGAAAAAAAGAGAGCATGAGAAGCGAGCGATCGAGGAGATAGAGGGATGTCACAACAGGAACGAAGGTAGAAAGTTCTACAAAAAGGTGAAACAAACCTCCAGGGCTTATACACCTCGAACCGAAGCCTGTAGAGACCATCATGTGAACATCGTGTAGAACCACAGTCAGTGCTGAGAATATGGAAAGACCACTTTTCCAAGCTGTACAATGGCGATGACGAGCAAAACTCCGCCAGCAATATAGAACCATTCAATTTGGGTGCAGAAGGCCAACAATTTCACCCACCCGACATTGACGAAGTGAAGATAGCGATATCTAAACTTAAGTCGAACAAAGCCGCTGGAGCAGACGGGCTAGCCGCCGAACTGTACAAAGCAGCTGGAGATGATGATCTACAAAATTTGGTCGGAGAAAAGCATGCCCGACGAATGGAACCTCAGCATCGTATGCCCGATCCTCAAGAAAGTAGAGCCCCTGAACTGCACTAACTACAGACTCCTTAACATCGCCTATAAGATCTTGTCTGCCATGCTGTGTGAACGTTTGAAGCCCTTCGTCATCAACCTGATAGGTCTTTATCAGTGTGGCTTCAGACCCGGAAAGTCCATCATCGATCAAATATTCAACCTGCGGCAGATCTTGGCAAAGACCCAGGAACTTCAAATCGATACCACCACCTTTTCATCGATTTCAAGGCCGCGTATGACAGCGTCTATTGAGACCAATTATATAGAGCAATGTCTAGTTTTGGCATCCCAGAAAAACTCGTCCGTCTGTGTGAGATGACAATGGAAAGCTCTTGCTGTTCCATCACGGAACCTAACGGACGCATTTTATGTCAAAAAAGGTTTTAGACAAGGCGATGCGCTGTCATGCGATTTCTTCAACATTATTCTTGAAAAGATTGTGCAAGACTCCAACGTCAACACCAAAGGCACAATTTTTCAATAGTCAGCTACTAGGATACGCAGATGACATTGACATAATTGGAAGAACACAGCGTGATGTCAGTGGAGCGTTTGTGAGTCTTGAGACGGAGGCCAGGAAGATGGGTCTAGCTGTCAACGGGGGCAAGCCCAAGTTAATGCTGTCAACAAGAAAGGACAACCAACATCGACGTCTTGGATCCGCTATCAACTCAGACAACAACACCAGCGCTGAAATCAAATGAAGAATCACTCTTGCCAATCGCTGCTTCTTTGGACTTGAAGGCAATTGAGTAGTTAAGTCTTCTCCCGAGCAACACTCTAAGAAACCATTATCATTCCGGTCCTCATGTATGGTGCAGGGACATGGACCATGACAACATCCGATGAAAACGCTTTGGGCTGCTTTGAAAGAAAAATTCTTCGAGTGATTTTTGGTCCGGTCTGCATAACTGGAGAATGGAGACGAAGATTCAACCAAGAACTGTACGAGCTGTACAGCGACACTGACCTAGCCAGGAAAGTTAAGGTCCAACGACTTAGATGGTTGGGTCATGTTGAGCGAATGGAGAATAATGCTCCGGCTCGTAGAATCTTCGAATCCAACCCGCAGAAGAGGAAGACCACGACTCAGGTGGAGCACACGGGTGGTAGAGGACCTGAACCAACTTGGCGAGCGAAACTGGAGACAGCTAGCTAGGGACCGAGCATTCTTGCCTTTAGCTATGATCAAACGAACCGAGCTATTAGCTTATTTTGACGGTCAAATATCCCATGCCGTAAAAAAGTAGCAGCCGATGACAAAAGGCATTCTCAACTCTTAACGTGTTCGAGAAAAGTCTTTCGTAATATGTGATGACAAAAAATAAGCTTGGAACCGTTCGAAAAAGTTTTTACGGTAAAATTCATGGTAACAGACCAAATTTGCGCTGAAAAGATGGCATAGATCAGGACGCTCGAAGATTTGGGGTGCTAAACTGGATGGCGTCGCACAGTGTGCAATTTTCGCAATCTAGCGGAACTTTAATGTAAAAAAAATTTCTTTCAAATGCAACAAAATTGGTATCATATGAAAGGTAAAACATCCGGCCATCAAATGGCAAAAACAAAAACAGAAAAATAATTGTATTTACCGTTCAACAGGATCACAAACATTAGCTTGTTGCAAGTGAAAAAAAAAATTAAATCTCATTGCTTTTCTTGTGTCAAGTTTGTAACAGCGTGGTCAAGTGTAATGATAGTTGTCCATATTCAATTTATTTTATTTATTTTTGGTGGTATTTAAGAACTTCTCAGCGTAAGTTATTTTTTTTTACACTAACAAATAAAAAAATAAAAAATCGTTTGTTTGAAGACCTTAACAGTGTTGATTTTTATTTTGTTCTGAAACTTTGTGAAGTGTTTTAAAAATGTATCCACGTGTATCCATCGTGCTTTTGGGCTTAAAATCTCCGTTTGTATATTCTGTGTTAGAATTCATTTACTTTTCTTGCCCTTTTTTTGCCCACCCAAACAAAATTTTTTTTTAAGAGACCTATATTTTCGTGTTCTTTTTTTTATTTTTTTCTTGAATTACTCAAAAACTATTCATCATACAAACATGAAAACAAAATTTTTGCATCATAATTACATTATAGAACATGCGTACCAAATTTCATTACAATCGGCTTAGCAGTTTCTAAAAAATCGTTTTTGAAAGATGAACGCACAAAAAACGAAGTGATCTTATCAGGGTTTCGTTTTCATCTCAGTGTAAATACTCGAAGTTCTCCTATTTGAATCATTTTGTGATTTATTTTTATTTTTATTGTACTCTATACATATGGAACTATTTTTAATTTTTTGTTTCAAAATGCCAGGCCCAGTCGTTTCAGAGATGAGGGGGGGGGGTGTTGAATACCCTATTTTTGACTTTGCATATTTTTCAATATTTTCAAGTAAGCTTCTAAATCTCAAAAAAACAACATATTATTCCATAATCTAACAGTTTTATATCAATAACACTCCAATTAAACACTCAACGAATAAAGTTCCGCTAGATTGCGAAAATTGCACACTGTGCGTCGTCGGTCAACAATCGGGATGCATGGAAGAACTTGCTGTAGGAGGATCCCGGAAAGAGAGAGTGGAATGGAGTTCCACATTCGCGTACATAAGACATAGGACATAAGAACGATTCTCTATAATTGAAGGTACGTTCGAAGTTGGGCTTGAAGGAAAACTGATGGGCGAGTATTACGGGCTCCGCTATTAACACGGGCAATAACACCAGCCAGCGCCGAGATCAGACGAAGAATAACTCTTGCTAATTGCTGATTCTTTGGGCTAAGAAAGCAATTGAGTGGAAAAGCCCTCTCTCGATCAACTAAGGTTGCACCCACCCTCATCATCCCAGTCCTGCTGTATGGTACAGAAGCATGGACCTTGACAAAATCGGAAGAATGTGCCTTAGGCTATTTCGAGAAGAAAGTTCTTCGAAAAGCCCCGTGTGCATTGATGGGGAATGGAGAAGAAGATACAACAGCGAACTTTACGGGTTGTACAACGACGAGGATCGAGCCAGAAGGGTCAAGGTCCAGAGACTCAGATGGCTCGGTCATTTAAAGCGCATGGACACCAATACTCCGGCCCGGAAAGCCTTGTTCACTATTCCCGAGGGACGAAGAAGGAGAGGAAGACCGCGAATCAGGTGGCGCACCCAAGTGGAATAGGACCTCAATCACACTGGAGACAGCTAGCTGGGGACCAAGCTGGCTGGTGGAGACTCTTGATTGAGGCCCAAGTCTACAACGGACTAGAGCGCCACCTTAAGTAAGTATTAGGGGAAAATTGTTCAAGGAGAGGAATGCAACTGGCTATTTCACTAGAGAACTTACAGGAGGAGTAACGATAGAACAGATGGAGACACGAAACGTTACGGCGGTGATCTAAGGAAGTCAACGAGTCAGTGAATTCTCTATCACCAATCATTCTTAGTGCTCTTTTTTCAATCCCAAACAAGAGACTTAAGTATGTAGCTGGAGCACCAGCCCAGCTTGTGTATAGATAGTAGCCAGATCAGACGGGAGACAAATTACTTGCATCGTCTTAAGAAAAGCAAAAAACATCTTGCGGCATTTTTAGCGATGTCGCATATGTGCTCGTTCAACAAGAGGTGGTCAGTGATGCTCATACCGAGAACCTCGAACAAAGAAGCTTTCGGTCTTCGAGATATTTCTTGATCTGACAGTTTATCAGCGTATCCATGACCTAAGAAAGAAGGGACGTAAGTGCAATCGGTCGATAATTGGAATTGGAGGGAGAAGAAGCTTCGCATTTTTTTGGGATTGGCTGGACAAATGCTGTTTTCCAACTACTCGGAACGAGCCCAGAATAGGAAATATGGAAAAGCTTAAGCAAGCATTTGCCAGCGTGGAAGAACACCTCTTCAGAATAATAGCGGGGATACCATCCGGACCAGCGGATTTATGTATGTTGAGATCTTTTAGGAATCTCACCACAGCACGCGTGCGGAAGATTTTTCTCATCAAATCATTGACGCGCTCAAAAACTGGAGGAGTCATGATACTCTCTGGCAACGAAGAGTTAGAGGCGATCTGCCTAGCAAAAAGCTTGGCTTTTGCAAGAGAGCTAACAACTGGAGTGTCATTGTCAACGAGCGTAGGGACCGAGGAAGCCATTGCCATTGCATTGGACTCAAAGACTTTGGGTTTTCTTGGTTTGTTTCAATCATAGTTCCAAGATTGAAACGTGTAAGCCTCCCCACCACGACAAGGTGAAACCCATTCGAGGAGGAAAAAATCAAAACACCACCGCTTGCTCGATTTCTTCCATAATATAACGTTTTGTTTTATTATTTGTTGTTGGCTTAAGTATTAAGGGAGTACAATAGAAAAATAGGGATTATGTCATTCATTTAGGTAAAAGGAAAACACAATAAACTATAAATTTTCGCAATTGAATACGAAACACAACAATATACTGCATTCTATGCTAAGGAAAAGGCGGAACATGTAAATACGACTAAAGTAGAAGTAAAAAGAAAAAATACTCATAATAAAGAGAGAGTGAGAGGAAACAAACGTAAAAACTTATGGGTTATCCTGCGCCATCCATTGGGTGACTTGGTTGATTTTGCAGACTGCAATTTCACTACCTTCTTCGTGCTTCTCAACGACCTCGTTGATTTTGATTTCGCTGCCTGGTTGGAGTTTGTTTTTTAGATAATCAACTTGGGTCTCGGTTAGTTCTGGGAGACCTTAAAAGAAAGAAAGGAATAAGGTTAAATATGAAATATGATTGTTTAAGCGATTTACATTGAATTCATTTTAATAAAGACTTCTAGTTTTGCTAGCAACACATTTTATCTAAGTTTATCTTCGACTACTACAAGCGATTTAGTTGATCTAATAACACGGGAAAAACTGCAATGGGCCGTAGATAGCTTTGATCCATATAAATCTCCAGGACCAGACGGAATCATTCCGGCCGAACTACAAAAATGCTCGGACATGATCATTACACCATTGGAAATCATTCTGACAAGCTGTTTAAGGTTGAGATATATTCCCAAAGCCTGGAGAATGTCAAAAGTAGTCTTCATTTCTAAAGCAGGGAAACCCTCCCACGTTAACCCTAAAGATCTACGACCAATCAGCCTATCATCCTTCCTTCTTAAAACCTTGGAAAGATTGATTGAAATTTACATCAGACATAACTTAAAACCATGTCTCATTTCCACAGCTCAACATGCGTACTCTAAGGGAAAATCAGTAGAAACAGCACTTCATTCGGTGGTACGTAGTATTGAATATTCATACAAAGAATATAACCTAGTAGCTTTCCTAGATATCGAAGGAGCTTTCAACAACGTCAATTACCAGGCGATCACAACAGCAATGGACAAGCTGAAATTAGAGAAATCACTCAAAGATCTTATAAGTCTCATGCTCAAAAGCAGGACAATAACTTCCAGCATGAGAAGTTTTACTACCACCACATCGGTGAATCGAGGTACCCCCCAAGGTGGGGTCCTTTCCATGGTAGTAAACGAACTACTAACATCAATGAAAGTTGAGGGTTGCTGACGACGCACAGTGGCCCGTTTTCACTTTTTACCTTGCAAAAATCATAGCTCCGAAACGAAAAAAGATATCGCTTTTTTTATTTAGCAGGGAATTTCCAAAGCTATGTTTCGTGAAAATTTTAACAAAATATGTTCACAGGGTGTTTCAGAATTAAGTCTCAAAGTTGGAAGTTTTTTCAATGTCATACAAATTGTTAAAAATGTATCCACAATGGCGAAAAATTTGTTTTTGTGAATGATTAGAGAACAATTAGTTTTGGTATAGCAGGAAAAAGAAAAAAAAATAACACTTGAATAGTCATAAAAGCAAACAAAAATTTTTTTTTTTTTAAGTTAAAGTTTTTAAGTTTTATAATTTTTGATATGCAACCAATCAAACCATCAATATTTACATTCAAAATCAAACAGGGTGTTTCAATTTAACTGAAAATTACCACAATTTCAATATTTCAATGAAAAAAACAACCCTCAAATTAGAAAAAAGTGTTTTAAAAGTACGAATATGGAGAAAAATAAAGCATAAACGTTAGATTTTTATCTTGTTTTATTCTTAATAATTTACTTATATTATTTCTTGAAAACTATCATCTAAATTCAATGTTGAATCTAATAGATCTAACATTTCTGGGGAGTAGTTTGCTTTCAGTTCTTTTTGATTTCTAGCATGCCTTTTGGAAGAAATAAGTGGATCTGATGAGATTGCTAGCATAGTAAACAGGTCTTCATTTTGCCGAATTCTTGAAACCTTGCTTGTATTTTGATACCTGTATCTTTTATAGTCCTTATTTTTGCATTCCTGAGCTTCTTCTGATAATTCCCCAAGTGGAAGTGACTGATACTCCATAATATTTTGACTATGAACCAAAATTTAATGAAGTGTAGGGGTGAGTTGTTTTTCTGGATAAAGTTGTCTTAATAACACTTTTGTATACTCCCCAAATTTTACTGTATTAACTTTTTCTCGGCAGTTTAAGACATTAAGTATTATTTGAAACCTTTTAATAATTTCTTCATTGACTCCAGTTATTCGGGCAGCTGCATCCGGCTGTTCAAAGAATCGCCTGGAAGTATTGCCATCATTGGTATTTCCAAACCCAGGCTTAGGTTTATCCACATCAAGTCCAAGTTCTTCATGGAAACGCTTTTGAATATCCTGCTTCCTCTTTTTTTCTAACTCTTTGATTCCAATAGAGCTATCCTCTCCTTCCTTAGCAATCGTATAGCTAAGTTTCAAAATGAATTCCATGCACCTAATTCTAGCATGCAATGGAGAAATCCCATACTCGTAGTTATGTTCGTACGTAATATCTCCTTCATCCTGTGCATTAAACTTCTTTTGAGTTTTTTTGCAAATAGGACATGACCGTGTTGATCTATTTTCCGTTAGTTCATTTAAAACTTTCCCATCAATCATAGTTACAAAAAACTCGTGTTTAACTATTAATGTTCCTTCTTCATTCACTTTATAAGCTGTTGGTTGAATATTTAATATTTGATTCCGGATATCGTTGACTGTCATATTTATAAGATCGCCAGTTTCCTTAGAATATTGAAATTAAATAGGTCGACAGAAATGAACTGATGATTTTCACCATTTGGGCAATTTAACCTGAGTGGAACAACTGATGCCATAAACATGTTTTCGTCCGATTCATTTCCTGTTGAGTTAATTTTTTGCTTGTACGCACTTTGGTAAGATGATCCATCGCGACCCCATTCGCTCCTTAATGTAAGATCTGTTGGTAGTTCAAGAAGCTGATTCTCGGTTTTGGTTTGTAACAACCTCTTTGCTGTATGATCCATGATGTCCTGAAGCTTAACTGTTGCCGATACTTCCGTGATTTCCAAATTTTTGGGAACTGCTTCCCGCAGCCCTGGAAGTGCTTTTAAACCTAACACCTCTTGACATCTTCTCTAAAATGGTGGCAGCCAACTCATGTGTGAGGCTTAGAGCCACCTCTCAATGGAACAGTAACAATACTGGTCACACTACTATTCCAGACAATTTCAGATCTATCCCAGATCGCTTAGACTATACCACCCCAAAAATGGTATTCGGTAAAAGCTTCCATGTTTCCATCCCTTCAAGATCCTCCTGGGAAGAAGAGAGACCCCTGGCAGACAATGCGGTACACTTCTATACAGACGGTTCAAAGACCGACTACGGAGTTGGAAGTGGTATATATTCGGAACAACTGAATCTCAGTCTATCATACAGACTTCCCAATCAATGTAGTGTGTTCCAGGCAGAAGTAATGGCGATTGAAGAGGCACTATCCTGGCTCAAAGAAAACGTTATATCTTGCAAGGATATACGAATCTTCTCGGACAGCCAAGCCACTCTCAAATCTCTCGCGTCTGTCTCCACAAACTCTCAAATAGTCCACGATTGTCGATCATCTCTGAATGAGATGACGGAACAGTTTAATATTCACCTCATTTGGGTGCCGGGCCACAGAGACATCCCGGGAAATTGCAAAGCCGATGAGCTCGCCAAAAACGAAACCATCTGCCTACTGTTAGACAAAGACATAAAATAGGAATACCACTTGCTACATGCAAATATCTTCTCAAACAAAATATGCTCTAGAATCTACAAATGCTAGATGGTCACAGGGTACCACCTGCCTAGCAACCAAGCAAATATGGCCAAGCATAGACCTGAAACGGTCAAAAGGCTTGATCTCCCTGAGCAGACAAAATATAAGCTCTACAATTGGAGTCATAACAGGACACTGCCTCATAGGTAGACATGCTCTGAGGCTAGGGGTCTACACAAATTACTTCTGTAGAAGCTGCATGGACGAGGAGGAAGAGGAAACAGTTCAACACCTTCTATGTACATGTCCGGCACTCTCCAATAGAAGGATAATACCAGTGAACTGGCAACGATCGACACAAAATGTCTCTCTAACTTCATTAAAAGCACGAATTGGTTTGTTTAAGTTCATTACTCTCCCATGAATATTTTGTGGTATCACAACGGATCCTTGAGGTCTAAGTGAGTCAACAACGACTAGACAACTACTACAACCTAACCTAACCTAACCTATCTTCGACTACTGGGTTACGTTTTTCATAGGAGATTGAAGAACAAACTCTTGTTCTGAGATAGGGAGCGTCGAAAAGGCCTTTGGTAGCGTCAATAAGGAGTACATCTGGTTAGCTTGACGGAGACAGGCTTCCCAGAAAAACTAATTTAATTATGAAAGCAACATATGATGGGTTCAAGTGTCACGTTCTGCATGATGGTAGGTTGTCGGGCGATTTTGAAATCCATAGCGGAGTCAGGCAAGGCTTTATTCTGTCGCCAAATTGTTTTTGTTCGGTCATCGACATAAAATGACACACATTCAATTGTTGTAATCATTAGCTCAAATCGACACATTCTGTTGTACATTGGAACCCCCGCTGTCGACAACACATAAGCCAAACAACACTCGTCAGCGAATATAAACTATTCAACCACGACCGAAGCTCGTATTCCTCTCATCATGGATGAGATATTTCCACATGCAATGGGTATGTGCGCGATCGTCATACAATGACGACGACGACGACGCTGACAAATCAGATATCTATGCCACTGAGTGTCTGATTTGTTTGGATTAGAATACGAGGAATGGACTCGTTAGCAAATCATGGGTAATGGCCCGCCATAAATACAGCCGAAAGTGTTAATGGAGGGATACTTGAAGAACAAGCAATCGACTGAGAATGGTTTCGCTCCCACGACTTATCGTAATTGTTGCTGGCGTCAGTACATTCCTTGTTTGGTGTCGTTGGATCGCGAAGGCCTGGGTTGATACCAGGTCTTGGACTCGGTTGGTGTTTGGAGTTTCGGGTGTGATTCAGTTCGTTCGAGCAGTCAAACTTTTTCTGGAAGGTTGCTTTTTTCTTAAGTCTTCTCTATTAGGACCCGACCCATTCGATAAACGGGGAATAAATCCCCAACAGTTTTTGCAGGCGATAAGCGATGTACAACGCACAGCTTTGTCAGGTAGCAGAAGGATTCAATGGTCAATGGACTCCTAGATTATTCAGACGCCGATTGCTTAATCTCTCATCACGATCATGGATCTGCATCAAAAATGACAACTAGGGTGAAGAGAGAAGCAGCAATTGTGGGGTTGAAAACTCTCTCAGCTGAAAAACGAAGCTAGACTGTTTCGCACAAATGTCGAATCTGTCATAACAAGGAAGCTGCAAATCTTCGTCAATATTATACGAAGACGTAAAAGGCAATGGATTGAACATACGCTTCGAAAAGGTTGCTTTGCAAGTCAAGCAATGCAATGGAATCCGTTCACACAAGATAGAAGAAGAGCTGGGCGATCGACAAGCACATGGTGGAGGACAGATGAGGAGGAATCAGCGGCACTAGGAGGCAAGCTCTTAAAAAGGTTAGCAAATGGGCCACTAGATGTGGACTTAGAGTTAGCCCGAACTGATGCTATTCACTACCAGAACTAAAATATCCTCCTGTCCTCTTCCGAGATTAAATGGGCAATCACTTACTTCATCCAACAGCCAATGAGCAATGTCCTAGCTATGACATGAAAATTGTGGTCGGCGACTTTAACGCAAAGCTGGGAAAAGAGGACATCTTTGGCGGAACAGTCGGAAAGCACAGCCTGCAAGACACCAGTTCCGGTATCAGATTCAGGCTGATCGATTTTGCTGCGGGGTGAAATGTTGTGGTAACAAGCATCTGGTTCCCACATCTGAACATCTATAAAGGAACATGGAGATCTCCCGATCAATCAACCGTCAACCAGATTAATCACATTTCGATCGACGGAAGGCACTTGTCCATCAAAATCGACTCGAACCAGACAACTACCTCATCGTAGCCAAGGTAGTGCTATGAATATCCCGACAACAGTCAAAACAAGAAAATGCTGCAAGAAAATTCGATGTCGGACAGCTACAATCGCAAGAGAACGCCAGATCCTTCTCTGATTGAGTGTCAAGTAACCTCTTAAGGAGTCCTATGCCACCAACATCAAGTATCGAAGACCAGTGGCAGCAGCAGCATTGCCAGAAAGCAGTTAGACATGCCGCATTTAATGTGCTCTGTAGAGAGAAAATTCATTTCAAATTTTTATACGACGAGGCGGGTGCAAAGATGACAGTATTAACAGTTAACTGTTTCATTTTAACAAAAGGAATGCAAAAAACAATCGTCTTTTTCTATTGTCATGTTAAGGAAAATGCGTACCAACACGTGAACGAAGGATTAATTGTGAAATTTAAGAAAAGAAAGGTCTTGGTAAAGTATGCTTGCAGTTATAAAGGGCAACTTTCCTAAATCAAAAAACAAATCTTTATCAATTCCATTTTGTCCAAATTCAAGCGGTACATTTCTCTGTTGAATTGTTAACAAAGATATAACACACAGGGTACTCATGTTTCAGGTAAAGTTGAATATTAAGTTTAAATTGTTAAACAAGTAGAGCTTACCTTATTGTACCCCTTATCCTTATCCACCCCCAGGGTGGAGTTCTCTCACCGCTACTCTGGGTTCTTGTCATGAACGGCATACTCTCTAAATTGAAATCAAGTGGAGTAAGGATAGTAGCCTACGCTGATGATCTTGCATTACTAGCGACTGGCAGGTTCCTGCCCACTATCAGTGAACAAAAAGAATACGCCATCTCGTTGGTAAGCAAATGGACTAAGAACTGTCGGATGACGGTCAATCCAGCTAAAACAGAACTAGTGCTATTTACTAACAAACACAAAATACCTGATTTTAAAATGCCTTCAATTGAAGGCTGCCCTCTTAAGATCTCCGACCACGCAAAGAATCTCGGTTTGATCTTAGATAAAAAACTAAACTGGGGCTTGAACACCAAAGATAGATTCAAAAAGGCATCGACTGCCTTTTACCCCTGGAATAGAATTTTCGGGAAAACCTGGGGACCAAACCCTAAAATTATCAGATGGATGTATTCGGCAATAATTAGACCAATACTAACCTACGGTAATTTGGTATGGTGGAAAGCTTTAGAAAAGAGCACGAACCTGAAAACTTTGACAAAAGTTCAAAGGCTTGCGTGCACTGGCACTACGGGGGCAATGAGATCCACTCCACATGCGGGACTGGAAGTTATACTCAATCTTATTCCCCTAGACCTCTTTGTTCAAGAATCTGCGGCCAAAAGTGCCATGAGACTTAGTCAAACTAAAGTCTGGAAAAACAGTTCCATAGGACATGCCCAGATCCTTCATAAAGTTATGGGTCATAGTACTACAACAGACTATAAAATACCAGAACTTGACTTTCACAAACCATTCCAGGCTGCCATCCCAAGCAGAGAGAAATGGATAGATAATATACCATACTCCAGTGAGTCGTCAATAGCTATCTATACTGATGGCTCTAAAATTGACACTGGTGTAGGGGCAGGTTTCTATTCCGAATCTCTCAAGTTAACTGCCTCGCTTAGGCTTCCAGACTACAGTAGCGTCTTCCAAGCGGAGGTCCTGGCAGTGACAACAGCTGCTAAAAAGGTATCAATGATGGCGATACCACGAGCTGATATCACATTTTACATTGATAGCCAAGCGGCAATAAAAGCGATTATTGCAACTGAGGTAAAATCAAAGCTTGTTTCATGCTGCCGCGAAGAGCTCAAGGTTCTTGGCGCACAGCACAACATTAGACTCTGCTGGGTCCCGGGCCACAGCGATATACTAGGCAATGAGAGAGCCGATGAATTAGCAAGATTAGGGTCAATGCTTGACGTAAGCCAAGCTCAGCTAGTTAGCACACCTACCTGTTATCTAAAACAGGAAGTCTCAAAAAGAATAACTACCAAGGCCGATGAAAGGTGGAATCTTCTTGACACCTGCGGCACAACAAGAAAGATCTGGTCCTGTTTTAACAAACAAAGAACTGAAAAAATTATGCAGCTACACAAGGGATCACTTCGATCCCTTGTTAGCACTTTCCCATCAAAGGAAGCAACTGCTTGGCAACTATTTCTTCGGGGATTTAGAAGAACTCTCTAGTACGCCAGGTACTAACATTCTGAACTTCGTCAAAGCCTCTAAATGGCTTGACTAACTGAACACATAGGTTTTTCTTATTAGCTTGAGAAGCAATACTCGCGGGTATCACAATGGATCTGTATTGATCTAAGTGTGACGGTAATAACATCAACTGTCAGCCCCTAAACCTTACCTAACCTACCTTTTTGTATTGATGAATGTTAAAAAAATGTGGAAACAGTTATACAAAGTATGGAAATTCTTTCAAAATATTTTATGAAAATGCAAAAAGCAGCTGCGATTGTTAGGTTTTCAAGATTTAACGAATTGTGTCAAACGAAGGCAAAATAAACTGAAAATTTACGACAAAAACAGAGATAAGAGAAAGAAATCTCTGGAGGGAAATATAAAAAATATCGATAGCAAGAGACAAATTATTTAATCGATGACAGGTGTGTTCGATTAGCTCTCTGGAACGCTCCGTGGCGCTCTGATTTCGCACTGAGCTGTTCGATGTCGCTCTTTTTTCGCCCCGATGCATTTCCACCGTGTTCGATGTGTAACCATAATTCATTGAAAAAGAAGTACAGGAAGGGGTCTTATGAAAAAGAAGACAAACACAAACGTATTACAACAGGGCTGGAACCTTTGAACTCTCGTCTCATAAAATACTTCACGTGCATAAGAGGTGGGGGATTCATAACCTACTCTGGCAACCAAGGAATTTGCATCCAATGTTAGCTTTGTCAAGAAAACTTCCTAACATTATTAAAGAGCGTAGGAAGAATACAACAATTCTGTATCATTCATAAACCAAACAAAATAGAAGAAAAAATAAAAACTCACCTTCAATCAAACAAAGTGTTGTTTTGCACGGCAAATCCAAGTCCATTGGATAACGCCTAATGTCCTTAATACTAACTTCAGATTCATTAAGAAAATCAATAAAAACAACGACAACGATGTCCGCTGGCAGAATTTCCAACACTTTAGCGCGATACCATCCGTCTTGAAATTTAGCCAAGCAATATTCTTCAATTCTGCAAATAAAAACAAAACCCACACAGCACAGTTAGCTTGAAATCAACCTTCAAATTGTATGAAAACTCACTTAGGCTTATATTGTTTTCCAGTGTCTTGGTAGTCATTCAAATAAGTTTGAATTTCTTGCAGATTGGGCTTGTCCTCGAGCAGAACACATGCGATGAAATTGAATTGGAGCAACGAATTGTCGACAATCATCACATTCAAGTTTGTCGCTTTGATCGGTAAATTAACTTGCTCAAATGGCTGTTCAGAAAAGGGAACCTACGTTAAGGAATGTCGACAATAAAATCGAGAGTAAAACTTACCGGAACCATAACAGGCCTGGCAAATTGAGATGGCCGAGCTTTCGACCTACCCACAACCGAAGCAGCAACAGCAACAGGTGGTGCTGCAACGGGAGTATCTTGTTTCTGTGCTGCTACAGGCGCTGGCTCCTTTCGTTGTTCTTGTTTAGGCGCCACCTGAGTCGACGGCAGCTGTTCGCTATCGTTTTTATTCTTTTGAATGAAAATGTTTACTTTCTTGTTTAGGCTATCCTCGACGCCATCTAGAACAATCTCACACGCTGGCTTCTCACGGTCATTGTAGACAATTTTGGCCTCAATGTCCTCGAAAGATTTCATGAAATCCAGCACTTTTTGGTTATCCTTGATGAACGGAACTCCCTTCAACGTAACCATAATGACATACTGCTTCAAAGTGGCACACTGCATGCTGATATCTTTCAATTCGCTAAGTTTCTTTGTGGCCTCGTTGCCAAAATCAAAATAAATGACATGAATATTGTTCTCGTCTTTGGCGCCAATCACTTGAACTCGATAGGCGATGCCATCATTATTGAAGTCCGTAATGGCAAATGCATTTTTATGTGGCATTGTTGTCAAGGGTTTAGCATGGGCGCCATATTCATTGATGGCCTTCAGAACGGCACAATAGCCATCGTTATCAGCCTTCTCGATGGATCGCAGGAATATGCGATTCGAGCTGCGAAAGGCTGTCACTAGAACATTGCTATTGTTTTTGGGGAACGGAGCCTGCTCGATTTTTCCGATATTGGTGGCCTTGTTGGCGTCAATCAGATCGGAAGCATTTTCCGAGCCATTCACAGACGACCTGGGTGGTGTTGACTGGTTTTGTTGCTGTCGTTGTGGTCGCTGATTGGAATTTTGCTGCTGCTGTTGTTGTTGTTGTTGTTGTTGTTGCTGCTGCTGCTGCTGCTGTTGCTGAGACTGGTTTCTATTCATCTGACTTTGGTTTGGCTGCTGGTGATTTTGCTGCCGCAGAGGTTGATTATTGTTGTTTTGCATTGCGGGCGAAGCCGATGGTGAGTTATTAAGCCATTTCTTGTTCTGTGATGAATTTGCGGAACTTTGTGCTGTTTCGGGCAGCTCCCGGTTTTGAAAGCCATTTAGCGATGGCAGATTTTGATAAATATCTACCGAACTCGAGACGAGTTTCCTAAAAGCAAATAAATCATTTTCAAGGACTCCAAACAGTTACGCAAGTTACTTACGGCATAAGAAAACAAATAAACCGATGAGTTTGCCAATCGTTCTTTTGACAATTTGGCGAACAATAGAAGTCACCACACCGAGAGCAAATCAAAACTGTTGGCGATTTACAGAGGACACATGGTCCGGAACGTGGGGTGGCTGCTTGAGGGGGTGATGGAGTTGATTCATTGAATTGACCATTGAATTGCTTGTTCTGTGGTGAATTGTTTTGCTAGAAAAAAAAAACAAAATTTATGATTTACAAACCGTTTTATGCTTGAGATGAAGATACCCTTACCTGCGAATAGTTTCGATTTCCCTGATTAAACGAATTGCTTGGTGGGCCGTTGAAACTTCGATTGTGGGACTGGGATTGGCTCGGTTCGTTTTGTTGACGATTGCCTTGATTCGATTGGCCATCCTTGAATGGATTGTGTCTGAAAGGAGGAGAAAAAACGATTTTAATATAATTTTTCCGACAAGTTTTATAGAGTCCAGATACGGGCAGTTGATAGAGACCGTCTTGGTGAAGCTTCATGGTGCAAATCGGCTGCCCTTGGCTTTTGACTTTACAAAGAAGTTAAAATCCAGGGAGACAGCATTCAACAGTCACCATAATCACATTCGGCGATGAAGACTATTTCTGGAACGATACTAAATCCAAGAGCGTTTATTGGTCGTGTGGGCTGCGGTTGGTGTGGATTTTTGATGCTTTGAACACTTTGGATGCGCGCCATTAAGAGAATTCGCGGCGGCCATGTAAACGATGTCATTTTTCAGGGTTTCAACTACCAGCCGATTAGAATCAACACCCTTTCTAACTGGGACTAGCAGAGTTTTTTCCATAGTCCCCAGAAGGCGGACATTCATCCTGATAATTCATGTAATATGATTAGGCTAGTTCAAGTTAGGTTATGCCCCATCTACAAAAAAGGCGATCCTATGTCTGGCAAAAACTACAGTGGCATATGCCTGCTTAATGTTGCATACAAAATCCTATCCAACGTTATTGTGAGCGCCTTAAACCGTTCTGCAACACAATAATCGGCACGTTCAAGTGTGGATGAACAACGATAGACCAAATATTCACACTGAGGCAAATCCTGGTGGTTGGGTGTTGTAGGATCTGGGGGCGTATGCTGTAACTTTTCCTACACACCAAGTGCTTACTTTACATCCTCGTAGTAACCAACGGGTACTGGTTATATCTGTAGATATAACTTGCGCGGGTGCAAAACGGAGAAACAGAAGCACCTAATCAACGGCCCAACAAATTTGGAGGTTAGTGCGAGGGGCTAACAACCCCTCCACAGTAAAAAAAAAACTTGATAGTTATGAGAGAGACAAGCTTCGGATAATGATCCCCCTCTTATGGTAACCAGACCCGAAACGACAACGGTCTATGCATTGAGAGTGTGTACCTGGAATGTAAAAACACTCTACACTCCAGGTGCAACTCAGAAACTTGAATCTGTCCTCTCGCAGTATAAGGCAGATATTACTGCGATCCAGGTAATCGGAGAAAATTCCGCTCCGACGGCTACCCCGATTGGGCCGAATAAGTAGCACTAGGTTTCCAAGACAAAAGATCTACACAGCAACCTGGTGATCTCCGGATGGTCGAACCACCAACCAAATCGACAATGAGCTAATCGGCGCAAGGCACGCATCCAACATCTTAAACGTGCGCACTTTCCGAGGAGCAAATGTCGACTCTGACCACTTTCTGGTAGTGGCTAAGTTTAGAGCTCGAAGACTCAGTCCCAGCCCCCAGCACAGAAGAGGTAGAAAGAGCCATCCAAAAGCTAAAAAGTAACAAGTCCGCCGGGTCGGATGGCATACCTGCGGAACTCTTTAAATATGGAATAGGTGTTTTGATGAACCGCATGCACCAGGTCATCACCAAAGTGTGGGAGGAAGAATGCATGGCCACTGACTGGTCGATAAGCTCCATATGCCCCATCTACAAAAATAAGGCGATCCAATGTCATGCAAAAACTACCGTGGCATATCCCTGCTTAATGTTGCATACAAAATCCTATCCAACGTACTGTGTGAGCGTCTTCAACCTTTCTGCAGCACAATAATCACCACGGTAGTGTGGCTTTAGGCCAGGCAGAACAACGCTAGACCAAATATTCACACTGAGGCAGATCCTGGAAAAGACCAACGAATTTCAAGTCGAAACCCACCATCTTTTCATCGACCGCCAAGAGGTTATGATGGCGATGTCTGAATTCGGGATCCCGAACAAACTGATCCAGCTGTGCCGCATGACGCTAAACAATACGCAGTGCAGTGTGCAAATGGGTAACAGCTAATTCGAGTTATTCAAAACATGCGCAGGGTTTAGACAGAGATGCGCTGCCATTTGATTTCTTCAATGAAGTCCTAGAGCAGATAGTGCGCAAGGCACGTGTGAGCACGGAACAAGTCCACCCAGCTCCTGTTGGTAGCAGCAATTTCGAGGTAGTTAAGCTCACCTACCTTGGAACAAACTTCAATCCCACAAACGACACCTTAGTGGAAGTCCGATGATGAATTACCCTATCGAAGCGCTGTTACTTCGGTTCTACTTTACGGCGCCGCACCGAGTGCTGGACGATAAGAAAATGGAATTGATACTGAGCACTTTCGAAAGAAAATTCTTGGACGGGTTTTCGGTCCCGTATACGACGATATCGAATGGAAAAAAGGTTCAACCGAGAACTGTACGAGCTGTACCATGATGTGGATGTGGTCCAGAAAGCCAAGAAAAGACGACTTCATTGGCTCGGCCACATCGAGCGAATGAACCACAATGCTCCGGCCAAGAAAGTCTTCTCATCGCAGGCCCCAGTTTCGAGACGACAAGGAAAACCGAACCTACAGTACAAGGACCAATTGACTGCAGATGCCAGAGCGCTTCGTTTCGTCGACTGGAGAGTGCATGCGAGGGACCGTTCCCGATGGAAGGCTGCAGTATCTCAGGCTGAGATCCTTCATGCATTGTGAGCCGGATAAGTAAGTAAGTCCAAGTAAGGTTAGGCGTGAGGCTGGTAACCTTCCCACGAAACTCGATAAAGATGAAAGAGGAAATTTTGGAACCAGATTGATGGGCATAGAAGAGAAGTTTAAAAAAAATAAATAGAGTGGAGCGACAGCTCTTGAAGAGCCAAGGTCTAAGTGGCTTATTCCCATCAACAATTCTCTGGGTGCGTGTGAAGAATCGAGCTCAGTCAAAGGCACTCGGAAGTTTTAGCTGCCTTGGAGAGAAAAATTGTTCTTTTGTCAGGAAGAACGATTCCGGATTGGCATATAATCATGAGCTACATACCACAAAGCAGATATAATTATAAAAATTAATCTTGGCGAGCTAGGCACCTACCTCGAGGAAGCGAAGAGGAACCGCTCCTTTGCGGTACAGTTCATGGTAGATTGTTAGAAGACAGCGGTAGACCAAATTTGTGCTGGAGGAATGGCGTGGCAGGACACCTAATCCTTGGGGTGCAAAATTGGATGGTACCGGCTAATGATCGGGACAGGTGGAAGACCTTGTTGAAGAAAGCCGGACCGGTTTTCACTTGTGCCGCAGTTGAGTGCAAAAACTTCATCGACCACGGCGCCGCTGTTGCTGACTATGTTTAGAGCAATATGTGCATGGTTCATCGTACTCAGACAGAATACAATCCCGAGGTACACCAAGAAACTCTTGAGAACTGAAGTCGACACTCAACGACCAACAAGTGAAATTCATTGTTAAATATGTAATCGCAGGTCACCTAACATCAATTCCATTTTGAAAATCTGCTGATTAAGACGCCGCAGATGAATCAATTTATCGTCTTCGAAGCGATCTCGATTTGTATTTGAGACTGAATCTATCTGCGGGGTAAATAGAGGTTTTATCGTTGTGTATGTCAGGAATGCGTCTTGCTGAAGGAACACAGCCTTCTATTGATTTTTTCAGAAGAAATTGTTGACTCTGCACAATGCGGCAGCAAGCAGTTCTATTGCCCCAAAAATAAACAAACTTGTATGGCCAGTCTTTAAGGCCGTGTGCGAATTGGATGAATTGTGGTTAAAAAATAAAAATGGATGAATTTTTAACCACTACTGTCATTTTTTAACCTGCTCAGCAGCTAGTCAAATAATGCAAAGTGTCAAAATTTAACCAAACGTCAATTTTTAACCCATTTTTAACTGAATTCGCACACGGCCTAAGAAGAAAGCGTCGCCAAGCCACATTGGTTGGGTTGGTGATTGTGAAGCACATTTTGGTGTATTGATTTCAGTCCCCGCATCCCAATGAATTTACAAACTTCAAGTAAATGAAATGTTGAAAAAAAACGATTCAATCACAGATAAGATTAAAACGATTCTCTGGATTCAATTACAAATCAATACTTTACTGGATTACAATATTCTAACTGTGAATTATTGCAGCCATTTGCATCAAATGTAGCCATGTAACATGAAACAAAAAACGGGAAAGCCGCAATTAAAAAAAAAACTCACCGGTTAGAGGCTCTTCTGTTCATTGCGGTTTGTGATTAAATTATTTTGCGTATACAGAAAACTTTAACAAATTTAATTGTTAAGGGCAGGAAGAATAAAATTTGTTAGACAAAGTTGTACTTTTTGCAGAAACAAGTTAAAAATTGTTGAGCGAAAAGCGAACCAATTCCGAAAACCACGATCCACGATGAAAACTTCCGCGAAACATGCGAAAAAAAAATGAAAAGAAGGGACGCTGTCAGTGATGCCAAGATGAGTTATTTCAATTTGTTAAAAAATCAGGGATGGCATCTTCAAATGCAGCGATGATAGCATAATGGTGAATTTACATTATTCATTCCTAGATTTTATTTATTTTTT
The DNA here is from genome assembly GCA_943590905.1 of Sphaerophoria taeniata. Taxonomy (NCBI): domain Eukaryota; kingdom Metazoa; phylum Arthropoda; class Insecta; order Diptera; family Syrphidae; genus Sphaerophoria; species Sphaerophoria taeniata. The sequence continues at coordinate 266,685,737 of OX016540.1, forward strand.
GGCTTCAAAAGTTCAAACACTGACAAAATTCCGGTGGATAGAATACTGTGGAATTTGAATGGAAAACTTTTCAACTTGAAACTAATCAATCAATTTCTGGTTTTTCAAATATAGGAACAAGTAAGCCTTTTGCTTAACATTTTAAACGGCCCATGCACAACACACTTGAGTGCACACCGGTGCCCTGACACCGGTTCGGCATTCCGCCACTCACATTACTGACACCAGGAAATCAAAAATGATTTTGCCCACACGGTGTATCACACTCACACTAGACCACAGACGGGGCACACATCTCCTGCATGTATGCACACAAGTAAGCTGTGCATGGGCCGTCTTACACGAGGTCTTCATTACAGGCCGGCTCCCTGGGCATGAACGATGCCCTTGTCGAAGAATCTTGTTTTTTGAACATGACATGAGTGTGGTTCAAATCATGGGACCCTATTCTTGAATTGAAAAAATAAAATATCGCATACATTTTTCGTATACGAGATCAAAAATAGTATTCTTGAACGCTATTCGAATGCTGTCAAACGTCTCGTATACGAAAATTATCGAATGCTTCATCTCGAGTGGTCAGACCCACTCGAGATGGAATTTCGTATACGAGAATCGTGCGATTTTCAAAAATTTTGCTTAGTTTGTGGCTGAATGAATGTGTGTTGGTTGAATGTTTTGAAATGTGATGCAAGAAAAGGGCGCACTAAAAGCGGAATAATGGCAAAGTTGCTGTGTGAGGACTCAAATATACGGATTGGATACTGGTTGAAGATCCTTTTCGACAAAGAAGAAGGCCTCTAGCACATGGACTATATACAGAGGTTCAGAACTGTTTAATCAACAGATCTCAGTAAGATATCGCTGGGCGGCGCGTTATGACTTCGATATTCAAATGAAAATACATTTGTTTTACTTTAAAATAAAATCTTCTTTTAATCAAATATGTTTTCCATTTTATTTGTTGGATCTATAATGGTCTTAACTGATTCCGCAGCTCCATGCATTCCTAATTCCTCCAAAATGTACGCCAAATTGTTCAAACTTGCATCATCATCATCCTCAAACCAAATAGTCAGCATCGCTTTACACGCATCACTCAGATTCTGATTCTCTGTTTCGAAGAACCATATCTCATCTGCCGTATAGCCTAGTTTCTTGCCAAGTTTTTTTTTGCAGTTGGTTCCGACTTTCGGTGTCAACTCTTCGATGTCCTCTTTGCTGGCTGTATTGGTCTTGTGTGCGTTTTTATCGTCGTGTGAATAATGGCTCAGCCTTCATAGGTTCAGATTCCTCCTGCGCAGCTTCGGTTTCGAGGTCGGGTTCTAGTTCTGGAACTTTGACGCTATTCTCTGTTATATTTTCTGTGTTGACAGATCCTCCTCATCTCCAGTCTCAATTCCTAGCAAAGAAAAAAGCTGTATAAGCATTCCTATATTTACAGTGATAATCCACTTACCGGCTTCTCGAAGCATTGCAACTCCTTCGGATAACTGCAAGATCAGTGGCGGTTCAAGGAACTTAAATGGCTCCACCTTGAACTGCGGCCCAACTGCTTGGATTTCTCGCTGATAGTTTTACGCGGAGTTCTTTGAAAATCGCCGTAAATGTATCGCTGATTGTGTGCAGAACTTCGTGGTAGTGATACTTGAAGCCCATTTCCAGATCCAAGCCAACGAATTCAGTCAAGTGGCGATGAGTACTGGAATCCTCTGCATGGAACACGGCTTCAATAGTCTAGCCCTTGTCGAAATCGGCAGCAAATACCATTTACTTGTAGAGTTGAGGTGACTGGGCCAAATAGGCAGAGTCTTTGACGTAGATCAGCATCACCAGAACCCGATTGTTCAAACGCATATCTTGATTTACTCGAATGTTAAGGCCTCCGGCGTCCTATGGAGGGGTTTAAAGGTTTAAAAAAATTTTGTTTTAATAAAAGAAGGCTTACATACGTATTTTCCGGACGCGAGGCATCCTCAATATTCAATGGGTGCTGAGCTTGAGCTTGCGCATTGCGCTTAAGAAAAAGAAACTAAATAATTCTTTTTCCCATTTTTATAAGAACGTGAAATATGATTATCACTGAAAATCATTTGCACATGGCACGTTGATTCGTTTTTATAATTTGAATTTTCAAATTTCAAACACGGACGCTATGATTGCCAAATTCAAAGTGACAACTGAATTGACAACACAAATCAGCATAGTGCTTTCTTTTTTGTTTGCCCTTAAGTGGGAAGGAGAGAAATGAACTCTTAATATTGACAATGCGTTGCCATCTCGTATACGAAATTCATCGCATGCACAAAGTCGTATACGAGTCAATTTGGTTCAAGAATACCACTCTGCTTTCGTATGCGAGATTCAGTATGCGATAATTATCGTATACGAAAATTTTCGCATGGTTTCAAGAATAGGGCCCATGGGCATGAATTTTGACGTTTCGTGTACGTGTAAGGTTTTCATTTGAATGTAGATGTAAATAGCGTATTTTCGTTTGTTCTGTTTCGTTTGTTGTGTGGCGTTTAATTTTGTGCTTTCTGCCACCGCGTTTTAAGATAAAATGATACGACATGACATAATTTGCCCAACGAAAAAATTTTTCTGTTTGTTGATTGGATTGCGGTTGTGAAGTTGGGCAGCTGTATGCTCAGTGGGGACGCTGTGTCATGTCATGTTCAAAAAACAAGATTCTTCGACAAGATGTCTGTGTGGACATGGATTTTTCTGCCTCCATTGGATTTTTTCAAGACATGTTCATGAACACGGCATCGTTCATGCCCAGTGGAGCCGGCCTGTTAGGAAACAACTGCTGAGGATTACACAGCGTCTCCATTGAGCATACAGCTGCCCTACATCACAACCGCAATCCAATCCACAAACAGAACATTTTTTTTCGCTGGGCAAATAATGTCATGTCGTCTCATTTTATCTTAAAACGCGGTGGCAGAAAGCACAAAATTAACAGCCCTATTCTGGCAACCTCACTGATACCTCATAAATCACAATGACCTCATAACTGGTGAGGAACCTGATTTTGTGACTTTTTCGTATTCTGACAAAAACCTCACAACTTGTGACCCTCACAATAACCTCATAACTTGAGGTGAACTTTATATAGTGACTTTTTCGTATTCTAGCAAAATCCTCACAACTTATGACCCTCCTAAAAATCTCAAAATTATGATGGGCTCGTTGGCAGATCATAATTCAGGAACTCGATATGCTGACACTGAAAACTTTAAAAAGAAGTGCAAAAACATGGAATTAAATTGATAAATCTGTTTGAAGAAAATATATTGATATCAAAGGTAAAAATTAAAATACCGATAAAAGTAAATAATCATTTATCTGTAGATTATAGCAAAGGAGAACCTTAACCCTAGAAAGATAAACTGCGCCTCAGAGGCGCCCGTAAAATATATAAATTGCTTTATTTTCTTAACCGACGCTCTAAAAATTTCGTTCTTTTGAGTCAACTCACTCGTCGATTAACACTTGCGATATACGGTTGTTCCGGTTATGTAAGTACTTCTGATTCAGACAGAGATTGATAATAATTGTAATTCTCATCAAAAAATATACCGAAGATCATCGATTTTGTGTTCGTTTTTCGTTATGGATTTGAAATATCCTATTTTAATTAGAAGAATTAATAATAATATAGATTTATGTTTTACTGTCTTTTATGTTTTAAACGATTTTGTTATATTCTTTCGATAAAATGAAGAAATAAAATAAAGATTTATTTAATTTAAACAATAAAACAGCTATGTTTTTTAATCGTGCGCCTCGCAGGCGCATGTTTATCTTTTCAGTACTAAAAAATAAGTTTATCTTTCTAGGGTTAAGAAAACTAAGGAATGTGAACGATCCGTTTTCCCTTCGTTTTCCAAAAACTCTGTGTTGGGACATAATTCAGGAACTCAAGTCACATGATGATCAATGCAGTTCATTGCCATTCACTATTCGAGTACAGTAATTGTTTTGTTGTGTTTTGATCAAAATCAATTATCTAGAAAATAGTTTCTTTCAGTGCTTTTTTCTGGTCCATGGATCTTACCAAAAGTGTGTAGGAAACAACTACACCATTCCTGTAGACAGCAAGGAAAGTCAAAAGAAGCTTTCTTTTAAATGTTTACACTTTGCCAATAAATTTTAATAAGAGTGTACCAAGTTCTTGCAGAACGATGCACCCTATTTGCTGATTGCCAATTCTTGGAATACCGTTTGGGATGATAAGGGAACCTTCAAAATCCTTCGTGGCAGCGATCATTGCGGAATTGAGCTGCAAATTTCAGCTGGATTGCCTGCTGTTAAAAGTTCAAAGATTTCATTGACCTTGAAAAATTTATTTTTTTATATGGGAATTTGTTTTGAAAGAGTTAAATAAATTCTTTTTATATCAAGTTTGTTTTCCCTCGATTTTTTTATTTTCTAATAATTTCTTTTACATTATTTCACATTTTATCAGTTTATAACTAAATCGCAACCTTTGCCTTTCAATACACATACGGATTCCACTTGGTGCCACCCTGAGTCAACAATACCACCCACCGTCAAGAATTGTAAACAGTGGCTTCCGTCTGCCCCAAACAAAACCGATCTATCCCCAAAAATCCTAGCAATATACTTAAGATGAGATCACAAAGTAATGTTCTGTGTATTTAGCGAACGACACCGTCGCCGTCGTCGCGTTGAAATTCCTTAATCCATTTCACTCGATGTTTGGGAACACAACACAATCCACTTTTGTATGTTCGATATTTTCATACCAAATGCCACCGAATATAGCACATTCGATTATAAACCCATTTCCCTCATTTTCTGAGCACTGCCAACATGTTCCTTGTTGTGTTCAATATTGGACACACGACCTGCATTGAAATTGAATTTATTTCCTATTTTTAGATAAAAAGAAAATTCCTCTCAGAACCTACCAACAGTGGCCATGCATGTTTTGTTTTAGAGGGCAGTTGTGCCAATACACGATCGTCGAATTTTAGCAAAATCGTTCCGAAAGTTCCTGCCGCATGAATCAAATGACATGGTTGGCTAGGGTTTTTCCCGAGGCAGTGAATTCTTGTGACTGTTGGAAGTGAGCCAAGCGGAAATGCATCCCCCTCATTTGGACGAACTAGAATTACAAAATGCATCGATTTTGAACGTTATATAACAGCAGTGGTACCAGCTGATTAAATTCTTACCTGGTATTCTCGGAATGAACCTGGAAGTTTTTTTATATCACCCGGTTTCATGTTTTTTGTTGCCAAAATGTATTTGAGTTCGTCCCCAATTGCAACGAGGGCAACTTTGGAAGTCTTGCAACCATCATTAATGACATCAACGACTCTCGAGTTGTCGTGGACCTTCGAGTAGACCATCTCTGACCCACTTAACCCAGTGGTATTTTTGTTTGATTCCTCCACCAATACCTTTTGCTATCATGAGTCCAGTCTCCGGATCTCGACCTGCTAAGTGACTTATTTTAAGCGGCTGGACAGTGTATTCGTCGGTGAAGTGAACGATACGACGAAACTGCTTGCCACCACCTGGTTTTGGAATTCTTCAAGGAATTCCTCAAATAGGAATCTGCAATTGTTGACAAGCGGTCAGAGAGGATTGATTTTTAGTAACTGTTTAGTTGAAGCATTTCTTTGTCGTTGCTGACGTGAATCGAATGGACTATGCAAATAAATTCCAAGATGGAAGTTAAATACAGAATAATAATATAATAAGAATTTCTTACCAATAGATTTCATTCTTATGATTCTTATGATTTCACAAAACTCTTGTTTTTTTTTAATGATTTGTTTTGACAAATCAGCTGGCAGTCACAAAAAGAAACTCACCTTCCTGTGGTGGATGTGTTGTGAGGTTTCTTATGAGGTTTTTCGCAGAATACAAAATTGTGACAACCTCATAAGAAACCTCACAAAAACAACCTCATAAGAAATTGTGATTTGTGAGCATCACAACTTCAGAATAGGGCTGTAAATGTCACACAACAAATGAAACAGAACAAACGAAAATACTCATACACAAACTCATCACTCGATTTACATCCACATTCAAATGAAAAACTTACACGTACACGAAACGTCAAAATTCATGCCCATGATTTGAACCACACTCATGTCATGTTCAAAAAACAAGATTCTTCGACAAGATGTCTGTGTGGACATGGATTTTTCTGCCTCCATTGGATTTTTTCAAGACATGTTCATGAACAGGGCATCGTTCATGCCCAGTGGAGCCGGCATGTTAGGAGAAACATGCTTCTGGATTTCCTACACTGCTTTGGTTGAAACCACACAACCAAACACACCTCACTCTTAACCATCCCTGAATAGAAATGACATGAATTTGCATAAAAAAAAGAAGTAAACAAAAACTGTTGTTTTGGCGGTCGCGGTGGCTAGAAACAGAAAACCAAAATCAAACAATTTCAACTTACAATTATTTTATTTTATAAATGAACATCAATCATAGGCGTTTTTCTTTTTTACATCTGAACAGAGCTTGAACTGTCAAATGAAAAATTGTGTTTCTTTTTTGGTTCAGAGTGTTCAGAGCATCAAAGTTGTGTTACTTTTTTCGTTCAGAGCACTGATTCTGAGTGTTCAGAGTTCGACGACTCGCTCAGAAAAAAGAGACCGAGCATAATGAACGAAATGCTGAGCGCAAGCGTGTTTTTCTCAAGACAATTGAAATGGTGGTGGAAACAAGTCGCACAGGCAAAGATGATAAGATTTATTTTGAATAATTAATTAAATATTTTATTTATTAACAAAAAATGTTAATTTCAGCTTTCAAAAATACGAAGTGTCGATGTCTGAACTATTGCATTTCAAAATGAAATCCGAGCGTTCAGAAAATGTTCAGAGCTTCATTTGTTCAGAGCGTGTTCAGCAAGCTCTGAACACTCAGAGTTCGGAGCTCTGAACTAAAAAAGAAAAACGCCTCATGTTATCTGACAATGAACCGCGTCAAGATTTCTGGAACCCATCGAATGAACCCAAGAAAACCTTCAATCCAAATCCTCCTCAAGGATCTGATAAACAAAAAGACAATAGCGAACGCGGCAAGGCGGATCCCTACCTTGTTTTCAAAACGCCTCCAAATGTAGACTTGAATTGCCTCATGGATCTCTGTTCGTTATATGGCAGAGTCCTTCGTGGACGACAACATGGACAGTTGAACATGTTCTTTATCAATTTTGCAACTATGAAGTAAAACTAGGTAGCGCATTGTTGTTAATCGATTAATCAATGGAGTTCTTTCTTCTTAGTGATTTGACGAATGTTGTCCAAGGCTTGCAGGGAAATCCACTAGTAAACCATATAGAACTGGGCAATGTGGTTAAGGATCAAATAATAAAATTATCTGCATCTGTTCCAGGTGAAACGATGTAAGTAGCTTGTGTCTTGTTTGGATTTAAATTGCTGAATCTAAATAGGCATGGGCAATGTCCTTCTCCTTAGGATATCATATCAGACTCCCAAAGTGGACCAACAATGGCCAGCGACAGGAACAAACAATTCGGTAAGTACAGTGCATAAATCATTTTAAAATTTGTGGCATCAATTTCGATGCAGATAAGTGGTTCACGTTTCTTGGGAGAATTATAAATCCCACAGCTCGCGTCAACGGAGTGAGCATTTCCGAAGAAATTGTTGGACGGATATTCGGTCTCTTAAATGAAAAGAACGAATACAGGAAACTGAACGATTAGTTGTTCCAGGATGTAGAATAGTTCAAAAGGTCATAACGCGAATATCAAAACAGATGAAGGTAAGACCTTTCAGCCAAACAAAATCTTCACCTCCCATCCCTAAGATTCAATCCGAAGACGTTGTCCTAGAGTGACCAATGTCTTCATGGTTATCTTCGTCCGCCCTGCAAGCCTGCAAGGATCGTCAGAACTGATCCCTATTTTATTTTAAACTATCTTCCCCGGTAGATTTTGTACTACCTCAACCAACAAACCTCTCCATCCAGCTCATTCTCTAGCTAGCTGTCTCCAGTTTCGCACGCCGAGATGGTTGAGGTCATCTTCAACTTGCGCGCGCCACCTGAGCCTTGGTCTTCCTCTACTGCGTCGTACCTCTAGGGTGGATTCGAAGACTACGGGCCGGAGCGTTGGTGTCCAGCCTCTTCACGTGACCAAGCCATCTGATTCGTTGGACCTTCACCCTTTTAAGCAGAAAACCAATCTTGATAGTACCTGGTAGTTCCATATACAAAGAGTTGGCCTTTCGTAAATCTCTGGTTAAGAATTCAACCCCCAATGGGCCTGCACACACGGGATGATTAATTTTTGGACTGAAATGGGTTTAAGTCTTTAGTCCAAGCACACACGAGATGATTTCAGCCTGAGAGAAAAATGTATATGTGAACCTCTTTTAAATGTGTGAGTATATATTTCGTACCAAAACTGTCAGCTTTTGTATATGTGTTAGTTTTAGTCTTCGTTCATCCACCAAATTTCGGGTTGAAAATTTCAGTCCGTTTCATATTGCACACTTCGCTTCCCTTGCCCACTAAACTGATTTTAGTCCGGGGGCGGAATCGTGTAAGCTGATAGTTGATAGTTGACAGTCAATTTTCTATACTTTTTTGCCTGAATTTGACTGTCAACTATCAAAAATCAGCTTACACGATTCCACCCCGGATCTTTGTATATATGGATTATATGGTACTATCAAGAATGGTTTTCAAGCAAGCAAGCAGAGAACACACATTACAAACTTATGTAAAAAACTGTCAAACCAAGCAGAAAACCATTCTTGATATTACCTGGTAAATCCATATACAAAGGTCCGGATGAATTAGTCTCGTGTGTGCTGGCCCAATGACCTGATTGTTCTTGTTTTAGTATTCGATAAATAAATTAAACACTTAGGCCGTGTGCGAATTGGATGAATTGTGGTTAAAAAATAAAAATGGATGAATTTTTAACCACTACTGTCATTTTTTAACCTGCTCAACAGCTAGTCAAATAATGCGAAGTGTCAAAATTTAACCAAACGTCAATTTTTAACCCATTTTTAATTGAATTCGCACACGGCCTTAATTTTCCAAACATCATTCGAAAACTACAATCAAACAGGTCTAACATGTAAATAAAATTTAACATCTCTGTTACCGCATTTGAATTTGACTGAACTGTCATTTGTCAAAGCTTGTGACAAAAAACGGGACAACAAAAAAGAATCTTCGCGGCTTCAATTTTTAATTTTTAATATTTCGATAAAAATTGTATTTTTTCACATTTTAAAACAAAAATTACATCACAATGTCTCAAGTTGATGAAGAAATAGCAACTCAATTCAAAAACTGGAATCCAATGGGCGATGATTACAAAGATTCCAAATTCAACACCTATGCCAGTGGTCCCGGTGCAGAATTGGAAGACAGCATGCAACCGGCCGAACTAGCTAAACAATCTGGAAATGGTCGCAAAAGTAAAGATCCATGCCTGGTGTTCAAGTTTGTTCCGACCACGCTAACCCAAGACGGTCTGATGAATATTTGTTCGGCTTATGGCAAATGTTTGCGTGGACGAAAATTTGGCCAGAACATGTATTTCCTTGACTTTGCTTCCATAAAGTAGGTTTCAATTTTTGTTGCTTGCAAGAAGGGTAACTAATTTCCATGTGAATTTTTAAGCGACATGGAGCGAGTCTTCACAGGCCTGCAAGACAACACATACGGTTTTAGAGTGGAATTATCGAAGAACAATAAGGAACAACCCGCTAGGAACACGTTTAACCAGGCTGATGAAGGTCCCAGGCACACATCATTTCACCCACAAAAAATTGATCTCAATCGGTAAAGTGGATTTGAATTCCTGTACATTTGCAATATCAATCTGAAACTATTTCTTTAGATCTTATCAAGTTTCATCTCGTAACGCTCCGAGGCCGACCTTTGCTAAGGCGCCTCTGGTTCAGAGTAAGGATTACGAAGATTCTCAGAACAATCTCCAGCGCAACGATCCTCAGAGACATTTTATGATTGAGGACGATGCCCATGAACTGGAGCGCGTTCCTTATGCAAAGAAATCTGACCCGGAAGATGGGAAATATAATTTTCACACTGGCAGAGCGTATTACACGTGGGTTTTTGCGATAACAATTCTCTTCCAAGAGTGTCATACAAATTTGCGTTTTTCTTATCTTTAGGATGCCTCAAAAGGGTAAACAGTTTATCGAAGAAAAGCAGAAATCTACTGTTGGAGAATTTGACAGCAACAAGGTGAGTTCTGACTTAATCAAAAACAATTCAAAAGAATGTAGTGTGAGGGAATTTTGGCAGCAATCCGGATGCTAGACACGCTTTTTGGATTATCTCTGTGCCTTTGAAAGTTCTTCCCTTTCAGTGCGTGTGGGGCAATCTGCGTTATAATTCAGATGGTTTCGTTAGAACTACCCGCTCTATACTCTATCAACTTTAACTTTACATTCAATCTTATATTCCTCTTCGTGCATCCATTTTCTTTGAAATGACTTTGCGGGTTCTTACTTACTCAGGGTGGCTTAAAATGTTGTTGTGGACTAAGGCCTCAAACAACAGGCTACACCAGCCAGTGAGGTTCCTAGCTAGCTGTTGCACTCCAAGTTGATTGAGGTCCTCTCGCACTTGTGTGCGCCACCTGAGCCACGGGCTTCCTTTACTTCTTCGTCCCACTGGAATGGTGTCGAAGGCTTCCCGGTCCAGAGTATTGGTGTTCATCCGATCGTAATGACCGAGCCATCTGAGTCTCTGGACCTTGACCCTTCTGGCTAGGTCCACGTCGTTGTACAACCCGTAAAGTTCGCTGTTGAGTCTTCTTCTCCTTTCCCCATCCATGCACACGGGGCCATGGATAACCCGCAGAACTTTCCTCTCGAAAAACCTAATTCACATTCGTCCGATTCTGTCAAGGTCCAAACTTTTTTAGCCCAAAGAAACAGCGATCAGCAGATGGTCTGATCTCGGTGCTGGTATTATTGCCCGTGTTAACAGCGGAGCAGGGGTAGACAAACTCCTCTACTACCTCGAAGTTATGTGCGTCTATTGCGACTTTCTATACGACGCGTCGGTGTTGGGTGTCCTTCTTCGAAAACAGCATATACTTCGTTTCGCCCTCATTTACCGCCACATCGGATTGTTGACGAAAGGCTTCAGACGTTAATTATTACGTAGGTTGATTTCTCAGTAGTTGACGCAGTTTAGAGGATCTCCCTTTTTCACGATCGGGCAAACAATTCTGAGGTTCCATTCATCGGGCATGCATTCCTCCGACCATATCTTACAGATGACTTGATGCATGCTCCTATCTGACCGCCACACAAGAAAATGCTAGGATAGCATTTGACATCATGCAGCTACAACTGCCTTTGGCGCCAGTATTAAATGTAAAGAACTAGTGAAAACATTGCCAAGCAACCATCAGTAGTGCCGCTATTTTATCGATTAACAAGAACCGTCGGAGGACATGGACTTAACAATACGCAGTGCAGTGTGCAAATGAGTTACAGCTCATCCATGTGATTTCTTCAATATAGTCCTTGAGCAGATAGTGCGCAAGGCAGGTCTGAGCACGGAATACACTATCTTGCTCCTAGGCAATGCGGACGACATAGACATCATCAGTCGCTTCCAGCGACCTTCACAGCGATTGCAGAACAGGCTAAGTTTTTTGGTCTTGAAGTGAATGAGGACAAAACAAAGTTCATGCTATCAACAAACAGAAGAACATCTGTCCACCGTCTAGGACAAAAAGTCACTGTTGGTAGCAACAATTTCGAGATAGTTAAGGAGTTCGCCTACCTTGGAACAAACATCAATCGCACAAACGACACCTTAGTGTCGAAGAATTATCCAAGCTAAACAACTGGGTTAGAAACTCCTCAGTCGACACTTTGATTTTACCAGTCCTACTCTACGGCGCCAAGTGCTGGACGATAATTAAAAAAGGGGAAACGATACTGGGCACTATTGAAAGAAAAATTCTTCGACGGCTTTTCGGTCCCGAAGAAGAAGGTTCAACCGCGAAGTGTACGAGCTGTACCAAGATGTAGATATAGTCCAGAAAACCAAGAAAAGTTTACTACATGCTCGACCAAATGGAAGACAACGTTCCAGCCAAGAAAGTCTTCTCATCGCAGTCCCCAAGTTCGAGATGACAAGGAAGACCGAACATACGGTACAGAACGCTTGGTTTATGAAACTGTTGAGTCCGTGCAAGGGACCGTCCCCGATGTAGTGTCTCGGGGGGAACCAGTGGAAGTAAGTAAGTAACGAGGATCAAAGGCGGGCACAAACAAAGCACATGCAAAATACTCTACATTCACCTGAGCCGCCCTTCAGGAAAAAAAAGAGGAAACATGCGAAGTACTCAAAATAAACAAATATTCAGGTGCCTCACCTCAATACCTGAAGCACAGTCTTTCAAGCATCTTTTCAACCAATCAGATCAGTGGACGGAGGGAAAAACTAAGTATATGCTGTCTTCGAAAAAGGAGACCCAACACCGACGGCGACGACTCGGACAGAACGTCACAATAGACGCATACAACTTCTAGGTAGTAGAGGAGTTTGTCTACTTAGGCTCCGCTATTAACGCGGGCAATAACACCAGCGCCGAGATCAGACGAAGAATATTACTCTCGCTAATCGCTGTTTCTTTGGGCTAAGAGAGCAATTGAGTGGAAAGCCTTCTCTCGAGCCTGCCTTAGGCTGTTTCGAGAGGAAAGTTCTTCGGGGCATCTTTGGCCCCGTGTGCATTGATGGGGAATGGAGAAGAAGATATGTACAACAGCAAACTTTACGGGTTGTACAACGACGTGGACCTAGCCAGAAGGGTCAAGGTCCAGAGACTCAGATGGCTCGGTCATTTAGAGCGCATGGACACCAATGCTCCGGCCCGGAAAGCCTTCGATACTATTCCCGAGGGACGTAGAAGGAGAGGAAGACCGCGACTCAGGTGGCGCACACAAGTGGAAGAGAACTCAATCAACTTGGAGTGCAAAACTGGAGACAGCTAGCTAGGGACCGAGCTGGCTGGCGGAGAATGTTGTTTGGGGCCCAAGTCCGCACCGGACTATAGCGCCACCTTAAGTAAGTAAGTAAGATCAGTGGACGACATTAACATAACAGTCTAATGTCAATGGGGCGTTTGAGAGCCCTTCTTTGGACGTGAATGTGACGGTTGATGAAGGCAAAGATGAATGACTTTTGCGGCTTTTTCCGGGCTCAGAAAGCAATCGAGTAGTAAAATCCTCTCTTGAGCAATTAAAGTCTCGCACATTGGCCATTCCGGTCCGGCTTAAACTCTTCATAAGTGGATGAGAACTAAGAATACTTCGCATAAGCTGTCTGAATAAATCAGAATGGGGCATAGATTTAGTCACACAAATCAAAACAATCTACGAATAAAGTAACGGCTTTCTAAAGAACAAACAGAAGTGAACTCCAGTCCGCAAAGACTCCAAAAGTCCAGACTGATCCAAAGTGGAAACTGATTTGCCATCTGACAAGTTTTTAAGTGAAAATTTATTGAAGCATTGTGCTCAGATGATCTTCAAAAGTTGTCTAGATCTGGTCTATATACCTCAGCGATGGAAAGAAGTAAAGGTAGTATTCCCCACGGCGGGCAAATGCTCGCATGTCAACCCTAAAGATCTAAGACCTATTAGCCTATCATCATTCATTCTCAAAACTCTGGAACGATTGAAAGATATCCATGTACGTAATAGCATTGATAAGAGACTATCGATGTCTCAGCATGCTTACTGCAAAGGGAAATCGGTAGAAACAGCCTTGCATACTCTGGTAAGAACTATCGAATACTCCGTAGAGCAAAAGGAATATACTATGGTTGCCTTCCTGTATACTGAGGGCGCTTTCAACAACGTTGACACTTTTGCTATGACGACCCTAAACGTCGAATACTCACTCTGTGAGTTGATTAATCTAATGCTAAAAAGCAGGATCATCAGCTCTAAGATGGGAGATTTTTGTACGAAAAGGTCTGTCAGCAGAGGCACTCCACAAGTGGTGTTCTGTCTCCTCTCCTGTGGAACAAAGTAGTTAACGAACTGCTAAAATCCCTCGAGAAGGAAGGCTACAGAGTGATTGCGTATGCCGATGATGTTGCTATCGCAGGCCGTCACAGGAAAACATCCTAATACACTGAGTGACCTCCTCCAAAACGCACTTAATATGCTCAGCAGCGTTAGACACTCTCCTCCACCTGACACCACTCGACATCTTCAGCAAACAAGTGGCAACGAGTACAGCTAACTCAACGCCTCATCTCAATGGACCAACAATAATGTGGGACATTCCATCATTTTGAACTTCTTCGGTTCTATACCAAAGTACATAGACTACACCATTCCAAAACCCTAATTTGGGAAAAACTTCCAGGTCTCCATTCCATCCAGAGATGTATGGGAAGACAAAAAACTTCTGGATGACAAAAGCATTCATTTTTATACAGATGGATCCAAGACAAGTGATGGAGTTGGTAGTGGTGTGTACTCAGAAAAGTTTAATCTAAGCATCTCATTCCGCCTACCTAATCATTGTAGCGTCTTCCAAGCGGAAATTTTAGCGATCAAAGAGGTTCTCTCCTGGCTAAGAGAAAACGTGATATCAACTTCCGATATCCGCATCTTCGCTGACAGTGAGGCTGCTATTTAATCACTCGACGGCCCTCGATTGTCGATCATCTCTTATGGAGATGGCGCAGCAATTTAATATTCACTTCTGCAGGGTGCCGGGCCACAGAGACATCATGGGAAATTGTAGAGCCGATGAACTCGCTAAAAATGGAAACGTCATACCTATCTCACCTGAAAGGGAAAAGATAGGTATGCCGATAGCTACATGCAAACTTTTGCTTAAAGAAACAGCGTTAACGATACCAAGGTCTAGGTGATACAATTTTCCTACGTGCGCAGCCACAAAGCTCATATGAACGTCACTTGGCCTGAAGCGCTCTAAAGACTTGTTATCTCAAAGCCCCTAATAGGCGTCCTTACGGGACACTGTCTTATAGGCAGACACGCAATACGACTTGATGTAGCCTCAAATGACTTCTGCAGGAGCTGTATGGACGAGGAAGAAGAGGAACAATCTCTCACCTTCTTTGCTCATGCCCTGCTCTTTCACTAGGACGCAAACTTCATCTGGGAGAATACTTTTATGATAATCCCAGTGAACTAGCTAGTAAGGATATCAAATATCTTCTTCACTTTATAAAAAGCTCAAAATGGTTCGACTAGTAAGAAGTAATTCTCTAGATTCATGTGGTATCACAATGGGCCTTTTCTTTTGGCCTTAGTGTGCGGATCCTGTATCCGCAGCCACTTTAATCTAACCAATCTATTGTTCTCAGATCAGCGTATTTCAAACATATTAAATCATGCAGCCGTGCAGCAATCACTTCTTCACAGTTCACAAAATCAACTTCATACTTCTTGTACACAAGAATAGTGTAGAGACCGACGAAAAATGCTTACATCGACGGGAATTCATTAATTTTACTTACCGAAAGTCTCCTTTGCATTGATAATATTTGGTTCGCACAGGGACAGGCATAAGCGATTTTGGAATGCCCCACACCATTACCGACTTCCGTACGACTCTGGTTTCTGTTTCTGGTATGAACTTGAAATGCGAATCCGACACAAAACAAACCAAACAAAACAAAACGACTACAAAGCAAAATGTAAAGGAAAAGCTGACATGAGGAAAAAAAATCACCACAGCCTGCTTTGATTTGCTGATTGTTTTTTTTTTTGCAATTTTAAAATTTCCTTATTTTCCTAAAGAAAAAAAAAAAAAAAAACAGCTTTGAAATGCACTATGCAGTCAGAAATGAACTGCAAACGCCCATACATTGTCCAACTCAGGTTCTTTGGTCAGACAGCTCAGACTCGGTATCAGTATTATATTTGCTTTCAGACTTCTACCTCGCTTTTTGTTAGAAATTCTATTTGGATTGTTGTCAAGGTTGGCTTCTTATCTTTTATCGGTCAAAATGAAGCAAAATCAAACAAGGGAAACGGTGAGTCAAGGTTTCCGAGTGTTAAGTTGCGTATTCTAACCTCAAACTATAGCATGTCTGTCAGTGCATTCTGCAACTCCAACCACTAAGCCATTGACTGATCAATTTTTTTTTTTTATAATTTGCACCCACTCAGGGGATTTTTTATACCCTTTTTATGCCAGAGACACAGTGAGTGCATTAGGAAAAAGTGAAGGGGTTGGAAAGGAGGTGTCGATGTACATTGATCTTGAATTCTTGTACATTGCAATGATCGGGAAAGACAGAGTGTGGAAGAGAGTTCCACATTCGCGTAGTACGGCTAAAGAATGATTCTCTATACTTGAGAGTACGTCCGAAGTTGGGCTCGAGGGTAAACTGATGGGCATTCCTAGAAGCGCGAGTATTACGGGCGAATTGTTTGAGGGGAGGAACGCAACTGGCTATTTCACTAGAGCAATTACCATAGAAGTAACAGTAAAACAAGGAGAGACACGCTACGTTGCGACGGTGGTCTAAAGGGGTGAATGAGTCAGTGATCTCTCTATAGCACCAATCATTCTTACAGCTCTTCTTTGTATTCCATCTAAGAGGCTTAAGTAAGTAGCTGGAGCACCAGCCCAGAGATGGGAATTGTACTCAAGCTTTGGACGGATATATGTTTTATAGATAATAGCCAGATCAGAAGGGGAGAAAAATTTCTTGCACCTTCTTAAGAAACCCAAACATCTTGCGGCATTTTTGGCGACATCGCATATGTGCTCGCTCCACAAAAGGTGGTCTGTAATGCACATACCGAGAATCTCGAGATGTTCGGTCTCATTGATGCAAGTGCCACTCATGGACAGTGGCAAGGGGGGTACATCTCGCTTCGACGATACAAGACAGCATTGAGTTTTCGAAGCATTAAACTCGACGCGGTTTTTAATTCCCCATTGTACAATGCTGTTTAAGTCAGAGTTTAATGAGCTTATCATATTTTGCCGTTGCAGGTCCACATCCGAAGTGGAGGGATGTGAGTCTGGGAACGAATATGTAAAGCTAAGGGAACTATCGTCGGCGAAACAATGAATTGGATTAGAAGTTACAGACAAGAGATCATTTATGAAAATGAGAAAGAGGGTCGGAGACAAAACGGAGCCCTGGGGCACACCAGCATTTATGTTATGGGTTTCAGACTTGAATCCGTCCAATACAACTTGTATTGAACGGTTCGAAAGAAAGTTTCTAATCCATCGAAGAAGGGATTCATCGATACCGAAAGCACGCATTTTCGATAAAAGAGCAAGATGCCAGACTTTATCAAATGCCTTTGAAATATCAAGTGCAACAATCTTACTTTCTCCAAAACGATGTAAAGATTTGTTCCACTGTTCGGTGAGATAAACCATCAGATCACCAGTGGACCTGTTGCTGCGAAAGCCGTACTGCCGGTCATTAAGAAGCTTTCGGTCTTCGAGATATTTCTTGAGCTGATAGTTTATCAGCGTTTCCATGACCTTAGAAAGAAGGGACGTAAGTGCAATCGGACGATAGTTGGAGGGAGAAGAAGATACGCCTTTTTTTGGGATTGGCTGGACAAATGCTGTTTTCCAACTGCTCGGAACGAGCCCAGAAGAATAGGATAGATGGAAAAGCTTACGCAAGGGTTTTGCCAGCGTGGAAGAACACCTCTTCAGAACAATAGCGGGGATACCATCCGGACCAGCGGATTTATGTATGTTGAGATCTTTGAGGACTCTTGCCACAGCACGAGTGCGAAAGAAGATTTGCCCCATGGAATCATTGACGCGCTCTAGAGCTGGGGGAGTCATGACACTATCTGGCAGCGAAGAGTTGGAGGCGAACTGCCTAGCAAAAAGGTTAGCTTTCGCGAGAGAGCTAACAACTGGAGTGTCATTGTCAACGAGCGTAGGGACCGAGGAAGAAGAAGAATTCTTCATATTTTTCACAAAAGACCAAAAATTCTTACTGCCTTTAGGACATTGCAGTATTTTTTGCCTTAATTTTTGGTCATGCAAAAACTTAGTCCGTCGAATATGGGCATTGCAGGCCTTCCTGGCTTGCTTAAACTTGTTCCGGTTTTCCTCAGTTGGGTTGGCTCTATAACACCGGAACTTTACTTCTTTTTCCCTGATAACCTCTTTACAGCTTGAATCAAACCATGATTTTTCCTTAGGTTTGATGCTTTTAACTCTATTCGGGATAAAAGTTTTCATTCCCAAGATAATCATATTAGTGATCATATCTGCGCTGGCGTCTACGTCACTATCGAGGAAGCATAGTGACCAGTTAAAGATCCGGAAGAAGTTATTGAGACCGTCCCAGTTGGCTTTCTCGTATTGCCATACGGTTCTCTTCGGAGCTCTTTCTTTAACTGGATTAGTTTGGCACGAGAAATTTGCAGATATTACACTATGGTCTGATCTGCCTAGAGGCGTTAATACACTGATAGTGTATTTATCAGGGTCGGACGTAAGGAACAAGTCAAGAGTATTTTCCGCTTGGCCATCAATATCCGATATTCGAGTGGGCTCAGTGACCAGCTGAGTAAGGTGGTTAAACTCAGCAAAAATTTCAGCACACATTCCTTCGGGTGTTGTCTGGCCCGAATGGAGAAGCCACGAAGAATTGTGTACATTGAAATCGCCCGTAATAACGATTTCAGTGTGAGGGTACAGGGAAACAATTCTTTGGATGGAGTCAGACAGAGAATCAAATTCGCGAGAAGTTGAAGCTCTGTCCAAATTTGGGCTTCGATAGAGGAAACAATAGTGGATGCTGTGCTTATTTATGGTGAACTTGAACCACATAAGATTAAAAAAAGGGTCGGAGCTATGTCCGTATTGTGGAAGGAATTGATAAGCGACATCATCCCTAATGTAGACGGCGAGACCATGGTGGGAGAGGAATAAAGGCACTAAGCAATACCCATGAATAAGAAATTCTGTAGGGTCGGTAACGGTATTCTGACCTACTTGGGTTTCACTCAGTGCCAAAACAGCTGGCCTGTTTGTAACAGTGTGAATGTACACAGCAAGAAAATTAATTCTCAGCCCACGAATATTGCAATAATCGACTCTGAAATTATCGATCATTGCAAGTTAAAAAAATAAAAGACCAAAACAGACAAGATCTAAAAGAGTAACTGAATTGAATAACAGAAATCTTTACGATTCAGCGCCACTGTCAGTGTTATGCCTTAACGGCAGCGTGAATCGATCCGACCCTGGAATTCAAACAGTTAATCTCTATTCATCTGTTATTGACAACACACCATATGCACACATTGAATGAGTAAAAAAAAAAAGCTCAATGCAATGTAATGCATATGATAAGCTGTCAATTGTACGACGGGGAAACGAGGAGAACGGGATGGGTATGTACTTACTGTGCTCTTGTGGCTAGCGGGTATTTTTAAGTCTTTTTTTGTGGGTGCAGTTTTTGGTGTTGTTTGCAATGTTATTGTTGTTGGTTGATTGCGATGGTTTTTTGTTGGTTTTCTTTTTTGCTCGTTTTAGAATATTTTTATGTTGGGTTTGAGTGTTTTATTTAATGTTTATTATTGTTCTTTTTTGTTGGTGGCGTTTATTAATTTAATTTTATTTTTTGTTTTTTGTTAACGGACGCGAGGGACGAGGACGGGACATAAAAATAAACACTAGAACAAGAGACAAAGCACTGCACAACCGGACTCTTCGAACACTTGACGGATCAATGCACACATTGGCGGATTAAACCTTGAGGGCGCAATAGGCAAGCATCTCATCGGCGCCCCTATATTTATTTCGTCATTGTCGTCCTAGCAGATCAATAATTGAGCGTCTAGTGGACAAATCTGAATCCACAGGCACAGTACGAAATGTTCCCGTGCCAGTGAGACAAAGAAGTGCCCTTAGTGCCGAGAATATTGCTGCCGCTGAGGCTTCAGTTGCAGAAAGCCCAAATGTGTCTCTCACACGTCGTTCTCAAGCGTTGGGCATCTCTGTTACGTCGTTGCGGCGAATTTTGCGAAAAGATCTTGGCCTGCATCCTTACAAGATTAACTTGACGCAAGAACTGAAGCCGCTTTGACTACCAGAAGCGTCGTATGTTCGTGAATTGGGCTGAGCAACAACTTGACAATGATTCGGATTTTCATCGAAAAATCATCTACATCTGGCTAAATGGCTTCGTCAATAAACAAAATATGCGGTTATTGGTCAGGCAGCAATCCACACGTACTCCATGAGTCATCATTGCATCCCGAACAAATTACGGTTTGGTAATTTGGACGGCGGCGTCATTGGGCCGTACTTCTTCTATTGATGATCAAGACCAGCACGTTACTGTGAATGGGGATCGCTACCGTTCAATGATAATAGCATTTTTTTTTGGCCCCAATTGGATGATATGGACTTGGAGGACATGTGGTTCCAACAGAATGGCGCCACAAGCCAGACAGCGAATGTCACAATCAGTTTATTGGAAAGCAAGTTTGGAGAACGTGTTATCTCACGAAATGGTCCAGTCGCTTGGCCGCCTCGGTCGTTCGATTTGACGCCGTTAGACTATTTCCTGTGGGGCTACGGTCAAGTCTACGGTCTATGCCAACAAGACAGCGACGATTGATGAACTTCGTTCGAATATTCAATGTGAAATTGCAGCAGCATCGGCCGCTTTATGCTTGAAAACCGTCGAAAATTGAGTTCAGCGTCTAGACTTCTGCAAGCGTGCCCTTTTGTTGCCTCGCGCCCCTAGGCAGTAGGCACATGCCTAGTTTGCCTTTAGCATAATACGCCACTGATATGCACAAAACAACAAGTGGGATCACTGTTCGCTGATTAGTGATTACTTTTGTGGGTATCCCCATTTTTCATTTCATTTATGCTTTTTCTTTGTTTTTCTTTCCGTATTTGATTTTTTTTGCTTATTTCTTGAACTTTTTGATGAATTTTTTGTTTATTCAAAAGCAACACGAATTGTGAACTAGTCAGACGTCAAACATAGACACAGGTTTAACATTAACAAATAAAACTAGTACCGACTACCGACTGTTTTGAATAAGATTCAAGTTGTTTAATGCTCATTCAACTATGTTGCAGCGTCTTCAGAAAATAAATTTGGAGAAGAAAGCCTTGACAAGTGCTGGTGAATTGTTGCAAGAATTGAATAAAGCTCTAGCCAAAGGCAAAGACCCTTCTGAAGTGGAATCCATAAAAGGGACCATCAGAAACACGCTTTCGGTATCTATTTATATTTTTAACTCTATCATTTAACTCATAGCTGGCCTAGAAAAGTGTGCATGTTGATAAAAGTGTTGAATAAATCTGCTTAAAATATTAACATTCGTTAACGTTCTCAAAAAAGTGTACATACGTGAGTTTACTGCATGAATAACGAGTAGGTATGTTAATCTAACATCAATTAAATAATCCTGATTCTGCATGAAATTAAAATGTATGTAAAGGGTTTTTCACTACGAGCAGGTAGATGTGATTCGAAGCCCAGTCAGCGAACAAACGGCGTTGTCTATGGCCATGAACTTTGAGGATCTTGTACGGGTGTAGGCCAACCATTCCAGGCTGCCATCCCAAGCAGAGAGGAATGGATAGATAACCATACTCCAGTGAGTCGTCAAGATGGACACTGGTGTAGGGCCAGGTTTCTATTCTGAATCTCTCAAGTTAACTGCCTCGCTTAGGCTTCCAGACTACAGTAGTGTCTTCCAAGCGGAGGTCCTGGCATTGACAACAGCTGCTAAAAAGGTACCAATGATGGCGATACCACGAGCTGATATCACCTTTTACATTGATAGCCAAGCGGCAATAAAAGCGATTACTGCAACTGAGGTAAAACAAAGCTTATTTCATGCTGCCGTGAAGAGCTTAAGGTTCTTGGCGCACAGCACAACAGGCCACAGCGATATACCAGGCAACAAGAAAGCCAATGAATTAGCAAGATTAGGGTCAACGCTTGACTTAAGCCAAGCTCAGCTAGTTAGCACCCATACCTGTTATTTAAAACAGGAAATCTTAAAAAGAATAACTATTAGGGCCGATGAAAGATGGAACCTTCTTGACACCTGCGGCACTACAGCCCTTAACCTAACCTAACGGGTGTAGGTCCAAGTCCCGACGCAAAATTTGGCAAGTTGCAGTCTATGAAAGTCCAAGTTCTTGTGCACGGCGAGGAATAGACTGCCTCGGGTTCTGCTGTACACTTTCACGGACCGCGGCGATGATCTCGACCGATCTTGAGTTCCTTGAACGTACGGGTGTTGGCTGATTGTTTTCTCAATCGGTCGTCTCAAATTTGGCTACCAAACGTTGAAGAGTCGTCTGGAAGGGCCACCACGCTTAAAATAGGCGCAACGCGCGCAAAGTTTGCATTAACAAACACTCATTCGCGCCAATTGAAAAACCCTTTATTTAACGGACATACCGCATTTACTTTCTTACTTAACCGGGTCCAGATTCATGTAGAATCTCAGTTTGAGACACAGCAGGTTCGGTCTTCCTTGTCGTCTCGAACCTGGGGGCTGGGAAGGGAAGACTTTCTTGGCTGTAGCGTTGTCATCCATTCGCTCAAAATCACTTTGTCTTTTGAGTGAGGAGTTTTGAACCCAGTTGTTTGCCAGACTGAAGAAGCAGAGGTTCGCTAGGGTTATTCTTCGTCGGATCTCCAAAGGTGTCGTTTGTGGGATTGATGTTTGTTCCAAGGTAGGCGAACTCCTTAACTATCTCGAAATTGTTGTGATGTTTTGTCCTAGACGGTGGACAGATGTTCTTTTGTTTGTCGATAGCATGAACTTTGGTTTGTCCTCATTTACTTCAAGACCAACTAACTTAGCCTGTTCTTCAATCGCTATGAAGGTCTCAAGAACAGCTCCCTGGGAGCAACTGATGATGTCTATGTCGTCCGCATGGTCTAGGAGCAATATAGTGTTTGCTCAGACCTGTCTTGCGCACTTTCTGCTCAAGGACTATGTTGAAGAAATGATATGAAAGCGCATCTGTATTGTTGAGCGTCATGCGGCACAGCTGGTTCAGTTTGTTCGGGATCCCGAATTCAGACATCGCCATCAAAAGCTATAATAAGCAGCTTTGTAGGCGATGAAAACATGGTGGGTTTCGACTTGAAATTCTTTGGTCTTTTCAATGATTTGCCTCAGTGTGAATATTTGGTTTATCGTTGTTCTGCCTAAAGCCTAGTACGCAGCTGAAGTGAAACGAATTTTTTCGGCGGTCTCCAAGTGCAGAACGAAATGAAAACGAAAACCACAGCGGAAAAATATTTGTGGAGAGTCCTGTCAGCTTTCAAAAACAAATAACAAGTTCTGACAGTCAGCTGCTGTAAACAAAACAAAAAGTTTTGTTCAAGTTCGAATTTATTAAATTGTTTATTATTCAACATCCTGAGTTTCTGACTCAGAAATGTATTGCTGGAAAAACTCAGAAAAATCCATTTTTTTTCAAAACTATATCAAAATGAAAAACACCGAAAGTCACGATCACAAGTAAACAATTTTTTTTTAATAAAAAACTAAACGTTAAAATTTCGCAAGCAATTAATATGCAGGGCAATTAAATTGAGAACGAAAAGAGTAGAGAATTATACTAAGAAATCTAGTACATCTATCCACTAAAATGACACATTTCGTCGTTCAGCAGCGTGCTGAAAAACGAAAAGCACAGCGAAATTTTTCGTTTATGATTTCGTCATGTCATTTTTGTATGAGAATTTTCGTTTCGCATCAGCAGCGTACTAGGCTTAAAGCTAAACTGGTACGTGCCGATTATTGTAATGCAGAACGGCTTAAGACGCTCACACACAACGTTGGATAGGATCTTGTATGCAACATTGCCTCGGTAGTTTTTGAATGGCATAGGATCGCCTTTTTTGTAGATGGGGCATATGGAGCTTATATACCAGTCAGTGGGCATGCATTCTTCCTCCCACACTTTGTTGTTGATCTGGTGCATGTGGTTCAACAAAGCACCTCGTCTATATTAAAAGAGTTCCGCAGGTATGCCATCCGACGCAACGGAATTGTTATTTCTTAGCTTTTCGATGGCTCTTTCTACGTCTTCTGTGCTGGCTGCTGGAACTGGCACGGACGGTTTACGCCTTGATTTTTTTAGAACTGTCATAAGTGTCATACCTCTATTCATCATCAAGATTGTCATTTCTTCCCCCATATTGTTAATCGCACTACTTCGAACTCGTGCTTCTTCTTCTAAGATGTTCTTCTGCCAACGTTCTCTAAGAAAGAGCCACCATTTGCGACCACAGGTTTATTTGCCGCCTTCTTTATCTGGATATATGAGGTTTGTACAGCTTTCTTTCGAAACACTCCCTGTTCCCTCACTACAACTTCATGAATAGAACCTTTTTGCAGCTCATATAATTCTCCATCGGCACCTGCTACTTTGTTGATTTTCCCCGTTGTTGATCCCCGTCCTTACAGTGTTGCAGACAAATTGGTTAGCAATAGCGTAATGTTCGTATTACATGGATCGAATCTTTTGATTCATCCTTCCATACTTGGTTCATAGTCTGGTGAATGAGATTTCTTAGGACATCTAGCAGGTAAGCCATCCTTTTGAGTCCTAGGTACTGTTAATATTCTTCGTTTCTTTCCACTAACTGTGCTTGTCCTACATACTGACCATTCAATTTTTCGAAGAGCCTGTGTTGGGATTCTAGCACAGAAGCCAAGAGCGTATGCTCTTTTTTCTACTCAGAGACTTCTGCAGTTTTCTTTCCGTTGGGTCGTAAATATCCTGTTTGTACTACTCCTAAATATCGTCGGCAGGAGCTGTTTGGTGTGATCTTTACGAAGATAACAACCAGACCATTGATGAGGTTCAGAAGGCGCACTACGTATGCGCATCCAAATATGAGAATTTTTCGGGATAGATTGATACCTTTTGGAGGTTTGTGGCAGTAATCAGATGGATGTTTCGGGCTATTCAAGGCGGAAACACATCCTCACGTTCCGACTAAAATTTTAAGGATTATCAATTCTATGTAACGTAAGGATTATGGATACTTCCTCCCACTTAAAAGAAATCATAGCATCAAAAATGACAACAAGCCTGGGATATAACCGTTTAACCGACAGATAGGAGCTCAAGTGTTCTTCTAAAGATCAAACCAAACACGACTGTCGTACGAATTGAACTTTATAGCAAAATTACAATGAAGCACCTCCACCCGTCTTCGAAGAGCCCGTCCAAAAACAAACCATAAGTCCCGGATTCAGAGCATCGGGCGTGATGTTGAGGTGGAAACTTCTCAAAATTGATGTCGTTAGTTAACTGTCACCTCCATCTTAGATAGCTGGTTTGATGATGTTTTAACCATTTTTGTTATATTATCGATTAGATAGTCCGTAGGGTAGCTAATTCCAAATCTTCGCAGCATTCAAAAGGGCAGGGATGTTATGTGATTTAAAAAAAGGCGACCATTTGCGACCAGGTTGCTTGGGATGGGACTGTACTTAATTGCCATTTAACAATCCGTAGGGATTCTTGTACACAAATGAGCTTGAACTTGAAATTCATGAAATTTTTCATTTTCAGGGTATATTCAGCAAACCAGCTGAGAGCTATGGCAACGCCAAAATCGGACCCTGTGAGCACTGCGGCAAAAATTGTGATCTCGTCTGCCCGCGCTGTATTGCACCCTTCTGCAGTTTAGAATGTCAAAAAGCCGAATGGAACAGGCATCGTTACATCTGTGGCAAGCCACCGTAAGTTCTCCTTTATGATTCCCTAAAAAAACACATAGACTTAAACCCTTTAATTGCAGATCGATGTGGCCGGCATGGGCTAAACAAGTTGCCAAGCAAAGAAATGCCGAGCAAGTACCCATGACAAAAACAGATGAATCTCCTCAAATGAATTCCAATGCCAATCAGCACGATTCTACAAAGAGAGCCGCACTCAAGGCCCAACTACCGCCGTCCGGCAACAATGTCATCCTCACCGCAATCTCGAAGACAAACGTCGTCTTCGTGCGATCCACTCTCTACGACGATAATTTGAGATTCTTCGAAACTGTTTCGAAAATACAAAAAATAGCCAAACACCAGAACCACATTCAACACACACCCGAGAGAGGTGACATCGTTCTGACTAGATTCAAAGAAGAGCAATACAACCGGGCCATGATACTCAATCCCGACAATTTGGACCAAATCAAGCTAATCTACGTCGATTATGGCAACATCGATTCAAAGTCCCTGGACGAGCTTTACAATGCTCCCGATGAATTCTGGCATCTGCCACGCATGGCTGTTCCGATTATTTTGAAAAATGTGCCCGAATTCTTTATGACCGACGAAGTCAAGAAGTACATGTACAGTTTCCTGAATAAGGACATGAAAATTGTGTACGACGAAGAGGACATGGAGAATGGAATCAATCTAACTGAGCTCTTCGACTTGTCGCGCAACGAGAATTTCAATGAAACCATTTGTTCGTTCAAAGCGAATCCACAAGAAACCAAAAAGACGCCAATTGTTTTTCGTGAAGTATGAAATAAAATTGTTATCTATTTGAACTCATTGGTTGACGTATGTTTTGTTTTCTTGATTAAAGTTCTTGGAACATTCACCATTGCCGACTGGAGAAAATGTCGAACTTCTTGTTATTGATAATTCTTTGTTGCAGACGGGTTTCGTTTCGTGTACAACCCAACCATATGCAAATGAGATTCAGAAATTTCAGAAAGACATTCAAGAGTATATTAAGGAGAATCAGACGAAGTCTTCCTACACGCCAAGGTGAGTTTGTTCATTGAAATCAAGTGTTTAGTCGAGTGAGCTCTTCTTTTTGTTTAGTTAAGTTGTGATCTTTATTCAATATTCATTTAATTTTCATAGCTGGGAGCGGTATTTCCATGCCGTTTTAACGTAGCTGACTAGAGTCGGCCAGCTAGTTAGGTACTTCCTTACTTAAGGTGGCGCTACAGTACGGTGTGGACTTGGGCCTCAATCAACAGTCTCTGCCAGCCAGCTCGGTCCCTAGCTAGCTACCTCCAGTTTTGCACTCCAAGTTGATTGAGTTCCTCTTCCACATATGTGCGCCACCTGAATCGCGGTCTTCCTCCCCTTCTTCGTCCTTCAGGAATAGCGTCGAAGGCTTTCCGGTGTCCATGCGCTCTAAATGATCGAGCCATCTGAGTCTCTGGACCTTGACCCTTCTGGCTAGGTCCACGTCGTTGTACAACCCGTAAAGTTCGTCGAATCTTCTCCATTCCCCATCAATGCACACGGGGCCAAAGATGATCCGAAGAACTTTCCTCTCAAAACAGCCTAAGGCACATTCATCCGATTTTGTCAAGGTCCATGCTTCTGCACCATACAGCAGGACAGGGATGATGAGGGTGTTGTACAGTTTTACCTAAGTTGCTCGAGAGAGGGCTTTTCCACTCAGTTGCGTTCTTAGCCCAAAGAAACAGCGATTAGCAAGAGTAATTCTTCGTCTTATCTCAGCGCTGGTGTTATTGTCCGTGTTGATAGCGGAGCCTAGGTAGACAAACTCCTCTACTACCTCGAAGTTGTATGCGTCTATTGTGACGTTTTGTCCCAGCCGTGTCCGTTTTCCCCTCATTTACCGCTAAACCCATTTTTGCCGCTTCTGTCTCAATTCTCACAAAGGCGCCATTGACATCACGCTGTGTTCTTCCCATTATATCAATATCATCAGCGTACGCGAGAAGTTGAACAGATTTTTGGAAGATGGTGTCTCTGGTGTTGACGGTGGAGTTTTGCGCTATCTTCTCAATAACAATGTCGAAGAAATCGCACGAGAGCGCATCGCCTTCTCTGAATCCTTTTTTGACGTCGAAAGATTCCGTGAGCTCATTGCCAACCTTTATGGAGCAGGTTGAGTTCTCCATCGTCATTTTGCACATGCGAACGAGCTTGGCAGTGATGCCAACACTAGACATAGCTTTATACAGTTCGTCTTTGTACTAGATGCTGTCATACGCGGCCTTAAAATCGATGAAGGATCTGCAGCAACGTGAAACTTTGGTCGATGGTTGAATTTCCTGGCTTGAAGCCACATTGATAAGGACCAATCAGGATGTTGACGAAAGGCTTCAGACGTTCACATATTACGGCAGAGAGGATCTTGTAAGCGATGTTAAGTAGACTGATTCCTCTGTAGTTTTCGCAGTTTAGAGGATCTCCTTTTTTCAGGATCGGGCAAACAATGCTGAGGCTCTATTCATCGGGCATGCATTCCTCCGACCATATCTTACAGATGATTTGGTGCATGCTCCAATCTAGATCGTCGCCTGCTGCTTTGAACAGCTCGGCAGCTAGATCATCTGCTCCAGCGGCTTTGTTGGATTTCAGCCGTGATATTGCCGTTTTCACTTCTTCTAGGTCGGGTTCACGGAATTGTTGGCAGTCATCGTTAAAAGGCAAGGCTCCTGTCTGAAGGCGGTGTGGTGTTTTTTTTTTGCCAAACGTAAGCAAAAAAAGCAATTTTTTCCGAGCACTAAGGCAATCTGCAGAGGACTGTTTTTTCGTTGATCTTCTCCATCCATCAGCTTGAAAAGGTTTCGCCGCAACAGCTATTCAAGACGTCAAGGTGTCTATTCTTTGGTTGGTTTGCGATTCGGAGAGGTCAGTTGTATCAAGGGCTCGGTCTAGTTCTGTTTGGTATCGCTGTGCAAATTTTTCATTCCACATTAATTTGGGGAGAAGCTGCTGCCCGTAGCTTAGTGGTTAGGTGCGTTGGCTGCTAAGCAGAACGTCGAGGGTTCGAGTCCTACTCGTGCCCATAGTTTTATTTCATCTTTCACGGGCACTGCGAAGGTCTTGCGAAGACCTGACAAATCTGCCAAGAGTATCAATCTGTCATGAAAAAGTGCTTCTCAACTCTGCCGTTCGGAATCGGCGTTAAATTGTAGGTCCCCTCAATTCTTCACACTCACCCAGAAAATTGTTGATAAGAGTAAGTCACTTAGCCCTTGGCTCTTCAAGAGCTGTCGCGCCACTCTATAGCTGTCTTTCTGGCTCGGTATGTTTTCAGTGGAAAGTTTGACCGTAACCAATAGTGGAAGATGATCGGAGTACCGATGTTCGCCTATCTCAAGATCAAGCCATTCATCTCTTACTAGGCAGTAATCTATCGTTCAAGCAGCATTGCCATCTTTGTCGCTCTTTGTTCGACCATTGAGAAGTGACAGGCGAATTGACTCACACATTTCAATGAATTTCCTGCGAGCTCTTCTTGTGCGAGAGTTTGCTTAAAGCAACGAAGCCACCCAGAGATCGGGTTGGATCATCGTATCTTCTGTTCTTTAATGCCAAGTTCGCTGCTCTCGTGAGTGGTGTTGCGAATTATCTGTTGATTTGGTTTCACCCTGCTTCCTTAGATTGGTTAAACTTGGTATCGTCTTGCGCATTGAAAAGTGGTGCCCGTCTGTTTGGCACCTATGTGGTCCTTTTCTAAAATTGCATTAATTATGAGCCTCCGAACCTTTAAACATAAAACGTTCATACTTTTCCAGAATCGATGAATTATGTCTAGCAAAATATGACGAGGACAATCTGTGGTACCGTGGCAGATGCATCGAAGTCGTTGGCGATGGTCATCCAACAATTTTGTTCTTCGATTATGGAAACCTCTGTATAGTTAGTGTCGAGAACATCCGAAAATATCCCGATGAATTTACATTCCCCATTATGACAGCTGACTGTGAAATTACCGGTAAGTCAATATTTTTAAATTTAAAATTAAATAACTGAATTTTTGAATTCCCTGGAAACAGGCCTCCCCGAAAAGATTGACGCCCAATTAATAAGCAAATTGGAGGAACTCCTAGAGCCCGGAACCAAGATCCTATGTGAATCGGTGGAATTTCTGGAAGAGGACAATGCGTATTCAATAAATTTGGGAGATGCTTTGAAAAGAGTTTTGGGTTAAGAGAAGATCAGAAATCGTCAAAATTATACGGAAAATGGCCAATAAATTGCCCAATGTTTTAATGGTTCATGAATATTTCCAGATTGATGCCAGCCAAGGAGAATACAATTGTCCCTGCGTTGAAGGAATCGTCTTTTAAACAGTTATTGACTCTCGCAACTAAGCTAATTACTTTGTTCACATTATGTTAAGCCTTTAACTTTCGTAATTGACATTTTGTTCGTATTTTATATTGTTCTTTACATTTCTTTTGTGTTAGCTTGTTTTTACATTCATAAGTGGCAAACACGGAAAGCAAATTTATATTTAAATAAATACTAAATATTTGGTTTAAACCAAACCTTCTTCATTTAATTACTTGATTTCATAATTATCCAGCTCACAATCTATGAAGGATCTCTTACGGTGATTACTACTACGAAGCTTAGAGCTATGAGATCGTTAAACTTGTTTTCCCAGGTCGAAGCGGAGTAGGCTGTTGTTATTATTTACCCCCAGACGAAAGAGTTGGTTAGGTGTTTCCTACCAAGGCACGTCCAACTAATGACGGCAGCGAAATAATTTCATTTTTTGGTATCAACGGTGGCGTCTTCAGTTGGTTAACACCTTTAATACGGGCTACTTCGACATATTAGAAATGCAGGCCGCAAAAAGGGGCGGTTTTTCGGTTTTTGCACTTGGAGTCACATCAAGTGCCTGGTACTCCATGATGGGGTTTGTACGTCGGAGTGACTTCCCGACTGCTTAGAAAAGCATTTAGCTGAGAAGCAACAACAGGCCTCGGAAACGGACGGATACACTGATGACGACCCAAGCAATTATTTTAAGAACAACGAATTTCGGATATGCACGTGGAATGTAAGATCCCTTAATAGATCGCGTGCTGCCGAACAACAAGCGGAGACCCTCAACCGCTTCAAAACAGACGTTACCGCTATCCAAGAAAAGTGATGGGATGAACCGGGCAAAAGGAGGATGAAAAATTGCGACATTTTCTATGGTAACTATTACCGAGAACAACAACAGCGACTTTTTGGATGCGGATTCGTCGTGGGAAGCAGGCGCAGGCAAAAAGTCTTGTGGTTTAAATGTGAAAGCGAACGCATATCGACGGTCTGAATCAAGGATAAATTCGACAACATTAGCCTAATATACGCGCATACCCCCACTGAAGGGAAAAAATATGAGTGCGACCCATGGAATCCACACGACTAACTTCCCAGAGTAGAAAAATACGTAAAAACATTAGTTGTTTTTGCAAAATATTCAGGCGATGGATCCCGTTGTAGTTGTACACGCACGTTGGTTCAAAGTCAAATTATATAAAACTGATGATTTTATGAAAAACATTAAGGTTTTGAATAACAGTGGCGCCATTTGTTAAAAACTGATCGTACCAACTCGTGGACTCATTCACAACTAAATTTCACAGTAAAGTACAGCCTATATTGCTCCTGAATATTGTAGTTTTCTATTATTGAAGAAATTTTTCTAATCGGATTAGTAGGTATTTCCGAAAATTAATATTTATACGGCAAAGCAGCGTTTGGTGGGTCAGCTAGTAATCAAATATAGTATATGATACTCCTGAGTATTATTTTTTTCACACTAAGATTTTTTGCATTATTGTTGAAATTATTGCAAAAATTATCATAATTTTCATTATATTAGGGTTAACTTAGATTTTTGATGAGACCAATTTTATGACAATACGTAACGCACACACGAACACACATACACACACACAGGCATCATCATAAAAAGGCTTGATTCGAAAACGGGTCTTGAGATCTTTTTTGTTTAATTATAATAATAAGCAATGCGTCAGCTATGAGCTAACTAAATCACGAAAAAAATCTTGCGCTAGTTTGCGCTTTTTAAAGAAATTGACATTTTTAGGTTCGACCGTATTCATCAAGCATGGTGACTTTTTAGCAGAGGCGGCGTAAGGCGTGGGCGACGTGGGCCATCGTCCACGGCCTCGCGGTAAAAGGGGCCTCGCGCGCGCTTCAAAAATTTGTATGCATTGCTTCTGTGAGAACAAAATAAAAAAAGAAATTAATTAATTTTGTTGTGAAATATTGTTTTAGTCTGGCAACATTTGTTACGTTGCGTAACCATCGCGAGTAAAGGCTGTTTCACAACAGAGCGTTCAGTCGTTCGTGTGTTTCAAGCTTTACGACGGTTGATGAAGGCAAAGATGAATGACTTTTGCGGCTTTTTCCGGGCTCAGAAAGCAATCGAGTAGTAAAATCCTCTCTTGAGCAATTAAAGTCTCGCACATTGGCCATTCCGGTCCGGCTTAAACTCTTCATAAGTGGATGAGAACTAAGAATACTTCGCATAAGCTGTCTGAATAAATCAGAATGGGGCATAGATTTAGTCACACAAATCAAAACAATCTACGAATAAAGTAACGGCTTTCTAAAGAACAAACAGAAGTGAACTCCAGTCCGCAAAGACTCCAAAAGTCCAGACTGATCCAAAGTGGAAACTGATTTGCCATCTGACAAGTTTTTAAGTGAAAATTTATTGAAGCATTGTGCTCAGATGATCTTCAAAAGTTGTCTAGATCTGGTCTATATACCTCAGCGATGGAAAGAAGTAAAGGTAGTATTCCCCACGGCGGGCAAATGCTCGCATGTCAACCCTAAAGATCTAAGACCTATTAGCCTATCATCATTCATTCTCAAAACTCTGGAACGATTGAAAGATATCCATGTACGTAATAGCATTGATAAGAGACTATCGATGTCTCAGCATGCTTACTGCAAAGGGAAATCGGTAGAAACAGCCTTGCATACTCTGGTAAGAACTATCGAATACTCCGTAGAGCAAAAGGAATATACTATGGTTGCCTTCCTGTATACTGAGGGCGCTTTCAACAACGTTGACACTTTTGCTATGACGACCCTAAACGTCGAATACTCACTCTGTGAGTTGATTAATCTAATGCTAAAAAGCAGGATCATCAGCTCTAAGATGGGAGATTTTTGTACGAAAAGGTCTGTCAGCAGAGGCACTCCACAAGTGGTGTTCTGTCTCCTCTCCTGTGGAACAAAGTAGTTAACGAACTGCTAAAATCCCTCGAGAAGGAAGGCTACAGAGTGATTGCGTATGCCGATGATGTTGCTATCGCAGGCCGTCACAGGAAAACATCCTAATACACTGAGTGACCTCCTCCAAAACGCACTTAATATGCTCAGCAGCGTTAGACACTCTCCTCCACCTGACACCACTCGACATCTTCAGCAAACAAGTGGCAACGAGTACAGCTAACTCAACGCCTCATCTCAATGGACCAACAATAATGTGGGACATTCCATCATTTTGAACTTCTTCGGTTCTATACCAAAGTACATAGACTACACCATTCCAAAACCCTAATTTGGGAAAAACTTCCAGGTCTCCATTCCATCCAGAGATGTATGGGAAGACAAAAAACTTCTGGATGACAAAAGCATTCATTTTTATACAGATGGATCCAAGACAAGTGATGGAGTTGGTAGTGGTGTGTACTCAGAAAAGTTTAATCTAAGCATCTCATTCCGCCTACCTAATCATTGTAGCGTCTTCCAAGCGGAAATTTTAGCGATCAAAGAGGTTCTCTCCTGGCTAAGAGAAAACGTGATATCAACTTCCGATATCCGCATCTTCGCTGACAGTGAGGCTGCTATTTAATCACTCGACGGCCCTCGATTGTCGATCATCTCTTATGGAGATGGCGCAGCAATTTAATATTCACTTCTGCAGGGTGCCGGGCCACAGAGACATCATGGGAAATTGTAGAGCCGATGAACTCGCTAAAAATGGAAACGTCATACCTATCTCACCTGAAAGGGAAAAGATAGGTATGCCGATAGCTACATGCAAACTTTTGCTTAAAGAAACAGCGTTAACGATACCAAGGTCTAGGTGATACAATTTTCCTACGTGCGCAGCCACAAAGCTCATATGAACGTCACTTGGCCTGAAGCGCTCTAAAGACTTGTTATCTCAAAGCCCCTAATAGGCGTCCTTACGGGACACTGTCTTATAGGCAGACACGCAATACGACTTGATGTAGCCTCAAATGACTTCTGCAGGAGCTGTATGGACGAGGAAGAAGAGGAACAATCTCTCACCTTCTTTGCTCATGCCCTGCTCTTTCACTAGGACGCAAACTTCATCTGGGAGAATACTTTTATGATAATCCCAGTGAACTAGCTAGTAAGGATATCAAATATCTTCTTCACTTTATAAAAAGCTCAAAATGGTTCGACTAGTAAGAAGTAATTCTCTAGATTCATGTGGTATCACAATGGGCCTTTTCTTTTGGCCTTAGTGTGCGGATCCTGTATCCGCAGCCACTTTAATCTAACCAATCTATTGTTCTCAGATCAGCGTATTTCAAACATATTAAATCATGCAGCCGTGCAGCAATCACTTCTTCACAGTTCACAAAATCAACTTCATACTTCTTGTACACAAGAATAGTGTAGAGACCGACGAAAAATGCTTACATCGACGGGAATTCATTAATTTTACTTACCGAAAGTCTCCTTTGCATTGATAATATTTGGTTCGCACAGGGACAGGCATAAGCGATTTTGGAATGCCCCACACCATTACCGACTTCCGTACGACTCTGGTTTCTGTTTCTGGTATGAACTTGAAATGCGAATCCGACACAAAACAAACCAAACAAAACAAAACGACTACAAAGCAAAATGTAAAGGAAAAGCTGACATGAGGAAAAAAAATCACCACAGCCTGCTTTGATTTGCTGATTGTTTTTTTTTTGCAATTTTAAAATTTCCTTATTTTCCTAAAGAAAAAAAAAAAAAAAAACAGCTTTGAAATGCACTATGCAGTCAGAAATGAACTGCAAACGCCCATACATTGTCCAACTCAGGTTCTTTGGTCAGACAGCTCAGACTCGGTATCAGTATTATATTTGCTTTCAGACTTCTACCTCGCTTTTTGTTAGAAATTCTATTTGGATTGTTGTCAAGGTTGGCTTCTTATCTTTTATCGGTCAAAATGAAGCAAAATCAAACAAGGGAAACGGTGAGTCAAGGTTTCCGAGTGTTAAGTTGCGTATTCTAACCTCAAACTATAGCACTGACAGCAGTGCATTCTGCAACTCCAACCACTAAGCCATTGACTGATCAATTTTTTTTTTATAATTTGCACCCACTCAGGGGATTTTTTATACCCTTTTTATGCCAGAGACACAGTGAGTGCATTAGGAAAAAGTGAAGGGGTTGGAAAGGAGGTGTCGATGTACATTGATCTTGAATTCTTGTACATTGCAATGATCGGGAAAGACAGAGTGTGGAAGAGAGTTCCACATTCGCGTAGTACGGCTAAAGAATGATTCTCTATACTTGAGAGTACGTCCGAAGTTGGGCTCGAGGGTAAACTGATGGGCATTCCTAGAAGCGCGAGTATTACGGGCGAATTGTTTGAGGGGAGGAACGCAACTGGCTATTTCACTAGAGCAATTACCATAGAAGTAACAGTAAAACAAGGAGAGACACGCTACGTTGCGACGGTGGTCTAAAGGGGTGAATGAGTCAGTGATCTCTCTATAGCACCAATCATTCTTACAGCTCTTCTTTGTATTCCATCTAAGAGGCTTAAGTAAGTAGCTGGAGCACCAGCCCAGAGATGGGAATTGTACTCAAGCTTTGGACGGATATATGTTTTATAGATAATAGCCAGATCAGAAGGGGAGAAAAATTTCTTGCACCTTCTTAAGAAACCCAAACATCTTGCGGCATTTTTGGCGACATCGCATATGTGCTCGCTCCACAAAAGGTGGTCTGTAATGCACATACCGAGAATCTCGAGATGTTCGGTCTCATTGATGCAAGTGCCACTCATGGACAGTGGCAAGGGGGGTACATCTCGCTTCGACGATACAAGACAGCATTGAGTTTTCGAAGCATTAAACTCGACGCGGTTTTTAATTCCCAATTGTACAATGCTGTTTAAGTCAGAGTTTAATGAGCTTATCATATTTTGCCGTTGCAGGTCCACATCCGAAGTGGAGGGATGTGAGTCTGGGAACGAATATGTAAAGCTAAGGGAACTATCGTCGGCGAAACAATGAATTGGATTAGAAGTTACAGACAAGAGATCATTTATGAAAATGAGAAAGAGGGTCGGAGACAAAACGGAGCCCTGGGGCACACCAGCATTTATGTTATGGGTTTCAGACTTGAATCCGTCCAATACAACTTGTATTGAACGGTTCGAAAGAAAGTTTCTAATCCATCGAAGAAGGGATTCATCGATACCGAAAGCACGCATTTTCGATAAAAGAGCAAGATGCCAGACTTTATCAAATGCCTTTGAAATATCAAGTGCAACAATCTTACTTTCTCCAAAACGATGTAAAGATTTGTTCCACTGTTCGGTGAGATAAACCATCAGATCACCAGTGGACCTGTTGCTGCGAAAGCCGTACTGCCGGTCATTAAGAAGCTTTCGGTCTTCGAGATATTTCTTGAGCTGATAGTTTATCAGCGTTTCCATGACCTTAGAAAGAAGGGACGTAAGTGCAATCGGACGATAGTTGGAGGGAGAAGAAGATACGCCTTTTTTTGGGATTGGCTGGACAAATGCTGTTTTCCAACTGCTCGGAACGAGCCCAGAAGAATAGGATAGATGGAAAAGCTTACGCAAGGGTTTTGCCAGCGTGGAAGAACACCTCTTCAGAACAATAGCGGGGATACCATCCGGACCAGCGGATTTATGTATGTTGAGATCTTTGAGGACTCTTGCCACAGCACGAGTGCGAAAGAAGATTTGCCCCATGGAATCATTGACGCGCTCTAGAGCTGGGGGAGTCATGACACTATCTGGCAGCGAAGAGTTGGAGGCGAACTGCCTAGCAAAAAGGTTAGCTTTCGCGAGAGAGCTAACAACTGGAGTGTCATTGTCAACGAGCGTAGGGACCGAGGAAGAAGAAGAATTCTTCATATTTTTCACAAAAGACCAAAAATTCTTACTGCCTTTAGGACATTGCAGTATTTTTTGCCTTAATTTTTGGTCATGCAAAAACTTAGTCCGTCGAATATGGGCATTGCAGGCCTTCCTGGCTTGCTTAAACTTGTTCCGGTTTTCCTCAGTTGGGTTGGCTCTATAACACCGGAACTTTACTTCTTTTTCCCTGATAACCTCTTTACAGCTTGAATCAAACCATGATTTTTCCTTAGGTTTGATGCTTTTAACTCTATTCGGGATAAAAGTTTTCATTCCCAAGATAATCATATTAGTGATCATATCTGCGCTGGCGTCTACGTCACTATCGAGGAAGCATAGTGACCAGTTAAAGATCCGGAAGAAGTTATTGAGACCGTCCCAGTTGGCTTTCTCGTATTGCCATACGGTTCTCTTCGGAGCTCTTTCTTTAACTGGATTAGTTTGGCACGAGAAATTTGCAGATATTACACTATGGTCTGATCTGCCTAGAGGCGTTAATACACTGATAGTGTATTTATCAGGGTCGGACGTAAGGAACAAGTCAAGAGTATTTTCCGCTTGGCCATCAATATCCGATATTCGAGTGGGCTCAGTGACCAGCTGAGTAAGGTGGTTAAACTCAGCAAAAATTTCAGCACACATTCCTTCGGGTGTTGTCTGGCCCGAATGGAGAAGCCACGAAGAATTGTGTACATTGAAATCGCCCGTAATAACGATTTCAGTGTGAGGGTACAGGGAAACAATTCTTTGGATGGAGTCAGACAGAGAATCAAATTCGCGAGAAGTTGAAGCTCTGTCCAAATTTGGGCTTCGATAGAGGAAACAATAGTGGATGCTGTGCTTATTTATGGTGAACTTGAACCACATAAGATTAAAAAAAGGGTCGGAGCAATGTCCGTATTGTGGAAGGAATTGATAAGCGACATCATCCCTAATGTAGACGGCGAGACCATGGTGGGAGAGGAATAAAGGCACTAAGCAATACCCATGAATAAGAAATTCTGTAGGGTCGGTAACGGTATTCTGACCTACTTGGGTTTCACTCAGTGCCAAAACAGCTGGCCTGTTTGTAACAGTGTGAATGTACACAGCAAGAAAATTAATTCTCAGCCCACGAATATTGCAATAATCGACTCTGAAATTATCGATCATTGCAAGTTAAAAAAATAAAAGACCAAAACAGACAAGATCTAAAAGAGTTACTGAATTGAATAACAGAAATCTTTACGATTCAGCGCCACTGTCAGTGTTATGCCTTAACGGCAGCGTGAATCGATCCGACCCTGGAATTCAAACAGTTAATCTCTATTCATCTGTTATTGACAACACACCATATGCACACATTGAATGAGTAAAAAAAAAAAGCTCAATGCAATGTAATGCATATGATAAGCTGTCAATTGTACGACGGGGAAACGAGGAGAACGGGATGGGTATGTACTTACTGTGCTCTTGTGGCTAGCGGGTATTTTTAAGTCTTTTTTTGTGGGTGCAGTTTTTGGTGTTGTTTGCAATGTTATTGTTGTTGGTTGATTGCGATGGTTTTTTGTTGGTTTTCTTTTTTGCTCGTTTTAGAATATTTTTATGTTGGGTTTGAGTGTTTTATTTAATGTTTATTATTGTTCTTTTTTGTTGGTGGCGTTTATTAATTTAATTTTATTTTTTGTTTTTTGTTAACGGACGCGAGGGACGAGGACGGGACATAAAAATAAACACTAGAACAAGAGACAAAGCACTGCACAACCGGACTCTTCGAACACTTGACGGATCAATGCACACATTGGCGGATTAAACCTTGAGGGCGCAATAGGCAAGCATCTCATCGGCGCCCCTATATTTATTTCGTCATTGTCGTCCTAGCAGATCAATAATTGAGCGTCTAGTGGACAAATCTGAATCCACAGGCACAGTACGAAATGTTCCCGTGCCAGTGAGACAAAGAAGTGCCCTTAGTGCCGAGAATATTGCTGCCGCTGAGGCTTCAGTTGCAGAAAGCCCAAATGTGTCTCTCACACGTCGTTCTCAAGCGTTGGGCATCTCTGTTACGTCGTTGCGGCGAATTTTGCGAAAAGATCTTGGCCTGCATCCTTACAAGATTAACTTGACGCAAGAACTGAAGCCGCTTTGACTACCAGAAGCGTCGTATGTTCGTGAATTGGGCTGAGCAACAACTTGACAATGATTCGGATTTTCATCGAAAAATCATCTACATCTGGCTAAATGGCTTCGTCAATAAACAAAATATGCGGTTATTGGTCAGGCAGCAATCCACACGTACTCCATGAGTCATCATTGCATCCCGAACAAATTACGGTTTGGTAATTTGGACGGCGGCGTCATTGGGCCGTACTTCTTCTATTGATGATCAAGACCAGCACGTTACTGTGAATGGGGATCGCTACCGTTCAATGATAATAGCATTTTTTTTGGCCCCAATTGGATGATATGGACTTGGAGGACATGTGGTTCCAACAGAATGGCGCCACAAGCCAGACAGCGAATGTCACAATCAGTTTATTGGAAAGCAAGTTTGGAGAACGTGTTATCTCACGAAATGGTCCAGTCGCTTGGCCGCCTCGGTCGTTCGATTTGACGCCGTTAGACTATTTCCTGTGGGGCTACGGTCAAGTCTACGGTCTATGCCAACAAGACAGCGACGATTGATGAACTTCGTTCGAATATTCAATGTGAAATTGCAGCAGCATCGGCCGCTTTATGCTTGAAAACCGTCGAAAATTGAGTTCAGCGTCTAGACTTCTGCAAGCGTGCCCTTTTGTTGCCTCGCGCCCCTAGGCAGTAGGCACATGCCTAGTTTGCCTTTAGCATAATACGCCACTGATATGCACAAAACAACAAGTGGGATCACTGTTCGCTGATTAGTGATTACTTTTGTGGGTATCCCCATTTTTCATTTCATTTATGCTTTTTCTTTGTTTTTCTTTCCGTATTTGATTTTTTTTTGCTTATTTCTTGAACTTTTTGATGAATTTTTTGTTTATTCAAAAGCAACACGAATTGTGAACTAGTCAGACGTCAAACATAGACACAGGTTTAACATTAACAAATAAAACTAGTACCGACTACCGACTGTTTTGAATAAGATTCAAGTTGTTTAATGCTCATTCAACTATGTTGCAGCGTCTTCAGAAAATAAATTTGGAGAAGAAAGCCTTGACAAGTGCTGGTGAATTGTTGCAAGAATTGAATAAAGCTCTAGCCAAAGGCAAAGACCCTTCTGAAGTGGAATCCATAAAAGGGACCATCAGAAACACGCTTTCGGTATCTATTTATATTTTTAACTCTATCATTTAACTCATAGCTGGCCTAGAAAAGTGTGCATGTTGATAAAAGTGTTGAATAAATCTGCTTAAAATATTAACATTCGTTAACGTTCTCAAAAAAGTGTACATACGTGAGTTTACTGCATGAATAACGAGTAGGTATGTTAATCTAACATCAATTAAATAATCCTGATTCTGCATGAAATTAAAATGTATGTAAAGGGTTTTTCACTACGAGCAGGTAGATGTGATTCGAAGCCCAGTCAGCGAACAAACGGCGTTGTCTATGGCCATGAACTTTGAGGATCTTGTACGGGTGTAGGCCAACCATTCCAGGCTGCCATCCCAAGCAGAGAGGAATGGATAGATAACCATACTCCAGTGAGTCGTCAAGATGGACACTGGTGTAGGGCCAGGCTTCTATTCTGAATCTCTCAAGTTAACTGCCTCGCTTAGGCTTCCAGACTACAGTAGTGTCTTCCAAGCGGAGGTCCTGGCATTGACAACAGCTGCTAAAAAGGTACCAATGATGGCGATACCACGAGCTGATATCACCTTTTACATTGATAGCCAAGCGGCAATAAAAGCGATTACTGCAACTGAGGTAAAACAAAGCTTATTTCATGCTGCCGTGAAGAGCTTAAGGTTCTTGGCGCACAGCACAACAGGCCACAGCGATATACCAGGCAACAAGAAAGCCAATGAATTAGCAAGATTAGGGTCAACGCTTGACTTAAGCCAAGCTCAGCTAGTTAGCACCCATACCTGTTATTTAAAACAGGAAATCTTAAAAAGAATAACTATTAGGGCCGATGAAAGATGGAACCTTCTTGACACCTGCGGCACTACAGCCCTTAACCTAACCTAACGGGTGTAGGTCCAAGTCCCGACGCAAAATTTGGCAAGTTGCAGTCTATGAAAGTCCAAGTTCTTGTGCACGGCGAGGAATAGACTGCCTCGGGTTCTGCTGTACACTTTCACGGACCGCGGCGATGATCTCGACCGATCTTGAGTTCCTTGAACGTACGGGTGTTGGCTGATTGTTTTCTCAATCGGTCGTCTCAAATTTGGCTACCAAACGTTGAAGAGTCGTCTGGAAGGGCCACCACGCTTAAAATAGGCGCAACGCGCGCAAAGTTTGCATTAACAAACACTCATTCGCGCCAATTGAAAAACCCTTTATTTAACGGACATACCGCATTTACTTTCTTACTTAACCGGGTCCAGATTCATGTAGAATCTCAGTTTGAGACACAGCAGGTTCGGTCTTCCTTGTCGTCTCGAACCTGGGGGCTGGGAAGGGAAGACTTTCTTGGCTGTAGCGTTGTCATCCATTCGCTCAAAATCACTTTGTCTTTTGAGTGAGGAGTTTTGAACCCAGTTGTTTGCCAGACTGAAGAAGCAGAGGTTCGCTAGGGTTATTCTTCGTCGGATCTCCAAAGGTGTCGTTTGTGGGATTGATGTTTGTTCCAAGGTAGGCGAACTCCTTAACTATCTCGAAATTGTTGTGATGTTTTGTCCTAGACGGTGGACAGATGTTCTTTTGTTTGTCGATAGCATGAACTTTGGTTTGTCCTCATTTACTTCAAGACCAACTAACTTAGCCTGTTCTTCAATCGCTATGAAGGTCTCAAGAACAGCTCCCTGGGAGCAACTGATGATGTCTATGTCGTCCGCATGGTCTAGGAGCAATATAGTGTTTGCTCAGACCTGTCTTGCGCACTTTCTGCTCAAGGACTATGTTGAAGAAATGATATGAAAGCGCATCTGTATTGTTGAGCGTCATGCGGCACAGCTGGTTCAGTTTGTTCGGGATCCCGAATTCAGACATCGCCATCAAAAGCTATAATAAGCAGCTTTGTAGGCGATGAAAACATGGTGGGTTTCGACTTGAAATTCTTTGGTCTTTTCAATGATTTGCCTCAGTGTGAATATTTGGTTTATCGTTGTTCTGCCTAAAGCCTAGTACGCAGCTGAAGTGAAACGAATTTTTTCGGCGGTCTCCAAGTGCAGAACGAAATGAAAACGAAAACCACAGCGGAAAAATATTTGTGGAGAGTCCTGTCAGCTTTCAAAAACAAATAACAAGTTCTGACAGTCAGCTGCTGTAAACAAAACAAAAAGTTTTGTTCAAGTTCGAATTTATTAAATTGTTTATTATTCAACATCCTGAGTTTCTGACTCAGAAATGTATTGCTGGAAAAACTCAGAAAAATCCATTTTTTTTCAAAACTATATCAAAATGAAAAACACCGAAAGTCACGATCACAAGTAAACAATTTTTTTTTAATAAAAAACTAAACGTTAAAATTTCGCAAGCAATTAATATGCAGGGCAATTAAATTGAGAACGAAAAGAGTAGAGAATTGTACTAAGAAATCTAGTACATCTATCCACTAAAATGACACATTTCGTCGTTCAGCAGCGTGCTGAAAAACGAAAAGCACAGCGAAATTTTTCGTTTATGATTTCGTCATGTCATTTTTGTATGAGAATTTTCGTTTCGCATCAGCAGCGTACTAGGCTTAAAGCTAAACTGGTACGTGCCGATTATTGTAATGCAGAACGGCTTAAGACGCTCACACACAACGTTGGATAGGATCTTGTATGCAACATTGCCTCGGTAGTTTTTGAATGGCATAGGATCGCCTTTTTTGTAGATGGGGCATATGGAGCTTATATACCAGTCAGTGGGCATGCATTCTTCCTCCCACACTTTGTTGTTGATCTGGTGCATGTGGTTCAACAAAGCACCTCGTCTATATTAAAAGAGTTCCGCAGGTATGCCATCCGACGCAACGGAATTGTTATTTCTTAGCTTTTCGATGGCTCTTTCTACGTCTTCTGTGCTGGCTGCTGGAACTGGCACGGACGGTTTACGCCTTGATTTTTTTAGAACTGTCATAAGTGTTGTTGCGGCCGCTCCTGAAAGAAAAAGTTTTTGTTTGGTTAGTAGGTGTTTAATTTGATTGTTTTTGGTGTTGATACTGAATCACTGGGGGTGACGCTTCGGGAAACTCGTTGATTTCGATCCAGGATGTCCTAGGAGTTTTCTAGTTGTCTTGCTAGAACGAAAAATAGGAGGTGGGAAAAGATGCAAGAAAAGGAAATTGATTGGGAGTATACTTAACTGCTGGTGTGGGGGTTTGGCGCGCGTTCAGGACATCACATCGCTTCCTGGCTAGGGCAGACTTCATAATGTAGTTTTAGCGTTGTTTTTATACGAATTATTAAACCCTTTTGGGAATAAAATGTATTTTGTGGCAAAATTGTGTTGCAAAATCTAAAAAGCAAATAAAATTAATAATGACATTTACTAGAAATGT
Source organism: Sphaerophoria taeniata (assembly GCA_943590905.1). Classification (NCBI taxonomy): domain Eukaryota; kingdom Metazoa; phylum Arthropoda; class Insecta; order Diptera; family Syrphidae; genus Sphaerophoria; species Sphaerophoria taeniata. The sequence continues at coordinate 266,729,289 of OX016540.1, forward strand.
CAAGATGACATTTATCGAATTCCTTTTTGCTGAGTGAAGCGCCCTCTGGGGTTGATTGGCTGTACATCCTTCTGGTTTGGGTATAGGGTATCCTAGGAAATAGAAAAGGAAAGATGTTATGTAATTTGTCCGTTGAGTTCGACGAACTTACCATCCGATCGTTTATGTAATTGCAAGGAATTATATGTTTGAATATCAGGTTGTACGGTAAACCAATGATGGGTCGATGATGAGGTGATTGCATGCAAATGCAAAACACTTAGTGCATCGTAGGTAGTCCGAACAATAGCCGTTGGTTAGCATACGGTTTGATGTGCGAGGCTCAGTAGTTTGGTGTGATACGGCTGTGCTTGAGGAAATACTTAAATCGGAAAAGCAATAATTGCCGGCAGCCATAGTATTTTTGCGCGAAAAGACGTTTTTTTTCGGAGAACTTTTGAATACTGATTTAAGTGCAAGTATTTCGGAGCTGTATGGTGTTTTTTTTCATTTGATGCCCAGAAGTGTAGTTTTTTTCGGGTAATGTGGTCCTAGTAAAATATTCGTTATTCGAAAATTAAAGAATCTTATCCGTACAGGGTGGATGGTGTGTACGGCCAGTTTGTGAGGGGCATAAAAGACGCTACTAGCCGTTGTCGTCAGTGAAGCGAAGGATTAAAGAGCCCGTGCATTACCCGGGCTTCCCAAGTAATTTTGATAGTATTCCATAAGCAAGGTGAAACAAAAAGAAAAATTGAAGCTAGGTTCGATATATACCTATATCTATACTTACCTGCATGGTAATCGAGCGCCAAAGCACTGATCCACCCCGTGCTACAAAAGCAGCTAAAAATCTACAAATATTGATAACGACACAAGAATTTGCCCTTTTAGAGGCGCAAATCTGGAGTGGCACCAGAACCGAAAGCCCACGTTGCGCTGGCGTCCGATTTAAGGGCCAACATATCATTGAATCGCACGGAGAAGACGAAGATTCAACGCCCAAGTCACGATTTTTGTTTTTTTTTGTATTAGTACCTAAGATAGCTTGGCGCTATAATTATAATTTTAGTAGTTGTTTATTTTAATTGCATATATACTTATTTATTCACCTTTAACATTTACACCTTTATCCATATATTTATTCAAATTATACCTTTATCTATTTAGTGATTTAGTCAGTGATTTGCATGTACTTTTTGTCTAATAATTTACTAAACCTCAGAAATCTCTGAACGTTGAAGAGCTAGGGTCCATTTTTTTTCTTGTCTTGCTTCAAAATTTTAAAGACTAGCAAGAAAAGACAATCTATTTCGAACCGGGACAATCCTGTGGTAAGACGAGCAACAATCGTCCGTCTAGGCGCTAGAAGAAGATCCTCTCCCACCCCTCGCGGTCGGTCGGATATTTGGTAGATGACATTTTCTCATTCCCTCCAACATAGAGCTCTTTGTAGGTAGGGACTGATATTGAATCGCGCGTCGCAAGTAGCACAGGGTCGACGAATTGGACCCAAGATAAGATACCGGGGTATTAGAGGAGCCCATACTGATTCGTCTCGTTGGGAATCGATTGTTTTTCTGTTTGCTTTTGTTTTGAGTCAAGTTTAGAATTTTGCAAATTGTTTTTGTTGGTCGAAGTAGTTCTTCGAGACAAAATTGTTCAGTCTTAGTTGAGTTAGTGATAGGTCTAGTTTTTTTGTTATTTTGAATGTTAGTTAGTAAGCTTATTTCAATAAAACCAATGTAAATTGCGCCATAGCATGGAATACCACGTCTTTTCGTTTTGATCATGGCATCCGTTAAGTTTATGATGGATTGTTGAGCACTTTTTATGGGGGAGCAATAAGGTAAGCTGGTCTTCTGTTTTTAGTATGTAGGCTACACAGCACTTCAGAGAACGTTTGGGGAATCCGCAAATAAGGCCGACGGGATTCTAAGGTTGGGTGGGTAAAGGCCAAGCCGCATCAACAGCAGCGGTTTCCGAGGACGGTAAGCGAGAGAAGAGATAAGAAGATAGTTGGATCGCGGTTCAAGTTAGGCATGTTTCATGTTTTTGAAAGAGGTGAGGTTCGCCTGCGGTGGCAAGATCCCCCCCCAGTCCGACGAGCTTAGTCGCGCAAAGCGAGCATGCCACGGCCGCCGCAGCGGACATTCTTTCCCCATCCCTTATTCTACCCCGCCCTATTCCTAGTTTTTCCTTCCCTTTCGAGTCACCCCCTTGTCATATCCCCTCCTTTTGCCTCATTTCAAATGGCGCCCATTCGTGTTGTCCCAGTCCTTCCTAAATGTTTCGATTGTGTTCGCCTCGGTGGGGAGACGAACTGTAAGTCTCAGCCAGGATAGCTCGTTAGCAGGCCTGGTTGATAGCGACGGCGAGCCTCCACATCGAGTCGGATACAACCGCAACATCGTTTGTGTTGTATCTGGTTGCTTTCATGGCCGACGCCGAGGATTCTGTATGTCTCCAAGTATCACGGTTCATGAACTATTCTTTGGACTGCGACAGAATTCCCGACTTCGATCAGGGGAGCATCGTTTGTGTAATCCTGGTTCAACAGAGGTGGTCGGCGGGACATAAACTAGGCGTAAGTCTTGATCAGGAGAGCTTTTAAGCACGCCCGATCAATTGCGACGACAGGTTTTTGCCTCGCGGACCAACTCGGTCGAACATTGTGTAGTCGTGTCGTTTAACTTTATGTAAGATGTGTGTTCTTGCCATTCTCGGAAAAATATAAAGTAAATTGATGATTGAAGTTATTCGGAGTGCTGTGGAGTCTTACAGGCTGGAAGACGAGTACCAGCTGCCTAAAACTCCCCCGCATGAGAAAATAAGAGTTAAAAAAAAAGCTAATAGTTATAGATAAGCCCAGGTACCAAACTTAAAAGGTCTTATCTTATTCGTTCTTCCGTTTGTTTAGTTGGTTGTTATAATCTGGTTAGTTTAGTAAGTTTTGTTCGTTATCGTTTTTTTGTATAAACCCGAACCAAAAACTGTTTTCTTCGAACTCGACCAAGTAGTCAGCATCGGATGAGCAGGTATTTTCTAGGAGAAGAGGAGGAGAAGAGAGCGGAAAACTTGAGGGACCAAATAGGGAATAGGCCAGTTACCAGGTCGTTATTAAAGGGCGACCAAACCAGAAGGATGCCACTCCAACATTCCCCAAAAGGGGCCACTATAAACTCAGAGCAGGACCAAAACTCCAGGGAACAGGACCAGGAGCAGGACCAAAGCTCCAGGGAACAGGTCCAAAGCTCCAGGGAACAAGGTCAGAGGCCGCCAGGGAGTGGTAGTTCGGGGGTTAGCCAAGATACTTTGGAGGGATCCCCGTCTTGCAGCGACGTAGGGTTTCAAGATCCAAACGGGCTAGGGAAAAAGTTCCAAGATAAAGAGCTTTTGAAGATTATAGGGGTAGAAGAGTTCATACCGCCTGGTAATACTCAGTTAGGCAATCCGGCGAGCGAATCACTGGCTAGAAGTGCCAACATCAGCCCAGAGTTGAGATCGGCTATCAACCTTGCGGTTTCGGAGACAGTGAAAACTGAGATCCAAAAAGGGTTGGCCGACTTCTTCAAAGGCTTGAACATTCAGTCGGTAGGAGTCCAGTCAGGAAGAGGCAGAGACCAGGCAGTAGCGGAACCGCAGTCCCAACCCAGCGCGAGATTTAGCCAACCACCACCAAGCTTTAATCCGACAACGTCTGGATTAGACCCAAATTCCAGGTCTTTCGTGCCAGTAGGGCAGCAGGGTCGAGGTTATAGGGACGAAATGAATCCTCTGGGAGTTCACTCGGATCCGTACCGCCGGTCCACGAACTTTGAAAGAGGACATACTCCAATGCCTACAATGCAACAAGGATTCCCAGGACATCCTGGAAGTTCTAGGCAAGGCATAAGAATTGATAGGTGGGGTCTTAATTACGATGGCAAGTCAGAATCGTTGGCCGTGGAAGATTTCATCTTCAGGGTGGAAATGCTTCAGAGTCAGCACTTTTGCTCTTGGGCTGAAGTGCTTAGAGATTTCCACTTGCTGTTGTCTGGGCCGGCCAGCCAATGGTATTGGCAATATCAGAAGGCAAATTATAGACCAGACTGGCCAACTTTGCGAAACGCCTTAATCCAACAGTTCCGAAATTCAAAAACGGACTGGGATTTGATGAGGGAAATTGGGTCGCGTCAACAAGGTCCTAACGAGGCGAGCGACGACTTCTTTGCAGCTATAAGCAGGTTAAGAGTCCAGCTTAGGACACAAGTGGTAGAGGCTGATTTAGTTCGTGCGGTTAAAAAGAACCTTAACGAAAGGATAGGGAGGTTAGTGTATCCACAAGCCATCTACACTATGGACCAACTGCGAATAGCCTGCAAAGAAGCCGAATACGCCTTCCCGGTTAAGGAGAAGGATTTCGCAAGAGCCCCAAGGCCAACGCCTCGGTATGTCCACGAACTGGAACCGGAACCCGGTCCACCCAACGAGTATGTCGAGGCTTTTCAACGCCAGAATGTACGCCCCACCACTAACCGTTCTTACGAACCTAAAAGTGGCCCTTGCTGGAACTGCAAAATGAGTGGTCACCTGTTTATCGATTGTCCCGTCCCAGTTAAGAAAATTTTCTGTTTCCGGTGCGGTCATGATGGAGTGGTTACTCCAAAATGCCCCGTGTGTAACCCGGAAAACCTCCTTCGGAACGGGAGAGAAATGGGGGAATCTCGTTCGACAGAAGCACCCCAGAAACCTCCAACGTCCAATTAAACCTACCAAATAGTAAAGAAAACCCGATTAGGATATTGATCAGGGATAAAAATATCGTGTTGAAAGAAAAGAAAGATAAATCTATTACAATTTTAAAACCGTTACATGTGAGAATTAGGGAATATAATGAAGCTAGGGAGAGAATTTTCAACGCTAAAGTAAGTGCGGTGTCTAAAAGAATTTTGAAAGCCCGGGAGAGATTTCGTCGAAGAAAGAAAACGCGGAGTAGCATAGCGTCTACAGTGGTCGATACCGATTCGGACCCTAGACCATATGCAACGGTGGTCATCGAAGGCCAAAGAATTAACGGGTTGTTAGATAGCGGTGCCAGCGTCAGCATCTTAGGGAAAGGAGGGTTAGAGTTTGCTAAACAAGCTGGTTTATCAGTGAAGCCTTTCAAATCCGGAGTTAAGACGGCAGACGGTAAAAATCAGGCGATCGTAGGGAAATGTCGGGCTACGATACTGTACAAGGGCCATGAGGAGACCATTGTTTTGTACCTTGTCCCGAACCTAGACCAAGAACTATACCTCGGAGTCGATTTTTGGAAATCGTTCCAAATCGCTCCAGGCCTAATTAGTTCCCTTACGATTCCGAAAGAGGAGGCGGATTTAAGAAACGCACACGACCTGTCTTTCCAACAAAGTGCTGCTCTGGAGGCGGTGAAGCAGAAATTCTTGGACTTCGAACGTCATGGTCTGGGAAAGACAACTTTAGCGGAGCACGTCATAGATGTCGGAGACGCGGTCCCGGTGAAACAGAGACACTACCCTGTTTCGCCTGCGGTTCAAGCCAATCTGTACCAGGAGGTAGACCGGATGATAGGCCTCGGCGTTATAGAGGAGAGCGAAAGCCCTTGGTGTTCACCAGTTGTACTGATCAAGAAGCCTGGCCCAGACGGTACGACAAAATACCGTTTTTGCTTGGATTCGCGAAAGGTCAACGCGGTTACCAAAAAGGACGCTTACCCGCTCCCTCATATCGAGGGGCTTCTCAGCCGTCTCTCGGACACGTTCTACATTAGTAGCGTGGACCTCAAGGAGGCATTTTGGCAGGTTCCGTTGGAGAAACGGAGTAGAGAGAAAACTGCTTTTGCGGTGCCTGGAAGGCCCTTATACCAATTTACGGTCATGCCCTTTGGGTTGTGCAATGCAGCCCAGAGGTTATGCCGTCTAATGGATAAGGTCATTCCTGCTCGCCTCCGGGAGCGAGTTTTTGTATATCTGGACGACCTGCTGGTTGTCTCCCCAGATTTTGATACCCATATCGCTCTGCTTGGTGAAGTGGCGGACTGTCTCAGGAGAGCCAATCTCACCATCAACGTTAAGAAATCCAAATTTTGCTTTAGGGAGCTTAAATATTTGGGTTTCATCGTTGGTGGTGGGAGTGTGAAGACCGATCCAGATAAGGTGGATGCGGTGGTCAACTTTCCGATGCCTAGGAACGCTAGGCAAGTCAGGAGGCTACTTGGTCTGGCAGGGTGGTATCGGCGATTTATCAGGAATTTTTCTAGCCTAACCGCCCCCCTTACAGACACTTTGAAGAAAAGGAGCACAAAGTTTGTCATGACTGAAGAGGCTAAGGTCGCTTTCGAAGACCTCAAATCAGCTCTTACCTCCGCTCCGGTATTAGTAGCGCCCATTTTTACCGAACGTTTTTACGTCCAATGCGACGCGTCTGACTCGGGAATTGGGGCAGTTCTATTTCAAAAACGCGAGGGCGGGCTAGAATCACCCATTGCTTACTTCTCCCAAAAGCTCAATCAGTGTCAAAGAAACTACAGTGTCACCGAGAAGGAGTGCATGGCGGCCGTTATGGCGATCAAAAAATTCCGGCCCTATATCGAGGGAATGGATTTCACCGTCATAACTGACCACTCAAGCCTCAAATGGTTAATGACCATGAAAGACTTGAGTGGGCGGCTAGCACGTTGGAGCTTGGAGGTGCAGTCGTATTCCTTCGATATAGAGCATAGGAAAGGGTCCCAGAATGTAGTGCCGGACACTCTTTCTCGGGCACACTTGGATGCTTTGACACTGAAATGGCCTGCGGAAAGCGTCGACCTGGATTCGGAAGAATTCAAGTCGAAAGAATATGAAGACCTGATTAAAACGGTCATTGAAAACTCAACGCAGCTTCCCGACCTGAAAGTTGAAGACGACTTCGTCTATAAGCGCACCATATTCCCGAAAGAAAATGAATTCCAGTTCGAACACACTTGGTGCCTCTGGATCCCCTCGGCTTTAACCAGCGAGTTGATAGAGAGAGCCCATAATCCGCCCGAGTCCGCCCATGGAGGGATAGCGAAAACGCTACATCGCTTACGGCAGCATTTTTATTGGCCGAACATGACAATCCAGGTGCGACACTTTATTAAAAACTGCGATGTATGCAAGCAATCAAAGTCTTCAAATCAGATTTCTCGTCCCCCTATTCTAAGTAACTGTGTTTTTGAGCGTCCCTTCCAAAAACTATATGTCGATTTCATTGGTCCTTATCCCCGTTCGAAAAATGGTAATGTCTATGTCTTTGTCGTCTTGGACCATTTTTCTAAATTCGTGTTCCTCAAAGCTCTTCGCGCTGCCAACTCAACCAGCGTCATTAAGTTCCTCAAGGATGAAATCTTTAACTGTTTCGGAGTGCCTCAAATAATACACTCCGATAATGGGAAGCAATTCCTAGCAAAGGAATTTCAAAATTTTTTGCTTCACTTTGGGATTCATCATTTCAAGACTGCGAACTACTCGCCCCAGTCAAACGCATCAGAGAGGGTGAATAGAACTCTGATAGCGGCCATTAGGTCGTACCTCAAAGAGGACCAGCGAGACTGGGACCTACACCTCAGTGAGATTGCGTCAGCCTTGAGAAGCTCGGTACACTCTTCCATTGGAGTATCGCCGTACTTCGCTTTGTTCGGAGTAAACATGATTACTCACGGCAGCGGGTATGAGTTGGCACGGCGGTTGAATGTCCTAGAGGACGGAGAAGTTGCTAGCATTCCCCGGCAACATCGACTACAACTACTCCGAGAAAAATTAAAAGATTCCTTAAAAGAAGCCAATGAAAGGAGTGCCAAAGCGTACAACACTCGTACTCGAAAAGTACACTATGTCCCCGGCCAAGAGGTGTTTAAACGCAATTTCGTTTTGAGCGACGCCTCAAAACGCCTATCCGCTAAGTTGTGTCCCAAGTATGTTAAGTGTCGTATTGTCCGATGTGTAGGGAAAAGTCTGTACGAAATAGAGAACCTGACAGGAAAGAAAATTGGGGTCTTTCATGCGAAAGACCTGAAGCAATGACGGACCTAAGAAGAACCGATATCCAGCCATGTAACACCTAGGTGCGTAAAGGGTCCGAGAAGAACAACCGTCTCGAAAGGTTATTCACAGGCGTCGATTTGAAAATCGATATCAATGATAGTTTGCGAACGCCCGTCTATGCGTGAAGTCAAACGTTGTCTCAAGTTTGAATGCCTAATCTTAACTGTGTTATGCGAGTACTCTTTTGAGACTGAACATCAGAATAAATCGACCTGTGATATTGACATCGTTACGATGTTTCCACCCACCTGTGATAAACCCATGAGACTGATTTTTCTTTTTTTTTAACCTTCAACCATCTGTGATATCGCCTTAGGCTCCAAATATTGTTTTGTCCTATTTATGTCAGTGTTATTTATCTATTTATTTCTTTATGTATTAAATTATGTTTTCGTTTGCAAATCCCTCTACGCAACTGTCACTCACGACTCTGAAGTCCCAACAAATAAATTCCTAGAACCAAACAGATAATCGAAAACGAAAAGCAGATCCCGACCTACCCTAACAGAAAACAAATTTCCTCAGTAGAAGGTCATTGACCCCAAGAAATTAGAACTGACGATGTCTGAATGCAAATACGTTGCAGAAAGTTTTTATTAGTTTTAGTCTTGAACTATTAAATACTAAGAACTAAATTCTTAACCGAATGATTATTGATCTAAACGACAGTGTAGTGTCCTTAATTAGTAATGAGTATAAATACGAAAATACCTTGACTTTCGTTATTGGATTATTTCCATTTTCGTACCTGCGTTCTACGGCCAAGCTGAAACAGCTGGAGTTCTTCTGTTATGTTTATTCATATGCCCGGCTTTTGGGCGTGAGTTTCTCCCCACGTCGGAGGAAAGTAGTAAGCTCGAGGCGGCCATCACCGTCTCTGTTGGATTCGCAGGAATATCAGATCCGGAGTTTTGTTGCGGCCGCTCCTGAAAGAAAAAGTTTTTGTTTGGTTAGTAGGTGTTTAATTTGATTGTTTTTGGTGTTGATACTGAATCACTGGGGGTGACGCTTCGGGAAACTCGTTGATTTCGATCCAGGATGTCCTAGGAGTTTTCTAGTTGTCTTGCTAGAACGAAAAATAGGAGGTGGGAAAAGATGCAAGAAAAGGAAATTGATTGGGAGTATACTTAACTGCTGGTGTGGGGGTTTGGCGCGCGTTCAGGACATCACATCGCTTCCTGGCTAGGGCAGACTTCATAATGTAGTTTTAGCGTTGTTTTTATACGAATTATTAAACCCTTTTGGGAATAAAATGTATTTTGTGGCAAAATTGTGTTGCAAAATCTAAAAAGCAAATAAAATTAATAATGACATTTACTAGAAATGTCAAGATGACATTTATCGAATTCCTTTTTGCTGAGTGAAGCGCCCTCTGGGGTTGATTGGCTGTACATCCTTCTGGTTTGGGTATAGGGTATCCTAGGAAATAGAAAAGGAAAGATGTTATGTAATTTGTCCGTTGAGTTCGACGAACTTACCATCCGATCGTTTATGTAATTGCAAGGAATTATATGTTTGAATATCAGGTTGTACGGTAAACCAATGATGGGTCGATGATGAGGTGATTGCATGCAAATGCAAAACACTTAGTGCATCGTAGGTAGTCCGAACAATAGCCGTTGGTTAGCATACGGTTTGATGTGCGAGGCTCAGTAGTTTGGTGTGATACGGCTGTGCTTGAGGAAATACTTAAATCGGAAAAGCAATAATTGCCGGCAGCCATAGTATTTTTGCGCGAAAAGACGTTTTTTTTCGGAGAACTTTTGAATACTGATTTAAGTGCAAGTATTTCGGAGCTGTATGGTGTTTTTTTTCATTTGATGCCCAGAAGTGTAGTTTTTTTCGGGTAATGTGGTCCTAGTAAAATATTCGTTATTCGAAAATTAAAGAATCTTATCCGTACAGGGTGGATGGTGTGTACGGCCAGTTTGTGAGGGGCATAAAAGACGCTACTAGCCGTTGTCGTCAGTGAAGCGAAGGATTAAAGAGCCCGTGCATTACCCGGGCTTCCCAAGTAATTTTGATAGTATTCCATAAGCAAGGTGAAACAAAAAGAAAAATTGAAGCTAGGTTCGATATACAGGGTGATTCACGAGCGTTGTGCCAAAAAGCTAGAGCGTGTAGGTTGAGTTGAGACAAGAAAAAAATCGTATGGAAGGGGGGGGTCTATTCCCCCCCGGTAAGCCGGGAGGGGCAATTTTCTGAAAAATTGACTTATTTTTCAAAAAAAAATATTAAAAATCAACGGCTTAGTTTACAACACCGTGCTATACCTTTCTAAAAAGCTAAAAACTTCTTCTTTCACTTTGTTTTTAAAATAAATGGTTTTAACGAATAGTTTAAAAAAAATAAATTTTCAAACTCAAATTTTTTCAAAAAAAAGCCAAAAAAAAATTTTTGAACTAATTTTTTTCAAAATTTTATGTAATTAAGTACTAATTTTGTCTTAAAATTTCAATGTCTTTGTTAATTTTTAGTCGAAAACAGAAAACCGGATGCAAAAATGTCTTTTCGTTTTTGAGAAATTAAAAAAAAAACCAAAACCACTTTTTTCTAAGAAAGTCTTTATTTTTATTTTTACCTATCTGGACTTTTAGTTTAATTTATTAGTTTAATTTACAAATTTAATTTTTTGTAATTGGAGTTTTATGAGGACTCAATAAAGTATAAAAGTATTGGATTTTCCCTGGATTAATCATTTTGTTCATTGAAAACGTCTGCCATTGACCTTTCACTTCTAGCTCTCCGTGCTCTCGTCGGCGGATTCTTGAAAACATGCTACGACTTGGGCGCCATCTATTGGGATATCTTTCAGCGTAGAGTCTTTCGGCTTCCCGATCTCGACAACAAGTTAAACCGTAGCAGAAGTTCCTGTCCGCTAACTCTTCTCGAACATATGAGTTTGTTATTGTTATGTGTTGATGAATTAATATTTTAATTGTAAATGGTTGTTAAGTAAATATGCGATGCCTTTTATTAACCATTAGGTTGTTAATTGTTTTTTCATTCAAGAAAAATTGCGGTTTAATTATCTTAAGCCCCCAGCAGGTAGAACCCTTCGCCGACGAGTGGCCGCGGCCCCAGGTATAGTAAGAAAAAATTGCAGGTCAGTTTTCAGACGTTATCAATGAATAAAATGGTTAATCCTTTGAAAATCCAATACGTTTCTACTTTATTGAGTCGTCATAAAACTCCAATTACAAAAAATTAAATTTGTAAATTAAACTAATAAATTAAACTAAAAGTCCAGATAGGTAAAAATAAAAACAAAGATTTTCTTAGAAAAAAGTGGTTTTGTTTTTTTTTTAATTTCTCAAAAACGAAAAGACATTTTTGCATCCGGTTTTCTGTTTTTGATTAAAAATTAACAAAGACATTGAAATTTTAAGACAAAATTAGTACTTAATTACATAAAATTTTGAAAAAAATTAGTTCAAAAATTTTTTTTTGGCTTTTTTTTGAAAAATTTTGAGTTTGAAAATTTATTTTTTTTAAACTATTCGTTAAAACCATTTATTTTAAAAACAAAGTGAAAGAAGAAGTTTTTAGCTTTTCAGAAAGGTATAGCACGGTGTTGTAAACTAAGCCGTTGATTTTTAATATTTTTTTTTACAAAATAAGTCAATTTTTCAGAAAATTGCCCCTCCTGGCTAAACGGGGGGAAATAGACCCCCCCTCCCATACGATTTTTTTCTTGTCTCAACTCAACCTACACGCTCTAGCTTTTTGGCACAACGCTCGTGAATCACCCTGTATACCTATATCTATACTTACCTGCATGGTAATCGAGCGCCAAAGCACTGATCCACCCCGTGCTACAAAAGCAGCTAAAAATCTACAAATATTGATAACGACACAAGAATTTGCCCTTTTAGAGGCGCAAATCTGGAGTGGCACCAGAACCGAAAGCCCACGTTGCGCTGGCGTCCGATTTAAGGGCCAACATATCATTGAATCGCACGGAGAAGACGAAGATTCAACGCCCAAGTCACGATTTTTGTTTTTTTTTGTATTAGTACCTAAGATAGCTTGGCGCTATAATTATAATTTTAGTAGTTGTTTATTTTAATTGCATATATACTTATTTATTCACCTTTAACATTTACACCTTTATCCATATATTTATTCAAATTATACCTTTATCTATTTAGTGATTTAGTCAGTGATTTGCATGTACTTTTTGTCTAATAATTTACTAAACCTCAGAAATCTCTGAACGTTGAAGAGCTAGGGTCCATTTTTTTTCTTGTCTTGCTTCAAAATTTTAAAGACTAGCAAGAAAAGACAATCTATTTCGAACCGGGACAATCCTGTGGTAAGACGAGCAACAATCGTCCGTCTAGGCGCTAGAAGAAGATCCTCTCCCACCCCTCGCGGTCGGTCGGATATTTGGTAGATGACATTTTCTCATTCCCTCCAACATAGAGCTCTTTGTAGGTAGGGACTGATATTGAATCGCGCGTCGCAAGTAGCACAGGGTCGACGAATTGGACCCAAGATAAGATACCGGGGTATTAGAGGAGCCCATACTGATTCGTCTCGTTGGGAATCGATTGTTTTTCTGTTTGCTTTTGTTTTGAGTCAAGTTTAGAATTTTGCAAATTGTTTTTGTTGGTCGAAGTAGTTCTTCGAGACAAAATTGTTCAGTCTTAGTTGAGTTAGTGATAGGTCTAGTTTTTTTGTTATTTTGAATGTTAGTTAGTAAGCTTATTTCAATAAAACCAATGTAAATTGCGCCATAGCATGGAATACCACGTCTTTTCGTTTTGATCATGGCATCCGTTAAGTTTATGATGGATTGTTGAGCACTTTTTATGGGGGAGCAATAAGGTAAGCTGGTCTTCTGTTTTTAGTATGTAGGCTACACAGCACTTCAGAGAACGTTTGGGGAATCCGCAAATAAGGCCGACGGGATTCTAAGGTTGGGTGGGTAAAGGCCAAGCCGCATCAACAGCAGCGGTTTCCGAGGACGGTAAGCGAGAGAAGAGATAAGAAGATAGTTGGATCGCGGTTCAAGTTAGGCATGTTTCATGTTTTTGAAAGAGGTGAGGTTCGCCTGCGGTGGCAAGATCCCCCCCCAGTCCGACGAGCTTAGTCGCGCAAAGCGAGCATGCCACGGCCGCCGCAGCGGACATTCTTTCCCCATCCCTTATTCTACCCCGCCCTATTCCTAGTTTTTCCTTCCCTTTCGAGTCACCCCCTTGTCATATCCCCTCCTTTTGCCTCATTTCAGTGTCATACCTCTATTCATCATCAAGATTGTCATTTCTTCCCCCATATTGTTAATCGCACTACTTCGAACTCGTGCTTCTTCTTCTAAGATGTTCTTCTGCCAACGTTCTCTAAGAAAGAGCCACCATTTGCGACCACAGGTTTATTTGCCGCCTTCTTTATCTGGATATATGAGGTTTGTACAGCTTTCTTTCGAAACACTCCCTGTTCCCTCACTACAACTTCATGAATAGAACCTTTTTGCAGCTCATATAATTCTCCATCGGCACCTGCTACTTTGTTGATTTTCCCCGTTGTTGATCCCCGTCCTTACAGTGTTGCAGACAAATTGGTTAGCAATAGCGTAATGTTCGTATTACATGGATCGACTCTTTTGATTCATCCTTCCATACTTGGTTCATAGTCTGGTGAATGAGATTTCTTAGGACATCTAGCAGGTAAGCCATCCTTTTGAGTCCTAGGTACTGTTAATATTCTTCGTTTCTTTCCACTAACTGTGCTTGTCCTACATACTGACCATTCAATTTTTCAAAGAGCCTGTGTTGGGATTCTAGCACAGAAGCCAAGAGCGTATGCTCTTTTTTCTACTCAGAGACTTCTGCAGTTTTCTTTCCGTTGGGTCGTAAATATCCTGTTTGTACTACTCCTAAATATCGTCGGCAGGAGCTGTTTGGTGTGATCTTTACGAAGATAACAACCAGACCATTGATGAGGTTCAGAAGGCGCACTACGTATGCGCATCCAAATATGAGTATTTTTCGGGATAGATTGATACCTTTTGGAGGTTTGTGGCAGTAATCAGATGGATGTTTCGGGCTATTCAAGGCGGAAACACATCCTCACGTTCCGACTAAAATTTTAAGGATTATCAATTCTATGTAACGTAAGGATTATGGATACTTCCTCCCACTTAAAAGAAATCATAGCATCAAAAATGACAACAAGCCTGGGATATAACCGTTTAACCGACAGATAGGAGCTCAAGTGTTCTTCTAAAGATCAAACCAAACACGACTGTCGTACGAATTGAACTTTATAGCAAAATTACAATGAAGCACCTCCACCCGTCTTCGAAGAGCCCGTCCAAAAACAAACCATAAGTCCCGGATTCAGAGCATCGGGCGTGATGTTGAGGTGGAAACTTCTCAAAATTGATGTCGTTAGTTAACTGTCACCTCCATCTTAGATAGCTGGTTTGATGATGTTTTAACCATTTTTGTTATATTATCGATTAGATAGTCCGTAGGGTAGCTAATTCCAAATCTTCGCAGCATTCAAAAGGGCAGGGATGTTATGTGATTTAAAAAAAGGCGACCATTTGCGACCAGGTTGCTTGGGATGGGACTGTACTTAATTGCCATTTAACAATCCGTAGGGATTCTTGTACACAAATGAGCTTGAACTTGAAATTCATGAAATTTTTCATTTTCAGGGTATATTCAGCAAACCAGCTGAGAGCTATGGCAACGCCAAAATCGGACCCTGTGAGCACTGCGGCAAAAATTGTGATCTCGTCTGCCCGCGCTGTATTGCACCCTTCTGCAGTTTAGAATGTCAAAAAGCCGAATGGAACAGGCATCGTTACATCTGTGGCAAGCCACCGTAAGTTCTCCTTTATGATTCCCTAAAAAAACACATAGACTTAAACCCTTTAATTGCAGATCGATGTGGCCGGCATGGGCTAAACAAGTTGCCAAGCAAAGAAATGCCGAGCAAGTACCCATGACAAAAACAGATGAATCTCCTCAAATGAATTCCAATGCCAATCAGCACGATTCTACAAAGAGAGCCGCACTCAAGGCCCAACTACCGCCGTCCGGCAACAATGTCATCCTCACCGCAATCTCGAAGACAAACGTCGTCTTCGTGCGATCCACTCTCTACGACGATAATTTGAGATTCTTCGAAACTGTTTCGAAAATACAAAAAATAGCCAAACACCAGAACCACATTCAACACACACCCGAGAGAGGTGACATCGTTCTGACTAGATTCAAAGAAGAGCAATACAACCGGGCCATGATACTCAATCCCGACAATTTGGACCAAATCAAGCTAATCTACGTCGATTATGGCAACATCGATTCAAAGTCCCTGGACGAGCTTTACAATGCTCCCGATGAATTCTGGCATCTGCCACGCATGGCTGTTCCGATTATTTTGAAAAATGTGCCCGAATTCTTTATGACCGACGAAGTCAAGAAGTACATGTACAGTTTCCTGAATAAGGACATGAAAATTGTGTACGACGAAGAGGACATGGAGAATGGAATCAATCTAACTGAGCTCTTCGACTTGTCGCGCAACGAGAATTTCAATGAAACCATTTGTTCGTTCAAAGCGAATCCACAAGAAACCAAAAAGACGCCAATTGTTTTTCGTGAAGTATGAAATAAAATTGTTATCTATTTGAACTCATTGGTTGACGTATGTTTTGTTTTCTTGATTAAAGTTCTTGGAACATTCACCATTGCCGACTGGAGAAAATGTCGAACTTCTTGTTATTGATAATTCTTTGTTGCAGACGGGTTTCGTTTCGTGTACAACCCAACCATATGCAAATGAGATTCAGAAATTTCAGAAAGACATTCAAGAGTATATTAAGGAGAATCAGACGAAGTCTTCCTACACGCCAAGGTGAGTTTGTTCATTGAAATCAAGTGTTTAGTCGAGTGAGCTCTTCTTTTTGTTTAGTTAAGTTGTGATCTTTATTCAATATTCATTTAATTTTCATAGCTGGGAGCGGTATTTCCATGCCGTTTTAACGTAGCTGACTAGAGTCGGCCAGCTAGTTAGGTACTTCCTTACTTAAGGTGGCGCTACAGTACGGTGTGGACTTGGGCCTCAATCAACAGTCTCTGCCAGCCAGCTCGGTCCCTAGCTAGCTACCTCCAGTTTTGCACTCCAAGTTGATTGAGTTCCTCTTCCACATATGTGCGCCACCTGAATCGCGGTCTTCCTCCCCTTCTTCGTCCTTCAGGAATAGCGTCGAAGGCTTTCCGGGCCGGAGCATTGGTATCCATGCGCTCTAAATGATCGAGCCATCTGAGTCTCTGGACCTTGACCCTTCTGGCTAGGTCCACGTCGTTGTACAACCCGTAAAGTTCGTCGAATCTTCTCCATTCCCCATCAATGCACACGGGGCCAAAGATGATCCGAAGAACTTTCCTCTCAAAACAGCCTAAGGCACATTCATCCGATTTTGTCAAGGTCCATGCTTCTGCACCATACAGCAGGACAGGGATGATGAGGGTGTTGTACAGTTTTACCTAAGTTGCTCGAGAGAGGGCTTTTCCACTCAGTTGCGTTCTTAGCCCAAAGAAACAGCGATTAGCAAGAGTAATTCTTCGTCTTATCTCAGCGCTGGTGTTATTGTCCGTGTTGATAGCGGAGCCTAGGTAGACAAACTCCTCTACTACCTCGAAGTTGTATGCGTCTATTGTGACGTTTTGTCCCAGCCGTGTCCGTTTTCCCCTCATTTACCGCTAAACCCATTTTTGCCGCTTCTGTCTCAATTCTCACAAAGGCGCCATTGACATCACGCTGTGTTCTTCCCATTATATCAATATCATCAGCGTACGCGAGAAGTTGAACAGATTTTTGGAAGATGGTGTCTCTGGTGTTGACGGTGGAGTTTTGCGCTATCTTCTCAATAACAATGTCGAAGAAATCGCACGAGAGCGCATCGCCTTCTCTGAATCCTTTTTTGACGTCGAAAGATTCCGTGAGCTCATTGCCAACCTTTATGGAGCAGGTTGAGTTCTCCATCGTCATTTTGCACATGCGAACGAGCTTGGCAGTGATGCCAACACTAGACATAGCTTTATACAGTTCGTCTTTGTACTAGATGCTGTCATACGCGGCCTTAAAATCGATGAAGGATCTGCAGCAACGTGAAACTTTGGTCGATGGTTGAATTTCCTGGCTTGAAGCCACATTGATAAGGACCAATCAGGATGTTGACGAAAGGCTTCAGACGTTCACATATTACGGCAGAGAGGATCTTGTAAGCGATGTTAAGTAGACTGATTCCTCTGTAGTTTTCGCAGTTTAGAGGATCTCCTTTTTTCAGGATCGGGCAAACAATGCTGAGGCTCTATTCATCGGGCATGCATTCCTCCGACCATATCTTACAGATGATTTGGTGCATGCTCCAATCTAGATCGTCGCCTGCTGCTTTGAACAGCTCGGCAGCTAGATCATCTGCTCCAGCGGCTTTGTTGGATTTCAGCCGTGATATTGCCGTTTTCACTTCTTCTAGGTCGGGTTCACGGAATTGTTGGCAGTCATCGTTAAAAGGCAAGGCTCCTGTCTGAAGGCGGTGTGGTGTTTTTTTTTTGCCAAACGTAAGCAAAAAAAGCAATTTTTTCCGAGCACTAAGGCAATCTGCAGAGGACTGTTTTTTCGTTGATCTTCTCCATCCATCAGCTTGAAAAGGTTTCGCCGCAACAGCTATTCAAGACGTCAAGGTGTCTATTCTTTGGTTGGTTTGCGATTCGGAGAGGTCAGTTGTATCAAGGGCTCGGTCTAGTTCTGTTTGGTATCGCTGTGCAAATTTTTCATTCCACATTAATTTGGGGAGAAGCTGCTGCCCGTAGCTTAGTGGTTAAGTGCGTTGGCTGCTAAGCAGAACGTCGAGGGTTCGAGTCCTACTCGTGCCCATAGTTTTATTTCATCTTTCACGGGCACTGCGAAGGTCTTGCGAAGACCTGACAAATCTGCCAAGAGTATCAATCTGTCATGAAAAAGTGCTTCTCAACTCTGCCGTTCGGAATCGGCGTTAAATTGTAGGTCCCCTCAATTCTTCACACTCACCCAGAAAATTGTTGATAAGAGTAAGTCACTTAGCCCTTGGCTCTTCAAGAGCTGTCGCGCCACTCTATAGCTGTCTTTCTGGCTCGGTATGTTTTCAGTGGAAAGTTTGACCGTAACCAATAGTGGAAGATGATCGGAGTACCGATGTTCGCCTATCTCAAGATCAAGCCATTCATCTCTTACTAGGCAGTAATCTATCGTTCAAGCAGCATTGCCATCTTTGTCGCTCTTTGTTCGACCATTGAGAAGTGACAGGCGAATTGACTCACACATTTCAATGAATTTCCTGCGAGCTCTTCTTGTGCGAGAGTTTGCTTAAAGCAACGAAGCCACCCAGAGATCGGGTTGGATCATCGTATCTTCTGTTCTTTAATGCCAAGTTCGCTGCTCTCGTGAGTGGTGTTGCGAATTATCTGTTGATTTGGTTTCACCCTGCTTCCTTAGATTGGTTAA
Organism: Sphaerophoria taeniata; assembly: GCA_943590905.1. NCBI lineage: Eukaryota > Metazoa > Arthropoda > Insecta > Diptera > Syrphidae > Sphaerophoria > Sphaerophoria taeniata. Next base: position 266,747,837 of record OX016540.1, read on the forward strand.
ACTTGGTATCGTCTTGCGCATTGAAAAGTGGTGCCCGTCTGTTTGGCACCTATGTGGTCCTTTTCTAAAATTGCATTAATTATGAGCCTCCGAACCTTTAAACATAAAACGTTCATACTTTTCCAGAATCGATGAATTATGTCTAGCAAAATATGACGAGGACAATCTGTGGTACCGTGGCAGATGCATCGAAGTCGTTGGCGATGGTCATCCAACAATTTTGTTCTTCGATTATGGAAACCTCTGTATAGTTAGTGTCGAGAACATCCGAAAATATCCCGATGAATTTACATTCCCCATTATGACAGCTGACTGTGAAATTACCGGTAAGTCAATATTTTTAAATTTAAAATTAAATAACTGAATTTTTGAATTCCCTGGAAACAGGCCTCCCCGAAAAGATTGACGCCCAATTAATAAGCAAATTGGAGGAACTCCTAGAGCCCGGAACCAAGATCCTATGTGAATCGGTGGAATTTCTGGAAGAGGACAATGCGTATTCAATAAATTTGGGAGATGCTTTGAAAAGAGTTTTGGGTTAAGAGAAAATGGCCAATAAATTCACCAATATTTTAATGGTTCATGAATATTTCCAGATTGATGCCAGCCAAGGAGAATACAATTGTCCCTGCGTTGAAGGAATCGTCTTTTAAACAATTATTGACTTACGCAACTAAGCTAATTACTTTGTTCACATTATGTTAAGCCTTTAACTTTCGTAATTGACATTTTGTTCGTATTTTATATTGTTCTTTACATTTCTTTTGTGTTAGCTTGTTTTTACATTCATAAGTGGAAAACACGGAAAGCAAATTTATATTTAAATAAATACTAAATATTTGGTTTAGACTAAACCTTCTTCATTTAATTACTTGATTTCATAATTATCCAGCTCACAATCTATGAAGGATCTCTTACGGTGACTACTACTACGAAGCTTAGAGCTATGAGATAGTTAAACTTGTTTTCCCAGGTCGAAGCGGAGTAGGCTGTTGTTATTATTTACCCCCAGACGAAAGAGTTGGTTAGGTGTTTTCTACCAAGGCACGTCCAACTAATGACGGCAGCGAAATAATTTCATTTTTTGGTATCAACGGTGGCGTCTTCAGTTGGTTAACACCTTTAATACGGGCTACTTCGACATATTAGAAATGCAGGCCGCAAAAAGGGGCGGTTTTTCGGTTTTTGCACTTGGAGTCACATCAAGTGCCTGGTACTCCATGATGGGGTTTGTACGTCGGAGTGACTTCCCGACTGCTTAGAAAAGCATTTAGCTGAGAAGCAACAACAGGCCTCGGAAACGGACGGATACACTGATGACGACCCAAGCAATTATTTTAAGAACAACGAATTTCGGATATGCACGTGGAATGTAAGATCCCTTAATAGATCGCGTGCTGCCGAACAACATGCGGAGACCCTCAACCGCTTCAAAACAGACGTTACCGCTATCCAAGAAAAGTGATGGGATGAACCGGGCAAAAGGAGGATGAAAAATTGCGACATTTTCTATGGTAACTATTACCGAGAACAACAACAGCGACTTTTTGGATGCGGATTCGTCGTGGGAAGCAGGCGCAGGCAAAAAGTCTTGTGGTTTAAATGTGAAAGCGAACGCATATCGACGGTCTGAATCAAGGATAAATTCGACAACATTAGCCTAATATACGCGCATACCCCCACTGAAGGGAAAAAATATGAGTGCGACCCATGGAATCCACACGACTAACTTCCCAGAGTAGAAAAATACGTAAAAACATTAGTTGTTTTTGCAAAATATTCAGGCGATGGATCCCGTTGTAGTTGTACACGCACGTTGGTTCAAAGTCAAATTATATAAAACTGATGATTTTATGAAAAACATTAAGGTTTTGAATAACAGTGGCGCCATTTGTTAAAAATTGATCGTACCAACTCGTGGACTCATTCACAACTAAATTTCACAGTAAAGTACAGCCTATATTGCTCCTGAATATTGTAGTTTTCTATTATTGAAGAAATTTTTCTAATCGGATTAGTATTTCCGAAAATTAATATTTATACGGCAAAGCAGCGTTTGGTGGGTCAGCTAGTAATCAAATATAGTATATGATACTCCTGAGTATTATTTTTTTCCCACTAACTAAGATTTTTTGCATTATTGTTGAAATTATTGCAAAAATTATCATAATTTTCATTATATTAGGGTTAACTTAGATTTTTGATGAGACCAATTTTATGACAATACGTAACGCACACACGAACACACATACACACACACAGGCATCATCATAAAAAGGCTTGATTCGAAAACGGGTCTTGAGATCTTTTTTGTTTAATTATAATAATAAGCAATGCGTCAGCTAACTAAATCACGAAAAAAATCTTGCGCTAGTTTGCGCTTTTTAAAGAAATTGACATTTTTAGGTTCGACCGTATTCATCAAGCATGGTGACTTTTTAGCAGAGGCGGCGTAAGGCGTGGGCGACGTGGGCCATCGTCCACGGCCTCGCGGTACAAGGGGCCTCGCGCGCGCTTCAAAAATTTGTATGCATTGCTTCTGTGAGAACAAAATAAAAAAAGAAATTAATTAATTTTGTTGTGAAATATTGTTTTAGTCTGGCAACATTTGTTACGTTGCGTAACCATCGCGAGTTAAGGCTGTTTCACAACAGAGCGTTCAGTCGTTCGTGTGTTTCAAGCTTTACGTAAGCGTCTGGCAGTTTTGACAGTAAAACGCATGTGCTTTCAACTTCAGCTCACAATACCGCGTTCATTCTTGCAAGTGACATCAGATTATTTTATCAGCATTTGTATTACACTTTCGTTTTCTTATTTATATAAAAGTTTCCTTCATTTATTATTTTATTAGTGTTTTTGTTATCATTTATTATTTGTCAAAAAACAATTATTTGTATTCTCAGAAGCGAACAAATTTGTGATGAAGCTCAAGACGCGAATGAAAAATAGAACACAATTCTATTTAGGATTGCGTTCAAGCGTACGTTACGTGCCGCGAGAGCGCTCAACGCTCTATTTTGTGTGGAAGCATCTACTCGCATGTATTCTATATGAAATGTCAACGCGAAACAAGTGCGACCGCTCTATTGTGAAACAGCCTTAAGCAGGGTATACACACTAGGGTGTCCCGACAAATTTTTTTGGATTTTCCGAACAAAAGACCTCTCAAAACTTGCGTAATTGGACTTAGATTAAAAAAATATATATAAAAAAAAATATTAAAATTTGTCTAGGGGGTTGTACCGACCCTCAAAATTTTGACAAATTGATATTTTTATGCTTTTTTTCCCTTCCTTAATTTCGGTTCCTGAGCTACTATTTATTATAAAATATTAACTTTTTGATCTTATTAGGTTTAGAACATATTTGACGTTTTGATTTGCATGCGCAGGTGGCCATGGTTCAGAGGATAGAGTAGTGGATTGCTAAGCCGAACGCTACGGGTTCAAACCCCAGCTTCAGCAGCATTCTTTTTCTACAAAAATCGCCAGCTTATCTGAGGCCACCTGTGCGATAACATGAGACAATACAAATCTAAGTCTCCTCCTCTGAGCCACGCAGGTTTCTGTTATGTGTGCTTTCTTTCTATGTGTCTATCTGTCTCTCTCTGTTGTATTAATGTATTGTTCTGTCCCAGCCGATGGTCTCAGTCACCAGTGCTGCTATGTGTCTGTAGTTCGTTACATTTATGTGCGAAGTACTGTGAAATGTAATGTAATGTAATGATTTGCATGCAACAAAACGTTTCCAGCGGTCTCAAATTTATAAGGTTTTAAGCTAAAAATACCCCCAATAGGTGACCAAAATTGAATTTTTTTAATTTTTGGCGCATATTGCTATTATCATCCTGGAACTTAAAACCACTGTTCTATAAATCTGACACAATTTGAATTAAAGTTTCTATACCTGTCCGATTTTGAAGAAAAATTTGTTTATAAATTTTAGGCCTACCTGCACAAATGACTTAATTTATTGATGTCCCTTAAGGATATGGGTTTTTACCTGTTTCCTACCTATAAAATACACAACTCAATCCGGTAATAAAGTCGGATTTAAAACTGAAGGCTGTTTTCTACCTGACAAATATCTACAAAACACAAACTTGACGATCGGCAGCTACCAACTACAAGAGATGTCATTAAATTCATTTTGTTTGTAAGGAACGAACTAAAACTTAAATTCAACGGAAAGAATCCTTCCCATTCAGAAATATATGCGATTGTTTTTGAAGAAATCGACAATATTTGGGCTAAAGATTCGATTCCAATTGTAACTAAGGAAAGAGTTATTCAATTACTTAAATCCTGTTTCGAAAGGTACAATATTGTGAAGCGATACCCCAAAAGCAAACAAAATGCTAGTTTCGAAAACAAACTGAAGTGTTTTTTAGAGTCATCTGAGAAGCTTTTCGACGTTGCTGCTTGTAAATGCACTTCATTTGAAACTTGTTCGTGTTTAAAACCAAAGAAAGTTCCCATCCATGAGAGAAGTTTTTTTTGGATCAAAGAAATGAATGGAAAATGTTTATAAGCGGGGTTGACAAGAAAGAAACAAATATCTTGAAGAAACGACAGCAGAGGCAAATTGAAGAGTCAAAGAGGGATGCAAAAAAATGGTCTACGGAGGAAACGGATATTGTCTCAGGAAACTGCAATGAAGAGTTGGTGCGTGAATCTTCCCCAGAAACACATTCGGTAACAGAGGCATCCCCAACAAACCCCCCTTTGACAGAGGCACCATCGACTTCAAGAGCTTATCGCAATAGATTGATGTTGCCAACAGTTGCCAAGGTATGTGATCGATACGGTTTATCGACGCGATCTGCTGCTGCTGTCGCTTCTGCTGTTTTGGCTGTTTTGGCTGATGTCGGCTTGGTTTCTTCCAAAGATTCAACTCTTGTTATAGACAAAAATAAGATCCACCGAGCTGTATCGAAATCACGTAAAGAAGCTTTAGAAGATATTGGAGGTATTGCTATAAAAAGCATTTACTTTGATGGAAGAAAGGACAAGACCCTGATAAATGAGAAAATAGGGGCGCGTTATCACCGTAAAGAAATTTTTGAAGAACACATCTCAATTTTGGCAGAACCTGGATCAATTTTCTTGGGACACACAACACCAGGTCGTGGCACCGCAAAAGGGATTTTTACTTCCAACCAACGCAGGATATATAAACCACCAAAGATCAACTTCTCTGCTAAAGATTATACCGAAATTATTTTGTGGAACGAATGTCAGGTAACATCACCCCCGGTTCTTCGACATATTTCTTTTGAAGACCTTCACATCATGGCAAAAGATAAGAGCTTGGAAATTGTTGACTTTCCCTGTCACACCCAATCTGTGGAAAGATGTGTTAAACTGGTAACAGAGGCATCACAGAGTGTAACTTACCCTACTTCTAGAGATGGCTTTATTAAAAACAAGTTGAAATCTCGTGCAGAAATGCCAAATTTTGGAAACAAAAATAAGTTTAAATTCTAAGGTTATGTCATTAATTAAAAATTATTTCTTGCTTATTTTGTTTTTATGTGATTTGTTTAAATAATATTAATAATAAAATACGTTTAAAACTTAATTTTTTTATAGTTTTATTCAAACGGTTAAAGTATGTAAAAACATGAAATTTAAAAATCTTCAAAGCCCGGTACTACCCCCAAGATAACATGTTCTTTCAGTTTTTTTGACGTTTTCTTTATCTGTGTAAAATTACGCAAATTTTGATACCCCTTTTGATAGTGTAGCTCGAAAACAAAATTTTCTCATACATCGACGGGACACCCTAATACACACGTCAAATTCCCATCCTGCATGGGAGAGTGTGTTAGTAGATTCTGATTGACGTTGCATATACACACGTCCAGCATGGGTTCTATTGACCAGGAGAACTTGCAAAATGGAACAATACAGCAAGGTGCATGGAGAAGCGAAAATCATATTACTCCTTTGGAAAACACTTCGAAGAAAAATTCGACAAATGCTTCGAAAATTATAAGAGACACTTTTTCTAATTATTTTATTTTTTTTATTTTTTTTCTTCTGAATTTTTTCTTCTTTTTTTCCGCAATGCTGGATCAATCACTCAATCACGGCTATACACATATCCAGCATGGCCTCCTGATTGACCGAAAATCAAAATATTTTGATTTTTCGTCAATCATACACACCACGTATACGTGTGAATTTTTTCACTAACACACTCTCAATGCTGGATGGCAATTTGACGTGTGTATACCCTTTGTATATGGATTTACCTAGTACTATCAAGAATGGTTTTCGAGCAAGCAAGCAGAGAACACACATTACAAACTAATGTAAAAAACTGTCAAAAAACTGTCAAACCAAGCAGAAAACCATTCTTGATATTACCTGGTAAATCCATATACAAAGTGTATACCCTGCTTTAAATCCTTGCCGCGTCGACGAGTGCGGGGAATCCCTTGTTTTAATTTTGTTTAAATAATAAGATGTGAAACTGTCTTACGTTTTACTCCCTAGATCCCGCAATTTTCATTTTTTTTCTTTTCGTGTGTATGAATAATAATGTGAGTTATAAAAACAAAGAGATGAGGTAAGATTTTTCCATTCTGACAATTCTCTTTTGTTTACTATCATATATCATATTTTCAAATTAACCGTAAGTTGCTAGATTGAATTTTGAAATTGTCATAACACGTTTTTCTTAAACTCACCACAAAAACATTAGAAGTTGGCCGTGTGTGAATTGTGTTAAAATGTGTGTTAAAATTTAACCCCGCGTTAAAATTTGACACTAATGAGGTGAATAAAATGGGTTAAAATTTATTGAGCTGTGGAGCAGGTTAAAGTGTGTTAAAATTTGACGTTTCTATTGATAGAGAAATGTGCTCTTGCTTTTGCATTCAATTCAAACAACGAAATATGGATCAAGAAAAAAAAATGAAGGCAGGCTGGAAAACCATACAATAAATGTAAGTTTGAAATCTATTAATTAATATAAATTCAATGCTTTTGTTTTCTAGAGTTTCACGAAGAAAAGATAATACTAATTGAAATTAGGATAAGTCTAGCAAATGGAAAATGGTTGCAAAATATTACCCAGATATTAATGTAGACAATCTGGTTGTCTGTTCCTCATCAGAAGATGAATAAAAAATGCTAAACATTGTTCAAAAAGTGTGATAAACGTAACAAATGTACAATTTAAAGTAAAATAAAAAGTGATTTTTTTTTTTTTTTTGGTATTTATGTTTTTTATTTATTTGGAAGATCTACATATTAAGGGTATTCACGTAACGAGATAATTTTCTACTTTGCGGAAAAATAGAAAATTCTGCAAAAGATTTAAATGAACACCCCAGCAGAAAATAGTTGCGTAAACAAGGGAAACAAACAGCTGTTTGTTAAACGTCAATGTGAATTTGTTCAATTCACGCCATTCGATAATTTATGTTAAAGTGATTCTTTTTTTTTATTCTAATTACATTTTATTTTTTGCTCTTCAAGATGCCAAGAAGTAGTTTTAAAACAAAATTCATTCAATTGTATGAACAAATCACTTTAAATGATTGGAGTTGGAGAAAAGATGAAATGAGCGCCATATTAAACGTCAAAATAAACGTCATAAATTTTATCAGGTTTTTTTTCTGCAGTTTCTGCTTCAAAGGGGTATGCTCATTTTCGGCCCGGAGTGTACACCAATGAATTTAGTATCAAATTAAAGGTTGTTCTTAGCCGGATATACATATCTGCAAAAATATTTTGTCGATAACTCATGGGAGATCCGAGATATTTGAGATTGAAGTTCGAGAAGTGCAAACATTTAAAATCAGCACTTTTTCGACATAAATGCCAATATCTTTGGATTTAAAAAAGCTAGGAAAATCACAATGGTATTAAATTAAAGGTGTCAAACATATCTTTCAAGTGAAAGAATTATATTTATATGATTTATATATTTTGAGATATTTTTAATTGAAGCTTTGAAAAACAGTAGTTTTTAGGCAAACTTTTATGCGATAATTGGGGCTATTCTACCATTTCTGTTATTCTGTTATGAATTTTCTGTTATGAATCATAAAAGATTTAGAAATAAAAGATCTTTTATAATAATTGGTATTCAGAACTTCGAACTTTTATAAAATTCTGTTATGAATTTTTCGAAAAAGAAATCTGTTATGAGACATTTCTGTCATTTATCAGCTGTTAGCAAATAAATTATTTGTGTATCTTTGCAAATGCCAAATATAGATGAAGAGCATGGATATCCACGATTAATGGTGAATTTAATATCAATTCAATTCAGTTTAAATCTATCTATTTTATATCAAGATGCCATCTTTCCAGAAACCAGCCCCTGCATTTTCCGGAACTGCTGTTTTGAATGGCCAGTTTTCTGAAATCTCCTTGGCTGCAATTCGCCAAGAAAAAGTAGGTATATATGTAGTTTTGTTCTTCTAATAATTGGACTACGCAAGAACGAAATGATGAAGGGTATGTAATGATTTGATTTTCCTAAGAAAGCTTTCTAAACATTTTCGTTTAGTGATTCTCTTGGCCATAAAATGGAGATGAGCCCAATGCATACTTCGATGATGAAGAAGGTTAAGACAACGAACAGAAACAAATCAAAACTACCGAGCGGCCAATTTGGCTGCAATATGTGAGAATGAGTTCAAGTCGGCATACTACGTCCACAGGCATTACCTTTCTCACACACAAGAAAAAGCATTGCAGTGTAACGAATCCGATATGCGTTTTAGTCGTTCGGATCATCTGAAATACCAAATGACAAAATGTTGATTATACATCCAGCCGAACCGTGGATGTTGTGTGACGTAGACAATGGCTACGTACACAACATAAATTATGAAAACCAACAATTGGTCAAAAATTTCGTAATCTCTGATGTTCCGCTGCGTTCGGGACGATATTTGTGGCTCGCAAGAATTTGCTTATCACCCCAATGATATGCAAATCAGAATATTCAACTATAACACAATGGAGAAGGTGCATTTGTTTGAAGCATATTCGGATTATATTCAATGCATTGCCGTGCATCTAACTCAGCCTTTGGTTCTGACCAGTGGTAAGTATTGCTGATAAAATTTTACCAATTCTTAAATTAAATTTGAATTGTTTGTTTAGATGCCATGTTGATAAAACTCTGGAATTGGGAAAAGTTGTAGGCTTGCCAACGCGTTTTCGAGGGACACACAAAGACAATAACACTCGTGGGTCACGCTCAAAATATTTCCGCTGTCTGTTTCCACCCTTACCGGATCCAAGGACGGAACCGTGAGCATCTGGCATTCAGGAACCTACCGCCTAGAGACATGTCTGTATTACGAATTAGAACGTGTCTGTACCATTGCCTGTATGCGAGGAACCAACAATGTTGCCCTGGGCTATAACGAAGGTTGGATTATTATCAAAGTTGGACGGGAGGAACCAGCCATGTCGATGCACGTCATCAAATTCTTCTTAGCCAAGCACTCGGAAATGAAACAAGTCTATCTGAAGACACTCACCGACGAAACAGAAAACAAAGAATAAACGTAGCTACAAAAAAAAAGTGAGTGAAGACTGACTCCCACACTCCCACAGAAAAGTCAAAACATCTTCGCTGCTTCTTGTTCTTTAAAGATTCTTTTATTAAAACAACGTTGAAAATAAAATAACAAAATAAAATAAAATATAACATTGCCACTCTTTTTTCTCTTTGAGCAGCTTCAATTTGGCCGCATTATCTTGGCCTTTGTATGGTCGGGAGCGAGTTGCAGAGCACGTTCAAAGTGCAAAAAACCATTTTCTAGATTGTCACTGTAGTACAGTCATAATCAACGAACAAAAATAGCATCGGCTGATGTGGTATCGTTCTACTGACCCTGACTCGACTGTCTCATCTCTCAACCTGTACGGTGTCGATAATATTTCCAAGGATGCTGCAGCATTTGGCAATACGAACGTATTCCTTTTCGAATTTGGATTTATTCGAATGGATGTGCGCGCATGGCATGCAGCACGACTGCCTTAGTAGGCGGCCGAACTGGGGCATAGTGAAATTGCATCCGAGTATAGTTTTAGTGCAGCCTGGTAGTTTTGTTATTTGTATTGGTCATTGCCCTGCTTCTCCACACACTTCATTGTGACAACGTCGTCTCTGAAAGTTAAAGTGATATTCCTGTATAATGAATAAAACTTAAAAAACAAGCGTTGGTCTTAAGATGGCAGTAGTAACTTACCCACAATGGAACCGAAGTTAAACGACCATTCTGTCTGAATAAACACCAACAGATCTAGCAGAATTCCTCAAACCTTCTCAACTGTCGATACGTACAAATTACTTATCAAAAGGAACCACTTTCACTTCACTGCAAATACTAGAAACCAGTTAAAACATGAAACTATGTGATTTAACAAAAAACATAACCATTTTATGTACCTATGAACGAGCTGTGTCCTTCACGCTTCAAATTTAATTATTAAAACAATTTATTTTTAACTGAAAGCGTAGTACTTATTGAAATCTTTTATCATAAAAGTCTCAAAAAGCTGTCTGTTATTCTGTTATGGTTTTTAACAGATTTCTTAAAAGATTTTGGCTTGCTGAATACCAAATAGGCAATTTATAAAAGATTTTCAGTATGTTCGAATTTTTTGACAGTTCATAACAGATTTCTTAACAGATTTAATAACAGATTTGGCTTGCCGAATACCAAATCTGTTATTCATAAAAGATTTTTTGACAACTTAAACTTTTGTATGGGAATTCATAACAGAATAACAGAATAAAAGAATAAAAGATTTCGCCGAATAGCCCCAAATATCTTTAAAGATTCAATGACGACATTTATTTCTTTTAGCACCGTTAAGTAGCCTAGTTCACGACCTTTATTTTCATACACAATTTATGGGGATTTCTTCAACATTTTCTTCATTTTGACAATAATATATAAGAAATATGCTGTCAAAATGCAGAAAAAATCTCATGACATAAACTTTTAAGTATTATTTAACTTACGTTTTTAGGATTAAACTTATGTTTAATTTTATATATGTATACGCATCTGTAAAAGCTAGACCAATTCTAAGTCAGCAATATTATAAATGAATCTATATAAAATTATAAGGTCACTATAAAACCCTCAATAAAAATTCAAATTCAAATTCAAAATAGTATAGTAATGGTGGAAAAATTAAAACAATAAGTAAATAATTTGTTTGAGAATGGTATGAAAATTGAAAGAAAAATAAATAAATAATGGTAATGGGCTTGGCAAAACATAGGTTATTCTAATCCGAATCATTAGTTATTAAAAGGTTATTTAAGAATTGGGAAGGGAGTCTTATAAACTACTTTCATATCTTGCCCAACTTAAAAACCATATATAACACGAGCGCAGCGTCCAACCGTTCTTCGGCTTACTAGACAGTTGCAGTAACATTGAACAACCTGTTGATCATCATCATAATCATAACACACGTGTTATGAGTTAAATTTATTTTTCTATACTTTTTGAAGGATAGAAGCAAAATAAATTGTTTCTTTCATTCAAGTACTTGAACAAGCTTCCCTGACTTTTTACAAAATATCTTTCCTAAAAGATTCAAAACGCTTCGAAATATGAACAAAATCTTTTTTAGTTTTGATTATTTAAAATAGGTATCCAGATCCATAGCGCTTGCAAGTTCAAAAACTAATTTTGAAAGCCTATTAAGTGTGTGTTATAGCTTATAATGATATTCAAATTCTTTAAGGCCCTTACAAATTACGATGCTGTGGGCGGCCATGAACTTAAAATATATAAAAGTCTTATATTCCGAGAAATTAAATAAAATTGTTAAAATATTCAAATGACCTTAAAGGTATAGATTTCTTGCACAGACAAAAATAGAAGAGAATTAAGATTCACACAAAGAAAAAATGGTTTTCGTTGACAAAACAACGTTTGTCGGGTCAGCTAGTTAATTCATAAAATATATACAAATTATACTTTCCGGCTTAAACGTATGCTTGGAATCCTACCACATATATATATATATTGTTAAGGGTAAACCTGCTGAGAGATTGTTGGTTGGGTCCTTGATTATTATAAGAGCCATAATTTCGGATATACTCGCCGTAATAAGAAAGTGCTTGTTTTAATTGATAAGTTGCACAACTGAACAAAATATGGTTATTATAACTAAAGCGTGTTAAAGAAACATTTATAAACGAAATATAAATTCATCTGCTATTTAAATCGTTTTCTATACAAAAATCTGCTAGAATATAATTATTCATATAGCACTCACGCTAGCTGCAAAGTGGTTAAAACTTTCTAGTATGATAGGCTTATGCCACTCATATGGTACTCTTTCAACATTTTAGACATAAAGGTTATCAAAATCAACTCAGCTTCTTCTAAGTTTTCAGGAACTATTTCATGGTAATGCTCAGAATGTTTTATAAGTAACTTAAAATATAAGAATAACTAAAAAAGAGAAACTTCATAATGTTTAATTTTGAAAGATTTGTTGCTTATAATAAAAAATTATTGAGAAAATCCCTATAAATTGTATATGAAAATAAAGGTTGTGAACTAGGCTACTTAACGGTGCCAAAAGAAATAAATGTCGTCATTGAATCTTAAAAGATATTATCGCATAAAAGTTTGCCTTAAAACTACTGTTTTTCAAAGCTTCAATTAAAAATATCTCAAAATATATAAATCATATAAATGTAACTTGAAAGATATGTTTGAGACCTTTAATTTAGTACCAGTGAGATTTTCCTAGCTTTTTTAAATCCAAAGATATTGGCATTTATGTCGAAAAAGTGCTGATTTTAAATGTTTGCACTTTTCGAACTTCAATCTCAAATATCTCGGATCTCCCATGAGTTATCGACAAAATATTTTTGCAGATATATCCGGCTAAGAACAACCTTTAATTTGATACCCAATTTGGTGTACACTCCGGGCCGGATGTCCCTTATAAAATGAGCAATCCCCTTTGTGAGATAAAATTCTACGATTTACAGAAAATTTTTCCCATACAAATTTTGACAGCTCATTTCTATCGATAGAAAATTCTACGGTTTCTACGGTTTCTATGGGTTTTCCGCGTTTACGTGAATACCCCTATTATGCATCAATCTTTGAAGCAACGAATTGCGAAAAAGTAAAGCTTCAGCTGTGTCACTTTCATCAACTCCTAGATTTTCCTCAGCGTTGTCATTGGAATGAATCAAGGGGCACGGTAGTGCCCAGCCAAGTTCTCTAGCAACTTTGGCACTACACCCTTATTTACAGGAAACAACTCAGGGCATTTTCCACACCCCTCTAACTTCTATACCAAAGAAGCCAAAAGTTTCAAACTCACATTATTTGTTAAGCTAGTCAAGAAGAAGCACCTCAGTAAATTTCAGATATTTAGCATAAGTAGTTTCTAAAATACAATGTTCCAAAAATCACGAAAACCGAACTGACTGACTCACTGACTCACTCACTCACTCACTGACAGATCATCAAAATTATGAAGCACTTCCCGTTGCCCTAGAAACTTGAAATTTGGCACAGTGGTAGGTCATGTGGTACATACAAAGGAAAAAATCGAAAATTTGAAAATTTTCAATCAGGGGGCGTGGTAGCCGCCTACTTTTACATTATTAGTTTAAATTATATGGAGCACTTTGGAGTACAGTAGAATCAAGAAATTTGGCACAGTGATATATCATGAAGTATATACAAAGGAAAAAATCGAAAATTTGAAATTTTTTTGTCAGGGGCGTGGTAGCCGCCTACTTTTACATTATTAATTTAAATTATATGGAGCACTTTGGAGTGCAGTAGAATCAAGAAATTTAGCACAGTGATAGGTCATGAAGTACATACAAAAGAAAAAATTGAAAATTTGAAATTTTTTAGTCAGGGGGCGTGGTAGCCGCCTACTTTTACATTATTAATTTAAATTATATGGAGCACTTTGGAGTGCAGTAGAATCAAGAAATTTAGCACAATGATAGGTAATAAAGTACATACAAAGGAAAAAATCGAAAATTTGACATTTTTTAGTCAGGGGGCGTGGTAGCCGCCTACTTTTACATTATTTATTTAAATTATATGGAGCGCTTTGGAGTGCAGTAGAATCAATAAATTTAGCACAGTGATAGGTAATGAAGTACATACAAAGGGAAAAATCGAAAATTTGAAATTTTTAAGTCAGGGGGCGTGGTAGCCGCCTACTTTTACATTATTAATTTAAACTATATGGAGCACTTTGGAGTGCAGTAGAATCAAGAAATTTGGCATACAAGTACAACGTGCAATAGAACAAATAAAATATGAAATTTATGATTTTCAACTGAGGGGGCGTGGTACCCACCCATTTAAAAATAAATTTTATAAAATATATAGGGCACCTCTGATCATCGTGGAATATTGTAATTTGGCAAACTAGCAATTCTGCTAGTCAATATAAAGAAATAAAATTAATTTTTAGGTTTTTCTGTTTATCAAAAAAAAAATCTTTGCAAAAAGTAATGATATCACACCAAAAACATAAATGTAAAAAAGAGCCAAGTTCTCCCGTACAAAAATTCTGCCTAACAAATCAGCCACGAAAAGTAATGAGATCTAAAAGAACGCCAAGTTCTAAGATTCAGCAAGTACTCGTAGGTGCATTGCAAATGTTTTAAGTGGACTTACATCGAATCAACTATTAGTTTTGAAAGTTACTTGTAAACTAATGTAAATTAGTTAATTTTTTTTACTTGGCGGGTTTTCTCTTAGTAACCTACTATTAAAAAAGTTTGGAAAACTTGCTAAGTAAAAAAATTAACTAATTTACATTAGTTTACAAGTTACTTTCAAAACTAATAGTTGATTCGGTGTAAGTCCACTTAAAACATTTGCAATGCACCTACGAGTACTTGCTGAATCTTAGAACTTGGCGTTCTTTTAGATCTCATTACTTTTCGTGGCTGATTTGTTAGGCAGAATTTTTGTACGGGAGAACTTGGCTCTTTTTTTACATTTATGTTTTTGGTGTGATTAATTCTTCTGGATCACCTCTACCTTAAAAACGATACCTACGATACTACCTTTAAAAGATATAAAAGAATTAACACAAAATACTTTAAATTTGTCATTTTTTCTAAACCAAATACGAATTTATTGTTTTGTTTCTTTTGAAATGTATGACAGATATAAGCTGTTAAAAAGAATTTTTCAGTGTTACCACATCGAATAAATCAATTAATCAAAATAGAAATTTTGTTTGAATATTTTTGACTGTTGTCTTAAAATATGACATTAGAATCGAGAACAATAAATAAAAAAGATTTTTTTTTTAGTTTTAGAGACTTTTTATCAACCCTGTTTTCTTAAAAATATGTTTTGTAAGAGAAATTATTTTTCCGTGAAAAAGAAAACCAATTTTTGTTCAGGGAAATTTTTTAAATTATCGAGGGAAATTTTTTTAACCTACGCAGAAATCTTGGTTAAAATAATTGTTTTAACGCAATTCACACAGCAAATGGCTAAATTTGATCCCACCTCAAACAAGACGTGAAATTTTAATCGTGGTAGAAGTTTTAACGCAAATTTTAACGCAATTCACACACGGCCTAAGATTTTGGATGTGTTCCGAAACTCTAGGTCGAAACTAAGGTCTTATAGTAAGGAATGTTGGAAGGCAGAAACGCACTCAAATATTTAAAAATATTGGCGCAAAATTATAGTCCGCTAATGAACAATTTTAGTTTCAATCATGACTTAACCGCCATTTTAAGCTAGTATCACACTAGAATTGTTGATTAGCGCCATTGAATTTAGAAGTTATCAGGTACCAGTTATCAGTTTCATTGTCAATTTGATTCTTGTTCTCGAAAAATAGAAAAAAACATGAAAAAAAGCAAACAGGGTTGCTGTTTTCGTTTTAACCTGGACAAAACGTGAAAATATTCGTCATCTTTATTTGCATTACATAAACAACTTCTTGTCTCAAAATTCAAAAAGTGGGAAAAATTAACATAAATAATATGTAGATTTGTTTAGTTTCAAATTTAATATAAATGAACCGAAAAAATTTTCGGTGTTTTTATAATTCATTTCTCCTTAGAACGTGTCATAAGTGGTGGCGAGATCGTTTCCAAAACCGAATACAATTCAATTTTTCATTGTTTTTGCAGAGAGCATCCCTGTGTTAATAATATCTACTAAGCTTCATGCATAAGAGTTTCAAAAACAAAAATTTAAAATCTTTCATCTTCATGCCTGAGTGCTGGAAATTAAAAATACTAAAACATTTAATTATTGTTCGTTTGAATGAAAACAAAAAATTTAAATTTCTTAGTTTTCGAGAAAATACAGAAATTTATTGTTTCAATTTAACGTGTTTTCTTACTTTAATCACTCTTAATTTTAAATTGATAAGGATGTGCACAATTTCTGTCACCGTCACGATTTAGAAAAACCAAATAATGAATTTTCATTAGCAAACTCTACGCCTTTTCATTTTATTTCTTACCCAAAGTTACCCTATTTGTGAACAATTCCGGTAAGTACAGCCTCTGCTGAAAGGAGTTTTCAAAATTATAATTAATAAAAAAATATTTAAGGAACACAATGAGCCAGGAAAGACTTTCAGCTTTGGCTGTTTTATCAATTGAATCAGACATGGCATCTAGAAGATGCCAGACCCCTGGAAGACAGCGCGGTACACTTCTATTCAGACGGTTCAAAGACCGACTGCGGAGTAGGAAGTGGTATCTATTCAGAACAACTGAATCTCAGTCTATCATACAGACTTCCCGATCAATGTAGTGTATTCCAGGCAGAAGTAATGGCGATTAAAGAGGCACTATCCTGGCTCAAAGAATCTTCTCGGATAGCCAAGCCGCACTCAAATCTCTCGCGTCTGTCTCCACAAACTCTCAAATAGTCCACAATTGTCGATCATCTCTGAATGAGATGACGGAACAGTTTAATATTCACCTCATTTGGGTGCCGGGCCACAGAGACATTCCGGGAAATTGCAAAGCCGATGAGCTCGCCAAAAACGGAACACTTCTGCCCAATGTTAGACAAAAACATAACATAGGAACACCACTTGCTACATGCAAATATCTTCTCAAACAATATGCTCTAGAATCAACCAATGCTAGATGGTCACAGGGTACCACCTGCCTAACAACCAAGCAAATATGGCCGAGCATAGACATAAAACGGTCAAAAGGCTTGATATCCCTGAGCAGACAAAATATAAGTTCTACAATTGGAGTATTAACAGGACACTGCCTCATAGGTAGACATGCTCTGAGGCTAGGGGTCTACACAAATGACTTCTGCAGAAGCTGCATGGACGAGGAGGAAGAGGAAACGGTCCAGCACCTTCTATGTACATGTCCAGCACTCTCCATTAGAAGGAACAACTTTCTCGGTAATCCCTTCTTCGATAATACCAGTGAACTGGCAACGATCGACACAAAATGTCTCTCTAACTTCATTAAAAGCACGAATTGGTTTGTTTAAGGTCATTACTCTCCTATGAGTATTTTGTGGTATCACAACGGATCCTTGAGGTCTAAGTGAGTCAACAACAACTAGACAGCCACTATAACCTAACCTAACCTATGGCATCTAGACTGAATTACGAAACAATAATTAAAGAATTTAGTAAAGTGAAAAGCAGGAAATTTCTGTTCCTTTAATAAAGAAATATAAATATTTTAAATATACACTTTAAGAAATGTATACAAGTTGGAGATGACAATTTGTATTTTTATGAATAAAAACTTTGGAGTGTTAATGTTTTTTTTTTTTTTTATTAGTTCTTAAAATCCGTCTTCAGGTCGCCACAGAATAGGGCCTCGCAAAATCTGTCTTGCCCACATAAAATTTTGGTCTTGCGCCGCCACTGCTTTTTAGCAACATGGATAGAAAGTTTTCAGCACATTCCAGGAAAGTTTTCAGCGTTGCTAACAAAATTCAACTGTTACTTGGCTTGGAAGAGTTGAATGAAGGAGAAAACGAAGTTTTACAAGAAATTTCGAGGCTTTTTTGTGTTTATTTAAAGCAAAAATGGCAGTGTTGCTAGAGAAAGAAGGACAAGTTAATGGAGGTTCACCAACGATGGCTTAACCTTAATCTGTCCTTACCAGACGTCTTTTTAAATTCTGTAAGTAATAATACTAACTTTTATGCGAAATTCTTAAAATAATGAAGTAAAGTCCCTCCTGATAAACCCTTGCTGTTTCCGAGTTCACTTAAAAAATCATTCAAAATTCTTAATCAAACCTTTTTTCTGTTTAGTGTGACAATTCACCTGGAACAAGCAGAGGAAGACCTCTTAAATGTTTTGAAGAATGCAGTCAAAAAACCAAAAAAACGTCGTGTTCAACAACTAGTGGCTCAACACACAGCAGATGAGTTAAACTATGCTGCAAAAATGGCGACTCCTGCATCAGAGTCTCCTAAGGAAAAAAAAAAGTGGACAAGTGCGAGATAAACTCGCTCGAGGAGGGTTCCGTACTTGATTATTCGACCCTACTCTTTTCAGTTTTGAAGGATATTTAATACAAGGATTAAGACATGAAACCAAACATTTTCTTGGAAAATAATAGTCTTTCTGCCTATTTCAATGACTTCGAAACTGGTGTATCCTAAAAATCTGGTAGCAACATTTTCGGATCACTTGTATCTACTCTAGAAAATGTGTACTAAATTTAATTGCAATTAGCTCAGCAGATTCTAAGAAATCGCTTGTGAAAGACGAATAAAAGGAAATTGAACTCATTTTTTAGGATTTAGTTTTCACCTGTGTAAGAACCCTAAAGAGAAACAAAAAATTTTGCCATCGGCAAACAAAACGAAACACAACCTTAAGAAAGGAATAAGGAATTTTATTTTTTGATTCTATTGCATTCAAAAAAAAAATTATAACTCGAATAGATTGTCTCTTCTTATATACCAAAGAAGAGTTTAACTTTTAATTAAAAATAAGTCTCATTGTTATACGAATAAAAAAAAAAGAAAAAGAAAAGTAACCCCCCGACAAAAGCTCTGCTGGGTTCCGGGACATAGCAATATAGAAGGGAACGAAGCCAGGAAAGGGTCAGAAGCAGACGCAAGTAGAAGTGACCACTCAGTTAGGGGACCACTTGTCCCAATTGGGGTACTCAAGAGGAAGATAGACCTTAAATCAAAAGAGAAAACCAATAACTCTTGGAAATCCAGGGACGATTGCGTAATCTCGAGAAGTTTATGGCCTAGCACGAATGAAAAGGAAACTCGGTATATTCTATCGCTGAGTAAAAAGAACATTAAGATCTTGATAGGTGTACTAACGGGTCACTGTGCCATTGGCACAATGGCCAAAAAGATAGGGGCATTTGCACCCGATTTTTGTAGGAGCTGTCAGGATGTTTGTTGGAGAACTGGGTGATCTAGCACAGGTCTCAATGGCAAACATGAAGAAATTTATAGATAGCACAGGCTGGTTCGTTAACGAGCCAGTCTACGTTAATCGACCTTGAGAAGCATCGATGCTAACTTTTATTCTTATAGGGGATCACAATGGACCAATAGGCCCCGTGTACGCAACAGCTCACGCTGTGCACACCCCTCATAACCTAACCTAACCCCCCGACAAGATTCGAACCTGGCACATCAAGAGCAGCAGGCGACATTTTTATACTCTGTCCGATAAAAATTGGCAGTACAGGCCTTATGGGAGAGCTTTTTAAAAATCAGTGGCGCGCTGTTCTCTTCACCATACCCAATTGAAGGGAACTCCTTTAAAAAGTTTTATAAAACACCCATAAATTTTTGATGGCATCCGACGTGGAACCCACAACGACCTGCCTGGCACACACTTGAGCATGCACTGATCGTTCTCTGCTGCTTTTCAACCCTCATACCGTATGAGGGTTCATCTTCATACCACATTAAATCACACATATTCAGAGTTGCCTTTTTCTATTTCGTAACTCATTTCGTATTTTTTTGTTACTTTTTCAATGGATTTCTGTTGAGGAGCTTTCGCTTTGAGTGTTATCGAGTTGTGTTTGACTTTTGCATTTCTTTTAAAGTTTTGCAAATCAGTTAAAATGCAGTTGTGTTGTTGTTGTGTGGTTTGTTTTTTCTTAATGTGCTTTTGTTGTGTTGTTTGTATATTATCTTTGTAATTTTGTTGTGTTGTTTGTGTTTTATTGCTGTTGCTTTTGCTTTTATTGTGTTGTGCAAATTTAAAATGGCTTCAACATCAAAATGCTCAAAGGACTTGAGTGGCGATAATAAAGAGATAGTTGAGGCGACAAAAGCAATTTATAAGAACCTGCAAAGTAAAACCGAGACTGTAAAGCAGGGCCTTTCTGCACCAACAACTTTTCACTTTTCACTTTGCAACTTTGCAAAATAATAATTTCCTGCAAAGTAAAAGTAAAAAGTGTTTCACCAAAAATGAAAAGTTCCTGACTTTTCACTTTGCAATTTTTTATGTTTTTTTGCAAAGTGAAAAGTGTGGGCGTTTCACCAACTTAAAATGTAGCTTTTCATTTTCAGTCGTAATTTGAAAAGTTGCAAAGTGAAACATTTATATTTTTGTCGTTGTTATTACAAATTTAAAAAAAAAAGTAAAAAACTGTGCTCGCTAGTGATGAAATAAAAAAAGAGTGAAAATATCAAAAACAAAAGTTGATGACACAATGTCATATCACGTTTTCTACTTGCGACTTATAGAATATGTGGCAAGTATTGATTTCGTAAAAAAAAGTTGAGATTTTGATGAGATATAACATTACGATGACAAGGAAGTCGAAAAAAGTGAGTCCGGCGATTCCATCCGTCCGTCTGTCTATCTGTCTGTATAGCCTTAACCACTTGTCCGATTGACTTCAAACTTGGAAATTAGAGGTGAAATTAGAGATCAGCGTATTTGTTTTCTGAAAGTACGTATATATTGCCCAAATAATATTGTGTTTTCAAAAAAAATTTAAAAAATTGTTTGTATTTAAAAAAAATATATTTTAACTTTTTTTTCAAAATGTATATTTACATATTCTTGAATACTGCATACCAAAATTAATTTTAATTAAATTAATTAATTTAATTTAATTAATTAAATTGAGTTGTTAGTGTGATATCGTGGGTGAAGGTACCCCTGTGCTGTGTGTCGTCCGTTGTCTTGCCATAGTTTTTTTGTTATTTTTTCATCCGTCGTGTCCGTCTCAGTATACGTCGCGTCGACCGTCAACTTAATCAGAAATAAAAATATACAACGCAAATATTAATAAAAATACAATTAAAACCTGGCCAAAAAAAAAATCAAACAACCAAACAATATACACACTTAAAATCAAATTACAAGAAAAAGAGAATTAAATAACAGTTACCAGTTTTACATACAACATAAAGCAACAAAAAACATCAAAAACCATCATCAAAACCAACAACAACAATACAAACCAAATTAATAGAAAAAAAAATAGAAAAAAAAGCACCGCCACTCAATCATAAAAAACAAACAAAAAATCCATCAAGCCTACGCAGCACATGTGAGTACCCTTCCTCCACTTTCCCTATCCTAACAGTTGCTTGGCCTACCATATGCACCATACTGCAATGAGTTTTTTTTGCTCACGCAATGTATGTATGTATATGGTGAGTCGGCAACAACGGATGAATAGAGAAATTACAATTTGAATTCAGGGTCGGACCAATTCACGTCACCGTTAAGGCATAACACTAACGGGGGCGTTGCTTTGAAAAGATACCTTGTTCATTTTGTAGTTTTTCTTAGACTTTCGTCTGTTTTGGTTTTTATTTTTTTTATATTGCAATGACCGAAGACTTCAGAGTCGATTACTGCAATATTCGCGGGCTTCGAATTAATTTTCTGGCTACATACATCCACACTGTATCCCACAGGCCAGCTGTTTTGGCGCTAAGCGAGACCCAAGTAGGTGAGAATTCCGATCCTACTGAATTTCTCATTCATGGGTATAGCTTAGTGCCATTATTCTTTCCCCACCATGGTCTCGCCGTTTACATTAGGGATGATGTAGCTTATCAGTCTTGGACGTTGCTCCAATTCTTTTTTCAATTTTATTTGGTTTAAATTCTCCGTCAATAAGCACATCATTCACTACTGTTTCCTCTATCGAAGCCCAAGCCTGGACAGAGCTTCAACTTCTCGTGAATTTGACGCTCTGTCTGACTCCATACAAAGAATTGTATCCTTGTATCCTCACACTGAAATCGTTATTACGGGCGATTTCAATGTACACAATTCTTCGTGGCTTCTCCATTCGGGCCCGACAACACCCGAAGGAATGTGTGCCGAGATCTTTGCTGAGTTTAACCACCTTACTCAGCTTGTCACCGAGCCCACTCGAATATCGGATATTGATGGCCAAGCGGAAAATACTCTTGACTTGTTCCTTACGTCTGACCCTGATAAATACACTATCAATGTATTAACGCCTCTAGGCAGATCAGACCATAGTATAATATCTGCAAATTTCTCGTGCCAAACCAATCCAGTTAAAGAAAGAGCTCCGAAGAGAACCGTATGGCAATACGAGAAAGCCAACTGGGACGGTCTCAATAACTTCTTCCGGATCTTTAACTGGTCACTATGCTTCCTCGATAGTGACGTAGACTCCAGCGCAGATATGATTACTAATGTGATTATTCTGGGAATGAAAACTTTTATCCCGAATAGGGTTAAAAGCATTAAACCCAAAGAAAAGTCATGGTTTGATTCAAGCTGTAAAGAGGTTATCAGGGAAAAAGAAGTAAAGTTCCGGTGTTTTAGAGCCAACCCAACTGAGGAAAACCGGAACAAGTTTAAACAAGCCAGGAAGGTCTGCAATGCCCATATTCGACGGACCAAGTTTTTGCATGACCAAAAATTAAGGCAAAAAATTCTGCAATGTCCCAAAGGCAGTAAAATTTTTTGGTCATTTGTAAAACATATGAAGAATTCTTCTTCTTCTTCCTCGGTCAATACGCTCGTTGACAATGACACTCCAGTTGTTAGCTCTCTCGCGAAAGCTAACCTTTTTGCAAGGCAGTTCGCCTCCAACTCTTCACTGCCAGAGAGTGTCATGACTCCTCCAGTTATTGAGCGCGTCAATGATTCCATGGGACAAATCTTCTTCCGCACTCGTGCTGTGGCGAGAGTGCTAAAAGATCTCAACATACATAAATCCGCTGGTCCGGATGGTATCCCCGCTATTATTCTGAAGAGGTGTTCTTCCACGCTGGCAAAACCCTTGCGTAAGCTTTTCCATCTATCCTATTCTTCTGGGCTCGTTTCGAGCAGTTGGAAAACAGCATTTGTCCAGCCAATTCCAAAAAAAGGCGATTCTTCTTCTCCCTCCAATTATCGTCCGATTGCACTTACGTCCCTTCTTTCTAAGGTCATGGAAACGCTGATAAACTATCAGCTCAAGAAATATCTCGAAGACCGAAAGCTTCTTAATGACCGGCAGAACGGCTTTCACAGCAACAGGTCCACTGGTGATCTGATGGTTTATCTCACCGAACAGTGGAACAAATCTTTACATCGTTTTGGAGAAAGTAAGATTGTTGCACTTGATATTTCAAAGGCATTTGATAAAGTCTGGCATCTTGCTCTTTTATCGAAAATGCGTGCTTTCGGTATCGATGAAACCCTGATTCGTTGGATTAGAAACTTTCTTTCGAACCGTTCAATACAAGTTGTGTTGGACGGTTTCAAGTCTGAAACCAACAATATAAATGCTGGTGTGCCCCAGGGCTCCGTTTTGTCTCCAACCCTCTTCCTCATTTTCATTAATGATCTCTTGTCTGTTACTTCTAATCCAATAAATTGTTTCGCTGACGATAGTACCCTTAGCTTTTCATATTCGTTTCCAGACTCACATCCTTCCTCTTCGGATGTGGAACTGCAACGGCAAAATATGATAAGCTCATTAAACTCTGACTTAAACAGCATTGTACAATGGGGAATACAAAATCGCGTAGAGTTTAATGCTTCGAAAACTCAATGCTGTCTTGTATCGTCGAAGCGAGATATACCCCCCTTGCCACTATCCATGAGTGGCACTTGCATCACTGAGACAGAACATCTCGAGATTCTCGGTATGTGCATCACTGACCACCTCTTGTGGAACGAGCACATATGCGATGTCGCCAAAAATGCCGCTGTTTAGGGTTCTTAAGGCGATGCAAGAAATTTTTTTCCCCTTCTGATCTGGCTACTATCTACAAAACCTACATACGTCCTAAGCTTGAGTACAATTCTCACGTCTGGGCTGGTGCTCCAGTGACGTACTTAAGTCTTCTTGACAGTATCCAAAAAAGAGCATTCAAAATGATTGGTGACAATACCATCGTTGAGTCATTTACATCTCTTGAACATCGGCGTAATGTCTCATGTCTCACCCTGTTTTACCGATACTTCAACGGTATATGCTCTAGTGAAATAGCCAGCTGCATTCCTCCCCTTAAGACATTCAACCGTAATACCCGCGCCTCCAGGAATTCCCATCAGTTCACCCTTGAGCCCAACTTCGGACGTACTGTTAAGTACAGAGAATCATTCTTTAGCCGTACTACGCGAATGTGGAACTCTCTTCCACACTCTGTCTTCCCCGGTCATTGTAATGTTCAGGAATTCAAAATCAATGTTCACCGACACCTCCTTTTACATCCTCTATCCTTTCCCTAATGCTCGCACTGTGCTCTTGGCATATAAAGGGTAATGAAAAAAGCCCTTGAGTGCGCGATTATTATAAAAAAAAAAATTTTAAAACATTTTTGGAAAATTTTATATATAATAAATTAATTTAAGAAAACCTTTCGAAGGATTTTTTTTTTTTAATTAAAAAAATCAAATATTTCTTAAGAAATCATATAACATCAATTTTTTCAGATAAAATGTATTTTTGAGGTAAATATTTCAATTCAAATTTTTATATATGAATTTTTATTACATGTTTTTATTTCATTTCTTAATGTTTTTTTATGAGTTATTATTTATAATCCAGGAGCAGATTTGTACGAAGTCGTTTACATGTACATATTTGTTTTTGAAAACCAATGAGGTTTTCGAGTCTTCCATCAAGGACTTTCTCGAACAAAAACGTTCTCGAAAAAAATGTAGTTTTCGATCTATGTTTGATTTTTCCAGTTGTCCAACTCCTTGAATGAAACTTTACCATGAAAATTTTGTAAATATTGGTTTGGCCATTTTGGACTCCATACCGGATTTAATACACACTAACATAGAAACATACATCCATTTTTATATATTCTGTATATTAATTATTCAAAATAATAACGAAATAAATTGAATAAAAAACAAAAATAACCGAACTTATCACGACAAATGACCAACCGCAAATCAAATTTTTGCTTTGCAAATTATTGAAAAGCTTTTCAGTATTTGAAATGCAAAGTGCAAAGTTTTTACGTTTGGTGAAACGATATCGAAGAATTCTTTGCAAATTCACAAAACTTTTCACTTTTCATAAAAGTACTTTTCACTTTGCAAATTTGTGGTTGGTGAAACAAAATTTGAAAAGAAGGATTTTTTTGTTTACTTTTCAAAAAATTAATTTCCTCTTTGCAAATTAGGGTTGGGTGAAACAGAATTTGCAAAGTTAAAGTGAAAAGTTGCAAAGTGAAAAGTGAAAAGTTGTTGCTGCAATAGGGCCCAGGTTGTTGATATATTTTCTGTATCTGAACGAACAGTGTACAGACTTCTAAAGGTAAACAGAACCAAAAGCCACAACTCACCACCAAAAAAAAACCAATCTGGTCGCAGAATTAAAATTGATGATTTTGATAAATGTGCAATCAGACAAATTGTTCACCAGTTTTTTTTTCAAATAATGAATGGAATAGTTAATGAGAAGAATGGAAACCCTGCAGTTATTTCATTTAGCTTTTTCGAATTCAAAATGCGCATTACGGCAACCCTCTAAGAGCTTTTTTGAGAAAAGTACTTATGGGTAGGAAAAGAGTGCGAACGAGATGCAGATATCCCTATCTTCCCTGTACTGCCAATTTTTATCGGACAGAGTATAGATTACTAATGATAATGAATACTAAAATATGTGTACCAAATTTCATTGCAATCGGCCTCGCAGATTCGAAGAAATCGCTTGTGAAAGACAAATGAACAGAAAACGAAGTGAAATACGCTTTGCTTAGATCTGTCGTCAACAGTTTAAGTAAAGACTATGGCGCAAAATTATAGTCGCTAATGAACAACTTTAGTGTGATACTAAGATATGACTCAAACGTCATTTTAAGCTAGTATCACACTAAAGTTGTTCATTAGCGGACTATAATTTTGCGCCTATTTTCCCAGCTACTACAAGCTAAAAAAATTTAAGGCAGACCTGTTGCCTGAGGTGACTTCTGTACCGGAGAATGTGGCTGAAGTAAATCTTCAATCACTTTTGAATAAGACTGCGCAAGGTATTGTCCAAATTTCAAAAGAAAATCAATGTTCAAATTGGTTAGAAAACTCTGGATGTTCTTTCGATCTTATTTGCAAATGGGGATTCGATGGTAGTGCCGGCCACAGCAATTACAAGCAATCATTTGCCGAGAGAGAAAATACCGACAGTTTTTTATTTGTTACAGCTCTTGTCCCTTTGAAGCTTGTTGATACTGCGCTGAACCGCTAAACAGAAAATCATAAATAAAAAAAAAAATAAAATAAAAACAAGTTCGCTGCTCAACTCTTTTGAATAAAAAATCCTGAATTCATAAGTTTTAGTGAATCAATTTTCTTGTTTTTAGGTTACAATCATAGATATGAGTACTAAAATACTATTTAAGGCATGTTTGGTTGATAACTTTATTTTATTCACAAGATATGAATTTTGAAGTGTTTTCTCATACTTCATACATTCGTCCCACTGTGCGACGGTTACCTCGATATGGCAGAATGTGAGTGAATGATCGTGTGCTTATTCAGTTGAAGCAAAAAAAAAAAGAACTGAGTTTTTCAATCTGGAAAGCTTTGCATGGGAGCCAGGGAAGAAATAGTGGTCCTCTTTAAATTATTCTTTTTGATTTATTTTCTCAACATCGGTTAGCATCATCAAACGATGCATTAACGTTCAAAGTGAGGAAAAAATGGACAACAAACTTTAAAAAAAATGTGTGCTTATTCAGTTGAAGCGGGGTGTATTTTTATTTTTGAATCAAATAAGGTTTTATTTTATTTTATTCAACAATCGTATTTTGAACGTTTGAAAGTTGAAACTATTGACAAGGCTTTGCTTTCCTGCAATAATGGTCTGGAACGATGTTGTATGGTTCTAAAAAAATAAAATAAAATTTTGTATTAAAATAATTATTGGAGACAACAATATAGTTCTATACTCACTCCTCGGAGTTCTACAATTTTGCAAGCGAACCAAACAACTGTTGTTGAATCTCCTTGTGCAGCGATTGTTGGAAGCACAAACTGGCTTCCAAGTATTGGGACAAGAATCTGGTGAACACCTGCCATATCGGCGAACATCATTCTGTGAATCTAATTGCTCATCAGATCGAACAGCAATCAACAACAAACTGACGATTAAAATCGAAGCAAGGAAGAATTTCATGTTGAACTCGGAAGAGACTTTAGACTTATTGTTACTTTGAAAGGAAACAAGGAAATGATGATCAAAACGGATTTAAACTTGCATTTAAATACCCTGTTGACTCTTGACTCTTGAGGGATTACGCATTTGGATGACAAACACAAAGGCATTTGTTTTGATTTCATTGTCATGTCTTTTATTTTTAGACTTTTAAGACGGGCAGTTAAATAAGGGCCGCTTACTTTTTTGTTTTGGGAGAGACGGTTTTGAATTGCATCGACGAAGCTATGAAAAAGCACTCACTGATCTTAAAATAGAACCCACACTTGTAAAATGGATCACGTGTATGTTGAAAAGCAGACAAATCTATTGGGAACAAAGCTTTTTTTATAACTTGCACCCACTCAAGGGATTTTTTATGCCCTAATTATGCCAGAGACACAGTGAGTGCATTAGGAAGAAAGGAAGGGGTGAGGAAGGAGGTGTCGGTGTACATCGGTCTTGAATTCCTGAACATTATAATGATTGGGAAAGACGGAGTGTGGAAGAGAGTTCCACATTCGCGTAGTACGACTAAAGAATGATTCTCTATACTTGAGCATACGTCCGAAGTTGGGCTCGAGGGTGAACTGACAACTGATGGGCATTCCTAGAAGCGCGAGTATTACGGGTGAATTGCTAGAGGGGAGGAATGTAACTGGCTATTTCTCTAGAGCACTTACGGTAGGTAGAAGTAACGGTAGAATAGAGTGAGACATGAAACGTTACGACCGACGGTGATCTAATGATTGGAATGACGCAGTGATGTCTCTGTCGCCGATCATTCGAAGGGCTCTTTTTTGAACACGATCCAAGAGCCCATAGACTTATTTGCACAAGAATCAGCAGCAAACAGCGCTCTCCGACTTAGTCAGACCGATATTTGGAGATCTAGTCAACACGGCCATACCACGATCCTTACAAAATACGTTGGCAATAACGTTCGTACTGATTACATGACCCCTTATCTAGACTTCAATAAAAACTTCACTACCAGTGTTTGAGATTCATGAGCAAAAAACGATGGCATCCTGAACGCGCCCAGCTGTCATTGACATCATCATCTTTTTAGTTTTATCTTTGGCTTCGATAGTTTCATGTTTGTAATTTTTGCTCTCTGGCATTCGTTTTCAGTCTGGCATTAAGGCAACTTGTTTCTTGGCATTCATTTAAATAAATTTATAACGTTTTGGTAAAAGTTGGTTTTCTTTTCGATTGAACATTTTTGGTGAACATTTTTGTGAACATTTTTGGTGCCTCCTGTGAGGAATATTCAACATTTGGTTGAAGTATAACGAAACTCAATAAAATTAACGTAAAACAAATTTCAAGGCAATTTTGTGATTTTTCGTGAATATACGTGAGCAAAGCCAACGGCTAACGGTTGTCCCGTTATACATACAGACACATATTTGCATTGTAAGGCATACGACGAACGGTAAAAAGTACAGTTTTCGGTTTGGTTTTTGGCAAAAGTTTTTTCAATTTGCACACGACGCACGCTGGTTTGTATTGTTTCGGGAAAGATCATGGCGGAATTGAATTTACGATCAAGTGCAGTAACATCAATTTCCAAGTTAGTGGCACAACTGGAGTCTGGTGTTTTGGCTGCTCTCGATGTTTCTACGAAGCGTGTGACACTAGATAATTTGGAAGGCCATTTCCGAAGGTTTAGCGATGCACATTTTATGCTTGTTAGCCTAGCTGAAGATACGGAACTGGGTGACCATGCGACTCTCTTTGAAGTGGTCGAAGAGAAGTATACGAAGGTTAAGGCAGCGCTTGTAGCGGCCATCGATTTGGCTTTACAAGATCAGGCTTCGGAGGCAGGCACTTTTCGTTCGGTGCGCAATCAACGATGCGACGCAGATGATATGCGATTGGAGAAAATCTCCATCCCTGAATTCCATGGGGAATTCAACAAATGGATCGCTTTCCGCGATATGTTCGAGGCAATGGTCCATACACAGGAGCATTTTTCGACGGCAGCGAAGTATACAAGGCTGATGAGGGCATTGAAAGGCACTGCTGCTCAGGTGGTCACTGGCTTTCTTCCAACGGACCAGAACTACGAATCAGCATGGACCACGTTAAAGGCAAGGTACGACAACGACAGACTGATTGTATCAGCTCATCTCAATGTATTTTTGAATATGGAGCCAATCGAGAAAGAGACCAATACAGGCTTACGTCGTGCAATCGATGTGACAAATGAGACGACGAGATCTTTGGCTGCAATGAATAGGCCAGTTGACACATGGGACGACATCTTGGTACATATCCTGGTTTCGAAGCTTCCCGAAAGTACCATTATCCATTGGGAAATGCAGCAAAAGGGCACTGAGCTCCCTAAATTGAAGACGCTTCTTGACTTTATCGAAGGCAGAGCACGAGGCCTGGATCACATGGGATGTACGTTGGCAGAACGAATGAGCAATGCAGGCTTCAATAAACAACAATCCACGCCTAGGCCAAAGGCACATACAATTACGAGCACGACTCCGAGGCTAACACGAACCAACTTACCAACAGCAGATCCAGGTCACTGCTACTATTGCAACGGGGAACATTTCATTGGACGATGCTCAGCTTTGGGTGCATTGAACCCATCAGAGAGATTTGGTAAGATTAAAGATACGAATTTATGTTTCAATTGTCTGACTCCAGGTCACGCCACACGAGCTTGCCTATCGAAACGTAAATGTATGCATTGTCAAGGCATGCACCATACAATCCTTTGTCGAACGAAGATACAAAACCAGGCTACTACGAATACGAATTCAGGTCCAGTGCCGTCAGTACGTCAGCGACAGAATTGACTAGACAAGGCTCCAGCTGTTTCATCATTCATTTACAACGGTCATACTACATTATTGGCAACTGCAAACGTACTTCTGTTGGACTCACAAGGCAATCCAGTTTTGGCACGTGCATTATGCGATACAGGCTCTCAGGTTACATTTATCGTCGAGCGATGCGTACAATAATTACGAATAAAGAGGCAGAAATTTGACATGGTCATCGCTGGCGCAGGTGATGTACCAGGACCAAAGGCACGAGGCGTAGCCAAGTTACAGCTCCAATCACGAATGGAACAGGACTTCAGCATTCAAGTTGATGCTTTTGTTCTGACGAAGATTACTGCAGACCTACCTACCTATCGTATTGGCACCGATCAATGGCAGCATTTACAAGGTCTCCCTCTAGCAGACCCTAACTTTGGCAATCCTGGCGCAGTGGATCTTTTGATTGGCTCTGATGTTTGGGGTTTAATCGTTAAGGATGGACTTGTTACTGGTGAGGCAAACCAACCACATGCTCAGAACACACATCTCGGTTGGGTGGTCTCAGGTCCAGTTGATTTCATTCACTGCAATTTGGCGAGAAGTATGCACACACGATGCGATGAAAATTTAGAAGAAGTCCTTTTACGTTTTTGGCAAGTGGAGGAACCAACTTATCCGAAGAATGATGGCGAGGCAATAGATGAATGTGAACGAAAATATGCAGAAACAGTGCAACGACAGGAAGATGGCCGGTATGTAGTTAGTATACCTTTTCTAACGGACGAACCGAAGCTTGGTGATTCACGTCGAATGGCAACACAGCAGTTTTACCGGAACGAGAGACGTCTGCATTCACAACCAGATATATTGGAAAAATATATCACTTTCATGAAGGAGTATCAAGCATTAGGCCACATGAAGATCTACGAGGCGAAGGCAAACGACGACACTCAGAGCTACTACATTCCTCACCATGCAGTCACTAGCAAGTTCCGGGTGGTATTTAATGCATCAGCGAAGTCAGACAACGGTGTATCACTCAATGACGTACAACACATTGGCCCTGTGATACAACACAAATTGGCAAATATAATCCAACGCTTCAGGCTTTATCGAGTGGCTATAGTAGAAGGTTAAAGGTTAAATGTTTCGCCAAGTTATGGTGAATCCCGATCATCAACGATGGCAGCTAATACTATGGCGAGAGGACCCTAACGATCAACTTAAGACGTATTAGCTCACAACAGTGACTTATGGCACACGCTCTGGTCCATACTTGGCAGTTCGCACACTACAACAATGTGCTCGAGACAACTACAGTATTATCAAATCAGAGGTCGAGTCGATTGAGGCGAGGCGAAGCATCGAAAGTGATTTCTACGTGGATGACTACCTCTCAAGCGTTCCTACTCCAGCGATCGCTATCTGCAGATCAAGGAACGTTGACCTTATCTTACAACAAGGCCACATGCAATTACGAAAGTGGCAGTCGAACAACAAAGATGTCATTCAGGCGATAACTGGCCAAGGCGATTCAGGCAAGAACCCTTTACTAATAAATACAAAAGATCTTTCCGTTTTAGGTTTGCAATGGGATAGCGAGTTTGACATGCTGTCCTTCGAAGTACAATTAGATGACGCTGTAATAGGCACCAAACGTAAATGCCTCAGCGACATAGCAAAACTCTACGACCCTACGGGACTACTAGCTCCAGTCGTCATCAAGGCAAAGATATTCATGCAGAGGCTATGGTTAGCAGGCATTGGCTGGGATGAGGTTATGCCAGATGAGTTATTACGAGAGTGGAAGACCTTTCGTCAGGATCTTTGGCAGCTTGCAAATTTGTCAATACCACGTCATCTTGGAATGCACCCAGGCCAGGAAACAACTCTTCATGGTTTCTGTGATGCATCACTTCACGCTTATGCAGCCGTTATTTATGTTCGAACCATAGACGAGGAAGGCAAGGTTACAATACGTTTGCTCACGTCCAAGACCAGAGTAGCACCAGTTAAGACTTTATCCATACCGAGGCTCGAGCTCTGTGGAGCTCAACTATTGGTGTCAACAATGAAGACAATACGAGAGGCAATAGAGGTACTGAACGTTCCATATTTTCTGTGGACTGACTCTACAATTGTGCTGGCATGGTTACGACAATTACCAGTCAGATTCAAACCCTACGTTGGAAATCGAGTAAGCTTTATACAGCAAAATAGTGAACCATCAGCTTGGCATCATATACCTACAACGTTCAACCCTGCGGACTGCGCTAGTCGAGGTCTATCAGTATCGCAGTTGGAGGCTCATACGCTTTGGTGGTCTGGACCCGATTTCTTACAACGAAGCAACACTTACCGGTCGGAAGGCATTGAAACTACATACACACCAGACGATGTTCAACAGTTGCAAGCAGAGGAGAGGTCAGCGGTCATGTGGATGACACACACACGAGTTAATCAAATCGATTTACTAATGACAAGACGACGGGATGGCCAGCTCTACAATTTCTTAGATCGCACAAATTCTCTAACGAAGCTTAAACGAATCATGGCCCATATTATTTATGCTGGTTCCATTCTTCAACTTCATTTCACAAGCAGCAAGGGACATACGGTGCCAGATTCCGATATATGCAGTGTAGAACGTTTGCATCAGGCAATGATCATCTTATCACGCTTAGACCAAAGGCAATGGTACAGACACGAAATTGACTCATGTCATCAGGCAAAGGATTTACCAGGTAATAGCCCACTTTTTTCGCTAAATCCATTTCTCGATGACAGGCATATTTTACGAGTTGGTGGTCGGATTAAACGAGCGGCCGTAGATGCAGATCAAAGGCATCCCATAATCTTATCAAGGGAAGGCAGGCTTGCTTACTTGATTGTTTCGGAAGTTCATGAAACAACTTTACATGGTGGCGTACAGTTGATGCTTCAGATCATCAGACAAACACATTGGATCATAGGAGGCCGGGCACTTGTGAAGTCATATGTACACAACTGCGTCATTTGTCGCCTACAACGAGGTGCTGTAGCGAAGCAACGAATGGGCGACCTACCAAGGTATCGAGTAACTCGACATCGTCCATTTCTAATCTCAGGCGTAGATTATTGTGGCCCATTTCTAATTCGTTTGGGCACGAAGCGATCGAAGACGACAACGAAAACCTACGTGGCGATATTTGTATGCTTAGCAACGAAGGCAGTCCATATTGAACTCGCATCGGATCTATCATCAGAGGCATTTCTAAACGCATTTTCACGATTCATCAGCAGGCGAGGCCCATGTGAACAACTTCACTCTGACAATGGCACTAATTTTCATGGAGCGAATCGTCAACTTCAAGAAGACTTAAAGGAATGGCAGAACGAGCATGTGAATAGGGATTGCAATCCCGGGATCCCGAATCCCGGGATCCCGGGATCCCGGTACATTTTTCAATCTTTTAAATCCCGGGATTGTATTATCTAATCCCGGGATTTTCGGGACTGGTAGATTAAATCATTGTATATAAAGACACCTAGTATAAGTATAATCAAGAATAGGGTTTTCGACTTTTTGTGCTACATCATAACCAAACAAAAAAATCCCAATACCAAACTTATGTAAAAAAAAAAACAGCACTGTGTCAGGTCTCAAGATGGCACTACAATCGATTGCCAGGTCGCGGGTACTAGCTAAATAGAAATACAATGGATTAAAAATATAAATAATGAAAACAACGATGATTTGGATCAAGTTCAAGACGTTGAACCAAGTCATAGTGACCAAAATGCACTCTCTTTGAAAGAAAAGTTGGAAAGAGAAATAGAGGACAGCCCCTAAGATAGAACCGCAACAGATTGCAGAACCATCTGATAAAACTGCATTGATAAAAGCCGTTAAAAGAGAGATGGTTTATTTTTCGGTTGGAATCGGGGGAAATTATTTACAACAAGTCTATAAATATTTGATGTCCATTCCTCCAACAAGCTTTCAGCCGAAGCCTGCATTTTCTGCTGCTGCATGTTTTGGTACTAAAATTAGAAGCAGGCTTGCGGACGAAACCTTAGACGCATTGATTTTTCTTCGGTTTTATTACCAAAATAAACCGTGATTTCTAAATGTGATTTGATAAATTACTATTTATTTTACACGGCCGTGTGCGAATTCAGTTAAAAACGGGTTAAAACTTGACGTTTGGTTAAATTTTGACACTTCGCATTGAATAAAATTATTAGACTAGCTGCGGAGCAGGTTAAAATATGACAGTAGTGGTTAAAAATTCATCCATTTTTATTTTTTAGGCCTTGTGCGAATTGGATGAATTGTGGTTAAAAAATAAAAATGGATGAATTTTTAACCACTACTGTCATATTTTAACCTGCGCAGCAGCTAGTCAAATAATGCGAAGTGTCAAAATTTAACCAAACGTCAAGTTTTAACCCATTTTTATCTGAATTCGCACACAGCCTTAACCACAATTCATCCAATTCGCACACGGCCTTATTTTTTTTTTCTTCAAATCCCGGGATTATCCCGGGATCCCGGGATCCAAATTTTTGAATCCCGAAATCCCGGGATTGAAAAATCATTCCGGGATTGCAATCCCTACATGTGAAGCAACAATTGGTACATCGTGGTACAACATGGCATTTTATTCCTCCGGCTGCACCACACCAAGGTGGAATCTGGGAGGCTGCTGTCAAGGCGTTGAAAAGACATCTAGTGAGAGTGGTTGGCAACGAAACGATGAGCTATGAGCAGTTCAACACTTTGTTAATACGCATCGAGGCTTGCTTGAACTCCAGACCATTGGTGGCATTATACGACGATCCGGACGACAAGTTGGCATTGACCCCAGCTGATTTCCTGACTGGAGGTCCTCTTATTGCTCTTCCGGAACCTACCTATATGAACTTACCTACGAACCGTGTTAAGGAATGGAACTTAGTCCGGAGGTGGACTGAAGACATATGGCAACGTTGGCATCAGGAATACCTTTCAACTCTTCAGCAGAGAAGCAAATGGCGCAAGGCAGAGCAAAACGTAAAGATAGGCGATATTGTTGCAATCAAGAACGAAAATCTTCCACCAACCCAATGGAGTATTGGCCGAGTAACAGCAGTACACCCAGGCGAGGACCAGCTGGTGCGAGTAGTTACCACACAGCATTATGACAAGATCACAGGCAAGACTTTTACGAAGCAACGACCGATCCAAAAAGTCGTCATTCTACTTACCACAGAGGATTCAGAAACTAGTGTTTCAGAGGAGGCCGGGATGTTTGAGATTCATGAGCAAAAAACGATGGCATCCTGAACGCGCCCAGCTGTCATTGACATCATCATCTTTTTAGTTTTATCTTTGGCTTCGATAGT
Organism: Sphaerophoria taeniata; assembly: GCA_943590905.1. Classification (NCBI taxonomy): domain Eukaryota; kingdom Metazoa; phylum Arthropoda; class Insecta; order Diptera; family Syrphidae; genus Sphaerophoria; species Sphaerophoria taeniata. The sequence goes on from OX016540.1 coordinate 266,783,587, forward strand.
TTCATGTTTGTAATTTTTGCTCTCTGGCATTCGTTTTCAGTCTGGCATTAAGGGGCCAGTTATAGCTATCATTGGTTTTCATCAGGAAAAATTGGAACAGGAGGAATCTGAAATTTTTTCCTGATGAGCGTTTATAGCAATCATTGAAAATTTCTGCCAGGAATTTTTTTCCTGCCGTAATTCTATCATTGGAACTGTGAGAAGTTGAAACACAGATCATTGGAATTGTACAAAATTGAAACGCAAATCATTGGAACGATTTGTTTCATTTTTTGACAAAAATCCATCAGCTGTTCAGGAAAACGAATTTCCGTACGGAAAATAGAAAAATGCATTTTTAATGAAAAATAAGTTTGCGAACTTATATTTTTTTCTCAAAAAAAATTCTTTAAGTATTTTCCGGTCGATTGGTATATAAATTGCATAAGTAATCAAAAGAAAACTTAGTTAAATATCCATTCAAACATTTTTCCTGATGGATTTCAATGATCGCTATAACTGGCCCCTAAGGCAACTTGTTTCTTGGCATTTATTTAAATAAATTTATAACGTTTTGGTAAAAGTTGGTTTTCTTTTCGATTGAACATTTTTGGTGAACATTTTTGTGAACAACCAGCTTCCCTAATAGAGAGGACTGGGAAAACACTGTACCCTGCACTAACGAATCGAATCTTACCATCTTCACCGATGGTTCGAAAATGACTACTGGGGTAGGGGCAGGTTTCTACTCAGAAAATCTTAGCCTTGCCAGTTCATTCAGACTTCCTGACCATAGCAGCGTCTTCCAAGCTGAGATCTTGGCAGTGAAAAACGCTGCTAATCAAATATCCATGATGGCGATACCACACGCTGATATCACCTTTTTCATTGATAGCCAAGCAGCAATAAAAGCGATCTCGGCCACGCAAATCAAGTCAAAGCTTGTTTCTTGCTGTCGCGAAGAGCTAAGGGTTCTTGGTATGCAGCACAACGTAAGACTCTTCTGGGTTCCCGGTCACAGTGGTGTGCCAGGAAACGAAAAAGCGGATGAGCTTGCAAGAGAAGGCTCGGTACTTGATCCCTCTCTCATAGACCACAACATCAGAATCCCTCAATGCGAACTAAAGAGAAACATTAGTAATAATATCATTCAAAAAGCAAATGATAGATGGAACCTACTAGAAACCTGCGGTAACACCAGGAAACTCTGGCCTCATTATGACAAGAAAAAATCAAATAAGATTTTACTTCTCAAAAAACCGTCCCTAAGATCCCTCATAAGTGTGATAACGGGACATAACCTACTTGGCTACCACAAAAAGAAGATGGGGCTTAGTACGGACGACATATGCAGAGGCAGAGGCGATGAGGATGAGCACGAAAACACGGCTCATTTTCTATGCCACTGTCCAGCACTCTGCCGTACCAGATCAAAATTCTTAGGCAACTATTTCTTCAATGAACTAGAAGAACTATCTGAACTCCCAGGCAATCGCCTATTGAACTTTATCAAGTCCACCAAATGGCTCGATCAACCATAGATTTCATAGGTTAAATCATTTTTCAGAAGTTACAACACTTCAGGGTATCACAATGGATCTACAGTAATCTAAGTGTGACGGTAACAAAATCAACTGTCAGCCCATATAACCTAACCTAACCTATCCTAAGAGGCTTAAGTAAGTAGCTCGAGCACCAGCCCAGAGATGAGAGTTGTACTCTAATAAGTCTTATAGACAGTAGCTAGATCAGACGAGGAAAAGAATTTCTTGCACCGTCTTAAGAAACCCAAACATCTTGCGGCATTTTTGGCGACAACGCATAGGTGCTCGTTCCACAAAAGGTGGTCTGTAATGCACATACCGAGAATCTCCAGATGTTCAGTCTCGTTGATGCAAGTGCCACTCATGGACAGTGGCAAGGGGATATCTCGGTTCGACGATACAAGACAGCATTGAGTTTTCGAAGCATTAAACTCTACGTGGTTTTTTATTCCCCATTGTACAATTCTGTTTAGGTGAGTGTTTAATGAGCTTATCATATTTTGCCGTTCGAGTTCCACATCCGAAGAGGAGGAATGTGAGTCTGGGAACTAATAAGAAAACCTTAGGGTACTATCGTCAGCAAAACAACTTATTGGATTAGAAGTTACAGACAAGAGATCATTTATAAAAATGAGAAAGAGGGTCGGAGGCAAAACAGAGCCCTGGGGCACACCGCATTTATGTTGTGGGTTTACTTTACAACTTGTATTGAACAGTCCGAAAGAATTTTTCTTATCTAAAGAAGGAAGGATTCGATACCGAAAGCATGCATTTTCGATAAAAGAGCAACACGCCAGACTTTATCAAATGCCTTTGAAATATCAAGTGCAACAATCTTACTTTCTCCAAAACGATGTAAAGATTTGTTCGACTGTTCGGTGAGATAAACCATCAGATCACCACTGGACCTGTTGCTGTGAAAGCTGTACTGCCGCTGATTAAGAATCTTTCGGTCTTTGAGATATTTGTTGAGCTGATAGTTTATCAGCGTTTCCATGACCTTAGAAAGAAGGGACGTAAGTGCAATCGGTCGATAATTGAAGGGAGAAGAAGATTCGCCTTTTTTTTGGGATTGGCTCGACAAATGCTGTTTTCCAACTGCTCGGAACGAGCCCAGAAGAATAGGATGGATGGAAAAGCTTACGAAAGGTTTCTGCCAGCGTGGAAGAACACCTCTTCAGAATAATAGCGGGGATACTATCCGGACCAGCGGATTCATGTTTGTTGAGATCCTTTAGGACTATCTCTATGTAAAGATGTACACATCTAGAGGGACTCCACAAGGCGGAATCCTCTCACCTCTCCTCTGGACTTTGGTGATGAATGTAATTCTCATCAAACTCAAGAACTGCGGAGTCAGAGTCATATGCCGACATTTTAGCGCTTCAGGCGACAGGTAAATACCTGCGATCTATTAGAAAACGCATTAACTACGGTCAGTAACTGGACCAACAAATGCGGTCTTAAAGTAAACCCCCTGAAAACAGAACTGGTACTTTTCACCAAAAGAAAGAAAATACCTTCTTTCTGGCAACAACGTTTGTTTAGATTACATGACCCCTTATTTAGAGTTCAACCAAAATTTTATTACCAGCTTCCCCAATTGAGAAGATTGGGAAAACAGTGTCCGTTACACTTATGAATCGAACTTTACCATCTTTACTGATGGTTCGAAAATGATTACTGGAGTAGAGGCAGGTTTTTACTCAGCTTGCTAGTTCATTCAGACTTTCCGACTATAGTAGTGTCTTCCAAGCCGAGATCTTGGCAATGAAAATCGCTGCTAATCAAATATGCATGATGGCGATATCACACGCTGATATCACCTTTTTCATTGATAGCCAAGCACCAATGAAAGCGATTTCTGCCACGCAAATCAAGTCAAAGCTTGTTTCTTGCTGTCGCGAAGAACTAAGGGTTCTTGGTATGCAGCATATCGTAAGACTCTGCTGGGTTCCCGGACACAGTGGTGTGCTGGGAAACGAAAAAGCGGATGAGATTGCTAGAGAAGGCTCGGTACCTGATCCCTCTCTCATAGACCATAGCATTAGAATCCCTCAATGCGAATAAAAACGAAACATAAGTAAAAGTATCATTCAAAAAGTAAATGATAGATGGAACCTACTAGAAACATGCAGTAACACCGAAAACTCTACCCTTATTACGACAAGAAAAAATCCGATACGATTTCACTTCAAAACCGTCCCTAAGATCCCTCATAAACGTGATAACGGGACATACCCAACTTGGCTATCACAAATAAAAGATTGGGCTTAGTATAGATGACACATGTAGAGGCTGTGGCGATGAGGACAAGAACACGGTTCACTTCCTATGCAACTGTCCAGCACTCTCCCTTACAAGGAGAGAGAGAAGGCTATTGAGTATTTGGTGCGGATAGAGCAGGACATACACTTTGCAAGGGAGATTTCGTCTTTAGGAAGGGAAGGAAGGTTACCGGAAAGAAGTACCATTGAATCGCTGAAGCCTACGTTAAATAGCAAGGGGATTCTGAGAGCAAGTGGGTTCCTGGAACAAGCGGAGATCGAATATGGAAGGAGACACCCAGCCATTGTACAGAAAGGTTCCCGGCTGGCATGGTTAATAATGGACAGTGCTCATAGAGCAACAAAGCATGGAGCTGTGCAAATAATGACACAGCATATACGAGAAAGGTTCTGATGGGTACCAAGACTCAGAAGCGAGAAGGTTTTTGCATAAATGTGTAGTTTGCGTCCGGTATAACCACCGCTTCAAAGCGCAGCTAATATGGCTGACCTGCTTGCTATGAGAGATTCATAGCTCGAAGGGGAAGGTGCGAAAGAATATTCAGTGACAACGGCACGACCTTTGTTGCGGCAGCAAAGGAATTGAGGAAGACGAGAGATATACGGCTTGGGCAGGAAACATTAGATTTTATCGGAGCGAAGGGGACATAGTGGAAATTTGTGGCGCCTGCTGCGCCACATCAAGGTGGTACCTATGAAGCGGCAGTCAAGTCGATGAAATACCATCTAACAAGAGTGATAGGTACAAAGGTGTTGAGGCGATCCTAAATTCGCGACCATTACACGCATTGAATGATGATCCGAATGATTTGCAGGCGTTGACGCCGGGATACTTTTTGGTAGAAGCGCGGTTGCTGCTCCCTCTGCCATTTATCACGGGAGAATTACCTGACACGCAAGGGGGAAGGTTACGGAAGGAACGGAAAAGGATGATGTCTCATTTCTGGACAAGATGGAAGGAAGAATATTTGAAGACACTATTAGAAAGGAAGAAATGGAGGCGAGAAAGGCACGGGCTGAAGGTAGGGCAGCTATGTATTCTTAAAAGCGAAAATTTTCCGCCGTCAGCATGGGCCCTAGGGCGGATTCTGAGACTAATTCAGGGGAAGGACGGCCTTGTTCGAAATGTGACGGCTACAAATCAGTTGACTAGACCAGTGCAAAGGATTTGCATATTGCATATTGAAGAAGTAGACCATATATGATTGCTGTATGGGCATGCTCAGGAAGGGGATGAATGGAGGAAAACTGTGAGTTTTCGCAGGGACTGTATCGAACACTCATGGTCATGAGCTTTGTTCGATTTTTCGATGCTCGATGGAACATGATTTGGATGTTCTGCGACGGTCAGTCTTAAATAAGATGGTGCAGGGGATGGAACCTAGGCGAATTTAATCTATTTCTTTTAATAAAGAAAAGAAATAGTGGTTTTTCCGAGGCATTGCCTCTTTTCCACTTGGGTTGTTTATTTATTTATCCGCGGGTTAATCGGAAGTGTGTGCAGTGTGAGTGCAGAAACATAATACTGCAGGGTATTACAAGGGATATACCTCCTCTGTGGATCTTAGTGTGAAGGTAACAAAATCAACTGTCAGCCCATATAACCCAACCTTACCTAAGCTATGAAAATGAACCATATTCATGCACTTGTTGTTTCTTAATTAAACTCTACATTTGGCTTTTGACCGTTTTGGTGCATTATCAGCACTTTCGTTGATCAAAATTCAAAATTGGAACCCATTTTTTCACAAACAAAACTGGCTATAATCTTTGCATGAGCACAAATTTAATAACAGTTTACACTCTTAAATACAAAAGGAAATCAAAAACAATTAAAAAAAAAGAACCAAAGCGCAATTTAACGATCATCATAACGATGTTAACGATTTTAGAACAAAATTAAATTTGACAGAGTTCTCATCTAAAAATAAATACAGTTGAGTCATCAATTTTGCTGATTATTAACAAAATTTGTGACACATCGAGGACTATAAATACAGACGAATCGTTTGTTAGCACCATCAGAAGTCCTACACCAAGCATTCAAATTGCATAACAATTCTTAAAACCGAAATGAAGATTACTCTTGTTGCTCTCCTTTTCGTCAGCATGTTATTGCTTCCCTCTTATGGCGAGCCCCTTTTTCAGAAAGGTGACTCCGGAAACGGGGAGCTTCGCTATGACCGTTGTGCGCCAACAGTTTGTACTGCTATTTGGCAGCCTGTTTGTGCATCGAATAACCGCTGTACAAGAACATTTGGCAATAGCTGTTTGTTACGTCAACAGAATTGTAGATTGCTTCCAAGAGGTAAGAAACACGTCAGATATGTGATTTAAGAATATTTTAAACTCGGCTTGGATGTTTTTATTCTGCTTCTATTTTCAGAACGCTACAATGTAATCCCCAGTCATTATTGCAGACGAGCAAAGCCATGTCAGTAAAGCTTTTCAAATTTGATTAACAAAACGGCGACGGTGATGATTGAATTTGGTTTTAAATATAAATTAATTGTAATGGGCTAGCGTTGGCCTTAAGATGTGCGTTAAGCACTGTTTACACTAGGTCGGCGGACTGGCATGCTTCTGAGGGGAGCAAAACTTTTCTGTTTTGAAAACAGAATTGTCTGAAGGATGACATATACATCATATACAATGGAGCCAGAAGAAGAAACTTAAAAAAAATCAATGGAAAACGACAAAATCACCGACTGGTATCGTATGGAGGTATTCAAATCAGCTCTAAGTGACACAGTGATGGAATGCTTTTAAAGGGTAACAGCGAACTATGATTCCGAGGCCGGGTAGGACAACCAGCCAGCAGGTAGCCGTGAATACCAACATGAGTTACATTGACATTTAATTTAGAGTGCATGAATTCATCGTTGTCGATTCTATCTCGAGTTAAAATAAAAGTTTATTCGTTACGTCATAGTAACAAGAAGTACGTTTTTTTTATTAATTGTCGATGACGAGCAGTTACAAGGAAAATGACATGTAAAAATATGGTAAGGAAATAATATTTTGATTGGTTCCTATTTTCATTATTTGTCCTGTCATTTTCAGGTCCACAACAAAACACTGGGTGAGACGGGAGCCCACTGGAAAACCGGCGAGGACAGTGAAGAAGGACCGTTACTGAAAACAAGTAGGTGGTTGTTTGATGGTTGCTTATTTTAGTTTGAGTTAGGGTTTAGGGTTGCATGTAATCATATTTCAACGCATTAGATGTGGGGAAGAATCCCACTTAAGCCGGGCATATAGTATGATTGTACACCTAAATAAATTTCGTGTTTTCCTTTGGGACTTGTCATAGTTGCCAAAGAGCAAACAATGAATGCCTGTTTTCAGGTATAGAGTCAAATAAATAAGCATGCAAACAACTAAAAAACACGAAGTTTAATGATTAGACTATAATAAATAATAAAAAGAATAATTAAGTTAAAAATTAAAATATTGCACAGTTTGTATAAATAAAAAGTTATAGTAGATATCACAGTAGGTTGTTTTAGAGCCTAAAGGCTTGATGTTAGTAAGTATCACAGTCTATTAGGTTAGTTAATATCACAGATTGCTATTGAAGTTAATCAATGAAAAGTTAAACTTATCAATAAATATCACAGTTTGAATAAAAAGTCAGTTGAATAAAAGAAATATGTAAATATCACAGTTGGAAAAAAAGAGTCAATTGGTTAAAATAAAAAAAAAATTAAAACTAAGTATCACAGGTATAAGTAGGAGGATTTGTTTAATAAATAATAATAAATTAACATGAATGACGGACTAGATAATAAATAAATAAATAAATAATTCAATAATTTAACACAAATTACATAGAAAAACATTTATTTAACAAGCAATATAGATTAAGTGAAAGTTTAGGCCTTATTTCATTGTTTTATGTCTTTCGCATGGAAAATCCCTATAGTTCTACCGGACAAATTCTCAAGTTCATACAAATTCTTGCCAATGGGTTTGACTATCCTACACTTAACGAATTTAGGACATAGTTTGGCACTCAAGTATTTGGAACTATCGCTAAGTACAAAGTTCCTCCTAAAAACTTCTTGCCCTGGTAGAAAACGGATGTCGCGAGTACGTGTATTGTACTTCTGCGCACTTTTTTCTCCCGCCTTAGCTATCGAGGCTTTAATTTTGTTGCGCAGTATTTGCAATTTAGCTTGCCTAGTCATAATCGTGACTTCGCCATCCTCGACAGAGTTCAGTTGTTTCGCCAACTCATAGCTACTGCCATGAGTCATCATGTTGACACCGAATAAGGCGAAGTATGGTGACACTCCTGTAGTGGTGTGAACAGCACTTCTAAGAGCACACGCTATCTCGCTGAGATGCTGATCCCAATCGCGTTGGTCTTCTTTTAAATAGGATCGAACGGCAGCAAGGAGTGTACGGTTCACTCTTTCAGAGGCGTTCGATTGCGGCGAGTAGTTAGCCGTCCTGAAATGCCTAACACCATAGGCCTTCAAAAAAATTTGGAACTCTTTTGAAAGGAATTGTTTGCCATTATCAGAGTGAATGATTTGTGGCACTCCAAACGTATGAAAAACGGTTTCTTGTAAAAATTTAATCACGTTTGAAGAATTGGCATTTTTCATGGACTTCAAAAAGACGAACTTAGACATATGGTCAAGGACTACAAAAACGAAACAATTACCAGACTTGGAACGAGGATACGGGCCTAAAAAGTCGACATACAACTTTTGAAATGGACGGTCTACATTGAACTCACTCGACATAGGGGGACGAAGGACTTGATTGGACGGTTTACACTGAGTACACACATCACAATTTGAAACATATTCGCGTATTTGCACCGTCATGTTCGGCCAATAGAAATACTCGCGAATCCTTTGTAGTGTCTTTGCCACTCCGCCGTGCGCAACATTTGGTGGACTATGGGCACGCTCAATGATCCCGTTGGTGAGGCCTGATGGTACCCACAAACACCAATTGTGTTCGCTTGTTGGGCTATCATGAGAAGGAAAGGCTCGCTTATACACGAAGTCTTCTTCGACTTTAATGTCGGGTAAGCTTTCATTATTTTCTTTAACGGTATCAATAAGGGACAAATACTCTTGGGACTTGAATTCTTCCGAATTCAAATCAACTAGTGGTGCTATGTTTTCAAACGCAATGGCTTCTAGCTCAACAAAAACTCTCGACAGGGTATCGGGAACGACATTAAGGCTACCTTTACGGTGTTCGATAGCGAACGAAAACGCTTGGAGTTGTAAGCTCCACCGCGCGAGTCTCCCACTGAGATCCTTAAGGCTCATTAGCCACTTAAGGCTCGAGTGGTCTGTTATGACCGTAAAAGTCATTCCTTCCACATATGGCCGGAACCGTTGTATAGCCAGAACTGCTGCGAGACATTCTTTTTCTGTAACGCTATAATTTTGTTGGGCTTTGTTAAGCTTTTGCGAAAAGAAAGAAATAGGGGTTTCTTCATTGGCGTCGTTTTTCTGGAAGAGCACCGCCCCAACCCCTGTGTCAGACGCATCGCACTGAATATAAAATGGCTTTTCAAAGTTTGGATGCGTCAAAACCGGAGCCTCGGACAAAGCTTTCTTCAGCTTTCCAAATGCCTCCAGAGCTTCTTCCGTCATATTGAATTTTTTGTTTCCTTTTTTCAGGGTGTCAGTGATTGGAGCTGTCAAGGACGAAAATTCCCGTATAAACCTACGGTACCACCCTGCTAAACCAAGCAGTCGGCGTACCTGTTTTGCCGATTTAGGGATCGGAAAATTCTCGATCGCCTCAACTTTTGCTGGATCAGTCTTGATAGTCCCACCACCAACGATGAAGCCAAGGTACCTCAATTCTCTGAAGCAGAATTTGGACTTCGATACATTGATGGTGAGTCCAGCCCTGTTGAGACACGCCGCTACTTCGTCCAACAGTGAGATATGATCTTCAAAGTTGGGAGCTATGACGAGCAAGTCATCGAGGTACACGAATACACGATCCCGTAACCTGGATGGAATGACCTTGTCCATTAACTGGCATAACCTTTGGGCAGCGTTACACAGTCCAAAGGGCATGACAGTAAAATGGTACAAGGGCCTTCCCGGTATTGTGAAAGCAGTTTTCTCCCTACTCTGCTCCTCCAGCGGTATTTGCCAGAATGCGTCTTTGAGATCGATACTACTTATATAAATAGTATCTTTAAGACGACTGAAGATCCCTTCGAGATTGGGGAGAGGATATGCATTTTTCTTGGTCACGGCGTTCAGCTTTCGTGAGTCCAGACACAGGCGATTTTTGCCGGGCTTCTGTATCAAGACCACTGGCGAACTCCAAGGACTCTCACTCTCCTCAATCACTCCAAGATCCAACATTCGGTCTATCTCGGCATACATCAAAGTTTGTATCGCTGGCGAAACAGGATAGTGTCGCTGCTTCACTGGAACCGCATCTCCGGTGTCGATAACGTGCTCGACCAGCGCCGTCTTTCCAAGACCGTACCTGGTATAGCACCGGAACTTCTGCCTGACAGCATCCAATCTGACTTGCTGCTCTGGAGACAATTGGTGAATATCTGAAGTTTCAGAAATTGCAGCGATTTTAATATCTCCAACTATTTCAGGGGCAAGGCCGAATACTCTCCAGAAATCGACGCCAAGGTATAGTTCTTGATCCAAATTTGGAACAACATAAAACAAAATGGTATGTGTAACATTTTTGTAGGTTACGTTAAGATTAATTCTTCCTAGGATTGCTTGACATTTGCCATCTGCCGTCTTGACACTGGATGAAAAAGGTTTTATCTGTTTATTTAATTTCTTAATAAAGTCCATGCATCCTTTTCCAATGACGCTAACACTGGCACCACTGTCAAGCAGTCCAAAAACTTCTTCATTTTCTATTTTGACCTTCGCATATGGTCTTGGGTCATTAGTAATAATTGTAGATAGTAAATTAAGTCGCGATTGTTTTCTTATTCTATATCTTTTCCTAGTGTTAAGTATTTTATTCTTTACTTTCCCACCAAAAATTCTAGACTTAGCCTCATTGTATTCATGTATCCTAACATGTAGGGGCTTAACGATACTAAATTTATTATTTATATTTAAATTTTCTGTAACCGGGTCACTATGATCCCGTTTCAAAATTGTAATTTTAGAATTATCTGAAAATTGTTCAATACTTATTGGGGGTGATTCGAGGACTCGGGGTTCGTCTTTGAACACGACTCCCCCGTCGAAATCGTGCTCTTCGACAGGTTTTTCTGCCGACACTTCGGGCAAGTGGCAACTATATAATTTGCTTCCCCGCACTTAAAGCAAAAGATGTTTACTTTCGGTGAGGGGCACTCCCAATATAGATGTCCATCTACCTTGCAATTCCAGCAAGTCAGGACCTTATTCGGCGGTCTGGGCCTATGCTTTTCGGCATATTGCATCGCGGCCACGTACTCATCGTAAGGCTCTTCGTCTTCCATCGCATGCACTTCATTGACGTGCATCTTGATTGGTGGGCGATAATACCTAGGGCCTTGTGGGGGTCTAACTGGGAACGCATTTTCAGCTTCCTTGCAAGCGAATCTTAGTTGATCAAAATTGAAAATTGATATTGGATATACCAATTTTCCAATTTGGTCATTAAGATTCCGCTTGATCATCCTAATGAGTTCGATTTCGGGAATCGGAATGGTCAATTGAGATCGAATTTTCGCAATTGCCGAGAAATAGCTGTCGCAAGATTCAGTTGGACCTTGCTTGCGATCTGAGATCTCGCGCATTATCTCATAATCCGACTTGCAATTGCGGAAATGCAGTTTTATGGCATCGCGCAATGTTGGCCAGTCAGAATTATGATTGAATTTAATAAACTCCCAGTACCAACGTTCGGCATCTCCAGAGAGAGTAAGGTGGAATTGCCTTAATATTTCGGACCAGGGACATTGGTACTGGTGCTGAAGAAATTCAAGCCGGTGAACAAAATCTTCGACAGACAAATTTTCCGGCTTCCCATCATACTTCAGACCCCATCGATCCAACTTCACAGGCTCGTGGTGGTGTCTGTTAGGATTGGGATTCGGATATGGTTCTGGGTTCGGACATAAGGGATTTTGATTACCGAAGTCACCTTGATGTCGAACATAATTGCCTGGAGGTTGTGAACCATTATCCGAAAAGCGATGGATAGGTTTGAATACATTGCTTGTATGGGCAAAGACATTAGGGAATGTTGGTTGGGAACTTTGTGGGTCTTGATTAGAGAAAGTCTGCTGATAAGGTCGATTTTGGTTTTGAACAAATTGTTCAGGCTGAAGTGGTTGGATCGGAAGAGATCTACTCTGTTGTGATGGTGGATGATATTTCAGCTGTAAGTGTTGTTGCAGCCTAGACTGGGCTCTCTGACTTGGCTGTGAGTAACCAGGCTCGTTAGAGTGTCTTAGTGAATTGCCACGGTCATTCACAGCAAATTGAGTTAGGATAGGTTGTGGTCATGGCATTACATTTATTTGCGAATTTTGTTGGTTTCTATGAGGTTGTTGGGTTTGTTGTTGTTGTTGGCTATAGTGTGGAGGCAATGGTTTGTTGGCTGGAATTGGTTGGGAAGACGTTTTTACATTGCTCTCCTCTCGTCTAAGAGGTAGAGTGGCAGTGTTCATGTCTCCCAAAAACTCAATAAAATTGTCCCTCATCATTTTCTTGAGGCTTTCAGAAATCTCAGATTTCATTGACTCGGCATATGAAGAAAACGCATTGACAATGGTCAAATTAATGTAAGCCTCCATGCTCTCCCTTTCGGATTGCTTTGGGCTAAAATTGTTACTACCAGGAGGAACACTGTTAACGGGTTTTTCCATAATGGGCTCATCACGGACCTTATTAATATCATCCATATCTAGGCCAGCTGCGCCTACGTGACTCAAACTGCTGTAGCTTGGTGCAGTGATGGAATCAGACTCTGTTGAAATATTGTTGGAACGCTGACCTAAAGGGTTATTTAAATCGTTGCTGTTCGACTCGAGGTAAGCTTGCTCATAAATTGGGGTGTCTTGATTCCGAATGTTCTCGTCCTGCTCTCTGGGGACTATGATGGGATTAGGGTCTATTGGAGTTCGAAGAACTCGAGGTGGAGGTCTTTGGTCTCCTAGAAGATCGGTATCAAAAATCGGATGGATTGAATCATTAGCGCCAGAATCCGACTGAAAATCGTTGGGATTACTCTGGCCAGTTAAGGAATTGTTGAAAAGCATGGGGCTCATGCTATTCAGCAAACGTTCTTGCGCGTTCTGCGCAGCAGAAGAACGCAAATTCTTTTTAATGGCCCCAAATTCTGAACTTTTCTTCATTTTGGCTATCTTCCTGGTAAGTAGTTCAATATAAATTCTATATATATATTTTAATTGTCTTATTCCTTTTTTTCAGGTTGATACGAAGAAAAGTATTTAAGTTTTAAGAAAAATAAATAACAAAAATAAATAAATTAACAAAAACAAAAAAAATAAATATGTAAATGTAAAATAGAAAAATAAGCAAAAAAAATAAATTAACAAAAAAATGAACAAAAATTTTAATAAATTAACAAAAAATAGAAAAATTGTAATTGTTATGTAATAAAAAAAAAATTAACAAAAAAAAAATATGTAAATAGAACAAAAAAATTTAATAAATTAACAAAAAAAATGCAATAAATAAACAAAGCTGTATGAAAATAAAAAAAAAAAAAAAACAAATAAATAATGAATTGTAGAAAAAAAGTATTGTAACGAAAATTGTAAACAAAATAAATTAACAAAAAAAAATAAGTTAACAAAAAGGTAAATGTAAAAAAAATAATAAATTAACAAAAAAAATGTAAAAAGAAAGAAACAAAATGAACAATGTAAACAATGTAAAAAAAAAAATGTAAACAAAAGGTTAACGAAAAGAATATAGATTATTAAAGTCTAGAAATAAATTATCAAAAAAAAATGTAACTAATTAAACTTAAGAAAATCAAGTTTAAAAAAAAATAAGTTAAATATCGTACCAAAAATAAAAGTTAAGTACGAATAAATAAGAAAAAATGTAAACTCAACAAAAAAAAATGAATAAATAGTAATATATCAAAAAAAAGCAAAAAAAAACAATGTAAAATATATATATTTGTTCAATTTACCAAAACCAAAAAAAAAGAAAAATAAATAAAACTCAAAAATAAATAAGTAAACAAAAAAAACGAAAATCAAAAGAAATTGTCAAAAAAAAAGAACCAAATGAATATTGTAACCAATGAGGTATAAAAGGGTAAATCATAAAAAAAATCGTAAGAAGGAAAACGAAATGTAAACAACAAAAATGAATAAATAGTAAAAAAAAACTGAATAAATGATGGAATAGAAAAACAAACAAAAAAAAAACTTAACAAATAAAAAGAAATGTAACGTAGAGAAAAAAAATTAACAAAAATGAAGATTAACCTAAACGAAGATATAATTATTCAAAATTATGATCTTGTTTCGATTTCTTAAACAAACTAAAAAGCAAATTAAAAAAAAATAAACCTATTTTCAAAAATAAGAATTTTTTGTATTGCTTTTGGAACAAAAACATAAACAAAACAAAATGAAAACACAAAAAAGTAAGATGTTGATTTTTGCAAAATTTTAAATTTAAGTTTTTCGATTTTTTTTTTATTTTTGTATGTATATGGCATCCGGGGATGCTTCAGGTAACAGATTCGGTGGCGAACTCTTCTTGACGATTCGGTTAGCTGAAACAGTGATGTCTTTCGAAAATGTGGCTAGAACTTAAGAGACTGTCGGACGAACTGTTTTAGAAATGTTTCCCTCTAGTGGTAAATTGACACAAAAATACAGACATAGGACAAAAAAAGTTTGTTGTTTACCTATTGCATTCGCAATTTTGCTTTGCTCTAAAGCTTAGGCAAAAGACATAATGCAATCGGCAAACAACACATAAAGTAGAAAGAAGAAGTATTAGAGCAACTGTGTGACTAAACATCAACAACAGGACTCAAACACTGAAAGAAAAGATTGAAGAAATGAAATGAAAAATAAAAAGTAGAATGACAGGATAGTAAAATTTAAAAAGAAAAGAAAAGATAGTGATTAAGAAAGAAATAGAGATTTAATGTTGTTGCCAACTTCTTCCGCTATCTCGTCGCAAGTGAAATCGGTATGTTCGAAAACTTTCCGTGACACGACATACGAGTAGCTGAAGAAGCCGACAAAAACATTAAGGGATTGTAAAATTTGGGATTAGGGTAGACAAAAACGAAGACATACGTTGCGGGCGCCATTTGTAATGGGCTAGCGTTGGCCTTAAGATGTGCGTTAAGCACTGTTTACACTAGGTCGGCGGACTGGCATGCTTCTGAGGGGAGCAAAACTTTTCTGTTTTGAAAACAGAATTGTCTGAAGGATGACATATACATCATATACAATGGAGCCAGAAGAAGAAACTTAAAAAAAAATCAATGGAAAACGACAAAATCACCGACTGGTATCGTATGGAGGTATTCAAATCAGCTCTAAGTGACACAGTGATGGAATGCTTTTAAAGGGTAACAGCGAACTATGATTCCGAGGCCGGGTAGGACAACCAGCCAGCAGGTAGCCGTGAATACCAACATGAGTTACATTGACATTTAATTTAGAGTGCATGAATTCATCGTTGTCGATTCTATCTCGAGTTAAAATAAAAGTTTATTCGTTACGTCATAGTAACAAGAAGTACGTTTTTTTTTTATTAATTGTCGATGACGAGCAGTTACAAGGAAAATGACATGTAAAAATATGGTAAGGAAATAATATTTTGATTGGTTCCTATTTTCATTATTTGTCCTGTCATTTTCAGGTCCACAACATAATTACTTGGTTTCTGAGCTGGACGGCTTTTTCTTTTTTTTTTTTTAATTTAACTGTGGTTCTTTCCTCAAGTGAAACAGAACCTTAAATGTTATAAAACCTGTTAGTTTTTAAGTGCCGTTATTTGCAATTTGTTTGAATTATTAGGTTGGTTCCATTGACCTTTTTTATGTATACAGTGCTTTGCAAAAGTATAATCTCACCATATAAAATAACAGGCAGTTTGGTAGTGTTTCTGAGCTCCAAGAGACAAAACTGCACGAATGGAACTCGTTGGACAATTCCTAATTAAAAAAACTGGTCGAGAGTAATCCAAATCGAGTATTTTAACTTGATTGAAAATCGGCGTAGTAAGAATCCACACTAATCTTTCAAAAAATAAAAATAAAATAAAAAAAATGTTGAAAAAATAAGAGAATGCGATAATACTTATGCAACAAAGAAAAAAACTTGTTTTCTTTTCTAATCATTAGAGGCGAAGTAACGGTAATTTTTTTTTCTCTCAATTTTCTTATCTAATGAGGGTCTTTTAAAAAAAATAGTTTAGTATTGCTGCAGTCCTCGGTTTTACACAAAACCATTTTTACATGGTGCGATTATACTTTTGCAAAGCACTGTATTTGACAGGTATTGTCAAGATTGTATTGTTTACTGTCGCCATCTAGTAAGAAGCAGAGAGAGCCAATGGACGCGTTAAGTTTGGTCTTGGTTAGTCTTTCCAGCTCATTTTTCATGAACGAGTGCGATAGCTAAACTTGTATAGCTAAGCAATCAAGAGTACCAAAATCAGCTGTTCACGAATTTAAATTCCTTTCCCGTCAGATAGCCACCTATACCAGAAATTGTTGGATAGGTTTGGATTTGTTTAGTTTGAAACTCTGCTATTTTCTTATATGTGAAACAAAAACTAAAAGCTTTCCGGATAGCCTATCCAAGTCAAAGTGAGCGCCTTCAATACCAATTATGTATAAAAAATTGCTATCCCTGTTTTACCTGGCGGCCATATGGGCAAGTTGGTATACAATCAATGGCGCAAAATTATAGTCCGCTAATGAACAAGTTTAGTGTGATACTAGCTTAAAATGACGTTTGAGTCATGTCTGAAACGTCATATTAAGCTAGTATCACACTAAACTTGTTCATTAGCGGACTATAATTTTGCGCTAATTATTTTACTCACACATTCAAACTTTTAGTTCTTTGCTTTTGTTTCCACATAGGTCCGTTCCTTTACTTTTTCAAGTAACTTCAAGCTGCCAAAAGTTACTAAAAACTGCTAAATCCAGTTCCCTGATGATGCTCGACAACATGAGCATTCATGTGAACGCAAAGTCGGATGTTAGGTTTCTTTTTAATCGAGTCCTAGATTCTGGTGTTCTACGACCCCGATCTTTGTACATGGAATTTACAGTAGTTGCAGCACGAAAATCTACGACAGCGACGCGGTCTGGAACGCGATACACGACTTAAATCTTTGTATATAGAAAAATTGCCAGCGCCAAGACGGGACGATTTTTCAACCAAAGAATCACTAGGCTGCAACTACTATAAATTCCAAATACAAGGCCCCGATTCTGCGGACAGGTTACATAAACATCTTCTTCCCTAATCTCTGGTTATGATTGTCAACTACTACAACAGTGATCACAGTTTGTATAAGCGGGGTTTACATGGTCCAACATGGTTGGATGAAAAAATGAACTTTGCGTTTACACGAAGTACGATGTTGTCCAACATGAGTGTGGTTATTGGTTTTTGGAGATTTTTATAAAGTTGAAAAAACTCACTCCAAAACTCATTATAGGTAATTTCCGACATTCCGACTCGACCTCAGAGTAAACGCATATAATAGAAATGAAAAATGAGTGAATGCGAGGAATTTCCCATATTTTCATTTTTCAGGTTTGTCCAACATCTGTTTACACACGTTGGATGGTATGACAAACCAGCAAGTTTTTAAAAATTTTTAAAAACCAATCCAACATGGTTTGTCAAGCGGTTGTTTTAGCGTTTAGATGATCCAGCATTGCTGTTGTCATACCATGTTGGACCATGTAAACCCCGCTATATACAAAGTTCCAGCTATCGTTGAAATTGGAATAAGGAATTCCAGGGATTCCCCGTGCAAGTGTTCCTCTTCTTCAGAAATTTATTGAATATTCGAGATTTTATATTGCCAATCGCCCATCCCCATTGCCAGCAAAGTGCGAGTGCATATTTCGACTTTTTATTTCAATAAAAAAAATAAATTAGAATCATTTTCATTTACAGTGCTTGAAATTTAAATAAGTTCAAGGCCAAGGCGTTGCAGAACTTCAAAGTTTTAATAAGTGAGTTTATTCATATTAAGGTTGTTCTTTTAATAATAATCCCTAAAGCGTGCGAAAATCAATTGAACCTTGGTTAGGTGTTATTGTTCAAGACAAACAAATTTAGATTCAGCGCGTATAGGTATATATTCTTAGATTTGAGACTTAAGTTTGGAGAGGTCTCTAGCTCATTTTTCGTATTCATTTCTTATTTTTTGATAAAAGTCTTATTACCGAGCTATGATAAAAGAATAATGAGCGCATTCCGATACCTAGTGACTACGGCTGTGTAGCACGTAGCGCAGTCTTGTTGAAACCAAATGTTGCCAATATCCTCCTCTTCAATTTTTGTGAACAAAAATTAATTCAACATGGCCCGATAACGATCGCCATTGACCGTAACGGCCGCTCCTTGTTCATTTTCGAAGAAGAATGACCCAATTATCCTTCTGGACCAAAATCCGCACCAAACAGGGACTCGTTTTGGGTGTATCGGCTTTTCAATGTATGCTTGCGGGTTTTCTGTGCCCCAAATGCGACAATTTTGCTTCTTTTCATACCCGCCAAGATCAAAATGAGCTTCATCTGAAAAGATAATTTTTTTGGCAAAATCGGCATCTTCTCTAAGTCGATTGCAGGTCAGCAGGCCCAGCGTTGTTCAAGCGTATGCACAACCATATTCGTTCAGCGGAAGGATAAAACCATTGAATTTCTATTTAGCTATGCAGTGCCATCTTGAGTTCCAGCACAGTACATAAATTAATAATAGGTTAGGTAAGGTTAGAGTGGCTGTCTAGATGTTGTTTACTCATTTAAACCCCAAGGGTCCATTGTGAAACCACTAAAGAAAGTTACTCATGGGAGTGTTATAAACTTTAGCAAACCAGAATTCTAATTCTAATTCTAGCTAGCTGTGTCCAGAACACTCTATGAGCCGGAGCATTATTTTCCATTCGTTCTAGAAGACCCCACTATTTAAGTCGTTGGACCTTAACTTTTCTAGCTAGATCAGTGTTGCTTTACAGCTCGTACAGTTCGTGGTTGAATCTTCCATCCATTCTCCATTTATGCAGACAGGACCAAAAGTCACTCGAAGAATTTTTCTCTCAAAGCAGCCCAAAGCGTTTTCATCGGATGTTTTCATGGTCCATGTCTCTGCACCATACATGAGGACCGGGATGATGAGGGTTTTGTAGAGTGTCACTTTAGTTGCTCGGGAGAGGACTTAACTACTCAATTGCCTTCTAAGACCAAAGAAGCAGCGATTGGTAAGAGTGGTTCTTCGTTTGATTTCAGCGCTGGTATTGTTGTCTGAGCTTATAGCAGATCCTAGGTAGACGAAGTCCTTAACTACCTCGAAGTTAAATCTGTCCATGTTGACGTTTGCTTCAAGACGTCGATGTTTTTTTTTTTTTTTTTACACACTATCAGAATTGGTCGTATGGGCTTATAGCAAGCACATTTTACGACCAATGGTTTGCCAACACAGGAACTGTGTTATACCACCGGCTCATCACTTAGTGTGGTGTTAGTTGTTAGTAGGCAAATAACGAAACTATAACAAATAACACAGCACACATAAATAATTAACATAAAAAACAAAAAACATGACAAAATTAACATAAAACATTTAAGAGAGTGGAACACTGGTTTTTAAAATTATTTTAAGTTGAGTTTTACTTAAATTAAAATCAAAAAGTTGTGAGTTCCAGTTTATAAGTTTACCCATGCGTGTCAAAGGCTCATGCATTCCATAATTTGTTCGGTGCATAGAGATCCTAATCAAATCCTGACTACGGAGATTATAACCTCCCCCTCGATAGCAAAACAGAATTTTACAGAGAAGGTCAGGAGCATCCGTGACTCCAGTAATAATTTGATGGAAAAAAACAATGTCATTATTATTTCTTCTCTGTTGAAGTGTTTGCATCTTAAGGATTGACAAACGGTTTTCGTACGGAGGGACATTGAGGGGATCAATCCACTGAAACCCTTTTAACAAAAAACGAGTGAAATTCCGTTGCACAGATTCCAATCTTTCAATATAAATATTATAGAAAGGAGACCATACCTGCGATGCATACTCCAGATGGGGACGAACCAAGCTGTTGTATAAAACACTGGTAACATTGGGATCGCGGAATTCTTTTGACCACCGTTTGATAAAACCTAACATGGAATTAGCTTTGTTAACGATGCCGTTAATGTGCTCAGAAAAATCTAAATTGGGTGTAAAAAGAACTCCAAGGTCCTTAACAGTTAAAACGCGCGTTAAAATGTGGTGTGAAATGACATAGTCATGAGATGAAGGTGAACGTTTTTTTGAGAAAGTCATCGTTTGACACTTTGTCGGGTTTAGATTTAAACTGTTCTTTTCACACCATACTGTGAAACGGTTAATATCGTTTTGTAGTAAAATACGATCATTTGCAGAAGCTATATTTTTATATATCTTCATATCATCCGCGAAGATGAGAATTTCACTATTATTTACACATAACGGTGCATCGTTGATAGCTAATATAAAGAGAAGGGGTCCCAGATGGCTACCCTGTGGAACACCTGATTTAGCAAAGTATGATTTAGAGTAACTATTTCTAAATTTAACCTGATAAGACCTGTTTTCAAGGTAAGACACAATCCACGTTATAAAAAAAGGTGGGAAGCCGTAAGAAATTAATTTAAACTTTATAATCTCATGAGATAGTTGATCAAAAGCCTTTGAGAAGTCCGTGTAAACACAATCGACTTCATGGCCATATTCCAAAGTCTGCAAACATTTATTCAAAAAAATAACCAGATTTGTGACAGTAGATCGTTTTTGCATAAAGCCATGCTGTTGATTGCAGATGACATTTCTACAGTTAAATGCCAAAGTGTCACATACTACTTGCTCAAACAACTTTGGAATACATGAGAGCTTAGAAATCGGTCTATAACTGCAGATATTATTCTTATCACCTTTTTTATATACGGGAGTTATAAAGGCACTCTTCCATAGTGCGGGAAATTTGCCTGATTTTAAAGATAAATTAAAAATGTTTCGCAAGGGAAGAGCTAAGCATGACCTACATTTTTTCAGGACTACGGGTGGAATTCCATCAGGTCCAATAGAAAAATCTTCTTTAAGAAGTGACAGAAATTGTAAGATTTTATCATATTCTACTGTGATATTATTAAAAGACACTTGCGGACAGTTTTGCAAATATTTAAAGTAATTTTCGTCCACAAAAACTGGCGAATCAATGAAGGATTGTTTAAAATTGTTTGCAAAACCGTCACAGATGTCAGAAGTCGTGGTCAGGGTAAGATTATTGTAAGTGAAGTTAACAGGGTAGCCATCACATTTTTTTTAGAGTTAATGAATTTCCAAAAGTTCCTGGGATTTGATATAACAGAAGCCCCCCATCGACTCTAGATATTCATTATATAATTCGTAAGAGAGTTTCTTGAACTCTTCAAACAAAGATATATAAATTACTTGATTTTCCACCGTCATACACTTAATGTATTTCTTCCAGGCTTTATTTCTTTTGTTGCGAAGGTATTTAAGGTCCTTTGTATACCAGGGATGCATATTAGTATTGGAGGGAATTGTCCTTCTAATTGGTACTGCTTCTTTTAAGCAATTCGTCAAAACTGAATAAAAACTCGAAATTGTTTCGTCAATATCGTTAGAGATCGGTAAGTGTTCTATACCGGATTTGTTTAAACAATCCAAAAGCTTTTGAAAATCAGTTCTCCGAAAATCAAATACATGTGAGCAGTCATGAGGATTACTATTGTCTAGTAAGTGACCGCTCGTGTCAAGAAAAATGTCAAGGGGTGGATGGTAGTTGTCTATGTTACATAAAGCAGAGGAAGATTCTACCACAACAGTATTAACGGCGTCGGATGAGAACACTAGATCTAGCAGTCTATTTCTATAATTTCTTATGAAACTCACTTGGTGTAAATCTGTAGAGATTATGTTGTCTAATAACTGTAGCTCTAACTGGGATGAATTGGTTGAAGCTTCAAAATATGAATCATCGTCAGAAGGAGTCCAGTCAATGTTGGGAAGATTAAAATCACCCAATAGTAAAATATAACTGTCAAGGCTTGCTAAGCTGATAATAAAATCAATTGCTTGAGAAAGCTCAGAGAACGTAGACATCGGACTTTTCGGTGGAATGTAAACATTTAAAACATAAAGGACAAAAGATGGTTTTGATATTTTTACACATACAAGTTCGATAGTCAGATTTATTGGAAAAATTATTTGGGTTGAACAAAAACTATTTCTAACAGCAATGAGGACTCCCCCACCAACCGAATTTATATCATCGCCATGACGATCTTTACGGAAAACTAAGAACTCATTATCGAAGAGTTCGGTGTCTAAAATTGTGGCATTAAGCCAAGTTTCGGTAAGCGCGAAAAGATCGTATGGCAAAGATTGTGAATTTTGAAAAATTGTTGTAGTTTTACTACGAAGTCCTCTTACATTTTGGTAGTAGAGGGAGAACCTTTGCAGTTTTTTGAATTCAGACTAGAAGGAGAAGTGACTTGACGTGAATTTCTTCTCAGAGGAGCAGAAAATTCTTTAACCAATGTATTGGGAGGCCAGCTTGTGGACAGCATTAACTTGGTCTGGCCCTCGTTAACCGCTAGTCAAAACTTCCTATCCTCCGTCGCAAGACTCATAAACGCTCCACTGACATCACGCCGTGTTCTTCCAATTATGTCAATGTCGTCTGCGTATCCTAGTAGCTGGACGGTTTTTTGAAAGATTGTGCCTCTGGTGTTGACGTTGGAGTTTTGCACAATCTTTTCAAGAGTGATGTTGAAGAAATCGCATGACAACGCATCGCCTTGTCTAAAACCTTTTTTGACATCAAATGCGCCCGTGGCCCGTTAGGTTTTCTTCAGCCGTGATGGAACAGCGTGAGTTTTCCATTGTCATCTTACACGAGTTTTTGTGGGATGCCAAAGCTAGACATTGCTCTATATAATTGGTCTCTATAGACGCTGTCATACGCGGCCTTGAAATCGATGAAAAGGTATTCGATATCGATTTGAAGTTCCAAGCTCTGGGTATCTATTTGATCGATGTTGGACTCTCCACACTGATAAGGACCTATCAGGTTGTTGACGAAGGGCTTCAAACGTTCACACAGCTCGGCGGAGGGGATCTTATAGGCGATGTTAAGGAGTCTGTAGTTGGTGCAGCTTAGGGGATCTCCTTTCTTAAAAATCGGACATACGATGCTGAGGTTCCATTCGTCGGGCATGCTTTCCTCCGAACAAATTTCGCAGATGAGCTGATGCATGCTCCTAAACAAATCATCTCCAGCAGCTTTTAACAGTTCGGCTCAGAACTGACTGTGGTTCCATACGATGTTTCGATGATGGTCTCTACAGGCTTCGGTTTGGGGTGTACAGGCCCTGGAGATTGGTTTCACCTTTTTGTAGAATTTTCGAACCTCGTTCTCGTTGTGACATCCTTCTATCTCCTCGATCGCGCGCTTCTCATGCTCCCTTTGTTTTCTTTCTGAGAAGTTTATGCTCCTCTCTCCTTTTCTGTTCGTAGAGCTCATGAGCTGCTCGTGTCCTTCCTTGCAGCGCCACTTTGTATGCCTCTTGTTTAGCTGCATGAGCTCGCCGGTACTCGTCGTCAAACCAGGGGTTCCGTTGTGGTGGCCGTGAAAACTTTAACACTTCAGAGGCGGCACCTCTGATGGCTGCTTGGCAGTGTTGGCACTGGCTCTCTACATTTTGTGCTGGCAGCAAAGTATTTCTGAGGAGATTTTCGGATACCCGATCGGTACATGATCTTAACAAACTCTTGCGGTTGTAGCCGTTTGACCTAGCATTTTCACATGTTGGCCTTGACCGGGATATCCGCATTCGTACCTTGGCTACAACAAGGTAGTGGTTCGAGTCGATGTTGGCTGCTCAGAATGTGCGGACATCTTGCATGCTAGAGAAATGTCGTGCGTCGTTAGCCGAAGAGATGGTAGGACCTGTCTTTGGTGTCTTCATCCTTTTCCTCAGTGGGGGAGTGAGCGCAGATGAGGCTTATGTTGGTGAATTTAGCCTTGATGTGGATTGTCGTGAATCGCTCATTCACTGAGTTGAAACTCAAGACCTTTGGATGCTTGTGTCCTCTTCAATGCTCGTGTCTACCCGTCAAACATCACATCATCAACATCATTTAAAATGTTAACTGTTCTGTATCTCAGGAAGTAGTGGTTCTACAAAATTAATTTTTTTCTCCATGAAGTTAATACGTAATTCGTATTTTGAAGCTTCTAAGTCTATGGGTTCAATGGGGGCTAAAAATGTGCTCCAGTTCGATTCTGTAAAAAGGGAGTAGTGCTAGAACTTGGCTGGACACTACCGTTATTTACTAACAAAAGTATTTCCATTGAAAAAGTGCATTTTGGCGGTCACAGCATATTTATTTGCAAATCAAGCTCTGTCAGCAATTCATTCTGATTTCTTTTTAAATATTCCAGAAATCTTTAACGGTCAGCGCCTAGTCTGAAACTCTCATAATCAATACCTGCTGTTGGGTCTCTAGTTACAAGCGTAGGCTAGAACAAGGTCAGTTTAAAGGCCCAACTATAATAGTCGGAAGGCTGCGTACGTTGACGTACGAAAATTCCCGAATACATGCAAATCAGATGCCACAGCCATAATAGCGGATTGCTCGGTTTCGTTCAGTTTTGTTTTCGGACGTAAACTCACTTTTCTTTCTCAATTTACGGACGGAAATTTGACATTTCTCTAAAAACACAGAATCAGAGACAAAAGGAGATCGGAAACTGACTTGCGTTTTACCCTCCGGATACCGCAAATTTTATTTTACCGTTACTCGTGTATGTGAATAAATGAGAAAAAACAGCAACAAAAATCAGGTGGTATGTCGAAGTTTACTGAGATAGTATTGGTTAAAACACGCATGCTCTTGCAGTAAACTTTAACCACAGCTTGTAGACATTGTCATTTTGACAGCTTGGTTTCCCATCTCCCTTTTAACTCATCTGTGCACAGAATAATGACAGAAAGCCTCCCGTTCAATTATGAGTAAGCGGATGTAATTGACAGTCGGAAAGAAACGGTTCGTTCAATTTTGACGCTAGCTTCCGTTCCCGTCCGTCTATTATAGTTGGGCCTTAATTTTCATTTGTTGAGACTTATCAAAATTAAAGTATTGCTTGCTTTCCCCAGGAACTGAAAAGAACATTAACAAGGACAACAAGATACCGAAAATGAGTCTATCAGAAATGCATTGGGCAATTTTCAAAGACAACTTAGACGAGTTAAGAACATTACTTTCATTGCAAAAATGTAGTGATACTCAAGCTCTTCGAAACGATCTGCTTCATGAAGCTGTTTTTTTCAACAAGAAAGCAATTACGGAATTCCTTCTCCAAGATGGGTCCAATCCAAACTCAATAGTCTATTGGACAACACCCCTTAATATTGCTGCAGGAAATGGTAACTTGGGAATTATAGAAATGCTCCTTAACCACGGGGCTGATATAAATGCAAAGGATTCTTTAGAGGCTTCTCCTCTAATGATTGCTCTTAAAAATGAGAAAGACGGTGCAACCCAATTGTTATTAGAACGAGGAGCTCGTTTATTTTCTGACAATGAAGGAAGAAATCCACTTCATGTTGCCGCTAAACGTGGTTCATTGAAATTAGCTGAAATGCTTTTGGTAAACGGGGCTCCTGTCAACCCGGTTATTACATCTGGCTCCGAGAAAGGTTATACACCACTTCACTGTGCCTGTTCCTCATATAGATTAGACATAGACATCATAGAATTTCTCTTAAGCAATGAAGCTGGTGTTAATTTAAAAACGGAAGACGAGTTGACACCTCTCCATATTGCAAGCCAAATCGGCAATGTTCAAGTTATTAATTTGCTTCTTAACTACAATGCTGATATTAATGCACGTGACAAAAACTCATATACTCCACTTTACTTGTTAATAAAATCTAAAAGGCAAGATGCTGCACTTTTGTTGATAAAAAAAGGAGCTAAAGTAGACGATGAGTTTTGCAATGGGGACACAATTCTTTGTTTGGCACTCGAAAAGAGATTACCGAGTACAGTTGAGGAAATTTTAACTCGCTGTCCCGTTCCGCAAGGTGAAATTGAAAAATGTAAAAAACTATTCGAAAGTTTACCTGAAGAGATGATCAACATTCTGTTAAAGTATTGTTTTGACATTGAACTTCTCCACATTGCAATACGGAAGGGGTATAGTCAAATAATCGAAAGCGTTTTAAAAGACAGACTTGATTTGCCTGCAAATTTTGATATTATAAGATCCAGTGTGCACATTGCTGTCAAAAGCGGACAGATTAAATCACTCCAAGTCTTAATCGCCCATGGAGTAGATGTTAATGCCAAAGATGAAACTGGAATGACTCCCTTGCTTAATGTCTTTTGGACTTCATCACAAATTTTAAATGAAGCTGATGTCAAGATTGCCAAAATGCTTTTGGCCGCCGGAGCTGATGTTAATGCAGCAACTAGAGCAGAAAATCGAACCCCGCTTCATATCGCATGTGAAAGGAGTGAACCAAAATTACTTGAAGTTTTTTTGGATCACAATGCTGATGTAAATTTAAGGGATAAAAATGGCGAGACAGCAATTCATTTTGCTACAAGAAAATGCAATGATTCGACTAAATTATTGCTTGAAAATAAGGCGAACGTAAATTCACAAGATATCGACAGTTTTACATTTCTCACCATGTTAATTATTTCTTTAAAACATCTTAACGTCGTAAAATTACTTCTTAAATTCGGTGCTGACATCAATATAAAGAGTAAAGACAACCATAGCGTAATGGATTTACTGAATCGTGGTCCAAGATATTACTTACCAATAATGTATGAAAATGACTGCCTGATCCTGAAGCACGCATTAGCTCTTGAAGCTATCAATTTATACTACGCCAACAATTTAAGATCATCTTTATCAAAATTTGATTCCACTGATCAGATAAACATGGAAGAACACTTTGAAAATTGCAAACAGGAAGTTGAAAAGTTGAAATCTGTGAAGGTACACGGTTATGAATTGACTTGCTACGCTATGGTGACGAGGAGTATTCACTCTTTGGCAAGTTATGTTAAAAATGAAGATCTCATTACACATTTTGCATCGGATGACTTAACAACTGAATTTCCAATATATGCGCCGATTATTGAAGGCCGTTTGCGAAATGCTTTTCAAAGACGCCCACTAATTGGCGAAGCAAATGAATTTTTCAGACATCACTTTCAACTACCGTATGTATGCGTTGACCATATACTAAGCTGCTTGAGTTCGGATGATTTGCAGAACTTAAAGGATGCAATGTAAATTGCTGCTTCCTTTATCATAAGACTTTTAAACCTAGTTTTTTTTTTTTTTTTTTTTAAACAAGACCAAAAATGTATGCGTTTTTATGAATATTGTAATTTTCTTTGGTTTTTTATTTTTTTAATAAACATGAATTGCTGATGACGATGAGTTTGCCCTTTTAATCGAAACGTAAACTAATAGAGTTACGCTTTTAATGAAAAAGAAGTCAAAAGAATTTTTAAAGAACAATAGAATAATTTATTGTAAATAATGAAGTTAATTTGATGAAGTTTAAACGAAGAATGAGAAAAATTATTCATACAATTTGATATGAAATGGAATATAAATTATAAGAAAACTTAAATAATTATTGCACAGTATTTAGACTACAAAGTGTTTCTCTTAATCTTGAGTTTCAACACGCCCTCTCAATTTGTTGTCTTCATAGAAATTAGGCCAAGTCCTTGCAAACAACGGTTGTGATTTATTTTTGTAAGAGGTTTGGTGAGAACATCTGCGATCATTTTCTCTGTAGGTAAATAGTGCAACGATATTGGAAAAGTTTTCAAAACGTGTCTTATATAGTGATATCGTATATCGATGTGTTTGGATCGAGCATGGAAAACAGGATTTTCGGCCAGCTTCCCAGCACCTTGATTGTCGTTATACATGTTGATATGAAGATTATCTTCAAAGCCGAGTTCTTTGAGGAATTTCAGGAGAAAAACAGCTTCTCTACTTGCGTCGGTTACAGCCATGTATTCGGCCTCAGTCGAAGATAGGGCAACTGTTCTTTGTTTTCGAGATTCCCAAGAAATAGCGGCTCCATACATGGTGAAAGTTGAACCCGTATAAGATCGTCGATCAATTAAGCAGTTTCCCCAGTCAGCATCTACAAAGCATGTTAAGTCTTCAGTTTTGTCGCCATTAAATTGTAATCCGTAATGGGATGTGCCTTTCAAATAACGCAGTACACGTTTAGCAGCAATCCAGTGTTCTTCATTGAAGCAGTTATTGAACTGATTAAGTGCGCTTGCTGCATATGCAATGTCGGGACGGGTTGCTACAGCAAGGTACATAAGGGCACCAGTTAGTTCTCGATAAGGTTTATTGCATGATTGATTTTCAGAGTCATTTGATCTTTTGGAAAATTTGAAGCTTGATGTCATAGGAGTTGTTACTGGCTTGCAATCTTCCATACCGAACCTTTTTAAGATGTCCTTGACGTATCCACTTTGCGACAGTTGAATAGTGTTCTCTACTTTTTTTATTTGTATGCCCAAGCAGTAATTATCTTCTCCAAGGTCTCTTGAATTAAAAGCTTCTGAAATCTCATTTTTGATTTTTGTGATCATGGCTGAGTTCGTAATTGTAAAACTTCCGCAGTACTGCAAAAATTGTGTTCGTAAATGTAAACAAACAGCAATAGTTCTGCATGAGCATGGCAATAATTGTGTTCATAAAAGTATTACGACTGTCATTTTGCTGTCGAGTCGGCATTTGTTTTTATTTTGTTGCTGAATTTGCAGGAAAATGGCAGGGAGCAAATGTGATGTTTGTTGCTCAATAACTCCAGAAGTACAAAGCGGATCAGGATGAAATTAAGCATACAGACAGATTATAGTCTAGAATATCACATAGGCTACTTTATATCCCGGCAAAATCTATGGTGCCCGTGGAAAACATTTGTTTTAAGTATACAAAGAGCATATGTGATTGACATGATTTTCTGAATAGGTAGTGGTTGTTAAGGGGTCAGAAAATGACAAAGGCTACTTTTAACCCGTTTATCGCGAGTAACACCGCGGGTATAACTAGTTTTAGTTTGTTTATAATCGTAATATTACTGAAGTGAAAACTTTTTTTGGTGCGATTGACCCTATATTAAATAATTAGATAACAAAGATTTCTCGTAACGAAAATGCAGCATGCTCACGATTTACGAATGTAAAATAGGTCTGTCAGGGGTTTCCTGTTACTTAACTTTTCAGTTTTCTTATTTCCGCAAGTTTTTGTACCATGTTTTCGAAAACGGTTTCTTCCACAAAGCTTAGAACAATGTGTTTTAAAATATTTTAGTTGAAAGCCATTTTTTAAATGAATGAACTACAAATCAAATCAAGAACAAATAATCTTTTTTTCTAGATTTGTCAACGTTTGCTTTTGTGAACTCATTTTAAATAAAGTATGATGACTGCACACATGCAGTTGTAATTGAGTTCATAAAAGTCTTTGAGCATATTTTAGGCAGGGCATGGGCAACAAACCCTGAAATTACGAACTCAGCCCATATCTTGATTGCTTGAAAAAATTAAAATATCGTCAACGTAAATTAAGATGAAGGTTTGCTTACATTCGCTCGTGTAGACGCATGGATCGGAAGTTGTAGGTGTAAAACCTATGGTCTTCAATTTTGAATCGATTTGCTTGTTCCATTGACGTCCAGCTTGCCGTAATCCGTAGAGAGCCTTTTCGAGTTTACATACCGTTTCTCCTTTCATCTTTAATTTGCTTAACATTTCGGTTGCTTTCGTACGTAGAATTTCGTCGTCTTCAGTATTTACCATTCTGGTCAACATTACTTTCAGTAAAATAGGTTTGTCCATAAAAATTTCTTCATCTATCGTTCCGTTTAGGTAAGCTGCAGTTATGTCAATCTGGTATATATTCATATTACGTTTCGCGGCAATGGCCATCAAAAGCCTTAAGGAACTTAGTCTGGCAACAGGAGCAAAAGTATCTTGAAAATCTACCCCAGGCTTTTGCGAGAAGCCCTTGGCGACAAGTCTGGCTTTTCTTCTTCCGAGGGATCCGTCAACATTCCACTTGTTGCGCAAAACCATTCTACATCCGATTGTTCTTGAATCCTTAGGCTTGTTTACATTTTGTGTCATTTTTTATTAGATTTTGAATTTCACCATATATAGCATCTTCCCAATCACATTTGTCATCTCCGCATAAGGCTTCTGCTAATGGTATTTCAGAAACGTTCATTGCTATTTGTTGATCTGTTCTTGTTAAGTCGTCTTCTTGATCGGCTTGAACTTCTTGAACTTCTTTTCGTACTATCCTTGGACGTCCTGGTTTTCCTGTTCTAATTTTTGATGGTCTTCCTGGTGCGTATTTAGTTTTCGTCTGGGTGGAAATTATTTCTGATGGGTCGTCTACTCCCGGTTCATTTTCGATATATGGTTCATCCGGTTCATTCAATGGTATTTGCTTTTCATCAGGTTCATAAATGTATTCTGAAAAGTTATAATCGCTATTTGAATAATCTACTTGAGGGTTTTTACAAATAATGGTATCGTCAGTAATAAAATCTTCGAATTCGTCTGTGTTCTGAAATTCATCCAGAAATTTAACATCTCTTGACACATGGATTTTCTTCTGAGATGGAATCCAAATTCTGTATCCTTTCTGTGCATCAGGATAACCAACAAAGATACCTTGTATACCTCTATCTTCAAACTTTCCTTTTGTTGGGGTTTTGTCGAGGATGAAAGCCCTACTTCCAAATGGATGAAGATAATTAAGTTTTGGTATCTTACCTGTCCATAACTTGTAGGGAATATCCCCCTCTAAGCTTTTCGTAACGCAGCGATTGCGAATGTAATTCACAGCACTGATAGCTTCAGCCCAAAAGGAAGGTGGAAGACCCGAATCTTTCAATATACAACGGGCCGCTTCAACAAGTGTTCTATTCTTCCTTTCAGCTACCCCATTTTGTTCAGGAGTATAAACATTTGTTAAACGTCGTTGGATTCCGGATTCTTTCAGAAAATTGTCCATTTCTGAGTTGCAGTACTCGCTTCCATTGTCTGACTGTAGAGCTTTGATTTTTCTTCCAGTTTGTGTTTCTGCAAAGTTTTTAAATTCTTTAAATTTTGAAAAAACTTCGTTCTTACCATGGATGAAATAAATCATGCAAAATCAACTGAAATCGTCTATGAAGGTGACGAAGTACCGGGAACCACCTTTTGATTGTGTTCTCATTGGTCCACATACGTCGCTATGTACAATGTTGAGCAAATCTTTTGAACGGTCGATTCTATCTTGAAATGGTGCACGAGTAAGTTTGGCTACGATACAAGTTTCACATGATTTTAGGTCGTCTTTTAGTTCTGGAATCAATCCCATTCTAGACATCTTAAATATATCACTCTTGTTTAAATGACCAAGATTCTTGTGCCAAAGGTTAACTTGTACTTGATTATCTTTTGAAGTTGATGCAAGTTTACTTTCTTGATTTTCTGTGCGAAGATAAAACAAATCTCCACTTCGGTCTGCTTTTAACTTTATCTTGCCTTGCGAATCTTTTACGATAGCTTTATTTCTAGAAAAGATTACCTGATCACCCTTATCAACGATTTTTGCAATGGAAACCAAATTTGTTCGCAGGTTTGGAACATGAAGTGTATTGGTTAGCTGAATATTGGTATTTTCATTACCATTCCATGTTTTCAAGGTAACATCTCCTTTTGCAGTTACGTTCGACGATGTATTCGTTGCGAGCTTTAAATTGGAATGTACAGGTCGAATGTTGTCTATCATAGTTTTGTCTTTGCATAAGTGTGAAGTACAACCACTATCAAGACACCATCTGTCATCTGTGTCTTCAATGCAACAGTTTGCGAAATAGGTAAGTTCTTCTTCTTTCTTCGAGGCGGAATTTCGTTTCTTGAAGCAATCGATAGCCTTGTGTCCTTTCTTACCGCAGTAGTTACAATTGTATTTAAAGCTCTTATTTGTTTCTTTATGATAATGGTTCTTGGTTTTGTTGTTTTCGTTAAATCTGTTTCTTGATGAATTGCTTGTGTTGTGCTTAACGAACATTGCTCCAGATGATTGATCTGTGTTCTTTCTCATCCTCGCATCATATTCTTCTGTAATTTTGATTTTGAGTGTTTCGATATCTGGAAGATTGTCTCGCGATTCAATCGCACATCTAAAGTTTTCAAATGAATCAGGAAGACTGTATAATAACAATACAGCTAATAAATCTTCATTTATGATGACATCCATATTTTGGAGCGTATCAACTGTGTCAAAGAATTTGGAAAGATACTCCCGTATATCTTCTCCTTCAGTCATCTTATTTTGGGATAGTCTTTCAGCAATGTTGCCTTACGAGCAGGACCTTTCGATGCATATATCGATCCAAGCTTCAGCCAAATTTCATTCGAAGTGGAACATCCACGTATTTGACTAAGCTCAGAAGGATTGATTGCCAATATCAAATCAGATTTTGCTTTTCGGTCTTCATTCATCCAAATATTCAAAGCATCTTGAGTTTTCGGATCATCTTCATTGAGTTCTGGCTTCGGTATCTCTCCGCAAACGTATCCCCAAGATTCATTCTTTACCAAGATTGCTTCAATTTGTATCTTCCAGGTTTCATAGTTCGTCTTCGATAAATTTTCAATTAGAATAGAATTCATGTTTGCCATTTGTCATGAACTAAAAAGATTCTTCAACTCAAAAATTAAATAAATAAAAGTATCGTTCTTTTATTCTCTTGGACCTGGGCCCATAACCTAATAGAGTTACGCTTTTAATGAAAAAGAAGTCAAAAGAATTTTTAAAGAACAATAGAATAATTTATTGTAAATAATGAAGTTAATTTGATGAAGTTTAAACGAAGAATGAGAAAAATTACTCATACAATTTGATATGAAATGGAATATAAATTATAAGAAAACTTAAATAATTATTGCACAGTATTTAGACTACAAACTGTTTCTCTTAATCTTGGGTGCAACACAAACAGCTGATCATAGATTTTCTCCGAAGATAAACAACGCATGCCGTTTACATGCGATATCCTGGGGTGGCTGGGCTGAGGACCTAAAGCTAAATTTATTTGCCCAGGATAAAATTACCGAGCCCGGATGGCTGAGCGTCAACTACTTCACTTGTTCTTTTTTCGTATTTTATAGACAAAAACAAACACAAAATTAAAAATGGATTTCTAAGACAATCGCGGTCATTGATAGGAGCAATATTGATGGCACGATTACCTCTGACCGTTGGCAGATGGTGAAACTGCGGCTCTCGGCTGGCTTTCTCAAAGTGATGCGAGAGCATCCGCCTGTAACAAACGATGGAGGTTGGCATCAAGGTCATGTCAAACTCATCGTTTGTAACGATCAGAGGTCGCGTGATCTTTATACTCTTGCTGTCGGCATGCTGGGCGAAGTTTGGCCAGGCGCAAAACTCGAGGTTGTTGCATAGGAAGATATTCCTTGCAAGCCAAGAGCTCGCGCATGGATCCCGATAGAATCCTCATGTCCAGAAGACATCCATGAGATGATAGCAACCCGGACGTGTCTTGTCACGACTGGAAGATCGAAAAAACTGGAGGAGCCGAAGGGTCTTTATCGAAGTGTGATCATCGTAATCAATAAGCACTCTGCGGATTCTCTGGTGCGAGACAAGGGAGTGATAAGATACGGGTTCGAGACGATTACTCCGTATTTATAAAAAAGATGAGGTAGACTTTTCATGCGCGCCTCCACAACCATTTTCAGAAGCTGTGTCGCAAGACGTAGGGGGTCCCAATGCTACTATCACCTTCCCATCCTTGGATGTGGATGATGATGTACCTGGGCCCTCTTCTGTCGTAGCACAATCTTCTTCCGAAAATGTCAAAAGTTTATCCCTAATGGAGACTGATGACTCAACCGACAAAGTTCTCCCCAGTGAGGAAAAAAATGAACTGTTAGGTTCCTCTTCGTTTGATCTGGATGAGCTAGATTTAACAGTGGTGGAGGTTGATCTGCCTAGTTGTAGCCAAAATGCTGCAAATAGTTCAGATTAATCTCCGACACTCTGCAAAGGCTTCGGCCTCCCTTCTTCTCCGCCTATCAAAAACTGGGGAAGATGTCGCTCTCATCCAAGAGCCCTGGATTGTGAAATCCCTGGTTCGAGGATTGAGAACTCCTGGCTACTACGTGCTATATGTAACAGGAAACAGATAACCCAAGGTCCTGTATACTAGTAAAACGTAGTCTAAATGTATTTTTTACTCCCTAGTTTCAGTGATAAAGACGTCACCCCAGACAGTATGGTAATAGACAACCATAACTTCTGGCTGGTATCAGCGTATTTGGGCCACGAACACCAGGGCCCACTGCCTGGTTCCATTCTGGAGAAGACGGTCGCTGAATCCAGAATCTAGAAAACCAACTTAATTATCGGTTGTGACGCCAATGCGCACCACACTACGTGGGGTAGTACCGATATAAATGACAGAGGTGAGTCTCTTTTAAATTATATTTTAGAAGAAGTATTAGATATCACTCTTGTCTCGTTACATCTCTCAAGTAAAATATTGAATTGGAGAGTATCAAAGGAGAACTCGTACTCCGATCATAGATACATCCAATTCACACTTATTGAAGAGTCCCCAAAACCGACCCAATTCCGGAATTATAGGAAAACAGATTGGCAAAATATAGGACAACTCTGAAAAGTCTGATTAAACCAGAACTTAATGATCCTCCCTTGTGCACTCTTGAACTCGATCAAAAAGTCGATGAGCTTACAGCAGCCCTCAACAAAGCCATGGAAACTGCCTGCCCCCTCACTACAGTGCGGGGAAAGAACAAACCATATTGGTGGGCTGCTGAACTAGAAATACTCAAGAAAGGTTGTAGAAGGCTTTTCAATCGTGCAAAAAAGTCTAGACAACCCCATGATTGGGAATCCCTCAAAAAGTATAAACAAGAATTGAGAATAGCCAAAAGATGCTCATGGAGATCCTTCTGTAGCTCAATAGAAGAATCCTCGGAGGCATCGATTAACCTCGACGATTCTCTCGACAAATCCAACCATGCCTAGTTGTCTTACAAACTCAGATGGTACATGGACTAACTCTTGCGAAGAAACGCTATTAGTAACCACTTCCCAGATAGCTCCAAATCCGTTAATACAACAAACCGCCCTGGGTCGGGTATTAACTTAACTTTTCCTCAAGGTCTTGTTACAAAAGAAAAATTGACATGGGCTCCGAATAGTTTCGAACCTTACAAATCTCCAGGTCCAGATCAAATTATACCAGCTGAGCTACAACATACCAGCGATATAACTTTGTCCATCATTTTGATGATCTGTCTAGATCTGGTCTATATACCTCAGCGATGGAGAGAAGTAAAGGTAGTATTCATTCCCAAAGCGGGCAAATGCTCGCATGTCAACCCTAAAGATCTAAGACCTATTAGCCTATCATCATTCGTTCTCAAAACTCTGGAACGATTGATTGATATCCATGTACGTAATAGCATTGATAAGAGACTATCGAAGTCTCAGCATGCTTACTACAAAGGGAAATCGGTAGAAACAGCCTTGCACACTCTGGTAAGAACTATCGAATACTCCCTAGAGCAAAAGGAATATACTACGGTTGCCTTCCTGGATATTGAGGGCGCTTTTAACAACGTTGACACATCTGCTTTGACGACCCTAAACCTCGAATACTCACTCTGTGAGCTGATTAATCTGATGCTAAAAAGCAGGATCATCAATTCTAAGATGGGGGATTTTTATACGAACAGGTCTGTCAGTAGAGGCACTCCGCAAGGTGGTGTTCTGTCCCCTTGCCTGTGGAACATAGTAGTTAACCAACTGCTAATATTCCTCGAGAGGGAAGGTTACAGAATGATTGCGTATGCCGATGATGTTGCTATCGCCGTCACAGGAAAACATCCTAATACACTGAGAGACCTCCTCCAAAACGCACTTAATATGCTCACTAGATGGGCTGATCACTGTGGACTTAGTATTAATCCTCAAAAAACAGACCTCGTCCTTTTTACACGGAAATACAAGATCCCAGTAATTGTACCTCTCCTCCATCTGACACCCCTCGACATCTTCAGCAAACAAGTGGCAGCGAGTACAGCTATAAGACTCAACGCCTCATCTCAATGGACCAATAATAATGTGGGGCATTCCATCATTTTGAACCTCTTCGGTTCTATACCAAAGTGCATAGACTACACCATTCCAAAACCCCAATTTGGGAAAAACTTCCAGGTCTCCATTCCATCCAGAGATGAATGGGAAGACAAAAAACTCCTGGATGACAGAAGCATCCATTTTTATACAGATCCAAGACAAGTGATGGAGTTGGTAGTGGTGTGTACTCAAAAAAGCTTAATCTAAGCATCTCATTCCGCCTCCCTAGTCTCCGCCTGTAGCGTCTTCCAAGCAGAAATTTTGGCGATCATAGAGGTTCTATCGTGGCTAAGAGAAAACATGATATCAACTTCTGATATCCGCATCTTCTCTGACAGTCCGGCTGCTATTAAATCTCTCGACGGTGTCTCAACCAAATCTCAAACGGCCCTCGATTGTCGATCGTCTCTTATGGAGATGGCGCAGCAATTTAATGTTCACCTCTGCTGGGTGCCGGGCCACAGAGACATCACAGGAAATTGCACAGCCGATGAACTCGCTATAAATGGAACCGTCATACCTATCTCAGCTGAAAGGGAAAAGATAGGTATACTGATAGCTACATGCAAACTTTTGCTAAAAGAAACAGCCTTAACTATAGCAAGGTCTAGGTGGTACAATTTACGTACGTGCGCAGCCACAAAGCTCATAAATGGCCGTCACTGGACCTAAAGCGCTCTAAAGACTTGCTGTCTCAAAGCAGATTTAATATTAGCTCCCTAATAGGCGTCCTTATGGGATACTGTCTTATAGGCAGACACGCAATACGACTTGGTGTAGCCTCAAATGACTTCTCCAGGAGCTGTATGAACGGAAAGAAGAGGAAACAATCTCTGACCTTCTCTGCACTTGCCCTGCTCTTTCACTAATACGCAAACTTCATCTGGGAGAATACTTTTATGATAATCCCAGTGAACTAGGTAATAAGGATATCAAATATCTTCTTCGCTTTTTAAAAAGCTCAAAATGGTTCGAAACATGCTCGTCAATGCTCGACAAGATGGGTCGTTTAACATCAATGCTCGATCGTGTGCACACAAAAACTATCGCTTCATTCTCAAAAGTTTTTTTCTTTTTTGTTTTTTCTTTCGTTTCCCTCTCTTCATCTTCTTCTTCCAGAATTTCATTTAGGATTTCAAGAACCCAATTTTGTTTCCAAATATTTTGTCTGCTTGCTACGAAAATTTCAAAATAACGATGTTCGACAACATGAGCATTCATGTGAACGCAAAGTCGAAAGTTCGGTTTCTTTTCAATGGAGTCACCCTATTGAATTGTTCTGGATTCTTGTAGCAGCGCCCCCGATCACTGATCAGTTATAACAAGATTGGAAACCTACCTACGTTTTACCCTCCAAATACCTCTACACTTATTTTTTTTCATACACGCATGCTCTTGCAGCAAACTTGCTTTTTAGAGAGATTATATATGGTAAGGAGATGGGAAACAAAGCTGTCAAAATGACAGATGCCTACAAGCGTTTTTACCAATACTATCACATTTTGGACCATAGTTTCTTTGAAAGTATGCGTTTTTTTACCAATACTATCACAGTTTGGACCATAAATTTTGTGAAAGCATGCGTGTTTTTACACAGTAAATACCCAGCAAACATTTTGGTGAAGGTTCAGATTTCCTTCACACAATGTGAAGAATATTTGTTCAAAAAACCTTCATTTATTTGATTAAATTCTGACGATAGACAAAAAATCTACAATCTTTTACTTGCAAGACAAAACGAGTATGTTGAAATTTCGTTTTCATTCATGTATGTGAGCTAAATATGAACGTACACAAGCAAATCTCAAAAAGGGATCCTGGTATATAAATGAAGAAGAACGAACTTGCGTAATCTTTGTTTTCCTTATTTCTTTTTGCAAAGGGGTAATGATAACGGCACCTTGTCTCGAAAAGAGTGAAACATTGTTAATACTAACATTCCTGACTTCTTAACTTACTTATGTCGTTTTCAATTGGCAATCTGGAAGTGAAAAAAAGCATTCTGAATGCGTTCAATTGGGCAAAAGTGACAGTTCTGATTCTGAA
Organism: Sphaerophoria taeniata; assembly: GCA_943590905.1. Lineage (NCBI taxonomy): Eukaryota > Metazoa > Arthropoda > Insecta > Diptera > Syrphidae > Sphaerophoria > Sphaerophoria taeniata. The sequence continues at coordinate 266,821,903 of OX016540.1, forward strand.
AAGAAGAGAATTTCCCTTCTGGTTTTAAAAACAGAATCAGAAGCAGAATCACTCACACATTCATAAATGTTTGCAGCACAAAAACAAAATGAAATTTGCCGCGAATACACACATGTAATACTCAACCAATACGTTCTCACCAAACTTCAGATTCTTTGGAATAAGAAAAAACTGTTCAATTGGGATTCCGAATCGAGGAACAATTCCGGATTGCCAATTGAAAACGCCATTAAGCGCGTCAGCTCTTAACGAAATCTTGGATGAAGTCAGGAATGTTAGTATTAACAATGTTTCACTCTTTTCGAGACAAGGTGCCGTTATCATTACCCCTTTGCAAAAAGAAATAAGGAAAACAAAGATTACGCAAGTTCGTTCTTCTTCATTTATATACCAGGATCCTTTTTTGAGATTTGCTTGTGTACGTTCATATTTAGCTCACATACATGAATGAAAACGAAATTTCAACATACTCGTTTTGTCTTGCAAGTAAAAGATTGTAGATTTTTTGTCTATCGTCAGAATTTAATCAAATAAATGAAGGTTTTTTGAACAAATATTCTTCACATTGTGTGAAGGAAATCTGAACCTTCACCAAAATGTTTGCTGGGTATGGTCCTGCCATATTGTTTTTGTTTGTATATTTTTCATGTACAAGGAAAGAAAATAAAATGAAAGAAAATGAAAATTGAGGGATCTAGGGAGTGAAACGTAAGTCAGTTTCCCATCTTGTTACTTATTTAATCTTTGCTTTTTAGTTCGTTGGCAAATGTCATTTTGACAGCAGGCTTTCCCATCTTGTTATAACTGATCAGAGGAGCGTTTTTGCGCTGACTATAATCAACAATGGTTGACTATTTCTCGTTTTTGCACGCCAATAGTTACGATTCGTAATCACAATTGTCGTTTTTGCGGTCTGTGTTGATGTGTCAAATCGTAACTATTTCCAATCCATCTCAGGAGGTGAGTTGAAAGTGGTTGGTGTGTCAAAGTGTGACACAAAAACTATAGTCAACTATCGTCAGCGCAAAAACGCACCTCAGTGCCCCGATTCTGCGGACGGGTTACACAAACATCTTCTTTCTCTAATCTCTGGTCAGAGACAAAAGGAGATCGGAAACTGACTTACGTTTCACTCCCTAGATCCCGCAATTTTCATTTTCTTTCATTTTATTTTCTTCCTTGTACATGAAAAATACAAAAACAAAGAGATGAGGTGGGATTTTTATATTTTTACAATTCTCTTTTGTTTGTTTTCGCAATTTCAAATTTAGCGTAGATTGCTAGATTGAATTTTCAAATTGGCAAACACGTTTTTCTTAAACTCACCACGAAAATACTAGAATCCATGATTGGGGATGAGTTCCGAAACTTTTGGCCGAAAACCTACTCGTGCCTTACATTGGCCCTGTTCCCATGTGAAGAACGATTGTGTTAGATTTTTTGTAGATTTTGCTTACTCCTTAATATTTTTTTTAGTTTCTTTAAGATGACGCAGAAACAGAAAAAAAAGAAAAGAAGAAAAGAAAAATGAATTAAAGCCGTTGATATAAACAGTTTACTTGTGTTCGACAAACAAATATTTAGGATATGCGGGCCGAAGAGAAGAACACAAGGAAAAGCCTCAAATTTCTACACTCAATATTTTTAATTTTTTCCTTCCCCTTACGTTTTCTGCAAGCAACCCCGTTTGCCATCACTAATCAAAAAAAATTTCGATTTCCTTCACGTGTGAATAAGGGTATAAGGCCATTAAGATTTGTTTGAAGCAAAAACACACACAAATAGTTAAACTAACTCTTTAAATTTTATATCAGGTAGAGGTCAAATAACACGTTAATAGCTTTATAAGTCTTACTGCCGATTTCATAGAACATGGATTAAGCATAAATTTAAACCCGATTTGCTTGCATTTCGTTACTGATAAAGCCAGGTATTTATATAAAAAAATAAGATTTCAAACAAAAGCTTTTCATATGTTCAGCATTCTTAATTAGACTGAACATTTGTTTTTATTTTCTTTTTTATTCATTTTTGATGTCGGAAATCCTACTGCTTGATACATTTGATGCCATTTCCTGCTTTTATGCAATTTTACTTGTTTGCTATCTTTTTGAACATATCCCTCTTCTGCTCACTTTTACTCACCTTTCGTACGTTAAATCTACAAATTTTCAAATTTTCCGGGTAATTTACTCAACATGTGGGGTGTCACACTTTGCTGAGATTGTATTGGTAAAAACACGCATACTCTTGCAGTAAATGTTGACCGCCGCTTGTAGGCATTGTCATTTTGACAGCTCAGTTTCCCATCTCCCTTTTAAACTAATCTGTGTCTCTGGTTATGATTGTCAACTACTGTACTATCTGATGTCCCATCGTTGATTTTTAAAATAGGGATTACCCGTGCAAGTGTTCCGCTTCTTCAGAAATTTATTGAATTATCGTGATTTTATGGATTTTATATTCGCTAATCGCCATCCCCAGTGAAATTGATCAACTCAACTCCAAACTCGCGAAGACCTTAGTGCGAGTGCATATTTCGACTTTTTATTTCAATAAAAGTAAATTAGAATCATTTTGAGTTGAAGTGCTTGAATTTAAAGTAAGGTCAAGGCTTTGCAGACCTTCAAAGTTTAAGTAAGTAAGTTAATTTACATTTTGGTATTCCTCGTAATTATAGCTCTTTGGGATAATTCAGCCTTGGAAATACACATATGTATGCAGATAACATATTATGTATGTAGATCTTAAGGTCATCACAAAACAATTGATTTAAAGCATCCAAAACTCAATTGATTCTTGGTGGACACAAGTCCATTTCTCTTACGAGGCAACACACACCGAAAAAGACACGACACGATAAAAAGTCTTGTCCGCTCGTCGGTTCTCGGTAGCAGTAAATACATGGGGTTGTATAGGAGCAAAACACTTGAGTGAAGTAACATAAACCAAAGTGAACAAGACAAACAAACAGGATTCGATGAAGACAAGTCAGTTGAATAGGATGTGTAGGAGCAACACACACCGAAGCAGACAAAGACAAGACATTTTGTCTTTGTCATCTTCGGTGTGGGTTGGAATTCGACAGGATTTTTTGTCGGAAGACAAAAAGCCGTCTTGTCTGATTGGGTGTGTTCTTAGCCAAAGTTGTACCTACCTACATATTTCGTGGTTTGAAATTGCCTTAGATGGCAGGACCGAAGGACGTTGTTGTTATGTTCCTTCATATGTAAATATGTAAAGGGTGTTTTTTTTTTTAGAGGTATAGAACTTTAAATTGCAATAAAACGACGATGGAATATTCGATTGACATGATTTTTTATTTATTCGAAAGAGGGATTACATTTTAAATATGATTTCTGGCATATGACTGCCATGGCTGGCTCGGAATCTGGACTTCCAATTTTACTTTACATAACCTCACAGAAGATAGTCTAGTCTACAAGATCTTGGAGGCCAATTCACAGGTCCAAAACGTGAAATTAGGAGGTCACCAAATTGTGGCTTGAGCTGTGTGACATGTTGCGCCGTCTTGTTGGAACCACAGCTCCTGGATATCATGACTTCAATTCAGGAATGAAAAAGTTAGTAATCATGGCTCTATACCGATCACTATTGACTAACGTTGTGGCCATCATCGTTTTTGAAGAAGTACGAACCAATGATTCCACCAGCCCATAAAGCGCACCAAACAATCAGTTTTTCTGGATGTAATGGTGTTTCGACATACACTTGAGGATAAGCTTCACTCCAAATGCGGCAATTTTGTTTGTTGACGTAGCCATTCAACCAGAAGTGCGCTTCATCGCTAAACAAAATTCGCTTATGAAAATCGGGAACAACGGCCATCTCGTTTTGGGCCCATCCGACGAATCTACGCCTTGCTTGATGATCGTTTGCCTTCAATTCTTGCACGAGTTGGATTTTGTAAGCACGCAAACCAAGATCCTACCGCAAAATCTTCCATAAAGTGGATAGAGATAGATCCAATTCCTGTGCTCGATGGCGGATGGACTCATTCGGGTCTTTCCAATCCTACGCTCTACAGTAGCAATAGCTTCTTCTGTACGCACCGTACGGCGCGGCGTCTCTAGGGATGCGAGTTATCAATTAGAGTAAACGTGGTGCGAAAACGTTCCATGGTTAATCGAATTAACTGTTCTGATGGACGACTTTGCCGACGATAAAATGGACGTAGTTTATTTTCAAGAAGGACAAGATTATGTTTCTTTTTTGTTGGGAATCTGCATGGTTTCTCTTTCTAGATGCTTCTGAAATCGTTCGTGTCTTACTTATTTAAACCCCAAGGGTCCATTGTGAAACCACTAAACACTCCACTCATGGAAGTGTTATGAACTTACCCAAACCAGAATTTTAATTCTAAAGTCCAGATCGGACCAGCGCCGCATCCAAAAAACGTCTCCAGCCGGTCCCTACGAGCCGGAGCATTGTTTTTCATTCGCTCTATATGACCCAACCATCTAAGTCGCTGAACTTTAACTTTTCTGGTTAGGTCAGTGTTGCTGAACAGCTCGTACAGTTCCAAATATCACTGGAAGAATTTTTCTCTCAAAGCAGCCCAAAGCGTTTTCATCGCATGTTGTCCAAGTCTATGTCTCTGCACCATACATAAGGACCGGGATGATAAGGGTTTTGTAGAGTATCACTTAAGTTACTCGGGCGTGGGCTTTACTACTCGATTGCCTTCTGAGACCAAAGAAGCAGGGATTGGCAAGAGCTGTTCTTCGTTTGATTTCAGCGCTGGAATTGTCATCTGAGCTTATAGTGGATCCTAGGCAGACGAAGTCCTTAACTACGTCGAAGTTCAATCTGTCTATGTTGACGTTTGTTCTAAGACGTCGATGTTGGTTGTCCTTTCTTGTTGACAGCATTAACTTGGTGTTGCCCTCTTTAACTGCTAGACCAATCTCCCTGGCCTCCGTCTCAATACTCATAAACCCTCCACTGACATCACGCTGTGTTCTCCCAATCATGTCAATGTCGTTTGCGTATCCTAGCAGCTGGACGGACTTTTGAAAGATTGTGCCTCTGGTGTTGACGTTGAAGCTTTGTACAATCTTTTCAAGAATGATGAATGAAATGGCACGACAACGCATCGCCTTATCTAAAACCTTTTTTTGACATCAAATGCGCCCGTGGCCCGTTAGGTTTTCTCCAGCCATGATGGAACAGCGTGAGTTTTCCATTGTCATCTTGCGCAGACGGACGAGTTTTTCTGGGATGCCAAAACTAGACATTGCTCTATATAATTATTGGTCTCTATAGACGCTGTCATACGCGGCCTTGAAATCGATGAAAAGGTGGTAGATATCGATTTGAAGTTCCTTGGTCTTCTCCAAGATCTGCCGTAGGGTGAATATTTGATCGATGGTTGACTTCTGAGGAGATTTTCAGGGACACGATCGGAAAATGATCTAGCAATCTCTTGCGATTGTAGCCGTTCGACGTCGAATTTTCACGTGTTGGCCTTGATCGGGATATCCGCATTCGTACCTTAGTTACAACAAGGTATTATTCCGAGTCGATATTGGCACCTCGGAATGTGCGGACATTTTGCATGCTAGAGAATTGTCGTTCGTCGATAGCAATGTGATGAATCTGGTTGACGGTTGATCGATCAACAGATTTCCATGTCGCCTTTTGGATGTCGAGATCGAATCACGTACTTGCTACCATTACGTCTCGCCTTGCAGCGAAGTCGATTAGCCTAAATCCGTCGTCCGATTATTCCACGAAAGATTTCTTCTCTAAGCAGCTTAGCATTAAAATCTCCAAGGACAATTTTAATGTCATAGCTAGGGCATTGTTCATAGGTCTTGTCGAGGAGCTCGTAGAACCTTTCTTTTGTGTCTTCATCCTTTTTTCAGTGGGGACGTGAGCGCAGATGATTTAGCCTTAATGCGGATTGTCGTGATGCGCTCATTCACTGAGTTGAAACTCAAGACCTTCCTCCTGAGTCGAGTCCCGACTAGAAATCCACATCCAAATAGACGCTGATTTTGTTCCCGGTAGCAGTCGCCGTCGTAAATATCGCAGTTGTTCATTTTACGTAGGCCCTATCTATTTCCCATCGCATTTTTTGGATGGCAGTTATATCTGCTTTATAGCAGTCAAGGACTTCCACTAGTTGTTCGGCTGCACATGGTCTGTTAAGGGACCTAACATTCCAAGTGCAAAACCGAAATTCCTTGTCCTTAAATCGTGTGCGTGGGTCGACATCATTAATTCTGTCCGTATCCGAGGCTTGTTGGTGTTCCGGAACCACGTGGCCGGGCAGTCATCCCGACGCACGACCCCCAACCTTAAGGGCCATGTCTTAAGTTTAACTCTGAGACGAAGAGCCGACCAAACCGCTCCTTATAGGCCTGGGGTGCGAATATGTCATAGTAGCCCTATAAGGTGTTCACTAAGTAGTTCATCCTGACTGGAACTGTAGAGTAGATGAACTAGCCAGGAAAGGGTCAGAAGCAGACAGAAGTAGTAGCGACCATTCAGTTAGGGGACCACACGTCCCGATCGGGGTACTCAAGAGGAAGATAGACCTTAAATCTAAAGAGAAAATCAATAACTCCTTTAAATCCAGGAACAATTGCGTAATCTCGAGAAGTTTATGGCCTAACACTAATGAAAAGGAAACTCGGTATATTAAAATCTTGATAGATGTACTAACGGGTCATCATTTGCACCCGATTTCTGTAGAAGCTGTCACGATGAGGAGGAAATAGAAACCATTAAACACCTGCTCTGTCACTGTCCGAACCTCCAAACTAACCGACTCCGTCATTTCGGAAACAGGTTTGTTGGGGAACTGGATGATCTAGCACAGGTCTCAATGGAAAACAAGAGGAAATTCAAAGATAGCACAGGCTGGTTCGTTAACGAGCTAGTCTACGTTAACCGTTAATTTTGAGGAGTCTCGATGCTACTTTTATTCTAATAGGGCATCACAATGGACCAGTAGGCAACCGTGTACGCAACAGTTTCACGCTGTGCATATCCCTCTTCACCTAACCTAACGTAGTGGACGCATACCTCCTCCCCCTCTCTCATTTTGCTGCTGCCAACCATTTCCAACTGGTTTTGGAACCCAATCTTCAGTTGCGGTACTGGGCACCCGATGTTCACCGCGGGGACGTGGAAAGTAGGACTTGATAGACAGAGGTTGCTGTGGACACTTGTGTCCTCTTGAATGCACGTGTCTACCCTTCGAACATCACATCATCAACATCATTTACTGTTCAGTATCTCAGGAAGTAGTGGTTCTACAAAATTATTTTTTGAACAGGGCCTTTTTCTCCATGATGTTAATACGTAGTTCAAATTTGAAGCTTCTAAGTCTATGGTTTCAAAAGTTATGGTGGGGGGCTAAACATTTTTCTTGTGTTCGATCCTGTTAAGAGCGAGTAGTGCCCTTTGATTTACTAACAAAAGTATTTCCATTGAAAAAGTGCATTTTGGCGGTTACAACATATTTATTTGCAAATGAAGCTCTGTAAGCTGTCACATTCATGTGGTTTCTTTTTAAATATTCCAGAAATCTTCAACGGTCAGCGCCTAGTCTGAAACTCTCATAATCAATACCTGCCGTTGGTTCTCTAGTTACAAGCGTAGGCTAGAACAAGGTCAGTTTAATTTTCCTTTGTTGAGACTTATCAAAATTAAAGTATTGCTTGTTTTCCAGAAACCGAAAAGAACATTTACAAGGACAATAAGATACCGAAAATGAGTATATTAGACATGCTGGATGCAATTCGCAGAGACAACTTAGACGAGTTAAGAACATTAGTCTCAATTTCAATGCAAAAATGTAGTGATACTCAAGATCTTCGAAACTCTCTGCTTAGTGGAGCTGTTTTATACAACAAGAAAGCAATTACGGAATTCCTTCTCCAATTTGGGTGCAATCCAAACTCAGTGCGAACTGCGAAAACATCACTTCATATTGCTGCAAGTAATGGTAACTTGGAAATTATAGAAATGCTCCTTAACCACGGTGCAGATATAAATGCAAAGGATCCTAAAGGGTATTCACCTCTCATGATTGCTCTTGAAAAAGAGGAAGACGATGCAGTCCAATTGTTATTAGAACGAGGAGCTCGTTTATTATCTGACAATGAAGGAAGAAGTCCACTTCATGTTGCCGTTACAGAAGGTTCATTGAATTTAGCTAAAATGCTTTTGCAAAACGGGACTCCTGTCAACGCGGTTATTACTTCTGGCGACCAGAAAGGTTATACTCCACTTCACTGTGCCTGTTCCTCACCTAGAAGAAACATAGACATCATAGAATTTCTCTTAACCAATGAAGCTGGTGTTAATTTAAAAACAGAAGACGGGTTGACATCTCTCCATATTGCAAGCCAAATCGGCAATGTTCGAGTTATTAATTTGCTTCTTAATTACAATGCTGATATTAATGCACGTGACAATAGCTCATTTACGCCACTTTACTTTGCCATACATTTTAGTTATGAAGGAGAAGATGCTGCACTTATGTTGATAAAAAAAGGAGCTAAAGTAGACGATGAGTTTTGCAATGGGGACACAGTTCTTCGTTTGGCAATATGGCGGGGGTTCTCGAGTACAGTTGAAGAAATTTTAACTCGCTGTCTTGATCCGCAAGGTGAAATTGCAAAATGTAAAGAATCATTCCGAGATTTACCTGAAGAGATGATCAACATTCTGTTAAAGTATTGTTTTTATATTGAATTTCTTGATATTGCAATACGGGAGGGGTATATTCAAATAATCGAAAGCATATTGAAGGACAGACTTGATTTGCCTGCAAATTTTGATGTTATAAGATCCAGTGTGCACATTGCTGTCAAAAGCGGACAGATTAAATCACTCCAAGTCTTAATCGCCCATGGAGCAGATGTTAATGCCAAAGATGAAACTGGAATGACTCCATTGCTGAATGCAGTTGAAGACATTAATTTCTTCTGGACTTCTGATGATTTCAAGATTGCCCAAATGCTTTTGGCCGCCGGAGCCGATGTAAATGCAGCAACTAGAGCAGAAAATCGAACCCCGCTTCATATCGCATGTGAAAGGAGTGAACCAAGATTAGTTGAAGTTTTTTTGGATCACAATGCTGATGTAAATTTGAGGGATAAAAATGGCAAGACAGCACTTCATATTGCTGCTGAAAACAAATGCTATAATGCGACTAAATTACTGCTTGAAAATAAGGCGAACGTAAATTCACAAGATATCGACGGTTTTACAGCCCTCCACATTGCAATTGATTCAAAAAATTGGGACGTCGTAGGATTACTTCTTAAATTTGGTGCTGACATTAATATCAAGAGTAAAGAAAACCATAGCCTAATGCATTTACTGAGTCGTGGTCCAGATTATTACGGACCAATGTATGAAATTGACTACCTGATTTTGAAACACGCATTAGCTCTTGAAGCTATCAATTTATACGACGCCAACAATTTACGATCATCTTTATCAAAATTTGATTCCATTGATCGGATAAACATGGAAGAACACTTTGAAAATTGCAAACAGGAAGTTGAAAAGTTGAAATCTGTGAAGGTACCCGGTTATGGATTGACTTGCTACGCCATGGTGACGAGGAGTATTCACTCTTTGGCAAGTTTTGTTCAAAATGAAGACCTCATTACACATTTTGCATCGGATGACTTAACAACTGAATTTCCAATATATACGCCGATTATTGAAGGCCGTTTGCGAAATGCTTTTCAAAGACGCCCACTAATTGGCGAAGCAAATGAATTTTTCAGACATCACTTTCAACTACCACATATATGCATTGACCTTATACTTAGCTGCTTGAGTTCGGATGATTTGAATAACGTCAAATATGCAATGTAAATCGCTGCAACCTTATATTAAGATTACTAAACCTTCATTTTCAACAGAACCAAGAAATATATACTTATTTGTATTGTGTTTGTATGAATATTGATATTTTCGTTTGTTTGTATTTTTTTGAAATAAACGTATTTAGATGAATTGCTGATGATGATGAGTTTGTTTGGTTAAATGCATTAATGTCTGGCTAGTCATCGCACCACATTGTTACTCATCGTACTGCGTTACTTCATGTCGGAAAAAATTCCGAATTGTAATTCGGAAGAATACCTCGAAGCAAAACTTGTCCGAAACGTACGAAATCGGACAAAATTCCAATCGAAAAAATACATCGATAGGGCAAATTGTTTTAATATTTAAAAAGTAAACAACTCGCTTGTTCGATATCTCGCATGCACGACAATTAAAACAAATTCACACTTCTAGATTGAAACTCAATCAAAGCCGAGGAAGCAGCACTTGGAGGTTGTTTTACCTTGTCTTTATTACGATGTTGAAACACTATCGCTGAACTTGCAATAATGTTACGAAGCATTGTAATGAGGACAGTTGAAATAAGCCCGTTGCTTCGTGACCCCAATGTGGGTCATCATAACAGATGTGACTCAGCCATAGGTCGCCTTTTTTTAAATAACTCCAATGAGGACCTGGAGATGGCAAAGTTGGCCAAGTAAACCCATCCCCCATTTGGGGTTTTATAAGTTCCTTTCATCTTATTTGAGTTTTATTGTGCGCCATTTTGAGGAGGACATTCGAATTCAAACTAAGAATAAGATCCCATAAAACATAGCAAATGGACATATCGTTTCGTTCGTATCGAAACACTGTAACACTTTGGCCTGATTATGGGGTTCGCGGCGAATCGTTTTGTTAGCGAGTTTGACATTTTTCAATTATTGCGTTCGCTTTCGTCTTCCTCGTTTTGAATTTGACGAATTAACGAATTCGAAGGCGTATTTGAAATGTCATAATGTTTGCTGGCGAGTTGAAATACGACAGCTTTTTATTGGCGTATTCACAGCCGAAAGAGTGTTTATTCAGAGTTACCACTGGGACTCATTTGAGTCAAAAGGGACTCATTTTTGTTTGTTTGTTATGGTTGTTATTGGGAACGTGTTTGTTTGTTTTAGTTTAGTCTGCTTACAACTAAAACTTTTACACTTTAAGTGATGAGACATTTGTTGTAAGATTTAGCTTTAGAATTAATGATAAACAACAGATGTAGCTTCAAAAAAGGCTGCCAAAGTTCAGAATCTTCTATTAGAAGAACCTTTGTTTAAAACAAAAATTTATCGAACGTTCTTTTACTTCATTCCTTTGAGGGACTCATTTATTTTCAAAATGACTAATTTTTTCAACAGCGGGGACTTATTTAAATTTTAACATGCAGCAACACTGTTATCAATACTAACTGGAATATTAAGTGTCAAATCACTGGAATATTGGAAATTATTTTCTCGCTTCGCCGCGAATTCGTTAATAAGGAAATACGACGCGAGTCGAATTTGAAAGGTCGAATTGAAAACGATCCGCCGCGAACCACATAATCAGGCCCCTGTTCAAAAACTTTAACTATCACTACTCTGAGATCTGAAGCTTAAATATTTCCAACTGCACAACTCGAAAATCAATAAATGAGTGATTTTTAGACGTCTGCTACGATAATATGAGAATGCCATGGGCGGCACCACTGATCTCTATAATAATAATGTAATATAGAGATAGAGAAGAAAACTCCCCAGAAAAATCAAGTAATTCAAAAAAAGTTTCCATCGAAAAAATAAGTACTAATATGGCAGTTGGAAATATGTCTATCGATCAACTAAAAGTAATTTTGTTTGATTGCATTAACGAATGCGTCAACCCGAAATTTGATGGCGTTGCTAAAAAGGAGGACGTTCAAGCTATTGCTTCCCAAATGCAGGCACTTAAAGCACACAATGAACATCTTGTGCAAAGAGTAACTGCAATGGAGAATTACTGTCAGCTGTTAGAGCGCCAACTGGATACCCTTACACGAAAAAACTATGAAAACACAGTTGTCGTGCATTTTCCGGCAGAAGGGAAGACCAATAAAGTTGACTACGCAAAACAAACTTGTATGGGTCTTCTTCATCTTCAAGAAAGTGCAGAATTACCGATCAAAAGCACACAAGAGTTCACAAACAATAACACAAACAAATCCACCGTGGTTTTAAACTTTCATCCGGGAGACACTGCAAACAAAGTTATTGATGCAACACCAACACTCAAAAACTCTGGTATAGTTATTCATCGTGAACAATCTTTAATTACACGGCAAAAAAGGAAATCACTATACGACATTAAAACTAAACTACTCGCCATAACACCAAGTGCGAAAATTGTGATAAGAGGAGTAAAACTTCACATCAATAACTTCGCGTTTTCCTTCAACTTTGCACGCGGATTGATTGTCAACAATGTGCAGTGATCACTTTATAACAAGATTGGAAACCTACCTACGTTTTACCCTCCAAATACCGCAAAAGTTATTTTTTTTTATTTTTTTCATGCACACATACTCTTGCAGCTCATTTGCGTTTTATTATGTAGGCAACTGTATCTTTATTACAAAAACACGCATACTCTTACAGCTAACCTGGACCCTTAAGTTTGTATTACACGCATACTGTTTCAGCTAACCTGGACCCTCAGCTTGTAGGCAAATGTCACTTTGACAGCAAGGTTTCCAATCTTGGTATAAGTGATCACTGACAATGTGGAAGAATATTCATTTGTCAAGAACACATTTGGAGAGAGTGGACTTCAATTTTTTGACAGCTGCAACAATAAACAACCCTATGCGATGCTAGCCCCACCAAACAGTCAACATCAACAAACTACATCAAGCGTTCAGCGGAGTAAACATCGTCATCAATTGTAGGACAGTGTTGCCGTCTGCCAAGTAATTTTAAATTTAAAAATTTTAAGTTATAATGTATCTGGACTTAAAAACAAATTAGCAATTCCAGATTTTTTTAAGTATATTCTTAATTTTGATATTATTATTCTTTTAGAGACTTTTCTTGAAGATGGTCAGGAAACACAATTTCTTAAATTTTTCAAAGATTTTTTTATTAAATTTATCCCCGCCTCACGCAGTAGTATTTTTGGTAGAGCGAGTGGAGGTTATTTGATAGCAATACGATGTAGTTTAAAGAGTTTTGTTTGTATTAAATCTGTAGCGAGAAAGACCGTTATAATGATAAATCATAGGCATGAACAATTTTACATTCTTCCAACTTATTTAAATTGCACCAATTGGAATAACGATTTTAACGAACTGCAGACCTTTCTAAATGAAACTGATTTTAATAACATTTTAATATTAGGTGATTTAAATGCGAGAATCGGTGAATTTCAAAATCTAGCTTCTCTGGTGAACAACACCTCACACGCTTTTGAGAGTTTGAGAAGGTCTTTGGACATAACAGTTAATAGTTCTGGCAGGCGTTTAATGAATTTGGTTGAGGACTTCGGTTTAATGGTTATGAATAGAATAACTAAAAGAGATAGCAGAGGTGAACTTACATTTGTTTCTGGTCAGGGTTGTTCTATGATTGATTATTGTTTGGCTAGAGGCGATTGGCTTACTGCAATTGAGGATTTTGAGGTGCAACCCGTAAGCTATTCAGCTCATTTTCCAATAGTGACATCCATACAATTTATTAACTTCGATTCTACTCTGAGTGAACCACAACAAAAATATAAATGGGTCGATAGTCAGGTAGCGCTCTACAAGCGTAGACTCGATGCCAAAGTAAATAGCCTACCGAGCAATGTATCCTGGTCTTGTGAGCAGTCGGCTGATGAAATAATTGAAATTATCAAGAGTTCTGCCATGCCAACCAATAACAAACAAAATTTTACTGCTGAGTGGTACGACTGGGAATGCATAAAACTCAGAAAAAAATCTTTCACAATGCTCAAAATTTTTAGGAAAACCAAGTCTAGTTTCTTTAAATCACTTTATTTAGAGGCAAACAAAACTTATAAGAGAGTATGCAAAGATAAACAAAAAGCTTTTATGTGTGGTCTAGCAACAAGTTTATCCAAATGTAAGGACTCGAAATCATTTTGGTGTAAAGTAAGATTGTTAGGTGGTGGCAAAAAATTTTCAGCAACAACAATAAATATCGAGTTACTAGCAAATCATTTTAAGAGACTTCTAAACGATGCAACGGACTCACAACTTTTTCAATATGCTCTACCCTCAATCTCTGTTCCAGAACTAGATGAACCTATTTCAAATAACGAATTAGAAACAACTCTTAAAAATTTGAAAAACAATAAGGCAGCCGGGCTAGATGGAATTCCAGCCGAGTTCTATAAAAACTCCTCCCCGTCCTTCCTAAATCTTCTTCTTGATTTTTTTAATAAGCTTCTTGAAAAGGAAGAAATACCTCAGTCTTTTTTGATGTCACAAATCTGCCCAATTTTCAAAAAAGGAGATCCCAGCTCACCCGAAAACTATAGAGGCATTTCAATTCTTCCTTGCTTGAGAAAAATATTTACCCAAATTCTTTATTGCAGGCTTATGAGGTGGGTAGAAGAGAAAAAACTGCTAAGCACTTTCCAAGCCGGTTTTCGCTCGGGTCTTTCAACTGTGGACCAAATATTTGCACTCTCAAATATAGCTAAACGTTTCATCGATAACAAACAAAAACTGTATGCCTTCTTCATCGATTTTAGAGCAGCATTTGACACTATCAATCGGAACTCACTAGTTTATAAATTAGCGAATTTAGGTATATCGACGAAATTTGTAAAGCTTTATAAACTTCTCCTCACCAATACTTGCGCTGCTGTGTCAAATGGGAGCTCCATGTCCAGTTTCTTCAAAACTGAAAGCGGCGTCCCCCAAGGTTGCTCCTTAAGCCCGATTATGTTCTCCCTTTTTATTGACGATGTCTCCAGTGATTTGCCTGGGGGTGTAAGGTTTGGAAACCTACTTATTAAGGTTCTACTTTATGCAGACGACCTAGTTGTTTTGGCGGACAGCCCCACCACTCTACAGTTACAAATTAATAGACTGAAAACTTTTTGTGATAAATGGGATTTGAAAATTAACACCTCAAAATCAAAAATTATGATCTTTGAAAGCACACGCCGAAGGAGGAACCCGCTCGAGTCATGGTCATTGGATAATGAACCTATAGAGGTGGTTAACCAATTTAAGTATCTAGGTGTTCTGTTTTGCAGCAATCTGGATTTTCGTCCCCACGTTAAAGAAAAACGCTTGTCAGCAAAAACTGCAATTAACCTTATATGGAACAAAATCTTCTGCAATAAGTACATTGACATATCGGCTAAATTTAGAGTTTTTGAAGCCACTATAAACTCATGCTTATGCTATGCAACTCAAGTATTTGGTTACCAAGATCTCGATGAATTTGAGATAGTGCAACGCTACTTTTTCAAGCGAATTTTTAAACTTCCAAATTCCACACCAACTTACGCTATACATGTAGAATCAGGTATCCCGCCAACTTTTCTACAAAATCTTAAATTTAATGCCGATTACATAGTTAAAGTAATGCAAAGGTCAAATGAAAATCTCCATAAGCAAATGATGGATTTCGCATTCCGAAGGAATTTGTCGCCGTTTAAAGAATGGTATGAGATAGCAAATGCGCACGGTTTTGATCTAAATCTTAGAACAATTTCTCCTGCTGATTGGAAAGGTAGCTTCTATGATTGTATTGCTTTGGTGGATGATTCATTGTATCTTAAGTTCTTGAATAGAGCTCAAACCTCCCCAAGCAGATTGGTCTATAAGCAACTCAATCACACTTTGTTTGTAAACAATTATTTTAATAGCAAACTGTCTGCAAAACAAATAGGTACGTTGTTTAAAACAAGGACTGAGATGCTTGATTTGAATTACAAACCTCACAGGAATGATAACCCCAGGTGTAACCTCTGTAACAGAAATGAAAACGAAGATGTCAACCACTTTTTAGCCGTTTGCCCGATTCTGCAGGAACTTCGAAGACTTTATTTCTCAAAGAGTTTTCTCAATCTCCAGGAAGCAAAAGAAATCTTAAACGGAGAGTACGGTTGGAAAAATCTTTATAGTTATATTGATCATGCCTTAGATTATCGAAACAGTTTCTCAGAGTAAATTAAATTATTTTCAATATTATGTATTTATCTTTTTTCATCAGGGAATTTATATTTATAAAAAAAAGAAAAAAAATTGGATGCTATGTTTTTTTTAATTAATTAAATCTATTTATTTATTAAAGTATAATCTTAAACTTTCTTTTTGTTTATTCTCGATAAATGTCAATTTTCAGGCAGACGGCAAATATATATTTTGCCATGCTAATGTTCTTGTAAAATATTTCAAATGTATCTCGAGTTTTGATCAAATAAAGAATTTTTAATAATAATAATAATAATAGAGATCAGTGATGGAGACCTATAGTACCAGCACCATTATGAATCGACGACAGCGACACACGCGGGCCCCTTTCCGACTATTTTGAGGTGAATATTTGTTGTGGGGAGGGCGAATTCAAGGAAGCGAAAATTGTGATGGCTGAAACTTGAAATTTTGAGGACAGCGAGCTGCGTTTTTGCGCTGACGATAGTTGGCTATAGTTTTTATGTCAAAAAAACATGGTTGATGTGTCATGGTTGAAATAGTTGAAATCATCCAAAAACGTTTTTTAGTTAGGTTTGGTTGATCTGTCAAACAAGAAAAAAAAAACAAACAAATCTTTTGAGGTTACATTTTTCTTTTCTTTTGAAAATAAGGACTTCGACTTTTTCTTTTGTCTCGGATACGCCGATCAAATTTTTGATACGTCCTTCGGCGCCAAGTTTGTTCGCATGTTTGTTGTCGATTGTCTTCCTCAGCCTACTGATGGCTTCGTCCTTCTCCCACACACTCTCTTGCACAGCGCATCGATCTTCTCCTGCTACGATTGATTGTACTTCTGCTCGGCTTCCAGCATTGCCTCGACATCGGTCAGCTGGTTGTCAGTGATGGTGCATGCATACTTGAGTCGTTCGTAATATTGTCTTCGAGATTTTCGAGCTTGATTTCAATAGCTGTGTTTGAGGACTTTTCCCGCTCTTCGTTGAGTTAACGAAGGAGTTTCTTGTTCTCCAAACGATGAGCATGTGAAATCTGTTAGACGACCTAAAGAATACAATACGTTAAATGAGATCTGTTTGGGGATGGAAAACCATACCTCAGATTTATCCTTCATCCTCTCCTGGTCGGGCTTTTCCCACATTTTGTGCTCCTTCTGGTGTGACTCTCCTCGCAGTGACTGAGGATTTTCAAGTTTGTCTCGTGGACATTGTCCTCGTGGAATGGTGTGACTTCGCATATGAGTTCATAGCCTATGATACCCATGGACCAGAAGTCACAGCTGACCTCTAAGTAGTTTTAAGCTTCAATGTTTAAAACTCGAGGTTTGAAAGAACTTACGCTATTCTGGGATTTGGTCAATCTGCAGGTAGAAATTGTCTCAAGCAGTTCTGGAGCAATGAAATTAGAAGTTCCAACCAGCGAGGGACAGTACATATATTCGTCACGATTCAAGGCAGCGGGATTTCCAAAATCTAGCAGTTTGACATGGCCAAGGCGGTCGATCAGAATGTTTTCCGGATTGATGACGCGATGGACATAACCCATGCAATTGAGAGCATAATTGGAAAGAGTCACCTCGGCCAGATAGAATCGAGCCAAGTCTTCGTCGAAAGCTACATTATGACTCATCAAACTAAGCAAATCTCTTCCAGGGAAGTATACTCCATAACCAAGTAGAGGTATTCATTGTCCTGATTGTAAATGATGCGGTTTATGCTCTTACTTCAAAGGACTTACCTGAAAAGCGTATTGAAGATTTGTGATCTATTCCGAACTCCGTTCATACAACGTTCGCAGATGTTTTTCTTCTAATTTGGGGTGGGCATATTGATACAGTTTGAGTTGGTAAATGTTGAGAATGATTTTGGACATTACTTGGTTGAGATTGGCAAATGCATACTTTATTATGGCGTTTTAATTGACAATCTGGAAGTAAAGCATTCTGAACGTGTTCGATTTTCTTATTTTAAAACCAAAATATCCTTTTTAACCCGGCGGCCACACGAGCAAGTTCTGGCTAGCAAGTTGGCATACAATCAAATATTTTACTCACACATTCAAACTTTTAGTACTTGCTTTAGTACTGGCTGGTCAACTGGCTAGCAAATTTTCCAGCCAGTAAAACGAGCAAGTAAATTGGCAAGTAATTTGACAGGTTTTGCAAAAGGTATCAAAATGAACAAAATTCAATTATAAAATTAGTTGAAACGAGGATTTTTATTTCTATTTTTGCTGGCGACATCTTGGAAATTCAAAATTGGATGTTAAAAGCAGGTAAACTTGTAAAAAATATGTGAACTTGTTGGCAAGTTGACTAGCAAGTTTTTTGCCACCTACGTCACACCAAGTACACCGATAGAGATTTGACAAATAATATATGTACGCTACTTGCTGGCCAGAACTTGCTCGTGTGGCCGCAGGGTAAGATTCCAGATTGCCAATTAAAATGCCATAAGAAAGTATTTGCCAATCTCATTGACAGATTATAATATGGACTGCTAGTTGCCAACTTCACGCGTGTCCAGCGTAAAGAGCGCCATTGGTTCAGGGTGGCCAAAAAAAGAACGATTCCAGTTGTCAAAAATGAACAAAAACAAAAACATAAACAACGAGGTCGCTGTGCAGTGTTACCACAGGGAAAAATATTTTTGTGTCCAAGATGCTTGAATAACGAGTCCACGTAAAAAAAAAAAATTATTTTCTTTCAGAAATCATTTTGTTTTAAATTTTTAACATACTTATTTGTGTTATAAAAACGAGTCCCCGAACCAAGGAAGAAACAACGAGTCCATTTTCAATCTATAGAGTCCATGTGGTAACACTGTCGCTGTAATTCAAACATATTTGTTGGGACTAATTTGGCCGCTTCGAACCAAAGGCGCTGCTGTAGCTTGTACCTTTTATCTTCTCATCTTTGTATATGGATTTACCTAGTACTATCAAGAATGGTTTTCAAGCAAGCAAGCAGAGAACACACATTACAAACTAATGTAAAAAACTGTCAAACCAAGCAGAAAACCATTCTTGATATTACCTGGTAAATCCATATACAAAGCTTCTCATGAAATGTATGGAAATGACAAGTGACTAGCAGTCCATATATATTATGTCAATGGCCAATCTCAACCAAGTAATGTCCAAAATCATAAAATGCCATTAAACAAAAAATTACTTTGACGATTCAACCACTTTCAACTCAACTCCTGAGATGAATTGGGAATAGATAGAAATAGTTAAGATTTGACACATTAACACTGACTGCAAAAACGACAATTGTGGTTACGAATCGTAACAATTGGCGTGCAAAAACGAGAAATAGTCAACCAGAGTTAATTATAGTCAACTATAGTAAGCGCATAAACGCAGTTCTGAATTCTGATCAGTTATAACAAGATTTAACACCTACCTACGTTTGACCCTCCAAATACCTCAAAACTTATTGTTTTCATACACGCATACTCTTGCAGTAAACTTGCTTTTTAGTTCGTTGGCAAATGTCATTTTGACAGCAAGCCTTCCCAACTGATCAGTGCCCCGATTCTGCGGACGGGTTACAAAGGGCACGTTCAGTTTGATAGATAGCCTATCCAACTCGTTTTTCATGAACGAGTTCGATAGCTAAATTTGGATAGCTGTGTAAATACGTGTAAAAAAAATCAGCTGTTTACGAATTTCAATGGCTGTTCTGTCAGATAGCCACCTATACCAGAAATTGTTGGATAGCTTTGGGTTAGTTTGGTTTGAGCCTCTGCTATTTTGTTTTACATGGAAAACAAAAACAATAGCGGGGTTTACATGGTCCAACATGGTTGGACAACATGGTTTGACAACAGCAATGTTGGATCATCTAAACGCTAAAACAACCGCTTGACAAACCATGTTGGATGGTTTTTAAAATTTTTTAAAAACTTGCTGGTTTGTCATACCATCCAACGTGTGTAAACCGATGTTGGACAAACCTGAAAAATGAAAATATGGGAAAATCCCCCTATTCACTCATTTTTCATTTCTATTATGTGCGTTTACTCTGAGGTCGAGTCGGAATGTCGGAAATTACCGATAATGAGTTTTGGAAGGAGTTTTTTCAACTTTATAAAAATCTCCCAGAACCAATAACCACACTGATGTTGGACAACATCGTACTTCGTGTAAACGCAAAGTTCATTTTTTCATCCAACCATGTTGTCCAACCATGTTGGACCATGTAAACCCCGCTAATAAGCTATCCGGATAGCCAATCCAAGTCAAAGTGAACGCGCCCAAAAACATCTTCTTTCTCTAATCTCTGGTTATGATTGTCAATTACTGTACTATCTGATGTCCCATCGTTGATCTTTAAAATAGGGAATACCCGTGCAAGTGTTCCGCTTCTTTAGAAATTTATTGAATATTCGTGATTTTATGGATTTTATATTCGCTAATCGCCATCCCCAGTGAAATTGATCAACTCAACTCCAAACTCACAAAGACCTTAGTGCGAAGTGCATATTTCGAC
This sequence comes from Sphaerophoria taeniata, assembly GCA_943590905.1. NCBI lineage: Eukaryota > Metazoa > Arthropoda > Insecta > Diptera > Syrphidae > Sphaerophoria > Sphaerophoria taeniata. The sequence goes on from OX016540.1 coordinate 266,842,392, forward strand.
TTTTTATTTCAATAAAAGTAAATTAGAATCATTTTGAGTTCAAGTGCTTGAATTTAAAGTAAGGTCAAGGCGTTGCAGACCTGCAATCTTCAAAGCTTAAATTAAGTAAGGTTATTTACATTTTGGTATTCCTTGTAAAAAATATATAAAATTATTTAATTTTGGGATAAGTCAGCCTTGGAAATACATATATGCATGCACATAACATATTATGTATGTAAGGTCATAACAAAACAATTGATTTAAAACATCCAAAACTCACTTGATTCTTGGTGGACACAAGTCCATTGCGCTTACGAGGCAACACACCGAAAAAGACAAGACGACACGATAAAAAGTCTTGTCCGCTCGTCGGTTCTCGGTAGCAGTAAATACATGGGGTTGTATAGGAGCAAAACACTTGCTTGAGTGAAGTAACAAAAACCAAAGTGAACAAGACAAACAAACAGGATTCGACGAAAAGACAAGTCAGTTGTATAGGTTGTGTAGGAGCAAAACACACCGAAGCAGACAAAGACGACATTTTGTCTTTGTCAGCCTCGATGTGGGTTGGAATTCGACAGGATTTTTTGTCGAAAAACAAAAAGCCGTCTTGTCTGTTTGGGTGTGTTCTTAGCCAAAGTTGTACCTACCTAAATATTTGAAATTGCCTTAGATGGCAGGACCGAAGGACGTTGTCGTTACGTAAATATGTAAAGGGTGTTTTTTTTAGAGGTATAGAACTTTAAATTGCAATAAAACGACGATGGAATATTCGATTGACATGATTTTTGATTTATTCGAAAGATAATCTTGTGGAATTACATTTTAAATATGATTTCTGGCATATAACTGTCACGGCTGGCTCGGATGTAGTCCAAGCTGGACGTCCAATTTTCGATGACTTTTTCCAACATTTGTGGCCTAATATCGGCAATAACACGGCGAATGTTGTCTTCCAAATGGTCAAGCGTTTGTGGCTTATCCGCCGAGACCAATGACTTAACATAACCTCACAGAAAATAGTCTTGCGGTGTTAAATCACAAGATCTTGGAGGATCACAGGGCCAAAACGTGAAATTAGGCGGTCACCAAACGTGTCCTTCTATAAATCGATTGTGACACGAGCTGTGTGACATGTTGCGCCGTCTTGTTGGAACCACAGCTCCTGGATAAATTACTTACTTATCCGGCTCACAATCCATGGAGGATCTCAGCCTGAGATACTGCAGTCTTCCATCGTGAACGATCCCTCGCATGCACTCTCCAATCGCCGAAACCAAGCGCTCTGGAATCCGCAGTCACTTGGTCCTTGTACCGTAGGTTCGGTCTTCCTTGTCATCTCGAACCTGGGGGCTGGGATGAGAAGACTTTCTTGGCTGGGGCGTTGTCGTCCATTCGCCCGATGTGGCCGAGCCAACGAAGTCGTATTTTCTTGGCCTTCTGGACTACATCCACATCTTGGTACAGCTCTTACAGTTCTCGGTTGAACCTTCTTCTCCATTCCCCATCGTCGCCTACGGGACCAAAAATCCGTCGAAGAATTTTTCTTTCGAAAGTGCCCAGTATCAATTCCCCTTTTTTACTTATCGTTCAGCACTCGGCGCCGTAGAGTAGGACTGGTAAAATAAAAGTTTTGCATAGCAGACACTTTGTCTTTCGAATGAGGAGTTTTGAACCCAGTTTTCTGGCCAAACCGAAGCAGCAGCGGTTCGCTAGGGTAATTCTTCTTCGGATCTCCACTAAGGTGTCGTTTGTGTGATTGATGTTTGTTCCAAGGTAGGTGAACTCCTTAACTACCTCGAAATTGCTGCTACCAACAGTGACGTTTTGACCTAGGCGGTGGACAGATGTTGCTTTGTTTGTTGATAGCACTATCTGCTCCAGGACTATGTTGAAGAAGTCACATGACAACGCATCTCCTTGTCTAAACCCTGCGCAAGTTTGAAATAACTCGGATGAGCTGTTACTGTTACCCATTTGTTTATTTATTTATTAATTTATTAGCTTAATACAAGCTTGACTTAACAACTAGTCTTAAACAACTACACTTAAACTATTTTTTTTTTTTTTTTGGTTCTTGTTATTAATTTTGCAATTAATCATTCATGTGGGGCCAGAGGCCCCCACAAAGTTCTTTAATGAACAAGAACCAAAAAGAACATTTACGGCTTAAAAATTAAAGGGACAAGGTATGGAGTGTAACTAAAAATTACGACAAATCGGAAAGTCGGTATAGGGTGGTACGTAAGGATGAAGAGGAGGTGTGGAAGTCAAAAACGTGTTGTATATTATTAGCTGACCGCAGCATTCTGTTAACGGGATTGAAATGGGCGTAATTGGTCCTGTGAGTAGAAAGCTGAAAGAGGGGGACAGTTCTCAGATTGCGCGGATTGGTGTTAAATGAGAGCATATTGAGAAGGGATTCGCTGTCAATAGCTCCTGTAGCTAATTGATGGATAAAAATAATCTCCGCAATTTCTCGGCGTTTTTCCAAAGACGTGAGTTGGATAATATGCAAACGGTGTTCGTAAGGAGGTAAGATGAGGGGATTGTTCCAGGGGAGGTTGCGTAACGAGAACCGAAGGAACCTTTTTTGAACAGCCTCAATTCGTAGGGAATGGGTTTTATGGTAAGGAGACCATACTATGCTGCCGTATTCTAGAATAGGTCTAAGTCAGTTGTCTGTGTGATTCCGTTGGGGAAGGTCCCCCTGTGCTGTGTGTCATCCATGTCCGTCGTGTTTTACATTCCGTGGCGTCTTGTCTAAGTTTCGTCGCGTTGTTGTCTGTCCATCCACCAAAAAAAAAAAATATCAACAAAAAGAAACATTCATTTATTTAAATAATCAAAAACCCAATATTAATAACAAAAATCTGTTAACTCAAAACCAACAATAAAAATCAAAATCACACAAAAATACAAAAAAAAAAAAATTGCCACAAGAAAATAACCAAAACAACAGTTAAAATATCAAAGAAAAAAAACAAAAAAGCAACATATATAATCAGTAATCACCCACAAGCATCAATAGAAAAAAAAATTGCAATAAAAAAAAAATAACGCATGCACTCAACGTCAACTCTAATCTACATAAAAAAAAAAACAACAAAACAAAAATAGCCAAACGGAGCACTGTGAGTACCTTCCTCTTCCTCTTTTCCTCCACCCATCTATAACAGTTGCATGGCTTAGCATACGCATCACATTGCAATGAGTTTTTTGCTCACGCAGTGTGTGTATGTATATGCTAGGTCGGCAATAACAGATGTATACAGAAATTACAATTTGAATTCCAGGGTCGGATCGATTCACGTCACCGTTAAGGCATAACACTAACGGTGGCGTTGCTTCGAAAAGATACCTTGTTTCATTGTGTAGTTTTTCTTAGAGTTTCGTCTGTTTTGGTTTTTATTTTTTTATATTGCAATGATTGAAGACTTCAGAGTCGATTATTGTAATATTCGCGGGCTTCGAATTAATTTTCTGGCTGCATACATTCACACTGTAACTAACAGGCCAGCTGTTTTGGCGCTAAGCGAGACCCAAGTAGGTGAGAATTCCGATCCTACTGAATTTCTCATTCATGGGTATAGCTTAGTGCCATTATTCTTTCCCCACCATGGTCTCGCCGTATACATTAGGGATGGGATGATGTGGCTTATCAGTTCTTGCCTCAATATGGACGTTGCTCCAACTCGTTTTTTAATTTTATATGGTTTAAATTCTCCCTCAATAAGCACATCATCCACTACTGTTTTCTCTATCGAAGCCCAAACCTGGACAGAGCTTCAACTTCTCGTGAATTTGACGCTCTGTCTGACTCCATACAAAGAATTGTATCCTTGTATCCTCACACTGAAATCGTTATTACGGGCGATTTCAATGTACACAATTCTTCGTGGCTTCTCCATTCGGGCCCGACAACACCCGAAGGAATGTGTGCCGAGATCTTTGCTGAGTTTAACCACCTTACTCAGCTTGTCACTGAGCCCACTCGAATATCGGACATTGATGGCCAAGCGGAAAATACTCTTGACTTGTTCCTTACGTCCGACCCTGATAAATACACTATCTGTGTATTAACGCCTCTAGGCAGATCAGACCATAGTATTATATCTGCAAATTTCTCGTGTCAAACTAATCCAGTTAGAGAAAGAGCTCCGAAGAGAACCGTATGGCAATACGAGAAAGCCAACTGGGACGGTCTCAATAATTTTTTCCGGATCTTTAACTGGTCACTATGCTTCCTCGATAGTGACGTAGACTCCAGCGCTGATATGATTACTAATATGATCATTCTGGGAATGAAAACTTTTATCCCGAATAGGGTTAAAAGCATCAAACCCAAAGAAAAGTCATGGTTTGATTCAAGCTGTAAAGAGGTTATCAGGGAAAAGGAAGTAAAGTTCCGGTGTTTTAGAGCCAACCCAACTGAGGAAAACCGGAACAAGTTTAAACAAGCCAGGAAGGCCTGCAATGCCCATATTCGACGGACCAAGTTTTTGCATGACCAAAAATTAAGGCAAAATATTCTGCAATGTTCCAAAGGCAGTAAAAATTTTTGGTCTTTTGTAAAAAATATGAAGAATTCTTCTTCTTCCTCGGTCCCTACGCTCGTTGACAATGACACTCCAGTTGTTAGCTCTCTCGCGAAAGCTAACCTTTTTGCTAGGCAGTTCGCCTCCAACTCTTCGCTGCCAGAGAGTGTCATGACTCCTCCAGTTATTGAGCGCGTCAATGATTCCATGGGACAAATCTTCTTACGCACTCGTGCTGTGGCGAGAGTCCTAAAGGATCTCAACATACATAAATCCGCGGGTCCGGATGGTATCCCCGCCATTATTCTGAAGAGGTGTTCTTCCACGCTGGCAAAACCCTTGCGTAAGCTTTTCCATCTATCCTATTCTTCTGGGCTCGTTCCGAGCAGTTGGAAAACAGCATTTGTCCAGCCAATCCCAAAAAAAGGCGAATCTTCTTCTCCCTCCAATTATCGACCGATTGCACTTACGTCCCTTCTTTCTAAGGTCATGGAAACGCTGATAAACTATCAGCTCAAGAAATATCTCGAAGACCGAAAGCTTCTTAATGACCGGCAATACGGCTTTCGCAGCAACAGGTCCACTGGTGATCTGATGGTTTATCTCACCGAACAGTGGAACAAATCTTTACATCGTTTTGGAGAAAGTAAGATTGTTGCACTTGATATTTCTAAGGCATTTGATAAAGTCTGGCATCTTGCTCTTTTATCGAAAATGCGTGCTTTCGGAGTCGATGAATCCCTTCTTCGTTGGATTAGAAACTTTCTTTCGAACCGTTCAATACAAGTTGTATTGGACGGTTTCAAGTCTGAAACCCACAATATAAATGCTGGTGTGCCCCAGGGCTCCGTTTTGTCTCCGACCCTCTTCCTCATTTTCATTAATGATCTCTTGTCTGTTACTTCTAATCCAATTAATTGTTTCGCTGACGATAGTACCCTTAGCTTTTCATATTCGTTTCCAGACTCACACCCTTCCTCTTCGGATGTGGAACTGCAACGGCAAAATATGATAAGCTCATTAAACTCTGACTTAAACAGCATTGTACAATGGGGAGTACAAAATCGCGTAGAGTTTAATGCTTCGAAAACCCAATGCTGTCTTGTATCGTCGAAGCGTGACATACCCCCCTTGCCACTATCCATGAGTGGCACTTGCATCAATGAGACCGAGCATCTCGAGATTCTCGGTATGTGCATCACTGACCACCTTTTGTGGAACGAGCACATATGCGATGTCGCCAAAAATGCCGCAAAATGTTCAGGTTTCTTAAGGCGATGCAAGAAATTTTTTTCCCCTTCTGATCTGGCTACCATCTACAAAACCTACATACGTCCTAAGCTTGAGTACAATTCTCACGTCTGGGCTGGTGCTCCAGTGACGTACTTAAGTCTTCTGGACAGTATCCAAAAAAGAGCATTAAAAATGATTGGTGACAATACCATCGTTGAGTCATTTACATCTCTAGAACATCGTCGTAATGTCTCATGTCTCACCCTGTTTTACCGATACTTCAACGGTATATGCTCTAGTGAAATAGCCAGTTGCATTCCTCCCCTTAAGACATTCAACCGTAATACCCGCGCCTCCAGGAATGCCCATCAGTTCACCCTTGAGCCCAACTTCGGACGTACTGTCAAGTACAGAGAATCATTCTTTAGCCGTACTACGCGAATGTGGAACTCTCTTCCACACTCTGTCTTCCCCAGTCATTGTAATGTTCAAGAATTCAAAACCAATGTTCACCGGCATCTCCTTTTACATCCCCTATCCTTTCCCTAATGCTCGCACTGTGCTCTTGGCATATAAAGGGTAATGAAAAAACCCCTTGAGTGCGCGTTTATTATAAAAAAAAAAAAAAAAAATGTTGTGAACAAAGCCTTTGTCACATAAGGGTCAATAAATTCTTTTGACCACCTTTTAATAAAGCCTAGAGCTGAATTCGCCTTTGAAATTATTGACTCGTAGTGAGATCTGAAGTTTAGTTCTTTATCACAAATTATACTTTGATCACGAATGAAGGTGACAATTGGTATAGGTACGTTGGAAAAATGATAAGAACGCTGCAAAGACGGGAACCGTTTGCGGGAGAAGGTCATGGATTGGCATTTGTTGACGTTAAGTTCGAGAAAATTTTTGTTGCACCAAGTAATGAAGACATTCAGATCACTTTGAAGCAGCGAGAAGTCGGATTCGGAAGTAATTTTTTTAATGATCTTTAGGATAGGAACAGGCTGGGTTATTAGGTGGGCTATATCCAAGACCAGGATGTGGCAAATTAAAGGAAACACGTTTGGCCGGAGGTTTAATAGAGGTTGGAGAGGTTTTGAGAGAAGGTGATGGCACGGTGGGTACAGTGGAGAGAGGAGAAAGATTGAAAGATACCCTTTTTGGAGGGGGCTTTGGAGAAGAGTTTTGGGGTTTCCGCTTTTGACTAGCAGTAGTAAGGGGAGAAGAGGGGGGTTTAAATTCGGGGGCATTAATATTAAATTTATTAAATACATTATTACTAAAATTAGGAAATACACCCGTTTTAAAGGTCCAGTTTTTAAGTATGACGAGCTTTTTCCCTGGCCGATGGAAAAGCCAATCATAGTTGATTGGTATCGAAACTTTAAATTTTTTGTGGGCAAGTCGATGACAATCCACATCCGGAATGGAATAGTTCTTTAAAAAGAACGATTGGACCCATGCAGAACTGGCATTTAAAGGGGTGTCGGTTAAAAAGAATGATGATTTGTTCGGTTTTTTTAGCTTGTTTAACCTTTGGTTCCATTCCTTCAAGGTCCACGAAGTACCGAATTTATTAATGCGAGTTTCGGGAGGGGAGATAGGCGGCAGATTGATAGCTGGGGTAGGGTTCGCGACAACGGAGTCAATAGCTTTCTCAGATAAAGCTGGGGCTTGGTTCACTATGGTAGAGCGAATAGCGGGAGGAGGTGCGTCAGCAGACACGATTTCATCCATAATCGAAATATAATTATGCACACGCGACGATTTTTGTTGTTTGTCGTCATTGAGAAGTGACCCAATGCGTCGAGATTGTGCTTTAAAAGAGTCTAATTCCCTTTGAACATTAAGGGAATTGATTTCGTGGTTTCGAACACCGACAGCTATCGTGAAGTTAATATTTTCGATTTCATTAAATAAATTAGATAGTACTTGATCACTCGGGTGAGAGGGTACGTGGGACGATGAACTTTGGAGGTGGACATCCATGTCAGATTTGATTTGACTTATTTTAGTTGTCAATAAATTCTACATTTCGGTAGTGGCTAAGTTGAGTGTGTTTAATTTATGGACAATGTCCGAACGGAGGGAATTTAAAGCAGCGATAATGTCACGGTCGCGAGGAGGATGGAGAGATTTCAGTTGAGATTATAGATTCACTTTCAGATAATGCTTGGACAGATTGAGTGTTAGATTCCTCAACACTGCTAGATAACAAGTCAACCTTTTTAGACAGAGATTGCAAATGATTTTTTAGATCCACGTTTTCTTTGGAGAGGGATTCTTTTATGCATTGGACCGCTATCATTATATCGGGGATCGATATTTCCTTACATTCAGCACAGTAAAAGATAAAGTTTTGTTGGTAGTCGTTTAGGTACAATATTGCGCGTTTACTTAACCCGATACTGAGTGTATGGAAGTATTTGCCACAGAGGCCATTGCACTTTAGAAGCACTTCATTGCTACCGACATTGGAACACATTTCATTGGCACACGACATTATGAAAAAGAAAGAAAGAGTCATGCGGCACAGCTGGATCAGTTTTTTCGGGATGCCGAATTCAGACATCGCCATCATAAGCTATAGGCGGTGGATGCTATCATAAAAATAGAGTGGGGCGACAGCTCTTGAAGAGCCAAGGCCTAAGTGGCTTACTCTCATCAACAATTCTCTGCGTGCGTGTGAAGAATTGAGGGGATCTACAATTTAACGCCGATTCCGAACGGCAAAGTTGAGAAGCACTTTTTCATGACAGATTGATACTCTTGGAAGTTTTGTCAGTTCTTCGCAAGAGGCAGTACCCGTGAAAGATGAAATAAAAACTTTATGGGCCTGAGTGGGACTCGAACCCACGACGTTCTGCTTAGCAGCCAACGCACCTACCAACTAAGCTACGGGCAACTGCAGCTTTAAAGTCGATGAAATGATGGTGGGTTTCGACTTGAAATTCGTTGGTCTTTTCCAGGATCTGCCTCAGTGTGAATAATTGGTCTGTCATCGTTCTGCCTGGCCTAAAGTCACACTGGTACGTGCCGATTATTGTGTTGCAGAAAAGTTTAAGACACTCACACAGTACGTTGGATAGGATTTTGTATGCAACATTAAGCAGGGATATGCCACGGTAGTTTTTGCATGACATCGGATCGCCTTTTTTGTAGATGGGGCATATGGAGCTTATCGACCAGTCAGTGAGTATGCATTCTTCCTCCCACACTTTGGTGATGACCTGGTGCATGCGGTTCATCAAAACACCTCCTCCATGTTTAAAGAGTTCCGCGGGTATGACATCCGACCCGGCGGACTTTTTATTTTTTAGCTTTTGGATGGCTCTTTCTACCTCTTCTCTCCTCTGCTGGGGGCTGGGACTGGGTCTTCATTGACTGGTCTTGCTTCTCTTTCGTCATTATCTTGCTCGACATTTTGCGCATTCAGCAGCTGCTGGAAGTGCTGCTTGAAAACATCTACAATTCCCTGTGCTTCGGTGACTAGGTTTCCTTCACTGTTTCGAAGAGCTTGTGTCCCGGTTCTGAAACCGAAACTAATTGCTATTAAGCATTAAATGAATTAACTCTCCAAGCGAACTCTCCACATTCAGAGTTGACAGTGCAGATGTGATTGCAGATGTGTCCACGTTGTTAAAAGCGCCTTCAATATCAAGGAATGCAACCATAGTATACTCTTTATGATGGAGGGAGTATTCGATAGTGCGTACTAAGGTGTGTAGCGCTGTATCAACCGGTTTTCCCTTACAGTAGGCATGTTGAGAGTTAGACATGAGTCTTGTATCAATGTTTGCCCTGAGGTGTATATCTATCAGTCTTTCCAATGTCTTAAGAAGGAACGATGATAGACTTATGGGTCTGAGATCTTTCGGGTTAACTTGCGAGCATTTTCCCGCCTTGGGTATGAAAACAACTTTCACTTCTCTCCATATTGAGGGAATATGGACCAGATGCAAGCAGCTATTGAACAATACCTCAAGGATTGGTGTTATTATGTCTGAGGCCTTCAGCTGGAATAATGCCATTTGGTCCTGCCGATTTATACGGTTCGAAGGTGTTGATAGCCCACCGCAGTTTATCCCTTGTGATTAGACCTTGTGGAAATGATGTAGTAGTAATTGAGTGCAACTGATTGTTACAGGTTACATTTTGAGAGCTACTAGGAAAGTGAGTGTCTAGTAGCAAGTTAAGAGATTCTTCACTTGAGGCTGTCCAGAAGCCATCTGCTCTTTTTAGACAGCTGGGCATCACTGGATTTGTTGAAAGAATTTTTCGTAGCCTCAGAGGTGTCCTCTATTCTGTCACAAAAGGATCGCCAGGGCGATCGTTTAGATCTTCTTAGTTCCATTTTGTATTTATTCAGAGAACTTTTGTATGAGTCCCAGTCAGAAACCTGTCTTGTATATTTAGCTCTGTTAAAGAGTTTTCTACACTCTTTCCTGAGCGAATCGAGACCCAAGGTCCACCAATGTGGTTTCTTTTTTCCCCTCACACATACAGGTGGACAGGCAATCTCTAGCGATCTGTTCATAGCTGAGGTTAAGTCCTTGACTTTGTTGTCAAGTTCACTAGCATTAAGAGAAGGACTTAGGAGTCCTGGTTTAATTAAACTTTGAAGTGTAGTTTTATAAGTGGTCCAATGGGTTTTTCGGTAATTACTTGGACTAGATTTTTCATCAACATTGATTCTGAATTGGATGTATCTGTGGTCAGAGAATGAGTGTTCTCTGGATACCATCCAGTCCAAAATCTTGTGATGAATTGAGTCGGAGACAAGAGTTATATCGAGAACTTCTTGTCTTGTTTTAGTGACAAAGGTAGGTTCGCTTCCAACATTACTTACTACGAGGTTAGTACCTAGGATGTAATCGAAAAGTGACTCACCTCTTTCGTTTATGTTAGTGCTCTCCCACACTGTATGATGGGCGTTAACATCGCTTCCAATTATGAGGCACTACCGTTATTTACTAACAAAAGTATTTCCATTGAAAAAGAGCATTTATTTCATTCTGATTTCGTTTTAAATATTCCAGAAATCTTTAACGGTCAGCGCCTAGTCTGAAACTCTCATAATCAATAGCTGCCGTTGGGTCTCTAGTTACAAGCGTAGGCAAGAACAAGGTCAGTTAAATTTTCATTTGTTGAGACATCAAAATTAAAGTATTGCTTAGTTTCCAGAAACTGAAAAGAACATTTACAAGGACAATAAGATACTGAAAATGAGTCTATCAGACATGCTGGATGCAATTCGCAGAGACAACTTAGAAGAGCTAAGAACATTACTTTCATTGCAAAAATGTAGTGAGACTCAAACTCTTCGAAACGATCTGCTTCATGAAGCCGTTAAAGGAAACAAGAAAGCAATTACGGAATTCCTTCTCCAAGATGGGTCCAATCCAAACTCAATATTCTATTGGACAACACCCCTTAATATTGCTGCAGGAAATGGTAACTTGGGAATTATAGAAATTCTCCTTAACCACGGTGCTGATATAAATGCAAAGGATCCTGAAGGGGCTTCACCTCTCATGTATGCTATTCAATGTGAGGAAGACGATGCAGCCCAATTGTTATTAGAACGAGGAGCTCGTTTATTTTCTGACAATGCAGGAAAAAGTCCACTTCATGTTGCCGTTAAACGGGGTTCATTGAAATTAGTTAAAATGCTTTTGCAAAACGGGGTTCCTGTCAACGCGGTTATTACTTCTGGCTGCGAGAAAGGTTATACTCCACTTCACTGTGCCTGTTCCTCATCAAGAGGAGACATAGACATCATAGAATTTCTCTTAACCAATGAAGCTGGTGTTAATTTAAAAATGGGTGGCGGGTTGACACCTCTCCATATTGCAAGCCAAATCGGCAATGTTCGAGTTATTAATTTGCTTCTTAACTACAATGCTGATATTAATGTACGTGACAATTACTCATTTACGCCACTTTACTTGGCCATAGTTTGTAAAAAAGAAGATGCTGCACTAAGGTTGATAAAAAAAGGAGCTAAAGTAGACGATGACTTTTGCAATGGGGACACAGTTCTTCGTTTGGCAATAAGGCGGGGGTTATCGAGTACAGTTGAAGAAATTTTAACTCGCTGTTCTGATCCGCAAAGTGAAATTGAAAAATGTAAAAAACTGTTCGAAAGTTTACCTGAAGAGATGATCAACATTCTGTTAAAGTATTGTTTTGATATTGAACTTCTCCACATTGCAATACGGAGGGGGTATATTCAAATAATCGAAAGCATATTGAAGGACAGACTTGATTTGACTGCAAATTTTAATGATATTATAAACTCTTCTTTGCACATTGCTGTCATAAGCAGACGAATTGAATCAGTCCAAGTCTTAATCGGCCATGGAGCCGATGTTAATGACGAAGATGAAACTGGACTGACTCCATTGCTGAATGCAGTTGAAGACATTATTTCCATCTGGACTCGATTACAATTTTTAAATGAAGCAGATGTCAAGATTGCCAAAATGCTTTTGGCCGCCGGAGCTGATGTTAATGCAGCAACTAGAGCAGAAAATCGAACTCCGCTTCATATCGCATGTGAAAGGAGTGAACCAAAATTAGTTGAAGTTTTTTTGGATCACAATGCTGATGTAAATTTAAGGGATAGAAATGGCAAGACAGCTCTTCATATTGCTGCAAGCAAATGCAATGATTCGACTAAATTATTGCTTGAAAACAAGGCGAATGTAAATTCACAAGATTGCGATGGGTGTACAGCTCTCCATATTGCAATTGATTCAGAAAATTTGGTGGCGTAGGATTACTTCTTAAATTTGGTGCTGACATTAATATCAAGAGTAAAGAAAACCATAGCCTAATGCATTTACTGAGTCGTGGTCCAGATTATTACGGACCAATGTATGAAATTGAATGCCTGATCCTGAACCACGCATTAGCTCTTGAAGCTATCAATTTATACGAAGCCAAAAATTTACGATCATCTTTATCAAAATTTGAATCCACTGATCGGATAAACATGGGAAAACACTTTGAAAATTGCAAACAGGAAATTGAAAAGTTGAAATTTGTGAATGTGCCCGGATATCAATTGACTTGTTTCGCCATGATGACGAGGAGTATTCATTCTTTGGCAAGTTATGTTAAAAATGAAGACCTCATTACACATTTTACATCGGATGACTTTACAACTGAATTCCCAATATATGCTCAAATTATTCAAGGCCGTTTGCGAAATGCCTTTCAAAGACGCCCACTAATTGGCGAAGCAAATGAATTTTTCAGACATCACTTTCAACTACCGCATGTATGCATTGACCATATACTAAGCTGCTTGAGTTCGGATGATTTGAATAACGTCAAGTATGCAATGTAGATTTTCAACAGAACCAAAAAATATATACTTATGTATTGTGTTTGTATCAATATTATTATTTTCTTTTGTTTTTATTTTTTGGAATAAACAATTACATGAATTGCTGATGAGTATATTTGGTTAAACGCACTAATGTCTGGAATTATTAAGGATTCAGTGGCCAATCATGGTGGCTACCTAAAATCAATAAAAAAAAAAATCGTAGGACTGCCTTCCCGTGGACATAAACTGTCCCACACAAGATGTTAGAGGCCCATGTTATCGCTGTGATAACAGTCAAAGAGGTTTGTTTGTTTTGTCCTTTCTTTTTTTCTTTTTATTTTATAAAAAAATAATATGATTAAAATAGGTATAGGTAATCTAATATTATTAGTTAGCAAAAAAAAAATAAAAAAAAAAAATAATAAAATAAAATAGAAAATGAATTAAGATTTATTATAGCAAAAAAAGGTGGCTACGCGGAATGTGGTTATAGTAAGATTTTTTTTTTTTTTTATTTTGAGTCTTTTCCTTGTTAATTTAATTAATTTTTTTTCTCTTCTAGAACTTTTTTTTTCTTTTAAATTGTACGTATATATTTTTTTTTAACTGTAGGTATTGAAGGTAAGATGTGAAACAAATAAATATATATATATGAATATAAAAGATAATATTATCACGTACCTTGTTTACTATCCGCCGGGGTGCACCCCGCCGGATCGCTATACTGGTAGAAGCTCAAAAAATGTTGATTATAGTTATATACACTAGTCAAAACAATTAAAGGAACACTTGAAAAAACTCAAAAATGGAGTGGTTTTTTAAAAGGCTGTATCTCAGTAGAAAAAAGTTCGATTGAAGTGAAATAAAAAGTTTTTCAAAGGTTATTATTTTTTCTCTTCAAATTATTTTGAGTTAAAAAAGTACCGTTAGTCGTTTTTGCTTGAGCGTAAAAAAATGTTCACTCAATTTCAAAATCGAAAAAAATAAATAAATTTTGAGGTTTCATAAAATGAACGGAAATTTTTTTTCAATCCAACCAATCTAAGATTCAATTTTAGAATTTTGTTGGCTATAATTCACTGTTTGGTTCAGATCGCTACGATTTTTTTTCTAATAAAAAAATGGGTTTACATGCAAAAACACAATTTTGACTTTGACCCTAATAACTCTGCTAATTATTGACTAACAAAAAAAATAAAGGCAGATTTGAAAAATTTGTTAAATTTTCTACACAGAAACATTTTGAAAAAATAAAAATATTGCTTTTTTCAATTTTTTCTATCAATTTATAAAAAGGTCCAAAATACGCATTTTTCAACTTTTTCATAAAAACTACCGTAATTTTTTGGTTTTCAGTGATACAACTAAATTGTGAAATTCGGACGAATGAAAATTCGTCCGAATTTCACAAAGTCATAATGATTATGAAAAAAATAAAAAAAAAATTAAAAAATAAACAAATTCAAAAGAACAGAAAAATAAGAAAAAACAAAGCTTTCCTTAAAATTGAAAAAAAAAGTGTTTCGTAAGTTTGATTGATCGAAGCAGAGAAACGGTTAATCGTATCGATGTGAAATTTTCACCAAAATCAAGGAAATTTTATGAGCTTTAATAATTAAGCCTCAGATTAGTTGTACCACTGAAAACCACAAAATAACGGTAGTTTTTATGAAAAAGTTGGAAAATGCGTTTTTTGGACCTTTTTTTAAATTGATATAAAAAATTGAAAAAAGCAATGTTTTTATTTTTTCAAAATGTTTTTGTGTAGAAAATTTAATAAATTTTTCAAATCTGCATTCATGTGAACGCAAAGTCGGATGTTAGGTTTCTTTTTAATCGAATCCCCATATTGAATTGTCTTATATTCTGACCTTCTACGACCCCGATATTTGTATATGGAATTGACAGTAGTTGCAGCAACAAAAATCGACGACAGCGACGCGGTCTGGAACGCGATACACGACTAAAATCTTTGTATATAGAAAAACTGCCAGCGCCAAGACGGAACGATTTTCCAACCAAAGGATCACTAGTAAGATGGAAAACGATGGTGGTGCCATCCTTAGAATTTTCACAGAAGCAGTTTTTTTAGATAAGTTTGTATTGTGTGTTCTCTGCTTGCTACTGTCAAAGAACTGTCAAACCAAGCAGAAAACCATTCTTGATAGTACCTGGTAAATCCATATACAAAGATCACTAGCAGAGACAAAAGGAGATCGGAAACTGACTTACGTTTTACCCTCCGGATACCGCAAATTTTATTTTACCGTTACTCGTGTATGTGAATAAATGAGAAAAAACAGCAACAAAACTCAGGTGGTATGTCGAAGTTTACTGAGATAGTATTGGTAAAAACACGCATACTCTTGCAGTAAACTTCGACCGCAGCTTGTAGACATTGTCATTTTGATTGCTTGGTTTCCCATCTCCCTTTTAACTCATCTGTGATCACTAGGCTGCAACCACTGATCTCTATTTTTAGAGAGATCAGTGGCTGCAACTACAAAACCCCGATCTTTCTATATGGAACTACCAGGCACTATCAAGATTCGTTTTCAACTTGGTTTGACAGTTCTTCGACAGGAGCAAGCAGAGACCACACAATACAAACTTTCTTTCTTTCTTTGCTTTCTCGGCTTGTAATCAGTTGGCGCTACAGTCGAGTACCATTTCGATCATACCTGCTAAATTTATATACAAAAGGCGTTTTTCTTTTTTAGTTCAGAGCTCCGAACTCTGAGTGTTCAGAGCTTGCTGAACACGCTCTGAACAAATAAAGCTCTGAGCATTTTCTGAACGCTCGGATTTCATTTTGAAATGCAATTGAGCATTTTTAGTTCAGACATCGACACTTCGTAACATTTTTTTGTTAACATTTTTTTGTTAATAAATGAAATATTTAACTAATTATTCAAAATAAAACTTATCATCTTAGCCTGAGCGACTTGTTTTCACCACCATTTCAATTGTTTTGAGAAAAACACGCTTGCGCTCAGCATTTCGTTCATTATGCTCGGTCTCTTTTTTCTGAGCGCGTAGGTCGAACTCTGAACGCTCAGAATCAGTGCTCTGAACGAAAAAAGTAACACAACTTTGATGCTCTGAACACTCTGAACTAAAAAAGAAACACACTTTTTCGTTTGACAGTTCAAGCTCTGTTCAGATGTAAAAAAGAAAAACGCCTAAAGGCTCCGATCAGTGATCACTTATACCAAGATTGGAAACCTTGCTGTCAAAGTGACATTTGCCTACAAGCTGAGGGTCCAGGTTAGCTGAAACAGTATGTGTGTAATACAAACTTAATGGTCCAGGTTAGCTGTAAGAGTATGCGTGTTTTTGTAATAAAGATACATTTGCCTACATAATAAAAAGCAAGTGAGCTCCAAGAGTATGTGTGCATGAAAAAACATGAAAAAAATAACTTTTGCGGTATTTGGAGGGTGAAACGTAGGTAGGTTTCCAATCTTGTTATAGAGTGATCACTGGCTCCGATTCTGCGGACGGGTTACATAAACATCTTCTTTCGCTAATCTCTGGTTATGGTTGTCAACTACTACAATTCTATCTGATTACAAATTCCAGCTTCCAGCCATCGATCGTTTCGTTGAAATTGAAACTAGGAATTCCAGGGACTCCCCGTGCAAGACTACAAGTGTTCCTCTTATCCAGAAAAAAATTTATTGAAAATTGAATATTCGAGATTTTATATTCCCCATCGCCCATCTCAGAAAAGACATTAGTGCGAGTGCAAGGCGTTGCAGAACTTCAAAGTTTTAATAAGTAAGTTTATTTATATTAAGGTTTTTCTTGTATTAATAGCCTTTAAAGCATGCGAATTTCAATTGATTCTTGGTTAGGTGTTACTGTTCAAGACAAACAAATCTAGTTTCAGCGCATATACATATTTTTAGATTTGAGACTTAAGTTTGGAGAGGTCTCTAGCTCTTCCTACTTACTATCAATGAAGCATCGTTTTCCTTTTCATAAGTCAGTAGTGAAATCACTAAAGACTAAAGTTGTACATATTTCATGGTTTAAAATTGCCTTAGATGGCAGGACGTTGTCTTTATATGCCTTCATATGTACAGGGTGTTTTTTTTTTTTTAAGATATAGAACTTTAAATTGCAATAAAACGACGATGGAATATTCGATTGACCTGATTTTTTATTTATTCGAAAGATAATCTTGTGGAATTACATTTTAAATATGATTTCTGTCATATGACTGCCACGGCTGGCTCGGATGTAGTCCAATCTGGACGTCCAATTTTCGATGACTTTTTCTAATATTTGGGGCCGTGTAGCGATAATAACACCGCGAATGTTGTCTTCCAAATGGTCAAGCGTTTGAGGCTTATCCGCATAGACCAATGCCTTTACATAACCCCACAGAAAATAGTCTAGCGGTGTTAAATCACAAGATCTTGGACACCAATTCACAGGTCCAAAACGTTAAATTAGACGGTCATCAAACGTGTTTTTCAATAAATCGATTTTGGCTTGAGCTGTGTGACATGTTGCGCCGTCTTGTTGGAACCACAGCTCCTGGATATCATGATTGTTAAATTGAGGAATGAAAAAGTTAGTAATCATGGCTCTTTACCGATCACCATTGACTGTAACGTTGTGGCCATCATCGTTTTGAAGAAGTAAGGACCAATAATTCCACCAGCCCATAAAGCGCATCAGTCAGTTTTTCTTGATGTTACGGTGTTTCGACGTACACTTGAGGATTAGCTTCACTCCAAATGCGGCAGTTTTGTTTGTTGACGTAGCCATTCAACCAGAAGTGCGCTTCATCGCTAAACAAAATTCGCTTATGAAAATCGGGAACAACGGCCATCTCGTTTTGGGCACATTCGACGAATCTACGCCTTGCTTGATGATCGTTTGCCTTCAATTCTTGCACGAGTTGGATTTTTTAAGCACGCAAACCAAGATCCTTCCGCAAAATCTTCCATAAAGTGGATGGACACAGATCCAATTCCTGTGCTCGATGGCGGATGGACTCATTCGGGTCTTCCTCAATACTACGCTCTTCAGTAGCAATAGCTTCTTCTGTACGCACCGTACGGGCGTCTCTGGGGAGTGCGAGTTATCAATAAGAGTAAACGTGGTGCGAAAACGTTCCATGGTTAATCGAATTAACTGCTCTGATGGACGACTTTGTCGACGATAAAATCGACGTAGTTTATTTTCAAGAAGGACAAGATTATGTTTCTTTTTTGTTGGGAATCTGCATGGTTTCTCTTTGTAGATGCTTCTAAAATCGTTCGTGTCTTACTTATTTAAACCCCAAGGGTCCATTGTGAAACCATTAAACACTCCACTCATGGAAGTGTTATGAACTTACCCAAACCAGAATTTTAATTCTAAAGTCCAGATCGGACCAGCGCCGCATCCAAAAAACGTCTTCAGCCGGTCCCTAGCTAGCCGTATCCAGTTTCGCACGCTTAGTTGGTTCAAGTCCTCTACCACCTGTGTGCTCCACCTGAGTCGCGATCTTCCTCTTCTGCGTCGTCCTTCCGGGTTGGATTCGAAGACTACGAGCCGGAGCATTATTTTCCATTCGCTCAACATGACCCAACCATCTAAGTCGTTGAACTTTAATTTTTCTGGTTAGGTCAGTGCTGCTGAACAGCTCGTACAGTTCTTGATTGAATCTTCATGTCCAGTCTCCATTTTTGAAGACAGGACCAAATATCACTCGAAGAATTTTTCTCTCAAAGCAGCCCAAAGCGTTTTCATCGGATGTTGTCCAAGTCTATGTCTCTGCACCATACATAAGGACCGGGATGGTAAGGGTTTTGTAGAGTTTCACTTTAGTTGCTCGGGAGAGGACTTAACTACTCAATTGCCTTCTAAGACCAAAGAAGCAGGGATTGGCAAGAGCTGTTCTTCGTTTGATTTCAGCGCTGGAATTGTCATCTGAGCTTATAGTGGATCAGAGCTGTAAAAGAATGCAATCATTTTGGTATTGCAGTTAAATGAATAAAAAGACTTATTTTTTGAGTATTTTAACTTCATGTCAGTACTTAACTTTAAAGGAAAATTCGCAGTTAATTTTGAAGTCTTTTGAATAAAAATCATTTAGAGCAGTTAAAAGACTTGAAGTCAAAAGAATGCATTACTTTTAACTGCTTGCATTCTTTGAAGTCTTTTGCATTCTTTGAAGTCTTTTGCATTCTTTGCATTCTTTTGCATGCAAGAATGCAAAGAATGCAAAAGAATGCAAAGAATGCAAAAGAATGCAAAAGAATGCAAAAGAATGCAAAGAATGCAAAAGAATGCAAAGAATGCAAAAGAATGCAAAAGAATGCAAAAGAATGCAAAGAATGCAAAAGAATGCAAAGAATGCAAAAGAATGCAAAGAATTCAAAAGAATGCAAAGAATGCAAAAGAATGCAAAAGAATGCAAAGAATGCAAAAGAATGCAAAGAATGCAAAAGACTTCAAAGAATGCAAGCAGTTAAAAGTAATGCATTCTTTTGACTTCAAGTCTTTTAACTGCTCTAAATGATTTTTATTCAAAAGACTTCAAAATTAACTGCGAATTTTTTATCGAAGTCAAAGTATTGCAATAAAGAATGTGAATGCATTCCCAAAATTTAGTTAAATGAATGGGACTTTTGACGATGCAATACCAAAAGATTGCATTCTTTTACAGCTCTGTAGTGGATCCTAGGCAGACGAAGTCCTTAACTACGTCGAAGTTCAATCTGTCTATGTTGACGTTTGTTCTAAGACGTCGATGTTGGTTGTCCTTTCTTGTTGACAGCATTAACTTGGTGTTGCCCTCTTTAATGCTAGACCCATCTTCCTGGCCTCCGTCTCAAGGCTCACAAATGTTCCACTGACATCACGCTGTGTTCTTCCAATTATGTCAATGTCGTCTGCGTATCCTAGCAGCTGGTCGGACTTTTCAAAGATTGTGAATCTGGTGTTGACTTTGGAGTTTTGCAGAATCTTTTCAAGAATGATGTTGAAGAAATCGCATGACTGCGCATCGCCTTGTCTAAAACCTTTTTTGACATCGAATGCATCCCTTAGGTTATAGCAGAGGAGCTGGTGCATGCTCCTAACCAAATCATCTCCAGCTGCTTTTAACAGTTCGGCTCAGCACTGACTGTGGTTCCATACGATGTTCACATGATGGTCCCTACAGGCTTCGGTTTGGGGTGTACAGGCTCTGGAGGTTGGCTCAGTTTTTTTGTAGAACTTTCGAACCTCGTTCCTGTTGTGACATCCCTCTATCTCCTTGATCGCGTGCTTCTCATGCTCCCTTTTTTTTATTTTTGAGAAGTTTATGCTCCTCTCTCCTTTTCTGCTCGTAGAGCTCATGAGCTGCTCGTGTCTTTCCTTGCAGCGCCGCTTTGTATGCCCCTTGTTTAGCTGCATGAGCTCGCCGGCACTCGTCGTCAAACCAGGGGTTCCGTTGTGGTGGCCGTGAAAACTTTAACATTTCATAGGCGACATCTCTGATGGCTGCTTAGAAAAAGATCTGGCAATCCTTTACGATTGCAGCCGTTTGACATCAAATTTGCTCTTACCATTTTCACGTGTTGGTCTTGACCGGGATATCCGCATTCGTACCTTGGCTATAACCAGGTAGTGTTCCGGGTCGATGTTGGCACCTCGGAATGTGCGGACATCTTGCATGCTAGAGAAGTGTCGTGCGTCGATAGCCGAAGAGATCGTGTCGAAGAGCTCGTAGAACCTGTCTTTGGTGTCTCCATCCTTTTCCTCAGTGGGGGAGTGAGCGCAGATGAGGGTTATGTTGGTGATTTTAGCCTTGATGTGGATTGTCGTGAATCGCTCATTCACTGAGTTGAAAATCAAGACCTTTGGACGCTTGTTTCCTCTTGAATGCACGTGTCTACCCGTCGAACATCACAACATCAACATCATTTAAAATGTTTACTGTTCTGTATCTCAGGAAGTAGTGGTTCTACAAAATTAATTTTTTTCTCCATGAAATTAATACGTAATTCGTATTTTGAAGCTTCTAAGTCTATGGGTTCAATGGGGGCTAAAAATGTGCTCCAGTTCGATTCTGTAAAAAGGGAGTTGTGCTAGAACTTCGCTGGACACTAGCGTTATTTACTAACAAAAGTATTTCCATTGAAAAATTGCATTTCGGCGGTTA
The DNA here is from genome assembly GCA_943590905.1 of Sphaerophoria taeniata. Classification (NCBI taxonomy): domain Eukaryota; kingdom Metazoa; phylum Arthropoda; class Insecta; order Diptera; family Syrphidae; genus Sphaerophoria; species Sphaerophoria taeniata. The sequence continues at coordinate 266,863,624 of OX016540.1, forward strand.
CAGCATATTTATTTGCAAATCAATCTTTGTAAGCTGTCAAATTCAAACCTGGTTTCTTTTTAAATATTCCAGAATTCCTAAACGGTCAGCGCCTAGTCTGAAACTCTCATAATCAATACCTGCTGTTGGGTCTCTAGTTACAAGCGTAGGCTAGAACAAGGTCAGTTAAATTTTAATTTGTTGAGACATCAAAATTAAAGTATTGCTTGTTTTCCAGAAACTGAAAAGAACATTTACAAGGACAATAAGATACCGAAAATGAGTATATTAGATATGCTGGATGCAATTGAGAGAGACAACTTAGACGAGTTAAGAACATTAGTCTCAATTTCAATGCAAAAATGTAGTGATACTCAAGATCTTCGAAACTCTCTGCTTCGTGGAGCTGTTTTATACAACAAGAAAGCAATCACGGAATTCCTTCTCCAATTTGGGTGCAATCCAAACTCAGTGCGAACTGCGAAAACACCACTTCATATTGCTGCAAGTAATGGTAACTTAGAAATTATAGAAATGCTCCTTAACCACGGTGCAGATATAAATGCAAAGGATCCTTCAGAGACTTCTCTCATGTATGCTTTAAAATATAAGAAAGACGATGCAGCCCAATTGTTATTAGAACGAGGAGCTCGTTTTTTTTCTGACAATGAAGGAAGAAGTCCACTTCATGTTGCTGTTACACGGTGTTCATTGAAAATAACTAAAATGCTTTTGCAAAACAGGGCTCCTGTCAACGCGGTTATTACATCTGGCTCCGAGAAAGGTTATACTCCACTTCACTGTGCCTGTTCCTCATCTAGAGCAAACATAGACATCATAGAATTTCTCTTAACCAATGAAGCTGGTGTTAATTTAAAAACGGAAGGCGGGTTGACACCTCTCCATATTGCAAGCCAAATCGGCAATGTTCGAGTTATTAATTTGCTTTTGAAGGTCAATGCTGATATTAATGCACGTGACAATTGCTCATATACGCCACTTTACTTGTTAATAAAATCTAAAAGGCAAGAAGCTGCACTTTTGTTGATAAAAAAAGGAGCTAAAGTAGACGATGAGTTTCGCAATGGGGACACAATTCTTGGTTTGGCACTCAAGAAGAGATTATCGAGTACAGTTGAGGAAATTTTAACTCGCTGTCCTGATCCGCAAGGTGAAATTGAAAAATGTAAAAAAATATTCGGAAGTTTATCTCAAGAGATGATCAACATTCTGTTAAAGTTTTGTTTTTATATTGAATTTCTTGACATTGCAATACGGAAGGGGTATATTCACATAATCGAAAGCGTTTTGAAGGACAGACTTGATTTGACTGCAAATGTTGATGTTATAAGATCCAGTGTGCACATTGCTGTCAAAAGTAGACAGATGAAATCACTCCAAGTCTTAATAGCCCATGGAGCAGATGTTAATGGCAAAGATGAAACTGGAATGACTCCATTGCTGTATGCAATTCAAGACCTCAATGTAGAGATTACTAAATTACTCATTTCCCATGGAGCTGATATCCAGGTTGATGACGTTGATAACATTGATGGCTTTGATGACATTGATAAAGTTGGCAAAACTGCTTTGCACATGCTTGCGTCATTGCGCAATAAATTTAGGGAGAACCACGCTAAAAAGATAGCCAAAATGCTCTTGGACACCGGAGCTGATGTAAATGCAGCAACAAGAACAGAAAAAACAACCCCGCTTCATGTCGCCTGTGAATGGATTAAACCAAAATTAGTTGAAGTTTTTTTGGATCACAATGCTGATGTAAATTTAAGGGATAGATATGGCAAGACAGCTCTTCATATTGCTGTAAGCAATTGCAATAATTTGACTAAAATATTGCTTGAAAATAAGGCGAACGTTAATTCACAAGATATCTTCGGTTTTACACCTCTCCATCTCCATATGGCAATTTATCCAAAAAATGTTAACGTCGTAAAATTACTTCTTAAATTTGGTGCTGACATTAATATCACAAATAGATATAACCATACCCCAATGGATACGAAGTATCATTGTCAAAGATATATCGGAAGAATGGTTGAAATTGACTACCTGATTTTGAAACACGCATTAGCTCTTGAAGCTATCAATTTATACTACGCCAACAATTTACGATCATCTTTATCAAAATTTGATTCCACTGATCAGATAAACATGGAAGAACACTTCGAAAATTGCAAACAGGAAGTTGAAAAGTTAAAATCTGTGAAGGTACCCGGTTATGAATTGACTTGCTACGCCATGGTGACGAGGAGTATTCACTCTTTGGCAAGTTATGTTAAAAATGAAGACCTCATTACACATTTTGCATCGGATGACTTAACAACTGAATTTCCAATATACGCGCCGATTATTGAAGGCCGTTTGCGAAATGCTTTTCAGAGACGCCCACTAATTGGCGATGCAAATGAATTTTTCAGACATGACTTTCAACTACCGTATGTATGTGTTGACCGTATACTAAGCTGCTTGAGTTCGGATGATTTGCAGAACTTAAAAGATGCAATGTAAATTGCTGCTTCCTTTATCAAAAGACTTTTAAACCTTTTTTTTTTTGTTTTAAACAAGACCAAAAATGTATGTTGCGTTATAATGAATATTTTGATTTTCTTTGGGTTTTTTTTTTTAATAAACATGAATTGCTGATGACGATGAGTTTGCCTTTTTAATCGAAACGTCATAAAAAATCTGAAGCAAGAGAAAAAATGTGCACGACTCGGTCGTACGAACTTGCTCCTGTATTCCCAATTATAAATCATAAAAAAAAAACATAAAAAAAAAAAATAATAATTAAAAATTTAAATTGAAATATTGAATTGAATTGAATGTATTTTATTTAGCTTCAAAAGCCATTTAGTTAATAATTTTACAAAAATCTCTAATACTAATAGGAGTTTTATCAAAATTTACATAATACTTATTTCTTACTTAAGTTCAAATTTTGGAATATTATTTTATATATTTTGAACATATTGAATTAATTTTCTTTTGAATATATTAAGATTATTTGTGTTTTTAATTTCAAGTGGCAGATTATTAAAATCTTGAAAACCTATATAGAATATAGTTCTTTTTCCTCTTACTGTTCTAGATCTAGCGATACGTAAGTCATTGCTATTTCTTAAATTGTAATTTACACTTTCACTTACACGTTCAACGTTTTCACATAAATAACCAGGCAACATATTATTTTTTATTTTATATACAAATATCATACATAACATAAAGAGTCTTTGATTTACATTGAGCCACTGCAAGGTATTTAACATATTTTGTACAGGTGTATATCTGTTACATTTCAATATCAGTCTCATTAATTTATTTTGTTGTATTTGAAGTCTATGACTATGACTTTGGGGACACATATGTAGTAAACTGGCACAATAATCAAAATGAGGTTTGATCAAAACATTACATAAATTAACAGCCATGCTCATAGATACATTTTTTCTTATTTTTCTTATCACACCGATTTTTTTAGATATTTTTTTACAAATATAATTTACATGTTCATTAAAGTTAAGTCGTTCATCTAACATGACACCAAGGTATTTAATTTCTTTAACTTGATCAATTTGTTCATTATTTATAGAAACATTAATAGATAGACTTACAGGACTACTTGAAAACATCATACATTTAGTTTATGTAACATTGAGGACCAATCTATTCATCTTCATCCACACACTTATTCTTTCCAAATCTTGATTTATGTCATCCAAACATTTGTTTATGTCATTAGTCATTACCCACAACATAGAGAAGACCATCGTCAGCAAACAGCACAAGTTTTGATGAGTTAATTATTTTACTCATATCATTAATGAACATGAGAAATAACCATACTCCAAGTATTGTACCCTGCGGTATCCCAACATTCACATCGATTGGCGGCGATAGCTTTCCATTTACAACGGTTCTTTGTGTTCTACCTTGTATAAAAGTTTTAAACCATTTGAATTCCGTAGCTTTAATTCCATAATATTTTAACTTTTTTAATAAAATTGAGTGATTAACGGTCTCAAAGGCTCTTTTTAAATCTAAAAACACAGCAATTACAAAGTTTTTATTGTCAATTTCTTTTCTCCATTCACTTATCACAAAATTTAAACATGTCTCACACGAGTGGTTTGCTCGAAAGCCTGATTGGTATGTGTTCAATAAGTTCTGGGATTCTAAATGACTTTGGAGTTGAGTCACTACACACTTTTCAATTATTTTTTCATACATAGGCATCATGTTTATTGGCCTAAAGTCACAAAGTGATTTTGGGTTAGGTATCTTTTTTGTGGGTACAACAAGGGACTCCTTCCAGGTTTGTGGAAAGATACCTGCTCTTATTGAAATGTTTATAATTTTTATTAACACTGGACCAATTACAGATAATGAGTCTTTAAACATCTTAACACACATAAAATTAAAGTCTCTCTTTTTGTTTAGCATATCTAAAGCACTGCTTATGTCATCTATACCAATTTGTCTGAACTTAAAGTCTATATTGCACTCTTCTAATAAATTTTCATAATCACAAAATATCACAGATCGGGTTATGTCATTGATAGACTGTACAAAGAAGTCATTAAATTTAACACTTAATATTGCACTATCATTTATCACAGAACCATCTTCCATTTGCACATTAGATATTGAATCATCGCTATTCTTTAGAACATATTTTTTCAGTTTCTTCCACATATCCTTTTGTGTATTTGCCGTTTCAATTTTCATTTTTATAAAGTTTGATTTAGCATCACACAAAGATTTTTTATATTGGTTCCGATATTGATGATACTGAAACCACGATCCTTCATCATTTCTTAGGACTGCTTGTCTATACAAATTTATTTTTATATTTTTCATATTGTTCAGCTCATAGCCAAACCATTCTGCGTTTTCATAGGGCACATCCTTTTCTTTTACCATTGAATTTACGGTCGTTTTTATACAACATACAAATTGGTCACATAAAACATTAAGACTTAACGCTTGATCACTATCATGGTTCATAAACAATGGCATAACAGACAACTTCGATACAAACAGATTTTGGTCATATACACAGTATTTGATTCTCTTTTTCGATTTTTTCTTGTGGTGGTTTTTCACTATTAAGTCAATTGTTTCATGGTCACTAATTTTAAGGGCTTTATTAACTTGTGCTTCTATTAAATCTGAACAATTTGTTATCACATAATCTATTAGTGTTCTTGAACTACTAGTGATTCTTGTCGGTTCTCTTATTAACATATTTAAGGAGTTATCATTAACAATATTTGTAATACGTCTTGTATATGTGTCACTTATATCAAACCAGTCTATATTGAAATCACCCATTATAAGAAAATTACCACATTGCGAAAGGTATTCAATCCAGTCTTCTAGGTCATTACAAAAGTTATTTTTTGAAGACAAGGAACCAGGAGATCTATATAACGCACACAAGTTTATCACAGGATAGCTTTCATATTGCACTTTCAACATCAAACACCAATATTGCATACAGACTTTATATTTCTTCAAAACATTGCATTTTAGACTTTTTTTTCACGTAAATGACAACACCTCCAGTATGACTAGATTCGCTTTCACAACTAAAAGGATGATAATATCCCTCTAACCGAAGAAAATTTAAGTCCTCTATATCCGTTACATGGGTCTCAGTTAAAACTAAAATGTCAATTTTTTCAGTGCTTACTAGACTTTCTATTTCATTGAAATTGTTTTGGACACCATCTATATTCAAACATATACACCTGATATCATCTAATTGCTAATAATCAGTTCTATCCTCTAGGGTTTTTAATTTCCTCTTATAAACTGCACAGTTAAAATCACTTGCTTTATGGTTTATGTTTAAATCCATTTTATACTTTATGTTTGCATTTTTACAGTTAATACATATATATTCCACACTAGTACACGTTTTAGAGTCATGATTACCACTACAATTAACACAAACTTTCGGGCTAGTACACTTTTTGGCCGAATGATTAAAGCCACAGCAGTTGTAACATCTTGCTACATTTGTATGAGGATATACTCTACATCTGTCCCAACCAATGTTCACTCTAATACCTTCAATAATTTGCGCATAGGCAGCACCGTCCATTTCCACAATTGCATTATAAAAGTTATTCTTTGGCGATAGATATATATGCAGGCACTTTATATCGTATTCACTTAGACCATTTTGGTTTTTAAGAGATTTGATAAAGTCATCATCAGACATCTTCTCTTTCACACCAACTATAAGCACACGGGGTTTTTTTCGTATTGGGATGTTTATATTATAGTTGTCACCATGTTTATTCTTAAACTCACTTTCAATTTTTTTAACCGAGTTCTCATCACCTTTTATTAAAACCGCACCGTTTTGAATATTTTTAACATTTGTTATTTTTAATTGCATGCTTGTTGGGTCAATTGACTTTTTAATTTCATCTCTTGTTTTGTTATTATCTTGGTTTTCCTTAGGTTTTATTATCACAACATTACTTTTTTCTTTCACTTTATCAGCATATAGTGGTTTCACATTTATTGGATTTGTTATTGTCGTGTCACTTATAATTTTTATTTCTTTAACTAAATTTTCTTTTATTTCTTTTACTACATTTTTCACATTTATATTGTAATATTCGGCTTGGTCCGACAATTAAAACTTATTCACTTTTTAAATAAAACACAAATTCACTTTATTCAAATCACTCACAAACTTATTTATTCAACACTTTCAATTATAACTTTTCAAACACAGTGTACTTTACTTATCGCAGTTCACAATTAACTGATTTGCATCGCCATCCAACGGCTATTTATATACAAAATGATGGGTTCTAGAAACTACAATTGGTTCCTATTGGTTCTTGGAGAAGCTGAAAGTTCCAGAAGCTTTTGAAAGTTCGAGAAGCTTTCTATTTACAAATAAAATACTTAGATTACTTTTTGTAGGGGCTAACGTTCTTAATGCTAAACAAAAAAAGTTTCTCTTAATTATTAGGTATTGCCCCTCACAAGTGTTTACTACTACAATTAAACGATATTAAGTAAAGAGAGTATGTACATTAAATAAACAAGAGATACAGAGTAAGTAAAAGAGAGTAAGAAAAGTGTGTACATTAAATATAGAAAGAGGTACAGAGCGTACGAGATAATAAAGTATACACATTAGACATTACAATAGAAGGAGAAACAGAGCGTACGAGATAAATAAAGTGTATACACATTACATTGCCCCCTCCTTAGGATTGATCGTCCCGAACAAATCCATCATCTTCATCACCACTGTAGCGATGTAGTCGGTCGCGATGTACGACTTTAAGTTTACCTCTGACTCCTTTTTGTATCCGGTACACGACGTCGTTGATTTTGCTAATCACTGTATATGGGCCTTCCCAGTCCCGTTGAAGTTTCGGTGACAACCCTTTTTGTCGATGGGGATTGTAAAGCCACACTCGATCTCCTGCTTGGAACTCTGTTGTTGTCGCTCGTATATCGTAGCGTGTCTTCATTCGGTCACTGAACATCTTAATTTTTGACCTGGTATCGTCGTGAATCTGAAGGAGTCTTTCCCTGAGGTCATCCAAGTAGACATCCTCGGCTTGCGGTTCCGACGTGGGACATCCAAATTTGATTTCGCTCGGCAGTCTGATGTTCCTTCCCATTAAAATCTCAGACGGTGTATGGCCAGTTGAGCTATGTCTTGCACTTCGATACGCCATCAAAAACAGTGGAATGTGTCGATCCCAATCTCGCTGGTTGTCGTCCACAACTTTGCAAAGATGTTCCTTAAGGGTTCGGTTGAACCGTTCGACCATGCCATCAGATTGTGGGTGGAGTGGTGTTGTTCTTGTCTTCTTGATGTGAAGAAGCCCACAAACTTCCTGGAATATGTTTGATTCAAAGTTCCTTCCCTGGTCGGAATGCAGTTCTAATGGAACACCGAATATGCTCACCCAGTTGAACACAATTTGGTCTGCGACTGTTTTGGCTTCTTGATTCGGTATGGCGTATGCTTCAGGCCACTTGCTGAAGTAATCCATGACGACCAGAATATAACGATTTCCATTATTTGTTTCCGGAAATGGACCCGCGACGTCTATTGCAATCCTTTCAAAGGGTGATCCGACATTATACTGCTGCATTTGGCTGTGATTCTTTTTGTTCGGGCCTTTGGTGGCAGCACAGGTATCACATTTTCGGCACCACTTCTCGACATCTTCCCTTGCATGTAGCCAATAGAATCGTTGTCGAATCTTTTCTAGCGTCTTGTTTACTCCTAGATGGCCTCCCGAAACTCCATCATGCATCTCTCGCAGAACGTCCATAATCTTCGATCTCGGTAAGACTAGCTGCATTACATAGGACTTTCCATCAGCTGATTCCCACTTACGTCGAAGGACACCTTCTTGGACATGCAACGAGTCCCACTGTGCCCAATAGGCCTTCAGAGCCGGACTTCTGTCGGAGATATCAGCCCATTCTGGTTTTTCCTGGTGTTCCTTGCATGCTAGGATGGGTTCAATATCTGGGTCCTCTTGTTGGGCCTTCCTCAGCTCGTCGTTGCTCCAGCCGTAAATGGGATCGGTTCTGGTTCGTTGGACAGTGACCACTTCTTTTTCTTCTTGGCGTCTGCAATGCTTACAGTCTTGCTTACATGGTCTCCGAGACAGTGCATCAGCATTTGAGTGAAGCTTCCCCTTCCGATGTTGAATTTCATAATCGTACGTCTGCAGCCTCTCAATCCATCTCGCCACTTGACCCTCTGGATTCTTGAAATTCAAAAGCCAGTTTAGTGCTCCATGGTCGGTTCGGAGAAGAAACTTCTGTCCATAGAGATACTTATGGAAGTGCTTTGTTGCCAAAATCAGTGCAAGAAGTTCTCTTCTGGTCACACAATAGTTTCTTTCCGACTTTGAAAGTACCTTGCTGTAATAGGCAACCACCTTTTCTTCGCCATCATGTACCTGTGACAATACAGCACCAATCCCGACATTGCTGGCATCAGCATCAATGATGAACGGTTTTCCTGGAGTCGGGTAGGTCAGCACTGGTGCATTACACAAGCGTTGCTTGAGCTCTTGAAAGCTGCGCTCGCACTCACCTGACCATTTAAACTGCTTTCCCTTTTCCGTTAGCTGATGTAAACTCTTGGCGATCCCAGCAAAATTCTTGACGAAGCGCCTATAGTAGGTGGCTAGACCCAGAAAGCTTCGGAGTTGATGTTTGTCCTGTGGTGTTGGCCAATTCTTCACGGTGTCAACCTTATCAGGATCCGTCTTAACTCCTTGGGATGAGATGATATGTCCCAGGTATTTCACTTCGGTTTTGAAGAGTGAACACTTTTCTGGATTGAGCTTGAGGTGGGCTTCTCGAAGTCTTTGAAACACGGCTCTCAGATTTGTACAATGTTCGTCAAATGTTTTCCCGTATACGATGACGTCATCCAAATAGACCAGGCAAGATTTCCAAGTGAGTCCTTGCAGGACGCATTCCATAAGGCGCTCAAAAGTCGCTGGAGCATTGCACAGTCCAAAAGGCATCACTTTGAACTGCCACAATCCGTTTCCTGTCGAGAACGCTGTCTTCTCTTTGTCTTCAGGATGGATTTCTACTTGCCAGTATCCACTTTTCAGGTCCAAAGTTGAGAACCATTGTGCTCCTTCCATTGCGTCCAGAGTATCGCTGATCCTAGGCAGAGGGTAGCTATCTTTCTTGGTCACATCGTTCAACCTTCGATAGTCCACGCAAAAGCGGGTTGATCCGTCTTTCTTCTTTACCAGGACCACTGGAGACGCCCAAGGGCTTTTTGAGTTTTCGATAAGACCCTCTTCTTTCATGGTGGTTATTAGTTCTTCAACCTCACCTTGTTTGGCTAGTGGAAGGCGTCTTGCAGGTTGACGAATCGGCTTTGCATCCCCGGTGTTGATTCGATGTTGAACCAGTTGTGTTCTGCCATATTTCCCTTGCGATGACGAAAAGATGTCTGCAAATTCTTCGAGGAGACCTTCTGCAGTTCTTCGTTGTTGGTGGCCAAGATTAGAAGACTTTAAAATGTTCGTCTTTATGGAGTTCAGCTCTTTGGACTTCAATGTTTGCCTTGGCTCTTCTTCGCTGATCCTTGTTATCGCTGATACAGATTCGCATTGTCCGACAATCTCACCTTTTCTAAGCTTAACTTCGTACGGCTTGATGTTCAGTATTCGTACGGGAACCATGTTCTTTACAGGTCTAACAAGAGTCTTCCCAATGGTGACGTTTTGGGAGGACTTTACAGATGCTGGTTCGACCATGATCCATGAGGTATCGATGGCTGCCAGGCTTACCTTTCAATTTCGTCCACACGAATACTTCTGAAGAAGCAGGCAAAGTGAGATCTTCTTTGATGACGGTTTTCACAGATAGCGAGGTCTCATACGAGTGGATCCCATAGATCATCGGAATCTCGATGTTTCGATATTTCAGGACCTGGTTCCCGATGTCCAATATCACTCCGTGATCTTTCAAGAAATCGACGCCAGCAATGCACTCGTCGCATATATCTGCTACCAGGAACAGGTGAGAGAATTCCAGCTCTGCCATCCGGATCTTAAGACGTACCTCACCATAGACTTTTGCGGCTTCTCCAGTTGCAGTCCTTAGACGATAGCTATTGGTGTTGTGGAGCCATGTCTTCTTAACGAGGTCCTGCCGTACAATGGACGCCGTGGCACCGGTGTCGATGGTAGCCACACATTTGTTGCCGTTTATACAGGGAGCGGCAAAATGATCTGACGGTTTTCGCTGCCACGCTGGCGAGCGGGTGAGTGGTGGGGGGTGGTGGGGATAACGGCTTTCCAGAGCCTACGTGCGGACATGTTCAGTAGCCATGGAGCGGTGGACGGCTGAGCACCGTGCGTTTGTCGTGGAAGCGTTTTTTAAAAGTGGCGATTCCTGTGTTACTGTTCAGCGTCAGTTCCGTAGACGATTCAGTGTGGGTCCTGCTGAAATCTAGAGTATACGCAAACAAACCCCGCACATTGGATGACCTTAAGGAGGCCATACGCCAAGAAATAGCCAACCTGTCTCCTGCAATGTTAGGGAAAGTGTTTGAAAGTTTCAGTGCAAGATTGGAAGAATGCATGGCCCGAGATGGACATCATTTGAAAGACGTCATCTTCAAATCTTAAACGGAGCAAATTCGCCTTTTTTCAGTTATTTTTATAAATAAAACACTTTTTATCACTATAAACGTTTGAGTTATTTACATTTTAAAACCGTCAGATCTTTTTGCCGCACCCTGTACTTGCTTCCACGGTCAGGCTCTTGTTGTCACGTTTCGTTTGGGAAACCTGGATGGTGTTTCTGGGGCCATCGATACCAGAAACCAGCTTCTGTCCCTCGAAGTTGGTTCTTATTCGTTTCCCGGGTGGGAAACAGCTTCGGAAGCAACGTTGTTGGAGTTACTTTGACTTGTTGAGTAAGTTCTGTTTCCACAGTGTTGGCATGAGATTCCTCTTCGCGGTAATCTGCACTGGCGTTGTAGATGCCCAGTCTTGTTGCAGTTCCAGCATCGTGCGGGGCCATCTCGCTGACTTCTTTCCAGAGTAGCTGCTGCTTCAAACTGTTTCTTGTAGATTGACCACGGTATCTGACCATCAAAGCTTGGAGGATTCACTTCTCTCTTCCTTGAGCACTCACCAGAAGGTTCTCGAGCTTTCATCTTTCGCAATTTTTCCAGTTCCTTTGTGATGGTATCGATTTGTTCGTCGATTTTTTCGATACGTGCATTTTGTTTTCCGACGCACTCGTCGTGAGTATTGATTTTCTCTTCGAAGTCCGCAAACCTGCCTTCTAGAAGATTTTTCTGTTCGTCAAACCGCTCTAGAACATTCTTGTTTTGAGTTTCTAGTTGCTCCCGAACATCATTTCTTTGAGTTTGCAGTTGCTCCAGAACATTCTTGTTTTGAGTTTCTTGCTTCTTTTGATTCTCTTCAAATTTGGCTAGAAGAAGAGACATCATGTCGGATATGGCAGTTGTATTTACCTCTTGCACTTTTGCTTCCACTTCGAAAGCAAACGTATCTGGGTCTTCATTTTGTTCTTCCAGATATTCTTGTAGCCGTTTTACGAGTTCGTTTTTATATCCTGCCCCACTTAAGCCACGTTTGCTTAATTCGGCTCATGGACAGTTAAGTCTTTCAAAACTTTACTCATTTTTTTTTTTTTTATTTTTAACTTGACTATTTCACACAAAATAGTTTAATCACTGTTCACTGTTTTATTCTCAATAAGTTTTAATCCCTTATTCTGACACCAATGTAATATTCGGCTTGGTCCGATAATTAAAACTTATTCACTTTTTAAATAAAACACAAATTCACTTTATTCAAATCACTCACAAACTTATTTATTCAACACTTTCAATTGAAGCACCCAGTGCAACAACCAGATAACTCCACTTTTTGAAATGTTGAGCAAATTAAAAAAAACTATCTCAAAAATAAGAAATCGAACTTATTGCAAAATATTAGTTTATTTTGAAATGAAATCACCAAAATGAATTTATTTAATTCAAGATATATCAAAAAATTGTACATTTAAGTAAAAAAATAAATAAATTTGTTTTTGGACTTGTCCTGTTTTTGCACCGATTTTAGTATGAATTAAAAGGGAACCTCGTTGTCATCTTCGTAGTCTGAGTTTTCAGCTTCTTGAACTGACTGCTGCGACATCAAGTTATTGTAAAAAGGCATATCCGCTGCAGGAACATACTTTTGCACTCATACCTGTAAACCTCGTTTACTGTTATGAAAGCGGTGCAAAAGCTTACTTTGAAGCGGTGCACAAGCATTTACTGTGTTGAAAAGCGGTGCAAAAACAAGACAACTTCATGAGATGTCTTATTCTTGCTCCGTTTTGAATAGAGTGATAACTCCAAACCCGAGTTTCCTTATCCAAGAGTCAATGGATTTGTCATTTTTTTACACCGAACGATGCAGGATTTTTTTTTCGTATTTCTGCATTAAAAAACATATTTCGCAAAAAAGTGGAGTTATCTGGTTGTTGCACTGGCTGCTTCAATTATAACTTTGCAAACACAGTGTACTTTTCTTTATCGCAGTTCACAATCAATCAATTTTCCTCGCCACCAAACGGCTATTTATATAACAAAAATGATGGGTTCTAGAAACTACTATTGGTTCCTATTGGTTCTTGGAGAAGCTGAAATTGGGAATTTTTTTTTGTAGGGGCTAACGTTCGTAATGCTAAACAAAAAGTTTCTCTTAATCACTAGGTATTGCCCCTCACAAGTGTTTACTACTACAATTAAACGATATTAGAGTTAAAGAGATACAGAGTAAATAAAGAGAGTAACAAAAGTGTGTACATTAAATACAGAAAAGAGGTAGAGAGCGTAAGAGATAATAACGTATACACATTAGTATTAGACATTACAATAGAAGGAGATACAGAGCGTATGAGATAAATAAAGTGTATACACATTACAATATTTTAAACTCGACTTGGATGTTTTTCTTCTGCTTTTATTTTCAGAACGCTACAATGTAATCCCCAATCATTATTGCAGACGAGCAAAGCCATGTCAGTAAAGCGTTTCAAATTTGATTAACAAAACGGCGACGGTGATGATTGAATTTGGTTATAAATATAAATAATGATTTTGTATCTCAACTGGACGGCCTTTTCCTTTTTTTAATTTATCTGTGGTTCTTTCCTCAAGTGAATCAGACCCTTAAATGCTATAAAACCTGTTAGGCCGTGTGCGAATTGGATGACCTGTGGTTAAAAATGGATGAATTTTTAACCACTACTGTCATATTTTAACTTGCTCAGCAGCTAGTCAAATAATGCGAAGTGTCAAAATTTAACCAAACGTCAAGTTTTAACCACTTTTTAACTCAATTCGCACACGGCCTTAGTTTTTAAGTGCCGTTTATTTCATTTTTTTTTTTTTTAATTATTAGGTTGGTTCCATTGACCTTTTTTATATATATTTGACAGGTATTGTCAAGATTGCATTGTTTACTGTCGCCACCTAGTAAGAAGCAGAGAGAGCCAATGGACGCGTTCAGTTTGGTCTTGGTTAGCCTTTCCAACTCATTTTTCATGAACGAGTGCGATAGCTAAACTTTTATAGCTAAGCAATCAAGAGTACAAAAATCAGCTGTTCACGAATTTCAATGGCTTTCCCGTCAGATAGCCACCTATACCAGAAATTGTTGGATAGGTTTGGATTTGTTTAGTTTGAAACGCTGCTATTTTCTTATATGGAAAACAAAAACAAAAAGCTATCCGGATAGTCTTTCGAAGTCAAAGTGAACGCCTTCAATACCAATTATGTATAAAAAAATTGCTATCCCTGTTTTACCTGGTGGCTATACGGGCAAGTTGGTATACAATCAATTATTTTACTCACACATTAAAACTTTTAGTTCCTTGCTTTTGTTTCCACATATTGCGTCTGCTTGCTACGAAAATTTCAAAATAATGATGCTCGACAACATGAGCATTCATGTGAACGCAAAGTCGGATGTTAGGTTTCTTTTTAATCGAGTCCCCCTATTGAATTGTCCTAGATTCTGGCGTTCTACGACCCCGATCTTTGTATATGTAATTTACAGTAGTTGCAGCAACAAAAATCGACGACAGCGACGCGGTCTGGAACGCGATACACGACTAAAATCTTTGTATATAGAAAAACTGCCAGCGCCAAGACGGAACGATTTTCCAACCAAAGGATCACTAGCAAGATGGAAAACCATGGTGTTGCCATCCTTAGAATTTTCACAGAAACAGTTTTTTTTATATCAGTTTGTATTGTGTGTTCTCTGCTTGCTACTGTCAAAGAACTGTCAAGCCAAGCAGAAAACCATTCTTGATAGTACCTGGTAAATCCATATACAAAGATCACTAGGCTGCAACTACAAAGTCCCGATCTTTCTATATGGTACTACCAGGCACTATCAAGATTGGTTTTCAGCTTGTTTTGACAGTTCTTCGACAAGAGCAAGCAGCAAAGATTAATTATGTAACAAGATGGGAAACTGACTTACGTTTCAATCCCTAGATCCCGCAATTTTCATATTCTTTCATTTTATTTTCTTTCCTTGTACATGAATCATACAAAAACAAAGAGATGAGGTGAGATTCTTATATTGTTGCAATTCTCTTTTGTTTGTTTTCGGATTTTCAAATTTAACGTAGATTACTAGATTGAATTTTCAAATTGTCAAACACGTTTTTCTTAAACCCACCACGAAAATACTTGAAGGATGCGTTCCGAAGCTTTCGGCTGAAAACTTGCTTGTGCCTTACATTAAGATATGTTTGAAGGCAGAAGCACACTCAAATATTTAAATACATACAGTCAATCACAAAAGTAAGTACACAATATGCATCAAACTACTTTCTTTTGCAATAGCTCTATGATTGCAATCATGTTGGCCTTTAAGCATGTTTGATCTGTTGTCCAACATGTATTCAGTTTGATAACATGCAAAAAAGGACCGTTATGTAAGCTTAACTCGTTGCTTTTGGAGATAGCTTACAAAATTACATTAATTTTTATGACAAAAGTAAGTACACAGTTAGAACATTCTGCTGTAACACTTGGACAAATACGCACAATTTTGTAAAAAAGGTGTGTTTTTTTTAAATTTTGCATTTCCTTAATCTGTTTTAATTGTTTTTTATGCAAAATTACCACTTAAATAGGAAAAAAGTTGATATGGCTTTTAGAGGTAACCAACTTTTGCAAGATTTGAAGGATTTAATAATCAAGCATCACCGAGGAAACGAAAGCATAAGGGAAATTGCATAAATAGTTGATAAAAGCCCATTCACCGTTCATAAAATAATTAAAAAGAACCAACTCACAGGAAACACTAAAAAAAAACGAAGGCCATATGAACTGACGCCATAATGGCCTTAGGTCTCAATTGAATGTGAACTAACGCAATAATCCGATTCGTGCGAATTTTTTTATTTTCACACCCCAAATTATTTCTCTGTTTGCCAAAAAAAATTAGTACGCGATTTTTTTATTACTTCAGAGTCTAGAAAACTAGTTTTCCGAACGAAACACCTACGAATATTATTTTGTGGAACATAGTTTTTAAATTACAATTTGATTCGTTGAAATGATGAATTTGATGAAATTAAATGAAACGGATCCACACTTTTTTTTTTTTCAGAAATTAAAGAAAAAAATATCAGCACCCGCTTAGAGTGAGATCTCTTGTTCTATTTCAGAAATATCTGAGGTCCTTGAGATCTCGAAGAGATTTTGTTAGGTAATTACTTGGGCCTACTTTGCTTCAAAGCTCAAAGGTCAGACATGTTATGGCATCAGTTCTCATTTGAATGTGAACTTACCTCATATGGCGTGAGTTCTCATTCAGGTGATGGCTTTAGTTCTCAGTCGACTGTGAATTAAGGCCATAATCGGATTATTGCTTTAGTTCAAATTCAATTGAGACCTAAGGCCATTATGGTGTCAGTTCATATGGCCTTCGTTCACGGCAAAATTTTTAGTGTTTCCTGTGAGTTGGTTCTTTTTAATTATTTTATGAACGGTGAATGGGCTTTTATCAACTATTTATGCAATTTCCCTTATGCTTTTGTTTCCTCGGTGATGCTTGATTATTAAATCCTTCAAATCTTGCAAAAGTTGGTTACCTCTAAAAGCCATATCAACTTTTTTCCTATTTAAGTGGTAATTTTGCATAAAAAACAATTAAAACAGATTAAGGAAATGCAAAATTTAAAAAAAACACACCTTTTTTACAAAATTGTGCGTATTTGTCCAAGTGTTACAGCAGAATGTTCTAACTGTGTACTTACTTTTGTCATAAAAATTAATGTAATTTTGTAAGCTATCTCCAAAAGCAACGAGTTAAGCTTACATAACGGTCCTTTTTTGCATGTTATCAAACTGAATACATGTTGGACAACAGATCAAACATGCTTAAAGGCCAACATGATTGCAATCATAGAGCTATTGCAAAAGAAACTAGTTTAATACATATTGTGTACTTACTTTTGTGATTGACTGTACATAATATACTGAATTTAGGAAATACCAGGCAATTTTCATGGTCAATTTGATTCTTGTTCTCGAAAAATAGGAAAAAAGGGCATAACGGCGAACAGGGTTGCTGTTTTTGTTTTAACTTCAACAAAAAATTAAAATATGTATTTGTCATTTTTTATTGCATTCAATAAACAAATTCTTGTCTCACAACTCAAAAAGTGAAAAAAATTTACATTTGTAATTTGCAGCCAAAACAAACAAAAATGAACCGAAAAATTATTCCGTGTTTTCATATTTCATTTTCCATCGTTTAATCCTTAGAACGTGTAATAAGTGGCCAAGAGACCGTTTCCAAAAACGAATACAACAAATTTATTTCTTGTTATTAGTTTTTTTTTGCAAGCATCTCTGTGTTAATAAAATATGTACTTAGCTTCATACAAAAAGTAAAAAAAGGATATTTTAAAAGCCCTTCATCTTGATGCCTCAGTGTTGGAAAATAAAAATACTAAAACATTTTGATTGTTTGTATGAATGAAAAGAAGAAAAATATTTCTCTTACTTTACCAACAAATACAGAATTTTTTTGTTCTGTTAACAATTTCTATTACCGTCACTCTTTGAAAATGAAATTTCACGAACAATTTCTACGCCTGTTTATTTAATAGCTTTTACTTACCTAATAATTTTACTCTATTTGTGAACATATCCATTAACTCACCTCTTTTTTCAAAAAAATTCAAATTTAACTGCCAAAATTATTCCCCTTTGGTGAATAGACGGATTGAAAGAATGTGTTAGTGAAAACACGCACACATCTTAGCAATCCGTAAATTTTAGCTTGTAGGCAACTGTCATTTTGACAGCCTTGTTTCCCATCTCCTTACCTTATATAATCTCTGGCAAGCAGAGAACACACAAACAAACTTTCTTTCTTTCTTTGCTTTCTCGGCTTGTAACCAGTTGGCGCTACAGTCGAATACCATTTCGATCTTACCTGCTAAATTCATATACAAAGGCCCCGATTCTGCGGACGGGTTACATAAACATCTTCTTTCGCTAATCTCTGGTTATGGTTGTCAACTACTAAAATTCTATCTGATTACGAATTAGCTTCCTGCCATCGTTTCGTTGAAATTGAAATTAGGAAATAGGAATTCCAGGGACTCCCCGTGCAAGACTGCAAGTGTTCCTCATCTCCAGAAGCAAATTTATTGAATATTCGAGATTTTATATTCCCCATCGCCCATCCCCATTGCCAGCAAAGACATTGTGCGAGAGCAAATTTCGACTTTTTATTTCAATAAAAATAAATTAGAATCATTTTCATTTAAAGTGCTTGAAATTTAAATAAGTTCAAGGCGTTGCAGACTTTCAAAGTTTAAATAAGTAAGGCCGTGTGCGAATTGGATGAATTGTGGTTAAAAAATAAAAATGGATGAATTTTTAACCACTACTGTCATTTTTTAACCTGCTCAGCAGCTAGTCAAATAATGCGAAGTGTCAAAATTTAACCAAACGTCAATTTTTAATCCATTTTTAACTGAATTCGCACACGGCCTAAGTTAATTTACATTTTGGTATTCCTTGTGATTATAGCTCTTTTGGGATAAGTCAGCCTTGGAAATACATATACATATGCATGAGCATAACATCCAAAACTCAATTGATTCTTGGTAGACACAAGTCCCTTGCTCTTCGAGGGTCGAGGCAACACACACAGAAAAAGACACGACACGATAAAAAGTCTTGTCCGCTCGTCGGTTCTCGGTAGCAGTAAATACATGGGGTTGTATAGGAGCAAAACACACTTACTTGGGTGAAGTAACATACCCCAAAGTGAACAAGACAAACAAACATGATTATGACTGCCACGGCTGGCTCGGATTTAGTCCAATTTTCGATGACTTTTTCCAATATTTGTGGCCTTATATCGGCAATAACGCGGCGAATGTTGTCTTCCAAAGGGTCAAGCGTTTGTGGCTTATCCGCCTAGACCAATGACTTAACATAACCTCACAGAAAATAGTCTTGCGGTGTTAAATCACAAGATCTTGGAGGATCACAGGGCCAAAACGTGAAATTAGGCGGTCACCAAACGTGTCCTTCTATAAATCGATTGTGACACGAGCTGTGTGACATGTTGCACCGTCTTGTTGTAACCACAGCTCCTGGATAAATTACTTACTTATCCGGCTCACAATCCATGGAGGATCTCAGCCTGAGATACTGCAGTCTTCCATCGTGAACGATCCCTCGCATGCACTCTCCAGTCGCCGAAACCAAGCGCTCTGGCATCCGTAGTCACTTGGTCCTTGTACCGTAGGTTCGGTCTTCCTTGTCATCTCGAACCTTGGGGCTGGGATGAGAAGACTTTCTTGGCTGGAGCGTTGTCGTCCATTCGCCCGATGTGGCCGAGCCAATGTAGTCGTATTTTCTTGGCCTTCTGGACTGCATCCACATCTTGGTACAGCTCATACAGTTCTCGGTTGAACCTTCTTCTCCATTCCCCATCGTCGCATACGGGACCAAAAATCCGTCGATGAATTTTTCTTTCGAAAGTGTCCAGTATGAATTCTTCTTTTTTAGGACTGGTAAAATCAAAGTTTTGCACTTTTTCTTTCGAGTGAGGAGTTTTGAACCCAGTTGTTTGGCCAAACCGAAGCAGCAGCGGTTCGCTAGGGTAATTCATCATCGGACCTCCACTAACGTGTCGTTTGTCGGATTGATGCTTGGTCCAAGAGAGGTGAACACCTTAACTACCTCGAAATTGCTGCTACCAACAGTGACGTTTTGTCCTAGGCGGTGGACAGGTGTTGCTTTGTTTGTTGCTAGCATGTACTTTGTTTTGTCCTCATTCACTTCAAGACCAACAAGTTTCGACTGTTCTTCAATCGCTGTGAAGGCCTCAAGCACAGCTCTCTTGGATCGACCGATGATGTTTATGTCGTCCGCATAGCCTAGGAGCTGGGTGGATGTGTTGAAGATAGTGTTTTCCGTGCTCACACCTGCCTTGCGCACTATCTGCTCCAGGACTATGTTGAAGAAGTCACATGACAACGCATCTCCTTGTCTAAACCCTGCGCATGTTTGGAATAACTCGGATGAGCTGTTACCCATTTGCACACTGCACTGCGTATTGTTTAGCGTCATGCGGCACAGCTGGACCAGTTTGTTCGGGATCTCGAATTCAGACATCGCCATCATAAGTTCTTGGCGGTGGATGCTATCATAAGCAGT
This sequence comes from Sphaerophoria taeniata, assembly GCA_943590905.1. NCBI lineage: Eukaryota > Metazoa > Arthropoda > Insecta > Diptera > Syrphidae > Sphaerophoria > Sphaerophoria taeniata. Next base: position 266,883,893 of record OX016540.1, read on the forward strand.
TTTAAAGTCGATGAAAAGATGGTGGGTTTCGACTTGAAATTCGTTGGTCTTTTCCAGGATCTGCCTCAGTGTGAATATTTGGTCTATCGTTGTTCTGCCTGGCCTAAAGCCACACTGGTACGTGCCGATTATTGTGTTGCAGAAAGGTTTAAGACGCTCACACAGTACGTTGGATAGGATTTTGTTTGCAACATTAAGCAGGGATATGCCACGGTAGTTTTTGCATGACATCGGATCGCCTTTTTTGTAGATGGGGCATATGGAGCTTATCAACAAGTCAGTGCGCATGCATTGTTCCTCCCACACTTTGGTGATGACCTGGTGCATGCGGTTCATCAAAACACCTCCTCCATGTTTAAAGAGTTCCGCGGGTATGCCATCCGACCCGGCGGACTTGTTATTTTTTAGCTTTTGGATGGCTCTTTCTACCTCTTCTGTGCTAGGGGCTGGGACTGGGTCTTCATTGACTAGTCTTGCTTCTCTTTCGTCATTAGCTCGCTCGACATTTTGCGCATTCATCTACAATTCCCTGTGCTTCGGTGACTAGGTTTCCTTCACTGTTTCGAAGAGCTTGTGTCCCGGTTCTGAAACCAGAAGCTAATTGCTTCGACCTTTTAAAGAAACGCCGGGTGTCGTTCTTGGCCCGAGACTCTTCTAGATCTTTGAGCTGAGAAACTGCGGATGCTCTTTTCTTCCTTCGCAGGGTCTTTTTCTCATTTCTCCTTTTCGTGCGGTGTTCTTCTCTTGCTGCTCTTGTTTTCCGTTGCAGCATCTGCTCCTGGATATCATGATTGTTAAATTCAGGAATGAAAAAGTTAGTTATCATGGCTCTATACCGATCACTATTGACTGTAACGTTGTGGTCATCATCGTTTTTGAAGAAGTACGGACCAATGATTCCACCAGCCCATAAAGCGCACCAAACAATCAGTTTTTCTGGATGTAATGGTGTTTCGACATACACTTGAGGATTAGCTTCACTCCAAATGCGGCAATTTTGTTTGTTGACGTAGCCATTCAACCAGAAGTGCGCTTCATCGCTAAACAAAATTCGGTTATGAAAATCGGGAACAACGGCCATCTCGTTGCATAGATGTTGTTTACTCATTTAAACCCCAAGCGTTTATTGTGAAACCACTAAAGAAAGTTACTCATGGGAGTGTTATGAACTTAACCAAACCAGAATTCTAAATTCCAACATTCTACGACCGTTTTCAGATAGTGGGCGAAAACCACGCTCCCTGAACGTGCAAATTGAAATTTTCGATTTTTTCCTTTGAATAAACCCGAAAACCTACCATTGTACCAATTTTCAAGATTCTGCTATTGTTAGAAGTTACTTACAAACTGGACTGGAGCTACAGTCCAGGTCGGACCAGGGCCTCATCCAACAAACGACTCCAGCCAGCTCGGTCCCTACTTAGCTGTGTCCAGTTTCGCACGTCAAGTTGGTTCACCACCCGTGTGCTCTACCTGAGTCGCGGTCTTCCTCTTCTGCGACGTCCTTCCGGGTTGGATTCGAAGACTCTACGAGCCGGAGCATTATTTTCCATTCGCTCACAATGACCCAACCATTTAAGTCGTTGGACCTTAACTTTCTGTGATACTGTTTCGGACTATTTAATTGACTCCATTATGTGTAGTGGTAATTGTCAGAGGATGTTTCATGTACAATGCATAGACGCCCCGTTTAGCTGCATCAAATTATTTAAAAAAAGGAAATCATTCTATTATTTTTGTGACGAATGCGACCCGTTTGCTGAAAAAAATATAACTCGTGATGTCCTACGGAACACAAGGCAGTTAGAAAAGCTCGAAAAAGTGTTACAATTTCTTTCTAACAAAGTGGAACATTTAACTTCTGTTAATGACAACACTTCTGTTGATGGCAATACTGCAAAAACACAGTCTAGTTCACATGCAAACGCTGTTCCTCTACCTAAACGAAGAAGTGATGAACTAGACGATGATTTGTCTGATGCTATCCAACTTTCAAAAAAAGCGACAATTTCAATTTTTGACAACTACTCTCTATCCCGACCCATTCCTTGTCTCAATCTCTGTAAAGAAGCTACAACTGCCACTGATTCCTCATTACCAACGTCATCAGCTCCTATTGCTGATGGTCCAACAGCTTTAAGGAATGGTTTTGAAACAGCCTCAACAGCAACAGCAATAATACCTTTGAAAGTTGCTAATATATCGACGAACTTGACGAAAACCTCATCTTTGGATCCACCGCAACCTGAACAAATTTGTACCACATCACCTATCGTATCAGGACTTAAAACAGTAGAAGGTCATAAAGTTCTCTTTTTATCCAAACTTGTTCCGTCAACGAATGCTCTAGACATCAAGAAATATTTAGCGGATAAACTTGGTACTTCCTTCATTTTGAACGTGGAAAAAATTATTCATCGGAACTACACCAAATATTCATCTTTCAAAATACGTGTACCAGACTCAGTTTTTCATGTTTTGAACTCATCGTTATTCTGGCCAAATGGTGTAATAGTACATGAATTTGAGTATAAATCAAACAACCGGAACTTAATTCAAAACCCTTTTCGGCAAAATCAGACAACGCGGGATCGACGTCGCAGCTTAAGGAATTATTGATTTATTACCAAAATGTGAATGGACTTCGGACTAAGACCAATATGGTCTACAAAAATATAAACAATCTTCCTCACGACGTCATTGTTCTAACAGAAACTTGGCTGAATTCTTCTATTCTTGACTCCGAGCTTTTTGATGCTTCCTATCAAATCTTCAGACGCGATCGATCGATCAACGATAATTCCGACACTGTTGGAGGAGGACTTCTCTTTGCTATTAAGAATTGTCATACTTGCCACCTGGTTAATGACTTTCGATCTTTACAAATCGAGTTACTATGTATTAAACTTAAATTGGAGTCCGGACATTTATTTATAATATCGGCTTATATACCTCCCAATAGCAATAACAATATCTACGAACAATTTAATGATTGTATAGAAAGCCTATATAACCTCTTGGAGCCAAAAGATGAAATTTTGATCGTAGGTGACTTCAATCTACCAAACCTTGACTGGATACAAATGGATGGCGACAACTTTTTTATTCCAATAAATGCATCTAGCTCAAATGAGCTTACAATTATCGATGGTATGTCGTCGTGTGGTCTTAGCCAGTTTAATGGAGTGAAAAATCATATGGATAGAGCTCTCGACTTAGTTTTTTTCTCCGACAATATGTGTACTGAAACTGCAGTGATAGCTTCGGCTGTTAAACTTATTGTTGAAGACCGATTTCATCCTGCTTTAGATATTGCACTTAAATTAAATATGTCTTCTCCAAATAATAATTACGATAACAATAGACTCGAATTTAACTTTAGTAAGTGTGATTATGTTAATTTATTTGATTTATTATGTACCATTGACTGGAACCAATTATTTTTAAACTTAAATGTTGATAATATGTGTAATGTCTTCTACAAAACACTCTTTGACTGTTTCAGTAAAAGTATTCCATTCAAAAAACCTCGTAAGATCTCGAATGTTCCACCATGGTTCGATTCTCATCTCAAAAACTTGAAAAATAAAAGAAACAAAGCTTGGATACAATATAATAGGACTAGAACTGATGATGACTATAGAACGTTCCTTATTCTTAAGCAATTATTTAATGACTATTCAAACTCTTTATATGAAGAATACATTGATAAAATTGAATGTAATCTTAAATCTAATCCAGAAAATTTCTGGAATTTTGTCAACTCTAAGAAAAAGACTTGTGGGTATCCTAACTCTATGTCTTATTTATCATCATCTAGCCATGAACCTAAAGTTATTGCAAACATGTTTGCAAGCCATTTTAAGAAGCGTTTGATGAGCCTAGTACTGAACATTTTTCTTATTCTTCTTCTTCAGTATTGAACTATCCACATTTAAATGACATTAATTTTAACATAAGTGAACATACCGTTTCATATAACATATTGAATTTAGACGAAAGCTTTAGTCCAGGCCCTGATGGTGTACCATCCTCTATCCTAAAAAAATGTGTTCATTATTTATCATATCCGTTATGTGTTCTCTTTAACATGTCTTTGAGAAATTCAACTTTTCCATCTATCTGGAAAAGCTCATTTATTACTCCAGTACACAAGAAAGGTCCTAGAAATGAAATTATGAACTACCGACCTATTGCCAAACTATCTGTGATACCTAAACTGTTTGAGTCTATCGTTTGTAGTGTCCTTTCCTTTCATTGTAGTTCTATTATCTGTGATAACCAGCATGGTTTTGTCAAGAAAAAGTCTACTGTTACTAATCTGTTTAACTTTACGTCCTTTTGCTTAGATAATTTTGAAAAGCGTAAGCAGGTAGATTGTGTATTTACTGATTTTAGTAAAGCGTTCGACAAGTTGTGTCATAAAATACTTATTCCTAAATTATCTCAACAAGGTTTTAACGAAAATTTCTTAAATTGGATTTCATCGTATTTAGAAAATAGACATTATAGTGTAATATTTCGTAATGAGTGTTCGAGTCCATTTGTTGTAAATTCTGGTGTTCCCCAGGGCAGCCACTTAGGCCCGATTTTGTTTATTTTATTTATAAATGACCTTGTTGCGATCATAAAAAACTCGTCTGTCCTGATATATGCTGATGACATTAAACTTTTCAAAAGTATAAATTCTACATCTGACTGTCTACTTCTGCAGGAAGATTTAATATTATTTAGGGAATGGTGCAATAAAAATCGTCTTGTTTTAAATGTTGACAAATGTAAGACCATGAGTTTTACACGCAAGAAAAATCCAATTATTTTTGATTATATGTTTGATTCTTGTCCATTAAGTAGAGTATCTATTTTTTCTGACTTGGGAGTAGTTTTAGATTCCAAACTTACATTTACTGAACATATAAATTTTGTAGTTAAAAAAGCAAATAGAGTCCTTGGGTTCATTAAGAGGTTTGGTCGTGATTTCCGTGATCCTTACGTTCTAAAATTACTTTTTATTTCTTTCGTGAGACCAATTCTCGAATACGCCTGTGTAGTGTGGGCACCTTATTATTCTGTACATATAGTTAGAATTGAAGCGATTCAGAGAAGATTCTTGCGTTTTTGTCTCCGTTCTCTTCCTTGGTTTCGTGGAATTACTCTGCCCCCGTATTCTCAAAGGCTTTCTTTTATTAACCTGCCTTCTTTGTCAAACCATAGGAAATATCTACAATTTTGTTTCATCGTTAAAATAATAAATGGAGCTATATCATCACCATCAGTTCTTGTTCATTTTAATTTCAGTTTCAGCCGGTCAAGCATACGACTACAAAGACCTATTAACCAAATTTTTAGCAGATCGAACTATGGTGCACATAGCCCTCTAAATCAACTAATTGACTTATACAATAAATTTCATTTTCTTATTGACTCACCAAATGACAATTTAAAAAGCCTTAAATTCAAAACATTGTTTTATAACAGTTTAAATTAAATTTAGATTTAAGTTAGTAATTAAGTTTTTATGTATTTATAAGCATGTCACGTTAGTATTTAACGAAATTGAATAAATTGAAACTTTTCTGGCTAGGTCAGTGTCGCTGTACAGCTCGTACAGTTCTTGGTTGAATCCTAGTCTAAATTCTCCATTTATGCAGACAGGACCAAATATCGCTCAAAGAATTTTTCACTCAAAGCAGCCCAAAGCGTTTTCATCGGATGTTGTCATGGTCCATGTCTCTGCACCATACATTAGGACCGGGATGATGGGGGTTTTGTAGAGTGTCACTTTAGTTGCTCGGGAGAGGACTAAACTACTCAATTGCCTTCTAAGATCAAAGATTTCAGCGCTGGTGTTGTTGTCTGAGTTGATAGCGGATCCTAGATAGACGAAGTCCTTAACTACCTCGAAGTTAAATCTGTCTATGTTGACGTTTGCTCCAAGACGTCGATGTTGGTTGTCCTTTCTTTTTGACAGCATTAACTTGGTCTTGCCCTCGTTAACCGCTAGACCCATCTTCCTGGCATCCGTCTCAAGGCTCGCTCAACTGACATCATGCTGTGTTCTTTTAATTATGTCAATGTCGTCTGCGTATCCTAGTAGCTGGACGGAATATTGAAAGATTGTGCCTCTGGTGTTGACGTTGGAGTCTTGCACAATCTTTTCAAGAATGATGTTGAAGAAATCGCATGACAGCGCATAGCCTTGTCTAAAATCTTTTTTGACATCAAATGCGCCCGTTAGGTACCTTCCGACCATGATGGAACAGCGTCAGTTTTCCATTGTCATGTTACACAGACGGACGAGTTTTTCTGGGATGCCAAAACTAGACATTGCTCTGTATAATTGGTCTCTATAACCGCTGTCATACGTGGCCTTGAAATCGATGAAAAGGTGGTAGATATGACATATCGATTTGAAGTTCTTGGGTCTTCTCCAAGATCTTCCGTAGGGTGAATATTTGATCGATGGTGGACTTTCCGGTCCTGAAGCCACACTGATAAGGACCTATCCGGTTGACGAAGGGCTTCAAACGTTCACACAGCACGGCAGACAAGATCTTATAGGCGATGTTAAGGAGTCTGTAGTTGGTGCAGCTCAGGGGATCTCCTTTCTTAAGAATCGGGCAAACGATGCTGAGGTTCCATTGATCGGGCATGCTTTCCTCCAACCAAATTTTGCAGATGAGCTGGTGCATGCTCCTAACCAAATCATCTCCAGCTACTTTGTACAGTTTGGCGGCTAGCCCGTCTGCTGTAGCGGCTTTGTTCGACTTAAGTTTAGATATCGCTATCTTCACTTCGTCAATGTCGGGTGGGTGGAATTGTTGGCCTTCTGCACCCGAATGGTTCTGTATTGCTGGCGGAGTTTTGCTCGTTATCGCCATTATACAGCTTGGAAAAGTGGTCTTTCCATATCCTCAGCACTGACTGTGGTTCCACTACGATGTTCCCATGATGGTCTCTACAAGCTTCGGTTCGGGGTGTATAAGCCCTGGAGGTTTGTTTCACCTTTTTGTATAACTTTCGAACCTCGTTCCTGTTGTCTCTCTATCTCCTCGACCGCGCGCTTCTCATGCTCCCTTTTTTTCTTTCTGAGAAGTTTATGTTCCTCTCTCCTTTTCTGCCTTGTATGCCTCTTGTTTTATCTGCATGCGCTCGCCGGCACTCATCGTCAAACCAGGGGTTTCGTTGTGGGGGCCGTGTAAAACATATCTCTTCAGAGGCGGCATCTCGATGGCTGCTTGGCAGTGTTGCAAAGGATTTCTGAGGAGATTATCACGGACACGATCGGAAAATGATCTAGAAATCTCTTGCGATTGTAGCCGTTCGACGTCGAATTTTCACGTGTTGGCCTTGACCGGGATATCCGCATTCGTACCTTGGCTATAACCAGGTAGTGGTCCGAGTCGATGTTGGCACCTCGCACTGTGCGGACATCTTGCATGCCAGACAAGTGTGGTGCGTCGATCGCAATGTGATCATTCTGGTTGACGGTTGATTGATCAACAGATTTCCATGTCCCCTTTTGGATGTCGAGATGTGGGAATCGCGTACTTGCTACCATTACGTCTCGCCCCGCAGCGAAGTTGATTAGACTAAAATCGTTATCGGAGGTCGTCCCGTGTGGCTATGTCGTCCGATTATTCCACCAAAGATTTCTTCTCTACGCAGCTAAGCAGTAAAATCTCCAAGGACGATTTTAATATCATAGCTAGGGCATTGCTCATAGGAGCTCGTAAAAACTTTCTTTGGTGTCTTCATCCTTTTTTCAGTGAGCGCGTGAGCGCAGATGAGGCTTATGTTGGTGAATAATTTAGCCTTGATGCGGATTGTCGTGTTGCGCTCATTCACTGAGTTGAAACTCAAGACCTTCCTCCTGAGTCGAGTACCAAATACAAATCCAAATACTCGCTGATTTCGGAGTTGTTCATATATCTGCTTCCACTAGTTGTTCGGCTGCACGTGGTCTGTTAAGGGACCTAACATTCCAAGTGCAACACTGAAATTCGTTGTCCTTAAATCGTTTACGTGGGTCGTCACCATTAATTCTGTCCGTATCCGAGGCTTGTTGGTGTTCCGCAACCATGTGGCCGGGCAGTCATCCCGACGCACGACCCCCAACCTTTAAGGGCCAGGTCTTTACTTTAACTCTGAGACGAAGAGCCGACCAAACCGCTCCTTATAGGCCTGGGCTGCGAATATGTCATAGTAGCCCTATAAGGTGTTCACTAAGTAGTTCATCCTGACTGGACCTGTAGACGCCACCGTTGGTTCCATCGTGTGGGTTCTTCTTTATAAAGGAGGCATGCCTTAGTCGATGCACGATTTTCGCCTTGGTGTGGTGAAGGGGCTTAATTTCGAATCTTCAGCAATCCAGCTGCGGAAAACGACAACTAAGAAAACCACCAATGATGAAAAGCTTACAAGAAAAAAATCGAACTGGGGTATACGCTCAAGCGTCGGCAGAGGTCACGGCTCTCATCGAGTAGATCTCCTTCCCGCACTAGATGGTTTGACTATCAAAGGTACGGAGACCTCGGACAGACCTCCTTCCAGAGGCAGTCAAACCGAGTACGAGCTACTGATGGGCCCAAGTCAAGAAGAGACTACGCTGAAGTCTGCTGCATCCCTCAAAGCTTCGAGGCAGCGCAGCACTTATGGGCACGGGTCAATCTTACAATTTGACACAATTCCAGGACTGATGGAGACCAGCTTAAGCTCTTCTGGGTTCTTGGACATAGCAATATAGAAGGGAACGAAATAGTAGATGAACTAGCCAGGAAAGGGTCAGAAGCAGACAGAAGTAGTAGCGACCATTCAGTTAGGGGACCACACGTCCCGATTGGGGTACTCAAGAGGAAGATAGACCTTAAATCAAAAGAGAAAATCAATAACTCCTGGAAATCCAGGAACAATTGCGTAATCTCGAGAAGTTTATGGCCTAACACTAATGAAAAGGAAACTCGGTATAATCTTGATAGATGTACTAACGGGTCATCATTTGCACCCGATTTCTGTAGAAGCTGTCAGGATGAGGAGGAAATAAAAACCATTAAACACCTGCTCTGTGACTGTCCGAAACTCCAAACTAACCGACTCCGTCATTTCGGAAACAGGTTTGTTGGGGAACTGGATGATCTAGCACAGGTCTCAATGGCAAACATGAGGAAATTCAAATATAGCTCAGGCTGGTTCGTTAACGAGCTAGTCTACGTTAACCGGTAATTTTGATGAGTCTCGATGCTACTTTTATTCTAATAGGGCATCACAATGGACCAGTAGGCAACCGTGTACGCAACAGTTTCACGCTGTGCACACCCCTCTTCACCTAACCTAACCTAGTGGACACATACCACCTCCCCCTCTCTCTTTTTGCCGCCGCCAACAACTTCCCACTGGGGTGGGAACATTGGAACCCAATCTTCGGTTGAGGTACTGGGCACCCGATGTTCACCGCGGGGAGGTGGAGAGTAGGAGTTGATTGACAGATGTTGCTGTGAACGCTTGTGTCCTCTTGAATGCACGTGTCTACCCTTCGAACATCACATCATCAACATCATTTACTGTTCAGTATCTCAGGAAGTAGTGGTTCTACAAAATTATTTTTTGAACAGGGCCTTTGTCTCGGCTGGACACTACCGTGCCCTTTGATTTACTAACAAAAGTATTTCCATTGAAAAAGTGCATTTCGGCGGTTACAGCAAATTTATTTGCAAATCAAGCTCTGTAAGCTGTCTCATTCAAACCTGGTTTCTTTTTAAATATTCCAGAATTCTCAAACGGCCTAGTCTGAAACTCTCAATCTCAATACCTGCTGTTGGGTCTCTAGTTACAAGCGTAGGCTAGAACAAGGTCAGTTAAACTTTCATTTATTGAGACTTATCACAATTAAAGCATTGCTTGTTTTCCAGAAACCGAAAAGAACATTTACAAGGACAATAAGATACTGAAAATGAGTCTATCAGACATGCTGGATGCAATTCGCAGAGACAACTTAGAAGAGCTAAGAACATTACTTTCATTGCAAAAATGTAGTGAGACCCAAACTCTTCGAAACGATCTGCTTCACGAAGCTATTTATTGCAACAAGACAGCAATTACGGAATTCCTTCTCCAAGTTGGGTCCAATCCAAACTCAATAGTCTATTCGTCAACACCACTTCATATTGCTGTAAATCATGGTAACTTGGAAATTATAGAAATGCTCCTTAACCACGGTGCTGATATAAATGCAAAGGATGATGATGGGAGTTCCCCTCTTGTGTATGCTATTGAAAATAAGAAAAACGATGCAGCCCAATTGTTATTAGAAAGAGGAACTCGGTTACTTTCTGACAATGAAGGAAGAAGTCCACTTCATGTTGCTGTTACACGGTGTTCATTGAAAATAACTAAAATGCTTTTGCAAAACGGGGCTCCTGTCAACGCGGTTATTACTTCTGGCTTCGAGAAAGGTTATACACCACTTCACTGTGCCTGTTCCTCAACAACAGTAGACATCGACATCATAGAATTTCTCTTAAGCAATGAAGCTGGTGTTAATTTAAAAACAGAAGACGGGTTGACATCTCTCCATATTGAAAGCCAAATCGGCAATGTTCGAGTTATTAATTTGCTTCTGAATTACAATGCTGATATTAATGAACGTGACAATTACTCATATACTCCACTTTTCTGGGCCATAGAATGTTTAAAAGAAGATGCTGCACTTATGTTGATAAAAAAAGGAGCTGAAGTAGACGATGAGTTTTGCAATGGAGACACAATTCTTTGTTTGGCAATAAGGCGGGGGTTATCGAGTACAGTTGAAGAAATTTTAACTCGCTGTCCTGATCCGCAAGGGGAAATTTCAAAATGTAAAGGATCATTCCGAGATTTACCTAAAGAGATTATCAACATTCTGTTAAATTATTGTTTTTATATTGAATTTTTCCACACTGCAATACGTGAGGGGTATATTCAAATAATCGAAAGCATTTTGAAGGACAGACTTGATTTGACTGCAAATTTTGATGTTATAAGATCCAGTGTGCACATTGCTGTCAAAAGCGGACAGATTAAATCAGTCCAAGTCTTAATAGCCCATGGAGCAGATGTTAATGGCAAAGATGAAACTGGAATGACTCCATTGCTGTATGCAATTCAAGACCTCAATATAGAGATGACTAAATTACTCATTTCCCATGGAGCTGATGTTAAGATTGCCGATGATGCCTTTGGCAAAACTGCATTGCATATTGCTGCGTTACAAGATCGTAATATCAACCAAGGACTACACTGTGCTTTAGAAATAGCTAAAATGCTTTTAGCCTACGGAGCTGATGTAAATGCAGCAACTACAACAGAAAAACTAACCCCGCTTCATGTCGCATGTCAAAACTCCCATTCAGATTTAGTAGAACTTTTTTTGAACCACAACGCTAATGTTAATATAAAGGATAAAAATGGCAAGACAGCAATTGGGATTAGTGTGACCAAAGACGAAAAATTGACTAAATTGCTGCTTGAACATAAAGCGAATGTAAATTCACAAGATATCGATGGGTGTACAGCTCTTCACAGCGCATTTGGTTCAATGCGATCTGGCATCGTAGAATTGCTTCTTAAATTTGGTGCTGACATTAATATCAAGGACAGAAATAACCGTACCCCCATGCATAAGGTTCTTTTGGGCATAATTCCATTTATAGATGGCGAAGCAACATTTTATATTAGGCGCCACGCATTTGCACTGGATGCCATCAATCTATACGACATCAATGATTTACCATTATCGTTATTCTTGTCAAAATTATCGTTAATCTTGTCAAAATTCCATGTCACTGATGAGTTCGATATGGAATCACACTTAAAAAATTGCAGACAGGAAATTGAAAAGTTGAAATTTGTGAATGTGCCCGGATATCAATTGACTTGTTACGCCCTGATGACGAGGAGCATTCATTCTTTGGCAAGTTATGTTAAAAATGAAGACCTCATTACACATTTTGCATCGGATGGCTTTACAACTGAATTCCCAATATATGCGCCAATTATTGAAGGCCGTTTGCGAAATGCTTTTCAAAGACGCCCACTAATTGGCGATGCAAATGAATTTTTCAGACATCACTTTCAACTACCGTATGTATGCGTTGACCATATACTAAGCTGCTTGAGTTCGGATGATTTGCAGAACTTAAAGGATGCTATGTAAATTGCTGCTTCCTTATCATAAGATTTTTAAACCTATTTTTTTTGTTTTAAACAAGACCAAAAATGTATGTTGCGTTATTGTGAATATTTTGATTTTCTTTGGGTTTTTTATTTTTTTAATAAACATGAATTGCTGATGACGATGAGTTTGCCTTTTTAATCGAAACGTCTTAAAAAAATCTGAAGTAAGAGAAAAAAGGGTAGTTCTGCTGATCGTAGATTTTCTCCGAAGAAAAACAACGCATGCCGTTTACATGCGATATCCTGGGGCGGCTGAGGCCCTACTCTGTATTTCAATTCAAAAACAAACATTTTCGGAAACGAATATTTTGCTCGGACCTAAAGCTAAATCTACATGTTTGCCCAGCATAAAATTACCGAGCCAATAGATCAGATGGCTGAGCGTCAACATCTTCACTTGTTATTTTTTTTTTCGGATTTTAGGCCGTGTGCAAATTGAGTTAAAAATGGGTTAAAACTTGACGTTCGGTTAAATTTTGACATTCGCATTAAATACAATTTGACTAGCTACGGAGCCGGTTAAAATATAGGCCCTATTATGGATCACAACTCAACTTAGTTGAGTTGTAATCAAGACAATTCAATTTTAAGACAACTGCAAAAAAAATTCGTATTATGGTAGACAACTTTTTTCAGTTGAGTATACCAAATACGTTGCATACTTTTCTGTGCTTGTTTTGTGTCAAAAACAGCCGTGTAAAGTAAAATAAGTATTTCAATGTTTTGAACTCAGTGAACAGTTTTATTAGGCGTTTTTCTTTTTTAGTTCAGAGCTCCGAACTCTGAGTGTTCAGAGCTTGCTGAACACGCTCTGAACAAATGAAGCTCTGAACATTTTCTGAACGCTCGGATTTCGTTTTGAAATGCAATTGAGCATTTTTAGTTCAGACATCGACCCTTCGTATTTTTGAAAGCTGAAATTAACATTTTTTCATTAATAAATAAAATAATTAAATAATTATTCAAAATAAAACTAATCATCTTTGCCTGAGCGACTTGTTTCCACCACCATTTCAATTCTTTTGAGAAAAACACGCTTGCGCTCAGCATTTCGTTCATTACGCTCGGTCTCTTTTTTCTGAGCGCGCCGTCGAACTCTGAACACTCAGAATCAGTGCTCTGAACGAAAAAAGTAACACAACTTTAATGCTCTGAACACTCTGAACTAAAAAAGAAACACAACTTTTCGTTTGACAGTTCAAGCTCTGTTCAGATATAAAAAAGAAAAACGCCTATTAAAAAGACAAAATAATACGAAATGGAGAGTTCTATTGATTTGTTTTTTTTTTTTTTGTAAACAAAGGAATTGACGGAAAAAGCCATTGGTGGAAGCACCTCTAAGTTGCTATCGTTTTCAAAATACATAAAAAGTATTATTTGTAAACAAATTCTTAGATGAGAAGTGTTGATTTAATGTCTCCGTTTTGTTGCAGATTTATAAGATTTTTGACTCAACAAAGACGCATTTGTTTATGTGTTAAATGAAATCAAAGATAATTTCAACCACAGCGTTCCTCCGCAGTCCCACCAAATCTCAAACTCAGACCTGCCCAATGTTTCATGGCAGAAGGAAGTTACCAAAAGTGCAGCGGTAATGATTTTAATCTAGGCCTTGCTCAGCCAACCGATGGGAGATGCTGGATATCATTGAGAGTAACATTTAATGACTCAATTTCGATTGGCTGAAAGTGTGAGTCCAGAATCTTGTCACAATACCATATAGCACAAACAAGAAACATTATTGAAAGAACGATTGGCGTGATCAAAAGTTTCACGTGCCTTCTATCTGCTTTTGGTTTGGTTTCTGCTGTAGAATTTCAATCAACCTCTCGAATTTGGCAGATTTTGTGATTTTAGACTAAAAAAATTATTTGCTTGCAAATGTTTTGATTATTTTTTCTTAAACTTGCATTTTTTTCTCCATTTCCTCAATAAAAAAAAAAAAAAATTTGAACACAAAAATACACTACACAACTGGTTAATAGCAGTTGTCTAATTTTGCCAACAATCACAACTAAAAGACAACTCAACTGGCTTACATAATACCCCGAACCCGAACACTACTAAAAAGTCAACCATTTTTTAGTTGACTACTGGTTGACTGGTGGTTGACTTATGAGAGTCAACTAGTTGTGATCGGTAATACCGATTGTCGGATTACAACTCAACTTTCTTCTTAGTTGTCTTACATAATAGGGCCTTAAGTCTTACCTTGATTGCAGACAACAATGTGTAGTGGCAAAAGGAAAATCTTCCAACTTTGTAAATGTACCGCATGGCGCCCCCCAAGAATCAGTACTTGGTCCTATTTTCTTTTCAATGTACATAAACAGCCTACCGCTTAAAGTTAAACATTGCTCTATTCATTTGTATGCAGATGATGTGCAACTTTTGATCTGTCGACCTCTACTTGCGAAAGATGAGGCTGTCTCCGAGATGAAAGAGGACCTGCTTAGTATTTCACGTTGGTCTAGAATCAATAATCTTCATCTTAACCCTATCAAGTTAAAAACGTTACCCATCTATCGGAAGATATTTGACTCATCGATTTTACGCCCCCTATGTATCGGAAATGAAACGATTGGTTATGTTGATACAGCGCAAAACCTAGGTATGGTATTCAATCGTACTCTTACTTGGAACGACCATCTTAACAGTTCAATAGGTAAAGTTTACGGCATCCTTAGATCTCTTAGAATCACTCAGCACTTCATCCCACAAAAAACTAAGCTACTGTTGGCTAAAACGCTTTTACTTCCTTTATTATTCTATTGCTGCGAAGTATTTAGTGACTTAGAATCGGTGACATCGCACAGACTTAATGTTGCATTCAACAACATTGCACGTTTCGTGTATAACCTTCGTTCTTTTGATCACGTCTCTTTTTATTCCAAACAACTATGTGGTTGCAGTTTAGATAAATTTCGATCACTTTGCTATCTGCATCTTATTATAAAATCAAAACAACCGAACTATTTGTATAGTAAGCTGAATTTTCCTAATTCTACGAGGTCATTCATTCTTATTAGTCCACGATTTAAATACCTTAACTCTCAACGTCAATTCTTTGTTCATGTCATTGGCCTTTGGAACTCTCTGCCAATTACTATAAGAGCAGTGGTAAGCATAAGGAGATTTAAATCTTTACTTTTTACATATTTGGCAAATCGTTGATATTGTTTAGAATTCTTCAATTGTGTTTTCTTTGTTCTTTTCATTTGATTTTAATTTTTATTTATTTTTTTTACTTCTAACATTAAACGTAAAGATCTTTAATATTATTCAAGGCTCGCAATAACTCACAAGATGTATTATCTTACTTTATAAGCGATTTTAATAAATAAAGTAAACAAGGTCAACTCTTTCCAAAATGTGTTGCTTGAACTTTATGATGAATACGTCCCTACTAAGTCGGTAAGAGTACTCAATAATTGTTGTCCTTGGTTCAGCTCGTCTGTACTTTTGGCCATCAAGCATAGAAACATACTGCATAGTAGGTGGAGGGGAGGCACAGACCAACCGCTGAGAACTGGAAAGCTTTTAAGTTTGCTCGCAATCAAGCAACTCAAAAAATTCGATTATCTAAATTCAATTATTATTCATCCAAACTTAATACCTCTTTACCATCAAAAAAGTTATGGAGCAATTTAAGACAAATTGGCGTTTGTAAGAACAAAGGTTCTCAATGCTCGCTAGACCCTGATGAACTAAATGATTTTTTGCTTGGTGACTTAACTCCTCTTTATGATTTTGAACTAAACACTCAACTCAACTCTTCTGATTCCATTGCTAGCCTGGAAGATTTTCAAGTGGTCAATGAAGATGATGTAGCGAAATGTGTGATGGCCATAAAGTCTGACTCTATAGGTGAGGATGGAGTACCCATATGCTTCGTTAAATTATTATTGCCATTTATCATTTCCCATCTCACTCACATAATAAACTGGTGTATTATAACTTCTACTTTCCCTGTTTCCTGGAAAGTTGCCAAAGTTCTTCCAATTGTAAAAAAGCGAGATTGTATGACTCCGGCAGACTTCAGACCAATCAGCATCCTACCATGCCTCTCTAAGGTCTTCGAGAAGATAATTGAGAAGCAAATTTTAAGGTACATTACGTCCAATAATTTGTTATACTTCAAACAATCTGGCTTTAGAGCTAACCATAGCTGCTCCACTGCTATTGTGAATCTTATCGAGGACATTAGGGTGGACTATGATAAGGGTTATTTAAATCTTCTGTGCCTGCTCGATTTTTCCAAAGCCTTTGATAGAGTAAACCATAATATTTTGCAGCGCAAACTGCAATGCTTCTTTGGTTTTGGTGAACGGGCATGCAAACTCCTTGCTGATTATCTGTCTGGTAGATCGCAGAAGGTGTTTTCTGATGGTAGATACTCACTTTCTAAACCTGTTGTACAAGGGATCCCACAGGGATCTATTCTCGGACCAATACTTTTCTGCCTGTTTATCAATGATCTGCCGTCTTGCTGTTCACATGCCTCGGTCCATCTATATGCGGATGATGTTCAACTCCATCTATCAAAGCCCTTCAATCAGCTGGATGAACTTTCACTCTCCATGAATGAAGATCTACGTCAAATAAACGCATGGTCTATTGCCAATGGGCTACTCTTGAACCCGGCTAAATCACAAATCATTCCTACACCAAGAAAAAGTTTGATCTCTGCATCATTCCGGACATACGGTTGCGAGATGACAAAATTAAAGTGGTTGAGCATTGTACAGGGTGCGCCAGAGAAACTTACTTATTTGAAAAAATTCCCGCGCGGTGAGTTGGGTGGGTAGAGGGGCAAGAGGGGGCGCATATGGAGGGGAAAGTTCCCAAGTTTGTTTCTCCCTCCAGTCAGTTGCCATCATGCTCTGGTCTAGAGAGCAGCGGGCCTTCGCAGTTGAGAGCTTCTTTTCTAACGGTCGCTCACTTGTTGCTACGCAACGTGCCTTCCGCGCTCGCTTTGAAATTCCTCCTCACAGACTCGTTCCTGGCCGTAATTCGATTCTGTCGTGGGTTAACTCATTTCGGGAGTGTGGAAGTGTCACTAAATCCAGAAATGGACTTCAACGGACCATCAGAACTCCGGAAAATATCGAAAGAGTGAGGCAGTCAGTTGTGCGTTCTCCCCGGCGTTCGGCTCGCAAACACGCAGCTGCTATGGGAATTTCTGACACCACTGTTCGACGAATTCTCCATAAAGACCTTCAATTTCATCCCTATAAATTGGCTGTTGTGCAAGAGTTAACTGAACGCGATTTTGTGAATTTGTTTCCCCGACCGCTTCATCTCTCTCAGAGGCGATCTCCAATGGCCGGCACGCTCTCCAGATTTGACTCCATGCGATTTCTTTTTATGGGGTTATTTGAAATCCCTGGTTTATGTCGATCGACCACGGGCCATAGCACACCTCAAGAACAACATTCGCGACGCCATTGCCAACATAACGATTGATATGCTGCGAAGAGTGGATACGAATTTCAAAAATCGACTTCATCAGTGTATGCGCAATGGGGATCGCCATTTATCCGATGTCATTTTTAAGACTGCATAAAAAAAAATTGGGATATTGTATTCTCAAATATAAAAAAAATTTAAAACAATAACTGAAGTGCTTTTTTTTTATTGACCTTTCAAATAAGTAAGTTTCTCTGGCGCACCCTGTACTAGCCTCGGGTTTGTTATAGACCGTTCTTTATCTGGGTATAAACACACCAATGCAATCATTGGTCGCATTTACGGGTGTTTGCGTAAATTATGGCCCTCAGCTGACTATACTCCCGTTGAAACTCGACGAAAACTGGTAGTTTCCTTAATTATACCATTAATTTGTTACGCTGAAATTGTTTATAGTGACCTTGACTCGCTATCTAAACGGAAACTTCAAGTCGCCTTCAATGATGCTGTAAGATATGTCTATGGGCTTCGAAGAAACGACCATGTTTCTGACTTTGCTAAGAAACTCTTAGGTTGCACTTTACAGCAATACCTCGATGCAAGAAACTGCTTATTTTTACATAAACTTATTCAACTTAGGATGCCGTCTTATTTATAGAACAGACTTTCATTCAATCGATCCACTAGAAGCAACAATTTAATCCCTCATCAATATAATTACTTGAATTCATCCCGTTTATTTTTCATTCGTGCTGTCAGACTCTGGAATTCTCTACCATCAATAATCAAATTAATTGTAAACGTTAAAAAGTTTAAAACTGCAATTTTTCTTCACTTCTCATCCCTCCCAGTCCAACATTAACCCTAATCCCACTATGATCCTATTCCTATTCCCAAATCCCAACTCCCACAAAGATTTGCTCTTCATAATTTATCTTTTTTTAATTTTTGTTTTCTTAATCAATGTTAACTTTACACTACTAAGTACTATAAAAGATGTTATCTTACTGTACAAACCGTTATTGTCAATAAATAAACTTAAACTTAAATAATAATAATAATAATAATAATATTTAAGATCCCATAAAGCATAGCCAATGGCCATCGTTTCGTTCGTCACGAAACACTGTAACACTGTTCAAAAACTATCATTACTCTTGGGTCTATGGTACCCTGAAGCTTAAATATTTCCAACTGCACAACTGGAAAATTAATAAATGACTGATTTTAGACTTATGCTACGATAATAATGAGAATTCCATGGGTGGCACTGGCGTGGGTTTTTAAAAAATTCAAAAAAATGTTTGTTTCCAATATGGGGCTGGACCCCAGGGTAGGGTTTCAGGGTTCAGCTAATTTCAGAACCTTTCCAAAGAATGAAAAAACAAAAACACCCAAACTCTTCTTTTTAAACATTTTCTGTTTTGTTGCCTTTATTTGTTTTTCACTGATTTCTTTAATCAATTCATTTTTTTTTTTCATCTAAGAGATATATATTATTATAGTACATACATTCCAAATTAAATTTAAAATTTTCTTTTTTTTAGTTTTGTTTTTCTTTTACTTTTATTTCGTTCATTTTGATCTTATATACATAATGGTACATTAAAGTGTGAATAATATTAACAACGTTCATAATATTACAATAATAATATTAATAATAATAATAATCATTTTTTATTTATTTTTTTTGTTTGTTTTACTTTTGTTTAGTTTGTTTCTTGTTAAATATAAATTCAAATCCTGAAAAACACACAATACGTTTTTTTTTTCTCTTAAATGTGATACTATTTCATTTAATGTTTAATTTTCTGTTAAGTTTTTTAATGTTAAATGCATATTTTTATTTTTAATATTTTAAAAATTTAATTTTTAGTCTATTGTGATCTGAAACTACTTAAAGCATAGGTTTATGTAATACAATGTGATTTTTTTTGATTCTTCATTTTTAATACATTTTTTATATTTTTGTTTAAACAAAATTTGTGTTTTTTAATATTAAAAAATTGTTTAGCAGCATTTTGCTGATATGCAAATTAAATATAAGAAAACTGCAACTGTGTATTGTGTTTTATCACTATTTTAAAAAATAGAAAACAATTATTTTTGTTTTTACTTACAAACTAAAATAAATAAATTAGATTAAAAAAAATAATTAAAAACAATTTTAATGATTAAAAAAATTGTTAAAACCTAAGTGATTTGTTTTGTTGAATTTTAATTTGTTTAATACATTTTGTCTATTTTACAAATTCGCAATTAATTTTTGTTATTGTCTATTTGCTGAAATAAATTAATGGTTTTAAACGAATTACAAAAATTAATTATATACAAAAATTATAAATTGTTGTTTTAAGTAAAAAAAACAAAAAAAATTAAATAAAAAATTGATTATTCTAGCTTCTGACTGCGCGCTCGCTGGTATCTTTTGCAAGACCGTTACATTCGCTGCTGCCGGCGGCGAATTGAAACAGCTGCAGTCTCTCTCTACGATGTACAATTTGCTGCGTGGGTATGTCATTGCGAAACTGCTCCAACTGTTAGTTATTATGGATGACTAGAGTAACTGTTTGCATTGACCACGAGAGCGCGCTAGATTCGGGTCATTTCAATTGAGTTTGCGATTGGTGATGGTGCAGCTGTTGACTGGTTACTTGACTAATACTTGTCGATGGTGATTGTTGTTGTTTGCTGCTAATGCTGGTGATGCTTGTTGTTGTGATGGTTGAACTAGCTGAGCCGGTTGCATTTGGCGGTGCTGGGGCTATTCGAATCGGTTTGGATCTTTGCTGGGCTACAGATTGCGATACCGAGGTCCGGCCTCGGCCTCGGTTTTTCGTTGAATTCGGACTGCCAGACGATGTTGATGTTGGTTGAGAACAATTGCTGCCCGGTGGTGAGGTTGATGCTGAAATACGATCCAATTCAGTCATGGCTTCTTGAATGGCACGTTCGAGTTGGGAATTTAATTTTCTGCTCCTGATTTTTTATATTTTTTTTTTTGAGGGGGAGGTTGTGTGTTGTGTTTGTGTTTCAACGAAAGAAAAATGTTGTTTGTGTTATGACGTGTGTGTGTGTAGGTGGGTGATGATTTTTGTTCAAATCATATAAAAATCGAACATGAAACAAAAATTTAAAGAAAAAACAATAAATAAAAATTAATTAATATTTTTTTTTTACAATTAAGAAACTATTAAAATTAAATAAATCAAATTACTGCTACGCATTCAATTCAACAAACTTCTAGTCTAATTTTAAAGAATTGGCCAATAAACTTGCTAATTTTCAATCTAACTATCTCCTGTCGTTTTTTGAAAAGAAAAATCACATTAAATGAAAAGAAAACAAAAAAAAATTCTCACTTTCTTGTATCCTTTTGGGCCTTATGATGGGCCTCCAGACCCTCGGATAGGCTCTTCAAAGTGTTGACAGCAACGAGTTCAGCGTGCGACCGACCACCGCCACCAAACCATTGCACCCAAGTGGTTGAACTTTGATATTCACATGGTGTTGACATCCCATCTGGTTGACGTACAATTTTACCTGGCCACGCTGGATGGCCACGTGCAGCGCCCCAAATTAGTTCACCAATGTTGAAGGATTTTTGCAATCCATTTTGTGCCAAATCGATATGTATGGCTGAGGCTGTAGCAGCAAGCGATGTTGGTATTTTGGTCGTAATCAATGACGATGTCGACGAAAATGAGGATGTCGATGTTGACATGGTGGCACGGTGATGATATTGCTGATGCTGGTGATGGTGGTGGCTTGTGGTCAAATTTTTTCTATTAATTGTTGAGGTTATTGCCGACATTGATGAAGGTGGCGAATTTGTTGGCGACTCTAGAGAGGTTTGTTTTGTTGGTTTTAGGAGTTTTTTTTTCAAAATTGATTCTTAATACTTTTTGCAGTGGGATTGAGAGATGATGATTGTAAGTGGGGTGAGGTAAGGGGAGGAATGGCGAAATGCATGAAAGTGATTATTAGTATTGCTGATTTGGGGACAAAACACAATGCACGAGTTTGCTTATTTTTTTTTTAGTAGAGAGTTGGGTTAGGACAACCAGCACCTTACGAAACCATATGACAAATTTGAAGATATAAGGCCCTTAAAAAGTTAATTGCTTAATAGCGGGAGAGCATAAGCTTAAGCTTGTATACAGGCTTTCTATAAAATAGACAGCTATGCTGAAACAGCTTCTGAATTAAAGGACAATGTTTAACTCTATATCTTAGTTTACTACTGCCTCTAAACTTACACTCAGCCTTGTGAAATTCAACAATACCTGAACGCCATCTGTGGTAGAAACCAAATGTCAAAATGATTGTCAACTGTCACCTTAACCAATTGCCAATAATTGAAAGTCGTTTATCGTTTATTATTTGTGGGTATCCGATCGTTTTATCGATTAAATTTTTGCAAGTGACTTGCGATTAAAAAAGGCAAACAAGGATGCTTTTGTGGAACGCACTCTTTAAAACGTCACTTGCTCTATAAAATGTCATCCCTCTCAATATTATTTGTCAATGGATAATAAATAATGTGTGGGATAAATAACCCACTGGCTATACACTTCGGTAATCAGATCAGCACTGGACAAGATGGTAAACTTGAATTAACTCATTAAAGTCCAGCGGTCAGCAGGTATGTGCATCACGGGAGCACTTCGCTCAACACCAACGGCAGCTTTAGAAGTAATTCTCAACCTAACACCTCTTGAAATCTTCTCCAAAATGGTGGCAGCTAGCTCATGCGTGAGGCTTAGAGCCAAGAGCCACATCTCAATGGATCAGTAACAATACTGGTCATACTACTTAGACGAATTCAGATCTATCCCAGATCGCTTAGACTATACCACCCCAAAAATGGTATTCGATAATAACTTCCATGTTTCCATCCTTTCAAGATCTTTTTGGGAAGAAGGCGGACCTCTGGAAGAAAACACGATACACTTCTATACAGACGCTTCAAAGACCGACTACGGAGTTGGAAGTGGTATCTACTCGAAACAACTGAATCTCAGTCTATCATATAGACTTCCCAATCAATGTAGTGTGTTCTAGGCAGAAGTAATGGCGGTAAAAGAGGCACTATCCTGGCTCAAAGAAAACGTTATATCTTTCAAGGATATACATATCTTCTCGGGCAGCCAAGCCGCTCGCAAACCTCTCGCGTCTGTTTCCACAAACTCTGTAATAGTTTACGACTGTCGATCATCTCTGAATGAGATGACAGAACAGTTAAACTTTCACCTCATTTGGGTGCCGGGCCACAGAGACATACTGGGAAATTGCAAATCTGATGAGCTCGCCAAAACCGGAACACTTCACAAAATAGGAACACCACTTGCTACATGCAAACAACTTCTCAAACAATGCTACATGGTCACAGGGTACTACCTGCCTAGCAACGAACCAAATATGGCCAAGCATAGACCTGAAGCGGTCAAAAGGCTTGGTTTCCCTGAGCATGCAAAATATAAGCTTCACAATTAGAGTCATAACAGAACACTGCCTCATAGGTAGACATTCTTTGAGGCTAGAGGTCTACATAAATGACTTCCGTAGAAGCTGCCTGGACGAGGAGGAAGAGGAAACAGTCCAATACCTTCTATGTACATGTCCGGCACTCTCCAATAGAAGGAATAACTATTTCGGTATTCCCTTCTTCGATAATACCAGTGAACTGGCAACGATCGACACAAGATGTCTCTCTAATTTCATTAAAAGGAAAAAAATGATTTGTTTACCGGACCCTTGAGGTCTAAGTGAATTTTTTTTATTTTCACACCCCAAATTGTTTCTCTGTTTGGCAAAAAAAAATTCGACTAGCTTTGTACATTGTATTTCCCGAAATAGACCTTAAAGGATGTTCGTTCCATTATACGCGGGCAATCCGCAGCAAGATTAACGATACTATACCAAAGCGGAGGACCAATCCCAATCCCCATATAAAGCTCCTTGTTTACCTAACCATTATTTAGTCCAAATTATATACAAAAAGCGCTCGGTTTATTAAAATTATGAACGTAAGGCCTTTGTCTGCTCTGGCTGCTTATTAAAAGAAACATTTTTGAATTCGTATGTTCATATTTTTTTTTTTTTCATTCGGCTGATCGTTTTTCTTAAAATCTATGAACAACGGGTGGGAAATAACTTCACACAAATTTCTGATGAAGTGATTTCCCACCATAGTTGGGATATAACTTCACCAAAAAAAAGTGAAGATAGTTCCCACTTGAGGTGAAGTTAATTCCCAGTGAAGTTAGTTCCCTGCACCAGGATTTCAGTACTTGCTTTCAGCCAAAAATTAAACAAACTGTTATATTCGATGGAACTAAGAAGAATATTTGTCAAATATTAATTTGAAAACAATGCCAACTCTTGAAATTAAAAGCATTAATTCGAAACAATGCAATGGCACAAAATTATAGTCTGCTAATGAACAAGTTTAGTGTAATACTAGCTTAAAATGACGTTTCAGACATGACTCAAACGTCATTTTAAGCTAGAATCACACTGTATTCTCTTAAAATTTTTCATTTGCGGACTATAATTTTGCGCCAATGTTTTTTGTCATTCTTTTTAATACTCTTAACAGTCATTTTTCTGTCAAATGCCAAACTAAAATTGTTTTACTGCGATTATTTTGAAGTTTGAAACGATTATAACAGTTCAGTTGTAAATTTCATTATGTGTAAACCCAACAAAAACAAAGGAAACTATAGAACATACGTTATACCCTATTCACATTCGCGGGCTTCAATCAGAATCAAATTGACGTCTAATGACTTCTTGAGCACTCATTTGCAAGAAAGAGTGCAAAAATGGAATTGAAAAATCTCTGGAATCAAATTGACAACTTGCCATGTGACAGCTGTTTTTTTTTCCTTGACAAATCAGAATACAAATTGTATTTCTTTAATTTTCGAAGTCTTTATTTGAATTCTCTTTAATTATGTATGTCAAATTGGAACATAAATCAAACAAAAAAAAACATAAATAAAGGGTTTTCCAATAAGAGGTGTTATTTTGAATAGCTCGCTATTTCGGTAGCTGTCACTTTTGACAGTTGTTCTTTGGCTCTATCGCTTGTGCAAAGTGACGATGGAGAACTCACGCTGCTCTATCAAGCTTGGCAATGAGCTTACGGAATCTTTCGACGTCAAAAATGGATTCAGACAAGGCGATGCACTGTCGTGCGATTTCTTTAACATCATTCTTGAGAAGATAGTCCAAAACTCCACCGTCAACACCAGAGGCACTATCTTCTATAAATCTGTTCAACTTCTCGCGTACGCCGACGATATTGATATAATGGGAAGAACACAGCGTGATGTCAATGGCGCCTTTGTGAGAATTGAGACAGAAGCGGTAAAAATGGGTTTAGCGGTAAATGAGGGAAAAACGAAGTACAAGCTGTCTTCGAGTACGGACACCCAACACCGACGGCTCGGACACAACGTCACAATAGAGGCATACAACTTCGAGGTAGTTAAGGAGTTTGTCCACCTAGGCTCCGCTATTAACACGGTCAATAACACCAGCGCCGAGATAAGACGAAGAATTACTCTTGCTAATTGCTGTCTCTTTGGGCTAAGAAAGCAACTGAGTGGAAAACCCTATCTCGAGCAACTAAGGTAAAACTGTACAAAACCCTCATCATCCCTGTCCTGCTAAATGGTGCAGAAGCATGGACCCTGACAAAATCGGATGAATGTGCCTTAGGCTGTTTCAAGAGGAAAGTTCTTCGGGTCATCTTTGGCCCCGTGCGCATTGATGGGGAATGGAGAAGGAGATACAACAGCGAACTTTACGGGTTGTACAACGACGTGGACCTAGCCAGAAGGTCAAGGTCCAGAGACTCCGATGGCTCGGTCATTTAGAGCGCATGGACACCAATGCTCCGGCCCGGAAAGCCTTCGATACTATTCCCGAGGGACGTAGAAGGAGAGGAAGACCGCGACTCAGGTGGCGCACACAAGTGGAAGAGGACCTCAATCAACTTGGAGTGCAAAACTGGAGACAGATAGCTAGGGACCGAGCTGACTGGCGGAGACTGTTGGTTGAGGCCCAAGTCCACACCGGACTGTAGCGCCACCTTAAGTAAGTAAGTAAGTCACTTTTGAAGCTGTCATTTTTTGACATTTGACAAGTAGAAACTACGCCATTAATAAAATGGATACACGCTTCAACAACGCATTGAAATTATTAAAATTCACTATAAAAATGGTGAAAATTTGGCAGAGACGGTTCGCTAAAACATTTTTGGGTCGTCGTGAAGCACCTTGTCGGACCGCAATACAGAAATTGGTGGACAAATTCGAGCTGTTGGGACAAGTTAGTGATGTGAAGAATAAAACCCGTGCACGTCGCTCAAGAACAACAGCCCAGCGTCGATTCAAGACCTCAAAGATGGAATTCGTAAGGCTATCGTGGACATAGGGCAGCCACTTTGCGATTTGGTTATGGAAAATTTCATGAAAAGGATATGGTCCTGTAAGTGTGGTCGTGGCGACCATTTGGCTGATGTTGTGTTCCATTATTAACGGCATACCTTCTTCTTTATAATGAAATAAACATCCGATCATTTATCTCAAAATTTTTCTTCGAATATCAAAATAACAGCTCTTATAGGAAAACCCTATACATTTGAACGACTTTTTCGCCTGTGTGAACAAGGTCTAAAAGCTTTCAAATGTGATTAATTTACCGTTTTTTTTTTCTTACAAACAACCATTAGGGTGGACTGGTTTAAGAACAATTTTCGAATTGTTTTCGAATTGTTGACACTTTTCGATTTATTTTGACATTAAGTGCCGTTTTACAGAATTAGTAATACCAGCATCCTATTGAAAGTGTAAACTGTCAGCAAGCAAAATGACATTTCAATGACTGCACCATCAAAACAGGTTTATTTGTCAAAATAAAACAATTTGTTGTAAAATAAGTAGATTTGTAATAGATTTATTTTAAATCCAATTTTGAAAAGATAAATAGATTGCGAGTAGGTTAAGCCTTAAGGAGCCACTCAAAAAAATTGGACCTTTGATCCAATTCAAAATTGCCCTTTAACATTTTAATTGAAATAAAATAAACTTCATACAACGTCATTTGACAATTTCTTCGAAAATGAATGCCGACGACAGGCAATTAACGTAAAACCTTGATTTCAGCAATCATCTAAAAAAATCCTTTAACTATACCCAACGGCCCTTTTAGGACTCATTTCATGTGAGAAGGAAAAGGAGAACATTTCGATAATATGTTTAAACATTTTTGTGAACACGTGGAACTCCCACTCATTTTGGTACTACGCCAACGTTCGCCGTCGTCGGTTCTCACTTTGTTCATTAACCTGCACCCACGATGAAAATTTTGTGTGGAATTTTCTGCCCCGTTTGAAGCTGTTTTCCACTCACAATCAGAGGATAAGGGAAAAAAATCAACCGATAAATGCTTGGTTCATGGAGATTTTTATTTTCCATTCACGTGCATTATGTCTTTTGGAGGACGAGTTCCGATTCCAACATTTTTTTTCCCACCGCGCAACTTTCATTAATGCGATGTATGCACCCAAAAATCTCAGTCAATTACTGAATTTCGTTTTTCAAAAAACAAAAATGCAAAACAAGGAACAAAACAACAAACCCAAAGCTTTTGGAACTTTTTTCGTGGGCATAAATAAGATGGGAAATAAAAATCCTCGTTTGTTTCCAGTTTTTTTTCTCTTATTTTTTTGGGAAAATGTAATTTGTTGTGCATCCATGAAAAATTAATACGTCACGTCTGTCTGCTGAATCTGACGGTTTTTTTTTTTGGTTTTCGTTGTGTTTTCTTTGCTCTTTTTCGCAAGCAGCAGATAGCGAAAAATTCTTCTTGCTATTACTTCCAGTTCACCTCTGCCGAGCAGGTCTACCAACCCACCATATCCTCGTCGCATTGGCACAGGAGGCGGAATCAGAATCGGAAATGGAAAAGGTATTTTGTATTATTCTTTATTCAACATTAATAAATGCACCCAACAAAACGCCAAACATATGAAATGTGGAAATGATAATAATAAAACGCCCTCCACCCACTGCCACACAGTACATATGTCGAGGAAACAGGAAAAGTTTTGTTTCATTTTTGTTTATTATTTTCGTCTTTTTGTTGAGCGAATTTCCGGTAGCTACCTTTCGGTTCTTTTGGGGGCTGGAGGTGGAGCAGCCACCCCGATTCTCTTTCTGAGGGCAGATTACCACAAAAAAATTAGATATGCGATTTATTGCGTTATGGTTGCTGTATGGTTAATATTGATTTATGACGGTCGAATACCTAAATTAAGAGGTAATCTCGCATCTTTCAATTCAAACCCTAAAAAAGCGTATGGAGTAGGATACAGGCGTTTTTTTTTTTTCGTTTTTGGTGGGAGGATTTAGGCTGGTCATTTAAGGGTCTTGTACTTCGAGTCTATCGAGAACGGAAATAAAAAATCGAAAACATTTTTGGAGATTTCTGATAATTTCTTTGTTGGAATTTCATTCTCAAGAGCCCGGTTGTGAGTGCAGATGAAATTTTGCAAAATTCCTGATACTTCTTGATTGACTGTCTACATTCCAGAGTCTGCTTCATTTTTGTCTAATTGCAGCTCAGCAAGTGGACCCAAGCAACCGATTTAATTTTTTTGAGGTTTTTGTTTTGTTTAAGACAAAAGTCGGGTTTACAGTTTTCCCACTGCTCAATGTGTGTGCTCTGCGAAGAGTGGGTAAGGGTTTGGAAAGGATTGCTTGCAATTCCAAGTACAGATTTCTTGCCACTCATGTGCGGAAGGTTCAACCTCCAAGTGGTGCAGAGCGTCAACTTGACTTCGGTCAGGGCGAATGAACCTACGTTTTTATTGTACAAGTATCATATCACTTTTTACCCAAACGCCGTGATTAATGAGACTGTACTTGATTATCATTGTGATAGAATAAGGCACTAATGAGTGTTTATAAAAAGTTGTGGTGCATGGCAATATGTCATGCAGTCTTCCAGTTAGGCCGACCAGCTCCTTTCTGGATAAAAGACTGCATGACAATGGACACCAGTGTTCCTGGTGAGCCGTTAAGTCCCGAAGCTGGAAAACTATCCTTTTGGTTGTACGGATGTGTGATAATTTCACACATCCGATAGAGTGTATGATGATAATGTCATACATTCACAGAGTACAAAATAACAAAAGAGACTACCATGTCTTCTGAAAAAACTGGTGCTCTGGGGTAGTTGATGCCCGGATTCTAAATGAATCTCAACTACAGTTGCGGTCGGCCCCCTTGTGGGAGTTTCAGAGTGGCTGTTGGTTAACGAGAAATGCGTTCTCGGTAACTGAGTGATGGTGTCCTTAAGCTCAGTTACATAGATTAAAACACATTTACCAGTATGGCTTTTATTAACGGTAAAAGCAAACTGGTACTTGAAACAAATGCAAATGGCGGAAGGTAAAGTCTATGGCAACAGGACAAATGCTCCAAGATTAATCTTGTGCCTTTTTTCTTTTCTACAAGGCAACGTACACTATAATATGCATGTAATTCATGTATATAAATATAGAGTGGATTGGAATCCAATTCACCACGAAATTAGGGCCTTGAGCCAGGTGTTCGTGTGTATTTGTTTTCTCTTCTGCTCAATGTGTATAGGAAACGTCAAAACAAATAAGTTTCGTAGATTTTATGTGAAATGTCACTCTAAACCAATAATTTGTTTTTCATGAACGCATTCGATAGCTAAATTTGGATAGCCATGCAAACAAGAGTAAAAAATATGTGGTTTACGAATTTTAATGGCTGTTCTGTCAGATAGCCACCTACCACCTATACCAGAAATTGTTGGATAGCTTTGGATTTGTTTGGTTTGAACCTCTGCTATTTTTTTACATGGTGAACGCGCCCATTGCGTTCATGAAAGACTCATAAATTAGATGTTTTTCTTCTTTGTATCTGAACATAGCTTGAACTGTCAAACTCAAAATTGTATTTCTTTTAGTTGTTAAGTTTGTTTAGTTTTTTGTTTTTGTTTTCGTTCAGAGGAATGTTCACTGCGCAACCTAAACGCTATGAAGAAAAAGAACGAATTATGAGTAAAATGTCGGAACACTCAAATGTCAAGCGTGTGAGATGGGGTTAGCATCAACATTAACATTTGAAATATGATTTTGTTTATCGTTCACACAGCAAACACTTAGTTAGCAGAAAGCTTTGTTGAATGGTTTAAGGTTTAACTGATTATTACTAATAATAATTGGTTTTCACTTAGGAAAATGACGTTGAAATGTGTTCCACAAATAGACAACTAATTTATAAGCTCGGAAAAAAAACTCGGACAGTAAAAAGCCGAAATCAAATTCAGTTGGATTTGAATTGTGACCACCAAATGACGTTAAATTGAGGGCGTCTCACAAAATGAGTTATTTTTCATTCCATTGGGCCTGCACACACGAGACTAATTCATCCGGACTAAAATAAGTTTAGTGGGCAAGGGAAGCGAAGTGTGCAGTATGAAACGGACTGAAATTTTCAACCCGAAATTTGGTGGATGAACGAAGACTAAAACTAACACATATACAAAAGCTGACAGTTTTGGTACGAAATATGTACTCACACATCTGAAAGAGGTTCAAATATACATTTTACCCCCAGTCTGAAATCATCTCGTGTGTGCTTGGACTAAAATATTAAAACCTATTTCAGTCCAAAAATTATTTATCCCGTGTGTGCAGGCCCATTGACTGTGACTGGTTCCAAAAGTGACATTTATTGCAGTATTGACGGGCCGTTATTAGGTGTGTTCCATTGAGCCCCACTACCAACTGACAGGTATTTATGGCTGCTTTGAACTATGTACTTCAACTCTGTATTCAAAGAAATTCCTCGAAGTAGTAACGATCTGTAAACACAGATGGCGAAAACATCAGTAAAAAGAATGTACATAGAAATTGTTGTTGGACTTGACGTTTCCCTCAGAAGTAATTATTTTGGGAATGTTATGGGAAATGAAATAAATATTTATAAGGTTTTTTTTTACAAACCAATGACGTAAAATATTTGAGGTTAGATTTAATTTTCTTGGAAAATTAAAGCGTTGCATTCATAATCTACTGGTAACTACTTAAAAGTTGTTCAAAGTTCCAAAGGAACGCACTTTTTATTTTCCGACCTGGATGGTTGCGTTCAACTTTCAACACAGTTGTCAATTACTTAACATTAGCCGTGTTTTTTTTTCACTACTAAATACACAACATAATCAAGTGCGAATAAAACGCTATAAATCACTTTATCTGTCAAACTCAATTTGTATGACAATTGTTGCATAAAACGTAGCAAAAAGGACCTGAGGGTTGCGTCGCGGATTAAAAAAAAATACCAAATTCTTCAACCTACGAGAGTTCATAACTGGAATCATAAGATTCGCGTAGAAAAATAATTCTTCTTAACGCCACCAGCGCTGTCTTCATTTCAATAATTTAAAGCTCTATCGCCGGCACAACCGTAATTTTTTTACTGGCCTTTTTATCGACTGCAATCTAAGTTCTTGTTGTTTGTCAAGAGAAATTTTGCTGTGCTGGCTATTGAGTAGTGAAAAAAACACGGCTATTGACTATTCAAACTATAGGCGCGTTTTATTATCCTCACAACCCTATGTGGGTTACCCCGTGATAATAAAACGATGTGGGTTAAAAAGGTTGAAGTTATCCGGGACGCAACTCTCAAATTTTGCTTTTCCACAAACATCCTGTTTTTATCAATTAATTGGATTGACTCTTATCCTATGGCATTATAAAACTGTGGCTTAGAGTGGAATACGCGTTATTTTTTTAGGAATATGGCTGATATTAATAAATCTTTCTTCAATAACTTCTTTTTTGTCTCACACTCACCATCTATCCGCCATGTTTAGAACTAATTTTTGAGTTACAAAATAAACCCCGATAGCTATCGGGGTCCCATACCCATATGGGTTAGTGAGGATAATAAAACGCGGCTTATGTTACCTTAAGGCTGTGTGTGAATTGCGTTAAAATTTGTCTAGAAACTAACAGCCTGATTATCCCCCTTGTGAGGAATCACAAGCCATAAGCTCTTGTGACTATTTCTTGTGAGGATTGTTGTGATTCATTAACATTTGTTGGATTCTCCCATAATCCTCAGAAGAAAAGTCACAACGAAACTCACCACAGCCAATGTGAATATGGAAATGCGTTTCCAGAATAGATTCTTTGTAACTGCAAATGTGTTTCAACGCAAAATATGATGCGATTTCGTCAATATTGGCAACGCAAACAGAGATTGTGTTTGGGGGTTGCTTTTATTAAAGGCGACGAGCACTGAACAAAGATCGTTATCAGTTATGAACAAAGAAAAAGAATAAAGAAAACAGAAAAAGAGCGTATGTCTTTTCTCTTTTCTTCCTTTTTTTTCACTGTATTCATTGATACTCATAAATTAAAATGTCAAATCTCATAATTTTCTAGTTATGACCTGCTCTGAAGGAGATCACAATTTCGATTGTTTTTGTGACTCTCACAAGTTGTGACATTGGCGGAGAATACTAAAAAGTCACAAAATCAATTTGACCTCTTCTTATGAATTGTGAGGTATCAGTGATGATGGGGAGAATCGTTTGGTTAAAACTTGACACTAGCGTGGTGAATAAAATGAGTTAAAATTTATCCAGCTGTGGTCCGGTCAAATGGGTAACAATTTTGACGTTCCCTCTTTTCTTCATGAATGATAGAGAAGTTTGCTGTTTTGTTTTTTGTTCAGGGAAATTTTTGAAATCATGAGGGAAATTTCTAAGTTCTACGCAGAAATGTTGGTTAAAAAAATCCCTTTTAACGCAATTCACACAGCAAGTGGCTAAATTTGATCCCATTTTTAACCAAACGTCAAGTTTTAATACACATTTTAACGCAATTCACACACGGCTTAGGTTGATAATTGATTTTACTGATTGCTGCTAAATAACCGTGGAGTGAAGGAATTTGGTTGAAGTCAAGACAAGGGAAAAAGAAGAATTTTAAAAAGTGGGACACCCTAACAAAATTGTCTACAAAAACTCCCTTAGCTCAAACGAAACCAAATGAAAACATGAACACATAATATTTACAATATTGCACTGTCGTACCGAAGATAGAGAAATTCCTTTAACCTTTTAAGAACCGTTAACTTTGTTCAGCTTACAAAATGTTAATGTTTTAATAAACACAAAAACAAACATATAACATAAAATCAAAATAAATTAAAAACAAATTAATTAGCCAATTCCAAATAAATTAATTTGCAAACAAACAAACAAACAAAAAATCACAATTTTAATTGACAAATAATAATTATTTAAAAAAATAAACAAAATTCACCAGCATGCAAAAGGAATACATAATTACTATATTTTCCAACAAAAGACCTTCACATAATTTTTTTCGTTTTTTGGTAAGTTCATTAGTGCCGTTCTATTTGTTGATATTAAAGAAAGATATTAAAACAAAAAGCCAAACACCATTAAAGTTACAAAACCAATAAAAACATTCAATCAACCCAACTTTCATCGGAAAATAATAAAAACTATAAAAATAATAGATAAAGCTTCAGTGATTTGTGTAGTGAAGGGCATGAATTAAATGAAATGAAATAAACAAAAACTTGTAACGAAAATATGGCTGATGAAATGTGTGATTCAGTGGTGAGTATTCACACTCTTTCTATGTCAATTCGTTTTTTATACTTCGATACATAATGAAAATGTGTGTTGTGTAGAAACAAAATCAAACAGAAAAAAAGTTTTACAAAAACAAACGAATACGGTGATGTTGTGTTTTTTGTGAAAAATGAGTAGGATTACAGGAAAGCAATTCAAAACGAAAACTATAAAGCTAGAACTTTCAACTTACCATGCGAATCGGGTTTCATGTCCTGCGAGGATGAACTAAATTGTTGTTGTTGAGGGGACTTAACTCGTCGCATCTTCGCATCCGATGGCTTATAAATGTTTGTAGATTGATATGACATGCCTGGAACGATATGAAAAGTGGAACGATTGGATTCAATTTCAAAATAAAAACGGACAGGCAAAATAATCCCCTTCAAAACTTTATTTGCAGGGATTAGATTAATTTGAAAGCAATTTTACTTAGCATTTAAAGGGCATCTTGCGAAAAATTTTAGCATTTTAATATTTCTCCAAGGTCTAGTGTGTTGCCTAGTTGTCAAATGTTATGCTAAGCTAAATTATAAGTCTAATACAGAATGAAACAAAACTTCTGTTTTCAAAAAAAAGTAACAATCGCAAACTGTTATTTCAACAGATATTTGGATCATATGGAACAAGTGATCAAACAGAACTTGAACTGTCAAAAAACTGTGTGGAGGTTCTGACATCTATGTGACGACTCTGTTGATTAACTCAAAGTTTCACCGCTCACTCACAGGAGGCTCTGCATTCGAATAAAAGATATAAATTCAAATTATGTGACCAACTATTTTTACTCAGCCAGCAGCCAGCCAGCCAGATTTTATAATTTTTTTCACTTCGATGTCTAGACTGATTCAAGTTAACTTCTGCTCAGCAAAATAAATATTTAAGTTGTTATTTATCAAATCTTGTGTTTCAATTGGTGCAACACGCCAGAGTGGTGACCCCGACGTGATTTAGTCGCAAATAAGAAGCACAAGTTCACAATTTTTCTTTTCCTTTTCTTTCCAAGTCAAGGACATCATGGATCCCCGATGAAATCATGATGAAGCAGCTGGACCAGCGACAAACGCCGCTGCACAGGCACCACCTCAAAATTCCACCATTTAGGCGCAATTTCACAACAAGATCTCTCCAAACAATAGCAAATTCAATGCCATCATCGCTGTCCTGGACCCTGATATTTTAAATGAGGTTTCAGATCTGGTGCAGACACCACCAGCCGCAGACAGATATCTTGCCTTTAAAAAACAGTTAATTGCGCGTTTTACGGAATCCAAAGAGCGGCAACTAAACAAATTGATGACGTCACTCGAACGTCGAACAAGCATCCGTCAGGTCTGTTGAGAGAGACGAAAAGGTTGGCAGGAGAAAATGTGACCCACGACATGCTCTCTACAACTTGGATGTCGAGGATGTCGAACCATGTTCGTGGAATTTTATCTGCCAATCTTAACACTGACCTCACTGCATTATCGGAAATAGCGGACAAAATTATGGACAACATGTCAATTGCCAACAGCACCAAATCAAGTTTTCGCTGCAAAAGTCGATGAGTGCGAAACAACATGACTCTCAAATATCGCCTGACAGACGTAGAATCTGCGTGGGCTAACCTAACTACACTGGTTCAAAGTCTTAAAGCCGACCAAAATAAATCTCGAGACAAGTCAAGAAACAGGTCTTTTTCTAGAGCTAGGAAGGCCGCGTCAAAAGAAGAACGTCCAACAGTATGTTTCTATCACAGGAAGTACGGTAAAGAAGCGCGGAGCTGTGGAAAATCTTGTAGCTTTCCCCAAAAAAACTAGTAAGGCTCTTATCACCCAAGGCGGTCGACAACAGCCTTCAAGTTTGCAAAGAAAGCCGCCCTTTTATCTACGATAAGGAGACCCATCAGAAGTTTCTACTTGATACTGTTTCAACGATATGCGTCTTACTTCGCTTCAGTGATTGCCCTAACCAGAGAGGAGAAACAACACTTCTCGCGGCTAACAACTCGCCAATACATACATACGGCAGCAAAAGCCTCACGCTCAACATCGGTCTTCGGAGAGCCATCACTTAGCCCTTCATCATTGCAGACGTCAAAACAGCAATCATTGGAGCATTGGAACCTACTTTCACACTATGCCCTCTTAATCGATTTGAAGTCAAAACGCATCATTGACTAAACAACAACACTAACGGCGCCTTGAGCACAAAGGTTTAGATTACTTAAAGAAGCTGTCGACACAGAAAACACTGTTTTCCAGAAGACCAGACAACTCATTGGCAAGGGCAACGCTTAAAAACAAAGTTACATAGGTCAGATGCCAGAGCGCTTGGTTTCGGTGACCTAAAGGAACCAAAACTGCTCGGTGAAACAGCTTCTCCAGCGGAGATTCTACAGCGACTGGCAACCAGAGAGGCAAGCTACTACAAAGGTACGCTCAACGCAGTGTTGCCAGGAGTGCAAATTTGTGGGGTGTTTTGAAATCAATACAGGACCTCGTTGTATTTTGACTAAATTCTGTCTACAGTTGTTTTTCTTTTGACAGAAAAAAATAGATTTTTTGAAATCCCTGGGGTACAACAAGAATAGCCCAGTTTTTGTAATCAAATGAAAAATCACATTTGCCCATCGTTCGGTTTACTTTGATTTACATACCTCTCTCGCAATCAGTCGTCGATGGCGACTGTGCACTCTCTACGCTATGTGGTGACACCACCCCATCCGGTTCCGAGCTGGATACGCATTGAACCTGAAAGAACAACAAAAAAAATACCGTTAGTCAAGCTTTTTTTCAATCCAAAAATCGAACAAACCAACCATATCACTTCCTCCACTTCTCTGGCTTGGTGGTCTCTCGGGACTCCTTGGGCTGTGCGTTGTTGTATCCGGTGGACTGGCAGCAGCCGTCCTCTGGGTATTACCTCCACCCGACGATGATGCATCTTCCAGCATTCTCTTATTGATCACAGTTACTGTTTGATTACTTATTTGTTGATGAACTTGTTGCTGCTGCTGTTGCTGTTGCTGCTGCTGCTGCTGCTGCTGCTGGTGCTGCTGATGTGCCTGTTGAATGGTTGCTGTAGCATGCTGCTGCAACACTTGTTGCTGCTGAATTGTTTGCTGTTGCTGCTGAGGTTGCTGGTGCTGTACAATTGTTGCATTTTGCTGGACAAAAGTAGTAGTTGCACCATTTGCCTGCGATGGCATCATCAAACCCATCGGAGTACTATAAAGCTGTCCAATCGGGCTCAACTGTCCGTTGTTGCCCATTATGTACTGTTGTCCACCACCATTTGGTGACAGGAAATTCTTGTTCTGTGGACTAGCAGCTCGCATTATCATTCCCTGAGGGGTTATGATGCTGCCGCAAGTAGCTCCAATATTTTGAATTTGCAGCATTGTTGTATCGGGTGAGGTCATGACAAGGCCAGCTGGCACCAACAACTGTTGTCCCAACATATTGATTGGCTGAATAAGCTGGCCGTTTTGGAAGAGCAGCTGCTGCTGTGGCTGTGCCTGTGCAGCAGTGCTCTTATTCACGACAATTCCCTGTATGCTCGGGCTTATCTGGAAGCCTTGAGTCGGATACTGTGCTGCAGTCGAGATTTGAACCAACTGATTCTGGGCGTTGTTTTGATGGCTTTGCATAACTGCAGCGGCTTGTTGCTGCTGTATCGTTGGCGACTGTTGCGGTGATAGACTCGAGGGCGTTGTCGAAGGCGATGAACTGGTACTGTTTTTCCGTTTCTTTGCCTTTCGCTTGATGTCCGGCGATGTGATGATAATTCGCTGTTGCTGCTGTGGCTGCGACTGCTGGACATAGGTTGTTGCTCCGGTTTCTTGGTTCACAATTTGACTCACCATCTGTCCGTCGACAGTGGCAAAGTTCGGTTGGATCACATAGCCATTGGGAAGAGTATTCAGGACAACAGTTTGCTGACCAAGCATGGCCGAGTTATTTGGCGAGATGAGGTTGCCATTGATGATGTTGCCATTTTGAGTGAGAACCTTGGCCCCGGTGCCAAGCAGATTCTGTCCATTATTGAGGATCACAGTTGTAGGCTGGATATTTCCACCTTGGATTTGGAAGTTATTTGAACTGCCAGTGTTCTGGATGATGATGCCGCCATTGGAAGCTGCTGCAGCTGCGGCGGCATTCGACGAGGCAGCATTCAATAGTTGCTGCTGAACATCGAGAGATGTCGTTGTGTCCGTGCCATTGCTCGAAATGATCATGTGGTGATTTCCACTTAGCTGCTGTTTAATGCTTGAACTGGGCATCACAATAAGTTGGCCCGTTGAAGTCATAATAATCTGGCTGTTGCTGGACTCACGCATGATCGGTTGAAGCTGGAGATTTGCCACAGGAAGACTGCTATTTGGCTGCAATTTTTGCGTATGGTGTTGCACCTTATTCACTGCTGGCTCAACAGATATTGTCGATGAAGTTGTTGTGGCCGTCTGAGTCTTTCCGGCAGTTACCGAAGTGATGGTATTCCGGGCCGATGTCTGGCTAAATATCGAGTGCTGAGGGTTTTTGTGATGTCTTGTGACTTTATGCGACTCGATTTTCTTTGTAGTGACTGTGTGAGAGTTTTGAACTAGACTTGGCGATGGTGCTGTCTTGACCGACGATGTTCGGGAGCTGGTCGATTCCATAGATTCTGCTGGCGAAGGTGGGCACGGTCGGGGACTTTCGTGGCTTGTTGATATGGCTCCAACTTGAGCTGGACCCTTAGAGGCGTCCGACAGATGTGGAGCTTCAGGTGTAGCTCGATTGGGAAACGTTGTGCTCGACGAAACCGGCGATTCTTGACCGGCCAGTTGCGCCTTCTGCTGTTGTTTACTACTTCCTGGGGTGTGTTTTTGAATCTGTTGATTCTGTCGGAAGAGCAGATTATGCTGCTGGATTTGCTGTTGCAACTGCAACTGCTGTTGCGGCTTCATTGGTGTCGGCTGGGTCAGTTGAACAGTTTCGCAACTCTGTTCGATTTGGACCATGCCATTGGGGAAGTGCGTCACTGTTTGACCACCAATAGTTGTAGTCAAATGTTGCTGAGGTTCAGGCACTTGCTGGTGATGAACCTGAGCGTATGGTCGTCTCTTTTCAGACACCACTTGCGGTTTGATCGGCTCATTTTGTTGCTGTTCACTATGGTACTGTTGTTGACTAGAAGCAGCATGCAGTTGATGGTTGGCTTGGCCAACTGTTGGACTAGCTGATCGTGCAGCTGGAGACGCCGGAGCAGCCATGTTGTGTTGGCTGACATGAAACTGATTGGTCATACTGACGTTGGAGCTTTGAGCTAATTCAACGTTCGATTGCTGCTGGTTGGAAGAATGGGCCGTTCCAGTGTTATACACTCTTTCAGTGTAATGTGGAACTTTGCCAGCATCCCCAACCGGAGCTATGTGGTGTTGTTGTTGCCTCTGCTGCGTTTGTTGCTGTATCTTTTGTTGATGAATCACAGTTTTGCTCGTTGGAGCTAGTTGCACTTCTGCTACGATGTGCTCTTCGTTTATTTCTTCTTCTTCTTCCTCATCATCCTCCTCTTCCTCTTCGTCGTCTTCCTCTTCTTCTGTCTCCTCTACAGTTGGCTCGTTTGACTTTTTACTTCGACCAAAATTCATCATAGAATTCTGCAACATAGCAGTCTGCTGACTGAGAAAACCGTTTGGATCGTCCTTGAAATTTGGGAATTTCTTTGTGACGCCAGTGAGGAGGCGATTTTTGGTGTAGAAACGCGGCACATACGACGGACCATTGCCTTTCTCCCATGGAGGAGTGGCGGCCGTCAGCCATTTGGATGAATCCAAATGGGCGGTCGGAAGTGGTGGAACTCGTTCGTTGCTTTCAGAACAGTAGCCACTCGAAGACGTCGACGACTGACTTTTGCGCCATGGTGGAGTCTTGGAGAGTTTGACATCACCGATTTGTCGTTCGGGTTTTTCCGGAACTGTTTCGTCTGTGACAGCTTCTTCTGCTTCTTCTTCTTCATCTCCTTCACCTTCGGTTGCTGTTGTAGTCTCAGCATGCTGTGGCAACATAGCATGATTTTGTTGGTGTTGAACTTTCGGAACCATTTCGTGGGAATTTTTGTGTGATGGCGATGGATGTGGTTCCATTTGATGGTGCTGCTGCTGTTGATGGTGGTGTTGCAAGTGTTGGGATTTCGACGATCCCGATGCCAGTTGACTAGAATTGCTGGGCGAGTGGTAGACATTTCCAGAAGTGTTGATGTTCTGTTGCTGTGGACCTGTCGCCGATACAATTTTGTTCGGGTTTGTTGTTGGAACTGTGAACTTTCGTCGTTTCGCATCTGAAAAGAGAGAAAAAGTGAGGTTAGAAATGGAAATTCCATGTTAAGATTACAAATGAAAGCCGATTGCACATCTTCAGGTTTCAGGCACAAGTTTAGGGTGAGAAGTAGCATCAACAGTGCCTCCATATCCCACTGTTAGCATGCCTAAATTTCACTGGACGGTCCAAGGCTCAAGTTCATCGAACTTCTTCAAACCCACAAACCGAGTAAATAAAAATCAACACCTTAACCTTACTCAGCCATAAAAATACAAGGACCACCAATAATAATTCATCCCAATAAAACCATATTATTCAAATAAGCGAAGGGTACATTCATTCCAGACCCATCGTGGTCAACATAATTCCGAGAAAAGTAAATACCAACTACCTTCCGTGAATTACCACATTAATCTGTCCAACTTAACATCGCCACTATTGTTCTTATGACTTTAAATCGGTTGGTGTGGCACACAACATAGCACGACATGACATGGCATGGCGCGACTACGTCCAGACCCACGACAACAGACCACCCCTGATCAAAAAGGTCAGACACACCCCAAAATCGCCTGCTCGAGTTAATTTATTCGCCTCTCCCGTCAACAAAATAATAAAAACTAATAAACTTAGGAGAAAATCATAGAAAACTTCCCCCAAAATGACGCGATGGCGAGCCAGCAAAGCGAATTTGAACAAAAAATGTTTATTGAACCTGAAATTCTATGAAAGTTCTTTGACATTTTAATCCGCATTTAATGTTGAACCTTCTCTTTTTTTTTGTTCAGGAAATAAAGGGAAGACGAAAAAGGCTGGAGAACTACGAGTACTACTCTCTGAAATCAATGTCGATGCTTTTTTCAAAGTCGAATCTAAGAAGCAACCAAGAAGGAAGGTAGGAAAGTCTATGGAAATATTAAACCTACTTAACCTGGAGCTACGAGGAAGTTGTTAAAAGACACAGATCCTCCAGCTGATTGTTCATTCAAATAAAATTAAACAAAGGAGGTTACGAACTCTTTAAAAATTCATCTTATATCGGTTTAATAGTTTTTCCAGTCATATTTTTGTCTGGTAAGATTCATACTCGGGTGCAAAATAAACAAGACACCTTACTTATGCGCGAAATGTTTTCATAACTTTTTTGTCAGGGCTGGAAATTTAAGGACTTCAAGTACAAAAATAAGGTACTGATACTTGTACTTCACAACTCTATTACTTGTACTTTAAAAGCGCCAAATACTTTTCAAGTCCATTGGTTCTTGAGTACTTAGTTACTTACTTAAGGTGGCGCTACAGTCCGGTGTGGACTTGGGCCTCAACCAACAGTCTCCGCCAGCCAGCTCGGTCCCTAGCTAGCTGTCTCCAGTTTTGCACTCCAAGTTGATTGAGGTCCTTTTCCGCTTGTGTGCGCCACCTGAGTCGCGGTCTTCCTCTTCTTCTGCGTCCCTCGGGAATAGTGTCGAAGGCTTTTCGGGCCGGAGCATTGGTGTTCATGCGCTCTAAACGACCGAGCCATCTGAGTCTCTGGACCTTGACTCTTCTGGCTAGGTCCACGTCGTTGTACAACCCGTAAAGTTCGCTGTTGTATCTTCTTCTCCATTCCCCATCAATGCACACGGGGCCAAAGATGACCTGAAGAACTTTCCTCTCGAAACAGCCTAAGGTACACCCATCCGATTTTGTCAAGGTCCATGCTTCTGCACCATACAGCAGGACAGGGATGATGAGGGTGTTGTACAGAGTAATTCTTCGTCTGATCTCGGCTCTACTAACTCGAAGTTGTATGCGTCTATTGTGACGTTCTGTCCGAGCCGTGTCGGTGTTGGGTGTCCTTTCTCGAAGACAACATATACTTCGTTTTACCCTCATTTACCGCTAAACCCATTTTTGCCGCTTCTGTCCCAATTCTAACAAAGGCGTCATTGACATCACGCTGTGTTCTTCCCATTTTATCAATATCGTCAGAAGATAGTGCCTATGGTGTTGACGGTGGAGTTTTGTACTATCTTCTCAAGAACGATGTTAAAGAAATCGCCTTGTCTGAATCCTTTTTTGACGTCGAAAGATTCCGTAAGCTCATTGCCAACCTTGATGGAGCAGCGTGAGTTCTCCATCGTCATTTTGCACAAGCGAACGAGCTTGGCAGGGATGCCAAAACTATACAGTTCGTCTCTGTAGATACTGTCATACGCGGCCTTAAAATCGATGAAGAGGTGGTGGGTATCGATTTGGAGTTCATAGGTTTTTTCCAGGATCTGCCGCAACGTGAAAATTTGGTCGATGGTAGACTTTCCTGGCCTGAAGCCACATTGATAAGGACCAATCAGATTGTTGACGAAAAGCTTCAAACGTTCACATATTAAGGCAGAGAGGATCTTGTAGGCGATGTTAAGCAGACTTATTCCTCTGTAGTTGGCGCAATTTAGAGGATCTCCCTTTTTCAGGATCGGGCAAATAATGCTGAGGTTCCATTCATCGGGCATGCATTCCTCCGACCATATCTTACAGATGATTTGGTGCATGCTCCTATCTAGGTCGTCGCCTGCGGCTTTGAACAGCTCGACAACTAGACCATCTGATCCAGCGGCTTTGTTGGATTTCAGCCGTGATATTGTCGTTTTCACTTCTTCTAGGTCGGGTTCACGGAATTATTGGCTGTCATCGTGTATGATAAGCCTGACGGCGGGGTTTTGTTCGTCATCGCCGTTATAATCTACAGAAGTGGTCTTTCCAAATCCCCAGCATTGACTGCGATTCTAATGTGATGTTCCCTTGTTTATGTCTGCAGGCATCGGTTCTTGCTCGATGACCTTGAACCAGCTGTTTTACCTTCCGATAAAACCTCCGAACTTCATTCCTGCTGTTAGCTCTCTCAACATCTTCGATCTGACACTTCTCATGCTCTCTCTTTTTTCTCCTTAGAAGCCGGCGGCGTTCCTCTCTCCTCTTTTGCTCGTAGAGTTCACGAGCAGCTCTTGTTCTTCTTTGCAGCGCCGCTTTGTATGCCTCTTGCTTGGCTGCATGGGCCTGCCTGCATTCTTCGTCAAACCAGGGGTTTGGTTTTGGTGGCTGTGTGAAATCCAGCACATTAGAGGCGGCATCTCTAACTGCACTCTGGCAATGTTGCCACTGGTCTTCGATACTTGATGTTGGCGGCATAGGACTCCTTAAGAGGTTACTTGACGCTCGATCAGAGAAGGATCTGGCTATCTCTTGCGATTGTAGCCGTCCAACGTCGAATTTTCTTGCAGCATTTCCTTGTTTTGGCCGTTGTCGGATATTCGTAGCAGTACCTTGGCTACATCGTAAGAAATTAAGTAACTTATTAGTACCAGCGCTAGTACTTTTAAGTACTTTCCCTTGTACTCGTAGAAGAAATTACTGCTATTCGTACTTAAAAGTACTGTTGCTTTAAGTACTTCAAATAACCAAAGTATCAGTACTTAAAACTATTGTTACTTGAAAGTAGTGGTGCTGGATTGAAAGAAGTGATACTGGTACTTGTATGTTGTTGTGCTAGTACTTGAACTCAGTAGACTGCTATTATGAAGTACTTAAAAGTTAAAAGACAAATATTGATGCTTGATTTTTGTAAGTAATTGTACCAAAATATTGTTGGAACTGTACTAGAACTGGTACTTGAAAGAATTATTGCACCTTGAAAGTAACACTAATGATACTTGAAATAACTTAAACATGTACTTGCAAAGCACTAAAGTTACTTATGAAATGTTTAGTTTTTATAAGTACTAGTTCTAGGGTTCTGAAATCAATGTCATAGCTCTGCTAAACGACCGAGCCATCTGAGTCTCTGGACCTTGACTCTTCTGGCTAGGTCCACGTCGTTGTACAACCCGTAAAGTTCGCTGTTGTATCTTCTTCTCCATTCCCCATCAATGCACACGGGGCCAAAGATGACCTGAAGAACTTTCCTCTCGAAACAGCCTAAGGTACACCCATCCGATTTTGTCAAGGTCCATGCTTCTGCACCATACAGCAGGACAGGGATGATGAGGGTGTTGTACAGAGTAATTCTTCGTCTGATCTCGGCTCTACTAACTCGAAGTTGTATGCGTCTATTGTGACGTTCTGTCCGAGCCGTGTCGGTGTTGGGTGTCCTTTCTCGAAGACAACATATACTTCGTTTTACCCTCATTTACCGCTAAACCCATTTTTGCCGCTTCTGTCCCAATTCTAACAAAGGCGTCATTGACATCACGCTGTGTTCTTCCCATTTTATCAATATCGTCAGAAGATAGTGCCTATGGTGTTGACGGTGGAGTTTTGTACTATCTTCTCAAGAACGATGTTAAAGAAATCGCCTTGTCTGAATCCTTTTTTGACGTCGAAAGATTCCGTAAGCTCATTGCCAACCTTGATGGAGCAGCGTGAGTTCTCCATCGTCATTTTGCACAAGCGAACGAGCTTGGCAGGGATGCCAAAACTATACAGTTCGTCTCTGTAGATACTGTCATACGCGGCCTTAAAATCGATGAAGAGGTGGTGGGTATCGATTTGGAGTTCATAGGTTTTTTCCAGGATCTGCCGCAACGTGAAAATTTGGTCGATGGTAGACTTTCCTGGCCTGAAGCCACATTGATAAGGACCAATCAGATTGTTGACGAA
The DNA here is from genome assembly GCA_943590905.1 of Sphaerophoria taeniata. Lineage (NCBI taxonomy): Eukaryota > Metazoa > Arthropoda > Insecta > Diptera > Syrphidae > Sphaerophoria > Sphaerophoria taeniata. The sequence goes on from OX016540.1 coordinate 266,928,148, forward strand.
AAGCTTCAAACGTTCACATATTAAGGCAGAGAGGATCTTGTAGGCGATGTTAAGCAGACTTATTCCTCTGTAGTTGGCGCAATTTAGAGGATCTCCCTTTTTCAGGATCGGGCAAATAATGCTGAGGTTCCATTCATCGGGCATGCATTCCTCCGACCATATCTTACAGATGATTTGGTGCATGCTCCTATCTAGGTCGTCGCCTGCGGCTTTGAACAGCTCGACAACTAGACCATCTGCTCCAGCGGCTTTGTTGGATTTCAGCCGTGATATTGTCGTTTTCACTTCTTCTAGGTCGGGTTCACGGAATTATTGGCTGTCATCGTGTATGATAAGCCTGACGGCGGGGTTTTGTTCGTCATCGCCGTTATAATCTACAGAAGTGGTCTTTCCAAATCCCCAGCATTGACTGCGATTCTAATGTGATGTTCCCTTGTTTATGTCTGCAGGCATCGGTTCTTGCTCGATGACCTTGAACCAGCTGTTTTACCTTCCGATAAAACCTCCGAACTTCATTCCTGCTGTTAGCTCTCTCAACATCTTCGATCTGACACTTCTCATGCTCTCTCTTTTTTCTCCTTAGAAGCCGGCGGCGTTCCTCTCTCCTCTTTTGCTCGTAGAGTTCACGAGCAGCTCTTGTTCTTCTTTGCAGCGCCGCTTTGTATGCCTCTTGCTTGGCTGCATGGGCCTGCCTGCATTCTTCGTCAAACCAGGGGTTTGGTTTTGGTGGCTGTGTGAAATCCAGCACATTAGAGGCGGCATCTCTAACTGCACTCTGGCAATGTTGCCACTGGTCTTCGATACTTGATGTTGGCGGCATAGGACTCCTTAAGAGGTTACTTGACGCTCGATCAGAGAAGGATCTGGCTATCTCTTGCGATTGTAGCCGTCCAACGTCGAATTTTCTTGCAGCATTTCCTTGTTTTGGCCGTTGTCGGATATTCGTAGCAGTACCTTGGCTACATCGTAAGAAATTAAGTAACTTATTAGTACCAGCGCTAGTACTTTTAAGTACTTTCCCTTGTACTCGTAGAAGAAATTACTGCTATTCGTACTTAAAAGTACTGTTGCTTTAAGTACTTCAAATAACCAAAGTATCAGTACTTAAAACTATTGTTACTTGAAAGTAGTGGTGCTGGATTGAAAGAAGTGATACTGGTACTTGTATGTTGTTGTGCTAGTACTTGAACTCAGTAGACTGCTATTATGAAGTACTTAAAAGTTAAAAGACAAATATTGATGCTTGATTTTTGTAAGTAATTGTACCAAAATATTGTTGGAACTGTACTAGAACTGGTACTTGAAAGAATTATTGCACCTTGAAAGTAACACTAATGATACTTGAAATAACTTAAACATGTACTTGCAAAGCACTAAAGTTACTTATGAAATGTTTAGTTTTTATAAGTACTAGTTCTAGGGTTCTGAAATCAATGTCATAGCTCTGGTACACTGATGAAGTTTTGTATTGCGTTGGGTTTACTTTAAGGCTCCTGTGTATAAGCCCCCGAGTATAAAGGAAAACTTTTCGAACCAAAAAAACTATAGGCAAGCTTTGCCAAAATCAGAATAAAAAAATATCATAGTCACAGTCATCCATTTGTTTACGTTTTTTTTTCGCAAAATTTTCAATTTAGTTACAGCACTCGGATAAGAGTTTGAAAAAAAAGCGCAGAAATTGAATTATCCAACCGAACAAAATTCACATGCTGTTGTTGCAGTACAAAAGGGGTTGCATTCAAAAATACTGCAAGATGATTTTTGTCGACGAACAACGACCACCACCATCACCGAACGGGATGGTTTTCTTTTTTCTAAGGGAAAAATCCAATCACTCTTTGGTTAAAAAAAAAGAAGAAAACGTGGAAAAGGACGAAATCAAAATTGAAAACAGGAGAACCTTGGAGGCGCATGGATAGTTGCATTCAAAATAATAAAATGCAGAATTTATGCGTCGCATGAACTTGTTCGTGTGTGACATTTTCATCGAAAAGAGGTTGGAGAAAAGCAATTTGAAGCAATTGAATTTAAATCGGCAATTTTATGAGTCCAAAGTTTGGTTGGACAATTGTGACACTAATGGTGTCCAGACGTTTACACTAAACGGTCCCTTAATGCTAGGGTCATGTTCGGACTCTTATTTTTTGATATTTGCAGGTTTTATTATGCATGGGTTCAATTCTGTTTTTTAGTCTACACAAATAAATGTCTGTAATGTCAAAATGTTATAAAAAATTACAATTTGACAAATAGAAAGAGATTCAATAAAATAACCAAACTGTGCTGTGTTTTGTAGTAAGCAAACAGAACTAAAACAAATGTCAATCTGTTATGAATTCAAGAGGGTTACTGATCTCTATTTTAAATTCTCTGGATATTGAATTCCTATAAAATTGCCGATCCTTACATTGAATAAGAAGTACAGGAAGGGGTCTTATGAAAAAGAAGTGAAGCATTTTTCTAAGTAGTGTGAGTTTCACAAACACAAACGCATTACAACAGGGCTGGTCTGCAGTTGAATGGTTAATCTCAGGGGCGCCAAGCGAAATAGAATTGAATCAAGATTATATCGATTGTGCATCAATTTTATTTCTCAATTTGAATTCTTTTTTTGAACTACACGGTGTTCTAACGTTCAAGATGTACATGCACGATTTTTATTATAATTTTTTAATTTTGCGTCACACTTTCTTCATTTTTCATCCGTAATTCATCACGTTTATTACGCCTATTTTGATCGTTTTTAAAAGCAAATTCTATGAACAACTTGAACAAGCGTTTAATATCTTATGAAATTGGTTTCAAATAGTAATGATTATGATTTATTTATCTGTAGTTTTCGTAAAAGCTTTATTGTAGCCTGAAATTTGTAATAAAATAAATGAAATGTAGTTTTAGATTAAGTCAAGGCTCTTCAAAATGGTCAGACATATATGGCATTGCGAATGGATATAACCTTCTTCTTCCACCACCCAGCATAAAATCAGTTTCATGAAAGTGTTTTGAACAAACACATGAACGAGAAGTTATTCTATCCAATTTAAGAATTTTCATCCACTTTTCCCTTTTCCATTCAGATTCCGGAAATCTTCAAAATTGTCAAGGTATGTATTTTAGAGCATTCAAATTCCAGAAGTTATTATTCACAATAGACGGACTCAAATATTGACAAGGGGAAAATATACAAACATTTTCCAGTTGATTGTAATACAATCAACAAATAAAAATGTTCCGAAACACGATGGAAGAACTATTCAAAACAACCGTGCACACCACGGGAACTCAACAAATTGCAGCGCCTTACCATCACCAACAGAAATAATACACCCCTGAACTCGATTTTGACACATCAAACCAAAAATCCAAAACAAAGAAATTCAATGGACAAAGTATTTTTATTTTTGAGAAATTTGTTATTTGGGTTGCTAAATACTATGACAAATACATTTTAAAAGTTCTACGATATTTAAATTAACTAAATAACTTCACTTCACATACATTTATAATCAAAATAAGGTATATTTTACTTGTGATAAGAAATTGTTTCTGGCTCCGTCTTAGAATTGTTTCCACACAATTTCACACAGCACTTCATTATCGCTTATGGTTTTATTATAAAGAGTGGTAAATATTCTATTTAAATTAGCAAAAACTGCACTATTTAATTTTGTTTTATAGATTTGTTTAATAAATTTAACAATGATAATATCAAAAGCACTTCCTTACAGCTCGGCAAATGACAACAAAGTCAAAGTTTGACAGATTAGTGCCCCCTATTTTGACAGATTAATGCCCCCTATTTTACCCCTATTTAAATTTTTGTTGCTTCACTCACGTACACTGTACGTGTAGCTTACACCGCTTCCTGTACTTCTTATTCAATGGATCCTTATGGAATGACTGTTATACAGTAAATCAGATCCAATTTCGATGACAGTTAGCACAGTTATAGCACAAGTACCTGTCAGATAAGCGAAATGAACTCTTACATGCAGTTGTCTCTTCTTTTATGTCATTTCGATTGGTCTTTTTTTTACGTTTCTTCTTCTACCTCCAACGGAACGGGTTATGATGTACGTGTCATTCTTCGGACGATTCTGTTTTCAAAACAGAAGAGATCTGCTCTTCTCAGAAGCATTCCGTCTGTCAAAGTCAGTCCAATTGAATGGTTTTAGAAGACTTCTGGACACTTCCGAATGTTTTTGGACGTTCAATGGAAAACGACATTATTTTGATGGATGTAACTGTCCAATAGGATATTGAAATGTCATCTTCAATTGTTATAATTTATTAACTGTTATATAGAGGTCAGTGCATAAGAATAGATCGAAAGCTTTAAGCCGTGTGCGAATTGAATGAATTGTGGTTAAAAATGGATGAATTTTTAACCACTACTGTCATATTTTAACCTGCTCCGGAGCTAGTCAAATTTTAACACATTTTATTCAATGCGAAAGGTCAAAATTTAACCCAACGTCAAGTTTTAACCCATGTTTACCTGAATTCGCACACGGCCTAAAAAGGAAATTTCAAAAGGGTATGTTCAGAAAATGATGAAAACATATCTTGGCTCAACAGAGAGTTTCAAATTTTACAGTTTTAAGACAGTGGAGACTTTTGAGCTAACAGATAGCAACACCTGAGTTTAGAACCTTAAATTTGTATAAATGTCACAATTTGACAACTATGAATAATTTAATGAAATAATTCGTTCGGTGGAAAATAAATACGAACAGGCCTTAAATTGCTGTCAAAGTGTGAGGAATTCAAGATGGCCACGTGCTTGAAAGTTTATAGTTTCCTGTCAAATGCCAAGAATAACGGAAATGAATGTATTCAGAATACTTCAATTCGTGTGTCCACAATTAACCCTTAAAACAAAAACATAATCAACCTTCATCCATATACGGGCGGATTATTGGAATTATTATTAGCGAGTCATCGATAGCTCAGCAAGCACCAGTAATGGAAAACAAATAAAGCACTTTGACGTTTTACCCTCAATCAATAAAAATGTGGTGCTGTTTGATTTTTTTGTAGTTAGCCAAGGACCTTTCTCTCCAATATTTGTTCGTTTCAATGCTAATTCATGAATCCATAAGGTGTGCTTTTGATATTGAAGTATGTGTGGCATTGTTTGCATTTGCATACGACTCGACGACTGCAAGGATATTGGCCACAAAATGAGGAATAATTTTTTTTCCTGTTTTTTTGCTTGTCTCTATAGGAAATTCATTTCGAGTCATGTTCTTTGAAATCAATTGATTAGAAATTGAATGCGAGTTATTGACAAAAGGCTGGTTTGGTTATGTAAGTTTGAGCTAATTCTTATGGAAACAGGGATGATGAATTCAATCAATACATAATTTTTTGTACAAGAAATAAGAAAATATTGATGGAGTACCACCGTACCAGACGGTTCTTGAATTAGACCACTTTTGATTGCTTAGAGTTTGAGTTGTGCGCATTGAAGGAGTTTTTAATTATGATTTTTTGAAGAGGTTGATATCGTGCTGGGGATTAGAAACGACAATTTTCTTTCAAAGAATGGCAGCAACTAATTTAGGAATGGGGTTGTTCTTTCTACAGGGGGTTTGACGTTTGAATGAACTTTGAGATTACCTAGAGGGCAGTTCGGACTTTCGGAGTTTTTTTTTAAGCTGCCAAGCAGGGACAAATATCACGGAGATTGAGGGACACGAACCTGGAAGTCCTCTTAACAAAAATATTAGACAGTTCGTTCCATATCCAAAGCGTTTCATTTGACATTTCTCATCCGTTGTATTAATGAGGTAAGAAAGTGATAGAATTTTCATAAATTCAGTGGAACAAATGCTCTGTTATTTTCTATGAGCCGGAATGGAAAAGAGAGCATGAGAAGTGTCAGATCGAAGATGTTGAGAGAGCCAACAGCAGGAATGAAGTTCGGAGGTTTTATCGGAAGATAAAACAGCTGGCTCAAGGTCATCGAGCAAGAACCGATGCCTGCAGAGATAAACAAGGGAACATTATAGTAGAATCGCAGTCAATGCTGGGGATATGGAAAGACCACTTCTGTAGACTGTATAACGGCGACGACTAAAGGTCCATTCATATGGAGATACGACCTGCGTCTGCGAACTGCGAATGGTTGTTGTATTTGCTATTTCATTCATATGAGTAGTCGTAGAGAGCTGCGAACTGTCATTAAAATCAAACCAGACATACAGAAAATATTTATTTATTTGACTTTTGATTTTTGATTTTTTGAAATCCGAGCGAATTATTTATTCGTAGCCTTGTGGAAAGCGTTTCATATTTGTGGATTGCGAATTCTAATTTGAAAATTCGCAGTTCGTAGCTGTTAGTCGCATAGAAAATATTAAAATGTGTTTTTTGTGCACTTTTAACTAGTTTTATTCAGTTTTCTATATTGGAATATGTAAATACGGTCATTTATTCATTTTATTAATCAATTAAAAAAAAGAATAGGTTAGTATTTACTTTATAAATTGCTTTAAAAGAATAATTCGCAGACGCAGGTCGCAGCTCATATGTACGGACCTTAACAAAACCTCGCCGTCAGACAGGAGCCTTTTATCGAACACGATGATAGCCCACAATTCCGTGAACCCGACCTAGAAGAAGTGAAAACAGCAATATCACGGCTGAAATCCAACAAAGCCGCTGGAGCAGATGGTCTAGCTGGCGAGATATTCAAAACAGCAGGCGACGATCATGATGGGAGCATGCACCAAATCATCTGTAAGATATGGTCGGAGGAATGCATGCCCGATGAATGGAACCTCAGCATTGTTTGCCCAATCCTGAAAAAGAGAGATCCTCTAAACTGCACCAACTACAGAGGAATCAGTCTACTTAACAAGAGCCTTTCTGCCGTAATATGTGAACGTCGGAAGCCTTTCGTCAACAATCTGATTGGTCTTTATCAAGGTGGCTTCAGGCCTGGAAAGTCAACTCTCGACTAAATTTTCACGTTGCGGCAGATCCTGGAAAAAACCTCTGAACTCCAAATCAATACCCACCACATCTTCATCGATTTTAAGGCCGCGTATGACAGCATCTACAGAAACGAACTGTATAAAGCTATGTCTAGTTTAGGCATCTCTGCCAAGCTCGTTTGCTTGTGCAAAATGACGATGGAGAACTCACGCTGCTCTATCAAGGTTGGCAATGAGCTTACGGAATCATTCGACGTCAAAAAAGGATTCAGACAAGGCAATGCGCTGTCGTGCGATTTCTTTAACATCGTTCTTGAGAAGATAGTGCAAAACTCCACCCTCAACACCAGAGGCACCAGCTTCCAAAAATCTGTTCAACTTCTAGCGTACGCCGACGATATTGATATAATGGGAAGAACACAGCGTGATGTCAATGGCATCTTTGTGAGAATTGAGACAGGAGCGGCAAAATGGGTTTAGCGGTAAATGAGGGAAAAACGAAGTATATGTTGTCTTCGAGAAAGGACACCCAACACCGACGGCTCGGACAGAACGTCACAATAGACGCATACAACTTCGAGGTAGTAGAGGAGTTTGTCTACCCAGGCTCCGCTATTAACACGGGTAATAACACCCGCGCCGAGATAAGACGAAGAATTACTCTTGCTTGAGTGGAAAAGCCCTCTCTCGAACAACTAAGGTAAAACTGTACAACAACTGTATCCCTGTCCTGTTGTATGGTGCAGAATCATGGACCTTGACGAAATCGGATGAATGTGCCTTAGGCTGTTTCGAGAGGAAAGTTCTTCGGGTCATCTTTGGCCCGTGTGCACTGATGGGGAATGGAGAAGAAGATACACAGCGAACTTCACGGGTTGTACAACGACGTGGACCTAGCCAGAAGGGTCAAGGTCCAGAGACTCAGATGGCGCGGTCATTTAGAGAGGAAGACTGCGACTCAGGTGGGGCACACAAGTGGAATAGGACCTCAATCAACTTGGAGTGCAAAACTGGAGACAGCTAGCTAGGGACCGAGCTAGTTGGCGGAGACTGATGATTGAGCCCAAGTCCACACCGGACTGTAGCGCCACCTTAAGTAAGTAAGTAAGGAATGGAAATAAATCCGACAAATTGCGGATTTCTAAGAGATCGGATTAAAATCAATGGAATTTCAAATAAGCCAAAGCCAAATAGCCATTCCATGAGCTTAAAAATTGCTCAATTCTCCAATGCAGATTTATTACCCACCCCTGGAACTTAATCCTCCAAGTAATATTGATCTCTTTCCGTCTAGGCAACCCCACCGCAACTCGTCATTTAGCAGAAAACAACATCTTTGTGTCAAGTACACCGTCAAAAGTACATTATTTTCTTTAACATCACTCCAAACACAATCCAATAGGCAATCTGGAATAATGTAAAACCGCATTTTTTCAGCTCACTTCTACTTTTCCTTTTTGTTGGTCTTTTCTAAAAGGATTTCCTCAAAAGATGAATAATGCATTTTCAATTTGCCAAACAAACAATCATTTTTGTTTCCTTTATTCCTCCCTGTTTCTGTTCGTGTTTTCCCTTAGGGAAAATTATGTTAAGGTTTGTTTTCTTTTTGATATGATTCATCGAGTTTGGTTTCTCGTCCTTTTTTTTCTTTCTCTTCTTGTTCTTGTTCCTGTTCTTGTTTAAAAAGGATGTCATTAAGCTCGCAACAATTTGAAATTCTTTCTCCAATTAGCCATTCTTCATGCATGTTTGCTATGAAAATTAAAAACAAGAAAAACATTTTTTTAATAATAATTCCTGATGCACTCGCAGGAATATTATAATCAAAGGACCTTAAGAACGAGGCATGAATGTGGGTGAATTCATGTTAATGTGTTTTTTTTCGTTATTGTTTTGTCCTGTTTTTGACGCAAGGTGTAGACAAGGGTACCTGCACTCGACATTACCGGATGCACTGTGCATAGTTCCCATAGGAGGATGTCGGCTTATTGAAACTCCTCAACCATGGAAATGAAACACTATAAGCGCACATAGCAGACTTTGGTGTGGGACACCACCACCGCTTCATTCCGTCGCTCGTCGTCGTTGCCAGCCTAGGTATGAGTGCAACCAAAACCACGACCAGCAAAAGACGGCTTTTGTGCATATTGTCGTCAGGGCACAGGTCCAAATAAATGAACCTTCTGCTCTCGCTGGTGTGCAATAACAATGGCCCAGGAATTAAACGTCGTCGTCACCTTGTCGATGACGATGACGATGACGTTTTACGAATACTGCAACGAACCACGAATGTCAACGTCGTCGTCATCGATGAGGTGCAGAATGATGAAGTGAAAGGCCACTATAAAGCCTACCAACACCAAAATGCCATTGTGCCAGGGTGCTGTTATTGTTTCAGTAATTCAGAAATAATCAGAAGCACGGTGAACAAAAGCACCATCATCGGTAATGCCGCACCAGGCCAGACCAGGACGACGCCGAGAAATAGCTGGGTAAGGGCAGTGAAACTCTGCATTCCTGGTGCACTGGATTAAATGAGATTTTTTTTGTCTGTTGTCACTGCGTTTGTATTTTGAGCCACACCATCATCATCAACCAAACCAGCCCAATCAAGGGAAGGTCCTTTAATTTCGAGGACCTCTTCTCGACACTCACTCCATATATGTTTTACCCAACAAGAGCTCGTAATATGTGTGGCAGGAGAGAGAGAAAATACAAAAAAATAGGCAGGCATATTGAGTGAACCTTGTTTCCGCAACACTGCCGTTGCCACGAAACGTCAATGAAAGAAATCCTTTGATATACTTATAGCACCTCAGCTCAGCACATGTTATAGGTACACCGTTACATATACAAAAGCCAGGAGCCAGTAGCAGAATTGTCGGATTGTTGCAACGCATTGCGTCTCTCTTCTTATATGTATGTCGCGTTGTCGTCGTCATCGTCAATGTTGTCCTCGCAAAAGACCGTAATAGCGAGCGGTATGTGCTGTTATGTATACACGAAGCTTCAATGTCAATTAAAATGGCAGGAAAAAAAATGAAATAATAACCAAGCAGACAAAGGCTGCCGCAGTGTAAATCGCGATTAAAGTGCAGAATGGTGCGTTTTTGTAGGTACGCCAAGTGTCAGAAAAGTTAAACACTCCATGACTGTCAGTTAATTTATTGAAGTTTAATGTTTAAAGTGACAGAACTTAACGTTTCACAAAAGCAAGATGTCATTTTGACAGTCCTCCAGTTAATTGCATTTTAATTCAGTTAAATGGCGAGAGATTTGCAGGCATCTCCCAGGTGATGTGTCTTTGGATAGTTTCAGATTTCTGTTTGCTCATTATGTCACAAACTGTAAAATTAGCTGTGAGCTGTCAGTTTGACATATCTCAGTGTAATTCTTCTTGATTGCAATTCAATTGACTTACAGAAAGAACTTTAAACTTAATGGCGCCTGGAAAGATGATTTGAGAATAGAAGTTGACAACATAAACGTTAGGAACTGAAAAGTCACTGCCAGCAATCTGTGTATCAAAGGTTTTAAGTTGTCATTATGACATTTATCAATCATTCGGCCAGTTGGCGTTTGATTTCTATAGATTGAGAGACAGTTATTTGACATTTGTTCATGTCAATGGATGACACTTTTTATTGATTCACAAAATCTTTCAAATGGGATATGTCATTTTCCATTGGTCTTTTCTTGACGTTTCTTCTTCTACCTCCAATGGAACGGGTTATGATGTATGTGTCATTCTTCGGACGATTCTGTTTTCAAAACAGAAGAGTTCTGCTCTTCTCAGAAGCAATGTCTGTCAAAGACAGTCCAATGGAATGGTTTCCGAAGACTTCTGGACTCTTCCGAATGCTTCTGGACGACCAATGGAAAACGACAATAATGAGTCACAATTTAGTGACTTTTTAGTTGTTGATTTGACAGTTGAACGTCTACAAGTTCAAGTGGGTATGTTTGATTACTTTAAACAAGTTTCGTTTCTCCTCTTATGAACTGACACTGCAATTTCGCTGTAAATTTTTGACAATTCACTTTTATTTTGCTGTCAGTGCTCAAACGCTCCGCAGTGTATGTTCCTTTCAGGATTTTAATGCATCTATTCATTCGAGTCAGTTTTACTTACATGAGAGATTTGTAAAATGATTTTTTTTTCTCTGTTGTATTGAACTGTTTTCCGTCTATAGGGAGTTCTAGGTACAACCGAGGGCAGTCACTTTTCAATCTGTAATCGAATTTCGATAGGAAATTTTGGTTTAAACGATTTTTCAAAGCTTTTGATTTTGCGAGATCGCAATCGCGTGTGTGTAACTGAACTGGATTGGATATAGATTATAAGGCTTTGACTTTATAAAATGCATGAACTCACACCAAGAGTTAAATGCAAACAAAACAAAAACAAAAAAGTTAAAATTTATTGAAACCAATGGACCGAGTACTTTAAATAAAATGAAATCAAAGGAATGGGCAGACCATTGTGTAATATATTATGGGGATTTGTTAAATAAGAAATTTAATTAATACGCGTTGACTGTGAATTTGTGTCCCTAGACACCAATTGAATTGAAAAGGGCTTTCATTATGTTTGCGAAACAATGAAATTGGGATTATGTTGTGTGTAAATATTGATGTGCACGGAGCTTTATTGAGTATGAAATTTGAAAGAGGAACAATGACATAGCAGGTCATTTTGCTTTAAGATAAGGATCCCTTTAAAGCTCAATTAAAGAACAAGAATTCTGGCACATCGAATCGAATTCAAACAGGGAGGGAAAACAACCGCATTGAAATTTTAATTTGACACCTGCCAAACAACCGCTGTACTGTCATCTGTCACTTTGTTTTGATCTTAAGGCTGTGTGCACAAATGACTGAAGTTTGAAATGAATTTGGATATGTTTATTTTCTTTGCTTCCAGTTAAATGAATCGCCGAAAATATTCGTTCCGCGTGTCTCTATTTAAGTGTTTTCCGGTTTATCTCAAACGAAAACGTATAACAAGATTAGACACTTAAATAAACTCCTATCGAACATATTAAATTCACTACAAAGAAAAGGAAAAATAAGAAAAAGAATCAAACAGAGTGCATCGCCTCTTTTCCGCAATATTCCAGACATTTATTGCTCTAAGAAAAGTCTATCCGTATTTTTATTGGAGTGCATGCTGTGCGCACAACACACCCAAAGGATTTCCGTTCACAAACTTTTCACCACTTTATCGAGGAGGCATTTCCATCTTTTCAAATCGACTCCATGGCACGAAGGAATGCAAAAGAAAGAAAGAACAAGTGAACGAAAAAAAAAATATGAATAATATTTTCCCACTTTTCTTTTGTTAAGAGGCATAAGGTTCTGACTTAATTTGGGTAAACCACAACGAAAAAAAAACAACAACAAAAACATCAACATCCTGAATGAAGGAACATTCAAAATGTCAAAAAGAGAATAAGAAAAACGACACAATAATACCAAATAGAAGTTTGTCGAAGATGGGAAACTTCAAAAGGACTTGTTTTACTGTTATTTTTCTTTTCATTTCCTCGAGTCAAAGGTACATCACAAACATTTTGCACATTAAACAAATGAATAAATGAAAGAACAGAGAAAAAATGTAATTCCCAGGTGTTTAATATTTTTGTTCCTTTTCCATTAAAAATTTAGATAAAAGAAAATTATGTTGACTAGAATTTTTGTTGTACCTAAATTATTAACTGTCACATTTGTCATTGTTTAATGATGGCTGACTCAAATTGCCAGGGATGTTAAATGGTACACGTAAACGAGAAATGTCATCATAACAATGATGAACTGTGTTCTTCATCAAACGAAATTTTGTGTGGACGTTTTTTGGTAGAACAAAGGGGGATTGTTGCTTTGAAGTGCAAGGACAAATAATGAAAACGAAATGGAATCGCTTCCTTTATGTCAGAAACCATTGTAAGCTTGTAACTTCCTATAATTTATGCATTAGTAAGTTTTGTGTTAAATTTTTTGCTCTTTATGTCATTTTGACATTTGCTTAATTGAAGCAGACGTCAAAATTGTGTTCTTTAATCTTTGTGTTCGATTTGATGGATGGAAGCCACTAAATGAACAACGGATTGTAAACGCCACCTTACGAAAGAAAATGTCAATTCTATTTCAATGACAGTTTTTGGTGTCGAGATTATATATTGCACACCTAGTTGTTTGTCAAATTATCAAATAAGAAATTGACATTTTCCATAACTTGGTATGTCCGAAAACAGGAAATGTCATCCGGTGTTTTAGAGCCAACCCAACCGAGGAAAACCGGAATAAGTTTAAACAAGCCAGGAAGCCTGCAATGCCCATATTCGACGGACCAGATTTTTACATGACCAAAAATTAAGGCAAAAAATACTGCAATGTCCCAAAGGCAGTAAGAATTTTTTGTTCATTTGTAAAAAATATGAAGAATTCTTCTTCTTCCTCGGTCCCTACACTCGTTGACAATGACACTCCAGTTGTTAGCTCGCTCGTGAAAGCAAACCTTTTTGCTAGGCAGTTTGCCTCCAACTCTTCGCTGCCAGAGAGTGTCATATCTCCTCCTTGAGCGCGTCAATGATTCCATGGGACAAATCTTCTTCCACACTCGTTCTGTGGCGAGAGTCCTAAAAGATCTCAACATAAATAAATCCGCTGGTACGGATGGTATCCGCGCTATTATTCTGAAGAGGTGTTCTTCCACGCTGGCAAATCCCTTGCTTAAGCTTTTCTATCTAGCCTATTTTTGTGGGCTCGTTCCGAGCAGTTGGAAAACAGCATTTGTCCAGCCAATCCCAAAAAAAGGCGAATCTTCTTCTCCCTCCAATTATCATCCAATTGCACTTACGTCCCTTCTTTCTAAGATCATGGAAACGCTGATAAACTATCAGCTCAAGAAATATCTCGAAGACCGAAAGCTTCTTAATGACCGGCAGTACGGCTTTCGCATCAACAGGTCCACTGGTGATCGGATGGTTTATCTCACCGAACAGTGGAACAGATAAGATTGTTGCACTTGATATTTCAAAGGCATTTGATAAAGTCTGGCATCTTGCTCTTTTATCGAAAATGCGTGCTTTCGGTATCGATGAATCCCTTCTTCGTTGGATTAGAAACTTTCTTTTGAATCGTTCAATACAAGTTGTATTGGACGGTTTCAAGTCTGAAACCCACAATATAAATGCTGGTGTGCCCCAGGGCTCCGTTTTGTCTCCGACCCTCTTCCTCATTTTCATAAATGATCTCCTGTCTGTAACTTCTAATCCAATAAACTGTTTCGTTGACGATAGTACCCTTAGCTTTTCTTATTCGTTTCCAGACTAACATCCCTCCTCTTCGGATGTGAAACTGCAACGGCAAAATATGATAACCTCATTACACTCTGACTTAAACAGCATTGTACAATGGGGAATAAAAATCGCGTAGAGTTAAATGCTTCGAAAACTCAATGCTGTCTTGTATCGTTAAAGCGAGATATACTTCCCCTGCTACTGTCCATGAGTGGCACTTGCATCAATGAGACCGAACATCTCGAGATTCTCGGTATGTGCATCACTGACCACCATCACATATGCGATGTCGCCAAAAATGCCGCAAGATGTTTAGGTGATGCAAGAAATTTTTCTCCCCGTCTGATCTGGCTATTATCTATTAGACATATATCCGTCCAAAGCTTGAGTACAATTCTCATCTTTGGGCTGGTGCTCCAGCTACTTACTTAAGCCTCTTGGTTGGAATAAAAAAAAAAGCTGTAAGAATGATTGGTGATAGAGAGATCACTGACTCATTCACCCCTTTAGACCACCGCACACACGGCAAAATGACTACTTTAGGAGGCCAAAAATCATAGACATGGAAAATTGTTTTTATTTCTGATTTTTATTGGGTTCCTGACCGATACATTATCAAAAATAATGAATGGACACACGGCACACTTAAAACAAATAGAACGGTTAACTTAATAAAAAAAAAATATATGAATTTAGGAAAAGTAAAAAAATAAATAATCATATTTCACTAAACAATAATTTATTAGTGGTACTTATGAAAATATAAATAGAATTATCAATCATATCCAAATAAATAAAAAAAAATCATCTAATTTTTTTCAGATTTTTATCTATACCCCTTACTGGCCCTGTATCGAAGTGAAATTCTAATACTAGGGACTTTGCGGCTGATTTTTTGATTATTCCCGTATATCTCCATTTCGGCTTTACCGATTTTGTTAAAATTTTGCACAATTATACGAAACATTATCCTTAATGATATTGCATTCCAAGATTCTATTTAAAATATATTCTTCAATAACAAAAAAATCGGAAAAGAGATCCATTTTTGTAGTACCTTTTGGGTTTATAACACTCTTTTCTAGATTTCTCAAAAACGGCTCAACCAATTTTTTGGAAATTTCGTCAACACGTTTATATGCAATGTCTTAATAATGCTGCATACCAAAAAATGTGTGTTTTAATTTCCCTGATTTTTTATACAAGGAAATTAAAACACTTATGAAATTTGTGAAGTATTAGAATTTCACTTCGATACAGGGCCAGTAAGGGGTATAGATAAAAAGCTGAAAAAATTAGATGATGTCCTCATTAATTTTCGAAAAAATAAGCAAATAAGAACCACCCTAATGTATATATATATATATATTTCAAGTGACTTGGATCACTCCGACTACCTGTCAATAAAAGAAGATAGTATCACAATGAGTTGGTTTGAGTTCTCAAAATTCACAATAATAACGGTCAACAAACGACTTAATGCAAATATCAAGGACAGAAAGCGGTACCTAGCGGAACTTTTTTTGTAAGTCTAAGTAAACATGAATTTTAAAGAAAAATTTGTCTAGAACCGCAATATAATATTTTAATACTTACCATCACATTGTTTTTTATTAAACGGTCTTTATTAAATGTACATGCCTGTAGATTTCATACCCTTGATCACTGTTTGTATTTTAGCACGAGATTGAAATAAAAATGCGTGATGTTTCGTTGACGTTTTAGAGAGCAATTAACCGTACCATCACTTCGCTCATTTGCCGGACTCTCGCAGTCTTTTATTTTGAACATAACAGAGGCGACTTATGCTCTTTGTGATTCCTAGACCATCTGACTAAAAAAATGCAAGCTTATTTAGACTCTATCTTTATTTTGATCAACCGCTTTTTGGCCTCTTAAAGCAGTAATTTTGCCGTGTGTGCACCGTCGCAACGTTGCGTGTCTCTCCTTGTTCTACCTTTACTTCTACGGTATTTGCTCTAGTGGAATAGCCAGTTGCATTCCTCATCTTAAACAGTTCACCCGTAATACTCGCGCTTCTAGGAATACCCATCTGTTTACCCTCGAGCCCAACTTCGGTCGTACCCTCAAGTATAGAGAATCGTTCTTTAGCCGAACTAGACGAATGTGGAACTCCCTTCCACACTCTGTCTTTCCAAAACATTGCAATGTTCAGGAATTTAAGGCCAATGTACACCGGCACCTCCTTTCCAACCCCTTTCCTATGGCATAATAGGGGTATGAAAAACCCCTTGAGTGTGTGCTAATTATAAAAAAAACACGTCACAATTATAGAGTCATGGGTCGACTTTGAACCACGGACTGACGATGTCAACGCAAGAACAATAATTAGTAAAATAAACGATAGATATTAGATAGATTGAACCTGTTCATCCGTGGTTCGGAGTTGACCATCGACTGTATAATTAGCGCTAAGTGTCACAATATTTTGACATTAAGTGTCCTTTGCTTATAAGTTGACAAACAAGGATGCCATGCAAATCGAAATAGACACTCGTGGACGCTGACCTTATTGCACCTTCTTCCAAATGTTTTGTCCTTTTTTCGCAAGTGAGAAATGTCAAAACTGACAACTCATGACAAAATTTCGTTCTTTAAAGAACAACAAACATTTTTTAGAAAATAAATCAGGTTCAAGGTTTGTTCAACTATATAATTTGCTCCGAGTGTAAATTCAAATGTAGTTAATTTACTACTGAAGAAATCGAACTGTCAGATGGCGTGACAACTACGAAGAGTTAAGGCCTAACTGACTTACAGTCTTCAAACAATTCTTTTAATGCGTGTGAACAATAAGGAAGCAATTTCTTCGTAGCCAGATAATACCCCGGGAAGTTTTGTCTGTTCTTCGCAAGAGGCGCGATGACAGATGCAAAAGTCAAATACGAACCCACACTCAACTGTCAGAAGCCATAAATTAATTGGTATGAATTTTCTTATGAATTTTTCTTCAACGAAAGACCACTGTGACACCTCAATTTCCTTAATTTAAATGACTCAAGCGTCTAATGCATTCTGCAAGGAAACACACATTTTAATGAAATATGTTATTCGAAACAGGATAATGAGTCTGCCGAGGTAATTCAGAGCCAAAAGAAAAGATTATCTAAAAGTTATTACAGCACGCTCCTGTGCACTTTTCTCGTCTTAAGTGTTACAGTGCATGGTTTTCTTCCAAGCCGTCCGTGTCGTCCGCACTTCTCGTCCAACCCGCTTCTCCAGACAATGTCCACGAGGGAATTGTGTTTGGTTTCTGTTTTCTATACAAAAGAAGTGCAAGTTCAGGGTGGCAAAAAAGAAATTTAAATATAATTGAACCTCGGTTGGCTGAGTTTATGAGTTTTTTTATTTTTTTGTCGACAAGACCCTTAGGGTGGAAAACACAACATTGGACAAACAGAACAAGTAAAAAAAAATTAAATATGAATCAATTAAGTCCGCTGACACAGCAAGCAAGTGCCCAGACACTTTTTTCGCGTGCTGCGCCAATTTTTTATTTCTTTTATTTTTAAATTTTAATTTCATTTCGAAGGAAATTTTTGTTACAAAGGTCAACTGACGATTAATATCAGAACATGCACAATTCGACTTTTGCTGTGGCACAAAAGGTGAGACAAGTAAACAAACAACCCTCGAAACATAGACGTCAGACAGAACTGTCTTGAGACCGATACTCGACTTGGACTACACTAAAACACAAAAATACAGCGGACACAGAGAGGGGGACACAGTGTAATTCTTTCCAAGACAGATGATAATTTGAAAAGAATGACAATAGACTGACGGGTGTTCTCCTGAATTATGCATCGAACTTTTGAGTTGATGTCAGAAGTTTATTCGTTGTTGTGCAAATTTGCGGGAGAGCAACACTGGACTTGAATTGTTTTGTAGATTTCTTTTAGATTATGGATACTTGCAAAGATTGCGATCAGGTGAAACCTTGTTGTTGTCGTCATCGTCGCCGTACTGCGCCACTGGGACTTTATAGGGAGACGACTCGGTGCTGTTGGAATGGAACGAGAATGACAGTAGTGAATAATGTATTTCGAGAAATGGAAATGAACACGGTGGAAATTATGACACACTGTCATCGTAAAACATGAAACGTTTTTTTATACTTTTGCGCTATTTGCTGCTCACGCTCATGATGTTATAATGATGGTGATTGGTGGGAGGAGGGTGGTTGGTGCTTTTTAACTGCATTTCAGGCTTGTTGATGTGCTTTTGACGTTGACAGTGCACATAGTGCAAACGTAGAACAAGACGAAGAAGTTTAATGCAAATTGACGAGGTAATTGTTGATGGCTGGTAATAATGTTTAACATTGTTTTTAGCGCATTTGAAGTGCTATGCGAGTAGGAGATTGTGCTCTTCAGAAAGTCATTATACGAACTGAGCACAAACACACATTTACTGGCAACGAGAAAGGGCGTGTAAACTCATCACATCAATTTTGTATGACATTTCAAGGATGCGCAGCGAAGCGATGCGATGAAACTTAAGTGTTGATGAGTTATTAGTTTTGAGACAACTTGGACGCGAGTCTAGTTTGCTGAGTTCTTGAGCTTTTAAATTGTTAATGAGGTTAATTACGAACGTGAGAGTTAGGAACATTTCTGAAAGTGTTGACTGTTTTAATGGAGGATAGTATTGAGGAATTATAACAGTCATATGACAGAGGTTTTTTTTTGAAAAGAAGTCGTGGCCAAAATGAAGCAGCTATACGCAAGCTTGAGCAGAAGTTCGTGCTCAATACTCATGGCCCCAGTTGCGTCCTATATACACCAAAACACCAAAAGCACGAGAATCTCAACAGCGGGATATTTTACCGACTTGTCTGAAGAGAATTCTGTTTTTTCTTGGATTTCTTGGATTACTCGCCTTCAAACTTCAATTGGCTTAAAAATTGTAGGCGGCTGATTAATCGATTTGTTATGGCTTCGAAGTTTGGGCTTTAGAGTACCTGTGATTGAACAACGATTTCGGGCGAAAATTTTTTCTGGAGAACTGCGAATTCATCTTGCCGGCAACGCTAAGAGCAAAATTGGTTGCCTCGAACCTGCACTAGGTCTTTCGCTGGCCGGTTCCAGGGTTTGACTAAAAAAGTACTATAAACTTTAGTTGGCTGGTCTTTCGGCCTTCACCGGCTGCGGCACGTCTTGTGGCTTTCGCCGGCTGGTCCCTCGTATCCGGTAGGTCTTACGGCTTTCACCAGCAGGTCTCTCGGATTACTGCGTCAGGCCTCACGGCTTTCACCGGCTGGTCTCTCGGATTGCTATGACAGCTCTTGCGGATTTCAGCGGCTGGTCTTACGGCTTTCACCGGATGATCTTACGGTTTTCGCCAGCTGACTCTTACGGGTTTCGCCGGCTGATCTAACAGATTACTCCTGCTGGTCTTACGGCTTTCGTCGGCTGGTTCTTGACCGTCGGTTGTTCTGGTGATTTTTCCCCTACTGTACCGCGTTCTGGAGGTGAAATCATGGACCTGGCAATTAAGAAAGGAAACATGTTTCCTAGTACATATTCACCAGTAAGTGAACGTGCTGACCTACACCTTCAAGTGGTGCCTCTGAGAGGTTCTTGTCAATTTATTGGCATGCACCTGCGGACGTAGGCAGCTTTAGTCTAATGGAATTTACAGATTGAAGCAGGACGTATGATGGAGATCAATGCGATCCTAAAAAGATACTATATCTAAGGATATAGTAAAGGAGGAAATAACGATCAACGATTACCGACTGTGGATAAACGTTAAGGAAATTAGACAAACTGTTGGGTGCGTCCCTTGATTGGCTGGTTCATTCCTTCGATCAATGTGGATAAACCTGACAGAGGGTGAGCGGTGTCCCTCATCAGCCAGCTGGAGAAGCTGCGAAAAGCTAATAAAAGCATAACATTATAAAGTATGCAAAAACGTAGGAGTATACAAAAGTGATACTCTCACCCAGGCAGTTGGGTACCACGGGTAGTGAGGTTTAGCCACCTCACTAGTGGAATGGACCTTCGCGGGGGATGTCATTGTCTGAGTTTGGTCTCAGCTGCTATTCGTGAATCACGGTTGACGGCTCTTCTTTCGGTACTGAAAGTTGAGTGCAGTTTCCGTGATCGGACAACGGCTCTTCTTTCGGTGACTGAAAGTTGAGTGCGGTTTTCCGTGATGATACATGACTAGTTAGCCTAGAATCAAACCAAGATGATTAAGAGCTGGCACTAATTCAATTGGTGCTGGTGTTAATCTAGATACAAGGTGTTCTTGCTTCTTTTTTTTTAGAAAGTTGAGGTGTGCTTTTGTATGCTGGTGGATCATCAGGAAGAGGTTTAGTGTCCTCTTAAATAAAACATAGTGACTCAGCTGACTTCGGTTGGAATTTGTCATGCCGACAGTGTGGATAGGTCCACCGTGGGATAAGGCTTAATTACTAGGTGCCCATGTAAAATCTATATTACTTCTGTACCGCGTTCTAGTGTCTGAGGTTGTCTCTGATGATGTCTCTTGCTCGACTGACATCGGAGGTTAGTGGACATCGAATAGTCAGCATTTGTCAATCAGCCTGACATCGTCATTCAGCTTGTGCGGAGTCTTGGTATATTATGTAGTTATGTAATGCTTGATTACAGCTTTCATCAAATCTAAGCAATGCTTGAGAACAGTCGAGCAGGAATTTGCGTCCCTAAGCAAAAGTTGATAGAAGCTTGGTACGTATCTGGGAATATCGCAGAATTTGTAAGAACTGTAGAGGAAGCCATATACACTTAACTGGCATGAGCACCTAGGCAAATTTCGAAAAAATTCCTCTGCCGAAACTATTCTTCTGTTTTTGCTTCTGAAAACGAAATTTTGTTAAGTGTAAATAGTTCTCAATATCAACGCGTTTCATAGCCTCAAACGCCAATCGACTGTTTGACAGTAAATGACTTCTCTGCCCTCGAGCAATACCAAATTTGAACAACCAAACCAGTTACCTTCGCCGTCAACCACAAAAAGCGTATTCATTGCTACAAGCTCAATATTTTACAACATAAATGTTTCCAAAGTGTTTTCACATTTTTGTTTTGTTAAATGTTTGTGCGCCTACGGTAACTAAACTACTCACTTGGGTGCGTTTTATGATCTGTTAATCGAACTTTTTAACACCACGTCGTCGTCGAGTGCTCTGTTGTCTATTTATTTGTTTACAAATATTTTTTTATCCATTAACACGGTTTAATGGAATAATTGGTTTTGTAATTTTGTAGTTTTTTCGCTGTTCATCGTCTGATTAAAAATTCCACATTCGAATTCAAATTTACCGCAAAATATTGCTAAGGTTAAATATTTTCCATAAAAAAATTGAAAACAAAATGGAAACAGAAAAATTCCACAAATTGAATGTAAATAAAGAATTTCATTAATTTGACGAGCTAAAAAATTTCGAGTAGTCCAGTCTATCAATTAAGCAAATTAAAAAAAATTAATAACAACGAACCCTATTCCAAAAAAACGAATATGCTACTGTTTAGGTATGCAGTTGTAATGTCATTGGAAATGGAATCAAAATAATTAATTAATACGGTTGAATTGGAACGAAGAGCTGTCATGGTACGAATCGAATGACAGTAGACGACAAAGGGGTCGATCGGTCGATTGGGTTGCTGATTGCTTATTGACTCATAAATTAATTTTACAAATTTACTTCGGCAATAACTCGACTTTTAATGCTTTAATGAACCACCACCGGAGTGTGTAGTTAAATTGCATTATGCATTTAATATGTTGAGCCCGGCGAATAAATATTCAATTTTGACTTAATTGATATCTGTTTTCCTGTCAAGCATGACAACAACGATGGGTGAAGTTTGTTTTTTTGAATTTTCGTTTTTAATAAAATTCTAATGCTTGCAATTGAATGGACAACTTTTCGCTGACTGGATTATTAGTTTCATAAATATTTAAGTGGCGCCCTCTGCCTGGTTATATTGTTGAAGGGGTGGTCGTTTTCATATTGGATTAGAATTGGAGGTTTTAGGAGAGAAACAATTGCGCTGGGTGTTGTTTTTTTAGGAGAAAGTTCAAACATTATGGCTAAATAATTGCCTGCTTGCAATTCATTGCACGTGTTTGACACGTGTCAAAAGCAATTTCATTTGTTTTGTATGGAAATTTCTTGGTATGAAGTTCATGTTGGAGAATATAATGAAGTTTTGAACTCGGATTTATTTAAATTGCTTTCAACATAGAGTAGCTGAATGAAATACAAAATATGCCATTTAAAAGGTCAATTCTGGTTATGGATCAGGTAGCATATGAGTTACGCAGTATGAGAACACTTTATATTGTTTGACGTTTACGTAACGACCTGTCAGTGAAAATTGAATGAGTGTTTTCAAGGAAGCTATTGGACAGTTAGACTTCCGGAAAAGAGTAAAAATTTGAAGAGGGTTATTAATAAAAGATTGGCGAAATGCGATTTTAAAGGCGGTAACAAGGAGCTAACAGGCTTAATTCTATGTTAAGGATGATGGCAAGCGATCCGATTACTACAAAGTTTTTGGTGTTCTGTTAGACAGTAAGTTTTTTGTCTTCCAATACGATTTTAGCGGGACAGGCAGTAGAGCTGGCGAGCTCTTTGAGAATGAGTAGACAATTTGGTAAGAAGGATGTCAGATGAATGGAACCGAATTCCAAGGGAAAGTCATACCAATGATGTCATTCTCATGATTGAAAAAAAAAGCGTTTGTGGATGAGTTAAACTGTTAATGCTGTGTGGCATCAGACGCCATTCTGCACCAGAGGTCGTTCAAATTAATGCCTTCGATTACAGTCTGCTAACTAAGACTCTACTACATTACCAATTAGCACAAAACTGTTACTCTTTGCGGATGCACTGGTTTTTTGCGGATTCTGCGAGACTAAATACGGCAGGTTTGCATGCTTAGATGGAAGTGCACTTTGATTTGCTTGGATTGAGTCTCACACTCTTGGCATCAACATTTTTGTCTGCACGCTTATTTTGATGACAGGAACAATTAGTGTTGCCCAATTACACGCCAATTATACGAACTGTATGCACAAAAAATTGTTTAAACCTGGAAGGCGGGGGATTCTTCATTGCAGCCAAAACTTCTTTCACAAAATGCACTGTTCCGACTTCACCCTGTGGTGTCTTAGCCTCCCACCGTAAAGAACGATGCAGAAAGATGAGACAAAATGGTTCAACCAGCTTGGCACCTTAACTGACACCGAGTGCGATGGATGAGTACCAGGTCCAACTTGACTGTAGCTCCAAATTGTTTACTTTTGACTCCAAGAATCGGGTGTTTAGCTCACAAGGCACTCTGAGCAATTTGTCGAGTTGGCTTAGAGCTTTATAGAGCGTAAGTGACTCGATGGTGAGAAACTACAATTCTCGAGACCATAAAGCTATACCTACAGCGGAAACAACTGCTATACCGACTTTTATGGTTTGAGCAGCTGTCTTGACTAACAGCTGAGATGACTGACCATGGTGTGGGCTGGGAACAAGGCGTCTTCCGATAAGCAAATAAAGAAGATGCAAGGGACCCCACGCAGGCCCTTGTTGAACCGCTGAAATGAAGAACCCAAATTCTAGACTCAATGCCTGATTCTTCGATATTAGCAATTATTTTTGACAGCAACATTTTAAGACACACAAAACCTAATTGAAAATGTTCTCCGAAAATAGTAAAGTGGTAACGCTGTCACCTAAAAAGGCAAAGCTATGACAGTTTGAATAGTTTCGATGACAGTTGGTTGAAAAACGATATGTTAACTTGACAGTGATGCCGAAATACTACATTTTGGACATAAAACTGGAAAACTGGTTCAGAGTAAATTCAGTTGAATGATAATAAGTGTCAACAATTTCTACGAAGCTAAGAAATCAAGACCGGCTCAAAAGTTCAAATAATTCAATAAGTATCAAGAGTAGCATCCCTCTCGTTTTACAATAAAGACTTAATCACAATAAAAAAGTCGTTTAAGTTAAACAATAGAACGTTAAGAACCATCAGCACAGAACATAGAAGTTAATTGAAGAGAGAGATGTCCTCATCAATTTTTTATCGAAAAGTGCATCAAAATGTACTTTCACTAGGCACAGAGCTCAATCAAAGACTACATTAATTTAATATGGACATGGATGTTCCAGCAGAACAAAAGGACAAACAAAGTGCTTCTTCATTGGATATTTAGAAGGAAGGCTTACCTGTAAATAAGGGAATACAACTCGAATGATTCACTCCATTGCAAAAGTTAGAACGAACAAACATAATGCTATAATGCCAATAGCAGAGGCCTGAAGTCTGGAATGATGAGTAGCAATACTTCAAATTATTTTCGACAGTTCTAACGCTATGAGTCATTATTGATGAATAGAATGCTATTTGAGTCTTTGAATGGTAAATGTCAGAGAGTGGGTCCAAAGTGCAAGAGCCAAATTGGATTGGAAGAGGAGCTGGCTATTCACTTTCAAAAGAGGAAGACACAATAGAATAAATTTTAATTGTGAATTGAAACTTGTTTATTCAACTGAAGGTTACTTTCCCATCGAAAATTGGAAAACGGGTTTATATCGTTTGTAGGATTTTCAGGTCAGGGAGATTCCTAATTTCCGGCGACTTTTGACTGTTTAATGGCGCATGCAAGGTGCCTAGTACAAGTACAAGTACTCAAGTACTGACTTCATACGTTCTAAATAGCTGCACATAGTTGTTAGATTACAAGTACTTAAATTGTTCAGTGTCCTAATACTAGTAGTAAAAAAAAGTCAAGTACTAGGCTTTCAAATACCAATATCAGAATTTTCATATGTTTGAGTGACTTGGAGTACATTGCTTTTAGAGTACTTGTACTTGAAACCGGTATTGGAAGAATGTAGGTACTTTAAAGCGTTGGGAAGGACTTTAGAATTGAAATACATACAGTACTTTATTTTGCTCTACAAGTATTAGTATCAAACCTGGCAAGTCTTTTCGTGCTAAAAAATAGTACTTACAATGCGAGTACCAATATTTTAAGTACTAGTGCCGGTAGTTTCGAGTGATTGATCAACTTAAAGTTGAAGAAGTAGCACTCGTTTCAGATAACATTATTGTTAATAAACAACATTGAAGTGCAAGTAATAGAAGTGGAACTTATAAGCTAATTACATAAGTACCAAGTACAATATTTTCTTTCTATTACCGTAACTGATACTGGAAGTAGATAGTAGATAATACTTCGCGAAACTAAAAGGCACCTACTTTAATAATTAAAAACTTTTCATTAAAAGATTAACTACTTTATTTAAAGAGCAACAAATTAGGAGAAGGATAAAAAAAGTACAAATAAGCGAAGCGAGAGAAAACTTAACACACAGCTGGAACGGAAATTAATTTACAGCCAAAGCCAAAAGTACACCGAAAAAGGATAATTCGGAAGTGAAAAATATCCTCCTCATCCTTTTTTTTGTTGCTCCTACAAGCTTACCACTCTGAAAGCAACAACAAAATAAAACAATTTTTGCTTTAAAAGCAAAGAAAACGAACAAGTGGCGTGTTGTGGCATACAAACCAACTCAACGACGACGACGGACGGGAGCAGTGATGACGACGATGACGCCACGGGAAGGCGAGAGCGATGGAAATGGCATGGCGCTGTGCTTTCTACCGATGATGGTTGTTTCAATTAAATTCGTCGAAAATCTAGAGAGAGAAAGTTTTCAATTGGCAACACAAACGTGTTAGTGTTATCCGTGCATAACATCTCAGCAGGTAGACGATGATGACGACACGGTACCGAGAAAGGTAATGCTTTCCTTTTATTTGCCCGTCCCTAGCCCCTATCTATGCAAGAGTAGTAGAGGCAGGACCGCACTAATCAAACTACTCTTACCTCTCATGTTATAGCCCGTGTATGTCGCTGTTCGTCACAGGTATTTTAAATACCACCCGCCACTGCCGTCAACCATTATAGCCTTCACACTCACCGTCAACAAAGCCGCTGTATACACGCTCTAAATTAATTCGCCACTTTATTTGTACCTGTGTGTAAAGCTCAATAAAGTGCAATCAATTAAACCGAACCCGATAAGGATCTTCGACAGGATTGCGTGTTAGCACACAAGGTAGTGTGTTTTCTGTTTATATGTGGAATTGCTTTGCGAAATGGACTTGCATCAAAACTGGAAGGGACTAGAATGGGGCCAACTAAACATCTGCCATTTGTATAGTTCGTTGTTGCATCCGTAGCCGTGCAAAATTAGCCACTCAACAGTGGGGCCGAAATAGGTGGTTTCACTTTTATGATAAATTCTGTGGCAAGGAATTTTTAAAGTGGAAATGTTCTTATGTCAAGTTGAAGCTAAGAAAATTTGCAACAAAAAAAGTAACGGACATTATTTTTCTACGACTTTTAGTTTCCCATTAAATTGTGTTTGAAAAACCTGCCACTGAAAAAAGTACTCCTTTTGGTTTGACCGGACGGCATCACTGTGCATCCTGTTGTAATTGAACTACTGTGCCGCATATCGAAAGTAAACAAAAGGTGATTTGAAAATTGCGTTTAAGCGTCGTCAGCGGTTGTTTTTACTTCTTTTTTTTTTTACTCGCATTTACTTCCGTATATTACTGCAGTTTGGTCGCTGGCTAAGCATATGCCAGCAGCAGTGGTGCGGTGTAACAACTTTTGCGATTTTAATCGCCACGTATGATCGTAATTAACCACGTATGCAAATTTTCTCTATAAAATGTGGATGTTTAACGAGATGTAAGTATGTTGATATGTCCAGAAAATTGGAGACCTGCACGCTTAACTATAGAAGAAAGAGAAACATACATCAAGTTTTATTGGGCTCGCAGTGCACATAAAGCAGCCATTAAGGTAGCACAGCAACGATGACGACGACATTTTTGCATTACATGCGAGTTTACCTATGCTATTTGGTTTGTGGGTGCGTTCTAATTTTGGCGACAGAATTTGTTGCAAATGCGAATTGAAACAGACGGGTGGGTGATTATGTTGATTTAATGCGACAGCGAGTAGGTTTCTTTTGAACTCCTTTTGATGGCAAAATGCATTATAGTCGTAATTCAAAAATATGAAATGCACAGGGAAAAATGTTTGGCTCGATTTTAGTGTTTGAAGTCTGTTTTGACAGCTAAAAGTGACGTTTCTACAGCGGTCATCTCGATTTTTTCTTCCACTGTCATGGGATTAAAGGAAGCATTTTTTTTGACATTATTTGTCAATTGAGAATTTTGTACATTGTAATTTTTGACGGTTCGTTTCCCATCTATCAAAGTTTTGAGTTATTCATTTCTTCAACGCAAATGGGTCATATTACAGATAGCAAAACATGACAAGTACATTACCTCAGACTGATGAGCACTGAGCAGTCATTCGCTAGACAGAAAGCCGAATCCATGACAGCTTCATTGAGAGCTGTCAAAATGACTGAGAGCTGTCAAAACGATTGAGAACTGTCAAAACGATTGAGAGCTGTCAAAACGATTGTGTCTATGTCACAACTCACAACGTAATTTTTAATTCACAATGACTGTATTTTTATAATTTATGGAGTGACAAGAAAATTTTGAACCATTGTGACCTAGTCTTTAATTTTACATAAAGCTTGAAGCATGAACATTTTGAAACAATTCGGATATCATGGAATTATCACTTAGGCTAACATTCATCGTGAACTCATTTTATTAGCCCAGTTATTCATCAGTTGTTGCTATCTTACTGTGAACACCTCAAAGTGCTGACAATTGAAATTCTTGACAGTAAAAATTAGCAACAATAGGTTTCTTCGATGTGCGCTCTGGGTCGCTCTGATTTCGCACTGAGCTGTTCAATGCCGCTCTTTTTTCGCCCCGGTGCACTTCCACCGTGTTCGATGTGTATTCAGTGCTCGCACCGGGAGCGCTCTGAATCGCCCCAAGTTTTTTTCGGGGCGAGAATTTCGGAGCTGTTCGAATCAGCTGTTGCTATACAACAAAGAGAAAAGTAAACAGAGCACTACTAATGCGTTCGATGTGAAACCATCACCGCAGGGTAGTGACAAGCACCGGAGCGCCCCGGGGCTGGTAACATCGAACGAACCTAATGTGAATTCGGACAAAAATAGAAAATCCATTGTGAATTTGTCTTACACTTTTTTTTAAAAACAGAACATTAACCCAAAATTTGACGCTATCGAGAATTCTATAAGCTCGCATTAATTACGATGTCAAAACTGTCAGTGTCAGAGGATTTAAGACTTACTCACAACTCAGTTTGATTCACAATGATTAACTTGTTTGTTCATATTTATGGGCTTACACATATCTGGTTTTCTTTTAATGGCTTTAGCGCTGGCAATATCGTACTTGACCCTTTGACTTCAAAAAATTTAGACATTAAAGCAATTCGGTCCGGATCACAAACAAGTTTTATTCACAATCATCAATTAGTGTCCTTTTATATTTATTGCGTAAAACATAAAACTGACTGCGGTCGTTTGATTTATTGTCTGGGGAAAATGGTCATCCAAAAGGACTTAACTTTAAATCTACTGTGAACTTGTCTAAAAGTTTTATAAAAGTAGAATTCTGACAGATCTTACTCAATTGGAATGGGAGATGTGAGTGATATTGCCTGGTTGACTGTCTCTTATTTTTATCGTGGTATCAATAGATTGCATACAAAAGTTCAACACTATTGTGAACTTGTGTTTGATTTTCATATATCTGGATATTCTTTAAAATTTTGACAAAAGCAGAATCTTGTAAATCTATCAACATTCTTTCATTGCGATATGAAATCTTTAACAGAAACCGGGATTAGTTCAGTTTGCTAGCATAAATCATTGAATCATTGGGAACAGGTCTCTAATTTTCTTAAAAGTAGAATTCTGACAGAAGAAAGTATTTTTAGTTCCAAAATCCAAAGTTGTTCACTCATGTCAGATAAGGTGCCAAACTAATTAAAAAGTAAATAACACTCATCGTGAATGATTCGGCAGATGTCAAGGTTAAGTCTAGTTCACAGTGATCAAAAAGTTTATTTCAAGCTGATGAACACCTCAAATACTTGTCAACTGACTGAGGAGGTTTTTGACTACTGAAATTTAGACAGACAAAACTCCAACTCAACTGTGAACTTGCCTTTAAACTCCATAAAATCACAAATTGCCTTCAATTTGACACCTTTTAATCACAAACAAACACAAATCAATTAAATGACTAATTTATTACTACTGTGAATCATTCTGAAGTCGTGAACAAAACAACAATAATTCAAGCGCAAAAATTATGCAAATTACTGAATTGTTTATTTTCTTCAAGTGTATTATGCATGCAATTAGTCGTTTTCAATAAAAATGTCAGTTGTACGTGATCTCGCTCGTTTGTAGTGCGCTGCACAGTCAAGCCCAAAAGTACCACAAGAGTGAGCAGGGGGGAGCGAAAAACAAGAAAACTAATAACAAAAATACATCCAGTCTGAGAAAAACGAAGCGAAACCACCAAATGGGATGGGAGTGAAAAGTCGTCATACGTTTTGTGTCGCCAGAGTCGAGCTGGCCGCCACCGGCAATATTCCCATTCCAGTTCACCGACGACGCGTGCGATTATCAACAAATTACTGGACATGCGAGGCTGTATTTTTAATATTTGTTTTGTCGTATTTGTGGCTGGCATAAATTGACGTATAGGGCCGCCTAGGCGATAGCGTAAAACTGACGGCAAGAGTGAGGGCTTTTAGCCCCCACTAAGTTTGTCGGAGGATTGTTTTTCAACGAGACTGTTATTAGGGTCGGA
Organism: Sphaerophoria taeniata; assembly: GCA_943590905.1. Classification (NCBI taxonomy): domain Eukaryota; kingdom Metazoa; phylum Arthropoda; class Insecta; order Diptera; family Syrphidae; genus Sphaerophoria; species Sphaerophoria taeniata. The sequence goes on from OX016540.1 coordinate 266,958,193, forward strand.
GCTCATTTTTTCTTTGGCAAAGACCAAAATAAAATAAAAAAATATGAAAAATAAAAAAACAACGGTAATGGGTGAGTGTTTCTGCTTCTGTCATATTTTCTCTTAATATTTCTCCCTTTGGCGGTTGCTTGTAACCAACGACGCACGGCCCAACGAATCGGACAGCAAAAAATTCGTACTTCCGTATTTTCAAATGCAAACATACGCCCCAAAAACAAGAGCACAACAACAACAAAACGTTTTGTTTCATTTTGAAAATTTTATGTCATATTGTCCTTTTGTGTCGACTGCACTGTACGTATTTTGATGGTGATTGATATCATTCACAATGACTGCTCGTAACGAGACGACCACGATGATGATTTTTTTATTTGTTTTTTTGTGTGTTCATTTTCTCATTAAAAATAAAATAAATAAATTAAGTAGATGAAGCTACCAACAACGACGACAACGATGAGGTAGAAAGTTGTTTGTGCACACCTACGAGCAATCGCACAGAGCCTCATTGCATGCGGACGAGTCTATCAACATTTTGTTTTGTTTGCCTTCGATTGTTATAAAATTAATAATCGCATTAAGCAAAGTATCGCGCGGTTGATTTTGCATTTGGCACGAGTTATATATCAATCTGTCTGTCTTCACAGTTTTGAATAACGACGTTTTTTTGTGATTTATAGATTTCAACTGTTTTAAATATTTTATTTAATTTTTTTGTTGCTTTTTTTGAGGGTTTTGCAAAAACAATGAATCATGAAATGCGATTTTGTTGCGGAATTATGGAATACACGATTGGCGAAGCGATAACAAAATATCGTTTTGTCGATTTTTGTTTTACTCACTTTAAGTAGATTAAATATTTTGTTTCAATCATGTAAGAACTAGTGGCGATGGAAAACATAGTCAAGCTTACGTTTCAACATTGTATCGCCATGCATAACTGATATTAACTTAAATCAACAAACGGGGTGATTGCTCTTTGCCATAAACAAAGCTAAGACTAACAACGAAGTCACTTTTTTGCCAAGTTAAGTCATTTTTTCGTCGAATTGCCATAATCGTCATAGTACAACCCTGTGACCGTTTTGCTCTTCTCCAAAAAGTAGAACTTGATTACACTTTGTGAGTCCGCTCAACGGGACAGTCTTCGCCTTCTTTGGAGGCGGGAAAAACTAAACAGATGGTCGACTCTACTTGTATTAGAAATTATCGTTCGACGGATAGACTTCACATTCAGTGCACCAGGATGGTATTATAAGAAGACGTCCACTAACCTCAGAAGTAAGTCACATCGAGTCAGTTGCATTGAGTCAGTCGAGTAAGACACATCCAAGAGTCAACACCAGGCACTAGAACGCGGTACAGAAGGAAGGAAATCACCAGAACGACCAATAATCAACCGGCAGCCGGCGAAAGAAGAAAGACCTGCCGGATTAATCCGTAAGACTAGCCAGCGAAAGCCGTAAGATCAGCCGGAGTAATCCGTAAGACCAGCTTTAGTAGTCCGTCAGATTAGCCGTCGAAAGAAGAAAGACCTGCCAGAATAATCCGTAAGACCATCCGGTAAAAGTTGTAGGACCAGTCGGTGAAAGATGTAAGAACCAGCCGGCGAAAGCCATAAGTCCAAGAGGAATACGTAAGATCAGCCGGCGAGGACCGTAAGGCCAGCCAGCGAAAGCCAAAAGACCAGCCAGAGTAATCCGTAAGACTAGCCAACGATCAGATCAGCCGGAGAAATTCGTAAGACCATCCGGCGAAAGCCGTAAGACCAGCCGGAGTAATCTGTAAGACCAGCCGGAGTTATCTGTAAGAACAGACGGCGGGAGCCCTGAAAACAGCCGACGAAAGCCGTTAGACCAGCCGGAGCAACTCGAAAGAATCAGCTAGCGAAAGCCGTAAAACCAGCCGGAGCAATCCGTTAGACCAGTCAGTGAAAGTTGAAAGACCCTGGAGGTATATGCCTCTGACATGTGACCACGTTGAAACTCGTTAAACCAAATTTTGACGGTCGCCGTACAAATTTCAACCGTAGCCGTTTACGGAAATGTACTGCGCGTTAGTGAATGGCACTTCCTGTACTGGGTACCGTCAGGCCTTAGTGTGATGTAGAGATGTAGTGCACTTTTAGTGATGGTTATGTGACTTGGCCATAACACCATTCCGAAGATTAGGAATCAAGAATTGTATCGAATTTATCATGAAGCAGATGTAATGACAAGTTTGGAAGTATCCGGTAAGTTTGAAACCTTGCTCGTATGATTGAAGAGGAACTGGCCAGGAGCTCTTTCCATTAAAATTAAAACTGGACGGCATTCATCAACAATTGGGAAAGGTTGAAGAACTTACCGAAAAAGCCCTGGATCGCACCTCAATTGTGATAAGGCACTACAATGGGACAAGCTAAAATCACCAAATGCTGTACTGTTCTATCCCGGGAACTCTCGCTATGTATGGAGCTAGGCTGTTTCGAGCAATCATGCAATCAGGCGCTTAAGTTCAAGGGAGTCCAAGTTCTGAACAAGAGTAAGTCTTCTCACCTCCTCCCAACGGAGCTCGAATACACCTAAGCTGGTTGTCATCTTCCAAAAAACACCAAATTGAAATATGTAAGGAACTCAATTTTAAGGTCCGTCGTTGTAAGCTCGACATGAAAAGACTATCTATGATAGTTGTTCCTGGAGTCAGCAGTTGCAATGTCAACAGTGAACAGTTGAACTGATACGAGCTCGTGATTTGGAGTCTCATGTTAGAGCACAAGAGATGTCATGAAGTAAGCTGGATTTCGGTGGAAAAACAAGCATAGGTATCTTCCAATCTAAATTATCACTTCGCAATTACTCGACGTTGCAGCAGCCATGGTGGTATCCTATTGGGATACTTAAGGTGGGAAAACGTCAGAGGGTCTAAACCATCTAGCGCCCCTACCCTACGGGAACGCCCTTTTCCCCTTTTCAAGGCTTCGGGTACCAGGATCATTTTTTTAACTTTTTTTTGTTTAATACCGGCATTCAAACGCAACAACGTCCAGTGATGCGGCTACAAGAACCCCCTCCCTTTCCGTCGGGCAAGCCTTAGTCAAATGCAAGCTTGCCGCATAGCCGTAGCCGGGGTACCCTCTCCATTCTGCCACCTGGACCGGCCTTAGGGTCCTGTAGTTCTAAGATCGTAAAGGAGGTATAGGTTGAAGATGGGTAACATCGGTTCCATTACAACTTTACAACCCGATGATTTAGTACAGCTGAAATAGGGATGAACTAACCACAGCAGCTGCGATCAAAAGACAAGTCACGAGTTTAGGGAGCACCTTTCTGTGGCATGGAAAATAATAAGAATACCACTGTTGGGAATAGTTTTGGGTTAATTGCTCTTGACATTCGCTGTTTTGTGCTATCAAGACAAGGGACTAGTTACCCTCATCCACTCAGTCTTGATTGATGGCGGAGATTCATGGACAAGTGCAAACAAATGATTGATATTGCCTTCGAGTTCGAACGCTTCGAAACTTCTTCGGGACAAAGATTGAACCTCACGAGCTGAACAAGATGGCTGGATCACGTCCAGCGAATGCATTACTATACCCCAGCTCGATGAATCCTCGACTCTGCACCGGAAGAATGGAATTAAGGGATCTACAGCTATGTCACGGGCATGGCTAAGCTTAAGAAAACCTGAACATTTACATACTGTGTGGTAACTTTAGACAGCTTGCAAAGAGCTGCCTGGAGCTCCCGAATTGAGAACCTAATTGTGATAATAATATAGGGCTCACGTGATTGATACGAAGAGCCAAGACTTAATGCTCTTAATGCTCCGGACTGTGAGTGGAGCTGAGAAGCACTTTTTCGTGACAAACGATACAGTTGAGAGATTTGAAGGTTCCTCGCTAGTGGCAGTAAGCATAAAAGATGAAAAACGATTAGGCACGAGTCAGATTCAAGATCCACATCTTCCGTGTCACTTTCCAACGGGTAAGATGTGTACAGTCAGTAAAATACAAATCATCAGTCTTTTCGACACTTTATTTGGTGTTCACACTAGCGAAACTTAAAATTCACTCATCTCATCAAACTTTCCTCTTAATCGAAACACACATCGCAACAAAAAAACCAACAAAACCAAATATTTTGCGCATTCATTTGAATGCCAAACACCCGTGACGCCATGACCATACGATTTCAAATCGATTTCCTTTCAACCATAACCCAGCATTGCTCGTGGTGTGTATTTTTCAATTTATCAAAATCGTCGGAAATGAATAAAAAAAAAAAAAAACTAACTACCCGTCTGTCTGTCCGTCACATTTAGCGACGAAACAATAAAACAAAACAAAACAATATTTGTATATCCTGGTGAACCTCGTTGCAATATGTTTAATTGCAGGTGCAATAAACACTCCAAACGATGGTTATTTGTTAATTAAATGCTCCACACATGCTGCTCTCCTGCCCCTCTTTGATTTAGTGCCACATTCTATTCTGGCCAGAATCGCATTCCGATGTCGAATCGAGAATGTTTTACGTTCGATTTTGATGAGTTTGCCAAATGGTGTGTGGTTTTTCTCCCTATTTTTTGGATTTCTAGTCTGCTCGATGAGGAATAGAAAATAAAAATTCGCAAAAAAGCAAAAAATGAGTAAAACTTTATTGGAAATGGAACATACCTACATGGAACTCAGTTCGAGAATTGCAAATTAATGAAGTGGAGTTTTATTGGGGATTGTTTTGGTTTTATTTATTTTTTCTAATTCCATCCAACAATCGGTTTTCTTTTTTTTTTTGCGAAGAAAAAAGAGTAAAATTCCAGAAATGTGCTCGGATGACTGCATACAATTTAGTCAAATTGAATACAGCAAACGAATGTGTCTGTCGATAAATTCAATGTTGGTTTATTTTTTTGTAATTTGAATATTGAAGAATATTGCACGGTTTTTTAATTGGAAAATTTGAATAAATTGAAGGAGTTCTAATGGGATTTTATTCGTTTAGTCTATGCTAAAGGCTTATGGAATTTGTATGAGCAATTTAGGCGAAAGTTAACTGTGTAAAAATATATAAAAAAAAATTAAATTGAATTTGACCACCAACACCCTTTTTTGTCGATAGCTAAGTCGCGCCCGGGGTCGTTCATAAGGAAGAAGCAAAACTTAAAATTGCCTATACTCCCTTACGTCATATCTCCAATTTGCTGTTGTTTTGCTGTCAACAGCAGCAATGTGAGTTACCAGAAGATCATAAGGTCTTTGGTTGTGAAGCTTCCTTGGGGAAGTTTGCACTGATAGTCTGCCACATAGCAGCATTACTCTGGTGTTGCTGAAACACAAAGATTCGTCTTCGTCTACGTTTACGTTACGAGTTTTCTCTGAATGACATTCTCCGTACATAATCATCTCTCCAAAAAACATGAATTTTGTTTGTTGACTTTTTTTTACAGCAGTTGAGCTGTCAGACAAAGCAAATGTTCAGGATATTTGAACTAAAGCTTCCGGTTGGAGTCACATTACTTATGTAACGTGAGGTCGAAGCGTGTTTGTGTTCCAGCCATAATGTGCGTATAGTCGCTTTTTGTCTCTTGTGACATTTCGATGAGAAAACTGTCCTTGATCTTCGTGAAGCCAACACTGGCTGAATGAAAAATGTCTACCAAAAGGAACTTCTGAACTTTAACAGTTGGTAGCGACCATCTCATTGAAGCTTTATCTGTCAAATTTGCCAAAGCAAACTAAATACATGACAGCTAGTGTCATGTATTTACTTTGGTTTGGCAAATCTCCTTGGAGGGAAAATACTTTTGAAAAATTTGAGGCGTCCCGGTAATTTTCGACACTTCGGCTAAAGTGCATCGAGCACAAAATGTATACATTTTAAACTTGGAAATACAGGACTTTCGAGATCGACGAGCAGAAGAGAAAGCCCAGAACGAACATCTTAAAACGATTTCGAAGTTGGATCAGTAGTACCCATCGCTTGCTTAGATGCAGCAAAGCCTGCTCTATTCTTTCAAGGCTCTTAAGGTCAAAAATTGTATGATTTCTTTAAAAAACTACTGTATAAGAGTCGAGTCTAACTGGTACTCAGTTACGCATTCGATAGAACAGGTTTTTGAAGGAACAGTTAAGGGAGACGGAGGCATTTTAATCATGAACTTCATCAAATCTACTGCTGCAAGGCACATGTACTGGTGGAAATAATGCTTAGTAGACTCCACCGAGTGATGACGCCTGATATGGAAACTGTTAGGCTCAAGCAGATAGCTTAATTGTCAAAGTTATCAAAGTAGCAGGAGATCGTTAAAGTAAAATGGGAAGAGATGGAAGAGAGCACGTTCAGTGGATGGCACCAAACTTTCATATTCCGGATCCTCAATAGCAGATCCTTACAATTGCAGAGCTACGTTTGTCAACAGCCTGAAATACCATCACCATCGATCAGATTTTCGCTCAACGGCAGATCGTTGAAATAGCCCCGGAAGCTCATATCACTTCCATCTTTTCATCTATCGTTTAACAGCATTTGAGATGCCAAATGGAACTGGAGTCCAACGATGGAGAACCCATGTTGCATCTTCATGATCGGAACGAACTTGGCGGGTGCTTTTTATGACAAATCAGGTTGAAGTGGTGATTAACTTTTATCACTTTATCGTGGGTTCGGTCGATTCGTGGTTTTGGGTGTATCTAAAGGCAAACCCAAACTTAATCTAGACGATCCTTAAAGGTGCTCTAATTGAGCAGTTTACGAGTCTGGGAACAGACTGAGAGCTCTCCAAATTGTTGTACGAACGACAACAGCGTTTAGGGGAGGCATTCGATGAATTCTTCGCTGCGATTCAACAGCTGAATGGGAAGTTCCGTATTCCGAAATCTGAAAAAGAAAACATCGACGTCTTGAGGATGTGAGAAGATAAACCTTGATAACCTTCCATACGAATAACTTGGCGTTGATGATCCACGTATGTCGGAAAATTGAAAAGTATATTGCCAACCATGAGACCCAAAAGTCTCGAGTTGTTCCAACCCCGACACCAATAAGAGCTGGTGCCGAGGTGGTCACAGATTCAAGAGAAGATGAAGAGGATGAACTCTTTTCTGACCTCAAGGCATTCCGCTCTAAAAAGGAGAAAGATACTCGCAGTTAAGGAAAGGGTCAATCGTTCTTCGAGTGTGCCGACCCTCAGAGATTTCTCTTCTGCTTCTGGTGTGGGATGGAAATCACCGCAATTTTTTTTTTTTTATAATCAACGCGCACTCAAGGGATTTTTTTTCATTACCCTTTATATGCCAAGAGAACAGTGCGAGCATTAGGGAAAGGATAGAGGATGTAAAAGGAGGTGTCGGTGAACATTGGTTTTGAATTCTTCAATATTACAATGACTGGGGAAGACAGAGTGTGGAAGAGAGTTCCACATTCGCGTAGTACGGCTAAAGAACGATTCTCTGTACTTGACAGTACGTCCGAAGTTGGGCTCGAGGGTGAACTGATGGGCATTCCTGGAGGCGCGGGTATTACGGTTGAATGTCTTAAGGGGAGGAATGCAACTGGCTATTTCACTAGAGCATATACCGTTGAAGTATCGGTAAAACAGGGTGAGACATGAGACATTACGCCGATGTTCTAGAGATGTAAATGACTCAACGATGGTATTGTCACCAATCATTTTGAATGCTCTTTTTTGGAAACTGTCCAGAAGATTTAAGTACGTCACTGGTGCACCAGCCCAGACGTGAGAATTGTACTCAAGCTTAGGACGTATGTATGTTTTGTAGATGGTAGCCAGATCAGAAGGGGAAAAAAATTTCTTGCATCGCCTTAAGAAACCTAAACATCTTGCGGCATTTTTGGCGACATCGCATATGTGCTCGTTCCACAAGAGGTGGTCAGTGATGCACATACCGAGAATCTCGAGATGTTCGGTTTCATTGATGCAAGTGCCACTCATGGATAGTGGCAAGGGGGGTATATCTCGCTTCGACGATACAAGACAGCATTGAGTTTTCGAAGCATTAAACTCTACGCGATTTTGTATTCCCCATTGTACAATGCTGTTTAAGTCAGAGTTTAATGAGCTTATCATATTTTGCCGTTGCAGTTCCACATCCGAAGAGGAAGGATGAGAGTCTGGAAACGAATATGAAAAGCTAAGGGTACTATCGTCAGCGAAACAATTTATTGGATTAGACGTAACAGACAAGAGATCATTAATGAAAATGAGGAAGAGGGTCGGAGACAAAACGGAGCCCTGGGGCACACCAGCATTTATATTGTGGGTTTCAGACTTGAAACCGTCCAATACAACTTGTATTGAACGGTTCGAAAGAAAGTTTCTAATCCAACGAAGAAGGGATTCATCGATACCGAAAGCACGCATTTTCGATAAAAGAGCAAGATGCCAGACTTTATCAAATGCCTTTGAAATATCAAGTGCAACAATCTTACTTTCTCCAAAACGATGTAAAGATTTGTTCCACTGTTCGGTGAGATAAACCATCAGATCACCAGTGGACCTGTTGCTGCGAAAGCCGTACTGCCGGTCATTAAGAAGCTTTCGGTCTTCAAGATATTTCTTGAGCTGATAGTTTATCAGCGTTTCCATGACCTTAGAAAGAAGGGACGTAAGTGCAATCGGACGATAATTGGATGGAGAAGAAGAGTCGCCTTTTTTTGGGATTGGCTGGACAAATGCTGTTTTCCAACTGCTCGGAACGAGCCCAGAAGAATAGGATAGATGGAAAAGCTTACGCAAGGGTTTTGCCAGCGTGGAAGAACACCTCTTCAGAATAATAGCGGGGATACCATCCGGACCAGCGGATTTATGTATGTTGAGATCTTTTAGCACTCTCGCCACAGCACGAGTGCGGAAGAAGATTTGTCCCATGGAATCATTGACGCGCTCAATAACTGGAGGAGTCATGACACTCTCTGGCAGCGAAGAGTTGGAGGCGAACTGCCTAGCAAAAAGGTTAGCTTTCGCGAGAGAGCTAACGACTGGAGTGTCATTGTCAACGAGCGTAGGGACCGAGGAAGAAGAAGAATTCTTCATATTTTTTACAAATGACCAAAAATTTTTACTGCCTTTGGGACATTGCAGAATTTTTTGCCTTAATTTTTGGTCATGCAAAAACTTGGTCCGTCGAATATGGGCATTGCAGGCCTTCCTGGCTTGTTTAAACTTGTTCCGGTTTTCCTCAGTTGGGTTGGCTCTAAAACACCGGAACTTTACTTCTTTTTCCCTGATAACCTCTTTACAGCTTGAATCAAACCATGACTTTTCTTTGGGTTTGATGCTTTTAACCCTATTCGGGATAAAAGTTTTCATTCCCAAAATAATCATATTAGTAATCATATCCGCGCTGGAATCTATGTCACTATCGATGCTCTCGATGCTCGGGAAACAAATTATAGAGCAGTTTTAAGCACCGGGGGATTCACTCTCTGGAGAAGAACCCATTAAGATCACACTTTTTCCCTCTTCAAGACTTTGGGTCCCTTTTTTTGTCTATTTACGGCAAGTAATACATAGAGCTGCAAGAACTCCCCCCCCCCTCCTCTCATCCGTCGAGCAAGCCTTTGGGAAAGCAAGCATGTCGCGTAGCCGTAGGTAGGTTGGATACCATAATCATCCTGCCGCCTGGACCAGCCTTGGGTTTTCGTAATACTATGGTCGTAAAGGTGGTATAGGTTGAAGAGGGGGAATAATAGCGGTTCTCTTACAAGGTTGAAGACCTCTTCATCATCATCCTTCACAAAATTGCTCGAAACAGTGCTAGATACGCAATCAATCCAAAGTTCATACGTTGACGAAATGGAGCATTTGAACCTTGGTCGGTTCAAAGTATGATGAGGCAAAAATGCACTACATCAACTTCACCGACTAAAAGTCGCTGTAGACAGCTTTCTAGAGTGCTTGGAGAGCGAATGGACACTGGTGATCTGTCCCGGAGAAGTCTTCAAATCGAATTAACCTCGCAGTTGACATGACGTGCGAATCTGGAGACATCAAGCTGGGGTCCAAGTTGGCTATATAAGTTTGTAGTATGTGGCCCTGTTCGGGTATAGATTGAATTCCCATTGCGATCTCCAGTATGTTTGTAGTTTGTACATTCCTGAGAAGCAATATATTTAGTGGCTTGCGATAATTTTATGCTCCAATTTTTCTCTTCCTTGCTGTCAATAAGTTCGATGCAGAACAGCTTATTTCAAAAGATGAGATGAAGACATCACAGGGATGAATCGGAACCGAACGCAGACATGACAAAGTACATATCCATAATCAAAGGACTCTGCATTGTACAGCCCAGAAGAGTTAAAAAAAAGAAGAAAAAAACGGTTTTAAATTTAAATTTAACGCAAATGCTCTTTCCGCGTTTATTTCCACAAACCAAAATATGTTTTATTCCAGGAACAATGCCGAAGTTGATTTTGAATTTTTTGTACACCCTCATTAAGTTTGAGAGGATTTTTATGAATTAAACCCCGAAATAAAAGTTCTCGCAATCAAAACAAGTGAACGAAAAAATCCTCATTAGAAACGTATTTTCGAAAAAGTTTCTCAATTAACTTACATGCTTATCCCTTCGCGTTCTTCAAGCATCAGTTTAAATAATTTTCGTTCCCGTTTTAATTTGAATGGCAACATTTCAAATCCGACAAGAAAAGGAAGGACTCTTCTCCATCATCTCTAATCGAAACAAAGCACAGCGAGAATGAACCCCCATCCCCCAAACATTTTTCGGGTGCTTCTGTTACGTTGTCATTGACACTACGTTCGCTGCCAGTCGACCGTTGTTGTAGTCGATAAAAAAATCATGTTTAATTCAGATAGATACTTTAGAGCTTTTTTCACCCGCACTCAAAAATCTTTTCAAAACAGTTTCGGTTGCATCCACCGAAAAAACATCATTTTCATCGACATACGTATACGTTCATTCCGCAAAAAAAAAGAAAATGAGTGGGTCTGTATCGTCCTCACGATGATGATGAACGTAGCTGAAAGTCAACCATCCGGAAACGACACTGAGACTAGCAGCAAACTGGAGAGGACGACAAAGGACGACACAACAAGGATACTCGGCTGCGCTATCAACGTGTGGACATTAAATATTCCCCAGGGGTATAATTCAACGCGCGATTGTTGTTTTATCTTGTTTCATTTTTTTTTTTTTTTTGTGAAATATTTTACGTTGCTGTGTTTTACTGTTATCGTTTGCGGATACAATAAAACAATTAAATTCCATTCAATTTTGTACAAGTCAAAGTCGATGATGATGATGATGAGATCGATGGAGATAATTTTTCTCAATTTGAATTTGGAATTCGACGAGTCGTCGGCTCGTCGCGTCGCGTAGCGTGTCGGGCGAATATGTTAGGGTGCGAGCATACTTTTTCTCAATCGATTGGTTATGGCTTAAATAATCTTAATCGATCTGATAATTAGCAGACAGAAAATTGCTGTGTTTCTGAACAAAACAGTGAGATCATTGATTTATTTGTGTAATTTCGCTTTGGCAAGTCGTTCGTTATTCGAATAAATACATTTTTATTGTGTACGTGAAGGTTTTTTTTGTTTTACTTAATTTTGATTGGAAGCGCGTTTGAGTTGAAATTTTTGTTTTTTTTTTTTTTTGGGTCATAAATTGTGAGAAAACATTGTATTGATGGCGTCATATTTTCTTGAATTATTTTTGGATTTGTTTATGAATTTGGTGGGAATGGGGACGATGACAGCATACGATTCGCACATTTCCGAAAAATTGGCTTTTGATGTGGAAAAACGACTTGGAAAATACATAATTCCAATTTTGCAAAACTTTGTTGGTTTCTCCAATTAGTCATCATTAGGGCAACCAAAAATATGCTCGAGCATGTTTTTTTTGGAACGTCGAATTTGACAATTGACAAGATAGGAATACGTTTCATGAAAAAACAAACGTTTTGGACCCTATTCGTTAGAGCATATTTTAGCATATTTTGTTATAAATGCATATTTTTGCATATTTTGCTTTAAAATGCATATTTTGGCATATTTCATCATTATTTGTAATTTTTGTTGCAAATCTTAGAGTAAATATTTTTTTTTTAAATTTTTTTTTTCGAAAAATTCGCGATGCTATTCAAGTATTTTATCCAAAGGTAACGCATATCACTTGTGAGGCCCACAGGCTCCATAGAACTTGTGAAACACTTCGAGGTCAATTTCCAAAAGTTGATATTTTCATCGCAACGTTAAAAAAGTGTTTAAAAGCTCCGTCAAGAATAAAAGTATTCAAGGATATTGTACCGGAAACACCACTTCCCTCGCAAACGATTCCGACTAATTGGGTATCTTGGAGGGAAGCAGTTTACTGTGTAGAAATGTTTTTAAAAAAGTGGAAAGCCTTTTCGAAACACTACATGAAGAGGAATCAGCTGCAATACGAGTTATTAAAAAATTGTTTTAATGAAGTGGCATTAAACGTGACTTGATATTTCTATGATCCAATTAAACATTTTTATTGAAATATATTGCACAACTGGAAACAATCGGCCTTCAGCTAACATAAAATTATTGATCGATGCCCAAGTTAAAATTAATACCGTCGACTCCAATAACAAAAAAAAAAAAAATCGATATTTCGGAAAAACTAGAGGGCTAAAATTGTTTATTATGGCAGCATTTATTCGTAGAAAAAAAACTGCATCTGAAATAATGGCATTAAATTTTGCACGTATAACTGGCGGATGATGTTCCTATACAAAAATGTTTTCAGAGAAAAACTTTTAAGTTAAACTGTTTTCCTTTATTGCAACAAAAATTTTAACAAATATTTTTTTTTTAATTATTCTGGTTCATATTTTCATTTTTGATTTTTGGTATTTATTTAGCTTTGTATGTTTTTGTTTTTTTTTTTCTTTTATTTGTCTCTAAAGATATTTTGACGTCTGTTTTTTTTGTTGACAAGTCAATAAACTATAAAAAAACACGAAATTTAAGATTTTTTGCTATTTCAACATTTTTTAGAGCATATTTTTAGAGCATATAATTGGCTTTTTAGAGCATATTTAAAGCGCTATAAATGGTTTTTATAGAGCATATTTTTGGTTGCCCTAGTCATCATCATCATAATTTAACTAAAACAAGAACAATTGACATTGACAGCATTTGTGTGAAGGGTGTGTTCGCGAAGAAATGTCATAAGTCATAACTGTCACAGTGGTCATGTCAAGTCATTTGAAATTCGAGAGCTGGGGTGGAATCGGCTAAGCTGATAGTTGATAGTTGATAGTCAAAATAATTGCTTTTGCTCCACGTAAGGTGATTATCAAAACGATAATCGCTTTTTTCCATACATTTGGAAGCGACAGCTATTTTGGTGTCGTTTTCATATATTTTTGTAAGCAACATCCTTGGACTGGCTTAAGAAAATAATTTGTGTGTTAAGAAGTATAAGAAAATAAAACAAATAATTTTAAGACAACCGGAATGATCAGTTCATTGAAATTATTTGATAACGCCAATAGAGCGTAAAGAAAAAAAAATATTTGTTATTCCAATGCGTGTTTGAAAAACAATATTTTTGGTCGTTTTAGATCGGATGGTTTACCAATACTTTGTAAATTGTAACGAATTGGTCCTTGCTAGGTTTTTAACTTTGCTCTCAAATTACTGAAATAAAAATATATGCACCATAGCGTACCCAGGACTACGGCTTCAATTAAAAACTTTTAAATGGTTTTGGTTTGAGTCTTTTAGGTCTTGATAAACGCCTCTTCGACCAGAGGCCAATCTTCAAAGAGGGTGTCCTAGTTTCTTCGCACCGGCAGCTCTACTAGCACGAGCGCATTCTAGCTCGTCGGACGGGTGAAGTGAAAAAAATTATAGGATTGATTGTTGAGCCCGAAGTCTAGTTAAGTTAGAGTGTTTAGAATTTGTTTCGATCGTTATACTATTAGGGAACATATGTATAGGCAGTCGAGTCCCCGAAGTAATTTGTCTCCCGCCCACTTGCACAAAAAGGTTAAATAACTTCTAATAAGTTCCCTTGGTTGTCGCTTTTTATTGGTCGCGTCTCTAAGTTAGAATATTTTGGATATTTTTGTCCTGGAATATTTCACTGATTCTTGGTTTATTCTCTGCATCAATACTCTTGAAACTCTGATCCCAATTTCGTGAGGAATGTCACACTTAGAGCCACGGTAAAAGAAAGAATACCGGGCACAATTTGCGATGACAGTCTTGTATGGAAACACATATTTTACACACAAACAAATCAATAAAGACTTCTGTGTGAAGTTTATTTATTGACTTGTAATTTTATTTAATTTATTTTAGTTGTCAATCTGGCGACAAGCAAAGCGAACACTGAGCAAAACGACATTGCTTATCGTAGGTGCTGCCAAAAACTCAAATTGTTTTATTGATCGCTTTATACAGAATAAAATAAAGTTGATAATCAAAAACGACTATCAACAAAGTGATAATCAACAATCGGGTTTGCCGATTCCACCCCTGGCTCAACTAATATTAATTATAATAATCTTCCTCTTCTTCGGGAATAGTGTGGAAGGCTTTCTGGGCCGGAGCATTGGTGTCCATCGGCTCTAAATGACCGAGCCATCTGAGTCTCTGGACCATGACCATTTTGGTTAGATCTTCGTCGTTGAATAACCCATAAAAATGTATCTTCTTCTCCGTTCTCCATCAATGCACACGGGACCATAGATGACCGGAAGAACTTTCTCTCGAAACAGCCAAATGCACATTCATCCGATTTTGTCAGGGTTCATGCTTCTTCACAATACAGCAGAACTGGGATGATGAGGGTGCTGTAGTATAGTCCTACCTAAGTTGCTCGAGAGAAGTTGTTACCGAGAAGGCTTTTCCACTCAATTGCTTTCTTAACCCAATGAAACAGCGATTAGCAAGAGTTATTCTTCGTCTGACCTCGGCGCTGGTGTTTTTGCCCGTGTTAATAGCGGAGCCTAGGTAAACAAACTCCTCTACTACCTCGAAGTTGTATGCGTCTATTGTGACCTTCTGTCCGAGCCATCGGTGTTGGGTGTCCTTCCTCGAAGACAGCATATACTTCGTTTTGCCTTCATTTACCGCTAGACCCATTTTTTCCGCTTCTGTCTCAATTCTCACAAAGACGCCATTGACACTATGTTCTTCCCATTATATCAAAATTACCGGCGTACGCAAGAAGTTGAACAGAATTTTGGAAGATAGTACCTCTGTTGTTGCACTATCTTCTCAAGAACGATGTTAAAAAAATCGCATGACAGTGCATAGCCTTTTCTGAATCCTTTTTTGACATCGAAGGATTCCGTAAGCTCGTTGCCAACCTCTATGGAGCAGCGTGAGTTCTCCATCGTCATTTGCATAAGCGAACGAGCTTGGCAGGGATGCTAAAACTAGACATAGCCTTATACAGTTCGTCTCTGTAGGTGCTGTCATACGTAGCCTTAAAATCGATGAAAAGGTGGTGGCTATCGATTTGGAGATTGGTTTTGTCCAGGATCTGCCGCAAAGTGAACATTTGGCCGATGGTTGACTTTCTAGGCCTAAAGCCACATTGAAAAGGACCAATCAGATTGTTAACGATACCTTCAGACGTTCACAAATTACGGCAGAGAGCCATCTGGTACTTTATCTTTAATTCAGATCATACTTTTGCGGAACGAAATGTAGCGACTTTAATAAAAAGGGAAAAGTGATACCATTGCACAATTTTTCGCCGAGAATAGAACTGGGAACAACGTCGCGTTCAGTGATGGGCGTTACAGAGCCTTTGCCACATCTATAAATCCATTATTCTGCATATTCCCCAATTGTGTTGTTTTGGCGAAGTCAAGTTGGATAAAGGGACCGATGCTATGCCAACAAAGCGGTGACAATTAAGGCTCTTATATCTAATATCATCCAAACATTCTATGAGCTGCAGCCCGGAAGCCTCAGTAAGGTGTTGTAAATTTGGAAAAACGATACAAATCAATTTTCTGAAGAAGGTACTATGTGCCGAAACAGCTGTAACAGAAAGTGAAGCTAGAGTGAAAGTAAAAAAATCAAAAAAAAAAATGATTTTCTCCAACAATTTTCATGAATCAAATATGATTCAAGAAACCCTCTGAAATTTTGTATTCATTTGAAAGGTCGATCGATATCGGCTTCGCGTTTCAGATTCAGAACTACGTAAAGTAGACACGCGGTTCGTGGTCAGCTAAGCAATTGAACGTTTTCGTGAACTGATATTCGTCCATGGTGATTTGGCAAAAACGACTGAATAAACGAGATAAAATTGGACAGAACACTGATATGGACTCAACAAGATAGCTGGTCAAAGTTGGGAAGACCAGACCCTATTGGAAGGGTTTTTGGGTATCGAATGTGAGTCATAGAACGTGGTACATACGCTCTCTTCTCTAAATAGACATTTTGTTGCGTCAATTTGAATGGGGAATAACATTTTCATTCAAAAATTACTTTGAATCATATGTGATTCATGGATGAAGGAGAAACATTAAAAAACACATTTCATTAATAGAATATAGGTCCACTGGACATAGAAATTCTTCGAACTGTTTCTGCACCATCTTTTTGTTAGCTCGTGGCTCAATCAATTTCTTGCTTCAAATTTGATTGCAAGCTTTTGAAAGATTGATCTGAAAATGACTACATAGCATCTGTCAGAAGACCTCACCAAGGTACTTATTTGTAAGTCATCAGATCCAAATGCACTCAATTTGTAATTTAAGACCAGGAAGAGGCAATTCGATGAAGTGATTGAACTCAATGGTTAGATAAAAAAAAGATTCGGTAACACGACGGAGCCCTGCGGTACACCACCATTTCGTGCTTAAAATGGGTGAAAGTGTCAACAGATCACACATCATACTAATGCTCCTAAAACTCTGCTTAGTCTTGTTTCCAAGCAGCACATTTTCAAATCCATTAACTCCAGCCAACCTTCCTGTCTCCAACCAATTCCCCTATTCAAAAATGGTATTATGAACAAATTCTACCAAATTGAATAATTGCGTGCCATCTAAACTTTTATTCAAATTCAGAAGCCCAACATTGAAAAATAAATAAAACCCAACACGATGACAAATAGAATTCGCTGGCTCACCTAATAACTCATTAAAACACTTGTATTTAAAAACAGACGCAAACATTATAAACGAAAAACCAGGTACACTCCACTACTCCATTACTTTAAAATGACGCATTAAAAAATTCATTCAACTCCCTCAGGTGTCTGAATTGTTAAAAAAGCGAAAACAAAAAAATTTATGACAAATTGGCAATACTTTGTTTTCAACAGTGGCATTTGCGGCGAGAAACGGTGGCGTTCCGCTTGTGATTGTTTTAAATGCAAAAGTAATTGAATTTAATTAAATATTCCTTACTCCCTCGCTTAAGGTTTCTGTTTGGAAGGCACTCAATTAATTGACTATAAACTGTGCAAAATTAAAATAAAAAATATAGAAACCAGAAGATTGTAATAAAAATTACTTAACTAATGGCTTTTGAATTGACACTCCCACAAAGTAAATACACTTGGAAAAAAACCTCTCAATTCGAATGTGAATTCACAACAAGGTTGGTATGCAATGCTTCCACTTCACTACGATCAGAGACTTAATGACAACAAGTTTACGATTTCCACATTTCGATATCCGCAAAGGAGAATAAAAATCTCTTGATCAATCAACAATCAAGCATCAGCCTTCAACGCTCGACACATCTCAAGCATGCTCCTAAGATCTCTAACCCAAAGCACGATTGCGGATATTCATAAATACCGACTCAAGAGAGGGCAAAGTTCTTTAACGGTGGCATCCTAAGATATTATTTACTCCCAACATCAAGTACAGATAACAGTGGCAACACTGCCATCAGAAATCTCACTTCCAAAATGCTGGATTTTTCACTGTCGCATCAACGAAACCTTTTGTCTGACGAGAAGAGTGGTTATTCATCTTAAAAAGAGACAAACGAAGTGGAACGTCAAAGATGGACCCGAGCTACACGCGAGCTCAACGACTAAAGAAGAAGAGAAGGGTTCCGAAAACTCCTTTTACGGTGGCATCCTCTCCCAACATCAAGCAGAGAGCACAGTGGCAACACTGCCAAAGAGCCTTCAAAATCCTACTTCTGAAATGCTGAATTTTACATTGCTATCACAACGAAACCGCAATTTTGACGAGAAGAGCTGCACACGAGCTCTACGACTTAAGAAGGAGAATTGGTGGATTTTACACTGCTGCCTCAACCAAACTTCTTGTTTGACGAGAAGAATAGTAATTCAACTTAAAAAGAGAAATACGAAGCGAATGGATGGACCCAAGCTGCACACGAGCTCAACGACTAAAGAAAAAGAGAAGGGTTCTGACAATATTTTTTTACGGTGACATGACATCCTTAGACATTATTGACTCCCATCAAGTGCAGATCACAGTGGCAACACTGCCAAGCAGCGTTCAGTAATCCCAGTTCTGAAATGCTGGATTTTACACTGCTGCCACAACGAAACCTTTAGTTTGCCCAAACACAGCGGGACTGCAAAGATGGAACTGAGCTGGATGCGAGGTCTAAAAGGATCCCACCTTGTCAGAGACAACAAGAGGGAGCAAAAGAAGAGCAGATCAGAAGCACATCGCATTCAAGTACCATTCTCAACCCCAAGCGTTCGAATGAAGTGGCAACTTCCTAAGGAGGACAGACCGAGCTGGATGGGGAAGCCTCTTGGAAGATGTTGCGGTCTGAACTGGACTCTATCGGAATCTTAGGTCCAAACTCATCGATCAAATACTTACAACAAGGGATGTTTTGGCTAAGGCCCAGGCACTTTAATGCAGCAAACACCCGATTTAAGACACGAATGAAGGCGAAGGCATATGCCGTGGGGAAGCATATTTCGAAAATCTGCAACAAGAGTTTCCAGCCATTTTAGATCCAGCACGCTATCTCTAGATTCGCTGGAAAAGTTTGTTGAGGTTGCCTACCACTTGTGTTTTCTACGGGAGTTTTGAACACTGTCGTCCACAAACTACTGGCTAGATCAGTGTTTCTGAAAGCCCGGTACCTACGTTTCGCACTATTCCGCTGCAAAATGAAGTTCCTCAGATGATCGTTGACCTTCTTTTTTCCAAAAACGACTGGGGTAGAAGAATTACACAGCGAGCCTAGTGATGGATCGAGCTGGATGCAAACTGGCTAGAGCTAAAAGCCTAGCTGCGTTAGATCTAAGCCTACATGGGACTGTGGCTTCTTTTGCTAGTTAGGAATGCTTGTTGGAGACTCGTCACCTGCGAAGTTTGAAATCTTTGACTCGAAACCGGATGGTAGACACAGAACGGATCAAGCTCGGCTTAAATTGAAATCGGGGATTTAAGTTCGTTGAGATCTATAGAAAGCTAATTGCCGATGACACATATGAACAAAGCAGAGACGTCAATAGCAAACCTCAGCCGTCACTCTATCCACCTAATCTGTCAAGTAATATTTCTTAGTCATGGCGTTGCCAACACGTCGCTATTTGACTTCTTGTCATCCTTTTTACAGGAACCTGAATATCAGGTCATATACAAAATTTTGCACCAGTTTTTTCTGATTGCTGTCACTTAAACATTAGAAGCAGACCTCTTTTCCAACTAATGCTGTTTCTGTCTGATTTTTTTTCTCAGTGTAGAAATAGAACACTGTAACCAAGACCAGAAGACACCTTGCCAAGATCCAGAACTCCCCTAATTAATCATAGTCATAATTCTGTCGAAGTAAAGAAAATGAAATATGACCGGCTACCGTTCCAAGTTCCAGAAACGAATGACAAACGTCTGACAGCCATAAAAAAGACCGTTAAACAGACGACAAAATGGGCGCAGAGAAGAAAAAAAGAACGATAACATTTATTTATTTTCTTTTTGGCTTATTTTCACCCACAAAACACATCAATTAAAAGCAACTATCGAAAATACGAATCGAACGAAAGATAGGGATCACAATAAATTTGATTTGCATTTCAGGAGCTGCGTTTAGCGGACTTGCTGCTTGTTGTACACACTCAGCAATTGACGTCGACGACTACGACTAAGAGAGGACGACTCTACCACGATGATGACTGCGACTAAGCCTCGAGCATAATACACATGGCCAACACAACGGCCGGCATCCACTACTGTCCTGTGTTGTTTTACCGTTGGCGATATGGCGATGGCTGGAGCATGGTGGAAAGTACAAAATCGCCACTGATCCTATATTGAGTTGAGTGTTCTCGGCGACAACAAATCACCTTTCAAATACATCTATGGCCATGAGGACGACTTTCATCCACCAACGACCAGAAACCTGGATCGAAGGTATGCGAGAGCCCTCAACATCGACAGCATTCGAGAGGTATCGTTTTATTGAAGGGGGTCGATATGGCGGCATACCAGTTGGAATGTTCGATGTATGCCGGATTATAGGTGGGTAATAAACCTGCGCGATATTCCAGCTATGCATATTCACAAATTGACGACTGGGGATTTTGTGGTTCGCCAAAGCAGAAGCTCTACCAGCAGTACCAGCAACCAGCAACCAGCACACGGAATTTTCTATGGCACACAACGGTCAACCCTCAAACTTTTAAGAGTCGAAAACAGAGAACATTTGGAAAATGCATTTTCCCCCGAAAAACAACTGCCACCCGCCATCGCATCGCTACCACACCGCATGGATTTGTATCGATTTCAGCAAACAAAATTTATGAGAATGTCGTCTGGCTACCAGTATTCCGCATGTACACAAAAACTGGACGCATAAATCTCGTCCAAAAATAGGTACGAGGTGTATACGTAACACGGTTGACGGTTGACGCCGCTGCCAGATATAGATAGATGGGATATAAATGTGCATTAAAACAAATCTCGTATCAGAAAGAGTGGTGGGAGCAAGAAACATTACAGAAACGATTAAGGGGGATTGCTTCCAATTGAGTGGTTTCAACGCACTTGGCCGATTAAAGGCGCTTTGTGTTGCATTTTTAATCGAAACGCTGATGATGCGAGATTTTCGATGTCGCAAGTGCTTTTAAAGCGAACAAACTACTAAGTTATTGCTGGGGCAGTTCATGAAAAATGATATTTCCGATTTTGAGAGGTAAAAAAAACAAGCAAACGTCAGTATTTCCTGTCAAAAAGTTCATAAACCCGTTGTCTTCCGGTTGATATTAATTTTTAATGTGTTCATAATTGACACTTCCGACTTGACACGATTTCATTGCAGGTGTGAACAAGGAACCTTTGATGTGCATCATTATGCTGCTGAGTCAAAGAGATTAATGATGAGGTGTCAAAAAAGCGAATACTTAATTCATAAGTATGATTTGACAGGTGATGTAATTTGACAGATCATTTGTCATGTTATTTTTAAATTGAGTGTTCACATTCATGTGAGATGATGTTTAAATCGGGTGCGAGAAAAATCGATAACATCGATAGTTTTGACAGATGAGTTAGGGGGAACATGTTGGATTATGATGTGCTCGTGAGAGAGTTCTTAATCTCACAAAACGGGGGAGAATTTCGTTTGTTTCTTGAGTCCGTTCAAATTAGTTTAATGATGTGACTTTTCAAATTTACTGACATTTTGAACAAAATGACTTTTTGCTTTTGACAGTTAGTTAAGGTACGTTAAAATTGTTAGAACACAAACTCTGCTTGACGTTTAAGAAATAAATTTGAATTTTGAGAGTAAACGGGTTTGGGAATGGCTGTTCGCTTTTGACAGTGATAAAAGTTGCGTTCAGTTTCATAGAACACAACAAATATCTGACGTTTTAAATTTACTTTGACGTTTGAGAGTAAATCGATCTTGTAATGACTTTTTGCATTTGACAGTTATGAACGAGACGGTCAAATTGAAAGAACACAATATACACTGCCAATCACTAGGATGAGGCCACATGTTTTTCAACCTATTTTCGCTCTGTATACCTTTTGGAATTTGTTAAAACCGGAAAATTTTACTACATGAGAGTAGGTACATATTTTCTTAAAATAATTTTAAGAAAATTTTAAAGGGTTAATTAGAAAAGACCATTGGAATTTCCCTACACTAATGAATGAGCTACTTGAAAAGGATATAAAAAAGTGCGTCACTAGGATGAGGCCATAGCGAAAATTTCGTTGTAGGAGTTCACATCAGCGGTTTTTTTTCAAAATTTTGGTTGCAATATTTAAGAACGTTTTATAAATAACTCTTTTTATCTAATTTCGTCACAAATGGGTTCCGGAAAGACGTTGACAGTTGCAGAAAGGGGACCAATCGATGCTTTCAAGGTAATGGGACTCTCAGGCCGAGAAATAGCAAGGAAGCTGAACAGAAATAAGACAGTTGTAAGCAACTATCTTGCTGATCTTCAAAACTATGGAAAAAAAAAAACAAAAAGGACACACAGCCCAAGCAACAACATCCCGAGAAAAGCGGTCAGTTCTACGTATTGCTTCAAATTCCACTCAACCAGCTACTAAAATAAAGTTCAAAAGCGGAGTATCAGCCAGTTTTTCGACAGTAAGAGAAGAAAAGTAAAAAAGAAACGTCAAAAAGAAGCCTGTTCTAAAGCAAGTACACAAGGAGCTGCGAATGAACTTTACAAGAACATGTCGCTTGGAGCAGTCAATGGAAACACGTTGTCTTTTCGGATGAAAAAAAGTTTAACCTTGACGGCCCCGATGGTTACAACTTTTATTTCCATGATTTAAAAAAAGAGGAACTAATTTTGGGAAGACATCACAGCCGTACATCAGGTGTCATGGTGTGGGGAGCAATCACCTGATATGGCAAAATCGAGTTGGAGTTTCTTTCTACAACAATGAACGGAAACAGCTACAAATGCTTGTTGGAACGGTCATTTCTAAAGATGAAAAATATTTTTAGACCTCTGCCTTGGATTTTCCAACAAGACAATGAGCCCACCCACACTTCCAGGGTTGTCAAAAGCTGCATTTTATCAGAAGACGTTGAGCTTTTGTCACGGCCGCCCTATTCACCGGACTTGAACATAATCGAAAACGTATGGTCATCGCTATTTCGAAAAGTTTATGAAGGCGGTAGTCAATTTGAAGACAAGGACACCTTAATTGAAGCATCACGGATGCCTGGGACGAGATTTCGCTTGACTATTTAAAAAACTTTATGATTCCATTCCAAACCGTCACACTTTTATGAGTAAGAAATTTCCAGCAGGTATAAAGAGCGAAAATTGATTAAAAAATATGTGGCCTCATCCTAGTGATTGTGAGTGTATGTTTGACGTCTTGGGTGATAAACTGACGTTCAAATTGATGCAGCATAATAAACGTTTGATGTTTAAGAACAACTTTGACGTTTTTGACAGAGTAAACGAGTCTGTAAATGACTATTTGACAGAACACAAAATAAGTTTAACGTTTAACAACAACTTTGACATTTGAGAACAAAAGCTTTATGAAATGACTTTTTTGCTTTTGAAAGTGACAGAAGAGCCGTTAGAAATCACAAAATATGTTTAAAGCTTAAGAATAATTTTGACGTTTGAGAAAAAACTAGTTTGGAAATGCCTTTTTGTTTTGAATGGTATAAAATTGGCGTTCAAATAGTTAAAAGAAGCAAAATATTTCATTTAAATGTCAAACAAAACTTTATTTTCAGTCATAAGTGACAGTTAACAAGAAATTTCAAATAAAAAGAGAAACAATACGAACGTCATTTAAGGAAATTAGAAATGGGATCAACTTCTACTGGGCACGATAAATGTCACTCAAAATTTGACAGTAAATATTGTCAGTGACAGAAAGCATTAGTTATATTTGAAAACGGCAAATCACATTTTAAAACAATTTTCTCTTTTGTAA
The DNA here is from genome assembly GCA_943590905.1 of Sphaerophoria taeniata. NCBI lineage: Eukaryota > Metazoa > Arthropoda > Insecta > Diptera > Syrphidae > Sphaerophoria > Sphaerophoria taeniata. Next base: position 266,982,039 of record OX016540.1, read on the forward strand.
GTCAGACTGTATTCGATGACCCCAAACCTGTCAACCATCTAACAGCAGTGACATGAATCAATGTAAGGATACACAAATGGTCAAATGCGCGTTACCAGTTGGCAAATTGATTAGAAAGTCTATGTCACTATTGTCAGCCATCTACAACAACTGTCGAGGTTCCTGTCTGCCTACTGCACAGTGAATTGTGATCCAATATATTCTCGTAACAGCAAGTGAGTTACTTACTGCACCAAATGTCCGTTGCCATCATTGTCCCCTCCCCCTTTCCCCTTGACTGAAGTTCTGTGTTTTTAGGTGGCTTAAAAAATGAGACAAAAAAGCCTGAAATGAGATCAGGTTTTACATTTTAATCATTAGTTATGGTTGCAAGCAACATAGTACTGTTGTTTCCCACCGAAAACGGTCTGTTTGTGTGTCCATTGACCGACGACGCGACGACACACGGCATTCACCGCAAAACTAACAAATTTTCACATGAAAACACTCATTCGTTTGGTTCTTACTGTTTTTTCCTCAATGTTTGTCCATAAATGGACTTTGGGGACATATTTACGATCAAATCGACCGAAGCGACACGCTCGAAGCGTCCAGATTGCAGTCTATTTGTTGAGTTTTCAATTTCCCAAAATTCAAACATTGCAATTTAATTTGAATTTATTGACGCAAAACAGAGCACTGCACGGCATAAATAAAACAAAACTAAAAATGGACTTTGGCGCGGTCGGGCACTGATGTGACGTGCCTAAGCTGTCCTCACCGTTAAACAGCCGAACTAATTTTTGAATGAGCGCCAAGTGGATTTATGGTTTTTGCAGAGAACTAGAGAACTTGTGTGCACTGTGCACCACCGACCGTTCAGTTGTCCCAGATTGAACAGTGCAGTGGTGTCATTTGGAAATTGTTATAATGGTGCATGGTTTATGGTTTTCGGTTACCTTTTGTTGGTGTCTGTTGCTTAACTCGGTTGCAGATTCTATTTAAGATAAAAGCACACTGACAATTATTTGGGTTTGGGTGTTTTACGAGATTTCAGGTTTCATGGTTCGTTCGCTCGAGTTGAACACAAAAGACGGAAAATAAATTTAAATTTCATTATCAGTTTGATTTCTTTTGATATAGCTCTGTCTGTGGCGGGACCGACCGAACATTCGTCAGGGTGTGGACAGCTTTGGGTACATTAATTATGAATTACAAAAAATGGTTCTAATTGAAAGATACAAATTGGTTGTGTGTTGCATAATAATGTCGAACAACAAGTTATGATTGGGACATTCATTGGCTGTGCGCAATGTGAAGTGCGACAATGAATGCAAGCGGCTGAGTGCCAAGAATTTTTTTTTTCGAATGATAATATTTGTATTAGTGGGTTACCTTTGGAATGTGCAATCGACGAAATGGCCTTCAAGTTACCTGAAAAGAAAAAAACGAGAGAAAAATGTTTAATGAATTTATTTTTAATAAACTGTCAATCAGGGTTAATTATGATAAGAATTTTATTTACATTTTTTTCCTTCAAAATAATTTGATTGATGGGAAAATTATTGCAAATTGCATGTTATCTTGTAATAAGAGGTTATTTTTTTTTATTGACGGCTGAAGACATTTCAATTACGGGATTATATTCAATGTTTACATTCTCTTAACTGAATGACTTGATTGTAAACGAGTGTCAGAGAAATGTTTTATTTCCTTGCATGCTTTATGCATTGTTGACATTGCAACATTGTAACAAGAAATGGAACGAAAAAGTGGAGCAAAGTTTTACCAGGTTGTCAGTTGAAGAGTTGAAATTGATTACAAAGTGTTAAATCAAAAGCCCATTAAAAAATGCTGATTTAGAGAAGAATTATTCAATTACTGGTTTTTCAAGTTTCAAATTAGGAAAGGATAGAAAGTAAAATCAGGCAATTTGAAAGAGCCATTTAACTAGCTGACCTGATAATCGTCGTTCAGTGGATGACTTCTGGAAATGTTGCTGTTTCTGTTTCTATTCCATGGAATAGGATGGTCTATCAAGTGTTTACTTTAAAAATGCTAGGTTAAACTGATACGGCAGGCAGGCAAGGCAGGAACTGCAAAATGCCAGGATGAACAAGGGTGCAACTATCTTCCGCCGCTCAAGGAAGAAGGAATGCCCAGGAAATTCGCTCACCACAGCTCATACGATTTTTAAGGCCTACTTATTGTGGATGATGACAAAATTTTTGCGAAAAATAATGCTGTTTGATGACCAGTGTGGGTATGTAGCGGGTAAATCAACCGCAGATGTCATATAGAGTTAAGGAATCAGAATGGAAAAAAGCCGTGGTTCTTCAAGAGATTTGCCTGTTGTGCTAGTTGATTGATTGGGTTTCCCTGGGACAGCGAGGGATTACGGAAATCTACATGCGGATGGTATTTGGTATGTACGAGAAAAAACGAAGGTTAGATGCCCCGAATCAACACCGAACACTGAAGGATTCCCAATCAAAATCGGTGTGCACCAGGCAAGCGTCCTGAGTCCTTTGCTCTTTATCATAGGCCTTTACTTTCTGGTTGAAGATAGTGACGAATCCGAAAGTGAATTAGTTATTCTTTGCTGATGATTTAGCCTTCTTAAGTGAGAACCTAACATCTTTGCAACGAGCACTTGATGTAGATATGAATAGAGGTAAGTGGATACCGCATATAAGTGCGAAAAAGACAGGAACATCCAGACAGCTTCCAAGTGCGAAACGTTTAAATATGTTACAACAACAAAATATCTTGTGATGACGAAATCAACCATTGCATAAGTGTGGGGTGGATGAAGTGGCGAGAAATCTCTGCCATCTTCTGTGACCGAAAAATTTCCCCTAAACCGAAAGGAAGGCTCTACACCGCAGTTCTTCGCTCAGCCCTAACATACGTTTCATAATGTTGGAGTAACAAAGCTTGATCGAGTCCGAAGCAAGAAGATCCAAGGAAGCCTTTACGTCAAAAGTATGATGAAATATATAGCACGACGGACTATGCTGGTACTGTCATGAACAAAGAAGAAACCCTGAGGACTCAGTTTAAAAGGAGATAGCATGCGACGTTCCAACACAATCGCGAAGAAGAGGTAGGACTAAAAACTCATGGAGAAGACAAATGCAACGAAAACTACATGCAATTGGCCCTAAACATGGAACAATTCAAAACCGGGAGGCCTGCCGACGTTGCCTGAGGTCAACCCGGCGAACTCCACATGTCGAGCTATAATGTGAATCAGGAAAGTGGGAGAGTGTTATACCATCTAAGATCAGGACTTGTAAGTGTTATACCTACGTGAACATAATGAGTCGATTAACGCTTTTGCAACGTTAGAAAATGTTAAAATTCTTTTTAATAGTGTAGAGCCGCTGTAGTTTATAAGTATAGCTTTCTTGAGGATGCATTAATGGAAATCAAGCGTTGAGATAAAAAAAAATTTCTTTTTGACTTGGTTTATTAATGAAGCATATCAAAAAGCGGTATCCTTACTTATTTTCAGAACCGACGGAGCTTTCAAGACAAAGATGGCTGGGTAATGAAGAACAAGTCTAGATATTGAGAAACAGGAAGAGTCGATGGAAGAGGCGATCGGAACTGAAGTAAGCTTGCTTGTGACCTATCTCAATGGTTAGGTAAGGTTAGATTGGAGCGGCTGTCAGGGATAAGACAAAGACTGTAGAGCTCCAATCAATTCAGAACAGCGCCTTGAAATGAAGTTTTGACCGCAATAAAGCACCCATTGCAATACGTTCGTGCCCAGTAGACAACTTTTACGGTCCCTGTCGAACAGTGCGCTCAGACGAAGTTGCTGAGCTTGTAAGTAAGAGTCAGCATAGCATCGAACTCAAAAGCTCGCTTTGAGAAGAAGTTTGCACAAAGATCTTGGATTATTCGCTTGCAAGGGCCTTAGTGTAGCTTGAATTGGACAACGGTTTTGAGCGAACAATTATATTTTCTGACGAGACGCATTTTTATATGGCGGCTACGTTACAAATTTTCGCTTCAAGAGCTCGGAAATCCCAAAAAATTGCATTTTGGAATAGATTGTGGAGGTTTGGTTTGGTTTAACGATGGGCGTCAAAAAACTAAGCTGCCCGACATTTTTTTCACTGAAATTGAAGACATAGACTGGGGCACCGTCAGATATTTACATGATGCCAGACAGTCCTACCTATGCTGCAATCAATAATTCGCGCACCAAATTCCCAAATGGTCATGTCGATATCAAGTGGCCGGCTCGGATCTGCATTTTGTCAATGTTCAGTGTTAAACTGTGAATGACTGATGTTATTACCAAAAATCCGGCATTTAATGCCATCCAAGCAATCTGTGAAATTCTATCGAGAGTCGAATCGTGGGATGAATCCCTTTCCACAATTAGAAACGCTGAAAAGCAGTTGACTTGATTTTATACAATCAGTGGCGGTAGGTCGATGAATACGATCAATGTATTTGAAAGAATTATTGGTCCTGGAAAAGCTGCTCGAGATCGGAATTGTAGAGCCCTCAATTCCTTACACGTACTCAAAGAATTATTGAAGAGTGATAGCCACTCAGGCATATGTTCTTCGGGACTATCATGTCACCACCCTATTATGATTATAATAAATATTGTCAATACAACAAACATTGGAAAAACCATCGTTAAAAACTCCTAAGAATCTGTCAAAAAAATTCTTCTGTGTTAATTTCTTTTAGAAATAATTTTGTTTTTTTTTTTTATTTCTGGCACGAGCTCAATTCATAATACCTTTTTCTCCAACATATGTCTTATTTATCTGGCAAGAAACAATTCTTAATCAGAAACATGCAACTTGGCAATAAATTCATGTAAGACAGGTCCTTATTCCCCAAAGCCTTTAAAAACCCAAAAAAATTCAACAATAATCCTTTGTGCCTCTCAACAACAATTCAAATCCGAAAAACAAACACTGAAAATATTATACTACTTAAGTCTTAATACCTCCAAAATATCTCCCCACAAATAAATCCACGCGGGTTCTGGGTTTCCTGTTTGTGTATAAAGTATTTTCGAATGGCCAACTTCCTCCCTCCCAAAAAAACTCATAAAAGTCTAATCGAAAGAAATGACGTTCGATAAATACCATCATCAGCTTTGCCTTATTCTGTACCATAAAAGGAGAAGGACACACACACAAAAAACGAAAACCAAATAAATTTATATCAACAACACAAGCAAAACAGAAACAACAATGAGTCCCATGGAAAGTACACTGTTTCCCAATTTAACGTCCACTCATCGCACAAGGGATTACCGTCAATAATTGTCCTCTTTCCTATCCTTTTCAGTGTTCTCTCTGTTGTTCATTCATTTCACATGAAGACCGCAATAATCCTCCACACATGGATGGAGATGGAGATGGAGGAATGGATCGAGTCCTTGGGGTCCTATTTTTCCACACACGAATTCAGATTCAATCCATGTCGCCAACTATACTCCTGACACAGCCCTCAAATGTTGTTGACCGACAATTTTCTACTCACTCTCCTGCCTCTTGGTCGCTGCCTCCTGGATTTTTTGGCTATCAACAGAATGGAATTGGCCTGTCATTTAGTATTTGTGTTCGATTTTCTGAATTTTTGCACGAATCAACAACACACAAAACACTGATGGAGTACATGAAGTTTTTATCCGTGCGTCGCCATTTCCCATCATCCTACAGTCACAGCCACTGCCATCGTCATCCACCGTCACAAAGCCGTTCGGTGTAGTTTTCCTCCGGTACACTGGTGCGTATGTGGAATTATTTTTTTTGTCTGTGTGTCGTTTTGATTTTTCTTTCTGCTAATAAATCAGAGTATTTTGAGGGACTATGGGGGGAGTTGGTGGGAGGGTGATTGTATATGTCATCCTCTATTACAATCTATCGGATTGTATACTCTGAGTGTTTTAGAAGAAAGGAAATCTATTGAAGCACAAAAAATGAGGAAATCATTTAAGTGGCTTATCGAGAGGAAGCTTTGAAGAGCTCTGGGGCGGCTGGCAGCGCCACGTTGCCCTGCGGAGGTTGAGCAATCAGAACAAGAGGGACTATATTCCATTATGGTCGTTGGTTAGTCAGAGGCTATATTGGGGGGAGGGGGGTGATTGTAATGGAGTTCTTGTGAAAGAATCCATTAATGTGTGGGAGAGAACATTTTAATCCGTTTATGAATACAGATTTAGTCGAATATTACAATTTTCGATCAAACAAAAATTCGACATCAAATTGAAAATATGGCAAATGTTGTTGTTGTCACTAGCTTACAGCTTATGTGGAGGCGGACACTGAAATTGTTAATCGACTTAAGAGAAAATCAGCTTGGAGATTCCCTAAACATTTATGTCATTCTAAATAGCAAATTTGTGGGTTTTTCTCATGCAAAATTTTACGTTTATGAAGTCACAATGTGGTTCTTGACAATTTGAATTTCCAGCAGGAATGCTTTATTCATGTTTTGATCTTTGGAAGAAGTAGAAAGCTTGCCTTTTCAATGCTGAGCAAGCCGCGACTAATGACAACGAGAAAAATAGGCAGACAAATTTGACAAGAACCCCACTGTGATGTCATAGTCAATTTCTTTAAATGGCTGTGAGTCTTTTAGTGAAAAATCCACCAAAAACAAAGGTTTCCAGCATTTGAATTCACCTCCTTTAATTTGGAAGAGGTCCAAACTTTTTGTAAGTACTCATAAGTACATAAGTATGTTACATTACTTTCAAGTGTTTAAAGTGGTTCAAGAACTGATTGGTACTTGAAAGTTTCTGTGCTAAGAACTTAATAAAAGTACTGAAATGTAACTTCTTGAATACTCAAGTACTCAAAGGCTTAAACAATACGGGTACTTGGCTTTTAAAGTACTAGTACCTGAGTACCGAAGTTTAAGTGCCAGTTTCTTGAAAACTTAGCAGTATTATAAATTTTACTCAAAAATCTTGGCTAAAGTCACTTTAAATACTTTTGAACTTATGAGTAGGTACTTGAAAAGTTGCTAAGCATACATACTTACACCTCGAGCTGTAAAATTGCAAATATGTATCAGTGGCAGGACAAATACTTGCCATTCAGAACTTTGTTGCTGATATTTGAAGACGTCTAGTGAAGTTTTTTTTTCAAGTCTCTCTTCTCTACAAGTATCAATACTTGAACTTTCGAGTACTTTCGTAAGAGTTCCACACTTTCATTTGCTTAAAGTAGCTCAAGTTCAGGAACTAGTACTTGTAAGGCTCTTAAGAATTTATCTCGAATATAGAGACCGAATATCTTGAAAAATACTGGTACTCGACTTTCTTAAGTGCTTACTAGTTCAATGGTGCTTACAGGGTTTGTGTGCTCATGTCTTCGCTATGAAGGGCACATTAGTTCTAAAAAATGAAGCTATTGTGGCAGGTTTCCATGACAATGTCGAACATAAATCATCTGTTTAGATTATTGAAATGTTTTAGATGCTTTAAAATTTACTATTGTGCCCCACTGTCTTTTTGAGTGTAAGTCTTCCGTGATGACATCATAACTTTCCAAAACTTTTTCGCATTTTCGTTTATAGTTTCCTCTCGTTAGCATTATCAAATATTTAATCTAATTTAATGATGCCATTATTGTGTTACCTTGGCAGCACTGCCAACGAGACGCTTACAGTAATGTAATCAAAAATTTGTCTGAATGACATAAAAGACATCAAACAACACTGCATCTATCAAAACGAACAAACAAATGCCATCCCATCCCCCAATGAATGTCGTTGCTGGTTATCCCTCCAGTAAGCACTCCCGCCCCTCTGTGTCGGCATCAAAACGCCATCACCGCACACAAAGGCCAATTAGAGGAGTTTTCGAGTTTTTAATCGCATTTTATGTTTCTGTCTCGAATACATACAAACAAAAAACAAATTCAAGGACTTTGTTTATTCACAGTTCTGGCTGAAGTCTTTTTTTTTCAACAATCACAGATGGGATCCTTGGGCGAGTCTGAATCGGGTTAAATGGTTTTTTTTTCGACTTTATTGAAAGGAATGTTTGGAATGAATCCTTGAATACCAAAGGGAGGGGCGGAAAATTCTTCCATTGCAGGTCCTTTTCACTGTTTTTTTCTTCTCAGAACGAAACGGCTACAAAAAGATTTGAATGAGAGATAAAGAAAGGTACAAAGAATATTGAAACTTTTTGAATGCGTGCTACAAGGGGGTATGGTGTAATTTAATAAAAAGCTAACCTCTTTGAAACCATTGCTGCTTCAAGCTCTCTCAAGGATGTTTTGTGGCATAGCCTTTTTGACTTAACTGCAAATCAAAGAGGATTGAGGATTTTTGCATGTCAAGGACATGTGCGCATAAATTTCGTTTGACCTTCGTCAAACGACAATTCAATTGACAAACGGAAAAATTCTCGTGTGTGTGGCTTTGATGAAGGAAGTTGGCATTTCAAAGACATAAACATGGCGAAAGGAATGTAAAATGACATTCAATTTGATTCAAGGACGAAGAAAAAATAAAGAAAACTAAAGGAGACAGTTGGGGACCAAGTGGAATGTGTGAATTTTGAAATGGAATATTGAAAGTGTCATGCATGGGAATGATGCAATTTAGAATCATGAAATGCTGACATATAGAGGAGGGGATAGGACAACATTGTGAATACCAAATCTTAATCTTGGGGGATATCAGCTGAAGACACGAGGGTGGTCCGATAAGATGTAGCCTATGAAAGAAAAACAAAAATTTTGGAAAAGTGGCGATTTAATATTTAATCTAGTCTCCTTTTAACTCGAACGCAGAGATGCCTGCAAAGTCGACCTGCGTGTTGGCGAGGATCTGTCCTCATTGACTAAAACATTTGCTCTCGAAGGATTTATTTCAAGTCTGGAAACAACAGTATTGGGCCAAATCTAGAGAATACGGTGGATGGGGCAGTATTTCGTAGCCCAGTTCGACCAATTTAGGGGTGTCGATGGCGGAGATGTGAGCCGATGAGTTATTATAGTAGGAGGGAACTCATTTTTTCGCCAAGTTTTTTTCTTCAATTCGGCGTCAAAATCGGTCCACAAATTTGGATTCTAGTAACCAACCGATATTGCTCTTTTCCAATTTTCCAAAAATGCACGGGCAATACGAGTCCGATCCGGCTAAAATTTTGTAATGCCGCTTTACAAATTCCCGCAATACACTTATTTCTATTCTTCAACAAAGTATAAAAGTCTATAAATAGACACCCAAAATCGACCGATCACCGTCACAGTCTCCGCCGAGTCGCTGGAAAATCACTTGAATCCAGGAACTCAAAGGGAGCAGACGTGTCATCCCGAGTGGTAAATATTGAACCAGACTTACCGGACATAGACTTTCCCCATCAGTGGTAAGGGGTCTTGTGCTTGTCACACATATTAACCCCGTAGCCAGAATTTGTTTTATTGATTGACCGGATTCATCCGTGTTATACCGGATTCGCCCGCGATTTACCGGATTTGTCCGTGATTTACCGGATTCGTATGTGATTTACTGGATTCGTCCGTGATTTTACGGAATTCGATCCGTTGATTGACCGGAGTCCTCCGGAGTCCTCCGTGATTTACCGGATTTACAGGATTCGTTCGGGATTTTCCAGATTTGTCAGTGATTTATCCGATTCGTCCGTGATTGGTCGGATTTTGTTCGTTCAAAGGCGGATTCGTCCGTGATTTACCAGATTCGTCCGTAATTTACCGGATTCGTTCGAGATTACCCGGAATTCGTTCCGTTGACTGACCGGATGCGTTCGTGATTGACCTGGTTCGTCCGGGGTTTTCTGCTTTCCATACATACATTTCCTCCCACCAATGTAAGTAGTCATGTCGCATATACCAACCCTGTAGCCAGAACTCGTTCTGTTGATTGACCGGCTTCGTCGATGAGTTACTGGATTCATCCTTGATGCACCGGATTTGCGCGCAATTTACCAGATTCGTCCGTGATTTTCTGCTAACCGGACCTCAACTTGTTAAGGGGTCTTATCACCATACTAAGCCCGAGGCCAGAATTCGTTCCGTTGATTGACCGAATTCGTTGTGATTGAGCGAATTTTTCCGTGATTTTCCGTTTACTGATCCCCTCCCAATGGCAAGGGGTCTTGTCGCGCATATTTGTCCCGTGCACGTAAACTGTTCCTGCAGTCACCCGTTTCCACCCATTTCCTAACCCTGAATTGTAGTTGAGGAGACCGCCAAAACTGGCTTATACCGGATTTTCAGACGGACCAGAACACCAGAAATCACCAGATTAAGACAACGCCCTTTAAGTGAAACCGGCGAGCTAACCTCAGCGTCAATACAAAATTAACCCGAAATTTCGACAAAAACCATGGACGTGAATGTAGTACACGATGCGCCATCAGGCGGTGAGGTTTGTGCAGTCGTCAAAACCAAGAACTCAAATATCACCAGTTGCTTGGTCCTTAGCAGAGGTTCGACAGATGGTCATCGGACGTGCAGTGGTGCAGGCGTCTATATAGATTTCGTTTACGAATTCAGTCGTTAATAATTGCAATACTTCCCACTGTAAAATTGAAATGGAAAAATTCAAAACAAATGGTTTCATCCTTAACATTATTTTCTTTTGCTTGAAAATTTTTGTTTTTTTTTTCCTGCTTGCGTAACACTGTCCTTCACATCAAAAAATCTGTTCGTCCATCTGCTCGTTAGTCTGTCGGTGTCCATTTATTTTGTGTATTTCTAGTTTTCCACATTTTTCATGACGAATTTCCTCAATCATTTCCAGACGAACTTTTGTAATTTAATCTTTTTTTGTGTGTCTCTCTTTATTTTTGTGTATTTCGCACAAAAAAAAAAGGCTGAACAAAGCTTAGCAAATCTTCACACTGTTTTTGTCTGTCTGTTGGACTTTCGTCACTTTTGGTTTTGATTTTGAATTTGACATGGATGGAAAAATGTGTAATGTGAGTAGCCCCTTTAGCCGTCAAAACACTTTGGGGCATAATATGATGGCGAAAGACCCGGGCGACTGATGTAATAGACTTTGAAATCCAACTACGTAGCTTTTGAATTACGCCCTCACCCCACTGTCTGTCTTTAAATTTTTATTTTTTTGTTTCTCTAATGCGACTGGGTGTTGTTTCTTTTTGTTTCTTTTATTATAAACGTTCGCTTTTGCATTTGCTGTCGCTTTTGACACCCAATCTGCTGTCGCTATCGTCGTCAATGGCACTGGCACTGCAGGTAGACATTAGGTGAGTTAACCAACATTTTACTGGAGCAAGTGGCACCCAACAGTGTGCGCTGCTGGTAGCTGATGAGTGGTGATTGAAGTGGTTATTGTTCTTTTGTCGATGGTGAAGCTACCTACACCTAATTCAATCAAATGAAGTTAATCTCAAACTTTCACGTATCAATGGCAAAGTGTTTTTCTGGTTCATTCGGTTGTTTTGATTACAGCCCCACTGTGACCCGCTGTGAGTTGAAAAGTACCGACCAAAATTAATTCAAACATCGAGCGGAATATGAAACTTCTCAAACATTATTTGTTAATTTTTTTTGACAGAAAACAAAAACTCGACCAAATGGAATAAGCCCCCTCGGAAATGGGAACAGGAAATCGAGGATTTCCCCACGGGGTGATTAAGTTAATGTTGTAACTGACATTTGTTTCTATCGAAGAACACATTTTCTGGTTTTTATCCGACACAGTGAACACAGGGACTGTTGCCAGATAATAGTGGACTCGTCGTTTCAAACTCAACAGATTTAAATTAGAGAGTCCTTTTGTAACCTAAATGGGTCGAAATAAGTTTAACGTTTTTGTTTTGTTTTCACACAAGACGATTTATTATCTTGATTTGGGTTATTGGTGTAAATAAGCTAGTAGGATAATGAAGGTAATGGTCTCTGGAGGGTTTTTTGTTTAGGTTCGGTCTTGTAAGGATTTTTATTGAATTGGTTGTATTCATTCTTCAAGAGATTAACATTTTTAAGCTTAATCTGTAATTAGGACGGGTGTTTTTAAAGCGAATTCAACAATTAATCGAGATTTACAGTCTATTTTGAAAATACTCACACTTGTGATCTCGAACACTAGCAGCCCCGACAGACATGGTTCTTTCAAAACCAATGAACATATGCATACACTAAAATTTTTACACCGAATGAAGAAATTAACATTGAGAATGTTCTTACGGTCGTGGAACGGGGTTGAATGATAAGTTTCTATTCTCACCGCCTGATGGCGCCAGTATCGCAAGAGCAATTAACTATAGTGAAGTGCATTCCCGACTTTCCGATCGTGAAAACCTCATTAGAAGTCCGTTGCTGCCAGCAAAAAACGTAAAGAAATGTAGGCAACACTGCTAAGCAGCCACCAGAGCTGCCGCCACTGAAGTGCTAGGGTTTAACAGCCACCACAACGAAACCCCTGACGATGAATGCCGGCGAGCACATGCAGCTAAACAAGAGGCATACAAAACGACGCTGCTAAGAAGGACTCATGCCGCTATCGAGCTCAACGAGCAGAAAAGGAGAGAGGAGCACAAACTTCTCAGAAAGAAACAAAAAGGAGCATAAGGCACGCTATCGTTAAAATAGATGAATGTCACAACAGGAACGAGGTTCGAAAGTTTTACGAAAAGGTAAAACAAAGCAGCAGGGGTTTTACCAAAGACAACTTTTCAAGCTCTATAATGGCGATGACAAGAAAAACTCCGCCAGCATTACAAAACTATTCAATTCGGGTGCAGAAGGCCAATAATTCCACCCACTCGACATTGACGAAGTGAAGATAGCGACTTAAGTCGAACAAAGCCGCTGGAGCAGACTGGCTGGCCGCCGAGCCGATCTGTACAAAGCAGCTAGAGATGACTTGGTTAGGAGCATGCAAAGAATTTGGTCGAAGGAAAGCATGCCCGACGAATGGAACCTTAGCATTGTATGCCCGTATGAAAGGAGATCCCCTGAACTGCACCAACTATAGAGGTAAAGGTCTCTTAAACATCATCTACAAGATCTTGTCTGCCGGGCTGTGTGAACATTTGAAGCCTTTCGCCAACAACCTGATAGGTTCTTATCAGTGTGGCTTCAGAGCAATGTCTCGTTTTGGCATCCCAGAAAAACTCGTCCGTCTGTACGGATGCTTTTATTATCAAAAAAGATTTTAAACAACGCAATGCGCTTCATTCTTCAACACTAGAGGAACGATCTTTAAAAAGTCCGTTCAGCTACTAGGATAAGCAGACGACATTGACATAATTGAAAGAACACAGCATGATGTCAGTTGAGCGTTCTTGAGCCTTGAGACGGAGGCCAGGTAGATGGGTCTAGCGGTTGAAGAGGGCAAGACCAAGTTAATGCTGTCAACAAGAAAGGACACTCAACATCGGGGCCAACAACGTCAGTATAGACAGATTTAACTTCGAGGTAGTTAAGGACTTTGTCTATCTAGGATCCGCTATAAGCTCAGACAACAACACCAGTGCTGAAATCAAACAAAGAATCACTCTTGCCAATCGCTGCTGAAGGCGATTGGGTATTAAAGTCCTCTCTCGAGCAACTAAAGTGTCACTGTACACAACCCTAATCATCCCGGTGCTCATGCATGGTGCAGGACGGATGAAAACGCTTTGGGCTGCTTCGAGAGAAAATTTTTTTGATTGATTTTTGGTCAGGTCTACATAAATGGTGAATGGAGACGAAGATTCAATCAAGAACTCTACGAGGTGTTCAGCGACATTTACCTTACCAGAAAAGTTAAGGTCCAACGATTTAGATGGTTGAGTCATGTAGCGAATGGAAAATAAAATGCTCCGGTTCGTCGGAAGGGCGTAGCAGAAGAGGAAGACCCCGACTCAGACGGATCACACAAGTGGTAGAGCACCTCAACAAACTTGGAGGTCAAAACTGGACCGAGTTGGCTGGAGACGCTTGTTGGAAGAGGCCCTGGTCCGACCTGTATTGTAGCGCCACCATAAGTAAGTAAGTAAGTAAGAAGAACATTTCCGTAGACGGCAAGTGTCAGCCTGCTTAGATAACGTGTGGAAGCAGGAGTGTCAGCGGGTTTAAGAAAATGGAGAAAGAGCAATATCAGTCCGTGACTCGATTCTTGACTTTGGAAGAGAAATCACGGAGCGAAATCAAATAGCGTCTAGATCCTGGAAACGGTCACTCTTTTCTTCAATGTCGACCGTCAAAAAATTTGTTCAACTAGTTTCAACGCTGTCGCACGTCGGTTTGTGATGAACAGCGGCTAAGTGCCCCGAAAACGGCTACAACGGAGGATATTGACCGCCGACTGTAGGTGTGCGTTTAGGTTGCCAGTAGGCATTTCAAAAAATCACGTGAGCCATATCCTGTAGGCGCGATTGGTACCACGTTTGCTTACTTCGGACAACAAGCGCAACCGTGAGACCACTTGAGAGCAGTGTTTGACTCTGTTTGAACACAACTGAAGGTCGTTTCGTGACAGGCGACGAAACATGGATCCTCTGGTATACCCCAGAAAAATAGAAACAGTGGACATTAGCCGGCGAACGTGCTTCAAAGAAGCTGAAGACTATCTCATCGGTAAGAAAGGTGATGTCCACTTTTTTCTGGCATTCAGAATGGTCCACCTCGACAGTTTGCAAAAGGGCAAAACGGCTGTACGATGCTGAAATATCGGCCCGATTCGATGCCGACTGAAGAATAGACGGAGCTTTTCTTCGGAGAAAGATGATTTTTGCCAAAATTGCTGTCCAAGATGCTCTAAAGCCCTACCTCTAAGATCTCAACACGGATGGTATAGTGCGCGTTCGATTTCTGACTCAGTTGGACGTTGGGCTTTGTGATAATATGGCATTTTGTAAAAAATGTCGAAGACTTCATCGCATTTTGGAAACACCATCTGTTGAGCAATTAGGACAAATATCCCAGAATATAAAGGTGGATACAACGATCAATTGCTCTTGATATAATGTCAAACTCTTAAGTCAACAGCTGTAAGCTTATTGCACCCAAGTCTATCAGCGGTTTAACGTAGTCCAGCGCCTGTATTTGAGTGTGTGTGTAAGTTTGGGCTTCGTCCTTATGTCCAATATCCACTCAAAAATACATTAATGAATGAAACCAACTTTTTGTTTCACACTCTCCCATGCACAACGCTCAATTCACCACATTAAACAAGGATTGATATCTTGAAAAGCCATTCCCTTTGAGGGTGTCCCATTGTATCATTTTGCGACGCTTGTGTAGCTCCACCACTGCCATCCTTCGCCCTCTGTTCTATCTTAAAGGTCACAATAATAGCTTTCAAAGAAAGAAATAAGCAAATCCTATTTAACGCTTCCCTGGGTTTTAATTCAAAATGACAACATCCCCGAGTTTATCCAACGTGAAAATTTGTTTAAATGGGTATAGTGTTCTCTGCCCAGTCTCATTTGAATGAATAAAGGTCACACTACCGAAACGCCATCTAGCCGAACAACGGAACTAATTTCACTCATTTTATTCAATTTAAAGGACAACGACTTACCCTCCTCGCCCAAGCAATGTAGTTCAAAACGCTTACCTGAAACGAGAGAAAAAAGAAAACAAAATTATTGTATGAAACGAGACTCGATAACAACTTAAAAATATCACAAAAAAAATTATCTCAAAAGGTCATCAAAGCATTAAAAAGATTTACCGTGCACGGGTCATGAAAGAAACTCAAGCTCCCTGAGCACACACACCAGAGTCACCTTATCCCGAACTCGTATCCTTTCCAAATCCATTAGAAACAATATAATGGCCATAACTGAACTCTCGAATCACCCTTTATAGATCAAATATCACAGAAATCCCTCATGGGGGGGGTTTTCCCATTTCTTTTTTTTGCTTTTTTTGTTTCGATGTTTTTTTAAGGACTCAAATCACGTAAAAAGCTAGCACCCTTTTTTACTTTCACAAACCCATAAAAGTGGAACACACACACACAAAAACAAAGGAAAACACAGTAGAGCATACGACAAAGAAAAGAAACAAGGCTAAGCACTAAATTAGTTTATTACCTCTGCACGATAACAAAAAAGGAGTTGTAATATATTTTTTCAAAAATTTTATCTACAACCTTAAATAAAATGGCAAGAAAGCTCTTAATAGATTTTTATGTCGAAACAACCCCCTGCAGTGGGCCATCATCCCCCTATTACAACCACAAGACAAATGACGTATAAATAAAAGAAAGTTTCACTTTCACGAGGCGGGCGGAGCGCTGTGCCGCGCGAGCAAAGGAGATAAAGGTAAATATCCGGCTATTATTTTCAATTGTTGTCTATGCACAAAAATTTTCCTATCCAGTCAAAATCCAATTTAAACTTTTTGACGACGCTCTGCCGGACGGACATAGTCAAAAAGAATAACTCCTCACACTCCAAAAAGGGACAACACGAGCGACGAGCGACGATGGGATCAAAAAATATCCCGAAAAATGGAGAACAAACATTTTTGGTCTTTTATGGGACGATATGGGATTTAGCAGTCAGTCGAACGTGAAGCCAGTCCGATGGGATGAGTGTCTAACAAAAAAATAGAATAAAACGGAGCAGTCCTGGTCGGGAAAGTTTGACTCGAAAAAGAAAAACACAAAAAAAGGGTTAAAAATACAAGAACGGACAACTTTTCCAGACACAGTCGGCATATGGCTGTTTGTAGTCAGTGAGAGTGAGAGAGACACTCGGGCGTATGTGGAACATAGAATGGCACCGCAGAAAAATAGATATAGAGAGTGTACGTTGAGGTCCTGTCCTGCGGGATGGGTGGTTTATAAATAATTCTTCTTTTTTTTCGTGACATGTATGAATATTTTTTTGCTGCCCCGAATTTTTATATCCAGGACATACACACTTTTCGGGGGGTATTTGCCGGCCAAAGCTCGACAGAGAAGAAGAAGTCGTATTGCTCTGCAGACCCCATTTCTAAATGGAAGCGGTTTTGGGCCTCTATTTTTTTTATGGCTGTGTGGCTGTGGATATTACACCTTGATCCTTAGCAGACGTTGTCGTCGTCGTCGGCCATTCGGGTATTTTTTTTTTCGGGGCTTGGGAAGGGGATGAGTTCGAATTTTTCTAACCGCTACAAAGGTTTCTTTTTTTTTGTGAGTGCTTTGGTTTCGGTCGCGTAACCTTCTTGCTTGTGGTCAGAGAAGTGAGGAGAAGGGGGGATATGATTTTATGCGGTCGAAGCAATTTTTGTTAATTTAATTTTGACTTGTGTCCGGGTGTCCCGAACCAATTCCAATATGGAATCATAATACCCAATGCAGTGGAATGTCGTAAAACCGAAGTCAACGAGGATTTTCAACGCAATGTTCTCTTTTGTGGGCGATTGGATTGTGTGTAGAGTTTTTTTGTTTGCCTTTGGTCCTGCGCCACTCTGCCAATAAAACAGAAAAAAAGTGTAGGAAGCAACTTTTATGTGTGGTTGTAATTTTCTCTTTTTTATTTTAATTATTTTTTACGGCGCCATTTATTAAGAATGCGGATTAAGTTTGGGAGAGCACTTTTTTTTATTTTCCTCGAGTGCAGGTGTGTGTGGGGGCAAATCAGAGAGTCCTTGAAGTTTAGAGCTGCGCTTTTGAAAAATAAGTGTGTTGGCGGATTATGCGAGATAATGAGAATAAATTTGTTTGCTTTGGGTGAGCTGATCTTCTTTTTATGGTACGAAAGTTAATGTTGAGATAAGACCGATAATTTGAATGGCATGAAGATGGGCGGTTTCGGTGACAAAGAATTTAGAAACGTGCATGGTGTGAACTTAGTTTGGCTTAGACACACAACGTCTACATTTTGAAAGATAATGAGTGTCTTAAAAAATCAAATTTGTATTTCGATGAATTATTTTATAGTTTTCAGATTAATTTCAATCAATGACATATTTTCGAAGCATACTTTTATGATGAAAATATTTTAAAGCATACTTTTGTCATGAAATATTTTATAGCCTACTTTTTGGATAATTTATCAACGCGTAGCATACTTTTTCATGGTTTTTGTAAGAAATGCAACAAAGGGACCATACGTTTTCAATAAAATCGGAGTTTTTAAGAAACAATTTTCATTTTCTTTTGTTATTGTTTACTACTTTTTGGATACATTTGACTTTGACACGATATAGTTTGTGTACGACTCCCAGACCAAACTTTTTTACTATTTAGTACTCGAAAGCAATACTAGTTCTACAAATTGATGTTCAAGCTATGGTCCACTTTAGACCAGGGCCTCCTTCAATCAGTTGTTCCATCCAGAAAGGACCCAAGTAATCTTCCTACTGTTTTGGATTCAGAAACTGATTGATTCTCTACTCTACTCAACCTGCAATCTTAGTTTAAGAAGCTTCAACAGTTCCTGTTCATAAAATAAATCGCTTAATCTTTCTTCAAATAAGCAAGGACACCGCTTTTTGGGATGCCTCATATATAAAGCAAGCCAAAGAGTATTCTTTTTTGTTTTTGTTGAACTCATTGCTTGATTTCAATCAATGAATCCCCAAAGGATGCTGCACTTATAAATCACAGTTGTACTCTGTCCATGTGGGGAAGTGTTTCCGGTTCCGCTTGAGTGAATTTTTAAGAGTAAAACAACGATACCTATGTGAGTTGGACAGCTACTGCAAATAATTCACCCAAGGTCCAGTCAAAAGGGTCTGCTATCTCGGGGGACAATTTAGATGAGAAATGGAAATTATAAATTTCCTGAAATCAATAAAACTAAGTGGGAAACAGTTACAGGAATGCTTGACTAATTTTTAAAGGGGAAACGATTGTCTTTCTGTGCATGGATGTTCATTTAGAATTGAGGCCCTTAAAAGGTAAGTTGAAATGTTCTTTAAATTCTTAGTGTTCACTTAGAAGTTCACTTAGATGTCAACTGGAGACTGGCCCAGTAAATTTCCCGTGAGGGGTATAGGTATTCACAAGGGAAAGGTGGAGAGTTGTAGTTGAAGTGGGTTCCCCATCTCTATACTGTTCTCTAATTTACAAGTAATTTTATTTTTGAGAATAACTTCTGTCGATTTTATAAAGGATCCTGGTCTCATCGCTCCCGTTTTACATGGATCACGCTTTTCTCCCTCAAAGTAGCAACACGACCTTAAATATTCATCGCTTCGTCCGTGTGGATTACACTTACTTCCTAAGTGGGCAAAGAAGACCAATTAATTCGATATCCTTCAAAAATATGTCACTTCCCCTCGACCACCCATTGGCGGTTCTAGTTACAACATTTTAACGTCAAAAGGAAACAATTTTTATTGAGTTATCATTAATTTCCTCCTATCGCGTTCGCATTGTTAATTCTCTTACATTATCCGAGTTCTGTTCTTCGTAATAAATGTGTCAGTCCCTCCCCCACATCACAGACGATCAAATCATAATCATTGGCATCATCATTATATGACTCCCAATGTCCCAATTGCAATAGCATTAAAAGAAAGCCACCCCTCCTTGCGAACTCAACGGCGAAGACGTCGACGATGATGAAATGGACACAATCGAAATTAGGTTATTCGATTGCGGTGCGGTACGCAATGAAACGGTACGGTGTGGTTTAATAGCCATTTAAGGAGCGTGTACGTGTGAAATTGTAATTTCAGTTCGTGCCGGATTACCGTGAGTTAGAATCTCTCTACATCGCCGTTGCCGATATTGAGTACTGTTTAATAAACGAACCTGCTAACCCTCCTTATTATAAACCATACAGCCAACCAACCACCAAGCTTACAAGACCACAAAAGGTATTCGTTCGTTGTAAGTATGCCCAAGAAAAATAACGTCGTCGTACGTGTCATATTTTTCATCATCATGAAATAATAAATTGCCCCACTCCATTGCATCGCCATCGCCATTGCTATCGATTCAACCGGATTCATCGACTACAAGGAAGACGAAGACAAAGAAGAAAGAAGGAAAACAAACGAAACGGAAATATCAGGCGTAAAAAACAAGACGGCCATATCGGAATATTGCCAGTCGTAAAACTCAATTTAGATAGAACGATTTTTTAGCTTCATCGATGAGTTTTTTTTTTCTTGTTATCGATTCTTGGGTTCAGTTTGGAAAATAATTGAGACTTTCTCTCAATTTGATAATATTACGGTCATTTGAAGGGATTTTCCATCTAAGTACTGCGGGCAAGACGGACGTGATTCAAATTGACGCTTGATGGCGGGTATTTGTTTTGACAGGATCTTGGGGGGTTTTCAATCGAAGCTAATGGAAATGCCATTAGGGTTATATAGCGGCTAGTGATGGGTTGATTCCGGAGAGTATTTGAAAATTAAAAATTTCAGATTTTTCGTTGATGATTGTTCAATCAAGTGTAAATAATATGAGCTCTGAGGGTGATTTGTCAAAATTGTGATTATCGATTCGATGTTTCAATGTTTGATAACCCACGACCGTCTGACGAGATCTGAATAAATTTTGTAGAGTAATCTGAGGAAACATTTGATACAGGGACATTATGAGGGGAGACTTGATGTAATATCAAACGACCGAGACTTTCAAACAGCCCTTAGGCGACTAAGGAACGCGGTTGGAAGAAGAAATAAGCTGTAAACAAGATGCAATTGAAAGTAGGTACGTGACTGTTTCATCAGGGACACTTTAAAAGTAAGACGCTTTGGAAAATCAATAAGTCTGCATGAAGGTGCGTGAGGTCTGCATGGTTCAGTGAATCCCGAAGAACCGTAATGGATTGAAATGAAGTTTGACTGACACGTAAGTGTAAATATTGAGAAGCTTATGAAAATTCGATTCTTGCGGGGTTTAAATGGATGGGGAACCAATTGACAGTCGAGTGCGAAGCCGTTGGTTTATGTCAACCTTAGTTCTGGACAGATTGCTCTGAGAAGTTGAAGGAAGGGAACCCAAGAACGGCAAAAATGTCTTCCTTGTGATCTTCGGCAAAACACCATTACTACCATCGTAACTCTTCGAAAAGGAAAGGCGTATTTTATGCTACAAAAATGCGTCGAGTTGATTTTGTTAGCATTTAGAACCCTTTTGTCAAGAAACCTTCTTTACTTCTATGTAGTCAGTTAGACTCTGTAACAGTTTCTCACTTAGTTTTATTGATTTCAGGAAATTTATAATTTCTAGTCTAAATCGTCCCCCGAGATAGCAGACCCTTTCGACTGGACCTTGAGTGAGTTATTTGCAGCAACAGGCCAAATCACATAGGTATTGTTGTTTTACTCTTAAAAATTCAGTCAAGCGGAACCGGAAACTCTTCCCCACATCGACACAGTACAACTGTGATTTATAAGTGCAGCTTCCTTTGGGGATTCATTGATTGAAATCAAGCAATGAGTCGAACAAAAACAAAAAATACTTTTGGACTTGATTTATTGATTGGGCAAACCAAAAAGCGGTGCCCTTGATTATTTGTAGAATGATTTTGCCATCAATTTTATGAACAAGAACTGACGGTAATTTTAAGAATAAGATAGGTGTGTCAAGTAGAGCGAAGGAAAACTGTTTTCGAGTCCAATTCTGCAGGGTGACACGGTAGGATAGACTAAGAAGAGGACCTCAATTAACTTGACGAGCGAAACTGGAACCAGCTTGACCTATCTTGAAGGCGAAACTAATTTTAGAAGGCCCAGATTGAATCTAGATTGTAGCGCCATCAAAAGTAAACAAGTTCATGAGACCGTTATGCTGAGGCAAGTTTTTCACAAAGTGTGTTGTTCTTTTGTTTTTCTCAGCTGAGGTAGGTCAGCGGGTCCAGGTTTCTCCGAGGAAAGAACAAAAAAAACTCGGTTTGAAAGATTCGATTCAAATTTATTTATTGAAGTAAGAAAGATTTTAAACAGCGGATTCCCAGAATAAACGGCGGCGGATGGCTAGTTCTAGGCGGGATAATTTCCCTAGTTCCGACAATGTATGGGATTCATTCCCTAGTCGGAACAATAAAAATACTACTAATACTACAATGGGATAACTTCTTTGGTCTTGACGGAAAGATGGAATTTAATCCCTAGTCTAGGCGAGCCTAGGGGTATTTCCCTATCCAATCCCTAATTGAAGCGATACCTACAGTGGGATAATATCCTTAGTCTCGACGGCACATGGGATTTATTCCCTAGTCGAGACGATAACGAAACCAATGGGATAATTTTCCTAGCCTTGACGGAAAAGTGGGATTTAATCCCTAATCAAGGCGATAAAGGCCGAAACTTTATTCGAGGCCTCTTATGGCGCTAACTAAAAGATGCCTCCGGAATACTCTGAATAAATAATAATTATTGTACAGAGCACCTTGACGGTCGACGACCGAATGAAGTCTGATTTTCATGATCAATATCACTCCTACGTGATATATTTCGAGTAACAAGTAGGAGTGAATCGAAAGAATACAGAAAAGTACCAATCATGCAGTTGCACCTGCGAGATGCGACCATGTAACTTCTGTGTTGCTGCTTGTCTGTTTTCGTTGTTCGTGTGATTGTTGTTGTTTTATTTTGTCCTCTGCTTTCGACGGCGGTTGTTATTTGTATACTTTGGCTGTGTGTTTGTTGCTGTTTTAATTTTAGTTCTATGCTTCTACTGATGGCTGTTGTTGGTTTTTGTTTTATTTTGGCGCTATTTTGTGTGTTGTTGTTTTGCTTTCGTTATGAATTTTTAACTTCGTTACAAAAAGGGTTGGGTTATTCGCTCGCTAACCCATCTGATTCAGCAATTGAATGTGCACGATCTTCTGCGTTTTCATCGGTTGACAATTCGGACCTCAGAGCAGAATCTTTTCTCACTCAAATGCTTTCACACACTTAAATAACTGTTGAAGAGCATAAGCTGCTTGGGATATGATTCTTCAGAGATGTAGGGCAACCTTATTTATAGTGCTTACATGTCACATTGAATTTAACAAAAGATTTGATCAACAGACTAAGAACCTACCTTCTGCGACTTAATTATAAAATAAAAGACCAACAACTTGGTGACTACTAATTCACACCTGTCCCCAAAAACAGTCCCTCATTAAGCGACCTTCCATAATGACATCACACGAAGAATTAGCCCACAAGCTGTCTTTCCTTATACATTAATTCATCAAGCCTCTAAAAGTTCATTATCCCTTCCTCATAAAGAAAATACACCTCCCCGTCCCCTACCCCCTTCACACATCAACCATTATTTTGTATATAATGCAATTTGACCTTTACCGCCTTTAACCAAACCCATTACACGTAATCTCACATATTTACTTAATCCCACTGGAAGCTGCTATAATCCCTTATTCTTCATTCACAGCATCAACTGAGCACCGAGCACAGCACCCAGCAGCACAACAAATAATCAACTAAGCACACAATAGTCTCGAATAAAATACAACCTTATCCTGCTCGGCAGGTAGAAATTGCTTCAACACAAAAAAACACCTTTATGGCCATTATTTAGGGGTGTTCTCGTTTTTTTTTGGCAACGTTTGTTGTTGTTGTACAGACATGACTCTGTCACTCCGAACACAGAGTCGAAAGTGATTAGAGAGCATGACATAAACACAATTAAATTGAAATTCAATTTGACAGCAGCAACCAATGTCGAGTTGATTTTGTCCGACCGGCCCCCAATTTTACTCTCCAACAAAGCAAACCCGGAAAAACGACACGACACTAAAACGGCTTTCACAAAAAAAGAAAAGAAATCAGAAAAAAATTGAAAATTGGAAAAAAAGAAAGAAAAACATATCCTTTCCTACACACATTACACTCGAAGTACAGCGAGTGTAGAGTGGAGATAGCACTTAGTTACAGCATCATCGTCAAATGTGGGCAAAAAAAATCCAATCTAAATGGTGCCTCGTAGCACGTTACAGTAATCCCTTCGGTTTTCCTGGTCAGATTGGAATCACTCAAGTGTAACTTTGTTCGAATAACTGTTTGAGAAATCAGAGTTTACAAAAAAAAACACACCCACTTGATTGCGACACAATAAGGAGATATTGAAGAGAGAACTTGAACTCTCCAGACCCCTCTCAAAACTATTGTAATTGAATTTCGTTCACCCTTGATCGAAATTTTAAGGGCAAGCGCTTGAAATGAAAGATGCACAAAAGGTCTCTTGCAGATAATTAGTTTTTTTTGTCTCAACCTTCAGTCAACCACTCAAACTCTCCACTTTTTCGGTGATGCCAGAGAAACTAATATCCAACCACAAACTTCACACCAAAAGTTCTGTTCGACAGTAAATATTATTCTGAAACCTCAAATGGCGGTCAGGTTGTGGCTGTCAAAAATAAAAAGAAACAAGAAGAATTCATAAAACAAAGCCCCCGGGTACCACATTCTAGTTAATAATATTGCAGCCCCTGGGATGACAATCCAACAGACGACCGACCGACCCATCGACCGAAGACCAAGAACACCCACCGACAGCCGCACTTCGACAGCCGAGAGGACGAGAGGACTTTTTGTCATCATCGACTGACCACCACTACCGCCGGACCATCATCACAAAAAGCCAAAAAAAGGTTCAACCAACTAACTACCTTTGTCTGCTTTTGTTTTGTTTGTTGCTGTATTTACACGTCCGACTCATGCTCGTTTATACCGGCGGGCGGCGGCGGCAGCGTCGTTGTAGGCGGCCGGCCTCTGTCAACCAGAAAATCAGCACGAGAGTGTGTTCGGTTTTGTTCATGAAAAAGTGAAATTTCCTGCACGTTCAATGGCTGTTTAATGTCACCTTGGATTGTGGTCAACAATAACTGGACGAGCAAGTCGCCATGGGGAGCACTCCACAAATAATTTTATTAATTTTTTTTTTTATTCTCTTGTCAAGACACAAAACAATACACAACAAAAAAGAACAAGTCACCCAAACAGAACCAGACAATGAGTTTTGTTCGATCAACATTACATTTTATGTGAGCAACGCCCGCAGCGCCACCACCCAGTGAAACACCAAAAAAACAAGTAAAAACCACACGCAGCGGAAAAATTAAGTTTTAATTTGAAAAGTTTTTTGTTCTATTTTGATTTGATTTTGAGAAAATTCAATTTACAGATGTTCTTTTGCTTTTTTTCTGTTTCTCAATCGAGGGACATTTTGACGTTTCATACTTCCCTGTCTCGTTTGAAAGACATTTGGAAGTAAAATGACATTTGAAGATTAACCAAGGATTTTCTTGGATTACAGACTTTTTGTGGGATGTTTGGAATCGTTATTGACGCTTTTGTTGATTGCAAATTGAATTTTTGTGTGGTCAATTTAGTGGCAGGGAGCAAACACAAAAAAGTATAACAAGATTTGGTGGGGAATATTTACTTCTCAGGGGATTTCTGGTGGTGTCAATTATTTTGTCATTATCGATAACCAGTGAATCCGGTTTGAATTTGCAAGCCATGATAGACTTGCAATATGAGGGTTGTTGTTGAGATTCATCCGGAGAGACAAATGCGTTTCTGGTTCGTTTCCTTAGGGTGCGCTTGCATCGATTTGGTGTAAATATCCCGAATTGCAAGGGCGCAGCAGTTTTTGTTTTATTCTCATTTCGATTAATGATGATTAATCACACTTTGATGACCGCTGGCTATTCTGTGATTATCCTCTGGGTATAAATTGTTTTCGCTGTTGTCTGGGTTATTTGTAGACTTGGAAAATCAGTGTCTGGAATGTGGAAATTGGGGACGGATTTCGGTAATTCGAAAACAAATTGATTCTCATATCGAAATGGTAGTTTATGGATTAAGTGAAGTGTGATAATGAGATTTTGTTTTTGTGGAAGTAGTTAAGGGGGTTACACTGGATTTAATTTGACAGATAAGGAGATTTTGATCATTTACTACAATAGCACTTCTAGATCCCAACATTTCAAATCCTTGTACCACATACCACTAATACTTTCCAACATCACGCGAATTCATGTTATCGATAGGTTATTTCGATAGCAGTTTGTCAGACAGTTCATGTCAAATTTGACAGATGTCACTAAATCAACTTGATGAAGCAGAAGATAGTCTTAGTTTAATTGAATGTTTTGGAATTTTTAAACTCACGTAAGGTTGTGTGAAAAGTACAGTTTGAGGGCCTGCAATGATTCCGTTTACATGGTGACATCTGTCAAATCTTTTTTCATGTACATGTCCAATTTTAAGGAGTGTTCCCACCAAGGCACTCCCAACGAGGGACGGCAGCGGATGAATCAACGGTGGCGTCTTTAGTTTCAGTTAGGCCGAACTACTTGGTGAACACCTTTACGGGCTACTTCGACTTATTTGAAGCCTAAGCCTTAAAAGGAGCGGTTTTTCCGGTTCTTGTACTTGGAGGCACATCAAGTCCCTGGTACTCCAGGTTGGGGGTGGTACGTCGGGGTGACTTCTCGACTACGTAGAAAAAGATTTAGTTCCGAAACACCAACAAGCCTCGGATACGGACGGAATTAATGATGACGACCCACGCAAACGATTTAAGGACAAGGAATTTCGGTTTTGCACTTGGAATGTTAGGTCCCTTAACAGACCACGTGCAGCCGAACAACTAGTGGAAGCCCTTGACTGCTATAAAGCAATATAACTGCCATGCAAGAAATGCGATGGGATGGTCCGGGCCTACGTAAAATGAACAACTGCGATAATTACTACGGCGACTGCTACCGGGAACAAAATCAGCGTCTATTTGGATGTGGATTTCTAGTCGGGACTCGACTCAGGAGAAAGGTCTTGAGTTTCAACTCAGTGAATGAGCGCATCACGACAATTCGCATCAAGGCTAAATTCACCAACATCAGCCTCATCTGCGCTCACGCCCCCACTGAGAAAAAGGATGAAGACACCGAAGACAGGTTCTACGAGGTCCTCAATAAGACCTATGAGCAATGCCCTAGCAATGTCCTTGGAGATTTTAATGCTAAGCTGGGTAGAGAAGAAATCTTTGTTGGAATAATCGGACGACATAGCCTACACGACACTACCTCCGCTAACGGATTTAGGCTAATCGACTTCGACTAAGGGCGAGACGTAATGGTAGCAAGTACGCGTTTCCCACATCTCGATACCTACAAGGGAACATGGAAATCTCCTGACCAATCAACCGTCAACCAGATTGATCACATTGCGATGGACGCACTTTCTGAGGTGCCAACATCGACTCGGACCACTAACTTGTTGTAGCCAAAGTACGAATGCGGATATCCCGATCAAGACCAACACGTGAAAATGCTAGGAGGAAATTCGACGTCAAACGGCTACAATCACAAAAGATTGCTAGATCCTTTTCCAATCGTGTCTCCGAAAATCTCCTCAGAAGTCCCTTGCTGCCAGCACAAAATATAGAGAACCAGTGGCAACACTGCCAATCAGCCATGCCGCCTCTGAAGTGCTAGGGTTTACACGGCCACCAAAACGAAACCCCTGGTTTGACGATGAGTGCCGGCGAGCACATGCAGCTAAACAAGAGGCAAAGAAGGGCACGAGCAGCTCGTGAGGTCTACGAGCAGAAAAGGAGAGAGGACCATAAACTTCTCAGAAAGAAAAAAAAGGAGCATGAGAAGCGCGCGATCGAGGAGATAGAGGGATGTCACAACAGGGACGAGGTCCGAAAGTTCTACAAAAAGGTGAAACACACCTCCAGGGCGTATACACCTTGAACCGAAGCCTGTAGAGACCATCATGGGAACATCGTACATAATAGAACCGCAGTCAGTGCTGAGGATATGGAAAGACCACTTTTCCAAGCTGTATAATGGCAATGAAGAGGAAAACTCAGCCAACAATACAGAACCATTCAATTTGGGTGCAGAAGACCAACAATTCCACCCACCCGACTTGGACGAAGTGAAGATAGCGATATCTAAACTCAAGTCGAACAAAGCCGCTGGAGCAGACAGGCTAGCCGCCGAACTGTATAAGGCAGCTGGAGATGATTTGGTTAGGAGCATGCACCAGCTCATCTGCAAAATTTGGTCGGAGGAAACTAACAGAACTAAAAGAGTATTAATAGTGCAAATGGTGAGTTTGCCACAATCAACGAATGCTGTATGTGTGAAAAAAGTTATGAAATGTTGCATCATGTTTCAAAGTCAAATCTGTCCCTTTTTTAATGGTGAATGTGACCAATTTTGTTTGGATGCTTTCATTTATGAAATTTGACAGTTGTCAGATTCAGCAAACAAAACGTCAAAACCTTTTTTCTTCAATAACATTTTCGATTGTTCCGAAATGTCAAAGTTGAGAGGAGTTATCGTTAAGAAAATCAAATGGCAACCCTCTCAACCCCAAATTTCTAACTCCATAAACTAAAACAAATACTTTTCATAACTAGTCGACCAGTTTCACTTTTCAAATAACAAAAACAGTTATCCAAACAAATAAATTAAGCCTTTTATCTCCTTCATCCCATACACAAATGTTAGGTAATCCTTAAGGACGAAAAATGTGATAAAATATCAACAATAACAAAAACGACCTGATGATTAAATTTACAAATTAACAAAACAAATGAATGACTAAACCACAGCAATTCAATTACAAAATCTGTAACAATAAGTCCTTCATACACATTATCCTTCGTCCTAAAAAAAGGCTTTACCGCTAAACTCCATATGTTGTAATTTTTTTGTTTGATTGTGTGTGAGGGTGTACAAGTAGGCAAGGATCACATAGTTCGGTTTATCCAAACTTTAGCTCTAATTTCCATCAAACAGTTAATTAAAATCCCATTTAAGGACCTAACCTGGCTCTCCATTTCTGTCATTAAATTTAATCTATGTGTGTGAGTGTATGTCATGGCCGCTATTCAATTCATCCAACCATGCAAACAAACAACACAATTAAACCAGAAAATCCTCTGCCTAAACCACATCGCAAAACCAACTCAAATGAATGAAACGAGGATACGACCAACACACACACAAACAAATAACAATCAAGGCCGATATATAGTCAGTAAAATAATTTGCACAAAAGCTTTATCCGCTTATAATAATAATTTTCCCAGATCCCACTATCAAATGCTCCCCATGGACGGGACACATAAAACCAGAGACCCCACTGTGCGAGAGAAGGATAGAGCACAGCAGGTATCCGGAGCAGCATCAACGACCTACAAAACAGGTTGCTTGTTTTCCACCACAGACAGCCACAAAATGATAAGAAACGTGGTAAGGTTGAGTGCGGAGTTGAGTCTCGAAAAAGGGCCTCATCAAGGCCTCGTATAGGGATGAGAGATGGGTCCTGCTTTTGAATAAGCCTTTCACATGCAAAGCCATTTTCAATGATAATTGAATTATCCTCGCCCAACTGGAACGACCCGTAACTCGGAGTAATGACGCGACGACGACTACGACAACGAGACGTCAAGTCAAGACGACCATGCAACCCAAAACAATGTATACATTAACCATCACAACGAGATAATTGATTTGCAATTATTTAATTCCGCTCTCCTGCTCCTTGCACCCGCCCTGGTTTGAGTTGAAGGGCGAAAGGTTTATGTTTATTTATTTCGGTTTGTTGCGACACAACATCCCAAAATATAAATCTCTCGATGAGTATCCATCGCAGACGGAATGTGGATGTGGCCTTTAAGATTTTCGCGTTGTTTACGAGCTTAGCGAACGAATGACGGTTTATATAGCAACCGGAATATAATTGACCATAATTGCAATTAATTGTATCGCAAATTGCAGGCTGTAAACTTGTAATCTCGTTTTATTTTTGCTCATCGGTAGATGAATGGATGGATGATGTGTATGAGCACGAGTTGGGGTGTGGGTTGTTTTGGTATCGTTGTTCTTTGGATCGTCGTTATTTTTGACGATTTTAATGATGAGAGTCGTCTTCCTGCAGTTTTCAGACTTTACTCGTTTAACTGAAAGTCGCCAGCTGCCCTTGGAACTGAATTTCTTTTTCATCGAACGAGTCTCGACTGTCTGCGAGTTGCTGTTTGTTTTGCTAAAAAATAGCAAACAATCTCGTTAAAGGGACTTGTTTGGCCTTCGTTCTGGCAAAAAGGGTGTTCCTGGTTTTATCACATCGAAACGAGCTAAATTATGATTGGGATTAAGTGTATGGCTGAACGTGAATTGAGTGTAAGGTCCCACAGTAAGTGGAACCCGTACTGCTGCAAGGCGGTCAAGACCGAAGAAAAATATAGTAAGCTTGCGTTGTTGCACGTTTCCATCTACAAGAAATAGTCGGAAGAATGCATGTCTGGCAAATGACACCCCAGAATTGTATGGCCGATCCTCAAACAAGAAGCCTTTTTGAGCTGCCCCACTTAAAGGTGCGTCACGTCAATAGTAAGGTATTTAGCTCTGTAACGAAGTCACATATAATATTTTCCGGTACGGAATTGAACTTTATATTATACAATTCACACTCACTCCTTTCGGAAAAAAACTATAAGTAGACTAGAACGATCGTACTTAAATAATAAATAGAGTGGCGCGACAGCTCTTGAAGAGCCAAGGCCTAAGCGACTTACTCTCATCAACAATTCTCTGAGTGCGTGTGAAGAATTGAGGGGACCTACAATTTAACGCCGATTCCGAACGGCAAAGTTGAGAAGCACTTTTTTCATGACAGATTGATACTCTTAGAAAATTTGTCAGGTCTTCGCAAGAGGCAGTACCCGAAGATGAAATAAAAACTCGTGGGACTCGAACCAACGACGTTCGGCTTAGCAGTCAACGCACTTACCAACTAAGCTACGGGCGTACTTAAATCACCTCTAATACTACCGAATGATACTTTTGTATCAGTTAGTAATATTGGTGAAAGAAGAAGCCTGAAATAGGCCGATCATTAAGAGGTTTCCATATTAAAGTTATTTAGTCCGTTTTTGATTGCCACTAGGGGCTTTGGTACCGACTGATCTACGGTTAGTGCTACGGCCGTCCGTATTAACTGCCATCAGGGACATTGTACCTGCTGATCCGTGCCACCAGGGGTATTATACATGGCGATTCGTGGCACCAGGGGCATTGTGCCTGCTGATCCGTGCCACCAATGACATTGAACCTTCCGATCTGCAATATCAATCATCCCCGATCACCGCACTGTACTGACTTTTTCCAAGGACCTCTCAAAAACAGCAACTAACGGCCGTCCTATAGCTGTAAGGTGTATTCTTAATAAAGGATATAGGTCAGAAGACCTAGAATTGATTTTTCGAGTTTCGACCTTGGTGAGACCGGCGAGCAAATACTCGGCTGGAAACCGCACACCGCAGTTCCTCCATCGAGCAACCTAAGTATCACTTTAGGAGACGCTCATCACATCGGTTTAAATGCATGGCGCAAGTGCATGTTCGTTATCATAGCAAATCAGGACGCTTTTGGTGAGTTTAGGTCCCGCCTATATAAATGGGAAATGGAGGCCTATATTTAATAAAGAATTGTAAAGCGACACCGGTGACCGGTCTATCTGGAAGAGAGGAGGTTCAATGAACGAATGAACAGTTTTTCGACTCTTGGGGTCTGCGACTTTCGCTGTTCATGTTCAAGACACATTTTGAAGAAGATCTTAGCTAAATTGACGCGAGAAACTGGACCGAAAGCTAGTAATCGACATGGTTGGAGATGTTTGTTGGATAAGGACCACGTCTCAAGTATAACTCAGAGAAGCTTTTTTGAATTTCAAGCATTAGGCACCACGTTAGTTATGACAGTTGTTCTGTAAGTGATGTTGTGTTCGTCTGACCAAATTTTCTGTTTGATAAATCTCCAGAAACGTGATAACAGTTGACAGCTTAGGCATTCAAAAATACTCTTTAAAATGTTTCAAATTTTACGGTTCTGTAGCTCCTAAATGACAGGTTTTAACGCAAAATGCTTTGAGACATTTTTTGTGGGAAAAAAAGTCTTCTTCAATTTTGCTTCATTAAGTGTTTCTCTAACATCAAAATTAAGAGAGCTATGAGCGAAAATCTCAAAAAACTTCAAAACAAAATGGCGGCAGAGATTTTCAAATCGTAGTAAACTATTATGTTTCCGCTTTTATGATCTTTCCCTGTAATGTTGATAGACTAAAAACAAGAAACTGTGTTCATGGTAGATAGAGAGCTACTTTCAACCTCCTCTTCCTCCCCCCCACCGCCCTCCCTCCCTCAACCTTCAATTTGGTACTACCGCCGTTCTAAATTCAATTTGAACAAAAGAGCTAAAATATTCAATATATTGAAAATTGATTTCCGTTAGAGTTAAAAGCATTTCCAAAATGTCGGAAGAGTATGGGGGAAGGGGGCGCGTCGAAATGTACAAAAGCACATAAAACCAAAACCATTACCATAAAAATCCCATAGGTAAATTTAAAATGTTTAGGTTCTTCATAAACATATTTTATTATGAGAATTCCCCAGAGGCGAATTGTTCCTTTTGTTCCCCTTTTACCGACTCATCCTTTTTACAATACAATCATAAAATGTGAATCCTTTTTAACATAATTTTATCCTTTTTCCATTCAATCCAATTGAATATTGAGAACACAAAATATCCTTCAGGCAATCTGCATTACCCATTTTGAATTGTATTGAACACCCTGTGTTCCTTTCAAAATAATGCTCCCAGCTATCGTCCTTGTCCTGGGTGCCATCTCTAAACAACACAATTGAATATTATTAGGCCTGCTGCTGTGCGTGTCCGGTGGGAGGTCTTAAATTGTCGCTCCACAACTTCTGACTGGGTTAACCACGTTGAAGGATTCAACAGCCATCGTGTCCTTGCTTATAGAGATCTTCATTCACTTTGATTTCAGCTTAATTTTGAGGTTAAGTGGTGGTGTTGTCGACGACTTTTCACATTCGCATTGCATTTTAGATCGAAATAATTGCTTGCGCCATCTGGGTGTGTGTGTTATTTTAGGAGCAAGGATTATATTTTATATTGTCTCAGTGGCGTAGATAGCTTTTCGCTATGGGAGGGGATGGATCTACTTCGCTCATTTTTACTTCCGACATCTATACTAATATATAAAGTTTGTTTGTTTTGTTTGAACGCGCTTATCTCAGAAACTACTGGTTCGAATTATAATTGAGTTGGATAGTCCATTCTCCAAAATTCGAGGAATCTTAGGCTTCATAACAAATTAGTCTACGGCCAATAGGAGCGAAGAATCAGTGGATAATGTGGAAAAAACGGAAAGATCTCAGAAACTGCTAAATCAAATTGAAAAACTTTTTTTTTTTTTGTGGAGAATAGTCCATTTATCGAGGAAGGCTTTAAGCTATACAAAGTTACGCTGCGAATAATAAGAGCAAAGCTTCAGTGAAAAGTCTTACTAAAGCGGGGAAAATAATACATATTTAAAGGCTTCGAGTTCAGAAGAATTTAGACTTAGGGAGAGTCGACTA
Organism: Sphaerophoria taeniata; assembly: GCA_943590905.1. Classification (NCBI taxonomy): domain Eukaryota; kingdom Metazoa; phylum Arthropoda; class Insecta; order Diptera; family Syrphidae; genus Sphaerophoria; species Sphaerophoria taeniata. The sequence goes on from OX016540.1 coordinate 267,015,312, forward strand.
ATATACAATTTTAAAATAACTTTGCAACCAAATTCACGCGCATCATGCACAAGTCAAGACGCACCTCTGGCCGAAGCACGAAGGAGAGACGGACAAAGTCACGGGCAACTACTACAGGGTGCAGCACGAAAACTTGCTGATTTGTTTTTGGCGCCAAGCGGGGGGGAGTGGTCGGATGTGGGTGGAGAGTGTCTCATTTTTTAGGGGACTTCCTGAAGTTTCATCTGCACCGCAGTCAGTCGACATCATGCATTGGACGAAAGAGCAACGCGCATTTGACTGCGAGGCTTACTTTTCCAACAGTCGTTCCATAATTTCCACTCAACGTGCAACAAAATCGCGTTTACGAAGCTCCTGCACCAAAGCCAATTTGTAAGGATGGAAATGAAGATCCTGGTGGAGAATTCGTCTCACAGTGCGATCAGATATGCCCAAAGGAACTGCATGTTTGCTCGCCGAACGCCGGGGAGATCGCAAGACAGAAACTCTCACCCTCTCAATGTTTTCCTCTGTTTGATTCTCCGGTGTGCTGGATGGGATTTCGTCACGTTTCCGCTCTCCCTGAATGTTTTCACCCACGAAACAATCGACTGCCGGCCAGGAACGCGACCTGCGGGATGGATGTTGAAGCGAGTACGGAAAGCACGTTGAGTGGAAATTAGACTGTTGGAAAAGTAAGCCTCGCAGGCAAATGTGCGTTGCTCTTTCGTCCAATGCATGATGTCGACTGACTGCGGCGTAGATGAAACTTCAGGAAGTCCTCTAAAAAATGAGACACTCTCCACCCACATCCGACCACTCCCCCCCGCTTGGCGCCAAAAACAAATCAGCAATATTTCGTGCCGCACCCTGTAGTATAGAATATATGAAAAGTTTTGGAAAAGTTTGTAGGTCTTTCTGTAAAAGTGTAAACGCACCCAGCCTTAACCACTGGTCCGATTGACTTAAAACTTGAAAATTGAGGTCTCAGCGAATTCGCGTTGGTCTTCTTTTTATTTTATTATTATTTTTTTTTGTAAGATCAAAATTTAGGGAAGCCACGAAACAATTTTTTTTGCCAAAAACCAAAAGTATCAATTTTTCCAAATTTTTTTTTTTAACTTCGTCCAAAACGCTAATGGGTAATATCGCATTTTGCTTTCTGGTTTAAATGAATTAGTGTGAGTTATCGTTACCGTTAGGATTCGAGTTAACTTCACCGCAGTTATGCAAACATTTGTGTTCGTGTGGATGAGTGTGTTGCGTGTTTGGGGCGGTTTCTTACACCAAATTAACAATGTGACATACGGTGAGAAGAAATCTAAATAACTTTAAATTTTTGTGTCGGTGTGGGCTTTTGATGTGGAAAGCTGGATTTAAGCTCTTTTTCTTGCACGTTTACCTATTATCAATTGGTGAGAGACGTTAAAATATACTTTTTAAAAATCGATATAAAAAAGAAATTCAAAAAATTAGGTGATTTGCAGAAGTAATAATTTCTTTCAGATGAAGTAGACTTTGTGTTTTCCCCGTAGACTGTAGGTATAGAATGTACAATGCGTTTCTTTAACTTATTTGGCATGACTGGTTATGTTGAACAATTATGAATCCCAATGGGGGGGGATATATCCCCCTGATCCCCCCCCTATCTACGCCACTGTATTGTCTTGTTTGTCCTTGCTATAAAGTAAAATCCACTCGAATTCGAGAGACGAGGGAACATGTGTGCTGTGTTTGATGTAAGTGGGCTTATTGTGTATTTATATTCGTATAAGGACGAATTTATTTATCCTTATAAATCCTTAATTCACTGTGCTTTATTTGGTATTCACGAATCAGGACATTCACATATCGTACGTTCACATATCGAGCGTGCATATCGACAGGGACATATCTACCAAAAGAGGCACTGATAGCGAGAGACAGGCAGAGAGTGACGAGTCGAATAATATTTTATTGGAATTTTCATTCAATTCAAAAAGGACTGGTTGGTCGGTTGCATAATTTAGATGATACACAAGACACGGGTTAAGGTTATGATTGGATTTCATTTCGATATTAATAATTCCGTTTGAACTTTGGCTTTTTCGTATTAATGAATATGTAATTGGGATTGCGGTTCAGACGGTTCTTTTTACTCTTTTTTATTGTTACTGAAATATATTCGAATTATTCTTTGTTTATGTTAATGTCCGGCAGGTATGAATCAATATAAGGGACATGAAAGCAATCGAAGACGATTGAAGTTTTTGGAAGAGAACAAAGCAAAGTGAATTATGAGATGACTCAAAGTGACGTTATGAAATAGGTTACCGAAACCACTATTGGTTACCCATCCCAATAAAGACCGACGCGCACGGACGAATCGAATGGCAAGAGAGAAGTTTTAATCATTTCCACTGGAACTGTATATCCAAATCGCATTTTGACCAACTGTTCGTACAGATATTCGTTTTTAAGCCGTATTACGCGAATGTAAAGCACCATGTACACCGACACTCCAAAAATCTTTAAACATTATCTGATGGATCGGAAGAAATGCTTTTCTCTTCTTGATATTGCTCATACCAGCTTTTCCAAAACTGCTTCAGTTTCAGACAAAGCAAACCGGTGTCATTAACTTTCTCCTCCTAACTGATGCTAGGACCAGAAAACTTTTTTCAATGTGAAAGCCGCAATTTTATGCTTTCAACGAGCTCGGCTTGAAACAGCTATTGAAGATTAGGTGGATCTCGTTCCCCTCTAAGACATCAAATGCTGGATGACAACTAGCAAATGGAAATTGACACCGAAACTTTCCGAAGATATATTTCTACGACGGATATTAAGATTGACTGTGAGTGGGGAAGAAGGAAGAAGGCCGTGTTGTTCTGTTTGCTGTCCAGCCAGGGCTTAGCTCATCAAACTCGAAACTCCAACGATATATTTTGATTTGGTTCTTATTTAAGTCGTAAGTCTGGTCTGGTGTTTCTTTGGTGCATATTCTGGGGTTGTAACCGGATCAGATGGTTGACAATGAGCCCACATATGGTAAGCTCTTGATTCCAGTAGATTGGCATAAAATACGCTTCAACTACAAGCCACACATATGGCAGAGGATCAGCAGTTTTTAAGGCCAACGGCGATAGGCGTACGTTAATAATATTACCAAGTTCTATTACTAATGTAACGTACGAAATCAGTATGAGAAGTAATTTTGTCACAAAAGTACTAGCTTGTTTTAACATTTTCCGAAAAAAGTGAATGTGAATTATATGATTGCAAAATTTAAGTGTGTACTTTACGGAATGAGTTCACCTATGATAGAAAAACATATAACGGTTCGTAACACGACTAAACTGCGTTTCGACTTGGTTTCGACGAATACGGAAGGCTTTATATTTATTGATTCTTTACGATCTTAATTGGTATATCGATTATTCATCTAGATGTTAATTGAAGGCCTCCGGGTGTTTCAAATTTAAAATGAACTTTAGGAACATGAAAAGTCAGTCTCCATTTCAAAGAAAATGCTGCTGAAATTGGGGTTCCATAAGAGAGTGTTGTTGGACCTGTACTTTTTATACAAACCGATTGCTCTTAAATTAGAAATATAACAAGTTGTAACAAGTTTTGCGAGGAACTGTTGGATTTCACAAGAGAGTGTTTTTAGAACGTACAACAACAGCCCCTGCATTCCAGGGAGTGTAAAGCTCCATTAGAAAAGCGAAGCAATGCTTGAACAAGGCCAAAACACTTGGTTTCGACGACGAATAAAGGCTTTTTGCTTATTTACTCTTCGCGAACTTCATTGGTGTACCGATTCTTCATCTAGATTTTTGTATCGAAGGCCTGGACTTTTTTAATTTTATTAAAGTTCTATGCAGAATTGCCTAAACTCTTATTTTCCAACAACATTCCTTGATCAAATCGGACACAAAGGTCCGGGTGGTTCAAGTTTAATATTAACTTTAGGTGCACGAAAGGTGTCCAATTCAAAAGAAAATGCTGCTGAAATTGCGGTTCCACAGGAGAGTGTTGATGGACCAGTACTTTTTATGCAAACTGCATCTACTGAAAGCTTCTTTTTTCTGGCGACTGATTGCTCTTTAAATTATAAATATAAGAAGTTCATATCGTGAAAACCAGTAAAACTGGTGGAGTTCCACAAGGGAGTGTTTTTAGACCACACTACAACAGCCCTTGGTTTCCAGGAAGTGTGAAGCTCCATTAAGAAGCGAAGCAACGCGTGAACAAGGCCAAAACACTTCGTTTCGACGACGACGCGAAGGAAGGGCTTCTACTTTTTGATTCTTTGCAGTCTTAAGTGAATTAACGATTCTTCACGTAGATTTCAATTGGAGGCCTGGACTTTGTTTATTTAATTAAAAGTTAAATGGACTTAACTCCTATTTTCCAACATCATTACTCGATGCCATCTGTTCCAAGGCTCCTTTTTCTCACAAAAATTATTTATTTCATGGAATTGTTCACTTAAGTGGACTGTAATCTGGTTTATTCCTGTTAATTAACCTTTTTTTAACGCTTTTTCACTAAAGAACAAGCTTTTCCAATTGAGCGTTACAAAATATCATGGCTTTGTTTCAACTAATTCCATCCCATTCCCCTGCTTTTCCAGAAAAAGAAAGCAAAACAAGTCCAACATTAATATCCTCCGTTCAAACAAAACCCCTTATCTCATTAATTAAATCTCCATGTTTTTAAAATAAGAAAAATCCTTTTTTAACACTCAACTTTCACAAAAGTAATTAATTCTTGTCCCGTTGAAAGCAACAAAAACTGAAAAAAAGGAAAAAAAAATATAAAACGTGTTTTTTATCCTTTTCTTGAGGTTCCTTCTTGTTTTCGTCACACGTAAAACTGTAAAACTCTCCTTGTTTGTTCTATTTTTTCTTTTCAATCTTCCATCCTGACAGCTCATCAAATACGACCCCAAAAGGATTATCATAAAGAAAACATGAACAACAACAACAACAGCACCCATTAACTGGAGAGAGAGAGACAGAGAGAAAGAGTAAATGCAAAACCGCCTTCCATTTAATCCATTTCAATTCATCCACATCCGTATCCGTGACTCTCGTGTCGACCGCTCTTCGCCATATGTTTCTGTTTAGCAACAAACTTAGAAATCCTTCTTTCTTCAGACTGCGTCACAATGTTTATTCAAAGAAAAACAACAAGTACTTTACACGTTGCATCCGTCAACCCCCACACACCACCATCAATCAAGAGCCACCCACTTAAACTCTCCTCCAGAGTTGAATGCTCTTTCGTCCTTCGTTCATAATGTATCTAGGATCCGATATACGAGCTACCTGCGGCGCTTCGTTGGCAACCAAAGGAGCACAGTGCGGATAACCTCTGCATATTCCTTGTTTGCAAAAGAAAACTGCAAGCAAATGATGATGACGACGAGCAAGGGCTGGATTTTGAGGACAAGAAAAATTCCTTTAATGACGAAAAATAGTTTCCACTAAAAGAAGGACTTTCTTCGTTTCAACAAATGTTCCCCTGCTGTTTTAAAGGGTTTCAGTTTTCATTTGTACACCAAACCCAGTCGTGTACTTTTAACAGGATAGTTCAATTTAGCTTGAACGCGATTTCAATTTAAGATAGTTTCTTCAACTACTTTGCGTCCTTTTTTTCCTTTGAAAGTTATTTGTCTTGAAGGGTTTAGGGAACCAACGACGAACTAGACTCCCTGACGGGATAGTGATGCAACTTAAATTTCCTGCACAACGGCGAACGATGACGACGATGAAGACAAGGAAGACACATCCTTTCCTCCAACAAGTTGTAAGGAATCGTTTATACCAAGACGCCAAGACGGATCGCAGGGAGTTGAGGGTTAGGTTAAAACTTTTACACGATACCCTGCTGAGGGATTTCTTGAAAATGGTCAATTTACTTAGGAACGATGCGATATGGCAAGAAATTATACGGAGTGACATGGTTGAATGGTCTTTTGTCCTTGGCGTAAAGAAAGGATATATCGAAATATACGATTTCATATTTTAAGGATGAATTATTGTTTTTTGAAAGGTTGTTTTGTTTGTTGTTAGTTTTCTGTTTTTGCCTTTGAAACTTTATGAAGTGTTAACTGAATTTAGTATCGAGGATAGGTAGACAGAAAAAAGGACACTGGTTATGGTCCTGCGAGGGTCGTTGGTGTAATCTTTTTTGGGAATACATCCATGAGTTTTTGACAACTTTTTGATGTCGGCAAAAAAGTTGACAGCAGTGTAATAACTTTGTTTCATCTCCTGGGATGCATTGTTTATGGAAACTGTATTTAAAATTTTGAGCTGTCGAAACTTTCGACTTTTTTTGTCAAAAAGTTTGTTTTATATTAATCACTTTGTCCACTGATGAGAACCGTTTTAATTTCCATTGCCTACTAGAAAAAATATCAGCCTTCCGGCGTCGGCAACACTTACTTACTTAAGGTGGCGCTACAGTCCGGTGTTGACTTCGGCCTCAATCAACAATCTCCGCCAGCCAGCTCGGTCCCTAGCTAGCTGTCTCCAGTTTTGCACACTTGAGGCCCTCTTCCACTTGTGTGCGCCACCTGAGTCGCGGTCTTCCTCTCCTTCTGCGTCCCTCGGGAATAGTGTCGAAGGCTTTCCGGGCCGGAGCATTGGTGTCCATGCGCTCTAAATGACCGAGCCATCTGAGTCTCTGGATCTTGCCCCTTCTGGCTAGGTCTACGTCGTTGTACAACCCATACAGTTTAACCTTAGTTTCTCGAGGAGGGCTTTTCCACTCAATTGCTTTCTTAGCCCAAAGAAACAGCGATTAGCAAGAGTTACTCTTCGCCTAATTCGGCACCGCTTGTGTAATTGCCCGAGATAATAGCGGATCCTAGGTAGACAAACTCCTCTACTACCTTGAAGTTGTATGCGTCTATTGTGACGTTCTGTCCGAGCCGTGTTGGGTGTCCTTTCTCGAAGACTTCGTTTTTCCCTCATTTAGCGACAAACCCATTTTTGCCTCTTGTCTGAATCCTTTTTTGACGTCGAAAGATTCCGTAAGCTCATTGCCAACCTTGATGGAGCAGTGTGAGTTCCCCATCGTCATTTTGCACAAGCAAATCAGCTTGACAGGGATGCCAAAACTAGACATAGCTTTATACGGCAATAACTTGTATCAAAACGGCGCACTCAGCGCTGATTGTGTCCTGCGCGAAGTAGGACAGCCATTTCTACCTACAGCTACAACTTCAGTTTATACTAGGGGGAGGGGAAAACCGATTTGACATAAGCGGGGAGATCGCGAGAGTTTTTTAACTGTCACTTTCTCGAGTAGTTACAGAAACAGAACATTTTGCGTGTGTTGTCTTTCCAACCAAAACAAACTGTGAATTATAAAATATAAACTTTAATTTAACAAGGAAACCTAGGTCAATTACATGCTTTGATTGTAAATAGAACTTTTTGATGTTGGAAAAAAGGTTTTATAGCAATGCAAAAACTGTGGACCTTTTCTGGGATCAATACCAACTGAATCCTGGGCCTCAAACCCAGTAGAAGATTATGAGTGGCAATAGAGAACAGAGGTGCACAAAGGGCCTTACCAAGAACTTCATCAAAAATGAACTAGTCACAATAAGGCTCATTTGCATAACCCTGCTAGTAGTCTAGGCAAGCGCCTGAAACTTAGTTAAGGCAAAACATGGCGGCCGGTGCTGTTAAGATGACTCCGAGCTGCTCTCGAGCTCTCCCAGGCTCTGCAAACGAGAATCTTAGCTGCTTGTGAGCTGTACGAGCTTCTATTTTTCAGACAGATGCATTTAACGCAATTTATATTTTTGTCTAATCAATGTAACGTTTAGAGATTTGTTCTCTAGCGGAACCTCAAGAATGTAGGGAATGCTGCGAGCTGCTCGTAAGCTCTAGGAGGCAAGAAGAATCTGAGCTACTCGTGAGCTCTAAGAACTTCTTTTACTCTGGAGGATAACACCTTATGCAGAGTTTTCTTCTCGAGCCGAAACTCAAGAATGTGATATTTCGCCATTTGTACCTATGGCTTTTTCCTTTATACTTCTTTTCATATCAAAGGAGGAAAGCAATAAATTCTACCAATAATGCTCCCAAACACGAAAAAAAGGAAGAACTCCTACAACATCCCACTTCTGAATTAACACAAAGGACAAAAGAAACCTCCCGACAAAATACTCGTAATTTTCAATTGCACATTCATTAACATCTCACACGTAATTGCATTTGGCGGTTGAGTAGGTAAAATTCAAGCTGACACACAAATTCTACAAAAATGCTGTAAACCCTACTCACTCCACTCTTCTGATCAGTGTGTGTGTGTCTTGAGAACCCTTTTCGGAAGGTATAATCTACTTAAAAAGGAGTTAAGAAAAATGCTGACTGCAACACATTTTATGTAGACTACATATAATTTACACTCTCAGCAATGTGTCCGGTGTGTCCACCTACGGATGGAAGCAGCAAGCGAGAGACGACAACATGTCAAATGGTCAACTGAACAAGTTTTTAGTTGCACAAAGGTACGTGGCCCAGTTGGATGCAGTATGAACGAGTATCCAAGGCTTGCACTGAATTTTTCATCTTCCATTATAGTTTTTGTGCTTTTTGTTTGATATGTAGACAGCAGCAACATCCCATGTTGATCTAAATCGCCAATGTTAGTTGTCTACTCAAAAACGCTTCTTGTACGGAGCTCTGCCACAAGCGTACATGCATATGAAAATAAATATCGTACAAGAGGCACCTAGATTTAATTTATGTCCTGAGCAACTCAATTTCTTAGCATGAATTTCAACGTTTGATGTGTGTTCGGTACCTACCGACAAGCTGACAGGGTGGCCCAAGTTTAAAATGAATGAAGAAAAAAAAAGGAACACAACAAGTCTCATAGTTCATAGGAAATGATGTTGAAAATTGGGGTTCCCCAAGGGAGTGTTGTTAGACCAGTACTTTTTTCACAAATTGAATCTGCTCAAGACTCCCGAAATAAAATTTTGATTGCTCTGTAATTCGAAATATAACAAGTTCTTATGGTGAGGAACTGCTTAAATTGGTGAAGTTCCGCAAGGGAGTGCCTTAAGGCCACTTCTTTTTAGGAACTAGCAAAGAACTTTTAAAAGCGATGCTAATATGTAGAGACGAGTTAGGAACACCCAGTTTATTGAGAAAATCTTCGTTTATATCCTTTGCCACCACCAGGATAGGTACAAAGGCGCTGCCAAATCTGGTTATTCATAGTTCTTAATCCCATTCTTCTATAACTCCTAATGATGATTGGAGCCAATGTCTACTGTCTTGTACATTTCGTTTCGTTACGTTTGGTTTCTAGTTCTACTCATTCTTCCTACTCGCCTTATTTGTACCCATAAAGCCTGCCTAGTTAGTCATTTTCAACTCTACTCCATGGTGTTATCCTGACATGTACTCAAGAGTCGTGTCGGTCGGTTGAATCTGGAAAACCCGAAACGAACGACGAATGATTTGATAATATAGATTTTCTGCTAACGTTTGCTAATGTTTTGTCGAAAACATAACTACCAACTCTCCCAAAATAAGAAAAGGCAAAAATAATTTTCCAAAAGGCAAAACTATGATTTCTAATTTTGGATACAAAGTAAGGAAAGGTAAGCGAAGCAATTTCTGTTATGGTTTTCAATTTTGAATTCGCTCAACCAGGACATAGAGCATTGTGATTGTGTGGTGTAGATGTAGAGTGAAAAGGGTGCACTTGGGAAATTCGGTTGGGGCTTTTGTATGTGCAATTATTTGTGGTTTTAATTGTCAGTAGATTTGGATTTTTGTTTTATGTGGATAACCATTTTCTCTATTCATTGATTTCAAATTAAAGGTTTCCTTTTTGTGCATGGGAGATGGATTTAGATTGTGATCGGAGTCCGAAGCGATACAGTTTCAGAGTGACAAGGGCATTTGCATATTTACACAAGAAATGAAGGGGTTTCGGGAAGGTGGGGGTCCGTTGAATCGTATAACTGAACCTTAAGCTTTTTAAGTCTTTCAAAAAACAAAGAAACTTGAACTCTAATAGGGATTTAGGATCCAGTTTGACTTCGGTTGGAGAATCAAGACTTCATCCAATCAGCACCACGCTGGAGAAGTAGTTTCGTTAACTTTGGCCACTGAGGCTGTTCAGCCATTTTCTTACAAAGCATTGGACCAGCAATGAGTGGCGACCACAAAGCGGCAGAACATGCTTGAGGCAGGCGGCTGAGCACCATTTTGTGGCTCGAATGAAGTTTGCTGCGAAGCCATCACAAAACATTTACAAGTGTGCTATTTTGTTTTTATCGCCCAGTTTTTTGCTGATTGTTGCTTACTGTGATCAAGCCTTAAACCTTCCCTCGCCAAATGGTCATGGGTTTTAGTAAATAAGTTTTAACGTCATAATTACTACCAGAGGCTTTGGGCCTGCTAATGAACAGTAGCTCTGGTCTGCAACTAACTTCCTTATACCGCAATGGCTAATCTAGCAGACTTACTCCTGCAGTGTTGAGTCGAACGAGGGACCTATTAACTGCAGATCTCCCGGTACAAAGGCTTGTCGTCTTAAGTCCATCGACCAAATACCGCATATTGAACCAAGTTCTTTTTATACGTTCGTGATCCCTAAATTGTGGAACGGGGTGGGGGGCGATGTTGGATAACGTACATTTAGATGCTCCGTCAGTGAAAAAGCATTTATACGTCTTACACTCGTATCAGGATGTTAGTAGGTAAGGGGACACCCGAGTCTGGGAATTTTTTGCAGTTACGAAAAATTACGGCTGCATTATGGGTGTCGTTTTGGATTGAACTCTATCTTCAAGAGCTGTTGCTGCTCTACTTGTTCGGCTGTTAAATTATTGCAATCTTGGGGAAGTTAGCAGATATTGAAGAGATCGGTGAAACCGTTCTTGGCCAGGTTGCAGGGACATTTCGAGAAAACTGTATGTCTCATAGTTTAACAGTTTTTTGAACAATTTAACAAGAGAAGTCTCGAATTGGTCACATGCTCTACAAGTATTAAACGAGAGATAATGGCCGAACTCTCCAAGGCAGCAGCAGAGGGTTCAGTAGGAGTATGCAGCAGCTTATTTGGAAGATATTGTTGGTGAAAGATAGTCCAAAATGTGGAGCATCAACATTGAATACCTTCCCTACAAAAGGAGAAAGTACCATCCCGTTGATTTGCGAACTGTACTTGTGTTGCGGCAAGAGCTCGCCAGAACAGACAAGGTTCAACGTCTCCAATGGATCACGGCTGGAAAGTATTCTTATGCAATTCCTAAGAATGTCACAGTAGAGAAGTCCTCGCCAGAAGACCAGAACTAACTTGGCGTCCAAAACTGAAGACAGCTCGCTGCGCTGGGACCGAGTTGACAAGAGAAGCTTCTGGACAAGCCTTTGATACTACAAAGCTTGTAGCGCCACCATATTTAAGAAAACAATCAGCCATTTAAGGTCACTAAATTAAATCTTGCAGACTAACACTCAAGGCTAAAGGTGTAATCCCACTTCTGAATCAATGTAAAAAGTACCCTGTTCATCAAATGGGAGTTTGACATCCACCTTAAATGTGCATTAAGCTCCCAGACAATGAATTTCAAGAACAGACTTACGAGTTAATAAGGACTTTCATAACAATGACTGATAACGATGTAGATGTAGGCGTATGTGAAACTTATCCTTCAACATACAAATTTGTGTTTCCCAACGATTACGACAGCAAAAGTTTCCCTTCTGTTTATAATTTATGAGAATTTCCCTTGCATCTCAAGTTTCAAGAACACACACCAGACACAAAAAACCAGTTCGGTAAATATCCTTTCCTTTGTGTAGAAAGTGGCATTATCCTTCGTCCATATATCCTTTCCTCTGTACATCTAAATTATTCCACACTTTCAATTACTCCTTATGGAATTCCAAAAAAAGGACACTACTCGGACACTTTTATTTGCAAATTTAATTCCATTTCGGATCATGTTAAAAAAGCAAACAAAACTTTCTCATTTATTAATTTACACAAATCTATTCGCAACATGAATACAAAACGCAAAATCCAAAACAGAAAAGAAAAATGAGAACTTCTCTCCCTCTCGGTCTCTCTCTCTCGAAGGAAAAGGATATTAAATAAATCTGCTGCCATACACACAATCCCCGGAGTCAAATCCTTTTTTGATAGAAATTGAGTGTAAAAATAAAAGATACAAAAACCCCAAAACATTATTATCATCATTCAAAGAGTTTGTCTAACTCGATGTTTAGAAGACATAAACAGGCTTTAGTCAAAGTGATATTCAAATTTTTTACTCCTTTTTATTGTGTGTGTATGAGGGGGAGAGAACTTTCTCAAGTTTTGATATAATACTCAACATATAACAATAGGAATCAGGACGAGGGTTAAAAAGGATTAACCTGAAGCCGAAGTTGCGCAAACAAAACGAGAATAAAATGAGGAAAACAAAGAAAAGAAGGGAACAAATAACACGGTGCAAGCATATCGGACAAATCGCCTTCGTTTAGTAGACCCATCAGATAGTTGAATTGGAATGCCTTTTGAAGGAGTTCAAATTTTAGCTGCATTTTGGAGGTGGAGGACGCAAAAACTGAGGATAAAAGGTTCGAAAGTTTAACTTTCAAATAGTTTGATGTTTTCTGCTTGCGAAAAGAAGACACTGTCAGGGGTGGATTCGACTGACCGGGGTTTGGTTTGGAGCCCCGTGAAAACATGGCAAAGTTTTTTCTCTAAAGTTAACGATCCTTCAATCACCTTGAGAAGAAGCAGCTAGAAACAATATGGAAGAAGAAATACGCGGGCTCAAGGCCTTTCAAGACGCTTTTAATCCAAAAATCTTACAATTAATCCGAAACTGCGATAGTCTAACAAGTACTCACTGACGGACCGCAGATCTGGGTGCTTAGCCAAAATCACTTGAACTCCTTAGCTGCGTTTTGAAAAAAGTCTTATGGAGTTCAGTTGTCCTATTTGTGAGAAAAGACGATTTCAGAGACAATCTAATCACGAACGAGGCATATCACTTTTTCCGCGAAGCAGACGTGATGACTAACAAAGCTTGGTAGACTCCGAAGAGCCAGACACCTAGCTGGTATAAGCAAAGAGGAACCGTCCCGAAAAGTCCTTCAACGTGTGATATGTGTTCGGTACCTACCAACAAGTTGACAGGGTAGTCCAAATTAAAAAAAAAAACATGAACTAAAGTAAAACGAACAGATTGAAAATGGGGTTCCTCAAGGGAGTGCTGTTGGACCAGTACTTTTAATACAAATTAAATCTTCTGGAAAACTCTCTATTTCTGCCGACAAACAATTCTGATTGGACTGAAATTCAAAAAATACAAAGTTCATATTGTGAGGAACTCGTTGAACTGGTGGTGCTCACAAGGGAGTGTTTTAAGGCCCCTTCTTTTCAGGAAATAACGCAGAACTTTTCAAATCAATCCTAATGTGATACACCTTTTATGGTATAATTTATGGTAGGATACAGCGCGGCAGACCACATTTTCGCTGGGAAAATTTACGTAGACCAGGATGCCTGCAGCTTTGGGGTGCAAAACTGGATAGCGTAGGTCAACAATGGAGAAGACCTTGAAGATATTCCGGTTTTGGCGTGTGTTTGCCGATTTCAGCCAAATTTTGAAGCTCCCAGAAATAGCAACCTGCATACTTGGAATTTTTTCTCTCGAAATCCAGACATAATGTTTTTTTTTTACATTTTACAAGCACTTAAAGGGTTTATGAATTATGTACCCGTTTTATGCCAAAGCAAATTACGAGCATCATTAAAGATGGAAAATACGGGGAGGGTTTAAGAGGAGATGTCGGTTAACATTGATCTTGAATTTCTGAACATTGCAATGGCCTGAAAGGACAGAGAGAGGTAAACAGTTTTAAATTCGCGCAGTACGGCTAAAAATGAATCTCTCTACTTGACAGTAAAACCGAAGTTCGGCTTGAGAGCATATTGGTGGTTATTCAGGAATAATAGAATTTTGCAATGACCGGAAAAGATAGAGCTTGGTAAGAAATCTACATTCACGTAGTGCGGCTAGAAAACGAATCTCTCTACTTGACAAGTTCAGGTCGAGAGTATACTTATGGTAATTGTATTATTCCTGAATTTTGCAATGACCGGAAAAGACAGAGCTTAGTACACATTTTCAAATTCGCGTAGTACGGGTTTAAAACATGTCTCTTAACTTGACAGTAAAGCCGAAGTTCGGTTTGAGAGCAAACTGATGGTTATTCAGGAACAATAGAATTTTTCAATGACCGGAAAAGATAGAGCTGGGTAATAAAATTCACATTCGCGTAGTGCGGCTAAAAAAAGAATATCTCTGCTTGACAGTAAAGCCGAAGTTCGGCTTGAGAGTAAACTAATCTGATGATGATAATATTATTCTTGAATTTAGTCGCAAAGACAGAGCTTGGTAGACACTTCCGCATTCACATTGTGCTGCATAAGAACGAGTCTCTCTTATTGACGACGGAAGTAAGACTTGAGAGTGTACTTATTGATAATCTAGGACGCAAAAATATTACGTTTCAGGGAGGTGTGAAACAGGCTATTTTACTAGACCATAGTCCTTGAGAGGCCTTGCGTCTGTGATGAATCGACGTTAATAAGTCAACAATGGTAGAGTCACCAAACACTTTAAATACTCAGTGTTGAATACTCTCCAAGAGGCTTAAGTACGTTTTTAGAACACCAGCCTACAGATGGGAGTTGTACTAAGGCTTTGGGTGCTTGACCTATAAACATCTTGCTGCATTTTTGGAGTTAGGCAAATGAGAGGATTTAATGACGGAAACGTAAAAAAAATCGATCACAAAAGGCTCTTTAATATCAAAATCCCACCCTGACTCTATCCAAAACTGAATGGCTTCTTGCAAACAGATTTTAAGAGTAAATCTAACGCGAACGCGTTATAGTGGCACAACTTTGCTAAAACTGTTTTTCCTGTCAGCTAAACAGAGCGCGTCAAAAGGAAGCCATTTTTCGGCTGCCTTTTGTTGTTGAATGGAGAGCATTTTACTCTTTTTTTGTGTGAGTAAGGGGAAGGGGGGGAGAGGGGGTAATATTTCACCGAGGGAATGTCTAAAAGCGGTTTTAGTGCAGATTATTTACAGACGATTTTTGTTTTCGCAATTTTTTTTGCGTGTTTGTGTGTGTATTTCCTTTTTGTAGCTTTTTTTATCCTCAATTTCTTGCTCGCAGTATTACTGTTATTGTGTCGGATTTTGCCCCCTTCCTTCTGAAAAAGGATCAAAGTAGCTGAAAGAGGATTTTGTGTAGCATGAATGGAAAGCATTGTAGAATAAAAGGATATAATGTTCGTTTGCAGGATACTTGGTTAGAGGTGATAGCAGACTTTTACATTTGGCAACAGCAAAAATCCCCACTTCGTTTATTCCTTCGAAGCAAACAAAGAGCACTACAATTGCAGAACTTTAGCTTCTTTTTTTTTTGTTGTGCTGAACTGGAAATATAATTTGGAGGAATGGGGGAAGTTGCGCTAATAGGGTGCGTTGGCGTCTGCATCAAATCGAGGGCATTGTTTGGTATGTATCCTTTGCATCATCATCATCATCATCATCAACATTATTCTCATTCTCAGCTTCATCTACATCCACATCATCCGTCTATTGTCGTTGCCAGTGCTGTTACCGAGAACGAGAAGAACCTCCAGGGAGTGGAGGTGCAGCAAACTATAATCCAGAAAACTAGTGTATTGCGACAATACCTACAACAATGAGAGTGGGTCTAAATAGAATTCTATGAGAACATTGAATCCTGCTGTGTGTATGTATTTTTATCCTTCCTGTTCTCTTTTGGTCCTTTTTTCTTCCTTTTCTCGTATTTTTTATTGCACAACACAAAGATGCATTTGTGCGCAATTGCATGCAAAATGTCCCCATTATCGTTTTGCATTTTTTAAAGACACTACCACGCCCCCCCCCCTCCCCGCCCCTCACTCGATAATCATACCATGTGGGTAGCAGGATAGAATGGATAACAGGAAGAAAATGCAAAACAAGGATAAACGACGTACAACAACCACTCCGAAGAGGACAATGACAATGTCGGGGTATATTGTGAGCGAATTTTTTGTCTGCATTAAATTTCTAATGGGGGGAAGGGGGGAAGGGGGTGGCTGTCAGCTGGGAATTGCGTCAGGGAATAAAAAAGGGACAAACCAGAACCCAAATCTAGAACGAACGGAAAAATCTTCTAAATAGGGATTTAAGCGATTTTAAGATTTTCGAAGGATATCAAATATTTTTGTTGTCGGTTTCGTTCCATTCCAGGAATCTTTAAGGATTCAAGATATCGATCCTTGGTTCGATATAAACCCAAAAAAAGAAAACGACCATGAAGGACTTACCTTTTAATCCTGGTTGCTCAAGTTGCTGCTGCTGCTGCTGTTGTTGCTGTTGTTGGTGGTGCTGCTGGAGTTGCTGTTGTTGTTGCTGATGTGACTGGTGCTGCTGTTGCTGATGCGGATGCTGGTGAAGGTGGTCCTGACTCTCATTCTGCAACGCCTGATGATGTTGTTGTTGCTGCTGATGCTGTTGCTCCTGCAGTAGATCCATTTCCTGGAGATGGTGCTGATGCTGTTCATGTTGTTGCTGCTGATGTGGTGATTCTGAGAATCGCCTCTGATGCAGACACGCTAACGAACGTGCAGGTAATCCATTTTCTAGAGGTACTTTCAATGGTATATTAGGAACCTGCAACACACAAAAAAAGAAAAGAAAATTTAAGAAAATTGGAAAATTCGCAATGAAAAGGCGGCTGAGCCAACACAAAAATTTCACAAAATGAAGGAGTTTTCGGTTTAAATTAGTTTAGGGTAATATACCCTAAGATATCTATATAGACGAGTATTTACCTAAATGGCATAAAGAAAGACCATCTAGATTTATCCTCGCTTTTCGTCCTTTTTTTCTTTATTTTTTGAAAGAGAAGGAAAAAAAACCTATGAAACTCGACTATTGTAGTCAGGTTTTAGACGAAGGACAATCATGAGATGGTTTGCTTGGTTTCACGTGGGGGGAAAGGGGGGAAAAGACACACCTAAAAATACTGAAGAAAGGTAATAAACTGCGGTGGTGTTGCAATAGAAATAGAGTACTTTACGACGAATAATGGATGATTCTTAGTTTTTTTTTTTCTTATTGAAACAGATAAAGGACTCAGTGTAGGAGAAAAAGGATTTCTTAACAATTTTGATTAAGAAACCACCAAGGACAATTTGAAAAGACTGTTTGCCTCGTTGAGGAGGAGCTGGGCTTGAGTTGAAGAGAGAGACTATTGTTGATGGTTATTGGATGACTAGTTGGGTATGAGTGTTACAATGTCTTAGAATGTTGGATCGGTGCAAGGGGGCACTTGTGTGCAATGGCTTTGAAAATAGCCAGACGCATCATAAATTTCATAAATTTGCAAGTCCTTGGAAGTGACGCCTTGTTGTTGGGGGAGAATAGAACGGCTTTATGAAAATTAAATTCGACAGACATTTCTTGAGATCATTTTGTTAGGGGTAGGTTGGGGGGGGGGGGATTGTGTCTTTGTTATTGAAGTGAAGAACAAGAGTTTCGTTAAAAATATGTGTTTAACGCCAAACTGCTAGATTCCAAATTTTGCCATGGAGTACCTCAAGGTTCCATCTGACGGCCTGTACTTTTTTTCTTTTTAAAGATTATGCAAACAGTTTTAAGATGATGTGTTACTTATTTGGGCTAGGTTTCCTTTGCCTTATTGAACTACACAGGATAAAATGAAGCAAATCAACTAGTTCGGTAGGAGAAAGCTGCTCTAAGCAGACAAAACTAGGTACTAGGTACGTGATTTTATGACTTCATCTATTATCAATTGCTTTTTCTACTTAAGTCCCAGCACACTGCATAGCCAACCTGGGAGATGAACGTATTGCTTTCAGCTTTGTCAGAGTCTGGCTTCTCCTGTATGAAGTGGTGCTCGAAGCTAGATTTCGCTAAGGAGTTCTTCGTCCAGTATGACGATTCCAACCTCGAAAATCACTGCGTGTTTAAGCTATCATTCACGGCTTATTTACTACTACCTCCTACTAGAAGCTATCACGTTAAGCGCAACTACAATGTGACCGAACAGAAGTGTGTTGTCTCAACCATCGTTCCGGATGGACGAAAATACATTGACGACTCCAAAAATTTAATTTATAATTACCGTGGAATAACAAATGGTCCGTAAAATAATGCACCAACCATTCAATGAAATTTCCACAAGCCCACTTTACAACAAAGTCCACTTTGCATAATTCCCTCAAAGTAATTACCTTTGTAAAGCTCACAAGATAACAAAATTCACCCACCCAAAAGCTCTCAAGCTATTTGTTCTAAGCCTCCAAGTAACTGATTTATTTCCATAACTTCGTTTGACTTGCTATCCTTTTGCCTCACAGATCTCTACCAACTTTCCTGCTGGCAAAACCACTCGACCTCTTAAAATCCTTCAAGCAGTTGGTTTTCCTGGGCCAGGGCACTCACCGAACGCGACGCTGCACGCCACGGGTAAAGTAGATTAACATCGTTGTTTTGAATATCGTAACAACCCTTTTTTTCGTTTTGCTTCTCTCAAAAGGAAAAAGAAGCAGCCTATATCCCCATTAACTAAATCATCATAATTTCACCACTCAGCACCTCTTTTGGAGTGTCCTAAGAGCAACAACCATCCACGTAGCCGCATTTAATTAAACTTTCGCTAATCGCCTAAGAGCAAAACACTCCTTCTCCTTCTTCATTTTCTTGTTCTCGTTTTTTCGAGAGTCCTGTTTATCATGGCAAAACTCTACGCGTACAAAGAATTGCGAAAAAGGTGTCCTCCTGATCCCAATCTCAAGACTGGGTCGTCGTTGAACTCTCCTTTGATGATAACGAGAAGAGGAATGAGATAGAAGAGCTCCGCGCAATAAATTACTCTATTAGATTAGCGAACCATTAAATCAACTCTGAAGTAAATTTCTGTCAAGTTTTGCCGGGAATCTACTTCCACAGTGTTCCTGTGAGTTGACTTGTTGGCTTTACATAAAGCTAGAGCTCGAGATCTGTTTTCTATAATTTTTGTTGTCCCTCGGGGTGTTTCTGTTGCTCTATGTAGAGTTGAGAAGATAGCGAGAAACCATCAAGCAAATGGGGAGGCGGAATACATTCTCACTTCTGGCATACGCGCGCCGCATGCAAACCATTTAAGCTCTACTTCACTTGGCTAAATACAAACAATTGTTTTTTTGGTGTACAAAATAATATGACGACGAAGGCACCAAACATAGAACGAGTTAGCAGAAGATCTATTTTGCAAAATAACACAAACACCGCCATGAAAAACAAAGAATAAATGAGAATATGATAATTTATCACTTTTTATGCACGGGTGAAATAAGAGCGCCACGTTTTTGTAGTTGGGGATATGCTTGACTTCACTACAAGTACAGTGTGTTTCACAGGAAAATATGACATCCTGGCGTTTTTTTAGTTTCCTGTGTTCTGCTTTGACATGAAAGTGAACTTTGGATACAGAAATCGTATCATTTCTTATTACGATTATTTTCAGGAAGCAAAGAAGTTTAATGTTGCATTCTACTGATTTTGAATACCCAGAAAATGCTCGCGCTAGATGAGGTTTTGGAGTGTTCATACCAAGGCACTTCCAACCAATGACGGAAGCAAAAGAATTTTTTGTTTTGGAACCAACAGTAGCGGCTTCAGTTCCAGTAAGGCCAAACTACTTGGTGACCACCTTTATACGGGCTACTTCGACATTATTAGAAGCCCAGGCCGTAAAAGGAGCGGCCTCTACCTCTATGGCTGGTATTCTAGATTGGGAGTTGTACGTTTGGGTGAATTCCCGGCTACGTAGAAAAGCCGGCGAAGCGAAGCAACAATAGAAAGACAAGAGCTGCTCGCGAGCTCTACAAGCAAAAGAGAAAAGAGGAACACCGGGTTTTCAGGAGAAAAAAGGGGACGCTTCAAATAAGCGTCAGATGGAGGATGTTGAGAGAGCCAACAGCAATAATGAAGTTCGGAGGAGTCAACGAGCAAGAACCTATGTCTGCAGAGATGAACAAAGGAACATCATAGTAGAATCGCAGTCGATGCTGCGGATTTGGAAAGACCACCCGACTACCCGAAGCCTTTGTGTCCTTATTAATGTGGCTTCAGGCCAGGAAAGTCAACCATCGACCAAATTTTCACTTTGCGGTGGACCCTGGACAAAAACCTAAGAACTACTAATCTATACCCAGCAACTTTTTATCGATTTTAAGGCTATGTCTAGTTTTGGCATCCCTGCCATGCTCGATTGCTACAGAACACAGCATGATGTCAATGGCACCTTTGTGAGAATTGAGACAGAAGCTGCAAAAATGGTTTTAGCTTTAAATGAGGGAAAAATGAGGTACATTCTGTCTTGGAGGAAGGACACACAACACCGACGGCTCGGACAGAACGCCACAATGGACGCATACAACTTAGAGGTAGTAAGGGAGTTGCCCGTAGCTTAGTTAGTAAGTGCGTTGGCTCCTAAGCAGAACGTCGTTGGTTCGAGTCCTACTCAGGCCAAGTTTTCTTTCATGTTTCACGGGCGCTGCCTCTTGCGAAGACCTGACAAAACTTTCAAGAGTATCAATCTGTCATGGAAAAGTGCTTCTCAACTCTGCCGTTCGGAATCGGCGTTAAACGATGAAGAATAACTCTTGCTAATCGCTCTTTCTTTGGGCTAAGAAAGAATTGAGTGATAGAGCCCTCTCTCGATCACTAAGATCAAATTTTACAGTACTCTCATCATCCCAGTAATGCTGTATGGTGCAGAAACATGGACACAGTACAGGTTGTACAACGTTGACCTAGCCATAAGGGTCAAGGTTGAGCGACTCAGATGGCTCGGTCAAATAAAGCGGATGGACACTAATGCTCTGGTCCTGAAAGCTTTCGACACCATTCCCGAGGGACGAAGAAGTTTAGGAAGACCGCGACTGAGGTGGCGCACCAAAGTGTTAGAGGACCTCAATCAACTTGGAGTGCTAAACTGGAGACAGTAAGCTAGGGACTGAGCTGGTTGGCGGAGACTGTTGGTTGCGGCCCAAATCTTCAACGGACTGTAGCGTCACCTTAAATAGGATCAGAATTGGGAGAAGATGCGCGATCTGATTTCTGTTACTGTGTTTCAATTCTCTTTACGTCACTAAGATAACCGAACTTTGGAGACAATTGGCAAGCAAGTTCCAGAGAAGCAGCATCGAATTTAGCTGGTTGCCATCACTTCTATGATTTTCTTGGCGATAGGTCCCATTACTTTCGCTCCAGAACTCGACTTTCTTGAGACAAAGACAAAGCCTTCCCTTACAAGATGGAAGCAAATTCAGTAAATGCACTTAGATTTTTGGAAAATTCCGCGGTAGTCCTTATGGGATGAGCTGTACATGACTCAAATTTGAATTGGAACCCAAAATGAATTGTAACTTGATGCTTCTGACATCAAAAAGTCCATGTCTGTGCATCATAAATTAATGTCTAAAGGCTAAACATTGGCTGTATAGCGCGCGTCAGTAATCTAGCTAGAAGAACTGGCTAGGTGATAAGTGCGAATGGGAAATAGTAAGCTGGTTCGATAAAAAAGGAGGTCATAACTCAGATGGAACACTTTGGGGCAGACAATCTCTACCTAAGTGTAGGACGTACAAAACTGAAGGATATTTGCTTGGGCCGAGCTGAAGCTGAAGCTTGACGAGGAGAACCTGAAAACTTTGTACTGTGGCATCAACAGCTTCTTCACCTTGCAACAAAATTATGTTTAACTAATTGTGTTTAACCTTTCTTAGCTTGTAGTCCAAGCATGCACCACTGAAGTTCTCTCGAAGAATTTTTCTTTCGAAAATTCTCAGTTTCAAGGCCGTTTTATTTTGTTCACGAAACATTCGGTTCGCTTATATTTTTGTGCGGTGGACTGATGCTTTTAGGGAGCATTCAACTAGTTTCAAGAAAGGCATAATGAGGCCTGTCTGGAAGTGACCCAAAACAGGCTCTAGGAGTTTTTTTTGTCGATGATGGAAAAAGTTGTAATGAATACGAGCTGGTTCTGATGTTCACATAGTATGCCAGCCAAGGTCTTGTAAACGTTGTCTAGGAAAGGTTCCAACCATTGGACAAGCTTCTTCCGACACTATTTCGTTGGCAAAACGTTATCTCCAAGGTATTTCTAAACTGAATGGAATGGTTGGTAGGACTCGATATATCACATACCTGCAGCTGGCAATTTTCCCCAATTGAAAACGTGCGTACCGTTTTCAAAATTTCAATCATTAGCACCCGCCTCATTACCGCTGTTCATTCTCTTTTCAACGTATCAAATTGCAATCCTCAAAGAAGAATTTCTTAAAAAAAAAAAAAAAAACAGTTACTGATTGAGTCCTGTAAGCCCTGTGCCTCATTAAAATACCTCGTCAGAAAGTATCAAAAACATATTAACCAAAAATTTCAACAAATCCCCTTTTGTGCATGAAAGACTCTTATCTAAAACTCCTCCAATTACGACTTAAACCATCCGATTCCGCCTCATTGCCATACAACCACACCGAACTAATCTCATTCACTGGATCTCTTTCAATAATTATTTCCTTCAAAACCACTCCTCGAAAAACGTACAACCAAAAGCACTGTGTATGTATCAATTACAATTTACTTAGCAACAAGCTTTAACCAACTTCAAACTTAATCACAACATCAACAAGTATCTATCGCTCCGCTCTGGCGCTGGCTGGCTGTACCTCCTTTTGATTTATATCCATTTGGTTAAAATGAAGAGCTTGTTTGGCTGTTCAATTTCAACAGCTCATAGAAATGCTATAAGCCACTAAGACACTTCCTTTTCAATTTTCTAGCACTCTAAAAACTCACACTCTTTCTCTTTCTTTCTCTCTGAATATAAACACACTTAAGATGCAGGATACTCAAAAGGAAAGGTGTGCGTTTGCTTTTGATTTTGTTTAATTATACGAAATTTTATCGCGAGACGCGAGAGACCGACCAGAACGAGAAATAAATTTAAATACTCGAGACTCGAGCACCGCGCACTTTGTGGCAGTTGTAAAAGTCAAAAAAACAGAAAATAAAGGAGTAAGGCGCAGGGATATAAATCTTGAGTTTACAAGACAGCCTTCGCAGGTATTATTAAAGCAAATGAGTCCACCTACCCACAAGCTTTAGGAGCAGTCAGTGTTGTACAGGACTGGCACTGGGTCTGTGGCACTCCGAAAACACACAGTCGCACGACCGACCGACCCCCTATAATGCCATGGCGGACAGAGATACAGATACGAGGCTAATAATTCTTAGAAACACAACGTTTATGCAATATAATTACACGTCCTGTCGAGTGCTGCTGGATTCACAAAACAAAAAAATGTAAAACTACGCAAAACGAGCCACTTGCTGGCAGTCACTTGGCCCAACACTTTGCCTTGTCGGGAGTCCGATTTTCGCGCATTTAAACGTGTTCAAGGAGCGCGTTGCTGTGCCTCGGCAAGAGATAAGTGTGTGTGTGTTTATGCTGTTTCTAATTATTTAAATTGCCAACGTTATCACCAGGATTTAGCTACATGACGTTGATATCAACCTAGACGGTTTCTTTTGATTTATTTTATTTTGGTGCAGTAAATGCGATTTAGAGACAGCAGGAGGGATACCGCTTCGTCCGCGCGACAGCCACAGAGAACAGAGCAGTGGGATTTTTTCTGTATCAAGTGCTTGAGCTTGCAGCGGCAGTTTGGGCTGGAAGATAAGCGCACAAAATGTTTAAATAGTAGAGGCTACTTTTTCTGTTTGGAACATTTGCAACTTCAAACACTGTAATTCCGATCGACTAGAAACCTGCACCTCGCCCTAGCTGAGAGGGAACTGAAACAGTAGGATCCTTCCCCTTCGAATTCCCCTAACCAAACCTTTAATTTGCTCTTTCAAAAGAGATAAAGGCCAATAGGAAATGTGTCTGTTTACAGCACAACTCCAACAACCGCAACAAGACCCACTTGACATTTCAGCAATCAAAAGATTTATTAATCAATTATCTCGCAACTTTTCCAATTGTATTTGTTTTCATATCGATGATGTACGTTACGTATTCGAATCGAATGGCGAAAAGGCCAATCCAATCAATCGTCTCTTCAAGACTAATTGCTGTTATTATCTTCCTCTCGATTTACTCTGTGCCTCCGACTTTGTAATCACAGTTCAATAGGGGAAGGTATTGGTTTCATGAAAATTTGAGCTGGGAGCTCCATACCTGACCTAGATCTCCAAATGGCAAGCATTTCTTACATTCACGCCCTCATAAGAGGCATTTCTAAGTTGGTTAATTTCTCTACCAAAAAAAACCAGAGAAGTCCCGAGTAACTTGATACAAATTGACATCATCCTGCCTTTGTTCAATTGACTGTTCTTTATGACAGATAATTCCATTAAGGCGAATCAACTGTTTCCAGGACTAAATAATTCAATTGGGTCGATGTATCAAGTTTCGTTCGTACCTTTCTTGAATTTGAAATTGAATCGCAGTTCAAATCGTCAAGGAATCTTTCGTCAAATCAGCTATTTCAGATTTCCCTTAGGGAACTTCTTAGCAATGACAGTTGTTGTTCCTTCGATTTGCTAGTCAACAACCACAACGGAAACATTAAAATTAGGGATTTATTTGTTTTATTCTCATTTTTCCGTTCGAGGGAAGAAACTCAGTAAAACATTCGAAATCTTAAGAGGCTTATTTTATATTCAAATGATAATCTGTTTGGAAGTCGGAGTGGAAAGCTCTTCTTACCCTCGAAAGGAAAGCAACATAATGTTTCATTTTGCGGTGTGTACTCATTTTTTTTTTGTCTAAAATTTAGGAGAAAATCTGAAACTCAACGTAATATGGACTCAAGTTTTTTTTCTTATTTTTCTTTGCACCTTTTATCCTAGTCATTAGAAAAGGTGTCAAAGGCCCAAAGGTGCAGAATTGACGTTCAAACGACAAAAATATAAAAAAGGATTTCGCAGTGTTCGAGTTTGAGCAAGGAGAGTTCATTTAGCTGTGGACTGTACCATAACAATTGGAAACAATATATAGTGGTAGTTTATTTAGAAAAAGTAAAGGTCCCAAGATTGAACCCTGTGGCACTTCGGTAATTATTCCTTAATTAATAGATAACAGACTATCCGTAGATGGTATGTATTGGTCCTCGACGATTTCGACAAAAAGACACGCTGATCGTATTGTTTGGCCGCTCTTGAGAGAGAAAGCAGCGCTGAACAGAACCAAACAGAATCTGCAGACAAAAATGACGCACGGGACAGAAAGAACGCAACATACTTAGACACAAAGCTTCCAGTGAAGCAACTACTCAGCCGAATAAAACACCCACTTGTCCCCCCTCTCGATCAAGAAGTGTCATGCTCCTCTAAAAGGATCAGGTACTAACGGAATGTTTACCTGCAAACAAAAATGAGGATAAAAAAATCTAACGAGCAACATTAAAAAGTCACCAAATAGCTATTGGCGACCTTGGCAAACCTAAGCTGACTGAGGACGAATTTTAAGAGTAGGGCGCTTGCCTCACGACCATCCCTTATGGAACATTGGGGCTTGGAAAATTGTCTCAGAAAGTCCTAACTCTTTAAGTTCCTTGAATTACAGCAGCGTATTTCAAACCTAGATCTTATCAGTGAAAAACTCTGAAAAAAGGGTGCCTATTATTATGCTGATAATACCTTAGGTAAGCAACAATGAAAGCTTGACTGGCAGCTCCTGGATTCCCGGTCAAAGTTCAACAAAAGAGTAGACGTGCTTGTACAATTCTGTTCTGAGGCAGCTAAGTGAATTCGACGGAGGCACACCGAGTGGAAAAGAAGAGGAGAATGATCGTTATGCTTCCAAAAAAGCAGATTTAACTACCCGTGAAGGTCATACCTGCTGCCGTCGAAATCGGGCTGATCTTCATGTATAGATCTCATCGATCACATGCTGGTCACAAAATGAGAATGTCACATTTTGCTCCGAGCACGACAATCTGATAAGTGTGAAGTCTAAAGTGGAATCAGACAGGGCTGTAATCGAATATAAGCAGATTACAGGCTTGGAGAATCTTTAGCATGGAGTTTCATCAAATGATAACAAGTGTTTAGAGCAAAGCAAATATCTTGGAAACAAGGTCACATTCGGGAACGATACCAACAAGCAATTAAACACTGTTCCGGGAAAGCAAAAGCGGTTGAACCGATTTCGAATGCAGCAACTTAGCATTTTCTTAGCAGTTGCCCGTAGCTTAGTTGGTAAGTGCGTTGGCTGCTTAGCAGAACGTCGCCGTCGTGGGTTCGAGTCCTACTCAGGCCCACAAAGTTTTTATTTCATCTTTCACGGGTACTGCCGGAGAGGAAATGGTTGATCGAAAAAAAGGATCTGGACAGTCGGACTTAGCGGTACATATCAGCTTGACTAAACTGGAGGGAGCTAAGGCACATTTTTGGTACATTAGCAAGGTGAAACGCATTGGCATATTGGAGTCCCATTGGACTTAAAAGGTCTAGAAATCTTAATAAGGAAAGAATAACTAACTACACCTATAACGAGTCTATTTTCAGTTCAAAGGCAGCTCTCTGAAATCATCCTTTCAGAATAAGTCAGGAGTTAAAGGTGATCTTGTGCTTCTTCGAATGACACTAGCCGAAACAAAGCTTTACCTAAGCATTCAATCACGAACTCTTTAACAGAGAAAACAATGAACACCTGACAGGTCGCGGAAACTACTTATGATACTAACCGGGGGAAAAAACATGTTCTGGAAACAAGGTGTAATTTTTCTCCGTCAGGTCTTATTTGCCACTCGGTGCTAAGACTTTCTTTTGACAAAACAGAATGTGAATTATTAAAATACAAAAAATTCCATACAAAAACTGTTTTCAATAGATTGGTAGGGAACAACGATATATAAGTCTTTTATCATATAAACGAGGATTGAGAAGAAGAACGACTAGAAGATAACAGTGAGTCGAGCGTTATACATGGGGAAGAACGGTGTGTCACAGATATATTTTTGATATAAGGTGATTAGCAATTGATATTGTTTGGTGCATTGGAAAAACTATACGTTTTTGTTTTTTGTTTTTTTTTTGTCACTTCCAAAAATTGTTAAAACACCTGTGAAACACAGTTTTAGGTTTCGCCCAAAATTCGTCAAATCAATAGACAAATATGTAGTTCCAGTTTCTTGCAAAACATATCGTTGTATTATTTCTCGGTTATTAACGACTCATTCTAGGCCAACTTTGTACTTTGACTGAATGCCCTCCACTGCCCTCTCCCCCCACAAAAAAAAACAACAATTTTGAATTTTAACTGTTAAGGCATTATTCCAATTTCAAACAGAAAATTTGATATTTTAACAGAGAACAGTATTAACAAAATCCGACAACCTATTATATTGTTCCGACATTCCTATCCAAAATTTTCACCCCACTGACATCAATTATGAAAAATAAATTGAAGATGGCCACTTCACAGAGCAGAAGAACCAAAAAGACTTTGAAGAAAATCGAAAAGAAAAAAAAACTCTTCAAAGTACATCCAATTATACAAATTTCCTTAAATCGATATGGCAATTTATTATTTACAATTGAATAAATCGAACGGGATTATAAGGCAGTTATAGGGAACGAACAAACGAGCAGAAAAAAATAAGTAGACGGATAATGTGAAAATGCAAAATAGGTGTGGTTGGTGTTTGCTACCATTTTCCAGACTTCCAACTGAGCGGAAGGCTTTTCAACAGAAAAAAAAGAAGACAATTCGCCTGGCTTTGGTGTGTGCACCGTTTATTCTCTTCTTCCGCATCGTCACGGTTTTTCCTTGACGTAAATCTTCTCATTTATAATCTTTTACAGTACTTTTACCTATGGTCTTGATCGATGGAGCGCGGGCGGTGGTGTGGGTTTCGACCAGCACAGATGGGAGGGAGTAGCCTATGTCTTTGAAGTTTGGTGTTTTATTTTTTTGTCGTATTGGCTCTCGGGATGGAATATTTTTAATTGATTCAATTGACCGCAAGAAGCCAATTAAAAATTTAATTCAATTTGTCTTTAGGAGTCTCTCAAAGCAAACACAAGGAGAACATTTTATGGAAATTAGGGCACACCAACAAAAAGGCAAGGACATTTTTGATGTGCCTTCAAAGGAGACTGATTAGTTTGTCGGATTATCCGATTAATAATTGAGGGACCCTGCTGCCAGCCGACACTGTGCCGTCATTCACTCCGAGTTGGTTGGGGATGAGATAGTTTATTGAATTATACCAAAAAAGGGTTACAAAAAGCCAGACACAAAGCAACATGGAGATGGCGAAAGGAGCACCTGCCAACTTGTTCTTTTCTTCGGTGACTTGATTTAACTCAACATAATTTCTCTTCGTTTTGTGGGTTCTCAAGAAAAAGCTGGAAAAAAATTGTGTGTTTGAATAAACATGAATAACTCGTGACGTCTTGTTTTTTTTAGATTTTTTGTTTCGAGTGTTTTTCTGCGTTTCTTTTGTGGAACTAATTAATGCTCAAGTCTTTTTATTTTTTCTTTTTAAATAAATAAGAAAAAGGTGGAATTTAATTTGTAGGCCTGTGGAGATTTCACGCATTGCAGGAGGATGAGCAGGTGTTTTTGTGTGGTCTTTTATTCTTTTGTTGGAATTTTGTTATTTAATCATTGGGATAAATGGGAATTGAAGAAGTTGAGATGTTTTTTTCTTCTTTTTTTTTTTTGGTTGGGTTCTTGTAAAGTCATATCCACGCTGTTTTCAGGGAGTCTTGATTAATATGTAGTCAGCATTAACATAAAGGAGTTTGCTTTGAAGATAGCTCAACGACATCATTGGTATTTGTTTCTTTTTTTAAGAAATCATTTTAATGTTTAAAAAAGAAATAAAAAAGTAATTAATTATAATTGAGCGATGCTACGCGAATTCTGGAAGAAGAGGTCTATCGTGTTAAATGTTTAACAGTTCTTGGTCTATGTTATCGATTTCAAGTGTAAAAATTATTTATTTGTTCTCTTGAGGCAGTATTGTCTTGCCATCCCAAAGGGACCTTGTGTTCTCAAGATTTGTACCACTCTGAAGAGCCGAGGATTCTACACTGTGCGATCGGTTTTTATAATGACTATTTCTTGACAAAAATAGCATGTGAATCGTAAAACAAAGCGTGAAATTCATATAAATAAAAATCTAAAGCAAGTCCGTTAAGGACTGACTACTTTTGAACTAGTGGAGTGTTTGGTACCAGGGAATGTTCAGGTTATAGTGTAGATGGGTTTTAAGTAGTTTCTACAAAATCGACCAAGCTAATCATGAGATATGGTGAAAAATGTGAAAACTCCAGTTTTCCTTTAGTATCGTAAACTATGCATTTTACCATGTGATGATCTTAAACAAAGTTCTTGTGCAAGAGCCCAAAAAGGTTTCGGAATTGGTACCACCTTATTATTTGACCCAGCAAACGCTGCTCCGCTATATAAATAAAGAAATGCTTATCCGATTAGAATATCCTTTAACTAACAGAAAACTACAATATTTGTGAATAATATAGACTACACTTTATTACTAGCTGACCCAACAAATGTTGTTTTGCCTTAGAAGTGTTGAACTTCGGAAATACTAGTCTGATCAGAAGAACTCTCAGAAAATAAGAAAACTGCAATATTCAAGCGTAAAATGAGCGAAAGTTTCTGAGTGAGTACGACCAATTTTCGACCGATGCACAGTGTGACAAATCGCTGATTTAGCGGGATTTAATTAAAATATTGACATGCACAAAATTAAACAAAAACCGGTTTCTCTCACAGGGCAAACCTGCCACATAATGACTGTATACTTTTTTTTTTGCTGCGGCTTAGTGCAACAACAAAAAATCAACCCAAACTTCAAATTGTGTGTAATTTTTCTTATAAGAAGGTCAATATAGAGTGCAAGTGTTTATATTATTTTTAATTTGTTTGCGTATATTTTATAGCTTTTTTTTGTTTTTTCTCAATAGATAAACTGTCAATTGGTATAAAAATAAGTTTTTTTTATATAACCTAAGCTTACGTTTAATAAAATGGGTTGATGAAAGTAAAATTAATTGAAAAAATATGCTTTTTGTGTCTTCATTAGACGAAAAGTATAGTTGTTCAGTGTTGTTCAAGTTGGAGACCATGTTTGTTATAAAGCCTTGCATATGTATGACTAAAATGTGTCTCAACTTCTTGCGCACAGGTGCGACACTCATACTAAATTTTTCGTTTCTTAGGATGGCCATCGAAATTACTAAAATGCAAAATTTGGTCGTTTACATTTCCAAAGTCAAAATTAAGCGCGTTGATGCTGCTTTTTCTTTTGTTATGGTTTTTTTTAGCCTCATAATATTTTCTGAGGCTGCAAAAAAGTCAATAAAATTACCTTTACAACTTTTTTTTTCAAAATTTGATGAGAGATGGGCCAAAAATGGTCTTCATAGAGAGCGCTTCGAAAATTCAAATTTTCTGTGGCTTAATGAAAATCAAACCTTAACACGACACATTTTGTACCTTTGTACCGAATTCCTTCTTCGTCTAAAGCAGGAAGACCGGGAAAAAGTGAAGAAATCAGGAAGCAATGTCCTTAGGATTAAGCCAACTTGGCTCATGGATGCGGTTTATGAAATGTATCCTTAAAATTGCATATAGACTAGATGTCAAGGTGTGACAGGTTAGAGGTCAAGCAAGAAAAAATTCAAAGCCTGAAAAAAACTAATTCAAAAAATATTTAGAATACAAACAAACGTTATTGGTAGATATGCCAACTCAATAGTCTGGCAACCCTAATGACGGAAATAGGGCAAGACGACTTCTTAGAGATAAAGAAAAGACTGCCCAAATAAAACAAGGATTGATAAAGAAATTATCACAAAGTTTTATATCATCCTAGAAACTCTTGGGTCTTGGTTCCCAATTGACACAGATGCCTTTGAGCTAGACAAAGGACACCAAGGAACTATCCCTTAAAAATGTGCCTTGCATTTTATGCCAGTAAGTGTACATAACGTCTTGGTTTCATGGGAAAAAATAATTTCCATTATTCCATTCCAGTATACTTCCAGTCGGACAACTTTCAAAAGAAACGCAAGAGTCAAGAAACAACAATATTTTCGTTCGTTCGAAGGTATTAGTCTAAGAGCCGCTGAAGGCCGACCTTCACCGAACTGTTAACCGGCTGAAACTTTTTTTTATGAAAATTAGTTTGAAAACATATATGAATATGATAGCTTGCCTAACGAAAAGTGTGCCAGGCTATATTAAATTTGGATTTATATTTTAATCAATAACTAACTCCTCCTTCACCCATATGTTAAAATAAAACGCTGTGCCAAATAGCCATATCGGGTAAGTAGGCTTGAGACAAGAAAAAAATTGTATGGGAGAGGGGGGCCTATTCCCCCCGTTTAGCCAGGAGGGGCAGTTTTCTGAAAAATTGGCTTATTTAAAAAAAAAATATAAAAAAACAACGGCTTCATCTACAACAACGTGTTATACCTTTCTGCAAAGCCAAAAACATAGGCTTTCCTTTTTGTATTTAAATTTAATTGTTTTAAATAATAGTTTTAGAAGAATTAATTTTCAAACTTAAAATTTTGAAAAAAAAAATTTCAAAGTACGGTGAGTCGCTGATTTACTTGTGTATTTATTAGCAATTGTAATTGCTATTTAATCTAAGTCGCTTATTCCTTTCGAATTAAGGAAGCAGAACAGTGAATGGCGACTGCTATTGAGCCATCGTGCCTGTTGCCTGATTTTTTGTTTCCACCAATTATTCAGATAAGCATCGACGACTTTTATACTTTTATTTGGAAAATCAATGGCGACAACTTAATTTTCATAAGTGGTCCTGTTAACTGGCGATTTAACGACTCTTAATAACTTTTAATGAAGCTATGTTAGGTCATTGGTTTATGCCAATCAACCAGTAACTTTTTGAGCATTGGAAAGCATTAATAAGCCAATACTAAACCTTACTTACTTATTAGACTCTCAGTCTATGGATGAGATGAGATGAGTTTGGGAAATGGTAATTCGTGTTCGTCATCGAAATTAAGCGCTCTGGCACTAGCAGTTGCTTGGACTTTGTAGCGGGGGATCTAACTTGTCGTATCGCATTTGCTGTCTGTGAGGGGAAACTTGATTATTGATATCCATCCATCTGCCTCATATGGACGAGCTGAAATAATCTTCGTGTTTGGGCATCCACATAAGGCTCGTATTGTTCACTCTTTGTCTTTGTAGTCCCAAGTTCAACCATAGTTGATTTACGCATAAGCTAAATACGTTTAAGTCGATGATTCTTTGTTGGGATTCTTTGGCAAGGGTTTGCACCAAAGTGAATATTATAAACAAGGTCTATCGTTCTTCTGCCTGTCTAAAAGTGAGGTTTCTAGTTTGGAGTTTGTTAGTAGTTTATGGTGCCATCGGTTGACACTTACCGGTGGTAGTACGGTGGAGAATTTCTTAATAATAAATTGCCATCGTCTGTCTAGGCTGTCCGGACTAGCTTCTCTGTTCGTAGTCCAAATCTGAACGATTCTGCTACCAGAAAGGGGCTTGATTGTGCATTTGCTGCACGATAAGTGCACAGGCACAAGTCTAGGATGTTGGATGCTATTCATCTGCCATGCGGTCGATTGGGATGGATGACAGTTCGACAGAAAGAATAAAGCTTGAAAACTTGTATAACGAGCTGGCTGCAGTCTAGTTGACTAGTCAGAAGCCGATGTCTGTTGCTTCGTGGGTGGGTTTCGCTTGACAACTTATTCACTAACTACTTTCTGATTACTGCATTGGTGCTGCGTTTCACGATTTTGAAGCTTTACTTCATAGGCTCTATCCAGGAGGTCGTCAACCTCTTTGAAACTTGATCGACTTTCTTGACACTCCTGCGTATAGATATTTAGCGGATCTAAGTTTGAAATCAATAAGTCGTCGTGCAGCCTCCATTAAACCTTTTGGATACCTTCAATATCTGCCTAGTACCGTGTGAGGAAACATTCAAATTAACTAACAGCACCAAGGGTTTTTATGTTCATGTGCATACTTCAAATGACTTTTCTGACTTAATTGTGTCTCCTCCATTACAATCTCTTTTTATTATGGAAAGGTCGTTAGACTGCCTCTTCCGTATCAAATAAAACAAATGACC
This sequence comes from Sphaerophoria taeniata, assembly GCA_943590905.1. Classification (NCBI taxonomy): domain Eukaryota; kingdom Metazoa; phylum Arthropoda; class Insecta; order Diptera; family Syrphidae; genus Sphaerophoria; species Sphaerophoria taeniata. The sequence goes on from OX016540.1 coordinate 267,048,559, forward strand.
TTTCCCTTCCTTTATCCATTTTAATTGATTTTAAAGAGAAAGTCAGCCTCAACGACCTTTTTTCATAAACGCCTGTGAAACTATTATTGATCTTGCGATCATAAACTCCACAACGAAAAAAACCATAAAATCACAAACCCATAAAACAGATGGTGAAAATAACAAAAAAGAAGGGTCAACAACAAGATGAAGAAACCAGGTAAAGCAAATATTTTTCTTTCCTAAAAAAACCACACACCATCATCAAAGCAATGTAAACCTTTCATATATGAAAAATTTATGACAACTTAAAAGAAAAAAAAACGCAGAAGTCATAAATTGTCTTCTTTAAAAGATACGACTGTCGCCCAGAGCATAAATTTCCATGTTCGTTGGCCATAATCAAAACACTATTTGCTTCCGCCCACATATTAAATCTTCAACGAGTGGCCAATGAGAGTGAGAGAGAGAAAGACTGGCCGAGAGAAGATGAAAAAAGAGTATTAATCGTGACAGGCAAATTATTACACTAAACAACATTACATTCCAATTCAATAGAGTTATAAAAACCTTTTTTTAACACCTTCTCCAAAGACCCACGGCAGCTATAAAGTACATACACTCAACACACTTAAACACAAAATTGAGTTTTACGATCCCAATTTTTTGCTTTGACGCTCAAAATGGGGCTTAATATTATTTTATTTGTTGATGGTGTCGACTGGCGATCATTTTCTGTCTTTGGCATGAATTAAGGTTAGTTTAATTTTAGATGTCGAGTTGGGTATAACATTTAGAGTTTCACCATCTTAACACCATCACGATCAGTTCGGATCACATAAATGTGGTGAAATTAATGCAGATCAATTTCCTGATTCGATTTGCGAAATCGATTTCCACTAAACATGATCTTCTTATCTCATTTTTGTAAGAAAACGATTGGTCTTGCAATAAAACAGTGCTGGCGAAAGTAGTATTTTTTGTCAGTACTATATTTTAAGTACTTTTTAGAGTGATCTCTGAGCTTTAAATGTAAGAGAAGAGAAAAATGAGTACTAGTATTATTCGTTACTTAAATTTCAAGTACTTTTTTCAAAAGTAGTTACTACTATTATGGATTATGGATTGACGTCTATCTGCCAAGCACTCAAATGTCAAATTCCATCGATAGTTGCCTACGATGTTGACAGATTCAACAACTAAAGAAGATCACGAGCAATTTATTCCTTTTAGTACTTTTTGGTATGGTAGTAACGAAGTTGGAATGGAAACTTTTTTTTTGCGGAAGTGAGTTCAAGTTCCTACGGTTGCTTGAAGCCCTTCAGAACGTATATTAAAAATTATAAACTTTCGTGTTGGGTAGGTCTGTTCAGTGCTGTCGTCGTTTAACAATGTTCTTATTGATAAGAGTATGTAGATGAGCAAGGTGTTTAAGCAGTCCCAGGAAAGTATGAATTAAATTGACTTCTGTCATGATCCAAGAGGGAAAAAGCTGTCACTGTTGAAAAAACTATCAACGAGACAATAGGAACGATAAGCGCAACTTACAGGTTGACATTTAATCCTGAAGAAATGAAGAAAGCGAGCCTTAATTCAAAGGTATTATTTTATCCAGATTCCAAACAACAATCTGGACCTTAAATTGAATAATTTTGCAAGTCATAATTGAACATAAACGAAATACTACTATTTAACGTACTTTCGACAGCACTGATCGCTTTTCAAGTCTACTCATTTTCATTTTCACTCAGGCTACAGGAAAGGATTTTTCACTAATCACCCCATTGTGATCTCAATCACGATCAATTTTTCATTTGTTAAAATCATAATTACACTCGGCTTAAGATCGACTTAGTTGCTCCCCCCCCCCCTTTCCCTCTCCCCATTGGAAGTAATGCAGCGTGACTTACATCTATTTCCAATCGAAGTCAAAGTGGCTGCATGTCGAACATTAAATTCGAAACGGGGATACCACTTAAGAAATAACAAAATCAAGTAGCGGAAACATTCTATGATCTCTCTCGCTGCGAGGCTCGATATCGATGTGAAACGATCAACGGCATATCGCCCCAGGCAGCCTCAAAAGTACTTACTTCTAAGTCGGTTGGCATAAAGCTCGGGTCCCGTTTATTTTGATGTTGTCGTTAAACGTTAATCGTATTCATGACATATGGGTGTGTTCGGAGAGTTAACTGCACCTTAACAAGATCAGCCAGCAGCGGGCAATTGCTGTAGAGATCGACGAGCCAAGTAGCGATCATCGTCTCTGCACTGATCTTTGGAATAGGAATTTTAAAGACGCCATTCCGGCATCGGTCACCAATCCATGCGCCAGCTACGATCGACGACAATGACGGACTTATACCTCGGCGTAGTGTCTGCGTTTTTTTTGCTTCCTTAAGTCAACAAAAGTAGGATTGGCATTTTGGGTAAGGAATTGACGTTTTCTCTTTTATACAGTTTTTTGTTGGTTTAAATATGCGAATATGGAAGGCAAAGGCCCGCCCTGACGACGAACGATTGAAGATTGAACCTTTACCAACATTAGAAGGCTTAGAGAGGTCTTTAAAAAAATCGCTGGGTCCCACGATGCGTGTAGTGTTCATTTATCTTTGTCCAAAGTCGACTAATGCGAAGATCGTTGGCCTCAATTTGATCATCATGTAGCGATGGTCGTTGGGTGCCGAATTTGATCGTGCGTCGCGATGGGGGAGATACACGAGTGGAGTCGTGCGCGGTTGTGCTGGGTTAAGAGCATTGTGACATCATGTTTTGACATTTTTAGGAAACTATCTCATGCTCATGCTTATTTTTTGTCTTTTTATGTCGTCGTTTGTCTTTTGTCGGCTTTGTCATTAGAAAGAATAGCTTTTGTTGTGAGGGTAATTTGTCAGTTGTGATGGATCGGTGATCGATCACGAAATTACACAAAAGATTTCTGGTGGTTTTGATGTTGACACGAGGAATTAGGAAATTTGAGAATGATGTCAGTCTACTACTAAAAAAATAACATCAAACTGACTTCAGAGCAGTGCTCCCTGATCCATCGAGCTCGATCAATCGCAACACGATCCAGCTAAAGACCCCAAAGCAACTCAACACACCGATCGATGCAGACCAAATTAGGCCCCATCACTTATGCTAATCATGCATAAGTATTGAAAGTGTACGCGCATAGATCTGATTTCGATCGAACCGAGAATCCACACCAATTGTGCACAACAAACAAGCCACCGCAATCAATTCCAGTTTTTTATTGCCAACCAAAAGCCAAACATGCGCATAATCCAATTGAATGGAACGCACTTTTTTTGTGCGCTGCAAATCCAAGCCTAACCGCCATCATCGTCGTGTCGCCATTCTCATCTCTGTACTTATTGGCATCGAAAACCGCATATAAGCTCGATCTCGAACATCCAAGGAAAATGATCTCGAACATTGTAAGCCATTATGTCGTGATTCTGTTGACATCGCGCAATACAATCAGGTAGTGATGCAGTCGTCGTTGCGGTCTATTTGGATGATGTGAAGGAAGGTCTTGAGAATATGGCAAAAAAAAACCTCACATCAGAGCTCAACGGATTCGGATTTAATCTGTTTGTTTGCGCTGCTAATACAGTTGATCATCGCAATGGCGGCAACGGCGGCGATGAATTCCAAATCGAGTTAACCATGTTGCGTACATTGATTGGTTTTTTATATAATATTATGGACTGGACCACAATAATTGTCTCCCCTTGCGTGTTATGCCTTGGTAGGGTGGATAAAGACAGGGGGAGGGCCTGCGGTAGATTGGATATACATAAATATGTGTAGTGTGTCAATAAAAGGAATCTTCTGGAGTTTATCTCTCCATTATTTGAACCCGCAAAACTGGTATGCTGCCAATCTTTGAGTTGTTGGGCAGAAAAATAAGGAATTCGTAACTTGAGTTGCATAGCACAGGCGCATCAATGTGTTGGGATTAAAGTGATTTGGTTGGAGCCAGTAAATTGGTGTGACCGTTTTGAAAGACCAAAGCACCTTAACTTAAGCTTAAGAACTTAATCTCTGCAAAACCTTTGCATTTAATGAGTTCAGTGTGCTGTTCTATGTTTAGTTAATTCAGAAACGAGTTGAAAGGCATTCAGATAATTTTGCACTAAACCCCCTTATTTTTTACTAAATCCCTTTATTTGGCACTTTTAATACCACTTTTTGGGAACGTCTTGTCTCACAATTCGATTCAAATTTTATGTTACTTAATTTAAGTCAAGTACTTTTTCTTTACGCATTCTGGTTGTGTTTCTTCTTTTGGGGATTTGAGGATAAATTTTGGGGATTTAAGGATGTAACATTATTTTTCAAACGAGTTGAACATCTGGCAACGGATTTCCATTTCAATTTTTGTTTCTTCTAGCTCAAATTGGTTTGCATCACTCTTAATCCCCAAGATGTTGGTTCGACTTCGAACACCCCACTATATGGAGACTTGACATTCTTTTATCAGACCTGTAACTTAAAAAAAATATATATTTTGTATTCAAAATAATTTATTTTCTTTTCTCTGCGCGTTGAGGAAGAATATTGGGGATTTAAGAACTTTATATTTTCCTTTTAAGGACTTGAACTTCTAGGAAGAGGTTTCATAGATTTTTTTTCTTCTAAAAATACCAGTTTTCAAGCTTCATCTCATTGTCGTTCTGTTTTTATGCTGACTTCAAAACCCCCTTAAACCCTGTCAGGTTCTGTAACAAAGAATGTAGTTCAAAACTTGCTGAGATTTTTGCTGAGTTTAACCATCTTGCTCAGCTGGTCAACGAGCCCACTCGAACACCGGACATTGACGGCCAAGCAGAAAACACTCTTGACTTGTTCCTTACCTCTGACCCTGATAAATATATAATAAGTGTAGTATCGGCTCTAGGCCGATCTGACCATTGTGTCATATTCGCAAATTTCTCGTCTCAAAAAATCCCAGTTAAAGAAAGAGCTCCTAAGAGAACCGTTTGGCAGTACGAGAAAGCCGATTGGGACGGCCTCAATAATTTTTTCAGGATCTTTTACTGGTCAATATGTCCTCGATAGTGACGTAGATTCCAGTGCGGATATGCTCACAAGTTTAATTCTTCTGGGAATGAGAACTTTTATCCCGAATATGGTTAAAAGCATCAGACCCAAAGAGAACGCATGGTTTGATATGAGCTGTAAAGAGGTTATCAGGGTTACAGAGGTAAGTTTCTGTTGTTACAAAGCCAACCCTACTGAGGAAAACCGGAATAAGTTTAAACAAGCCAGGAAGGCCTACGCAATGTCCGTATTCGACGGACCAAATTTTTACATGACCAAAAACTAAGGCAAAAAATACTGCAATGTCCCAAAGCCAGTAAAAATTTTCGGTCACTTGTGAAAAATATGAAGAATTCTTCTTCTTCCTCGGTCCCAACGCTCGTTGATGATGATACTCCAGTCATTAGCTCTCTTGCAAAAGCTAACCTTTTTGCAACCTCTAACCTCTTTGCTGCCAGAGAGTGTCATGACTCCGCCTGTTCTTGAGCGCGTCAATGATTCCATGGGACAAAACTTCTTTCGCACTCGTGCTGTAGCGAGGGTCCTAAAGGATCTCAACATACACAAATCCGCTGGCCCGGATGGTATCCCCGCTATTATTCTGAAGAGGTGTTCTTCAACGCTGGCAAAACCCTTGCGTAAGCTTTTCTATCTATCCTATTTTTTCTGGGCTCGTTCCGAGTAGTTGGAAAACAGCATTTGTCAAGCCTATACCCAAAAAAGGCGAATCTTCCTCTCCCTCAAATTATCGTCCGATTGCACTTACGTCCCTTCTTTCTAAGGTCATGGAAACGCTGATAAACATCAGCTCAAGAAATATCTCGAAGACCGAAAGCTTCTTAATGACCGGCAGTACGGCTTTCGCAGCAACAGGTCCACTGGTGATCTGATGGTTTATCTCACCGAACAGTGGAACAAATCTTTACATCGTTTTGGAGAAAGTAAGATTGTTGCACTTGATATTTCAAAGGCATTTGATAAGTCTGGCATATTGCTCTTTTATCGAAAATGCGTGCTTTAAGTATCGACGAATCCCTTCTTCGTTGGATTAGAAACTTTCTTTGAACCGTTCAATACAAGTTGTACTGGACGAATTCAAGTCTGAAACCCACAACATAAATGCTGGTGTGCCCCAGGGCTCCGATTTGTCTCCAACCCTCTTCCTCATTTTCATAAATGATCTCTTGTCTGTAACTTCTAATATAATAAATTGTTTCGCAGACGATAGCTTTTGTTATTCGTTTCCGGCCTCGTATACCGTATATCTCCCCTGCCACTGTCCATGAGTGGCATGTGCATCAGATTAGATTAGACTGGGCGTGTGCTCCAGTGACGTACTTAAGTCTTCTGGACAGTATCCAAAGAAAAGCGTTCAAAATGATTGGTGACAATACCATTGTTGAGTCATTTAAGTCTCTTGAACATCGGTGTAATGTCTCATGCCTCACCCTATTTTACCGATACTTCAATCGTATATGCTCTAGTTAAATAGCCAGTTGCATTCCTCCCCTTAAGATATTCAACCGTTACACCCGCGCCTCCAGGAATGCCCATCAGTTCACCCTTGAGCCCAACTTCGGACGTACTGTCATGTACAGAGAATCATTCTTTAGCCGTACTACGCGAATGTGGAACTTTTTTCCACAATCTGTCTTCCCCAGTCATTGTTATATTCAAGAATTCAAAACCAATGTTTGACCGACACCTCCTTTTACATCATCTATCCTTTCATTAATACTCGAACTGTGCAATTGGCATATAAAGGGTAATGAAAAAAGAGCCCTTGAGTGCGCGTTGATTATAAAAAATAAAAAAAACCTTCTTTTGAAGGACTTAATCCCCACCTATAAGCACCTGAATTTGATTTAATTTTAAAGCTCAGTTATTTGTATCCATTCAAATTTTTTTAAATTTTTCTTTTTAAGGTGATACCTTCTGATTTCAATTTTATTTTTGGGGATTTGAAGTTAAATTTGGGGGATTTAAGAATCTATTGCAATTTCTCGAATTAAGTACAAATTCTCATTTCAATCCCGTAAGTTCTATAACCATTTACTTCCATTTCTCTTAAGCTGAAGTACATCGAAAGAACTTAACAAATTTTGCGAATCCGAGACCTCAAAAACCCTATTCATCCCCATTTTATTTTAACAAAAGAAGTTATTTCAAACTTCAATAAGGGAAATTTTGTTTAGAACCAAACCTTTTCTAAAGCGAAACTTTTTTGAAGACCATTCGTTAAAATTTAGACATTTCGGGGTTTGACCTATTTAATTGTGTTGCCCCTTTCGGGGATTAAAGGTCAATATTGGGGATATTAAAGCCACATTTTGCGTAGAGTTTTCCGTATAGTTAAATTTCCTACTACCAAATTTTTCTGCCCTCAGATGTTCCCCAAAATGTAAGAATGTGCATTCTCAAACTTAATCCCCATTTAATAAGCAAAAAGTCAGACACAAAACTTGGTTTTTCTTTTCGGGGATTGCCCTAAGCATTTAATTCTGAATTATAGGAATTCAAATAAATGTAATTCTTTCTCGGATTGAATGGTGGGGATGGGGATTCATTTCTATTTTGGGGGATTTGAGGACCAATTTTGGGGATTTAAGAACCAAACGTTTTTCTTTCAACAAATTGAATCACTTGCCACAAAACCCAATGTAAATTTTTTTTTTCACACTCGAATTTTTCTATAAAAACCTTAATCGCCAACATTGACAAATATGTGTCTTCAATTTACTCAAATTGAAATTTCAATTCACAAGCTTAATCCCCCAATAAAGTGAGCTTCATCCGAATCATAAATTCTGTTTGACTAATCCTCAAGCAAATACGCCATAATTGACCCTAAACAAACTTCCGTATGCCGACCAAATCGACAAAACTCAAACTTTCACCAAAACAAACTAATAACACAACTTTTAATTCCAAGCCATTGGTCAGGTCACCCTGATTGTTGCCATACCAAACGCAATGCAACATCAGCATTATATTGCTCGTCTCATATTAACTACATTTGATCGTGGCAAGATAAAATAATTGAACCGAAGCGAGAGCTGTTTGTATACCCATTCAGAAGATGAAAAAAGAAAAACCCACACCATCGATACACACAGCATCCCTTATATGGACTCCTGCTATTGCGACAACGACGACGGGCGGTTTATACTCAAGTCAAGAGAGTTAACCTCCCATTCCCCATCAGCATCACAAATGGAACTTACACTGGTTAAACAACAACTCAGTGCTGGGGTATGAGCTTCGGATAAACTCCCGAGCCAGGCTAAGGAAGTCTTTTGTTTCGCAGAGCGTTAGTTTTATCTTGATATCGTTGCTCCTTGAATGGCACGGCGACCAGGAGAACAGTCAATAAAAAAACCCATGAGCCGCCTCTTGTTCTTCGTCGCCGCATAGTTGAAACATAAAACAATAGGCTAGTCCCAGAGACTAGCTCGTTGCTGTCTCGTTCGAGGCGAAGCGAAAGAAAAAAACCAAACGCAATTGTGGGCATAATAAAAACGAAAGGAAGGTATTTAACTTATGCTCGAAAGTTGGAGCTTGGCAGGAAGCCTACTGGATTACCTTGCCACTTCATGTTGTTAAATATTTTTCAATGCTCTCGGAGAGGGGGTGGGACGGGGGGCAGGGAAATTTATTTCATGGATTCCCACTTCTGATCCTTGAGACATTTGGAATTTTGTTGTTTTTTTCTTAAGTGAAAATTTATAAACTAAACACCGGATCGCCAAGTTCGAATCAAGACTAAAAATTGGTATTCCTGAGACAAGGCACCGGGACGAGGAAGTAGAGTATGTGCGCGCGCGATGAACGAGATAATCAAGCAATTAAGTTTTCATGTCTATTAATGTATTTATAAAGAAAAAAAGCAGAAGATGTTACAGCAGCCTGAAGCTGCTCGGCTCGGTTTGGTGTGTGCCTTTGTGGTCTTCCGCAGAGCCCGGACCAAACTTTGCAAACAAACTTGGTCGAACTACCTTTCCATCTCGCCGCTTCGAGTGTGCGAGTTTATCGAATAAGGACTTGCCTCATTGGTATCTAGTAGATTATAAAATATTTGTAATAGTCTTGCAACAGGGAATTTATTGGAATTTCCAATTTCTTCTTTTTTGCGTCTAGCTCGAACTCCTCCTTCGGGTTTTTGTTGGTACTTTGGTGAAGTATTTCTGTAACAAGCTTGGAGTTTGTATACTCTGCGATGAGTCGGTCGATTTCAGATGACGTTGATGACGATATAAAGTTTTTCTTCTAATAATTATGAAGTTTGTGTAATGAAGAGCTCAGTAGGGAAAAAAAGTGTTGCCAAGTAGATGATCTGGTTTTTTGTGTGACTTCTGGAAAAGGTTCTCGCAATTTGGTATAGCTTGTTGGGAGAGTTGTTGATTGAGGAATGTACAAGTCTCTAGGCGCGTAGTTAGATGATAATTTTTTATGTGTGTTTCATGGATTGTTGCGGCTGCGGCTTGCTTTGAAAGCCATAAACATGGTCGTAAGTGACATTTTAAGATGTGTTTGGTTTAATTATAATTTTTATTCGTTTGGCTGCACTGAGGAAATTCTTGAAGATATGGTGATGATGTTAAGTGCTTTAACTGGTTGCTCAAACGGGTCGGTTGAAAATGAATGAAAGAAAACAGAGTTGATCGTTTCACATTCATGGAGTACGGTTTGGAACGAATCTCTGTACTATAAACTTCAACCGAACATGGAATCAAGGGGATAAACTCATTTTGAGGTTGTGTTGTTGGAAGAGAGACTGTTTGATAAGAGCACTGATCATCAAAGCAACATTATTTTTTTATAATTAGCACACACTCAAGGGGTTTTTTATGCCCTTATTATGCCAGAGACACATTGAGTGCTTAAGGAAGGAGGAAAGGGGTTGGAAAGGAGGTGCCGGTGTACATTGGTTCTAAATTCTTGGACATTGCAATGATTTGGAAAGACAGAGTGTGGAAGGGAGTTCCACATTCGCGTAGTACGGCTAAAAAACGATTTTCTATACTTGAGGGTACAACCGAAGTTGGGCTCGAGGGTAAACTGATGGGCATTCCTAGAAACGCGAGTATTACGGGCGAATTGTTTAAGGGGAGGAATGCAACTGGCTATTTCACTAGAGCATATACCGTTGAAGTATCGGTAAAATAGGGTGAGGCATGAGACATTACGCCGAAGTTCTAGAGACGTAAATGACTCAACGATGGTATTGTCACCAATCATTTTGAATGCTCTTCTTTGAATACTGTCCAGAAGACTTAAGTACGTCCCTGGAGCACCAGCCCAGACGTGAGAGTTGTACTCAAGCTTTGGACGTATGTAAGTTTTGTAAATAATAGCCAGATCAGAAGGTGAAAACAATTTCTTACATCGTCTTAAGAAACCTAAACATCTTGCGGCATTTTTGGCGACATCGCATATGTGCTCGTATGTATGTGCAATACCGAGAATCTCGAGATGTTCGGTCTCATTGATGCAAGTGCTACTCATGGACAGTGGCAAGGGGGGTATGTCACGCTTTGACGATACAAGACAGCATTGTGTTCTATGCGATTTTGTGTTCCCCATTAAACAATGCAGTTTAGGTCAGAGTTTAATGAGGTTATCATATTTTGCCGTTGCAGTTCTACATCCGAAGAGGAGGGATGTGAGTCTGGAAACGAGTAAGAAAAGCAAAGGGTACTATCGTCAGCGAAACAATTTATTGGATTAGAAGTTACAGACAAGAGATCATTTATGAAAATGAGGGAGAGGGTCGGAGACAAAACGGAGCCCTGGGGCACACCAGCATTTATGTTGTGGGTTTCAGGCTTGAATCCGTCTAATACCACTTGTATTGAGCGGTTCGAAAGAAAGTTTCTAATCCAACGAAGAAGGGATTCATCGATACCGAAAGCACGCATTTTCGATAAAAGAGCAAGATGCCAGACTTTATCAAATGCCTTTGAAATATCAAGTGCAACAATCTTACTTTCTCCAAAACGATGTAAAGATTTGTTCCACTGTTCGGTGAGATAAACCATCAGATCACCAGTGGACCTGTTGCTGCGAAAGCCGTACTGCCGGTAATTAAGAAGCTTTCGGTCTTCGAGATATTTCTTGAGCTGATAATTTATCAGAGTTTAAATGACCTTAGAAAGAAGGGACGTAAGTGCAATCGGACGATAATTTGAGGGAGAAGAAGATTCGCCTTTTTGGAATTGGCTGGAAACATGCTGTTTTCTAACTGCTCGGAACGAGCCCGGAAGAATAAGATAGATGGAAAAGCTTACGCAAGGGTTTTGCCAGCGTGGAAGAACTTTCTTCAGAATAATAGCGGGGATACCATCCGGAATAGCGGATTTATGTATGTTGAGATCTTTTAGGACTCTCGCCACAGCACGAGTGCGGAATAAGATTTGTCCCATGGAATCATTGACGCGCTCAAGAACTGGAGGAGTCATGACACTCTCTGGCAGCGAAGAGTTGCAGGCGAAGTGCCGTATGCGAGATAAGAAACATAACCGCACTGCGAGTTTCTTCCTGTGTTCATTTCGAAGCCCTGTTTGAATATGGGTTGGGTATGGTTTTCATAGCTTATCTCTAGAACTATTCATACGAATTGAAGAACTTATTTCGTGCTTGGGAGAGAATTTCTAGAGAAAGGCTGTTAGGACATTCAGAGGAGCAATTTGACCGACCGACCGACGCCCTATCTTCCGAACTAAAATAAGAAACTGGCCCTGAAGGCTTGTCATTTAACGAAATAAGTTGTTCCGAAGTATCAACAAACTCTACTCTACTGCAAGTTTGATTTTATCACCTGGAAGGCATATTAAGAATTATTGGATGAGCTCAGACTGGCTGAGATGTTATGGTAGAAAGACAGCGGTGCCTAGAGCTTGAGAAACAAGCGGGAATCGAAATTAATGTCTTCATGAAACAGCAACAAGCTAGAATGAACACTTTTTGACACTTATCTTGCACACGGGATGTCCGAACAATATCGCTGCATCCCAATTGAGGGAACTCAAAAAGGAGGTTCAAATACAAACGCCTACAGTCGAAAAACTCGCTAGAACTTTTGACCCATGCGTCAAGTGTAGGTATGCAGTGGCAATATTGCAAAGCAGTAAACATCGCGGCATCGGATCTTGGGTTTTACCGAAACCCCTGGTTTGACTACGAGTACGGGTAAAAAACCTGGGGCTGCGTATAATTGAGAAAAAACTAAGTATATGGTGGTTCTGTCTGCTAAAAACGTAGGCAATAGTAGAGGAACAACTTTTAAGGTGGAGGATCACGAATTCGAAGTAGTGCGATCCTTCAATTAACTTGGGTCAGTAGTAGCAGCCGATAACATTATGGAGGAAGAAATACTCGTGCGGCTGCTCAAAGCCAACAGAACCTACTTTCAGGGCAATTTAAATCCAAAAATCTTACCATTAATTCGAAACTGCTGTATTTTAAGACGATGGTGTTACCAGTACCCATCTAGGGATCTGAGATTTGGGTGGCACTCTGAATTCTTAGCCGCGTCCGAGAGGAAGTCTTACGGAAAATAGTTGGCCCTTTTTGTGAGGAAGGACGATTTCGGAGACGATATATATACGAGCTGTATGAGATCTACCACGAAGCAGATGACCAAAATTAAGCTTGGTAGACTCCGGTGGGCTGGACACCTAGCTTGTATGAGCAAAGAGGAACCGGCTCGAAAAGTCCTTTGCGATAAGATTCATGGTAAGACACAGCACAGCAGACCAAATTTACGCTGGAAGGATGACGTAGACCAGGACGCCCAAAGCCTTGGGTTGCGAAACTGGAAGGCATCGCGTCTCGGCCAACAATCGGGAGACATGGAAGAACTTGCTGAAAGAGGCCCGGACCGGATCCCGGTTTTGGCGCAGATGAAGGGAGAAAGTTCATTGGCCAGGTCGACGATGATGATAACGAATGGTGGGTACAAGCGGCTAAGGGAAAGGCATAGAAGGCAGCATGTACAGAAAGATCTGAGATAGCAAAACACTGACTTTTTAGAAGAAAACATTATGGACAACGAGATGTACACGATGCAGGCAGGAAGACGTCAAAACTGGTAAGAACAGCAACTCAGACCTAGCCAGAAAATTTAAGGTTCCACGACTTAGATGACTTAATAATTACAGTCGAAAGAGAGGTAGACTACGACTCTGTTGAAACATTTACGTAGAAAAGGACTTCAACTAAACTAGCTTGGAACTGAGTTGCCTGAGGACGATTGTTGGATAACGCTTAAAACACCTAGACTTCCTAAGACTGTAGTATTGGATGGAGGTCTGAGGATCTGTATGCAACCAATGGCTTACGTTAGGTTAGGTAAGGTTGGGAAGGGTTAACACAGAAGTAAGCTTTAGCGTACACGCGGGCCTATTGGTCCATTGCAATCCCCATACTTAAAAGGAATCATCGATGCTCTTAAGGTATTGGTTAACTGGTTCATTTACGAAGCAGTCTGTGCTATCAATGAATTTCCTCATGTTTGCAATTGAGACCTGCGATAGATAGTCCAGTTCTCTAACGGTTTGTTTCTTCATCAATCTGACAGCTTGTTATGCACTTAACCAATGAGACACGGCTTAGGGCACTACTGTTGCTTTTTTATTGGGATCGGGTCAAAATTCTGGCTTCAAAATTCTGCTTTTCAGAATTCTGCTTTTTTAACGAAAATTCTGCTTTTCAAAATTCTGGAAATTTATATTAAAAACAAATTCTGCTAATTCTGCTTTTTTTTAATAGTATATTTATTAACGGAAAATTTAGTTACTACTCGTCCTTTGCATTTATCTTTAATTCTATTTGAGCATGCCCAATTATAGTTTTTACATTTATTTAACTTTTCAAAATAAAACATATATCCATCCACGCACAGCTTTTCTTTTCCTTTATTAGATTTAATAAGTGAAACGTTCATTTTTGCTTTTTAATAAGAATAACACACTATCACGAAGCGATAAGAAAAGACACTAACCATTGTCTAAGACCCTGACTAAGTTAAGAGAGCAAAAATTAATTGCGTCTTAACATCTCGCTTATTCAAGCGAGAGGATAATTTTACAAAATTCTGGAAATAATAAAAATAAGGTTTGGAAAATGTTAAAAAGCGCGCGCTTTTTAACATTTTCCAAACCTTATTTTTATTATTTCCAGAATTTTGTAAAACAGAATTTTGAAAAACAGAATTTTGAAAAGCAGAATTTTGAAAGCAGAATTTTGACAAAAGAATTTTGACCCCGGCAGAATTTTGACCCCAACCCTTTTTTATTATGTATTATTACAATAACATACCAGACAGGAACTCGCATAAGTGTGTAAGTTTTTAAAGCCAATTACCTGAAAGAAAGGAAAAAGAAAAAGGTTAGACAAGTTTGTTTAAAGTAAAAATTTAATGTAATATGTGGGCGTGGTTGAGGCCGTGTTTTAAGATTATTTTTCCAAATGTCGTGTCTCAATTTGACCTACAAGTCGTTGCAGTAAATCGAATGCAAGCTTTGATTGTGGAGTACCACAGGATTCCGTCTTCGGACCACTTCTTTTTCAATCGAAATTCTGTACTCATATGAATACAGAGGCAATGTTACTGCCTCAAAAGAATTGATTGATTAATTCGAAAAGTTCAACTTCGTCGGAAATAGGACGGACCTCATTTTTTTTACTCCCGTAACACCATGATTGCTTTTGCCTATCAGAAACCGTTACCCAGTCAATTGTTTTGCTCTACACAGAAACACCCATTAATTGTAAGTATGTTGAACCTTTCACCTGTTTCCCATAAATGGCAAGCTCACAAAAACGATTTATCTCCCTTAAACACGATAAACCTCACGAACCAATCGTGCAGAAAAGTCATAATCAAGCAACGAACCATAATTTTTCTGCACAATTTAGTCATTCACACCTTTCAAGCCACTAGAACAATAGCAACAACAAGCCCAACACCCGCATCTGATTCGAAGAGTCTAATATAAAGATCAACAATAAATATAGAAAATCGCTTATTAATCGCGAGGGGGAAGAGGAAGAACCTCTCAAAGTTTGCAGTTCAAAAGAGTTCACCGAACGCCACCATAAATCAAAACACACACAGTAAAAAAAAGCCATTTTCCAATTCGCAAATCACGATTTTACTATTTCCCGCATTTGGCACACAACACATGCTCGATGCACAGTGTGAAATTCAAAGAGTCTCGAACTCAAAACTCAGAGCTGTCGGTCGGTGCTTTAATGTCCGTCCAATTGTGCACTTTTCTTGCAAGCTCTCTACAAAACCACAGCAAACAAACAAAGCCCAACTACTGACCCCGTTGAACCTCATTTTGAGAGATTTTTCCCCTCTGTCCGCCCCCCAATCAAAATGGCTTCCATTCCAAAGCAGCCATAATGATGAAGGAAAAACTTCACACATTCATTTTCACAGTTTAACCTCAAAAGGTAAAGCCAAAAAGAAGCAAAATAAAAACATTGTCGTCCGTTCGTCTTTTTATAGTCAAAGCTGAACTCGTAGCTCCAGCCATGCATTGCATCGAACCAAAAGTCGTGCTCCACCATCATCGCGCACAACATCGTGTTTCAATGCGGTCGGTGCGGTGGTGCGGTAGGTCGAGGGGCACAATTTCGCGCGCCAAAGTGAAAGGTTTTTAACTGGAATTTAAAATTCCTCCCTCAGATTTCACACCTAATCAAGTCGCTTACCACTCGAAACAAAGTAGCGGAATGTTACATTGTGAAGGCATACGGTACAACAGTTTTACACAATTCCCGCCATTTTTGGATGGCGGGCACTCCAAGAAACATTTTCATATGATGGGAAAGAAGAAAATCCTAATCAGCGGTAATTCTGTTGTAAGTGTGTTGTAGCAATCCATGGATCAATTAATCAACCGCTTATGGTTTGTTAAAAGACATTCTCGCTCTCTCTGCTTGTCGTTCGATGGCCCCGAGAAGAGGGCCCAAGGGGACAATGAGGCGCTATACAGGGGGAGTGGTTAATCGTTCCATTTAATCGTCGTCATCGTCCGATTTTCGAACGGACCGAGTGTATGAGATTGTATATCGGTCCGGGTCGGCGCAGTGCCACTGCAGCTAATAGCAA
Source organism: Sphaerophoria taeniata (assembly GCA_943590905.1). Classification (NCBI taxonomy): domain Eukaryota; kingdom Metazoa; phylum Arthropoda; class Insecta; order Diptera; family Syrphidae; genus Sphaerophoria; species Sphaerophoria taeniata. The sequence goes on from OX016540.1 coordinate 267,064,709, forward strand.
CTTTCTAAATTGGAAATTAAGCGTACTGTGTACACATTTTCCTCATTTCGATTTGAGAGCAGAAAACTTTCTACAATTTACACAGGCTTGGCTTGTGTGGCTGCGGCGGCACACCGGGTAATCACAAAACTCCAACAACCTCTATTTGCAATGAACTAACCAACAACCAGCCTAAGACCTATATCTAATCACGTTGTCAACTGATTCAAGTGGATATAATTCAATTTACAAATGCTGCCGCAATGTAATTCGTTATAATCTGTACTCAGGTGTCAAAGGAACTGTCCATTTGTAGTCGTAATGCATGATTTCACTCGGTTTCCAAAAATTTAAATGTGCGCCATATTTTATGTCGGTATGTAAACATCAAATAACTTTGGCATTTATTTACCGATTTACTTGAAAAGGCACTTTTATGAAATAACAGTTCAGTACAATTTTAACCATATACCGACTCGCTCGATCAGTTTCACGGAATACAGGAAAATTGGTCGTTTACAAATAATTTGACAATGTAACTGATATTCTTCCAGATCTTCAGTTTCAAAGCTTATAAAAGTGCGCCATCTTTTATGTCAGTATGAATAAAACATTAAATGCTGCACAACAGACGGTTCACCTATTAATAACGGAAACACAGCAGAGCAGCATTCTGATAGTTTCGAAAAACAATAACGGCCCAAAGTGTCTCCCCTGCGGCACACCATTTGAAATCGATACAAAAACGTCAGTTAATAATGCACCCGAGTGTAAAACACTGTTTTGTGCCTCAATTTCGCTTGAATAATGCGTTCGACTTTCACGTATCTTTTCCGATTTGTGTTACTTACTGCCGCTATTACTTTTGCTGCCGCACGCTGGCCGTTGCCCATTGCAACAACATTTTGTGTGCATCAAAGTGAATGGCAGTTTTCTGTTTTGTGTTTCCATTTGATTGGGAGGGGCGCGTGAGTTTACAAGAATCAACAAGAGATTGTTACAACACCATGCAACCAGAGCAAATGGACCCATGGACTTGGATGGGCATTTGGGTCAGTCAAATTAAAATCACCGTCGCGTCGCGTCGGTTGGTTTGAGCGCTGGACGGTTGCATAAAAATTTTGTGCGAAAGCAACTTTTTAATGAACATCAACAATTCTTCTGGTTTTGGTTTACTTTGGTTTGGTTGACTTGCAGTTATGTCAAATGTTATGAGATAGTTAATTAATTTAGCCATAAATGAGCATAGTCGGAGTTTGGATTGTAGATTGGAGATTTGTAGGTAGGAAGTTAAATTGCATACACAGAGCCGATTGAGATATGAACACATTGCAATTTAGATAACGAAAGACCAGACTGAGAGTGAATTAAACGGATGACGACAAACACAGTTATGATGGATGATAATTAGGCTGGACAGTAGCGTATTGGATTCTTTTGCAGATTATGATTGCATCTTAACGCTGCTTTAAAGGGTAGTTTTCGACACCCAATTAATTCTTGTTATAGAACCTGTTGACTTTGAATGCCCAATTAAAGAATCATGATTCGGCAGTGCTCACGCAACAAGTTCTGTTAAAAGCAGGTTTAAAATTAAATGGACATGACAACTGAACAACTTTAACACATTTTTTTTTGCAATATTTTATCGCACTTTGATTCAGCTAAAGTCGTAAAAAAATTAACTCATCAAAAATTAAAAACATGATCATTTCAATAATCAGCCAGAAATTACCTCAATTAATTTTAAACCAATTTCGTAATTCTGTAGTTCGACCAAATCCAGTTTGGTTTAATAACTTGTTTTGACAATCACACAAACGCGAGCATTTAGAACAAACAACTTTTTATGTCGAGCGATTATTTTAATAAAATTAAAGCTTTGACCTTTTTCTTGGGTTAAAATCTGTTTGGGAGTGAAAATAAAACGATACAAACTAATTAAACTAATTACACACTCTAAATCGATTAGTTTAAGCCTGTGGTGAGTGAGAATGCTGCAGAGACTATGCAGCACAAAATAAAGTAAATCTAGTTTTTCGTCCGAAATAAAATAAATCTAGAGGTTTCCATTCATATCTGGGTCAGCGTCAAGCTGACACCTAAAAAAAAACATATGAGTGCGACCCATGTTGTCCACACATCTAAATTCCCAGAGCGAAATTTCCAGCCGATGCGTTCCGTTGTAGTTCTACACGCAAAGTTTTCGAAGTTAAAATCCATAAGTTCATTTGAATAACAGTGGCGCCTATATTACTCGGGAATATTGTAGTTTTCTATTAGTGAAAGCATTTTTCTAATCGGATTAGTATTTCCGAAGATTAATATTTATATGACAAAACAGCGTTTGGTGGGTCAGCTAGTAATCAAATATAGTCTATGATTTTAATTGCCATCCAAAAACTGCAAAGCGGATTTCGCTCAAAACCTAATCAGCTCTTAACAACACAATACCGCGTCGAATGGGACCAATTTCATGACAATACGATGAGTGGTTCGCGAGATAATCGAGCCGAAAAAACGTAACGCACATACGAACACACATAAACACACACAGACATCATCATAAAAACGGTCCAGTGTCTCCAACTAAATGGGTTGACCACATTTCTTAATTGTGGGGTTAAAGTGCGAGCCTTTAAATATGTATTGTGAAACGATTGCAAATGAGTGGTATAAAACAAAAATGGTCATCATAAAAACGCTTGATTTCGATTCTAGTGACCTCAAAACATGGAAATATGCAACAATTGGAGATTCACAAAATCGGCCCATTACAATAACTTCCTCTGGAAAATTAATAAACGCTGGAGTGCCTCAGGGGTCCGTATTGGTACCCACACTCTTCCTCATTTTTATCTACTATCAGGAAATGATTGCATTAAGGAAACTGAACATCTCGCTCGTTGTATCTGTATTCTATACACCTTTTGCAACAATCACATTAGCGATGTCTCGAAGGAATTTGTCTCCCTTTCTGATCTGACTTCAACCTCTTTTTTCTCCTACTTCAGCGGACGGCGTCTAGTGACATAGCCTTCAGCGCAACTTCAGTCAAAAACAGGGATTCTTTTCGTAGCCGTACCACACGTATGTGAAGCTCTTTAAAGTTTAAATATTAAGGAAAATTCCACACCACACTATACTGTTTTCAGGCGGTTTCCTCAGGCCCGGAAATTCAAAGTCCATAGATTGTAAAGCCTCACGGATGCCTTTCAAGACTTCTTGGATAGAGGCTACGAAGACTAAAACCTTGAAGCTGGAACCGTAGAATAGAAGAAAACTGAACTGTGTGCAAATTTTTCATTTTATATACTTTTTCGGGATTACAGGATTTTCGGGATTATAACCCCAACCCAAGAAACAACCAAGGCAACCCTAGGTTTCTGGCGACCACAATAGATCAAAAGCACAAAAGAATCCGGATGTTTTCAGCTTAAAGACTTCGAACAGTGACTCTGACCATCAAGGTTCTACAAATGATTTAAGCAACTGGCTTCTAGTTGAAGAACAGTCACACTGTCATTTCGAAAAAGTCATTGGGAATTGAACTTGCAGCGGCTTCTAAATGTGCACTTACAATGATCCAGCTTTCCTGCATGACGTTAGGTTTATCTGAGTTGTACCAACTCTCCACAGGCTTCAGACAGTAAGCACGAGAAACGTGCTTTCTTCAAGTTTGATGCACAAATTAAATTCATCCCTCCATCTCCGGACGACTTTAGCATGCAAGAATCAAGAAACAACTTCCCAAGCAAAAAGCTGCTGATTCAAACAAAAAGTAAGACTGAACCTCCATTCCTTTTTGTACTGATGTGTAGGACCGGGTCGTATTAAAGAACGCTGTGTTCCTTCTAGATTGACAGTAGTTTGATATGCAAACTGACTAGACGTGTTTTGTTTCGTCGTCCGATTAATTTCCTTTTTCAACGTTTAACTCCCGGTTTCGGCTCACAAAATCAAGAGCTTTGCATTGCTTGAGACTTGCTTGCATCCCAATAATTGAGTGTTATCATTATTATTAAAGTTGAAAGTTTTATTGTCAGTTTTAACTACACTTTGCTTTAATTGTTTGTACCGCAATTGAATAATGCCTCCAAAAACAAGTAGGCGACACCGTGTACAACAACAAGAAAGTGAGGATAGTGATTCTTCTCAGAGAGAAGTTGATGCAAGTAATTCAAATGGCATTGCTGACAAACTGTGGAGCCGCATTGAGGAGAAGTTGGAAAAGTGGATGCATACATTTGAACAATCACTTGATGCTAAACTTGCTGCCTTGGAGGATCGAATGAATGTCCAGATTCAAGAAAAAACATCATTCTTGGAACAACAACTGGAAAGGGCGCGCAAAGATGTCAAGCGACTTGAGCTAAGTATCGATCAACTTGAACGAGATAAAATCGGTTGTGATGCTGTAGTTGTTGGTATACCTGAATCAAGTGGGGAAATTCTTCAGAGCATCTATACCAAAATATGTAGCACTGTGGGAATTCAGCCCCCTCTTATACACAACATCTTCCGAGCAAAATCTAAACAACATCGTTCCATCGATTCGAACATCATACTTAAATTTACAAATAAAAATGGGAAAAAACAATTTATGCAAGCGGTTGCAAGCTTTCGAAAAACAAAAAAAGCTCCGCTTAGCCTCTCTGATGTTGACATCAACTCGCCGAAAAGCTTCTTCATAAACGATAGCCTAACAAAATGCAATTACCAACTGCAGCGCTATGCGTTAAGACTGAAGCAAAAGTCTCTTCTTTCAACTGTGCACACATTCAATGGACAAGTTTTTGTTCGCACTTCTGCCAACCATGATCCAACCATCATACAAAACTTGGAAGATCTGAGGAATGCCGTCGGAACTGACTTAAACTATGAACTCAACATAAATGGTAGTAGAAATCAATAATTTAATGCAAATATTTCTTTTTTCTCTTGTTTTTGTTTTTCTTTTCTTTGATTCTTATTTTCTTTCTCCGTCGCATGTTAGTTTTTCTCTTTATTTAGCTTATTATCATGTTCAAGTTATTTCAGTTCAATTTTATTATCTTGTTTGCTTCTCATTGATCAATATAACTTTTTATGTTTACAAAAGCTCTGTTTTCGATTCTAACCTCCACTCATCTTATTATTATTATAATGGGCAGCAACAATAACGCTGGTTTTCACAGCATAAACGAAAAAAATAGATTCTTACTTAACACTCTTTGTAAAAGGGCTTCTGGTTTGCACATTTGCCATATAAATGCACAGAGTCTTGTTAACAAGTTTGACGAATTTAAAATGATGTTTGAAGACAGCCTAATAGATATAATTTGTGTGTCTGAAACTTGGTTTCATCCTGCCTTAAATAGTGGTCTATTTTCGATTAATGGATTTAAAAAACCGTATAGAGCTGATCGTACTCGTACAACGGGAGGAGGCGTTGCAATTTATGTTAGGAATAATATACGGTCATGTCATGTTAAGTGTTCTGATGGCACAGAGCCGTGTGATTATTATTTCATAGATATTTTTGAGGGTGACTATAAATGCAGCGTTGGAACTATATATATGCCACCACGTTATGCCTGTTCCCGAAAGATTACACCAATCTTGGAAGAAATGTCTTCACGTGTACCCAAATTAATCGTCTGCGGAGATTTAAATATTAATCTTCTGCAGCCCTCATCTCAAAACTTTAAAACATCAATAAGTTCTTTGGGAATCTCGTTTGTAAATAATACAGAATCAACGCATTTTTTTCCTGGCTGTGTTCCTTCACTAATCGATGTTTTTCTTGTCAGTGACGTTAACCTTATTAAATATTACAGTCAGTTATCTGTCCCCATGTTTTCACACCATGACCTAGTTTTTGCAACCTTTGACTTGAATGTTAGTAACAGTTCGCCACATTCGTTCCAATTTCGTGACTTTCGTAGTATTAATGTTGAATATTTATTTAATGAATGTTCATCTATTGACTTGGATTTTATATTCACTACATCTAATGTTGACCACCAAATTGAAAACTTGACTTCAGCAATTGTTTATCTCTATAACAAACACGTTCCGTTAAAAACCCGATACATGAAATCATATCATTGTCCCTGGCTTTCTTTTGATATTTTGAATGCAATAAAGGCAAGAGACATTTCATATCGTCGTTGGAGGCGTTTTCGTTGCCCAGAAATGCTTCGTGAATTTAAAATATCACGTAATCTTGTCACAAACTTGATAAAGAATGCAAAGTATAATTATTACAGTAATAAGTTTCAACAAGACCGTTCTTCGAAACATTTTTGGAAAGAAGTCAAAAGTCTTGGTTTAAAAAAAGAATCATTGGTATGTGACGAAGATATTGATATTGATAATCTGAATGTTAAGTTTTCTACTCCGCCAGTTCCATTCAACAATACCACTCATACGTTTTTAGCCAATGATAGAACTGACACATTTTCGGTTCGTTCTGTAAGTGAATTCCAAGTAGGGAAAGCAATTTTCTCCATAAAATCAAAATCTATGGGGCTAGACAATATTCACCCTGACTTTGTTAAAATTATTCTTCCTTTTATACTGCCTCACATTACTTACATCTTTAACACAATTATTAAGACCTCAACATATCCTATTTCATGGAAAACTTCAAAAATTATTCCAGTTCCAAAACCAGGAAAGAAGAAGGAATACAGACCCATAGCCATTCTTCCTTTCCTATCTAAAGCCTTTGAAAAGATTATAAGTAACCAAATAAAAATTTACATTAAAGATAACCAACTTCTTAATTCCTCGCAGTCAGGATTCCGATCTGGACATAGCTGCGTCACAGCATTGCTTAATGTGTCTGACGATGTAAGAGTAGCCTTAGATAATAATTTAACAACTGTGATAACCTTACTTGACTTTTCGAAAGCATTTGATTGCGTAAACCCGAATCTTCTCTGTGATAAATTGACGACCAATTTTAACTTTTCTAACGTAACTACAAATCTTTTTTATTCATACTTAACAAATCGCATGCAAGCAGTTTCGTGTAATGGTAATCTGTCTTCGTTCCTTCCTGTTAATGTCGGTGTTCCTCAAGGGTCGATCCTTGGGCCTTTGTTGTTTTCTTTGTTTATAAATGATTTGCCATCTGTTTTGTCATTCTGTCAGTATCACATTTTCGCGGATGATGTCCAGTTGTATATTAGTTTTCCGTTTGGTATGGTCGAGGATGCAATTACCAAGACGAACACTGACCTAAAGTCAATTTATGATTGGTCAACCCGGAATGGACTTAAACTGAATCCAGATAAAACTAAAGCTATTCCGATATCTAAAAATAGACTCAATTTTGAAAGCATGCCTCCCATTATTTTAAATACATGCATTATTGAATATGTTACAAAGGCAAAAAACTTAGGTATTATGTTTAACAACAGGCTATCCTGGGATACACATATTGATACAGTTGTTAGTAAAATTTACGCTTCACTAAGAGGATTATCAGTAGCTAGATCGATACTACCCACTCACGTCAAATTAAAATTGGTGAAATCACTAACTATACCAATCATATCATACGGTTGCGAATTGTTTGCAGACCTAGATTCCCAATCGTTACACAAACTTAATGTTGCGTTCAATGCCATCGCCCGATTTGTTTTTAATGTAGGAAGATTTGATCACGTTTCGTTTCATGCTCGTCAACTCATGGGTTGTAGCTTAAAGGCTTTCTTCGAATACCGATGTTGTGTTTTTCTCTCCAAACTAATTGTTAATAAGACTCCAAACTATCTATTTCACAGACTGAATTTTGGTTTTTCAAATCGTTTTACCTTATTCCGTTCTTCCACATTTACGTGTTTGATATCACGGAGGCAATTTTTCGTTTATGCTGTTAGACTGTGGAATAAACTTCCCAGTCACATGAGGTCCGGAATCGAACACAGAGACTTTAAAAAACTTTGTTTTGAATACTTTTCAAATTTGAACTGAAATGGCTTTATTTCTGCGACTGTTAACTTTAGATGCTTTTAAATTAAGTAAATATTATAAAATATGTTCGTTTATCAAAATTATGTATAACTTATTGTAATCAAACTAGTTTTAATTTTTCTTAAACAGTAATTTTATAAATCCTGTACTTCTTATAAGTTTATCTTAATGTACAGTTGCTATTTCCAAATAATAAATATCAAAAATATCATCCGGTGCGGTTATTCGCAGCAAGTAATCAAATTTTATTTTTTTTTAGCCCAATTAAGGTACCCAGTGTGTAACGAAATTCGAACTTAATCCACTAACACTTTCGTTTCTCCGACTGTGCTGAGTAATTTGTGATTCAATTAGCAATGAACTTTCATTAACATCAAACTAAATTAAACGAAATCATTCAAAAAATAAAAACACGACTCCAAAAGCTGATAACTTAAGCCAATTAGCTCCCTCCACCCCCAAAACTCTCTAAAAATATCCCAGCTCCCAACTAAAATTTTGTAGTTTGGCACAGAACACCGAACATAGGTTCGAATTCGAATGACTTTCATTCTATAATTGAATTGTGAAGTCTACATTGATTAGCATTCAATACACAATATTGTTGCAACGTCGAGGCGCCACCGTTCGCCACAATATTTCAATGAATATGTGAACTGTCTATCATAATAAAGAGTCGAGAGCTCTGGTAGTGTATACAGTTTTGGCTTTGGTAGTTATCATCGCATGCAGCAGGCAACCGAATAGACAGACAGACACTCGTAGGCCGTACAAATAGGCAATAGATGATAATAATCAGAATCAAAAATCCAACTACCCCCCTCAAAATTCGCAGTGAAGATGAAATGGGATTTGCGCCACCACATTTAGGCTCAAATAATTTTGTATTCCTATCCTGTCTGATAGTTGCTCTCATGAATCTCTCACTCTATCGCTCACCGAACTGCGAATAGATAGAGATACCGACGAGTACACTTTATCGACCGACTCGGCACTGCTGACATTTTATATCGAGGAAGACACGTTGTGGCTGCTTGTGATTGTATGCTGTTCGGTTTGGTGTTGCAACGATTTGCATTTTAATAATTCAACACGTTGCGGTAATTAAAAATCGCATCGCATATCACAATAAAGTGCGAACAAATTAATATTTTATTTTTTTTAGATTTTTTTAGGTTCGTCCTAATGCAATGCGCAGCACTTGCCTTGCCAACAAGGGCGTCTAGTGTAATCGACGGGAAAGGGAATGAATGTTTCATCGAATCGAGCTGCTGCCGTCAGGGACTAATTGATAGGTTCTGCACGTTGCAGTAATTTTTTTCTTCCACAAGGGATTTCCCTACAATAATGAGGCGGAATCGAGAAGAAAGTACTAACTATTGTTTGTTTTGACAGCCAATTGGAAGTTTATTGCGCTTAGATCGTTCAAGTATCTCTTTCTATTCATTTCGTTTTTTTTTTTTTAATTTACTAAGTAATCGATGTTTTGTTTTTTCTACGTTTACATACGAGAATTGAACGTCGCGTCGGGGTATTGTTGTGCTTTCAGAGATATTTCATGACGCTAGAATAGACGCATTGTTCGGGATTGATAGATTTGAAACACAAGTTGAAACGCTTTCATTTTTATATTTCTTGCGGGAGAGAAGAAGCCATCTTGTTTTGTTTGAGTCCTTGTTGCTTGAATGCGCATAACATGGCTTTGGATTGTTGTTACAAAGTGAGCGATAATCCTGACATCGATTCAGATTAATTTTTTTGTTCATTGTTCATCAATCTTTTTGTTTTCGAAATCAAAGGACTCTCTGATTTAACTCTTGGTTCGATAATTCGTTGTAAGGGCAGAGAGATATCGACAGTTGTTGTTTGGAAGGAAACGGTGTCAAGGGAAACACAAGGAAAATTAGAAAAATGACTTTTTTCTGAAAACATCAAAAAGAGTTAAAGTTGAGGGCTTTTACGTAATATTACTCTTTGTTTACATTCTCTGATGAAGGAAATACCGTCGATACTTTCTTACTTATTTTCTGGAGTTCCCAAACCTAATAGTCAAGCTTCAACTGCGCACCATCGCATCGTGTACCTACTTACTAAAGGAAGAGCTCCGGGTCGCAGAAACAAGGTTTCCCTTGGATTATCAACCGAGCTTCTTCGGGTTTTCAGCGGTCTTTCGACAGGTTATCAAAAAGGTTTCCTTGTATTATTTAAAACACAATTTTTGGAAATGAAAATTCAGTTAATTTTCAACCATCCAGGGACTTACTTTAACAGTTTTATTCTACGGCATACAGGAAAATGCTCGTTTTAAAAACAAATGGATATTGAAACACACATTTTAAGGTTCAAAGTGCGCCATGTTTTATGTCGGTATGAATCATAGTAGCGGTTTTAAAACAATGAATGCTGCAGAACATTAGATACCCCTGCTAATAGCAGAAACTATTAGTTTCGAAAAACAATATTGGCCCACGGTGTCTCCCTTGCGGCACACCATATCAAATCGATATAAACCGACTGTTAATGGTGCACCTGAGTATAAAATGCTGTACTGCGCCTCAATTTGCTTGAATGATGCTGGACTTTCACGTATCTTTTCCGACTTGTGTTATTAACTGCCGCTATTACTTTTGCTGCCGCACACTGGCCTATTGCAACAACATTTTGAATGTATCAAAGGTTTCCTTTGGATTTTCAACCGTGCTTCCTCCGACTTTCAACAATCATTTTGAACCGGTTTATCAATGGAGTTTCCTCTGGCTTTAAGCCAGACCGGTGCTTCAACGGACAGGTCCGGGAATATCCTTTGACCCACTGATCGGAGGCATGGAGGTCTACCACTTCCCAACCTGATTTTGTCACCGAAGGTTCACTCTCCTATATGCACGTTTCCCACAAAAACTGGTTGTGAATACTCATCAGTTAACGCTCCGGGCAGGAACTTGATATGAGCGTCACTCTAATCTGGATACCGAGCCATAGGAGCTATGAGCAAAATGAGAAGGCAGATGAGGCAAGGATCAGCTCTTCACAACTCATTGGCAGTGAGAGTATATGCTGCTCTTGGAGTTGTGAAGGGCTATATCCCGACCAAATAAACATCAGAAGCAAACCAAAGGCGGAATAGTGTAACGAGTTGCGTTATATCTAGCAGAATCTGGCCCGTCCATCACAAACCAATATCAATGAATTTAATTTCCAAACCAAGGTATGACATAGCTAGGATTGTTGCTACCTGCACAGGGCATTGGCATATAGGGGAGCATGCGGCAAAATTGGGTATACCGCATAGCTCTTTCTGCCGTAGCTGTGAGGACCAGGATGAAAACGAAGCAGTCCCACACTTTCTCTACCATTGTCCGGCCTGGCTAGGAAAAGAGCACTCCACTTAGGTAAAGAATTCTTCAACGGTATTGAGGAACTCTCAGAATTCAAGATCGAAGACATGACCTCAATAACACAAAGTGGCTTAAGCGCCCCCCCCCCTTATTTCTCCTTCACTAGATGGCACTATGAGTCAGTAGGCCGTAATGTAGGAGAATAATACTAAATTATGTATAGGATTGTACGTGCGAAACATACATCCTTCCGACCCATCCATTTGGACAGCCATTTCTTCCTACCTTCCCAACGCTCGGGTCCAGTTTTTGTACAGATTAACGTTTGTTAGCCGTACTACACGAATGTGGAACACTTAATCACACTCTGCTTTTGCCAGTCATTGCAACAATCTTATCTCAAGACCAATGTGGACAGGCACCTCCCATTGAACCCTATCTGTGTTCTTAAATCGCAAATTTACCTTTTTTTCTGTAAGCCCCTTACAGTAAGAATTTTCGGGCCTAATACTTTTAACACAGTTAGGGTTGGGAGACTGCTTTTAAAAAAGAAACAGGGAAGTAATCAACGTCACAATTGAAGAAGCACATCAGTGCCAGTTTGAGGCCTTCTCTCTAACAGTTCCTAAACAGTTGGCCTGGTATAACTGAATGGATGAAGCCAGCAAGGAAATTCGCAAAACATTCACAAAAGCACAGAGTCGTACATTTTCCAAATTTTATGTGAATCGTAAAATTCGTTAAAGGGTTATTTCTTAATCGCATATTTCACAAAAGGGCACACATCAGTCGGTAATTAAAGGACCTAATATGAACAATAAGAATTGGACTTGTGTGCCTTCTTTCTATGTGTCTATCTGTCTCTCTCTGTTGTATGTCTTGTTCTGTCCTAGCCGATGGTCTCAGTCACCAGTGCTGCTATGTGTCTGTAGTTCGTAACATTTATGTGCGAAGTACTGTGAAATGTAATGTAATGTAAGAATTGGACTTCACAACAAACAAACAAGTCACTTCTGAGAGTGAGGAACCCTGTAAACACAGCATAGGTTAAACGACGTCAATCTAGCATTTAGAGAAAAGAAGAGAATTTATCATTGTGATGGTTAGAATTGGCGAAGCGCGAAACACATTGACCACTGAGCAATTAGGATTCCACATTCCCTTGGGAGCACTTAAACATATAGATCACCACTTCACATGTTGTTTATCGGTTTCGAAATTCATTTCGACAATTCAATGGAAAGTTTATGGGGCGTTACTGCCCAAGAGGAGAACTTCAGTTAAACAAATTGCAATCGTTAAGAAACGAGGTTCGATATTCAAAATGGAAAGCTTTATGCAGTCACCGAAAGGGTCCTTGTTGGCGGCAAGTGATGGACTACAAGGAACAAGTTTGTTGATGGGAAATTAAGGAATTCAGTGCTAGGATTGACCTTTTATGTTTTCACTGAGTTCGTTAGAAAAAAAGAGTTGAATCAGGATATTGCGTTCTAAATGGTTTCCAGCTTTATCAAACTTGTATCAAACTAAGAAATGTACGTGCTGTACAGCAACACTTATCAAGCCAGAAGAGTCAGTGTGGTGGTTGGGGACACGTAGAAGGAATTAACAGCTGTGCCTCAGCACAGAAAGTCTTTGAATACCACCCCGAAAGACGTTGCGTTTCAGTAGATGAATAAAGGTTGTAGAACACCACATCCAGCTTAGCATGTTGAGATGCAAGGCAGTTGGCTAGGGAACGAACTGTCTGGTGCAGGTTTTGGATGACGCTTTGGTATGAAAAGTATCGCTCTTTAAAGACAACAAGGAAGACTCCAATTGAGTAACTCGCAGTGACAGCTGTTTCTATGCTCGCAGTCTTGACGCAAAGTCAATGTCATTATTTCATAGTTTGTAGCCTTATTAAAAGAAATGTAGTTTTGTATTAAGCACCTCCCTTGCCAGTTCTGCCCAAGCTTGTGCTAGAGGACAACAACATGCCTGCTTAAGGCGAAAGTTTGAGGCTCTATTAAAGATTTGTTAGTTTGCCATCGATCACGCATAAGCCTGATCAATTTTCTGCACAAAAGTTAGGGACTATTCGCTAGTAAGGTCAAATTGACTCCGCAATGGACCAGACGATCACCCGTTATTTTAGACTTGCACCGAACTTCGAAGTTCTTTGTAGCCAGCCAGGGCCAATCTTGTAGAGAATTGAGCTGTAATCGAGTTCAGTTCGACGAACAGAAAAGACGGCTTGAGCAGACGACTTAGCTGCTGAACTCATCAAAGCAAAGGAGATGATAGCACGAGTTTGAAACAAGGATGCTCATTGGAGGAATGAAACCTCAGAATTGACTGCACGAACTAAGAATAAAGAGACCCCTGAACTGCGCCACTAACAGAATCTTGAGACGTCTCAAGAAACGCCTATAAGAACCCTCTGCACCAATTTTTGACCGTAGGTTAACTACCTAGTGCTCCCATATCAGTTAGACTTCAGGTCAGTTGCAGTCCGCCCTACGGCTGATCTTCGAAAATTACCAGAATAAAGTCAAGCAGTTCGATAGAGAAAAACAAATTTGAGCATTGCCAGCACTATTTTCGGAGTCTTCGAGCAATTCAGGACCTTATGCGCTGCACACATGGATTTGGATATCGATCCAGTCAGCGGTTATGATGGCTCTATCACGTATAGTCCCGCTCCAGCACGGTAAGTTTTCGAGTCCAATCCCGCTGGACATGCGTCACAGAAGAGGATCAAAACAACTTATAGAGGGCTGTAGAGGACCTTAAGCAACTTGGCTGCTTAAATTGGACATAGCTGGCTTGGGACCAAGCTGGCCCTAAGTTAACTTAGGTCTTGTTCCGAACGGAAATAGAGCAAAACATGCAGGTGACTGGGAGACAGCTAGATGGGAAAAGGAACCAGCTGAAAAAGTCCTTTGTGGAACAATGTACGGCAGAATGCAGAGCGTCAAACTAAATTTGTGCTGAAATGACAGCCTTGCGGTACACCGGGCCACTCGAAATTTTGGGGTGTGAAACTAGATGACACTGGTCAAGGCCAGAGCTCTGTTAGGTGCACAAATGAAGGCAGCATCTACAATCTATATACGCCAATTCGACTATGATGATAATTTTGGAAGGGGAGAGGGTTTAAAGTCCCCAGAGCTGAATAACACAAGTGCCCAAGGCTCAGAAGTAGGTAAACACTGCTGCCAATTGAATTCGCCACACTTCCCATTAAAAAATTGTCATCCTGCTTGTTTACCCTCAAACCAAATTTTCAGATTATATCTCGCGTCATTAACTTTCAAAAATTTATTTAAAAAATAAAAAAAACTGGTGTACGCATTAATAATCCATTTTGATAAATGAATTGCAATAGTCTCCTTTTTCGTTTGCCTTTGAGTCCAATAATATTAATCCAACTGAAATTTAAAAGCCATTAAAATGAAAAATAATGCCCTCCCCCCCTTCATCCACTCATTTAGCAGCTCAGTATGTAATTATTGCAACTCCATTCAACCATGAGTTGAGTTCAGTTCAGTTCGGTTTGGTCTGAACTAACGACGACAAATGCGACGAGGAAGCTCATTCAAAGGTGTCAGGTGTCGAATTACCATTTCGACATAATAGCGCGAGACCGTGTTGAAGTGAGATTATTATTTTAATTTCATTAACGGCCATAAAATTAAGGCCAGCAAAGCAAATAGGCTCCTCATAAATGGTAAAATCAGAACATGCACCAACACACTGACTGGTGGGCAATATAATACCTTGTCGTTTTATGTTAATCCTTAATTATAACCAGCCATAAAGCATCTGGCATCTGATATGGGCTTGTCCCTTGCTTTCCGACACTGACAATGATGTCCTGTCCACCTCCGCCGAACGGAGGAGCAGGTATTTTGTAATTTGTCAAAATGCAATGCAACCAGGGGGCGACACACTAGACAGGCACACAAACACACGCACACGAAGCTTAAGGGTGCTTTTTAACTAGCTCGACGAAAACGGTGGCGCGAGACGTTACATAATGCGTTCGTATTCTGATGCAGAAATAAGGGTTAATGATTACGCTACTGAAGCCAATGTACTGCATTTGGTGTGTCTCATTGAATTTGCAGACTTGCCCCATCCAAATGGGCCTAAGTGCACAATGAACATATCTCTGATGTTGACGCTCGCCTAGGGTTGGGGGGGCTTATGTGTCTATCTATCTATCTATCTGATGCCCAGGAAGGCTATGCCAGACAGATAGACAGACTGACAGACTGACAAAGCTGCAACATTTTTCAGTATTATTACAATCGATTACATTGCCGCGCAGCAGTGTGGTAATAGTTACGAGTGTTGACGAGGCATGGTATTGGAGGCTTTCAGTGGCAGAATGAAGTGTGTGTGCTGTATGGTATTCTCTGTTTCTGCATTCGATGACCTAAGGGGATAATGTGATTATTTAACGGTCGCGCTCATGGATTATGAAACAACAGCGATGAAAAAAATACACACAAACGCACTTGGAATCGGGGGCGTTTGTGTTTTTGGATAGGGTTCGGTGCGATTGAGAGGGAAGGAAGTAGTTTAGTTTTATTGCGGCGAACAGAAAATATCGAAGTTCTCGATAACAGACAACCAATAGTTAGGCAAACAGATATTTCGGTTTGTTTTGCGTTGCAAGTGTTAATAGATGCGATTTTTTTAAAATAATTTTTTGATATTTTTTGTTGTCAGTAAAATTGGGGCCATAAATCATGAATAATAATAATTTAGTGCGAGCGTGGGGAATGCGACAATTATAGATAGATTTATGCGCCAAGATACATTTTTGTGTGCAAACGGGAAACCCACGCTTATTTTTCATGACGGAGTCGAGTGTTTTTCTCACATTTTTTTGTTTTTTTTTTTTTGGAAATTTATTAGTTTTTCTTTTTTGATGTGGTTCGCAGCTCGTTAATGCATTGACTTGGGATGAGGTCGTTTGCAAAGTACTTAACGATTTTGAGATGAAACGAAATTACTGTCGAAATTGTGTGATTGGGGAAATCATTTTTAATTTTTTTTTTTTTTTTTGAAAGAGGATCAAAACTTTCAATCATCACTACTGTTGAGGTGACAACAGCGTTAGCACTTAGTAGAATTTAGTGCCGTCTGCCATTAACGCCAGGCGGTGGCAATGGTGATACAAAGACGTTGTTTTTGTGGTCTGTCACAGCTTTTGCTTCTTGTTTTGAGTGCGTTGAGGGGCGATACACTTACAGATGCATCGGGGTAAGGACTGCTAGGTGCTAGCGGCTTTGATCTTTTGAGCTCCAGTTGCTCTGTGAAATGCAACAAGGGCCGATTTTGCTTTGATTTTGAGCTTCGATCTAGTTGTAATATTTCTGCCTGCTGTTTGCGAAATAAAATTCACACTCAGTCAACACACGAAAAAGCATAAGGCAGCCTGCACTAAGCTATGAAAAACACTGTCTGCCGTGGATAGGGATCGGGAGGAATAATATTGCGAGTTAGTCGGTGTTTAGCAGCAGTAGCACGGAGCAGGTCATCCTTCGGAGGTCTTTATTTAAATATATTTGTTTCATTGGAACTTCCCTCCACCAATGGTAAGGGATTTCAATGATAATCTGTATGCGTCGTACGTGCTGTTTTGCGTGCCACCATGAGCCGTATCCAAAGATCGACAAGAGTTTTGACTGCTGTATCAGTGCTACTAGGGGCCATAAATCCTGCTGTTTCAAGTGCCACCAGGGGCCGTACTAGTACCTGCAGATCGATCAGAGTTACTGTCTGCTATTTTAGTTCTAGCAGGAGCCATTAAGACTTGCTGTTTCACTGTTACCAGGGGCAGTAAATTCTACTGTTTCGAGTGCCACCAGGGGCCGTTCTAGTACCTGAATATCGACCAAAGCTATTGCCTGCTGTTTCAGTGGTACCAGGGGCCCTTAATTCTGCTGTTTCAATTGAGTTTCGCGATCCTGTTTTTCTCATCGACGAGCAAAACTGTTTTGAGGGCTTATGTCGTCGTCGTACTTTCCGACTTACTTCAGTTTCAGCTTACTGCTTTGAATTGCATCAAGCGTTTTGTACCTTTTGGTTCACGGTGTTTTTGATGACTGTCTTGGGGCACATCAAGAGCGTTATTTCTGCTTATGAACTAGAATTTTCGTGGAGAGTTGTACGTGATCATCTGTTAGGGTTTTGACGAATTGCATTGCGAGTGCTGATTCACAACGCCTTCTCCTTGCTGTGTATAGTCATCCGAGGCATCATCTAGGAGTACTGTACATCTTGATGTGGTGGAGCTGATTCCTCGGTTCCATCAGCTGTATTTTGTCAGTCTACTTGAAAGTTTACTGGAGACTGATTGCAGCTGTCTAAAGTCGCATTTGCTGCTAGCATTTTTAGGTGTTGCCTTGCATGGGTATCCGCAGTAGAACTATGGCTACATGGAGGTAGAGTTTAGAGTCCAATGTTAGCTTTTCAGAAGGTGCTGAGCTCTTGTATGCTAGAGAAGTTTCGTTCGACTTAGTGATTGATAGATCAGACGATACCTGTTATGCATATTAAAACGTGTTAATTCGTTAACAGAGTTCCTTGACCAAGAGCAAAAGGCTCGTTGACAAATTATGTCGAAGCTCTGGCATTGCTCATAAGTCTTGCTCGTAGAACCTTTCTAGGTTTAGGCGTGAGTTTTCATGAATTTCGACGAATTCGAATGCGCTAAGTCCAAACTACAAAATCACATCCCGGCTGTACGAAAAGCATAGATCTCTCATTCTTCAGTCCAGGACTTTCGCATTTCCTGCATAATGGTTTTCGCTCAGTGTTTTGCCAGAGTAAAATTGCTCTGTTCATTTGATAAAGAAGACAAAAAAAAACACAAACAAGAAAATCAATAAAGCAATCAGGCAGCGAAATGAAACCCAATTAGAACTGACACCGATTCCGCGCACAGTTTTCTAATAGCCACGCTCACTCGCTAATTAAACAGAGAATACAAATTTGTCGCATAATCTAATTAAGATTCTTTACTCCTAGCAAAACTTTCCAACGAATGTAAGCATTTGAAAAAACTGTCAAATTAAAGTTTGACAAAGGCTCCACTCGGCATTCTCACCATATTTACCGTCGTCAATCCCTCCATCAATCGCAAATCAACTTGAAAAGGACATTTTGCTTTTACAAATTCATTTAAATCGAACGTTTGTTCAAAGTTTGTGTCTTTTTATTTGACAAATGACATTCTTTTCCAAAAAAAATAAATTCGAAGATAGAAACTCAATTTAAGTCTACAAAACACATCAAAGTATGTCAGAGTGTTCGCTTGAGAAAAAAAAAGAAAAACGGAAACAGAGTTAAAAAGAAAGGTGTCAAACAAATTAAGAACTGAAATTTCACAAAATAAAATTCACCCACATACCAGCAAACACCCGAATTGTTATTTTGACCATTTTCAAGAATCCACTTAAAACTTTCTTATTTCCTTCTGTGTTACTTCCGTCTTGAAAACTGAAAACATTCAGACTGAGACGAGAAAACTTTACAATCTTCAATTCCTAAATTGTGTCCCTTCCTTTTTCAATCGAAGGAAGTCCTTTATGTCCAAATATGTTTTATCTCTCCGTGTCGACCCTACACTGAGAGAAATAATGACACCCTTAAAAGTTGTTCACATTGTTATGCTTTTA
Source organism: Sphaerophoria taeniata (assembly GCA_943590905.1). Taxonomy (NCBI): domain Eukaryota; kingdom Metazoa; phylum Arthropoda; class Insecta; order Diptera; family Syrphidae; genus Sphaerophoria; species Sphaerophoria taeniata. The sequence goes on from OX016540.1 coordinate 267,083,664, forward strand.
GTTTAGAAATTTCTTTCAGTGTGTCCATTATTTCGTCGTTACATAACAAACTTATGTAATCCCCGAGGCGTTTCTCCTTGAAACACAATCAGCATGCCTCTGCCAGAGGCCATTGTTGGCCTTCCCTTTGGCAAATGAGAAGCAAACAACCTGTCCAAAAAGATATAGGAGACAAAGCAGGAAAAAAAAAACACAAACTTCGACCCATTCAAGATGACTTCATTCGAATAGACGACCAACCGACCAACACGACAACCGTAGAAATCATTGCCAATTGTAATGTTTTCTCCACAAAAAGTATCAAAACAGTTTTTTTTTCGATTTCCATTTTTTTAGAACGAACAAAAGTCCAAAGATAGGTACAAAAGTTCAAAAGACTCTTTTCTCGATTCAAAGTTTTTCTGTGCACTCAACTTGCCCTTCCCCATTCATCTCGATGGACGGGCCTAGATTTTAACTTCCATTCGATCAAACAAAACAGCACCCAACTTGGTGAAGCAAACTTTTCTGTCGGACACAAAAAGTCCGAAAACCAAGGAATACCGTCATCATCGTCTTTGGCGTCGTTGCGTCGCTTCAGCCGTCTTGGGATTGTGGTTATGTTTTATTGTTAAATTCAAGTGAACCCTTGTCTTCGCGTTGTTAAGCTGGTTGGCATTGTATTATTGTTGTTTTATTAATTACGAAATTAAATTCGAATTATTTTCTTGTCTAGGTGTTTTGTATTTTCGTTAAGATGATTTCTTTCTCGGTTGGAGTGGGCAGGCGCGGTTTTTGGAGTTTACTCCTTTAGAATCGATTCATATATAGACCCCGGTATGGAAAAAATATGGATAGTAAAATCAATCATTGAAAAAAGCGTTACGAAAATTGACTACCAACGCTTTTTTTTAACTCTTAATAACTTTTAACCTACTGGATCGATTTAGATGAAATTTGGTAGTAAGATAGACTAGAACCTGTGGAAGGGCCATACGGTGTTTTTAACGCAATAAAAGGGGTTGAAAAGGTCACAAAAGGTTGAAATGTTAGGTCAAAGTTTGTATGGAGGTCGGTTAGGTTAGAAGTTTAAAACTTTTTTGTATGGCTTTTGACTAAACATAAATAAGTAAGACATTCAAAGTTTAAAAAAAATTAACCGAGGGGGGGGGGGGTGAAAAGAGGGGGTAAAAGTTTTAGTGCCATTTCGAATCTAATTTATTGAACAGAGATTTCAACGTAGAACGGTGAAATTTTCACACATGATACAGAATTTCATGCTCTTCAATTTATTATACTTTAATTATAACGGTAACTCATTAATATAGCCAATTAAGACATTTTCACATAAATTGGTATAAAAGTTTTAATCCTATAGACTGGATGTTGAAATTTCCATATGTCTAATCTACATGAAATAACGGTGATTTTGATACCTCATTTGTAAGGATACGTCTAGTACAAGCCTCACAATCTCGATTTTAAAATAAATTTTATTGCACACAAACGACCTGCTTGGTTCGTACAAAATGACACATCACCTGTGGGAGAATCCCGCTATGGCCAAAATTCGATCGTTGTTTTTCGATTAAAAGCTTCCTAGCGTGCGTTCTAATAATCGGATCTTCAAGATTAAGATCTCTTAAGAAGCACAAGGCTTCAGGCTTTAATTCAATGTAAAATTTATCAACATTCAATTCCATTTTGTATGCAATAATGCACGATAAATGTGGACCAATTTGAATTTTCATCATTAATTAATTTAATTATAATTAATTTAAGTATAATATATTTTATCAAATTATTATGAATAGATAAATGAATATATCAATTCAATCCTTTGCGTATTATATATTTTAAGGTAATCAAATCATTCTTATTGAGTGAACTCCAGTCGCGCGTCGGAGCTGACACGCACAATTTTTTTTTTTTTTTTTTGGGGTCGCGGTTAACTTAAAGTTGAGGAAAGCGTTGGGATGGAAGGAATAGAAGAAACCTTTTAAGTAAGGTCGACTTGAATCTTTTTAATTTTAGATTTGCATTTAAGTGATTGTAAAATAATGAGCTGGTTCGTAATAATTCACTTTCCATGGACCGCATTTAAGCTAATTGAAAATAAATCTCTGATGAAATTCAGTAGATTTTGCGGGGAGTTCAAAATGTCCACAAGAGCTTCATAAGCTTCAATTAAGACGTAAAAATGTTTCCTTAAGTTTAAAAGGAGTGTTTTCTATGGAGTTCAAATAAGGGTTAGAGTGACTGCCCCGGCCACATAGAGGAAGTCCCGAAACACCAACAAGCTATGACACTAATTGTCCGTCCAAGAAAAATACAGAGATTTAAAAATGAAAAACTCAAATTTGTGCTACAGAAAAAGGCTCAGAGAGAAAGTGTAGTGTGAAAAAGCAGCTTTAGTCAAACTTATTCATGACTGATTTCGCTTACATTCATCTGAGTCTTAGCTCTCATCCAACAAAAGAATGAAGGGGAGTCCTAAGAGTTCCTCGGCCAAACCAATGTGCAATAGTCTGAGATATGTTAGTCAACAATTTTCTTAGATCCTCTGTCTCCTTATCATTCTGCAAGCTTGTCTCTCTGTGCCTCTTTTCACTCAATCTCTAAATCTCCTGAAAGTGTAAGGCAATAACCACAGTTCCAAACCATTCCAGATCTCCGCCCTAAATCATCAGAATTTCGAGAAGCCATTCCCCCCAAATCAAGCCAATTCCACCCACAAACTTTTGCTCGGAAATTAGATTTATTTCGCTTACCCTTCAACAGCAGCAACAAATCCCTCAATTCAATGCAAATGTCCACTAATCGTTACTAACAATCTAAAAGTCTACATTCAAATCGAAAAACAGAACAGAAGTTGATATCGAACTTTGCACAGAAACAGAAACAGAACCCCTTCCCATCAGCATCCTTGTGTTTTTAAACGATTTGGCAAGGCTTTACACATCACCAAGTATTATTTCTAAATCCAGATGGATATCTTTTGTCATGACTTCTGTGATATGTCAATGTGATTTATTACCAAACACATCTACGGAAAAAACTAAAAAGTCCTTTACACATCCTCCAGCGCCGCACACACACACACCAGAGTGTTCTTGCCAACTATTAAAACTTCAGCGTTGATAAGCAAATTGCTTTGTCAGGTTTCAATGTAAACATTCGCCAAAAATAACCGAAGAAAGAAGGCAAAAACACTCTTTCTGCAACTTCCCAAAAAGATACAATATCTTTCTCACCTTACAATTTCCATCTCGAACTCAACCACCATACAACAGAACACAGAAGGAAAACACCACCACTAGAGACGAGGTATCGCACACTCCAACCGACCGAAATTCGCAAAGAGGTGATTGCAGAGTGCCTTTAGCAATTTTTATGCTCGTATCGTTTGTGCTTCCCTTGACGCGTTTACAGACCCACAGAGATGTGATAAACAGAAAAAATCGAAAGGAGCATACAAGTGTGTGTTGGTTGTGTTTTTAATACCAGTGACATGTCTTGACGATGATTTATCGCCTGTAATTTTATTTTTGCAACCATCTAGTGTCTCTGTGGCATATGAGCTTCGTTCGCAATCGCCAGAGAGAAAAAAAAAAACAGAGGTACAAAAATCCATGTTAGGTAAAATACCATCGCATCATCATCATCAAGCAAGCGGTAGCCATTGCGATAGAGCACACTCAAGATCTCCCCATCACTGCTTCTTGCTATAGAAGACGACCAAATGTCTATCACACATTCTTCTTTTCGTTTCTTGTGCACTTCCTTAAAGTGACAGCTAAGCTGCTTGGAGGTAATTTGTTTACGTGTTGTTTGCTGCTTCTTCTCCTTTGCAATAACTCTTCCTCTTCTTTTCAGTCTTATTTGAAGACATCATAAATGAAAGTTAAGAGCCTCTCAAGCGCTCAAAACGAAATATGATCTCTGTGTTCGAAATAAAATAACATGAAAAAACGAATATCTACAGAAAGCAAAACAAGAAAAAAAGAAATAAACAATATTGAATAAAGGTGTCTGCCCTGCGGCACTCCATTGATTACAGATTTATTAAGAACTTTCAAAAATGTAATCCGATAGATTCTTTGCGTTTGGGATTCTTTTTTTTTTTTTGCCGTTGTTTTGGTGTGTCTGTGTGTGTTTGGAGAATAGAGAAGTTTGTCCGATGGTAGATGATAAATTGTCGGACATGTTTTGTGGTTGTTTATTTTTTTTCGATTCGGGTGTTGGGAATAATTATTTTATTTGTTAACATGCGCGGGTTCAATTAGGGAGAACTCACTTTCTTAAACAAGAAATTAATCGATATTTTGTTTTATTTGAAAACTGAAGCTATCGAAATCGATGAGGTCGATAACCCTTGAGTGAAAACAATTTTTGGGGGCGTTTACAAAACAAATAAAAGTCATCGATAGACATTCATCGACATTTGATAGGGTTTTGGAGTTTTTGTAGAACAAAAAATCATCGATAGCTTATTCAAGGTGATATCACAGCTTCGTTGTTTGTCTGGTTGGCAATAGCCATTGTGCACTTCAATCCATTTTCAGACATTCAAAATTGTAAGTCATATCTCGGTTCAAAGGTACTATCACACCGTCAGATACAATCTTACCGTCTCGAAGCACAAAATAACGTCAAACGCAACCTTAAGATCGATGAAAGCACGAGGTTTGTTTTTACGATCCTCTTCGCTGTTAATATCGATGGAGGGCTTGAAACCACCCATAAAATCACACTGTTAAAGACCGATAATGTTGTTGACGAACGTCTGTCAACATCATTCTTAGGAGAGTTATGTTTTTGAACACTGTGCAGCTCAGAGGGTCCATTCTTTCGAATGGACATACAATGCATGCCATTCTTTTGGACTGGGCATACTCCTTAACAAAGCTCTTAACATTGTTTTGATGAGTTTTGAAGTCAAGCTGTCTGCTCTACGTGTATCCTGATGGCACTCTCAACCTAACGATATTCGTGTCTTAACTGACTGAAAGTGTTCTTTGGAACCGCTTCTCTTTAGGCGGTCGCTAATCTTTGGGGGACTTTTACCTTCCAACTCTAACCTTTAACCTTTTGACATATATTTCGAACCCTTTCCCGTAGAGCTCGAGAGTAGACAAATTTCTTATTTGAAGCGCGACTGCTTGATTGGTCATCCATCTACTCATCGTTGCTGTATGTGCTCGGCGGCAATTCTCTTGCCTCAGCTGATGGATGAAAAAACCCAGCGATCTTTTGTGGTTGTAGACTTTTACTTCGAATTTTTCCCCAGCTTTTTCTTGAGCTAACTTAGATCGGAATATATCCTGTCAACGTTGAAGTGCTATTACGAGTCAATGTTCGACTCTTAGAATGTGCGGACATGCTGTATGCAGCAAATTCAATCAGCCAGAATGGGTTATCCGAGGTGCCTACATCCTAGATGAGTCATCCGATGATTCCACGAGAGCTTAAAGGCCACGGCCAGAAACGAAGGTGGTCCGATAAGTACTTTGCTTCACCACATGATGGCACAAATGCCGCAAGAGCAATCTATTATCTACTCAGTACATTCCAGGAGACGACTACTGTCGGTCTTTGTTTTGCCAACGCGACGGACGTGTGAAAGCGAGACTGTCCGTGGATGTTATAAGAACGAAGAAAGATGCCGACCATCAAAAATTGGTTCAACGAACGTCACTGTGGTCACACGTCGATTTTTGATCAGTCACGTCCAAGTGTTTCAAGTGACAGACGAAAATTGAAGGTTCGCCAGATGTCTGAGACAGTTGGGTATCAAAAGATCACGTGGGTCATATCCTGCTTTAAATTTCGGGCATGAGAAAGCTGTTGGCACGATGGGTTACGCCTTTGATCCCCCCGAATATCAAATGTTACTGTGATACCACTTCAGGGCAGTGTTTGAAGCTATTTTACAGCATAGGCTTGGGTCTTTTATTTCCTAATCGTGACGTACAAATGTGGCAAACATTTCACCGCTTACTTGGCTCAACTGGAACATGCCGCATCTTCAGGAGATCCTGCAAAAGCTGGCCTGACAATGCAACAGCAACATTTCTGTTGACCGGCCAAGGCCACGATTCGGAGTCTTAAATCGCCATTTGTTTGTTATTCGTTGCATTACGAGTTCATCTTCGAGGACCAATGGAGCACCCGTTTTTGCAAAATGTTCTGACAACAGGTATTGTACAGTCGCGAGTGTGAGACACAATCAACGAACGTCAATCCACCATGGATTTCAAAACCAATGCACATTGACATTACAGTACTTCGCACATGAATGATACGAAATACAGACACATAGCAGTACTGGCGACTGAGGAGAGAGAGACACATAGAAGTAAAGAACACATAACATAAACCTACGTGGCACAGAGGAGAAGTTGGCGATTATTGTAGAAAAAGACTGCTGCCGAAGCTGGGGCTTGAACCCGCAACGTTTGGCTTAGCAATCAACTACACTGTCCTCTGAGCCATGGCCACATGGAACCGCTGCACATTTCACCCAGTTTCGCAGATAAGGCCTTGGGGCAGAAAAATTATACATTGACAAGGGATAACTTCTTTTGGAAATCTGCCGCCCATTGTGGCGGATTGGGGAATGATGGCATCAATCACTTGCGCACCAAATGCCAATTGATCACAATTGATCACAATTTAACCCGAAACCGTCAACAAGGTCCTTGATTTTCAGAATGCCCTATTGCGAAATCAGCTGAGGCGATAGCAACTTAATATGCTAACTAACTTAATATATAAACATATGCTTTCACTTTCTATCATCCCTCAATGGCAAAGTAAGAAGCTTGTTGACTGCTAAATTCCACAAAAAAGGACATAGAGCACCACCTTGTGGTATTCCTTTAGGTACTCATCCCTTTGCCAAAAAAAAGTAAAAAGGCCCCCGAGTTAGATCAAGCTAGTCTTCGAGGTGCTGACATTTTTGAATGCGACATTGAATATTTAGTAGTTTGGAGGGTAGTCAGTGGGCATTTATAGGGCCCAAGCAGTGCCTAAGGTGACCATCAATAAGTCGTTCTAGTGCTGTTAGAATGAGTGATCATAGACCGACAAGTCAGAGGTTAACATGAAAGCATTTACCTGCTTTTATAAAAATGTGAGTACAAAGTAATTTGTTTGCATTGTTAGACTCTTGAACAGTAAAAACACCTCTGCAAGGCCTACGGCAATTTCTAGACCGACCACTTTTTGAAGTGTAGCAAAATTTACTTCTAGCAATTTGTAACTCCAAACAATTCAATCATAACAACCATAAAGTCGTTATTTATAACTTGTTTACGATCGGACAATAAAAATTAAATATTATTCAAAAACAACCTTGGCGGTGTGCGTCGCCTCCGGTCGGTCGTCGGTCAGAGACAATGATCAACTATCAACAATCATTTATTGAAAGAGAACAATGTTCGGTTAGCCTGAGGCAATAAATGAAGTATATGATCAAGGTGTGATTAATTATCATAATTTTTTTTTATGATTTTGAACATAAAATTTACATGTCAAGCCCGAGTCTTGTGGTTTGTTTTTAGATCGAAGGCTTTGCATTTACATAATCCATAAGTTGTTAGGTGTTAAACAATTATTGAGGACCATAAAAATTGACAAGTAATGCACCTGGAAGGCTCATGTTTTTATGGGCGGATTTAATGGCGGACGGAAGTTGTCCGCCATTCAATGTAATAATAAGCCTGGTACTAAAAATATTGTTAAGAAAGGGATAAAGTCGGGGATCCATTGTACTTGCTCTTGGACTTTAGTGCTAAGCGTCCACAAAGCAACAACATAGATCGACTGTGCCAGAGATCGTTACATGGTGATATCTCACTCTAAGTTTTCTAATCGAAAGATCAACAAAGCAGCTTGATCGATGGTCAAACCGATAACCAAATTGATCAAATGGTACTGCTATCGTCTGTCACCTTAAATCGATAGCCTTGGCACAACGAACGGGGAAAGTAAGAGCGGGAAAGTCATGAATTTTCTGTCGTACATAAATAAAATTCTGTGCTCAACAGCAATTCTAGCTAAGAAGGAGAAGGGCACCTTGTCGCCTTTTGGTGCTAAGCCAAGGGTTCTCTGAACATTAAATGAACCTAGTGAGGGAGGAAGCTTTATGGACTCCGTGAAAGATGAAGTCAAGTACTACAAATACCGGGGATAGGCTTTCGATAATGATGATGAAAGAAGACCTGAATGTGACTCGCTACCAGTTGCGCGGAAGAAGGGTGCGTGGAGTTTCTATGTGAATGAACTTTTCTAAACGACCAAATTCAATCCACAATGGTCCAAATTCACAATTGATCCAACTCGTGGACCCTACAGACTTTGTTCTGTGAAAAACTTTTAAAGAAAAGCCAAAAAATGCAACGCTCCTTACAACGGCGACATTCATAAGATGTTTAGAATTACACAGTTTAGCTTACTAGCGGACCCGATAAACGTTGTCTTTTGGAAAATTCTTAAAATAAACCTGACAAATGTTTATTGGAAGATTCCAACTATTGACAAGTCAAAAATACTAGCGGGCCCCCAGGCGTTGTTAAAGGATACGCTAGGCAATTCATACAACAATTGTTACTGCAGTTGACATTGCAATGTCTGTCGTGTGGGTCATTTAAATAGTATAAATTGAATTCACACAGTCCTTGAGCACTTGTATCTTTCAACCAACGCAACGGATTTTGATGCGATTTTCAGTTGTTTACCGAATGATCTGTGAGGAAGGCTCATAGATATGTATGTATTTCACCCTTACAAGAATAGTGCAAAATGGCTGCTCATAAACCTTCGCTAAGGAACTATTTAGAGGGTCTTTCCATGTTAGGGTCTATTGGAAACCATATCTAGATTAAGGGCGGAGTCAACATAGGTGATGCTTTGATTTTCTGGCTGCAAAGAGCTTAGTCCAGCTTTGTTCAAAACCTTACGATAAGGCGAAGATTGTTAACTTTACACCAACTTTCGGCAATAATTAGACCAATACTAGCCTATGGTCATTTGGCTTGGTGGAAAGCTTTAGAAAAGAGCACAAACCTGAAAACTTTGACAAAAGTTCAAAGACTTGCGTGCACAGGGGCAATGAGATGCACTCCAACTTCGGGACTGGAGGTTATACTCAATTTAATACCCCTAGATCTCTTTGTTCAAGAATCTGCGGCTTAAAGTGCTTTGAGACTTAGTCAGGCTAAAGTCTGGAAAAACAGTTCCATAGGACATGCTCAGATCCTTTATAAAGTTATGGGTCATAGTACTACAACAGACTATAAAATACACGAACTTGATTTTAATAAACCATTCCAGGCTGCCATCCTAAGCAGAGATGCTATACTCCAGTGAGTCGTCAATAGCTATCTTTACTGATGGCTCTTAGATGGACACTGGTGTAGGAGCAGGCTTCTATTCTGAATCTCTCAAGTTAACCGCCTCGCTTAGGTTTTCAGACTACGGTAGTGTCTTCCAAGCAGTGACAACAGCCGCTAAACAGGTATTAATGATGGCGATATCAAAGGGCACGGTAGTGCCCAGCCAAGTTCTAGCACTACTCCCTTTTTACAGGATCGAACTCAAACACATTTTTAACCCTCCATAACTTGTGAGCCCATGGAGTTAGAAGCTTTAAATTTGAATTTCGTATTAACTTCATGGGCACAAAGGCCCTGTAAAAAAAATAATTTTGTAGAACCACTACTTCCTGAGATATTGGCCAGTAAAAATTTCAAAAACCGTAATTGACTGACTGACTGACTGACTGATCATCAAAATTATGAAGCACTTCTAACAATAGCAGAATCTTGAAATTTGGTACAATGGTAGGTTTTCAGCTGTATACAAAGGAAAAAATCGAAAATTTCAATTTTCTCATTCAGGGGGCGTGGTATCCGCCCACTTTCTAAAACTGGTCGTAGGATCTTGAAATTCGGAAGTCTGATAGGGTTTTGGTTGAATATAAGAAAAATGTAAGTAAAATATTTTAGTTTCATTTATGGGCGTGGTTTCCGCCCACTATCTTAAAACGGTAGTAGGATGTGGAAATTTAGAATTCTTGTAAGGTTTTGGTTCAATAACATGAAAAAAATGAGAAAAAAAATCTATTTTCATTTAGGGGCGCGGTATCCGCCCACTTTGTTAAAATGCTCGAAAACGTTTAAATTCGAAATTCTGATAGGGTTTGGGTTGAGTAAAAGAGAAAATAGGTATATGTACAAAATTATAGTTTTATTACAGGGGCGTGACTGCCACCCACTTTCTTTAAATGGTCATAGGTTAAAATATAGAATTCTGGTTTGTTTAACTTCATAAAACTCCATGAGTAACTTTCCTTAGTGGTTTCACAATGGACACTTGATATCTAAATGTGACATCTAGACAGCCACTCTAACCTAACCTACCTATTATTTATTTATAAATTGACAGAGAAATTTTACTGTTAGTTTGCAAATTGCTAGCTTATTAAGTTATTTCGAAGTTCATGCTTTCATAAAGAAAAAAAAAACTTTGCAAAAAGATGTGAGATCAGAACAAAAACATAAAATGTAAAAAAAGAGCCAAGTTCTCTTATGTGCGAACAGCACTGTGTAAAAAGTTAGCCACCAAAAGTAATGAGATCTAAAAGAACGCCAAGTTCTTACATGTAAAAGTGTTATATTGAATATTTTAAATCATAGAAGATAATACAACAATATTAAAAGAAAACAGAAAATAGTTGGGATGAAAATTTACAAGTGCACTTGGCAAGTTTTCTTTTGAAGCGTGATTAATAACATTTTAAAACTTGAACAGTGAACTTGTAAATTTTCATCCCAACTATTTTCTGTTTTCTTTTAATATTGTTGTATTATCTTCTATGATTTAAAATATTCAATATAACACTTTTACATGTAAGAACTTGGCGTTCTTTTAGATCTCATTACTTTTGGTGGCTAACTTTTTACACAGTGCTGTTCGCACATAAGAGAACTTGGCTCTTTTTTTACATTTTATGTTTTTGTTCTGATCACCTTTTACATTGATAGCCAAGCGGCAATAAAACCGATTAAAGCTTGTTTCATGCTGCCGCGAAGAGCTTAAGGTTCTTGGCGCACAGCACAACATTAGACTCTGCTGGTTCCCAGGCCACAGCGATATACCAGGCAACGAGAAAGCCGATGAATTAGCAAGATTAGGGTCAACGCAAGCCAAGCTCAGCTGGTCAGCATCCTTACCTGTTATTTAAAACAGGAAATCTCAAAAAGAATAACTATTAAGACGGATGAAAGGTGGAACCTTCTTGGCACCTGTGGTACTACAAGAAAGATCTGGCCATGTTTTAAAAAATTATTCAACTACACTTTGGTTAGGTTATCATATGAAAAAAATGAGAATCAGTTCAGATGATCTATGCAGAGGATGCGGTGACGAAGAGGAGCATGAAGACACTTCACACTTTTTATGTCACTGCCCCGCACATTCCCATCAGAGGAAGAAATTTCTCGGCAATTATTTCTCCGGGGACTTAGAAGAACTCTCTAGTACTCCAGTTACTAACATTTAGAACATCATCAATGCCTCTTAATGGCTTGGTTAATTGAACACATAGGTTGTTATTTTTAGCTTGCGTGGCAATACTCAAGGGTATCACAACGGATCTGCATTGATCTAAGTGTGACAGTAACGAGATCAACTGTCAGCCTCTCATCCTCACCTTACTAACCTTACACCAACGAGAAGTAATGTGCAAACCATCGTTCATCAGAGACACTGTCTCGTCCACAGCAGATAAGAGTCGCCTGCTCAAGAGTTGCACATCGTCGGCATACAAGTGAATAAAACAATTCTTTACTATACAAATGTGATAAGTCGTTAATGAAGATTCAGAAAAAGAAGTGGTCTAAGTGTAGATCCTTGTGGGACCGCGCGAGATATATTGGTCAAGGTGGAAGATTTAGCATTCGAAACTACACATTGTTTTCTACATTAAAGATATGAGCGAATCAGTTTACAGGATTCGGTTGTAAAACCAAAACTTTGTTGCAGGTTTCTGCAAAGAATTGAGTGATTGACAGTATAAAATGCCTTGAGACGTCTAGTAGAGGTACCAGAACAAAAAGATTTGTATCTATTGGAACCAGCTTTACCAAAATGTGCCCGATCGGGCCATTTGGCCCTTAGTTCTTATTTTGGCCCGTGGCCCTTGGCTAACATGAAATGGCTCGCATATCATATTTTTTCCTCCATAAACAAGTTCCCATATTGAAAATGACACTGAACTCATTCATTCAGACTGACGATTGCTTTTCATTTGTTTTGGATTTTGAGACCCACGACTTTTGGTTTGAGGACGATGTCCTCTCTGCTTTTATGCAGCCGGAGTTAAAGATTTGTAGAGGCAACGAGGGCAGCACTGCTACTTTTAGCCAGATCAACCTCCACCACTGTCTTATCGGTGTTTTCATCGTCTGAGAAGGAATGAAGTAGGACTTCCTCGCTTAGAGTAATGCCTAGAGTAGTCTTCAGTTTCCATGTCGGAATTACTGTCGACTGCGAGATCAGCTTTCACGTCGGATGGCTTGTTAGAGGTTGAAGAGGTCGATGGTTCCACGTGTGGACCTCCATATTGGTGTTCTTTGAAGTATTTCCTTCCACTGAAGGGGGCTCTGGAGGGGTTGCATTTAGCGAGTCTTCGTCTTGCTTGTAAATACGGACCATGATTTCGTCAAAACCGCATTTAATCACGCTTTCGGTCGCAGCCAGTGGAGCTAGTGATTCCCTATTGATCACCAAGAGACCTGATCTACAGCGACCCACTGTCTCCTTCTCAACCAATGGGACTTTCCAGTTGTGAGAAGGCTGGTTTGGATTACATACTCATTTAAATCAGTTTCATGACAATATTTGGGCCGTTGTGAAGAGCCGGGACCATTATGCGTGATCTTGGTCGGCAAGAAATATTCTCCCTTGTAACAACCTCGAGCTTGCCAACCGGTCAGACTTCTGGAAAGCCATTGACAGCAGCCCTATACAGATTGAAAGATCTCTTATCTCCACAGGCGATGAGTTTGATACGATTTTGGTACCATCCTGCATCGGCTGTGTCTGAGAGAAGTCCCGGATTCTCCTCGATGACAGATAAAAATCTGAAACACTCATGAGCCTTGACGTCTGCCAATTGATCATTAGAAATGTTACCATCCACATGACCCCTGTCAATGACCGTGGCTATGATCTTGCCTTTGAGCGCGTCGCTTAAGAAAAGATCTTTATTGAAGTCAGTTGGTGCTGCTGGAATGCACCTTCTGCCGTTTCGCTTCAGGCTTGTCGCCCCCAAGAGACCTATTACGCTTTGACGTTGAGTCGCTTCAGGTTGGTTTGGTGCTTCTGCTAAGGAAGCCACTGGCCCACTCGAGTTTTCGCATTTGCTCCGGGGTTCTTTCAGCCGCTGGTAAGATACCGACTGCGGACAGAATTCGCTTAGCATTACGCTTATATCTATCTAGACTAGTGGCCCGCACATTTTGGAAATGGCCCCCAAAATGACCCTTGAAATTTTTTTCTTCGCGGCAACGCTGATCGGAACTCTAATTTCATCAGTTACCAAAAGTAATGCAGATTTGCAACTTCGTTGAGATGGGAAGCCAAACTGGTGTGTGTCTAGTTTTTTTCGTTTAATTTTTCTTACCACTTGTTTAGGGTGAGTTTTCAAAGTATTGGTACAAACCTGAAAAAAAGAGAAAAAAAGAATGTTAGTTCAAAACAATTAAACAATTTTCTTAAAGGTTCTTAAATCCTAAAAGAAAACGCATTACACTGAATTATTAGATTCTCGACATCATCCCCATTTTAAGCTCATTAAGAACTCAAAAACCCAGTCAGCATCAAAAAACAGAAAAAAAAACACACAAAAGGATTGAAATTTCTTATTTATTTTAGCCTTTCTTCTTTTCCAGACAAGAAACGTAAAAAAAATAAGCATTCCATTTTTTGTCATTTTTATGCACATTAAATAATGTCAGCCTTGGTTTAGGCAATTTACGCTTCAATTATTTTCTTCATTTTCTTTTCAAAGTCTGCAGAGGTAGGTTTACTATAGAAGAGACAAAAAATTTCATAAGTCAAGTAAGAAAACAGCAAAAAAAAGGGTTTTGAAGGTTTTCTTTTATTTTTTTGCTGCTAGTCTATGAGGCTTACATAATCTTAGAGAGAAAAAAAAATGGAAAACAGACATAATCTTCTGCATGATGCAATGCGTACACATTCCATGTTGACAGGTCTTTTCGCAAAATGTTTGTCTTCGTTCGTTTTTTTTTTTTTATATTTTGTCTGCCCAGGTATTCGTTTACAGTTTACATTATATTGTCAGTTTTGACGATACCTTATTCAAAATGAAGAAGACGGAGACAAAAAACAGCCCGAGGCAAAAAGATTAGAAGTGACATTTTGCTAGCTTGCATCAACCGAGTTGACTTAAGTATGTCAACTTTGTTGGAAAATGTCAAATTTGTTTTTGTTTTTTTTCATACATGCAACACACGTTTCACACACGCAGGCATACACATTTTTACGTGATTTTCGAACAGTGGAATCGAATCGCTATGAAACTGAAAAAAAAGTTCGCAAGTCAGTAGGAATAAGATGGTTGGGCATGGGAATTCGAGACAAGAAAGAGATAGCACTTTACTGGAAAACTCAATTTCAATCTAAACCAACGTTTTGAATACGTAGAATCTCCAATTATCTGCATTTTATTTCATTTTCTTTAGAAGTGAGTTCCACTGTTCAAATCATCATCGACGTTGTCGGTCGTTTGTCATAACTCTGTGACGGTCGGTCGGTTGTTAGTTTTTTATTTCCCAGTCAAACCCCCGATCGATGGGATTTCCATTCAATTACTGGTACGTGTTGTTGTTTTTTTGTATTCTATGTTTGTGTTTCTGTCAGCACAGCAGCAGCAGGAGGACCTTACAAATAGGGACACAGCACCCTCCGTAGCCGTATTTGTCTAGGATAGGGATAGGTCATTGACATTGGTGCAATATTTTCATCAAACTGTTTTGCTTTGTTTAGGGTGACCTAAATGGGAATCAGGAGTTTTTCGCTCCACAAAAAAAAGGAAGAAAACAGAAAACGATATTAATTGAATTCGCTGTCATTCATTTCAGTTTCTATTCTTTGTTGTGTTGCAGGAGTCGATGTTGGAAACAATAATTAAATTGAAAATCACGCTTGAATCGATTGGAGGGTTCTTTCTTTTTCTATGAAATCCATTGTGATTGAATTCTATGGGGGATTAGTTTGTCCAGCTTATCAGCAAGGGGACAGAAATGGGAGTCGGGAAATTATTCTCAAAGGAACTGTAGTCTTAATCCTAAACCATTGAAAGTTTGAGTTCCATTTGGAACACTTATGCGTGTATTTGCGAGAGGATGTGTCGACTGTAAGGGATTCACGGGCACAACACGGACAGACACACATCTCAAACTCATTAACAACAATTCACAAGTCAACATTTAGTTGTAAACAAATTAAAATTACCTATCTGATACTTAATTACAATGTTTTTCAACTCCATCGATTGAATAAAATACAATAAACCTTCAACGTATTGACACAAAGCAATTTTCATACTTTCCAGCACTAATAACCCTTTTTTTGCTGTTAAACAATAAAAAATAATTACAAAAATCAAAGGCGAAAAAGAAAATGATAATAAATTAAAAATTGTATTCATAAAGCAGCATGCAATCGTCAATCTCTGTTGTATCCATTTATTAAAAAAAAAAAAAACTATATTTATCTGTCTATCGGATTGTTTGGCGTTGTTGGTGGCTGTTGTACTGTGTTAGTTTGAATCGCACAAAACGACAGCGACGAAACGAGTTGCGACGAGATACAAAAAACAAATTACACTTGAAAACGCCATAGCGGACAGAGAGTCAATTAAATCTAATTGGATTATGCATCATGAACTAAAAGAAAAGCAAAATGTGAAAAAAATAAAAACATGATACAAATATTAAATGAAATAAAGTCAAGACGGAGAGTGTGGGTTTTACCAGTTTGCTCAAATGGGAGGATTCGAACAAAATTGCGAGGAACGGTATCGTTTATGGATTTAAAAGAGTCAACATGACCTTTCGCTAGAGAAATTGTGTGTTTGCTCATCGTTTGTAACTACTTCGCACTTTTATTAGTTCCACTGTTTTGCATATCACAATTGACTTTTTCGCAAAGCTTGCAAAACGAGTTGCGAAGGCATTTTAAACAATTTTTATGGCTGAACTGTATTGTTTGAAAGTAATGAATTTACGTCAAACTTTCTGTTGAGATGACACACTTCTATTTCGATAAAAAACGACTTCGCAAACATTGCAAAATGGATTGCGAATTGAATTTGACATATTTTTTAAGCAGATATTTAAAAGTGTCAACGTTCATGCAACGTCTTCGCAAAAGTTTTCAACTTGTATTGTTGAGATAATTTTTAAAATTTCTATTTTGCAAAATGTAAAGGGTCATTCATTTCGTGGTTTCAAGTTGGAAGCGCTGGCATTTTATACGTGACAAGCTTAGCTGTCATCTTAAATGTCATAATCTTTGTTGAATGTTTGGCATTTTTACGATATTGGATCGCTTAACAATCGCGTTGTTAAAATTACTAAAACTTACTACAAAAGTAGTAATTCAAACGTAGCACATTACGCAATGAATATGGTCATAATCGACCGACAACGCAAGCAATCGGTAAAACTGTGAACAATGTCGAACTAATGTCGCAACGCCTGTGTATCATTGCAATGCAATTTCAGTCGAAAATATTGCTGCTGCAAGAACAACTGTTGCTGGCTGATGTTTCAAATTTATCAATTTGCCGGCGTTCGCAAAAATTGAACGTGCCTTACACTTCACTTTGCATTGGATTCGCATCTCCATTCTTACAAAACTTCAAATAACGCAACAGTTGAATCCTGCTGACCATTCACAACGCCGACATAGATACGCTTCTTGGGTTTTGAAACAACAGAGAATAAACACTGATTTTTCGAACAACATTTTCTTTAGCGACGAGGCACTTTTCTCACTTGATGGATATGTAAACAAACAAAATTGCCTTAATGGGGCTCAGAAAACCCACAATTGATCGAAGAGGTGCTATTGCATCCAGAAAAAGTGACTGTTTGCTACATCCAGCCGCATATCTGCGAAGATGCCAATAGGCTGACTGTTATTCAATTTGGAGCGATATGGTCGAATGATAACCGATTTTTTTGGCCGGCTATTGAAAATCGTGACTCGAACGATATTTGGTTCCAACAAGACGGGGCAACAGGCCAAACAAAGCGCCCAATTATGCGCCTTATTGCGTGAGAAGTTTCCTGGTCACTTAACTTCATGTTTTGGCGACGTCAATTGGCCCTCAAGATCATGCGATTTTTGTCTCTGAAGCAACGCAAAAGACAGTAACTACACGAACAGTCTCCGAAACTTTTTAAATGAAAAACCAACATTTGCGAAAAAATTATCAAGAATTTTCAAAAGAATCACCTGCTGCGAAACTCCCGAGGCGGTCATTTGAATGATATTGTTTTTCCGCTTAATGCTATCAACAGACAAAACTACATCTGTCCATCGCCTAGGACAAAACGTCACTGTTGGTAGCAGCAATTTCGAGGTAGCTCAGGAGTTCACCTACCTTGGAACAAACGACACCTTTGTGGAGATCTGACGTCCAGTAAACCTTGCGAACTGCTGCTTCTTTGGTTTGGCTCAAAACTCTTCACTCGAAATACTAAGTGCCTGCTAAAGAAGACTTTGATCTTGCTCTACGGCGCGGCGCCGCGCCAAGTGCTGGACGATAAGTGAAAAAAGGAAAATGGTACTTGGCACTTTCGGAAGGAAAATTCTTTGACGGATTTTCAGTCCCGCATTCGACGATGGCGAATGGAGGAGGAGGTTCAACCACGAACTGTACGAGCTGTAACAAGATGTGGACAAAGTTCAGAAACCGAAGAAAAGACGACTACATTGGTTCTGCCACATCGAGCGAATGGACGACAATTCTCCAACCAAGAAAGTCTTCTCGTGGCAACCCCAAGCCCGAGACGAAAAAGAAGACCGAACCTACGGTGCAAGGATAAAGTAACTGCGGATGCGAGAGCACTTGGTTTTGGCGACTGGAGAGTGCATGCAAGGGACCGTTCCCGTTGGAAGGCTGCAATGTCTCAGGCTGAGATCCTTCATGGATTGGTAGCCGGCTAGGTAAGTAAGTAATGGCAAAGTCCAAGGTTTACAATGAAATAAAATTTTCATTGAGAATATATTGTCGTGTGTGTTTTATTAAGCTTTACTTTCAAAACTGAAAATTGAATGACCCTCTACTTCTCAAATTTCGCAAATCTTTCCTGCGAAGACACATTTATTAATAAACGTTTCGCACTCGTTATGTTTAAAAAGGCAGAAGTTCAAATAAAATATTTTCGAAAATTCACACCAAGTGTGCTCAAATTTTGCAAAATTGTTGTTCTCTTCTGTTTCAGTTAACATCCAACAAGTGAATTCAAGTCTTCGAAAAGTTCGCAAAATGAATTGCAATGCCTTTTAACTCAAAGAATGATTTCGCACCTATTAAAAAAATCGGTCAAGATGCATTTCGCAAGCATTTCAAAATGATTTGCGCATTATTTTGCAAAGATGGATGGAAGTAAATAGAATGTCTTTGGAAGGTTTGCAAACTTTTGAAATACGTGCGACACGTTTTTGCAACTTTTGCAAAATATATTGTTAAGAGTTTTTACAAGAATTTTCACTTCACAAATTTTAAATTCATTTTTTGTTCGCTCTTTTTGCATGCGACAACTCAAAAATTGACGCATGCAATCAATTTCCATAAATTGCATGGTAAATTGCGAAAATATATCTGCAACCTTAGCAACCGTTGCCGTTGCAATACGGAATCCAATTCAGTTTTTACTTTTTGTGTTATTACACCAGGATTTAATGACCTTTGCTAACAATGTTGGCTCATTCTCCACTTAACTTTTCATCAAAACCTCTGCAAATACTCTGCATACCGCAGAGTTTACGAACCCATAACCGACCTTTATGTCAAATCCTATACTGTAAGTCACAACGAAATGCAAAAGAAAACTAAAAAAAGGAAACAGAAATTAAAATTGAAAACGTTTGTTTGTGTAACGATTTTTTCATTCACTCTCCCCTTCTCCTCTCGCTCATTTCTCTACACTTTTCGCAATTGCAATCCATTATTATAATTAATTGCTCCTCGGGCATTGTTGCCTCCTAACATGATTTCTGCCACCATTTTCATTTCAATTAAGCTGTAAACGTTTTGCATTCATTTGCTGCAATATGAATACGTGTTTTGTTGATTTCTGTTTTTGCAATGTTGTTTTTTTTTGTTTGTTTGTGATTTTTTTATGGTTTTTTGAAATGACTGTCGAGAAACTGGCACGTCGGTCGTCGATTAAATCAATAAAGAAGCATTTAAAACAACAACGTGATGAGGTACACAGTTGAAAAACTCAAAATCTACAAACATCTTTTCAACGCGCACTCCCCGGACTATAGAAGAGAGAATAAACAACAAATCATCAAATTAAAAGACTTTTATGCATGCAACAAACATCACATTGATGATGACAGCGAAAATGTTGAATCTGACACAAAGGTGTCACGGACAGTCGTTGCTCCCCCTTAGATTTTATGCGTTTTTTTTTTCTGCAACTCTTTTATCGTTGCTTCTTATTTTTCTTCATTTTCTTTGTTGAATTTATAAAAATAAAAAAATTGACACAAAGTCGTAAAGTTGATGCTTCAACTGAATTGCATCAATGAGAGAGTGATTTCATTTTATTGATGCCAGCCAGCAGCAGGGGCATTGAGATTTATTATTAAACCAAACAAACCAAATGTTTGTGCTTTGTGCACTCATCGTTGTCGATGAGTTCGTTAAGTGAGATTAGTAGAGCGAGGACAATATTCTGAATAAAATTATAATTTGAAGGTTGACCCTCATATCGATTGGGAGGAGAATTATTGAAAACGGCAATACAAAAAAAGAAAGTAAGTATACGCCGTAGAAGCCAGACGTTTATTCTGTAGGTATTTCATTATCCTGTGCAAACTTTGGCGAAGTAAAAATCATCCATTACTAAGCAAGTAATGTTTGGCAGACAGTTTACTTAGGATAACCCCGAAAATGTTTTAAAATGTCAACAAGGTAACGTGAGGAGTCGGTAAATACAATTTTGCAAGAAAGCGGAAATTCGATGTTTGTTTGTTTGGTTGAGTTGAAGGGAAAACTGTATGCTTTGTCAATAGAAATCCACAATGACGATTATGTCGATTTGAGTGGTTTTGCTTGGGCGGTTAAAACTTTTAACAGGTGTTTTTGGAGAAAAGGGACATCTAGAAGCAATTTAATGTGAGGCGGAGATGTGATGAAGGAAACGATTAAGCAGGAACAACATTTTCAAATAAAAACGTTTCTTTTTTAGCTTGAGGGTGGTTCGATTGGTGCTTAGCCTCAGTGGCTAATGGCGCTGGTATCGCACGGTGGTGTTGTACATTCCTGTAGATGACTACTGTCGAAATTTCAGACAGGTTGAACTCATTATTGCGGGTTGAAGAAGGTTTGCCCGCGGATTTATGAATAAACAGAAAAAAGCAATATCGATTCTTGTTCTTGTTGAAATCGTGCAACGAAATCAAAGAGCGTTTGGATGCTGTGTATGATGACTCTTCTCCTTTAATGGCGACTGTCAAAAACATGTTAAACGAACGTCAACGTGGTCCTACGTTCGGGTACCCTGAAAACGGTCAAAACGGAGGATAGCTCGACAAAAATCTACGATCTTGTTTTGGAAGACCGACAATTGACGGTAAGCAAGATGTCTGAGACAGTAGACGTCGGTCGTATACTGCATGAATTTTTGGAATTAGAAAGCACTCGGCAAGATGTGGGTGCCACGTGTGCTCACTCCGGACAGCAAACGCAACCGTGACTCCACTTCAGAGCTGTTTCTGTGTCGCAACGGAAAACAAGAGCTGCAAGAGAAGAGTACCTACCGCACAAAAAGGAGAAATGAGAAAAAGACCCTGCGAAGGAAGAAAAGAGCATCCGCAATTTCTCAGCTCAAAGATCTAGAAGAGTCTCGGGCCAAAAACAACACCCGGCGTTTCTTTAAAAGGTCGAAGCAATTAGCTTCTGGTTTCAGAACCGGGACACAGGCTCTTCGAAACAGTGAAGGAAACCTAGTCACCGATCCACAGGGAATTGCACATGTTTTCAAGTAGCACTTCCAACAGCTGCTGAATGCGCAAAATGTCGAGCGAGCTGATGGCGAAAGAGAAGCAAGACCAGTCAATGAAGACCCAGTCCCAGCCCACAGCACAGAAGAGGTAGAAAGAGCCATCCAAAAGCTAAAAAATAACTAGTCTGCCGCGCCGGGTCGGATGGCATACCTGTGGAACTATTTACATTACATTACATTTCACAGTACTTCGCACATAAATGTTACGAACTACAGACACATAGCAGCACTATTGACTGAGACCATCGACTGGCACAGAACAAGACATACAACAGAGAGAGACAGATAGACACATAGAAAGAAAGCACACATAACAGAAACCTACGTGGTTCAGAGGAGGAGACTTAGATTTGTATTGTCTCATGTTATCGCACAGGTGGCCTCAGATAAGCTGGCGATTTTTGTAGAAAAAGAATGCTGCTGAAGCTGGGGTTTGAACCCGTAGCGTTCGGCTTAGCAATCCACTACTCTATCCTCTGAACCATGGCCACCTGCTGTGGAACTATTTAAATATGGAGGAGGTGTTTTGATCAACCGCATGCACCAGTTCATCACCAAAGTGTGGGAGGAAGAATGCATGCCCACTGACTGGTCGATAAGCTCCATATGCCCCATCCCCCTGCTTAATGTTGCATACAAAATCCTATCCAACGTACTGTGTGAGCGTCTTAAACCTTTCTGCAACACAATAATCGGCACGTACCAGTGTGGCTTTAGGCCAGGCAGAACAATCATAGACCAATTATTCACACTGAGGCAGATCCTGGAAAAGACCAACGAATTTCAAATCGAAACCCACCATCTTTTCATCGACTTTAAAGCTGTGCCGCATGATGCTAAACAATACGCAGTGCAGTGTGCAAATGAGTAACAGCTCATCCGAGTTATTCCAAACATGCGCAGGGTTTAGACAAGGAGATGCCCTGTCATGTGACTTCTTCAACATAGTCCTGGAGCAGATAGTGTGCAAGGCAGGTTTGAGCACTATCTTCAGCAAGTCCACCCAGCTCCTAGGCTATGCGGACCACATAGACATCATCGGTCGATCCAAGAGAGCTGTGCTTGAGGCCTTGACAGCGATTGAAGAAC
Source organism: Sphaerophoria taeniata (assembly GCA_943590905.1). Classification (NCBI taxonomy): domain Eukaryota; kingdom Metazoa; phylum Arthropoda; class Insecta; order Diptera; family Syrphidae; genus Sphaerophoria; species Sphaerophoria taeniata. Next base: position 267,106,073 of record OX016540.1, read on the forward strand.
AGGCAAAAACTCGTTGGTATTGAAGTGAATGGGGACAAAACAAAGGACATGCTATCAACAAACAAAGCAACATTTGTCCACCGCCTAGGACAAAACGTCAGCAGCAATTTCAAAGTAGTCAAGGAGTTCACCTACCTTGGAAAAAACATCAATCCCATAAACGACACCTTAGTGGAGATCCGAAAAAGAATTACCCTAGCGAATCGCTGCGCTTTCAATAAGGCCAAACAACTGGGTTCAAAACTCCTTACTCGAAAGACAAAGTGTCTGCTATACAAAACTTTGATTTTACCAGTCCTACTCTACGGCGCGCGCCGAGTGCTGGCCGATAAGTAAAAAAGGGGAATTGATACTGGGCACTTTCGAAAGAAAAATTCTTCGACGGATTTTCGGTCCGGTAGGCGACGATGGCGAATGGAGAAGAAGGTACAACCGAGAACTGTATGAGCTGTACCAAGATGTGGATGTAGTCTAGAAGGCCAAGAAAATACGACATTGGCTCGGCCACATCGAGCGAATGGACGACAACGCTCCAGCTAAGAAAGTCTTCTCATCCCAGCCTCCAGGTTCGAGACGACAAAGAAGACCGAACCCACGGTACAAGGACCAAGTGACTGCGGATGCCAGAGCGCTTGGTTTCGGCGACTGGAGAATACATGCGAGGGACCGTTCACAATGGAAGGCTGAGATCCTTCATGGATTGTGAGACAGATAAACAAACAAACAAACAACAGACCCACTTGGCGAAGTAAACAGTGAGCATCCACCATGAACGGGTCCGCCCGGCTCACACCTCCGTCATAATGTATTATGAAACCGTAAACCGTAATTGTATTTGATCCTTGATAAGTTGTCTATGATCTAAGCCATAATAAACGTCAAAGGCCATACTTGCCATTGCATCCACAACACACGAAATTACTTCAATCCTCGATACTTTCTTGCTCCTTGTGTAAACGCCATCCAAAGGCCCCCAACAGGTGAGCCAATTTCCTCAAAAATTAACTCGCCTCAAAGTCGCACAGCAGGTGTAAAGTATTGTATTAATTGTTCCATACAAATAACAATTAAGACTTTTTAATTGCTTGCCACAATTTTGCACTTTCGGGTCCTTAATACTTTATCGTATTATACTCAAGACCTCCCGTTGTGATTCTCTAATGCCGCACTCAAATAAGTCTCTCTCTCTCTCTCTCTTCCTCTTGCTCATGGCCATTTTTTCCAGAGGATGCTGTCCTTAATCCATAACACAAAACTCCTACTCGCACCTCTGACCTAGCCTCTGTGTGTCGGTGCGCCGCTGTTGCTGTGTGTCTCTCAATACTTTTAGCAAATAAATTAAGGACGAACAAAAAATACAAAAAAATGAAACTAGGGCAGTTCGAATAAACTAGAACACGACCTAACCCCCGTGGAGAATTTAAATTAAATTCCCTCGACACACACAGGCACACAAGGATGAAAAACGTTCGCTTGAAGAGTGTATGAATTTTGTCCTTGTGTCTGTGTCTGTGTATATTTTAAATCCTTGAATCCATTTAATCACACTTTAGACTTTGAATTAAACAACAAAAACAATAAAAAAAATGTTCTATCTCGCAGCTGACAAGGATTTTTGCTAGTAACGGCGGGCGTGAGAGCTTGTGATTGGGGGGAGGTTCATCAAACCACCCTTTATTTTTTCTTAGTGTATTTTGTTTTGAGTTCTTCTTCGTTCATGAACAATACATACTTGATTCAAATCACAATTTATCTCGTTTGATTAAAAAGAAAATCCTCGTTTATGTCTTTCGTTGCTCTCTAAAGTATCCCTTAACTTCAATTTGGGAGCGATACTTTGGGTTGCGACCAAAAAACAAAAAAAAACAGCAAACCGAGTTTAGGGTTCATGTAAGGATGATGTTTTTTGCACTTTAGCAGTTTATTTTTATGTTTTTTTTTCTCTTATAGCGTCTCCTTCTTTTGGGGATAAGAGATGTGAATTGTTGTTTATCTCGCATGACATTTTTTTTGGCGAAAGCCATTTTGAATGAAATTATTCCGACACCAATGCCCTATGAGAATCCGAAAATGCGATACAGAAAACCATCTGGAAGAATTGTAATTGACAGTGATGTTATTCGTTACTGGTGTTGTCGCAATTTTGTTTCTTTTTTGCGCACGCTATTGAGTCATTTTTCGTCAAATCATCATCGTCGACACTTGGAAATAGTGTGAACAAGATTAAGTGACGTTCCTTGTGGAATTGAGGCTTTTACAATGAATTTGGCTCGACATGGACTATCACATATAATATTTTTCTCAATTAAGTGCAATTGTGGTTTTTACTTCTTTTACGTGATGTGAAAGTTGATGGCATTTATTTCGGATATAATCGGCTGGAAGACGGAGTGTTTGATGGGGATGGATGCTATTTGTCAAATTGTTAATGTTGTCATTTCGGACTCTATTGGACTTAAGCCAGTTTGACGTCTTTTGAAAGAGTTTATGGGGTCATTAGAAAAAATTCTCAAGGTTGGACAACAGTCGAGGTTTTGCTCGTCGCATGGATAATTTCTTCAAAAGATCGCGGGCTGTCGAACAATTAGCGGAGACTCTCAACTGCTAGAAATAATGTCTGCTTTCTAGCAGTTGAGTCTTCGCAAATTGCTATGACGGGGTGAACCAGGCAAAAGTAGGGGGAAAACCTGTGGCATTTTTTTGATACGGATTCGTTGCTGCAGACTGAGGCAAAATGTCTTGAGCTTCAAATGGGTAAGCGAACGCATCACTTCAATCCGAATAAAGGCTAAATTCGCCAACATTAGCCTAATATTCGCGCATGCCCCTACAGAAGAGATGAAAGACGACACCAAAGACGAGTTCTACGAGCTCCTTGACAAAACGTATGATGCAATGTCCTAGCTGGGAAAAGCAGACGTCTTTGGTAGAACTGTCGGAAAGCTACTTCTACTTTCGACAATGGATTCTGGCTGATCGATTTTGCTGCGGGGCGAAATGTTGTAGCAACCACGTGGTTCCCTCATCTCAACATCCATAAAGTAACATGGAGATCCATAAAGGAACCTGGAGATCTTTTAATCAATCAACCGTCAACCAGATTGATCACATTTCGATCAACGGAAGGCACTTGTCCAGCATTAAAGATGTTCGAACTTTTCGAGGAGCCAACATCGACTTGGACCAATACTTCGTCGTAGCCAAAATAGTACATATTACGAATATCAAGATAACGGGCAAAACAAGGAAATGCTGCAAGATAATTCGACGTCAAATGACTACAATCGTAAGAGATCGCCAGATCCTTCTCTGATCGACTGTTCAGTAACCTCTTGCCGCCAACATCAAGTATCAAGCACCCATGGCAACATTGCCAGAAAGCCTCTTATGTGCTACGTTTCACGTAGTCACCAAAGCGAAACCCCCGGTTTGACGAAGAATGTATGCAGGCGCATGCAGCCAAGTAGGAGGCACACAAAGCAGCAATGCATAGAAGGACAAGAGCTGCTCGTGAGCTTTACAAACAAAAGAGGAGAGAGGAGGAACGCCGCCGGATTTTCAGGAGAAAAACGAGGGAGCATGAGAAGTGGCAGATCGAGGATGTTAGGGAAAGCCAACAGCAGGAATGAATTTCGGAGGTTTTACCTGAAGCTAAAGCAGCTGGCTCACGGTTATCGAGCAAGAAGCCTGTAGAGATGAACAAGGGAACATCATAGTAGAATCGCAGTCGACCATTTCTGTAGATTGTATATAACGGCGACGACGAACAGAATCCCAGGCATGAGCCATTCATTGGACACGATGTAGCCAACAATTCTGTGAACCTAACCTAGAAGGAGTGGAAAGATGGTCTATATGCCGATCTGTTCAAAACAGCAGGCGACGATCTAGATAGTAGCATGCACCAAATCATCATGGTCGGAAGAATGCATGGCCGATGATTGGTACCTTAGCATTGTTTGCCCGATCCTGAAGAAGGGAGAGCCTCTAAACTGCGCCAACTACAGAGAAATCAGACAATGCGCTCCAGTCCGTTGTGAACTTGGGCCTCAACCAACAGTCTCCGGTAGCCAGCGCAGTCTGCAAGTTGATTGAGGTCCTCTTTTGTGCGCCACGGTTGTGGTCATCCTTCCCTTCTTCGTTCTTCGCGAATGGTGTCGAAGGCTTTCGAGGCTGGAGCATTGCTGTCTATCTGCTCTAAATGACCGAGCCATCTGAGTCTCTTGACCTTGACCTTTCTACCCATCTGTGTAGATGCGGCCTTAAATCGATAAAAAGATGGTGAGTGCCGATTTGGAATTCATAGAATTTTGCCAAGATCTGTCGTTTAGTGAACATTTTTTCGATGGTAGACTTTCCTGGTCTGAAGCCACATTGATAAGGACCAATCAGATTGTTGACGAAAGGTTTCAGACGTTAGCATATTACAGCAGAGGATTGCTCTCTATTTAGCATCGCCAAGTCGACTGATAGGAAGGCTAAGGAATTTCGTACGCAAAAGTTCGATGACATGCTTTGTTTGCAAAGGTGTGTAAACGAGGGTCTGGTTGACCTAAGCGTTGTTCCCAGCTCGACCTATAATGTACATGTTTTATTTGAACCCAATCATGACATATTTGCACATTTCTAGATGTTTGCTCTACCATACCGAGCTGTACAGGCCACTGGAAGTGACGCGCACCAAACCAACCATCCCAAAATGACATTGACTTTGTCAGAATTACGCAAATCATTGACCTCTAGAGAAAAAAAATCCACCCTGCGACACTTTCGGACACATGTCGCCCAAAAACATGATGTTTTACCAGCCAAAACACATCGAGCACCAGGCAACACGCTTGACACTAAAGACCTCCCTCCTATTAACATGTTAAGTGCCTGTTGTTTGAGTTCACTGCTGGTGATGTTTTTTTATTGTTTTGACATCATGTTCGGCACATTGACCTTCCGCTTTCTTTCAACCCTTCTTCGCTGGTTTGCTCATTAAACACAAGAAAACCAAAAGGAAACGCCAACTTCTTCGAATACCATGACTAGGTGATCCATCTTAAAGCAACGCGCACCATTTGTTTTTATAGTTACGCCCTGACAAGCCTAATCGGCCAAAACAGATCGCATCGAAACGCAACGACAACAACAACAATAACAAAAAAGAGATTTATCTCATCGTTTAAACAGAAAGGAACAAAACGAAGAAGATCGTCACTCTTTTCCACCAGAGTTCAGCAGTTCCCACAGTTTGATATGAGATAGATCGCGCACCAGATGGAGAACAGATCAGCGTGTTTCCTGACCCAGAATCGCGCAACATAAGCTTAATTATCACTCATTGGACTCAAAACGAACATTAACAAACGAAAAAAGAGAGAAAAAGAACAAACGCCGGTTTGACTGATGATTAACTCTTCGCAGGCGAAGGTCGCCACTCAACTCGAAAGGCAGATGTAGAACTGTCAGAAAATGAAAACACAAACAAAAATTACAAAAATTAACAATGCGAGTGGGTGATTATGCTAATTCGATTTGCAAGATCGCGTTCCTCATGAGTGAAGTTCCTTTCGTGCCTATACAGTCATATCATGTGGCATCTTGAATTTCGAATTCCATTAGTTTGGCAGGAATGGAAATTGAGTTTTTGGTTCTCCCTTGTGAACCACGTGTAGGTTAGGAGAATAGGTAAATGTAATTTTTCCAGCCCAATTGGACACAACAGACCGGTAGCCGTGGACAGTTGACAGTGGTGCAACATGGGACAAAAAACGAACATACAACATTTTAGAGTTTTGGTACCCGATATGTTAAAAAACAGGCAGTTTGTTTGCTACTATCCCACTTCTGAATCAAAATCGCACTGCTGAAATGTAATTCAACTTCTAAAAAGTGTTGCCACTTCTTGAAGAACGAAATAAAAGATAACTTCTGTAAGCCCAAAAACGGATAACTACGGATTACTCTAGTTTGACAAGATAAAAAACGTTTTTGAACTGCTTTCCGACCCAGTTTTCAAAAATGTGTTTTCACCCGTTTTCGACCTATAAATCTGTACTCCAGAATGACGGTTGACAGCTGAAAGTACAGGTTATACGTGGTCGCACATTTAAAGACTGCTAAATTGTCTTCTGCATGTTTCAAAATACGTTTTTGAAGTTATAAGAGTTTCACCCAACTCAAGCAAATTATTTCAAAATTTCAGAATGTATGCGTTTCATTAATGACTCATGAGTTTATAATTTTACCGTCAAATATGTCTATTCCACGGAAAACGCCTTCAAAAACTGGGCGTGGTAAATTAAAAATTCGAAAAAAACTTATTTTTTTGCTGAATTTAAACCACTGTTCCCCACGAAATGTCCAACTTCACCAAAACTCATGTTCTCTGATGCGCGATGTATCTTTGACAGCTTTTGTTTTTGCACTAGACACTAGATGGAGAGAGTGGGTCAGGCACTATACACAAGGGACCCCGCACTACCATAGCCACATGTTTCTAGTCCATTTAAAATGCAAAACACATGATCCGCAGTAGATGTTTTTTGAACGCAGATAGAATCAGCAACTCTGCTAACAATGCGATGAACCTTCCAAAGAACATGGAGGGGGGCGAAGTTATTTGCTGAATTCATTAGCCGACAGACTTATCGTGATTTTTCATCTATTTTTAGTCTCGAACAGAAGAAGAATACAAACAACGACAAAGGGCTTCCAGAAAAAAAAACAGGATGAGAACAGAAATTTGTTTTGGTAACTTTCAACTTTCAGCACAAAGCACACAGCAGAGCCCACCTTAACCCAAATTTCACATGCTTCGGCTGGTGACGGGAAAACACAAGCTTTTTTGTCATCCTACCTCCTTTTCGACAGCAAAAACACAAGAAACTCATTCAAGCGAGATTGATGTCATAGCAAAACACACATCAAACATGCATGGGTCTGGCCTGGTATTTTTGGGGTTCTTCGAAGAAGACGCCGACGTCTTTTTTGGATGAGAAAAAAAAACTTCAAAAGAAAATCTATATTTTTCAATTTTGCCAAAATGAAAATCATAACCAAGTGCACAGGTATAACGTCTTGCGACGTCTTGAGTTGGCGGAGAAGAAGTCTCTTCTTCAATTTTCCTTTTGATGGAAAACAATCTTGAAGTTTTGTGTGTGTTTTGATTGTCCTCCTCAATTCGAAGGTAGGACATACTTCACCTGACATAAAGTTAAATGGTTTTCTGGCAAATATTAATTTACTTATATCTTCAAAATTGTATACACATACACTGAGGGGTAGATGAGAAGGTCGGACGTTAGAAATTCTTGAACCAATTTCAGTTTGAATTAGACTCTTGTTTTGGTCCTTCTTCGACAGCAAGATGCGGTAAGAGGGTGAGAGCAGACATCTTGTAAGATTTGAATAATTTTGAAGCAACATAACCTTGTCATCGTCTTGGTAATTTTAGGACATGACATCTTAATTGATATTTTCATTACACTTGGGCGAGTTTTTGTTTTCAGTTTAATTTTGTTTTTTTTATTTTGGGACAAGGGCGTAGGTAGCAATTTCCTATTTGACGAAATTGAAATTATTTTTATTTTGCCTAAATGCCAATTTGATCACAAGAAAATGAGAAAGAAGAAGTCAAAATAATAGACTACCTGCCGTTGACAGAGACAGATTTGAGAGAAAATCAATGAAACTTGTCTGGCTCTGGAATAACTAGACAGGAAGAAATGAATTTAAGATACATTTGGGGAGTGTTGGGAAATATTTTTGGGCGGGTATGGAAAATATTGAGAAATTTTGAATGCTAACATGTTTGCAGGAGTATCGAGAAGTTTTGTGGTTAATGAAATGTTTTGCGGTTGAATGTTTCAAGACAGTTAGCATGTTGCTCAAGTAATTTGTTTGCTAAAAGTTGGTAATTAAGGTTTTGTATTTAATTTCATTCAAAATGAAATCAATGGGATGAATGTAGCCATGATGTATGGAAATGTACAAACAAAAAAGGAGGCTAAATGAGCTGAACGAACTGCAGAAGCATCAGGCTATCTGGTTTTGAAGGTGTTAGAAAACAACAAGAAGTTATCAGACTGGGAAAGTCCTTGGAACCACCGTGAAGGAACGAAAAAATCCCTTTAAGGTCCAAATTAATTTGGTACCTAAACACTTGATTCATGCACCTGATGAAGACACAATTATGAGATACTTAACCCACCCAAGCGAACCTATTGTTGTTGATTAAGAACAATTGCAAATTAAGCGACCTTTTTCTTTCATTGTTCTTGATAATTGAAGGTAGTTAGTCCCTTTTCTATAATCGATGAGTCTCATTGTGCTTTTTGGGATTCAGTCCTGGAATTTGACCTTACCCCAGTGGCATACCAAACTAGCATACCTAATGAAAGTAGGTAACATTTCGCTCAATCATGAAATTTTAAACAGCACCCGGAAAGAATTAACATGGTGTTTTTATTATGCACACAAGATGGAGCAAAACACCAGCCATCATAATCTCTCATTTCTCTTCACATTCAGAGAATAAAGGAACAAATTAAAATTAAAAATTAAAATAACACTTTTGTTGGACTGACGAAAGCTACCACAATTTCACAGAACTGGCGATTAACACCTACTACAGTAGATTCCTTGGTGGTAAGGGTCAGGGGCATGCTACCCTTCTTTTGGTTGAGTTTTTTTGTTTTTTAGGTTTTTGGTTTACGCGCATGTAATTCTGGTCTGATTTTTTACTGAACCAAGAAGAGTGAACTATTCGGAAACTTATAGCTGTTTCTTGAATGTTGCTCCCTTGTCGTAAGGAGATATTTCACGACAGCGACAAAAAATGGCGTCGTTCGTTACAGGGGTCATTCAAGAGACCATAATGGTGCTCGGGGTGGGTGGCTTTTCTAGTCAGCAAGTAAAACCGACCATCTTCGACTTCAACGTAACAAGAGAAAAGCTGGGCACCATACCCGTGCGAGACATATTTAAGAACATCAGCCTCGTAATCGTTCACGGACCTACTGAGAAGTCCACAGATTACGAAAAGGATGCCTACTACGAACTCGTAGACAGAACGCTCAATGACTTCATATCAATCTCAGTGATTTCAACACAAAAGTTGCCAATACTTCAGATCCCATACAGTTTGCATGGAAAACACTAATGACAATGCACAGCGGGTCTTAGAAATGGCAGTATCAAAGAACATGTTCGTTGCAAATAACAGGGGTGGAATCGTGTAAGGTGATTTGTGATCGGTGATAATCACAAATCACAAATTTTGTCTGCGTAAGGTGATAGTCACAAGTGATAATCACCAATTTGCTACTTTTCCTTGTGACAGCTATTTTGCTATCACATTGAATAAAATTTTTTGATTATTGATACTTGAACAGTCAAATAGAATAAATATATTCGAACTTCAAATTTCAATTTCAATTTCAAAAAAGAAACTTTTTCGTTTTCTAATTTTCTGTTTTCCTAATTCTCTGCCCCGCCGTTTCTTTTTCAATATCAACTCAAGTAATAAAATGCTTGCAAATAGTGGCGCTACAATCGGTTGCCAGAGTGATTGTACTAGTCATAATATGTCATTGGTTTTTTTGGGAAATGATGCCAAGCTTCGAAATATTTTTGGTGATCACCTTACACAGAAGGAAAATAAAATGTGATCACATTTTAGGTGCGGGGAAATAACTCCACGGGAACTAACTCCACTGAGGGATTTACTTCCCACCAAGTGAGAACTTACTCCACTTTTGTAAAGTGTAGTTAGTTCCCATGTACGGTGAGAACTTAGTTCACTTTCTTATGGGAACTAAGTTCACACATGTATACATGGCGCAGGGAAACTGGTCCGGAAGTCAGAAGTCCCGAAAATCAGTTTCGGGACTAATGACCCACTATGGTGGATCATAAGTGCCAAATTTTATTATATTTACACTACTACTAACCCACTATGGCCAAATTTATATTATCTTCTATCGGACAAAAGTCCCAAATGGTAAGAAATGTATTTTATGAGAATCACAAAATTTATTTGTACTCGTCAATATAATGTGGAAACAAAAAATGTTCATCGTAAAAATAAAACAAAAAAAACTTAAATTCATGTATGCATACATAACTTCAACCCCAAAATGTCTTATAAATAAATAAGATCAGTTTTATTAACTACCTATTTGTCGACAAAATGGATAGAGCAATTCATTTTCAAAGCTGTTGCGTTTCCTTTAATTTGGAAAAGCATGCTAGTGTCTGGAAACCAGGTGCTGCACTGCAATGATTCATTTTGAGCATCTTTTTTCACCTTGGTCTGAGGATGATGACTATTTGTAACATTCAAAATCAATTTGGTTTGAAAATAAAAAAAATTCGCGCGAACCAAAAATTGGAAGCGAGCGAAGCGAGTGGAAAAAATTTTGCCCAAAAGAGAATCAATTTGGGGTGTGAAAATAAAAAAATTCGCGCGAATTTTTTTATTTTCACACCCCAAATTGATTCTCTTTTGGGCAAAAATTTTTCCGCTCGCTTCGCTCGCTTCCAATTTTTGGTTCAAGCTCCAAATCCTTAATAATACAATTTTTTTAACCATTTGAGACGGATTGTAGAGTTAAGGTCTAGTAATGAAAAAGTAGTAGGTACTTACTCCAATCAATACAAAAAAAATGTCTTTCTGATGGAACTTTTAATGTTATTGAAATAGCTCAGTTATTTAAGTGAAAAAAAGATGCAACAAGATGAAACTGGGTTCAAGTACAGTGTGCTTGTAGAATGCCCTACTCTCACCGAACACCAAACTTCAGAAGAATTAGAAAAAGTTTCCTTTATGTCACATAAACTTAGAGCATGCGGTATATTTCAACCGTTATTATACCGTTTTACAAAATGTTTAAAATTAATCACAAAGGTCAGAAACCCCAAATTTGATTTCTGGACTAATGAACCACCGTCCACTATATAGTGGGTCAGATTCTTAAAAATGGATTTCCGAATGACTAAATTTCTCAATATTTTTGTACATGCGATTTAAAAAAAAATATGTTTTCAGTCTTAAAAACTGAATTTCGGAATGACTTCGTTTTTAAAAGACATTTATTTTAATTTCACAATCAAAATTGCTCAGAATTCTTGAATTCTTATTTTAATTTTTTCTCAATTAAAGTGGCAAATTATTTCAAATTCGAAGGGAACTAGATCCACTGATTTTTTGAGGAATTTAATGCCCACTGTACATGGGAACTATGTACACTTTACAAAAGTGGAGTAAGTGCTCACTTGGTGGGAAGTAAATCCCTCAGTGGAGTTAGTTCCCGTGGAGTTATTTCCCCGCACCCACATTTTATAGTCACAAAGGTGATAATCACAAATCACCTTACACAATTCCACCCCAGGTTCCTGCGAGTAATGATAACTACAAAGTCATTCGAAATCCAGTAGAGCACTTGTTGATAGATCGCCGCTACAATTCGAGTCCGGGGTGCCAGCACGTAAATTGATACAATCGAGTTTACTCGATACAATCGAGCAGTGGCAGCACGTAATTAGTTTCAATCGAATGAACTCGATTGTATCGTCATATTTCGTAGCATACAATTTTGAAATAGACGTTCGAAAAAGAAAAATATACTCGATAGAAAATAGCTGTCGAACAAGCATTTATTTTTGGAAAAAGTATGGAACCCAAACTAAATCGGGCCAAAAACAAAGAACAAAATGTATTTTGACTCATTGATATGTATATGAGTATACGTTTATTGTTAAACCGTATTTTTGCACTTCTTTCTGCTGCATATCCCATTATCAATCATTTCTAAATGATTGCTTTTGTCACTAAAATATCTTCTCTTAATTTTTGCATTGAACTATTGTCTGTGCCATGTTCAGTAAAACGTTTTTACCGACATTAACTTGGTAACATCCACTTGCCAAAAGATTCAATGACGCATAAAGCTGTAACACACTGGTCGAATCGATGTGTTCCTCATGTTCTTAGGAACATTTAATATACGTTTAAAATCATCAAAAAACATTCCTTGTTGACTCTAAACTGCTGCACAAATCTAAAAAGAAAATGTTTGCCATTATGAACCTACATACATATATGTATGCAGGAATTTAATGTTTTTTGTATACTCACACCTAATTACTCAATTCTAATGGATTGCTGTTATCTCTTAAGTATCTTCTCCTTGTTTTTGATTTGCATCCTTCTTCAGCCTCAGTTTCGGATTAAAAAAATATCATTTTTATATGAATTTGAAAAGTTACTTTCAAATTTTATTTCAAAAAACAGCAGTTGACACTTCAAATTATGATTCACAATGAAATTTTTAAGCATAAGTTACAATCAAACTCGTTTCAAGTTACGTGCTGCCTAGAAATATTTGTTTCGAATTGATAAACGATGAACAATGCTCGATTGTAACAAGTTACGTGCTGGCACCCCTGATCACTTAGCGCTAGTACCCAGGTGCAAACATCGATAACTTTCTTGTTTGTTTGGTTTTTCCAAGGGCAGTTGGCGAATACAAGGAACAATGCATTCGTTTCTCCGGCTCGAATCAACATGGCTGCTATGCGCAATGAAAACACCAGTTACACCGTTATTACACCCTTGATGGGCTCCGCCCACGAAGAGCTCGACGAAATAGAAAGAGTAAGTCCTGACACCAGAGTACAGGGCGTGGAAGAAAAGTAGACATGCCGCAAAACAATGTCATTAGTACTGTCAACTCCATAATAGGCAAAGTCGCAGAAATCAGAGCTCCTGCTTTAATGATGAATGCCAGTAAGTGTCTGAACGCAAGAGTGCTGCATACCGAGCACTGTAGCTATCTCACAGAGCGCAGGCAGGAAGAGAGGGATTATAGAACCTCAATCGTCCGTGCAGTGCGCAGTCCTTACTGAAAGGACGAAGGGGTCAATTTGATCAATGATCCCAAAGGCATTCTAGATGATAAGAGGTGCACTTTTATGAATTCCTCAACGACCAGCTTACCGAACAAATGGCAGTTCAACCATTTCAAGGCAACAGCCTCTTGCTGCAGCCACCAAACATTGAATACTTACGTCTAAAAGGCTAAAAATGGGCTTGAGGACAACAAAGCTGCAGTTGTCCATGATGGCATATCAGCTGAGTTGAGGAAAAGTATGTTCCATACACAAGAAATGAGATATCACAGAGGTAGCACGATTTCAAAGTAGTGTTATTTCTAAACCAAATGGCGACACTAGCATCAGCCGGGGCGGCTACTGTGTCAAGGCTATTGCAGAGTCTAGAGTCCTACCAAAACTCACTTATGATCTCGTACCCTGGATCAGTTTCACTTTGAGCTCTAAGACACATTTGGCGCATAATTATAGAGGGAATAGTTAGCCTACGTGTGTGTTCTACATTCGTGTTGTGCGGCTGAAGAACCTGTGCACAGACAATACAACCGATGCTATGCTGAGCTTGAGAGTAAGCTGATGAACATTCATGGAGGTGCAAGTGCTACGCTTGACGACCTTAATAGCAAGAATACATCTGGCTATTTCAATCGAGCATATCCCAACGAAGTTCCGGTGGATGGTAGTGAGACATGAGACGTTGTTTTTAAGCACCAACCTATAGAACTGGAAGTTGAAGAACAAATCTTCAAAACAGTTGTGTAATGTTCTTTATAATCAAAGGCTCGGGTATCCTCAGGGAATCCAGGGCATATTAAGGTAGTCGTTGAAGGCTTTAAACGACGACTCACCGGTGTAAAAACAAGGTTTCCCTTGGCTTATCAACAGAGCTCCCGCCGGCTTTTAACGATCCTTGGATGGGCTTTCAACAAGGTTTTGCTTGGCTCATCAACGGCTTTGAACCGGTTTATTAACGGAGTTTCCTCCAGTTTTGAAGGGCAATTAACCGGTGTATCAGTAAGACTTTGCTGTGTTTCCGGTCACAGTGATGTGCCGGGCAACGAAACAGCGGATGAGCTTGTAAAAGAAGGCTTAGTCAGTATTTGATTCCTTTCTCATATGTCAGCATGACAATAGTAGGGATGCCACCTGGACAAGTGGAATTGTAAGTTTTGAGATCTTGTAGAACTGTCGTCTAGCAAAGAGGAAAGCTTTCTGAAGAGAAAAAACAAGTGCAGTGTCAACGGGCATTGGAAACTAGTGCTGATTGGGTTGAATCATGTAATCTTAGATTGAAGTACTTGTTACTCAAAAAATGTTAAACCGAATTCGAAAAAAAAAACATTTTCCTACTCAGTCAAAATTCCCAACTCCTAATTAAGTCATCCAAAACAATTCAAACCCTCTGTTAAACAAACAAACAACTTTATATGGCCTTCACTGTTGAGCGAGACAAAAACAAAAAAAACTTCAAATTCTAAAAAACAAACATCGAACCCATTAACAACTGATGACTCAATCGGTTCACTTGTTTTGTTTCCTTTTTTGTTAACCTTTTGACAAATAAAACCAACAAACTAAATAACCCTCAGTCTTCTTCTGTTCAAACAAACAATCGAACATGTGTAAGAGTACAGTGAATCAAGATCCACCCACAGAAAAAAATCCATGCTTCCGCTTAGTATCGACAACTAGATTTGAGGCACTTGAAATTCTAATTTAAGCCAAAAAATCAAACAAAAGAAAAAAACCTCTTCTGTCTGGAGTAAACGATACAACATCGCCACGTCCCAGCACTCCTCCAACTCAGGTTGAATCTAATTTTAGAGGACACATCTAATTTGTTTTGAACAAGAGACATTCCTCTTTCTAGTTCGTCCATTCGATAGAGCTGCAATCTGCCATCAGAGAGTGGTGGCGGCATTTTCATCTCCATCGTCGCTTTCGTGTTCGGACATAATATGCAGTCATCCGATGCATTTATGAAATTTGATCGAACTCGAGCCAAATTGGCGCCAATTTTTTTTCCTTCATTTAAACTCTATAATGCAACAACATCCGAGTCTAATCTAAAATCCATGTAGCACAACAGCAAATACACAGCGGTATTGAATTTTCGAAACCGAAGATTTGTGATGTGTGTTGTGTAAACGCCCTGTGTCAGTCGGCTCTTCTGAATCTCCCGATACAGCAGACCTCCGTTTCTAATAAAGTATCTAATTTATGGATATTTAACGAAATCCGAGAATTAGTGGTTAGTTGTGTGGTTTGATGATGTGTGTTGAGCTGTTGAGCTGACTAAACCGAAAGAATTAATAAAACAAAGAACTTCTTAAATCTTCTGTGCGAACAGACTTGTAGCGCGCCGAGCAGAAAGATTTAATGTCGTAATTAACACACGACCACCCGAAACGAAGGAGTATCTTATAGTTTTTTCTTCTCTTTTTGATGTTGTTGCAGTTTTTTATCGGGAAGATGGTTTTCTTAATTTGTGTTTTACTGTTTTCTAGCGTTTGGGCGATGCTGCTGCGAGTGTGCGTTGTTTTGAGTCTCCGTCGTCGTCTCGAGTCGTTTAGACATCTTTTTTATTTTGAGTTCGAAAAGATGCGCATTGTGAAATTCTAAGTGCGCAGATATAAAACAGATGAGTGAACGAAATTTAAATGCCGCAACGTAATTAAAGATCATTACGGCATCAAGGCAACGAGAAATAAATTCACACTGCAAATGAATAGTGACTGCTCACAGGAGCGGATTGAGGATGCTGATGGGTGGTATGTGAAGAAGACTACCGGTGACATTTGGAAGGAAATATAACTCTATCGACACTAGCGATAGTTTCTAAACTATACAAACTGATAATCAGGCAATGGTCAAATAGATGAATAGGTGATGAGCCAATCCTTGGTCGTATTGTCAGGGATTCGTTTTTTAGCCGCACTACGCGAATGTGGAACTGTTAATCACGCTCTGTGTCATGGCAATATTCAGGAATAATATCATCACCACCAGTATACTCTAGGGCCTTACTTCAGTCGTACTGTCAAGTGCAGAGATTCGTTTTTTAGCCGCACAACGCGAATATGAAATTGTGTGACAAGCTCTGTCTGTTTCGGTCATTACAATATTCCAGAATAATACTATCACCATTGGTATACTCTCAAGCCTAATTTCGGTTTAATTTTCAAATACAGAGATTCGTTTTGAAGCCGCACTACGCGAATATGGAAATAATTACCAGGTTATATCTTTTCTAGTCATTGTAATGTTCACGAATAATGTCATCATCAGCGTACCTTCGTGCCCAACTTCGGTCGTACTATTAAGTACAGAGATTCGTTTAAAGCCACACTACGCGAATGTATACCTGTTTATGAAGCGGTATTTTCCGGCCTTTGCGATATTCCGGAATAATATCATCACCATCAGTGTTCAAGCACAACTTCGGTTTCATTGTCACCTATAGAGATACGGTTTTTAGCCGCACTGTGTGAATGGGGATCTCTTAACAATGCTCGGTCTTTTCCGGTTATATTCAGGAAAAATATTAGGACAAACAGTATTCTCTGGAACATACATTCGGTATTCCTTTCAACCAAGAGATTCATTTATAAGCCGTACTACCCGAAAGTGGAACTGTTAACCAAGCTCTGTGTTTTCTGGTCATTACAATGTCAAGGAATACAATCATCACCATCCATGTTTCTTAAAGCCGAAGTGCAGTCGTTCTATTAAGTACAGACATTCGATTTTAATCCGTACTCCACGAATGTGGAACTGTTTATTAAATTCGGTCATCGGAATATTCAGGAATAGAATTATCACCATCAGTAAACTCTCAAGCTCAACATCGATTGTACTGTCAAATGCAGAGATTCGTTTTTAAGCTGCACTCTGCGAATGTGGAGCTGTTAAGAAATGTATTTTTGTCTACTGATAGCAATATTTACACCGGCATCTCCTTCCAAACCATACCCTCCTCTGCTAATGCTCGCACAGTGTGTTGGCATAAAAATGGAATTAAAAACCTCTTTTGGGCGTGGCTTTACGAGTCAATTTTTGGAGAACCACCCCTGGACGATCTTACTTCCAAGAAAACATCATCGTACTCACATCCAGTTCAATGCAAATCGTATGTGACTTTCGCAAACAGAAAAAAAAACACTTCTCCTTCCTCGACTGCTGACAAACGAACTACACATAAAAATCTGTTTGTCTGCTGCCTGGAAATTGAGTTGAGAACAAACCACACGTTCCAAATGCCACCAGCACCAGAGCCACAACCATTAGCTGCTGGTTTTCCATATGCTTTGCAAAGTAGCAAAATAGTCATAGCTTCACTTGGTTCAGTCAATTTCAAATGAAAAGTGCGAATCTGTGTAATTTATTTTAATGTTTTTCTGCTTTACTTATTTTTTCCTTAATTTTTTCTTTTTGTTGCTGGTTTCACGAAGTGAAAATTTGTAATTTTCTTTTTCGATTTGCTTCACTGAGAGGTTTCGATGATTAAATTGGACCATCACCCGAGCAATGTTAAAATGTTGAAATCAACTTGAAAACGTATTTATTTGCTCATTTGGCTTTTGTCTTTATTCTTTTTTCTCTGTGTTCCTCGGTTCTTGTTCTTTTTTTCCTGTTTTGGCGCGAAAACTGAAGCACCAACGAAAAATAACTTGGGAAATAAAAATCTGCACCTATTTATATTTAATTGCTGGCGAGGAATATGTATGCAATCAGATTTTCCGAGAAAAAATGATTTAATGAGAGTTCAACATTTGGAATGCGAACGATGTTGTGCTGAGAATGAATCCCAATCACCGGAAACAGAAACAGTGTCTTCAATGTTTTCATTTAAAAATGAGAAAATGGAAATCTCATCATCCATCTTGATTATGCATTCAGCTGTCAATTCAATCAAAATTTTTGTTTTGTCAAAAAAAAAGGGAAAATCGAAGATTTTATCAGAGAAAATACCTTAACCAACATTTCAATTTCAGAAACCACTTTGGCAAGCTTCCATTTGCGGTTGAGCCTTGAGCCATCGGGTATTGCAAAAAGAGACGGAGAACACAGAGATGTTTTAATTTTATCTTGTAACAATGACACGATGACGAATTGACATCCATTATTCGGTGTAAATTCCATTCCTTTTTCAATATCGCACATACTCTGTGACGTGAGAGTAGCTAGTCTCGGGTAGATAGATTGCAATCAATTTCCAGATGGAAGTTGGAAGACAAGACCAAAAAGACAGAAAAAAGGGAGGCATTAAAATCTCGGTGGACGTGCAAATTTGGGATTGACCAAGTTACTTATGATATGATGGGAAGTTTAAGTTAAGGGCTCGGACTAGGTCGTGTGAAATTGCTGTTCATTTCAATTGCTGTGACAGTTATCGGGTGGATGCTAAGCGACTTGAATAAACTCTGATGGATTTGATTCATGAGTAAACAAATTGCTCGGACAGTAAAATCTTAGCAAAGGACAAAAAACAACGAACCTTCCTTAATTCTGATTTGTCTTCTTATGTTTTTTTTTTTTGCATTGACTGAGTGTGAATTATAAGAATGGTGAAGTGAAATACCAATGCGGAAAGGAATTTACTTTGGTGGTGGTCTTTGTCGTATGGCAGATGGACTGTGCATGATATACACAAATACAGAGGGCGGTACTTGGATGGAATGAAGAAGGTGCGTTTCTGGGAGGGTCGGAGGGGGGGGGGGAGGGGGGTGAAAAGTTCAAGCAGCAATTTCGAGGTAGTTTAGGAGTTCACCTACCTTGGAACAAACATCAATCCCACAAACGACACCTTAGTGAAGATCCGAAGAAGAATTACACTAGCGAACCGCTGCTGCTTCGGTTTGGCCAAACAACTGGGTTCAAAACTCCCCACACGAAAGACAAAGTGTCTGCTATACAAAACTTTGATTTACCAGTCCTAATCTACGGCGCCGAGTGCTGGACGATAAGTAGAAGAGGAATTGATACTGGGCATTTTCGAAAGAAAAATTCTTCGACGGATTTTCGGTCCCGTATGCCACGATAGCAAATGGAGAAGAAGGTACAACCGAGAACTGTACCAAGATGTGGATGCAGTCCAGAAGGACAAGAAAAGACGACTACATTGGCTCGGCAACATCGAGCGAATGGACGACAACGCTCTAGCAAATAAAGTCTTCTCATCCCAGCCCCCAAATTCGAGACGACAAGGAAGACCGAACCTACGGTACAAGGACCGCCAGAGCACTTGGTTTCGGCGACTGGAGAGTGCATGCGAGAGACCATTCACGATGGAAGGCTGCAGTATCTCAGGCTGAGATCCTTCATGGATTGTGAGCCGGATAAGTAAGTAAGTCTTAAAAGCCTATATCGATAGCGCTTTTTGTGACGCTTTTTTGTACGGTGCTGGCAATATCAACTCTTAATCGAACGGTTCTCAATATATGACACAGAAGCCTGTGGAAGGCTCACTTGAAACAGAACTGAATTTACACTACCACCCGCTTCGTTAATGTTTTTTGGGCCTTTGAATACGTTTAACTGCACAATGATATGGAGCTCAATTTCAGCCCGCCAATAACGTTAACAAACAAAATTTCCGGCAACTTGAGCTCAGGAAACCCGCACGATACTGTGCAGAGGCTAACGCAGACAACTTGTTGTGTATTGATGGTGAACTGAACTAGGATGATCTCTGATTCACGCAGGATAGCGTTCCATGATTCAATCGATCACGATGTCATTTAGCCGCTTTGGAGCAAAGATTTAAACCCTTTAAACAGTTTTGTGAAGAACCATAGCTATGAAAACAATCCTTAGTCTAAGGGCCGTTACAATCAAAAAAGTCTTAGAACAAAGGAGTGGCCGTTACAACGAAGCCAGGGGTAGCTAGTTAATTGACTTGGCATTTGGTCAACACTTCAGTATTACAATTTTGCCTTAAGGGACTATCCTCCCGACTTTGAAAGACACGAGGTTAAAGGCGACAGAACGTGGGAACTAAGTGTAACGCAGTTAACAGTCAATACGAGTTCTATTTAGTACAAGGTGGGTAAAGCAGAGTTTAACAAATGCTAAGATCACATTTGTCAACTTTCAAGTAAGCCTTTGGTATCCCCGGACATGTCCTGTTCATAAAAGGGATTTAACGCTTTGGCCCTGAGATGGCTTCAGGTCTCTTTATGACGTTACACTCAATTGTAACGCTTAAAACACTCTTTTTTTCCAAACGTAATTACTCACCACGAAAATTTCGCTCTGGTATTGAACATCTGCAACTTTTTTTCATAAGTCCTAACCACACCTTAAGCCCATTAATATTCGTATTACGATGTTACTCGTTACAACACATTCTATCCGATCACGACACACGAAGAAACATTTCTCATCTGATGTCTAAATTCAATTAAATTCATATCGCCAATGCAAAACTCCTCATCATCCTTATGGCCAAGATTGGACAGATTTAACGTGCGTCTCCACATCGGTTAATTCTGTCCATCCAACAGTTCTTCGTTTGTTCAGTCCATCTAACTCAATGCTCAAGCCCATTAAGAGAAACCGAGGCTGTCAATCTTTGATTTTTTTCCCTCATTCTTCTACACAATTTCACTATAGCCATCATCCTAGCCCAGTGTCCATGTCCACGGTTGCATGAACCTTTTAGTTTTGTCCAATGCAATTACACTAACTTTACGCGCAGTCAGTTAGTTGTGTTGTGCTCGTCATATTTTTTCCTTCCCATTTTAAAAGATCAACCTCCTTCCCCCTCGTTAGTGTAACTGTCATTGGCAGTAAAGTTATGTCAACTTTATGCAACATCAACGATATTTCGTGTTACACAAGACAGACGAATAGATGAACGTTCAAACGACCGAACCAAGAGCCAGCAGTAGGTACGACGAACAGAAAGCTATACCTTGTGAGTATTAAAATCGTATTTTAATCCCATGATGGCACATAGCTGAGAGAGTCTTGGTTGGTTACTTAGTGGTAAAAGTATATCTTTCTATCTTTGCAGATATTGTTAGCTGGCTGCTGTTGCTGAAAGTGCTGTAACCTGAAGATAGCAGGCAGCAACTTACAACACAACGAGCGAACGTCTGCGGTTGGAGGACTTATTTTAAAGTGATGCAACATAGTTTTTCGATCTATAAATTGAGAGTGTATCGAAACTATAAGTTGATATGTGGCAGACTCGAGTGCGCTGCGATGGGATGGCGAGAGGAGGTAGTGCTTTGCTTACACAAAGTGTAATTTGTTACCATCAATCTATCGAACACGAATTTATGTTTAACTCTTTCTCTTCTATTCTCTGTTGAGCTCTGCATCTCTATTATTGATTTCTTCGGTTGTATGGTTTGGTTGTTTGGCACCCTTTCTTTGTTTAGACTTATGGCCGTAGAAGGGGCGAGGGGGAGCATACATTTAGAAAATTAAGTGGAATTCCTGCTTTGCGTTTGAGTTCGATGGATAGGGTTTCCGAAACGACTTTATTGAAATTGGGTTATGAAAACATTAATCAAAAACGTTACAATACGAAAAGTAATAGAATTCGTAGAAACGTAACGTGTAAAATGTCCATTCATATAAACGTAACGTATAGTAACGTTAACTAGAGAACAAACTTAGGTACCTAAAATACAATCACGTTACACGCAGTAAAGTAATGTGTAGCAACGAACAGTGTAACGTTCGTTACACCTAGCTCAACCAAGAGTATACAACTTTGAAGATTCGAAAGTAACGTTACACAACTTCAACCTGTAAATAGTATTTTCAAATCCAACATTGTGTTACTCAGTTAAGCTCAGTTCCACACGTTACAAACAAAAAAGAAACGTTACACAAGTCTTACAAGCAGAAGGAAGAGTTCAACGGCTGTACAGGGTACGATTAACAAAACTTCACGTGAAAACTCTGTTCAATTGCAAGTTTTCTACTGTCTAATCTAATCAACTAGCAGTTTATTTGCACTTAACAAAGAGAAAACGTTTCTACGTAAGCACTGGTGAGCGTTGAGTTAATCAATTTCATTCCAAACGAATGTATCTATTCATGTCATATCCTTCTGCATAGTTATGGGTATTTTTGTTCCGCATTACATCTACCTGCACTACCACCCCCGCCCGCCTCACACCTCAATAACACCTCAGACCACCTTCACCACGGACAACAACGGCAACGTCTTGATACGGCAACGAACCGAACGAACGTTCCCATTTCAAAGCCATATTTTATGTTTGCATTTAATACGTACTTCACAGTTCTCTCTCTCGCGCAGTCAAATCCATAGCTGAAGGTGCACCAGCAGGAGCAGCCACAACGGTTTTTGTGTGAAGGTGGTTTGTATGTTGAATGCCTATGCATCAGTTGGTGTTCCTTGTTCGGTATGTGGATTTTTTTTTTGCTTTTTAATACCACTTCATCATGAGTTAGAGATACTTTCTCACATTCTTTTTACTTGATGATTTATTTGATCACGAATTTGTACTCAATCAAAATTGTTCCAAGTGCGCGCGCGATTAACCATATTTCTGAACAGTTTTTTGAGCATTTATGATGGTGTTTATGTTTTGTTTTCGAGGAGGTTTGCGGAGGTTTGTCGGTGGGAAATTATTTTGAATGTTTTTTGTCAGGGTAATTGGGGTTTGGATTTGAAAAAAAATCAAACTATTTTGAAGGGACATGATGTCGATGACATTAGTACGTTTACGTACGGAATGGGCGAGCTGACAAATGGTTTTGAATCCTACGGTACGTTCACAGGGAAAGCTGTTTCTCTCTCGAATCTTGTCATTGAGGCCTTGCCCACATTCTGCTGAAAAAGCCACAGTGCGATGTGCGTTGGGGAAAAGCTCATCAGAGTGTGTAGTTCAGACAAGGAGATGCCGATTGGGTAAAAGGCAGTTGCTAGAGCGGAAGCACAGGACTATCGCCTGCAAATTCATCCATCGACTTCGTCTTAAGCTGTGCGTAAGACCTTAACAGCGACTGGAATCGAGTCAAAATTCGTTGGGCTTGAAGTGCATGAGGACAGAACAGGGTAAATGCAATTATTTCTGAACAACGGCAAGAACAAAATACCTCTGCTGGATCGTATATTAATAAAAATTTAAGGAGTTCGTCTCCCTCTGAAAAAACTCAGCCGACAAGCTTGTACAAACGTAGGCGTAGGGGCGTGCTGGGTTCGATCACGGTCTGGTGTCTACCAGTTCTAGTCAACATCGTCGATTGCTGGACAAGCCGCGAATTCGCACTGGATCCGAAAGAAAAACTAGTGACCAAATATTCAGCTTTGCATTTGCCGCCAAAAATAGAAGAAGCCTTAATCGGGAACTCTTCGAGCTGTTTGAGGATTCGATCGAATTTACCGAAACTCTCTAATCAAGAAGGTCTTAATTTTCCAGGCTTTATAATTTAGACGACTAAAAAGTCCAAACATGCGACAAAAAGAACAACTAACTGCCAAATTGAAGCGACTTCATTTCAATGACCGCAGGGCGCATCAATGGAACGTGCTGAAAGAGCCAAAACTCCACATCTTGAAACTGCCGTCTCAGAGGACTCTCCGCGATATATATTGGGCGAAAGGCAGTTGTCAGAACGACAAGCACAGCAATATCTTCCACAAATTCATCAAGCGGCTTCTTTTAAAGCTATTTTGAATGTGAGTCAAAATTCGTTGAGCTTGGAGAGCATGAAGACAGAATCAGGTGCATGCTATCACACCTGAAGACTGGCAAGAAAAAAACACACCTGTTGGAGCATTTTAAACAAAATATCGAGTTCCCCTCCCTTGGAAAAAATCCGATGAGGGATTACTCAAACGAGCCACTCGCTGTTACTTGTGCTTGACCAAACTAATGGACTGTAAACTCTTTACAAGAACAAAGTGCGTGGTGGATGAGACCTTCAGATTATCAGTTCAAGTTGACACTGCATCGCCGATTTTTAAATGATAAATACCGAATCGGCACTGGAACTCAATTGTGAATTCGCTGTCAAATAGAAAAGAACGCCAAATCGAGTACTTTTAGAGCTGTATCAGTATTCGATCGAATAGACCGCAACCTTCTAGCCAAGAAAGTCTCAAATTCCCTGGCCAAAAAATTTTGATGACCAGAAAGCCCAAACTTACGAAAAAAAAACAACCAACTACCGATTTGCAGCGACTTCGCTTCAGTGACCTCAGGACATTGATAACATGTCGGAATAGCTGCAGATCTCTTACAAGCTTCCCAAGTGACATCGAGCGAACTCTAACAATCTAAGACTTCTGCAAGGAGTCAAAAAAGAGAAGGATGTTCTAGATCATAGGAGACAATATGCGTCTAAGCCTGTGCGTCTAAGTTGTGAATTCGCTGCCAAAAAGTGAAGAAGGCTAAATTGGAAACACTTCGAGCTGTATGAGGATTCGATCGAATAGACCCCAACTCTCTTGGCAAGAAAGTCTACATTTTCCCAGCCTTATATTTAACACGACCAAGAAGTCCAAACATGCGACAAAGAGATCAACCAACTGCCGATTTGGAGCTACATCGTTTCAATGACCGCCCGACGCATCAGTGGAACGTGCTCGGTGCATGTCTGAAAGAGCCAAAACTCCTCATCTCGCTCAGAGGACTCTCCGTGATATATATATTGGGCGAAAGGCAGTTGTCAGAACGATAAGCACAGAAATATCTTCCACAAAATTATCAAGCGGTTTCTTTTAAAGCTGTTTTGAATGTGAGTCAAAATTCGTTGCGCTTGGAGTGCATGAAGACAGAACTAGGCAAATGCATCATCCCTGAACACTGGCAACAATAAAACACCCTTGTTGTGGCAGACATTTTTTGCAAGTTAAGGAGTTCGCCTCTATTGGACATAATCCGGCGAAGAATTACCCAAGCGAGCCGCTGTTACTTGACTAAACTAAAGGACCGTTAACTCTTAACGTGCGTGCTGGGTGAGAGGTGAGACCTTGAGATTATCAGTTCAAATTGACACTGCATGCCGCACCGATTGCTAGATGATAAAAAGAAAAGTCGAATCGGAACTGGACACCTTCGAAAGAAAAAATATGTGCAGGTTCTCAGTTTTGAATTCACTGCGAAATAGAAAAGAAGGCTAAATTGGAAACTTTTCGAGCTCTATCGCGATTCGATCGAGTTTACCCCAACTTGCTAATCAAGAAGGTCTTTATTATTCTAGGCCTTATAATTAAGGGGACCAAGAAGCCCGAACCACCGACAAGAAGAAAGAAGAACAACTAACTGCCGATTTGAAGGGACTTCGTTTCATTGATTGAAGGACACATCAATCGAACGTGCTCGGTGCATTCCTGAAAGAGCCAAAACACAGCATCTAGGAACTGCAGTCTCCGAGGACTTTCCTCGAAATTTCAAAGTAATTCAATACCAGTCAATTCCATCAGAGACTCATTTTTTTAACTAAATACAAGATTTGCAGTGTTTTGCATTTTAAACCGCAAGCAACCCTTGTCGTTGGAAATTTGCATTCTTTATGAGACCTATCAACAAAAAATCGTCCCCATTTCAAAACCAAAATACCCTTCTATATGGTAAACATTTTTTCAAGAACATATTTGTCGGTCTTTGTCAAGTTCACCGCTGCCGCTCGCTGGTGGATTGACTAACTCAAGTGTAAAAAATTCACGAATCTTTATTTATTAACGTTGATCTGTCCATTACAATCAAATGGTGTCACGGTTAAATAAACCCAAAAACCCAGAAAACTCAAAAAACCCGCGATGCACAATATTTTTTCTTCTATAAATATTTATGAGGATTTTTTTCCAGAACAACAACTTTTCACAAAAGAATAAAAAGAACCCTCCCCACACTCTCGGAATTCTGCGAGTTGAAAACAAAATTTAAATGCTTCTCGACATTTTTCACGCCTGTATGTCGAGGGGGTTGAAACACAAAAACAGAAAATGACTGCATTCAACGAGAACACTTGATTTTTCTCAACCGCAATATTCACGCATAGCAAAGCACAAATGATAATTATAATATCAAAAACCTCGAGAAATTGTTTTTGTTGTCGAATTGAACATATGAAGGAAACGACTGCGCCGCTGGGCCTCATCAATAGCCCCGATTCGTCGTATTCACCTTCCCCAATGAGGCAAACGATTTTCTGTTTTCAATCAAATATTTGCAATTTCCCGGATGATTTACCAGTTCTCGTTCGATTATTATAATTTTTCCTCGTTTTTTTTCTCTTTTGTTTTGTTGTTGTTGTCATTTGTTGATGTATCACCAGTTTATTCGCTCCACCGTCATCAATCATAGTTTGGATTATTATTTATACTTAAGCACTGCCAGGGCTGTCAATGCTTTTATGAATACGTAATTTTTCTGGTTTTTGTTATTCCCAGTTGGCTTTTTGCTCATCTGCTGTCTTTTGATTTGTTTCAATTTCAATTTCACATTTCAAAAGCTAATTTTTTTCGCCGTAGTTGTTTTTTGTCTATTTTTACAGACGACATTCGAAACCATAAATTTTGTATTTCAAGTCGCGGATTTCACTTCGACAATCGACACCACCCTCGATCGAACGACCGACAACTCTGCAGTGCTCTATAAATTTTCTATTTGTCTTTTAGAAAATGAATAAAACAAAACGGAAAGAAAAATCGAATGGCAAAAAAAAAACCACAGACAAAACCGAGCGAGAAGATGAAATGATGTCGACCTCTGCAATAATATTTCATCTGTCAAGTTATTCAAATGATACGTAAATTGTAATTCCCTCTGTCCTTTGGTGATTCTTTGTTTCATGGGTGGGGGGGAGTGATTTCTATTTTGCCATTGTCTTTATCGATTCCAGACAGAATGGGGACGCCAGAATGAGAGCCCCACAATAATTTACATACATATTTCTATATATCGGCTTAGTGGCGTTCGGTGCGTCATGTTACTCCGCCACTTCACCGCACTACGGGCACAGTCATCACCGACCATGCCGCCGACATTATCGAAGGGAAAATACTCCCTTGTTGTGCAAATCATAAATGCCAATGAAAACAATTTTGCACTCGTCAGAGACAAAGGAGATTCATTCGATTGCTTTGAATACGCATACACTTGGAGAAAAGGCAACCTATCTAAATGTTAATCTGATGTGAGCAATCAGAGCAATTGCCAATTTCGGTTGATTCTTTATATCTTTTGAAACTCGTCAAAGTGGAGACTTTTTCTAACCTGAGACATGAGGCGAGGCTAATGAGGTCTAATGTTAATTTGATGTAAGCAATCATAAAAATTGCCAATTTCGGTTGATTTTTCATACCTTTCGAAACTCTCCAAATTGGAGACTAATCCTAGTCTGACATGAGGTGAAATTCCACTATGCTGATCGCATGCAGATTTATTGTGACCACTAGGAGCTTGGTTAACCTTATCGTGATGCTCTATCTAACCCTAAAAAAACTAAGTGGAGACTTTTTCCAACCTGAGAGATGAGGCAAGGCTAATGAGGTCTAGGCTGATCGCTTGTGAGCTTTATTGTGACCTATATCCGTGATGCTCTGTGCAACCCTACAAACTTGTTAGTGTAGAGTTTCCTGACAGTTACGGTTAGAGATGATTAAAATCCCTAACGATAGCCTTGGCAAAAATGGGTTGGCAGTGAAAGCTCGCATAGCGCCAGATGTCACTTACTTGTGACAATGTTCGTGATCTAGAAGTTTGACAATACAGGACTTAAGAGCCCACAAGTCACCAACAAGTGGAGTTGTACAGCTCTGCTAAGATTGTTCTGGGAACAGTTGGTGCTGCTAAGAAAGACAGGTTTTCAAAAAAAATAAAGCAGTACTACACCTTAATTGAGCTGTAACAATAACGTGTAACAATACAAGACGCGAAGGCCTTGTGAAGGTTGTGGGAGACTTAACCGCTTTCAGGTGATCATGGGTTTAATGACAATGATCGATTGACAGCTTGTAATGACATTGCCCTTTTGATTCAGGGCATCATGTTTGGGCAGAAGTCGTGCCATAACGTGAGCTGGGTACCCAAGGCCAGGCTAGCATCTTTCAAAGAAAATAGATTAGTTTGGTCGTTCTTCTTCCACTGATCGGCGATCAGAGGCCTCCCCCAACCCTTCGTGAGTCGTGACCAACATCCCGCATTGTCTACCCTTTGCTTCACTGCATAAGCGGTTCGGTTATGCAGTCGAATCATCTGGTTGGCTCTTCGGTATGTACAGCGAACTGGGAACTTTTTAGAGCACTGCAGGTGATAAGTGTGATCCCATCAACAATTTGGCTCTGAGGAACAAAATATGCTGCCAATGAGTGCGATAGCAGTCTGGAGTCTAGTGTGAACAGCTCAAAACGTTGCTCCTTTTAAGAACTGCATGACACTTAGCCGATAAAGACATCCCGGAATATCTGCAGAGCATTAACAAGCATCGTCATTGACATCGAGCGAATTTTCGCAATCGAAAAAAACAAGGATGTTCAAGCTCGTAGAAGAGAATGTGCTTCCTTGTTTTTAACGATGCCCGTGTATTAGGGCACCTTTGATATGAAGCCAAAATGTTCGATGGAATTTTAATCTAACCTGAAGAATCATTATTATGCAAACGACCCACTTTGCAAGGCAAGAAATACAGTGCAATCCGCTCACACAAGGAGGAAGATGAGCTTGGCGAAAGAGAAGCACACGGCGCGTGACAGTTGGGAAAGAATCAGAGTTCGAAACCAATAAATAGAGGAAGCCGGAGCAGAGTAAAGTTTTGCCACCACTCATCGAATCTTCTTGGGTTTCCGAGAATTCCCAAAGATCGGACAAAGTTAAGGAGTTCGACAGAGCTTGACATCTTTCGTGAAGCATTTCGACCATGCGGACAGCACGCTTTGCAAAGACAAGTCATATCATATATGGAGAATAGGCTCGTATAAGAAGGAAGAAGAGCTGTCCGAACGAAAACTACTTGGCACATGACAGTTTGCAAGGAATCGAGGCCGCAAAGGAACGGTTAGAACGAGCTGGCCCACTTTTCTTTGAAAACAATAGAAGAGAGGCGTATGCGAAGACCCATGATATGTCAAGTGTCCTCTAGTGTTTCCACAGAAAAGTAACACACCTTGATCGATTTGTAAAATTGC
This sequence comes from Sphaerophoria taeniata, assembly GCA_943590905.1. Lineage (NCBI taxonomy): Eukaryota > Metazoa > Arthropoda > Insecta > Diptera > Syrphidae > Sphaerophoria > Sphaerophoria taeniata. The sequence goes on from OX016540.1 coordinate 267,135,075, forward strand.
AACTCTAGTTTCCTTAACTGGTATGAGAACTTGTACTTCAGTTTACATGGGATCTTACTTGTAATTCTTTTCGTACTGGAATTTTAAGAAGTCAAATTTGGAAGTCCAATACTTACTTTAAGTACTTGTACTTCAGTTTGCACTGGAAGTTTAATACTTACTTTAAGTATTGGACTTCAAAATTTGACCTCTTCGAGTTCCAGTACGAAAAGAATAACAAGTGAGATCCAGGGCGTACTTAAGTACAAGTTCTCATACCAGTTAAGGAACTTGAAGTTTCAAGTATTGGACTTCCAAATTTAAGTACGAGTACTAGAGCTTATAAGTACTTTCAATTTTCAAGAACCACCCAAAGAACTTTAAGTTTGAGTACTTTAAAAATTAGTACCAATACTTTCAAGCAGGTGTAGCAGTACTTTTAAGAACGACTTGAGACTCAAGTGAAGGAAAGTACTTATACTCGAAATTCTTGAAAGTACTGCACTGGTACTTAAGTACTCATTAAGTTCTTAAGAACAAAATGAGCTGACAAATACTGGTACTACATTTTTTTTACTACCATATACCGAGTACCACCAATGCCTAGTACTTATACTTGTACTTAGAAGAACGTAAGTACCAAAGTACTCTCAAACAACAACTCTAACTGTTCTTTGTCAGCAATCGGTTGTGAATGAGAGAATTCAATTTCCATAAATATTTTCGCTTAGTGTATGTCTACTCACAACCACGACGTCTGACAGCTCAACTATCTACTTACTATGCAAATAAACCCCACAAATTGAAATTCGGTCATAAAATTTAAACTTATCGATATTCGCTCTATCTTCACGTTTTCGATCCGCCGAAAAGACAAAAGAAAAAGGAAACAAAAACCCCCAAAGAACCCGAAAAACAAACAAGAGAAAGTGTATAAAGAAGACTTTTTACGACTTCCGTTCAAGACACTGTTACATCCCCTCAAAAAAGTACTCTTCCCTGTCTAATTACACCGAGCTCAAGACCTTCTTCGCACCGTTAATATGAATTTATCGCTCTCCAAAGATGGCAAGCACGACGAAAAGTCCCCAGTACATGTAATATGCATAAAAGGGGAAAAACTAACTCAACGGTCAATTTTTAAGTATCTCAAACCTAATTTCCAGGGGAAAGGGTTCGGACTGGAGGTTAGGGAATTCTTTGAACAAGTTGAGGCAAAGTTTTCTTTCGACAAACGGAGTCTTGAAAGTCTTGTGGGATAACTATATATCAAAATGAGTTTTGGGGTCGGTTGGTATTGTGCTTCTTCGGTCAATTTGCATGACACGCTCCCGATCCCGACTGGGATTGGAACCCAGACAATGACGACCATGACGACGACAACACGATGCGATGCGATTCAATGCGACATTGTGTGATAGTCGAATGTGTCCGGGAAATTTATGTCTTGCACTGAGGTTCAAGTCGAACATTGTCGTTGCTTTGCTTGCTTTCTTCTTCTTACAACAACTGCTCTCGTGTCTCGTGTGCAATCGATGTCATTAACTTCCACCGCTATACAACAACGAATCCTTTTACTTCGCCTCAATGACACTGATTAATGAGCTTTTGCATGACTTGGTTGGCGGGCTGGCGGGCTAGCTAGCTGGCTGGCTTTCTGGCTGGCAATGTGGTGTCGGAGTTGTTGGTGCTGGCTGCTGATTTTACTTCAAAAATTCAGATCATCAAGAAAACGATTCGTTGGCTGGCAATAACGACAAACAAATTGTCAAGTGGTCTTGAGCTCTCAAAAGTCGTTCGTTCAAATAAAATTAATGTTTCTAATGATCACAAGACCGACCCGGCTGGCTGTGCAATGCTCCAAAACTTTAAACAAGACAAAAAACAAAATCGAGACTACAAGGAGATGCAAAATTTTGTGATTTGTGTGGTCAGTGACTGAGATGAAGTACCAAAAGATTGTGGTTATTTTTTTCAATATTGAGAGAAATACATTTTTGTATCTCCTTGTTTGGTTTTGTCGGTTTTGTGCGGTGTTAATTTTGTCTGATTCCAAAGAGATAATGTTGACATGACGTCAATTAGCACACACTCATGGCAGTGGTGTGGCGCGGGCGGGGGAATCATTTCCAGACTCTGCACTTTTGTTTATATATTTCATTTCCAAGTTCAGCTGGAGCAGCACGCGCGAGTGTTTTTCTAGTTCGTTTTTTTTTCTCGTCAGTTTGTTTATTTCAATTTGGGCGATGATGGTAATAAATTTAGCAGGCGTAGGTTGTTGTTGTTGTTTTTTTGTGAGTTTTTTAATGCGCTTAGCCTTGAAATTGATTCATCAAAGCCACAGGAGGAGCCACTTGGGAGCCATTTGCTGTATGAGAGCCCTTTGTTGCTGTTTGCTGGCTGGCTGAAGGCCTTGTTTCCACGCAGGTAGCTTCGGCTATAAATCAATGAGCTCTGGTTGGATTTTCGTCTTTTTTGGGGTTTGTTTTGTTTGACGGTGTGAAACTAAGAGCTCATTAAATTAAATAGAAATTGCTTTAAATTGTATGCGTGATATGGAGAGATTGTTGAGTGGATGGCAGCTCCCGCAACTGAATACCACAATTTAGTGCGCAAAAATAATGTCGACAATTAATTATTCGAAACGCGAGAGAGAGTAAGATAGATAGACGCCATTTTGATTAATTGTTTTGTAAAGTGATTTGTTGGTAGTAGTAGCTACCTACAAGAGGCTTCGGGAGACACTATAAAATAAAGAAATATAGATGGCGCAACGGGCAGGGCGGGCGCAGGAAGATGACGATGATACTAATAATAATGTCGGCGTTTCGTTTCGACAGTAGTGGAATTTTCATGGACAATAACACTTTATGTGTGTCTCAGTCGATTTGGGTTGAATTGAGTTTTATTGGTTTTTAAGCTTATTTAGTGCCGATTATTATCGCCGATTTAAATAACGATGAGCAGAGCATGGGGTGTGTATAGTTTTGCGTATGTACATTAAAAGGGATGATTTTAGGATGAGAGGAATTTTATTGTTGCTATGAACATGGGAAATGGGGCGATAAATCGGCAATAAGGGCAGATTTGTTTATGATTCTTTTTAATAGAAAAAGAGATTTTCTTTTGTTCTTTCTTTTTAACATTATTGATCCGAGACAAAATTTTGTCGATCAAGATTGGAGTAAATTGTGTTTCCAGCAAAAATTGTCTTTACAAATTTTTCTCTAAGACCTATACCGTTTCCGAGATATGGATATGAAGCACTTTGGCAACCCTTAAAATTGCTAGTCTAATCGAAAAACGAATGTTCTAAAAGTTGTAGGAACCAAAACTACCTACCGACGAATTGTTGGAAAATAGCCGCCCAAGGGCACGCCTAATTTTGATGAGAAATAATGAATTTCTGACAAAAACTGCTCTTTTTTTATGCAAAACAAAACAATTTGAAAAGGGAGAATTTAAGAAAAAAACAATCTCACCGGACTGAAGGCACGATAACTCGGAAACTATGAATCTTATGGGAAAAACTGTTAAGATCTTTTGGGTAGAGGATTTCACGATCTATAATCTTTCTAAAATAAAGTTTTCGATATCTGTCACCATTGTAGAATTACAGACAGTAATGACGAATTGTGACCTTTGACCTTGGGTAATGCAATTTAAATGATACTCGTCCACTTAATTTTGGCAATAATGTTAACAATCAACTTTTTTACATAGCATGGGTTAGGTAAGGTTAAAGTGGCTGTGAAAACAGGATCCACACACTTAGGCCAAAGTGTGATACAAAATGAATATAGAGAATAACTTCTTACTGGTCGAACCATTTTGAGCTTTTTACATATCCTAGTTCAGTTGAATTGTCGTAAAAATATTCTCCCAGATGAAGTTTGTGCCTTAGTGAAAGAGCAGGGCAAGTGCAGAGAAGGTGAGAGATTGTTTCCTCTTTTTCCTCGTCCATACAGCTCCTGCAGAAGTCATTTGAGGCTACACTTGCTTTGAGATAAGAAGTTTTTAGAGCGCTTTAGGTCAAATAACGGCCATATTGTTGCTGCGCACGTTGGTAAATTATACCACAAAAAGTTTGTTATCTTTGAGGCTGTTTTTTTAAGCATAAGTTAACATGTAGCTATAGGTATACCTATCCTTTCCCTTTCAGGTGAGATAGGTTCCATTTTAAGCGAGTTCATCGTCTCTTCAATTTCCTGTGATGTCTCTGTAGCCCGGCACCGCCAAAAGAGGTGAATATTAAATTGCAGCGCCATCTCCATAAGAGATGATCGACAATTGAGGGCCGTTTGAGAATTGGTTGAAATACCGTCGAGAGATTTAATAGCAACTGTCAGAGAAGATGCGGGTATCAGAAGTTGATATCACGTTTTCTCTTTGCCAGGATAGAACCTCTTTGATCGCCAACATTTCCGCTTGGAAGACGCTATAATGATAAGGGAGGCAGAATGAGATATGAGAGGCTTAGATTAAGCTTTTCTGAGTACACACCACTACCAACTCCATCATTGGTCTTGGATCCATCTGTATAAAAATGAATGCTTTTGTCTTTCAGAATTTTTTGTCTTCCCATTAATTTCTGGATGGAATGGAGACCTGGAAGTTTTTCCCAAATTGGGGGTTTGGAATGGTGTAGGTAGTCTATGTACTTTGGTAGAACCGAAAAAGTTCAAAATGATGGAATACCCCACATTATTGTTGGTTCATTGAGAGGAGGCGTTGAGTCCTATAGCTGTACTCGCTGCCACTTGTTTGCTGAAAATGTCGAGGGGTGTCAGATGGAGGAGAGTGTCTAGCGCCGCCGCTGAGGGTGTGGTTCTCAATGCCCCGCTAATGCGGAGACATGCAGTGCGTTGGACTCTGCTGTGTTTTTCGCAGTAAGTGACTTTCCCCAGTGCAGTCCACACCATTCTGCAACCCCATACATGAGTATTGGTCGAATGACCGATGTATATAGCCAACAGGTTAACCGAGGTTGAAAACCCCATTTGTTCCCTATATGGCTTTCTTGCAAGAGAAAAGAGCTACTGTAGCTTTCTTAACTCTTTCCTGAATATTATGTTTCCAACTTAATTTTTTGTCTAATATCAGACCAAGATATTTGGCTTCTTTGGTAAAAATAAGTGGTACACCTTTCATTGAAGGTGGTACAATTAGTGGGATTTTGTATTTCCGTGCATTTGGGGATTAATACTAAGTCCACCTCTACAGTGATCAGCCCATCTAGTGAGCATGATATGTGCGTTTTGGAGGAGGTCTCTCAGTATATAAGGATGTTTTCCTGTGACGGCGATAGCAACATCATCGGCATACGCAATCACTCTGTAGCCTTCCTTCTGGAGGGATATTAGTAGTTCGTTAACTACTTTGTTCCACAGGAGAGGGGACAGAACACCACCTTGCGGAGTGCCTCTGCTGACAGACCTTTTCGTACAAAAATCCCCCATCTAAGGGTTGATGATCGTGCTTTTTAGCATTAGAATAATCAACTCACAGAGTGAGTATTCGAGATAGCAGACGTGTCAACGTTGTTGCAACCCCCTTCAATATCCAGGAAGGCAACCATAGCATATTCCTTTTGCTCTAGGGAGAATTCGATAGTTCTTACCGGAGTATCCAAGGCTGTTTCTACCGACTTCCCTTTGCAGTAAGCATGCTGATACATCGATAGTCTCTTATCAATGCTATTACGTACATGGATATCAATCAACCGTTCCAGAGTTTTGATCTTTGGGGTTGCATGCGAGCATTTGCCCGCCTTGGGTATGAATACTTCCTTTACTTCTCTGCATCGCTGAGGTATATAGACCAGATCAGTGGCGTGGCGTGGATATTTTCAAATGGTAAGTCGAGAAAAATGAATCACCTACACAAATGAATAAGGAATAAATAGAAGGTACCTTAAATTCCAGACGTGGATTAATCGAAGTCAATTTTTCTATACTTTAAGTCATTTAGGTTAAAATTTACAAAGAGCCTAAAGCATAAAAAAGCGGCTTCAAAAGAAGCCTATGTGGCCTATGAAGCCTATGTAGCCATTTAAATAATTAAAACAAAACAGTTCCAACGTTTACTTTTCACAATTTTCAGTTTTTTTTCACAATTTTCACAAATTTACGTTACTTAAAATTCACTTTAAACTTGCAAATAATCCAAAACAATGATGAGTAGAACAAAACAAAACAGTAAAACAAAACCGAATTCGCCGTACATTACTCGAAGGCGAAAACTGTATTATTTTTTCCAAGCAGACATTGCAGAAAGACGAAAATTATCGTCTTACTTTTCTCAATAAGAGAACGTGTATTGAAAAGCGAGGCACCATGGTGGAAGTATATCGTAGGAAAGACAGGGACAAATACAAAATATGTTCTGCACGGCGATTTTCAATGCTTCGTGTATGATTTGTGTATTGTGTGTGTATCTCGCAAATTTAAAAGGCTTGAAGAACATTGTGTGTATGGAAAAAGATAGGCTGTTGACTGCTTAGTTGTAGATTTATGTTGCTGGTTTTTTCTATGAACAAGACCAAGAGACAAATTTTAAAAGGTAAGACGATAGGAATCGTGTTATATGGACGCCACGCGCCTGGACCAGATCTAGATAACTTTTAAAGATGATCTGAATGATGGGCAAAGTTATATCGCTTGTATGTTGTAGCTCAGCTGGTATAATTTTATCTGGACCTGGAGATTTGTAAGGTTCGAAACTATTCAGAGCCCATGTCAGTTGTTGTAACATAACAAGACCTTTAGGAAAAGTTAAGTTAATTCCAGACCCAGGACTGTTTGTTGTATTAATGGATTTGGAGCTATCTGGGAAGTGGGTGTCTAATAGCAGGTTTAGCGTTTCTTCGCAAGAGTTAGTCCATATACCATCTGAGTTTTTAAGGCAACTAGGCAAGGTTGGATTTGTCGAGAGAATCTTCCTTAACCTCGATGCCTCCGAAGATTCTTCTATTGAGCTACAGAAGGATCTCCATGAGGATCTTTTGGCTATTCTCAGTTCTTGTTTATACTTTTTGAGGGTTTCCTTATAGGAATCCCAATCTTGGGGGTGTCTAGACTTTTTTGCATGATTGAAAAGCCTTCTACAACCTTTCCTGAGTATTTCTATTTCAGCAGCCCACCAGTATGGTTTCTTCTTTCCCCACACTGTAGTGAGGGGGCAGGCAGCTTCCAGGGCTTTATTGAGGGCTGCTATAAGCTCAAGGACTGACTGTTTGATCGAGTTCAAGAGCGCACAAGGGAGGATCAGAAAGTTCTGGTTTAATCAGACTTTTAAGGATTGTCCTATGTTTTGGCCAATCTGTTTTCCGATAATTGGATCGGTTTTGGGGACTCTTCAATAAGGGTGAATTGGATGTATCTATGATCGGAGAACCTTAATCACAACTCACCTTAATTTTGTGCTTGCAAATTTTGATAAAATCATTTGTCTTACCTGAAACGAAAAAAGAGAAAAAGTAATTCATTAGTCAAATTTAGGAAAATCCTAAACTAATTTTTCTTGTCGATATCTAAGTGTGTTCAATATTCTATTTTTAAAACCCCCAATCCGACCACACCTTTCATCAAACTAATTTGAACAAATTCCCAAATCAGATACTACAATTTACACCCCCAAATACCATCCCACCACCACCGGCAGACGGGACGGCTGGCCTTTTGCTCGACCCGATGAATTCATCAAACATTTTGTAATTCCATTTCATTTTGTAATTCCAAATTGAAAACAAATATCGTTAAATGAATGGAATGCAAAATCAAATCAAATCAAAATCAAAATACAAAAAATAAAAGTTTTTTCTCCAGACAAAAAGCATTAAAACAATTATAAATTAGAAAGCACTAACTTCCCTCACTTCGTCTCCCCACCACTTTCATCTCATCGTCGGTCGTGCTTGTTGTTTTTGTTTAAGTTGTCTTATTCGACGACAAAACTCAATTTACAACATTTCAATGACTTTTGCTCCATGGCTTTGCAGAAATGTCACACAGTGCTGCCCCCTACCTCAATTACTAGTCGTATATCACAGTCGCCTCATCGGCATCGTCGTCGTGGGTCGGTCGTAGTCTCCGTCATCGTCATCGTCGTTTTGCCAATCGATTCAATCCATCTACCTACGACATAGTTTACAATTGTCCCGTTTTCGCGCATTCTATAGTAAATGACATGGAGAGAGGTAAAACAATGGCAAATCCCGTATTTCCTAATTGCATTAGAATGTATCTATAAGACAAAAAACCGATTTCCTTTCACTCCCAGTCGCAGTTTCTGCACTGTTTCGGGGCCCAGTCTTAATTTCAGCCCTGTTGTAGTTACCGTGTGGGACAGTGGTTCAATTTAAATACGAAATTGGTTTCAAATTCATAAAATCAGAACTTCTATCCAGTGCCACGCCCACTTTCTCGAGGCGTTTTTTATTTCTTTTGCAGAAGTAGTACAATTTGGTTGTCGGTAGATTCGTTTAAAAAAAAGTAAGAACTTGTTTCTTACCCGAGAGAACTTGTGTTTCGTGAAACGCCCATTTCTCGTGGGCGTTTTTCGGGTACAGGAGGTATTTTATTACAATTATTATAATTTTATTAGATTTTAACAAATGACTTCAAAATGTTTGTCTTTCATTTTCAAAAATGTTCACCTTTCGTATGCGTTTTTTTGTCGTTGATATAGTTCACAGTCTCTTCAAAAATTTTATATAAGAAATTAAATATGACCATTTTTGGGAGAAATTAAATTTTGAATGTCCTGTATGGAGATTTCCTTTAAATTTTGCGTGCCACGCCCACTTTTGAAGGGCGTTTGCCTCTATTTATTGATAAAAACAGTCATGAGTGAACTGAAACAACATTTTGAATACAGGAATAAGAAAAATTAGTGGAAGTTTGTCCACCATTGTACCACTGTACCTCGTCATCGTCAACGTATTCCTAGTCGATGTCGTATACAATGTGTTGTCTTTGTGTGACATTCGAATTGATGAGGAAATCAAGCAGCAACAGCAACAGCAATAGCAAAATAAGAAGAAGGAAGCAGTTAAATGAAAATGGAAAGACATAAAACGAAAGTTTTCCAACTAAACATTTTGCAAGCATTTTCGAGAAGAGAGAGAGAGGAACGAGAAGAAGGCACGACAGTGCAGCCTGTTGTTGTTCATGGCAAATCTCATTAATTCAAACAAATGCTCCGAAGGGGGTCAGGGATATTTCACTTCCACGGGCAACGCCAACACCATTACCATCCAACCTAAAAGCAGCAGCAGCAACAAGAAGACAAACTGAACTCAACTCAACCTATCGATGGAATGCAATTTTGTGTAATCCAGTCTGTTTCTCGCTTATTCTCGATTTGAGGCCAAAACACAATACAACACCGCACCACACACTCTTCACAAGGTGTTTCCATTGCACGACAAAGCTGACGTGTTAAATACGAATTAACAAATTAAATCTCAAGACAGGAGATAGGGTGAAAGTGGGCCGAAACGGGGGGAACTAACTTAGACACTCCAAGCGATTGGGTGCCTGTCAGCCATGTTGGATCGGTTAGTGCATTGAGTTTTATTGATGGCAAACGACACATGGGACTTAAGGTCTGAGCATGAGAAAAGGCAAAACCCCAACATGACACTGATGGGCATTGGGAAAATTCAAATAACACAGCTTGAAAGGCTTTTGGGGATTATATTTTACTTTCCAATTGAGAGAGAAAATCTCCACATGTGTGTGCGGTCGGGTACCGCACTTACACAATACTCCTCTGGCTCTCATTCTCTGCTTTTTAATTCTGATGGAGTTCCTTTTTCACGGACCATTTCAAAAGGTATAAAATCTAAAATCGAATAAATTTGTTCGGATGGTGAGAGCGAGCGGTGCCATCGGAGACGATACGAACGCCCTGGGAAGTCTCAGCAGGTTGTGGGTTATTTGTTAAGAGAAAGGACACTTATCGGCCGGACCACTCTGGGGTGTCCATTTTAAAATTTCACATATATAAATGTATTTGGTCAATTTTATACTCAATGTTGCGAAAATTCTGTTCGAAGCTTAAGCAACTGTAATGCAGAGTTGGCATGTGCGACGGAACTTGTGTGGTAGATGGAAATTGGCCACATTTTCGTTTGTATTCAATTTAATGGTCGTTGGGTTTTTGCTGTTTTTTTTTCTGTTCGGAAGGTTTTGAATGTGCAATAAATTAAGGGATCATCGAATTCTATTATTTATTTTTTGTGTGCCTCTTTCTTTTGTTTAGAAAAGGTAGGGGCTTGAGATGTTTGCATGTGATTGGGGAAAGAAGTGAAAAGGTTCGAATATATCAAAAGGGAATGTTTGTGTTTTGAAGACCTACAGGAACAAAGGATGGATATTTATTTAAAATTGTTTCCGGCAATGAGCGATGATCAGCCTTCTGTAGTTCAGAAAATGAGTTGGGTGGGAAATATATGACGCATTACAATGGAGGAGGAATCAGCGCACTGATTTAAAAGTTGCAGGGAGCTTACGCACATTTCTGGAAATCCCACACGATGGCAGGTAGACGCAATGGAAGCTTTTTAACGTTTAAGGGCTTATTAGGCCTGCGGTCCGAATAAAAAAGTTATTAATATTACAACTTAATCTATATGCAATTCCTCCAGCAGGGCTCCCCAAACAGTTCCACCCTCATCTGTCTAAAGTAGCGTTTGAGGGATAGGGATGTCTTTCTTCAGGTCGTTTAGTTGGCTATTGATTCTTTTTTATCTATTCGCCAACAAATACTGAGTTATTCGACCCTAAAGGTTTTCTTTTCTTTAAGTGGGGCAACGTATAGTTCGGACCAGGGTCCCATCTAACAAGCATCTCCAGCCAGTCAGGTTCTCTACCACCTTTGTGTTCTACCACCAGCCGCGGTCTCCTCATCTTTTGCGACGTTCTTCCGGGTTTGATGCGCAGGAGCATTATTTCCTATTCGCTTTACATGACCCAATCATCTTAGTAGTTGGACCTTAACTTATCTGGCTAGGTTAGTGTCACTGAATAGATCGTACAGTGTGAATCTTCTTGGACCAAAAATAATTTGAAGAATTTTTGTCTCGAAGCAGCCCAAAACATTTTCATTCGATATTGTCAAGCTCCATGTGTCAGCACCATACACTAGAACCAGGATGATAAGGGTTTTTTATAGTGACACTTTAGTTGGTCGAGAGAGGGCTTTACTACTCAATTAGCCTTATAAGTCCAAAAAAACATCAATTGGCAAGAATGCTTATTCCAAGTGGACAAAGTCCTTAACTACTTCGAAGTTAAATCTGTCTATGCTCACGTTGGTTTCAAGACGTGTCGATGTTGGGTGTCTTTCCTTACCATTAACCGCTAGTCCCATCTTCATGGCCTACGTCCCAAGGCTCAAAAACGCTCCACTGACATCACGCTGTGCTCTTCCAACTATGTCAATGTCGTCTGCGTATCCTTTTGATTTTTGAAAGAGTTTTTCAAGAATGATGTGAAGAAATCTTATGACAGCAATTTCTGAAACCTCTGACACCAAACGAGGTGAGGTTTTTTCCGACCGTGATGGTAGAACGCTAGTTTTTCACCGGCATCTCACACAGACGGACGAGTTTTTCAAAAATAAATAAAAAGAGTGGCGCGACAGCTCTTGAAGAGCCAACGCCTAAGTGACTTACTCTCATCAACAATTCTGTGAGTGCGTGTGGAGAATTGAGGGGACCTACAATTTTAACGCCGATCGAACGGCAAAGTTGAGAAGCACTTTTTCATGACAGATTGATACTCTTGGAAGATTTGTCAGGTCTTCGCAAGAGGCAGTACCCGTGAAAGATGAAATAAAAACTTGGCCTGAGCAGGACTCGAACCAACGACGTTCTGCTTAGCAGCCAACGCACTTACCAACTAAGCTACGGGCAACTACGAGTTTTTTCTGGGACGACAAAACTAGACATGCTCTACAAGGGTGCCGTTTTCGTTTAAATTAAACAGAATGTATGGAACTGAAGCCCGGAGACAAAGCTCTCCTCGAAGCTTTTTGCCTACAAACCCAAGGCGTTGCGAGGTCAAGCTGTCAGAGATTGGAGATAATGCCACAAAGCTGTTAACCTCACAAAGGGAGCTTGTTGGGTTAGCAGCAGCGTTGCCAAAATGTGCCCGATCGGGTCATTTGGCCCTTAGTTTTTTATTTTGGACCGTGGCTTGGGGCCAACATCAAATGGCCTGCATATCATATTTTTTCTTTTCTCTGAAACAAAATATTCTACAAAACACAATCTTTTTATTCCATCAACAATATTATCAATTCATTCAGACTGACATTTGCTTTTCATTTGTTTTCGTCAATCGCCACTTTAAGAATGAAGTAGGACTTCCTCGCTTAGAGTGATGCCTAGAGTAGAGTCTTCAGTTTCCATGTCGGAATTACTGTCGACTGCGATATCAGTTTCCACGTTTGATGGCTTGTTAGGTCGATGGTTCCACGTGTGGTGTTACATCGATCTCCATATTGGTGTTCTTTGAAGCATTTCCTTTCACTTAAGGAGCCTCTGGAGGGGTTGCATTTAGCGAGTCTTCGTCTTTCTTGTAAATACTGACCATGATTTCGTCGAAACCGTACTTAATCACACCTTCGGTCGCGGCCAGTGGAGCCAGTGATTCCCTATTGATCACCAAGAGAGCTGATCTAAAGCGACCCACTGTTTCCTTCTCCTCAACCTTTGGGACTTTCCAGTCGTGAGTAGGCAGGTTTGGATTTCTCATTTTAATCAGTTTCATGATCATAATTTGGGTAGTTGTGTGGAGCCGGGACCATTATGCGTGCTCTTGGTCTTAAAGGAATATTCTCCCTTGTAACAACCTCGAGCTTGGCAACCGGCCAGACTTCTGGCAAGCCATTGACAGCAGCCCTGTTCAGATCGTAAGATCTCTTATCTCCACAGGCGATGAGTTTGATACGATTTTGGTACCATCCTGCATCGGCTGTGTCTGGGAGAGGTCCCGGATTCTCCTCGATGACAGATAAAAATCTGAAACCAAGATGAACCTTGACGTCTGCCCATCGATGAGAGATATTACCATCCAAATGACCCCTGTCAATGACCGCGGATATGATCTTGCCTTTGAGCGCGTCGCTAAATGATCTTTATTAAAGGCTGTTGTGCTGCTGGAATGCAACTTCTGCCTTTTCGCTTCAGGCTTGTTTTTTTAGATCTTGAATTCCATGCCTGTTAAGGTTGCAGGTACCGAAGTGTCCATATCTTCCATATCGGAAAGTACAAAGTATTGTAGTATCTACTGTAGTACTTAAGATTGAGTAGTTAGCTACAATGAAAATATCAATAAATTAATTTTCTTTCGAGTACTTATTATTCGAACTCTGAACTGAGAACTACTTTGAATTTCAATATAAAACACTTTCAGAAAAATAATAAACTCTAAAATTTGGAAACGCTTTCTGAAAGTATTTTCCTTTCAGTGTGTGCCGGCTCCTTTAGTCTCAATAGACGCTCTCCTTGGCTTTGAAATCGATGTAAAGGTGGGTCTTTCCAAAATCAACCGTGGAAGATCGGGCATACGATGCTGAGGTGCCATTCGTCGGGAATGCATTCCTCCGACCAAAACTTGCGGATGAGCTTCTACATACTCCTACCAAACCATCTTCAGATGCTCTTGGCAACAAAAATGAAACCAGGGTGAAAAAAAAACTACATGGAGGAATGCATTTTTTATGCCCCTATAAAAATCAAACCGGCATGCATCAAAATATTCACAGGATGTGGCCAAAAGCCAACTTTCACCAAACTTGTCAATAAATAAAAATGCCAAAAAAAAACACAAGAAAGCCCTTTATTTACGTCAAAAAAATCATTTATGTCACCACAAATTAATCAATCCCGATGTTCATTGATGCAACAACCAACAAACCTTTTTTTTTGTCTCGTTACGACCGTTACGACTTGCCTTGGGTACCAAATAACTTAATAACCGAATGCACTTCGCATAAAAAAAAAAAACATTCCTCAACAAGAATTTCTTTAACAACATAAAAACCGATTATGTGTTTTGTTGTTTTCACTCAAAAAAAAATTAAACAAAACCCAAGTGAAACCTTTTTGTTGGTCTCGTAACAAGATAACATGTGCGGTCTTTTGTGAAAGGCTGCACAATTCTTCATCGATTTTCTCACCAGTGCGATTCACTCAAATGCACCCATCACCATCACATCACAGGCAAACCAAAAAAAAAAGTTAAGATCAGGGGCCAGTGGTCAGAGAATGGCCAGAACAGCGCCGCGCCGGCTGCGGCCAGGACGAACTATAAGGTAACCTATCTTGTTTGCATTATTTTTTGCAATTTATATTTCGCTGCAGCAGCAGCGCCACATAAACAACTCAGATATTATGCACTTCAAACAACAACAACAAAAAAGTATCTTTAAAGGTCAAAAGTCTTTTGGCTTCATATTACAAGATGTAAATTTATCCCTTGGCGCACACAAAGAGATCTCTCTGAATACCTCTCGGTTCCCTGTTTGTTTTTGAGCAAATTTGTTTTGGTTTTTTGCAGATTTGTTGTTGTTGTTGCTCTTCGTCGTCTTTATCCGTTTGGCTTGTCAATCACTTTGTAAACGACTGTCATCGTAAATATTCACCAACAAATATATGTACACAGAAGAAAAAAAAACGAAAACCCTTTTTGCCGCTCTCGTGCACATTAAATGGCCAAAGAAGAAACAAAATCCAACCGAAAAACCAAGTACTAAGCAAACAGTGTTAACACTGCATACAAAACTCATTGTGAAGCCCTCCGTACAGAAACTTGTCTTTTTTTCTCTCGCTCATCACATCGCATCATATCACATCATACAGGCCCTGGCTGATATCGAACGAAAGGATAGACGGGTGTTGTGTTGGCGAGAGCGGTAAGTTACGAGCGACCGGTTCGGACATCGGCTAATTTCCTTATTGGCCATATCGAATTCATTACAAAAACTGAAACAAACACAGAAACGAAAATTTTACAAAAGAAAATAAAAAATGGTTAAAATATGACCAAAAAGAAATAAAACGTTTTGTGTTGTCTTTTGACTCTGTAATTGCCAGTGTGAGCTTATTTTCTAAGAGGTGGTTCCATGGTTACCAGCGGGCTGCGAACAGTGGTGCAAGGTTGTTTTTTAATGGCGAAATCAGTAATTTTTCTTTCCTGCATTGTAAATCTTAATGTTCCAAGGCAATTCATCGTTTTAGAGTTAGCAAATATGGAGTCCCTCAAGGTTCAATACTAGGGCCTCTCTTATTTTCTGTTTTGTGAAATTTTTTAATTGAACTTTAATCAGCTAAGGAGTCAATTTTATTGAGGCAATAAAAGCAACTTGTCCTTAAAACTAACGGTCCTAGTTACAAAAATGTCACTTGTAGTAACATTCAGGAACGACATTGATAGAAAAGTAACGTATCTGTAACGTAACAGTGATTTTTAAGGCTTTTCTGAATTTCTTCTAATTAAGAAAACACTGTATTCCACTGTTAACCCTCAAGCTGTCGATTCCAACCTGGACCAGGGCACACATATACGGACCCAAAACATCAAGCAAACCACAAAAAAATATGCGTTAAATATTTGTTTTGACGTTTATTGCGTAACGTTACTCAAATGTTGTTTACAGTTTACCTGCTTGCATGAGTTATTTGTCATTGTTGGTTTTTTGCATTTAAGGATTCCCGGATGGGTGAAACTTTCAAAGGGTTTTACAAATTGAAGGCGTGTATTTACGGAATGATTTGGGAGATATATATTTTGTAGCTGTAACAGATGCAGCTTGGGGTATTTCTCAAAGTAAAAGAGGTGGACGTGGAATTTAAGTTTGGAAAGAGTGTTTCTGGGATTTATATTTGTTGTAGGTTTAGTAAGAGCAACAGAATTTTAATGGCTTTAGGTTTTGTACGAAGGGATAACAGGTACCAATGAATTTTTTAAACTTTGTACGGTGTTAATACAGCGCAGGCTTTTATGTCTTTTTTTTGGTACAGAATTCGCATACGCATAGGAATTTCTTCACTCTTTGCTTCTGACAAGTGTTGGCAGGGTACAAACATAGGTAATGAGGAAGTATCGAATGACCTTCGGTAGACAAAAAAAAATGAGTATAAATATAAAGGTGTCATGTGTGCTATGTGATATTGACAGTTCGTTGACCTGGCAATGTGGAAATCTGATACTTAAAATCAAGAAGTATGGGTTCTTGAATTGAAATTCAAGAGGTGCATATTAAGAGGAGCAACAAGCGTCAGGGTATAATATCACTGAAAGTTAAGCTCCAACTTAGAAACCAATCCTTGAATTAAACAATTTCGAAGTGGCCCTTCGGCAATTTGATGAGTTTTTTGTGGCACCAAAAAGGAAATCTCTCATATTTTTATCGCATATACCTACCTAGTTTGAAACACCGGTTGATAGTATGAAAGCGGCATCATTGATTTCTAATAAAAAAAGCTTGGGGCCTAGATGACTGCCTTGAGGGACACCGCATGGAAACAGAAGAAGAAATGGCTGATCAATGCAATTTCATTTTGAAATTAGACCGTCAATGCGATAAGATCTTACGGAAGTTCTTTGTTTTTGAACATATCGTTCCCACTTCAGAGATGTGGAGAAGTCGGCGACGCTCCATGTTGATGTTACTAAATTAGTTAGCTTTCTTGAGTATCAGTTCTTCGAAAGTGCTTGGATTCAAGTCCGAGAGACCCAAATAAACGCTGGTGTGCCCCAGGGCTCCGTGTTGTCTCCGAAATTTTACCTCGTTTTCATTAATGATCTTCTGTCTGAAATTACTAAACCATTTTCTTGCTTGGCTTTCATTTATTTCTGCTATTGTTCCTCAAGGATGCGCATTGAGTCCTATATTCTTAACTTTTTAATTTTTGTGATGTAAGAATGCCTTTTATTCCTGTTTAAATGTGGGTAAGTGGAACACTCTTCAACTATACAATCTTGACAGCTTTGAGACACGTTTAGCTTAATTCTTCAAAAACCACTTAGGTAACGTTAGGTTAAAGTGGCTGTCATATATGTAAGAAGACCCAATTGAAGGCCCATTGTGATACCACATGAATCTAAAAGGATTTCTTCGAAAGCTCAATGAAACCAATTAGAGTTCCTTGCGAAACGCAGAAGATTAATTTATATTAATGTGTTTGAGATCGTTATAAAAGAATTCTCCTATAAGTGAATCCTACGTTTATGAGATAGAGCAGGACAGGTGCAGATGAGGTGAAGAATTGTTTCCTCCTCTTCCTCATCCATGCAGCTTCTGCAGAAATCGTTTGAAAATACGCCCGGCGCGCGGCGGGTCTTCCTATTAGACAGTGTCCAGTTATGACACCAATTAACCAAAAGTTTTTCGTCGCCTGACAGGTGGTTATGTTATGGTTATGATGTTGGTTCTCACTGTAGCATCTTGTTGTAGCAAACGTTTATATGTAGCGATTGGTATACCAACATTTGTGGTTTAATGAATAATAATGTACCATATTTGGCGAGATCATCAGCTTTGCAGTTTCCTGGAATGTCTCTATGGCCCGGCACCCAATGAAAGTGAATGTTAAACTGTTGTGCCATCTCCATTAGAGACGATCGACAGTTTTGGACCGTAATTGAGTTTGTAGAGACAGATTCCAGGGATTTTATAGCTGCCTGACTGTCTGAAAAAATCCGGATATTAGACGCTTTCTCTGAGCTAGGACAGGACCTCTTTAATCGCCAAAAGTTCTGCCTGAAACACGCAACAATGATTTGGAAGGCTGAACGAGAGACTTAGTTTTAGTAGTTCGGAGTACACACCTCCACCAACCGCATCACTAGTTTTCGATCAATCTGTATAGAAATGGATTGCCTCGTCTTCCAGGATAATGTTCTATTTTCCCAGAAGGACCTGGAAGGTATAGACATTTGGAAGTTTCTACCGAACTGGGGAATTGATTCTAGATAATTAAGAATAAAAGAGTGGCCAATTTTATTATTGGTCCACTGTGAAGAGGCATTCAGGCGAATAGCAGAACTAGCAGCTATTTGTTTGCTGATTATATCCAGGGGTGTCGGATAGGGTAGGGTGTCTAGCGCCGAAGATGGGGTCGTACGAAGTGATCCGTTTATACTCAGGTATGCTGAGCGTTGGACTTTACTATCGCAGTTCATTTTTACGTCCAAGGCAGTCTACCAAAAACCACTTACTCCAACTTAAAAGGCTTCTGAATTCGAACAATTAATCATGAATCTAAGCGAGTACATATTTCACCTTGAAAGCACCTGAAGTCATAAAAAAATCTGTTCATCTTGAAGAGAACAAAACTTATATTAATTCCAAATTTAAGTATTTTGTTTACAAACTCATTTTACTTTCATGTGATGAAACAAAGATTACGAAATAATTCTTTAGTAGAAACAAAAAAACAATCTCCAACCCAAATTGAGTAAGCAAACACCTTTAGCTGAAATTCCATTCTCGTTACCGACCTTGTTTAATCTTAAATTATTTATCAAAGCCTACCAACAATGACTACAAATTATGAAATCATAAAAAACAAACTACAAACACACACAAATGTACCATATCATTAAATAAACACCATTTCCTATCTTAAATAACAAATTAACATCAAAACGTACCCAAAAAAAAATTGCTTAAAATAGTTTCGTTTACCGAGA
Organism: Sphaerophoria taeniata; assembly: GCA_943590905.1. Classification (NCBI taxonomy): domain Eukaryota; kingdom Metazoa; phylum Arthropoda; class Insecta; order Diptera; family Syrphidae; genus Sphaerophoria; species Sphaerophoria taeniata. The sequence continues at coordinate 267,153,761 of OX016540.1, forward strand.
AACAACAAAAGCGTGCACAGATCACGATCAGTTCACCCACTACACCAAATAACTTGAAACAAAAACACCAACAAGGCACTTTCGCATTGTGTCGATTTATCAAAATATTTGTAGCTCGACTTTTTGTGAATAAAATTACGTATGCACAGTAGGAACGAGGAAAAATATAAAAATCTCTTTTATTATTCACAGGTCTGTCAGTGTTGTTTGCTTGACGTTGAAATTGTCAGTTGGTTTTCAGACCAAATGAGAAGACAAAAAATAAACTTGAACATTGTCGTGTGATTAAAATTTCGTGACAATCATTTCTAATGGGCAAATCATTAACATTTCAACACAAATTGCAAGAATTACAATGGCGCAAAGTCTCTGAATGCAGAGGTAGGCTAAATACACAGAAGACAAAAACACATTTACCTCTTTTTTGTTTGATATTTTGACAATTTGTTTTGTGTCTTTGTGGGAATATTTTCAAAGACATGTGCAATGACTGTAACAGAGGTGGACTTACCCGATAGTTTTCTTTACAGAATCGAAACATTCGAAATCGAATTCGACCTCCACTAAGTTCCAGGGTCCATGTTTTTTTCGCAAGGCAGAACTAACTTCCCCAGTTCTTCAGAATAGTTCTGAAAAGGTATTCTAAAATTCCGGCAGAATCATTTCGTTAGCACAAGTAATTTTGGAAGGATGCAAGTCTAAGACCCGAAAATAAACGCTGGTGTGCCTCAGGGGTCCGTGTTGTGTCCGACACTTTTTATCGTTTTCGTTAATGATCTCCTGTCTAAAACTTCTTAATCACGTTCTTGGTTTGCCCTCATGTTTTACTGGTGGTGTTCCTCAAAGATGCGCATTGAGTCCTTAAAAAAATAATAAATAGAGTGGCGCGACAGCTCTTGAAGAGCCAAGGCCTAAGTGGCTTACTGTCATCAACAATTCTCTGAGTGCGTGTGAAGAATTGAGGGGACCTACAATTTAACGCCGATTTCAAACGGCAAAGTAACGAAGCACTTTTTCATGACAGATTGATACTCTTGGAAGTTTTGTCAGGTATTCGCAAGAGGCAGTACCCGTGAACGATGAAAGAAAAACTTTATGGGCACGAGTAGGTCTCAAACCCCCGACGTTCTGCTTAGCAGCCAACGCACCTAACCACTAAGCTACGGGCAACTGAACTGAGTCCTTACCTCTTAAAAATTTCTACGACCTAAAGTGAAATTTTGCCCAGGTGTAGGACAGATTCTTTATTTTATTTTTGCTAAGACCATGGCTGCAGTTGCAGCTTCAAAATGGACCCTTAGGGTCTTAGTGAGACAACAAAAGCAAGACAGCCACTCTAACCTTGCCAGTCCTATAGCTGCAGTTCCCCAAGAGATGCGGTTAAGTGTTTTGGCTGAATCTGAAGTTTTGAATCGACTCGTGCTTAGTTTTTTGCTTCATCTTTCATGGGTATTGCCTGTTGCCAGGAATTGACAGAACTTCTCCGAGTACCTATCTGTCTGTCATGAAAAAAGTCCATTTCAACTAAGCCGATCGGAAGCGGCATAAAATTGTAGGTCCCCTCAAGGTTAAATCACTTAGCCCTTGGCTCTCAAAGAGCTGTCGCGTCACCTTTATTATTGGTATGAATTGGAACTACTTTCATTCACCCAAGCCGAACGAAGACTGACATAAACGGCTCTTAAATTGATGTAAACCTGTTGGGTATGTTGGTCTTTCACTGATTAACTATTGATCTTGACAAGACCCTTTGGAAAGTCTCGCGAATGCAATTACGAACATCGTAATACCCGAGTAATACCCAACATTACTGCTACCCGGGTTATTGCAGGTATTACCCGGGTTCCTGATTTCGGTACAATACTCGAATACCTGGCAATCATATGGGTTCCAACATACCCGCGGTTACTCGGGTATGCGAATATTAAGAGCTTTAGTATGTACCCTAAGGAGAACAACAACTTCAACTGCAGAGAAGCACGAGTTCACAGTTTTGAAGCTGTATCCAACAGAACCAACATTAGTCTTTCAGGTATCTTAACATAACTTCGAAACTATTGGGAACGAAGAAGAGCGCACTTTGCCTGGTACGGAATGATGGATCCTGGTGATGAACTGGCCCCGTAGTTTTCTTGAAAGAGGATTTCATTTCTTCTGCACTGGGTACTGGAGTTGGGCCTTCATGGTTCTCCCCAGCTGTTCGCAGTGCTTATTCAGTACCAGATGTGCTTCGTTGGCGTTGATTCTAGGCTGTTGCTGAGGTCTGAGGCTCGTCGGTGCTCGATGACTTAAGAGCTTAACTATAGACCCCGACCTGTTCCGGGAAGAACCAATGTAGGATTTCATTCTTAAAACTGTTTGTGCCTTGTTCTCTTTCAATATAATGAAGACAGCAACTACAGAAGTCCAGAAAGTGTACATTTTGTTTAAGTCGTTCGGTTTGCATTCGCAAAGATATCCTCTTTTCAACCGCACTGCACGAATGCAGCATAAACAAACCAAAATCCTGATCAATATCTTTGCTTGTTAATCCGTCCCTGTCTCAAAACAATTGGAAAGGCACAGTTAAAAAAAGTGAAACCAAGAAATAACTTAAGAAATCCCAGCTTATTGTTGACACATTAGACATTAGAGTCGAGCTTGTGCCATTCTTGCTTGATTAAATGATGTGTTTTATTATTCCCCATTGTAACTTCCATTTTTATGGTCTTTTTTCCCTTCTTCTGGGTTTCATACGACTTTTGGCACCATTTATTGATGCTTCCGACACTGACACGATTTCGAAGCTGTTGCATTCGAACTCCAAACTCATTTGCTTTTTACTGCCGGCCGTCACAAACTTCTTGGCCAAATTGACGTTTTATTGGTGTTTTATAATTAGTTTTATAATAATGTGTCAAAAGAATGTTGTTGTTGCATTAGTTTGGTCTCTGGGGACACAATAAACCTTCTACTACCCACTGTTTGAGAAGAGCGCACAATAGACAGAAAGAAAAGATTGAATCTTTTGTCTGAAGATGCGCCAACATCGATGCGGTTCATTGTAATCAAATCATACATGTTGTTGGAGGTTTGGCCCACATAACTTTGTCTTTTGTTTGTTTATGATTTTTCGGTAAAGAATTGAGTGGAATTTTTGTGTTGATGATGTTGACTTGGAGATAAGATAGAAAAAAAAAGAGTCAAACACGCTGTGGCGCTAGATGTCTGTTCCTATTCTGGGAAAATCTTTGTTCCTTCTATATTTTTTGTGTTTTGATTCGATTAATAAATTTTAATAAACTCATTTAGATTCGGGAGGGATAAGAGTTCTCATATTCAAACTTATGCAGTCTCTAATTGGCTTTATCAATCAATTGGCTTTTTTGTCTTTTTCAAAAATATTGTGTGAATTATTTTGAAACAGTTGTAAGTCCCTTTTCTTGACTTGATATTTTTTATTAAAGCTAAGCCGATAAGAGAAAAAATCAACGTTTAAACCTATTATCGACCCAAAGCAGATGTTATTCGTTGGCAGCGAAAATGCTTTCAAATTGAATGGTGGTGACAACACGGCTAATTATTATTATTATTAAAAGGATATCTTCGTTTGACAGAAAAGCCCATAACAAGAAAAAGAAGGGACTGTAATTTGTGAAAGAGCATTTTAATCTGATTAATTTGGTTATACAAATTATGAATAAGCCCAAGGGAGAGATCGGCAGTTTTCGGAAGAATTTGAAATTGATTGAAACATCAAAGCTCATGACGGCATGCGTGGGGCGGCGGCGGCGGTGGCGGTGGAGTAGTTTGTTACTGAAAAACTTTTGAGCATTGATATAGTTATAGTTATTTTGGGTGTGTTTTTATCGGATGGTGTGTCCTTTTTATGGTACATTTGATTGGCGTCTTTAAGGCATTGAACAAGTTTGATAAAAGAGATAAGAAGGAATAAACAAACTAAAGGGTTTTCCAATAAGAGGTGTTATTTTGATATTCAAAGAAAAATGGCATTTTTTGAGATAAATGATCGGTTGTTTATTTGATTATAAAGAGGAAGGTATGCCGTTAATAATGGAACACAACATCAGCCATATGGCCGCCACGACCACGCTTACAGGACCATATCCTTTTCATGAAATTTTCCATAACCAAATCGCAAAGTGGCTGCCCTATGTCCTCGATAGCCTCACGAATTCCATATTTGAGGTCTTTAATCGACGCTGGGCTGTTGGCGTAGACCTTATCTTTCAAGTGGCCCCAAAGGAAGAAGTAGCAAGGTGTTAAATCACAAGATCTCGGTGGCCAATTGTGATCACCTCTTCGAGAGATAATACGGTCCGGAAACTTTTCCCGTGAAAGATCGATGGTTTCATTGCTTGTGTGGCACGTAGCGCCGTCTTGTTGAAAGTAAACGTTGTCCAGATCAATACCATCCAATTCCGGCCATAAAAAATCATTAATCATCTCTCGATAGCGCAATCCATTGACCGTTACCGTTGCTCCAGCCTCATTTTCGAAAAAGTAAGGTCCAATGACCCCGCCGGACCATAAACCGCACCAAACAGTCACGCGTTGAGAATGGAGAGGCTTTTCAACAATAACTCTTTGGTTTTCCGAGCCCCAGATGCGACAGTTTTGCTTGTTGACGTAGCCTCCGAGGTGGAAATGGGCCTCATCAGTCAAGATGATTTTTCAATGAAATTCCGGATTATTTTCATGCATTTCAAGGACCCAATCAGCAAAGACACGACGTTGTTGATGATCAGCCGGCTTGATTTCTTGTGTTAACTGAACTTTATAAGCCTTAAGACCCAAGTGTTTATGCAAAATACGGTGTAATGACGTTTGTGGAATGCTTAATTCCAAAGAACGACGAGGAATGGACAAACCTGGGTTTTTTTTTCAACACTTGGGCGTGCAGGGGTTTTATTCTTCACATCACAAACTTGTCCCAACAGCTCGAATTTGTCCACCAATTTCTGTATTGCGGTCCGACAAGGTGCTTCACGACGACTCAAAAATGTTTTAGTTTTACGAACCGTCTCTGCCAAATTTTCACCATTTTTATAGTGAATTTTAATAATTTCAATGCGTTTTTGAAGCGCGTATCGTTCCATTTTTATTAATGGCGTAGTTTCTACTTTTCAAATGTCAAAAAATGACAGCTTCAAAAGTGACAGCTACCGAAATAGCGGGCTATTCAAAATAACACCTCTTATTGGAAAACCCTTTACTTACTCCACTGAGCAAGTTTGTGTAAAAAATTCGAGAGATTGACACATAGTCTGCCTGCTGACTGGTCTATAAGCTCCATGCCCATTCTACAAAGAGCTGATCCTATGTCATGCAAAAACTACCGAGGCATAATCCCTACTTAATGTTGCATACAAAATCCAGAATCCTATCCAACGTACTGTGTGAGCGTCTTAAACCTTTCTGCAACACAATAATCGGCACGTTCCAGTTTGGCTTTGGGCCAGGCAGAACAACGATAGATCAAATATTTACACTAAGGCAGTCCTGGAAAAGATCAACGAATTTCACGTCGAAACCTTGCATCTTTTCATGACTTCAAAGCTGCATATGACAGAATCCATCGCCAAGAGCTTATGGTGGCGATCGGATCCCGAAAAACTTATTCAGCTGTCCCGCATGACGCTAAACAATACGCAGTGCAGTGTGCAAATGGGTAACAGCTCATCTGAGTTCTTTCAAACATGCGCAGGATTTAGACAAGGAGGTGCGCTTTTATGTGACTTCTTCAACATAGTCCTGGAGCTGATAGTGCGCTTTGTCAGCACGGAAAACACTATCTTCAACAAATCCACCCAGACATCACATCATCGTTCGCTCCCAAAGAGCTGTGCTTCCGGTCTTCTCAGTGATTGGAGACTAGGCGAAGCTCGTTGGTCTTGAATTGAATGAGGACAGAACAAAGTAAATGCTATCAAAAAACAAAAGAACATCTGTCCAACGGCTGAGACAAAACGTCACTGTTGGTAGGAGTACCATTTTCGAGGTAGTTAAGGAGTTCACCTACCTTGCAACAAACATCAATCTCACAAACGACACCGTAGTGGAGATCTGAAGACGAACCGCTGCTGCTTCGGTTTGGCCAAACAACTGGGTTCAAAACTCCTTACTCGAAAGACAAAGTGTCTACTATACAAGAATTTGATTTTACCAGTCCTACTCTACGGTGCCATTTTGTTGCGGGGCAAGAGAAGGGGAGCTTTGGAAAAAAAGATAACTCAGATTTGGAAGAGGAAGCAAACTAGGAATGGAATACTAGGCTCGGAACCGGAATGAATGCTAGGATGCGATCTGCTTGCTATGCGCGGCGTCAGTTCGTCGGACGGGGGGATCTTGAGCCTCCTTAGGGCTAAGGTCCTAAATGGATAGCACGGTGTGCATGGACGAGAATATGATATTGATAGGTGACTGATAAACCAAGAGAGTGAGACTTCATCGACGGTGAATATCAACTCGCCATCGATGCATACAGCATAACGAGCTCGCCTACCAGGTCTATTTGAAGGTGAACCACCGTCCGATCCGCAATTCTAGTTTGATAACTACTTCAGTAGAAAACGCTATGCACATTTTCAACTGGCTGGCTATATTATGAACAACATTTCCGCAACTGGGGCTTGCAGAACCCGCACGTTATTGTCGAGAAGCGGCTATCGTAAAGCGGTACCGAACCTCTTTTCTTCGATAATGAACTTGAAGGCAGCTCATCGATCAACGGTGGGCTGCGATATGACCACATTGGACTTTTCGGATCGATGTTGCGCCATAAATCCAGGAACAGCGTATTATCAAAGCAATCTGTGAGCTTCAACCCGAAATTGTCAACGAGTTCTTCATGGGATACAGGAGACTTCATGGCAGACCGAATTTATGGTGTAAGAATTCACTTTCCCAGGATCTAGGAAGCCTTGAACTTTTTAGGTCGAGGAAGAACTCGCAATGACAAGACCTCGTTTGTAGCCCAGATGAAGTCAAAGAAGTCGTAAGCTTGAGAGGACGACTTTTCTTGGACTTCACAAAGTTAAATTATGGTTCCTCAACGGACAGACGCCCCGTACAGCGGCTTCCTCTGGAGAGTGCAGCAGAATCCAAGGCAATTAATTCCGTGTCGATCGCTCAAAAGAACTTGGCCTGTCGCAGACAACATTTAGGCGAGTTTTGCGTCATGCGCATGCACCCTGCACCCATGCAAAATCCTACTGATCCAGGAGCTGAAACCAAACGACCATATGCAGCGTGCGTCGTGCGTGTTGGATAATTGGGGTTTGAGCAGATGGAAGTTGATCCAAATTTTGGTCGAAAAATCGTCTTGAGCGATGGGTACGTGAATAAATGAAATTTCAAGATTTGGGAGGAGCGATTGTGGTGTGGATTTCGGGCTGGAGGCGTCATCGGTCCTTACTTCTTCGAAATTGATGCTGGCCAGGACATCATCTTCAACGGCGACGACTATAGTTCGATGATCACCAACTTCTTGTGGCCTGAATTGGATAACATGGACACCAAAGACATGTGGTTTCAACAGGTTGGTCCTTACGTGCCACACAGCACAAGACACAATCGATATTCTGCACGAGCGGTTCCTTGGCATGATTATCTCTCACTTAGGCGACGCACGCACGTGAATTCGATTGATTTAACTTTTTCTTGTGAGGCTTTCTTAGTTTTTGCGAATAAGCCGTTAACGATAACATAATCGATGACATCGATGACAAGCTCAGACTTTATACGCCATTTATAAGTCATCAAAAACAAGGCCTTTCGAATGCGCGTCACCCAGCGAAGCCGCGGCGGCTTCGTCCTTGATAGGGCTCTCAAATAAAGACAAAACCTTATTGATATCTCATCTAAAGCTAGTTTTACTCACCCTTTAGTTTCGTTTTGTTTTTAGACAGAGAAGTCGTGAAAGGATACAACCTCATGTTTATAAAATCCAAGCAGTCTCCAAAACAACAATCAAACAAGGTTGGTCCTTTATCTCATTAAAATTTACAAAACCCTACCAGCAAAAATGCTCTTCTCCGGATATAAATTGCTTTCAAAAGCTAAACTAGACACCTCTCGGTCTATTAAAATTCCTCCATACGCACTTTGCCGAGAATCCAGACAAAAACAAATTCAAATTAAATTTACTGCCACATCCTTTGGCTTGAAGCTAATGAACGATGATGATTATTATCAATCCCAAATCACAAACACAATAACTCAAAAGAAACAAAAAAAAGCCTCCTTTCTTTTTCTCATTTTCAAGACGACAACAGCAAATTCATATCGAAAGGATAAGGAAATTCTCCTTCAGGACATGAACAAAATGAGTAAAATACATTAACATCCACAACAACAACGGCACGAGGTGAATACAAACAAAAATCCAAGAAGCGAAGAAAAAACAACAACAGCAACAGCAGCAGCAGTACAAAACGGATTAGCAATCCTAATACCTTAAGTAATTTATCAAAAAACAAACTACACCTGCTTTATTGGCTCTCATTTGGTCGACAGTTGTTGTTTGGAACTTGTACAGATCTCCAACCCATTTGTGCTGCTGTCTGTGCTGTGCGCTTTGTGTTCGGGCCATTCATTAAGCACAGGCAAAGCAGATATAGGTAGGGTATAGTAATTCAAAAGGGAAACAGCATTCACACCCCCCTCTCGAAAGTAGAAATACATTTGTAGGTTAGTTTCTTTTTTTGAGAAGGTTCGTACCGGAGATACCGGAGACACACCGAATGAATAAGATAGAGAGAAGAGATCTACTAAATTGGCGACAGTATTAACAACCTTTAATCTGATGGAATCCCATGTCCGACAAGCTTGTTCGACTTCTTGTTTTGCCCCATCACATGCACACACACAAAGCACAAAGCTTTGAAAGTGTAGTTTTAAGGTACCCTCGCCACTTTCTGGTATGTTCTTCAATGGCGAAGTCCATTTGCGAAGGGATTTGTTGATTCTAGTTTCTGGACTGTGGAATAGGCAGGGGGCGACACATAGGTCAGAGCATTGCAAAATGTTTATGTACACATACAATTGAATAAGTGTCGTTTTGATGTCGTCGCTCTTGCTCCGTCTTTGGTCGTCTTTGGTTGTTAAAGGTAAAAGCAATCAGCATACCTTTTGCAAGGATGATATTGTAGTTATTTCCTTTCGACAAATCTTATTACTTAGTCGAAGAGCCCTACACAGAGCGAGATGGAGATGATGATGATGAAGCTGATGGAGCAATGGTTTCCTGTGTACTCTTGTCGTATAGTTGGTTTGGACTCTGTGTCTATGCTGATGGATCATGGCGGAGATATTTTAATAAATATTGTGGTACTTTGTTTATGAGCTCGACAATCTTTAGATAGCGAGCAATTGATTGCATTCGGTTTGGCTTAATGAGGGATATTTTTTCCTTGGGTGAAGGAGAGAAGCAGAGGAAACATATTTAAATCAAAATTTGACTTGATTTTGTTTTATGGCAATCGGATAGCTACTGGGAACAAGCTATTCGAGGTTTATGTTTTTTGAGGTTATAAACAGATACCTAGAGATATGACGTGGACCTAGACGAACATGGGATCGATTGCATTTGTTTTAGTAAATTGAGCACAGGTATTCCATGATTAACTTGTTTGTTATACTCTGGATAACAAACAGTGTGTACGGCAAGAAATGAATGTATGTTCGTGCATCACATCAAAACTACTGCACCAATTTGAATAATTCTTTTTGAGTTGTATTCTTTACTGTCTCAGAAAGGTTCTTACAAAAAGAAACGCGTACAAAAGCTTTCAGAGGTGGCGCTGCACATTCGTGTTTGTCCAAATCTTCCCACCAACCAGACTGGTTCCTCTACAAAACTGTCAACGCCCAGGAGTGACTATTGCGAGAGTTTCGCAGAAGCGCATTGCATTTTGAAGTTAGCCTGACAACCCAAATGCACTCTTCCTTGATAATGGACACCAAGGAAGAAAACAAAAATTAGCCACTTAATCAGACTAAAAACAATCCGAAAAGGATCCGAAATTGACTTCCTTATTCCAACTGCGTTCGATCAGAACGAGGTTGAATATGAGTGGTGATTGACTACTCAGACTTTACGTCTACAGCAGTCTGCTTAGGTACTCAGACAAAGCTAGTGAGTAATGTCTGCTTCCTCAGACATTATTTTAAATTGCCTGATGTTAATAAATGCAGTCTTCCTGCCTAGACTGTCATTAAAAAGTGGCATCTGCTATCCCAGATAGTAATTTGACAGCGGTGTCTGCTATCTCAGACTTTAAATTATTGTAAACAGAAAAAGCAATTGTAGATATGAAGAGGTCTGGTAAACAGGGAGCTAAGATATAAACACTTGATTCACTGCGTAAGCCATTTGCTTCCTAACATTTCGTTAAATATACATTACATTACATTTCACAGTACTTCGCACATAAATGTAACGAACTACAGACACATAGCAGCACTGGTGACTGAGACCATCAGGTGGGACAGAACAAGACATACAACAGAGAGAGACAGATAGACACATAGAAAGAAAGCACACATAACAGAAACCTACGTGGCTCAGAGGAGGAGACTTAGATTTGTATTGTCTCATGTTATCGCACAGGTGGCCTCAGATAAGCTGACGATTTTTGTAGAAAAAGAATGCTGCTGAAGCTGGGGTTTGAACCCGTAGCGTTCGGCTTAGCAATCCACTACTCTATCCTCTGAACCATGGCCACCTGCTCGTAAAATATAAATTGTCAGTGAGTGAGAATTTCAAAAAAAAAAAAAAAAATGTATAGACAACCGTCTTTTCTCTGCTTCAACAGACTTGACTAAAATGTTGCTTCCTTCTAATTTCTGGTCTTCAATAATTTGTGTCTTAACCAGCAAAAATTGTACAAAAAGACTAAAAACTGCTAGAAAAATACATTTTGATAAAATGATCAATTATTGGGCCTCTAAGTATCGAGGACCAGTGGCTCATTGCCAGAAAGCAGTTAGAAATGCCGTCTCTAATGTGACGGGTTTCACGCAGCCATCAACGCAAAACCCCTGGTTTGACGAAGAATGTAGGTAGGCGCATGCAGCGAAGCAGGAGGCATACAAAGCGATGCTACATATAAAGCATGAGAAGCGTCAGATCGAGGATGTTGAGAGAGCCAACAGCAGGAATGAAGTTCGGAGGTTTACCGGAAGGTAAAACAACTAGCTGATGTTCGAAGGGTAGACACGTGCATTCAAGAGGACACAAGCGTCCACAGCAACCTCTGTCTATCAACTTCTACACTCTACCTCCCCGTGGTGAACATCGGGTGCCCAGTACCTTCAACCGAAGATTGGGTTCCAACCCTAGTGGGAAGTTGTTGGCGGCAGCGGAAGAACTCCCAAGATGGAATCAACGGTGGCGTCTACAGTTCCAGTCAGGATGAACTACTTAGTGAACACCTTATGGTGCTACTACGACATATTCACAGCTAAGGCCTATAACGAGCGATTTGGCCGGTTCTTCGTCTTAGAGTTAAACTAAAGACCTGGCCCCCAGGTTGGGGGTCGTGCGTCGTCGGGGTGTCTGCCCGGCCACATAAAGAAGACATGGTTCCGAAACACCAACAAGCCTCGGATACGGACGGACAACGGATTTCCAACAATTAGCTCAAGTTCATCGAGCAAAAACCGATGCCTGCAGAGATAAAAAGGGAACATCATGGTAGAATCACAGTCAATACTGGGGATGTGGAAAGACAACTTCTGTAGACTGTATAACGGCGACGACCAACAGAATCCCGCCGCCAGGCAGGAGCCATCCGATGGACACGATGAAAGCCAACACTTCCGTGAACCAGACCTAGAAGGAGTGAAAACGGCAATATCATCGGCTGAAACAAAGCAGCTGGAGCAGATGGTCTACTTGCCGATCTGTTCAAAGCAGCAGCCGATGATCTAGATAGGAGCATGCACTAAATCATTTGTAAGATATGGTCAGAAGGATGCGAGCCCGATGAATGGAACCTTGGCATTGATTGCCCGATCCTGAAGAAGGGAGATCCTCTAAACTGTGTCAACTACAGAGGAATCAGCCTACTGCACATTGCCTATAAGATCATAAGATCCTCTCTGCCGTAATATGTGAACGTCTGAAGCCTTTCGTCAAGAATCTGATTGATCCTTATCAATGTGGCTTCAGACCAGGAAAGTCAACCATCGAGCAAATTTTCGCGTTGCGGCAGATCCTGGAAAAAACCTATGAACTCCAAATCGATATCCACCACCTCTTCATCGATTTTAAGGCATCTACAGAGACGAACTGTATAAAGCTATTCTAGTTTTGGCATCCCTGCCAAGCTCGTTCACTTGTGTAAAAGGCGATGGAGAACTCACGCTGGTCCATCAACGTTGGGAACGAGCTTACGGAATCTTTCGATGTCGAAAAAGTATTCAGAGAAGTCGATGTACTGTCATGCGATTTCTTTAACATTGTTTTTGAGAAAGAACACAGCCTGATGTCAATGGTGCCTTTGGGAGAATTGAGACAGAAGTGGCAAAAATTGTTTTAGCGGTAGATTAGGACAAAGCGAAGTATATGCTGTCTTCGAGGAAGGAGAATGGATAAGAAGATTCAACAGCGAACTTTACGGGTTGTACAACGACGCGGACTTAGCCAGAAGGGTCAAGGTCCAGAGACTCAGATGGCTCGATCGATTAGAGCGGATGGACACCAATGCTCCGGCCCGGAAAGCCTTCGACACTATTCCTGAGAGACGAAGATGTAGATGAAGACTGTGACACAGTTGGCGCACCCAATTGGAAGAGGACCCCAAACAGCTTGGAGTGCAAAACTGGAGACAGCTAGCTAGAGACCGAGCTGTTGGTTGAGGCCCAACTCCACAACGGACTGTAGCGCCACCATAAGTAAGTTAAAATTTTCCCAAGGAAACCCTTTTCATTATTCTGTTTCTCGCACTTAACTGCAAGCTTCTAACTCAATAAACTAAAATTCCCTTGAAAAATGTATCGCTCTGTGGATTTCAGCATTACTACATGAATGACCCGTGGCTTAGTGGTTAGGTGCGTTGACTGCTAAGCAGAACGTCGTGGGTTCGAGTCCTACTCGTGCCCATAAAGTTTTTATTTCATCTTTGACGGGCACTGCCTCTTGCGAAGAACTGACAAAACTTAGAAGAGTACCAACCTGTCATGAAAAAGTGCTTCTCAACTTAGCCGTTCGGAATCGGCGTTAAATAGTAGGTCCCCTCAATTCTTCACACGCACCCAGAAAATTGTTGATGAGAGTAAGCTACTTCGGCCTTGGCTCTTCAAGAGCTGTCGCGCCACTCTATTTACTTTATAAATGAATGACCCTGTATTTCATTGTAAAGTTAAACTAGTGTTTGTGTAAAAATCTTTTGTCACTGGCACCTATAACTACATTACAAAGTCTTATTGTTGTTGCCATCTTGCGCAACACACTGTATGACCTCCAATGAATCCTGTTCTGTCAATGATGTGCCATACAAAAGGAATCCCAGTAAGAAGAATAAAAAAAACATAAAAAAAAGAACAATATAATTATCTCGGAACCTTTACATGAAATCGCACATATAGCAATCCTTGGACCGGCGCGGCCGTCCTGCATGCACGTAAAACGTGCCTATAACTAGTTATAAAAATACACTAGCTTCCCCCTCCGCCTTCTCCTTACCAACTGATTTCACTTGGGTACCTGATACAATTCTGTCCATAGGGATAATTAAGTTTAACATTTTAATTGACAGCATTGCAATTAGTACATAAATACACGACCAACCAGCGATGCCACACTATACAGAACTCGTCGAATGCCGAATGAAGAAGAAAATCTGTCACGATGCATCTCTGTCTGGTTTGTCCAGAAGCACACCTTTGTGTGTCCCTGATTTGTGTTTTTTCTCTGCAATTCCATTCTTTTAATTTAATTCGTGCTAAAGTGCCAGGATACCACTGTTCTTATGCATTCCCTTTTTTTTCGAACAAAAAAAAAAGAAAACATAATTCCATTTGACAATTAAAGTGGGAAACGTATTTGCAAATTAATTTGCTCATTTCCTTCTCACAATTCTGCGATTTGGCTGCACTTCTTTTGCTTTTAATTGAATTCACTTCTTTTTAGATAAATCGACATGAACATAGGTTAAGGCTTAAAGAAGCAAAACAAAAAAAAACTCACCTGAGAATTAAAATCGAAAAAGAACTCCGGCCGCAATGGACATGGAAGACCACATTTGCAGGTGCCCGGTGACAATAAGTAATCCTTTATTTGCACTTGTGATCGTAATGTTGCTCCAGTGGGACTAGAAATATAAAAGAGAATCGCATTAAAATGGGAAAAGCAATACAAAAAAGAAAAAAAATGACAACAAACAAGAAAGAAGAATCTTTCCTTGGCACTGAACTGAACATTTTAATTAATTCGTTTCAATGGCCCTACTGCGATTTCATTCCCCGCTCTCGCTCTCCCTCTCTCACTCATATCGAATGAAAGAAAATCGTTTTATTATGAATGAATCAAGGAGGACTGCAGAAGCAAAAACACAACAACAACAACAGAAACGAGAAAAAGTAGGACGTTCTAATTAAAAATAATTTCTTTTGCATTCTTCTATTAATAACTGGATAATGGGAGTTAATGCATCAAGACGAATTATTTATTTATTTTGCTTTTGATTTTTGTTTTTCGTTTTTCTTCGTTTTGTTTGCGAACTGAGGGTATTTCAATAATTAATGGCGGTTGGGGAATTTTTCGTACTCGCATGAATTATGCAGAGTCGGTGAATTCGATTAAAAAGTATTTTCATTCTGTTGAGATCGAAAATTTACATCAAAAGAGGTGTGGTGTATGTGTGTGTTGGAGATTTCAAGCAGTCACGGTCCCAGGAGTGTGCTTATTCGTTTGGGTGAAGGCCTGAGAATCCTTGCGGTAAGGTAAAGTAGGGTCTAATTGGTGGGAAATAATAATGAGGATGCTGAGAATGCAGTGTTTTGTGTTTGTTTAATGATTAAGTGGA
The DNA here is from genome assembly GCA_943590905.1 of Sphaerophoria taeniata. Lineage (NCBI taxonomy): Eukaryota > Metazoa > Arthropoda > Insecta > Diptera > Syrphidae > Sphaerophoria > Sphaerophoria taeniata. The sequence goes on from OX016540.1 coordinate 267,168,793, forward strand.
AATTTTATGTTGTGGAATGCTTTGACATTTATAAAAGTTGTTAATTCGATTGAGTGAAGGGTTCGTTACTTCACACGCGCTAGAAGTGGTAGAACGTGGCTTGAGGTGTCTTTTAATTGGTAGCAGTTCATATTGATCTATGATATGAATCGTATTTGATTCATTTTATCTGTTCAATGTTGGATATCTTACGTTCATGAATCACATATCATTCAAAGCAGACACCCCCTTCCAAACTGATGGAAAAATTTAACATTTATGATGGAACATGCATCACATTTGATACAAACAACATTATTTAAGTACTACATGAGCTTAAAAAGCCATATCACATTTAATAAAGCAAATTTTAATAGAAACTTAAAATCGTATCCTAAATCTTATCTTACCAAGTCCATGAATCATATATGAACATAAACCAGTAATAAAATTTTTAGGTTCAGAATTTTTTTTTTCTGTCTACAAATTCAAGTTAAAATGATTGCAAATAAGCACGTTTTTTAGTCACATCATATTTCTTAAATTGTGAATCATATATGATTCATGGAAACTGGACATTAGATTCATTGGACTTGGTGTAGATTTCAGAGTAGTTTGTAAGTGGAGAGTGAAGTCAAAACCTAAAATCTAACCTTCCCAAGGCTGTTCAACTACTACGTCTGAGTGACGAATTTGGCAGCACCAATTTTGTCGGAGTTATGACCCGCGTCTTCCTTGTCTTCGCTTAAGAAACAAACAAGCTGGAAACTGTGACGCTAGGCTGTCTCTAAGTGTATTGACTTGAGACAGCTTAGCGTCTCATGATACCAGTCCATCTAGAGCCGAAGTGTAGACAGCAATGCTATGGATCGCTTTGAAGTCCTTCAGGTGAATATAAGCCCTGTTACGAGCTATACAGGGACATAGATTAGGTTAGGTTAGAGTGGTTGTCTAGATGTTTTTGACTCACTTAGACATCAAGGGTCCATTGTGATACCACTAAAGAAGTTACTCATGGGAGAGTTATGAACATAAACAAACCATTTTGTACTTTGAATGAAATAAGAGAGACACCTTGTGTCGATCGTTTCCAGTTCACTGGTATTATAGAAGAAGACATTACCGAGATAGTTATTCCTTCTATTGGAGAGTCCCGGACATGTACAGTTCATAGAAGGTGCTAGACTGTTTCCTCTTCCTCCTTGTCCAAGCAGCTTCTACAGAAGTCATTAGTGTAGACCTCTAGCCTCATAGCATGTCAACCTTTGAGGCACTGTCCTGTTATGACTCCAATTGCTTGGCCAATTTTGTTTGGATGCTTGGCAGGTGGTACACTGTGAGCCTGTGACCATCTGGCATTTGTTGATTCTTGAGCATATTGTTTGAAAAGGTGTTTGCACGTAGCTAAGGTTGTTTCTATGTTATGTCTTTGTCTAACAGTGGGCAGAAGTGTTCCAGTTTTGGCGAGCTCAACAGCTTTGCAATTTCCTGTAATGTCTCTGTGGCCCGTCACCCAAATAAGGTGAATGTTAAACTGTTCTGTCATCTCATTCAGAGATGATCAACAGTCGTGGACTATTAGAGACAGACGTGAGAGATTTGAGAGCGGCTTGACTGTCCGACAAGATACGTATATCCTTGCTAGATATAACGTTTTCTTTGCGCCAGGATTGAGCTTCTTCTCTCCAGTGTTGTTACTGATCCATTGAGAGCCTCACGCATGAGTTCGGAGAGGATGTCAAGAGGTGTTAGGTTTAGAAGTACCTCTAAGGTTTCTCTTGGTGTTGAGCGAAGTGCTCCTGTGATGCAAATACCTGCTGAACACTGAACTCCATAAATGAGTATCGGTCTGATTACCGAAGTGTATAGCCAGTGGATTATTTTTGGGGAGACGCCCCATTTTGAGCCTATGGCCTTTTTACAATTAAAGAGTGTTACAATAGCCTTCTTTACTAATATTTGCCTTCCAATTTAGTTTTTTGAAAATGATTCCTTTAATCTGGTCTAGGTGAGCTGGTATTGTACCTTCTTGTAAATCTTACTAATTCCGTTTTATGTGGATTGACGTCCAATCTTCAATGCTTTGCCCAATTGGTTAGCCTGTTTAAGGCATTTTGTAATAGTTCCGAGAGAACTTGAGGGTGTTCCCCAGATACAGACATTGCAACGTCGTCGGTATACGTATAGGCAATCACATTGAAATCCTCTGCTTCCAATAATGTAAGGAGGTCGTTTACTACAATGTTCTACAAATGTACAGAGACATACAACTTAGGGCCAGTTCGTTCAAGCTTGATCATCTTTAATCAAGGATTATTCCAGTTGATAATCCTAGAATTCATTTGTTCACAAAAACTGTAATTAATAAATCCATGATTTGAGCACTTAATTTGAGATTTCGTTAATCATCCAATTTTGCTCGATTAACACCATTTAATAAAGGATGTACTATAATTCAGTTTTTTCACACTTGATTTACGCATTGACATGATATTTGTACTGCTTCAATTACTTAATAACCCAAAAGTTATCATTTTTGAAAACTTGCCAAGAGCGCAAAGTTGTTCAAAACCCAGAATTTTTTCAGAAGAAACCTTCTTAAATTTTTGTGTTAAGGGTACACATAAACAATAAACAATAAACAAACAAATGACCAACATTAGCTAGAGGTTACGTGTACTGGCGTCTGACCGCTAATAGAGAAAGACATAGAAACTTCCATTTAGCAATGTTCAAGTTGTCAATCGGTTTCAAATTCGCTAGATGCTAATCACAGCTGCACTCTCAAATGTTTCACATTTTGCAACATCATCCAGCACTACTTTAGATACAAAAACTCAATCACCTAGCAAGACAAACGTCTTGAGTCGTTACAGAACAAGAAGCCACGTCGCACATCCTAACCAGGAGATCTAACCCAAAACGTAGGGCACCGAAGGGGTTTTCCTTTCCTTTCCATCACCAGCAGCTTAAGAGGAAGTGATAAGGCTCACTGAACACAATTTTTAGGAGATACATAATAGGTCTGTTCCAGACTTTTTGTGCACTAAATTAGGCAATCTGTCAAATTCTGAGGAGTGGGGAGAAAACTCTCTCTCACTAAAATTTACAAATTCAAGAAACCAAATTCAAGAAAAAATTTACAAAACTGGTTTGTTTTTTTTTTCTGTTTGACGTATGTATGTCAAATTCTCATTTGACAGAACTCATATTTCTGCCGGAAGAAATTCTTTGGGCTAAATTTGTCAGGGTGGGGAAATTTCTTACTCTCTCGTGAGCGCTCTCTTCTACACAATTTTTGAAGTTGGGAACAGACTATGACCAAAAATAACCAAATATTTCTAAATTCGGCAGTTTCAAACTGAGTGTGGAACGGACCTAATATAGTAGATATAGATAGAACTTTTTTTTTGACGGATAAGAAATTATTTTATTAAAAATAAACTTCAACAAAAACAAAACTAATCCAAATGAGCACCTTCCCGCTCCAAAATACTTATTTTCCCATCGTTTCTTGCTCTTTCCCGATTTAGCAATAACTCGGTACAGGGGAATTAAATAAGCAATTTCGTTGCTTGCCACAGGTCTGATCATTGCAACAGCAACATCCTCGTTACTCCAAGTCTGTTCCTTTGGAATAACACATAGCTATTGCCACACTTGAGCCTGAAAATCGATTCCTTGCAAGATGAGACGAAAATTATTCTGTTAATTGGTTTCGATGAAATTATTGTTCACCACTTCAGATGCTTCGTGATTTGTGTCCTCTTGCATATTGTATGACTTCGGGAAATCTCTTGAATAGCTCCTGAGCATGGGTATTTCACATTTCACATTGTTTTAATATTCTTTTAAAAATCTTTATTCAAAAATATTCATTAACTCACTATTAAGCATAACGATTGACAACAAAATGAAATAAAAAAACTTAATTCTTGATTAAGTTTTGACAATGAAACTGACTGATAGACTGGAAAATGGAACGATTTGTGGAAAAACCATGATTTGTTAATCAAGGTGATAAAAAAGTGAACAAACGCTCTTTAATAATCACGGATTCTTAATCCTGAATTAAGGGGAATCTGTGATAATCAAATTGAAGATTTAACCCACTCTCAACGAACTGGCCCTTAGAGTCCAAAACTGACAACATTGGCTGAAAAGCCACTGCAATCTGTCAACAAAGCAGTTGACTTGATTGTAAATATAGAAACTCATATTACCCAACCCGCGACTCACAGTATTTCCCTTCGAATATAGTGCTACCTACTGTACTTCTTCATTCTATCCTAACTTCCACTCACTGTTCCCACTATGAGAGTAATGTTTTTAAATGCTAAGAACATCACCACAGTTTTACCATGCAAGTTTAAAATTTGTTTTTACGATTCACACCCTGTTTTTGCTGAAATAACAATCCATTCGGAAGTGACCTCTACTTATTTTTGCTACAAGGCTCCTTTCCAGGATTCCAAAATATTATTTATATGTTGCTTAGCAGGAAAACGAAGACTTGACCAGTAATTGAAGTCCCCTTCCCTAAATTTTGATTCCAGTTGGGTGTCCAATGTCATCGTGTCATTGGTCGTTACAGAGTTTTGGCTCAGATCAGGGATTTCGTGGTATTCCCTAACTACCTATTTTAAGACAGACATTTTTTTGCTAACGAAAGTCTGGTATATCGCTGCATAGTTGACGGAACAGGTTGGGCTTGGGACCTCTCAAGAGCAACCATGTCCCTGATGATTAATTATTCTTGTCAATTACTGAACAACACTTCAACCCAAAATGACTAAATTGACAAACATAAATAATAAAACATATTAGATCAGACAGCACTTCAACAATATGTCACTAAACATGTTTTAATTTAAATCAAAAAAATCTTCTAAACATTTCATCCATTAGAACACAAATCAATCATAATAAACAAGCCCATATATTTTTTTCTCAACACAAGCCAACAAAAAATAAGGACGACCCGCCTCAAGAGTGCTCGAACAACCATTGACAACAATATACAGGGTGATTCACGAGCGTTGTGCCAAAAAGCTAGAGCGTGTAGGTTGAGTTGAGACAAGAAAAAAATCGTATGGGAGGGGGGGGTCTATTCCCCCCCGTTTAGCCGGGAGGGGCAATTTTCTGAAAAATTGACTTATTTTGTAAAAAAAAATATTAAAAATCAACGGCTTAGTTTACAACACCGTGCTATACCTTTCTGAAAAGCTAAAAACTTCTTCTTTCACCTTGTTTTTAAAATAAATTGTTTTAACGAATAGTTTTAAAAAAATCAATTTTCAAACTCAAAATTTTCAAAAAAAAAGCCAAAAAAAAAAATTTTGAACTAATTTTTTTCAAAATTTTATGTAATTAAGTACTAGTTTTGTTTTAAAATTTCAATGTCTTTGTTAATTTTTAGTCAAAAACAGAAAACCGGATGCAAAAATGTCTTTTTGTTTTTGAGATATTAAAAAAAAACCAAAACCACTTTTTTCTAAGAAAATCTTTGTTTTTATTTTTACTTATCTGGACTTTTAGTATAATTTACTAGTTTAATTTATAAATTTAATTTTTTGTAATTGGAGTTTTATGAGGACTCAATAAAGTAGAAAAGTATTGGATTTTCCCTGGATTAATCATTTTGTTCATTGAAAACGTCTGCCATTGACCTTTCACTTCTAGCTCTCCGTGCTCTCGTCGGCGGATTCTTGAAAACATGCTACGACTTGGGCGCCATCTATTGGGATATCTTTCAGCGTAGAGTCTGTCGGCTTCCCGATCTCGACAACAAGTTAAACCGTAGCAGAAGTTCCTGTCCGCTAACTCTTCTCGAACATATGAGTTTGTTATTGTTATGTGTTGATGAATTAATATTTTAATTGTAAATGGTTGTTAAGTAAATATGCGGTGCCTTTTATTAACCTTTAGGTTGTTAATTGTTTTTTCATTCAAGAAAAATTGCGGTTTAATTATCTTAAGCCCCCAGCAGGTAGAACCCTTCGCCGGCGAGTGGCCGCAGCCCCAGGTATAGTAAGAAAAAATTGCAGATCAGTTTTCAGACGTTTTCAATGAACAAAATGATTAATCCAGGGAAAATCCAATACTTTTCTACTTTATTGAGTCCTCATAAAACTCCAATTACAAAAAATTAAATTTATAAATTAAACTAGTAAATTATACTAAAAGTCCAGATAAGTAAAAATAAAAACAAAGATTTTCCTAGAAAAAAGTGGTTTTGGTTTTTTTTTTAATATCTCAAAAACAAAAAGACATTTTTGCATCCGGTTTTCTGTTTTTGACTAAAAATTAACAAAGACATTGAAATTTTAAAACAAAACTAGTACTTAATTACATAAAATTTTGAAAAAAATTAGTTCAAAATTTTTTTTTTTGGCTTTTTTTTTGAAAATTTTGAGTTTGAAAATTGATTTTTTTAAAACTATTCGTTAAAACAATTTATTTTAAAAACAAGGTGAAAGAAGAAGTTTTTAGCTTTTCAGAAAGGTATAGCACGGTGTTGTAAACTAAGCCGTTGATTTGTAATATTTTTTTTTACAAAATAAGTCAATTTTTCAGAAAATTGCCCCTCCCGGCTAAACGGGGGGGAATAGACCCCCCCTCCCATACGATTTTTTTCTTGTCTCAACTCAACCTACACGCTCTAGCTTTTTGGCACAACGCTCGTGAATCACCCTGTATACACAACAATCATCTATTATGCACCCTTCAATAAACATTAAACACTGTTAGTTGAAAAGGCCGGCCCGACCGCCTCGAATGCGTTTTCCAAGAAAAGAAACAACAACAACAACACGACTTAATTGAATTTGACAAGAGACATCAATTGGCAATTTTAATTTCTGCTTCTCGAACACAAATAAAAAAACTAAGCCGAGAAAAACCTCTTAAGAGAATAGAACTTTAAATGACAGAACATGATCGTGTGTTGACAGCAGCGCCCACAGTTTACACTGAGAACAAAATAAAGTAAACAAAACAAAGTGAATGGTTTATAGGGTGCTTGTTATGATTAATGGTTTTAATTTTAGAATATGAATGTAAACTTGACGTTAAGGCCATTTTTACAAAACTGCCGCGTGATAGCCCATTTAAGATTTAAAAAAAGACTGTGACACCCTTTTCTCGCGTTGCCATTTCAGCAACAATTAAATGAAAACATGTTTTTTTTTGTTTGATTTTAACAGTTATCCTGACTATCCCAATATAAATAGGGTGATCCAAAAGACACTCAGAAACTATACAAAAAAATCAATACTTTGGTGCTTTGATTTATCCATTCACTTTGAACTTATGGAAAAGTCGACACAAATTTACTTAATTCTATTAAAGTCCGCCCATTACCACGCCTACTTTTGGAAAAAAAAAGAAAAACAGGCTAGAAATATAAAAATATAGCAAAAACTTGGCTTTACTCGTTCTTAGCATAAAATTTGGTTAACAAAATGTCATGAAAATTGATTTTGTATCACACTCATTCTCTAGAACCACTTATACGATTTTGATAAAACTCTGCGTGGCCCAAATACTTACTTCAGTGAAGTTTTTACAGAACAATAAATACCCCTTGAGAAAACCTCACACATTTTGTGTTGACATTGTGCGAAGTCACTACCGCCTCCATCTACTTATTTACAATTTATCAGCGCCTATAATGCATAGGCATACTACGAGGCCAATGATTTGTTCCACATGGGAAACTGCTGTCCATCTTACGTCAATTTTACAATTTTACAACTCGAATGAGATCAAACGCAAACTAGCCGACATCAATGCAAACAAAATTTTTTAGTTGCATTTTATCACAACGACCACTAAGTAATGCGAAATGGCATACCATAAGCTAAGGCTAACACTGACGCATTTGGCGCACTGGTGGCGCACTACATAGCGCCTTCTTCTTCGTTTGGTCGAGCTGCTGTAGCTGGTTGAGTGAAAGCAAATAAAACAGAAAAAAAAGAGCAAATTTGTAATTCCTTGCGGTTTTGTGTGTTGCGCATTGATCTTTGCATCGCATCATCATAAAAGCATCGCTCATTCTCGTCACGTGAAAATGGATCACGATTAACGACAGTTATAAGTTGCGGAAGTTATTTCTGATCTTTTTAGTAATACAAACGACTTGTTAGAAGTAAACAGCAAATTAGAATTTGCATGCATAATTTAATTTGCATTGCAAGGGAATTTGTTCTTGTTGTTGCTTTGTGTGGCCGCGTGTGTGGGTGCGGTTGTCATTGGGAATAGCGTGATCGAGGAATTCAAACAAAATGAATATTTTATGCTCGACTTAGTAATGTAATGTCTTCCGGAAATGCAAAATTGAGAGAAAAGTAACAGCAAACAGATAGATCGATTTCATTCTTTTTACCGTGTAACCCAATTTCGTTCAACAGGCAGCCTAACACTAGTTTTTTAAGACCTTCTGTAGGGACCATCATGGGAACATCGTAGTAAAACCGCAGTCAATGCTCAGGATATGGAAAGACCACTTTTCCAAGCTGTATAATGGCGATGACGAGCGAAACTCCGCCAGCAATACAGAACCATTCAATCTAGGTGCAGAAGGCCAACAATTCCAACCACCCGACATGGACGAAGTGAAGATAGCGATATCTAAACTTAAGTCGAACAAAGCCGCTGGAGCAGAGGGGCTAGCCGCCGAACTGTACAAAGCAGCTGGAGATGATTTGGTTAGGAGCATGCACCAGCTCATCTATAAAATTTGGTCGGAGGAAAGCATGCCCGATGAATGAAACCTCAGCATCGTATTCTCGATCCTCAAAAAAGGAGATCCCCTGAACTGCACCAACTACAGAAGTATAAGTCTCCTTAACATCGCCTATAAGATCTTGTCTGCCATGCTGTGTGAACGTTTGAAGCCCTTCGTCAACAACCTGATAGGTCCTTATCAATGTGGCTTCAGACCCGGAAAGTCCACCATCGATCAAATATTCACTCTACGGCAGATCTTGGAAAAGACCCAGGAACTTCAAATCGATACCTACCACCTTTTCATCGATTTCAAGGCCGCGTATGACAGCGTCTATAGGTAGAGACCAATTATATAGAGCAATGTCTAGTTTTGGCATCCCAGAAAAACACGTCCGTCTGTGTAAGATGACAATGAAAAACTAACGCTGTTCCATCATGGTCGGAAAAAAACCTAACGGACGCTTTTGATTCCAAAAAAGGTTTAAAACAAGGCGATGCGTTGTCATGCGATTTCTTCAACATCATTCTTGAAAAGATTGGTCAAAGCTCCAACGTCAACACCAGAGGCACAATCTTTCAAAAGTCCGTCAAGCTACTAGGAAACGACGACGACATTGACATATAATTGGAAGAACACAGCGTGATGTCATTGGAGCGTTCGTGAGTCTTGAGACGGAGGCCAGGAAGATGGGTCTAGCGGTTAACGAGAGCAAGACCAAGTAAATGCTGTCAACACGCAAGGACTACCAACATCGACGTCTCGGAGCAAACCTCAACATAGACAGATTTAACTTCGATCCTGGTATCCGCTATCAACTCAGACAACAACACCAGCGCTGAAATCAAACGAAGAAGCAGTCTTGCTAATCGCTGCTTCTTTGGACTTAGAAATGAATTGAGTAGTAAAGTCCTCTCCCGAGCAACTAAAGTGACACTCTACAACACCCTCATCATCCCGGTCCTCATGTATGGTGCAGAGATATGGACCATGACAACATCCGATGAAAACGCTTTGGGAAAAATTCTCCGAGTGATTTTTGGTCCTGTCTGCACGAGCTGTACAGCGACACTGACCTAGCCAGAAAAGTTAAGGTCCAACGACTTAGATGGTTGGGTCATGTTGAGCGAATGGAAAATAATGTTCCAGCTCGTAGAGTCTTCGAATCAAACCCGGAATGACGTCGCAGAAGAGGAAGACCGCGACTCAGGTGGAGTACACAGGTGGTAGAGGACCTGAACCAACTTGGCGTGCGAAACTGGAGACAGCTAGCTAGGGATCGAGCTGGCTGGAGATGTTTGTTGGGTGAGGCACTGGTCCAACCTGGACTCTAGCGCCACCATAAGTAAGTAAGTAAGTGATGTTTTCGGGGTCCAGCTTACACATTTTTTCTTACGATGTTGACCTTAAATTGTTGGCAAAGCAACGGTCTCCGACAAAAACAGTCTAGAGGAGTCAAATCGCAGCTCAGAAGCGGCTGGAACTAGCTAAAACCCTCCACTGTTCCTATGACCCTGAGACGAACAAAACCATTAACCTCAAAAGCAGTTGTGTACTCATTAACACATTTTCAGCGATTTCTGCGAACAGTTTAATAAATAATTAATATGAATTGATAAAATCGGTCGTTTCCGGTCGCCTTGGAAAATATTATTTATTACACTCTTACGAGCTTAAATCATGTACCCAAGTACCCTGGCACTCTCGGAACACTTAACAACAATTATAATTACCTTCAATAAACTACCCCCCCTTTTCATACAAATTACAATATCAACAATCAACTGTTGTTGTAACGCAGACATAATAACACACGACCGTATCGTGTGTAGAATAGCATTTGCTCGTAAAGTCGTCGCTGTCGGTCGTTTAAATTAAACATCTTATAACCCCATTTAGACTTAATGATCCCTCAACTCTCAATAACCGAACCACCATCAACAACAAGTCGACACACCAGCAGGGAGATGCTGAAACCGAATCTGAATGCCTCAGGTCTCAGGTGTAGTATGCGGTGCTGCTTTCGCATCTCACTCGCTCTAGCTGGCATCAATCAAAATATCTGCCATCTCGACAGTCGTCCGTCCACAGTGATTAGCATAAACAAAATATTATGTATCTCAAAATAATTACAACTCATTTGAGGTTGTCATGTTAGCAGCGCATAACTCTCGAGACTCGACAAAACATCATCAAGCGAACGCAATTGTTGTCAGACTTTTAAATAATAAATTTGATTGTTCACCATCCTGCTGCCTACCAGACGTGCGTATCACTCGGCGATGTTGCCAAAGTGCCATTGGCAATTTGTAAAAACTTTTCCCACACAACAAACCTTGGAAAAGTTCATTAAAAATCTGGTTAAAGATACTCGCTTTTCAACTTCTCGAAGACAAACAAAATAAAGCCATCAACAAACTGATTCGATCGAAAATTTACATTTTTCGTCTTTTTGTCTGTCCAATTTATTAAATTAACCCACCTCCCTTTCTCGGGCTAAATTCTGTGTGTGATGTGCCCTGACCTTGTGGCGACATAAAGTAAGGTTTTTCACATTTTCAACGACGACGACGCGCAATGCGACGACATGACGAAGCCGCAGCAGTTCGGTTGAGCGACGACGAGCGTTCACGTTGGAATTATTTTATAGACAACTCAAGGTGACCACATCTGTGGAATTAATTGAAATCGTTTTCATTGCATAAATATTGCGGTTTTGCTTTTGTTTTTTTCTGAACCTGGGGTTGGGTTGGAACTGCAATGGCAGCTGGATGGTTTGATGCAGTGAAGGTGGCCGTAGACGCGACTTGGTGTGATGAGCGATTATTATGAAGGAGCCCTTCGTCATGAGGCTTATTTTGTGTTTTATGTAAGTCCTCATGGGGGAATGGTTTTGGATTCTTTGAGCCGACTTTATTGCCATTTTAAAACGACTTTATGGACGGAGTTCACTTTGCGCTAAGAAAGGGGCCATCCAGGCATATGATATATTCGCTATCTGCAGATCTACAAACAATCGATGAATGTTTAAAATATTTGATTACTAGAGGGTTTAATCGTTAAAAAACACTAAGATGGTAGACTTGATTTTATGGCCCTATAGAGAGCACTAACGTACTTAGTGAATGTTAACTCACCATGACTGCATCACGTGGCTCATGCTGCAAGAATGATTTATCTACCATCCAACTCCTAACCCACATAGGATTTATGAAAGCCTTGACCACTGTATTCTACCATCGAGCACGTTCTTTGACGTACATTTCCCCAGTCATTAAAACCAAGAGCTGTGTATGATGTAGTGATCTCCTTGGCTGGTTCCACAGCTGGATGTGTTCGAGCCAATGTAGATGTCGTAGTTTTGGATTTCTAGACTATATCCATAACTTGGTGCAAGCCCGAATAGTTCCCGGTCGTTTTTCTAAGCATCCATCGCATATATGGCGCCAAATTTTTTGCCTCATTAATAATTCGTTACTTTTTTTTTTGATCGCCCAGCATTTGGCGCCGTTGTTACCGCGCTGTGAGTTGAGTGTGGCTAGTGAGATTTAAGCTTTGAATAGGACAAACTTTGTGTTCTGACCGAAGAGCTATTTACTTCGTAAATCAGAAAAAGTAGGTAGCAGAGCTTGGGTTACCCTTCGTCGTTCCAATTTCTTCATAGGAGAACAAAAAAAAAACTGGTCCTGATAAATTCGACTTTTTTTGACGAAAATAACGGTTATTTGGATTTTGCTCGTAATCCGTAAGCCCGATCGCAAAATAATGTAGGACAAAAATTTAGATCTAGTTATTGTCTAAAAAAAATATCTTTAACAATTTTTGTCTACAGTGACCCGTTTACGAGATATTTCGATTTAAAAATTTCGAAATTTTGAAGCCCAATTTTTGACGTTCTACTGTGAACAGTTGGTGTTAGAGCAACGGTTTCTCTCTCTCTTTTTAGTGATTGGAGTTGTTCAATATCTGAAATTTACCAATAGTATAGTAAAACTAGCTGTAAAATAGTAAAGCCTCGAAAACTATTGTTTTTGGAAAATTTCGACACTTTAAAATCCTTATATCTCGTAAATGGGTCACGGTAGGGAAAAATTGCTTAACATACTTTTTGTAGACAATTGCTAGATCTAAATGTCTGTCTCATATTCCTTGTCGATAGACCTAACGGTTTAGGAGAAAAACATAAATAACCGATTTTTTCGTCAAAAAAGTGTCAAGTCGGATCATCAGGATTTTTCTGATGAAGTCCTGATTAGTTTCATTGAAACCAGACAACGCTTAAAGGTGTTGGTGAGGTTAAGTCCATAAGGATATACGAATTATTTTGGCAAAGGAGGGCTTGACATGAAGTGTCGTGGTACTTCATTGGAGCTGTGCTTCGGAAGAGTTATTTCGACGGAAAACGTTGTTTAGGATAGACGCTGAAGTAGATTTCGCCATCACACTTGCTGTATTCGCTTTATAATCGCTCAAAACTTCCACTAATTGTCAGGCGGTTCGTGGTCTGCTAATGGACCAAGGGCAAACCGAAAACGTGTGTCCTTATGTCGTTTCCTAGTTTTAATCAGTACATCCGTTCGTATCAAAGACTTCTTTCAGCTTCAAAAGCTTCTCCAACTCTTGGCAGTTGATTTAACTCGACGAACAGAGCATCTGAAGGGTAGTTTTCCTTTCAATTGGCGTTCTCTTGAGACAAAACAACCTATACCTAGGTAAATCCTCCGCCGGACGTGAAAATATTTCGCCATTTCTTAAATATATTCGGAATTCTCCGGTAACCCTCCCTTTCTGAATTCTCAGGTCCATTCCACTTGAGCAATTTGTCTTGAACAGCTTTTCTAAGGATTAAACCTTTCTTTCTACTCGAACTGTGGAGAGTCCTTATCGAACTTGACATCCATAAATCTGTTAGTCTAGATGAAGGGTTATTCTTCCCCCCCCCCAGGGCAAGCCTGGTGCTCTCCTTACCAGTAAACCCCTTAAAAATGCAAGACTTCATTATACCCATAATCAGCCCATTGCAGCACGTACGTTATTTCTTTTCAAGAGATAGTAGTAAAAGCTTCTTGACGAACGGCTTCTTCAGAACGGTGTTAAAAGGTGCATTGGTCATCTGATTGCTTATTTTGTATTAAAAGAAACCCCCAAGTGTGTGAACAACAAAAAACCAGCACTTCGAAAGCATTCAACCCTTCTGACAGTACCCTAAGATTGTTTAGTCACTGTTTTCCAATTATTTGCTTGTCCTCTGCCCCTCTCCAACGAGTCAACTAGTAGACTAATTCCTTTTTAAAAAACAGTGTGGATAGTATCTTTCTGCATCGATATTCGTCTTACAAGCCCCCGGGGACTTTGACTTGGATTATGTATGTACTAGTTTAAGTAATTCACCCTAATCGAATTTCAGTGCTGTGTTTTTCATTGCCAATCGAATTTCTCGGAAGCAGATGGTTGTCTAATCTCAAATGATAAAGGAAGAGGAAGAGAATTTTTGGGGAAAGAATCTGAGCAAGTCTCTAGAGAAACCCATCTGCCGATGTGACCGACGACAGTAATGGGTAAGAGTCAATTTTTCCTTCATTTTTTCTTTCCAGTCAAAGTAGTTGGTTTACTATGTATAGACATTTATCTATAAATCAGGCCAGTTGATTGTCGTTAGATCCTTGGGCTGAAAGTCTCAGCAGAAAAGGGTTAAATTGAAGGAAGGAAGTCTTTAAATTTTTAATTGCGAAGAAAGCAAAGTTAGGGGTCGTTTACTTCGTTAAAGGGTTTTAGATGAACATGTGGGTAAAACAAAAAGAAATTGAAGCATCAATATTTAATGCAAAGTCTCAATTTTAAGGGATTGATTGGATATTGGAGTCCTTAACCTGAATTTGTTAGTAATTTTAGCTTTTCTTTGAAGGCATGGAGAAAAATCGTCGGCTGGATTGCCATCATTTCGCTCCTTTCAGGGGATCAATTTTCTTGCGAAAGTAATTGATATTCCACCTGAGAAACTCTTCAAATCGTAGTTTAACATCCAAAGAATGTCGATAGCGTTGTTGTTCGAGCGCTGTCAAAACTCAGAAGAGCTGGAGGGATTGTTTTTAGAACGAATTGACTTTAAAACCAAGATTTATGAACGAGTGCGATTTTCTTAAGTTTTACACTCTAGCTTTATATAGTTCACACTCAGTTCTTTCTGGAGAGAATGCATGAGAAGGAATCGTTACAGAAGTAAAGGTTGAAAGTGATTCATTCGAGGCTTCCTGCAGTACAAAAAGCTATTAATTCAGGTTTACAGGGCTCTATTAAGGAGTTGATTAAAAGTCGTTTAAGACCGGAAGCACTTAAAGGCAATTGAAACCTTGTAGACACGCTTGAATCGTGCACAACAAGCTACCGGAAACATAGGAGATTGTCTGCAGTTCCATTCAGGTAAAATAACAGATGATAAAGCTACTACGACATTTTCGGAGCTCAGGCAGCATAAAATACAACTTTTTCACTATCTATGCGTGGCGCTTCATCGAGGACACTAACCATCTTCAAGTTTTGTATCGGTAGGTATGTGTATCACATACGCGATGTTGCCAAAAGTGTTGGAAGATGTCAAGTTTTTCTAAGACGAAGCAAGAAATTGTTCTCCCCTTCTGATGAGGCTTCTATCTATAAAACGTCTAAGGCTTGAGCACAGCTCCCACCTCTTGGCTGGTGCTCCATCTGAACAGAATTCACAACAGATCGTTCAAGTCACTTTCGTCGCTAGAGCAGCGTCCTAAAGTCTAATGCCTCACCCTCTGTTACCGATGTTTCAAAGGTATATGCTTTAGTGAAATACCCAGTTGCATTCCTCCTTCAACCGTTATAATCAAGCCACCAGGAATGTCCATTAGGTCACCCTCGAGCCTAACTTGGGTCGTAGTGTCAAGTATAGGGATTCGTTCTATAGCCGTACAACACGAATGTGGAACCGCAGCTGCTCTACGTAAATTTTGCAAATAGACTTGTATTCTAATGGAGAGCGGTCATGGTCCCTGTCACATTTTTCGTTGAGGTTCAATTCTCAAACTTCAAATTGCCACCGATCTCCACAGATCCATATTTCACGCACTTGCCTTTGGAGATTTCTTAAGTCTCTGTTTATTTCCCAACAAGGACAAATAAGCGTACGACTTAGCAACCCAACAGGCGAACCTGGAAAATCATCGGTCATCTTGGGAAATCAACGGGCGAACCCGCCAAATCACGGTCGAACCCCGCAAATCACGGATGGACGCGGCAATCAACAGACGAACCTGGCAGATCAACGGGCGAACACCGCAAATCACGGACAACTCCGACAATCAACAGGCGCTCCTGGACATCAAGGGGCAAATTGCGGACGAATCCAGCAAACTACAGGCAAACCCCGCAAATCACGGACGAATATGGCAATTAACAGGCGGACCTGGCAAACCAACGGGCGAACCCGGCAAATCACGGACGAATCCGGCAATCAACAGGAACCTTTCAAATCACAGGCGAACCGCGCAAATCACGGAAGGATGCGGCAATCAATCAACAGATCAAAGTGACCAATCAACAGACAAACTCCACAAATTACGGACGAATCTGGAAATCAACTGGAGGACCTGGCAAACCAACAGGCGAACCCGGCAAATCACGGACGATTCTGAAAATCAACAGGTGAACCTGGGAAATCAACGAACAATCACTGACGAATCCAGCAATCAAGAGGCGAACCCAGTAAATCACTGGCGAATCGGGCAATCAACAGGCGGACCGGACAAATCTGTCAATCAACAGACGTACCTGGCAAACCAATGGGTGAACCCGGCAAATCACGCACGAATCCGACAATCAAGAGCGAAACAGGCAAATCAAAGGATAAACCTGACGACGTTCTTCCTTACCATTGGTGGGAGGCAGCCCAATGATTAGTATATTTCCGCGACCGTGACTTGTCTCGTTGAAAGTCGACACGAGGCAGTTTGACGAGCATTTTGATATTAGCGAATACGTTAACTTTCAAACAACCCAGGACTAGGAAAACACGCATTACAGAGAGTGACAGTTTGATGGGGATCAACGTTTCGGTTAAAACTGGGCAGGCCAACCATTTCTGCTCCATGTAGGATGGCACGCCATGCCACACAGGCTCGTGTTGTCAACCGTTTTTGGCGAAATCGATTGACCGCCTAGGGGTTGCGTTTTTATTTGACTTTGGATTAAAAGTGGATGACCGCTAGAGACTGATATTATGACAATATTGGAGAAAAAGCGACCGATGAGCTGAAGGTGGAAACCATCAATAGGTCATGAGCAGCAGGACTACCAGAACAGGCTACTGAATAGACAACCTAGGAAGCCTGTTAAATGACGACTTTGTGTTCCATAATTAATAGGAATTTTTGCTTTTGGAAGCTCACTCGTTATTAATGGAAACAAGATTAATTTTGTTAAATTTTATAAGAGAATCTTGTATGTGGCCCACCCCCTAGTTTGAACTATTTTCATTCCCGTCACCCAAATCATGTTTAATTAGTTAATTTCCAAACCCATAAATCACTTGTCTCATTTTCCCTGCACCAAAAACAAACACAACTACCGTTATTCTAAATTCCAACTTGATATATGAATCGAATGAACAAAAATCATCTGCCTTTAATTATCTCCCTCACGCATAAACTAAACCCAACCCATTAACATCCTCAAACCGGTTTGTAGTCAACTATAAGCCCACATCCCCCAAAAAACTAGGCTCTCCAACTATTCATGGGCTCTTATTTTTATTTGAAAAATAATTACACCATTTATCAACATTGTTTGCTTCGTCCCATGTCGATTCGCCACCGAAGACCTAACTTTCCCTTAAACTCTCCTTGAGCCCCTTAACTGGACTCGAAATGCCGAAAAAATTGAGCGAAATGATTAATAACAACCCTGAACTGATTAAGCCGTATAAATCCTTCACATAATCTTTCTGTTATTTTACATCTCAATCTCGAGCTTATAAAGGCCAACAAAACAAAATAACGGTACAGAAAAGAAAAATATAAAATTTATTTTCTCCAAACACAAAAAAAAAGAATAAGAAAAGCGAAAGAGAGATGAGAAAAAAAAGAAGAAAAATTGATCCTTTGTTCTACGGTAGCAATTTAATGCCAACAACCCTGTCGTCCACATAAATACCGTTCGGGTGTTCTTCCCCCTTTACTTTACCCCCCAACTTCAAGTGAAATATTATGCCAGAGATGCCAAAAAGGGGAGGAAAAGGAAAGCCTTGTGGCCGTCTTATAGAAAACGTATAAAATGAGAAGCGATATAACAAGAAACAGTCGACAGCTCCTCCGACAGCTAATCAATAATTTCTCCACACGCAGTCGAAGAATAAGAAAAAGATGATTGCTCTCTCTACCAACAAAGGGGGACAGGTCATGGGGCTGGGGGGGTATATTAAATCGGCCTCGACGAAAAAGAAGAAGAGACGCCATCGAAGAAATCAACAAGAACGAAACGAACTCAATCCAAAGAAAGTTCGAAGGACGAACGAGGACACACATACTAGCCCAGCCGCAGCAGCAGCACAATCGTTTATAATTTTTTTGTTTTGCCTTCTTTATGTTCTTCCTTCGTTCGTTTGAGATATCATACCCACACACACACGTGTGCGGTGTGCTACTTGCTTAAAGAGCGAGAGAGTCATCCAACTAATCATAGAAAAGGGATTTCCAAACGCAGACGCCATAATTTCCAATAAAGAGCTTATGGCTCTGTTCACTGTTTCATTTTTCCTTCCTCTGTTTCTGTTGTCTTTCGTTTTGGGCTTGAAACAATGGCAGAATAACGTTTTTTTAAGTTTTTTTATTTTGCGCAATGCACCGAGCACCGAGCATCGACACCATCCCCCAAACCGCACGGCAGCCAGCACCCAGTTTGGAGTATTCCATTAGCCATCTTTTTCTTCTGCTGTCTTAATTCTTTTTTTATTCTTTCACTCCAAACGAGACTAATTGATGACTCGCAGACAGAATTAATCGATGAATATATGCAACGGTAATTGCCTTAATACTTTATAAGGATTTGTGCTTGCGACGACTTGCTAAAAGTCACAAGTGCGAGTTACGTTACAGACTGCTGAAATTACACTTCTAATGAGACCTAAATAGCAAGGCGATAACGGATAATAGTCAGGCTTCCTCACCTCAGCTGTACAACTCTCTCCCACTCCGAACACACACTCCGAAACAATAATAGCAAATGTGGTGGAGCTGGAGATTGGCGAATCAGCTGAACTATTAAATCGCGTTGAATGATTAATGAAAATGATTCCATAGGGGATTTGGGATACTCCGATGGAATTCCAGCTGAGTCATGTGTTATTTGGGAGATTCTTAGAAGGATCCGATTTTTTTTGTCGGAGTTAGAAAAAGAAAAGACGGGACGAGGACAAATTAATCAGTCAATTTGTTGGGGCTCAAGCGCCGCGCCGTTGTCATCAGTCGCCCTAACCGCTCCTTTTTTCTCTCCAATTCGCTCCTCCGCCATCGGGTGTAATTGTTAAATTGAGAGAGAAGGGGATTTAGGAGATTATCCCATTAAACATTGAGGTTAAACATTTTGAGCTAATTTTGCGGTGGCAATTCGTGAAGCTATAAACATTTTGGGACACAAAACATAATCGTTGCAGAAATCAACGACAACGATGACCAATTTTATGAATCACTCAGCGTGACGTGTTCACTTTTTATTTTTGTTGTTGCTTGTGCTGGTTTTGGGTTAGGAGGAAGAATTGCCGACAAAAAAGGAAATGACAAAATGGGATTTCTGGGATGATTCGTTTTACAGGAAATTTATGTTGAGTGTTTTTGCTTGAAGGAGTTCAAATAAATGTTCGATGAATCGATGAGTGTTTAGATTTGTCAATTTTTAAGACAGAAGACAGAACCATAGCTATTTGGCAGGCTGTTGCCAGCCGTTAAGACTAGGGCTGGTGGAAGTAACACGAAGAAATTTACGAGACGGCTGCTGTAAACGGAAACCGATGATCCGGTTAATATGTTGAATTCAGACGCCTGAGGATTGAAACCTACCCCTGGAGGAACCAGGAACTACGTACCTGGCAATAAGCCTAGGAAACTAATTGACCTAAGATGAGTCAACGTAAGACAACTCTTAGGACCCGGGGCTTAACAGCGCTTAGCCGAATGGCTTAGACACATATCATGCCCTAAAAGTGAAGAGGTAAGAGCTATGAAAGCTAAGTACGAAAAATTGAAATATGGCAAAGTATGGAGTCGACTTGCGTCTCTGGTGATTAATTGAGCTCTAGATCCAGTATAAGGAATATCCAAAAATCCCACAGTTTGCAAGAGTGAAATAATGACAATGGCTGTGAGACCATGGAAATGAGAGACGTTGGAGACGTTAATTAGGTTGCCACCTTACCTGGGAAATGGATAAATAGTTGATGTTGCTGATTTCTTATTGCAGACACAAGGTATGGCAGAATGAAAACATCAGCAATATCGAGCAATGACAACTGCCATAACAGCTTGGGCAACAGTTTCATGAGAGGCGGATTCTTACTTACTTAAGGTGGCCCCGGATTGTTGGTGGACTTGGGCCTCAAACACCAAACCTCTGCAGACAACTCGGTTCCTAGCTTGCTCTCTATAGTTTCGCGTGCTGAGTTGGTAGAGATCATCCAGCATCGCTAATGGCTTCCTCATGGCAAATCTTTGATCGGAGAAGGATCTCTTGTGATTGTAGCCGTCCGATGTCATACTTTCTTCTAGCACTTCCTGTTTTTGGCTTTGGTCGGATATCCGTTGTATTACCTTGGTTACGACGAGGTAGTGGTCCGAGTGTATGTTAGCCTCTCGGTTCGGACATCAATTATGCTTGAAGAGTGTCTTACGTCGATCGCAATATGATCATGATCAATCTGGTTGATAGTTGATTGGTCGGGAGACCTCAAGATCCCTTTGTGGATGTTGGGATGTGGGAAACTAGTACTTTCTACTACTGTATTTTCCAACTGTTCCAACAAATATGTCTTCTATTTCTAGCTTGGCGTTAAAAGCTTAACAATTAAGACAATTTGAACGTCGAAGCTAGAGCATTGCTCGTATGTCTTCTCGAGGAGCTCGTACATCTTGTCATTGGTGTCGTCATTTTTCTCTTCTGTGGATGCGTGATCGCAAATTGGGATTTTATTCTCGAATTTAAACTTGATCTGGATTTTCGTGAAGCGCTCGTTGACAGACGCTGTTGTTGTTCTCTGAAGCAGTCGCAGTTTTTCGTCTTCACTTAGCCGGCCCGTTCCATCACATTTCCTGGATGGCGGTTATATCCGCTTTTTAAGGGCCTCCGGTAATTGTTCTCCTGCACGTGGTTTCTTAAGGGACCAACATTTCACGTGCAGATCCAAATCTCGTTGTCCTTATTTCGTTTAGACGGTTGTTGTTGCTTCTAACTAAACTTAACTTTTTTAACGTGATTGGGAAGTCACCCCAAAGCACGGCCACGGAGACTAGGTCCTTTTTTAACTCCAAAGGGCAAAGAGTCGGATAAACAGCTCCTTAATGGTCAGGTGTTCACTGAGTAGTTCAACATAGCTGGTACTGTAGACATCATCGTTGACTTTATCTATTTCTGCTGCCTTGAAAAAGGAGTAGTGCCTAAGTGGAAAACACTCTCCCCGCCCTCACTCTATATCGAGCTGAGGTTCTACATACCCGGTGGTCACCACGTGGATTTGAGATTAAGACTTGATAGACTAGATAGGTTGTTGAGAACGCTTGGCTGAGTTCAGAGAGCAGCTATAAAACGCGATGCAGTTTACACCGCGCTTGACCTATTCATTCTGGAGTGATGATGAATTGTTTAACGATCATCTCACCAGGGGGTGAAATCATGGACCTGGTAATTTAGCAAGAAAACATGTTTCCGAGTACATATACGCCAGTAAGTGAACGTGCTGACCTACACCTTCTAGCGGTGCCTCTGACTCTGAGAGGTACTTGTCAATTTATTGGCATGAACCTGCGAACGTAGACAGCTTTAGTTTAATGGAATTAACGGATTGAAGCAGGACGTATGATGAAAATCAATGCGATCCTAAAAAGATACTATATCCAAGGATATAGTAAAGCAGGAAATTACGATTAACGAGAATCGACTGTGGATAAACGTTAAGGAAATTGAAAAAACTGTTGGGTGTGTCCCTTGATTGGCTGGTTCATCTTTTAGATCAATGTGGATATTCCTGACAGAGGGTGAGCAGTATCCCTCATCCGCCAGCTGGAGAAGCTGCGAAAAGCTAATAAAAGCATAATATTATAAAGTATGCAATAAATTAGCGTTGCATAATATCACAGAAAGTATAATGTAGGAGTATATAAAAGTTATACCCTCACCCAGGCTGTTGGGTACCGCGGGTAGTGAGGTTTAGCTACCTCACTAGGGGGATAGACCTTCGGGGGGGTTGTGGTTATCTGAGTTTGCCCTCAGCTGCTATTCGTATATCACAGTTAACGGCTCTTCTTTCGGTGACTGAAAGTTGAGTGCTTTTTTCCGTGGTGTTACATGAGTAGTTAGTCTAGAACAAGAATCAAACCAAGATGAATAAGAGCTGGTACTAATTCAATTGGTACTGGTGTGAATCTAGGTACAGGGTACTCTTGCTTCTTTCTTTTTAGAAAGTTGAGGTGTGCTTTTGTATGCTGGTGGATCATCAGGAAGAGGTTTAGTGTCCTCTTAAATATAACATAGTGACTCAGCTGACTTCGGTTGGTATTTCTCACACCGCCGACAGTGTGGATAGGTCCATCGTGGGATAAGGCTTAATTGCTAGGTGCCCACGTAAAATCTATGCTACTTCATCTCACCAAGGCTAAGGATAGTTCTGGCGACGATATAATCATGATCTTAATCAGATCTATTGCGAAAAATTAAGCTTGGAGGACTCCGGAAAGCTGTACACATATCTCGAATAGGCAAAGAGGATAACGGCTCGAAAATCCCTGCGGTACAATGGGTGATCGAAAACGACCCGGAGAACAAATTGATAGAGGGAAGAATTTGATGCCAAACGCTGGGTCCCTAGTTCCCAATAAGCGCGGCGGGATCGATAATAATTTTGTCATTTGTCTCAAGGAGTCTTTTTTTTAACTCATTTCGATTTTGGGAAGTCTTGCACTATGCTGTCTATATCACATTACGATTATTAGCTTAGGGGTTCAACTTGACTACTCCTTTCATTTCATTAAGATTCGTAAATAAACAAATTAGTGACTTTTCCAAATAGTCTGCTAAACTCTTCTTTATTTACGACATACGTTCCAGAAGCCTTCATTCATTACAAACTTCTCGGAACATGCGAAAACCCAGCCGAATTAAAATTGAATTAAATCACAACCGAAACACAATTAATCATTGTTAGTATTATAATATTCGGGGTTTTTGTTTTAATTATCGCACTAAGCTCTTAAATTAGAATTTATTGGTGGTGTGGAAATCTCATTTGCTCAGCAAATATATGCACAGACTCATGTAAGCTCATCGTTAGGCAACATATTATTCTTACATTAAAAAGCAATAAACTTAAAAAAGGAGCATCATCGCCTTGTTACGACCATTTTCGAACAAAAAATATGCTAGTGGTAAAATATTGCGCTGATGGCGATTTTTTCGAATTAAAAAGAATACAAAAAATTAAGAAAAGATTTATGGCGCGTGTAAAAAATTTTAATTTTTTGAAATTCATTCCATGGATGGCGGTATAAATCAGCGGGAGATGGAGACAGGAAGTGATGTTTGTGTGCACTAAGTCAATTAAATTACCTCGAGATAGTGTGCAGTGGAAAAAAAGGCATAGGAGCAAAATCGTGATTTCGGTTTTAATTAGCGTTTTTACCTTTACCTACATAACTATTTGGATCCGGTCCCTGTAAGGGTCATTTGCAACAAGTTCTTCCGTCTTTACGAATCGGTTCGATGACGACATGCAGTATCGCTCCTTAAGATAAGACTTGGGGGCGGCACTGGTTAACTCTTTTCACTAAAAGTTTCTTTTGGCGCACTGACTCTTGAAATAAACAATATTACAAGTGCCGTTTCCACTGATTTCATACGAGAAGCTCCCTAGGGCAGCAGTCAGCAGCCGAGTTAGGATTGGGACAGTTGATAACAATCCAACGAGTTGCCTACTCAAAAGTAAACGGAAAAGGTGTTGGCTTTATAATTTTTGGGACATTCTCAACCCTGTGACTTCTTTGTCATTCTTCAATTTACATTTTCGAAAACTTCCCCTATCTTCTTGAAGCCAGAGGCACTGTTCAGTAGGACACTAGCCGAGTCTTAAGAATATAACAGGAGCGATGATAACCGGCTTTTAAAAAGGAACTGCACCATTTTTTGGAAAAAACCTTGGACTCTTAGGGCCCCCGCAGACTGCAGACTTTTTATCGGCCGATAGTTTAGTCGGGTTGGGCTGAAAGTGCGCACACCGAGCCAACTAAACAATTTGGTTGGTGAACAGGGCGCAGACTATCCAACGCCGACCGACTATTCTACAATCAACAATTGTGATTTGGGCGACGCCATATTCAAAATACACGCACACGACGCCAAATCACAGAGCGAACTGAACTATCGGCCGACTAAACAATCGTCATGTATGCGCAGGCGTGTATGCGCCAATACTAATTAAACAGTCGGCCGATAGTTGGCCGACATATTAGTTTGAATGTAATCGGGTAGCCCATCAAACTTTTTTATCGGCTGATACTGAATCGCTGTAGTACTGATTAAGAAGCCGACCAAACTATCGGCCGATAAAAAGTCTGTAGTCTGCGGGGGCTCTTAATTCACACATTTTACCTCTTCAACGAATTCAAAAAGCTGTGTATAGCGTTTAAGGGGAATCACTAAGGGGATCACTACGAACAATTTTAATTAGTCGGAAAAAGTGTCTTAGACAAGGCGACTGCCACGGATCAAGTCCACCTAGGTTAGGTTAGGTTAGGTGATAAGGGGTGTGCAGTGTGCACAGCGTGAAACTGTTGCATACACGGGGGCCTACTGGTCCATTGTGATCCCCTATAACGCTGATTTACGTAGACTGGCTCGTTAACGAACCAGCCTGTGCTATCTATAAATTTCCCCATGTTTGCCATTGAGACCTGTGCTAGATCATCCAGTTCCCCAACAAACGGAGTCGGTTAGTTTGGAGGTTCGGACAGTCACAGAGCAGGTGTTTAATGGTTTCTATTTCCTCCTCATCCTGACAGCTCCTACAGAAATCGGGTACAAATGCCCCTATTTTGCTGGCCATAGTGCCAATGGAGTAATGACCCGTTAGTACCTACCCCTATCAGGATTTGAATTTTCCTTTTACTCAGCGATATACCGAGTTTCCTTTTCATTTGTGTTAGGCCATTAACTTCTAGAGATTACACAATCGTCCCTGGATTTCCTGGAGTTATTGATTTTCTCTTTTGATTTAAGGTCTATCTTCCTCTTGAGTACCCCAATCAGGACGAGTGGTCCCCTAACTGAATGGTCGCTACTACTTCTATCTGATTCTGACCCTTTCCTGCCTAGTTCATCTTCTATTTCGTTCCCTTCTATATTGCTATGTCCAGGAACCCAGCAGAGTTTAACCTGGTTATTGTGGCAGATTCTATTTAATTCCTTCCTACAGTTTTAAACTGCCTTTGATCTTATGGTCTCACTGGCTAAGGCTTTGATAGCAGCCTGGCTGTCCACGAAAAAAGTAATCTCCGAGGAGCTTAGCTTTTCATGATGTGCCAATTCAGCTGCTTTTTCAATTGCAAAGATCTCGGCCTGAAAGACACTAGAGTCAGCTGGGAGTTTATACGACTCTCTGATGTTGAGAGATTGGCAATACATTCCAGCACCTGTTTCTGATTCCATTTCTGACCTGTCAGTGTAGAAAGGGATACCCTGTTTATTTATAAGTGAATTAGGATCCCAACCCTGTCTTTCTGGTATGCAAATAGAACATTTCCTATCGAGTAAAGGGGGAATGTAATCGGTGGTCCTGGAATCGTAAGATTGATCCGTGTCCATAAGTGCTGTGCTTCCAGAAACTCAGTCCTTTTAAACAAATTGCAGTTTTGGCTGCCGTGCACCTTATGAACTCATCCAGAGCCGGGAGATCCAAGATCATTTGAAACCCAGCTTTTGGTGTGGATCTCTGAGCCCCTGTTATTCTTGTACAGACTTGTCTCTGTACCTTATTCAGGTTCTTGAGATAGCTTGATTTTTACACTGCTTTCCACCATACAATAGAGCCATAGGTAAGAATGGGTCTGACAATCGCTGTGTACATCCATTGGATGACTTTCGGTCGAATACCCCAACGTACACCGAAGGTGGAGTCCAGCTAACCACTTGTATTTGTCAACGGAATTGATATAGTTGAACGAAAAGATGCCGTACCTTTACGTTGTGAGCCTCCCAATGGCACCAATGGACGCGACAATGATCGTTGACTACAGGAAATGGAGAATTGTGGAAAAGATGTACATAAAAGCTAAATGGGGGACACAGCGATATAGCCAGAAGTGTCAAGGTATTTGGTGGACCTGCTGGGTCACTTCAAACGAATTGATAGCGATGCTTCCAAAAAAAAACTGCACATTAAAAAAAATCATGTGCCTTAAGTTAACAATCACCTTGAACGATATTGACAAAAAACTAAGGATACCCAGTGATCCGTCGAAATCGAATTCAGCTCAAAAATCAAAAACCCTTATCCCTGCGGCGGAAAGTTTTCTTCGCCATTTCGACAAGTTAATGATTTCCCGTTCCGAGTGTCCTCCGCTCATCCAACTTTGTACAAACTTCAAGTTGGTCCTTCAGTTCACAATTTGAATGCTCATCGCTCGTAAAAATAATTTGACCGCAGATCTATGGCCCCATCCTAATTTCCTTTAGAAAAATATTTCCCCAAATTGCAACATATTATGGTCAAACTACAAAGTGATGGTAACTAGACCCTCGAACCATGGACAGGACGCCCCAACAAAACCAAAACATCGTCCTGACTTTATATAACATCATACATCCGTCGTCGTTGTCCTCGTCCACATCATCATCATCCACCTTAACAATAGACATTCAACTTTTTGAATGTGTATCTTTCTTCTTTCCCCCCCTGGCAAAAGTATTTCCATTTCGACATAAACATCCTTCATTAAAAACTTCCTCCTCTTGCCATTTCATTGAATTACTCTGCATCGACGCATTAAAGAAGGGTCGAAACATACGCTCTATCATCCAGACAGGATACTCCTCTTAAATGTGCCAAAAAATATAACCTTCTGCCAAAGTATTTACGAAATAATCTCCCCCTCCCCGTAATTCGCTCGTGTGCATGTGTGTATTTCCGCAGTTACCCGGTCTAATTGTCTCTCTGCTGTATACCTTAACCTCTTCAGTTTAGTGTGTTGTGAGTCAACACAACACTATTGTATCTACGTATCCTCAAGTGGGGCTCTGTGAATCCTAAACGTGGAAGAGCTCACTGCTAAAAACATTTTTGGAGCTTATCCAACTACTTGAAACTATTGTCTGTTTTGTTTTGGTTAACCTCCAAAGTATCATCTCTTGTAATGAACTCGCATGTTCCCTTTTTTTTGTTTGCTGTATCCTGGGATGTGTTCAACAAAAAACAACAACAACGCCAGCCAGACAAAAAGACAATAGCTAGTCTTTTAAAACTTGGCCAACAACCAAAAACTCGCTCATTCTCAATTCCAGCTGATAAAATCACATCGAAGGATTCTACTTCCTTTTTTTTATGTCCTGTCGAAGTGCACACTCAAACTTAAACAACAAAAAAAGGATTCTCATTTTATTTTATTCTGGTTTGTGTTCGTACTGGATTTTGCTTCTTTTTTTTTGTTGAGTAAAAATTGAGGTGAGACTTTGCTTGCCATTTGGCTTGCACAAATATGTTTAGCATGTAAATTTCCTTTCGCATGCAAATGAGCACAAGGCAGCAAAGGATATATTCCTTGTCATACAGCATGCCTGTGTCGACCTGGGGGCCCATCGAACGCGAATTATCTTCACATCAGGATATAATCAGAATCACCTTCCTTGTTCGGTGCGCGCAACACCGGCTGTTTGCAACACGGATACAAGAAGCAAGTCCTTTTTCGAGCGCAGCAAGTAACTGATTACAATAATTCCATTCATCCTCAAGCTGCGAGTTGCTCTCATTCTCTCTCTCGGTTTCTGTACTGAACTGGGCGGAAAATGAACACTTCCTAATACAGCTCAGCAGCTTCATCGTCGTTGTTGGCGTTGCTGGTTCTTTGATCCCTTTAAATGCGTTTTATTTATCCAAAAGGATGACTTTTATGAATGAACACCCCTAATTTCACCATAGGGAGTCACAAGTATCATACAACGAAGAAGAAGTAAATCCTTTAGAAATTGCCTCGAGGATGTAGTTTTTGTGTTAACATTTTTTTTATTTTCTTTCTTGCCAGTTTTGTGTGTGAATTCTGGAGGATATATGCGGGAAGGACAATAAATGTTTAAAAAATAAGGAAAAGCAAAAAAGTATTCTATGTTCCTGTGAGAACAATAGCGATGGCGCGGGAGGAAGCGCAAGTAAAAAATATATTGCACTTTTTTGTTTTGGAATTTTTTTGTTTTTCAATTGCCACACATAAAGGAGTTTTAAAACTTTACGATACCAACAACCAACCATAATGAAATTTCATACCGTACTTCACCCAGAGGACGAGAGGACAACACATTTATATTCACTTGATTCTATTTTTTTGTTGTTGTTTTTGTTCATGTTTGAGGTTTTTGGAAAAGAGGACAGAAAGGAGACTCCACTTAAATATCGTACAGAGACGACTTGTAGTTCTCGGCGCGTCCGTCGTCGGTTGTGTTGTTGCCAGAATGACAGAAATATGAACGACTGAGAATGACAGCAGCATATGGAACTGTGAAAATGGAACAACGAAATAAATTTGTCTATCGGTGTTGAAATAGTTGCCATTTATGGAAAATGTCGTTCTTTTTTTAAGAAAAATTATATTTCGTTCATTTTTCACATTCACTTCCTCCAGGAAAATTATGCAAGTGGACTAGTACTTTCTACTAAAATCGATTTATTACTACAATGGAATAGTACTTAGTATCAGATTTTGTACTATTGGTCGCCCTGAGTCTGAAAACTGAAGCTTCCCCCGGGATTTCGATTTTCAAGAAAATGAAGAGGCTTTGCTTCTTATTGATCTGAAGTTAGTGCTTACCGCGACCAGGGCAATTGTACCTGTTGATGTGCTATCATCGGCGAGCAAGCAAAACCTCGTCTGGAAAGCGAAATCATACAAAAATCACACAAAAAGGTCGATTTCAACGTAGACTATGCTGCATCATCCATTTTGCATCAAGCAAAGACTATTCAAGTCGGTGTCTTCGTCTTGAATGAAGAGAGTGAAAAGCTGTTACATGGCTCTCAAACGCCCACAATTGAACTACGAGCAAAATGAATGAACCAAAACACTTAACAATTCGCAACAGAATGGATATCTCTGGGTGCTTGGCTTCTTGACAGAAACGTGCGACTTTTGCAAGTGTCAAAATACGGCAATTTTGATCCCGTACTCTACCCGTCTACAGACGAAAATGTGCGCCGTCAGAAAAATGATTTTTCTGCGAAAGTCGTTATCGAATTTAAACTCTCAACGACAAGAAAGTGGATGGTCAAGCTCCTTCAAAGGTTGGGTCTTTTGGGCCGTGTAAGTGAAAAATTCATGCCTCACACTTGTCATTTATTTCTGTCAATCGACAAGGGAGGAAAAAGAGACCCCTTAGTCTTCTAAGACCTGTTAGTAGACTAAAGAACTCTGCTAGGACCCTTAACGTAACTAATGGCTTTTATTGTGCCTTCCAATCCCTGTGATCTTCGTAATGTGTTTCTCAATCGCATAGATCTTCTTCCACCTCTTAAGGTGTGAATTCATTGTGGAGCTAGTCCTACTTTTTCCTTTGTTCAATAAGTGTCATCCAGGTACAATATTCAGCAAGTAATCGCAGTCGTTGCTGGTGATCCACTTGATGTGATTAACAAGTCCCAAACCCCTGTGCCCTGTATCATACATAAGGTTTGGGGCAATGAATGCCCGAAAAAGGGACATTTACCAGCTCTTGAGAGGACATAAAGGGACGCGTTTCGCTAAAATACTATAACACGACAGGAACAGCTCGAATTTAAGGGATCTAAGGGTCATATGCAGTTGCCCGTAGCTTAGTGGTTAGGTGCGTTACCTGCTAAGCCGAACGTCGTGGGTTCGAGTCCTACTCGTGCCCATACAGTTTTTATTTCATCTTTCACTTGCACTGCCTCTTGCGAAGACCTGACAAAACTTCCAAGAGTATCAATTTGTCATGAAAAAGTGCTTCTCAACTTTGCCGTTCGGAATCGGCGTTAAATTGTAGGTCCCCTCAATTCTTCACACGTACTCAGAGAATTGTTGATGAGAGTAAGCCACTAAGGCCTTGGCTCTTCAAGAGCTGTAGTGCCGCTTTATTTATTTATTCACTTTTGGATGTATTTTTTTATAGGATCTGTTGAACATAACCAGAACAATGCAAGACAAAATCTCCAATGCGGCTGCTAAGACTTCACAAGCAAAACTGTATTTCGTTCGGACAATTCACATTCACTTCCTTCGGGAAAACTCTAGAAGTAGACTACACTAGTACTAGTGCTAGAATTGTTTTTTGGCAACAGGCTAGATCTCTATGGATACATTGGCTTCTCAACACAAAATGTGCGGCTTTCCAAGTTTCAGATGTGGCAATTTTATTTCTGAACGTAGCCATCTGGACTAAAATACCCCTACTCAGAAAAGAGGATTTTTATCCAATTAAGACAGACCCCGAAATGCTTAATGATAAAAAAAAACAGTATATTTGTTAAACTATTGAGATCGTTGATGTTCGTTTATTCTCACACCTTCAACTAAGAAAACTATAAGTTTCCGACTGAATACAAGGAACATTTATGGGCCCCATGAGTTTAGTCCACGAGCATTCCAGTCTCAATACCTTTTTGCGCAAGCTTGCATAGAGCAGTCGGTATAACAAAAAAGTAAATTAACATTTTTCTCAGTGACTTGAGGTAGTTAGTAGTAGAAAAGGGAGGAGGAGGCCCCTAAGTCTTCTTAGACCTGTTAGTATGGGACCCCTTGAGTAACTCATGGCTTCTGTTCTGCTTTCTAACCCCTGCCTCTGTATTCTGCGCAATGTGTTTCTCAATTGCTTAGATCTCCTTTCATCTCAAGCGTCACTCAGGTACAATAGTCAACAAGTACCTAGTTTCGCAGTCGTGACTCGTGGTCTCTGAAGACTCTCCGGGCTGGAACACATTCGTCTGTTCGTTTTTCATGTATATGTCCGTACATTAGACCTGGTTGAATGAAGGTCTGATAAAGTGACACCGAGTTGCTTTGGAGAGGACTTTGCTCTTAGCAGACCAGCATTCACTGGTGTCATTGTCTGTTTGCTGAAATCCCAAAAAAACTAAGCATCTGTCACGGATAGTGTACTTTCTTGGCCTTGAACAACACTCATTAGAATGTATGAGACAGTTTACGAACAGATTTAAATATTGACATAGTTTGGGTGACGAACTGTTAAGGTGTCTTTTGCCTCAGTAGTTGATGCAGTTCAGAGTGTGTCCGAAGCTGAGGTTCCATTTGAAGTTAGGAGCTGTTTAGCAGCTTATCAGTCTTCGCCATATCGGAAAAGCAGAACCGTTGGATGCCATGGGATTTTATTGTGTATCAGATGGAATTCGTGCTATCACTACAAAGCTTCGACTGTAGTTCTGCAATGATAGTCACCTGATAGTTAGGCTTCGTTTCTTGGGTCTGATACCTCGAGAAATCCATTAGAGTTTTGGTTTTCTTGTCTGGGATACCTCTAGGATACCTCTAACGCCCTCCACGCACTTCAAATTCCGCTTTAAAAGCGTTTTTCTGCAGTGTTGGCACTGGGCTATCTTTTGCGATTGTAGCCATTTGTTAAATATAGAATTTCTGCTATGGTACCATTGCTGGAAAACTGAAGTGTTGCCATTAAGTTTCAGTTCAGTAAGTTAATAAAGGATGAACATAGTTTTCAACAGCACTTTTTTCGATCGTTAAGTTTAAGTTATCGCCTGTTACTACTGATTACCGGTAGTTGAAGGAATAGTAGTAA
This sequence comes from Sphaerophoria taeniata, assembly GCA_943590905.1. NCBI lineage: Eukaryota > Metazoa > Arthropoda > Insecta > Diptera > Syrphidae > Sphaerophoria > Sphaerophoria taeniata. Next base: position 267,200,750 of record OX016540.1, read on the forward strand.
AGAATTAACCCTATTCCATCACTTTTAATTGCAAAAAAAAAGTGGTAACCATATGCTCACGGTCGTTCGCGAATATGGTTGGCACAAGGCTTCGCCCCATCTCCACTAACCAATGTGTGCAATAAAATGTTAGTTTATACACTCAGTTACTCTCCTCAGAGGATATAAATACTCGTACTCCTGTTAGCCGTCCGTCCGTAGTCTGACATAGAAAAAATGTTTTGTTTCGTTATTGCATACAATGCATACAGGAGTAGGTATGTTTATGTTCCATAAGTATTCATGCCAGGACGAAGGATAAATGATGGCAACCGAAGAGCGAAAAGAAAAAAAATGTTTTGCTTTAAATTATTACTTAATTTCGTTTTTTTTTTGTCGTAGCATCCAACCATTTTGTTTTTGGCTGTTGTCTTTTCTGTTACTGACAATGAACCTGTTATAGTGTGTGGAAAATTTCAGCGCTCTCGTTCCGTTGTCGTCTTGTCGTTGAGGCCTTCTTCAGAAATGGAATTATGGGGTGACAGAGGGTGGGGACAACTATATAGGGCGGCATGTTGGCGACATTATCATAGTGTCTCTATATCAGCAACAATGGTGAAGTGTATATGAGAGTTGTGTATTTTGATCTCATGGGGATTATGAAAAATTAATATGCATTGCATACATCAAGGAGAGAGTATCAAGAGTTGTACGCCATCAAGGATGAAGGATGTAATTTTTAAGTACACATATCTAGTTTTTGGATTTTTTTTCTCTTTCACTTGTCATATTTCTCCTTCGAGAACAGTATACCTACCTATACAAGGAGAGCGAGGACGAGTGTAAGGAACAGTGTGAGGCTAAGTGCATAATTGAATTAAAATAATATCCATTTTGTAATACTTTCATTAAAAAAACAAAAGAATTTTAATTTAGTAGTTTGCGCACACGATAACAAGTGATTATAATTTTTGATTAACTTTTAGCACATAATGAACTTTGTTCATGCTTGAGTGAAAGGATTCTTTTCTTTGTTGACGTGATATGGTAATCGAGAATTGATGAGGTCTTGAAGTCAAAGAAACTATTTCATACGACAGCATGTTCAAGGATATGAATTTTGAAGCGAATTAATGGACGGATCGGGGAGTCCATCGATTGCTTGCAAAGGGTGGTGTATCTCTATGAGTCACACCTTAACGTCAAGGTCGACATTTCTTTGTTTTAGTGTTTGACAAATTCAACCACGGAGAGATTCACAATTGAGCAGCGCGTTTAAAGATTGTTGAAGCCTTTTTTTGGAAATCGGGCGTTCAAAGAAAAATGAATTTCGTGCACTTCGTCAAAGTTTTTGGTCAGTCTATTCGACCAAATTTGTCAGAGTAGTCGGGAGAAAAGTGCGTTTATTTCAGCAAACCGGGCCTGTAGGAAATGTGAAAAAATCTCGGCATATGCTTGTCCGGTTCGTTCTGCGGAAAACATTGCTCCTGCTCGCGAAGTTTTGGTAGAAGAGCTGTCAACTTTGACTTGACGTTGTGTCCAACAATTGGAGCATCACTGATGCGACGATGGTTCTGTTGACTCAAGAGCTGAAGCTTACTAACTACTTCAAGCCTTTTCAATACGCTTAGTAGTTGGCTAAACAAACAGAGGTTAATAGTGACTTTACTCATCTGCAGCGACGAAATACACTTTCACCTCCAGTGGATTCGCCAGCAAGTAGAATTGCTGTATTTGCGCAAACGAAGATCCTCGACTGATTTTTGAAACACCGATGCACCCACAAACAGTGACTGTTTGGTGCGGTTTATGGGCTGGCGGTTCTCCACGCCTGCTCGGGCCGTACTTTTTCGTGAATGAGGTCGGCCAAGCAGTTACCGTGAATGGTGTTCGAAAACGTGGATATGGACCTGGGTCCTACAGAATGGTGCCACTTGCCACATAGGCAAGTTGATATTCTGAGGCCATATTGCACAAAGAAGGCACGATGTTTCCGCAGACAGACTCGAATAAAAAAATATAACACTAGAACTCGGTAAAAGACGTTAGACCCGGAACGCTAGCTAGCTGACGCAAGAGCAAATTCTGCATGATAAAACAAGCTTATAGCCGTGCTAGAGTTTTCGCTGACGAAGGGATACTCTTTGGCAACCAACAAGAGGAAGTACTTTCAATTTTTGCGCAGACATTGAAATCTTTGGAAGGATCCAACGAGAAATTTTATTTGACAATCAAAGAGGAACATTCTTCAGGACGAAACAGTACCTACCTATCTTACCAGTCCTCACTTACAGATCCAAGAGTTTGAAGATATTCAATCAAAGGATTCTTACCTCGAGTCCAAGATAAAAGCCTTATGAACATTAGCTGGCTCATTTTCTAATGAGAAAGAATTTTGAAACCGCATTGGGCGTAAAAGACTCGTACGAGTTGGTCGCATAGCTCGTACGAGTTCAGTCAGTTTTGAAGGTACATTATGTCGCTGTAAACAGACTCGTACGAGTTGGTCGCATAGCTCGTACGAGTTCAGTCAGTTTTGAGGGTACATTGCGTCGCTGTAAACAGACTCGTACGAGTTGGTCGCATAGCTCGTACGAGTTCAGTCAGTTTTGAGGGTACGTCGCTGTAAAGCAAAACGATGGTTCGGAAGATAAATAAACCTGAACAAGTCGGAAATTTAAGCTTTCCAGTCGACTTGACAATGATGATGGTGTAACGCCAACATTTCGGGCTCTTGTCCCCCATGGCCGCCATCAAAACAAAATGGACGTCTCTCTTCCCACAGAACTCTTTAACTAATTAAGTTAAACTCTCAGAACAACATTATATATTTAAATCAAATCAAACAGAAGGTCCACAATATCCCCTGGGATACATTTCTTCAAGGAATTCACCTTCTCTTCCTCATCTGGATTGAACTATAAATTCATCGTAGTCTAATGAACCCAAAAACCCAACAAACCAACAATCTCTCCCTAGTTTTCGGGTTTTTTTCTTCCAGCAAATCTCAAAACCACTCAAAGACTCTCTCTTACTCCCTCCAGACCTCTCTGAGGAGTTTAAGCCAATTTTAATTACCTTCGACGAGCGCAAGTATGCAAATGAACAACAACAACAAGCAAACAACATAAGGAACATAATAAGAAGTGAGGTAAGTCATTATAAAAAGAGACACAACTTTCTAAAGAACCCTTATGAAATATTCACCATCTATTATACCTTTCGTGCGTCGATTTAAGGTTGTTTTGTTTTTTTGTTGGCCCAAAGACGAGGACTTCGACTGAGATTCTTGTATAAGAAAACTTAACAGTAAATATCGTCATTAATTATTTTAAGACGATAATGGATACAAAGTGCTTTCTGGGGCTAAAATGACATAATCCTCTCCACTCATGTCGAGAGCTGTTTTTTTTTCGACTAGATTTTAATGCGATCCTTTATTTTCGCAATATGGTGGCTTTCCTACTTTGCAGGAAGTAGATAATTATACTTTGGGGAGAGTTACTTGAAAGTAGATTCTTTCCTGCACAATTTCCCCGGTACAGGCGAAAACATTGCATCCCAATCCCATGGTGAAGCTTTGTTGAGGATCATTAAAATAAATCGACAAAACACAAGAAGCTTATTCGACCAAAAATAAACCAAACGGAAACAGACAGCAAATGGCCCTAAGATGCGGAGAAGCCATTCCGACGATGGACGGATGGGTGATAAACCGGCCGACCGACGAGTCGAACAATGGACCAGGTCTTTGGTTTTGGTTAGTTAGTTGGTTCGTTGGTCATTCTCTAAGACCATAGAGAAACCAACCGACTCTATGATTGGAATGTGTACACGTTCATTCGCTCGCTCGTCTATGTTTTTGTTATCACCTGCTAAGCTGAAACAATAGTCAATAAAAATAAACCGAAAACGATTTGACCATTCTCGTTATTATCCTTTTTCTTAAGATGATAATAGCTTTGTTGGTCTATGAAGATTGCCAATCGGCAGGTCTATGTCTATCCCCAGCATCGTTTCACTCTAAATAATCGTCATTAACTCCCAAATGGAAAATTTCAGGCGATGGGTACTCGTAAACTTTATTAAGGGTCTCGAAAACACACAAAAATGTACAACTGGAAGGTAGGTATGTGTCGTCCTTGGCTCTGGTTTTTTGGGGTGGGGGAGTATATAGAGACGTCTTCCACTTAACAACACATTTTAGCAATTCACATCCGTTATTGCAATTAGTTCGTTTTTCTTCCGCCTCAAATGGAATGTCTGTATACCTCTATACCCTTTTTTCAGCTTTTCTAATTATGGGTGATTTTTTTGTTCTACCCTAGACCAGACAAGGAGTTGAAAAACTCTCTCAATCGAGATGAAAATGAGAAAAGGAAAAAAAGGACGACAAAGTCGATATTGTCGTCAGCGTAGCTCCAGTGTAGGAGTGAAAGCTCATTCTTTAAGCAATTTTCTTTTATTTTAAAACTGTCAGCTTTGGTAGATGTCGGCAATTATTTTATTTAATTTTTTTTTCTCATTCTTCTTTTTTGTTTTCCTTAAAACAAACTTCTATGTGCGGGTGTGTGAGTGTTTATGTGTCCTTAAAGTTTTAATTCAAACAATTTAGCATTGCCGGTGGCGATGGTGTGTAGTATGGCCGGAATGGCAACACAGTAGCCTTGCACAAATATGATGGCAATTAAAATACAAACAGGCTTCCTTCCGGTATGAAAGGAAGCACACAAACAAAGTTGGATTAAGGAGTTAATTTTTTTTTCTGAGTGACACAATGGAACGTAAAGGAATTCAAATGACCCAGACTTCGATAGGTTGGAGAGTTTTACGGATGAAAGTTTTTGAGAGGCACATGTTGATATTTGGGACTTTTTCAGGCTAAGTCCCCGGCCAGTAGTTTGAGGAAAATATGCGAAAATCAAGAAGCTTCGGAAAGAGATCAACTTCCACTGATTAGCAAAAGTTTACTTTACTCGAGCACCAACTTTTTTGGTGGAAGTATACAACTCGATGGTACAAAAGGGTGACCAAGCTGCTTTCGAGCTTTCTCCCAGCATCAAGTTCTTTGATGGGGTACATGGCCTTAAGGTACAGCTTGGTGCAGCAAAGAAGAAAATAAGCTGCTTGCCAACTCTACTAGAGCACCAACTTCTTTAATGGAGAACATGAGGCGTACAACTCGATGCCGCAAAGAAAAACTCTGATTACGTGCTTTACCCGAGCACTGTCTTCTTCCATAGAGAACATGAGCTATACAACTCGTTGCTGCAAAGGAGAATACAAGCTGCTTGCGAACTGACCCGGGGCACCAACTTCTCTGACGAAGAAAATGAAGCATACAACTCAGTGCTGAGTCCTGCTTGCGACCTATATCAGAGCACCAACATCTCCAATGGAGAACATTAGGCACACAATTCAGAGCAGCAAAAAAAAAAAACAAGCTGCTTGCAAGCTTTACTAGAGCACCAACTTTTCTGATGGAGGACATGATTATGAAGCATGCGGTTCGGTCTTGAAAAACAACACATGCATACAAGCTGCTTCCGAGCTCTACGCGAGTACCGACATGTGTATGTGTAATGCAGATTATGATGCAAACAACTAGGTGCTACAAGTTGACTGCTAGCTCTACCCGAACACCGGTTTTTCTGATTCAGAACACGATGTAACAACTCTTTGCTACGAAGAAGAACACAAGTTGAATGCGTGCTCTACCCGAGTGCCGATTTCTATTATGAAGGACACTTGAAGAGCTCGGTGCTGCAAGGAAAAATACAACCTGCTGGTAGAGCTCTACCCGAACACCGATTTTTCTGATTCAAAACACGATGTAAGAACTCCTTGCTGCGAAGAAGAACACAAGCTAAGTGCGTGCTCTACCCGAGTACCGATTTCTATAATGAAGGACACTTGAAGAGCTCGGTGCTGCAAGGAAAAATACAAGCTGCTTCCGAGCTCTACCCGAGCAACAATTTTACTGACTTAACAATTCGTTGATTCGTGCTAAATGCGTTCTCTACCCGAGCACTAATTTCTATGATGAAGGACACAAGTGCTGCTTGGTGCTGCAAAAAAAAGTACAAGCTGCTTCTGAGCTCTACCCGAGCAACGATTTCTCTCATGGAGAATATGGTGTAAGCATGTCGATGCTGCGAAAACAATATAATCTGCAGCGACGCCAAAAAAGGCGTTCAGAAAAGGCGACGCTTTTGAACAAAGAATCTTTCTTGACAAGGTACTTTCTTTACTTTCTTGGGACAAAGAAACAGCAACAGTTAAGGCCGTTTACGAGGAACATAAGACACTCATCATCCCGATGCACCCGGAAAATGAAAATCGTTTAGAACGCGCCACCCGCGAGAAACGTTTTGCAAGTAGTTGTAACTGTTCGAGCTGTACAGCGAGCTCGATGATACTGGAAGGGTAAAAGTCACATGGCTTAGAGCTTGGTTTGGTGCTTTTGGTGACACGCTGGCTGGTGTCCGAAAAAGATACCTAAGGACCGATCTCATGCTCTGTTAACGTACGCTTCAAGGCTCTATTTCGCAGTGGAACAACAAACCGTTGTTTGAGCCAATATTTTAAACAAAGCGTATTTAGGCGCTGATTAGTTAACCAAGGAAACACACCAGTCCTGCCGTTCATGTTCTAACTTCTAAGAGGCCTCCGCTGAGCGAATACGCACCTCGTCCCTTCTTATCAATTCTCCTGTCTTAAATTCCAGACACAAATCCGCCACTGGAAATTGTCTCATTTTTCACTCACAACAATGTTCCTGTTTGTTAACCTATGCTAGTTTTAGTACATTTTTAATTATTGTCATTCCCCTTGTCCTTCGAATATAAAGAGAAAAAGAGAGGAAAGAGACACGACAAAAAAAAGTCCTCAAAAACCGACACCGAAAATTAATGGGAAAATAAAACGTTTCCATCTATCTTCAAAAAGCAAAAAACAAGAAGGTAACACGAAATAATAAACAGAAGACAGAAACATGTCAAAAGGTGTGGCGTATGACAGATACAGTTACATTAGAAGAAAATGTTTTTATCATGTTACATAGCCAAAAAAAAGAAAGAAGGGAGAAGAAACATAATTGGCGTCATGGGGTCAACATTCGTACCAAAAATGACTTTTTGTCTGTGCCAGTGTTTGTGTGTGAGCGTCTTTTTTAATGATGATGGTGTAAGCGAAAATGGGTCAGAGATTTACAAATCCAGAATTCATAACATCATCTGTCATCTGTCAGAAACAGAATTCGAGATGAATTTATGTAACTTCATAATTGCTTGTGTCATTAAACAATATTATATTTTTACTTGTTCCATTAAAGGTTAAAGGTCAAATGGATTGCTGAGGGGAGATTATAAGATTTCAATTAATGTTGAGGTGACGAGGAAGTTGAGGAGGCATTATCGTATAAATGTTGGTATTCCTAATGAGAAAAATTGATAATTATGACATTTCAGTTGTTGTTGTTGTAGGTTTGACAGTGACAGATTGACGTTTAGAAAGAGAAACAAATTAATTAAGTGCCTTAAGCTACATTTACCGGTCCCGTGGTTTTCTGGGAAAAGAGATCCTTACCTGAAATGAAAAAAAAGAAAACAAAATGTTAAGTACTTGTAGAATTTAAGAGAGTTTATAATTATTTGAAACAAACAGTAAAGCACGGTGCATGAATCACATTTGATTCACGAAGCTTTATGAGTGTTTTCAGCATCGAAGAACGATGTACGATTCGAAAAAATGTCCCTGATAAACTGATTTTCGCTGTAAGCCCAATAGATATACAAACATTTTATGTATCAAATTTGATTCATAGCAATTCATATAATATTTTAATTTCTATATTCGACCATTGAATGTATAGACTTTAAGCAACTAAGACAAAAATCGTTTGATTGTTGTTTTGAGTATGTAACTCATGGATGCGGTATGAAACATATTTATGAATCAAATATGATTCATTGGGAAGTGCAACTGCTCATAGCGGTGGGAGAAACTTTGAGGTTTAGTGTTTACTTTCAAAGGACTCATTAGGACAGAGATTACAACTCCAACTTGAGCTAAAATCTAGTTTGTTAACAAAATGTATCGAATAAGATTCATTGAACTTCATTTTGATCTATTTTTCTTCAGCACAGATTTAACGTAGATAATTTTTTTCTGGCCGAAGTAATGTTAAGTTGACTATTGTTTTGAATCGTATCTGATTCATGAAAGTAGGAAACACGATACATACTCATGAATCACATATGATTCATTTGACACTGTAGTTGTTCAAAACAACTTGGGATTTTGTCAAAAACATTGAGAGACAATCGAGTTTAACTCGACTCACGCCAGTTTTAAAGAATGATGGCTACATAGCTTTGAACTCATTGAGATTGTTCCAAAAGCATGCAAGCCAACAATATAACGAGGACAACTTTTTGCCAAAAAACAACACTAAAAACTTCATCTTCTTTATTCGAGGACCGATTTGAAACAACAGAGCCAAAGTACTCCTAAACGCCATTATTGTCGTCGTGTCGTCCTCCTGCTGCACCTGAAACATCATTAACAACAATAGCAGCACCAAAAACTCCAACCATATGCACAAAGTACGACATAAACACAATTTATTTTCACACATTCCAACTACGTGTTCCTGACAAGAACGCGTGCTATTCGCATCGTCATTGTAGTCACTAACTTTTCGCCAAAAAATTTACTCGCAAAATTACCCGAACACCAAACGAAACACCAATGTTATATATAGCACCGACGACAATTCCATAAACTGTTGATGTCACACGAAACAACACCGACACAACCCGGATAGAGCATATGGATTCGTCCCGGTGTAGTTCCTGGTTCCACCCAAGTTGTTCAAATGAAATAGAACTGGGAGCCTAGGTAAACTTCATGTGTGAGGTAAGAGAAATAACCGGAAGCCAAAGCACGTAGCTGATTGTGATCCCTTGTGGAAATTCTATTGAGAATTAAATCCTCCATTGGAGAGCGCTCACTTTTCGGTGTTTTTGTTTAACACTCATGTGACTTTAGCCTCCCACTCTCCGTCGTCGCACTCGATTTGGCTTTTTTTTTATTTTTATTTACACAATTTTTGTTATTTATTCGAATGTTACCGCCATGAATGAATGGCGAAGCCCTCTGCTTCTGACAAAGGAAGAGAAACGAAAAAAAAAAACATATCCTTACACATCCCTCGGGTGAGTTTCGGGGTTTGTAAAATGAAAATCTATTGCATATTTTGCAAATAAAAAATAAGGAAATATTGAAACCGGGAAACGGGAACAATGATTTCACAAAGGTAGACACACTCTGGGTAAGGCAATTGGGCTACTTTGGCATGAAAACTCTTTTTTTGCTCGATCATGTTGGTAGGAAACTGCTAATGCAAATGAAATCAAACGAAGAATCAGTCTTTGGTCTCGTCTGTAGAATGGAGACTGTGAGAGATTTAACCATAAACTCTGCCAGTGCTACAGCAATATCCATTAGACAACAAGGTTCACGACTGATTGATTCAAGTTGATGAATGGGCTGTAACGCTCCAGTTCTTCGAATCTAGCTTCGAAAATTGGGGATGATTATCAGTAAGGCTGACAAATATATTTATTTAAATATTAAATATTTATTTACATATTTCGGGCGGATTTGTGTTTACATACATATTTTTGGTAACTTCAATATTTTAACCTTTTTCAGTATTTCGAACTCATTTTTAGTAAATCTTTATATGTTTTCAATAAATACGAAAACATATTACTCTATTAGATGTGATATTGAATACATTCAAAATACAATTAAATAACATTTTTTTACGTGGCAATGAAGTAGGAATTCGCCTAATTGCCATTTACTTTAAACGTCTTTTAAATCTTTTCGCCTAGTTCTCCGATTTCTATCTATATTATATCGCACACCCCTCGCCGATGCTAGCTATAAAAAAATTTAAGTTTGTCCGCATTGATTTTCTGGTGATATCTATAGAAAATTGAAGAATTTTTCGAAAAATTCGATTTTGTTCACCAAAAAATCAAAGGCTTAAGGACTTTGGAAAGCATTTGCAAAATTGTGGAAGGCGATTGAACAAGGGACACAGATCGAGAAAAGAAAATAAATTAAATGAGCCCAAATGAATTGGCAGCATTCAAATAAGTTCCAATCACGTCATGCGACGTTGAAAGGACGTTGTCGACAAACAAACGGTTTCTTGAAGACTGCCGCTATACTTTTGTTTAGCACTAGTTTTTTTTTCTTCCATTTTTTGTACATAATTCGACTATTAGTCCATATTTCCACTCGTGTTCGTAAATATTTTTCGTCCATATTTTGATGATTTTTCTTCCATATTTACATACATATTTGGAAATTTTTCGTACATATTTTTGTCAGCCCTAATTATCAGTTAGGCGGAACAGAATGACAGAAATGTGCTAACTTAGTCTGCAAACCTGGAAAACGTGTAGGGACCAAGCTGGCTTATGACGCTTGCTGGGTGTTCCGATAAATGCGTTACACTTGGCCCAGCGATGGTCCAACTCCCGAACCCGCCTGTACGACACGTTTTGGTTTTCGATTTAGTCCGTTATGGGGCATTTGACTTCCTCATTCGGCTGAACTTTCTGCCCAGCGAGTGACTTTTTCAAGTGCAAAAAAAAAAACAACCGCTGGTGAGCATATCTGGAGAATATGGTGAATGAGGCAATTAGTGCGTTTTCACGGTGGAAGAAGCACTTTCTTTACGCTAAACCCGGCATTATTTTTCTAAATTCGGCGTCGAATCAGTTCAATAATTCGACATAGTACATCCCTGTGCCCTTTTCATAGTGGATCCCACCTCATGAATCCCAGAAAACGGTGGGCAGCACCTTTTGATGGGACAATCTTTGCCTTCTTTAGACAGCATTCGCCGGCTACAGTCAACTGTTTCTACGAGTTTCTAGGTCTCTGTATACAAGTGGATTCATATATCGTCAAGAGCCACGAAACGTAGGGAAAATCCTCCTGGATCGCTCGGAAGGGATGTTACAAATAGTCTGGACTGGTAACGTCAACTATAGTAAAAAAAACGTTACTTTACTTCGTTCTAAATTTTCACGAAATCACCTGATGTTTTTGAGCATTCCTAATCTGTCAACATCGTAGCCATCCATAGATTGAGATCTTGACAAAAAGATGACAAACTAAACTAAATTTTGAGAGTAATATTTCGTGAAGTAGCCGGTTCCGACCTACTTGAGATTTCAGTAATAACCTTACACCATTACTAGTTTCCTTGTCTCTCATTTTTAATAGTCATTAGATGCCGACCGACCTCAATCGAAATAACATCAGTCGCAAACCGGTCACCGTCCAGTACAAACCAGAAGGCAAGTAACTGTTGCTAACCAGCAAACAGAAAGCAGTTGCCAACCGACCGTCAAACAGTACACAGCACAGGCAGACAGCCTAGAAATATCCAGCTGTCAGCCCTAGTGAAGTACCTTGAAGCCAGGCTATCGAAGACGTGTGCTCCCGGAGTGGTAAGTATTAACCCGAACTAACCAGACATAGACTTCCCCCCACCAGTGGAAAGGGGTCTTGTCATTTATTCTAACCCATTACCAGATTCGTCTGCTATTTACCGGATCCGTCCGAGATTTACCGAATTCGTCTGCGATTTACCAGATTCGTCTACGATTTACCAGATCCGTCTGCGATTTACCGGATTCGTCCGCGATTTACCAGATTCTTCCGCGAGCATAGACACACTCGTGGTAAGAGGCCCTGTCTTTCATATTAATCCTGCACCAGTAAACTTAGCCGTTAGTTACCCCCGTTCTCAACGCACGACCCTTAACCTACAGGACTCTAAACGAAGGAAGCTTCAGACGCTGCAACAACAGAATTTTATAACTTTTGTAATTGAATAAGGAAATTAATAAGGAATTGACCAAAGTTCTGGTACACTTTAATCCAAACCCTGGGAAGACCGGCGAGCTTACCTCAGCCTTATACAAAAGTACCTCACAGTCTGGTACGCTTCAGTTTTTCTTCACTCTGGATTCACTTAGGAGTAGTTTTTGGTCCACGCCACGTATTTCAAAGACCCCAATGTCAAATTTATAACCAAACAAAAAATATCAATAACCATTCGATTCGGAGTGTAAAAATCCGCTTGCTTGAAAGAACAAAAGACCAGCGCAAATATTGAATTTTATCATCGCTTTATACCTCCCACATTAATTCAGTTTAATCACTGTAATGTTTTGTCATATTTTTCCATTGTCTGAATGTTAGTTACCCGCTCGACGGCGGCGGCGGCGGCGGCGACGAGGAGACGTGCATGTATTCGTCGTAATAAATGTTTCTGTCATATTAATAAAATTTAATCCAAACGACACCGCCAAAGTGCGACAACAAACGCCCATCGCAATGTTTTTGCTCTCTCTCTCTGTCTCTCCCTGTCTCTTTTATTAACAGAGATAAAAACCGACAAAATTTCTAACACCTGGGTCTGGTTTAAATTTGGATTACCTATGCGCGAGAATTCTGTAGCATATTCCCTTGTGCAAAGTTATTCTTCAAAAAAAGCTAATTGCGTTGGAACTTTTTTCAACACACACACTCACGTACCCTCGTACATATAATAATTTTCGAGGGTTCGAGATTAACAGAGGGAAAAGCCATGATTATATTATTAAATCACCTCGAGAAAATTTGAATTTTGCGGCTTAGATTTATGTTAGGATGTTTGTACTTTTGTATAATTTTGTCAGGCGGCGCGGCGCGGTGGATGGCGTCTTAAATTATGAAGGTGTTGACTTTTGTGAAGACAGAAGATAATTGAAATTTCCTTCAAGAAAGTTGCAAATTTTCACGAAGAAAAGTTATTGGTTTTGTGGTGAAGGGAAATTATGAATTTTGAACTGTCAAAAGTTAGAGGGCTTCTTCCGAAAATTGGAAGCAAACGAATGAAAGATTTTGATAGATAGAGGGTGTCCTCATAACACAATTCCCCTTCCTTTCAATTTACTTACTTACTTATCCGGCTCACAATCCATGAAGGATCTCAGCCTGAGACACTGCAGCCTTCCATCGTGAACGGTCCCTCGCAATGCACTCTCCAGTCGCCGAAACCAAGCGCTCTGGCATGCGCAGTCACTTGGTCCTTGTACCGTAGGTTCGGTCTTCCTTGTCGTCTCGAACCTGGGGATGGGAAGACTTTCTTGGCTGGAGCGTTGTCGTCCATTCGCTCGATGTGGCTGGGCCAATGTAGTCGTCTTTTCTTGGCCTTCTGGACTACATCCACATCTTGGTACACCTCATACAGTTCTCGGTTCGCCATCGTCGCATACGGGACCGAAAATCCGTCGAAGAATTTTTCTTTCGAAAGTGCCCAGTCTCAATTCCCCTTTTCTACTTATCTTCCAGCACGCGGCGCCGCGCCCGCCGCCGCGCCGTAGAGTGGAACTGGTTAAATCAAAGTTTTGTATAGCAGACACTTTGTCTTTCGAGTGAGGATTTTTGAACCCAGTTGTTTGGCCAAACCGAAGCAGCAGCGGTTCGCTAGGGTAATTCTTCTTCGGATCTCCACTAAGGTGTCGTTCGTGGCATTGATGTTTGTTCCAAGGCAGGTGAACTCCTTAACTACCTCGAAATTGCTGCTACCAACAGTGACGTTTTGACCTGGGCGGTGGACAGATGTTGCTTTGTTTGTTGATAGCATGTACTTTGTTTTGTCCTCATTCACTTCAAGACCAACTAGTTTCGCCTGTTCTTCAATCGCTGTGAAGGCCTCAAGCACAGCTCTCTTGGATCGACCGATGATGTCTATGTCGTCCGCATAGCCTAGGAGTTGGGTGGACTTGTTGAAGATAGTGTTTTTCGTGCCTTGCGCACTATCTGCTCCAGGACTATGTTGAAGAAGTCACATGACAACGCATCTCCTTGTCTAAACCCTGCGTTTGTTTGAAATAACTCGGATGAGCTGTAAACCATTTGCACACTGCACTGCGTTTTGTTTAGCGTCATACGGCACAGTTGGATCAGTTTGTTCGGGATCCCGAATTCAGACATCACCATCATAAGCTCTTGGCGGTGGATGCTATCATAAGCAGCTTTTAAGTCGATGAAAAGATGGTGGGTTTCGACTTGAAATTCGTTGGTCTTTTCCAGGATCTGCCTCAGTGTGAATATTTGGTCTATCGTTGTTCTGCCTGGCCTAAAGCCACACTGGTACGTGCCGATTATTGTGTTACAAAAAGGTTTAAGACGCTCACACAGTACGTCGGATAGGATTTTGTATGCAACATTAAGCAGGGATATGCCACGGTAGTTTTTGCATGACATCGGATCGCCTTTTTTGTAGATGGGGCATATGGAGCTTATCGACCAGTCAGTGGGCATGCATTCTTCCTCCCACACTTTGGTGATGATCTGGTGCATACGGTTCATCAAAACACCTCCTCCATATTTAAAAAGTTCTGCAGGTTTGCCATCCGAGATCCGACCCGGCGGACTTGTTATTTTTTAGCTTTTGGATGGATCTTTCTACCTCTTCTGTGCTGGGGACTGGGACTGGGTCTTCATTGACGGGTCTTGCTTGTCTTTCGTCATTAGCTAGCTCGACATTTTGCGCATTAAGCAGCTGTTGGAAGTGTGGCTTGAAAACATCTACAATTCCCTTTACATCGGTGACTAGGTTTCCTTCACTGTTTCGAAGAGCTTTTGTCCCGATTCTGAAACCAGAAGCTAATCGCTTCGACCTTTTAAAGAAACGCCGGGTGTTGTTCTTGGCCCGAGACTCCTCTAGATCTTTGAGCTGAGAAACTGCGGATGCTCTTTTCTTCCTTCGCAGGGTCTTTTTCTAATTTCTCCTTTTCGTGCGTTACTCTTCTCTGGCTGCTCTTGTTTTCCGTTGCAGCATCTGCAAGCGTGCATTTTCCGTCTCTCTTTTCAATATCGCGCACTCATCATCATACCACGGGTTCTTTTTCGGGGGTGGCTGGTAACCAACATTTTTTATTATTTCGCGATTTTGGCTCCACAATGTGTTGACGTCTGTAGTATTCGGGAGGACGGCGGAGAGTCGCTCGCTGAGGCGCTCACTGTAGTCTCTGGCATTCTCCAATGTGCTAAGGCAACCGATGTTGAAGTTCTTTCTTTGGGCCGCACGTGTTTTTTTGTCGTTTGATAGTCGAGCTCTAATCTTAGCCACTACCAGAAAGTGGTCAGAGTCGACATTTGCTCCTCGGAAAGTGCGCACGTTCAGGATGTTGGATGCGTGCCTTGCGTCGATTAGCACATGGTCGATTTGGTTGGTGGTTCGACCATCCGGAGATCGCCAGGTTGCTGTGTAGATCGTTCGTCTTGGAAACCTAGTGTTACTTACGACTGTATTACGAGCTGCAGCAAAGTCGATTAGTCGGAAGCCGTTATCTGTTGTAACTTCGTGGATGAAGTGCTTTCCAACTAATCCGCCAAAGATGTCTTCCTTCCCGATTTTTGCATTGGAATCTCCGAGTACGATTTTGACGTCGTACTCTGGACAGGCTCCGAATGCTCTATCCAGGAGGTCGTAGAAATCCTCCTTGCTAGACTCCTCAGCATCATCATATAATACTGATGTTTTGTAGTGTGGCCTTGATGCGGATTACAGCCAGGCGATCACTAATTGGCTTGAAATCCAATTCTTTCAATTTGACCTTTAAAACAATTGGGAAATTTCATCACAGGAAAAAACAACAAAGGACACCTGCGCGACGAATTACACAAAAAGCAATTTTCCAGAAACCAAAAAAAAAAATACTTTTTCCAATGTCAAACTATATTTAATTAGAGGAATATGTTCAATTAATAAAACAGAGGCGAACAGAAAAAAAATCAACAAGAACGAGTCCTCGGCCATCCTTCCGCTGTGTCAAGGAAAAAAAACCCGATTCAAATAGGTACACCGAGTAGGTACCTACATAATAAATGAACATAAAAAAAAAACTCAAATACATTTTTAATTACTCGTTCGTGCTGCACACACATGTTCCCAACTATATACCCCATGCTAAGAGCTGAGAGAGAGCTATAAGAGTCCAGCGCCGAAAGCGAACATACACTGGCCTTCAACTTTCAACCTTAATTGAATTGGCTGCTGTCCAATAATAGGTCAACCTTATAAAACAATGGCGTTTTTATTATTTGTACACCTCAACCGCACAGAAAAATATTCGAGCTTGAAAAGCGACAACCGAGGACGACACGGTGGCGATAACACCGAACCAAGTACCTTCCTTCTCCTTCAACCGAACATTGTCATCATCATCGTAGTTATTTTTGTGTTTTGTCGGTAAATGTTGTTGTTGTTTTCTTTTTCTTATTGTTGTTGTCAACGACGAACAACAAACAACAATGACGATATAGTGGAGGCCATTTAGAAAAATTTGCACACAGCCCTGAATCACAATAACGATAACGATTCCAATATTATATGCCGATCGATGAAACATCAATGTGCACATTTAAATTGATTGCCGCCTACACATAACTACTAGAACATGCCAATGCCATTTTCCAGAAGGCAGTACAGACCTCCATTGCCATGTCCTGTTGTCATTATCGTCGTTGTCGTTGCTCGAATGTGACTTAATCCCAATAAATTTTTTGTTATTACTACTTTGTCCTATTATTGAACGATATTGAGCGACCGACAACACGACGACAAATGCTTGTTTGTTTTCTCTCTTTTATCGTTTTTTTTTTGCAAATCCCCAAAGGCGCGAGTCAACAATCTGACAATTAATTAAAAATGTAATTAATAATATTTTTTCCCTTGAGTGCTTCGTTCTTCATTCACTTTTGACTTAATGCAAATATGACTAGATATAAATTACGAATTAATTGGTAATTCGTTTAGATTTAGGACAGGCTAGTGTTGCCATTATGTGCTGATGGTTTGGGGTCCAATTCGTCTCTTTCAATTTCAATTTTAACTTTGACTTGAATGGCAACGTCAATTTTAAAATTTATTTCAATCTGTTTCAATTTCATCTTCAACTTCAAGTTCAACTTGATTTTCAACTAAAATTTTAATAGCAAAATTCAATTTCAAAATCAACTTCAGTTATGTCAATATCAATTTCAGTTTCAATTTTGTTTTCAACTTCATTTTCAACTTCAATTCAAATTTCAACCAAAGATTCAGTACTTACAGAATTTCAAATTGAAATTTAACTAAGATGTTCACTTTGATTTCAATATCAAAGCCGATTTTCAATTAGTTTCAATTTTATCTTTGCTTCAATTTGAACTTGATTTTCAATTTCATATTTTATCAATATCTATTCAATTTCAACTTCAACTTCAATTCAATTTTTCGTTTCGATTTCAGTTTTAATTACAAAATGGTATTCAATTTTAGGTTAATTTCAATTGTAGAAATTCAAATTCAGTTACAATTTCAATTGCAGCTTTAATTTCAGTTTCATTTTCAGACCAATTCCATTTTCAACTTCACTTTCAATCACAAATTTGACTTCAATTTCAATATCCATTTTAATGTTAATGCAGTTATAACTTTAATTTCAGTTTCGTTTTCAGTTTCAAATTCAATTTCAACTCGAATTTCAATTTCAATATTATTCCAAATTCTATTTCAAAATTTCAATTTCGACCCCAACTTCTTTTTCAATAACAATATCAATTTTAAAGTTTATTTTAATTTGAGTTTCAATTTCAACTTAAATTCAAACTTGGATTCAATTTGAAAATTTTATTCTAAGTTTCAATTGAAAAATTTCAAACACAAATTGAACTAAGATTTAAACATTTATTTCAATATCAAAGTCGATTTTCAATCAGTTTCAATTTTATTTTTGCTTCAATTTGATTTTCAATTTCATGTTCAATTTCAACTTCAACTTTCAAATTCAATTTCAATTCAATTATTTGTTTCCATTTCAATTTTAATCACAATATGACATTCAATTTCAGGTTAAGTTCAATTATAAAATTGAAACATTAATTTAAGTTTCGGTGTACAGCTCTCGTTTGAATCAGTCCTCTCAGTCCGCACTAAGTTTTACTTAAAAGCGGTTAAAATAAATTTCCACAAAGTTAACAATTTTATAAAATTGATAGGACATCGAAATTGCTAGGAAGAAATCCTCAATCATGAGGTCCTTTTGTTGTGAATTTGTCCTTGCTCTGGCGCTGGCTGGCAGCTACAGCTTTACCAACGATACCCCCAAAATGGGACGCAACCTACACCGTCAGCGGTACCTTAAACATCCCATATGCCGAAATTGAGGAACGCCTGTTCGCCTGGTTCGACAAAAACACGAAACGTTCTCGCATCGACTACTTCGGCGGCATGGCCAACGAAGCGCTATGGAACTTCTCTGAAAATTGCCCTCGTCTCAACCTCTTCCGAAGTCAACAAAGAAACTTGCCTCCTCGCCAACGGCACAGCCGAGAACATTGTCGAGATTCAAGCTATTCTACCCGATGCCAAGTCGTTCGAACTAATTGGCACTGAAACCCTTCTCGGCATGGTGTGCGATAAATTCCGCATGGAAGAAGCAGTTGGCATGAAGAGGAACATCTACACGCTGTGGGTTAGGTAGGTACGAGAAATCGGCAAAATACCCATCAGCTTCAATGCAACCAATTCCAGTGAGGGGCTACAACACACTCTTGGGTTCCCATTATGACCACTATTATTTGGATTATGAGAGCTACGCGACTGACGATATTTCGAACGAGGTATTCGAAATTAGTCCAGACATGCCGTGTGTGAGTTTCCCTGGACCAGGAATTGGCCACTACGAGACATTCAATCCGATGCAAGAATTCATCCATCCAACTCAGGACGAGCATGTGATTCAAAGGTCAGTAAAAGAACGACACCGAGCACGAATACCGCAAGAACATCTTCCGGCAGAACCTGCGCTACATTCACTCTATTAATCTTGCGAAATTGGGATACTCCCTGGCTGTGAACCATTTGGCTGACAAAACCGAAGATGAAGTAAACTCTCGTCGGGGATTCAGATCGTCTGGCGTGTTTAATACAACACACAGAAACTGAAGGATAATCTTCCGGAGTAGTTCGACTGGAGGCTTCTGGGTGCAGTGACTCCGGTTAAAGATCAATTGGTTTGTGGATCATGCTGGTCGTTTGAAACACTGGGCGCAATCGAGGGAGCCTACTTCCTCAAAAAACCGAGGCAACTTGGTGTGACTCTCGCAGCAGGCACTTATCGATTGTTCATGGGAGTACGGAAACAACGGCTGCGATGGTGGTGAGGACTTCCGTGCCTACTAATGTATGATGAAGAACGGCGGCATCCCCACCGAAGAGGATTGCGGAAGCTTTTTGAGCCAGGATGGCTATTGTCATTCCAATAACGTTCCCAAAGTTGCCAAGATTCCGGATTCGTCAATGTCACCTCGAACGATCCGAATGCCTTCAAAATCGCTCAGGTCAACAATGGTCCACTTTCGGTGGCTATTGACTCCGCACACAAGAGCTTCAGTTTCTATGCGCATAGCGTTTACTACGAACCAACCTGCAAGAACGATATCAACGGTTTGGATCATGCAGTTCTGGCTGTGAGCTATGGAAAGATCAACGGCGAGGACTATTGGCTGATGAAGAACTAGTGCTCGACTTATTGGGGCAATGACGGCTATGTCCTGATGTCGACAAAGGATAACAATTTTGGGGTGATGACTACACCGACTTATGTAGGAATCGCACGAGTTGCCAGTTTTTAAATACCTAAAAAAAAAATTTTACCAAAAAAAAAATCAGCTTCAGTTTGAACTAAGTGAAAAATTTCATTTTCAACTTCATTTTCAATCACAAATTTAACTTCAATTTTAATATCAATTTTAATTTTAATGCAGCTCCAACTTTAATTTCAGTTTAGTTATCAATTCAATCAGATTCAATTTCAACTCGAATTTCAATTTCAATATTAATCCAAATTCTATTTTAAAATTTGAATTTCGACTCCAACTTCTATTTCAATAACAATATCAATTTTAATGTTCATTTTAATTTCAGTTTCAATTTCATTATCAACTTCAATTTGAACTTGGGTTCAATTTCAAAACTTTATTCAAGTTTCAATTAAAAAATTTCAAACAGAAATTGAACTAAGATTTCAACATTGATTTCAATATAAAAATCAGTTTCAATTTGAACTGGATTTTCAAATTTATCCTTTGCACATCAGCTTTTAACTTCCAAATTCAAATTGAATTTACCATTTTAGTTTGAGCTTCAATTCCAATTCAATTTTCAACATTAATGTGAATCAAGTTACCAATTCAATTTTCTGTTCCATAAT
Organism: Sphaerophoria taeniata; assembly: GCA_943590905.1. Taxonomy (NCBI): domain Eukaryota; kingdom Metazoa; phylum Arthropoda; class Insecta; order Diptera; family Syrphidae; genus Sphaerophoria; species Sphaerophoria taeniata. Next base: position 267,221,071 of record OX016540.1, read on the forward strand.
TTCACTTTCAACTTCAATTCGATTTCAACTTCAATTTAAATATGAGTTTCAATTTTATTTTCAGTTTCAATTCAACTTCCATTTCAATTTCTTCACCTTCTATTTTTTCTTCTCTTTCTTCTTTTCGAATACTAGAAGCTTCCTTCCTTGAGTTTTGTTGATTGAAAATTATTTTCCGCAGATGGCAGCACTGCCTATACTCAATATGTCATGTATTATGTGTACAGTACACACTTACAGAAGAGAAAAAAAACAAGGCTGGTTTGTCATCTTCACCCTTCATTACCATCACCACTCACGAGTACAACCCCATTGCCGTCGTTGCCGCCGCTAGCTGTCATATCAATTGATTGACATTTAATTATGCTTACATCGATTCCTGAGCCTCTCTCTGACCAAACTGACAAGAAAGCTTCTTCTGGTGCGGGTGGCAGTGCATCCCTTTCTTACCACATTTGTGTGTATATTATTCAACATGGTCAGCCATATCGGATTCATATTCGACTGTGCACACGTCGCACATCTGCGCATCTTTGCTTGACGCACAGAGAAAAAAAAATAGCAATAAAAAACAAAAATTATTTAGGTCATGGCAAGTTCGAAGGTACCCGACAAAATATCGATCCCATCTGTAAATTCGAGCCAAAGGAGGCGGAGGGCGGAGGGCGACTGACATAACATTACCAATTTATATGAAGGTATTGATTGACTGACCTGTCCCAATGCCTACGCCAATAGAATTAATTCCCCATAAGTCCCTAGCGACCAGAGCGACACAAACTCGTTAGCAAATGTGTGCTTTGGCACAGCCATAGCATTTTCAATATTAGAGTGAAGAGGAATGCATGCCTAAGGCAATGTCAATTAGAATGCCGAAGAAGAACGTTGTTGGTTGTTGTTAAGTCAAACGGACGAATTATAGTGCAGTCATTAGAGAAGAGTGTGAGAGGCCGTGGCAATGAGTGCTTTTACTTTGGAATAACCATATGGATGAGAGAGTATGAGCGGACGGCTTTCATCTTCACACATAGCAATAAGGCTTTTCCCAATGAAAATATATATTGACAATCAATTGACTCGAATGGCATTAACTTAGTTGCTGGGACTGGAGTGCGGGTGTGTATGTGAATGTTTCGCGACGAGAATGCAAATGGAACTTGAATCAAACATGCGGCCTTATGATATTTTTCAATTTATATGGCAGCGAAACAAACAAAGTGTTTTCGCTAATTGTGCAATTAATTTCGCTTAATCAGTAAGCACTTCAACTTCAGATATTGGAGAATTGTTTTGTTGCAAACTGAACTGGCTTGTTGGCTTGGTGAGAGAAGTGAAAGGCTAATCGATATTTAAACGAAAGCAAAGTAGTCATTTTTGTCATTTAGGTACATTTTGGTTTAGTGTTTTGTGTGAAAAATGTGATTTTATTAAGACAAATGTCAGTCACAAGAGTTCATAAGATAGATTTTCTTTAAATTCAGACTCCGCAGTAGATGTTCGTGATGATTTTGACGTTTAAAAAGTGAACGATGACGTTTATGTCCACGTCTCACCGGTTAGTGTCAAATCAATCAACAGGTTTAAACCCAACTGTATTCCGTTGTCACAAATAAGTAAATGTCACTCTTAAGAACATTTCAGAAATCAGTTAGAAATCGATCTTAAGTTTTTTACATCCTGTTATTTCTCTGCAAGATTCAGATCAAAGGGAGCTATTAGATTGCAAATAAAAGGACTTGCACTTCAGAATTTGAATTTTCGCTCAGTTTCTATATTTAACTGTTTCCTGGGTTAGGACAGGTATTATTTTTGTAAATGAATTTTGCGACTTGAACAACACAATGCAGTTCGGTATAATGTTCGGTATAATTGACGGTTTATTTAATTGTTTTAGATTTTTGGTAACTGATTTAGAGCTCACTGAAATTTCGTTGAGTTTTGCCTTTTTTTGGCTAAGCAGCTTGACGTTTTATTTTAAATTAACACAAAATATTGGGTGTAATAATCTCTGTTAGTGAGGGCTTGAACAAGGTGATTTGGCTTACACGTTGCAGATTTACGGCTTTTTAAAGTTTCGCTGAGTTTAATTTATTGTTTCTTCTAAATCTACCTTAAAGCATTTGGAAATTACAAAATGTTGTACATCATTTTATTCAAGAAAAATTTCAAAAAAGTGATGATTTCTTATTGATGTCCATCGCCTTGCTTCTTGGTCATATTTGCGCCCAGCTTTAATCTCCGGTCCTGCCCAAACAGCCTGCCGGATTTACATGAAATTTTCAAAAAAAAATTGCTTGTTACGTCTGCTTTTTACCGAATTTTTGTAAAATTGGTTTGGATATTAGGTTGCAAATTAACGGCTTTTTAAAGTTTCGCTGAGTTTTATTTATTGCTTTTTTTATAAGTATCTATAGGCAAATTACAGCATTTGGAAAATACAAAATGTTTGGGTTAACAATCATTGTATTCAAGAAGAACGTCCAAAAAGTGACTGTCTTCATGATGCCCATTGGCTTGTTTCTTGTTCATCTTTGCGCCCAGTTTTACACTCTGGTCCTGCCTAAACAGCTTGGACTTATTAACATCGAATTTTCACATAAAATTACTTGTTACGTCTGCTTTTAACAAAATTTTGTGAAGTTGATTTGGATTTTGGGTCACAGATTAGCGGCTATTTAAATTTTCGCTGAGTTTTATTTATTGATTTTCCTATATCTATAGACATAGGAGACAATTTGGAAATTAAAAAATGTTTGGCTTAACAATCATTACATGCAAGAAGAATGTCGAAAATGCGATTGTCTTCATGGTTCCGTCTGCTTTTTTTTGTACATCTATGCGTCGAGCTGTACACCCCGGTCCTGCCTAAACAGACTGACAGATTTACATCGAATTTTCACATAAAATTGCTTGTTACGTCTGCTTTTTAATGAAATTTTGTAAAATTGGTTTGGATATTGGGTTGCAGATTTACGGCTTTTTAAAGTTTCGCTCAATTTTATTTATTGCTTTTTCTATATCCTGCATTTGTTAATTACAAAATTTTTGAGTTAACAATCATTACATGCAAGAAGAATGTCGAAAATGTGATTGTCTTCATGTCTCCATCGGTTTGTTTTTTGTTTTTGTACATCCCGGTCCTGCCTTAACAGCCTGACGGATTTAAATCGAATTTTCACATAAAATTGCTTGTTACGTCAGCTTTCTAGTGAAACTGTGTAAAATTGATTTGGATATTTGGTTGCAGATTTACGGCTTTTTAAGGTTTCGCTGAGTTATATTTATTTCTTTTTCTATATCTCAAGGCAAATTACAGCATTTGGAAAGTACAAAATGTTGGGGTAGACAATGTTGGATACCATTTTTTGTTAGAAGAATGTCCATCGGCTTCTTTCTTGTTAATCTTGTCACCTCGGTCCAGCCTAAACAGCCTGAAGGATTAACTTCGAATTTTCACCTAAAATTACTTGTTTCGTCTGCTTCTAAGTGATTTTTTTGTAATTGTTGTGAAGCTTCTGGTGCAGATTTAAAGCTATTTGTATTTTCGCTGAGTTTCTGTTGTCTTTCATCAATAATGAGTCCATTCCTTTTATCTACAGAAAACATAGGTATCTCAAAGAGCCAACCTTGAACACATTGCACATTAGTAAAAATCAATGCCACCAAACAGAAGACACACCTCTAATTTTCTGGAAAAGGACAATTAAGCTTAATTCAAACCAATTTGATCATCATCCAAAGAGAGTCCCTACATATCTAATAAGATAATTTAAAAAACGCTAACGACGATGCACTCAATTACCTTCATTCCAAATTCCAAACACCCATGAGTATCAACTCTCTACACAACATGAAAAGAAAATCATCGTTAATTTGATATCTCAAGTTCCAAGTGTTTAAGGACCAAAATCAAATCAAACAAGGTTAATAGACGAAATTTGTATAGTAAGCATGCGACAGTCAACGAACCATTTTTTCAATATCATTTTATAGCGTTTTCTTATTCTTCTTTTTATATTTTTAGCTACGCAGCAAAATAGAATATCAACCCTCAGTGAAAAAATAAAAAAAATAAAATAAAATTACAAGGAAGTTGACAATTTTGAAAACGCAATTACATTTTGATTACACAAAATTGTTGCGTATCCTTGAAGATGCTGAACAATTCCAAGGCAGTCAAGGCAAACACATCAAGGGTAGTTAACAACCCCTTTGCGCATATTAAGAAAAAAAAGAGGACGACTAAGAAAATTCGCAATTACCTGTGAGAGGTACTGTGAGAGGTACTCACGGATGGTCGCCCATATTCAATTTTCTTCTGACGTTTTAAGGAACATTTTCTTTTGTAACGTGAACAACTGACGACGCAAGACGACTATCGAAAGATCCTTTGGAATGCATGTTGTCATTGAAAGAACAAACATTCAACCTCAGATTGAACCCTTTTCCACAAACAAACAAAAATACAAATCGAAAAAAAAGACCAAATGGAAAAATCTGAAATACAAAAAAAAGAAAAAGAAGAACACAACCCTTCTGCGGTAATGGAGCAGTGCGACACGCAGGAAGAAACAGCACCATGGAATGAAATTTATTGTCAACGAGCAACTTTTCCAACCGCTTTCATCTGCGTCTTTCAAAACCAGAGAAAATTATTAAGTCGAAGAAATATAGCGAGCTACAGGACGACAAGGAGGATGGGAAGTTTCTTATTTCCAAGTTCTTTGCTTTTATTGTCAAATTGATACAAAAATAAGGAATGTGGCTGAGTTGTACGTAGATCCTTTTATCCACCAGCAGACGACAACAGACACAAATATACCGAGTTCAGACAGTTACTTTATTGTGAGCGTTTATTTCTTTTTAAATAAAAATAAAAACCTGAAAAAAGGATGTCGGTACCTATTTTGTGTGTTTTTTTTTTCTTTTGTTTGCTATTGACAGCATTACATAATCTAAGAACAATAAATGGAACGACTGTTTTATGCTTTTGGGGGTAATATATGTTACTTTAAAAGTCGGAGGAACAGACACAGACAGGCAGGATGGTTGAAAAGGATTAAAATCGAAAAGAAGAAAAGGGGCGCAGTTGCTGAAACGTTGGCCTGTTGATGTCCAACATTTGCAGAATACTTGTGAAATAGAAAAGTTCAATTGCACAGCGTTGTCCGTTCAAAGCTCTCCTTCAAAGGGCGATTTTCCGGAGTCTCCGACCGATAGTTCTAGTCTCCGGACGATCTTAAATGGATTCTCCGGACAGTTTCACTTACAAAGTCTTTGAGCGATGACTGAAACGTCATTTTAATCTAGTTTCACACTAAATTCTCCTAAAATTGTTGATTAGCCGACTTTAATTTTGCGCCATTTTGAATGTGTGACAGAGAATAAGGAATGATAAAAGAATTTTTAAAGTTTTTTTTTCAATTTTAATCCATCAGAGAGATGATTATGGAAAATGTTTATTCTGGATACAAATAAGTAATTTTGGCAATAAAATTAAGGGTTTCAAAAAGAATTTGAACATAAGAAAATAATTTAAAACCTTGGAACTGTCCGGAGACTAGATTTTCACAATTTTTGGTACCAGTGTCCCGGACACTTAAAAAATCGATTAAAATAACGCAAAACTCATTTTTTTTCCTTAGTTATTGGAAGTTCATTATATTTTCATTGAAACAAACTCCATTTGATTACAAGATCTCACAAAATTAACTATTCTCTGTGTTTAGTTTCTCTTTTATTCCATATTAAGTGGAAAATTGTCCGGGAACTGTGGTCTGGCCGGAGACTGGTGCCACCCCACATGGTCGGCCATTTGATAGTTATACAGTGTACAATATTTGGTTCTTAACGCACCTGCCAAACTCGTCCGTTTGTGAAGAATGACGATAGGAAAACCACACACCACCAGGGTACCTTACCGATACTTTCAATTGTGAAATAACTCAACTCCATCCTTAAGATCCTTCCTCCCTCCCTCGTTTTAAGATCATGTAGACTTCGATACAGGGTGAAAATTGACATTGAAACTTTGAAGTAGGAAGGGACTTCTTCTACCTTAGCTCCGATATCAACAAAAACAAAAACACCAGTACTCAGACCAAGCAAAGAATTGCTCTGGACGAGAGCCGTTCCTTTGGGCTCAGAGGGCAAATAAGCAACAACGCCTTGCCTAGAGCAACCAAAGAGACAACAATGCACCAGCTCGTCAAGCAGATAAAAAAAGCGACTAAGGGGTGTCTACAAGAAAAAGAGACTTGAACAAATTTCGGGTGCACTAAGCTAACTAAGGATAGAGCTGGCTGAAAAGATTGGACGACACCCAGATGCCAGTGTTTTCGAATACTTCTTAAAAACAGAAGTAAGTAAATGAACCAGTTGAAGTACCATGCTTTCAACTGGTACTTGTCTGGTACCATGCTGTATGTACTTGTTAAATAACCTTCTTAGTAAGTGCCAAAGTAGTTGAGAGTGTTGTGGATCCTTAGTAGGTAGGTACTTATTCAAAGTAGATATCAAAAAGATTACTTACTTAAAGAAACATACTTTCAAGCACAAGATATCATAAGTATCGTACTCATTTTACTTGAGTTCCCTAGAAATGGTACTGGTAGCCTTGTGTATGTCATTTACAGTGTTTTCGAAAATTCTGAAAAATTAAGCGCCGATACAAGTACTTAAAAGTACCACTAAGTATACGGGTTACCAAAAAATTTGGATTCTGAAGTACTTTTTCCAAGTATTAAGTACATTTTTAGTGTTACAGTTTCAAATATCAGTATCACAAATAGTACTTGTAGTTAAGAACTCAAGAACTAGTACTTAAACGTCAAGTACCAACCTTTTCCTAGATGTTTGACGTTCGTTAAACTCATAATTACTTGAGGAACTTATGAGTGCTAGTATAAAGAAATTTTTAACATATCTAGTACTTTAGAGCATATACTTCGTTTTTCCCGTAAACCCATTTTTGCCTTTTCTGTCTCAATTCTCACAAAGGCGCCATTGATATCACGCTGTGTTCTTCAGATTATATCAATATCATCGGCGTACACGAGAAGTTCAACAAACTTTTGGAAGAAAGTGCCTCTTGTGTTGACGGTGGAATTTTGAACTATCTTCGGGGAACGGGGTTAAGGAAATCGCATGACAGTGCATCGCCTTGTGTGAATGCTTATTTGACATCGAAAGATTCCGTCAGCTCGTTGCTAACCTTGGTGGCGGGCGCAGCGAGCACGTCATTTTGCACAAGCGAACGAGCTTCGCAGGGATACCAAAACTAGACATAGCTTTATACAGTTCGTCTCTGTAGATGCTGTCATACGTGGCCTTAAAATCGATGAAAAGGTGGTGGGTATCGATTTGGAGTTCATCGGTTTTTTCCAGGATCTGCCGCAAAGTGAAAATTTGGTCGATGGTTGACTTTTTTGGTCTGAAGCCACATTGATAAGGACCAATCACATTGTTGACGAAAGACTTCAGACGTTCACATATTACGGCAGAGAGAATCTTGTAGGCGATGTTAAGTATCTGATTCCTTTGTAGTTGGCGCAGTTAAAAGGATCTCCCTTTTTCAGGATCGGGCAAACACGAAGTATATGCTGTCTTCGAGGTGGCGGAGACTGTTAATTGAGGCCCAAGTCCACACCGGACAGTAACGCCAGGTGACTTTAAGTACGTAAGTAAGTACTTTAGAACACGAGTACCAGTATTTTCAATTTTCAAGAGTATTTCAAGTACTTGTACCTACTAGTACTCGATCTTAAGAACCTCTGACGGTTTAAAAAGATACTGATGCACGAATACTTGTTCTTTGTACTTGAACTTTGAAAGTATTAGTACTGCTTCTTCTGGCATCTTATTTACTGAAGTACCAGAAGGATGCAGGACCATATCCACCAAGATCTTCTACTTGTCTTTGATACGACTATGCTCATCATTTCATCAACACGCTTTTATTTTAATTTGATTCACGTCTTCGCCAATAGTGGCGCTACTGACCGATCATGCAGACTACTGGCTTAAAATTAAAACTGATTGTTCTCCTTTTCACAAAAATGTTCTGGAAAAATTATGCCAAGTTATTCGGTATCAAATCCGAACCCTAACATTTTGTTTAACATTTTTCTTCTTCTTTTAAACTTAAGTCTACATAAAAATGTTGACACTTATCACCCTCTTGACAAGATTGGCTATATAATTGACATCTAAGCAGACACAGGGTGCTTCAAATGCTTTTTTTCTTCCATTTTACAATTTTAATATCAAAATATCGCACTGCAGTACATAGGAGGTTATAATAACGAAAAGCTCACAAATGTGAGCAAAGAATTGTTATCAAGCCCCCTAGGGTATGCAACAAAAATTACAAACCCATCAATTGCTGTTATAAGCTTCACAGATTACTTTAAGAGACTTGGTAAGCTCAAAAATTGCCATTTACGTCTTTCAGGGCGTTTTTTCCTTGGTGTTTGCAGAAAACAAATGCTCGACACATTTAATTTTTGCAAATCCCCAAGTGACCCTTTAAAACAAATGACAGAATTTCTTAACCAAGCACTCAAGATCCTATGACGAAAAGTCCACTTTAACATCATCTCCTAACAGTTGACAGTTCTTCCAGGCAAACAGAAAAAATCAAAATAGGAAGAAAACCATTTGGAATTCAGGACTTTCATGACTCAAATCACAGTGTTGTTCATCAAGAAGGTCTTTTTCTGGTTAAAATTACAAACATGCACATATATGTATGTATTTCCCTGGATGTTGCTATTTTTTATGTTTCTATCTATGAGCAAAATGATTATATGTGCTTTTGCAGAAGAGACGTTCATCTCTACTGGGAATGAACGACAGTTGGCCCTCGGTTGTTGTTTGCTGATGACTTTTCTAGTTCGTTGTACAATGTCCTCTACATCTATAGCTGGCTTAGATGGCTGGCTGGCTGGCTGGCAATGACGACGCCACGGTGATATCATTCTACAATTTCTTTTCTACATGCTACACAAGTTCTTGTCGTCACGTTAACGCTTCTTAGTATCAAATGAAAGAATTGTGTGCAAATATAACAAAAACACACAGAAGCACCTACCATCCCCTAGGTTTTTGTGTAGAAAAGAACACATACATTTATGGCAGAGGACTTGAGTCACTTGAGAATTTCAAGAGGGTCGAGTACTACCGACAACACATTGTATGAACAAATTCTGACTCCCGAGTACTCAAACGGGCATGAAAAAAAATAAAATCCAAAGAAATAAAAAAACAAACTTAAAAAAAAAAAAAAAGAAATGTGAACTGCAAATGTCATATTGAATAATACTCAAAGTTCAAGGCGTGTTATGGTCCCTACAAGGCACACACCAACGTAGTTGGGTCTTGGTCCTCTTAGTCGTTGTCTTCGTTGGCTGTGCCGTCTACATCTTCATTTTCATGGCCGTTGTCGTTTTGCCTCTAATATGGACAAATGGATGCAGATAAATTCTTTGTTAACTGTGATTTTGACAGACTATTATCATTTGGTTACGAATTGCTGCTACTGTCATTTCTGTTGCTATAAAATGGAACGACTGCTATTTCATTCGGATTCTTATTGTCTGTTCATGCACAGAAAAAGTAATAGCACGAAATGTTAAACAATACAAACACAACTGTCAAAAAAGAAATTTCACTCAGCAAAGACGACGATCAAGAAAATGAATCGATGATACATTTCATACACAGAATTGTATGATTTGATTTAAGGTGACAGATGTCAAATGATAAAGACATTGACAACCGAAACGTCATCTGAGTGAGCTGAAAGCTGTTGTATCAACAATTAAAAACGCTAAGGTCGCATACTTTCATTGGAAAAAATGAAGTCCCAGTAGCCTGTGTCCCGCTGATATTCTCCCGTCGAATTAGATCATACATTTCTGAAAACAGCACACAGGTGCTAAGAAGGTTCCATCTAGTGATGGGTCAACTCGGTTCGCTAACTCGAGTCAACTCGATTTGTTTTTTTTTTTTTTCAACTCGAGTTAACTAACTCGGTTTGCCAACTCGGTTTGCCAACTCGATTTGCCAAATCGGTTTGCCAAATCGGTTTGCCAACTCGGTTTGCAACTCGGTTTGCCAACTCGGTTTGTAACTCGGTTAGCCAACTCGGTTTGTCAACTCGGTTCGCCAACTCGGCAATCGATAAAAAAAAAAAAAACGAGTTAACTTGTTTCTAATTTTGTAAGGGTTTTTTAATTTTTCCACTTTTTATGAGTTTTCTAGACCGATTTTCGGGGCGCTCCGGTAACATTTAGAACGAAATATCCTTCTACTGACCTAGATTCGTACCTTATCTCTCTATAGAGCTCTCTCTCTATACCTAGATTCGTACCTTATTTCTCTATAGAGCCATTAACATTCAAATTTTATCAGCGGATGGCAGAGATTTTGACGGATTAAAAACCTAGTATTTTCGGTTTTTTTAAATGTTTTCTAGATCGATTTTCAGGGCAATCCGAGCTGGAAAACCGAGTTGGTAAACCGAGTTGGCGAACCGAGTTAGAAAACCGAGTTGGTGAACCGAGTTGGCAAACCGAGTTGGCAAACCGAGTTGGCAAACCGAGTTAGAAAACCGAGTTGGTGAACCGAGTTGGCAAACCAAGTTGACTCGTTCAACTCGAGTTGGGCAAACCGAGTTGCAACTCGGTTTGCAAGAAAACCAACTCGAGTTAACTCGGTTTGCAAAATTTACGGTTCGGCACATCACTAGTTCCATAATTTATTGGAGAATTGGCGGAAATCGGGTGCCAATCATCAGCACAATGAAGTTTTCACTCCAATTGGAACCGGATACCACCACTAGGCTGATCACGACCATTGGGTCAAGTTCAAACCAAGTTAAAGTATGCGGATTGCTATTCACATTCGTCGACATGTTCAATGGACGCCGAAACGGGGGTTGCCTGGCCAGTCTTTACTTCAACCTGGCATTGTAGAGAGTAGTTCTGGATTATCAGAATAGGGAATATCGTCAAGAAGTCTACCTGGTTGACCGAGACGATATCGACATCACTTGAAGGCTCCGCAATAAGCTAAGCTGTAATCCAGATCGAGCAAATGAAGTTCATGGTGGCTTCTTCGGCCGATAATTTTGGCAGAAGATCACGAGTTCGAATAGCGCGATCCTTCAATTACATCGGGTCAATCGTAGCAGCCGATTACAATATGGAAGAAGATATACACGGGCGGACGCTCAAATCCAACAGAACTTACTGTAGTCATTCAAGGCTTTTTAAATCCTAATACCTCCCCATTACTTCGAAACTGTTGCTGTATAAAACTGTTGCTGTTGTAACGAAGCGTTACACTCTTATATATACCTACGCCATACATATCACTGCCCGCCGCCGCCAACATCATCGATAACCAACAACACAGCCAACAACAATCATCTACACTATGCACACAACATCGGCGCCACCATATAACAAGCATTCAACCCAATAAGCAACAACAACAACCGACGACCGCCGCGCCAACGCTATTACCCACACACCACACTGACTGAACACCGCCGCCGCCACCGTCAAACCGTTCACCAAACATCACCGTCATTAACTAAAAACAAAACAACAAAAATGTAAACCTATATTTGCTCTTTATTAAATAAAAATTCACACCTAGTTTTTACCACAAAAGTGATAAGAGAAAGGTAAAAACCAGCAAAAATCCGAAGCTTGCTACCGAAGTAATTAAGGTTTATTGCCTTTAACACCGAAGTACTTGTTTCCCTCGATATTCCCATTCGTGGGCTTGTTATAACATAGCGTGCTGTGCGATAACAAAAACCGTTTTTCCCTCGCACTCTTCAAGTCGTGGGCACTTTGACTGATATTCCCTCGCACTCTTCAGGTCGTGGGCACTTTGACCGACCGATATTCCCTCGCACTTTTTAAGTGGTGGGCACTTTCTTCCGTTTTTCCCTCGCACTCTTCAAGTCGTGGGCACTTTGACCGATATTCTCTCTCACTTTTCAAGTGGTGGCACTTTCTCCCGATTTTCCCTCTCACTCTTCAAGTGGTGGGCACTTTTGCCGATATTCCCTCGTACTCTTCAAGTCGTGGGCCCTTTCCTCCGATTTTCCCTCGCACTTCACAGTGAATGGGCACTTATACACTAGGCTATTATTATTTACCTTATATAAGTATTATAATTAAAAATGTATTAGATTGTAAGCGTTATGAATTAGTAGTAAGAAGAAAATAAATTTAATTAATAATAAATCAAAACTCTTCTTATCAAATAAGTGGTTCGGATTTTGCTCCTCTACATTCGAGTTTCGTGCTTTCTCGATACGACCCCTGGTTATCCGGCGAGCTTACCTCAGCCTCAGTTAAAGAAGCATCACACTGTCTTTCCAGCTGTCACTTAAAGATCCGAGACTTTGGTGCTTAGCCAAAGGCACTCTGAACTGTTAGCCCAAACAAAAGTCTTGCGGGAAATGAGCCTTGGACGATATAATCACGAGGGTTATCAAATATACCCACAGATGACTTATTGAACATTGAACATTGGAATTACAGTACTTCGCACATGAATGTGACGAACTACAGACACATAGCAGCACTGGCGACTGAGAGCATCGGCTGGGACAGAACAAGACATTAATACAACAGAGAGATACAGATACATACATAGAAGGAAAACACATAACAGAAACCTACGTGGCTCAGAGGGGGAGACAAAGATGTTATATTTTCTCATGTTATCGCACAGGTGGCCTCAGATAAGCTGGCGATTTTCGTAGAAAAAGAATGCTGCCGAAGCTGGGGCTTGAACCCGTAGCGTTCGGTTTAGCAATCGACTACGCTATCCTCGGAGCCATGGCGACCTGCACAGATGACTTATATTAGACTGCAATTAGCTCGTATGAGAGGGACCAGTTCTTTATGATCCAATTCAGGTATTCAGCGGGAAGACAACTCGGCAAACTAAATTTTCGCTTGAAGGCAATTGTAGACCAGGACACCCGAAGCGTTGACGTTGAGGTACGAAATTGGATATACCATCCGAGGTGTGACAATTAAGTAATGAGACTGAGTCTATAAAAACCGTATATTTCAGAATTATTCTACAACTCTGCCATCCCCTTCAAAGTAGTCCCCTTGGGCAGCTATACAACGATTCCAGCGCGTTTTCCATGCTTCGTAACATTTCTGAAACGCTTCGACTGGAGTGTCCGCGAGTACCTTCGTCACGGCCGCCTGGATGTCCTCAATCGACTCAAAATAGGTTCCTTTGACCACCGTTTTGTTTAAGGGAACAAAAAAAAGTCACAGGGTGACATATCGGGCGAATAAGGTCAAATACTGGGACACGCTGAGGGCTCCTCGGAAAGGTTCCTTGTAACCATCTTCGCGCACAACTTTCTCATCAAAAAATTGTCGGTTAAAATTTGTCTGACTGTTTCACGGTTCATACCCAGTTCCAACGCCAACATTCGAACTGTTAAACGCCGATCTTCACGGGTCAGGGCGCGCATTCATGTCAGTCCGCACCTCGACTAGTCTCCCGCTCCGCGCCTCGTCTTCCACGCTTTCACGCCCCTCCTTAAACTAAGAGTACGACTAAGAGCACTATCACCATGCACTTTTACAATTTTAGCGTACGTTTCCGAAGCTGTTTGGCCCAATTTGACGCACAATTTTATCGCGACGCGTTGCTCTTGATTTCGTTTTTCCATTTTCGTGACGAGCACCACGAACACGCGTTTACTCAACACGACAGGGCAAGCGAACTAAACAAGCTAGAGCGATGGCAAATATATCAATGGTGAGGGGAAGGATGCCGGGAGAAGGTCGCAGGGTTACTACAATCGCAGCAATATAATCAGTCTGATTACTTTATTTTCATACCATGTATAGGCAACTATCGGGATTTTAAAGACCTCTCTAGTTCAGGGAGGACAGAGCACCATGCCACAATCAATCTTTTTTTATCAGCCGTTTTGGCGATGCCAATTGGAAGCCTCGAAGCTGCAATTCGCACTTTCGGATTTTTTCTTGTGGGGAACATTGGTCCAACCTGCATTAACAGGATGTTCTTTGTACCTTAGAAACCGCTAAATACTTATCGACAACATAAAGCTGCCTTTTTTTTCTACTCCAATGTTTTGTCTTACTTGTTTGACGTTTGACAGCTTTAAGGCTACGTTTACACACCCCTGTTTTAAATCATTTAAATTCGAACAGTTTTTTGTCGCAGCTCAATCAATCGGTTTGCTTATTTTTACACTAAGAAATGTCTTTCCAAATATTTTGCAATTCGGAGAATGTAAACGTAGCCTCAGAGCTGAATTACGTCAAAAGTGTCAGCCCTGTCCAACACACACCTGAACGTTGTAATGTTTAAGCAATTGCTGCGAATTTGTCTTTTTTAAGAAACACACTAGGTACTAAAATAGTTTGATCGATCTCAAATAGAACGCTGAGTTCGCATACAACAATACGTCAGTGCAAGGTCACAGTCAAATGTCAAGACTGTCGGTGGAAAAAGGTATTTTTGATTTTCCTTTTATTGAGAAAACATCAAGTAAATAAAACGAACAAAAGAACAGAAATAGAAATTTTATTAACTCCTACGCTTTTCAAAAACAAGCAGGACGTTTCTTAAATGACATATTTTTCGAATGGTTACCTACGTCAAACGCATGCAAATAATTCCGAGAAAACACTCAGTGGAAATGTCAAAAGTTATAAGTTGACGACAGCAGAGTTGTAGACACAGTGTGTTTTTGATTTGTTTTTTAAACCAAATGAGATAAAATACCAATCGATACTCTTATCAAATGACAATTCACAGTTTTCGTACAGTTGACCTTATTGAACCTGACATCTCAAACTGCCAGACAAAAAGAAAGCTTCACAATGTGGGCGCACTGGGCGCATACCACTGATTCGACACTCTTAAAAGGATTAAAACTTAGACACAAATTGTATGTCAAAAAGCAAATAAAAAAGAAAAGAACAAACTCGCTAGGTACATCTATATGAGGCTAAAAGTATACCAGCCTAGCACACAAGGAAGAAAGACATCATTTCGAAAGTAGTTTGGCAGATACAAGAAATCTGTGCGCGCAATTTACACAACTTCTCTGGCAGTTCACCATTCAACATTTTTGTGTTGTACAGAGAACAGAGTTTATTCGTAAAACAAACATAAAACATCACATCGAACGAAATATTCATGCATTCAATTTCTTACAGAAATTATGTGGGGGGAAAGAGACAGGATGAATAAAAAAAAAAGGAAAAGAAGAGGCAAAACATCCAACAGGATAGACGGACTCTGATCTCTGATGTCGAATGAGTTGGAGGTACAAATTGTAGTTGTTCATGTTGGTTTTGGTTTTTTTCTGTTTTATTATTTTGCGTTTTTTTCAGCCTTCGGGACAGATTCAGAACTGGTTGGTTCGGTTATGTTTCCTTGGACTGATTTGTTATATGTCCTTGTTTCAACTGGCCCTTGAGGGGTGATGTATTGGGGTATTAAAATAAAGTTAGCTTTCTTGTTGGGCCATTGAAATGTCTAGTTAACATTTCTAGAACCGTTTTAGTACACTTAAGTATTCATTAAGTACTTATTTCTTTTGTTGGCTTTTAGAGCGTTAACTTCCCGTAGTAGACATGCCACATATTTGGTACGCTAAGGATTAGTATCACTTTAGTACACATTTAGAACAAGCTGTCTACTAAAAATTTATTACAATGAAAAGACTTTAAATTTATTTTGTTGGCACTAAAAGTTTTTACTGTTTAAATTAGACTTTTTATATTTTTAATACACTTTTAGTACTTTAAAACAAGCTGTGTGCTAGAAGTATGAAGCAATGACACTTCACAAAAAAGGCATGATTTAAGACCTTAATTAGAAACTTGATATAAAAAGCTCTGCAGTTTTTCCAACACATTGACAATCTTATTCCAAGTAAAGTGGCAACATTAAAAATCTGTCATAAGAACTGTCAGCTCTAGAAAACATTGATATGATACCAAAACATGTGTGGTGTATTGCAGCTTCAAGTGTAGCCTTTAGAAACAGGACAAGTTAGTATTGAGAAACCAGGGCTTAGTCTTGTTACTAAAAACTTGAGTGACAAAAATGGTAACCATCCCTTGAACGAATCTAGAAATCAATGTCTTGCCTGACAGTGATATTAAATGTCAAAGAAGTACAGAATTTGAATATGAATGTCTTCCTGGAAAGGCGAGAAACCAAACTTTTAAAAAATAACAAGAAAATTTAGTTTTCGGAGTGTTTTTAATCCTTCGGCAACGCGGGAATCCTTTCACAGAATTTTAA
This sequence comes from Sphaerophoria taeniata, assembly GCA_943590905.1. Classification (NCBI taxonomy): domain Eukaryota; kingdom Metazoa; phylum Arthropoda; class Insecta; order Diptera; family Syrphidae; genus Sphaerophoria; species Sphaerophoria taeniata. Next base: position 267,237,412 of record OX016540.1, read on the forward strand.
AATTGGTCTTGCTGGAAAGGTAAGAAACCAATAATAGTCGAAAGAGCGATATTCGGTCAAAGAAAGTCCCCCAATAATCAAATTTATTAGATGTTTTTTTCGGAGTAGTTTTAATCCTTCGGCAACGCGGGCATTCTTTGACAAAATTCCAGAATCAGTCTTGTTGCAAAGGCAAGAAACCAATTTTAATCGAAATCGCAGTATTTAGTTCGTAATGTCAAAAAAGTACCCCACAATCACTTTTAATAAACAGCAAGGACATTATGTTTTCGGAGTGTTTTTAATCCTTCGGCAAGGCAGGCGTCATTTTAGAATTGGTCATGCTAGAAAGGCAAGAAACCAATCATAGTCGAAAGAGGCGCTCTTTCGGGTTGAAATGCCAAGGAAAGTCCCCCAATAATCACTTTTATCAAAGATGTTGTTTTCGGAGTAGTTTTCATCCTTCAGCAACGCAGGCATCCTTTGACAGAATTTTTAAATTGGTCATGCTGGAAAGGCAAGAAACCAATCATAGTCGAAAGAGCAATATTCGGTTTGAAATGCCAAAAAAAGACCCTCAGTAATCACTTTTATCAAAGATGTTGTTTTCGGAGTAATTTTCATCCTTCAGCAACGCAGACATCCTTTGACAGAATTTTCAAATTATTGTCTTGTTATAAAGACAAGAAACCAATCTTTGTCGAAAGAGCAATATTCGGTTTGAAATGTCAAAGAAAGTCCCTCAATAATCTTTTATCAAAGATATTGTTTTCGGAGTAGTTTTCATCCTTCAGCAACGTAGCCATCCTTTGAAAAAATTTGAAAATTAGTGTCTTGCTAGAAAGGCAAAAAACCAATTCAAGTCGAAAGAGCAATAATCAGTTTTAATATAGAGCAAGGCAATGTTTTTTCGGAGTAGTTTTCATCCTTCAGCATCGCAGGCATTCTTCGACAAAATTTGAAAATTGATGTCTTGCTAGGGAGGCAAGAGAGTTGCTAGGGCAATATTTGGTTACAAATGTCAAATAGCTACCCGAAAATTAGTTTTTTAGAAATTGATGTTTTCGGAGTGGTTTTTATCCTTCAGCAGCCCGGGCTAGCAAATCTTTAGGTAGTACAGCAAGTTAGTTCTATGAAAATTCATTTTTTTATCCAAAACTAACAACAATTCCATGAAACCCCATCAGTGCCCTTTACGAAACTACATTCGTGTTTCTTCCTTTGCATACGAGAAAGGGCACAGCAACCAAAACCAACTTGCCTCGACTTGACGAGCGAAATGGCATATCAAAAACCTTAAACTTGCATAACCGCCCCATCAAAAGACAAAACTGAAAGGGCATTACAAGGAATTTTGATTTCTCCTCGATGAACGCTCAAAGCCCTTTGCCTTGGCCAGTGCCACGTATATGACATGAAGAGCTGCATTTCAGCAGTGCAGCAAAGGCTTCTCTCATGGCGCGCACGTAGGGTCCACATAGTCAGTTTTTTCATCATTGGCATTATTATTACCTTGTATTAATTTAATATTTAAGACGAACGAACGAAAACAAAAAAAATTGATTTAATTTTGCGCCGTCATCCGTCGGTTGGTCGTTGTTTGGCCTTCGGGAAGATGAAACCCAGATGCCTACTTAAAGGAAACAACACGCATGACATTTCTGCGCGTTCGCGGTCATCGTCATCGTCATCAAGTCGTCGCGTCTTCGTGTCGCATACGCAATGCATATTAAAAGCAACACTTTTCAAAAGGATATTAATATCGTTCATGACGATCGAGTTATATTTTTTGCAAACTGGATTTTAATTCAGTTGATGAGTTTTCAGGTTCACCTTGTATTCGATTAGGTACTCGTTGCGCGCATTTTTCGACAAGGGAACACTTTTTTTTATTTTTGGCGAAAAACTGACAAAATACAATCAAATTTTTGCAATCGACAAAAATACCAGCACACATCAAGGACTTCACTTCAATGATGATGATGGAAGGGTACGATAATTTTTCTGGTTTCCAAAGTCCGGTTTGGTTGAATTTTTTTTCTGTTTTTCAATTTTTTGGTAATTCTTCCAGAAGCACATGACTTGATTGTGTAAGGCAAACGCATGAAAAGCATAGAACGAGAACAAACCCCATTCCCATAACAATTTCGATGATATGAGAATAATGAAAGATTCGCCGCGCTCTGGGTCTCATATGGAATGCATTACGTTGCCCATAAAAGAAGCTAAACTGGTTCTTTTCGGTGAGATATATTCGGGGTTCCACGCTCTCTCTTGCATATCATCGTTCTCGCCACAACAACTTTGAAATGAAAGTGTAAATTGAAGAAACGAGGCTTCACATGTTTTGATTAAATCAAATTAATCGGCAACGCGAGGGTCTAGGTAGGAATAATATTTTTGGTTTTATGATTGGAACCTGTTTTGTGAAATTAAAATTCAATTTGAGGATTATGATTGGGTCTGGCTTTATTTTGTTTTTAGAGATATTAACGCCTTTTAACTAGCTCTACATTGATGGGAAAGAGGCAAATCAAATATTTGAGATGATTTGCATAAATGTGACCGAAGACTAGAACTCGTTTGGTTTGTTAATAATTTTTAAATCGAATTCAAGAAAAATGAGGAACATTGATTTTTATAACTTTGTTAATTTTACGATTTTGTTTTAGCCTTTTTAAACGATTTTTTTGACTTTTGTTGCTCTCGTGTACAGATTAATGGATTCATGAATAAATTGAATATTTATTTTTCTCGTGTGCTAAAATAATATTTCATCACGATTAAAAATATGAGATTGAAAGGGCAAATAGTTTGAAGAGATCCATAAGTTGATCAAAGGCGGTTAGATTTTGCGGTTTTGTGAGACTCTTTAAATTCAAATTAGACAAGACAATCAGAAAATTGTGGGTTGGAAACAACTTAGTCTGAAAATGTTGCTTTTTAATGTTTTTTTTCTGTTCTTTGTAAACCACCCTGGGGTTACAGTCTTACCTAACCAGTGAATCACATTCGATTCATGAGATCAGTTTTGTACGGTAATTATTACGGCCATGAATGGCAGGTGATTCATGTAATCTCTGGCGTACCATGTTTCCAGTAAACATGAATTGCATTTGATTCATGAAAATTAATAAATGATAATTATTGTTGGACGTTTTCATGGATTGGCAAAAGTTTGACCTTTGGGATTAATTTTGATGTCGAAGAATTTTGAATGTCATGTAATTTTGTATCAATGATCTAAATGAATCACATTTTATTCATGAGATTAGTTTCAAACTGCATATCATACGTTTAAGGCTAGTTAAGATGAGAAAGGATCTCAGGAGTATCCTCATATACTTAGACTGCATTTTGATAACGGAAAAATACGTTTATGATTTTCTTTGGATTGTTTCCATGAATCACATTTGATTCAAGAAAACTAATAAATGATAATTGTTGATAATTGGGTTGATAAGCTAAGAGAGGCGGTCAGGACTGTCTTGACACACTTAGACTCTTATATCAATAAATCATATTTTGTTCATGATACAAGTTAAGTTCTCCCATGAATTGCAATTGATTCAAGAATACTAACTATTAAATGATAATTAATTGGTTGGTTTGTAAGCTTAAGCTTTAGTCGACACACTAAGACCCTCATATCAATGAATCACTTATGATTCATCACATTAGTTTCGTACCCCTATAAATCATATGGGATTCAAGGAAGATAGTAAACGAAAAAATGTAAGACGTCTCCATGGGTTAGGATTTAGGAAGGTTAAACAGTTCAAGACTTAGGTTTCTTATTTCTATGAATCATACTGGATGCAAGCGAACTACCAAATGATAACTGTTAAACGTCTTCTGATTAATATTGTAAGAGAGCCCACCAGGACTGTCCTGACACCCTTGAACTCTTGTATCAATGAATCAAATTTGATTCATTACACTAGTTTCGAACTTGTTTGAATCAAATTGGATGCAAAGAAAATGATAACCGTAAGATGTCTCCATGGTTAAAGGTTAGATAGGCCTTCAAGACTGTCCTGACTCACTTGGACCTTTAGATTCTATGCTTGTGATTGAACGATCATTTGGAGCTCCTTGTGAATCAGGAGATGCATCTCATGTCAATGGTTGTTATCCAACAAAGCCGCTGGAGCATAAGATCTAGCTGCCGAGCTGTTCAAAGCAGCAGGCGATCTAGATAGGAGTATGCATAAGGGACCATACGTCCCGCTTTGGGCTGGATTGTCCCGATTTCTAGCTGCCTGTCCCGTTGTCCCCAGCTAGAACCAAAAAGTCCCGCAAGCAAATACAATTCAAACACTTACATTTCTCTCTACATACAAATTCATTGCACTTACACCACGCGAAAGACGGTGGTCACTTGACACTTTTTAACCACACGTATACTACTAACCCATTGACAACATCTCCAACACGCCGTTTCTTCTTTTGAGATCGCACATAAGGGTGAAAATTAATATAGCTGCCAGTTTTCGCTTATTGCAATTTTTTCCTGGAAATTTTTCATGTAATAGTAGCTTTTGTATGTAGTCGTAGCTCGTAGAGTGTCCCAACTCATTGTAGATCAACTCTGTCATTTTTCATTTCATTCATTTTTCCATTTGAAAACCTATTTTGAAACAGAAAATACTACATTGTAAACTCAAAAATGGAGTGGTTTCTTATAAGGCTGTATCTTAGTAGAAAAAAGTCTGATTGAAGTTAAATAAAAAGTTTTTCAAAGGTTATAATTTTTTCTTCTCAAATTATTTTGAACTAAGAAAATACCGTAAGTCATTTTCGCTTGAGCGTAAAAAATATTCACTCAATTCCAAAATTGAAAAAAAAATAAAGTTTGATTTTTCATAAAGTGAGCGGACATTTTTTTTTAATCCAACGAATCTAAGATTCAATTTGAGAATTCTGCTGGGATTAATTCACTGTTTTAGATCACTGCGATTTTTTTTCTAATCAAAAAATGGGTTTAATTGCAAAAACACTGTTTTGACTTTGGATGCATACCTACAACATCATCTCTGCCGTAATATTTGAACGTCTGATGCCTTTAGTCAACAATCTGATTGGTCCTATCAATGTGGCTTCAGACCAGGAAAGTCAACCATTGACCAAATGTTCACTTTGCGGCAGATTCTGAAAAAAAAAAATCGATACCCACCGCTTTTTCATCGATTTTAAGGCCGTGTATGACAGCATCTACAGAGACGAACTGCAGTATAAAGCTATGTTCAGTTTTGGCATCCCTGACAAGCTCATTCGCTTGTACAAAATGACGATGTAGGACTCACACTGCTCCTTCAAGGTTGTCAAAGAGCTTACGGAATCTTTCGGTGTCATAAAAGGATTCAGACAAGTCGATGTACTGTCTTTAATTTCTTTAACATCGTTCTTGAGGAAGAACACAGCGTGATGTCAGCGCTTTTGTAAGAATTGAGACAGAAGTGGCAAAATGGGTTTAGTGGTAAAAGAGGGAAAAACGAAGTATATTCTGTCTTCTAGGAAGGACACCCAAGTCCTACGGCTCGCACAGAACGTAACAATAGACGCATGAAACCTAGGCTTCGCTATTAACACGGGCAATAACACCAACGCTGTTATCAGACGAAGCATAACTCTTGATAATCGCTGTTTCATTGGGCTAAGAAAGCAATTGAGTGGAAAAGCCCTCTCTCGAGCAACTAAGGTAAAACTGTACAACACCCTCATCATCCCAGTCCTGCTGTATGGTGCAGAGGCATTAACCTTGACAAAATCGAAAGAATGTGCCTAAGGCTGTTTCGAGAGGAAATTTCTTCGGGTCATCTTTGGCCCAACGTTGTACAACGACATGGACCTACCCAGAAGAGTCGAGGCCCAGAGACTCAGATGAGTGTCATTTAGAGCGGGTGGACACCAATGCTCCGGCCCGGAAAGCCTTCGAGTCGACACTATTCCCGAGGGACGTAGAAGGAGAGGAAGACTCCGACTCAGGTGGCGTACACAAGTGGAAGAGGACCTCAATCAACTTGGAATGCAAAATTGGAGACAGCTAGCTAGGGACCGAGCTTTCTGGCAGAGACTGCTGATTGAGGCCCAAGTCCACAACGGACTGAAGCGCCACCTTAAATAAGTATGTAAGTAGTAAGAAAGTGCTGGACAGGTAGAGAGAAGATTATTTCCTATCTTATCTTCCTATTATCTGCAATCAGATCTCTAGATCTAGATCTCTAGAAGGAACACGAGAGTCTCTTGATCTATAGGCCACCAATCGGATTGACGACGCAGTGATAGGCGCTTGTCACTTTTACAATACACGGGACGTAGCCACGCTACGAGAAGCCACCATCATTTCGATCCACAAAATATTACAAGAAATTCTTAAATCCTGTTGTTTTTTTCGCCAGCATCATGTATTGAGACCCAGTGCTATTGTTGCCAAGCAGTCTACAAGAATTTGCCGCGTTTTAAAGTAAGAATCAAGGAGAGAAGCATAAAATTCCTTAACATCGATCGCCCAGAATGCGCAGCAGCTAAAAGAGATTGCCAAAAATGCCCAAAAGAAGAGTTTATCAATCCCACTTCTGATATCCTACCGAAAATGAATTACCTACTTTCTGACTGTTAAAGTTACAAAATCAAGTTCATCCTTTTGTCAGTATGTTTCTGCGGTTTGAAGACGTGTACAAATAAAAGTTTAGGATTACAAATGAAAAGGAACAACAATTTTTCAAGAATAAAACAAAATGTCAACAAATTCGTGGACAAACACTAAAATAAAACTAGAATTTATGGTTATGATGTGTGTGTTGCAAGAACTTATTCTTTCAACAATCTTTCCTCTCCCTCGAATCTAATAAACCACATAATTCACGCACGCACACACAACACCAAAATCAAACGGAACATTACAACACATGAAATATTAACAATCCTTCCGAACGAAAGTATTTCAAAAAACAATAACAATCCAAGAAGGTATTCTAGAATATAGAACGCGTTTTCATTAGACAGAAGTATAACAACTGACCCTGAACCCAGGGGAGTAATTTTCGGCAAAAAGGGTGAATGCCATAAATTTTGTGGTTATAATTTTATAGCACCGAAGGTTACTATGTGATATTTCGTGTTGAGGTTGAATGAACTACAATTTAATGTTTTATCCTCTTAATAGTTGATTTATGTTGCACAACAAAGTTTTGTTGAACAAAAACAAAGAGTGTGTTTCTAATGTTGATTGATTGCTGAGTAGATGATGAGGATGATGAGAAAGGTTGAAGTGTTGAAGACACCTCTGAGTGTTTGGCAATTTAATAAAATTACGTCATTTGGAAAAGAGAACCTTCATTATCGACTCGTTCACTATCAAGTCACGTGTGCATATGATAAGAGCTTCCTCTCACCAAAGTCTCAATTGAATTTCTAACATAGTAGCCGTAGTCTCTGATAATGAAATAATTGTTAAGAAACTTCCAACGGCAGCCAAACAATTCTGCACTGCAAAGATACTTAAGGCAAAAACAAACTTCGATGATAACAAGTAGAGTCAAACAAATTACAACAACAATTAAGGTGCAGATGTCAATTGACACACGTTTCTACATTATTAAACAAATAAAGTCGAACACGATACACAAAAAAAAATGATACCACGGGGGAGTATTTCAAAAAAACAAACAAATAAAAAATGATATCAGTGCGATAAAAATTATTCAAAGAGCAGAAAAAAAATAAGAACCAAGAGATTGCGAAGTGGTTTTGATAGGTGGACGTGGATGAGTGACGGTGGAAAAAATTGATACAACGAAAACCTCACAGTTCGGTCGCAAGAACTTGCTGTCAAATAAGTTAAATAGAGTGTTGCGACAGCTCTTGAAGAGCCAAGGCGTAAGTGGCTTACACTCATCATCAATTCTCTGGATGCGTGTGTAGAATTGAGGGGACCTACAATTTAACGCCCATTCCGAACGGCAAAGTTGAGAAGCACTTTTTTTCTTGACAGACGATACTCTTGGAAGTGTTGTCAGTTCTTCGCAAGAGGCAGTACCCGTGAAACTTTATGGGCACAAGCAGGATTCGAACCCATGCGTTCTGCGTAGTAGCCAACGCACATACCGCAACACCATGGGCAGCTGCTAGCTGTCGCTGTCGCAAATGTCGGCTTCTACAGCTGCCTAGTAGCACCGAAGCTCGAAGCTCAGTGATCGGTTAAAACAGCATTATGGAGACTTAACATAGTTCCTACTGAATAGACACCTGAATCAGACCTCACCGTTTCAAAACAGTTTCGAGGACACCGTTACAGAACTCTCCAAGAATCATTTGCAAACGCAAGGCCGGATACGAAGACCCAGCGAAGGAAGACGAGATCATACCCAACACTCTAAGACTCCCGTACCAACAACAAAGCCTAAAGGTTCTTTAAAAATGCTAAGCACTTATTGGCTTCATGTTCTTCAACAGTTGTGCAAACTCGAGGGAAAGAAGCACAGCGAATCGCCTGATGTTTCCAAAAAGCACTGCAACGAGCTCTCGATTTGGAGAGAGCAGCAACGGAGGACCTATCAATAAGAATAAAGGCACAGCCTTGGCTTTAAATGTGTGAGAGGTGGAAAAAGGTTCGAGAAAAGCTGAATGGAAGGAAGTATACATGCTCGATGACTATAAGCTTTATATAGTGTGACTTGTAGACCAGGCTGGTCAAAAATAGACATGGAAAGACTAACGAATTTCCAAATCTTTAAGGCAGCACCTCAGAGTATTCATTCGAAGAACCCTGGGTTCCAAACTGTACAGCATCAACCCGCTTTCAAATGTGATTTCTTCGTCCTGGTTTTGAAGCTGATAGCGGGCAAAGCAACGCATTAAAGTATTCCTTGATAAGAGCTTTTGGTGGCAGTGTCTGAACCCGAGATCTTGAGCTGTACAGCATGATGTTACATAACAGGCAGAACCCTATGCAATGGGGAAACAACTCATCGGAGGTACTTCAAACCTGCGCAGGCAACAGGCAAGGAGATAGGCTCCCATATGTGATTTCTTCAACAAAGTTCAGGAGCTGATAGCAGGTATCGTACAGAGAAGGTACCAGCACAGAAATCACAACCCTCAGCAAATCAATTCAACTCCTCAAACTCTAAGCTGTGACACGTTCATTTGGTTCAAATCTTCTATATCTATATTCTGAACAAGGAGACTCAGGCCTTACCAGTCCCAATGTTCGGAGGTCCCGAGGTGTAATGGTAACGTCCGTTGGCCTGCATCAAAGACGGTTTGAATACGACTTGTGGCTCAATGCCTTGTCATTTTTCACGACTACTGCCTTTTGAAAATACTTGAATTTGTCACAGAAAAGTGCCTTTCAAAATGGCAGTCCAGAAGCGACATAAAATTGTGGATCTCTTCACTGACTCTTAGCATTCGCTTCTCAGAGCGGTAGCGCCCGAACAAAAAGGACTCTATGGTGGATGCATTAAAGAAACTGATTCTATTCATTTTGAACAGAAATGTTGTATGATGTAGTCCACAAAACATCTTACTTTTTGCCACATCGCTGTATGGCATCTTAACAGTGAGAGCAGGATTGAGGGGAGTGCTGGTGTTTTGCGCACAAGGCCGTTTTGGTGTCGAAGTGGCCCCCTCCAGAGATCGTTCGCGTTTTGACGTTGAGCCATTTGTCCTGGGTGTTAAAAGGACGCTTTGAGTCCATCTAAGTCGGGCATCAAGCTTCGAGGTCCCTCCAGCATCCACTGATGCACCATGTTATTCCAGTGATGCACCAGATATTTTCAGGATTCTCGCAGCCTGACGCCTTTGATTGTAGATGGCCTTAGACGGTCTCTGCTTTTTGTCTACTTGTGTAGGAGGTTTTCTCCCTGAAGCAGTGGGGTCGATATTCACAACCTCGCCACTGCTCGAATGAGGTATTACTACCTGCCTACTCTCGCTGCAACTTGCAACAGAAGAGGGGTCATGAGTAACCAGAACCACCTCTTTTGTGCCCGCCGCAGGACGAACGGCAAACAGCTTTGAAGCCGTGCTGCCGCCCGGTTTTGAAAAAGTACCGGTCTCAATTTTGTTCTGTTTGTTCTGTTTTTTTGTTCTCCATCATCTAAATCCCACGAGTTGCGAAGAAAGGGAGGTCCGTCTGCACAGAGATTCTCATGTACACATAAGGCTGTTAATCCGGAGGTCGCCAGGTATCTGGATACTCCGTTAGAGACTGAGCTATTTTTGAATTGGGCCCTCAGCCAGGCTGATCATCGGCACGGGTCGTGTAACACCTTAGATCCAGCCCAAGTTGGGAAGTAATGATTTGGGAAGGAAGAGGTGGGGGTAAGGAGTCAGACAATGTTAGACATCGATCTGACAGTAAGGAGTAGGATTAGGAACCGTAGACAGCGTTAGCCGTGTTACAGAGAGATGGAAGGAAACGACAGACAATCTTGAGATCGTTTTGTAGTGTATGGATAAGGAACGTCGAACAGCTTTTTCGCCGTACCAACGTGGGAGGTGGGAGCGGAGTGGTGACATAGGCTAGCTTATGCGTTATACCCTTGTTGGAATGGAGAAGGATTGGGGATGGGTAGAGGGATATGGTTCGCCCTTTAGTTTCAGGACTCATCTGCAGAAAATTCTCGAGAATCTTTGACCTTACTCAGCTTCTTCAACTCGACAAGACGGCAACGCAATATTTTTACTGACTGAATTTTCGGCAGGAAAAAAAAATTGTATTATAAACCCTTATATCATTTTTCAGAATTGAAGGGTCTTCAACGGTTTTTTCCACTCGACCAATACTTTACCGTTAGACCGAGATACAGAAACGTGGGTACAATTGCCATTTAGGTATTTAAACGCGCAAATTCATTTTCATATCTGGGCAAAAAAAAAACTGCGGATTTTTCAGTTTAATGTTCAAGTACCGACGAAATGATTTACAACATGCTTGTTTGAGTTTTATGATTGGCAGCTCAGTGAGAAGTACATTTTTGTTTGAACACAACAAGCTGCAACTACTATTCAATCGAATACCTCCAACAACGCTGGGAAGACAGAAACCTCCAAAATGATAAAAAAGCAATAAAACCAAATCAAATGGATTTATTGTTAAGAGATAAAAATATTAATGTTTTATGATGCCGCGTCAATATTTCGTTGAAACCAACGGGATAAAAGAGAGAAAGAAAACAGGGTGCCACAGAATAATCGATAGTAAATTTATCGATAACTCGAACAAAACATTGCACCCCGTTTTTCGATTTGGTATTCATGTCACAGGAAAAAAAGCGTAAAGTTTATGATTTTTTGGGGTAAGGGGATGTGTTTTTGGGAGTTCAAATGACTCGGGTTTTGTTGCTCTTAAAAATAATACGTGCCTTGAATCTTCTGAAGAAAGATAAATAATCGAAGAATTAAGCTATTGATTTTGGAAAATACTTTTTTATGGCAGAAAAATGTGAAAAGATTGACTTGATTGCTTGCACTGTGTTGTCTTTTAAACAGCCTTAGGGGACTTGGTATTAAAAGGAAATACTCTTATTTACTGGAAATTTGTTTTCGTTTTTTTTTCCTACCTTTGTCCTCTTGTAAACCCTGTTTGCTCTGACGGCAAATAAGACATCTGAGGGCAGGCCGTTTAAACTAAAAAAGCACTCTTTAAGCCGAAGAATATCGGTTAATACCGAAGGGCTTGTTCAATAATACTCTGAACTCTTATCTCTGTTCATAGAAAAAGTCTTAGGGCGTCTATAAGCCTGCTGGCAAGGTAATACCACGTAAATACCGTTAAATAGATGTTTCAGATGAGATTCAGTTTGACAGACAACGACGGGGGAGACTGGGCGCCTCGGGATAGGTGAACGAACTTATTGCAAAAGTCCCAAACTTTAACCTGATTGTAGTGCAGTAGTAGTAGTAGAACCTAGCCGGCTGGACACTTGGGACAATGGATCTTATAGTTGAAGAGGAACCTGCCAAGGAAGACACAATACATGCAAGCAGACAGCATGACAGACATATCCCTCGCTTAAATGATGGCGAAGACCGGAGACCTCGGCATAAAAAGGTGGATAAACTTGAGAACACTGCAGGGCGCTGGTAAGATAAGGGTGATCGGGCTATCCGAAAAGCTTCTGAGACCCACTTAGGACTAAGAACGGACGCACAACTTTTAGAGAGCTGGTATGTGTCGTTCTAAGCGACAAGGATGTTTGTTAACGTTGGCCGAGCGATAACCTTCCTGTAACTTGGCAGCAACCGGAGACTGTGAGGAGCGGCGGGGGTTCGCTTTGTCCTTAGTCTCCCAGGAGTTCTGTTGGATCTTACTTGATATGTTTATTAAACGCAGCTGTAGCTTTCGATGCTTAGCAGATGCACGGCAGGTTGTGTCGATAGTGAAGAATCATGAGACCTGTATGAGACAGGAAAGTCTACACGAATAATTCTTTGCAAGCACTTTATCCCCCACATAACCGTAGGTACAGGTTACTAAGCTCACTTTCCATAAACCAAGAATCCTATCCCTGCTCGAGACTGTCATCATGCGCGTCCAGCTTTATTAATGTCCGGAAACAACCAGTGAACGTACCTGGCCTTCAAGCGTCACGTCCAACTCGTTTAATAGCATGATGGATACCAACTTAAGACTGCTAGCAGAGTATACAGTTTTTTACTATTTCGGTGCAGCATAACTCAGTTAGCAGTCAACACTTGTGCAGAGCAGATTAAGAAGCAGCAAAACTTAAGGGTTTAAAATAATGAAACTAAGATAGACTCCCCCCAACAAGGTCTGGACGAATTCGGCAACTGGGTAAATAGTGTCTATAACCCGGTTGCCGGATTCGTCAATTAATTTCCCGAATAGGTTTGCTGATTGTCGCATTCGCCCATTGACTGTCCGGATTCGTCCGTAGACTGCCCGGATTCGTCCGTTGATTGCCCGAATTCTTCCGTAGACTACCCGGATTTGTCTGCGAATTGTGCAAGATCGCCTGGTGATAGCTCGCGGTCGTCCGTTGACTGTCCGGATTCGTCCATAGAATGCATGGATTCGTCTGTGGATTGCATGGAATCGTCCGTGTATTGCACGGATTCGTCCGTGGATACTCCGAATTGTTCCGGTGAATGCCAAGATTTGTCCGGATTCGCCCGTAGATTGCCCGGATTCATCTCTTGATTGCTCGGATTCGTCCGTTAACTACCCGGATTTGACCGTTAATTTTGCGAGTTTGACCGTTGATAGCCCTGGGTCGTCCATTGACTGTCCGTTGTCTATACGGATTTGTCCGTTGATTGTGCGAGTTTGACCATTGATAGCCCTGGGTCGTCCATTGACTGTCCTGATGCGTCCGTGTATTGCACGGATTCGTCCTAGGATACCCCGAATTGTTCCGGTGATTGTCAAGATTTGTTGGATAATTGTCCGGATTCGCCCGTAGATAGCCCGGATTCGTCTGTTTATTGCTCGGATTCGTCCATTGACTATACGGATTTGTCCGTTGAATGTGCGAGTTTGACCGTTGATAGCCCTGGGTCGTCCGTTGACTGTCCTGATGCGTCCGTGTATTGTATGGATTCGCCCGTGGATACCCCGAATTGTTCTGGCGATTGCCAAGATTTGTCCGATAATTGTCTGAATTCACCCGTAGATTGCCCGGATTCATATGTTGATTGATCGGATTCGTCCGTTTAATACCCGGATTTATCCGTTAATCGTCCGATATCGACCGTCGTGCGCCGTCCATTGACTGTCCGGATTCGTTCGTAGATCGCATGGATTCTTCCGTAGATAACCTGGATTTGTCCGTTGACTACCGAATTTGTCCGTTTACTGTGTGAGATTGATAGCCCGGGGTCATCCATGGATTGCACGGATTCGACCGGGATACCCCGAATTCTTCCGTTGATTCCAAGGATTTATACGATAATTGCAAAGATTTGTCCGTTAATTGTCCGGATTTGCCCGTTGATAGCCAGGAGTAGTTCATGGACTGTCCGGATTCGTTCGTTGATTTCTCTGATTCACCCCGAGTTCTTCCATGGATTGTCAAGATTTGTCCGGATTTACTCTTTGGTAGCCAGGAATCGTCTATTGACTATCCAGATTCGTCCGTAGATTGCCCGAATTCGTCCTTTAATTGTGCTAGATTAATAGCCCGGGGTCGTCTGCTCACTTTCCGATTGAAAGGATTCGTCCGTGGATTGAACGGATTCGACCGGGATACCCCGAATTCTTCCGTTAATTGTCCGGATTTGCCCGTTGATAGCCCGGAGTCATCCATTGCCTGTATGGATTCGTCCGTTCATTGTCCAGAGTCGTTTGTTTGTTGTTCGGATTTGGGTAGTCTTCCGTTGATAGGTGCTTCATTTTTCCATGTTCTAACCAAGGTACCAACCAAGCAACGTCCTTGACTGCAAGTTTAGGATACGAAGAAGAGTTTCCCAATTCTATCTTGGACATAAGACAAATTTTCAGAAAAAATACATAAATCAGTTTCTACAAAAAAATATTGAGGTCAGAATGGACCTAAACCAAAGACACTCACTCAATTCCTTCAGTGTCAAGGGACAAGGGATAATAAATTTGCAAAAAAAAAAATGCAGATACCACAGGGAAAAGTCCTTAATAAATCATGCGGCGACACTATTTAAACGGAATACCTCCATATACTACATCCATAAAACAGGACAACACCAATAACCAGTGACAAAAACAACAAGATGTCACCCATACCAATATCCCTAACAAGGATTTACTCTAACACAAACACACACAAAAAAATAGAACAACGATAATAATAAATTAAGAAGGATAATAACAAGAGACTTTTAGAGGAAACTTTTATGTCGAGGGTCGTCCTTAGCACTCGCCGTGCGTCGTCGTCGCATCGTTGTTGTTGCCGCGTTGGTAAAATAAGTGCGAATCCGCAGGAAGTGTACAATAACAAACGAAACATTCCGGAAACCAGAGGGAACCAATTTTGTGTTGGTTGTTATTCCTTGTACCTCTGTTGTGGGCCAAATTTATGGTCCTTGTCCTTGTTAAAGGTGAAGGAAGAAATCTTAAATAAATCCCATTTTACTGCCCACAAAAAGGAACAAATTAAGGACCCATCGGAGGTCATAACGTGCAATTAGTGTTGTTCTCTAAAAGTAGGCTTCGATCACACACACATGCATACATTTAAAAACCCAGAAAAAAAACCTCATTTCGTCCTTACCAAGTTGGTTGTAAATCATTTTTTTATGATGTATGAGGGACTCGCAAACAAAACAAAACAAAAACGAGAAATAAAAAAGTTGAGAGATCTCTTTCGAGTGGAATCTTTCGCATGGCTTGGCTTTTTTATTTGCATACTCGAAGTAGAACACGAATTAGTTCCGCATGGAAGGCACCAAATGGTGTCGACAAGGATGTATTATGTGTACATAGAATTTTTTTTGTTTTTTTCTCAACTTCCTTTTTGCACTCAGCGGAAGGAGAGGAGGAACTTTCAAGGACATTTTTTTAGTGTTGCTAGAGAGAAGTTAAGTGCCAAGGAATAGTGATGCTTACCTTATGTAGATGACCTCGTTGTTGGCGTTAATCCTTCGCCATCCAGGTGCTAAATTAGCTGCGGGCGCTGCTGCTCCAACAGCAGCCATTGCTGGCGGCTCGATTGGAATTTGCTGCGGCTTAGTTGTCAGAGCATGACGAGATGCTATTGTGGGCGATGGTGGAATTTTATTTGGGGGTGGTGGCGGTGGCAGATGGTTTTGTTGTTGTTGCTGTTGCTGCTGTTGTTGTTGTTGTTGGTGGTGATGGTGATGGTGTTTGCCAACGCCTGGAGCCACCTCAACTGCATCAATGGGATATTGTTGTTGGTGCTGGTGTTGATGTTGCTGATGATGCTGATGCACTGGAGATGGGGGGAAATTTTGTTGCTGTGCATGCTGTTGATGTTGCTGAGGGAATTGAGGATGTTGCTGTAATTGCTGGCGAGCAATGACATTGTTGGCAATTATTTGCATGCCATTGGAAGAGTTCGTATTCGTGCCGACCCGCGGAACGAAGTTTTGCGATCGATGTTGTTGTTGTTGTTGCTGTTGCTGCGGTGGCGGTGTTTGTTGCAGATGCTGTTGTTGTAGTTGTTGCTGTTGAGGATGTTGAGGCATCATATGCTGCGAACCATGATGATGATGCCCGTTCATTTGCGAATGTTGCTGCTGCATTTGATAATGAGCATTTTGTTGCTGATGCTGGTGGTGATGATGCATCAGAATACCCTGTTGTTGCTGTTGTTGTTGTTGTTGAGGCTGATTTGATACATTTGCTGCATGATGCTGATGCTGCTGCTGTTGTTGTTGCTGTTGCTGTTGATGATCTTGATGATGTTGATGTTGAAGATGTTGCTGTTGATGCATTTGTTGCTGTTGTTGTTGCGGTTGGTGCATCACAACTTGTTGCTGTTGCATTAAATTTCCTCGAGACATTACCCCAGCTGCATTGGTTGAAAAAGCTGCGGCACTGTTAGTTAGTTTATGCGTTCCAGCGCTAGCCGCGGCCATTAGAACTTTTATTTTGTTGTTTTCGTGAGTTAAGTTTCTGGAAGAGAAAAGAAAGATTATTGATTTTCTATTCGATGGCAATTTCGTTGGTTTAACTAAAGTGAAAGGGTTGCCAGATGTTATTAATACAAATAAAGGCTCATGAGCAAAAAATCAAGGTTCAGCTATCTAGATGGTGAAGACTAGTGATGTGCCGAACCGTAAATTTTGCAAACTCGAGTTGGTTTTTTTGCAAACCGAGTTGCAACGAGTCAACTCGGTTTTCCAACTCGGTTTGCCAACTCGGTTTGCCAACTCGGTTTTCCAACTCTGATTGCCCTGAAAATCGATCTAGAAGACACTTAAAAAGCGGAAAAATTAGGTAATTAATCCGTCAAAATCTCTGCCATCCGCTGATGAAATTTGAATATTAATGGCTCAATAGAGAGATGAGGTACGAATCTAGGTCAGTAGAGGGATATTTCGTTCTAAATGTTACCGGATCGCCCCGAAAATCGGTCTAGAAAACTCTTTAAAAAATGGAAAAATTAAAAAACCCTTACAAAATTAGAAACAAGCTAACTGGTTTTTTTTTTATCGATTGCCGAGTTGGCGAACCGAGTTGGCAAACCGAGTTGGCGAACCGAATAGGTAAACCGAGTTGGACCGTTCAACTCGAGTTGGCAAACCTAGTTACCTTACTCGAGTTGAAAAAAAAAACCGAGTTGACTCGAGTTAGCGAACCGAGTTGACCCATCACTAGTGAAGACAACTAGGTGAGGCTCGAGCCTCCTAAACTTCAAATCTGACCGAATGGGCCCCCTGTATCCACCCTTATTACAGTTTATGTCACTAGACATGTGTTTTTTGTATCGACAGTGATAGTTCTTATAACACGGTAATTTCTGTCAGTTTTGATAGTTTGGCTTTGTGGTTGCGATACTAAAATCCTACTCCTCTTTACCAAACACATAAAATGTACCAACTTAACATAACTTCTGGTTCACATATGTTAGGCTTCATGCACCAATTAAGATTTACGATTGTTATTACGTTTTATTGCCCTCATTGCAAGGAAGTGTGTAGATGTCATTCCTGTCCGGCCTAACAGCTTCCCTGAGCCAAGCTAAGGGTGGTTTTGGTTTATGACTTCATTTTTGTATATTTTCTCTTTTCTGCACACTCATTGGCACTGGATTATGACAACAAACTGAGATTCAAAGGTACGTGCCTTTGGACATTTATTCATCAATTCTCGTGTGATGTAACAAATCCCATTAGAGCTGTGCCTTAAGTTGAGTTGTAGAAAAAAAATGAAGCGGATCTGATCTACTACCTGCAAACCGTGCTCTTTCGCTTTCATTTGAAGTCTGGTTTTGTTGTTTTTTTTTTTTTTTTGTGAAGATCTACACCACTTTAGGGTGACAGCTGTAAGGCAATGATAGGTTCATTACAATAAGAGGACAGGTAAACAATTTCAATAACGCATAAGAACTGAAACCTACCTAACACTATGCGTCAGGGTCAAAAGGAAGTTTGTGCTTTCCGCTGACGAATTATGTGAGAATTTTTGGGATGTACGGGTATGGTTACCTATTAGGTAATCGTCTTTAAAGGGATGGAAGTGTATTTGGCAGGTATATCAACTTTCAACCATTTGAAGAGAGCGTGTCTTCAATTTTTAACTTTTTTTTCCAAGGGTTTGTTGTTGAGTCAAACGCAAAAATATTTTCGTTCATTCAAATTTTTAATCTGACGTTTTTACATTACGTCACTAAATTTTGATGCAACTGAAACACGATTTAGTTAAATTTGCACATTTTCGAGAAGTTGTGGAGAGTTTATGTGTAAAAATCTATTACAATTCACAATTATACCCACTTTTCGCAGATTGCATAGCAAACAATAGAGTGAAATGTTTTTCTTACAATCTTGACAATTTTGCAAAAGAATTTGCTTGACATTTCAGCAGTGTAAAAGCTATCCCAGGAGCAGCACAAACGTCAAGTTAGTGACAAAGAAAAATGTAGTAGATGTAGAGTTACATGCAACGAGTCAAAATGAAATGCAGTTCCTGGTCGGTGTTTGAAATAACACGCCAGCTTGAGTTTTGACATTGTTTTGACTGTCAGTTATAAGATAACTGGCCGATGAAATCTACTACACAATTGTGTAATCTACTACGTTCACTGCTGAAACCAAGTTTGTTTTTATTTGGCAAATAATCAGAAGAAACACTTAAAAAAGTGGTAACGCTGTGTTTTCACAACAAACACATTCACAAAAAGAGAATCAGTTGATTTTTTAGGAAAGTTAAAGCTACACTTACACTTAACGCTTAATCTCTCACATGTCTATTACTTGTCCGGAATTTTGCCTTTGACAGTTCAAGTTAACTTTTTTTTTAAATCCTCTTTGTAAAATAACCTGAGTGCGTGGCAAATTCGAATCTTACAATAAAAAAGTAATCCTGTAGCGATCAGTGCGTATTGACCCTTAAGGCCGGTAAGCTTTTACCGTCAAAATAAATTTTATTTTTTTAAATATTAGGCCGTGTGCGAATTGGATGAGCTGTGGTTAAAAATGGATGAATTTTTAACCACAACTGTCATAATATTTTAGTCTGCTCCGCAACTAGTCAAATTTTAACACATTTTATTTCAATGCGAAGTTTCAAAATTTAACCAAACGTCAAGTTTTAACCACTTTTTAACTGAATTCGCACATCTCTACTCATTGTAGAGATAATAGGTCCGTTCCACACTCAGTTTGAAACTGCCGAATTTAGTAATATTTGGTTATTTTTGGTCAGAGTCTGTTCCCAACTTCAAAAATTGTGAAGAAGAGGGCGCTCCCGAGAGTGTAAAAAATTTCCCCACCCTGACAAATTTAGCCAAAAGAATTTCTTCCGGCAGAAATATGAGTTCTGTTAAATGAGAATTTTACATACGTCAAACAGAAAAAAAAAAAAAACAATCCAGTTTTGTAAATTTTTTCTTGAATTTGGTTTCTTGAATTTGTAAATTTTCTCTCTGAGAGAGTTTTGCTCCCCACTCCTCAGAATTTGACAGATTGCCTAATTTAGTGCACAAAAAGTCTGGAACAGACCTAACCTAATACCACAGATAATAAATTAATACAGATGTCTCATCCCTGCAGAAAAAAATTAAACATATTTTGCTCTTAACAGACAACGCCTTAACAGACAAGGAGCTTTTTGAAGCTTTTTTCCTTGCCTAAGTATTCATTTATGGACAATGAGGCGAGCGAAAATAGATTTTTAATGCATTAAGTGAATGCGTGAAAGCTTTTGGAAAAAGCTTTTTTTTTTGATAGCTTTCAGTTTCATATATCATTTCTCGCCATAAGGGTGAGACATCTGTATAAATTTATTATCTGTGCTAATACTAGGTCCGTTCACGTACCCTCCTAAAACAGTCAAATTTTACGAAAAATTACGAAATTTTCCAAATCCTGTTCGCGTACTCAAAAATTTCGTAATTTTTCGTAAAAGAGAGCGCTCACGAGAGAGTAAAATATTTCCCCAACCTACGAATTTTAGCCCAAGAAATTTCTTTGGGCTGATTTGTGAAAAGTGTCAAATTTGATTGAAATTGAAAATAGGAAATAAGTAAATAAATTCAATTTCAAAGTTTCAATTTTTCATACAAAATAACTTGACAATTAAAATGTGGGTAAAATTTGTTGTTTTCCCGTTCGCTTACTTTTTTGTAGTTTTGTTTTTCTATGAGAGAATTTTACCCCCACTCCTTAAAATGTGTCTTTTTACGAATTTTAGTGCAGAAAGTACGCGAACGGACCTACTGTGTTGTGATTTGTGAAGTTGAAGAACTAAATAAATACAAGTCAAGTAGTGTCAGATTTGAAACGTCAAACTATTTGCTGAGTTGTTTTTATATTTAAAAAGAAATCAATTTTCATTCAAATCCAATTATTAGGTCCGCTCTTTTAGTTTTTGGGCTTTCTATCTAGGAGTAGGTAGTAATAGTGATTTTCCTAAGACCATGTTCACACAGGCCTCAATCTTTCAACTTTTATTGACTTGAGTCCACCTATTCGTGTTCAAACGGAAAAGTCGAAATACTCACTTTAACGTCTTCGTACTTGTCAATATTATGTATTTTTGTTGTTGTTTTTATTTTTATTTTTTTTTTCAATTTAATAAAAGGTCTGTTCTTTTACTCACTTAAACTCCTGAAATCACCTGAATGCTCCTAAATTCTAACTTTTCTGTTCTTTTACTCAAGATTTTTGTAGGTTCTGTCACTTTTGAAGGTGACAAATATTTCCCCTTTCTCCCGATTTTACACGCAAACATTTCTTGCGGGAGAATTGTAAATTCTGTCGAACCATAAGAAATACATGAATGTTTTTGACGTTTGATATAATTTTGTGCATTTGAGATTTTTGCTGTCGAGTGTTCTTTTACTTTTTACTCATTGAAATTTGACAGTTTTCACAAAAACTAACGAAAAAGTAAAAGAACAAAACTATAATCAGTTTCAAATTCAGAAATTTTGTTTGGTTTGTCTAAGAAAAAGACAGCTGACACACGGCCAGTTGCCAATTTGAGGTCAGAGATTTTTTTAATTTCGCAAGCTCTCTTGCAAAAGAGTGGAAAAGAGAAAATAAAAACATAAGACGTCAATTTGAGTCCGGTTACTTGTAGATGGAACTATCAGGTACTATCAAGGTTGGTTTTCTGCTTGGTTCGAGAGTTCTTTGACAGAAGCAAGCAGAGAACACACAATACAAACTTATGTAAAAAACAAAAACTGCTTCTGTGAAAATTCTTAGGATGGCACCACCATCGTTTTCCATCTTGAAACTACCCCCCAAATATATATACAAAGGTCCGGTTGAAACGCGCTCATGGAACATGGACTAATAATGTCGTTTTCCATTGGTCTTTTTTTTACGTTTCTTCTTCTACCCCCAATGGAACAGAACAAAATGGGAGAGTTTTGCTGTTCTCAGAAGCTTTTCGTACGTCAAATTCAGTCCAATGGAATGGTTTCAGAAGAATTGTGGACTCATCCGAATGTTCCTAGACGTCAAATGGAAAACGACAAGTAAAATCGGTCAATCGGTTTTTTAAACGTCAACAAAATTCAATGTAATTTTCAGTTTTGACAGATCTCACAAATTCCCCGCAAGAAATTTGGATAGAGAGGACATATTTTTCTCCTTCACAATCTCTTTCTTTTGACAGAAACATCACAGAGCTGAACAGAATGCGTCGCCAGTCGCCCGGCGACTAAATTAATAGCTGTCAAAAATGTGAAGTTTGTATGGAAGTCGAGCATTAGCAACACAATGCGTCATTCAAAACTTTAACTTTTTTCAACTGATGGCGGTTTTAATTGGCAATCTGGAAGTTAAAAAAAAAAAAAACATTCTGAATGCGTGCAATTGGGCATAAGTGACAGTTTTCATTCTGAAAAGAAGTGAATTCCCTTCTGATTTTAAAACCAGAATGCTTTTTTTAGATTCCAGTTTGCTAATTATAAGCGCCATTAGTCGCGTTCACGGGCACTGCCTCTTGCGAAGACCTGACAAATCTTCCAAGAGTATCAATCTGTCATGAAAAAGTGCTTCTCAACTCTGCCGTTCGGAATCGGTATTAAATTGTAGGTCCCCTCAATTCTTCACATGCACTCAAAGAATTGTTGATGAGAGTAAGCCACTTAGGCCTTGGCTCTTCAAGAGCTGTCGCGCCACTCTATTTATTTATTTTTTTAGTCGCGCGACGATCTGACGTCTGTTTTTATATCGTGTTGTTGTTTACAAATGTTTTAAAGCGAAAATAGTTTTGATAATGTTTGGGCATATTTGATAGCCCGTCGAGCGACTGCATTGTGTTCACAAATTTGTCACCGATTTGAGAAGCGAATTTTTGACAGCTGTCATTTTATTCACATTTTATTAAGACCGTGTGCGAATTCAGTTAAAAATGGGTTAAAACTTGACGTTTGGTAAAATTTTGACATTTCGCATTAAATAAAATTTGACTAGCTGTGGAGCAAGTTAAAATATGACAGTAGTGGTTAAAAATTCATCCATTTTTAACCACAGTTCATCCTGTTCGCACACGGCCTAAGTAAAAGAACAGAACAATGAGCTAAATTTTGTGTTTAAGGGAGTAATCGAACGGAACGGATTTTTTAGGTCGTTCATTTTTTGGGCACTTTGGAAAAGCTGTCAAATTTTGAAAAGTGCGAATGAAATCTTACTGGATTTCCTATAAAGTCATGTCGTTTTCCATTGGACGTCCAGAAGTATTCGGAAGGGTCCAGAAGTCTTCTGTGAAACCATTCCATTGGACCGACTTTGACAGACGGAATGATTCTGAGCAGAACTCTTCCGTTTTGAAAACAGAATCGTCCGAAGAATGACACATACATCATTTCATAACCCATTCCATTGGAGATAGAAGAAGAAACGTCAAAAAAATACCAATGGAAATCGACATAAGAGAACGCTTTGACATCAAAAATCGTGCATTTTTCAGTAATATTTGAGAAATCATACAACAATCAAAACAGACAGGGGAAATGCAATAATCTTGAGTAAACGAACAACATTTAGGATGAATTTTTGTGAATTCGCGAGTTTAAGGAAGTAAACAAACGGAACCACAAATGCACAAAAAAAAAAAACACTCAAACTATTTTAGAGTAGGGCAACCCTTTTGGTTCACTTAACAAAAAACTCCCCTTGCCCCTTTTATCTGCAACCCACTGCACAAATGGAACAACAACCCACCTGTTTTAAAAATTTATTATGCGACATATCCCAAAACCGAATCCAATTGAAAATCAAGATCACTGCGACGAGAATTCAATGATAACGATTGTGTTGGTGCTGCTAAATATGATCCGGCAGCAGCGGCGTTTAATGCAAAATTTGACAACGTCAACGACGATAAATGTGACGTAAGGGGAAATGCAAACAACAAAAACAACGCTGACGACAAATTTGACATTTCACTCAATCCACTGAACACACAGACAGACACTGAGCTGCGCCGCCAAATTGTCAACCGAAAAACTTGTTTTTATCGTTGCGTCTCTTTCTAACACACTCAAAGGCTATATTTCAATTCATACACACACTAGAATATTTTTTCTTTTAGCCTCTCTATCTTGCGCACTGCGGAATTTCACTTAAACTTTATTTTCTTTTTTTTTCTTAAAACTTTTTATTTACTTTTCTTTTTTTTTCTGTATGCAATTTTTCACAGTTTTTCATTAATTAAAAAAAAAAAAAACTAGAAAAGGAAGGAGGGCCACTGGTTGCAAGCAAACGCGAAAACACTCAACGTCTAAAACTCAAGCACGAATAATTTTCTTATTTCCCATTCACGACGAGTTGCACTCACGTTTTTGGCCTCAAAATCTACTTAATTACGCCATAATTACGAATATTATTAAATTATTTTGCCCTTGCTATTGGATTTTGCTTTATTCTTCACTTTCATTTGCTGTGGAATTCTCGCTTGTATAATAATGCGATCAAGAATTAAATGCGCGAGTGTAGGAATGGGAATGTTTTTTTTTTTTTCTTTTCTTCAATTTTCACTCAAACTTTGCTTCGATTTTGCAAATTAATGGCCATTCAATGAGGATTTTCTGTGTCGCGTAACCCGTAATGTGAAGCTTTCATGTGAAAATCGTTCAACGGATACAAATGAAAACAAATCGAACACGTAACACAACACGAGCGATACACAAAAAACTGAACAACAACACAACGAACGAACGTTCTCTCAGTATATTCGTTTTCTATTTTCAATTCAATTTAACCGACCGACCTCGACCACCGTCACCGACACCTGCCCCGCACGCATCAACGTAGGTACTCGAAGATTTTCGTTTCGAAATTTTCCTTTTTTTTTTTGTTTTCAAACGCACTAAAAAAAGCTTAACGTTCCGATTTTTGACTTCATCGTCCCAATTTGGTGGTATTGATGTCGATGAGAAAATTCCCCCGAGCCGATATTCAACGAAAATGACCTCAAAATCGTTTTTGCTTTTCTCTTTTCGAAATTTTTTCACACACTCCTGCCTCTACTTTCCACTAGTTGGCTATAATTCGATGATTTGCGAAGTAAAGAATTTTCCGAAATCCATTTGACACCGAGAGATTTCTATCTATTCAGAAAAGATATTTTTGTATGCAGGTGTTTGACCGAATTTCAGGCTTTTTTCACGATTTATCGAACGAATTTGAGGGGTGAGGATTTTTTTGTTTGATATTCGTGCTCGAGCGCACTGACGAAAACTTTTAAATTGAATTTATTTTATTGAAATTTTTTTTATTTTAAATATTTTTATTTGAAGAGAACGAAATTTAAGTGTCACAGAACGATGTGTGTATGCGTACGCAATCACTACGAAAATGAGGATGAATTTTGAATGAAAATCCAATATGGCGTATTTTTGGCATTTCGCGGAGGGGAAATTGCTGAATTGAGTTGGTAAGGTAGTTTTGAATGTCAAAGTGACGTTTATGAAAGAGTGTAAGTAAGGGCGTGTTGTAAGGTCGGTAGAAAAAGTGCAGTGCAGTTGTTTTGTTGTAATATAATAATTTTAAGCAATAATTTATAATAATTCATATTGAAAATTAATTTTCAGATTCATAGTATGTTCCCACTGACTTGATTTAGCTAATATGATTTATAAATTGCGATGAGCGTTGCCACTGAACTTTTACCTCATTTATCTTGACATATTCTACAATCTTGACATTACTTTTGAACTTTTCAATGAATATGACACAAAATTTGAGTTTCGGCTGTCAAAAGAAAAACAAAATGAATTTAAAATGAATTTTATTCATTACATGAGCATGAAATCATTCAGCCTGGAATTATCGAGGTGATTTATACCTTACTAAGGCCGTGTGCGAATTGGATGAATTGTGGTTAAAAATAGATGAATTTTTAACCACTACTGTCATATTTTAACTTAAATTTAAATTCGCAGACGGACTAAGAAATAAACAAGTTAACAGTCCTATTCTGGAGTCACAGGTCATAATTTTTTGTGAGGTTGTTTTTGTATAAGCCTAGTACGCTGCTGATGCGAAACGAAAATTCCCATACAAAAATGACATGACGAAATCATAAACGAAAAATTTCGCTGTGCTTTTCGTTTTTCAGTACGCTGCTGAACGACGAAATGTGTCATTTTAGTGGATAGATGTACTAGATTTCTTAGTACAATTCCCCACTCTTTACGTTCTCAATTTAATTGCCCTGCATATTAATTGCTTGCGAAATTTTGACGTTTAATTTTTTTATTGAAAAAAAATTGTTTAAGCCTAGTAAGCAGCTGAAGTGAAACGAATTTTTTCATAACTTATCAATTGTTTTTGAAAGCTGACAGAACTCTCCACAAATATTTTTCCACTGTGGTTTTCGTTTTCATTTCGCTCTGCACTTGGAGACCGCCGAAAAAATTCGTTTCACTTCAGCTGCGTACTAGGCTATACTGCGAAAAACCTCACAGAAAATCGACCACAGGTGGGCTTATTTTTGTGACTGCCAACTGATTTGTCAAAACAAATCAAAGAAAAAAAATAGAGTTTTATGCCAGAGGGTATCAGCAATTGGAATCGGTATGAGTACTGAAGGTCAAAGGACATAATTTATTATAAATTGATGAAAATGTCATATTAAAAAATAAAGAAAGAATAAATTTGTCAAAAAAAGAATTTATTCAACTATTTCATAGCAAATTCTAAACAGAAATCCAGGTGAAACTTGCCCTTTAATTCAGAATTGATCGCTACAACGAAGGAGATTTTTGAAGGTTCCATTATCATCCCACTCGGTATTCCAAGATTTGGCAATCAGCCAGTAGGGTGTATAGTTCTCCCCAAGACCTTTTGGATGAACATTGCATCTCCATTTTCAATTTCTTGTTTTTTTTTGTGCAACAGAAATGTCAAATTCGTTAGTTATGATCTGCTAAAGAGTACATCACAATTTTTAAGTTTTTGTGAGGGTCACAAGTTGTGAGTTATGAATACGAAAAAGTCGCAAAATCAAGTTCACCTCCAGTTATGAGGTTATTGTGACTTATGAGGTATCAGTGAGGTTGCCCAGAATAGGGCTGTAAATCATCGATTTCAAGGCCGCGTATGACAGCATCTATAGAGAAGAACTGTATAAAGCCATGTCCAGTTTTGGCATCCCTACAAAACTCATTCGCCTGAGCATGATGACAATGGATAACTCGCGCTGCTCCATCAAAGTCGGTAACGACCTCACCGACGCCTTCGATGTCAAAAAAAGCTTTAGACAAGGTGATGCACTGTCATGCGAATTCTTCAACATCATATTGGAACGAATAGTGCAGAACTCCCACGTCAACACTAGAGGCACTATCTTCCAGAAGTCTGTGCAACTACTCGGGTACGCTGATGACATTGATATCATTGGGAGAACGCAGCGTGATGTCAACAGTGCTTTTGCGAGTATACAGACAGAGGCTGAAAAATGGGTTTAGCGGTCAATGAGGGTAAAACAAAGTATATGCTGTCATCTAGAAAGGACACCCAACACCGACGTTTTGGACTTTTGTCCATATAATAGACGCATTTAATTTCGAGGTAGTTAGGGACTTTGTATACCTTGGCTCCGCTATCAACACGGACAACGACATCAGCGCCGAGATCAGACGAAGAATAACTCTTGCTAATCGCTGTTTCTTCGGGCTAAGAAAGCAATTGAGCAGTAAGGCCCTCTCTCGAAAAACTAAGGTGACGCTCTATAAGACCCTCATCATCCCCGTCCTGCTATATGGTGCAGAAGCATGGACCTTGTCTAAAACGGATGAGAGCGCACTTGGCCGTTTCGAGAGAAAGATTCTACATACGTAAGATCTATGGTCCTGTCTGCATAAACGGTGAATGGAGGAGAAGATTTAACGACGAGCTGTACGGGCTGTACAGTGACACTGACTTAGCTAAAAGAGTGAAGGTCCAAAGACTCAGACGGCTCGGTCACGTGGAGAGGATGGACACCAATACTCCGGCCCGTAAAGTCTTCGAATCCACCCCAGATTGAAGACACAGTAGAGGAAGACCAAGGCTCAGGTGGCGCGCGCAAGTTGAACACGACCTCAACCAACTCGGCGTACGAAACTGGAGACAGCTAACTAGGGTCCGAGCTGACTGGAGAGGTTTGTTGGTTGAGGCCCAAGTCCATCCCGGACTGTAGCGCCACCTTAACAAAAACAAAACAAAACAAATCAGGTAATATCAAATCATTGAAAATGCATGGAAAATCATGAAATTAATTATGGGATTTAGATAAATCAAGTGGATTTAGCTAAATCACGTTGGTGGGAACATGTTATAAAGCTAGCGTATTAGCGGATTTACATGTATATGCATCTTTAATTCTGCAAAATAAGTGGTGCAAAATATTAAAGTCATGCTCGATCGATAAAAATAAATAAATAAATAAATAAATAAATAGAGTGCACGACAGCTCTTGAAGAGCCAAAGCCTAGGTGGCATACTCAACAATTGCTTTGGCTCTTCAAGAGCTGTCGTGCACTCTATTTATTTATTTATTTATTTATTTTTATCGATCGAGCATGACTTTAATATTTTGCACAACTTATATTTTGCAGAATTAAAGATGCAATCAACAATTCATTGAGTGCGTGTGAAGAATTGAGGGGACCTACAATTTAACGCCGATTCCGAACGGCAAAGTTGAGAAGCACTTTTTCATGACAGATTGATACTCTTAGAAGATTTGTCAGGTCTTCGCAAGAGGCAGTACCCGTGAAAGACGACGTTCTGCTTAGCAGCCAACGACTATACTTTTAATAGTCTGTCACCGGGCTATGAAAAATTATGGAAATTAAACAGGAGTAGGTATAATGTTATCTTTAACTTTGTATGATTGAAGTATATCTCGACCGCTTTACTTTTCTTGAAATTTGCAGATCAAGATGTTGCAAATGCATGTTAATCCACTATTAAGGAGACTCACTTAATTGCATCCCCACTCCTCGAAATTGACAATTTTCCCATAAGAGTCCAAAAATTGTATGTATTTGCTAATATGTTCGCCTGTACTAAAACATCTACGTCTTCTTTTTGTCATTCCCTCATTTTTTGGAAATACATTTTCTTAGTCTTGCTTCCTTTTTTCCCTCAGACATTCAAATAGGGTAGAATTACATACGCCTGCATTGCAACATGCTCAGCTATCCATCGAATAGTGTCGAAGGCTTTCCGGGCCGGAATATTGATGTCCATCTGCTCTAAATAACCGACCATGTCGTTGTTCAACAACCGCTGTTGTATCTTCCCCATCAATTGACACGGGGCCAAAGATGACGCGAAGAGCTTTCCTCTCGAAACAGCCTAAGGTACATTTATCCGATTTTGTCAAGGTCCACACTTCTTCATTATACAGCTGGACTGGGATGAAGAGGTTTTATAGAGTTTTACCTTAGTTGGTCGAGATTGCTGTTCCACTTAATTGCCTTCTTAGCCCAAGGAAACAGCGATTTTCAAGAGTTATTCTTCGTCTGATCTCGGCAAGGGTGTTATTGCCCGTATTAACAGCGGAGCCTAAGTAGGCAAACTCTATTGTTACATTCTGTGTGAGCCGTCGGTGTTGGGTGTCCTTCCTCGAACTCAGCACACTTCGTTTTTCCCTCATTTACCGCTGAAACCAATTTTTGCCGCTTCTGTCTCAATTCTCACAAAGGCGCCGTTGACATCACGCTGTGTTCTTCCTCAAGAATGATGTTAAAGAAATTGCATGAGAGTACATCGCCTTGTCTGAATCCTTTTATTACATCTAAAGATTCCGTAAGCTCGTTGCCAACCTTGATGACGCAGCGTAAGTTCTCCATCGTCATTTTGCACAAACGAACGAGCTTGGCAGGGGTGCCAAAACTAGACATGGCTTTATACAGTCCGTCTCTGTTGATGCTGTTATACGATCGATGAAAAGGTGGTTGGTATCGATTTAGAGTTCATTGGTTTTTTCCAGGATCTACCGCAAAGTGAAAATTTGGTCGATTGTTGACTTTCCTGGACTGAAGCCACATTGACAAGGTCAATCAGATTGTTGACGAAAGGCTTCAGACGTTCACATATTACTGCAGAGAGTATCTTATAAGCTACTTTACATCAAGCCTCTGTAGTCGCCAGAGTTTAGAGAATCTCCCTTCTTCATGAACGGGCAAGCAATGCTGAGGTTCCATTCATCGAGCATGCATTCTTCCGACCATATCTTTCAGATGATTTATGGCACGCTCCTATCTAGATCGTCGCTCTGCTACTTTGAACAGCTAGGCAACTAGGCCATCTGATCCAGTGGCTTTGTTGGATATCAGCTGTGATATTGCCGTTTTCACTTCTTCTAGGTCGGGTTCACAGAATTGTGGTCTATTATCGTAATCGATGAAAGAATCCTGCCTGACAGCGGGATTTTGTTCGTCATCGCTGTTATATTGTCTACAGAAGTGGTCTTTCCAAATTCCCAGCATTCCCTTGATGTTCCCTTGTTTATCTCCGCAGGCATCGGTTCTAGCTCGATGACCTTGAGAAAGCTGTTTTACCTTCCGATAAAACCTCCGAACTTCATTCGTGCTGTTGCCTCTCTCAACATCCTCGATCTGACGCTTCTCTCTCCTCTTTTGCTCGTAGAGCTCACAAGCAGCTCTTGTATATATATATATATATAATATGATGTTGTATGAAAATTTACTTCACGCACGATTTGTGTGATTCCAGATACAACTGTCAAATTGCAATTGTATGTGAAAATCTGGGCCGGAATCATGTAACGCGATAGTTGATTATCAAATATTATTTATCGTTTTTGATTATCAACTTTACTTTGCTCCATGTAAGCTGATCAAAAAAAAACTTTGATTTGTTGGCATTACTGTTTTCGGAGAAAAAAATTTCGTCCGTTTTGACATTTTTCCTAACCCCGATTCAGACTGGGAATGAAATATTTTCTAAGGACCAGGTCACACTTTTCACTAATAAAAGTACACAAAGTCATTCTCCGCCACAAATGTTTGAGTTTGACATTTTTACTCCACCGTTGCTGTAGATTAGGAAAGGTATGTTCACGATTTACAGACAAAAATAAAATTTTGCAATCTTACACCTTTTTGTTGCACCGGATTTGGTTTATTATTTGATTTGTTTTTGCTTCAAACTTGTCAGATATTATTTAAATATATATTATAAGCATATACAATGTCAATATATATTTGATTTTTTAATAAAACGACATAAATATTTGAAAACGACACCTAAATAGGTGTCGAATGAAATTATCGCAAATAACTGACTATCAATTTGATAATCACCTTACATAGAGCAAAAACCCTGATTTTGATTATCACCTATCGCTTATCGCGTTACGTGATTCCAGCCCTGTGTTAATCGACTGGAATTGATCCTGATATGCTGTTTCCACTAACAACAAAAACAAAAAAACGAAGTAGATTTAGAACACATCTTCTTATATGCTGATTCCACTGACGCTAATCCGAGATTCCGCGAAGTAGGTTAAGAACAAATCTCGACTTTTCTGGAATTTAGGGTAGATAAAACGTAGTATTATACTAAACGTTCTCTTATTCAACGATTTGGCTTGCGAATATGTACCCTAAATTCTAAATTCCTAAATCAAAGATTTACATCAAGTGAAAACGTAGTATAAATGCACCTTAAGAATATGGAGTTGTCGTTCTTATTTTGATAACCTGTCGCTACTATCGGTATCGAAAGAAAGATACTGGCATCACTGTTTTTTCTATCCATTTGACGTCTGTCAAAATTTTATAATTTTGACAAACATTTTGAATTGAAAGTCCCGCTTCTGTAACCGAAATAGATATTCCGAGTAAAAACCTCACGCTTTCCTCACAAAACATTCAACTTTCCCAGTGTAAATATATTCCGAGGTAAAGCCTAAACTAACTAATCAATTCAGATTAATAGAAAGCTTAATCCGTTTAAGGAATAGAACGGAAAACAAAAAAGCCGGCATGTCATCAGCTGCAGCTCTTGAGTGCAAGAAATTATGCATGTTTCGATGCTTGAACGCCGTTGGACTCAGCATTGCTATGCAATACATCCTTCTCACAATCTTCCTCCTGTTCGTGAATTTTGACTTATTCCACCCAATCAACTGGATTGCCACAACTTTCCGTCTAATGTACTCATTCTACACTTGGCTATCTATCATGCCGTTGATCAGTTCGGTAATTGTCTTTGGTGTTTTAATGGGCAAATCGTTTCTCAGTGTGAAGAAGTACTATGCAACAAGGTTTCGTTGGTTTATTGCGACTGCTCTGCGAAAAATGCTATTCTTTGCCATTCATGTGATGGTGGGCTTCCTAACTGCATGGCTCTATGCCAGATTCTTGCATCAGGATTACAGGTAAGCAAGCTCAATCTCTACGTTGATCAACGATGTTCATCATTCTTTTGTTCTCAGATCCATCATGTTCCCCAAATTCGATCGGTCTTTCGTTAACAGTCGCTACACTTTTCTTCTATTCACCGGAGTCCTGTCCGGAATGTATTTCTTCGTCAAGGAAAATCTCATACATGAATCCGAAATCGAGTTTCCGATTATTCAAGAGAAGAAATTCATCAAAATTCGCTCCATTGTCTACTCAACTCTGTACGGTTCTCTTGTGAAATCATTTGTACCGAATTTGTGCTTTGGCCTGTGTTACTGGCTGCTAGGTGCTTCATTCAACAGAGCAATAGCGCGCCTTTTCGAATTGGAAATCGACGAAAGTTACAACTCTCTATTTGCCATTCTAACCAGTTTCCGGATGCTTTTCTATGCCTGGATCTTATCGTCACAGATTCTCTGCAACATGGAACTCATGAGGCAGTTCTTCTCGGTCCTGCTTGCCGAAGAAATGCATTTTGTTATCGAAAAGAATCCTGTCGTTGCAACTTCTCAAGCCGAAGTAACTCTAGTTGAAGCTCTTGCGCTGAAAGATGTTCCTGTCGTTCAGCAAATGGCATGTCTGGACGTTTACACCTTGTCCTCAGCCAAGGCTACAAATCGACGACAGGAAGTGTTTGCTCTATCCATTCCCGGGGGACATCCCTACAACTGGAATCAGCTAAGCGGGCAATGTTTAAGCCTTCTCAATGCATTCACCGAAGAACTATCTTCGTCTGTGAAACGAATTGCAACAATGAAAAATGCGCCACCTCAATGCCATTTCAAACCTTTGGCCGGTGAGACAGCGGAACGAATTCTCCTCAGGCAATACAATGAAACCTATGGCATACGAAGAATGATGTCAGATCCGGTTCAGTCACCACCTCAGACTCAATGTGGTCCCATTGTTCCAGAACCAACGAATCCATGCGACCGAATCAACGAAATACTCGAAAATATCCAGAAAACCATAGACGAGGCAGCTAGGACAGCGTTGTACGCAGTTCCTGGTGTGTTTTATTTATTCGGTGAAAAGGATGGAGCCAAAACTGCTTTTGTCTTGTCGAATTCGCAAGCGATTGTGTGGCTAACGCAGGGCTTGGCTGGCATTTGTGCGAGTTCATTGCACGAAGACAAATACGGAGTTGTACAGAATGAACTTCCGAAAATTATCAAATCGCTGCTTAAGCTCAAACTGGAATTGGACAAACTGAATAATGTCAATTTGAATGGAAAGAAACTCGATCGCAATCTTATTGGACTGAAAAATGCCGTTAAAAGGAGTCTGTATCGCATTTGTACGGTTTTTGGGGATTATATGAGAGATTTGGTGGACGATCAGGATGACTTAAGACTGTTGCAGTGTTTCCTGAGTTACCAAGAGACGTAAGGAGTTTGAATTTGACTGCGTTGTTTATTTTGAGGTTATAAGTTTTTTTTTTCCTGACTTTATTGTAATGTAACTTATTAATAAATTTTATAAGAAAAACTATGATTATTTTTTAGGAGGACTCTGGGCCTCACCCAACAAACATCTCCTGCCAGCTCGATTGCTAGCTAGCTGTCTCCAGTTTCGCACGCAAAGTTGGTTTAGGTCCTCTACCACCTGAGACGCGGTCTTCCTCTTCTGCGACGTCCTTCCGGGTTGGATTCGAAGACTCTACGAGCCGGAACATTATTTTCCATTCGCTCAACATGAACCAACCATCTAAGTCGTTAGACCTTAAGTTTTCTGGCTAGGTCAGTGTCGCTGAACAGCTCGTTCAGTTCTTGATTGAATTTTCGTCTCCATTCTCCATTAATGCAGGCAGGACGAAAAATCACTCAAAGAATTTTTCTCTCGAAGTAGCCCAAAGCGTTTTCATCAGCTGTTGTCATGGTCCATGTCTCTGCAGCATACATTAGGACCGGGATGATGAGAGTTTTGTACAGTGACACGTTAGTTGCTCGAAAGAGGACTTTTCAAAGTCCAAAAAAACAGCGATTGGCAAAAGTGATTCTTCGTTTGATTTCAGCGCTCGTGTTGTTGTCTGAGTTCATAGCGGATCCCACTATGACTACCTCGAAGTTAAATCTGTCAATGTTGAAGTTTGCTCCAAGACGTCGTCGGTGTTGGTTGTCCCTTCTTGTTAACAGCATTAACTTGGTCTTGCCCTCGTTAACAGCTAGACCCATCTTCCTGGCCTCCGTCTCAAGACTCACAAACGCTCCACTGGCATCAAGCTGTGTTCTCCCAATTATGTCGATGTCGTCTGCGTATCCTAGTAGCTGGACGGACTCTTGAAAGATTGTGCCTCCGGTGTTGTCTAAAACCTTTTTTGACATCAAAAGCGTCCGTTAGGTTTTTTCCAACCATGATGGAACAGCGTGAGTTTTCCATTGTCATCTTACACAGACGGACGAGTTTTTCTGGGATGCCAAAACTAGACATTGCTCTACATAATTGGAAATCGATGAAAAGGTAGTTGGTTTCGATTTGAAGTTTCTTGGTTTTCTCCAAGATCTGCCGTAGGGTGAATATTTGATCGATGGTGGACTTTCTGGGTCTGAAGCCACACTTTCGGTTTAACGTTGAACCTTTTACTGTTTCAAAATTTCAAATAGAAATTTGAATCACTTAGCAGTCACATGCCTTCCAACAATAGTCCGTCAATTGACGCTTCTATTTTGTGAATATCGGACCAATCGAGGTAACCGTCGGAGCGGATTCTTCTCCGAATTCCTCCGGATTTTGCTTCGAGACCTCGATTGGGCCATATATACATGGCATGGCCCTGATACTGGCACCAAAATTAAGCGCCTCAAAAATAGGATCAATTAATCAATTCTAAAATGAATTTCTATTAAAAATAAGATCGATCAATTGTTTGGAAATAGTCGATTAAAAGGGTTGCTTTTGAAATTAAACTTTTCAAATCCTGGAAGTCGTTTAGAAATAACCTTTTTTTACTTTTTGGTTTCGCTTTCCTGTTTCCTCATTGAGCTGGAACTCAACTAATAAATTCTTGTAGTAACGCCCCCATTCTGCGGACGGGTTATGATTGTACTAAAAAGGTTGCAATTACAATGGGCTTTGGTTATATTCAGATTCTGCTTCTCTGCTAGGTCTTAAGATGGCGCTATAATCTGTTGCCAGGTTGATTGTACTAACCAATATAATATATACAAAAACAATGACATAACTTTTGTATCTATTGAATAAGAAGTACAAGAAGCGGTGTAAGCTACACGTACAGTGTACGTGAGTGAAGCAACAAAAATTTCAATTTTTTTTTTACTTTGCTGTCAAACTTTGCTGTCAAACTTTGCCTGCGCTGTCATTTTGGTGAGCGGTAATTGGTCCAATGTCCATAGAATTTATTTGATCTTGGTTTGTAGTTTCATCTGTCAAAAAAAAACAAAAACTCGAATTCAGGGGTGCATTTATTTTTGTTGGTGATCGTTAGGCGCTACACAATTTCTTGTGCTTTTTAACAAGTTGTTCAATGAATGTGCTTTCGAATACGACCCGAAAAAGCACAATAAATTTGATGAATTAATCGATGCACAATCGATATAATCTTGATTCAATCAAATTTCACTTGGTGCCCCTGAGATTAACCATTCAACTGCAGACCAGACCTGTTGTAATACGTTTGTGTTTGTGAAAGTCACAAGGAAAAATGCTTCACTCATTGACTTACTATATAGTATGTCAATGGCTTCACTTCTTTTTCATAAGACTTCTTTTTCAATGAATAGTGATTACACATCGAACACTGTGGAAATGCATCGGGGCGAAAAAAGAGCGACATCGAACAGTTCAGTGCGATATCAGAGCGATCGAACCGACCTGTTATCGATTAAATTGGCGTTTTTCTTTTTTACCTCTGAGTAGATTAGATCAGATCACGGATGTGTCAAAGCGAAGCTCTGAGCAGATCATATTCAATGTCCTCCGATTTAATAAAGAAACAAACCTGAGCACTGAAATTGAATTTTTTTACTTATTCTTATTTTAACAATTTTTTTTTTCATTTTATGTTTGTTTTTGTCTGTAAAATCCGAAAAAAAAGGAAGTTGTCTTCGCTCAGCTATCTGCTCTATTTGCTCGGTCGATTTATCCTGAGCAAATAGATTTAGCTCAGAGCATGAAAATTCTTAGCTCCGATATATCGGAGGTAAAAGAGAAACACAGATTTTTTTTGACACATCCGTAATCTAATCTGCTCGGAGGTAAAAAAGAAAAACGCCAAATAATTTGTCTCTTGCTATCGATATTTTTTTATATTTCCCTCCAGAGATTTCTTTCTCTTATGTATTATCTCTGTTTTTGTCATTAATTTTCAGTTTTTTTGCCTTCGTTTGGCACAATTCGTTTGATATTGAAAACCTAACAATCGCAGCTGCTTTTTATTTGCATTTTCATAAAATATTTTTAAAGAATTTCCATACTTTGTATTCCAGTTTCTACAATTTTTTAACATTCATCAATACAATAAGGTAAGCTCTACTTGTTTAACAATTTAATCATGAAACATGAGTACCCTGTGCTGTGTGTTATATCTTTGTTAACAATTCAACAGAGAAATGTACCGCTTGAATTTGGACAAAATGGAAGTGATAAAGATTTGTTTTTTGATTTAGGAAAGTTGCCCTTTATAACTGCAAGACCTTTGTTTTCTTTAATTTCACAATTAATCGTTCGTTCACGTGTTGGTACGCATTTACTTTCATCTTTGCACCCGCCTCGTGTCGTATAAAGTTTGGAATTAATTTGCTCTCTACAGACACTTTCACACACTCGTGGGGTAGATCATGACTGAAAAGAAAATGTATGCACTTGCACATGGTGGCGCCTTTTTTGAGATTTTATCCTGATGGCATGTTTCCCTCGAATATTGTCTTTTGCTTAGAGGTCCGTTCTTTTGCTTTTTGGGCAGTTTGTGTAAAAACTGTCAAAAATCATCCCCACTCGAAATTTTGTGATTCACCCAAAAAGTAAACGAACGCTTCACACCAAAAATCTGCCGAATGCACAAAATTATGTCAAACGTCAACAAAATTCAATGTACTTCTTATGGTTTGACAGAACTTAACAAACTTCTTCGCGTCGTCTACAGGCTCTGGTGCGTGATCTTAGACCACAGGTCGACTGTTTTACCTTTTCGTTAACTGTTTCCTGTTTTGTCTAGAGGGTGGGATTCTCATTTTCCCACTTTTTCTTTTTGAAAAATCGCTGCTAGGAGAGCTCGCCAACAGCATGACTCCAGTCTTCCATGGTTCTTAATTAATTACCTACAGCCGCTTGCAAAGCAGGAGTAACGTAGTGGTGGTCTTTTGAACGTCACAAAATCGAAGCCGCCTACCAATGCATGAAGGTTGAGAGCCTGATGCACTACAGCCAACCATCGGAAACGGTCCGTCGCATGCACTCTCCTGTCGCAAAAACCAAGCGCTGCTACGGTTCGCCGCTGAACCTTCTGCTTCATTCGCATACCGCAAACCGGACCGAAAATCCATCGAAGAATTTTTCTTTCGAAAGTGCACAGTGTCAATTCCCCTTTTTTTAGTTATCGTCCAACACTCGGCGCCGTAGAGTAGGACTGGTAAATAGCACACTGTCGAAAGGAGTGAGGAGTTTTGAACCCAGTTGTTTTGCCAAACCGAAGCAGCAGCAGTTCGCCAGGGTAATTCTTCTCCACTCCAATCCCCCATCTCCACTAAGGTGTCGTTCGTGGGATTGATGTTTGTTCCAAGGTAGGTGAACTCCTTAACTACCTCGAAATTGCTGCTACCAACAGTGACGTTTTGTCCTAGCCGGTGGACAGATGTTGCTTTGTTTGTTGCTAGCATGTACTTTGTTTTGTCCTCATTCAGTTCAAGACCAACGAGTTTTGCCTGTTCTTCAATCGCTGTGAAGACCTCAATCACAGCTCTCTTGGATCGACTGATGATGTCTATCAGAGCTGTAAAAGAATGCAATCTTTTCGTATTGCATCGTCAAAAGTCCCATTCATTTAACTAAATTTTGGGAATGCATTCACATTCTTTATGGCAATACTTTGACTTCGATAAAAAATTCGCAGTTAATTTTGAAGTCTTTTGAATAAAAATCATTTAGAGCAGTTAAAAGACTTGAAGTCAAAAGAATGCATTACTTTTAACTGCTTGCATTCTTTGAAGTCTTTTGCATTCTTTGCATTCTTTTGTATCTTTGCATTCTTTTGCATTCTTTTGCATTCTTTGCATTCTTTTGCATTCCTTGCATTCTTTTGCATTCTTTGCATTCTTTTGCATTCTTTGCATTCTTTTGCATTCTTTTGCATGCAAGAATGAAAAGAATGCAAAGAATGCAAAAGAATGCAAAGAATGCAAAAGAATGCAAAAGAATGCAAAAGAATGCAAAGAATGCAAAAGAATGCAAAGAATGCAAAAGACTTCAAAGAATGCAAGCAGTTAAAAGTAATGCATTCTTTTGACTTCAAGTCTTTTAACTGCTCTAAATGATTTTTATTCAAAAGACTTCAAAATTAACTGCGAATTTTCCTTTAAAGTTAAGTACTGACATGAAGTTAAAATACTCAAAAAATAAGTCTTTTTATTCATTTAACTGCAATACCAAAATGATTGCATTCTTTTACAGCTATGATGTCTATGTCATTCGTAAGCCTAGGAGCTGGGTCTATATGTTTTTTTCTCTTTCGCACTTGCTGGTAAGAAAAAGACATTCGACATATGACACGGCACTACGGCAGTCAAATTAGTTAATTTTCATCTTCCACTTGAGTGCGCCACCTGAGTCGCGGTCTTCCTCTCCTTCTGCGTCCCTCGGGAATAGCGTCGAAGGCTTTCCGGGCCGGAGCATTGGTGTCCATGATCTCTAAATGACCGAACCATCTAAGTCTCTGGCTAGGTTCACGTCGTTGTACAACCCGTAAAGTTCGCTGTTGTTTCTCCTTCTCCATTCCCCATCAATGCACACGGGGCCAAAGATAATCCGAAGAATTTTCCTCTCGAATCAGCCTAAGGCACATTCATCCGATTTTGTTAGGGTCCGTGCTTCTGCACCATATAGCAGGACAGGGATGATGAGGGTGTTGTACAGTTTTACATTAGTTGCTCGAGAGAGGCCTTTTCCATTCAATTGCTTTGTTAGCCCAAAGAAACAGCGATTAGCAAGAGTAATTCTTCGTCTTATCTCAGCGCTGGTGTTATTGCCCGTGTTGATAGCGGAGCCTAGGTAGACAAACTCCTTAACTACCTCGTATGCGTCTTTTGTGACGTTCTGTCCGAGTCTTCGATGTTGGGTGTCCTTTCTCGAAGACAGCATGTACTTCGTTTTTCCCTCATTTACCGCTAAACCCATTTTTGCCGCTGTGTTCTTCCCATTATATCAATATCGTCGGCGTACGCGAGAAGTTGAACA
Source organism: Sphaerophoria taeniata (assembly GCA_943590905.1). NCBI lineage: Eukaryota > Metazoa > Arthropoda > Insecta > Diptera > Syrphidae > Sphaerophoria > Sphaerophoria taeniata. The sequence goes on from OX016540.1 coordinate 267,276,807, forward strand.
GATTTATAGAAGATAATGCCTCTGGTGTTGACGGTGGAGTTTTGGACGATCTTCTCAAGAACGATGTTAAAGAAATCGCACAACAGTTCATCGCCTTGTCTGAATCCTTTTTTGACGTCGAATGATTCCGTAAGCTCATTGCCAACCTTGATAGAGCAGCGTGAGTTCTCCATCGTCATTTTGCACAAGCGAACGAGCTTGGCAGGGACGCCAAAACTAGACATGGCCTTATACAGTTCGTCTCTGTAGATGCTGTCATACGCGGCCTTAAAATCAATGAAGAAGTGGTGGGTATCGATTTGGAGTTCATAGGTTTTTTCCAGGATCTGCCGCAACGTGAAAATTTGGTCGATGGTAGACTTTCCTGGTCTGAAGCCACATTGATAAGGACCAAACAGATTGTTGACGAAAGGCTTCAGACGTTCACATATTACGGCAGAGAGGATCTTGTAGGCGATGTTAAGTAGGCTGATTCCTCTGTAGTTGGCGCAGTTTAGAGGATCTCCCTTTTTCAGGATCGGGCAAACAATGCTGAGGTTCCATTCATCGGGCATGTATTCCTCCGACCATATCTTACAGATGATTTGGTGCATGCTCCTATCTAGCTCGTCGCCTGCTGCTTTGAACAGCTCGGCAGCTAGACAATCTGCTCCAGCGGCTTTGTTGGATTTCAGCCGTGATATTGCTGTTTTCACTTCTTCTAGGTCGGGTTCACGGAATTGTTGGCTGTCATCGTGTATGTTAAAAGGCTCCTGTCTGACGGCGGGGTTCTGTTCGTCGTCGCCGTTATACAGTCCACAGAAGTGGTCTTTCCAAATCCCCAGCACTGATTGCGGTTCTACTATGATGTTCCCTTGTTGGTCTCTGCAGGAATCGGTTCTTGCTCGATGACCTTGAACCAGCTGTTTTACCTTCCGATAAAACCTCCGAACTTAATTCCTGCTGTTGGCTCTCTCAACATCTTCGATCTGATGCTCTCTCTTTTTTATCCTGAGAAGGCGGCGTTCTTCTCTCCTCTTTTGCTCGTTAAGCTCACGAGCAGCTCTTGTCCTTCTTTGCAGCGCCGCTTTGTATGCTTCCTGATTGGCTGCATGGGCCTGCCTGCATTCTTCGTCAAACCAGGGGTTTCGTTTTGGTGGCTGTGTGAAACCCAGCACATTAGAGGCGGCATCTCTAACTGCTTTCTGGCAATGTGGTCTTCGATACTTGATGTTGGCGGCATTGGACACTCGATCAGAGAAGGATCTGGCGATCTCTTGCGATTGTAGCCGTCCGACGTCGAATTTTCTTGCAGCATTTCCTTGTTTTGGCCGTTGTCGGGATATTCGTAGCACAACCTTGGCTACGACGAGGTAGTGGTCCGATTCTATGTTGGCTCCTCGGAAAGTTCGAACATCTAGAATGCTGGACAAGTGCCTTCCGTCGATCGCAATGTGATCAATCTGGTTGACGGTTGATTGATCAGAAGATCTCCATGTGCCTTTATGGATGTTGAGGTGTGGGAATTAGGTGCTTGCTACCACAACATTTCGCCCCGCAGCAAAATCGATCAGCCTGAATCCGTTATCGGAAGTGGTGTCGTGCAGGCTTTGCGTTCCGACTGTTCCGCCAAATATGTCCTCTTTTCCCAGCTTTGTCCAGGAGCTCGCAGAATTCGTCTTTGGTGTCTCTTCTGTGGGGGCATGCGCGCATATTAGGCTAATCTTGCCGAATCAAGCCGTGATTCGGATATGCATGATGCGTTTACACATTTGAAGCTCAAGACTTTTTGCCTGAGTCTGTTTCCCACGACGAATCCGCATCCAAAGAGTCGCTGTTGTTGCTCCCGGTAACAATCACCATAGTAGATGTCGCAGTTTTTCATCCTCCGTTTGCCCGGTCTATCCCATCGCATTTCCTGGATAGCGATAATGTCTGCTTTGTAGCAGTTGAGCGTCTCCGCTAGTTGTTCGGCAGCTAGCGGTCTATTAAGGGACCTAACATTCCACGTGCATATCCGGAATTCGTTGTCCTTAATACATTTGCTTGGGTCGTCATCAGTGTATCCATCCGTTTCGGAGGCCTGTTGTTGCTTCGCAACTAAATCTTTTTCTACGTAGTCGGGAAGTCACCCCGACGTACAAGACCCAACCTGGAGTACCAGGCACTTGATGGGACTCCAAGTACAAGAGCCGGAAAAACATTGAAACTAGTTTCTTTTTAAATATTCCAGAATTCTTGAACGGTCAGCGCCTAGTCTGAAACTCTCATAATCAATACCTGCCGTTGGGTCTAAAGAAACCAAATTTCTATTTACGAGCGTAGGCTACAACAAGGTCAGTTTAATTTGCATTTGTTGAGACTTGTCAAAATTAAAGTATTGCTTGTTTTCCAGAAACTGAAAAAAAAACATTAGCAAGGACAATAAGACACCGAAAATGAGTCGATCAGACATCCTGGATGCAATTCGCAGAGACAACTTATACGAGTTAAGAACATTAGTTTCAACGCAAAAATGTAGTGATACTCAAGCTCTTCGAAACACTCTGCTTCATGAAGCCGTTAAAGAAAACAAGAAAGCTGTTACGGAATTCCTTCTCCAAGTTGGGTCCAATCCAAACTCAGAAGTCCATTCATCAAAACCACTTCATATTGCTGCAAGAAATGGTAACTTGGGAATTATAGAAATGCTCCTTAACCACGGTGCTGATATAAATGCAAAGGATGCTGGTGGAACTTCCCCCTCCTGTGTGCTATTGAAAATGAGAAAGACAATGCAACCGAATTGTTATTAGAACGAGGAGCTCGTTTATTTTCTGACAATGAAGGAAGAAGTCCACTTCATGTTGCCGTTACATGGGGTTATTTGACAATAACTAAATTGCTTTTGCAAAACGGGGCTCCTGTCAACGCAGTTATTACTGGCGGCCACCGCGGGTTCAGAAATGGTTATACACTACTTCACTGTGCATGTTCCTTTTCTAGAGCTATAGTAGACATAAACATCATAGAGTTTCTCTTAAGCAATGGTGCTGGTGTTGATTTAAGAACTGAAGAAGGGTTGACACCTCTCCATATTGCAAGCCAAGAAGGAAATGTTCCAGTAATTAATTTGCTTCTTAATCACAATTCTGATATTGATGGACGTGAATCAAATGGATATACTCCACTTTCCTTGGCAATCGGATCCAAAAAGGAAGGTGCTGCACTTATGTTGATAAACAGAGGAGCTAAACTAGACGATGAGTTTAGCAATGGGAAAACAATTCTTAGTTTGGCACTAGAGAAGAGATTGTCGAGTACAGTTGAGGAAATTTTAACTCGCTGTCCTGATCCGCAAGGTGAAATTGCAAAGTGTAAAGAAGTATTGCAATATTTACCTGAAGAGATGATCAACATTCTGTTAAAGTATTGTTTTGATATTGAATTTCTTTACGTTGCAATACGGCAGGGATATATTCAAATAATCGAAAGCGTTTTGAAGGACAAACTTGATTTGACCGCAAATGTTGACTCTTTTTTGCACATTGCTGTCAAAAGCGAACATATTAAATCAGTCGAAGTCTTTATCGCCCATGGGGCAGACGTTAATGCCAAAGATGAAAATGGAATGACTCCCCTCTTCTGGACTTCATCATACATTAAAAATAAAGCTGATGTCAAGATTGCCAAAATGCTTTTGGCCGCCGGAGCTGATGTACATTTAAGGGATAAAAATGGCAAGACAGCACTTCATTTTGCTGCAAGCAAATGCAGTAATTCGACTAAATTTTTGCTTGAAAATAAGGCGAACGTAAATTCACAAGATTGCGATGGGTGTACAGCTCTCTATTTTGCAATTTATTCAAATAAATGTGACGTCGTAAAATTACTTCTTAAATTTGGTGTTGACATTAATATCAAGAATAGAAATAACCATACCCCAATGGATATACTGAATCGTGGTCGATTCTATTACAGAACAATGTATGATCTTTACTGCCTGACCCTGAAACACGCATTAGCTCTTGAAGCTATCAATTTATACTACGCCAAAGATTTACGATCATCTTTATCAAAATTAGATTCCTCTGATCAGATAAAAATGGAATCACACTTTGAAAATTGCAAACAGGAAATTGAAAAGTTGAAATTTGTAAAGGTGCCCGGTTATAGATTGACTTGTTACGCCCTGATGATGAGGAGCATTCATTCTGTGGCAAGTTATGTTAAAAATGCGGACCTCATTACACATTTTCAATCCGATGACCTTACAACTAAATTCCCAATATATGCTCCAATTATTGAAAGCCGTTTGCGAAATGCTTTCCAAAGACGGCCATTTATTGCCGAAGCAGGTGACTTTTTCAATTATAACTTTCAACTGCCGCATGTATGTGTTGACCATATACTAAGCTGCCTGAGTTCGGATGATTTGAAGAACGTCAAGGATGCAATGTAAATAGTGGCTTCCTTATAGTCCAAGATCCCAGAGCAATCAGACATCACTTATTTTCACACGGATGAAACCTGAAGTTTTCAGTAGCGTCTCGTGTGCATTGAATACCTACGCGCTTTGTGGAACTTACCGAGTGACACCTGGGCAGGTACCAGGTGACAAAGGTAACTAAAAATAAGAATCATTTTACTTAAGTTCACATGAATGATTTTTATATTATGTCATGTAGAATATTATTTTAAGGTAATGTCATAAGTGTCAGACACTTTTGATGGGCCAGAGCTTTTGTCAGACGCTTTAAAGCTGCCAAAAAAATAAATGAACTTTACTTGTTTTGACATGTCTGGTTTTTTAATATGTTATTGAAGTATTTATTTAAAAGATTATATTCAAAGAGTCAGACAAATCAGAGTGACCAAACATTCCCTGAGATAAAACATATTCAGCCAGAAGTATGAGGGTGAAAGCACTTTGCGCATGCGCCCCAAAGTAAACAATTTTAATGTACTAAGAATACTTACTTACTGTTTCCAATCTGAGATTTTTGCATCTTTATTTCAACAAAATTAACTTTAACAAGGAAATTATTAATAAATATTAAAATAAATAAGTTTAAAGCATATATTTGGAGTTATCATTTTTTATTCATCATAATCATCGAGACAATCATTTGAGGCTTTGAACAGCTTGGCAGCTAGACCATCTGCTCCAACGGCTTTGTTGGATTTCAGCCGTGATATTGCTGTTTTCACTTCTTCTAGGTCGGGTTCACGGAATTGTTGGCTGTCATCGTGTATGATAAAAGGCTCCTGTTTGACGGCGGGGTTCTGTTCGTCGTCGCGGTTTTACAGTCTACAGAACTGGTCTTTCCAAATCCCCAGGACTGACTGCGTTTCTACTATGATGTTCCCTTGTTTATCTCTAAATGGCGGAGACTGTTGTTAGAGGCCCAAGTCCACAACGGATTGTAGCGCCACCTTAAGTAAGTTATTTACCATCATGTAAAACTGAGTTATTTCAACAAATTCTGCGAGCTAATTACATCTCAAGCATATGGAATCATGCTAATGAAAAAAAACCAACCATTTTTACTCCTGAGCACAATGGTTGGAGAATTGAAGAAAACCAGTTCAACTTTCATTGGTTTGATGGTGAACATTACCAGCATTCTAGATGTTCGAACTTTCCGAGGAGCCAACATCGACTCGGACCACTACATCGTCGTAGCCAAGGTAGTGCTACGAATATCCCGACAACGGCCAAAACAAAGAAATGCTGCAAGAAAATTCGACGTCGGACGGCTAAAATCGCAAGAGATTGCCAGATCCTTCTCTGATCGAGTGTCAAGTAACAAGTAAGTCCTATGCCGCCAACATCAAGTATCGAAAACCAGTGGCAACTTTGCCAGAATGCAGTTAGAGATGCCGCCTCTAATGTGCTGGGTTTCACACAGCCACCAAAACGAAACCCCTGGTTTGACGAAGAATACAGGCAGGCCCATGCAGCCCAGCAGGAGGCATACAAAGCGGCGCTGCAAAGAAGGACAAGAGCTGCTCGTGAGCTCTAAGAGCAAAAGAGGAGAGAAGAACGCCGGGCTTCTTAGGAGAAAAAAGAGAGAGAGCATGAGAAGCATCAGATCGAAGATGTTGAGAGAGCCAACAGCAGGAATGAAGTTCGGAGGTTTTATCGGAAGGTAAAACAGCTGGCTCAAGGTCATCGAGCAAGAACCAGGCATCGGTTCAGATCAGATATGTTGTTGCTGGCACTTCATTACAAATACTCTTCGCTTCAACTGAATAAGCACACAATTTTTCTGAAGTTTGTTGTCCATTTTTTTCCTAACTGTTGATTTGTGGTTCGAGAAAAGGAATAGAATATACCGTGAAATTAAAGTATTGGGTTTAATTCAAGATGCTTTTTATTCTTAGTCTTACCTCGTTAATGGGTTTTACAAAAGTGAAAGAGTAAGTAATGCGGAAATGGGTTGCTTGATGGGAAAGGAGGACATTTTTATTAAACGAAAACTTAACGATGGTCGAATATATTGATGTGAGATCCATCTATATTTCAATCTCAAATCCCACCTGAACATTGCCGGTCCCCTTGCAGGATTCCTGCAAACGGTTCTGAATCTTTATTTCAATTAAAAAAAAAAACATTGTGTCGGAGAACCTTATTATAGAGGGGTTCTTCTCACTCTTTGGAAAGGAAATGTTAGTAAGGGAGGGGATAATTTACAATATTTCATACATTTTAAAAGTTTTTTTTTCATAAAAATTACGCAACAGGTATGTACAGATACAATTTCACAGATCGTCGCATTGAATAAGAGAAAACATTTAAAATAATTTAAAAAAAAATTAAAATGTTATTTATTCGATATTTGCATAAATATTTTCACTTTCATTTTTAAGAAGAATGCATAGTTCCACAATCGGACGTTTCAGAATGCCATTTTGGGTCTTTACATCTGCTACTCGAACTCTGCCGTCTGAGCCAGGATACAGTTTTATCACGCGGCCTAAACGCCATTCATTAGAAGGTACATTTACTTCCCGCATAATAACAAGATCGTCAAGAGTTATATCACGTTTTCCATGTTTCCATTTATATCGTTTTTGAAGTTCCTTAAGATATTCTTCTTTCCAACGAATGCAGAATCTATGATGAAGAATCTGTACCTTTTTCCATCTTTCACTAAGAGTAACAGATTGGAAAGCCATGTCAGGTTCGGGTGGAGCTAAAAGAGGCGCTCCTCGCAGAAAATGACCTGAAGTCAAGGCTAAAGTGTCATTGGTCACTTCACTTCACATCAAGGATATAAGAGGCCGGCAATTAAGACAAGATTCTATTCGAGAAAGTAGCGTGGAAAACTCTTCGAAAGTAAATTTATTATCACCTGCAACTTTGCGAAAATGTGTCTTAAAACTTTTAACGCCTGCTTCCCACAGTCCACCCATGTGGGGGGCCCCAGGTGGTATAAATTTCCATTTTACTCCTTGAAGTAGATATTTCTCAGACACCACTTCAGCAAATTGTCTGATGAATTGCTTAAAATCCTTTTCTAGTATTTTGCTGGCACCAACAAAATTAGTACCGTTATCTGAAAATATTGTATCTGGAAGACCACAGCTAGAAACGAAACGGGAAAACGCAGCTAAAAAGGCTGGTGTTGATAGATCACTAGTGGGCTCTAGATGTACTGCTTTTGTCGCAAAACAAACAAAAAGACACAAATACCCTTTGGAGATCCGACAGTTCCGTGCAGCCATACTTTTAATTGTGAACGGGCCAGCAAAATCAATACCACTGTATATGTAAATGGTATCGACATTTCGGTTCTTTCTTTAGGAAGAGCTGCCATAATTTGTGAAGACGATTTTCGTTTGTAAATATTACAAACTGTGCATTTTCGAATGCAATGTTTAACTAGATTTTTAAGTTTAGGAATCCAGATTTCTGACCGAACTAATCTCACAACAAGCTGGTTTCCTCCATGAAGAGTGGCCTTATGAACAAATTCGACATGAAGTTTTGAGTACCTTGACTCATAGGGCAGAATTATAGGATGTTTCCCATTATATGATAACGTTGAGGAAGCGAGTCTGCCGTTAACTCTTATTATTTTTTCTGAATCTAAGAATGGGTTTAAGGTTAATAGTTGACTTTTTTTTGGAATGGTTTCATTTTTACCAAGAGCTATATACTCATTGGTAAAATGACGAAGTTAGGCGTATTAATCGAGCTTTGGTTGAAGCAATTTCTTGATGAGAAAGGGTTTTATCCGTAAAAGAAATAGGGTTTTTTAAGCGGTTTTTAGGGATAAGTCTGCATACGTAGCACATGACACGTATCATTTGATTCCAGGAAGAAAATCTTTCTAGAATCGCATCAATATCAGGAGATATTGTGGTGAAATGTGCTTGAATGATACGAGCTTCTAAATCCGGTTCATTTGGAATAATGGCATCCGACATAGGCCAAGTGTCTTGTGGCTGAGATAACCAATGAGGACCATGCCACCACAGTTCCTTTGAGATAAGTTCAGATGGAGTTAAACCTCTAGTTGCGAGATTTGCAGGGTTATCTTGAGACCGAACATACTGCCAATTAAGGGGACCTACATTTTGCGTTATTTGGCATACCCTGTTAGCAACAAAAGTTTTCCAGACGTGTGGAGGTTTTTTCAACCAAGCAAGTACTATGGAACTGTCAGTCCATAAAAACGTTTTTTCAACATGATTCGATAGCTGTTGGACTATTTTGTTAACGAGTTTGGAAAGCAGAACTGAAGCACAAAGTTCCAATCTAGGTAGGGTTATTCGTTTCACTGGTGCTACTTTGGTCTTGGCACACAAAATGTGCGAACAAAATTTTGTATCGCCATACATCACTCTAAAATATAATGCTGCTGAGTATGCGCGCTCAGAAGAATCGCTAAACCCATGAAGCTGAATAGATACAGACGGATCAAAACCTATCCATCGATGAATTTTTATATTTTGAATAGCAGGAAGTGTCGATGCAAAATCTGACCAGGCCTGACACGTTAGGGGCTTTAAGGGTGAGTCCCAGGACGTCCCATCTTGCCAAATTTGTTGCATAATAATTTTTGCTTTAATTATAATTGGAGCAAGCCAACCAACTGGGTCGAATAATTTCGCAATTGCAGAAAGCACTTTCCGTTTGGTTATTGAGACTAAATCTAAACCCTCACATTCGGCTACCAGAAAAAAATCTAAAATATCGGTGGAAGCATTCCATTGCAAACCCAGCATTTTAGCATGAGATTTTTCTTCAAGTTGAAGAAACTCTTGGCACAAACTATCTTCTGGAGGAATAGAATCTAAAAGTTTGGAATGATTGGATGTCCATTTTCGAAGACTGAAACCCCCAGAACTTAAAGCTGCCACCAACTCTTGTTGAGACTTCAAAGCAGTTTTCATGTCATGGGCACCGGAGAGAACATCATCTACATAGAATTCATTTTGGATTATATTTGATGCCAAAGGAAATTGAGTGCTTACATCATGGGCTAATTGTTTAAGTGTACGGATTGCCAGATAGGGTGCGCAATTGATTCCAAATGTACCTAACGGTTTGTAGTTCATAGTCGCAAATAGGCTGATCGGTTGATGGTCGGAACAAAATTCTTTGGAATGGCGTATGATCGGGGTGAACATAAATCTGCCGATACATTTTTGTAATATCCGCATTGAAGACATATTTGTAAAAGCGCCAGTTGAGAATGAGAGAGACAAGATCTGATTGCAGAGAAGGTCCAGTGAAAAGAAGATCATGCAAACTTATCCCGTTCGAAGTGGAGCACGATGCATTAAATACAACTCGAGTTTTTGTCGTTGTGCTTTCAGGTTTGATGATAGCGTGGTGGGGTAGGTAGTAGGAGCGTACTTTGTTATCCGTTTGAATTTCATAGGGTGCAACCTTTTTCATATGATTAAGCGTTAAATATTCTTGTAACACCATATTGTATTCGAGTTGAAAAGCGCTTGTCTTGGCTAAATGATTTTCGGTACGGAGATAATAATTTAAACAATTCTGCCTTGAATAACCAAGAATGGAATTTTCATCCTTAAAAGGAAGTTTACAAATATAGCGACCATCTTCATTTCGAGTTGTGGTTTCTAAATAATATTGTTCGCAAAATTCATCTTCAGGAGATGATTTTGGTTCTAAAATTTCTTCAATTTCCCAAAACTTTGATAATTCCTTCTCAAGGGAAACCTCACTATAAAAGGAAAGGCAAGTAGAGAAACATTGAATTGGGTTGTCGATCAGAGGTCCCGATAGAATCCATCCGAATATTGTGTCTTGAGCAACCAAAGATCCGAAAACATTTGACTTGAGACCATTTCTAATAAGCAACGGGTATATGTCCGCGCCCAGAACCAGGTCAACTTTTGAGCTTAAATGAAAATGAGGATCTGCTAGGGGAAAATCAATGGGTAGAGAAATCTCAGCTTGATTTACACAACACGATGGTAATTCTCCTGTGAGGCGACTTAAAACTATAGCGTTAACACTTAGACTTAAATCTGGAAGTTGACTTGACTTTAATATAAGCGAACAAAGCTTTGAAGCTCTTGCAGTGACCCGTGCATTTATTCCTGAAATGTGATCTTGTATTGGTTTTATTGGAAGTTTCAGGTTTTTCTGGGCTTCTTCAGAAATGAAAGTTACTTCCGATCCAGGGTCTACAAGTGCACGAAGAGTAAAAATCATTCCATCATGTTCAATATTTACTAAAGCAGTAGCTAATAAAACTCGATTGTGATTGGAACTAAAGTAGGATTGAAAAGGGTGTGAAGTAGATGACTAAGCTGGAGTGGACTGTATGTAAGAGTGATCAGAGTTTGAGTTCGGGTTCGTGTCATAACTTGAAAAGTGAGCTTGAGCCAAGTGTGGACGGTGGAGGAGAGAATGGTGACGTTCTTTGCAATGAAAACAAGTATACGTACTTTTGCAATCTGTAATAGAGTGTGAATTTGCAAGACAATTTGTACAATAATTAAAGGATTTTACTGTTTCAATTCTCTCATTAATTGACATGTCTAAAAATCTTTTACAAAATCGTAAGGGATGGTAAGGTCTGCGCAAGGTTTAATTGATTGATTGATCCGTCGCAAGAATAAAATCATCAATAGCCATGTTAAGAACACTTAATTAAAAAATGAGAATAGACCACAATGCGTTAAAGGAGTAGACAAATGGAAGGAATCTCACCTGCTTTAAGATCTGGAACAGACTTGGGAATCGGGATTACGCACAATCACTTTAATTTTCGTTTTTTGTTGTGATTTTACTTTCTCAAAGGTAATTCGCTGGACTTGCAAATATGTAAAGGTAACTTATTTGAAGATATGGAAACCACGTGCACAATATTTTATATGTGCATCTCATTCCATTTCAGATTGATTTTAAGAATTCTTTTCGTTTTAAACGATTCACGATTATTTAAATTAATTTATGAATGCTTATCCAATTATTTGAACCTTTCTTTTATATCAAAGGGCACGGTAGTGCCCAGCCAAGTTCTAGCACTACTCCCTTTTTGCAGGATCGAACTCAAGTACATTTTCAACACCCATAACTTTTGGACCCATAGAGTTAGAAGCTTCAAATTTAAATAACGTATTAACTTCATGGGCACAAAGGCCCTGTAAAAAAATAATTTTGTAGAACCACTACTTCCTGAGATATTGAACAATAAAAATTTCAAAAACCGTAATTGACTCACTGATCATCAAAATTATGAAGCACTTCTAACAATAGCAGAATCTTGAAATTTGGTACAAAGGTAGGTTTTCGGGTGTATACAAAGGAAAAAATCGAAAATTTAAATTTTCTAATTCAGGGGGCGTGGTATACGCCCACTTTCTAAAACTGGTCGTAGGATGTTGAAATTCGGAATTCTAATAGGGTTTTGGTTAAACATAAGGAAAAATATAAGTAAAATATTTTAGTTTCAAACAGGGGCGTGGTTTCCGCCCACTTTCTTAAAACGGTTGTAGGATGTTGAAATTCGGAATTCTTGTAAGGTTTTGGTTGAATGACATAAAAAAATGAGAAAATAATCTTTTTCAATTTAGGGGCGTGGTATCCGCCCACTTTGTCAAAATGGTCGAAAACGTTTAAATTCGAAATTCTGATAGGGTTTCGCTTGAATATAAGAGAAAATATAAGTATAAAATTTTAGTTTCATTAATAGGTGTGGTTGCCGCCCACTTTCTTAAAATGGTCATAGGATGTTGAAATTTAGAACACTGGTTTGTTTAACTTTATAATACACCATAAGTACCTATCTTTCCTAAGTGGTTTCACAATAGACCCTTGGGGTCTAAATGAGTTAAGAACATTTAGACAGCCACTCTAACCCAACTTACCATTATTTGCTTATAAATTGGCAGAACAATTATATGTATTGTTGAATTTTTCAAATTGCTAGCTTATTTAGTGTGTTTCGAGGTAAATGTTTCCATAAAAAAAACCTTGCAAAAAGATGTGAAATCAGAACAAAAACATAAAATGTAAAAAAAGAGCCAAGTTCTCTTATGTGCGAACAACACTGTGCAAAAAGTCAGCCACCAAAAGTAATGAGATCTAAAAGAACGCCAAGTTCTTACATGTAAAAGTGTTACATTGAATATTTTAAATCATAGAAGATAATACAACAAAGGTCAAAGTCAAAGTTTGGCTGAAAATTTACAAGTTCACTTGGTAAGTTTTCGTTTGATGCGTGATTACAAACATTTTAAAACTTGCCAAGTGAACTTGTAAATTTTCAGCCAAACTACATATTTTCTATTTTCTTTTAATATTGTTGTCTTATCTTCTATGATTTAAAATATTCAATATAGCCGACCCTGCGAACTTCTTCTCGCCACCCTTCGATTAAAATAGAGAACTTCATATCCGAATTTTTTCAAGCTCTACAACTAACATTCTTCTTTCATTAAAGCATGAAATAAAATGCAAATTTCTTTGAAAAATTCAAAAACTTCTCTGTTTTGACTATTTCACGAAAATCAGAATTCCAAACAGCTTATCCACCTTATTTGCTGACTTTCCTGTAAGATTTTCTCAAAAAATTATTTTTATACAATGAAAATTTTATAAAAATCCATTGAGGATTGAGCGGATTAAGAGTCCAAACTGGACATACAAAGAATCCAATGTACCTTAAATTCAATGTTGAAGTTCTTCATGCTCTCGCGAGTTTTCCGAGTTCCCAATAAAAAAATTTCAATTTTTCTATTTAAGAATCAATACACTTTCTATTTGCCATTGGAAAACCCATTCCGAAATTTTCCAGTTTTCCATTTGAAAATCAATGCACCTGCAATAATATGCAATTTTCCCAATGAGTTTTCCGAGTTTTTCATCAAGAACTTTCTGTTTTTCCATTCGAAAACCCATTTTGAAACAAAAAATTCCAAGCAAAAAAAATCTAATTTTCGACCTTTGTTTGGTTTTTCCAGTTTTCCCACTCTTCCATGAGGTTTTTCCAATTTTTTTTTCACAGAAATCATCACTGAATGTAACAGTATGAACCATGAAAATTTCACAAATATCTGTTGGGCCATTTCGGAGTCTATAAGAGACATACAAACAAACACACATCCATTTTTATATATATAGAGACAGAGAGAGTAAAAGCAGAAACACAATGGCGCTTTGCCGTCGATTTTGACAACTGCGAAAAGTTCAGCTATAGGAAATCTGTGTAACCTCACACAATGACGCTTTTCCTACGTACGCTTTTTTTGACAAACGTAAGAAAACGTAAAGAAGCCACCATCTGTCAAAAAAAAGTTCAACTTGGTTGAACTTTTGCTTTGTCTGACAGCTCAACAGCTGTTTGTTCATTTGTTGTTTGGAGCAGCGTTACCACTTTAAAAAAAAATGGAAGCGAAGTAAATTTGGGAATAAAGCGAAGTAGATTGAGAAAAAGCGAAAAAGATTTTAAAATAGTGTATTTTATATTGACCATGAATACATAGACAGATCTACAATTAGAGCCGTGTGTGAATTGTGTTAAAATGTGTATACAAACTTGACTTTCGATTTAATTTTGACACTACATGGCGGATATGATGTGTTAAAATTTAACTAGCAAGCTAAAATATGACACTAGTGCTTAAATTTAACCAACATTCCAACCCAAGTTGCGCACGGCGTAAGATATTAAACACTTTAATACAATCACGTAACTCATACTTTGCGTATATGTATGGGTTGACATTTCGTGTTTGTAAAGTGTGTCCGCTTATTGTTCGTGTATAAGGATAGAAACTGATCGATTATATATTTTCCTGATGAAAATAAGAGAACTGTAGGCATAAAATTACTCAATGAGTTAATCGAAGCAGATTTTGGAAATATCAAGTAAAATCGAGTGAAGTAGATTTCAAAACATTCTTGATGGTGCGAAGTTGGAATAGATATTCAAAGTTTTTCAAAAATCGAAGTAGACTACTTCGAAAGGAGTAAAGTGGCAAATCTGTTTGATGATGATGGAGGGAGAACTGTCATTCAAAGCACACGTGAAGCGGGTGCATCGTAACGCAACGACGCGTCTGCCTAAAGCGCCATTGTGTTTCTGCTTAAGAACTTGGCGTTCTTTAAGATCTCATTACTTTTGGTGGCTGACTTTTTGCACAGTGTTGTTCGCACATAAGAGAACTTGGCTCTTTTTTTACATTTTATGTTTTTGTTCTGATTACTTTTACATTAAACTTAAATAAAATGAAAGTGAATTACTTAGCACGAGGTTTTATTTCTTTTCTCGTTTGCTCTTTAACTTACTTGCAACAGCTGAAAGCGATTTTTTCTAATTTGACTAATGATAAATTAAAGCTGCCTATCATTCAATGCTTAAGCCTGTCAAATCGCACTTGTGCGTACCTGAATGAGTGTTAAAAAGAGTCGCTTGCGATTTTGGTGATTGAGTTGATTGCTGCAATAATAAATTGAGATGTTCCAACGTGATGATAACGATGAGTAGATTGTTGTTTGTCTTTTATGGTGATGAGAGGAACTCGATTTCCAGTTTTAGAGAATTTTGTGTGTTGGGTAATAGATACGATAGCCAGTTTTTTTTTTATCAATTATGAGTGTGTGACGTATGTATGTTAGTGATGAAGTGATGATTTTGATTGAGTTTAATCTGCTTAACTTCGAACAATTTTTTCCTTTAGATCCGGCTCGATTGGACCATGTTGATTTGTGGTTCAAGAAAAGGAATAGAATATACCGTGAAATTAAAGTATTGGGTTTAATTCAAGATGCTTTTTATTCTTAGTCTCGTTAATGGGTTTTACAAAAGTGAAAGAGTTAGTAATGCGGAAATGGGTTGCTTGATGGGAAAGGAGGACATTTTTATTAAACGAAAACTTAACGATGGTCAAATATATTGATTGAGATCCATCTATATTTCAATCTCAAATCCCACCTGAACACTAACTTTGATCGTTAATGCATCATTTGATAATGGTAACCGATAGCTTATGATGTTGAGAAAACCTCGAAATAATCGAAAAGAATAATTTAAAAAGGACCATTATTTTTTCCCTGGCTCTCATGCAAAGCTTTCCAGATTGAAAAACTCAGTTTTTTTTTTTTGCGTCAACTGAATAAGCACACGATCTTTCACTATCATTATCTTCATTGGTTCTTATAGCGTTTTTTTTTGGTCGTCCGGAACTGTTCCGAACAGTTCTGTACTCGTTCACTTGGCACAAGATGACAGTTCTTGTTCTGAATAGAACAGAAAAACGATTCCGAATTTGAAGTCAGAATCAAAAACAGAATCACACATACATGCACACACTCGCATATACGTACTCGCTGCCATGTTTACAAATAAAGAAATTAAAAACAATGTCATGTCATCTGCAATTCTTCATATGAAGTTTCACAAATACACAACCATTCAACCCTTAGAAGCAAAAAAATGTGTTTGCTGTTCGTTTGGAATCCGGAATCGGACAGTTCTGTGTACAATTCCGGATTACCAAAAAAAAACGCTATTAGAGTTTTAAGTTAATTGGTATACCAAATCAAAAGTTGAAGTGTTCTTAGTGACATTTAGCCGTTTAATTAAAATTTAAAAAAATATGGTTAGATCAGAAGCTTAATAGTGTCGGATGAGCATAGATTAGTTCGTTGACAGAATAAAGACTGACCGTGCGTGCTATAGCTACCATCATTGGTCGGAGTCTAAGTGTTGTCTATTCGTACCTCAGAAACAAAACATTGTACGAGAAAAACATGAAAGGTTGTAAAAAAATGGCAACATTCGAAGTTGATCGACGAGCAATTTTGAGATGTGCTTCCAGTTCATGTGCCTCCGCGGTAAAAATTAAACAAAAAGTTGGTGTAACTGCAGGTTTTTCAACAGTCCACAGAGTACCAAACACCGCAGATCATTTAAAACGATTGCAACTCCAAAAGAAACCACCACTAAACGAGCAACGAAAAGATATTCGTTTAAGATTTTCTAGACTCGATGTGAGTTGGAAAAATGTGTGGCACAACGCGGTTTTTTCGGATGAGAAGAGTTTTAATTTTGATGTCCCTGATGGTTTTAATTATTACTTTCACGATTTGAGAAAAGAAGAACGATTTTTAGCACTGCATCATGGTCGAGAAGGTGGAGTTATGATATGGGGAGCAGTTAGGTACTATGGGACTATTGAGCTTGAGTTTTAAACGTCAAAAAGGACTGCAATTACCTACAAAAGAATATTGGAAAAAAAGTTTCCTTCAATTTCGGATATTTTTGGGTCCTGTAAATGGATTTTCCAATAGGAAAACGACCCCATTCTAACGTCGCGCACTGTCAAAAGTGGGATACAGGACCAAAATGTTGGAATTGCTTCAATGGTCGCCCTATTTACCTGATCTGAACCGTATAGAAAATGAATGGGGATTGTTTGTACCTAAAGTTTATGAGTCAGGCCGTCAGTTTGAGGACAGAGAATCGCTTATTGCAGCCATTAAGTTATCATGGAGAGATATTTCGCTGGACTACTTAAAGAGTTTATACGATTCCATGCCAGCCCGAATTTATGAAGTACCTAATCAAGAATAAAGGTGGTAGTACCCAATACTGGAAATAACCAGTAACCAAATGTTTAAAGAAAATCTTATTCATTTCCTTTCCGTTAGATTTGATTTGCATTTTTAAATGTTGTGCTTATTCAGTTGACGCAAAAAAAACTGAGTTTTTCAATCTGGAAAGCTTTGCATGAGAGCCAGGGAAAAAATAATGGTCCCTTTTAAATTATTAACTTCCCAGAGGAAGTTATTGTAATGGGGCCGATTTTGTGAATCTTCAATTTTCGCATTTCTCGATGTTTTGAGGTCACTAGAGTCCGAATCAAGCGTTTTTAAGATGATGTCAGTGTGTGTGTATGTGTGTTCGTATGTGCGTTACGTTTTTTCAGCTCGATTATCTCGCGAACCACTCATCGTATTGTCATAAAATTTCATTCGACGCGGTATTGTGATGTTAAGAGCTGGTTAGGTTTTGAGCGAAATCGGCTTAGCGGTTTTTTAATGGAAATCAAAAATCTAAGACAACCTTAATATAATGAAAATTATGATAATTTCTGCAATAATTTCAACAATAATGCAAAAATCTTATGGTAAGTGTGAAAAAAAACAATATTAAGGAGTATCATAGACTATATTTGGTTACAAGCCACCAAACGCTGTTTTGCCATATAAATGTTAATCTTCGGATATACTATTCCGATTAGAAAAATTCTTTCACAAAGAAATAGAAAACTACAATATTCAGGAGTAATATAGGCTGTATTTTACCCACCGTTATTGGTAATTGGTCACCATCAAACCAATGAAAGTTGAACTGGTTTTTTTCAATTCTCCAACCATTGTGCTCAGGAGTAAAAATGGTTGTTTTTTTTCATTAGCATGATTCCATATGCTTGAGATGTAATTAGCTCGCAGAAATTGTTGAAATAACTCAGTTTTACATGATGGTAAATTACTTACTTAAGGTGGCGCTACAATCCGTTGTGGACTTGGGCCTCTAACAACAGTCTCCGCCAGTCAGAGATAAACAAGGGAACATCATAGTAGAAACGCAGTCAGTCCTGGGGATTTGGAAAGACCAGTTCTGTAGACTGTAAAACGGCGACGACGAACAGAACCCCGCCGTCAAACAGGAGCCTTTTATCATACACGATGACAGCCAACAATTCCGTGAACCCGACCTAGAAGAAGTGAAAACAGCAATATCACGGCTGAAATCCAACAAAGCCGATGGAGCAGATGGTCTAGCTGCCAAGCTGTTCAAAGCCTCAAATGATTGTCTCGATGATTATGATGAATAAAAAATGATAACTCCAAATATATGCTTTAAATTTATTTACTTTAATATTTATTAATAATTTCCTTGTTAAAGTTAATTTTGTTGAAATAAAGATGCAAAAATCTCAGATTGGAAACAGTAAGTATTCTTAGTACATTAAAAATTTTTACTTTGGGGCGCATGCGCAAAGTGCTCTCACCCTCATACTTCTGGCTGAATATGTTTTATCTTAGGGAATGTTTGGTCACTCTGATTTGTCTGACTCTTTGAATATAATCTTTTAAATAAATACTTCAATAACATATTAAAAAACCAGACATGTCAAAACAAGTAAAGTTCATTTATTTTTTTGGCAGCTTTAAAGCGTCTGACAAAA
This sequence comes from Sphaerophoria taeniata, assembly GCA_943590905.1. Classification (NCBI taxonomy): domain Eukaryota; kingdom Metazoa; phylum Arthropoda; class Insecta; order Diptera; family Syrphidae; genus Sphaerophoria; species Sphaerophoria taeniata. The sequence continues at coordinate 267,295,458 of OX016540.1, forward strand.
GCTCTGGCCCATCAAAAGTGTCTGACACTTATGACATTACCTTAAAATAATATTCTACATGACATATATAAAAATCATTCAGGTGAATTTAAGTAAAATGATTCTTATTTTTAGTTACCTTTGTCACCTGGTACCTGCCCAGGTGTCACTCGGCAAGTTCCACAAAGCGCGTAGGTATTCAATGCACACGAGACGCTACTGAAAACTTCAGGTTTCATCCGTGTGAAAATAAGTGATGTCTGATTGCTCTGGGATCTTGGACTATAAGGAAGCCACTATTTACATCCTTGACGTTCTTCAAATCATCCGAAATCAGGCAGCTTAGTATATGGTCAACACATACATGCGGCAGTTGAAAGTTATAATTGAAAAAGTCACCTGCTTCGGCAATAAATGGCCGTCTTTGGAAAGCATTTCGCAAACGGCCTTCAATAATTGGAGCATATATTGGGAATTTAGTTGTAAGGTCATCGGATTGAAAATGTGTAATGAGGTCTGCATTTTTAACATAACTTGCCAAAGAATGAATACTCCTCGTCATCAGGGCGTAACAAGTCAATTTATAACCGGGCACCTTCACAAATTTCAACTTTTCAATTTCCTGTTTGCAATTTTCAAAGTGTGATTCCATTTTTATCTGATCAGAGGAATCTAATTTTGATAAAGATGATCGTAAATCTTTGGCGTAGTATAAATTGATAGCTTCAAGAGCTAATGCGTGGTTCAGGGTCAGGTAGTAAAGATCATACATTGTTTTGTAATAGATTCGACCATGATTCAGTATATCCATTGGGGTATGGTTATTTCTATTCTTAATATTAATGTCAACACCAAATTTAAGAAGTAATTTTACGACGTCACAATTATTTGAATAAATTGAAAAATAGAGAGCTGTACACCCATCGCAATCTTGTGAATTTACGTTCGCCTTATTTTCAAGCAATAATTTAGTCGAATTACTGCATTTGCTTGCAGCAAAATGAAGTGCTGTCTTGCCATTTTTATCCCTTAAATTTACATCAGCATTGTGATCCAAGAAAACTTGAACTAATTTTGGTTAACAACTTTTACTGGCGACATGAAGCGGGGTTAGTTTTTCTGTTGTACTTGCTGCATTTACATCAGCTCCGGCAGCCAAAAGCATTTTGTACTGATTTAATCTGTCTGCTTTTGACAGCAAAGTGTAAAGAAGAGTCATCAACATTTGCGGTCAAATCAAGTCTGTCCTTCAAAACACTTTCGATAATTTGAATATACCCCTCCTCTATTGCAATGTGAAAAAATTCAATATCAAAACAATACTTGAACTTGAAGAATGTTGATCATCTCCTCAGGTAAACTTTCAAATAGTTTTTTACATTTTGCGATTTCACCTTGTGGATCAGGACAGCGAGTTAAAATTTCCTCAACTGTACTCGACAATCTCTTCTCTAGTGCCAAACTAAGAATTGTTTTCCCATTGCTAAACTCATCGTTAACTTTAGCTCCTCTGTTTATCAACAAAAGTGCAGCACCTTCCTTTTTGGAACCGATTGCCAAGGAAAGTGGGGTATATCCATTTGATTCACGTCCATCAATATCAGAATTGTGATTAAGAAGCAAATTAATTACTTGAACATTTCCTTCTTTGCTTGCAATATGGAGAGGTGTCAACCCTTCTTCAGTTCTTAAATCAACACCAGCTTCATTCCTTAAGAGAAATTCTATGATGTCTATGTCGAATCCATATGAAGAACAGGCACAGTGAAGTGGTGTATATCCCTTCTCTAAGCCGGCAGTAATAACCGCATTGACAGGAGCCCTGTTTTGCAAAAGCAATTTAGTTATTGTCAAATAACCGCATGTAACGGCAACATGAAGTGGACTTCTTCCTTCATTGTCAGAAAATAAACGAGCACCTCGTTCTAATAACAAGTGGGCTGCATCGGTTATCCCATTTTCAATAGCACACACGAGGGGGGAATTCCCAACAGCATCCTTAGCATTTATATCAGCACCGTGGTTCAGGAGCATTTCTATAATTCTAAAGTTACCATTTCCTGCAGCAATATGAAGTGTTTTTGGTGAATGGACTTCTGAGTTTGGATTGGTCCCAACTTGGAGAAGGAATTCTGTAACAGCTTTCTTGTTTTCTTTAACGGCTTCATGAAGCAGAGTGTTTCGAAGATCTTGAGCATCACTACATTTTTGCATTGAAAGTAATGTTCTTAACTCGTCTAAGTTGTCTCTGCGAATTGCATCTGTTAGACTCATTTTCGGTATCTTATTGTCCTTGCTAATGTTTTTTTCAGTTTCTGGAAAACAAGCAATACTTTAATTTTGACAAGTCTCAACAAAAAATGCAAATTAAACTGACCTTGTTGTAGCCTACATTCGTAAATAGAAATTTGGTTTTAGACCCAACGGCAGGTATTGATTATGAGAGTTTCAGACTTGGCGCTGACCGTTCAAGAATTCTGGAATATTTAAAAAGAAACTAGTTTCAATGTGACAGCCAACAGAACTTTGATTTGCAAAAAGCGATTACGATTTACGAGTGAATATGCTGTAACCGCCTAAATGCACTTTTTCAATGGAAATATTTTCGTTAGTGTGTAAACTTAATCCTCCTGGGGTGGCGGAGCGGCTTGCGGTAACTACTACTACGGAGCTTAGAGCTAAGCGATCGCGGAACTTGTTTTCGCAGAAGGGCCTCCCATGGTCGACAGGTCGAAGCGGAGTAGGCTGTTACTCCTAATTCCCCACAACGAAGGCGTGTTCCCATCAAGGCACTCCCAACGAGCGACGGCAGCGGATGAATTTCCCTTTTTGGAATCAACTTTGGCGTCTTCAGTTCCAGTTAGGCCGAACTACTTGGTGAACACCTTTACGGGCTACTTCGACTTATTTGAAGCCCAGGCCGTAAAAGGAGCGGTTTTTCCGGCTCTTGTACTTGGAGTCCCATCAAGTGCCTGGTACTCCAGGTTGGGGGTTGTACGTCGGGGTGACTTCCCGACTACGTAGAAAAAGATTTAGTTGCGAAGCAACAACAGGCCTCCGACCCAAGCAAAGGTATTAAGGACAACAAATTTCGGATAAGCACGTAGAATGTTAGGTCCCTTAATAGACCACGTGCTGCCGAACAGCTAGCGGAGACCCTCAACTGCTACAAAGCAGACATTACCGCTATCCAGGAAATGCGATGGGGTGGACCGGGCAAACGTAGGATGAAAAACTGCGACATCTACTATGGTGATTATTACCGGGAGCAATAACAGCGACTATTTGGATGCGGATTCGTCGTGGGAAGCAGACTCAGGCAAAAAGTCTTGAGCTTCAAATGTGTAAGCGAACCCATCACGCAGATCCGAATCAAGGCTAAAATCGGCAACATTAGCTTAATATGCGCGCTTGACCCCACAGAAGAGAAAAAGGACGACACCTAAGACGAATTCTACGAGCTCCTTGACAAAACATATGAGCAATGTCCTAGCTATGACATGAAAATTGTCCCCGGCGATTTTATCGCAAAGCTGGGAAAAGAGGACATCTTTGGCAGAACAGTCGGAAAGCACAGCATGCACGACACCACTTCCGATAACGGATTCAGGCTGATCGATTTTGCTGCGGGTCGAAATGTTGTGGTAGCAAGCACCTGGTTCCCACATCTCAACATCCATAAAGGTACATGGAGATCTCCTGATCAATCAACCGTCAACCAGATTGATCAAATTGCGATCGACGGAAGGCACTTGTCCAGCATTCTAGATGTTCGAACTTTTACATGAGCCAACAAGAATCGGACCACTACATCGTCGTAGCCAAGGTTGTGCTACGAATATCCCGACAACGGCCAAAACAGAGAAATGCTGCAAGCAAGGCTTTATCGGAAGGTAAAACAGCTGGCTCAAGGTCAGCGAGCAAGAACCGATGCCTGCAGAGATAAACAAGGGAACATCATAGTAGAATCGCGTCAATGCTGGGGATTTGGAAAGACCACTTCTGTAGACTGTATACCGGCGACGACGAACAAAACCCCGCCGTCAGACAGGAGCCTTTTATCGTACACGATGACAGCCAACAATTTAACGCCAATTCCGAACGGCAAAGCTGAGAAGCACTTTTTCATGACAGATTGATACTCTTGGAAGTTTTGTCAATTCTTCGCAAGAGGCAGTACCCGTGAAAGATGAAATAAAAACTTTATGGGCACGAGTAGGACTCGAACCCACGATGTTCTGCTTAGCAGCCAACGCACCTAACCACTTAGCTACGGGCAGCTGCTGATAGATAGATAACTAGAGAAAATATAGTCTGGGCTATTAAAACTTTCTCCAGGCACTGATGGAATACTGCCTATAATGCTGCAAAATCAGCTTGAATTAGTTGTACCACGGCTTGAGAGTATCTTTAAAGGTTGCCTCTTGCTAAACCATGTCCCTTTGTCTTGGAGACAGGCAAGAGTGGTTTTCTTACCAAAAATTGGTAAAAGAGGACATGAATCTGCCAAAGAGTACCGACCTATAAGCCTTTCTTCTTAAAACCCTGGAGAGAATAGTAGAATCTCAGATAAGGAGTATTCTGAGTAGTTGTCCCCTATCTAACTCGCAACATGCCTACATCAGGGGTAGATCTACAGAGACTGCTCTTCATGAGATAGTGAGACTGATGGAAAACACGATTCATTTCAAGGAATGTACCCTTGCTACCTTCTAAGGCGTAGAAGGAGCTTTCAACAATGTCCTAACTGAATCCATCGCAGAATCACTTGCAGACTTCGGTGTTGAGAACTTCATTCGAAGGTGGATGATATCCATGCTAAGTAATAGGAGGATTCAATCAAAGTTAGGATATTCAACGTGCACCAAATATGCCAGCAGAGGAACACCCCAAGGAGGTGTACTGTCTCCTCTCTTAAGGTCGCTACACACACAACAGTATACTTGACAAGTATACTTGTACAAGCAAACCTTAACGTCTGTAGGGATATTTTGCTCAAGTATTTTACTTGTGCAAGTCACTTGATGATTGATTGATTTCGAATCCTGCAAACTTGCGCAAGCTATACTTGCACAAGTAAAACGAAACGTGTGTACCTGTATTTTCTGGCTTGCACAGATAAATTAGTAGTCCGGTACCGTGAACAAGCTCTACGTCGCCATATCATCATGTCGAGCGATTTGAAGAAGAACAAGCGTGAATTACTAGAATATTTTATTCGTGCCTACGAAAATCAGCCGTGTCTTTGGCGAATTAAATCTTCCGAATAGCATGATAGGATGAAGAGGGATGCAGCGTACAAAATCTTACTGGATAAGTATACATTAGGTGACACCAGCTGCCCGTAGCTAAGTGGTTAGGTGCGTTGACTGCTAAGCGAACGTCGTGGGTTCGAATCCTACTCGCGCCCATAGGCACTGCCTCTTGCGAAGAATTGACAAAAGTTCCAAGAGTATCAATCTGTCATGAAAAAGTGCTTCTCAACTTTGCCGTTCGAAATCGGCGTTAAATTGTAGGTCCCCTCAATTCTTCTCACGCACCCAGAGAATTGTTGATGAGAGTAAGTCACTTAGGCCTTGGCTCTTCAAGAGCTGTCGCGCCACTCTACTTTTATTTATTTAGGTGACATCAAGCCGATAAGGATGCCGTTATTAAAAAGCGCCTGTGGTGAAATTATGGTCGAATATTTAAGATCTTCATAGCTACTTCCGGTTGCCAGAAATCTTAATGTTGCTGTTAATCTCTCGTGGGGAGTAATAGCTTGTCTCATAATCGTATCTTGTTTTTGAATTAAAGGTGTTACGAATGACAAAAGCTTCAGATGTGTATCTTCACTCATGCCAATCATGCGGATATATCTTCAATTCACTCAGTAAATTGATATGGGAGTAGCTTCTTCTCTTCAGTAACCACTCTTTACACCATAAATCAGGTTTCTTTTTTCGCGTTTCTTTTTTAACGGATAAGATAAAAAGCAGCCAGAGCAAGGAAGTGGTCGTCCGATTCACACATTTTCGCAACATAAACTGAAAAATGTTCGAGCATGCTGTAGCGTGTGGAGGCGATATGAAAAATAAGTATGCTTGTACAAGTATACTTGTACAAGTATACTTGTCAAGTATGCTGTTGTGTGTGTAGCGACCTTTATGGCTTTTGGTCATGAACAGCATTCTTTTGAAATTCGAGAGTAGTGGAGTGAAAGCGGTTGCGTACGCCAATGATTTGGTCATTCTTGAAGAAAGTAAGCACCTGGTCTGCGAGCTTCGGACTAGGTGTTAACAGTAACAAAACCGAGTTGATGCTTTTCACCAAAACCAAGGTACCACCTTTCACTCTACCTCGGTTAAAGGGACAAACACTATCATTATCTTCCAGCGCTAAACATCTGGGCGTAATACAAGACACCAAATTGAACTGGAAGCTCAACATTGAAGAACGGGTGAGGAAGGCGTGTGTCGCTTTCTACGCCTGCAACAAAATCTTCGGCAAAAAGTGGGGCCTCCAGTCAAAAATGATAAAATGAACATACACAGCGGTTGTAAGACCGATACTTGTTTATGGTTCCATTATGTGGTGGCCCGCTTACACAAGCTTACAAAGGTGCAGAGAAATGCTTGCATAGGGATATCAGGGGCAATCAGATCCTGTCCAACGGATGCACTTAACGTCATCCTGGACCTTCTTCCTATTGACCTCTTTATTAAATATCAGGTGTCCTGCAATATCTCGAGACTCAGAGAAATAGGCTACTGGAAATCTAGATCCTACGGGTACTGCAACCAAACAAGCCTGATAGCATCAGACATCCTATCCACAACCACCGATTACTGCATCCCTACCCTAGACACCTCAAAGAAGTTTAGAGTCTTGCTACCGTCAAGAATCGACTGGGAGGAAGGCGATGTGACGAAAGACTTCGACACAACTATCTTCACGGATGGTTCGACGATGGAATGCGGTGTTGGTGCAGGTGTCTTCTGTGAATCTCTTGAGATTTCAAAAACCTATAGTCTTCCCGATTTTGCCAGCGTATTCCAGGCAGAATTGTTAGCGATAAGGGAAGCTTGCATAGCCCTTAAAAATATCCGACAGAACCAAAATGTAGCTATACTAACCGACAGTCAGGCAGCTATTAAAGCCATTGATTCAACTCTCTTAACTGGTCCAGCAATGCAAAGAGGCCCTCAGGGAACTTGATATGAGCGCCAGCCTAATCTGGATAGCAGGCCATAAGGGCTATGAGGGAAATGAGAAGGCAGATGAGCTAGCTAGGCAAGGATCAGCCCTTCACAACTCATTGGCAGTGAGAGTATTTCCTCCTCTTGGAGTTGTGAAGGGCAATATCCTGACCAAATACACATCAGAAGCAAATCATAGGTGGAGTAATTTAACGAGTTACGTTATATCCAGGAAAATCTGGCCCGCCTATAACAAACCAAAATCAATCAATTTAATTTCCAAACCAAGGCATGACATAGCCAGGATTGTCCCTACCTGCAAAGGGCATTGGCCTGTAGGGGAGCATGCGGCAAAATTGGGTATACCACATAACTCTTTCTGTCGTAGCTGTGAGAACCAGGATGAAAAAGAAACAGTCCCACACTTTCTATGCCATTGTCCGGCCCTGGCTAGGAAAAGAGCACTCCACTTAGGTAAAGAATTCTTCAACGGTATTGAGGAACTCTCAGAATTCAAGATCAAAGATTTGATCTCATACCTCAGTAACACAAAGTGGCTTTAGCCCCCCCCCCCTTATTTCTCCAACACTAAATGGCACTATGAGATAAGACAAAACAGGAATGAAGTTGGACAGTTAAAGAAAAGGTAAAACAGTCGACCAGTGGTCTAAGATCACGCACCAGAGCCTGTAGACGACGCGAAGAATAAACTTAAATGTAACAAAAGCGCTGAATCAACAATTCATAAGCAAAGCAACAAGTCATTTCTCAATTCTCAGCACAAGATAATTTTCGAGGGAAACATGCCATCAGGATAAAATCTCAAAAAAGGCTCCACCATGTGCAGGAGCATACATTTTATTTCTAGTCATGATCTAAGCTTGCATCCTTAATCAAAAAACAAATCTTTATCAATTCCATTTTGTCCAAATTCAAGCGGTTCATTTCTCTGTTGAATTGTTAACAAAGATATAACACACAGGGTACTCCTACTCAACTCATGTTTCATGATTAAATTGTTAAACAAGTAGAGCTTACCTTATTGAATTGATGAATGTTAAAAATTTTGGAAACAGTTATGGGATTTTACATTCAACCACCACGAATCGCTACTAAAATTCGCTACTTTTTGGGTTCAATGTAATTTGTAAAGTCAAAAGTAGCAATCTCTTTTTTGAATGTGTGTGTGAAAGCAATTTAAACAAATTTATGATCAATTATTCTTCAATTCAAAACGTGTACTACCTTTAATTTAAACAAAATTCGTAAATTTACGCTCGCCAAAATAATTTTTTCAACAAATCTTGCAACAAACACCAAACGTTTTGAATATTAACAAATATCAAACTGTCCGAAATGTCAAACTCGTAGTATGTGTGAAAGTTCGTGTGAGAATATGTGTAAATCTGTCTCCAAAAAGAGATTTCAGAGAAATCAATTCGTCCAGTAAAATATTCAATACTTTTCCCAATGTAATTCATTTAAGGGGAAAAAAATTGCCACAGATCCGTGCGTGAAGAATCAATTTCTTGGCTCAATGTAAAATGAAAATCCCATTATACAAATTATGGAAATTCTTTCAAAATAATTTATGTGAAAATGCAAAAAGCAGATGCGATTAATTCAATATTAAACGAACTGTGCCAAACGAAGGCACACAAAAAAAACTGAAAATCAACGACAAAAACAGAGATAAGACATAAGAGAAAGAAATCTCTGGAGCAGTGATCACTTTATAACAAGATTGGAAACCTACCTACGTTTTACCCTCCAATCTCCAAATACCGCAAAAGTTATTTTTTTCATGCACACATTCTGTTGCAGCTAACTTGCTTTTTATTATGTATGCAACTGTATCTTTATTACAAAACAAACGCATACTCTTACAGCTAACCTGCTCCTTAAGTTTGTATTACACGCATACTGTTTCAGCTAACCTGGGGCCTATGCCTATTTCAGAGCTTCTACATCAACTACAATGTAGTACTTTGAAACTTGTGTTACATCAGTTCTGTTTCAAAGCTACAATGAATTCTTTGCTGTAATACACAAATGTAGCTATGGAGAATACACTGGAATTATTGGAAGGATGTATGATTCTGTTTCACAGCTTTTGCTGTCAAATTGTTGTAGTACATAAAACATATGTTTGTGATACATTTTTACATTGAAATTTTGTGCAATAATAGATGTTTTAAATTGAAAATGCAATGTTGAAAATGGAAAAAACCTTAATAAGAGCACTTTTTTTTGTTGAAAACATCTTATAGTTCACTTAATGCTGGACTTTATTTCAGCAGGTGCATGAAAGCAATGAGCTTTCCCATCTTGGACGTAATCAAGAGGGACTGAATAAAAATATATGTACATAATATACACAATACACATATGTACATTTTGTTTGAAACAAATAATGTTTAAATTTTATTATTTCTCGGGTTCACCTCTCGTGACACCCTTTTGCGACACTGCATTGACTACTCATGTACAGTTTATTTAGACAAGGAAATATGTATTTCAATAGTTAGTTCCATAAAATGTTTCTTTTACTATAATTTATTCATATATATGTATGTTTTGTTGAGGAGTTTGATCATGGGGTACAGCTACATCCTTGGATTTGATGCACCGTCCATAGTGTGAGATACTTTCCTTAATCCACTTCCACTGCAATGTAAGAGGTCTTTCAAGCCAGCATTACCGCGTATATAAGCATCTGGCAGGCATAGAAATCCAAACGTTTCAAAGCGGTAGTTGAGAGTGACGACGATAACGTTTTTCCTGCATCAAATAAAGAGTTTTATATCTGCATTTGTGAAGCCAGTTGCATAAAGACCAACAACTCGGGCGTCATGAAATCCATGCAACTTCAATACTCTTTTATTGACTCACCTTAGATTTGCAAAAGATGTTCTTTCGGGACTTGAAGTCTTGGTACTGCTTCCATTTTTTCAATTAATTTTCCATTTTTGTTGTTAAATAAATTTTGACCAAGAACTTTTGGTTAAATTAATATTTTCTTTTGAAGCTTTTGCAAAATCGTTTCCCAAAAGTGAAGAGATGTCAATAGGAAAAATAAACAGTCTGTCAAATTAACTACATTTTCCAGCTACATCATACAACATTTCCAGTTGTAGTTGTGAAACAGGAAAATGTAATTGATGTAGTTGTAGAATATTGATGTAGGATATAATTGATGTAGTTGATGTGAAACCTCTGAAACAGGCCCCAGCTCCCTCAGCTTGTAGGCAAATGTCACTTTTACAGCAAGGTTTCCAATCTTGGTATAAGTGATCACTGCTCTGGAGGGAAATATAAAAAAATATCGATAGCAAGACACTTAATCGATAACAGGTATGTTCGATCTTCGATATGCCCTCTGGATCGCTCGTGGCGCTCTGATTTCGCTATGAGCTGTTCGATGTCGCTCTTTTTTGCCCCGATCTTTGTATATTATATTTGGAGGGTAGTTTCAAGATGGAAAACGATGGTGCTGCCATCCTAAGAATTTTCACAGTAGCAGTTTTTTTTACATAAGTTTGTATTGTGTGTTCTCTGCTTGTTTCTGTCAAAAAAATGTCAAACCAAGCAGAAAACCAATCTTGATAGTACCTGGGGCCCTACTCTGTAATGCGTTTCGAAAGCCAATCCGATTCGTTTATGAATTCGTACTCTGTAAAAAGTTCGAATCGAATAAAAAAATCATCAAGTACTATTTCTATTTATAGAATAGATTTGCGGAGTCTTGAAGTATTTCTTATTAGATTTGCGGAGTCTCGAAGTAATTCTTATAGCCCAGGAGCCTCCATACAAGAAATTCCCGTCATCGCGCCTACTAAAATTTTTAATGAGGAATTAAAGTTAAAGCCAAAACGAATAAGATTCGCTTGGTCGGCGTGAATTGAGTTAGCCGGAAAGGCCGCGCATACCTGTTGCAATGTGGTGAAATGTCTCCATTATGACGGATTCTATTTTTGTTTCTTTCATTGCATGCGTCCTAGTGTTAGACGTAGAAATGCCTCGGTTTGTTTGCTTTCAAGCTGCCGAAAGTATTGCGCAAACCAGATTTTTTATAAACGAAACTATTGTAGTTTGTAATAAAAACAATGTGTTTTAGGACATAATAAAACCTTGTTTGCGCAGAACTTTCGGCAGCTTGAAAGCAAGCAAACCAAGGTAATTCTACATCTAACATAAGGACGCGTGTAATGAAAGAAACAGAAATGGAATCCGTGATGATGGAGACATTTCACAGTCATTCACCAAATTGCAACCGGTATGCGCGGCCTTTCCGGCTAACTAAATTTACGCCGACCAAGCGAATCTAATTCGTCTTAGCTTTATCTTTTATTCCTCATTTAAAATTTTAGTGGGCGCGATGACGGGAATTTCTTGTATGGGGGCTCCCCACCTATTATTAGATTTTTCAAAAAAAAAATCAAAAGGAAAAAAAATCAAAACAAAACAAAACACAAACACGGCAAAAATGTTCAAATTAATTTTAAAGAAAAAACACATAACCCAATAAAAACTTAATAAAATAGCATCGGTTGCTCTATGAATGGATGAAGAAAATAGAGAAGAACACCGTCTCTCATTGGTGGTCCTTCTGCATTAAAAGATGGCGATAGCCTGTCCCAAATTGTTGGAAGTGTTTCTCGCGTCCGAGGCGTTCAAACGTCCCTTGGTCAGATCGGGATGAGCACATTTTTGGCTGATGATTCTCTGTAGTGAAATTTATTTGCTTAAATTTTGAATAAAATTATTATTTCCTTACTTACATTTTATCTATTTCACACAACTAAACACAATTTTCCTTTTGTGTCCCTTAAAAACGGCATTCGAATTGCAATCCGTTACCTTTCTTGGTGTAGAAAGAAAATTTCCGTTTTCGAACGCTAATGGCTTTCGGAAACGGATTGCCAGGTACGAAAAATCCGAATGCGGATTTGTCAATCCGTAAGTACTAGATTTCTTATCCGAATTTGAAATAGAGAGTACAAAAGATTGGTTTTCGAAAATATTTGCTTTCGAAACGCATTACAGAGTAGGGCCCCTGGTAGTTCCATATACAAAGGCCCCGATGCATTTCCACCGTGTTCCACTATTCATTGAAAAAGAAGTGCAGGAAGGGGTCTTATGAAAAAGAAGTGAAGCATTTTTCTTTGTGAGTTTCACAAACACAAACGTATTACAACAGGGCTGGTCTGCAGTTGAACGGTTAATCTCAGGTGCGCCAAGCGAAATTTTGTTATGGTGGCGGTTAAGGTGCTTGCGGCTGGAGGAGCTATTGGAATTGAGCCAAGGAGGAACACTTTTGGAACACCACGATACACTTCACTTTTTTTTTTTAAGTCCAAACCTTTTTATCTTATCTTTTATCTACGAAAACACAGGACACTCTTTAATGAAGTGGGTTGTTAATTTTATTAATCCGCGATGATTGAAGGATTAGGTTCGCCCAGTAGACCCTCTATGAAGACATCCGGCAGCAATTCGTTCATCGAATGCGGTTGGCTTGATGAAGTCCGCAGGGCAAATAGCATTTCGATTCTCTCGTGCCTCCAGAGGCGTTCGCACACAGGCCGCCACCAAGTGTCGATGGCATACTTTACACGGACGCTGCCTGAATTGATTTGCAGGGGGTTTTGTCGTTTGAGAGTGTCACCTTGAAGTCCTCCATTAGCTGCTGGGGCTGGACAATGAATGAAATTTGTTGGAGGTTTTGCAAGTTGATTGCTTGGGCCATGGGAGTTTGCAAGTAGGTTAGCAGCGAGGATGAGGAGACCTAAGAAAAAGAAATAAAAGGTCAGCAAAGCATGCCTATAAAATCGTTGCTGTAACTTACGGTGGTGTGTCGAAGGTCACCGGTGTGAGGGGTTGGTTTGGATGCGACTAGGCGTGTCTTGTGTTTGTCCAAGGTGAAGGCTAACACGACGAAGGCAACGCGACGCTAGGATTTTTAACAGAAAAGAGTATCTGTTAGTTAGGGCATCGAGAGACATAAATCGACACTCACCCATTGCCACCACGGTCGACAGAGTTCTTTCGAATCAGTAATCACCTTACAACTGATGTCTGTCGAGTCTTAGTTCGTGCCGAATTCGACGTATTCGCCTTTTACGATACTTGGCAAAGAAAAAAATATCTTCCTGGTAGCCACCGCGATGCGTATCGTTTGTTGTATCAGCAGCCGCTGCCGCAGCGTCCACATGCACGTGAACATGGTTACGTGTATTTCGAACTCCTCCGGAACCGTTTTTATCTCGCTTGCATATCCAGCGGAAATTGTAAAATAATGAGCAAATGCGCTTGTCTGGAACATCAGCCTGAAACAACAACAGAAATTAGCTATTGTAATACAATACGAATGTTTAAAGTAAAAATTGCCCACCTTAAATTGCTTATAGATAGATGGTTCTTACTACTGCCGCAATTACTCAAATCGGACATTCCTTCATGGCAAACAATTCATAAGGGATGCAATTTATGACATATGAAATAATATGCATACTTACGATATTTTTTTACTCCTTGCCGACCCAAGAACGTCATGCGGGCCGTACATCGTCGGCAAATTGCGGCGTCTTCTGCGCTGGAGGAAGATCTGAAATGAAAATTAATCCAATAAAAAGAAGATCAATCGCAGAACAAAATAATTATATTCTTGTATACTCACGATATTTTTTCCATTTGCTCAGGTCGGATGCATTTATTATTGATGTTTTGGCCTCGGGAGGTATCTGAAAAGAAAAGCAAAAAGAATGCAATCAGAATTTCTACGCACTATACATGCCGTTAAATGTATTTTTTTTTTTGTTGGTTTTACTCACCTCGTTGTCGTTGTTGCCGGCCTCATTGATAATTGATTAAATGCAAATGGCTGAAAATTGTAAAAAGAAAAGGAAATAGTGACGACAGATCACTGGAAGTCCTTCCTGGAAAGTTAAATTGGAAGAGGGAGTACTAAATTTGTGTTTTGATGTGTAGGTTAGATTGATTTTTTTTTTCTTTAATTTTCGAGATTTTGCTTAGATTTTTGTCAATGCTGAGGGATGGAATAGTGTATGAAATAAGAAATAGCATGACGACAAGGATATGTTTGGTGTTATAGTGTGTTTTATTGTTTTGAGGTGTGTTATGTATGTATCTACGGCATGTTTACAATAAAGGCATAAGTTAAAAGTAAAACTATAGTGACAACAACAATGACTAATATAATGTTAACATACATAGAGAATACATTATTTATGTAAACAAACAAACAAAACAAATGTGACGAACACGAATAAATAGATATTTTGACGACAACAAGACAGACAAATTACACGGAATTTGGTTTGTTTTGGTCTGGACGATGCCGACCGTGGTAGAATTAAACGCGCATACAGCGCACAGTGCGTCGACCAGTGGACAAAAATCAAAAAACTAAATATGCGTTTGAGATCTATAATGCTGTGGAATCTATCAAACACATGTTTAGCAACTGTAATTTATTATTTCCAACTGTTGTTTTTTTCTTCTGTATTGATTAGCGGGATTTTTATATGCAGAAAAAGTACTTTTATTTTTTTTCTTAGTTTTGATTTCGATTTTCGCATGCAACTATTGATCTCGTTCAAGAAAGTGTTTCTAGTTTTAAATTTTTTTTCTCTTGAATATTAATTATGGATATATTAAGAGGTGATACAAACGTTTTTTGGTTTATTTTTATGTGATATTACTTTTATAATTAATTTAATTAAAAGTGCTATATTTTGAGGCACAAAAATTTAAATAAGTTGAGTTTAAAAAAAAATATATCAAAGTATATCTGAATTTTAAGTCTTTTTGTTATCCCCTGCTATTATTTTATTTAAAAACAAAGAGTTCCATTGCTAATTTTTGCAAACTTTCGAAATACTTCGTTTTTTGTAGGACAAGTGCAAGTCATAAAAAATGAAGTTATTTATGAAAAATGGTTTCTTTCGATAAAAAATCGATAATTAAGGATGTCTTAATTTTTGTTATAGCTTATTTAAATATAAATAACTGTCCATTTAAAATAAAAAGTGATTTTGAATCGAAAATTAAATATTTGACGTAAGTTTAGAACGACAATGGGTGCAATGTTCAAAGAGCCATAGTTTTTCAGATAAGCCCTACGAGGCTTGACTTAAAAATAATTTTACACTTCCCGATAGCATTTAACATAATTTTCTTACTGTACCGCCTTTTTATGGACCAGAAACTTCATTTTTAGACGCGCCAAAAAAGACGGAAAAAGAAGAGTTGCGAATCTTTCAACTCCAAACTGAAGAAATGAGGTTTTCTTTTTCATTTTTGGCGTCAATTTTTTTGTTTTTTAAAGATGTTACCAAAAATATCTCAAATCTGTCTGTATCCCATATCCCTGTTTCCAAAATATTCATATTAACATCCAAGCGGTTCATAAGAAATAAACAATTTTAAAAGTGGGCGTGGCAGTGGGCGGATTGAGTCCATATTTTTTTGTATTAATAACCTTATCTAGAAAATTAAACTCCTTAAATTCCATTCAATTCCTGCCAGTCGTTCTCAAGATATAAAATGATATTCAAAAATGGGCGTGGCAGGGGGCGTAAATATTACCTGAAATTTCGTAAAACTTATTATTTAATTAATTCGCAACAATTATTTTGGCGAAATTTAACAAAGTTTTGTAAAATTGGATTTTGTCCACCATCTCCATACAATCGACGCACTGTGCAGCGGCGCGATTTTTAAGCCGGTTTACCGGCTACAAAGTGGACCGCGGCGAAGTTTTACCGCCGGCATGACGTGGCGGTTTCTTAGGTTTGGGAAAAGTTTGCCGACGGCGAAGTTAGGCCTAGCAATATCAAGTGGTTTAGAGGGCATTTGAAGTTCGTTAGTCGTGCGATAAAGGAATCGTTGAAAGTTTTTTTTTGAGTGAACGAAGTAAGCCTTCTTAAAGTATTGCTATAAACCACTGTTCCAGAGGAAAGTGAGACTTAAGTCTAGATAAAATTTAAGCACCATTTAACAAGTCGAAAGGGTGAGTTTCATTCGATTTTAACACTGTAGTGTCAGTTTTTGGGAACGCCTATCTAATTTTTGTGTTTTGCGTGTGTTTGCTTAGTGACTCAGGGTGAAAATTCTGCGACCGACGACGTCAACGTCCATCCAAAAACAGCCGTCAGACTGAGGCAGTTCGGCCCAGAAGAAAATCGAGCCATTAGCCCGTGAGTCTCCGGGTGACAAGTAAAGCACTATTCACATGAGCACGAACGACGACCAACGAATGAACGAATATTCGTCGATTTTGACATTTCTTTCACATGAGAGTTTTTAATTCGTCGCGAATGAACAACCAAAACTCAAAGCAGGAATGATTTTTGAGGTTATACGCGCGCGAATATTTTGTTCGTTGGGAGTGTGGATGGTGTGTGGAACGCGAATAGAGTTTGACAATTCGTATCAACTACAATTCTATTCGCGACGAATAAACTTGTTTTCTCAAATTTATTAACAATTGAGATTAAAAAGGTAATTTATGCATCAAAAATCAAACATAAACTATACTTTTATCGTTTTGTTGAGAATTTGTAAGAAAATAAAGCTTCAAACGTATGTAAAATCACTTTTCTTCATTCATTCGTCGTTCGTTGGTCGTGCTCATGTGAATAGTGCTTAATGTCGTTTTATGATAACTTTATGGGTAATTTAGGTTCTAATGTGTATGTCGAATATTAGGTGCCGGCGCGGCAAGCTGCAGAACAGCACCCCTTTCGTTTTTCTTGTATTTTTATTCCTATACACCATACATATAGTTTTTTTGGTATTCCAAAATCGACTTTTGATAAACCTCAATTTTGGAGCCCGAGCCAATTTTGGCCGAAGATTTGCTGTTTCGCACGACGGCCGAAAAGTGTGCCGCTATATACGAATCAGAAGCCGCTCAAAATAGAAGTTTTCAAGCTAAAATCTCAAGCAAAAGTTCCTGTTCAAGAGAAAAAGCTCAGAATCCGAGCGAAGCGACGCACAAGAGCGTCAGAAGCATTTTTTTGTCTTTTTGTTGAAATTCAACTTGCGAAGCGAAATCTTAACTTCATCTTGTATTTTTTTCTTTGAATAACGTTAATTTAAAGTCTTAATAGTAAATTTTCACTTTGTCTTTTTTTTTTGAGTGCCACAAAAGAGCGTGGAAGATTTATTTGGCCGGAATTTCGTTAAGATTGGAAGAATTCTTTCCAAACCTCGCTCGGGGAACGCAAGATTTTGCCCCCATTAAAACCCACATATAGAGCTCTATCTGTAGGCAGGCTACTGAGGGTGTTCGATTTGTGTGTAAGAGGGTGAATTGATACACCCGAATAAGATTGCGAGATATTTGGGGAGGGTTGGTCTACAACCGGTGGATTTTCCAGGTTTTTTTCGTGGGTCTTTTGATGCTTTTTGATATTTTTTATGTCGATTTCTTAAATTTTTCACTTTGTTTCATTGTATAAACAGGCCCGGATTTACCATGCAGGCACAGTAGGCAGTTGCCTCGGGCGGCAAGAATTGGAGGGCGGCAAATTTTGAGAGAAAATTTCAAAACTTGTTATATTCGTGGGAATTGAATTTCCCGCCTATTTCGTCAGCACGCGTACCAACATTATGAGTGTAAAATGCTCGAATCGAAAAAAATCGATTCGGACAATTCTCGATATTGGCCTAATATCGAATATTCGATAAGTTTCTGTATCGAAAATCATCTTGTTCAGACTTGTTCTATATCCATCCTACAGTATTCTGATAAACATAACCTTTTGTCTGTCGTTATTACTGAAAATTGGTGAACGATCATCAACGTCTTTGTTTATGTCAACAGTACGTGTCACAAGTTTCACCGGCACCAATTTCAGGTTTGTTATCTTTACAAATATTTTTCTTACATGCTAATTACTACGAAATGACGAAAAATTCTACGAAATATTGTATGGTCAATATGCAGTTCAATCGATTATGAGAACCAAAAATAGAAAGTTCAAATTGCGTAAAAATTATAGTGTTGGAGAAAGCTGCAAAATTGAATGTAAGAAAGGCGCATTATTAACAATTTATTGTTCATCGCTCGTAAAATACGCTTATAACAAAAATGGCTAAAAAAAATTGTTTAACAAGTGAGGTTAGGTAACAAGTAAACAACGTTCGACTTCAGCTTTTGAATAGATATTGATCTTCACTTTTTCAATGTTTTGAACAATAAAAAATAGCAGTTTCGACAGAGTGCACTATGTTTTTTTTAATTTCTAAGCCCACTTGCGACATTTTGTCAATAATCAATACAATGATCAATAATCGCATAGACAATGCTAATTAATAAATGATTATAATAAACTGACTATAATAAAATGAAAAATCTGCTCTCAGAAAGGTGCATTTAATTTATTGAAAAACTTTCCGAACCAAACTTATTACACCATTGAAAAAGTTTCGTAGGGCGGGGGGCGGCAATTTTCGCAACTGCCTAGGGGCGGCAAATTTCTAAATCCGGGCCTGTGTATAAATACATATATTTAAATATCGAAATTTCTTGCTCATTAAAATTCTTCTTTTCTAATATATAAACAATCGAATTTTCGCTTTAACAATGATTTTTTTTTGTTCAATAAATGGATATTTTTAATGACTTTTTATGTCGAACCAAACCAACTTTTTTGTTATTGGTTTTGGGTTGAGCGATAGCTCAATGGAATTTTGAAGCGACAATCTAGTAGGTGATTAAAGTTAAGCTAGGGGAAGTTGAAATAAGAGAGAGAGAGTGTTATAGATGGAGATGACTCGATGCTGGATGTCCGTCGCTGAAAAGGAAAAGGAAAACCGATAGAAGGAAATGTCAAAGTTGACAGATCTGCCACCACCAGGATGAAGACGAAGAGGAAAGAAGTCGAAATTAGAGAAGAAAAGAATGATTGTCATGAAGAATGTCAACAAAGGAAAATGAAAGACGAAAGAAGTAGAAAAGAATAAGAAGAAAAGATAGAATAGAAAAGAGAAGCAGGACAGCCAACACAACACTTAGAATCCACTGCGGCGGTCGTGGCATGCTCGCGGGGCTCGGCTCTGCTCGTCGGAACACGGGGGGGATCTTGCCACCGCAGCTGGATCTCCTCTTACTCCAAAAACATAAAACATGCCGAAAGAAACGAAACGAAACCACCACCATGTGTCGTCACCATACCTCGAGGACTGCTGATGTTGGTGCAGATTGGCCTCATTTTTCCCACCCCATCTTTGGAATCCGGAAGGCCTAAGATTGATCGGTTCCCCCTAAAACGACACGTTACTAAATCGTCGTCGCCGCTGCTCACGCCATGTTCAGGTCACTCCCCTTCGCTTACCTTACTCACCCCTGAAAATTCGCCTCAATCTGCCAAAATTAGAAAGACCGAGATTTCTTTCCGACATTTGTCGGTCATATACAATTTATTGATTTTAAGACCATAGCGCGATTCTGAACATTGAAAATTATTATAATTTACAGAAACATATAATAAAACGAATGTATTTTGAACAATGAGAGTATACAATGATTTGAAACAAAAATTGAAGATAAGTTACGTTAAAATTGAAATAAAAAAAAGCAAAATTTACAAGCAAATCACAAAAGCATGAAAATGTCTCGGAAACGGGCCACCGACAACAAAGAACTTGGAACACTGCACACCGGTTCCTCCGGACGTGATCCTTCCTCAAAAACCAAAACTCGCAACTGTACACCCAGCGGTTTTCAATTCCCGCCTCTTAGACCAAAACGATACCCTTACCACTGCCTATATATAGAGCTCTATTTATAAGGGGGAAGTAATGGGGCAAAATCTTGCTCCTCGTAGCAAGAGTTGGAGAAGATTCCTCCGATGGACCCTTAAAATTTGCCGGTTCAAAGATATTCCACTTCCTTTCTTCGGAAACATCCGGAATCTTTGACACATGCGCAAAAAAAAAACTGTATTTCTAACAAAAATTCAAAGATGTCACTTATGGCAATCAAACAAAAGAAAAAAAAATGAACTACGACAAAAAAAAGGTTAACAATCAAAGATTCTTCTGCCGATTTCGGCGATTTCTTGAAGGTCTTCTTCTTCTGGCACACGGCGATGGTTATGCTTGAACAATTATCTGATTCGTATTTCTAGCTCTTCGCCTTTTGAGGCAATTCAGAAAGAAAATAATCTAAGGAATAAAATAAAAAGAAAAGGGGCGATGCTTCCAGCTATCACGGGCTTAACGTTCTTCCTTCTTTTGCCAGGAACGGCCACTGGCCCACTCGGTTTAAGCACTTGTCTCCCTAGGTTCGGAATCTTCGCCCTAAATCGTAGCAGACAAGAATTCGCCGAGCATTAGATTCGTCATCAACACAAATTCTTAGCGCTACTGATAATTGGCAAAAAAAAGGAAATCCGCACTCACCCTTTTTTTCTTCTTAATATTGAAAAAACTGCAAAACTTAATAGTCAACTCTGAATTGGGTTGATTATTCCTCCCAAACGGTAAACTATATAAAACTTATACTTGTCTCACAGACAACAATTAACACCAGCTTAATGAAACGACTAACGTGACGGCTCAAAAACAAGTGTTTTTCGCCGGTGCAATCAAATCACTCGCTAGCCGAGAAAATCCAGTGTCCGCATCAACACACTTTTTTGACCGTCAGCCGACCGTAGGTCAACGGTACAACAACTTTTTAGCCGTCGTCACGGCTATTCTTTGTAGCCGGTTAACTGGCTTAAAACTATAAGGCCGCTTGTAGCTCGATCCACTTCACCAACGTCGGCGTCGTCCAGACCCGAAACCAAAACAAAGTTTGTGTCAAATTATTTTTTGTTGTCGTCACTACCTTGGTTTATTTATGTTCGTCATATTTGTTTTTATTGTTTGTTTTACATTAGAAATGTATTATTGGTTTTCAGTCAGGCAAAATGTATGCGTTTTTCATGCTAAGCATCTTAAGTTGTCATTTACTTTCCATATTACATATAATTATACTTTTATTGTAAACATGAATGTATATACCTAAAACACACTAACACTAACCCCTAATAAACAATAAAAACACATTATGACACCAAATAAATCCCTGTCGTCATTTATTTACTATTTACTCAAACACCATAGCATTGACAAAAATAAACTTTTCTAAATCTCGACACCAAAGAAAAAAAAAAAAATCACTTTCCTTAACATCAACATCACGTATTGCACCGTCCCTAAAACTTTCTTCTTTCGACACTATTTTCTAAACACTTCACCCTTCCAGCCAGCCGTCATTGTTCCAGGCTGCACAGCCTGCCCTTTGCCATTGAGGAAAACAAAATTGTTGTTTCCTTTGTAAAAAGAAAGCCGCCATTCTACCAACTACACACGTGAGTATTTTTCATGGCCGGAAGGAATTATTATCCCCACAAATACTGTCGTTTTGACCCGTAATTTTGGAATTACTTCGGGCTAGCAATCAAAACATCGAGGGATGGGGTATTCCGCTGCTGATAAATCGGCCAAAAACCCGGAGCGAAGTATCGTGTTGGCTGCTGTTGATGCTTTCGTGTCTTGAAAATACCTAACTTGGGGAGCCTGTTAGCATATGGCCAATTTTCAAGGCATTCGGCGATGTGGGTCGGCTATGATATTAACATAAGGCGAAAGCGAAGGAAGACATCGAATTCGGAAAACATGGTTACCGCAAAAAGGTTAGTTTACCATCTATTGTGAAAAAAAAACAATACTAATTTCAAAGTGTTTTTCAGATACGCCCTGCTTGCCGACTCTGATACTCACTCGAGTTTGACATTAGCTATCAAACCGAAGATGAGTATTCCTGTTGTAGGAATATGGACAGCTAGGGCAGACACCTCAATGTTTGACAGGTTTGCCAAAATTTTGGTGACTTACCGGATTTAGTAGAATGCATAAACCAAAGCGACACTGAACGACGAAAGCGATTGTCTTGGATTGAGATCGGCCCATTGTGCATTCGTACACGCTTCGACATCTTCGTATGTCTTCAGATCAAGGTTGATAGTTAATTAGTCTGACTTTTCATTAATTCCTTTTGTATTCCAGACAGAATATGCAAAAACCAATGAAGTACTGGGCAACGAAAGCAGAATTTTATTCAATTTGTGCGACAGCGTTCCATGTCCTGGGATACCACACCAGCCAAACGCTCCTCCGGCCCCAAGCAGCCACAACAAAGTGGCGAAATTGCCACTGCGGCCTGCCGGATTCCACGGAGAGGTGGGAATATAAGGCCAAGCTGCACCGTCACCGTCAGCCTTCAAGTGTGGTGGATCATAAGTGGTGGTATCGCTTTTTCTTTTTTTTTTTCGATCTCTCCCGGCATGATTTATGTATTTTTGAAATAGGAGGAGGTCCATTTGCGAGGGCAAGATCCCCCCCATTCCGGCGAGCTCAGCCGAGCACTGCAAGCATGCCGCGACCCTCGCAGCGGACAGCTGCGCATTCTCTTCCTTAGGTCTTCTTTCTTGGTCTATCCTTTCTTTCTCTTTGTCCATTTTCTCTCGAGTCCTTGGTCTTTGACGGGTCTTCATCTTTATCTTCTTCTCTCTTTTTTCTATTTCTTCTCTTCCTTACTTCTGACATCTGTCAAATCTCTCTGTTCCGGCCTAAGGAGAACTGTCACTGCACTGACATCAGTAGTGACAGCGAGGAGTGCCAGCACATCGGTCTGTCATCAGCCGGCCCGATGAACATCGTCTCTTCATCTTTTTCTTCTTTCTATCCATCTCTTTTCTTCTTTTACTTCCTCTATCTTATTTCAATTTGATTGAATCAAGGTTATATCGATTGTGCATCGGTTTTATTTTTCAGTTTCAATTCTTTTTTTGGACTACATGGTGTGTTAACGTTCAAGGTGTACATGCACGATTTTTATTATTTTCCTTTTCGTTACATTTTCTTCATTTTTATCCTTAATTCATCATATTTATTGTGCTTTTTCGGGTCGTATTCGAAAGCGCATTCTACGAACAACTTGATCAAGTGTTAAAAAGCACAAGAAATTGTGTAGCACCTAACGATCACCAACAAAAACAAATGCGCCCCTGAACCCGAGTTTTTGTTTTTTTTTTATTTTTTATTTGACAGATGAAACTACACACCAATAACAAATAAATTCTATGGACATTGGACCAATAACAGCTCAGAAAAGTGACAGCGCAGGCAAAGTTTGACAGCAAAGGCAAAAAATTTGAAATTTTTGTTGCTTCACTCTTTGCATATCTAATTATCTTACTCTATCGCGAAGTATTCTTATTGGAGATTTTGATCTGTTCAAATACGTATTATCAAAGATCACAAATTTATTTTTTTTCTTTAACCAACCAAACTCACTGGACTGTTGAATACTGCTCAAATTTACTAAACGTTCGCCGAAACTCATCCTGATTTGTATGAAGTTTTTAAAAAGTTTTTTTTCGGTATTCGAAGAATCAATAATAGCCTTTTCACACCAGACGCAAAACGCTGTTTTCAGCTGTCAGTTTTCAAAAACTCGAAATCTGTTCACACCTAAATTTCAGGTTTTTGTTTGACATTAAAAATCTTTGATGTCAAGTAAGGGATGCCATATGTTTTCTTTTTAGAAGAATCACGCTTTTTTCACACACATTCGCTCTTTGTTTTTCGTTGCAAGTTTGATTTACGTTAGTGTAAGATATTAAAAATTGAAAACCACTGGATGAAAAAGTTTTCCTCATCGATTTTTCAATAGAAAAAAATATTTGTTTGTCGCTGCTAAGAATTTGTTCATTTGTATTTTTATATGTTCTCAAATGGCAACCCTATATCAACTGACACGTTTAGTCGTGAACAATTTTACAAGCAGACTGTCAATCTACTCTTGCTATTGGAGGGAGGGAGAAATATATACGATCGATACATACGATATATACGATATAATGAATTATAGACTGCTGAATGCTTTCACTTTTTTGGTTTTGACTGGTTTTCACAAAAACTTGTTGTTTTGCAAAACAGGGCTGTCAACAAATTTGTATGGGAAAACACTTGATTTCCTTCAAGTTTTTGAAAAGTTTTGCAAAACCGCGTTTTGCGTCTGATGTGAAAAGGCTATAAGCCCTTTTCTAAACAACCAATTGATCTTGTTCTTGAACAAACAATAAACGCTGATGCAGCTAGGAAACTCACTGGTGTAATACATTTTACGAATTCAATTTCTGCACGTCAATGATGGGCTCGCAGTCACGATATCAGATCGACAATAATTAGTTCAATGTATAAAGATTTGGGCCTGCAGAAAGAGCAAGACGTTTCGACCGAGCTCACCAATCATGCTATAAGAAATAATGCTAAGCAGTTGCGAAATTTTACTGACGCTTTTGATGCATTTATAAATCCATTCGACTCAAGAGTGCCAAAAGATTTGTTAATCAATATTTTATCGGGTAAAGCAGCTTCGGAGCCCGTAGAAAAATGTTTGCTTAATATAGAAGAAAATGGTGAAGCTAAGCGCCAAGCGTTTATCTCTGAGTGTGAATTGGATATTTACAGATTCGAAAAAAGTATCAAATCATACCAGCTAAGCTACAACATACCATCGATATAACTTTGCCCATCATTGAGATGATCTTTAAAAGTTGTCTAGATCTGGTCTATATACCTCAGCGATGCAAAGAAGTAAAGGTAGTAGGTACCTATTCATTCCCAAGGCGGGCAAATGCTCGCATGTCAACCCTAAAGATCTAAGACCTAGCCTATCATCATTCATTCTCAAAACTCTGGAACGATTGATCAATATCCATGTACGTAATAGCATTGATAAGAGACTATCGATGTCTCAGCATGCTTACTGCAAAGGGAAATCGGTAGAAACAGCCTTGCATACTCTGGGAAGAACTACTCCCTAGAGCAAAAGGAATATACTATGGTTGCCTTCCTAGATATTGAGGGCGCTTTCAACAACGTTGACACATGTGCTATAACTTCTGCTATGACGACCCTAAACGTCGAATACTCACTCTGTGAGCTGATTAATCTAATGCTTAAAAGCAGTATCATCAACTCTGAGATGGGGGATTTTTGTACGAAAAGGTCTGTCAGTAGAGGCACTCCGCAAGGTGGTGTTCTGTCCCCTCTCCTGTGGAACATAGTAGTTAACGAATTGCTAATATCCCTCGAGAGGGAAGGCTACAGAGTGATTGCGTATGCCGATGATGTTGCTATCGCTGTCACAGGAAAACATCCTAATACACTGAGAGACCTCCTCCAAAACGCACTTAATATGCTCACTAAATGGGCTGATCGCTGTGGACTTAGTATTAATCCTCAAAAAACAGACCTCGTCCTTTTTACACGGAAATACAAAATCCCAGTAATTGTACCCCCTTCAATAAAAGGTGTACCACTAATTTTTACCAATGAAGCCAAATATCTTGGTCTGATATTAGACAAAAAATTAAGTTGGAAACCTAATATTCAGGAAAGAGTTAAGAAAGTGTTGTGGGTCAATTAAGGAAGATAGTCAAATTGTAAATTCAATATAAACTTTATTTCTAATTCTATTTCAATATATATGCAAATGAACTTATTAAGAAAAAGGTGTGACCATGCGGTCAACTATCTAAGCTGAGAGTCGAAAACTTAAGAGTCAGAAAAATAGACCACAGGAAATAACTATACTTATATGACATACATAAATAATTGGCTTAGCATTTAGCTTTAGGTGAACATAGAAATTTACAATGGTATGTTTAGACTGTTTGTATGATGCAAATATAACAGCTTCTTCCACCCTTATTGAAAGGTAAATCTGTCAGGTTTATTCCTAGGCCGCTCCGATCTGCGTGGTATCTGGATTACTGTAGCATTCCTGTCTTCATTTACTCTCTCGCTAGTCGTATGGTTGGTGCTCTGTTCTGGATGTTCTAACGATTCGTGGAACGTATCATCTTGTGGCACAGTTGTTGAATCTTGTAATCTGGTCGTAGAATCAGGTAAACTATCTGTTGACTTTGACCTGTATCTAGAAAATACATTAGTAAAAGAATTATCGTTACTTGCCAAAAATCTCTCTGGTGAACTTTTTATTTGGTGATTGTCTTTCCTGGGCCTTATTTGATTTTGATGTCGGCGCCATTCACCCGATGCAACGCTTACTCGATACATTTTATTTCCGATGACGTCTGTGATGACAGCTTCAGTCCATTTCTGTTTGTGAAGATACTGTCGCACATAAACCGTTTGACCAACATGGAATTTTAAAGATGCAGAACCCTTGCCAGAAGAATTAGCCTGAGGACATAACGCTGAGAGATTTGTTCGATGTATGCGACCATGAAGTTTTTCGGCTGGAGATTTTCCATCAAAATCTGGCGTCGATCTGTACGTGGCTAAGAATATGTTCAAGGAGTCTTCCTTCCCCAGCTGATCAGTTAAAATTTTGGCAAACGATGTTTTAAAGGTGCGTACCATACGCTCAGCAGCGCCGTTCGACTCGGGATTGAAAGGAGCTGACTGTTTATGATCGATGTTGTGGTTAAGACAATATGTACGAAATTCTTGTGACGAAAATTGTGTTCCGTTGTCGGAAACAATAGTTTTTGGCAATCCCTCTATCGCGAATATTGCATTTAGTGCGTTTATTGTTGCCTTCAAAGTTGTTGTCGACATACGAACCACATACGGGAATTTTGAGTATGCGTCGACCACAACCAACCACATATAGCTGAGAAAAGGGCCCGCAAAGTCTATATGGATGCGGTCCCAAGCTGCTTCGGGTGTTGGCCAACTGCTGTATTCCTTTTGTGGCTGTGCTGCGTTTACTTGACACGCATTACATTGTGAAACGGTTTCTTCAATCATAGCATCAACCTTCGGCCACCAACAATATCGTCTGCACAGTTGCTTCATACGCGTCGATCCCCAATGGCCTTGATGGAGCATCGCAAGAACTTTCTGTTGAAGTTTCGGTGGTATAACTACTCGGGCATTCTCCGTCTGTAATAAAAGAACGTTAGTACACACACTTAAGCTATACCTCCTACGAAAATATGGCAACAACTCTTGTTGGGATTGTGGCAATCTTGTTGGCCAACCACACTGAACATATTTCATGACCAGGCTTAACACTGGGTCACTTTTTGAAAATTCAGCTACCACTTTAGCGTTGATTGGAAAACTATCAATTAGAGAAATATATTCAACATGGTTGCAAACAGCTTCGTCGGATTTGTCGAATTCCAAATCAGGACCAACTGGTAACCGAGACAAACAGTCGGCGTTCGCATGTTTCGTAGTTGAACGATAGCGAATAGTGTAGTTGTAATTCATAAGCATTATGGCCCAACGCTGCAGTCGTTGAATTGTCATCTGTGGTAGTTTTTTATTAGGGTTGAATATAGTGACGAGTGGCTGATGGTCCGTCACCAGCTCAAATTGTCGGCCAAAGACATAGTGATGAAATTTCGTAACACCAAATATTATGGAGAGGGCTTCCTTCTCAATTTGGCTGTAACCTCTTTGTGCATCACTCAACGTTTTCGATGCAAAAGCGATCGGCTTTTCGGTGCCATCGGGATAGATGTGAGAAATCACGGCTCCTATTCCGTGCGATGAAGCATCCGTAGCAAGTGTGAGTGGCAGGTTTTCATTAAAATGTTCAAGTCTTGACATGTGCAGCAATTGAGATTTTAGATTGTCGAATGCACTTTGTTGTTCTGCACCCCATATAAACTTAACGTTCTTGGATCTCAACTTATTTAATGGTGCTGCTTTTTGCGAAAAATTTACGATAAACTGGTTATAATAGTTTAATTTTCCGATGAATGCTTCAAGTTCCTTAAGGTTTTTAGGCACTGGCAAATTTTGTATGGCATGTAAACGGGACTCTGATGGGCGAATGCCTGACGCATCAATTATGTGCCCCAAATAAACGATTTCTTTCATCGCGAACTCACACTTGTCCATACGCACAGTGAGTCCGTGTTGTTTGAGCCGTTCTAAAAATATGTCCAGATTGTTTAAGTGTTCGACTTCATTTCGTCCTGAAATAATTATGTCATCTATATACGGTGCCACAAAATCCAGCCCCGCTGTAATTTGTTCGATATAACCTTGGAAAATTCCTGGGGCACTTGCTATTCCTGGTGGAAGGCATTGGTATTCCAGTAAGCCGCATTCAGTTGAGATAACACAGAGTTTTTTGGATTGGTCATCTAAAGGAATCTGTAAATAGGCATCTGATAAATCAATTTTAGTGAACAGATGACCACCTCGCATTTTGTGAAACAATTCTTGACAACGTGGTAGTGGATAACGATTTATCTCAAGCTGCGGGTTCAGTGTAACCTTGAAATCCCCGCACAGTCTTACCTTTCCGTTAGGTTTCGGAACAACTACTATAGGAGTAGCCCATTGACTCACCTCTACTGGCTTCAGCTTTCCAAGTTTCTTCAACCTCTCGATTTCTTCTCGTACAGCATTTTTCTGTGCAAAAGGAACTTGACGACTCTTTATAAATTTTGGGTATGAGTTTTGTTTGAGAACAAGATTAGCAGTGAAAAGTTTACTACATCCCAAGTTGTTACTAAACACAGATGTGTATTTTTCGCAGAGAGACTTGGCCTCCGCAGCTAAATGCTCACTAGATTCTTCAGTTACTTGCAAAGAACACTCTTGCTGAGTCTTGTTGATAATTGAAAACTCGAACTCATCAAACCAGTCAAGGCCCATTATATTAGAACCGGTTTCGTTATCGACAACTATCAAAGGCAATTCTCGATACATGTCTCTCCATTGCACTGTTACATGAATCATGCCTTTCAATTCTAATATTACATTTCCATAACCCTTTAGTTGTTTGTTCGCAGGGAGAAGATCGGGTTCACCCAGTTGGCGGTACCCACTCAAACCGATGAGCGAACACGTTGCGCCAGTATCCACTTGGAAAGACATTGGACACTTGTTGACTAGCAAATTTAAGAAAATTTTGTTTTCGTTTTGCTTGCTGTGAGTATTGTTCACATTCTCTCGCAGAGTCAAAATTTCAGCATCAAACTGATAAATTGAATGTGTTGTCTCAGAGCTATGTGGTTTTGGTGGCTGCTGTGCACGAGTACCTGATCTAAGACTGTGCCCGTTATTACCGTTATTACGGAGACTGTGCCCGTTATTACGGAAATTTCCTCGTTTTTTCTTGCGTTTGGTAGCTTGTTGTGAGCTCCCTGGAGCTGTTTGATTTTTCAAACAAACGCTTTTAATATGTCCTCTCTTTCGGCATATGTCACATACTGATTCGAGGTGCTTACACTGACTTCGGTCATGGTGAATGTTACAATCTGGACAAGATTTTCGATTGAAATAATTTGATGGCTTACCAGAATATATAGCCTTAACTTCTACAACGCTGGAGTCACTTTTTGCCCGTCCAATATTGTCGCTGCTTTTCAGTATTTCAGCTGCCATCTGCGTCGATTCAAATGCTGCTACGACTTCCTCAATTTCTGACAATGTTGGATTTTTCTTCTGCGTTGCTGCCATTCGAACTTGCTCATGTGGGGTATGAAAGACAATCATATCCCGTATCATAAAATCAGCATATGACTGCATACATGACTTTTGTGAACACGTGAAGTTACAGCTCCTGGCCAGACCCTTTAAGTCTGCAATCCAATCGCTGTAAGATTGCCCGGATTTCATTTTTTGTTGAAAGAACTTGCAACGCGATGCCATGACATGCAATTTCGATTGAAAATGCGTGGTTAATTTTGAGGTAAGCTCTTTAAAAGCGTGTGTACTTACGTCTTCGGTTTCCATCAACTTTTTAAGGAGCTCGATAGTAAAGTTGCCGCATGATGCCAAAAAATGTGCTTTTTTCGAATTTTCTTCCACCAGTCCATTGGCTATAAAATGTTGCTCTAATTGAAATAGATAACTTTCCCAGGGTTCTTTAGTCGCGTCAAAAACTCTAAATTGTGGGATAGTCTTTGATGTGGTTGGTGTGCTTGTCCTTAAACTCTCGAAAAAGAGTTTATTTTGCCTTATCATTTCTTCCATAAATTTCTTTTGCTGCTCTATTAAGACTGTTAATTCAGCCATCCTCGTCGCCAATTGTTGTGGGTCAATTAAGGAAGATAGTCAAATTGTAAATTCAATATAAACTTTATTTCTAATTCTATTTCAATATATATGCAAATGAACTTATTAAGAAAAAGGTGTGACCATGCGGTCAACTATCTAAGCTGAGAGTCGAAAACTTAAGAGTCAGAAAAATAGACCACAGGAAATAACTATACTTATATGACATACATAAATAATTGGCGTAGCATTTAGCTTTAGGTGAACATAGAAATTTACAATGGTATGTTTAGACTGTTTGTATGATGCAAATATAACAGAAAGCTACAGTAACTCTTTTCTCTTACAAGAAAGCCATAGGAAGCAAATGGGGTTTTTAACCTCGCATAACCTATTGGCTATACACATCGGTCATCCGACCAATACTCATGTATGGGGTTGCAGTATGGTGGACTGCACTGGAGAAAGTTACTAACTGCGACAAACTCAACAGAGTCCAACGCACTGCATGTCTCTGCATAAGCGGGGCATTGAGAACCACACCCTCAGCAGCGTTAGACATTCTCCTCCATCTGGCACCCCTCGACATTTTTAGCAAACACGTGGCAGTGAGTATAGCTATAAGACTCAACGCCTCATCTCAATGAACCAACAATAATGTGGGACACTCCATCATTTTGAACTTCTTCGGTTCTATACCAAAGTACATAGACTACACCATTCCAAAACTCCAATTTGGTAAAAACTTCCAGATATCCATTCCATCCAGAAACGAATGGGAAGACAAAAAACTTCTGGATGACAAAAGCATTCATTTTTATACAGATGGATCCAAGACAAGTGATGGAGTTGGTAGTGGTGTGTACTCAGAAAAGCTTAATCTAAGCATCTCATTCCGCATCAAATCTCTCGACGGTGTCTCAACCAAATCTCAAACGGCCCTCGATTGTCGATCGTCTCTGATGGAGATGGCGCAGCAATTTAACATTCACCTCTGTTGGGTGCCGGGTCACAGAGACATCAAAGGAAATTGTAGAGCCGATGAGCTCGCTAAAAATGGAACCGTCATGCCTATTTCACCTGATAGGTATACCGATAGCTACATGTAAACTTTTGCTAAAAGAAGCAGCCTTAACGATAACAAACTCTAGGTGGCACAACTTACCAACGTGCGCAGCTACAAAACTTATATGGCCTTCACTGGACATAAAGCGTTCTAAATACTTGTTATCTCAAAGCCGACTTCATATTAGCTTCCTAATAGGTGTCCTTACGGGACACTGTCTTATAGGCAGACACGCAATAGATAGATAGATAGATAGATAGATAGATAGATAGATAGATAGATAGATAGATAGATAGATAGATATTTATTAGCACAGTATTTAGGCTTTCATAACAGTTAACAATGTTAATATACTTAGTTAATACTTAGTTAATATTTAAGTTTTACAAATTCTACTATGTCCTTCTTAATTCTTCTAATATTTGTTTCACATTTAACATGACTGGGTAATTCATTGAAAATCTTAAAGCCTTTGTATATAAGCGAATTTTGAGCTCTGGAAGTTAAAAAATTAGGCTGTCTTATATCATTCATATTTCTTAGTGCATACGGTTGAACTTCATGAACATACTGAACATATCATGACAAATACATTGGCATTAAATTATTCTTAATTTTAAATACAAATACTAACATATTCATTACAATTCTTTGTTTTACTGTAAGCCATTTTAACGCTTCTGACATAAAATTGATTGAAGTATATTTACTACATTTCAAAATGCTTCTCATTGCTTTATTTTGCAGCTTTTGAAGTCTGGCAATCGAACTTTCATTACATAAAAACAAAACAGTTGAACAATACTCAAAGTGCGGTTTAACAATGACATTATAAATATTAATTGCTGTTAACATCGTTATATCTCTTCTGATTCTTTTAAGAAAACCTATCTTTTTTGAGATTTTTTTACATATATAATCAATATGACTTTCAAATGTAAGCTTGCTATCTATCATAATGCCGAGGTATTTTATATTATCAACTTTTTCTATGATTTGGTTTTCGATTATTAGATTGGCATTGAAATTGGAACACGTTTTATTTGACAAAATCATACATTTAGTTTTTTGAGCATTTAACTTAAGTTTATTTTGACATAGCCATTCATATATAGGTACTATTTAGGTCTTCTTGCACTTTCTCGTGACATTCTTCAATATTTTCTCCAGCAAAATAGATCAAAGCATCATCAGCAAATAGGGCAATTTCACAATATTTCAAAACACCAACAATGTCATTTATGTATATTATAAACATGAGAGTCCCGAGTACTGAACCTTGCGGAACTCCTAGGTCAACATACTTTGAATTAGAAAAAAGTCCATTAACTTTAACTTTCTGAGTTCTATGTTCAAGGTATGTCTTAAACCAGTTTATTTCAATGTTTTTAACACCATATTTGTTCAATTTGTTTAGCAAAATTGATCGATCAATTGTTTCAAACGCCCGTTTCAAGTCTAAGAAAACACTATAAATAAATTTTCGTTCAGAGACACTTTCTTTCCAGTTGGTGACAATCAAATTACAGGCGCTTTCACATGAATGAGCTTTTCGAAAGCCAGATTGGGAGTCAATTATTATTTTATTGTTTTCGAAGTAGTTTTCAACTTGTCGAAAGGCGATCTTTTCTAAAAAAATTTCATACAATGGCAAACTGTTCACTGGTCGAAATTCATCGCATTTTCTTGTATTTGATATTTTTTCAATCGGACACACTATAGATTCTTTCCAAGAGTCCGGAAAGACACCAGTTTCAAAAGATTTGTTAATTATTGACTGCAAAGCTGGTCCCAATAGTTCAAAATTTTCCAAATATATTTTAGGACTAAACAAGGTAAAATCTCTTTTATTTTTTAACTGTAAAAGCACAGCACGGATATCCGTTAGTGAAATTGAATTAAACTTGAAAGTATATTGTGAATCTGATATTCTGTCAACATAAGGTACAACCGGAATTAAATCACTTATTTCAGTAACACTATTTACGAAAAAATCATTAAATTTATTTGCAATAACGATATTGACTGTGCAAAGTTCCGTTCCAAAATCGATACATGTTATATTGGAAGCTACTTTTTTCAATATATATTTTTTCAAATTACGCCACATTTCTTTCTGATCTGATGAATTATCAACTTTTTCTTTTATATATTTGCGTTTACACCGAATAATTTCTTTTTTGTAATGGTTTCTTGCAATTGTATAGATCTTCCAGTCTTCATCACAGTTAGTCATTATAGCCTTAGATCGTTTTATTATTTTATTTTTCTTTAAATTATGCAAATAATTATTGAACCACGTATTCTCACTAGATTTCGTAATGATTTCTTTTGTAAATTTTTCGGATACAGCACTTAGTTGTCGGACTTTCACACTGTTATTATTCGTCGTAAGTTTTATATTTATTGTCTCATGATCACTTATTTTCAGTTCTTTGATTGTTTTAACTTCTAAAGTTTTGTTGTTAGTGACTACATAATCTATTAGGGTCTTAGAAGTTTTAGTGATTCTTGTTGGTTCACTTACCAGTTGGTGTAAAGAGTTATCATTTATTTTCTTACAAATTTCTTTTCTATATGTATTTGTTGTATCGAACCAGTCAATATTGAAGTCACCTACAACCACAGTATCTTTATTATTATCGCATATTTCATCAATTACTTCCGAAAAATTATCACAGAAAATTCGGTCAGATACTCTAGGAGATTTATAGACACCAATTAACAAACATTTATAGTTTCCGAAACATAAATCACATTTAAGCCACCATATATTATTTTCTTTAACTTCTGAACTAACATTTAATACTTGGACATATTTCTTTACATAAATGACAACGCCTCCAGTTCGCGTAGAGTTAGTATCACATCTTAATAAATTATAATTTTCTATTTGTATTTCACTGTTATTAACATTCTCTGTTACATGGGTTTCCGACAGCACTATCACATCGAAGTTCTGATTACCAATTGTGTTTATTAATTCGTCAAAATTATTTGTTAATCCACAGATATTTAGATAGCAAAAAGTCGACTTTGATTGCTAATAAGCAGTTCTGCCTCTTTGGGTTTCTATTTTTTTCTTTAACACTTCACATACATAACTTCTACAATCATGGTTTACATCCAAATTAATTCCTAAGTTCTTATTTGCTATATCACAGTTATTGCACTTTGGAGAGTTTTTATCACAGATTTTTGTTTCGTGTTGACCAGAACACTTTGCACACACTACAGTTTTTGTACAATTTTTGGCCTCATGATTAAAGCCCCAACAATTAAAACAACGCTTTATTGGAACGAAGTCGTAAACAAAACATCTATCCCATCCAATATTAAGGCTACCCTTGCTAATTACATTGATATAGTCAACACTTTCGATTTCAATGATTGCCTTATATATTTTTTGGTTGTTCTTATTTTTCTTAATTGCATCAAAAAACTTTAAACACTTAACTGATCCGTTAAAATTATTTTGATTTTTTAACGCTTCTTCAAATTTTTCAATTTCCCACTCACTATTTATTCCGCACACTATTAAACACGGCTTTTTTAATTTAGGTACTAAAACGTCATATTCATTTCCCAATTTTTCTTTTGCCTCCTTCTCAATAACCTCTCTGGATGATGTGTCATCACAGCTGATGACAACCATACCATCTTTTTTATTCACCACACTATTTACTTTTACTGATAATGATGTTGGGTTAATTTTCTCTTTGATTATATCATTTGTTATCTTGTTCTCTTGTGCTTTTTTGGGCTTCACAATGACAGGTGGTTCTTTTCTCTTAAGAGAATCTGCATATGAAACTGCACTAACACTGCCACTCACACTAGGCACATTATTCGGATCAGTTATTACGGCTTTGTTTACATTATTTACTTCACTTTTCTTACATAGATTTATTTTTTCCAATATTTCGTTTACTGCTTTTTCTTGTTTTAAAACACTTTCTTTATTCACATTAACTGATTCCAAAATTTCCTCTAAACGCTTATAAATGGCATTCTTGCTATCAATACAATCGTCACATATGAACGCGATGTTATTGTTTGTTCTCACTAATAGCGTTTTTTTTGGTAATCCGGAATTGTACACAGAACTGTCCGATTCCGGATTCCAAACGAACAGGCAAACACATTTTTTTGCTTCTAAGGGTTGAATGGTTGTGTATTTGTGAAACCTCATATGAAGAATTGCAGATGACATGACATTGTTTTTAATTTCTTTATTTGTAAACATGGCAGCGAGTACGTATATGCGAGTGTGTGCATGTATGCGTGATTCTGTTTTTGATTCTGACTTCAAATTCGGAATCGTTTTTCTGTTCTATTCAGAACAAGAACTGTCATCTTGTGCCAAGTGAATGAGTACAGAACTGTTCGGAACAGTTCCGGACGACCAAAAAAAAACGCTATAAATTGAGATCGTATGCCGCAAGACCCGTACATTTTTCATGGAAAAATCTTCACAGAAACCGACACATCTTATTTTAATGGATTTAGACTTCAAGGTCTCTCGACACTTTTTACAATCCTCTTCCATACTAAATTAGTTTTAAAATATTAATATCGTATTTAATCGAATGAAAATCTCTAGATTCATGTGGTATGACAATGGGCCTTTTCTTTTGGCCTAAGTGTGTGGATCCCGTATCCGCAGCCACAGTAACCTAACCTAACCTATTGTGATTTCCGGATGAAAAAAATACCATGTTCGAAAAATTCCCCTTATCAACATTACTCATTCCGGGCCTAATCAAGCCTTTGTATATAAACCTTAAAGCGGGATATACACAGTTCAAATGCTTTTCAAGCACGTTCAATTGTATTTGTGAAAAAAATTACACGTATAGACGCTTGAAGCAAAATCAAAACATTTTTTTATTTTCGTTCAATCATTGGTGTGATTTTTTCACTAATACACTTGCTCGTACATGACAAGCATTTGAACTGTGTATATCCGGCTTAAGATATTGTAATGTGTATATCTCTACCACTATCTTTATCTCTCTGTATCTCTGTCTATGTACATACATACACCTTTTATCTCTATCTTTCAAATATCGTTTAATATAGTGAAATAAGTACGCAGCAATGAGTTTATTTGAAGTACTAAACACTTGTGTAGCACAGAATAGAATAGAGGCAGCATCTAGTGATTATGAGGAGAACTTTTCGTTAAGCATCGAGAACATTCAGCTCCTACAAAAACCCCAGCATTAATAGTTTCTCGAACCTATTTGTGTAATATATAAAGCAATTTATTGATTGTGATTGTGAACTGCGATGAAGTAAAGATGCTGTGTTTGAAAGTAATAATTGAAAGTGTTGAATAAATAAGTTTGTGAGTGATTTAAATAGAGTGAATTTGTGTTTAATTTACAAAGTGTGAATAAGTTTTAATTGTCGGACCAAGCCAAGTCTGAATTTCTATTTTTTGTTGCGATATAATTTTAAGCCTAGCTGTTACGAACCAATAGTTCCCGACATTCGTGCGTTTAACCAAATAATCTCATCATCTTCATCAACAAGTCATATAATTATGTTTATTTAAAAAACAATAAAAATTAAAGAAAATAAGAATATTCATACAAAAAGAACACAAAATACATATTTTAAGTTTTGTTTGAAAAAAGATTTAAAGAGTGTGATGACTGTTGCTGTCATAAGGAAGCCACTATTTACATTGCATCCTTGACGTTCTTCAAATCATCCGAACTCAAGCAGCTTAGTATATGGTCAACGCATACATGTGGCAGTTTAAAGTAATAGTTGAAAAAGTCCCCTGCACCGCAAATTAGTGGACGTCTTTGAAAAGCATTTCGCAAGCGGCCTTGAATAATCGGCGCATATATTGGGAATTCAGTTGTAAAGTCATCGGATGCAAAATGTGTAATGAGGTCTGCATTTTTAACATAACTTGCAAAATAATGAATACTCTTCATCATCATGTCGTAACAAGTCAATTTATGACCGGGCACCTTCACCAATTTCAACTTTTCAATTTTCTGTTTGCAATATTCAAAGTGTGACACCATGTCCATCTGATCAATGGAATCTAATACTGATAAAAATGATCGTGAATCTTTGGCGTAGTATAAATTGATAGCTTCAAGAGCTAATGCGTGGTTCAGGGTCAGGCAGTAAAGATCATACATTTCTTCGTTACATCTTCCACCACTATTCAGTATATCCATTGGGGTATGGTTATTTCTATTCTTGATATTAATGTCAGCACCAAATTCAAGAAGTATTTCTACGACGTCATAATTATTTGAATCAATTGCAATGTGCAGAGCTGTTAAACCGTCGAAATCTTGTGAATTTACGTTCGCCTTATTTTCAAGCAAAAATTTAGTCGAATTACTGCATTCGCTTGCAGCAAAATGAAGTGCTGTCTTGCCATTTTTATCCCTTAAATGTACAACAGCATTGTGATCCAAAAAAACTTGAACTAATTGTGGTTTACTCCTTTTACTGGCGAATTGAAGCGGGGTTAGTTTTTCTGTTGTACTTGCTGCATTTACATCAGCTCCGGCGGCCAAAAGCATTTTGGCAACCTTGACATCAGCTTCATTTTTAATTGGTGAACCCCTGATGACATTGTTGTCGTCTACAGCTGTATACAACAAGGGAGTCATTCCAGTTTCATCTTTGGCATTAACATCAGCTCCATGAGCGATTAAGACATTGACCGATTCAATTTGATTGGTTTTGACAGCAATGTGCAAGTAAGAGTCATCAACATTTGCGGCTAAGTCGAGTCTGTCCTTCAAAACGCTTTCGATTATTTGAATATAGCCCTGCCGTATTGCAACGTGAAGAAATTCAATATAAAAACAATACTTTAACAGAATGCTGATCATGTCTTGAGATAAACATTCGAATATGTTTTTACATTTTTCAATTTCACCTTGCGGATCAGGACAGCGAGTTAAAATTTCCTCAACTGTGCTCGATAATCCCCGGCTTAGTGCCAAACCAAGAATTGTGTCCCCATAGCAAAACTCATCGTCAAGTTTAGCTCCTTTGTTTATCAACAAAAGTGCATCATCTTCGTTTCCACGATTGATAGCCAAGTAAAGTGGGGTGTATCCATTATTTTCACGTCCATCAATATCAGAATTGTGATTAAGGAGCAAATTAATTACTTGAACATTTCCTATTTCACTTGCTACATGGAGAGGTGTCAACCCGCGTTCAGTTTTTAAATCAACATCAGCTCCATTACTTAAGAGAAATTCTATGATGTCTATGTCTTTTCTATATGAGGAACAGGCACAGTGAAGTGGTGTATATCCTTTCTCCAAGTCGGAAGTAATAACCGCGTTGACAGGAGCCCCGTTTTGCAAAAGCATTTTAATTATTTTCAATGAACCGCTTGTAGCAGCATAGTGAAGTGGACTTCTTCCTTTATTGTCAGAAAATAAACGAGCTCCTCGTTGTAATAACAATTGGGCTGCATCGTCTTTCTCATTTTTAATAGCACACACGAGGGCGGAAGTCCCAACAGCAGCCTTTGCATTTATATCAGCACCGTGGTTAAGAAGCATTTCTATAATTTCCAAGTTACCATTTTCTGCAGCAATATGAAGTGGTTTTGATGAACGGACTCCTGAGTTTGGAT
This sequence comes from Sphaerophoria taeniata, assembly GCA_943590905.1. NCBI lineage: Eukaryota > Metazoa > Arthropoda > Insecta > Diptera > Syrphidae > Sphaerophoria > Sphaerophoria taeniata. The sequence goes on from OX016540.1 coordinate 267,334,393, forward strand.
TGGACCCAATTTGGAGAAAGAATTTCGAAATTTCTTTCTTGTTGTGTTTAACAGAAAAACATAGCAGAGTTCGAAGAGCTTGCGCATCACTACATGTTTGCAATGAAAGTAATGTTCTTAACTTGTCTAAGTTGTTTCTGTAAATTGCATTCTGCATGGTTAATAGACACTTTTTCTGTATTTCCTTAGACTTATACATTTTTTTTCTGTTTCTGGATAACAAGCAATACTAAAATTATTGGAATAAGTCTCATTAAATAAAAAATTAACTGACCTTATTTTTCAACTAGAAATTTGATTTCCTTAGACCGAACAGTAGGTATTGATTACAAGAGTTTCAGACTTGCCGCTGACTCTTCAAGAATTCTGGAATATTTAAAAAGAAACTAGTTTCAATGTTAATTGATCGAGTTTATTCGAAGGACAATGTAACTATCAATTGAAAAACAAAAAAACGAAAAACAACACCTTTTTGTCTAATTGGCTTTTCTTACAACCCCGCAGTTGTCCGTAGCTTAGTTGGTAAGTGCGTTGGCTGCTAAGCTGAACGTCGTTGGTTCGAGTCCTACTCAGCCCAAGTTTTTATTTCATCTTTCACGGGCACTGCCTCTTGCGAAGACCTGACAAATCTTCCAAGAGTATCAATCTGTCATGAAAAAAGTGCTTCTCAACTCTGCGGTTCGGAATCGGCGTTAAATTGTAGGTCCCCTCAATTCTTCACGCGCACTCAGAGTATTGTTGATGAGAGTAAGCCACTTAGGCCTTGGCTCTTCAAGAGCTGTCGCGCCACTCTATTTATTTATTTCTTTTTTCTTACAACCAAGAAGAATTGCTACTAAAATTTTTGGCGTGTAAGAAATGTGAAAAACGAATCAATCGCTTTTGTAAATGTCCGTGTTGTCTGGTCAGCTATAAAATCGTTTGTACACGATAATTTATTACAACAATAGAAAACTCAGAAATGGCAAACTCGTAGTATATGCTTTGTATATGGAATTTATAGTAGTTGCAGCCTCGTGAATCGACGACAGCGACGTCCGGTACGCGACACAGAACTAAAATCTTGTATATAGAAAAACTGACAGCGCCAAGACGGGACGACTCTCCAACCAAAAATTCTCGAGGCTGAAAATACTATAAATTCCATATACAAAGGTATATGTTCAAAATCCGTGTGCAAGTATGTGTAAATCCGTCTCCAAAAAGAGATGTGAGAGAAATCAATCCTTCGAGCAAAAAATTCAATTTCTTTGTGAAAAATGCGTTTAACCCTGCGGCCACACGGGCAAGTTCTGGCTTGCCAGTAGCCAACATATGTTATTTGTCAGATCTCTATCGGTGTACTTGGTGTGACGTAGGTGGCAAGAAACTTGCTATAGTTCATTCAAGAAAAAATGTCACTGAGCTGTTTTTTAAACAGAACTAGCTGCTAAACACTCACTTCATAGAAATGAAACGAATTCGCTCCCAAATTACAAGCGCACCGGCACTGATTTATACACACGAATTGATTTATTTTCCCTTAAACGTTGTACATCCCTCCATGACCATTCATGTTGCATACTGAAATTACTGATCGTATTTTCGTATTCTTTTTTCTTCTCTCAATGTGTGAAATGACAGCGTTGCCATTACCCTTTAGAAGCAAACCTCAAGAGCTTTTTCAATCGTTTGTTAGCACCATCAGAAGTCCTTCACCAACCATTCAAATTGCATAACAATTCTTAAAACCGAAATGAAGATTAATCTTGTTGCTCTCCTGTTCGTCAGCATGTTATTGCTTCCCTCTTATGCCGAGCCTTTTTTGGAGAAAGGTGTCTCCGGAAACGGGGACTTTCACTAAGAACGTTGTTCGCCAACAGTTTGTACTGCTATTTGGCAGCCTGTTTGTGCATCGAATAACCGCTGTACAAGAACATTTGGCAATAGCTGTTTGTTACGTCAACAGAACTGTAGATTGCTTCCAAGAGGTAAGAAAAAACGTCAGTTATCCGATTTAAGAATATTTTAAACTCGGCTTGGATTTTTTTCTTCTGCTTTTATTTTCAGAGCCCTACCTACCCTAATCCCCAGTCATTATTGCAGACGAGCAAAGCCAGGTCAGGTCAGTAAAGCGTTTCAAATTTGAAGCCTAGTACGCAGATCGGGAAAAATTTTATTTCTCATACAAATTTTTTCCTTGCACAAATTTTGTCTTCGATATTTTTCCAAGCGGTACGCAGCTCACGCGCAAAATTTATTATTTAGAACCGCTGTAAAGAAAAAGTCTCCACTTACATTTGTCTCGACAAATAATGTTCGAAGCATTATTCTGCCGGAAAAATAGTGACAAGGAAAAAAAAAAAAACAAAAGTAAACAAAAAGTAATGAACCAAGACTGAGATGGACTATTTTATTGAATATTTGGAAGAAACAAAGAAAAAAACGAAATCTATTAAATTCGCAACAAAAGCAATTTATGCAATTTAGTAGAAGAGCGGTTTAACATTATGGGATGTTGGTAACAAATTGCTTTGCAGAATGGAGGTAATTTATTCGTTTGGCTTTGTCAATTGGAAATCTGGAATCTAGAAAAAAGCATTCTGGTTTCAAAATCAGAAGGGAATTCTCTTCTTTTCGAAATCAGAAATCTCACTTTTGCTCAATCGAACGCATTCAGAATGCTTTCAACTTTCAGATTGCCATTTAAAAAAGCATTTCTTGTCGACAAATAGACATTTTTCTTCATTTCTCCAACTTCAAAATTTTGCGCGGGACAAAGAATTGTTTTGTAGAGATTAAAATTGTAGAGATAAAATTTGTCTTTTCCCGATCTGCGTACTAGGCTTCATTAACAAAACGGCGACGGTGATGATTGAATTTGGTTATAAGACTGTGTGCGAATTGGATGAATTGTGGTTAAAAAATAAAAATGGATGAATTTTTAACCACTACTGTCATATTTTAACCTGCTTCACAGCTAGTCAAATAATTTTATTCAATGCGAAGTGTCAAAATTTAACCAAACGTCAAGTTTTAACCCATTTTTAACTGAATTCGCACACGGCCTAAATATTAAATAATTACTTGGTATCTGAACTGGATGGCTTTTTCTTTTAAATGTGGTTCTTTCCTCAAGTGAACCAAGCAAGACGTCATTTTAAATTTGTTTGAATAATTAGGTTGGTTCCATTGACCTTATTTATATATATTTGACAGGTATTGTCAAGATTGTATTGCTTACTGTCGCCATCTAGTAAGAAGCAGCCTTTCCAACTCTTTTTTCATGAACGAGTTCGATAGCTAAACTTGGATGACTTTGCAAACAAGAGTACAAAAATCAGCAGTTCACGAATTTCAATGGCTTTTCCGTCAGATAGCCACCTATACCAGAAATTGTTGGCTAGCTTTGGATTTGTTTGGTTTGAAACTCTGCTATTTTTTTATATGGAAAACGAAAACAAAGAGCTATCCGGATAGCCTACCCAAGTCAAAGTGAACAACTGCAATACCAATTACAGTCAACTCCGCTTAACTGAACTCCATTCAACTGAAAACTTCGGTTATCTGAAGCAAAACATTTATAACCGAGCCATTTTGAACAATTTCCACCGAAACTCCTTCGCTTATCTGAACTCCGCTTAATTGCAAACTCCATATAACTGAAACAAAATTGTTTGCCTTAAAATAACATTTCTCACACATTCAACTCCGCATAAGTGAAACAGTTGAACGAAGCCACAATTGTTGACTATTGTTTACAAAAGAACGCAACATTTAATTTAATTTATTTTTAATGCAAAAGTGTGATGTATGTGGTGTTTTTATGTCAAAATTATGGTACACGCATGAATTACACTAGCGTCATCTACGTAAGTTACTTTCAAATCTACGTTGCAATGGAAGAACAGAATATCTGACTGTGCGATTACCAATTATAATTTACACTGCAATGATGTGATGTAATGTGTCAGTCGTTTGTTTGTTGAAAACTGCTCTGATGAAATATAGATATATAGATATAGAGCCCTCGAAGCCTTTGCTGAAAACTCCCAAGTTTCCGATACAATAGTATAAGATGTCTTTTTATAATTTGCAAAACAGCAAACACTCAACAATTGATTTATTTTTTTCTTGAATAATTTTTGATTTTTTAACTTAACATGAGCTGTTGAGCAAGTTGAACTTGAGGATTTTTATTCTCAACTTGTGATTTTGGTTTTCCTTAATGATGGAAGAAATAAACAAAACAAGAAATTCTTTTGTTGTTGTTTAGTTGAACTTTTTACAATATAAAATTGTTTTTGTTTTTAAAATGACTTTTAGTTCAATGCGTTTCGCCCGGTTTTCCTTAATCACATTTGACAATTTCAATTTTTGATAAATAATTTTAAATTGATAAATAATTTTAAATTTTGAAGTAATTCAACTTTCGATTTTCTCAACTTCCAAAAACAGTAGAAGTTGAAAGACAAACTTGAGAGTTTTCTCTCAAATTCAAAATTCAAAAAACTAGTACCATTTGCCACTAGCCAGTCTTCGTCTCACTTTTGGCAACTTTTTTTTCGGCCATGACAATCTGTATATTGAGGAATAAGTCTGGCGAGAGGTTTCTGAAGGGGTAGAAATAGTGGATCTTTTGTTTGGTCTTTTCAAGCAGAAATAACTTCAATTATTGATCGTCGTCGCGTCGGTCGGTTTGTGCTTTCGGGTAAGGTTGTTTTTCGATACATTCTCGAAGAGAAGCAATGCCTTGGGGTATGCTTATTTCGACATCGTTTAGTTCTTTTCTGGCCTTTTAAGCTTATGCGGGACAGATTGGTCGAATGCTGGCAAGTTTTGGTTGAGAATGAATTTACAGAAAATGGAATTCAGACCGAACCGTTTCAATTGAAAAAAGTGTGCGGACTGATAAGTTTTGGCACGTAGCTAAGTACGTTTACAAATTGACAATTTCCCACGGTATGTAAAAATTTTATTGAACATTGCATATGAATGTGACGAACTACAGACACATAGCATCACTGGTGACTGAGACCATCGGCTGGGACAGAACAAGACATTAATACAACTGAAAGAGATAGATAGATACATAGAAGGAAAACACGTAACAGAAACCTACGTGGCTCAGAGGAGGAGACATAGATGTTATATTGTCTCATGTTATCGCACAAGTAGCCTCAGATGAGCTGGCGATTTTCGTAGAAAAAGAATGCTGCCAAAGCTGGGGCTTGAACCCGCGGCATTTGGCATTTCACATAAATTCAAATCTTAAGTTAAAACAAACTCCAAAATATTCCAGGGAAATTTAAAAAAATGAGAGAACCCAACTTTTGAATTTCAACTCTAGAGTCCCTTAACGCTCAAGTTTTTCTTAACTCTAGAATTGGCCAGCTTGGGGGCTTCCTACAAGTTGAGCAATAGTGAAGAGAATGGCTCTAAGTTACTTAGGTTAGGTTAGGTTATATGGGCTGACAGTTGATATCGTTACCGTCACACTTAGATCAATGTAGATCCCTTGTGATACCCTGAAGTGTTTTGGTGGACTTGACAAAGTTCAATAGGCGGTTGCCTGGGAGTTCAGATAGTTCTTCTAGTTCGTTAAAGAAATAGTTGCCTAAAAATGTTGTGTTTTCGTGCTCCTCTTCATCGCCGCAGCCTCTGCATATGTCGTCCGTACTAAGCCCCATCTTCTTTTGTGGTAGCCAAGTAGGTTATGTCCCGTTATCACACTTATGAGGGATCTTAGGGACGGTTTTTTGAGAAGTAAAATCTTTTTGGGTTTTTCTTTGTCATAATGAGGCCAGAGTTTCCTGGTGTTACCGCAGGTTTCTAGTAGGTTCCATCTATCATTCACTTTTTGAATGATATTATTACTAATGTTTCTTTTTAATTCGCATTGAGGGATTCTGATGTTATGGTCTATGAGATAGGGATCAAGTACCGAGCCTTCTCTTGCAAGCTCATCCGCTTTTTTATTTCCTGGCACACCACTGTAACCGGGAACCCAGCAGAGTCTTACATTGTGCTGCATACCAAGAACCCTTAGCTCTTCGCGACAGCAAGAAACAAGCTTTGACTTGATTTGCGTGGCAGAGATCGCTTTTATTGCTGCTTGGCTATCAATGAAAAAGGTGATATCAGCGTGTGGTATCGCCATCATAGATATTTGATTATCAGCGTTTTTCACTGCCAAGATCTCAGCTTGGAAGACGCTGCTATGGTCAGGAAGTCTGAATGCTCTGAGTTACTTACTTTATCTTTTGTTTGTTTTTAATTATTTTTTTTTAACATGGCAGTATTTAATTTTGACAAAACTCCGCTTATTTGAAAAAAAGTTTCAGTTATCCGAAGTTCGGTTAACTGAAAACTCCGCTTAACTGAAACAAATTGTTTGCAAAAATGGTGTTTCAGTTAAGCGGAGTCGACTGTATATACAAAAACATTGCTATTATTATGTTGATGAAAAAAACGCAATTCCTACGGCGGCGATGTAACAATCGTATGTGTAATTCATTGGAAGCTCGTAAGGGAAATTAACCGAATAATATGTTGTCACAAAACAGTCACTGTTAAATAAAAGATTGAAGACTATGACTGATGTGTGCTTGGGCAACTTCAATCCAAATTTACTAATACATACATGACAAGTACCTCTGCCCGATACCATAAAAACTTGTAAATTGTAAAACTCCGACGTGCTCGACGGTAAGTAAAAAGGGGGAATTGATACTGGGCACTTTCGAAAGAAAAAAGTTCAACCGAGAACTGTATGAACTGTACCAAGATGTGGATGTATTCAGAAGGCCAAGAAAAGACGACTACATTGACTCGGAATTGACAACGCTCCAGCCAAGAAAGTCTTCTTATCCCAGCCCCCAGGTTCGAGACATGGACCAAGTGACAGCGGATGCCAGAACGGTTTCGGCGGCTGGATAGTGCTTGCGAGGGACCGTTCACGATGGAAGGCTGCAGTATCTGAGTCTGAGATCTTTCATGGATTGTGAGCCGGATAAGTAAGGAAGTAAGTTTCATTTTAACAAATGGAATGCAAAAAACAATCGCCTATTGTCAGGTTAAGGAAAATGCGTACGTGAACGAGCCATTAATTGTAAAATTTAAGAAAAGAAAGGTCTTGGTAACGTATGCTTGCAGTTATGAAGTTATCAATTAAATTACATTTTGTCCAAATTCAAGCGGTACATGTCTAATGTCTATGTTGAATTGTTAGGGTACTCATGTTTAAACTGTCAAACAAGTAGAGCTTACCTTATTGTATTGATGAATGTTAAAAGATTGTGGAAACAGTTAAAGTATGGAAATTCTTTCAAAATATTTTATGAAAATGAAAAAATCTGCTGCGATTGTTAAGTGTTCAAGATTTAACGAATTGTGCCAAACGAAGGCAAAATAAACTGAAAATTAACGACAAAAACAGAGATAAGACATAAGAGAAAGAAATCTCTGGAGGGAAATAAAAAAAATATCGATAGCAAGAGACAAATTATTTAATCGATAACAGGTCTGTTCGATGTACTCTCTGGATCGCTCTGTGGCGCTCTGATTTCGCACTGAGCTGTTCGATTTCGCTCTTTTTTCGCCCCGATGCATTTCCACCGTGTTCGATGTAGATGTAACCCAGTGATGCCAGACTTTTGAAGCGTAAAATCCCACGATGAATATCAAAAAACCCATTTTGTCCCACGGCAATAAACGAAAAAACCCATAAATATCCCACAAAGTTTAAAACAAAAATTTAACGTTAAAAAAATGTAAGCCAAGCCAAATAAGATTCGCTTGGTCGGCGTGAATTTAGTTAGCCGGTAGGGTCGCGCATACCTGTTTCAATGCGGTGAATGACTGTGAAATGTCTCCATCATCACGGATTCCAGTTTTGTTTCTTTCATTGCACACGTCCTTATGTTATATGTAGGAATACTAAATACCTTGGTTAGCTAGTATCGCGAAAACTAGATTTTATTATTAACTAAACTCCTGTAGTTCATAAAAAAAAAAACTAGTTTAGATACTAATAAAATCCAAAAACCGATGTCCAACGAGGTCAAGGAAACTTCGCATTCATGACAAACAAATAAATATTTTCCGTGATATCCATCACATAATCGTTAGATTTTTTTTTAAATTGAGAGCTGAACATCCCACTGTAGTTCGAAAAACTCATTTTTTATAAAAAAAGAACACATAGGCGAAAACGAAAATAAGGAAAATCAATGTATGTTGCGCTGCTGTCGCGGTCGTTCGTGAAATTGATGTGATTTTTAGTTTAGAATTTTATTTTTTGCATTTTTTTACTTCACATCTGTGATGAAATGTGAACAATCTCATTATAATGAGAAAACCCTTTTTTTGTACTACGGGGTTCAAGAAAACCCTTTATCCCTTTTTGCCTTTTTTAAACCAAAAAAACCCACAAAAAGGGATAAAACCCACGATATGGCATCACTGATGTAACCACTATTCATTGAAAAAAAATAAATACAGGAAGGGTTCTTATGAAAAAGAAGTGAAACATTTTTCTTTGTGAGTTTCACAAACACAAACGTATTACATCAGGGCTGGTTCTGGTCTGCAGTTGAATGGTTAATCTCAGGGGCGCCAAGCGAAATTTGATTGAATCAAGATTATATCGATTGTCCATCGATTTTATTTTCAATTTCAATTCTTAATTTGGACTACATGGTGTTTTAACGTTGAAGGTGTAAATGCACGATTTTTTTTATTAACTTCCCAGAGGAATTTACTAGGTGCGTTCCCTTGGTACTTTTAAACTACTTTTTAGTACTTTAGCAGTAAACGTTGAATGGAACGCGTTAATTTTTCAAAAAGTAAAATCTAACCTCCAAAATTATACGTCATTGCGAAAACATTCGCAAAATTATTAATTTTGAGAAACGTCAAATCAAACAACAACAATTTCTTTTTCTTTTTACTGACGCCATCTGACGTAGACTAGTATCGTAACTACTTCGAAGAACTACTTTGACCACAGGGGAAAAGTAGTTTAAAGCAGCCAGAAGTACTAAGCAGTAGATAAATGTTCCCAAAGGAACGCAGCTATTGTAATGAGACCGATTTTGTGAATCTCCAATTTTCGCATTTCTCGATGTTTTGAGGTCACTAGAGTCCGAATCAAGCGTTTTTAAGATGATGTCAGTGTGTGTGTGTGTGTTCGTATGTGCGTAACGTTTTTTCAGCTTGATTATCTCGCGAACCACTCATCGTATTGTCTCATTCGACGCGGTATTGTGTTGTTAAAAGCTGATTAGATTTTGAGCGAAATCCGCTTAGCGGTTTTAAATGCCAATCAAAATTCTAAGACAACCTTATAAAAAATGAATTATTTTATTATTATAAAGGGTTTACCAATAAGAGGTGTTATTTTGAGTAGCCCGCTATTTCGGTTGTTGTCACTTTTGAAGCTATTATTTTTTGACATTTGACGCCATTAATAAAAATGGAACGATACACGCTTCAACAACGCATTGAAATTACTTAAATTCACTATTAAAATGGTGAAAATTTGGCAGAGACGGTTCGGAAAACTAAAACATTTTTGGGTCGTCGTGAAGCACCTTGTCGGACCACAATACAGAAATTGATGGACAAATTCGAGCTGTTGGGACAACTTAGTGATGTGAAGAATAAAACCCGTGCACGTCGCTCAAGAACAACTGAGAATATTGCTGTTGTAGCCCAAAGTGTTGAAGAAAACCCAAGTTTGTCCATTCCTCGCCGTTCTTTGCAATAAGACATTCCACAAACGTCATTACACCGTATTTTGCATAAATCATCTTGACTGATGAGGCCCATTTCAACCTGTCAACAAGCAAAACTGTCGCATCTGGGGCTCGGAAAACCAAAGAGTTATTGTTGAAAAGCCTCTCCATCCTCAACGCGTGACTGTTTGGTGCGGTTTATGGTCCCGCGGGGGGTGACGTGAAATAACGCCCAACGAAATAAGACCAAAATTCAAAAACGAGATAAAACCAAATTTGAAATTTTCTCAAAATGGCACTACAATCGATTGTCATCTCGCGGGTACTAGCTAATAGAAATGCCATTGACATACTATAGGGGTATGTAAGCCAATTCGGAGAACAATCCGCTCCGACGGTTACCTCGATTGGTCCGATATTCATAAATTAGAAGCGCCAGTTGACGGACTATTTTTGGAAGGCATGAAAGATGACAATGGAAAACTCACGCTGTTCCATCATGTTCGGAAAAAACCTAACGGATGCATTTGATGTCAAAAAAGGTTTTAGACAAGGCGATGCACTGTCATGCGATTTCTTCAACATCATTCTTGTAAAGATTGGCCAAAGCTCCAACGTCAACACCAGAGGCACAATCGATCAAAAGTTCGTCCAGCTACTAGGATACGCAGACGACATTGACATAATTAGAAGAACACAGCGTGATGTCAGTGGAGCGTTTGTAAGTCTTGAGATGGAGCCCAGGAGGATAAGTCTAGCGGTCAACGGGGACAAGACCAAGTTAATGCTGTTAACAAGAAGGGACAACCAACATCGACGACGTCTTGGAGCAAACTTCAACAAAGACAGATGTAACTTCGAGGTAGTTAAGGACTTCGTCTACCTAGGATCCGCCATGAACTCAGACATTTACACGAGCGCTGAAATCAAACGAAGAATCACTTTTGCCAATCGCTGTTTTCTTTGACTTTGAAAAGTCCTCTCTCGAGCAACTAACGTGTCACTGTACAAAACTCTCATCATCCCGGTCCTAATGTATGGTGCAGAGACATCCGATGAAAACCCTTTGGGCTGCTTCGAGAGAAAAACTCTTTGAGTGATTTTTCGTCCTGTCTGCATTAATGGAGAAGAAGCTGTACAGCGAAATTGACCTAGCCAGAAAACTTAATGTCCAACGACTTAGATGGTTGGGTCATGTTGAGCGAATGGAAAATAATGCTCCGGCTCGTAAATCTTCGAATTCAACCCGGAAGGACGTCGCAGAAGAGGAAGACTGCGACTCAGGTGGAGCACACAGGTGGTAGATGACCTGAACCAACTTGGCGTGCGAAACTGGAGACAGCTAGCTAGGGACCGAGCTGGTTGGAGACGTTTTTTTTATGAGCTCCTGGTCCGAACTGGACTGTAGCGCCACCATAAGAAAGTAAAAGTAAGTATTTACCGCGATAAAATATCTCATTTCCAGTTCATTCGAGCAGAGGACAATGGGTTTTCCATAATGTTTCCGGTGGTGGTAAGGAACTTACCTGATACCAAAACCACTATGTCATCTGCATATGCGACGATTTTAATGCCCTGATCTTTGAACTTTTTGAGAACTTTGTTGACTACGAGGATCCAGAGCAGGGGTGAGATTACTCCCCCCTGTGGTGTGCCTCTAGTAACTGTTTTCTTGATAGTGCTAACTCCTATTTGAGAGTTGATAATTCTGCCATTTAACATGGTGAAAATCCAATCGACAGTGACAGATTCAACTCCAACTTCAACTAAGGCAGTTTTGATCGATTCCGTTTTAACGTTATTAAACGCACCCTCGATATCAAGAAATGCTGCCAGGGTATATTTTTTTGTTCGAGACTTTTCTCAATATGTGAAACCGTCTCATGCAGAGCGGTCTCCACTGATTCACCCTTAAGGTAGTCGTGTTGGTAGTTGCACAAATTGTTTTCGTTGAGAAGTTCTCTAACATGCAGATCAATTATCCTCTCCAGTGTCTTAAGGAGAAACGAGGAGAGACTTATTGGTCTATAATCCTGAGCGGTGGAGTGAGTCGGTTTCCCGGCTTTTGGGATAAAGACTACCTTGACCTTTTTCCAGCTATTAGGGAAGTATCTAAGTTTGATACAACTTATGAAGATTACCCTAAGCCACGAAGTTATTACCTTGAGAGCATTTTGAAGAAGAGCAGGAAAAATCTCGTCCGGTCCCGCTGATTTAAAGGGTTTGAACGAGTTTATTGCCCAGGTAATCTTCTGCTCAGTAATAACCTGTTTTAGTTCTAAATTCGATTTCGTGTGAGTAAAATCCAGCGTGTTCGATTGCAAGCAATCAGAACTTTCTGGGTTTTACAACCGGGGAAATAAGTTTCCATGAAGAGTTCAAGCGTTTCTAGGCTCGAGTTCGACAATGATCCATCGGGGTGTTTTATGTACCCCGGGATCGTGGGATTAAGGGCCAGGGTTCTACGGAGCCTCGCCGCCTCGCTTGTTTTTTCAATGGATTCACAATGTTTAGCCCACGAATCCTTTTTGGCCTTCCTTAACTCTTTGGTGTAAGTGTTCACTGTGGCTCTATAAGACTTTAAGTCCTCTTCTAATTTACTCAGTTTAGCTTTATTGAAAAGTTTTCTAACCTCTGTCCTACGTTTCTTTAGTATACCATTCCACCCGAGATAAAGGGCAGTGTTTTTCAAAAGACATTCTCATTTTGCTAGACAAGTTTTGGACAACAGTGTCAATGGTTGAAGTACTAAGACTTGTATTGTCCTCTGGTGGGTCAATACAGTCCTTCAGCCATTTTTCGTATTCTCTCCAATTCGTTCTAGTTGGGTTCCTGTAAGGTTTCTTTTCGGTAAAGTTCCTGTCTATAGAAAAGAGTATCCTAAAGTGATCTGAAAAAGATTCTTTAGGTGAGACTCTCCAGTCCTCAACTGAAATTCTACTATTGTTACTAACAAGAGTCAAATCTATGATTTCCTCCCTGTTTTTGTTTCGAAAGGTGGGGTGATTGCCCCTATTGCATATCGATAAATTAGAATTGACTCACCCCTTTTATTGATGTCCTTTGAGCCCCATTGAGTGTGGTGAGCGTTGGCATTACACCCCACCACCAAAGGTGTACCGCTTGCTGTGGCGCGGACTGTTTTGGATGGTGGGCTTTCCTCCTCGTACGGCATGTACGTCGACGCTAGAATGAAGTTTCCTTCATTCGATTCGACGCTGACTGCCGTGTTATCCTTGTTGCTGTACCTAGATAGGAAGAAAGCGTTAATTGATTTTTTCACTAGGATACAACTTCTAATATCACCTTCATCTGACGTGGAATGGAAAAGGTTGTAGTATTTTGACATCAACCCTCGGATTCGGTTTTTGCCTAGCCATGGTTTCTGGATCAAGGCCACATCCACGTTCTAGTGAGACATATAGAGCGTAAGGTCGTACGTTGCTGCTTTAGCGTGGTGCAGGTTTATTTGCACAACAAGCAGCTTTTGACTCCCCTTTGCCTTCATGCCTCTTAACCTTTACGGTTCCGAGACCATACCTTAACACGTCCTTTTTCTCTTTGAGCAGAAGGTCAGATTTCTTGTCTGCTACGAACAAGAGGTCCTTCCCTTCGCCACCATGGGTCTTCCTTGAATGTTGGAGCTTCCATTCTAAAATGGGAAGCTCTTTGTTCTGCTTTGGCAACAGCTTAATAATGGCTGCATCCTCATGTTCTGCAGGAGGGGGGATCCAAATGCTAAACTGCTGGCGGAGTGGTAGAGCTGCGGCGGGTAGAACCTCAAGGGAGGAGCCTTCCCATAGTTCGCCAATGTTGGCGATTGTACAGTTCAGGAACTCCCGTGATTTCTGGCCACTGCAGCAGACCACTTAAACTCCTCACCGCTATCCGGCACCGTCAAAGATATAGTCCTCAGAACTAACGTTCTCTGATGCCGCCATCATCGCTTTGAGGATCTCATTTTCCACAAGAAGCCAGTTTTTGCCGAGATTTTCCCATCTGGGTCGTCACGACTTATTATGGCGATTTGTAGGTCAATCGGGGTGGTGTCGAAGCTGCTGGTTTTCTGTTTCTTAGCACTATCTTGCTTGACTGTCTCCTCCGATCTTAGTCTCTTGGATGTTCCTGGTTTCATTCTAGAAGAGGTGCTTGCCGGTGCTTGCTCTTTCTTAGCGTTCGCTAGCTGTTTCTTGCTGGAAGTCGCCTGAACTTTCCCTTTGTCGTTACGAGCGGTCGAGTTATTGCCATTTATGCCCATAATGTTGCGAGGCAAGAGGAGGGGGGCCTTAGGATTTTGTGAGAGGAAGGATTAAGGAAGAGGAAGGAAGTAGGAAAAGGAATAGTTGGCATAGGAGGGGTTGGAATGTTAAGTTCCGTCAGGGCGCTGCAGATGGTTTCGCAGCGAGGCCATACCCACCCAACCGTAGGAATCCGTGGCCATGTTTGGATTCCCCCAAAAGAGATGATCGGGTTCAGATCATACCGCCATCACCGAAACCTTCCGCCACCTTCGGCACCCCTGCAAAAGTCTTCAAACATTCATTGTTTCACTTGGGTGAAACAGGAAAAGACAAAGATCGCAATGTTCTTTTTGGTTTGTTTTCACACATTCGGAATGCCAATTTTATTCACATTTTTTTTTCTGTTTTAACTAATCCAACCGTTTCCAAAAAAAATTATCGTTAATTTAAAAAGTTATATATCTGTTATCTTTTAACCCCTTTTTTTTAAATAAACCAAAAAAAAATACAAAAAAAAACAAGCACAGTTTCAAGCGCCAACCACGAATTAACAAGCCCTTCATGGGTTTAATATTTCTTCTAGTAAAATTAGGCCCTAGGATACCCCACCCCAAAAGAGCTCTCCGGAGGTTTACGTACCTAGTCTGAGTATGGCCGCAACTTCGGCACCGTGGACACTTTCGCTGCCTTTTTTTTCTTGTTCACAGGGGTGAAATTAAAAGCTAAATTAAGTAAGTAAATGACCAACTTCAAGGGGTTTTCTATTTTTGGAAACTAAACTTAAAACTAGGACATACAAACACACAACAAATATATATATTTTTTCTTCTTTTCTTCTTTTCTTCGGTTCTTCTTTTCTTCTTTTTTTCTTCGCTATTTTTCTACTTATTACGGTTGTGACTCACTGACTTTTTTGTTGTCTACGTTTATCCAATTCTGGACTTGGTCAGATGACGCGGTGTAGCGTTCGCACTGCCGGATACGCACTAGGACACACGACGTTTTGGGTACACAAAAAAAGGTTGCGGCGGCCCAGTACTTGGGACGATATCTGGGACCGCCGGAAAATTACCTAAGAATTCAAGAATTCATCACCCTTTTCAATATAACCACCTTTCCACCAGAAACTCACCCTATAATTTCCAATTTTTAGGCAAGGATAGGCCACAGGAAATCAAAGCCTTTTTGGGAAGTGATGCTTATTTGATGTTTGCTATTTCATAAAGAGCAAAGAAACCCAACATTAGTCATCTCTATAAATGTCCTTTTGGCGAGAACTCACCTAACAGAACTCAAATTTTCCAAACTGGAACTTCGCTTATCCTTTTTTCCTTAATCTCGTGCCCTTTTCTCGTTTGCTTTTTTTTCACTTCTCACTTTGCTTTTTTTTTGTTTTATATTCTTCTTTACTTTTTCTATTAAAACTTTTCTTTTTTTTCTATCTTTAAATTTTAATTTTGTATTTTTGTGGCAGTGCGCCTAACCAAAAAATTTCACACATCAAATGAAGGTTAGGGTTACCGGCCTAAGATCAACGTCATGAGATCAGGAACGAGACCACGAGGAATTCTCCTTTCGATGACGTGGACCAATCTGCATCTCAACAAGTGAAGTGAGCCCTAGTTCACCAAAAATCCCCGACAGATGGAGCTCTAAGGGAATCTGATGGTAACGTTCAGTGCTCACGAAGGGAACACTTTATTTTAATTTTCAATCCTAGGATTGATTGTGATTCAATAGCATCTGTCGGTTTCTCCCATAATCCTCACAACTAAAGTCACTACCAAACTCGCCATAGCTAAGGTGAACATGGAAATGTCATCAGCTTCTCGTTGAAAAAAGATTTCATATTTGCCAAACAACAACTCAGCTCTACAAACTGAAGTTACTACTCAAAAATCAAAATGTCAAATCTAAAATAATTTGCTAGCTAGGACCTGCTCTGAAGGAGAGCACAAATTCGATTGTTTTTGTGATTTTCACCAGTTGTGACTTTGGTGGAAAAATTCGCAAAATAAATTTCACCTCTTCTTAAGACATGTGAAGTATCAATAATGGTGGGGAGAATCGGGCTGTTAGTCTACATCTCGGTTCCAAGCTTACATTCGATGAGGGTGCCATCTTGAGACATTTGCATAGAAATAGTTTCTTTTTTGTTTGTCAGACCAAAGAAAAGATCTGCATGATCTTGGATCAATCTGTTTTTTTTTTTCGTTCTCCAAAATTGATTTTTTTTCCTCCAGCTCAACTTCTTTTCTGAATCTGGGGCCTCTATGAGTGACAGCTAGACACACGAAAACGCCGTTTGTAGCTCGCCCCTTTCGAACAAGTTTAACAACATACTTTTTATTTTTATTTTTGCATATTGCATCCTTTTGCAAGGCCGTTTCAAGTAAAAAAAAATACGAACGAAAAATTCAGAAAAAAGTTGTTTACATTCCCAAAAATTCCAAAAAAAAAATGCTTATGCTAACTAGTCCATCCAATCCGAAGGCGAAATTACATCGTTGACCGGTTAAAATTTGCAGATCCGTTAAACTCGTGTGGGATTATTTAAAAAAACGAAATGAATGCAAGAAAATTTCCATTGCTGCTTAAAATTTGATGCGAGGTTTGAGAAGAAGTTTTCCAATTAAGATTCAAAAGTTTCAAGCCTGGCCCAGGGGTGTACTCGCAAACTTCAGTGATTAAAACAATAAAATTTGGGCTACGACAGCTCCCTCGACCGTGATGCCACTTCCCAGGCGGAGGACTACCAACACCGTCGATGACCAGCAGGAACCGGACCCGATTAATTTGACGAAGGCGCTGACGATGACGATAAAGAAGAGGACACCGACGGCGACGTCCGCAACAAAAAATTGTTTCCTATTGGAATATACTTCCAATAGGGAACAAAAATAGGGGCGTCGTCGAAAAGAAGTGTGGGGAGCAACCCACGATATTAGCCGGGCCATCACTTAAGGCTACTCCTAGCGACTCTCAACAGGTAAGTCCCTATTATCCCTAACGAAAGAATACTCCCTCATTGTTTTCTTTTCAGTCGATCAGGGGAGGAGGGGTTTTCCTTTCTTTTTTTTCATAATGATTTATGAGGGCGTTATCGTCGAGTGGTGAGTGTTTCCAGTATGGTAAACGTTAGTTAATAAGACTAATTATAGAAGAAATAAATAAAATGCTAAAACTATTATCACAGATTTAAAAAAAGTTAAGGTTAGTAAAATAAATAAAGTTATAATTTTTAAAAAGTGTTATAAAATTAAAATTAAGGTAAAATTAAGTGTAAATATCACAAAGAGCTAATTTAATTAGGATCACAGTCAAAGAAAAGGTGTGCCTTACAGGCGTAAATATCACAGATGTATAAATGTCAAGAGTAGTAAAACTTAAAATAGAGGTAAAAATGACTAAACCTAAGCAAAAATAAATAACATTTAGTGAACAAAACACAAGTAACATGCAACAAATAAACATTTAATAAAATTTATATAAACTTTGTCTTTATGAGCATTTCAGGTACTCTTAGTAATGTTTATAGAGTGTTGCTCATACAATACAATTCTATATGCCTCGGTTTTTTTTCGGTTCGGTTTGATATTAAAGGTTGATGAATTACATCAAAAGACGTGACCACCGCGAGTAAATAAATACGTAAAAGACTATAAGTGCAAAATCCTACACAAGAAAACGTGATTAATCGAGAAGCCATATAATTTGGACCTATTGCTTCATATCTTTGGCATGGAAGACACCGATTATTTTGCCGTTTAGGTTTTCGAGTTCATACATTTGGTTTCCTATTCTTTTTGTTACTCGGCATTTTACATATTTTGGCGAAAGTTTAGCTGACAGGTATTTCGAGGAGTCACTCAGCACAAAATTTTTCCGATAAACTTCTTGTCCGGGTACAAATTTGACAGATTTGGTTCGGACATTATAAGTTCTCGCTGATTTCTTGTTCGCTTTCAAAATATTTTCCCGAATTCGATTACGTATGCACTGCAGTCGACTTTGTCGGGGAAGAGTCAACAGCTCATTGTCATCTACCGCGTTCAACTTTTCAGCAAGTTCATAACTGCTACCGTGCATCATCATATTCGTTCCAAAGAGGGCAAAATATGGTGATACACCTGTAGAGCTATGAACTGCGCTCCTCAACGCACACGCTATGTCGCCCAGGTGCGAATCCCAATTCCGTTGGTCATCCTTCAGGTATGAACGGATAGCGGCTAACAATGAACGGTTAACCCTCTCCGACGCGTTCGACTGCGGTGCATAGTGTGCGGTCCTAAAATGTCTTATGCCATATTTAGCGACTAGGTTTTGGAAATCTTTCGCGACAAATTGTTTTCCATTGTCGGAATGAATAATGTTCGGGACTCCAAACATATCAAAAACATTTTCTTTCAAAAATTTTATAACATTTGAAGTAGTTGCGTTTCGCATAGCCTTTAACAACACGAACTTCGACAAATGATCCAAAACTACTAATACGAACGCGTTTCCTACTCGGGACCTCGGATATGGACCTAAAAAGTCTATATATATCTTTTCAAAGGGACGATTAGAACAATATGACGTTACAATAGGGGGACGAGAAACTTGGTTGGACGCTTTACATTGTTTACACACACTACAATTAGACACATAGTCACGTACTTGTACCGTCATGTTCGGCCAATAAAAGTATTGTCGGAGTCGGTTTAGAGTCTTGGCAATTCCGCAGTGTGCTGACTTAGGGGGATCATGCGCCTTACTAACTATTTCTTGGGTCAGTCCTGACGGAACCCAGAGGAGCCAAGAATGCTATAACATTTCTTCATCACCTAATCTCTTAAACGCTTTTTTATAAACATACCCGTCCACATACTTAAGATCGGGGAGTTCCTCTTCATGATTAAAGACGGTTTCTATGATGTCCAAGTATTCTTCTGATAGGAATTCCGCTGACTTCAGGTCAATTAGTGGGGCAACGTCTTCGAGAATCAGAGAATCCACATGTACCCGAGAAAGAGTATCTGGTACTACATGTTGGCTGCCTTTACGGTGCCGTATGTCGAAGACATAGGACTGCAATGACAAACTCCACCTTGCGAGCTTACCACTCAAGTCTTTCATGCTCATCAGCCACTGAAGACTTGAATGGTCAGTAATGACAGTGAAGTCCATCCCCTCTACATACGGCCTGAATTTCTTCACAGCCATCACCGCGGCCATACACTCCTTCTCGGTGACACTGTAGTTCCTCTGACTCTTGTTGAATTTCTGGGAGAAGTACGCGATAGGGACCTCCTCTCCCTCCTCGTCCAGTTGAGACAGTACGGCACCAATCCCCGCGTCCGAAGCATCACATTGGATGTAAAATCTTTTTGTGAAGTCCGGGCGCGAAAGAACCGGTGCCGAGATTAACGCTACTTTCAGACTCTCAAATGCTTTCAGCGCGTCGTCGCTCAGTTGGAACTTTTCGCTCCTCTTTTTCAGCATATCCGTCAGGGGTGCAGTCAGGGTTGAAAAGTTCTTGATAAATTTACGATACCACCCTGCCATGCCAAGCAGCCTACGAATCTGTCTGGGGGTTTTGGGAATCGGAAAATTCACGATTGCCTCCACCTTCGCCGGATCCGTTTTAAACTTCCCACCACCAACTATGAAGCCCAAATATTTCAGCTCTTTAAAGCAAAACTTTGATTTCTTCAAGTTGATGGTGAGATTAGCTCTGCGTAAACAGTCGGCTACTTCGCTAAGCAAGGTGATATGGGTCTCGAAATCCGGCGTCATGATAAGCAAATCATCGAGGTACACAAAAACGCGCTCCCTGAGTCGTGCAGGAATCACCTTGTCCATCAACTGGCTTAACCGCTGGGCAGCGTTACACAGCCCAAACGGCATCACCGTGAATTGGTACAAGGGTCTTCCCGGTACCGCAAAGGCAGTCTTTTCCCTACTCTGCTTTTCCAACGGTATTTGCCAAAATGCTTCCTTTAGATCGATACTACTCATGTAGATCGCATCCGGAAATCGGCTGGTGAGTCCCTCGATATGGGGGAGAGGGTTAGCGTTTTTCTTCGTCAGTGCATTCACCTTACGGGAATCCAAGCAAAGTCGATTTTTGCCGGGTTTCCGCAAGAGAACCACTGGCGAACACCACGGGCTTTCGCTCTCCTCAATAACGCCGAGACTCAACATCCGATCTAACTCTTCATACAAGATGGCTTGTACCGCTGGGGAAACAGGGTAGTGACGCAGCTTCACAGGGGGTGCATCTCCGGTGTCGATGACGTGCTCCATCAACGTCGTCTTTCCGAGACCATGACGTTCGAAACTTAAGAATTTTTCCCTGACCGCATCCAGTCTGGCCTGCTGATCGGAGTTTAACTGATGGGCATTTGAGAAGTCTGATTGGGCGTCAATCGAAATGCTACCTATAATTCCTGGGGCTAACTAGTGTGAGTAGATCGTTTCGCGAACTCGTTTCTTCAGTAGGCCTTGAGATAGTCAATACAACTTACCCTACACATTTTTCCATCCACTCTCCTACGTTGATTGATAACTTTATTGTTTCCAATATTAATAATGTAATACAATTTGACCAAATGTCAAACTCTGGGATTTCAGCCCATGACCTAATATTTATAACATACAATATTGTATTCTGTGGAGAACCCAACCAAGAGGTGTTTGAATTTAGGGATTTTAGAAGCGTGAATTATGACCACTTATACTGTGCTGCACAGTGTTCTAATTGGGCTGGTTGCGAATACTTTCCAAGTGTAGACGAAAAATGTAATCATTTTTTGGGAATTTTAAACACGTTATTTGAGGATCACGTTCCAAAAAAAAACATAACAATTGTAAATAATAAAAGGCCATGGTTCACACCTCATATCCGGAAGCTTATGAATCTCCGCGATAAGGCTTATAAAAAGTGGAAACTCGATTGTAATTCCATTTCGAGAGGTAATTATGTGTATCTCAGAAACTACGTAACTTCTGTTCTAAGAAAAGAAAAAGCTAAATTTTTTCTAAAGAAATTTGATATCAAACTTTCTTCGTCAAAGTTATGGAAAAATCTCAAAAGATTTAATGTTGTCTCTAGAGTTGAACCCATTTGCCATTTAAGCCCCGATGAACTCAATACATTTTTTGTCGACACATGTTCTAATATTCCGTCAAATCAAGTTCTTCTGACAGATGTTCAGCGTCCTGATCAATTCAACTTTACGCATGTTACCGAATCTGATATTATTCTTTTCATTAAAGAAGTAAAGCCTTCTTCTATCGGCTCTGATGGAATTTCTCTGGAATTTTTAAAATGTGTACTCCCCTTCGCGTTTAAGTCTCTTACACACATAATAAATCATATTTTAACAACTTCAGTTTTCCCTAGCGCGTGGAAGTCGGCAATAGTTCATCCTATTCCCAAAAAAATTCGAGCTGATATGAAATGTGAAGACTTTCGACCCATAAGCATACTTCCTTGCCTTTCAAAAATAACTGAAATTGCTATAAAAAAGCAAATTGTATGTTATACTGATAACAAAAATCTCCTTACACCCTTTCAATCGGGATTTCGTAAGCATCATAGCTGTAATACAGCGTTGCTAAAAATTACAGATGACATTCGTGAACATTTCGATAAGAATGAACTTACGTTTCTGTGCCTATTAGACTTTTCGAAAGCTTTCAACTCCATTGATTTCAAAATACTGCATAACAAACTTGTTTTACAGTATGGATTTATTTCATCTGCAGCATTGCTTATGTTCAATTTTCTGTCTGATAGGACACAAAAGGTCAAAACAAAAGCTGGGTTTTCTGGTCTTCTACCTTTATCCTCTGGCATTCCCCAAGGGTCTATACTAGGGCCATTGCTATTCTCACTCTTTATCAACGATATCACTTTAAATTGTAAATTTGTTGATATACACATGTATGCTGACGATGTCCAAATTTATATTTCAAGCCCAGTTGGTTTTCTGATGGATACGGTGAGCAGGCTGAATGAGGACCTCAGAAATATTTTGATTTGGGCCGAACAAAACCTACTAACACTTAATCCGGATAAATCACAGTGTTTAGTCATCTCTAAGTCTTCATACGACTTCAGTGATTTTCCGGCAGTCATGCTAAACAATAATACAGTCCCTTTTTGTAAGAAAGTGCGCAATCAAGGGGTTATAATTAATAGTGAGTTTTCAGCCTCTGATCATATAAACTCCGTTATTGGTAAAGTGTATGGTGGTCTTCGGCAACTTTGGTCTAGCAGTAGCTTTACCCATCAAAATATTCGTTTTAGATTAGCTAATTCTCTGTTGAGACCAATTCTTTTTTATGCGGAAAACATCTTCCCAAATCCTGACTATAATAGCCGTCGCAAATTGGAATTTGCTCACAATGCTATTCTCAGATACATTTATAGACGCCACAAATTCGATCATATCTCAGATATACGAACAAGTTTACTTGGTTGTTCCATTCAAACATACATCGATATCCGTAACTGTATCTTTCTCAAAAAGCTCTTATTGTTTAAAACACCGCAATATTTATATGTAAAAATCCATAAATGTATCCATGAAAGAACATGCAATTTATTAATTCCCCAATTTAATTTTCTTAATAGTAAAAGGATGTTTTTTGTCCATACAATTATTTTATGGAACTCTCTTCCGATACAAATAAAGCAATTGCCAAACATAAACCAGTTTATAAGAGCCTTAAAAAATCATTTTTCTTGTACCTAAACCTTCCCTTTCTTCTAATCTTTGCTTTATTTCTTCTTTTCTTTCTTCTCTCTTAATTTCTACTTATTTACCTTTTTTTTTTAATAAACTTAAATTTGCAATGTTCATAATTGATTTGATTCCTATTGTGAAATATTCATTTCTATAGAATCCGAAAGAAGCAGGTGGAAGTCTCTCAAAATTTCGCCCCAGGGACAGCCGTACTGGCTCTGAAGTCTTTCTAAACGAAAGACGAGGTCTTCGACGGTCAGAGTTGACGACAAACCGTCGAATCTTAGCCCCCACTTGTCGACTCTGATCGGGGCCCTACTTCCCGAAGGTGGAACGTAACCGGGGTATACCGGTTGGTGTACATGGGGACCGGGACCCCCGAAGTGATCACCTTGTGTTGGTGGGCGTTGTCTATACGTGGGCCTGTGTTCAGTATGCCTACCTCGCTGGTTCCCGATTGGGACAAACCCGTTCCTACCTGGATCACCTGGAGGATTTCGCGCCTCTGAAGATGGATCTGCTGGAGCAGGGCCACTATTTATCAAAGGGCGCTTGGGTATTGCCCCTGTTCCCGACGGAACCGGTGCAGATAAGTTCATGCCCTGGAAGAAACTGGTAAGTTGCCCTTGTATTTCCTTTTGTAAGGTAGAAGTTATTTCGGATTGTAAGGATCGCTTACAAGCCGAAATCCCTTCCACCATAGCTAAGTTTATGTAAGCTCTCACATCTTCCGACAGACCCTCTTCTTTTCTACTCCCACTTAGACCGTTAGCCAAGCTTTCCAGGATACCTCGTGAACCGGATGGCATCCCTTGATTCTCTATTCCGGCCGGTTGCCGAACAGTGTTTTCGAGAATGTCATCTGTTTCTTCTCGAGTTGACCCGGCTCCCGCTCCGCTAAACTCACTATATGGTGGTGTAGTCAATGAGCTAGTGTGCCGACTGGGATTACCATTGCTCGATGCTTGAACTCCCGAACTATCAACCATATGAGATGCAGGCCGGTGTCGCCTTTCTGATACTAGAGGAGAATGTAAGACTCGGTGCCCCGTACCCTGACCTAACCGTTGAGTAGCAGACCTTGTTAATCTCATTCTTTCTTCTATTTCTGCTTCTCTGATCAACCTAACCACTTCTTCTTCATCATTGATGAATGCCATTTTAGCAGGTAGCGGTTTTTAAACAAAGCAACAGCAAGCCAAGAAAACAGGGATGAGTTTCTGGTTAAGATTGTTCCTATCACTAAGTATTGCCTGATTAGGCCTAATCCTAGCTCAACGTAGTTAACAAATAATGAAACAAAAAATGCAAAAAAATAACAAAAAAAATGAAAAATGTAAATGAAATGGAATTAAAATATCCAGCAAAATAATAAGTTACCAAAAAAAACTTAACGAAACGAATAATAATTCCACTGAATGAAAAGTTGACACAAAATCCAAAAAAAAATTTGTTTAACGTAAGAAAAAAAAAATGTTTAACGTAAGAAAAGTATATAAAAAAAATAACAAAAAAGTAATAAATCAAGTAAACTTTGTCTTGAAACAAGTTATCCAAGACGAAACAATGAGAAGAAAAAAAGCAATGAAAAGAAATGAACAATATACCTAAGTATCCAAAAAAACAAAATATGTGAATAATGTAACAAAAAATATAGTATAGAAGAAACTTAACTTAAAAAAACAAGGTTTAACACCAAAAACAAAACAATTAAAGAAAAAAAATTGTAATAAATACGAAAAGAAACTGTAGGTGTATATAGGTAAATAAACTAACAAAAGAATCAATGATACCAAATAAAAATGATTAAATTACTTAAAAATAAGAAAGAAAAACGTAAATAAGTAATTGAAAAAAAAGTAAGAAAAAAGTTTGTATATATATAGATAAGTTAACAAGACAAAAACGGAACAAACCGAATAAACAATAATTAAGAAAAAAAAACAAATGGTTTAACTGTAATTCAGGCTGAGAAAACAACCTAAACTTAGTCGAGGACCAACAAAAACTAAACTTATCTGGCCCAACACTTCCTAATGATAACTAAAGTTTAAGTTTTCAATAACCGAAAACTAACCTAATTAATCAAACAAATGGTGGGACGTTAAGTCTAACTGATTTATCTTAGGGCAGATATATTGTTTAGAAAAAGAAAAGACTTAGGTCTACCTTTTCCAAAACAGAAAAACGTGCTAACTTTGACTAAACAACTACCGCAAAGACAATCCTATTTCCTTAACAAGGAAACTCTTAGTATAGGGAAATAAACACAAAAACTAAACCCTATGTGAATCAAACGAAATTCCGAAAAAAAGGTTGTGTTTTTAATACCTTTTAGTTTTAATCTTGAACCAAAAAAGAAAAAAAATGTGAATGTGGAAACAAATTGTGTTTTATCTTGTTTTGTAATTTAGTTGTATCATAACATACGGGGTGCTTCGGGTAGCTTTAGGAATTTCGGATCAGAGGGATATGAAATATGATCCTACTAACGACATCACTAAAACGAGACAACAGACGGACTTACTAGACTCCCTGACGTAACAATAATAGAATTAGGAAAATTGACACAAACAAATCACATTACCAAGTTTTACTCAACCGTTCCCGCAGTCCTAGACTGTCTCAAAGACCTTATCTAGAAGACATGAAACGGCAAAGTAAAACCCACAAATATGTTGGAACGATGAGGCCGACTTCACGTCAGAACCCTCCATCGTCCAAGTAGAAAGCACAAAACTAGGGTATTTGAAAATTGAAACTGAAAGTAGAAAAGAAAAAAAATATAAGGATGGGAAAAAGGGAATACGATACGAATATGTGCTATCTGACATTACTCAAGCTTCCGCAAAAGAACGTCGCAAATACACCTAGGTACGCCTGTGGCCTTCCTGGTGCAGACTTACGCCCTTTGCGAAAACTCCAGTAATCCCACATAGACACATAACACTTACTAACCGCAGTCACTGTGAATTTTCAAACACTCGTCGCAATTTATCTAGGTCCGCCAGTGGCCTTCCTGACAAAGACTTACGAGGTTTAAAAATCCACAGCAAGTTTGGTTGGGGACTTTACAACATAAGTAACAAAAACAAAGACTATGTTTGTTCAAAAACGTTCCGACTAAGGCTGCGCGTACGGTAGTGCGAGAAAGCGATGCGATGCGAGAAGCGTTTGTATGCGAGAAAAATATTTACATTGAATCTTATGAGCGTGCGTACAGTCAAGCGATATCTTGAGCGAGTTTCTCGCATAGCAACTCGCTCCGACCAGTTTCTCAAGCGAGTTGAAGCGAGATTGTTTGTTTTGAATTTGATTGTGACGTTTGAAAATAGAAATAGAAAATGGAAAATTTATTCATTCCAGTTCCAGCTTGTGTTGTGTGTTTTCGAATTTGCTTTGGTGTAGGTATATTTTAATTATTATGAAAAATACTAAATAAAGAACATGATGAATTTATTCTTTCTTAATTGGAAGTAAATATGTTTTTTCGTCGTTTTTCTTTCCTTCAACGTCCGGAAATATAAATTTTCGTTTAAAAATTAATTTTCTAATGATGACAAGACTCCATTTTCTTGACACTTCTAGTCGCTTTTACTGTGCGCACCATCTCGCATCTAAAACGCTTCTCGCATCGCTTCTCGTATCGCTACTCGCATCGCATCGCTTTCTCGCACTACCGTACGCGCAGCCTAAGTCGGGAAAACGCTTCCAAACGTTGGGCGCCATTTTGTTGCGAGGCAAGAGGAGGGGGGCCTTAGGATTTTGTGAGAGGAAGGATTAAGGAAGAGGAAGGAAGTAGGAAAAGGAATAGTTGGCATAGGAGGGGTTGGAATGTTAAGTTCCGAGGACGTGGCCTGCTAGCGATGCACTTGCTTAGCTCGTCGGACGGGGGGGGATCTTGCCCCCGAAACTTAACCTCACCTGCAAACAAAAACACAGAACAGGCCAAAAAAACTAAATAAAAAAAAATAATGGTCGGACTAGACCAGCGGACGGACTATTGTCACGTCAGGGCGCTGCAGATGGTTTCGCAGCGAGGCCATACCCACCCAACCGTAGGAATCCGTGGCCATGTTTGGATTCCCCCAAAAGAGATGATCGGGTTCAGATCATACCGCCATCACCGAAACCTTCCGCCACCTTCGGCACCCCTGCAAAAGTCTTCAAACATTCATTGTTTCACTTGGGTGAAACAGGAAAAGACAAAGATCGCAATGTTCTTTTTGGTTTGTTTTCACACATTCGGAATGCCAATTTTATTCACATTTTTTTTTCTGTTTTAAATAATCCAACCGTTTCCAAAAAAAATTATCGTTAATTTAAAAAGTTATATATCTGTTATCTTTTAACCCCTTTTTTTTAAATAAACCAAAAAAAAATACAAAAAAAACAAGCACAGTTTCAAGCGCCAACCACGAATTAACAAGCCCTTCATGGGTTTAATATTTCTTCTAGTAAAATTAGGCCCTAGGATACCCCACCCCAAAAGAGCTCTCCGGAGGTTTACGTACCTAGTCTGAGTATGGCCGCAACTTCGGCACCGTGGACACTTTCGCTGCCTTTTTTTTCTTGTTCACAGGGGTGAAATTAAAAGCTAAATTAAGTAAGTAAATGACCAACTTCAAGGGGTTTTCTATTTTTGGAAACTAAACTTAAAACTAGGACATACAAACACACAACAAATATATATATTTTTTCTTCTTTTCTTCTTTTCTTCGGTTCTTCTTTTCTTCTTTTTTTCTTCGCTATTTTTCTACTTATTACGGTTGTGACTCACTGACTTTTTTGTTGTCTACGTTTATCCAATTCTGGACTTGGTCAGATGACGCGGTGTAGCGTTCGCACTGCCGGATACGCACTAGGACACACGACGTTTTGGGTACACAAAAAAAGGTTGCGGCGGCCCAGTACTTGGGACGATATCTGGGACCGCCGGAAAATTACCTAAGAATTCAAGAATTCATCATCCTTTTCAATATAACCACCTTTCCACCAGAAACTCACCCTATAATTTCCAATTTTTAGGCAAGGATAGGCCACAGGAAATCAAAGCCTTTTTGGGAAGTGATGCTTATTTGATGTTTGCTATTTCATAAAGAGCAAAGAAACCCAACATTAGTCCTCTCTATAAATGTCCTTTTGGCGAGAACTCACCTAACAGAACTCAAATTTTCCAAACTGGAACTTCGCTTATCCTTTTTTCCTTAATCTCGTGCCCTTTTCTCGTTTGCTTTTTTTTTTCACTTCTCACTTTGCTTTTTTTTGTTTTATATTCTTCTTTACTTTTTCTATTAAAACTTTTCTTTTTTTTCTATCTTTAAATTTTAATTTTGTATTTTTGTGGCAGTGCGCCTAACCAAAAAATTTCACACATCAAATGAAGGTTAGGGCTACCGGCCTAAGATCAACGTCGTGAGATCAGGAACGAGACCACGAGGAATTCTCCTTTCGATGACGTGGACCAATCTGCATCTCAACAAGTGAAGTGAGCCCTAGTTCACCAAAAATCCCCGACAGATGGAGCTCTAAGGGAATCTGATGGTAACGTTCAGTGCTCACGAAGGGAACACTTTATTTTAATTTTCAATCCTAGGATTGATTGTGATTCAATAGCATCTGTCGGTTTCTCCCATAATCCTCACAACTAAAGTCACTACCAAACTCGCCACAGCTAAGGTGAACATGGAAATGTCATCAGCTTCTCGTTGAAAAAAGATTTCATATTTGCCAAACAACAACTCAGCTCTACAAACTGAAGTTACTACTCAAAAATCAAAATGTCAAATCTAAAATAATTTGCTAGCTAGGACCTGCTCTGAAGGAGAGCACAAATTCGATTGTTTTTGTGATTTTCACCAGTTGTGACTTTGGTGGAAAAATTCGCAAAATAAATTTCACCTCTTCTTAAGACATGTGAAGTATCAATAATGGTGGGGAGAATCGGGCTGTTAGTCTACATCTCGGTTCCAAGCTTACATTCGATGAGGGTGCCATCTTGAGACATTTGCATAGAAATAGTTTCTTTTTTGTTTGTCAGACCAAAGAAAAGATCTGCATGATCTTGGATCAATCTGTTTTTTTTTTTCGTTCTCCAAAATTGATTTTTTTTCCTCCAGCTCAACTTCTTTTCTGAATCTGGGGCCTCTATGAGTGACAGCTAGACACACGAAAACGCCGTTTGTAGCTCGCCCCTTTCGAACAAGTTTATAGGGCCCATACACTACACATGCATGCATGCACAAACAAAAATTAGCACAGTCACGTTTCAACCATACACTACTCATGCAAACTGCACATTCTTCAGTCGTGTGTACATCGCTGAGTAGAGAACATCTTCAAAATGTCAGATTCAAAGTCCACTGCTAAAGCTATTTTGATTGCATTGGCAATACAAAAAATAATAATAATAATAATGTTGATAAAGTTCCAAGAATTAAGTCGAAAATTTTTTATTTCTCGCTGATATTTTCAAAATTAGATTTCTCTTGATGTTTACTTATTGAAATCCACCGCTTGAATGAGCAAATTAGCCCACACACTACACATGCATGCATGTACAAACAAGAAAATATCAAAAAATTTTGAAATCACTCATGCCGCATGCACAACCACACATGCTTCACCATACACTCGCAGTTTGCATGCACAGTCACTGGAATGTGCATGCATGCATGTGTAGTGTATGGGCCCTATTAACAACATACTTTTTATTTTTATTTTTGCATATTGCATCCTTTTGCAAGGCCGTTTCAAGTAAAAAAAAATACGAACGAAAAATTCAGAAAAAAGTTGTTTACATTCCCAAAAATTCAAAAAAAAAATGCTTATGCTAACTAGTCCATCCAATCCGAAGGCGAAATTACATCGTTGACCGGTTCAAATTTGCAGATCCGTTAAACTCGTGTGGGATTATTTAAAAAAACGAAATGAATGCAAGAAAATTTCCATTGCTGCTTAAAATTTGATGCGAGGTTTGAGAAGAAGTTTTCCAATTAAGGCCGTGTGTGAATTGCGTTAAAATGTGTATTAAAACTTGACGTTTGGTTAAAACTTGACACTAGCGTGGTGAATAAAATGGGTTAAAATTTATCCTGCTGTGGAGCAGGTTAAATGGGTTAAAATTTTGACGTCTTTTTTTTCTCATGAATGATAGAGAAGTTTGCTTCTGTTTTGTTGTTTTGTTCTATTTTTCTCCGTTTTATTTAGTTCTATGTTATAACGAATTATAATTGCATTGATATTTCGAGAGATTGAAATAAAATACTTAAATTTTATCATATTTTAAAGTCAAAAAACGAAATAATTGTTCTTTCTTTTGAGAATGATAACAGATGTCAGCTGGGAAAACATGTTTTGAGGTGTTACCATACGGAAAAAACAACCATCCAAAAAGGGAAATTTTCGTTTGAAGATTTTTTTACTGTTGCTTCAAAATATCATATTACCACTCCAAAATCTAGAAAAATAAATAAAACAAAGTTTGTTTGTTATTTTTAGTGACTTTTCATGAAATTTGTTGCTCAAAGTTTGGTTTTGAACACAAAATTATTTTACCTAGAAGAACAAAAACATTTTTCGTTGAGGGGAATTTCTTAAATCATGAGGTAAATTTCTTAGTACTACGCAGAAATGTTGGTTAAAAAAATCCCTTTTAACGCAATTCACACAGCAAATGGCTAAATTTGTTCCCTTTTTTAACCAAACGTCAAATTTTAACCAAACGTCAAGTTTTAATACACATTTTAACGCAATTCACACACGGCCTAAGATTCAAAAGTTTTAATCTCAAGCCTGGCCCAGGGGTGTACTCGCAAACTTCAGTGATTAAAACAATAAATTTTGGGCTACGACAGCTCCCTCGACCGTGATGCCACTTCCCAGGCGGAGGACTACCAACACCGTCGATGACCATCAGGAACCGGACCCGATTAATTTGACGAAGGCGCTGACGATGACGATAAAGAAGAGGACACCGACGGCGACGTCCGCAACAATAATAAGCAATTTGCTAGTGTTGCTGTAGCTGCGAGATTCAGTTGTGACATAATGGAACGCTTTAGACGAGTCCATATTGAAAAATCTAGTTAATAGTATGCCAAAAAGAATTCTAAGATTGGTGGAAAATAGAGGCAGCAAAATTGCATATTAATTTTTTGTTAAAAATGAACTTAAAAAAAAAAAACAATAAATGCGGTTATATTTTTGCAATACATTAAAATCTGTTTTAATTTTTAAACACCAGGAGAGGAAATAACGGTACTTTATTTTCTTCTCAATTTGCTTGATCAGTGATTCAACTCAATAAAAAAATAGTAAGTAGTCACTCCTATTGTAGGTTTTCTATTAAAAGCATTTCTTCGGTTAAACTTATGCAAGGCACTGTATATGGTCTTTCTGTTATTTTCTGTTTATTTTCCACCAATTCTCATCTCTCCAACCAAAACTTTACTCTTTCCCTTACCCCCCAAAAATCACCGAATCCCGGACAAAAATAAGTTCTTGAGGTACAATCCAGACGGATTGCTTGCGCTTGTGTTTTAGTTCTCTTTTCCGCTACTAGAATTTAGATATACAAAGATGTACAGTGTACGTGAGTGAAGCAACAAAAATTTCAAATTTTTTGCCTTTGCTGTCGCCTGCGCTGTCATTTTGCGTAGCTGTAACTGGTCCAATGTCCATAGAATTTATTTGTTCTTGGTTTGTAGTTTCGTCTGTCAAAAAAACAAAAACTCGAGTTCAGGGGCGCATTTATATTTGTTGATGATCGTTAGGCGTTACACAATTTCTTGTGCTTTTTAACAGTTGATCAAGTTGTTCATAGAATGCGCTTTCGAATACGACCCGAAAAAGCACAATAAATATGATGAATTAAGAATGAAAAATGAAGAAAATGTAACGAAGAATAAAAAAAGAAATAATAAAAATCGTGCATGTACACCTTGGATGTTAAAACACCATGTAGTCCAAAAAAATTATTGAAATTGAAAAATAAAACCGATGCACAATCAACATAATCTTGATTCAACCAAATTTTGCTTGGCGCCCCTGAGATCAACCATTCAACTGCAGACCAGCCCTGTTGTGTTTGTGAAACTCACAAAGAAAAATGCTTCACTTCTTTTTCATAAGCCCCCTTCCTGTACTTCTGTATGCGTGTTTTTGTAATAATGACACTGTTGCCTACATAAGTCGTGTTTTTTTCACTACTCGGTAGCCAGTTAAGTACTCAAGTGCGAAAAAAACGCTCCAACTCACTCTATCTGTCAAATTCAATTTGAATTTCAAAAAACTTCAAAATCTAATTTCAAAAATACGCCATCATTCAATTCATTTACCATTCATTCATTCATTTACCTTTTTAACCCAGATCGTTTTATTATCACGGGGTAACCCATATGGGTTATTGAGGATAATAAAACGCGGCTTTTGTGTGCACTTTTTTTTGGCAACGGGAAGAGGGGCCACAAACACTGAACACAGGCAGCCAGCAGTAATTTTGCATGAATTTAATTATTATTTTATAATGAGAAAATGCATTTTAACATGAGTATAAGTAATAGTAACAAATTTCATTATACTTTGTAGTGCACGGCGAACGGAGTTCAAAATGTCCTCAAAGGGAAATATTTAGAAAAATTCCCGACCCGAAAAAATCCCATAAACATACGCAGTCTGCCGGTACTAAAAATGACATTAAATCGTGAATTCTGTGCAAAAAGTGCAATTTTATTTCATTAATTTCTAATAGAAATATTTATTTGCGGACAAAAAATAAAGTAGATTTGTGCTTAAATAATCTATATCTATCGATTGAGACCATTTTCGTGTCCAAATTCCGGGGCCAAATTGAGAAAGTCAAGCCAAAGACTTTCTTGGCTAGAGCTTCGCTCGATGTGGCCGAGCCAATGTAGTCGCCTTTTTTGGCATTCTCGACTACACCCACATCTTGATACAGCTGCTACAGTTCGCCGCTGAACCTTCTGCTTCATTCGCAATCGTCGCATACCGGACCGAAAATCCATCGAAAAATTTTTCTTTCGAAAGTGCGCAGGGTAATTCTTCTTCGGATCTCCACTACGGTTTCGTTTGTGGGATTGATGTTTGTTCCAAGGTAGGTGAACTCCTTAACCGACTTGAAATTGCTTCTACCAACAGTGACGTTTTGTCCTAGGCTGTGGACAGATGTTGCTTTGTTTGTTGATAGCATGTAGGTAGGAATGGCTGTCCTACTTCGCGCAGGACACAAGCGCTAAGTGCGCCGTTTTGATGCCATACCTCGTGAGATTCTAAATGGATTTGAAAATGTGTTATGGATGATGTTTGTTCCGCACATACAGTCTTATATATAATGTATTATTCTCCTGCCCTACGGCCTATTATCTCATAGTGCCATTTAGTGAAAGAGAAATAGGGGGGTGGTGTTACGGAGGTATGAGATCAAATCTTTGATCTTGAATTCTGAGAGTTGCTCAATACCGTTGAAGAATTCTTTACCTGAGTGGAGTGCGCTTTTTCTTGTCAGGGCCGGACAATGGCATAGAAAGTGTGGGACTGTTTCTTTTTCATCCTGGTCCTCACAGCTACGGCAGAAAGAGTTATGTGGTATACCCAATTTTGCCTTACAGGCCAATGCCCTGTGCAGGTAGCGACAATCCTGGCTATGCTAGCCTTGGTTTGGAAACTAAATTGATTGATTTTGGTTTGTTATAGGCTGGCCAGATTTTCCTGGATATAACGCAACTACTCCACCTATGATTTGCTTCTGATGTGTATTTGGTCAGGATATTGCCCTTCACAACTCCAAGAGGAGCATATACTCTCACTGCCAGAGAGTTGTGAAGGGCTGATCCTTGCCTAGCTAGCTCATCTGCCTTCTCATTTCCCTCATAGCCCCTATGGCCCGGTATCTAGATTAGAGTGACGCTCAAATTAAGTTCCTTGAGGGCCTCTTTGCATTGCTGGACCAGTTAAGAGAGTTGAATCAATGGCTTTAATAGCTGCCTGACTGTCGGTTAGTATAGCTACATTTTGGTTCTGTCGGATATTTTTAAGGGCTATGCAAGCTTCCCTTATCGCCAACAATTCTGCCTGGAATACACCGGCAAAATCGGGAAGTCTATAGGATTTTGAAATCTCAAGAGATTCACAGAAGACACCTGCACCAACACCGCATTCCATCGTCGAACCATCCGTGAAGATAGTTGTGTCGAAGTCTTTCGTCACATCGCCTTCCTCCCAGTCGATTCTTGACGGGAGTAAGACTTTAAACTTCTTTGAGGTGTCTAGGGTAGGGATGCAGTAATCGGTGGCTGTGGATAGGATGTCTGATGGTATCAGGCTTGTTTGGTTGCAGTGCCCGTAGGATCTAGATTTCCAGCAGCCTATTTCTTTGAGTCTCAAGATACTGCATGCCACCTGATATTTCATAAAGAGGTCAATCGGAAGAAGCTGGACCTGGATGACGTTGAGTGCATCCGTTGGACAGGACCTGATTGCCCCTGATATCCCTACGCAAGCATTTCTCTGCACCTTTGTAAGCTTGTGTAAGCTTTGCTGAGAGCGGGCCACCACACAATGGAACCATAGACAAGAATCAGTCTTACAACCGCTGTGTATGTCCATTTTATCATTTTTTACTGGAGGCCCCACTTTTTGCCGAAGGTTTTGTTGCAGGCGTAGAAGGCAACACACGCCTTCCTCACCCGTTCTTCAATGTTAAGCTTCCAGTTTAATTCGGTGTCTATAATTACGCCCAGATATTTAGCACTGAAAGACAATGATAGTGTTTGTCCGTTTAACCGAGGTAGAGTGAAAGGTGGTACCTTGGTTTTGGTGGTGAAAGGCATCAACTCGGTTTTGTTACTGTTAACACCTAGTCCGCAGCTCGCAGCCCAGGTGCTTACTTTCTTCAAAGCCATATTAGTGATTTCACTGATCACGCTTGGAAATCATCGGCGTACGCAACCGCTTTCACCCCACTACTCTCGAATTTCACCAGAATGCTGTTCATGACCAAAAGTCATAAGAGAGGAGACAGTACACCTCCTTGGGGTGTTCTTCTGCGGGCATATTTGGTGCACATTGAATATCCTAACTTTGATTGAATCCTCCTATTACTTAGCATGGATATTATCCACCTTCGAATGTAGTTCTCAACACCGAAGTCTGCAAGTGATTCTGCGATGGATTCAGTTAGGACATTGTTGAAAGCTCCCTCTACGTCTAAGAAGGTAGCTAGGGTATATTCCTTGAAATGAATCGTGTTTTCCATCGTTCTCACTACCTCATGAAGAGCACTCTCTGTGGATCTACCCCTCATGTAGGCATGTTGCAAGTTAGATGGGGGACAACTGCTCAGAATACTCCTTATGTGAGATTCTACGATTCTCTCCAGGGTTTTAAGAAGAAATGCTTATAGGTCCGTAATCTTTGGCAGATTCATGCCCTCTTTTACCAATTTTTGGTAAGAAAACCACTCTTACCTGTCTCCAAGACAAAGGGACATGGTTTAGCAAGAGGCAACCTTTAAAGATACTCTCAAGCCGTGGTACTACTAATTCAAGCTGATTTTGCAGCATTATAGGCTGATGGAATACTCAGGGCCTGGAGATTTGTATGGCGAGAAAGTTTTAATAGCCCAGACTATCTCTAGTTATCTATCTATCCTTGTCTAAACCCTGCGCATGGTTGAAACAACTAATCACATATATATAACGAGATGGGAAAGCTTGCTGTCAAAATGACATTTGCCTACGAACTAAAAAGCAGGGTAGCAGCAAGAGTATGCGTTTTACAAACTAAAAAAGCAAGTTTGCTGCAAGAGTATGCGTGTGTGTGAAAAAAAATAAGATTTGAGTTATTTGGAGGGTAAAACGTAGGTAGGTGAAGAATTCTTCATCTTCCTTGGTCCTTACGCTCGTTGACATTGACACCCCAGTCTTTAGCTCTCTCGCAAAAGCTAACCTTTTCGCTTGGCACTCTTGGCAGTTCGCCTCCAATTCAACGCTGCCAGAGAGTGTCACGACTGGGGGCCTTAAGCGCGCCAAGGAGAAAGTAAGATTGTTGCACTTGATATTTCAAAGGCATTTGATAAAGTTTGGCATCTTGCTCTTTTATTGAAAATGCGTACTTTCGGTATCGACGAATCCCTCCTTCGTTGGATAAGAAACTTTCTTTCGAACGGAATAGTTGACTGTCATCTTACTTACTTACTTAAGGTGGCGCTACAGTCCGGTGTGGACTTGGGCCTCAACCAACAGTCTCCACCAGTCAACTCGGTCCCTAGCTAGCTGTCTCCAATTTTGCACTCCTTTTTTGTGGAAGGCTTTGCGGGCCGGAGCATTGGTGTCCATGCGCTCTTAATGACCGAGCCATCTGAGTCTCTGGACCTTGACCCTTCTGGCTAGGTTCACGTCGTTGTACAGCCCATAAAGTTCGCTGTTGTATCTCCTTCTCCATTCCCCATCAATGCACACGGGGCAAAGATGACCCGAAGAATTTTCCTCTCGAAACAGCCTAAGGCACATTCATCCGATTTTGTTAGGGTCCATGCTTCTACACCATATAGCAGGACAGGGATGATGAGGGTGTTGTACAGTTTTACCTTAGTTGCTCGAGATAGGGCTTTTCCACTCAAATGCTTTCTTAGCCCAAAGAAACAGCGATTAGCAAGAGTTATTCTTCGTCTAATCTCGGCGCTGGTGTTATTGCCCGTGTTAATAGCGGAGCCTAGGTAGACAAACTCCTTTACTACCTCGAAGTTGTATGCGTCTATTGTTACGTTCTGTCCGAGCCGTCGGTGTTGGGTGTCTTTACTCGAAGGCAGCATGTACTTCGTTTTCCCCTCGTTTACCGCTAAACCCATTTTTGCCGCTGTGTTCTTCCCATTATATCAATATCGTCGGCGTACGCGAGAAGTTGAACAGATTTATAGAAGATAGTGCCTCTGGTGTTGACGGTGGAGTTTTGGACTATCTTCTCAAGAACGATGTTAAAGAAATCGCACGACAGTGCATCGCCTTGTCTTAATCATTTTTTGACGTCGAAAGGTTCCGTAAGCTCATTGCCAACCTTGATAGAGCAGCGTGAGTTCTCCATCGTCATTTTGCACAAGCAAACGAGCTTGGCACGGATGCCAAAACTAGACATGGCCTTATACAGTTCGTCTCTGTAGATGCTGTCATACGCGGCCTTAAAATCAATGAAGAGGTGGTGGGTATCGATTTGGAGTTCATAGGTTTTTTCCAGGATCTGCCGCAACGTGAAAATTTGGTCGATGGTAGACTTTCCTGGTCTGAAGCCACATTGATAAGGACCAAACAGATTGTTGACGAAAGGCTTCAGACGTTCACATATTACGGCAGAGAGGATCTTGTAGGCGATGTTAAGTAGGCTGATTCCTCTGTAGTTGGCGCAGTTTAGAGGATCTCCCTCCTGCAGGATCGGACAAACAATGATGAGGTTCCATTCATCGGGCATGCATTCCTCCGACCATATCATACAGATGATTTGGTGCATGCTCCTATCTAGCTCGTCGACTGCAGCTTTGAACAGCTCGGCAGCTAGACCATCTGCTCCAGTGGCTTTGTTGGATTTCAGCCGTGATATTACTGTTTTCACTTCTTCTAGGTCGGGTTCACCGAATCGTTGGCTGTCATCGTGTACGATAAAAGGCTCCTGTCTGACGGCGGGGTTTTGTTCATCTTCACCGTTATACAGTCTACAGAAGTGGTCTTTCCAAATCCCCAGCATTGACTTGGATTCTACTATGATGTTCCCTTGTTTATCGCTGCAGGCATCGGTTCTTGGTCGATGACCTTGAGCCAGCTGTTTTAACTTCCGATAAAACCTCCGAACTTCATTCCTGCTATTGGCTCTCTCAACAACTTCGATCTGACGCTTCTCATGCTCTCTCTTTTTTATCCTGAGAAGCCGGCGGCGTTCCGCTCTCCTCTTCTTTGCTCGTAGAGCTCACGAGCAGCTCTTGTCCTTCTTTGCAGCGCCGCTTTGTATGCTTCCTGCTTGGCTGCATGGGCCTGTCTGCATTATTTGTCAAACCAGGGGTTTCGTTTTGGTGGCTGTATGAAACCCAGCACATTAGAGGCGGCATCTTTAACTGCTTTCTGGCAATGTTGCCACTGGTCTTCGATACTTGATGTTGGTGGCAAAGGACTCCTTAAGAGGTTACTTGACACTCGATCAAAGGAGGATCTGGCGATCTCTTGCGATTGTAGCCCTCCGACGTCGAATTTTCTTGCAGCATTTCCTTGTTTTGGCCGTTGTCGGGATATTCGTAGCACTACCTTGCCTACGACGAGGTAGTGGTCCGAGTCGATGTTGACTCCTCGGAAAGTTCTAACATCTAACATGCTGGACGACTGTCTTCCGTCGATCGTAATGTGATCAATCTGGTTGACGGTTGATTGATAAGGAGATCTCCATGTACCTTTATGGATGTTGAGATGTGGGAACCAGGTGCTTGCTACCACAAGGTTTCGCCCCGCAGCAAAATCGATCAGCCTGAATCCGTTGTCGGAAGTGGTGTCGTGCAGGCTGTGCTTTCCGACTGTTCCGCCAAAGATGTCATCTTTTCCCAGCTTTTCGTTAAAATCACCGAGGACAATTTTCATGCCATAGCTAGGACATTGCTCCTATGTTTTGTCGAGGAGCTCGTAGAATTCGTCTTTGGTGTCTCTTCTGTGGGGGCATGCGCGCATATTAGGGTAATGTTTCCGAATTTAGCCTTGATTCGGATCTGCGTGATGCGTTCGCTTACACATTTGAAGCTCAAGACTTTTTGCCTGAGTCTGCTTCAGACGACAAATCCGCATCCAACGAGTCGCTGTTGTTGCTCCCGCTAACAATCACCATATCCATAGTAGATGTCGCAGCGATAATGTCTGCTTTGTAGCAGTTGAGGGTCTCCGCTAGTTGTTCGGCAGCACGTGGTAAGTCGAAGTAGCCCGTAAAAGTGTTCACCAAGTAGTTCGGCCTAACTGGAAGTGAAGACGCCACCGTTGATTCCAAAAAAAAAATTCATCCGCTGCCGCCCCTCGTTGGGAGTGCCTCGATGGGAACACTCCTTCGTTGTGGGGAATTAGGAGTAACAGCTTACTCCGCTTCGACCTGTCGACCATGGGAGGCCCTTCTGCGAAAACAAGTTCCGCGATCGCATAGCTCTAAGCTTCATTGTAGTAGTTACCGTAAGCCGCTCCGCCACGTCAAGACTAAAGCTTACCCCATGGAGGGTTAAGTTTACACACTAACGAAAATATTTCCATTGAAAAGTGCTTTCGTCGGTTAGCATATTCATTTGTAATAGCTTTTTGCAAATCAAAGTTCTGTAAACTGTCACATTGAAACTAGTTTCTTTTTAAATATTCCAGAATCCTTGAACGGTCAGCGCCAAGTCTGAAACTCTCATAATCAATACCTGTCGTCGGGTCTAAAGGTGGCCATACACATATGATTTGTTCGTCTGATTTGTTCATGTTCGTCTACAAGTTTAACGTGTGTGGGCATGTTTGGGCATGTTCGCGAACAAATCAGATGTAATTGAATCTTTTCAATTTCTTGTGATTTGTTCGCGCAATAATTTCACGTGTGTGGCGTTGTTTGCGAACATTCTGTACTTTTCTTATGTCAGTTTCTTTTTGAAGTTTGAAGTGCGCGGAGCTGATGTACCTAAACAATATGGCAAACAAAGAATTTTTCGAAGAATTTATTGAAATTTGAAAAATTTGTTCGACGTGTATGGAGAAAAGGTAGTCGAACAAATCAGACGAACAAATCATATGTGTATGGCCACCTTAAGGAAACCAAATTTCTATTCTACAACAAGGTCAGTTTAATTTGCATTTGTTGAGACTTGTCAAAATTAATGTATTGCTTGTTTTCCAGAAACTGAAAAAAACATTTACAAGGACAATAAGATACCGAAAATGAGTCCATCAGACTTAGATAAGATGCTGTATGCAATTCGCAGAGACAACCTAGCTGAGTTAAGAACATTATTTTCAATGCAAAAATGTAGTGATACTCAAGATCTTCGAAACACTTTGCTTCATGAAGCTGTTTCTGAAAACAAGAAAGCAATTACGGAATTCCTTCTCCAAGTTGGGTCCAATCCAAACTCAGGAAACCATTTATCAATAACACCACTTCACATTGCTGCAGAAAATGGTAACTTGGAAATTATAGAAATGCTCCTTAACCACGGTGCTGATATAAATGCAAAGGATGCTGGTGGAACTTCCCCCCTCCTGTGTGCTTTTGAAAATGGGAAAGACGATGCAACCGAATTGTTATTAGAACGAGGAGCTCGTTTATTTTCTGACAATGAAGGAAGAAGTCCACTTCATGTTGCCGTTACATGGGGTTATTTGACAATAATTAAATTGCTCTTGCAAAACGGGGCTCCTGTCAACGCGGTTATTACTGGCGGCCACTACGGGTTCAGAAAAGGTTACACACTACTTCACTGTGCATGTTCCTTTTCTAGAGCTAGAGTAGACATAAACATCATAGAGTTTCTCTTAAGCAATGGTGCTGGTGTCGATTTAAAAACTGAACACGGGTGGACACCTCTCCATATGGCAAGCCAAAGAGGAAATGTTCAAGTAATTAATTTGCTTCTTAATCACAATTCTGATATTGATGGACGTGAAAATAATGGATATACCCCACTCTACTTGGCAATCGGATCCAAAAAGGAAGGTGCTACACTTTTGTTGATAAACAGAGGAGCTAAACTAGACGATGAGTTTAGCAATGGGAAAACAATTCTTAGTTTGGCACTAGAGAAGAGATTGACGAGTAGAGTTGAGGAAATTTTAACTCGCTGTCCTGATCCACAAGGTGAAATTGCAAAATGTAAAGAATTATTCCAAGATTTACCTGAAGAGATGATCAACATTCTGTTAAAGCATTGTTTTTATATTGAACTTTTTCACATTGCAATACGGGAGGGGTATATTCAAATAGTCGAAAGCGTTTTGAAGGACAAACTTGATTTGACCGCAAATGTTGATGACTCTTCTTTGCACATTGCTGTCAAAAGCGGACAGATTAAATCAGTCGAAGTCTTAATCGCCCATGGAGCAGTTGTTAATTCCATAGATGAAACTGGAATGACACCCCTGCTGTATACACCCCTGCTGTATACACCCCTGCTGTCAGTTGCAGACAGCTATGACTTCTTGACTTCATCCCAAATTTCTTATGAAGCTGCTGTCAAGATTGCCAAAATGCTTTTGACCGCCGGAGCTGATGTAAATGCAGCAACTACAACAGAAAAACTAACCCCGCTTCATCTCCCTTGTGAAAGGAGGCAAGCAAAATTAGTTCAAGTTTTTTTGGATCACAATGCTGATGTAAATTTAAGGGATAAAAATGGCAAGACAGCACTTCATTTTGCAATTGATTCAAATAATTGTAACGTCGTGAAATTACTTTTTAAATTTGGTGCTGACATCATTATACTGAATCGTGGTCCAATATATTACGGAGATCCTTACTGCCTGACCCTGAACCACGCATTAGCTCTTGAAGCTATCAATTTATACGACGCCAAAGATTTACGATCATCTTTATCAAAATTAGATTCCGCTGATCAGATAAAAATGGAATCACACTTTGAAAATTGCAAACAGGAAATTGAAAAGTTGAAATTTGTGAAGGTGCCCGGTTATAATTTGACTTGTTACGCCTTGATGACGAGGAGTATTCATTCTGTGGCAAGTTATATTAAAAATGAAGACCTCATACACATTTTCAATCCGATGACTTTACAACTGAATTCCCAATATATGGGCCGATTATTCAAGGCCGTTTGCGAAATGCTTTCCAAAGTCGCCCATTTATTGGCGAAGCACGTGAATTTTTCAATTATTACTTTCAACTGCCACATGTATGTGTTGACCATATACTAAGCTGCTTGAGTTTGGATGATTTGAAGAACGTCAAGTATGCAATGTAAATCGCTGCTACCTT
Organism: Sphaerophoria taeniata; assembly: GCA_943590905.1. Lineage (NCBI taxonomy): Eukaryota > Metazoa > Arthropoda > Insecta > Diptera > Syrphidae > Sphaerophoria > Sphaerophoria taeniata. The sequence goes on from OX016540.1 coordinate 267,376,078, forward strand.
ATATTAAGACTTCTTAACCTTTATTTTCAACTAAGTCAAAAAATACGTGTGTTTTGTGTTTGTATGAATATTATTATCTTCTTTTGTTGGTATTTTTTGGAATAAACAAAATTGTATGAATTGCTGATGAGTTTGTTTGGTTAAACGCACTAATGTCGGGTGGGGAGCTATTGGTTCGTAACAGCTAGGCTTTAAATCATATCGCAACAAAAAATGGAAATTGAGACAGCTTTAACACCGCAGCTAGGCTGCGTCCTTCAATTCCATTTATGTATTTGAACAACGATAGCAACTTAGAGGTGCTTCAACCCAAAAGCTGGGAAACCGACTCACTCGACCGCTCAGGATTATAGACCAATAAGTCTCTCTTCGTTTCTCCTTAAGACACTAGAGAGGATAATTGATCTGCATGTTATACTTCGTTCACAAATAATTGTCAGCGTTGCTCTTATGGCAGAGCTTTTTCATCTACAAAGGTGCCTGTCTATATAAGAAAGGCAGAAAACATCTCGAACTGCCACTGAAAACTACGTGACACCCTTGAACTCACCACACAAATTGTTATTGTAATTTTCTTGAGCCGAGAGTATACCCCCCACAACATGTCTCCTGCACATCTCAGCACAGACTGATTTCTGTTTATGATCAACTACCCTTATCATGTATAAAAAACGGGGCTAGCCAAATGAGTACGAAGGTGGTTTTCGTGCTACTCAAACGCGGTTATCCTCTCGAAAATATTTTTCTTTAATACAAAACAACTTAAATATTATTTCTTAATGTTATATTCCACATAATTTATTAAGATATGAGGAGAAGAATTCTTTTAGCATGGTTCTTTCGAACGTCAACATACTCCCTTTGTGGTATTTCGGAGCACATACTTTCATTATCAGCCCTGGTAATAGTCCAGTCAATGAACGAAAAAAATTGCCTTCACCTCAAAAAAAATCCAACAGTTTTGAAACTTGGCACACTTACTAAGGGATGTCTGGTGATGACCCAAAAAAAAGTCCCCAAGAATCCGACGTGAGCTCTAGCGGCAGTTAAGAGAAACATGGAGTTTGTTTCAGTTTTTCGAGTTTATATCGAAAACTATTTGTCGTATCAAAAAATAATCTTCTACAAAATTAAAGCTTATTAAATTTCCGAAAGAAAAAAAAATTAGGTTATAAATAACTCCACCCACATTGAAAGAAAAAAAGTAATTTTTTCATGCTTATCTTGGAAATGGTTTCTCGTACTAGTCCAAACAAAATAAACATTCGACCCAGAAACAATTCGCATAGAGCTGAAAATTGGTACAGAGCATTAGAACACCGATTAAAGTAAAATGTCAAAAGTTCCCAAAAATCCCATGTGTGCATAGGAAATTATTCAAGGTCAAATGTTGAAAATGTTGATTTTTCATGCATATCCTTGAAACGGGGGAAGCTATCAAAAAAAAGTATATGAAAGGCTTGTACGCCTTGTAATTCTCAAAAAAAAAATTATGACACTTTTTTTCCTACGAGCAAGCGTTAAGAAAATATTGTATTAATTCTGCAGAGTTAAATATAAAAAAAACAACATATTCGACATTTAGCCTTGAATATTTTTTTTTGCACCAGTGGGATTTTTGGGGAATTTTGACATCTTATATAGAGAGATGTCCTTATGCTCTGTACCAATTTTCAGCTCTATGCGAATTTTGTACAGGGCTTAGGAGCTAATTATAAAAAATTCGAAATTTTGAGTTTTGACCAAATTATGTTTTTTTTTATGACAACTTAAAAAAAAAAATGTTTTTATATAGAAAACCACATAACCTACATGTCTTTCATAGATTTTTTTTCAATCGGACTCACCGTTTAAGAGTAATACGCAAAAAACCGTTATTTTCGACATTTGACACATTTTAAAATCGAAATATTTTCTAAACCCTTGCTCGTAGGAAAAGAGTGTCATAATGTTTTTTTTAGAGAATTACAAGGCGTACAAGCCTTTCATATACTTTTTTTTTTGATAGCTTCCCCCGTTTCAAAGATATGTATGAAAAACAACATTTTCGACATTTGACCTTGAATAACTAAATGCACACATGGGATTTTTGGGGACTTTTGACATTTTACTTTAATCGATGTTCTAATGCTATGTACCAATTTTCAGCTCTATGCGAATTTTTTCTGGGTCGAATGTTTATTTTGTCTGGACTAGTGAGCGTCTTCATGAATTATTGTTGTTTTTCTTTTTTCCTCGCAAATTTTGGGATTATGGTGGTTTTGAGGTTTCATGACATTTGTGTTGGAATAATTGTTTCTTTTTTTGGGTTCCTGACGAACGATTTTAATTTCATCTTTATATTTATCTATAAAGAGACGAAGAGGTTCTTTTTGACAAGCTATGAACAATTAAAAAAGTTCAAGACATTTTGATCAAACATGATTTTACGTAGTGATGGGCATAATCGAATGATTTCAATAATCGAAATAGTATTCGAATGATTTGAATAATCGAATGATCATTCGAATATCGAAATCGAATGAAAATGGTGAAAAATTTAAAGTTTACAGTGCACATTGAGCTATTTTACAGTTATAATAATATTGACGGTCATTCGTCAATGCCTTAGAAAATACCCTCTCAGATGGTAGGTACCGACCTGGGTTTATTGTTCAATTTCAATTTAGAAACATTTTTAATAATAGCTTGTTATTCTTCTTAGCTATAAACAATGTTCCGTATTCTTATCATTTTTAAACAATAATTCGCAAAAATATTTACCAATCATGTACTTATAGTAAAAGTTTTCAGACCAAAGCTATGATTTAAAAAAAAATAAAAACAAAGAATATCATAAAATTTTTTTTTTGCCTTTAAAAAAGTAACCAAAAACAATAAACAAAATTTCATTCCAAAAATTTGCAAATTCAACTAGAAATAACATCGTCATTCGAATTAAAACTTAAAATAATCATCATTCGATTTGTTTTTATGCGAAATAATCGATTCTTTTCATTCAATTACTATTTTCATCCGAGTACTATTTGCATTCGAATGATTTTTCATTCGATTAGGTATTAATAATCGATTATTTGCATTCGAATGATAATAATGGTCATTCGAATACTAATAAATCGTCATTCGATTTTTTTTCATTCTAGATTTAAATTTTTAAGAGTAGTAGTTGTAGCAGGGTTTGAGAAATCATTCGAATGATTTCAATAATCGAATGATTGCCATAATCGATTATAATCGATTATATCATTAGAATGATCCCATCACTAATTTTAAGATGATAAAAAATCAAAAATGAAGCGTGAGGATATCTCAGGGGGTTTGTTTGTGGGACAATCAGTCAAACCACACAGGGTAGGAATCGCAGCTTTACTGTATTCTCAACCGCGTTCGTGCTATCCGAAGATTACAGCAAACGTTGAATTGGCAATCCAGTAAATGGAGAAAATAAAAGGTGGAAAGAAAATGCCAACAAATATTGTCCAGCGGAAATAAAAGAATTATTTATAAAATTTTAGCAATTAGCTTTAAAAGTAAAATTTATTTAAACGTAAGTAAGTGGTAATTATAAATAAACGAATGAAAAGGGAATAAGAAATGAATATTAAAAGTAATAAGGTAAGATACAAGAATAAAGTTGGAAAAAGTTAAATATGAAAGATGAAAAGAAATTATTAACAATCAAAGAATCAAAAATATCAAAGAAAATCAAATTTGACAAAATGGCAAAATCTAAGCAAGCTCGATTGGTGTTTATATTCAGATTACAAAGGACTTTGTGTATCAATATCGCAATGTAATCGATTGAATGTGAAAACCAAGAGCCAAGAATACATAATTTGATCCTCTAGTTATTAAATTAATTGAAGCTACAGAATGTGAATTTTATAAATTGAGAAAACAAGCTTGTTTGTAAATTCTCATTTGTTTGAAATAATAAATAATCTTACAAAGCTGAATTGAGGTCAAGAAAAAAACAAATACAAACAAACATAATAAAAGGAATATGAATTTGAAATTAGAAAACTAGATTGCTTACAAATTGTTGTTTTGTTTGAAATAATAAATACAAGGCAAAATTGATGACAAGGAAAATATAATAAATAGCAGCGTTACATTCTCCCCCTCTGGCGCAGAGATCGTCCCGATGATGCGACAGGACAAGAAGTTGGTTTACTTGTTTTTCTTGGTCTACCTCGTCTTCGGATAGTGCGTATTGGCTCATTGTTGTTTGTACTTTCGTATGGTTGAATAGTTACGTTCTGCAGTTGAAAGCAATCTCGACGCATATTCAATAGGGTGTTCAGTTTCTTTCTCCCCCTGGACCAAAGCTGCTCCCAGAGCGTAATTACTGGAGACATTCTATAAGGAGTTGAAGCAACAGGTTCATGATCTCCTGTGTTGATCTTATGCATTATAAATGGCGTTGGTTCGGCGGGTGCGTCAAATATCTCTGCTTCTCGTACTAAAAGCTCATTTAGCTGTCTACGGTTGTTTGCACTTAGATCACTTCCTTCATTTTCTCGAAGTTCTATGTCCATCATCAATATCTCTGTGAACCAAGATTCTGCTACTTCCTCTTCACTTCGAATCAGCGCAGGGAACAAGCTTTCACTTTCCCGTTTACGTTCAGGCGTCACTTCGTTTCTTAGGGCATCACTGAAGATTCTCTGGATTGAGTGTGGGGAGTAAGTGTCCTTATGTGCGGTGCTGGATTGCTTAAGCTTTCGTCTTTTTGTGGCTGTGGGTTTGAAGCTAGTATCATCTGAATTCGAGGTGTATGTTGGGTGTTGTAGATTCGTTGATGGTTCTGCGGTAAGTGGTGAAATGGTGTTGACTGTCTTGAATTTTGTGAGGAAAACACTTGGTGTTGCATTTGTCGGATTGTGGTATTTTGTCGTAGAAGATGGTTCCGGGGATGTGGTGTCTGTAGGAGGTGTTTTTCCAAACAGCCTCTCAAACGTATCATCTAATTTGGATTTCGTTACTTTGGTATGCGAAGTATCGTAAAATTCAAATTTCCGATTTGGTTGATCAGCGAAATGCCAAATTCGTTGACCCATATCGATGACAACTCCATTCTGCTCGAGAAAATCAACTCCAATTAGTGTGCGGTTATCGGTTGCTTGTGGAAGCGCGATAAATTTTATGGGTCTCAGTCTGTTTCCAACACTGATCTCTATAATACACTGGATAGTGGATTCCATACAAATTATAACACTTTTCTTGACTCCTATTGATTTTGACATGGTACTCTTACACTTGTGCATCTCTTTCTATATAAACCGAAAAAGTGAGACAGAGTGAAGTGATGTTCAACAAAAGAAGTGGCTGATCTCCTTTGTCTATATCTCTGATCTATATTATCTCTATCTCTATTATAGATATCAGTGTTGGGGAAGTGTTATATTTTGGTATAACTGTTATACCTGGATGGTACCTTTACACTTATAACAGTCTTCTATGGGAGTCAAACTTTTTGCTCCTATCCACTATCCAGTTATAATAGAGATCAGTGGTTTCCAATGATAATGTTTGTGTCACCAATGTAGACTTCATGATCCTTCGATTGACCATCTGCAAGAGTCATATTGATGTCAGCTTTTGTAAATTTTGTTCCGTTTTTTTAGGAGGTGAATGAACAACTCTCTTCCGGCAACGCTGGTACGTGCAGCTGTATCAAGGTAAGCGATACCTGGTTCTCCATGTGAAGCTATGTTTATGGTTGGTAAATCGTTGCCAAGAGCTATCTTCAGGCAGTTGAAGGAAACCGTTGATGGTCCTTTTGGCAAATCCTTGCACGTTGGACAATTTGATCTTATGTACCCTGGAGTCTTGCATTTGTAGCAATGAATTTTTGCTTCGGGCTGTGAGGACAGAACTGGTTTTTCGAGTCTTTCTTTCTTCCTACATTCTTCTATTGTGTGGCCTAAATGCCGGCAGAAGTTGCAGCGCTTCTTAATTGGTATTGTATCAGGTTTAGGTTCGGTTTGTGTTTGCCGTTCAAGCATTGATAATTCAACGGCTCTGGCTTTGCTGAGAAGTGCCTGGAAGGATGTAAAGCTATCCCGTGGAACACCATCTCTGATTCGGATGTGAAGAAGACCATATACCATGTCAAGCATCATAGTTTCAGATGGTTTGGGATCGGGTAGTTTCGCTAGCAGGGCTCGCTTCTCGCATAAGAAATCGTCAGTTGTATCTATATGCTTTTGTTTGGTGTCAAATAGTTCCATGAATACACGATAAGCAGGAACTTCAGGGGAGTAAGCGTTTCGGAGAAGAGTGATTACGTCTTTCCATGCTTTTGCTTCAGTTTTTACGCCTTGCCACCAGTTGCTCGCATTATCCTCGAGAAGCAACGGAAAACCTTTAATTGCATCGGCATCGCTAATCCTCTCAACTTCCTTGTACACATTAATTGTTGTGATGAAGCTTTCGACGATTGCGCTTTCTCGCTCACCTTTGAACCGTGCCGTGCAGTGACTAAAACTGCCTTGTATGACAGCTTGGTTCTTGATAGCTGCGATGAATTCTTTCAATTGGGCTTCCGAAAACTGTGCCATTTTGATATTTGATTTTGTTGCGATTCTAGGGCTTCTCCGTAAAATTTCGAATTTTGATTTTTTGCGCATGTGTCGAGCTTGCAGTGTAGAGCGGGCCACTATGTTGGGCCTGTAGTGTTGAGCTGGTTGTAGTGTGGAACTGGCCACTATGTTGGGCTGGTTGTAGATTGTAGTGTGGAACTGGCCACTATGTTGGGCTTAGTATGGAATGGCCACTATTTTGGGCTTGTAGTGTGGAACTGGCCAATAAGTTGGGCTTATAGTTGGGAACTGGCCAAAATGTTGCGGTTGCAGTGTGGAACTGGCCCCACGTTGGGCGCCAATGAAGCGTGAGGATATCTCAGGGCGTTTGTTTGTGGGACAATCAGTCAAACCACACAGGGTAGGAATCGCAGCTTTACTGTATTCTCAACCGCGTTCGTGCTATCCGAAGATTACAGCAAACGTTGAATTGGCAATCCAGTAAATGGAGAAAATAAAAGGTGGAAAGAAAATGCCAACAAATATTGTCCAGCGGAAATAAAAGAATTATTTATAAAATTTTAGCAATTAGCTTTAAAAGTAAAATTTATTTAAACGTAAGTAAGTGGTAATTATAAATAAACGAATGAAAAGTGAATAAGAAATGAATATTAAAAGTAATAAGGTAAGATACAAGAATAAAGTTGGAAAAAGTTAAATATGAAAGATGAAAAGAAATTATTAACAATCAAAGAATCAAAAATATCAAAGAAAATCAAATTTGACAAAATGGCAAAATCTAAGCAAGCTCGATTGGTGTTTATATTCAGATTACAAAGGACTTTGTGTATCAATATCGCAATGTAATCGATTGAATGTGAAAACCAAGAGCCAAGAATACATAATTTGATCCTCTAGTTATTAAATTAATTGAAGCTACAGAATGTGAATTTTATAAATTGAGAAAACAAGCTTGTTTGTAAATTCTCATTTGTTTGAAATAATAAATAATTTTACAAAGCTGAATTGAGGTCAAGAAAAAAACAAATACAAACAAACATAATAAAAGGAATATGAATTTGAAATTAGAAAACTAGATTGCTTACAAATTGTTGTTTTGTTTGAAATAATAAATACAAGGCAAAATTGATGACAAGGAAAATATAATAAATAGCAGCGTTACAAAAAAGTGATTGCCTCAATTCGAATGTATGCATGCAAATATGACAAATATAGGTAGGTATTCAAGACAACTTTTTCATTGAATACCTACAAAGTATATAGTCCGTAGAATTTTCTATCGGTAGAAATGAGCTGTCAAAATTTGTATGGAAAAAGTTTTCTGCAAATCGTAGAATTTTATCTCACAAATTTGAAGCAGAAACTGCAGAAAAAAAACCTGATAAAATTTATGACGTTTATTTTGACGTTTAATTTGGCGCTCATATCATCTCTTCTCCAACTCCAACATCCACAAATCATTTAAAGTGATTTGTTCATACAATTGAATGAATTTTGTTTTAAAACTACTTCTTGGCATCTTGAAGAGCAAAAATTAAAATGTAGTTAGAATAAAAAAAAAGAATCACTTTAACATAAATTATCGAATGACGCGAATTGAACAAAATCACTTTGACGTTTAACAAACAGCTGTTTGTTTCCCTTGTCTACGCAACTATTTTCTGCTGGAGTGTTCATTTAAATCTTTTGCGGAATTTTCTATTTTTCCGCAAAGTAGAAAATTATCTCGTTACGTGAATACCCTTAGTAAGTGATCAGATCACAATTGCCTATCTATATGTCTGCATATCATAAACATTCCAGAAGTATAAAAAATGAATTTTCATTCTCAAACGAATTCTATGAGAACGTTTGGTATGAAGAATTTTTTCTCAATCCTATTAAAAAAAAAAACGAAAGAGAAGAGAGTGAAATATAAAACAACGGGGCGACTTTCCTGATAGGGCTTTGGATCTGGACCTTGAATTTTTTTTGGGTGGGAGGAAGGCAAGCCGGAGACCCCCGTAAATACAATTAAAAATTATTTAAAAATTGCGAAAATACGATGTTTTTTTTTCACTTTTGACATTTGGCTGTAAGCACAAGTCAATTTCGAGGATTTTTTAAGTGTGAGTGTTGTTAGACTGCCAAAATGTACTTGATGTGGAAAGTTAAATACACATAGCATAAAATGGAAGGTTGAGTTTTGGCATGATGCCCCATTTATATTGGTCTTTATTTGGAGAAAAAAATTAAGATTACAGACATATACCCGAAACGATATAAAGAACGGCAGGAACTTGCTTGAATAAAGACGAACATTTTAATCATCTTTATTTTAGGAACATTTCTGGATTTTCATCTTTTCTCTCTATATTACACACATTTTTAGTATTGTATATCCCTTTTGCACCTACAAATGATTGCTTTGTCTTGTGAAAATAATTCTCTTATCTGATTTTCAGAATTATTTTCACAAGACAAAGTAATAGTTTTAAATTATTTTGGTTTTCAAAAACAGAAATCAAGCGGAATAAGAAAAAGACATAAAGCTATTTTTTAAATATTTTTTTTTTCAAATTTTTGTCAATTTACATCTTATCTTATAAATCTTATAATTACATTCTTAATACTAAACATATAATACTTACAATAACTTAAATCTACATATTTACAAACAAAAATTAAGTTGAACGCTTATCGCCGTAAACGTTACGGATAGCTTGTAATAAGTCTCCGAACGGATGTTCAAATTTTTTGGCAATATTCCGGCGCCACTGATATTCCACAATCCAGTTGCCAAAATTATTGGAATAACTGTCGGCGGTGAAACATCGTTTGACGAGGCGCCAGTGGGACTCGATCCGTTGTGTGTGGTTACCATCTGGTGCAACAAACGGATTTTCTGGGCCGCTGTGATCAACCTTTTTATGGACGTATCCATAATTAGGTAGGCAATCATAAGCTCTCCAAAAATCCGTATGTATAGTGGAATCCACTTCCACATGTTTTTGGATGAGACGGATGAGAACCTAGAAGTAAAATATTTAAAATTTACTTAAATGATTTGTAACATCATTGAACTTACCTCCGCACTTCGGATGTTTTCAAGACACACTTCCAGACGGAGGTCCTCTGATCCATCCTCGATCATCCCGAGAACCCAGTGGCCATCTACACGGCGGCCTTCAATTTTCCAAATAAACTTGTAGACAAATTTGATTATAATTGTAGAAAAATGTCTACAATACCTTTGATGAATTTCCGGCGTCCAAATTTGGACTCGTCAATTTGCATGACGCGTCCAACGTCCCCAATTTTTTCCGCCTCCTCCTGGTGCGAAAAAAGTGTTCCACCACCACCTCGCGACAGTAGCTGAACCAATCAGCGATCGTCCTGCTCGACAAGGTGGTGTCCTCCTTGACAAATTTGTTGTGTTCCATCCATTACTTCGGCATAGGGTACTTTCTTTGCAAAGCAAAAACTCAGGAGTAGAACTTGAGCTACGGACAGCCTGGAATTTTCAAACCACCTTACTCCTTGCTTTGCAGTTGCCTTCCCTACCCTATGCCTTCGCCTTGAATTGGCATTGGGGACCGATGCTTGGGGCACATTTTTTTGGTTGGAAGAAGGCCCTCTTTCTCTGCAAATTATATTGCATTTTCCTCGGTGAAAATTTTGCGGATGAGGTCCGACAAACTCCTGAAAATTATGTATTTAATAAAAAAGAACATTATAAAGTAATTTAAATTACCAGTTTGCCCTTATTTCGGCACTTGTCAAGCGTTTTTTAATTGGAACTTCTTCAGCCATATTCAAATTTTGTTGTTATTTGCTCGACATACGCGTGTTGTTTGAAGGATTTTATATCAGAACACATTTTTACCAAGAATTTAGTAAAATCTTTCGTATTACGGCACATTTTTACCGTTAAACATTAAGCTCCAACGCAAGGAAAAACTTCCCATCGGTTTCTTTCGAATTACCAAAAACAAAAATCCCAGAATATCCCAATAAAAAACCCAAACAAACTTACAGTCTTCCCACACTTGACGAAGAAATCAGCTGATGCAAGAAACTGCTGTCAAAATTTTGACATTCTGAACCCAGTCATGTGTTTATCAAATAAAAAATACAGACTTTTTGTATGAGAAAATGAAATTTTATTAATTAAATTTAAAGTGCTTTTAACAATTTCCGACCAATAAAACTAATTGTGTAGAGTGTTTTGAAAGATTACCTATCGAGTGAGACTAGTTTTGTGCCCCAAATCCAAAGCCCTATCAGGAAAGTAGAGCCTAAAAATCTAAAAAAAAATTACCCATTTTGGAATATTAATATAAAATAAACGGGTTGTGGTAAAATTATTTTAGTTTCTGATTTCTGTATAAAAAATATGAAAAAAATTTTAAAAAAATATTTGAAAATATTGTTCGCTGCATTCCCCTCATAATTGATACATAAATATTGACTTTTTTAAATTCATTTTTAAATATGTTTTGATTTTTTTCTTTTTTTTTTCTGAGTCGAAGAGATATTCAATTTTCATAAAAAAAATACTTTTGTTGTTGAGCCAAACTAAATGGGCCTGGAATCTTGTTCGCCGTAGAATATTCTAAGAAAAAAATTGCATCTTTTTACTTTGCACTTCAAACAAATTTAGTAAAGTAATTTATAAAATAAAAAACTGTGATATTGTGATATTATCAGCCCTATTAATAAACACAAAATAACCCTAACACAAGACTAACTCGTGTCGTAAATCAAAATTCCTATTAATAAACGTGTGTTAGCCTTATATGACATTTGTTAGCAAACGGATAACTTATTTTGTCGATTTTTACGTATAAGGACCGAATATCTTTTATTTGAAAATATTTGAAAACAAGGTTCTGAAGGTAATTTACTAATAAAGAAAATTTGATTTTGCGGTACCTAAGTCATGGCTGGAATAAGACATTGGGAGCGTAAATAGGTACGAAAAGGACGTTTGGTTTAATTTTTTCCATAAATTTGATTTGTTTTGTTCTAGATTTGGGACTCAGTTGTATTTTTGTTTGTGTGAATCGCACTCGGTAGTTACTACGATACCAATTAAGCTGATCCCATACATCCAGAAAATTGTTAATACAATTTGGTGGAGAAATAAAATAAAAGATGACAAATAAATTGAATTTTTTATGCCATTGGCATTTTATTACACTGAAAAGTTCAGATTTCGTTCAGATATAGGTAGATAAGAATATTATAAGAGCTGAACAGAATGCAGTTGCTAGTCGACCGACGACAAAAATGACAGCTGAAATTTGTATGGAAATGTCAAACCCGTCGTCCGAAGATCAGCTCTTTATTGTTTACGCCCTCCACTTAATCAGATTATGCTCCCAATTGCGCGTAGAGGCGTGGAACACAACTGCCATATTCGACTTAATGGAAATTGTCAGCAATTGGATCGTCCAAGTGGTAGGTACTTCTCGGAAAATTTCTGAACTTTGGAGTTTTTTTTTTGTAAACCAAAACACTTATCGAATGTAATCCAATATCTTTTGGTGGTCCAGATCGAATATAAGCTGACACATTTTTCACCCTTGGATGTCTTTGTTGATGAGAATTAAGCAGAATCGTAGTAACGAACGTTTTTGGGCCAAAAACTGTTTTGAACACTGATATTTCTTTTTAATTCGCATATTTTTAATAATAAATAATCAAAAAAACAGTCAACAGGTGACAACCAATCTTCAAAATCGAAAAAAATACTAGATTTTATAGTACATTTTGGAGCTATTCAATGAATATCTAACACGAGGAAAAAATATGTTTATTAATAAACTTTTTTATCAAATGAATAATTACACTATCCGTGTGCTAGCTACAACGTGTGTTATCCAGTGGATAGGGTATTTTTATTAATAGGGCTGTATGTATATTTCCACAATATAAACAAAAATATTTTCAATTTTTTATCTTTTCTACTTTAGAAATTATTCCAAATAAATCACACCTAATTTTTCTAAATTTGTTTACGAAACTGGACAAAATATTAAAAAAAAGCCACGTTACTGAGTCGTGAGACATTAAAAGAATAGATAAGAAACATAAAAAGAATAATAAATTAATTTTTAAGGCAACAAAACTTTGGACTAACTTCCCAGAGTAGAAAAATACGTAAAAACATTAGTTGTTTTGCAAAATATTCAGCCGATGCATCCCGTTGTAGTTGTACACGCACGTTGGTTCAAAGTCAAATTCCATAAAACTGATGATTTCATGAAAAACATTGGCGCAAATTTTGAAACATTTAAACTATACTTTAAATCCACTTTAAAATAGGAGTCCACTCTAAAAACAAATTTTAGATTCAGGGTCGACTTTATCTCATTTTTGAACGACTTAAAGTATACTTTATCGTTAAAGTGGTCGTCTAACTTTAAAACGGAGAAAGCGTTCGTTTAACTCTTTAAAGTATAGTTTTGAACGAGAAGATTTTGAGATTTTCGAAGTTTTTTAAGTTAAAAGATAGCTAAGAGTTTGTCAAATTCGTGCATCCTCTTATTTAAATTCAAATATTCATTTATCATTTTTGTAAAAAAAAAAAAATATGAACCATGGGACTACCAAGCTGGATTTGCTGCTTGTTTTTTGACACTTCTTGCAGTTGTGTGTGTACGTTGTTTGATTTTAATTTTATTACCTATTTTCCTTTTTTGAGAGTTTTAATAAACAACTTACACTTGTAGGGAAATTTATTCCTGTTCTAAAGGAATATTTTATACCCATTTCAGAGCACAATATTCCACCTTCACTATGACAAATAAAAACAAAACAATTTGGAACATCATTTGGATATTTATTGAAACACATTTTCACAAAGAAAAACATAACATTTATTAGAACTAAATATACAAACACTAAATAATCACATTTTTTCCTGTTTTGGGGAGATAAATGTAGTAAAAACCGATAAAAACTGCAAGCGTAAAATGACAGTTCACTTATTCAATTTATTGATGTGTCACATTTAGGCGAGTTCACACAACGTTATGTTTATAGTCCAATCTAGTTAGAAGACTCGTTTAGAGTGTTTAAAAATAAGAAAAGTTAGAAATGCTTTAAGTAGAGTAGACCTTTGTATATGGATTTACCAGGTAATATCAAGAATGGTTTTCTGCTTGGTTTGACAGTTTTTTGACAGTTTTTTACATTAGTTTGCAATGTGTGTTCTCTGCTTGCTTGCTTGAAAACCATTCTTGATAGTACTAGGTAAATCCATATACAAAGGAGTAGACTTTATTGCTTAAACGAGGGCTGACTTAAAATTTGCGCCATTAAGTTTATTGAATAACAGTGGCGCCATCTGCCAAAAGTTGATCGTAGCATTTCGTGGACTCATTCACAACTACTTTGCACAGTAAAATACAGCCTATATTGCTCCTGAATATTGTAGTTTTCTATTATTGAAGCAATTTTTCAAATCGGATTAGTATTTCCGAAAATTAATATTTATACGGCAAAGCAGCGTTTGGTTGGTCAGCTAGTAATCAATCATGATACTCCTGAATATTGTTTTTTTTTCCACTAACTAACTATAAGATTGTTTGCACTATTATTGAAATTATTGCAGATATCATCCTAATTTTCATTATACTAGGGTTGTCTTAGATTTTTGATTGCCATTAAAAAACAGCTAAGCTCAAAATCTAATCAGCTCTTAACAACACAATGCCGGGTCGAATGAGACCAATTTCATGATAAAACGATGAGTGGTTTGCGAGATAATCGAGCTGAAAAAAACGTAACGCACATACGAATACACATACACACACACAGACATCATCATAAAAAGGGTTGATTCGGATTCTAGTGACCTCAAAACATCGAGAAATGCGAAAATTGGAGATTCACAAAATCGCCCCATTACAATAACTTCCTCTGGGAAGTTAAAAATTGTTTCAAAATTTTGAGTTTGAAAATTAATTTTTCTAAAACTATTATTTACGCCCATGTTCCGAATTTCGATCGAAAGTGAATTGAAATCACTTTTCAATTTCACGTGAAATGAAATTGCAAGTTCTTCAATTCGATCGATTTCGAAAACTTCGAAATTGCTTCGAACTGTCAGAACTGAAGGATCATCCATTTTTATTTTGTTTCTGAAGTAAATATTTACTGTTTTGATGATGGATGTAATGTTATAGGCAATTTTAAGTGAAAAAAGGAAGCAGAATTCAAGAAAAAATATAAGAAGACGAATTTTGCGAGACAAATCAAATATATTGGATATACCTGACACAATCTAAGTGTGTGAAAATAATGTAAAATTGTTCTGACAAATAAAGTAAGTTCTTGATTTTCTCTCTTTTAAGCTTTCATGGTAATTCTAAATTAAGCAAAAACGCTTTTTTATATGTTTTAAGGCAAATAGAACCTTTTATAATATCTTCATCGATTCCTTCAATTCAAAAACTTGCTGCAACCCTCCAATTCCGATTCCGATCAATTGGCAATGATTTAGACATAGCCTTGGCAAGGCCCAGGGTTTGTAAGATCATCGAACAAGTTTTAAAAGTTTTGCAAGCTAAATTGTGCAACAAGTGGATCAAGCAACAGATGACTGAAACAGAAGAGCAAGATTCAAAAAGCTTTTTTCTTGAGAAGTACGGAATCCCAGGAGTCATAGGATGTGTCGATGGGACTCCCGTGAAAATTGTGAAACCTCACGGCGAATATTCAAATTTGTATTACAACAGGAAGACACTTTCTAGTTTTATGTTCCTTGGATATTTCAATGGATTCAGTCATATTTGTTGAAATCGTCTTCAAAGTGGCTTTTTGGTCTTCCATGTATTTAAAAATTGTATCTGGCCTCTACATTTTTTCTTGTTTTTTGTGGTTCAGGTTCTGGTGAATCTTGTTCAATCAGCCCTATCTTCGTATCCGATCGTAACAAAATTCTATCCGATTTGTACGAAATATACAAATTTGGTATCATCCTAAGGGTTCCGATTGTTAAATCGTACATACCTCAGAAAAAAATTTTAATTTCCGTTGAAATGTCAAACTTAGAGCAACGCATAACGATTTCATGCGGCGAAAAGCAAAAATTCAACTAATGCTATGCGATGCACAGCGATTAGTTTGTTTTATGCGTCTCCGATTGTTCCGACAGCTAAATTGTGTCGAAACATTTGCGGTACGACATGCGTTATTACATGTCAATATTTCCCTTACGAAACGGATACCATGAACAAAAAAAATGTTATGATTGGAACTTTTGTACAATTGTAAGTTTCTCCGAACGGATACGACGATAGGGCTGAGAAGTGAGAATGCGCTTTTGAATACGACCCGAAAAAGCACAATAAATATGATTAATTAGAGATGAAAAATGAAGAAAGTGTAACGCAGAATAAAAAAAAGAAATAATAAAAATTTTGTATGTACACCTTGAACGTTAAAAAACAAAGAATTGAAATTGAAAAATAAAATCGATGCACAATCGATATAATCTTAATTCAATCAAATTTCGCTTGGCGCCCCTGAGATTAACCATTCAACTGCAGACCAGCCCTGTTGTAATACGTTTGTGTTTGTGATACTCACAAAGAAAAATGCTTGACTTCTTTTTCATAAGACCCCTTCCTGTACTTCTTTTTCACTGAATAGTGGAACACGGTGGAAATGCATCGGGCCTTTGTATATGGAACTACCAGGTACTATCAAGATGGGTTCTCTGCTTGGTTTGACAGTTCTTTGACAGAAGCAAGCAGAGAACACAATACAAACTTATGTAAAAAAAATTGTTTCTGTGAAAATTCTAAGGATGGCAGCACCATCGTTTTCCATCTTGAAACTTCCCCCAAATATTATATGCAAAGATCGGGGCGAAAAAAGAGCGACATCGAATAGCTCAGTGCGAAATCAGAGCGATCCAGAGAGCACATCGAACATTAAATAATTTGTCTCTTGTTATCGATATTTTTTTTATATTTCCCTCCAGAGATTTCTTTCTCTTATGTCTTATCTCTGTTTTTGTCGTTGATTTTCAGTTTATTTTGCATTCGTTTGGCACAACAAGGTAAGCTCTACTTGTTTAAAAATTTAATTAATGTTTCCCTCGCAAGTCGCAAATTAGCTTGTGCTTAGAATTGAGAAATGACTTGTTGCTTTGCTTATGAATTGTTGATTCAGCGCTTTTGTTACATTTAAGTTTATTCTTCGCGTCTTCTACAGGCTCTGGTGCGTATCTTAGACCACTGGTCGACTATTTTAACTTTTCGTTAACTGTCCAACTTCATTCCTGTTTTGTCTTGAGGGTGGGATTCTCATTTTCTTTCTTTTTGAAAAATCGCTGCTAGGAAGAGGTAGCCAACAGCATGACTCCAGTCTTCCATGGTTCTTAATTACCTACAGCCGCTTGCAAAGCAGATGTTACGTTGTGGTGGTCTTTTGAACGTCACAAAATCGAAGCCGCCTACCAATGCATAAAGGTTGAGAGCCTGAGACACTGCAGCCAACCATCGGGAACGGTCCGTCGCATGCACTCTCGTGTCGCAATAACCAAGCGCTCTGGCAGCCGCAGTCACTTGGTCCTTCTACGGTACAAGGTTCGGTCTTCCTTCTCCTCTCGAACCTGAGGGCTGTGATGAAAAGCTTCGCTCGATGTAGCCGAGCCAATGTAGTCGCCTTTTTTGGCATTCTCGACTACACCCACATCTTGATACAGCTGCTACAGTTCGCCGCTGAACCTTCTGCTCCATCGCAATCGTCGCATACCGGACCGGAAATCCATCGAAGAATTTTTCTTTCGAAAGTGCCGAGGATTATTTCCCCCTTTTTTAGTTATCGTCTAACACTCGGCGCCGTAGAGTAGGACTGGTCAATAGCAGACAATGTCGAAAAGAGTGAAGAATTTTGAACCCAGTTGTTTAGCCAAACCGAAGCAGTAGCAGTTCGCTATTGTAATTCTTCTTCAAATCTCCACTAAGGTTTCGTTTGTGGGATTGATGTTTGTTCCAAGGTAGGGGAACTCCTTAACTGACTTGAAATTGCTGCTACCAACAGTGACGTCTTGTCCTAGGCGGTGGACAGATGTTGCTTTGTTTGTTGATAGCATGTACTTTGTTTTGTCCTTATTCACTTGAAGGGGCCATCGAGCTTCGCCGGTTTTTCAATCGCTGTGAAGGCCTCAATCACAGCTCTCTTGGATCGACCGATGATGTCTATGTCATTCGTATAGCCTAGGAGCTGGGTCTATCAGGGCTATCGTGAATCGCATTTCTCGAGAAATTTTTCCCTTATTCGAAAAATAGGTATCGTGAACTAATTTCGAAATTAGGGAAAAATTCCGCGAGAAATATCTACCTATCGTGAACTGTTTTTTTATGGGAAATTTTCTTCTCTTTCTCGTGGAATATTCCGTCACAATTTTGCAAGGGAATCCCATATGTCATTACCTATTTAAGTTATCTTTAGAACAAAAATAAATAAATAAATAAACGTAGCTATTAAAACTAACTAAAAGGATTGATTTTTTAAGGTCTTATTCTTCAAATTCCAAGCAAATCGAAAATTAAATTTCTTTAATGGAAAAAACCCAGGACATTGCAAATGGGTTTGTCACAAATAAAAGCAAGGATGATGTCCAAAATTGTTGGAAACAGCTAGAGCAAAACCTCAACTCTATTGGGCCTCCTATTAAATTAATGTTATAAAAGAAGGAACAGCGCTAGGTTTCCTTGCATGAGATAAGAAATTAAAAAGTCTTTCAACCAAATTTTTAAACAACGATGTAATAATTGTGAAATCTGTGGATCATGTCATAAAAAAGTGATGATTCAAACCAATCGCTATTTCAACATACAGTGCTGATACATACATACATACAGTGCATACTGTCCAAGGGATTTTAACGATCTCTTAAACCACGTCGTATGACTCTCGGCTCATTTCGCCCTTTGTTCTTCTTCTTCTAATATCAATAACACTGATCATCCTTGCATTTTTATTAATTAAAACTTTTTACACAAACTAACTTCTTTGTTTTTTCTTTAAAATGAAATGTCAAAATATTCGAATGCTATGTTCGAATGTTTTTTTCTCATTTTTATGTTGGTAAAACTTGTTCCCAGGGAAAAGCATTCCGCGAGGAATTGCCGATAGGAGGAATGTGTTCTCGAGAAGAGAAAAATTCCGTGGGAGAAATATTTCCCAAGGAATTGCCGATAGAGCTGTATATGTTTTTTTCTCTTTCGCACTTGCTGGTAAGTAAAAGTCATTCGACATAAATGACAGGGCACTACGGCAGTCAAATTAGTTAATTTTCATCTTCAAACACACAAAAAAATGTGCGAAATTGAATTTGAAAGTAACAAAAGGCAATTGAATAAAAATTTGTCCACAAAAATTGTGAAATTAAATAACACAATTAGATATGCATGTATTTGTCCGGTTCGTACGCTGAGTCGTGAGTTGCGTCCTCGCCATATAATTTTTGCAAAATTTGAACAAATCCGCTGGAAATGGAATCAACACCATCAACTGATGTCTACCAGGCAATTGACACTCTCCCATCCCAATTCGAGACAAGGAGAAAGCTTAAAAATGGCTAGAGGAGTTCCAAAGACCGGTTTGCACCAAATCAATATTAAATGGAATCTAGTCGAATAAAATAACTAGTTATATAAATGTTGTTTTGTTTAAGATATATTCATGGACGATTGCAGACGTACTTACTTACTTAAGGTGGCGCTACAGTCCGGTGTGGACTTGGGCCTCAACCAACCAGCCAGCTCGATCCCTAGCTAGCTGTCTCCAGTTTTGCACTCCAAGTTGATTGAGGCCCTCCTCCACTTGTGTGCGCCACCTGAGTCGCGGTCTTCCTCTCCTTCTTCATCCCTCGGGAATAGTGTCGAAGGCTTTCCGGGACGGAGCATTGGTGTCCATGATCTCTAAATGACCGAACCATCTAAGTCTCTGGCTAGGTTCACGTCGTTGTACAACCCGTAAAGTTCGCTGTTGTATCTCCTTCTCCATTCCCCATCATTGCACACGGGGCCAAAGATGACCCGAAAAAACTTAACTCGAAACAGCCTAAGGCACATTCATCCGATTTTGTCGGGGTCCATGCTTCTGCACCATACAGCAGGACAGGGATGGTGAGGGTTTTTTACAGTTTTACCTAAGTTGCTCGAGAGTGGGCTTTTCCACTCAGTTGCTTTCTTAGCCCAAAGAAACAGCGATTAGCAAGAGTAAGTCTTCGTCTTATCTCGGCGCTGGTGTTATTGCCCGTGTTAATAGCGGAAGCTAGGTAGACAAACTCCTTTATTCCTCGAAGTTGTATGCGTCTTTTGTGACGTTCTGTCCTTTTTCGAAGACAGCATATACTTCGTTTTCCCCTCGTTTACCACTAAACCCATTTTTGCCGCTTCAGTCTCAATTCTCACAAAGGCGCCATTGACATCACGCTGTGCTCTTCCCATATCGTCGGCGTACGCGAGAAGTTGAACAGATTTAAAGAAGATAGTGCCTCTGGTGTTAACGGTGGAGTTTTGGACTATCTTCTCAAGAACGATGTTAAAGAAATCGCACATTGCCAACCTTGATAGAGCCTTCAGACGTTCACATATTAAAGCAGAGAGGATCTTGTAGGCGATGTTAAGCAGACTTATTCCTCTGTAATTGGCGCAGTTTAGAGGATCTCCCTTTTCCAGGATCGGGCAAACAATGCTGAGGTTCCATTCATCGGGCATGCATTCTTCCGACCATATCTTACAGATGATTTGGTGCATGCTCCTATCTAGCTCGTCGCCTGCGGCTTTGAACAGCTCGGCAGCTAGACCATCTGCTCCAGCGGCTTTGTTGAATTTCAGCCGTGATATTGCTGTTTTCACTTCTAGGTCGGGTTCACGGAATTGTTGGATGTCATCGTGTACGATAAAAGGCTCCTGTCTGACGGGAGGGTTTTGTTCGTCGTCGCCGTTTTAATGTCTACAGAAGTGGGCTTTCCAAATCCCCAGCATTGACTTGGATTCTACTATGTTGTTCCCTTGTTGATCTCTACAGGCATCGGTTCTTGCTCCATGACCTTGAGCCAGCTGTTTTACCTTCCGATAAAACCTCCGAACTTCATTCCTGCTGTTGGCTCTCTCTGAGAAGCCGGCGTTCCTTTCTCCTCTTTTGCTCGAAGAGCTCACGAGCAGTTCTTGTCCTTCTAGGCAGCACCGATTTGTATGCCTCCTGCTTGGCTGCATGGGTCTGCCAGCATTCTTCGTCAAATCAGGGGTTTCGTTTTGGTGGCTGTGTGAAACCCAGCAAATTAGAGGCGGCATCTCTAACTACTTGATGGCACTGGTCTTCGATACTTGATGTTGGCGGCATAGGACTCCTTGAGAGGTTACTTGACACTCGATCAAAGAAGGATCTGGCGATCTCCTGCGATTGTAGCCGTCCGACGTCGAATTTGCTTGCAGCATTTCCTTTTGGCCGTTGTCGGGATATTCGTAGCACAACCTTGGCTACGACGATTAAGTGGTCCGATTGTTCGAACATCTAGAATGCTGGGCAAGTGCCTTCCGTCGATCGGAATGTGATCTATCTGGTTGACGGTTGATTGATCAGGAGATCTTCATGTACCTTTATGAATGTTGAGATGTGGGAACCAGGTGCTTGCTACCACAACATTTCGCCCCGCAGCAAAATCGATCAGCCTCAATCCGTCATCGGAAGTGGTCTCGTGCAGGCTTTGCGTTCCGACTGTTCCGCCAAAGATGTCCTCTTTTCCCAGCTTTGCGTTAAAATCGCTGAGGACAATTTTCATGTCATAGCTAGGACATTGCTCATAAGTGTCGTCCTTTTTCTCTTCTGTGGGGGCATGCGCGCATATTAAGCTTATGTTGCCGAATTAAGCCTTGATTGGAATCTGCGTGATGCGTTCGCTTAGACATTTGAAACTCAAGACTTTTTGCCTGAGTCTGGTTCTCACGACGAATCCGCATCCAAAGAGTCGCTGTTGTTGCTCTCGGTAACAATCACCATAGAAGATGTCGCAGTTTTTCATCCTCCTTTTGCCCGGTCCATCCCATCGCATTTCCTGGATAGCGGTAATGTCTGCTTAGTAGCAGTTGAAGGTCTCCGCTAGTTGTTCGGCAGCACGCGGTCTGTTAAGGGACCTAACATTCCACGTGCATATCCGAAATTTGTTGTCCTTAATACATTTGCTTAGGTCGTCATCAGTGTATCCGTCCGTTTCGGAGGCCTGTTGTTGCTTCGCAACTAAATCTTTTACTATATAGTCGGGAAGTCACCCCGACTTACAACCCCCAACCTGGAGTACCAGGCACTTGATGGGACTCCCAGTACAAGACCCGGAAAAACTGCTCCCTTTACGGCCTGGGCTTCAAATAAGTCGAAGTAGCCCGTAAAAGTGTTCACCAAGTAGTTCGGCCTAACTGGAACTGAAGACGCCACCGTTGATTCCAAAAAAAGGAATTCATCCGCTGCCGTCCCTCGTTGGGAGTGCCTTGATGGGAACACTCCTAAGTTGGTGGGGAATCAGGAGTAACAGCCTACTCCGCTTCGAGCTGTACACCATAAGAGGCCCTTTTGCGCAATTGCATGGAGGGTTAAGTTTATACACTAACGAAAATATTTCCATTGATATGATATATACATATACGCGGACTGTATCGAGATCGAGAGCAATGAGAACACGATGATGGTTAGGCGGGAACTGACTGTATTGTTCTCTATAATATAGTACTTAACTAATACTTAATCTAATACTTAACTACTACATCATACGTTATTTGTATACATAACACTTCTTTCCCTTTTAAAATCAAATTATTTCAAAATTATCATATGAATATTAATAGATTATATTTAAACAATGATTTAAATATACTTATTAAAATAATATAATAATAATTCATATTTCTTTAATTCATTTATCTATTATTTCTATTAATAAATAATGTAATTCATAATTTTATTTTATTTAATATTTGTAATTTGGATGTTTCGTTTGTTTCCTTTTAGACCGTCTCAACCGTCTCATCTGTATATTGACACCTTCAACATTTTCTTTAAGTGGATTATCTTCCTGTAATAACTCTTGTCTACTTCGTTTTCTACATCGTTTTCCTTCCTCTTCCTCTAAATTTTGTTTAACATGAACTCTTGTATTTATAGAAAACCTTACTCTTTTTACATTATACGTTTTTTTTTAAATCTCCTATGTGCGGTACCCTAACATTACCATTATTCAATTTAATTTCAAATAGACTTTTACTTATCTTCTTGATAATCTCAGCTAAAACGTAATTAGCATAGTTTTTATGTACATTTCTGTATCTAACAATTTCATTAGGAACAAATTCGTTTTCATTTTTAAATTTATCTGTTTTACAACATTTTTTAACTTCATATACATTTTTCTTATTTATATTATTATTTATTTTTGGAATTTTCAATTCATTTTCTCTTTTTGTTTTCAAAAATAATTTACTTATAACTGTGTTTGGTTTATAATTAAATAAAAGATCAGCCGGTGATTTTTGAGTTGTTGTGGTGGGAGTGTTCCTATATTTAAAAAGAAAATTATCAATTTTCCATTGCATTGGTAAACTTGCCATATTTTTATCAAGTAAAAACTTTTTTAATGATTTTTTAAACGTCTGGACTGCCCTCTCGGCAAGTCCATTCGACTGCGGGTGGTACGCTGGCGATTTTAAGGCTTTGATCGAATTTCTTTCACAGAACTCTAAAAACTCATGAGACGCAAAGGGTTGACCATTATCCGACACAATTTCCTTAGGTAAACCGAAATAAGCAAACAAAGTTTTCAAGGTTGATATAAGCGATTGTGATGTAGTGCGGTTCAATATTTTGACATCCATAAACCTTGAATAAGCGTCTACTATAACCAACATGTTAAACCCTTCTAAATTACAAAAATCCATATGTATCCTCTCAAAAGGCTTGTAAACTATAGGCCATGGATTTAAATCTGCTGACACCTTTTTATTTTCAGACATAGCACAAATTCCACATTCCTTTATATACCCCTCTATATCTTGATCCATACCTATCCACCAAAAATATTCTCTTCCCAACTTTTTCATTCTAACCCTTCATATATGACCGTCATGTAAATAACCTAATATTTGAGGCCTAATGCATTCCGGAATAATGATTCTCTCGCCATAAAACAAGCAACCATTCTCCACAGATAGAGAGTCCATTTTATTCAAATACAGCTTAAGTTTATTCCCGTCATAACTACCCTCCGGATATCCGTGCATAACAAAGTTATACAATTTACTTAAAATTTCGTCTTCCTTCGTTGCTTTTGCGATATCTTCTAATTTAATAGGAAGCTCATTTGAAACATTAAACCAATTAATGAAATGTTCATCCCCAGTACCTTCATCTAGTGGTAATCTAGATAATACATCGGCATTTTGCATTTTACTACCCGAGCGATATTTCACCTCGTAATCATACATAGATAGTTCAATTGACCATCTTTGCAGACGACTCAGTGCGATTGCCGTATTTCCTTTTTTACCATTGAATATCTCTTGCAACGCTTAATGATCTGTTCATATTGTAAAATGCTTCCCATAAATGTATTTATGAAACTTGCGTACAGAAAAGATTATGGCTAAAGCTTCTCTGTGTGTTTGTGCGTACCCTTTTTCCGCTTTGCTCAATGTACTCGACACAAAAAAGACTGGGCGCTCTTCCCCGTCAATAACGTGTGATAAAACACCACCGACGCCAAATGGGCTGGCATCACAACTAACAACTATTGGCAGATCGGGGTTATAATGCGCAAGCAGTTTGTTTTCCAATAACAATTTCTTACTCCTCTGAAAAACCCTTTCACAGTCTGCTGTCCATTTGAATGGCATATTTTCTTTCTTTAACGACGCATATAACAAACTTAATTCACCTGACAAATGTGGAACGTATCGTGCATAATATTGTAACAATCCTAAATAAGACCTCAACTTGCTTTCAGAGTCTGGCGACGGAGCACACCAGATTGCTTCAACTTTCATTAAATTCGGTCGGATACCTTCTGCGCTAATCCGATGTCCCAAGTATTCCACTTCATTTTCAAAAAACTTACATTTCACACCATTTACTCTAACGTTAAACTCGTCTAATCTTTTCAAAACAGTCTCTAAATTTTCAAAACACTCTTCCATAGTATTTCCAGCTATCAACACGTCATCCATATACGCCCTAACCTTATTTATGCCAATCAAAATTTGATCTATTACTTTCTGAAATTCTGCAGGAGCAATGCTAACTCCGAAAGGTAACCTATTATAACGAAATAGACCCTTGTGTGTTATAATGGTAACACATTCTTTCGACCTCGCACTAATTGCCAATTGTTGATATGCTCCAGCAAAATCAAGCACACAAAAGAATTTACCACCAACAGATGCAAGCAGATCCTCAATGGGTGGTAGTGGGTAAAACAAAGGTTCAATAAATCTATTAATAGTGACTTTACAGTTCATGCATATTCGCAAACTTCCATCTTTCTTTGCTACTGCCACTATAGGAGTTGCCCATTTACTATGAGTTACGGGTTCCATAATACCCATTTTGCATAACCTATCTAGCTCATCCTCCACCTGTTTCCTCATCCCATAAGGTACCGCATATGCCTTTAAAAAAAACTGGGGTCGTCTGTGGCAACAATTTTATATCAACCTCAAAGTTTTTAATCGGTTCACTAAAATCACCTGAGAACACTTTCTTGTATTTGTCTTTAAGAAAACTAACTAAATAATCCTTGTTTTCTACATTAAAATTCATTGAATTCACATACTCCACCACATCAACTCTCTCACCAGTAACCACCTGTAAAGTTTTAAAGCACAGCATTAACTTAATATTCTTAAAATATTTAACATAATCATCCAAATGAACAACCGAAGCACAAGCTCCGCAATCTACTTCGAAATCAATAAAAAAATTATTTACACATACTTTAATAATTAATGGTTCATCGAAACTTAATGTGTTAATGTATCCAATGTTCAATGTGCTGTCTTCTTCTGTGTCATCGCTTTCGCCCCCACTAATGGCTTTGATATGCCTTGTATTTCTGTTCTCATGTTGTCTGTTACTTTTTACTGCTACTGCTGCATTGCACTCGCGAGCCAAATGTCCCCATCGTTTACATCGATAACATTGATAACGGTTGGACCCTCTTGACAAACTTCTGTCTCTACTTCTCGCACCTTTACTGCTGCCGTTGTATCCACGATCATTTTTTCTTCTCCGTTGACCATAGTTGGAATTTGCCGTTTGAGAATTCCATGAACTTCTGTTGGCAGGTGAATAACGGCGAGATGGTCTGGTTATGGAATGTAAGGTGTTTCCAGGATTCATCAACTTCATTTCACTCTCTGTCTGATAAAAAATGAAACTTTATCATCATCCTCGGTTATCCTATTAAGCTTAAGAAGCTGGACCATGCGCTGCTGGTATAATTTAAAATCGTCTCCCACGTTGAAAAATTCGATATTTCCCATTAAGGCAGTTGTGGGAATTGTACCGACACTATGCTTCGATTCATTTGCCATAATTAAGTGTTCAAATTAGTTTTAACTTTTTTTTTTTATATATATAATTTCACATTTGTAGCGAAAGCAACACACTATTTTTTTTTTTAACTTAATTTATCCTCGTCACCATTATGATATATACATATACGCGGACTGTATCGAGATCGAGAGCAATGAGAACATGATGATGGTTAGGCGGGAACTGACTTTATTGTTCTCTATAATATAGTACTTAACTAATACTTAATCTAAAATGTAGTAGTCATACGTTATTTGTATACATAAAATTGAAAAAGTGCATTTCGGCGGTTACAGATATTTATTTGTAATCGCTTTTTGCAAATCAAAGTTCTGTAAGCTGTCACATTGAAACTAGTTTCTTTTAAAATATTCCAGAATTCTTTATCGGTCAGCGCCTAGTCTGAAACTCTCCAATACGTGCCGTTGGGTCTAAAGAAACCAAATTTTTAGTTAAAGGGTAGGCTAGAACAAGGTCTGTTTACTTTTCATTTGTTGAGACTTCTTGTCAAAACTAAAGTATTGCTTGTTTCCAGAAACTGAAAAAAACATTTACAAGGACAATAAGATACCGAAAATGAGTCTATACGACATGCTGGATGCATTTTGCAGAGACAACTTAGACGAGTTAAGAACATTACTTTCAACGCAAAAATGTTGTGATACTCAAGATCTTCGAAACACTTTGCTTCATGAAGCCGTTAAGGAAAACGAGAAAGCAATTACGGAATTCCTTCTCCAAGTTGGGACCAATCCAAACTCAGGAAACCGTTTATCAATAACACCACCTCAAATTCCTACAGGAACTAGTGGCTTTCGAATTAGGATAATGCTCCTTAACTATGGTGCTGATATAAAGGAAGGAAGAAGTCCACTTCATAATGCTGCAAGAAATGGTAACTTGGAAATTATAGAAATGCTCCTTAACCACGGTGCTGATATAAATTCAAAGGATGCTGTTGGGTCTTCCCCCCTCGTGTATGCTATTAAAAATGATAAAACCGATGCAGCCCACTTGTTAGAACGAGGAGCTCGTTTATTTTCTGACAATGAAGGAAGAACTCCACTTCATGTTGCCGCTACATGGGGTTCATTGAAAATAACTAAATTGTTTTTGCAAAACGGGGCTCCTGTCAACGCGGTTATAACTGCCGGCTTCGAGAAAGGATATACACCACTTCACTGTGCCTGTTCCTCATATGGATTCGACATAGACATCATAGAATTTCTCTTAAGTAATGGAGCTGGTGTTGATTTAAAAACTGAACGTGGATTGACACCTCTCCATATTGCAAGCCAAATAGGAAATGTTCACGTAATTAATTTGCTTCTTAATCACAATTCTGATATTGATGGACGTGAAAATAATGGATAAACTCCACTTTCCTTGGCAATCGGTTCCAAAAAGGAAGGTGCTGCACTTATGTTGATAAACAGAGGAGCTAAGCTAGACGATGAGTTTAGCAATGGGAAAACAACTCTTAGTTTGGCACTAGAGAAGAGATTGTCGAGTACAGTTGAGGAAATTTTAACTCACTGTCCTGATCCGCAAGGTGAAATTGCAAAATGTAAAAAAATATTCCGAATTTTAAGTCAAGAGATGATCAATATTCTGTTAAAGTATTGTTTTGATATTGAATTATTTCATGTTGCAATACGGAAGGGCTATATTCAAATAATCGAAAGCGTTTTGAAGGACAAACTTGATTTGACCGCAAATGTTGATGACTCTTCTTTGCACATTGCTGTCAAAAGCGGACAGATTAAATCAGTCGAAGTCTTAATCGCCCATGGAGCAGTTGTTAATTCCATAGATGAAACTGGAATGACACCCCTGCTGTATACACCCCTGCTGTGTACAGTTGTAGACAACTATGGCTTCTGGACTTCATCCCAAATTTCTTATGAAGCTGCTGTCAAGATTGCCAAAATTCTTTTGACCGCCGGAGCTGATGTAAATGCAGCAACTACAACAGAAAAATTAACCCCGCTTCATCTCGCCTGTGAAAGGGGTCAACCAAACTTAGTTCAAGTTTTCTTGGATCACAATGCTGATGTAAATTTAAGGGATAAAAATGGCAAGACAGCACTTCATTTTGCTGCAAGCAAATACGATGATTCGACTAAATTATTGCTTGAAAATAAGGCGAACGTAAATTCACAAGATTTCGACGGTTTTACAGCTCTCCACTTTGCAATTGATTCAAAAAATTATGACGTCATAGAATTACTTCTTAATTTTGGTGCTGATATTAATATCAAGGATAGAAATAACCATACCCCAATTTATGTACTGAATCGTTGTCCAATATATTACGATGATCTTAAATGCCTGACCCTGACCCACGCATTAGCTCTTGAAGCTATCAATTTATACTACGCCAAAGATCTACGATCATCTTTATCAAAATTAGATTCCTCGGATCAGATAGAAATGAAATCACACTTTGAAAATTGCAAACAGGAAATTGAAAAGTTGAAACTTGTGAAGGTGCCCGGTTCTCAATTGACTTGTTACGCCCTGATGACGAGGAGTATTCATTCTGTGGCAAGTTATATTAAAAATGAAGACCTCATTACACATTTTCAATCCGATGACATTACAACTGAATTCCCAATATATGCGCCGATTATTCAAGGCCGTTTGCGAAATGCTTTCCAAAGACGTCCACTGATTTGCGGTGCAGGTGACTTTTTCAACTACTACTTTCAACTGCCGCATGTATGCGTTGACTATATACTAAGCTGCTTGAGTTCGAATGATTTGATGAACGTCAAGGATGCAATGTAAATCGCTGCTACCTTATATTAAGACTTCTTAACCTTTATTTTCAACAGAAGCAACAAATATTGTTGAGAAGGATGCGTACGCACCTTAATGCGAGTAGTTTTCCCCACCAATTGTGAGAGGGAGCTACAGCCCACATTCTTACCAACATTCCGTCGACAAATTTATCTACATTAACCAACTTAACTTACTTAATTTTTTCTTAATACAATTTGCAATCCGCCATTTTCTCCTTCGAAAGCCACGAGGCAACAAAGTATTACTTAAATTCTAACTTAAATATTAAATTTAGATTTGTACATTTTGCCGGCCACTCGGTGGCTATTAAACTAAAAGAAGACTAAGTGAGTTAACCTTTGTATACAAATGTACATTTATAACATTTATTATCTCCAATAAAGGATTTTTAACAAATTGTAAAGCTACCAAACCTGTAGTTTTGCCTCGTTCAAGAATAAGTCTTCGTTGCGACCAAATTGTCGCAACATCTTAAAAATCTTAAGCTAGTTCAACGCTTGGACAAAAATGCCACCCAAGAAGAAGCCATCTGAGCCAATCGAGGAATTCAACTGCCCCTGCTGTGACAGACCAGACTCTGCGAGCGACATGGTGCAATGCGACCAATGTAAAGCATGGATCCATTTCAGCTGTGCTAATGTGAATGCCAGTATTCAAGATAAATCTTTCTTGTGCCAAATCTGTCAAGGTAAGAGTATGTCTGTTGCTTGCTTTTCAGGAGCGGGATCCGAATCTGTTGTGGGGTGGGGTATTACACAAGCCAATCTGCGTACGAGTGGCCAATTGCTTCAGTCGCCACTAGCAACAACTACTACTATATTCTCCGCGAATTCTGAAGCCGCTCACGTAAATGCAAACATAACTACGACACCTTTAAATTTGACGGGATCGCTCATGACGCCAATTCGTGGTTCTGTCAACCTAGACGTTCCCAAATCTCCTGCGTACAGTGCGACCGACGTTGCCGCCATGCGTGGGAATCCAACTACAGCTACAACCTTTAGTCCCACTGACCCGATCGTTCCCAGATTTCCCGCACACAGTGCGACCGACGATTCCAGGTTTCCTGCGTACAGTGCGACCGACGTTGCCGCCATGCGTGGGGGCTTAGCCATGTCAACACCGATCAGCTCCGTTCAGCCACACACCCTGCGACTTCCTGCGTTCAATGTGAACGAATTGTTTGCGACGGGTGAGAATTCGGCTCATCAACAAAGTCGATCAACATCCGATCCAGTCACCATTTCTGCAATTTCTGGACATAGTGCAGCCGAGGCCGCTGCCGTGTGTGGAAATTCTTCTGCTTTCATTGCTTCAACAGCAAATTTCCGCCAACAAAACAACCGTGAACATTTCCATTCAGTGCTGCCACCGTGTACAGAAACATTACATTCATATGCTTCGACTTCCATGACATACTCTCATAACCTGCCGTTGCCATCCTTCAGAAGCAAAACAAACATTCAAGTGATGAGGAAAGCTGCCGTTCAAGAACCTGTGTCGTCCCAGGACTGTGTCATTGAAACGTCACAACAATTGAGATTCAAAGCTGGCAATTCAACGTCACCAAAAGGCTCATCAAATAAGCGACTCCAAATCGAGCTTCAGAAAATAGAAGAAGAGAGACAGCTGAGGGAAATCCGTGACAGAGACGAACTAAGTTTGCGACGCCAAAGAGATGCCGAATATATATCCAAAAAATACAAGATGATGAGTCTGGTTCTCGGTTCTTCCGACGATGAAGGCGAAATTGCTCACGTGGCGAAACGCATCGAAGAAAATAACGTTGCTGTTACGAGTGCGCGAAAGTGGAATGAAGGAATATCCGAAAATGGCTACTTGCATTCTACTACGAACACTGAGGCACACTCGAGCCAGTTCATGACACCAATGTCTCAACACCTACCTATTTACAAACCATGGAGCGACGACGCTGCGACACAGCCAATGTTCAACGCAGGTCAACAGCCTTCAGGATTAGCCGCCACCACTTATCATCCTCAATTTGTGAAGGCTAGTGATTCCGCCTTGTTGCCAAATCGCGACCATCAACGACCATCATTTATCCAGGACACAAATAATTGTTTCCAAGCACCCGTCCCGCCTCCTCATCGAATCCAACAGCAGCCAAGTGTATGTATCTCGGAATCTCTTTCTCGCGATCGCCAGAACGTGTTTGACAACGCTGAGAGCATGCCCTCCAACTATTTTTTAACGAAAAATAATACAGCAGTGCAACCCTCGGTCCAAAACAACACAGCGTTTATGCAACAACCACGCGCGTACGACAACACGCAAGAAATTATGCACTCGAATAGTTTTCTAACGAAAAACAATTTAGCAGCGCGACAACTGATCCGAGATTTACCTGTCTTTGACGGTGACCCATCGGAGTGGCCACTCTTCATCGCTAGTTTTAACCGGAGTACGGAACTGGGCCGATTTAGCGACGAAGAAAATCTCATCAGACTACACAAAGCTCTCAGAGGATGTGCGTTGGAAGCAGTAAGGAGCCTAATAATTCAGCCTAACTGTGTTGGACGCGTAATCAAGACCTTGAAGATGCTGTACGGCAGACCAGAGTTAATTATCAACACACTAATTCGAAAAATCAGTTCAACGCCACCTCCTAAAGCAGAAAAACTCGAAACCATAGTCACCTTTGCCATTGCAGTGCAGAACCTCTGCGCTACCGTTGAAGCGTGTGGTGCGACTGACCATCTAAGCTATCCGATGCTTACGCAGGAACTCGTGGAAAAGCTTCCGCCAAGCCTTCGCCTTAATTGGGCAATATACAAACAATCACTGACTTCATGTACTCTGGTGCACTTCAGTAGGTGGATGTACTCGCTAGCTGAGGCCGCAAATGGAGTCCTGGCTACTGCTCCTTTTACATACGTGCCCGAAAGGAAAGAACAAAAGCGATGGAAAGACAAAGCAGTTGTGAACACACATTACATCGAAAGTACAGTGGACAGTGAATGTTGCATATGTGGTGGCGCTTGTGCCTCAGTCTCCGAATGTAAGAAGTTTCAAGAAGCCAACAGGACGGACCGATGGGAAGAAGTAAGGAAGCATAAATTGTGTCGCAAATGTTTAAAACAGCATTTAGGCAGACGATGTCAGTCCGAATCGGTATGTGGAGAACATAATTGCACCCTCAAACACCACCGCCTGCTCCACAACGACCGCACTGGGTACGGCCCACAAGCCAATGGGACTGTAAGCGTGCACTCAAGGGAGCTATCAGACGGTCAAAGCTTCAAAACCGATCCTGTTCTATTCCGCATAGTCCCAGTCTTCCTCTACGGAAAAGAAACAAAGGTTAAGACGTTTGCATTCCTGGACGACGGATCGTCAGTAACATTGATTGACAAGGAACTGGCTGAACAATTAAATGTGCGAGGAACTCCTCGGTCCTTATGTCTGAAGTGGACCGGAAATACTTCGAGATATGAGAGTGACTCCGAACTAATCAACTTGCAAATATCCAGTACGATGACAAACGCTGAAAAATTCCAACTGACAGACATTCACACAGTAAATCAACTCTGCTTGCCAAAACAAACTCTTAACCCTGATGAGCTGAAGAAAAAGTTTGAACATCTGAAGGGACTGAACCTCGCCGCGTACGACAAAGCTGCTCCACGGCTACTCATAGGAGTCAACAACGCCCAACTTGGATTTCCACTTAAATCCAAAGAGGGTTTCCGATATGAACCAGTTGCAACCAAAACTCGACTTGGATGGGTAATTCACGGAAGAAACTCTGAAAGAGAACAGCATCCGGATACATCTTTTAGCCTTCATGCTTGTGAATGCAACGGCGTAGACTTGGACAGTCTAGTAAAGAATTTTATCTGCGACGACAACTTCGGAACTCAACAGCTAGCAAAGGTATCAATGTCTGATGAAGACTCCAGAGCTCTCGACCTGCTTCAAAAGCATACCATACGCAAGAACGGAAGATTCGAAACCGCACTTCTCTGGAGATTTGATACTGTTGAGCTGCCAGACAGCTATCCCATGGCACGAAAAAGGTTACTCTGCCTTCAGAAGCGCATGCAGCGTGACCCGGCTCTGACTGATATACTGAACAACAAAATTAGAGAGTACGTCGAAAAAGGCTATGCGCGCAAGATAACCGATCAAGAGAAGATGAAACACCAAGAACGCTCATGGTACTTACCTGTTTTCCCAGTGGAAAATGCCAACAAACCTGGGAAGATCCGCCTTGTGTGGGATGCGGCAGCTGCGGTGCATGGTACTTCGCTTAATTCTCTTCTCCTGAAAGGCCCAGATCAACTCACCTCGTTAACTTCGGTGCTATATAAATTCAGAGAAAACAAGATCGCAATCTGTGGAGATATTATGGAAATGTTCCACCAGATTAGTATTCGCGAAGACGATCAACACTTCCAGAGATTCCTGTGGGGCGGTGGCGAGAACGAACACCCTGACATCTACATAATGACCGTGATGACGTTCGGGGCGACATGCTCTCCCTGTACAGCTCACTTTGTCAAAAATACAAATGCCGAAGCATTTGCTACGGAATTCTCAAGAGCAGTCCGGGCAATCAAAGACAATCATTATGTGGATGACTTAATGGACAGCGTGTCGACAGAGCAGGAGGCGATCAAATTAGCGACGGAAATACGACATATACACAATCAAGGTGGATTCTACATCAGAAACTGGGTTTCGAATTCAACCACAGTCTTAAAGGCGCTACAATCGCAACCAACAAAAGAACTGAGCATGAACCTGAATGTGGAGTTAGGGACGGAAAAAGTGCTGGGAATGTGGTGGTGCACATCCCAAGATAGCCTCACCTTCAAGATCACCTCAAATCCAAGTCAACGCGAAATCCTGTTTAATTCAAAGCGCCCTACGAAGCGTGAAGTCTTGAGAGTACTGATGACGATCTTCGATCCACTTGGCCTCATTGCGTGTTTCCTGGTGTATGTCAAAATCCTACTTCAAGAGATCTGGCGCTCCAAGATTGAGTGGGATGATGGGATCAAGGACGAAGAATACGACAAATGGCTTAAATGGACATCTCATCTCTCTAAAATTGAAGAGCTACGAATCCCTAGATGCTACATTTCTTCCACTTGGGGATCCGAGATACAATTGCACATATTCGTCGACGCCAGCGAAAATGGGTTCGCAGCCGTAGCGTACATTAGAACCGTCAGGAATGAACAAGTAGAGACAGCCCTCATAGGAGCGAAAACTCGAGTTGCCCCCCTTAAAGCGCTTACGATCCCCCGTCTGGAATTACAAGCCGCACTCCTCGGAGCTCGCTTCGCCAAGTGCATCGTGGACTCACACAGACTCGCCCTCAATAGAAAATTCTTCTGGTCAGACTCAAGAACTGTCCTGAGCTGGCTTCGCTCAGACCACCGAAGATACCGGCAGTACGTGGCTTTTCGAGTTAGTGAGATCCTAGAACTCACCGATGCAGCGGAGTGGAGATGGATTCCTACAAGCATGAACGTTGCCGACGAAGCAACCAAATGGCAAAAGCCCCCAGAGCTGAAAGCAACTAATCGATGGTTTAACGGACCCAATTTCTTGAAATCAACTGTAGACAAGTGGCCTCAGGAGACGATCGGGGGTTCTACAGTCGAAGAGCTGAAAACTAATTTTGTAGCCATCCATAGTACCGTCCGAGAAAACATTTTTCGATACGATGAAATATCCACCTGGCGAAAACTGATGAGGAGTACAGCCTACGCTCTTCGGTTCGTGAACAATGTTTCAACAAAGGTAAAGAAAACTTCAAAGCGGGTCGGTTCCCTATCACGAAAAGAACTACAGATAGCCGAGACTGCATTAGTGAAAGAGGCGCAAAACAGTGTATACGCTGAAGAAGTTGCAGACTTAGCAATCAACCGCCGCGTCGAAAAAAGTAGTCCTCTCTTTAATCTTAACGCGTTTTTGGATGAAAACCACATTGTTCGAGCCAACGGACGAATCTGTAATAAAAAAGAGCTCAGCTCAGATCGCAGACTACCTATCATTCTCCCAAGATCTCATCGAATTACGACACTAATAATCACCGATGTTCACTGCCACTTCAAACACCAAAATGACGAGACAGTCATCAATACTCTCCGTCAAAAATTTTACATCCCACACATGCGATCCGTGCTCAAGGCTGTCAAGAAAGCATGCCCACAATGCATACTAAACAGAGCACGCCCAATTCCACCGATCATGGCGCCACTACCTCGAGCGAGGCTAGCATCATTCTGCCGACCGTTCTCTTTTGTTGGCGTGGATTACTTTGGTCCCCTCCTTGTGACCATAGGGCGAAGAATCGAAAAACGATGGGGTGTCCTTCTAACCTGCCTCACTATCAGAGCAGTCCACATAGAAGTCGCTCATTCGCTGACAACAGACTCCTGCATCCTTTGTCTTCGTAATTTTATGGCCAGAAGAGGTACACCGCTCGAGTTCTACAGCGATAACGGCACCAATTTTATCGGCGCAGAACGAGAATTAAGAGAAGCAGCTGCCAATATTCAGAAGGATAGACTACTGGAAACATTTAACTCGTCAAGTACTCAATGGAAATTTATACCACCCGGTTCGCCGCACATGGGGGGCAGCTGGGAGCGTCTTGTACGGTCTATTAAAACAGTTCTCTATTCTTCTATGCCATCGAGACACCCAAACGATGAGCTTCTTTGCTCTATGTTAATAGAATCAGAGAATATAGTGAATTCCCGGCCTCTGACGTATATTCCAATCGATCCTGCTAACCCTGAAGCACTTACACCAAACCACTTTCTGCTGGGTTCGCCATGTGGTTCAAAACCTCCAACGGAATTAGATGACGACGCAGTTATACTTCGGAAAAATTGGCTCACCTCACAACAGTTCGCCGACCGCTTCTGGAAGCGTTGGGTTGCAGAATACTTGCCCACGCTTAGCAGAAGAACGAAGTGGTTCGCACCCGCCAAACCACTAGAAGTCGGGGATATAGTCATCATCGTTGACCCGAATAGCCCCAGGAACAGCTGGCCTAAAGGGCGTATCGTGAAAGTGAAACTTTCCAAAGACAACCAAGTTCGAAGCGCATTCATCCAGACGACGAAAGGAGTATACGAAAGACCGGCAGTCAAGCTGGCTGTCCTCGACATCAGGTCTCCACCTAACACTTGCCCAGGAGAAACTACCGGGGGGGAGTGTTGAGAAGGATGCGTACGCACCTTAATGCGAGTAGTTTTCCCCACCAATTGTGAGAGGGAGCTACAGCCCACATTCTTACCAACATTCCGTCGACAAATTTATCTACATTAACCAACTTAACTTACTTAATTTTTTCTTAATACAATTTGCAATCCGCCATTTTCTCCTTCGAAAGCCACGAGGCAACAAAGTATTACTTAAATTCTAACTTAAATATTAAATTTAGATTTGTACATTTTGCCGGCCACTCGGTGGCTATTAAACTAAAAGAAGACTAAGTGAGTTAACCTTTGTATACAAATGTACATTTATAACATTTATTATCTCCAATAAAGGATTTTTAACAAATTGTAAAGCTACCAAACCTGTAGTTTTGCCTCGTTCAAGAATAAGTCTTCGTTGCGACCAAATTGTCGCAACAAATATATAAGTATATTGTTTGTATGAATATTATTATTTTCTTTTGTTTGTATTTTTTATAATAAACATAATTGTATGAATTGCTGATGAGTTTGTTTGGTTAAACGCACTAATATCGGGTGGGGTGCTATTGGTTCGTAACAGCTAGGCTTTAAATCATATCGCAACAAAAAATGGAAATTGAGACAGCCTTAGGCTGTTTATCATAAGTTTTGTTTTTGTGTTATTTTAACACCGCACTTAGGCTGCGTCCGTCAATTCCATTTATGTAATTGAACAACGATAGCAACTTAGAGGTGCTTTATCCCAAAAGCTGGGAAACCGACTCACTCGACCGCTCAGGATTATAGACCAATAAGTCTCTTCGTTTCTCCTTAAGACACTAGAGAGGATAATTGATCTGCATGTTAGAGAACTTGTCATCGCGATTATACAGCTGGGAAACGTGGGCTTTCCATATCCTGTTCCCATGATGGTCTCTACAGGCTTCGGTTCTGGGTGTTTAAGCCCTGGAGGTTTGTTTCACCTTTTTGTAAAACTTTCGAACCTCGTTCCTGTTGTGACATCCCTCTATCTCCTCGATCGGGAGCTTCTCATACTACCTTTCTGAGAAGTTTTTGCTCCTCTTTTCTTTTTGTGCTCTTAGAGCTCTCGAGCTGCTCGTGTCCTTGCATGTTCTCGTCGGCACTCATCGTCAAACCAGGGGTTTCGTTTTGGTGGCCGTGTAAACTCTAGCACTTCAGAGGCTGCATCTTTGATGTCTGCTTGGCAGTGTTGCCACTTGTTCTCTATATTTTGTGCTGGCAGCAAAGGACTTCTGAGGAAATTTTCGAAGACACAATCGGAAAAGGATCTAGCAATCTCTTGCGACTGTAGCCATTTAACGTCGAATTTCCTCCTAGCATTTTCGCGTGTTGGCCTTGATCGGGATATCCGCATTTGTACCTTGGCTACAACAAGGTAGTGGTCCGAGTCTATGTTGGCATCTCGGAATGTGCGGCATCTTGCATGCTAGAGTAGTGTCGTGCATCGATCGCAATGTGATCAATCTGGTTGACGGTTGATTGATCAACAGATTTCCATGTCCCCTTTTGGATTTCGAGATGTGGAAAACGCGTACTTGCTACCATAACGTCTCGGCCCGCAGCGAATGCGTGTACTTTGTATGTATGCATTTAACTCTCCGAAGTTGCACTATTCCTTTCTGCTGAATTGAAAATGCAAGATACAATTGGAAAACCGATCAACGGTAAATTTACTTGGAAACGAGCAAAGAACTTTTTTTTGTGGATCTGCACGTTAGAGAACTTCTCAACGAAAACAATTTGTGCAACTACCAAAACGCAAGCAATTAGCTTCTGGTTTCAGAACTGGGACACAAGCTCTTCGAAACAGTGAGGGAAACCTAGTCACCGAAGCACAGGGAATTGTAGATGTTTTTAAGCAGCACTTCCAACAGCTGCTGAATGCACAAAATGTCGAGCAAGATAATGACGAAAGAGAAGCAAGAATAGTCAATGAAGACCCAGTCCCAGCCCCAAGCAGAGAAGAGGTAGAAAGAGCCATCCAAAAGCTAAAAAGTGACAAGTCCGCCGGGTCGGATGGCATACCCGCGGAACTCTTTAAACATGGAGGAGGTGTTTTGATGAACCGCATGCACCAGGTCATCACCAAAGTGTGGGAGGAAGAATGCATGCCCACTGACTGGTCGATAAGCTCCATATGCCCCATCTACAAAAAAGGCGATCCGATGCTATGCAAAAACTACCGTGGCATATCCCTGCTTAATGTTGCATACAAGATCCTATCCAACGTACTGTGTGAGCGTCTTAAACCTTTCTGCAGCACAATAATCGGCACGTACCAGTGTGGCTTTACGCCAGGCAGAACAACGATAGACCAAATATTCACACTGAGGCAGATCCTGGAAAAGACCAACGAATTTCAAGTCGAAACCCACCATCTTTTCATCGACTTTAAAGCTGCTTATGATAGCATCCACCGCCGAGAGCTTATGATGGCGATGTCTGACTTCGGGATCCCGAACAAACTGATCCAGCTGTGCCGCATGACACTAAACAATACGCAGTGCAGTGTGCAAATGGGTAACAGCTCATCCGAGTTATTCCAAACTTGCGCAGGGTTTAGACAAGGAGATGCGTTGTCATGTGACTTCTTCAACAAAGTTATGGAGCAGATAGTGCGCAAGGCAGGTGTGAGCACGGAGGGCACTATCTTCAACAAATCCACCCAGCTCCTAGGCTATGCGGACGACATAGACATCATCGGTCGATCCATGAGAGCTGTGCTTGAAGCCTTCACAGCGATTGAAGAACAGGCAAACCTCGTTGGTCTTGAAGTGAATGAGGACAAAACAAAGTACATGTTATCAACAAACAAAGCAACATCTGTCCACCGGCTAGGACAAAACGTCACTGTTGGTAGCAGTAATTTCGAGGCAGTTAAGTAGTTCACCTACCTTGGAACAAACATCAATCCCACAAACGACACCTTAGTGGAGATCCGAAGAAGAATTACCCTGACGAACTGCTGCTGCTTCGGTTTGGCCAAACAACTGGATTCAAAACTCCTCACTCGAAAGACAAAGTGTCTGCTATATAAAACTTTAATTTTACCAGTCCTAGTAAAAAAGGGGAATTGATACTGGGCACTTTCGAAAGAAAAATTCTTCGACGGATTTTTGGTCCCGTATGCGACAATGGCGAATGGAGAAGAAGGTACAACCGATAACTGTATGAGCAGTACCAAGATGTGAATGTAGTCCAGAAGGCCAAAAAAAGACGGCTACATTGGCTCGGCCACATCGAGCGAAGCTCTACCCAACAGTCTTTTCATCGCAGCCCTCAGGTTCGGGAGGACAAGGAAGACCGAACCTATGGTACAAGGACCAAGTGACTGCGGATGCCAGAGCGCTTGGTCTCGGTGACTGGAGAGTGCATGCGAGGGATCGTTCACGATGGAAGACTGTAGTATCTCAGGCTGAGACCCTTCATGGATTGTGAGCCGGTTAAGTAAGTAAGTAGTACCAACACGCTAACCTTAAGGGTAAATCAGTGGAGACCGCTCTTGCATGAGATAGTTTCACATATTGAGAAAGGTCTCGAACAAAAAGAATATACCCTGGCAGCATTTCTTGATATCGAGGGTGCGTTTAATAACGTGAAAACGGAATCGACCAAAACTGCCTTAGTTGAAGTTGGAGTTAAATCTGTCACTGTCGATTGGATCTTCACCATGTTAAATGGCAGAATTATCAACTCTCAAATGGGAGTTAGTACTATCGAGAAAACAGTTACTAGAGGCACACCACAGGGGGGAATCATCTCACCCCTGCTCTGGATCCTCATAGTCAACAAAATTCTCACAAAGTTTAAAGATCAGGGCATAAAAAATGTAGCATATGCAGATGACATTGTGGTTTTGGTATCAGGCAAGTTCCTTACCATCATCGAAAACATTATGGAAAACCCATTTAACGACTTATCTTCTTGGGCAACTAAGAACGGTCTCGGGGTTAACCCAACCAAGACAGAGCTAGTTTTGTTCACGAAGAAACGGAAACTGGAGGGCTTCAACTCTCCCAAACTAGATGGTATTCCTCTAAAACTTTCTAAGGAAGCTTAATTTCTAGGAGTAATCCTTGACTCCAAGCTTACATGGAAGCGTAATACTGAGGAAAGAATGAAAAAAGCACTATGTGCATTCTACACATGCATTCTTCCCTATTGTATGGTGGAAAGCGGTGGAAAAATCAGGCTATCTCAAGAACCTAAATAAGGAACTAGCCTGTATAGGAATAACAGGGGCTTAGAGATCCACACCACAAGCTGGGTTGGAAATGCTCTTGGATCTCCCGGCTCTGGATGAGTTCATAAGGTGCACGGCAGCCAAAACTAAAATTCGTTTAAAAGAACTGAGTTTTTGGAGGCACAGCACTTATGGACACGGGTCAATCTTACAAAGACATGACACGATTCCAGGACTGATGGAGACCACCGATTACATTCCCCCTTTATTAGATTTCGATAGAAAATTTTCTATTTTCATACCAGGAAGACAGGGTTGGGATCCTAATTCACTTATATGTAAGTAAACAGGGTATCCCTTTCTACACTGACGGTTCAAAAATGGAATCAGGAACAGGTGCTGGAGTGTTTTGCCAATCTCTCAACATCAGAGAATCGTATAAACTCCCAGCTGACTGCAGTGTCTTTCAGGCCGAGATCTTTGCCATTGGAAAAGCAGCTGAATTGGCACATCATGAAAAGCTAAGCTCCTCGGAGATTACTTTTTTCGTGGACAGCCAGGCTGCTATCAAAGCCTTAGCCAGTGAGACCATAAGATCAAAAGCAGGTTTAAACTGTAGGAAGGAATTAAATAAAATCTGCCACACTAAAAACGTTAAGCTCTGCTGGGTTCCTGGACATAGCAATATAGAAGGGAACGAAATAGTGGATGAACTAGCCAGGAAAGGGTCAGAAGCAGACACAAGTAGTAGCGACCATTCAGTTAGGGGACCACTCGTCCCGACTGGGGTACTCAAGAGGAAGATAGACCTTAAATCGAAAGAGAAAATCAATAACTCCTGGAAATCCAGGGACGATTGCGTAATCTCGAGAAGTTTATGGCCTAAAACAAATGAAAAGGAAACTCGGTACATTCTATCGCTGAGTAAAAGTAACATTAAAATCCTGATAGGTGTACTAACGGGTCATTGCGCCATTTGCACAATGGCCAACAAGATAGGGGCATTTGCACCCGATTTCTGTAGGAGCTGTCAGGATGAGGAGGAAATAGAAACCATTAAACACCTGCTCTGTGACTGTTCGAACCTCCAAACTAGCCGACTCCGTCATTTCGGAAACAGGTTTATTGGAGAACTGGATGGTCTAGCACAGGTCTCAATGGCAAACATGAGGAAATTTATAGATATCACAGGCTGGTTTGTTAACGAGCCAGTCTACGTTAATCGGCAATTTTGAGGAGCATCGATGCTATCTTTTATTTTTTATAGGCGATCACAATGGACCAGTAGGCAGAGTTGGAAAAAAAACATGTTTTTTTTAAGAAGAACAAAACACTATGTTTTTTTTGCAAACAAAAAAAACATGTGTTTAAAACAGTTTTATATTCTGTTTTAATTACTTTGTTTAAAACATGTTTTAAACATGTTTTAAACATTTTTTAAACACTATTATAATATAAAAAGAAAAAAATTACTCATCAAAGTTTACTAAATATTTGATCATTTTTATTAAAAGAGGCCGTCCATAAAATACGTTTGCACTTGAGGGAGGGGGGTGGGTCATGCTGAGCGTGACGAGATATGACAAGAGGGGAGGAGGGGTCTACGTCAACGTGACGTTCGCTAAAGTTAGACTTAAAAACCTAAGTTCATTGCCATTTTAAGAAATTAATCCAATAGAGTGCCACTTCATTTTATCTTTTTATTAAAAAAAAAAAAATGGAATTAAAACAAAAAACATAAGACATAAACGTTTTTTTTTGTAACTAACTAACTAAATTCAGTTTACTTTTTTTATATTTTTTATTTTATTTACATTTTATGTTAAAATACACTTTATTTTTTATGTTTTGAAATTTGTGTTCTATCAATTAAATTTTTTTTAAGGGGGGAGGGTCTTTGTTTTGTGACGTAATATTTTAGGGGGGTTACAGCAAGTGTGACAAAACGTGACCCCGGGGGGGTGGAGGGGGTCAAAACAGCTAAATTCAGCGTGACGTAGATTATAGACAACCCCAAAGAAGTAATCATAATTCAATCATAACAAAAAATATAATAACTACAAAAAAAATTGTTGTAATGTAATGGACAAGCTACAGTTATTTTGGACCGACCGACCGACGCACATAGGGGTATTTAGCCCAAAAAACCGATCAAAAATATTTTTTTGTGAAAATGAATTGATACATGTTTGAAAAGACCCTTAAAAGAGTTTAAAGCTTATTTAAAACGAATTCAGGTGAAAATTGAAATCTCTATTATTTTTCCCAGTGCAAGTTTTTTTGTTGAGCAAATAGCGCTAAAGGTGATTGAATTTGGCATCAAAATCAATCTCTTCACACTCATTCATAATATTAAACAACTGCCTTTTAGTTAAAATGCAAAAACCAGACGAACCTTCAAATAAAAGAATTTATTTTGTGTAAAACTGTTCTGAAATTGTGATAAAACTACATACACTCTAAGGACAACACAAGCTAGATAGGCACCTAAAGGCGCCGAATTTTTTTTATCTCTCTAATGAGATTTTTCTCTATAAGTTGATACCAAATATGTTACCGAATAATACTGAATTATACAACAACAGTTCCATACAAAAAAATAAAAAAACAAAAAAAATAGCCCATTTCCACACTTTTATTGAAATACTAGTATCTTTTAAATAAAAGGTTCAATACACACAAAAACAGTTTTTTAATTAAGTACACACTTGCTGCTGAACTATCCATCACATATATATTTACTCGCTGTATAAAAAAAGTGAAAAAAAAATATTTTATAGGTTCGATTTTTCGCACAAATCAATTTCTTCAATATTCAAGCTTACGATAGCTGATTTTCAACTGAAGCTGTGGTGAAGTGGGTGCATAAACATTAAAACGAAGTACGCTACATTCTGCCATGGGTATTTAACTATACCCAGGAAAAAAATTACTTCGCAATTCTACATTTTTAAAAATTGATTTATGATCGCTTTTTTGAGCTAAATACCCCTAAGTGCGACGTTGGTGGTCTAAAACTATAGACTATGGGTTCTCTTTCTCTGCTAAAGGTAGCCCTAAACGACAAACATGATCGCCGAACATGCTCGTGCGCGGTATTAATTCGTCGTGTAGGGGATGGTTTGCGAACTGTTCGCTGTTTGCAAAAATTTTCGATTTTCTAGTGTTTGTCCGTTTGGTTGTTTGCCATGTAGGGAGATGTTCGCGAACAAATCTCATTTTTTCTATGAGATAACCATAAGCGCAATGACTTGCTTCTCTTTTTGACACATCCTCACACTTTCAAGAATCAACATGAAATTATATTTGCCAATTATGTTTTTGCCGTGTAAAGATAACGAATAACGCAAACGA
Source organism: Sphaerophoria taeniata (assembly GCA_943590905.1). Lineage (NCBI taxonomy): Eukaryota > Metazoa > Arthropoda > Insecta > Diptera > Syrphidae > Sphaerophoria > Sphaerophoria taeniata. The sequence continues at coordinate 267,419,760 of OX016540.1, forward strand.
GCATGCAAAAAAAACGTAAAATCAAAGTAAGGTGGTGTGTGATGTGTTTTGCAAGAAAACAACCAACTTTAAAACGTCGGATGAGCAATGATATTACTTGTTTTTTTATGTGTTTTAAACAGTTTAAAACAGTTTTAAACAGTTAATGTTTTAAACAAAATGTTTTTTTTATGTCGTGTTTTAAACAGTGTTTTAAACATTTGTTTAAAACAAATGTTTAAAACATTGCCAACCCTGCCAGTAGGCCGGTACGCAACAGCGTCATGCTATGCACACCCCTTATCACCTAACCTTACCTAACCTAGAGGTGCTTCAACTTCCACCAATGTCTTTTTCGTCAATTCCCCTTTTTGGCTGGTGTTATAGCTATTTAAAGGAGTCTGATGATCAGCTTGGCACCCAAGAAACAGCTATAGCTCCAGCCAAACAAAGGAATTGACGGAAAAACACATTGGTGGAAGCACCTCTAAGTTGCTATCGTTCTTCAAATACAAAATATGTTTATCACACCACAAAAAAAAAAATGGAGCGTGATCACACTCACAGAATGTCGAAGAAACTTTTGAACTTTTTGTGACAGAGAAAAAACGCCTAATGATAGGCAATAAACAAATCTAACAAAAACGTGTCCTCTGCTCGAATGAACTGGAAATGAGATATTTTATCGCGGTAAATACTTACTTTTACTTTCTTATGGTGGCGCTACAGTCCAGGTCGGCCCAGGGCCTCATAAAACAAACGTCTCCAGCCAGCTCGGTCCCTATCTAGCTGTCTCCAGTTTCGCACGCCAAGTTGGTTCAGGTCCTCTACCACCTGTGTGCTCCACCTGAGTCGCGGTCTTCCTCTTCTGCGACGTTCTTCCGGGTTGGATTCGAAGACTCTACGAGCCGGAGCATTATTTTCCATTCGCTCTACATGACCCAACGATCTAAGTCGTTGGACCTTAACTTTTCTGGCTAGGTCGCTGAGCAGCTCGTTCAGTTCTTGATTGAATCTTCGTCTCCATTCTCCATTTATGCAGGCAGGACCAAAAATTACTCAAAGCATTTTTCTCTCGAAGCAGCCCAAAGCGTTTTCATCGGATGTTGTCATGGTCCATGTCTCTGCACCAAACATTAGGACCGGGATGATGAGAGTTTTGTACAGTGACACTTTAGTTGCTCGAGAGAGGACTTTACTACTCAATTGCCTTCAAGAACAAAGAAACAGCGATTGGCAAAAGTGATTCTTCGATTGATATCAGCGCTCGTGTTGTTATCTGAGTTCACAGCCGATCCTAGGTAGACGAAGTCCCTAACTACCTCGAAGTTAAATCTGTCTATGTTGAAGTTTGCTCCAAGACGTCTTGTTGACAGCATTAACTTGGTCTTGCCCTCGTTAATATTGAAATATGGAAGTTATTTTAGATATTGGGAGAATTAAAAAGAAAAGTAGGTATTTCATTTGAAATCAGAATTAGGAATAATCATTTATTTTTATAAAGTCTAAAAACTCAAATCGAAATGAAAGCTATATTAATTTTAACAAAGTAATTTATAACAAGTAAATTTCAACAATTCTACGATTCTCTCCAAGGTCTTGAGTAAAAAGGAAGTAAGGCCTATAAGTCTGTAATCTTTAGCAGATTCATGCCCTCTCTTACCAATTTTAGGTAAGAAAACCACTTTTACCTGTCTCCAAGACGTAGGGACATGGTTTAGTAAGAGGCAACCTTTAAAGATACTCTCCCGTGGTACTACTAATTCAAGCTGACTCTGCAGCATTATAGGCAGTATTCCATCAGGGCCTAGAGATTTGTATGGCGAGAAAGTTTTAATAGCCCAGACTATATTTTCTCTAGTTATAGGGGCATTAACCTGCTCTACGGAGGTTGAAATGTCGAAAGTCAGATTGCATTCGGGTGGTTCTTCTGCGCAACCTGGGAAGTGTACATTCATTAGTAGCTCTAATGTCTCCATTGGAGATGCTTTCCAGCTTCCATCTGGTTTTTTTTTAGAAATGAGGGGTTCGAATGTTCTTTCGATAGAACCCTACTAAGCCTGGCCGAATCTTTGATGTTTTCGATGGACTGACAGTACTCTTGCCATCCTTGCTTTTTGGCTTGAGCTATAGAACGCTTGTATATTCTCAAGCAGTCCTTATAAGGCTGATAAAATTTATGCTTATAGCATATATTAAAAATGGTTCTTGTTATTTTCCTCAGATTAGATTTTCCTCAGATTAGACCAAGGTGGAAAAGTTTTCTTACTATATCTTATCGGACAAGAGACCTTGAAGGCGGTGTTTATAGAGTCCTCGAAGTTTGAAATCTCTAACGCAAGATCTGCTACCGAGTCGTAACTCGCGTTCGGTATACTGCGCAGCTTTGAGCTAAAGGTCTGACTAAATTTCTTCCAGTCAATTCTTCTGGGATTTCTATAAGGGGAAGGAGATTTTATTTCAAATTTAAGATCAAATAGAATCCATCTATGATCAGAAAAGGAGTTAAGAAGAGATACTCTCCAATTTTCGATGAAGAGGTTACCATAAATATTAACAAATGTAACGTCTAACACATCTTCCCACCCTTCTGAGTTGTCCGTACTCGGAAAAACAAAAGTGGGAGTATTGCCCCTGTTACATATAGTCAAGTTATTTTCAATTATATAATTAAATAGAGACTCACCTCGCTCATTTATCTCAGTGCTGCTCCAGATTGAGTGCCTGGCGTTGGCATCACTACCTACAAGTAGACTTGTTTGTCTGGCTTTTGCCTCTGCCACTGGAGTACGCACCTCCTCAGGCGGTGACTCTCTGTCATGCGCATTGTATGAGGATGCAAGAATCAAGCCCTCCGCTTTTTTACCCTCTAACCTAACGACTGTTAAGTCAGAAGTGCTTAATATTGGACACAGAAAAGCTTTTAAGTGTTTTTTAGCTAAAATACAAGTTCTAGGCTTACCTTGACTCTGATTGTCGGACTTGTAGAATAGATCGTATTGGCTGTCTTTAAGGCCTCTAAACGCGAGGCCATTAACCCATGGCTCTTGTACAAGGGCGACATCTATATCTTCCTCTCTCAGGAAGATCCTCAGGTTATCCGAGGCACATTTAGAGTGCTTCAGATTAACCTGGATGGCGCGTAGTGTATCGTTTTTAATTAGTAGGTGGAACTGCAGGGCCAGGATCCAGCGCCTCGCTGGGGGCTCCAACCTGCATGGTGACATCGTCTACCTGGACAATATCATCACTCAAGGTGGGACCAACTTCCTGGTTCTGCAGAATCTTTATAGAGACGCTTTTGATGCCGAACCTCAGCTTGCACTGTTCCTCTTCCAGGGCTTTGCGACTAGCCTCGCAGATCCTCAGAAGATAGACCGCGCTATTCTTAAGCGGTTCCTCTGTTTTGATGACTGCCAAGTCATTCATCGGAATCTGCGGCTTCAGCCGTTGAAGGCTCCTAATCAGCTCCGCTCCAGTTGGCTTCATGCTCATGAGTGGCAACAAGATGCGAGCCGATGGTTTTCTAGGAACCTCCCTGGCAGGAATGAGCTTGAGCTTCAAGCCCTTCCAGTTGTTGCTAATCTTAGCAACTCCTTTGCCAAGGAAATCCCTTGAAAACTCGTCTGCGCACCTTATCACTTTGTAACCCCTGAGCATTTCGCCGGAGTCAAAGCTCGGATAGGGACCTTCTTTTGCTGAGATGGTGTATTGGAATACTAGTTCCGAAAGTTTGGCCTCGATTGAGTTCCACGCTGACATCACAGCTCTGTTGTCTGTGGAGAGCTCATCTACAATCGCCACCTGGAGGTTGTCTCTGACGAACTCGCTCAAGGCGCGTGGTTGCGCTGTCACGCTCGGAGTCTCATTCCTGCTGCTGCCACCAAGCTTGGTTCTCTTTTGAGGTGGCTTCTCCTCCTCCAGAGACCTCTTCCTCTTGGTGGTCTTTTCTATTTTCTTGAGTGCCGCACTCTTCTCCCGACTGTTGAATTCTTCAACAACTTTCTGGTATTTGATTTTGTCGGCAGCATCACGCTCATGTACCTTTCCTGCTTTTTCATTCTCGGCAATCTTGCTAAGGATGAAAGTGGCCTTCCTGTACTTGATCCTGAGCTGATCCGCGGGAGAGTGCTTGTTGGGCTTGGTAGTGTTGCTTTGGCGAGCCTTGCTACTAGAAGTTATGGGCGTTTTTTGAGAGGGATGCTGAAGCACAGGGGTACTAGTACCTCCCGTGTTACCTCTAAGTGTAGCCTGCTCTGAGGTGCTAGCGTCTCTAGCTTCCCCTGAGCTACCTACAATTGTATCCTGGCTGGAAGCCAGGAGTTCATCCTCGGACTCGACGGATGGAAGTTTAACACATAAATTGGACGAAGACATAATGAGGGGGTTCGACTTGATTCCCACGAGTAAGGCGGAAAAGAAGGTCACCCTCGGCAGAGCCTCATACCGAGGGAAGGTATAAACAACAAAAACCGTTACCCACCACAGGCCTCCGGCTGAGCTCGTTCATGGTTGATTTATCCCTCAACCTTTAATTCTTGGGCACGGATTTACTAGCTCACACCACCACTGAAACTAGGAACCTTGGATCTATGGTGAGAGAGGATTTCTGAGAGTTGTGCTTTAAATGAAGTCAGAACCACACAGCGATCCAATTTAACCTTAGCTATCATCGTCTGACACCTACAGACCAAAACTGTGGTGACATTGTCCGCCCGGCACCCACTAGGAGGGTTCGATCAAGGATTTTCGCCGAGCATACAAAAAGTAAAAAAAATATATTTTAAAAGCCCTTCATCTTGATGCCTCAGTGTTGGAAAATAAAAATACCAAAACATTTTGATTGTTAGTATGAATGAAAACAAGAAAAAAAATGTTCTTACTTTACCAAAAAAATACAGAAATTTATTGTTCTGATTTAGCGTGTTTGTGTTTTGTGCACAATTTCTACTACCGTTACTCTTTCAAAATGAAATTTCAAGAACAATCCCTACGCCTTTTTATTTTATAGCGTTTTACTTACCCAATTTTACTCTGTTTGTGAACATATCCTTCAACTCACCTTTTTTTCAAAAATTCAAATTTAACTGTCAAAATTATTCCCCTTTGGTGAATAGACGGATTGAAAGAATGTATTAGTGAAAACACGCACACATCTTACCAATCCGTAAATTTTAGCTTGTAGGCAACTGTCATTTTGACAGCTTTGTTTCCCATCTCCTTACCTTATATCATCTCTGGATAGAAACGCGAATGCGCTATCTGTTTTAAGGCTAAAACACATACACGCTTCAGCTTCGGCTTCGTCTGCGTTACGATGCACCCGCCTCACGTTTGCTTTGAATGACAGTTCTCCCTCCATCATCATCAAACAGATTTGCCACTTTAGTCTACTTCAATTTTTGAAAAACTTTGAAAATCTATTCCCACTTCGCACCATCAAGAATGTTTTGAAATCTACTTCACTCGATTTTACTTGATATTTCCAAAATCTGCTTCGATTAACTCATTGAGTAATTTTATGCCTACGGTTCTCTTATTTTCATCAGGAAAATAGATAATTGATAAGTTTCTATCCTTATACACGAACAATAAGCGGACACACTTTACAAACACGAAATGTCAACCAATACATATACGCAAAGTATGAGTTTCGTGATTGTTTTAAAGTGTTTAATATTTTACGCCGTGTGCAACTTGGGGTAGAATGTTGGTTAAATTTAAGCACTAGTGTCATATTTTAGCTTGCTAGTTAAATTTTAACACAACATATCCGCCATGTAGTGTCAAAATTAAATCGAAAGTCAAGTTTGTATACACATTTTAACACAAGTCACACACGGCTCTAATTGTAGATCTGTCTATGTATTCATGGTCAATATAAAATACACTATTTTAAAATCTTCTTCGCTTTTTCTCAATCTACTTCGCTTTATTCCAAAATTTACTTCGCTTCCTTTTTTTTCAAGTGGTAACACTGCTCCAAACAACAAATGAACAAACAGCTGTTGAGCTGTCAGACAAAGCAAAAGTTCAACCAAGTTGAACTTTTTTTTGACAGATGGTGGCTTCTTTACGTTTTCTTACGTTTGTCAAAAAAAGCATACGTAGGAAAAGCGTCATTGTGTGAGGTTACACAGATTTCCTATAGTTGAACTTTTCGCAGTTGTCAAAATCGACGGCAAAGCGCGATTGTGTTTCTGCTTTTAGTTGTATTTGTATCATGGCCACCACCATCGTTTTCCATCTTGAAATTTCCTCCCAAATATATATACAAAGATCGGGGCGAAAAAAGAGCGATATCGAACAGCTCAGTGCGAAATCAGGGGTCGAATCACGGCATTAGTGATCGAATAATACGTGACTGAATTGTGTGCATTTGACACTACCTCTCACGTTATCGAGTTATCTATCGAGCAACTAGTACAATAATTTTGAATTTTGTCTTCAGTTATCGAACTGAATTTCATTCGAAACATAAAGAGCTCACGGATAGGAGGAAAATATGTAAATATTATTGTTTGATTTATTTATTATGAAAATTTTAACCAATAATCTTTTTAGGTCAAACTTAAATACATTAAATAGCCAGCGAAAAAATATGATGGCCGAAATAAATGAGAATTATCCATTTCGTTTCACTGTTTTGTTATTTATTTGAAAAGATGTATAGGGTGTCTCAGTGAGAGTACACTTTTAAAAATTGGAATATTTTTTTTTCATGCAAGTTTCAACGCTGAAATTTAACTGTCACCTCTGTTTATTCAGATTATTAAAACTGGAGCTCTTCTTGAAAGAACAACGCGTTGTAATTGTGAAAACTCATTACACAACAAAAGTGACTGTGAACGGCATTCGTTACAGAAATATGATAACGGACTTCTTGTGGCCTCAATTGGATAGCATGAATTTGGACAACATGTGGTTTCAGCAGGAAGGCACAACCTGCCACCTCGCGCATGAAACAATCGACTTATTGCAGCAACGATTTTCAGAACACATTATTTCACGAAATTTTGATGTCAACTGGCCACCAAGATCGTGCGGTTTAACGCCGTGCGTTTTTTTTTCTTTGGGGTTTTGTGAAATCTCGGGTTTATGCGAACAAACCGGAAACAATTCCTGAGTTCAAAAAGAAATTCCAACAAGTCATCGGTGACATACAGCCACATCTCTGTGCAAAAGTCATGGAAAATTTCATGAAAAGAGTAATGGCCTGTCATCGGAGCCGGGGTCATTTGACGGATTTTTTATTCCATACTTAATCGGAACATGTCTTCTTTACAATACTATAAAAAAATCACAACTCTGTCATAAAATACTTGTTTTTATTTTAAAATGAAAAATGTGCACGACTCGGTCATACGAACTTGCTCCTGTATTCCAAATACTCATACAAAAAATTTAATTCATAAATAAAAATTTAAATTGAAATATCTACCTCAAAAAAAGATTTAATCTGAAAAAAATTATGTCATATGATTTCTTAAAAAATTGTTGACTTTTCAAATTTTTTTTAAAAAAATCGTCGGAGCGGTTTTTTTTAAATTAATTTTGTATATATAAAATTTTTCGAAAATGTCTAAAAATTAATTTGGGTATGCAGTATTCAAGAATGTAAAACTATTCATTTTATAAGTAAATTTCAATTTTTAATATTGATCCGTTTTCGAGATACAGAGTTTAAAAAAAAGTTTAAGAATATTTTTAAAAAATCCAAAAAATTTTTGACATTTTTTTGAATACAAAATATTATTTGAGCAATATAAACGTACTTTCAGAAAAAAAAATACCGTGATCGAACTTTTACTTTTCGAGAAAATCTGATAACAAAAAAACGGTTCTATGGGCATTGGGCGGTACCGTTTTGGAGCAAGACAAAAATAATTTTTTTACATAAAATACATCAGAGTTTTAAACAAAAATTTTCGAGGAAGTTTAAAAAAAATCATAGGAGCCGTTTTTGAGAAAATTGAAACTTTTGGTTTTTGGCCAAAAAAATCGTATGGTGGCTACCCTAAATTTTGATCTTAAAAAAAAATCAAAAAAACGACCCTCGCGAATTCGCTCAAACCCTTAATTTTCAAGTTTCAAGTCAATCGGACCAGAGGTTAAGGCTGTAGATGCGTTTACAGACAGACAGACAGACAGACGGACGGAATCGCCGGACCCACTTTTTTCGACTTCTCTAACATCGTAATGTCATATCTCATTATTACCTCAAATTTTTTTTTTTTACGAATTCAATACTTGCCATATATTCTATATGTCGCAAGTAAAAAGTGCTCTCCTACTGAGACACCCTATAAACGCAAATTTTACCTGTCAAACTCTATGTAGTAGAATAAAGACTACTACAATTTTTAATTCCCAAACGACACGTGACCAATCGAATGCCATCATCCCAGTGGTTACCACTGATCTCTATTATAACTGGATAGTGGATAGGAGCAAAAAGTTTGACTCCCATAGAAGACTGTTATAAGTGTAAAGGTACCATCCATGTATAACAGTTATACCAAAATATAACACTTCCCCAACACTGATATCTATAATAGAGATAGAGATAATATAGATCAGAGATATAGACAAAGGAGATCAGTCACTTCTTTTGTTGAACATCACTTCACTCTGTCTCACTTTTTCGGTTTATATAGAAAGAGATGCACAAGTGTAAGAGTACCATGTCAAAATCAATAGGAGTCAAGAAAAGTGTTATAATTTGTATGGAATCCACTATCCAGTGTATTATAGAGATCAGTGGTGGTTACTCATTGACATACTATACATGGACTGCCAGTAGCCAACTTCACGATGATTCCACTTGTAACGGTCGAAACAGTAGCGCTACGGATTAGGCCTATTGTCGAGTAGATGAACTAATTTGTTTGACGTTTGATGATGGCGGCTTTTTTTTATTGAATTTAATAATTTCTGATTTGGATGTGAAAAATACAATCACTCCAATAACTCTCGCGAAAAGAAGAAAAATGTATCAAATCTAGGTGCTGGAAAGGGAAATAAATGCCCCTGCAACATCCATTTCCACCCCGATGTTTCAGAGGAACAAAGTTTCATCGCCATTGACATACTAAATGAAGTACCTATTCGTGTTTTCAAGTCTGGTGAGGAAAAATCCCGGATTGAACCTCCTGGAGGATCCAGCAGTTCAATCTTCGGCATCCAATGCAATCCAGCGGCGATTGCCGACAACATTGACACAATTGCTGTTGCCGACTGGAATCAAACCTTGTCATTCCAAACTCTCGATGGTCGGATCGGAAAAGACCGTCCTCTGGGATTTGATCCCTCTGACTAACCTATTTTCCAAACGGAGAAAATCAGATTGTCAGTGGATGCTGTCGCTCCTTGCAGATTTTCATCAAAGAAGGAATTGGCTTGGGAACACTCGGTGAAGCTTTTGAATCGTGGGTATGGGCTGTAGCTTTGAATCCAAGTGCACTCTATCGGGATCGCTATTACGAAGATGTCTATCACTCAATGAATTGTCCAGAAGGAAGGACTGCCTCCGACAGCTAGTCGTGAATCTGTTCAATAAGAAACGCTTTGATCTGCTCATGCATTTCCCCTATGTGGGGTTGCTTGATGAGTTTGAAAACATTGTCGAATCTCGAGCCAGATCACTGGCCATTGACGACAATGAGATCTATGACTTTCTGTATGCGTTCCATGGCAACATGCGGAAGGCCTCGCAAAGCAAATCCAATGATTGGTGATGATTATGCCAGCAATACATGGCCAACGAGAATATGGAAGTCGATGAGGTAAAACAAATGACCATTTGATTCAATTTTAAAACATTTCTCTTCGTCAGCCAATCGGAAAGGACCAAGTTGTTGTTCTGGAAATCAAAGACATTCGCAAGGAACTCCTTCAAACCGAGTCGTTGGTGATCCTGTCTGAACATCGAATGGACCTGAGCGCATTCTTGCACGCTGGATCTCAGGAGTTAATTGTAATCTTGGCTAATAGTGGGAGACAGTCGTTCGAACCCAAATGGAACGGAAGCGACACCATCTAATACTAAAAGGCCTCCTCACAGCCGAATGCCTGCGATTGCGATTGACTCAATAGTCATTAATTATTACTACAAAACCAAAAAACAGGTAACAGTGAAAGGTGTTGATGAATCTGTAGATGTAGACGATCTGTGGGCTGAGTCGAGGTATGAAGTCTTAACTCTTAAGAAAGGTCCAAGAACACGAACACACCCATTCAGCAATGTTGCATTTCTTCTCGCCAACTCTACCCGACTTGGCTGTTAAAAGTTATATGGTAAGACTTGAAAATGGACTAATTGTAAACGAAGGCAAACAAATATTTGTTTTCAGACGTGGTTCAAAAGCTATGGAAAGTTATTTATTGAACCTTGCAGAAGGTGTGGAAAACACGTCAGCAATGGATTACCACCAACCTGGAGGGACTTGAGAACATTGGAACCGTTTCATGAAGAATGCAGAAACTGTTAAATGATTTTTGTATTTGCATAATATGCACTTGCTTTAAAAATAATAAAAAGCTTGATTTGTATATTTAAGTTAGACTTTTCATTTGCTTATAAGTTATAACATTTTGTTTTCTTATTTTTTTAATATCTATAACTGCCGGCTCCTGAACCATCCATCCGAGAGAGAGAGACCTCCGATTCTTCGGGTGAACTTGCTGCACTCGATGTCCCCGAATTGGCATTAGGATTCGAACAATAACCAGCATCCAAATATTTCGTACACACGTCTGCGTCGCCTTCGCAAGGACAAGTATAAAGATTCTCACTGATGATGCCCTGTTTTTTCTGAACCGACATGTCAAAGCTTCGACACAATGCATGAACGCCCCCAGCAGCTACCAAAACTTTACATGCTCGTTCTTGTTCACGCAAACTAATATAGATTATGGTATTAAAGAGAAGTAAGATAGATCTTGCGCAAAGTCATAAAATTGACTAGGAGTGTATGATTGTAGATGAAAATGTTCAGACTGAAAACAAAAAACGACAATAGTACTTTCCATTAACCTCTGGTTCAGCTCGCCGAATAAGGGTGTCGATAAAATCAGCCTTAGTTTGAACATGAATATGTTGCTCAGGTTGGCACTTTTTGATATTAGCATAAAGTGCTGCAACGAATCCCTTTTCTTTCGATGTCGTCTCTCCCACCAGAATGTTGTAAGCTTTCTCAATCTATCCAATAAATACGAAACACATCGTCGACATCCGACACATTGGACACGATTGAGTACAGAGAGAAATGTTGTGCTGTCTATCTCGAGAGATTCGCGAAGTTAGTCGGCAGTTACTAGATTAAATTTTCTAGTGAATTCCTCCAACTCCTTGCCCTTGATATGAGAACTATCTATTGCGAGTCCTTTGCTGTTAAGATCCATTAGCATCTGATTAAAGAGAATAGATTTTCAATATATTTTCGCGTTTTCTCCGCAGCAATATCAAAGCTGAAATCCAACAAAGCCTCTATAGCAGATGGTTAAGCTGCCGAGCTGTTCAAAACGAATTAATTGTGGGTAGTTAGTTCGAATGTTCAAGGATTAATAAAATTGTACCTGTATTTGCTTCATAAGCTTCTTCAATTCTTCAAATTCGTTACTGGTAAGTCTTTTCATATTCCCCAAATTGATGTCTTTATTTCGTTGGCAATCACGACATATGTACATATATACTCGTCGATGAATCCAGCTTCACTCGGCATAATACCAACACAGCGGCCATGGAACCAGTCCTGGCATTTGTCGCAACAGATATTCGTCATAAGGTTGTTTGCATGACCAATATAGCTCCTAAGTGTCTCTGGCACGGCAACATTCTCGCAAATGAATTCAGATAATTTTTTGGATGCCCCCTCGGTAATGTCAACACATCCTATGAAACCAATTGCATACAACCAACCTAAAATCTAAGAGGTGGACAAAAGTGATTAACAAAACAGCTCTGGCAATCTAAATTCTGATGCAACTTACTTAGTGTCATCGTAAGGTGTCTTGCAAATGCAATACAATTTTTCTCGTTCCTTCAACCCTGGGAATTTCGAACTTCTTTTTGGTTAACTACTTCTACTGGTTGGCGTTTGATTTTCTTCTTCATCGTTTGGACAAATCGAAAGTATGTTTCGATTCAGCATGTAACTCATGTGAACTCCATCGTTCGCCGGTCCAGGCATATCACCCTCCGATTGGGGCTTTATAAAATGTGCCTTGTGACCGAAAATAGCTCGTGCCTGCTCGAAATCCCAAATTTGCACGGAATTATCCTGTGCAAGAATTGGAAAGTACTTTGTTGTCGACCAGTCTGAATCGCAGTCTACACCACGACGCGTTTGGAAGATTTTCATTTGAGGCCCGGCATGTTTGTCGTCTTTTATGGCCGAAATGTAATTTATGGTTTTGTTGCCATCATAGAGAAAACTTTGATCGGGAGTCGCCACACAACCGGCGACCAGATTCCAATGTGGAACAATGGGAACCTTTACTGCAGGCGTAGCCATTGTGCAAAATTGTGTTTGTGTTAGTTTTAAAAACAATGGACCCTTTAAATAATTAATATTTAACTTTATTTTTTGTTATTATTGTGATTTTCAACTTTTTATTGCGAAACTTTTTGGAATGAAATTTAATAATTTTAATGCATGCGGAGATTGACATTTGACAACTGAAAAAATAGGCCAGTTCCACCTAACAACATCTCAATGAGATCTCAATGTTACTTTGACTGAGGTAAAATCATTCGGTGGAACATAATTCTCAGTTTTCATTGAAATAAAATGGTTAGCTTACAAATTGTTGTTGCACATCTGTCAGTCACGTCAAAATAGCTGAGTGAGAAATCGAATCCAAAATAATTTCATCTCAGAAATCTCAGAAAAAAAATCTCAGTTCTCAGATGAGATTTTTTGTTCCACCTAAAAAATCTCTGAGATCTGAGATGTTGTTAGGTGGAACTGGCCTAATGTAAAAATGACAACTTAAAATGGCGTCACAACAACAAAATAGGAATTTTAGGGTGTCTACTGGCCGCAGGGCTAACAGCGAGGGCTAGTATCGGTGGAACCATTTATTTTCAAATTTTGTATGGGAATTTCGCACGACTAGCAGTCCATATATAGTAAGTCAATGTGGTTACTCGTTCGTTCGATCACTGATGAGACTCACTCACTCGTTCACTGAAGCGGTGATTCGGCCCCAGAGCGCCACAGAGCGATCCAGAGAGCACATCGAACAGATCTGTTATCGATTAAATAAATTGTCTCTTGCTATCGATATTTTTTAAATTTCCCTCCAAAGATTTCTATCTCTTCTCTTATGTCTTATCTCTGTTTTTGACGTTGATTTTCAGTTTAATTTGCATTCGTTTGGGCGTTTGGCACAATTCGTTAAATCTTGAATACCTAACAATCGCAGCTGCTTTTTGCATTTTCATAAAATATTTTGAAAGAATTTCCATACTTTGTATAACTGTGTCTACAATTTTGTAACATTCATCAATAGAATTAGGTAAGCCCTACTTGTGTAACAATTTAATCATGAAACATGAGTTGAGTACCCTGTGTGTTATATCTTTGTTAAGAATTCAACAGAGAAATGTACTGCTTGAATTTGGACAAAATGGAATTGATAAAGATTTGTTTTTTGATTTAGGAAAGTTGCCCTCCATAACTGCAAGCATACTTTACCTTTGTTTTCTTAAATTTCACAATTAATCGTTCGTTCACGTGTTGGTACGCATTTTCCTAAACATGACCATAGACGCTTGTTTTTTGCATTCCTTTTGTTAAACTGAAACTTACTATCCGGCTTACAATCCATGAAGGATCTCAGCCTGAGATACTGCAGCCTTCCATCGTGAACGGTACCTCGCATGCACTCCAGTCACCGAAACCAAGCGCTCTGGCATCCGCAGTCACTTGGTCCTTGTACCGTAGGTTCGGTCTTCCTTGTCGCCTCGAACCGGGAGGCTGGGATGAGAAGACTTTCTTGAGTAGAGCTTCGCTCGATGTGGCCGAGCTAATGTAGTCGTCTTTTCTTGGCCTTCTGGACTACATCCACATCTTGGTACTGCTCATACAGTTTTCGGTTGAACCTTCTTCTCCATTCGCCATCGTCGCATACGGGACCGAAAATCCGTCGAAGAATTTTTCTTTCGAAAGTGCCCAGTATCAATTCCCTTTTTTTTACTTATCGTCCAGCCCTCGGCGCCGTAGAGTAGGACTGGTAAAATCAAAGTTTTGTATAGCAGACACTTTGTCTTTCGAGTTAGGAGTTTTGAACCCAGTTGTTTCTTCTTCGGATCTCCACTAAGGTGTCGTTCGTGGGATTGATGTTTGTTCCAAGGTGAACTTAACTACCTCGAAATTGCTGCTACCAACAGTGACGTTTTGTCCTAGACTGTGGACAGATGTTGCTTTGTTTCTTGATAGCATGTACTTTGTTTTGTCCTTATTCACTTCAAGGCCATCGAGCTTCGCCGGTTCTGCAATCGCTGTGAAGGCCTCAATCACAGCTCTCTTGGATCAGCCGATGATGTCTATGACGTTCGCATAGCCTAGCAGCCGGGTGGAGTTGTCAAAAATAATGTTTTCCGTGCTCACACCTGCCTTTCGCACTATCTGCTCCAGGAGTATGTTGAAGAATTCACATGACAGCGCATCTCCTTGTCTAAACCCTGCGCATGTTTCTATCCGTTCATTATTATAATGAACAGTTCATTATTTGAACAAAATGTTCATTATGAATTATTGTGTTGAGAAGCACTTTTTCATGACAGATTGATACTCTTTGAAGTTTTGTAAGTTGAAAGATGAAAATAAAAACTATGGGTACGAGTAGGACTTGAATCCACGACGTTCTGCTTAGCAGCCAACGCACCTAACCACCAAGCCACGGACAAAACGGACCAAATTTTTACATGACCAAAAATTAAGGCAAAAAATACTGCAATGTCCCAAAGGCAGTAAGAATTTTTGGTCATTTGTAAAAAATATGAAGAATTTTTCATCTTCCTTAGTCCTTACGCTCGTTGACAATGACACTCCAGTTGTTAGCTCTCTCGTGAAAGCTAAACTTTTCGCTTGGCAGTTCGCCTCAAATTCAACGCTGCCGGAGAAAGTCATGTCTCCCCCAGTCCTTAAGCGCGCCAAGTGGAAAGTAAGATTGTTGCACTCGATATTTCAAAGGCATTTGATAAAGTTTGGCATCTTGCTCTTTCATCGAAAATGCGTGCTTTCGGTATCGATGAATCCCTTCTTCGTTGGATTAGAAACTTTCTTTCGAACGGAATTGTTGACTGTCATCTTACTTACTTACTTAAGGTGGCGCTACAGTCCGGTGTGGACTTGGGCCTCTAACAACAGTGTCCGCCAGTCAGCTCGGTGCCTAGCTAGCTGTCTCCAGTTTTGCACTCCAAGTTGATTGAGGTCCTCTTCCACTTGTGTGCGCCACCTGAGTCGCGGTCTTCCTCTCCTTCTGCGTCCCTAGGGAATAGTGTCGAAGGCTTTCCGGGCCGGAGCATTGGTGTCCATGCGCTCTAAATGGCCGAGCCATCTGAGTCTCTGGACCTTGACCCTTCTGGCTAGGTTCACGTCGTTGTACAACCCGTAAAGTTCGCTGTTTTATCTCCTTCTCCATTCCCCATCAATACACACGGGGCCAAAGATGACGCGAAGAATTTTCCTTTCGAAACAGCCTAAGGCACATTCATCCGATTTTGTTAGGGTCCATGCTTCTGCACCATACAACAGGACAGGGATGATGAGGGTGTTGTACAGTTTAACCTTAGTTGCTCGAGAGAGGGCTTTCCACTCAGTTGCTTTCTTAGCCCAAAAAAACAGCGATTAGCAAGAGTAATTCTTCGTCTTATCTCAGCGCTGGTGTTATTGTCCGTGTTGATAGCGGAGCCTAGGTAAACAAACTCCTTAACTACCTCGAAGTTGTATGCGTCTATTGTGACGTTCTATCCGAGCCGTCGATGTTGGGTGTCCTTACTTGAAGACAGCATGTACTTCGTTTTTCCCTCATTTACCGCTAAACCCATTTTTGCCGCTTCTGTCTCAATCTTCACAAAGGCGCCATTGACATCACGTTGTGTTCTTCCCATTATATCAATATCGTCGGCGTTATAGAAGATAGTGCGTCTGGTGTTGATGGTGGAGTTTTGGACTATCTTCTCAAGAACAAAAAATCGCACGACAGTGCATCGCCTTGTCTGAATCCTTTTTTGACCTCGAATGATTTCGTAAGCTCATTGCCAACCTTGATAGAGCAGCGTGAGTTCTCCATCTTCATTTTGCACAAGCGAACGAGCTTGGCAGGGACGCCAAAACTAGACATGGCTTTATACAGTTCGTCTCTGTAGATGCTGTCATACGCGGCCTTAAAATCAATGAAGAGGTGGTGGGTATCGATTTGGAGTTCATAGGTTTTTTCCAGGATCTGCCGCAACGTGAAAATTTGGTCGATGGTAGACTTTCCTGGCCTGAAGCCACATTGATAAGGACCAATCAGATTGTTGAAGAAAGTCTTCAGACGTTCACATATTACGGCAGAGAGGATCTTGTAGGCGATGTTAAGCAGACTGATTCCTCTGTAGTTGGCGCAGTTTAGAGGATCTCTCTTTTTCAGGATCGGGCAAACAATGCTGAGGTTCCATTCATCGGGCATGCATTCCTACTACCATATCTTACAGATGATTTGGTGCATGCTCCTATCTAGCTCGTCGCCTGCTGCTTTGGACAGCTCGGCAGCTAGACCATCTGTTCCAGCGGCTTTGTTGGATTTCAGCCATGATATCAGCAAAATCGATCACCCTCAATCCGTCATCGGAAGTGGTGTCGTGCAGGCTGTGCTTTCCGACTGTTCCGCCAAAGATGTCCTCTTTTCCCAGCTTTGCGTTAAAATCGCCGAGGAAAATTTTCATGTCATAGCTAGGACATTGCTCATAAGTAGTGATGGGATCATTCGAATGATATAATCGATTATAATCGATTATGACAATCATTCGAGATCATTCGATTATTGAAATCATTCGAATGATTTCTCAAATCCTGCTACAACTACTATTCAAAATTAAAATCTCAAATGAGAAAAAAATCGAATGACGATTATTAGTATTCGAATGACCATTATTATCATTCGAATGCAAATAATCGATTATTAGTATTCGAATGAAAAATCATTCGAATGAATAATCGATTATTAATAATCGAAAGAAAAATCATTCGAATGAAAATAGTACTCGAATGAAAAGAATCGATCATTAGTATTCGCATAAAAACAAATCGAATGATGATTATTTTAAGTTTTAATTCGAATGACGATTTTATTTCTAGTTAAATTTGCAAATCTTTGCAATGGAATTTTGTTTATGATTTTTGGTTACTTTTTTAAAGGCAAACAAAAATTTGTATTTGGAGATTCTTTGCTTTTTTTTGATATATGTACATGATTGGTAGAAATTTTTGCGAATTAGTGTTTAAAAAATGAATACGGAACATTGTTTATAGCTAAGAAGAATAACAGGCTATTTTTAAAAATGTTTCTAAAATGAAATTGAACAATAAACCCAGGTCGGTACCTACCATCTGAGAGGGTATTTTCTAAGGCAGGTCTATTGACGAATGACCGTCAATATTATTATACCTGTAAATTAGCTCATTGTGCACTGTAAACTTTAAATTTTTCACCATTTTCATTGGATTTCGTAATTCGAATGATCATTCGAACGATCATTCGATTATTCAAATCATTCGAATACTATTTTCTCGATTATTGAAATCATTCGATTATGCCCATCACTACTCATAAGTGTCGTCCTCTTTCTCTTCTGTGGGGGCATGCGCGCATATTAGGCTAATGTTGCCGAACTAAGCCTTGATTCGGATCGTCGTGATGCGTTCGCTTACACATTTGAAGCTCAAGACTTTTTGCCTGAGTCTGCTTCAGACGACGAATCCGCATCCAAAGAGTCGCTGTTGTTGCTCCCGGTAACAATCCCCATAGCAGATGTCACAGTTTTTCATCCTCCGTTTGCACGGTCCATCCCATCGCATTTTCTATTCTATTAAGTGACCTAACATTCCACGTGCATATCCGAAATTCGTTGTCCTTAAAACATTTGCTTGGGTCGTCATCAGTGTATCCGTCCGTTTCGGAGGCCTGTTGTATCTTCGCAACTACATCTTTTTCTACGTAGTCGGGAAGTCACCACGACATACAGTCCCAACCTGGAGTACCAGGTACTTGATGGGACTCCAAGTACAAGAGCCGGAAAAACCGCTCCTTTTACGGCCTGGGCTTCAATTCCCTTCGTTGTAGGGAATTAGGAGTAACAGCCTGCTCCGCTCTGACCTGTCGACCATGGGAGGCCCTTCTGCGAAAACAAGTTTCGCGATCGCATAGGTCCAAGCTACATCGTAGTAGTTATCGAAAGCCGCTCCGCCACCCCATGGAAGGTTAAGTTTATACTCTAACGAAAATATTTCCATTGAAAAGTGCTTTCGTCGGTTAGTATATTCATTTGTAATCGCTTTTTGCAAATCAAAGTTCTGTAAGCTGTCACATTGAAACTAGTTTCTTTTTAAATATTCCAGAATTCTTTAACGGTCAGCGCCTAGTCTGAAACACTCATAATCAATACCTGCCGTTGGGTCTAAGGAAACCAAATTTCTATAAAAGAGCGTAGGCTACAATAAGGTCAGTTTAATTTGCATTTGTTGAGACTTGCCAAAATTAAAGTATTGCTTGTTTTCCAGAAACTGAAAAAAAAACATTAACAAGGACAATAAGATACCGAAAATGAGTCTATCAGACATGCTGGATACAATTTGCAGAGACAACTTAGACGAGTTAAGAACATTAGTTTCAACGCAAAAATGTAGTGATACTCAATATCTTCGAAACACTCTGCTTCTTTACGCCGTTCAAGAAAACAAGAAAGTAATTACGGAATTCCTTCTCCAAGTTGGGTCCAATCCAAACTCAGGAAACCATTTATCAATAACACCACTTCACAATGCTGCAGAAAATGGTAACTTGGAAATTATGGAAATACTCCTTAACCACGATGCTGATATAAATGCAAAGGATAATTATGGGACTTCCCCCCTCATGTATGCTATTAGAAATAAGAGATACTATGCAACCGAATTGTTATTAGAACGAGGAGTTCGTTTATTGCCTGACAATGATGGAAGAAGTCCACTTCATGTTGCCGCTACACGGGGTTCATTGAAAATAACTAAATTGCTTTTGAAAAACGGGGCTCCTGTCAACGCGGTTATTACTTGCGGCTTCAAGAAAGGATATACACCACTTCACTGTGCCTGTTCCTCATATGGATTCGACATAGACATCATAGAATTTCTCTTAAGCAATGAAGCTGGTGTTGATTTAAGAACTGAACGCGGGTTGACACCTCTCCATATTGCAAGCCAAGAAGGAAATGTTCAAGTAATTAATTTGCTTCTTAATCACAATTCTGATATTGATGGACGAGAAAATAATGGATATACCCCACTTTACTTGGCAATCGGATCCAAAAAGGAAGGTGCTGCACTTTTGTTGATTAACAGAGGAGCTAAACTAGACGATGAGTTTAGCAATGGGAAAAGAATTCTTAGTTTGGCACTAGAGAACAGATTATCGAGTACAGTTGAAGAAATTTTAATTCGCTATCCTGAACCGCAAGGTGAGATTAAAAAATGTAAACAAATATTCGAAAGTTTACCTCAAGAGATGATCAACATTCTGTTAAAGTATTGTTTTGATATTGAATTTCTTCATGTTGCAATACGGAAGGGCTATATTCAAATAATCGAAAGCGTTTTAAAGGACAGACTTGATTTGACGGAAAATGTTGATGACTCTTTTTTGCACATTGCTGTCAAAAGCAGACAGATTAAATCAGTCCAAGTATTAATCGCCCATGGAGCAGATGTAAATGCCAAAGATGAAACAGGAATGACTCCCTTGCTGTATGCAGTTGTAGACAACAATGACTTCTGGACTTCATCACAAATTTTATATGAAGCTGATGTCAAGATTGCCAAAATGCTTTTGGCCGCCGGAGCTGATTTAAATGCAGCAACTACAACAGAAAAACTAACCCCGCTTCATGTCGCCTGTAAAAGGAGTAAACCAAAATTAGTTCAAGTTTTCTTGGATCACAAGGCTGATGTAAACTTAAGGGATAAAAATGGCAAGACAGCACTTCATTTTGCTGCTGCAGGCAAATGCAATAATTCAACTCAATTATTGCTTGGAAATAAGGCGAACGTAAATTCACAAGATATCGACGGTTTTACAGCTCTCCACATTGCAATTGATTCAAAAAACCGTCACGCCGTAAAATTGCTTCTTAAATTTGGTGCTGACATTAATATCAAGAATAGAAATAACCATACCCCAATGGGTATACTGTATCGTCGTCGAAGACATTACAGAGCGTATGAAAGTGACTACCTGACCCTGAAACACGCATTAGCTCTTGAAGCTATCAATTTATACTACGCCAAAGATTCAAGATCATTTTTCCCAAAATTAGATTCCACTGTTCAGATAAAAATGGAATCACACTTTGAAAATTGCAAACAGGAAATTGAAAAGTTGAAATTGGTGAAGGTGCCCGGTTATAATTTGACTTGTTACGCCTTGATGACGAGGAGTATTCATTCTGTGGCAAGTTATATTACAAATGAAGACCTCATTACACATTTTCAATCCGATGATATTACAACTGAATTCCCAATATATGCACCGATTATTCAAGGCCGCTTGCGAAATGCTTTCCATAGACGTCCACTAGTTTGCGGTGCAGGTGAATTTTTAAATTATTATCTTAAAATGCCGCATGTATGCGTTAACCATATACTAAGCTACTTGAGTTCAGATGATTTGAAGAACGTCAGGGATGCAATGTAAGTCGCTGCTACCTTATATTAAGACTTCTTAACCTTTATTTTCAACAGAACCAAAAAATATATACGTATTGTGTTTGTATGAATATTATTATTTTCTTTTGTTTGTATTTTTTGGAATAAACTTAATTGTATGAATTTCTGATGAGTTTGTTTGGTTAAACGCACTAATGTCTGGAATTATTGGATCGAAACAGATCATGACGAAAATTTCGTCATATAAAAAATATGAAGAAAGAAAAACTTAAGATTAACAGCCTGATTCTCCCCATCATCACTGATACCTAACGTGACCATACGTGTCCCGGTAAAAGATCTCGGGACCCCAAACTGTCCCGTTTATCATAATTTCACATACGCAGAGATTTAATAAAAACATCACTCACAATGAATCGATACCTGCCGTGCCAAGTCCGGCTTCAAACATCTTGTGTAGAACAAGATCTTTGGAAGTTTTTAATCACGACAAAACACTGAAATACCCTCCCAGTGGCAAATTTCCCAATTTTCACCAAACGATTCACCAAGGAATGGAAGCTTCACTCATGAATTTGAAGGTGAATCATTTGGAAAATTTAGGTACACAGGGCTGTCGTTGGAGTTTACCAAGTGAATTTCTTGGTGAATATGCATCAGTGAAATCATTGAATAAAAGTATTGTATGTTTTCGTTTGTTCTCTATCTTTAATTAAATGTCAAATGATAGCTCATTGGTGAACTCATTTCTTTTTTGAAAGTTATTGCCAGAGGAATTAAAAAAAAAAAGAATGACTTCTGATTTTAAAACCAGAATGTTTTTTTCAGATTCCAGATTGCCAATTGAAAACGCCATTAGTTTGTGTGTTGGCTATTAGCTGTTACACAGAATCAAATCCTACTCGTGCCCATATCCCATAAACTTTCAAGAAAAAAGTACTTCGCCGTTCAGGATCGGCCTTTAGGTTTGGTTAGGTTAGGTTAGGTGATAAGGGGTATGCACAGCGTGAGACTGTTGAGTACACGGGGGACGGGGGCCTACTTGTCCATTGTAATCCCCTATAAAAGAAATAAAAGTTAGCAGCGATGCTCCTCAATTTTGCCGATTAACGTAGACTGGCTCGTTAACGAACCAGCCTGTGCTATCTATAAATTTCCTCATGTTTGCCATTGAGACCTGTGATGTGCTTTTTGTTTCTCAGCCGAGGTATCGCTCGACGGTGCCAAGGTCTATTGAAGAAAACACGAAACTCCAATGGTAGGTCTTCTGAACCTAATAACAAATTCTTTATTTGGAAACACTAAACAACTATAATTATTGAGATTAAAGTTAATTTAATAGGTTTGGCTTGGTTCTTTAGTGTGTCACTTCCGGTAAGAGATCAGTATAGGATATAGCTTCCGTTTGTATGATGTCCGACTTTCTGCTGTCTTGACTGGCGGTAAGGCTGACGTCACTGAGTTTCTGGTTCCTGTTTCCGTTGGCGTGTAGTGCTTGCTCGACCGGTTTATTTCCGGGGGACCAGCAGGTTCGTTTACGACCCCTGGTGGCACGTTGGCACGGCAGGCAATAGCTCTGGTGGATCGGCAGGTTTATTTACGGCCCCTGGTGGCACGTTGGCACGGCAGGCAATAAGCTC
Organism: Sphaerophoria taeniata; assembly: GCA_943590905.1. NCBI lineage: Eukaryota > Metazoa > Arthropoda > Insecta > Diptera > Syrphidae > Sphaerophoria > Sphaerophoria taeniata. Next base: position 267,442,291 of record OX016540.1, read on the forward strand.
TGGTGGCACAGCAGGCAATAGCTCTGGTGGATCGGCAGGTTTATTTACGGCCCCTGGTGGCACGTTGGCACGGCAGGCAATAAGCTCTGGTGGCACGACAGGCAATAGCTCTGGTGGATCGGCAGGTTTATTTACGGCCCCTGGTGGCACGTTGGCACGGCAGGCAATAAGCTCTGGTGGCACAGCAGGCAATAGCTCTGGTGGATCGGCAGGTTTATTTACGGCCCCTGGTGGCACGTTGGCACGGCAGGCAATAAGCTCTGGTGGCACAGCAGGCAATAGCTCTGGTGGATCGGCAGGTTTATTTACGGCCCCTGGTGGTACGTTGGCACGGCAGGCAATAAGCTCTGGTGGCACAGCAGGCAATAGCTCTGGTGGCACAGCAGGCAATAGCTCTGGTGGATCGGCAGGTTTATTTACGGCCCCTGGTGGCACGTTGGCACGGCAGGCAATAAGCTCTGGTGGCACAGCAGGCAATAGCTCTGGTGGATCGACAGGTTTATTTACGGCCCCTGGTGGCACGTTGGCACGGCAGGCAATAAGCTCTGGTGGCACAGCAGGCAATAGCTCTGGTGGATCGGCAGGTTTATTTACGGCCCCTGGTGGCACGTTGGCACGGCAGGCAATAAGCTCTGGTGGCACAGCAGGCAATAGCTCTGGTGGATCGGCAGGTTTATTTACGGCCCCTGGTGGTACGTTGGCACGGCAGGCAATAAGCTCTGGTGGCACAGCAGGCAATAGCTCTGGTGGCACAGCAGGCAATAGCTCTGGTGGATCGGCAGGTTTATTTACGGCCCCTGGTGGCACGTTGGCACGGCAGGCAATAAGCTCTGGTGGCACAGCAGGCAATAGCTCTGGTGGATCGACAGGTTTATTTACGGCCCCTGGTGGCACGTTGGCACGGCAGGCAATAAGCTCTGGTGGCACAGCAGGCAATAGCTCTGGTGGATCGGCAGGTTTATTTACGGCCCCTGGTGGCACGTTGGCACGGCAGGCAATAAGCTCTGGTGGCACGGCAGGCAATAGTTTTGGTGGATCGGCAGGTTTATTTACGGCCCCTGGTGGCACGTTGGCACGGCAGGCAATAGCTCTGGTCGATCTGCAGGTTTATTTACGGCCCCTGGTGGCACGTTGGCACGGCAGGCAATAGCTCTGGTCGATCTGCAGGTTTATTTACGGCCCCTGGTGGCACGTTGGCACGGCAGGCAATAGCTCTGGTCGATCTGCAGGTTTATTTACGGCCCCTGGTGGCACGTTGGCACGGCAGGCAATAGCTCTGGTCGATTTGCAGGTTTATTTACGGCCCCTGGTGGCACGTTGGCACTGCAGGCAATAGCTCTGGTCGATCTGCAGGTACATGAATGGCCCCTGGTGACACGGCGAACAAATCTCCTTCAATATTTAAAGCCCCTTACCACTGGTGGGGGGAAGCCTTAAAATTTAAATTGCGGTTGCTGCACGGTCGGAAATGAGGACGGTTTCCTTCGATGTTAAAACCCCTTACCACTGGTGGGGGGAAGCTTTAGCAACGAAATTGCGGTCGGCGGCGGGAAGGACCAAAAACACTCAGTTCAAAACTAGAAAGTTGAAATGACAACTAAATGTAGTGATGAAAAGTAGTGGTAGTGGTGAATTTAGTACGAAAGTACTCTTCCTCATATGAACTTTTTTACTAAAACCAGATGTGAATTGTATGATCATGAAAGTCAAACTTTCATGTGTTTCGATGTAACTTGCTGTCGTGCATAAAGAATGTTGCCGATGGTAAACGTAAACATGCCATGTGTAAGTGAGTCATACGAGATGCTTTGTCTATGCATTGACTGGTATGAATTCAAGGCCAAATTAAATGTACCTATGCAATATATGCACGAATTAGTTTTGCCTGCATATGGGATTTCTGAAGCGAGAGTGAATTGTATAAATTCGAAATGCAAAATTTGCCGTGCATTTAGGCTTTAGTTGGAAAAATTGATATTGTTGTATGAGAGCATGTAACGCTTCGTTACATACCCCCCTCCTTTCGGAGACGAGAACCTTCTCCTCTAACTCCCTTCGAAACGAATCAAAAGATTTTTTTTTTCTTTTTCTCTTTTCTTTTATTGAACAAAAAGAACTTTTTTCAACTTAAAATACTTCGATTACTACAATAATAGAAAATAAAAGAAATAATAATTCCTAACAACAAAAAAAAAAATAAACAAAACAATAGAACTTCAAAAAAAAAAACGAAAAAAAAACTCTTTATCGTTGAAAAAAAACTTTGTTTGGGGACAATCATCCTTTCTTATGGCTCGAAAGTAACCTTTTTTCTGATGCCGCGGCATTCGAGGATAGCCTCCCCGGGCTTGATAATTCGGGCCATAACGTTTCCAGTCCGTCGCTTGAATCTCAACCTTTGTCGCCGGAACTGCTTGTTGTATAGTGGGTGTCCGGTGATATCGATGTTCTGCAAGGGATCCAGGTGCTGTTTCCTACCTTCTGTTATGGAAGGGCCGGCTACACTAACCAAGGCTGGGAAGCGGATCTGGTCCGTTCCGGTGGTGACAACATTTGTTGATGAACTGGCGGTGGTCTGCGATACGACTTCCATCGGGACTGGTTGGCAAACGGCGAAACTAGCGTCCTGACCGGTAGTTGTTACTGCCGATGTTCGTTTGGCTGGTGGCTTCCCGGCAGACCCTGGCGATTGGGGAGATCTGCGATTCTCGGGCCTGGCAGAGGCGGCATAAGTTTTCGTGACCGTCGAAATGGAAGCGATGGCGGATGTGGTAGGACCAGAGCGGGCGGCTGTGGTGGCGGGTGGCTGCGAATTTGTTGGTCGGTGTGGCTTTTCCTTTTTCTTGAGAAGTAGGCTCCTGTCGGGGTTTTTCCGGCTGCCTGACCTCGGTCGAGACGGGGCTTCCTTTTGGGCTGGAGCGGCGTTGTTGGGCGCTTCCTTTTTGGTGCACACTTTGCGGCTTCCGGTCGTAGAGGGCGCAGGTAGATTTGGTAGATATACCACGGATCGGATTTCGGGTTGGCTTGGTTTTATTTTTGCCGGTCTTGTTGGCTGCCTTTCCCAAAGCTGGGGTGCTGCTTCACGTTGCTCCATAGTTGGTCTGACTCCGGCGGCGGTCGAACTTGAAATGAAATTTAGCTGAGAATTTTCGTCTCCATTATGACTCGTTTTCTCGAATCCCTTGAGGTCTTTGACATGTGATGTTACGGTACTTCTCCTTTTTTTCTTGTCTGTTTCTACGCTTCTCAATACTACGATGACTGGTGAGGAGAATTTTATCACTTCGTACGGACCTTCGTAGCGAGGGGCGAGCTTTTCTGTGAAATGCCTAGAGGCAGAGGAGAGGGTTTTAACTTTTTTGTACACTTGTTCTCCTATACTAGGTCTCCACGCTCTTCGTCGTAAGTTATACCCCTGTGCTTGCTTTTGCGCAGCCTTTTGTAGATTTACCTTAACCAGTTCGTATATCGCCTTCATCCTCTCTCTTCTTGCGGTCGTATCTTCCTCATTGTTGTTGTTGTGAGGCAGTGTAAGGGAATGTGGGGTCCTTATTTCTCTGCCGAAATTAAGGAAAGCAGGGGTAAAACCAGTAGAGGCATGCTTACTAGTGTTTATAGCAAAAGTAAACTCGGGAATGTGTTCATCCCAAAACCTCTGATTACCCTCCATATATTGCGCAATCATAGTTTTTATGACTCGGTTCACCCTTTCTGTTGGGTTTTCTTGGGGGAAATACGGGACCGTGAATCTTTGCTGTATACCCATTTCGTCTAAATAGGCTTTAACCGCGCTGCTGGTAAACTGACTGCCGTTATCCGAGAGAAGCACTCGGGGAATACCGAAATGTGCTATTATTCTCTCCCTCAATGCTTTGATCACAGCTTGAGACGTAGCAGCTCTTAGGGGTACGGCTTCTACCCACTTCGTGAATTTATCCACCATCACCAGCATCACTGTACTCCCCTTCATAGATCGAGGCAGTGGTCCTACAAAGTCCATGCAAACAGTGTCCCATGGACTGTCGACTATGCTACTGTACATCAGGCCACTCGGTTTCTGTTGGGATGCCTTAAACTCCCTACAATTGCGACATTCTTTGACATACTTAGCTATGTCTCTGCACATGCCGGGCCAGTAGTAGTGTTGCATTATTCTGGAAGCAGTCTTGGCTACTCCTAAATGCCCGGCGGTCGTTATATCATGGTTCTCGTAAAGTATTGTAGCTCTTTCGGCGGCGGAGACGCATAGCTTCCAGTCTGTTTCTTGACTAGCTAGCGGATGTGCTACAAACTGTCTATACAGTCGGTCGTTCATAATTTTATAGTCAGGATATTTTTCGGGGTCTTTTTGTACTTGAGCCATTCGTTTCTCAGCCCAATCTTTCGGACAGCTGTTTAGGAGGGCTAAGTCACTTTGACAGGCGGGTAGGGGGTCTCTGGATAATGCGTCGGCGACAACATTCATCGCCCCTTTTCTATACTTTATTTCAAAATCATATTGTTGCAACTCGATGGCCCATCGGGCTAAACGACCGGAGGGGTTATCCAAAGAGTGAAGCCATTTTAAGGAGTGGTGATCGGTCACTACCACAAAGTGGTAGCCTTCTAAATAGGGTCTCATTTTCCTTATTCCAAAAAGGATTGACAGGCACTCTTTTTCGGTGACGGAGTACTTCTTTTCCAAATCTGTGAGTGTTCTGCTGGCATAGGCTATCACTCGCTCTTGATCGCCTGAGTTCTGGCTTAGTACTACGCCTAGCCCGAAGTGGCTAGCGTCGGTGTGTAAAGTGAAAGTTAAATTGAAGTCGGGACACATGAGGACCGGAGCTTCCGTTAGCCTCTTCTTCAGTTCCAACAACGCGCTATCTTGTTCGGGGCCCCACACCCAGGCTTGATTTTTCTTGAAGAGCTTCGTAAGTGGAGTAGTGACGATTGAAAAATCTTTGATGAACCTCCTATACCAGGAAGTCATACCTATTAGACGGCGTAGTTCTTTTACATTACTGGGTGCTTTCAGTTCTTTCACGGCGGTTATTTTGTCGGGGTCGGTGGCTATACCCTGGTCGCTGACGACGTGCCCCAGGTACTTCAGTTCTCTTTTACAAAATTCGCACTTTTCTTTGTTTATTCTCAAATTCACGGCTTGTAGCCTCCTGAACACTTCCTTTAAATGGACCATGTGTTCGTCAAAGGTTTCACTTACCACGATTATATCGTCTAAGTAAGCGAAAGCATAATGGTCCATCTCCGGACCTATAACTCCATCTAACATCCTTTGGAAAGTTGCGGCTGCAGAATTCAACCCGCATGGCATCACTTTCCACTGGAATAAGCCCCTCCCGGGAACTGTGAAGGCGGTCGCTGGCCTTGATGCCGGATCTAGTGGAATCTGCCAATACCCCTGTTTAAGGTCAATCGTCGAAATAAAATTGGCTTTCCTCAGCTTGTCTAAAATGGCAAAGATCTGTGGGAGTGGATACGCATCCATCACCGAAATTTTGTTCAGCTGACGATAGTCTACGCAGACTCGCCATTGCCCAGTCTTCTTTTTCACGAGGACTATTGGGGAGCTGTACGGACTGTTTGATGGTTCGATTTTGTCGTCTTTGAGCAGCTCGTCGATCTCGTCATCAATGACTTTTTGCATTGCCGGGTTTTTAGGATAATACCTTTGTTTAAAAGGTTGTTCGGTCTTCAACTTTATGACATGGACGGCTGCATTAGTGGTTTTGGGAAGGTGATCGAATTTGGGCAATTCTGAATTGAGTAGGTCGGTTAACTGCCCTTCCTGTTGCCAAGATAATGGCTTGCCACCCAGTAAACAAAATTCGTCGCGGTCTGGCTTTGGCTCATCAACATAGTTTGACAGCGAGATCTCTTTTCCCCCTAGAGTCATTTTAAAACCAGCGCTTTGAAGGATATCGACGGCCAAAATCATTTCTTCGCTGAGTTGGGGCATATAAGTGACCTCCCCTTGGACTGGGTGTCCAGCGGCATACACGGTGACGGCGTAATGTTCCTCGCTCTCGACGGGCTCCCCGTTCACCACATAGGTTAAATGCTTTTGTAGCCGGAATGGCATATCTTTTTCTAGGAGGTGTTGTCGCGTTGAACAATTAATAAATGACTTTGTGGCACCGGTGTCAAGTAAGGCCCTTATAGACTTGCCCTCAATGGTGACTGGCAGAAAACATCTTGTATCGGTTCTGGGGCCGGGCTTCTCTTCTATTTTTGGAGTTGACGGTCCCGGGCCCTCCGGTTTAAACGTTATATTTTCTTGTCGATCCTCGAGATGTGACGTGTCTAAAAGAGTGGATGACTTAGGGTGGCCACGGCGTCGCGGCGGAAGGTAATTAGTCTTCAACGAGGAGGCGCGATCTCTGTGGCAGTCACACTCGCTCGTGAGGCGACCATCCTGGCCACAGTACGAGCAGAACATACGGAACGGACGGCGGCAATTATTCTTGGAGTGTCCACGCTGCTTGCAATTCCAGCAATGCGTGGACCTGTCGTACTGGGTAGATGGTAATGCTGGTCGGTCGGCGTTATGTGCGAAAGAGACTCTTTGGGAATTAGACGTCGTTCTGTTAACGATGTTGGGGACCCAAGCTGACGGCGGCGGCGGTGAAACATGTCTCAAACTGCGGTCTTGGCTTTGAATGTATTCATATTCTTCTGCCAATTGCAAAAGTTAGTCCAGGCTCTCGAAGTCCCTCCGTTTTATATACAGATGGTACTCCGGTCTGAGACTGTTATAGATCCGGTCTACACTCTCTGACACTCTCATGGTAGGGTGACGATGTATCAAATATTGGGTAGCTTGTATGTAGTCACGGGCTTTTTCTCTGGGCCCTTGTCTCTTTCTCAGGATTTCATCTTCTAATTTATGGATGAAACGGGGTGGCAGGAAATGGCTCATGAAGAGATTACGGAAATCAGTCCAATCATGCAATCTACCACGATTAATTCGGTACCATTCCAGGGCCGTACCCCTCATGACTTCTGGTAGTGTTTTTAAAAGGTCGTCGAAGCATATGTCATAGCATGTAGCTAACTCTTCGATTCTTTCCAGGAACTCTAAAGCGTTTCCGGAGGAGTCGAATTTCAAGTTCCATTTTCTGACCGTGTTCATGATCTCTGCGTCATGACGGTGAACATTACTGGGAGACCCTTCCAACATGGACGGCTCTTGTGTAAAAATGCGATTTCGGTTATTGACGGATTTGTCTGGGGGCTACAGGTCGGATGTCTGGGTAGCAATAGCGACTCGGGTAGGAACATGGAGGTTTACTTCCTTCTCATTCTGAGATTGCGGAGTTTGTTTTTCCTCACCCGTGCTTCGGGTTTCTTCCTTATATTCCCTCTCACTCGCGGTCTTTGCGATTTCTTCGCATAGATTTTGCGTAGACTTCCTCTGTCTGGCTTCTTTAACGTGGGTGCTGAAACGCGCCCTTAAAGCGTCTAAAGTACCACTGGTGTCTAATCCCAGACGATCCATTTTCTCTATTAGTTCCTGTTTCCGGAGAAGGTACATGGCTCCTAGGCTAGCGATGTAGTCAAATCCTTCTTCCGTTTCAGACATGGCGGTGTGTTCGGTTGTGTTTCCGGTTAAGTGTTTCTTGAATTTGTCTTTGCGGTATGGACCTGTAGGTCCCTGCTCGGGCGCCAATTTGTGATGTGCTTTTTGTTTCTCAGCCGAGGTATCGCCCGACGGTGCCAAGGTCTATTGAAGAAAACACGAAACTCCAATGGTTGGTAGGTCTTCTGAACCTAATAACAAATTCTTTATTTGGAAACACTTAACAACTATAATTATTGAGATTAAAGTTAATTTAATAGGTTTGGCTTGGTTCTTTAGTGTGTCACTTCCGGTAAGAGATCAGTATAGGATATAGCTTCCGATTGTATGATGTCCGACTTTCTGCTGTCTTGACTGGCGGTAAGGCTGACGTCACTGAGTTTCTGGTTCCTGTTTCCGTTGGCGTGTAGTGCTTGCTCGACCGGTTTATTTCCGGGGGACCAGCAGGTACGTTTACGGCCCCTGGTGGCACGTTGGCACGGCAGGCAATAGCTCTGGTGGATCGGCAGGTTTATTTACGGCCCCTGGTGGCACGTTGGAACGGCAGGCAATAAGCTCTGGTGGCACAGCAGGCAATAGCTCTGGTGGATCGGCAGGTTTATTTACGGCCCCTGGTGGCACGTTGGCACGGCAGGCAATAAGCTCTGGTGGCACGGCAGGCAATAGCTCTGGTGGATCGACAGGTTTATTTACGGCCCCTGGTGGCACGTTGGCACGGCAGGCAATAGCTATGGTCGATCTGCAGGTTTATTTACGGCCCCTGGTGGCACGTTGGCACGGCAGGCAATAAGCTCTGGTGGCACGGCAGGCAATAGCTCTGGTGGATCGGCAGGTTTATTTACGGCCCCTGGTGGCACGTTGGCACGGCAGGCAATAGCTCTGGTCGATCTTCAGGTTTATTTACGGCCCCTGGTGGCACGTCGGCACGGCAGGCAATAGCTCTGGTCGATCTGCAGGTTTATTTACGGCCCCTGGTGGCACGTTGGCACGGCAGGCAATAAGCTCTGGTGGCACGGCAGGCAATAGCTCTGGTGGATCGGCAGGTTTATTTACGGCCCCTGGTGGCACGTTGGCACGGCAGGCAATAAGCTCTGGTGGCACGGCAGGCAATAGCTCTGGTGGATCGGCAGGTTTATTTACGGCCCCTGGTGGCACGTTGGCACGGCAGGCAATAAGCTCTGGTGGCACGGCAGGCAATAGCTCTGGTGGATCGGCAGGTTTATTTACGGCCCCTGGTGGCACGTTGGCACGGCAGGCAATAAGCTCTGGTGGCACGGCAGGCAATAGCTCTGGTGGATCGGCAGGTTTATTTACGGCCCCTGGTGGCACGTTGGCACGGCAGGCAATAAGCTCTGGTGGCACGGCAGGCAATAGCTCTGGTGGATCGGCAGGTTTATTTACGGCTCCTGGTGGCACGTTGGCACGTTGGCACGGCAGGCAATAAGCTCTGGTGGCACAGCAGGCAATAGCTCTGGTGGATCGGCAGGTTTATTTACGGCCCCTGGTGGCACGTTGGCATGGCAGGCAATAAGCTCTGGTGGCACAGCAGGCAATAGCTCTGGTGGATCAGCAGGTTTATTTACGGCCCCTGGTGGCACGTTGGCACGGCAGGCAATAAGCTCTGGTGGCACAGCAGGCAATAGCTCTGATGGATCGGCAGGTTTATTTACGGCCGCTGGTGGCACGTTGGCACGGCAGGCAATAAGCTCTGGTGGCACAGCAGGCAATAGCTCTGATGGATCGGCAGGTTTATTTACGGCCCCTGGTGGCACGTTGGCACGGCAGGCAATAAGCTCTGGTGGCACAGCAGGCAATAGCTCTGGTGGATCGGCAGGTTTATTTACGGCCCCTGGTGGCACGTTGGCACGGCAGGCAATAAGCTCTGGTGGCACGGCAGGCAATAGCTCTGGTGGATCGGCAGGTTTATTTACGGCCCCTGGTGGCACGTTGGCACGGCAGGCAATAGCTCTGGTCGATCTGCAGGTTTATTTACGGCCCCTGGTGGCACGTTGGCACGGCAGGCAATAGCTCTGGTCGATCTGCAGGTTTATTTACGGCCCCTGGTGGCACGTTGGCACGGCAGGCAATAGCTCTGGTCGATCTGCAGGTTTATTTACGGCCCCTGGTGGCACGTTGGCACGACAGGCAATAGCTCTGGTCGATCTGCAGGTACATGAATGGCCCCTGGTGGCACGGCGAACAAATCTCCTTCAATATTTAAAGCCCCTTACCACTGGTGGGGGGAAGCCTTAAAATTAAAATTGCGGTTGCTGCACGGTCGGAAATGAGGACGGTTTCCTTCGATGTTAAAACCCCTTATCACTGGTGGGGGGAAGCTTTAGCAACGAAATTGCGGTCGGCGGCGGGAAGGACCAAAAACACTCAGTTCAAAACTAGAAAGTTGAAATGACAACTAAATGTAGTGATGAAAAGTAGTGGTAGTGGTGAATTTAGTACGAAAGTACTCTTCCTCATATGAACTTTTTTACTAAAACCAGATGTGAATTGTATGATCATGAAAGTCAAACTTTCATGTGTTTCGATGTAACTTGCTGTCGTGCATAAAGAATGTTGCCGATGGTAAACGTAAACATGCCATGTGTAAGTGAGTCATACGAGATGCTTTGTTTATGCATTGACTGGTATGAATTCAAGGCCAAATTAAATGTACCTATGCAATATATGCACGAATTAGTTTTGCCTGCATATGGGATTTCTGAAGCGAGAGTGAATTGTATAAATTCGAAATGCAAAATTTGCCGTGCATTTAGGCTTTAGTTGGAAAAATTGATATTGTTGTATGAGAGCATGTAACGCTTCGTTACAGACCTGTGCTAGATTATCCAGTTCTCCAACAAACCTGTTTCCGAAATGACGGAGTCGGCTAGTTTGGAGGTTCGGACAGTCACAGAGCAGGTGTTTAATGGTTTCTATTTCCTCCTCATCCTGACAGCTCCTACAAAAATCGGGTGCCAATGGCGCAATGACCCGTTAGTACACCTATCAAGATTTTAACGTTCTTTTTACTCAGCGATAGAATATACCGAGTTTCCTTTGCATTTGTGTTAGGCCATAAACTTCTAGAGATTACGCAATCGTCCATGGATTTCCAGGAGTTATTGATTTTCTCTTTTAATTTAAGGTCTATCTTCCTCTTGAGTACCCCAATCGGGACGAGTGGTCCCCTAACTGAATATAGGATCGGCCTTTAACTGTGCATCACATGCATTCAGAGAATTGTTAATGATAAGTGGCTTACACTTAGGATTTGGCTTTCGTTAAGCTGTCGCCATCGCCGAAGTATACTTCACTGACCATTTGCTAACAAGATTAGTATCATTTGATTCTGATGCAATGCCACCAGATTCCGACGTCTTAAATATGACTCCTGCAGACGATTCCCATATCCCATGCTCTCTGGTGGAAAAAACCCAAATGACGCCCCGTCTTAAACCGTCAATTTTCCACCGACAGCTCATGTGTCCACCGAAACAACGGTGCCGCGGTCGTCTGACAACACCAACAATAATTCATTACCAACAAATGCTACAAAGTAAATATTAATTTTTCCCAACGAACGGTCGACGCCGTTGTCCAATATGAAATCAGCAAATTCGTTGAAAAAACAAAATTCTAATAAATCGAAGTTCTAAGGCACTAGACCCCCGAATTCGAGGGTCTAATTTTATCGAAGTTCTAACTTAAACAAAGTTCTAAATCGAAGTTCTAACGCGTTAGAACTTGGTGAAGAAATGACTTAGAACTCAAATGAGTTCTAAAATTTCACTAAACCGAGGTTTAAGGGATAGAAATCGGGCGTTAGATTTTATAATTCAGATTGAAAAGGAGAATGGGCAAAAATATATGGGAGCTGGTCCACCTAGTGAACAGAAACCCCACCTATGATAACAATTAAATACTATGGAGTATATCAACATTTGAATATTTTTTTGTCGAGAACAATGGGAGATGGGTAAAATAAGCGACCAAAAGACATGAAAAACACTTTGCGAAATCGAATTAACAAAGTAGAATTTTATTATATTACATGATAGTATTGTAATATTCGGCTTGGTCCGACAATTAAAACTTATTCACTTTTTAAATAAAACACAAATTCACTTTATTCCAATCACTCACAAACTTATTTATTCAACACTTTCAATTATAACTTTGCAAACACAGTGGGCCTTACTAATAATCAAATTTATTATTAAGGTTAAAAGAAAATCTCCAGACTTTAGAAAATTCACATAGCAATAACGAATTTAATCTCCAGTTTAGTCGTTAGCAAAACGTCAAAATTTAATACACGGAAATCCATGTTTAATGTCGAGCATTAAAAAAAAGTGTTGCCTAAGTGCTGTTTTATGGTACGTAAATTTGTATTTAATACTTGAATCTAATATCAAGTTATCTGGTCCATTTCCATTGGTAAAGGTATATTTGAGGCTGTGAGTGAAAAAGTGGTGTATCCCACTTTTTGTAATTGGGTTTGAATCGACTATGTATGTATGGGAGCTAAAATTTAGCAAGATCTGCGTTCTAGGCTTAAAGTAAAAATGAAGTACTTAATTTAGAAGTACTTTATTTATTAGGGGCATTCACGATTCGATGCAATTAATCTAGTATCATTGCAAACGTGTAACGTTGAAACATTTTCTTCCAAACTGACAACGAAACCAGACAAATTTTGTACTCCATCTTGCGAATCGAAGCTCTCGGGACAGTCAAAAGGAGAAGTTACCCATGTTGTATACTCTTTTTTTCATTCCTACTGAAACTGAACAAAAAGCAACGAAACGCAATTATAAACGCATCATTTGACTTAATTGTATTCGCTTATTTTCGTATTTGGGGCTTTACACTGCAGTATGTAATTTATATATTTCAAATGATCGAATATGATACTAAAAAAGGGCTATAGAGATTATTTAATGTTTGCTTAAATATTTAGTGCGTTATAATATTACGTTCGTTGATTTTACTTTAAATATCTGGTTAATTTGTTGATTCCGTTTTAAATATTTAAGAAATATATTTCCTTGTGAAAAAGATGGTGTTATAAATTAAAATTCAAATTAAAAGTCACTCAGACACTTCAAAAACTAGAATATAATACAAGTACTAAAATAATTGATATTAAAAAGAACACGGCAATACTTAACTTTGACAGTTTCTCCTTATTTTGTTTTGTATTTTGTGCGTGTAGTTCTGAAATTTGTTCCGCGAAAAATTACTATGTTATTTCCGATGATTAGGAGGAGTATTAGGAGGATGATACAAAAATCTGTCGCTTGCATTATTTAATTATGTTAATATTTTTTCTCTTTAATGCTTTAGGGAACTGGAAACAACAACAAAAGCAGATGAAAACATGATGGATAAAGTGACAGCACCGAAAAAACCAGTCGCCAACAAAAAAAAGCCTTGCCGACCGTTTGATTTTATGTTTATTTATTATTTTGTTATTTATTGTTATGTTTATACAAATACAGCCGTATTTATTAGATTCTCCTTATACATCTCTATACAATATTATAGCTATTCTATGAATAGGCTCTTATGTTACGTTGAATAAATTCTTATTTATAAAAATTTGTTCAACATAGCATAGTTCTATTAGATCTCTGTCAAAAAAAAAGAAAGATGATCTACTACATTCGACAGTCATTTGAATAAAAAAAAGTATTATTTCCTGTCAACAGGAAACAACAGGTTGTTGTTTCCTGTCGATGGGAAACAACAGGTTGTTGTTTTTGACTAAAAATTCGAAAATAAAAATAAAAGCTCATTGGGTCAAATTTTTGTTTTATTGACGTGTGATGTCTGACACATACGTATTATAGTACCTTATAATAAGCTTAATACACCCTAAACGATTGTATAGCATATTCAATCCCTATGTAGTGTAGCTAAAACTTTATAAATAAGGATTTTCCCTATACAGGCATTATAAGTCTTATAATAAGGCTATATTCGGTTTATAAATACGGCTGTAAAAGTTTTGAAAGAAGAATACTTATGAAAAAAAATGTCTAATGAATTCGGTTCTATACCTTGTCCCGCGTAAGGTTGTTGTTGAAGGAAATGTTTCTTCCTTTTCAAGCTCGAAACTCGGAAGTATCTGGTTCTGAAGAACTCACAATTAATGCGGTGTTGATCTTTGACAGTTCAAGCAATTTTTATTCTTATTTGTAGTAGAATTTGTAATAGATTCAAGGAAAATCTTAAGACTAGTTAGTGAGAGGGTTAAATTGTTTATTGGTAGCATTTTATTAAAACTCAGCACTTTCTTTTAACCTTCCAGTTAACTAATAGTCGACATTAGTGTTTGATTATTAGTAAGGCCCAGTATCTTTACTTTATCTCAGTTCACAATCAACTAACTTGCTTCGCCGCCAAACGGCTATTTATATAACAAAAATGATGGGTTCTAGAAACTACTACTACTACTATGGTTCTTGGAGAAGCTGAATGTTCCAGAAGCTCTCCATTTACAAATAAAAATACTGGGATTACTTTTGTAGGGGCTAACGTTCTTAATGCTAAACAAAAAGTTTCTCTTAATCACTAGGTATTGCCCCTCACAAGTGTTTACTGCTACAATTAAACGATATTAGAGTTAAAGAGATACAGAGTAAGTAAAGAGAGTAAGAAAAGTGTGTACATTAAATATAGAAAGAGATACAGAGCGTAAGAGATAATAAAGTATACACATTAGACATTACAATAGAAGGAGATACAGAGCGTATGAGATAAATAAAGTGTATACACATTGCATTGCCCCCCCTGTTGATATTAATTATTTTACCATCTTTTTTGTTATACTTTGAATTTTGAATACTTGTTCTAAACAAAACAATTTAGTTACTTCTGAATATTTTTAATCATATGAAAACTTTTCTTATTTCATTAAAAAATATTTTATCGAACAGGAAACTTGAATTTAAATTTTTGTATCATAACTACAAAAGGTATTATTGTCTTAATTTAATTATTTAGTTGCCTACAATGTAATTATTTGTCTTTTATTTATGTTGCAGGTGCTTTTTGTTAAATAAATTTTTCTCAAATAAATGTACTCTGACTAAATAAATTCATCACCCCCCCTTAGGATTGATCGTCCCGAACAAATCCATTATTCTCATCACCACTGTAGCGATGTAGTCGGTCGCGATGTACGACTTTAAGTTTAACTCTGACTCCTTTTTGTATCCGGTACACGACGTCGTTGATTTTGCTAATCACTGTATATGGACCTTCCCAGTCCCGTTGAAGTTTCGGTGACAACCCTTTTTGTCGATGGCGATTATAAAGCCACACTCGATCTCCTGCTTGGAACTCTGTTGTTGTCGCTCGTATATCGTAGGGCACTGTACATCTTTATTTTTAACCTGGTATCGTCGTGGATCTGAAGGAGTCTTTCTCTGAGGTCATCCATGTAGTCATCCTCCGCTTGCGGTTCCGACGTGGGACATCCAAATTTTATTTCGCTCGGCAGTCTGATGTTCCTTCCCATCAAAATCTCAGACGGTGTATGGCCAGTTGAGCTATGTCTTGCACTTCGATACGCCATCAAAAACAGTGGAATGTGTCGATCCCAATCTCGCTGGTTGTCGTCCACAACTTTGCAAAGATGTTCCTTAAGGGTTCGGTTGAACCGTTCGACCATGCCATCAGATTGTGGGTGGAGTGGTGTTGTTCTTGTCTTTTTGATGTGAAGAAGCCCACAAACTTCCTGGAATATGTTAAATTCAAAATTCCATCCCTGGTCCGAATGCAGTTCTAATGGAACACCGAAGCTGCTCACCCAGTTGAACACAATTTGGTCTGCGACTGTTTTGGCTTCTTGATTCGGAATGGCGTATGCTTCAGGCCACTTGCTGAAGTAATCCATGACGACCAGAATATAACGATTTCCATTATTTGTTTCCGGAAATGGACCCGCCACGTCTATTGCAATCCTTTCAAAGGGTGATCCGACATTATACTGCTGCATTTGGCTGTGATTCTTTTTGTTCGGGCCTTTGGTGGCAGCACAGGTATCACATTTTCGGCACCACTTCTCGACATCTTCCCTTGCATGTAGCCAATAGAATCGTTGTCGAATCTTTTCTAGCGTCTTGTTTACTCCTAGATGGCCTCCCAAAACTCCATCATGCATCTCTCGCAGAACGTCCATAATCTTCGATCTTGGTAAGACTAGTTGCATTACATAGGACTTTCCATCTGCTGATTCCCACTTACGTCGAAGGACACCTTCTTGGACATGCAACGAGTCCCACTGTGCCCAATAGGCCTTCAGAGCCGGACTTCTGTCGGAGATATCAGCCCATTCTGGTTTTTCCTGGTGTTCCTTGCATGCGAGGATGGGTTCAATATCTGGGTCCTCTTGTTGGGCCTTCCTCAGCTCGTCGTTGCTCCAGCCGTAAATGGGATCGGTTCTGGTTCGTTGGACAGTGACCACTTCTTTTTCTTCTTGGCGTCTGCAATGCTTACAGTCTTGCTTACATGGTCTCCGAGACAGTGCATCAGCATTTGAGTGAAGCTTCCCCTTCCGATGTTGAATTTCATAATCGTACGTCTGCAGCCTCTCAATCCATCTCGCCACTTGACCCTCTGGATTCTTGAAATTCAAAAGCCAGTTTAGTGCTCCATGGTCGGTTCGGAGAAGAAACTTCTGTCCATAGAGATACTTATGGAAGTGCTTTGTTGCCAAAATCAGTGCAAGAAGTTCTCTTCTGGTCACACAATAGTTTCTTTCCGACTTCGAGAGTACCTTGCTGTAATAGGCAACCACCTTTTCTTCGCCATCATGTACCTGTGACAATACAGCACCAATCCCGACATTGCTGGCATCAGCATCAATGATGAACGGTTTTCCTGGAGTCGGGTAGGTCAGCACTGGTGCATTACACAAGCGTTGCTTGAGCTCTTGAAAGCTGCGCTCGCACTCACCTGACCATTTAAACTGCTTTCCCTTTTCCGTTAGCTGGTGTAGACTCTTGGCGATCTCAGCAAAATTCTTGACGAAGCGCCTATAGTAGGTGGCTAGACCCAGAAAGCTTCGGAGTTGATGTTTGTCCTGTGGTGTTGGCCAATTCTTCACGGTGTCAACCTTATCAGGATCCGTCTTAACTCCTTGGGATGAGATGATATGTCCCAAGTATTTCACTTCTGTTTTGAAGAGTGAACACTTTTCTGGATTGAGCTTGAGGTGGGCTTCTCGAAGTCTTTGAAACACGGCTCTCAGATTTGTACAATGTTCGTCAAATGTTTTCCCGTATACGATGACGTCATCCAAATAGACCAGGCAAGATTTCCAAGTGAGTCCTTGCAGGACGCATTCCATAAGGCGCTCAAAAGTCGCTGGAGCATTGCAAAGTCCAAAAGGCATCACTTTGAACTGCCACAATCCGTTTCCTGTCGAGAACGCTGTCTTCTCTTTGTCTTCAGGATGGATTTCTACTTGCCAGTATCCACTTTTCAGGTCCAACGTTGAGAACCATTGTGCTCCTTCCATTGCGTCCAGAGTATCGCTGATCCTAGGCAGAGGGTAGCTATCTTTCTTGGTCACATCGTTCAACCTTCGATAGTCCACGCAAAAGCGGGTTGATCCGTCTTTCTTCTTTACCAGGACCACTGGAGACGCCCAATGGCTTTTTGAGTTTTCGATCAGACCCTCTTCTTTCATGGTGGTTATCAGTTCTTCAACCTCACCTTGTTTGGCTAGTGGAAGGCGTCTTGCAGGTTGACGAATCGGCTTTGCATCTCCGGTGTTGATTCGATGTTGAACCAGTTGTGTTCTGCCATATTTCCCTTGCGATGACGAAAAGATGTCTGCAAATTCTTCGAGGAGACCTTCTGCAGTTCTTCGTTGTTGGTGGCCAAGATTAGAGGACTTGAGAATGTTCGTCTTTATGGAGTTCAGCTCTTTGGACTTCAATGTTTGCCTTGGCTATTCTTCGCTGATCCTTGTTATCGCTGATACAGATTCACATTGTCCGACAATCTCACCTTTTCTAAGCTTAACTTCGTACGGCTTGATGTTCAGTATTCGTACGGGAACCATGTTCTTTACAGGTCTAACAAGAGTCTTCCCAATGGTGACGTTTTGGGAGGACTTTACAGATGCTGGTTCGACCATGAGGTATCGATGGCTGCCAGGCTTACCCTTCAATTTCGTCCACACGAATACTTCTGAAGAAGCAGGCAAAGTGAGATCTTCTTTGATGACGGTTTTCACAGATAACGAGGTCTCATGCGAGTGGATCCCATAGATCATCGGAATCTCGATGTTTCGATATTTCAGGACTTGGTTCCCGATGTCCAATATCACTCCGTGATCTTTCATGAAATCGACGCCGACAATGCACTCGTCGCATATATCTGCTACCAGGAACAGGTGAGAGAATTCCAGCTCTGCCATTCGGATCTTAAGACGTACCTCACCATAGACTTTTGCGGCTTCTCCAGTTGCAGTTCTTAGACGATAGCTATTGGTGTTGTGGAGCCATGTCTTCTTAACGAGGTCCTGCCGTACAATGAACGCCGTGGCACCGGTGTCGATGGTAGCCACACATTTGTTGCCGTTTATACTTGCTTCCACGGTCAGGCTCTTGTTGTCACGTTTCGTTTGAGAAACCTGGATGGTGTTTCTGTAGCTATCGGTACTAGAAGCCAGCTTCTGTCCCTCGAAGTTGGTGGGGTGGGTAACAACTTGGGAAGCAACTTTGTTGTAGGTGTAACTTTGACCAGTTGACATATTTCTGTGTTCACAGTGTTGGCATGCGGTTCCTCTTCGCGGTAATCTGCACTGTCGTTGAAGATGCCTGGTCTTGTTGCAGTTCCAGCATCGTGCTGTTCCGTCTCGTTGACTCCTTTCCAGAGTAGCCTTCTGACAGGAGCATTCTTGGACTTCCAATTCTCTCACGCGATGCACGTTTTGGGAAGCTTGTTCTGCGGCTTCCATTGTTAGAGCGAATGCCAATGCTTCTGGTAGTGTTTGCTTTCCGGCAGTGCGAATAGCCCTTTGGAGATTTATAGCGCTCACAGCTCTCGTTGCCAGCTGTTGGATATGCCAGGTGAGCCAATCGCTCGATATCTGCCCGAAGCTGCTGCAGAGTTTCACCTCTTTTCTGTGCCCTGTTGTTTAGTTGAACTCGGAAGACTTCTGTCATGTGGCTATCCCCAAACCGCTGTTCGATTGCATTTACCAGAACTTTGAAGTCACCGTTCTTCTCTGCTGGGATGGTTTGTAGCAGTTCAGCAGCTGCTCCTCTCAAGGCAAGTGTAAGAGCAATGTATTTTTCGTCATCGTCCCAGCCGTTTGTTAACGCTGCTGCTTCAAACTGTTTCTTGTAGATTGACCACGGTATCTGACCATCAAAGCTTGGAGGATTCATTTCTCTCTTCCTTGAGCACTCACCAGAAGGTTCTCGAGCTTTCATCTTTTGCACTTTTTCCAGTTCCTTTGTGATGGGATCGATTTGTTCGTCGATTTTTTCGATACGTGCATTTTGTTTTCCGACGCACTCGTCGAGAGTATTGATTTTCTCTTCGAAGTCCGCAAACCTGCCTTCTAAAAGATTTTTCTGTTCGTCAAACCGCTCTAGAACATTCTTGTTTTGAGTTTCTAGTTGCTCCCGAACATCATTTCTTTGAGCTTCTAGTTGTTTGAGTACGTTCCCTTGCTCGTTCTTCTGCTCGTTTCTTTGAGTTTCCAGTTGCTCCCGAACATCATTTCTTTGAGTTTCCAGTTGCTCTAGAATATTCTTCTCGAATTTGGCTAGAAGGAGTGACATCATGTTAGATAAGTCGGCAGTTGCATTTACCTCTTTCGATTTTGCTTCCACTTCGAAAGCAAATGTATCTGGGTTTTCATTTTGTTGTTCAAGATATTCCTGTAGCCGTTTTACGAGTTCGATTTCAATTCCTGCCCCACTTAAGCCACGTTTGCTTAATTCGGCTTTTAGCTCAGCGACAGTTAGGTCTTTCAAAACTTTACTCATTTTTTTTTTTTAACTTCACTATTTCACACAAAATAGTGTAATCACTGTTCACTGTTTTATTCTCAATAAGTTTCAATCCCACTTCTGACACCAATGTAATATTCGGCTTGGTCCGACAATTAAAACTTATTCACTTTTTAAATAAAACACAAGTTCACTTTATTCAAATCACTCACAAACTTATTTATTCAACACTTTCAATTATAAATTTGCAAACACAGTATCTTTACTTTATCTCAGTTCACAATCAACTAACTCTTCGCCGCCAAACGGGCTATTTATATAACAAAAATACTTGGTTCTAGAAACAACTATATATATTGGTTCTTAGAGAAGCTTGAATGTTCGAGAAAACAATACTGGGATTTTTATAGGAGCTGAATCTGAGTGCTAAACAAAAGTTTTCTCTTAATCACTGTGTGTTGCCCCTCATTTTAACTGTCCTACACAAGTGTTTACTGCTACAATTAAACGATATTAAGTAAAGAGAGTATGTACATTAAATAAACAAGAGATACAGAGTAAGTAAAGAGAGTAAGAAAAGTGTGTACATTAAATATAGAAAGAGATACAGAGCCATTGACTTACTATATATGGACTGCTAGTCATCTGAATTGTCCATACAAAATTCGAATAAAAATGGTTCCACTTGAAATTAGCTACACTAGCATTGCGTGGGACCAGTGGCAAAAAAAGTAAGTAAAAATTTTAGCGACATCTGTTTTCTTTTAGTTGAGATAAGCTTTGATGGCATTTGATTGCGTAGAAAGTACTGACATCTAGCTTAATTTGTTAAAGATAAACGATGCCATCTTTATTTTTGCATATGTAATTGCACAAATTTTGACAGTTCGTGAAAAGCAAGCAGGCAGTAGCAGTAAGTTTTATGTAAATAAATTTCTTAAATAATTTCTTTCTTTTTTTCAGGAAATTCTTTTACTTTTATAGAACTCCAAACTGAAATACTCCTCTTCGACAACAATCAATGGTACAAAGAAGAAATGCCTTATACTGGCGTGAAAATCCGAGTTGTCTGACTTCCTTCGTGGTGCTAGGCTTTTGTTGTTTGGGCATGTATTTAAATTCGAGTACAATTTCGCTCTTTAATTCAATTCAATGACTGGAAGAGCACTTTTATCCATTCTCTGAGTTTTGGTAAGAAAAAATTAAAAACCTAAAAACTGTAATTTCATTGAATTTCTTTCACAGATTGATTTGGCCTTGGGGAAAAGAGCTCTTTCCATTTGGCCCGGCGGCGTTCAGAACGGAGTTATCAATGGCCTGAGATAGCAAGAATCCTTATCCTTATTGGATCCGAATCCAATTTTCATCGAAGTCTTTAATGCACGCCTGCTGCCGCAAATTTCTGGCCAAAGTAACTTTTTCATTGGTGAGTGTGTTATCTTTCGGTAAATGATTCATTTTTAACTTGATTCTTTACAGAAAGCAAAACGAAGAACTCTCAGTGCTGCTACATAATTCGGCAAGGAACCGAAACTCGAGTCGATGCCCAATTCCAAGCCTACGAATACATGTCGGCCTATTTCGATTCGGCCAAGGAAGTCGGTCGCCTTGAACACGCAATTGGCTGGTATCAAAGCCATCCCGGCTGTAGCTGCTGGTTGTCTGGCATCGATGCTCAATCAAAACTTTCAAGAGCCATTTGTTGCTATTGTTGTCGATCCAGTGAGAACAGTTTCGGCTGGCAAAGTGTGTCTGGGTGCTTTCCGGACATACCCTAGGTCTGCTAACCAACACTGAACACAACAGGGCAGATTTTCGATTTGTCCGCGAAACTTGGAACAGAGCGAATCTAGTTTGGGTCGTGGACCCTTCGTCGTGTCAGGTAGATTGAATGTTTCATCGGTGATAGAACTGTTTTCAGTCGTTTTTTCCATTTCAGATGGTAACATGAATGAGAAGCGCACCGAAGACAAACTCACCAAAGCCACACGAGATTGCCGTCGTGCCTCCATCGAACTAATTCATGGTCTTATGGCGCAAATAGCCAAAGACAAACTCTTCAATAAAGTCGAAAACAACAAATGAATACTTTTCTTATTACCAACTTCAATTTCAATAAAAATCGTTTAAAAAACTTTAACAAATGGTTTTATTATTCTATAAGCAATCGAGTCTCACACCCGCCTGCCAACAAACGATCACCATATGGGACGAGTGATGGATTTCGAATGATTATTCCACGGCGCGGCGTTCTGGTGTCGACTTTAAACACAAAACCTATCGACAGGTATTCGAATTCCGGTCCAGCCAGCTGACGACAGGAGGATATCTACAGTTTCAAGTTCCTTGATGACCTTGTGCTTGGTATTGATATCCTCGAAGACGGCTTCAATCACAACATCGGCGTTTTTGAAACCATCATACGAGAGGGTGGGTGCCAGATTGGCCAAAATCTGGTCTCTCTCAAGGGCTGTGATGCGTTTGCGTTTGACGGCCGTTTCGAGACCCTTTTGAACCTGACCAACTCCACGCGACAGGTCAGCGTCATTAGTATCTTTCATGACAACATGGAACCCCTTGTCAACAGTCACCTGCACAATACCAGCACCCATCAAGCCAGCGCCGAGGACACCGATATTTTGTACTTTACGTGCTGGGGCACCGAAACGGTTCCTTTTGCACTCGGTCTGCCCATGGAAGAGCCCAATGAGACCCTTTGACTTAGGGGTCATAGCTAGTTCTCCGAAACCTTGGCGTTCTGCTTCGTAGCCGGCAATTGGTCCAGCTTCTACGCCCTTCTTGATTACGTCAATGATCTTTAAGGAAATATGAATTATGGGTTTATGTGTAATTTTGTAGTTCTTCACGGAATTTACCTTAAAAGGAGCAGGATAGAGCCCACCGGACATCTTCATAACCTGCTGGCGTGCCTTGTCGAATATCTTGTCCTTGACGAAGTCAATGCTAAATGCAAAGTCCATCACTTTATTTGTCAGTCCTGTTTTCTCTCTGTTAATCTAGAAAATCAAAGAGTTCCTAAATAGTTCTTGAAGGAGAACACCAAAATTTACCTTAATTTTGCCACTTGTAATGTCTTTGGCAATTTGGATGGCGACCTGTTCCAAATATTCAATAGTAGTTGTGCCGGCAGGCTTGAGACCATTCGGTGATGATTTTTTAAGATGGATCTTTACCACATGCGGCTGCTTCCTTCGACTCGGCACAGATTGTTATTTCTTCAGACGGTTTCAGCCTTGGCCATCTTTGAAGACGTTCCTTATCGCCGGTGGGCAAACTAACCAATCTGGCCGGTGAGTGTGGCAGCTTTGATGCTTCCAGTTTCGTTTGCCTGATCCCGTCGGAGATTGTTTTCGGCAGCACGTTGAACGCGCTCAGAGAAGAGTCTCTGAAGTCCGAGGGACGTTGTACTGGGAATTTGAGCATTTGCAATGTCGTTCCCGGCCATTGACATGTTGTTGCTTTCTTAACGAGGTCTGTTGCTTCAAGCTAAGGGAGAATACAGGGCAGGTCTGAAAAGAAGAAATAGGTTAACTGAGAAAGTTGTTTATTTGCGTTTGTTTACCTTTTTTCTGTCGACTTGTTTGGCAGGAAGGGACTTCTCTTCTACAATCATTGATTTAACGTTGGCCATTTTCATTTTCATTTAATATTTTTGATTGCTTTTATTTGATTTATTTATAGAAATTATAAAATAATTTAAATTTCAAGCAGGTACGGAAAGAAAAGAATAATGAAATTTTTTTCGAGAGATATGACACAAGCTGGCATAATAATAAAGTGTCAAAAATGTTACACGATTTTTCCGCTCGTACCACGCAGTGTCCTTAAAAGTGGAAATATCGTGAAGTTGGCCACTGGCAGTCCATGTATAATAAGTCAATGTACAGAGCGTAAAGCCTGAACTACATCAAAACACAAAGTCAAAAAAGTACAAAAAAGTAAACACGATGTTTTTTCTTGTTCCCCCTAGTAACTTATTTGTATATCTCTCTTTCATTTTTAAAAAGTATCCTAGTCAAAAAGCTTGAACATGACCAAGCTTTCACTTTTCAGAAAGTTTTAAAAACAAATACACTCAAATAATATTTTATATCCTTTCCGTAAGGTAGCTCTTCGATCACATAGTTCCTGTCATTTTTCGAAAAAAAGCTCTTTTGACAAATAATTTAAATTTCAAAATAGTGTCAAGAAATATAAACAAAATTTATACCCCAAGTTTAAAAACAGCGGTAAGTAAAAATATAACATAATTTTAAATATTTGAGACCATTTTATTAACTTAATAAATTATTATTTAACATTGTTTTCTTTCATAGATTTTGTGATAGCTATATTTAAATTGACGCTAATTGTTTTGTTTGCTGGAATGGATCCTGAAAGAACTTGGAATGGTCTGTTAAGTTGAATTTAAATTTTAAATTTATGCATGAAAAAATCTATATTTCAGAAGCTGACGATGAAGCTTTGATTACTATCATTCAAGAAAATCCAACGCTTTGGGATAAATCACGAAATGATTTCCGCGACTCGAAAAAGAAGCAACGAATTTTCCAGCAAATTTCTCAGCACTTTTCCGGCTTTAGTGCAAGGCAACTTGAAAAAAGGTTCATTGCACTTAAAGAAAAGTTGCGAAGAGAAAAGAAGAGAGAAGATGCTCTGACAAGATCTGGAGCTGGGGCTAGGAACTGGAAATCCTGGTATTTACTACCAAAATTGGAGTTTTTAAGGGAGACAATGAATACTCGGCCAACAGTGAGTTCCATTCCTTGTTCTTTAGTGAAATCAAAAACTTTATACCCCGGCTCATCTTTGACTGCAACACAAAATATCATTTCGCCAACACCAAATACATTGACCCCATCTCCTGCAGCAACTCCTTCTTCTTTGGAAGCAAATAATGTCTCTGAAAACTTAACGACAGAAATTTCTCAAACAGACAACGAAAGGTGTCCACCAAACAATTCAAAATCCGCTAACAAAATCCGGGAAGCATTATATGAAGAGAGTCGAGAAGCTATAAGAAAAATAGCTGAAAGTGTTTCACAACCAAAATCGCAGTCGGTATCTGAACCAGAAGACATGAGAACAAACCACTTCAAAATCTTTGATTACATGGCGAAAGAAGCTGTTGAGATGGACCCTATCGTAAAAACACAATTTATAAAAAAAGTGTTAGATGTCTTCTGGGAGTTTAAGTTGAAATAGATTAAAAACCTGTAATATTTAGGTACTTTTGTTTTGCCTTTCATAGAACTTAAATAAATCTCAATAATAACAGTTTATGGGTTTTGTATTTATTTAGTTATTATATATCCATTCTTTTAGATACTCTCTATAATTTAAAGCCGTTTCTGTGGAGTTTCTCGGACCCAAGCGTAATGTTGCAGGAATTATGTTCAGTTGTGATGAACCTACATTAGCTCTCCAGGTTCCATCAATCCAAATGCCATCCCTTTCATGCTGTCTGTCCACAAAAGCACTTGGGGCATATTTGTGCTTGCTGCTTTCACATAGCATGTTATGTAAAACAACAGTGGCCTTTATAATTTGTTCAACAGTATTTGGCTCAGCTATAATTGTACGTTGATATATCCTCCATCTAGAAGCTAATATGCCAAACGCATTTTCTACTACGCGGCGTGCTCTAGAAAGTCTCTTATTAAAATAAGATTTACTGTCTTCCAAATACCTTCCACTGAATGGTGTAATCAAATAATTTTTTAGTGGAAAAGCTTCGTCTCCCACCATAAAATATGGCAAATTCAAAGTTTCTATAAAAACAAATATAAAGTCTTATTATTTTGAAGAAAGAAAAGATCTTTAAAAAGATAAGATAATCTTTTAAAACCTTTAATAAGTTAATTTTACATTTTTTTACCTCCAGGTAAAGGAGAAGAGCTTGGAAAATTCATTTGATCCCTTTCCAAAAGCATTCCAAAAGTACTATTTGTAAGTATACCAGAATCGCTCTGTGAACCAAACGCCCCAATATCCACGTAGGTGAATTTGTAATTGGCATCTGCAACTGCCAGTAATACCATGCTGTAATGTTTCTTATAGTTAAAGTACAGCGATCCACTTTTTCTTGGTGCTTGAATGGAAATATGCTTTCCATCCACTGCACCCAAACAATGTGGAAAATTCCAGGTTTGATGGAAATCATGTGCATCTTGCAGCCAACCACTTTGTGTTTTTATTGGCAAATATATTGGCTTTAGTACGGTCCACAGAACTTCACACACTTCCGGAATTATAGCTTGTACAGTTGATTTACCTATGCGATACGCATAGGCCAAAGAACTGTTACTATCCCCTGTTGAAAGAAACCTATAAGCAATATTTCCCTTAACACAATTATTAGTTAAATGTATACATTATAAAATATACCTCAAGGTTACAAATAAGCGCAATGCAACCGGAAGCCCTAACCTATTGCTGAATTTGGTCAAATGAGGTTCAACTAAGTTAAGCAGATAGTTGAATTGGGGAACTTCCATTCTTGTATAATTGAAGAACTTTTCTTCGTCGTACTCAAGAATTTCTTGTAACAAGTTACCAAAGTCACCTTGGTCAACACGGTTTTGATTAATGGGATGAACCCACCACCTTCGCTTAGAGCTCGTAGCATTTTCAAATGCGTCAACAACTTGCACTATATTTAAAATGCGATTTGCCGCATTTTGTAACCTATTTAATTCGTTTTCCTTGAAAATATTTTTAGTCAATGTTAAATAATAATCTGTGCATTATTATTTTAATTCTATTACCATTTTGTTGAGTCGGAATTCAATTCAAGTTTTTTTTAAATGATTTTAATTGATTTATTTGAAATTTAAAACTTCAAAAACAAAAGAGCTTTTTTAATTAATTTTTTTCCAATAGATGTCAGGTAAATATACATGTGATTTTTATATTTTGAGCTTTTTTTACTTTTTTGTACTTTTTTGACTTTGTGTTTTGATGTAGTTCAGGCTTAAGAGATAATAAAGTATACATATTAGACATTACAATAGAAGGAGAAACAGATCGTATGAGATAAATAAAGTGTATACACATTACAATACGAAAACAAAATAAACATTATTAATGTGAATTCTCGTAAAATTCACTTCTGCAAACACGAGTGTGTCAAATTTTGACATCTCTTGGCTGCAAACCTGTTAAACGAGAAGCAAATAAGGAGAAGAAAGAAGTAGGGAAAAGAATTCGGAAACCCTGGTGAAAGCTTGAGTTTCGGAAAGGAAGTTAGCAGAATACTAGTCAGTTAGGTTCAAAATAAAATAAATGAATGCACTAACGAAGACCAAAACGATCCCTACTCAACGCTTACGAGAATTACGAACGAAGTTTCTGTTTTGAATGAGCAAACCATGACGAACCAATTGGAACACACGGTGACTTTAGACATCACTATTTATATACATCAAACTAATTTAAAGACTTCTGATAGGCTATTATACTAAACAGACATGATCATTTTTGTTCATTTTCTGACTTCACATAACAAGGCAAATGACAGAATGAACGATACTGACCAACGACAACAAGGCAACAAAATGAACAATACTGACCAACGACAATAGGACAATGAATACATAAGGCATTCACAACAAAATGAACGATACTGACCAACGACAACAGAGAACTGAATACATAAGGTATTAAACTGATGATGACAAACATGAACAAATCGGACCAATGACCTAATGACTATGATAAATTTTCTGACAGAGTAGGTGAGATGAAAAGTGATTGGTTAGCAATCGACTAAGGGGCCATTTTCCAAATTCTGGCCGAGAAAATGGCAATGGACATATATATTAATATATGGGGTGGGTAGGCCAAATCATGCTAAAAACATCTGGCATGGTCTTATTGGATTGTGCGACCCTTGTGTTGGTGAGATTGTGAAGATAATTTTTTTTCACGTTTTCATCAATACAAGGACATAGGTAAATGAACTTGTGTTTTCTTCCTCCCAATAATAGGTCCTCAGGTCCTCATTCCTTCCATAATCCCCATCCTTACCCAATCCTACTACGCAGGCAC
This sequence comes from Sphaerophoria taeniata, assembly GCA_943590905.1. Classification (NCBI taxonomy): domain Eukaryota; kingdom Metazoa; phylum Arthropoda; class Insecta; order Diptera; family Syrphidae; genus Sphaerophoria; species Sphaerophoria taeniata. Next base: position 267,469,918 of record OX016540.1, read on the forward strand.
GATTTTTTTGTTTTTGAGTGAGAAGAAGGTGAGAAAAGTGCAAGAATCCCTCCCCAACCCGTCGAGCTGAGCCGAGCGAGAGCAAGCGTGCCGCTGCCTTTTCTGCCTCTGAAGACGCCTCCGTGGCCAAACCTCAACTCATAACAGGTTGTAAGTCGGGGTGACTTCCCGACTACGTAGTAAAAGATTTATTTGCCTCCGAAACGGACGGATACAGTAATGATGACACAACACACAAGCAAATGTATTAGGGACAATGAATTTCGGATATGCACGTGGAATGTAAGGTCCCTTACTAGACCGCGTGCTGCCGAACAACCAGCGGAGACCCTCAACTGCTACAAAGCAGATATTACCGCTATCCAGGAAATGCGATTGGATGCACCGGACGAAAAGAAGATGAAAAGCTGCGACATCTACTAGGGGGATTGCTACCGGGAGCAAAAACAGCGACTCTTTGGATGCGGATTCGTCGTGGGAAGCAGACTCAGGCAAAAAGTCTTGAGCTTCAAATGCGTAAGCGAACGCATCACGACGATCCGAATCAAGGCTAATTTCGGCAACATTAGCTTAATATGCGTGCATGCCCCCACAGAGGAGAAAAAGGACGACACCAAAGACGAATTCTACGAGCTCCTCGACAAAACATATGAGCAAAAAATTAAATAGAATCCGATTGTGTAGCACTAACATAATGTAGATTCAATTAGTCCAATTTAACAAAAGTTTGTTTTTCTTTTGTGTAGCTGTGACAAACAAAATAAATAAGAAAAAATATAAAGATGCGCCATTTTCATTTGACAAAAATGTTACACGATTTTTCCGCTCGGCACAGGCAGCGTCCGTGAAAAGTGGAATCATCGTGAAGTTGGCCACTGGCAGTCCATGTATAATAAGTCAATGCTCCAAATATATATACAAAGATCGGGGCGAAAAAAGAGCGACATCGAACAGCTCAGCGCGAAATAAGAGCGCCACAGAGCCATCCAGAGGGCACATCGAACATACCTGTTATCGATTAAGTGTCTTGCTATCGATATTTTTTTTATATTTCCCTCCAGAGATTTCTTTCTCTTATGTCTTATCTCTGTTTTTGTCGTTGATTTTCAGTTTTTTTGCCCTCGTTTGGCACAATTCGTTTAATATTGAAATTAATCGCAGCTGCTTTTTGCATTTTCATCACATAAATTATTTTGAAAGAATTTCCATACTTTGTACTACATACTTTGTTTCCGCAATTTTTTAACATTCATCAATACAATAAGGTAAGCTCTACTTGTTTAACAATTTCATTATGAAACATGAGTTGAGTGTGTTATATCTTCGTTAACAATTCAACACAGAAAGGTACAGATTGAATTTGGACAAAGTGGAAGTGATAAAGATTTGTTTTTGATTTAGGAAAGTTGCCATTTATAACTGCAAGCTTAGATCATGACTGGAAATAAAATGTATGCTCCTGCACATGGTGGCGCCTTTTTTAAAATTTTATCCTGATGGCATGTTTGCCTCGCAAATTATCTTGTGCTAAGAATTGAGAAATGACACCTTGCTTTGCTTATGAACTGTTGATTCAGTGCTTATGTTACATTTAAGTTTATTCTTCGCGTCGTCTACAGGCTCTGGTACGTGATCTTGGACCACTGGTCGACTGTTTAACCTTTTCGTCAACTGTCCAACTTCATTCCTGTTTTGTCTTGAGGGTGGGATTCTCATTTTCCCAATTTTTCTTTCTTTTTGAAAAATCGCTGCTAGGAAGAGCTCGCCAACAGCATGACTCCAATCTTTCATGGTTCTTAATTACCTACAGCCGCTTGAAAAGCAGGAGTAACGTAGTGGTGGTCTTTTGAACGTCACAAAATCGAAACTTACTTAACCGCCTACCAATGCATGAAGGTTCAGAGCCTGAGACACTGCAGCCAACCATCGGGAACGGTCCGTCGCATGCACTCCCCAGTCGCAAGAACCAAGCGCTCTGGCATCCGCAGTCACTTGGTCATTGTACCGTAGGTTCGGTCTTCCTTGTCCTCTCGAACCTGAGGGCTGCGATGAAAAGCTTCGCTCGATGTGGCCGAGCCAATGTAGTCGTCTTTTTTAGCATTCTCGTCTACATCCACATCTTGATACAGCTGCTACAGTTCGCCGCTGAACCATCTGCTCCATTCGCAATCGTCGCATACCGGACCGAAAATCCGTCGAAGAATTTTTCTTTCGAAAGTTCCCAGTATTAATTCCCCTTTATGAGTTATCGTCCAACACTCGGCGCCGTAGAGTAGGACTGGTAAATAGCAGACACTGTCGAAAGGAGTGAGGAGTTTTGAACCCAGTTGTTTGCCAAACCGAAGCAGCAGCAGTTCGCTAGGGTAATTCTTCTTCGGATCTCCACACTCCACTAAGGTTTCGTTTGTGGGATTAATGTTTATTCCAAGGTAGGTGAACTCCTTAACCGACTTGAAATTGCTGACTCCTTAACCGACTTGAAATTGCTGCTACCAACAGTGACGTTTTGTCCTAGGCTGTGGACAGATGTTGCTTTGTTTGTTGATAGCATGTAGGTAGGTAGAACTGGCTGTCCTGCCCTACGGCCTATTACCTCATAGTGCCATTTAGTGAGGGAGAAATAAGGGGGGAGGGGGCGCTAAAGCCACTTTGTGTTATTGAGGTATGAGATCAAATCTTTGATCTTGAATTCTGAGAGTTCCTCAATACCGTCAAAGAATTCTTTACCTAAGTGGAGTGCTCTTTTCCTTGCCAGGGCCGGACAATGGCATAGAAAGTGTGGGACTGTTTCTTTTTCATCCTGGTTCTCACAGCTACGGCAGAAAGAGTTATGTGGTATACCCAATTTTACCACATGCTCTGCTACAGGCTAATGCCCTGTGCAGGTAGCGACAATCCTGGCTAGTGGCTATGTCACGCCTTGGTTTGGAAATTAAATTGATTGATTTTGGTTTGTTATAGGCGGGCTTGATTTTCCTAGATATGACGCAACTCGTTAGACTGCTCCACCTATGATTTGCTTCTGATGTGTATTTGGTCAGGACTCAGGATATTGCTCTTCACAACTCCAAGAGGAGCATATACGCTCACTGCCAATGAGTTGTGAAGGGCTGATCCTTGCCTAGCTAGGTCATCTGCCTTCTCATTTCCCTCATAGCCACTATGGCCCGTTATCCAGATAAGAGTTACGCTCATATCTAGTTCCTTTAAGGCCTCTTTACATTGCTGGACCAGTTTAGAGGATGATAAAGCTCAATCAATGGCTTTGATAGCTGCCTGACTGTCTGTTAGTATAGCTACATTTTGGTTCTGTCGGATATTTTTAAGGGCTATGCAAGCTTCCCTTATCGCCAACAATTCTGCCTGGAATACACTGGCAAAATCGGGAAGTCTATAGGAATTTGAAATCTTAAGAGATTCACAGAAGACACCTGCACCAACACCGCATTCCATCGTCGAACCATCCGTGAAGATAGTTGTGTCGAAGTCTTTCGTCACATCGCCTTCCTCTCAGTCGATTCTTGACGGGAGCAAGACTGAACTTCTTTGAGGTGTCTAGGGTAGGGATGCAGTAATCGGTGGTTGTGGATAGGATGTCTGATGCTATCAGGCTTGTTTGGTTGCAGTGCCCGTAGGATCTAGATATCCAGCAGCCTATTTCTTTGAGTCTCAAGATACTGCAGGACACCTGATATTTAATAAAAAGGTCAATCGGAAGAAGCTGGACCTGGATGACGTTGAGTGCATCCGTTGGACAGGACCTGATTGCCCCTGATATCCCTACGCAAGCATTTCTCTGCACCTTTGTAAGCTTGTGTAAGCTTTGCTGAGAGCGGGCCACCACACAATGGAACCATAGACAAGAATCAGTCTTACAACCGCTGTGTATGTCCATTTTATCATTTTTGACTGGAGGCCCCACTTTTTGCCGAAGGTTTTGTTGCAGGCGTAGAAGGCGACACACGACTTTCTTACCCGCTCTTCGATGTTAAGCTTCCAGTTTAATTTGGTGTCTAGTATTACGCCCAGATATTTAGCACTGGAAGACAATGATAGTGTTTGTCCGTTTAACCGAGGTAGAGTGAAAGGTGGTACCTTCGTTTTGGTGGTGAAAAGCATCAACTCGGTTTTGTTACTGTTAGCACCTGGTCCACAGCTCGTAGCCCAGGTGCTAACTTTCTTCAAAGCCATATTAGTGATTTCACTGCTACGCAACCGCTTTCACTCAACTACTCTCGGATTTCACAAGAATGCTGTTCATGACCAAAAGCCATAAGAGAGGAGACAGTACACCTCCTTGGGGTGTTCCTCTGCTGGCATATTTGTGCACATTGAATATCCTAACTTTGATTGAATCCTCCTATTATGGATATTATCCACCTTCGAATGTAGTTCTCAACACCGAAGTCTGCAAGTGATTCTGCGATGGATTCAGTTAGGACATTGTTGAAAGCTCCCTCTACGTCTAAGAAGGTAGCTAGGGTATATTCCTTGAAATGAATCGTGTTTTCTATCGTTCTCACTGCCTCATGAAGAGCAGTCTCTGTAGATCTACCCCTCATGTAGGCATGTTGCGAGTTAGATAGGGGACAACTACTCAGAATACTCCTTATGTGAGATTCTACGATTCTCTCCAGGTTTTTAAGAAGAAAGGAAGTAAGGCTTATAGGTCGGTGATCTTTGGCAGATTCATGCATTATAGGCTGATGGAATACTCAGGGCCTGGAGATTTGTGTGGCGAGAAAGTTTTAATAGCCCAGACTATATTTTCTCTAGTTATCTATCTATCCTTGTCTAAACCCTGCGAATGTTTGAAACAACTGATCAGTTATATATAACAAGATGGGAAAGCTTGCTGTCAAAATGTCATTTGCCTACGAACTAAAAAGCAAGTAAGCTAAAAGAGTATGCGTTTTACAAACTAAAAAAGCAAGTTTGCTGCAAGAGTATGTGTGTGTGTGAAAAAAATAAGATTTGAGGTATTTGGAGGGTAAAACGTAGGTAGGTGAAGAATTCTTCATCTTCCTTGGTCCTTACGCTCGTTGAAAATGACACTCCAGTTTTAAGTTCTCTCGCGACCTTTTCGCTTGGCACTCTCGGCAGTTCGCCTCCAATTCAACGCTGCCCGAGAGTGTCATGTCTACCCCAGTCCTTAAGCGCGCCAAGGAGAAAGTAAGATTGTTGCACTTGATATTTCAAAGGCATTTGATAAAGTTTGGCATCTTGCTTTTTTATCGAAAATGCGTGCTTTCGGTATCGATGTATCCCTTCTTCGTTGGATTAGAAACTTTCTACTGCGGAGATGTAGTGATCCGAGTCGATGTTGGCTCCTCGGAATGTTCTAACATCTAGCATGCTGGACGAGTGCCTTCCGTCCATCGTAATGTGATCAATCTGGTTGACGGTTGATTGATCAGGAGATCTCCATGTACCTTTATGGATGTTGAGATGTGGGAACCAGGTGCTTGCTACCACAACATTTCGCCCCGCAGCAAAATCGATCAGCCTGAATCCGTTATCCGAAATTTGTTGTCCTTAATACATTTGCTTGGGTCGTCATCAGTGTATCGGTCCGTTTCAGAGGCCTGTTGTTGCTTCGCAACTAAATCTTTTTCTACGTAGTCGGTAAGTCACCCCGACGTACAACCCCCAACCTGGAGTACCAGGCACTTGATGTGACTCCAAGTACAAGAGCCGGAAAAACCGCTCCTTTTACGGCCTGGGCTTCAAATAAGTCGAAGTAGCCCGTAAAGGTGTTCACCAAGTAGTTCGGCCTAACTGGAACTGAAGACGCCACCGTTGATTCCAAAAAGGGAAATTCATCCGCTGCCGTCGCTCGTTGGGAGTGCCTTGATGGGAACACTCCTTCGTTGTGGGGAATTAGGAGTAACAGCCTACTCCGCTTCGACCTGTCGACCATGGGAGGCCCTTCTGCGAAAACAAGTTCCGCGATCGCATAGCTCTAAGCTCCGTAGTAGTAGTTACCGCAAGCCGCTCCGCCACCCCATGGAGGATTAAGTTTACACACTAACGAAAATATTTCCATTGAAAAAGTGCATTTAGGCGGTTACAGCATATTCACTCGTAAATCGTAATCGCTTTTTGCAAATCAAAGTTCTGTTGGCTGTCACATTGAAACTAGTTTCTTTTTAAATATTCCAGAATTCTTGAACGGTCAGCGCCAAGTCTGAAACTCATAATCAATACCTGCCGTTGGGTCTAAAGAAACCAAATTTCTATTTACGAGCGTAGGCTACAACAAGGTCAGTTTAATTTGCATTTGTTGAGACTTTTCAAAATTAAAGTATTGCTTGTTTTCCAGATACTGAAAAAAACATTAGCAAGGACAATAAGATACCGAAAATGAGTCTATCAGACATGCTGGATGCAATTTGCAGAGACAACTTAGACGAGTTAAGAACATTAGTTTCAATGAAAACATTTAAAGATACTCAAGCTCTTCGAAACTCTCTTCATAAAGCCGTTAATGAAAACAAGGAAGCAATTACGGAATTCCTTCTCCAAATTGGGACCAATCCAAATTCAGGACTCAATTCATCACAACCACTTTATATTGCTGCAGGAAATGGTAACTTGGGAATTATAGAAATGCTCCTTAACCACGGTGCTGATATAAATGCAGAGGATGATGATGGGACTTCCCCCCTTGTGTGTGCTATTAAAAATGAGAAAGACGATGCAGCCCAATTGTGATTACAACGAGGAGCTCGCTTATACTCTGACAATGAAGGAAGAAGTCCACTTCATGTTGCCGCTACAAGCGGTTCATTGAAAATAATTAAAATGCTTTTGCAAAACGGGGCTCCTGTCAACGCGGTTATTACTTTCGGCTTTGAGAAAGGATGTACACCACTTCACTGTGCCTTTTCCTCATCTGAAGTAGACATAGACACCATAGAATTTTTCTTAAGTAATGGAGCTGATATTGATTTAAAAACTGAACGTGGGTTGACACCTCTCCATATTTCAAGCCAAATAGGAAATATTCAAGTAATTAATTTGCTCCTTGATCACAATTCTGATATTGATGGACGTGAAAATAATGGATACACCCCACTTTTCTTGGCAATCAATCGTGGAAACGAAGATGCTGCACTCATGTTGATAAACAGAGGAGCTAAACTTGACGATGAGTTTTGCTATGGGGACACAATTCTTAGTTTGGCACTAGGCCTTGGATTATCGAGTACAGTTGAGGAAATTTTAACTCGCTGTCCTGATCCGCAAGTTGAAATCGAAAAATGTAAAGCATTATTCCGATATTTACGTGAAGAGATAATCAACATTCTGTCAAATTATTGTTTTTATATTGAATTTTTTCACACTGCAATACGGAAGGGCTATATTCAAATAATCGAAAGCATTTTGAAGGAAAGACTTGAGTTGACTGCAAATTTTGATGATATTATAAACTCTTCTTTGCACATTGACAACAATGACTTCGGAACTTCATCACAAATTTCAAATGAAGCTGCTGTCAAGATTGCCAGACTGCTTTTGGCCGCCGTAGCTGATGTAAATGCAGCAACTACAATAGAAAAACTAACCCCGCTTCATGTCACCTGTAAAAGTTGTAGACCAAAATTAGTTCAAGTTTTCTTGGATCACAATGCTGATGTAAATTTAAGGGATAAAAATGGCAAGACAGCACTTCATTTCGCTGCAAGAAATTGCGATAATTCGACTGAACTATTGCTTGAAAATAAGGCGAACGTAAATTCACAAGATTGCGATGGGTGTACAGCTCTTCACATTGCAATTGATTCAAAATGTTGTGACGTCATAGAAGTACTTCTTAAATTTGGTGCTGACATTAATATCAAGAATAGAAATAACCATACTCCAATGGATATAGTGAATCGTAGACTTAGACATTACAGAGCGTATGAAAGTGACTGCCTGACCCTGAAAAACGCATTAGCTCTTGAAGCTATCAATTTATACTACGCCAAAGATTCACGATCATTTTTATCAAAATTATATTCGACTCAGCAGATAGAATTGGAAACACTCTTCGAAAATTGCAAACAGGAAATTGAAAAGTTGAAATTGGTGAAGGTGCCCGATTATAATTTGACTTGTTACGGCCTGATGACGAGGAGTATTCATTCTGTGGCAAGTTGTATTAAAAATGAAAACCTCATTACACATTTTCAATCCGATGACCTTACAACTGAATTCCCAATATATGCGCCGATTATTCAAGGCCGTTTGCGAAATGCTTTCCAAAGACGTCCACTAATTTGCGATGCAGGTGAATTTTTTTTTAATCTTAAACTGCCGCATGTATGCGTTGACCATATACTAAGCTGCTTGAGTTCGGATGATTTGATGAACGTCAAGGATGCAATGTAAATCGCTCCTACCTTATAAAGACTTCTTAACCTTTATTTTCAACTAAGTCAAAAAATACATGTTTATTGTGTACGTATAAATATTATTATTTTCTTTTGTTTGTATTTTTTGGAATAAACATAATTATATGAATTTCTGATGAGTTTGTTTGGTTAAACGCACTAATTTCGGGAACTATTGTTTCGAAACCGAGATCATTACGCTAATTTCAAGGACTGCTTCACAGATAAAATTTAGATTATCAGCCTTATTCTCCCCTTTGCACAGTGTGACAAATCGCTGATTTAGCGGGATTTAATTAAAAAATTGACATGCACAAAACTAAACAAAACCCGGGGCCTGATTATGGGATTCGCGGCGGATCGTTTTCAATTCGCCCTTTAAAATTCGACTCGCGTCGTTTTTCCTTATTAACGAATTCACGGCGGAGCGAAAATATTTCTTCCAATATTCCTGTGATTTCACATTTTTGGTTTGACTATTTCTTCCAATATTCCACTGATTTGAATTAACGCTCTTTCGCCTATGAATCCGCAAAAAAAAGCTTCGGATTTCAACTTGCCAGTAAACATGACATTTCAAATTCGCCTTCGAATTCGTTAATTGGTCGAATTCAAATCGAAGAAAGCGAAAGTGAAAGCAATAATTAAAAAAAAAAATCAAACTCGCTTGTAAAACGATCCGCAGCGAATCCCATAATCAGGCCCCCGGTTTCTCGAACAGGGCAAACCTCACACATAATGGCTGTATTTTTTTTTTTTTTGCAGCTTAGTGCAACAACAAAAAATCATCTCAAACTTCAAATTTTGTGTATTTTTTCTTATAAGAAGGTCAATATAGAGTGCAATTGTTTTTATCATTTTTATTTGTTTGCGTATATTTTAAAGCTTTTTCTTATTTTTTCTCAATAGATAAATTGTCAGTTGGTATAAAAAAAAAAAAAAAATTATAAACTAAGATTACGTTTAGTAAAAGGGGTTGATAAAAGTAAAATTAATTGAAAAAATGTGTGTTTTTTGTATTCATTAGACGAAAAGTATAGTTGTTCAGTGTTGTTCAAGTTGAAGACCATGTTTGTTATAAAGCCTTGCATATGTATGACTAAAATGTGCCTCAACTTCTTGCGCACAGGTGCGACACTCATACTAAATTTTTCGTTTCTTAGGATGGCCATCGAAATCACTAAAAAGTAAATTTTGGTTGTTTGGATTTCCAAAGTCAAAATTAAGCGCTTTGATGCTGATTTTTCTCTTGTTATGGGTTTCTTTAGCCGCAATAAGTCAAAAAGTACTTCAAAAACTTTTTTTTTCAAAATTTGATGAGAGATGGGCCAGAAATGGTCTGCATAAAGAGCGCTTCGAAAATTCAAATTTTCTGTGGCTTAATGAATATCAAACTTTACACCACAATACATTTTGTACCGAATTCCTTCTTCGTCTTAAGCAGGAAGACCGGGAAAAAGTGAAAACTCAAGAAGCAATGTTATTTGGATTAAGCCAATTTCACTCATGGATGCTGTTTATGGAATGTATCCTTAAAATTGCATATAGACTAGAAGTCAAGGTGTGACAGGTTAGAGATCAAGCAAGAAAAAATTTAAAACTAGAAAAAACTAATTTCAAAACTATTTAGAATTCAAACAAACAAATACAATAGTCTGGCAACCCTATGACGGAAACATGTCAAGAAGACTTCTAAGAGATAGAGAAAAGACTGGCCAAATAAAACAGAGATAGATAAAGAAAATACCACAATGTTTCATATCATCCTAGAAACTCTTGGGTCTGGGTTCCCAATTGATACAGATGCCCTTGAGCTATGTAAAGAAAACAAGGGAAATATCCCTTAAAAATAAGTCTGGAATTTTATGCCAGTAAGCGTACATAAGGTCTTGGTTTCATGGAAAAAAATAATTTCCATTATTCCATTCCAGTATACTTCCAGTCAGACAACTTTCAAAAGAAACTCAAGAGTCAAGAAACAACGATATTTTCGTTCGTTTGAAAGTAAAGGGATTAGGTAACAGTAACTGCTTACGAAAAATGACGTTTAGATACAAGTTTTGACCTCTTAAATCGATAACTTATTTACTTTGGATCCATTCCAAGCAACTCTAATTTGCTTTCCGAGAAGAGCCAAAAGTAATATGGAACATAGAGTCTTGGAACTTTTGGATGTACCAAATAATTTAAAAAACATGAAAAAAGCTGTTTTTCACGTGTTCATTTCTCTCAAAATTTGTTGTATTCCATTCTGATTTCGATAGATAAAAACCCGAACGAAAACAGTTATTTGTTAGAGCTATTAATTTAATCCCGCTAAATGAGCGATTATCACACTGTGCCTTGTGAGGAATCACAAGTCATAAGCTCTTGTGACTTCTTGTGAGGATTGTTGTGATTCGATAACATTTGTCGGATTTTCCCATAATCCTTACCAGAAAAGTCACAACAAAACTCACCACAGCCAATGCATTGACATATTATAATATGGACTGCTAGTTGCCAACTTCACGCGTGTTCAGCGTAAGGAGCGCTATTGGTTCAGGGTGGCCAAAAAAAGAACGATTCCAGCTGTCAAAAATGAACAAAAACAAAAACATAAACAACGAGGTCGCTGTGCAGTGTTACCGCAGGGAAAAATATTTTCGAGTTCAAGATGCTTGAAAAATGAGTCCACGTAAAAAAATTAAATACTTTCAGAAATCATTTTGTTTTAAATTTTTAACATACTTATTTGTGTTCTGCAAACAAAAAATGTCATAAAAACGAGTCCCCGAGCCAAGGAAGAAACAACGAGTCCATTTTCAATCTGTAGAGTACATGTGGTAACACTGTCGCTGTGAATTCAAACATATTTTTTAGGACTAATTTGGCCGCTTCGAACCAATGGCGCTGCTGTAGCTTTTACCTTTTTTATTCTCATGAAATGTATGGAAATGATAAATGACTATACTCTGTCCGATAAAAATTGGCAGTACAGGCCTTATGGGAGAGCTTTTTAAAAATCAGTGGCCAGTGGCGCGCTGTTCTCTACACCATACCCAATTGAAGGGAACTCCTTTAATTTTTTTTATAAAACACACATGAATTTTCGATGGCATCCGACGTAGAGCCCATAACGACCTGCCTGGCACACACACGAGCATGCCTTGTCGTTCTCTGCTCAGTGTTCACAGGTTGAGGGGAAAATCACCATTCTTGCCGATTTTTTTCAGCTAAAGGGGAAAAAAGGGGACGGGGATAAGTAAGGGAAAAAAATCCAAAAAAGGGGAAAACAGCTTGAAACTTTAATGAAAACAAAACAAATGCACAATATTCCATTTGAAAAAAAAATTAGTAGCATTTGCTTCGGACGTGCCAGTGTTATGGTGGGAAAACAAAATTCTGTCTCGAAACTTTTCAAAGATGTCATTCCAAATAATTTGTTCATCATGCGGTGTGTGTGCCATTCGTTCCATCTCGTGGCAAACAACGCCATGAAATTCCTGCCTGACGAAATAGAAATTTGTTGTCGCGAAATCTTCTCGCATTTCAATTGCAGTGGCAAAAGACAACATGGTTCTAAGGAATTTCAAGCCTTTTGCAACGTTAAGCCATATCGCAAACACAATGGTTGTCCCTGCATATGGTTATCAAAAGACTTATTGAGTAATACCAAGCTTTAGTATTGTATTTAATGGAAAGTTATCTGGAAGATTCTATTAACAAAATTCAATGTGAAAAAACATACGGGGTTCTTGGAAAACCAACAACGGTTTTATATTTAGAAATTTTAGATTTCTTCTTACCGTTTTTTTACGAAACTGAACCTTGAAATGCAATCGGAAGACGTTTAAATTCATACTTTATTTGACCGAGTTGAACTGACATTAAGACACTTGCTGATTATTTTTTTAAAAGCGAATATTTAAATAGTATTCCAAATATTTTTGAAATTGATTTTGTTTTTCTTTAAGTTATTATCTATTCAACTCAATTGTGATGGAACTCATAAAAAATAATGTTTTTTTCGTACTGAAGTCCCCTTTTTGAATTGTTTTTCTTTTTGTATGAATATGTATGAAAAAATAAACAATAAAATTTTATAAAAATTACCTACATGAAAATCCTAATAACTTTTTTCGGGGAAAATTAGGGATTTTTTTTTCGTTCGAGGGGAAAAATAAGTGTTTTGGTGTCAGAAAAGGGGGATTTTGTTTTTGAAAACCTGGGAACACTGTCTCTGCTGCTTTTCAACCCTCATTAAATCACACATATTCAGAGTTGCCTTTTTCTATTTCGTAACTCACTTCGTATTTTTTTTCTTACTTTTTCAATGGATTTCTGTTGAGGAGCTTTTGCTTTGAGAGCTTTTTAACGATGAGAGTTATCGAGTTGTGTTTGACTTTTGCATTTTTTTTTAAGTTTTGCAAATAAAATGCAGTTATAAAAATCAAAGCCATTTTATTTGAGGAACAATATTATTTGCGTAGATTCTCGTACCGGGCGGTAGGTTTGTTGATTTTGCGAGTTATTGTTGTGCATTATTGTGATAATATTGTTGTGCTGTTGTTCTTCTATTGTTGTGTGGTTTGTTTTTTCTTGTTGTGCTTTTGTTGTGTTGTTTGTATATTATCTTTGTGATTTTGTTGTGCTGTTTGTGTTTTATTGTTGTGCTTTTGTTGTGTTGTGCAAAATGGCTTCAACATCAAAATGCTCGAAGGACTTGAGTGCCGAAAAAAAAGCAGATAGTTGAGGCGACAAAATTAATTTGCAAGAACCTGCAAAGTAAAACCGAGGCTGTAAAGCAGGTTGTTGATATATTTTCTGTATCTGAACGAACAGTGTACAGACTTCTAAAAGGAAATAGCACCAAAGGCCACAACTCACCACCAAAAAAGAAAAACCAATCTGGTCGCAGAATAAAAATTGATGATTTTGATAAATGTGCGATCAGACAAAATTGTTCACCAGTTTTTTTCAAATAATGAATTACCGACGCTGGATAAAATATTGAATGAGGTAAAACTCAATGTGAACATCAACAAAATCAGCAGGTCTTACTTGCATACGATTATTATTATTTTCATATACATATAATAAAAAACGAAATGTTAATCAATGTTAAAAAGAAGAATGGCAACCCTTCAGTTATTTCATTTAGCTTTTTCGAATTCAAAATGCGCATTACGGCAACCCTGTAAGAGCTTTTTTGAGAAAAGTACTTATGGGTATTAAAAAAGTACAAACGAGATGCAGATATCCCTATCTTCCCTGTACTGCCAATTTTTATCGGACAGAGTATAGCAGTCCATATATATTATGTCAATGAGCCAATATGAATATGGAAATGCGTTGCCAGAATGGATTCTTTATAATTGCAATTTATGTGTTTCAACTTTCAAGGCAACATATGATGCGATTTCATCAATATTGGCAACGCAAACAGAGACTGTGTATGGGGCCATGGCACTGACCTCTATAATACACTGGATAGTGTATTCATACAGAAAAATTTACTCCATTTGAACATTGTTATAAAGTCGAAAAGGGAAAAATTCGTATAACAGTATAACAAAAATATACGTCAAAGAACCACTGATCTCTATATTACTTATCTCTGAATTTCATTTTTTCTATCTTCTCTGAGAAAAAACTTTAAGCGGAAAACACAAAGCTGCTTTGCTGTTAGCGTTGAGTGACGTATAAAGTTCAAGCATAGGAATTGCTAACAACCTATCACAAAGCAGCTTTGTTGCTCAGCCTTTGATTTGACATACTGTGAGAACCCCGTAACATAAACGTAACGTCGCAAACGCTGTAGCAAAAGTAGAAATGTTTTCTACTTTTTCATATAAATTTGCTCACTGATATGTTTTCTTGTTTGTTTGTGTGAAAATTTTATTTTATTTTTACTTCCTTTTCGCTTCAGCTGTCGGTTTTGTTTTCAAAAAACAGAAAAAATGAAATTTTGGAGAAAATATGTTTGACGAACATAAAATAAAATAAGTAAAATGACTGATGTCAATCAAAGTTCAATCCAAAGTATAGAAGCGTAACGGAGTCAGCGCTAACAGCAAAGCAGCTTTGTGTTTTCCGCTTAAATCTCTGGAAGCTTTTCTAAGTACCTGGCTACACAGGGATTTTTCAGTGCCCTAACGAGTGAGTTTGTTGGCAAGAGAAACGAAACGTGAAGGGGGAAGATGCTCCCGAAGGGAACTGAATTTTCTGTGTGAGTAATACAGTTTCATTCGTAAATTGTTCCTCTTTTTGATGTTTGTTTATTTTTTTTTCTGGCTGGACAACGACAGTCATTCAAATTCAATTCAAATTAATTTGTTGTGATTTTGTTATGTGTGGTCACCCATGAGGATCCATAGTTTTCAAGAAATTCAGAAATTAATTTGTAAGTATAAAAAAAATAAAAAAAAAACAAAGCAATCGTATTTGTAATAAATACATTATCAAATTTTCAGAAATTCAGTGTCAGACACAACTTTTGCATGAACTTCAAGAAGCACCTCAGCATTTTGGTTTAAGTATGTCCCAACGTATTCCCTATAATGAACATTCTGTTAAAACCCATTAGAAGCAAGTAGGGAGCATCCGTACGGGAGCAGCTATTAAGAAATTAACTCCAGGAACGCTTCAGGTAGGTTTGAAATTCGTTTTCTCTGCGATACCCTAACTTTGTGGCCTTTGTTCCTTAAAGGCGACCCGTTATTGCAACAAAAACAAAATGCCATTACTGTGTTCAAGGATGAAAATGACTTCCCAACTGGCCTGTAAGAATCCCGCAGCTGAAGTGTCGTCAAACATATGAATAGTCAAACGAAATTTGAAACTACAAGAAGAACACGAGACAACAACAACCTGCCAGTCGTACTTGTCTTCGGCCATAATCGATAGTTTATTTTCGGTGCAGCGCATGATGCCCGATTTGAAGGCGAGTTAAGAAGACTACCGAGTCCGTTGCCGCTCAGGATAATGCTTAGTTATTTAAAATTGTCATCATTAGAGTATGTCTGTTACACTGATTGGTGTTTTTAAGTGAAATAAAGTCATTAAGTATATTCAACTAAACAAATTCGGCATATTTCCACGTCAAACTTGACACCTAAGCGACCACCCACATTGAAGGTCAGGTTTAGCGTCTTAGTGAGTTGCAGTAAACATCGCTTGTCCAGCGGTGCCCTTAAACGCAACAGATCCTATTCCCGAGTAATACAATACCAACTGTGCTATTTACATTTCAGAGCCAACCGTATCGAGACCTCATCTGAACTGGAGATAAGAATTGCACATCACATTCTGAAAGTCCCACACAAGAAAAAAAAAGAAACAAACAAAAAGAATTCAAATGGAATTGTCAATAGAATGTTTTTATTTATTTTGTCCTCATGAACTCTATCCGTTTACAAATTTTGCGATTCCCAAGAAATCTTGTTCGCATAATTTCTCTCAAATGCGAAATAATTTATTAATTTGTTGTCATAATTTACAAAAATGTCAAACAAAAAAGTAACATTTCACGTTCCCCGCAACGAAATGGAAAAGAAGAACGTGAGTAAGCACAACAGTGTGTAGCCACCGCACGTGATTTTTCAGTAGCTTGAAAAATCCCTGTGTAGCCAGGCACTAACATAGGGATGTCGAAATGCAAAAAAATATCGTATCGATATTTTTAAAAAATATCAATATCGGTTTTGATATTTTATTAAAAAAATATCGATATATCGGTAAAATATGACAAGAAAATGATTTTGCCTATTTTAATTATTACTTTAATCATTTCTTTTCATATCCCCCCATCCTAAGGCTTTACATTTGTTTGCTTAGGCATGTTGCTCACAATGCTCGGTGTCTTTTTTCCGAGCGCGTCGGTTCGACTCTGAACATTCAGAATCAGTGCTTTGAACGAAAAAAGTAACAAAACCTTGTTGCTCTGAACACTCTGAACGAAAAAAAAACACAATTTTGAGTTTGGCAGTTCAGTCTCTGTTCAGTTATAAGAAACAAAAACGCCTTAAGATTAGAAACCAAGCTGTCAAAATGGATTCGTATTTTGCGTACGAGCTGAAAAACTTGTGAACTATGAACGTATGCTTGTATGGTGTGAATGATGCGAGAGAGCAAATTGTTGAGAATGTTTTGTGTGCAAATGGTGCGACAAATTACTTGTGTTTTCTAATAATTGATGTTTCATGATCTCAGATTTATTTACGTACACTAATTGAGTGTAGTGTGTGGTATTTCTTTTGAAGGTTTTTCTTAGGCCGTGTGCGGATTCAGTTAAAAAGTGGTTAAAACTTGACGTTTGGTTAAATTTGGACATTTCGCATTGAATAAAATGTGGCAGGTTAAAATATGACAGTAGTAGTTAAAAATTCATCCATTTTTAACCACAATTCATTCAATTTGCACACGGCCATTCATCCAATTCAATAATCAATTTATCCAATTCGCACACGGCCTTAGGCCGTGTCCGAATTGGATGAATTGTGGTTAAAAATTAAAAATGGATGAATTTTTAACCACTACTGTCATTTTTTAACCTGCTCAGCAGCTAGTCAAATAATGCGAAGTGTCAAAATTTAACCAAACGTCAAAATTTAACCAAACGTCAAGTTTTAACCCATTTTTAACTGAATTCGGACACGGCCTTAGGCCGTGTGCGAATTGGATGAATTGTGGTTAAAAAATAAAAATGGATGAATTTTTAACCACTATTGTCATATTTTAACCTGCTCAGTAGCTAGTCAAATAATGCGAAGTGTCAAAATTTAACCAAACGTCAATTTTTAACCCATTTTTAACTGAATTCGCACACGGCCTTAATTATAAAATATATCGATTTTTTATACTTTTTCGATACTCGGACTTTTATATCGATACATCGATATATCGAAAAATTAAATACCGATAAAAAATATCAACACATCGACATCATTAGTAAGACCTGTTAGACGTCAAAAAGTCGAAAAGGGGCACTGACTGTCATCTTCAAATGGAGTCAAAAAAACTGTTATACTTTGTAGGTAATACACTATCCAGTGTAATATAGAGATCAGTGGGCCATGGGGGTTTCTTTTATTATTGTAGTGTATAGGCAATTTCAAAGGCACTGAGTAATGATCGTTATCAGTTGTGATTGTGAACAAAGAAGAAGAATAAAGAAAATAGAGAAAGAGCGTATGTCTTTTCTCCTTTCTTCCTTTTTTTCACTATATGCATTCATACTCATAAATCAAAATGTCGAATCTCAAATAATTTTCTAGTACGACCTGCTTTGAAGGAGATCACAATTTCGATTGTTTTTATGACTCTCACAAGTTGTGACTTTGGGGGAGAATACGAAAAAGTCACAAAATCAATTTGACCATTTCTTATGACTTGTGAGGTATCAGTGATGATGGGGAAAATCGGGCTGTTAATCTACTTCGCTAAATCTCGTGATTAGCGTCAGTGGAATCAGTAAATTACTTCTTGGTTTCACCTACAATCTTTTGCCTGGTTGATTGTGTTGAAGTTGTTAATATAAAACTTTAATGCTTTAAGTATGAACTTTACTTCTTATATTTTTGATCTTTCCTAAAATTGCTTTTAATATCAAATCAAATATGAAATAAACTCTGTATTCGAAATTATATCAAACTATCAACATCGTTTTTTATTTCATAACGAATTAAAAATTCTTTGGGAACTTTAAAAACTATAAAAGATTGTACTTACCAAGAATATAATATACTTATACAAAAACAATGACATAATTTTTGTATCTATAACACGACCATTGAATAAGAAGTATTTCCATGAAGCGGTGTTTGCTACATGTGTGAGTGAAGCAACAAAAATTTCAAATTTTTTGCCTTGAAATAATAAAATTCGTGCATGTACACCTTGGACGTTAAAACACCATGTAGTCTTTTTGGACTTTTTGAAACTGAAAAATAAAACCGATGCACAATCGATATAACCTTGATTCAATCAAATTTCGCTTGGCGCCCCCGAGGTTCACCATTCAACTGCAGACCAGCCCTGTTGTAATACGTTTGTGTTTGTTTAACTCACAAAGAAAAATGCTTCACTTCTTTTTCATAACTCATAAGACCCCTTCCTGTACTTCTTTTTCAATGAATAGTGGTTACACATCGAACACGGTGGATATGCATCGGGGCCTTTGTATATGGAACTAGCAGGTACTATGAAGATTGGTTTTCTGCTTGGTTTGACAGTTTTTTACATAAGTTTGTAATGTGTGTTCTCTGCTTGCTTTGACAGAAAACCATTCTTGATAGTACTAGGTAAATGCATATACAAAGGGCTCTGGTGCGTAACCACTGGTCGACTGTTTTACCTTTTCGTTAACTGTTCAACTTCATTCCTGTTTTGTCTTGAGGGTGGGATTCTCATTTTCCCACTTTTTCTTTCTTTTTGAAAAATCGCTGCTAGGAAGAGCTCGCCAACAGTATGACTCCAGTCTTCCATGGTTCTTAATTACCTACAGCCGCTTGCAAAGCTGGAGTAACGTAGTGGTGGTCTTTTGAACGTCACAAAATCGAAGCCGCCTACCAATGCATGAAGGTTGAGAGCCTGATACACTGCAGCCAACTATCGGGAACGGTCCGTCGCATGCACTCTCCTGTCGCAAAAACCAAGCGCTCTGGCATCCCCGGTCACTTGGTCCTTCTACGGTACAAGGTTCGGTCTTCCTTGTCCTCTCGAACCTGAGGGCTGTGATGAAAAGCTTCGCTCGATGTAGCCGAGCCAATGTAGTCGCCTTTTTTGGCATTCTCGACTACACCCACATCTTGATACAGCTGCTACAGTTCGCCTGAACCTTCTGCTCCATTCGCAATCGTCGCATACCGGACCGAAAATCCATCGAAGAATTTTTCTTTCGAAAGTGCCCAGTATCAATTCCCCTTTTTTTACTTATCGTCCAGCACTCGGCGCCGTAGAGTAGGACTGGTAAATAGCTGACACTGTCGAAAGGAGTGATGAGTTTTGAACCCAGTTGTTTTGCCAAACTGTAGCACCACCAGTTCGCTAGGGTAATTCTTCTTCGGATCTCCACTAAGGTTTCGTTTGTGGGATTCATGTTTGTTCTAAGGTAGGTGAACTCCTTAACCGACTTGAAATTGCTTCTACCAACAGTGACGTTTTGTCCTAGGCTGTGGACAGATGTTGCTTTGTTTGTTGATAGCATGTAGGTAGGAATGGCTGTCCTACTTCGCGCAGGACACAAGCGCTAAGTGCGCCGTTTTGATGCCATACCTCGTGAGATTCTAAATGGATTTGAAAATGTGTTATGGATGATGTTTGTTCCGCACGTACAGTCTTATATATAATGTATTATTCTCCTGCCCTACGGCCTATTATCTCATAGTGCCATTTAGTGAGAGAGAAATAGGGGGGTGGTGTTACTGAGGTATGAGATCAAATCTTTGATCTTGAATTCTGAGAGTTGCTCAATACCGTTGAAGAATTCTTTACCTAAGTGGAGTGCGCTTTTTCTTGTCAGGGCCGGACAATGGCATAGAAAGTGTGGGACTGTTTCTTTTTCATCCTGGTCCTCACAGCTACGGCAGAAAGAGTTATGTGGTATACCCAATTTTGCCTTACAGGCCAAGCCCTGTGCAGGTAGCGACAATCCTGGCTATGCTAGCCTTGGTTTGGAAACTAAATTGATTGATTTTGGTTTGTTATAGGCTGGACAGATTTTCCTGGATATAACGCAACTACTCCACCTATGATTTGCTTCTGATGTGTATTTGGTCAGGATATAGCCCTTCACAACTCCAAGAGGAGCATATACTCTCACTGCCAGTGAGTTGTGAAGGGCTGTTCCTTGCCTAGCTAGCTCATCTGCCTTCTCATTTCCCTCATAGCCCCTATGGTCCGGTATCCAGATTAGGGTGGCGCTCTTATCAAGTTCCTTGAGGGCCACTTTGCATTGCTGGACCAGTTAAGAGAGTTGAATCAATGGCTTTAATAGCTGCCTGACTGTCTGTTAGTATGGCTACATTTTGGTTCTGGCGGATATTGTTAAGGTCTATGCAAGCTTCCCTTATCGCCAACAATTCTGCCTGGAATACACTGGCAAAATCGGGAAGTCTATAGGAATTTGAAATCTTAAGAGATTCACAGAAGACACCTGCACCAACACCGCATTCCATCGTCGAACCATCCGTGAAGATAGTTGTGTCGAAGTCTTTCGTCACATCGCCTTCCTCTCAGTCGATTCTTGACGGGAGCAAGACTGAACTTCTTTGAGGTGTCTAGGGTAGGGATGCAGTAATCGGTGGTTGTGGATAGGATGTCTGATGCTATCAGGCTTGTTTGGTTGCAGTGCCCGTAGGATCTAGATATCCAGCAGCCTATTTCTTTGAGTCTCAAGATACTGCAGGACACCTGATATTTAATAAAAAGGTCAATCGGAAGAAGCTGGACCTGGATGACGTTGAGTGCATCCGTTGGACAGGACCTGATTGCCCCTGATATCCCTACGCAAGCATTTCTCTGCACCTTTGTAAGCTTGTGTAAGCTTTGCTGAGAGCGGGCCACCACACAATGGAACCATAGACAAGAATCAGTCTTACAACCGCTGTGTATGTCCATTTTATCATTTTTGACTGGAGGCCCCACTTTTTGCCGAAGGTTTTGTTGCAGGCGTAGAAGGCGACACACGACTTTCTTACCCGCTCTTCGATGTTAAGCTTCCAGTTTAATTTGGTGTCTAGTATTACGCCCAGATATTTAGCACTGGAAGACAATGATAGTGTTTGTCCGTTTAACCGAGGTAGAGTGAAAGGTGGTACCTTGGTTTTGGTGGTGAAAAGCATCAACTCGGTTTTGTTACTGTTAGCACCTGGTCCACAGCTCGTAGCCCAGGTGCTAACTTTCTTCAAAGCCATATTAGTGATTTCACTGCTACGCAACCGCTTTCACTCAACTACTCTCGAATTTCACAAGAATGCTGTTCATGACCAAAAGCCATAAGAGAGGAGACAGTACACCTCCTTGGGGTGTTCCTCTGCTGGCATATTTGTGTGCACATTGAATATCCTAACTTTGATTGAATCCTCCTATTATGGATATTATCCACCTTCGAATGTAGTTCTCAACACCGAAGTCTGCAAGTGATTCTGCGATGGATTCAGTTAGGACATTGTTGAAAGCTCCTTCTACGTCTAAGAAGGCAGCTAGGGTATATTCCTTGACATGAATCGTGTTTTCCATCGTTCTCACTAGCAGTCTCTGTAGATCTACCCCTCATGTAGGCATGTTGCGAGTTAGATAGGGAACAACTACTCAGAATACTCCTTATGTGAGATTCTACGATTCTCTCCAGGGTTTTAAGAAGAAATGCTTATAGGTCGGTAGTCTTTGGCAGATTCATGCCCTCTTTTACCAATTTTTGGTAAGAAAACCACTCTTACCTGTCTCCAAGACAAAGGGACATGGTTTAGCAAGAGGCAACCTTTAAAGATACTCTCAAGCCGTGGTACTACTAATTCAAGCTGATTTTGCAGCATTATAGGCTGATGGAATACTCAGGGCCTGGAGATTTGTATGGCGAGAAAGTTTTAATAGCCCAGACTATCTCTAGTTATCTATCTATCCTTGTCTAAACCCTGCGCATGGTTGAAACAACTGATCACATATATATAACGAGATGGGAAAGCTTGCTGTCAAAATGACATTTGCCTACGAACTAAAAAGCAGGGTAGCAGCAAGAGTATGCGTTTTACAAACTAAAAAAGCAAGTTTGCTGCAAGAGTATGCGTGTGTGTGAAAAAAATAAGATTTGTGGTATTTGGAGGGTAAAACGTAGGTAGGTAAAGAATTCTTCATCTTCCTTGGTCCTTACGCTCGTTGACATTGACACCCCAGTTTTTAGCTCTCTCGCAAAAGCTAACCTTTTCGCTTGGCACTCTTGGCAGTTCGCCTCCAATTCAACGCTGCCCGAGAGTTTCACGACTGGGGGCCTTAAGCGCGCCAAGAAGAAAGTAAGATTGTTGCACTTGATATTTCAAAGGCATTTGATAAAGTTTGGCATCTTGCTCTTTTATCGAAAATGCGTACTTTCGGTATCGACGAATCCCTCCTTCGTTGGATAAGAAACTTTCTTTCGAACGGAATTGTTGACTGTCATCTTACTTACTTACTTACTTAAGGTGGCGCTACAGTCCGGTGTGGACTTGGGCCTCAACCAACAGTCTCCGCCAGTCAGCTCGGTCCCTAGCTAGCTGTCTCCAGTTTTGCACTCCTTTTTTGTGGAAGGCTTTGCGGGCCGGAGCATTGGTGTCCATGCGCTCTTAATGACCAAGCCATCTGAGTCTCTAGACCTTGACCCTTCTGGCTAGGTTCACGTCGTTGTACAGGCCATAAAGTTCGCTGTTGTATCTCCTTCTCCATTCCCCATCAATGAACACGGGGCAAAGATGACCCGAAGAATTTTCCTCTCGAAACAGCCTAAGGCACATTCATCCGATTTTGTTAGGGTCCATGCTTCTACACCATATAGCAGGACAGGGATGATGAGGGTGTTGTACAGTTTTACCTTAGTTGCTCGAGATAGGGCTTTTCCACTCAGTTGCTTTCTTAGCCCAAAGAAACAGCGATTAGCAAGAGTTATTCTTCGTCTAATCTCGGCGCTGGTGTTATTGCCCGTGTTAATAGCGGAGCCTAGGTAGACAAACTTCTTTACTACCTCGAAGTTGTATGCGTCTATTGTTACGTTCTATCCGAGCCGTCGGTGTTGGGTGTCCTTACTCGAAGGCAGCATGTACTTCGTTTTCCCCTCGTTTACCGCTAAACCCATTTTTGCCGCTTCTGTCTCAATTCTCACAAAGGCGCCATTGACATCACGCTGTGTTCTTCCCATTATATCAATATCGTCGGCGTACGCGAGAAGTTGAACAGATTTATAGAAGATAGTGCCTCTGGTGTTGACGGTGGAGTTTTGGACTATCTTCTCAAGAACGATGTTAAAGAAATCGCACGACAGTGCATCGCCTTGTCTGAATCCTTTTTTGACGTCGAATGATTCCGTAATCTCATTGCCAACCTTGATAGAGCAGCGTGAGTTCTCCATCGTCATTTTGCACAAGCGAACGAGCTTGGCAGGGAAGCCAAAACTAGACATAGCTTTGTACAGTTCTTCTCTGTAGATGCTGTCATACGCGGCCTTAAAATCAATGAAGAGACTTGGAGTTCATAGGTTTTTTCCAGGATCTGCCGCAACGTGAAAATTTGGTCGATGGTAGACTTTCCTTGCCTGAAGCCACATTGATAAGGACCAATCACATTGTTGACGAAAGGCTTCAGACGTTCACATATTACGGCAGAGAGGATCTTGTATGCGATGTTAAGCAGACTGATTCCTCTGTAGTTGGCGCAGTTTAGAGGATCTCCCTTTTTCAGGATCGGGTAAACAATGCTGAGGTTCCATTCATCGGGCATGCATTCCTCCGACCATGTCTTACAGATGATTTGGTGCATGCTCCTATCTAGATCGTCGCCTGCGGCTTTGAACAGCTCAGCAGCTAGACCATCTGCTCCAGTGGCTTTGTTGGATTTCAGCCATGATATTGCTGTTTTCACTTCTTCTACGTCGGGTTCACGGAATTGTTGGCTGTCATCGTGTATGTTAAAAGGCTCCTGTCTGACGGCGGGGTTCTGTTCGTCGTCGCCGTTATACACTCTTTAGAAGTGGTCTTTCCAAATCCCCAGCATTGAATGCGATTCTACTATGATGTTCCCTTGTTTATCTCTGCAGGCATCGGTTCTTTACCTTCTGATAAAACCTCCGAACTTCATTCCTGCTGTTGGCTCTCTCAACATCTTCGATCTGACGCTTCTCATGCTCTCATTTTTTTCCTGAGAAGGCGGCGTTCCTCTCTCCTCTTTTGCTCGTAGAGCTCACGAGCAGCTCTTGTCCTTCATGGCATGGGCTTGCCTGCATTCTTCGTCAAACCAGGGGTTTCGTTTTGGTGGCTGTGTGAAACCCAGCACATTAGAGGCGGCATCTCTAACTGCTTTCTGGCAATGTTGCCACTGGTCTTCGATACGTGATGTTGGCGACATAGGACTTCTTAAGAGGTTACTTGATACTCGATCAGAGGAGGATCTGGCGATCTCTTGCGATTGAAGCCCTCCGACGTCGAATTTTCTTGCAGCATTTCCTTGTTTTGGCCGTTGCGTTGTCGGGATATTCGTAGCACTACCTTGGCTACGACGAGGTAGTGGTCCGATTCTATGAACATCTAGAATGCTGGACAAGTGCCTCCCGTCGATCGCAATGTGATCAATCTGGTTGACGGTTGATTGATCAGGAGATCTCGATGTACCTTTATGGATGTTGAGATGTGGGTACCAGGTGCTTGCTACCACAACATTTCGAACCGCAGCAAAATCGATCAGCCTGAATCCGTTATCGGAAGTGGTGTCGTGTAGGCTGTGCTTTCCGACTGTTCCGCCAAAGATGTCCTCTTTTCCCAGCTTTGCGTTAAAATCGCCGAGGACAATTTTCATGTCATAGCTAGGACATTGCTCATATGTTTTGTCGAGGAGCTCGTAGAATTCGTCTTTGGTGTCGTCCTTTTTCTCTTCTGTGTTCTAATGTTGCCGAATTAAGCTTTGATTCGGATCGTCCTGATGCGTTTGCTTACGCATTTGAAGCTCAAGACTTTTTGCCTGAGTCTGCTTCACCATCACAATCACCATAGTAGATGTCGCAGTTTTTCATCCTCCTTTTGCCCGGTCCATCCCATCGTATTTCCTGGATAGCGGTAATGTCTGCTTTGTAGCAGTTGAGGGTCTCCGCTAGTTGTTCGGCAGCGCGCGGTCTATTAAGAACCACGTGCATATCCGAAATTCGTTGTCCTTAATACATTTGCTTGGGTCGTCATCAGTGTATCCGTCCGTTTCGGAGGCCTGTTGTTGCTTCGCAACTAAATCTTTTTCTACGTAGTCGGGAAGTCACCCCGACGTACAACCCCCAACCTGGAGTACCAGGCACTTGATGGGACTCCAAGTACAAGAGCCGGAAAAACCGCTCCTTTTCCTGGGCTTCAAATAAGTCGAAGTAGCCCGTAAAGGTGTTCACCAAGTAGTTCGGCCTATCTGGAACTGAAGACGCCACCGTTGATTCCAAAAAAAAATATTCATCCGCTGCCGTCCCTCGTTGGGAGTTCCTTGATGGAAACACTCCTTCGTTGTGGGGAATTAGGAGTAACAGCCTACTCCGCTTCGACCTGTCGACCATGGGAGGCCCTTCTGCGCGATTGCATAGCTCTAAGCTTCATTGTTACCGTAAGCCGCTCCACCACGTCAAGGCTTACCCCGTGGAGGGCTAAGTTTACACACTAACGAAAATATTTTTTGCAAATCAAAGTTCTGTAAGCTGTCACATTGAAACTAGTTTCTTTTTAAATATTCCAGAATCCTTGAACGGTCAGCGCCAAGTCTGAAACTCTCATAATCAATAGCTGCCGTTGGGTCTAAAGAAACCAAATTTCTATTTACGAGCGTAGGCTACAACAAGGTCAGTTTGATTTGCATTTGTTGAGACTTTTCAAAATTAAAGTATTGCTTGTTTTCCAGATACTGAAAAAAACATTAGCAAGGACAATAAGATACCGAAAATGAGTCGATCAGACATGCTGGATGCAATTCGCAGAGACAACTTAGACGAGTTAAGAACATTAGTTTCAACGCAAAAATGTAGTGATACTCAAGATCTTCGAAACACTTTGCTTCATGAAGCTGTTTCTGAAAACAAGAAAGCAATTACGGAATTCCTTCTCCAAGTTGGGTCCAATCCAAACTCAGGAAACCATTTATCAATAACACCACTTCACGATGCTGCAGAAAATGGTAACTTGGAAATTATAGAAGTGCTCCTGAACCACGGTGCTGATATAAATGCAAAGGATTTTGTTGAGACTTCCCCCCTCGTGTATGCTATTAAAAATGAGAAAGACGATGCAACCAAATTGTTATTAGAACGAGGAGCTCGTTTATTATCTGACTGTGAAGGAAGAACTCCACTTCATGTTGCCGCTACACGGGGTTCATTGAAAATAACTAAAATGCTTTTGCAAAACGGATCTCCTGTCAACGCGGTTATTACTGTCGGCTCCAAGAAAGGATATACACCACTTCACTGTGCCTGTCCCTCATATGGATTCGACATAGACATCATAGAATTTCTCTTAAGTAATGGAGCTGGTGTTGATTTAAAAACTGAACGCGGATTGACACCTCTCCATATTGTAAGCCAAATAGGAAATGTTCACGTAATTAATTTGCTTCTTAATCACAATTCTGATATTGATGGACGTGAAAATAATGGATATACTCCACTCTACTTGGCAATCGAGTACGAAAAGGAAGGTGCTGCACTCTTGTTGATAAACAGAAGAGCTAAGCTAGACGATGAGTTTAGCAATGGGAAAACAATTCTTAGTTTGGCACTAGAGCAGAGATTGTCGAGTACAGTTGAGGATATTTTAACTCGCTGTCCTGATCCACAAGGTGAAATTGCAAAATGTAAAGAATTATTCCGAGATTTACCTGAAGAGATGATCAACATTCTGTTGAAGTATTGTTTTGATATTGAATTTCTTCACGTTGCAATACGGAAGGGCTATATTCAAATAATCGAAAGCGTTTTGAAGGACAGGCTTGATTTGACGGCAAATGTTGATGACTCTTCTTTGCACATTGCTGTCAAAAGCAGACAGATTAAATCAGTCCAAGTATTAATCGCCCATGGAGCAGATGTAAATGCCAAAGATGAAACTGGAATGACTCCCTTGCTGTATGCAGTTGTAGACAACAATGACTTCTGGACTTCATCACAAATTTTATATGAAGCTGATGTCAAGATTGCCAAAATGCTTTTGGCCGCCGGAGCTGATTTAAATGCAGCAAGTACAACAGAAAAACTAACCCCGCTTCATGTCGCCTGTAAAAGGAGTAAACCAAAATTAGTTCAAGTTTTCTTGGATCACAAGGCTGATGTAAACTTAAGGGATAAAAATGGCAAGACAGCACTTCATTTTGCTGCTGCAGGCAAATGCAATAATTCAACTCAATTATTGCTTGGAAATAAGGCGAACGTAAATTCACAAGATATCGACGGTTTTACAGCTCTCCACATTGCAATTGATTCAAAAAACCGTCACGCCGTAAAATTGCTTCTTAAATTTGGTGCTGACATTAATATCAAGAATAGAAATAACCATACCCCAATGGGTATACTGTATCGTCGTCGAAGACATTACAGAGCGTATGAAAGTGACTACCTGACCCTGAAACACGCATTAGCTCTTGAAGCTATCAATTTATACTACGCCAAAGATTCAAGATCATTTTTCCCAAAATTAGATTCCACTGTTCAGATAAAAATGGAATCACACTTTGAAAATTGCAAACAGGAAATTGAAAAGTTGAAATTGGTGAAGGTGCCCGGTTATAATTTGACTTGTTACGCCTTGATGACGAGGAGTATTCATTCTGTGGCAAGTTATATAAAAAATGAAGAACTCATTACACATTTTCAATCCGATGACATTACAACTGAATTCCCAATATATGCGCCGATTATTCAAGGCCGCTTGCGAAATGCTTTCCAAAGACGTCCACTGATTTGCGGTGCACGTGAATTTTTCATCTATTATTTTCAACTGCCGCATGTATGTGTTGACCATATACTAAGCTGCTTGAGTTTAGATGATTTGAAGAACGTCAAGGATGCAATGTAAATAGTGGCTTCCTTATGAGCAGCAATCATCAGACTTTTTAAATGTTTTTTTTTTTCAAACAAAACTAAATATATGTATTATGTGTTTCTTTGTATGAATTTTTAAATTCTTTAATTTTTATTGTTTTTTAAATAAACATAATCATATGAATTGCTGATGAAGATGATGATGAGTTTATTTGGTTAAACGCGCTATTGTCGAGAACTTTTGGTTCGTAACAGCTAGGCTTTAAATCATATCGCAACAGAAAATGGAAATTATCTTTACTTTATCGCAGTTCACAATCAACTAATTGCTTCGCCGCCAAACAGGTTTTCTCGATGCTTAACGAAAAATTCACCTGTTAATCAGTAGATGCTGTGCCTATTCTATTCTGTCCTACACAAGTGTTTACTACTACAAATAAACTCATTGCTACATATACATGATCCAAAAAGTCTCCGTACAGAGACCTATCTTTTGTGTTTTTGCAAAAAAAAAGTAGGTATGTTTAATAAAAAAACCAAAATGGCAACACAAATGACTGCACGTTGTCTCCCCTCGCTTGTTTTGCAAATTCCAAGAACTTTTATGCTCGAAGGATACCGTTATGATCATAATCATGTGGCGGTTCCTTAAAATAGAGAAAAAAGAGTCTCCGTACAGATTTCATTCTCTTGTTGTAGTTGACGCTGTAAGGTGAGTGATAAGGAATAATTTTGTTTTTTGGTAAGCTAAAGTGTTCTCAATTATGTTTTAGCTAAATATTTTGTTCCGTCACAAGGAAATTAAAATGGGATCGAAATATAAGCAATTTCCTTTGGCTAACAAGCAGATTATCATCGATCTGCGCAATGAGGGGGAATTT
Organism: Sphaerophoria taeniata; assembly: GCA_943590905.1. Lineage (NCBI taxonomy): Eukaryota > Metazoa > Arthropoda > Insecta > Diptera > Syrphidae > Sphaerophoria > Sphaerophoria taeniata. Next base: position 267,498,897 of record OX016540.1, read on the forward strand.
TATGCTGAAATTGCAAAAATAATCAAAAGGCCACGTTCTTCCGTTCAGTACGTTGTGGAACAGTTAAAAAAAAACAAAAACAATTTTAAACAAACCAAGATCTGATCGTCCAAAAAAGATAGATCGTCGTACGGAGAAGAGGCTGCTGAGGAGTGTTGCTGAGGATCCGAAGCAAAGTGCACCAATTCTCGCTGGAAAACTAAAAATCAGTGACGGAGTTGATGTATCCCCCCAAACAATTCGCAATCTCTTGAAAAAGAATGGATTTCATGGTCGAGTAAGTCGGAAGAAGCCATTCATAAGAAAAGTTAATAAGAAAGCTAGGCTGGACTACGCCATCGAACATTTGGAAAAAGAATCCTCGTTTGGGATCAAGTCATATTTACCGACGAGAGTAAATTCAACATCTTTGACTCAGATTGTCGTCGTATGGTGTGGAGGAAGCCCAACACTGCTCTTAATCCGAAAAACTTAACCCTTACTGTGAAGCACGGCGCACAGTGGGGCAAGATAGGTAGTTTTGTGATATTTATTACTTTCACTTGTAATTGAAGGTTGGCTTTAAACTTTTTTTAATTGAATTATTAAAATGAAGTGTTATCTTGAATTTGGGTAAATTTTGTAAAAAAAAATATTTTTTTTTAATTTTGAAACGGATTCGAAAAAGTTAAATTTTTTGAAATAATGAAGCTTGGAAGATGTCTTGCAGAAATATTCTTAGGTATGGCCAGAACAGAAATTTTCTTAAAAAGGGGCTTAGCTCACCCCGTTTAAATGAGAGGGGCATTTTTTTGCGAAAAACTTACTTGATATTTAAAAAAAACAACATTTAAAATTAATGAGCTATTAAAAAAAGAACTTACCAAAAACACTCCGACCAAAATATCAATAAATCAAAGACACTTTAATGTTACATCATATTTTATTAGAATTCATATTTGTACTTTTGTTTTGAAATTATGCTATTTAATTTAATTTAATAATTCTATTTTATTTAATCGGTATCATAATAAATAATATTTTCTGTTTCGAACATTTTAATTGCTTCATGATGAAAACTTTTTTTGTTAACATTTATTTTTTGACTTCTTAAACTTGAAACCACAGGATCCGAAGAAATCATCATGCGATTAAAAATATCGGTTATAGTATCTTTTCTGGAAGATTTACGGCTGTAGTGTTCTCTAAAAACCTTAAAATCTTTGTTTCGAGATTCTAAGGCTTCCTCGCTAAGTTGACCAATCGGAAGCAAACAGTATGTGGCAATATGATGGCCGTGAATTAAAATTTTATGGACGGTAGTGCTCATGTAATACCAAGGGTGTAGGGATACAAAATATCTTGCGGTTTCTTCGCAAAATGTTTGAAATTTTTGTTGGTTAACTCTGAATCCACTTGACAAACATTGTAAAATGATATGAAAATTTACGATCAAATCTTCATCGATACCCGTTATGGAAGAAGGCAGACTGCTATTTTCAAAAAACCTTCTTGCCACATTGCCTGTATTTGTGTTGCCGTAACCAGGCATAGGTTTATCGACTATTAAACCTATTCTTTCTTTGAATTCTTTCTGAATACGCAGTTTATTTTGTTTCACTGTTAATTCCGTTTTGTCATTTGTTCGCCATTCTTTAACCGGAAGTTTATACGCAACGTGCAGAAGGCATTCAAATAAACGAATCCATCCATGCAATGTCGACAATCCAAATGATAAATGGTCCTCGTTTATCGAAAGTTGAATCATTTTATCGATGTCATTAAAATCCTTCGTAGTTGCATGGCAAAGGTAGCATCTCATCGATGATTTGGTATCGGTCAAACCGTTGCAAATTTTTCCATCTATCATTGACATTATTGTCCGATGATTAATGGTGAAATAAATATTCTTAATTCTTATTTTTGAACTTTGAAGATTTTGAATTTGAGATTCAGTTACTTGTTTTTCTCTTCTTACAAGTTCCTCAGATTCTTTTTCAAAAATTATTTTTAAAGGACGACAAAAACGTGCTGACGAAGGGCTAGGATTTTTCCAAATTACGTTTTTGTCTGTCTGTGCAATTAGTTGCAAGGGAACGAGACATTTCATAAAAACGAATTTATCCGTTGCAGCATGGCTTTCCAAATATTTTTGATGGTATTGGCTGTGTCCCGAACTGCCATCGAAACCCCATTTTGAAATGAGGGTGAATTCGTTATTTTCTGGGCTGATGGATTCGAGCACTTTTTCTTGATCAATCAATATTTTTTCAGTGGTGTGATCAAGTAAATTTTGTAAAGGAACCTCTGCAAAAGTTTCTTGAACTTCAACATTTTCTGGATAGCAATTCTTTTTTTCTTTTTGGATTTCTTTGTATGATGGAAAAACGTTTTTGGCGTAGCTTCTTATGACATTGTACTGATGTCTTGGCAATTTTGCTTCCATCATCATTGACAAGGCATTCAGAGATGAAATCTTTGTATTGCTGTCGGTACTAATCGAATTATGAAGCAAGGCTTGAGACGATGTAACATGTAAATCACCGCGGCGGTGGCCATGTAATGGTATGGGGTTGTATGGCATCTTCTGGTGTTGGAAACCTTGTTTTCATTGAAAATACGATGGATAAGTATGGATATTTAAATATCCTTAAAGAAAATCTTCGTCCAAGCGCTGAAAAACTGGGTCTCGGCAACAATTTTATTTTCCAACAGGACAACGATCCTAAGCACACATCGATGCTGTTAAGAGAATGGCTGCTTTACAATGTCCGAACGCAGGTTAAACATCCTGCTCAGTCGCCAGATCTCAACCCAATTGAGCATTTGTGGGATCATTTGGAAAAAAAAATCGTGAGCACACAATTTCCAGCAAAAGTGGGCTCAAAGCCATCTTACTTGAGGAATGGAACAAGATTTCCCCCGTTACGACTCCTAAGCTGGTCCAATCCATGAAAAATAGGTTGCAAGAAGTGGTAAAAAACAGAGGAGGTCCTACTAGTTACTAAGCTACGTTATTTGTTGTTTTGGGATAAATATTTCCTTTTTTTTTAAGAAAATAAGAAAAAATTATTTAAAGTGTACGGAGACTTTTTAGTTCCTTATTTTTATTACTGTGCTGTGAATTTCTTTTACTTTTAGTTTTTTTCCAATAAAATGTTATTTTTTTGTGGAAAAATTGTAAGTTGTTTTTATTTCTTTCAATCCTGATGGATTCCAAAAATGTTTGTTCTCTTAATTTAAACAATTTTAAAGTTTATCACAGAGTGAACAAAAATTATACTGCTGTACGGAGTTTTTTTGGACTATGTGTAGATACTTATTTCACTATAAAACGATATTAGAGTGATAGAGATAAAGGGTGTATGTAAGTTATGCTACCCACAACAAATGTTATTCTTATGGAACATTTGAAATCCCACAGGAACAAAAGCATTTCGCTTTCGTACCGAAAGATAATTTCGTTGCAAATGCAACTCAACTAAATGCAATTCAGCATTCGTGTCTTATCTTTCAATAACTTCGTTGCTAACGCAATACAGTATCGAATGCAATCCAGCATTTGTTTATTGAAGATAATTTCGTTGCGACTGCAACTCAAAACCAAATGCAATCCAACATTTGTATATTCTTTGGTGGTCCCATATCTGGACCTTATCTATCTCATGCTTCCCAAGCTTATTTCAATCCGAACCAAAAATTATATAGTCAGTCTGAAATACAGCTCCAACCGCGACGGTCCGATATTAAAATTGTACTACCGATTTCAACATTTTATAAAACCTATATTTCAACAAAATTATATATCAATAAAGTATAGTTGTTTTAAAAAAATAAAAAATAAATTTTTTTATCCGAAACCGCGGTTGTAAAATACTAACTGGCGCCCAACGTGGTCATATTAACACAAAAAATTAATATGCAGTACCCTCGATAAAATCAGTCTCTAATATTTTTTTTTTTTAATTAACTCGTACCAGTACAGCGTACTTGTTAAAGTATATATATAAATAAAAATTAAAAAAAAAGAGAACATCTGATTTCGGGTCGATCAATCCAGTGACTTTAGTTAATCTGTTTTACCAGTGCAGTGTATCTGATTAAATAATATATTTGATACAAAAATATCAAATTATTGACTCTTTAAAATAAATAAAAAACATAAACCAACAATTGACTCTTTAAAATAAATAAAAAAATATAAACCAACAAGAAGAGAAAACTCAAACCACACTCGAAGGAGAACTCGAAGAAGAACTCAAAGAAGACAAAAAAACCCTCAAATTGGAAGAATCCAGTATGCTTCTGTAAGTTTAAGTTTAATTATTAAAATATGTAATTCAAATATAATTAAAATTTTAAATTTAATTAAGAATGTTATTTCTAGTAAAGAATTAAAATTTCATACAAAAAATATATACATATATATTATAATTAATATTTTAAATTAAGTGAGTGTTATTTCTAGTAAAGAATTAAAATTTCATACAAAAAATATATATAAAACTTTAAATTAAGTTGAAGTGGAATAAAGAAGAAAGTCTAATCTGGATTCTTTGATTAAAAAATTATCCGAACTAAATCTTTCGTGTTCCACCATGCCGAACGAACTGACAGTCGAGTTAATAACTCAACTAATAGCCAACTCCACGGCACCTTTAGTCAGTGAAATTCAAAGGCTCAAACAAGAGCTAGAAACAAAAGACTCACAAATTGTTGAGTACGAAACACAAAAAATTGACGAATCAATTAAATGCGACGAAACTCTTGACGTTATAAAATCTCTTCCAGACTTTTCTGGAAAACAAAACCAATATGTAAGTTGGCGGGAAGCTGCTTACAACTGCATATCACTATACAAACAAGGCAGCAGAAAATATTTCGCGGCACTTACTATACTACGAAATAAAATTACTCATTTTGCCAATGACGTTCTTACAAACCATGGCACACTACTAAATTTCGAAGCTATAATAGCTCGTTTAGACTTCGCCTACTCTGACAGACGACCAATACACATTGTAGAAGAAGAACTTAGTGTTCTCCGTCAAGGCAATATGTCAGTAATAGACTTCTATAATGCAGTTAACAAAAAATTAACCTTGCTTATAAACAAAACAATAATGACACACGGCACAAACAATACGGTGACAAAAGAACTAAACACAAAGAATAGAGCATACGCCCTGCGTGTGTTTATTACAGGATTCAATCCTCCATTATCAAATATAATTCATTCAATGTCCCCTGTAGATCTTCCGAACGCTTTGGCTAAAGCCCAGGAATTAGAATCCAATGAGCAAAGAGCCCTTTTTACAGAAATGTTTTATTCCCACAAAAATAACAATATTAATAATAATAAAAACAAGAACTATAATAATAAAAGTACAAATATTAATCAAAATCAAAAAACATATCAAAATAATAACACGCTTAGATATCCCAAGCGGGAATCTAATCGAAACCCTGTCCAATCTGATGCGAATCATCAAGAACCGGAACCAATGGATGTTGATACTTCCATTCAAATGTATAACCAGTCAACGAGTTTTAAAAAGACTCAAAATAATTCTGGAGGTAATCCAAATCAGTCCCAGTCAGGACAAAAAAGAAATTTCCAAAAACGAAATAAAAATAGTACGCAGTCAAACCAACCCCAATCTAAAGCACAAAGAGTAAATAATATTACAGAGAATCATTTTTTAGAAGAAACGGGGCAATCGGACTGCCCTACTTGTTCAAAGTCGATAGAGACACAAGAAAAGTTCTAAAAATTTTAATAGATTCTGGGGCCACCGCATGTTATATCAAAACCGGTGTTTTCCCAATAAAAAAGAACTAACAACTTATAAGAGAGTAAAGACTGTAAATGGATTTTCCATTATAAAATATTACCACATTTGCCAAATCTTTGGCATTGATCAAATTTTCTATGAGATCGATAATTTAGATTCCGATCTCTTGATAGGTTTTAATCTATTTAAAGAAATAAATAAAATAACCAAAAATACCGCCTTGGAAAGGAATATTTCGAATAATGAAACAAACGAAATACAAAACAAAAAAACCACCTTGGAAAGGAACTTTACCCATATAGGGTCTCAAAACGAAAAGATTGAAAAATATCTAGAATCGATTGCTAATGCAACCTGTGATTCAGCACTTAGTGTATTCTCTGAAGAGGAACACAAGAAAAAAATTTTGACACTCCCTGAAGTATGTGAAGAAAATAAATCCCAATTAAGGGAATTCATAACTGAAATAATATTAAAAAGCCACTCCGGCATAAACACTAGCTTGCCTTTTCGAACTGATGTTCGCGCAAGAATTCGTATGGAAACAGATACTCCTATATGGAGCCGTCAGTACTAGGGATTGCAATCCCGGGATCCCGAATCCCGGGATCCCGGGATCCCGGTACATTTTTCAATCTTTTAAATCCCGGGATTGTACTATCTAATCCCGGGATTTTCGGGATAGGTAGATTAAATCATTGTATATAAAGACACCCAGTTTAATCAAGAATGGGTTTTTCGACATCATAAAACCAAAAAAAAAAAAAAAAAATCCCAATACCAAACTTATGTAAAAAAACAGCACTGTGTCAGGTCTCAAGATGGCACTACAATCGATTGCCAGGTCGCGGGTACTAGCTAAATAGAAATACAATGGATTAAATATTTACATACAACTTTTTTCCTTATTTCATTTTAAAAACCTTCTAACAGCAACCATAGAGAAATTATTATAAAGAAGACAGTCTTGTGGACATAGACAAGAGCCGTGTTTTATTCGGAACTTAGCTTAGCTCAGTAATAGGAATTCGAATAAAACGCTATAGTCAGTTTTGAACAGAGTTTCGTTCAACAGAATGTCAAATATCGAAACATTCCAAACGCCATCTTTACACCTATCTGAAAGCAATTTTTTTTTTTAATGAGTTGCTATGGTGAAAAACTATTTTCTTTCAAAAGGTTTTGACATTTGATAAACGAAAAACATAAAGAAAAACTCAAGTGTCGAATTGCTGAAACCTTATCTTCAGGAAATTCCTAACTAAAATTCCTAACTTATTTTTACTCTGTTGTTGTTGTTTGACATAATTTTATTGAATACTTAATGCAAGCATATCTTAAATTAAGGTTAAAAATTTAACATGATTAACATTATATTATTGTATAGGTACATAGTCATAACATTATAAATAGGTTAGGTTGGTAAACTAAGAAGAGAATTTTTAAGTGAGGATTTGGAAAGGCAGGGGTCAAAAATGTCTAAGTTATTTGCTTTACGTAGCATTCTGGTCATAGGCTCATTTTGGCCATATATAGTCCGGTGAAAAGGGAGATGAAAAAAATTAACCGATCTCAAGCGACGTGGGTTGGTATTAATTGAAATCTTTCGAAGCAAAGATGGGCAGTCAATGTTTCCGGTTAACAGCTGATGTATAAAAACGATATCAGCATTGTTACGGCGAATAAATAAGGGATACATGCTCAACAGAAGAAGGCGAGACTCATAGAGTGGTAAATTAAAGGGATCTTCTCAGCCAGAACCAAGGTCACGAAGGGCAAAACGAATAAATCTACGCTGGACAGCTTCAATCCTTTGAATATGAACTTGATAGTGAGGACACCAAACTTGGGAAGCATATTCAAGTACAGGTCTAACGAACGTTATATAAAGGGATTTAGTGACATGGATCACAGAACTCTTTAGACCAGCGTTTAATAAATCCTAAAGTGGAATTAGCCTTATTAATAATATTGTCGATATGCGATTTAAAATTCAATTGGGAGTCAAATAATATGCCTAAATCAGAGATCGATGTTACTCTTGGAATAGATTCGCCATTGATAGCATAAGTTCTACAAGAAACTGTAGAACACTTACGAGAAAACGTTATAGATTGACACTTATTAATATTTAGTTCAAGGTCATTCATTTGGCACCAAGTACTAAAGTTATTAATATCAGTTTGGAGTAGGTCAATGTCCACGGAACAACATATTTCTTTGTAAATTTTCATATCGTCTGCATATATTAGTAGTTGAGCATTGGAAATAATTTTTTCAACGTCATTGGTGGTCAATATAAAAAGAAGAGGTCCGAGGTGGCTACCTTGGGGAACACCAGATGTTGCATTTATTTTCGTTGAAATGCTATTCCTAAACAAAACCCTGTACTGGCGATTATATAAGCAAGATTGTATCCATGAGACAATAAGAGGTGGAAAGCCAAGTTTATTAAGTTTAAACAGAATAAGCTTATGGGAGATTTTGTCAAAAGCCTTACTAAAATCTGTGGCTATGGAATCGACCTCCTTTCCACTTTCTAGAGCGCTCAAGCTAAAAGAAACGGAAATGTAATTCCTATTGCTGAGCTGAGCTAAGTTCCCAATAAAACACGGCTAAGAGAAGAGAAACCACATGATCACCGATGAGTTAAAAGGGAGATGGGAAACCAAGCTGTCAAAATGCCCGCATTCCGAAATCTAGTGACTACGTAGTCAACTCGTTCTGATTGGCTAATTAGCTGTTTTCAACCAATCAGAATGAGTTCACTACGTAGTCACTAGGTTTCGGAATGTGGGCAATGACAATGTCTACAAGCTGCGGTCCAAGTTTACTGCAAGAGTATGCGTGTTTTTACCAATACTATCTCAGTAAACTTAGGCACCCCATCTGGGGAGTAAATTAACCGGTAAATTTGAAAATTTGTAGTTTTAACGTACGAAAGGTGAGTAAAAGTGAGCAGAAGAGGGATATGTTCAAAAAGATAGCAAAAAAGTAAAATTGCGTATAAAAGGAGCAAATGGCATCAAATGTATCAAGCAGTAGAATTTCCGACATCAAAAATGGAAATTAGTATTTTTTTTTTTTTTTTTAGAGTTTTTATGAATTTTTTTTTTAAGAGGTTAATATTTTTTGTTAAATAATCACGGAGTTATTGCTTTTAAGAGTTTTTATTAAGTTATTTCTTTTTTTAAGTTGTCAAATAAAGGAAATAAAAATTTCCACAAATATCTTTTATTTTTTCTTTAAATCCCGGGATTATCCCGGGATCCCGGGATCCAAATTTTGGAATCCCGAAATCCCGGGATTGAAAAATCATTCCGGGATTGCAATCCCTAGCTCAGTACCCTTACCCTCACTCTTGTAATGATTTCGTGAATAACGAAATAAAGAGATTGCTTAAAGAAGGGATAATAAGGAAAAGTGTAGGACCTTACAATTCTCCTATTTGGATAGTAAATAAAAAAGGTTTCAACGCAGACGGAACTCGAAAAATGCGAATGGTAGTGGACTACAAAAAAATAAATAATCATACTATAGAAGACACATACCCCATACCAGAAACAAGTATCATATTGTCAAATTTAGGCAGGTCAAAATATTTTTCAACCATCGATCTAGAATCAGGTTTTCATCAAATTTTAATGGATCCAAACGATATTGAGAAAACCGCGTTCTCTATTAATAACGGGAAATATGAATTCGTACGTCTACCTTTCGGTTTAAAAAATGCCCCTCGAATATTTCAGAGAGCAATGGACGACATTTTAAGAAACTACATTGGTAAAATATGTCATGTATATATGGATGACATTATCGTGTTTTCCGAAGATATAGATACACATTTTGAAAATTTAAAAACTATCGTTGATATACTTAAAAATGCTCATATGAAGATATCGCTTGAAAAGTCTAAATTCTTTGAAACAGAAATCGAATTTTTAGGCTATATTGTAGCCTACAATGTCATCAAGACCGATCCCAAGAAAGTGGATGTGATTGAAAATTATCCAATCCCTACAAACCTACGTGAACTAAGAGGATTCTTAGGTGTAACTGGTTATTATAGAAAATTCGTAGAAAATTACGCCACTATAGCTAAGCCACTCACTAAACTTTTATCAGGAGAAAATGGTAGGACATCGAAACACATGTCCAAAAAAATTGAAATAACGTTTAACACGTCTGAAATAGACTCTTTTAACAATCTTAAAAAAGCTTTATCAAATCATATACAATTAGTTCAACCTGATTATAAAAAGCAATTTACTTTAACAACCGACGCGTCCAATATAGCTATTGGTGCCGTATTGTCTCAAGAAGGGAATCCGATAACCTTCATTTCGAAGACACTTAATTCAACCGAACGCAACTATGCTACAAATGAAAAAGAGCTATTTGCAATAGTTTGGGCATTAAAAACTTTGAGAAACTACCTTTACGGCGTTTCTAACTTGTTGATTCTAACGGATCACCAGCCCTTATCGTTTGCCGTTTCACCCAATAACCCTAATGCCAAAATGAAAAGATGGCATGCCTTCATTGAAGAATTCTCACCCAAAATACAATATAAACCTGGCACAACCAATAAGGTTGCTGACGCATTATCAAGGATAACACTACATAATATTTCCGATGCAGACTCTGAATTTGACTCTGAGTCTGATAATTTTGACGAAGCAGAAGAAAACAATGAAGAAATAGCAAGCACAATGCACTCTGCCGAAAGTCTCGATACAACCACAATTCCTGAAACAAGAAAACCCTTGAACCAATTTAAACAACAAATTCTTATTCTCCATAAAGGCTTTACAACTATTCATGAATCAATAAAAGTCTTTACAAATACAAGACATCTCATAGAATTCGATAATGTAGAAAATTTAATAACTATTCTAAAAGAATACTTAAAACCAAATCTTGTTACAGCAATCCACTGTACACCTGAAGACCTTTACCATATAAAGGGACCTCTCCTATCAACTTTTAACATTAAATTTTTCTACACCCCACATTTTGTTACAGATATAACAAATAAGGACGATCAAGCCATGATTATTGAACAAACCCATAATAGGGCACATCGTAATTTCAAAGAAAATATTAAACAAGTAAATAAATTTTATTATTGGCCAAATATGTCTAAAGAATTCAAGGAATTCTCACGAAATTGTGAAATTTGCAATAAACATAAATATAATAGACACCCAAAGAAAATTCATATCGGTCAAGCTCCTATCCCTACCAGTGAAGGAGAAAACCTACATATAGACGTTTTTTACGCACAAAAACTAAAATTTTTAACGTGTATCGACGCGTACTCAAAGTACTTAACTATAAAATTTATAGATGATAAGTCCGACATTGAAGAAAAAGTTCTGGAACTTCTTCAAGTTTTTCCATTTGCTAAGCATATAACGCTAGACAATGAACCTAGTTTTACATCTGCCCAATTTAAATCATTTATGATGAGACAAAATATTGAAATTTTTTATTGCGATCCTCACCACAGTACCACAAATGGTCAGGTAGAGCGTGTTCACTCTACTTTGATTGAAATCGCAAGATGTATTAAGGAGGAGTTTCAATTAATTAGCGATTTAGAAATTATTTTAAGAGCAACTCAAGAATATAATAAATCTATTCATTCCTCAACCGACCTTAGACCAGTCGACGTATTATATAATAAAATAGATCATAAGAATTTACATAATAAACTATTAGCTATACAAAGTAGTATGTTAAAAACGCATAATAAAAAACGGGTACAAAAATCCTTCCAACCAGGCGAAAAAATATTCGAAAAGAATTTTGGTGAAAGGAATAAACTAAAGCACAGATATAAAAAAACAAATAGTTAAACAAGACAACAAAAGAAATGTTGTCATCAACAGTAGAGATAGAAAAGTTCACAAGGATAATATTAAATAATTTATAACTCATTAAAAACTATAGACAGAATATCCCCAATATAACAGTTTTCAATAATTCTTACAGCAAGATATTTCTACACGTCGTCCTTGTTAAATGCTTTGTCATATCAGAAATAATAGATTACACCAACGACGACTACGCACTAATTAAAAATGACGATGCCCTTGTCTATAAGGACTATGGCGAAATTTTTCATGTTTTCAACATTTCATACTATGAAAAAATATTGACTGACGAAAAAGGAAAACTTCCTGAATACTATGAAAACATATTGACTGACGAAAAAGGAAAACTTCTAGACAAAAACAAGAAAAAAGTCTTTTACACACAAGAGGAACAACTCGAACTCGAATCTGAACTTTCACTTATAGAATCAATTATTTATCAATTAAAAATAAACAAAAAAACAAACAAGGTTAAAAGAGGCATTAACGAATTAGGAACACTATGGAAATGGATAGCGGGTACACCTGACCATGACGATTTCCTTACTACATCAAATAAAGTTAATGACTTAATAGAAAACAACAATATTCAATTCGTAACAAATACCGAAATTTTTAAAGAAATTAAAAAACTCTCAAACCTCATCAATGACATAATAGGTGCAAAATCTTCAGTCGAAAAAGTCATAAGAAAACAAAGACTACGGCTCGCAGCTAGAGATTTGCAAAATATTCTTCAAACTATTGTTCTTGCCAAAGCAGACATTCTGAATACCAATGTTCTACATATGGAGGAATTGAAAGATATAATTCGGCATGAACACAAATCCGTTACATTAGTTGACCTATTAGACGTTTCCAGTTTCAAAATTTTGCAAAGAAACGACATGATAATTTTATATATACGTTATCCCATAATTTTAAATGAATGTTCTCTTTATGAAGCTAGAGCCATTGCACAAAGCGATGGAAAATTAATAATAGATGATAAGATTTTGAAATGTAATGACACATATTTCAATTCACAAAATTGTAAAAATGAATTGAACAATAATTATTGTAAACTCAATTTAAATAAAACCTGTTTTACAAATATTTTAAACAGAATAAAAACAAATTGTACTAAAATTAAGGAAATTAATAAAAATATTGACATTGTTAAAGATGGAGCTATAATTATTTCTGGAACAAATATTGTAAACAATAAACTTTTGAATGGAACCTTTTTAGTAACTTTTGAAATAAATGTAACTATTAATAATGAATGTTACTACAATCCCACTGGGAAAATAATAGAATTTGTAAAAAATTATCATTTTAAGGATTATGAAATAATTGAATACATTTTATCATATAACAACGAATTAAAATTTAAAAATATTAATCTTATGAACAAAATTTTTACACATATTTCGAATAGCCCCAAAACGTCTACAACTACAATTTTATGTACCTCTATACTAGTAATATACATTACGTATAAAACATTTACTTTGTACAAGCGGCGGAAGCATGACAATATTTCAAAAAAACGAGAAGAAATACTTTCCGCAATGTCCGAAAAATACGGGTCTTACAAATTCAGCTGAATCGGGACGATTCAGTTTAACAGAGGGGGAAGTTATGCTACCCACAACAAATGTTAATCTTATGGAACATTTGAAATCCCACAGGAACAAAAGCATTTCGCTTTCGTACCGAAAGATAATTTCGTTGCAAATGCAACTCAACTAAATGCAATTCAGCATTCGTGTCTTATCTTGCAATAACTTCATTGCAAACACAATGCAATATCAAATGCAATCCAGCATTTGTTTATTAAAGAATTGGTATCTTATCTTTCAATAACTTCGTTGCTAACGCAATACAGTATCGAATGCAATCCAGCATTTGTTTATTGAAGATAATTTCGTTGCGACTGCAACTCAAAACCAAATGCAATCCAACATTTGTATATTCTTTGGTGGTCCCATATCTGGACCTTATCTATCTCATGCTTCCCAAGCTTATTTCAATCCGAACCAAAAATTATATAGTCAGTCTGAAATACAGCTCCAACCGCGACGGTCCGATATTAAAATTGTACTACCGATTTCAACATTTTATAAAACCTATATTTCAACAAAATTATATATCAATAAAGTATAGTTGTTTTAAAAAAATAAAAAATAAATTTTTTTATCCGAAACCGCGGTTGTAAAATACTAACTTGTATGTACATAGACAGAGATACAGAGAGATAAAGATAATGATAGAGATATACACATTACAATATCTTGTAACGAAGCGTTACATGCTATCACACAAAAATAGCGATTCTTCCAAACAAATACAATTCACGCTTGCTTCAAATATCCCATATACAGGCAAAACTAATTCGTGCATATATTGCATACATTTCATTTGTCCTTGAATTTATACCAAGAAATGCATAAACAAAGCATCTCGTATGACTCATTAACACTTGGCGTGTTTACATTCATCATCGATAACATTCTTATTGCATGACAGCAAGTAACACCGAAACACATGAAAGTTTAACTTTCATGTTCGTACAATTCACACTGGGTTTTTAGTAATAAAGTTCATATGGAGATGAGTACTTTCGTACTTAAATCACCACTACCACTACTTTCCGTCACTACCTTTAGTTGTCATTTCAACTTTGAGTTTTGGACTGAGTGTTTTTGGTCATTCTCGCCACCGACCGCAATTTCGTTACTAAAGCTTCCCCCACCAGTGGTAAGGGGTTTTAATATCGAAGGAAACTGTCCTCATTACCGACCGTGCAGCAACCGCAATTTCAATTTTAATGCTTCCCCCACCAGTGGTAAGGGGTTTTAAATATTGAAGAAGATTTGTCCGCCGTGACACCAGGGGCCATTCATGTACCTGCCATTCGACCAGAGTTATTGCCTGCCGTGCCAACGTGCCACCAGGGGCCGTAAATAAACCTGCCGATCCACCAGAGCTATTGCCTGCTGTGCCACCAGAGCTTATTGCCTGCCGTGCCACCGGGGGCTGTAAATTAACCTGCTGATCCACCAGAGCTATTGCCTGCCGTGCCACCAGAGCTTATTGCCTGCCGTGCCAACGTGCCACCAGGTGCCGTAAATAAACCTGCCGATCCACCAGAGCTATTGCCTGCCGTGCCACGAGAGCTTATTGCCTGCCGTGCCAACGTGCCACCAGGGGCCGTAAATAAACCTGCCGATCCACCAGAGCTATTGCCTGCCACGCCAACGTGCCACCAGGGGCCGTAAACGTACCTGCTGATCCCCGGAAATAAACCGGTCGAGCAAGAATTACATGCAAACGGAAACAGGAACCAGAAGCTCAGTGACGACAGCCCTACCGCCAGTCAAGACAGCAAGAAGCCGGGCATCCTACAAGCGGAAGCTATAACTAGTCCCAATCGCATACCGGAAGTGACGCTTAAAATTTAAGAAGAACCAAGTCAAACCTATTTAATTTACTTTAATCTCGATAATTGAAGCCTAGTGACGCATTATTAAGTGTTTCTAATAAAGAATTTGTCATTAGGTTCGAAAGACCTATCACTGGAGTTTCGTGTTTTCTTCAATAGACCTTGGCACCGACGAGCAAAACCTCGGCTGGGAAACAAAAAACACATCACAATCTTAAGCCGGATATACACAGTTCAAATTCTTGTCATGCATGTGAAAAAATCACACCGATGATTGAAGCAAAATAAAAAATGTTTTGATTTTGCTTCAAGCGTCTATACGTGTAATTTTTTCACAAATACAATTGAACGTGCTTGAAAAGCATTTGAACTGTGTATATCCCGCTTTAAGGTTTATATACAAAGGCTTGATTTGGCCCGGAATGATTGATGTTGATAAGGGGAATTTTTCGAACATGGTATTTTTTCATCCGGAATTCACAATAAGGGAACAAAAAAAGGGATTTTTTTTCGGGTGGAATGCTGTTCGGGCGAAACTCACAAAAGGGCTGTTTGTTTGAAAAAAAAAACATCTTTTCTTCAAATAACATTGTTTTATTATCTATACTAATATTGATATACAAAGCTGAAGAGATTGTTCGTTTGAACGCGGTAATCTCAGGAACTACTGGTTCGAATTGTAAAATTCTTTTTGTGTTCTTGAAGCTATATAATGTTACGCTGCGACTAATAGGAGCGAAGCGTCAGAGAAAAATGATGCAAAAACCGCAAAAAATATTTTTTGAAGGCTTCTATTGTTTGCTTGAACGCGCTGTTCTCAGGAACTGCTTTTTGTGTTAAATACATACATGTTTTTAAAGAATACAACCTTACGGGGCAAATAATAAGAGCAAAGGATGAGTGAAAAGCGTTGCTGAAACGTGGAAAATTATACATTTGTAGGCTTCGAGATTAAAATTTCGACTTAGGAAAAGTCGACTGTAATACAATTTTAAAATAACCTCAAAACAAAATTCCGACGGGCGCATGATGCACAACTCAGACGCACATCTGGCCGGTGGACGAGGGACAGGCGTACGAAGTCGCGGTCAACTGCTAGTTTGGAATAATTGAACGCCGACTTTTACAATGAAATTGCAATATAGATATTCACAGAAAATGAATTCACAAAAAAAAAAAACTGACGAAACAATGTTCGTCGGGTCAGCTGGTTAAAAATTAAATCGATTGCAGCCAATTGTTTGGAAATAGTCATAAAAAAAGTTTGTTCAACTCTTTGTATCCTGAATCCACTGACGCTAATCATGAGATTAAGCGAAGTAGATTAAGATCCAAAACTCGACTTTTCTGGAATTTAGGGTACATATTCGTAGTTCAAAACGTAGAATTATAGTACATTTACTATAATTCTACGTTTCCATCTACCCTTTATCCGAGAAAAGTCGAGATTTACAGCCTGATTCTCCCCTTTGTGAGGAATCACAAGTCATAAGCTCTTGTGATTATTTCTTGTGAGGATTTGTTGGATTCTCCCATAGGTAATCTATAAGAAAAATCACAACGAAACTCACCAGTCACCACAGCCAAGGTGAATATGGAAATGTCATCAGCTTCTCATTGAAAAAATTTAAAAGATTTCAAATTTGCCAATCAACAACTCAGCTCGACAATATGTCTACAAAATAGCCTTGCTCAGTCAACATAAAAGGAAAAATATAACGTAAAAGTCGTTGGAACGGCCATTTTTTTTTTTTAAATAAAGCTTCGAACGAAAAAAAATCACTAGTCTCTCAACAGCATTGAACACAGTTTCCAAAAATATATAAAACGCCTTTTTAGGTCAACGCCTTCAGCCAGGGCATGCAAAGATCTATGCGTAATTTGGTAGTTTTTTTTAAACAATAAGAAACTGGGTACAACTCGAAGAGATTCTTGATAGTCCCAACTGAAGGTGTTGCCATAGAAGAATGTTTTATACCTTTTTGGAAACTATGTTCAATGCTGGCGAGAGTCTCCCAGAATCCCAGCGCAATGATTTTGGAAAACGAAAAAACTTAACAAACGTGCTATTTTTTTTTTTGTGTCAGTGGTATCTCTCAGGGTTCGTAAAAGCCGTCTTCGCTGCAATCTTATCAATTTTATTAGTTTGTTTCAAATGATGTGCTGTTGTAAAATTCTTACTTTTCATTTACGGAGCAAACTTCGTCAATAATATGTACGGTGACCATATTTCTGGGAGCAAAACCCGGGACAAAAATTAAACAAATTGAAAACGTAGAAAAAACAACGTATTTTTGGAGTTTACTCCTTTAGAATCGATTCATATAGGTATAGAACTAGAGCCCGGTATGAAAAATGTACCTATGGGAGTAAAATAAAATGTTGAGAAAAAGCGTTACCAAAAAAGTAAGGGGTTAGGCATATTTTAACTCTTTATAATTTATTTTTTAATTTTTAAAAAGATAGTCTGGAGGCCTAGAAAGGTTATTTTTTAACGCAGTAAAAGGGGTTGAGAGGGTTGCAAGGAGTTCAAATACTAGGTCAAAATTTGTATAATTCTTGGTAAGGCTAGAAGCTTGAAAGTTATGGTAATGGATTTTGATAAAACATAAATAAATACGACATTCAGTTTTAAAAAATTTTACGCTGAAGGGGGTTAAAATAGAGGATGAAAGTTTTTGTGCGATGTCGTCACTATTTTATAAACAGCAAATCGCACAAAGATTTCAACCTAGAACTGAGAAATATTCGCACATGGTAAAGAATTTCATGCTCTTCAATTTATGTTACTTTTATTTTAATGGTTACTAATACTTGTAATATTTGTATGTTCAAATACGGGACTAATAACTTAACCCGGGACACTTGTAGGTCCCGGGTTTCCTTAAAAAGAAACCGGGACGGGCTATTGAAATACGGGACAGTCCCGGGAAAAACGGGACGGATGGTCAGCGTAATAATATGCCATAATCATTTCAACTTCCTTTTTTTCACTAAAAAATCAATGTCAAATCTCAAATCCCATCGGGTTGCGATTGTACTTGAGGTTGCAATTACAATGGACTTTGGTTATATTCTGCTTCTCTGCTAGGTCTCAAGATGGCGGTATAATCGATTGCCAGGTTGATTATACTAGCCAAGAATATAATACATACAAAGACAATGCCGCAATCATTGATCTGTGGCTACAAGGGTTCACCTACTTTCTCATCTCTATTCCAACCAACGTTCATCGTTGAAGCTGAAAACGGGGAACTACCGGTTAAGTGCTGTTGCTCTGTCCAGAGATGATAATTGAACCACCAGTTGGAAGAAGGGAATAAAACACAAAATTTTCAAAATTGATATTTTGATGAAATTGTCATCTCTATACGTAGACGCATCTTTTAGGTGAAAGAAAGAAACGAAAATCATTTCGATCACCGTAAATAAAGGTGATTTTGAAAGCATAAGTTGGAAGAAGGGGACAAAACCCGATTTATTTCCTTCTTCTAACTAATTAATTTTATTGCATTAGAAGAAAAAACGTTCAGTCGGTTTTTATATCCTTCTTCCAACTGATTATTTTATTGTAGGTATTGCAAGAAAAAACGAACTATTGTTTTTTCATCAGTAGGATGAAGACAAAAAACACTATAAAACCGTATTTATTTAACAACAATATCTTTTTTTTAAAGTTTAAGCTTTGTCTTTAATGAATAAATCCTTTTTCCATTAACTTTGTTTTTTATTTCGAATTTCAAATTTTCAGTTGGAAGAAGGGAATGAAATCGAACTTTTTCTTACTATGTATATTTAAAGCTACCAGAAAGCGATAGAAGAAAAAAATTTATCTCATCCGACTCAGAAAGTCGAGAGCAATATTTTATTCATATGTCAAAAATCTCAGAATCGTCAAATAAATAAGTTATACAGTTTTTTGCTCTTTACCAAAAATAAGGTCAGATGGTTTTGTTCCCTTCTTCCAACCGGTGGTTCAATTAATCTTTGGCTTTGGCCTTCAAAAATCTTCAATTCGCAAAAAAAGTTTGTCGCGTGCATATTTGGATTTTTTATTTAAAAAAAAGTGAAGTGAAGAATCGTTTTGAGTTATTATACAACATCAAGGTGTTGCAGAACTTAAAAACTTTAAAAGGTAAGTTTGTTTACATTAAAATCTTCTAAGGGATAAATCAATTTTGAAATACATGCATAGGTACTTCATATGATAGGCCAGAACAAAACTTCCAACATATTGATTTAGGATTTAAAACGTGTATCCTGAAGATTTATTTGTAAAGTGAATAGTTCTTGATTAGTCAATCTTATGGTCATTCAAGATTCCTAAAAAAAAAACTGATTTCAGTGTGAATGCATATTCTTAGATTCGAAACTAAGGTACTTAGGTTTTGAAAGATGTCCACCTGCATCATACCAACGTAAATGATAATTTTCATACGGCACTAATTGCTAGGCAAATCATTTATGTTTTATTTTCGATGAAGTTTTAAGGTAGCGCTACGACAAACATGTTTACCGAACATGCTCGTTTGCGTTATTCCCTAAACGGCAAATATAATTGTCGTTTTCCATTGGCCTTTTTCTGGCGTTTCTTCTTCTACCTCCGATGGAACGGGTTACGATGTATGTGTCATTCTTCGGACGATTCTGTTTTCAAAACGGAAGAGCACTGCTCTTATCAGATGTATTCCGTCTGTCAAAGTCAGTCCAATGGAATGGTTTCAGAAGACTTCTGGACTCTTCCGAATGCTTCTGGACGACCAATGGAAAACGACAATAATTTGCGAACATCATTTCGTGTTGATTCTTGAAAGTGTGAGGATCCGTCAAAAAGAGAAGCAAGTCATTGCGCTTATGGTTATCTCATAGAAAAAATGAGATTTGTTAAGCGTGCTTTACACGATTTGGATTTTCCATATGGACTGTCACTTTTTATTTCCAAATGTATTTTCATTTGTATGTCAAATTGGATTTTGTTTGTAAAATCAGAAAAGCATTTAGACGATTTGGATTTTTCGTTTGTAGTTTCAAAACATTTTTTTTGTCCAAAACACCTAAAATGTGTTATATTATTATTATTTTTTATGAAAAAACACAAAATAACATAACAAATCACCTTTTTCGTGCTCTCCATGTTTAAATGTAAATTTTTTTCTCGTTTAAAAAATCCGATTTCGTCTGTATACAGATGAAATTTAGAAACAGTTCTAAATGAAAAAATTCCATATGGAATTTTCATCTGTATTTCGATATGGATTCTTAATACGTTTACACGATTTGTATAATTTTCCATATGGAAAAAGTGACAATCCATATGAAAAATCCATATCGTGTAAAGCACGCTTTAGCGAACATCTCTCTTGAATATTTTAAATCATAGAAGATAATACAACAATATTAAAAGAAAATAGAAAATAGTTGGGATGAAAACTTACAAGTTCACTTGGCAAGTTTTCGTTTGAAGCGTGATTAATAACATTTTAAAACTTGAACAGTGAACTTGTAAATTTTCATCCAAACTATTTTCTTTTTTCTTTTAATATTGTTGTATTATCTTCTACAATTTAAAATATTCAATATAACACTTTTACATGTAAGAACTTGGCGTTCTTTTAGATCTCATTACTTTTGGTGGCTAACTTTTTACAAAGTGCTGTTCGCACATAAGAGAACCTGGCTCTTTCTTTACATTTTATGTTTTTGTTCTGATCTCACATCTTTTTGCAAAGTTTTTTTTTTCTTAATGAAAGCATGAACTTCGAAATAACTTAATAAGCTAGCAATTTGCAAACTAACAATATAATTTCGCTGCCAATTTATAAATAAATAATAGCTAGGTTAGGTAAGAGTGGCTGTCTAGATGTCACTTTTAGATATCAAGTGTCCATTGTGAAACCACTAAGGAAAGTTACTCATGGAGTTTTATGAAGTTAAACAAACCAGAATTCTATATTTCAACCTAAGACCATTTAAAGAAAGTGGGTGGCAGCCACGCCCCTGTAATGAAACTCCAATTTTGTACATACACCTATTTTCTCTTTTACTCAACCGAAACCCTATCAGAATTTCGAATTTAAACGTTTTCGAACATTTTAACGAAGTGGGCGGATACCACGCGCTTACATGGAAATAGATATTTTTTCTCATTTTTTTCAAGAATTCTAAATTTCCACATCCTACGACCGTTTTAAGATAGTGGGCGGAAACCACGCCCCTAAATGAAACTAAAATATTTTACTTATATTTTTCCTTATATTCAACCAAAACTCTATTAGACTTCCGAATTTCAAGATCCTACGACCAGTTTTAGAAAGTGGGCGGATACCACGCCCCCTGAATGAGAAAATTGAAATTTTCGATTTTTTCCTTTGTATACAGCTGAAAACCTGCCATTGTACCAAATTTCAAGATTCTGCTATTGTTAGAAGTGCTTCATAATTTTGATGATCAGTCAGTGAGTCAGTCAGTCAATTACGGTTTTTGAAATTTTTACTGGCCAATATCTCAGGAAGTAGTGGTTCTACAAAATTATTTTTTTTACAGGGCCTTTATGCCTATGAAGTTAATACGTAATTCAAATTGAAAGCTTCTAACTCCATGGGTTCAAAAGTTATGGAGGGTTAAAAATGGAACTCAAACACATTTTTAACCCTCCTGTAAAAAGGGAGTAGTGCTAGAACTTGGCTGGGCACTACCATGCCCTTTGATTGGAAAAACCTCATGGAAGAGTGGAAAAACTGGAAAAACCAAACAAAGGTCGGAAATAAGATTTTTTTTGCTTGGAATTTTTTGTTTCAAAATGGGTTTTCGAATGGAAAAACAGAAAGTTCTTGATGAAAAACTCGGAAAACTCATTGGGAAAATTGCATATTATTGCAGGTGCATTGATTTTCAAATGGAAAACTGGAAAATTTCGGAATGGGTTTTCCAATGGCAAATAGAAAGTGCATTGATTCTTAAATAGAAAAATTAAAATTTTTTTATTGGGAACTCGGAAAACTACGAGAGCACGAAGAACTTCAACATTGAATTTAATGTGCATTGGTTTCTTTGTATGTCCAGTTTGGACTCTTAATCCGCTCAATCATCAATGGATTTTTATAAAATTTTCATTGTATAAAAATAATTTTTTGAGAAAATCTTACAGGAAAGTCAGCAAATAAGGTCGATAAGCTGTTTGGAATTCTGATTTTCGTGAAATAGTCAAAACAGAGAAGTTTTTGAATTTTTCAAAGAAATGTGCATTTTATTTCATGCTTTAATGAAAGAAGAATGTTAGTTGTAGAGCTTGAAAAAATTCTCTATTTTAATCGAAGGGTGGCGAGAAGAAGTTCGCAGGGTCGGCTAGTGAAGTATAAAAATATAAAGACGCACATGATCATGTAACTTTCTCTGGATATTCAATAGGTAGATAGTTACTCGTTGGCAGTGGCATCTAGAATTCTAGAGTGCAAACCTAAGAACTCATTTTATTTTAAAGCACATCCATTAAATATAATAAACTATCGATTAAATTTCGAAACTCTCGATATTCCAGATACATAATTCAAAACAATCGATTAATCGATTAAACTATCGATGTTTTATTAACACTTAACATGGCAAACAACGAAGCGAACGAACACGAGAAATCGAAAATTCGCAAACATCCTTTAAACCACGAATTTATAGCGCGCACGATCATATTCGGCGAACATGTTTATCGTTGAGGGCTATCTTTACCGAGCCATAAAATTTATATGTGGTTTAAAATCGCCTTTACCTTATATACATTGTTCCACAAAAGTCATTGTATAGCCAACAGCATTTTTAGTCACAAAGTTATGGTACACTTGGCAACTCCTATAGATTTTAAAGAACTGTACAACGGTACAGTTGCAATTTTTTCATTAAAGTCGTGATGCTATTCAAGTATTTTATCCAAAAGTAACGCATGTCACGGGACACTGCCTCATAGGCAGACATGCTTTGAGGCTTGGGGATTGGGTTTTACGCAAACGACTTCTCTAGAAGCTGCATAGACGAGTAGGAGGAGGAAACAGTCCAACACCTTCTATGTACATGTCCAGCACTCTCCATTAGAAGGAACAACTTTCTCGGTAGTCCCTTCTTCGTAATACCAGTGAACTGGCAACGATCGACACAAAATGTCTCACTAACTTCATTAAAATGGTTTGTTTAAGTTCATTACTCTCCCATGAGTAACCTCATTAGTGGTATCACAATGAACCCTTGAGGTCTAAGTGAGTCAATAACATCTAGACAGCCACTCTAACCTAACCTAACATAACGCATGTCACTTGTGTGGCACACAGGCTCCATAAAGCTTGTCGAGGTCAATTTACAGAGATTGATTTTTTCGGATATTGCAACGGAAATAACCACTTCCTTCGTAACCGATTACTACTTTTTGGGTATCTAAGAAGGAAGCAGTTTACTGTACCAATAGAAATTTTCGAAAATAATTGAAAGCATTTTCGAAGCACTGCACGAAGAGGAATCAGCTGCAACAAGAGCTGTTAAAACATTTTTTAATGACGTGGCATTAAACGCGACTT
This sequence comes from Sphaerophoria taeniata, assembly GCA_943590905.1. Taxonomy (NCBI): domain Eukaryota; kingdom Metazoa; phylum Arthropoda; class Insecta; order Diptera; family Syrphidae; genus Sphaerophoria; species Sphaerophoria taeniata. The sequence goes on from OX016540.1 coordinate 267,522,535, forward strand.
GATATTTCTATCATTCAATTATACATTTTAATCGAAATGTATTGCACAAGTGGAAACAAGCTACAAGCTGCCTTCAGCCCAAGTTAAAATTAAAACCGTCGACTACAATATAGAAAAATATTAGAAAAAAAAATTATTCGATATTTTGGAAAAAATTAGAGTGCTCAAGGTTTTAAAACGAAATTCAAATTATTTATTAGGACAAAATTTATTCGTAAAAAAATACTGGCATTAAAATTTGCACTTATAACTGGCGGATGACGTTGAAACAAGTTTTTCATTTTACAAAATTGTTTTCAGACTTCAGAGAAAAAAAATGTGCACGACTCGGCCGTACGAACTTGCTCCTGTATTCCAAATTATAACTCATAAAAAAAATATTAAAAAATAAATATGAAAAATTAAATTCATAAATAAAAATTTAAATTGAAATATGTACCTCGTAAATACATTAAATTCCAGAAATTTAAATGCCAAACAAATTCAAATCTTATTCTTGATTTATTGATTTTTTTTTTTGAAAATCGTCGGAGCCGTTTTTTTAAATTAATTTTTTATATATAAAATTTTTCAAAAATGTCTTAAAATTAATTTGGGTATGCAGTTGTAATGTAAATGCTTATTTAATTTGAACTAAAATCTATTTTATTGAAAAGAGGCCAATGTAAATGCTCACTTATTGTGAACTAGAATATGTGTAATGTAAATGCTTATTTAAGTTGAACTACAAAACTAATGTAAATGCTCACTTATTGTGAACTAGAATATCTATCCATCAGCTTGCGTGTATGTAGGTATGAAAAGAAAACGTCAAACCAGTTGAGCTTCAACCACGTTACCAATGACATCACGATACTAAGCAGACGATTGATAGTTAAAATTTTAATAAAACCATTGTAAATGAAAAACATTGTGAAGTGTTTTTATTCAATAAACAATATTTTAACGTGTGGATGACACACGTTACATGGTGTCAGAAGTTAATCCCACAAATTAAAATTCGGAAACGTTAATTAGAAACACGTGCGTAGTTTCAATTTATAACCTTATAAAATGGCGTCGACAGATCGTTTGCCAAAACCATTGGACTGCTCCAATTTGGCAAAAGAATGGACAACATGGAAACGCACATTCATGGTCTACATGGTCGCTAATAACAAAATGAATGAGCCGGAGCATCAAAAAATAGCTACATTTCTATGGTTAGTCGGGACCGATGGAGGAAATATATACAACACTCTGTACCCGAATGATGGAACACTTGAGAACATGTTTGGTGTTGCAAATGCACGTGCAGGTGGGAACGCAAATCCAGGTCAACATGAGGAGGACGACGACGAAGAGGGCGGTAGAGGCGAAAATCACGACGGTGTCGGCGATGGGGGGCAGCAAGACGAAGAAGTGGCAATCACATTGGAAGGCGTTTTAAAGGCATTTGATGATTATTGCCTTCCCAGAAAGAATATCGCCATGGAATCTTTTAAATTCAACACAGTTATGCAAAAAGAAAATCAAATGTTTGCTGACTTCGAGACCGAATTAAGAACTCAGCTGCGATTTTGTGAATTTAACTGTGGGTGTGGTGCCACTTATGAGCACCGAATGCTGCGTGATCGCATAATTATCGGTGTTTACGATAAAAAGCTGCAATTAAAACTTTTGGACGGAAAGGATGATCCATTAAAAAAGGTCATCGAAACTTGCAAAATTTATGAAGCTGCAAACGCAAACAAAATTTTGTTAGATCGTCGTAACAACAATGCGTCGACTGTTAACGCTGTCTCGGACACAACAATTGACTCAGCATGCAACGCTGTGTCTCGTTTTTGCTTCAATTGCGGTGCACCTTTCACACCAACTCACATGCGCTCCTGTAAGGCAAATGACGTCAATTGTTTAATCTGTGGAAGAAAAGGACACTTCGCTAAATTTTGCAGACAAAAGGGAAAAGCAAAACCGAATGAACAACATTACTCATCTTCATCTGGGAATCAACAGCAAAGGAGGGACAACAAGACCAACAAAAATAACAACAACAGGCAAGCACATAGTCTCAACTGGAATGATGAAGGTATTTATTGTAGTTATGAGCAGGTTGATGGAACTAGTATATTAAGTAGAAATTGTAATGCTTTTAGATTAAATTCAAACACTGATGGAACAAACATATTAAGGTGGACCAAAACATATCGAATTAACAATTGGCTAACCACATTCAAGATTGACACTGGTTCTGACGTCAATTGCATACCGATTAACTTAATCAAGAAATTTAATATTAATTTTGAAAAGAAAAAAAATGAATTTGTTGTGCTCGACTACAGTGCTAATAAAATTAATATTCATGGGTTGGTGAATTTAAAATGTTTTGATGTGGAAAAGGGAACTATGAAAATGGCTGAATTTCTTGTTGTTGATGATGCACTTGAACCGCTGCTGGGGTTGTCGACTTGCATTGAGTTTGGTTTAATAAAACGCTTAAACACTGTGCATTCATTGCCATGTTTACCACGGGAGAAGGGAGAATTCTTAGAAAAATTTAAGAAAAATTTTAGTGGTGTGGGTAAATTTCCGGGAACTTGCTCCATTGTGTTAAAAGAAGGTGCCATACCCTCATTGCACTATAAAAAGCGCATTCCTTTAAGTCTGTGCGATCGTTTGAAAGTGGAGCTCGATTCGATGGTCCAGGCTGGAATTATTTCTCCAGTCGATTATCCCACTGATTGGGTGAACAACGTTCAGCTCGTAGAAAAATCTAATGGAAAACTTCGGGTTTGTCTTGATCCGAAACCGCTTAATGCGTGCATTAAGCGTGAGCACTTCCTCATTCCAACGATCGAAGACATGATGGGGCGACTGGCAAATAAATGTGTATTTTCTGTGCTGGATCTAAGCAACGGATTTTGGCACATGGAACTTGATGCCAAGAGCGCAGATTTAACTACTTTTATGACACCGATCGGTAGATTTAGGTTCAATCGGGTGCCATTCGGTATAAATAGTGCACCAGAAATGTTTCAAAAGAAAATGGTGCAAACTTTCGGCGATATTCCAAACATTCTTATATATTTCGATGATATGGCTATTGCTGCCGCAAATGACTTTGAACATGACCAAACCTTAAAAATAGTAATGGAACGCGCTCAGAAGTATAATATTCAATTTAATGCTGATAAAATTCAGTTCAGGCAAAAACAAATTAAGTTTATGGGACATTTAATTTCAGAGGGTCAAATCAGACCAGATTTTCGATACACCAGAGCTATTCTCGATATGCCAAAGCCAACAAACAAATCCGGGGTTATGAGATTACTTGGGTTATTTAAGTATCTTGCAAAGTTCATTCCTAATTTTTCATGCCAATCAGCAGCCTTGCGTGATTTAACCCGGAAGGATGTAGAATGGAGTTGGACGGATAGGCATGATACCGAGTTAAAAAAATTGATTAGCATAGTGTCGTCTGAGCCTGCACTGGCAGTTTATGATCCGAGGAAACCAGCTATCATTCAAACGGATGCATCAAAAGATGCGTTCTGTTACAAAACGGACACCCAATTGCTTACGCTTCACGCACTTTAAGCTCTAGTGAGCAAAAATGGGCACAAATCGAGAAAGAGTTGTTAGCCGTTGTGTTTGCCTGTGAACGCTTCCACTTTTTCTTGTATGGTCGGGAGTTCACGGTTCAAAGTGACCACAAGCCGCTCGAGGTTCTTGTCAAGCGCGACATTGACGACGTTACTCCCCGATTACAGAGGATGTTTATGCTTCTTCTCAGATATCCGAAGATGACTATCGTGTATACACCGGGAAGGGATATGCTTGTGGCAGACTGCCTCTCAAGGGCACAATTGCCTGATCAATTGGAAAACCCAGATCTTCTTGGGGTAATTCATACAATCACTCGACAGGTGTGTTTATCAGAAGATAATTATAACCTTTATTTGCGTGTACTTAAAGATGATGAAAGGTACATGCGTATATGTGAATATGTGCAGAAGCAATGGCCTCGATATCATCAGCTTGATGATTTGAGTCAAAAATTCCACAAATACCGCGATAATTTGCATTTCGAGAATGGACTTCTTTTTAAAGACCATAGGCTTGTCATTCCCTCTGAACTACAGGAAAAAATTTGTAAGTGGTTACATGAGCCACATCTGGGTATTGAAAAAACGCTTGCACGTGCACGCTCTCTATATTTTTGGCCTGGTATGTCCGAAAGAATTAAGGAAATCGTTTTACAATGCACCATTTGTGAAAAATTTAAGCGTAATATTCAAAAAGAACCGTTGGTTCAAGACTCTAATCCTGAGTACCCATTTCAAAGAGTTGCCATTGATTTATTTGAAATCGCAGGGCACGATTACATATCAATCATTGACTCATATTCAGGTTTTGTCATGTCAGAGAAACTGAGCCGAAAAACTTCAAACCATATAATTGAAGTAATGGAAAAAATATTTGATCGGGTAGGATATCCATCGGTAATCAAATGCGATAGTAGCCCGTTTAGGTCAGCGGCATTTGAGAATTTTGCAAATCGGGCAAATATTTTGTTTAGTTTTTCTAGTCCAAGGTATCCGCAAAGCAACGGATTGGCGGAAAAAGGCGTTGCCATAGCTAAAAATCTATTAAAGCGGTGCTATGAAGTACAGGAAATCGATCGTTTCCAATATCGTCTTCTTGAATATAACACGACTCAAGTCGCTAGCATGAAACTATCGCCGGCTCAATTATTCTTTGGGCGACAAATCAAGACCAGATTGCCTGTAGTGGGTCAGCTGTTACATCGAAACAACTTGAATGAGGTCGATATTCAAGAAAAAATTAAGAATAAGAAAGAAAAACAGAAGTATTATTACGATCGAACCGCGAGATCTTTGCCAATGTTGAATGTGGGTGACCAAGTTATATTTAAGAAAAATGGAAATGATTGGCACTATGCAAAGATTGTAGCTAATGTCAACGATAGGTCATATATTGTTCTCGACAATTTTGGTAATTATTTTCGGAGAAATCGAAGATTCTTAGCCAAGACAAAAAATAATGAAATAAATACAAGTGAATTGTTATTTGAAGATCATATTAGAAACACAATCAATAACCAAGACAATAATGCAAAAGAAATTAATATTATACCACCAAGTAATAAGAACAACGTTGATGACAACGCAGAATTAAGTAACAATTGTAACAATAAAAATAAGCCAACTGATGGCAACTCTTCAAGTGAAGCCGAACGATCAATTGAGCAACCGATCTCATCAGTTGATCCAGTTGATCGCTACAGCTTCCAACCTAAATTAGAAATTAAGGCTCCTAAAGTGCCCGATGTAAGATCTACACCTTACGTGACTCGAAGTGGTCGAGTAAGTGCACCACCTGTTCGATACGGTAGTCAATCCCTCAAATAAAAAAAAAAAAAGAAGCGTGTAATGTAAATGCTTATTTAATTTGAACTAAAATCTATTTTATTGAAAAGAGGCCAATGTAAATGCTCACTTATTGTGAACTAGAATATGTGTAATGTAAATGCTTATTTAAGTTGAACTACAAAACTAATGTAAATGCTCACTTATTGTGAACTAGAATATATATCCATCAACTTGCGTGTATGTAGGTATGAAAAGAAAACGTCAAACCAGTTGAGCTTCAACCACGTTACCAATGACATCACGATACTAAGCAGACGATTGATAGTTAAAATTTTAATAAAACCATTGTAAATGAAAATAACATTGTGAAGTGTTTTTATTCAATAAACAATATTTTAACGTGTGGATGACACACGTTACAGCAGTTTTCATGAACATTTAAATATACATATTATACTTCAATTTGGATTTTTAAAATTGATCCGTTTTTGAGATCCAGAATTTTGAAAAAAAAAATTTAAAATATTTTTTAAAAATCCAAAAAAAAATTTGAAATTGTTTTGAATAAAAAATATTATTTGAGCTATATATACGTACTTTCAGAAAAAAAATTACGCTGATCGGACTTTTATTTTTTGAGAAAATCTAATAACAAAAAAACGGTTCTATGGGCGGTACCGTTTTGGAGCAATACAAAAATATTTTTTGTACATAAAATACATCAAAGTTTTATACAAAAATTTTCGAGGAAGTTTAAAAAAAATCGTAGGAGCCGTTTTTGAGAAAATTGAAGCTTTTGGTTTTTGGCCAAAAAATCGTATGGTGGCTACCCTAAATTTTGATCTTTTAAAAAAAATCAAAAAAACGACCCACGCGAATTCGCTCAAACCTCTAATTTTCAAGTTTGAAGTCAATCGGACCAGTGGTTAAGGCTGTAGGTGCGTTTACAGACAGACAGACAGACATCGGACGGAATCGTCGGACCCACTTTTTTCGAATTCTCTATCATCGTAATGTCATATCTCATCATTACCTCAAATTTTCTTTTTTTTTACGAATTCAATACTTGCCATATATTCTATATGTCGCAAGTAAAAATTCAAGTAGGTACCTAAAACTGTTTTCATATTTGAGTTTTGAGAACTATTGAAGTGGTGATTCTCATTGGCATTATTGGTCTTTTTGATGATTAAATGAAAACGGTTTTCATCTGATTTTTCCCAACGTTTTGGCGGTGATTGCCGTCTTCTTCAGGGGATGTCTTTATTCACAAAAATGACAAAAATTAATACATACGAGTGAGAGAAAAACTAGCTAAATAAAAAAAAAATTGTTTTGTGTTAAGTCTAGTATACAGTTCTGTATGAAAAAAAAAATGTGCACGACTCGGTCGTACGAACTTGCTCCTGTATTCCAAATTATAACTCATAAAAAAATTTAATTCGTAAATAAAAATTTAAATTGAAATATCAACCTAAAAAAAAGATTTAATCTGAAAAAAAGTTATGTCATATGATTTCTTAAAATTTTTTTTGATTTTCCAAATTTTTGTTTTAAAAATCGTCGGAGCGGTTTTTTTTTAAATTAATTTTTTGTATATAAAATTTTTCGAAAATGTCTTAAAATTAATTTGGGTATGCAGTATTCAAGAATGTGTAACTATACATTTTATAAGTAAATTTCAATTTTTAATATTGATCCGTTTTTGAGATACAGAATTTTGAAAAAAAAGTTTAAAAATATTTTTTAAAAATCCAAAAATTTTTTTGAAATTTTTTTGAATACAAAATATTACTTGGGCAATATACACGTACCTTCAAAAAAAAAATTACTCTGATCGGACTTTTATTTTCCGAGAAAATCTGATAACAAAAAAACGGTTCTATGGGCGGTACCGTTTTGGAGCAATACAAAAATTTTTTTCTTACACAAAATACATCAGAGTTTTAAATAAAAATTTTCAAGGAAGTTTAAAAAAATCGTAGGAACCGTTTTTGAGAAAATTGAAACTTTTGGTTTTTGGCCAAAAAAATCGTATGGTGGCTACCCTAAATTTTGATCTTAAAAAAAAAATCAAAAAAACGACCCACGCGAATTCGCTCAAACCCTTAATTTTCAAGTTTCAAGTCAATCGGACCAGAGGTTAAGGCTGTAGATGCGTTTACAGACAGACAGACAGACAGACAGACAGACGGACGGACGGAATCGCCGGACCCACTTTTTTCGACTTCCTCTATCATCGTAATGTCATATCTCATCATTACCTAAATTTTTTTTTTTACGAATTCAAAACTTGCCATATATTCTATATGTCGCAAGTAAAAAATGAGGAGAAACAAAAAAATTTTTCATGAAAAAAATTCTGAAAAATAAATTAGCTGTCACTGTGAAACTTATGTCGAATATTTTAATTTTTTTCTGCCAAAACAATGAGCTTCACATTGTTTTGTTTGAAAAAAAATCGAGGTGAGTATACATTTTTTTTCGATTTTGGTTTAAAAACATTACGGCTTTATATTGATTTCTCTTTTAAGATTTGTGGGTCCATTGTAGTATACAATATTATTGTGATTAAATTGCTTAAATTATGGTTTTGGCGGAATCTATTTTGCTAAACCTTAAATCTGCATTCAAATCTCTATTTTCCAGAGAAGTGGATGTAACGAGTTTTGTTTAAGAATTGCCAAAAATCAAGTCAAATTAACCCTCTGCGACTGACGTGGTAGTCTGATAGACACCACCAAACATAAAATCTGGTATTTTGCCGTTATTTTTTTAAATTTGACCTGTGCGTCAAGTACCAGTACCTTCCTGTCGTATGGTAAAGCACGTGTTATTGTGAGCTGTCGTGGCATGCGCATCATTTGTTTTGTGAAGGAAAGTGTCTACGAGACCACCACGTCAGGATTAAGGTATCTGTCTGTGAGACCACCACCTCAGTGTTATTGTTTTATTTTCATAGTCTCTCTGAGACAATGTTCATAGTATCTCCTAGACCACACGTCAGTAAAATTGTTTGGTTAAGGTTAGGTTGTTGTTTGTTTTTAGATGGCTCACTCAAATAACAACAAAGAGTCCTCATAAAACTAAAAGGAACACTGTATATTGTTGCTGTGCTTGCTTGAAAGCAGTCTTTCTGCAATGCTCAAGGTTAAACTGTGAAGACTGCCAAAAAAGTTTATGATTTTTCTTTTCAATATAATTTTTTTGTAAACCGATGAATTGATCTCTTTTTTTCATTTTTAAGTACCGTAACTTTTAATTTTGATAAATTAATAATTTTAATGAAGAAAATATTTATGTGGATTTTTTATTTATTTTTTCTAATCGTTAGTTTTTGAAGAGCTATTTATGCTGTGTCAATAAAACTTGTTAAACCTTACATATATGTATTTGTATTAAACATAATATGAGTAATTAAAAATAGTTATGGATAGTCTGAGCTTTAAAATAGAATTGTTAAGGATATCAATATAAGACAAGTTTTTGAGATACAAGCTGTCCAAATGGTGTCTGGTGGACTACCAGGTCAGTGGAATTGCAACAAAAAAGTCACGTCAGTCGCAGAGGGTTAAAACAATCAGTTTTTATCAACGTTATAAACTAAAAAATTGGACAAGTGCGAGATAAACTCGCTCGAGGAGGGTTCCGTACTTGACTATCCGACCCTACTTTCTTTCAGGTTTGAAGGATTTTTTATACAAGGATTAAGATTTGAAACCAAACATTTTCTTGGAAAATAATTTGAATAGTCTTTCTGCCTATTTCATTCAATGACTTCGAAACTGTGTATCTTAAAAATCTGGTAGCAGCATTTTCGCATCACTTCTATCTACTCTAGAAAATGTGAACCAAATTTAATTGCAATCAGCTTAGCAGATTCTAAGAATTCGCTTGTGAAAGACAAATAAAAGGAAAATGAACTGATCTTATAGGGTTTCGTTTTCACCTGTGTAAGAACCCTAAAAACAAAGAAAAATGTTGGCCATCGGCAAACAAAACGAAACAATATTTTTCGTTTCGTATTTTTTTCTCTTTAATAACTTCGAAACTTACATTACATTACATTTCACAGTACTTCGCACATAAATGTAACGAACTACAGACACATAGCAGCACTGGTGACTGAGACCATCGGCTGGGACAGAACAAGACATACAACAGAGAGAGACAGATAGACACATAGAAAGAAAGCACACATAACAGAAACCTACGTGGCTCAGAGGAGGAGACTTAGATTTGTATTGTCTCATGAAAACTAAATTTTTAGATTACTACTGAATACTTAAATTTGTGTACCAAATTTCATTGCAATCGGCCTAGCAGATTCGAAGAAATCGCTTGTGAAAGACGAATGAAGAGAAAACGAAGTGATGTTATAAGGGTTTCGTTTACACTCTGCTGGAACTACAATCGGTTGGTTTGGTGGTTGCTACAAGAAGAACATTTAATTCTTTCTTAAATGCAAAGGTACCAATGGCTTACGCCCTTAAGCCAATTTTGCACACGTTACGAATGATCTGCATTGCAATTACGGTTATCGCATTTAGCATATGCTTTGATTTCAATTGCAACGGCAGATCATAAAAAAAACGATGTTTAGCCTACCATAGAACAAAAAATGTGCACGACTCGGTCGTACGAACTTGCTCCTGTATTCCAAATTATAACTCATAAAAAAATATTAAAAAATAAATATGAAAAATTAAATTCATAAATAAAAATTTAAATTGAAATATGTACCTCGTAAATACATTTAATTCCAGAAATTTAAATGCCAAACAAATTCAAATCTTATTCTTGATTTATTGAATTTTTTTTTTGAAAATCGTCGGAGCCGTTTTTTTTTAAATTAATTTTTTATATATAAAATTTTTCAAAAATGTCTTAAAATTAATTTGGGTATGCAGTTTTCATGAACATTTAAATATACATATTACACTTCAATTTGGATTTTTAAAATTGATCCGTTTTTGAGATCCAGTATTTTGAAAAAAAAAAATTTAAAATATTTTTTAAAAATCCAAAAAATATTTTGAAATTGTTTTGAATACAAAATATTATTTGAGCTATATATACGTACGTATAAATTACGCTGATCGGACTTTTATTTTTTGAGAAAATCTAATAACAAAAAAACGGTTCTATGGGCGGTACCGTTTTGGAGCAATACAAAAATATTTTTTGTACATAAAATACATCAAAGTTTTATACAAAAATTTTCGAGGAAGTTTAAAAAAAATCGTAGGAGCCGTTTTTGAGAAAATTGAAGCTTTTGGTTTTTGGCCAAAAAAATCGTATGGTGGCTACCCTAAATTTTGATCTTTAAAAAAAAATCAAAAAAACGACCCACGCGAATTCGCTCAAACCTCTAATTTTCAAGTTTGAAGTCAATCGGACCAGTGGTTAAGGCTGTAGGTGCGTTTACAGACAGACAGACAGACATCGGACGGAATCGTCGGACCCACTTTTTTCGAATTCTCTATCATCGTAATGTCATATCTCATCATTACCTCAAATTTTCTTTTTTTTTTTTTACGAATTCAATACTTGCCATATATTCTATATGTCGCAAGTAAAAAAAGTATGTATGCATTACACAGTGCATTAATTACAATACGAGAAATATCATGATGACAAATGATACAGAAAATATACATAGGGTACTAGTTAGTATGTTTGGCAAGGTTAGACATTTTAAGAATTAACATTTAAGCAAAATATGTGCAATTTGATAAATAATATTATTCAATAAAGAATTAAATAATTAAACAATTAACAAAAGTAAAGTTAATAACAAATAAATAATAGCAATAAATAATAAATTGTGCATTCCTCAACACCTACTCATACGAATATTATGTACAGCGTACAAAATATGACTGTTTTGGATGATTAAGAAATTTAATGTTCTTTACTAGATTTACTAATGAATGCTGGTTCGAAAAGAGAAAATTGCGTCCTTTGGTTAGGAAATAATGAAAAAACGTGCGATTCCTTTCGTTACAAAATTATTCTGATTAATTTCATAGTTTTTTTATTTGACGATATTGATATAGAAAATTTTCAAAGAAAAGATTTTTCATTATTAAACACAGTAGAAATTATTTACAGTAGATATTCTTTCTTGTGGTGGATTTACACTTGTCGACATTTGACAATGACTTACATTGAGTTGAATATTACAAAAACTTTAAAAACAATTGAAACAAATAAAAATTAAATCACTTCCGATGCGAAGACTTGTCAACTGCCAACTGTTAAATGTGATGCAAGTTGTTTGTGTTTGAAACTAATAGCGTTTTTTTTTGGTAATCTGGAATTAGTACACAGAACTGTCCGATGCCGGATACCCAACGAACATGCAAACAAATTTGTTTCCCAGACAAACATTCGCCTTCTAAAATTAAAATGAATCAGTAATGATTCTTAAAAGTGAAAAAAAACACCTGAAAGTGAATTCATTAGGTGTGTTTTTTTGGCATCGCTATCTGCAGCCAAATTCGATTTCCCAAAAAAACGTATCCGCAGTTGCCCATCCGCAGCTGTTTTATTTTATTTTAAAGTTGGTATTTGGTTATCCTTTCGGATAAGTTTTTGACTTTTTGGGGGTATGTTCGTAGATTGGCTCCGTCGTCGTTCAATAAACAAATAAATAAAACAATAATAAATGTTCAGACAAATTAAAATAGAATGTGAAATTGAACGCGACCAATCTTCAATCAAAATTAATTTGCTACATCTGGTTACACTTTACTCTAGATTCTAGAACATTCCACGGACATTTTGTATTACAAATTGGAAGTTCCTCGTGCTTGGTCACGCATCTATTTTCTGTTCAATAAAGTTTGTATTTTTAAAAGTTCAACTCGTGTTCTTTCATTTTCCATAAAACAAATGTCAAACAGAGAAGTGTGTTTGAAAGTGCGTGTGCTATGTGTGAATTTTGATAAAAATCGAGATTCAGATTTTTGATTCTCGAATCCATTTTTTTGAATCTCAAGTCTCAAATAGATCAGGAAACCTGAGATTTTTCCACTTTTTCCTTACTTCATCAACTCTTTTAGCTGTCAGATTCAAAAATTGGACTTACTCTAAAGGTATGACTACAAAGAGCACTTTTTACAAAAAAAATATCAAAAAGTGAAAATTTTTAAACTCATTTTGTGACAATTAATCCATCCCAAAATTAAAAGCCAAAAACAATTTTTGTAGTTTTTTTTTCAAATTCAAATGGTGCTACGAAGAAACAAAAATTTTACGTTTGTAAATTTCCCACTTTTTGCAAAAAGTGGCCATTGTAGTTGTACCTTAAATCTCGAAAATAGAAAACTACATTACAGAAGAAAAATATTAAACACCATAGAGCAACTATGTGTTACTCGTTCCTTGATTTGTGCGTTCCATTTTAATTCAAAATAAACTTAAATAAAAGAACGCACTTAAAGTGCGTTGCACTTTGCGAACACAACCTTCGAGATTCTTTGAGTTATCCGATTATCCGAGTTACCAACCTAAGAAATTCAATTTTTCTCCGATCGAGTATCGATACTCGAAATAATGTCAATTTTTTATCCGCAGCCAGATTTAAGTTTAAGTTTTATCCGCAGCTGCGTGTTGTATGTGTAATACATGGAAGCTCCAACTGCATATACGGATAGCTATGCCAAAAAAACACGCCTATTTATGATTCGATTTGGATCAGAAATGTTGGGTAACGTGACACGAATATGAATAATTTTTAGACTCATTTATGATTGGATATTCCTTCATTAAAAAGAAAGTAAATAAGACATTCATATATTCAGTTAATTGGTCAATAAATGAATCTTATCTGAATCATATAAATGACCATAATATGCTTAGTGTTAATGAGGGTTTTCGATTCAATTCCATTCAATCATATTAGGCGTGTTTTTTGGCATAGCTATCCGTATCTGCAGTGGGAGCTTCCATGTATTACAAATACAACACGCAGCTGCGGATAAAATTTAAACTTAAATCTGGCTGCGGATAAAAAATTGACATTTTTTCGAGTATAGATACTCGATCGGAGAAAAATTGAATTTCTTAGGTTGGTAATTCGGATAATCGGATAACTGAAAGAACCTCGAAGGTTGTGTTCGCAAAGTGCAACGCACTTTAAGTGCGTTCTTTTATTTAAGTTTATTTTGAATTAAAATGGAACGCACAAATCAAGGAACGAGTCACACATAGTTGCTCTATGGTGTTTAATGTAATGTGTAATGTCGTTTTCTATTTGTGAGATTTTGCAAAAAGTGAGAAATTTATAAAAGTAAAATTTTTGTTTCTTTGTAGCACCATTTGAATTTGGAAAAAAAAACTAAAAACATTGTTTTTGACATCAAAAAACAATCTTTCTGCAAAAAAAAACACCCATAGAATCCGTCAGTCCATTAGCGTTGACGTTTTCAACTGACAGCACAATAGAATATATATGTTCTTATGGAACTCGTCCCATAAGCAACGCATGTGACGGATACGACGGATAGAGTTAGTTAACTTTCTACTTTTTGCGTCCGTTGATCCGTTCACAAATAAATTTAACCAACAGTCAACTCAATATGTTTCCACAGCAGCAAGGAAAAGCAATGAATGATCAAAACTTTGTGCAAAAGTATCATTTTGACACAATTTTAATGTTTTAATTTAATTTTTTTTCGGATTTGAGGTTTAGGGAATAAGTTTACACCAAGCAAATGAAACTGTCAAAGTATACAACGTATTCTATGGGACGGTTCCCTACGGCAAATACGTTGACAACAACGTATATGTCGACGCTGCCGGATTTACGGATTCTATGGGTTGGCCCCTTTACTTTAAATTTTGTCAAACTGTTGTAATGTTATAGTTATCAAGAGACGTAAGGTTTCAGATATCAGGAGACAAGTATTTTCTTAGCTTCGAGAGCCGCTTGTATAGCCGCGCATTTATATGCACGATTTTGTATGAGTACTATCTGAGCTCTCCAGCCGATGATAAAAAGGATGAGTCTTGTTCTGTGATAAAACTAGACTGAATTTTATTTTCAAAAATCTTTCCTATTTATACTTAAAACTAGTTTAACAAAAATTTCATAATTCATACAAGTGTAATTCTCATTCTTGGAATTTGGACTGTTTTGCCTATGACCTACAAATACACTTCTTCACATGACGTAAGAATTAAATTCCTATTTGACAAAATAAACATTTGTCGCATTTCCTCAAAGGCATTTCAATTGCTCAGACAATGTGGAGTACGTAAGTGCAGTCATAAACAAAAATAAATATAAACAACGTAATGCACTTGGTGCATAGCGACCCACTTATGAAATGTGTAATATGATCAGGTCAACACTCGATGGTATCGCTTGGTGACGGCTGACCATTCTCAACATATGTAGGTTGATATGCATCGAGCTCATTAATGTTTATTATGGATTTGGGTTTTACCACAACACTGTCACAAAATTAGTTTGAAAATTTTCACTTTTTGGCTTTTTACAAGAAGTGCTCGTTGTAGTCATATCTTTAGAGTCGAGTCAAATTTGTGAATCTGGCAGCTAAACGAGTTGGTGAAGTGAGGAAAAAGTAGAAAAATCTCAGATTTCATGATATATTTGAGACTTGAGATTTAAAAAAATGGATTCGAGATTCAAAAACCTGAATCTTGATTTTTATCAAAATTCACACCCTACGAACATACCCCAATATGTCAAAAACTTATCCGAAAGCTAAACCAAAATAACAAATTATCTGACAGCTAGACAAGTCTACCAACTTAAAAATAAAATAAAACAGCTGCGGATGGGCAACTGCGGCTACGTTTTTTTGGGAAATCGAATTTGGCTGCAGATAGCGATGCCAAAAAAACACGCCTATTATCATAGTCTTATAGCCTTTTCACATCAGACGCAAAACGCGGTTTTGCAAAACTTTTCAAAAACTTGAAGGAAATTAAGTGTTTTCCCATACAAATTTGTTGACAGCCCTGTTTTGCAAAACAACAAGTTTTTGTTCAAACCATTCAAAACCAAAAAAGTGAAAGCATTCAGTAGTCTATAATTCATTATATCGTATATATCGTATGTATCGATCGTATATATTTCTCAGTCCCTCCAATAGCAAGAGTAGATTGACAGTCTGCTTATAAAATTGTTCACGACTAAACGTGTCAGTTGATATAGAGTTGTCATTTGAGAACATATAAAAATACAAATGAACAAATTCTTAGCAGCGACAAACAAATATTTTTTTCTTTTGAAAAATCGATGAGGAAAACTTTTTCATCCAGTGGTTTTCAATTTTTAATATCTTACACTAACGTGAATCAAACTTGCAACGAAAAACAAAGAGCGAATGTGTATGAAAAAAAGTGTGAATCTTCTAAAAAGAGAACATATGTATGGAATCCCTTACTTGACATAGAATGGAATAGAATATTCTTTATTGAGTCTTTATAAAAATTTTACAATGTGGTGTTTACTTATCGATGACTTAAGTATAACTGCGGCTATAATGTATTGCCTGCTTTGACAGTAAAATGGAACGCCTCGTGGCTTTATTTGAATATAGTCAGACTGCTCTTGCTCAGGAGAGATACACAGTCCCCGTTAAAAAATAGTGAACAGAGATATTTGTGCAGTTAAAAGCATCTTTAAAATAGATTAAATTAGGAGCATCCAGCCACGGTTTTGGCCCGAAGTGGCCGTGGAGTAAAACGAGGGAGTGGATGTCAGTGAGGAATCCAGGTCAAAAGTACATCCGAGGGGAGATAAGTAACTGGAGTTGTCCCAAGTGGACCCTATCTGTGAAAGAATGACGTGACTAATAAGGTAATTTTCTGAAAGTTCTAGACTCATAATTGTTTTTTTCATGAGAGTTAGGTTGAATCTCATCAGCGGAATGATTTTAGTGATATTGTAAAAATGTAATTGGTGGAGAAGCGTTTGGTGGGGGACTCAAAGTTTTTCCCAGAACATAATCTTAAGATTTTTCTTTCCAAAATTTCCATGGAATTTGCCACTGTAGGCGAGATGGAAAACCAAATGGGGAATGCGTAGTTCAGAACCGGTCTGACCAGCGTTTTGTAGAAAAGCAACTTAGTTTTGTGGTTTAAAGCTCTATGTTTAAAAAATGGCATAAACATGTTGGAGACTTTTCTCGCCTTTTCGATTGTAATTTTGGCATGTGAGTTGAATTTCAATAGATTATTGAAATTCACTCCAAGATATTTCAAATTGTTTTTAGGCCGAATAATGCAGCCGTTCAGTCTAAGAGAGAGATTATTGCTTTCTTTCACAACGCCAGGAGGTCCCTTCCCACTTGCATTCCTAATAACAATGGGCCTTA
This sequence comes from Sphaerophoria taeniata, assembly GCA_943590905.1. NCBI lineage: Eukaryota > Metazoa > Arthropoda > Insecta > Diptera > Syrphidae > Sphaerophoria > Sphaerophoria taeniata. Next base: position 267,539,264 of record OX016540.1, read on the forward strand.
CTAATAATCGAATTTAGTGCTAAGGTTAAAAGAAAACCTCAGGATTTTAGAAAATCCGCATACCAATAATGAATTTAATCTCCAGTTTAGTCGTTAGCAACACGTCAAAATTTAATACACGGATATCCATGTTTAAAGTCGAGCACTAAATAAAAAGTGACTTGTTGTTGTTGGTTTTCACGTTCATTTACGGACACGAAATCAGATAACAAAAACAAAAACTGTCTGAGTCTTGTATCATCGTAATGTTTATCTATTTTTAAAGTAAATTGTTCATGTTTATCTTTGGCAGGACATTTATCTGTTCTGTGAAGTAATATGCAAAAGGTAAAAGTGATTTGTTTTGCCGATGCGAATTGAATGCAGGTTTCCACCAAGTAGTTGCGGGAGCAATGGAACCGCAGTAAACAAATAGCCCGAAATAATATCTCAACATTTAAAAAGGCACAACGCCAAACAGCTCGTGGATCTCCACCGAAAAAACATCATATTTAGTAAAAGGATCTATTTCTTCCTTATAAATTTTCACTTTACGAGGTGTAGAAGTTTCCGCAATTAAATTCAAATCTAAAAATATGCCTTCACACCAAAAAATTGAAACAAATTCTGACAGTTCATTATTTTTTTTTCATTTGTAGTAGATTTTGTAATAGATGAAAGAAAAATCTGGAGACTAGTTAGTAAAAGGGTTAAATTGTTTATTGGTAGCATTTTGTTAAAGCTCAGGATTTTGGTTTTAACCTTCTGGTTAACTAATAGTCGACATTAGCGTTTGATTATTAGTAAGGCCCAATGACTTCAGATTTTGGAACATTCAGTTTAATTCCCCAGTTTTGATAATAGGTGTTAATTCTACATAAGTGGTTTTCCAAAACACTAAGGGCGAGTGATGGAGATACATGACTCGCATAAGCGATGGTGTCATCCGCATATAATAGTCCAGTTGAAACGATGTTAATATCCGTAAACTGATGAGGAAAATCATGTATGAAGATTTTGTAAAGGTGTGGGCCCAAGATGAAACCTTGCGGTACCCCTCGAATGTGCTCGCACATATTGCCCTTGGAGTTTTGGATTTGGATAAAGAAAAATCTATCAGTCAGGAAACTTTTAACTATGTTTAGCGCATGAGCTGGGAAACTAAGAGAAGACATCTTTGCGAGGAGTCCGTCTCTCCACATGCTATCAAAAGCCTTCTCCACATCTAAGGAACAAGCGACAGTGCATTGCCCGTCGCGTAGATTTAAGATTACATCGTTTTGGAATTTGATTAAAGCGTGTAGAGTAGAGTGCCTTCTACGAAAACCGAATTGGAAATCCGGAATCGGATCAATGGGGTTTTCGAGTGACGAATTGAGGAATTGTAGTGCTATTCTCTCAAGGATTTTTCCGGTGTTTGAAACTAGAGATATTGGCCTGAAATTATTAATGTCTTGGCTGTTCTGTTTTTTCAATATTGGCAGTATTTTGGCTATTTTCCAACAAGTTGGGAAATAAGCATTGTTAATGCACTGGTTGTAAATAATTGTTAGGTATTGTATCCCAGAGTCTGAGAGCTTTTTCAAGGCAAAGTTGGAAATGTCATCTGGCCCAGTGGACTTTTTGGGTTTTAACTGTTTAATCAGGCTTCTGACTGTATCAGTGTCAGTGAACATGTGATTGGCCATTGGGCGAAGTGCATTGTTTACGGAATCGAATATGAAAATATGCTCTGGAGTGTTGTGAGCTATAGAGCTAGCAGCTGAAATTGCACCCTGGGTGGAATGGGAATTAGGCAAGGGAACAATTTCCTTGTACATTTCTTTGATATGATTTTCAAAAGCAGATATAACACTGGTTGCATTGATAAACGTTTGCTCGTTCACTGACACCTTATTACAGAAGAATCTTTTCTTGCGTCCAACAATTCTGAATGCTTCTTTAAATGCCAGGGGCCCAGGATTGATTTTCGCCAGTCTGTCACTGAGTGTTTTGTTCAACCAAATGTTCACTTTCTCTTTAATAATTTTGTTAAGAAGAGTGATTTGTGAGGCAAGTTCTCTGTATTGTGCGTTAACTCTGTTAAGTGAATTGTGAAATATATTTTTCAAACGCCTTTGCCATTGATGTTTTATTTTGTATAAATTGTTAATTTCTATAGGCAAATTTTTATATTTTATTGTTGAGAGAGAAACGCTTGTGGAGTTTTCATCTAAGGTGGAAAAAAGTGAATTATTGAAGTGTAAAATATGAGCGTCGATAACTTCGTTAGATATACAATTATCTGGAGGAGGGAAAAATTCATTTAGGCGTTGATCAAGTTGTCTTTTGAATGAAATCCAGTTGGTGTTCCTAAATGATCTATGTGACGGATGATCATAGATACAAAAATTAGCTTCCTTGAGGGAAATTCTCAAAAAGAGCGGACAATGGTCAGAAAAAGTTGGAAGCGTAGTGAGTGAGAAATTTGGATCTAAACTATTGATCAAGTGGCTCGAGATCAGGAAGTGATCGAGAAAGGACGGTCCCCTTGGAAAAGTGGGAGTGTCCGAGGAGAGCAAGGTTAAAGACGGGGTGAAATTTTAAAGCCAGGCTTCAATGGTCTTGCCATTAATATTGTATGAATGATCTCTCCAGTTTGGACTTCTGGCATTTAAGTCTCCTCCGATAATTGCTCCGTCAAAGCTGGATGTTAAGTTTTCTAATTTATTTAACTCATTTGTGAGTTGAGAGACAGCACAGGACGAAGGAAAGTATAACGATCCTAGAAGATAGTTCTTCGAAATGTTGTCCTCGGTACATCTAATACTTATGAAAACTGAGGGGAAGATGTTAGAATGTTAATTAACGAGCTCATATTTAATGTTATTTTTCAGAATTAGCGCAGCACCTTGCAGGTTGTCATTTCGGATAATACAGTAGTTATTTAGGAAGACTTTATGTCTACTAGATAGATGAGTTTCTTGAACGAAAGCAAAGTGACATTTATTTTCTTGGAGAATTTTTAGAAGCTCAATTCTCCTAGAATGGGCAATTAACGACGAAATGTTATCTTACTTGACATCAAAGATTTTTAATGTCAAACAAAAACCTGAAATTTAGGTGTGAACAGATTTCGAGTTTTTGAAAACTGACAGCTGAAAACAGCGTCTGGTGTGAAAAGGCTATTATTTTTTCAAGTTTTTTCGCTTGCATGCTATCTCCAAAAAAGAATGAAAGCTCAAAAAACAAATTGCTGCAATGTGGCATAAAAATACGTACCTATTAATTTTCTGAAAATTATTGAACATTTTATATTGCAAATATTAGTGACTATCTTACTAAAACTCGTCAGTTCTAAGCAAAATCTTTGATAAAGTCACGAATGTTTAAATTCGCTATACACGTTAATAATTCACTATGTTCGGGACAAGGTTCCTTTATCATAAAAAGAAATAAGAAAAAAATACGCTGGTTCGCTATCCTTTCTTTATATACCAAGATCCTTTTTTGAGATTTGCTAATGTAAATTCATATGAAGCTCACATACATATATGAATGAAAACCAAATTTAAACATACTCGTTTTGTTTTGCAAGGAAAAGATTGTAGTTTTTTTTCCTATCGTCAGGATTTACTCAGATAAATGAAGGTTTTTGAATAAATATTCTTCAGATTTACTGAAGGAAATCTGAACCTTCACCAAAATGTTTACTGGGATTGTTGCTATTTTCTTTATTTGTAAACATGGCGGCGAGTAAGTATGTGCAAGTGTGTGCATGTATGCGTGATTCTGATGCCGAATCACCGCTTCCCAGCAAACATTTCCGTTTCTTTGGGTTCAGTGAACAAGTGAGTGAGTCTCATCAGTGATCGAACGAACGAGTAACCACTTTGGGATGATGGCATTCGATTGGTCACGTATCGTTTGGGAATTTAAAATTGTCGTAGTCTTTATTCTACTACATCGAGTCTCTGTTTATTTTGAACGAGTCTTGAGTGTGTTGACAGGTAAAATCTGCATTTATAGGGTGCCCCAGTAAGAGTGCACTTTTGATATTAAAATAAAAACAAGTTTTTTTATGACAGAGTTGTGATTTTTATTTTACAGTATTGTAAAGGAGACATATTCCGATTAAGTATGGATGAAAAATCCGGCAAATGACCCCGGCTCCGATGACAGGCTAATACTCTTTTCATGAAATTTTCCATGACTTGCACAGAAATGTGGCTATATCTCACCCATGACACGTTGAATTTCCTATTGGATCTCAGGAATTGTTTCTGGTTTATTCGCATATTCGCAGATTTCACAAAACCCCAAAGAAAATATACGCACGGCGTTAAACAGCACGATCTTGGTGGCCAGTTGACATAAGAATTTTGTGAGAGTGAGATAATGTGTTCTTAAAACCGTTGCAGTAATAAGTCGATTGTTTCATGCGCGGTGTGGCAGGTTTCGCGGTCCTGCTGGAACCATATATTATCCAGATTCATGACATCAAATTGAGGCCACAAGAAGTCCATTATCATATTCCTGTAACGAATGCCGTTCACAGTCACTTTTATAGTGTAATGAGTTTTCACAACTATAACGCGTTGTTCTTTCAAGAAGAGCTCCATTTTTAATAATCGGAACAAACAGAGGTGACAGTTAAATTTTAGCGTTGAAACTTTCATGACAAAAAAAAAATATTCCAATTTTTAAAAGTGCACTCTTACTGCGACACCCTATACATCGTTTCAAATAAATAACAAAACAGTGAAACGAAATGGATAATTCTCATTTATTTCGGGCATCATATTTTTTTGCTGGCTATTCAATGTATAAGTTTGACCTTAAAAGATTATTGGTTAAAATTTTCATAATAAATAAATCAAACAATAATATTTACATATTTTATTGGCAAGTTCCTTCTATCCGTGAGCTCTTTATGTTTCGAATGAAATCCAGTTCGATAACTGAAGACAGAATTCAAAATTTTTGTACAAGTTGCTCGATAGATAACTCGATAACGTTAGAGATAGTGCCAAATGCACACAATTCAGTCGTCCACTATTCGATCACTGATGCCGTGATCCGACCTCTGTTCTTGATTCCGACTTCAAATTCGAAATCGTTTTACTGTTCTTTTCAGAACAAGAACTGTCATCTTGTGCCAGGGGAACGAATTCAGAATCGTTGAATTGAATTGAAAATTGAAATCTTACCCTGCGGCCACACGAGCAAGTTCTGGCCAGCCAGTAGCGTACCTACATATATTATTTGTCAAATCTCTATCGGTGTACTTGGTGTGACGTAGGTGGCAAAAAACTTGCTAGTCAACTTGCCAGCAAGTTCACATATTTTTTACAAGCTTATCTGCTTTTAACATCCAATTTTGAATTTCCAAGATGTCGCCAGCAAAAATAGAAATAAAAATGGCTTGACTTTCTTATTTTTGCCCACGAATTTGGACACGAAAATTGTCTCAATCGATAGATATAGATTATTTAAGCACAAATCAACTTTTATTTTTGTCCGCAAATAAATATTTCTATTAGAAATTAATGAAATAAAATTTCACTTTTTGCACAGAATTCACGATTAAATGTCATTTTTAGTACCGGCAGACTGCGCATGTATATATGATTTTTTGGGTCGGGAATTTTCCTAAATATTTCCCTTTGAGGACATTTTGAACTCCGTTCGCCGTGCACTACAAAGTATAATGAAATTTGTTACTAAAATTTCGCGCGAAATTTTAAACAATTACTTAAACTCATGTTAAAATGCATTTTCTCATGATAAATTAATAATGTTAATTTATCACTCAAATTTTCTGCCATCAATTCAAATTCTAACATTGGGTAAAATATTACTCATCTGCCAGCACTAACATGCTTCAACCTGAAGTTTTTTCCTCACCATTTGACAGATAAATCAAAGAAAAAAAAATTCTAACCTCAATGGGCTGGTCTGGGAAAGTTGCCCCATAAAAATCCTCGTTTCAACTAATTTTCTAATTTAATTTTGTTCTTTTTGATACATTTGGCAAAACCTGTCAAATTACTTGCCGTTTTACTTGCTCGTTTTACTGGCTGGAAAATTTGCTAGCCAGTTGACCAGGCAGTACTAAAGCAAGTACTAAAAGTTTGAATGTGTGAGTAAAATATTTGATTGTATGTCAACTTGCTAGCAAGAACTTGCTCGTGTAGCCGCCGGGTTAACATATTTTGACCTATGTTTTCTTTTTTTTTACAAGTCAATAAACTTAGAAAAAAACACGAAATTGCGCTTTTTTTTGTTGCTATTTCGAGATTTTTAAGGGCATATTATAACAGCATATAATTGGCTTTTTAGAGCATATTTAAAACGCTCTAAATGGTTTCTATAGAACATATTTTTGGTTGCCCTAATTATGGATTAAAATGTATGCTGTACCATGAATTTTGTGGAACACTGTATGAAATAAGTTCTCTTCTCGATTTGAACTCACAATCGAATCTCTTATTCGCAATTGAAATCAAATTTTCGTCTTTTCTTTTCTGCTACTCGTGTCTAAAATGCTTTTATTTTCCATTCAGTTTACTTATGGCGTTTTTAATTATCAATCCGGAATTGTTCTTCGATTCGGAATCCCAATTGAGCAGTTTTTTTTTTATTCCGAAGAATCTGAAGTTTGGTGAGAATGTATTGGTTGAGTATGACATGTGTGTATTCGCGCTACATTTCATTTTGTTTTTGTGCTGCAAACATTTATGAATGTGAGTGATTCTGCTTCTGATTCTGTTTTTAAAACCAGAAGGGAAATTATTTTCTTTTCAGAATCAGAACTGTCACTTTTGCCCAATTGAACGCATTCAGAATGTTTTTTTTCACTTTCAGATTGCCAATTAAAAACGACATTATTCACGAAAGTATTTCCATTGAAAAAAGTGCATTTCGGCGGTTACGGCATATTTATTTGTAATCGCTTTTTGCAAATCAAAGTTCTGTAAGCTTTCGCATTGAAACTGGTTTCTTTTTAACTATTCCAGATTTCTTGAACGGTCAACGCCCAGTCGTGAACGCCCTTAATCAGTTCCTATTGTGCGGTCTAAAGAAAACCAAATTTCTTTTTACAAGCGTTAGCTACAACAAGGTCAGTTTCATTTGCATTTGTTTAGGCAAATTAAAATTAAAATATGGCTTATTTTCCAGAAACTGAAAAAAACATTAACAAGGACAATAAGATAACGAAAATGAGTCTATCAGACATGCTGGATGCAATGCGCAGAGGCAACTTAGACGAGTTAAGAACATTAGTTTCAATGCAAACATTTAGTGATACTCAAGATCTTCGAAACACTCTGCTTCATCAAGCCGTAAATGAAAACAAGAAAGCAATTACGGTATTCCTTCTCCAAGTTGGATGCAATCCAAACTCAAGAGTCCATTCATCAAAACTTCATATTACTGCAGGAAATGGTAACTTGGAAATTATAGAAATGCTCCTTAACCACGGTGCTGATATAAATGCAAAGGATGTTGATGGGGTTTCCCCCCTCGTGTTTGCTATTCAAAATGAGAAAGACGATGCAACCGAATTGTTATTAGAACGAGGAGCTCGTTTATTTTCTGACATTGAAGGAAGAACTCCGCTTCATGTTTCCGTTACACGGGGTTCATTGAAAATAACTAAAATGCTTTTGCAAAACGGGGCTCCTGTCAACGCGGTTATTACTTCCGGCTTCATCTTCAGGAAAGGATATACACCATTTCACTGTGCCTGTTCGTCATCTAAAGTAGACATAGACATCGTAGAATTTCTCTTAAGTAATGGAGCTGGTGTTGATTTAAAAACTGAACTCGGGTTGACACCTCTCCATATTGCAAGCCAAAGAGGAAATGTTAAAGTAATTAATTTGCTTATTAATCACAATTCTCATATTAACGTTAGAGCAAAAAATTCATATACCCCTCTTTACTTCGCAATGAAACGTGGAACCGAAGATGCTGCACTTATGTTGATACACCGAGGAGCTAAACTTAACGATGAGTTTAGCAATGGGAAAACAATTCTTAGTTTGGCACTGGAGAAGAGATTGTCGAGTACAGTTGAGGAAATTTTAACTCGCTGTCCTGATCCGCAAGGTGAAATTGCAAAATGTAAAAAACTATTTGAAAATTTATCTCAAGACATGATCAACATTCTGTTAAAGTATTGTTTTTATATTGAATTTCTTTACATTGCAATACGGAAGGGGTACATTCAAATAATCGAAAGCGTTTTAAAGGACAGACTTGATTTGACGGCAAATGTTGATGACTCTTTTTTGCACATTGCTGTCAAAAGCAGACAGATTAAATCAGTCCAAGTCTTAATCGCCCATGGAGCAGATGTTAATGCCAAAGATGAAACTGGAATGACTCCCTTGCTGTATGCAGTAGTTGATGTCAAGATTGCCAAAATGCTTTTGGCCGCCGGAGCTGATGTTAAATGCAGCAAGTACAACAGAAAAACTAACCCCGCTTCATCTCGCCTGTGAAAGTTTTAAACCAAAATTAGTTCAAGTTTTTTTGGATCACAATGCTGATGTAAATTTAAGGGATAAAAATGGCAAGACAGCACTTCATTTTTCTGCAAGCAAATGCAGTAATTCGACTAAATTATTGCTTGAAAATAAGGCGAACGTAAATTCACAAGATTGCGATGGGTGTACAGCTCTATATTTTGCAATTTATTCAAATAATTGAATAATTGTGACGTCGTAAAATTACTTCTTAAATTTGGTGTTGACATTAATATCAAGAATAGAAATAACCATACCCCAATGGATATACTGAATCGTGGTCGAATCTATTACAGAACAATGTATGATCTTTACTGCCTGACGCTGAAGCACGCATTAGCTCTTGAAGCTATCAATTTATACTACGCCAAAGATTTACGATCAACTTTATCAAAATTAGATTCCTCTGATCAGATAAAAATGGAATCACACTTTGCAAATTGCAAACAGGAAATCGAACAGTTGAAATTTGTGAAGGTGTTCGGTTATAGATTGACTTGTTACGCCCTGATGACGAGGAGTATTCATTCTGTGGCAACTTATGTTAAAAATGAAGACCTCATTACACATTTTCAATCTGGTGACTTTACAACTAGATTCCCAATATATGCTCCAATTATTCAAGGCCGTTTGCGAAATGCTTTCCAAAGACGTCCACTAATTTGCGGTGCAGGTGACTTTTTCAATTATTACTTTCAACTGCCGCATGTATGTGTTGACCATATACTAAGCTGCTTGAGTTCGGATGATTTGAAGAACTTCGAGAATGCAATGTAAATAGTTGTTTTTTTTTTAAACAAAACTAAAAATATGTATTATGTTTTCTGTTTGTATGAATATTATTATTTTCTTTAATTTTTATTGTTTTTTAAATAAACATAATTAGACATGAATTGCTGATGAAGATGATGATGAGTTTATTTGGTTAAACGCACTAATATCGGGTGGGAAGCTATTGGTTCGTAACAGCTAGGCTTAAAATCATATCGCAAGAAAAAATGGAAATTGAGACAGCTTTAGGCTGTTTATCATATCTTTTGTTTTTGTGTTATTTAAACACCGCAGTTAGGCTGCGTCCGGCTATTCCATTTATGTATTTGAACAACGATAGCAACTTAGAAGTGCTTCCACCAATGTCTTTCCACCAGGAACTTTCTGTGACAAAGAAAAAACGCCCAATGATAGGCAATAATCAAATCTAACAAAGTAGTGTCCTCTGCTCGAATGAACTAGAAATAAGATATTTTATCGCGGTAAATACTTTCTTTCTTATGGTGGCGCAGGTCGGACCAGGGCCTCATAAAACAAACGTCTCCAGCAAGCTCCGTCCCTAGCTAGCTGTCACCAGTTTCGCAAGCCAAGTTGGTTCAGGTCCTCTGCTCCCTGTGTGCTCCACCTGAGTCGCGGTCTTCCTCTTCTGCGACGTCCTTCCGGGTTGGATTCGAAGACTCTACGAGCCGGAGGATTATTTTCCATTCGCTCTACATGACCCAACGATCTAAGACGTTGGACCTTAACTTTTCTGGCTAGGTCATTGTCGCTGAGCAGCTCGTTCAGTTCTTGATTGAATCTCTGTCTACATTCTCCAATTATGCAGGCAGGACCAAAAATCACTCAAAGAATTTTTTTCCCGAAGCAGCCCAAAGCGTTTTCATCGGATATTGTCATGGTCCATGTCTCTGCACCGTACATTAGGACCGGGATGATGAGAGTTTTGTACAGTGACACTTTAGTTGCTCGAGAGAGGCCTTTAATACTCAATTGCCTTCAAAATCCAAAGAAACAGCGATTGGCAAAAGTGATTCTTCGTTTGATTTCAACGCTGGTGTTGTTGTCAGAGTTGATAGCGGATGCTAGGTAGAAGAAGTCCTTAACTAGCTCGAAGTTAAATCTGTCTATGTTGACGTTTACTCTAGGCCGTCGATGTTGGTTGTCCTTTCTTGTTGACAGCATGGTCTTGCCTTCGTTAACCGCTAGACCCATCTTTCTGGCCTCCGTCTCAAGACTCACAAACGCTCCATTGACTTTTGAAATATTGTGCCTCTGGTGTTGACGTTGGAGTCTTGCACAATCTTTTCAAGAATGATGTTGAAGAAATCACATGACAGCGCTCGCCTTGTCTAAAACCTTTTTTGACATCAAATGCGTTTTTTCCGACCATCATTGAACAGCGTGAGCGGACGAGTTTTTTTGGAATGCCAAAACTAGACATTGTTCTATATAATCGGTCTCTATAGACGCTGTCATACGCGGCCTTGGAATCGATGAAAAGGTGGTAGGTGTCGATTTGAAGTTCCGGGGTCTTCGTCAAGATCTGCCGTAGGGTGAATATTTGATTGATGGTGGACTTTCCGTTCACAGAGCATGGCAGACTCGAGACTTATGCGTGAAACAGATTAAACCAGCAACAGCACCAGCGCCGTCAACAGCAAACAGCACGCTGGCCAGCAAATATTTTCCAAACACATTGCCACCAGCAACGTCATTTCACATGTTTTTTTATTTTTTTTTTATTTGGCGCCTCTGAATTTCGTACATGGAAAGTTGTCAGCAATGCACCAGTAACAGCAAATTTAGGACTTTGACCAAACGACGCTGTTGACGTTGCTGGTGCTGGTTTACTCTGTGTCGAACGATTAAAATACATGGGCTCTAAAACAATGGCCGCCACTGTTGCTGACGACGTTGCTGTTGCTGGTTCAATCTGTTTCTCGCTTTATATCTCTGTAGTTGGTGCAGTTCAGGGGATCTCCTTTCTTGAGGTTCCATTCGTCGGACATGCTTTCCCCTGAGCTTTCCAGATGAGCTGGTGCATGCTCCTAACCAAATCATCTCCAGCTGCTTTGTACAGTTCGGCGGGCGGCTAGCCTGTCTGCTCCAGCGGCTTTGTTTGACTTAAGTTTAGATATTGCTATCTTCAGTTCGTTAATGTCGAGTGGGTGGAAATGTTGGCCTGCTTCACTCAAATTGAATGGTTCTGTATTGCTGGTGGAATTTTGCTCGTGATCACCATTATTCTCAGCACTGACTGTGGTTCCACTACGATGGTCTCTACAAGCTTCGGTTCAGCGTTTGTTTTACCTTTTGGTAAAACTTTCGAACCTCGTTCCTCCTGTAACATCCCTCTAACTCCTCAATCGCGCGCTTGTCATGCTCCCTTTTTCTCTTTCTGAGAAGTTTGTGCTCTTCTCTCTTTTCTGCTCGTAGAGCTCACGAGCTGCTCGTGTCCTTCTTTGTAGCGCTACTTTGTATGCCTCTTGTTTAGCTGCATGTGCTCGCCAGAACTCATCGTCAAACCAGGGGTTACGTTGTGGTGGCCGTGTAAACCCTAGCACTTCAGAGGCGGCATCTCTGATGGCTGCTTGGAAATGTTGCCACTGGCTCCCTACATTTTGTGCTGGCAGCAAAGAACTTCTGAGGAGATTTTTGGAGACACGATCGGAAAAGGATCTAGCAATCTCTTGCGATTTTCTCCTAGCATTTTCACGTGTTGGCCTTGATCGGGATATCCGCATTCGTACCTTGGCTACAACAAGGAAGTGATCCGAGTTGATGTTGGCACCTCGGAATGTGCAGAGATCTTGAATGCTAGAGTAGTGTCGTGCGTCGATCGCAATGTCATCAATTTGGTTGTAGGTTGATTGATCAGGAGATTTCCATGTCCCGTTGTGGATATCGAGATGTGGGAATTGCGTACTTGCTACCATTACGTCTCGACCCGCAGCGAAGTTCGATTAGCCTAAATCCGTTATCGGAGGTCGTGTCGTGTAGGCTATGTCGTCCGATAATTGCACCAAAGATTTCTTCTCTACCCAGCTCAGCATTAAAATCTCCAAGGACAATTTTTTATGTGATAGCTAGGGCATTGCTCATAGGTCTTGTCGAGGAGCTCGTAGAACCAGTCTTTGGTGTCTTCATCCTTTTCCTCAGTGGGGGCGTGAGCGCAGATCAGGCTTCTGTTGGTGAATTTAGCCTTGATGCTGATTGTCGTGATGCGCTCATTCACTGAGTTTGATACTCAAGACCTTCCTCACGAGTCGAGTCCCAACTTCAAATCCTCATCCAAATAGACGCTGATTTTGTTTCCGGTAGCAGTCGCCGTAGAAGATATCACAGTGGTTCATTTTAGGTATGCCCGGACCATCCCATCGCATTTCTTGGATGGCGGTTATATCTGCTTTATAGCGGTCAAGGGCTTCCGCTAGTTTTTCGGCTGCACGTGGTCTGTTAAGGAACCTAACATTCCAAGTGCAAAACCGAAATTCGTTGGCCTTAAATCGTTTGCGTAGTTCATCATTAATTCAGTCCGTATCCGAGGCTTGTTGGTGTTTCGGAACAATGTGGCCGGGCAGTCACCCCGACGCACGACCCCCAACCTTAAGGGCCAGGTCTTTAGTTTAACTCCAAGACGAAGAGCCAGCCAAACCGCTCCTTATAGGCCTGGACTACGAATATATCGTATCAATTATATTCGATTCGATTCCAATTCCTCAATAAGTGACTTCAATTAAAAAATGTCGATGCCACCTGCGTACATTGATAACCTGGTACACCTTGGTGATAGTCCCCTTTGAAAATCTTGAAGTCTAGGATTACTTCAGTCAATACCAGCTGGCACTTCCGTGCCATGGGCCAACGTATTTTCCGAATGGAACCGACCCATAGAAAACGTTGTATATTTTGACAGTCTCATTTGTTTGGTGTAAAAATAATTCACAAAACCGCAAATCTGAACGAAAAATTTAAAATATCAAAATCGTGTCAAAATTATTTTTTTGAACAAAATTTTGATCCTCAATTCCTTGTTGCTGTGGGAACTCATTGAATTGGCTGCTCGTCATATTCAGTTGTCAACGGAACAACGGACACAAAAAGTAGAAAGTTAACCAACTCTATCCGTCGTATCCGTCACATGCGTTGCTAATGGGACGAGTTTCATAAAAATATGTGTATTCTATTGTGCTGTCAGTTGAAAACCTCAACGCTGACGATTGATTTTATTCAATTCACTTTCGAATGATTAAAAATCAAATTTGACAGATAAAAATTAAACTAGCTTCCCCAACGACCGTTTCTTTGTTTTAAACAACCAAATAAATCGCTATTCAGAGGCAGTTTGTCGAGAAGTATGAAGTCGATTCAATAAGGTTAGAAATTAAATGCTTAAGAGCCAAAATTAAAAAAGTAGTTCCTGACAAGTAACAAATTTTAAACAATTACAGGAAGTATCAACAGCACAGCCAGTTTACAAAAAAGCACGATGTTCCAGGATTAGCCGATGTTGAGTGTTGAGGGGACCTACAATTTAACGCCGATTCCGAACGACAAGTCTGAGAAGCACTTTTTTCATGACAGATTTATACTCTTAAAAGTGGTGTTAGTTCTTCGCAAGAGGCAGTACCCGTGAAAGATGAAATAAAAACTTGGCCTGAGTAGGACTCGAACTAACGACGTTCTGCTTAGCAGCCAACGCACTTACCAACTAAGCTACGGGCTACTTTTTTTTCAAAAAATGTCCTCGTTTTTTCATTGATTTTTGAGAAATTGTCCTCGAAAAAAAGACCTAGAAAAATTCCTGGCTACGCCCATGGTATCTATAACACGACCATTGAATAAGAAGTATAGGAAGCGGTGTAAGCTAAATGTACAGTGTACGTGAGTGAAGCAACAAAAATTTAATTTTTTTTGCCTTGAAATAATAAAATTCGTGCATGTACACCTTGAACGTTAACACACCATGTAGTCCAAAAAAAGAATTGAAACTGAAAAATAAAACCGATGCACAATCGATATAACCTTGATTCAATCAAATTTAGCTTGGCGCACCTGAAATTAACCATTCAACTGCAGACCAGCCCTGTTGTTATACGTTTGTGTTTGTGAAACTCGCAACGAAAAATGCTTCACTTCTTTTTCATAAGACCCCTTCCTGCACTTCTTTTTCAATGAATAGTGGGAGACGGTGGAAATGCATCGGGGCCTTTGTATATGGAACTACCAGGAACTATCAAGATTGGTTTTCTGTTTGGTTTGACGTTCTTTGACAGAAGCAAGCAGTGAACACACAATACAAACTTATGTAAAAAAAAACTGCTACAGTGAATATTCTTAGGATGGCAGCACCATCGTTTTCCATCTTGAAACTACCCTCCAAATATATATACAAAGATCGGGGCGAAAAAAGAGCGACATCGAACAGCTCAGTGCGAAATCAGAGCGATCCAGAGGGCACATCGAACGTACCTGTTATCGATTAAGTGTCTTGCTATCGATATTTTTTTATATTTCCCTCCAGAGATTTCTTTCTCTTATGTCTTATCTCTGTTTTTGTCGTTGAATTTCAGTTTTTTTTGCCTTCGTTTGGCACAATTCGTCTTAACTTGAATTAATCGCAGCTGCTTTTTGCATTTTCACATAAATTATTTTGAAAGAATTTCCATACTTTGTATAACTGTTTCCAGTACTGTTTCCATACTGTTTTAACATTCATCAATACAATAAGGTAAGCTCTACTTGTTTAACAATTTAATCATGAAACATGAGTTGAGTACTCTGTGTGTTATATCTTTGTTCACAATTCAACAGAGAAATGTACCGCTTGAATTTGGACAAAATGGAATTGATTAAGATAGGGTTTTTAAAGTTGCCCTTCATAACTGCAAGCATACTTTACCAAGACCAAGACCTTTCTTTTCTTAAATTTCACAATTAATCGTTCGTTTACGTGTTGGTACGCATTTACTTTCATCTTTGCACCTGCCTCGTCGTATAAAAATTTGAAATGAATTTCTTCTTTACAGACACTCATGCTCGTAGGGTAATCGTAATAGATAAATTGCGCTTAGATCATGACTGGAAAGAAAATGTATGCATCTGCACATGGTGGCGCCTATTTTGAGATTTTATCCTGATGGCATTGGCATGTTTGCCTCGCAAATTATCTTGTGCTGAGAATTGAGAAATGACTTGTTGCTTTGCTTATGAATTGTTGATTCAGCGCTTTTGTTACATTGAAGTTTATTCTTCGCGTCGTCTACAGGGTCTGGTGCGTGATCTTAGACCACTGGTCGACCGTTTAACCTTTTCGTTAACTGTCCAACTTCATTACTGTTTTGTCTTGAGGGTGGGATTCTCATTTTCCCACTTTTTCTTTCTTTTTGAAAAATCGCTGCTAGGAAGAGCTCGCCAACAGCATGACTCCAGTCTTCCATGGTTCTTAATTACCTACAGCCGCTTGCAAAGCAGGAGTTACGTAGTGGTGGTCTTTTGAACGTCACAAAATCGAAGCGGTTCTTACTTACTTAACCGCCTACCAATGCATGAAGGTTGAGAGCCTGAGACACTGCAGCCAACCATCGGGAACGGTCCGTCGCATGCACTCTAGTCGCAAGAACCAAGCGCTCTGGCATCCGCAGTCACTTGGTCCTTGTACCGTAGGTTCGGTCTTCCTTGTCCTCTCGAACCTGAGGGCTGCGATGAAAAGACTTTCTTGGATAGAGCTTCGCTCGATGTGGCTGAGCCAATGTAGTCGTCTTTTTTGGCATTCTCGACTACATCTGGATACAGCTGCTACAGTTCGCCGCTGAACCTTCTGCTCAATTCGCAATCGTCGCATACCGGACCGAAAATCTCCATCGAAGAATTTTTCTTTCGAAAGTGCCCAGTGTCAATTCCCCTTTTTTAGTTATCGTCCAACACGGCGCCGTAGAGTAGGACTGGTAAATAGCAGACACTGTCGAAAGGAGAGGAATTTTGAACCCAGTTGTTTTGCCAAACCGAAGCAGCAGCAGTTCGCCAGGGTAATTCTTCTTCGGATCTCCACTAAGGTTTCGTTTGTGGGATGGATGTTTGTTCCAAGGTAGGTGAACTCCTTAACCGACTTGAAATTGCTGCTACCAACAGTGACGTTTTGTCCTAGGCTGTGGACAGATGTTGCTTTGTTTGTTGATAGCATGTAGGTAGGTAGAAATGGCTGTCCTACTTCGCGCAGGACACAATAAGCGCTGAGTGCGCCGTTTTGATACCATACCTCGTGAGGTTCTAAATGGATTTGAAAATGGGTTATGGATGATGTATGTTCCGCACGTTCAGTCCTATATATAATGTTGTATTATTCTCCTGCCCTACGGCCTATTATCTCATAGTATGAGGTATGAGATCAAATCTTTGATCTTGAATTCTGAGAGTTCCTCAATACCGTAGAAGAATTCTTTACCTAAGTGCCAGGGCCGGACAATGGCATAGAAAGTGTGGGACTGTTTCTTTTTCATCCTGGTTCTTACATCTACGGCAGAAAGAGTTATGTGGTATACCCAATTTTGCCGCATGCTCCCCTACAGGCCAATGCCCTGTGCACGTAGCCACAATCATACCTTGGTTTGGAAATTAAATTGATTGATTTTGGTTTGTTATAGGCGGGCCAGATTTTCCTGGATATAACGCAACTCGTTAAACTACTCCACCTATGATTTGCTTCTGATGTGTATTTGGTCAGGATATAGCCCTTCACAACTCCAAGAGGAGCATTTGATAAAGTGTGGCATCTTGCTCTTTTATCGAAAATGCGTGCTTTCGGTATCGATGAATCCCTTCTTCGTTGGATTAGAAACTTTCTTCCGAACCGTTCAATACAAGTTGTGTTGGACGGTTTCAAGTCTGAAACCCACAATATAAATGCTGGTGTGCCCCAGGGCTCCGTTTTGTCTCCGACCCTCTTCCTCATTTTCATTAATGATCTCTTGTCTGTTACTTCTAATCCAATAAATTGTTTCGCTGACGATAGTACCCTTAGCTTTTCATATTTGTTTCCAGACTCACATCCTTCCTCTTCGGATGTGGAACTGCAACGGCAAAATATGATAAGCTCATTAAACTCTGACTTAAACCTCTTGTGGAACGAGCACATATGCGATGTCGCCAAAAATGCCGCAAGATGTTTAGGGTTCTTGGCGATGCAAGAAATTTTTTTCCCCTTCTGATCTGGCTACTATCTACAAAACCTACATACGTCCTAAGCTTGAGTACAATTCTCACGTCTGCGCTGGTGCTCCAGTGACGTACTTAAATCTTCTGGAAAGTATCCAAAAAAGAGCATTCAAAATGATTGGTGACAATACCATCGTTGAGTCATTTACATCTCTAGAACATCGGCGTAATGTCTCATGTCTCACCCTGTTTTACCGATACTTCAACGGTATATGCTCTAGTGAAATAGCCAGTTGCATTCATCCCCTTAAGACATTCAACCGTAATACCAGCACCTCCAGGAATTCCCATCAGTTCACCCTTGAGCCCAATTTCGGACGTACTGTCAAGTACAGAGAATCGTTCTTTAGCCGTACTACGCGAATGTGGAACTCTCTTCCACACTCTGTCTTCCCCAGTCATTGTAATGTTCAAAAATTCAAAACCAATGTTCACCGACATCTGCTTCTACATTCTCTATCCTTTCCCTAATACTCGCACTGTGCTGTTGGCATATAAAGGGTAATGCAAAAATCCCTTGAGTGCGCGTTGATTATAAAAAAAATATATATACTCTCACTGCCAATGAGTTGTGAAGGGTTGATCCTTGCCTAGCTAGCTCATCTGCCTTCTCATTTCCCTCATAGCCCCTATGGCCCGGTATCCAGATTAGGGTGGCGCTCATATCAAGTTCCTTGAGGGCCTCTTTACATTGCTGGACCAGTTTAGAGGATGATAAAGCTGAATCAATGGCTTTGATAGCTGCCTGACTGTCTGTTAGTATAGCTACATTTTGGTTCTGCCGGATATTTTTGAGGGCTATACAAGCTTCCCTTATCGCTAACAATTCTGCCTGGAATACGCTGGCAAAATCGGTAAGTCTATAGGATTTTGAAATCTAAGAGATTCACAGAAGACACCTGCACCAACACCGCATTCCACCTTCGAACCATCCGTGGAGATAGTTGTGTCGAAGTCTTTCGTCACATCGCCTTCCTCCCAGTCGATTCTTGACGGTAGCAAGACTCTAAACTTCTTTGAGGTGTCTAGGGTAGGGATGCAGTAATCGGTGGTTGTGGATAGGATGTCTGATGGTATCAGGCTTGTGTGGTTGCAGTGCTCGTAGGATCTAGATTTCCAGCAGCCTATTTCTTTGAGTCTCAAGATTTTGCAGGACACCTGATATTTAATAAACAGGTCAATCGAAAGATACTGGACCTGGATGACGTTCAGTGCATCCGTTGGACAGGACCTGATTGCCCCTGATACGCAAGCATTTCTCTGCACCTTTGTAAGCTTGTGTAAGCTTCAACGTAGAACGGTGAAATTTTCACACATAATACAGAATTTCATGCTCTTCAGTTTATTATACTTTAATTATAACGGTAACTCATTAATATGGCCAATTAGGACATTTTCACATAAATTGGTATATAAGTTTTAATCCTATAGACTGGTTGTTGAAATTTCCATATGTCTAATCTACATGAAATAACGGTGATTTTGATACCTCATTTGTAAGGATACGTTCCGTACAAGCCTCACAATCTTGATTTTGAAATAAATAAAATTGCACACAAACGACCTGCTTGGTTCGTACAAAATGAAACATCACCTGTGGGAGAATCCCGCTATGGTCAAAATTCGATCGGTGTTTTTCGATTAAAAGCATCCTATCGTGCGTTCTAATAGTCGGATTTTCAAGATTAAGATCTCTTAAGAAGCACAAGGCTTCAGGCTTTAGTTAAATGTACAATTCAATGACATTCAATTCCATTTTGTATGCAATAATGCATGATAAATGTGGGCCCAATTGAATTTTCATCATTAAATAATGAAAAGTTGATAAGAAACGTCACTGTTCTGAAAATGTAATGATGCAGTTTTGTAGTATTTTTATTCTTAACAAAAATGTTTGTAGAAGTAACTACATCGATTCACTCAAACATACGAAAGAACGTTTTAAACAAAGTTGTTGACATTCATATTGCCTACCATAAGTATTTAAGTAATAGCCGTGTTTTTTTCACTACTCTGTAGCCAGTACAGGAAAATTTCCCTTGGCAAACAACAACAATTTGATTTTACAGTCGATAAAAAGGCCAGTAAAATAATGACAGATAAGCCGGAGATAGAACTTCATATTATTGAAATGTAGATGGCACTGATGGCGTTAAGAAGAATTATTTTGCTACGCGAATGTTGTCAATTTTGAAAATTATTTGTATTTGATTTCAATTTCATTCATACAAATGTGAAAAATTTCAAAATGGACTTCATTTTGGACATCGAAAAAAAAAGAAAAAAATATCAACGGGAAATATTTCATGCTGGGTTGATTGACGGTAATGGACGGGACATGTCGCGTCGCCACCCAAGCAACTGTTTCGAAATTTTTAATAGTCACAATGCACCCAAACAAATTTTTCCAAAACGATGAACAAAAAGAAAATGTCGTCGTTCCACATTTTTGCTTGATTTTTCAACGCCCCAGAGAGCCAAATTAAATTAACTGCAATTTGTTGTATTTTCTTTCTTATTTTTACATAATGAAAGCAATTGAGAAATTATTTGGTTTTGGAAAACAAAAGTTTGACAAATTGGAAATTCAAAACTATACTTGAAAAAAATACAAATTGAATTTGACAGATAGAGTGAGTTGGAGCGTTTTTTTCGCACTTGATTACTTTACTGGCTACCGAGTAGTGAAAAAAACACGACTAATATATTTTATCAAATTATTATGAATAGATATATGAGTATATGAATTCAATCCTTTGCGATCTATATGTATATATTTTAGGCCGTGTGCGAATTGGATGAATTGTAATTAAAAATTGATGAATTTTTAACCACTACTGTCATATTTTAGCCTGCCCCACAGCTCGTCTAATTTTAACACAATTTTATTCAATGCGAAGTGTCAAAATTTAACCAAATGACAAGTTTTAGTCGCTTTTTAACTGAACTCGCACACAGCTTTAAAATAATCATTCTTATTGAGTGCACTCCAGTCGCGCGTCGGAGCTGACACGAACAATTTTTTTTTCTTTTTGTGTTTCAAATCACTTCAAAATTTAATTTTTATGTTTCAAATCATTCTAAAATTGGAAATATTTTGTATTATTTTATCTTATGTTGTAAATCACATTAAAATGTATACTCATATTCATCGTAAGCAAAAATTATAATCAACTACCAATCGAAATGAGCATTGCTTTAACTTTTATACTTTCATCTTTATTATTGGTTTCTATAATGAATTGTCATTTCAGGCAGACGGCAGATAAGCCATGTCCTTATTCTTAAGAATGAAATGTTATAATAACCTTTTTGCTGAAAATAAAGAACTAATAATAATAATTTAATATAATAATAAAACTTATATATGCAAGTCTCTGTTCTCATATTTTCAAAAAATAAGTTTGATGCATACATATACAGGGTGTCCCAAAATTCAACGATAAGCCGGAACCAGGGGGTGGCCCTATTCATGACTGCATGGAAAAAAAATGGAAAAAAAAATCAAACGCCATTTTGTTTCAAATTACAACAAAAAATGTAAATTCTCAAAATAAAAAAATGTCTCTTGCCATTTTTTGCTACTGTGACCACAAATTTTCATTAATTTTTGATTTTATATTTTTTTATCAGAATCTTAGAACATATAGCATACTTTCCTAGTTTCCAAAAATTCCAAATTTTTAGCGGTTTTTCCACGACAATTAATCAAAAAAGTTTTTTTTCTATAAAATTTTAATTTTTTTTTAGTTTCAGTCCACTTTCAGTCATCGTGGTTATAAAAAAATGTATGGACACTACCATGGCGTCTTTTTTAAAAAATTGGCGCAGGTTATCAAGATTCTAAAATGGTATAACACTTTGGCTAAACTTGCCAGAAAAAGAAGTAATGCATACTTTTTCATAACAACAACCGATTTTCAAAAACTTTTTCTATTCAAATAAATCACTTCCCTATGAGTCTTCAGAATGAAGCACGTTTTATTTGGGCCCAAATATTTTCTGTTTGTTTATTTTAAATCGTCATAATGTTCATTTAATTAAAATACAAAAATTCTAAATAAGAAAAAATGCCATAAGTGCCATTTAGGAGTACAAACATATTTTATTTATTTTTTACAGTAAATGTTCGAATTTTTTGCCACCTGCATCAATATACGATGTTGTTGAATTGTTTTCAGTTTCCGTGAATTATCAATACCATCAGCTCTTGGTCTTCTAGCACTTCTTCTATCTAAACGCCCTTCCAAAAACTCGATGCACATTTATAAAAACCCGATAATCTGGATATCTTCCAGCATTTTTGAACCTTTCTCAGTATATTCGAGTAGCAGAATTAGCATTGCACGTGCACCGGCATTCTCCATACACTATGTGCATGTTTACATATCCAAGGGGGCATACGGCAATATGACATGATAAAAATGATGAAAGTACAAGGATTTTACAAAAACTAGTACACAATTTCAAAATCACACGTGAAATTAACACATTAATGGAATAAAAAAAACAGTGGAAACAGATCGTATTAAATTTTGAAGCGCATCAGAAAACCAATTTTTTCCATAAAGTGAAGTGATTTCTCTGAACAATTTTTTTGTTTGAAAATCGGTTGTTGTTATGAAAAAGTATGCATTACTTCTTTTTCTGGCAAGTTTAGCCAAAGTGTTATACCATTTTAGAATCTTGATAACATGCGCCAATTTTTTAAAAAAGACGCCATGGTAGTGTCCATACATTTTTTTATAACCACGATGACTGAAAGTGGACTGAAACTAAAAAAAAATTAAAATTTTATGGAAAAAACTTTTTTGATTAATTGTCGTGGAAAAACAGCTAAAACTTTGGAATTTATGCGAACTAGGAAAGGATGCTGTATGTTTAAAGATTCTGATAAAAATATAAAATCAAAAATTAATGAAAATTTGTGGTCACAGTAGCAAAAAATGGCAAGAGATATTTTTTTATTTTGAGAATTTACATTTTTTGTTGTGATTTGAAACAAAATGGCGTATGATTTTTTTTTATATTTTTTTTCCATGCAGTCATGAATAGGGCCACCCCCTGGTTCCGGCTTATCGTTGAATTTCGGGACACCCTGTATACAGGGTGCGCCAGAGAAACTTACTTATTTGAAAAAATTCCCGCGCGGTGAGTTGGGCGGGTAGAGGGGCAAGAGGGGGCGCATTTGGAGGGGGAAGTTCCCAAGTTTTTTTCTCCCTCCAGTCAGTTGCCATCATGCTCTGGTCTAGAGAGCAGCGGGCCTTCGCAGGTGAGAGCTTCTTTTCTAACGGTCGCTCACTTGTTGCTACGCAACGTGCCTTCCGCGCTCGCTTTGAAATTCCTCCTCACAGACTCGTTCCTGGCTGTAATTCGATTCTGTCGTGGGTTAACTCATTTCTTAATTGTGAGCGAGTTACTGTCTGGTGTGCGATGTCGGTAATGGGAATAATTGGTCCTTATTTTTTTGAAGAAAACGAACGCGCAGTTACCGTGAATGGAGCTCGTTACAGGAACATGATCGAGGAATTTTTTCTTCCAAGACTCGAAGAAATGAACGTTAGAAACGTGTGGTTTCAGCAAGATGGAGCCACAACACACACAGCACGAGACTCAATGAATTTGTTGCAACAACATTTCCCCGACCGCCTCATCTCTCTCAGAGGCGATCTCCAATGGCCGGCACGCTCTCCAGATTTGACTCCATGCGATTTCTTTTTATGGGGTTATTTGAAATCCCTGGTTTATGTCGATCGACCACGGACCATAGCACACCTCAAGAACAACATTCGCGACGCCATTGCCAACATACCGATTGATATGCTGCGAAGAGTGGATACGAATTTCAAAAATCGACTTCATCAGTGTATGCGCAATGGGGGTCGCCATTTATCCGATGTCATTTTTAAGACTGCATAAAAAAAAATTGGGATATTGTATTCTCAAATAAAAAAAAAATTTAAAACAGTAACTGAAGAACTTTTTTTTTTATTGACCTTTCAAATAAGTAAGTTTCTCTGGCACACCCTGTATTTGTGTTATCAAAATTTTTATACTTGTCTAAAATATTTTTTACAAATCAAAGTTCTGTAAGCTTTCACATTGAAACTAGTTTCTTTTTAAATATTCCAGATTTCTTAAACGGTCAGCGCCAAGTCTGAAATTTCCAATACCTGCTGTTGGGTCTAAAGGAAACCAAATTTCTATTTACGAGCGTAGGCTACAACAAGGTCAGTTTAATTTGTATTTTTTGGGGTGTATTAAACATAAAATATGGCTTGTTTTCCAGAAACTGAAAAGAACATTTACAAGGACAATAAGATACCGAAAATGAGTCGATCAGATATGCTGGATGCAATTCGCAGAGACAACCTAAACGAGTTAAGAACATTAGTTTCAATGCAAAAATGTAGTGATACTCAAGATCTTCGAAACACTCTGCTTCATGAAGCCGTTACAGTAAACAAGAAAGCCATTACGGAATTCCTTCTCCAAGTTGGGTCCAATCCAAACTCAGGAGTCCATTCATCACAACCACTTGCACTTCATATTGCTGCAAGAAATGGTAACTTGGGAATTATAGAAATGCTCCTTAGCCACGGGGCTGATATAAATGCAAAGGTTGCTGTTGGGACTTCCCCCCTCGTGTGTGCTATTGAAAATGGGAAAGACGATGCAACCGAATTGTTATTAGAAAGAGGAGCTCGTTTATTTTCTGACTATGATGGAAGAAGTCCACTTCATGTTGCCGTTACACTGGGTTCATTGAAAATAACTAAATTGCTTTTGCAAAACGGGTCTCCTGTCAACGCGGTTATTACTTCCGGCTTCGAGAAAGGATATACACCACTTCATTGTGCCTGTTCCTCATATGGATTCGACATAGACATCATAGAATTTCTCTTAAGCAATGAAGCTGGTGTTGATTTAAGAACTGAAGAAGGGTTGACACCTCTCCATATTGCAAGCCAAGAAGGAAATGTTGAAGTAATTAATTTGCTTCTTAATCACAATTCTGATATTGACGGACGTGAATCAAATGGATATACCCCACTTTCCTTGGCAATCGGATCCAAAAAGGAAGGTGCTGCACTTATGTTGATAAACAGAGGAGCTAAACTAGACGATGAGTTTTGGCAAGGGGGCACGCATACAATTCTTGGTTTGGCACTTAGCCGGGGGTTATCGAGTACAATTGAGGAAATTTTAACTCGTTGTCCTGATCCGCAAATTGAAATTGAAAAATGTAAAGAATTATTCCGAGATTTACCTGAAGAGATGATCAACATTCTGTTAAAGTATTGTTTTTATATTGAATTTCTTCACATTGCAATAGAGGAGGGGTATATTCAAATAATCGAAAGCGTTTTGAAGGACAGATTTGATTTGACCGCAAATGTTGATGACTCTTCTTTGCACATTGCTGTCAAAAGCAGACAGATTAAATCAGTCCAAGTCTTAATCGCCCATGGAGCAGATGTTAATGCCAGAGATGAAACTGGAATGACTCCCTTGCTGTATGCAGTAGTTGATGTCAAGATTGCCAAAATGCTTTTGGCTGCCGGAGCTGATGTAAATGCAGCAAGTACAACAGAAAAACTAACTCCGCTTCATGTCGCCTGTGAATGGAGTAAACCAAAATTAGTCCAAGTTTTGTTGGATCACAATGCTGATGTAAATTTAAGGGATAAAAATGGCAAGACAGCACTTCATTTTGCCGCAAGCCAATGCAGTAATTCGACTAAATTATTGCTTGGAAATAAGGCGAACGTAAATTCACAAGATTGCGATGGGTGTACAGCTCTCTATTTTGCAATTTATTCAAATAATTGTGACGTCGTAAAATTACTTCTTAAATTTGGTGTTGACATTAATATCAAGAATAGAAATAACCATACCCCAATGGATATACTGAATCGTGGTCGAATCTATTACAGAACAATGTATGATCTTTACTGCCTGACCCTGAACCACGCATTAGCTCTTGAAGCTATCAATTTATACTACGCCAAAGATTTACGATCAACTTTATCAAAATTAGATTCCTCTGATCAGAAAAAAATGGAATCACACTTTGAAAATTGCAAAAAGGAAATTGAAAAGTTGAAATTTGTGAAGGTGCCCGATTATAATTTGACTTGTTACGCCCTGATGACGAGGAGTATTCATTCTGTTTCAAGTTATGTTAAAAATGCAGACCTTATTACACATTTTCAATCTGATGACTTTACAACTAAATTCCCAATATATGCTCCAATTATTGAAGGCCGTTTGCGAAATGCTTCTCAAAGACGTCCACTGATTGGCGGTGCAGGTGACTTTTTCAACAATTGCTTGCAACTGCCGCATGTATGTGTTTACCATATACTAAGCTGCTTGAGTTTGGAAGATTTGAAGAACGTCAAGGATGCAATGTAAATCGCTCCTACCTTATATTAAGACTTCTAAACCTTTATTTTCAACTAAGTCAAAAAATACATGTGTTTTGTGTTTGTATGAATAATATTACATATTTCTTTTGTTTGTATTTTTTTGGAATAAACATAATTATGCATATGAATTGCTGATGAGTTTGTTTGGTTAAACGCACTAATGTCGGGCGGGAACTATTGGTTCGTAAATAGGCCTTAAATCATATCGCAACAAAAAATGGAAATTGAGACAGCTTTAAGGCCCTATTATGTAAGACAACTAAGAAGAAAGTTGAGTTGTAATCCGGCAATCGGTATTACCGATCACAACTAGTTGACTCTCACAAGTCAACCAGTAGTCAACTAAAAAATGGTTGACTTTTTAGTTGTGTTCGGGGTATTATGTAAGCCAGTTGAGTTGTCTCTCAGTTGTGATTGTTGGCAAAATTAGACAACTGCTTTTAACCAGTTGTGTAGTGTATTTTTGTGATCAAAAAATTTTTTTTTTTTAATTGAGAAAATGGAGAAAAAATAATCAAAACATTTGCTGCCAGATTTGAGAGGTTGATTGAAATTCTACAGCAGAAACCAAACCAAAAGCAGATAGAATGCACGAGAAACTTTTGATCACGACAATCGTTCTTTCAATAATGTTTCTTGTTTGTGAATGTATGGTATTGAGACAAGATTCTGGACTCCCACTTTCAGCCAAAAGAATTTGAGTCATTAAATGTTACTCTAAAGAATATCCAGCATCTCCCATCGGTTGGCTGAGCAAGGCCTAGATTAAAATCATTACCGCTGCACTTTTGGTAACTTCCTTCCGCCATGAAACGTGGTTGGGCAGGGCTGAGTTTGAGATTTGGTGGGACTGCGGAGGAACGCTGTGGTTATTTCAAATAATCTTTGGTTTCATTTAGCACATTTTGCGTCTTTGTTGGGTCAAAAATAACTTAGAAATCTGCAACAAAACGGAGACATTAAATCAACACTTCTCATCTAAGAATTTGTTTACAAATAATACTTTTTATGTACCTATTTTGAAAACGATAGCAACTTAGAGATGGCTTTTTCCGTCAAATCCTTTGTTTGGCTGGAAGTTATAGCTATTTCACGGGTGCCAAGCCAATCGCCAGACTCCTTTATTAGTGGTGCTGTCTAGTTATTTTTCATATTATTCGAAAAACTGTTTGAGTTCATTTTGGGACTTGAACCTAGACCAGCTAGTTGGGAAGCCAATGAAAACGCATTGCCAAACAAAGGAATTGACAGAAAAAGCCATTAGTGGAAGCACCTCTAGTTGCTATCGTTGTTCAAAATACATAAATGGAAATGACGGACGCAGCCTAACTGCAGTGTTAAAATAACACAAAAACAAACAATTAATACTTTTTGTATAGAAGTTCCAATGAATTGGAGTGATCTCTAACATTTTTTTTTCATCAGCGCAACATTGAGGGGATTTTCTTCTTCCGAATTTACAAAAAAAACAAATCAATAGAACTCTCTATTTCGTATTATTTTGGCTTTTTAATAAAATTTTGCACTGAATTCAAAACATGGAAATACTTATTTTACTTTACACAGCTGCTGTTTTTGACACAAAACAAGCACAGAAAAGTAGGCAACGTATTTGGTATACTCAAATGAAAAAAGTTGTCTACCATAATATGATTTTTTTTGCAGTTGTCTTCAAATTGGATACGTTCAATCACGTAACCAAAAGGTATCGGATAGCTTTTTGTTATTGTAATCCATAGTAAAAAATAGCAAATACATGAACTATTTTCTGTAAAAAAAAAATCCAAAGGTATCTGAGAATTTTTGGTATACCTCGGGTATCCGAGTGATCAGCTGAGCAACACATGATTTTTTGTCTTGTATTGTTTAGCGCGCTATTTTATTAGCTTCCAATTTAGACGAGAATTGAAAGAAAAATAAACAAAATAACTACGGATGTTATTTTTAACAATATTTTTTATAATTTAGATGACTCTCAAGATGTTTGCCGCCGAATTCAAAGCCATAAACAATTCCCTATTCTCAAGCATTTGATTTGTTGCTATTTTTTTCTAGACGTTTTGACAGCTATCTGGATACAGGGTATCTGTCTCGTCAAAAAAGATATCCCAGATACGGGTATCTCAGATAGCCTATCCGATACGTGATTGAACGCAGCCATTGAGTTGTCTTGATTACAACTCAACTAAGTTGAGTTGTGATCCATAATAGGGCCTTTAGTCTGTTTATAATACTGTAATATCCGGCTTGGTCCGACAATTAAAACGTATTCACTTTTTAAATAAAACACAAATTCACTTTATTCAAATCACCCACAAACTTATTTATTCAACACTTTCAATTATTACTTTCAAACACAGTATCTTTGCTTTATCGCAGTTCACAATCAACTATTCGCCTCGCCGCCAAACGGGCTATCAAAGGGCACGGTAGTGCCCAGCCAAGTTCTAGCACTACTCCCTTGAACTCAAACACATTTTTAACCCTCCATAACTTGTGAGCCCATGGAGTTAGAAGCTTTAAATTTGAATTTCGTATTAACTTCATGGGCACAAAGGCCCTGTAAAAAAAATAATTTTGTAGAACCACTACTTCCTGAGATATTGGCCAGTAAAAATTTCAAAAACCGTAATTGACTGACTGACTGACTCACTGACTGACTGATCATCAAAATTATGAAGCACTTCTAACAATAGCAGAATCTTGAAATTTGGTACAATGGTAGGTTTTCAGCTGTATACAAAGGAAAAAATCGAAAATTTCAATTTTCTCATTCAGGGGGCGTGGTATCCGCCCACTTTCTAAAACTGGTCGTAGGATCTTGAAATTCGGAAGTCTGATAGGGTTTTGGTTGAATATAAGAAAAATGTAAGTAAAATATTTTAGTTTCATTTATGGGCGTGGTTTCCGCCCACTATCTTAAAACGGTAGTAGGATGTGGAAATTTAGAATTCTTGTAAGGTTTTGGTTCAATAACATGAAAAAAATGAGAAAAAAAATCTATTTTCATTTAGGGGCGCGGTATCCGCCCACTTTGTTAAAATGCTCGAAAACGTTTAAATTCGAAATTCTGATAGGGTTTGGGTTGAGTAAAAGAGAAAATAGGTATATGTACAAAATTATAGTTTTATTACAGGGGCGTGACTGCCACCCACTTTCTTTAAATGGTCATAGGTTAAAATATAGAATTCTGGTTTGTTTAACTTCATAAAACTCCATGAGTAACTTTCCTTAGTGGTTTCACAATGGACACTTGATATCTAAATGTGACATCTAGACACTCTAACCTAACCTACCTATTATTTATTTATAAATTGGCAGAGAAATTTTACTGTTAGTTTGCAAATTGCTAGCTTATTAAGTTATTTCGAAGTTCATGCTTTCATAAAGAAAAAAAAAACTTTGCAAAAAGATGTGAGATCAGAACAAAAACATAAAATGTAAAAAAAAGAGCCAAGTTCTCTTATGTGCGAACAGCACTGTGTAAAAAGTTAGCCACCAAAAGTAATGAGATCTAAAAGAACGCCAAGTTCTTACATGTAAAAGTGTTATATTGAATATTTTAAATCATAGAAGATAATACAACAATATTAAAAGAAAACAGAAAATAGTTGGGATGAAAATTTACAAGTTCACTGTTCAAGTTTTAAAATGTTATTAATCACGCTTCAAAAGAAAACTTGCCAAGTGAACTTGTAAATTTTCATCCCAACTATTTTCTGTTTTCTTTTAATATTGTTGTATTATCTTCTATGATTTAAAATATTCAATATAACACTTTTACATGTAAGAACTTGGCGTTCTTTTAGATCTCATTACTTTTGGTGGCTAACTTTTTACACAGTGCTGTTCGCACATAAGAGAACTTGGCTCTTTTTTTTACATTTTATGTTTTTGTTCTGATTTATATAACACAAATAATTGGTTCTAGAAACTACTATATTGGTTCTTGGAGAAGCTGGATGTTTGAGAAGTTCTTCTCTTAACCACTAGTTGCTGCCCCTCATTTTAACTGTCCTATACAAGTGTTTACTACTACAATTAAACTTATTGCTACATACTTATTTCACTATAAAACGATATTAGAGTAATAGAGATAAAGAATGTATGTACAGGGAGCGGCAAAATGATCTGACGGTTTTCGCTGCCACGCTGGCGAGCGAGTGAGTGGTGGGAGGTGGTGGGGATAACGGCTTTCCAGAGCCTACGTGCGGACATGTTCAGTAGCCATGGAGCGGTGGACGGCTGAGCACCGTAGGTGCTGCCGTACCTAAATTCAGATTTTGAAGGAACCCACTCAACTGGTCCTTTATTTCTTTATGTAGAGTGGCCGAAATATCGGCCTTCAACGCTTGTCGGCAGGACTCCATGCCATCCTCAAGCGTCTCTTTAACGTACAACTTCAATTCGGGCGTTACTATTTCTTCTTCCATTCGAGGAGGAAACTGTGCTAAACTAGTTAAAATGTCCCTATACCCCCCCTGGGTTGGGTCAGAATTTGGTCTCCCTGGGTTCCCATGCCTAACGGTGCTGTTAAGTGAGGAGTCTCTTCCAGCAGCTCCCATACCGCTCAACTCGCTATAGGGAGGTGCTGTAAGAGATTCCTCACTGCTCCTTTCCCTATTGTCTGGTATCCCCGAACTACCCACTGGGACCATAGACTCGGATCGAACCCGACGATCGGAAATGAGAGGTGAGTGCATCACTCGATGTCGGCTGGCAGGGTCTAAACTTTGGGTGGCGGACCTAGTCAGCCTGCGTGATTGTTCAATTTCGGCATCTCGAATCAAATTATTGATGCGGTCTTCCTCTTGTTTATTAGAGTACGCCATATTACACGGATATCAACCAAAATAAAAATAAGCAAAAGAACAGCGGAAACTTTTAAAAGTGTGGTGAGGGGCAAAGGCAATAAAAAAACTCCTAACAGTTAATAACAAAAAGGTATATAAATAAAAAAAACTAAATGGAAAATCCAATATGGAATGAAAACAATATAAATGTATATATAAAAAGAAATAAATAAATATAAACAAAACCCGACACCAAAATATATAAATAAATAAATAAATATGTAAATAAATAAATAAATAAGTTAAAAATAAATAAATAAATAGATGATTAAAAGTTAAGAAACTCCTTCAGGAGTTCTGTAAAAAAATGCGAATGACCACCCCCAAAGGGGTGGTCCCAACTATTCGACTTACAAGTAAAACACGAGAGTAAATTTCAACCGCACGCTTTATTGGCCTCCAAAAGACTAAAGAATAATTTTTACCTAAAGTATTTCTACTGCTCGTGCAATCGCGAAACCTCCAAGGTCAACCTTGATGAACTTCAACGACTGCAACTTGATCGCTTGATTTGATGAGCTTTGACGACTGCAACTCGATCGCTTGGGAATGGTTGAAACAGTTAATTCCCATAGCTTCCGAAACGCTTGCTCATCACTTTACCTGGCGACGCGTGTGTTAACTTAAATAAATATATAGGAAAAACAGTAAATAAATAAATAAATAATTAAATAACAAAAAAAATATATAACTAACACCTAACAAATAAATAAGTAATAAATAAATAAATATGTAACACTTAAATATAAATAAATAAACAAAACTTACAAATAAACCTAACACTAACACAAAGTTCTAACGCTAACTACCTACTAAATCACAATAAGAAAATCTATCAAAATGTCTTATTAAATCCCTATTCAATAACCTAACGTCTAACGTAAATTTTCGACTAACGAAAAAACATAAACTACAGGTATCTAGAGACTAACGGTTTTTTTTCTATCTAAAAAAGGGATTTTTAATAATTCCAAAAACTCTTCTTAGGTACAAAAAAAAACAAATTTGTACGAAACTATTTGATAGAGTTTAAATGATTTTATGATTTTTTTTTCTCTTTTTTTCAATAAGCATTCGGGGTGCTTACGGTGGCTTTCTATTTTTCAGGTGAGAATGCGTGAGCCTACTCACGACCATCTCTAAACAATAAGGACGTCAGACGGACTTACGGACCCCTCTGACGTAAAGATAATTTTAGGAAATTTAGAACACTAACGAAATACATTACAATGTTTCCCTCATCGTTCCCGCAATTCCAGTCTGTCTCGAGGACCTTGCTGGAAGACATGAAACGACGAGGCAAACGAAAACAAAAAGAATTGGTGTGGAGCAACGATGTCCGACGTGAAGTCAGACACGGACACCACAACCAAGAAATAAAGACGCACTATTGGAATTGAAAAGTGAAATTAAGAAATAGAAAAGTAAAAAAAAATATAGAAGGATGGGAAAAAGGATGAACACACAAATAGTGAAGGCTGCCGCCGCTACAGGACTCCGAAAGATCACGTCGCAATACACCTAGGTACGTCAGAGACCTTCCTGGTGCAGACTTACGTGTCTTTCAAAGGCCTGCAACAGCCACAGACAAAAACTCAACACACAGGAACCGTAGTCACTGTGAATTTTCAAAGACTCGTCGCAATTTATCTAGGTCCGCCCGTGGCCTTCCTGATAAAGACTTACGAGTTTTAAAAATTCACAGTAAGTTTGGTTCTAACTTACACAACATAAAAAAACTGAAACTAAGACAAAAGTCCTAAGCTAAACTGCCTAAGACGTTGGGCGCCATTTTGTTGCGAGGCAAGAGGAGGGGAGCCTTGGGAAAAATCTGACAAGTCAGATTTCGGAGAGGAAGGAAACTAGGAATGGGATATTAGGGTCGGAAAAGGAAAGAATGCTAAGTTCCGGGGACGCGGCCTGCTTGCTATGCACGGCGTCAGCTCGTCGGACAGGGGGGATCTTGCCCCCGGAAACCTAACCTCACCTGCAAACAAATACACAGATCAGGCCTAAACACATAGGAAAAAAAAGGACTAGTAACTGACGGACGGACTATCTTCACGTCAGAGGCACTGCTGGTGTTAGTGCAGTGAGGCCATTACCCACCCTACCATAGGAATCTTCGGCCATTTTTAGATTCCCTCACCACATCCTCACCTGTCAAAAACTTCGGCCACTTTGGGCACCCCTTGGATAAACTCCTCAGTGCATGTTGCCTTATTCAAGCAACAGCAAAAAAACACTAATCTGAACTTTAAACCGAATTTTTAATTTATAATTTATACTAAAGTTCACATCCTCGAATAATTTAAAAATGGAACAGGATCTATATCTTTACTTAATTAATTCAAAAATCAGTTTTCCCAATTAACCTGGATTTTATAAATTATTTTTTTTTCTGGGGCACCCTGTTTGGTGCTTTCCAACCGAAGACATAAAAACAAAAAAATCAAAAAAACGCGATCAAACACAAACCTACCTCAAGGAGCTCTCTGAGGTGGTGATATAAAGGGCTAACAAAACTATAATTCGCGACAAAAAAGAACCAATTGGGAAACTTAACCTTACAGTAAGGGAACAAAAAAAAACAAAGAAGAATGTAAATAAGTTAAATAAACAATTGAACTTAATTAAACTATAAATGCGAATGAATAATAATAATAAATAATGTAAACAAATAAATAAATAAAGAACTTAATATAAAAGGACAAACACAAACACACAGTAATAATTATTTAAGTTAATATACGCAGCAACAAAAAAAACCTGTAGGCATTCAATAGGCCAGTTCCACCTAACAACATCTCACTGAGATCTCAGAGATCTCAGAGATTTTTTAGGTGGAACAAAAAATCTCAGCTGAGATTTGAGATTTTTTTCTGAGATCTCTGAGACGAAAATATTTTGGATTCGATTTCTCACTCAGCAATTTTGACGTGACTGACATATGTACAACAACAATTTGTAAGGTAACCATTTTATCTCGATGAGAACTGGGAATTATGTTCCACCAAATGATTATGCCTCAGTCAAAGTGACATTGAGATCTCAGTGAGATGTTGTTAGGTGGAACTGGCCTAATGGATGAAGCACCCGTTGTATGTTTGTCATAGGCGAGACTGGAGTTGTATGACGGCTGGCGTTGTATGATGGGTGACGTATGACGTATGCCCACTGTCTCCGCTCTTGTTGCACTTTCTTGGACCGAAGTAGAGGTTCAGCCAATAACCTCCAAATAATGATTTTAACCTCAAACTAAAAAAGGTTACCGGCGGCCCAATAATTGGGTCCGCCTGGCGTTGTTGCAATAGATTGGGCCTACAAAAACTTTAATTAAAAAAAACTACAAATCAACACCACTTCTACCACTCACCACTCAAAATCAAATTCATAACTTTGTCTCGTCTTTTTGGTAAACTCTGTTTGAAGTGTTCGTGTAGTCCGCTTTTTTATTTCTTTAGGTTTTCTGTTCAATTTTCTTTTGTTGTGCGAAACATCTATTTTTTTCCACTTTATTCAATTGGTCTTTTCACTTTCGTTTCGTTGTCTATTGTTTTTTTGTTTTTCTATGGTTATTATTTTACTTTTAAATTTTACAATTAACCACGCGGGACACTGCACGATAAATTTTTTTCTGTTTCTCTGACATTTCTTCCAACATCTGTCAGTAAGACAAACACCCAATCTCCGAAATTCGAACACGAACATGGAATCTTAGGTCCCTACCCTACTTGGTCTCAGCGAACCTGGGAGTTCTCAACACGTTCAAGTTCAGTTAACAAAAAAAGGAGGGAATAAACTAATTAAACATTAAAGGCGTGGACTACAATAATACAACCCTTAAAAAAAAGATGACAATTACAAGGAACGGGCAATTCTACACCGATTTTAATGTTCAAAAAAATCCTACAACACGTAACAATCCACAATTATACAACATCAAAACACATCTCATTTACCTATCACTGAACACTGCTTTGCGAATTTATTCAAACCGAAAACCCAACCACAACTAACTTCGCCCTGGTACCACATCAACTTTGACAACTTAAACATAAACAAACCAAAAGATTTGAATGGTGGTCAGTGGTCTTTCATTTCGATTTCTTTTAAAAAATACTATTTTGATTTGTTTTCTCTGTTAGTTTCAGGGAGAATTCAGGTGAAAGCTAACTATCCCTCAACAATAAGACTACCTGAACGTAATTTAATGTTTTCTTTCCCTTAAGGCCCGTGTGAATTGGTTTTACATATTTGTTTCAGGGCTGACGAAGTGGTTTGGCCAAGGAAACCTGAGACCGGCCTTCGTAACAAAATGTTCGGATTTTTATAAATTGATTTAGACAAATACGAACACAAAAGAAGGTCGGTGTTTTCTGAATTTGTGGTCTTGTGGGGAGTTACCCACGTTAAAGCCGGGCACACGAACGTATATAACAAACATGAAAGTAACTAAACATAAACATGCATTAAAAAAATAAAAATAAAACTTAATTCTAATATCACAGTAGCAACTTAAAGTTAATATCACAGATTTGTATTATCAAGACTTGGTCTCGACAATACAACATCGGTAAAATATCACAGTTGGAAATAATTAAACTAATATCACAGATGATAAACTATATCTAAAGGTTGTAAATATCACAGTTTGAGCTAATTAAATTAGTATCACAGTTTATAAAGGGTGTAAATATCACAGATGTCGAAGTATAAATAAAATAAATAAAAGTAAAACGTTAAAATATAATAAATAACATTAAATTAACAGCATGCAATAAATAAATAAATTAACACAAAGATCTACAGTAATCACGCACATGCACAGACATATTGGGCCAGTAAAAATATTGCCTAATCCGGTTTAAGGTTTTGGCTATACCTCCATGAGCGGTGCTAGGGGGATCATTGGCCCTACGAATGATGCCTTCCGTGAGCTCAAAAGGAACCCACAGAAGCCAGGCATGCTCGTGCATGGAATCTTCTCCTACTTTTTTAAAGGCTTTCTTGTATATGAAGCCATCTTCAATCTTCAGATCAGGTAATTCTTCCTGGTGATCGCCTATCGTTCGAACCAGGTCCGCATACTCGTCGGACGTGAATTCCGCTGACTCTCAAGTCAATCATCGGAGCAACGTCTTCCAGAACCAAAGAATCTACGTGTACCCGAGAAAGAGTATCCGGTACTACGTTCTGACTGCCTTTACGGTGCTGTATGTCGAAGGCATAGGACTGCAGTAGCAGACTCCACCTGGCGAGTTTACCGCTCAGGTCCTTCATGCCCATTAGCTATTGAAGGCTGGAATGGTCAGTTATGAGTTATGACACTGAAGTCCATCCCCTCGACATACGGCCTGAATTTCTTCACCGCCATCACTGCGGCCATACACTCCTTCTCAGTGACACTGTAGTTCCTCTGGCTCTTATTAAATTTCTGAGAGAAATATGCGATTGGAACTTCCTCATCTTCCTCGTTCTTTTGGAACAGTACCGCACCGATTCCCGCGTCAGAAGCATCACATTGGATATAAAATCTTCTTGTGAAGTCCGGGCACGAAAGAACCGGCGCTGAGGTCAACGCTTTCTTCAGATCTTCAAATGCCTTCAGCGCTTCGACCGACATTACGAACTTTTCGCTCCTCTTCTTCAACATGTCCGTCAAAGGAGCAGTCAGGGTCGAGAAATCCTTTATGAATTACGATACCACCCTGCTAAACCAAGTAGCCGCCGAATCTGCCTTGGGGATTTGGGAGTGGGGAAATCCACAATCGCCTCCACCTTAGCAGGATCGGTCTTAAGCTTCCCACCACCAACTATGAAGCCCAAATATTTTAGCTCCTTCAAGCAAAACTCTGATTTCTTCATGTTGATAGTGAGATTAGCCCTGCGCAAGCAGTCAGCTACCTCGTTCAACAAAGTGATATGCGTCTCGAAATCAGGCGCCATGATAAGCAGATCATCAAGATACACGAAAACACGCTCCCGGAGTCGTGCAGGAATCACCTTGTCCATCAACTGACTCAACCGCTGGGCTGCATTACACAATCCAAACGGCATCACAGTGAATTGGTACAAGGGTCTTCCCGGTACCGCAAATGCAGTCTTTTCCCTACTCCGTTTTTCCAGCGGTATTTGCCAAAATGCTTCATTTAGATCGATACTACTCATGTAGATCGCATCCGGTAGTCGACTGGTGAGTCCCTCGATATGGTAGAGAGGGTTAGCGTTCTTCTTCGTCAGTGAGTTCACCTTGAGAGAATCCAGACACAGTCTGT
This sequence comes from Sphaerophoria taeniata, assembly GCA_943590905.1. NCBI lineage: Eukaryota > Metazoa > Arthropoda > Insecta > Diptera > Syrphidae > Sphaerophoria > Sphaerophoria taeniata. The sequence goes on from OX016540.1 coordinate 267,576,304, forward strand.
TCTTGCCGGGCTTTCGCAAGAGAACCACTGGCGAACACCACGGGCTTTCACTCTCCTCAATAACGCCAAGACTCAACATTCGATCTAGCTCTTCGTACAGAATGGCTTGTATCGCTGGGGAAACAGGGTAGTGACGCTGCTTCACCGGAAGTGCATCTCCTGTATCAATGACGTGCTCCATGAGCGACGTCTTTCCTAGACCATGTCGTTCAAAACATAAAAATCTCTCTCTGGCTGCATCTAATCTGGCCTGTTGATCAGAGTTCAACTGATGGGCATTTAAAGAATCTGATTGTTCGTCAACCGTGATGCTACTAATGAGGTTTTGAGCTAATTGGAATAGTTTTCAAAAGTCCACCCCAAGGTAGATCTCCTGATCCAAACTTGGAACGAGAAAGAAAGTCATTCCTTCCGCTTTTCCCTGATATTTAATTTTTACGTCGACTTTACCCACGATAGATTGACTTTTTCCGTCAGCGGTCTTCACTCCGTAAGAGAAGGGGGTTACAGGACAGCCGAGTTCGTGGACAAACTGCATACATTTTTTCCCGAGTATGCTCACACTCGCTCCACTGTCCAACAAACCTAACACCTCCTTTCCCTCCATCTGGATCCGAGCATACGGCCGAGGATCCGAAGTCAAATTGACCACCGAGGAAGAAATCCTGATCCTGACTTCTTTTCTCAACTTGTATCTTTCTCTGGCCTTTAAAATTCGTTTAGACACTAAACACAAAGAACTGTTAAAAATGCGTGCCCTAGCCTCCTCATATTCCCTAATCCTAATATGTAGGGGTTTTAAAATTTTCAATTTTCTTTCTGGTTCTTTAATTTCTATCGTCTTACTATCCTGTTCTCTCTTTAATATGGTTCGCCTGTTCTGTTCTTCTTTTTCCTCTGCTTCTTCAGTTTGTACCTCAGTTCCCTCCTCTACTGGGGATTCTGTTGATTTCCTGAACGCGAGGTCCCCAGACCCTTCGTGTTCCTGATCTCGTTTCCCGGATGACACTTGGGACAGCATGGAGTCTTCACCCCCTCCAACCCGCACCGGTAGCAAAACAAGTTTCGCACCTCGGCTTCGCAATCGAAGTATGTATGGCCCTGCACCCTGCAGTTCCAACACACTAGAGCGGACGCGTTAGCATATTTCCTGGGAGGTACACTTGCACGCGCAGTCCCGAATTGGTACGCTGCAACTTGCTCGTCGGAAGGATCCTCAATGGAATCGTCGAACTCTAGCTCGTTAGCAGCGTACTTCGGATAATGTTTTGTCGTCTGTCGCGGCACTTCTATCCTCGGAAATGCTGCCTCCGCTTCCATGCAAGCCGTCCTAATCTGGTCCAAGGAGAAGATCTGCTGAGGATACACCAGCTTACCTATCCTTTCATTGAGGTTACGCCTGAGTATCCTCACCATCTCTATTTCCGGGATTTGGACTCTCAACTGGAACCTCATCTTGTTGATGGCCCCAAAGAACTCCTCGCTACTCTCCCAAGAACTCTGCCTACGATCCATTATGTCTCGGAGGATTTCATAGTCGGACCGCGTATTGCGATACCGCCTAAGAAATGCCTCCTTGAGCCTGGGCCAGTCTGGTCTTGGACAGTCTCGCTGAAACTGCCAGAACCACTCGTAGGCTGAATCCTTGAGGAGCAGGTGGAAGTCCCTCAAGACCTCAATCCATGGGCAACCGTACTGCCTCTGAAGAGTCTCCAGTCGAAAGACAAAATCCTCCGCAGTCATCGTCGAAGTCACCCCGTCAAATTTGAGACCCCACTTGTCGACGTGGATAGGTGGCCTAACCATTGACTGTGGAACCGGACTCGGATACACCGGCCAATCATACGGACCTGGATTGCCATATGGATGTCTTGATTCCATTGGCGGTCCGGAGTAATGCAACTCGTGTGGGGTTGGCTGATGGTTCCGAGTCCCGTTTGGAGCCCCAACATAGTCGTTGTGCCTCCGACGATGTTGCGGATTTATCGGGACAAATGAGTTTCTCCCTGGATGGGCCGGAACGCCTTGTGGCTCTCGTGATGGACCTGCCGGAACAGGGTCATCCGAGGGTCGGACCTGCCTCGGCACCGCCCCGGTTGAAGAAGGTGCTGCCGTACCTAAATTCAGATTTTGAAGGAACCCACTCAACTGGTCCTTTATTTCTTTATGTAGAGTGGCCGAAATATCGGCCTTCAACGCTTGTCGGCAGGACTCCATGCCATCCTCAAGCGTCTCTTTAACGTACAACTTCAATTCGGGCGTTACTATTTCTTCTTCCATTCGAGGAGGAAACTGTGCTAAACTAGTTAAAATGTCCCTATACCCCCCCTGGGTTGGGTCAGAATTTGGTCTCCCTGGGTTCCCATGCCTAACGGTGCTGTTAAGTGAGGAGTCTCTTCCAGCAGCTCCCATACCGCTCAACTCGCTATAGGGAGGTGCTGTAAGAGATTCCTCACTGCTCCTTTCCCTATTGTCTGGTATCCCCGAACTACCCACTGGGACCATAGACTCGGATCGAACCCGACGATCGGAAATGAGAGGTGAGTGCATCACTCGATGTCGGCTGGCAGGGTCTAAACTTTGGGTGGCGGACCTAGTCAGCCTGCGTGATTGTTCAATTTCGGCATCTCGAATCAAATTATTGATGCGGTCTTCCTCTTGTTTATTAGAGTACGCCATATTACACGGATATCAACCAAAATAAAAATAAGCAAAAGAACAGCGGAAACTTTTAAAAGTGTGGTGAGGGGCAAAGGCAATAAAAAAACTCCTAACAGTTAATAACAAAAAGGTATATAAATAAAAAAACTAAATGGAAAATCCAATATGGAATGAAAACAATATAAATGTATATATAAAAAGAAATAAATAAATATAAACAAAACCCGACACCAAAATATATAAATAAATAAATAAATATGTAAATAAATAAATAAATAAGTTAAAAATAAATAAATAAATAGATGATTAAAAGTTAAGAAACTCCTTCAGGAGTTCTGTAAAAAAATGCGAATGACCACCCCCAAAGGGGTGGTCCCAACTATTCGACTTACAAGTAAAACACGAGAGTAAATTTCAACCGCACGCTTTATTGGCCTCCAAAAGACTAAAGAATAATTTTTACCTAAAGTATTTCTACTGCTCGTGCAATCGCGAAACCTCCAAGGTCAACCTTGATGAACTTCAACGACTGCAACTTGATCGCTTGATTTGATGAGCTTTGACGACTGCAACTCGATCGCTTGGGAATGGTTGAAACAGTTAATTCCCATAGCTTCCGAAACGCTTGCTCATCACTTTACCTGGCGACGCGTGTGTTAACTGCCCCCTCCTTTTAAATCAACGTCCCGTAGATCTTATCTTAACAGGACGAACCTGTAGTCGGGCCTAGAGGATTTATCTGAGGTAGGTTCATTGGCCGGTTAAATTTAAACCAGACATATAATATGACAAGTAGAAGTATAAACAGGATAACACCATCGGCAGTGGTAGATGAAATCGTCCTTTGGGCTAGGTCTTGTATGTGTTTAATGTTGCTTATTCCCAGATCGTGGAGGTATTGTAGATCAATTTTTTGTTCCATTCTCGTTGTGTTGAACAGAACAGATGGTAAAGCTTGAAGTGAGGACGTTGTCCAACTTGTGAACGTTCTGTTGCCTATGCTTATAGTTTCATTATATAGCTGGATTACAAAAGTTCCGGAGACTGTCCTTGATTTGTCCTTACTCACTATGCTTCCATTATATTTGGTCAGATATATCGTATCCTCTTTAATTAGTTCAACAACCTCAGCGGTGTTAGCCCTTACGGTACATGCAGCATGTCCACCCTTCAGGAGTCGAACAATACAGCCTTTTTCTTCCAGTCTTTCTAACATATTTTCCTCACAGACCGTCATGTTATCCATACTGAAACAGTTTGAGACGATTCCATATGTTTGCATATTGTTCACTAGCATTTCCGGAAATTTTAGATCAACCTGTTTGCCTGCAATTATCGATGCTCTGACGTGCAGTAGGTTGTATTCAACACCGCTAATTTTTGGCATAGTCAATACGTACAGGAGCAAAGAACCATTCGTGAAAACAGAGGGTTTTCCAAACTGTAGGGCTTCGATAACAGCATAAGGCAAGGTTTCAACCTCGTTAATGACTCTGTTGATCTCCTCTTGATCTAGGAGATTGGTGTTAACTATCCCATTTCGAGCCATCTGACATGCGCGAACAATTTCATTTATTTCCTCTTTGATTATTAGGATTTTGTTGATTATATCCTGTTCGTGAACAACTCTGTTATACGTGGAAATTTGATTGGCGGTGCTGTTTATAAGCCCGTTCACTTTCTGTGTAATTTCCTTTGATAGTTCTAAGACTCTTTCGTTGATTTTATATTGGACGTTATTATTCTCGATGATGTCTTCCTCGTTCTTCAATACCTTATCCCAGTCGGCTGCATCAGGGTTACCTGCCAGCCACTTCCAGGCAGATCCAATCCAATTAATTGACCTCTGTTTTCTGTCATGTTTCCTTCTGAGAGAAAGCATTCGATCACGAAGTTGGGCAAGGTGATATTTCGCCAAGGATCTTTTGTCAGGTAAAGTGATCTCTGATTCCGCTGATTCCTCAATTCTCGCAAGCGATTTCTCCAAGATATCCAGGCGTATCATATGGACGAGTTTGAAATGGCCATCGATGATAAAGCCTCTTCCTTCTTTAATGGTAACTATTGGAGATTTATACTCAAAGATCGTCAACGCTTGCACGGCAGTGAAAAACAACAATCTAAAGAAAATTATAAGTTATGAGCTCGTACTTTTGATGATCGACTTAAATTAAAATTAAAGTTAAGTTTCCCTTAAAAGTATACAGTATTATGATTACAATTTCTTTTCTTTCCTAATGGATTAAAACGTATGATTGCAAAATTTTAAATTTTCCCTTAAAACTAAACAGTATTGTAATAAAAATTTAATTTTTTATGGAGTGAACGTGAGCAAAATGTATGAGGTATGAGCGTATGAGCCATCCTCCTCCTTTTTTTTTCACAAGTTTTTAATATGGGTCTTATGGACCTTCCTGCCACTTGATGTGGTGATTGTAACATTATTGTTTCTAGCAACGGTTTCTTTTTTATATAAAGGTTTATTTTTTGGTTTTATACCCTTAGATGCTACATAAATTGTTTCGCCCTTCTTGTAAGTTTGGGGCTTAAATCTTTTCTTATTATTATACAAATTCGATTCCTTCTGTTTTCTTTGAATCTCATATTTAAGATCTTTATTGACTTTGGTGCGAAAATCAAGATAATTTTGGTAGTTAAATCTCTGTGTTCTTTCGAAAAATACATCACACGGCTTACGCTTTGTTACGGAGTGCACAGTGTTGTTGTACCGATCGACGGCTATATTAACGAGCTCTTTCAAACGCAAGTCTTTATACTCTTGCTTTATGCAACGGAAGATTTCTAAAATTGTTGAATGGAACCTCTCTACTTGGCCATTGACTTCTGATCTGTGTACCGCAGGCCCGTAGCCAGGATTTCGGTTCGGGGGGGGGGGGGGGCTTGTTCAATTTCGAAGAAGTAATTCTTTATACAAAAATTAAAAAAAAAACTACATAATGTAAATGTTTTATTTATGTTTGTATTTTGTTTTTATTTAATTAAATAAATAGTTTGGATTTTTACAGCAATAAACGCCTTGTCTTTTTTTTTATACATAATGTCGATCACTTCATCTGGATCCACATCAATACCTGAGTGAACAGACAGCATTGCAAGTGCGCTTTGTCTTGGATGGCCCACAACGCTTCGGGATACTGTTTTGATCCTTTTCATCGTTGAAAAGGTTCTTTCAACGATAGCTGTTGTAACTGGTTGTGTGGCCAAAATTGTAAGCAAGTAGCTTATGCTCCTGAAGTAGGTCTTGTCACATATATCTAGCAGTTTCAGAACATCGGAAGAGGGATTCATCGATGAAATATTTTCGCTTTAACAGCTGACAAGGATATTGCGTTATCGAAGTAGAGTGTTAGATTTTCCATTTCATTTACTCGATTGGCGGCAGCAAAACCTGGAAGCAGAGCTTGAAACGATAGTAAAACGTCCTCGTTGACCATAAATCTGTCAGCAAGATTTTGTATAAGAGAATCTAGACAGGGAATAAGTATAGAAACTCTAAAATGGTATTCTGGACATGATGTTTCTGGATTAGAGCACGTTGTTTGTTTCAAAGAAAGCCTTGGAATTGTTATGCTGACTTCAAATAAATCCCTGGCAAGTTGTGATGCGGATTGAAAAGCGTCTCTGAAAAAGTCTCTGGCAGATTCTCTTATGTTCTTAAGAGAACTTAAGACTTGTTTCGTGTGATTTATTGCAGACACGAAATTTAAAGATTCATTTTGAAAGAAAATTGATAAGGGTAGCGTTAAACTAAAAAGTTTTTCGCATACCATGAGGCTTACCAGAAAATCACTTCTTTGAATAACTGCTAACAGAGTTGATGCTTTTGAAGACATTGCCCACGTCTTGGTGGATATTTCTTCAAGACTAATAGCAAAACATTTGAAGAGCTCTACAAATGAAAGAATGCTGTCATGCCTTTCAATAAACCTTGTTTCACAAAGGCGCAAAAGTCGTTTTTTTCTGCTTTCTGGTGCGTATTTTTGGATGGCGATTTGGAAAGTCTTATTTGCATTTGAATGGTTTCGGAAGAAATTAGCTATTTCGCTTACTACACCAAGACAATTGCGAATCGAGGGTGTTGACATGGCATTAGACAGAGCCAGGTTCAAGCGATGACTTGCACAGTGAACATATCTGGCATTTGGATACTCTTGCCGTATCCTACTCTGTACTCCACTTAAGTGGCCTGACATGTTTGCCGATCCGTCATAACCTTGGCCAACACAAGTGTTCATATCTAGATGTAGTTCCTCACATTTCTGCAATATGGTTTTAGTCAGGTTTTCAGAAGTTTGGTCATCTACAGGCAGTGGCGGATTTACGGGGGGGGTTTTGGAGGTTCAAACCCCCCCTAAAAACCTGAGCCTAACATATTATAGACTGAACTCAACAGGGAATCTAATCCAGCCGATTCCAAGCAGATCAATTGATCAACTTATCTACTCTTTCAAAAATAATTCGCATGTTGTTCGATATGAGGTTTGGAAATAATTTCGCAACAAAAGGCCAGGCCAGGCCTAATACTTTTTCAAGTTTTGACATATTTGCTGTAAATATTTATTTGAAATTAACACGTATTAGCTTCTAATAAACACTTTTTGAATTTTACATCTTTATAAATGAAATCCTGTTCGTGTATGACCGCATAACTCACAAACGTCTGGACGGATTCGGCAATTTTTTTTTATTTTGTTCTTGTTAGTCTGTAGATGGTTCTTAGGGAATTTTTTTTTTTAATTACTAGCGGAACCGGTAGGTTTCGCTGCACAGACATTGTTCTGTAAATGGATAATTTGTGAAATGGTTAATACTGTTGTATTCAGTGATGATTTCTGTGAAAAAAAAAAATTTGAAAAACCGGATGGAAGAGTGGGAAAACTGGAAAAACAAACGAAGGTCGGGAATGAGATTTTTTTTGATTGGAAATTTTTTTGTTTCAAAATGGGTTTTCAAATATAAAAATGAAATTTCTTGATGAAAAACTCGTAAAACTCATTGGTTTTCAAAGGTAAAATTGTATATTATTGCAGGTGCATTAGTTTTCAAGTGGAAAACTGGAAAATTTCAAAATGGGTTATCGAATGGAAAACAGAAAGTTCTTGATAAAAAACTCGGAAAACTCATTGGTTTTCAAATGGAAAACTGTTATTAGAGTTGCTCTGAAGGGCGACAAGACGAAGTTCGCGGGATCAGCTAGTACAATATAATAGTCTCGATGTTGAAAAAGAATCCTATTAAATCATCACAATTTTCCGCCTGTTACAATCTGCGAGGTTTTTTGAAAAATTCATCAAGTATTTCATTTAGAGTAAATGGAATATCGTAATGAATATTCAATGATGCAAGCCCATTTAACCGTTCTGGGCCAATTGTACATCGCAAATATGTTTTCAGGCTTTTGAGTGCAGAAAATGTGCGTTCTGTCATCGCAGTTGAAACTGGTAAAACTGCTAGAATACGAAGTATTGCAGTCACGTTTGGAAAAGCATCGTGATTACCCATTGAAAAAAATAGACATGTAATTTAACTTATAAACATATGAAAATTATCCCTACGTAAAGTGCTTCAAATAGATTTTTCATCCAACTCGCCTTCTTCACATCTACGAACCCATTTTCAGAACAGTCAAGAACCGTAGCATAAAATTCGTATAATCCCTTGCACTTATCAACATCGAAATCATTTTTCGGGAACAAGGTACCAACATTTTCGAAAACCATTTGGTGTTTTGTGAAACGAATTCGAAGATGAGTTATGTAAAACGGCCCATACACAGCAAAATTGTGTGAACATCGGTGTATGTGTGCGGAGATGTGTGCCGTCTGTGGGCTGGCGTGCGCAATATTTTTGGTGTGCGAAACCGTGTGAGTAAAAATCAAAACTTTTCGATTTTAAGTGTGCGTGTCACGATCGGTTTGATGTCTATGTGCATGTTGCACACACATTTCATATTTTTTTTGTGCGCACACATGGGCGCTGTGTATGGGCCGTTATACACATAAATTCCATAGACTAGATTTACACTGACAATTTTTTCCAATCGAAAACCCCCCCAGATTGAAATTCTAAATCCGCCGCTGTCTACAGGAATAAAACCTTCAAAATCTTCCCGAAGCATACTTTTCGTGGGCTCTGTACAGCAGTCAACATATCGGACACATATTGAAAGTTGCTCAGTGCCAGAAACATCCATTGTTTCATCAGCCAGAATGCTAAAACAACTCGATCTTATAACCCGGTTAGATATTTTTCTGGTGACAATATCAGAGCATATATCCAAGATTTCGTTTTGGATATCTGGGCTTATATAGGTTGCATTTTTTGAACTGGTTACGATGTGGTTACATAAGTAGTGAGGAACTTATAAGAGAATATACAAACTTTTGTTCAAATATTTTTTTTAAAAACCATTTCGGGAGGGGCTTGAGCCCCTCTAGCCCCCCCTCTGGCTACGTGCCTGGTGTACCGGTGTATGGTACACTTCAATTCCTAACATTTTGACAAAATTCAATATAATTGGACTTAAGAAGCTACTCTCATTATCGGTGACTAACATCTCAGGGGCTGTGAAATAATGTAAAACTTTAATTATTTTGTCTCGCAAATGCAAGACAGACCTATTCTTAATGTGGAACAGTTTCCCAAACTTAGAAAATTGATCAATGCAACTAATGAATTTTTCGTTCTGAATTTCTATTATGTCTAAATGTAGAATCTGGCAAGGAAAGGAAGGAATTGGCGTTGGCTGAAATTCTGGACGTATGGGATGCCTATCGTACTTATTGGCATTACAGATCTCACAGGTTTTAGTAAATTTTTTAATGAGACTATTCATCCTTGGAAAGTAATATTTTTCGAGAAGTTGTTCTTTGTTTTCCCGAGGATTCCTATGAGCTCTTTTATGCTCTTTGAGAATCAACTCGCAAACTCTATTTTCATTTGCAACATCTTCCACCACTCTTTGAGTTATCCTTAGTTTATAACGGACAAAATTTTCTAAATATATTTCTTGTAACAGTGGCAAGTGACTTTCTGGTATCTTGATGCCATTAATAACATTGGGGTTCAGTTTTTTCATTAACCAAGCTGTCAGAATTTCTTTATTTGGATCACTGATAGCGATATAATGACGAAAATACCCTGGATGAGGTTGTTCTTGAGCCTCTATGCCCTTACCTATCTTAATAATAATTTGATTTCGGAAAACATTGATCGGGGCTTCTACATGAGGAATCAAATCCGTGCTATCTTGTTCAGCACTGTGGGCAGTCGAACCGCTCGAGGATTGAGCTTCTTCTGCTGTTTCCGTGGTATCAACGTTTTCGGGTTCATTGGCATCAATAGTTGCGCTATCGCTGCTGGCGTGTCCTTCAGCAGTTTCGGTGGCATGTCCTTCAGCAGTTTCGGTTGATTCGTTTTCGGTTAAAATACCACTTGATGCCGTTTCAGTGCATTCTGAATCGGTTAAGTGATTGACCTCAGTCTTTAACCTGGATAGAGCGTCTGCGACTACATTGGATTTTCCTGGTTTGTAAATCATTTCGCAATTGTACTCTTCTATACGAGCTTTCCAGCGCTTCAGCTTAGCATTGTAGTTCTTATTCCCTAAAGAATAAGTCAGAGGCTGGTGATCTGTGTATACTCGAATCTTCCTGGCTCCATAAAGATATGAGCGCAACCTATCGAGTGCCCACACAATCGCTAACATTTCCCTTTCATTTGTGGCATATCCCTCCTCTGTTGGACTGAGAGATTTTGAAATATAAGCTATAGGGCGATCTTTACCCCATTCGCCCTGGGACAACACTGCCCCTATTGCAAGATTGGACGCATCTGTCGTTAGATTAAATGGCTTCTCAAAGTCCGGGAAGGCAAGCACTTCAGATGATGTAAGGAGAGTTTTCAGATCTTCAAAAGCCCTAAGGGCGTCTTGATCCAAACTAATAGGAACGCGTTTGGATTGATTTGCTTTTACTTGCGCGTTTTCCCCTCTGGTTAGCATGGTTAAAGGCTTTGCAACTTGAGCAAAGTCTCGTATAAATTTGCGGTAGTAGGATGCTAGTCCCAAAAAACTTTTTAGATCTTTAAGTGTCTCAGGTGGTGACAACGCCTGTATGGCAGAGACTTTACGTGCGTCAGGCTGAATGCCCTCTGGAGTTATGATGTATCCGAGAAATTCTACCTGCGTCTTCATGAACTGGGTCTTCTCAAGGTTCATCTTAAGGTTCACATTCTCGAGTCGTTGGAATATGGTGTCGATATTCCGCAGATGTTCCCCTTCACTTCCACTGAAAATGATTATGTCATCGATGTAGACATAACAGATTCTGCCTATAAATTCTTTGAGAACGTCATCGATCATCCTTTGGAAGATCGCCGGAGCATTCTTGAGGCCGAATGGTAACCTTAGGAATTCATATTTCCCATTCATTGTTGAAAATGCAGTTTTCGGGATATCACTGATTTTCATGGGAATTTGGTGAAATCCTGAGGTAAGATCCAAAGTAGTAAAGTATTTGGCCTTGCCAAGGCTTGCCAGTGTACAGGTGATGTCCGGGATCGGATACGTGTCCACAATTGTTATGCCGTTAAGGCGCTTATAGTCTATTACGACACGATACTGTTTTTCGCCAGATGGTTTGGGTTTCTTGGGCACAACCCATATAGGAGAATTATAGGGGCTTTTTGAGGGACGAATAGTTCCTTCCTCAAGCAACTTTTTAATCTCCTCCTCAACCACCTGTCTCATACATGCGGGATAAGGGTAAGATTTTGAATACACAGGCTCGGTAGTGTTTGTTCTAATTTCGGCTCTCACGTCAGTTTTAATGACTTTTTGGGTGTCGATTGGATCGAAAATGGATTCGTACTTGGTGATGATTTCCTGAATTCTTATCTTAAGGTGCTCAGGGAGTTTTTCATCCAGAAGAGCGTTTACTTGGGCCGAAGGTCGTGCTTTAAGAGGTATAACAATGCCAGGAGTGAGGGTGAGAGTGTTTTCTTTACGATCTATAATCGCTTCTAGTTCTCTCAGCGTATCGTCGCCAATAATTCCATCGAAGGAATCTAGGCCAGGGAGGATGTAAAATGTTAAAATTGAATCGTTGCCCGCCTTTTCAAAGAATTTGCCAGAAACTTTCCTGCTAATAGTTATATTTCCGGCAGCGCAGCGTACTGAAAATGGTTTGTCTAAATGTATACTATTTCTATCTAAGGATGAACTTATGAAATTTTTATTTGCACCCGTGTCTATGAGAAAGTTCAAGGTGGTGCCCTCCTGTGTTAAGTACTCTATATATGGTACGCTGGACAGGCACCTGTCATAAAATTTAAAGTATCCTTTAAAGTATCCTCAACACCCAAGTAACAATTTATCTGGTATAAGGTCCAATTCCTGAATATTTAGAAGCAATAGCTTCCATAGTGTTATTTTAAGGCTTATTTAGAGTGATTGTTTTTATTTTGCTTGAATAAGACCTTTTGTAATTTACTTATAACAGTCTGCAATTTGATAACCCAGATAAGGCCTCCTTATGCAAATTATAACAAACTGCTTGCTCGAGATTGATTTACCGAAATTATATAAGGCCTCGCTTTGCTTCCTTGTGAAAGCGCAGTTAAAATAACTCGTATAAGGCCTTATTTTTGTTTCCTAATAACAGTCTGCATTTTGATAACCCAGATAAGGCCTCCTTGTGCAAATTATAACAAACTGCTTGCTCGAGATTGATTTACCGAAATTATATAAGGCCTCGCTTTGCTTCTTCGTGAAAGCGCAGTTAAAATAACTCGTATAAGGCCTTATTTTTGTTTCCTATGACAGTCTGCATTTTGATAACCCAGATAAGGCCTCCTTGTGCAAATTATAACAAACTGCTTGCTCGAGATTGATTTACCGAAATTATATAAGGCCTCGCTTTGCTTCTTCGTGAAAGCGCAGTTAAAATAACTCGTATAAGGCCTTATTTTTGTTTCCTAATAACAGTCTGCATTTTGATAACCCAGATAAGGCCTCCTTGTGCAAATTATAACAAACTGCTTGCTCGAGATTGATTTACTGAAATTATATAAGGCCTCGCTTTGCTCCCTCGTGAAAGCGCAGTTAAAATAACTCGTATAAGGCCTTATTTTTGTTTCCTAATAACCAGTCTGCAATTTGATAACCCAGATAAGGCCTCCTTGTGCAAATTATAACAAACGAAATGTCACTTCGCGTATGTATGTGTGTTTGTTTTTTGATTGTTCATTTCAATACATGCGTACTCTGGTTTCCTTATGATAGTTATTGCTCACTTAAGAAAGCGGACACTCTTAGGAATGACAAGTTATCCGAGTTCAAATCTCATGGCATGTTCTTTTTTTTTTTGTTATTGAATGGAAAGGCTATTATTCTCATGATGTCTCAAGTAAAAAATGTGGTATCGTATGTGAGGTTATCACCTGAATGATGGTAATTGATCAATTTTGTTTTCTAAAAAATAAATTCAAATTATTGGTATATAATTTTACTACTTTTTGAATCAACTTTAAAGAATAGTGGATATTTTATGCATTTTATGTGTTCAAGTCAGTTTCCAATAAAGCTATCTGTATATTATCTGGATGGATGGACAACCTTTAATCCACAATTTTTTTTAATTCAATTTTAATGTTTCACTCTTCACGAATTTAGTAATATTATACATTTTTCCCATAAAGTTTGAGAGAAATGAGTTGCAACAACTATTTTCAAGTTTGCTACTCATAACATAGAAGTCGCAATAGCGCAGTGGATGAATGCTCGACTGATAAGCGGAGGGTCCCGAGTTCAAATCCCATAGGTAAACTCTAATATTTATTCTCAGTGTACAAACAAATATAATTAATGAGAAAAATAACCGAATGTCCATGTTATGTAAGAAATAAAAGCAGCAAACAACAGAAAAATCGCAAAAGAAAAACAATTTCATGTTGAAAATAAATTTTTCTCTACTTTTGCAATAACTTGCATAAGGCCTTATCTTTACCGTTTTAAAGAAACTATTGCTTTCTGTATCAAGCTGTTGTAAGGCCTTATTCGCAATTCTTGAAAGAAGCTATTGCTTCTTTAAATTAACTGTTATAAGACCTTGTAGAGATTTCTTCCGAGAAGCTATTACTTCTTTAAATCAATTGATATAAGGCCTTGTCATAATTGATTTAAAGAATCAATGGCTTGCATAACTTACGCCAAACGTATTTGTATAAGGTTTCATACAAGCAAGATACAAATCAAGAAATAGCTTCGCTTAAGCCTTATAGAAGTTAAATTGTTACTTGGGCAACGTCTTCCCCATAATTTTCCCAGGCTTGCTGATAGTCATCGGTACCAGTATCTACTCCCTGTTCACCGAATACTTCACTTTCATAGTACTGCGGATATTCATCAACGTTTGTTCCCTGTTCCGATAACATTTCGGTATTAAAGAGTCTTTGCTGTTTTTGGTTAAAGGGGCGATATCCCTCGGATTTCGCTGCTCTTTTAAAAGGGTTAGTACCTCCACCGCGGTTGGCGTGATCAACTTGCCTATCACCACCACGAGGACGGTTCATATAATCGACCTGTCTGCTTTGGACAGAGCCTAGCTCCATTTTCTCATGTGGCTTCGGTGCCGTGGGCCTCGGCGGAGGGTTTCCATTCCTGTAATTCTGAGGAGTACCAGACGGCGCACTTCTATAATTCTGAGCAGTATTAGTATGTAAAACCTTAGGTCTAAAATTCTGGTTAATAGGGACGGTTATTGCATTAGGGATGTTTGTATTATGAATGAAATTGGATCTGAAATTCAGATTCTGAACTTCTAAACACGCAGCGTAGGTCTCTGGTAAGGTCCTAGGCTTTTGGATGATGAGCATACGTGAGAGGTCGCCAGACAACCCACGCACGAAAACGTCTAAGGCACGATTCCTATAGGTTTCTACGAGTGCATTCACTGTCTCTGGAGAGTAGGTCTCCGTCTTGAGCTTGTTTATTATAAGGGAAAACTGGTGGTTAACCGTGGCATAAAATTCATCAATTTTCATGCCACGTTGTGTTAGTTGGCCGAGCTGGTGCTCTAAAGTTCGAATATCTCTCTTGTGTGCATAATGCAGAGAGAGGCATTTCTTTATAGCGTTCCAGTCATCTTCAAAAATGTTATAGGAAATGAGGGCAGTGTCCGCATTCCCACGGACTTTCTGCCTAATATGTTGCATAATAGCCCTGTAAATGGGCTTACCCCTTACTATCTTGAAATCACTCAAGATAGCTTCGACGTTGTGGATCCATGACACATATTGTGTCGGGTTTCCATCGAACACCTGGAGTTCCTTAAGCCCCAGTTTCCACCCGATTACCCAACTCCAGGGATTTCACTCTACCTTCTATATTACGTAGTTGCTCTAGAATTTGGTTGACCGCCCCGGTCATCTCAAAGACAGACTTTGTCAAATCTTCCATTTTGTAAGGTAACACTTGCAAAGATTAATAATAATAAAAAATCTTACCTTGTGATTTTAAATTTTTGGGACTTTAAAATTTTTAAATAATTTCCTTTTTGTATAACCACCAAAATCCTGACCGTATTCAACCACCAAAATCTTGATTTTCACAATAACTTTCGTTTTATTTCTTATTCACAATTACTTCTTTCTTTCATATAATTACTTGATTTTATACTTTTTTCATATAATTATTTATTTCACAATAATGTTATTTCTAATTATTCGATTTCACACTCCTTTTTTTCATATACTTATTCGATTTTATTAATTTCACAATAATTTTTATTTCTTATTCACAATAACCTCCTTTTTCCATATAATCATTCGATTTAATTTATCTCACAATTCTTATTAATAACTTTGAATCTTATTAAAACACAATTTCCTGTTGCAATGAACACTTACAATAACTTCATATTAATAACCTTGAAGTCTTCGATTTTTCACAATAATTTTATTTCTTCTTTAATTTGCCTTTTTTGTTTTTTAATTGTCTGTACTGTATCTTGAAATCTGAAAAAAAACGCGTGTGGCTGTTATAATGCTGAACCGGTGTGTAAGGGGAGCCGTGTTTGTCCCGTTTGGTCCAGAAGTATGGACCTACTATTGGCACGGACATCACCACCTCTTCATCCTTAAGCCCTTTATGATGTCCATATGTTCCCATGTGAATATGGATTAATTGGCGCAAGGAATCAAAGTGACCAACTGTGTTCCCATGTTAACAGTGGCGTTCACTCCGAGAATGGAGCGTATTGATCCTTGCACCGATCACAAGGCGATAAGGATGAAGGACACCCGGTCCCTGCTCGGGCGCCAGTTAAGAAACTCCTTCAGGAGTTCTGTAAAAAAATGCGAATGACCACCCCCAAAGGGGTGGTCCCAACTATTCGACTTACAAGTAAAACACGAGAGTAAATTTCAACCGCACGCTTTATTGGCCTCCAAAAGACTAAAGAATAATTTTTACCTAAAGTATTTCTACTGCTCGTGCAATCGCGAAACCTCCAAGGTCAACCTTGATGAACTTCAACGACTGCAACTTGATCGCTTGATTTGATGAGCTTTGACGACTGCAACTCGATCGCTTGGGAATGGTTGAAACAGTTGATTCCATAGCTTCTGAAACGCTTGCTCATCACTTTACCTGGCGACGCGTGTGTTAACTTAAATAAATATATAGGAAAAACAGTAAATAAATAAATAAATAATTAAATAACAAAAAAAATATATAACTAACACCTAACAAATAAATAAGTAATAAATAAATAAATATGTAACACTTAAATATAAATAAATAAACAAAACTTACAAATAAACCTAACACTAACACAAAGTTCTGACGCTAACTACCTACTAAATCACAATAAGAAAATCTATCAAAATGTCTTATTAAATCCCTATTCAATAACCTAACGTCTAACGTAAATTTTCGACTAACGAAAAAACATAAACTACAGGTATGTAGAGACTAACGGTTTTTTTTTCTATCTAAAAAAGGGATTTTTGATAATTCCAAAAACTCTTCTTAGGTACAAAAAAAAACAAATTTGTACGAAACTATTTGATAGAGTTTAAATGATTTTATGATTTTTTTTCTCTTTTTTTCAATAAGCATTCGGGGTGCTTACGGTGGCTTTCTATTTTTCAGGTGAGAATGCGTGAGCCTACTCACGACCATCTCTAAACAATAAGGACGTCAGACGGACTTACGGACCCCTCTGACGTAAAGATAATTTTAGGAAATTTAGAACACTAACTATGGTTATGACCATAAATTGGTTTTTTTGAGTTGGGAAAGATATGAAAGTAATTTAAGACTCCCTTCCCAATTCTTAAATAATCTTTTAATAACAAATGATTCAGATTAGAATTACCTATGTTTTGCCAAGCCCATTACCATTAGAATTACTTATTTTTCTTTCAATTTTCCTACCATTCTCAAAAAAGTTTTTACTTGTTTTAATTTTTCTACCATTACTATACGAATTATTTTTATTATTTATTTTAGTGTCTGTTGCAGCCAGAAGTAACAAAAAGAATTATCCTTTTGAATGCGGAATCCGTAATAAAAGACCACGATTTTAATTTTAATTGAACTTTAATTTCTACTTGTTGTTTTTTAACTCTTTTTAATATTAAGTTTTTGTTCTCAAAGATTTGTCATAAAATTATTATTATAAATTTTTCTTCTGACTCAAAAAAGTTTAACTTTCATATATTGCATATTAATTTGAATACAAAAAATTGGAATATTTGCAACTCAAGGTAAAATATGAGCTATCGAAACATGGTCCTTCGAGCCGGATGCTATGAACGAGCTTTCTATTTTGTGCATACATAGGGTTTTTACCCAAATTTTGTGAAATATCAACAAAATGAAAAATTGCATTTTGATCGTAATGTATTTATTTATTATTATTATGTTGTTTTTTTATGAAGAACAAGTGAATCAAGATGAGGGTGAATTCAGAAACGGAATGTATTTGGACGGAAATGAAAATAGCAGCCAAAGCAGCGCAGGTATGGAAAATAAAATGTTGTTTAAAGTTAAATTCGGTGTTTGAATGTTCCAATTCGTGTTTTCGTTGCGCTGACGAAGCTTGAATTTGGAATTTCAAGCCTGAAAATCGAAAGGTAAAGAGCTTTATGGATTATGGATAAGATCGTTTGGTGTTGCGCTGACACCATTCGATTCAGATACAAATATTTTAGTGAAAGTGCGTTTGCTAAAAATTTTGTATATTATGCTGTTGTGCTAATAATTTCCTATTTTCAAGTGAAAGTGCGTTCATACAGAAAATTTTGGAGATTATTTATGCATTTAAATAAGTTATTGTTGCGCTGACAATTAACTCTATATTTTATCTTGTTTCTAGAGAATTCATATTAGTTGATTTCTTATATATTGTTATCAAGTTGCCTTCAAAAGAGCAATTGCAACGCAGTTAGATTTTGGAAGTTTTGTTTATTATTATCTTTTCTTTTAAAGGTTCGTCCGGAGCATTTGTCCGAATAACAAGAGAACATCAAGCAGAAATAGATGCTGCTAATATAATAGAGGAATTTTAATTGCCAGTCATTACCGCAACAGGTTAAAAATTTGGTACCACAATCAATGAGACTGTACCGCGACACCTTAAGACGTGCTGTGAATAATCACACCAATGAGGAAATTGCTCAATGGTCAGCTGATGAAGCAACGATTCGTCTCAATCGAATTGAAGAGGTTTGGTCTAAATTTGAAACAGAATGGCCATTGCTAGGTCAACAACAGCAACTTTCTGAAGAACAATTGGCTGGTTGCAGTGCTTTTTTAGCAGATGCTGAGAAGAATATTTGTGAGCAAGTCTATTATCTCAATTGTGTTGCAGCCAGAAGTAACAAAAAGAATTATCCTTTTGAATGCGGAATCCGTAATAAAAGACCACGATTTTAATTTTAATTGAACTTTAATTTCTACTTGTTGTTTTTTAACTCTTTTTAATATTAAGTTTTTGTTCTCAAAGATTTGTCATAAAATTATTATTATAAATTTTTCTTCTGACTCAAAAACGTTTAACTTTCATATATTGCATATTAATTTGAATACAAAAAATTGGAATATTTGCAACTCAAGATAAAATATGAGCTATCGAAACAGTGTCATAAGATTTTTTATGCATTTCGACAGCATATTTCTTATCTATAATTGTCAAAATGAAGAAATTGTTAAAGAAATCCCGATAAATTGTATACGAAAATAAAGGTTGTGAACTAGGCTACTTAACGGTGCCAAAAGAAATCAATGTCGTCATTGAATTTCAAAAGATATTATCGCACGAAAAAGTTTGCCTAAAAAATGCGGTTTTTCAAGGCTTCAATTAAAAATATCTCAATACATATAAATCATACAAATGTAATTATTGTTTCACTTGAAAGATATGTTTGACACCTTTAATTTGATACTACTGTGATTTTTCCAGCTTTTTTAAATCCAAAGATATAAGCATTTATGTCGAAAAAGTGCTGATTTTTAATGTTTGCACTTTTCGAACTTCAATCTCAAATATCTCGGATCTCCCATGAGTTATCGACAAAATATTTTTGCAGATATATCCGGCTTAGAACAACCTTTAATTTGATACCAAATTCATTGGTGTACACTCCGGGCCGGATGTCCCTTATAAAATGAGCAATCCCCTTTTCCCTAAAGTCACCTATTCAGAAGTTATAAGGAAACTTAATTTTCGCTTGTGTTTGGACATTCGAGTTCTCTTAGGAACTCGAGTGATCAAACCCTTGAACGGCGGAGTCCATACCCGACCACCGACTGTTCAGATCTCATTGATTTTTCCCGGTATCACTCGTCTTATACTGGACAAAAGTCTCCCCGTTCTTCAAAATCGATCCTTTACGTTCTTCAATGGAACCTTAATGGATACAACAACAATTACGAAGAACTTGAACTCCTCATAAATGAACTAAGACCACAGATAATTTCATTACAAGAAACACATATCTTATCAAACACATTAATTAAAAAATCACCAAAACAGTACAAACCCTACTTCCATAACCTTGATTCCAATTCCTACGCAAAACAAGGAACTGGAATACTTATTCATAGATCAATCCCTCACAAGAAAATAGATTTTAATTCAAATATATCAGCCATTGGGATCGAAATACAACTTCAAATCAAATTAAATATTTTATCAATTTACATTCATCCGAAACAACCTTTTTCAGCAAACGATTTAAATGCCATTCTAAATTCGGTAAATACACCAATATTATTGACAGGAGATTTTAACTCCTGGAGTCCTCGGTGGGGTTCCCCTTCTGCAAACACCAGGGGTAAAACCATTGAAAACTTTCTTATGAATTCTGACTTGACTCTCCTTAATGATGGAAGACCTACCCACCTCTCAACGCACAATTCCCTCACCAATGTCGATCTGGCTTTTATTTCCCCAATCCTTTTTCCTCAAACAAAGTGGAACATAAGTAATTATCTACACGGAAGTGATCACTTCCCCATCCTTACTTCTATTAACCTTGGCTAAGAAACTACTGGACCTAAAATTCCTTAAAAAAACTGAAATATAGGTCTATAACATGAATATTACCGGAAAAGTGATAAGAAGTCACAGTTATTTGTGTAACATACAAAATTTTTCAATATACTAATTTCCAATTTCATTAAATTTTAAAACCATTTTTTTGAACAGGTGGTAACCCTATTGACTTCAAATTAAGTACAATCATTCATTAATTGCCTGCGATGACAAACATATTTTTTTTGTATTTTTAAGACAAATAGTTTTGAAATTATTCAAGAAAACACAACAAAAAGGCCGAAAATGCAAATAACTAAACTTTACCCCCTCCTCATCACCAAAAAGGGTGGGCCTGGAATTTCCAAAAAAAATTCAAAAAATAGTTTCATACGTATAGATTACAGAACAACAAAAAAAAAAAACTGGAGTAATAATGTAAATAACGATATATTTTCAAGGCAAATGGTTTTGAAGTTATTCAAAAAAACCCAACAAAAAAGGGCTATGAAAAACAGTCAATTTCACCCCCTCCTCATATCCGAAAGGGCTTGGCCAGGCATTTCCAAAATAATTTCAAAATGTAGTTAAAACGTGTAGGTTACAGAAAATACAAAAAACATTACAGTGATGATGTAAATAAGCATAAATCCGAATATGTATTAGGGTTCCGTACACAGAGTGTAAACGAAACCCTTATAACATCACTTCGTTTTCTGTTCATTCGTCTTTCACTAGCAAAGTATATTATCATTAGAGCTTTCCGAAAAGTTCTAAAGAAGTATGCCCTCCCCATCTCTTCCCCAGAAATTTGTGGCTGCTCAGAATTATACACGGATAATTCTTGTCAGGATATTATGAACAACCATAGGCGCCGCAAAGTTCCAACTGCAGCCAAGATTACTTTAAGGCCGTGTGTGAATTGCGTTAAAATGTGTGTTAAAATTTAACCAGCGTTAAAATTTGACACTATTGAGGTGAATAAAATGGGTTAAAATTTATCGAGCTGTGGAGCAGGTTAAATTGTGTTAAAATTTGACGTTTCTATTGATACAGAAATTTGCTCTTGGTTTTGCATTCAACGAAAATGAATCAAGAAAAAAAAACGAAGACAGGCTGGAAAACCATACATTAAAATGTAAGTTTGAAATGAATTAATTTATAAAAATATAATGCTTTTGTTTTCTAGGGTATCACGCAACTATGGAAAAATATGTCACAAAAATACAAGGTATATTGTTGTGAATGTTTTGCCATACCTTTCACACACTTTTTTGTAATATTTTTTCGATCACAGTAGTTCTTTGAGCAGCACACTGGTGATGATGCAGCCACAAATAGGGAAATAGAATCTTGGCCCTATTTCCAACTATTTCACAAATATGCTTTCAAAAAGCACTACTACAACCCGCCTTTCCTATTAGAAAGTTCATCGGGAGTAGTTTCGCTGGAACCTCCGCCACCAACTGGAGATATTGGTTCGGAGCTGATGTCATTGCGGACATTATCTTCCTCTCTGGAGTTTACTTTCGATGAGATTGATTCGCCAACATCACCCGGTGCATCAACCTCACGTCCATCAACATCAGCTTAGTTAAATTTATTGTTATAATGCGTTGATATTTTAAAAGATATAAAAGAATTAACACAAAATACTTTAAATTTGTCATTTTTCTAAAGCAAATACGAATTTATTGTTTTTTTTCTTTTGAAATGTATGACAGAAATATCAGCTGTGATCTGTGAAAACAATTTTTCAGTGTTACCACACCGAATAAATCAATTAATCAAAATGGGAATTTTGTTTGAATATTTTTTACTGTTGTTTTAAAATATGACATTAGAATCGAGAACAATAAATAAAAAAGATTTTGTTTTAGTTTCAGAGACTTTTTATTAACCCTGTTTTCTTAAGAATATGTTTTGTAAGAGAAATTATTTTTCCGTGAAAAAGAAAACCAATTTTTGTTCAGGGAAATTTCTAAAATTATCGAGGGAAATTTTTTTAACCTACGCAGAAATCTTGGTTAAAATAATTGGTTTAACGCAATTCACACAGCAAATGGCTAAATTTGATCCCACCTCAAACAAGACGTCAAATTTTAATCGTGGTAGAAGTTTTAACGCAAATTTTAACGCAATTCACACACGGCCTAAAACATGATAGTAAGCCTCATATATCACTACCGATTCCACCACAACCACTGTCAACACCACCACCACCCTGTAGTCCAGTCATATCTCTGGTAAATCTGGCTGCAAGTTGCTCCAAAACGTATGTCAGAGATTATTCTCTCCCATATGTCGATCCTTCGGTACCGATATCTCCAAAACAATTTCCTTCTCCTGGGCGATATTCAATACACCGCGAAAGCTCCAGAATTGTCCAAAATATAATCTAAAAAAGCTATTGGATCCATATATGGAAGGATTGAACCCAGAAGTGATAACATTCATTTATGTTCAGCTTTTTCATAAAAGAAAAGCTCCTTGGACAAACGAAGAAAGAGATTTGTTCAAGAAAATTCATCATAAATCGCCAGCGTGCTACAGGCATCTCTTAGATGTAGGATTTAAGCTCCCAGCTGAGGCAACTATACAGAAATGGAATTCTGAAATACGATTGCCAACTGGCCTTTGCGCCGACGTGCTCAACATGCTTGTGGAGAAGGCCAAAGTCATGCCAGCTCTCGACAGAAAATGCATGCTACTTTTCGATGAAATGGCGATAAAAAGGGAGCTCGATTATAATTCGAAAGAGGATCAGATAGATGGAATGCAAGATTTCGGCCAATTCGGAAGAGGTACCAGTATATCATCGAAAGTGATAGTATTCATGTTAAGAGGCATCAACAGAAACTGGAAACAAACTATTTGCTACTTTGTTGGATCACCCAATGGTGACATTTTATCGAAGATGGTAATTGATATCATTCAAAAAGTGAACAAAACTGGACTATCTATTCTGGCTACAAGTTCAGATCAAGGAGGTCCGAACCGGAAAGCTTATGCCATACTCTGCAATTCGCTAACAGAATCACCTTATGTGGATATAGATGGTCAAAGGGTATTCCTTCTTTACGATTACCCTCATCTTTTTAAAAGCGTAAGGAATACACTTTTAAAATACAATATTCACATCGGAGAGGAAAAGGTTGATTTCGGTATTCTGAAAAAACTTTTGAACGAGGATCAGAAAGCTGGAGCTTTTCGGGTATTTTTCAAACTAAAAAAGGAGCACTTATACCCTAATTCCTATGATATGTATTCGGTAAAGTTGGCCACACAAGTTTTCAGTGACAGTGTCTCCTCAGGTATATTCTACGCTATAAGCACGAATTGCTTCGAGGTCGGCGACGAAGAAAAAACTGCTAATGAAACGGCCAGGTTCATAAAGAGAATGAACGACATCTTGGATGTCCTAAACAATGGCCCGAAGAGGACGATGAAGAGGATGAAGAATTTACAGAACTAATGATGGACAAAATGCTGACTAAAACACTTCCATGCGCTGTTGATCCTGAGTTTGCATTTGAAGAAGACGAAGACGATGTCATTCAAATAAACATAGGCCATGATCATACGTATTGCGCCATAAGTGCTAAAAAAAAAAAACAGTCGGAACCACAAGTCAGTGACAAATTAGAAACTGCGGCTTTGTATTACTACGCTGGATTTTCGGCACGAAAACTGAAGAAGATATTAGGTAGCTGCCAGGCCTGTGTTCGTTTCATGATTGATGAAACGAATACAGTGACCGATGAAAAGCTACTGATACAAATAAGGGCTTATGCAACAAAAAACAACAGTTCTAATTTTGGACAACTCACTGTACCTTCAGCAATTTTTGTTGAAATTTTTAGAACCGTACAGCTAAAATTTGATGATAATATGATAAATTTCGAGAACAGGACGAAAATAATTGACTTATGGGTAGCTGAGATCTTACATAAATTTAACAAGGACAACAAACTATGCTGCACGATGGAGCATAGACATGCAATTGTTAAGTTTCTTTTTACGTCGATACTTAAGTTAACCATAAGGAACACGAACAAGGAATTGAACACAGATCCGAAAAAAAGTACATTTATAATAAATAATTTGGCAATTAATTGTGTATATATGTATTGTTTATTTATTTATCTATAATTTTTTTTCTAATAAAACATTTAATATCACAAAAAAAAAACATGCGTAAATTATTGGACTTTTTAATTGTTAAGTTTTGCTTCTCTGTGACAGAAGTTATTATTTATTTTTTATAATAAAAGAAATAATATCAAATATTACATGCATGCATTATTGAACTTTTTAGTTGTTAATTTTTTTTCCTCTGTATGTTTAGTATAACCCTCATTCTAAGTTTTTTGTAAAGAGGGTTGTATACTCTCACTGCCAGAGAGTTGTGAAGGGCTGATCCTTGCCTAGCTAGCTCATCTGCCTTCTCATTTCCCTTATAGCCCCTATGGCCCGGTATCCAGATAAGAGTGACGCTCATATCCAGTTCCTTTAAGGCCTCTTTACATTGCTGGACCAGTTTGGAGGATGATAAAGCTGAATCAATGGCTTTAATAGCTGCCTGACTGTCTGTTAGTATAGCTACATTTTGGTTCTGACGGATATTTTTAAGGGCCGTACAAGCTTCCCTTATCGCCAACAGTTCTGCCTGGAACACGCTGGCGAAATCGGGAAGTCTATAGGTTTTTGAAATCTCAAGAGATTCACAGAAGACACCTGCACCAACACCGCATTCCATCTTCGAACCATCCGTGAAGATAGCTGTGTCGAAGTCTTCCGTCACAACGCCTTCCTCCCAGTCGGTTCTTGACGGGAGCAAGACTCTAAACTTCTTTGAGGTGTCTAGGGTAGGGATGCAGTAATCGGTGGTTGTGGATAGGATGTCTGATGGTATCAGGCTTGTTTGGTTGCAGTGCCCGTAAGATCTAGGTTTCCAGCAGCCTATTTCTTATATTTATAAATAAAGTATTTTCAATTTACACCTCTAATTATTGTATTTTTCACTATGGAATCAAGAGGAAATAAGTTGGTAAGTATACGCCACAGATAAACTTCCAGACATTGACATAATATAATGGACTGCTAGTCACTTTTTCATTTAAACTTCGAAGCATGGAAAACGCGCTGGAATCGTTCTATAGCTGCCCAAGGGGACTACTTTGAAGCGAATGGCAGAGTTGTAGAGTAATTTTGAAATATACGGTTTTAATGGAATCAGTCTCATTACTTAATTGTCACACCTCGTATACGTATTTTCAAAAAAATATTACACTGATTGGACTTTTATTTTTTGAGAAAAACTTATTACAAAAAAACGGTTCCATGGGAGGTACCGTTTTGGAGCAATACCTACAAATTTTTTTTTAGATAGAATACATGAATGTTTAAAAAAATAAAATTCGAGGAAGTTTAAAAAATCCTAGTAGCCGTTTTGGAGAAAATTGAAAGTTTTGGTTTTTGGCCAACAAAATCGTATGGTGGTTATCCTAAATTTTGATCTTAAAAAAAAAAAAAAACTTGTACGTGTCAGCTCCGACGCGCGACTGGAGTTCACTCAATAAGAATGATTTGATTACCTTAAAATATATAAAACGCAAAGGATTGAATTCATATATTCATACATCTATTCATAATAATTTGATAAAATATATTATACTTAAATACTTATGGTAAGCAATATGAATGTCAACAACTTTGTTTAAAACGTTCTTACGTATTTTTAAATGAATCAATGTAGTTTCTTCTACAAACATTTTTGTAAATAATGAAAAAATCTACAAAACTGCATCATTACATTTTCAGAACAGTTACATTTCTTATCAACTTTTCATTAATTAATGATGAAAATTCAAATGGGTCCACATTTATCGTGCATTATTGCATACAAAATGAAACTGAATGTTGATAAATTCTACATTGAATTAAAGCCTGAAGCATTGTGCTTCTAAAGAGATCTTAATCTTGATCCGATTATTAGAACGCACGCTAGGATGTTTTTAATCGAAAAACAACGATCGAATTTTGGCCATATCGGGATTCTCCCACAGGTGATGTGTCATTTTGTACGAACCAAGCAGGTCGTTTGTGTGCAATGATATTTATTTTAAAATCGAGATTGTGAGGCTTGTATTAGACGTATCCTTACAAATAAGGTATCAAAATCACCGTTATTTCATGTATATTAGACATATGGAATTATCAACAACCAGTCTATAGGATTAAAACTTATATACCTACCAATTTATGTGAAAATGTCTTAATTGGCCATATTAATGAGTTACCGTTATAATTAAAGTATAATAAATTGAAGAGCATGAAATTCTGTATCATGTGTGAAAATTTCACCGTTCTACGTTGAAATCTCTGTTCAATGAAATAGATTCGACGTGGCACTAAAACTTTCACCCCCTATTTTCACCCCCCCCCTCGGTTATTTTTTTTTAAACTTTGAATATCATACTTATTTATGTTTAGTAAAAAGCCATAAAAATGAGTTTTAAACTTCTAACCTAATCGACCTCCATACAAGCTTTGACCTAACATTTAAACCCCTTTTATTGCGTGTGCCCTTCTCCAGGTTCTAGTCTGTCTTACTACCAAATTTCATCTAAATCCATCCAGTAGGTTAAAAGTTATTAAGAGGTAAAAAAAGCGTTAGTACCCAATTTTTTATAACGCTTTTTTCAATGATTGATTTTCCTATCCATATTTTTTCCATACCGGGGTCTATATATGAATCGATTCTAAAGGAGTAAACTCCAAAAAAATAAAAAAAAACTGGGATATGAGATCTTGCAACTCTAATTTTAAAGTTTGAAGTCAATCGGACCAGTGGTTAAGGCTGTAGTTGCCTGTAAACTCACAGACAGACGGATGGAATCGCCGGACCCACTTTTTTCGACTTATCTATCATCGTAATGTCATATCTCATCAAAATCTCAACTTTTTTACGAATTCAATACTTGCCATTCTATATGTCGCAAGTAAAAATTATGAAAAATCTCATTTTTAAGTCAAACAAAAAAAATTGCATCCGTCAAATTTTAATGGCAGGTCTCTCTGTCCAGATTTTGGATGAGACATGGATTATTTGAGACTCCATGTCTTTTCTTAGATAAGTATGGTTTTAGATAAGTAGAGCAGAGAGATATGTAGAGCAATAAAAATGTAAGTCCATATATTTATATTGTGCGATGTGTGTTTTAAGAAAAAAAAATCATTACACACATTGACTAATAGGTACCTTTATTGCACAAATAGATATTAATCTAGAAATGAATAAAAATAGTATGACATAGAAGTACGAACAAAATTATCGAAAGTCAATTCAATACTCTTTCTTGAAAAGTGAAAAATAAATTCTCTCATTAGTTTCAAACTAGCAATTCTTTGCAAACAAAAAATACAAAACAACCAATTCCAGGAAATAATGTGAACCATATTTTGAAAACCTGTAACTTGATAGTAGGGTCGACGTACTTTATTTTTGCTTGCAAAAATCTGCTTGAGGCAGAAACCGAAAAAAAAATTCCCAGAAAAATATTCCCTTTACCGTCACAAATAACAACAAGAAGGCGAGTAATATTTTGACGTTTTATATTTTTCATCTTCAATCTGTCTTCTCTCCTTACACGTTCAGAAAGAAAACTCAAAAAAATCTTCTCTTTCTTGCTTCTTGTTTTCATTATTTCATTCTACTTTCCAATGTATTCCCCTTGCTTCTTGCTTTTCTTGCTTGCTTTCAGCGCCACACCGTTTTGCGGATATAGCTGGTACTTCAGAATCTCCAACCATTCCACGACTATAATTTATATAGACAAAGGAATCTATAATAGGCTAGTATTGGCTGTAGTTGGTGCGTGGAGCACTGTTTTCCCTAGGTCTGCGGACTGGCATGCTTGCATATGCTCGGCTCGAGCTCGCCGGAGTCGTGGGATCTTGTCTGCAAACCTAGGAAACCAACCTATTACATTTTGTTCATGCCATAGATTTGATCCTAATTAATCGAGAAAGAGAACACAAAAGAAAAACTAAAGTAGCAGACGGACATTGCCACTAGAGGGTGCCGTGATGTTAATCGGCATCCTAGGGAAAACAGTGCTCCACGCACCAACTACAGCCAATACTAGCCTATTATAAAAATGGCGCCCGCAACGTTTGTCTTTGTCTTTCGTCCTCTATCTTCCAAATTTCAAATTTTTCCTTTATTGCTTCTGTTTTCATCCTTGGTAACTCGTATGTCGTGCAACGGAAAGCCATTGGGCATATCGATTGCATTTGCGACGAGATAACAAGAGGATGAAAACAGCAACAATTAACCTATGTTTTTTCGTCCTTACCCTTTCTTTTTTCTGTTTACATTTTACCTTCCTATCTTTCTAATTTTCAATTTTCTTTTCAATCGTCTAGTTTTCCTACAAGTTTTGGTGTCCTGTAGTTGACGTTAAGTCGCACAACTGCCCAAATACTTTTTTTTCTTCTTTTTGTGTTGTTTCCTACTGCATTATGTCTTTTCGCTAAGTTTATGAACTGGTGAAAATTGCGAATGCAATAGTAAACAACAAACTATCTTGTCCTATGTCAGCTTTTGTGTAACTATTTGCCCTAGAGGGATAAATTTCAAAAATTAGTCCGTCTGTCAGCCATTTGAGGTCAGTTAAGAGAAGGAGTCACCGTTTCAGCCAACCGACTCGTCAAAAAAATGGAATTCTTCGCCACCAAATCAGTTGCCTGAAGCATCCCCGATCATTACATGCAAATACACATACAATAAATTTTTTTTTTTGAAAAATACAATATTAACTCGTATATCAACATTAATGTTAAAATTTACATTTTCTTTTTTTCTACATACAAATACCAAATTATTTCGTTCATTTTTTTTTCATTTAGTTTGTTTTTGTTTTGATTTCGTTGTGTTCAATTCGAAACAATACAAACATTTCTTATTTTTATATAGAAAATAGGTTTAATTTTTTTCGAGTTTTCGAATTACTTTTGTTTTTTCTTTAATTTCAAACGAGATTTCAATTTACATTAAAATTGTTTCTTAGTTTTGAAAGATTCTTTTTCGTTATTAGTTACATTTTTTGTTGGTATTTATTATTTTCGTTATTTACTTTTTTTTTCTTTCTTTACATTTTGCTTTTTTTTGGTTTTGTATATCTTTTTGGTTTTTGGTCATTTTTTTTTTGTTTTCAACGTTTACTTTAATTTTCAATTACTTTAAGTTTTGTTAATTCATTTTTATTACATTCTTTATATTTTTTTTTTTACATTTTTTTCAATTTATTGATTTTCTTTTTGTAAATTTACATTTTGCAAGTTTACATTTTTCTTGTTAAATTATTTTGTTTTTCTATTCTAATTCTAAGTTTTTCTTACATTATTGTTTTTTTTTGTTTTTTTTTTGTTCAGTTTACATTTTTTTGGTAGCAGTTTCTTATATATTTTTCTGTTCTCTTGTATATATGTATATTTATTTTCGTTAACTTATTACTTTTTTTTGTCACATTTTTTTTGTTAATTTATTATTCTTTTGTACATTCATTTTTTTTTCTTGTTTAAATATTTATATCACATTTTTTTTGTTGTTAGGCCGTGTGCGGATTGGATGAATTGTGGTTAAAAAATAAAAATGGATGAATTTTTAACCACTACTGTCATATTTTAACCTGCTCAGCAACTAGTCAAATAATGCGAAGTGTCAAAATTTAACTAAACGTCAATTTTTAACCCATTTTTAACTGAATTCGCACACGACCTTAACTTTTAATTCTAATTCTTTTACATTTTGCTTTCGTTAATTTTTTTTGGTTACAGTAATTCCGTTTCTTTTATTTATTTACATTTACTTTTTTTGTTAATTTTTACAATATTTTTTTTTGCTTCTTTTTGTTAAATTATTATCTCTGTTTTTTTTTTTGTTACAATTTTGGTTAACTTATTTATTTATTTATCCTTTTTTTCTCGTTACAATTACAACTTATTTATTTATTTAACATTAGTACATTTTTTTTGTTCTTCGTTAATTTATTTATTTACTTATTTATGTTTTTTTGTTCCTTATTATATATTTACTGTTATTTGCAATTCTTTATCAAAAACAAATACATAAAATTAAAAACATATATACATACATTTATCCAATTAAAACCAAAAAAGAGACGAATATCAAACAAAACCCAAAATGAAGGAAAACCAAGAAAGCGAGGCTATAAGAAAGAACTTACGTTCTCAAGGTCCAATAGCTCAAAACGACAAAGAACGCCTATTAAACAGCATTAGCCCCATGCTTTTTAGTCACCCTCCTCCCAGCAACAATCAGCAAATCAATAACGTTAATGATTCAGGAGCCAATCAGAATTTTGACACTGACACTTTGGTTGAGCAGAGACCGCGAGTTCTTCGAACCCCAGTGGGCATGATGAGCTCACAACGAGGTGACATATCCGAAGAGACGGTCAACGATCAAAGCCAACATCTGATAGGTAGGGAGCAAGTGAGTGATTCATTAGCGCAAAGCTTAATGAATGTTTCAAATGAGTCCAATTCCCTAGCTGCCCAAGCTATAGTAGCTTGAGTCATCTAGGAGCAGCAGGCGGTGAAACGGATGTCATTGGTAGGATCCGTGACGAACCCATTTTAGAAAGCCAAGGTAACAGAGATTCACAGAAACATACAAATAATGAGGTTCCAAATCCATCAGACCAAGTGCCTGATAGTATGAAGGCATATATTAATCTGACACTTGTTAATGCCTTCGCTTCATACGCAGAGTCGATGAAGTCGGAGATTTCCGAAAGCATCGAAAAGATTATGAAGGACAACTTCATAGAATTCTTAGGGGAAGTCTGAGATTCGTAGGCCACCGGACTTCTACGGTAGGGTGGGATATGGCCATGCCGATTAACATCACGGCACCCTCTAGTGGCAATGTCCGTCTGCTACTTTAGATTTTCTTTTGTGTTCTCTTTCTCGATTAATGAGGATCAAATCTATGGCATGAACAAAATGTAATAGGTTGGTTTCCTAGGTTTGCAGACAAGATCCCACGACTCCGGCGAGCTCGAGCCGAGCATATGCAAGCATGCCAGTCCGCAGACCTAGGGAAAACAGTGCTCCACGCACAAACTACAGCCAATACTAGCCTATTATAAACCCCGTAGCATAAACGTAACGTCTCAAAAGCTGTGGCAAAAGTAGAAATGTTTTCTACTTTTTCATATGAATTTGCTCACCGACATGTTTTCTTGTTTGTTGGTGTGAAAATTTTACTTGATTCTTACTTCCTTTTCGCTTCAGCTGTCGGTTTAGTTTTCAAAAAAAAAAAAATGAAATTTTGGAGAAAATATGTTTGACGAACATAAAATAAAATAAGTAAAATGACAGATGTCAGTCAAAGTTCAATCCAAAGTATAGAAGCGTAACGGAGTCAGCGCTAACAGCAAACAGCTTTGTGTTTTCCGCTTTACTCTGTTCTTTGCACTGATACAGAGATCAGTAATATAGAGATAAGGGGTTCTTTGACGTTTATTTTTGTTATGTATGTATGTATGTGTGTTTATTTAGCTTTTCAACTATTTGATTACAAATGATATAAATTTACATTAATTTTTGTTACATATTATATGGAATGGAATAAGAGAGCTTTACATCAAATAAATAATTTAACAATTGTTTAAATAAACTTAATACTATAATTATGTATATGAATGTTTCTAGTAATATAATTTACATTTATAATGATACATTGCGCTGAGTTTTTATATGCGCTATAATTTTTCGTTTGAAAACGTTTAAATTTAATTCAGTCTTTAATTCACTTGGTAAATCATTGAAAGCTTGAAGTCCTTTGTAAAAAATACGGTTCTGACTCGCAGTTGTTCTTGCCATAGGTAGTCTAAAATCTTGATTTTTTCTTAAATTAAAGGGTTGCACATTACCAACATAGTTTAACAAACGTGAGAAATAAATCGGCATGAGATTGTTTTTTATTTTGAAAACAAATACCAAAACATTCAAAAGGATCCTTTCTCTAACATTTAACCACATCAACACATCCAACATATGCTGCCCATAATCTCGTAAAGGCCCTAACTACAAAATTTTCGATTTTGATTTTTTTGCATATTTGGACTAAGGGAAGTTGCTCTGATTTTTTCACATTTATTTCTTGAGCCTGAATCTTAAAATAAGCCATAAAAGTCAAATTTTCAAAAGCCCTAAGTACAAATCATGAGGACAAAAATTTTAAAAAGCCCTAATTTACCACATAGGGCTTTTTATAAACTACTGCATGCAGAAAATAGACCCAAGATTTTTTTTGAAAAGCCCTATGTGACACTTAGGGCTTTTTGTGAATTTTCTTGTGTTATTTCTCCTTTAAAAGTAACAATACATAATATCAAAAATATATCTGTGGTTACGAGGAAAACCGCTAAAGTCAAGTTTAGACAAAATTGAAATTTTGGTTTCATTAAATTAAGAGTGTCCGAATCAATTTTGAATTTTTTTTTTAACTCTGCTCGAAATTGAACAAACAATTTCCAAAAACTAACCAACTACAGTCAATTTTGTACATCCTCCTCAAGAAAAATAAAACTAAATTATATCGAAATTGATCTTAAGTTGACTTAAGACTATACTCTTTTCTTCTTTACTTATGGAACAACAACTAATAACAATTTTTTTTTGGAATAACAGCTAAATTCCGGATTTACATAGCAAGATTCTCCATTACCAAAAGGAAGAACAGAACTTAACTTAACTCAATGAAAACAAGGATTCTCTTCAAGGAAAAAAGCTAAAGTAATTAATTTTTCTTCCCATGTTCTTCCAATGTTTCGTAAATTGTTGAATTTTATGTAATATTGA
Organism: Sphaerophoria taeniata; assembly: GCA_943590905.1. Classification (NCBI taxonomy): domain Eukaryota; kingdom Metazoa; phylum Arthropoda; class Insecta; order Diptera; family Syrphidae; genus Sphaerophoria; species Sphaerophoria taeniata. The sequence continues at coordinate 267,609,423 of OX016540.1, forward strand.
AAAATGATGAAAATTGACTTTAGCGGTTTTTCCTTGAGATCACAGATACTGCAAGTCAGTTTTTAAATTTTCAACGGTTTTTCTCTTAGAAGCCTGGTTTTAAAAATTAAATTTTGTTTTTAATGATAAAATAATCAATTCTTACAAGTTATCACCTCAATCAATGAACCAGTTCATTCTTTCATGTCCTTTGAGTGTTTTCATTTGATTTGTACTACTGAATCGATTAACTTAACTTTTTAAAAAGTCAGGTTTTATTAAACCATCATCATCTTGTTCGCTCCCAGCCCAGAATCACACCTATCAGTACAAAAATGTGTTTGGAAACAAATGTCTTCCAATTTTTCCTGAAAATAGCAACATTTTCTAGAACAATTTTCCTGTCACCAAGGTTGTTAGTCTCTGGTTATAAATACAAAATGTGAAAAAAACATTTTTTTTTTAATAAATGATTGTTAACAAAATCTAATTTTTTTTTTTGATTTTTGTTTTCATTTATTTTTTTCAAAACAAAAGAATTTAAATACAAATTTCTTGCAACACGGTGTACATAGGGCTTTTTAAATATATCTTTTAAAATACTAAAAGCCCTTACTACGCTATTTTCTACATACGTCTTAATTTTTAAAATCAGGTAATTGGTAAAAATAAAGCACATACTTAGCCTTAAAACAAATATTTTTTGAATTTTTTAAAATTCTTTATTCAGGTTGCGGTAAGTGATTTAGTGTTTTCCCCTATAACTCAGAAGTATGAAAAATGTAGTTAGGGCCTTTACGAGATTATGGGCAGTATGACATATAGGTGTATAAATATTGCACTTTAACATAATTCTCATGGCTTTGTTTTGAAGTTTTTGGAGTCTATTTAACATACTTTGATTCGACAAAAAAAGGACAGATGAACAATATTCAAAATGGGGTTTTATAATTACGTTAAATATTTGTATTGCACTTAATGTTGATATATTTTTACAAATTCGTTTAAGTAGATTTATTTTCTATTACAATTTTCTTTTCAATATAGTCAATATGTTTATTAAATGTCAACTTATTATCTATGACAACACCAAGATATTTTATATCTGTTACCACTTCAAGATTTTGACCATCAACTTTTATATTTACAGCAGAATCTCCTCTTAAATTATTACTTAAAATCATAATTTTGGTTTTAGCAACATTAAGCTTTAATCTATTTGCTCTGAGCCAAAAACTAAGGCTGTCTAAATCGAATTGCATTTTCATATATACTGATATACGAATTTTTCCCTTTTCGACTTTATAACAATCTTCAAATGGAGTCACTTTTTCTGTATGGATACACTATCCAGTGTATTATAGAGATCAGTGAGGAGATGGGAATCCAAACTGTCAAAATGACAATGCCTACAAGCTTTTTTTCAAGTTTACTGCAAGAGTGTGCGTGTGTTTACCAATACCTCAGTATCTCAGTAAACTTGACCATACCACCTGAATTTTGTTGCTGTTTTTTCTCATTTTTTCACATACACGAGGTAGCAGTAAAATAAAATTTGCGGTATCCGATCCGGAGGGTAAAACGCATATCAGTTTCCGATCTCCTTTTCTCTCTGAGTATGCGTGTATGAAAAAAATGAAATTTGAGGTATTTGGAGGTTAAAACGTAGGTAGGTTTCCAAATTTGTTATTTCTGATCAGTGCTTCATTCCATCTCTGGTTGAACGTTGAAGTTGAAGTGTTGCTCGTCTTTGTTCAGAAATTTATTGAATAGAATATTCCCCATCCCAATTTCGAAGAAGATCTTAGTGCGAGTGTGTATTTCGTCTTAAAAGTATAACAGTAAATTAAAATCATTTTGAGTTAAAGTGCTAGAATATTAAGTAAGGTCCAGGCGTTGCAGTTTGCAGAACTTCAAAGTTTTAATAAGTAAGTTTATTTATATCAAGTTTTTCTTGTAATAATCAGCGTATATCTAATAATGAGTAGTAATATTGCATAAATAATTAAAATTATGATAGAATGTAATCATATCAATCAAATATTACTATTCTAAAAAAGTTTGTACCAAACTTAAAATTTTGGCTTATAATGGCGAAAAAAAAATTATATATTTTTTTTTAGTTGCGATTTCGTCAATATTGGCAATGCAATCAGAGATTATGTATGGGCGTTGCTTTATAAGGTATAACAGAAAAGTACAGCTGTTTGGTGTTCATTGACACATTTGATGTTCCAAACTGTTCTGATTTGGTGTTCATTGAGTCCGTCTAGAACAGTTTGGGACAGGATTTTCTGTTCCATCTTTTTAGGTAGAACACATTTTGTGTTCTTAACTTTTCCAACCTGTTCTGACATTTCTCATGAAGCTGTGCTGTACTGTGCTGTCTTTTTTTTCGCTGAACAAATTGCCTTGTTCGTCCCCACCTTGAATATGCTTCACAGATTTGGAGTCCTTATTATGACGTTCATATTGACAGGTTAGAATCGGTGCAACGTAATTTTACTCGTTTCGCATTAAAAGGTATTCAATGGCATGATCCTCGAAATATTCCATCTTATGAGGATCGAGTATCACTTCTTCAAATGCAAACGCTGTCTCAAAGAAGGACCAACAATGATATAGTTTTCCTTCATCAACTTATTACAGGCGTCACAGATGCACCAGACCTTCTTAGTGCTATACTTTTTCAGTATCGGGGAGGAGGTTATCACCTTCGTAGCACCGATCTAATTAAAGTCCCAAGACATAGGACCAATTACGGAATGCATGAGCCCTTGACAGGGATGAGTAGGCTTTTGAATTATAATACGGATCTTATTGACTTTCATATTAATAAGAATAAATTAAAGATTATGCTGAAAACCAGTGTGGCACGCTCTTAAATGTTTTTGTTGTCTATTCATGTATTTTTTTTTATTATTTGTTTAAAAAATAAATAAAAAACTGACTCTTTTTTTATTTTTTTATTGTATTTTTTACGAACTTGACAAGTGTCTTCTACACGCGTATTTACTTTTTTCTTTGTTTTTTTTTTATATTTTTAAAATGTTTGGCTTAAAAAAATTTTAATTTTTGATTTTAAAATTTTGCATTTTTCTTTTTTTTTTATTTTTGTAATTATTTTAATTTAAATTTAAATTTATTTTGTTTTTCCCGTTGTACCTGCTTGTATTAAGCAGTCCCAAACTCTTGTCTTCCTATTACCTATTCGTGCCGCCATCACTTTTTTTTTATTATTTTATTTGTTTCAAATAATTTCAAATAAAGTGCCGATACGACTAGCAACCGTAATTGTAATCGTACTCGGTGAAAATGGACCCCAGCGCGTGCGGTATCTGGGGGGGAAAGAGGCGTGGGATTAAAAAAAAAAAAACAAAGCTATAGTGTCAAGTGGCCGACCCATAGAATCCGTCAATCTGGCAGCTTCAACGAATACGTTGTTGACAACGTATTTGTCGGAGGGAACCGTCCCATAGAATACGTTGTATACTTTGACAGTTTCATTTGCTTGGTGTAAAACAAAACAACGAACAAAAAAAAATTAAATTAAAACATTAAAATTGTGTCAAAATGATACTTTTGCACAAAGTTTTGATCATTCATTGCTTTTCCTTGTTGCTGTGGAAACACATTGAGTTGACTGTTTGTCAAATTTATTTGTCAACGGATCAACGGACGCAAAAAGTAGAAAGTTAACCAACTCTATCCGTCGCACACGCAAAATGACTACTTTAGGAGGCCAAAAATCATAGACGTGGAAAATTGTTTTTATATCTGATTTTTATTGGGTTCCTGACCGATACATTATCAAAAATAATGAATGGACACACGGTACACTTAAAACAAATAGAACGGTTAAATTAATAAAAAAAAAATATATGAATTTAGGAAAAGTAAAAAAAAAATAATCATATTTCACTAAACAATAATTTATTAGTGGTACTTGTGAAAAAAGAAATAGTTAATTATCAATCATCTACAAATAAATAAAAAAAATCATCTAATTTTTTTCAGATTTTTATCCATACCCCTTACTTTTTTTTTTACTGGCCCTGTATCGAAGTGAAATTCTAATACTAGGGACTTTGCGGCTGATTTTTTGATTATTCCCGTATATCTCCATTTCGGCTTTACCGATTTTGTTAAAATTTTGCACAATTATACGAAACATTATCCTTAGTGATATTGCATTCCAAGTTTCTATTTCAAATATATTCTTCAATAACAAAAAAATCGGAAAAGAGATCCATTTTTGTAGTACCTTTTGGGTTTAAAACACTCTTTTCTAGATTTCTCAAAAACGGCTCAACCAATTTTTTGGAAATTTCGTCAACACGTTTATATGCGATGTCTGAATAATGCTGCATGCCAAAAAATGTGTGTTTTAATTTCCCTGATTTTTTATACAAGGAAATTAAAACACTTGTGAAATTTGTGAAGTATTAGAACTTCACTTCGATACAGGGCCAGTAAGGGGTATAGATGAAAATCTGAAAAAATTAGATATCTTCATTAATTTTCCAAAAAATAAGCAAATAAGAACCACTCTAATGTATATACATATATTTCGAGTGACTTGGATCACTCCGACTACCTGTCAATAAAAGAAGATAGTATCACAATGAGTTGATTTGAGTTCTCAAAATTCACAATAATAACGGTCAACAAACGACTTAATGCAAATATCAAGGACAGAAAGCGGTACCTAGCGGAACTTTTTTTGTAAGTCTAAGTAAACATGAATTTTAAAGAAAAATTTGTCTAGAACCGCAATATAATATTTTAATACTTACCATCACATTGTTTTTTATCAAACGGTCTTTTTTAAATGTACATATCTGTAGATTTCATACCCTTGATCACTGTTTGTATTTTAGCACGAGATTGAATTAAAAATGCGTGATGTTTCATTGACGTTTTAGAGAGCAATTAACCGTACCATCACTTCGCTCTTTTGCCGGACTCTCGCAGTCTTTTATTTTGAACATTACAGAGGCGACTTATGCCCTTTGTGATTCCTAGACCATCTGACTAAAAAAATACAAGCTTATTTAGACTCTATCTTTATTTTGATAAACCGCTTTTTGGCCTCTTAAAGCAGTAATTTTGCCGTGTGTGCGTCGTGTCCGTCACATGCGTTGCTTATTCCATTCCATTGTTTTTCTATGTAGGTAGTACGCGGGACCTGGCAATCGATTGTAGTGCCATCTTGGGTTCTAGCACAGTGCTATTTTTAATTTTACATATGTTTGGTATTGGGTTTTTTTTTTGGTTTTGATGTAGCACAAAAACTCGTAAAACCCATTCTTATTATTATATAATTAGAATATATTATTATACTTGGTAATTTTATAAACAATGGTATATTCTATTGTGCTGTCAGTTGAGGCGATTAGCAATGATCGTTATCAGTTGTAAACAAAGAGAAGACAAAAGAAAAAGAGCGTATGTATTTTCTCTTTCCTTCCTTTAAGTTTCTTAATGCCATCTCTTTCTACTACTGAGAATGTATGTGAACTGATAAGAAAATTATGCTGAGTTTCCCTACTCATTATTTGATGTACTCTGGTAATAATAGCGTTTATGCGATAAGTCATCTTTGGAAATACGTAAATGTATGTACATAACATTGTATGTAGATGATAAGGCCATAACAAAACAACGCCAACATGTTTATTTAAAGATTGTTTATAAAGAATCCAAAACTCAGTTGATTCTTGTTAAGTTGTTATTATCCAAGACAAGCGAATTTAATTTGAGCGTGAAAACATATTGTTATATTCGGCTTGGTCCGACAATTAAAACTTATTCACTTTTTAAATAAAACACAAGTTCACTTTATTCAAATCACTCACAAAATTATTTATTCAACACTTTCAATTATAACTTTTCAAACACAGTGTACTTTACTTATCGCAGTTCACAATCAACTATCCCTGCTTCGCTTCCGAATCGGTTATTTATACTTTCTGATAATGGTTCTAGAAACTACTAAACCGAATGTTCCAGAAGTTCTCTTTTTAACCACTAGATGTTGCCCCTCATTTTTAACTGTCATACTCATAAGTGTTTACTACTACAATTAAACTTATTGCTACATACTTATTTCCTATAAAATGATATTAGAGTTATAGTAAAGAGAGTAAGAGTAGTATGTACATTAAATATAAAAAGAGATACGGAGTAAGTAAAGAGAGTAAGAAAAGTGTATACATTAAACAGAGTGTAAGAGATAATAACGTATACACATTAGACATTACAATAGAAGGAGATACAGAGCGTATGAGATAAAATAAAGTGTATTCACATTACATTGCCCCCTCCTTAGGATTGATCGTCCCGAACAAATCCATCATCTTCATCACCACTGAAGCGATGTAGTCGGTCGCGATGTACGACTTTAAGTTTACCTCTGACTCCTTTTTGTATCCGGTACACGACGTCGTTGATTTTGCTAATCACTGTATATGGACCTTCCCAGTCCCGTTGAAGTTTCGGTGACAACCCTTTTTGTCGATGGGGATTGTAAAGCCACACTCGATCTCCTGCTTGGAACTCTGTTGTTGTCGCTCGTATATCGTAGCGTGTCTTCATTCGGTCACTGAACATATTAATTTTTGACCTGGAATCGTCGTGGATCTGAAGGAGTCTTTCTCTGAGGTCATCCAAGTAGTCATCATCGGCTTGCGGTTCCGACGTGGGACATCCAAATTTTATTTCGCTCGGCAGTCTGATGTTCCTTCCCATCAAAATCTCAGACGGTGTATGGCCAGTTGAGCTATGTCTTGCACTTCGATACGCCATCAAGAACAGTGGAATGTGTCGATCCCAATCTCGCTGGTTGTCGTCCACAACTTTGCAAAGATGTTCCTTAAGGGTTCGGTTGAACCGTTCGACCATGCCATCAGATTGTGGGTGGAGTGGTGTTGTCCTTGTCTTCTTGATGTGAAGAAGCCCACAAACTTCCTGGAATATGTTTGATTCAAAGTTCCTTCCCTGGTCGGAATGCAGTTCTAATGGAACACCGAATCTGCTCACCCAGTTGAACACAATTTGGTCTGCGACTGTTTTGGCTTCTTGATTCGGTATGGCGTATGCTTCAGGCCACTTGCTGAAGTAATCCATGACGACCAGAATATAACGATTTCCATTATTTGTTTCCGGAAATGGACCCGCCACGTCTATTGCAATCCTGCTGCATTTGGCTGTGATTCTTTTTGTTCGGGCCTTTGGTGGCAGCACAGGTATCACATTTTCGGCACCACTTCTCGACATCTTCCCTTGCATGTAGCCAATAGAATCGTTGTCGAACCTTTTCTAGCGTCTTGTTTACTCCTAGATGGCCTCCCGAAACTCCATCATGCATCTCTCGCAGAACGTCCACAATCTTCGATCTCGGTAAGACTAGCTGCATTACATAGGACTTTCCATCTGCTGATTCCCATTTACGTCGAAGGACACCCTCTTGGACATGCAATGAGTCCCACTGTGCCCAATAGGCCTTTAGAGCCGGACTTCTGTCGGAGATATCGGCCCATTCTGGTTTTTCCTGGTGTTCCTTGCATGCGAGGATGGGTTCAATATCTGGGTCCTCTTGTTGAGCCTTCCTCAACTCGTCGTTGCTCCAGCCATAAATGGTATCGGTTCTGGTTCGTTGAACAGTAACCACTTCTTTTTCTTCTTGGCGTCTGCAATGCTTACAGTCTTGCTTACATGGTCTCCGAGACAGTGCATCAGCATTTGAGTGAAGCTTCCCCTTCCGATGTTGAATTTCATAATCGTACGTCTGCAGCCTCTCAATCCATCTCGCCACTTGACCCTCTGGATTCTTGAAATTCAAAAGCCAGTTTAGTGCTCCATGGTCGGTTCGGAGAAGAAACTTCTGTCCATAGAGATTCTTATGGAAGTGCTTTGTTGCCAAAATCAGTGCAAGAAGTTCTCTTCTGGTCACACAATAGTTTCTTTCCGACTTTGAGAGTACCTTGCTGTAATAGGCAACCACCTTTTCTTCGCCATCATGTACCTGTGACAATACAGCACCAATCCCGACATTGCTGGCATCAGCATCAATGATGAACGGTTTTCCTGGAGTCGGGTAGGTCAGCACTGGTGCATTACACAAGCGTTGCTTGAGCTCTTGAAAGCTGCGCTCGCACTCACCTGACCATTTAAACTGCTTTCCCTTTTCCGTTAGCTGATGTAGACTCTTGGCGATCTCAGCAAAATTCTTGACGAAGCGCCTATAGTAGGTGGCTAGACCCAGAAAGCTTCGGAGTTGATGTTTGTCCTGTGGTGTTGGCCAATTCTTCACGGTGTCAACCTTATCAGGATCCGTCTTAACTCCTTGTGTTTAGGATTGAATGCAATTTAAATTTATTATTGTTAATTTATCTATTTCATTAATTTTCTGTTTACTTTTGTTAAATTGTTCATTTACCCTATGTTTCTATGTTAACAGTTAATTGCTTGCAAATTTGTATCATGTCTTTATCATTCGCTTTAATTATGCTCTTTGTGTTTATTTATGAACAGTTGCATTGAAATCGAGAGAGTTGAAAATACTGGTTTCTTGTATAACTCAATTTCGATGCAAGCATTTTCTCGTCCATTTTGGATTGCAGACATCGAGAGGGTAACATCTATAAATAAACATTGTTCTTAACTGATTACGCTGATTTTTGATTTAATTTTATGGTTCATGAAATAATATTTGGAACGTTTCATCTTTAAGAATTTGTGGTCCTTCGATGCTTTTGGAAGCGTTTCATTATTAAACATTTTGGTCCAAATTCGAGCCGGATCCATTGATTTCGTTAAATTTTTGTTAAAATTTGTTTGCAAAAGAACTTTTGTTAATTGGTGCTTGTCAAATTCGTGATTTTCGTTATTACCTTCGTCTGCCCTCGTGGGTGCCTGTACCTAGAACATTACAGTTTGATAAGTTAACTGTACTATTGACTATTTCGTTCTTTATTAAATCGTTGCTTATTTATCGTTTATTCCGCTAATTTCGCTATATTACACGAACTCTTATCCAAATATAAATTTGTTAGAATGGCATCTGAGTCGCAGCCGGTTACATTGCCTGTGCTCCGTAGCACACGTGGTCACTTAAAAGGTTCCCTTACGAAGTTAACTAATTTCATTGAAACCATTTCGGACGCAACTTCGCGTGCCGAATTAAAGATTCGCTACTATAAAGTCGAAGATTTATGGAAAGAATTCATCGTGACGCAAAAACAATTGTACACGTTTTCTGATACCGAAAACTATACGGATCCTATCCCGGAATTCGAAGAATTCGAAGCAAAAGTTTTATTCGTCAAATCGAGACTCCTAGCAGCCATAGATGAACGCGAACAAAATGAAAGAAAAAATGATGTAATGTCTCAAATAGCCACACAACAAAAAGTTTTGATTGACACATTAAGTCAGTCCAATCCTGCCGTAAAACAGGATGATGGCTTTCTTCCATCTGTTCGAATCGAACCATTTTCGGGGAACTACAAAGACTGGCCCTCATTTAGAGATACATTCCAAAGCGTGGTGTCAAACAGGCCTAATTTATCACCAATTCGGAAATTTCAGTTTTTAATTTCCTGTCTTCGCGGTGATGCATTAAGTCTCCTTAATCATATTAAAGTGTGTGACGACACATATGAGGAAGCATGGGAAAAACTCGAGAAGCGTTTCAATAGACCGCGTCATATTGTAAATAATTTCGTGAAAGCATACATGGAGCTACCTTCAGTTCATACTTCGAACGTTAGTGTTTTGCGAAAAATCTCAGATGGGGCAGATGAAATAGTCAGGGGTCTTACATCCATTTCATCGCTTACCAGAGATCCATGGCTTATCTATATTCTATTAAATAAGCTGGACCCTGAAACGCGTCAGGCGTGGTCTGAGGAATATTATTCGGAGGACTGCCCTACTATAGGTCAATTGTTAGATTTTTTGGATCGTCGTTGCGAGGCCTTAGAAAGTTGTAGGACAAGTGCCCGTGAAACCAACCTAACAAAAAAGCCGCCAGTTAAAAGCATGCATGCTTCCACCTCAATAATATGCAAGAAGTGCAACGCAAACTACGGTCTTCCTCAGTGTCAAATGTTTCTCGATATGGATGTTCAATCTCGTCGAGAGTTTGTAAAAACTAATAAAGTCTGTTACAATTGCCTTCGCAGTGGACATCCTTCAGCACGTTGCCAATCCAAATTTCGTTGCAGGACATGCAATACTCGTCACCATAGTTTGGTTCATGACGACTCCATAAATTCGACCGCTAGATCATCAAGTTCTTCTACAAATAACAATTCGCTCGTTTATGATCCTAACAAAGATTTTGTGCCACAAACAAATAATACTTCGCTTCGTTCATCCCAAACAACAACCTTCGGTTCCGCGAACCTACATAACTCGGTAAACACTCCTTCGACTTCGACACAAGCTTTAATCAATAATCATTCCCATTCAACGCACATTACAAATCATTCGATTACAACATTACTCCCAACCGCGCTCGGAAAAGTCGTCGACGTAAATGGTAAATCGCAGCTAGTCAGGATTCTGATTGACACAGGGTCTCAGGTGTCTTTCGTCACCGAGTCATGCGCTCAAAGACTCGGATTAAAACGCCAAAATGCTCGTATACCAATAAGTGGTATAGGATCTACACAAGCTGGTAGATCTAGAGGCCTTATCTCGTTGGCAATTACTTCGCGTTGCGATACGTATAGTATTTCCGTTAATACGTATATTTTATCGAGCGTTACAACTAACTTGCCAACATATTCGTTTACCGTCGAAGATTGGGACTATTTACATCAAATTGAATTGGCCGACCCGTGGTTTAATCAATCCCGCCCGGGATTTTACTCGGAGCAGATAAAGCTTGGGACATTCTACAAGGGCAATGCATCAATGGCAAGCAAGGATATCCCATCGCACAACGAACTATATTCGGTTGGGTTTTGGCTGGACCATTACCCTTTACAAACGAACCCTGCTTTACTTCGCATCATGTCCATGTAAATATCGATTCACTTTTACAAGCTTTTTGGACCATCGAAGAGGTCAACCCTAAATCTATCGTGTCGGATGAAGACAAACAAATCGAAGAACATTTTGTTAAAACCTATCGTCGGGATTCGTCAGGGAAATATATCGTCGATTTACCCTTTAAATCTCCACCTTCCTTTGGCAATACTTTAACCGGGGCCATTTCGCGTCTTAAGTGGATGGAGAAAAAGTTTTCGAAAAATCCAAATCTTCTTGAAAGTTATACACGGTTTCTTGACGAATATTTAAGCCTAGGGCATATGTCGCGAGTCCCTACTGCAGAAATTTCAAATCCAAATGTGTTCTATCTACCACATCATGCTGTTTTGAAACCGGACAGCAGTTCAACAAAGCTCCGTGTCGTATTCGACGGTTCGTTTAAAGACACAAACGGGAATAGTCTTAATGACGCGCTTATGATCGGCCCACCCATTCAGCGCAATCTTTTTTCTGTCTGCCTTAGATTTCGCCGACATAAATTCGTCTTTACCGCAGACATAATTAAGATGTTCCGTCAAATTCTGATTTCCGAACAAGATACCGACTTCCAGCGTATAGTATGGCGGAAATCACCAACGGAACCTGTACAACATTTCCGATTACGCACGGTTACATACGGAACGTCTTGCGCTCCGTTTTTGGCTGTTCGGGTTCTAGAACAATTGGCAAGAGACTACCGCGAAGAATTTCCAATTGCTTCAGATATAATTTTAAATGACTTTTATGTTGACGATGTCGTGTCGGGTGGTGATACTTTAGTTGAAGCAACATTCAAACGCGATTCATTAATCAAACTCCTCGACAAGTGCAACATGCGATTAAGCAAATGGCAAAGTAACTGCCCAGAACTTCGCCAGGGCTCAGATAGTGATGCTATTCAGAACCTTTCGCTCGATGTAGAATCGGATTCGTGGTCAAAAGTGCTCGGTTTATTTTGGAACTCACAAACAGACGTTTTTAGTTTTCGCTTAAATTACAACCCTGAAGATACAATTACAAAACGACAGATTTTAAAAGACATAGCTCGCATATTCGATCCCCTCGGTTTCCTTGCTCCCTCGGTAGTGCAGCTTAAAATCCTCTTACAAGAATTGTGGCAAAGAAATATTGACTGGGATGATAAGCTTCCATATCCAATTGCATGCCGGTGGAAAAAATATCGTGAAGAACTTCCGGCTCTCACAAAAATTGAAGTGCCACGCACGATCGGTCTAGGTCGAAGTGACTTTCAACTACACGCTTTTTCAGATGCATCGGCATCCGCGTATGCTGCCGTGATCTATTCGCGATATCAATTGCCAGACGGAACTTTTGAAATAAATATTCTCGCTGCCAAATCTCGGGTTTCTCCATTAAAACAACTGAGCATTCCGCGGTTGGAGCTATGCGGTGCTGTTCTCCTAACAAGACTTCTAATTGCAGTTCAAAACTCACTCGAGGTCACATTTGACAATGTCTTTGCTTGGTCAGATTCAAAGGTTGTCTTATCATGGCTATCTTCTCCACCTCGCCGTTGGAATGTTTTTGTCGGCAACAGAACTTCGGAAATTCTCAACGCAATCCCACGAAATCGATGGTTTCATGTCCGATCAGACGTTAATCCAGCAGACTGCGCATCGCGTGGAATTTCACCTTCTCAACTTCTAGAACATCCTATTTGGTGGAAAGGTCCACATTGGTTGAGGGAATGTAATGATGCTTGGCCAATAGTTCGAGATTTGGAGGATGATCCACTCTGTAGTCAGGAGGAAAAGATAGTTCCTCCACAATCTAACGTAACCGTCATTGATGTCCACCCAATTGAAGAACTTTCAACTAGAATCTCGTCCTGGAACATACTCATCAGAACTGTAGCGCGCACACAACGTTTCATTCAGAGATGTCGCAAAGAACATATTCCTCCTTCACTTCATCTTCAACCGAATGAGATTTTCAATGCTAAGAAGATTATCATAAAATGGCTACAAAATCGTCACTTTGGAGAATGCATAAAATCATTCAATCAACATGGTAATTTCCCTAAAAATTCGAAAATTATAAACCTCTCTCCTTTCTTAGATGAGCATGGGATCCTGAGGGTCGGTGGAAGAATTATAGAAGCCAACGTTTCGTTCAACACTAAACACCCAATCATCCTACCTAAAGGAGACATCATAACAAAGCTCATTGCTCTTGATGCCCATAAACGATTTTGTCATCCTGGAATATCAACACTTTTCGCTCTTATTCGACAAGAGTATTGGGTCATTGGTTGTCGCAACTTACTTCGAAAGATTACCCATGAATGTATGAACTGTTTTCGACAACGCAAAGCAACAGCAAATCAACTGATGGGCAATCTACCTCCCCCACGACTTCTAGTTAGCCGGCCCTTTGCACATTGCGGCTGTGATTATGCCGGTCCATTAAGTTTGAAAGTGAAATCGGGACGGAAATCGCATGTCACCAAAGGATACATTTCGCTTTTTGTTTGCCTAGTGACGAAAGCAATTCACTTAGAGCTCGTTAGTGACTTAACAACGGATGCTTTTCTCGCTGCTTTACGCCGGTTTGTCGCTCGTCGTGGAAAGCCCTCACATCTTTATACCGACAACGGGACAAACTTTCGCGGCTCAGCTCGTTCGCTATCCGATATGCATCAATTGCTATTATCACAAGCCCACAACTCAATCGTAGCAGATTCATTGGCCCGCGATGGGATTTCGTGGCATTTTATCCCCCCTTCATCCCCTCACTTTGGCGGTTTGTAGGAGGCGGGGGTTAAATCTGTAAAGCAATATCTTCGGCGCGTCATAAATAACGATGTTTTGACATATGAACAGTTGTATACGCTTTTGACTCAAATCGAAGCGCTGCTAAACTCACGTCCGTTGTGTCCAATCTCGGACACAGAACTCGATCCGCTAACACCTGCTCATTTCTTTTTAGGTGAATCGTATGCTGCTATTCCTGAGCCGATGATGGATATCCCAACTAATCACCTATCGTGCTGGCAACAACTCCAATCTAAAGTCCAAGGTTACTGGAAGCGCTGGCAAATGGAGTATTTGACGTCACTGCAACAACGTCCCCGATGGCAACAAATTGAAGCCAATATAAAAGTCAATGACCTGGTGGTGATAAAAGACGCTAATCTACCTCCTGGAAAATGGGCAATGGGCCGAGTTATTGACACCCATCCAGGGAGAGACGGACATGTTCGAGTTGTAACCCTAAGAACGACAAACGGAAATCTAGTCCGCCCAATCCATAAGCTGGCTATCCTTCCATATTCTGAAACTATGGTTCAGGGGTGGGGGAATGTTTAGGATTGAATGCAATTTAAATTTATTATTGTTAATTTATCTATTTCATTAATTTTCTGTTTACTTTTGTTAAATTGTTCATTTACCCTATGTTTCTATGTTAACAGTTAATTGCTTGCAAATTTGTAGGTCCGTTCCTTTACTTTTTCAAGTAACTTCAAGTAAACTGTCAAATTTGCAGGAGTGGGGATGAATTCTCTCACAGAATGTCAAAGTTACGAAAAAGTAAAGGAACGCTTTTGTAGTAAGTTTGAGTAAAATAGCTACTTGACAGAAACGTCAAACGCAAAACCAAAATAAATCTTTGTGGCTAATAAAACTAAATCAACACGAATAAACAATTATTACATTTAAAATCGTGGTATAAAGCATTATAAATCGTGATTATTAAAAATGAATAAAGAACTACTGAATTTAACATCGTTGTTGGTTGATTCATCAGAATCAGAAGAAAGTGATTCGGATTTGTATGAAATTCTGCTTGACGATCCGGAAAGTTTAGAAGAGGTGCTGCTAAGCGAACTCCGTTCCCGAAAAAAAAGAAACTGTATAAAAAACTACTTGGAGGAAATTGTACCGTCTTATTCCCAAGAAGAATTCCGGCGTCACTTCCGCATTTCTAAATCGTTGTTTAAAAACCTCTCTGAGAAGTTTGAACAGAGCGAAGTGTTCAAAAATCTTCGTGCCGATAAGCGACTCAGCGGAGAAAAAAATATCGCGGTTTTTTTATGGTTTGCCGGCCACGAAGCATGTAGCTACAGAGATTTAGCAGATCGCTTCAACCTCTCCCTATCATCGGTGTGTCGAATTGTCTACAGAGTGACCATGTTCATAAGCAATCTAGCTTGCAGTGTGATAACATGGCCCAACGAGGAGCGAAAGCAAACAACTTCACGCTTTTTTTCAAAGCAAAAGTGGAATTCCCAAAGCAATAGGTACGTATGCAACCCGGGAACTTGTTTCTGGACCTAGGAATTGAATTACTCATAATTTGTCATTAAGGTTGCATCGATGGAACCCACATTACAATCGACCCACCAAGAGTATGTAAGGATGATTACATTGATAGGAAAGGTTCCACAAGCATAGTTTTGCAAGCTATTTGTGACGAAAAGAGGAAATTTACAAATATTTTTGTTGGATTTCCTGGTTCCTCTCATGACAGTTGGGTTCTTCAAAATTCACCGATTTATGAAAAATTGGCAAACTACTGCGGAGGTATATTTAAATGTTTTCAAGTGAATTATCACATATGTACATACATGACATATTCTATATCTTTTTAGATTACTACATTCTAGGTGATTCCGCATATCCCTGCACAAATCATTTGGTGACTCCTTATAGGGATAATGGGCACCTTACAGCTGCACAAAAGGACTTCAACATTAAATTGAGTTCCTCTCGGGTCACCATTGAGCACACGTTTGGGATTCTTAAACAACGCTTCCGACAGCTCTACTATTGTAAGCTCCGAGGTGCCAAAAAGCTATGTCACTTTATAAGAGCTTGCTGTGTTTTACATAACATTGCAAATGAAGACGATTTTGAATTTATATTTGAAGAGTCTCCTGACTCTACAGTTTTGGTACCTAGACATGGAGAAAATACTAGGGGAAATATAGTAAGAGATACTATATACCAACAAATGCGTTCCCATAATTAAAACACAGCATTTTAAATACTTTTTTTCAATTCTTTTTATGAACATACGATAAATAAGGCTAAATATAAAAACAAAAACAAAACAAGACAAAATTGTATCACTTCACTTATTGAAAAAAGAAACAAAATAAAGGAACTTAACAAAAACATTAGAGATCTTTCAGTCTTTTATGATATGGAATATGGATATAAATAGATAAATGACAATTTTTATCGTCGAAGCGATTCTTCGATTTTTTGGAGCAATGCAAGCTTCCGTTCAGAACGTTCATCCCTAGCCTTTTCCCGTTCTTTTTTTTCCTCTAGGAACTGGATGACCTTCTTCTGGTATTCTGAACGGTCCCTGTGCATTGCCTCGACTTTTTTTAAAAGTTTTTCATTGTGACTGAGTTCACGCCTTTTCAGTCTTTTATGAGCTGTAGCTGATGTAGATGGACCCGGGTTCTCATCATCAAAAAGTGTACCTATGTATGTATAAGAAATCTTTTAGTTTTGTTTTATTAAATTATTGTTCTTCTTACCAGCACTGTCTCCTTGCGACTCGTTATTATCGTTGCCTGAGCCACTGTCGTCATGCATCAGTTCACTCCTTGAAGTTCCGGAAACGCTTTCATTATCCAGGACATAATCTGGATGAAGGCCCCGTCTTTGGAAAAAAACTTCACTCAATTCACTATAATGAGAATATTTAACAAAGTTAAACAAATAAACATTTTTGCCAAATACCTGTATAAAGGACAAGTTATCCGATTCCGTCCTGTTTTAGAATTGTGCAGTTTAGTTTTTTTATACTGCCTCTCTAAAGTTCGGAACCTGCTTTGAACTTGAGTTTCAGTGAATTCATACCCACTGGCTTCCAACTCCGCTGTTATGGTTCTCCACATCTTCGTTTTATTTTTTAAATCAATTGATTTGCCTACTTTTGGCTGCATTGACTTGTACAAGCTCAAAAGAAGTTTTGTTGGTGCCTCCAACCATATCTTGCTGTTCCCAGCCTCATTGGACGGAATGAATTCACTTTCTTGAATTATATTGTCGTCGTCGCATACAATTTGCTCGGTGGCGTTGTTGGTAGCAATAGCATGTGTAGATTCATTGGCAGCATCCTCCCCGTCGGCATCCGGAACAGTGGTCTCACCACAGGTCTCACTTTGGGAGATGTATATGTTTTCTATGGCAACAAAATCTGGGCCTTGGTTTAAAATTGCTTGTTGGGTAACCTCATTCCTGTATTGTTCATCTGCGTGAAAGAAAAATGCATTTAAATGATTCCAAAATGTGTATGAATGTTGTGTATTTACCAGTTTGCAGTCGTTGGAATGTTTTTGGTGAGCATTCAATGCTTAGTGAACCCTTGGTTAGATTTTCCATTTTTATAATTTGATAAATTTCAAAAACAACCACTTTTGCCAATTTTCCAATTCGATTTGAAATTGAATTCAAAAAGCTGATGATGATGACAGCTGTTTTTGACAGCTAAAATTTAGCTGCTAAAAGTTGCCCGAAGAATTTTCTTGGGCAGATTTTAGTAACTCTCTCATTTGAGGGGAAATGTTTTACTCTCTCACTGTCTCTCTTTCTTACGAAATTTTTGTGTTAGGGAACAGGATTTAGCAGTTTTTAGTAACTTTCGGCAGCTTGAAGTTACTTGAAAAAGTAAAGGAACGGACCTTGTATCATGTCTTTATCATTCGCTTTAATTATGCTCTTTGTGTTTATTTATGAACAGTTGCATTGAAATCGAGAGAGTTGAAAATACTGGTTTCTTGTATAACTCAATTTCGATGCAAGCATTTTCTCGTCCATTTTGGATTGCAGACATCGAGAGGGTAACATCTATAAATAAACATTGTTCTTAACTGATTACGCTGATTTTTGATTTAATTTTATGGTTCATGAAATAATATTTGGAACGTTTCATCTTTAAGAATTTGTGGTCCTTCGATGCTTTTGGAAGCGTTTCATTATTAAACACCTTGGGATGAGATGATATGTCCCAGGTTTCGGTTTTGAAGAGTGAACACTTTTCTGGATTGAGCTTGAGGTGGGCTTCTCGAAGTCTTTGAAACACGGCTCTCAGATTTGTGCAATGTTCGTCAAATGTTTTCCCGTATACGATGACGTCATCCAAATAGACCAGGCAAGATTTCCAAGTGAGTCCTTGCAGGACGCATTCCATAAGGCGCTCAAAAGTCGCTGGAGCATTGCACAGTCCAAAAGGCATCACTTTGAACTGCCACAATCCGTTTCCTGTCGAGAACGCTGTCTTCTCTTTGTCTTCAGGATGGATTTCTACTTGCCAGTATCCACTTTTCAGGTCCAAAGTTGAGAACCATTGTGCTCCTTCCATTGCGTCCAGAGTATCGCTGATCCTAGGCAGAGGGTAGCTATCTTTCTTGGTCACATCGTTCAACCTTCGATAGTCCACGCAAAAGCGGGTTGATCCGTCTTTCTTCTTTACCAGGACCACTGGAGACGCCCAAGGGCTTTTTGAGTTTTCGATCAGACCCTCTTCTTTCATGGTGGTTATCAGTTCTTCAACCTCACCTTGTTTGGCTAGTGGAAGGCGTCTTGCAGGTTGACGAATCGGTTTTGCATCTCCGGTGTTGATTCGATGTTGAACCAGTTGTGTTCTGCCATATTTCCCTTGCGATGACGAAAAGATGTCTGCAAATTCTTCGAGATGACCTTCTGCAGTTTTTCGTTGTTGGTGACCAAGATAAGATGACTTGAGAATGTTGGTCTTTATGGAGTTCAGCTCCTCAGATTTTAAGGTTTGCCTTGACTCTTCTTCGTTGATCCTTGTTATCGCTGATACAGATTCGCATTGTCCGACAATCTCACCTTTTCTAAGCTTAACTTCGTACGGCTTGATGTGCAGTATTCGTACGGGAACCATGTTCTTTACAGGTCTAACAAGAGTCTTCCCAATGGTGACGTTTTGGGAGGACTTTACAGATGCTGGTTCGACCATGAGGTATCGATGGCTGCCAGGCTTACCCTTCAATTTCGTCCACACGAATACTTCTGAAGAAGCAGGCAAAGTGAGATCTTCTTTGATGACGGTTTTCACAGATAACGAGGTCTCATGCGAGTGGATCCCATAGATCATCGGAATCTCGATGTTTCGATATTTCAGGACTTGGTTCCCGATGTCCAATATCACTCCGTGATCTTTCATGAAATCGACGCCGACAATGCACTCGTCGCATATATCTGCTACCAGAAACAGGTGAGAGAATTCCAACTCTGCCATCCGGATCTTAAGACGTACCTCACCATAAACTTTTGCGGCTTCTCCAGTTGCAGTCCTTAGACGATAGCTGTTGGTGTTGTGGAGCCATGTCTTCTTAACGAGGTCCTGCCGTACAATGGACGCCGTGGCACCGGTGTCGATGGTAGCCACACATTTGTTGCCGTTTATACTTGCTTCCACGGTCAGGCTCTTGTTGTCGCGTTTCGTTTGAGAAACCTGGATGGTGTTTCTGGGGCCATCGATACCAGAAACCAGCTTCTGCCCCTCGAAGTTGGTGTTACTTTGATTTGTTAAGTAAGTTCTGTTTCCACAGTGTTGACATGAGGTTCGTCTTCGCGGTAATCTGCACTGTCGTTGAAGATGCCCAGTCTTGTTGCAGTTCCAGCATCGTGCTGGTCCGTCTCGCCGACTCCTTTCCAGAGTAGCCTTCTGACAAGAGCATTCTTGGACTTCCAATTCTCTCACGCGATGCACGTTTTGTGAAGCTTGTTCTGCGGCTTCCATTGTTAGAGCGAAAGCCAATGCTTCTGGTAGTGTTTGCTTTCCGGCAGTGCGAATATCCCTTTGGAGATTTATATCGCCCACAGCTCTCACAAAGGCTTCAACAGCAAGTTGATTAATTATCTCGTTGCCAGCTGTTGGATATGCCAGGTGAACCAGTCGCTCGATATCTGCCTGAAGCTGCTGCAGAGTTTCACCTCTTTTCTGTGCTCTATTGTTAAGCTGAACTCGGAAGACTTCTGTCATGTGGCTATCCCCAAACCGCTGTTCGATTGCGTTTACCAGAACTTTGAAGTCACCGTTCTTCTCTGCTGGGATGGTTTGTAGCAGTTCAGCAGCTGCTCCTCTCAAGGCAAGCGTAAGAGCAATGTATTTTTCGTCATCGTCCCAGCCATTTGTTAACGCTGCTGTTTCAAACTGTTTCTTGTAGATTGACCACGGTATCTGACCATCAAAGCTTGGAGGATTCACTTCTCTCTTTCTTGAGCACTCACCAGAAGGTTCTCGAGTTTTCATCTTTCGCACTTTTTCTAGTTCGCTTGTAATGGTTTCGATCTGGTCGTCTATTTTCTTGAAACGTGCATTAGTCGTTGAATTTTGTTTTTCGACACGCTCATTGATTTTGTCTTCGAAGTCCGCAAACCTGCCTTCTAGCAGATTTTTCTGTTCATCAAACCGATCTCGAACGTCATCCCTTTGAGCTTGTAGTTGTTCCAGAACATCATTCTTTTGTGTTTCCAGTTGTTTGAGGACATTCTCTTGCTCGGTCTTCTGCTCGTTTCTTTGAGTTTCTAGTTGCTCCAGAACATTCTTGTTTTGAGTTTCTAATTGCTTGAGGACATTCTCTTGCTCGTTCTTCTGCTCGTTTCTTTGAGTTTCTAGTTGCTCCAGAACATTCTTCTCGAATTTGGCTAGAAGAAGTGACATCATGTTAGATAAGTCGGCATTTGCATTTACCTCTTCCGATTTTGCTTCCACTTCGAAAGCAAATGTATCTGGATTTTCATTTTGTTGTTTCAGATATTCCTGTAGCCGTTTTACGAGTTCGTTTTTAATTCCTGCCCCACTTAAGCCACGTTTGCTTAATTCGGCCTTTAGCTCAGCGACAGTTAAGTCTTTCAAAACTTTACTTATCATTTTTAACTTCACTATTTCACACAAAATAGTTTAATCACTGTTCACTGTTTTATTCTTAATAAGTTTTAATCCCTTATTCTGACACCAATGTAATATTCGGCTTGGTCCGACAATTAAAACTTATTCACTTTTTAAATAAAACACAAGTTCACTTTATTCAAATCACTCACAAAATTATTTATTCAACACTTTCAATTATAACTTTTCAAACACAGTGTACTTTACTTATCGCAGTTCACAATCAACTATCCCTGCTTCGCTTCCGAATCGGTTATTTATACTTTCTGATAATGGTTCTAGAAACTACTAAACCGAATGTTCCAGAAGTTCTCTTTTTAACCACTAGATGTTGCCCCTCATTTTTAACTGTCATACTCATAAGTGTTTACTACTACAATTAAACTTATTGCTACATACTTATTTCCTATAAAATGATATTAGAGTTATAGTAAAGAGAGTAAGAGTAGTATGTACATTAAATATAAAAAGAGATACGGAGTAAGTAAAGAGAGTAAGAAAAGTGTATACAATAAATATAGAAAGAGGTACAGAGTGTAAGAGATAATAACGTATACACATTAGACATTACAATAGAAGGAGATACAGAGCGTATGAGATAAAATAAAGTGTATACACATTACAATATTCTTAAATTTGAGGCTTACCTTAGATTGGACAGGTCTCTACCTGCTTAATATCAATGAAACATATCGTTTCCATACGTCACCAGTCAAATCATTCATTACTTTTTTCTTATAAAGTCTATTTTCGAGCTATAATAAGAGAATGATGCCTCGAAGTCCTTAATAGTTCGCACGTTACTAAAGCTGTACATACAGTGAGTGTCAAAAGAAAGTGTACACATTGGCGCAAAATTATAGTCCGCTAATGAACAACTTTAGTGTGATACTATAGCTTAAAATGACGTTTGAGTCATATCTGAAACGTCATTTTAAGCTAGTATCACACTGCAGTTGTTCATTAGCGGACTATAATTTTGCGCCATTGTGTTTATCTATTGACTTTTTCAAGAGCATGTAGCATTTTTATTTTTGAAAAAATAAATGATGCAAATTATAAAGGCTATTTATTTTCAATAAACTTTTACAAAAAACTTATGAAAAATATTTAAATTTAAAATTCAATAAAATAAAATAAAATTAAAAAAGTGTACACTTTGATTGAAAATGCCAAAAACTAGTTCTTAGTACTTCGTCTGCTTCCCCTTTGCTTTTAAAGCAGCATCTCAGCGTCTAGACATTGACTCAACTAGCTTTCTGGTAAATTCGACGGGAAACTTTTGCCATTCTTCCTTTAAAATTGACTTTAATGACTCTCTGCTTGTTATATTCCTTTTTCGGATCGAGATACTCCCACAAATGCTCAATGGGGTTTAGGTCCGGTGATTGAGGAGGGTAGTACGGTAGAGTAACCATTGTTTGACAAGTTTCTATGTGTGCTTGGGGTCGTTGTATTGTTGGAATACCCATAAGTTACTTAACCCCAGATTTGCGACACTTGATGACAAATTTTACCTAAAAAAAATTTAAAAAAAATTTCTTTTTTCAATAAAGACGACTCCACTCCAGAAGCTGCCATACACCCCCAGACCAATATCGAACCACCCCCGTGTTTTATTGTTACACAATTATTTTGTTATTCAAATTCTGCATATATATTTTTGCTGGTTTTCGTGAAGATTTAAAATTTTGCAGAACGTTGCTCCAGAATGATAAGCTCTCATGTTTGTTTTTCTTCGCATAAACCATCCATTGTTGTTGTTTTTTTACGAATATGTATGGTTTTTTCCGTGAAACTCTGACATGTAGCCCGCTATTATGCCCCGGCGAACAGTGTTTGCGTTAACATTTACTGCAGAAGATTCTGTTAATCTTTCAGCAATCTTTACTGCACTTGCTGCTGGATTATTTTGAACCTCCCTCATAATAGCACGTTCATCACCTGTGGACAGTTTTTTTGGTCTTCCAGAACGGGGTCGATCTTTAACCTCCTTGAACCATTGAAATTCGTAACATATTTTTTTTTTTATAGTATTGTAATATTCGGCTTGGTCCGACAATTAAAACTTATTCACTTTTTAAATAAAACACAAATTCACTTTATTCAAATCACTCACAAACTTATTTATTCAACACTTTCAATTATAACTTTTCAAACACAGTGTACTTTACTTATCGCAGTTCACAATTAATTAATTCGCCTCGCCACCAAACGGCTATTTATATCAAAAATGATGGGTTCTAGAAACTACTATTGGCTCCTATTAGATCTTGAGGAAGCTGAAAGTTCGAGAGAAAATACTGGGATTTTTGTAGGAGCTAACGTTCTTAATGCTAAACAAAAAGTTTCTCTTAATCTTAATTAATTATTGCCCCTCACGAGTGTTTACTACTACAATTAAACGATATTAAGTAAAGAGAGTATGTACATTAAATAAACAAGAGATATAGAGTAAGTAAAGAGAGTAATGAAAAGTGTGTACATTAAATATAGAAAGAGATACAGAGTAAGTAAAGAGAGTAAGAAAAGTGTGTACATTAAATATAGAAAGAGGTACAGAGAGTAAGAGATAATAAAGTATACACATTAGTATTAGACATTACAATAGAAGGAGATACAGAGAGTATGAGATAAATAAAGTGTATACACATTACAGTATTATAGCATCCGCCCAGTATTTCACTGTAAGGTTTTCCTTCTTTTTTAATTTTATTACTAGTTTTGGCGTTTCTTCTGCACTTTGTTTACCCATTTTAATAGTTTTTGTTTAAATTTGAAAAACTATCAATTTTCGATATCAAACTAGCAACAGTGATCACTTTTTTATTTATTGAAAATAAAAATAAATAGCCTTTAAACATTGCATCCTTTTCTTTTCAAAAAACTTCAAAAAGTCCATAGATAAATACAATACGCAGGTTTACACTTTTTTTTGACGCTCACTGTATTTCGTGGATTGAAATTGCCTTCATATGTAAATATGTACATACATACGTATAATCAACAGGTTAGCAATTACTGTTATATATAATGCATAGTTAACTTTTGACAGTTGGAAGGACAAGATTATGGTTCTTTTTGTTGGTAATCTAATCCACAAGGTTTCTAGATGCTTCTGAAATCGTTCGATGGGTTCCAGATTACAGACCTTCTTCTGCAGAGGAATTAAATTCTCTTCTTGATTTGAAGTCAATGCAAAATGCGAATTTTCTTCTTTTCTATTGACCAATAACGTATAAGGCCAGTCTTTTGCGAGAACTTGATTTGCAAAAAGCGATTACAAATAAATTTGATATAACCGCCGAAATGCACTTTTTCAACGGAAATACTTTCGTTTCTTTTTAAATATTCCAGAATTCTTGAACGGTCAGCGCCAAATCTGAAACTCACCTAATCAATACCTACTGTTGGGTCTAAGGAAATCAAATTTCTATTTGAAAGTATAGACTACAATAAGGTGAGTTTATTTTTTTTTATTTAATGAGACTTATTCAAATAATTAAAGTATTGCTTGTTTTTCCAGAAACTGAAAAGAACATGCATACGTTGAATAAGATACAGAAAAAGGGTCTTTTAGACATGCAGAATGCAATTTGCAGAAACAACTTAGACAAGTTAAGAACATTACTTTCATTGGAAAATTGTAGTCATACTCAAGATCAAGCTCTTCGAAAAATTCTGCTAAGTTTTTCTGTTAAACACAACAAAAGAGAAATTTTGAAATTCTTTCTCCAAACTGGGTCCAATCCAAACTCAGGAGTCCATTCATCAAAACCACTTCATATTGCTGCAGGAAATGGTAACTTGGGAATTATAGAAATACTCCTTAACCACGGTGCTGATATAAATGCAAAGGATGCTGTTGGAACTTCCCCCCTCGTGTATGCTATTAACAATAAGAAAGACGATGCAACCGAATTGTTATTAGAACGAGGAGCTCGTTTATATTCTGACAGTGAAGGAAGAAGTCCACTTCATAATGCTGCTAAAATGGGTTCATTGAAAATAACTAAAATGCTTTTGCAAAACGGGGCTCCTGTCAACGCGATTATAACTGCCGAGCACCGTGGCTTCGAGAAAGGTTATACACCACTTCACTCTGCATGTTCCTTATCTAGAGCTGGAGTCGACATAGGCATCATAGAATTTCTCTTAAGTAATGGAGCTGATGTTGATTTAAAAACAGAACGCGGGTTGACACCTCTCCATATTGCAAGCGAAATAGGAAATGTTCAAGTAATTAATTTGCTTCTTAATTACAATTCGGATATTGATGGACGTGAAAATAATGGATATACCCCACTCTACTTGGCAATAAGATCTAGAAGGAAAGATGCTGCACTTTTTTTGATAAACAGAGGAGCTAAACTAGACGATGAGTTTAACCATGGGGAAACAATTCTTAGTTTGGCACTAGAGCAGAGATTGTCGAGTATAGTTGAGGAAATTTTAACTCGCTGTCCTGATCCGCAAGGTGAAATTGAAAAATGTAAAAACATATTCGAATGTTTATCTCAAGAGATGATCAACACTCTGTTAAAGTATTGTTTTTATATTGAATTTTTTCACATTGCAATACGGAAGGGCTATATTCAAATAATCGAAAACGTTATAAAGGATCACAATGCCGCTGTAAATTTAAGGGATAAAAATGGCAAGACAGCACTTCATATTGCTGCAAGCAAATGCAGTACCTTGACTAAATTATTGCTTGAAAATAAGGCGAACGTAAATTCACAAGATATCGACGGTTTTACAGCTCTCCACATTGCAATTGATTCAGAAAATTGTGACCTCGTAAAATTACTTCTTAACTTTGGTGCTGACATTAATATCAAGAATAGGAATAACCATACCCCAATGGGTATACTGAATCGTCGTCGAAGACATTACAGAGCGTATGAAAGTGACTACCTGACCCTGAACCACGCATTAGCTCTTGAAGCTATCAATTTATACTACGCCAAAGATTTACGATCAACCTCATCAAAATTAGATTCCTCTGATCAGATAAAAATGGAATCACACTTTGAAAATTGCAAACAGGAAATTGAAAAGTTGAAATTTGTGAAGGTGCCCGGTTATAAATTGACTTGTTACGCCCTGATGACGAGGAGTATTCATTCTTTGGAAAGTTATGTTAGAAATGAAGACCTCATTTCACAATTTGCATCCGATGACTTTGCAACTAAATTCCCAATTTATGCGCCGATTATTCAAGGCCGTTTGCGAAATGCTTTCCAAAGACGTCGACTGATTTGCGTTGCAGGTGACTTATTCAACAATTGGTGGCGACAGATTTGCGTTACACGTAACTTTTTAAACTATAACTTTGATTTGAAGAACTTCAAGGATGCAATGTAAATCGCTGCTACCTTATATCAAGACTTCTAAACCATTATTTTCAACAGAACCAAAAAATATATATGTATTGTGTTTGTATGAATATTATTACTTTCGTTTGTTTGTATTTTTTTGGAATAAACATGATTGTATGAATTGCTGGTAAGTTTGTTTGGTTAAACGCACTAATGTCTGGAATTATTGATTCGAATCAGATCATTACGAAAATTTCAAAGACTGCTTCATGAAAAAAAATATGGAGCCAGAAATAGATTTAGATTCAACCTCATTATCATCTTTGTAGTTTGAAGGCATCCATGTCAAACCTCGGAAACCCACATGAACCTACTTAGCTGAAGTTTTTTCATTACATCTGCTTCTGTGGATTTGACATAATTATATGAAGCTCATGGTGGTTGGGTGTTGTAGGATCTTGGGCAGTGTTGCCACAAGCTGAAATGAAAAGTCGCTAGATTGGCTGAAATTCTGGAGACAAAAAGTCGCTAGAAGTCGCTAGAAAAAAATTGTAAAATAAAGCTCAACAAAAATTTATTTTTCAAATAAAGGTAAAACAAAAAATAATTCAGTCTCATTAGCTGCGTTTTATTATCCTCACTAACCCACATGGGTTACCCCGTGATAATAAAACGATGTGGGTTAATTTGGTTGAAGTTTATGCTATGTTTTTTATCCGAGATGCAATGCAACCCTCACTCCTCAGTAAAATTTTATTTTGCTTTTCCAAAAACAAGTTGTTTTTATTAATTAATTGGATTGAATCTTGTCCTATGGCTTTATAAAACTGTGGCTAAGAGTGGAATACGCGGTATTTTTTATGAATATGGCTGATAATAATAATTCTTTCTACAATAACTTCTTTTTTGTCTCACACTCGCCATCTATCCGCCATATTTAGAACATAGTTTTTGAGTTACAAAATAAACCCCGATAGCTATCGGGGTTACCATTTGTTGTTGTTTTGTGTACAAAAAATAAACCCATATGGGTTAGTGAGGATAATAAAACGCGGCTATTGTTAATTACCTATTAACAATGAGACTGAATTATTTTAGATATCTAGATAATTGTTAAATCTTTTGGAATAAAATACTTAGTATTTATTCTGAATCACATACAAAAAGATCAATATCGATTTCTTCAATATTTTCAGTTGCAAGAACTTCAACAGCATTATTTTTAAATACATTTGTTTTTAAAACGATTTCTGGTAGTTCATTGGTATGACAGTTTTTGTTAAGTAATTTAAGCTGATTTCGAATAAGAATAATAGAATTTAAAGTTTTTGCTGACAATTTATTTCTGGTTTTATTTTTCAAAAGGTTCATCGTACTAAAAATGCGCTCAACTTCAGCATTAGAATGGGGAAGTGACATCACACTTCCAGCTTGCTCATATTATAATTCTTGATAAGTATCTGCATCTTTATACTTTGAAACTTCTCCCCAAAATTTAACACTATCATGCAGTTATTTCCATTGCACAAAGTTAATATTTGTCCACTGCTTTAAGATCTTTTCTATGTCTTCATCAAGAAAACCTTAGCTTTTAGCCAAATCAGATATTGATCGATCTTTTACAGCTCTTTGAACTGACAGCAATTGCATTTTTTCTAAAGCAATGTAATTGCTTGGAACTCTTTTTTGTATCTCTTTTATCAACTTAATTGTAAAAGAAATACAATAACTTTTTACAGCATTTATTATGCTGATATCCAATTTAGATTCTG
The DNA here is from genome assembly GCA_943590905.1 of Sphaerophoria taeniata. Taxonomy (NCBI): domain Eukaryota; kingdom Metazoa; phylum Arthropoda; class Insecta; order Diptera; family Syrphidae; genus Sphaerophoria; species Sphaerophoria taeniata. The sequence goes on from OX016540.1 coordinate 267,637,438, forward strand.
CTATTTTCGTAATAAAATTTTATAAAATAAAAATAGTATTTACGTTTCACAACTCAGCAATGCTTGGCTTCAAAAGTCGCTAGAAATAATCTAGCGACATCAAAATATTTTTTGTCGCGGAAGAAGTTGAAATGTAGCTAGATCTAGCGACAAAGTCGCTAGAATGGCATCCCTGATCTTGGGGCGTATGCTCTCTGCACACCAAGTGCTTATGTTACTCCACAGTAAATAAATAAATAGAGTGGCGCGACAGCTCATGAATAGCCAAGGCCTAAATGGCTTACTCTAATCAACAATGCTCTGAGTGCGTGTGGAGAATTTAATTTAACGCCGATTCCGAACGGCAAAGTTGAGAAGCACTTTTTCATGACAGATTGATATGTACTCTTGGAAGATTTGTCAGGTCTTCGCAAAAGGCAGTGCCCGTGAAAGCTGAAATAAAAACTTGGCCTGACTCGAACCAACGACGTTCTGCTAAGCAGCCAACGCACTTACCAACTAAGCTACGGGCAACAGTAAAAAACTTTAAAGTGATGAGAGAGATAGTAGCCTCGGATAATGACCCCCTTCTTATGGTAACCAGACTCGGAACGACAACGGACTATGCTACTATGCATTGAGAGTTTGTACCTGGAATGTAAGAACACTACACAGGTGCAATTCAAAAACTTGAATCTATCCTCTCGCAGTATAAGGCAGACATTACTGCGATCCAGGAATTATAAGATCAGGGACAATGAAAAGAAAAAATTGCGGCATTTATTACAGCTGTCATCAAAGAATGCACATATTTGGATGCAGATTTGTCGTGGGAAATAGTTTAGGATCGAAAGTCATTTATTTCAAGCCATTGAGTGATCGCCTGGCTGTGATCCGCATCAAGGCCACACTACAAAACATCAGTTTAATATGTGCACACGCCTCTACCGATGATACTGAGGAGTCTAGCAAGGAGGGTTTTTACGACCTCCTGGATAGAGCCTACGGAGCCTGTCCAGAGTACGACGTCAAAATCGACTTCAATGCAAGAATCGGAAAGGAAGCCATCTTTGGCGGATTAGTTGGAAAGCACAGAAGAAACAACAGATAACGGCTTCCTACTAATCGACTTTGCTGTAGCTCGTAATACGGTGATAAGATGCACTAGGTTTCCAAGACGAAAGATCTGGAGAGCAACCAGTGATTTGACACGTAATATTTCAGATTTCAGTTAATAATGATAACAGTGTTGCCGCATGTTCAAATTTAAATGAGTCCCCGCTGCTGAAAAAATTAGTCATTTTGAAAATAAATTTTATTATTCAAACAAAGGTTCTTCTAATAGAAGATTCTGAACTTTGGCAGTTGATAGTGGCCTTTTTTGAAGCTACATCTGTTGGTTATCATCAGGGCCCGGATTCTTATGCAAATACCTACATATTTTTTTTGGACACCCTTAGAAGTAAATGAGTCAATTACTTATTTGAATTGAGAAATTTGCTTCAAAATGGCATTCAATCGTTAGCGCATATTTTTGCATATTTTGAGTATAAATGCATATTTTGGCTTATTGAGCATATTTTCAGAATAAATGCATATTTTTCGTTCGTATAAAAAAATGCAAACAAATAAAACAATTATTTCATCAAAATGCAAACGGGCCATAAGAATTCTACCTGGAAAAATATTATTATAACTTGGCATCACTCAAAACACGTTCATCTGTAATGCACACGAATGAGAGAAATGCATTGAATACGAAGTACTTGTAAAAAAAAATCGGGGAAATTAAAACATTTATGAAATTTTTGAAAAGAGTGTTATGAAACCCAAAAGGTAGCACTACAAAAATTTATCTCTTTTCCGATTTTTTTGATTTTGAAAAATTTATTTAAATTGTGCAAAATTTTTACAAAATCGGTAAAGCCGAAGTGAAGACATACGGAAACAATAAAAAAAATCAGCCGCAAAGTCCCTAGTATTAGAATTTCACTTCGATACAGGGCCAGTAAAGGGTACAGATAAAAATCTGAAAATGAAAAGGATTTTTTTTTATTTATTTGGAGACGATTGAGCAGATGTCTTCATTAATTTTTGAAAAAAATGCGAATAAGAACCACCCTAGTATACACTTACTTTGTTTTTGCTTTACTTCGACGTTTTTGCAATCATTACATTTTTTTTCAGCATATTTTTTGCTTTTTTACGGCATTTTTCGTAGTTTTAAGTGCATATTTTAGGCGCATATTTTGCATTTTTTAGAGCATAAAAATCCGGCCCCTGGTTATCATTAATTTAGTCTGTTTTGCAAGAGTATTGTTTACATGTTATAATTTGCATGAGAAGAAGAATGTTAATAAACATGCAGAAATGAAAATAAACTTTTTTCATGCACTAACTGTAGAATACTTTAATAATATGAGTCCCTGAGCCAGCTTATCAAAAATCACTCTATCAGAAAGAGCCGAGTGGTGGTAACTCTGAATAAACACTCTTTCGTCTGTGAATCCGCCAATAAAAAGCTGTCGGATTTCAACTCGCCAGCAAACATTATGATATTTCAAATACGCCTTCGAATTCGTTGATTGGTCGAATTCAAAACGAAGATGACGAAAGCGAACGCAATAATTGAAAAATGTCAAACTCGCTTTCAAAACGATTCGCCGCGAATCCTATAATCAGGCCCCTGGCGATCTCCGAATGGTCGAACCACCAATCAAATCGACCATGTGATAATCGGCGCAACGAGAGTATCTACTTTCCGAGGAGCAAACGCCAAATCTGACCACTTTCTGAAGAAATAAGTTCAACATCGGTTGCCTTAGCACTCCGGATAATGCCAGAGACTGATTGAGCGACTCTCCGCCGCCGTCCTCCTAAATACCACAGATGTTAAGTCAACACCTTGTGTAACCAATACGCGAAATAATAAAAAATGTAGTCGAGACCATCATAGGTTACCAGCCACCTCCGAAAAAGAACCCGTGTTATGATGATGAGTGCGCGATATTGAAAAGAGTGGCGGAAAATGCACGTTTGCAGGTGCTGCAACGGAAAACAGGAGCAGCAAAAAGACCCAGCGAAGGAAGAAAAGAGCATCCGAAATTTCTCAGCTCAAAGATCTAGAAGAGTCTCGAGCCAGGAAAAACATCCGACGTTCGTCCGTCGGGTCGGATGGCATACCTGCGGAACGCTTTAAATATGGAGGAAGTGTTTTGATGAACCGCATACACCAGGTCATCAACAATGAGTGGGAGGAAGAATGCATGCCCACTGACTGGTCAATAAGTTCCATATGCCCCATTTACAAAAAGGTGATCCGATGTCAAGCAAAAACTACCGTAGCATTTCTCGCTTAATGTTGCATACAAAATCCTATCCAACGTCCTGTGTGAGCGTTTTAAACCTTTTTGCAACACAATAATCGGCACGTACCAGTGTGGCTTTAGGCCAGGCAGAACAACGATAGACCAAATATTCACACTGAGGCAGATCCTGGAAAAGACCAACGAATTTCATGTCGAAACCCACCATCTTTTCATCGACTTTAAAGCTGCTTATGATAGCATCCACCGCCAAGAGCTTATGATGGCGATGTCTGAATTCGGCATCCCGAACAAACTTCCAACTGTACCGCATGACGCTAAACAAAACGCAGTGACGTGTGCAAATGGGTAACAGCTCATCCGAGTTATTCCAAACATGTGCAGTGTTTAGACAAGGACATGCGTTGGCATGTCCTGGAGCAGATAGTGCGCAAGGCAGGTGTGAGCCAGAAAACACTATCTTCAAAAAATCCACCCAGCTCCACATGATCCAAGAGAGCTCTGCTTGAGGCTTTCAAATCGATCAATCAAACAGGCGAAACTCGTTGGTCTTGAAGTGAATGAGGACAAAGCAAAGTACATGCTATCAACAAAAAAGCAACATTTGTCGACCGCTTAGGACAAACGTCGCTGTTGGTAGGTAGCAGCAATTTCGAGGTAGTTAAGGAGTTCACCTCCTTTGGAACAAATATCAATCCTATAAACGACACCTTAGGGCTCATTTATAGCTATCAGTAAAATCCATCAGTAAACATTTTGTTTTGCTATTTTGAATACTTTAATTTCATATTTTGAGGAAAATTTTGATGAAATAAGTTGAAAATACATTTCGACTATTTTTTTCAAAAAAAAAGAAGAATGCATTTAGTGTTAAATATTATTAACAAATCCGTTTTATAAATTTTACTAATGAAATTTCATTTTGCTGAACAACTGACTGCCAAATGTCAAAAAAAATTCCATTTCGTTTTAATGATGGCGTTTCATTTTTTTGGAAAGAAAAATTCTTCGACGGATTTTCGGTGCCGTTCGAACGAGACTTGTGCGAGCTGTTTCAAGATATGGATATAGTCCAGAAGGTCAGATCTAGCGAATGGACGACAACGCTCCAGCTAAGTAAGTCTTCTCAACCCAGCCCCCAGGTTCGAGACGACAAGGAAGACGGAACCTACGGTACAAGGACCAAGTGACTGCGGATGCCAGAGCGCTTGATTTCGGTGACTGGAGATCGCATGCAAGGGAAGGCTGCAGTATCTCAGGCTGAGACCCTTCATGGATTGTGATTCGGATAAGTAGGTAAGTAAGAAGCTTATGATTATATCGTCTACCTCACAAACAGAGCTAACTATTCTCCCAAACAACAAATTTGATGAGAATTATAACTATCAACTAGCCATGTTATGTTCTCCCTATGATCCAGATCAGACATCGATTATTCGATTTATTTACGTTACAACAACAAGCGAAGTCCTGCTTCATGCTTGGATCTATTTTTGTGGTCCAAAAATTATGCCGATAAGGAGCGCTTTATCCGGATCTTTGCCCTTGGAGATAAAATAAGGGCCTGGCCCTCCAGGTTGGCGATCGTGCTTTGGGGTGAGTTCCCAATCACATTAAGAAAAGCTAGCTGAGAAGTAACAACAAGTTTCGGAAATGGACGGATTTACTGATGACGAACCATGCAAATGAAATAAGGATAACGAGATTCGTATCTGCACGTGGAATATTAGGTCCATTAACAGGCCACGTGAAGCCGAACAACTAACGGAGGTTATAAAGCGGATATAACCTCCATCCAGGAAATGCAATGGGATGGGCCGGGCAAAAGGAGGATGAAAAACTGCGATATCTACTACGGCGACTACTACAGAGAACAACAAAAGCATCTGTTTGGATGTGGCTTTGTCGTTGGAGGCAGGCTTAGGCAGTACCAGCTATATCCGCAAACGGTGTGGCGCTGAAAGCAAGCAAGAAGCAAGGTTAATAAATTGGAAAGTAGAATGAAATATTGAAAACAAAAAGCAAGAAAGAGAAGATTTTGTTTTGTTTCTGAACGTGTAAGGAGAGAAGACAAATTGAGGATGAAAATTAATAAAACGTCAAAATATTGCCCGCCTTCTTGTTGTTATTTGTGACGGTAAAGGGAATATTTTTCTGGGAATTTTTTTCGGTTTCTGCCTCAAGCAGATTTTTGCAAGCAAGTACGTCGACCCTACTATCAAGTTATAGGTTTTCAAAATATGGGTCACATTATTTCCTGGAATTTGTTGTTTTGTATTTTTAGTTTGCAAAGAATTGCTAATTTGAAACTAATGAGAGAATTTTTTTCACTTTTCAAGAAAGAATATTGAATTGACTCAATTTTTTTCGTAGTACTATGTAAAATGTAATGCTGCCCTTGCCCGTAGCTGGTATGGTGCGTTGGCTGCTAAGCAGAATGTCGTGGGTTCGAGTCGTACGCGCTCCCATAAAGTTTTTATTTCATCTTTCACGTGCACTGCCTCTTACGAAGAACTGACAAATCTTCCAAGAGTATCAATCTGTTATGAAAAAGTGCTTCTCAACTCTGCCGTTCGGAATCAATGTTAAATTGTAGGTCCCCTCAATTCTTCACACGCACTCAGAGATGTTGATGAGAGTAAGCCACTTAGGCCTTGGCTCTTCAAGAGCTGTCGCGCCACTCTATTTATTTTATTTATGTAATGCTATTTTTATTCCTTTCTAAAACTTACTAAAACCATACTTATCTTAAACCATACTTATCCTAGACAAGAGATGAATGCCTAGTGGAGTGTCAAATAATCCATAACAAATCCAACATCTGGACAGAGAGACCTGCCATTAAATTTGACGGATGCAGTTTTTTTTTTAATTTTTGACTCAAAAATAACATATTTTTCATAATTTTTACTTGCGACATATTGAATTCGTAAAAAAAGCTGAGATTTTGATGAGATATGACATTACGATGATAGAAAAGTACAAAGAAATGGGTCCGGCGATTCCGTCCCTCTGTCTGTCTGTGAGTTTACAGGCACTTACAGTCTTAACCACTGATCCGATCGACTTCAAACTTCAAAATTAGAGGTTTGAGCAAAATCTCATGTAACATTTTTTTGATTTTTAGGGTTCCGTACACAGAGTGTAAACGAAACCATTATAACATCACTTCGTTTTCTGTTCATTCGTCTTTCACAAGCGATTTCTTCGGATCTGTTAGGCCGATTCCAATGAAATACGAAAACAATTTTCGTTTTCTTTTTATTTGTCGTTCACAAGCGATTTCTTAGAATCTGCTAAGCTGATGGCCATTAAATTTGGTTCACATTTTCTAGAGTAGATAGAAGTGATCCAAAAATGCTGCTACCTGATTTTTAAGATACACAGTTTCGAAGTCATTGAAGGAAATAGGCAGAAAGATTATTCAAATTATTTTCCAAGAATATGTTTGGTTTCAAATCTTAATCCTTGTATAAAAAATCCTTCAAAACTGAAAGAAAGTAGGGTCGGATAATCAAGTACGGAACCCTCCTGGAGCGAGTTTATCTCGCACTTGTCCATTTTTTTTTTTTTAAGATCAAAATTTAAGGTAGCCACCATACGATTTTCATGGCCAAAAACCAAAACTTTCAATTTTCTCAAAACTCATAGAACCGTTGTTTTGTTATAGATTTTCTCAAAAAATAAAAGTCCGATCAGTGAATGTTTTTTTTTTTGAAAGTACGTTCATATTGCTCATATAATATTTCGTATTCAAAAAAATTTCAAATATTAGTTTCGATTTAAAAAAAATATTACCAAAAACCCTTTAAGTTTTTCCCAAAAAAAAAGTACATCCATTTTTATATTTTTCCTTAAGAATAATTTCAAAAACCACTGTCCTAAATATGACTTGATTATGAAATACCAGACAGCCGATCAACATTTTTAAGATTCAGAATTGATCAAAATTTAACGACCATCGATATTTTTAATATTTTTTACTACCAATCGGTAATACAATCGCAGAACTTCAAGCGTATAAGAACAAAAACTAAATAAAATCAAATAGAAACGCAATAACTTCATCGCATTCATATCGAAAATCGTATCATTACGAAATAAAGCACAAATACATACATTGGAACATTTATAGAATTTATTAACGTAAAACGACAGAAAAAATTGTTTTTGAAGTATTTTTGTTTTATTTATTTCCAAATCAAAGAGTTCAAATGAGAAGGTAAAATACGGGATGAAGAGAGAGAGATAGAGAGAGAGATAGAGAGAGAGAGAGAGAGAGAGAGAGTGAGAGAGAGGAAACAAAAACAAAAATTTATAAAAGAATTTACAAAGAAATACTCTTTCTGATATCCATAGCTTTCGTATATTGCGATTTCTTTTTTATTTGTCTTCTTTCTGCTTATTTTCCACCTATTCTCATCTCTACAACCAAACCTTTACCCATCACCCAATCCCACAAAATCCAGACGGCGCTTGTGTTTTAGTTCTCCTTTCCGTTACTACAATTTAGATATACAAAGAGTGAAGCAACAAAAATTTCAAATTTTTTGCCTTTGCTGTCAAACTTTGCTTGCGCTGTCATTTTGCTGAGCTGTAATTGGTCCAATGTCCATTGAATTTATTTGTTCTTGGTTTGTAGTTTCATCTGTCAAATAAAAAAAAAAACTCGAGTTCAGGGGCGCATTTGTTTTTTTGGTGATCGTTAGGTGCTACACAATTTCTTGTGCTTTTTAACACTTGATCAAGTTGTTCGTAGAATGCGCTTTCGAATACGACCCGAAATAGGACAGTAAATATGATGAATTAAGGCTGAAAAATGAAGAAAATGTAACGAAAAGAAAAATAATAAAAATCGTGCATGCACACCTTGAACGTTAACACACCATGTAGTCCAAAAACAGAATTGAAACTGAAAAATAAAATCGATGCAAAATCGATATAATCTTGATTCAATCAAATTTCGCTTGGCGCCTCTGAGATTAACCATTCAACTGCCCTGCCCTGTTGTAATACGTTTGTGTTTGTGAAACTCACAAAGAAAAATGTTTCACTTCTTTTTCATAAGACCCCTTCCTGACTTCTTTTTCAATTAATAGTGGTTACACATCGAACACGGTGGATATGCATCGGGGCCTTTGTATATGGAACTACCAGGTACTATCAATATAAGTTTGACAGTTCTTTGACGGAAGCAAGCAGAGAACACATAATACAAACTCTATGTTAAAAAAACTGCTACTGTGAAAATTCTTAGGATGGCAGCACCATCGTTTTCCATCTTGAAACTACCCTCCAAATATATATACAAAGATCGGGGCGAAAAAAGAGCGACATCGAACAGCTCAGTGCGAAACCAGAGCGATCCAGAGGGCACATCGAACAAACCTGTTATCGATTAAACAATTTTTCTCTTGTTATCGATATTTTTTTATATTTCCCTCCAGAGATTTCTTTCTCTCTTATCTCTGTTTTTGTCGTTAACTTTCAGTTTATTTTGCATTCGTTTGGCATTTGGCAATTCGTTAAATCTGGAATATCTAACAATCGTAGCTGCTTTTTGCATTTTTTCATAAGTTATTTTGAAAGAATTTCCATTCTCTGTATAACTGTTTCCACAATTTTTTAACATTCATCAATACAATAAGGTAAGCTCTACTTGTTTAACAATTTAATCATGAAACATGAGTTGAGTACCCTGTCCTGTGTGTTATATCTTTGTTAAGAATACAACAGAGAAATGTACTGCTTGAATTTGGACAAAATGGAATTGATAAAATTTGTTTTTTAATTCAGGAAAGTTGCCCTTCATAACTGCAAGCCAAGCATACTTTACCAACAAGACCTTAAATTTCACAATTAATCGTTCGTTCACGTGTTGGTACCTACGCATTTACTTTCATCTTTGCACCCGCCTCGTCGTATAAAAATTTGAAATGAATTTGCTCTCTACAGACACTTTTTCATACACTCGTGGGGTAATCGTAATAGATAATTGCGCTTAGATCATGACTGGAAAGAAAATGTATGCTCCTGCACACGGTGGCGCCTTTTTTTGAGATTTTATCCTGATTTCATGTTTCCCTCGCAAATTATCTTGTGCTGAGAATTGAGAAATGACTTGTTGCTTTGCTTATGAATTGTTGATTCAGTACTTTTGTTAAAATTAAGTTTATTCTTCGCGTCGTCTACAGGCTCTGGTGCGTGATCTTAGACCACTGGTCGTACCTTTTCGTTAACTGTCTAACTTCATTCCTGTTTTGTCTTCAGGGTGGGATTCTCATTTTCCTAATTTTTCTTTTTTTAAAAATCGCAGCTAGGAAGAGCTCGCCAACAGTATGACTCCAGTCTCCCATGGTTCTTAATTACCTACAGCCGCTTGAAAAGCAGGAGTTACGTAGTGGTGGTCTTTTGAACGTCACAAAATCGAAGCGGTATCTTACTTAACCGCCTACCAATGCATGAAAGTTGAGAGCCTGAGACAGCCAACCATCGGGAACGGTCCGTCGAGCCAATGTAGTCTTCTTTTTTGGCATTCTTGACTACACCCACATCTTGATACAGCTGCTACAGTTCGCCGCTGAAGCTTCTGCTTCATTCGCAATCGTCGCATACCGGACCGAAAATCCGTCGAAGAATTTTTCTTTCGAAAGTGCCCAAAAATTAATTCCCCTTTTTTAAGTTATCGTCCAACACTCGGCGCCGTAGAGTAGGACTGGTAAATAGCAGACACTGTCGAAAGGAGTGAGGGGTTATGAACCCAGTTGTTTAGCCAAACTGAAACAGCAGCAGTTCGCTAATTCTAATTCGAATCTCCACTAAGGTTTCATTTGTGGGATTGTTCTGTGTTCCAAGGTAGGGGAACTCCTTAACTGACTTGAAATTGCTGCTGCCAACAGTGACGTTTTGTCCTAGGCGGTGGACAGATGTTGCTTTGTTTATTGACAGCATGTACTTTGTTTTGTCCTCATTCACTTCAAGGCCATCGAGCTTCGCGGTTCTTCAATCGCTGTGAAGGCCTCAATCACAGCTCTCTTGGAATCACCGATGATGTCTGTGTCATTCGTATAGCCTAGGATATGTTTTTTTCTCTTTCGCACTTGCTGGTAAGAAAAAGGCATTCGACATATGACACGGCACTACGGCAGTCAAATTAGTTAATTTTCATCTTCAAACACAAAGAAGTGTGCGAAATTGAATTTGAAAGTAACAAAAGGCAATTGAATAAAAATTTGTCCACAAAAATTAGTGCGATAGTGAAATTTAATAACATAATTAGATATGCATGTATTTGTCCGGTTCGTACGCTGAGCCGTGAGTTGCGTCCTCGCCATAGAATTTTGGCATAATTTTAACAAATCCGCTGGAAATGGAATCAACACCATCAACTGGTGTCTACCAGGCAATTGACACCCTCCCATCCGGCATCCCAATTCGAGACAAGGAGAAAGCTTAAAAATGGCTAGAGGAGTTCCAGAGATCGGTTTGCACCAAATCAATATTTAATGGAATCTAGTCAAATAAAATAACAAAATAAATGTTGTTTTGTTTAAGATATATTCATGGACGATTGCAGACGTACTTACTTAAGGTGGCGCTACAGTCCGGTGTGGACTTGGGCCTCAACCAAAAGTCTCCGCCAGTCAGCTCGGTCCCTAGCTAGCTGTCTCCAGTTTTGCACTCCAAGTTGATTGAGGTCCTCTTACACTTGTGTGCGCCACCTGAGTCACGGTCTTCCTCTCCTTCTGCGTCCCTCGGGAATAGTGTCGAAGGCCTTACGGGCCGGAGCATTGGTGTCCATGTGCTCTAAATGACCGAGCCATCTGAGTCTCTGGACCTTGACCCTTCTGGCTAGGTTCACGTCGTTGTACAACCCGTAAAGTTCGCTGTTGTATCTCCTTCTCCATTCCCCATCAATGCACACGGGGCCAAAGATGACCCGAAGAATTTTCCTCTCGAAACAGCCTGAGGCACATTCATCCGATTTTGTTAGGGTCCATGCTTCTGAACCATACAGCAGGACAGGGATGATGAGGGTGTTGTACAGTTTAACCTTAGTTGCTCGAGAGAGGGCTTTTCCACTCAGTTGCTTTCTTAGCCCAAAGAAACAGCGATTAGCAAGAGTAATTCTTCGTCTAATCTCGGCGCTGGTGTTATTGCCCGTGTTGGTAACGGAGCCTAGGTAGACAAACTCCTTAACTACCTCGAAGTTGTATGCGTCTATTGTGACGTTCTGTCCGAGCCGTCGGTGTTGGGTGTCCTTACTCGAAGACAGCATATACTTCGTTTTTCCCTCGTTTACCGCTAAACCCATTTTTGCCGCTTCTGTCTCAATTCTCACAAAGGCGCCATTGACATCACATCACGCTGTGTTCTTCCCATTATACAAATATCGTCGGCGTACGCGAGAAGTTGAACAGATTTATAGAAGATAGTGTCTCTGGTGTTGACGGTGGAGTTTAGAACTATCTTCTCAAGAACGATGTTAAAGAAATCGCACGACAGTGCATCGCCTTGTCTGAATCCTTTTTTGACGTCGAATGATTCCGTAAGCTCATTGCCAACCTTGATAGAGCAGCGTGAGTTCTCCATCGTCATTTTGCACAAGCGAACGAGCTTGGCAGGGATGCCAAAACTAGACATACAGTTTGTCTTTGTAGGTGCTGTCATACGCGGCCTTAAAATCGATGAAGAGATGGTGGGTATCAATTTGGAGTTCATAGGTTTTTTCCAGGATCTGCCGCAACGTGAATATTTGGTCGATGGTAGACTTTCCTGGCCTGAAGCCATATTGATAAGGACCAATCAGATTGTTGACGAAAAGCTTCAGACGTTCACATATAATGGCAGAGAGGTTCTTGTAGGCGATGTTAAGCAGACTTATTCCTCTGTAATTGGCGCAGTTTAGATTATCTCCCTTTTTCAGGATCGGGCAAACAATGCTGAGGTTCCATTCATCGGGCATGCATTCCTCCGACTATATCTTACAGATGATTTGGTGCATGCTCCTATCTAGCTCGTCGCCTGCGGCTTTGAACAGCTCCGCAGCTAGACCATCTGCTCCAGCGGCTTTGTTGGATTTCAGCCGTGATATTGCTGTTTTCACTTCTTCTAGGTCGGGTTCACGGAATTGTTGGCTGTCATCGTGTATGTTAAAAGGCTCCTGTCTGACGGCGGGGTTCTGTTCGTCGTCGCCGTTATACAGTCCACAGAAGTGGTCTTTCCAAATCCCCAGCACTGATTGCGGTTCTACTATGATGTTCCCTTGTTGATCTCTGCAGGCATCGGTTCTTGCTCGATGACCTTGAACCAGCTGTTTTACCTTCCGATAAAACCTCCGAACTTCATTCCTGCTGTTAGCTCTCTCAACATCTTCGATCTGACGCTTCTCATGCTCTCTCTTTTTTCTCCTGAGAAGCCGGCGTTCTTCTCTCCTCTTTTGCTCGTTAAGCTCACGAGCAGCTCTTGTCCTTCTTTGCAGCGCCGCTTTGTATGCTTCCTGATTGGCTGCATGGGCCTGCCTGCATTCTTCGTCAAACCAGGGGTTTCGTTTTGGTGGCTGTGTGAAACCCAGCACATTAGAGGCGGCATCTCTAACTGCTTTCTGGCAATGTGGTCTTCGATACTTGATGTTGGCGGCATAGGACACTCGATCAGAGAAGGATCTGGCGATCTCTTGCGATTATAGCCGTCCGACGTCGAATTTTCTTGCAGCATTTCCTTGTTTTGGCCGTTGTCGGGATATTCGTAGCACAACCTTGGCTACGACGAGGTAGTGGTCCGATTCTATGTTGGCTCCTCGGAAAGTTCGAACATCTAGAATGCTGGACAAGTGCCTTCCGTCGATCGCAATGTGATCAATCTGGTTGACGGTTGATTGATCAGAAGATCTCCATGTACCTTTATGGATGTTGAGATGTAGGAACCAGGTGCTTGCTACCACAACATTTCGCCCCGCAGCAAAATCCATCAGCCTCAATCCGTTATCGGAAGTGGTGTCGTGCAGGCTTTGCGTTCCGACTGTTCCGCCAAAGATGTCCTCTTTTCCCAGCTTTGTCCAGGAGCTCGCAGAATTCGTCTTTGGTGTCTCTTCTGTGGGGGCATGCGCGCATATTAGGCTAATGTTGCCGAATTAAGCCTTGATTCGCATCTGCGTGATGCGTTCGCTTACGCATATGAAGCTCAAGACTTTTTGCCTGAGTCTGCTTCCCACCTCAAATCCGCATCGAAAGAGTCGCTGTTATTGCTCCCGGTAACAATCACCATAGTCGATGTCGCAGTTTTTCATCCTCCTTTTGCCCGGTCCATCCCATCGCATTTCCTGAATAGCGGTAATGTCAGCTTTGTAGCAGTTGAGGGTCTCCGCTAGTTCGGCAGCACGCGGTCTATTAAGGGACCTAACATTCCACGTGCTTATCCGAAATTTGTTGTCCTTAATACATTTGCTTCATCAGTGTATCCGTCCTTTTCGGAGGCCTGTTGTTGCTTCGCAACTAAACCTTTTTCTACGTAGTAGGGAAGTCACCCCGACGTACAAGACCCAACCTGGAGTACCAGGCACTTGATGGGACTCCAAGTACAAGAGCCGGAAAATTTTTTTACCGCCTGGGCTTCAAATAAGTCGAAGTAGCCCGTAAAAGTGTTCACCAAGTAGTTCGGCATAACTGGAAGTGAAGACGCCACCGTTGATTCCAAAAAAAGAAATTCATCCGCTGCCGTCCCTCGTTGGGAGTGCCTTGATGGAAACACTCCTTCGTTGTGGGGAATTAGGAGTAACAGCCTAGTCCGCTTCGACCTGTCGACAATGGGAGGCCCTTCTGCGAAAACAAGCTTCGCGATCGCATAGCTCTAAGCTTCATCGTAGTAGTTACCGCAACCCGCTCCGCGACCCCATGGAGTGTTAAGTTTATACACCAACGAAAATATTTCCATTGAAAAGTGCTTTCGTCGGTTAGCATATTTTTTGTAATCGCTTTTTGCAAATCAAAGTTCTGTAAGCTGTCACGTTGAAACTAGTTTCTGTTTAAATATTCCAGAATCCTTGAACGGTCAGCTCCAAGTCTGAAACTCTCATAATCAATACCTGCGGTTGGGTCTAAGGAAACCAATTTTCTATTTACGAGCGTAGGCTACAACAAGGTCAGTTTAATTTGCATTTGTTGAGACTTGTCAAAATTAATGTATTGCTTGTTTTCCAGATACTGAAAAAAACATTAGCAAGGACAATAAGATACCGAAAATGAGTCTATCAGACATGCTGGATGCAATTCGCAGAGACAACTTAGACGAGTTAAGAACATTAATCAAGATCTTCGAAACACTCTGCTTCATCAAGCTGTTTTGTACAACAATAAAGCAATTACGGAATTCCTTCTCCAAGTTGGGTCCAATCCAAACTCAAAAGTCTATTCCTATTGGTCTATTGGGTCAACAGCCCTCCATATTGCTGCAAAAAATGGTAACTTGGAAATTATAGAAATGCTCCTTAACCACGGTGCTGATATAAATGCAAAGGATGACGATGGGACTTCCCCCCTCGTGTATGCTATAAAATCTAAGAAAGACGATGCAGCCCAATTGTTATTAGAACGAGGAGCTCGTTTACTTTCTGACAATGAAGGAAGAACTCCACTTCATGTTGCCGCTACACGGGGTTCATTGAAAATAATTAAAATACTTTTGCAAAACGGGGCTTCTGTCAACGCGGTTATTACTGCCGGCTACGTTAAAGGATATACACCACTTCACTGTGCCTGTCCCTCATATGGATTCGACATAGACATCATAGAATTTCTCTTAAGTAATGGAGCTGGTGTTGATTTAAAAACTGAACGCGGATTGACACCTCTCCATATTGTAAGCCAAATAGGAAATGTTCACGTAATTAATTTGCTTCTTAATCACAATTCTGATATTGATGGACGTGAAAATAATGGATATACTCCACTCTACTTGGCAATCGAGTACGAAAAGGAAGGTGCTGCACTCTTGTTGATAAACAGAGGAGCTAAACTAGACGATGAGTTTAGCAATGGGAAAACAATTTTTAGTTTGGCACTAGAGAAGAGATTGTCGAGTACAGTTGAGGAAATTTTAACTAGCTGTCCTGATCCGCAAGGTGAAATTGCAAAATGTAAAGAATTATTCCGAGATTTACCTGAAAAGATGATCAACATTCTGTTAAAGTATTGTTTTGATATTGAATTTTTTCACATTGCAATACGGCAGGGGTATATTCAAATAATCGAAAGCGTTTTGAAGGACAGACTTGATTTGACGGCAAATGTTGATGACTCTTTTTTGCACATTGCTGTCAAAAGCAGACAGATTAAATCAGTCCAAGTCTTGATCGCCCAGGGAGCAAATGTTAATGCCAAAGATGAAATTGGCACCCCGCTGTATACAGTTGTAGACAACAATGTCTTCTGGACTTCATCAAAAATTTCTAATGAAGCTGATGTCAAGATTGCCAAAATGCTTTTGGCTGCCGGAGCTGATGTAAATGCAGCAAGTACAACAGAAAAACTAACCCCGCTTCATCTCGCCTGTGAAAGGAGTCAATCAAAATTAGTTCAAGTTTTTTTGGATCACAATGCTGATGTAAATTTAAGGGATAAAAATGGCAAGACAGCACTTCATTTTGCTGCACGCAAATTCGATAATTTGATTTACACTAAATTATTGCTTGAAAATAAGGCGAACGTAAATTCACAAGATAACGACGGTTCTACATCTCTCCACATTGCAATTGATTCAAAAAAAGTGTACGTCGTACAACTACTTCTTAAATTTGGTGCTGACATTAATATCAAGAATAGAAATAACCATACACCAATGGATATACTGAATCGTGATCGAAGATGTTACGGATATTATAATGAACTTTATTGCCCGACCCTAAAGCACGCATTAGCTCTTGAAGCTATCAATTTATACTACGCCAAAGATTTACGATCAACTTTATCAAAATTAGATTCCTCTGATCAGATAAAAATGGAATCACACTCTGAAAATTGCAAACAGGAAATTGAAAAGTTGAAATTGGTGAAGGTGCCCGGTTATAATTTGACTTGTTACGCCCTAATGACGAGGAGTATTCATTTTGTGGCAAGTTATGTTAGAAATGAAGACCTCATTTCACAATTTGCATCCGATGACTTTGCAACTAAATTCCCAATTTATGCGCCGATTATTCAAGGCCGTTTGCGAAATGCTTTCCAAAGACGTCCACTGATTTGCGGTGCAGGTGACTTTTTCAACTATAACTTTCAACTGCCGCATGTATGCGTTGACCATATACTAAGCTGCTTGAGTTCGAATGATTTGATGAACGTCAAGGATGCAATGTAAATCGCTGCTACCTTATATTAAGACTTCTTAACCTTTATTTTCAACAGCACCAAAAAATATATATGTATTGTGTTTGTATGAATATTATTATTTTCTTTTGTTTGTATTTTTTGGAATAAACATAACTGTATGAATTGCTGATGGTTAAACGCACTAATATCGGGTGGGGAGCTATTGGTTCGTAACAGCTAGGCTTTAAATCATATCGCTAAAAAATGGAAATTGAGACAGCCTTAGGCTGTTTATCATACCTTTTGTTTTTGTGTTATTTTAACACCGCAGTTAGGCTGCGTCCGTCAATTCCATTATTTATTTGAACAACGATAGCAACTTAGAGGTGCTTCATCCCAAAAGCTGGGAAACCGACTCACTCGACCGCTCAGGATTATAGACCAATAAGTCTCTCTTCGTTTCTCCTTAAGACACTAGAGAGAACAATTGATCTGCATGTTAGAGAACTCATAATTGCCATTATACAGCTGGGAAATGTGGGCTTTCCATATCCTGTTCCCATGATGGTCTCTACAGGCTTCGGTTCTGGGTGTATAAGCCTGGAGGTTTGTTTCACCTTTTTGTCAACTTTCGAACCTCGTTCCTGTTGTGACATCCCTCTATCTCCTCGATCGGGAGCTTCTCATACTCCCTTTCTGAGAAGTTTTTGCTCCTCTCTCCTTTTCTGCTCTTAGAGCTCTCGAGCTGTTCGTGTCCTTGCAAGTGCTCGTTGGCACTCATCGTCAAACCAGGGGTTTCGTTGTGGTGGCCGTGTGAATTCCAGCACTTCAGAGGCTGCATCTTTGATGTCTGCTTGGCAGTGTTGCCACTGGTTCTCTATATTTTGTGCTGGCAGCAAAGGACTTCTGAGGAAATTTTCGAAAACACAATCGGATCTCTTAGAATTTCCTCCTAGCATTTACGCGTGTTGGCCTTGATTAGGATATCCGCATTCTTACCTTGGCTACAACAAGGTAGTGGTCCGAATCTATGTTGGCATCTCGGAATGTCCGGACATCTTGCATGGTAGAGTAGTGTCGTGCGTCGATCGCAATGTTATCAATCTGGTTGACGGTTGATTGATCAACAGATTTCCATGTCCCCTTTTGGATTTGGAGATGTGGAAAACGCGTACTTGCTACCATTACGTCTCGGCCCGCGTGTACTTTGTATGTATGCATTTAACTCTCTGAAGTTGCACTATTCCTTTCTGCTGAATTGAAAATGCAAGACATTGGAAAACCGATCAACAGTAAGTTTACTTGGAAACGAACAAAGAACTTTTTTTGTGTGGATCTGCACGTTAGAGAACTTCTCAACGAAAACAATTTGTGCAACTACCAACACGCAAGCAATTAGCTTCTGGTTTCAGAACCGGGACACAAGCTCTTCGAAACAGTGAGGGAAACCTAGTCACCGAAGCACAGGAAATTGTAGATGTTTTTAAGCAGCACTTCCAACAGCTGATGAATGCACAAAATGTCGAGCAAGATAATGACGAAAGAGAAGCAAGACCAGTCAATGAAGACCCAGTCCCAGCCCCAAGCAGAGAAGAGGTAGAAAGAGCCATCCAAAAGCTAAAAAGTGACAAGTCCAAAGGGTAGGATGGCATACCCGCGAAACTCTTTAAACATGGAGGAGATGTTTTGATGAACCGCATGCACCAGGTCATCATCAAAGTGTGGGAGATGTTATGCAAAAACTACCGTGGCATATCCCTGCTTAATGTTGCATACAAAATCCTATCCGACGTACTGTGTGAGCGTCTTAAACCTTTCTGCAACACAATTATCGGTACGTAACAGTGTGGCTTTAGGCCAGGCAGAACAACGATAGACCAAATATTCATCGACTTTAAAGCTGCTTATGATAGCATCCACCGCCGAGAGCTTATGATGGCGATGTCTGAATTCGGGATCCCGAACAAACTGATCCAGCTGTGCCGCATGACGCTAAACAATACGCAGTGCAGTGTGCAAATGGGTAACAGCTCATCCGAGTTATTCCAAACTTGCACAGGGTTTAGACAAGGAGATGCGTTGTCATGTGACTTCTTCAACATAGTCCTGGAGCAGATAGTGCGCAAGGCAGGTGTGAGCACGGAAGGCACTATCTTCAACAAATCCCCAGAAGAACAGGCAAAACTCGTTGGTCTTGAAGTAAATGAGGACAAAACAAAGTACATGCCATCAACAAACAAAGCAACATCTGTCCACCGCCTAGGACAAAACGTCACTGTTGGTGGCAGCAATTTCGAGGTAGTTAAGGAGTTCACCTACCTTGGAACAAACATCAATCCCACGAACGACACCTTAGTGGAGATCCGAAGAAGAATTAACCCTAGCGAACCGAACCGAACCGAACAAAGTGTCTGCTATATAAAACTTTAATTTTACCAGTCCTATTAAAAAAGGGGAATTGATACTGGGCACTTTCGAAAGAAAAATTCTTCGACGGATTTTTGGTCCCGTATGCGACAATGGCGAATGGAGAAGAAGGTACAACCGGTAACTGTATGAGCAGTACCAAGATGTGGATGTAGTCCAGAAGGACAAGAAAAGACGGCTACATTGGCTTTGCCACATCGAGCGAAGCTCTACCCAACAGTCTTTTCATCGCAGCCCTCAGGTTCGGGAGAACAAGGAAGACCGAACCTACGGTACAAAGACCAAGTGACTGCGGATGCCAGAGCGCTTGGTCTCGGTGACTGGAGAGTTCATGCGAGGGATCGTTCACGATGGAAGACTGTAGTATCTCAGGCTGAGACCCTTCATGGATTGTGAGCCGGATAAGTAAGTAAGTAGTACCAACACGCTAACCTTAAGGGTAAATCAGTGGAGACTGCTCTGCATGAAGTGGTTTCACATATTGAGAAACGTTTTGAACATAAAGAATATACCCTGGCAGCATTTCTTGATACCGAGGGTGCGTTCAACAACGTTAAAACGGAATCAATCAAAACTGCCTTAGTTGAAGTTGGAGTTGAATCTGTCATTGTCGATTGGATCTTCACCATGTTAAATGGCAGAATTATCAACTCTCAAATAGGAGTTAGCACTATCGAGAAAACAGTTACTAGAGGCACACCACAGGGGGGAGTCATCTCACCCCTGCTCTGGATCCTCGTAGTCAACAAAGTTCTCAAAAAGTTCAAAGATCAGGGCATTAAAATCGTCGCATATGCAGATGACATAGTGGTTTTGGTATCAGGTAAGTTCCTTACCACCACCGGAAACATTATGGAAAACCCATTAAAGGATTTATCTTCTTGGGCAACTAAGAACGGTCTCGGGGTCAACCCCACCAAGACAGAGCTAGTTTTGTTCATGAAGAAAAGTAAACTGGAGGGCTTCAACCCTCCCAAACTAAATGGTATTCCTCTAAAACTTTCTAAGGAAGCTAAATTTCTAGGAGTAATCCTTCACTCCAAGCTTACATGGAAGCGTAATACTGAGGAAAGAATGAAAAAAGCACTATGTGCATTCTACACATGCAAAAAGACCTTCGGTGCACGTTGGGGTATGCGACCGCAAGTCATCCAATGGATGTACACAGCGATTGTCAGACCCATTCTTACCTATGGCTCTATTGTATGGTGGAAAGCGGTGGAAAAATCAAGCTATCTCAAGAACCTGAATAAGGTACAGAGACTAGCCTGTATAGGAATAACAGGGGCTCAAAGATCCACACCACAAGCTGGGTTGGAAATGATCTTGGACCTTCCGGCTCTGGATGAGTTCAGAAGGTGCACGGCAGCTAAAACCGCAATTCGTTTAAAAGTACTGAGTTTTTGGAGGCACAGCACTTATGGGCACGGATCAATCTTACAAAGATATGACACGATTCCAGGACTGAGACTACTGATTACATTCTCCCTTTACTAGATTTCGATAGGAAATTTTCTACTTGCATACCAGAAAGACAGGGTTGGGATCCTAATTCACTTATAAGTAAACAGCGTATCCCTTTCTACACTGACGGTTCAAAAATGGAATCAGGAACAGGTGCTGGAGTGTTTTGCCAATCTCTCAACATCAGAGCATCTTATAAACTCCCAGCTGACTGCAGTGTCTTTCAGGCCGAGATCTTTGCCATTGAAAAAGCAGCTGAATTGGCACATCATGAAAAGCTAAGCTCCTCGGAGATTACTTTTTTCGTGGACAGCCAGGCTGCTATCAAAGCCTTAGCCAGTGAGACCATAAGATCAAAAGCAGTTTAAAACTGTAGGAAGGAATTAAATAAAATCTGCCACATTAACCAGGTAAAGCTCTGCTGGGTTCCTGGACATAGCAATATAGAAGGGAACGAAATAGTAGATGAACTAGCCAGGAAAAGGTCAGAAGCAGACACAAGTAGAAGCGACCATTCAGTTAGGGGACCACTCGTCCCGACTGGGGTACTCAAGAGGAAGATAGACCTTAAATCGAAAGAGAAAATCAATAACTCCTGGAAATCCAGGGACGATTGCGTAATCTCGAGAAGTTTATGGCCTAACACAAATGAAAAGGAAACTCGGTACATTCTATCGCTGAGTAAAAAGAACATTAAGATCTTGATAGGTGTACTAACGGGTCACTGCGCCATTGGCACAATGGCCAACAAGATAGGGGCATTTGCACCCGATTTCTGTAGGAGCTGTCAGGATGAGGAAGAAATAGAAACCATTAAACACCTGCTCTGTGACTGTCTGAACCTCCAAACTAGCCGACTCCATCATTTCGGAAACAGGTTTGTTAGAGAACTGGATGATCTAGCACAGGTCTCAATGGCAAACATGAGGAAATTTATAGATAGCACAGGCTGGTTTGTTAACGAGCCAGTCTACGTTAATCGGCAATTTTGAGGAGCATCGATCCTATTGTAATATTCGGCTTGGTCCGACAATTAAAACTTATTCACTTTTTAAATAAAACACAAATTCACTTTATTCAAATCACTCACAAACTTATTTATTCAACACTTTCAATTATAACTTTTCAAACACAGTGTACTTTACTTATCGCAGTTCACAATCAATTAATTCGCCTCGCCACCAAACGGCTATTTATATCAAAAATGATGGGTTCTAGAAACTACTATTGGTTCCTATTAGTTCTTGGGGAAGCTGAATGTTCGAGAGAAAATACTGGGATTTTTGTAGGGGCTAACGTTCTTAATGCTAAACAAAAAGTTTCTCTTAATCTTAATTAATTATTGCCCCTCACGAGTGTTTACTACTACAATTAAACGATATTAAGTAAAGAGAGTATGTACATTAAATAAACAAGAGATACAGAGTAAGTAAAGAGAGTAATGAAAAGTGTGTACATTAAATATAGAAAGAGATACAGAGTAAGTAAAGAGAGTAAGAAAAGTGTGTACATTAAATATAGAAAGAGATACAGAGAGTAAGAGATAATAAAGTATACACATTAGTATTAGACATTACAATAGAAGGAGATACAGAGCGTATGAGATAAATAAAGTGTATACACATTAGACATTACATTGCCCCCTCCTTAGGATTGATCGTCCCGAACAAATCCATCATCTTCATCACCACTGTAGCGATGTAGTCGGTCGCGATGTACGACTTTAAGTTTACCTCTGACTCCTTTTTGTATCCGGTACACGACGTCGTTGATTTTGCTAATCACTGTATATGGACCTTCCCAGTCCCGTTGAAGTTTCGGTGACAACCCTTTTTGTCGATGGGGATTGTAAAGCCACACTCGATCTCCTGCTTGGAACTCTGTTGTTGTCGCTCGTATATCGTAGCGTGTCTTCATTCGGTCACTGAACATCTTTATTTTTGACCTAGTATCGTCGTGGATCTGAAGGAGTCTTTCTCTGAGGTCATCCAAGTAGTCATCCTCGGCTTGCGGTTCCGACGTGGGACATCCAAATTTAATTTCACTCGGCAATCTGATGTTCCTTCCCATCAAAATCTCAGACGGTGTATGGCCAGTTGAGCTATGTCTTGCACTTCGATACGCCATCAAAAACAGTGGAATGTGTCGGTCCCAATCTCGCTGGTTGTCGTCCACAACTTTGCAAAGATGTTCCTTAAGGGTTCGGTTGAACCGTTCGACCATGCCATCAGATTGTGGGTGGAGTGGTGTTGTTCTTGTCTTCTTGATGTGAAGAAGCCCACAAACTTCCTGGAATATGTTTGATTCAAAATTCCTTCCCTGGTCGGAATGCAGTTCTAATGGAACACCGAATCTGCTCACCCAGTTGAACACAATTTGGTCTGCGACTGTTTTGGCTTCTTGATTCGGAATGGCGTATGCTTCAGGCCACTTGCTGAAGTAATCCATGACGACCAGAATATAACGATTTCCATTATTTGTTTCCGGAAATGGACCCGCCACGTCTATTGCAATCCTTTCAAAGGGTGATCCGACATTATACTGCTGCATTTGGCTGTGATTCTTTTTGTTCGGGCCTTTGGTGGCAGCACAGGTATCACATTTTCGGCACCACCTCTCGACATCTTCCCTTGCATGTAGCCAATAGAATCGTTGTCGAACCTTTCCTAGCGTCTTGTTTACTCCTAGATGGCCTCCCGAAACTCCATCATGCATCTCTCGCAGAACGTCCACAATCTTCGATCTCGGTAAGACTAGCTGCATTACATAGGACTTTCCATCTGCTGATTCCCATTTACGTCGAAGGACACCCTCTTGGACATGCAATGAGTCCCACTGTGCCCAATAGGCCTTTAGAGCCGGACTTCTGTCGGAGATATCGGCCCATTCTGGTTTTTCCTGGTGTTCCTTGCATGCGAGGATGGGTTCAATATCTGGGTCCTCTTGTTGAGCCTTCCTCAACTCGTCGTTGCTCCAGCCATAAATGGGATCGGTTCTGGTTCGTTGAACAGTAACCACTTCTTTTTCTTCTTGGCGTCTGCAATGCTTACAGTCTTGCTTACATGGTCTCCGAGACAGTGCATCAGCATTTGAGTGAAGCTTCCCCTTCTGATGTTGAATTTCATAATCGTACGTCTGCAGCCTCTCAATCCATCTCGCCACTTGACCCTCTGGATTCTTGAAATTCAAAAGCCAGTTTAGTGCTCCATGGTCGGTTCGGAGAAGAAACTTCTGTCCATAGAGATACTTATGGAAGTGCTTTGTTGCCAAAATAAGTGCAAGAAGTTCTCTTCTGGTCACACAATAGTTTCTTTCCGACTTTGAGAGTACCTTGCTGTAATAGGCAACCACCTTTTCTTCGCCATCATGTACCTGTGACAATACAGCACCAATCCCGACATTGCTGGCATCAGCATCAATGATGAACGGTTTTCCTGGAGTCGGGTAGGTCAGCACTGGTGCATTACACAAGCGTTGCTTGAGCTCTTGAAAGCTGCGCTCGCACTCACCTGACCATTTAAACTGCTTTCCCTTTTCCGTTAGCTGAAGTAGACTCTTGGCGATCTCAGCAAAATTCTTGACGAAGCGCCTATAGTAGGTGGCTAGACCCAGAAAGCTTCGGAGTTGATGTTTGTCCTGTGGTGTTGGCCAATTCTTCACGGTGTCAACCTTATCAGGATCCGTCTTAACTCCTTGGGATGAGATGATATGTCCCAGGTATTTCACTTCGGTTTTGAAGAGTGAACACTTTTCTGGATTGAGCTTGAGGTGGGCTTCTCGAAGTCTTTGAAACACGGCTCTCAGATTTGTACAATGTTCGTCAAATGTTTTCCCGTATACGATGACGTCATCCAAATAGACCAGGCAAGATTTCCAAGTGAGTCCTTGCAGGACGCATTCCATAAGGCGCTCAAAAGTCGCTGGAGCATTGCACAGTCCAAAAGGCATCACTTTGAACTGCCACAATCCGTTTCCTGTCGAGAACGCTGTCTTCTCTTTGTCTTCAGGATGGATTTCTACTTGCCAGTATCCACTTTTCAGGTCCAAAGTTGAGAACCATTGTGCTCCTTCCATTGCGTCCAGAGTATCGCTGATCCTAGGCAGAGGGTAGCTATCTTTCTTGGTCACATCGTTCAACCTTCGATAGTCCACGCAAAAGCGGGTTGATCCGTCTTTCTTCTTTACCAGGACCACTGGAGACGCCCAAGGGCTTTTTGAGTTTTCGATAAGACCCTCTTCTTTCATGGTGGTTATCAGTTCTTCAACCTCACCTTGTTTGGCTAGTGGAAGGCGTCTTGCAGGTTGACGAATCGGCTTTGCATCCCCGGTGTTGATTCGATGTTGAACCAGTTGTGTTCTGCCTTATTTCCCTTGCGATGATGAAAAGATGTCTGCAAATTCTTCGAGGAGACCTTCTGCAGTTCTTCGTTGTTGTTGGCCAAGATTAGAGGACTCGAGAATGTTCGTCTTTATGGAGTTCAGCTCTTTGGACTTCAATGTTTGCCTTGTCTCTTCTTCGCTGATCCTTGTTATAGCTGATACAGATTCGCATTGTCCGACAATCTCACCTTTTCTAAGCTTAACTTCGTACGGCTTGATGTTGAGTATTCGTACGGGAACCATGTTCTTTACAGGTCTAACAAGAGTCTTCCCAATGGTGACGTTTTGGGAGGACTTTACAGATGCTGGTTCGACCATGAGGTATCGATGGCTGCCAGGCTTACCTTTCAATTTCGTCCACACGAATACTTCTGAAGAAGCAGGCAAAGTCAGATCTTCTTTGATGACGGTTTTCACAGATAACGAGGTCTCATACGAGTGGATCCCATAGATCATCGGAATCTCGATGTTTCGATATTTCAGGACTTGGTTCCCGATGTCCAATATCACTCCGTGATCTTTCATGAAATCGACACCGACAATGCACTCGTCGCATATATCTGCTACCAGGAACAGGTGAGAGAATTCCAGCTCTGCCATCCGGATCTTAAGACGTACCTCACCATAAACTTTTGCGGCTTCTCCAGTTGCAGTCCTTAGACGATAGCTGTTGGTGTTGTGGAGCCATGTCTTCTTAACGAGGTCCTGTCGTACAATGGACGCCGTGGCACCGGTGTCGATGGTAGCCACACATTTGTTGCCGTTTATACTTGCTTCCACGGTCAGGCTCTTGTTGTCACGTTTCGTTTGAGAAACCTGGATGGTGTTTCTGTAGGTGTAACTTTGACCAGTTGACATATTTCTGTGTTCACAGTGTTGGCATGCGGTTCCTCTTCGCGGTAATCTGCACTGTCGTTGAAGATGCCCGGTCTTGTTGCAGTTCCAGCATCGTGCTGGTCCGTCTCGCTGACTTCTTTCCAGAGTAGTCTTCTGACAAGAGCATTCTTGGGCTTCCAATTCTCTCACACGATGCACGTTTTGGGAAGCTTGTTCTGCAGCTTCCATTGTTAGAGCAAAAGCCAATGCTTCTGGTAGTGTTTGCTTTCCGGCAGTGCGAATAGCCCTTTGGAGATTTATATCGCCCACAGCTCTCACAAAGGCTTCAACAGCAAGTTGATTTATTATCTCGTTGCCAGCTGTTGGGTATGCCAGGTGGACTAATCGCTCGATATCTGCCTGAAGCTGCTGCAGAGTTTCACCTCTTTTCTGTGCCCTGTTGTTTAGTTGTACTCGGAAGACTTCTGTCATGTGGCTATCCCCAAACCGCTGTTCGATTGCGTTTACCAGAACTTTGAAGTCACCGCTCTTCTCTGCTGGGATGGTTTGTAGCAGTTCAGCAGCTGCTCCTCTCAAGGCAAGCGTAAGAGCAATGTATTTTTCGTCATCGTCCCAGCCGTTTGTTAACGCTGCTGCTTCAAACTGTTTCTTGTAGATTGACCACGGTATCTGACCATCAAAGCTTGGGGGATTCACTTCTCTCTTTCTTGAGCACTCACCAGAAGGTTCTCCAGATTTCATCTTTCGCACTTTTTCTAGTTCGCTTGTAATGGTTTCGATCTTGTCGTCTATTTTCTTGAAACGTGCATTAGTCGTTGAATTTTGTTTTTCGACACGCTCATCGAGAGTATTGATTTTGTCTTCGAAGTCCGCAAACCTGCCTTCTAGCAGATTTTTCTGTTCATCAAACCGATCTCGAACGTCATCCCTTTGAGCTTGTAGTTGTTCCAGAACATCATTCTTTTGAGTTTCTAGTTGCTTGAGGACATTTCCTTCCAGTTGTTTGAGGACATTCTCTTGCTCGGTCTTCTGCTCGTTTCTTTGAGTTTCTAGTTGCTCCAGAACATTCTTGTTTTGAGTTTCTTGCTTCTTTTGATTCTCTTCAAATTTGGCTAGAAGAAGTGTCATCATGGTAGATAAGTCGGCAGTTGCATTTACCTCTTCCGATTTTGCTTCCACTTCGAAAGCAAACGCATCTGGGTCTTCATTTTGTTCTTCCAGATATTCCTGTAGCCGTTTTACGAGTTCGATTTTATATCCTGCCGCACTTAAGCCACGTTTGCTTAATTCGGCCTTTAGCTCAGCGACAGTTAAGTATTTCAAAACTTTACTTATCATTTTTTTTTTTAACTTCACTATTTCACACAAAATAGTTTAATCACTGTTCACTGTTTTATTCTCAATAAGTTTTAATCCCACTTCTGACACCAATGTAATATTCGGCTTGGTCCGACAATTAAAACTTATTCACTTTTTAAATAAAACACAAATTCACTTTATTCAAATCACTCACAAACTTATTTATTCAACACTTTCAATTATAACTTTTCAAACACAGTGTACTTTACTTATCGCAGTTCACAATCAATTAATTCGCCTCGCCACCAAACGGCTATTTATATCAAAAATGATGGGTTCTAGAAACTACTATTGGTTCCTATTAGTTCTTGGGGAAGCTGAATGTTCGAGAGAAAATACTGGGATTTTTGTAGGGGCTAACGTTCTTAATGCTAAACAAAAAGTTTCTCTTAATCTTAATTAATTATTGCCCCTCACGAGTGTTTACTACTACAATTAAACGATATTAAGTAAAGAGAGTATGTACATTAAATAAACAAGAGATACAGAGTAAGTAAAGAGAGTAATGAAAAGTGTGTACATTAAATATAGAAAGAGATACAGAGTAAGTAAAGAGAGTAAGAAAAGTGTGTACATTAAATATAGAAAGAGATACAGAGAGTAAGAGATAATAAAGTATACACATTAGTATTAGACATTACAATAGAAGGAGATACAGAGCGTATGAGATAAATAAAGTGTATACACATTACACTATCTTTTATTTTTTATAGGCGATCACAATGGACCAGTAGGCCCCGGGTACGCAACAGCGTCATGCTATGCACACCCCTTATCACCTAACCTTACCTAACCTAGAGGTGCTTCCACTTTCACCAATGTCTTATTCCGTCAATTCCTTTGTTTCGCTGGAGTTATAGCTATTTAGAGGAGTCTGATGATCGGCTTGGCACCCGTGAAATAGCTATAACTCCAGCCAAACAAAGGAATTGACGGAAAAAGACATTGGTGGAAGCACCTCTAAGTTGCTATCGTTCTTCAAATACAAAATATGTTTATCATACCACAAAAAAAAAAATAGAGCGCGATCACACTCACAGAATGTCGCAGAAACTTTTGAACTTTTTGTGACAAAGAAAAAACGCCTAATGATAGGCAATAAACAAATCTAACAAAAACGTGTCCTCTGCTCGAATGAACTGGAAATGAGATATTTTATCGCGGTAAATACTTACTTTTACTTTCTTATGGTGGCGCTACAGTCCAGGTCGGCCCAGGGCCTCATAAAACAAACGTCTCCAGCCAGGTCGGTCCCTAGCTAGCTGTCTCCAGTTTCGCACGCCAAGTTGGTTCAGGTCCTCTACCACTTGTGTGCTCCACCTGAGTCGCAGTCTTCCTCTTCTGCGACGTCCTTCCGGGTTGGATTCGAAGACTCTACGAGCCGGAGCATTATTTTCCATTCTCTCAACATGACCCAACCATCTAAGTCGTTGGACCTTAAGTTTTCTGGCTAGGTCATTGTCGCTGAGCAGCTCGTTCAGTTCTTGATTAATCTTCGTCTCCATCCTCCATTTATGCAGGCAGGACCAAAAATCACTCAAAGAATTTTTCTCTCGAAGCAGCCCAAAGCGTTTTCATCGCAAGTTGTCATGGTCCATGTCTCTGCACCAAACATTAGGACCGGGATGATGAGAGTTTTGTACAGTGACACTTTAGTTGCTCGAGAGAGGACTTTACTACTCAATTGCCTTCAAAGTCCAAAGAAACAGCGATTGACAAAAGTGATTCTTCGATTGATATCAGCGCTCGTGTTGTTGTCTGAGTTCATAGCGGATCCTAGGTATTTCAACAATTCTACGATTCTCTCCAGGGTCTTGAGTAAAAAGGAAGTAAGGCCTATAAGTCTGTAATCTTTAGCAGATTCATGCCCTTTCTTACCAATTTTAGGTAAGAAAACCACTTTTACCTGTCTCCAAGACGTAGGGACATGGTTTAGTAAGAGGCAACCTTTAAAGATACTCTCCCGTGGTACTACTAATTCAAGTTGACTGCAGCATTATAGGCAGTATTCCATCAGGGCCTGGAGATTTGTATGGCGAGAAAGTTTTAATAGCCCAGACTATATTTTCTCTAGTTATAAGGGCATTAACCTGCTCTACGGAGGTTGAAATGTCGAAAGTCAGATTGCATTCGGGTGGTTCTTCTGCGCAACCTGGGAAGTGTACATTCATTAGTAGCTCTAATGTCTCCATTGGAGATGCTG
This sequence comes from Sphaerophoria taeniata, assembly GCA_943590905.1. Classification (NCBI taxonomy): domain Eukaryota; kingdom Metazoa; phylum Arthropoda; class Insecta; order Diptera; family Syrphidae; genus Sphaerophoria; species Sphaerophoria taeniata. Next base: position 267,666,714 of record OX016540.1, read on the forward strand.
TCCAGCTTCCATCTGTTTTTTTTAGAAATGAGGGGTTCGAATGTTCTTTCGATAGAACCCTACTAAGCCTGACCGAATCTTTGATGTTTTCGATGGACTGACAGTACTCTTCCCATCCTTGTTTTTTGGCTTGAGCTATAGAACGCTTGTATATTCTCAAGCAGTCCTTATAAGGCTGATAAAATTTATGCTTCTAGCAGATGTTAAAAATGGTTCTAGTAATTTTCCTCAGATTAGATTTTCCTCAGATTAGACCAAGGTGGAAAAGTTTTCTTACTATATCTTATCGGACAAGAGACCTTGAAGGCGGTGTTTATAGAGTCCTCGAAGTTTGAAATCTCTAACGCAAGATCTGCTACCGAGTCGTAACTCGCGTTCGGTATACTGCGCAGCTTTGAGCTAAAGGTCTGACTAAATTTCTTTCAGTCAATTCTTCTGGGATTTCTATAAGGGGAAGGAGATTTTATTTCAAATTTAAGATCAAATAGAATCCATCTATGATCAGAAAAGGAGTTAAGAAGAGATACTCTCCAATTTTCGATGGAGAGGTTACCATAAATATTAACAAATGTAACGTCTAACACATCTTCCCACCCTTCTACTCGGAAAAACAAAAGTGGGAGTATTGCCCCTGTTACATATTATATGTCTATTATATGTCTATGACTATAATAGTCAGGTTATTTTCAATTATATAATTAAAAAGAGACTCACCTCGCTCATTTTTCTCAGTGCTGCTCCAGATTGAGTGCCTGGCGTTGGCATCACTACCTACAAGTAGACTTGTTTGTCTGGCTTTTGCCTCTGCCACTGGAGTACGCACCTCCTCAGGCGGTGACTCTCTGTCATGCGCATTGTATGAGAATCAAGCCCTCCGCTTGTTTACCCTCTAACCTAACGACTGTTAAGTCAGAAGTGCTAAAGCTTGGACACAGAAAAGCTTTTCAGTGTTTTTTAGCTAAAATACAAGTTCTAGGCTTACCTTGACTCTGATTGTCGGACTTGTAGAATAGATCGTATTGGCTGTCTTTAAGGCCTCTAATCGCGAGGCCATTAACCCATGGCTCTTGTACAAGGGTGACATCTATATCTTCCTCTCTCAGGAAGATCCTCGCAGGTTATCCGAGGCACATTTAGAGTGCTTCAGATTAACCTGGATGGCGCGTAGTGTATCGCTTTTAATTAGCAGGTGGAACTGCAGGGCCAGGATCCAGCGCCTCGCTGGGGGCTCCAACCTGCATGGTGACATCGTCTACCTCGACAATATCATCACCCAGGGTGGGGCCAACTTCCTGGTTCTGCAGAATCTTTATAGAGACGCTTTTGATGCCGAACCTCAGCTTGCACTGTTCCTCTTCCAGGGCTTTGCGACTAGCCTCGCAGATCCTCAGAAGATAGACCGCGCTATTCTTAAGCGGTTCCTCTGTTTTGATGACTGCCAAGTCATTCATCGGAATCTGCGGATTCAGCCGTTGAAGGCTCCTAATCAGCTCCGCTCCAGTTGGCTTCATGCTCATGAGCGGCAACAAGATGCGAGCCAATGGTTTTCTAGGAACCTCCCTGGCAGGAATGAGCTTGAGCTTCAAGCCCTTCCAGTTGTTGCTAATCTTAGCAACTCCTTTGCCAAGGAAATCCCTTGAAAACTCGTCTGCGCACCTCATCACTTTGTAACCCCTGAGCATTTCGCCGGAGTCAAAGCTCGGATAGGGACCTTCTTTTGCTGAGATGGTGTATTGGAATACTAGGTTCGAAAGTTTGGCCTCGATTGAGTTCCATGCTGACATCAGAGCTCTGTTGTCTGTGAAGAGCTCATCTACAATCGCCACCTGGAGGTTGTCTCTGACGACCTCGCTCAAGGCGCGCGGTTGCGCTGTCACCCTCGGAGTCTCATTCTTGCTGCTGCCACCAAGCTTGGTTCTCTTTTGAGGTGGCCTTTTCTATTTTCTTGAGTGCCGCACTCTTCTCCCGACTGTTGAATTCTTCAACAACTTTCTGGTATTTGATTTTGTCGGCAGCATCACGCTCATGTACCTTTCCTGCTTTTTCATTCTCGGCAATCTTGCCAAGGATGAAAGTGGCCTTCCTGTACTTGATCCTGAGCGATCCAATCTAACCTTAGCTATCACCGTCTGACACCTACAGACCAAAACTGTGGTGACATTGTCCGCCCGGCACCCACTAGGAGGGTTCGATCAAGGATTTTCGCCGAGCATACAAAAAGTAAAAAAATGATATTTTAAAAGCCCTTCATCTTGATGCCTCAGTGTCGGAAAATAAAAATACCAAAACATTTTGATTGTTAGTTTGAATGAAAACAAGAAAAAAAAATGTTCTTTCTCTACCAAAAAAATACAGAAATTTATTGTTCTGATTTAGCGTGTTTGTGTTTTGTGCACAATTTCTACTACCGTCACTCTTTCAAAATGAAATTTCACGAACAATCCCTACGCCTTTTTATTTTATAGCGTTTTACTTACCCAATTTCAATCTATTGTGAACATATCCTTCAACTCACCTTTTTTTCATAAAATTCAAATTTAACTGCCAAAATTATTCCCCTTTGGTGAATAGACGGATTGAAAGAATGTATTAGTGAAAACACGCACACATCTTACCAATCCGTAAATTTTAGCTTGTAGGCAACTGTCATTTTGACAGCTTTGTTTCCCATCTCCTTACCTTATATCATCTCTGATAGAAACGCGAATGCGCTATCTGTTTTAAGGCACATACACATACACGCTTCAGCTTCGGCTTCGTCTGCGTTACGATGCACCCGCTTCACGTTTGCTTTGAATGACAGTTCTCCCTCCATCATCATCAAACAGATTTGCCACTTTACTCCATTCGAAGTAGTCTACTTCGATTTTTGAAAAACTTTGAAAATCTATTCCCACTTCGCACCATCAAGAATGTTTTGAAATCTACTTCACTCGATTTTACTTGATATTTCCAAAATCTGCTTCGATTAACTCATTGAGTAATTTTATGCCTACAGTTCTCTTATTTTCATCAGGAAAATAGATAAATTGACATCTGCATCTGCATCTGCAGTTTCTATCCTTATACATGACCAATAAGCGTACACACTTTACAAACACGAAATGTCAACCCATACATATACGCAAAGTATGAGTTTCGTGATTGTTTTAAAGTGTTTAATATTTTACGCCGTGTGCAACTTGGGTTAGAATGTTGGTTAAATTTAAGCACTAGTGTCATATTTTAGCTTGCTAGTTAAATTTTAACACAACATATCCGCCATGTAGTGTCAAAATTAAATCGAAAGTCAAGTTTGTATACACATTTTAACACAAGTCACACACGGCTCTAATTGTAGATCTGTCTATGTATTCATGGTCAATATAAAATACACTATTTTAAAATCTTCTTCGCTTTTTCTCAATCTACTTCGCTTTATTCCAAAATTTACTTCGCTTCCTTTTTTTTCAAGTGGTAACGCTGCTCCAAACAACAAATGAACAAACAGCTGTTGAGCTGTTAGACAAGTTGAACTTTTTTTTTTGACAGATGGTGGCTTCTTTACGTTTTCTTACATGAGTTTGTTCAAAAAAAGCATACGTAGGAAAAGCGTCATTGTGTGAGGTTACACAGATATCCTATAGTTGAACTTTTCGCAGTTGTTAAAATCGACGGCAAAGCGTGATTGTGTTTCTGCTTTTACAGCCCTATTCTCGCGACCTCTCAAAAAATAAAGACCTCTCAACTCGGGGTGAATTTGATTTTGAGACTTTTTTGGTATTCTGGCGAAAACCTCTCAACTTGTTAGCATCTCAAAATCTTTAAAATTGAGATTTGCTCTTTGGCACATCACAACTGCGTTTGTTTTTTTTTATACAAATAAGGCCGTGTGCGAATTCAGTTTAAAATGGTTTAAAACTTGACGTTTTGTTAAATTTTGACACTTCGCATTATTTGACTAGCTGCTGAGCAGGTTAAAATATGACAGTAGTGGTTAAAAATTCATCCATTTTTATTTTTTAACCACAATTCATCCAATTCGCACACGGCCTAAGAAGGCAAAATATGGACATGTTAATTTTAATACATCTCTTGGAAGAGAATGAAAAGTAAGAATTTTATTATTTTATAGTAAATTATTATTTTTTATTTTTTTATTAACTAATTTTTAAGATTGGAAGCGGAGGAGAATGCTCAAACAATTGAGAGAAATTAATGATCCATTTTCTCTTCAAGAGGAAACATTCTTTCCATTTTATTTTTATTGTTGGTCTAACGGGACCATTTATGGAGTTCAATCCATCCGCCAGTTGACTCCAAAGATCCATTACCCGATGAGGACTCGTTGGATCGTTTTTATTCGCAAGGAGGTTTGGATTTTTCTTCGCAAACTCGATGAAATAACTGAGTTGCTCCCTTGTTGTTAGTTTACTTTTTTGAGTGCCTAATACAATTTATAAAAATATTAATAGAAATACAAATTATTGAACGTTTTATTTTAATTTCTTACCGATCGACTTCATAGTTTTCTTTATTTTGTTTTAAAACTGTATTTCCCACTTATCTGTTGCTGTTTGGAATTCTTTTTCATTTTAATTAGAAAACAGTCCTGCCAAAACAAAAAAAATTTACCTTCCTGTGGTGAATTTTTTTGAGAGGTTTCTTAAGACCGAATTTTCAGAATACGATTTTGAGATCACCTAACAAAAAACCTCTCAAAAAATTAGTCTTAAAAATTTGAGACTTGAGACCCTCTCAGCGCCAGAATAGGGCTGTTAGTTGTATTTGTATCATGGCCACCACCATCGTTTTCCATCTTGAAATTTCCTCCCAAATATATATACAAAGATCGGGGCGAAAAAAGAGCGACATCAGTGGTGCGTTTCTGTAACTCTTCTCAACTGGTTTTTTCTCAACTGGTAGAGAATGTGACGTCACTATGACGTCATTCTCAATTGAAGTGTTTCTGTAAGTGTGGTGAGTTGAGAATTCAATTCTCTACTAGTAGAGAAGTTTCTCGATTGCATTTTAGCATGTGAGAACTATCACAAGCAGTTGAGATGGCAACCGAGCAAGTAAGTATTATGTTGTTATCATATTATTATACATTATTATCATATTATTTTATTAACTTTCATTAATTTATTGAATTATCTTATTAATTAATTTCAGAAAAAACTTGGCGGACGGGTGTCCAAAGCACAAAAAGCCAATTTACTGGAAAAAATGAAGGAGCACCGTGAATTGGCGTGTGGGCAGTTCTCCGGCTCTGACAGCGCCAAAAATAATAAAAGAATTTGGGAGGAGGTAGCCGTTGAGCTTAATGCTTGCGGAGGAGCCTCAAAAAAAAACAATACATAAAATATCATTCATATTAAATAATTACCACGGCAAATAATTATATTTATATATTATTTGTTTTATTTATTTGTAATATGAAGTTATTTTAAGTTCTAATTTAACAATTTTCACAACAATAAGCACAAATCTTAATGTAAACAAACAAATTTTCTCAATCTCTTATGTCAAATTGTCAACTCAACACAAACTTCTCAATTGGTGAGTTTCTCGACTTACAGAAACACTTTTTTCTCAACGATAGAGTTTAGCCAGTAGAGTCGATGATACGTCACACTCAGTAGAGAACTTCTCAACCAAGTTACAGAAACGCACCACAGAGCGCCACAGAGCGATCCAGAGAGCACATCGAACAGATCTGTTATCGATTATATAAATTGTCTCTTGCTATCGATATTTTTTAGGGTTCCGTACACAGAGTGTAAACGAAACCCTTATAACATCACTTCGTTTTCTCTTCATTCGTCTTTCACAAGCGATTTCTTCGAATCTGCTAGGCCGATTGCAATGAAATTTGGTACACAAATTTAAGTATTCAGTAGTAATCTAAAAATGTTGTTTTCATGTTTTTAAGATAAATAGTTTCGAAGTTATTAAAGAGAAAAGATACAAAAATACGAAAAAATTGTTTATTTGCTGAAGAAAAAATAACGTTCCTTATTCCTTTCTTACTGTGGTGTTTCGTTTTTTTGGTTTCTTTTTAGGGTTCTTACACAGGTGAAAACGAAAACCTATAAGATCAGTTCGTTTTCTTTTTATGTGTCTTTAACAAGCGATTTCTTAGAATCTGCTAAGCTGATGGCAATTAAATTTGGTTCACATTTTCTAGAGTACCTAGATAAAAGTGATCCGAAAATGCTGCTACCAGATTTTTAAGATACACAGTTTCGAAGTCATTGAAGGAAATAGGCAAAAAGACTATTCAAATTATTTTCCAAGATAATGTTTGATTTCAAATCTTAATCCTTGTATAAAAAATCCTTCAAAACTGAAAGAAAGTAGGGTCGGATAGTCAAGTACGGAACCCTCCTCGAGCGAGTTTATCTCGCACTTGTCCACTTTTTTTATATTTCCCTCCAAAGATTTCTTTCTCTTATGTCTTATCTCTGTTTTTGACGTTGATTTTCAGTTCAATTTGCATTCGTTTGGCACAATTCGTTAAATCTTGAATACCTAACAATCGCAGCTGCTTTTCGCATTTTCTTAAAATATTTTGAAAGAATTTCCATACTCTATAACTGTTTCCACAATTTTTTAAAATTCATCAATACAATAAGGTAAGCTACTGTTTAACAATTTAATCATGAAACATGAGTTGAGTACCCTGTGTGTTATATCTTTGTTAACAATTCAACAGAAATGTACCTCTTGAATTTGGACAAAATGGAATTGATTAAGATTTGTTTTTTGATTTAGGAAAGTTGTCCTTCATAACTGCAAGCAAACTTTACCTTTATGTTCTTAAATTTCACAATTAATCGTTCGTTCAAGTGTTGGTACGCATTTTCCTTAACATGACCATAGACGCTTGTTTTTTGCATTCCTTTTGCTAAAATGAAACTTACTTATCCGGCTTACAATCCATGAAGGATCTCAGCCTGAGATACTGCAGCCTTCCATCGTGAACGGTACCTCGCATGCACTCCAGTCACCGAAACCAAGCGCTCTGGCATCCGCAGTCACTTGGTCCTTGTACCGTAGTTTCGGTCTTCCTTGTCGCCTTGAACCGGGAGGCTGGGATGAGAAGACTTTCTTGAGTAGAGCTTCGCTCGATGTGGCCGAGCCAATGTAGTCATCTTTTCTTGGCCTTCTGGACTACATCCACATCTTGGTACTGCTCATACAGTTCTCGGTTGAACCTTCTTCTCCATTCGCCATCGTCGCATACGGGACCGAAAATCCGTCGAAGAATTTTTCTTTCGAAAGTGCCCAGTATCAATTTCCCTTTTTTACTTATCGTCCAGCACTCGGCGCCGTAGAGTAGGACTGGTAAAATCAAAGTTTTGTATAGCAGACACTTTGTCTTTCGAGTGAGGAGTTTTGAACCCAGTTGTTTCTTCTTCGGATCTCCACTATGGTGTCGTTCATGGGATTGATATTTGTTCCAAGGGAGGTGAACTCCTTAACTACCTCGAAATTGCTGCTAGCAACAGTGACGTTTTGTCCTAGGCTGTGGACAGATGTTGCTTTGTTTCTTGATAGCATGTACTTTGTTTTGTCCTTATTCACTTCAAGGCCATCGAGCTTCGCCGGTTCTGCAATCGCTGTGAAGGCCTCAATCACAGCTCTCTTGGATCAGCCGATGATGTCTATGACGTTCGCATAGCCTAGCAGCCGGGTGGAGTTGTTAAAAATAGTGTTTTCCGTGCTCACACCTGCCTTTCGCACTATCTGCTCCAGGAGTATGTTGAAGAATTCACATGACAGCGCATCTCCTTGTCTAAACCCTGCGCATGTTTCTATCCGTTCATTATTATAATGAACAGTTCATTATTTGAACAAAATGTTCATTATGAATTATTGTGTTGAGAAGCACTTTTTCATGACAGATTGATACTCTTTGACGTTTTGTAAGTTGAAAGATGAAAATAAAAACTATGGGTACGAGTAGGACTTGAATCCACCACGTTCTGCTTAGCAGCCAACGCACCTAACCACCAAGCCACGGACAATAGGACCAAATTTTTATATGACCAAAAATTAAGGCAAAAAATACTGCAATGTCCCAAAGGCAGTAAGAATTTTTGGTCATTTGTAAAAAATATAAAGAATTCTTCATCTTCCTTGGTCCTTACGCTCGTTGACAATGACACTCCAGTTGTAGGCTCTCTCGCAAAAGCTAACCCGAGAGATGCATGTCTCCCCCAGTCCTTAAGCGCGCCAAGTGGAAAGTAAGATTGTTGCACTTGATATTTCAAAGGCATTTGATAAAGTTTGGCATCTTGCTCTTTTATCGAAAATGCGTGCTTTCGGTATCGACGAATCCCTTCTTCGTTGGATTAGAAACTTTCTTTCGAACGCTAGCTGTCTCCAGTTTTGCACTCCAAGTTGATTTTGGTCCTCTTGTGTGCGCCACCTGAGTCGCGGTCTTCCTCTCCTTCTGCGTCCCTCGGGAATAGTGTCGAAGGCTTTCCGGGCAGGAGCATTGGTGTCCATGCGCTCTTAATGACCGAGCCATCTGAGTCTCTGGACCTTGACCCTTCTGGCTAAGTTCACGTCGTTGTACAACCCGTAAAGTTCGCTGTTGTATCTCCTTCTCCATCCCCCATCAATGCACACGGGGCCAAAGATGACCCGAAGAATTTTCCTCTCGAAACAGCCTAAGGCACATTCATCCGATTTTGTTAGGGTCCATGCTTCTGCACCATACAGCAGGACAGGGATGATGAGGGTGTTGTACAGTTTAACCTTAGCTGCTCGAGAGAGGGCTTTTCCACTCAGTTGCTTTCTTAGCCCAAAGAAACAGCGATTAGCAAGAGTAATTCTTCGTCTTATCTCGCCGCTGGTGTTATTGCCCGTGTTGATAGCGGAGCCTAGGTAGACAAACTCCTTAACTACCTCGTATGCGTCTTTTGTGACGTTCTGTCCGAGCCTTCGATGTTGGGTGTCCTTACTCGAAGACAGCATGTACTTCGTTTTTCCCTCATTTACCGCTAAACCCATTTTTGCCGCTTCTGTCTCAATCCTCACAAAGGCGCCATTGACATCACGCTGTGTTCTTCCCATTAAATCAATATCGTCGGCGTACGCGAGAAGTTGAACTGATTTATAGAAGATAGTGCCTCTGGTGCTGACGGTGGAGTTTTGGACTATCTTCTCAAGAACGATGTTAAAGAAATCGCACGACAGTGCATCGCCTTGTCTGAATCCTTTTTTGACGTCGAATGATTCCGTAAGCTCATTGTCAACCTTGATAGAGCAGTGTGAGTTCTCCATCGTCATTTTGCACAAGCGAACGAGCTTGGCAGGGATGCCAAAGCTAGACATAGCTTTATACAGTTCGTCTCTGTAGATGCTGTCATGCGGCCTTAAAATCAATGAAAAGGTGGTGGGTATCGATTTGCAGTTCATAGGTATTTTCCAGGATCTGCCGCAACGTGAAAATTTGGTCGATGGTAGACTTTCCTGGCCTGAAGCCACATTGATAAGGACCAATCAGATTGTTGACGAAAAGCTTCAGACGTTCACATATTACGACAGAGAGGATCTTGTAGGCGATGTTAAGCAGACTGATTCCTCTGTAGTTGACGCAGTTTAGAGGATCTCCCTTTTTCAGGATCGGGCAAACAATGCTGAGGTTCCATTCATCGGGCATGCATTCCTCCGACCATATCTTACAGATGATTTGGTGCATGCTCCTATCTAGCTCGTCGCCTGCGGCTTTGAACAGCTCCGCAGCTAGACCATCTGCTCCAGCGGCTTTGTTGGATTTCAGCCGTGATATTGCTGTTTTCACTTCTTCTACGTCGGGTTCACGGAATTGTTGGCTGTCATCGTGTATGATAAAAGGCTCCTGTCTGACGGCGGGGTTCTGTTCGTCGTCGCCGTTATACAATCTACAGAAGTGGTCTTTCCAAATCGCCAGCATTGAATGCGATTCTACTATGACGTTCCCTTGTTTATCTCTGCAGGCATCGGTTCTTTACCTTCCGATAAAACCTCCGAACTTCATTCCTGCTGTTGGCTCTCTCAACATCTTCGATCTGACGCTTCTCATGCTCTCTTTTTTTTTTCCTGAGAAGGCGGCGTTCCTCTCTCCTCTTTTGCTCGTAGAGCTCACGAGCAGCTCTTGTCCTTCTTTGCAGTGCCGCTTTGTATGCCTCCTGCTTAGCTGCATGGGCCTGCCTGCATTCTTCGTCAAACCAGGGGTTTCGTTTTGGTGGCTGTGTGAAACCCAGCATATTAGAGGCGGTATCTCTAACTGCTTTCTGGCAATGTTGCCACTGGTCTTCGATACTTGATGTTGGCGGCGTAGGACTCTTTAAGAGGTTTTCTGACACTCGATCAGAGAAGGATATGGCGATCTCTTGTGATTGTAGCCGTCCGACGTCGAATTTTCTTGCAGCATTTCCTTGTTTTGCCCGTTGTCGGGATATTCGTAGCACTACCTTAGCTACGACGAGGTAGTGGTCCGAGTCGATGTTGGCTCCTCGGAAAGTTCGAACATCTAGAATGCTGGACAAGTGCCTCCCGTCGATCGCAATGTGATCAATCTGGTTGACTCTTGATTGATCAGGAGATCTCCATGTACCTTTATGGATGTTGAGATGTGGGTACCAGGTGCTTGCTACCACAACATTTCGAACCGCAGCAAAATCGATCAGCATGAATCCGTTATCGGAAGTGGTGTCGTGTAGGCTGTGCTTTCCGACTGTTCCACCAAAGATGTCCTCTTTTCCCAGCTTTGCGTTAAAATCGCCGGGGACAATTTTCCTATCATAGCTAGGACATTGCTCATATGTTTTGTCAAGGAGCTCGTAGAATTCGTCTTTGGTGTCGTCCTTTTTCTCTTCTGTGTTCTAATGTTGCCGAATTAAGCCTTGATTCGGATCTGCGTGATGCGTTCGCTTACGCATTTGAAGCTCAAGACTTTTTGCCTGAGTCTGCTTCCCACGACAAATCACCATAGTAGATGTCGCAGTTTTTCATCCTCCTTTTGCCCGGTCCATCCCATCGCATTTCCTGGATAGCGGTAATGTCTGCTTTGTTTTTGTAGCAGTTGAGGGTCTCCGCTAGTTGTTCGGCAGCACGCGGTCTATTAAGAACAACGTGCATATCCGGATTTCGTTGTCCTTGCATTTGCTTGGGTCGTCATCAGTGTATCCGTCCGTTTCCGAAGCCTGTTGACGCTTCGTAACTAGATTTTTTTCTATGTAGTCGGGAAGTCACCCCGACGTACAACCCCCAACCTGGAGTACCAGGTACTTGATGTGACTTCAAGTACAAAAGCCGGAAAACCGCTCCTTTTACGACTTGAGCTTCAAATATGTCGAAGTAGCCCGTAAAGGTGTTCACCAAGTAGTTCGACCTAACTGGAACTGAGGACACCACCGTTCATTCCAAAAAGAAATTCATCCGCTGCCGTCCCGCGTGGGAAGTGCCTTGGTGGGAACACTCCTTCGTTGTGGGGTAATTAGTAGTAACAGCCTACTCCGCTTCGACCTGTCGACCATGGGAGGCCCTGCTGCGAAAACAAGTTTCGCGATCGCATAGCCTTAAGCATCGCAGTAGTAGTTACCGTAAGCCGCTCCGCCACGTCAAGGCTTACCCCATGGAGGTGAATATGCACTGAATATTCGCATACAAGGTTCGACTGCAGCAAGGAATCCCGTCGAAATACAACGCACACTTCAAGTCTATGAAAACACATAAGCGGCCATTGAAGATCCAGGACTCAATTTATTAAATATGGTTCTACTGGGAATCGGAATTCCATTCAAACCAACACATTGGCTATCGGGTTGATCGAAAACCAAAACACTTCTTTTACATTCCCCCGTTGATTATTATTCCATTTGTTTCAAGTTTAAGTCAACTATACTAACAAAGAAGTATTAAAAAACAGTTGAACTTTCATCCTCGTTTATTATTGATTTTTTTTTATAATTTTTCAAACATTTTTCGAAGAGTTTGGGACTGGTTTGGCTGGCGTAGGCCCATGCTTACCTATGTCAATTTTTGGCTTCTTGCTGGGCTTTGTCAAACGTGCACGCTTCTTTTATCATAAAAGCACCGAAAACTTCACTTTTATTCTTTTATGATTTTGAAATATGTATGCACCTTTTCTAGATTGTCACTGTAGTACAGGCACAATCAACGAACATAAGCATCGGCTGATGTGGTATCGTTCTTCTTGACCCTGACTCGACTGTCTTCTCTCTCAATCTGTGCGACCGGTACGGTGCCTATAATATTGACGAGGATGCAATTTGGATTGATACGAATGGATGCGCGCGCATCGACCAGGGCATTGTGATTGTTGCATGCTTTCTTAACAGATTTTATAACAGATTTGGCTTTCCGAATACCAAATCTGTTATTCATAAAAGATTTTTTGACAACTTAAACTTTTGTATGGGAATTCATAACAGAATAACAGAATAAAAGAATAAAAGATTTCGCTGAATAGCCCCAATTATCTAAAGCAATAACTTGAACTTCTTCGGAATTACAACAAGAATTTATACTCAGTGAGATTTTTTTACAGTCATAACTATGTAGAACTAGTAATGGAAGATTCAGATCTAACCCTGCGGCACCACGAGCAAGTTCTGACCAGCAAGTAGCGTACATATATTATTCGTCAAATCTATATCGGTGTACTTGGTGTGACGTAGGTGGCAAAAAACTTGCTAGTCAACTTGCCAGCAAGTTCACATATTTTTTACAAGCTTACCTGCTTTTAAAATCCAATTTTGAATTTCCAAGATGTCGCCAGCAAAAATAGAAATAAAAATCCTCGATTCAACTAATTTTCTAATTTAATTTTGTTCATTTTGATATATTTGGCAAAACCTGTCAAACTACTTGCCGATTTACTTGCTCGTTTTACTGGCTGGAAAATTTGCTAGCCAGTTGACCAGCCAGTACTAAAGCAAGTACTAAATGTTTGAATGTGTGAGTAAAATATTTGATTGTATGCCAACTTGCTAGCCAGAACTTGCTCGTGTGGCCGCCGGGTAAAGTATGTGGTTTGAAAAATATAATTCTTGTTTTATCACTTATTACAAGTTTATGTATACCAAACCAATGTCTTAGTAACTCTAAGTCATGATTAATGTCTGGAACCATATCAAGTAAACTGGGACTAGAATAAACGCAAGCTATATCATCAGCAAAGCCAACTATTTTACCTTTAAAGTTCAGACCAAATATACTTTTAATATAAATCAGAAATAGTAATGGACCTAAGACGGAACCTTGTGGAACACCTATGTCAATATTTTTCCACCTACTTTGACCTTATGTTTTCTGTTTTTGAGGTAAGAACAAAACCAGTTTAGCATAAAGCCTCTGAATCAAGCTTTTTCTAATTTACGTATTAATATGTCATGGTTAACTGTATCAAAGGCTTTTTTTATATCAATATAAAGAGCGGAAGTAAATTTCTTATGATTCAAAGATTCATAAATCATAAACTAAGCTACAGTGAGCTAAGAGTGCATCTTCAGTAGATTTTCCGGCTCTAAAGCCGAATTGCATTTCATTGAAGAAAGAAGTACTGTCCAGATAGTTCACAACTCTAGATTTAATAACTTTTTCAAAAAATTTTGAAAAAACAGGAAGAATAGAAATAGGTCTATAGTTTGAGATACATTTTTTATCCCCTTTTTTAAAGATTGGAGTAATTTCAGCAAGTTTTAAACTATCTGGGAATATACCTTGATAAATGCACTTGTTGAATAAGGGGGGCAAGGTATCAACTATATTTAGACAAATTTGGTATCAACTATATTTAGAAAAAATTGTTTCAAAAACTTAGATGAAGATGAGTTGGAATTATCAAGATTTTGAATCGCACTAAAAATTTCAATAGAAGAAATAGTAGGAGAGCCGCTGAAGGCCGACCTTCACCGAACTGTTAACCGGCTGAAACTTTTTTTTTATGAAAATTAGCTTGAAAACATATATGAATATGATAGCTTGCCTAACGAAAAGTGTGCCAGGCTATATTAAATTTAACTTTATTTTAATCTATAACTAACTCCTTCTTCACCCATATGTTAAAATAAAACGCTGTGCCAAATAGCCATATCGTGTAAGTAGGCTTGAGACAAGAAAAAAATTGTATGGGAGAGGGAGGCCTATTCCCCCCGTTTAGCCAGGAGGGGCAGTTTCCTGAAAAATTGGCTTATTAACAAAAAAAATATTAAAAATTAACGGCTTCTTCTAGAACAACGTGTTATACCTTTCTGCAAAGCCAAAAACTTAGGCTTTCATTTTGTATTTAAATTTAATTGTTTTAAATAATAGTTTTAGAAAAAATAATTTTCAAACTCAAAATTTTGCAAAAAAAAAAATTTGTTAAATTTTTAGTTAATTTTTTTCAGAATTTTATGTGATTAAGTACTTATTTTGCATTCAACATTCAATACTGTTAATAATTTTGAATATAAAAACAGTAACATAAAAATAAAAAAGTTTTTTTTTTAAGCAAAAAGTGATTTTGTTTTTTTCTTTATTTTTCGACAATGGCAAGGTATTTTTCAATCCGGTTTGCTGTATTCGACTAAAAATTAAAAACAGCATTGAATGTTGAAAACAAAATTAGTAGGGGGAAAAGGTGGGAATATGGAACCCCATTTTGTTTTTTAGTTTTTTTTTCCATACCCGTTAGCTGAAGACATTAAACAGTATTCAATAATAATAAGTATATATTTTTCCAATATATATAAGAAAAAAAACATGTTCTGAGTACTTTTTGTAATTAAAATTTTACTTTATTCAAAAAAAGTACTTACAACATTTTTGAATTTTATGCTCCTTTTATGGAACCCTGGGTTCCATATTAAATGTATGTTAAAATAACATTTTACCTCTGAGTACAAAAATTGCATACATAATAGTCATGATCGCATCCTGCGCAATCATTAAGTCCCCCAAGATTGCAGGATTGGCACAGCACCCAAACCTCACCACGATGATCATGATCAAGGCTATTCGGCCTTGGGAGCAGAACATGCCATTTAAATCATTATCTGCTTCTGTTGGGGTGCGTCCGTTGTCGCTTTCCGAAAGAACAGAATCACCAGAAGATATTGCAGTATGGGATTCTGATGTTGTTTCCAATTGATCAAGACTTCTGTGTCAGGTGTTCACACCACTCCTACCACGTCCACCGTTAATAAAAAGACGTAAGGGTAATATGGAACCCGGTTCCATATTAGATTCCTCTACGGGTTCCATATTACAAGACTTCATATTTTAATAAAAAACATTGTTTTTCGGGACTTTTTCAAGGAAATTAAAAAAATCTTACCTTAGAACTTGAAATCCGAACACTTAAAAATATTTATGAATTTTAAACCAGACGAAAACACGAACCGTTATGAACTTTCGAGACAAACAAAAATAATGAAAAAAAGTTTTCCTTTTTGCTCGGTTTTTGGAAACAGCTTTGCGGCGAAATGATCAAGGCAAAAGTTGTGTATCTAGGCAATATGAGTATTTGCTATGAGACTTCATGAAATGTTGCTATTCGCTAAGAGATTGCACTATCTGTTTTGGTTTTATAGGGGGGTTCCTAATTAACAACAGGTTCCATATTCCCACCTTTTCCTCTACTTAATAACATAAAATTTTGAAAAAACTAACTAGAAATTTAAGAATTTTTTTTTTCAAAAATTTAAGTTTGAAAATTAATTTTTCTAAAACTATTATTTAAAACAATTAAATTTAAATACAAAATGAAAGCTTAAGTTTTTGGCTTTGCAGAAAGGTATAACACGTTGTTGTAGATGAAGCCGTTGATTTTTAACATTTAAAAAAAAATAAGCCAATTTTTTAGAAAACTGCCCCTCCTGGCTAAACGGGGGGAATAGGCCCCCCTCTCCCATACAATTTTTTTCTTGTCTCAAGCCTACTTACACGATATGGCTATTTGGCACAGCGTTTTATTTTAACATATGGGCGAAGGAGGAGTTAGTTATTGATTAAAATATAAAGCCAAATTTAATATAGCCTGGCACACTTTTCGTTAGGCAAGCTATCATATTCATATATGTTTTCAAGCTAATTTTCATAAAAAAAAAGTTTCAGCCGGTTAACAGTTCGGTGAAGGTCGGCCTTCAGCGGCTCTTAGACTAAAATAGGTACAAAAAAGAAAGAATTATTTATTTTTAAATGGTTGAATGTCTATGTATTTGTCAAACCTTATTTGCAAAATTGCAGATGACGTGACACATTGTTTTTATTTTCCTCATTTGTAAACATGGCGGCGAGTACGTATATGCAAGTGTGTGCATGTATGTATGATTCTGTTTTTGATTCCGACTTCAAATTTGGAATCGTTTTTCTGTTCGTTTTTCCGAACAAGAACTGTCATCTTGTGCCAAGTGAACGAATTCAGAATCGTTCGGAACAGTTCCAGATAACCAAAAAAAAGGCTATTAGTTTTTGTTCTTTTATTTGTCTCTAAATATATTTTGACCCATGTTTTTTTTTGTTGACAACTTAATAAACTTTAAAAAAAAACATTAAAGCGCTTTAGTTGGTTTTTATAGAGCGCATTTTTGGTTGCCCTAATTATGGATTAAAATGTGTGCTGTACCATGACTTTTGTGGAACACTGTATGAAATAAATTCTCTTCTCGATTTGAACTCAAAATCGAATCTCTTATTCGAAATTGAATGCAAATTTTCGTCTTTTATTTTCTCTTTGGCCAGTAACGTATAAGCCTTGGCTACGAATCCAGCTCGTGTCTAAAATGTTTATACAGTCAACTCCGCTTAACTGAACTCCGTTTAACTGAAAACTTCGGTTATCTGAAACAATAAATTTATGACCGAGCCATTTTGAACATTTTCCACTAAAACTCCTTCGCTTAGCTGAACTCCGCTTAATTGCAAACTCCGTATAACTGAAACAAAATTGTTTGCCTTAAATTAACATTTCTCACTCATTCAACTCCGCATAAGTGAAACAGTTGAACGAAGCCACAATCGTTGATTATTGTTTAAAAAAGAACGCAACACATATCTTGTCATCCTCTCTTGGTGTGATACTTTGTATATATGAATTATGAAATATACATCACAAAGGTGTGATTTATAGGTGCAGTGCATTAACGCCCATGGAATTAACGCCCGCGGGTGTTAATTCCAATAACAAAAGGAATTTGCCCCCGCGGGTGTTAAATCCTTTTTGAATTGGCAATAAGGCCCACCATAAAAAAGAACTAACGACCGCGGGTGTTAATGCCATTTGAAATTGGCACTAACACCCGCGAGTGTTATTTTCTTTTGGAAGAGATCTTTTCAACCTCGGATGTGAACACTTGCGCTGACATCCTAGACACCTTGGCCACGTGAGTAGAAACAAATTAAACATCACAAATGAAGTTTACAAATTTTACATTTCTAACGTACGATTATACTTTTGGTCATTCAAGACTTATTCGGTTTGTGAATTAAATCTTTGGGATGTCAAAGTTCGGTGAGGATATGGCATTCTACAAGCACACTATACTTGAAGCCAATTTCATCTTATTGTATCTATCTGTCACCTAAAATAACCAAGCTATTTCATTTACATTGAAAGATGGATGGACACAAGCGGAAAAAATTTTGGCCAAAAGAGAATCAATTTGGGGTGTGAAAATAAAAAAATTCGCGCGAATTTTTTTATTTTCACACCCCAAATTGATTCTCTTTTGGCCAAAATTTTTTCGGCTCGCTACGCTCGCGATCAAATCAAATCGATCTTGAATTTTTTGTATCGGCTTCAACCTCAGTCGAAATGATTCTGAAAATGAATCATTGAAATGCTTGGAAAAATGTAAAACCACTACTTTTCCAAATAAAAGGAAACCTTTACAGCTCTGACAATTTTGTCGACAGCTAATAAAGAAACGTGGTCCTATTTATTTCAATGTGTACTTAAACAATACATACACACAAGAATTTAAGTTTTTTGTTTATTTGTTTAGCATGAACGTTCGTTGTTTCACTTTTTTTTCATTTGGGACTTTTGTCCCATACAAAGTAAAATTTAATTGGGACTACTAACTGGCTATAGTGGGTTAATAATCCCTAAAACTATTTCGGTACTTTTGAGTCTTCAGAGTGGCTCAGATCAGAAGTTCCGAAAACCATTTTCGGGACTTCTGACTTCGAGACGAGTTTCCCTGCGCCAAGTTTCTAATCAAAACCGAAAAAAACAAAATAAGGCCCCACGGGCATTATTTCTAGGTTGCAATGGACATAAGACCGCAACCCTTGTAAGGGTCTAATTTCCATAAGAAATTGAAATAAGGCTTTATTTCGTCAGACGTTATTTCACGTCACCATTTTTTTCACGTGTGGGTTTTATTTCCAATTCAAATTGGAATTAAAGCCCACCAAAAAAAGGAATTAACCCCCGCGGGTGTTAATTCCAAATCAAAAAAGGAATTAACACCCGCGGGGGTATATTCCTTTTGTTATTGGAATTAACACCCGCGGGCGTTAATTCCATGGGCGTTAATGCACTGCACCTGATTTATATGGTCTTTGTATGTCAAAGTTATGGTACGCGCAAGAAGTACATTAGCTTCATCTACGTAAGCTACTTTCAAATCTACGTAGCAATGGAATAACAGAATATCTGACTGTGCGTGTACCTATTATAATTTACACTGCAATGATGCGATGTAATGTGTCAGTCGTTTGTTTGTTGAAAACTGCTCTAATGAAATAGAGATCGTAGAGCCCTAGAAGCCCAATTAAGGAAGCGTATGATTCTCTTCACATTAAAAAAAATGTTTGCTGAAAACTCCAAAGTTTCCAATACAAAAGTTGATCTTGAATATACACTAGTCAAAACAATTAAAGGAACACTTGAAAAAACTCAAAAATGGAGTGGTTTTTTATAAGGCTGTATCTCAGTAGAAAAAAGTCGGATTGAAGTGAAACAAAAAGTTTTTCAAAGGTTATCATTTTTTTCTTTTCAAATTATTTTGAGTTAAGAAAGTACCGTTAGTCGTTTTCACTTGAGCGTAAAAAATGTTCACTCAATTTCAAAATCGAAAAAAAAAATAAACTTTGATTGTTCATAAAATGAGCGGAAATATTTTTTCAATCCAACCAATCTAAGATTCAATTTGAGAATTTTGTTGACTTTAATTAACTGTTTAATTCAGATCGCTACGATTTTTTTTCTATCAAATGGGTTTAGATGCAAAAATACAATTTTGACTTTGGACCCTAATAACTCTGCTAAATATTGACTTACAAAAAAAATAAAGGCAGATTTGAAAAATGTATTAAATTTTCTATACCACTGAAAACCACAAAATAACGGTAGTTTTTATGAAAAAGTTGAAAAATGCGTTTCTTGGACCCTTTTTCAAATTGATAGAAAAAATTGAAAAAAAACAATATTTTTATTTTTTCAAAATGTTTTTGTGTAGAAAATTTAATAAATTTTTCAAATCTGCTTTTATTTTTTTGTAAGTCAATATTTAGCAGAGTTATTAGGGTCCAAAGTCAAAATTGTGTTTTTGCATGTAAACCCATTTTTTGATTAGAAAAAAAATCGTAGCGATCTGAATTAAACAGTTAATTAAAGCCAACGAAATTTTCAAATTGAATCTTAGATTGGTTGCATTGAAAAAATATTTTCGCTCATTTTATGAACAAAGTTTATTTTTTTTTTCGATTTTGAAATTGAGTGAACATTTTTTACGCTCAAGTGAAAACGACTAACGGTACTTTCTTAACTCAAAATAATTTGAAAAGAAAAAATGATAACCTTTGAAAAACTCTTTGTTTCACTTCAAACCGACTTTTTTCTACTGAGATACAGCCTTATAAAAAACCACTCCATTTTTGAGCTTTTTCAAGTGTCCCTTTAATTGTTTTGACTAGTGTAAGATGTCTTTTTATAATTTGCAAAACAGCAAACACACAAAAATTGATTTGTTTTTTTTTTTAAATAATTTTTAATTTTTGAACTTAACATGAGCTGTTGAACAAGTTGAACTCAACTTGCGGATTTTTATTCTCAACTTGTGATTTTGGTTTTCCTTAATCACATTTGACAATAATTTCAATTTTTGATTCTCAACTCTCAAGTAATTCAACTTCCGATTTTCTCAACTTCCGAAAAAATTAGAAGTTGAAAGACAAACTTGAGAGTTTTCTCTCAAATTCAAATTTTCATATGAATTAAAATAATTGTTTGAGACTGAAAATATTTCAGGAAAACTAGTATCATTTGCCACTAGCCAGTCTTCGCCTTTGCCACTAGCCAGTCTTCGTCTCACTTTTGGCAACTTCTTTTTTTTCGGCCATGACAATCTGTATATTGAGGAATAAGTCTTGCGAGAGGTTTCTGCAGACGTAGAAATAGTCGATCTTTTGTTTAGCCTTTTCAAGCAGAAATAATTTCAATTATTGATCGTCGTCGGTTTGTGCTTTCGTGTGAAGTTGTTTTTCGATACATTCTCGAAGAGAAGCAACGCCTTGGGGTATGCTTATTTCGAAACCGTTTAGTTCTTTTCTGGCCCTTTGAGCTTATGCGGGACAAATTGGTCGAATGCTGGTACTTTTTGGTTGAGAATGAATTTACAGAATATGGAATTCAGACCGAACCGTTCCAATTGGAAAAAGTGTGCGGACTGATAAGTTTTTGCACGTAGCAAGGACGTTAACAAAATGACAATTTCCAACGGTACGTAAACATTTTATTTGACATAAATTCAAATCTTAAGTTGAAACAAACTCCAAAATATTCCAGGGAAATTTTGAAAAAATGAGAGAATCCAGCTTTTGAATTTCAACTCTCGAGTTGAGGTTTACAGAAGTGAAGAAAAACGATTTTAAACTTCTCCCTTAACGCTCAAGTTTTTCTCAACTCTAGAATTGACCAACTTGAGGGTTTCCAACAAGTTGAGCAATAGTGTAGAGAATGGCTCTAAGTTACTTAGAGCCGATTTTTCAATCATCGAACAAAAATAAAAATAACAAACTGGCAAATAAACTTATCTGAGTATTCATCGGTCGAATAAATAAGAGCGTATTTCGTCAGATAAAAACTATCTGACGATTGAAAAATCCAATATTTTGTTATTTGTCGAATAAACAATATCTGCTTGTTTATCTGACGATTGAAAAATCGGCTCTTACTTAATCTTTTGTTTGTTTTTATTTATTTTTGTTTTTAAAACATGGCATTATTTAATTTTGACAAAACTCCGCTTATTTGAAACAAGTTTCAGTTATCCGAAGTTCGGTTAACTGAAAACTCCGCTTAACTGAAACAAATTGTCTGCAAAAATTGTGTTTCAGTTAAGCGGAGTCGACTGTATTATCATTCATTCAGTTTACTTACGAACGAAAGTATTTCTATTGGAAAAGTGCATTTCGGCGGTTACAGCATATTCATTTGTAATCGCTTTTTGCAAATCAGGTTCTGTAAGCTGTCACATTGAAACTAGTTTCTTTTTAAATATTCCAGAATTCTTGAACGGTCACTGCCTAGAAACTCCCATAATAATCAATACCTGCCGTTGGGTCTAAAGAAACCAAATTTCTATTTACGAGCGTAGGCTACAACAAGGTCTGTTTAATTTTCATTTGTTGAGGTTTATTAAAATTAAAATATGGCTTGTTTTCCAGAAACTGAACAAAAAAAAAACATTTACAAGGACAATAAGATACCGAAAATGAGTCTATCAGACATGCTGGATGCAATTTGCAGAGACAACTTAGACGAGTTAAGAACATTACTTTCAACGCAAAAATGTAGTGATACTCAAGATCTTCGAAACACTCTGCTTCATGAAGCTGTTTCTGAAAATAAGAAAGCAATTACGGAATTCCTTCTCCAAATTGGGTCCAGTCCAAACTCAGAAGTCCATTCACCAAAAACACTTCATATTGCTGCAGGAAATGGTAACTTGGAAATTATAGAAATGCTCCTTAACCACGGTGCTGATATAAATGCAGAGGATGATGATGGGACTTCCCCCCTCGTGTGTGCTATTAAAAATAAGAAAGACGATGCAACCGAATTGATATTAGAACGAGGAGCTCGTTTATATTCTGACAATGAAGGAAGAACTCCACTTCATGTTGCCGTTACACGGGGTCCATTGAAAATAATTAAAATGCTTTTGCAAAACGGGGCTCCTGTCAATGCGGTTATTACTGCCGGCTTCAAGAAAGGATATACACCACTTCACTGTGCCTGTTCTTCATCTAGAGATGACAGACATCATAGAATTTCTCTTAAGCAATGAAGCTGGTGTTGATTTAATAACTGAAGAAGGGTTGACACCTCTCCACGTAGCAAGCCAAAGAGGAAATGTTCAAGCAATTAATTTGCTTCTTAATCACAATTCTGATATTGATGGACGTGAAAATAATGGATATACCCCACTTTCCTTGGCAATCGGATCCAAAAAGGAAGTTGCTGCACTTTTGTTGATAAACAGAGGAGCTAAACTTAACGATGAGTTTTGCAATGGGAAAACAATTCTTAGTTTGGCACTAAGCCGGGGGTCATCGAGTACAGTTGAGGAAATTTTAACTCGTTGTCCTGATCCGCAAGGTGAAATTACAAAGTGTAAGGAATTATTCCGAGATTTACGAGAAAAGATGATCAACATTCTGTTAAAGTATTGTTTTTATATTGAATTTCTTCACATTGCATTAGAGGAGGGGTATATTCAAATAATCGAAAGCGTTTTGAAGGACAGACTTGAGTTGACTGCAAATTTTGACGATATTATAAACTCTTCTTTGCAAATTGCTGTCATAAGCGGACGAATTGAATCAGTCGAAGTATTAATCGCCCCTGGGGCAGATGTAAATGCACCAACTAAAACAGAAAAACTAACCCCGCTTCATGTGGCCTGTCAAGGGAGTAAACCAAAATTAGTCCTAGTTTTCTTGGATCACAATGCTGATGTAAACTTAAGGGACAAAAATGGCAAGACGGCACTTCATTTTGCTGCAAGCAAATGCAGTAATTCGACTAAATTATTGCTTGAAAATAAGGCGAACGTAAATTCACAAGATTTCGACGGTTTTACAGCTCTCCACATTGCAATTTATTCAAATAATTGTGACGTCGTAGAATTACTTTTTAAATTTGGTGCTGACATTAATATCAAGGATAGAAATAACCATACCCCAATGGATATACTGAGAGCCGTTTTCTTCACAATTGCTCAACTTGTAGGAAACTCTCAAGTTGGCCAACTCTAGAGTTGAGAAAAACTTAAGAGTTGAGGGACAAGTTGAAAATCGGTTTTCTTCACTAATTTAAATCTCAACTCGAGAGTTGAAATTCAGAAGTTGAATTCTCTCATTATTTCAAAATTTCCCTGGGATATTTCTGACATTTATGTTTGTTTCAACTTTAGCTTTGACTTTTATGTCATTCAAAATGTCAAATCATTTGTGATTTGTTTGATGTAGATTTTATCGTCGTTTGTGAAATTTCCTGGACAACGAAGCCAAAAAAACGCAGAAAATTTATTAAAAAAAAGAAATTCTTGAATTGTGTTTGTTTCAAATATTTCGTGTGTGAAACATCTGACCAAATCGAAAATACCCGAATCGCAACCCAACAATTTCGGGCACCAACAATTTTGGGCAAGAACATTTGGATTGAACATCAACGACGACAAGCCAACCCAATGGAAGGTCAAATGATGCACCGTTGATGGAAATGAAATCATCATACCCGAAAGCGATTCGTGCCATGGAGGTGTTCCATGTAACCGACTGACGCACGCATTGTACGACATTCCGTGCAAGATGATGCACGTGCCCTAGCTCGAGGACATCACAAATTCACAATGTACGCGAATATTTTGAAGCAATTCTAACAGTTTCTCGAGATACCGTATTGTAATTTTGTTGATTGTAATTGTTTAAACTCCTAATTAAAATATGAATCCAACGAATGGTGTGTCTGGTTTGATTTTTTCTTATTGTTTTGGTAAGCGAAATAGACAATAGAGAACTTCACAAGTTCACAAATATAGAATTGCAAAAAAAAAAATTCATTACAAAAAAAAAAGTATTTTACTATTCATACGAATTTAAGTTCCATGACCGAAAAAAAGTTTCCAAAAGCGGTTTATTCCGAAAGAGAAAGACTGGCTAGGCTTGTGGCAAACGCTTTTCAAGTTCCAAGGCAATGTCCACTTATCAATTCCTAAAAACATACGCTTAGAAATACGTTGTCCGTATGTATGTATGTGTATAAAATCGTGGTCATCCCATATTTCGGGTACTTTCTTCTTCTTCAACTTCTTGAGCACACGATGGACGATTTTTCGCGAAATATTTTATTTTTAAAACAAAATATTTTTTTTATTTAATTAAAATTTGAATTTGAGAGAAAACTCTCTAGTTTGCCTCTCAACTTCTACTTTTTTCGGAAGTTGAGAAAATCGGGAGTTGATTAACTTGAGAGTTGAGAATCAAAAGTTGGAACTGTCAAATGTGAGTGAAGAAAACCAAAATCACAAGTTTAGAATAAAAATCCTCAAGTTGAGTTCAACTTCTAGTGAAGAAAATGGCTCTGAATCGTCGTTATCGAAGCTGTTACAGATTAATATACGATCTTTACTGCCTGACCCTGAACCACGCATTAGCTCTTGAAGCTATCAATTTATACTACGCCAAAGATTTACGATCAATTTTATCAAAATTAGATTCCACTGATCAGATGAAAATGGAATCACACTTTGAAAATTGCAAACAGGAAATTGAAAAGTTGAAATTGGTGAAGGTGCCCGGTTATAATTTGACTTGTTACGCCCTGATGACGAGGAGTATTCATTCTGTGGCAAGTTATGTTAAAAATGAAGACCTCATTACACATTTTCAATCCGATGACTTTACAACTGAATTCCCAATATATGCGCAGATTATTCAAGGCCGTTTGCGAAATGCTTTCCAAAGACGTCCACTAATTTGCGGTGCAGGTGACTTTTTCAACAATTACTTTCAACTGCCGCATGTATGTGTTGACCATATACTAAGCTGCTTGAGTTCGGATGATTTGAAGAACGTCATGGATGCAATGTAAATAGCTGCTACCTTCTTAAATGATTTCTAAACCTTTATTTACTGCAGTACCAATAAATATACAGGGTGATTCACGAGCGTTGTGCCAAAAAGCTAGAGCGTGTAGGTTGAGTTGAGACAAGAAAAAAATCGTATTGGAGGGGGGGGGGTCTATTCACCCCCGTTTAGCCGGGAGGGGCAATTTTCTGAAAAATTGACTTATTTTGTAAAAAAAAATATTAAAAATCAACGGCTTAGTTTACAACACCGTGCTATACCTTTTTGAAAAGCTAAAAACTTCTTCTTTCACTTTGTTTTTAAAATAATTTCTTTTAACGAATAGTTTTAAAAAAATAAATTTTCAAACTCAAAATTTTCAAAAAAAAAAGCCAAAAAAATTTTTTGAACTAATTTTTTTCAAAATTTTATGTAATTAAGTACTAATTTTGTTTTAAAATTTCAATGTCTTTGTTAATTTTTAGTCGAAAACAGAAAACCGGATGCAAAAATGTCTTTTCGTTTTTGAGAAATTAAAAAAAAAACCAAAACCACTTTTTTCTAAGAAAATCTTTGTTTTTATTTTTACCTATCTGGACTTTTAGTATAATTTACTAGTTTAATTTATAAATTTAATTTTTTGTAATTGGAGTTTTATGAGGACTCAATAAAGTAGAAAAGTATTGGATTTTCCCTGGATTAATCATTTTGTTCATTGAAAACGTCTGCCATTGACCTTTCACTTCTAGCTCTCCGTGCTTTCGTCGGCGGATTCTTAAAAACATGCTACGACTTGGGCGCCATCTATTGGGATATCTTTCAGCGTAGAGTCTTTCGGCTTCCCGATCTCGACAACAAGTTAAACCGTAGCAGAAGTTCCTGTCCGCTAACTCTTCTCGAACATATGAGTTTGTTATTGTTATGTGTTGATGAATTAATATTTTAATTGTAAATGGTTGTTAAGTAAATATGCGATGCCTTTTATTAACCTTTAGGTTGTTAATTGTTTTTTCATTCAAGAAAAATTGCGGTTTAATTATCTTAAGCCCCCAGCAGGTAGAACCCTTCGCCGGCGAGTGGCCGCGACCCCAGGTATAGTAAGAAAAAATTGCAGGTCAGTTTTCAGACGTTATCAATGAATAAAATAGTTAATCCATTGAAAATCCAATACTTTTCTACTTTATTGAGTCGTCATAAAACTCCAATTACAAAAAATTAAATGTATAAATTAAACTAATAGAATAAACTAAAAGTCCAGATAGGTAAAAATAAAAACAAAGATTTTCTTAGAAAAAAGTGGTTTTTTTTTTTTTTTTAATTTCTCAAAAACGAAAAGACATTTTTGCATCCGGTTTTCTGTTTTCGACTAAAAATTAACAAAGACATTGAAATTTTAAAACAAAATTAGTACTTAATTACATAAAATTTTGAAAAAAATTAGTTCAAAAAATTTTTTTGGCTTTTTTTTTGAAAATTTTGAGTTTGAAAATTTATTTTTTTAAAACTATTCGTTAAAAGAAATTATTTTAAAAACAAAGTGAAAGAAGAAGTTTTTAGCTTTTCAAAAAGGTATAGCACGGTGTTGTAAACTAAGCCGTTGATTTTTAATATTTTTTTTTACAAAATAAGTCAATTTTTCAGAAAATTGCCCCTCCTGGCTAAACGGGGGGGGGGGGAATAGACCCCCCCCCTCCCATACGATTTTTTTCTTGTCTCAACTCAACCTACACGCTCTAGCTTTTTGGCACAACGCTCGTGAATCACCCTGTATAAGTAGGTGTTTGTATGAATATTATTATTTTCTTTTGTTTGTTTTTTTTTTGGAATAAACATAATTGTATGAATTACTGGAGAGTTTGTTTGGTTAAACGCACTAATATCGGGAATTATTGGTTCGAAACAGAGATCATTACGCTAATTTCAAAGACTGCTTGATACAAAAAATATGGAGATAAGAAAAATTAAGATTTAACCTCATCATTCTCATTAAACATCGGAAACCCACAGGAACCTACTTAGCTGAACTTTTGTCATTACATCTGCTTTTGTGGATTTGACATATATGAAGCTCATGATGTGATGAAATAAAAGACGGATTTAAGGAACAATATTTGGATTTATTTATTAGGACTAGTAAATATGTTACTTATAGAAAGCACAGAACAGAAGTGAAAAAATAAAGAAAAATTATTGACGAGTATGAAAGTTGCTAGGGTATTATAATAAGGCAAACAGAGTTTTCATTATTTAGCAAAGTATATACAGGGTGCGGCAAGAAAACTTGCTGATTTTCAAAGGAAATAAAACCAAAAGTAGTGGACATACCGTTACAAAACTTGTTTATTCTTGTCACACGATCTGAATTTTTTATTACATGGTTTGAAAGATGATATCGGACAAGTGATGGCCTCCGTTTTCGATACACTGAGATACCCGATTTTCGAAACTCCTCTGATTGGGTGTTAGGTTAGCTTAGGTTACAGTGGCTGCGGATACGGAATCCACACACTTAGGCCAAAAGAAAATTCCCATTGTGATACCACATGAATCTAGAGAATTACTTCTTACTAGTCGAACCATTTTGAGCTTTTTATAAAGCGAAGAAGATATTTGATATCCTTATTAGCTAGTTCACTGGGGTTATCATAAAAGTACTCTCCCAGATGAAGTTTGCGTCTTAGTGAAAGAGCAGGGCAAGTGCAGAGAAGGTGAGAGATTGTTTCCTCTTCTTCCTCATCCATACAGCTCCTGCAGAAGTCATTTGAGGCTACATCAAGTCGTATTGCGTGTCTGCCTATAAGACAGTGTCCCGTAAGGACACCTATCAGGAAGCTAGTATGAAGTCTGCTTTGAGATAACAAGTCTTTAGAGCGCTTTAAGTCCAGTGAAGGCTATATGAGTTTCGTAGCTGCGCACGTTGGTAAATTGTGCCACCTATACACCCTTGTTGCGAAGATCAACTATCAACTAATAATTGACATTTATCAATCAATTTTGTTAAATGGTATTGTGACTGTCAACTTTCAATTTTGTTGATCCATGTTGATATATTTTTTGATAGTCTATTGTGAATGAAAAAACCGGTATCATGAACAACAATTTTCATCAATTTTGTCGTCAGCTGTCAATTTTGCTTTCAATCGTAGATTTGCAGTTGATGAGTTCGGTCTGTATATTAACAAAGCTAAAATATGTGAGTTTAAAATTGAATAAGTGATCATATTTTATTTTCTTTTATTTCCAAAGATCTCAAAAAGTTGTAAGCAATAAAAAACAGTTAAACAGATTGGTCCAGTTGATGGAAGAGAACGAAGAACTCGCTTAGGGAATTTGTTCCAAAGCTGTGGCTACTGCAAAGTGGGAAAAAATTGGAGCAGAGCTAAATAGCCTAGGACCTCCAGAACGAACTTCAGAAAAGTGGCAAAGGGTATGGATCGATCTAAAATGCAAAATAAAAAAGAAGAAAACCGAAAACAAAATAGAAATCACAGCCACTGGTGGTGGCCCAAACAGGCTTCACCAATTCAGCGATTTGGAAGAAGCTGTCGTAGGTTTATTAGGATTCAATACTTGCGTTAATCCACTTGGAAGAGAGTTCGGTTTGGAAAATGTTATCACCTCCAATGAAAATGATATGTCAATTGAAGACGCTGCACATGGGCAATCAACAGATCAGACTAACCCGGTTCCAAGTGAAGGTGTCGAGCAACAAAAGAAAAAAACTCCTAGGAAAGAAAAACTTCAGGAAGATCGTTTATCGTTACTAGAAAACCAAACTGTTGACCAAATAAGCTATCATGAAAATATGCTAAATATTATGGGTAGTATTAAAAAAAAGTATGAGTTATATTGAATATTACTCCAAAAAAAAATTTCAAATTGCCAAAGAACACAAAGAAGTCATTTTAAAAATCAAAAAAGAAAAATTGAAGCTCTACATAAAGAGAGGGATAAACTGAAGTTAAAAATTGATATGCTGGAGCTGGAGAAACAAAAGCTTCAAATAAACAATTCCTGAGTTCCTGTATCTTAAAATATTTGACTGAGTTCTGTGCTATACTTTTTTTAGTATTTATTTTAAGTTTATCAATCTTTTTACTTTTGTTTGTTAAAAAAAAAATAGTTTAGATACATTAAACTGAAATCCTGGAGCTGCTGCAAAAATGTATCTTTAAGTATTTAAATGAATTTTCTGAATATTTACTTTAATTATTATTTTACTTTTTGTTTTAAGTTATTTACATTTTTTGTTACATAGGTCTTTAAAAAAATAAATATATATATTTGTGTTTACATGAAACTTAAAATGGTGTCTCGTATTCGGCTGCCTTCGTTGAAATTGTCGTTAAAAGATTCTATATCTTGGTCATTGTTAGGTATACTTTCATCCGGTATATCTTGAATATTTTCTAGTTCTGGAACTTCAACCCGATACTTTATGCATATGTTATGCTCAAAACAGATGTGCAGAATTTCTGCACGCAGCACTGCATGCAGCGCTTCAAGCAAAACACACGTGCAGAAACTCTGCCAAGTTCTGTCAAGATAAAAACGACACCTGCCAAAATTTTATTGATTTTGGCTGGTTTGTGTTTAAAAAAATTTGAAATTCGTCATCAACGAAATTTTTTGTATTCATTTTGAATAGGTATGCTTGTCGAGTACTGTCCGTCCGTGGCTTACTGGTTAGGTTCGTTAGCTGCTAATCAGAACGTTGTGGGTTAAAGTCCTCTCGTGCCTCTTGCGAAGAACTAACAAAACTTCCAAGAGTAGCTCTACAAGAGTTGTCGCGCCACTCTATTTTTATTTTATGGTCTTCGAGTAGGAGAAGGAAAGGTTTTGTGGACCGCAAAGGACCTTAGAGCTGCCCTCTTAATAAATAGAAACAGAATCAAAAGAATAGGAATTGCAATTATTGGTGTCTATAATTTCGAAAATGTACAATACTTTAAAAAATCGTTTAGACCAACAACGTTGCGTGATTTCATCTCATAAATAATATTAGAAGATTGAAAGAAGTCTAAAAATAGATAAATGGACTTTTATTCCACATATGGTATTGCAGGATTCCCTTGCTCACCGGAGAGCCTGCGTATTTTTCGTCTGTTCAATCTGTTGGTTGAATAACTTGTGACTTCTTTGAGCTTCTGGAAATCGTATTTCTTCTGTGGCGTGAAAAAAGCATTCAAGGCATTTGATTAATCCGATATTCTGTTGATTCGATTTGCGATTGGGGGCAAACCAGAAGTATTAAGCTATAATTGTTCGATTGCCGTGACCCTCCTTCTTATAGTGAGTGAAAAGCTTTTATTTTTCTTAACCCAAGACTTCGTGCAATCGGGGATATTTGTGCGGACACATGAGCGACCAATCTCCATCGGCCTTGACACGTTTCAAATTGATTGCTGCATTGGTTGCTGCATTGGTTATATGGTAGAGTTCATATATTTCCTCTGGGAGAGCTTTCTTTGAGACAGCAATACGTGTCGCTGAATTGAATAGTCGGCATGGTTTGTCATGAGACTAGCTGCTGTTTCGGCCAGATTATCCAGGTCCTGGGTTGCTACTCCAGCATTGAACAATTTGAAGGTAATTGCTCCTGGATCAACGAAATCCATGTTCAAGTTTTAGCATAGCTTTTGGATGTTGTCAAAATGGAGATCTTCTTTGCGGCCATTACGCTTGAAAACATACATTTTTTTCGCCTTCATCTGAAAATACTCAAGAGAATTTTGATGTTTTTATAATATTGTGAAATTTTGCATATTAAATACCTTTAAACAAGTAATGTATTATGCTCAAAACAGAACAGATTTGTGGAGTTTTATTTTCAATTTAAATTTATTTTACGAACTGACAAGTTGAAATAAAAATAAACTGTCAACAGTGTCAGCAAGCTTTCAATTTAAGTAGTACCAGATAGCAATTATTTTGAAAATTTTGTTTTTCAATTATGGCTGCAATGAAACTAGGCAGAAAATTTAGAAATATGCTATATGCTCAAAACAGATGTGCAGAATTTCTGCACGCAGCGCTGCATGCAGCGCTTCAAGCAAAACACATGTGCAGAAACTCTGCCAAGTTTTGTCAAGACAAAAACGACACCTGCCAAAATTTTATTATTTTGGTTGTCTCATTTGTTTATTACAATTTGAATATATCGAGTCCGCCAAAAATCAAATCCAAAGATGTTATTCAAGAAATTCACTTTATTGCTCTATGAACTGATACTTCATACAAATTAAAGCAATTGCTTTTAATACTTGTTCATCACTTTTAAATAGTAAATTATTTGTAATGCCTAATAAGATAACACTTCATCCGAAACCGTATTTTGTATTCTACATATCGTGTTGCATGGTTCCCTTGCTCCCCGGAGAGCGTCCATAGGTTTAATTGGGGCCATCCTTGGCAGCCAAAATAGTTGTACCTAAATTCACGGTCATAATTAATAATGCCGAATTCAATGGTGCCCCATTGTCCATTACAACTTTGTGATGAAAATCCGAGATAATTATGGTGACTTTACCGGCTGCTGCATCGGTCATAATGGTAAAGGTCATATACATCCTCTGACAATGCTTTTTTTGTGTACAATGCGTACCGCAAGAATAGTCGGCACGGTTTGCCTTGAGACTAGCTGCTGTTTCGGCACTTCGGAAGCCAAATTATCCAGTTCCTGGTTGTTACTCCAGCATAAAGGCCACTGATTAATTTGAAGGTAGGGTAGAGACGGCACCCTTCGACACCTTAACAGAAAATACACAAAATCATAGTTTATTTTTTTTTCAAAAACTAATTTTTTTTTATTAAATTTATGATTTTATCAACATATTGGCGGACCCTTAGATTTTTAAAAAAATGTTTACTATTTTTTTTTATTTAAAAAAAAAGTAAAAAATTGTCGAATGTGCCCCAGGGTGGGGCACCTTCTACAATGCGTGGGGCACCTTCGACAGCAATGCACATTCTTGAAAATTAATGCATTATAATGTTAGTTTTTTTTTAAATAAAAGTCATGATATAGTTTGATATAAGACTTCAATTCATTGTTAAATTATTTTTATATTAAAAAAACAAATACTTTTAACAAAAAATAAATAAGTAGATTGGTATCAAAAACAGTAAAAAAAAAAATAGATTCATAAGAAATATCATAAAATCACATAAATAAGACTCTAACGAACGTTAAGATTTTTTAAATCGATATTAAAGATACTCTTCCTTTGGGACCTTGATATGCCCGGAGGATGCGCCGGTTTTGGCATTTTTGCATAAATATCGCTCTGTCGGAGGTGCCCCAGATAAAAATGTCGAAGGTGCCCCACTTGATGTTTTTTTACTTTTTTTTTTTATTATTTCCCAAAGAAAGATAAATCAAATTAGCTTTAAAAATTTAAATAAACACATAGTATTATATTTAAAAAACAACTTCACTGTTAGAAAAAATTAAAAACACGACTACGAAAATCTTAAGAACTTACCCTGAAAATCATAACACGTGGTCCAAAAAACTACTTTGCATCCTAACTTGGCGGGATTTGAAGCCAGACTGCTGAAATTTTTGACATATGTTTGGCATGCTTAAAGGCACATCCACAATTTTTTACAGAATTTTTAAAGGTCTACACACAGAGATAATAGCGATTGTCGAAGGTGCCCCACTGTCGAAGGGTGCCGTCTCTACCCTATAGCTACAGGATCAACGGAATCCAAGTTCCAGTTGTAGCATAGCTTTTGGTGCGAGATGTGATTTTGTCGGTGGATTTCTTCTTTGGGTACATTTTTTCGGCCTTCATGTTAAAATACTAAAGGGAATCTAGTTAATTTTCTAATAATGTGGATTATTGCGGATTAATTACCTTTAAAAATTTGGTTTTAAATTGGAATTCTTTGTACGTCTTCGTAGTAATTTTAAAAACTGATAAATTGAAATAAAAATAAACTGTCAGCAGTGTCAACAATCTTTCAATTTAAGTAGTGCCAGATAGCAATTTATTTGGAAAATTTTGTTTTTGAATTATGGCTGCAATGAAACTAGGCAGAAAATTTAGAAATAGAGACATCACGCAGCGCTGTTCTGCATGCAGAATTTGCTCCCATAAGAGCCTGTGTATTTTTAGTTTTGCTGCGCAGCAATTCTGCACATCTGTTTTGCTCTTTAGGTACTGGAATCCATTGTCCTAAAGGTACCTGCCAGGAACCAAATTGTTATTAATTTTGGTAACGTGAAAAAAACAGGACGTGTCAAATTCATATATTATTGTCTTTATTTAATAAAAAGCATAGGTTTAGATCAGCCATACTCAACCTTTTTTTTTAATGGGCCACATTGATAATTTTGTAACGCTACCCCGGGCCACAAGAATTTTTTTTATCGTAAATAATAATACTCATTTTAATGTGCATAGTAGTTGTAGTAGAAATGGCGGAAATGAGCAGTCTAGCTCGGTGACCCAATTAGCACTGGCTTGCGCCGCCGTTTTGATACCATAAAAACTCATTTGACTTAAAAAATTTAAGGAGAGATTATATAAAATTCTGTGGTTTTGTTTTTAGTTCGCTAGCTGGCGATCTCAAGCTCGAAGAGGAACTGAAACAAATAGTTTAAAATACGCCTCAAATCCACTTTGTTGCGTTTAGAAAGGAGATCAAATCTCTGATCTTTAGTTCGGAAAGCTCATTAAGGTTATTGAAGAAGGACTTTCCTAATGATTAGGTTCTCGTTTTGGCTAGGGCAGGACACTTACACAAGAAGTGAAGAACAGTTTCCTTTTCTTGCTGGCCCCCACAACTTCGACAGAAAATATTGTGAGGAATGCCCAACTAAGATGCGTGTTAACCAACAGGCCAGTGTCTGGTGCATGTTGCAACGACCCTGGCTATGTCTTGCCTGGGTCTGCAAATAAGGTTATTAGTGCAGGATTTATTGTAGGTGGGCCATATCCTTCTAGATATGATTTAGCGAGAAAAGTTGAGAAGATCTTGTCCTTCATAGCACCAAGAGGAATGTTGACTCTTTCCGCGAGTGAGCTATGAAGGGCTGATTATTGCCTTGCCAGCTCGTCAGCCCGTTCATTGCCCTCAAAGCCACTATGACCCGGAATCCAGACAAGAGTAACCCTGAGTCCAATGTTCATGCCCGCTAGCTCACTTCGGCATTGTTGAACTAATTTGGAGGATGATGTGTCGCGTCTCGTCAGTGAAAAAAGATATGCCGAAGCCTCTCGTCACTAAGTCATCATCCCACTCTTTTCGAGATGGAATGATAACTTTAAAATCCGCACTGAGGTCCACAGTAGGAGTGCAGGGGCCCTACTCTGTAATGCGTTTCGAAAGCAAATATTTTCGAAAACGAATATTTTGTACTCTCTATTTCTAATGCGGATAAGAAATCTAGTACTTACGGATTGACAAATCCGCATTCGGATTTTTCGTACCTGGCAATGCGTTTTCGAATGTCATTAGCGTTCGAAAACGGAAATTTTCTTTCTACACCAAGAGAGGTAACGGATTGCAATTCAAAGGTCGTTTTTAAAGGACACAAAAGGAAAATAATTGTGTTTAGTTGTGTGAAATAGGTAAAATGTAAGTCAGGAAATAGTAATTTTATTCAAAATTTAAGCAAATAAATTTCATAACAGGGAATCATCAGCCAAAAATGTGCTCATCCCGATTTTGCCAAGGGACGTTTGAACGCCTCGGACGCGAGAAACACTTCCAACAATTTGGGACAGGCTATCGCCATCTTTTAATGCAGAAGGACCACCAATTAGAGACGGTGTTCTTCTCTATTTTCTTCATCCATTCATACGGCAACCGAGGCCATTTTATTAAGTTTTTATTGGGTTATGTATTTTTTCTTTACAAATTAATTTGAACATTCTCGCCTTGTTTGTGTTTTGTTTTGTTTTGATTTTTTTTTGACAGATCTAATAAGAAATACTTCGAGACTCAGCAAATCTAATAAGAAATACTTCGAGACTCCGCAAATCTATTCTATAAATAGAAATAGTACTAGATGATTTTTTTATTCGATTCGAACATTTTACAGAGTACGAATTCATAAACGAATCGAATATCAGATTCGAATCGGATTGGCTTTCGAAACGCATTACAG
Source organism: Sphaerophoria taeniata (assembly GCA_943590905.1). Classification (NCBI taxonomy): domain Eukaryota; kingdom Metazoa; phylum Arthropoda; class Insecta; order Diptera; family Syrphidae; genus Sphaerophoria; species Sphaerophoria taeniata. Next base: position 267,701,896 of record OX016540.1, read on the forward strand.
AGTAGGGCCCCAGTAGTCGGTTTTTGTCGAAAAGATGTCCATTCAAAATTTGAAATGATTCCAATTATCCAATTCAATTTCGCAATGGCAAGAAAAGTAAGGAATACTCAGCGACATCTGTTTTTCATTAAGTTGTTCAAACCTTTCCTGGCGTAGAAAGGAGTGACATCTAGAATAATTTTTTGAAGACACACGATGTCCACTTTTCCACTGATGTACGTTCTAGTGTTGCTTCTATTTTGAAAACTCAAAAGGATATATTTTTCTCACGTTTTTCTGCAGTCACTCGATATTTTAAGAATTTATTAAACCACGCCGCGGGCCAACTTTTATAAGCTCGAGGGCCGCATGCGGCCCGCGGGCCGCAGGTTGAGTATAGTTGGTTTAGATATTCATTGAATTGCTAGTTTCGGTATGTCAACACTCAACACCCTAGTTCGAAATTTTCTCCTTCAGAGCGGCCCAATCCCAGAGATCGGCTGGAGTTTTATTCCACATACATATCGTATTGCAGGACTTCGAGCTTCTGGAAATCTGTTTCTTCTGCGGCGTGATAAGCATTCGACAATTGCCGAATTCAATCGTGCCGCATTGTCCATTACAACTTTGTTAGGAAAATCCAATATAATTGCTGACTTTCCACCGGTTGCTGCATCAGTCATATGGTAGAGGTCATATTATAACCTCTTAAAATGCTTTCTTTGTTTCCTTGTGTAAATTCAAGCCAACGCAACAATGCGTGCCGCTAGAATTGCATCCTGGCTTGTTATTCCAGCATAGAGGCTATTGATTAATTTGAAGGATCAATGAAATCCATGTTCAAGTTGAACAATAGATTTTGGATGCGAGATGTGATTTTGTCAAAATGGGTTTCTTCTTTGCGGCCATCCCGCTTGAAAAAGTACATTTATTCGTCCTTCTTCTAAAAATACTAAAGGGAAATTTGATATTTTTCTATTATTGTGTAATTTTTCGGATTAATTACCTTTAACCAAGTGCAGAGTTTGATTTTTAATTTAAATTTTAGAATTTTTCATGTTAATGTTCGTATTTATTTTTAAAACTGACAAGTTGAAATAAAAATAAACTGTCAACAATCTTTCAATTTAAGTGGTGCCAGATAGCAATTTATTTGGAAAATTTTGTTTTTCAATTATGGCTGCAATGAAACTAGGCAGAAAATTAAGAAATAGAGACATCACGCAGCGCTGTTCTGCATGCAGAATTTGCTCCCATAAAAGCCTGTGTATTTTTAATTTTGCTGCGCAGCAATTCTGCACATCTGTTTTGCCCTTAAACAGATGTGCAGAATTTCTGCACGCAGCGCTGCATGCAGAGCTTCAAGCAAAACACATGTGCAGAAAATATGCCAAGTTTTGTCAAAACAAAAACGACACCTGCCAAAATTTGATTGATTTGGTTGTTTTGTGCTATAAAATTTGAAAACAGAAATTAAGGAAAAAACTGGAGTGAGTAAAGCTTTATGCAGGAGGAAAAGGAAAGGAAAGGGGATGAACAGCTGTAATATGTGAATTGCCCGGAGTTTTCCAATGCCAAGAAATGTTCATTTTTACACCAAACAGAAGACCTAGCAATTTTATAAATTATTGTTTTATTCAATAAAAAGCATAATTATATTCTACATCGCACTGTTTGAACTTTTATTCATTTTCAAGAGCCTTCGTATGTTCAATAGGGGCCGTCCTTGGCGACGAGTTCGCAACTGGCTTCCAGAGCTCTATGATGGTCTCGGAGTGTTGTTGGATAAGTAACCGGGCGCCTTAACTCTTGAATGGATGACGCATAGAAGTCAAAGCATCAGCCAAACCTTGGACTCCAATTCCAATTGCACGATGTCGCATATTGGACTTCTTAGCCTCCGGCACTGGATAATAGTTGACATCAATGATTTTGTTGAGATTTTTCGTCACTATTTTGGTGACTTCTTCGAGCTTCTGGAAATGAGAGATAATTGGTGAATTTTCACTGGTTGCTGCATTGGTCATATGGTAGAAGTCATATAAATATTACCTCTGGGAATGCTTTCTTTTTGTTAATTCGAGACAGCAATACGTGTCGCTGAATTGAATAGTCGGCATGGTTTGCCGTGAGACTAGCTGCTGTTTCGGCCAGATTATCCAGGTCCTGGGTTGCTAATCCAGCATTGAACAATTTGAAGGTAATTGCTCCTGGAACAACGAAATCCATGTTCAAGTTGTAGCATAGCTTTTGGATGTTGTCAAAATGGACTTCTTCTTTGCGGCCATTACTCTTGAAAACATACATTTTTTTCGCCTTCATCTGAAAATATTAAAGAGAATTTTGATCTTTTTATAATATTGTGAAATTTTGCATATTAAATACCCTTAAACAAGTTGCATTATGCTCAAAACAGAACAGATTTGTGGAATTTTATTTTCAATTTAAATTTATTTTACGAACTGACAAGTTGAAATAAAAATAAACTGTCAACAATGTCAACAATCTTTCAATTTAAGTAGTGCCAGATAGCAATTATTTTGAAAATTTTGTTTTTCAATTATGGCTGCAATGAAACTAGGCAGAAAATTTAGAAATAGAGACATCACGCAGCGCTGTTCTGCATGCAGAATTTGCTCCCATAAGAGCCTGGGTATTTTTAGTTTTGCTGCGCAGCAATTCTGCACATCTGTTTTGCCCTATATAGAGACATCACGCAGCGCTGTTCTGCATGCAGAATTTTCTCCCATAAGAGCCTGTGTATTTTTAATTTTGCTGCGCAGCAATTCTGCACATCTGTTTTGGCCTTTATGCAGTGCGGCTCAAACATTTATTATTTGTGTAGCTTTTTCTGGTTTGTAATGCAGCTCTCGAGCCCGAAGTGTGCATCTGAATCTACCTTTCAAGACCCCAATAGTTCCTTCAATTATATTTCTTCACTGAGCGTGTTTTTATTAAATCTTGCTTTCACTGCACCTCCTTCAGCATTTCTGTATGGAGTCATAAGATACGGTGCTAAGGGCTAACCACCGTCTCCTTAAAAGAAAAAAAGAAGAAAGTCATTCAAAAGCAAACAACATTATGCAAGTAATTTGTTAATACATAGATATATGTATGCCTACACATAATGTAGAATTTAGATATGTACATGTATCGTCAGCTGAGAATTAAAAGGTCGTGGTCAAATACAAGTTTGTTGTAAAATAATGAATGTATTGTAATATTCGGCTTGGTCCGACAATTAAAACTTATTCACTTTTCAAATAAAACACAAATTCACTTTATTCAAATCACTCACAAACTTATTTATTCAACATTTTCAATTATAACTTTGCAAACACAGTATCTTTACTTTATCGCAGTTCACAATCAAATTCATTCGCCTCGCCACCAAACGGCTATTTATATAACAAAAATGATGGGTTCCAGAAACTACTATTGATTCCTATTAGTTCTTGGACAAGCTGAAAGTTCGAGAAGCTCTCTATTTACAAATAAAAATACTGGGATTTTTTGTAGGGGCTAACGTTCTTAATGCTAAACAAAAAGTTTCTCTTAATCACTAGGTATTGCCCCTCACAAGTGTTTACTACTACAATTAAACGATATTAAGTAAAGAGAGTATGTACATTAAATAAACAAGAGATACAGAGTAAGTAAAGAGAGTAAGAAAAGTGTGCACATTAAATAAGAGATAATAAAGTATACACATTAGACATTACAATAGAAGGAGAAACAGAGCGTATGAGATAAATAAAGTGTATACACATTACAGTATGAACACCATGATAAACTACAGATCTTTCATATTGGATCTGGGCCAAATATGATCACCTTGTAATTCTCAGCCGACAATATAATTAGCTGCATATACATACCAAGAAGACGAAAGTCATTGCGTCCATTACGATAATCCTCTGCGATTTTTGTTTTAAACGTGGACATATTCCATATGTTCGAGTCATGCGAAGCTCCAGGATGTTTGGCATCAAGATATTTAATGCACATTAAATGATCACACACCTATGAAATGTAATTTAATTCTTTTTCAATCAAAATTATATTAATATTTCAAAAATACCTACTATCAAAGCGTTGAGGCTATAAAATCCTTTTCGGTTGTAATACAAGTGTCGAATATCTTTGCCTGGGCCTATGATCCTAATGTGTGTGCCATCCAAACATCCTACTTCCTACTACATTAGGAATGCCACCTTTCTCAAAAAAATATATTTTTGCTCTTCGTTCTTCCTCCTCAGTGTATTGGAACTTCATCCATTTTGGACACACACGGTTTTCAATTATTCCGAGAACTTCTTTTAGAACAAGCGATGCAGTTGATTGTGCAATACCAATGTTGAAATCATTGCCCAAACTCAACTGGTAGTTCCCATGTGCACAGAACCTTAGCACTGTTGCTAGTTTCAATATGTTTGGCACAGCTCGAGTGTTTTTGCAGGGCTTCAGTTTGTCCTCAATTTCTTGGAAAAGATAACAAAATGCATCGTTCGATAGCCGAAAGTTTTTTAAAAAACTAGAATAGGAGTAGAGCACGCATAGATTCATTATTATATATCTGAAAATCACTTATACTTACATTTAGCTTTCCAATTCCAAAGGATTGGATGCATCCCTCAAACTTCTTCGCATTCTTGCGACTTCAACCAAAGCAGGATCATCAAAATCCTCATAATCATCAAAAAAAAGTTCTGTTGAAGTCATTTTGTACCTAAAAATAAAAATAGAGTGGCGCGACAGCTCTTGAAGAGCCAAGGCCTAAGTGGCTTACTCTCATCAACAATTCTCTGAGTGCGTGTGAAGAATTGAGGGGACCTACAATTTATCGCCGATTCCGAGCGGCAGAGTTGAGAAGCACTTTTTCATGACAGATTGATACTCTTGGAAGATTTGTCAGGTCTTCGCAAGAAGCAGTGCCCGTGAAAGATGAAATAAAAACTTGGCCTGAGTAAGACTCGAAATTGTATCTGGCCTCTCTAAATTTTTTCTTGTTCTTTGTTTGTGGTTCAGATTCTGGTAAATCTTGTTCTTGTTCTATGGTCGTATCCGATCATAACAAAATTCTATCCGATTCGTACGAAATATACGAATTTGGTATCATCCTAAGGGTTCCGATACCTCAGAAAAAAATTCAAATTTGCGTTGAAATATGAAACTCAGAATAACGCATCACGATTTCATGCGGCGAAAAGCAAAAATTCAACTAACGCTATGCGATGCACAGCGATTAGTTTGTTTTATGCGTCTCCGATTGTTCCGACAGCTAAATTGTGTCGGAACATTTGCGGTACGACATACGTTATTACACGTCAATATTTCCCTTACGAAACGGATACCATGAACAAAATAAATGTTACGATCGGAACTTTTGTACGATTGTAAGTTTCTCCGAACGGACACGACGACAGGGCTGAGAATTCGCTTTCGAATACGACCCGAAAAAGCATAATAAATATGATGAATTAAGGATGAAAAATGAAGAAAATCTAACAAAGAATAAAAAAAAATAAATAATAAAAATCGTGCATGTACACCTTGAACGTTAAAACACCATGTAGTCAAAAAAGAATTGAAATTGAAAAATAAAATCGATGCACAATCAACATAATTTTGATTCGCATAATTTTGGCGCCCCTGATATTAACCATTCAACTGCAGTCCAGACCTGTTGTGATACGTTTGTGTTTGTGAAACTCACACTACTTAGAAAAATGCGAAAAAGAGCGACATCGAACAGCTCAGTGCGAAATCAGAGCAAATCGAATAGACCTGTTATCGATTAAATTGTGTCTTGCTATCGATATTTTTTTATATTTCCCTCCAGAGATTTCTTTCTCTTATGTCTTATCTCTGTTTTTGTTGTTAATTTTCTGTTTAATTTGTATTCGTAAAATCTTGAATACCGACCAATCGCGGCTGCTTTTTGCATGTTTTTAAAATATTTTGAAAGAATTTCCGTACTGTTTCCGCAATTGGCTCGACTTTCCATTAAATAAGAATTTTTTTTACATGAAACTAGTTTTATTTAAAAGATTTATTTATGAATTATCGACAGTATTAATTTTATCGCGAGGAAACGGATTTTTCTATTTTTTATTAATTTTTAAATCTTTCAATTTTCATACAAATTGCACTGCAAAAACTATGAAAACATAAATTGTTGTCTTGCTTTTGACAGTTCGCACTAATACTAACACACAGGTAGGTATAAAATTCCCTTTCGTAAGTGTTTGCAGGGGTGTTTTTGCGTTTTAAGTTCTGGGATTTTTTTGTTCTTTTGCTAAATTTCCCTTTTAAATTTGAATTACAATATCCGACATTTAACACAGTTGGCTTTGAGTTAACAAATTAACGGAAAATATGCATTGTCTATGCGTTTGTTGTTTTTCACACATTCCAATGAAATTAACGGAAAATAAGCATTTGTCTTTGCGTTTATATTGTGTTCTTTATAAAAATGGAATCCAATATTGTTTCAACAATATTAATAAATTTCGCGCGAAATTTATTAATATTGTTGAACCAATATTGGATTTCATGTTAAAACGATATTAAAAAATTTCGCGCGAAATTTATTAATATTGTTGAACCAATATTGGATTTCATGTTAAAACAATATTAAAAAATGTCGCGCGAAATTTTTTAATATTGTTTTAACATGAAATCCAAAATTGGTTCAACAATATTAATAAATTTCGCGCGAAATTTATTAATATGGTTGAAACAATATTGGATTTCATGTTAAAACAATAATAAAAAATTTCGCGCGAAATTTTTTAATATTGTTTTAACATGAAATCCAAAATTGTTGTCAAAATATGCGCAAATTTTTTTTATTGTTGACTCACTTTTCCTCGTGTCGTATCAAAAACAAATCAGACATAAAAAATCACATCTGCCAACACTGTGAAAAAAAGGCAAGAAATTTTCTAGATGCCATTTTACATGGAGATTTTATTCGTAAAATATTAACATTTTAAAAATTGAAAACAAATACAAATTGAAGTTAAAAAATTTCGAAAATGTGTTTTTTGACAACTATCACTATTTGTTTATCAAATTGTATTACCAAAATATTCTTATTGTAGCTGTTTCATTAAAAAAAAATTCAAATAAAACCCCTTTTTGGGGTAACTTTAAACATTTTTTAATCGTATTTAAGGGGGTTTCCTCGCTGTAATATTCTAAAGCTATTCTATAGAGATGCCTACCTCTCTGTAAAAAAAAATTGAATTTTTAGGCCGGCTTATTTAATGGAAAATCGCCCCCCGCAATTTTTTAACATTCATCAATACAATAAGGTAAGCTCTACTTGTTTAACAATTTAATCATGAAACATGAGTTCAGTACCCTGTGTGTTATATCTTTGTTAACAATTCAACAGAGAAATGTCCCGCTTGAATTTGGACAAAATGGAATTGATTAAGATTTCGTTTTTTGAAAGTTGCCCTTCATAACTGCAAGCATACTTTACCAAGACCAAGACCTTTCTTTTCTTAAATTTCACAGTTAATCGTTCATTCTCCTGTTGGTACGCATTTTCCTTAACATGCCAATAGCACAGATAAGAAAATATACAGATGTCTCATCCATATGGGAAAAAGTGTTCTATGAAAACGAATTTTACCAAAAAAGCTTTTTCCTATCCGAAGTCTTTTTTGTTATTTTTCGTTTTTTCTTTTTATCTCACAAACACGGAGAGTAAGATTTGTTTTTGTTGTTTTTTCCTTTCTTCATCCCCTATTTTGCCTTCTCATTTGACTTCTTTGAGTTGGCAAGAAAACAAAACAAAAATTCAACTTCTTCTGTCGTTTTACGTTTATACAGTCTTAAAATGTTTCAATGTATTTGTGTTTTATTTCATAATGATACGATTTTGGGTATGTATGCGATGAAGTTTTTGCGTTTCTATTCGTTTTTATATAATTGCTCTTATACGCTTGAAGATCTGTGATTGTATTAACGATTGGTAGTAAAAAGTATTAAAAGTCTCGATGGTCGTTAAAGTGTTAACGAATAATGAAATTGAAAATTTTGATCAATCCTGAATCCTGATCTCTTGTAGATATTTAAAAAATAATTTAAAGGACCTGTTAAATAATATTTTTTCGTTTGCAATAAAAACTGAAAAAAAGTCGTTTTCAAAATGTTGATCGGCTGTCTGCCTCCTGGGTAGATGGGTCGATTGTCTTTGGATCTGGTATTTCATAATCAAGGCATATTTAGACATTGGTTTTTGAAATTAATCTTAAGGAAAAACATAAAAGTGGTTGTTCCTACTTTTTTTGGCAAAAAAATTAAAGGGTTGATGATTTTGAAGCTATTTTTTGGAAAACAAAAATTATTAATTGCAGTTATGTATTATTTAGATACAGAGTACTTCATGGATCTTTTTTTACTAAGCAATTTTGTTGAAAAACTTTGTAAAAGCGGATAACTTGAAAAACCAAACAAATGTCTTGAATAAGATTTTTTTGCTTGGAATTTTTTGTTTGAAAATGGGTTTTCAAATGGAAAAATTAAAGTTCTTGATGAAAAACTCGGAAAACTCATTGGTTTTCAAAGGGAAAATTGCATATTATTGCAGGTGCATTTGTTTTCAAATGGAAAACTGGAAAATTTCAAAATTGGTTTTCGATTGGAACACAGAAAGTTCTTGATGAAAAAGTCGGACAACTCATCGGTTTTCAAAGAGAAAATTGTTATTGTAAGTACACTGATTTTCAAATAGCAAAGTGGAAACTTTTTATTGGGAATTCGGTAAACTCTGAGAAAGCACGAAGAACTTCAAGACCTTAAATCAAGTTTTTGCATGGAATTTAACGCGCATTGTTTTGTTTGTATGTCCGGTAGGCAGGCACGTAGCCAGAGGGGGGGCTAGAGGGGCTCAAGCCCCTCCCGAAATTATTTAAAAAAAAAATATTTGAACAAAAGTTTGTATATTCTCTTATTAGTTCCTCACTACTTATGTAACCACATCGTAACCAGTTCAAAAAATGCAACCTATATAAGCCCAGATATCCAAAACGAAATCTTGGATATATGCTCTGATATTATCACCAGAAAAATATCTAACCGGGTTATAAGATCGAGTTGCTTTAGCATTCTGGCTGATGAAACAATGGATGTTTCTGGCACTGAGCAACTTTCAATATGTGTCCTATATGTTGACTGCTGTACAGAGCCCACGAAAAGTATGCTTCGGGAAGATTTTGTAGGTTTTAATCCTGTTGATGACCAAACTTCTGAAAACCTGACTAAAACCATATTGCAGCGATGTGAGGAACTACATCTAGATATGAACACTTGTGTTGGCCAAGATTATGACGGATCGGCAAATATGTCAGGCCACTTAAGTGGAGTACAGAGTAGGATAAGGCAACAGTATCCAAATGCCAGATATGTTCACTGTGCAAGTCATCGCTTGAACCTGGCTCTGTCTAATGCCATGTCAACACCCTCGATTCGCAATTGTCTTGGTGTAGTAAGCGAAATAGCTAATTTCTTCCGAACCCATTCAAATGCAAATAAGACTTTCAAAATCGCCATCCAAAAATACGCACCAGAAAGCAGAAAAAAACGACTTTTGCGCCTTTGTGAAACAATGTTTATTGAAAGGCATGACAGCATTCTTTCATTTGTAGAGCTCTTCAAATGTATTGCTATTAGTCTTGAAGAAATATCCACCAAGACGTGGGCAATGTCTTCAAAAGCATCAACTCTGTTAGCAGTTATTCAAAGAAGTGATTTTCTGGTAAGCCTCATGGTATGCGAAAAACTTTTTAGTTTAACGCTACCCTTATCAATTTTCTTTCAAAATGAATCTTTAAATTTCGTGTCTGCAATAAATCACACGAAACAAGTCTTAAGTTCTCTTAAGAACATAAGAGAATCTGCCAGAGACTTTTTCAGAGACGTTTTCAATCCGCATCACAACTTGCCAGGGATTTATTTGAAGTCAGCATAACAATTCCAAGGCTTTCTTTGAAACAAACAACGTGCTCTAATCCAGAAACATCATGTCCAGAATACCATTTTAGAGTTTCTATACTTATTCCCTGTCTAGATTCTCTTATACAAAATCTTACTGACAGATTTATGGTCAACGAGGACGTTTTACTATCGTTTCAAGCTCTGTTTCCAGGTTTTGCTGCCGCCAATCGAGTAAATGAAATGGAAAATCTAACACTCTATTTCGATAACGCAATATCCTTGTCAGCTGTTAAAGCGAAAATATTTCATCGATGAATCCCTCTTCCGATGTTCTGAAACTGCTAGATATATGTGACAAGACCTACTTCAGGAGCATAAGCTACTTGCTTACAATTTTGGCCACACTACCAGTTACAACAGCTAACGTTGAAAGAACCTTTTCAACGATGAAAAGGATCAACACAGTATCCCGAAGCGTTATGGGCCATCCAAGACTAAGCGCACTTGCAATGCTGTCTGTTCACTCAGGTATTGATGTGGATCTAGATGAAGTGATCGAAATTATGTCTAAAAAAAAAGACAAGGCGTTTATTGCTGTAAAAATCCAAACTATTTATTTAATTAAATAAAAAAAAATACAAACAAAAATAAAACATTTACATTATGTAGTTTTTTTTAATTTTTGTATAAAGAATTACTTCTTCGAAATTGAACAAGCCCCCCCCCCCCCGAACCGAAATCCTGGCTACGGGCCTGCCGGTAGGGACTTCAATGTATTTTTATAAAATTTTCACTATAGATATAGCCTGAGTAAAACAAATTTTGGGCACAATCTTACGGGAAAGTCAGCAAATAAGGGGGGCAATCGTAAGCTGTTTGGAATTCTGATTTTGGTGAAATAGTCAAAACAAACCGGAATAACAAGAATTTGTTGAATTTCTCAACGAAAATATAATATACATGAAATGAATAAATAAATGTAGGTTCATATACATATAGGTAGTTATTTGTTAACAATAAGAATTAATAAATTATTATGCAAATTCTAAAAAATCTTAGTTTGGTTTAGAAAAGAAAGTTATGAACTCGCATAGATGTACAATAGGGTGGTTCCAATTTGCTTTTTTTCGAAAATTAATGAAGACATCTGCTCAATCGTCTCCAAATAAATAAAAAAAATTCCTCTAATTTTTTTAGTTTTTATCTATACCCCTTACTGGCCCTGTGTCAAAGTGAAATTCTAATACTTTGCGGCTGATTTTCGGATTATCATAAGGACCACTCTAATGTACAAGTACATACAAATTTTAGCTTGTACATGTACATGTTTATTGACTGTTTTATTACCACTGTGGCGTATACGTGTTTTTTTCTGTAATCGGAATTGCTTTGAATTGAAGAAGTTCATAAATTAAGTACTAAAATAGATGTCAAGATTTCTATTTTTGTACTTAACTGCTCTTAGCCTTACTAAGGAAAAGTGAATATTTATGGTTCACATCAAAGCGTTAAGAAAAATAGGGAAAGGCACGATTCAAGTATTGGTACTAGTGATGGGATCATTCGAATGATATAATCGATTATAATCGATTCAGGCAATCATTTTAGATCATTCGATTATTGAAATCATTCGATTACACATCCTTAACAATAAAAATAATATGAATAGAAAACAAGACACACAAGATATCTCATCAATATATTGCTATCTCATTTCCTCTAAACCTTAACACACAAATTTTGTATTTTGCAAATTAAGACAAATCTTCATACGAAGAAGTTGCTACCGTTCATATAATTGTAATTATATCCTATTTTGGTTTCCACTTGAATGTAAGTTTAATATACTGTGTGTTAAAATTGTTGTGCATACTTATAAGCTTACTTATTTCTGTTTTCATAAAATAAAGTTCCCCTGAAGAAGGCAACAATCCTTGCCGAAACGTCGGGACAAGTTAAAGAATTTTTTTTCTTTACCAAAACAAAGTGACCAAATAGCCGACGGAAAACTAAATTTTCCACCCTCAAACTAAATTTTCCACCCTCAATATCATTCGATTATGCCCATCACTAATTGGTACTATAGAAAAGTAGTGGTGCAATGATTTAATTAATTTACTGAATCACTTCTGCTTAGAAAGTTTCCAGGGGTCACGAACGTGGACGTGGCAGTTGCGACCCCCACCCTCCCTTCCTCCCGCAATAATTATTAATTCAAGTTCTGATGTCTTAATTTTATTTCTTGTTTTTTTCTTCAAGCATTCATAACATTTATCAATTTTTTTTATTTTATTCTTAGGGTTTTTCTTTTTATAACTGTTTTTGTCAATAACCCACTTGCAATTTTTCCAAAGCAAAACATTTATTAAAAAGTTGATTATGTCTATTTGGTGAATATAGCATTTATCTTCATGATTCAACCAGTTTGAAAAATAAATGTTTGTTGCAGTAATGCATTCATTTACAATTCTTTCTCTTAATCTAGGAGCAATAGGTGTTTTTTTAAAGTAAGTGGCAAAAATTTTTACATGAAGACTACAGATTTCAAAATAAATTTCAGATGGCCAGAATAGGAGTGTAGTTTCCGTTGAATTTTCATATTCTTTGAGTTTAATTAGTAATTTTCTAGAGGATCCTGATTAAATTTGCTTACATAAATGTAAAATAAATCATCATACTCAATAAAATAATGATTGACGTATTTGTAATACGCTTTCAATGGTTAAAACAAATCCTTTGAAACAAAACGTTCTATCCTTAGCATTATTAATTGGCTCAATATTCAAAATATATTCTTTCATCTCTTCAATAAAAATGATATTATTATCATTCCTTTTAATTGGTGGCTTTCCATTAAGAAGATCGAAAAGCCTATTTATTTTGTATATAAATTGAGCTGTTGGCTTTGCAAATTGCGCTATTTGTGCAGGAAATGTTTTTAATTCAATTAAGGCTTCAATTCCACATGCCACAGATCTACTAAGGACTTGTACAGCCACCTTTACACTCATTTTTTGAAACTCTGTTGGATCGATGTGTGCCGAAGTCAACTTTGGACAAATTTTTGTTACGTTGCATCTTTCTGCGTTGTACAGGCATTCAACAATTTTCCAACTTACGATTCCATCAGAAGTATTGAAATTGTATTTTAATAAATTATTTCTAACGCTTTTTATTAGATGTGGAATATCTTATATGCCATGAATGCGTTTTTGTTGGTATGAAAAACAACAATTATTTTCATTTATTGCCAATGTCTTGAACAAGCTTCGATTAGTAGGCCCTTGGTCGCAGCAAATCGCTCTTACATTTAGCTGTAGTTTTGCACAAATATCAAGGCAGTTGTATACTTCTTTCTCAAGTTGTTCTGAAGGTATGTTACTTGGACAAAACACGTGATATAAGACTTGTTTAAAGTTTCCACATAAACTGCGAACCATAAAAACGCATGCTGATTTAGCACACGCATGAAGCCTTTGGTTTCTCCCGTAGTCTACAAAACCTTCAATTATATCATTGCTTTGTTGTAAGTAAGTTTTTCTTGAAGGCTCATTTCATCAAAGATGAGCACAACTTCTTTATCTTTTTTGGGAAGATTTGAGGTGATTTTCTCTATTTCCTCTAAAACCTTTTCATTTAAACCTGGTAAAGACTTTTTATATTAATCCACCTAGGTAATGAGGATGGATGTGGCAGGTGAATTCCGAGCTGGTCTCTCAAAAAGTTATAACCAGCAGACGAACGGAAAAATATGCATTGGGATATCCACTTCTCATCTTCCGTGTACTCTTTTTTGTTTTGGGAAAGGATAAGATTTGCTAGTGTTCTTGTGTTTTGATTCAATTGAGGCAAACTTTGAATTTTTTCTTTTATGTCCTGCCTTGTAAGAGTGTAAGTTTTTGCATTTGCATTTATTTTTTCTTTTCGCAATGCTTTGATTTTTAATCTTAGACTGTTATTTGTTTTATGTAATTTTGAAATTTTGGTTACATAATATAAGTGCTTTTTGATGTATCTTTCACATTTTGTGCAGTTAAATTCTTGCTCATCTGAAAATCTTCTCGTTTCAAGTCTCTTCGAAGCATAGTTCAATTCTTCAACCGTTACTTCATCATTATTTGGCACTATTTTTCTTTTTTCAAGATAGGTTTTTTTTGGCTTTGCTTGCATCAAAATGAACAGATTTTTCGTCAGGATCAGGAAGACAGTTATTTTCATTTGTAGTCAAAAATAGTGATGGGTAAGCATTTAAATTCAATTTATTTTTTCCAATAAAATAGCTTTTAAAATGTTTACTGCATATGAAAACTCTTTTAAGTTTTTGTATATGCTCACTAGAATCTGCCGCCATGGCAAGCCATTCTTTATATTTATCAGTGCCTTTTTTTGGGAACGCAAACAATTTGACTTCTTCACATTTTTGTGCTTCACAGCATTTTATTGCACACTTTATCCTTCTATAAGACATTTTAAAATTTTATCTCTTACCCAATAATCAATTATTATGATATCAATATCAATCGGAATTTCACCCACTTTTAATTAAAAACGTTTTTCACTTCTATGCACTCAATGCTTTTTCACTCAACAACTGACATGTCAAAAAAATAGACAATGATTTGTCTACAGAAAATTATTGCAACTTACAGTCATACATATATGACGGTTACATTAGAGCCAAAATCTATTCAAACACATATCCTTGGAAAAGATTTTGGCGGTATTATTTTTCTTTTGCATTCATTCGATATTTCATGCTACATTTCGTTCATGAACGTTCTTCTCATCAAAAAGTGCATGCCTATGCCTACATGATAGATTTGATTGTATGTGTACAGATACGAAACCAACAAACCAACCCATCCCTGCCTGAACCAAGTTCGCAAGCGTTACCACTTACCACGTAGGAAAAAAGAACCTAAATAGAGATTGTTTTATGAAAGATGTACATTTTCAACATTTTGCAAAAATCTGAGTAGATCTACTTCGAAAGGAGTAAAGTGGTAACGCTGATGCTTACACACAATATTTGAAAAGAAAACGAAAAAAGAAATAAAAGAAAAAACTACCAAAACAAAAACACAAAATTGCTTATGAGAGCTTTCATATGAACAGGCAGAGCTTTCATATGAACAGGCAGAGCTTTCATATGAACAGGCAGAGCTTTCATATGAACAGGCAGAGCTTTTTTATGAACTTAAAGAGCTTGACGATGAGCAGGCAACTGCCTGTTCATATTCGATCGTGAATTAAAAAAACTGGCTTCATGTTTTTGTATGGAGATGAGACATCTGTATATTTTCTTATCTGTGCCAATAGACACTTACTTCTTATCCGGCTTACAATCCGTGAAGGATCTCAGTGTAAGATACTGCAGCCTTCCATCGTGAACGGTCGCTCGCATGCACTCTCCAGTCACCGAAACCAAGCGCTCTGGCATCCGCAGTCACTTGGTCCTTGTACCGTAGGTTCGGTCTTCCTTGTCGCCTCGAACCGGGGAGGTTGGGATGAGAAGACTTTCTTGAGTAGAACTTCGCTCGATATGACCGAGCCAATGTAGTCGTTTTTTCTTGGCCTTCTGGACTACATCCACATCTTGGTACAGCTCATACAGTTCTCGGTTGAACCTTCTTCTCCATTCGCCATCGCCGCATACGGGACCGAAAATCCGTCGAAGAATTTTTCTTTCGAAAATGCCCAGTATCAATTCCCCTTTTTTACTTATTGTCTATCACTTGGCGCCGTAGAGTAGGACTGGTAAAATCAAAGTTTTGTATAGGAGACACTTTGTCCACAGATTATAAATTTATACAGATATCTCAACCTTATGGCGAGAAATGATATATGAAACTGAAAGCAAGGCAAAAAGCTTCAAAAAGCTCCTTGTCTGTTAAGGCGTTGTCTGTTAAGAGCAAAATATGTTTCATTTTTTTCTGCAGGGATGAGACATCTGTATAAATTTATTATATGTGCTTTGTCTTTCGAGTGAGGAGTTTTGAACCCAGTTGTTTTGCCAAACCGAAGCAGCAGCAGTTCGCTAGGGTAGTCCTCCTTCGGATCTCCACTAAGGTGTCGTTTGCGGGATTGATGTTTGTTCCAAGGTAGGTGAACTCCTTAACCGTTTTGAAATTGCTGCTACCAACAGTGACGTTTTGTTGCAACCATGTACTTTGTTTTGTCCTCATTCACTTCAAGACCAACGAGTTTTGCCTGTTCTTCAATTGGTGTGAAGGCCTCAAGCACAGCTCTCTTGGATCGATCGATGATGTCTATGTCGTCCGCATAGCCTAGGAGCTGGGTGGACTTGTTGAATAAAGTGACTTCCGTGGTCACACCTCTCTTTCGCACTATCTGCTCCAGGACTATGTTGAAGAATTCACATGACAGCGCATCTTCTTGTCTAAACCCTGCGCCAGAGACAAAAGGAGATCGGAAACTGACTTACGTTTTACCCTCCGGATACCGCAAATTTTATTTTACCGTTACTCGTGTATATGTGAATAAATGAGAAAAAACAGCAACAAGAATCAGGTTTATGTCGAAGTTTACTGAGATAGTATTGGTGAAAACACGCATACTCTTGCAGCAAACTTTGACCGCAGCTTGTAGACATTGTCATTTTGACAGCTTGGTTTCCCATCTCCCTTTTAACTCATCTGTGCCCTGCGCATGTTTGAAACCACTGATCAGTTATATATAACAAGATGGGAAAGCTTGCTGACAAAATAACATTTGCCTACGAACTAAAAAAGCAGGTTAGCTGCAAGAGTATGCGTGTAATTGTAATAATGATACAATTCCCTACATATGGCGTTTTCCATTGGTCGTGCAGAAGCATTCGGAAGAGTGCAGAAGTCTTCTGAAACCATTCCATTGGACTGACTTTGACAAACGGAATGCTTCTGAGAAGAGCAGAACTCTTCTGTTTTGTAAATAGAATCGCCCGAAGAATGACTCATACATCATAATCATAACCCGTTCCATTGGAGGTAGAAGAAGAAACTTCAAAAAAAGACCAATGGAAAACGACAATAATAAAAAGCAAGTTTACTGCAAGAGTATGTGTGTGTAAAAAAATAAGATTTGAGGGAGGGTAAAACGTATATGTCGCCTTTCGCCTCCCTCGCCATTCCGATTCTGGCATCCAGATTTCAGCAGCATTTCAGCATTCTCCAAAATCCAAGTCCAATTTCGCGAGAGAAGTTTTTCGCATGCATATTTGATTTTTTATGTAGAAAAAAAGTGAATTGAAAAATCGTTTTGAGTTTTTATACAAGATCAAGGTGTTGCAGAACTTAAAAATTATAAAAAGTAACAGCCATATTAATAAAAATACCCTATCCACTGGATAACACACGTTATATTCATTTGATAAAAAAGTTAATTAATAAACATACTTTTTCCTCGTGTTACATATTCATTGAATACATCTCAAGCGGGATATACACAGCTCAAATGCTTGTCATGCACGAGCAAGTGTATTAGTAAACTGGGATTGAAGTTGCCCATACACACATCAATCATAGCCTTCAATCTTTTATTTTACAGTGACTGTTTTGTGACAGAACATCGATTATTATAGTTACCTACTCGTTTTATTTGTTTGTGCTTCCAATGAGCTACTCATACGATTGTTACATCGCCGTAGGAAGAGCGCTTTTTTCATCAACATATAATTCGGAATGAGGCAAAATTCAAAGTATGATTGATACACTACTTCAATGCAGTACGCCTGATTGAACCCTGCGGCCACACGAGCAAGTTCTGGCTTGCCAGTAGCCTACATATATTATTTGTCAAATCTCTATCGGTGTACTTGGTATGACGTAGGTGGCAAAGCACTTGCTAGTCAACTTGCTTGCAAGTTCACATTTTTTTTTCTATTTCAACGATTTCTTACAAGCTTGCCTGCTTTTAACATCCAATTTTGAATTTCGAAGATGTCGCCAACAAAAAACGAAATTAAAATCCTCGCTTCAACTAATATTCTAATTTAATTTTGTTCATTTTGATAAATTTGGCAAAATTTGTCAAATTACTTGTCTTTTATTTGTTCGTTTACCCGGCGGCCACACGAGCATGTTCTGGCTAGCAAGTTGGCATACGATCAAATATTTTACTCACACATTCAAATTTTTAGTACTGGCCAGTCAACTGGCTTGTGAATTTTGAAGCCAGTGAACGAGCAAGCAAAAAGGCAATTGACAGGTTTTGCCAAATTTATCAAAATGAACAAAATTAAATTAGGCGGTGTGTGAATTGCGTTAAAATGTGAATTAAAACTTGACATTTGGTTAAAAGTTGACACTACGTGTCTTTTCTTTCTCATGAATGATAGCTAACATTTTGTTTTGTTGTTTTTTCTGTTCCTTGTTATGATTAATTAATTTTTACATTGATATTTCAAAAGATTAACATTAAATAAAATCGAAAACCGAAAAAAATGTTCTTTCTTTTGAGAATGATAACAGATATCAGCTGTGAAAACATGTTTTACAGTGTTACCACATGGAAAAAACCAATCATCCAAGAAGGGAAATTTTCATTTGAAGATTTTTTTACTGTTGCTTCAAAATATCAAATTACCACTGCAAAATCTAGAAAAATAAATAAAACAGAGTTTGTTTGCTATTCTTAGTAAATTTTCATGAAATTTATTGCTTAAAGTTTGGTATTGTACACAAAATTATTTTACCTAGAAGAATAAAAACAAATTTTGTTGGAAAAAATTTCTTAGTTCTACGAAGAAATGTTGGTTAAAAAAATCCTTTTTAACGCAATTCGCCTTAGACTATTAGTTGAAGCGAGAGTTTTAATTTCTTTATTTGTTGGCGACATCTTCAAAATTCAAAATTGGATGTTTCAATTAGTTGAACCTGCAAAAAATCGTTCAAATGAAAGAAAAAAATTTGCACGAGTCGGTCGTACGAACTTGCTCCTGTATTCCCAATTATAAATCATAAAAAAAAACATTAAAAAAAATCATAAATAAAAATTTTAATTGAAATATGAACCACAAAAAAGGATTCAATTTTAAAAAAATTGATGTCGTATGATTTCTTAAGATACTGATGGTTTTTCAATTTTTTTTTAATTTATAAAAAAAAATTAAAAATTGAAAATGTATCTCGTAAATACATTTTATTCCAAAAATTGAAATGCCAAACAAATTTAAACCTTATTTTTGATTTATTGATTTTTTTTTTGAAAATCGTCGGAGCAGTTTTTTTTTAAATTAATTTTTTATATATAAAATTTTTCAAAAATGTCTTAAAATTAATTTGGGTATGCAGTATTCAAGAATATGTAAATATACATTTTATAAGTAAATTTCGATTTTTAATATTGATCCGTTTTCAAGATACACAATTATGAAAAAATAGAAATTTTTTTGAATACAAAATATTATTTGGATAATATATACGTTCTTTAAAAAAAAATTACGCTGATCGAACTTTTGTTTTTCGAGAAAATCTAATAAAAAAAATCGGTTCTATGGGAGGTACCGTTTTGGAGCAATACAAACATTTTTTTTACATAAAATACATGGGTGTTTAAAAAAATTAAATTCAAGGAAGTTTAAAAAAAATCGTAGGAGCCGTTTTGGAGAAAATTAAAAGATTTGGTTTTTTGCCATAAAAATCGTATGGTGGCTACCCTAAATTTTGATCTTAAAAAAAATGAAAAAAAACTGGGATATGAGTTTTTGCTCAAACCTCTAATTTTCAAGTTTGAAGTCGATCGGTCCAGTGGTTAAGGCAGTAGGTGCCTGTAAACTTCCCGACAGACAGACGGACGAAATCGCCGGACCCACTTTTTTCGACTTCTCTATCATCGTAATGTCATATCTCATCATCATTTCAAATATTTTTTTTTTACGAATTCAATACTTGCCATATATTCTATATGTCGCAAGTAAAAAAGAAATTCATCCGCTGCCGTCCATCGTTGGGAGTGTCTTGATGGGAACACTCCTTCGTTGTGGGGAATTAGTAGTAACAGCCTACTCCGCTTCGACCTGTCGACCATGGGAGGCCCTTCTGCGAGAACAAGTTTCGCGATCGCATAGCTTCCGCAAGCCGCTCCGCCACCCCATGGAGGGTTAAGTTTACACACTAACGAAAATATTTCCATTGAAAAAGTGCATTTCGGCGGTTACAGCATATTCATGTGTAATCCATTTTTGCAAAGCAAAGTTCTGTAAGCTATCACATTCAAACTGGTTTCTTTTTAAATATTCCAGAATTCTTGAACGGTCAGCGCCAAGCCTGAAACTCACCTAACCAATACCTACTGTTGGGTCTAAGGAAATCAAATTTCTAGTTGAAAGTATAGACTACAATAAGGTCAGTTAATTTTTTATTTAATGAGACTTATTCAAATAATTGAAGTATTGCTTGTTTTCCAGAAACAGAAAAGAATATGTATCAGTTTAAGAAAATACATAAAAAATGTCTATCAGACATGCTGGATGCAATTCGCAGAGACAACTTAGACGAGTTAAGAACATTACTTTCATTGCAAACATGTAGTGATGCTCAAGCTCTTCGTAAAACTCTGCTATGTTTTTCTGTTAAGCACAACAAGAAAGAAATTTCGAAATTCTTTCTCCAAATTGGGTCCAATCCAAACTCAGGGGTCCATTCATTAAAACCACTTCATATTGCTGCAAGAAATGGTAACTTGGAAATTATAGAAATGCTCCTTAACCACGGTGCTGATATAAATGCAGAGGATGATGTTGAGACTTCCCCCCTCGTGTATGCTATTAACAATAAGAAAGACGATGCAACCGAATTGTTATTAGAACGAGGAGCTCGTTTATTTTCTGACAATAAAAGAAAAAGTCCACTTCATTATGCTGCTACAAGTGGTTCATTGAAAATAATTAAAATGCTTTTGCAAAGCGGGGTTCCTGTCAACGCGGTTATTACTTCCGGCTTCGAGGAAGGATATACACCACTTCACTGTGCCTGTTCCTCATCTAGAGATGACATAGACATCATAGAATTTCTCTTAAGCAATGAAGCTGGTATTGATTTAAAAACTGAAGAAGGGTTGACACCTCTCCATATTGCAAGCCAATTCGGCAATGTTCGAGTTATTAATTTGCTTCTTAATCACAATTCTGATATTGATGGACGTACAAATAATGGATACACCCCACTTTACTTGGCAATCAAACGTGAAAACGAGGATGCTGCACTTTTGTTGATAAACAGAGGAGCTAAACTATACGACGAGTTTTGCCATAGGGACACAATTCTTAGTTTGGCACTAGAGAGGAGATTATCGAGTACAGTTGAGGAAATTTTAACTCGCTGTCCTGATCCGCAAGGTGAAATTGCAAAATGTAAAGAATTATTCCGAGATTTATCTGAAGAGATGATCAATATTCTGTTAAAGTATTGTTTTTATATTGAATTTCTTGACATTGCAATAGAGGAGGGGTATATTCAAATAATCGAAAGTGTTTTAAAGGACAGACTTGATTTTACTGCAAATGTTGATGATTTAAGATCTACTCTTTGCATGGCCGTCAAAAGCAAGCAAATTGAATCAGTCAATGTGTTAATCGCCCATGGAGCAGACGTTAATGCCGATGATGAAGCTGGAAACACTCCCTTGCTGTATGCAATTCAAGACCTCAATGTAGAGATGACTAAATTACTCATTTCCTATGGAGCTGATGTCCAGATCGATGACGTTGGCAAAACTGCTTTGCACATGCTTGCGTCATTGTACGATAAAATTAGAGAGAACCACGCTAAAGAGATAGCTAAAATGCTTTTGGCCGCCGGAGCTGATGTAAATGCAGCAACTACAACAGAAAAACTAACCCCGCTTCACGTCGCCTGTGAAATGAGTAAACCCAAATTAGTTGAAGTTTTTTTGGATCACAATGCTGATGTAAATTTAAGAGATATAAATGGCAAGACAGCACTTCATTTTGCTACAAGCAAATGCAGTAATTCGACTAAATTATTGCTTGAAAATAAGGCGAACGTAAATTCACAAGATTTCGACGGTTTTACAGCTCTCCACATTGCAATTGATTCAAAAAATTGTGAAATCGTAGAATTACTTCTTAAATTTGGTGCTGACATTAATATCAAGAATAGAAATAACGATACACCAATGGATAAATTGAATCTAAGCTCTTATTACATAGTAATGTATGAACTTTACTGCCTGACCTTGAACCACGCATTAGCTCTTGAAGCTATCAATTTATACTACGCCAAAGATTTACGATCGTCTTTATATCAGAAAAATGTTCCGATAAAAATGGAATCACACTTTCAAAATTGCAAACAGGAAATCGAAAAGTTGAAATTTGTGAAGGTGCCCGGTTATAATTTGACTTGTTACACCCTGATGACGAGGAGTTTTCATTCTGTGGCAAGTTATATTAAAAATGAAGACCTCATTAAACATTTTGCATCGGATGACTTTACAACTGAATTCCCAATATATGCGCCGATTATTCAAGGCCGTTTGCGAAATGCTTTCCAAAGACGCCCATTTATTGGCGAAGCAGGTGACTTTTTCAACTATTACTTTAAACTGCCGCATGTATGCGTTGACCATATACTAAGCTGCTTGAGTTCGGATGATTTGATGAACGTCAAGGATGCAATGTAAATCGCTCCTACCTTGTAAAGACTTCTTAACCTTTATTTTCAACTAAGTCAAAAAATACATGTGTATTGTGTATGTATAAATATTATTTTCTTTTGTTTGTATTTTTTGGAATAAACATAATTATATGAATTGCTGATGAGTTTGTTTGGTTAAACGCACTAATGTCGGGAACTATTGGTTCGAAACAGAGATCATTACGCTAATTTTAAGGACTGCTTCACAGAAAAAATTTAGATCATCAGCCTTATTCTCCCCCTTGCACAGTGTGACAAATCGCTGATTTTGCGGGATTTAATTAAAAAATTGACATGCACAAAATTAAACAAAACCCGGTTTCTCGAACAGGGAAAACCTCACACATAATGGCTGTACACTTTTTTTTGTTGCGGCTTAGTGCAACAACAAAAAATCATCTCAAACTTCAAATTTTGTGTATTTTTTCTTATAAGAAGGTCAATATAGAGTGCAAGTGTTTTTATCATTTTTATTTGTTTGCGTATATTTAAAAGCTTTTTCTTATTTTTTCTCAATAGATAAACTGTCAGTTGGTATAAAAATAAAAAAAAATATTTATAAACTAAGATTACGTTTAGTAAAAGGGGTTGATAAAAGTAAAATTAATTGAAAAAATGTGTGTTTTTTGTATTCATTAGACGAAAAGTATAGTTGTTCAGTGTTGTTCAAGTTGAACACCATGTTTGTTATAAAGCCATTGTTGCGAGTCTGGATTTGGCTAAAGGCACCTTCAGGTGTCGGAAAAAGAGCCATTGAAATCACTAAAAAGCAAATTTTGTTCGTTTGGATTTCCAAAGTCAAAATTAGGCGCTTTGATGCTGCTTTTTCTCTTGTTATGGGTTTCTTTAGCCTCATAATATTTTCTGAGACCGCAACAAGTCCAAAAAAGTACCTCAAAAACTTTTTTTTTCAAAATTTGATGAGATGGGCCAGAAATGGTCTGCATACAGAGCGCTTCGAAAATTCAAATTTTCTGTGGCTTAATGAATATCAAACTTTACTTCACAACCGAATTCCTTCTTCGTCTAAAGCAGGAAGACCGGGAAAAAGTGAAAACTCAAGAAGCAATGTAATTTGTATTAAGCCAATTTCACTCATGGATGCTGTTTATGGAATGTATCCTTAAAATTGCATATAGTCTAGAAGTCAAGGTGTGACAGGTTAGAGATCAAGCAAGAAAAAATTTAAAACTAGAAAAAACTAATTTCAAAACTATTTAGAATACAAACAAACAAATACAATAGTCTGGCAACCCTATGACGGAAACACGTCAAGAAGACTTCTAAGAGATAGAGAAAAGACTGGCCAAATAAAACAGGGATGGATAAAGAAAATACCACAATGTTTCATATCATCCTAGTAACTCTTGGGTCTGGGTTCCCAATAGATACAGATGCCGTTAGGCTATGTAAAGAAAACAAGGGAAATATCCCTTAAAAATAAGCCTTAAATTTTATGCCAGTAAGCGTACATAAGGTCTTGGTTTCATGGAAAAAAATAATTTCCATTATTCCATTCCAGTATACTTCCAGTCAGACAACTTTCAAAAGAAACTCAAGAGTCAAGAAACAACGATATTTTCGTGAAGGTAAAGGGATTAGGTAACAGTAACTGCTTACGAAAACTGACGTTTAGATACAAGTATTGACCTCTTAAATCGATAACTTATTTACTTCGGATCCATTCCAAGCAACTCTAATTTGCTTTCCGAGAAGAACCAAAAGTAATATGGAACATAGAGTCTTGGAACTTTTGGATGTAAGAAATAAATTAAAAAAACATGAAAAAAGCTGTTTTTCACGTGTTCATTTCTCTCAAAATTTGTTGTATTCCATTCTGATTTCGATAGATAAAAACCCGAACGAAAACAGTTATTTGTTAGAGCTATTAATTTAATCCCGCTAAATGAGCGATTATCACACTGTGCCTTGTGAGGAATCACAAGTCATAAGCCCTTGTGACTTCTTCTTGTGAGGATTGTTGTGATTCGATAACATTTGTCGGATTTTCCTATAATCCTCACCAGAAAAGTCACAACGAAACTCACCACAGCCAATGCATTGACATATTATAATATGGACTGCTAGTTGCCAACTTCACGCGTGTTCAGCGTAACAAGCGCTATTGGTTCAGGGTGGCCAAAAAAAAGAACGATTCCAGCTGTCAAAAATGAACAAAAACAAAAACATAAACAACGAGGTCGCTGTGCAGTGTTACCGCAGGGAAAAATATTTTCGAAACTAAGATGCTTGAAAAATGAGTCCACGTAAAAAAAAATTAAATACTTTCAGAAATCATTTTGTTTTAAATTTTTAACATACTTATTTGTGTTCTGCAAACAAAAAACGTCATAAAAACGAGTCCCCGAACCAAGGAAGAAACAACGAGTCCATTTTCAATCTATAGAGTACATGTGGTAACACTGTCGCTGTGAATTCAAACATATTTTTTGGGACTAATTTGGCCGCTTCGAACCAATGGCGCTGCTGTAGCTTTTACCTTTTTTCTTCTCATGAAATGTATGGAAATGACAAGTGACTAGCAGTCCATATATATCATGTCAATGAGCCAATGTGAATATGGAAATGCGTTGCCAGAATGGATTCTTTATAACTGCAATTTATGTGTTTCAATTTTCAAGGCAACATATGATGCGATTTCGTCAATATTGGCAACGCAAACAGAGACTGTGTATGGGGCCATGGGGGTTTCTTTTATTATTGTAGTGTATAGGCAATTTCAAAGGCGCTGAGTAATGATCGTTATCAGTTGTGATTGTGAACAAAGAAGAAGAATAAAGAAAATAGAGAAAGAGCGTATGTCTTTTCTCCTTTCTTCCTTTTTTTCACTATATTCATTCATACTCATAAATCAAAATGTCGAATCTCAAATAATTTTCTAGTACGACCTGCTTTGAAGGAGATCACAATTTCGATTGTTTTTATGACTCTCACAAGTTTTGACTTTGGGGGAGAATACGAAAAAGTGACAAAATCAATTTAACCTCTTCTTATGACGTGTGAGGTACAGCGCTGCCACCCTTCGAACAATTGAGCGCAGTATATTCGACAAAAAAGCGCAGTAGATTGAAATAAAGCGCAGTAGATTTTAAAATATGCAATACCTATAGATACGACTTTAATATCTTGGCGTTGCAGACCTAGTTACAAATTTGTCCATTTCCAAAAAAAAACACAACAAATCAAAAACAAGAAACAATTCGATAAAAACAAACACAATTGTACGACATCTACAGCCCGATTCTGAAGTTGTGCCGAGTCACTGACTGTGACTGATTTCTTGTGACGATAGTTGTGACTCGATGACAAATAGGAATTCTGAAACAACTCTCACAAGAAAACTCACAACGAAATTCACCTCAACATGGGGAAAATAATTATTGTTGTTTCAACCAAAGATGAGTTTTTTTTCTGTGGTTTCAACTGTCTAGTTGAAATCAAAATAATTTATTATTTGTTTTCGAGCTTCTGAAGAAACTATGGAATTTCCATCTGTAATTTCCATATGGATTTTTAATACGTTTACAATATTTGTACAATATTCGATATGGAAATGGTGACAATCCATATCATGTAATGCAGGCTTTATGGATATATATGAATTGTTCACAACAAACATGGAACCTCAAATCGAAATGTCAAAATAATAGCAATATATTTGTTGTTACCTGGTCTGAGGAAGGTCACAAATTTTCAAATTTTTGTGACTGTCACAAGTTGTGACTCTGTACCAGAATACGAAAAAAGTCACAAAATTCATTTCACCTCAACTTGTGACTTGTGAGGTATCAGTGAGGTTCCTCAGAATCGGGCTGCTAGTGGCAGCCAGCTTTCAGTTTCATGTTTTCGAGCCGATAGCCAATAGCGAATGTAGTTTGAATTTTTCGATGGATGGAGTTTAGAGTTTATTTTGAACCAGCAGTTGCCCGCGACTTCGTCCGCCTTTACCTCGTCCACCGGCCAGATGTGCGTCTTGACTCTTGAGTTGTGCATCATGCGCCCGTCGTCGGTCGGAATTTGTTTTGAAGTTATTTTAAAATTGTAAAACAGTCGACTCTCCCTAAGTCGAAATTCTCCTTATCTCGAAGCCTAATGTATAATTCTCCACGTTTTAGCAACGCTTTTCACTCATGCTTTGCTCTTATTATTTGCACCGTAACGTTGTATAGCTTAAAACTTGATATATTCCGTATATGTTTATATATTCAACAAAAAAAGAATTGTTCAATTTGATTTAGCAGTTCCTGAGAACAGCGTGCTCAAGCAAACAATAGAAGCCTTCAAAAATGAATATTTTTTGCCATTTTGCAACATTTTTCTCTGACGCTTCGCTTCTAGCGGTTGCAGCGTACTATTGTATAGCTTCAAACCTTCCTCGATAAATGGACCATTCAACACAAAAAAAAAATTGTTCAATTTGACTTAGCACTTCCTGAGATAAGCCACGTTAAAACGCAGAAAAATAAATATTTGTTGCCTTTTTTTCACATTTTCCACAGATTCTTCGCTCTTATTGGCCGCAGCCTATTGTTAAGTAGCCTAAAGCCTTCCTCGATTAATGGACTATCCAGCACAAAAAGAATTTTTCAATTCGAACCAGTAGTTCCTGAGATTACCGCGTTCAAACGAACAAACTCTTCAGCTTTATTATATTAGTATAGATTTATTTTCAATGAAAGATTCGTAAAGTTGTGTAGAAAATATACTCTTTTTCGAAATTCTAAAAAAGGAGTAGATTGGTTTTGCTGCGCAGTATATTTTCATTTGGGCCAAAACGCAGTAGATCTACTGCAATAGGAGTAAAGTGGCAACGCTGGTGAGGTATCAGTGATGATGGGGAAAATCGGGCTGTTAATCTACTTCGCTAAATCTCGTGATAAGCGTCAGTGGAATCAGTAAATTACTTCTTGGTTTCACCTACAATCTGTTGCCAGGTTGATTGTGTTGAAGTTGTTAATATAAAACTTTAATACTTTAAATATGAACATTACTTGTTGTATTTTTGATCTTTCCTAAAATTGCTTTTAATATCAAATCAAATATGAAATAAACTTTGTATTCGAAATTATATCAAACTATCAACATCGTTTTTTTTTCATAACGAATTAAAAATTCTTTGGAAACTTTAAAAACTATAAAAGATTGTACTTACCAAGAATATAATATACTTATACAAAAACAATGACATAATTTTTGTATCTATAACATAACCATTGAATAAGAAGTATGTACATGAAGCGGTGTTTGCTACATGTGTGAGTGAAGCAATAAAAATTTCAAATGTTTTGCCTTGACATAATAAAAATCGCGCATGTACACCTTGAACGTTAAAACACCATGTAGTCCAAAAAAAGAATTTAAATTGAAAAATAAAATCGATGCACAATCGATATAATCTGGATTCAATCAAATTTCGCTTGGCGCGCCTGAGGTTAACCATTCAACTGCAGACCAGCCCTGTTGTAATACGTTTGTGTTTGTTTAACTCACAAAGAAAAATGCTTCACTTCTTTTTCATAAGACCCCTTCCTGTACTTCTTTTTCAATGAATAGTGGAACTTTGTATATGGATTTACCAGGTACTATCAAGAATGGTTTTCGAACAGCTCAGCACTGCTGTCGTTTTTGCTACTATAGTAGTATTTTACTCCTTTCGAGAGTCAAATGCTACTCTACTACCCTTAGACGAAATATACTCCCCAAACTTAGTGAACAATATCTACCTATATTCCATGTAGTATGAGATAAAACAAGAACCGAAAATCAAATTCTCACATTTCTTAGCTCATTTATGTTCAATCAGTGAGATAGTTAGCCTAAATTTAAGTCAAAGTAACCAATTTACGGAAATTGCCAAACATTTTAACGTACATTTTAAGGTTCCTTAAACTACACACCTAATTCCACACCTATACTACTCGAAAATGTTGAAAAAATGAGCCTGCCTTTTTTTAACACGCTTTTATGGATCATGATCAGGATCACTTAAGTCTGTATTTGTAGGTACGTTAATGATTTTGGATCACTACATCCTACACTGAAGATCCAGAAACGAAATTATAAGCATTAACAGAAAGGTAAAAGTTGAAAACTAGATTAAACATTTTGAAATGAAATAAATAAAATTCAACTGGTGGAATTATTATAAATATAGAACTGTAAGAAAACCTAACCTTTTTAATCACAAGACCTTTGTCGCATGCATTTATAATTAAGGGACAATTTGGGGAACTTTTAAATATCAGTTCGTCAGAAAAGTGGGAAACTAGCGAAAAAGAATCATAGGAAAAAACAATTGATTTGGAGCCGTTTTCTTCACTTATTTCAACTTGTGGACCTTTGCAGTTGACAAACTCAAGAGTTGAATTTTAAAGTCAAGCTGAAGATTGTTTTTCTTAACTTACGTAACTTTTAATTCAGAGTTTTGAATTTGAAAGTAGTAGCCGCTTGGAAACTCATAACAATTTGGAGTAGTTATGTTAAAAACATGATTTTTTTTTTGCTTTTGGAGACGGTGCAAGCAGCTGCGCGATGAAATTCTGAATCAAGAAGAAAAAAGACGACAGATACCTCTTAATAATGACATAATAGCCTCCTCCGGCAAAAATGTTCTCTAGGAAGTACCAGGCCAAAATGACCATACAGGAAACTACTTTTGTGTTCGAAGACCCGCCAATCAAAGAAATCTCTTGGGAAAGAGTATAAACCCTTAAAAGTAAACGCAATACATAATTGTGTGCATACAGATAGTGCATAGTCACTAGTCAGTTAGATTTTTAAACTTTTTTTTCCCTACTCTATTCATACTTTCAAAGCCCAAGTTTCGTAATTTTCTCTTCGCTTTATGATAATAACTTTAATATTTGTTAAATTAAAAAAAGTGTTTTACTAAATGCAAAAAAAAAAACACAATATCTTACAGAAAATTGTACGTATGTTTAATGATCTAATTTAGTTTTTTGGCAGTTGAGAACAATAATTTGAGAGTGACAGCCTCTAATGAAGACAACTTAAATCGAAATTTAAGGATAAAATCCTTAAGTTGATATCAACTTCGATTGAATAAAAGGCTCCTCCTATCCGACAAACACACAATTTGGGTTTTAGAACTCCCAAAAAATTATAAGAAACTATAGTTTGCTAATAAACTTCAACCACATCATT
The DNA here is from genome assembly GCA_943590905.1 of Sphaerophoria taeniata. Taxonomy (NCBI): domain Eukaryota; kingdom Metazoa; phylum Arthropoda; class Insecta; order Diptera; family Syrphidae; genus Sphaerophoria; species Sphaerophoria taeniata. The sequence continues at coordinate 267,731,670 of OX016540.1, forward strand.
TTTGAAACTTCAAAACGATCTGCAAAACCCATTATAAGTGATACTTTTTTCCGGAGGCGATTTATCGGGCTAAGTTCCTATAGTTAAAACATTATACTACCCAAACATAGAAAATACTCCTCAAAATAATTCGAAAATACTCCCCATTGCATTTTTGAAACGACAGCACTGCAGCTCAGTGCGAAATCAGAGCGCCACAGAGCGATCCAGAGGGCACATCGAACATACCTGTTATCGATTAAGTGTCTTGCTATCGATATTTTTTATATTTCCCTCTAGAGCAGAGACAAAAGGAGATCGGAAACTGACTTACGTTTCACTCCCTAGATCCCGCAATTTTCATTTTCTTTCATTTTATTTTCTTCCTTGTACATGAAAAATACAAAAACAAAGAGATGAGGTTGGATTTTTATATTTTTACAGTTCTCTTTTGTTTGTTTTCGCAATTTCAAATTTAGCGTAGATTGCTAGATTGAATTTTCAAATTGGCAAACACGTTTTTCTTAAACTCACCACGAAAATACTAGAATCCATGATCGGGGATGAGTTCCGAAACTTTTGGCCGAAAACCTACTCGTGCCTTACATTGGCCCTGTTCCCATGTGAAGAACGATTGTGTTAGATTTTTTGTAGATTTTGCTTACTCCTTAATTTTTTTTTAGTTTCTTTAAGATGACGCAGAAACAGAGAAAAGAAGAAAAGAAAAATGAATTAAAGCCGTTGATATAAACAGTTTACTTGTGTTCGACAAACAAATATTTTGGATATGCGGGCCGAAGAGAAGAACACAAGGAAAAGCCTCAAATTTCTACACTCAATATTTTTAATTTTTTCCTTCCCCTTACGTTTTCTGCAAGCAACCCCATTTGCCATCACTAATCAAAAAAAAATTCCTTCACGTGTGAATAAGGGTATAAGGCCATTAAGATTTGTTTGAAGCAAAAACACACACAAATAGTTAAACTAACTCTTTAAATCTTATATCAGTTAGAGGTCAAATAACACGTTTATACCTTTATAAGTCTTACTGCCGATTTCATAGAACATGGATTAAGTATAAATTGAAACCCGATTTGCTTGCATTTCGTTACTGATAAAGCCAGGTATTTATATATAAAAAAATAAGATTTCAAACAAAAGCTTTTCACATGTTCAGCATTCTTAATAAGACTGAACATTTGTTTTTATTTTCTTTTTTATTCATTTTTGATGTCGGAAATCCTACTGCTTGATACATTTGATGCCATTTCCTGCTTTTATGCAATTTTACTTGTTTGCTATCTTTTTGAACATATCCCTCTTCTGCTCACTTTTACTCACCTTTCGTACGTTAAAACTACAAATTTTCAAATTTTCCGGGTAATTTACTCCCCATGTGGGGTGTCACACTTTGCTGAGATTGTATTGGTAAAAACACGCATACTCTTGCAGTAAATGTTGACCGCAGCTTGTAGACATTGTCATTTTGACAGCTCAGTTTCCCATCTCCCTTTTAAACTAATCTGTGCTCTAGAGATTTATTTCTCTTTTGTGTTTATCTCTGTTTTCGTCATTATTTTTCAGTTTTTTTTGCCTTCGCCTTCGTTTCGTTTGGCACAATTCGTTTAATATTGAATTAATCGCAGCTGCTTTTTGCATTTTCACATAAATTATTTTGAAAGAATTTCCATACTTTGAATAACTGTTTCCAAAATTTTTTAACATTCATCAATACAATAAGGTAAGCTCTAATTGTTTAACAATTTAATTATTGTTTCCCTCGAAAATTAGCTTGTGCTTAGAATTGAGAAATTACTTGTTGCTTTACGTATGAATTGTTGATTCAGAGCTTTTGTAACAAATAAGTTTATTCTTCGCGTCGCGTCGTCTACAGGCTCTGGTGCGTGATATTAGACCACTGGTCGACTGTTTTACCTTTTCGTTAACTGTTCAACTTCATTCCTGTTTTGTCTTGAGGGTGGGATTCTCATTTTCCCACTTTTTCTTTCTTTTTGAAAAATCGCTGCTGGGAAGAGCTCGCCAACAGCATGACTCCAGTCTTCCATGGTTCTTAATTACCTACAGCCGCTTGCAAAGCAGGAGTTATGTAGTGGTGGTCTTTTGAACGTCACAAAATCGAAGCGGTATCTTACTTAACCGCCTACCAATGCATGAAGGTTCAGAGCCTGAGAAACTGCAGCCAACCATCGGGAACGGTCCGTCGCATGCACTCTCCAGTCGCAAGAACCAAGCGCTTTGGCATCCGCAGTCACTTGGTCCTTGTACCGTAGGTTCGGTCTTCCTTGTCTTCTCGAACCTGAGGGCTGCGATGAAAAGCTTCGCTCGATGTGGCCGAGCCAATGTACTCGTCTTTTTTGTCATTCTCGACTACACCCACACCCACTCGCCTCTGCACCTTCTGCTTCATTCGCAATCGTCGCATACCGGACCGAAAATCCATCGAAGAATTTGCCTTTCGAAAGTGCCCAGTGTCAATTCCCCTTTTTTAGTTATCGTCCATGTCCAACAATCGGCGCCGTAGAGTAGGACTAGTAAATAGCACACACTGTCGAAAGGAGTGATGAGTTTTGAACCCAGTTGTTTTGCCAAACCGAAGCAGCAGCAGTTCGCTAGGGTAATTCTTCTTCGGATCTCCACTAAGGTTTCGTTTGTGGGATTGATGTTTGTTCCAAGGTAGGTGAACTCCTTAACCGACTTGAAATTGCTGCTACCAACAGTGACGTTTTGTCCTAGGCTGTGGACAGATGTTGCTTTGTTTGTTGATAGCATGTAGGTAGGTAGAATTGGCTGTCCTACTTCGCGCAGGACACAATAAGCGCTGAGTGCGCCGTTTTGATACCATACCTCGTGAGGTTCTAAATGGATTTGAAAATGGGTTATGGATGATGTATGTTCCGCACGTTCAGTCCTATATATAATGTATTATTCTCCTGCCCTACGGCCTATTATCTCATAGTTCCATTTAGTGAGTGAGGAATATGGGGAGGGGGCTAAAGCCACTTTGTGTTACTGAGGTATGAGATCAAATCTTTGATCTTGAATTCTGAGAGTTCATCAATACCGTAGAAAAATTCTTTGCCTAAGTGCCAGAGCCGGACAATGGCATAGAAAGTGTGGGACTGTTTCTTTTTCATCCTGGTTCTCACAGCTACGGCAGAAAGAGTTATGTGGTATACCCAATTTTGCCGCATGCTCCCCTACAGGCCAATGCCCTGTGCAGGTAGCGACAATCCTGGCTATGCTATGTCATGCCTTGGTTTGGAAATTAAATTGATTGATTTTGGTTTGTTATAGGTGGGCCAGATTTTCCTGGATATAACGCAACTCGTTAAACTACTCCACCTATGATTTGCTTCTGATGTGTATTTGGTCAGGATATAGCCCTTCACAACTCCAAGAGGAGCATTTGATAAAGTGCGGCATCTTGCTCTTTTATCGAAAATGCGTTCTTTCGGTATCGATGAATCCCTTCTTCGTTGGATTAGAAACTTTCTTTCGAACCGTTCAATACAAGTTGTGTTGGACGGTTTCAAGTCTGAAACTCACAATATAAATGCTGGTGTGCCCCAGGGCTCCGTTTTGTCTCCGATCCTCTTCCTCATTTTCATTAATGATCTCTTGTCTGTTACTTCTAATCCAATAAATTGTTTCGCTGACGATAGTACCCTTAGCTTTTCATATTTGTTTCCAGACTCACATCCTTCCTCTTCGGATGTGGAACTGCAACGGCAAAATATGATAAGCTCATTAAACTCTGACTTAAACCTCTTGTGGAACGAGCACATTTGCGATGTCGCCAAAAATGCCACAGTATCCAAAAAAGAGCATTCAAATGATTGGTGACAATACCATCGTTGAGTCATTTACATCTCTAGAACATCGGCGTAATGTCTCATGTCTCACCCTGTTTTACCGATACTTCAACGGTATATGCTCTAGTGAAATAGCCAGTTGCATTCCTCCCCTTAAGACATTCAACCGTAATACCCGCACCACCAGGAATGCCCATCAGTTCACCCTTGAGCCCAATTTCGGACGTACTGTCAAGTACGAATCGTTCTTTAGCCGTACTACGCGAATGTGGAACTCTCTTCCACACTCTGTCTTCCCCAGTCATTGTAATGTTCAAAAATTCAAAACCAATGTTCACCGACATCTGCTTCTACATCCTCTATCCTTTCCCTAATATGTACTCGCACTGTGCTGTTGGCATATAAAGGGTAATGCAAAAATCCCTTGAGTGCGCGTTGATTATAAAAAAAAAATATATATACTCTCACTGCCAGTGAGTTGTGAAGGCTGAACCTTGCCTGGCTAGCTCATCTGCCTTCTCATTTCCCTCATAGCCCCTATGGCCCGGTATCCAGATTAGAGTGACGCTCAAATCAAGTTCCTTGAGGGCCACTTTGCATTGCTGGACCAGCAATTAGTTGAATCAATGGCTTTAATAGCTGCCTGACTGTCTGTTACTATAGCTACATTTTGGTTCTGTCGGATATTTTTAAGGGCTATGCAAGCTTCCCTTATCGTCAACGATTCTGCCTGGAATACACTGGCAAAATCGGGAAGTCTATAAATAAATAAATAGAGTGGCGCGACAGCTCTTGAAGAGCCAAGGCCTAAGTGGCTTACTCTCATCAACAATTCTCTGAGTGCGTGTGAAGAATTGAGGGGACCTACAATTTAATGCCGATTCCGAACGGCAGAGTTGAGAAGCACTTTTTTCATGACAGATTGATACTCTTGGAAAATTTGTCAGGTCTTCGCAAGAGGCAGTACCTGCGAAAGATGAAATAAAAACTTGGCCTGTGTGGGACTCGAACCAACGACGTTCGGCTTAGCAGTCAATGAACTTACCAACTAAGCTACGGGCGACTGCTTTAACTTTTATACTTTCATCTTTATTGTTGGTTTCTATAATGAATAGTCATTTCAGGCAGACGGCAGATAAGCCATGTCCTTATTCTTAAGAATAAAATATTGTAATAACCTTTTTGCTGAAAATAAAGAGCTAATAATCTATATATATTAAAGACTAATTCGTCAAGTTCCTGTTATCTTTTCAGTTGAAAACCGGTTGACCGATTTTCTAAATTTTTTTTCTGAACCAAAGGGGAATAAGTGTAGAAGGTTTATAACAAAAAACAATTATATTTTTCAGATCACAAATGGTGCAAATGTTAAAAAATAATGCTTTTTCCACATCCACTTCAGCAAAATATATCAATATACGAATACTCAATTTTGTATGAAAATTATTTCAAATATTTTCGTCAAATATTGTTTTTTTATCGAAAATAAAATGTCATTTATTGAAAATAATTGGAAATTTAATATTTTCGATACATTGACGAAGGCGACATCGAAGAAGAAGTGAAGGCAAGAAATCTTCGCTCTTGAACTTAACTACAATAGCAGTGTCAGTTTTCGAAGTATTCAGTTTGTTCTTAAAGCCTAGTACGCTGATCGCGCTAAATTTTAGCTCACGAATTTCTCTCCAAACATCAGCTAAATTCCCGGCTAAATTTTGACACAAGATTATTTTGGACTATGGAACAGTTTGTTCGGGTACTACTCTGAAAGTCTGAAACTTACAAATCCTATCATTTTAATTTTTTTTTATATGGAATTTTACAGATTTTGAGCTCAAAAATGCAAAGTTATTTTTATTGCAGCTTGATTATCAATGGCAAATGAACAGATAATGCACTTTTATAATTTTCAGTATAGTTTTATGTAAGAAACTTAAAAAGAAAATCGCGCAGTAAAATTCGTACGTCTAGCTTGACATTTAACTTCCTATGTATCTACCATACTACATACTGCATTTTTGGACAACTGCACTCGGGCGAAGCGGTTATGATTATTTATTTTTTTTTTAATGGCTTTGTGTCTCCCGCCGCCTCACATCTGTCGTCAATATATCAAAAAGTTAAAATCACAGTCATCACGCGTCATTCTGAGATATGGGCGGTTGGGGGAATTAAATCAAAATGCCGAAGGAGTTTCTGTGCGATATGCTGCCCTACAGCTGGGTACCAATTGTTAGCCCGTCTGTCGTATTATTTATTTTTTTGTCGAAGTAGGCAAAGTATGTACATAAATACTTAATAGTATCGTTATGCATTGCTTTATGCGTTGCCACAAGAGGTGCTCTAATGAATTCCATTCGACTTGCAGGTAATTCAAAGTGAAAACAAGTTGATTTGGGGCCTGTTTTTGACTACCTTGTGTAGGCTTTGGTCCGAAGCTGATTTTTGTTTTGTGAGAATGTTGCTGCGAATTATTTAAATAATTGTAACATGTATGTACATCGTAAGTGTCTGAAGGGTAAATTTCCTCTTTCTTTTCTTCTCCATTTTCGATAAGTCAAGATCTAGCATTCGCCGGATTGATCTCTGGAAACGTCGGCAAGCCTCCCGGTTTTGAATTGTTCCATGTCTAAGGCCAACTGAATGCAATTTTCGTTGCATTTGTTTTCTTCATAAGTTTTTAGGCCTGCCTCTTCTTCGCGATGTTGTTGGAACTTATGCCATCGTCTTTTTAACTGGGTTCTTAGCTGTATTTCCATAAAATTATTTGAAAAAATGTGCTTTCACCAAGAAAAAAAAATCTGTAGGGTAGATTACTAAAAAAAAAAGTGGAACAAATTTTGAAAACCGCATCCATTGTGTGTTTTGCTGAGTAGATGACAGCATTCACTCAGTTCAAATATTTGTTGCTGAAAATTGAACTTAATGCAATAGGGTATGTTTGATTTTTTAAATTTAATTTTTCTAAAGCTATGAGTGCAGAAAAATCTGAAGGGTGGCATCACGGGTCTTTGAAAGTCTGGGGACAGGTGGAAAATCTGCAAAATTCAGACAAATCTGCACAGTGGCTCTTTGGCTTTCTTCTTTGCACATGACAGTACTAGCTTCGTCCGTCGTGCTGTATTTAATCCAAAACGTTATTTTTGACGTGAAGGGTCAATTAACATGGATCTTTTGGATGCTCCAAGAGTAACTGGGAAAACATTCATCTGTGGAAAATGTACTATGCGTTGCTTTTTCTAGAATTCTGTCAACTCTGTTAAGTGACGGGAAAGCTACCTTTTAGTTACCACTAACAATTTTATAAAAGCGGGTACAACGTCCCGCGGGTTAGCTAGTATCACATTAATAAGTGAGCACTTCATTTAAATCTCTCTTTACATCAAATTTAGTATTTCGTAGGGTATCCTTTGGCCTTCATAACTGCTTTCATACGTGAAGGCATTGACTTGACTAAGCTTTGAGTGACACTTTGGGGAATTTTATCCCATTCTTCTTTAAGAACCTTTTTCAAATCATCTTTAGTCCTTATCTCATGTTTTCTTACTTGGCGGTCGAGATGTTCCCATAAATGTTCGATAGCGTTTAAATCCGGTGACTGTGGTGGTGATTTAAGTTGAGTGCGGAAGTTGTACAGCAACCACTCTTTGACAACATGTGAGGTATGTTTAGGGTCATTGTCTTGCTGGAAGACAAATGACCTACCCATACCCAACTTGCTGGCACTTTCGTGAAGATTGTTCTTTAAAATGTTTAAGTAATCAAACCTATTCATCAAAGAATCAATAAACACAAGGTTGCCCACTCCACTGGCTGCCATACACCCCCACACCATAACGCTTCCACCACCGTGTTTAACCGTTGCCGACATGTTCGATGGATTGAACTCTGTATTTTTTTTTCTCCAAACTTTTTCGCGACCATCTGAACCGTGGATGTTAAATTTACTCTCGTCAGAGAAAATAACGGTATTCCAAAAGTCGTCTCTCATACTTTTATGGCCTTTCGCAAAAATAATCCTCTTCTGTCGGTAAACTTTACTAACATAAGGCTTCTTTCTAACATTCCGTCCATGATAACCGAACTTTTGAAGAACCCTTCTTATTGTTTGTGGGTTGCATGACTTACCCGTTTCGTTAGTAACTTCAGTCGTTATCTTTGGCGCACTAATTTTAGGATTTCTCTTCACTTTCCTCACAATAATCCGACATTCCTGCTTAGTGAACTTGCGTGGGCGTCCAGATCGCGGTCGATTTTCCAAGTTCCCATATTCGTTGTATTTCGATATTATATTATGAATCGTAGATGGACTTTTGTCAACGATTTTAGCAATCTCACGCTCTGATTTGTTGTCCAAATAATGCCTTATGATGACTGTTCCCAAATCCAAACTGAGCTTTTTGCCTCTTGGAGCCATCTTTTTTTCCAAACTTTTTTTTTATATTCAACTAAAAAAATATATGTACAGTCGACTCCGCTTAACTGAAACACCATTTTTGCAGACAATTTGTTTCAGTTAAGCGGAGTTTTCAGTTAACCGAACTTCGGATAACTGAAACTTGTTTCAAATAAGCGGAGTTTTGTAAACTGGAAATACTTCCATATTTTAAAAACAAAAATAAATAAAAAACAACAAAAGATAAAGTAAGTATACCTAACTTAGAGCCATTAGCACAAAATTATAGTCCGCTAATGAAAGATTTTAGTGTGATACTAGCTTCAAATTTTCAGACATGACTCAAACGTCATTTTAAGCTAGTATCACACTAAAATTGTTCATTAGCGGACTATAATTTTGAGCCATTCTCTTCACTATTGCTCATCTTGTACGAAACTCTCAAGTTGACCAATTCTAGAGTTGAGAAAAACTTGAGAGTGAAGGAACAAGTTGAAAATCCTTTTCTTAACTTCTTTAAATCTCCAATCCAGAGTTGAAATTCAAAAGTTTGATACTCTCATTTTTTCAAAATTTTCCTGGAATATGTTTGAGTTTGTTTACATACCGGTAGAAATCGTTATTTGGAAACGTCCTTAGGTACGTGCAAGAACTTATCAGTCAGCACACTTTTTTTCAATTCAAACGGTTCGGTCTGAATTCCATTTTCTGCAAATTCATTCTCAACTTAAAATTACCAGCATTCGACCAATTTGTCCCGAATAAGCTTAAAAGGCCAGAAAAGAATTAAACCATGTCGAAATAAGCCAAGCATACCCCAAGACTTTGCTTCTCTTCGAGAATGGATCGAAAAACAGCCTCATCCGAAAGCACAAACCGACTGTGATTTAGAATAACCAAAATCAGAAGTTCAGAATAAAAATTCTCAAGTTGAGTTCAACTTGTAGTGAAGAAAATGAACTAAATTATAGTCTTTTCAAACACTTTTATTACACAATGGATGAAGAAAATGGTTTAAAATCGAGTCTTATCTTATTCAAATTATTTAAGAAAAAAATAAATCAATTGTTGTGTAATTGCTGTTTTGCAAATTATAAAAAGACATCTTCAAGATTCACCTATTTTATCGGAAAATTTGGAGTTTTCAGCAAAGAATTGTTTTAAAATGTGAAGAGAACCATACGCTCCCTTAAGTGGGCTTCTTGGGCTCTACGATCTCTATTTCATCAGAGCAATCTTCAACAAACAAACGACTGACACATTACATCAAATCTTTGTTATAATCTTATAGCGTTTTTTTTTTTTTTTTTATAATCCAGAATTGGTACACAGAACTGTCCGGTTGCGGATACCAAACGAACATGCAGACACATTTTTTTGCTTCTAAGCGTTGAATGGTTATGTATTTGTGAAACCACATATGTGCGAGTGTGTGCATGTAGGTATGCATGATTCTGTTTTCGATTCCGAATTCAAATTCGGAATCGTTTTTCTGTTCTATTCAGAACAAGAACTGTCATCTTGTGCCAAGTGAACGAATTCAGAATCGTTCGGAACAGTTCCGGACGACCACAAAAAAACGCTATTAATTATAACACTCGCACAGTCAGTCTGTTTTTCATTGCTAACCGTTATCCATGGTGCTGATTTGAAAGTAACTTACGTAGATGACACTAGTGTAGGTACTTCATGCGCGTACCATAATTTTGATATACAAAGACCACATACGACATACATCACACCAAGAGAGAATGACAAGATATGTGTTGCGTTTTTTTTTTTTTTTAACAATAGTCAATGATTGTGGCTTCATTCAACTGTTTCACTTATGCGGAGTTGAATATGTGAGAAATGTTAATTTGAGGCAAACGATTTTGTTTCAGTTATACGGAGTTTGCAATTAAGCGGAGTTCAGCTAAGCGAAGCAGTTTTGGTGGGAAATGTTCAAAATGGCTCGGTTATAAATTTATTGTTTCAGATAACCGAAGTTTTCAGTTAAGCGGAGTTGACTGTAGAACAAGTATAAAGGAGCCGTCACACACTGAAAGGAAAATACTTTCAGAAAGCGTTTCCAAATTTTAGAGTTTGTTATTTTTCTGAAAGTGTTTTCAGAGAGCAGTCACACTATGAAAGGAAAGTGCTTTCTGAAAGTGCTTTCTGGAAACATTTTAATTTCAAGAAACTAAAATTTCTGAAAACATTTTTCGGCTTGTCACACTATAAAAGCGAAAGCGTTGCTTTCAAGAAAGCAAAAAACTTTCACAAACAGTTTCTGAAAGCAGAAATCGTTTTCTGAAAGTTTTCGTTAATTGTTTATCCAGTATCCATGTTCTGTAACTTGGTCGAAAAGTTTCCCATTCGATTTAAGGTGGAACACAATATTCCACCGTTTCTCTATCGTGGAAAATAAACTGTATCTATAACATGATGCGAAAACAGCCTGTGTGAAAATTAAAATTTCCAGTTTTCAATGGAAGGAATATTTACTTTCCACTCACAGTGACAGTTTAAGTGTGATTTTGTTCATTCAAATTTGAATTCAATTTTGTGATTTTATTTTCAACTTTTTAAAAAATAGAGAAAATTCTTGTTTTTCTCTCTCAGCTTCTTCTATTTTTGAAAATTGAGAAAATCTTAAGTTGATTTACGAAAGAGTTTAAAATTAAAAGTTGAAAATTAAAAGTTTAACTGAATTCAAAAGTCCCAAAGTTGACTTCAACTTGGAGTGAATGAAACCGCCCTAAAAAATAAAAATTGATGATTATAATATTATCCTCAAACCACACAGGCAACAAAAATGTATGCAAACAAGAAGGAAAAGTAAAAAGAATTTGCTGCATGTACCAATTTTTGTTGCACATTTGTTTCAAGGATAAAAGTTAAATCAAGTCAACTTGTGTTGGCGTCGAGCTCAACACCGTATCAGCATCATCATTGTAAGAGAAAATTACAAATTTATGATTCCTAACATTTACGCAGTGCAATTAATCCTTAAAAAGTTTATTTACTCCACAAAAAATAAATAAATCATTTATTCTTCGAGTAAAAACAATAAACGAGCTTGAATTCAGCTCTAAAATATTATCTCACTTGCTTGAGAGTCGTCGAGTTATTTTGGCAGATAAATCGAATAAAAATTTCGACTTCAGAGTTATAGACACAGTTTTACTCACATTTTTCCAGTATTTCCAATAATTTTATTTCAAGTTATTCCTGATCGAGTGAAAAAAAGTTACAGAAACAGTTGAATGCGAAAAACAGATTTTTGACCCATTTCATCGTAGTTTTGTTCTGATTCGCACTGTTTATGCGAAAACTTATTCGATGTGAGAGTTACAGAACATGGACCCAGAATAGCAACAAAACGCAGTCCGCTGAAGAAATTTTTCAATACAGGCAATTAACTATATTGGAAATTATCCTACGGATTTCACAGCACGTTACTGAGAACAAGGCGAGGAATCGTAGGTCAATTTGGGTGCGACCATTTTGGGAACGTGGTGCTGAAAATCAGTACCACGTAAAGCTCATGAGGGATTTGCGCGCAGAAGGAGACGAGTTTTTCCGCAACTTTGCTCACGCTTCGGAGGAGCAGTTTAATTTCCTGTGTGACAAAGTACGTCCGTTTGTAAAAAAACAAAAAAAACCATGGCGTGTGCCTATCAGTGTAGAGGAAAGAGTAGCTCTGACACTGAAACACCTTGCACATAGCGATAATTACAATACACTGTCTCAAGTGTTTCGTATTTCCCGGCCAGCGGAGCGGTCTATCCATACTCTTGTCCAAGAAATCTGTTGACCTTGATATTTGCCTAGCAAATGTACTGCCACAATTGCACCCTTACCACAAAAACAATTGTGAACTTATCACTTACTTCCTTTATTTTTGGCCCACCAGAGTAGGTTCTATGTAAAACATACGTTCGCTTTCAAGAAAGTAAAAAACTTTCACAAACAGTTTCTGAAAGTAGAAAGCGTTTTCTGAAAGTGATTTGCTTTCTTCAAAACGATTTCAGGAGCTAGTCACACCGTGAAAGTTTTTTTTCTGAAAGTGTTTTCAAGAAAGCAAATCATTTTGAGAAACGCTTTCAGGAAAGTACTTTTCGGGTCGTCACACTATGAAATGTTTGCTTTCAGAAAGCTTTTTGCTTTCTGAAAGTACTTTCCTTTCAGTGTGTGACGGGACCTTAAGCAACAAAAACGCAGAAATAATTCAATACTTATCAAAACACTGAATGTAAAACAATAATTTATTGGAGACACTTACTTACTTTTGTGACATCGAAAATGCAACAAATTTAAAAATTTAAGAAAATCTCTTATTAAAGTAAATGTTTAACGGTTAATTTGCATCATTACGTGATCTTCAGTTCTCACATATAATACTCATTGCACTTTTTTCCACATTCATAACGGTTTTTCGTTTATTTTCAAACTGGCATAGAAAAACTATGAAAGCTTACTTACTTTTGTGACTCACGGTATATATTTGTGTTATCAAAATTTTTATACTTGTCTAAAATCTTATAACTTTGGTTCATGCTATTAAAAAGTTGGAATATGCAGAATTCTTTCTCAAAATTTGAAGTAACAGTGCCATTAATTTCGAACACAAAGGGTGCTTTAGAAGATATTAAAAAACTGGTTTGAACCAAGTGCAGATTTTCCTAAGTATTTAAGTTTCTTTTCCGGTATTGAAATACTTCTAGTTTTATCGTTAAGCAATACATACATGTACGTTATATGTGGGACATAAGGCCCAACTTTTTTTTTGGGCCTTATGACCCATTTGGGTGGGACTTAAATCCCAAATTCAATTTGGGTGTTATGTCCCACTTGGGTGGGACATACGCCCCAAAAATAAAATTTGGGACTTATGTCCCTGCGCCAAGTATACACACTAACGAAAATATTTTTTGCAAATCAAAGTTCTGTAAGCTGTCACATTGTAACTAGTTTCTTTTTAAATATTCCAGATTTCTTTAACGGTCAGCGCCAAGTCTGAAACTTTCCAATAACTGCTGTTGGGTCTAAAGGAAACCAAATTTCTATTTACGAGCGTAGGCTACAACAAGGTCAGTTTAATTTGCATTTGTTGAGACTTGTCAAAATTAATGTATTGCTTGTTTTCCAGAAACTGAAAAAAACATTAACAAGGACAATAAGATACCGAAAATGAGTCCATCAGACTTAGATAAGATGCTGTATGCAATTCGCAGAGACAACCTAGACGAGTTAAGAACATTATTTTCAATGCAAAAATGTAGTGATACTCAAGATCTTCGAAACACTCTGCTTCTTGAAGCCGTCAAAGAAAACAAGAAAGCTGTTACGGAATCCCTTCTCCAAGTTGGGACCGATCCAAACTCAGGATCAGGAGTCCATTCACCAACACCACTTCATATTGCTGCAGGAAATGGTAACTTGGGAATTATAGAAATGCTCCTGAACCACGGTGCTGATATAAATGCAAGAGATGATGATGGGGTTTCCCCCCTCCAGTATGCTATTGAAAAAAGGAGAGAATATGCAACCGAATTGTTATTAGAACGAGGAGCTCGTTTATTTTCTGACAATGAAGGAAGAAGTCCACTTCATGTTGCCGTTACTTGGGGTTATTTGACAATAACTAAATTGCTTTTGCAAAACGGGGCTCCTGTCAATGCGGTTATTACTGCCGGCTTCGAGAAAGGATATACACCACTTCACTGTGCCTGTTCCTCATATAGAAAAGACATAGACATCATAGAATTTCTCTTAAGCAATGAAGCTGGTGTTGATTTAAAAACTGAAGAAGGGTTGACACCACTCCATATTGCAAGCCAAATAGGAAATGTTCACGTAATTAATTTGCTTCTTAATCACAATTCTGATATTGATGGACGTGAAAATAATGGATATACTCCACTCTACTTGGCAATCGAGTACGAAAAGGAAGGTGCTGCACTTTTGTTGATAAACAGAGGAGCTAAAGTTAACGATGAGTTTAGCAATGGGAAAACAATTCTTAGTTTGGCACTAGAGAAGAGATTGTCGAGTAGAGTTGAGGAAATTTTAGCTCGCTGTCCTGATCCGCAAGGTGAAATTGCAAAATGTAAAGAATTATTCCGAGATTTACCTGAAAAGATGATCAACATTCTGTTAAAGTATTGTTTTGATATTGAATTTCTTCACGTTGCAATACGGGAGGGGTATATTCAAATAATCGAAAGCATTTTGAAAGACAGACTTGAGTTGACTGCAAATTTTGATGATATTATAAACTCTTGTTTGCACATTGCTGTCGAAAGCGGACGAATTGAATCAGTCGAAGTATTAATCGCTTATGGGGCAGATGTAAATTCCAAAGATGAAACTGGAATGACTCCCCTCTTCTGGACTTCATCACACATTTTAAATGAAGCTGATGTCCCGATTGCTAAAATGCTTTTGGCCGCCGCAGCTGATGTAAATGCAGCAACTACCACAGAAAAACTAACCCCACTTCATGTCGCCTGTGAAAGGAGTAAAGCAAAATTAGTCCAAGTTTTGTTGGATCACAATGCTGATGTAAATTTAAGGGATAAAAATGGCAAGACAGCACTTCATTTTGCAATTGATTCAAATAATTGTAACGTCGTCAAATTAATTTTTAAATTTGGTGCTGACATCAATATACTGAATCGTGGTCCAAGAGTTTACGGAGATCCTTACTGCCTGACCCTGAACCACGCATTAGCTCTTGAAGCTATCAATTTATACTACGCCAAAGATTTACGATCATCTTTATCAAAATTAGATCAGATAAAAATGGAATCACACTTTGAAAATTGCAAACAGGAAATTGAAAAGTTGAAATTTGTGAAGGTGCCCGGTTATAAATTGAATTGTTACGCCCTGATGACGAGGAGTATTCATTCCTTGGCAAGTTATGTTAAAAATGCAGACCTCATTACACATTTTCAATCCGATGACTTTACAACTGAATTCCCAATATATGCTCCGATTATTGAAGGCCGTTTGCGAAATGCTTTCCAAAGTCGCCCATTTATTGGCGAAGCACGTGAATTTTTCAATTATTACTTTCAACTGCCACATGTATGTGTTGACCATATACTAAGCTGCTTGAGTTTGGATGATTTGAAGAACGTCAAGGATGCAATCTAAATCGCTGCTACCTTACATTAAGACTTCTTAACCTTTATTTTCAACAGAACCAAAAAATATATAAGTATATTGTTTGTATGAATATTATTATTTTCTTTTGTTTGTATTTTTTGTAATAAACATAATTGTATGAATTTCTGATGAGTTTGTTTGGTTAAACGCACTAATATCGGGTGGGGAGCTATTGGTTCGTAACAGCTAGGCTTTAAATCATATCGCTAAAAAAATGGAAATTGAGACAGCCTTAGGCTGTTTATCATACCTTTTGTTTTTGTGTTATTTTAACACCGCACTTAGGCTGCGTCCGTCAATTCCATTTATGTATTTGAACAACGATAGCAACTTAGAGGTGCTTTATCCCAAAAGCTGGGAAACCGACTCACTCGACCGCTCAGGATTATAGACCAATAAGTCTCTCTTCGTTTCTCCTTAAGACACTAGAGAGAACAATTGATCTGCATGTTAGAGAACTCATCATTGCCATTATACAGCTGGGAAATGTGGGCTTTCCATATCCTGTTCCCATGATGGTCTCTACAGGCTTCGGTTCTGGGTGTATAAGCCCTGGAGGTTTGTTTCACCTTTTTGTCAACTTTCGAACCTCGTTCCTGTTGTGACATCCCTCTATCTCCTCGATCGGGAGCTTCTCATACTACCTTTCTGAGAAGTTTTTGCTCCTCTTTTCTTTTTGTGCTCTTAGAGCTCTCGAGCTGCTCGTGTCCTTGCATGTTCTCGTCGGCACTCATCGTCAAACCAGGGGTTTCATTTTGGTGGCCGTGTAAACTCTAGCACTTCAGAGGCTGCATCTTTGATGTCTGCTTGGCAGTGTTGCCACTTGTTCTCTATATTTTGTGCTGGCAGCAAAGGACTTCTGAGGAAATTTTCGAAAACACAATCGGATCTCTTAGAATTTCCTCCTAGCATTTACGCGTGTTGGCCTTGATTAGGATATCCGCATTCTTACCTTGGCTACAACAAGGTAGTGGTCCGAATCTATGTTGGCATCTCGGAATGTGCGGCATCTTGCATGCTAGAGTACTGTCGTGCATCGATCGCAATGTGATCAATCTGGTTGACGGTTAATTGATCAACAGATTTCCATGTCCCCTTTTGGATTTCGAGATGTGGAAAACGCGTACTTGCTACCATAACGTCTCGGCCCGCAGCGAATGCGTGTACTTTGTATGTATGCATTTAACTCTCTGAAGTTGCACTATTCCTTTCAGCTGAATAGAAAATGCAAGATACAATTGGAAAACCGATCAACAGTAAGTTTACTTGGAAACGAGCAAAGAACTTTTTTTGTGTCAATCTGCACGTTAGAGAACTTCTTAACGAAAACAATTTGTGCAACTACCAACACGCAAGCAATTAGCTTCTGGTTTCAGAACCGGGACACAAGCTCTTCGAAACAGTGAGGGAAACCTAGTCACCGAAGCACAGGGAATTGTAGATGTTTTTAATCAGCACTTCCAACAGCTGCTGAATGTGCAAAATGTCGAGCGAGCTAATGACGAAAGAGAAGCAAGACCAGTCAATGAAGACCCAGTCCCAGCCCCCAGCAGAGAAGAGGTAGAAAGAGCCATCCAAAAGCTAAAAAATAACAAGGCCGCCGGGTCGGCATACCCGCGGAACTCTTTAAATATAGAGGAGGTGTTTTGATGAACCGCATGCACCAGGTCATCACCAAAGTGTGGGAGGAAGAATGCATGCCCACTGACTGGTCGATAAGCTCCATATGTCCCATTGTAGTGCAAAAATATTGTATGCACTGCACTTTCCCACACTCGCAGTCCCACGGGTAAATAAGTTGTTGGTCATCGGAAACCATGTTCAAATAACACATTCCGATGCTCCACGAGTAACTTATTTACCCGTCATCGGAAACCACACTCTTCGAGCGTGGGATAATTTCTAATTAGCGGCATAGCCGCATAAGATACAATTATTATACAATTATTCAGTTCTAATAAAGAAATCAAAACAAACGGACGTTTTTTTATTCATATCATGGCGATCCTGCCAGATATTCGTGAATTAAGAAAATTCATTCGAAGAAATTAAATATCGTTTTATAAATATTGATTGCAAGAAAAATCAAAAAAAAAAAGAAAAATCAATTGAACAAAAAATATCGAACAGTTTTAAAGACAAAAAAAAAAGAGAAGAAATTTAACTTACTCTTTTTTGTGTGATACATCTACAAAGTGTTGAAAATTGTTTGTGTTGGCAAATTGAAGTCTAATTTTTTCAAAAAAAAAGAAGAAATAGGACTAAATTTCACTGGAAATATTCCCTTGGGATTAAATTAAATTAAATTTAAATGTCAACAAACATGTCTATTGTCAGTGTACATCAACTCCAATAACGTTAAGATAACAAAAAGTCGTGAACAATTAATTAAATTTCAACAAACATGTCTATCGCCAATGTACATCAACCCCAATAAAACTACGATGGTCAACGACATTCGTATCAAGTGTGCAACCTAGTGCCAGCAAACGCAAAGATGGAAGAACTTATGAAATTCTTAATACGGAACTACACCATGAATTGCCTGCCACGTATGATTCCAGAATATTATTTTCGGTTACAAATATAACTTATTTACGTATATTTTACATAAGCATTTATCTTAATTTTTTTTTATATCTATAAATTGATTGCAATTGAAAACTAATTTAAATAAATTGATTCCAATTGAAAACTTATTTTAATAACATTTAATAATGGGCAAGGAACAATCCAAAATAGAAAAGCCAAGTGCGAACGTAATTAATGAGGTAGAGGTAAATACAAAAAAATCCAATACGGAAGTGTGCCTCATTATTATTATAGTACTGTTGGCTGCCCATCTAACCATCAAACTATACACTATACATAAAAAACAACTAAAAAAAACATATATGGCAAGAGCACAGTCTCTTGCCCAAATTTAATGGAAAAGTATATTATATAAGAAAACTTATCCTTCTTGCTTTTCATAAGGGAAGGCCATTGCCAAATTAAATGGAATGGCTTAAAATTGTCGACAAAGTGCGACAAAACAAAGAAACACTCATTAAATCCTATAAGTGTATCTACCAAGATAGACCTATAGGCAGAGAAACGTTACACAAACACTTAAATATATTGGTAACTAGCCTAGAAAATATTAGAGTAGTACTAAACGTAAATTACTCAAGGCTAACCAATATACATAAAGATAAAGCTCATGAAATTTTTAATGAATGCAGAGACAAAGTCTCTAGAGCAACCACAAGACACTCAATAGATTTAAAACTACCTGTTTCTCTCCATGAGAAAATAACAACAGATATAGAAACCATACCCAACCCAAAAAATACTAATACTAAAACAATTGATGTAGGCACCACAACAGAAAATACTAATACTAAAACAATTGATGTAGGCACCACAACAGAAAATACTAACACTAAAAACAATTCACACAAAATGCCGCAAACACCGGTAGAATTTTTAACTATTGCATCGAAAATCCTTCCGGATTTCTTTGGCAACGCAGACGACCTGCAAGGCTTCTTAGCTGCGTTAGAATTAGTTAATAGCATAAACGATGGAAACGACATCGTTGCTATAAATCTAATTAAAACAAAGCTAAAGGGAACTGCTATCAATTTGATATCTGGTTCAGAAACAACAGTACCAGAAGTAGTTCAAAAATTAAAAACTACAGTTAAAGGTGAATCAGTAGACGTCATCACTGCCAAGCTGATGAACGTCCGCCAAAGCTCCAAACCGGCAAATGCATATGCAACAGAGGTTGAGGAGCTCACAAAAAAACTACAAAGTGCTTATATTTCAGACGGACTAACGCCTCAATTAGCTGAGACTTATTCCACCAAGGCTGCCATAAAAGCCATGATCAAGAACTCCAACAATGATAAGGTAAAACTTATTATGGAGTCCGGTCAGTTCAACAACATGAACGAAGCAGTCGCAAAATTCGTGAACTGTTGTACTGAAGCCTATGGCCAGCCAAATGCAATACTGCATTTAAGAAATAATCGGGATAGAAAAAATTATTATAATAACAATCGAAATAATAACTTTCGGGGACGCGGCGAAAGTCGTGGACGTAGACGCGGAAATTATAACAACCGTTACAATAGAAATTATTATAACCAGCACAGAAATAGTAACGAAATTGCAAATAACAACAATAGAAACGTCAGAATTGCTCAACAGGTTACGGAAAACGAACCAACCCCAAGTACTCATTAGAAAAAACGAAAATATGCAATAAAATCTATAATATTAGACTAAACTTAACATCATTCATAGCATTAAAGACTACATTGAATAATAATATAACATCATTTATAGTCGACACGGGCGCGGATATTTCTATAGTAAAAAAAGGACAAATTGATCAATTGCATACTCTTAACACATATGAAACCACAAGCCTACACGGCATAGGCCAGGGAATAACTTATACCCTAGGAAAAGTTCACACTGACCTTAAGTTTGAAAATCTACTAATAGCTCATGATTTTCATGTTGTGAGTGACGATTTCCCAATTCCATCTGATGGAATAATTGGGCTTGATTTTGTCAAGAAATATAATTGTACACTAAACTATGACAGAAACCATAGTCCAGTCACTTTAGGGTTTCACCTCGGAATTTGAGATAATAAGCTGGAAACTCGTATTCAGCTTTATTTTGGTGTTCTAAAAGTTGTCTCAAAAGTCTCATATTATCTCGTGTCTGCGTCGTAAGTTATTCGAGGTCAAAGGTCATGAAAATCGGTTTTTGGCAATTATCTCTGTTTCTATGGTTCCAATCACTTCAACACCTATTATAAAAATTAAAGATAAGAAAATTTGCCACAACTTTTGTCTAAACTTTTTTTCTATACGCTCAACCCTTTTCGAGATAAAGGGCGGAGAGCACCCAGCGCTCAGGCATATATACTGTAATACAAGGTCAACCGTGAATCTCGGTGAATAATATGTACCTTGTATACAGTTACTAAATTATTAATACATTGTATTAAATGATGTTATGTATATACACTAGCTGACCCGGCAGACTTCGAAAAAAAAACTTTACTTGACATTTTTTTGTTGTCGATATTTTTCCTTTTTTAGATTTCTTCTTTTGAGATATGGCCTTGGAAGCGGGAAGTGTAGTAGCGGGGTAGTGGGGTAGCGAGGAGCGGGTAAGAGGTAGCGGGTATTAGGTAGAAGTAGCGGGTAGTGGGTAGCAGGTAGCTATGGAGGGTAGGAGGGTAGTGGGCAGTGTACTAGCAGGGTACAAAAGTTAAGGTCTTTTTTTTATCAGATTTTTTTGATGAAAAACTCGGAAAACTCATTGGTTTTCAAGGGGAGAATTGCATGTAATTGTAGTAAAGTGGCTCTCAAATGGAAAACTGGGAAATTTCAAAATGGGTTTTCGAAAGGAACTCGGAAAACTCATTGGTTTTAAAATGGAAAATTGCATATTATTGCAGGTGCATTGGTTTTCAAATGGAAAATTTCAAAGTAGGTTTTCGAATAGAAAATAGAAATTTCTTGATGAAACACTCGGAAAATTCATTGGTTTGCAAAGGGAAAATTGCATGTTATTGCAGGAGCAAAAGTAAAAAAAGAAATGGAAAATTTGAAATGCAAAAAAAATTTGACTAAACAAAATTTCAAAAACACTGTTTCAAATGAAATGCATTACTTTTGAAATGGTAAAATGAAAAGTTCGTAAAATGGAAAGTGTTTTGAGAAGTATTTTTCCCAAAATTTCCTTGGTTCGAATAGAAGCGAAGACTATTTTTCAATTACAAAATACCAAGGAAAACTACCAAAAATGAGAAACTCAAGTAAATTCAATTTATATGTACAATCTTTATTCAAGGTTCGATGTTAATGAATCGATGGTTCAACGACGAATAATAAAAAAAACGATTTAAGCTTATGCTTAGCTTAGGAACAGCTTAGCCTTGAGGAAGTATAAGAGAAAGCTTTTTTTTACAATTTTGCTCATTTGCATATCAAGTAACAGGAGATCAAATTTTTGAAGCTACACTTTTCAATTTAACTTAACGTTAATTTTAATTTACAATTTATATAATATTTAATTCATAATAAAAAAACAAAATTTTCTTGCCAAATGTTTGGACATACCGCCACCTTTGAATAAGCCTAAGGCTATATTCAACAATAATCTTCTTCTAAGGGAAGGGGTGCTATGCGATGAATAGTTCTTCGAAGTATGCCTTTTTTGGTTTTCAACTCGACCACTCGAACATGTCCATCAGGTCCAGGTAAGGTCTTCGTAACACGGCCTAGTAACCACTGTTGCGGTGGAACATTGTCTTCTGAGATTAATGCCAGGGTACCAATTTTAATGTTTGGCGATGTTGTCTTCCATTTCGATCTTTGTTGAAGGTTCAATAAATATTCTCTCGACCAGCGTTGCCAAAAGTGTTGTTTAAGGATCGAAATTTGTTGCCACTTGTCTAGAAGAGATAATTTTTTAAAATTAGTTTCATAAGGCTCTACCAATGCCACCAGCGATTGGCCGATCCAGAAATGTGATGGCGTCAAGGCTTCCTGATCATTTGGGTCAGCTGATAGTGGGCACAAGGGTCTCGAATTTAAGATAGCCTCAATTTCAACGCAGGCTGTGGTAAGTTCTTCGAACGTTAGAAGAGTGGAGTTTAGGGCACCGACCAACAACTTTTTGGCAGACTTAACTGCAGCCTCCCAGAGGCCTCCAAAGTGGGGGGACCGCGGCGGAATATGATGGAATTGGACCATTTGTGAGGAGCACCAGGTTGCAATTGCCTTTTGAGTTTGATCGTTCAAGAAATGTCTATGAAATTCCTTCATGATGTTACTGGCACCCACAAAATTGGTGCCGTTGTCGCAATACAGGTGCTGACAAAATCCGCGACGGCCGATGAAGCGACGAAATGAAGCGATGAAGGCTTTAGCTGAAAGGTCCGACACGACTTCCAGGTGGACTGCTTTTGTGGCAAAACACACAAAGACGGCGATGTAAGACTTGTAAGGCGGTTTTCCCCGAATTCGAAAAGTTGTTTGGATTGGGCCGCAGAAGTCAACACCGGATGTTAGAAATGGCTTTTCGTATCTTACTCTAGTATGTGGGAGATCACCCATAAGCTGTTGGTTCAACTTCGGCTTATAATGAAAACAGTGAATGCAATTCTTGACCACCCTTCTTGCGAGAGTTCTGGCGTTTATCACCCAAAACGTTTGTCGACTTATTCCCACTAGTGCGGTTGGACCTGCATGATAAAATTTAGTGTGTAAGTAGTTAAAATACGTTTTAATGAAATTCGAATTTTTTGATAAGAGTAGAGGATGTTTGCTTTCGTATGGGAGATCAGAGTTTTTTAGACGACCACCTACTCGCAAAACACTGACACCACATTGACTATCATCTAAGAATGGGCATAGTGACTTGATAGAACTTGTAGATTTTACTTCATTATGAGTTCGAAGGTCACGAATTTCATCTCTGAATTCCAATTGCTGGAAGCACCAGATAATTCTAATGAATGCGAATTGAATTTCCTCTACACTGAAGTCTCCTTGCGAGCGATAGGACTTGCCCTGACGCAACCGATTAAAAAAGCGAAATATGATTGCCACAATCCTGCAGGTTTTTTGAAAATTGCTAAATCTTTCGAACATTGACCATTGACCTTGGTCAAATGAAGTGTGCAAGACTGTTCGTGTGTGTCTTTTTTCTAAGTCCATTTTTGTTGCATGTCTTTTTTGAATGGGCCAAGCTTCTCGTGGGCCTCTCAAGAAATTAGGGCCAGTAAACCAAATAGATTCAACAAGTTCCGAGACCTTCGAACCTCTTGATATAATGTCTGCAGGGTTGTCTTTGGAGTTTACGTGTAGCCATTGCGATGACGATGTAAGTTCTTGGATTTTGGATACCCTATTGGCAACGAAAGTATTCCAATGCGATGATTCCACTGACAGCCAGTCTAAAACTACTTCGGAATCTGTCCACAAGTAAACACCAGGAGAATTCTGTAAGCCGTGGATGACAGAGCCTATGTTATTTGTTACACGATCCATCAACTCTGCAAGCAGAAGAGCTCCGCACAGTTCCAAGCGCGGCAACGATTGAGTCGAAAGTGGTGCTACTTTAGATTTGGCTGTGATTAGATGTACACAAATGTTTCCAGCGACATCTTCAGAACGAACGTATACACATGCACCAAACGCCCGCATTGAAGCGTCTGAAAACCCATGCAATTCCATGCAATTTATCGAAGTATTTATAAAGACATATCTCGGAATCTCGATGTGCGATAAGTGTTCAAGGTCATGCAAATATCTCGTCCACCTGTCATGCATCTCCATCGGCAGCGATTCGTCCCAATCTAATCGACTTTTCCAAAGTTCTTGCATGAACATCTTCGCTCGTACTACAATTGGATTGATCAATCCTAGAGGATCAAAGAGTCGAGAAAGATCTGACAGTACAGAACGCTTACTAATCTTTCCAATGCTACTGTAGGTCTGCGAAATAAATCCAAAAGTGTCTCTTTGAGGATGCCACACTAAACCTAAGGTTTTGATGACGTCGGAGTCATTGATGCGAAGCGGTTTTTCCATATTTTCTTCTGGTAACCCTTTCAAAATTGAAAGATCATTTGAATACCATTTTCTAAGAATGAAGTTTGCTGATTTAAGAATAGCATCTACGCCATTACGAATAAACTCAACATCTTCTTTTGTATCTGCCCCAGTTATGAGGTCATCTACATAGAAATCTTTGAGAATTACTCGCGCCGCTCTTGGGTTTGTATGTTGATGATCTTTCGCAATTTGTTGTAAACAGCGAGTCGCCAAATATGGGGCAGAAGCCGTTCCATATGTGATGGTTTTGAGACGATATGTTACTATATCTTCAGTTGGTTGAGGACGCCATAAAATGCATTGGTAAAACGAATCATCCTCTGTCACTTGAACTTGGCGATACATTTTGGAAATGTCCGCTGTCAAAGCATATCTGTGAAATCGAAACCGAAGGACAATGTTATAGAGATCGTCCTGTATTGTTGGACCGACCATCAGCGTGTCATTGAGCGAAAGGTTCGTGGATGTCTTGCAACTACAGTCAAACACCACTCTCAATTTTGTTGACGATGAATCTGGTCGAAGAACGCATTGATGTGGAGTGTAGTATTTGACTTCATTGATTTGTTGTGGACTTAGAGCGATCATATGTCCCAACGACTCGTATTCTGATAAAAATGCTGCGTATTGTTCTCTTAGGAGGGGATCTTTGTTGAGTCTCCTTTCGAGACACAGAAATCTTTTGTGTGCGCTCGAAAACGATTCACCTAATGAACTTACGTTATCTTTAAAAGGCAGTCTTACCATGAAGCTGCCATCCGATAAGCGACATGTTGTCTTTTGGAAAAGGTCCTCACAAAATGCCTCTTCTGCGTTTAAGTTGTCGCTTTTTGTTCCAATTGATTCCATTTTCCAAAACTTTTCTACTAAATTGTGAAGATCTTCATCAGTGGATCTACTTTCAGCGCTATTTGAAGCAACAAGGCAATATCGTTGTGGGTTATGGCATTTTTGATATCTGCCTGCGACGATCCATCCCAACAACGTTTTTTGCAAACGGGGATATTCGTTACCCAGTTTGATTTGACCAATGGATAAAATTTTGAAAAATGTCTCTGCCCCTAATAAGATATCAATCCTATTGGGTTGATTAAAATATGGGTCTGCCATATCAATATTGTTTGGAAGATTCCAGTCTACGATATCTATTTTCTGATTTGGTTGACAACCTGTTATAGACTTGAGCACCGCTAGTTGTAAGGATTCGACAAAATTGTTGACTCGTGAACCTATTATGGTATTTGTTCGATACTTGTAAGATTCAGTACTCATTCCTAGACCACTAGCTGCGGCATTTACTGGCTCTTGTTTCAGATTGAGCCGATGAGCAGCAATTTGTGTAATAATATTCAATTGAGAAGCCGAGTCTAATAAGGCACGAATTGGCTGCCATAAACCAGATCTGTCACGAATGTTTATTATAGCTGTTGCAAGAAATGTGTAACTGCTTGCTTCATTAACAGACGTCCCCACGAGAGATGCTGCGGGCGATGTTATTCCACTTGAAGAAGGTGCTTCCAAAGAACTTTGTTGAAGACAAGCTGGAGACACGACAAATCGATGTAATTTGGAATGGTGTGGTTGGTCACATACCTCACAATTACGTTGCACACATTGCCTTACAGAGTGACCTTTCGTTAAGCATTTGATACAAAGTCCTAGAAGCTTTGCTTGGTTGAAGCGTTCTCGAGCCGATAGCTTGAGAAAGGATGAACAGGAATCGATGGAATGTGCATTTTTACAAAATGCACAGAGTGTTCCCGATGAGGAAATTGCGAATGCGCTCTGTACGTTTCTTTTTGGCTTTGATCGAAAGCGATTTCCTTTTTCTTGCTGGGACGAAGGACGCTCGGGGGCATATACTTCACTGGACTTCCTTGCTTCTAAAGCCTGACAACGACGAACAATGATACTAGAAAAATCTGTCCATGACGACAATTTATCAAAGTCTATAGACTCATCCCACTTAAGTCGAGAATCGTAATCCAGTCGGTCGATTGCAAACCGAATCAAAATGGCGTTTACAATATTTTCGTAATTCCCCAACGACAGCATCGCACTAAGATGCGCACTTATACTATCTATAAGAGCTCTTATTTGAATCGGGCATGGTTTTGACACCTTTGACATTTCGAAAATATTTGTGATATGCTCTTGGAACATAAGATTCTTGTTGTCAAATCTTTCTTTCAATTTAGCTAATGCTTTGACGTAATTAAGTTCAGTGACTTCCAAATCACAAATGGTTGACAAAGCAGCATCTTGTAGACAGCCCTTCAAATAATTAAACTTTTCTATTCGATCAAGGCTCATGTTAAAGTGAACTAATTTGTTAAATATGCCGATGAAATTTGGGTACTCGGAATACTTTCCCCCAAAGCTTGGAAGTTTGATTTTTTGTAAATTGGAACTAGAGCCAGGGTGAGACACGGAAAATGATGAATTAAGCGCGCTCTGATCGACAGATTTCGGCTTGTGAATTTCAATTAAGCCTAAGATCAAGATTTTGGCTTCAACATATGAGTTTTCCAGGTCACTCCTGGCGCTGGAATGATCTTCTGAAGGAGCAAGCCTTTCGATACTAGTTTGGGTTGTTAATATTTGCTTGAAATATGCTTCGAGAATTCCTAGCCTACATTCGAGTTCTGAAACCGATAGCGAAGAAGATTTTTCATTTACATATTGGCGAATGCGAGTCATACTAGCTTTGGTTGTAGATCGTAAGGTCTTTAATTCGCTTAGTCCCCTCAAATTATTGTCCGAAAGCTTCGATGCATCTTTTTCTGTTGATTCGGAATTCTGAGCCATATTGAGATGTTAAATGTGGTGTTAGGTTAAATTGGAAACCACGTGTTCAACGAATATACACTACTGTTAGTTTTTATTATGCGGTAGAATATTAGCAAAAAACTACTGTTTTATACTTGCGGTTTGTTCTGGTTAAAATTCCGTTATCCAGCTTTTGACCTCTAATCACTGGCTCTAGTTCCTCCTCCGTAAGGCGCACAACAGCAAAACTCGCAACAACAGATTCAAGCAACTTCGTCTTCTCACCAACAGCAGCAGCAACAACTTCAAACCAATTCGAAACGATGACTTCGATATAATTATCAAAAGAAAAGGTTGATTGACTCTTATTTCGTTCGCAAAAGTACTTTCTTAATGCAATTGAACTCCTTTGTAACGGAGCGATAAAGGCAAATAACTGTATTTATTAAGGCAGGATCAAAGCGTCCTGTCACGGTCGCCAAAATGTTTTGAGAAGTATTTTTCCCAAAATTTCCTTGGTTCGAATAGAAGCGAAGACTATTTTTCAATTACAAAATACCAAGGAAAACTACCAAAAATGAGAAACTCAAGTAAATTCAATTTATATGTACAATCTTTATTCAAGGTTCGATGTTAATGAATCGATGGTTCAACGACGAATAATAAAAAAAACGATTTAAGCTTATGCTTAGCTTAGGAACAGCTTAGCCTTGAGGAAGTATAAGAGAAAGCTTTTTTTTACAATTTTGCTCATTTGCATATCAAGTAACAGGAGATCAAATTTTTGAAGCTACACTTTTCAATTTAACTTAACGTTAATTTTAATTTACAATTTATATAATATTTAATTCATAATAAAAAAACAAAATTTTCTTGCCAAATGTTTGGACAGAAAGTTCGTGCCGTTTGTCATCAAATTTGACAAAATGTTCGAGTATTATTACAGTAGGGTTTTTAAGAAAATTGTACAAAATCGGCCAAGCCGTTCATATGATATAGAAAAAAATGTGGAAACACAATTTTCCCTACAGAACGTTAACTTTGCATTTGACCATATCCTTAACAAAGTTGTTGTGCATGAGGCAACGAAGATTTCTGAGTTGTCACGACCTTATTAGCTGACAAAGTAAACGTTGTTTTCTTAGATATATAAAAATCTCATACAAATTCGCTGAGGACTCACTGATTTTATACCAGTGGAGTGTTTAGAACCAAATGTTGAGGGAATGTTCGGTTAGTGGCGTAGATGGGTTCTTATTATTTTGTACAAAATCGACCACGCCGTTTTCATGAGAAATGGCCAGGGTAGTGGTTGATGGGGTAGCGGGGTAATGGGAAGCGGATAGCGGGTTGACGGATAGTGAGTAGTTAGAAGCAGGGTAAGGGGCAGCGTAACAGGGTAGCGTGTATCGCGTAGAAATACTGGGTATCCGGCAGTGTTTAGTGGGGTGACGGGTAGCGGGGTAACTGGTTAACAGAGTTGTGGGGTAGTAGGGTAGCGGGTTGTGTAGTGGGCTACAAAAGTTTAGATCTTTTATTTATCGATTAAGGCAGTGCGAAGTCTGCCGGGTCAGCTAGTATATATATAGATAACATCATTTAATACAATGTATTAATAATTTAGTAACTGTATACAAGGTATTATTCACCGAGATTCACGGTTGACCTTGTATTACAGTATATATGCCTGAGCGCTGGGTGCTCTCCGCCCTCTATCTCGAAAAGGGTTGAGCGTATAGAAAAAAAGTTTAGACAAAAGTTGTGGCAAATTTTCTTATCTTTAATTTTTATAATAGGTGTTGAAGTGATTGGAACCATAGAAACAGAGATAATTGCCAAAAACCAATTTTAATGACCTTTGACCTCGAATAACTTACGACGCAGACACGAGATAATATGAGACTTTTGAGACAACTTTTAGAACACCAAAATAAAGCTGTATACGAGTTTCCAGCTTATTATCTCAAATTCCGAGATTGACCCCTTTTTTTCTCTAAAGTGACTGGACTACCAAGATTTTCTGGTACTCAGACCAAATGGCTTTAGCGACATTGAAATATCAATGTCTTGTTCGCCAACCAATAATGCAATAGCATTACCGGCAAGATCTGAAGTTATCAGACAGGTCAACATCCAATGCCACGAAAAAGAAGTACTTATACCACAACAACAACTTAAAGACGGTATATATGTGGCAAATACAATTGCAAAAAGTGCAAAAGCATTTGTCCGTGTAATAAACACAACAAATGAAAATGTATTGATACATAATGTAATGTTGAAAACAGAAAGTCTAAACGACTATGAAAATATATCAGTACAAAATTCCCAAAACGATGATGTTAAATTGCAAAAATTGTCCAAACATTTTCCGGCCTTCATTAAGTCTGATTTACATAAACTCTGCACAGAGTATATTGATATATTTGCACTCGAAACAGACAAAATAACGACTAACAACTTTTATAAACAAAAGCTTCGTTTAAAAACCGACAAACCAACATATATCAAAAACTATAGAATACCGCATGCTCATAAAGGTGAAATCACAAGACAAGTTGATAAATTGATGCGAGATGATATAGTGGAACCGTCCGCATCAGAGTACAACAGTCCTATACTGTTGGTACCAAAAAAATCTTTACCGGGTAATACCGAAAAACGGTGGAGATTAGTAGTGGATTATCGGAGTATAAACAAAAAACTAATTGCAGATAAATTCCCGTTGCCAAGAATAGACGATATTCTTGACCAACTAGGCAAAACTAAATATTTTTCTTGTCTAGATTTAACGTCAGGTTTTCATCAAATTGAATTAGATGAAAATTCCAGAGACATAACATCATTCTCAACTGACAAAGGTTCATACCGATTCAAACGTCTTCCTTATGGCCTAAAGATAGCCCCAAACTCATTTCAAAGAATGATGACTATTGCGTTTTCTGGGTTAACCCCAACGCAAGCATTTTTGTATATGGATGATCTAGTTGTATTGGGCCGTTCAGAATCGCATATGTTGAAAAATTTAACAGATGTATTTAAAACGTGTCGAAAATACAATCTAAAATTACATCCTGATAAGTGCACATTTTTCAGTCACGAAGTGACATACTTAGGTCACAAATGCACGGACCAAGGCATTCTTCCAGATGATAGCAAATTTAAGATTATATTAGACTATCCAATTCCCAAAAATGCCGATGAGGTAAAGCGATTCGTTGCATTCTGCAACTATTACCGACGATTTGTTCCAAATTTCGCTGAACATTCAAGGCTCTTAACGAGACTTTGTAAAAAGAGTTTCCCTTTTAAATGGACTTTAGAATGTGAGAAGGCTTTCCAATACTTAAAACAGTCTCTATTAAGTCCAAATATTCTGCAGTATCCAGACTTTCAGAAGCAATTCTGCATAACCACCGATGCAAGCAAATTTGCATGCGGTGCTGTACTAAGTCAAGAGTACAATGGATACCACCTCCCAGTAGCATATGCCTCAAGATCGTTCACCAAAGGTGAAAGTAACAAATCCACTATTGAACAAGAACTAGCTGCTATTCATTGGGCAATTAAACAATTCAGACCCTACATATATGGTACTAAATTCTTGGTTAGAAGCGACCACAGACCACTATCGTATCTATTTGCTATGAAAAATCCTTCCTCTAAGTTAACACGCATGAGACTAGATCTCGAGGAATATGATTTTACTGTAGAGTACTTGAGGGGAAAAGATAACTATGCAGCGGATGCATTATCACGCATAGATTTCAAAGAAATTCAAAACATAAAAACTTCAGCCAACAAAATATTTAAAGTGACAACTAGGCTGCAATCTAATAAAAACAAAGTCGAATCAACAGCCGACAAAATAGAAAACTCATCTAATACTCCTAATATAAATATATATGAAGCGTTTAGTAGAAGAAGTAAGAAAAACAGCGCCCGGCTAGCAATTAATGG
The DNA here is from genome assembly GCA_943590905.1 of Sphaerophoria taeniata. NCBI lineage: Eukaryota > Metazoa > Arthropoda > Insecta > Diptera > Syrphidae > Sphaerophoria > Sphaerophoria taeniata. Next base: position 267,762,398 of record OX016540.1, read on the forward strand.
CAACTGTTTAAAAATTATTAAAAATAAAAAAGTGATCACTATAGAAATAGGAAACCTTATCACTAATGGAAAAATTGAATTGCATCAATTATTTCTACTGCTTGAAAAAATAGCAAGTGATAATGGACTGAAAAAGCTGCAGCAGTCACTAAGTGACGACATTTTTCAAAAGATCCGGATCAATGAATATAAAGAACAAGGAAATAGAGCTCTAACAAACCTTCGAATTGCGCTGACGCCTTCAATTATAAAAATAATAAATGATGACAAAAAAAAAATTATCATACAAAAGTACCATGATGATCCAATCTGTGGTGGCCACTCAGGGATCACCCGTACATTAAAAAAGATACAAAGAAAATATTATTGGAAAAATATGACTAGAGATATTATAAAATACGTTAAGGGATGTGACGAATGTCAAAGAAATAAGTCACAGAAAAACGTAAAAGAACCAATGATTATAACCGATACCCCAACAACTGCATTTGATGTAGTACTCATAGATACCATTGGACCATTACCAAGATCAGAAAACAACAATGCGTATGCAGTCACAATAATATGTGATTTAACCAAATACCTTGTTTCAATACCAATAGCTGACAAAAGTGCAAAAACCATTGCAAAAGCAATCTTTGACCATTTCATACTAGTTTACGGACCCATGAGGAAATTAATCACCGACATGGGCACCGAATATAAAAACCAAATATTTAATGAAATATGTAAACTTATGAAAGTAGAAAATGTCACCTCAACGGCATACCATCACCAAACGTTAGGAACTGTGGAAAGAAACCACAGAACATTTAATGAGTACGTTCGGTCATACATTTCGATAGATAAAACAGACTGGGACGAGTGGCTTAAATATTTCACGTATTGCTACAATACTACGCCATCGGTGGTGCATGACTATTGTCCATATGAACTAGTGTTTGGTAAATCTCCAAATAATTACGAATTTCTTTTAAATGCCAAAGTAGACCCCATTTATAATGTAGACGCGTATGACAAAGAAGTCAAATTTCGACTTCAATTGGCTCATAAAAGGGCCGCGGAAATTATAAAAAGCAAGAAGGATAAGGAAAAAGTCTTATACGACAGATATAAAAATAGCATAGATGTAGCAATAGGAGATTTAGTTTTAGTGAAACAAGTTGGACATAAATTGGACAATATTTATAAGGGACCATTTAAAGTAGTCAGTATAGAAAATAGAAACAACATAGTTTTAAGAGACGATAACGAACGGACGACAACGGTGCACAAGGACAGACTGAGACAGTACGAAATAAAATTAGATTAAAAAATTAAAGAAAAAAATAAATAATAAATTAAATTCAAGTAAAAAAAAAAAATTAGAATTTAAGAATATAAGAAAATAAGAATAAATTTAATAAAATAAAATTCATTCTCTAAAAAAGGGAGGTGTAGTGCAAAACTATTGTATGCACTGCACTTTCCCACACTCGCAGTCCCACGGGTAAATAAGTTGTTGGTCATCGGAAACCATGTTCAAATAACACATTCCGATGCTCCACGAGCAACTTATTTACCCGTCATCGGAAACCACACTCTTCGAGCGTGGGATAATTTCTAATTAGCGGCATAGCCGCATAAGATACAATTATTATACAATTATTCAGTTCTAATAAAGAAATCAAAACAAACGGACGTTTTTTTATTCATATCACCATCTACAAAAAAGGCGATCCGATGCTGTGCAAAAACTACCGTGGCATATCAATGCTTAATGTCCTATCCAACGTACTGTGTGAGCGTCTTTAACCTTTCTGCAACACAATAATCGGCACGTACCAGTGTGGCTTTAGGCCAGGCAGAACAACGATGGACCAAATATTCACACTGAGGCAAATCCTGGAAAAGAAAAACGAATTTCAAGTTCAACCCCACCATCTTTTCATCGATTTCAAAGCTGCTTATGATAGCATCCACCGCCAAGAGCTTATGATTGCGATGTCTGAATTCGGGATCCCGAACAAACTGATCCAGCTGTGCCGCATGACGCTAAGCAATACGCAGTGCAGTGTGCAAATGGGTAACAGCTCATCAGAGTTATTCCAAACATGCGCAGTGTTTAGACAAGGAGATGCGTTGTCATGTGACTTCTTCAACATAGACCTGGAGCAGATAGTGCGGAAGGCAGGTGTGGCGTGTGAGCCAGAAAACACAATCTTCAACAAATCCACCCAGCTCGTAGGCTATACGGACTACATAGACATCATAGGTCGATCCATGAGAGCTGTGCTTGAGGCCTTGACAGCGTTTGAAGAACAGGCTAAACTCGTTGGTCTTGAAGTGAATGAGGACAAAACAAAGTACATGTTATCAACAAAAAAAAAGCAACATTTGTCGACGGCTTAGGACAAACGTCACTGTTAGCAGTGTATCGTAACGCAGGGAAGACGAAGCGGAGATCAGAAGAAGAATATCTCATGATAATCGCTGTTCCTTCGGCCTAACGAAGCAACTGAGTGGTCAGGGATGAGTTCTGCTATATGTAGCAGAAGCATGGACCATGTCAAAAACTGATTTGAGCACCCTAGGCCGGTTCGAGAAAAGTTCTTCGGAAGATCTATTGTAGTATACGTACGTGTGTGTGTTTGCATTGTATGCATTACACAAACACTTATGTATGATAAAGTTACAACTATGTAAAAACCCTAGACATAAGTTATGTAAATGATGTGCAGCCAGTCTTACTCAAATTGCTTAATAAAGAACATCACATGGCGCAGTCGACTTAAAAAAGAAGAAAAACGAAACACATTTATTAATGGGTCGTGCGAAAGTTGAAGCTAGTAAGTAGTAGACCAACCATCAAGAAATCTTAAATTAAAAATAATTAAAGCGGAGACAAAAAAAAAGAAATAACAAAAGTAAAACAAAAACGATGAATCACATCAAAAAAGTGTCAAATTTGAGCCTAGAAGGAAACGTTCATTCAAATTGGAAAAAAATTCTGCAAAACTACAAAATATTTGAAATAGCAGCAGAATTAAATGCTAAGAAAGATGAGGTTAAAATTGCCACTTTCCTAAACGCCATTGGAGAAGAAGCGCTGGAGCTTTTCGATACTTTCAACCTGAGCAGTGATGACAAAAAAGATTATGCAAAAGTCATAAAAGCGTATTCTGATTATTGCACTCCAAAAAAAAATGTGGTCTATGAACGATTTGTTTTTTTCACAAGAAACCAACAACACAGTGAACCGTTTGAAAGTTTTCTTACGTCGATAAAAAAACTAGTAAAGTCGTGTGAGTTTGGGGACCAAGAGGAGAGTCTTCTTAGAGACCGAATAGTTCTTGGAATTGCTCACAAAAGTGTCCAGGAAAAATTATTACAAACACACACACGTACGTTTACTACATCTATAGTGTAGAAATAGGGCTTAAAAACAAAATAATGACTAGGGAAAAGCTAATAGAGGATAATAGGGAAGTTTTTGAAAACGTAGGGAAATTTAAAAAACAATTTAAAATCGAACTCAGTAGTGATGCAGTTCCTAAGATATGTCCACCGCGTAGAGTTCCTATTGTTCTGAAAGAAAAGGTATTAAAAACATTAAATAAATTACAAAAGGAAGGTATTATATCTAAAGTAAATGAATCTAGAGAATGGGTACACAATTTAGTTATTGTAGAGAAAAAGGATGGGTCAGTACGACTTTGTTTAGATCCAAAACACTTGAACAAGTATATTCGAAAGCAACATTTTTTAATTCCTACATTTGAAGAGATTTCTATGAATATATATGAAAAAATATATATGATTTCTATGAGACAATGTGGGGCAAAATTGTTCACAGTACTGGATTTGAAGGATGGTTTCTACCACGTGGAGCTGGACAAAAATTCAAGAAAGTTGTGCACTTTTTCAACTCCTTTTGGGTATTATCAATTTAATAGATTGCCTTTTGGGATAAATATAGCACCTGAGGTTTTTCAGCATTACAATTCAACGGTATTTGGCGACATAGAGGGCGTAAGTGTGTATATAGATGATATTCTCATTAGTGCAAAGACAGAAGAAGAACATGATAATTGATAACATTTTAAATACTGTCATGCAAAGAGCTAAACAGGAAAATATAAACTTCAATAGAAGCAAAATCCAATTCAGAGTTAAAAGCGTAAAGTATTTAGGTCATGAGTTTACTGAAGCAGGAATAAGACCAGATAAAGAAAGAGTTGAAGCAGTTACTGCCCTCAAAGACCCTTCAAATAAAAAAGACCTGCAAAAGCTTTTAGGGGTTATAAACTATTTAAGGCATTTTCTACCTAATATGGCAGAACTTACTGCCCCATTAAGAGAACTTCTTAGGAAAAATGTTTTTTTTTCGTGGACAGAAAACTGCTCAACTGCTGTTGAAAATATTAAGAAAGAAATAGCTTCAGCTACTTTGTTACAGCCCTTTAATGAATTTAATGAAACAATAGTTCAAACTGACGCATCTCAAAACGGAATGGGATGTTGTCTGCTTCAAAATAACAAACCTGTCGTGTTTGCCTCAAGAAGCCTGTCAGATACGGAGAAGAGATATTCTCAAATCGAAAAAGAATTTTTGGCAATAACGTTTGCCTGCAAAAAATTTCATAATTACATATACGGTCGCAATGTAACAGTACAAACCGACCACAAACCGCTGGTTTCTATTATGGATAAAAGGTATTATTTTAGCCAAATGGCACACACCTAGGTCTTTCATTATATTAACGCAAAATGGGCTTAAATGCCGCAGAAACAGTTCACAGTTAAAACACACAAAAGAAAATTTTGAACTTGAGGAACCAGAAATTGAATTGCATAAAAAAGAGCACTTCAGAACTGATGGCCCCTTCCTATTCAAATGAATCCGTCCGTAACTCGGAGTGGAAAAATTTATAAAATGAATTAAAGAACTATTTAACTGAAATGAAAACCATAAGCAAAATGTATAAAAATTGTATAAATATTTAATATTTTGATTTGTAATTAAGTAAATTGTATTAAAAAAAAAAAAACAATAGAAATTTGAAATATCTGAATATAAAATTGAATTATGATTACATATGTGAAAAAAAAGATGTTGAATCAATCAAATTAAAGTATTTAGTTTTTGTTAGTAATAAGAAATATCTGAATAATAAATCATTATGAATTTATCAATACGAATTTGTTGAATGATAAAAATGTCAAACCCTAAGGGGAAGATGTAGTATACGTACGTGTGTGTGTTTGCATTGTATGCATTACACAAACACTTATGTATGATAAAGTTACAACTATGTAAAAACCCTAGACTTAAGTTATGTAAATGATGTGCAGCCAGTCTTACTCAAATTGCTTAATAAAGAACATCACACTATGGTCCTGTCTGCATAGACGGCGAATGGAGGATAAGACTTAACCACGAATTGTACGGGCTGTACAGCGAAACTGACCTAGCTAAAAGAATGAGGTCGAAAGACTCAGATGGCTTGGTCACGTGGAGAGGATGGACAATAATACACCGGCCCGTAAATTCTTCGAATCCACCCCACAGGGACGACGCAGTAGAGGAAAAGACCAACTCGGTGTGCGAAACTGGAGACAGATAACTAGGGACCGAGCTGGCTGGAGAGGATTGTTGGACGAGGCCCAAATCCACCCCGGACGCCGCCACCTTAAGTAAGTTAGTAAGTAAAAATTAGTTTTTCTATCTCACACAAGGTGAAGCGTGCATTATCAATAAAAACTGTGTTGCCACTTTAACACTTTCATTTATCCGAAGAAGAAATGTGTTCGATTGATTGTGATAGGAAAACGCGGCTAATAGCAGAATAGTGGGAATAGAGAATGGTAAAGAACAGAATTAGAATAAAAACCTAGTTACCTACGTAAGTTGGCGCTACAGTCCGGTGTGGACTTGGGCCTCAATCAACAGTCTCCGCCAGCCTGCTCGGTCCCTAGCTAGCTTTCTATAGTTTTGCACTCCAAGTTGATTGAGGTCCTCTTGCACTTGTGTGCGCCACCCGGTCTTCCTCTCCTTCTGCGTCCCTCGGGAATAGTGTCGAAGGCTTTCCGGGCCGGAGCATTGGTGTCCATGATCTCTAAATGACCAAACCATCTAAGTCTCTGGCTAGGTTCACGTCGTTGTACAACCCGTAAAGTTCGCTGTTGTGTGTTCTTCTCCATTCTCCATCAATGCAAACGGGGCCACAGATGACTCGAAGAACTTTCCTCGCGAAACAGCCTAAAGCACATTCATTCGATTTTGTCAAGGCCCTTGCTTCTGTACCATACAGCAGGACAGGGATGATGAAGGTGTTGTACAGTTTTACCTTTGTTGCTCGACAGAAGGCTTTTCCACTAAATTGCTTTCTTAGCCCAAAGAAACAGCGAGAGTAATTCTTCGTCTTATCTCGGCGTAACACCAGCGTCGATGTTAATAACTAAGCCTAGGTAGACAAACTCCTCTCCTACCTCGAAGTTGTATGCGTAATTGTGACGTTCTGTGCGAGCCGTCGGTGTTAGGTGTCCTTTCTAGAAGACAGCATATACTTTATTTTTCCCTCATTTACCGCTAAACCCATTTTTGCCGCTTCTGTCTCAATTCTCACAAAGGCGCCATTGACATCATGCTTTGTTCTTCCCATTATATCAATATCGTCGGCGTACACGAGAATTTGAACAGATTTTTGGAAGATAGTGCCTCCGGTGTTGACGGTGGAGTTTTGGACTATCTTCTCAGACGTCGAAAGATTCCGTAAGCTCTTTGCCAACCTTGATAGAGCAGCGTGAGTTCTCTATCGTCATTTTGCACAAGCGAACGAGCTTGGCAGGGACGCCAAAACTAGACATGGCTTTATACAGTTCGTCTCTGTAGATGCTGTCATACGCGACCTTAAAATCAATGAAGAGGTGGTGGGTATCGATTTGGAGTTCATAGGTTTTTTCCAGGATCTGCCGCAATGTGAAAATTTGGTCGATGGTAGACTTTCCTGGCCTGAAGCCACATTGATAAGGACCAATCAGATTGTTGACGAAAGGCTTCAGACGTTCACATATTACGGCAGAGAGGATCTTGTAGGCGATGTTAAGCAGACTGATTCCTCTGTAGTTGGCGCAGTTTAGAGGATCTCCCTTTTTCAGGATCGGGCAAACAATGCTGAGGTTCCATTCATCGGGCATGCATTCCTCCGACCATATCTTACAGATGATTTGGTGCATGCTCCTATCTAGATCGTCGCCTGCGGCTTTGAACAGCTCGGCAGCTAGACCATCTGCTGAAACGGCTTTGTTGGATTTCAGCCGTGATATTAGGTTCGTTCCTTTGGGACTTTTAAACTACTTTTTAGCACTTCGCAGTAGACGTCGAATGGAACGCGTTAATTTTTGAAAAAGTAAAATCTAACCTCCAAAATTATACGTCATTGCGGTTGTTTGTTTTTGAATGTCAGTTGTGATTTATTTCAAATCAAACAACAACAATTTCTATTTCTTTTTACTGACGCCATCTGGCGTAGACTAGTATCGTAACTACTTCGAAGAACCACAGGAGAAAAGTAGTTCAAAGCAGCCAGAAGTACTAAGCAGTAAATAAATGTTCGGAAAGGAACGCAGCTATTGCTGTTTTCACTTCTTCTAGGTCGGGTTCCTATTTCAAGACACTTTCTAGTTTTATTTTCCTTGGGTATTTCAATGGATTCAGTCATATTTGTTGAAATCGTCTTCAAAGTGGCTCTTTGGTCTTCCATGTATTTAAAAATTGTATCTGGCCTCTCTACATTTTTTCTTGTTCTTTGTGGTTCAGGTTCTGGTAAATCTTGTTCAATCAGCCCTATCGTCGTATCCGATCGTAACAAAATTCTATCCGATTTGTACGAAATATACGAATTTGGTATCATCCTAAGGGTTCAGATCAGTGATCACTTATACCAAGATTGGAAACCTTGCTGTCAAAGTGACATTTGCCTACAAGCTGGGGGGCCAGGTTAGCTGAAACAGTATGCGTGTAATACAAACTTAAAGGGCCAGGTTAGCTGTAAGAGTATGCGTGTTTTTGTAATAAAGATACAGTTGCCTACATAAAAAAAAGCAAGTGAGCTGCAAGAGTATGTGTGCATGAAAAAAATAACTTTTGCGGTATTTGGAGGGTAAAACGTAGGTAGGTTTCCAATCTTGTTATAAAGTGATCACTGGACCCAGAGGGCACATCGAACATACCTGTTATCGATTAAATAATTTGTTTTTTGGAGTCTGTAGTATCAAGTCCAAAAATTAAGGAGATACAAGTTTAAAAAAGAAATAATTTATTTATTTTAATTTATTTTTTTTATTTGATGTTTTGTTGATATGTTATTCGTTTGTTTGCTGAGAATTAACTGAAGTTAATTGCTCGGTTGCTTACTGGGTATCAACCGAGACGAAACAACGAAACTTATTATTACAAGGTGAATTTCTTAAGTGTTGCCAACATCCGCCACAGTTTCTTGCTATCGATATTTTTTTATATTTCACTCCAGAGATTTCTTTCTCTTATGTCTTATCTCTGTTTTTGTTGTTAATTTTCTGTTTAATTTGTATTCGTAAAATCTTGAATACCTAACAATCGCAGCTGCTTTTGCATTTTCATAAAATATTTTGAAAGAATTTCCGTACTGTTTCCGCAATTTTTTAACATTCATCAATACAATAAGGTAAACTCTACTTGTTTAACAATTTAATCATGAAACATGAGTTCAGTACCCTGTGTGTTATATCTTTGTTAACAATTCAACAGAGAAATGTCCCGCTTGAATTTGGACAAAATGGAATTGATTAAGATTTCGTTTTTTGAAAGTTGCCCTTCATAACTGCAAGCATACTTTACCAAGACCAAGACCTTTCTTTTCTTAAATTTCACAGTTAATCGTTCATTCTCCTGTTGGTACGCATTTTCCTTAACATGCCAATAGACACTTACTTCTTATCCGGCTTACAATCCGTGAAGGATCTCAGTGTAAGATACTGCAGCCTTCCATCGTGAACGGTCGCTCGCATGCACTCTCCAGTCACCGAAACCAAGCGCTCTGGCATCCGCAGTCACTTGGTCCTTGTACCGTAGGTTCGGTCTTCCGTGTCGCCTCGAACCGGGGAGGCTGGGATGAGAAGACTTTCTTGAGTAGAACTTCGCTCGATATGGCCGAGCCAATGAAGTCGTCTTTTCTTGGCCTTCTGGACTACACCTCGGTACACCTCATACAGTTCTCGGTTGAACCTTCTTCTTCATTCGCCACCGCCGCATACGGGACCGAAAATCCGTCGAAGAATTTTTCTTTCGAAAATGCCCTTTTTTACTTATCGTCCAGCAATTTGCGCCGTAGAGTAGAACTGGTAAAATCAAAGTTTTGTATAGGAGACACTTTGTCCACAGATTATAAATTTATACAGATGTCTCAACCTTATGGCGAGAAATGATATATGAAATTGAAAGCAAGGAAAAAAGCTTCAAAAAGCTCCTTGTCTGTTAAGGCGTTGTCTGTTAAGAGCAAAATATGTTTCATTTTTTTTTGCAGGGATGAGACATCTGTATAAATTTATTATCTGTGCTTTGTCTTTCGTGTGAGGAGTTTTGAACCCAGTTGTTTTGCCAAACCGAAGCAGCAATAGTTCGCTAGGGTAGTTCTTCTTCGGATCTCCACTAAGGTGTCGTTTGTGGGATTGATGTTTGTTCCAAGGTAGGTGAACTCCTTAACTACCTCGAAATTGCTGCTACCAACAGTGACGTTTTGTTGCAAGCATGTACTTTGTTTTGTCCTCATTCACTTCAAGACCAACGAGTTTTGCCTGTTCTTCAATCGCTGTGAAGGCCTCAAGCACAGCTCTCTTGGATCGACCGATGATGTCTATGTCGTCCGCATAGCCTAGGAGCTGGGTGGACATGTTGAATAAAGTGCCTTCCGTGGTCACACCTCCCTTTCGCACTATCTGCTCCAGGACTATGTTGAAGAATTCACATGACAGCGCATCTTCTTGTCTAAACCCTGCGCATGTTTGAAACCACTGAGGTGCGTTTTTGCGCCGACGATAGTTGACTATAGTTTTTGTGTCAAAAAAAATGGTTGATGTGTCATAGTTGAAATAGTTAGAAATAGTTGAAATAATCCAAAAACGCTTTTTAGTTAGGTTTGGTTGAGCTGTCAAACAAGAAAAACAAAAACAAATCTTTTGAGGTTACATTTTTCTTTTCTTTTGATCATAATATTATTAAAATGGATAAAGAGACAACAATTTTCGTTGCTTTAAATTTATTGCAAAAATTCAAGAACGATCTTGATATGGTAAGTTGTTGAAGAAAATTAAAATAAGAAAATATTTATTTATCTTTGAACATCCCACAGCAAGAAAGGCAAATGGAGGATTTAACAAACAATTATTTGTTTAAAATAACTCGTCATCTGATTCTGACGACGATTTAGTGGTAGCGGCTGGGAACGAACACAAACCTGACCGAAGAAGGATTCATAAAGAAATCTTCAAGCATTTCCAAGTAAGGCAGCTCCTGACATTGTTCTAATTGCTGCTTCCAGATTCGGTGAACAATATCTAGTTCGTGCTTTTATATAAATAAACGAAAAAGTCTTTATGTTCTGAAACTAGTTAAACATTTTTTTTATTTCCGACAGAATACATAAAAGCAATGAATTAAATTCAAAACTAAACTACTTATGTACTACTACTACATACAGACATGTCTGCAAATACATGAAATGCATGAATTGAGGTTGTCACAAATCCCGGAACTCCCGGGAGACATCAGAGAAAATTCCGCTCCGACGGTTACCTCGATTACGCCGATAGTCTCCATTGAGACATTAAAATTTTCCTTGAACGCCTTAACCGCATCCAAACTAGGCACTTCCTGGTGTCCTGATTGTTTATCAGTTTCAACAACAAAAGCATTTTACTTCTCACTCTCCGCCACCAAAGTTAGCTTTGAAAATAACTTGGCTTGCCTCTTTTGATGTCCCTTGAAGTGAGCTGCAGAGTGGAAAATACGTTGAACAAAAATTCTATATCCATATCCAAAACAATTACCTTTTAAAACGAACGATTGTCTGAACCTTTTGTTGCACAGCGTGCACTCAAACGGCTTTACTTCCTTATGACGCAGCATATGATTTTTCAGCATTCTATCGAAAGCGAATCTCTTGTCAGTTGTCACACACTTCACATTTGTATTTAGTGTCTGTTGAATTAAAAAGTGATTTCACTAAAGTTCATAGTAAGGAATATAAGTCACCTTTAAGTCTTGAGGCAATGTGCTCGTCTAGCGCTGGCCTGGACCTGAACATTGATCCACATGTCACGCACTGATGGTCTTTCTTCTTCAAATGCACCGTATCTACATGAACTTTGAGGTATTTCTCGAGTTTAAACCTCTTTGGACATGTCGGACACTTGAAAGGTCTATTTTCGTCGTGTTTTTTCAAGTGCATCACGAGTTGGGTATGCAGCAAGAACGATTCGGAGCATTTGCTGCACTCAAACGACTTCCCAGGTACAGTAAGACTATGTCTCTTTAGTTTGATTATTTCCTTGACTTCTTGTGTTGGCGAAGCTCCGTGAAACTTATAATTGTGCAAGCGTAGATTCATTAGCGAATCGGAAGTATGTTTCCTCGTGGGTTTTGTTGTGCTCAAGTAATTGATCGTCATTTGCAAAAACTGTATTCAAAACATTATTATTTCTTTTTGAGCAAATAAAGGGTTACCACTTACCACTTCCACATTCACAACATTGATAGATGCAAGCTCCGGTGTGCGATTCCTCGTGGACCACCAAATGAGTTACTTGAACGAATTTCTTCTCCCAATACTTGCACTTGTGCAATTTGGCATCGTCATGCCAAGTCATGTGATAGGTGAACGATTTGAGATTAGATCTAGGAAATATCTTGCCGCAGGTCACACATTCACTTTTGTCACATTTGGATTTGGGACATAAATATGGAAAATCGGTGCAGTGGAAGGCATTGCAATGATAATTTAACTGATCAGGATCATCGAAACTAACTATGTCCATGCAGTATTCACATCTATGTGCCTTAAATTCGGGGATAGTTTGGTCCATGTCTTCGATCTCGTCTTTTTGTGTCTTATTATCGTTAAAGTTTTGTTTCTTGTCTTCATCTTCTGCCAATTCTGAATTTGGACGTTCCTCACGGGGAAATCGATAATGTTCTTGAATTGTTATATTTTGATCCAACTCATCAAACTAAGGAATTTCAAGCAATTGTAAATTATGTGGTTTATGCTCTTACTTTAAAAGACTTACCTGAAAAGTTCACGAGAGAAATTTCCTTATGATTTGATTGATTTTGCAAAATATCCGGCGAAATAAAGTTATTTTTTTCCGACAATTTAAAATTTGTAAGGGTAACCTTGTTTTCTTTATTTTGTAATTAAATAATTGAAAACGAACAGAAATCCTTTGATTGTAATTAAATTCGCGGCTACTCGGTTGTAAAAAATATACAACCAGAATGTTTTTTCATAGATTCCAGATTGACAATGATTAAAGACGCCATTAAAAAAAAAAAACACTTTGACACACCAACCACTTTCAACTCACCTCCTGAGATGGATTGGAAATAGGGATGTCGAAAAAATATCGATATATCGATATATCGATATTTTTTCTGGATTTGTTGATATTTTTGAACGATATTTAATTTTTCGATATATCGATATATCGATATAAAAATCCGAGTATCGAAAAGGTATAAAAATTCGATATTTTTTATGATTAAAAAAAAAATCTTCAAAAGGAATGCTACACAGTACACACTGCACTCATTAACATGAATAATTTGAAAACACAACACATTCTCAACTATGGTGCTTTGTCTCACCATTCGCACACAATACATTCTCAACAAACTGCCAAACTCAAAATTGTGTTTCTTTTATCGTTCAGAGCACTGATTCTGAGTGTTCGGAGTCGAACCGACGCGCTCGGAAAAAAAGTGATCGAGCATTGTGTGCAAAATGCCTGAACTAACAAATGTCAAGCATGTAAGATAAGAGATGGAGGAAAATTTATTAATACAAATATACAAACGAAAAATTCCTGAATACTAAGTGCTCAATTTTATTTCAAAATTACTCAAATGCTATATCGTTGTTCTTCTTATTTTATTTAAAATTATGTCTCTTGATAAGTCTAGTAATGTTGATGATTGAATTTGAAGTAGAATAGGCAAAATTATTTTTTTTGTCATGTTGTACCGATATATCGATATATCGATATTTTTTAAAATAAATATCAAAACCGATATTGATATTTTTTAAAAATATCGATACGATATATATCGATATTTTTTTGAATTTCGACATCCCTAATTGGAAATAGTTAGAGATAGTTACGATTTGACACATCAACACAGACCGCAAAAACGACAATTTTGATTACGAATCGTAACTATTGGCGTGCAAAAACGAGAAATAGTCAACCATTGTTGATTATAGTTGATTATAGTCAGCGCAAAAACGCACCTCTGATCAGTTATATATAACAAAATGGGAAAGCTTGCTGTCAAAATAACATTTGCCTACGAACTAAAAAAGCAGGTTAGCTGCAAGAGTATGCGTGTAATTGTAATAATGATACAATTCCCTACATATGGCGTTTTCCATTGGTCGTGCAGAAGCATTCGGAAGAGTGCAGAAGTCTTCTGAAACCATTCCATTGGACTGACTTTGACAAACGGAATGCTTCTGAGAAGAGCAGAACTCTTCTGTTTTGTAAATAGAATCGCCCGAAGAATGACACATACATCATAATCATAACCCGTTCCATTGGAGGTAGAAGAAGAAACTTCAAAAAAAGACCAATGGAAAACGACAATAATAAAAAGCAAGTTTACTGCAAGAGTATGTGTGTGTAAAAAAATAAGATTTGAGGGAGGGTAAAACGTATATGTCGCCTTTCGCCTCCCTCGCCATTCCGATTCTGGCATCCAGATTTCAGCAGCATTTCAGCATTCTCCAAAATCCAAGTCCAATTTCGCGAGAGAAGTTTTTCGCATGCATATTTGATTTTTTATGTAGAAAAAAAGTGAATTGAAAAATCGTTTTGAGTTTTCATACAAGATCAAAGTGTTGCAGAACTTAAAAATTATAGAAAGTAACAGCCATATTAATAAAAATACCCTATCCACTGGATAACACACGTTATATTCATTTGATAAAAAAGTTAATTAATAAACATACTTTTTCCTCGTGTTACATATTGATTGAATACATCTCAAGCGGGATATACACAGCTAAAATGCTTGTCATGCCTGAGCAAGTGTATTAGTAAACTGGGATTGAAGTTGCCCATACACATATCAATCATAGCCTTCAATCTTTTATTTTACAGTGACTGTTTTGTGACAGAACATATTATTCGATTATTTACCCTTGTGAGTTTTAACTTTTAGGTTACCTATTTGTTTTATTTGCTTTTGCTTCCAATGAGCTACACATACGATTGTTACATCGCCGCATCGCGCTTTTTTCATCAACATATAATTCGGAATGAGGCAAAATTCAAAGTATGATTGATACACTACTTCAATGCAGTACGCCTGATTGAACCCTGCGGCCACACGAGCAAGTTCTGGCTTGCCAGTAGCCTACATTTATATTATTTGTCAAATCTCTATCGGTGTACTTGGTATGACGTAGGTGGCAAAGCACTTGCTAGTCAACTTGCTTGCAAGTTCACATTTTTTTTTCTATTTCAACGATTTCTTACAAGCTTGCCTGCTTTTACAGGCTGACTCCACTAGAGATAATTTCTCTCACAATACTCATCCTGACATGAAAAGTCTAATGGAGTCGCGTTGTAACAACAACAAATGAAAACTTGTCTTTAGACTTTTCATGTCAGGATGACTATTCTGAGAGAAATTATCTCTAGTGGAGTCGGCCTGTTAACATCCAATTTTGAATTTCGAAGATGTAGCCAACAAAAAACGAAATTAAAATCCTCGCTTCAACTAATATTCTAATTTAATTTTGTTCATTTTGATAAATTTGGCAAAATCTGTCAAATTATTTGCCTTTTTATTTGCTCGTTTACCCGGCGGCCACACGAGCATGTTCTGGCTAGCAAGTTGGCATACAATCAAATATTTTACTCACACATTCAAATTTTTAGTACTGGCCAGTCAACTGGCTTGTGAATTTTGAAGCCAGTGAACGAGCAAGCAAAAAGGCAATTGACAGGTTTTGCCAAATTTATCAAAATGAACAAAATTAAATTAGACCGTGTGTGAATTGCGTTAAAATGTGAATTAAAACTTGACGTTTGGTTAAAAGTTGACACTACGTGTCTTTTCTTTCTCATGAATGATAGCTAACATTTTGTTTTGTTGTTTTTTCTGTTCCTTGTTAAAGCCTAGTACGCAGATCGAGCTAAATTTTAGCTTCCATACGAAATTCTCTCCAAAATTTAGCGGAGCTAAAATTTAGCTGAGATTTTTAGCGAAGAGGTACGCAGCTCTAGCTAAAAATATTTTTTTTTTCGTAACTCTACATAATCAAAAATCAAAATTTGTCAAAATTTAGCTAGTGAAATAAATGTCCGGTACATTATTCTAGAGCTAAATTTTGACATTATTTGACATTATTGTTTCATTTGCCTCTGACTAGCAAAATATATTTTTTTTTTCAGAAAACAGCTCTTTTTGACACAAATTCTGTAGCCTTGTTTGTTTACTGCCTGATTCTGTTGACATGATTGAGCTCAAAATCTGTAAAACTTCATATACAAAAAAAAAATTAAAATGATAGGATTTGTAAGTTTCAGACTTTCAGAGTAGTACCCGAACAAACTGTTTGTGTCCTAAAAATCATTCTCCATAGTCTCCAAAATAATCTTGTGTCAAAATTTAGCCGGGAATTTAGCTGATGTTTGGAGAGAAATTCGTGAGCTAAAATTTAGCGCGATCAGCGTACTAGGCTTTATGATTAATTAATTTTTGCATTTATATTTCAAAAGATTAACATTAAATAAAATCGAAAACCGAAAAAATTGTTCTTTCTTTTGAGAATGATAACAGATATCAGCTGTGAAAACATGTTTTGCAGTGTTACCACATGGAAAAAACCAACCATCCAAGACGGGAAATTTTCATTTGAAGATTTTTTTACTGTTGCTTCAAAATATCAAATTACCACTGCAAAATCTAGAAAAATAAATAAAACAGAGTTTGTTTGTTATTCTTAGTGACTTTTCATGAAATTTATTGCTTAAAGTTTGGTATTGTACACAAAATTATTTTACCTATGTAGAAGAATAAAAAAAAAAAAATTGTTGAGGGAAATTTCTTAGTTCTACGCAGAAATGTTGGTTAAAAAAATCCTTTTTGACGCAATTCACACACGGCCTTAGAATATTAGTTGAAGCGAGAGTTTTAATTTCTCTATTTGTTGGCGACATCTTCAAAATTCAAAATTGGATGTTTCAATTAGTTGAACCTGCAAAAATTCGTTCAAATGAAAACAAAAAATGTGCACGAGTCGGTCGTACGAACTTGCTCCTGTATTCCCAATTATAAATCATAAAAAAAAAACATTAAAAAAAAATCATAAATAAAAATTTTAATTGAAATATGAACCACAAAAATGGATTCAATTTTAAAAAATTTGATGTCGTATGATTTCTTAAGATACTGATGGTTTTTCAAATTTTTTTTAATTTATTAAAAAAAATTAAAAATTGAAAATGTATCTCGTAAATACATTTTATTCCAAAACTTGAAATGCCAAACAAATTTAAACCTTATTTTTGATTTATTGATTTTTTTTTTTGAAAATCGTCGGAGCAGTTTTTTTTTTAATTAATTTTTTATATATAAATTTTTTCAAAAATGTCTTAAAATTAATTTAATGATGATTTAATTTAATTATACATTTTATAAGTAAATTTTGATTTTTAATATTGATCCGTTTTCAAGATACACAATTATGAAAAAAAAAATTAAATATTTTTTTTAAAAATCCAAAAAAAATTAATCTAATAACAAAAAAACGGTTCTATGGGAGGTACCGTTTTGGAGCAAATCACAAATTTTTTTTACATAAAATACATGAGTATTTAAAAAAATTAAATTTAAGGAAGTTTAAAAAAGATCGTAGGAGCCGTTTTGGAGAAAATTAAAAGTTTTGGTTTTTTGCCATAAAAATCGTATGGTGGCTACCCTAAATTTTGATCTTAAAAAAAATGAAAAAAAAACTGGGATATGAGTTTTTGCTCAAACCTCTTATTTTCAAGTTTGAAGTCAATCGGTCTAGTGGTTAAGGCAGTAGGTGCCTGTAAACTTCTCGACAGACAGACGGACGGAATCGCCTGACCCACTTTTTTCGACTTCTCTATCATCGTAATGTCATATCTCATCATCATCTCAATTTTTTTTTTTACGAATTCAATACTTGCCATATATTCTATATGTCGCAAGTAAAAATGTGAACTTGCAAGCAAGTTGACTATAGTTCATTCAAGAAAAATTGTCACTGAAGGAAAGATAGGGCATTTGCCTCTCATTCTGGTAGCAATAGCTTCCATATGTCTATTTCATGCAAAAGCTCTGACGTGGTTGCCATACTTTGTAAATTATCACCGGAATTCAAAGAGTAGTGTTTGTATGGTTACCACCTGCTGGCGATTAAAAATAATAAAAAAAAAATGTTTATCTTTTTCCACACCACCAAGAGGTAAGATAAAACAAAAAAACACTTTTCACTGTTATTATTTGGAAATAATGTTTTTTTTTTTCTATTTTTTTAACGGTTTTTGCATTGCAATTTTCAGACAAGACAACTTTGTATCTCCAGGGCGACGCGACGATATTTAATTTTGTATCACTGCACTTTTTACATCACAAATGTCTCTAAAACACTATTTTCACTGCAATATAATTTATTTCAATACAATTTTACTTATTTGGCACAAAATCAATTATTTAACGCAAATAAAATTTTATTTAGATATTTACGAATTTTGTTATCATTTTATCACCGCATTATTTGACCTGTTTTTCTCCACAAAGAAATAAAACCACGACACTATATGAACAAAAAAATCGGAACAATGCATAACTTCATTCCTGCACCGTTTTCAGACAAGCAAGTAAACAAAAATATTAAAATTGAGGCGGTAACACCTAACCCACTCACCTCAATAAATGCTGTTCTTAAAAGCTTTAAAACAGAAAGGTCTTTCACAAAATCCTTTGAAAAAGCTCTTCCAAAGGGAAATGGCAACGCTAACATTTCACACATTGAGAGCAGAAAAAAGAATACGATCAGTAATTGCAGTATGCTATGCTTTTAGCATGCAACATGATACATGAATGGTCAACGAGGGATGTACAACGTTTAAAGGACTATTCACATGAGCACGAACGACGACCAACGAATGAACGAAAATTCGTCGATTTTGACATTTCTTTCATATGAAAGTTTTAATTCGTCGCGAATGAACAACCAAAACACGAAGCAAGAATGATTTTTGAGGTTATACGCTCGCGAATATTTTGTTCGTTGGGAGTGTGGATGATGTGGAACGCGAATAGAGCTTGGCAGTTCGTATCAACTAGAATTCTTTTCGCGACGAATAAATTTGTTTTCTCAAATTTACTAACATTTTAGAATAAAAAGTTAATTTTTGCATCATAAATTAAACATAAACTATACTTCTGTCGTTTTGATGAGAATTTTTAAGGAAATACGGCTTCAAACGTATCTAAAATCACTTCACTTCATTCATTCGTGTGTTAAGGGTTTTTCAATAGGGACGCTACAAAAGTAGACCGATAGGGACAGCAAACAACGCCATATTTTTTCCCGCTCTCTTGACATTTCTCTTCAGTAAGGTTTGCCATTTCATCATGGAAAGGTATACGATCCAACAACGAGTCGAAATTATTAAAATTTGCTACCCAAATTCGGAGTCAGTGGTCAACACTTTAAGAGCTCATCTCATCTTCAGCGATGAGGCTCATTTCTGGCTGGATGGCTTCGTCAATAAGCAAAATATGCGTTATTGGTCAGGCAGCAATCCACATGTGCTTCACGAGGCACCATTACATCCCGAAAAAATCACTGTTTGGTGCGGTTTACATGCTGGTGGTGTCATTGGGCCGTACGTCTTCCGTGATGATCAAGACCGGCACGTTACTGTGAATGGGAATCGCTACCGCTCAATGCTAACCGATTATTTTTGGAATGAATTGATTTTGATTTTGATGAAAATTCGTCCGAATTTCACAAATTCATAATGATAATGAAAAAAATAAAAAAAATTTAAAAAATAAACAAATTCAAAAGAACAGAAAAATAAGAAAAAGCAAAGCTTTCCTTAAAATTGAAAAAAAAGTGTTTCGTAAGTTTGATTGATGTGAAATTTTCACCGAAATCAAGGAAATTTTATGAGCTTTAATAATTAAGCCTCAGATTAGTTGTATCACTGAAAAGCACAAAATAACGGTAGTTTTTATGAAAAAGTTGAAAAATGCGTATTTTGGACCTTTTTATA
Source organism: Sphaerophoria taeniata (assembly GCA_943590905.1). Classification (NCBI taxonomy): domain Eukaryota; kingdom Metazoa; phylum Arthropoda; class Insecta; order Diptera; family Syrphidae; genus Sphaerophoria; species Sphaerophoria taeniata. Next base: position 267,781,955 of record OX016540.1, read on the forward strand.
AATTGTTAGAAAAAATTGAAAAAAGCAATATTTTTATTTTTTCAAAATGTTTTTGTGTTAAAAATTTAACAAATTTTTTAAATCTGCCTTTATTTTTTTTGTAAGTTAATATTTAGCAGAGTTATTAGGGTCCAAAGTCAAAATTGTGTTTTTGCACGTAAACCCATTTTTTGATTAGAAAAAAAATCGTAGCGATCTGAACCAAATAGTGAATTATAGCCAACAAAATTCTAAAATTAAATCTTAGATTGGTTGGATTGAAAAAAAATTTCCGTTCATTTTATGAAACCTCAAAGTTTATTTTTTTTTTCGATTTTGAAATTGAGTGAACATTTTTTTCGCTGAAGCAAAAACGACTAACGGTACTTTTTTAACTCAAAATAATTTGAAAAGAAAAAATGATAACCTTTGAAAAACTTTTTATTTCACTTCAATCCGACTTTTTTCTAATGAGATACAGCCTTTTAAAAAACCACTCCATTTTTGAGTTTTTTCAAGTGTTCCTTTAATTGTTTTGACTAGTGTATAATGCTCTCTTTTACGGAGCGTTTATTGAATATAATTATTATGTTGACTGTTCGGATGAAAAATCTAAAGAAGAATGAGTTTGTGTACTGATAGAATGTGACACAATGAATAGCAAGTGTTGCTATATATTTTTTTTTTTTTTTTTAATACAATGTAAATTTCAATACTTCCACTCATTGTTACAAAAACAAAACAAAATTTACGTTAAACATCTGTTGAAACAAAAATAAAACTGAATTTACTGGTAGAAATTAGTAGCAAAACAAAATTTACTTTAACTATTGCGAAACTGAAAATGAAATTTATGTTAGACTTCTTATTATCTTAAATGATTAAATTCATTAAGTTGCACAAGTACTTGTGACGATTCTTATTCAATGCCTTCGTCTGTATATCAGCAACCTGTTCCGTTGTGCCGATGTGAATCAATTCGAAATATCCTTCTTCGTATTTCTCTCTGATATAATGGAATTGCACATCAATATGCTTCGTTCGCTTGTGGAAGACAGGATTTTTCGTCAACTTGATCGCACTCATATTGTCAACGTAGAACTTCGCTTTCAATGTTTGATTCATCGTAAGTTCAGACAGCAGTCCCCTTAGCCAAACGAGTTCCTTGGTTGCTTGGCATGCTGCTACGTATTCAGATTCCGTTGAAGACAATGCCGTTGAAACTTGTCTCATCGACGCCCAACTGATGACACCCGAACCAATGTGGAAAACGTAACCACTTGTTGACTTTCTTGTTTCTGTATCTCCAGCATGGTCTGCATCACTATAGCCAACGAAATCAAATTTAACGTTATTTTCATAAAGGATACCTGTATTTAATGTGCCCCTTATGTACTTCATGATGCGCTTAACTGCTTCAACATGTGCTGCACTTGGACGATCCAAGTACCGACTTACGACACCAACACCGTAACTTATGTCTGGTCTTGTTCCGATGGTTAAGTACATCAAACTTCCGACGGCCTGTCGATACGGAAAGTTTTTGTAATGCTCGTCATTCACAAAATCACCAAGATTTTGATTGCAGTCCATTGGTGCTGACACAGGATTGCATTCCATCATATTGAATCGATTTAGGACTTTCTTTGCGTATGCCTCTTGATGTATGCGAATTGACCCATCAGGTAACCTCTCAATTTGAAGACCAAGAAAATATTTCGCTTCGGACACTTTTATCTCGAAATGTTTCTGTAGGTAGGCGATGATTTCATCAATTTCATTTGTATTGTTCGTCGCAATCAAACCATCATCAACGTAAATGGCAATAATTGTTATTGTGTCCTCCCTTTGACGAAGAAAAACGCACGCATCATATGCACTTTGTTTGAAATCAAATTTACGAATGAACAATGTAAACTTCTGGTTCCAGCATCGCGACGCCTGCTTAAGTCCATACAAACTCTTCAACTTGCAAACGCGTTCACTTCCATCTTCATATCCGACTGGTTGTTTCATGTAGACGTTTTCTTTCAGTTCACCATACAAAAATGCCGTTTTGACATCAAACTGTTTCAATTGCATTCCGTTCATTGCTGTTAATGATAAAATCAGACGAATCGATGTGTATCTGGCTACTGGACTAAACGTCTCCTCATAATCTACACCGTACTGCTGTGTAAAACCACGAACTACTAAACGCGCTTTATATCGTTCAATTGTACCATCTGGGTTCTGCTTAATTTTGAAAACCCAGCGATTATCAATTACCTTTTGGTCTTTCGGTGCTTCAACCAACTCCCACGTCTGATTTTCGATAAGTGAATTATATTCGTCATCCATTGCACACTTCCACTGTCGAGTTTGCTCTGAACTAATTGCCTCATCGTACGTTGCTGGTTCATACATGACTGCTGAATAACCCAATGCAATAAAACGATCTGGTGCATTGACCCTTGGACGTAAACTGTATCGGTCGTTGTGTCGCTCCTCAGGTGTTTCATTTGAGTCTCCCTCAAATGACACAAAATGTTCATCATTTTCGATTTCTTGATCATTTGCTGGCTCGTCCACTTGAACTTTGTCCGTTTGCTCTGTCACCTGAACGTCGTTTGTTTGCTGTGTCAATTCATTATCGTTCATCACTGATTCATCCCGAATCACATATTTGTCCGATTGCTCGTTGAACTTAACATTGCAGCTCATGATGACTTTATTACTATTTGGATCAAATAAACGAAAGTTTTTGGTTGTGGGCTCGAATCCAACTAAGTGAACTTTCTTTGCTTTTGGATCCCACTTCTTTCTACCAGTTTGCTTTGGAATTTGCACGAAACATTCCGTTCCAAAAATCTTGATATGACCCAAATACGGCTTTCTATCAAACCATTGTTCATATGGCGTAGTACCAGCACAATTTCTGTTGGTTGTACGATTCAATAAGTATGTCGCTGTACGTACCGCTTCTGGCCACAGTAATTTCGGCAAACCACTTGCAATGAGCATTGTTCTCGCACTTTCCTGAATAGTACGATTGTCGCGTTCAATTCGACCGTTTTGCTCTGGAGTGTATGGTGTAATACCCTCAAACTGTATGCCTTCACGTTGCAAAATGTCGATCAACACCTTTCGATTGAAAAATTCCTTTCCGTTATCGAATCTGAAAAACTTAATTTGCGCATCATTCATATTTTTGACCAGTGGTACCAATGCTTTCAAGTGTGAGTACGCTTCATCTTTTGACTTTAACAAATATACGAACCGAAAACTTGTTGCTTCATCCTTCACCAACATGAAATAGCGCATACCGTTGATTCCATCAATTTCGCTTGGACCGCACAAATCCACGTGCATGTACTCTCCTCTTGATGACGCTCGTTTAACGGATTGCTTGTGTGATGCTCTGGTCATTTTCCCGTATTGACAATCTTCACAGAAAAAATTCTCGCTGTTAGTCAGATCAACGCCCATGACCGAACCATCGTTGCACATTTTCTTGATTGAATCAACATTCACGTGTCCAAGTCGTCGATGCCAATGTTGCAGAGAAACAGCTGCCGTGTTTGCGTATTCGTTTATTCGCAAACGAAAATCCATTTTAAGCCGATTCTTTGAATCTTTCTTTCCGACTGCAACAACCTTGTTTCTATCGTCGATGAATTTGCAACCATCCTTTTCGATCAACACTTTGATACCCTTATCTGTCAATACGCCCGTTGAAAACAAATTTTCACTAAGTTCAGGAACATACAGCACATGTTCCAAACGAACTGGCTTCCACTGATTGTCAACTCTCACGTCAATAAGAATTGTACCGATTGCTTCGATTGGTAAAAGGCACTTGTTTGCAACTTCGACTTTCAATGGTCCCGTGTATTTCCGTAGCTCTGAAAACCACTCTCGATGAAATGTCATGTGTTTTGATGCAGCTGAATCGGCATACCAATTATCCGATTTTTCATCCTTCTGCTCGACTTTCAAGACGGAGCACCATGCCATTTCATTGCCATCTTTGTTGCTTTTGCTTTTATCACCCTTGTCCGATGATTCCTTAAACTTTGGACAAACTTTATCCTTAGCCCATCTTTGGGTTTGAAATGTTTCTTTGTTTTCACTGAAAACGCTGCACTTGAACTGGCGACTTCATCCTTTTCCAATCGATCCAAATTCTCTTCCTCCAATTGTAATGACGACATAAATTCATTGAGTGTACGATTCGCCCCGTGGTATTGTACCATACCGTCTTATAATTGTTAAATCTTGGTGTCAATCCAGTAATAATACGCGATACTCTTAAATTTTCACTCAATTTTTCCTTTTGCTGTTCGAGTTCGGACGCCAATTGAGATACGCGCGTAAAGTACGCCGTTACCTTTTCATCATCACGCATTTTTGCTGAAAAATATTCCTCATACAGAATCATTACACGGATTTCGGAATTCTTTTCATAAACGCTGCTCAGCTGTTCCATCATTGCTTTCGCTGATTTACAATCCAAAACAAGGTTTGCGTTGTCATTATGGATCGATTGAATAATCGCATTCATGGCTTTACCCTCATTTTTACTGTATTTGCTCTTTTCAGCTTCTTTTTCTGTTTCAGCGGGTTCTTTTCCCTCAATATTATTCGTCAATTCACGCGATCTCATGAATGCAGTGATTTGATGCACCTTTCAAAATGTGACCGGTAAAATTATTTTCGTCTTTGTCACCCATTTCGAAATACTTTCAGTTGAAACCGCTGACGTAACTATTTTTCCTTACGCTACGACGAGACGACTTTTGGAAATCAACTAAAAATTTTACACAGTATCGACGTTGTGACCAGCGTTCGGACTTCACTGCAATCGCAGTAGATCTACTGCACTTTTTGGCAAATTTTCAAATCTACTGCGTCACTGCGTTTTTCTTGCAATCTACTGGGATTTTTGAAAATTTTGTTTAGGAACTGATAATGCCTCTGTCATGAATGGTTCTTTAAATGGTAACAACTCTAAGATTTGAATCCAAATCTTTTCTATTTGGGATGCACTTGTCACTCTCTGAACCTCTGCGCAAAAGCAGCAGCTAAACAAATTCCTCTAAAGCCTGAATTATTAATAAAAACAATTTTTAATTTTTTCTGGCGAAGCTGAAAGCGACTTGCTGATTTTAAATTGGTGATTATTTTAATACAGATGAACATAAAATTCTGAATACAAGTTCAACCCGATGGTTGTCTGTCCAGGCTGCTGTTGATAGAGTTTTAGAACAGTGGGTACCACTTACACATTATTTCGTCCTTTTAACTTTTGAAGAAAAAAGAGAAAGTAATATTGAACGTATATCTGAAAAACTAAATGATGTAAATACGCATACTTTTTTCTTGTCTTATGTTCTTGAGTCTTGACTCAATAAACTATATGAATAAAATATTCCCATCTGAAAAAACTATGATTCATCTTGTTTATCCAATTATAAAGCAACACTTTTTAAAATAGCTAAGAAAGAGTTTGTTAGGCCGTGTGCGAATTCAGTTAAAAATGGGTTAAAACTTGACGTTTGGTTAAATTTTGACACTTCGCATTATTTGACTAGCTGCTGAGCAGGTTAAAATATGACAGTAGTGGTTAAAAATTCATCCATTTTTATTTTTTAACCACAATTCATCCAATTCGCACACGGCCTTAGTACCGAAATTGATTTTGAAAATGAAGAAATTTTTGTTCCAGCTTTAAAGTTTTTTTGTGGATTGAAATTTGAAAAACATGAGCAATCTCTATCAGAAGCAAGCAGATTCAAGCCAGATTTTCATTCGAAGATAAAAACATTATTTTGCTTGAATACCTTAATCCAAAAAAAATTCATGAATGTAGCCTTCCTTCAGTTCTTAAATTGACTGAAGCTTTTCCATTCAATAAAACACATGTTGAAGTAATTAATGATGAATGGAGATCATTTTTATTATATGATAAAAGTGCATTGAATCAAGAGGACATTGTTAAATTTTGGTTTTCTTTAAAAGGTCAGAAAAATGTCGCTGAAGAATTTCTTTTTCAAAATCTTTCCGAATACATGCTTTCGCTTACTATTTTACCTCATAGCACAGCAGCAGCGGAAAGGCCATTCTCAATGATGAATTTAATTAAAAACAAATTTCGAAACAGGCTCAGTGTTCAAACTGACGATATTAAACCAAAGAATATAGACTTTATTTATTTTAGTTTTGTTATGTTAATAAAGAAAAAAAATTTAAAACTAAAACAAAACGTCTTTTTCTATAAAAGTCAATTCTACTGCGAAAATATTGAATCTACTGCGATTTTGAGTTCATTTTACTGCGATTTGCAATCTCTCAAGTCCGAACCCTGGTTGTGACTCAATGTTTTTTTTTTTTTTAATTATTTCAAGCTCACTGGGCGGCCGGCCATAACCTATTGTAATTTATGTGCAGAAATAATAAAATAAAATGATTGAAAAAACAGAACGGTTTCTATTATATAATGCTCTCTTTTACGGAGCGTTTATTGAATATAATTATTATGTTGACTGTTCGGATGAAAAATCTAAAGAAGAATGAGTTTGTGTACTGATAGAATGTGACACAATGAATAGCAAGTGTTGCTATATATATATTTTTTTTTTAATACAATGTAAATTTCAATAAATATGGCCAACTAAGACATTTTCACATAAATTGGTATATAAGTTTTAATCCTTTAGACTGGTTGTTGAAAAATCCATATGTCTAATCTACATGAAATAACGGTGATTTTGATACCTCATTTGTAAGGATACGTTTCGTACAAGCCTCACAATGTCGATTTTAAAATAAATATAATTGCACACAAAAGACCTGCTTGGTTCGTACAAAATGAAACATCACCTGTGGGAGAATCCCGCTATGGCCAAAATTCGATCGGTGTTTTTCGATTAAAAGCATCCTAGCGTGCGTTCTAATAATCGGATTTTCAAGATTAAGATCTCTTAAGAAGCACAAGGCTTCAGGCTTTAGTACAATTCAATGACATTCAATTCCATTTTATATGCAATAATGCATGATAAATGTGGGCCCAATTGAATTTTCATCATTAAATAATGAAAAGTTGATAAGAAATGTCACTGTTCTGAAAATGTAATGATGCAGTTTTGTAGTATTTTTTATTCTTTACAAAAATGTTTGTAGAAGTAACTACATTGATTCACTCAAAAATACGAAAGAACGTTTTAAACAAAGTTGTTGACATTCATATTGCCTACTATTAGTATTTAAGTAATATATTTTATCAAATTATTATGAATAGAATTAGTATATGAATTCAATCCTTTGCGATATATATCTATGTATATATTTTAGGCCGCGTTGATGAATTTTTAACCACTATTGTCATATTTTAGCCTTTCCGTTATTTCATGTAGATTAGATATATTTTCAACAACCAGTCTAAAGGATTAAAACTTATATACCAATTTATGTGAAAATGTCTTAGTTGGCCATATTAATGAGTTACCGTTAAAATTAAAGTATAATAAATTGAAGAGCATGAAATTCTGTATCATTTGTGAAAATCTCTGTTCAATAAAATAGATTCGACGTGGCACTAAAACTTTTACCCCCTATTTTCACCCCCCCTCGGTTAATTTTTCTTACACTTTGAATGTCTTACTTATTTATGTTTAGTCAAAAGCCATATAAATAAGTTTTAAACTTCTAACCTAATCGACCTCCATACAAACTTTGACCTATCGTTTCAACCTTTTGTGATCTTTTCAACCCCTTTTATTGCGTTAAAAAATACCGTATGCCCTTCCGCAGGTTCTAGTCTATCTTACTACCAAATTTCATCTAAATCGATCCAGTAGGTTAAAAGTTATTAAGAGTTAAAAAAAAGCGTTGGTAGTCAATTTTTATAACGCTTTTTTCAATGTTTGATTTTCCTATCCATAATTTTTTCATACCGGGGTCTATATATGAATCGATTCTAAAGGAGTAAACTCCAAAAATCATTTATAAAGTTTTTAAAAAAAATTCCAATACTTTTCAAGTTATTGGTAAATGAAAATTCGCAATAATAACACTCCGAAATTTACAGTTACTAAGTAGAAAAAAAATGATAAGTTTTTGGACCATAACTCCTTCAATTTTATGCTATCACAATTTATGAAAAACCATTGTAAAGGTATTTAAGAGAGCTACAACATCCTTCATTGCAATATACAGTAAAAAACTTTTTTCAAAACGGTAAAGGGTTAAAGGGCTTAAGAGAGGCTGAGATTGCGCTGCCACGCGCTCTTTAAACAATCATATCTCCGTCAATTTTTGTTTCACAGAAAAAAAAAATAAAACCAAATTGTTTGTCAGAAAAACTTAAATTTCTTATCTTAACACTTTTATACGTATCTGTCGCCATTTTTGAGATATTATGAAAAAAAAGAGTTTTTTTTTTTAAATTTGAAATTTTGCTTTTTTTTTAATCGTGAGTTTTTTAAAAAATATGTGTCCTGAAGCAGCCAAACTGATACTATCTATCAAACTCTTCATAATAAAGTTAATTCTAGGCGGAATACAATTAACTTTAATTTTGGTGGAAATGGCACTTGAGAAACCCATTGATTTAAAAGAAAAAAACATTAGATGCTCCCCTTATTTGCAATACAGCTAGATGGCATTGACCACATCGATTAAATTACAGACAAAGTAAAAAAATGGCTTTGACCTTTAATATCTAGCTTAATATTGCACTTAGAATACTTTATATAAAACAAAATTGTTCATTGTCTTGCCTGCTACAGTTTTGTTTTCAATAAAATTTTCGATAAAACGTATATTTTTGGAGATATTTGCAAAAAACCGATGAAAAACGTGAAAAAATTTCGAATTTTCAATTGCCAATAACTTGAAAAGTATTGGATTTTTTGATAAACTTTTTAAACGATTTTTTGCTTAAAATTAGGGCTTCTATCGATATCCGAGGTTATTTAAAAAAAAAAAATCACCCCCGAGAAGGGGTGGCAACCACCCCCAGGGTGGTGGCGGAGTTCAAATCATTTTCACTATTGAAGTTAAGGGTAAGATGAGCCTAATTCCAAAATTTCATGCAAATCGGTTCACAGTAAAAAAAAATTCGGACCTAAAATGCTTCAATGACTCCCCTATGACAGGTTTTGCCAAATTTATCAAAATGAACAAAATTAAATTAGAATATTAGTTGAAGCGAGGATTTTAATTTATTTCTTTTGTTGGCGATATGTTCGTAATTAAAAACTGGATGTTAAAAGCAGGTAAAATGAAAAAAGTGAACTTGCTGGCAAGGTGACTAGCAAGTTTTTTGCCACCTACGTCACACCAAGTACACCGATAGAGATTTGACAAATAATATTATATGTAGGCTACTGGCAAGCCAGAACTTGCTCGTGTGGCCGCAGGGTTAGTACTTTTTAGTACAAACAAGTTAGAGAATCGCATAAAGCGAGTTAACCTTCTGCGACTGAGGTGACTCTTTTGTTGCAATTCCACTGACCTGGTAGTCCACCAGACACCTTTTGGACAGCTTGTATTTCAAAAAATTGCCTCATATTGATATCTTTAACTGTTCTATTTTAAAGCTCAAACTATCCATAACTATTTTTAATTATTCATTTATGTTAAATACAAATACACATGTAAGGTTTAACAAGTTTTATTGACACAACATAAATAGCTCTTCAAAAACTAACGATTAAAAAAAAAAATTAAAAAATCCACATAAATATTTTCTTCATTAAACTTATTAATTTATCAAAATTAAATGTTAAGGTACTAAAAAATGAAAAAAAGAGATCAATTCATTGGTTAAAAAAAAAATTATATTGAAAAGAAAAATCACAAACTTTTTTGGCAGTTTTCACAGGGTAACCTTGAGCATTGCAGGAAGATTGATTTCTAGCAAACACAGCAACAATATACAGTGTTCCTTTTAGTTTTATGAGGACTCTTTGTTGTTATTTGAGTGAGCCATCTAAAAACAAACAACGACCTATCCTCAACCAAAAAATTTTACTGACGTGTTGTCTAGGAGACACTATGAACATTGTCTCACAGATAATATGAAAATAAAACAATAACACTGAGGTGGTAGTCTCACAGACAAGTACCTTAATAATGACGTGGTAGTCTCGTAGACACTTTCCTTCACACAACAAACTATGCGCAAGCCACGACAGCTCACTATATATTAACACATGCTTTATCATACGACTGAAAGGTACTGAGAACGTACAGGCCAAATTTTAAAAAATAACGGCGAAATACCAGGTTTTATGTTTGATGGTGTCTGTCAGACACCACGTCAGTCGCAGAGGGTTAATGAAAAGAAAAAATGAAAAGTCTCTGTGAAAACTAAAATGATATATTTTTTATCATTTCATAAAAACAAAAATTTTATAAAAATAAATCTCAGACCAAGACCAAAATGTTGTTCGACGATGTGATATCTGTCAGTGAGAAACCAAATGAAGTAATATGGTTATCAATTATTCCGAGTTCTGATTTATTTATTCATTTCATCAAACAGAGTAACAGACACTTTTAGACTACCTTTCTCTCGGACCGGCCTAGGGCGCTCTCATCCGTTTTTGAGAGGGTCCATGCTTCTGCACCTTATAGGGGACGGGGATGATGAGGGTCTTATAGAGCGTCACCTTAGTTGTTCGGGAGAAGGCTTTACTACTCAATTGCTTTCTTAATCCGAAAAAAAAACGATTAGCGTCTGATCTCGGCGCTGATGTCGTTGTTTGGTTGATAGCGGAGCCAAGGTATACAAAGTCCCTAACTACCTCGAAATTATATGCGTCTATCGCAGCCATACTCAACCTTTTTTTTAATGGGCCACATTGATAATTTTGTAACGCTACCCCGGGCCACAAGAAATTTAGGTTAGGTTAGGTTAGGTTAAAGTGGCTGTCATGGATGTTAAAAGACACACTTAGACCAATCAAAGGCCCATTGTGATACCACATGAATCTAGGAAGGCTATTCTTCGAAGCTCATTGAAACCAATTAGAGTTCCTTACGAAACGTAGAAGATTATTTAAGTTAATGTGTTCGAGATCGTTAAGATCATTGTAGAAGTATTCTCCTAAGTGAATCCTACGTTTATGAGCAAGAGCAGGACAGGTGCAGAGGAGGTGAAGAACTGTCTCCTCCTCCTCCTCCTCATCCATACAGCTTCTGCAGAAGTCATTAGAAAATACGCCCAGTCGCGCAGCGTGTCTTCCAATTAGACAGTGTCCGGTAATGACACCAATTAAGGAGCTTATATGCAATCTGCTTAGAGATATCAGGCATTTGGATCTCTTTAAGTCCAAATTTGGCCAAATGTTTTTCGTTGCCTGACAGGTGCTTATGTTATTCCACCTGGTGTTAGTTCTCTTAATAGCATCTTACTGTAGCAAAAGTTTACATGCAGCGATTGGTATACCAACATTAGCCATTTGTGGCTTAATGGGTAATGTTGTACCATGTTTGGCGAGTTCGTCGGCTTTGCAGTTTCCTGGAATATCTCTATGGCCCGGCACCCAGTGAAGGTGAATGTTAAACTGTTGTGCCATCTCCATTAGAGACGATCGACAGTTTTGGACCGTAATCGAGTTTGTAGAGACAGAGTCCAGGGATTTTATAGCTGCCTGACTGTCTGAGAAGATCCGGATATCAGATGTGGATACCACGTTTTCTCTGAGCCAGGACAGGACCTCCTTAATCGCCAAAAGTTCTGCCTGGAACACGCTACAATGATTTGGAAGGCTGAATGAGAGAGTACACACCTCCACCAACCCCATCATTAGTTTTCGATCCATCTGTATAGAAGTGGATTGCCTCGTCTTCCAGGAATGTTTTATTAAACAAGAAATTTTGTTATCGTAAATAATAATACTCATTTTAATGTGCATGGTAGTAGTAGTAGAAACGGCGGCCCCGAGCAGTCTAGCTCGGTGACTCAATTAGCGCTTGATGCGTGTTCCCCAACAGTCCGGTGCATGTTGCAACGACCCTGGCTATATCTTGCCTGGGTCTGCAAATAAGGTTATTAGTGCGGGATTTTTTGTAGGTGGGCCATATTCTTCTAGATATGATACAGTTGGTCAGACTACTCCACGTGTGGTTTGATTCAGCGAGAAAAATTGAGAAGATCTTGCCCTTCATAGCACCAAGAGGAATGTTGACTCTTTTCGCGAGTGAGCTATGAAGGGCTGATCCTTGCCTTGCCAGCTCGTCAGCCCGTTCATTGCCCTCAAAGCTACTACGACCCGGAATCCGGACAAGAGTGACCCTGAGTCCGATGTTCATGCCCGCTAGCTCACTTCGGAATTGATTAACTAATTGGAGGATGATGTGGACGAGAAAATGGCTTCAATATCCGCCTCACTGTCCGAAAAGATAGCTGTGTTGCGGTTTTGATTTGGATCTAGTTTTAGTAATTTGCATGCTTCCTTAATCGCGAGTAGTTCAGCCTGAAAGATACTAGCAAAGTCAGGAAGCCGAAACCCCCACACTTCATCTTTGAGCCGTCATTATTTTTTTCGAGATGGAATGTTAACTTTAAAATCCGCACTGAGGCTGTATACCGGCAGTGGTCGGTTTTTGTCGAAAAGATTCAAAATTTGAATAAAATGATTCCAATTAAATTTTGTAATGGCAAGAAAAGTAAGGAATACTCAGCGACATCGGTTTTTTTGACATCTAGAAGAATTTTTTGAAGACACACGATGTCCACTTTTCCACTGCTGTACGTTCTAGTGTTGCTGCCATTTTGAAAACCCAAAAGGATATATTTTTCTCACGTTTTTCTGCAGTCACTCGATATTTTAAGAATTTATTAAACCACGCCGCGGGCCAACTTTTATAAGCTCGCGGGCCGCAGTTTGAGTATAGCTGGTCTATCGTAACGTTTTTTCCAAGACGTTTTGGGTGTCCTTTCTAGATGACAGCATGTACTTTGTTTTGCTCTAGTTGACCGCTAAACCCATAAACTGCTAAGATTCAATCTGAAATAAATTGATGTCATATGATTTCTTAAGAAATTATTGATTTTTCATTTATTTTTTTTAATCGTAGGAGCGGTTTTTTTAAATTAATTTTGTATATATAAAATTTTTCGGAAATGTCTTAAAATTAATTTGGGTATGCAGTATTCATTTGTTAAACATTTTATAAGTAAATTTCGATTTTTAATATTGATATGTTTTTGAGATCTTCTATATCTATATTTTATATATATAAAAGAAAGTCGTGTTTGTTACAACACTTATAACTCGAGATCTGCTGGACCAATTTTAATGATTTTTGATTCGATGGATTTGTATCCACCCCGAATAGCAGAATACATCTTAAAAACAATGAAAACTCGATATGTACAGCCGCGAACGGTGCAAATGTTTAATAATAGCCGCGTTTTATTATCACCATGATCTGATCCGGATCAGATCATGATAATAAAACAGCTTTGTGGATCATCAATTTACTTATTACGTCACGTTTGGTAGCAGTTTGAAATTTATTCATTCTGTCAATTACATCGGAGTTGCCCTACGAAAATTTTGTTGAACGATTATTCTGTTGTTTTTTAAGTGAAAAATCATTTTGCTATGTAATTGAAAAATATCTCATTCCCGGATAATAAATGTGTGAAAGTGGCAGCACAGTTTTTATTGAAAATATACGCCAACATTTCAACTTGTGTGCGGAAGAAGAACTAATATTTGGATCACAAAAATTGATCCAAGTAAAAAGCACAGAGGAGATATACCTAGAGTTGCAACTCAAGGCATTTTACTCTCTTTCGACTAAAAAAATTAAATTTGATAAAATATACTACCCAATGCAAATGTATGTAGGTTTCTGTTCAAATAAATACTCGAACACCGATTTCTGTTTAACTTTATAATTTTATTTAAATTCTTTATATGGACAATAAATGAAAATATCTGGCGAGTGACGCGCTGGCAGTGTTCACGACTTGATGGTTCGTTGAAGACTAAAATTAAATCTATTCTTTAGGGAATAGGGAGACAAAAGGAAATGGATAAAGACGCTAGTCTTCTTACGTCTGTGTTTGTGTGTCGAAGTAAATGTCAGTGTCAGTTAGTGTACAGTACAGGACGACTAAAGTGGCCTACAGTACGGGACGACTAATCCTACATTCGGCTGTCTTGACGTTCATTCGGCCCCGAATGCTCATTCCATCTTTTCATGTATTCGGCTACGGTACTCGTATTGGTAGGTCCTTCTTGGTTCCCTACCTTTTGTACCTCGTATCGGCCATGTCTCAAAAGTTTAGTGACTTTATAGGGACCTAAGTACTTCTGACGTAACTTCATTCCTGTTCCGTACTGAGTGCGCTTGATGGCGACTAGTTCGTTTAACTGATATCTCTGTTCGACTGTTCTCTTCCGGTTATATGTTCTCCTATTCTCACTTTGGATAGCTCGGATATTCTCGCAAGCGTCTTGTCGTGTTTCGTCTCGTCCTTGATTAAGCTCTCCAATTATGGCCTCATCCAGTAGATCTCGCAAGGCAATCGAACGGTTTGTACGCATGTCTAATCCAGTGAGTATCTTAAAAGGGCTATAGTTAGTGCTGCGCGGTGGGGTGTCATTAATTATTTGCTGGACGTCATCTACGTGTTTGTACCAATGAGTGGTATTGTCAACGCAAGCTTTGGCGAGCATGGGGATGACAATCTTGTGGATTCTTTCCACCTGACCATTTCCTCTTGGAACACCAGTGGTAATCAGTAAATGTACTATTTCTTGTTTCTCACAATAGTCCTTGAAGTCGGTAGAGGTGAAAGCGGTGCCTCTATCGGAAACTATTCTTTTCGGGTTACCGAAAATGGCTGCCTGTTTCTTCAATTTATCGATGACTTCTGCAGAGCCCGTACTTTTCACCGGATAGAGCCAGGTGAATTTCGAGAAGGAATCTACAACCACTAACAGATGATTATACTGTTTATGGGTTGACTCCATCGGACCCACATGGTCTATGTGGTATGTCCCTAAAGGCTGGTCTTCTTTATCGATGGGAGACAAGAAACCTTCCTTCTTCCCAGTTTTCGCCTCCATTATGATGCATTTCATACAGCTCTTCACCACTTCTTTTGTTTTCCTAGTCAAGTCTGGTATAAAAAAGTCCTTCTCGACACGATCTTGTGTTTTCTTAGCGGCGAAATGACCCTGTTGATGAGCCAAGTCGATGATTTCGCGCTCCATTGAGGATGGTACAACAATGAGTTCGTTATTGGGATCTTTGTAAACAATTCCTGATTTCATGAAGAAATCTTCGTGGGGTCCTGTCTCCAAAATTTTCTTCAATACTCGAATCCAGTTATCGGTGGATTGGGCTTCTTTGATACGATGGTTTAGGGACGCATCGATCATCATGCACCATACCCGGCTAAGGGCATCTACGTGCTTCATTCGCGAGGCCGACCGATGTTCGATTTCATAATCAAAATCTTGGAGGAACATGGCCCATCGCGACACTCTCGGCGGTACGTCTGCCTTTTTCATGGTCAAAGCGAAAGCGTTGCAATCAGTGACTATCTTCACTTTAAGGCCCATTAAGTAAATACGCCACTTTTTCAATGCTTCAATTATCGCGAGTACTTCCAATTCGTAGGAATGCAATTTTTCTTGTGTCGTCGAGGTCTTCCTGCTCATGTACTGGATAGGATGAAATTGTTGGCTTTCTGCGTCCTTTTGTAGCAGTACGGCTCCATACCCATACATGCACGCATCTGTGTGAACCTCCGTTACTGCGTGAGGGTTAAACAGTCGTAATACAGGTACCCGAACCAATGCTTCTTTGAGTTGCTCAAACGCTGCTAATTGCTCAACATCCTTCTTAAAATCCACTCCTTTCTTCATGAGGTCCGACAGTGGTTTTGCTACCATGGCGAATCCTTCAACGAATCTGCGGAAATAAGACGTTAACCCAAGAAAACGTTGGAGCGATTTCTGGTCAACGGGGATCGGATATTCCCTTATTGCTCTTGTTTTCTCTAGCGATGGTCGTATGCTATTATCTCTGACAATATACCCCAGAAAGTCAATTTCCCTCTGTAAGAATTGTCCTTTAGCCCATTGAATTTTCAATCCATTCTCGGCCGTTATCTTCAACACCTTCTCTAGCTTTTCCAATCCCTCCTTCTCATCTATGGAAGGGATGATGATATCGTCCATATAGAGGATGATAGTTCCGTCTGTAATCAGCGGCCGCAGTATTGAGGAAATGTAACGGCAAAATACTGCTGGTGAATTGGTGATCCCGAAAGGTACATACAAGAACTCAAATTGACCATGGTGGGTAACAAATGAGGTGTATTTCCTAGAGTTCTTCTCCACCGGCACATGAAGGAAACCGTTGGCTAAGTCCAGAGTGGTGAATACTTTGGCGCCCACTAACCTCTCGAGCACATCGTCAATCAATGCCATAGGAAAGTTGTCACGCATTATCTTCTCGTTCAGTCGTCGATAGTCACAGCAAAGTCGTTTAGTTCCGTTTCTTTTCTGGACCAACACGACAGGTGACGCATATTCCGAAGTACTAGGTAGTATGATGCCATCAAGGATCCACTAAGCAACCTGTGCTTCTACTATTTTCTGATCCGAATATGCCAGTCTTCGAGGCCTCTGGTATACAGGGATGTCATCTTTCAAAATCAATTTCATTTCAACTGGTGATGGTTTGGTTCTTCTCGGGTTGTAGTTACTCACTATTGACAGTAGTTTTTCTTTCTCTACATATGCGAGGTGACTTACATTGATCTCAACACTTTGGGAAAATTCACCATCCTTTGCTGACAGGCAAATATTTTCAAACTCCGTCACGAGTTCCTTCACAATTACTTCTTCGGGTACAGCACTTTCACAAACCTTCCGTCTTGGCTCTTCCAGTCCCTGGCTCATCTCGCCACCACTGACCAAGTATTCACGGCCTTCATTGTACCTCGTGCTCCCAACTCCGCCCCTGTGGCCTGCTCTGTCAACTTTCGTGGTCCCCGTTCTTGTCGATCTACGTTCGAGTTCACCTACGACTGATTCCGCTTCCTTTACTGTCGGTTCTTGAGGTCCTTCTTTCAAAATAAAAAGGGCACCTTCATCTGTAATTCGGACGTCCACTTCTGTGAGGATCTCGTTTCCAATTACAGCGGAGTACGGAATTTCACATTCTTTAACTACATGGAACGTCAATAGCAATTCGAGCCCATCCGTTACTACCTTCGCTTCGAAGCATCCTAAGGTGGTAACCCTTTTTTGTCCTATACCTGACAAAACCCTTT
This sequence comes from Sphaerophoria taeniata, assembly GCA_943590905.1. Taxonomy (NCBI): domain Eukaryota; kingdom Metazoa; phylum Arthropoda; class Insecta; order Diptera; family Syrphidae; genus Sphaerophoria; species Sphaerophoria taeniata. The sequence goes on from OX016540.1 coordinate 267,799,227, forward strand.
TGACTTGACTTAACTCAACATATCCCAACAACAACAGACTATCATATCTCAAGAGATTAACATCACTGCCCGTGTCAAATAAAGCTGACATGCTATGACTGTTAATTTCGATATCTTTGAAAACCCTATTGCAATTCACGGCCAACAATACTTTGGATTCTCTCTTCTGGCCTCGATGTACTACTTGTCCCTTCATTGGACATTCCGTGGACCTGTGTCCTACTTGGCCACAGCTAAAACATCTAATGTCCCTCTTGACATTACACTCTCTCGCCAGATGCGAGCCATCCCCACATTTAAAGCACTTTCTTTCTTCCTTTTCGCGCTTAATTGGTGCATTCATTGTCGCCTGTGGACTTCGCCTAGAGGTTGACGCCTGCTGGCTAGGTCCACGGATTTTTTCGTAGATGGCGATCTTTTGCTTTAAGGAGTTAATCGTGGTTGCTTCAAATAGGATAAGCTTGTTCTGACGACTATCTGGAATACCTTCAATAAAATATTCGATCAAACTAGCCTCGTCTATATCGATAGCTTTCCCTATCTCCATCAGGCTATACAGATACTCTTTAAACGACTCGCTGCCCCTCTTTCCCCTACATCTTAGCTGACGGTGTACTTCAGCTGTAGATAGAGTCACTCCAAACTCTTCGAGCAATGCTTCCTTCAATCGTGCAAAAGTACTCAATCCCCTTTGTCTGCGTACAAAGAGCTTAGCGGCACCTTTGAGCAGTTGTTTTGAGTAGATATACTTTTGCAACTCACTCCATTTGACGGCAGCCGCATTTTCCTCGAATTCCTCTAACCACGAATTCACATCTGGTGGGCCTGTACCGTCAAACGACGAAAGCGAATCTTCTATTTCCCGAAGCGTAAATATTCCCCCTCTACCTTCATTGTCATGATTTGAGACCGTTTCAAAACTCGAGTTATGATCTCCGTCATTCTCACATTCGAAATGTAGGAGGAGCCTATCCTGTAGCACTTTTTTCACCCCTGTCGTTTCGAGTCCTAATTCTGTCAGTTTCGTTCGTAGTCCGTCCACAGTCAAAGCGAAAATAGCGTCCCTATCCATTTCAATTTATTTACTTTTCAATTTCGAACAAAAGAGAAACAAAAACACAACTGCCAGTGATCACTTACCCCTTTCTTTACAATATTCTTTTTCTTCTTCTCGATGTTTCGATGCTCTTCCTTGGCGTTGTTTGGCTCTCTTTCCTTCTCTGTTGTTCGTCGTTGTTCGTCGTTGATCGTCTATGTTCTGCTTTTGTTTGTTTTTGTTTTTTTTTTCTGTTTACGTGTGTTTGTGTGTACGGGATTGTGTACCACAATTTAACACCGTTTTAGCACTTTTCGTTCAACAGTTAGTTTTTCTCAGTTTTTCAGATTTTCAGTTTTTTGTTTAATTAACTACGCGACAATTTCGCATTCACACAATGGCACAAATGATGTTGTGGTTGTATTTCTTATTTCTTTGCAGCTGCACTTTTTGTCTTTTAACTGCGACGCGTCGTCGTGCGCCTTTCAAATAAACGCAATTAATGTTGCATGAATTGGAATTTGCACTGCTCACAATCACTATGTATTTACACTTTCGTTTTTAGGTTTTCGATGCGTCGTCGTGCGCCTTTCAAATAAACGCAATTAATGTTGCATGAATTGGAATTTGCACTGCTCACAATCACTGTGTATTTACACTTTCGTTTTTTAATGATCCAATGATCGCGGTTGAGTCCCCAAATTTGTAGGTTTCTGTTCAAATAAATACTCGAACACCGATTTCTGTTTAACTTTATAATTTTATTTAAATTCTTTATATGGACAATAAATGAAAATATCTGGCGAGTGACGCGCTGGCAGTGTTCACGACTTGATGGTTCGTTGAAGATTAAAATTAAATCTATTCTTTAGGGAATAGGGAGACAAAAGGAAATGGATAAAGACGCTAGTCTTCTTACGTCTGTGTTTGTGTGTCGAAGTAAATGTCAGTGTCAGTTAGTGTACAGTACAGGACGACTAAAGTGGCCTACAGTACGGGACGACTAATCCTACATGTATAGGTTTTTCAATGCATTTCAAATGGGAGGCCAAACCAATACATTTGCAATGGGTAGTCCTGTGTGCTGGGCTCAATAAAAGGTGAAAAGCCTGGGCTAAATTTCAAAAGCCTACGCTCAAAATTCAAAAATAAGAGTCAGTTAATTTCAAATATGTAAAAATAAAAACATATTTGTATGAAATTCAATTTTTAAGTATTTAAATAACAGAACAAAGTGCAGTGCAAAGTGTTTTTTAGCTTTTTGAATGGAATTAAACTATTATTTACGAATAAATAAAAAAAGAAGCATTTAAACATGTTCACATAGTTTACGTACACCTTTAAAAAGTGCAGTCATGTCCTTATAGTAATTTGTATTTGCCCACGATGAGGTGAGTTTTTTTGACTGAAAATTTGCAAAAAACGTCAAAAGTGACAGTATCAATATTAAACATCAAATTAAAAACAATTTGTTTAATCTTTGTTAAACATTTTGGTGGACAAAAATTCAATTTGTACAGATGAATGTTGTCATGAAAATAAAGTCATTGCTTCCAGCGCGCGTTTACTTTCACTCCTACTTCACGCACTTGGCCTGGATAAATACACCCCGCAAAGAGAGTGGCTTGGACCAAATCAAAATTCCTCTCATCAGCGATCTGATACACTGAACTTCCACAGACTATGTTTATCATCGATCATCACGCACCCTTCGGCAAATAACGTGGAACGACTTAACAGTTGGACGATCGGTCGATGAGAGACTTCGTTTGGTACAAGCCTTCCAGCATGCCGAGACTCATGGTGAAGTTTGTCCCGCTGGATGAAAGCCGGGAAGTGCTATGGTAAGCGATTTACTTTTTACTTAAAAAACAAGTCTAACAGAATGCTTCTACGGTCTGTTCCAAACCCAAAAGAGAAGAAGAAGAACTCCGAAAGATACAACTCGAGATGTCCTTAATTCTGAAATTTCAAATCTCTCAATGGAACTTGAAGATGTATATTCACACCTCACACCCAAGAAAGTGTGTGGAGAAGCTGATCAAGAAGGACATGATTCACCCGCTCACTGGTCAGAAGATGAGATGACATAAATCGATTGCAAAGAGGAACTCTACTAATCTTGCATAGAAGACCAATGTATGATTTATCTTCTCTTTTTCCAGGGTGGCAACGGATACGCAATCAAAACCGACAAATTGCATGCCAAGGAACAGCGGCCTGCCTTGCAAGTTTGAATCCCACGTTCTCTCAAAATGTTCCCAATAGTTCAAAATAAATTGCGTTCAATAAAAATATAGTTTGAGAATTGAGACCCAAATAGACGTTTAATTCATTGAGCGAAATAAACAATTTGTCCACACCAAAAACTCATACAAGCCGTTTTTTATGCCCAAGATGTGAAATGCCATACGTCTCATCGATCGCTGGCGGCGCAAATTCAAGTAGACATATCAGATTATTTTTTTAATTATTTCATGAAGAAAAGTGCTTTTATTGATTGTCAATAACAGCAGAAACCGAAAATGTAGCATAACCAATATTGAAGTCTCTTAAACAGTATCACTTTCCAAAAGCTCATTTCATTAATCACTAAATTAAATAGTATCACTTTCCACTTAAATCAAGTAAGAAAAGAAATTCATATTTGTTTACTTTTAATTGCTTTATATTCTTTGGCTTCTGGAATTGAATTAAGTGATTCCGTGAGATTATTCCGTTTCACTTGTGGAAGTTCAATAATCGTCTCCACAGGGCCACCTCTGCGACTAGAACGAGTCGCTTTCGCCGCAATCGGTCGAGGAGCCCGTGCTGAAGTCCTCACTGCTACGGCGCTTCGTCTGCTTTTCATCTTCCACGGTCGCCTCAGGAGTCTTGGATTTCGTCAATTCTGTTATCATCAGTGGATCGTCTTTGTTTGGCGTTTTAGCATCAGGGCGATCAGATGTTCTTTTTGGGGATTTCCTCGCATTCAATTCGGCTAGATGCGGCTTTTTGGGGTGTTTGGTGCTGGATCTGGTGGAAGCCTTACTTGGTAGTGGTTCTTCTTCTGGAGGAATTCACTGAATTCACTGAATCTTATTGATTTTTCTCGAATCTGGCATCGTTTTCTGCTTCAATTTGGTGTTCGTAGCTTGCTCGGTTTCCTTCTCGTTTTTTTTGGGAGATGTCTTCTTCCGAGGCCTCTCTTCTTCACCACCACTGCTGCTGGTTTTTGTCTCTTCCTTCGTAGCAGTCTTCTTTTGAGCTTCGACTTTCTTGCAAATTTCCGTGTTCATTTGTTTGCTTTGCATTTTCCATGGCTTTCCTCCTATGTCTTTTTGTTCCTCCTCAGGAATCTGGTCATCTAGATTCCCCGAATTCAATTCAGTTTCATTTTCCTTTACTTTTTTTCATCAAAATGTAGATTTACAGCATCAACTTGAAGCTAGAATGTGACGGCCTTGACCTTTTCGAGACATGAATTCGGGACTGAAAGTTAGATAGGGATTTGACCAATCGGAGAGAGTTTTTGCAGCATGTTAAATTAAATAATAATAACGCAGACAGTTCGTATAATTTGAAAAATACGATTTTGAAATGCGGTTCATTACTAAAAATGAAATTTGCTCCAATTTGAAGTGCAATCGCAAATCGCAATTGAATTTTCTTTGATTTTTTTAATCTGTCACTTTTGACAAAACAAAAACAAAAAACTGAGCCCAGACGCCATATTGAATTTTGTTTTCACCTCTTACACAGATTCACGGACACAAGAAAAGAGAGTAAATTGAGAGAATCACCACAAAAGTTTTTGGACAGTGATTTTTTAAAAAAGAGAGCGAGTTGCGATTCTAAGCAAATAGGTTCTCTATGGTTAAAAGTAGGATTTCGATTTGTTGTTGTTTCACATATAAATCAATGATCTGATCTGGATCATTGTGATAATAAAACGCAGCTAATTATGCTTTACTCACTTCAGCAAAATATATCAATATAGCTACGAATACTCAATTTAGTTTGAAAATTTCGTCAAATATTTTTATTTTCAACAACAAAAAAATATAAAATGTCAGTGAAGAAAAAATATTATTCGTCAAACATTATTTTTTATTGACAATAAAAACGTTCCTACACATGACATTTTTTGTCGTAGATTTTTTTCTTTTTTTTAGATTTGTTGCTTAGTTCGACTCACTACTTTTGAACCAGTTGAGTGTTCTGTACCGAATTTTGGGGGAATGTTAGGATAGTGGCGTAAATGGGTTTTAAGTAGAGTGGCGCGACAGCTCTTGAAGAGCCAAGGCCTAAGTGGCTTAATCTCATCAACGATTCTCTGAGTGCGTGTGAAGAATTGAGGGGACCTACAATTTAACGCCGATTCCGAACGGCAAAGTTGAGAAGCACTTTTTTCATGACTGGTTGATACTCTTGGAAGATTTGTCAGGTCTTCGTAAGAGGTAGTACCCGTGAAAGATGAAATAAAAACTTGGCCTGAGTAGGACACGAACCAACGACGTTCTGCTTAGCAGCCAACGCACTTACCAACTAAGCTACGGGAAACTGCTGGGTTTTAAGTATTTTGTACAAAATCGACCAGGCGTTTATGATATATGGCCAGGGAAGCGCGTAGTGGAGTAGCGGGGTAGCGGGAGTATGTAGAGGGTAACTGGGTGGCCGTTAGTGAGTAACGGGGTACCGGAGAAATAATGAAGAACGTAGTGGAAGCAACGATTTTAACAGGGCCTTTCAAAGATGAAGATGAATACCCATGATCCCGACCGATACAGCATTTCAATTTAAAAGATTTATTCTTTGTTTTGTTTCTCTTTTCTCAACCATTCAATCACAATGTGCCACTGCAAAGCGTGGCAGGGTACAGCTAGTACAGAATAAAAAAAAAAATATTTTTTAAAAATTCAAAAAAAAAATTTGAAATCCTTTTGAATACAAAATATTATTTGGACAATATCAACTTACTTAAAAAAAAAAATTACCCCGATCGGACTTTTATTTTTCGAGAAAATCTGATATAAAAAAAACGGTTCTATGGAAGGTACCGTTTTGAAGCAATACAAAAATATTTTTTACCTTAAAATACATCAATGTTTAAAAAAAATAAAATTCGAGGAAGTTTAAAAAAAAATCGTAGGAGCCGCTTTTGAGAAAATTGAAACTTATGGTTTTTGGCCAAAAATCGTATGGTGGCTACCCTAAATTTTGATCTTAAAAAAAAAAAATAAAAAAAAGACCAACATGAATTCGCTCAAACCTCCAATTTTTAAGTTTTAAGTCAATCGGACCAGTGGTTAAGGCTCTGGGTGCGTTTACAGACAGACAGACAGACGGACGGAATCGCCGCACCCACTTTTTTCGACTTCTCTATCAACGCAATGTCATATATCTCATCATTATCTCGACTTGAAAATATTTATCAATAACACCACTTCACATTGCTGCAGAAAATGGTAACTTGGAAATTATAGAAATGCTCCTTAACCACGGTGCTGATATAAATGCAAAGGCTGCTGTTGGGACTTCCCCCCTCGTGTATGCTATTGAAAATGAGAAAGACGATGCAGCCCAATTGTTATTACAACGAGGAGCTCGCTTATTTTCTGACAATGAAGGACGAAGTCCACTTCATTATGCTGCCTCACGGGGTTCATTGAAAATAATTAAAATGCTTTTGCAAAACGGGGCTCCTGTCAACGCGGTTATTACTTCCGGCTTCGAGAAAGGATATACACCACTTTACTGTGCCTGTTCCTCATCTGAAGTAGACATAGACACCATAGAATTTCTCTTAAGTAATGGAGCTGATGTTGATTTAATGACGAAAAATTGCTTGACACCTCTCCATATTGCAAGCCAAAGAGGAAATGTTCAAGTAATTAATTTACTTCTTAATTACAATTCTCATATTAATGTACGATCAAAAAATTTATATACCCCTCTTTACTTCGCAATCAAACGTCGAAAGGAAGATGCTGCGCTCATGTTGATACACCGAGGAGCTAAAGTTAACGATGAGTTTTGCTATGGGGACACAATTCTTGGTTTGGCACTAAGCCGGGGGTCATCGAGTACAGTTGAGGAAATTTTAACTCACTGTCCTGATCCGCAAGGTGAAATTGAAAAATGTAAAAACATATTCGAATGTTTATCTCAAGACATGATCAACATTCTGTTAAAGTATTGTTTTTATATTGAATTTCTTCACATTGCAATACGGAAGGGCTATATTCAAATAATCGAAAGCGTTTTGAAGGACAGACTTGAGTTGACTGCAAATTTTGATGATATTATAAACTCTTCTTTGCACATTGCTGTCGAAAGCGGACGAATTGAATCAGTCGAAGTATTAATCGCCTATGGGGCAGATGTAAATGCAGCAACTATAACAGCAAAACGAACCCCGCTTCATGTCGCCTGTGAAGGGAGTAAACCAAAATTAGTCCAAGTTTTGTTGAATCACAATGCTGATGTAAATTTAAGGGATAAAAATGGAAAGACAGCACTTTATTTTGCTGCAAGCAAATCCAGTACCTTGACTAAATTATTGCTTGAAAATAAGGCGAACGTAAATTCACAAGATAACGACGGTTTTACAGCTCTCCACTTTGCAATTGGTTCAAAAAATTATGACGTCATAGAATTACTTCTTAATTTTGGTGCTGACATTAATATCAAGGATAGAAATAACCATACCCCAATTGATATACTGAATCGTTGTCCAATATATTACGATGATCTTAAATGCCTGACCCTGACCCATGCATTAGCTCTTGAAGCTATCAATTTATACTACGCTAAAGATTTACGATCATCTTTATCAAAATTAGATTCCTCTGATCAGATAGAAATGGAATCACACTTTGAAAATTGCAAACAGGAAATTGAAAAGTTGAAATTGGTGAAGGTGCCCGGTTATAAATTGACTTGTTACGCCCTGATGACGAGGAGTATTCATTCTGTGGCAAGTTATGTTAAAAATGAAGACCTCATTACACATTTTCAATCCGATGACTTTACAACTGAATTCCCAATATATGCGCCGATTATTCAAGGCCGTTTGCGAAATGCTTTCCAAAGACGTCCACTGATTTGCGGTGCAGGTGACTTTTTCAATTATTACTTTCAACTGCCGTATGTATGCATTGACCATATACTAAGCTGCTTGAGTTCGGATGATTTGAAGAACGTCAAGGATGCAATGTAAATCGCTTCTACCTTATATTAAGACTTCTAAACCTTTGTTTTCAACAGCACCAAAAAATATATATGTATTGTGTTTGTATGAATATTATTATTTTCTTTTGTTTGTATTTTTTGGAATAAACATAATTATATGAATTGCTGATGAGTTTGTTTGGTTAAACGCACTAATGTCGGGAACTGTTGGTTCGAAACAGAGATCATTACGCTAATTTCAAAGACTGCTTGGTACAAAAAATATGGAGTTAGGAAAAATTAAGATTAAACCTCGGAAACACACAGGAACCTACTTAGCTAAACTTTTGTCATTACATCTGCTTCTGTGGATTTGACATATATGAAGCTCATGATGGTTGGGTGTTTTAGGATCTGGGGGCGTATGCTGTATTTTTTCCTACACACCAAATGCTTACTTTACTTCAACGTGGTAACCACCGGGTACTTGAGAAACTTGTAAGCGCGGGTGCAAAACGGAGTAATAAAAGCACCTAATCAACGTTCCGAGGAACAAATGTCGACTCTGACCACTTTCTTGTAGTAAGTTTAGAGCTGGATTATCAAATGAAAAAAAATAAAAAACACGCACGGGCCAAAAAAAGAAGTTCAACATCGATTGCCTTAGCGCCCCGGAGAATTCAAGATACTACAGTGACCGCCTGAGTGAGAGACTCTCCGCCGTCCACCGAAATGCCACAGAAGTCAACACCTTGTGGAACCAATATCGCGAAATAAAATAAATACTTACTTAAGGTGGCGCTACAGTCCGTTGTGGACTTGGCCAGTCAGCTCGGTCCCTAGATAGCTGTCTCCAGTTTTGCACTCCAAGTTGATTGAGGTCCTCTTCCACTTGTGTGCGCCACCTGAGTCGCGGTCTTCCTCTCCTTCTGCGTCCCTCGGGAATAGTGTCGAAGACTTTCCGGGCCGGAGCATTGGTGTCCATGCGCTCTAAATGACCGAGCCATCTGAGTCTCTGGACCTTGACCCTTCTGGCTAAGTTCACGTCGTTGCACAACCCGTAAAGTTCGCTGTTGTATCTCCTTCTCCATTCCCCATCAATGCACACGGGGCCAAAGATGACCCGAAGAATTTTCCTCTCGAAACAGCCTAAGGCACATTCATCCGATTTTGTTAGGGTCCATGCTTCTGCACCATATAGCAGGACAGGGATGATGAGGGTGTTGTACCTACAGTTTAACCTTAGTTGCTCGAGAGAGGGCTTTTCCACTCAGTTGCTTTCTTAGCCCAAAGAAACAGCGATTAGCAAGAGTAATTCTTCGTCTTATCTCAGCGCTGGTGTTATTGTCCGTGTTGATAGCGGAGCCTAGGTAGACAAACTCCTTAACTACCTCGAAGTTGTATGCGTCTATTGTGACGTTCTGTCCGAGCCGTCAATGTTGGGTGTCCTTACTCGAAGACTGTTGAAATTAACATTTATATACACTAGTCAAAACAATTAAAGGAACACTTGAAAAAACTCAAAAATGGAGTGGTTTTTTTAAAGGCTGTATCTCAGTAGAAAAAAGTCGGATTGAAGTGAAATAAAAAGTTTTTCAAAGGTTATCATTTTTTCTTTTCAAATTATTTTGAGTTAAAAAAGTACCGTTAGTCGTTTTTGCTTGAGCGAAAAAAATGTTCACTCAATTTCAAAATCGAAAAAAAAATAAACTTTGAGGTTTCATAAAATGAACGGAAATTTTTTTTCAATCCAACCAATCTAAGATTCAATTTTAGAATTTTGTTGGCTATAATTCACTGTTTGGTTCAGATCGCTACGATTTTTTTTCTAATCAAAAAATGGGTTTACATGCAAAAACACAATTTTGACTTTGGACCCTAATAACTCTGCTAAATATTGACTTACAAAAAAATAAAGGCAGATTTGAAAAATTTGTTAAATTTTCTACACAAAAACATTTTGAAAAAATAAAAATATTGCTTTTTTCAATTTTTTCTATCAATTTATAAAAAGGTCCAAAATACGCATTTTTCAACTTTTTCATAAAAACTTCCGTTATTTTGTGGTTTTCAGTGATACAACTAATTTGAGGCTTAATTATTAAAGCTCATAAAATTTCCTTGATTTTGGTGAAAATTTCACATTAATTCGATTAACCGTTTCTCTGTTTCGATCAATCAAACTTGCGAAACACTTTTTGTTTCAATTTTAAGGAAAGCTTTGTTTTTTCTTATTTTTCTGTTCTTTTGAATTTGTTTATTTTTTAAATTTTTTTTATTTTTTTCATTATCACTATGATTTTGTGAAATTCGGACGAATTTTCATCAAAATCAAGGAAATTCATCCGAATTTCACAAAATCATAGTGATAATGAAAAAAATAAAAAAAATTTAAAAAATAAACAAATTCAAAAGAACAGAAAAATAAGAAAAAACAAAGCTTTCCTTAAAATTGAAACAAAAAGTGTTTCGCAAGTTTGATTGATCGAAACAGAGAAACGGTTAATCGTATTAATGTGAAATTTTCACCAAAATCAAGGAAATTTTATGAGCTTTAATAATTAAGCCTCAAATTAGTTGTATCACTGAAAACCACAAAATAACGGAAGTTTTTATGAAAAAGTTGAAAAATGCGTATTTTGGACCTTTTTATAAATTGATAGAAAAAATTGAAAAAAGCAATATTTTTATTTTTTCAAAATGTTTTTGTGTAGAAAATTTAACAAATTTTTCAAATCTGCCTTTATTTTTTTGTAAGTCAATATTTAGCAGAGTTATTAGGGTCCAAAGTCAAAATTGTGTTTTTGCATGTAAACCCATTTTTTGATTAGAAAAAAAATCGTAGCGATCTGAACCAAACAGTGAATTATAGCCAACAAAATTCTAAAATTGAATCTTAGATTGGTTGGATTGAAAAAAAATTTCCGTTCATTTTATGAAACCTCAAAGTTTATTTTTTTTCGATTTTGAAATTGAGTGAACATTTTTTTCGCTCAAGCAAAAACGACTAACGGTACTTTTTTAACTCAAAATAATTTGAAAAGAAAAAATGATAACCTTTGAAAAACTTTTTATTTCACTTCAATCCGACTTTTTTCTACTGAGATACAGCCTTTTAAAAAACCACTCAATTTTTGAGTTTTTTCAAGTGTTCCTTTAATTGTTTTGACTAGTGTAGAAACACTGTGTCTAGAAATACTTTCAGCTCTATCGGCAATTCCTTGGGAAATATTTCTCCCACGGAATTTTTCTCTTCTCGAGAACACATTCCTCCTATCGGGAATTCCTCGCGGAATGCTTTTTCCTGGGAACAAGTTTTACCAACATAAAAATGAGAAAAAAACATTCGAACATAGCATTCGAATATTTTGACATTTCATTTTAAAGAAAAAACAAAGAAGTTAGTTTGTGTTAAAAGTTTTAATTAATAAAAATGCAAAGATTATCAGTGTTATTGTTATTAGAAGAAGAACGAAGAAGGCGAAATGAGCCGAGAGCCATATTACGTGGTTTAAGAGATCATTCAAATCCCTTCGATTTACCACAAGCACAAGCAAGTATGTTGAAATAGCTATTCGTTTGAATCATCACATGTTTATGAGTTTATGCTTTGATCCACATATTTTACAATTATTACAGAGTTGGTTAAAGTTAAAATTTTTGGACATCATTCTTACTTTTATTTGTGACAAAACCATTAAGTGTCCGTGGCTTAGTTGTAAGGTGCATTGGCTTCTAAGCAGAACGTCGTGGGTTCGATTCCTCCTCGTGCCCATAGCTTTTATTTCATCTTTCACGGGCACTGCCTCTTTCAAAGAACTGACCAAACTTCCAGGAGTATCAATTTGTCATGAAAAAGTGCTTCTTAACTTTGCGTTCGGAATCGGCGTTAAATTGTTGGTCCCCTCAATTCTTCGCACGCACTCAAAAAACTGTTGGTGAGAGTAAACCACTTAGGCTTTGGCTCTTCAGGAGCCATTTGCAATGTCCTAGTTTTTTCCATTAAAAATTAAATTTTCGACTTGCATGGAATTTGCAGAATTAGACCTTACAAAATCAATCATTTTAGTTAGTTTTAATAACTACGTTTATTTATTTATTTATTTTTGTTCTAGAGATAAAACATTTGTTAATAACTTTTGGGATTCCCTTGCAAAATTGTGACGGAATATTCCACGAGAAAGAGAAGAAAATTTCTCATAAAAAAATAGTTCACGATAGGTAGATATTTCTCGCGGAATTTTTCCCTAATTTCGAAATTAGTTCACGATACCTATCTTTCGAATAAGGGAAAAATTTCTCGAGAAATGCAATTCACGATAGCCCTGTTTGTGTTTTATTCATTTAAATAATCTAATATGTTTTGTTTTATGTTGCTATGAAAATAATTTTCTATTTTACTTCACATTGAAAAATTAATCGAGTAAGTTCCTTAATAATAAAATAAATTTGTTACTCTTTTGTAAAGAATTCGTTTTTCTTTTGGCTATACGGCGAACCACACTCTACGTGTTTGAACTGCATATTGCTACAGGTTATGGGCCCAGTCCCCAGTGTGAGCCAGAAGAAACGAATATAATATTGCTACAGAAACGTATTGAAGAAAAATGACTGAAACTGGAAAAGTCTGTCATACAAAATTGAATAACAAGAATTATTCTGTCTGGAAATTTAAGACGGAATTGGTCTTAATAAAGGAAGGCTTACTTAATTATGTCAAAGATCCTAAGCCAGAAGTGGCTGATGAAGCTTGGAAGAATAAAGACAATCAAGCAAGAGCAATAATTGCTCTATTGGTCTTATGATTGAAGATGACCAGCTTGTGCATATAAGGCGTGCAACAACAGCAAAAGATACATGGGATGCTCTGAAGAGTTATCATGAAAAGGGAACATTAAGCAACAAAGTACAAATAATGCGAAGTATCTGCAGTTTACGGCTTGAAGAAGGCGGTGATGTCCAAGTCCACATTAACAAGATGACTGAATTATTCAAAAAATTAAGAGATATCGGAGAAACTGAGCTCTCTGACAAATGGAGCGTAGCCATGTTACTTAGCTCTTTGCCAAGAAGTTTCGACACCTTAATAACGGCTCTAGAAACTCGACCAGAAAATGATTTGACTTTCAGCTTGGTTCAATCAAAGCTGTTAGCAGAATTTTCTAGAAGAACTGAAGTCGATGTTGCTTATAAAGAAACAGCCTTAAAGATAGCAACTAAAAGAGAAAAGATTTGTTTCTTTTGCAAATGTAAAGGACATTTCAAGCAAGATTGCGAGGAATATAAAGAATGGAAGTCCCACAAGGCGAATAAAATTGAGAATCTGTAACGAGCTGTATTGTCTCAAAAGGGATAGCGCTGGTATGCTGGTAGCCACTATAGCTCGTCGGTCGGTGTGGTTCTTTCCCTTAGCTCGTACAAAAGAAATTCATACCAGTCTTGTACCTTAGGTGTTAGAGGTACGCGAGATACTCTTCTATACCCTCCCTACCATGTCGTCATACTCGCCTAGACGACCCTTTGCTCGGCATCTTCTCCCTTTAACCCTCCCCCATTCTCCTCACCTTCACCTCTTAAAATGCTCTTCTTACCAAATCATGTTGCTTCTTACTTCATTCGTTCAATAAACATCATTTGAATTCATTTTAGTATAAAATAGTTTGATTCGTTTTATTTAAAGTAAATTTGAGTAAGTAAAAAGTTAAGTAAAATGAGATTTATTAAGTTTAATTTGACCGTTAATTCTTTAATGTATAGATCTCTTAATGTGTGGTTCGATCTCTTCTTTTCTTTCTATTCTTAATTCGAAATGTTATTTTATATATAGCTTCAATAATTCGTTTCAAAATCTTTGCTTCTAGATTTCATAAAATTTAAATATATATATATATCGATATAAAATAATAAAATGAAACTCACCCCTTTTTTTGTTCCGAAGAAGTGATCACTGCTGCTGAACTTGGGTCTTTTATATGTGTTAGTTTCTCCTTTACGAGATGAGGTTATAATTTAAATTTTATGTAACTAACAACTCGATTTTGAAATTTCAACGGCCTTTGTGCCAATTTTACTTATTTCACCTCCGATTCCGGTTCGGACAAAAGATAAAAAGGGGAGATCGCACTCACCACTTAACTTATTTCAATATTGAAAATTGAATGCAAATTGAATTTAAAGACAAAAACATAAAAAAAATCTAATACAAAAAAATGTACAAAAAAAAATTGAACTGGCCTTAGGCTGTATTCGAACTCGTGCGTCGGGCTCCTGGGACAATGGTACAGTTCTCTGTGCTATTTCGTATGTTGAAGTTTTCTGTTCTTGTGGCTGCTTTAGCGATGTGGTTTGGGCACGTGACTTCTGGTTTTTGCAACTAGCCACTGGCTACCGATGGTCAGTTTCGTAATTGTGTTGAATTACTCGTTGAATTTAAAATGAATGTCTGTATTTATATAAGAGTCAAAACTTTTGTTTAAATTTGAACTCGACTAGGCACTTGCCGATTATAACATTATCAAATCTTTTAATTTTAAAAAATACTTTGAATTAATAGTGTGACACACTTTTACATTTGACTTTCAAATGTTCTTCAAACGATTTGGTTTTATGGTTTTCTAATGGTATTCTGGTTTGTATGGGCTCACGGTTCTTTATCGAATGATTATTCTGTTAAAGAAGTGTCCCCTAGCAACCTTCGATTTTTTTCTTTTCCTACTTATTTACCAATCCATCACACACTAACTTAAAACCTTTCTCCCAATTTTCAAGCCCATTCGACAACGTATAAGCCTTACACCCTTACATTTAAACCTTCGGTCAAAGTCACTCAAGGGAAGTTGCGCCTGAAGTCAACTTTATTTTTGCCTCTTTGCTTCCCTGTATTTTCCATAGAGGACATATATTACCTAGAGGCCCGACTTCGGTGGTTCGCTCTCTTTCGGCCTACAAGCTGAAATTTTCACATTTATACCTTAAAAGTGCATAAGTGTTAGTTTCCCAATGCATTTCTTATGGGAACTCTCACTAATACTTATGCAATTTTAAGGCATGTGTGCCCATTACAGTCGTGGTGTAAAACCTCTAGCTCAAATTTCAAAAAAGTAGATTCCGTTGAGCTAAAATTTTTCAAAAAAAACCTGAACATGCAAAAAAATTCATGTAATATGAAAAATAAATATATAATTTTGTTTCTTTGCACTTTAAGCATATAATAACATTATTGTTTGCCAATATTTGTATCAAAAATATTAAAAAACTTAAAAAGAACGCAAAAAAATCGAAATAGTACGCGACACCCTTAGGAACAAACAATATTAATACTACAATCGGGCTTTTAGTTTCTTATTTGCTGTGGTGACATTTTTGACAGCTAATGTCAACAATATTTGACATTTTCATTTTTCTTAAATAGAAAAATGCAAGGAAAGGGTAAGTGTTATATCTGGCAACACTTTTGTAAATTTTTAATAATTCTAATGTCATTACATTTTCATACACATGTCATTCTCTTTTCATACATACATTTATGTCATTTTTTCTTTTTGTAACTCAGTCACATTTTGTCACTCTTACTCTTTAGATCAAGTTTTCAAATAAACTTATATGAAGTAAATTAAAAAGATTCTTTAATTCATCATAAGAGATATAAAATTGGCGACGAGCTAAAAATTCATCAAAAATTCAACTAGTTAAAGTCAAATTCAACTCTTAGGAAAAGAAATTCAATTATGGCTGAAGAACAAATACAAAAACTAGTCAAATTAGTAGCCGAACTATACACGATGCAAGCCAACAGCGCACGTGATTCGATTTCTCAAAATTCTAAATTTTCTTTTCCAGAGTTTAACATCAGTTCTGGGGAATCATTTACAGAATACATAGATCGTTTCAAACTCCAACTTGATCTATGCAAAATTCCGGAAGAAACAAGAGCAGCACAACTTCGTGTCCACATGGGAGCTAACCTAAATACCACGCTGTCTAACCTATCTTACCCCAACGATGTCAGTACGCTCTCGTTCAACAAGATTGTCGAAATCCTAAGTACACACTTGACTGAATCGAAAAATAAATTCAGCGAAGCCATACGTTTTCGAAGTATTTTACAAAATTCTGACGAGTCAATTCTCGCTTTCGAAGAACGTCTTAGAGCCGGAGCAAGACACTGCGAATTCACGTCATTTCTC
This sequence comes from Sphaerophoria taeniata, assembly GCA_943590905.1. Taxonomy (NCBI): domain Eukaryota; kingdom Metazoa; phylum Arthropoda; class Insecta; order Diptera; family Syrphidae; genus Sphaerophoria; species Sphaerophoria taeniata. The sequence continues at coordinate 267,815,601 of OX016540.1, forward strand.
GATTATTCTTTAATAGTGCAGTTCATTCACGGCGTGCTAAGAGATGACATTCGTGACGCTATAATCGCTAAAAAACCCGAAAAATTCGTTGATGCTGTGAAGATTGCCACAACCCTTGAAGCCACGAGGCTGGCTTCCAATTCAATAAAAAATTCAGCAATAAATAATTCATCCATACACCAATTCGTGCACGAGTCTCTACCGCGTATCAAAAAATCTTCTGGAAGTCGTCCACGCTCGAAGAAAACAAAAGAAAATCATCAAAATACCAGAGGTACGCCAAAACATAATTGCTTCGGCTGCGGGGGAAACCACTGGCGTCAAGACTGCAAGTTCAAAGATGCAGTGTGCCATTCATGCCAGGGTAAATGACACATCGCTTCTGTATGCCGCCGAAACAAAGTCCAAAAAGTAAACGAAACTAAAGAGACTATAAACAGTGTAAATTCAACTGATATTAACAGCACCTATTTCTTACAAGATTCTATCAACAAGATAAGTGAAAGAATTCCACCAATTCTCATTGACGTACAAATCAACAATCAAAAACTAAAAATGGAACTAGACACTGCTGGAGCATGTTCAATGGTAAGTATCGACACATTTAAAACCTTACTGCCATTGGAACAGCTCACACCATCAGACAATGTTTTCTTGTTTCACAAAAAATACATTTAAGTGTCGACGCGCTGACGTTAATGTCACATTTCAAGGCCGTACAAAATTACTTACATTATATGTAACCGATTTTCCATCCGATAGCATTTTTGGTCGTGAATGGATAGTTCATTTTGTTGATTTGATAAACTTTGAACAGTACCTAAAAATCCAGAAAATTTCATCATTGCCCGAAATTCAAACTGAGCACAGAAGTTCTATTGACAGATTGCTAATTAAATACGATGATTTATTTTCCGAAACTGCAGGTACCATTGTTGGACCACCCATTGACATACATTTCAAACAAAATTCTGAACCGGTTTTTGTGAGAGCAAGACCTGTTCCTTATTCACTTCTAAATGCGTACGCTGCTGAAATAGATAAAAAATTACAATCAGGTTTCTACAAAAAAGTCAGTTTTTCTCGATGGGCATCGCCAACGCATGTTGTTGTCAAAGAAGGTAAGATTCGCATCACTGGAGACTATAAATCAACTTTAAATCCACAGCTTATTGTCGACGAACATCCAATACCAAAAGCGGAAGACATCTTCAACAAAGTTCGCGGTGCAAAATTCTTTTGTCGGCTTGATGTGACAGACGCATTCATGAGTTTACCTTGCAGTGAAGAATTTTCCGAAGCAATGACACTTAATACACCCACTCACGGTCTCATTCAGCCAACCAGAGCCCAATACGGCGTTGCAAGTATACCTGCTATATGGCATCGAAGAACGGAAGAAATCACACTAGGCCTTACAAATACAATTAATTTCTTCGATGATTTTTTGGTTTATGCTGAATCTGTTCATGAGCTGTTGATAGCCTTAGGCCGTGTGTGAATTGCGTTAAAATGTGTATTAAAACTTGACGTTTGGTTAAAACTTGACACTAGCGTGGTGAATAAAATGGGTTAAAATTCATCCTGCTGTGGAGCAGGTTAAATGGGTTAAAATTTTGACGTGTCTTTTTTTCAAATAAATGATAGAGAAGTTTGCTTCTGTTTTGTTGATTTGTTCTATTTTTCTCCGTTTTATTTAGTTCTATGTAATAACGAATTAATAATTGCATTGATATTTCGAGAGACTGAAATGAAATACTTTTTTTTTATCTTATTTCAAAGCCAAAAAACAAAATAATTTGTCTTTCTTTTGAGAATGATAACAGATGTCAGCTGGGAGAACATGTTTTGCAGTATTACCACATGGAAAAAATCAATCATCCAAAAAGGGAAATTTTCGTTTGAAGATTTTTTACTATTGCTACAAAATATCAAATTACCACTGCAAAATTGAGAAAAATAAATAAACCAAAGTGTGTTTGTAATTTTTAGTGACTTTTCAATGAATTCGCTGCTTAAAGTTTGGTTTTGAAAACAAATTTATTTTACCTAGATGAACAAAAACATCTTTCGTTGAGGGGATTTCGTAAATCATGAGGGAAATTTCTTAGTACTACGCAGAAATGTTGGTTAAAAAAAATCCCTTTTAACGCAATTCACACAGCAAATGGCTAAATTTGTTCCCTTTTTTCACCAAACGTCAAATTTTAACCAAACGTCAAGTTTTAATACACATTTTAACGCAATTCACACACGGCCTTAGAAGCTACATTCGTAAAATTTCAACAATCTGGTCTCAAACTCCGTCGATCTAAATGCGCCTTTCTCTTACAGTCAGTGGAATTCCTGGGTCATCTTATAGACGGATCAGGTATCCACAAGTTAAATAAGCACGTAGTCGCAATACGAGATGCTCCGAAGCCTGCAACACCGAAGGAAGTTCAAAGTTTTTTGGGTAAAATAACTTATTACCATTCGTTTATTCCAAATCTGTCATTCATCGCCGCACCTCTTCGTGAAATGCTTAAGAAACCAAAATTCCAGTGGACTCCTGAAGGAGAAAGAGCTTTTCAAGCGTTAAAAGAAGAACTCATGTCCGATCGTGTCCTAATCCCTTATCACCCGGAATTGCCAATATTACTTGCTGTCGATGCGAGCCCTGTCGGCTTGGGTGCAGTTCTATCGCACCGAATGGTGGATGGAAGCGAGCGCCCAATTGCTTATGCCAGCAAATCAATGAATTCAACTGAGCGTTCATACCCACAAGTTTACAGAGAGGCCCTCGCAATCGTTTGGGGTGTCAAAAAATTCTTCCAATATCTATATGGCCGAAAATTCACGATATTTACGGATAACAAACCGCTGTCTCACATATTTGCACCAAACGCCTTATTGCCAAAATTCACTCTATCAAGATGCTGCAACTACGCTAGTTTTCTTGCTAATTTCAATTATGAAATACAGTTGAAGACCTCAAGTGAAAATTCAAATGCTGACTACCTCTCTCGCGCTGTAAGCAAAGAAAATTCTTCGGATGCTGTCAATCTTCTTTCGCTAACAGAGAAAGATGACTTCGATCAGTTTATCCAGCAACAAATACGCCAAATGCCCGTCACCGCTGATGAAATTGCCTCAGAGACAAAGAGAGATCTCGAACTTTCTCCAATACTTTCTGCATTACAAGATGGACGTAACTTATCATCAATTGGCTGCACAGGTAATGAGCTAAATTATACACAATCTTGTGGTTGTATCTTACTAGGGCACAGGCTTGTTATTCTAAAGAAATTTCGTGTGCTCCTCCTTCAAGAACTTCATGTCGCTCATATAGGAATAACCAAGATGAAAGGAATAGCTAGATCACTTATTTATTGGCCCTCGATTGACCAGGACATAGAACGACTAGCTAAATCATGCCCCGAATGCCTAAAGCATGCAAAATTGCCACCCAAATACAATGTGCATCATTGGGAGTATCCATCTTCTCCATGGGAGAGAGTCCATATTGACTACGCGGGCCCAGTTCAAGGGAAATACTTATTGATTGTTGTAGATTCCTACTCCAAGTGGACTCAAGTAAAGATTACTTCGTCAACCACTTCTGATGCCACATGCAAATTACTAGCAGACATTTTTTCAATATTTGGAATACCTATTACTATCGTTTCAGATAATGGCCCACAGTTTTGTTCGGACACGTTTCATCAGTTTTTGAAAACACAAGGCGTCCTTTATCACAAACGAACGGCACCGTACCATCCATCAACTAATGGCCAAGCTGAACGATATGTCCAGACCATCAAGAGGTCGCTTCTTCTTTCTGGTGCTAACTCAAGCAATCTTCAACAATGCATCAACCAGTTCTTGCTTCAATTTCACAAAGCTCCACACCAGACCACGGGACAACCTCCTTCACTTCTTTTCTTAGGCAGAACAATAAGAACCCGTCTGGACTGCTTAAGACCGGAGTTAAAACTTAAAGTTTTAGAAAAACAACAACGAGAAGTTATTCATCATCCTCGACAGTTCGAAGCAAATCAACGAGTAATGTTTCGCTCATACAGTTCTACATCCCCATCATGGTTACCCGGTACGATCATCTCTAGACTTGGTGATCTTCACTATGAAGTCGAATGCAATGGAGTTCGTCATAAAAGGCACATCGACCAGCTAAGAGGATATTTATCACCTGAACAAAATTCATCAATCCCAGCTTCGGACCCATATGAGAAATCAGACAGACGGATTCAATACCCCGAAAGTCCAGTTGCTAAAAGCACACCATCTGAGACTAATGTTCAAGCAGACCCACCTGACATTCCAACTCTAACTCATGCATCCGAGCAATCAACTCCAGCTTCTATCAGGACCAATAAAAGACGAAGATCTCCAATTTGCAGTTTACCTCGACGCACGGGAAGAAGTCCATTGAGATATTCACCCTAAATGATAACGAGCGGGGAGATTGTTATATCTGGCAACACTTTTGTAAATTTTTAATAATTCTAATGTCATTCCATTTTCATACACATGTCATTCTCTTTTCATACATACATTTATGTCATTTTTTCTTTTTGTAACTCAGTCACATTTTGTCACTCTTACTCTTTAGATCAAGTTTTCAAATAAACTTATATGAAGTAAATTAAAAAGATTCTTTAATTCATCATAAGAGATATAAAAGTAAGTATGGCAAACAATATTTTATATTTTTATAATTTTATTGAGAATAATTTTAGACTCAACCCACAACTCCATTGTATGCGAAAACATGCCCTTAGCGCATGCATCTGGTGTCCGAGAGCAGCTATTCAATAGACATCGTACGGAGCAAATCAAAGGACTTATATAAAGTATTCGAATTCACGATCCAGTCTTGGCTCCGAAGATACATCTTCCCGGTCATGCTGAGTCTTACAATCCTCCTCCAGAATATTCGATGCCAAGGAAATGAAGGAGTGGGAGCGCATGAAGGACGAGCCGCAGAAGCGTAAGTTGCGTTTTATGCTTCAAAATACAAGTCGATACCTGCGTGAGGGATTCTTTCGTTGTTTGGTTTTGTATCTCTGTCCGAAGGCCAAGCGTATGAAGCTGAACATCGTTGCTGAGTATCTTATTCCCAAGCTTCCAAGTCCAAGAGAATTGTAAGCGTTCCCAACCACTGAGAGAATGGTCTATCGTTGGCATACGGACATCATCGGATCGGTCAGTCTGGAGCCCAAAGGCGATTACATTGTTTCCGGATCGGTTGACACTACAGTCAAAAGTAATTCTATCACAATTGCTTCTAAGAACAATCTTCCGAAAACCTTTCTCTCTTTCAGTTTGGAAAATTGTCACCGGACGTTGCATTCGAACCATCGAAACCGGAGACACGGTTAATATTGTTCCACTGTTAATCATTAACGAAGGAACTTTCGAATGCAGTGATTCAGGAATCCAACTCCAAGCAATGGACAATTCGCATGTCTCATTGGTGTCTCTAAGCCTTCGATCTGATTGTTTCGATAAATACCGATGTAACCGAAACATTTCAAGCAACCTCGGTAGCATGACAAAAATTCTAAAATGCGCCAACAATGAAGATAAAGTTACTGTGAAGGCTAAAGACAATGCCGACACAGTCACCTCTATGTTTTGAGTCACAGAATCAAGAAAAAGTGTCTGACTACGTTGCTAAAGTGAGTTCCTGAAATTCCCAACATAATCCAATAACTATCCTAAATAAGAGCATTAAACGCTTCCCAACGATCTCATCGTCAATGTCATCGTCAACATCAGGCCCCACAAAAGCGCTCCGTCTCAAATCGCCAACCCATTCCAAGCCAAATGACACAACCCAACAACGTGGCAATCGACTATCCATAAACTACAAAGCTCAAAAGACTGATCGAGTGTCTCCAATTGCTAAAAACACCACCTGTCTCAGAAAAAACAAACCTCACCGCTGCTAGAACGCAATGTCCCAGAAATCAGGATCGTCGATAGTGTATTGCCACCAGCTACACCACACACAATTACTCGTACAGCATCACACATGCACAAGGAAAATGTAAGTCCCTTGACGGCAGGCAATGTCCTCGATTTCATCGACGAGATGCAATACACTCCTGCAACCGAAACAAAGCTGAAACTCGCTCAATTCAACAAACTCGATTACCTCTCCTCGCTGCCAACTCCAATCAATCGTAATACCTCCACCACCGATGAAAACTACCTCTCCCGACAACTACGGCCTCGACGCCTAGCCACCGAGCCCTCAGATGATGAAATAAGTCCTATAATCCCAAAAAACCAACCTCGTATCAAGCAAGACAATACGGAGAACTACGAGAACGATGCGGCTCATCTCAACATCGTTCAGACGCCACTGATCAACGAGAAAACCTTCGACCTGAAACACATGGACAAGTCCGACTTGGCTCTGAGTGACTTGCAGGAAAGTTTCAAAGCACCTTGTGATCGAATTGTCTTCAACAAAACCGCGACCGTCACACCAGCCGTCTCCCGGCCATTGTCAATGATCGAGGAGGAGGAAACAGCCAATATTGCTACTCAAGCTAATAAGAAAAACCTATGTGTTCAGTTAGTCAAGCCATTTAGAGGCTTTGACGAAGTTCAGAATGTTAGTACCTGGCGTACTAGAGTTCTTCTAAATCCCCGAAGAAATAGTTACCAAGCAGTTTCTTCCTTTGATGGGAGAGTGCGGGACAGTGACACAGAAAGTGCGAAGTGTCTTCATGCACCTCCTCGTCACCACATCCTCTGCATATGTAGATCATCTGAACTGATTCTCGTCTTTTTCATATGATAACCTAACAGATTATGTACGGTGATTATGCTTACAAGAGATCGAAGTTGGAACCATTCTTGTCAGTTGTTTGACTCATGGGAACGAGTCGCATTTAAACCCACGAACTTGAAAAAATCTTCCCAAATACACGTTTTCTTTTTAAATGAAACATTTGATTTTTTTTCAGTTCAATTTACCCCCCTATTAGCGCTGGCGAGTCGAACGTAAAAACATGTGAGTGTGAGATTTTCGTATTACGGTTGGCGAATCGAGAACCTAAATTCGACTTTATGTCACACGTTTTTCGAAGTTGGATCTCACTGTATTGTGAGAATCGAACGTTCGTTAATTTGAACGTATTTTGTGTTTTAATTTGTCGAACGATACACATTGAGTGAGAAAAGGTCGAAACTTGAACAAAAGTAATATTTTTGTCCGATATTGCTAGATTTTCGAGAAAAAGTTATGAAATTCAGAAAGAGAAACTTCTTGCTGTATAAAAGGCAGCAGAAAAAAGAAAAGAAAATGGAAATCTTGACAAAAACCGTCGACAAAAAGAATACCTATAGGAATGGAAAAGAAAAATCCTTAAATTTGAAAAATCCAATTAGATTTATTGATTTTATAGAGTCAAGACTTAATTGTCCATAGAATGGACTTGACTTGAATTGCACTCCAATGTTTGCTTTTACAATCTGCAAAGATCCCATTATTTTGTTTTTTCTACGTTGGGCTATTATATTGCTTGGAGTGATGTAGGTATTCCAGCTGTTGGCATGCTATGGCTTTCTTTGCAATCTCAGGATCTGCAATTCGGTATTTATATAAAAGTTGTTCAAGGTAAAGCACGCGTTTACAATTTGTTTTGTCTTGAAGGAGCGTAATGCATTTTCCTTTAATTTAAGAGACATCTAAAACGAGTTTTAACTACACCAACAGTCCTTTTTATTATATTTCTGGCTTTAGTGTATTAAATAGAGTGGCGCGACAGCTCTTGAAGAGCCAAGGCCTAAGTGGCACATCAACAATTCTCTGAGTGCGTGTGAAGAATTGAGGGGACCTACAATTTAACGCCGATTCCGAACGGCAGAGTTGAGAAGCACTTTTTCATGACAGATTGATACTCTTGGAAGATTTGTCTGTTCTTCACAAGAGGCAGTGCCCGTGAAAGATGAAATAAAAACTTTATGGGCGCGAGTAGGACTCGAACCCACGACGTTCTTCTTTTAGCAGCCAACGCACCTTACCACTAATCTACGGGCAACTGCGGCTTTAGCGTATTGCTTATTGAATAAATTGTCTTGAACCAGAATCCAGAACTTACGTTTCTGAAAGGAGCAATCAACAAAAAAAATATTAACATGAAACGTTGAGCGTTCCCCTTTTCGATTTCAAGACAACAGAAAACAATTTGTTTTATTCTAAACATTTATGATTTGACGTTTAATTTATTTGTTTTTCTTTTTTTTTAATTTCGAACTCAGTTCGAACTCGAATTGTAAAGTTCGCCAACCGTAATATGTCGACTGTGTGAGTTCGCCAATGAAAACTTCTCACGTCGAACGTTCGACTCGCCAGCGGTAATAGGAAACTTAAAGTTTTCTTTATTTTTATTAAAATTAAAACTTAAATTATATGATAGTGAGGCTTCATTACGTTCTAAATTTAAAGGTACAAGTTTTAAGTTAGTCTATTGCTTATCTATGGTCTTTGAAAAAGACTAGGAATCGAGAATTAATCTACTTCTTCAACAGTGGGTCCAGTATGGCCACCGAATCCTCCAGATTGTTGCCCACAGCCCTGTGGACCACTAGCTCCTCCACTATGGATCTTCGTCATTATCGGACTGCACATACTAGAGAGGCTCTTCATTTTGTCTTCGTATTCTTCCTTGTCAGCCAATGTGTTTGCGTCCAGCCATTTGATGGTTTCCTCGCATGCGTTGCGGGCAGTTTCCTTCTCTTGGCTGCTCAGTTTCTCTCCAGCTTTATCGACAGCTTGCTTCACTCCGAACACATAGCTTTCAATGCTCTTGCGAGATGCGATCTTCTGTCATTGCTTCTCATCTTCCTCTTGGTACCTCTCAGCCTCGTTCACCATTCTGTCGATTTCGGCTTGCGACAGGCGACCCTTGATGGTGATATTCTTGGTATTGCCTGTTCCAGTTTCCTTGGCGGACACGTTCAAGATACCGTTGGCATCCAAGTCGAATGTCACTTCGATCTGTGGTGTTCCTCTGGGTGCTGATGGGATGCCCGAGAGATCGAATGTGCCCAAGATGTTGTTGTCTTTGGTAAGAACACGTTCGCCTTCGTAGACTTTGATGCTTACACCAGGCTGGTTGTCGGCATAGGTGGAGAAGGTTTGAGTCTGCTTGCAAGGTATCCTGCAGGTGCGTTCAATTATCTTCGCCATCACACCTTCCGCTGTTTCGATACCAAGTGACAATGGAGCTACGTCGACGAGCAGGACATCTTGAATTTGGCTGCTCTTGTCGCCGCTTAGAATGGCTGCTTGGACGGCAGATCCGTATGCAACTGCTTCATCAGGATTGATGGACAAGTTCAAGGATTTTCCACAGAAGAACGACTGCAGCAGATTCTGCACTTTTGGAATTCTCGTCGAGCCTCCTACAAGTACGATGTCATGGATTTGTTTCTTGTCCATTTTTGCGTCATTCAAAGCCTTCTCTACTGGCTCAAGTGTTGCTCGGAACAGGTCGCCGCAGAGCTCCTCGAAGCGAGCACGTGTGACTTTGGTGTAGAAGTCTGATCCTTCAAACAGTGCATCGATTTCGATTGTTGCTTTAGTGCTTAATGACAACGTTCGCTTGGCTCTCTCAGCTGCTGTTCTCAATCGTCGAAGAGCTCTTGGATTCGAACGGAGGTCTTGCTTGTATTTGTGCTTGAACTCTTCTGCCAGATGCGTAACCAAACGGTTATCGAAATCCTCACCTCAGAAGTGTGTGTCTCCAGCTGTAGCCCTCACTTCAAACAGGGAACCCTCGTCGATTGTTAGTATGGAAACATCGAAAGTACCGCCACCCAAGTCGAATATGAGCACATTTCGTTCACTAGAGAGATTCTTGTCGAGTCCATATGCTAACGCTGCTGCCGTGGGCTCGTTGATGATTCTTAGTACATTGAGTCCAGCTATCGCTCCAGCGTCTTTTGATGCTTGGCGCTGTGAGTCATTGAAGTATGCTGCAACTGTGATAACCGCGTCTCTCACTGTCTCACCCAAGTAGGCTTCGGCTGTTTCCGAGCTTATCTCTTCTGGGGCAAATCTCTTCTGTTCCCCCTTGAATTCAACGACAATCTTGGGTTTGCCTCCATCGCTGACTACTTTCAATGGCCAGTGCTTCATGTCGTCGCGGATTTGTTTTCCGTCAAATGGATAAGTTCCTAGAACGCAAAATAAGCAGTTTTGTACACTTCACTATTTGTAATGAATTTCTTACCAAAATAGGCCAGATCGATATCCTCGTGTATCGGCTAAAATTTTTTGGAAATTCAGGACATTAACCAGCGTTGATTCGTGCATTTCGTCCATTGTTTCGGGAACTGCATTCGTCAGACATTAATTTATAATCAATGCCAAAACAATTGGCTCGAAGCAATTATCCAGTCGGAATTAACTTTTATGATGTGATAGCATTCAAGACGATTGAATATCTTGTCTGTAAGATCGTCGATGAGGTGTTTGAGTTTGCCAACAATGTCCATGACAATGAGGTATTCCTTATTGGATTTGGCTTCTTCGAGACTCTGGAATAGATCATCAATTCGCAGGATTTTGCACGAGACTTTGAGGTTGATTGATATATCTTTGAGTTTGTTGATGCATTGTTGGAGATCTTCATTTGCTTCGCAAATAGCATTTTGAGTCCCTCCTTCGATGTTTTGTAGGAGTTATTTGACCTGCAAATATAGCGATTGTGGAAACAAAAAACAAACAGCGTAAACTCGAAAATCTTCAGGACTTTTGAATTTACCTTATTAAAGAAATAAACTTACCTCTTTTATGAGTGTTCCACCCTCTTCCAAACTCAATTCGTTGCTTGATAAATCCAGAAATAGATTTATTTCAACAAAAGTTTTGATTTCATCTTCATCAAAAAAACAAAACAAATGATTTTTTTTTCTTCTTCTTTTTTTGGCTTCTGTCACTTTGGGCCCAGGTAAAAAATTTGCCCACGGTTGAGGTGAAGTTTTGTTTTTTTTTCTCTCTAAAATTTTCACGGATACGAAATTAAGACAGGATCGTGAGAGTTCACCTCAGACGAGATGTGCGGGTGTTTTCGGAAAGGGACGAGGAAAGTCGGGACTCTAGGTAATATTATGTCCTCTATGGTATTTTCGCAAATCTGTTACAGCGGTTCTCCTCGAGTACTTTGGCTTTTTAGTACTTCTAGTACTATAACCTGGTACCTTGGGATTTGACATTTATAAATTTTGACAATCGTTGACATTTCAAAATTCATAACAAACTATTGCTAATTTGAAACATTTTGTTTCCTTGATTTTGAATTTATTATTCTAAATGGTTACATCACATCAACTTTCTCGCCCTTTAAGCACCGAGTCGCCACCGATTATTATTAAATTTTTCACACCGCATGATAAAGCTTTTGTTTTGCGATCGATTGCCGACTATAGAAGAACAACGAAAGAACATGTTTATCTCCATGACCTCGGCTTTGGCAATGAATTGGTGAGAGGAAAATCGAAAGTCTTTATGCACGAATGCTTGATACCGAAATCGCGATCTATTCTTCAAACTGCATTGAAAATGAAAAAAGAAAAACAACTGTATTCGGTCATTCGGTGTTCACAGTTCGTGGACTTGTTAGTCCAGTCACCTTAGAGAAAAAAAGGGGTCAATCTCGGAATTTGAGATAATAAGCTGGAAACTCGTATACAGCTTTATTTTGGTGTTCTAAAAGTTGTCTCAAAAGTCTCATATTATCTCGTGTCTGCGTCATAAGTTATTCGAGGTCAAAGGTCATGAAAATCGGTTTTTCGCAATTATCTCTGTTTCTATGGTTCCAATCACTTCAACGCCTATAATGAAATTAAAGATAAGAAAATTTGCCACAACTTTTGTCTAAACTTTTTTTCTATACGCTCAACCCTTTTCGAGATAGAGGGCGGAGAGCACCCAGCGCTCAGGCATATATACTGTAATATAAGGTCAACCGTGAATCTCGGTGAATAATACCTTGTATACAGTTACTAAATTATTAATACATTGAAAATTTGAAATTTTTCTGTCAGGGGGCGTGGTAGCCGCCTACTTTTACATTATTAGTTTAAGTTATATGGAGCACTTTGGAGTAGGTACAGTAGAATCATGAAATTTGGCATACAAGTACAACGTGCAATAGAACAAATAAAATATGAAATCAATGATTTTCAACTGAGGGGGCGTGGTACCCACCCATTTAAAAATACATTTTATAAAATATATGGGGCGCCTCTGATCATCATAGAATATTGTAATTTGGCAAACTAGAAATTCTGCCAGTCAATATAAAGAAATAAAATTAATTTTTAATTTTTTCGGCTAAGGAGGCCTGGAACTCGCTCATGTTTTATGAATTAATATTTTCGAGATTTTCGCGTTATCTATTGAATGAATTTTTTAGTTGGTACAATTTTGATAATTATGACTGATTCGTATTTTATTTGTGAGAAGTCTCTAACTGAAGGTAATTCTGTAAATGTAGTGCGTGGCTTGATAACTTTAAAAACTGCAAGTATTGAAAGAAATGATGGACACATAGACTTCTTAAATACTTTAACCTCTGTGAATGTGCATGTCGAGTGTCGGAAAGTATACATTAGTAAAAATTCTATAACAGCATCAAAACGACGACTAGAGGAAAGTGAACCTTTACAATGCTGTTTGTTATACTCATTTTTTGAATCAAACACCATCTACTGAGAATAAGCCTCGTAAAGAAAATCAAGTTACTCAAGCAATGGAAGAGATTTTTTGTTACATAGAAAATCATGAAGATTCGCAGTTTACATTAAAAGAGCTCAAGGATGTTCTTACGGAGTATGTACCAGATGACAAAACTATCTTATCAAGACTTCAAAATAAGTACTTAACTGAGATCATAATTACTAAAAAAGTAGGATCGTTTACTATTATATCTTTTCGTGACACACAACCAATATTTTATCAAAAAATTGGTACGAAAATAGAAAAAGTACTCCAGAAGAAGAAAGATTAAGGATCGTCGAAGCTGCAGCAGCTATTATTAGAGAAGACATTCGGGCCTCGATAGTTGAATCCAAGTCGTATCCACCTCCAAATAAAATGTTAGATAACATTAATGAAGAAATACCGAAAACTTTATTACATTTTCTACACGAAATTATATTAAAAAATAAAAAAGGCAGAACGGAGCATTTAAAAACAAAATGCACGTCAATAAGTCATGCAATAATGTCTTCGATACGAGAACGATCATTTTCATCACAGCTACTGTTAGGGCTTTCTGTATTTCTTCATAGAAGATATGGATCAAAAAGACTATTAGATGTTTTATCTAGCTTGGGATTTGCAGCTTCCTATAAAAATACTGTTGAATATGAAATTTCAGCAGTTTACCATCCGCAACCTCGTATTTCATCATCAGAGTCAGGTGCGTTAGTACAATATGTTGGAGACAATGCGGATATAAATGTCCAAACTCTTGATGGTAATAATACTCTTCATGGTTATGGGAATGATTATGATTGCTACTCCAAAAGAAGCTGTTATTTATGATGAGCGCATACAAAAATGTACAAGAAAACCATGTGCCAATGAGTTGGCAGCAATGTCACATGTATCTCTTTTAGCATATGAGAAGCCAGTTGAGCCTGGATACAGCAAGGTTCAAGTCAAAAAAGTGCATGATGATGTAGCACTAACAAATAGAAAATTGAATGCAGTTGATTTTTTGTGGTTATATGGGAAGTGGAGGAATATTTCGCAATTGCCAGGATGGAATGGCTATTTTGAACAGCTAACCAGAAATAATAAGAATTTTTCAACATCTCAAGTCATGTTTCTGCCTTTTATTGATCATCCTGCTAGTAATTTAGACACGATTTATACCACTTTACATTGCGCAATGAACATCGCTAAATCACATGAACAAAAAACGTGTGTGATTACTTTTGATCAACCCCTTTACTCTAAAGCACGTGAAATGGTAGCTACATCAGATTCTAACTCAGAAATATCTAAAATAGTTGTTAAACTAGGGGGATTTCATATGCTCATGTCATTTCTTGGATGCATAGGATATGTAATGGACGGAAGTGGAATCAAGGAAGCTTTGGGTACAATATATGCTACTAATTCTATCGACAAAATGTTAAATGGACACGCATATTCAAGAAGTATCAGAGGTCATACACTATTACGACTTGCATTATCAACGATAATTTTTGAAGACATGAAGTTGGAAGATTCTGTGTTGGATGAGTTAATTGAACAAACAACTTGTCGTGATGTTGCTTATGAAGATGTAGAAGGTTGTATAGGTAATTCGAACTCATTTATTAATCAATTTCATGATAAACTGAAGGAATTGAAAGATCGAGGTCCTACAGCACAGTTATGGGTACAATATTTTGATATGGTATCAATAGCACTAGACTTTATTCGCGCTGAAAGACTGGGACTCTTCGAAGAACATCTTGATGCAGTACGAAAAATGTTGCCGTATTTTCACGCTTGTGGTCACTTTTAATATGCAAAATCTACTCATTTATATATTCAAGATATGATGAAATTGGAAAAGACAATGGATCAACAAACTTTTCAGAAATTTAAAGATGGATTCTTCACTGTGAGACGAACAGAAAAATTCTATTCTGGTACATGGACAGACATGATAATCGAACAAAGTCTTATGAAGTCTATGAAGACAGAAGGGGGAGTATCTCGAGGTCGCAGTACTCAAGAGAGTGTTTTGTATAAATGGGTGTATGCTATGTACGCTACAAATACAATTTGTGAAGAAATTGAAAAGTATTGTAATATTTCATTAGATTCTGCTGAACAACACGTTGATGCAAGAGATTCAAGAGTAAAAAGAGATAACATTGATGTAGGTAAACTAGTTGAATGGCTTAAACTTCATGATCCCTTTCCAAAAATAAAACAATTAGTATTCTTAGCTTCTGGAATCGTTGGAAATGACCAAATTAATTGTTACAAAGCCCATGAAATCGGATTACAATCTATGAAGAAAATAACTGACTTGAAGTTTAATGAAATAACTTTAAAACGCGCTGATAAGGTTTTGCCGCTTTCAGCTGTTAATAAATTGGTCAAAATTAACGATTGTAAGGTATCTGTAGATCCATTGTTACTCTTCCAAAGGATAACTGTAACCAAACAGTTTGAAAGTAATCTCGAAGGATACCTTCAATATGAATTAAGTCCATATCCAACGTCATTATATGACTGTAATGGCATGAGAAAAACCACGAAATCTACATTATATGATGTTATGACACCTGTTGATATTGAATTTAATGAAAATGATGTAACTTATATCATCGATGGTGGATTTCTTCTGCATCGCGTCGTATGGAGTAAAGACGATACTTTTTTTGTCGTTTTAGATAAATACGTCAAGTATTTGCTAAGACATTATGGATCAAAAACTGTTGTTGTATTTGACGGATACTCGGACTACACTAAAAACATAAAAGCAATGGAACAACTAAGAAGAACTGCTGCTGTTTCAAAATCTTATGAAGTTTGTTTCGATGAAACAATGATTGTGCCAATCAGCCAAGACAAGTTTTTGTCAAATCAATATAATAAAAAGAAACTTATTGATATGCTCATTGAAAAATTGAAAAGTGTAAAAATCACAACAAAACAAGCGAGAGATGATGCTGATGTTCTTATTATCGAAACAGCTATTGAAGTATCCACACATGAGAAGACTGTCGTCATCATAGGAGAAGACATAGATTTGCTCGTTATTTTAATCGGACGCACTCAGTTACATCAAGAAGAGATTTTTTATTAAAAACCTGGAAGAGGCAATGTTACAACAAAAGTATATTCTTCAAAAAGTTTTGACAAATATCCCCTTTCTAAGAAACATATTCTATTTCTGCATGCATTTAGTGGTTGTGATACAACTTCTGCGCTGTTTAATAAAGGGAAAAAAACTTTCATAAAATCACTGCAAAAACTTGCTAATTTCGACGAACTGGCTCAAGTTTTTCTACAAGAAAACTGCCCTGTACAGCAATTATACGAAAATGGAGTACGCATCTTACTAACAATATATAATGCTCCGAAGTCTGAAAATAATATTGATCATCACAGATACACTCAATTTATTAAATCTACTAAACTTCATAAACCTGTCCAGTTATCTAATCTTCCACCAACAAGTGCAGCAGCTCATCAACACATAAATCGCGTTTATTACCAAATTCAAAAATGGTTAGGACATGATTTAGAACCACAAGAATGGGGCTGGGTACTCCAAAATGAATTTCTGCAGCCAATAACTACACTATTACGACCAGCTCCAGATGAATTACTCAATACAATATTTTGTAATTGTAAGAATGGTTGTGGTTTACGCTGCGGATGCAGAAAATCGGGCTTGCAGTGCACTTTAGCTTGTGGACAATGCAATGGGCAAGCTTGTCTCAATGCTGTTGTATTGCAAGACGATCCCGAGGAAGAAACTGCATTTGATCCAGAAATTTTAGAAGGTTTGGAGACAATGCTGCAGGAAAACGAAGATGATGAAGATGAGATTGAAATTTTTAATTTCCCATTAGATGATGATGAAGAAGGAGAAGAAGAAAATTAATATTTCGAAACTTCAGATTTTTGAAGCATTTAAATGTACATTTAATTTTAATTTTAATTGTGACAAAAGTACAGCTACTATATAAAAATTAAATTAAATTATATTGACTTGATTTATTTCTATTTTCAATCTAACTATCTATTAATCTATTTGTTTACAATGTATTATCGAATAAAATTAAATGAATTTATCTAATATATAAAATTCTCGTGTCACAGGGTGCGTAATTGAACTCCTCCGAAACGGCTCTACCAATTTTCTTGAATCTTTGCAAGGATATCGGCTAGAGTGGAGAATCTGACAACATCTATTTTTCATCCCCCTAAATCTTAAGGGTGGTCCACCCTTAAATTTTGTGCAGCGGTTAGCGTTTAGAAGTATTGGGTAACGGGAAGTCGGGTAGCGGTTAGCGGGTAACAAGGTAGCTGGGTATAACAGGATAGCGTGTAAAGTGCAGTGTGGTAGAGGGTAGGAGGTAGCGATTACCGGTTTAGAGAGTAGCGTGTGTAAGTATTGGGTAGCGGGTAGCGGGTAACAGGGTACCAAGGTATAACGGGGTAGCGGATAGACGGTAGTGGAGATGCGGGTAGAGGGTAGCGGGTGGTATGGAAGCAGGCTACAAAAGTCTTTTTTATATCGATTGAGGCAGTACGAAGTCTATCGGGTCAGCTAGTAATATATATAAAACATCATTCAATACAATGTATTAACTAATAAATAATACAAATTATTTATTGCTGATAATATTTTAATAATTTAGTAACTGCATACAAGGTATTATTCACCGAGATTCACGGTTGACCTTGTATTACAGTATATATGCCTGAGCGCTGGGTGCTCTCCGCCCTCTATCTCAAAAAGGGTTGAGCGTATAGAAAAAAAGTTTGGACAAAAGTTGTGGCAAATTTTCTTATCTTTAATTTCATAATAGGTGTTGAAGTGATTGGAACCATAGAAACAGAGATAATTGCGAAAAATACAATACAAAAAAAATTTAAAGAACATAAAAATACAAAAAAAAATATTTTAAAATTTAGTTAAATAATTTTAGGATTAAGTTTCATTTTTAATTTAATTAGGTTTTAACGATTTTCATTACGATCGATTACTTAGCTTTATATTGTTTTGCTCATTCAATTTTTCTGTTATTTACTTATTTATTGCCTTTTTTGTTATTTATTAATTCATTTATTATTTATTATTTATTTATCCATTAAATTTTTTGTTAATTTATTTATTTATTCATTTTTCGTTTGTTCAATTATTTATTTATTCATTTCATTCAACTTTGGTTTTTATAAAATTTTGTTTCTTTTGGTTTTAAATAAAGACTTAATGTTCTGCCACGTCATCAACGCGTTCAATTGTTATTGATGAAATTAGTTGAGGGCCACAAGATGGCGTGCTAGGTTTTGTCTTTTCAGGGGATGATGAGCGACGGATGATGTCCTAGAGGACCGAAGGCACCGGAGGCCAGCCACCGTAATGGCGTTCGGGGAGTCCCGAAATATTTGGCATTGGGACTCCATGGTAAGGTGGACTAGCGCCGCCGCAATAACATCAGCGCGGTAAGAGTGAAGGTGAAGTATTGTCCTTGTTTCGTTTTGTGTTGTCCCTTTCTGGCACGATATATGTTTTTTGTGTGCCGGTTCCTGTCCGTCTGGGACCAAGATCCCCTCCATTTCCGACGAGCTTAGCCGCGTGTCGCAAGCGTGCCACGGACCCAGACGGATGGCTGGGGTTATTCCCCGATGACATATATGTCATCTGGAACCGAGCCGGCAACAAAATGGATTTTCATGACCTTTGACCTCGAATAACTTATGACGCAGACACGAGATAATATGAGACTTTTGAGACAACTTTTAGAACACCAAAATAAAGCTGTATGCAAGTTTCCAGCTTATTATCTCAAATTCCGAGGTGAAACCCTAAGGTGACTGGACTATGTTTATGTGAAGAAGAGCAAAGAAGATGAAGCCGTGTTAATCAATGACACTGATGACTTAGCCGTAGCTGCCATGAAGACGACCAAAACAACAACTTCACATGATACACATGACGCATAAGCATAATTCATCAACATTCTTTTTTATATTTTCTCAAATGTTATCTAACCTATTCTTTTTAATCACTTCTTATTTTTCCTATTTTTGGCAAGCTTATAGTTATATTTACTTTTCTTTTAAATCATCACAATTTCTCAATACTTTTCCTTATTACTTTCTTGAATTACAAATTATTATTTTTGAATGTAAATCTTTCTTTTTTTCCTTTCCTTCTCATCTTGCTACCTATCACTACCCCTTAGAATATCGAGTTGTCACTTCTGATGTTTTTCTAAATCCTTACTTTTTTGAACGGTCAGCGCGCCGATACCTGGTGCTCCTTTTGGTCACCAGCTGTTTCTTATGAGTTCACATGGAAGTTTCGAATGAGCAAAACGATGGGAATTTTATTGACGTTATCAGTAGGGATAATACGCGAATAATGATTAATGTTCGTTGCAAGCAACACAATGGTTTGCAAGTGTGTCACCTCAATGCGCAAAGTCTGAGATCTAGTGGAAAATTGGATGAATTTAGATACCTGTTTGTGGGCTCTAAAATTGATGTGATATGTGTGTCCGAGTCCTGGTTTTTTAAGTGATATTGTTGATCCAATGTATGATCTATCAGGGTATAAGCTTTTCCGTTCTGATAGAATAAATCGTGTAGGTGGAGGTGTAGCCGTTTATGTTCGGGACGGTTTAAATTGTGTAGGTACTTGTCAGGAAGGCCCCAGAAAACTGTGAAATGCAATATGTTTTTATTAAAATTACTTGTAGATCTAGTAAAATATTACTAGGATCTGCCTACAGACCTAACGGCAATGTTGAAATTTCTCCCTTGACTGCAGTTTTAGATGAGTTAACGTGTGTATCACCTTTTGTTATTTTGTGTGGAGACTTTAATAGTAATATTCTAGTAGAGTCATCATTTGTAAACTGCATGAGTGCTCTTAACTTGACCCCTGTAAATACAACCATTCCAACTCATTTCTCGAGGGATACTAGTACACTTCTTGATGTATTTTATGTTAGTTGTCCGAACAAAGTCTTGCATTTTAGCCAACTTTCGGTTCCCTGTTTTTCCCGGCACGACATGATACATTTAACGTTTCAGTTTAATGCAGTTAATTCTGAAAATTTAATGACTTTTCGCGATTTTAAAAATATTAATAATGATCAATTAGAACATGATGTTTCCAGAGTTGAATGGGATAGAATTTTTAGAATGCCAAACGTAGATGATCAAGTTAATTTCTTTCAAGATAATATCAGAAATCTTTTTAATACTCATGTCCCGCTTAAAACAAAGTTAATAAAATCAAGAGATGCCCCTCCTTGGTTAACAACGGAAATCAAAAACCTTATTCATCAAAGAGACAAAGCGTACAATCGGTGGAAAAAGTTTCGAATCGACTTATTGTACAACTCTTATCGAATACTTAGAAATAGGGTTACTTGTCAGATACGTGAGTCTAAACGACGTTTTTATGCTCCCCGCCTTGATCCTTCACTGGCTAATAGGGCCCATACACTACACAAACTGTTTGAGCAAACGAATGTATTTTGTTGTTGTAAAAATGTTTGTCTAAACTGTTTGAGTAGTGTGTAGCGATGATGCGTGTTTGCGCAAGCGGTTTGAACAAAATCAAAAATTTTTGAATTTTCTGTGCCTGCACAAACATGTTTGTGTGGTGTGTATTGAATTTTGCTCAAACCGATGCCAATTTTCATACAGTTAACATGAATAAACAAGAGGAACAAATTTTTTGGACTGAATTCATTGAACTTTATAAAAGTTTACCGGTATTGTGGTGTGTAAAAAGTAACGAATATATATAATATATATAGCTTAAAATTAAAGAATTTGATCCAGGCGCTAATCACGAACAGTTTGCACAAACATTTTTACAACAACGAAATACATTCGTTTGCTCAAACAGTTTGTGTAGTGTGTGGCGAAACTATGTTTGCTCAAACACACGTTTGAACAAACGTGTTTGCGTAGTGTATGGGCCCTATAAACAAAATCTTTGGAAAAACTTAAGGGAAATTGGGATAGGTAAAAACATTAAATGGAATGTTGCTGACATTGATTGTGATGAGTTAAATAGGACTTTTGCCTCAGTTTCTTCGATCAATGATAGTGCATCCAGTATTATGAACCAACAATACGATAATGATTATTTTGAAAGTTTAAATCCTTTTCCCAAATTTAGCTTTTCAGCTGTGAATGAGGCGGAAGTACTGAGCAGCATAGATACTGTCTGTTAAGTCCAAAGCGACTGGTTTTGATGATTTAAATCCAGTTTTTATCAAAATTATCCTACCATACATCTTGACATATATAACGTATATATTCAATTCAGTATTCATGTCGGGTGTGTTTCCTCATTCCTGGAAATGTGATAAAATAATTCCAGTACCCAAAAACACGAATGAGTTTAGACCAATTGCAGTTTTGCCGTTTTTCTCGAAAGTAATTTGAAAAAATAATGAGTTCGCAGATAAATAAATATATAAAAAACAATAAGTTATTATGTGACAATCAGTCTGGGTTTCGAGCAAAGCATAGTTGCACAACTGCTCTATTAAATGTGACAGAAGACATAAGACAAGCCGTTGATGAGAATAAAGTTACTTTTTTGGTCTTGCTGGACTTCTCTAAAGCTTTTGACACAGTAAATCACAATGTTCTCTCTATCAAACTTCGGAACCAGTTTAATTTTTCTTCATCTTCAACAAAACTTATTGCCTCATACTTAAGTAGCAGATCACAGGCAGTTGTTGCGAATAATTCCGTGTCTGATTTTCTTCCCCTAACTTTAGGAGTTCCACAAGGCTCGATTTTAGGACCAATATTTTTTACAATGTATATAAACGATTTACCGAAATGTATATTGAGTTCATCAGTTGATATGTATGCAGATGATGTGCAGATGCGAATAAGCTCTCCACTGGGCCTCGTGGAAAATGCTGCGTATGAAATCAATGAAGATCTTAGAAGAGTTTATCAGTGGTCTCAAGTGAATGGTCTCAGCCTCAACCCTTCAAAATCAAAGTGTTTGGTTATCTCCAGGAAAGCAGTTGATACGTCTTGCCTTCCAAACCTGTTCCTGAATAACAGGGTTATTGACTTTGTTGAATCCGCAAAAAACCTTGGTATGGTTTTCAATAGTACCCTCACCTGGAGTAACCACATAAGGCTTACTTTGGGTATTCTGGTCTGCGTACCCTATGGTCTACAAGCACATTTACACCTTTTAAAACCAGAATGGTTCTAGCCAAAACCCTTATTATACCAATTATGCTTTATGGTTGTGAAATTTTCAATAACTGCGATTCTGAACATAAGCGCAAACTAAACGTGGCTTATAACAGTATAGCACGATATGTTTATGGGCTAAAAAGGTATGATCACATCTCAGCATTTTCAAAATCACATTTGGTATTGACCTGGTTGATATTTTTAAAATGAGAACATTAACCTTGCTACACAATGTCATACAATTAAAAGAACCAGCCAATCTGTACAACAGGATCCGTTTCACTCAATCTAGTAGAACTCTAAATCTCATTCCTATCCATTACAATTTTTTGATTTCCGAACGACAATTTTTTATCCACGCGATACGACTATGGAATTCCCTCCCTCGAACCATTAGACTTATAAGTGGTGCAGCTTTGTTCAAGAATAAGCTTAGGAATTACCTGATGACATCCGAATGACGACTGTATATTATTTCTTCTTTCTTCCTTCTCCCCTTCCCTCTTTTTCTTTTCTTTCCTTTTTCTTTCTTTACTCTTTTTCTATTTTTTTCCTTTTAAAGAATGGTTTTTTTTCTACTAATTTATATAATTAATTTTTTTATATAATTTTGTAAAATTTAAAGTATTGCTATTTCTTACTCCTCAGTTTGTAATATATATACAATATGGAAAAATACATAAACATAATACATAAAATAGGTTATTTTGTAACAACTTAAACGTAACACATTCCACTTAAAATTAAATTATAATTGAACCATAGTCGAAGCTTGCACTATTTGAAGAGATATTGTATCTTACTGTGTAAGTTATGAAATAAATAAATAAATGAAATAAATGAAATGAAATAAGCACACTCCCCATTAAGTTCCCTTCAGATCAACCAACGTCCCATTTCCGATGTCCCAGCCCCGACCTCATACAATTCCGCCTCCCTCAAAAACCATCCGGGTGGATAGTCATTTATACATCCGCCACCTCCAAGAACCCGTATCGCATCCAAAGCCACCTGAGTAGCCCCCTCGGCACAACACAAAATCACTCCAGCACAATTCTTCGGACTGCAATGGCCTAAACCTGCAGCTCTAGCCACACTGTACAAGACGATCGGGACGCACTCAAAGTTGTGTACTTATCAGCCATTTTTGTCATGAATCAGCTGAAATTCCCTAATTAGTGGATTCTTCTGTTTTCTCTGGTGAGCCTAGTCGAAGGAGACGTCGCAAGCGGCTTGCATCAGTCCAACTGGCCCAGGTGCCAGAACCCAACGTTCATAGTCCAGTCCATATGGTTACAAATCAGGCTGGTTTCTTGTTTACGGTTGGAAATCATCAAGTTGGATGGATTGTCGATTCTGGTGCCACATTGCCATTGACAGGAGTTTTTTCAAAGAACTTGATACCAATCATCACGAGAATATCAGTGTGGCAGATGGCAATCAGGTTACATCTCAAGGGCGAGGCAGTGGAATCATAAAATTTCTTAATCAAAATAATGAAGAGTTTTCAGCAACTTTGACTGATGTCTTATTTGTTCCGGCTATTGGTGGCAATTTTCTTTCAGTTAGAAAACTCAATGAAAGAGGTTTTACCGTTGATTTCAATAGAAATATATGCGAAATAAAACAAGGATTCAGACCAATTGCAGTTGCTGATCTGCAATCGAACTTGTTCAAGTTACGACAGCCAAATAAGGCTTATTGCGCATTTGCACACAAAGGCCATAATTGTGTTCACTACTGGCACAGAGTATGTTGTCACCGTGATCCGCAAGTAGTGACGCAAATGTGTACGAAAGGTCTGGTGGAAGGCGTCAAGATTTCAGATTGTGGTATGAAGAATCGGTGTGAAGTTTGTATCGAAAGAAAAACCACAAGATTACAATTCCCGAAGAAAAGTTCTACCAAATCAGTGGCCCCTCTCGATTTGGTTCATACGGATGTTTGCGGACCAATGCAAACAGTATCACCTAGTGGAAAAAGGTATATTGTTACTTTTATAGATGATTTTTTCAGATATACTGTGATTTACCTGTTGAAACACAAGTCCGAAATCCAAAGTAAGATGAAGGAATACGTAGCAATGGTCAAAACAATATTTCAGAAAACACCTAAGGTACTACGGTCCGATCGAGGAGGAGAATTTACGGGTAAAGAAGTGGTCACATTCTTGAAGAACGAAGGAATTCAAATTCAATACACAGCAGCATATTCACCTCAACAAAGTGGAGTTGCCGAACGAAAGAATCGCACTCTGATTGAAATGGCTCGTCGTATGTTGCTGGATGCAAGTCTTCAGAACATGTTTTGGGCAGAAGCAGTGACAGCAGCAAACTACATGCAGAATAGGTTACCGACATTCGGTTCGATGACTCCGTATGAAGGATGGACTGGATTTAAACCGAATATCAGGCACTTTAGACTGTTTGGTTCGAAATGTTATGTACATATTCCAACAGAAAAGAGAAGAAAATTGGATCAAACTGCCAAGCAGATGATTTTCGTTGGTTATGATGAGCAGTCTAAAGCTTACCGGTGCTGTGATCTAATAACAAGACAAGTCATTGTAAGTCGGGATGTTCAGTTTGCTGATGATGTTGGAACAAAATCAACTGAAACGCGTCTCGAAGTGAAGCCTTTTCAAGATTTCAACGCAAATGAAATGTCAACAACTATTGAGGTTGATCTTGATTTGACAGACTCCAATGAAGGAAAAACTACAGCACAAGGATCTACAGAACAGGAAACAGAACAAGAAATCAAAGAACAAGAAACCACTGAGCAAGAAATTTCATATTGTAATGTGTATACATTTTATTTATCTCATACACCATAGAGGACATATATTACCTAGAGTCCCGACTTTCCTCGTCCCTTTCCGAAAACACCCGCACATCTCGTCTGAGGTGAACTCTCACGATCCTCTCTTAATTTCGTGTACGTGAAAATTTTAGAAAGAAAAAAAAACAAAACTTCACCTCAACCGTGGGCAAATTTTTTTCCTGGGCCCAAAGTGACAGAAGCCAAAACAAGAAGAAGAAGCAAAAAATCATTTGTTTATTTTGATTTCATATCAAAACTTATGTCGATATAAATCTATTTCTAGTGGATTTATCAAGCAACGAATTGAATTTGGAAGAGGGTGGAACACTCATAAAATAGGTAAGTTTATTTCTTCAATTAGGTAAATTCAAAAGTCCTAAAGATTTTCGAGTTTACGCTGTGTGTTTTTTGTTTCCACAATCGCCATATTTGCAGGTCAAATAACTCCTACAAAACATCGAAGGAGGCACTCAAAATGCTATTTGCGAAGCAAATGAAGATCTCCAGCAATGCATCAACAAACTCAAAGATACATATATCAATCAACCTCAAAGTCTCGTGCAAAATCCTGCGAATTGATGATCTATTCCAGAGTCTCGAAGAAGCCAAATCCAATAAGGAATACCTCATTGTCATGGACATTGTTGGCAAACTCAAACACCTCATCGACGATCTTACAGACAAGATATTCAATCGTCTTGAATGCTATCACATCATAAAAGTTAATTCCGACTGGATAATTGCTTCGAGCCAATTGTTTTGGCATTGATTATAAATTAATGTCTGACGAATGCAGTTCCCGAAACAATGGACGAAATGCACGAATCAACGCTGGTTAATGTCCTGAATTTCCAAAAAATTTTAGCCGATACACGAGGATATCGATCTGGCCTATTTTGGTAAGAAATTCATTACAAATAGTGAAGTGTACAAAACTGCTTATTTTGCGTTCTAGGAACTTATCCATTTGACGGAAAACAAATCCGCGACGACATGAAGCACTGGCCATTGAAAGTAGTCAGCGATGGAGGCAAACCCAAGATTGTCGTTGAATTCAAGGGGGAACAGAAGAGATTTGCCCCAGAAGAGATAAGCTCGGAAACAGCCGAAGCCTACTTGGGTGAGACAGTGAGAGACGCGGTTATCACAGTTGCAGCATACTTCAATGACTCACAGCGCCAAGCATCAAAAGACGCTGGAGCGATAGCTGGACTCAATGTACTAAGAATCATCAACGAGCCCACGGCAGCAGCGTTAGCATATGGACTCGACAAGAATCTCTCTGGTGAACGAAATGTGCTCATATTCGACTTGGGTGGCGGTACCTTCGATGTTTCCATACTAACAATCGACGAGGGTTCTCTGTTTGAAGTGAGGGCTACAGCTGGAGACACACACTTGGGAGGTGAGGATTTCGATAACCGTTTGGTTACGCATCTGGCAGAAGAGTTCAAGCGCAAATACAAGAAAGACCTACGTTCGAATCCAAGAGCTCTTCGACGATTGAGAACAGCAGCTGAGAGAGCCAAGCGAACGTTGTCATTAAGCACTGAAGCAACAATCGAAATCGATGCACTGTTTGAAGGATCAGACTTCTACACCAAAGTCACACGTGCTCGCTTCGAGGAGCTCTGCGGCGACCTGTTCCGAGCAACACTTGAGCCAGTAGAGAAGGCTTTGAATTACGCAAAAATGGACAAGAAACAAATCCATGACATCGTACTTGTAGGAGGCTCGACGAGAATTCCAAAAGTGCAGAATCTGCTGCAGTCGTTCTTCTGTGGAAAATCGTTGAACTTGTCCATCAATCCTGATGAAGCAGTTGCATATGGATCCGCCGTCCAAGCAGCCATTCTAAGCGGCGACAAGAGCAGCTAAATTCAAGATGTCCTACTCGTCGACGTAGCTCCATTGTCACTTGGTATCGAAACAGCGGATGGAGTGATGGCGAAGATAATTGAACGCAACTGCAGGATACCTTGCAAGCAGACTCAAACCTCTTCCACCTATGCCGACAACCAGCCTGGTGTAACCATCAAAGTCTACGAAGGCGAACGTGTTATTACCAAAGACAACAACATCTTGGGCACATTCGATCTCTCGGGCATCCCACCAGCACCCAGAGGAACACCACAGATCGAAGTGACATTCGACTTGGATGCCAACGGTATCTTGAACGTGTCCGCCAAGGAAACTGGAACAGGCAATACCAAGAATATCACCATCAAGAATGACAAGGGTCGCCTGTCGCATATGAAGATTCACGAGGTAGTATGCTTGTAAGTTATGTGAGAAAGCCTTCGCCCAAGAATCTGTATTGTATAGAAATTTGAGGTCTTTACGGCCGTGTACAAAATCAATTGAATTAGAAATACATTGTTATCTTAAAACAATTTCCTATTTAATTTTTGTATATTCCCCGCCTCAAGGAACGAAGAAAGCAATACCTATTGTTTACATAATCATATTGGCTCATAGGAGGAAAACCTGTTCGTTTCCTCAACGCAGTTGCCCGTGGCTTAGTGGTTAGGTGCGTTGGTTGCTAAGCAGAACGTCGTGGGTTCGAGTCCTACTCGTGCCCATAAAGTTTTTATTTCATCTTTCACGGGTACTGCACCTTGGGAAGACCTGACAGAACATCCAAGAGTATCAATCTGTCATGAAAAAGTGCTTCTCACCTTTGCCGCTACGAATCGGCGTTAAATTGTAGGTCCCCTCAATTCTTCACACGCACTCAGAGAATTGTTGATGAGAGCAAGCCACTTAGGCCTTGGCTCTTCAAGAGCTGTCGCGCCGCTCTCTTTATTCCTCAAAGCTCCCTGTTTTTCTGAATTCTATGTACTCCATTTGTTATAATAGCGCCCCTATGAGAAAAGTAATCAAAACACAAATTTGGCAATTAACTTTCATTTTATTTTCTCCCAGCACTTATATTAGCTAGCAACGGAGGCGTGCGACTTCATGTGACTGTACAATCGTGGATGCTGTGCAAAGGCTCGACCGCAGACCTTGCAAACATACTTCTTCACCTTCTCATGTATCTTTATGTGCTGCGTCAGGCTGTTGTTTGTTTTAAAGGACGCCGAACATTGCTTACAATTATACAGTCGAGGTCCCTTTTCGTGTGTCAGTCTATGCATTTTCAAATTATATGAATTCCTGAATCGCTTATCGCAAATCTCGCAAACATGATTCCTTACATCGAAATGCCTGTTCATGTGTCCAGTGAGTTGGGACGACGACGTGTGTCCCTTGCCACAAATTTCACAAACAAAAGGACGATCGCCAGTGTGAGTTCGCATATGAGATATTCGTTCAGTGGATGAAGCAAAACGTCTGTCACAGTAATCACATTTGAATGGTTTTTCTCCAGTGTGCCGTCGAATGTGCACAACTAGATTCTGTTTGCAAGTATATGCACTGCCGCAAATGTCGCATTTGTGAGGCTTCTCTCCCTTGTGCAGTAACGCATGAATATCAAGACCGGATTTCTTTTTGAAGGTTTTCCCACAGAAGGAACATACGTGGATTTTCTTCTTTTTAGCGAGGCCAAAATCGTGCTGGCGCATATTCTTCACATATTCAAATTTTTCTCCGCAGAACTTGCAAGAAATTTTGGAACGAAGTATTTCCTCATCGCTTGGGTCGTCTGGTTCGTTGTCATCTTCTTCAAAGGCTCTTTCTTCACTTTGAGATTGAAAATCGGGACCTGAACCCTTCTCGCCTTCACAAAGTGTCATTTCGGAAGGTTCGTGTGTAGTTTCAAGATCGTCCTTTACATAAGGTTCATCATCAATCGAAAAGAAATCCATGGAATCCGTGTATTCTTCCTATTATTTGAATGATTGTCATTATGACAAAACTGATTGAGGAGAACAACGATAACACTTACCAACAGCTCCTGGTCCTTCAAATCGAAATCTTTGTCATCGTCTTCAGTGATGTTCATGCCCAACTCCTGTTTTATTTCAGCGTCATCGGTCAAAGCCAACTTCTTCGTTTGGTTCGTACGCAATGAAATTTTCTATTGATATGTGTACATCCATTATGTGATTGGAGTAGTCTTCAGATGTTCCGAATCATACATCTGAAAGACATAGATAGTGTCACTTGGTTGGATAATGGTGTTGCCTTTGTGAATGCATTCAAGTAGCGACATGCGAATGTATGTAAGTGTTACTGGTTCTTGCATCTCAATGGTAACGGCATCCTCCTCTTTGTCAACGTTTGATGTTTGAGCCAATTTCACATTCACCGATCTAACATCTCCGGAAGCGGAGAATTTGGCTCCTTCCTTAGTGCGGCAGATTACAACGGTTCGCCGAATTGGGCCAAGTCTCGGCAAATGCGAGCGAACTCCATTGATGGTAATCGGACTACGCAGCTTTATTCAGCCTCTGGAATTCCTAAATGCTCCTGGTCGAGATTCATCAGCTTCATTTCGTAGTCAGACACTTTTTCTTGATTCTGACTCAAACATAAAGGCTTAGAGACACCAATGAGACATGCGAATTGTCCATTGCATGGAGTTGGAGTCCTGAATCACTGCATTCGAAAGTTCCTTCGTTAAGAAGATCCTTGATGGTATCAAGGACTTTTTTCAGTGTTATTGCTGATAGAAGGCGTGCTTCAAACATTTTGCTTAATTAATGATTAACAATGGAACACGAACAATATTAATTTATTGAAATAATGATAACGAATATGTAAGAATAAGAATGGAAAACCTACTATTTGAATCAATATTTGAAAAATACCTAATATTGACGATTAATGTCTTTCTTTAATAAATGAAAGCCGTTTCTTTGCATTTTTTTATTTAATTGGTCAAATATTTATTGTTGACATTAGCTGTCAAAACTTTCACCATAGCAAATAGGGCTTTTTCCCTTTTGACAGCTGTCAAATACCAATTGTCATTTTTCGGTCGTGGAGGGCAAACAAAGCGCAATTTGTATTGAATTTTGACAAAATTTGGTAATTATCCTTGATATTTAATAAAATAAGTTTTCTAATACAGTTTTTTTTTTGAGAAAATGAAAATGTCAGGGTACGCGAAGGGATTGGACTAACAACGGAGGAAGGAGCACATTGAAAAGTCGCCAGGATTGCCGCCAAAGATCGCTACCTCCTCAGGTGCACGGAGCAGTGTCTGGAATAAGGAACGTCTCGAGAGGCAGGAACGAGAAGACGAAGAATTTATTAAGTGAGTTTCCTTTCGTTCTCAAACAAGATCATAATCAGATTTAAGTTCTATCGTTCCAGGAGTGTAAATTTCAAAAACAAATCAGTTGAGGGAAAGAACATTGTCGTTGAAGAAATTATCAAGCAAGTTTCGCTGCAAAGAGCAGCTCATCACTGAAAGGTCTGGTAGTCAAGCGAAAACAGCCCCTTGTGCTAGTCAAGCCTTGCGAGAAGGAAGCCCCACCTGCAAAAGCCGAAGACACAATGTACCTCAACGTCGACCAAAACTCCAGGAGGTCTATCACTTCTTTCAGCTTACTCAGACAGCTCCGAAGAGTCGGAATAGCATTTATTACAAATTCTTTTATTAAAAACAAATTTTATGTACACAAAGTGGTCACTCTCTCGATACCGTTTATTTATTCGTAAATTTCCACCGCAGGTCAAAACAGCCCGTTCCGTTTTTAACCGGTAATCCGACAATAATTTGACTGGAAGGTGAATTAAAATCATCCGATTGTCCAGCTACGGTGGCTGCTTTCAAGAACTGCAGGCACGATTCGAATGATATCTGCTGCAGTGGTGACGAAGATGAATCCATTCCCTTGCGACTCAACGGTCTGAAGGTTCCATCAAAGGTCATGTAATCAGCGATTAGCAACAAATGCCGCGGATCTACCGTGATGCCGTAGACTTTGAACACATTTTGAACTTCTTCTGCAAGAAATAGATAAATAAAGTAACTGATTTTTATAGAATTCTTGGCAACCTACGCCATTATCATCGCCTGAAGAATCATCATCGACGTTTTGGGTTTTATCTGCTCGACTAACCTTCTCATCATCGTCCTCGGCTTCCTCGAATTTATTTGCTTTTCCCGGTCCTCTTTTCTTGGGCTTGTCTTCATCGATGTCGATTCTAAAACAAAAAAATACATAAGAATCTGCTTTGCGGAAATCTTTCGGCCCATTTCTACAACGTGAACGAGTTGCATGTTGGTTGGGTGTTGTAGATTGAAATATAAATACCAACTTACCTGTGATAAAGCGTTGGGAACATATTCTCGTGTAAGGAAGTGAGTAATGCTTGAGATCCTTCCTCTTAATATCATGAAGCCATGCTCTCCTCCTTTCTTTAGAGGTTTTGATTTTGGCTGGGTTTTGGTGAATGGCCGGGAAGCGAAAAACTTTAAGGTGTGGTCTCGGTTTCCTCTTGTGGAACAACCAAAAACACAGCATGTAGAAGGCATTTTACGCAATTTTTTACACAAAAATTTAAAAAAGTACAAACTAACAACACAACACACTAAACTTTTTGTTTGAACAATTTAAAACTTTATATTTATTGAATAAAAACAGCAATTTTCAATCTTTCTTGGCGCTTTTTAATAGAAAATTTATTTGTTTGCCCTCCACGAGTAAATGACAGCTAAGACGTCAGCTCGTTTGACGTTTCCCGCCGGTGGTCTATACGAGGCTAAAGGCCCGATTGTATTTATGTTGTTTGTTCCTAAGCATTCCTAAGGGTGTCGCATACTATTTCGACTTTTTTTTTGCGTTCTTCTTAAGATTTTTAATATTTTTGATACAAATATTGGTAAACAATAATGTAATTATATGCTTAAAGTGCAAAGAAACAAAATTATATATTTATTTTTCATATTATGTACATGCATTTTTTTGCGTGTTAAGGTTTTTTTGAAAAATTTGAGCTCAACGGAATCTACTTTTTTGAAATTTGAGCTAGAGGTTTTACACCACGACTGTAATGAGCACACAGGCCTTAAAATTGCATAAGTATTAGTGAGAGGTCCCATAAGAAATGCATTGGGAAACTAACACTTATGCACTTTTAAGGTATAAATGTGAAAAATTTCAGCTTGTAGGCCGAAAGAGAGCGAACCACCGAAGTCGGGCCTCTAGGTAATATATGTCCTCTATGTCATACACTCTGTATCTCCTTCTATTGTAATGTCTAATGTGTATACTTTATTATCTCGTACGCTCTGTATCTCTTTCTATACTTAATGTACACACTTTTCTTACTCTTACTCTGTATCTCTTATTTGTTTAATGTACATACTCTCTTTACTTAATATCGTTTAATTGTAGTAGTAAACACTTGTAAGGGGCAATACCTACTGATTAAGAGAAACTTTTTGTTTAGCATTAAGAACGTTAGCCCCTACAAAAAGTAATCCCAGTATTTTTTTTTTGTAAACAGAAAGCTTCTCGAACTTTCAGCTTCTCCAAGAACCAATAGGAACCAATAGTAGTTTCTAGAACCCATCATTTTTGTTATATAAATAGCCGTTTGGTGGCGAGGAGAATTAATTGATTGTGAACTGCGATAAAGTAAAGATACTGTGTTTGCAAAGTTATAATTGAAAGTGTTGAATAAATAAGTGTGAGTGATTTGAATAAAGTGAATTTGTGTTTTATTTAAAAAGTGAATAAGTTTTAATTGTCGGACCAAGCCGAATATTACATTGGTGTCAGAATAAGGGATTAAAACTTATTGAGAATAAAACAGTGAACAGTGATTAAACTATTTTGTTTGAAATAGTGAAGTTAAAAATCAAAAAAAAAAAAAAAATGAGTAAAGTTTTGAAAGACTTAACTGTCTCTGAGCTAAAGGCCGAATTAAGCAAACGTGGCTTTAGTGGGGCAGGATGTAAAATCGAACTCGTAAAACGGCTACAGGAATATCTGGAAGAACAAAATGAAGACCCAGATACGTTTGCTTTCGAAGTGGAAGCAAAATCGAAAGAGGTAAATGCAACTGCCGACTTATCTACCATGATGACACTTCTTCTAGCCAAATTTGAAGAGAATCAAAAGAATGTTCAGGAGCAACTAGAAACTCAAAACAAGAATGTTCTGGAGCAACTAGAGGCTCAAAGAAATTACCAAAAGCAAGAACAGCAGAATATTCTAGAGCGGTTTGACGAACAGAGAAACCTTTTAGAGGGCAGGTTTACGGACTTCGAAGAGAGAATCACTACTCTCGACGAGCGCGTCGAAAAACAAAATGCACGTTTCGAGAAAATGGACGAACAAATAGAAACCATCACAAATGAACTAGAAAAAGTGCGAAAGATGAAAGCTCGAGAACCTTCTGGTGAATGCTCAAGAAAGAGAGAAGTGAATCCTCCAAGCTTTGATGGTCAGATTCCGTGGTCAATCTACAAGAAACAGTTTGAAGCAGCAGCGTTAACAAACGGCTGGGACGATGACGAAAAATACATTGCTCTTACGCTTGCCTTGAGAGGAGCAGCTGCTGAACTGCTACAAACCATCCCAGCAGAGAAGAACGGTGACTTCAAAGTTCTGGTAAACGCAATCGAACAGCGGTTTGGGGATAGCCACATGACAGAAGTCTTCCGAGTACAACTAAACAACAGGGCACAGAAAAGAGGTGAAACTCTGCAGCAGCTTCAGGCAGATATCGAGCGATTAGTCCACCTGGCATACCCAACAGCTGGCAACGAGATAATAAATCAACTTGCTGTTGAAGCCTTTGTGAGAGCTGTGGGCGATATAAATCTCCAAAGGGCTATTCGCACTGCCGGAAAGCAAACACTACCAGAAGCATTGGCTTTCGCTCTAACAATGGAAGCCGCAGAACAAGCATCCCAAAACGTGCATCGCGTGAGAGAATTGGAAGTCCAAGAATGCTCTTGTCAGAAGGCTACTCTGGAAAGGAGTCAGCGAGACGGACCGGCACGATGCTGGAACTGCAACAAGACTGGGCATCTTCAACGACAGTGCAGATTACCGCGAAGAGGAACCGCATGCCAACACTGTGAACACAGAAATATGTCAACTGGTCAAAGTTACACCTACAACAATGTTGCTTCCCAAGTTGTTACCCACCCCACCAACTTCGAGGGACAGAAGCTGGCTTCTAGTACCGATAGCTACAGAAACACCATCCAGGTTTCTCAAACGAAACGTGACAACAAGAGCCTGACCGTGGAAGCAAGTATAAACGGCAACAAATGTGTGGCTACCATCGACACCGGTGCCACGGCGTCCATTGTACGGCAGGACCTCGTTAAGAAGACATGGCTCCACAACACCAATAGCTATCGTCTAAGGACTGCAACTGGAGAAGCCGCAAAAGTCTATGGTGAGGTACGTCTTAAGATCCGGATGGCAGAGCTGGAATTCTCTCACCTGTTCCTGGTAGCAGATATATGCGACGAGTGCATTGTCGGCGTCGATTTCATGAAAGATCACGGAGTGATATTGGACATCGGGAACCAAGTCCTGAAATATCGAAACATCGAGATTCCGATGATCTATGGGATTCACTCATATGAGACCTCGCTATCTGTGAAAACCGTCATCAAAGAAGATCTGACTTTGCCTGCTTCTTCAGAAGTATTCGTGTGGACGAAATTGAAGGGTAAGCCTGGCAGCCATCGATACCTCATGGTCGAACCAGCATCTCTAAAGTCCTCCCAAAACGTCACCATTGGGAAGACTCTTGTTAGACCTGTAAAGAACATGGTTCCCGTACGAATACTGAACATCAAGCCGTACGAAGTTAAGCTTAGAAAAGGTGAGATTGTCGGACAATGCGAATCTGTATCAGCGATAACAAGGATCAACGAAGAAGAGCCAAGGCAAACTTTGAAGTTAGAAGAGCTGAACTCCATAAAGGCCAACATTCTCAAGACATCTAATCTTGGTCACCAACAACGAAGAACTGCAGAAGGCCTCCTCGAAGAATTTGCAGATATCTTTTCGTCATCGCAAGGAAAATATGGCAGAACACAACTGGTTCAACATCGAATCAACACCGGAGATGCAAAGCCGATCCGTCAACCTGCAAGACGCCTTCCACTAGCCAAACAAGGTGAAGTTGAAGAACTGATAACCACCATGAAAGAAGAGGGTCTGATCGAAAACTCTAAAAGCCCTTGGGCGTCTCCAGTGGTCCTGGTAAAGAAGAAAGACGGATCAGCCCGCTTTTGCGTAGACTATCGAAGGTTGAATGATGTGACCAAGAAGGATAGCTACCCTCTGCCTAGAATCAGTGATACTCTGGACGCAATGGAAGGAGCACAATGGTTCTCAACGTTGGACCTGAAAAGTGGATACTGGCAAGTAGAAATCCATCCTGAAGACAAAGAGAAGACAGCGTTCTCGACAGGAAACGGATTGTGGCAGTTCAAAGTGATGCCTTTTGGACTGTGCAATGCTCCAGCGACTTTTGAGCGCCTTATGGAATGCGTCCTGCAAGGACTCACTTGGAAATCTTGCCTGGTCTATTTGGATGACGTCATCGTATACGGGAAAACATTTGACGAACATTGTACAAATCTGAGAGCCGTGTTTCAAAGACTTCGAGAAGCCCACCTCAAGCTCAATCCAGAAAAGTGTTCACTTCAAAACCGAAGTGAAATACCTGGGACATATCATCTCATCCCAAGGAGTTAAGACGGATCCTGATAAGGTTGACACCGTGAAGAATTGGCCAACACCACAGGACAAACATCAACTCCGAAGCTTTCTGGGTCTAGCCACCTACTATAGGCGCTTTGTCAAGAATTTTGCTGAGATCGCCAAGAGTCTACATCAGCTAACGGAAAAGGGAAAGCAGTTCAAGTGGTCAGGTGAGTGCGAGCGCAGCTTTCAAGAGCTCAAGCAACGCTTGTGTAATGCACCAGTGCTGATCTACCCGACTCCAGGAAAACCGTTCATCATTGATGCTGATGCCAGCAATGTCGGGATTGGTGCTGTATTGTCACAGGTACATGATGGCGAAGAAAAGGTGGTTGCCTATTACAGCAAGGTACTCTCGAAGTCGGAAAGAAACTATTGTGTGACCAGAAGAGAACTTCTTGCACTGATTTTGGCAACAAAGCACTTCCATAAGTATCTCTATGGACAGAAGTTTCTTCTCCGAACCGACCATGGAGCACTAAACTGGCTTTTGAATTTCAAGAATCCAGAGGGTCAAGTGGCGAGATGGATTGAGAGGCTGCAGACGTACGATTATGAAATTCAACATCGGAAGGGGAAGCTTCACTCAAATGCTGATGCACTGTCTCGGAGACCATGTAAGCAAGACTGTAAGCATTGCAGACGCCAAGAAGAAAAAGAAGTGGTTACTGTCCAACGAACCGATCCCATTTACGGCTGGAGCAACGACGAGCTGATGAAGGCCCAACAAGAGGACCCAGATATTGAACCCATACTCGCATGCAAGGAACACCAGGAAAAACCAGAATGGGCTGATATCTCCGACAGAAGTCCGGCTCTGAAGGCCTATTGGGCACAGTGGGACTCGTTGCATGTCCTTCGACGTAAGTGGGAATCAGCAGATGGAAAGTCCTATGTAATGCAGCAAGTCTTACCGAGATCGAAGATTATGGACGTTCTGCGAGAGATGCATGATGGAGTTTCGGGAGGCCATCTAGGAGTAAACAAGACGCTAGAAAAGGTTCGACAACGATTCTATTGGCTACATGCAAGGGAAGATGTCGAGAAGTGGTGCCGAAAATGTGATGACTGTGCTGCCACCAAAGGCCCGAACAAAAAGAATCACAGCCAAATGCAGCAGTATAATGTCGGATCACCCTTTGAAAGGATTGCAGTAGACGTGGCGGGTCCATTTCCGGAAACAAATAATGGAAATCGTTATATTCTGGTCGTCATGGATTACTTCAGCAAGTGGCCTGAAGCATACGCCATTCCGAATCAAGAAGCCAAAACAGTCGCAGACCAAATTGTGTTCAACTGGGTGAGCAGATTCGGTGTTCCATTAGAACTGCATTCCGACCAGGTGTTGCGGTAAATTTTACCACAACAAGTTTTACCTTCCCCTTTACTAACCGTTCTCTTTTGCGACCCCAAAATTCTTGAAGAGTTCAGTAGAAACCTGGGCCATCAGCCAGTGACCTGCTCTCCTAGAGTTTTGGGAACGTAATCCCAACAGGTTCCATCAATAGAAGTGTGCGGCAGGGTGCCCACACCAACGAGTTGTACGACGGGCGGTCCACAATTAGAGGACACTATATGTATATGATCGGAGAAGGCATGAAGAATTTACCCATGCCCAACAATTTGTGAATTTGAATCACACCAACATAAATTTAGTATGGCCGAGTGCCCATCGTAAACTGTCGTAAACACTAAAGATTAACCACACCATTCTCTTTCTCTTTAAACCTAGGTCCAAATGTCGCAACTGAGTCGAAGGAAATGGTTTCTCTTCAAATTGTTAATGCTAGAAGACGGACCCATGGAGAGTCCTTGTAATACACGGAATTCGAAATGGTTTTTCGAAGTTCGAATCTTCGACTGGAAGTGATGGATGTGAGCTGAACTCGTCCACTGTGCTACTGGGTGATCGCATCACCTATGTGTATTGACCGCGTGCGATGGACGATTCATGGCTTCCCGGTCGCACACCCCAGTCTTATGGACGGAGGCAAGTGCAGGACCGAGACAGAACGTTCACCACGCAAAAGGTCCGAAGGAGATGGCCTGAGGGTCGAGTAGCCGGACGAGCCAAGTTCGCCATCTTGAACTTTCACTTTTGGAAGAATCACGAAAGCGTGAACACTGAGAACAGCCATTTTGGAACATTTTTTTTGGAGAAATTTTCTCATAATTTTTGCGACTTTTTTTTTTTTGGAAAATACGATTTGAGTTGAGTGGAGAGGAGGAGAAACCATTTCGATTTGCTACTGAAGATTTGGAGCTAAGTATTTTAATTTTGGTTATTTTATTCGATTTTCTTTTTTTTTATTATAATTTTAATTGGCCTGGTTGGCGGCCATTTTGTTTCTTTCCTTACTTGGAAAATTTTATCTCGAATTTTCTTGGGTGGTTTTTCTTTGTGTTTCGACACAAAATTGTTTGCCTCTTTTGCCTTTTGCAAATTTCTTTAATCTTCCAGAGTGCCCTTCTGGTACTCTTATAAAATCTTTGTTCTTTGTTCCGAAAAGATACTGGTTTTTCATCCAGGTTTACCCACGGTTTTCCAGTCAATAAAACGATTAAAAATTCAAATTTCCTACTTCTTATTAACTATTTTGAAGACTTTTCAGGTATTTTTCATAATTGGTTTGGTAAACTACCAAAAAAAAAAAAAGTTTCCTGGCGCCCATTTTCAAAATTGAGTACGCCCCTGTACTTCAATTTTAATCAACTTGTTTCGATATCATTTGATATCAAATTAATTTCGATCAAAAATATCTTTAATTAATTTAACCCACCCCTTAACCTGAGCTACCGGTGTGGCAGCACTTGTCTTGCTGTCTTGTTGGATTCTCGCATCTCGCTGAACACACCTGACATCAAGTGTCATTGCATTGTCAAATATAAATATTAAATTCGCGGCACACCGGGTTGGTGCATTTCGCTTGTGTTTTATTCTTTAATTTTATTAATTAAATTAACTTTGTTTTCATTCGCTCGTTGATAATATTGGATGCGAACATCCAATATTATCTTTATTAAAGTTCTAAGTCGGGAGTGTTCGGTGAAAAAGAATTTGCAACACAGGGAAGGAATTTTGAATCAAACATATTCCAGGAAGTTTGTGGGCTTCTTCACATCAAGAAGACAAGAACAACACCACTCCACCCACAATCTGATGGCATGGTCGAACGGTTCAACCGAACCCTTAAGGATCATCTTTGCAAAGTTGTGGACGACAACCAGCGAGATTGGGATCGACACATTCCACTGTTTTTGATGGCGTATCGAAGTGCAAGACATAGCTCAACTGGCCATACACCGTCTGAGATTTTGATGGGAAGGAACATCAGACTGCCGAGCGAAATCAAATTTGGATGTCTCACGTCGGAACCGCAAGCCGAGGATGACTACTTGCATGACCTAAGAGAAAGACTCCTTCAGATCCACGACGATACCAGGTCAAAAATAAAAATGTTCAGTGACCGAATGAAGACACGCTACGATATACGAGCGACAACAACAGAGTTCCAAGCAGGAGATCGAGTGTGGCTTTACAATCCCCATCGACAAAAAGGGTTGTCAGCGAAACTTCAACGGGACTGGGAAGGTCCATATACAGTGATTAGCAAAATCAACGACGTCGTGTACCGGATACAAAAGGGAGTCAGAGGTAAACTTAAAGTCGTACATCGCGACCGACTACATCGCTACAGTGGTGATGAAGATGATGGATTTGTTCGGGACGATCAATCCTAAGGAGGGGGCAATGTAATGTGTATACACTTTATTTTATCTCATACGCTCTGTATCTCCTTCTATTGTAATGTCTAATGTGTATACGTTATTACACTCTGTTTAATGTATACACTTTTCTTACTCTCTTTACTTACTCCTTATCACTATAACTCTAATATCATTTTATAGGAAATAAGTGGGTACCTATTGTTTCGGCATTTTTGTTTTGCATTTTGTTATTTCGCTTTTCTCTCTTCGATTTTCAATTATTTCGCAAAACTTGTTTTGTTTTTTGTTTATTTTGTTTTTTCCTGTTTCGCGCCAGAATTGTTTCGCCCTTTTTGTTTTGCCATTAACTCTCTCGCAAAATTGTTAATTTGCAATACGATTGTTTCGCCACAGGTTATCTCGCTAACGGTTATTTCGCATTTTTTTCTGAATTCTCTTGGGAATGTAATAATTGTTATCTAATTTTACTTTTAGTCTTTGAAACCGCCCGCGTAAGGTTAGAATACAGTGAAGTATTTTAATATTGTCTTTAAATTAAAAAAAATGGAAAGTAAAATCATATGCGATACTTTTAAATCAATTTGAAGAAAGGATAAGCTAAGTCGTGAAGGATTTTCCCATTATTTTGAAAAAATCGTCAATTCAAGTACATATTTATGTACTTCGTTTGTTTTTTTTTTTTTAATTAAAAAAAAGATGAAGGCGAAACAATTAAAATCAAAATAATAAAAAAGCGAAATAATCGAAAAGCGAAATAAACGAATGCAAAATAAACGAATGCAAAATAAACGAAAAACGAAAAGACTGAAAGGCGAAAAAAAATCAGCGAAACAATCGAAAGCGAAGCAACTAAAAGACCAAACGAATGAAATGCGAAATAACAAAATGCAAAAC
This sequence comes from Sphaerophoria taeniata, assembly GCA_943590905.1. Taxonomy (NCBI): domain Eukaryota; kingdom Metazoa; phylum Arthropoda; class Insecta; order Diptera; family Syrphidae; genus Sphaerophoria; species Sphaerophoria taeniata. Next base: position 267,855,645 of record OX016540.1, read on the forward strand.
GACCGTGGCGAAACGACCAAAAGCGAGATAAAAAAAAGCGAAATAAACCATACCCGAAATAAGTATATAGCAATAAGTTTAATTGTAGTAGTAAACACTTATGTGTATGACAGTTAAAAATGAGGGGCAACATCTAGTGGTTAAAAAGAGAACTTCTGGAACATTCGGTTTAGTATTTTCTAGAACCATTATCAGGACTATACATACCCGATTCGAAAACGAAACGGGATAGTTGATTGTGAACTGCGATAAGTAAAGTACACTGTGTTGAAAAGTTATAATTGAAAGTGTTGAATAAATAAGTTTGTGAGTGATTTGAATAAAGTGAATTTGTGTTTTATTTAAAAAGTGAATAAGTTTTAATTGTCGGACCAAGCTGAATATTACAATACGTTATAAATATATATATATATTTTGAAACGTATATATTAAAAAAAATAATAATAATAATAATTAAACAATAAATTCAAAATGAATATAATAAATTATTATAATATATAAAAAATTATATCGTTGGAAATTCTGTAACGCGAAAATACAATATACTAAATTTTTGGAATGACACAAAAATCAATGAAAAACTATCTTAAATTGAATTCTCGAAAAAAAAAATAGTACGCGATTTTTTTATTACTTCAGAGTCTAGAAAACTAGTTTTCCGAACGAAGCACCTACGAATAATATTTGGTGGAACACAGTTTTTAAATTTCAATTTGATTCGTTGAAATGAATATTGTAATTGTTAACACATGATTACGTTCAAATGGTTGGTTGACCAAGAAAACGGATCCACACTTTTTTTTTATTTCAGAAATTAAAGAAAAAAATATCAGCACCCGCTTAGAGTGAGATCTCTTGTTCTATTTCAGAAATATCTGAGGTCCTTGAGATCTCGAAGAGATTTTGTTAGGTAATTACTTGTGCTTACTTTGCTTCAAAGCTCAAAGGTCAGACATGTTATGGCATCAGTTCTCATTTGAATGTGAACTTACCTCATATGGCGTGAGTTCTCATTCAGGTGATGGCTTTAGTTCTCAGTCGACTGTGAATTAAGGCCATAATCGGATTATGGCGTTAGTTCACATTCAATTGAGATCAAGGCCATTATGGTGTTAGTTCATATGGCCTTCGTTCACGGCAATATTTTTAGTGTTTCCTGTGAGTTGGTTCTTTTAAATTATTTTATGAATGGTGAATGGGCTTTTATCAACTATTTATGCAATTTCCTTTATGCTTTTGTTTTCTCGGTGATGCTTGATTATTAAATTCTTCAAATCTTGCAAAAGTTGGTTACCTCTAGGAGCCATATCAACTTTTTTCCTATTTAAGTGGTAATTTTGCATAAAAAACAATTAAAACAGATTAAGGAAATGCAAAATTAAAAAAAAAAACACACCTTTTTTTACAAAATTGTGCGTATTTGTCCAAGTGTTACAACAGAATGTTCTAACTGTGTACTTACTTTTGTCATACAATTTAATGTAATTTTGTAAGCTATCTCCAAAAGCAACGAGTTAAGCTTACATAACGGTCCTTTTTTGCATGTTATCAAACTGAATACATGTTGGACAACAGATCAAACATACTTAAAGGCCAACATGATTGCAATCATAGAGCTATTGCAAAAGAAAGTAGTTTAATGCATATTGTGTACTTACTTTTGTGATTGACTGTATAACTACCAAAAAGAGATCTTCCAATTTTTTCTCATTTTAGCTCACAAGTTTCAAGTGACAAAAAAAAAACATAAGGGATCCCTTCGCAAAATTTCTCTTTCTACAGAAAAAATAACAGAGCATATTTTTTTCTTCTTGTTCTTCTCTGCGTCTGCTGCTCTCTTCAATGAGGTTGAATTCGCCCTCTCCACACCAAATATTCGCCTCAGAATAGTCGGCAAGGGGCCCGCTTGTGTCGCTGTCGTCGATTCACAATGGCGCCATTACTATGTCTGCATATACAAAGACAATACAAACTCTATGTTAAAAAAAACTGCTACTGTGAAAATTCTTAGGATGGCAGCACCATCGTTTTCCATCTTGAAACTACCCTCCAAATATATATACAAAGATCGGGGCGAAAAAAGAGCGACATCGAACAGCTCAGTGCGAAACCAGAGCGCCACAGAGCGATCCAGAGGGTACATCGAACATACCTGTTATCGATTAAATAATTTGTCTCTTGTTATCGATATTTTTTTATATTTACCTCCAGAGATTTCTTTCTCTCTTATCTCTGTTTTTGTCGTTGATTTTCAGTTTATGTTGCATTCGTTTGGCAATTCGTTTAATCTGGAATATCTAACAATCGTAGCTGCTTTTTGCATTTTTTCATAAGTTATTTTGAAAGAATTTCCATACTCCAAATAACTGTTTCCACAATTTTTTAACATTCATCAATACAATAAGGTAAGCTCTACTTGTTTAACAATTTAATCATGAAACATGAGTTGAGTACCCTGTGTGTCATATCTTTGTTAACAATTCAACAGAGAAATGCACCGCTTGAATTTGGACAAAATGGAAGTGATAAAAGATTTGTTTTTTGATTTAAGAAAGTTGCAGTTTATAACTGCAAGCTTAGATCATGACTGGAAATAAAATGTATGCTCCTGCACATGGTGGCGCCTATTTTGAGATTTTATCCTGATGGCATTGGCATGTTTTCCTCGCAAATTATCTTGTGCTGAGAATTGAGAAATGACTTGATGCTTTGCTTATGAATTGTTGATTCAGCGCTTTTGTTACATTTAAGTTTATTCTTCGCGTCGTCTACAGCGTCTGGTGCGTGATCTTAGACCACTGGTCGACTATTTTAACTTTTCGTTAACTGTCCACCTTCATTCCTGTTTTGTCTTGAGGGTGGGATTCTCATTTTCCCACTTTTTCTTTCTTTTTGAAAAATCGCTGCTAGGAAGAGCTCGCCAACAGCATGACTCCAGTCTTCCATGGTTCTTAATTACCTACAGCCGCTTGAAAAGCAGGAGTTACGTAGTGGTGGTCTTTTGAACGTCACAAAATCGAAGCTGTATCTTATTTACTTAACCGCCTATCAATGCATGAAAGTTGAGAGCCTGAGACACTGCAGCCAACCATCGGGAACGGTCCGTCGCATGCACTCTCCAGTCGCAAAAACCAAGCGCTCTGGCATCCGCAGTCACTTGGTCCTTGTACCGTAGGTTCGGTCTTCCTTGTCCTCTCGAACCTAAGATAAGCGATTGGGACTGCTTAATACAAGCAGAAAAAACAAAATAAATTAAAATTTTACAAAAAGTAAAAGAAGAGAAAAGAAAAAATGCAAAAATTTAAAAATAAAAAAATTTAAAGTCAAGAAAATTAAAAAATCATAACAATAAAAAAAAAAAAGAGAAAAGTAAATAAGCGTGTATTAGGCACTTGTTAAGTTCGTGAAAAAAAAGAAAGAGTCAGTTCCTCTCTACTATACAACATATACATATCTATTAATTTTTTTAGTTGTCTAATGAAGCACAGTATAAGAGCTTCCTTTGTGTGATCTTGCTATGGTTGAAATCAAAAATAATAGAGTTTTCGTTCACCTTTCGTAACATTCTCGTTATTGGTTCGTTACTACCATAATCAGTTCTGTGATGAGCTTGATGAAATTGTGGAACTGATCTAAGAGAATGCGAGTTAACGTTAATACTCATTGCGTCAAGGAGGGTCGAAGATTCTGTAGCACCAGATAAAATTTGGTGTACGAAAATAATGTCGGCAACTTCACGACGTTTTTCTAGAGATTGTAAGTTTATAAGCCGCAACCGTTCTTGATACGGAGGTAAGTTGAAATTGTCAACCCACGAAAGTCCTCTTAAGGCGAAACGGAGGAATCTACGTTGTATTGCTTCAATTCTCTTTATATGGACATGGTGATAAGGGGACCATACTTGGCTGGCGTATTCCAGTATAGGCCTTACAAACGTGGTATAAAGAGATTTCGTAACATAAGGATCCGAAAATTCTTTAGACCAACGTTTGACAAAACCTAAAGCAGAATTAGCTCTGGCTACAATATTGTCATAGTGAGACCTAAAGTTAAGCTCGCTATCGCAAATAACACCTAGATCTCGGATTGTTGTTACTCTGTGAACAATACATTCGTTGATATAATAGTCACGTGTTGGTGGACGAAAACGTTTACGGGAATATGTGATTGTTTGGCATTTGGACTTTGGACACATTAAGCTCTAAATTGTTTTTTTTGACACCAAACGTAGAAATTATTTAAATCGGTCTGCAAGGGTAAAGCATCATCGGGTGAAGAAATCATTCTAAAGATTTTCATGTCATCTGCATACATTGAAACATGGAAATTTTCAATCACACATTCTACGTCATTAATAGTCAGAATAAAAATAATAGGGCCTAGATGACTACCTTGAGGGACCCCCGATTTAGCTGTAAATGGTTCTGATATTGAAGATCTAAATAAGACTCGGTATTTACGGTTCGATAGGTATGATTCCATCCATTCGATGAAACCAGGAGGGAATCCAAGAGCCTTTAGCTTGAAAGATAAAATATTGTGGGAGATTTTATCAAACGCCTTGCTAAAGTCCGTAGCAATAACATCAACTTCTTTTTTACTTTCTATTGAGTTTAGTGCATAAGAAACAAATTCAGTTAAATTAGTGGTCGTAGATTTAACTTTTAGGAACCCATGTTGTTTGGCCGAAAATAATGATTTACAATGAAAGTACATTGTGTCGAATATAATACTTTCGAATAGTTTAGGAATGCAAGATAATTTGGCAATCGGCCTGTAGTTAGAAATGTCAGATTAACAGCCTTTCTTGTGAATTGGTATTATGAAAGAGTCTTTCCACATAGATGGAAAAATTCTTTGAGAAAGAGATTTTTGAAAAAAGAGTAGTAAGGGGTAGAGCCAAATTAGCTACACACTTCTTTAATACAATCGCAGGTAAACCATCAGGTCCCGAAGAGAAATCATCTTTTAGTTTATTTATTTTGTTAACCACATCGTCAACAGTGATGTTGATTGAAAACAATGATGTTTGGTTACAATCGTTCAAATAAGTGAAATAGTCAGCATCAGGTAAAAAATTACTGTCAGAGAAAGCAAGACTGAAGAAGTTAGCAAATAAATTAGTTATAATCTTTGAGTCATTAGAAGAGTGATCTAAATAATTGAGGGTATTGGGAATTTGGGATATCCATCCGACTTTTTTTTTACGTTAATGAATTGCCAAAAGCGTTTGGGATCTGAGATTATATCAAACTGCATTTGATTAATATATGTATCATAGAGGAGTTTTGAGAGAGCAGAAAACTCGTTGTACACTACTAAATAGGAGGAATAGTCTGTATCTGTTCTTGATTTAAGATATTTTCTCCATAGACTATTTCGGGAGTTACGGAGTGTACGAAGTTGTCTTGAATACCATGGAGGTGACGGTGAGGTATTTTTTTGTGGTGCATAGGGAACGCATAGAAAAAAGCATTCAAAAATTATTGAGTAGAAGATAGTGGTTAAACTATCGATGCTATTGCTTACAGATTGGTTTAAAATTAAATCAAAATTAATGTTACTAAGAAGCTCGTTAAGTTGGACGAAGTTTGCTTTTCGGAAATTAAATCGATATGGGTTCTCAGATTCTACTTCAATCATCCTTCGTAGGCATAAGTTAAAGACAATGGCGGATGAAAAATGTCAATGGTGGAAAGAGTAAGGCTACTTTCCTCTACGATACAGTTAGTTGCTTCATTGGAAAAAATAAGATCGAGTTGTCTGCTCAAGTTATTTTTGACATCACTAATCTGATGCAAGCCGCAATCCGACAGATTGTCAGTAAATAACATTTCTTTTTCGGTTGTTGCGTTGCTTGCAACAAAATGAGAGTCATCCTCGGATCGCAACCATGACAGATTGGGGAGATTGAAATCCCCAACGAGCAATAAACCATCATTAACCTCCATAGCGTCACCCAGATTGTCAACTGCTTTTATAAGATTTTGATAAGTTTCAATTGGACTGCAAGGTCGTATGTAACAGCATAAAATAAAGATATTTTTTCGCTTGGTAGTAATTTTCACGCAGACCAATTCAATTTCTTCGGTGTTAGGGATTTCAAAAAGTGAACTATCATACTTAGAATGCACTGCTATAAGAACACCTCTTCCAGGCATAGGCAACAAAAGGGCTGCGATGAAAAGACTTTCTTGGCTAGAGCTTCGCTCGATGTGGCCGAGCCAATGTAGTCGCCTTTTTTGGCATTCTCGACTACACCCACATCTTGATACAGCTGCTACAATTCGCCGGTGAACCTTCTGCTCCATTCGCAATCGTCGCATACCGGACCGAAAATCCGTCGAAGAATTTTTCTTTCGAAAGTTCCCAGTATCAATTCCCCTTTTTTACTTATCGTCCAGCACTCGGCGCCGTAGAGTAGGACTGGTAAATAGCAGACAATGTCGAAAGGAGTGAAGAGTTTTGAACCCAGTTGTTTAGCCAAACCGAAGCAGCAGCAATTTGCTATTGTAATTCTTCTTTAAATCTCCACTAAGGTTTCGTTTGTGGGATTGATGTTTGTTCCAAGGTAGGTGAACTCCTTAACCGACTTGAAATTGCTGCTACCAACAGTGACGTTTTGTCCTTGGCTGTGGACAGATGTTGCTTTGTTTGTTGATAGCATGTACTTTGTTTTCCTTATTCACTTGAAGGGGCCCTCGAGCTTCGCCGGTTCTTCAATCGCTGTGAAGGCTCTCTTGGATCGACCGGTGATGTCTATGTCGTTCGCATAGCCTAGGAGCTGGGTCTATATGATTTTTTCTCTTTCGCACTTGCTGGTAAGAAAAAGACATTCGACATATGACACGGCACTACGGCAGTCAAATTAGTTAATTTTCACCTTCAAACACAAAGAAATGTGCGAAATTGAATTTGAAAGTAACAAAAGGGAATTGAATAAAATTTTGTACACAAAAATTAGTGCGATAGTGAAATTTAATAACACAATTAGATATGCATGTATTTGTCCGGTTCGTACGCTGAGCCGTGAGTTGCGTCCTCGCCATAGAATTTTTGCAAAATTTTAAAAAATCCGCTGGAAATGGAATCAACACCATCAACTGATGTCTACCAGGCAATTGACACTCTCCCATCCCAATTCGATGCAAGGAGAAAGCTTAAAAATGGCTAGAGGAGTTCCAGAGATCGGTTTGCACCAAATCAATATTTAATGGAATCTAGTCAAAGAAAATAACTAAACAAATGTTGTTTTGTTTAAGATATATTCATGGACGATTGCAGACGAACTTATTTAAGAAGGCGCTACAGTCCGGTGTGGACTTGGGCCTCAACCAACAGTCTCCGCCAGCCAGCTCGGTCCCTAGCTAGCTGTCTCCAGTTTTGCACTCCAAGTTGATTGAGGTCCTCTTCCACTTGTGTGCACCACCTGAGTCGCGGTCTTCCTCTCCTTCTGCGTCCCTCGGGAATGGTGTCGAAGGCTTTCCGGGCCGGAGCATTGGTGTCCATGATCTCTAAAAGACCGAACCATCTAAGTCTCTGGCTAGGTTCACGTCGTTGAACAACCCGTAAAGTTCGCTGTTGTTTCTCCTTCTCCATTCCCCATCAATGCATACGGGGCCAAAGATAATCCGAAGAACTTTCCTCTCGAAACAGCCTAAGGCACATTCATCCGATTTTGTTAGGGTCCATGCTTCTGCACCATACAGCAAGACAGGGATGATGAGGGTGTTGTACAGTTTAACCTTAGTTGCTCGACAGAGGGCTTTTCCACTCAGTTGCTTTCTAAGCCCAAAGAAACAGCGATTATCAAGAGTAATTCTTCGTCTTATCTCAGCGCTGGTGTTGTTTTCCGTGTTGATAGCGGAGCCTAGGTAGACAATCTCCTTAACTACCTCGTATGCGTCTTTTGTGACGTTCTGTCCGAGCCGTCGATGTTGGGTGTTCTTACTCGAAGACAGCATGTACTTCGTTTTTCCCTCATTTACCGCTAAACCCATTTTTGCCGCTTCTGTCTCAATTCTCACAAAGGCGCCATTGACATCACACTGTGTTCTTCCCATTACATCAATATCGTTGGCGTACGCGAGAAGTTGAACAGATTTATAGAAGATAGTGCCTCTGGTGTTGACGGTGGAGTTTTGGACGATCTTCTCAAGAACGATGTTAAAGAAATCGCACGACAGTGCATCGCCTTGTCTGAATCCTTTTTTGACGTCGAATGATTCCGTAAGCTCATTGCCAACCTTGATAGAGCAGCGTGAGTTCTCCATCGTCATTTTGCACAAGCGAACGAGCTTGGCAGGGATGCCAAAACTAGACATAGCTTTGTACAGTTCGCCTCTGTAGATGCTGTCATACGCGGCCTTAAAATCAATGAAGAGGTGGTGGGTATCGATTTGGAGTTCATAGGTTTTTTCCAGGATCTGCCGCAACGTGAAAATTTGGTCGATGGTAGACTTTCCTGGCCTGAAGCCACATTGATAAGGACCAATCAGATTGTTGACGAAAGGCTTCAGACGTTCACATATTATGGCAGAGAGGATCTTGTATGCGATGTTAAGCAGACTGATTCCTCTGTAGTTGGCGCAGTTTAGAGGATCTCCCTTTTTCAGGATCGGGCAAACAACGCTGAGGCTCCATTCATCGGGAATGCATTCCTCCGACCATATCTTACAGATGATTTGGTGCATGCTCCTATCTAGCTCGTCGCCTGCGGCTTTGAACAGCTCGGCAGCTAGACCATCTGCTCCAGGGGCTTTGTTGGATTTCAGCCGTGATATTGCTGTTTTCACTTCTTCTAGGTCGGGTTCACGGAATTGATGGCTGTCATCGTGTATGATAAAAGGCTCCTGTCTGACGGCGGGGTTCTGTTCGTCGCCGCCGTTATACAATCTACAGAAGTGGTCTTTCCAAATCCCCAGCATTGAATGCGATTCTACTATGATGTTCCCTTGTTTATCTCTGCAGGCATCGGTTCTTTACCTTCCGATAAAACTTCCGAACTTCATTCCTGCTGTTGGCTCTCTCAACAACTTCGATCTGACGCTTCTCATGCTCTCTCTTTTTGCTCCTGAGAAGCCGGCGTTCCTCTCTCCTCTTTTGCTAGTAGAGCTCATGAGCAGTTCTTGTCCTTCTATGCAGCGCCGCTTTGTATGCTTCCTGCTTGGCTGCATTTGCTTGCCTGCATTCTTCGTCGATCCAGGGGTTTCGTTTGAGTGGCTTTGTGAAACCCAGCACATTAGAGGCGGCATCTCTAACTGCATTCTAGCAATGTTGCCTCTGGTCTTCGATACTTGATGTTGGCGGCATAGAACTCCTTGAGAGGTTACTTGACACTCGATCAGAGAAGGATCTGGCGATCTCTTGCGACTGTAGCCGTCCGACGTCGAATTTTCTTGCAGCATTTCCTTGTTTTGGCCGTTGTCGGGATATTCGTAGCACTACCTTGCCTAAGACGAGGTAGTGGTCCGAGTCGATGTTGACTCCTCGGAAAGTTCTAACATCTAACATGCTGGACGACTGTCTTCCGTCGATCGTAATGTGATCAATCTGGTTGACGGTTGATTGATCAGGAGATCTCCATGTACCTTTATGGATGTTGAGATGTGGGAACCAGGTGCTTGCTACCACAACATTTCGCCCCGCAGCAAAATCTATCAGCCTGAATCCGTTATTGGAAGTGGTGTCGTGCAGGCTTTGAGTTCCGACTGTTCCGCCAAAGATGTCCTCTTTTCCCAGCATTGCGTTAAAACCTCCGGGGACAATTTTCATGTCAAGCTAGGACATTGCTCATATGTTTTGTCGAGGAGCTCGTAGAATTCGTCTTTGGTGTCGTCCTTTTTCTCTTCTGTGGGGGCATGCGTGCATATTAGGCTAATGTTGCCGAATTAAGCCTTGATTCGGATCTGTGTGATGCGTTCGCTTACACATTTGAAGCCCAAGACTTTTTGCCTGAGTCTGGTTCCCACGACGAATCCGCATCCAAAGAGTCGCTGTTATTGCTCCGAGTAACAATCACCATAGTAGATGTCGCAGTTTTTCATCCTCCGTTTGCCCCGTCCATCCCATCGCATTTCCTGGATAGCGGTAATATCTGCTTTGTAGCAGTTGAGGGTCTCCGCTAGTTGTTCGGCAGCGCGCGGTCTATTAAGAACCGCGTGCATATCCGAAATTCGTTGTCCTTAATAAATTTGCTTGGGTCGTCATCAGTGTATCTGTCCGTTTCGGAGGCCTGTTGTTGCTTCGCAACTAAATCTTTTTCTATGTAGTCGGGAAGTCACCCCGTGCGACGTACAACCTGGAGTACCAGGCACTTGATGGGACTCCAAGTACAAGAGCCGGAAAAACCGCTTCTTTTACGGCCTGGGCTTCAAATAAGTCGAAGTAGCCCGTAAAAGTGTTCACCAAGTAGGTCGGCCTAACTGGAAGTGAAGATGCCACCGTTGATTCCAAAAAAAGAAATTCATCCGCTGCCGTCCCTCGTTGGGAGTGCCTTGATGGGAACACTCCTTCGTTGTGGGGAATTATGAGTAACAGCCTACTCCGCTTCGACCATGGGAGGCCCTTCTGCGAAAATAAGTTCCGCGATCGCATAGCTCTAAGCTTCATCGTAGTAGTTACCGTAAGCCGCTCCGCCACGTCAAGGCTTACCCCATGGAGGGTTATATTTACACACTAACGAAAATATTTCCATTGAAAAAGTGCATTTCGGCGGTTACAGCATATTTATTTGTAATCGCTCAAAAAAGTTCAAAGTTCTGTAAGCTATCACATTGAAACTAGTTTCTTTTTAAATATTCCAGAATTCTTGAACGGTCAGCGCCTAGTCTGAAACTCTCCAATACGTGCCGTTGGGTCTAAAGAAACCAAATTTCTATTTACGAGCGTAGGCTTCAACAAGGTCAGTTTGATTTGCATTTGTTGAGACTTGTCAAAATTAAAGTATTGCTTGTTTTCCAGAAACTGAAAAAAACATTAACAAGGACAATAAGACACCGAAAATGAGTCTATCAGACATGCTGGGTGCAATTTGCAGAGACAACTTAGACGAGTTAAGAACATTAGTTTCAACGCAAAAATGTAGTGATACTCAAGCTCTTCGAAACACTCTGCTTCATGAAGCCGTTAAAGAAAACAAGAAAGCAATTACGGAATTCCTTCTCCAAGTTGGGTCCAATCCAAACTCACAAGTTTATTGGTCAACAGCCCTTCATATTGCTGCAAGAAATGGTAACTTGGAAATTATAGAAATGCTCCTTAACCACGGTGCTGATATAAATGCAAAGGATCCTAAAGGGGCTTCACCTCTCGTGTATGCTATTATAACTAAGAAAGACGATGCAGCCCAATTGTTATTAGAACGAGGAACTCGTTTACTTTCTGACAATGAAGGAAGAACTCCACTTCATGTTGCCGCTACACGGGGTTCATTGAAAATAACTAAAATGCTTTTGCAAAACGGGGCTCCTGTCAACGCGGTTATTACTGCCGGCTTCCAGGAAGGATATACTTCACTGTGCCTGTTCCTCATATGGATTCGACATAGACATCATAGAATTTCTCTTAAGCAATGAAGCTGGTGTTGATTTAAAAACTGAAGAAGGGTTGACACCTCTCCATATTGCAAGCCAAGAAGGAAATGTTCAAGTAATTAATTTGCTTCTTAATCAAAATTCTGATATTGATGGACGTGAATCAAATGGATATACCCCACTTTACTTGGCAATCGAGTACGAAAACGAAGGTGCTGCACTTTTGTTGATTAACAGAGGAGCTAAAGTTAAGGATGAGTTTAGGAATAGGAAAACAATTCTTAGTTTGGCACTAGAGCAGAGATTATCGAGTACAGTTGAGGAAATTTTAAACCGCTGTCCTGATCCGCAATATGAAATTAAAAAATGTAAAAAAATATTCGAAAGTTTAAGTCAAGAGATGATAAACATTCTGTTGAAGTATTGTTTTGATATTGAATTTCTTCACGTTGCAATACGGAAGGATTATATTCAAATAATCGAAAGCGTTTTGAAGGACAGACTTGATTTGACCGCAAATGTTGATGACTCTTCCTTGCACATTGCTGTCCAAATCGGACGAATTTATACAGTCCAAGTCTTAATCGCCCATGGAGCAGATGTGAATGCCAAAGATAAAACTGGAATGACTCCCTTGTTGTATTCAGTTTTAGACAGCAGTGAGCAGTGGACTACATCCTATGGAGCTTATATCAAGCTCACGACTGTCAAAATGCTTTTGGCCGCCGGAGCTGATGTGAATGCAGCATCTAGAACAGGAAAACTAACCCCGCTTCATGTCGCCTGTGAAAGTCATAAACCAGAATTAGTTCAAGTTTTTTTGGACCACAATGCTGATGTAAATTTAAGGGATAAAAATGGCAAGACAGCACTTCATTTTGCTGCAAGCAAATGCTATAATTTGATTTACACTAAATTATTGCTTGAAAATAAGGCGAACGTAAATTTACAAGATAACGACGGTTTTACAGCTCTCCACTTTGCAATTGATTCAGAAAATTGTGACCTCGTAAAATTACTTCTTAACTTTGGTGCTGACATTAATATAAAGAATAGAAATAACCATACCCCAATGGATATACTGCATCGTGATCGCTATTGCGGATTAATGTATGAACTTTACTGGCACTACGCATTAGCTCTTGAAGCTATCAATTTATACTACGCCAAAGATTTACGATCATCTTTATCAAAATTATTTTCCTCTGATCAGATAAAAATGAAATCACACTTTGAAAATTGCAAACAGGAAATTGAAAAGTTGAAATTGGTGAAGGTGCCCGGTTCTCAATTGACTTGTTACGCCCTGATGACGAGGAGTATTCATTCTTTGGCAAGTTATGTTAAAAATGAAGACCTCATTGCACATTTTGGATCGGATGACTTTACAACTAAATTCGCAATTTATGCGCCGATTATTCAAGGTCGTTTGCGAAATGCTTTCCAAAGACGTCCACTAATTTGCGGTGCAGTTGAATTTTTAAATTATTATCTTAAACTGCCACATGTATGCGTTGACCATATACTAAGCTGCTTGAGTTCGGATGATTTGATGAACGTCAGGGATGCAATGTAAATCGCTCCTACCTCATATTAAGATTTCTAAACCTTTATTTTCAACAGAACCAAAAGTTTGTATGAATATTATTATTTTCTTTTGTTTGTATTTTTTTGGAATAAACATAATTGTATGAATTACCGAAGAGTTTATTTGGTTAAACGCACTAATGTCGGGAACTATTGGTTCGAAACAGAGATAATTACGCTGATTTCAAAGATTGCTTGGTACAAAAAATATGGAGTTAGGAAAAATTAAGATTAAACCTCATCATCCTCATTAAAACTCGGAAACCCACAGGAACCTACTTAGCTGAACTTTTGTCATTACATCTGCTTCTGTGGATTTGACAAACATGAAGCTCATGATGGTTGGGTGTTTTAAGATCTGGGGGCGTATGCTGTATTTTTTCCTACACACCAAATGCTTAGTTTACTTCGAAGTGGTAACCACCGGGTACTTGTGGTACTTGCGAAACTTGTAAGCGCGGGTGCAAAACGGAGAAACAAAAGCACCTAATCAACGTTCCGACGTTGAATTCAAGATACCACAGTGAGCGTGAGTGCCTGAGTGAGAGACTCCGCCGTCCTCCGAAATGCCACAGACATCAACACCTTGTGGAACCAATATCGCGAAATAATAAAAAATGTAGCCGAGACCACCAAAGGTTACCAGCCACCCCCGAAAAAGAACCCGTGGTATGATGATGAGTGCGTGATATTGAAAAGAAAGACGGAAAATGCACGTTTGCAGATGCTGCAACGGAATACAAGAGCAGCAAGAGAAGAGTACCGAACAAAAAGTAGAAATGAGAAAAAGACCCTGCGAAGGAAGAAAAGAGCATCGGCAATTTCTCAGCTCAAAGATCAAAAAGAGTCTCGGGCCAGTAACAGGTCGAAGAAACTAGGTTCTGGTTTCAGAACCGGGACACAGGCTCTTCGAAACAGGGATGGAAACCTAGTCAACGAAGCACAGGGAATTGTAGATGTTTTCAAGCAGCACTTCCAACAGCTGCTGAATGCGCAAAATGTCGAGCGAGCCAATGACGAAAGAGAAGCAAGACCAGTCAATGAAGACCCAGTCCTAGCCCCTAGCACAGAAGAGTTAGAAAGAGACATCCAAAAGCTAAAAATTAAAAAATCCGCCGGGTCGGATGGCATACCTGCGGAACTCTTTAAATATAGAGGAGGTGTTTTGATGAACCGCATGCACCAAAGGCCCTACTCTGTAATGCGTTTCGAAAGCAAATATTTTCGAAAACGAATATTTTGTACTCTCTATTTCTAATGCGGATAAGAAATCTAGTACTTACGGAATGACAAGTCCGCATTCGGATTTTTCATACCTGGCAATGCGTTTCCGAATGTCATTCTCATTAGCGTTCGAAAACGGAAATTTTGTTTCTACACTAAGAGAGGTAACGGATTGCAATTCGAAGCTCGTTTTTAAAGCACACAAAAGGAAAATTGTGTTAAGTTGTGTGATATAGAATGAGTAAGCTATTGAATGCGTATGAAGACTTAATTGACTTTAATATCAATAAAAACAAGCTAAAACAAATTCTTAAAACCAGTGTTCCACGTTCTTAAATGTTTTTTTTTTGTATTTTTTTTTTGTTTTTGAGTTTGTAATTTTATTTGTTGTCTATTCATGTTGTTTTTTATTATATTATTATTTTTGTTGATTTTATTTCTTTTTTACGAACTTGACAAGGGTCAGTTTTGACCTTAAAATCTTTGATTTAAAAATTTTACATTTTTATTTTTTTTAACTTTTTGTAATATTTTATTTAAAATTTTAATTTTTTTTTTCCTTTCGTACCTGCTTGCATTAAGCAGTCCCAATCTCTTATCTTCCTCATGTTCGTATCGCTGTCACATCTTTGCTTTATTTATTCCAAATAATTTCTAAGTGCCGATACGACTAGCAATCGTAACTGTTATCGTACTCGGTGTAAAAAAAAAAAAAATGTAAGTAAGGAAATAATAATTTCATTCAAAATTTAAGCAAAAAAATTTCATCACAGGGAATCATTAGCGGAAAATGTGTATACCAAACAAAAGCAATTTGAAATTATTTGGCCAAGGGACGTTTTAACGCCTCGGTCACGAGAAACACTTCCAACAATTTGTGAGACAGGCTATCGCCTTCCTTTCATGTGGAAAAGACCACCAATGAGAGACGGTGGAAAAAGCAAGATGCCTACTTTTCGATGCTGGTTTAGACAAAAGTTACTGGGGTGAAGCAGTTTACACAGCAGCTTATTTGATTAATAGAACACCGATTAAATCGTTGCTTAATCGTTGTCCTGAAGAAGTGTGGACTGGTACAAAGGTAAACATTTCACATTTAAGAGTTTTTGGTTCTTTTGGAATGGTGCTTGTTCCAAAGCAAAAAAGAACAAAATTTGATGCGAAAGCCATTAAATGTATAATGGTTGGGTACGCTCAGAACTCAAAAGGCTATCAAATGTATGATCCAGTCAATAAAAAAATGCATATTACCAGATAGGTGAAGTTTATGGAATGCAGACATTTTGAGGATCAGAATTTAGTGGGGAATTTGAGAAGAAATCCTGAACCTGTTGTTGCTGAAGTAAATCCTATTTCTGTTCTTGAGAATGAAGTTGATGTTGTTGGATCTGAACCTGTTGTTGTTGCTGAGACAAAACCTGTTGTTGTAGCTGAGACAGAGCCTGTTGTTGAGGGAATTTGTTTATCTGAAAATTCCTGTGATGATGATGATGTTGACAATATCACCGAGATGTTCGCTGATCAAAACTATGAATCTGATGAGGTGTTTGACGATGCTCTTGCTGATGTGGAAGAATCTTGTATAGAAGGTTGTTCCAATTATGAACCTACAAACAATTTATCATCAAGTGGGGATGTTGCTGATGTGTCTTTGAGAAGTTCAAATCGTGTGAAGAAACCCAAGATTTTTGAAGATTCTGTCGCGTTTGTCAACGATAAAGAAGTCTGTTCATCTGATGATCTTGTTACTTACGATGCGGCGATTTCGAGATCTGATGGTTCGATTTGGAAAAAAAGCAATCAGTGAGGAGAGTGAATCCTTGAAAGCAAACAATACTTGGGATGTTATCGATCGTCACCCTGGAATAAAACCCTTGAATTCAAAGTGGGTTTTCAAGACCAAAAGAGGTATAAACGATGAAGTGATCAGATACAAAGCAAGGTTAGTGGCGAAGAGATGTGCACAACGGAAAGGCATCGATTTTGATGAAGTATATTCACCAGTAATCCGGTACAGCTCATTGAGATATCTTCTGTCACTTGCAACCAAATTGAGTCTTCAAATCGAGCAGCTTGATGCAGTTACCGCTTTTTTACAATATGAGTTATCTGAAGATGTTTATATTATTCCGCCTGATGGGTTAGAGATACCTAAGAATAAAGTCTTAAAATTAAAAAAAATCCATTTACAGACTCAAACAGTCTTCAAGAACATGGAATCTAAAGTTGATCAGCGCTTTTAAAGCATTTAATTTAAAACAATCAAGATATGATCAATGCATTTATTATAAATAAAATAAATAGAGTGGCGCGACAGCTCTTGAAAAGCCAAGGCCTAAGTGGCTTATTCTCATCAACAATTCTCTGAGTGCGTGTGAAGAATTGAGGGGGCCTACAATTTAACGCCGATTCCGAACGGCAAAGTTGAGAAGCTCTTTTTCATGACAGATTGATACTCTTGGAAGATTTGTCAGGTCTTCACAAGAGACAGTACCCGTGAAAGATGAAATAAAAACTTGGCCTGAGTAGGACTCGAACCAACGACGTTCTGCTTAGCAGCCAACGCACTTACCAATTAAGCTACGGGCAACTGCATTTATTATAATGATACAAATGCTGTATCGATTTTATTTTTGGCAGTTTACGTAGATGACTTGTTAATGTTTTCAAAAGACGTTAAAGTATCTGAAAAATTAAAGTCTTATTTAAAGTCAGAATTCCATATGAAAGAGATACCAGAAGTTAATTCGTTTTTGGGTATGACCATAGACTATGATAGAAAGAATGGACATTTAAGCATAAATCAAGAACAATATATTTTAAAATTATTGAGTCGGTTTGGCATGAATAATTGTAATCCAGTGTCAAGTCCAATGGATTTGAACATTAAGTTAAGCAAGGAAGATTGTCCTAAATCTGAAAAGGAAAAACTTGAAATGTCAAGA
The DNA here is from genome assembly GCA_943590905.1 of Sphaerophoria taeniata. Taxonomy (NCBI): domain Eukaryota; kingdom Metazoa; phylum Arthropoda; class Insecta; order Diptera; family Syrphidae; genus Sphaerophoria; species Sphaerophoria taeniata. Next base: position 267,872,935 of record OX016540.1, read on the forward strand.
GGAACCTATCAAGAGTTAATTGGAAGCTTGCTTTTTGCGGCTCAAATCAGTCGTCCAGATATTTGTTTCGCCGTAAATTTTTTGAGTAAATTTAACAATAATCCAGGTCGATTTCACTGGTTGGCAGCATAAAGGATTTTAACGTACTTGAAGGGAACGTTGATGCCGATTACGCCAATGATTTAGATGAAAGGAAATCAGTAAGTGGATACGTGTTTCTGGCTCAAGGAGGAGAAATATCCTGGGGATCACGTAAACAGGCGACTGTTGCGTTGTCTACAGCCGAGGCTGAGTACATTTCTATGGGAGTGGCTGTACAAGAGGCAATGTGGCTGAAAGGTATTCAGCAGGAGTTAACTGGAGTTGAATCATCAATGAAAATCTTTTGCGACAGTCAATGTGCCATTCATCTTGCATCGAATGAATGTTACCGTCCTCGTACGACACATATCGATATTAGAAAAACAGATCCAGTTGAAATCAGTTCGTTCCGAGGAAATGGCAGTGGATATATTAACTAAGCCTTTATCACCTCCTTCGATTAAGAATCTTATTAAATTAATTGGTTTGTTTATGAAATAAGTTTTTAGTGGGGATGTTGTTTTGGCATCATTATTATATTCCTTGTAAAAACCTTATTTGGTATTATTGTTTTTTTAAATAAAAGTTTGCGCTTTTTGTAATGTACTTCAACGATACTGGCTGTGTTTTTCCTCTCTGAATTTAGCTCGAAATATTTCTTTTACTTTTTCAGTATAAACTGCGTTTATTTCATCACAGATTCGCTGAAAAACTATCAATTCAACATCTAGTTCGTGCTTTTAGATAAATAAACCGCTAGTCATTCAAAACTAAACTACTTATGTACTAATAAGACTACAGAAGCCATGTTCCATGCAACGATTGATTGTTGTATTGGATCCGGATCATAACCAAGGTTGTAAGTCGAAAAGTCTGTTTTCTGGGCATCGAGTCGTCACTTGCTTGCAATACTTGGCTTAAAACAAATAAACTGCATTCACTGCATGGTCTGTAAGTTCTTACGATAGCTGAAGCTGATTCGATGACTTTTACCGCTCTTCGTTGAGTTCGCGAAGGAGTTGAGTCTGGGTTAGTTTCTGGCGGAGTTCAGAAACGCGTTCTTCCAAACGATGAACATGTGAAATTTGTTCGACGGCCTAAAGAATACAATAAACGTTATATGAGATCTGTTTGGAGATGAAAAACCTTTCCTCGTATTTCTCCTTCATCCTCTCCTGCTCGACCTTTTCCCACATTTTGTGCTCCTTCTGGATATCGCCCTTCAAACTGCCGATTTCGTCATTCAATTCATTGATTCGGGTTTACTTATGCTTGACTTCTGCCGGAGCATCATTGAGCTTCCTCTCCGAATTGTCCTCTCCGGTGATCTTCTTAATCTTCTCCTCAGTCAGCTCCATTTGCCGCTGCGTCAATTTCTTCTCATTCAGAGCATCTTCCAGTTGCTTCTTCACCTCTCACAGATTTAAGTTTGCTGTTCGTGCCGATTGACGTTCGACAATCATCTGTTCACGGGCAGCAACCAACTTATCCTCCAATTTCTCGATCATATCGCCGACGCTCTTCGTTTGTTCACTGAACTTCTCGACCAAATCTCCTCCAGGGAATTACTCCATAGCCAAGTAGAGGTATTCATTATCCTGATTGAATTTTAGCAATTGGAAATGCCGCGGTTTATGCTGTTACTTACCTGAAAAGCGTATTGAAGATTTGTGATCCATTCTGAACTCCGTTCATACAACGTTCACAGATGTTTTTTCTTCGTTTTTCTTGTGTTCCAATTTGGTTTGGGCATATTGATAGAGTTTGAGTTGGTTAATGTTGAGAATGATTTTGGACATTACTTGGTTGGGATTGGCGAATACTTTCTTATGGCGTTTTTAATTGGCAATCTGGAAGTTAAGCATTCTGAATGTGTTCGATTGGGGAAAAAAGACAATTCTGATTCTGAAAAGAAGGGAATTCCCTTCTGATTTTAAAACCAGAATGCTTTGTTTGAGATTCCAGATTGCCAATAAAAAACTCCATTAAACAGAAAAAATCACTGACACATCAACACTTTCAACTAACCTCCTAGAGATGATTTGGGAATAGTCAGAAATAGTTCGATTTGACACATTAACACTGACCGCAAAAACGACAATTGCGGTTACGAATTGTAACTATTGGTGTGCAAAAAAGACAAATAGTCAGCAAAAGTTATAGTTAACTATCGTCAGCGCAAAAACGCACTTCAGTTATAACAAAATAGGAAAGCAAGCTGTCCACTGATCTCTATATTACATTTTAATTTGATTTTATGAAATATAAGCTGCGTTCCTTTGGGAACATTTATCTACTGCTTAGTACTTCTGGCTGCTTTCAACTACTTTTCCCCTGTGGTCAAAGTAGTTCTTCGAAGTAGTTACGATGCTAGTCTACGCCAGATGGCGTCAGTAAAAAGAAATAGAAATTGTTGTTGTTTGATTTGACGTTTCTCAAAAATAATAATTTTGCGAATGTTTTCGGGTGTGACGTATAATTTTGGAGGTTAGATTTTACTTTTTGAAAAATTAACGCATTCCATTCAACGTCTACTGCGAAGTACTAAAAAGTAGTTTAAAAGTCCCAAAGGAACACACCTATAAATGAAAACAAACTTAAGCGGAAAACACAAAGCTGCTTTGCTGTTAGCGTTGAGTGACGTATAAAGTTCAAGCACAGGAATTGCTAACAAGCTATCACAAAGTCTGCTATTACACGATGACTCATGTTTCAAGATTCTTCTTCGAATTCTCTTTTCAAATTTTATCCTCTGAGTCGAACACTATTACACTCTGACTTTTAAATCAGGACTCAAATTTTGGCAACACTCTTTCATTCACGTTCTTTGAAACGAAATGAAAAACATTCTCTCTCACTTTTTCAAATAGCAAGGTATACATTTGAACTGGAAGCAAGCGAATTTAAATAAAACAGAATCAAAAAATATAGAATGAGAACAAAACAAAATTTAAAATGAGTCGTACAAAAATTTGCCAGCGACTCACCGGGCAAATTATTTTCCTTTTCAGCTTTTCGAATCTTGTTGTATCCCTTTTACACCAACGTAGTTCGAAAAAAGTCAGACTCATGAGTTACCGTGTAATAGCAGTCAAAGCAGCTTTGTTGCTCAAACTTTAATTTGACATTCTGTAAGAACCCCGTAACATAAACGTAACGTCTCATGGCGTTTTTAATTGGCAATCCGGAATTGTTCTTCGATTCGGAATCCCAATTGAACAATTTTTTTTTATTCCGAAGAATCTGAAGTTAGGTGAGAATGTATTGGTTGAGTATGACATGTGTGTATTCGCGCCAAATTTCATTTTGTTTTTGTGCTGCAAACATTTATGAATGTGTGAGTGATTCTGCTTCTGATTCTGTTTTTAAAACCAGAAGGGAAATTCTCTTTCTTTCAGAATCAGAACTGTCACTGTTGCCCAATTGAACGCATTCAGAATGCTTTTTTTCACTTCCAGATTGCCAATTAAAAACGACATCAACAGCTGTGGCAATTGTAGAAATGTTTTCTACTTTTTCATATATATGAATTTGCTCACCGACATGTTTTCTTGTTTGTTTGTGTGAAAATTTTACTTGATTCTTACTTCCTTTTCGCTTCAGCTGTCGGTTCATTTTTCAAAAAAAAAAAAAAGAAATTTTGGAGAAAATATGTTTGACGAACATAAAATAAAATAAGTAAAATGACAGATGTCAGTCAAAGTTCAATCCAAAGTATAGAAGCGTAACGGAGTCAGCGCTAACAGCAAAGCAGCTTTGTGTTTTCCGCTTTACTCTGTTCTTTGCACTGATACAGAGATCAGTAACATAGAGATAAGGGGTTCTTTGACGTTTATTTTTGTTAAGGCCCCGACCCATAGAATCCGTTTCATCCGTTCCGGCAACGCATCCGTGTACGTTGCCGGATGCGATGAATTTGAGGTGACCCAATGAATGCGTTGACGTTTATTATATTTTGTTTTTGTTTTTATATTTTGTTTTCAATCTGTCACTTTCATCGCATCTGCCGGAGGGGAAAAGTTAAAAGTTCGACTACTTTGTCCGTTGCGTTCACCGCATGCGTTGCTTATGGGCAGCATCCCATAACAACGTGTGTGTTTAATCCAGCTGTCAGTGCAATACGTCGACGCAACGGATGAAACGGATTCTATGGGTCGGGGCCTTTATACTGTTATACGAATTTTTCCCTTTTCGACTTTATAATAGTAATTGCAGCGTCGAGGTTCGACGACAGCGACGCGTGTATTACCAACCAGAACTACTTATGTCGGTACTATAGTTCCCATGAATTACTGCTAGCGCCAACGACAGATAAAGTTCCCAACCAAAAATTATCGACGGTGATAATACTATAAGGTGTATATACAAAGTAACAATCTTCAAATGGAGTCACTTTTTCTGTATGGATACACTATCGAGTGTATTATAGAGATCAGTGAGGAGATGGGAATCCAAACTGTCAAAATGCCAATGCCTACAAGCTTTTTTTCAAGTTTACTGCAAGAGTATGCGTGTGTTTACCAACACCTCAGTATCTCAGTAAACTTGACCATATACCCTCGATTTTTGTTGCTGTTTTTTCTCATTTATTCACATACACGAGGTAACAGTAAAATATAATTTGCGGTATCCGGAGGGTAAAACGCATATCAGTTTCCGATCTCCTTTTCTCTCTGAGTATGCGTGTATGAAACACTGATCTCTATAATACACTGGATAGTGTATTCATACAGAAAAAGTGACTCCATTTGAACATTGTTATAAAGTCGAAAAGGGAAAAATTCGTATAACAGTATAACAAAAATATACGTCAAAGAACCACTGATCTCTACATTACTTATCTCTGAATTTCATTTTTTCTATCTTCTCTGAGAAACAACTTTAATCTCTGGAAGCCTATCTAACATAGGGATGTCGAAATACAAAAAAGTATCGTATCGATATTTTTAAAAAATATCAATATCGGTTTTGATATTTTATTAAAAAAATATCGATATATCGGTAAAATATGACAAGAAAATAATTTTGCCCATTTTAATTATTACTTTTATCATTTCTTTTCATTTTCCTCCAACCTTAAGCTTTACATTTGTTTGTTTAGGCATGTTACTCACAATGCTCGGTGTCTTTTTTCCGAGCGAGTCGGTTCGACTCTGAACATTCAGAATCAGTGCTTTGAACGCAAATAGTAACAAAAACTTTGTTGCTCTAAACACTCTGAATGAAAAAAAAAAACACAATTTTGAGTTTGGCAGTTCAGGCTCTGTCCAGTTGTAAAAAACAAAAACGCCTTAAGATAGGAAACCAAGCTGTCAAAATGGATTCGTGTTTTGCGTACGAGCTGAAAAACTTGTAAACTATGAACGTATGGTGTGAATGATGCGAGAGAGCAAATTGTTGAGAATGTTTTGTGTGCAAATGGTGCGACAAATCACTTGTGTTTTCAAATAATTGATGTTTCATGATCTCAGATTTATTTACGTACACTAATTGAGTGTAGTGTGTGGTATTTCTTTCGAAGGTTTTTCTTAGGCCGTGTGCGAATTGAATTAAAAAGTGGTTAAATTGGATGAATTGTGGTTAAAAAATAAAAATGGATGAATTTTTAACCACTACTGTCATATTTTAACCTGCTCAGCAGCTAGTCAAATAATGCGAAGTGTCAAAATTTAACCAAACGTCAAGTTTTAACCCATTTTTAACTGAATTCGCACACGGCCTTAATCATAAAAATATCGATTTTTTATACCTTTTCGATACTCGGATTTTTATATCGATATATCGAAAAATTAAATATCGATAAAAAATATGCACACATCGACATCATTAGTTAGACCTGTTAGACGTCAAAAAGTCGAAAAGGGGCACTGACTGTCATCTTCAAATGGAGTCAAAAGAACTGTTATACTTTGTAGGTAATACACTATCCAGTGTAATATAGAGATCAGTGGTATGAAAAAATGAAATTTGAGGTATTTGGGGGTTAAAACGTAGGTAGGTTTCCAATCTTGTTATTTCTGATCAGAGGTGCGTTTTTGCGCTGACTATAATCAACTATAATCAACAATGGTTGACTATTTCTCGTTTTTGCACGCCAATAGTTACGATTCGTAATCACAATTGTCGTTTTTGCGGTCTGTGTTGATGTGTCAAATCGTAACTATCTCTAACTATTTCCAATCCATCTCAGGAGGTGAGTTGAAAGTGGTTGGTGTGTCAAAGTGTTTTTTTTTTTTTTGTAAAATGGCGTCTTTAATAATTCTCAATCTGGAATCTAAAAAAAACATTCTGGTTGTGCATTTTTTACAACCACGTAGTCGTCCGTATCCGTACCGCCGCGAATTTAATTACAATCAGAGGATATTTGTTCGTCTTCAATTATTTCATTACAAAATAAAGAAAATAAGGTTCCCCTTACAAATTTTAAATTGTCGGAAAAAAAGAACTTTATTTCGCCGGATATTTTGCAAAAGGAACTTCATTAGAAAAAAGACAACAAATCATAAGGAAATTTCTCTCGTGCACTTTTTTTTTTTGGTTTCAAAATGTGTAGTGTACTCGTAAAAACATTCTGGTTTTAAAATCTCTCCCTGGTCACAAACTTTTCAATCGAATTGACTATACTGCGATCCGCAAACGTCCCTTTTTCGAGAAGCGAAGAGCGTCGGCGATATACTCGAGAAGCAGAACGAAAAATTGGAGGATAAGTTGGCCGCTGCCCGTGAGCAGATGATTGTCGAACGTCTGTCGGCACGAACGGCAAACTTTAACTTGTAGAAGGTGGAGAAGCAACTGGAGCACAAAATGTGGGAAAAGACCGAGCAGGAGAGGATGTAGGAGAAATCTGAGGTAAGGTTTTTCATCTCCAAATAGAATTCATATAACGTTTATTGTATTCTTTAGGTCGTCGAACAAATTTTAGAACAAGAAACTCCTTCGTGAACTCAACGAAGAGCGGGAAAAGTCCTCAAACGCCATCGATGCGGCTTCAGCTATCGAAATCAAGCTCAAAAACCTCGAAGACAACTACGAACGACTTAAGTAAGCATGCAACATCACCGACAACCAGCTGACCGAAGTCGAGGATATGCTGCAAGCCGAACAGAAGCGCAGTCAAACGTCGCAGGAGAAAATCGATGTCCGGGAGAAGGACGAAGCCATCAGTAAGCTGAGGGAGATAATCAACGAGAAACATGCGAACAAACTCGTCGCCGAAGGACGGTGAAACCGAGACACAAGAAAAAGTGGAAGTCCTTATTATTATTATTGCTTTCATGTATTCTGTCGGCAATAAAAAAATTTGTTCATTGGTTTCAAAAAATAAAGACTTTCTCCGTTTATTTATATAAAAGCACGAACTAGATATGGAATTGGTAGTTTTTAAGCGAATCTGGAAGCAGCAATTAGAAGAATATCAGGAGCTGGCTTGCTTGGAACAGCTTGAAGATTTCTTTATGGAGGGTGGTCTTCAGTTCTAATATGCCATTGCCTTTCTTGCTGTGGGTTGTTCAAAAATAAATAAATATGATCTTATTTCAATTGTCTTTAAGAACTTACCATATCAAGATCATTGTTTAATTTTTGCAATAAATTAAGACTAACGAAAATTGTCGTCTCTTTATCCATTTCAATTATTATGATCAAAAGAAAATAAAAATATAACCGCAAAAGATTTGTTTTTTTTTTCTCGTTTGACAGATCAACCAAACCTAACTAAAAAGCGTTTTTGGATTATTTCAACTATTTCTAACTATTTCAACTATGACACATCAACCATGTTTTTTTGTAATGAAAACTATAGTCAACTATCGTCAGCGCAAAAACGCACCTCAGTGCTTCATTCCATCTCTGGTTGAACCACTGATCTCTATAATACACTGGATAGTGGATTCCATACAAGTTATAACACTTTTCTTGACTCCTATTGATTTTGACATGGTACTCTTACACTTGTGCATCTCGTTCTATATAAACCGAAAAAGTGAGACAGAGTGAAGTGATGTTTAACAAAAAAGTAACTAATCTCCTTTGTCTATATCTCTGATCTCTATTATCTCTATCTCTATTATAGATATCAGTGGTGGGGAAGTGTTATATTTTGGTATAACTGTTATACCTGGATGGTACCTTTACACTTATAACAGTCTTCTATGGGAGTCAAACTTTTTGCTCCTATCCACTATCCAGTTATAATAGAGATCAGAGGTGCGTTTTTGCGCTGACTATAATCAACTATAATCAACAATGGTTGACTATTTCTCGTTTTTGCACGCCAATAGTTACGATTCGTAATCACAATTGTCGTTTTTGCGGTCTGTGTTGATGTGTCAAATCGTAACTATCTCTAACTATTTCCAATCCATCTCAGGAGGTGAGTTGAAAGTGGTTGGTGTGTCAAAGTGTTTTTTTTTTGTAAAATGGCGTCTTTAATAATTGTCAATCTGGAATCTAAGAAAAAACATTCTGGTTGTATATTTTTTACAACCGCGTAGCCGCGAATTTAATTACAATCAAAGGATTTCTGTTCGTTTTCAATTATTTAATTACAAAATAAAAAAAACAAGGTTACCCTTACAAATTTTAAATTGTCGGAAAAAAATAACTTTATTTCGCCGGATATTTTGCAAAATCAATCAAATCATAAGGAAATTTCTCTCGTGCACTTTTCAGGTAAGTCTTTTAAAGTAAGAGCATAAACCACATAATTTACAATTGCTTGAAATTCCTTAGTTTGATGAGTTGGATCAAAATATAACAATTCAAGAACATTATCGATTTCCCCGTGAGGAACGTCCAAATTCAGAATTGGCAGAAGATGAAGACAAGAAACAAAACTTTAACGATAATAAGACACAAAAAGACGAGATCGAAGACATGGACCAAACTATCCCCGAATTTAAGGCACATCGATGTGAATACTGCATGGACATAGTTAGTTTCGATGATCCTGATCAGTTAAATTATCATTGCAATGCCCTCCACTGCACCGATTTTCCATATTTATGTCCCAAATCCAAATGTGACAAAAGTGAATGTGTGACCTGCGGCAAGATATTTCCTAGATCTAATCTCAAATCGTTCACCTATCACATGACTTGGCATGACGATGCCAAATTGCACAAGTGCAAGTATTGCGAGAAGAAATTCGTTCAAGTAACTCATTTGGTGGTCCACGAGAAATCGCACACCGGAGCTTGCATCTATCAATGTTGTGAATGTGGAAGTGGTAAGTGGTAACCCTTTATTTGCTCAAAAAGAAATAATAATGTTTTGAATACAGTTTTTGCAAATAACGATCAATTACTTGAGCACAACAAAACCCACGAGGAAACATACTTACCTTCAAAAGAAACTTCTGGAGACCAGCAAACTGCAATCAACACCCGTACAAAGTTTTGCGAAATTTGTCAAAAATGCTTCCGATCCGCTAATGAATCTACGCTTGCACAATTATAAGTTTCACGGAGCTTCGCCAACACAAGAAGTCAAGGAAATAATCAAACTAAAGAGACATAGTCGTACTGTACCTGGGAAGTCGTTTGAGTGCAGCAAATGCTCCGAATCGTTCTTGCTGCATACCCAACTCGTGATGCACTTGAAAAAACACGACGAAAATAGACCTTTCAAGTGTCCGACATGTCCAAAGAGGTTTAAACTCGAGAAATACCTCAAAGTTCATGTAGATACGGTGCATTTGAAGAAGAAAGACCATCAGTGCGTGACATGTGGATCGATGTTCAGGTCCTGGCCAGCGCTAGACGAGCACATTGCCTCAAGACATAAAGGTGAATTATATTCCTTACTATGAACTTTACTGAAATCACTTTTTAATTCAACAGACACTAAATACAAATGTGAAGTGTGTGACAAGAGATTCGCTTTCGATAGAATGCTGAAAAATCATATGCTGCGTCATAAGGAAGTAAGGCCGTTTGAGTGCACGCTGTGCAACAAAAGGTTCAGACAATCGTTCGTTTTAAAAGGTAATTGTTTTGGATATGGATATAGAATTTTTGTTCAACGTATTTTCCACTCTGCAGCTCACTTCAAGGGACATCAAAAGAGGCAAGCCAAGTTATTTTCGAAGCTAACTTTGGTGGCGGAGAGTGAGAAGTAAAATGCTTTTGTTGTTGCAACTGATAAACAATCAGGACACCAGGAAGTGCCTAGTTTGGATGCGGTTAAGGCGTTCAAGGAAAATTTTAATGTCTCAATGGAGACTATCGGCGTAATCGAGGTAACCGTCGGAGCGGAATTTTCTCAGATGTCTCCCGGGAGTTCCGGGATTTGTGACAACCTCAATTCATGCATTTCATGTATTTGCAGACATGTCTGTATGTAGTAGTAGTACATAAGTAGTTTAGTTTTGAATTTAATTCATTGCTTTTATGTATTCTGTCGGAAATAAAAAAAATGTTTAACTAGTTTCAGAACATAAAGACTTTTTCGTTTATTTATATAAAAGCACGAACTAGATATTGTTCACCGAATCTGGAAGCAGCAATTAGAACAATGTCAGGAGCTGCCTTACTTGGAAATGCTTGAAGATTTCTTTATGAATCCTTCTTCGGTCAGGTTTGTGTTCGTTCCCAGCCGCTACCACTAAATCGTCGTCAGAATCAGATGACGAGTTATTTTACAACAAAAAATTGTTTGTTAAATCCTCCATTTGCCTTTCTTGCTGTGGGATGTTCAAAGATAAATAAATATTTTCTTATTTTAATTTTCTTCAACAACTTACCATATCAAGATCGTTCTTGAATTTTTGCAATAAATTTAAAGCAACGAAAATTGTTGTCTCTTTATCCCTTTTAATAATAGTATGATCAAAAGAAAAGAAAAATGTAACCTCAAAAGATTTGTTTTTGTTTTTCTTGTTTGACAGCTCAACCAAACCTAACTAAAAAGCGTTTTTGGATTATTTCAACTATTTCTAACTATTTCAACTATGACACATCAACCATTTTTTTTTGACACAAAAACTATAGTCAACTATCGTCGGCGCAAAAACGCACCTCAGTGGGTTGAACGTTGAAGTTGAAGTGTTGCTCGTCTTTGTTCAGAAATTTATTGAATATTCCCCATCCCAATTTCGAAGAGGACATTAGTGCGAGTGTGTATTTCGTCTTAAAAGTTTAACAGTAAATTAAAATCATTTTGAGTTAAAGTGCTAGAATATAAAGTAAGGTCCAGGCGTTGCACTTGCAGTTTGCAGACCTTCAAAATTTTAATAAGTAAGTTTATTTACATATATCAAGTTTTTCTTGTAATAATCAGCGTATATCTAATAATGAGTAGTAATATTGCATAAATAATTAAAATTATGATAGAATGTAATCATATCAATCAAATATTACTATTTTAGAAAAAGTTTGTACCAAACTTAAAATTTTGATTATAACGGCAAAAAAAATTATATTTTTTTTTAGATGCGATTTCGTCAATATTGGCAATGCAATCAGAGATTATGTATGGGGGTTGCTTTGTAAGGTATAACAGAAAAGTACAGCTGTTTGGTGTTCATTGACACATTTGATGTTCCAAACTGTTCTGATTTGGTGTTCATTGAGTCCGTCTAGAACAGATTGGGACAGGATTTTCTGTTCCATCTTTTTAGGTAGAACACATTTTATGTTCTTAACTTTTCCAAACTGTTCTGACATTTCTCATGAAGCTGTGCTGTACTGTGCTGTCTTTTTTCTCGCTGAACAAAGCTATAGTGTCAAGTGGCCGACCCATAGAATCCGTCAATCCGGCAGCTTCAACGAATGCGTTGTTGACAACGTATTTGCCGGAGGGAACCGTCCCATAGAATACGTTGTATACTTTGACAGTTTCATTTGCTTGGTGTAAAACAAAACAACGAACAAAAAAAAAATTAAATTAAAACATTAAAATTGTGTCAAAATGATATTTTTGCACAAAGTTTTGATCATTCATTGCTTTTCCTTGTTTCTGTGGATACATTGTTTGTCAAATTTATTTGTCAACGGATCAACGGACGCAAAAAGTAGAAAGTTAACCAACTCTATCCGTCGTGTCCGTCACATGCGTTGCTTATGGGACGAGTTCCTTAAGAACATGTATTATGTATTCCATTCTTGATAATACTAGGTAATTTTATATACAATGCAATGGTATATTCTATTGTGCTGTCAGTTGAAAACGTCAACGCTAACGGACTGACGGATTCTAAGGGTCGGCCCCTTAATTTCAAAGGCGATTAGCAATGATCGTTATCAGTTGTAAACAAAGAGAAGACAAAAGAAAAAAAGCGTATGTATTTTCTCTTTCCTTCCTTTAAGTTTCTTAATGCCATCTATTTCTACTACTGAGAATGTATGTGAACTGATAAGGAAATTATGCTGAGTTTCCCTACTGATTATTTGATATACCCTGGTAATAATAGCGTTTATGCGATAAGTCATCCTTGGAAATACGTAAATGTATGTACATAACATTGTATGTAGATGATAAGGCCCTAACAAAACAACGCCAACATGTTTATTTAAAGATTGTTTATAAAGAATCCAAAACTCAATTGATTCTTGTTAAGTTGTTATTATTCAAAACAAACGAATTTAATTTGAGCGTGAATACATATTCTTAAATTTGAGGCTTACCTTAGCTTGGACAAGTCTCTACCTGCGTAATATCGTTTCCATACTTCACCAGTCAAATCATTCATTACTTTTTTCTTATAAAGTCTATTATTATTATTATTATTTATTTTCCTAACATAAATGTGTAGAAAAATACAAAACTGCAGCTATAGCAACTTAGGCTTTCAGCTGGGATTCTTTACATCTTTGGTTAATTCTATCCTACAATTTTATAATACATTTCATATAAGGTAGGTAGGCAAATACATTTATACATTTGCTATGCAGTAAATTAAATTTTTAATTTTTATTTATAGAGACGAAAAATTGAATCTATTTAGTTGATACATGTGTGTGAATAAATTTTAAATTAGGTATACTGTTTTAAATTTTATTTACAATATCTAAGATTTCTAAAATTTTGTACACGTTTATGATATTTAGTTCTGATGGAACCATTAAGAGTTCTGACAGTTTCTGGTTATATAATCTTAAAGTGAGAGAGTTTATTTTATTACAATTTGAGGTTAAATGAGTGATCGTAAGAGTTTCATTGGTTTGGCAGAAGTGGCATGGTTATTGGTTGCTTATTGATTAAGTGGCCATGAGTTATTATTGTGTGTCCGAGTCGAAGTCTTGAGAAGCATTGGTTCATCTTTGTGCTGGTTTTTATTGGGTAGGATACTTGAACTCCTCCTAGATTGATTCCTCTGTGGTAGTGGCTATATGAGTACCATGATTCTTGCTTTTTGTTCATCCAATGGGTTTTTATGAGTGCTTTAAGGTCGGTTTTGCTAGGTCGATGATGTGTTAAGACACCGTGAGGATCTGTAGAGATAGCCTTTGCTTGGAAATCAGCTGCTTCGTTTCCTTTTAAACCCATGTGTGAGGGAACCCATGCTAGCTGTGTTTTAGAACTGGACGAAATTATGTTGTCCCGAATGTTATTAATAACAGGCTCGCGATTTTTGATGTTTGACATTGCTTTGAGTACGGAGAGACGGTCAGTGAGTATTAACGTATTCTTTTTAGATTTTAAGGCAATTTGTGTAGCTTTAAGGATGGCCAAAGACTCTATTTTGAAAATGCTGAGATAGGGTACAACTTTTTCTGCATGCACAAGATCACCGTTGTTGTTTACAATTGCCATTCCTGCATTATCGTCGGACTTGGAACCATCTGTGTACAGAAAGTTCCATGTATTAGTTGGAAATGTGCTTACACGTTCTTAGAATAGTTGGGTATACATTTCTTCTTCTTTTGAGTACGTTGACAAATTGGTATTTATGGCGTCAGGTGGGGTGCAGGGAAATTACTCCACGGGAATCTGCTCCACATGGGAATTTACTCCACTCAAAGTGGGAATTTTCTCCACTTTTTAAAGTGGAATAAATTCCCCCTGCAAATGGGAAATAACTGCACAATTTTTTTGGTGGAATTATTTCCCAGCATGAAACTTAGTTCTACAGGTTTTTCCGAGGAATGTTAGTAATTATAATGCAATTAATTTATGTGATAAATTCAACCAATTTATTGAATATGAACATAATTTTACAAACTAAACAATTATTTATTTTTCTGCACAGTCTAACTATGGTGGAACATAAGTGCCGAATTCTATTTTGGGACTACAAACCCACTATGGTGAGTCATTAGTCCTGAAATTAAATTCGGGGTTTCTTCGTGATAAGTTTTAAACATTTTGTAAACCAATAAATTGAGTAGACAGTTCGAACATATTTTCAAGGTTTACATACCACATGCTCTAAGTCTATGTGACGTTAAGGAAACTCTTCCCCATGAAAACGTTCTTCTGAACTTTGGTGTTCGGTGAGAGTAGGGCATTCTAAAAGCAATACGGTACTTGAACCCAGCTTCATCTTATTGCATCTTTTTGTCACCTAAAATAACTGAGCTGTTTCTATTACATCAACAGCTCCATTAGAAAGACATTTTTGTATTGATATGATTTTCACTGTTCACTTTTCTTGCATCATGTGGATGCAGACTTAAGTAGGTACAATTTTTGCAATACTTAACCTTAACTCAGTCTCACATGTTTTAAAATATTATTTCAATAAAGGATTTGGAGCTTGAAACAAACAATGAAGCAGGTACAATAATTACAAGCGAGCGAAGCGAGCGGAAAAAATTTTGCCCAAAAGAGAATGAATTTGGGGTGTGAAAATAAAAAAATTCGCGCGAATTTTTTTATTTTCACACCCCAAATTCATTCTCTTTTGGGCAAAATTTTTTCCGCTCGTTTCGCTCCCAACCAAACCAAAACGATTTTGAATGTTCCAGATCTTCATAATCTCTAGGATTTGGAGTTTGAAACAAAAAATGAAGCAGGTACAATAATTGCAAGCGAGCGAAGCGAGTGTAAAAAATTTTACCCAAAAGAGAATGAATTTGGGGTGTGAAAATAAAAAAATTCGCGCGAATTTTTTTATTTTCACACCCCAAATTCATTCTCTTTTGGGCAAAATTTTTTACGCTCGTTTCGCTCCCAACCAAACCAAAACGTTTTTGAATGTTCTAAATCGTCATAATCTCTAGAGTCTAGACGAGAGTGAAAAAAGATGTTCAAAATGAATCATTTCAATGCAGCACCTGCTTTCCAGACACAAGCGTGCATTACAAAGGTGCGTGGTGGTTTCTTTTAAAAAGTAAAGAAAACGGCAGCAGTTAGCTTTGAAAAATGAATTGCTCTGTCAATTTTGTCCACAAATATGTAGTAAAAAAAATGGTCCTATCTATTGTTAAGACTTTTATAATTCAAAGAAAAAAATCACATTCTGAAATTTTTTTTAATAAGAAATGCAATAATATTGTTTCTCACACTTTTTACTATTAGTGGACTACTTTCTCACACAATTATGCAGTTATTTCCCACTCGTAGTGGGAATTTATTCCACTTTAAAAAGTGGAGCAAATTCCCACTTTGAGTGGAGTAAATTCCCATGTGGAGCAGATTCCCGTGGAGTAATTTCCCTGCACCGTCAGGTGGTAGGAGCCATGCGGGGTATTTTTCGATGTCCAAACTCTTAACTTCGAGGCGAAGATTTATCTCATTAGCAAATGATAGGGCTTTGTACAATGTTGAAGGAACTTTCGGGATTTTTTTTCTTTTTAGGATTTTAGTAGATGGATCTTTGTGGATGGGGGAGCAGTATGAGCAGCAAATTTTTGGTATTAGAAGTGATATTAATATACTTCTTCGATCTACGAGGGTTGAAAAACCTCGTTCCGTCATTAAGTTTTTAATTGGTGTCGTTCTAAAGGCTCTTAAGGATGTTCTTATGGCTGCATTATAAGTGGTTGAATAAGTTGCAGGTTGGTTTTTGCGCACTTGCCAAAAATGATTAAACCATAATCGATCTTCGATAGTAATATTAGTTTAGTTATATGAATAAGAGTACTAGTATGTACAAAACTGTATTTGGAGGATAAGTATCTTATAATGTTTAGCCTTAAAACTAAGTTCTTTTTTAGATCTACACATTGTGTCTTAAATGTAAACTTATTGTCAAATATGATTCCTAGAATGTTAAAGTCAGTTACGTTTTGAACATTGATATTATTTAAATTGAAACTGAAACTGGAACAGTTCAGCTTCCGACAAATATGGAGGTGTTTGTTTTTGGTAGAAGAAAGCAAGGCACCTGAGAAGGCACACCAATCGTTTATTTTAATGAGTATTTCTTTAAATTGATTGTTTGAGTATACTAAATCGTTACTTTTCGACATTAAATAAAGATCATCAGCATATAGCGATTGTTCAATATTATTAAATTTTGATATGATTTCACTTAAATCATCAAAGGCTATAATAAAAAGGATCACCGAGAGCGGTGATCCTTGAGGTATGCCGTTGTGTAAATTGTAAGTTCTTGAGTGCGTATTAATTACCTTAGATCTAAATTTTCTGTGAAAAAGAAAGGACTTTATGTAATTGTATATTTTTGAGCCTATTTTCCATCTCAGTAGTTTATTTAAAATAACATGTATGCCAATCCTTTCGAACGCCTTCTCAAAAAGAGCATATGAAACTAATTCGTCGATATGGAGAAGACAGTCACTAGTGGTTCGACTCTGTTTGAAGGCGACTTGGTTCATGTTAATTAGATTGTGTTTTTCAACGTACCACATCAGTCTTTTGGAGATTATTTCCTCGAAGAGTTTGGAGATACATGGTAGCAATGAAATGGGTCTGTATCCATCGGTCTTTGACAAATTTTTGTTCGGTTTAGAAATCGGAACAATTGTTGCGGTTTTCCACATTTGGGGGATTATGCCTTGGTCAAATATGTTATTAAACAGGGTGAGTATACGTTTTTTCGCTTCATATGGAGCATTTTTTAGGAGTGGATAGGAAATTTTGTCGTACCGGTGATTTGCCCTTAACTGTGCTCAAACAACTTTCGAATTCGATATAATTGATAGGTAATTCAATTATTTTTGCTGAGCTTGAAGGTTGAAACGAAATGTTATTATTTAAACAGGATAACTTGGAATTGGAGAATGTGGCTGTAAAGTTAATGTCGTTAGAGTACGTTGACCAGCATTGAGCGAAATGAGCGGAAATTAAGTGGGGTTCTGCTATAGGGCCGGACATAGTGTTTATCAGTTTAATTGAATTGGGTGAATAATTACCTGTGAGAGTTTTGATATCGGACCAGATTTTTTTACAAGAAGTATTGGGATTAAGCTTGGCTGTAAAATTTTGAAAGCTTTGTTTTTTTGACTCTTTGGCTTGTCGGCGAAATTGGGCGTTGGCTTTGCGATACATGATAAGATTTAGGTTATTAGGGTGTTTTTTGAAAATTTTCCAAAGCCGTTGCTTTTGATCTCTAAGTAAGGCAATGTCTGAATTCCACCATGGGACGACTTTCTTAACTACAATATGTTTAGTCTGGGGGATAGAAATGTTTGCGGCATGCCGAAGACTTTTAATTATTTTTAAAATTAGATTGTTAATTTTTATTTAAATTGTTTGATTGGGGAGAGTTGTTTAAAAATTGAATTAAATTTGCTTGATAACGAGTCCAATTTGCGCGATCGATTATAAATTTAGGAGTTGGTGTTGATGGTTTGCTCTGATTACTCAGATTAATACTCGTGGTGATGGGAAAGTGATCGCTTCCGTGAAGAAATGCATCTCTTTTCCAGACTGTAGAGGGAAGTAGTTGAGGTGAAATAAAAGTTAAATCAACGTGAGTTAAGGTGTTTTGCGTTGATAGGTGAGTTGGACTGCCGTCGCGTCGTTTAGAAGGGAGAGTTCGGTGTTAGTAAGAAAAGTTTCTACTTCTTTACCTCTTGTATTTAATACAGGAGAACCCCAAAGGGGGCTTGATGCGTTTAGTGAGTGAAACAAATGTCTTCCAATTTCACATATCAAATCCAATTTATTTATCTTAATAACTAAAATCACAATTGATACTTTTGTGTGAGATAATAAATACTTGTTATAGTGTTTGCTTGAACGAGGTGCTAGTAGTAGGAAGAATCATCAACGACTGAATCAAGTTATGTAAATTACTATTAAACTGCAAGAGAAACTTACACTCGACGTGTGCAACCTGCAGAGAGTTAATTACGATCTCGCGCAAAGACTAAGACGGATAATGATGACGATTGGGAAAGTATAGGGTGACCACTACATACTCCGCTTCCAGCTGTAAGCGTTCTGAAACTTGTACATTATTGAATCACAATAAAAATTTTGTAACTTTACGAAAATTCAAGCGAATGTTACTTTTTTCCTTTGCACAGAGTTTGATTCATTGGCAAGGACATGCGCAGGTTTCAATCGGTCAATTGAGACTGAAATGTGTTTATTATTTATGTCGATGACGAATTGTTTACGCAGCTTCCGAATTACTTTATATGGGCCTTCATATGGAGCTGACAGACCAGGCCGGACTCTATCAACTCTTAAGAATACATAATCCGAAGTGCTTAGAGCTTTGGGTACATTAACGTTTGACTGTACAGAATTTCTTGTAGGCGTGGGAATCGCAGATTGCATAGATTGACGGATTTGTGTCACAAAACTAGACGGATCGGTACTTTCAGTGCTTTTGGAGATAAAATACTCTCCGGGGATTTTCAGAGTCTGGCCGTATACCAGCTCTGCAGCTGAACACCCAAGATCTTCTTTTACAGCTGTTCTTATACCGAGTAGTACAAGAGGAAGCTCATCACTCCAATGTTGAGTGTTTCCTCGAGCTACGATGGAAGCCTTTAACTGGCGGTGCAGTCTTTCCACCATTCCGTTGGCTTGTGGATGGTAAGCCGAAGTACGGATTCTATGTGATCCTAACATGCTTGTTATTGCCGAAAATAACTTGGACTCAAACTGTGTTCCTTGGTCGGTTGTAATTTGGGCTGGAACACCGAATCTACAGACGTATTCTTGAACAAAGGTTTTGGCGACGGTGGCTGCACAAATATCACGAATGGCATAGGCTTCTGGCCATCGAGTAAAACGGTCGACTATAGTGAGCACATATGAACATCCATTGGAGGGGGGTAGAGGACCCACCAGATCCATATGTATGTGTTCAAAGCGCCCAGTTGGCATTTTGAATAAGTCATATTTTGTTTTTGTGTGCCTATGTACCTTTGAGCGTTGGCACGCTACACACGATTTGGCCCAAAGATTGCAATCTTTGTTCATAGAAGGCCAAAAATATTTTGATGTAACTCTTTTACGTGTAGCGCGAATGCCTTCATGTAAGAGATTATGTAGAGAGTCAAAAATGAGTCTGCGTAAACTTTGAGGAACAAATGGACGGTTGGTATCTGTATTTGTTTCGCACCAAATTTGTTCGTTAGTAATAGGCATTTTTACGATTTCTAATTTAATTTTAGAATTAGGTCTGTTGTTACACGAAATCAATGAGTTGAGCTCTTCATCATTTTCTTGTAACTTTGAAATTTGCTTCAGATCGAAGTTAATCGAATTGATCTCTTTAGAGGCATTGCCAGGGCGTGAAAGAAGATCAGCTACTACATTATCTTTACCACGAATGTGACGTATATCACTGGTAAATTGCGATATGTAGTCCATGTGTCGAGTTTGACGTGGACTTCTCTCAGCTTTGGACATCAACGCGTTTGTTAAAGGTTTGTGATCTGTGTAGATTACAAATTCTCTACCTTCAACAAAACACCGAAAATGTTTGATCGCTAAATAGACACCAAGTAGTTCACGATCAAATGCTGAGAACTTTTGTTCAGAAGGTTTTAGCATCTTCGAAAAGAAGGCAAGAGGTTGCCATTCCTTGTTTCTGTTTCGTTGTTGCAGTACAGCACCTACAGCTGTATTTGACGCGTCGGTAGTTATGCTTAAAGAACCGTTTTCTGTTGGGTGTGCTAGTAGCGTAACTTCGGATAAGACCTGTTTTGTTTTTGAAAAGGCAGTTTCACACTCCGGAGGCCAGTAAAAATGATTCTTGTTCTTCTTTATTTTTTGTAGATTGGCAACATGGGTGTGAATCGGTGACAACAATTCGGCAAGATTTGGAATGAACCGATTGTAATAATTTATCATCCCAACAAACTGTTGGATTTGTCGAATCGAACTTGGAGGAGGCATGTTGATAATTGCCTCAACTCGTTCCTGAGATAGAGCGATTCCATGTTCCGAAATAGTATGACTCAAAAACTTTAAACTCGATGCACCAAATACACATTTTGAGGGATTAAGACTTAGGCCATAATCAGAGAGTCTTTGAAACAAAATCTTGAGGTGTTGCTTATGCTCTTCTTCGCTTTTGCTGCCTATAAGGAGATCGTCAATGTATGCAAATACAAAATCGAGATCTTGAACAATTGAGTTAATGAACCTCTGAAATGTCTGACTGGCATTTCGGAGGCCGAAAGGCATCCTAATAAACTCGAATAAGCCGAATGGCGTAGTTATCGCGGTTTTATGCACATCCTCAGGAGCGACGGGTATCTGATGATAGGCCCTTACTAAGTCGATGCATGAAAACACCTTACAACCATTGAGATTCAACGAAAAGTTGTGTATGTGGCTAATGGGATGTCGATCAGGTTCAGTGACATTATTCAAGCCTCTATAATCTCCACATGCTCTAAAACTATCACTGTCCTTTTTGGCTACCATATGAAGTGGGGAAGAAACAGGTGAGGAAGATGGTCTACAAATTCCTAGACTCACCATGTTTTGAAATTCTAACAGAGCCGCTTTATGTTGTTTGACATTCAGTCGGCGTGGTTTTGCAAAAGGTAAACGACCTTTCGTTATGATGTGGTGTTGGACAGTATGTTGCACTGGTTTGTTAAAATCCGGAGGAGCCGTTAGGGAAGGAAATTGTTTTAAAATTTCTCCGTAAGCATTGTCAATGGAAGGATTTTTCGGGGAAGGTGTATCAACCAAAGCTTCCATAGCGCTAATGTGTAATTTAGTTACTGAATCTATAAGACGGCGATTTTTTATATCGACTAAAAGCTCATATTTGTTTAGAAAGTCGGCACCAATTAGTGGGCGATTTACTGCGGCTATTGTGAATTCATGAACGAATTGTCTTCGAAGTCCAAGATTAACCTTCATTAGTTTTGTACCAAACGTGCTTATGGAAGTACCATTAGCTGCACAAAGTGATAAAGAGGTATTTGTTTCTTTTGTTTGAAAAAGATGGCTTGGAAGAACTGACAAATCGGCACCAGTATCAATCAAAAAGGTTAGGTTGTGATCAGGATCTCGAATAAAAAGACGGCTTTGTAAAGAACAAACCGAGCTGTGTGCCGTCGAAACAGCTGGTTTATTTAGTTTTTTTCATTTTTGTTAGTTTTGCTTGAAGAAGACAAATGTTTGTTGAAATTGCAAGGACTAGAACAATTCCGGGCATTAGATCCAAACTTAGAATGAAACCAGCATATATCTGATCTGCTACGTGACCTTTGCCTTCTACGTGAATTGTTTCTGTTGACATTCGGGTGCGACCTAAAATTTTGTCTACTGAATCTAGTTGTAAGTTGCTCTACCATTGATCTTAATTCACTTATTTCAGAACGAAGTTGAG
The DNA here is from genome assembly GCA_943590905.1 of Sphaerophoria taeniata. Lineage (NCBI taxonomy): Eukaryota > Metazoa > Arthropoda > Insecta > Diptera > Syrphidae > Sphaerophoria > Sphaerophoria taeniata. Next base: position 267,894,674 of record OX016540.1, read on the forward strand.
ATTGGTCGTCAGAAAAATTCGAAGTCTTTTTATTATTTGAATGTAATTCGGAGATTCCACCGACTACAGCAGAAGCTTCCCAAATTTTATCTGCCAAGCTGGTTATCTCAGCTTCCGATTTGGAATCTTGCGAAATGAGTGCAATGCTAATAACTTGAGGAAGTCGTCGCAACCACAGCTTTTTAATTAAATCACTGCTAATTATACCTGACGCAGTGCCTGCTAGCTGCTTCAAAGATCGCAGAAACTCGGAAGGTTTTCTGTCACCTAGTTGTTCACTAGATAACAGCTTCTCTATTCGGCGCTCTTCACTTAGTGAGTGCCTTTGTATGAGGGTTTCTTTAAACTTGTCGTAAATGCTGGATTCAGGTGGGGTTTGAATGAAGTCAATTACAGTCTCGAGAACTTCTTGTGGCAACGCGCCAAGAACGTAGTTATATTTTTCAATATCTTTTTTAATTTTCGCGATTGAAAACTGTGCCTCTGCCTGAATGAACCAAACTGCTGGCGACTTCGGCCAAAAAGGCTGTAACTTCACCGATACAGAGTTAACATTGACATTATTTGAAACTGAAGGTTTTTGATCATCACCCCTTTCCTCCCCTCTGACATCCTCATCATCACTTGGCATTTTGAAAAATTTGTCTTCACTGAATTAAAAAAAATATTAATATCTACAAGCCGCGCATGCACAAAAAAAAACTACAGTTTGATTTCCTATGGACGATGATTCTTCCTATATGTAACATGCACAAAAAAATTAAAATAAAAAAAAAAGAAAGAAAATATTTTAAATGAAATAAAAGAATTCAATATTTTGTAAAATTATGAAAAGAACATAATAAGAATGAAAGATATTAAATATACAAAATATGGTTAAACATTTCAAAATAATTATTTTAAATTGAAAAAAAAATTTGATTTACAAAAATTATATAATTTCATAAAAAAAATAATGTAAGACAGCCGCTGACGTCTCTTGTTGGTGGTTAAATTTGATCAAGTAGGATTACTAATCCGTTTTGTAGATGTAAAGCTTTCTGATGCTGTTTGAAGCTTTCGAAAATGTGCAGTTGTTAACAGTCAATATATAGGAGAATGTTATGTGCGGGTGGTAACAGACAATATATAGAAGAATGTTATCTTGCGGTGCTTGCGTTGAGTGCGAACAAAAAAATGATGGTCTGTTTTCAATGATCATTAACTTTGTTCTTGAACTTCGTTGGTATCATAGGCATTTGCTATGTGTATGAGTCGATGATGATTTTAAATAGTTTTTTTATTTTATGGTTTGAACTTTGAAGTGGTATTGCATTTATGTACGCACTTATTTTTTGTTTGAATTTAGCACTTGTGATTAAATGGATAGTTAATAGTTTTTTATTTAGTTGGATTTGTAACACAATCACAATTAAGTTTTTGACTTTTAGTTTTGCATTTAAAATGCGTGAACTTATTGTAGGGGTCACCAATTGATGCGTTTAGTGAGTGAAACAAATGTCTTCCAATTTCACATATCAAATCCAATTTATTTATCTTAATAACTAAAATCACAATTGATACTTTTGTGTGAGATAATAAATACTTGTTATAGTGTTTGCTTGAACGAGGTGCTAGTAGTAGGAAGAATCATCAACGACTGAATCAAGTTATGTAAATTACTATTAAACTGCAAGAGAAACTTACACTCGACGTGTGCAACCTGCAGAGAGTTAATTACGATCTCGCGCAAAGACTAAGACGGATAATGATGACGATTGGGAAAGTATAGGGTGACCACTACAGGCTCCATGCATTAAAATCTCCAGTTACAATTACAGGTGAATTCACTGTTCTCAGAATATTTTCTAAATCCAAAGAGGAGAAGGGTTGGGTTGGGTGAATGTATAATGATATAATTGTCAGTTTAAGTACAAGCTGGATTTCTACGGCAATGACAGAAATGTTGGAACTAAATTGTAGAACTTTGTGTGGAATTGATTTGTGAACCAATATACCAGTGCCTTGCTTAGATGTTGTGATTGTACTTAAGTTATGAAAGTAGCTTCAGTATTGTTTGGGGGCTTTTGCATTGGTGTTGTCTAGGACATGTGTTTCTTGTAGGCATATAATATCGGGCTTTTGATCGTATATTAAAAGTTCAAGTTATTGATAATTATTTATATATCCATTAAGATTCCATTGTAGAATCTTAAGGAGTGAGTTTTTATTTGTGCAAGACTTACGTGCAGTATAAGGGACTCTATACTGCGGAAAATCCGATGTTGGCAATGATATGGTTGATTGGATTGACTCCGTCCGTGCCGATGCTGAGTCCAACGAGCCCGTAGTGGGAAGGTCTCAGCTCCGAGGCGACGGAGTCAGTGTTTTGGGTTCCAATGGAATGTTTAGATGCTTTCATCATCTGATATAGTTTCATGGAATTGTGGGTGATTTATATTTGATTTTGGAGAGATGTTCTTGTTTTGGGACAAATTTGATTCGGGAGTAGTTAAGTAGTATTGATTGTGTTGTTGTTTTTGTGAGTTGTTATTTTGACTTTGATTAGAAGAGTGATTGTTATTATTTTTGGGAGAGGATGGTGCGCTTGAGTTGGAGAGAGATGAAGTGGAAGTGGGTGCTGTTTTAAGAGTGGAAATAGAAATTGGAGAGAGTGTGTTGGAATTTGATGTTGGTTGATTTGATATATCGTTTTCGTGTTTTGAACTGGAATGAGAGGTTAGATTGGAAGGTAAATCAATATTTTTGGAACGTGGTAGGAGTTTGATTGTTTTGTGCCTGCGTTGTTGTATTGGACGAAATTGTATGAGGTATTGAGAGAGATGAACTGGAGAGACCAGCATTTTTGGTGACAGAAGAGAAAAGAGATGGCAGGTTGCTAAGGTCCGTGTTTTGTTCTCTGTAAATTTTTGATGCTTCGGCCATAGTACATTTGTTAATTGTTTTAATTTTGAGAACTTCCTTAGCTTGAATATATTTTTTGCATTGCTTTGAAGAAGCAGGGTGTTCTTCAGCGCAATTTGCACATGAAGTGCGGGTGCATTTTTCGGGTGTGTGAGGAGGGAGATTGCAGTTGTCACAAGAAAGTTCGCGATTACATCTTTTAGCGGTGTGTCCAAGAATCTGGCACTTTTTGTAACGCATTGGATTCGGAAAATATTCCTGAACCTTGAAATTGTACCATCCGACATTGACTGTGGATGGGGGGCGGAAGACGTCAAACGTAAATAGAATAAGACCAGTGGGCTTTTCTACTTGATTCTCTGTTCGTTTAAATTTGTAAACTCCTCTAACAGCTTGATCTTTCATTTCCTCGACAATTTCATTTTCTGGGACGTTGATTAAGCATGGTGCATATACTGTACCTTTCGATGAGTTTAATTCATTATGGAGAGAAACCTTGATGGGGCGTATGTTGGAAAGTGAAGTTTTAGAGAGGAATAAGTTAGCAACACGTGTCGATTTTACGAGGATCAATAGATTTCCATCGCGAAGTTGTGAAATAGATTCGTAAGAGGTACTTATACCATCGATGGCTTTTTTCACTAAAAATACACTGAAGGAAGATAAGGGTTTGTCTGGATCAGTTGGGGAAATCACTATAAATTTAGGGTTAGGTGTATTAAGCTTAGAAGGAAGATCAAAGGTTGATTCTATTGGGGAGAAGGAATTTTTTTTCTTTCTTTTTGATGGGGGATCAGATTAATGGTTAAATACATCAAATCGGTTCCCCGAAAGCACTTGTGGCCCTGAGGCCATTTTTAACAATCACAATTGCTCTGAAGGTTGTTTGTTTCAGTTTACAACGCGGAGAAAAAAAGCGGGAAAAAATGGAAAGGTTAGAAAAGAATAGTGGAGAAAGGGAAAGGCATCAACTTGCTTGGGAGAGAGCGATCGGATTACGATGTGAACTGCTCAAATGCTAGTCGACGACTGTATAGTCTATTTTCGAGCTATAATAAGAGAATGATGCCTCGAAGTCCTTAATAGTTCGCACGTTACTAAAGCTGTACATACAGTGAGTGTCAAAAGAAAGTGTACACCTGCATATTGTATTTATCTTTTGACTTTTTCAAGAGCTACATGCTATATTTTATTTTTTTTTTTGGAAAAAAAATGATGCAATTTTCAAAGGCTATTTATTTTGAATAAACTTTTATAAAAAACTTATGAAAAATATTAAAATTTAAAATTCAATAAAATAATAACAAAAAATATTTCATTTTTATGGCGTCAACAAAAGTGTATACTTTGATTGAAAATGCCAAAAACTAGTACTTAGTACTTCGTCTGCTTCCCCTTTGCTTTTAAAACAGTATTTCAGCGTTAAGACATTGACTCAACTAGCTTTCTGGTAAATTCGACGGGAATCTTTTGCCATTCTTCCTTTAAAATTGACTTCAATGAATAATTACTCTCTGCTTGTTATATTCCTTTTTCGGATCTGCTTATCGAGATACTCCCACAAATGCTCAATGAGGTTTAGGTCCGGTGATTGAGGAGGTTAGTACGGTACAGTAACCATTGTTTGACAAGTTTCTATGTGTGCTTGGGGTCGTTGTATTGTTGGAATACCCATAAGTTACTTAACCCCAGATTTTCCCTAAAATATTTGAGTAAACTTCTTTTTTCATTGGTCCTTCAATAAAGACGAGGTTCGCCACTCCAGAAGCTGCCATACACCCCCAGACCAATATCGAACCACCGCACCCCCGTGTTTTATTGTTACATAATTATTTTGTTATTCAAATTCTGCATTTCGTGTTCTCCATATTTTTGCTGGTTTTCGTGAAGATTTAAAATTTTGCTCTCATCGCTTAAAAGAACGTTGCTCCAGAATGATAAGCTCTCATGTTTGTTTTTCTTCGCATAAACCATCCATTGTTGTTGGTTTTGTACGGATATGTATGGTTTTTTCCGTGGAACTCTGCCATGTAGCCCGCTTTTATGCCCCGGCGAACAGTATTTGCGTTAACATTTACTGCAGAAGATTCTGTTAATCTTTCAGCAATCTTTACTGCACTTGCTGCTGGATTATTTTGAACCTCCCTCATAATAGCACGTTCATCACCTGTTTACAGTTTTTTTGGTCTTCCAGAACGGGGTCGATCTTTAACCTCCTTGAACCATTGAAATTCGTAACATATTTTTTTTTATAGTATTATAGCATCCGCCCACTATTTCGCGGTAAGATTTTCCTTCTTTTTCTAATTTTATTAAAAGTTTTCGCGTTTCTTCTGCACTTTGTTTACCCATTTTAATAGTTTTGGTTTAAATTTGAAAAACTATCAATTTTCGATATCAAACTTGCAACAGTGATCACTTTGAATAGAATTTTGTAAAAGTTTATTGAAAATAAATAGCCTTTAAACATTGCATCCTTTTTTTTCAAAAAAGTTCTACATGCTCTTCAAAAAGTCCATAGATAAATACAATACGCAGGTGTACAATTTCTTTTGACGCTCACTGTATTTCGTGGATTGAAATTGCCTTCATATGTAAACATGTACAGGGTGCGGCAACAAAACTTGCTGATTTGTTTTTGGCGCCAAGCGAGGGGAGTGGTCGGATGTGGGTGGAGAGTGTCTCATTTTTTAGGAGACTTCCTGAAGTTTCATCTACGCCGCAGTCAGTCGACAAGCATTGGACGAAAGAGCAACGCGCATTTGCCTGCGAGGCTTACTTTTCCAACAGTCGTTACATAATTTCCACTCAACGTGCAACAAAATCGCGTTCATGAAGCTCCTGCCCCAAAGCCAATTTCTAAGGATTTGTGAAGAATTCGTCTCACAGTGCGATCAGAAATGCCCAAAGCAACTGCAAGTTTGCGCGCTGAACGCTGGGGAGATCGCAAGACAGAAACTCTCACCCTCTCAATTTTTTCCTCTGTTCTGATTCTCCGGTGTGCTGGATGGGATTTCGTCACGTTTCCGCTCTCCCTTAATGTTTTCACCCACGAAACAATCGACTGCCGGCCAGGAACGCGACCTGCGGGATGGATGTTGAAGCGAGTACGGAAAGCACGTTGAGTGGAAATTAGACTGTTGGAAAAGTAAGCTCCGCATTCAAATGCGCGTTGGTCTTTCGTCCGATGCATGATGTCGACTGACTGCGGCGTTGATGAAACTTCAGGAAGTCCCCTAAAAAATGAGACACTCTTCACCCACATCCGACCACTTCCCCCTGCTTGGCGACAAAAACAAATCAGCAAGTTTTGTTGCCGCACCCTGTATAATGCATAGTTAACTTTTGACAGTTGGATGGACAAGATTATGGTTCTTTTTCTTGGTAATCTAATCCACAAGGTTTCTAGATGCTTCTGAAATCGTTCGATGGGTTCCAAATTACAGACCTTCTTCTGTAGAGGAATTAAATTCTCTTCTTGATTTGAAGTCAATGCAAAATGCGAATTTTCTTCTTTTCTATTGACCAATAACGTATAAGGCCAGTCTTTTGCGAGAACTTGATTTGCAAAAAGCGATTACAAATAAATTTGATATAACCGCCAAAATGCACTTTTTCAACGGAAATACTTTCGTTTCTTTTTAAATATTCCAGAATACTTGAACGGTCAGCGTCAAGTCTGAAACTCACCTAATCAATACCTACTGTTGGGTCTAAGGAAATCAAATTTCTATTTGAAAGTATAGATTACAATAAGGTGAGTTAATTTTTTTATTTAATGAGACTTATTCAAATAATTAAAGTATTGCTTGTTTTCCAGAAACTGAAAATAACATGCATACGTTGAATAAGATACAGAAAAAGGGTCTAATAGACATGCAGAATGCAATTTGCAGAAACAACTTAGACAAGTTCAGAACATTACTTTCATTGCAAAAATGTAGTCATACTCAAGCTCAAGCTCTTCGAAAAATTCTGCTAAGTTTTTCTGTTAAACACAACAAGGAAGAAATTTTGAAATTCTTTCTCCAAACTGGGTCCAATCCAAACTCAGGAGTCCATTCATCAAAACCACTTCATATTGCTGCAAGAAATGGTAACTTGGAAATTATAGAAATGCTCCTTAACCACGGTGCTGATATAAATGCAAAGGATGCTGTTGGGACTTCCCCCCTCGTGTATGCTATTAAAAGAGGGAGAGAATATGCAACCGAATTGTTATTAGAACAAGGAGCTCGTTTATTTTCTGACAATAAAGAAAAAAGTCCACTTCACTTTGCTGCTACAAGCGGTTCATTGAAAATAATAAAAATGCTTTTGCAAAACGGGGCTCCTATCAACACGGTTACTACTGCCGACTTGGAGAAAGGATATACACCACTTCACTGTGCCTGTTCCTCATCTAAAGTAGACATAGACGTCATAGAATTTCTATTAAGCAATGAAGCTGGTGTTGATTTAAAAACTGAACGCGGGTTGACACCTCTCCATATTGCAAGCCATAGAGGAAATGTTCAAGTAATTAATTTGCTTCTTAATCACAATTCTGATATTGATGGATGTGCAAATAATGGATATACCCCACTTTACTTGGCAATCGTATCCGAAAAAGAAGGTGCTGCACTTTTGATAAACAGAGGAGCTAAACTAGACGATGAGTTTAGCAATGGGAAAACAATTCTTAGTTTGGCACTAGAGCAGAGATTATCGAGTACAGTTGAGGAAATTTTAGCTCGCTGTCCTGATCCGCAAGGTGAAATTGCAAAATGTAAAACACTATTCCAAAGTTTACCTGAAGAGATGATCAACATTCTGTTGAAGTATTGTTTTTATATTGAATTTCTTCACATTGCAATACGGAAGGGCTATATTCAAATAATCGAAAGCGTTTTGAAGGACAGACTTGATTTGACTGCAAATTTTGATGATATTATAAACTCTTCTTTGCACATTGCTGTCCAAATCGGACGAATTGAATCAGTCGAAGTCTTAATCGCCCATAGAGCAGATGTTAACGCCAAAGATTATACTGGAATGACTCCCTTGCTGTATGCAGTTAAAGTCCTCAATATAGAGATGACTAAATTACTCATTTCCCATGGAGCTGATGTCCAGATCGCCGCTGATGATGTTGGAAAAACTGCTTTGCACATGCTTGCGTCATTCGACGAAAAATTTTGGGAGAACTATGCTTCAGATATAGCCAAAATGTTTTTAGCCGCCGGAGCTGATGTAAATGCAGCAACTACAAAAGAAAAACTAACCCCGCTTCATGTCGCCAGTAAAAGTTGTAAACCAAATTTAGTTCAAGTTTTCTTGGATCACAAGGCTGATGTAAATTTAAGGGATAAAAATGGTAAGACAGCACTTCATTTTGCTGCAAGCAAATGCGATAATTCGACTGAATTATTGCTTGAAAATAAGGCAAACGTAAATTCACAAGATTTCGACGGTTTTACAGCTCTCCACATTGCAATTTATTCAAATAATTGTGACGTCGTAGAATTACTTCTTGAATTTGGTGCTGACATTAATATCAAGAATAGAAATAACCATACAACAATGGATATACTGCATAGTGTACCAATGTATGATCATCTGTATCGTGGTCGAAACTATTGGTATGAACCTTACTGCCTGACCCTGAACCACGCATTAGCTCTTGAAGCTATCAATTTATACTACGCCAAAGATTTAAGATCATTTTTATCAAAATTAAAGTACACTGATCAGATAAAAATGGAAATACACTTTGAAAATTGCAAACCGGAAATTGAAAAGTTGAAATTGGTGAAGGTGCCCGGTTATAATTTGACTTGTTACGCCCTGATGACGAGGAGTATTCATTCTGTGGCAAGATATGTTAGAAATGAAGACCTCATTACACATTTTGCATCGGATCACATTACAACTGAATTCCCAATATATGCGCCGATTATTCAAGGCCGTTTGCGAAATGCTTTCCAAAGACGTCCACTTATCTGCGGTGCAGGTGACTTTTTCAATTATTACTTTCAACTGCCACATGTATGTGTTGACCATATACTAAGCTGCTTGAGCTCGAATGATTTGAAGAACGTCAAGGATGCAATGTAAATAGTGGCTTTCTTATGATAGCAGCAATCAAGACTCTAAATCTTTTTTTTAAACAAAACCAAAAATATGTATTATGTATTCTGTTTGTATGAGTATTATTTGTGTTTTCTTTGATTTTTATTATTTTTTAAATAAACATAATTATATGAATTCCTGATGATGATGAGTTTATTTGATTAAATGCACTAATGTCGGGAACTATTAGTTCGAGACAGCTTCAGGCTGTAAAGCATACCGCAAAATAAAAAAAAATAAAAAAATGGAGTGTGATTGAAGAATGTCACAGATAACTTTGAACTTTCTGTGACAAAGAAAAAACGCCTAATGATATGCAACAAACAAATCTAACAAAGTAGTGTCCTCTGCTCGAATGAGCTGGAAATGATATATTTGATCGTGGTAAATGCTTACTTACTTATGGTGGCGCTACAGTCCAGGTTGAACCAGGACCTCATCCAACAAACGTCTCCAGAAAGCTCGGTCCCTAGCTAGCTGTCTCCAGTTTCCCACGCCACGTTAGTTCAGGTCCTCTACCACCCGTGTGCTCCACCTGAGTCGCGGTCTTCCTCTTCTGCGACGTCCTTCCGGGTTGGATTCGAAGACTACGAACCGGAGCATTGTTTTCAATTGTAAATGACCCAATTATCTAAGTCGTTGGACCTTAACTTTTCTGGCTAGGTCAGTAGTGCTGAACAGCTCGTATAGTTCTTGATTGAATCTTCTTCTCCATTCTCCATTTATGCAGGCAGGACCAAAAATCACTCGAAGAATTTTTCTCTCGAAGCAGCCCAAAGCGTTTTCATCGGATGTTGTCATAGTCCATGTCTCTGCAACATACATTAGGACCGGGATGATGAGGGTTTTGTAGAGTGTCACTTTAGTCGCTCGGGAGAGGACTTTAATACTCAATTTCCTTCTAAGTCCAAAGAAGCAGCGATTTGCAAGAATGATTCTTCGTTTGACTTCAACGCTGGTTTTGTTGTCAGAGTTGATAGCGGATGCTAGGTAGAAGAAGTCCTTAACTAGCTCGAAGTTAAATCTGTCTTTGTTGATGTTTGCTCTAGGTCGTCGATGTTGGTTGTCCTTTCTTGTTGACAGCATTAACTTGGTCTTGCCTTCGTTAACCGCTAGACCCATCTTTCTGGCCTCCGTCTCAAGACTCACAAACGCTCCATTGACATCACGCTGTGTTCTTCCAATTATGTCAATGTGGTCTGCGTATCGTATTAGCTGGACGGACTTTTGAAATATTGTGCCTCTGGTGTTGACGTTGGAGTTTTACACAATCTTTTCAAGAATGATGTTGAAGAAATCGCATGACAGCGCGTCCGTCGCCTTGTCTAAAACCTTTTTTTGAAATCAAATGCGTTTTTTCCGACCATCATTGAAAAGCGTTAGCGGACGAGTTTTTCTGGAATGCCAAAACTAGACATTGTTCTATATAATTGGTTTCTATAGACGCTGACATACGCGGCCTTGAAATCGATGAAAAGGTGGTAGGTGTCGATTTGAAGTTCCGGTGTCTTCGTCAAGATCTGCCGTAGGGTGAATATTTGATTGATGGTGGACTTTCCGGTCACACAGCACGGCAGACTCGAGACTTATGCGTGAAACAGATTAAACCAGCAACAGCACCAGCGCCGTCAACAGCAAACAGCACGCTGGCCAGGAAATATTTTCCAAACACATTGCCACCAGCAACGTCATTTCATCTGCATTGACATTTCACATTTTTTTTTATTTTTTGTTATTTGGCGCCTCTGAATTTCATACATGGAAAGTTGTCAGCAATGCACCAGAAACAGCAAATTTAGGACTTTGACCAAACGACGCTGTTGACGTTGCTGGTGCTGGTTTACTCTGTGTCGAACGATTAAAATACATGGGCTCTAAAACAATGGCCGCCACTGTTGTTGACGACGTTGCTGTTGCTGGTTCAATCTGTTTCTCGCTTTATACCTCTGTAGTTGGTGCAGTTCAGGCGATCTCCTTTCTTGAGGATCGGGCATATGATGCTGAGGTTCCATTCGTCGGGCATGCTTTCCCCTGAGCTTTCCAGATGAGCTGGTGCATGCTCCTAACCAAATCATCTCCAGCTGCTTTGTACAGTTCGGCGGGCGGCTAGCCTGTCTGCTCCACTGGCTTTGTTCGACTTAAGTTTAGATATTGCTATCTTCACTTCGTTAATTTCGAGTGGGTGAAAATGTTGGCCTGCTTCACTCAAATTGAATGGTTCTGTATTGCTGGGGGAATTTTCCTCGTCATCACCATTATTCTCAGCACTGACTTTGGTTCCACTACGATGTTCCCATGATGGTCTCTACAAGCTTCGGTTCAGGGTTTGTTTTACCTTTTGGTAAAACTTTCGAACCTCGTTCCTCCTCAATCGCGCGCTTGTCATGCTCCCTTTTTTTCTTTCTGAGAAGATTGTGCTCTTCTCTCTTTTCTGCTCGTAGAGCTCACGAGCTGCTCGTGTCCTTCTTTGCAGCGCCACTTTGTATGCCTCTTGTTTAGCTGCATGTGCTCGCCGGAATTCATCGTCAAACCAGGGGTTACGTTGTGGTGGCCGTGTAAACCCTAGCACTTCAGAGGCGGCATCTCTGATGGCTGCTTGGAAATGTTGCCACTGGCTCCCTACATTTTGTGCTGGCAGCAAAGAACTTCTGAGGAGATTTTTGGAGACACGATCGGAAAAGGATCTAGCAATCTCTTGCGATTTTCTCCTAGCATTTTCACGTGTTAGCCTTGATCGGGATATCCGCATTCGTACCTTGGCTACAACAAGGTAGTGATCCGATTGGAGCTCGTAGAACCTGTCTTTGGTGTCTTCATCCTTTTCCCCAGTGGGGGCGTGAGCGCAGATCAGGCTTCTGTTGGTGAATTTAGCCTTGATGCTGATTGTCGTGATGCGCTCATTCACTGAGTTTGATACTCAAGACCTTCCTCATGAGTTGAGTCCCAACTTCAAATCCACATCCAAATACACGCTGATTTTGTTTCCGGTAGCAGTCGCCGTAGTAGATATCACAGTTGTTCATTTTACGTAGGCCCGGACCATACCATCGCATTTCTTGGATGGCAGTTATATCTGCTTTATAGCAGTCAAGGGCTTCCGCTAGTTGTTCGGCTGCACGTGGTCTGTTAAGGAACCTGTATCCGAGTCTTGTTGGTGTTTCGGAACCATGTGGGCCAGGTCTTTAGTTTAACTCCGAGACGAAGAGCCGGCCAAACCGCTCCTTATAGGCCTGGAATACGAATATGTCGTATCAATTATATTCGATTCGATTCCAATTCCTAAATAAGTGACTTCGAAGCGAGTCGGCCAGCTCTTTTCTTTTGGTTCCATTAAAAAATGTCGATGCCACCTGTATTCATGGATAACTTGGTGCACCTTGGTGATAGTCCCCTTTGAAAATCTTAAAGTCTAGGATTACTTCAGTCAATACCAGCTGGCACTTCCGTGCCATGGGCCAACGTATTTGCCGGATGGAATAGTCCCATAGAAAACTTTGTATATTTTGATAGTCTCATTTGTTTGGTGTAAAAAGAATTCACAAAACCGCAAGTCTGAACAAAAAAAATTTAATTAAAATATCAAAATCGTGTCGAAATTATTTTTTTTGCACAAAATTTTGATCATCCATTCCTTGTTGCTGTGGGAACACATTGAATTGACAGCTCGTCATATTCAGTATCAGTTGTCAACGGAACAACGGACGCAAAAAAAAGAAAGTTAACCAACTCTATCCGTCGTATCCTTCACATGCATTGCTTATGGGACGAGTTTCATAAGAATATATGTATTCTATTGTGCTGTCAGTTGAAAACCTCAACGCTGACGCACTGACGATTGATTTTATTCAATTCACTTTCGAACGATTAAAAATCAAATTTGACAGATAAAAATTAAACTAGCTTCCCCAACGACCGTTTCTTTATTTTAAACAACCAAATATATCTTTTTTCAGCGCCAGTTTGTCGAAAAGTATGAAGTCGATTCAAAAAGGTTTTTATAATGCTTAGAAATTAAATGCTTAAGTGCCAAAATTGAAAAAGTAGTTCCTGACAAATAACAAATTTTAAACAATTATAGCAAGTATCAACAGCACAGCCAGTTTACAAAAAAGCACGAGATTCCAGGATTAGCCGATGTTGAGTGCTGAGTGTTGAGGGGACTTAAAATTTAACGCCGATTCCGAACGGCAAGACTGAGAAGGACTTTTTTCATGACAGATTTATACTTTTGGAAGTGTTGATAGTTCTTCGCAAGAGGCAGAGTATCCGTAAAAGAGAAAATAGAACTATATACACGAGCAATCGAACCTTAGCATTCTGCGTTGCAGCCAACACACATAACAACTACGCCACGGGCACCATGATTAACAATCTTTGAAAAAAATGTGGATAGGTTATCAAACAAGGTTAACAAAAATCAACTTATAGGGTCATTATGTCATAAGGTTGGCTTTGAAACGTTAAAACAACGGTTATTAAGAAACTTTTCTAAATGATAGGAAAACAAAAAAGTTTTTTAATAACTGTGTAACCAAATAGTCAAATGACCACATTTCAAAAATGTAAAAAAAGAAAAAGAAGAACCACTACTGTCATATTTTAATCAGCTCCGCAGCTAGTCAAATTATAACACCACATTTTATTGAGTGCGAAATGTCAAAATTTAACCAAACGTCAAGTTTTAACCACTTTTAAACTCAATCCGCACACGGCCTTAAATACGTTTGAAGCCGTATTTACTTACAAATTCTCATCAAAACGACAAAAGTATACATAGTTTATGTTTTGATTTATGATGCAAAAACTAACTTCTTAATCTCATAAATTGTTCATAAATTTGAGAATTGAGAACGTCGACGTGTATATATCTTTAGGTTTATATACAAAAGTTTGATTACGCCCGGAATGATTGATGTTGATAAGGGGAATTTTTTGAACATGGTATTTTTTTACCAGGAATTCACAATAAGGGAACAAAAAAAAGGAATTTTTTTTCGGGCGGAATGCTCTTCGGGCGAAACTCACAAAAGGCCTGATTGTTTAAAAAAAAAATATATTTTCTTTAAATAAGATTTTTTGTTATTTTAAATAATTGAACGCCGACCTTTACAATGAGATTGCAATAAAGATATTCACCAGCACAATAATTATGTTACAGGTTGCAAAAAAAAGTATATCCAGGAAATAAAAAATTACCTTTCTCATCGTCGAAAATCCAAATTTCTGCTACAAAAACTAAATCTGGCTTATAAGAACACGATTCAATTTGGAGCAATAGAAAATCAAAATTTGTACGAAGACTACGGATGTTTTGTTTTATAATATAAAAGTTGTTAGGATAAACATGATTATTCAGAAAAACACTTAACAATAGATCATTATCAAAATTATATGAAAGCACTACTTCATCTGGTTCAAAATTAATTAGATTATCAAAAGGCATTAATATTATAGATTGTTTATGTCTTCTAAGCACTTGATTTTAATAGCTTTTTCACCTTCTTGTTTTCTGATTAAAAGATTAGAGTTTTGAAACCATAAAAATTTATATCCCTTAGATTTTTTAACAATCTGGGCAGCTTTACGAAGTTCTCTATTATGGTAAGACAAACTGTTATTTATATAGATGGCGTTATTTTGGCTGAAATTATTTCCAAAAACTTTGGCTGTTAAATTTTTTTTGAACGCCACTTTTTTCTTCATAAGCCTTCGTTTAGTGCTCAGAGAACAGAATTTTACGCACAATACGCTTGTAGCTTTAGGTTTAGAATTATTTGTATGAGAGCCACTCGGTTTATCACTTGTAATTTTCTTTACGTACACGTTATCTATATGTTCTTCGCTTATATTCTCGTCCAGTCCAACAGAGAAAAGCTTAAGATCTAAGGCATTCTCTCTTGTCAAGTCTGGGATACCGACAATCTCCACAGTATTCTCCAATTGTATTTGTTCCAGCGAATTCACTCTACTTTGCAGAGAATTAATTTTCAATTGCATTTCCTTCTTCTCCTCCTTTAGCTCTTGCATAGAAGAGAGATAATCCAAATTAACTTTTTTTAGTTCTATTAATTCTTTATAAATTGCTTCTAAGGAAATAGATTTGACGTCATCAATTAGAAGCGGCTGGTGATCGAGATGATGACGATGTGCAGTCTCATCCACTCCAGCAGTTACACAGGTGATAGAGGGTGTAGTGATGTCAGAGGCTGCAGTCACAGCAGTGAATTTGGTGGCAATAGAGCTGGTGGCAGCAGAGATGATGGAACTGTGGAGGTCCGATTCAGATTTTCCAGAATAATCTTCCCAACAGATAAATGCCAATTAATGTCGACGACAACGAATTCCAAATCAGACTAAAAACTATATTTATTTCAAAGTCATTACAAAGTCATTACAAAGTAAATTATATAACTAACTAATACATGTAAATTACATTATACAGTTTTCATAGAGAAAATATTGATGAATATGTTTTCCGTTATCGTTGGTCGATACAGGGTATTCCATAGTACTCCCCCTTCAGTAGTTGAGTTGTGTTTCACTCAACTGCGATTCGAAATCTTACTTTTCTCCCAGATCTTGTTGTATAAACTCGTTCGTTGTTTTTTTCGATGATAGGTTTGTCTGGTCGTTGTTCGCTGCTTGTCTCATCTTTATTTTCTTCGATTACAAACGCTGCTTTGATCCTGTCAATTGAAACATTAACCTGTTTACCATTTTTTTCAACTGTGTAATATTTGGGCGTTCGTTTAACAACTAAGAACGGTCCGGAATACGGCGATTCGAGTGGTGGTTTCACGGCATCGTTGCGTATGAATATGTACTTCGCTTCTTTAAGGTCCTTCTGTATAAAGAAATGTTTTAAAGAGTGATTAGATGTTTCGTTAGGATTTTTGGATGACATGTGAATGCGTAAAGATTTCAAAAAATCTGATTGGTTGTCGTTTTGTTTCTTGGGGTGGACAAAGCCACCTGGAATTGAGAGGTTGGTTCCGTACAACATCTCTGCTACGCTTGATTTTAGGTCTTCCTTGTATACGGTTCGAAGTCCCAAAAGAACAGTCGGAAGGGCGTCGACCCAGTTGATTGATGTGTGACATTTGATTGCTGTTTTTAGTGTGCGATGCCATCGATCGACGAGGCCATTGGATTGTGGGTGATACGCGGTTGTTCGTAGATGTTTAATACCGAGAGTTCTAGATAATTCTTTGAAGAGTTCGCTTTCAAACTGTCTTCCCTGATCTGTCATTATTCGTTCTGGAACACCATATCGGCAAATCCAAGTATTGTACAGCGCTCTACAAATCGTCTCCGCAGTTATGTCTTCAAGTGGGGCCACCTCTGGCCCTCTCGAAAATCTATCGATCATTGTTAAACAATAGCGAAATCCTTTTGAAGACGGAAGCGGGCCGACAATGTCAATATTCAAATGTTGAAAACGGTAATCGGTTTTGTTGTACGTACCTGTTGGAGCCGTATTGTGTCGAAAAATTTTGTTCCTCTGGCATGCTAGGCAGGATTTGGCCCACATTCTGCATTCCCTCGACATGTTTGGCCAAACAAATCGCTCGCTTACCATTTTCGTCGTTGCTCGAACTCCCGGATGTGACAGGTTATGAACGCTGTTAAACACTGCTCGTTTAAGTTCATCTGTTATGTACGGACGAATATTTTTTGTAGATGTGTCGCAATAGATTGTAATGTCGTCGTAACCAGAAATTGGAAACTTCTTAAGCTGCAGCGAAGTTGTTTTGTCATCCAGTAAATGTTTTAATTTTTCATCAGATTGTTGAAGTTTTGATAACATTTTATAGTCGACGGTATCGTATGCTGTGATGGCTTCCATGCGTGAGAGAGTGTCTGCGGTTATATTTTCGTTTCCCGGTAAGTAGCGCACATCGGTGGTAAATTGGCTTATATACTCCAACTGGCATCGTTGTCTTGGTGAAGCTTTTTCGGACTTCTGGGCAAACGCATATGTGAGTGGCTTGTGGTCTGTAAATAAAACAAAATTACGGGCTTCAAGCATATGTTTAAAATATTTAACACCAGAATATGCGGCCAAGAGCTCACGGTCATAAGTGCTGAATTTGCGTTGTGATTCGGAGAGCTTACGTGAGAAAAAACCTAATGGGCGCCAAGACTTTCCTTCGAGTTGTTGGAGGACAGCTCCAATTGCGAAATCTGATGCGTCGACCATTAATGCGAGCTGGGCGGATGTATTTGGGTGACATAGAATGGTAGCTTCGGATAAAGACTTCTTGCAGTTTTCGAAAGCAGCAGAGATGTCATCGGTCCATTCGATGGGTGTTCGGTCGTTCTTTTTGTTGCCTTTTATCAATGCTTGGAGTGCCATTTGTGATTCGATAGCGTGTGGTATGAAGCGGCGATAAAAGTTAACCATGGCGAGAAATCGACGAAGTTCATTCACCTGCTTGGGACGAGAATAGTTTTGTATTGCGTTTACCTTGCATGTTAAAGGGCTTATTCCCTCTGCGCAGATGTAATGGCCAAGAAATTTAACTTTCGGTTTTCCAAACTGGCACTTTTCGACGTTGATGACTAATCCATGCTGTTGAAGGCGTTCAAACACTGTGCGTAGGTGATATTCGTGCTCTTCCTCGTTCCGAGACGCGATGAGAACGTCGTCGATGTATGCTCTGGCAAACGGAAGGTCTCGTAAGATATCGTCGATGAATCGTTGAAATGATTGTCCGGCGTTACGAAGACCGAACGGCATTCGTACAAATTCGTACAATCCGAAGGGTGTAACGATAGCCGTCTTTTCGATGTCACAGGGTTCGACCGGAATCTGATGATACGCACGCTGCAGATCCAACGTTGAAAATATTTTCTGTTCGTCTAGAAAATAAGTGAAATCCTGGACATGTGGAACTGGATATCTATCCGGGACTGTGATGGCGTTGAGTGCTCGGTAGTCGCCACATGGTCTCCATTCTCCGTTAGATTTCTTGACCATGTGTAACGGACTAGCCCAAGGACTTTTGGACGGGCGACAAATACCTTGCTGTATCATCTGATCGAACTCCGACTTCGCGATTTGTAGCATCTATGGGCACAGCCTCCTTGCGTTCGAGTGAGTTGGCGGGCCTTTTGTTAAAATGTGATGAGTCACTTTCGAAACTGTGGGAATAGCACTTTGTATTGGTAATGGTCGCGTTATATTCTTGAAGTCTAAGAGTATAGAATAATATGAATTATTATGCGAAATATTTGTGATATTTAAAGAACTTTCTCTTGTTAATGTACCATTTATTTTGAGTAATGTCTTTTTGTCGATTAAACTTTTATTTCTTATGGTCGTTCATGATGACGGGCTACTGCTGATATGCTGCATTTGAGATCTTCGATTTGTTGGGTTAAATTTTTGATTTTATCTTCTAGGCAGGGTTGCGAGCTGACGGAAGAAACAACGTTTGCGCTTCCACTTACCTCGGAAATTTTGTCGGCGAGAGCTGCTAGCTCTGGAAGTTTTTCATTGCTTACCATGATAATGCTCTGTGTATGCTGGGGAAGTCGTTGCAGCCATAATGACTTAAGGAGTTCGTCAGTTAAATTGTTGTTCGCAAGGTCTTTCAGCTCCCTCAAAAGGGCGGATGGTTTCTTGTCTCCAAGTTCGATTTCTTGAAGCAATTTCCGAAGTCGAATTTGTTCAGAGTCCGCGTATTGAGTAACTAGCCTGTTCTTAAGTGTCTCGTACGGGTTTTCCTTCGGTGGTTCGAGAATTATGTCGCTTACCTGGGCTATGACGCTGCTTTCTAGCGCTGCAACTATGGTGTGGTATTTTGTTAGCTCGTTTTTGATTCCCGATGTGAAAAATTGCGATTCAACTTGCTTGAACCAGAGATCAGGTCGCACTTTCCAGAAGGCTGGTATCTTCGTTGAGATTTTGGATAATTCGCTCATCACCTCGTGGCCTTGCTGTTGCTGTCGCTGTTGCTGTTCGTCGTCGTCGCTGTTAGACATTTTTATAAAATCGATTGCGTTCCTGCGTCGTCGGGGTCACCAATGTGGAGGTCCGATTCAGATTTTCCAGAATAATCTTCCCGACAGATAAATGCCAATTAATGTCGACGACAACGAATTCCAAATCAGACTAAAAACTATATTTATTTCAAAGTCATTACAAAGTCATTACAAAGTAAATTATATAACTAACTAATACATGTAAATTACATTATACAGTTTTCATAGAGAAAATATTGATGAATATGTTTTCCGTTATCGTTGGTCGATACAGGGTATTAAATAGAACCGGAGGTGGTGGGTTGAGCATCAGCAGCAGCAGCAGCGGACTTCTTAGAGGCGAGAGTGGCACTTATATTTGTAGGTGCATAAACAGGTGCCGAGGTAAAGAGAAGTGACTTACGGCGAATTGACGTACATGAAGAGCAACGAAATGGAAATTCTACGTCACTATCACGAATGTTAACACAACAAGCATGAAAAACCGCCAAACAATCACAACAATTCACTCTAGATTGCTTTTTTTCCACTTCAGCAGTGCAAATCTTACATAAAAATGACATTTTAGATCGAGATCAATCAATAATATTGTTTATCAATTATAATGCCTTTAAATTAATGAAAAGAACTTTATAAGACAAAATATTAAAGTTTATTGCCTCTATATAGATCGCTTGCGCAGCGATGTCTACGTGATCGATGATTTTCACTGACAGTAGATTAAGAACCAAAACTTATTTTTTCTGGGATTTAGTGTACATATTCGTAGTTCAAAACGTAGAAAAATAGTACATTTACTATAATTCTACGTTTTCATCTACCCTTTATCCGAGAAAAGTCGAGATTTACAGCCTGATTCTCCCCCTTGTGAGGGATCACATGTCATAAGCCCTTGCGACTATTTCTTGTGAGGATTGTTGTGCTTCGATAATTTTTGTCCGATTCTCCCATAATCCTCGCAAGAAAAGTCGCAACGAAACTCACCACAGCCAATCTGAATATAGATATGCGTTGCCAGAATGGATTCTTTGTAACTGCAATTTGTGTTTCAACGCAACATATGATGCGATTTCGTCAATATTGGCAACGCAAACAGAAATTGTGTATGGGGGTTGCTTATGCTTTTGTTATTTCAAAGGCGATGAGCAATGATCGTTATCAGCTGTGAACAAAGAAAAAGAATAAAGAAAAAAGAAAAAGAGCGTATGTCTTTTCTCTTTCCTTCCGTTTTTTCATTATATTCATTCATACTCATAAATCAAAATGTCGAATCTCAAATAATTTTCTAGTATGACCTGCTCTGAAGGAGATCACAATTTCGATTGTTTTTATGACTCACAAGTTGTGAATTTGGGGGAGAATACGAAAAAGTCACAAAATCAATTTCTCGTGATTTGCGTCAGTGGAATCAGCTTTGTATATGGATTTACCAGGTAATATCAAGAATGGTTTTCTGCTTGCTTGCTTGAAAACCATTCTTGATAGTACTAGGTAAATCCATATACAAAGGGAATCAGTAAATTACTTCTTGGTTTCACTTTCCTGTTTCCTCATTGAGCTGGAACCACTGATCTCTATAATACACTGGATAGTGGATTCCATACAAATTATAACACTTTTCTTGACTCCTATTGATTTTGACATGGTACTCTTACACTTGTGCATCTCTTTCTATATAAACCGAAAAAGTGAGACAGAGTGAAGTGATGTTCAACAAAAAAAGTGACTGATCTCCTTTGTCTATATCTCTGATCTATATTATCTCTATCTCTATTATAGATATCAGTGTTGGGGAAGTGTTATATTTTGGTATAACTGTTATACCTGGATGGTACCTTTACACTTATAACAGTCTTCTATGGGAGTCAAACTTTTTGCTCCTATCCACTATCCAGTTATAATAGAGATCAGTGGCTGGAACTCTACTAGTAAATTCTTGTAGTAACACCCCCATTCTGCGGACGGGTTATGATTGTACTAAAAAGGTTGCAATTACAATGGGCTTTATTTATATTCTGCTTCTCTCCTAAGTCTTAAGATGGCGCTACAATCTGTTGCCAGGTTGATACCAAGAATATAATATATACAAAAACAATGACATAACTTTTGTATCTACAACACGACCATTAAATAAGAAGTACAGGAAGCGGTGTTTGCGTGCATGTACACCTTGGACGTTAAAACACCATGTAGTCCAAAAAAAGAATTGAAATTGAAAAATAAAATCGAAACACAATCGATATAATCTTGATTCAATCAAATTTCGCTTGGCGCCCCTGAGGTTAACCATTCAACTGCAGACCAGACCTGTTGTAATACGTTTGTATTTGTGATACTCACAAAGAAAAATGCTTCACTTCTTTTTCATAAGACCCCTTCCTGTACTTCTTTTTCAATGAATAGCTTTATA
This sequence comes from Sphaerophoria taeniata, assembly GCA_943590905.1. NCBI lineage: Eukaryota > Metazoa > Arthropoda > Insecta > Diptera > Syrphidae > Sphaerophoria > Sphaerophoria taeniata. Next base: position 267,916,086 of record OX016540.1, read on the forward strand.
TATATATATACAAAGTGAATAGTGGAACACGGTGGAAAAGCATCGGGGCCTTTGTATATAGAAATACCAGGTACTATCAAGATTGGTTTTCTGCTTGGTTTGACAGTTCTTTGACAGAAGCAAGCAGAGAACACACAATACAAACTTATGTAAAAAAAATTGTTTCTGTGAAAATTCTTAGGATGGCAGCACCATCGTTTTCCATCTTGAAACTACCCTCCATATATATATACAAAGATCGGGGCGAAAAAAGAGCGTCATCGAACAGCTCAGTGCGAAATCAGAGCGATCCAGAGAGCACATCGAACTGACCTGTTATCGATTAAATAATTTGTCTCTTGCTATCGATATTTTTTTATATTTCCCTCCAGAGATTTCTTTCTCTTATGTCTTATCTCTGTTTTTGACGTTGATTTTCAGTTTATTTTGCATGCGTTTGGCACAATTCGTAAAATCTTGAATATCTAACAATCGCAGCTGCGTTTTGCCTTTTCTTAAAATATTTTGAAAGAATTTTCGTACTCTGTATAACTGTTTTCGCAATTTTTTAACATTCATCAATACAATAAGGTAAGCTTTCGTTTGTGGGATGGATGTTTGTTCCAAGGTAGGTGATCTCCTTAACCGACTTGAAATTGCTGCTACCAACAGTGACGTTTTGTCCTAGGCTGTGGACAGATGTTGTTTTGTTTGTTGATAGCATGTAGGTAGGTAGAAATGGCTGTCCTGCCCTACGGCCTATTATCTCATAGTGCAATTTAGTGAGGGAGAAATAAGGGCGGAGGGGGCGCTAAAGCCACTTTGTGTTATTGAGGTATGAGATCAAATCTTTGATCTTGAATTCTGAGAGTTTCTCAATACCGTTGAAGAATTCCTTACCCAAGTGGAGTGCTCTTTTCCTGGCCAGGGCCGGACAATGGGCAATGGCATAGAAAGTGTGGGACCGTTTCTTTTTCATCCTGGTTCTCACAGCTACGGCAGAAAGAGTTATGTGGTATACCCAATTTTGCCGCATGCTCACCTACAGGCCAATGCCCTGTGCAGGTAGCGACAATCCTGGCTATGTCATGCCTTGGTTTGGAAATTAAATTGATTGATTTTGGTTTGTTATAGGCAGGCCAGATTTTACTGGATATAACGCAACTCGTTACACTACTCCACCTATGATTTGCTTCTGATGTGTATTTGGTCAGGATATTGCCCTTCACAACTCCAAGAGGAGCACATACTCTCACTGCCAATGAGTTGTGAAGGGCTGATCCTTGCCTAGCTAGCTTATCTGCCTTCTCAGCTGCCTGACTGTCTGTTACTATAGCTACATTTTGGTTCTGGCGGATATTTTTAAGGGCTATGCAAGCTTCCCTTATCGCCAACAATTCTGCCTGGAATACGCTGGCAAAATCAGGAAGTCTATAGGATTTTGAAATCTCAACAGATTCACAGAAGACACCAACACCGCTTTCCATCGTCGAACCATCCGTGAAGATAGTTGTGTCGAAGTCTTTCGTCACATCGCCTTCCTCCCAGTCGATTCTTGACGGGAGCAAGACTTTAAACTTCTTTGAGGTGTCTAGGGTAGGGATGCAGTAATCGGTGGTTGTGGATACGTTGAGTGCATCCGTTGGACAGGACCTGATTGCCTCTGATATCCCTACGTAAGCATTTCTCTGCACCTATGTAAGCTTGTGTAAGCTTTGCTGAGAGCGGGCCACCACACTATGGAACCATAGACAAGAATGGGTCTTACAACTGCTGTGTATGTTCATTTTATCATTTTTGACTGGAGGCCCCACTTTTTGCCGAAAGTTTTGTTGCAGGCGTAGAAGGCGACACACGCCTTCCTCACCCGTTCTTCAATGTTAAGCTTCCAGTTTAATTCGGTGTCTAGTATTACGCCCAGATATTTAGCGCTGGAAGACAATGATAGTGTTTGTCCGTTTAACCGAGGTAGAGTGAAGGGTGGTACCTTGGTTTTGGTGGTGAAAAGCATCAACTCGGTTTTGTTGCTGTTAACACCTAGTCCGCAGCTCGCAGCCCAGGAGCTTACTTTCTTCAAAGCCATATTAGTGATTTCACTGATCACGCTTGGAAATCATCGGCGTACGCAACCGCTTTCACTCCACTACACGCGAATTTCACAAGAATGCTGTTCATGACCAAAAGTCATAAGAGATTAGACAGTACACCTCCTTAGGGTGTTCCTCTGCTGGCATATTTGGTACACGTTGAATATCCTAACTTTGATTGAATCCTCCTATTACTTAGCATGGATATTATCCACCTTCGAATGTAGTTCTCAACACCGAAGTCTGCAAGTGATTCTGCGATGGATTCAGTTGGGACATTGTTGAAAGCTCCCTCTACGTCTAAGAAGGTAGATAGGGTATATTCCTTGAAATGAATCGTGTTTTCTATCATTCTCACTACCTCATGAAGAGCAGTCTCTGTAAATCTACCCCTCATGTAGGCATGTTGCGAGTTAGATAGGGGACAACTACTCAGAATACTCCTTATGTGACATTCTACGATTCTCTCCAGGGTTTTAAGAAAAAAGGCTTATAGGTCGGTAATCTTTGGAAGATTCATGCCCTCTTTTACCAATTTTTGGCAAGAAAACCATTCTTACCTGTCTCCAAGACAAAGGGACATGGTTTAGCAAGAGGCAACCTTTAAAGATACTCTCAAGGCGTGGTACTACTAATTCAAGCTGATTTTGCAGCATTATAGGCAGTATTCATTAGGGCCTGGAGATTTGTATGGCGAGAAAGTTTTAATAGCCCAGACTATATTTTCTCTCTATCAGCAGCTGCCCGTAGCTAAGTGGTTAGGTGCGTTGGCTGCTAAGCAGAATATCGTGGGTTTGAGTCCTACTCGTGCCCATAAAGTTTTTATTTCATCTTTCACGGGTACTGCCTCTTGCGAAGAATTGACAAAACTTCCAAGAGTATCAATCTGTCATGCAAAAGTGCTTCTCAACTTTGCCGTTCGGAATCGGCGTTAAATTGTTGGCTGTCATCGTGTACCATAAAAGGCTCCTGTCTGACGGCGCACAGTGGGGACACTTGTATGGGAGAGTGGAAAAAACTCTGTAAAAACCAAACCACAGAACCGATTTTGTTGAAATTTTCAGAAAAAATTGCTTAAAGCAAGGAGAATCTACTCCATAAATAACCACCCCCTGCCACGCCCTCAAGAAGAGAAAATGAAAATGAAATGAAAAAGAATATAATTTTTTTTTTTTAGGAAAGTAATCAAGAAAGTAAAACAAAACCTGTTACATATAAAAAAAAAACATTGATAAACATTTTTCTTTAAATCTGAAAAAAAAAGAAGAAGGAAGGAATTAATATAAAAATGTTCAAATTATCATAGAAGCGATTGTTATAATTTGAAAAAATCAAAAGTTATGAACTTATAAATTGATTTTCAAACTGCTTTTACATCAGACATTAAAATAAAAAAAATTTTTTTTTACGCTATCAGATCTTAATCGAAAAAGCTTATATCAAGCCATAAATCGATCAAAGACTTGCCTCACAAACATGTTTGTTCACCGGCACATCACTTAGCGCATTGTTATAGGTTAGTTAACTACAAACTAAGGCATCATGCATTAAAAAAAAAAAATATTCTTTCATGCAAAAAATTAGAAATACACAAATAAAAAAAAATTCAGTGGAAAGATGTTAGCATATGTAAGCATAACGAGTAAGAATGTTGTATAGAAAGAAACTTAATTAAAAAAAAACATTAATTCAATAAATTAATAGAAAAGTAAAGTAAAAAGAAAAGAATAGAAAAGAAAAAGTAAAGAAAAAAAAAGGTAACTTCAATCCTTTAACATTTTTTAAATGTGTTCATATTTTTTTTTTTAACTATTCACTTTCACTTATTTTTAAAAGAAGTTTTGCCTCCTCGCTGACCGTAAAGTTTTTCGATTTTGGTTCAGGTCGTAAGCTTGTTATATGAGGATCTGATGATATTAAGAGCATATGAAACACGTCCTCATTTGTAGCTGTTCTTGATGATTTTCGGCTATTATGCGATCTGAAAAGTCGAAAATCCTTATTACGACTTTCTTGAGCTTCTTCAGATAAGGACCCAATTGGCAAAGCACAGGATTCAATAATGTCCTTGCCGTGCATTAAAATTTTGTGCACACTTGCGGGTAGGTAGTACCAAGGGTACAATTCAATGGCCATTTTGGCCGTTTCTAAGGCATAATTGTCAAATTTTTCCGGATCTATATTCAAATTGCAACACACGACTTCTAGGATAGTACCAAGTCTTTTAATAAGGGTTTCATCAATGTTTGTTATTTCTGCTGTCAAGGACGGATTTTCAAAGAACCGTCTTGAAGTGTTTCCGGAATTTGTTGTGCCAGTTCCCTGTTTGACTATGTCCACTAGAAGTCCCATTTTTTCTCGGAATTGTTGTTGAATTTTTTTTTTCGTTTCTTTTTTTACAACAGCAGTAACCGGACACGTTCTCCAAGCCTTAAAAGGTAAGTTGTATGCCAAATGAAGAACATACTCCATAAAACGAATCCTCGCGTGCAGGGTTGACATTCCCAATTTTAGTGAAGCAGCATTCGTTGGTTTTGATTGAACTTTAAAAATATCGTTCATCTCTGATGGCTTTGCTCCACAGACCGTGCAGTTACTGCTTGAAGACGTGTTTGTCACTACTTGTGCAGTTTTGCCATCAATCATGGTGAAATGCAAAACATGATGAATTTTAATGGAGCAACCTCTTAATTGAATTTCCGTGTCCTGAAGGTCACGAATTTCACATTCAACGCGATCTTGTTCTCTTTTGATTACCTCGGGTGTTTCTTTCAAACAAGAAAACTGAAGGGGTCGACAAAAACGAGTTGATGATGGCCGAGGATTTTTCCAAATTATCTGTTGACTTTCTTCTTCAACCATTTTTAAAGGCACAATCGATGTAAGAAACAAATGTTCATCGGAAACATTATCCTCTGACACCGAAAACTTCTGCATATAGCAGCTTTGTCCACTAGCACCATCACATCCCCATTTGGTGTGAAGTGTAAGGTCTTGACCCTGAGGGTTATAAAGCGATTCATTACCTTCAAAAATTCTTTTGCATGTATGGTCCAAAAGATCTTGCAGAGGAACACAAGCAGATTTTTCACTTACAGTTGTATTTCCTGGGTAACACTTTTTTCTAGCTTCGGTTACGTTTTTGTATGAAGGAAAAATGTCGTGCCCAATGTCTTTCGTTGCTTTTCTCAGGACTTCATACTGGTCTTTTGACAGCTTGGCTTGTATTGTTAATGCCAGTGCAGAATCCGGGTCAAATACTTTTTGTTCAGGTGGTTGTGATGCAGCATCAATTAAGTCCTGAGAAAAATTGTTTCGCAGTTTTTTAATTTTGTTTTTCTTGCTTCGATTACAGCATTCTTCAAAACTCTTAGATGGCCTTCCAGTACGTGAATTGTTTAAATTCAAAGCAGCTTCAACATGATTGCTATTTAACAATTTTACTTGAAACACACCACTCACCCATTTGGAGTATGTTTTAAGAAAAACATTTTTTTTGTAGTGCACGTCACGAAGTCGCGAATTGAATTTTGATAAAAAAAATTTCCGGTAACTTCTATTTATAATGTCTAGGTCCGTTTCACTTAAATGTGGGTATTGGTTTTTTAAAAAGTTTTCAAAGCTTTCTTTAGCATCCAAAATCAATTCAGTTAAAATTGAACGAGGCACTGAAAAAACACTTGACCGCGACATCGTGAATCGTAACAATTTAAACCAAAAATAAAAAAAAAACATGAAATCAACACCTTGAAACGACCCCCAAAGTTTTCAAAGAGTCGAAAGAGCATTTTAATTGAAGATAACAGAAGTGCAGTTATGTTAAGAAATTTTGAGCGAGTTGCAGAAAAATGAGAAGATTTGTTTCCAGACCTAAGTGGTATAAATTACAGTTTGATTTATATTGCCAAAGTCTAGTTCATATTTTTATAGTTATATATTATATTATATTTATTTAAAAATAAAGCACAGCCCAAGGACGCTTTATAATCTGGGCAATGTCTAATTTTTAGTCATTAAAATTCACTAAAATTGGTCTAGAAGTCCCATCCGGACGAATCCGGATACGGTTTTTACTGATTATTGAAGCTTAGAGGCTACACTATATGCTCATACTAAAAATAAAGCAGCGCCAGATGGCGCTAGTTTTAAAATCATTCAGAGAAAATGGACGAGCAATAAAATTGATTACTTTATTTTTTTTTTATATGTAAAATGGTTATTTTCATCCAATTTTATTTTTAAAATTTTCTATAATAATAACTTAATAAAATAAAAAAAAAATCTTTCAAATCGGCTCATAATTGACTGAGAAAACATGGTTTAAAAATGACTCCGATTTTATTCATTTCACTCAATTATCAACTTTGAGTGAAAAAATCTCTAGATATATATATTTTTTTGACGAAATAAAGTTGTTACTTGATCATACCAATAATTGACTATTCAAACGCGCTACCAACAAAAAAAAAAAAAACTTTTTGGAAATGACTTATTTCCACGTTTTCCCCACTGTGCGGCGGGGTTTTGTTCATCTTCGCCGTTATACAGTCTACAGAAGTGGTCTTTCCAAATCCCCAGCATTGACTGCGATTCTACTATGATGTTCCCTTGTTTATCCCTGCAGGCATCGGTTCTTTCTCGATGACCTTGAGCCAGCTGTTTTACCTTCCGATAAAACCTCCGAACTTCATTCCTGCTGTTGGCTCTCTCAACAACTTCGATCTGACGCTTCTCATGTTCTCTTTTTTCTCCTGAGAAGCCGGCGTTCTTCTCTCCTCTTTTGCTCGTAGAGCTCACGAGCAGTTCTTGCCCTTCTATGCAGCGCCGATTTGTATGCCTCCTGCTTGGCTGCATGGGCCTGCCTGCATTCTTCGTCAATCCAGGGGTTTCGTTTAAGTGGTTGTGTGAAACCCAGCACATTAGAGGCGGCATCTCTAACTGCATTCTGGCAATGTTGCCACTGGTCTTCGATACTTGATGTTGGCGGCATAGGACTCCTTAAGAGGTTACTTGACTCTCGATCAGAGAAGGATCTGGCTATCTCTTGCGATTGTAGCCGTCCGACGTCGAATTTGCTTGCAGCATTTCCTTTTGGCCGTTGTCGGGATATTCGTAGCACAACCTTGGCTACGACGATGTAGTGGTCCGATTCTATGTTGGCTCATTGGAAAGTTCGAACATCTTGAATGCTGGAAAAGTGCCTCCCGTCGATCGCAATGTGATCAATCTGGTTGACGGTTGATTGATCAGGAGATCTCCATGTACCTTAATGGATGTTGAGATGTCGGAACCAGGTGCTTCCTACCACAACATTTCGCCCCGCAGCAAAATCGATCAGCCTGAATCCGTTATCGGAAGTGGTGTCGTGCAGGCTTTGCGTTCCGACTGTTCCGCCAAAGATGTCCTCTTTTCCTAGCTTTGCGTTAAAACCTCCGGGGACAATTTTCATGTCAAGCTAGGACATTGCTCATATGTTTTGTCGAGGAGCTCGTAGAATTCGTCTTTGGTGTCTCTTCTCTGAGGGCATAAGCGCATATTAGGCTAATGTTGCCGAATTAAGCCTTAATTCGGATCTGCCTGATGCGTTCGCTTACACATTTGAAGCTCAAGACTTTTAGCCTGAGTCTGGTTCCCACGACGAATCCGCATCTCCCGGTAACAATCACCATAGTAGATGTATGTCGCAGTTTTCCATCCTCCGTTTGCCCGGTCCATCCCATCGCATTTCCTAGATAGCGGTAATGTCTGCTTTGTAGCAGTTGAGGGTCTCCGCTAGTTGTTCGGCAGCACGTGGTCTATTAAGGGACCTAATATTCCACGTGCATATCCGAAATTCGTTGTCCTTAAAACATTTGCTTGGGTCGTCATCAGAGTATCCGTCCGTTTCCGAGGCCTGTTGTTGCTTCGCAAATAAATCCTTTTCTGCGTAGTCGGGAAGTCAACCCGACGTACAACCCCCAACCTGGAGTACCAGGTACTTGATGGGACTCCAAGTACAAGAGCCGGAAAAACTGCTCCTTTTACGGCCTGGGCTTCAAATAAGTCAAAGTAGCCCGTAAAAGTGTTCACCAAGTAGTTCGGCCTAACTGGAACTGAAGACGTCAACGTTGATTCCAAAAAAAGAAATTCATCCGCTGCCGTCCCTCGTTGGGACTGCCTTGATGGGAACACTCCTTCGTTGTGGGGAATTAGTAGTAACAGCCTACTCCGCTTCGACCTGTCGACCATGGGAGGCCCTTCTGCGCAATCGCATGGAGGGTTAAGTTTACACTAACGAAAATATTTCCATTGAAAAAGTGCATTTCCGGGGTTACAGCATATTTGTTTGTAATCGCTCAAAAAAGTTCAAAGTTCTGTAAGCTGTCACATTGAAACTAATTTCTTCTTAAATATTCCAGATTTCTTCGAACGTTCAGCCAAGTCTGAAACTCTCCAATACCTGCCGTTGGGTCTAAGGAAACCAAATTTCTATTTACGAGCGTAGGCTACAACAAGGTCAGTTTAATTTGCATTTGTTGAGACTTTTCAAAATTAAAGTATTGCTTGTTTTCCAGATACTGAAAAAAAACATTTACAAGGGCAATCAGATACCGAAAATGAGTCGATCAGATATGCTGGATGCAATTCGCAGAGACAACTTAGACGAGTTAAGAACATTACTTTCAATGCGAACATTTAGTGATACTCAAGATCTTGGAAACACTCTGCTTCATGAAGCCGTTAAAGAAAACAAGAAAGCAATTACGGAATTCCTTCTCCAAGTTGGGTCCAATCCAAACTCAGGAGTCCATTCATCACAACCACTTCATATTGCTGCAAGAAATGGTAACTTGGAAATTATAGAAATACTCCTTAACCATGGGGCTGATATAAATGCAAAGGATGCTGTTGGGACTTCCCCCTTCGTGTATGCTATAAAAAATGAGAAAGACGATGCAACTACAACCCAATTGTTATTAGAACGAGGAGCTCGTTTATTTCCTGACAATAAAGGAAGAAGTCCGCTTCATGTTGCCGCTATATGGGGTTCATTGAAAATAGCTAAATTGCTTTTGCAAAACGGGGCTCCTGTCAACGAGGTTATTACTCTCGGCTTCATGAAAGGATATACACCACTTCACTGTGCCTGTTCCCCATCTAGACAAGATATAGACATCATAGAATTTCTCTTAAGTAATGGAGCTGATGTTGATTTAAGGACGGAAAACGGCTTGACACCTCTCCATATAGCAAGCAAAAGAGGATATATACAAGTAATTAATTTGCTTCTTAATAACAACTCTGATATTAATGTTCGTGTAAATAATGGATATACCCCACTTTCCTTGGCAATCGGATCCAAAAAGGAAGGTGCTGCACTTTTGTTGATTAACAGAGGAGCTAAAGTTAACGATGAGCTTAGCAATGGGAGAACAATTCTTAGTTTGGCACTAGAGATGAGATTGTCGAGTACAATTGATAAAATTTTAACTCGTTGTCCTGATCCGCAAGGTGAAATTGCAAAATGCAAAGAATTATTCCGAGATTTATCTGAAGCTATGATCAACATTCTTTTAAAGTATTGTTTTGATATTGAATTTCTTCACATTGCAATACGGCAGGGGTATATTCAAATAATCGAACGCGTTTTGAAGGACAGACTTGATTTGACTGCAAATTTTGATGACTCTTTTTTGCACATTGCTGTCAAAAGCAAACGAATTGAATCAGTCGAAGTCTTAATCACCCATGGAGCAGATGTTAATGCCAAAGATAAAAATGGAATGACTCCCTTGTTCTATACAGTTGTAGACAACCAAGTCTTCTGTACTTCATCAAAAATTTCAAATGAAGCTGATGTCAAGATTGCCAAAATGCTTTTGGCCGCCGGAGCTGATGTGAATGCAGCAAGCACAGAAGAAAAACTAACCCCGCTTCATGTCGCCTGTGACCGTTATAAACCAGAATTAGTTCAAGTTTTTTTGGATCACAATGCGGATGTAAATTTAAGGGATAAAAATGGCAAGACAGCACTTCATTTTGCTGCAAGCAAATGCTATAATTTGATTTACGCTAAATTATTGCTTGAAAATAAGGCGAACGTAAATTCACAAGATTTCGACGGTTTTACAGCTCTCCACTTTGCAATTGATTCAAAAAATTATGACGTCATAGAATTACTTCTTAATTTTGGTGCTGACATTAATATCAAGGATCGAAATAACCATACCCCAATTTATGTACTGAATCGTTGTCCAATATATTACGATGATCTTAGATGCCTGACCCTGACCCACGCATTAGCTCTTGAAGCTATCAATTTATACTACGCCAAAGATCTACGATCATCTTTATCAAAATTAGATTCCTCGGATCAGATAGAAATGAAATCACACTTTGAAAATTGCAAACAGGAAATTGAAAAGTTGAAACTTGTGAAGGTGCCCGGTTCTCAATTGACTTGTTACGCCCTGATGACGAGGAGTATTCATTCTGTGGCAAGTTATATTAAAAATGAAGACCTCATTACACATTTTGAATCCGATGACATTACAACTGAATTCCCAATATATGCGCCGATTATTCAAGGCCGTTTGCGAAATGCTTTCCAAAGACGTCCACTGATTTGCGGTGCAGGTGACTTTTTCAACTATTACTTTCAACTGCCGCATGTATGCGTTGACTATATACTAAGCTGCTTGAGTTCGAATGATTTGATGAACGTCAAGGATGCAATGTAAATCGCTGCTACCTTATATTAAGACTTCTTAACCTTTATTTTCAACAGAAGCAACAAATATATAAGTATATTGTTTGTATGAATATTATTATTTTCTTTTGTTTGTATTTTTTATAATAAACATAATTGTATGAATTGCTGATGAGTTTGTTTGGTTAAACGCACTAATATCGGGTGGGGTGCTATTGGTTCGTAACAGCTAGGCTTTAAATCATATCGCAACAAAAAATGGAAATTGAGACAGCCTTAGGCTGTTTATCATACTTTTTGTCTTTGTGTTATTTTAACACCGTACTTAGGCTGCGTCCGTCAATTCCATTTATGTAATTGAACAACGATAGCAACTTAGAGGTGCTTTATCCCAAAAGCTGGGAAACCGACTCACTCGACCGCTCAGGATTATAGACCAATAAGTCTCTTCGTTTCTCCTTAAGACACTAGAGAGGATAATTGATCTGCATGTTAGAGAACTTGTCATCGCGATTATACAGCTGGGAAACGTGGGCTTTCCATATCCTGTTCCCATGATGGTCTCTACAGGCTTCGGTTCTGGGTGTTTAAGCCCTGGAGGTTTGTTTCACCTTTTTGTAAAACTTTCGAACCTCGTTCCTGTTGTGACATCCCTCTATCTCCTCGATCGGGAGCTTCTCATACTACCTTTCTGAGAAGTTTTTGCTCCTCTTTTCTTTTTGTGCTCTTAGAGCTCTCGAGCTGCTCGTGTCCTTGCATGTTCTCGTCGGCACTCATCGTCAAACCAGGGGTTTCGTTTTGGTGGCCGTGTAAACTCTAGCACTTCAGAGGCTGCATCTTTGATGTCTGCTTGGCAGTGTTGCCACTTGTTCTCTATATTTTGTGCTGGCAGCAAAGGACTTCTGAGGAAATTTTCGAAGACACAATCGGAAAAGCATCTAGCAATCTCTTGCGACTGTAGCCATTTAACGTCGAATTTCCTCCTAGCATTTTCGCGTGTTGGCCTTGATCGGGATATCCGCATTTGTACCTTGGTTACAACAAGGTAGTGGTCCGAGTCTATGTTGGCATCTCGGAATATGCGGCATCTTGCATGCTAGAGTAGTGTCGTGCATCGATCGCAATGTGATCAATCTGGTTGACGGTTGATTGATCAACAGATTTCCATGTCCCCTTTTGGATTTCCAGATGTGGAAAACGCGTACTTGCTACCATAACGTCTCGGCCCGCAGCGAATGCGTGTACTTTGTATGTATGCATTTAACTCTCCGAAGTTGCACTATTCCTTTCTGCTGAATAGAAAATGCAAGATACAATTGGAAAACCGATCAACGGTAAATTTACTTGGAAACGAGCAAAGAACTTTTTTTTGTGGATCTGCACGTTAGAGAACTTCTCAACGAAAACAATTTGTGCAACTACCAAAACGCAAGCAATCAGCTTCTGGTTTCAGAACTGGGACACAAGCTCTTCGAAACAGTGAGGGAAACCTAGTCACCGAAGCACAGGGAATTGTAGATGTTTTTAAGCAGCACTTCTAACAGCTGCTGAATGCACAAAATGTCGAGCAAGATAATGACGAAAGAGAAGCAAGAATAGTCAATGAAGACCCAGTCCCAGCCCCAAGCAGAGAAGAGGTAGAAAGAGCCATCCAAAAGCTAAAAAGTGACAAGTCCGCCGGGTCGGATGGCATACCCGCGGAACTCTTTAAACATGGAGGAGGTGTTTTGATGAACCGCATGCACCACGTCATCACCAAAGTGTGGGAGGAAGAATGCATGCCCACTGACTGGTCGATAAGCTCCATATGCCCCATCTACAAAAAAGGCGATCCGATGCTATGCAAAAACTACCGTGGCATATCCCTGCTTAACGTTGCATACAAGATCCTATCCAACGTACTGTGTGAGCGTCTTAAACCTTTCTGCAGCACAATAATCGGCACGTACCAGTGTGGCTTTAGGCCAGGCAGAACAACGATAGACCAAATATTCACACTGAGGCAGATCCTGGAAAAGACCAACGAATTTCAAGTCGAAACCCACCATCTCTTCATCGACTTTAAAGCTGCTTATGATAGCATCCACCGCCGAGAGCTTATGATGGCGATGTCTGACTTCGGGATCCCGAACAAACTGATCCAGCTGTGCCGCATGACGCTAAACAATACGCAGTGCAGTGTGCAAATGGGTAACAGCTCATCCGAGTTATTCCAAACTTGCGCAGGGTTTAGACAAGGAGATGCGTTGTCATGTGACTTCTTCAACATAGTTATGGAGCAGATAGTGCGCAAGGCAGGTGTGAGCACGGAGGGCACTATCTTCAACAAATCCACCCAGCTCCTAGGCTATGCGGACGACATAGACATCATCGGTCGATCCATGAGAGCTGTGCTTGAAGCCTTCACAGCGATTGAAGAACAGGCAAACCTCGTTGGTCTTGAAGTGAATGAGGACAAAACAAAGTACATGTTATCAACAAACAAAGCAACATCTGTCCACCGGCTAGGACAAAACGTCATTGTTGGTAGCAGTAATTTCGAGGCAGTTAAGTAGTTCACCTACCTTGGAACAAACATCAATCCCACAAACGACACCTTAGTGGAGATCCGAAGAAGAATTACCCTGACGAACTGCTGCTGCTTTGGTTTGGCCAAACAACTGGATTCAAAACTCCTCACTCGAAAGACAAAGTGTCTGAATTAGCATGAAAAGCTAAGCTCCACGGAGATTACTTTTTTCGTGGAAAGCCAGGCTGCTATCAAAGCCTTAGCCAGTGAGACCATAAGATCAAAGGCAGTTTTAAACTGTAGGAAGGAATTAAATAAAATCTGCCACACTAACCAGGTTAAGCTCTGCTGGGTTCCTGGACATAGCAATATAGAAGGGAACGAAATAGTAGATGAACTAGCCAGGAAAGGGTCAGAGAGAAAATCATAACTCCTGGAAATCCAGGGACGATTGTGTAATCTCTAGAAGTTTATGGCCTAACACAAATGAACAGGAAACTCGGTACATTCTATCGCTGAGTAAAGGGAATATTAAAATCCTGTACACACCTAACGGGTCATTGCGCCATTGGCACAACAAGATAGGGGCATTTGCACCCGATTTCTGTAGGAGCTGTCAGCATGAGGAAGAAATAGAAACCATTAAACACCTGCTCTGTGACTGCCTGAACCTCCAAACTAGCCGACTCCATCATTTCGGAAACAGGTTTGTTGGAGAACTGGATGATCTAGCACAGGTCTCAATGGCACACATGAGGAGATTTATAGATAGCACAGGCTGGTTCTTCAATGAGCCAGTCTACGATAATCGGCAATTTTGAGGAGCATCGATGCTAAATTTCATTTTTTATAGGGGATCACAATGGACCAGTAGGACCCCGTGTATGCAAAAGCTTCATGCTGTGCACACCCCTTATCACCTAACCTTACCTTCTTCCACTTCCACCAATGTCTTATTCCGTCAATTCCTTTGTTTGGCTGGAATTATAGCTATTTAAAGGAGTCTGATGATCGGCTTGGCACCCGTGAAACAGCTATAGCTCCAGCCAAACAAAGGAATTGACGGAAAAGCTGGTACCAGTTTCGCACGCCAAGTTGGTTCAGGTCCTCTACCACCTGAGACGCGGTCTTTCTCTTCTGCGACGTCCTTCCGGGTTGGATTCGAAGACTTTACGAGCCGGAGCATTATTTTCCATTCGCTCTACATGACCCAACCATCTAAGACGTTGGACCTTAACTTTTCTGGCTAGGTCATTGTCGCTGAGCAGCTCGTTCAGTTCTTGATTAATCTTCGTCTCCATCCTCCATTTATGCAGGCAGGACCAAAAATCACTCAAAGAATTTTTCTCTCGAAGCAGCCTAAAGCGTTTTCATAGCATGTTGTCATGGTCCATGTCTCTGCACCAAACATTAGGACCGGGATGATGAGAGTTTTGTACAGTGACACTTTGTTACTTGAGAGAGGACTTTTCAAAGTCAAAGAAAACAGCGATTGACAAAAGTGATTCTTCGTTTGATTTCAGCGCTCGTGTTAATGTCTGAGTTCATAGCGAATCCTAGGTAGACGAAGTCCTTAACTACCTCGAAGTTAAATCTGTCTATGTTGAAGTTTGCTCCAAGACGTCTTGTTGACAGCATTAACTTGGTCTTGCCCTCGTTAATATTGAAATATGGTAATTATTTTAGATATTTGGGAGAATTAAAAAGAACAGTATTTCATTTGAAATCAGAATTAGGAATAATCATTTATTTTTATAAAATCTAAAAACTCAAATCGAAGTGAAAGCTATATTAATTTTAACAAAGTAATTTATAACAAGTAAATTTCAACAATTCTACGATTCTCTCTATGGTCTTGAGTAAAAAGGAAGTAAGGCCTATAAGTCTGTAATCTTTAGCAGATTCATGCCCTCTCTTACCAATTTTAGGTAAGAAAACCACTTTTACCTGTCTCCAAGACGTAGGGACATGGTTTAGTAAGAGGCAACCTTTAAAGATACTCTCCCGTGGTACTACTAATTCAAGCTGACTGCAGCATTATAGGCAGTATTCCATCAGGGCCTGGAGATTTGTATGGCGAGAAAGTTTTAATAGCCCAGACTATATTTTCTCTAGTTATAAGGGCGTTAACATGCTCTATGGAGGTTGGCATGTTGAAAGTCGGATTAGATTCGGGTGGTTCTTCTACACAACCTGGAAAGTGTACATTCATTAGTAGCTCTAATGTCTCCATTGGAGATGCTGTCCAGCTTCCATCTGGTTTTTTAAGAAATGAGGGGTTCGAATGTTCTTTCGATAAAACCCTACTAAGCCTGACCGAATCTTTGATGTTTTCGATGGACTGACAGTACTCTTGCTATCCTTGTTTTTTGGCTTGAGCTATAGAACGCTTGTATATTCTCAAGCAGTCCTTATAAGGCTGATACAATTTATGCTTATAGCAGATGTTAAAAATGGTTCTAGTAATTTTCCTCAGATTAGACCAAGGTGGAAAAGTTTCTTACTATATCTTATCGGACAAGAGACCTTGAAGGCGGTGTTTATAGAGTCGTCGAAGTTTGAAATCTCTAACGCAAGATCTGCTACCGAGTCGTAACTCGCGTTCGATATACTGCGCAGTTTTGAGCTAAAGGTCTGACTAAATTTCTTCCAGTCAATTCTTCTGGGATTTCTATAAGAGGAAGGAGATTTTATTTCAAATTTAAGATCAAATAGAATCCATCTATGATCAGAAAAGGAGTTAAGAAGAGATACTCTCCAATTTTCGATGGAGAGGTTACCATAAATATTAACAAATGTAACGTCTAACACATCTTCCCACCCTTCTACTCGGAAAAACAAAAGTGGGAGTATTGCCCCTGTTACATATAGTCAAGTTATTTTCAATTATATAATTAAAAAGAGACTCACCTCGCTCATTTTTCTCAGTGCTGCTCCAGATTGAGTGCCTGGCGTCGGCATCACTACCTACAAGCAGACTTGTTTGTCTGGCTTTTGCCTCCGCCAATGTAGTACGCACCTCCTCAGGCGGTGACTCTCTGTCATGCGCATTGTATGAGGATGCAAGAATCAAGCCCTCCGCTTGTTTACCCTTTAACCTGACGACTGTTAAGTCAGAAGTGCTAAAGTTTGGACACAGAAAAGCTTTTAAGTGTTTTTTTAGCTAAAATACAAGTTCTAGGCTTACCTTGACTCTGATTGTCGGACTTGTAGAATAGATCGTATTGGCTGTCTTTAAGGCCTCTAAACGCGAGGCCATTAACCCATGGCTCTTGTACAAGGGCGACATCTATATCTTCCTCTCTCAGGAAGATCCTCAGGTTATCCGAGGCACATTTAGAGTGCTTCAGATTAACCTGGATGGCGCGTAGTGTATCGTTTTTAATTAGTAGGTGGAACTGCAGGGCCAGGATCCAGCGCCTCGCTGGGGGCTCCAACCTGCATGGTGACATCGTCTACCTGGACAATATCATCACTCAGAGTGGGGCCAACTTCCTGGTTCTGCAGAATCTTTATAGAGACGCTTTTGATGCCGAACCTCAGCTTGCACTGTTCCTCTTCCAGGGCTTTGCGACTAGCCTCGCAGATCTTGATAGAAGATAG
The DNA here is from genome assembly GCA_943590905.1 of Sphaerophoria taeniata. NCBI lineage: Eukaryota > Metazoa > Arthropoda > Insecta > Diptera > Syrphidae > Sphaerophoria > Sphaerophoria taeniata. The sequence continues at coordinate 267,932,953 of OX016540.1, forward strand.
ACCGCGCTATTCTTAAGCGGTTCCTCTGTTTTGATGACTGCCAAGTCATTCATCGGAATCTGCGGATTCAGCCGTTGAAGGCTCCTAATCAGCTCCGCTCCAGTTGGCTTCATGCTCATGAGCGGCAACACGATGCGAGCCAATGGTTTTCTAGAAACCTCCCTGGCAGGAATGAGCTTGAGCTTCAAGCCCTTCCAGTTGTTGCTAATCTAAGCAACTCCTTTGCCAAGGAAATCCCTTGAAAACTCGTCTGCGCACCTTATCACTTTGTAACCCCTGAGCATTTCGCCGGAGTCAAAGCTCGGATAGGGACCTTCTTTTGCTGAGATGGTGTATTGGAATACTAATTTCGAAAGTTTGGCCTCGATTGAGTTCCACGCTGACATCAGAGCTCTGTTGTCTGTGAAGAGCTCATCTACAATCGCCACCTGGAGGTTGTCTCTGACGACCTCGCTCAAGGCGCGCGGTTGCGCTGTCACCCTCGGAGTCTCATTCTTGCTGCTGCCACCAAGCTTGGTTCTCTTTTGAGGAGGCTTCTCCTCCTCCAGAGACCTGTTCCTCTTGGTGGTCTTTTCTATTTTCTTGAGTGCCGCACTCTTCTCCCGACTGTTGAATTCTTCAACAACTTTCTGGTATTTGATTTTGTCGGCAGCATCACGCTCATGTACCTTTCCTGCTTTTTCATTCTCGGCAATCTTGCCAAGGATGAAAGTGGCCTTCCTGTACTTGATCCTGAGCGATCCAATCTAACCTTAGCTATCACCGTCTGACACCTACAGACCAAAAGTGTGGTGACATTGTCCGCCCGGCACCCACTAGGAGGGTTCGATCAAGGATTTTCGCCGAGCATACAAAAAGTAAAAAAAATATATTTTAAAAGCCCTTCATCTTGATGCCTCAGTGTTGGAAAATAAAAATACCAAAACATTTTGATTGTTAGTATGAATGAAAACAAGAAAAAAAAATGTCTTACTTTACCAAAAAAATACAGAAATTTATTGTTCTTATTTAGCGTGTTTGTGTTTTGTGCACAATTTCTACTACTGTCACTCTTTCAAAATGAAATTTCACGAACAATCCCTACGCCTATTTATTTTATAGCGTTTTACTTACCCAATTTTACTCTATTTGTGAACATATCCTTCAACTCACCTTTTTTTTCAAAAATTCAAATTAAGGCCGTGTGTGAATTGCGTTAAAATTTGCGTTAAAACTTCTACCACGATTAAAATTTGACGTCTTGTTTGAGGTGGGATAAAATTTAGCCATTTGCTGTGTGAATTGCGTTAAAACAATTATTTTAAGCAAGATTTCTGCGTAGGTTAAAAAAATTTCCCTCGATAATTTAAGAAATTTCCCTGAACAAAAATTGGTTTTCTTTTTCACGGAAAAATAATTTCTCTTACAAAACATATTTTTAAGAAAACAGGGTTGATAAAAAGTCTCTGAAGCAAAACATTTTTTTTATTTACTGTTCTCGATTCTAATGTCATATTTTAAAACAACAGTCAAAAATATTCAAACAAAATTCCCATTTTGATTAATTGATTTATTCGGTGTGGTAGCACTGAAAAATTGTTTTCACAGATCGCAGCTGATATTTCTGTCACACATTTCAAAAGCAACAAAACAATAAATTCGTATTTGCTTTAGAAAAATGACAAATTTAAAGTATTTTGTGTTAATTCTTTTATATCTTTTAAAATACCAACGCATTATAACAAGAAATTCAACTAAGCTGATGTTGATGGACGTTAGGTTGATGCAACGGGCGATGTTAGCGAATCAATCTCATCGAAAGTAAACTCCAGAGAGGAAGATAATGTCGGCAATGACATCAGCTCCGAACCAATATCTCCAGTTGGTGGCGGAGGTTCCAGCGGAACTACTCCCGATGAAATTTCTAATAGGAAAGGCGGGTTGTAGTTGTGCTTTTTGAAAGCATATTGGTAAAATAGTTGAAAATAGGGCCAAGATTTCCCTATTTGTGGCTGCATCATCATTGGCACTATCACCAGTGTGCTGCTCAAAGAACTACTGTGATCGAAAAAATATTTTAAAAAAGTGTGTGTAAGGTATGGCAAAACATTCACAACAATATACCTTGTATTTTTGTGACATATTTTTTCATAGCTGCGTGAGAAAACAAAAGCATTGAATTTTTATAAATTAATTCATTTCAAACTTTGTAAGAGTGTGTTTCTCTCGAGAAACCTCAAACCTTTTGCTTTTTATCAAAGGCTGGGGTAACTCACCGGTTCCAGGGTTCTTTACCAAAGAAGCAATAAAACTTTGGTTTTCTATAAATATTGATTATAAGATTTATTATTCATTAATTAAATATTATGTACATTATTTATAATAGAAGTGTCAACATTATATAACAATTGGTTTCAACAATATTTAACAATTACTGGTAGTGACAATATTTAACAGGAAGGATAATCAATTAAGTGTAACAATATTTAACAGGAACTGGTAATAAGTTAAATGTAACAATATTTAACAGGAACTGGTAACAATATTTAACAGGAACTGGTAATAAGTTAAATGTAACAATATTTAACAGGAACTGGTAACAATATTTAACAGGAACTGGTAATAAGTTAAATGTAACAATAATTAACAGGAACTGGTAACAATATTTAACAGGAACTGGTAATAAGTTAAGTGCAACAATATTTAACAGGAACGGTTAATTAAGTGTAACAATATTTAGTAATAGTGTGAAACAACAGGTCAATTCTTATTAGAGACTGAGAAAGCAGTCGTATACTTTATCACAGACTGAGACAGCAGTCGTATACTGTAATCACAGACTGAGACAGCAGTCGTATACTGTAATCACAGACTGAGACAGCAGTCGTATACTGTAATCACAGACTGAGAGCAGCAGTCGTATACTGTAATCACAGACTGAGAGCAGCAGTCGTATACTGTAATCACAGACTGAGAGCAGCAGTCGTATACTGTAATCACAGACTGAGGAAGCAGTCGTACACTTTATCACAAACTGAGGAAGCAGTCGTACACTTTATCACAGACTGAGACAGCAGTCGTACACTGTAATCACAGACTGAGTGACAGCAGTCGTACACTGTTTTAAGTTGCTATGTCCACGTCAACTTTGGACTAGCCCCTTTTTCAAAAACTTAATGAGAGTCTTTCTATTTTATTTAGGTATTTCTACCTGTATATTTTATATTCGAAAGATCTCCGATTTTATTGAAATTTTATTGTTCCTTTATTGATTTTTGAACAAAAGCAAACTATGAATTATAAATTTAGAATTCAAATTCATAAACAAAACGGAACTGATGTATGTAATGAATACGTTTCATTACAACTTACATTACTTATTGTATGGTTTTCCAGCCTGCCTTCGTTTTTCTTCTTGATCCATTTTCGTTGAATGCAAAAGCAAGAGCAAATTTCTCTATCAATATAAACGTCAAATTTTAACACACTTTAACCTGCTCCACAGCTCAATAAATTTTAACCCATTTTATTCACCTCATTAGTGTCAAATTTTAACGCTGGTTAAATTTTAAAACACATTTTAACGCAATTCACACACGGCCTTAACTGCCAAAATTATTCCCCTTTGGTGAATAGGCGGATTGAAAGAATGTATTAGTGAAAACACGCACACATCTTACCAATCCATAAATTTTAGCTTGTAGGCAACTGTCATTTTGACAGCTTTGTTTCCCATCTCCTTACCTTATATCATCTCTGATAGAAACGCGAATGCGCTATCTGTTTTAAGGCTAAAACACATACACGCTTCAGCTTCGGCTTCGTCTGCGTTACGATGTACCCGCTTCACGTTTGCTTTGAATGACAGTTCTCCCTCCATCATCATCAAACAGATTTGCCAATTTACTCCATTCGAAGTAGTCTACTTCGATTTTTGAAAAACTTTGAAAATCTATTCCCACTTCGCACCATCAAGAATGTTTTGAAATCTACTTCACTCGATTTTACTTGATATTTCCAAAATCTGCTTCGATCACTGATCTCTATAATACACTGGATAGTGTACTCATACAGAAAAAGTGACTCCATTTGAACATTGTTATAAAGTCGAAAAGGGAAAAATTCGTATAACAGTATAACAAAAATATGCGTCAAAGAACCACTGATCTCTATATTACTTATCTCTGAATTTCGTTTTTTCTATCTTCTCTGGGAAACAACTTTAATCTCTGGAAGCCTATCTAACATAGGGATGTCGAAATGCAAAAAAGTATCGTATCGATATTTTTTAAAAATATCAATATCGGTGTTTCTTCGCCGATTGGGTTTTCCAAATGATAAATATCGGGCCAAGTTTAAATTCCAAATTCAAAAGCGAAATATTCTTGGAATTGTCCATTTTTTTTTATATTATAAAAGATTCTTAAAAAACTAAAGCCAAATAGATAAATTCAAACTTACAATTGGTATTTAATAAACAGCGAAAAAACAGGAATTATGTAAATTATTTATGGCTTGAAAACAGTTGATGAACGAGTGAAAAAATATGTATCGAAAAATTTAGAAAAAATCTTGAAATTTAAGTAAGGGAAAATGATTGAAAAAATTAAAGGCAAAGTGTTTTGAAATAAAGTAGAAAAAAAGGAAATTGAGTTAAAAAAGTGTTGGCTTGATGACATTCCGGGGGCCGTCTAAAATCTACGTTGAAGACTTTAAGTCCAAAACAGCAGGCCTTCCTACGGATCTCTTTGATTTAATCGAACCATTCGATAATTTGACATCCACAACTCGTACAATATTATCTGGACCCGGGTAAACTTTCATTACACGACCTAGTTTCCAAAGTGATCGAGATTCATCTGGTTCAACCAAAATGACTAGGTCATCTACTTCTACATCTTTGGTATTTTTGTACCACTTCTTTCTTCTTACAATGTCAGGTAGATATTCTTTGTACCAACGCTTGACTAGTGATGACGTCAAATGCTGAGCTCTTCTACTATAAAGTCTGCTACAAGCATCATTTTCAGTGAAAACACCAGGCGCGGTCACATCTTTATCTTCTTCACCAAAAAGCATCATATTTGGGGTTAATGGTTTCGGATCTTCAGGGTCTACAGGCAAATGAGTTAAGGGGCGTCGATTTATCTGGGATTGGGCTTCCATAAGTGCATTTCTTAAAACATCTTCACGTGGTATTATAGATTTTAAAATATAATTGACACTCTTCTTAATTGACTGAATTAAACGCTCCCATGAACCTCCCATCCACGGAGAATAAGCTGGGATAAAACGCCAAAGAATGTTTTCATAGTTCGCAGAGTATTCGCTCAGTTTACATTGCATCTCTTTGACATCCTTGTCCATCATATTCTTAGCCCCAACGAAATTAAGGCCATTGTCACTGTACAAAAATCGAGTTACCACTCGGTTGATAACAAAACGACGGACAGCCATTATACATTGGTCTAAACTGAGATCGTTGAGAAGCTCAATTTGCACAGCTCTGTAGGTAAGACACGTAAAGATCATACCGTATCTTTTCACTGTGCCACGTCCGAACTTAACCATTAAGGGGCCAAAACAATCGACTCCAACGTGAGTAAAAGGTCTTGAGTCAAACGCCAAACGAGCATCTGGTAATTGGCCCATAAGTGGCATGACAGGTTTAACTTTGAGCCGCTTGCATTCAAAGCACCTAGATCTCACCCTATCGATTGCTTTTCGAATGAATATAATCCATGCACGATCTCGGATGTCTGATATTGTTGTTGCTGTTCCCATGTGAAAATTAAGGTCATGATGATGTTGTATGAGAACATTTACCAATGGATGATTATTCGGAAGAATGGCTGGATTTCTTGAAGCATACGAAAAATTGGCTTTTTGGGCTCGCGAACACATTCGAATTGTTCCTTCTTCGTCTAAAAACGGCGATAAACTAAGGATGGAGCTTCTTGAAAATACACTTCCATTCTTTTGAAGAGATAATAAATCTTCGGCTTTTTCGAAAAAGCCAATTTTCAGCACGGGTGTATTCAGTTGGCGTTATGAAGACTTGTTTTTCAAACGGAATTTTCTTAATAAGATCTTTGAATCTTAGCAAAAAGGCGATAACCCGAACAGAGGAAGACCATTTTGCTTTAAATCTTGCACTCAGACTGTTGTAAACATCAAACGAAGGCAATTCAGATCTAATGTGCACTGAAACAATTTCTGGCGATTCTTGTTCTGGTTGAGATTTGTAAGGCTTAATAGGCCATTCCGAAAATTCTTGCTTAAGAAAATCTGGACCAACAAACCTACTTGTAAGTTGATCTCCTATGGATTCATCAAACCATTTTGTTCCATCATCAGCAACATTGTCATTTGAACGGACATGATACCACTGTCGTGGAGATGAAGAATCAAGGATCTCTCCTACAGGAGATGCAACAAAGGTAGGAAATTTGTATGTTGTTGAATTTATCCAAGAGAGAACTGTAGTCGAATCTGATAAAAACAACTCTTCATCAATTTTTATTGTATGCGATTGCTTTATTGTGGATACCAAACGGAATCCAAGGACAGCAGCTTGTAACTCTAACCTTGGAATAGTCAATTGCTTTACAGGTGCAACTTTAGCCTTAGCCATTACTTGCGTTATTTCTACCTTTTCATTACATTCAAAGCGAAAATAGGCTACAGCGGCAAAAGCCTTTTCTGATGCATCAACAAAAGTAATAAGGCTTACCTTGCAATCGTCAGGATTCAAAGAGATGTATCGACGTGGAATTCGGAGTCTTTCAATGTTCTTCAGCTCATTGATGAAAGTTAACCATTTGGTTTGCAATTCGGATGAGATTGGCTCGTCCCAGTCAAAACCCTCTCGCCAAACCTCTTGAAGAATGATTCTACCTCTAATGATGTAGATTGAAATAAGGCCCAACGGATCGAACACACGCATAATCGCACGAAGAATACGCCTTTTTGTGATGGCATTGGATGATAAGATCATCTCCTTTAAATCGTCATCTTCGGCAAGTCTGTAAAGAAAACAATCGGAAGAAGGTTGCCAAAACATTCCTAAGACCTTTGCGATGTATCCTTCGCATTCGTTTGGATCAATGCTGACTAATTTCGATTTGACTTGAGTTTCTGGCATCTGAGAGAGAAGTTCAAAGCTATTAGATTGTACAGAAACTAGATCAAAATGCATGGATTTGCAAATTCGAATGGCATCTCTGGTGACTGAGACTGCTTCTTCAACTGTGTTGTGGCTGTTAAAATAATCATCAACGTATGTTCTTTTTGTCAAACAATCCACAGCTTCTGGACATTCTTCTTTAAAAAGATTAGCATGGTGGTTTTTGACGAACTGTGCACATGTGGGTGAACATCGAGGGCCGAACATCATAACTTGCATTATGTAAACCAATGGCTTTCTTGAAATATCACCATCTCTCCAAAGTATTCTTTGACATTGCTGGTCTTCCTCTTTAATCTTAATTTGGTGGAACATTTCTTTAACGTCAGCATTAACAGCAATCTTACGCTCACGGAATTTAAAAAGACCAGCATGGAGAGGCACAAGGTTGTCAGGTCCTTTCAGATGAAAAGTGTTGAGTGAAACCCCATCAACCTTAGCAGCCACGTCACACACACACCTTGGTTTTATTGGGAGTTTATTGGGATTTTCAACAATAAAAGTCGGTGTGTACCATACTCGAGGCCACTTTGTTGATAACTCTTGGTCCGAAGCGATTCTGGCGTAACCCTTTTCTAACAATGTTCGCATGTGATTGTTTTGTCATTCTAGTAAGTGTGGTTTCTTTTTCAAGGATTTTTCGAAACTGAGAAGTCTTCTGAAAGCCATCGAGTAACTATCTGGTAGCCTTACATTGTCAGAGTTCCATAAGAGGCCGATTTCATACTGACCATCCACTAGCTTGATGGAAGATTCCATTATGTCTACAGCTCTTTTTTCTTCACGACTCACAAAATCTCCCTTTGGTGGCTTCACTCCAAACTCTTCCGTTGAAAAATGCTGTTTCACTAGATCGTGTAAGCTCTCTTCAGGTTTGATTGCATCGTGAAAATAGAATTTCGTTTTTGGTGGAGGAACATTGTGAACACAAGAAACGTGTGGATGCGAGACATAACCACTGCCAAAAACGATCCATCCGAGCCGCGTTTTTAGCGCACAGGGCTCTTGGTCGTTTCCGTGACGTTGACGTTGACGTTGACGCAGAAGAAATTTCGCTTGATCGAGGCCAATCAAAATCTTAGGCTTGGCATCAACTAAATCCACCAAAGGAAGACCACGTAGATGAGTATACTTGCTTTTAAGATAAGTAACATCTATCGATTGGCGTGGCAAGTCCAAATCTTTGACAGTGAACACATTCTTCAAAATATGGCCTTTCGGATTTTTGACATCAGATACTTCTAAGCTTGTTCTCAAAGATTTTTCCTTACGTGTTACCCCTTTCGTCCATTGGAGAGTTAGGTCTTCTGAAACACCGTCAAGATGCAAATCATCAAAAAGATCCTTTTCAAGCATCGTTAAGGATGAACCATCATCGAGAAAAGCGAAGGTGTCCACAAAACGGTTGTCTCTACCATGAATTCGGATTGGTGCAATCTTGAACAGTACTGAATAGGGCTCTTGATTCTACCCGGGTAATACCCGTTTCAACAAAAACCCGGGTACCTGAACATGCGGGTAATACCCGAACATGCGGGTACCCGGGTATTTTAACTGACGGGTACCCGAAAAATAGAGAACCGAAGTCGCTTATTAAAAAAATTCGCTTTCAAGAGATATTAGCATGTAAGAAATATTCTACAAAAACTATTCAAGTTTTAAAATGTTCTGTTAGTAATCACGCATCAAACGAAAACTTGACAAACTATTTTCTATTTTCTTCTAATATTCTAATATTATTAATTCAAAATATTCAATATAACACTTCTACATGTAAGAACTTGGCGTTCTTTTAGATCTCATTACTTTTGGTGGCTAACTTTTACCACAGTGTTGTTCGCACATAAGAGAACTTGGCTCATTTTTTACATTTTATGTGTTTGTTCTGATTTGAAATCTTTATGCAAAGTTTTTTTTTTATGGAAGCATGAACCTCGAAATACACTAAATAAGCTAGCAATTTGCAAACTTTAACAATATAATTGTTCTGCCAATTTATTTAAAAAAGTAATAGGTAGGTTAGGTTAGAGTGGCTCTCTAGATGTTTTTAACTCATTTAGACCCCAAGGCTCCATTGTGAAACCAATAAAGAAAGTTATTCATGGAAGTGTTATGAACAAGCAAACGAGAATTCTAAATTGCAACATCCTACGACCACATTACGAAAGTAAAGTGGGCACATACCACGCCCCTAAATGGAAATAGATTATTTTTCTAATTTTTTTCAAGCCATTCAACCAAAGCCTTACAAAAATTCCGAATTTCAACATCCTTTGACCGTTTTAAGATAGTGGGCGGAAACCACGCCCCTTAATGAAACAGTACTATTTTACTTATATTTTTCCTTATATTTAACCAAAACCCTATTAGAGTTCCGAATTTGAACATCCTACGACCATTTTAAGAAAGTGGGTGGATACCACGGCCCCTGAATGAGCAAATTGAAATTTTCGATTTTTTCCTTTGTATATACCTGAAAGCCTACCATTGTCAATTACGGTTTTTTGAATTTATTACTGTTCAATATCTAAGGAAGTAGTGGTTCAACAAAATTGTTTATTTTAGAGGGCCTTTGTCTCCATGAAGGTAATACGTAGTTCAAATTTGAAGCTTCTAAATCTATGGGTTCAAAAGTTAAAGGGGTAAAAAATGTGCTTGAGTTCGATCCTGTAAAAAGGGGGTAGTGCTAGAACTTGGCTGGGCACTACCGTGCCTTTGATTTAAACCTTATTATTAACCTGGCCCCTGGGCAAAAACTTGTTGGCTGAATAAACAATTGCAGCATTTTATTAATATATGTAGGGCCTGATTTACTTGAAAATTCGACGTGGAAGCTGTGACTACGTAGGCCCTGTCCTTAAGGTAAGTTGTTATCGTCCTTGTTGCTACAATGATATGAATGCTCCTTGCTTATGAAAAATCATTGCCAAAGCTCTTATGAGATAACCGTTAGTTTTTATACTTGAACTGTATTAAATTATTAAGAAAGCGTGTTGCGTATTGCGGGTACCCGAATCTATCCAGGTACCCGAACTTATGGCTCCCGGGTATTACCCGGAAATACGGGTACCCGGGTACCCGGGTAGCTACCCAAGTATGCGGGTATCAAGAGCTCAAGTACTGAAGTATTCGAGCGAGCATGAGATGAATGAATGTGTGGTTGTGGACAAAACGGCGCAGCAGATGTATTGAGATCTGAATTGATTTCTTTGGATTGATGCAATAAAGGGTGATGACGACCAGAGCAACCATTTAAACCACAAGTTCTCTTCTTGGCGCAAACCCTCCAATTGTGCTTTGTAGAATCCAAACAAGTAAAACAAATCAAATTCTCTTTAACAAAGGCGAGTCTCTCCGATTCTGATAAGTCCTTAAAACTGACACATTCGTGGAGTGGATGTTGTTTCTTTGTACATTTCTTACACAAAATTTGAACGGCAGAAACTGAAGATTGTGCTTGATGAGTTAAAACTTGTTTTGAAGAGTTTGCTGAACCTTGGTTTTTCTTAGTTTCAAAATTTGCAGTTGTTATTGGCTTCATTAAATCAGGTGGCAAATCGATAACCTTTTCATATAAAAATTCGGCAAATTGAACGAAATTTGCATTTAAGAAACCAGCTTTCTTCTTCTGCCACTCTTGGTATAAACCTGCACCAAGCTTACAGGCTAGATTGGTCATAACGTACCCATTGGTGAGGTCTTCTTCTCTATTCATTGACCTGATATCCGCGACGTAACCATTCACCTTCACTGCCCAGAGACGAATTTTCGGATCACTCTTCGAAGTTAACTTGGGAAGATTCAATAAATCCGTCGTTAGATCGTGAACCAGGACATCACATCGTCCAAAAATGGCACGAAGGGAATTCATAATTGCGTCGGCGTCCGATGAATACTTTAAACGATCACATACCAATTGGTACGCTTCCCCTTTTAAGGCCTTTCGCAGTCGAGAAACGTTTTCTTTGTCGCTGAATTTTCCTTCAATAGTCGTAGACTTGAACACCTCTTCGAAATAAGGCCATTCGCGTCTATTTTCGCTAGAAAATGTCGGGAGCTCTTGAACATTATTTCGGTTCAGAATAGTAAGCAGCGTAGCCATTTCCTGACCTTGAATGGAAGTTGAAGGAAAAGAGAAATTCTCTATGGCCGGATTAGGAGGAGAAAAAAGCGGTGTGGATTGTGGAACTTTGAAAATAGGACTGTTATAAACCTCGTTTCACAAGGTCTGATGATTTTGCTGAATCTTTTTTAAGATTTCCAACCTATCATTGTCCTTTTGAACATAAGCTGGAGATACACATGGTGGTGGGACACATGCAGAAAGTTTCGCCTTCATTTCTTCAAGTTCTGTTCGCAAAGCTTCAATTTCTTTGTCTTTTCGAGAAGCTGCAGCTTGAGCAACAACGGCAGCTTCCATAAACATGTCCAACTGCTTCAAAGAATCTGACAAATGAGGGCTTTGTTCTTCTTCTTGTTCGGGATTTCCTGATGTGGCTTTTTTAGCAACACAATCACTTTCCCCACAGTACCAAGGGGTATTAGTGTCATAGAGATCAGGATCAAACCCATGGCAAGAATAGTGCCACCATCGAAAACATTTATCACAACTTACCATAAAATCGTCATCTAATTTTTGACAAGTTGGAGAACTGCAACATTTCTTCGATTTCGGCATTGTTGCAATTTGTTTTCAATTAAAATAAAATAATGTTTCTTCGCCGATTGGGTTTTCCAAATGATAAATATCGGGCCAAGTTTAAATCGTCCAAATTCAAAAGCGAAATATTCTTGGAATTGTCCAATTTTATTTTCTATATTGTAATGTGTATACACTTTATTTATCTCATACGCTCTGTATCTCCTTCTATTGTAATGTCTAATACTAATGTGTATACCTTTGTATATGGATTTACCTAGTACTATCAAGAATGGTTTTCGAGCAAGCAAGCAGAGAACACACATTACAAACTAATGTAAAAAACTGTCAAAAAACTGTCAAACCAAGCAGAAAACCATTCTTGATATTACCTGAGGTGCGTTTTTGCGCTGACGATAGTTGACTATAGTTTTTGTGTCAAACAAAAAATGGTTGATGTGTCATAGTTGAAATAGTTAGAAATAGTTGAAATAATCCAAAAACGCTTTTTAGTTAGGTTTGGTTGAGCTGTCAAACAAGAAAAACAAAAACAAATCTTTTGAGGTTACATTTTTCTTTTCTTTTGATCATAATATTATTGAAATGGATAAAGAGACAACAATTTTCGTTGCTCTAAATTTATTGCAAAAATTCAAGAACGATCTTGATATGGTAAGTTTTTGAAGAAAATTAAAATAAGAAAATATTAATTTATCTTTGAACAACCCACAGCAAGAAAGGCAAATGCAATATTCGAACTGAAGTCCACCCTCCATGATGGATTCCTCAAGCTGTTCCAAGTAAGGCAGCTCCTGATATTCTCCTAATTGCTGCTTCCAGATTCGCTGAAAAACTATCAATAATCAATTCAATATCTATTTCATGCTTTTATATAAATAAACGGAGAAAGTCTTTATTTTCTGATACTAATGAAAAATTTACTGCCGACAGAATTATATACATGCATAAAAGCAATAATAAAAATAAGGCCGAATTTGTTCGCATGTTTCTTGCTGATTGTCTTCCTCAGCTGATGGCTTCGTCCTTCTCCTTCGCCCTTCTTCGGCTTCCAGTATTGCCTCGACTTCGGTCAGCTGGTTGTCGGTGATGGTGCATGCATACTTGAGTCGTTCTTAATTGTCTTCGAGGTTTTTGAGCTTGATTTCGATAGCTGAAGCTGCATCGATGACGTTTGAGGACTTTTCCCGCTCTTCGTTGAGTTCACGAAGGAGTTTATTGATCTCCAAACGATGAGCATGTGAAATTCGTTCGACGACCTAAAGAATACAATGAACGTTAAATGAGATCTGATTGGAGATGAAAAATCTTACCTCAGATTTCTCCTTCAGCCTCTCCTGCTCGGCGTTTTCGCACATTTTGTGCTCCAGTTGCTTCTCCACCTTCCACAGGTTTAAGTTTGCTTTTCGTGCCGACTGACGTTCGACAATCATCTGCTTATGGGCAGCGGCCAACTTGTCCTCCAATTTTTGGTACTGCTTCTCGAGTAGGTATATCGCCGACGGTCTTCGGTCGTTCACTGAACTTCTCAGCCATGTCCTCCCGAAATAGGGATGTTTGCGGATCGCAGTGTAGTCAATTCGATTGGAAGGGATTGTGACCAGGGAGAGATTGAGATTCTTGAAATTGGTGCTGACTTTTAAGTCACTTGGAAAGGCGATAATTTCCTTGGCGTGACTCTCCTCGCAGTGACTGAGGATTTTCAAGTATGTCTCGTGGACATTGTCCTCGTGAAATGGTGTGACTTCGCAGATGAGTTCATAGCCTATAATACCCATGGACCAGAAGTCACAGCTGACCTGTAAGTAGTTTTTAGCATCAATGTTTTGTTTAAAACTCGAGGTTTGAAAGAACTTACGCTCTGCTGGGATTTGGTCAATCTGCAATAGGAAATTGTCTCGAGCAGTTCTGGAGCAATGTAATCAGGAGTTCCAACCGGCGAGGAACTGTGCACATGCCCGTCACGATTCAAGGCAGCGGGATTTCAAAAATATTCCAGTTTGATGGCGGTCGATTAGAATGTTTTCCGGATTGACGACGCGATGGACATAGCCCATGCAATGGAGAGCATGAATTTATGAAAATTATGAAATTATAAATTTATTCTGATTTTTAAAACAAGAGGATTCCCTTCGGATTTTAAAACCAGAATGTTTTTACGAGTACATAGCACTACACATTTTGAAACCAAAAAAATTTCATGATTTGTTTTCGTTTTTGTAATGAAGTTCCTTTTGCAAAATCTTCGGCGAAATAGTTCTTTTTTTCTGACCATTTAAAATTTGTGAGGGGAACCTTATTTTCTTTATTTTGTAATGAAATAATTGAAGACGAACAGAAATACTTTGATTGTAATTAAATTTGCGGCAGTAGGGATACAGACGACTACGCGGTTGTAAAAAATGCACAAACAGAATGTTTTTTTTTTTAGATTCCACATTGACAAACGCCATTATACAAAAAAAAAACACTTTGACACACCAACCACTTTCAACTCACCTCCTGAGATGGATTGGAAATAGTTAGAGATAGTTACGATTTGACACATCAACACAGACCGCAAAAACGCCAATTGTGATTACGAATCGTAACTATTGGCGTGCAAAAACGAGAAATAGTCAACCATTGTTGATTATAGTCAGCGCAAAAACGCACCTCTGGTAAATCCATATACAAAGGTGTATACTTTATTATCTCTTACTCTCTGTATCTCTTTCTATATTTAATGTACACACTTTTCTTACTCTCTTTACTTACTCTGTATCTCTTTCTATATTTAATGTACACACTTTTCATTACTCTCTTTACTTACTCTGTATCTCTTGTTTATTTAATGTACATACTCTCTTTACTTAATATCGTTTAATTGTAGTAGTAAACACTCGTGAGGGGCAATAATTAATTAAGATTAAGAGAAACTTTTTGTTTAGCATTAAGAACGTTAGCCCCTACAAAAATCCCAGTATTTTTTTATTTGTAAATAGAGAGCTTCTCGAACTTTCAGAACCAATAGGAACCAATAGTAGTTTCTAGAACCCATCATTTTTGATATAAATAGCCGGTTGGTGGCGAGGCGAATTAATGAATTGTGAACTGCGATAAAGAAAAGTACTCTGTGTTTGCATAGTTATAATTGAAAGTGTTGAATAAATAAGTTTGTGAGTGATTTGAATAAAGTGAATTTGTGTTTTATTTAAAAAGTGAATAAGTTTTAATTGTCGGACCAAGCAGAATATTACATTGGTGTCAGAAGTGGGATTAAAACTTATTGAGAATAAAACAGTGAACAGTGATTAAACTATTTTGTTTGAAATAGTGAAGTTAAAAATAATAATAATAATAAAAAAAAAAAAAAAAAAAAAAAAAAAAAAAAAAAAAAAAAAAAAAAAAAAAAAAAAAAAAAAAAAAAAAAAAAAAAAAAATGAGTAAAGTTTTGAAAGACTTAACTGTCTCTGAGCTATTAAGCAAACGTGGCTTAAGTGGGGCAGGATGTAAAATCGAACTCGTAAAACGGCTACAGGAATATCTGGAAGAACAAAATGAAGACCCAGATACGTTTGCTTTCGAAGTGGAAGCAAAATCGAAAGAGGTAAATGCAATTGCCGACTTATCTACCATGATGACACTTCTTCTAGCCAAATTTGAAGAGAATCAAAAGAATGTTCGGGAGCAACTAGAAACTCAAAACAAGAATGTTCTGGAGCAACTAGAAACTCAAAGAAATGACCAAAAGCAAGAACAGCAGAATATTCTAGAGCGGTTTGACGAACAGAGAAACCTTTTAGAGGGCAGGTTTACGGACTTCGAAGAGAGAATCACTACCTACTCTCGACGAGCGCGTCGAAAAACAAAATGCACGTTTCGAGAAAATGGACGAACAAATCGAAACCATCACAAATGAACTAGAAAAAGTGCGAAAGATGAAAGCTCGAGAACCTTCTGGTGAATGCTCAAGAAAGAGAGAAGTGAATCCTCCAAGCTTTGATGGTCAGATTCCGTGGTCAATCTACAAGAAACAGTTTGAAGCAGCAGCGTTAACAAACGGCTGGGACGATGACGAAAAATATATTGCTCTTAGGCCTCGGCCACGCAGTAAGCGGGCGAGCGGCTAAGCGGCTGAGCGGCTAGCGGCTGAGCGGCAGCTCTAAGCGACGTATGGCCAGGCACTGAGCGACTGCTTTTGAGCGATTAGTAGTTAAAATGCCGTTGTCAAGAACAGTTCGCCGTATTTTACTGTCGGGAAATTGTTTGTATGTGTACAAATTACTTAAACGTATAAAAATAAGAAGACGATTTGGTGTTCATCCGATTAACCAATTAAGATCGGAGTTTGGAGAATTTAGTCATTTAGTTTTGAATCTACGAAAATTTCCAGATAGATTCTGGCAATATTTACGTATGTCTATCGAATCTTTTGATTTGCTGCTTGAAAAAGTGCGTCCTAGATTAATAAAACAAAGAATAATTGCTATTTCTCCAGAGCAGAGATTGGCTTTAACTTTAAGGTATGTACATTTATTGTTACACTAGCTGACCCTGCAGACTTCGTACTGCCCCAATCGATAATCGATAACCCTCTTCCTTTTTGTTAATTCGTATGTATGGATCCGTCTTTAAACAAATAAGCGATATCAAAAAAAACAAAACAAAATGGTAAGTATACGCCCCGTTGCCTGCAGTGCACGGATTTGCTCCTCATGTTGATGTTGTGTAAACATTTCGAGTTCTTCGACCCTAATTGTTGCGTATAAAACACATTGACCATGATATTGAATGGAAAAATGATTTTTTATGATTGCTCTGAGAGTTACTGTTATGGAGCAATACAGCAAAACAATTTTTTTACATTAAAAATATCAGTGTTTAAAAAAAAAAAAATTACCAAAATCACGAATTCTCTATTTTCCCATTGTTTAAAACCCATTCAAAATTTGACTTGGGATTTTCTTGCTCTTCTGGAGTTTTCCATTTTGCCACTCATTTTACCACAACTAATGCATTTCATATGAAAGAGTGTTTTTGAGATTTTTGTTTAGCCCATTTTTTTTTGCATTTCAAATTTTCCATTTTTCCAATTTTTTGTTTACTTTTTCTTGCTTTCCAGATCCCCATCACAAATTTTCCAGTTTCCCTTTGTAAACCAATGAGTTTTCCGAGTTCCTTTTGAAAACCCATTTTGAAATTTTCCAGTTTTCCATTTGAAATTTTCCAGTTTTCCATTTGAAAATCATATTTTTTCATTAAGATTCAATACTTGCCGCTCAGAACATTACTAAAAATTAAAACAGGTTTGGTTGCTGAGCGGCGCCGCTTAGCCGCTCAGGATTTTGTTTCGCCGCTCGCTCATAACGTGGCCGCTTCTATGTGATTTCATATGTTTTATATTTTTTTTTCCGCTCAGCCGCTCGCCCGCTCTCTGCGTGGCCGAGGCCTTACACTTGCCTTGAGAGGAGCAGCTGCCGAACTGCTACAAACCATCCCAGCAGAGAAGAGTGGTGACTTCAAAGTCCTGGTAAACGCCATTGAACAGCGGTTTGGGGATAGCCACATGGTAGAAGTCTTCCGAGTTCAACTAAACAACAGGGCACAGAGAAGAGGTGAAACTCTGCAGCAGCTTCACGCAGATATCGAGCGATTGGTTCACCTGGCATACCCAACAGCTGGCAACGAGATAATAAATCAACTTGCTGTTGAAGCCTTTGTGAGAGCTGTGGGCGATATAAATCTCCAAAGGGCTATTCGCACTGCCGGAAAACAAACACTATCAGAAGCATTGGCTTTCGCTCTAACAATGGAAGCCGCAGAACAAGCTTCCCAAAACGTGCATCGCGTGAGAGAATTGGAAGTCCAAGAATGCTCTTGTCAGAAGGCTACTCTGGAAAGGAGTCAGCGAGATGGACGAGCACGATGCTGGAACTGCAACAAGACCGGGCATCTTCAACGACAGTGCAGATTACCGCGAAGAGGAACCGCATGCCAACACTGTGAACACAGAAATATGTCAATTGGTCAAAGTTACACCTACAACAATGTTGCTTCCCAAGTTGTTTCCCATCCCACCAACTTCGAGGGACAGAAGCTGGCTTCTAGTACCGATAGCTACAGAAACACCATCCAGGTTTCTCAAACGAAACGTGACAACAAGAGCCTGACCGTGGAAGCAAGTATAAACGGCAACAAATGTGTGGCTACCATCGACACCGGTGCCACGGCGTCCATTGTACGGCAGGACCTCGTTAAGAAGACATGGCTCCACAACACCAATAGCTATCGTCTAAGGACTGCAACTGGAGAAGCCGCAAAAGTCTATGGTGAGGTACGTCTTAAGATCCGGATGGCAGAGCTGGAATTCTCTCACCTGTTCCTGGTAGCAGATATATGCGACGAGTGCATTGTCGGCGTCGATTTCATGAAAGATCACGGAGTGATATTGGACATCGGGAACCAAGTCCTGAAATATCGAAACATCGAGATTCCGATGATCTATGGGATTCACTCGTATGAGACCTCGCTATCTGTGAAAACCGTCATTAAAGAAGATCTGACTTTGCCTGCTTCTTCAGAAGTATTCGTGTGGACGAAATTGAAGGGTAAGCCTGGAAGCCATCGATACCTCATGGTCGAACCAGCATCTGTAAAGTCCTCCCAAAACGTCACCATTGGGAAGACTCTTGTTAGACCTGTAAAGAACATGGTTCCCGTACGAATACTGAACATCAAGCCGTACGAAGTTAAGCTTAGAAAAGGTGAGATTGTCGGACAATGCGAATCTGTATCAGCGATAACAAGAATCAATGAAGAAGAGTCAAGGCAAACCTCTAAGTCCGGAGAGCTGAGCTCCATAAAGACCAACATTCTCAAGTCATCAAATCTTGGTCACCAACAACGAAGAACTGCAGAAGGTCTCCTCGAAGAATTTGCAGACATCTTTTCGTCATCGCAAGGGAAATATGGCAGAACACAACTGGTTCAACATCGAATCAACACCGGGGATGCAAAGCCGATCCATCAACCTGCAAGACGCCTTACACTAGCCAAACAAGGTGAGGTTGAAGAACTGATAACCACCATGAAAGAAGAGGGTCTGATCGAAAACTCTAAAAGCCCTTGGGCGTCTCCAGTGGTCCTGGTAAAGAAGAAAGACGGATCAACCCGCTTTTGCGTAGACTATCGAAGGTTGAATGATGTGACCAAGAAGGATAGCTACCCTCTGCCTAGGATCAGTGATACTCTGGACGCAATGGAAGGAGCACAATGGTTCTCAACGTTGGACTTGAAAAGTGGATACTGGCAAGTAGAAATCCATCCTGAAGACAAAGAGAAGACAGCGTTCTCGACAGGAAACGGATTGTGGCAGTTCAAAGTGATGCCTTTTGGACTGTGCAATGCTCCAGCGACTTTTGAGCGCCTTATGGAATGTGTCCTGCAAGGACTCACATGGAAGTCTTGCCTAGTCTATTTGGATGACGTTATCGTATACGGGAAAACATTTGATGAACATTGTACAAATCTGAGAGCAGTTTTTCAAAGACTTCGAGAAGCCCACCTCAAGCTCAATCCAGAAAAGTGCTCACTCTTCAAAACCGAAGTGAAATACCTGGGACATATCATCTCATCCCAAGGAGTAAAGACAGATCCTGATAAGATTGACACCGTGAAGAATTGGCCAACACCACAGGACAAACATCAACTCCGAAGCTTTCTGGGTCTAGCCACCTATTATAGGCGCTTTGTCAAGGACTTTGCTGAGATCGCCAAGAGTCTACATCAGCTAACGGAAAAGGGAAAGCAGTTCAAGTGGTCAGGTGAGTGCGAGCGCAGCTTTCAAGAGCTCAAGCAATGCTTGTGTAATACACCAGTGCTGACCTATCCGACTCCCGGAAAACCGTTCATCATTGACGCTGATGCCAGCAATGTCGGGATTGGTGCCGTACTATCACAAGTACATAATGGTGAAGAAAAGGTAATTGCCTATTACAGCAAGGTACTCTCAAAGTCAGAAAGAAACTATTGTGTGACCAGAAGAGAACTTCTTGCACTGATCTTGGCAACAAAGCACTTCCATAAGTATCTCTATGGACAGAAGTTTCTTCTCCGAACCGACCATGGAGCACTAAACTGGCTTTTGAATTTCAAGAATCCAGAGGGTCAAGTGGCGAGATGGATTGAGAGGCTGCAGACGTACGATTATGAAATTCAACATCGGAAGGGGAAGCTTCACTCAAATGCTGATGCACTGTCTCGGAGACCATGTAAGCAAGACTGTAAGCATTGCAGACGCCAAGAAGAAAAAGAAGTGGTTACTGTCCAACGAACCAGAACCGATCCCATTTATGGCTGGAGCAACGACGAGATGAGGAAGGCTCAACAAGAGGACCCAGATATTGAACCCATCCTCGCATGCAAGGAACACCAGGAAAAACCAGAATGGGCTGATATCTCCGACAGAAGTCCGGCTCTGAAGGCCTATTGGGCACAATGGGACTCGTTGCATGTCCAAGAAGGTGTCCTTCCACGTAAGTGGGAATCAGCAGATGGAAAGTCCTATGTAATGCAGCTAGTCTTACCGAGATCGAAGATTATGGACGTTCTGCGAGAGATGCATGATGGAGTTTCGGGAGGCCATCTAGGAGTAAACAAGACGCTAGAAAAGGTTCGACAACGATTCTATTGGCTACATGCAAGGGAGGATGTCGAGAAGTGGTGCCGAAAATGTGATACCTGTGCTGCCACCAAAGGCCCGAACAAAAAGAATCACAGCCAAATACAGCAGTATAATGTCGGATCACCCTTTGGAAGGATTGCAATAGACGTGGCGGGTCCATTTCCGGAAACAAATAATGGAAATCGTTATATTCTGGTCGTCATGGATTACTTCAGCAAGTGGCCTGAAGCAGACGCCATACCGAATCAAGAAGCCAAAACAGTCGCAGACCAAATTGTGTTCAACTGGGTGAGCAGATTCGGTGTTCCATTAGAACTGCATTCCGACCAGGGAAGGAATTTTGAATCAAACATATTCCAGGAAGTTTGTGGGCTTCTTCACATCAAGAAGACAAGAACAACACCACTCCACCCACAATCTGATGGCATGGTCGAACGGTTCAACCGAACCCTTAAGGAACATCTTTGCAAAGTTGTGGACGACAACCAGCGAGATTGGGACCGGCACATTCCACTGTTTTTGATGGCGTATCGAAGTGCAAGACATAGCTCAACTGGCCATATACCGTCTGAGATTTTGATGGGAAGGAACATCAGATTGCCGAGTGAAATTAAATTTGGATGTCCCACGTCGGAACCGCAAGCCGAGGATGACTACTTGGATGACCTCAGAGAAAGACTCCTTCAGATCCACGACGATACTAGGTCAAAAATAAAGATGTTCAGTGACCGAATGAAGACACGCTACGATATACGAGCGACAACAACAGAGTTCCAAGCAGGAGATCGAGTGTGGCTTTACAATCCCCATCGACAAAAAGGGTTGTCACCGAAACTTCAACGGGACTGGGAAGGTCCACATACAGTGATTAGCAAAATCAACGACGTCGTTTACCGGATACAAAAAGGAGTCAGAGGTAAACTTAAAGTCGTACATCGCGACCGACTACATCGCTACGGTGGTGATGAAGATGATGGATTTGTTCGGGACGATCAATCCTAAGAGGGAGCAATGTAATGTGTATACACTTTATTTATCTCATACGCTCTGTATCTCCTTCTATTGTAATGTCTAATACTAATGTGTATACTTTATTATCTCTTACTCTCTGTATCTCTTTCTATATTTAATGTACACACTTTTCATTACTCTCTTTACTTACTCTGTATCTCTTGTTTATTTAATGTACATACTCTCTTTACTTAATATCGTTTAATTGTAGTAGTAAACACTCGTGAGGGGCAATAATTAATTAAGATTAAGAGAAACTTTTTGTTTAGCATTAAGAACGTAAGCCCCTACAAAAATCCCAGTATTTTTTTATTTGTAAATAGAGAGCTTCTCGAACTTTCAGAACCAATAGGAACCAATAGTAGTTTCTAGAACCCATCATTTTTGATATAAATAGCCGTTTGGTGGCGAGGCGAATTAATTAATTGTGAACTGCGATAAAGAAAAGTACTCTGTGTTTGCAAAGTTATAATTGAAAGTGTTGAATAAATAAGTTTGTGAGTGATTTGAATAAAGTGAATTTGTGTTTTATTTAAAAAGTGAATAAGTTTTAATTGTCGGACCAAGCAGAATATTACAATATTATAAAAGATTCTTAAAAAACTAAAGCCAAATAGATAAATTCAAACTTACAATTGGTATTTAATAAACAGCGAAAAAACAGGAATTATGTAAATTATTTATGGCTTGAAAACAGTTGATGAACGAGTGAAAAAATATGTATCGAAAAATTTAGAAAAAATCTTGAAATTTAAGTAAGGGAAAATGATTGAAAATATTAAAGGCAAAGTGTTTTGAAATAAAGTAGAAAAAAAGGAAATTAGTTAAAAAAGTGTTGGCTGGATGACAATCGGTTTTGATATTTTATTAAAAAAATATCGATATATCGGTAAAATATGACAAGAAAATAATTTTGCCTATTTTAATTATTACTTTTATCATTTCTTTTCATTGCCCCCTAAATTAAAGCTTTGCATTAGTATGTTTAGGCATGTTGCTCACAATGCTCGGTGTGTTTTTTCCGAGCGCGTCGGTTCGACCATAGAGAATATATAATACCTAGAGTCGCGACTTCGGGTATTCGCTCTCTTTTTGCCTACAAGCTGAAATTTGTTCGTTTTATACTAGCCCAGTGAGAATGTGTTAGTTTTCCAATGCTTTTTAAATGGGAGACTGCACCAATACATTCGCACTGACCTAGGTACAGTGCTCAGGTTTGAGTCGAGGTGGGTGTCCTGGGCTCAGATTTCAAAAATAAGATTCCGTTGAGCTCAAAATTTTCAAAAATACTTTAAGGCCGTGTGTGAATTGCGTTAAAATGTGTATTAAAACTTGACGTTTGGTTAAAACTTGACACTAGCGTGGTGAATAAAATGGGTTAAAATTTATCCTGCTGTGGAGCAGGTTAAATGGGTTAAAATTTTGACGTTTTTTTTCTCATGAATGATAGAGAAGTTTGCTTCTGTTTTGTTGTTTTGTTCTGTTTTTCTCCGTTTTATTTAGTTCTATGTAATAACGAATTATAATTGCATTGATATTTCGAGAGATTGAAATAAAATACTTAAATTTTATCATATTTTAAAGTCAAAAAACGAAATAATTGTTCTTTCTTTTGAGAATGATAACAGATGTCAGCTGGGAAAACATGTTTTGCAGTGTTACCACACGGAAAAAACAACCATCCAAAAAGGGAAATTTTCGTTTGAAGATTTTTTTACTGTTGCTTCAAAATATCATATTCCCACTCCAAAATCTAGAAAAATAAATAAAACAAAGTTTGTTTGTTATTTTTAGTGACTTTTCATGAAATTTGTTGCTCAAAGTTTGGTTTTGAACACAAAATTATTTTACCTAGAAGAACAAACACATTTTTCGTTGAGGGGAATTTCTTAAATCATGAGGGAAATTTCTTAGTACTACGCAGAAATGTTGGTTAAAAAAATCCCTTTTAACGCAATTCAAACAGCAAATAGCTAAATTTGTTCCCTTTTTTAACCAAACGTCAAATTTTAACCAAACGTCAAGTTTTAATACACATTTTAACGCAATTCACACACGGCCTAACATACAAAAAAATGCATGTAATATAAAAAAATAAATACATTATATTGTTTCTCTGCTATTGTAACATATAATTGCAGTATTATTTACCAATATTTGTATCAAAAATCTTAATAAATCTTAAAAATAACAAAAAAAGTCGAATAGTATGCGTAGACCCTAAAGGCACGATTGTATTAGAAAATACAATCGTGCCTTTAGTCTCCCATTTGCTGTGGTGAAAGTTTTGAAGCTAATGTCAACAAAATTTGACATACCTATTCGGTATGAAAAATTGACAAACAAAACAAATAGTTATTAAAATAATTTTAAAAGTTAATAATGTTAAAAGTGAAGCCTAATATTGGCTTTCCCGTCGAGCTGATTCTGAACATGAAGAACACTGTAATAGTACTTTGTAAGCATTCATTTAGTAACCATTGACCAACCCCTGTCATCATCTGATTTACTATGTCGGCAATCGGAGAAAAAGGAAAATCGTGAGTTGTGTTCTGATGCAATTTTCATTTGGAATCATGAATTTTATTAATCGTTTTGTGGTATTTTGATTTATTGCAGAAGCTATTTACATTTCGGAGAAGAACGGAAATGATGAGACTGGAAAAGGTACCCAAGAGAGCCCGTTCAAGAGCATTCTCCAAGCGATGCGTCATGTCAAACAAGATCCATTTCCAACAATCTACGTCGATGCCAAAAATCCAGGCGATGGTTTGAAATACGAACCGGCGGCCAAATCACAATTGAAGAAAATCCATAAAATCTGGGCTAGCAAGTTAAACAAAAATGCCGATAAGGAACAGTGTAAGAACGACGATGCCGAGAAGCGAAAGCAGAATATTGAGGAAGCAAAGAAGATCATACTGGCTGAGGATCCAAAGGCTAAACTCACGAAATGATAGTGGACTATTGGGAATTGATTGGCCTGGCACCAGCGGGAGGCACGGAGAGTATTCTGAATAAAGAAGCACATCCTGATGTTCAGTTGGACAATAGGCACATTATGATTCGTGGTGAGAATACCCCAAAGATTCTGAAGATGCGTTTGGTCATATTGCAGGCATTCCGCGTGCATTTCCTATCGTGCAAATACAATGAGGTGACCCCGCCAACTTTGTTCCAGACCCAAGTCGAGGGAGGATCCACTTTGTTCAAATTGCAGTACTTTGGGTAAGGAAACAAACTCATGGCTATGAATTCCAAATGCTCAATCATTCTCCTCATTCTAGGGAGGAAGCCTTCTTGACCCAAAGCTCTCAACTCTATTTGGAGACTTGTTTGCCAGCTTTAGGCGATGTCTTTTGCATTGCTCAGAGTTACCGTGCCGAACAGAGTCGAACTCGTCGCCATTTGGCCGAATACACTCACGCCGAGGCCGAATGTCCATTCATTACGTTTGATGATCTTCTCGATCGCTTGGAAGATTTAATTTGCGATGTCGTCGATCGAGTCCTTTCCTCCCCCGATGGACATTTGGTCAAAGAACTCGATCCAAGCTTTGAACCTCCCAAGAAACCATTCAAACGTATGAACTATGCCGATGCAATCAAGTGGCTGAAGGACAACAACGTCACCAAAGACGATGGGACGTTCTTTGAAAGAGGTAAAATCTGAAATGACAAGCAATTGCTGAATTCCATGGTTTCCTTTTGTTTTTTAGAACATTCCATTCCCGAGGCTCCGGAACGTAAAATGACCGATGCAATCAATGAACCAATCATGTTGTGTCGTTTCCCGGCCGGCATCAAGTCGTTCTATATATCAAAGTGTCCCGAGGATCCTGAGCTCACTGAGAGTGTCGATGTGCTTTTGCCAAATGTCGGGGAGATTGTCGGCGGATCAATGAGGATTTGGGATAGCGAAGACCTGTTCAAGGGCTATGCCCGTGAATGAATTGATCCCAAGCCCTACTACTGGTACACCGACCAGAGAGTCTACGGATCAAAACCGCACGGTGGCTATGGATTGGGTTTGAAGCGATTTGTTAGTTGGCTACTCAACCGCTATCACATCAGAGAAATTTTTCTGTACCCAAGATTCTTGGATAGATGTGCACCATAAGCAGGAAGTTGAGAAAAGCACATTTCAAGACAAAAAACATGCTTTTTAGCGCTTTGCATTTAGAAAATGAAATACATACAAAACAAATATCTCAAGCATAAAAAGGGCAGTTTAATTGTTTACTTTCTAATAATTGTTGTCACCTGGCTATGTCATGCCTTGGTTTGGAAATTAAATTGATTAATTTTGGTTTGTTATAGAGGCGGGCCAGATTTTCCTAGATATAACGCAACTCGTTAAACTACTCCACCTATGAATTGCTTCTGATGTGTATTTGCCTTTCACAACTCCAAGAGGAGCATATACTCTCACAGCCAATGAGTTGTGAAGGGCTGAACCTTGCCTAGCTAGCTCATCTGCCTACTCATTTCCCTCATAGCCCCTATGACCCGGTATCCAGATTAGAGCTCATATCAAGTTCCTTGAGGGCCTCTTTGCATTGCTGGACCAGTTTAGAGGATAATAAAGCTGAATCAATGGCTTTAATAGCTGCCTGACTGTCTGTTAGTATAGCTACATTTTGGTTCTGTCATATATTTTTAAGGGCTATACAACCTTTCTTTATCGCCAACAATTCTGCCGGAAAGTCTATAGGATTTTGAAATCTTAAGAGATTCAAAGAAGACACCTGCACCTACACCGCATTCCATCTTCGAACCATCCGTGAAGATAGTTGTGTCGAAGTCTTTCGTCACATCGCCTTCCTCCCAGGCGATTCTTGACGGGAGCAAGACTCTAAACTCTTTGAGGTATCTAGGGTAGGGTTGCAGTAATCGGTGGTTGTGGATAGGATGTCTGATGGTATGTACTGTACTCTTTAAAATCTAATGATGTCATGGTATCCTTCTTTTTGTCCGAAATAAATAAGAAACAATAAAGTGCATTTTGAAGAAAGAAAATTTTAATGATCTTTGCATTCCATTCTGTCCATCTGTCTGTACAGTTCTGATTCGTACATAGTAAAGCTTCATTTCTTCTTCGGCACGTCGTGTTTGAGCTTGGAAGAACAAAGCTTCCCGATGGGAGCACTTCGGACAGGCCTGATCTTCAGTTCTCGGGAGTGTGAGATCCGATATAACATCGGGGACTATATGAGTGAGTTCACTGTTAAAGAATGAGACAAAGTTGGTGACCATTCCAATGTGAAGATAAATTCAAGGCTTTCTCAATTTCGTGAATAATTTTGTTCACGTAGATACAATTTGAATCGGCTTCCTGTTTATAGTCACAATTTCTGCAGGGATATAGGAGAATTTTGTTTTCTTTATCCTCTTTTGCTGGAAACAGAAATAAAAATTTATTAGGATTTGTTTGAAAAGTTAAAAAATTATTCAAAAACCATTCTTGACAATCATCTGTCACTTTGGGCAACAGGAAAAAATTTTACCCACGACGTCTGAGTACTCACTTTTTTTCACCTCTTACACAGATTCACGGACACGAAAATAAGAGAGGATTGCGAGAGTTCACCTCAGAAAAATTTTGAGGGTGTTTTCGGCAAGGGAGGAAAAGGTCGCGACTCTAGGTATTATATATTCTCTATGGGTTCGACTCTGAACATTCAGAATCAGTGCTTTGAACGAAAAAAGTAACAAAACTTTGTTGCTCTGAACACTCTGAATGAAAAAGAAACACAATTTTGAGTTTGGCAGTTCAGGCTCTGTTCAGTTGTAAAAAAAAACAAAAACGCCTAAGGATAGGAAACCAAGCTGTCAAAATGGATTCGTATTTTGCGTACGAGCCTTTGTATATGGATTTACCATCCATATACAAAGGTACGAGCTGAAAAACTTGTGAACTATGAACGTACGCTTGTATGGTCTGAATTATGTGAGAGAGTGAATTGTTGAGAATGTTTTGTGTGCAAATGGTGCGACAAATCACTTGTGTTTTCAAATAATTGATGTTTCATGATCTCAGATTTATTTACGAACACTAATTGAGTGTAGTGTGTGGTATTTCTTTTGAAGGTTTTTCTTGGGCCGTGTGCGAATTCAGTTAAAAATAGGTTAAGATTTGACGTTTGGTTAAATTTTGACATTTCGCATTGAATAAAATGTGTTAAAATTAGAATAGCTGCTGAGCAGGTTAAAATATGACAGTAGGGGTTAAAAATTCATCCATTTTTAACCACAATTCATCCAATTCGCTCACGGCCTTAATCATTTATCCAATTCAATAATTATTTCATTCAATTCGCACATGGCCTTAGTCATAAAAAATATCGATTTTGTATACCTTTTCGATACTCGGATTTTTATATCGATACATCGATATATCGAAAAATTAAAAATCGATAAAATATATCAACACATCGACATCATTAGTTAGACCTGTTAGACGTCAAAAAGTCGAAAAGGGGCACTGACTGTCATCTTCAAATGAAGTCAAAAAATCTGTTATACTTTGTAGGTAATACACTATCCAGTGTAATATAGAGATCAGTGGCTTCGATTAACTCATTGAGTAATTTTATGCCTACGGTTCTCTTATTTTCTTCAGAAAAAAAAATAATCGATAAGTTTCTATCCTTATGCACGAACAATAAGCGGACACACTTTACAAACACGAAATGTCAACCCATACATATACGCAAAGTATGAGTTACGTGATTGTGTTAAAGTGTTTAATGTTGAATGTTAAAATGTTGATTAAATTTAAGCAATAGTGTCATATTTTAGCTTTCTAGTTAAATTTTAACACAACATATCCGCCATGTAGTGTCAAAATTAAATCGAAAGTCAAGTTTGTATACACATTTTAACACAATTCACACACGGCTCTAATTGTAGATCTGTCTATGTATTCATGGTCAATATAAAATACACTATTTTAAAATCTTCTTCGCTTTTTCTCAATCTACTTCGCTTTATTCCAAAATTTACTTCGCTTCCTTTTTTTTCAAGTGGTAACGCTGCTCCAAACAAGAAATGAACAAACAGCTGTTGAGCTGTCAGACAAAGCAAAAGTTCAACCAAGTTGAACTTTTTTTGACAGATGGTGGCTTCTTTACGTTTTCTTACGTTTGTCAAAAAAAGCATACGTAGGAAAAGCGTCATTGTGTGAGGTTAAACAGATTTCCTATAGTTGAACTTTTCGCAGTTCTCAAAATCGACGGCAAAGCGTGATTGTGTTTCTGCTTTTAGTTGTATTTGTATCATGGCCACCACCATCGTTTTGCATCTTGAAATTTCCTCCCAAATATATATACAAAGATCGGGGCGAAAAAAGAGCGACATCGAACAGCTCAGTGCGAAATCACAGCGCCACAGAGCGATCCAGAGAGCACATCGAACAGATCTGTTGTCGATTAAATAAATTGTCTCTTGCTATCGATATTTTTTTATATTTCACTCCAAAGATTTCTTTCTCTTATGTCTTAGTCTTATCTTTGTATATGGAATTCTATATCCAAAGGCAGTGATCACCTTTGTATATGGATTTACCAGGTAATATCGGGAATGGTGTTCTGCTTGGTTTGACAGTTTTTTGACAGTTTTTTACATAAGTTTGTAATGTGTGTTCTCTGCTTGCTTTGACAGAAAACCATTCTTGATAGTACTAGGTAAATGCATATACAAAGGTGATCACTTTATAACAAGATTGGAAACCTACCTACGTTTTACCCTCCAAATACCGCAAAAGTTATTTTTTTCATGCACACATACTCTTGTAGCTCACTTGCGTTTTATTATGTAGGCAACTGTATCTTTATTACAAAAACACGCATACTCTTACAGCTAACCTGGCCCCTTAAGTTTGTATTACACGCATACTGTTTCAGCTAACCTGGCCCCTCAGCTTGTAGCCAAATGTCACTTTGACAGCAAGGTTTCCAATCTTGGTATAAGTGATCACTGTCCAAAGGTCTTATCTCTGTTTTTGACGTTGATTTTCAGTTTAATTTGCATTCGTTTGGCACAATTCGTTTAATCTTGAATACCTAACAATCGCAGCTGCTTTTCGCATTTTCTTAAAATATTTTGAAAGAATTTCCATACTCTGTATAACTGTTTCGTGTTTCCACAATTTTTTAACATTCATCAATACAATAAGGTAAGCTACTGTTTAACAATTTAATCATGAAACATGAGTTGAGTACCCTGTGTGTTATATCTTTGTTACCAATTCAACAGAGAAATGTACCGCTTGAATTTGGACAAAATGGAATTGATTAAGATTTGTTTTTTTGATTTAGGAAAGTTGCCCTTCATAACTGGAAGCATGCTTAACCTTTGTTTTCTTAAATTTCACAATTAATCGTTCGTTCACGTGTTGGTACGCATTTTCCTTAACATGACCATAGACGCTTGTTTTTTGCATTCCTTTTGTTAAAATGAAACTTACTTATCCGTCTTACAATCCATGAAGGATCTCAGCCTGAGATACTGCAGTTTTCCATCGTGAACGTTACCTCGCATGCACTCCAGTCACCGAAACCAAGCGCTCTGGCATCCGCAGTCACTTGGTCCTTGTACCGTAGGTTTGGTCTTCCTTGTCTTCTCGAACCTGAGGGCTGCCATGAAAAGACTTTCTTGGGTAGAGCTTCACAAAGCAAAATGTTATTTCTTGAGGGTATATTATAATTATTAAAAATTGCGCGATTTTTTCACTATAAACTTGAATTCTATTCAAAATCAAGTTTATAGTGAAAAAATCGCGCGATTTTTGCACTATAAACTTGAATTCTATTCAAAATCAAATCGCGCGATTTTTGCATACTTGCTGTTTGCTAGCGTAGCCAGAGTCGTGCACTACAAATCGAGGGTTAAAACCCCTTGAGCGGCGCAGCCGCCGCATATACATACTCGCTGTTTGCTACACAAAGCTGATAGTGCAAATTCAGTAAACAGAAATGTAGCGAAAATAAATCAGGAACAAAAAATCCCACCACCGAGCACTGGATGTAGAGTAATGATACAGTTTGAAAGCGAAGAACAACAAAAAAACACATTTTTTGCTGTTCATTTTCCGTGGTTGCATTTCGGTGAAAAGTGCGAACTTTAAAAATTGTTAAAAAATATAAATAAAAGAAAATTTGCTTTAGAAAATTGTTCTTTGATTAGTTTAAATGTGTATTAATTGAATAACACAGTTTTCATATCCGTTTTTGGACAATTTTTGGTGAAATAAGAAAAATAAAAAGCCCCAAATCGGAAAATTAAAAACAATTTTTAATCAATTTTACGGGGTTTCCTCGCCGTAATATTTTAAAGCTGTTCTATAGAGATGCCTACCTCACTGTAAAAAAAAAATCAAGTTTTTCCGGGGTTTTCGGTAATGGAAATCGCGATTTTTTTCACTATAAACTTGATTTTGAATAGAATTCAAGTTTATAGTGAAAAAATCGCGCAATTTTTAATAATTATAATATACCTTTAAAAACTTAGCAAAATAACAAAAATTTCCCAAAATATTTCCCAAAAGAACCAATAATCACTACCCATTCGAGCACTTAACACAAGGAAATTATACACATTGCTATGTGTTTGTGTTTGGAAGAACTGTCAAAATACATCCACCATGTTCTTTTCCTAGTGTTTTCGTATAAAAAATAGAAAGTTTAAAAATTAATTAAGGCCGTGTGTGAATTGCGTTAAAATGTGTATTAAAACTTGACGTTTGGTTAAAATTTGACGTTTGGTTAAAAAAGGGAACAAATTTAGCCATTTGCTGTGTGAATTGCGTTAAAAGGGATTTTTTTAACCAACATTTCTGCGTAGTACTAAGAAATTTCCCTCATGATTTAAGAAATTCTCCTCAACGAAAAATGTTTTTGTTCTTCTAGGTAAAATAATTTTGTGTTCAAAACCAAACTTTGAGCAACAAATTTCACGAAAAGTCACTATAAATAACAAACAAACTTTGTTTTATTTATTTTTCTAGATTTTGGAGTGGTAATATGATATTTTGAAGCAACAGTAAAAAAATCTTCAAACGAAAATTTCCCTTTTTGGATGGTTGTTTTTTCCGTGTGGTAACACTGCAAAACATGTTTTCCCAGCTGACATCTGTTATCATTCTCAAAAGAAAGAACAATTATTTCGTTTTTTGACTTTAAAATATGATAAAATTTAAGTATTTTATTTTAATCTCTCGAAATATCAATGCAATTATAATTCGTTATTACATAGAACTAAATAAAACGGAGAAAAACAGAACAAAACAGAAGCAAACTTCTCTATCATTCATGAGAAAAAAAAGACGTCAAAATGTTAACCCATTTAACCTGCTCCACAGCAGGATAAATTTTAACCCATTTTATTCACCACGCTAGTGTCAAGTTTTAACCAAACGTCAAGTTTTAATACACATTTTAACGCAATTCACACACGGCCTAAAAATAGAAAGAAGTGATTCCTCGCCTCGATGTTTTTATATTTGTTTATTAAATACATATATCTTTCAAATAAAAGTGTTTTTTTTTGTCAAAATTCAGTTTTCGGTAATTGAAAGTTGAGCCGGTGAACCTTCTGCTCCATTCGCAATCGTCGCATACCGCAAACCGGACCGAAAATCCGTCGAAGAATTTTTCTTTCGAAGGTTCCCAGTATTGATTCCCCTTTTTTAAGTTATCGTTCAACACTCGGCGCCGTTGAGTAGGACTGGTAAATAGCAGACACTGTCGAAAGGAGTGAAGAATTTTGAACCCAGTTGTTTAGCCAAACCGAAGCAGCTGCAATTCGCTATTGTAATTCTTCTTCAAATCTCCACTAAGGTTTCGTTTGTGCGATTGATGTTTGTTCCAAGGTAGGTGAACTCCTTAACTGACTTGAAACTACTGCTACCAACAGTGACGTTTTGTCCTAGGCGGTGGACAGATGTTGCTTTGTTTGTTGATAGCATGTTCTTTGTTTTGTCCATATTCACTTGAAGGGGCCATCGAGCTTCGCCGGTTCTTCAATCGCTGTGAAGGCCTCAATCACAGCTCTCTTGAAGAAGTCACATAACAACGCGTATCCTTGCGTAAACCCTGCGCATGTTTGAAACAACTGATCAGTTATATTACGGTGACCATCCGTTCATTATTATAATGAACAGTTTATTATTTGAACCAAATATTCATTATGAATTATTGTGCACTTTTTCATGACAGGTTGATACTCTTTGAAGTTTTGTCAGTTGAAAGATGTAAATAAAAACTATGGGTACGAGTAGGACTTGAATCCACGACGTTCTGCTTAGCAGCCAACGCACCTAACCACCAAGCCACGGACAATAGGACCAAATTTTTACATGACCAAAAATTAAGGCAAAAAATACTGCAATGTCCCAAAGGCAGTAAGAATTTTTGGTCATTTGTAAAAAATATGAAGAAAAAGTTCGCTGTTGTATCTCCTTCTCCATTCCCCATCAATGCACACGGGGCCAAAGATGACCCGAAGAATTTTCCTCTCGAAACAGCCTAAGGCACATTCATCCGATTTTGTATAGGCCCATTCTTCTGAACCATACAGCAGGACATGGATGATGAGGGTGTTGTACAGTTTAACCTTAGTTGCTCGAGAGAGGGCTTTTCCACTCAGTTGCTTTCTTAGCCCAAAGAAACAGCGATTAGCAAGAGTAATGCTTCGTCTTATCTCAGCGCTGGTGTTATTGCCCGTGTTGACAGCGGAGCCTAGGCAGACAAACTCCTTAACTACCTCCAAGTTGTATGCGTCTATTGTGACGTTCTGTCCGAGCCGTGCGTCGATGTTGGGTGTCCTTACTCGAAGACAGCATGTACTTCGTTTTTCCCTCATTTACCGCTAAACCCATTTTTGTCGCTGTGTTCTTCCCATTATATCAATATCGTCGGCGTACGCGAGAAGTTGAACAGATTTATAGAAGATAGTGCCTCTGGTGTTGACGGTGGAGTTTTGGACTATCTTCTCAAGAACGATGTTAAAGAAATCGCACGACAGTGCATCGCCTTGTCTGAATCCTTTTTTGACGTCGAATGATTCCGTAAACTCATTGCCAACCTTGATAGAGCAGCGTGAGTTCTCCATCGTCATTTTGCACAAGCGAACGAGCTTGGCAGGGATGCCAAAACTAGACATACAGGTGCTGTCATACGCGGCCTTAAAATCAATGAAGACATTTGGAGTTTATAGGTTTTTTCCAGGATCTGCCGCAACGTGAAAATTTGGTCGATGGTAGACTTTCCTGGCCTGAAGCCACATTGATAAGGACCAATCAGATTGTTGACGAAAGGCTTCAGACGTTCACATATTACGGCAGAGAGGATCTTGTAGGCGATGTTAAGCAGACTGATTCGTCTGTAGTTGGCGCAGTTTAGAGTATCTCCCTTTTTCAGGATCGGGCAAACAATGCTGAGGTTCCATTTATCGGGCATGCATTCCTTCGACCTTATATTAGAGATGATTTGGTGCATGCTCCTATGTAGATCGTCGCCTGCGGCTTTGAACAGCTCGGCAGCTAGACCATCTGCTCCAGCGGCTTTGTTGGGTTTCAGCCATGATATTGCTGTTTTCACATTTTCTAGGTCGGGTTCACGGAATTATTGGCTGTCATCGTGTATGATAAAAGGCTCCTGTCTGACGGCGGCGTTTTGTTCGTCGTCGCCGTTATACAGTCTACAGAAGTGGTCTTTCCAAATCCCCAGCACTGACTGCAGTTCTACTATGATGTTCCCTTGTTGATCTCTGCAGGCATCGGTTCTTGCTCGATGACCTTGCGCCAGCTGTTTTACCTTCTGATAAAACCTCCGAACTTCATTCCTGCTGTTGGATAACATCTTCGATCTGACGCTTCTCATGCTTTCTATTTTTTCTCCTGAGAAGCCGGCGTTCCTCTTTTGCTCGTAGAGCTCACGAGCAGTTCTTGTCCTACTGTGCAGCGCTGATTTGTATGCCTCCTGCTTGGCTGCATGGGCCTGCCAGCATTCTTCGTCAAACCAGGGGTTTCATTTTGGTGGCTGTGTGAAACCCAGCACATTAGAGGCGGCATCTCTAACTGCTTTCTGGCAATGTTGCCACTGGTCTTCGATACTTGATGTTGGCGGCATAGGACTCCTTAAGAGGTTACTTGACACTCGATCAGAGGAGGATGTGGCGATCTCTTGCGATTGTAGCCGTCCGACGTCGAAATTTCTTGCAGCATATCCTTGTTTTGGCCGTTGCCGGGATATTCGTAGCACTACCTTGTCTACGACGAGGTAGTGGTCCTAGTCGATGTTGGCTCCTCGGAAAGTTCGACCATCTAGAATGCTGGACAAGTGCCTTCCGACGATCGTAATGTGATCAATCTGGTTGACGGTTGATTGATCAGGAGATCTCCATGTACCTTTATGGATGTTGAGATGTGGGAACCAGGTGCTTGCTACCACAACATTTCGCCCCGCAGCAAAATCGATCAGCCTCATTCCGTCATCGGAAGTGTTGTCGTGCAGGCTGTGCGTTCCGACTGTTCCGCCAAAGATGTCCTCTTTTCCCAGCTTTGCGTTAAAATCGCCGAGGACAATTATCATGTCATAGCTAGGACATTGCTCATATGTTTTGTCGAGGAGTTCGCAGAATTCGTCTTTGGTGTTTTCCTTTTTCTCTTCTGTGGGGCATGCGCGAATATAAGGCTAATGTTGCCGAATTAAGCCTTGATTCGGATCTGCGTGATGCGTTCGCTAACACATTTGAAGCTCAAGATATTTTGTCTGAGTCTGCTTCCCACGACGAATCCGCATCCAAAGAGTCGCTATTGGTGCTCCCGGTAACAATCACCATATTAGATGTCGCAGTTTTTAATCCTTTTTCTTTGCCCGGTCCATACCATCGCATTTCCTGGATAGCAGTAATGTCTGCTTTGTAGCAGTTGAGAGTCTCCGCTTGTTGTTCGGCAGCACGCGGCCTATTAAGGGACCTAACATTCCACGTGCATATCCGAAATTCGTTGTCCTTTATAAGTTTGCTTGGGTCGTCATCAGTGTATCGGTCCGTTTCGGAGGCCTGTTGTTGCTTCGCAAATAAATTTTTTTCTACGTAGTCGGGAAGTCACCCCGACGTACAACCCGCAACCTGGAGTACCAGGCACTTGATGTGACTCCAAGTACAAGAGCCAGAAAAACCGCTCCTTTTATGGACTGGGCTTCAAATAAGTCGAAGTAGCCCGTAAAAGTGTTCACAAAGTAGTTCAACCTAACTGGAACTGAAGACGCCACCGTTGATTCCAAAAAAAGGAATTCATCCGCTGCCGTCCCTCGTTGGGAGTGCCTTCGACCTGTCGACCATGGTAGGCCCTTCTGCGCGATCGCATAGCTCTAAGCTTCATTGTAGAAGTTACCGTTAGCCGCTCCGCCACGTCAAGGCTTACTCCATGGAGGGTTAAGCTTACACACTAACGAAAATATTTCCATTGAAAAAGTGCATTGCGGCGGTTACAGCATATTCACTCGTAAATCGTAATCGCTTTTTGCAAATCAAAGTTCTGTTAGCTGTCACATTGAAACTAGTTTCTTTTTAAATATTCCAGAATTCTTGAACCGTCAGCTCCAAGTCTGAAACTCTCATAATCAATACCTTCCGTTGGGTCTAAGGAAACCAAATTTCTATTTACGAGCGTAGGCTACAACAAGGTCAGTTTAATTTGCATTTGTTGAGGCTTATTAAAATTAAAATATGGCTTGTTTTCCAGAAACTGAAAAAAACATTTACAAGGACAATAAGATACCGAAAATGAGTCGATCAGAAATGCTGTGGGCAATTCGCAAAGACAACTTAGACGAGTTAAGAACATTACTTTCAACGCAAAAATGTAGTGATACTCAAGATCTTCGAAACACTCTGCTTCATGTGGCTGTTGATTACAACAAGAAAGCAATTACGGAATTCCTTCTCCAAGTTGGGGCCAATCCAAACTCAAACCGTTCATCAACAACACCACTTCACTTTGCTGCAAGAAATGGTAACTTGGAAATTATAGAAATACTCCTTGACCGCGGTGCTGATATAAATGCAAAGGATGCTGGTGGATCTTCCCCCCTCGTGGATGCTGTTGTAAGAGGGAGCGAATATGCAACCGAATTGTTATTAGAACGAGGAGCTCGTTTATTTTCTGACAATGAAGGAAGAACTCCACTTCATCTTGCCGCTACATGGGGTTTGTTGAAAATAACTAAATTCCTTTGAAAAACGGGGCTCCTGTCAACGCGATATACGCAGGATATACACCACTTCACTATGCCTGTATCTCATCTAAAGTAGACGTAGACATCATAGAATTTCTCTTAGGCAATGAAGCTGATGTTGATTTAAAAACTGAAGAAGGGTTGACACCTCTCCATATTGCAAGCCAAAGAGGTAAGGTTCAAGTAATTAATTTGCTTCTTAATCACAGTTCTGATATTGATGGACTTGAAAATAATGGATACACCCCACTTTACTTGGCAATCGAATCCAAAAAGGAAAGTGCTGCACTTATGTTGATACACCGAGGAGCTAAACTTAACGATGAGTTCAGATATGGGCAAACAATTCTTAGTTTGGCACTAGAGCAGAGAATATCGAGTACAGTTGAGGAAATTTTAAACCGCTGTCCTGATCCGCAAGGTGAAATTGAAAAATGTAAAAAAATATTCGAAAATTTAAGTCAAGAGATGATCAACATTCTGTTAAAGTATAGTTTTGATATTGAATTTCTTCTCATTGCAATACGTAAATGCTATATTCAAATTATCGAAAGCGTTTTGAAGGACAGACTTGATTTGACGGCAAGTGTTGATGACTCTTTTTTGCACATTGCTGTCAAAAGCAGACAGATTAAATCAGTCGAAGTCTTAATCGCCCATGGAGCAGATGTTAATGCCAAAGATGAAACTGGAATGACTCCCTTGCTGTATGCAATTCAAGACCTTAATGTAGAGATGACTAAATTACTCATTTCCCATGGAGCTGATGTCCAGATCGCCGCTGATGATGTTGGCAAAACTGCTTTGCTCATGCTTGCGTCATTCGACCATGCCTTTTTAGAGAACTATGCTCCAGATATAGCCAAAATGCTTTTGGCTGCCGGAGCTGATGTAAATGCGGCAACTACAACGGAAAAACTAACCCCGCTTCATGTCGCCTGTGAAAGGAGTAAACCAAAATTAGTTCAAGTTTTCTTGGATCACAATGCTGATGTAAATTTAAGGGATAAAAATGGCAAGACACCACTTCATTTCGCTGCAGGGAAATGCGATAATTCGACTTACACTGAATTATTGCTTGAAAATAAGGCGAACGTAAATTCACAAGATTTCGACGGTCTTACAGCTCTCCACATTGCAATTGATTCAAAAAATATGTACATCGTACAACTACTTCTTAAATTTGGTGCTGACATTAATATCAAGAATAGAAATAACCATACACCAATGGACATACTGAATCGTGGTGGAAGATATTACGGATATTATTATGATGTTTGCTGCCCGACCCTGAAACACGTATTAGCTCTTGAAGCTATCAATTTATACTACGCCAAAGATTCACGATCATTTTTATCAAAATTATATTCGACTGGGCAGATAGAATTGGAAACACACTTTGAAAATTGCAAACAGGAAATTGAAAAGTTGAAATTGGTGAAGGTGCCCGATTATAATTTGACTTGTTACGCCCTGATGACGAGGAGTATTCATTCTGTGGCAAGTTATATAAAAAATGAAGACCTCATTACACATTTTCAATCCGATGACTTTACAACTGAATTCCCAATATATGCGCCGATCATTCAAGGCCGCTTGAGAAATGCTTTCCAAAGACGTCCACTAATTTGCGGTGCAGGTGAATTTTTAAGTTATTATCTTAAACTGCCGCATGTATGCGTTGACCATATACTAAGCTGCTTGAGTTTGGATGATTTGAAGAACGTCAAGGATGCAATGTAAATAGTGGCTTCCTGATGACAGCAGCAATCATCAGACTCCTTAAATCTTATTTAAACAAAACTAAAAATATGTATTATGTGTTCTGTTTGTATGAATTATTATTTTCTTTAATTTTTATTGTTTTTTAAATAAACATAATTACATGAATTGCTGATAAAGATGATGATGAGTTTATTTGGTTAAACGCACTAATGTCGAGAACTATTGGTTCGTAACAGCTAGGCTTGAAATAATATCGCAACAAAAAATTTAAATTGAGACAGCTTTAGGCTGTTTATCGTACCTTTTGACTTTGTGTTATTTTAACACCGCAGTTAAGCTGCGTCCGTCAATATCATTTATGTATTTGAACAACGATAGCAACTTAGAGGTGCTTCCACTTCCATCAATGTCTTTCTCCGTCAATTCCTTTCTTTGGCTGGAGTAGCTATTTAAAGGAGTAAATGGAGCGTGATCACAGAATGTCGCAGAAACTTTTCAACTTTCTGTGACAAAGAAAAAAACGCCTAATGATAGGCAATAAACGAATCTAACAAAGTAGTGTCCTCTGCTCGAATGAACTGGAAACGAGAAATTTTATCGCGGTAAATACTTACTTTTTTATGGTGGCACTACAGTCCAGGGGCCCTACTCTGTAATGCGTTTCGAAAGCAAATATTTTCGAAAACGAATACTTTGTTCTCTCTATTTCTAATTTAGATAAGAAATCGGATTTTTTGTACCTGGCAATGCGTTTCCGAAAGTCATTAGCGTTCGAAAACGTAAATTTTGTTTCTACACCAAGAGAGGTAAAGGTAACGGATTGCAATCCGAAGGTCGTTTTTAAAGGATACAAAAGGAAAACTGTGTTTGGTTGCGTGAAAAAGATAAAATGTAAGTAAGGAAATAATAATTTTATTCAAAATTTAAGCAAATAAATTTCATTACAGGGAATCATCAGCGAAAAATGTGCATACAAAACAAAAGCAATTCTAAATTCTGGTGGAATTCATGTGTGCTCATCCCGATTTGGCCAAGCGACGTTTGAACGCCTCGGACGCGAGAAACACTTCTAACAATTTGTGGGACAGGCTATCGCCTTCTTTTAATGCGGAAGGACCACCAATGAGAGACGGTGTACTTCTCTATTTTCTTCATCCATTCATAGAGCAACCGAGGCCATTTTATTAAGTTTTTATTGAATTATATATTTTTTCTTTAAAAATTAATTTGAACAATCTCGCCTTGTTTGTAATTTGTTTTGTTTTGTTTTTTCTTTTTTGAAATACTTCGAGATTCTTGTTTTGATTTTTGCTTTGACAGATCTAATAAGAAATACTTCGAGACTCGGCAAATCTATTCTATAAAAAGAAATAGTACTAGATGATTTTTTTATTCGATTCGAACATTTTACAGAGTACGAATTCATAAACGAATCGAATATCAGATTCGAATCGGATTGGCTTTCGAAACGCATTACAGGGGCCTGATTATGTGGTTCGCGGCGGACCGTTTTCAATTCTACCTTTCAAATTCGAACCGCGTCGTATTTCCTTAATAACGAATTCGCGGCGAAGCGAACAGATGTCTTCCAATATTCCAGTGATTTGACACTTACAGCCCTATGATGGTAGCCGATCGGAAGAAAATTTTATCCGATTTGTACGAATTTTTCAATTTTCATATGCAGCCCTATCATCGTATCCGATCGTAACAAAATTCTATGCGATTTGTACGAAATATACGAAATTGATATCGTCCTAAGGATTCCGATTGTTAAATCGTACATACCTCAGAAAAAAATTAAAATTTGCGTTGAAGTGTCAAACTCAGAGTAACGCATCACGATTTCATGCGGCGAAAAGCAAAAATCCAACAAACGCTATGCGATGTACAGCGATTAGTTTTTTTTATGCGTCTCCGATTGTTCCGACAGCTAAATTGTGTCGGAACATTTGCGGTACGACATGCGTTATTACACGTCAACATTTCCTTTACGAAACGGATACCATGAACAAAATAAATGTTACGATCGGAACTTTGCTATGATCGTAAGATTCTCCGAACGGATACAACGATAGGGCAGATTTTTCGGATAATCTTTCACGTTTAATTTTCCGCGCGATTTTTTCACTATAAACTTGAATTCTATTCAAAATCAAGTTTATAGTGCAAAAATCGCGCGATTTTTGCACTATAAACTTGAATTCTATTCAAAATCAAATCGCGCGATTTTTGCATACTTGCTGTTTGCTAGCGTAGCCAGAGTCGTGCACTACAAATCGAGGGTTAAAACCCCTTGAGCGGCGAAGCCGCCGCATATACTCGCTGTTTGCTACACAAAGCTGATAGTGCAAATTCAGGGGCCCTACTCTGTAATGCGTTTCGAAAGCAAATATTTTCGAAAACGAATATTTTGTACTCTCTATTTCTAATTCGGATAAGAAATCTAGTACTTACGGATTGGCAAATCCGCATTCGTATTTTTCGTACCTGGCAATCAGTTTCCGAAAGTCATTTTGGTTGGAAAACGGAAATTTTCTTTCTACACCAAGAGAGGTAACGGATTGCAATTCGAATGCCGTTTTTAAAGGACACAAAAGGAAAATTGTGTTTAGTTGTGTGAAATAGATAAAATGTAAGTAAGAAAATAATCATTTTATTCAAAATTTAAGCAAATAAATTTCATTACAGGGAATCATCAGCCAAAAATTTGCTCATCCCGATCTGACCAAGGGGCGTTTGAACGCCTCGGACGCGAGAAACACTTCCAACAATTTGGGACAGGCTATCGCCATCTTTTAATGCAGAAGGACCACCAATGAGAGACGGTGTTCGTCTCTATTTTCTTAAGAGCAACCGAGGCCATTTTATTAAGTTTTTATGGAATTATATCTTTTTTCTTTAAAAATTAATTTGAAAATTCTCGCCTTGTTTGTGTTTTGTTTTGTTTTAATTTTTTTTTCCTTTTGATTTTTTTTTTGACAAATCTAATAAGAATTACTTCGAGACTCAGCAAATCTAATAAGAAATACTTCGAGACTCCGCAAATCTAATAAGAAATACTTCGAGACTCTGCAAATCTATTCTATAAATAGAAATAGAACTAGATGATTTTTTTATTCGATTCGAACTTTTTACAGAGTACGAATTCATAAACGAATCGAATATCAGATTCGAATCGGATTGGCTTTCGAAACGCATTACAGAGTAGGGCCCCAGTAAACAGAAATGTAGCGAAAATAAATCAGGAACAAAAAATCCCACCACCGAGCACTGGATGTAGAGTAATGATACAGTTTGAAAGCGAAGAACAACAAAAAAACACATTTTTTGTTGTTCATTTTCCGTGGTTGCATTTCGGTGAAAAGTGCGAACTTTAAAAATTGTTAAAAAATATAAATAAAAGAAAATTTGCTTTAGAAAATTGTTCTTTGATTAGTTTAAATGTGTATTAATTGAATAACACAGTTTTCATATCCGTTTTTGGACAATTTTTGGTGAAATAAGAAAAATAAAAAGCCCCAAATCGGAAAATTAAAAACAATTTTTAATCAATTTTACGGGGTTTCCTCGCCGTAATATTTTAAAGCTGTTCTATAGAGATGCCTACCTCACTGTAAAAAAAAAATCAATTTTTTCCGGGGTTTTCGGTAATGGAAATCGCGATTTTTTTCACTTT
Source organism: Sphaerophoria taeniata (assembly GCA_943590905.1). Classification (NCBI taxonomy): domain Eukaryota; kingdom Metazoa; phylum Arthropoda; class Insecta; order Diptera; family Syrphidae; genus Sphaerophoria; species Sphaerophoria taeniata. The sequence goes on from OX016540.1 coordinate 267,975,096, forward strand.
AAACTTGATTTTGAATAGAATTCAAGTTTATAGTGAAAAAATCGCGCAATTTTTAATAATTATAATATACCCTCAAGAAATAACATTTTGCTTTAAAAACTTAGCAAAATAACAAAAATTTCCCAAAATATTTCCCAAAAGAACCAATAATCACTACCCATTCGAGCACTTAACACAAGGAAATTATACACATTGCTATGTGTTTGTGTTTGGAAGAACTGTCAAAATACATCCACCATGTTCTTTTCCTAGTGTTTTCGTATAAAAAATAGAAAGTTTAAAAATTAATTAAAAATAGAAAGAAGTGATTCCTCGCCTCGATGTTTTTATATTTGTTTATTAAATACATATATCTTTCAAATAAAAGTGTTTTTTTTGTCAAAATTCAGTTTTCGGTAATTGAAAGTTGAGCCGGTGAACCTTCTGCTCCATTCGCAATCGTCGCATACCGCAAACCGGACCGAAAATCCGTCGAAGAATTTTTCTTTCGAAGGTTCCCAGTATTGATTCCCCTTTTTTAAGTTATCGTTCAACACTCGGCGCCGTTGAGTAGGACTGGTAAATAGCAGACACTGTCGAAAGGAGTGAAGAATTTTGAACCCAGTTGTTTAGCCAAACCGAAGCAGCTGCAATTCGCTATTGTAATTCTTCTTCAAATCTCCACTAAGGTTTCGTTTGTGCGATTGATGTTTGTTCCAAGGTAGGTGAACTCCTTAACTGACTTGAAACTACTGCTACCAACAGTGACGTTTTGTCCTAGGCGGTGGACAGATGTTGCTTTGTTTGTTGATAGCATGTTCTTTGTTTTGTCCATATTCACTTGAAGGGGCCATCGAGCTTCGCCGGTTCTTCAATCGCTGTGAAGGCCTCAATCACAGCTCTCTTGAAGAAGTCACATAACAACGCGTATCCTTGCGTAAACCCTGCGCATGTTTGAAACAACTGATCAGTTATATTACGGTGACCATCCGTTCATTATTATAATGAACAGTTTATTATTTGAACCAAATATTCATTATGAATTATTGTGCACTTTTTCATGACAGGTTGATACTCTTTGAAGTTTTGTCAGTTGAAAGATGTAAATAAAAACTATGGGTACGAGTAGGACTTGAATCCACGACGTTCTGCTTAGCAGCCAACGCACCTAACCACCAAGCCACGGACAATAGGACCAAATTTTTACATGACCAAAAATTAAGGCAAAAAATACTGCAATGTCCCAAAGGCAGTAAGAATTTTTGGTCATTTGTAAAAAATATGAAGAAAAAGTTCGCTGTTGTATCTCCTTCTCCATTCCCCATCAATGCACACGGGGCCAAAGATGACCCGAAGAATTTTCCTCTCGAAACAGCCTAAGGCACATTCATCCGATTTTGTATAGGCCCATTCTTCTGAACCATACAGCAGGACATGGATGATGAGGGTGTTGTACAGTTTAACCTTAGTTGCTCGAGAGAGGGCTTTTCCACTCAGTTGCTTTCTTAGCCCAAAGAAACAGCGATTAGCAAGAGTAATGCTTCGTCTTATCTCAGCGCTGGTGTTATTGCCCGTGTTGACAGCGCAGCCTAGGCAGACAAACTCCTTAACTACCTCCAAGTTGTATGCGTCTATTGTGACGTTCTGTCCGAGCCGTGCGTCGATGTTGGGTGTCCTTACTCGAAGACAGCATGTACTTCGTTTTTCCCTCATTTACCGCTAAACCCATTTTTGTCGCTGTGTTCTTCCCATTATATCAATATCGTCGGCGTACGCGAGAAGTTGAACAGATTTATAGAAGATAGTGCCTCTGGTGTTGACGGTGGAGTTTTGGACTATCTTCTCAAGAACGATGTTAAAGAAATCGCACGACAGTGCATCGCCTTGTCTGAATCCTTTTTTGACGTCGAATGATTCCGTAAACTCATTGCCAACCTTGATAGAGCAGCGTGAGTTCTCCATCGTCATTTTGCACAAGCGAACGAGCTTGGCAGGGATGCCAAAACTAGACATACAGGTGCTGTCATACGCGGCCTTAAAATCAATGAAGACATTTGGAGTTTATAGGTTTTTTCCAGGATCTGCGGCAACGTGAAAATTTGGTCGATGGTAGACTTTCCTGGCCTGAAGCCACATTGATAAGGACCAATCAGATTGTTGACGAAAGGCTTCAGACGTTCACATATTACGGCAGAGAGGATCTTGTAGGCGATGTTAAGCAGACTGATTCGTCTGTAGTTGGCGCAGTTTAGAGTATCTCCCTTTTTCAGGATCGGGCAAACAATGCTGAGGTTCCATTTATCGGGCATGCATTCCTTCGACCTTATATTAGAGATGATTTGGTGCATGCTCCTATGTAGATCGTCGCCTGCGGCTTTGAACAGCTCGGCAGCTAGACCATCTGCTCCAGCGGCTTTGTTGGGTTTCAGCCATGATATTGCTGTTTTCACTTTTTCTAGGTCGGGTTCACGGAATTATTGGCTGTCATCGTGTATGATAAAAGGCTCCTGTCTGACGGCGGCGTTTTGTTCGTCGTCGCCGTTATACAGTCTACAGAAGTGGTCTTTCCAAATCCCCAGCACTGACTGCAGTTCTACTTTGATGTTCCCTTGTTGATCTCTGCAGGCATCGGTTCTTGCTCGATGACCTTGCGCCAGCTGTTTTACCTTCTGATAAAACCTCCGAACTTCATTCCTGCTGTTGGATAACATCTTCGATCTGACGCTTCTCATGCTTTCTATTTTTTCTCCTGAGAAGCCGGCGTTCCTCTTTTGCTCGTAGAGCTCACGAGCAGTTCTTGTCCTACTGTGCAGCGCCGATTTGTATGCCTCCTGCTTGGCTGCATGGGCCTGCCAGCATTCTTCGTCAAACCAGGGGTTTCATTTTGGTGGCTGTGTGAAACCCAGCACATTAGAGGCGGCATCTCTAACTGCTTTCTGGCAATGTTGCCACTGGTCTTCGATACTTGATGTTGGCGGCATAGGACTCCTTAAGAGGTTACTTGACACTCGATCAGAGGAGGATGTGGCGATCTCTTGCGATTGTAGCCGTCCGACGTCGAAATTTCTTGCAGCATATCCTTGTTTTGGCCGTTGCCGGGATATTCGTAGCACTACCTTGTCTACGACGAGGTAGTGGTCCTAGTCGATGTTGGCTCCTCGGAAAGTTCGACCATCTAGAATGCTGGACAAGTGCCTTCCGACGATCGTAATGTGATCAATCTGGTTGACGGTTGATTGATCAGGAGATCTCCATGTACCTTTATGGATGTTGAGATGTGGGAACCAGGTGCTTGCTACCACAACATTTCGCCCCGCAGCAAAATCGATCAGCCTCAATCCGTCATCGGAAGTGGTGTCGTGCAGGCTGTGCGTTCCGACTGTTCCGCCAAAGATGTCCTCTTTTCCCAGCTTTGCGTTAAAATCGCCGAGGACAATTATCATGTCATAGCTAGGACATTGCTCATATGTTTTGTCGAGGAGTTCGCAGAATTCGTCTTTGGTGTTTTCCTTTTTCTCTTCTGTGGGGCATGCGCGAATATAAGGCTAATGTTGCCGAATTAAGCCTTGATTCGGATCTGCGTGATGCGTTCGCTAACACATTTGAAGCTCAAGATATTTTGTCTGAGTCTGCTTCCCACGACGAATCCGCATCCAAAGAGTCGCTATTGGTGCTCCCGGTAACAATCACCATATTAGATGTCGCAGTTTTTAATCCTTTTTCTTTGCCCGGTCCATACCATCGCATTTCCTGGATAGCAGTAATGTCTGCTTTGTAGCAGTTGAGAGTCTCCGCTTGTTGTTCGGCAGCACGCGGCCTATTAAGGGACCTAACATTCCACGTGCATATCCGAAATTCGTTGTCCTTTATAAGTTTGCTTGGGTCGTCATCAGTGTATCGGTCCGTTTCGGAGGCCTGTTGTTGCTTCGCAAATAAATTTTTTTCTACGTAGTCGGGAAGTCACCCCGACGTACAACCCGCAACCTGGAGTACCAGGCACTTGATGTGACTCCAAGTACAAGAGCCAGAAAAACCGCTCCTTTTATGGACTGGGCTTCAAATAAGTCGAAGTAGCCCGTAAAAGTGTTCACAAAGTAGTTCAACCTAACTGGAACTGAAGACGCCACCGTTGATTCCAAAAAAAGGAATTCATCCGCTGCCGTCCCTCGTTGGGAGTGCCTTCGACCTGTCGACCATGGTAGGCCCTTCTGCGCGATCGCATAGCTCTAAGCTTCATTGTAGAAGTTACCGTTAGCCGCTCCGCCACGTCAAGGCTTACTCCATGGAGGGTTAAGCTTACACACTAACGAAAATATTTCCATTGAAAAAGTGCATTGCGGCGGTTACAGCATATTCACTCGTAAATCGTAATCGCTTTTTGCAAATCAAAGTTCTGTTAGCTGTCACATTGAAACTAGTTTCTTTTTAAATATTCCAGAATTCTTGAACCGTCAGCTCCAAGTCTGAAACTCTCATAATCAATACCTTCCGTTGGGTCTAAGGAAACCAAATTTCTATTTACGAGCGTAGGCTACAACAAGGTCAGTTTAATTTGCATTTGTTGAGGCTTATTAAAATTAAAATATGGCTTGTTTTCCAGAAACTGAAAAAAACATTTACAAGGACAATAAGATACCGAAAATGAGTCGATCAGAAATGCTGTGGGCAATTCGCAAAGACAACTTAGACGAGTTAAGAACATTACTTTCAACGCAAAAATGTAGTGATACTCAAGATCTTCGAAACACTCTGCTTCATGTGGCTGTTGATTACAACAAGAAAGCAATTACGGAATTCCTTCTCCAAGTTGGGGCCAATCCAAACTCAAACCGTTCATCAACAACACCACTTCACTTTGCTGCAAGAAATGGTAACTTGGAAATTATAGAAATACTCCTTGACCGCGGTGCTGATATAAATGCAAAGGATGCTGGTGGATCTTCCCCCCTCGTGGATGCTGTTGTAAGAGGGAGCGAATATGCAACCGAATTGTTATTAGAACGAGGAGCTCGTTTATTTTCTGACAATGAAGGAAGAACTCCACTTCATCTTGCCGCTACATGGGGTTTGTTGAAAATAACTAAATTCCTTTGAAAAACGGGGCTCCTGTCAACGCGATATACGCAGGATATACACCACTTCACTATGCCTGTATCTCATCTAAAGTAGACGTAGACATCATAGAATTTCTCTTAGGCAATGAAGCTGATGTTGATTTAAAAACTGAAGAAGGGTTGACACCTCTCCATATTGCAAGCCAAAGAGGTAAGGTTCAAGTAATTAATTTGCTTCTTAATCACAGTTCTGATATTGATGGACTTGAAAATAATGGATACACCCCACTTTACTTGGCAATCGAATCCAAAAAGGAAAGTGCTGCACTTATGTTGATACACCGAGGAGCTAAACTTAACGATGAGTTCAGATATGGGCAAACAATTCTTAGTTTGGCACTAGAGCAGAGAATATCGAGTACAGTTGAGGAAATTTTAAACCGCTGTCCTGATCCGCAAGGTGAAATTGAAAAATGTAAAAAAATATTCGAAAATTTAAGTCAAGAGATGATCAACATTCTGTTAAAGTATAGTTTTGATATTGAATTTCTTCTCATTGCAATACGTAAATGCTATATTCAAATTATCGAAAGCGTTTTGAAGGACAGACTTGATTTGACGGCAAGTGTTGATGACTCTTTTTTGCACATTGCTGTCAAAAGCAGACAGATTAAATCAGTCGAAGTCTTAATCGCCCATGGAGCAGATGTTAATGCCAAAGATGAAACTGGAATGACTCCCTTGCTGTATGCAATTCAAGACCTTAATGTAGAGATGACTAAATTACTCATTTCCCATGGAGCTGATGTCCAGATCGCCGCTGATGATGTTGGCAAAACTGCTTTGCTCATGCTTGCGTCATTCGACCATGCCTTTTTAGAGAACTATGCTCCAGATATAGCCAAAATGCTTTTGGCTGCCGGAGCTGATGTAAATGCGGCAACTACAACGGAAAAACTAACCCCGCTTCATGTCGCCTGTGAAAGGAGTAAACCAAAATTAGTTCAAGTTTTCTTGGATCACAATGCTGATGTAAATTTAAGGGATAAAAATGGCAAGACACCACTTCATTTCGCTGCAGGGAAATGCGATAATTCGACTTACACTGAATTATTGCTTGAAAATAAGGCGAACGTAAATTCACAAGATTTCGACGGTCTTACAGCTCTCCACATTGCAATTGATTCAAAAAATATGTACATCGTACAACTACTTCTTAAATTTGGTGCTGACATTAATATCAAGAATAGAAATAACCATACACCAATGGACATACTGAATCGTGGTGGAAGATATTACGGATATTATTATGATGTTTGCTGCCCGACCCTGAAACACGTATTAGCTCTTGAAGCTATCAATTTATACTACGCCAAAGATTCACGATCATTTTTATCAAAATTATATTCGACTGGGCAGATAGAATTGGAAACACACTTTGAAAATTGCAAACAGGAAATTGAAAAGTTGAAATTGGTGAAGGTGCCCGATTATAATTTGACTTGTTACGCCCTGATGACGAGGAGTATTCATTCTGTGGCAAGTTATATAAAAAATGAAGACCTCATTACACATTTTCAATCCGATGACTTTACAACTGAATTCCCAATATATGCGCCGATCATTCAAGGCCGCTTGAGAAATGCTTTCCAAAGACGTCCACTAATTTGCGGTGCAGGTGAATTTTTAAGTTATTATCTTAAACTGCCGCATGTATGCGTTGACCATATACTAAGCTGCTTGAGTTTGGATGATTTGAAGAACGTCAAGGATGCAATGTAAATAGTGGCTTCCTGATGACAGCAGCAATCATCAGACTCCTTAAATCTTATTTAAACAAAACTAAAAATATGTATTATGTGTTCTGTTTGTATGAATTATTATTTTCTTTAATTTTTATTGTTTTTTAAATAAACATAATTACATGAATTGCTGATAAAGATGATGATGAGTTTATTTGGTTAAACGCACTAATGTCGAGAACTATTGGTTCGTAACAGCTAGGCTTGAAATAATATCGCAACAAAAAATTTAAATTGAGACAGCTTAAGGCTGTTTATCGTACCTTTTGACTTTGTGTTATTTTAACACCGCAGTTAGGCTGCGTCCGTCAATATCATTTATGTATTTGAACAACGATAGCAACTTAGAGGTGCTTCCACTTCCATCAATGTCTTTCTCCGTCAATTCCTTTCTTTGGCTGGAGTAGCTATTTAAAGGAGTAAATGGAGCGTGATCACAGAATGTCGCAGAAACTTTTCAACTTTCTGTGACAAAGAAAAAAACGCCTAATGATAGGCAATAAACGAATCTAACAAAGTAGTGTCCTCTGCTCGAATGAACTGGAAACGAGAAATTTTATCGCGGTAAATACTTACTTTTTTATGGTGGCACTACAGTCCAGGGGCCCTACTCTGTAATGCGTTTCGAAAGCAAATATTTTCGAAAACGAATACTTTGTTCTCTCTATTTCTAATTTAGATAAGAAATCGGATTTTTTGTACCTGGCAATGCGTTTCCGAAAGTCATTAGCGTTCGAAAACGTAAATTTTGTTTCTACACCAAGAGAGGTAAAGGTAACGGATTGCAATCCGAAGGTCGTTTTTAAAGGATACAAAAGGAAAACTGTGTTTGGTTGCGTGAAAAAGATAAAATGTAAGTAAGGAAATAATAATTTTATTCAAAATTTAAGCAAATAAATTTCATTACAGGGAATCATCAGCGAAAAATGTGCATACAAAACAAAAGCAATTCTAAATTCTGGTGGAATTCATGTGTGCTCATCCCGATTTGGCCAAGCGACGTTTGAACGCCTCGGACGCGAGAAACACTTCTAACAATTTGTGGGACAGGCTATCGCCTTCTTTTAATGCGGAAGGACCACCAATGAGAGACGGTGTACTTCTCTATTTTCTTCATCCATTCATAGAGCAACCGAGGCCATTTTATTAAGTTTTTATTGAATTATATATTTTTTCTTTAAAAATTAATTTGAACAATCTCGCCTTGTTTGTAATTTGTTTTGTTTTGTTTTTTCTTTTTTGAAATACTTCGAGATTCTTGTTTTGATTTTTGCTTTGACAGATCTAATAAGAAATACTTCGAGACTCGGCAAATCTATTCTATAAAAAGAAATAGTACTAGATGATTTTTTTATTCGATTCGAACATTTTACAGAGTACGAATTCATAAACGAATCGAATATCAGATTCGAATCGGATTGGCTTTCGAAACGCATTACAGGGGCCTGATTATGTGGTTCGCGGCGGACCGTTTTCAATTCTACCTTTCAAATTCGAACCGCGTCGTATTTCCTTAATAACGAATTCGCGGCGAAGCGAACAGATGTCTTCCAATATTCCAGTGATTTGACACTTACAGCCCTATGATGGTAGCCGATCGGAAGAAAATTTTATCCGATTTGTACGAATTTTTCAATTTTCATATGCAGCCCTATCATCGTATCCGATCGTAACAAAATTCTATGCGATTTGTACGAAATATACGAAATTGATATCGTCCTAAGGATTCCGATTGTTAAATCGTACATACCTCAGAAAAAAATTAAAATTTGCGTTGAAGTGTCAAACTCAGAGTAACGCATCACGATTTCATGCGGCGAAAAGCAAAAATCCAACAAACGCTATGCGATGTACAGCGATTAGTTTTTTTTATGCGTCTCCGATTGTTCCGACAGCTAAATTGTATCGGAACATTTGCGGTACGACATGCGTTATTACACGTCAACATTTCCTTTACGAAACGGATACCATGAACAAAATAAATGTTACGATCGGAACTTTGCTATGATCGTAAGATTCTCCGAACGGATACAACGATAGGGCAGATTTTTCGGATAATCTTTCACGTTTAATTTTCCGCGCGATTTTTTCACTATAAACTTGAATTCTATTCAAAATCAAGTTTATAGTGCAAAAATCGCGCGATTTTTGCACTATAAACTTGAATTCTATTCAAAATCAAATCGCGCGATTTTTGCATACTTGCTGTTTGCTAGCGTAGCCAGAGTCGTGCACTACAAATCGAGGGTTAAAACCCCTTGAGCGGCGAAGCCGCCGCATATACTCGCTGTTTGCTACACAAAGCTGATAGTGCAAATTCAGGGGCCCTACTCTGTAATGCGTTTCGAAAGCAAATATTTTCGAAAACGAATATTTTGTACTCTCTATTTCTAATTCGGATAAGAAATCTAGTACTTACGGATTGGCAAATCCGCATTCGTATTTTTCGTACCTGGCAATCAGTTTCCGAAAGTCATTTTGGTTGGAAAACGGAAATTTTCTTTCTACACCAAGAGAGGTAACGGATTGCAATTCGAATGCCGTTTTTAAAGGACACAAAAGGAAAATTGTGTTTAGTTGTGTGAAATAGATAAAATGTAAGTAAGAAAATAATCATTTTATTCAAAATTTAAGCAAATAAATTTCATTACAGGGAATCATCAGCCAAAAATTTGCTCATCCCGATCTGACCAAGGGGCGTTTGAACGCCTCGGACGCGAGAAACACTTCCAACAATTTGGGACAGGCTATCGCCATCTTTTAATGCAGAAGGACCACCAATGAGAGACGGTGTTCGTCTCTATTTTCTTAAGAGCAACCGAGGCCATTTTATTAAGTTTTTATGGAATTATATCTTTTTTCTTTAAAAATTAATTTGAAAATTCTCGCCTTGTTTGTGTTTTGTTTTGTTTTAATTTTTTTTTCCTTTTGATTTTTTTTTTGACAAATCTAATAAGAATTACTTCGAGACTCAGCAAATCTAATAAGAAATACTTCGAGACTCCGCAAATCTAATAAGAAATACTTCGAGACTCTGCAAATCTATTCTATAAATAGAAATAGAACTAGATGATTTTTTTATTCGATTCGAACTTTTTACAGAGTACGAATTCATAAACGAATCGAATATCAGATTCGAATCGGATTGGCTTTCGAAACGCATTACAGAGTAGGGCCCCAGTAAACAGAAATGTAGCGAAAATAAATCAGGAACAAAAAATCCCACCACCGAGCACTGGATGTAGAGTAATGATACAGTTTGAAAGCGAAGAACAACAAAAAAACACATTTTTTGTTGTTCATTTTCCGTGGTTGCATTTCGGTGAAAAGTGCGAACTTTAAAAATTGTTAAAAAATATAAATAAAAGAAAATTTGCTTTAGAAAATTGTTCTTTGATTAGTTTAAATGTGTATTAATTGAATAACACAGTTTTCATATCCGTTTTTGGACAATTTTTGGTGAAATAAGAAAAATAAAAAGCCCCAAATCGGAAAATTAAAAACAATTTTTAATCAATTTTACGGGGTTTCCTCGCCGTAATATTTTAAAGCTGTTCTATAGAGATGCCTACCTCACTGTAAAAAAAAAATCAATTTTTTCCGGGGTTTTCGGTAATGGAAATCGCGATTTTTTTCACTTTAAACTTGATTTTGAATAGAATTCAAGTTTATAGTGAAAAAATCGCGCAATTTTTAATAATTATAATATACCCTCAAGAAATAACATTTTGCTTTAAAAACTTAGCAAAATAACAAAAATTTCCCAAAATATTTCCCAAAAGAACCAATAATCACTACCCATTCGAGCACTTAACACAAGGAAATTATACACATTGCTATGTGTTTGTGTTTGGAAGAACTGTCAAAATACATCCACCATGTTCTTTTCCTAGTGTTTTCGTATAAAAAATAGAAAGTTTAAAAATTAATTAAAAATAGAAAGAAGTGATTCCTCGCCTCGATGTTTTTATATTTGTTTATTAAATACATATATCTTTCAAATAAAAGTGTTTTTTTTGTCAAAATTCAGTTTTCGGTAATTGAAAGTTGAGCCGGTGAACCTTCTGCTCCATTCGCAATCGTCGCATACCGCAAACCGGACCGAAAATCCGTCGAAGAATTTTTCTTTCGAAGGTTCCCAGTATTGATTCCCCTTTTTTAAGTTATCGTTCAACACTCGGCGCCGTTGAGTAGGACTGGTAAATAGCAGACACTGTCGAAAGGAGTGAAGAATTTTGAACCCAGTTGTTTAGCCAAACCGAAGCAGCTGCAATTCGCTATTGTAATTCTTCTTCAAATCTCCACTAAGGTTTCGTTTGTGCGATTGATGTTTGTTCCAAGGTAGGTGAACTCCTTAACTGACTTGAAACTACTGCTACCAACAGTGACGTTTTGTCCTAGGCGGTGGACAGATGTTGCTTTGTTTGTTGATAGCATGTTCTTTGTTTTGTCCATATTCACTTGAAGGGGCCATCGAGCTTCGCCGGTTCTTCAATCGCTGTGAAGGCCTCAATCACAGCTCTCTTGAAGAAGTCACATAACAACGCGTATCCTTGCGTAAACCCTGCGCATGTTTGAAACAACTGATCAGTTATATTACGGTGACCATCCGTTCATTATTATAATGAACAGTTTATTATTTGAACCAAATATTCATTATGAATTATTGTGCACTTTTTCATGACAGGTTGATACTCTTTGAAGTTTTGTCAGTTGAAAGATGTAAATAAAAACTATGGGTACGAGTAGGACTTGAATCCACGACGTTCTGCTTAGCAGCCAACGCACCTAACCACCAAGCCACGGACAATAGGACCAAATTTTTACATGACCAAAAATTAAGGCAAAAAATACTGCAATGTCCCAAAGGCAGTAAGAATTTTTGGTCATTTGTAAAAAATATGAAGAAAAAGTTCGCTGTTGTATCTCCTTCTCCATTCCCCATCAATGCACACGGGGCCAAAGATGACCCGAAGAATTTTCCTCTCGAAACAGCCTAAGGCACATTCATCCGATTTTGTATAGGCCCATTCTTCTGAACCATACAGCAGGACATGGATGATGAGGGTGTTGTACAGTTTAACCTTAGTTGCTCGAGAGAGGGCTTTTCCACTCAGTTGCTTTCTTAGCCCAAAGAAACAGCGATTAGCAAGAGTAATGCTTCGTCTTATCTCAGCGCTGGTGTTATTGCCCGTGTTGACAGCGCAGCCTAGGCAGACAAACTCCTTAACTACCTCCAAGTTGTATGCGTCTATTGTGACGTTCTGTCCGAGCCGTGCGTCGATGTTGGGTGTCCTTACTCGAAGACAGCATGTACTTCGTTTTTCCCTCATTTACCGCTAAACCCATTTTTGTCGCTGTGTTCTTCCCATTATATCAATATCGTCGGCGTACGCGAGAAGTTGAACAGATTTATAGAAGATAGTGCCTCTGGTGTTGACGGTGGAGTTTTGGACTATCTTCTCAAGAACGATGTTAAAGAAATCGCACGACAGTGCATCGCCTTGTCTGAATCCTTTTTTGACGTCGAATGATTCCGTAAACTCATTGCCAACCTTGATAGAGCAGCGTGAGTTCTCCATCGTCATTTTGCACAAGCGAACGAGCTTGGCAGGGATGCCAAAACTAGACATACAGGTGCTGTCATACGCGGCCTTAAAATCAATGAAGACATTTGGAGTTTATAGGTTTTTTCCAGGATCTGCGGCAACGTGAAAATTTGGTCGATGGTAGACTTTCCTGGCCTGAAGCCACATTGATAAGGACCAATCAGATTGTTGACGAAAGGCTTCAGACGTTCACATATTACGGCAGAGAGGATCTTGTAGGCGATGTTAAGCAGACTGATTCGTCTGTAGTTGGCGCAGTTTAGAGTATCTCCCTTTTTCAGGATCGGGCAAACAATGCTGAGGTTCCATTTATCGGGCATGCATTCCTTCGACCTTATATTAGAGATGATTTGGTGCATGCTCCTATGTAGATCGTCGCCTGCGGCTTTGAACAGCTCGGCAGCTAGACCATCTGCTCCAGCGGCTTTGTTGGGTTTCAGCCATGATATTGCTGTTTTCACTTTTTCTAGGTCGGGTTCACGGAATTATTGGCTGTCATCGTGTATGATAAAAGGCTCCTGTCTGACGGCGGCGTTTTGTTCGTCGTCGCCGTTATACAGTCTACAGAAGTGGTCTTTCCAAATCCCCAGCACTGACTGCAGTTCTACTTTGATGTTCCCTTGTTGATCTCTGCAGGCATCGGTTCTTGCCCGATGACCTTGCGCCAGCTGTTTTACCTTCTGATAAAACCTCCGAACTTCATTCCTGCTGTTGGATAACATCTTCGATCTGACGCTTCTCATGCTTTCTATTTTTTCTCCTGAGAAGCCGGCGTTCCTCTTTTGCTCGTAGAGCTCACGAGCAGTTCTTGTCCTACTGTGCAGCGCCGATTTGTATGCCTCCTGCTTGGCTGCATGGGCCTGCCAGCATTCTTCGTCAAACCAGGGGTTTCATTTTGGTGGCTGTGTGAAACCCAGCACATTAGAGGCGGCATCTCTAACTGCTTTCTGGCAATGTTGCCACTGGTCTTCGATACTTGATGTTGGCGGCATAGGACTCCTTAAGAGGTTACTTGACACTCGATCAGAGGAGGATGTGGCGATCTCTTGCGATTGTAGCCGTCCGACGTCGAAATTTCTTGCAGCATATCCTTGTTTTGGCCGTTGCCGGGATATTCGTAGCACTACCTTGTCTACGACGAGGTAGTGGTCCTAGTCGATGTTGGCTCCTCGGAAAGTTCGACCATCTAGAATGCTGGACAAGTGCCTTCCGACGATCGTAATGTGATCAATCTGGTTGACGGTTGATTGATCAGGAGATCTCCATGTACCTTTATGGATGTTGAGATGTGGGAACCAGGTGCTTGCTACCACAACATTTCGCCCCGCAGCAAAATCGATCAGCCTCAATCCGTCATCGGAAGTGGTGTCGTGCAGGCTGTGCGTTCCGACTGTTCCGCCAAAGATGTCCTCTTTTCCCAGCTTTGCGTTAAAATCGCCGAGGACAATTATCATGTCATAGCTAGGACATTGCTCATATGTTTTGTCGAGGAGTTCGCAGAATTCGTCTTTGGTGTTTTCCTTTTTCTCTTCTGTGGGGCATGCGCGCATACAAGGCTAATGTTGCCGAATTAAGCCTTGATTCGGATCTGCGTGATGCGTTCGCTAACACATTTGAAGCTCAAGATATTTTGTCTGAGTCTGCTTCCCACGACGAATCCGCATCCAAAGAGTCGCTATTGGTGCTCCCGGTAACAATCACCATATTAGATGTCGCAGTTTTTAATCCTTTTTCTTTGCCCGGTCCATACCATCGCATTTCCTGGATAGCAGTAATGTCTGCTTTGTAGCAGTTGAGAGTCTCCGCTTGTTGTTCGGCAGCACGCGGCCTATTAAGGGACCTAACATTCCACGTGCATATCCGAAATTCGTTGTCCTTTATAAGTTTGCTTGGGTCGTCATCAGTGTATCGGTCCGTTTCGGAGGCCTGTTGTTGCTTCGCAAATAAATTTTTTTCTACGTAGTCGGGAAGTCACCCCGACGTACAACCCGCAACCTGGAGTACCAGGCACTTGATGTGACTCCAAGTACAAGAGCCAGAAAAACCGCTCCTTTTATGGACTGGGCTTCAAATAAGTCGAAGTAGCCCGTAAAAGTGTTCACAAAGTAGTTCAACCTAACTGGAACTGAAGACGCCACCGTTGATTCCAAAAAAAGGAATTCATCCGCTGCCGTCCCTCGTTGGGAGTGCCTTCGACCTGTCGACCATGGTAGGCCCTTCTGCGCGATCGCATAGCTCTAAGCTTCATTGTAGAAGTTACCGTTAGCCGCTCCGCCACGTCAAGGCTTACTCCATGGAGGGTTAAGCTTACACACTAACGAAAATATTTCCATTGAAAAAGTGCATTGCGGCGGTTACAGCATATTCACTCGTAAATCGTAATCGCTTTTTGCAAATCAAAGTTCTGTTAGCTGTCACATTGAAACTAGTTTCTTTTTAAATATTCCAGAATTCTTGAACCGTCAGCTCCAAGTCTGAAACTCTCATAATCAATACCTTCCGTTGGGTCTAAGGAAACCAAATTTCTATTTACGAGCGTAGGCTACAACAAGGTCAGTTTAATTTGCATTTGTTGAGGCTTATTAAAATTAAAATATGGCTTGTTTTCCAGAAACTGAAAAAAACATTTACAAGGACAATAAGATACCGAAAATGAGTCGATCAGAAATGCTGTGGGCAATTCGCAAAGACAACTTAGACGAGTTAAGAACATTACTTTCAACGCAAAAATGTAGTGATACTCAAGATCTTCGAAACACTCTGCTTCATGAAGCTGTTGATTACAACAAGAAAGCAATTACGGAATTCCTTCTCCAAGTTGGGGCCAATCCAAACTCAAACCGTTCATCAACAACACCACTTCACTTTGCTGCAAGAAATGGTAACTTGGAAATTATAGAAATACTCCTTGACCGCGGTGCTGATATAAATGCAAAGGATGCTGGTGGATCTTCCCCCCTCGTGGATGCTGTTGTAAGAGGGAGCGAATATGCAACCGAATTGTTATTAGAACGAGGAGCTCGTTTATTTTCTGACAATGAAGGAAGAACTCCACTTCATCTTGCCGCTACATGGGGTTTGTTGAAAATAACTAAATTGCTTTTGAAAAACGGGGCTCCTGTCAACGCGATATACGCAGGATATACACCACTTCACTATGCCTGTATCTCATCTAAAGTAGACGTAGACATCATAGAATTTCTCTTAAGCAATGAAGCTGATGTTGATTTAAAAACTGAAGAAGGGTTGACACCTCTCCATATTGCAAGCCAAAGAGGTAAGGTTCAAGTAATTAATTTGCTTCTTAATCACAGTTCTGATATTGATGGACGTGAAAATAATGGATACACCCCACTTTACTTGGCAATCGAATCCAAAAAGGAAAGTGCTGCACTTATGTTGATACACCGAGGAGCTAAACTTAACGATGAGTTCAGATATGGGCAAACAATTCTTAGTTTGGCACTAGAGCAGAGAATATCGAGTACAGTTGAGGAAATTTTAAACCGCTGTCCTGATCCGCAAGGTGAAATTGAAAAATGTAAAAAAATATTCGAAAATTTAAGTCAAGAGATGATCAACATTCTGTTAAAGTATAGTTTTGATATTGAATTTCTTCTCATTGCAATACGTAAATGCTATATTCAAATTATCGAAAGCGTTTTGAAGGACAGACTTGATTTGACGGCAAGTGTTGATGACTCTTTTTTGCACATTGCTGTCAAAAGCAGACAGATTAAATCAGTCGAAGTCTTAATCGCCCATGGAGCAGATGTTAATGCCAAAGATGAAACTGGAATGACTCCCTTGCTGTATGCAATTCAAGACCTTAATGTAGAGATGACTAAATTACTCATTTCCCATGGAGCTGATGTCCAGATCGCCGCTGATGATGTTGGCAAAACTGCTTTGCTCATGCTTGCGTCATTCGACCATGCCTTTTTAGAGAACTATGCTCCAGATATAGCCAAAATGCTTTTGGCTGCCGGAGCTGATGTAAATGCGGCAACTACAACGGAAAAACTAACCCCGCTTCATGTCGCCTGTGAAAGGAGTAAACCAAAATTAGTTCAAGTTTTCTTGGATCACAATGCTGATGTAAATTTAAGGGATAAAAATGGCAAGACACCACTTCATTTCGCTGCAGGGAAATGCGATAATTCGACTTACACTGAATTATTGCTTGAAAATAAGGCGAACGTAAATTCACAAGATTTCGACGGTCTTACAGCTCTCCACATTGCAATTGATTCAAAAAATATGTACATCGTACAACTACTTCTTAAATTTGGTGCTGACATTAATATCAAGAATAGAAATAACCATACACCAATGGACATACTGAATCGTGGTGGAAGATATTACGGATATTATTATGATGTTTGCTGCCCGACCCTGAAACACGTATTAGCTCTTGAAGCTATCAATTTATACTACGCCAAAGATTCACGATCATTTTTATCAAAATTATATTCGACTGGGCAGATAGAATTGGAAACACACTTTGAAAATTGCAAACAGGAAATTGAAAAGTTGAAATTGGTGAAGGTGCCCGATTATAATTTGACTTGTTACGCCCTGATGACGAGGAGTATTCATTCTGTGGCAAGTTATATAAAAAATGAAGACCTCATTACACATTTTCAATCCGATGACTTTACAACTGAATTCCCAATATATGCGCCGATCATTCAAGGCCGCTTGAGAAATGCTTTCCAAAGACGTCCACTAATTTGCGGTGCAGGTGAATTTTTAAGTTATTATCTTAAACTGCCGCATGTATGCGTTGACCATATACTAAGCTGCTTGAGTTTGGATGATTTGAAGAACGTCAAGGATGCAATGTAAATAGTGGCTTCCTGATGACAGCAGCAATCATCAGACTCCTTAAATCTTATTTAAACAAAACTAAAAATATGTATTATGTGTTCTGTTTGTATGAATTATTATTTTCTTTAATTTTTATTGTTTTTTAAATAAACATAATTACATGAATTGCTGATAAAGATGATGATGAGTTTATTTGGTTAAACGCACTAATGTCGAGAACTATTGGTTCGTAACAGCTAGGCTTGAAATAATATCGCAACAAAAAATTTAAATTGAGACAGCTTTAGGCTGTTTATCGTACCTTTTGACTTTGTGTTATTTTAACACCGCAGTTAGGCTGCGTCCGTCAATATCATTTATGTATTTGAACAACGATAGCAACTTAGAGGTGCTTCCACTTCCATCAATGTCTTTCTCCGTCAATTCCTTTCTTTGGCTGGAGTAGCTATTTAAAGGAGTAAATGGAGCGTGATCACAGAATGTCGCAGAAACTTTTCAACTTTCTGTGACAAAGAAAAAAACGCCTAATGATAGGCAATAAACGAATCTAACAAAGTAGTGTCCTCTGCTCGAATGAACTGGAAACGAGAAATTTTATCGCGGTAAATACTTACTTTTTTATGGTGGCACTACAGTCCAGGGGCCCTACTCTGTAATGCGTTTCGAAAGCAAATATTTTCGAAAACGAATACTTTGTTCTCTCTATTTCTAATTTAGATAAGAAATCGGATTTTTTGTACCTGGCAATGCGTTTCCGAAAGTCATTAGCGTTCGAAAACGTAAATTTTGTTTCTACACCAAGAGAGGTAAAGGTAACGGATTGCAATCCGAAGGTCGTTTTTAAAGGATACAAAAGGAAAACTGTGTTTGGTTGCGTGAAAAAGATAAAATGTAAGTAAGGAAATAATAATTTTATTCAAAATTTAAGCAAATAAATTTCATTACAGGGAATCATCAGCGAAAAATGTGCATACAAAACAAAAGCAATTCTAAATTCTGGTGGAATTCATGTGTGCTCATCCCGATTTGGCCAAGCGACGTTTGAACGCCTCGGACGCGAGAAACACTTCTAACAATTTGTGGGACAGGCTATCGCCTTCTTTTAATGCGGAAGGACCACCAATGAGAGACGGTGTACTTCTCTATTTTCTTCATCCATTCATAGAGCAACCGAGGCCATTTTATTAAGTTTTTATTGAATTATATATTTTTTCTTTAAAAATTAATTTGAACAATCTCGCCTTGTTTGTAATTTGTTTTGTTTTGTTTTTTCTTTTTTGAAATACTTCGAGATTCTTGTTTTGATTTTTGCTTTGACAGATCTAATAAGAAATACTTCGAGACTCGGCAAATCTATTCTATAAAAAGAAATAGTACTAGATGATTTTTTTATTCGATTCGAACATTTTACAGAGTACGAATTCATAAACGAATCGAATATCAGATTCGAATCGGATTGGCTTTCGAAACGCATTACAGGGGCCTGATTATGTGGTTCGCGGCGGACCGTTTTCAATTCTACCTTTCAAATTCGAACCGCGTCGTATTTCCTTAATAACGAATTCGCGGCGAAGCGAACAGATGTCTTCCAATATTCCAGTGATTTGACACTTACAGCCCTATGATGGTAGCCGATCGGAAGAAAATTTTATCCGATTTGTACGAATTTTTCAATTTTCATATGCAGCCCTATCATCGTATCCGATCGTAACAAAATTCTATGCGATTTGTACGAAATATACGAAATTGATATCGTCCTAAGGATTCCGATTGTTAAATCGTACATACCTCAGAAAAAAATTAAAATTTGCGTTGAAGTGTCAAACTCAGAGTAACGCATCACGATTTCATGCGGCGAAAAGCAAAAATCCAACAAACGCTATGCGATGTACAGCGATTAGTTTTTTGTATGCGTCTCCGATTGTTCCGACAGCTAAATTGTGTCGGAACATTTGCGGTACGACATGCGTTATTACACGTCAACATTTCCTTTACGAAACGGATACCATGAACAAAATAAATGTTACGATCGGAACTTTGCTACGATCGTAAGTTTCTCCGAACGGATACGACGATAGGGCTGATGATTTTAACCCTTCCGACAGTAAAATCGGACAGATCTACGAAAAAAAAATCTTAGTAGCGTTGAAAATTTAAAATACATGCGATGCTATGCAGTGAACTGTCAAAATATTTGCGACGCGTTGTGCTTTGCGCATTTTTTTTCTTTCCGATTCTTCCCGATAGAAAATTAAACGTGAAAGATTATCCGAAAAATCTGCCCTATCGTTGTATCCGTTCGGAGAATCTTACGATCGTAGCAAAGTTCCGATCGTAACATTTATTTTGTTCGTGGTATCCGTTTCGTAAAGGAAATGTTGTCGTGTAACAACGCATGTATTTCCGCAAATGTTCCGCCAAACTTTAGCTGTCGGAACAATCGGAGACGTATAAAACAAAACAATCGCTATGAATCGCAAAACGTAAATGGAATTTTTCATTTTCACTGCATGAAATTGCAATGCGTTACTCTGAGTTTGACATTTCAACGCAAATTTGAATTTTTTTCTGAGGTATCTACGATTTAACAATCGGAACACCTACGATGATACAAAATTCGTATATTTCGTAATAATCGGATACAATTTTGTTACGATCGGATACGATGATTGGGCTGAATATAAAAGCCAAAAAAAGTGCGTTGTTTGACGTCAATTTTTCTTCTCAAATTCGGGTACCGTGAATACAAAAATCTTCCGATCGGAACTTTTCTCATGCCAAGTTGATCCAAAACCAAAGAAAAAGAGAGAAAGAAAAGAAAACACAAATGAAACTACTATGCCGGACGGACATTGCCACTAGAGGGCGCCGAGATGTAATTCGGCATGGCCGTATCCCACCCCACCGTGGAAGTCCGTTGGCCAAACGATGTTTAGACTTCCCCTAATATACACCAGATGAAAGACTGACTCACCGTTCCATTGGAGGCAGAAGGAGAAACGTAAAAAAAAAGACCATGGAAGACGAAAAAGGCACCGACTGGCATAGTGTTGAGATGCTTACACCAGCTCTTCGTGACACAGTGGTGGAATGCCAGTAGAGAACCGCGAAGACCAGTGTGTTGTGACCAGAAGTGTTTTTGCCGATAATATTATAGACTTCCAATAAAACTAAAACTAGAGCTAGTGTGCAGAGTTCGTGCTTTCATTATTGTTGAGACTGTCTCGAATTACAATAAAAGTGTTCGTTATGTCATTGCAAGATGAAGCAAGTTTTTTTTTTTTTTTTTTTATTAATTGATGACGAGCAGTTACAATGGAAGTGACAGCTGACAAGTAACAATTATGGTAAGTAAGTATGTGTTTCATGTGGTTCTTATGTTCACTATTGTACTTTCGTTATCAGGTCCACAACAAAACACTGGACAAGAAGGGAGCATACAATGAAGCCGGCGAGGACAGTGAAAAAGGACCATCACTGACAACAAGTAGGTGGTTGCTTAACTGTTTTAAATTAAGTTTTAGTTAGTGTTAAGGGTTGCATGCAATCATATTTATACGCGTTAGTCGTGGGGAAGAATCCCACAAGGCCGGGCATAAAAAGAAATGTATATTTACCTCAAGATAAACACATAGTTCTATAATCCAAGGTTTGTCGAGACATAAGACAATGAATGCCTAGTTTCAGGTAAAAATTCAAATAATAAAAATAAGCATGCAATCTACCAATAAATAAGCTGAATAAATTAAAGACTAAATAAATAATAAAAAAGGAATAAATAAGTAAAAAAAAATTAAAATATTGCACAATTTGTATAAATAAAAAGTTATAGTAGATATCACAGTAGGTTGTTTAGAGCCTAAAGGCTTGATGTTAGTAAATATCACAGTCTATTAGGTTAGTAAGTATCACAGTCTATTAGGTTAGTAAATATCACAGATTGAATAAAAAGTCTGTTGAATAAAAAGGTTTGTAAATATCACAGTTGGAAAAAAGAGTCAATTGGTTAAAATAAAAAAGATCTAAAACTAAGTATCACAGGTATAAATAAGAGGATATTTTAATAACTAATAATAAATTAACATGAATGACGGACTAGATAATAAATAAATAAATAAATAAATAGTTCAATAATTTAACACAAATTACATAGAAAAACAATAAATTAAACAAGCAATGTAGATTAAATGACGATAGTATAGGCCTTATTTCACTGTTTGATGTCTTTCGCATGGAAAATTCCTATGATTTTACCGGACAAATTTTCTAGCTCGTACAAATTCTTGCCAATTGGTTTGACTATCCTACATTTTACGAATTTAGGACATAGTTTGGCACTCAAGTATTTGGAGCTATCGCTAAGTACAAAGTTTCTCCTAAAAACTTCTTGCCCTGGTAGAAATCGTATGTCGCGAGTACGAGTACGAGTACGAGTATTGTACTTTTGAGCACTTTTTTCTCCAGCTTTAGATATTGAGGCCTTGATTTTGTTGCGCACTTTGGCTTGCCTAGTCATAATTGTGACTTCGCCGTCCTCGACAGAGTTCAACTGCTTCGCTAGATCGTAGTTACTGCCATGAGTCATCATGTTGACCCCAAATAACGCGAAGTATGGCGTCACTCCAGTAGAAGTGTGAACAGCACTTCTTAGGGCACATGCTATCTCGCTGAGATGTAGATCCCAATAGCGTTGGTCATCTTTTAGGTAGGATCGAACGGCAGCAAGGAGTGTACGGTTGACTCTTTCAGAAGCGTTCGATTGAGGCGAGTAGTAAGCCGTTCTGAAATGCCTAACACCATACGTCTTCAAGAAATTTTGGAATTCCTTTGAAAGGAATTGTTTGCCGTTATCAGAGTGAATGATCTGTGGCACTCCAAATGTATGAAAAACGGTTTCTTGTAAAAATTTAATCACGTTTGAAGAATTGGCATTTTTCATGGACTTCAAAAAGACGAACTTAGACATATGGTCAAGGACTACAAAGACAAAACAGTTGTTAGTTAGTTAGTTTATTTTTGAGTCATCAGCGAGCAGTCATACGAGAGTGTCGTGGGGTGCGTGCTTTGTGTATTGAAAGTTTGCTTTGTGATCTCTAAAATCAAAAAACTCAAAATGAATTGTTTGATTTGCTTAGATAAGCTGGATGATAAAACAAAATCCATAATAACTTGTGCGGTCTGTTCATTTTCATATCATTTCGCTTTTGTTAATATTACAAACTCCGATTTTGACTACTTAATAGAGAATAATATTAAATATCGCTGCAAAAATTGTAATTCTCTGAGAAGAAATTCACAGCAACAACAGCAACAACAGCAAATTATTAATTCTCCGTTATCAAAACAAAACAAAAGTGACAAAAATGACGACAGTACAACAACAGAAAACACCGAACCCGCAAACCAACAACAATCGAAACCCAAAACACTCGCAACAAGAAATAGAGAAAAAGCAACAACAGAAAAAAGGTAACAAAAAAAGACCTGCGTCTTCGCCATCCCAACCGTCATCAAAACACAATAAGAATTCTACAATCTCGCGCTTCTTTAATAAGAGTGAACATACACTTCAGTCACCCGCTTCTGCTTCTACTCCACCATCGAACTCTTTGCCGCCACCAACACCATCGCAGCAGTTAGACATGCAACACAGTGACTCAATAACACTTCAGTTACTATATACAGAAATTATTAACCTAAAGCAAATCAACACCGATTTTCTCACTTCAATGAAGGCTTTAATAGATGTAATGTGCTAGTGTTGGCTTTGAGATGTGCGTTAAGCACCGTTTGCACTAGGTCGGTGGACTGGCATGCTTGTGGTTGCTCGGCTCGAGCTCGCCGGATGTCGCGGGATCTTGTCCGCCTCCCTGGTGAACCAACCCATTACTTTTTAATCATGCCAAGGGTGATCCATTTTAAATAATAGAAGAAAGAGAAACACAAAAGAAACTATTATACCGGACGGACATTGCCACTAGAGGGTGCCGAGATGTTGTTCGGCATGGCCGTATCCCACCCCACCGTGGAAGTCCGTTGGCCAAACGATGTTTGGACTTCCCCTATTAAACACCGGATGAAAGACACCACTCACCGTTTCATACGCTTACCGTTTCGCCTCCGAATGTTCATGTTACCGTCAGCATCCCCTGAAATGAAAAAGCTTAACTGGCCATCAAGCTATAAGCTTGATAATGAAAAGACCAATCATACCTTTGGTACATTTAAACAAATTTTAATTCACATCGGAATTTATGAATACAAAAAAATGTAAAATAAAAAGAATTACCAAATAAAAGATAGACTATTATACCTCGTAGCGGTCAAGGAAATGAATAAAGTTTATGGGATTTATAATATTAAAGTAATTTACTAATTTCTCCTCTTTTCCTTATTCGCTCTTTGTTTCGAACAATATCTTGTAAGAACTTGGAAACCTTTCAGGGTGCCTGCCTAAAATTGAATTCAATTTTCTTGCCCCCCAGTTTCTCCACCAAAAGAAAATATTCAACTCGTTGAAAACTAAAAGCTAAAACTAAAAAAAAGAAGAATTAGGCACTTATAGACCACTTATTAAACTACGGATCCAAATTAACTGTCTTTTTTTCTCAGTTCCCTTTCACGCTTTAAGGATTTATTTAACAAAAAATTTAGATTTAAATTAAACAGTTAAAGGTAATAATTATCATTCAAAGAAAAATCTTAATTGATTATAGAAAATTAAATTAAATTAATAAAAAGCAAAAAAAAAATATAACATTAAAACTAAGTAACAAAATCGAAAAACAATTATTTACAAAAAAAAGTAACCGATGGTAACCCTGAACTCTTCAATAGAAACTTTGTTTCCTTTTTGGCTGCTTAACTCAAAGCAAAAATCAAAGGCCTTCGTATGTGGGTTCTGCAATCTGAATGAATTTGGTACCTCGGTTTGTGGCTTTGCTAAGTGGATTTGGTTCGGATATGGAAAATTTCCCAACGGCGATCACCTTCTGCTCGAACCGCAGTGATCGCCGTATAAGACCTAGTAAACAAATTTCGTGGTTTTATACTTTGAAAAGACTTAATAGTTTGTTCATATAAATTATAGGAAAACATCTACAAATATATATATATTCTTTTGAAATGCAAACTAATCTTAGGACCACTAATATACTTTTATTGCATACTATGGTCAATATAGTGTAAGAAGGTAATTTCATCACTCACCAAATGAAGCTTGTGTGCAAAACACGCTTTAGCCTTTGTGTCGTATGTCGTTTTTTTGTTGTTGTTTGTGTATTGAATAGGGTGGGTTTTGTGTTTATTTAAATGTTTATTGTTGTATACTATGGCCGCACTTTTAATGCACTTTAGTATCACTTTTGTTGTAATATTATTGTCTGTATTTGAGTGTAGGAAAAGTTAATTTCAAAAATCTCACATCAAAGGTACATTTATAAAAAAAAATTTAGCGTACAAAATTAGGCACAATCGACACAACAGTTGAACGTTGGACTTTACAGGCACCATTGAACGTATATTGCCTTTTGTAATGCCAAGAATCCCAACGGAGCGAATTGGTGCTCTCAAAAATTAACCGTCGGATTCCGGTTCTCAAATTCTATCATCCGATTTTGATGCCCAATCAGACAATCCCATGATAATTTAAGAGATTTTCAGACGAAAAAAAAGCTTTTCCCTCAATTTTCTCGGTGGGTTGCAACAACAAAAACACCCTATTCTAATGCATTTCTAATTGCATTCACCCACACCAAGCTACATACTCATAAATCAAAATTGACAATTTCGATCACTAGATCAATACATATCCCAAATTGGGGAATTTATGGATATTTACTCAAACATTGACATGAAACAGCGTATAAGAGTCAATGACACAATACAATCACATAAAAAGACTAGATCGTAAAAAATACCCAATGGGAAATTATAGATCGTATAGATCTTTACTATCCCTATTTAATTATCTGTGGCAACATTCAGTGCAAAACAGCAACAAAATTTAAAATGTCAAATGCAACGAAGTAAACAACAAGTACAAGTTCAGCAGGTAAGTTTATTTCAATTTTGCTTTTATTTTTGATGAATTATTTACTTAAAATAGTACATTTGTTAAAATGTAATAATTATTTCCATCAATTTCTTTTCAGTTTTAACTATCCCCTGACGTTTGATGGGAAAAAAGGAATCCAGCAAATCACCGATAAGAATTCAAAAGGTAAGTGCACAGAACTCAAAATCCAAAAAAATTTTGTTTGCATTATTCTAGTTTCAGATTCAGCAGTGCCGGCCCAACCAAACCAATGCAAAATGTGTCGAATTTCATCAACCAAAATGTTCGCCCCCTGCTGTTAAAAGTATCATTTCCAGATACTTGGTTAATATTGTGCCAAAGATGAAAAAAACTATAAATGTTGTGCTATTCGCGGATGTGTTGGTGCTGATCCTCAACTGAAGGACAACAAGGAACATCCCGTTGTTACTTTTTGTGGTTGGGCACAAATTTCCTTTTTCATTGATCGTCCAGAAGCATTCGGAAATGTCCAGAAGTATTCTGAAAACACTCCATTGGACTGACTATGACAAAAAGGATGCTTCTGAGAACAGCAGGACTCTTTTGTTCTGAAAACAATGGAGAACGACAAAAGCACTGACTGGCATAGTGTGGAGGTGTTTACACCAGCCCTACGTGACAGTGATGGAATGCCAGTATAGAACCGCGAAGACCAGCATGAGTGTCGTTGCCGATGACATTATTTACTTCGGTTAAAACTTGAATCAGAGCTACAGTGTTCAAAGTTCATGCATGCATTGTTGTCGATTATATCTCGAATTAAAATAAGTGTTCTCGTTATGTCATCGTAACAAGAAGCATGTTTTTGTTTATTTATTGAAGGGGACGGGCGATTACAATGACAGCGACATCTAACAATGGTAAGTAAGTAAAATAAAGTGTGGTTCTTTATTTCATTATTTGTAATTCGTTTTGAGGTCCACAACAAAACACTGGACAAGAAGGGAGCATACAATGAAGCCGGCGAGGACAGTGAAGAAGGACCGTTACTGAAAACAAGTAGGTGGTTGTTTGATGGTTGCTTAGTTTAGTTTTAATTAGGGTTTAGGATTGCATGTCATCATATTTCAACGCATTAGATGTGGGGAAGAATCCCACAAGGCCGGGCATATAATAAGATTGTACACTTAAATAAGTTTCATGTTTTCCTTTGGAGCTTGTCATGGTTGCCAAAGAGACCAAAAACAATGAATGCCTAGTTCGGGTATAAAGGCAAATAAATAAGCATGCAAATTACTAATAAATAAGTGACACGAAGTTTATTAACTAGACTAAAATAAATAATAAAAAGAATAAGTAAGTTAAGGTTAAAATATTGCACAGTTGGTAAAAATTAAAAGTTAAAGTAGATATCACAGAAGGTTGTTTAGAGCCTAAAGGCTTGATGTTAGTAAGTATCACAGTCTATTAGGTTAGTAAATATTACAGATTGCCATTGAAGTTAATTAATTAAAAGTTTAACTCATTAATAGATATCACAGTTTGAATAAAAAGTCAGTTGAATAAAAGGTATGTAAATATCACAGTTGGAAAAATCAGTCAATTGGTTAAAATAAAAAAGAATCTAAAACTAAGTATCACAGGTATAAAATAAGTGGATATTTTAATAAATAATAATAAATTAACACGAATGACGGACTAAATAATAAATAAATAAATAATTCAATAATTTAACACAAATTACATAGCAAAACATTTATTTAACAAGTAATGTAGATGACTAGTTGACGAAAATTAAGGCCTTATTTCATTGTTTTATGTCTTTTGCGTGGAAAATTCCTATGGTTTTACCGGACAAATTTTCTAGCTCGTACAAATTCTTGCCAATTGGTCTGACTATCCTACATTTTACGAATTTGGGACAAAGTTTGGCACTCAAGTATTTGGAGCTATCGCTAAGTACAAAATTTCTTCTAAACACTTCTTGCCCCGGCAGAAAACGGATATCGCGAGTACGAGTATTGTACTTTTGCGCACTTTTTTCTCCCGCTTTTGCTATAGAAGCCTTAATTTTGTTGCGCACTATTTGCAATTTAGCTTGCCTAGTCATAATTGTGACTTCACCGTCCTCGACAGAGTTCAATTGCTTCGCTAGATCGTAGTTACTGCCATGGGTCATCATGTTGACACCGAATAAGGCGAAGTATGGTGTCACTCCTGTCGAAGTGTGAACAGCACTTCTTAGGGCACATGCTATCTCGCTGAGATGCAGATCCCAATCGCGTTGGTCCTCTTTTAAGTAGGATCGAATGGCTGCCAGGAGTGTTCGATTAACTCTTTCCGAGGCATTCGATTGAGGCGAATAGTTTGCCGTTCTAAAATGCCTAACACCATATGACTTCAGGAAATTTTGGAACTCTTTTGATAGGAATTGTTTGCCATTATCCGAGTGAATGATTTGTGGCACTCCAAAGGTATGGAAAACTGTTTCCTGTAAAAATTTGATAATGTTCGAAGAATTGGCATTCTTCATGGACTTCAAAAAGACAAACTTAGACATATGATCAAGGACTACAAAAACGAAACAATTACCAGACTTGGAACGAGGATACGGGCCTAAAAAGTCTACATATAACTTTTGAAATGGACGGTCTACATTGAACTCACTTGACATAGGGGGACGAAGGACTTGATTGGACGGTTTACACTGAGTACACACATCACAATTTGAAACATAGTCGCGTATTTGCACCGTCATGTTCGGCCAATAAAAATATTCGCGAATCCTTTGAAGTGTTTTTACCACTCCGCCATGCGCAACATTTGGTGGATTATGGGCACTTTCAATGATCCCGTTGGTGAGGCCTGATGGTACCCACAAACACCAATTGTGTTCACTTGTTGGGCTATCATTGGAAGGGAAGGCTCGCTTATACACGAAGTCATCTTCGACTTTAATGTCGGGTAAGGAATCTTGATTTTCATTGACGGTTGCAATTAGGGACAAATACTCTTCGGATTTGAATTCTTCCGAATTTAAATCAACTAATGGCGCTATATTTTCAAAAGCAAGAGCCTCAAGCTCTACAAAGACTCTAGACAGGGTATCAGGAACGACATTAAGGCTACCTTTACGGTGTTCGATAGCGAACGAAAACGCTTGGAGTTGCAAGCTCCACCGCGCGAGTCTCCCACTGAGATCCTTAAGGCTCATTAGCCACTTAAGGCTCGAGTGGTCTGTTATGACCGTAAAAATCATTCCTTCCACATATGGCCGAAATCTCTGTATAGCCAGAACTGCTGCGAGACATTCTTTCTCTGTCACGCTATAATTTTGCTGGGCCTTGTTAAGCTTTTGTGAGAAAAATGAAATAGGGGTTTCTTCGTTGGCGTCGTTTCTCTGGAAGAGCACCGCCCCTACCCCTGTGTCAGATGCATCGCACTGAATATAAAATGGCTTTCCGAAGTTTGGGTGCGTCAAAACCGGAGCCTCAGATAAAGCTTTCTTCAGCTTTCCAAATGCCTCCAGAGCTTCTTCCGTCATTTTAAATTTTGTGTTGCCTTTTTTCAGGGTGTCAGTGATTGGAGCTGTCAAAGATGAAAATTCCCGTATAAACCTACGGTACCACCCTGCTAAACCAAGCAGCCGGCGTACCTGTTTTGCCGATTTAGGGATCGGAAAGTTCTCGATCGCCTCAACTTTTGCTGGATCAGTTTTGATAGTCCCACCACCAACGATGAAGCCAAGATACCTCAATTCTCTGAAGCAGAATTTGGACTTCGATACGTTGATGGTGAGTCCAGCCTTGTGAGATATGATCTTCGAAATTGGGAGCTATGACGAGCAAGTCATCGAGGTACACGAATACACGATCCCGTAACCTGGATGGAATGACCTTGTCCATTAACTGGCATAACCTTTGGGCAGCATTACACAGTCCAAAGGGCATGACAGTAAAATGGTACAAGGGCCTTCCCGGTATTGTGAAAGCAGTTTTCTCTCTACTCTGCTCCTCCAGCGGTATTTGCCAGAATGCGTCTTTGAGATCGATACTACTTATATAAATAGTATCTTTAAGACGACTGAAGATCCCTTCGAGATTGGGGAGAGGATAAGCATTCTTTTTAGTCACGGCGTTCAGCTTTCGTGAGTCAAGACACAGGCGATTTTTGCCGGGCTTCTGTATCAAGACCAACTATTTCAGGGGCAAGGCCGAATACTCTCCAGAAATCGACACCAAGGTATAATTCTTGATCCAAATTGGGGACAAGATAAAACAAAATGGTATGTGTTGCATTTTTGTAGGTTACTTTAAGATTAATTCTACCGAGGATTGCTTGACATTTGCCATCTGCAGTCTTCACGTTAGATGAAAAGGGAGTTATTGGTTTATTTAATTTCTGTATGAAATCATTGCATCCTTTTCCAAGGACGCTAACGCTCGCACCACTGTCGAGCAATCCAAAGACTTCTTCGTTTTCAATCTTGACCTTTGCATAAGGTCTGGGATCATTGGTAATAATTGTAGATAATAAGTTATTTCTTAATTGTTTTCTTATTTTAAAACGTTTTCTAGTGTTAAGTATTTTGTTCTTTACTTTTCCACCGAAAATTCTGGCCTTAGCTTCATTGTATTCAAATATTCTTATGTGTAAGGGCTTAACGCTACTAAATTTTTTATTTGAATTCAAGTTTTCTGTAACGGGGTCACTACGATCCTGTTTCAAAATTGTAATTTTAGAACTATCTGAAAATTGTTCAATACTTATTGGGGGTGATTCGAGGACTCGGGGTTCGTCTTTGAACACGACTCCCCCGTCGAAATCGTGCTCTTCGACAGGTTTTTCTGCCGACACTTCGGGCAAGTGGCAACTATATAATTTGCTTCCCCGCACTTAAAGCAAAAGATATTCACTTTAGGCGAGGGGCACTCCCAATATAGATGTCCATCTACCTTGCAATTCCAGCAAGTCAGGACTCTATTCGGCGGTCTAGGCCTATGCTTTTCAGCATATTGCATCGCGGCCACGTACTCGTCGTAAGGCTCTTCGTCTTCGATCGCATGCATTTCGTTAACGTGCATCTTAAGTGGTGGGCGATAATATCTAGGAGCTTGTGGTGGTCTAACCGGGAACGCATTTTCAGCTTCTTTACAGGCGAATCTTAATTGATCAAAATTGAAAATTGATATTGGGTATACCAATTTTCCAATTTGATCATTAAGATTACGCTTGATCATTCTAATGAGCTCGATTTCGGGAATCGGAATGGTCAATTGAGATCGGATTTTCGCAATTGCCGAGAAATAGCTGTCGCAAGATTCAGTTGGACCTTGCTTGCGATCTGAGATCTCGCTCATAATCTCAAAATCTGATTTGCAATTGCGAAAATGAAGCTTTATTGCATCTCGCAAAGTTGGCCAGTCTGAGTTATGATTGAATTTGATGAACTCCCAGTACCAACGTTCGGCATCTCCAGAAAGAGTAAGGTGAAATTGCCTTAATATTTCGGACCAGGGGCATTGGTACTGGTGCTGCAGAAATTCGAGCCGGTGAACGAAGTCTTCAACAGACAAATTTTCCGGCTTCCCATCGTACTTCAAACCCCATCGATCCAACTTAACAGGCTCATGGTGATTTCTATTAGGATTAGGATTCGTATATGGATCCCGATTCGAATACACGGGGTTTTGATTACCAACGTTACCTTGACTTCGACCATAGTCGCCTGGAGGTTGTGATCCATGATCCGAAAATCGATGAATGGGTTTGAATACATTACTTGTATGTGCAAATGCACTGGGGAATAACTGTTCCGAATTATGTAACCCATGATCAATGAAGGGCTGCTGATAAGATGTATTTTGATTCTGAAAACGTTGTCCCGGCTGAAATTGTTGGCTCGGAAAAGATCTGTTCTGCTGTAATGGTGGATGATATTCCAGCTGTAATTGTTGTTGTTGTCTGGATTGGGTTCTTTGGCTTGGCTGTGAGTAACCAGGCCCATTTGAGTTGCTCTGGGAATTCTTACGACCGTTCACGGCAACCTGAACCGGAATGGTTTGTGGTCTTGGCAATGCGTTTGTTTGCAAATTTTGGTGTGGTCGATGATATGGTTGTGTTTGTTGTTGTTGTTGACTATTGTGTGAAGGACCTGGTTTGTTGGCTGGATTTGGTTGGGAAGACGTTTTCACACTGCTCTCCTCACGTCTAAGAGGTAGGGTAGCAGTGTTCATGTCTCCCAAAAACTCAATAAAATTTTCCCTCATCATTTTCTTGAGGCTTTCAGAAATCTCTGATTTCATTGATTCAGCATAAGATGAAAATGCATTGACAATGGTCAAATTAATATAAGCCTTCATGCTCTCCTGTTCTGATTTTTTTGGCCTTAATTCGTTATTACCATGGGGAACACTATTGACGGGTTTTTCCATAATGGGCTCATCACGGACCTTGTTAATTACATCCATTTCACGGCCCGCTGCGCCTAAATGACTCAAACTACTGTAGCTTGGGGCGGTGATGGAATCAGATTCTGTAGAAACATTTTCTGAACGCTGACCTAAAGGGTTATTTAAATCGTTGCTGTTCGACTCGAAGTTAGCTTGCTCATAAATTGGGGTGTCTTGATTCTGGATGTTTTCGTCTTGCTCTCTAGGGATTATAATGGGATTATGTTCTATAGGAGTTCGAAGAACTCGAGGTGGAGGTATTTGTTCTCCTAGAGTGTCGGGGTCGAAAATCGGATGGATTGAAGGATTGGAGCCAGCATCCGACTGAAAAATGTTGGGATTACTATGGCTATTATTATGGCCAGTTAAAGAATTGTTGAAAAGCATGGGGCTCATACTATTCAGCAAACGCTCTTGTGCGTTCTGCGCAGCAGAAGAGCGCAAAGTCTTTTTAATGGCCCCATATTCTGAGCTTTTCTTCATTTTGGTTTTCTCAGGTGAGTATTTGGTATCTTAAAACAAATTATATATATATATTTTAATTGATATATTCTTCCCTTTTCAGGTTTTAATTTAGTTTTAAGACAAATAAATAAGTAAACAAAAACAAAAAAAATAAATATGTAAAGAAAAAATAGAAAAAAAACAAAAAAAATAATAAATTAACAAAAATTTTAATAAATTAACAAAAAAAAATATGTAATTTGTACAAAAAGTATAATAAATTAACAAAAAAAAAAATATGAGAATAACAAAATAAATAAATAAATAAATAATGTAAGGTACGAAAAGAGAATTGTAACGAAAAAATGTAAAAAAAAAAATTAACAAAAAAAAATAAGTTAACAAAAGTAAATGCAAAAAAGTAATAAATTAACAAAAAAAATGTAAAAAAAAGAATTGAACAAAATGAACAATGTAAACAATGTAAACAAAAAAATAAAAAAAAATGTAAAGAAAAGAGTAACGAAAAAAATATGAATTATGATAGACTTGGAACAAGTTACCAAAAAAAATGTAACAAATTAAGAAAAACAAGTAAAAAAAATAAGTTGATTGAGATCTCGAAAATGAGACTTAAATAAGAGATATCAAGAAAAAAATATATAGTTAATAAACAAAAGCAAATAGAATAAATATGTAATTTATCAAAAAAAACAATGTAAAATATATATAGGTATTTTTGTTTTATTTACCAAAACCAAAAAGAGAAAAATAAAGAAAACTCAAACAAAATGAGTTAAAACGACAAAAAAAAAAAATAGAAATATAGCCAAAAACAAAACAACAATATAATTCGATGAGATTCAATTGTAGTTGTAGCCAGTTAGGCACAAAGCGTAAATAGTAAAAGTAAGTAATAAGAATGAAAACTGACTAAAACTAGAAAAAAAATGAGATGGTATCTACAAACCAAAAAAATACCTAACAAATAAAAGGAAATATAACGTAGAGAAACAAAAAAAAAATGTAACAAAAATAAAGATTAACCTAAACGAAGATATAATTATTCAAAATTATGATCTTGTTTCGATTTCTTAAACAAACTAAAAAGCAAATTAAAAAAAATAAACCTATTTTCAAAAATAAGAATTTTTTGTATTGCTTTTGGAACAAAAACAAAACAAAATGAAAACAAAAAAAAAAGTAAGATGTTGATTTTTGCAAAATTTTAAATTTAAGTTTTTCGAAAAATTATTATATTTGTTTGTATATGGCATTCGGGGATGCTTCAGGTAACTGATTCGGTGGCGAACTCTTGTTGACGAATCGGTAAGCTGAAACGGTGATGTCTTTCGAAAATGATTTTGAACTTAGAAGACTGTCGGACGAACTGATTTAGTAAATTTTTCCTCTAGTGGTAAATTGACACATAAATATAGACATAGGACAAAACAAGTTTGTTGCTTACCCATTGCATTCGCAATTTCGCTTTGCTCTAAAGCTTAGGCAAAAGACATAATGCAATCGGCAAACAACACATAAAGTAGAAAGAAGAAGTATTAGAGCAACTGTGTGACTAAACGTCAACAACAGGACTCAAACACTGAAAGAAGAAATTGAAGAAATGAAATGAAAAATAAAAAGTAGAATGACAGGATAGTAAAATTTAAAAAGAAAAGAAAAGATAGTGATTAAGAAAGAAATAGAGATTAAATGTTGTTGCCAACTTCTTCCGCTATCTCGTCGCAAGTGAAATCGGTATGTTCGAAAACTTTCCGTGACACGACATACGAGTAGCTGAAGAAGCTGACAAAAACATTAAGGGATTGTAAAATTTGGGATTAGGGTAGACAAAAACGAAGACACACGTTGCGGGCGCCATTTGTAATATGCTAGTGTTGGCTTTGAGATGTGCGTTAAGCACCGTTTGCACTAGGTCGGCGGACTGGCATGCTTGTGGTTGCTCGGCTCGAGCTCGCCGGATGTCGCGGGATCTTGTCCGCCTCCCTGGTGAACCAACCCATTACTTTTTAATCATGCCAAGGGTGATCCATTTTAAATAATAGAAGAAAGAGAAACACAAAAGAAACTATTATACCGGACGGACATTGCCACTAGAGGGTGCCGAGATGTTGTTCGGCATGGCCGTATCCCACCCCACCGTGGAAGTCCGTTGGCCAAACGATGTTTGGACTTCCCCTATTAAACACCGGATGAAAGACACCACTCACCGTTTCATACGCTTACCGTTTCGCCTCCGAATGTTCATGTTACCGTCAGCATCCCCTGAAATGAAAAAGCTTAACTGGCCATCAAGCTATAAGCTTGATAATGAAAAGACCAATCATACCTTTGGTACATTTAAACAAATTTTAATTCACATCGGAATTTATGAATACAAAAAAATTTAAATAAAAAGAATTACCAAATAAAAGATAGACTATTATACCTCGTAGCGGTCAAGGAAATGAATAAAGTTTATGGGATTTATAATATTAAAGTAATTTACTAATTTCTCCTCTTTTCCTTATTCGCTCTTTGTTTCGAACAATATCTTGTAAGAACTTGGAAACCTTTCAGGGTGCCTGCCTAAAATTGAATTCAATTTTCTTGCCCCCCAGTTTCTCCACCAAAAGAAAATATTCAACTCGTTGAAAACTAAAAGCTAAAACTAAAAAAAAGAAGAATTAGGCACTTATAGACCACTTATTAAACTACGGATCCAAATTAACTGTCTTTTTTTCTCAGTTCCCTTTCACGCTTTAAGGATTTATTTAACAAAAAATTTAGATTTAAATTAAACAGTTAAAGGTAATAATTATCATTCAAAGAAAAATCTTAATTGATTATAGAAAATTAAATTAAATTAATAAAAAGCAAAAAAAAAATATAACATTAAAACTAAGTAACAAAATCGAAAAACAATTATTTACAAAAAAAAGTAACCGATGGTAACCCTGAACTCTTCAATAGAAACTTTGTTTCCTTTTTGGCTGCTTAACTCAAAGCAAAAATCAAAGGCCTTCGTATGTGGGTTCTGCAATCTGAATGAATTTGGTACCTCGGTTTGTGGCTTTGCTAAGTGGATTTGGTTCGGATATGGAAAATTTCCCAACGGCGATCACCTTCTGCTCGAACCGCAGTGATCGCCGTATAAGACCTAGTAAACAAATTTCGTGGTTTTATACTTTGAAAAGACTTAATAGTTTGTTCATATAAATTATAGGAAAACACCTACAAATATATATATTCTTTTGAAATGCAAACTAATCTTAGGACCACTAATATACTTTTATTGCATACTATGGTCAATATAGTGTAAGAAGGTAATTTCATCACTCACCAAATGAAGCTTGTGTGCAAAACACGCTTTAGCCTTTGTGTCGTATGTCGTTTTTTTGTTGTTGTTTGTGTATTGAATAGGGTGGGTTTTGTGTTTATTTAAATGTTTATTGTTGTATACTATGGCCGCACTTTTAATGCACTTTAGTATCACTTTTGTTGTAATATTATTGTCTGTATTTGAGTGTAGGAAAAGTTCATTTCAAAAATCTCACATCAAAGGTACATTTATAAAAAAAAATTTAGCGTACAAAATTAGTCACAATCGACACAACAGTTGAACGTTGGACTTTACAGGCACCATTGAACGTATATTGCCTTTTGTAATGCCAAGAATCCCAACGGAGCGAATTGGTGCTCTCAAAAATTAACCGTCGGATTCCGGTTCTCAAATTCTATCATCCGATTTTGATGCCCAATCAGACAATCCCATGATAATTTAAGAGATTTTCAGACGAAAAAAAAGCTTTTCCCTCAATTTTCTCGGTGGGTTGCAACAACAAAAACACCCTATTCTAATGCATTTCTAATTGCATTCACCCACACCAAGCTACATACTCATAAATCAAAATTGACAATTTCGATCACTAGATCAATACATATCCCAAATTGGGGAATTTATGGATATTTACTCAAACATTGACATGAAACAGCGTATAAGAGTCAATGACACAATACAATCACATAAAAAGACTAGATCGTAAAAAATACCCAATGGGAAATTATAGATCGTATAGATCTTTACTATCCCTATTTAATTATCTGTGGCAACATTCAGTGCAAAACAGCAACAAAATTTAAAATGTCAAATGCAACGAAGTAAACAACAAGTACAAGTTCAGCAGGTAAGTTTATTTCAATTTTGCTTTTATTTTTGATGAATTATTTACTTAAAATAGTACATTTGTGGGGCGACTTTCCTGATAGGGCTTTGGATCTGGGCCTTGAAATTTTTTTGGGTGGAAGGTAGGCAAGTCTATAGGCTAGCTTCAAAAATTTACAAGTCGGAGACCCCCGTAAATACGATTAAAAATTATTTAAAAATTGCGAAAATACGATGTTTTTTTTTCACTTTTGACATTTGGTTGTAAGCGCAAGTCAATTTCGAGGATTTTTTTAGTGTGAGTGTTGTTAGACTGTGCCTAAATGTACTTTATGTGGAAAGTTAAATACTCATAGCATAAAATGGAAGGTTGAGTTTTGGCATGATTTATATTCGAAATTTTTAACTACATATTATCTTATCTGATTTTCAGAATTATTTTCACAAGACAAAGTAATAGTTTTAAATTTCGCGCGAAATTTAAAACTATTACTTTGTCTTGTGAAAATAATTCTGAAAATCAGATAAGATAATAGTTAAAAATTTCGCGCGAAATGTTTAACTATTATCTTATCTGATTTTCAGAATTATTTTCACAAGACAAAGTAATAGTTTTAAATTTCGCGCGAAATTTAAAACTATTACTTTGTCTTGTGAAAATAATTCTGAAAATCAGATAAGATAATAGTTAAAAATTTCGCGCGAAATTTTTAACTATTATCTTATCTGATTTTCAGAATTATTTTCACAAGACAAAGTAATAGTTTTAAATTAATTTAGTAAAATCTTTCGTATCAGAACACATTTTTACCGTTAAACATTAAGCTCCAACACAAGGAAAAACTTCCCATCGATTTCTTACGAATTATAAAAAACAAAAATCCCAGAATATCCGAATAAAAAACCCAAACAAACTTACAGTCTACCCACACTTAACGAAGAAATCAGCAGATGCAAGAAACTGCTGTCAAGATTTTGACATTCTGAACCCAGTCATGTATTTATCAAATAAAAAATACAGACTTCTTGTATGAGAAAATGAAATTTTATTAATTAAATTAAAAATACTTTTAACAATTTCCGACCAATAAAACTAATTGTGTAGAGTGTTTTAAGAGATTACCTATCGAGTGAGACTAGTTTTGTGCCCCAAACCCAAAGCCCTATCAGGAAAGTAGAGCCAAAAGGAATCCAGCAAATCACCGATAAAAATTCAAAAGGTAAGTGCACAGAACTCAAAATCCAAAAAAATTTTGTTTGCATTATTCTAGTTTCAGATTCAGCAGTGCCGGCCCAACCAAACCAATGCAAAATGTGTCGAATTTCATCAACCAAAATGTTCGCCCCCTGCTGTTAAAAGTATCATTTCCAGATACTTGGTTAATATTGTGCCAAAGATGAAAAAAACTATAAATGTTGTGCTATTCGCGGATGTGTTGGTGCTGATCCTCAACTGAAGGACAACAAGGAACATCCCGTTGTTACTTTTTGTGGTTGGGCACAAATTTCCTTTTTCATTGATCGTCCAGAAGCATTCGGAAATGTCCAGAAGTATTCTGAAAACACTCCATTGGACTGACTATGACAAAAAGGATGCTTCTGAGAACAGCAGGACTCTTTTGTTCTGAAAACAATGGAGAACGACAAAAGCACTGACTGGCATAGTGTGGAGGTGTTTACACCAGCCCTACGTGACAGTGATGGAATGCCAGTATAGAACCGCGAAGACCAGCATGAGTGTCGTTGCCGATGACATTATTTACTTCGGTTAAAACTTGAATCAGAGCTACAGTGTTCAAAGTTCATGCATGCATTGTTGTCGATTATATCTCGAATTAAAATAAAAGTGTTCTCGTTATGTCATCGTAACAAGAAGCATGTTTTTGTTTATTTATTGAAGGGGACGGGCGATTACAATGACAGCGACATCTAACAATGGTAAGTAAGTAAAATAAAGTGTGGTTCTTTATTTCATTATTTGTAATTCGTTTTGAGGTCCACAACAAAGAAGAGAATATAGAACTAAAGCGTAGAGTCACTGGACTTGAAAACAAGTTAAACTGGAGGGAGCAAAAACTTCTGGAAGACACTATTGAAATTGTGGGCATTCCAGCAGTCAACAACAACAATGCTAGTGCCTGTGTACAAACAATTTTTAATGAAGCGTTGAACACCGACATCAGTTCCAATGATATACGTAAAATATATGTTAAAAAACAACAAACAAGGAATACAAATTCGAATTCGGACAAAAATATAGTTTGTGTACAATTCTCTTCGCTAGCCATAAAGGAAAAAATATGCAGAGGAAAAAAACTGAGAAAAGGAAATTGAATGCAGCTTTATTTGCCGGTTGTAACAAAAAAAGTATTTATATATGTCTGTAAAGAAATTTAAAGTAGAGCATAAATTTAAGTATCTTTGGTTCAAGAATTCAAGAATAATGTTAAGAAAGGTTGACAATATCGAGGTAATTGTAATAAGATCTTTTGAAGACTTAAATAATATACAAGCTAGTCACTCATGTTAAATTCATTGAACGACTTTGATCTTATTAATAATAATCTCACCACGTCAACTATCCATAGTAAATTTGATTGCATTTTTAATTTTGACTCTTTTAACCAAAAATCTATTTACGCTGTACATCAAAATATACGTAGTTTGCGAAGTAACTTTGATTTGTCAGCTTGTAATCTTGAAGCCTTTGAAAACAAAACCTGTCTCAGAGATCTGGATATTCTCCTATGAAATTGAAGATTTTAGTTTGCCAAATTATAAGTTTTTAGCCAATACAAACGATTCGTATGCTGCAGGTGGAGTTGGAGTATTTGTGCGTGATTCGTATGAATGTGAGTTTAAGATTTATGGTTTGACAAGTGCGGACATTATGAGAATTACTGTTTCTATTTGTGATGAAATGTATAGTTTTATTTGTGTTTTTAGACTTCACAGTAAATCTATACAAGTGTTTATTGAAGAATTATCTGTTTTACTTAAAAATGAGCGATCTGCTAACCTCATGACTTTAATGTAGACCTCCTCACATACAACCCCACCTTAGATGCTTATAATTTGGTAAACTCCGAGCATGGATTCACTTCATTTGTCAATGAATCCACAAGACCTGTTGCAGGTACCTGTCTTGACCACGTATTTGGTCGTTTCTCAAAAATCGAAATTAGCGATTGTGCCGGAATAGTCTTCGACCTTGGAATTTCAGATCATTGCATGACGGGTATTGTCTTCAAGGTCTTAAAAAATGTTCAGCAAATAAACGGTAAACGTAACTATAGGCAATCAAAAACCGATTTTAATAAACTGATTCAGTATTTAACAATGGAGAGTTGGGAGGAAGTCTATGTGGAAGAGGACCCTTCTATTGCTTATAGTTTATTTTTAAATCGTGTCAAGGAATTAATAATTAACTCGAAATATTATGTCACCCTAAAAAGGTCAAAAATAAAATTAAAGCCTTGGATAAATAATTCGCCCTTAAAGTCTATAAATCTTAAACATAAATTGCATAAAAAATGTCGTAAGCACCCACTTATTACCAATTTAAAATTACGTTTTAAGAAAATTTGTAAGGAAGTTAATATTAAAACTCTTCAGAGTCGCGATTGTTACTACAACAACAAGTTGTTTAATGCTAGAAACAACCCAAGAGCAGAATGGAAAGTCGTTAATGAAATTATGAACAGAAAACAAAGTAATCAGTCAACTTCTATAACCATAGAAAATGGCGAAACCTGTATTTCAAATCCAAAATATATTGCAAATTTGTTCAACAATTATTTCACTAATATTGGTTTAACTTCTTTTCCTTGTGATATCATAAATTCTTGCGTATGTTGTAATAGCTTTAGCCCTACAAATGTGGTCCATAGTGGCAATAGTTTCTTCTTTGAATTGATAACTGGCCTTGAAGTATTAAAAACTATAAATTCGTTGAATAACTCAACCTCAGTTGGTGTTGATGGAATCTCTGATACAATGTTAAAAAAATGTGCTTTATTATCTAGTGGATGTTTTGACACATATATTTAACAAAAGTGTCTTTTCAGGTGTCTTTCCAAAAGACTTAAAATCTGCTTTTGTTATACCTATTTTTAAAAAAGGGAACAAAAAAGATGTCAAAAACTACAGACCAATTTCATTATTACCATCAATTTCAAAAAATTTTGAGAAAATTATAAAAAATAGAATTCTACGATATCTGTCAAACAAGAATTACTTTAGTCCCTCACAATTTGGATTTAGATCTGGTATGTCTACAGAAGACGCTTTACTAAATTTTTGTTGTTCAATACAGCAAGGACTAGAAAGAAAAAAAGAAATGTGCTGCACTTTTTGTTGACATAACAAAAGCCTTTGACATGGTCAATCATTCTATTCTTTTGGAAAAATTGCATGATGTTGGTTTTCGAGGATTCATCTATAATTGGTTTGTATCCTACCTGTGCAATAGGTCTCAGATCGTCAAAGTAAGCAATGTTTTAAGTGATACTATGGATATAACCTTAGGTGTACCACAAGGGTCAGTTCTTGGTCCCATTCTTTTCTTGATTTATATTAATTCAGTCTTCAATCTACCATTTGTAGGGAATGTAAACGCCTTTGCTGATGATATAGCAATTGGATACAATTCACTTAGTCCATTAGATCTGATTTCGGATATAAACCATGATGTATACTTATTAAGGCTATGGTTTGCCGACCATAAACTAGTAGTCAGTAACAAAACCAAACTCATGGTGTTCAACAATGGACTAAATGGACAAAATGACCTTGAAGTATTGTTCCATGCTCCGACTTGTTCTAGTTTCAAACTCTTCTATATCAACTGTGCATCTAACTCAATAAATAGCTTTAATTCCGATATGACCTGCTGCAGTACATGTTTCAAAATTGAAATAGTGAAAGATTTTAAATATCTAGTGTCAAAATTGATAAAGATTTAAATTGGTCTCAACAGATTATGAATCTAAAGCAATATCTTCTTTCAACCGTAAGATGTTTTTATCGCTTAAAAAAATATTGTACATTCCCCACGTTAAAAAAGTGTACTATGGTATTTTCCACTCAAAATTGCAATATGGTATCAGTTGCTGGGGAGGCGCATACTTAAATAAAATCCAACAATTGACAGTACTTCAGAAATGTGTCTTAAGAAAAATATGCAACGCTGCAAACCGAGCACACTCTGGAGATTTATTCAAACGAACAGGTATTCTACCAGTAAGACACTTGTATTATTTTAAAGTTTTAAAGATATTTTATATGAGGGGTGGTTATTTGGAAAGCCCTATCAGAACTATTTATAACATGAGGAATGCTAACTCCGTACGGTCAATCACTTTTCGAACCACACTTTTTAGAAACTCTTACACTATCGTCTCTCGCAAATTATACAACAGACTCCCACTCGAATTACGAATCATTAGAAACCGTCAACAGTTCTTAAAATCCATTAAATCTTGGCTTCTTGATTTCGATACTTATAACATTGAAGCTTTGCTAAACTACGACATTTGAAAATACTTTGTTCTTTCTAACCTAAAAATCAAGCTTTGTTAATTTAATTCATAATTTATTCTTTTTTCTTTGTTCTTTAAATTTGTAATACGATATTTATATTTATTATGTTCACCCCACTATGTAATATAACTAATCAGATAATGTAGCATTAATTCAATTTTTAACTTAAAAATTCAAATGCTAACATCTATTCTCTTAAAAAATCTGTAAATTATATTAAAAATTAGCAATAAGTTATCTAAAAATTGTTAAGAGAATATGAAAAATAAACTAACTAACTAACTATTCGCGTATTTGCACCGTCATGTTCGGCCAATAAAAATACTCGCGAATCCTTTGGAGTGTTTTTGCCACTCCACCGTGCGCAACATTTGGTGGATTATGGGCACGCTCAATGATTCCGTTGGTGAGGCCTGATGGTACCCACAAACACCAATTGTGTTCGCTTGTTGGGCTATCATTGGAAGGAAAGGCTCTCTTATAAACAAAGTCATCTTCGACTTTAATGTCGGGTAAGCTTTCATTATTTTCTTTAACGGTAACAATAAGGGACAAATACTCTTCGGACTTGAATTCTTCCGAATTCAAATCAACGTTGGGCGCCATTTGTAATGGGCTAGTGTTGGCTTTGAATGTGCGTTAAGCACTGTTTGCACTAGGTCGGCGGACTGGCATGCTTGTCGTTGCTCGGCTCGAGCTCGCCGGATGTCGCGGGATCTTGTCCGCCTCCCTAGTGAACCAACCCATTACTTTTTATCATGCCAAGGTTGATCCGAAATCCATAGGAAAAGAAAACACACAAAAGAACTATTATACCGGACGGACATTGCCACGTTGCGCGCCATTTGTAATGGGCTAGTGTTGGCTTTGAATGTGCGTTAAGCACTGTTTGCACTAGGTCGGCGGACTGGCATGCTTGTCGTTGCTCGGCTCGAGCTCGCCGGATGTCGCGGGATCTTGTCCGCCTCCCTAGTGAACCAACCCATTACTTTTTATCATGCCAAGTTGATCCAAATCCAAAGAAAAAGAGAGAAAGAAAAGAAAACACAAATGAAACTACTATGCCGGACGGACATTGCCACTAGAGGGCGCCGAGATGTAATTCGGCATCGCCGTATCCCACCCCACCGTGGAAGTCCGTTGGCCAAACGATGTTTGGACTTCCCCTAATATACACCAGATGAAAGACTGACTCACCGTTCCATTGGAGGCAGAAGGAGAAACGTAAAAAAAAGACCATGGAAGACGAAAAAGGCACCGACTGGCATAGTGTTGAGATGCTTACACCAGCTCTTCGTGACACAGTGGTGGAATGCCAGTAGAGAACCGCGAAGACCAGTGTGTTGTGACCAGAAGTGTTTTTTCCGATAATATTTTAGACTTCCAATAAAACTAAAACTAGAGCTAGTGTGCAGAGTTCGTG
Source organism: Sphaerophoria taeniata (assembly GCA_943590905.1). NCBI lineage: Eukaryota > Metazoa > Arthropoda > Insecta > Diptera > Syrphidae > Sphaerophoria > Sphaerophoria taeniata. The sequence continues at coordinate 268,018,412 of OX016540.1, forward strand.
CTTTCATTATTGTTGAGACTGTCTCGAATTACAATAAAAGTGTTCGTTATGTCATTGCAAGATGAAGCAAGTTTGTTTTTTTTTTTATTAATTGATGACGAGCAGTTACAATGGAAGTGACAGCTGACAAGTAACAATTATGGTAAGTAAGTATGTGTTTCATGTGGTTCTTATGTTCACTATTGTACTTTCGTTATCAGGTCCACAACATTCTTGCTGTATAAAAGGCAGCAGAAAAAAGAAAAGAAAATGAAAATCTTGACAAAAACCTTCCACAAAAAGAGTACCTAGGAATGGAAACGAAAAATCCTTAAATTTGAAAAATCAAATTAGATTTATTGATTTTATAGAGTCAAGACTTAATTGTTCAATGGAATGGACTTGACTTGAATTGCACTCCAATGTTTGCTTTGATCTGCAAAGATCCCATTATTTCGGTTTTTTCTTCGTTGGCTTTTTTATTGCTTGGAGTGTTCCAGCTGTTGGAATGTTAGTGCTTTCTTTACAATCTCAGGATCTGCAATTCGGTATTTAATGTAAAAGTTGTTCAAGGTACAGCACGCGTTTACAATTTGTTTTGTCTTGGAGGAATGTAATGCATCTAAAACGAGTTTTAACTACACCAATTGTCCTTTCAATTATATTTCTGGTGTTAGCGTGTTGCTTATTGAATAAATTGTCTTGAACCGGAACTTACGTTTCTGAAAGGAGTGAGCAAGCAACAAATAAAATTAACATAGAACGTTGAGCGTTCTCCTTTTTGATTTCAAGACCATAGAAAACACTTTTTTAAATAGTTTTGTTCTGAACATTTATAATTTGACGTTTTATTTATTTGTTTTTCTATTTTTTTTTATTTCGAACTCAGTTCGAACTCGAATTGTTTAGTTCGCCGACTGTAATACGTCGAATGTGTTAGTTCGCCAATGAGAACATCTCACATCGAACGTTCGACTCGCCAGCGGTAATAGGGGCCTAAAACTTTTGAATAAAAACAGCAATTTTCAATTTTTTTTTGGCGCTTTTTAATAGAAACTTTATTTGTTTGCCCTCCACGAGTAAATGACAGCTAAGACGTCAGCTCGTTTGACGTTTCCCGCCGGTGGTCTATTGAGAGCGACGTTTCGCGATTTCATGCGATGCATCGCGATTTGTTACTTACTGTTTTCGTCCGATTGTCTCCGAAACAAAAAAGTGTCGGAACTAAAAATATTTTTTAATTCACAAAACAACAAAGAAGTGGTGCGTTGGTACGCAGCACTAATTTATGTACGAATCGGGTACGGTGAAGGAAATAAAACTTCCGATCGGACATTTTCTCCGATCGGAGAATTCTGCGATCGGGTACGGTAATAAGGCTGAATATTCCACTTAATAATGATAAGAGCATGAACGCATGTTAAAATTTAAATGAGCTGAAAAAATTAGTCATTTTGAAAATAAATGAGCCCCTCAAAGGAATGAAGTAAAAGAACGTTCGACAAATTTTATTTTTCAAACAAAGATTCTGAACTTTGGTAGTTGATAGCGGACTTTTTTGAAGCCACATCTGTTGGTTATCATTAATTCAGTTTGTTTTGCAAGAGTATTGTTTACATGTTATAATTTGCATGAGAAAAAGATTGTTAATAAGCATGCAGAAATTAAAATAAACTCTTTTTTTTCATTCACTAACTGTAGCCAGCTTATCAAAAATCACACAATCAGAAAATGCCGAACAGATCTTATAGCAAGCTAAATCTTACAACAAATGTCTCATCACTTAGAGCAGTGTCAGTTGTTAGTTAGACTAAATTTAAACAAACAAACACGTACGCAATAACAAACATAAACAAAAATGAGTCCCAGTGGTAACTCTGAATAAACACTCTTTCGCATGTGAATCCGCCAATAAAAAGCTGTCGGATTTCAACTCGCCAGCAAACATTATGACATTTCAAATACGCCTTCGAATTCCAGCGGCTTTGTTCGACTTAAGCTTAGATATCGCTATCTTCACTTCGTCCATGTCGGGTGGGTGGAATTGCTAGCCTTCTGCACCCAAATTGAATGATTCTGTATTGCTGGCGGAGTTTTGCTCATCCTCGCCATTATATAGCTTGGAAAAATGGTATTTCCATATCCTCAGCACTAACTGTGGCTCCACTACGATGCTCCCACGATAGACTCTACAGGCTTCGGTTCGGTGTGTAAAAGCCCTGGAGGTTTGTTTTACCTTTTTGTAAAACTTTCGAACCTCGTTCCTCTTGTGACATCCTTCTAACTCCTCAATCGCGCGCTTGTCATGCTCCCTTTTTTTCTTTCTGAGAAGTTTGTGCTCTTCTCTCTTTTCTGCTCGTAGAGCTCAAGAGCTGCTCGTGTCCTTCTTTGCAGCACCGCTTTGTATGCCTCTTGTTTAGCTACATGTGCTCGCCAGCACTCATCGTCAAACCAGGGGTTTCGTTGTGTAAGCCCTAGCACTTGAGAGGCGGCATCTCTGCCACTGGCTCTCTACATTTTGTGCTGGCAGCAAAGGACTTCGGAGGAGATTTTCGGAGACACGATCGGAAAAGCATCTGGCAATCTCTTGCGATTGTAGCCGTTTGACGTCGAATTTCCTCCTAGCATTTTCCCGATCAATGTGTGTTGGCCTTGGTCGGGATATCCGCATTCGTACCTTGGCTACAACAAGGTAGTGATCCGAGTTGATGTTGGCACCTCGGAATGTGCGGACATCTTGAATGCTAGAGTAGTGTCGTGCGTCAATCGCAATGTCATCAATGGTTGACGGTTGATTGATCAGCAGATTTCCATGTCCCCTTGTGGATATCGAGATGTGGGAATTTCGTACTTGCTACCATTAAGTCTCGACCCGCAGCGAAGTCGATTAGCCTAAATCCGTTATCGGAGGTCGTTTCGTGTAGGCTGTGTCGTCCGATTATTGCACCAAAGATTTCTTCTCTACCCAGCTTAGCATTAAAATCTCCAATGTGATAGCTAGGGCATTGCTCATTGGAGCTCGTAGAACCTGTCTTTGGTGTCTTCATCCTTTTCCTCAGTGGGGGCGTGAGCGCAGATCAGGCTTTTGTTGGTGAATTTAGCCTTGATGCTGATTGTCATGATGCGCTCATTCACTGAGTTTGATACTCAAGACCTTCCTCATGAGTCGAGTCCCAACTTCAAATCCACATCCAAATAGACGCTGATTTTGTTTCCGGTAGCAGTCGCCGTAGTAGATATCACACTTGTTCATTTTACGTAGCCCCGGACCATCCCATCGCATTTCTTGGATGGCGGTTATATCTGCTTTAAAGCAGTCAAGGGCTTCCGCTAGTTGTTCAGCTGCACGTGGTCTGTTAAGGAACCTAACATTCCAAGTGCAAAACCGAAATTCGTTTTCCTTAAATCGTTTGCGTTGGTAATCATTAATTCCGTCCGTATCCGAGGCTTGTTGGTGTTTCGGAACCATGTGGCCGGGCAGTCACCCCGACGCACGACCCCTAACCTTAAGGGCCAGGTCCTTAGTTTAACTCCGAGACGAAGAGCCGGCCAAACCGCTCCTTATAGGCCTGGGCTACGAATATGTCGTATCAATTATATTCGATTCGATTCCAATTCCTCAATAAGTGATTTCGAAGCGAGTCGGCCAGCTCTTTTCTTTTTGTTCCATTAAAAAATGTCGATGCCACCTGCATACATTGATAACTTGGTGCACCTTGGTGATAGTCCCCTTTGAAAATCTTGAAGTCTAGGATTACTGCAGTCAATAGGTCTGTTTGGGAACATCTTGTAGCAGTTTGTTTGAGATCTGTCAAATTCGCGAAAGAGAGTCCAATTCTCTCCGGAAGAGAGAAACTTGCAACAAAGTAAACAAACGCGTTGATGTAATTTGTTGCAGTTTGTTTTCATTTTTTCAAAACGATTGACAATCGTGAACATACTTTTATGTTATATGATTGTATTGTAAATTTGTACACATCGAAAAATAATGAATTTTTGATTTTGCAGCTGGAGTTGATGAAATATGATTCTTCGTTTAGCGAAGAAGAATACTAAGGTGCAGTTTTTTCTCGTAACTGTTTAACATTCCTGAGGACAGCGATGACGAACTCTTTAATTTCGTTATGGAAAGAGGACAACTAAATAGGCAAAACTGTGTAGAATACTTTTTTGAATAAATGATTCGTCAGTATACCGATTTGGAATTAAAAATGCACATTCCGACCTATATAATTTTCTTCGATCAGCTTTGTAAAAAAATCGGAGAAGTATATATTTATCTCCATCTCAATGCATGTTCTTTCCGAATTTCGGCAAACCGTTTCAATTAAAATTCAAATTCGAAGAACAAGATTCATTTAAAACGAATTGCAACAAGAAATTTCTGTTGCATAAAGTTGAAATATTTTCTCTGGAGGGGAAGTATTTTGCTCTCTCGATTTCTCTTTTATTTTCAACTAATTCGTGTAAACAAACAGAAAATGTAAAAACGTTTTACTTTGTTGCAGTTTGTTGCGGTAAACAAACAGACCAAATACCAGCTGGCACTTCCGTGCCATGGGCCAACGTATTTTCCGGATGGAACAGTCTCATAGAAAACGTTGTATATTTTGACAGTCTAATTTGTTTGGTGTAAAAATAATTCACAAAACCGTAAATCTGAACAAAAAATTTTAAATTAAAATATTAAAATCGTGTCAAAATTATTTTTTTGCACAAAATGTTGATCATCCATTCCTTGTTGCTGTGGGAACACATTGAATTGACTGCTCGTCATATTCAGTTGTCAACGGAACAACGGACGCAAAAAGTAGAAAGTTAACCAACTCTATCCGTTCCGTCGTATCCTTCACATGCGTTGCTAATGGGACGAGTTTCATAAGAATAAGTGTATTCCATTGTATATGATAGAAATACAATGGTGTATTCTATTGTGCTGTCAGTTGAAAACCTCAGCGCTGACGCACTGACGATTGATTTTATTCAATTCACTTTCGAATGATTAAAAATCAAATTTGACAGAAAAAAATTAAACTAGCTTCCCCAACCATTGTTTCTTTGTTTTAAACAACCAAATAAATTTTTTTTCAGAGCCAGTTTGTCGAAAAGTATGAAGTCGATTCAAAAAGGTTTTTATAATGCTTAGAAATTAAATGCTTCAGTGCCAAAATTGAAAAAGTAGCTCCTGACAAATAACAAATTTTAAACAATTAAAGGAAGTATCAACAGCGCAGCCAGTTTACAAAAAGCACGAGATTCCAGGATTAGCCGATGTTGAGTGCTGAGTGTTGAGGGGACTTACAATTTAACACCGATTCCGAACAGCAAGGCTGAGAAGCACTTTTTTCATGACAGATTTATACTCTTGAAAGTGCTGTTAGTTCTTCGCAAGAGGCAGATTATCTGTGAAAGATAAAATAAAACTATGGACACGAGTAGTCGAACCTTAGCGTTCTGCGTTGCAGCCAATACACATAACAACTACGCCACGGGCGCCATGATCAACAATCTTTGAAAAAAATGAGGATATGTTATCTTAAGGTTAACAAAAATCAACTCATAGGGTTATTTTGTGATAAGGTTGGCTTTGAAATGTTAAAAAAACGGTTACTAAGAAACTTTTCTAAATGGTAGGAAAACAAAAAAGTTTTTTAATGACTGTGTAACCAAATAGTCTAATGGCCACATTTCAAAAATATAAGAAAAGAAAAAGAAGAACCACTACTGTCATATTTTAACCAGCTCCGCAGCTAGTCAAATTTTAACATCATATTTTATTCAATCGGAAATGTCAAAATTTAACCAAGTGTCAAGTTTTAACCACTTTTTAACTCAATTCGCACACGGCCTTAAATACGTTTGAAGCCGTATTTACTTACAAATTCTCATCAAAACGACAAAAAAGTAAAGTTTATTTTTGATTTAAATTTGCGAAAACAAATCTTTTCGCCTTGAAAAGAATTGTAGTTGACACTCTATTCGCGTTCCACATCATCCACACTCCCAACGAACAAAATGTTCGCCCGCGTATAACCTCAAAAATCATTCTTGTCTTCTGTTTTGGTTGTTCATTCGCAACGAATTAAAAACTCTCTTGTGAAAGAAATGTCAAAATCGATGAATTTTAGTTCATCCGTTGGTCGTCCTCATGTGAATAGTGCTAAAACAGCTTTGAAGCTAAAATCACACCTGTCAAAAGTTTGCATGTCGTTTGAGAATTAAGATATAAGGAAATATTCAGAATATTGAAGTGATATGTATGTAACACGAACAAAGAGAAACGCATGACACGAGAGTTGAGCTTAGACTGAACTTACTTTATTAACAGCTTATACCTACTTACAGACTAACATATTATTAATACTATAGATATACATATGTTTATTCAATGTGTAATTGTAAATGTATTGTAACTACATAGCTAGGTACATATATACCATTCCTCCCCCTTTTAAAAAAGATTACAATTTATACTTTATTTCAATTACATTATAATTATTGTAATTTCATTATATTTTAAATTGACAAATTCAATATTAACTAAAAATATTTATTGTTCACATGGAAAAATCAATTCATTAATCTTACAACTAAAAATACTTACAACTAAACAAATATTTAAAGAAAAATATTCATCAATTAAACGTAAATTCCAATTTTAATTCAAAGTTTTACATTTATAATATAAAGTTTTAATTTCTTTTCAATCGATTTCATCTAAATCAACCTTTCGCTCCTCCAAAATCTTTCTTTTCTGAGCTCTAGTTAATATACCATAATCAGTTTTTCTTATAATAGGAGCAGCACTAAATCGAACTTGTTTTATTTTCTTGAATTTAATTTGATCGATGTGTGCTTGCTTTTTTATTCCATTTACAAATATCAAATATCTAAAATTACTCAGTTTCTTTATAATTTTAGCTGGTAACCATTTAATATAGTTAGAGAAAATATTACGATATAATACCGTATCACCTACTTGATAAGATACTGTTTTTAAAATTTTCTTTGGGGGTGTGTCTGCCTGTCTTTTAACTACTTGTTCTCGCACTATTTCTTCTCTATTTTGATCTGGTCTTAACAAATCAAGCAATGTTTTGGGACAGTAACTGAATAATTTACTTGAAGGAGACGCATTGTTATTAGTGCAAGGTGTGTTTCTGTATTTCATTAAAAAATTATTTAACTTTAAGTTCATATCTAGCCCACGCAACTGAGGATCTATTAACATTTTCCTTATTGAGCTCTTAAATGTTTGCACCGCTCTTTCCGCACTACCGTTGGACTGGGGATGATAAGGTGGTGATTTAAAAACCTGAATTCCATTAGAAGTACAAAACGATAAAAATTCTTTCGAACCAAATGGTGGACCGTTATCACTCACAATGCTTTTCGGTAAACCGAATGTACTAAACATATTTCTAAGCTGTTCAATAACACACTTTGCTGTACAACTCTTCATTACAAATGCCTCTATCCACTTTGAGAACGAATCGAAGACTACCAAAATATTATACTTATCTACGCTACAAAAATCTATGTGGATGCGCTCAAACGGAAAATTGGGTGTAGGCCAAGCTCCTAACTGACTTTTCTTTGAATTTTGTGCCACTTGGCAGACATCACAATGCGTGACAAAAACCTCTATATCATCATCTATGTTCGGCCACCAAACATACGATCTACTTATGGCCTTTGACCGAACTACTCCTACGTGACCTTCATGTATCAAGCCCAAAACTTGATTCCTTAAATTTATAGGAATAACTATTCTGTCGCCATAAAATAAACAATTCGATTCCGTAGCCAAACTACTTTTCTTCAAAAAATATGGGCGATGTTCTTCCGAAACCTCCTTTGGCCAGCCATTCAAAACAAATTCATAAACTTTTAACAAAACAACATCTTTTTGCATTTCTGCCTTTATGTCTTCAAATTTTAAAGGGAAATTCGACAAGTCTAGTGAATTGATGCTACCTACCTCTACATCCGTCGCAGCCGCCAGAGGCAACATTGATAGCGCGTCCGCATTTCCCATCTGCGAGGCCTTTTTGTATTTTATCGAATAATTATACATAGACAGGAAAATTGCCCAACGCTGAAGTCTGTTAGCCGCGACTGAAGGCACATCCTTCTTATCCCCAAAAATTGCCTGTAACGGTTGATGATCACTGTAAATTGTAAAGTTTAGCCCATAAATATATTTGTGGAACTTTTGCACGGCAAATACAATTGCCAGGGCCTCGCGATGTAGCTGCGAGTAGTTCTTTTCTGCCGCACTTAAGGTACTTGAAACGAACATTACAGGACGCTCTTCCCCATCGACTACGTGAGACAGAACTGCCCCTACTCCATATGGACTCGCATCTGCTGAAATTACAATTGGCCTACTTGGATCATAGTGCGTTAACACGTCAATATCCACAACTAACCTCTTACTATTTTCGAAAGCTTTTTTATGGTTTTCATTCCATTCCCATACTTAATTAACCGACGTTAATTCATATAGACTTGAAAGCTCTGCAGACAAATTGGGAATGCATTTATTGTAATAATTTATAATGCCTAAATATGATTTCAGCTGTGTTTTGTTTATAGGTACTGGGGCATTTAAAACAGCGTCTACTTTTTTAGGATTGGGCTTTATTCCAATCGGACTTATACAGTAACCCAAATAATCTATCTCTTGTTGAAAAAATTGGCACTTATCTAAATTAACTTTAACGTTGTATTCCAGTAGTCTGTCTAAAACTTCAAATAAATTCTTCATACACTCGTCTTTGTCCTGTCCCCCTATCAATAAATCATCAAAATAAATGCGAACCTTTTTGACACCTTTTAGGATTTCGCCTATTATTTTCGCAAAAATTTGGGGAGCTGTTTTCAATCCTAAAACTAATCTGGTCGACTGAAATAAACCAATATGTGTGTTAATTGTCATAACCTCTTGGGACCTCTTCGATAAAGGCACTTGTAAATACGCACCCGTCAAGTCTAATTTACAAAACCATTTCCAGCCAGCCAACCCAGCCAGCAAATCATCTATTCTCGGAATCACTGCATGTTCCATTTCAACGAATTTATTCACCGTTCTTTTGCAGTTCACACATAACCTTATCGACCCATCGCCTTTGTTCACAATGACTACTGGACTTGCCCATTTACTTCTCTTCACCGGAATCCAAACCCCTGCCTTGCAAAGCCTCTCAATTTCATCTTTTACCTTGTCTCTCAAACCAAATGGTACTGTATAAGCCTTACAAAAAATTGGATAGGCATCTTCAACAAGATCAATCTCTGCCTCAAACTGCTTAATAACCGACTCATTACTTTTAGAAAAAATTTGTGCATACTTATTTGATAAAACTGAGGAAAATTCATTCAACCCATCTACCTTACATATTGTTCCCCTCTTGGTTTCACAAAAAAAATCTCTCCAACCAGGGTACAGCACTTCCAACCAATTTCTTCCCATTAGAGCCCTAAACACATGCTTGCTATTTAATATGACCAAATCGAGATTATGAAAACCACCATTAAATTCTACTCTCACATTTATCTTACCGGCCACGCTCACATTTTCCCCTGATAAAAGCTTTAAAGGGTTATTATCTTCCAACAATTTGCAATGATGAAAATATTTCATGTACTCCGAAACATGGCACACAGGCACACACGCCCCCGAATCGACTTCCATTACACAATTTACATTTTCAATATATAACTGAATAGATAGAGGTTTTTTTCCATTAAACATACAATTTATGTACCCCAGATTAACATTATTATTTATTTCATCATTTCCAACATTATTAATTTTGTATCCTGATCTATAACAATTTCGAGCGTAATGCCCCGTTCTTCCGCACTTGAAACACCTTAGCTGTTTTCTGTAGCGGGACCTCTCCCGCTGTCGATTTTCTGCTGCTTCCTTGTCTTTCTGTTGTTTACTTCTCGATCCATGTGGCTGTGGTGAATAACTCCGATCTAAGCTTTTCTCTCGATGGGGAGTGTTCGATCGCTGTTTACTCCTGCCCGCTCTTTGATAATTTGATACATAATTTACATTACCGCTTTTCATCATATCCAAATTATTGTTATTCATCTCCATGAACAAAGCTTTTTGTGACGCTTCGTCTAGTGTCTTTAAATCGGCTTCATTCAAGAGCCTATTTTGTATTTTACTGTTATTTAACCCGCACACAAACTGGATTAAAAGCGCTCTTTCTAAAAAACTACCAAATTCACACTCATTCGCTAACTGTTTCAGTTCCACTACATAGTCACTAATACTTTCACTATGCTTTTGTTGCCTTTTAAAAAATTTAAAACTTTCAGCAAAATTATTCTTTTTAGGCGCGAAATGAGTTTTTAGCTTTTCGATTAATTTCTCATACGTAAAATCAGTTTCCAGTTTTGGCGCAATTAGCGAAATTTACACTTTATACAAGTCTGGGCCACTGGGCTTACCAAAAATGACACTTTTTCTTCATCTTTTGTCACTTTATTTAGCGAAAGTAAATGATTTAGCCGTCGTGCGTATAAATTAAAGTCTTCACCAAGGGTATACGATTCGATTGACCCCATGAACAAAGTCGACTTTTCCATTATAATTTCGGAATCCGATTCCTCTCCACTGGTCATAAATATCAATATTAGTTTATTTCAAACCACGAAAGTTCAATCAAAAATTATTAGCCGACAATTATCAATTTTTCTCATAATGTGAATCTAAGCACGCGGTTTTGACTCTTTTTCCTCGTCGCCACTGATATGTATGTAACACGAACAAAGAGAAACGCATGACACGAGAGTTGAGCTTAGACTGAACTTACTTTATTAACAGCTTATACCTACTTACAGACTAACATATTATTAATACTATAGAATAGATATACATATGTTTATTCAATGTGTAATTGTAAATGTATTGCAACTACATAGCTAGGTACATATATACCAGAAGCAGTATTTAATTTCAATCCACATAATTTTCCCTACTTGCATTTTTAATATTCAGCCCTATTGTGAGTTTCACCCTTCGAATAAGGCCTGACAGTTCGAAAAACAGTGATAGAATGCTTGCAGAAAACACTGTTTTGAGGGAATGAAATATCCCTTTCATATTTCCCTTTCAAGTTATAGATTTTTATTCTTAGGCCGTGTGTGAATTGCGTTAAAATGTGTATTAAAACTTGACGTTTGGTTTAAATTTGACGTTTGGTTAAAAATGGGATCAAGTTTAGCCACTTGCTGTGGGAATTGCGTTAAAAGGGATTTTTTTAACCAACATTTCAGCGTAGAACTAAAAAAATTTCCTCATGATTTAAGAAATTTCCCTCAACAAAAAATGTTTTTATTTTTCTAGGAAAAATAATTTTGTTTACAAAACCAAACTTTTAAGCAATAAAGTTCATGAAAAGTCAATAAAAATGACAAGCAAACTCTGTTTTATTTATTTTTCTCGATTTTTCAGATGTAATTTTATATCTTGAAGCAACAGTTAAAAAATTTCAAACAAAAATTCCCATTTTGGATGATTGGTTTTTAACGTGTAGTAGCACTGCAAAACTTGTTTTCACAGCTGATATCTGTTATCATACTCAAAAGAAAAAAAAATTATTTGGTTTTCAGGCCGTGCGCGAATTCAGTTAAAAATGGGTTAAAACTTGACGTTTAGTTAAATTTTGACACTTCGCATAATTTGACTAGCTGCTGAGCAGGTTAAAAAATGACAGTAGTGGTTAAAAATTCATCCATTTTTATTTTTTAACCACAATTCATCCAATTCGCACACGGACTAAGGCCATGTGCGAATTGAATGAATTGATTATTGAATTTGATGAATGATTAAGGCCGTGTGCGAATTGGATGAATTGTGGTTAAAATTGGATGAATTTTTAACCCCTACTGTCATATTTTAACCTGCTCAGCAGCTATTCTAATTTTAACACATTTTATTCAATGCGAAATGTCAAAATTTAACTGAATTCGCACACGGCCTAAGAAAAACCTTCAAAAGAAATACCACACACTACACTCAATTAGTGTACGTTAATAAATCTGACATCATGAAATATCAATTATTTGAAAACACAAGTGATATGCCAAACAACTACCAACCTTTAAATAATAAAAACATTGATGATCCGAGTTGTTTTATTTTCTTGATCTGATCCGGATCAGATCATTGTAATAATAAAACGCAGCTAATTTAATTAATGTTTCCCTCGAAAATTAGCTTGTGCTTAGAATTCAGAAATGACTTGTTGCTTTGCTTATGAATTGTTGATTCAGCGCTTTTGTTACATTTAAGTTTATTCTTCGCGTCTTCTACAGGCTCTGGTGCGTGATCTTAGACCACTGGTCGACTATTTTAACTTTTCGTTAACTGTCCAACTTCATTCCTGTTTTGTCTTGAAGGTGGGATTCTCATTTTCTTTCTTTTTGAAAAATCGCTGCTAGGAAGAGCTCGCCAACAGTATGACTCCAGTCTTAAATGGTTCTTAATAACCTACAGCCGCTTGCAAAGCAGGAGTTACGTAGTGGTGGTTTTTTGAACGTCACAAAATCGAAGCCGCCTACCAATGCATGAAGGTTGAGAGCCTGAGACACTGTCGAAAGGGGTGAGGAATTTTGAACCCAGTTGTTTTGCCAAACCGAAGCAGCAGCGGTTCGCTAGGATAATTCTTCTTCGGATCTCCACTAAGGTGTCGTTTGTTCCAAGGTAAGTGAACTACTTAACTGCCTCGAAATTACTGCTACCAACAGTGACGTCTTATCCTAGGCGGTGGACAGATGTTGCTTTGTTTGTTGATAACATGTACTTTGTTTTGTCCTCATTTACTTCAAGACCAACGAGTTTTGCCTGTTCTTCAATCGCTGTGAAGGCCTCAAGCACAGCTCTCTTGGATCGACCGATGATGTCTATGTCGTCCGCATAGCCTAGGAGCTGGGTGGATTTGTTGAAAATATTGTTTTCCGTGCTAACACCTGCCTTTCGCACTATCTGCTCCAGGACTATGTTGAAGAATTCACATGACAGCGCATCTCTTTGTCTAAACCCTGCGCATGTTTGAAACAACTGATCAGTTATATTCGGTGACCATCCGTTCATTATTATAATGAACAGTTTATTATTTGAACAAAATATTCATTATGAATTATTGTGCACTTTTTCATGACAGATTGATACTCTTTGAAGTTTTGTCAGTTGAAAGATGTAAATAAAAACTATGGGTACGAGTGGGACTTTAATCCATGACATTCTGCTTAGCAGCCAACGCACCTAACCACCAAGCCACGGACAATACGGACCAAATTTTTACACGACCAAAAATTAAGGCAAAAAATACTGCAATGTCCCAAAGGCAGTAAGAATTTTTGGTCATTTGTAAAAAATATGAAGAATTCTTCATCTTCCTTGGTCCTTACGCTCGTTCACAATGACACTCCAGTTGTTAGCTCTCTCGCTTGGCAGTTCGCCTCTCGCTACCCGACAGTGTCATGTCTCCTCCAGTCCTGAAGCACGCCAAGGAGAAAGTAAGATTGTTGTACTTGATATTTCAAAGGCATTTGATAAAGTTTGGCATCTTGCTCTTTTATCGAAAATGCGTGCTTTCGGTATCGATGAATCCCTTCTTCGTTGGATTAGAAACTTTCTTTCGAACGCTAGCTGTCTCCAGTTTTGCACTCCAAGTTGATTTTGGTCCCTCGGGAATAGTGTCGAAGGCTTTCCGGGCCGGAGCATTGGTGTCCATGCGCTCTAAATGACCGAGCCATCTGAGTCTCTGGACCTTGACCCTTCTGGCTAGGTTCACGTCGTTATACAACCCGTAAAGTTCGCTGTTGTATCTCCTTCTCCATTCCCCATCAATGCACACGGGGCCAAAGATGACCCGAAGAATTTTCCTCTCGAAACAGCCTAAGGCACATTCATCCGATTTTGTCAGGGTCCATGCTTCTACACCATATAGCAGGACAGGGATGATGAGGGTGTTGTACAGTTTTACCTTAGTTGCTCGTGATAGGGCTTTTCCACTCAGTTGCTTTCTTAGCCCAAAGAAACAGCGATTAGCAAGAGTAATTCTTCGTCTTATCTCGGCGCTGGTGTTATTGCCCGTGTTGATAGCGGAGCCCAGGTAGACAAACTCCTTAACTACCTCGAAGTTGTATGCGTCTATTGTGACGTTCTGTCCGAGCCGTCGGTGTTGGGTGTCCTTTTTCGAAGGCAGCATGTACTTCGTTTTTCCCTCATTTACCGCTGAACCCAATTTCGCCGCTTCTGTCTCAATTCTCACAAAGGCGCCATTAACATCACGTTCTTCCCATTATATCAATTTCGTCGGCGTTATAGAAGATAGTGCCTCTGGTGTTGACGGTGGAGTTTTGGACTATCTTCTCAAGAACGATGTTAAGGAAATCGCACGACAGTGCATCGCCTTGTCTGAATCCTTTTTTGACGTCGAATGATTCCGTAAGCTCATTGCCAACCTTGATAGAGCAGCGTGAGTTCTCCATCGTCATTTTGCACAAGCGAACGAGCTTGGCAGGGATGCCAAAACTAGACATAGCTTTATGCAGTTCGTCTCTGTAGATGCTGTCATACGCGGCCTTAAAATCGATGAAGAGGTGGTGGGTATCGATTTGGAGTTCATAGGTTTTTTCCAGGATCTGCCGCAACGTGAAAATTTGGCCGATGTTAGACTTTCCTGGCTTGAAGCCACATTGATAAGGACCAATCAGATTGTTGACGAAAGGCTTCATACGTTCACATATTACGGCAGAGAGGATCTTTTAGGCGATGTTAAGCAGACTTTTTCCTCTGTAGTTGGCGCAGTTAAGAGGATCTCCCTTTTTCAGGATCAGGCAAACAATGCTGAGGTTCCATTCATCGGGCATGCATTCCTCCGACCATATCTTACAGATGATTTGGTGCATGCTCCTATCTAGATATTTGGCTTTGAACACCTCGGCAGCTAGACCATTTGCTCCAGCGGCTTTGTTGGATTTCAGCCGTTGTGATGCTTCTTTAACTAAGGCTGAGGTAAGCTCGCCGGATAACCAGGGGTCGTATCGAGAAAGCACAAAACTCGAATATAGAGGAGCGAAATCCGAACCACTTAATTGATAAGAAACAGTCGATTTTATTATTTCGATTTATTTTCTTCAACTATAATTCATAACCAATAATACTTATAATCTAATACATGATAATATAATACTTATACATATATATATAATACATAAGGGCCCACTCGCTAGTAAGTGCGGGGGAAAATCGGAAAAAGTGCCCACGACTTGAAGAGTGCGAGGGAATATCGGTCAAAGTGCCCACGACTTGAAGAGTGCGAGGGAATATCGGTCAAAGTGCCCACCACTTGAAGAGTGAGAGGGAAAATCGGAAAAAGTGCCCACCACTTGAAGAGTGCGAGGGAATATCGGTCAAGTGCCCACGACTTGAAGAGTGCGAGGGAAAATCGGAAAAAGTGCCCACCACTTGAAGAGTGCGAGGGAATATCGGTCAAGTGCCCACGACTTGAAGAGTACGAGGGAAAATCGGAAAAAGTGCCCACCACTTGAAGAGTGCGAGGGAATATCGGTCAAGTGCCCACGACTTGAAGAGTACGAGGGAAAATCGGAAAAAGTGCCCACCACTTGAAGAGTGCGAGGGAATATCGGTCAAGTGCCCACGACTTGAAGAGTACGAGGGAAAAACGGTTTTTGTTGTCGCACAGCACGCTATGTTACAACGAGCCCACTAATGGGAATATCGAGGGAAACAAGCACTTCGGTGTCAAAGGCAATAAACCTTAATTACTTCGGTAGCAAGCTTCGAATTTTTGCTAATTTTTACCTTTCTCTTATCACTTTTGTGGTAAAAACTAGGTGTGAATTTTTATTTAATAAAAGAAAAATAAAGGTACATATTTTTGTTGTTTTGTTTTCAGTTGACGACGGCGATGTTTGGTGAATTGTTTGGCGGCGGCGGCGGTGTTCAGTGTGGTGTGTGGGTAATTGTGTTGACGGGGCGGTTGTCGGTTGTTGTTGTTGGTTACTGGATTAAATGTTTGTTATATGGTGGCGGCGGTGTTTTGTGGATTGGCTTGATGATTGTTGTTGGCTGTGGTTTTGGTGCGTTTTGATAATGTTGGCGGCGGCGGGCAGCGTTTTATAGGGCGTAGATATGTATAGGAGTGTAACGCTTCGTTACACACCCCTCTTTGTTTCGGAGACGAGAACCCTCTCGTCTAAATGCTCATCTGAAATGAACAATAAATTCAATTAACAACAATTTATGTTTCTCGTTTGATCGTTTTTTTTTTTTTTTTTTTTAAGAAGAAAGAAGACCTGGCAACCAAGATTGTCTTGGACAATGTTACCCTTCCACCAGGGTACAATTATTTTGCAATCCGTACTCAACCTGAAAACGAAGAGCCATGTACCAGCCGCCAGGCCCTAGCTTACGTCCAAAGCAACAGCGAGCATCAAATAACAGCTGCCAACACGACCGCCGAAACCAAAAAGAAGCCTGATATTCCCGCCGACCCTTTCATAGGCATCAAGCTGACTAAAGAAAGACATCAGCGGAAGTTCGTGATTCACCATCCATGGGGCCCAATCACAGTTTTAATGAATCGCGGAGGGACGGTGGCCAATCTATGCTTCAGGGACCAGAAGAAAAAGATTAGGTTGCCCAAAAATTAAAACTTAAAATAACAAAGGCCAAAGTTCACATTAAGTTAAGGAAATATAAATTTGGGTTTTTTTTTTCTTAACTCTTGAATTATGTTTAATTATAATTAATAATTATTAAGTTTAACTTTTTATAAAAATGAGGATTCAGTTTTTTATTTTTTTTTTGAATTACGTTTGTGTTAAAGCCTAGTATACAGTTCTGCAAAAAAAAAACTAATGTATTTCTTATGGGAGAGATTTTTGCCGAAATAAAATATTTTTCATTTCACCACTGTGTCATCCGAGCTGTAAACCAAAATCGAAAAAAAAATTTATACTCACCTCAATTTTTTTTCACACAAAACAATGAGAAGCTCATTGTTTTGGCAGAAAAAAAAACTTAAAACTTTCATTTGAGTATAGTGTCAAGTCAAAGAAGTGTTTCTTTTCTAGAAATTAATTGCAATTTTGCGTGAGAGAAAAAAAAAACAAAACAAAAACAATTATGGACCAATTTTTTGAAAAACTAATAAGTTATGACGATGATGGTGCTATTGAAGAAGTTAATGAAAACCCCATTATGGAAGAGAGTCCCCAAAGTAAAAAATGTAAACAAAAAAATTTTTGTGAATACGAAAAAAAAGTCGCAGTTGCAACGGAGGTTAGCAAATATCCTAATATTTTCGATATAACTGATCCGAAATGTTCGGATAAGATTGTGGAAGCCGGAACTTGGCGAAAAATATCAGATGCAATAGGAATCGACGCTCATATTTGCAAGAAAATGTGGACAAGTTTGCGAAACTCAGCCAAGTATTATGCTGCTGAGAGAAAAATTGCCTACAAATCGGGAGCAGCGGCCAGTGATATAGTTTGTCCAAAATACCGTCCGGAATGGCAGTATAGGGACGTGATGGAGTTCTACACTGTTCTTAAACATCGTCCGACTAAACGTATGTTATCTGTTTCCAACATACCGGATATACCGGATCAAGGAAATAGCCCATCGTCGACGGATTCATTTTTGGATTCAATTTATGTAAGTCAACTCAATTTTAAGTAATAAAAACAAATTAATCATGTTATTTACATTTAGGATCAAAACTCTGCAACCCAACCAAAAAAAAAGGAAAGAATGATGGAAAACATTTCTTTACTTACGACATCCTTTTCCACTTTTCTTGAAAAAAGATCCCAAGAAACAAATCAAAAATTAAAACACTTTGGAATGTGGGCTAATTTTGATTCCTTAGTTTCGAACCTTGACGAGGACGAAATTATTGATTTGAATATCGAAATAATGCACCTTATAAGAGCTGCAGTAAAAAAAAATCGTGATCATCGGCAAAATTGATTTTTTTTTTAAAATTCCTTATTTGAAGTAATTGAAGATGTTTTGTTCCTTTTAATTTTGTATTTAAGTTTTGGAAGCCTAATAAAATGAATTTTGTAACCTAGTTCCAATTCGTTTCCTATGAAGAATACTGTCTGCAATGGTAACATTTCAAAATTACCCTAGAAGTATGCAACATATTTGGTTCCGGATATGTACAATATACATGTACAAAACGCATCATGAAACCTTATTCCCCAAACAGACGGCAAAAAGTTTTGACACCGCAAGAAATCGTATTCAACTACAGATTATCCCGAGCTAGACGTTGCGTCGAGAATGCTTTTGGCATACTTGTTTCGAAGTGGGCTTGTGTTGGTAAAACTTTCCATTGCGATCCAGAAACCACAAAAAATATTGTAGCAGCCTGTTGTTCCTTGCACAATTATATGATTAATCGCAAAGACAAAACATATATCCCGGAAAGATTCAAGGACATCATAGATTCTGAAGGCGAATATGTACAGGGAATCTGGCGAAGCTCCAATAACAACACAAATATGTGTCCTGTGCAAAATAACACAGTTGGACGACCCAACGAAATCGGGGTACAAAGTCGTGAAGTTTTAAAAAAATTTGTTAATTCTCCTCAAGGAAAAGTATCATTTCAGTAATGTTTTTACGAATTAATTTTTATATTAATACCCGTTTGTATGCAAAAATTTTGTTTTCTACAAATCTTGGAAATAAAAAATATTAAAAAAAAAGTTCGAACCCAATTTTTTTATGGAGCAAATGTAAGGAATATTGGAAACATTGTTAAATGAGAGTTCCCCTGAATAATCCACTTAGGTTAGGTTAGGTTAATGTGGCTGCGAATACAGGATCCACACACTTAGGTCAAAAGAAAAGTCCCATTGTGATACCGCATGAATCTAGAGAATTAAAAACATAATAGCACAAAGCCGACGGAGTAGGCGATAAAGATTGGGAAGAAGTGGGACGAGCTACCTTTGGTTTCAGAACTCTTCTGGGAGAAATAATTCCCGAGAATCATTGACCTTACTCAGCTTCTAAAGCCACTTATTAGAGCTAATATTTTGTAAAACACCAAAAAGTTGTACTTTTCTGTTCCGAACAGTTCATCTTTTTATCATCTTAGAATTCTTAAGAACAAAGAAAACTGAAGATCTATTTTTGAATAAATTGTAACGACCTTTTTTCGTTTATAATCTCTTCATTTATTTAGCACGTACTTGTTTTCAACAAATAATAATCAAAAGTTTTTGAACAAAATACGACCAAATGCATTTTTTGAAGTTAAAACATATCTTTTTAACGCGAAATCTACTTTAATTAGAAAATTCAAATCAGTAACAGCATTTTTAGTTTGGCGGAAGTAACGTTTATCATTGGAAGGTGTCTCCTCTCTCTCTCTCTCTCTCTCTCTCTCTCTCTCTCTCTTAGCAAGATGCATTTAATTTAAAAAAGGCCTCCTCTGCAATCAGAACACAGTACACTTTTAAATAGAGACATGTATATTGTACATATCCGGAACCAAATATGTTGCATACTTCTAGGGTAATTTTGAAATGTTACCATTGCAGACAGTATTCTTCATAGGAAACGAACTGGAACTAGGTTACAAAATTCATTTTATTAGGCTTCCAAAACTTAAATACAAAATTAAAAGGAACAAAACATCTTCAATTACTTCAAATAAGGAATTTTAAAAAAAAAATCAATTTTGCCGATGATCACGATTTTTTTTTACTGCAGCTCTTATAAGGTGCATTATTTCGATATTCAAATCAATAATTTCGTCCTCGTCAAGGTTCGAAACTAAGGAATCAAAATTAGCCCACATTCCAAAGTGTTTTAATTTTTGATTTGTTTCTTGGGATCTTTTTTCAAGAAAAGTGGAAAAGGATGTCGTAAGTAAAGAAATGTTTTCCATCATTCTTTCCTTTTTTTTTGGTTGGGTTGCAGAGTTTTGATCCTAAATGTAAATAACATGATTAATTTGTTTTTATTACTTAAAATTGAGTTGACTTACATAAATTGAATCCAAAAATGAATCCGTCGACGATGGGCTATTTCCTTGATCCGGTATATCCGGTATGTTGGAAACAGATAACATACGTTTAGTCGGACGATGTTTAAGAACAGTGTAGAACTCCATCACGTCCCTATACTGCCATTCCGGACGGTATTTTGGACAAACTATATCACTGGCCGCTGCTCCCGATT
This sequence comes from Sphaerophoria taeniata, assembly GCA_943590905.1. Taxonomy (NCBI): domain Eukaryota; kingdom Metazoa; phylum Arthropoda; class Insecta; order Diptera; family Syrphidae; genus Sphaerophoria; species Sphaerophoria taeniata. The sequence goes on from OX016540.1 coordinate 268,038,651, forward strand.
TGTAGGCAATTTTTCTCTCAGCAGCATAATACTTGGCTGAGTTTCGCAAACTTGTCCACATTTTCTTGCAAATATGAGCGTCGATTCCTATTGCATCTGATATTTTTCGCCAAGTTCCGGCTTCCACAATCTTATCCGAACATTTCGGATCAGTTATATCGAAAATATTAGGATATTTGCTAACCTCCGTTGCAACTGCGACTTTTTTTTCGTATTCACAAAAATTTTTTTGTTTACATTTTTTACTTTGGGGACTCTCTTCCATAATGGGGTTTTCATTAACTTCTTCAATAGCACCATCATCGTCATAACTTATTAGTTTTTCAAAAAATTGGTCCATAATTGTTTTTGTTTTGTTTTTTTTTTCTCTCACGCAAAATTGCAATTAATTTCTAGAAAAGAAACACTTCTTTGACTTGACACTATACTCAAATGAAAGTTTTAAGTTTTTTTTTCTGCCAAAACAATGAGCTTCTCATTGTTTTGTGTGAAAAAAAATTGAGGTGAGTATAAATTTTTTTTTCGATTTTGGTTTACAGCTCGGATGACACAGTGGTGAAATGAAAAATATTTTATTTCGGCAAAAATCTCTCCCATAAGAAATACATTAGTTTTTTTTTGCAGAACTGTATACTAGGCTTTAACACAAACGTAATTCAAAAAAAAAATAAAAAACTGAATCCTCATTTTTATAAAAAGTTAAACTTAATAATTATTAATTATAATTAAACATAATTCAAGAGTTAAGAAAAAAAAAAACCCAAATTTATATTTCCTTAACTTAATGTGAACTTTGGCCTTTGTTATTTTAAGTTTTAATTTTTGGGCAACCTAATCTTTTTCTTCTGGTCCCTGAAGCATAGATTGGCCACCGTCCCTCCGCGATTCATTAAAACTGTGATTGGGCCCCATGGATGGTGAATCACGAACTTCCGCTGATGTCTTTCTTTAGTCAGCTTGATGCCTATGAAAGGGTCGGCGGGAATATCAGGCTTCTTTTTGGTTTCGGCGGTCGTGTTGGCAGCTGTTATTTGATGCTCGCTGTTGCTTTGGACGTAAGCTAGGGCCTGGCGGCTGGTACATGGCTCTTCGTTTTCAGGTTGAGTACGGATTGCAAAATAATTGTACCCTGGTGGAAGGGTAACATTGTCCAAGACAATCTTGGTTGCCAGGTCTTCTTTCTTCTTTTTTGCATTCCATTTGTCGAGTGCTTCGTCTCGCTTGGCTCTTGCCTTAGTCATCTCTAAGCTGATCGGTGGTTTGGGTTCAATGGGCTGCGCTGCCCCAATGTCGTGTCGTTCCTTGGTCTTCTTTACTACCACCACCAAGGGTTCCGTTGGTAGCGGCGCTAGGAGAGGTCTTGGCCTAGTTGGGATCCTCTGGCATGGGTCGATGACAGGCTGCGGACGTTCCGGGGGGGCACGATCGTACTTTCTTACTTTGCATCGTTGCTTGGTGAGTTTCGTTTGAAGGTCCGTGCAGTTTGCTGGTCGGCAGTTCAATGACTCTGTTCGTCGATGAAGAAATAATTTCTGAGCTATACCCTTTTAAATCTTTTATGTGAGCAATTTTTCGGTAAAGTAATTAATCCCCGATGAGAGGACACGCACTCTTTTATAAACCCATTCTCCGATATTGGGTTTCCAAGGGCGTCGGCGCAAGTTGTATGTTCTGGCTTGTATTTGGCTGGCTTTTTGTAAATTAATCTGGACTAATTGGTGTAGCGTTCGCATACGATCTTTCTTGGAAGACATATTTTCGGTCTCGTTTTGACTTTCGTCTGATTGGAAGCTGGATGGTGTTCTTATTTCTCGCCCGAAGTTAAGCATGGCAGGGGAGTACCCGGTTGATTCATGACGGCTGCTGTTGATGGCAAGGGTTAATTCGGGTAAATATTCATCCCAGGTTCGCTGGTTCCCCTCGACATATTGTGCAATCATCGTTTTTAGCACCCTGTTTACCCTTTCGGTGGGGTTTTCCTGCGGTGTATATGGTGCTGTCAGCCGATGTTGTATGCCGTAGTCAGTGAGGAATTCCTTAAATTGGTTACTGGTGAACTGTGTTCCATTATCGGACAAGAATGTTTTCGGTACACCAAATCGAGCGATGATTCTTTCTCTCACTCCTTTGATTAAGCTGAGGGCAGTCGCAGCTTTCATCGGTACAGCTTCAACCCATTTAGAAAATTTGTCAACCATTACAAGTATGGTGGTGTTTCCCTTCATTGAGCGGGGCAGGGGATCAATAAAATCGGCGCAGACGATTTCCCAAGGTTGAGAAGACGGGGTTGTGTACATGAACCCCCATGTTTTTTTTGCAGGGCTTTGTATCGGTTGCAACTTTCGCACTTTCGTACATAGTTGCGTATGTCACGGAACATACCAGGCCAATAGTACAGTCTCGCCATTCTCGCCGTGGTCTTTGCTATTCCTAGATGTCCGGACGTGACAGCGTCGTGGTTTTCGTACAAGGTTTTCGCTCGTTCTCCTTCGGTGACACAGAGTTTCCATTGGTCGTCTTGCGAACTGGTGAGCTGGTCGGTTGTCGGGAAACGTCGGTACAACTTGTTGTCGTGGATCTTATATTCGGGGTATCGGTTGGGTTCTCGGGTAACTTTGCTTATCATTGTGTGTACCCAGTCTGGTTTGGAATCGGCGGTGGCGGCTAGTTTGTCAACTTCTGTGATCGGTAACGGGTCGCGGGATAGGGTATCTGCTACCACATTCATAGAACCTTTACGGTAACATATATTAAAATCGTATTGTTGTAATTCGAGTGCCCATCGGGCGAGTCGTCCAGAGGGGTTTTCTAATGAGTGTAACCATTTAAGTGAATGGTGGTCCGTAATGACGGTAAAATGATAACCTTCGAGGTAAGGCCGCATTTTTCTTATCCCCCATAGAATTGCTAAGCATTCTTTCTCTGTCACGGCATATTTTTGCTCCAGATCGGTTAGTGTGCGACTTGCGTAGGCTATCACTCTTTCATGTCCGTCTAGGACTTGTGTAAGCACTATTCCTAACCCGAAATGGCTGACGTCGGTATGGAGTGAGAAAGGTTCATTATAATCGGGACAGGCTAAGACGGGGGCTTCGGTGAGCTTTTTCTTTAATAAGTCAAACGCTTCTTGTTGAGCTGGTCCCCACGTCCATTGAATTTTCTTCTTCAGTAGTTGGGTGAGCGGGGCGGCAACTGTCGAGAAATTCTCGATGAATCGGCGGTACCAAGAACATATCCCAAGTATGCGGCGAAGTTCCTTGATGGTGGTTGGAGCTTTCAAACTTTGTACGGCGGATATCTTGTCTGGGTCGGTTTGAATGCCAGCTTGGGTGACGACGTGTCCAAGGTATTTGAGGCTTTCTCGACAGAATTTACATTTTTCTGCGTTTATTTTTAAATTGAAATTCCGGAGCTTTTCGAACACTTCTGTCAGGTGTTGGACATGCTGTTCGAAAGTATTACTAATAATGATGATGTCATCGAGGTAGGTGAATACGTGGTTGACCATGTCAGCACCGAAGATTGTGTCCATCGCTCGTTGGAAAGTCGCTCCTGCTGAATGTAATCCGAATGGCATTACATTCCATTCGAACAGTCCTCGGCCCGGGACAGTGAATGCTGTATATGGACGAGACTTTGGTTCTAGCGCGATCTGCCAATAACCTTGCTTAAGGTCGATTGTGGATATAAACTTGGCTCCTCGGAGTCGATCAAGTATAGAAGTGATGTAAGGCAGTGGATATGCGTCTTTAATCGAAACCTCATTTAGCTGCCGGAAATCCACGCACATTCTCCATGATCCTTCTTTCTTTTTGACTAAAACGATCGGTGAACTATAGGGACTTTTCGACGGGCTGATTTTTCCACTCTTCAACAGTTCGTCTACCTCATCGTCAATTACTTTCTGTAAGGCTGGGTTTCGGGGAAAATACCGTTGTTTAAACGGCTTGTCGGTCGTGAGTTCGATTCGGTGCGGGGGGACGGTTGATATTTCGTTTATCCTCTCAAACTTCGGTATTTCTTGATCCAAAAAATTTTGGAGTCGTTGTTGCTGAGTCTCGGTCATATTAGTCACGGCTTTGCAGTCATTCTGCGTAGCAAGCTGGGAATTATGGCTTGACACTACTCTACCTCCAACCGACATTTGAAAGTTGGCTTGCCTCATGAAATCCATCCCCAGTATGGCATCTTCGACGAGAGACGGCAGATAGGTGGTGGTGCCAGTAACTTCCACGTCGCCGAGGATTAGAGTCACGGTGAAATGCTCGGAGGTGGTGATGGGTTCTCCATTAGCCAAGTGGACAGGCTGGTGCTGTGCTGACATAGGTAGTCCCCAGGCTTTAAATACTGCTCTTAGCTCTGGTCCAATGAAGGTTTTCGTGGAACCCGTGTCGACTAAGGCCTGGAAGGTGCTGTCTTCAACTTGTATTGGAACATAATACCGTTGATCGTGGAGGGGAGGTGTAAGGATGACTGCGACGGGGTTGCGGCGACAAGAACAGTCTTTTGTCAAACGTCCATCTTCGCCGCAAAACGAACAGAATAAACGAAAAGGACGGTGACAGGTTTCTTTCCGGTGACCCCTCTGCTTGCAGTTGCAGCAGTGGGTCTCATGGTTGTATGGAACGGCTGGTGGAGTGGTTCGAGGAAACGCTGGCGTAGGATTCGTAGCTATGGTCGGAGTGCGGGTATTTCTTTCGTCGGTTTTTATGGCTTCGTATTCCTCCGCCATCATCATGAGTTCATCGAGATTCTCGAAGTCACGTCTGCGAATATATAGACGGTACTCTGGGCGCATGCCATCGAAGATCCGGTCGATTTGATCTCTTATGTCCATACGTGGATGTTGCCTGATGAGATATTGCATGGCCAGAATGTACTCTTTGGCGCGTTCCCGAAGACCTTGACGTCGTCGCATTATTTCGTCTTCCAGCTTAACCAGATATTGCGCTGGTAGAAAATAACGAATAAATGTCTCACGGAAATCCTCCCACTTAGTAAAGCTATCGCTATAAATGCGGAGCCATTCTAAGGCTTTACCTCGTAGTAATTCGGGGAGAGTGTGTAGCATGTCGTCCGGTGGAATGTCATAGCACCTGGTTAGCTCAGTGACTATCTCGAGGAATTCTAAAGGATTTCCTGACGCGTCGAATTTCAGTCCCCACTTGCGCACTATATTAGTGACTTCGGCTTCGTAGCTTAACGGAAGCCATCGAGAAGTACGGGTATGACAAGGAGCGGAACTGTGAGGTAAGGCTGGAGTTTGTCCGACTTGTGGCGGATCGGTCGGTGGAAAATTCGGTGGCGGTAGTTTCTGGCTGGGTACTTTAAACCTAGTCTCCTCATATAATGGAGTTTTATCTTTGATTGGCAGGTCAGGGTCGGTATTTTTAGAGGGGTTTTCGGTGTCTTCGTCCAGGGTGGCGTTTACCCTCTTCTCGGCAACTTCTGCCCATTTTGAACACAAATTTTGTGTGGAAGCATGGGTGCGGACCTGTTTGAGGTGGTTACTTAAACGCTGGCGAAGAACTTGTACGTTACACTCGGTTTCGATATTTCGGGCGGTAAGCATTTCTATAAGCTCGTTTTTCTTGAGCATGTATATGAAACTGAGGCTCCTGAATGGATTATCGTCCAAGCCGGTATCCTCTTCGTGTTTGGACATTTCTAATAAATCGGGTTAATTACTGGTAAGTGGTCGGTAGTCGTTAAGACGGTCTTCGGTATGCTCGGTTTTGTTCGGTCGGAAAGACCTTTAGGAATTCTAGACGGGCGGCGGCGGTATCGGAAACGGAACGGATGAATCCTCTAAAGGTCCCTGCTCGGGCGCCAATTTGTGATGCTTCTTTAACTAAGGCTGAGGTAAGCTCGCCGGATAACCAGGGGTCGTATCGAGAAAGCACAAAACTCGAATATAGAGGAGCGAAATCCGAACCACTTAATTGATAAGAAACAGTCGATTTTATTATTTCGATTTATTTTCTTCAACTATAATTCATAACCAATAATACTTATAATCTAATACATGATAATATAATACTTATACATATATATATAATACATAAGGGCCCACTCGCTAGTAAGTGCGGGGGAAAATCGGAAAAAGTGCCCACGACTTGAAGAGTGCGAGGGAATATCGGTCAAAGTGCCCACGACTTGAAGAGTGCGAGGGAATATCGGTCAAAGTGCCCACCACTTGAAGAGTGAGAGGGAAAATCGGAAAAAGTGCCCACCACTTGAAGAGTGCGAGGGAATATCGGTCAAGTGCCCACGACTTGAAGAGTGCGAGGGAAAATCGGAAAAAGTGCCCACCACTTGAAGAGTGCGAGGGAATATCGGTCAAGTGCCCACGACTTGAAGAGTACGAGGGAAAATCGGAAAAAGTGCCCACCACTTGAAGAGTGCGAGGGAATATCGGTCAAGTGCCCACGACTTGAAGAGTACGAGGGAAAATCGGAAAAAGTGCCCACCACTTGAAGAGTGCGAGGGAATATCGGTCAAGTGCCCACGACTTGAAGAGTACGAGGGAAAAACGGTTTTTGTTGTCGCACAGCACGCTATGTTACAACGAGCCCACTAATGGGAATATCGAGGGAAACAAGCACTTCGGTGTCAAAGGCAATAAACCTTAATTACTTCGGTAGCAAGCTTCGAATTTTTGCTAATTTTTACCTTTCTCTTATCACTTTTGTGGTAAAAACAAGGTGTGAATTTTTATTTAATAAAAGAAAAATAAAGGTACATATTTTTGTTGTTTTGTTTTCAGTTGACGACGGCGATGTTTGGTGAATTGTTTGGCGGCGGCGGCGGTGTTCAGTGTGGTGTGTGGGTAATTGTATTGACGGGGCGGTTGTCGGTTGTTGTTGTTGGTTACTGGATTAAATGTTTGTTATATGGTGGCGGCGGTGTTTTGTGGATTGGCTTGATGATTGTTGTTGGCTGTGGTTTTGGTGCGTTTTGATAATGTTGGCGGCGGCGGGCAGCGTTTTAGAGGGCGTAGATATGTATAGGAGTGTAACGCTTCGTTACACCGTGATATTGCTTTTTTCACTTCTTCTAGGTCGGGTTCACGGAATTGTTGGCTGTCATCGTGTACGATAAAAGGCTCCTGTCTGACTGCGGGGTTTTGTTCGTCGTCGTTATACAGTCTACAGAAAAGGGGTTTCCAAATCCCCAGCACTGACTGCGGTTCTACTATTATGTTCCCTTGTTTATCTCTGCAGGCATCGGTTCTTCATTCCTGCTGTTGGCTTTCTCAACATCTTCGATCTGACGCTTCTCATGCTCTCTCTTGTTTCTCCTGAGAAGCCGGCGTTCCTCTCTCCTCTTTTGCTCGTAGTGCTCACGAGCAGCTCTTGTCCTTCTATGCAGCGCCGCTTTGTATGCCTCCTGCTTGGCTGCATGGGCCTGCCTGCATTCTTCATCAAACCAGGGGTTTCGTTTTGGTGGGTGTGTGAAACCCAGCACATTAGAGGCGGCATCTCTAACTGCTTTCTGGCAATGTTGCCACTGGTCTTCGATACTTGATGTTGGTGGCATATGACTACTTGACACTCGATCAGAGAAGGATCTGGCGATCTCTTGCGATTGTAGCCGTCCGACGTCGAATTTGCTTGCAGCATTTCCTTGTTTTGGCCGTTGTCGGGATATTCGTAGCTCTACCTTGGCTACGACGAGGTAGTGGTCCGAGTCGATGTTGGCTCCTCGGAAAGTTCTAACATCTAGAATGCTTGACAAGTGCCTTCCGTCGATCGGAATGTGATCTATCTGGTTGACGGTTGATTGATCAGGAGATCTCCATTCTCCATGTACCTTTATGGATGTTGAGATGTGGGAACCAGGTGCTTGGTACCACAACATTTCGCCCCGCAGCAAAATCGATCAGCCTGAATCCGATATCAGAAGTGGTGTCATGCAGGCTGTGCTTTCCGACTGTTCCGCCAAAGATGTCCTCTTTTCCCAGCTTTGCGTTAAAATCGCCGAGGACAATTTTCATGTCATAGCTAGGACATTGCTCATAAGTGTCGTCCTTTTTCTCTTCTGTGGGGGCATGCGCGCATATTAGGGTAATGTTGCCCAATTTAGCCTTGATTCGGATCGTCGTGATGCGTTCGCTTACGCATTTGAAGCTCAAGACTTTTTGCCTGAGTCTGCTTCCCACGACGAATCCGCGTCCAAAGAGTTGCTGTTATTGCTCCCGGTAACAATCACCATAGTAGATGTCGCATTTTTTCATCCTCCGTTTGCCCGGTCCATCCCATCGCATTTCCTGGATAGCGGTAATGTCTGCTTTGTTGCAGTTGAGGGTCTCCGCTAGCTGTTCGGCAGCGCGCGGTCTATTAAGGGACCTAACATTCCACGTGCATATCCGAAATTCGTTGTCCTTTATACATTTGCTTGGGTCGTCATCAGTGTATCCGTCCGTTTCGGTGGCCTGTTGTTGCTTCGCAACTAAATCTTTTTCTACGTAGTCGGGAAGTCACCCCGACGTACATCCCCCAACCTGGAGTACCAGGCACTTGATGGGACTCCAAGTACAAGAGCCGGAAAAACCGCTCCTTTTCCTGGGCTTCAAATAAGTCGAAGTAGCCCGTAAAGGTGTTCACCAAGTAGTTCGGCCTAACTGGAACTGAAGACGCCACCGTTGATTCCAAAAAAAGGAATTCATCCGCTGCCGGCCCTCGTTGGGAGTGCCTTGATGGGAACACTCCTTCGTTGTGGGGAATTAGGAGTAACAGCCTACTCCGCTTTGACCTGTCGACCATGGGAGGCCCTTCTGCGAAAACAAGTTCCGCGATCGCATAGCTCTAAGCATCGTAGTAGTAGTTACCGCAAGCCGCTCCACCACCCCATGGAGGATTAAGTTAAGTTTACTAACGAAAATATTTCCATTGAAAAAGTGCATTTCGGCGGTTACAGCATATTCATTTGTAATCGCTTTTTGCAAATCAAAGTTCTGTAAGCTGTCACATTGAAACTAGTTTTTTATTTATTTATTTATTTATTTATTTGAACGGTCAGCGCCAAGTTTGAAACTCTCCAATACGTGCCGTTGGGTCTAAAGAAACCAAATTTCTGTTTGCGAGCGTAGGCTACAACAAGGTCAGTTTAATTTGCATTTGTTGAAGCTTATTAAAATTAAAATATGGCTTGTTTTCTAGAAACTGAAAAAAACATTTACAAGGACAATAAGATACCGAAAATGAGTCGATCAGACATGCTGGATGCAATTCGCAGAGACAACTTAGACGAGTTAAGAACATTACTTTCAACGCAAAAATGTAGTGATACTCAAGATCTTCGAAACACTCTGCTTCATGAAGCTGTTGATTACAACAAGAAAGCAATTACGGAATTCCTTCTCCAAGTTGGGTCCAATCCAAACTCAGGACTCCATTCATCACAACCACTTCATATTGCTGCAGGAAATGGTTACTTGGAAATTATAGAAATGCTCCTTAACCACGGTGCTGATATAAATGCAAAGGATGCTGTTGGGTCTTCCCCCCTCGTGTATGCTATTAAAAATGAGAAAACCGATGCAGCCCACTTGTTATTAGAACGAGGAGCTCGTTTATTTTCTGACAATGAAGGAAGAACTCCACTTCATGTTGCCTCTACATGGGGTTCATTGAAAATAACTAAATTGCTTTTGAAAAACGGGGCTCCTGTCAACGCGGTTATAACTGCCGGCTTCGAGAAAGGATATACACCACTTCACTGTGCCTGTTTCTCATATGGATTCGACATAGACATCATAGAATTTCTCTTAAGCAATGAAGCTGGTGTTGATTTAAAAACTGAAGAAGGCTTGACACCTCTCCATGTTGCAAGCCAAGAAGGAAATGTTCAAGTAATTAATTTGCTTCTTAATCACAATTCTGATATTGATGGACGTGAAAATAATTCATATACCCCACTCTACTTGGCAATAAGATCTAGAAGGAAAGATGCTGCACATTTGTTGATACATGGAGGAGCTAAATTAGACGATGAGTTTAGCAACGGGAAAACAATTCTTAGTTTGGCACTAGAGGAGAGATTGTCGAGTGCAGTTGAAGAAATTTTAACTCGCTGTCCTGATCCACAAGGTGAAATTAAAAAATGTGAACGACTCGGTTATACGAAATTGCTCCTGTATTACAAATACTCATACAAAAATTTTAATTCGTAAATAAAAATTGAAATTGAAATATCTACCTCAAAAAAAGATTTAATCTGAAAAAAAAATTATGTCATATGATTACTTAAGAAATTTTTGATTTTTCAAATTTTTTTTTTTTTAAATCGTCGGAGCGGTTTTTTTTTTAAATTAATTTTTTATATATAGAATTTTTCGAAAATGTCTTAAAAATAATTTGGGTATGCAGTATTCAAGAATGTATAACTATACATTTTGTAAGTAAATTTCAATTTTAAACATTGATCCGTTTTTGAGATACAGAATTTTTTTTTAAAAAGTTTAAGAATATTTTTAAAAAATCCAAAAAAAAAATTTTTGAATACAAAATATTATTTGAGCAATATAAATGTACTTTCAGAAAAAAAATTACCCTGATCGGACTTTTACTTTTCGAGAAAATCTGATAACAAAAAAACGGTTCTATGGGCGGTACCGTTTTGGAGCAATACAAAAATTTTATTTTAACATAAAATACATCAGAGTTTTAAACAAAAGTTTTCGAGGAAGTTTAAAAAAAAATCGTAGGAGCCGTTTTTGAGAAAATTTAAACTTTTGGTTTTTGGCCAAAAAAATAGTATGGTGGCTACCCTAAATTTTGATCTTAAAAAAATCAAAAAAACCACCCACGCGAATTCGCTCAAACCCTTAATTTTCAAGTTTCAAGTCAATCGGACCAGAGGTTAAGGCTGTAGATGCGTTTACAGACAGACAGACAGACGGACGGAATCGCCGGACCCACTTTTTTCGACTTTCTATCATCGTAATGTCACATCTCATCATTATCTCAATTTTTTTTTTACGAATTCAATACTTGCCATATATTCTATATGTCGCAAGTAAAAATTATATACTTTCAGAAATCATTTTGTTTTAAATTTTTAACATGCTTATTTGTGTTCTACAAACAAAAAACGTTATAAAAACGAGTCCCCGAGCCAAGGAAGAAACAACGAGTCCATTTTCAATCTAAAGAGTCCATGTGGTAACACTGTCGCTGTGAATTCAAACATATTTTTTGGAACTAATTTGGCCGCTTCGAACCAATGGCGCTGCTGTAGCTTGTATTTTTTTTCTTCTCATGAAATGTATCGAAATGACAAGTGACTAGCAGTCCATATTATATTGGGCCTGCCTTACTAATAATCAAACGCTAATGTCGACTATTAGTTAACTGGAAGGTTAAAACAAAGTGCTGAGTTTTTATAAAATGCTACCAATAAACAATTTAACCCTCTCACTAACTAGTCTCAAGATTTTCCTTGAATCTATTACAAAATCTACTACAAATAAGATCAAAAATTGCTTGAACTGTCAGAAATACACGCACAAAATACAAAACAAAAAAAAGTAGAAACTGTCGAAGTTAAGTATTGCCGTGTTCTTTTTAACATCAAGTATTTTAGTACTCGTATTATATTCTAGTACGACAGTTGATTTGAAGTGTCGGAGTGACTTTTAAATTGAATTTTAATTTATGATACCATCTTTTTCACAAGGAAATATATTTCTTACATATATAAAACGGAATCAACAAATTAACCACGTATTTAAAGTAAACTCAACGAACGTAATATTATAACGCACTAAATATTTAGCAAACATTAAATAATCTCTCCATAGCCCTTTTTTAGTATCATATTCGATCATTTGAAATATATAAATAACATACTGCAGTGTAAAGCCCCAAATACGAAAATAAGCGAATACAATTAAGTCAAATGATGCGTTTATAATTGCGTTTCGTTGCGTTTTGTTCAGTTTCAGTAGGAATGAAAAAAAGAGTATACAACATGGGTAACTTCTCCTTTTGACTGTCCCGAGAGCTTCTTTTCGATTCGCAAGGTGAAGTATAAAATTTGTCTGGTGTCGTTGTCAGTTTCGAAGAAAAAGTTTCAAAGTTACACGTTTGCAATGATACTAGATTAATTGCATCGAATCGTGAATACCCCTAATAAATAAAGTACTTCTAAATTAAGAACTTCATTTTTACTTTAAGCCTAGAACGCAGATTGTGCTAAATTTTGGCTCCCATACAAAATTCTTGACCTACATTTTTGAGATAATTTTATATGAAAGCTATAATTTAGCGTGATCTGCGTACTAAGCCTTAGAACAAAAATCTGAAGTGGCATAACCTTATTTTGAAAAATTGGCTTATTTTGTCTCCCATATTTTTGTCTTAGGGAAATACATTATTTCAAACATAGTTTTATATTCTTGAATATCTAATTTTTGCAGAAAAAAAATATAACTTTACTATTTTGCACTCACATCCTCAAATATACCTTTAAAAATGGAAATCGACCAGATAACTTAGATTAGATTTAAGTATTAAATACAAATTTACGTACCATAAAACAGCACTTAGGCAACACTTTTTTTAATGCTCGACTTTAAACATGGATTTCCGTGTATTAAATTTTGACGTTTTGCTAACGACTAAACTGGAGATTAAATTCGTTATTGGTATGTGAATTTTCTAAAGTCCGGAGATTTTCTTTTAACCTTAACACTAAATTTGATTATTAGTAAGGCCCATTATGTCAATGATAATTACATAACGAAAAAATAAAGATGGCATCGTTTATCTTCAACAAATTAAACTAGATTTTTTTTTCTTTTTTTTATAATTTGCACACACTAAAGGGGCTTTTTATACCCTTATTATGTCAGAGACACAGTGAGTGCATTAAGAATCAAGAAAGGGGTTTGAAAGTAAGTGTCGGTGTACATTGGTTTTGAATTCATCAACATTGCAATGACTGGGAAAGACAGTGTGTGGAAGGGAGTTCCACATTCGCGTAGTACGGCTAAAGAACGATTCTCTATACTTAACAGTACGTCCGAAGTTGGGCTCGAGGGTAAACTGATGGGCATTCCTGGAGGCGCGGGTATTACGGTTGAATTGTTTAAGGGGAGGAATGCAACTGGCTATTTCACTAGAGCAATTACCGTAGAAGTAACGGTAGAACAAAGAGAGACATGAGACGTTACGACGGTGTTCCAATGAAGTGAATGAATTAGTAATGTCTCTCACACCAATCATTCTTATAGCTCTTTTTTGTATACCATCCAAGAGGCTTAAGTATGTAACTGGAGCACCAGCCCAGAGATGGGAATTGTACTCAAGCTTTGGACGGATATAAGTCTTGTAAATAATAGCCAGATCAGACGGGGAGAAAAATTTCTTGCATCGCCTTAAGAAACCTAGACATCTTGCGGCATTTTTGGCGACATCGCATATGTGCTTGTTCCACAAGAGGTGGTCTGTGATGCACATACCGAGAATCTCGAGATGTTCGGTCTCGTTGATGCAAGTGCCACTCATGGACAGTGGCAAGGGGGGTATGTCTCGCTTAGACGATACAAGACAGCATTGAGTTTTCGAAGCATTAAACTCTACGCGGTTTTTAATTCCCCATTGTACAATGCTGTTTAAGTCAGAGTTTAACGAGCTTATCATATTCTGCCGTTGCAGTTCCACATCCGAAGAGGAGGGATGTGAGTCTGGAAACGAATAAGAAAAGCTAAGGGTACTATCGTCAGCGAAACAGTTTATTGGATTAGAAGTTACAGACAGGAGATCATTTATGAAAATGAGGAAGAGGGTCGGAGACAAAACGGAGCCCTGGGGCACACCAGCATTTATATTGTGGGTTTCAGACTTGAACCCGTCCAATACAACTTGTATTGAACGATTCGAAAGAAAGTTTCTAATCCAACGAATAAGGGATTCATCAATACCGAAAGCACGCATTTTCGATAAAAGAGCAAGATGCCAGACTTTATCAAATGCCTTTGAAATATCAAGTGCAACAATCTTACTTTCTCCAAAACGATGTAAAGATTTGTTCCACTGTTCGGTGAGATAAACCATCAGATCACCAGTGGACCTGTTGCTGCGAAAGCCGTACTGCCGGTCATTAAGAAGCTTTCGATCTTCGAGATATTTCTTGAGCTGATAGTTTATCAGCGTTTCCATGACCTTAGAAAGAAGGGACGTAATTGCAATCGGACGATAATTGGAGGGAGAAGAAGATTTACCTTTTTTTGGGATTGGCTGGACAAATGCTGTTTTCCAACTGCTCGGAACGAGCCCAGAAGAGTAGGATAGATGAAAAAGCTTACGCAAGGGTTTTGCCAGCGTGGAAGAACACCTCTTCAGAATAATAGCGGGGATACCATCCGGACCAGCGGATTTATGTATGTTGATATCTTTTAGGACTCTCGCCACAGCACGAGTGCGAAAGAAGATTTGTCCCATGGAATCATTGACGCGCTCAATAACTGGAGGAGTCATGACACTCTCTGGCAGCGAAGAGTTGGAGGCGAACTGCCTAGCAAAAAGGTTAGCTTTCGCAAGCGAGCTACCAAATGGTGTGTCATTGTCGACGAGCGTAGGGACCGAGGAAGAAGAAGAATTCTTCATATTTTTTACAAAAGACCAAAAAATTTTACTGCCTTTGGGACATTGCAGAATTTTTTGCCTTAATTTTTGGTCATGCAAAAACTTGGTCCGTCGAATATGGGCATTGCAGGCCTTCCTGGCTTGTTTAAACTTGTTCCGGTTTTCCTCAGTTGGGTTGGCTCTAAAACACCGGAACTTTACTTCTTTATCTTTGATAACCTCTTTACAGCTTGAATCAAACCATGACTTTTCTTTGGGTTTGATGCTTTTAACCCTGTTCGGGATAAAAGTTTTCATTCCCAGAATAATCATATTAGTAATCATATCTGCGCTGGAGTCTACGTCACTATCGAGGAAGCATAGCGACCAGTTAAAGATCCGGAAGAAGTTATTGAGACCGTCCCAGTTGGCTTTCTCGTATTGCCATACGGTTCTCTTCGGAGCTCTTTCTCTAACTGGATTAGTTTGACACGAGAAATTTGCAGATATAATACTATGGTCTGATCTGCCTAGAGGCGTTAATACATTGATAGTGTATTTATCAGGATCAGACGTAAGGAACAGGTCAAGAGTATTTTCCGCTTAAATGTCAGTACTTTCTATGCGATCAAAGCTTATCTCAACAGATGTCACTAAAATTTTTACTAACTTTTTTTGCCACTGTCCCAGGCAATGCTAGTGTAGCTAATTTCAAGTGGAACCATTTTTATTCGAATTTTGTATGGACAATTCAGACGACTAGCAGTCCATATATAAGGTGCGTTCCTTTGGGACTTTTAAACTACTTTTAAGTACTTCGCAGTAGACGTTGAATGGAACGCGTTAATATTTCAAAAAGTAAAATCTAACCTCCAAAATTATACGTCATTGCGAAAACATTCGTAAAATTATTATTTTTGAGAAACGTCAAATCAAACAACAACAATTTCTATTTCTATTTACTGACGCCATCTGGCGTGGACTAGTATCGTAACTACTTCGAAGAACTACTTTGACCACAGGGGAAAAGTAGTTCAAAGCAGCCAGAAGTACTAAGCAGTAGATAAATGTTCCCAAAGGAACGCAGCTATAGTAAGTCAATGGGTTTTCTGCTTGGTTTGACAGTTCTTTGACAGAAGCAAGCAGAGAACACACAATACAAACTTATGTGCAAACAAAACTGCTTCTGTGAAAATTCTTAGGATGACACCACCATCGTTTTCCACCTTAAAACTACCCCCCAAATATATATAAAAAGTTCGGGGCGAAGAAAGAGCGACATCGAACAACTGAGTGCGAAATCAGAGCGCCACAGAGCGATCCACAGAACACATCGAACAGACCTGTTATCGATTAAATAATTTGTTTCTTGCTATCGATATTTTTTTATATTTCCCTCCAGAGATTTCTTTCTCTTATCTCTGTTTTTGCCTATTGCATTCGTTGGGCAATGGGCACAATTCGTAAAATCTTGAATCCGACGTATCTGCTTTTTGCAATTTCATAAATTATTTTGAAAGAATTTCCATACTTGTGTATAATTGTTTCTACAATTTTTTAACATTCATCAATACAATAAGGTAAGCTACTGTTTAACAATTTAATCATGAAACATGAGTTGAGTACCATGTGTGTTATATCTTTGTTAACAATTCAACAGCGAGATGTACCGCTTGAATTTGGACAAAATGGAAGTGATAAAGATTTGTTTTTGATTTAGGAAAGTTGCCATTTATAACTACAAGCTTAGATCATGACTGGAAAGATAATGTATGCTCCTGCACATGGTGGAGCCTTTTTTGAGATTTTATCCTGATGGCATGTTTCCCTCGAAAACTATCTTGTGCTTAGACAATTCTCAAGAAATGACTTGTTGCTTTGATTAAGCCCATATGATACTTCATTTTTTTCTTCTTTATTCAAGCATTAATAACATGAAAATGTCAGCTTCAATAAAGAGAGAAAACATAAGGGGTATTCACGATTCGATGCAAATGGTCTTGTATTGTTGTAAAAGTGTAACATTTTCTTGCACTAAAACAACAAAATATACAGACTACAATTTTGCTACACTTTTGCACTTTTGCAACACCCTTACGCTATTGCAACAGAAAATTACAATGGTGCAAAATTTGTCTGGTGTAGTTTATAATTGGCAGCTGTCATTCTCTCACAAATGTTTGTTTTTGACATTTTTACTCCGGTATTGCTATAGAATAGTAAAGGTGTGTTCACGATTTACAAAAAAAGATGCAATTTCGCAATTTTGCACCGGATCGTGAATACCCCTATAATTTTATAAGGACAGAGAAAGAAATCACAATTTCAAAATTCAAATTTCATGTTTTTATTTGTCAAATTTCTTTGTTTTTTTTTTTTTTTGATTCCGTCGAAAATATTGTTTTTCTATCTATATTCTATATTCTATCCGTTTGAAAAAGTTTAACCGAGAAAACAGATTCAACCATTCAACTGCAGTCAAGCCTCCAACCACACATTTTCGTCTCCAACAACTTCAACTTGATAGTCGTCATTTGATTATGTCTGAACAATGACAAACAGGGAGACATTCTTGAGCACACTTTAATGTAAAAGTGTCAAAAAATCGAGACTAGCTCATTAAAAATGTAGTTCGGGTTACATTTTTAATGAATTTTTTTGATAATTTCCCATTAATTACAGTAGTGAGTACACACTCCCACTTATAGAGAAAGAAGGTAAGGAAATGCTTACTCTTTCTTGTTCCATTTTTAATGATGAAAAAATAGAGAAAAAAATGAAATCGGGCTTTATGAATTGTTGATTCAGCGCTTTTGTTACATTTAAGTTTATTCTTCGCTTCGTCTTCAGGCTCTGGTGCGTGATCTTAGACCACTGGTCGACTGTTTTACCTTTTCGTTAACTGTCCACCTTCAATCCTGTTCTGTCTTGAGGGTGGGATTCTCATTTTCCCACCTATTCTTTCTTTTTGAAAGATCGCTGCTACGAAGAGCTCGCCAACAGCATGACTCCAGTCTTCCATGGTTTTTAATTACCTACAGCCGCTTGAAAAGCAGGAGTTACGTAGTGGTGGTCTTTTGAACGTCACAAAATTGATGCCGCCTACCAATGCAGGAAGGTTGAGAGCCTGATACACTGCAGCCAACCATCGGAAACGGTCCGTCGCATGTACTCTCCTGTCGCAAAAACCAAGCGCTCTGGCATCCGCAGTCACTTGGTCCTTGTACCGTAGATTCGGTCTTCCTTGTCCTCTCGAACCTGAGGGCTGCGATGAAAAGCTTCGCTCGATGTGGCCGAGCCAATGTACTCGTCTTTTTTGGCATTCTCGACTACACCCACACCCACTCGCCTCTGCACCTTCTGCTTCATTCGCAATCGTCGCATACCGGACCGAAAATCCATCGAAGAATTTGCCTTTCGAAAGTGCCCAGTGTCAATTCTCCTTTTTTATTTATCGTCCATGTCCAACAATCGGCGCCGTAGAGTAGGACTGGTAAATAGCAGACACTGTCGAAAGGAGTGATGAGTTTTGAACCCAGTTGTTTTGCCAAACTGTAGCAGCAGCAGTTCGCTAGGGTAATTCTTCTTCGGATCTCCACTAATGTTTCGTTTGTGGGATGGATGTTTGTTCCAAGGTAGGTGAACTCCTTAACCGACTTAAAATTGCTGCTTATGATGTGTTGTATTGACCAATTTTAGTTTTATATCGAGGGTGGAAAATTTAGTTTTCCGTCGGCTATTTGGTCACTTTGTTTTTAGTAAAGAAAACAAATTCTTTAACTTGTCCCGACGTTTCGGCAAGGATTGTTGCCTTCTTCAGGGGAACTTTATTTTATGAAAACAGAAATAAATAAACATAGACTTATATTATTATTTCTGTTTTCATAAAATAAAGTTCCCCTGAAGGAGGCAACAATCCTTGCCGAAACGTCGGGACAAGTTAAAGAATTTGTTTTCTTTACTAAAAACAAAGTGACCAAATAGCCGACGGAAAACTAAATTTTCCACCCTCGATTTAAAATTGCTGCTACCAACAGTGACGTTTTGTCCTAGGCTGTGGACAGATGTTGCTTTGTTTGTTGATAGCATGTACTTTGTTTTGTCCTTATTCACTTAGGCCATTCAGCTTCGCCGGTTCTTCAATCGCTGTGAAGGGCCTCAATCACAGCTCTCTTGGATCGACCGATGATGTCTATGTCGTTCGCTTAGCCTAGGAGCTGGGTGGATTTGTTGAAAATAGTGTTTTGTGTGTGTTTTGTGCTCACATCTGCCTTTTGCACTATCTGCTCCAGGACTATGTTGAAGAATTCACATGACAGCGCATCTCCTTGTCTAAGGTAGGTAGGTAGGTAGAAATGGCTGTCCAATTAGCGCTGAGTGCGCCGTTTTGATACCATACCTCTTGAGATTCTAAATGGATTTGAAAATGGGTTATGGATGATGTATGTTGCGCACGTACAGTCCTATATAATATAATGTTGCATTATTCTCCTGCCCTACGGCCTATTATCTCATAGTGCCATTTAGTGAGGGAAAAATAAGGGGGGAGGGGGCGCTAAAGCCACTTTGTTACTGAGGTAAGAGATCAAATCTTTGATCTTTAATTCTGTTAGTTCCTCAATACCGTTGAAGAATTCTGTACCTAAGTGGAGTGCTCTTTTCCTAGCCAGGGCCGGACAATGGCATAGAAAGTGTGGGTCTGTTTCTTTTTCTTCCTGGTTCTCATAGCTACGGCAGAAAGAGTTATGTGGTATACCCAATTTTGCCCCTACAGGCCAATGCCCTGTTCAGGTAGCGACAATCCTGGCTATGTCATGCCTTGGTTTGGAAATTAAATTGATTGATTTTGGTTTGTTATAGGCGGGCCAGATTTTCCTGGATATAACGCAACTCGTTAAACTACTCCACCTATGATTTGCTTCTGATGTGTATTTGGTCAGGATATTGCCCTTCACAACTCCAAGAGGAGCATATACTCTCACTGCCAGAGAGTTGTGAAGGGCTGATCCTTGCCTAGCTAGCTCATCTGCCTTCTCATTTCCCTCATAGCCCGGTATCCAGATTAGAGTGACGCTCATGTCAAGTTCCTTGAGGGCATCTCTGCATTGCTGGACCAGTTTAGATGATGATAAAGCTGAATCAATGGCTTTAATAGCTGCCTGACTGTCTGTTAGTATAGCTACATTTCGGTTCTGTCGGATATTTTTAAGGACTATACAAGCTTCGTTAATAGTTCTGCCTGGAATACACTGGCAAAATCGGGAAGTCTATAGGATTTTGAAATCTCAAGAGATTGACAGAAGACACCTGCACCAATACCGCATCCCATCGTCGAACCATCCGTGAAGATAATTGTGTCGAAGTCTTTCGTCACATCGCCTTCCTCCCAGTCGATTCTTGACGGGAGCAAGACTTTAAACTTCTTTGAGGTGTCAAGGGTAGGGATGCAGTAATCGGTGGCTGGGGATAGGATGTCTGATGGTATCAGGCTTGTTTGGTTGCAGTGCCCGTAGGATCTAGATTTCCAGCAGTATATTTCTCTGAGTCTCAAGATACTGCAGGACACCTGATCAAAGGGCACGGTAGTGCCCAGCCAAGTTTTAGCACTACTCCCTTTTTACAGGATCGAACTCAAGCACGTTTTTAACCCCCCATAACTTTTGAACCCATAGAGTTAGAAGCTTCAAATTTGAATAACGCATTAACTTCATGGGCACAAAGGCCCTGTGAAAAACATAATTTTGTAGAACCACTACTTCCTGAGATATTGAACAGTAAAAATTTCAAAAACCGTAATTGACTGACTGACTGACTGACTGACTGATCATCAAAATTATGAAGCACTTCTAACAATAGCAGAATCTTGAAATTTGGTGCAATGATAGGTGTTCGGGTGTATACAAAGGAAAAAATCGAAAATTTCAATTTGCTCGTTCAGGGGGCGTGGTATCCGCACACTTTCTAAAACTGGTCGAAGGATCTTGAAACTCGGAATTCTTTTAAGGTTTTGCTTGAATAACATGAAAAAAATGAGAAAAAATGTATTTCCGTTTATGGGCGTGGTATCCGCCCACTTTCTTAAAATGATCGAAAACGTTTCAATTCGAAATTCTAATACGGTTTCGGTTGAGTAGGTATAAGAGAAAATATAAGTATAAAAATGCAGTTTCATTAAAGGGGCGTGGCTGCCGCCCACTTTCTTAAAATGGTCATAGGATGTTGAAATTTAGAATTCTGTTTTGTTTAACTTCATAAAACCCCATGAGTAACTTTCTTTAGTGGTTTCGCAATAGACCCTTGGGGTATTAATGTGACATCTAGACAGCCACTCTAACCTAACCTACCTATTATTTATTTATAAATTGGCAGAGCAATTAGAGTGTTAAAGTTTGCAAATTGCTAGCTTATTAAGTTATTTCAAGGTTCATGCTTCCATAAAAAACTTTGCAAAAAGATGTGAAATCAGAACAAAAACATAAAATGTAAAAAAAGAGCCAAGTTCTCTTATGTGCGAACAACACTGTGTAAAAAGTCAGCCACCAAAAGTAATGAGATCTAAAAGAACGCCAAGTTCTTACATGCAATAAAAGTGTTATATTGAATATTTTAAATCGTAGAAGATAATACAACAATATTAAAAGAAAATAGAAAATAGTTTGGATGAAAATTTACAAGTTCACTTGGCAAGTTTTCGTTTAAAGCGTGATTAGATTAGTAACATTTTAAAACTTGAACAGTGAACTTGTAAATTTTCTTCCAAACTATTTTCTATTTTCTTTTAATATTGTTGTATTATCTTCTACGATTTAAAATATTCACTATAACACTTTTATTGCATGTAAGAACTTGGCGTTCTTTTAGATCTCATTACTTTTGGTGGCTGACTTTTTACACAGTGTTGTTCGCACATAAGAGAACTTGG
Organism: Sphaerophoria taeniata; assembly: GCA_943590905.1. Lineage (NCBI taxonomy): Eukaryota > Metazoa > Arthropoda > Insecta > Diptera > Syrphidae > Sphaerophoria > Sphaerophoria taeniata. Next base: position 268,060,143 of record OX016540.1, read on the forward strand.
CTCTTTTTTTACATTTTATGTTTTTGTTCTGATATTTAATAAACAGGTCAATCGGAAGAAGCTGGACTTGGATGACGTTCAGTGCATCCGTTGGACAGGACCTGATTGCCCCTGATATCCCTATGCAAGCATTTCTCTGCACCTTTGTAAGCTTGTGTAAGCTTTGCTGAGAGCGGGCCACCACACAATGGAACCATAGACAAGTATCGGTCTTACAACCGCTGTGTATGTCCATTTTATCATTTTTGACTGGACGCCCCACTTTTTGCCGAAGGTTTTGTTGCAGGCGTAGAAGGCGACACACGCCTTCCCCACCCGTTCTGCAATGTTAAGCTTCCAGTTTAATTTGGTGTCTAGTATTACGCCCAGATATTTAGCGCTGGAAGACAATGATAGTGTTTGTCCGTTTAACCGAGGTAGAGTGAAAGGTGGTACCTTGGTTTTGGTGGTGAAAAGCATCAACTCGGTTTTTTTAACATCTAGTCCGCATCGCAGCCCAGGTGCTTACCTTATTCAAAGCCATATTAGTGATTTCACTGATCACGCTTGGAAATTTTCCTGAAACAAGAATGACCAAATCATCGGCGTACGCAACCGCTTTCACTCCACTACTCTCGAATTTCACAAGAATGCTGTTCATGACCAAAAGCCAAAAGAGAGGAGACAGTACACCTCCTTGGGGTGTTCCTCTGCTGGCATATTTGGTACACGTTGAATATCCTAACTTTGATTTAGTCCTCCTATTATTTATGGATATTATCCACCTTCGAATGTAGTTCTCAACACCGAAGTCTGCAAGTGATTCTGCAATGGATTCAGAATCACTTGCAGTTGGATTCGGCGTCCAAAAATAGTCCTACGCTATCCATTTTTAAATATGTAATTGATCTTTTAATATAAACAAACAAAGTTAAACAATTTCTGTTGAATTTATTATTGTTTTGACACTTTACATAGATGCAAAAACACATACTTGAAAATAGAGATGTGACTATATATATGTATATGTATATTCGATAGTTTTGATTTGAAAATCGGTGCATGTAATAACGTTTTTTAAGAAGGCTAAAACGCATGTAAACTGAAAAAACTTACTTTTTATAAACAATAAATTCTCTCTGCCAACAATATTCTGTGCTTTAAAGTGGTTTTGAAATTTATTTTATTAAAGGTTATCGAAAAGATATCATATTTCCGATATATCGGTTAATTTTCACATCTCTGCCTAACAATTATATCCATCGCAGTGCGTTGTCGCATTCCGGAAAAATTTCATCCGATGACAGCTACCTCGATCGAAAATTGAGTCTCCGAAGAAGGATGCGTTGCGGAGAAATCTCCGCTCCGACGGTTACCTCGATAGGGCCGTATATTTTCTCTAGTTATCTATCTATCCTTGTCTAAACCCTGCGCATGTTTGAAACAACTGATCAGTTATATATAACAAGATGGGAAAGCTTGCTGTCAAAATGACATTTGCCTACGAACTAAAAAGCAGGGTAGTTGCAAGAGTATGCGTTTTACAAACTAAAAAAGCAAAGTTGCTGCAAGAGTATGTGTGTGTGTGAAAAAAATAAGATTTGAGGTATTTGGAGGGTAAAGGTTAGGTTAGGTTAGGTTAAAGTGGCTGTCATGGATGTTAAGAGACACACTTAGGCCAATCATAGGCCCATTGTGATACCACATGAATCTAAGAAGGCTTTTCTTCGAAAGCTCATTGAAACCAATTAGAGTTCCTTACGAAACGTAGAAGATTATTTAAATAAATGTGTTCGAGATCGTTTAGATCATTGTAGAAGTATTCTCCTAAGTGAATAGTACGTTTATGAGCAAGAGCAGGACAGGTGCAGAGGAGGTGAAGAACTGTCTCCTCCTCCTCCTCATCCATACAGCTTCTGCAGAAGTCATTAGAAAATACGCCCAGTCGCGCAGCGTGTCTTCCAATTAGACAGTGTCCGGTAATGACACCAATTAAGGAGCTGATATGCAATCTGCTTAGAGATATCAGGCATCTGGACCTCTTTAAGTCCAAATTTGGCCAAATGTTTTTCGTTGCCTGACAGGTGGTTATGTTATTCCACCTGATGTTGGTTCTCTTAATAGCATCTTGTTGTAGCAAAAGTTTACATGTAGCGATTGGTATACCAACATTAGCCATTTGTGGCTTAATGGGTAATGTTGTACCATGTTTGGCGAGTTCGTCGGCTTTGCAGTTTCTTGGAATTTCTCTATGGCCCGGCACCCAGTGAAGGTGAATGTTAAACTATTGTGCCATCTCCATTAGAGACGATCGACAGTTTTGGACCGTAATCGAGTTTGTAGAGACAGAGTCCAGGGATTTTATAGCTGCCTGACTATCTGAGAAAATCCGGATATCAGATGTGGATAACGTTTTCTCTGAGCCAGGACAGGACCTCCTTAATCGCCAAAAGTTCTGCCTGAAACACGCTACAATGATTTGGAAGGCTGAATGAGAGACTTAGTTTTAGTCGTTCGGAGTACACAACTCCACCAACCCCATCATTAGTTTTCGATCCATCAGTATAGAAGTGGATTGCCTCGTCTTCCAGGAATGTTTTGTTTTCCCAGAAGGATCGGGAAGGGATAGAAGTTTGAAAGTTTCTATCGAACTGTAGTTGAGGAATGGTGTAGTCTGTGTGCTTTGGAATTGATTCTAAATAATTAAGAATAACAGAGTGGCCAATGTTATTGTTAGTCCACTGTGAAGAGGCATTCAGGCGAATAGCAGAACTAGCAGCTATTTGTTTGCTGATTATGTCCAGAGGTGTTAGATAGAGTAGGGTGTCTAGATGGGGTCGTACGAAGTGATCCGCTTATACTTGGGCATGCTGAGCGTTGCACTTTACTAAGCTTATCGCAGTTCATTTTAATCCAAGGCAGTCCATACCGCAGCACCATAAAGAAGAATCGGTCTGATTACCGATGTGTATAGCCAGTGAGTGATTCTGGGTTGCAAACCCCATTTGCTACCAATGGCTTTCTTGCAGGTGAAAAGAGCTACCGTAGATTTTCTTATTCTTTCAAGTATGATGCTCTTCCAATTTAGTTTCCTGTTTAAGATAAGACCCAGATATTTAGTTTTTTTTTTTTATAATGATCACGCACTCAAGGGGTTTCTTTTCCCTTTTTATGCCAAAGCACAGTGCGGGCGTTAGGAAAAGTAGGATAGTTGGAGAGGGTTTAGGATGAGGTGTCGGTTAACATTGGTCTTGAATTCTTGTACATTGCAACGACTGGGGAACACAGAGTGTGGAAGAGAGTTCCACATTCGCGTAGTACGGCTAAAGAATGATTCCCTGAACATGACTGTACGTCCGAAGTTGGGCTCGAGGGTGAACTGATGGGCATTCCTGGAGGCGGGGGTATTACGGTTGCATATCTTAAGGGGAGGAATGCAACTGGCTATTTCACTAGAGCATAAACCATTGAAGTAACGGTAAAAAAGGGTGAGGCATGAGAAATTACGTCGATGTTCAAGTGACGTAAATGTCTCAACGATGGTATGGTCACCAAACATCTTAAACGCTCTTCTCTGGATACTGTCCAAAAGACTTAAGTATGTTACTGGAGCACCAGCCCAAACGTGGGAGTTGTACTCAAGCTTTGGACGTATGTAAGTTTTGTAGATGGTAGCCAGATCAGAGGGGGAAAAAAATTTCTTGCATCGTCTTAAAAAACCTAAACAACTTGCGGCATTTTTGGCGACATCGCGTATGTGGTCGTTCCACAAGAGGTGGTCGGTGAAGCACATACCGAGAATCTCGAGATGTTCGGTTTCGTTGATGCAAGTGCCACTCATGGACAGTGCCGGGGGGGTATATCTCGCTTCAACGATACAAGACAGCATTGAGTTTTCGAAGCATTAAACTCTACTCGGTTTCTTATTCCCCATTGTACAATGCTGTTTATGTCAGAGTTTAATGAGCTTAACATATTTAGCCGTTGCAGTTCCACATCCGAAGAGGAGGGATGTGAGTCTGGGAACGAATATGAAAAGCTAAGGGTACTATCGTCAGCGAAACAATGAATTGGATTAGAAGTTACAGACAAGAGATCATTTATGAAAATGAGAAAGAGGGTCGGAGACAAAACGGAGCCCTGGAGTACACCAGCATTTATATTGTGGGTTTCAGACTTGAACCCGTCCAATACAACTTGTATAGAACGGTTAGAGAGAAAGTTTCTAATCCAACGAAGGAGGGACTCATCAATACCGAATGCACGCATTTTCGATAATAGAGCCTGGTGCCAAACTCTATCAAATGCCTTTGAAATGCCTTTGAAATATCAAGTGCAACAATCTTACTTTCTCCAAAACGATGTAAAGATTTGTTCCACTGTTCGGTGAGATAAACCATCAGATCACCAGTGGATCTGTTGCTGCGAAAGCCGTACTGCCGGTCATTAAGAAGCTTTCGGTCTTCGAGATATTTCTTGAGCTGATAGTTTATCAGCGTTTCCATGACCTTAGAAAGAAGGGACGTAAGTGCAATCGGACGATAATTGGAGGGAGAGGAGGATTCGCCTTTTTTGGGTATAGGCTGGACAAATGCTGTTTTCCAACTACTCGGAACGAGCCCAGAAGAATAAGATAGATGGAAAAGCTTACGCAAGGGTTTTGCCAGCGATGAAGAACACCTCTTCAGAACAATAGCGGGGATACCATCCGGACCAGCGGATTTGTGTATGTTGAGATCTTTTAGGACTCTTGCCACACCCCGAGTGCGAAAGAAGATTTGTCCCATGGAATCATTGACGCGCTCAAGAACTGGAGGAGTCATGACATTCTCTGGCAGCGAAGAGTTGGAGGCGAACTGCCTAGCAAAAAGGTTAGCTTTCGCGAGAGAGCTAACAACGGGAGTGTCATTGTCAACAAGCGTAGGGACCGAGGAAGAAGAAGAATTCTTCATATTTTTTACAAATGACCAAAAATTCTTGCTGCCTTTGGGACATTGCAGTATTTTTTGCCTTAATTTCTGGTCATGCAAAAACTTGGTCCTTCGAATATGAGCATTGCAGGCCTTCCTGGCTTGTTTAAACTTATTCCGGTTTTCCTCAGTTTTGTTGGCTTTGTAACAACGGAAACTTACCTCTTTAACCCTGATAACCTCTTTACAGCTCACATCAAACCATGCGTTCTCTTTTGGTTTGATGCTTTTAACCCTGTTCGGGATAAAAGTTCTCATCCCCAGAAGAATTAAACTTGTAATCATATCCGCACTGGAGTCTACGTCACTATCGAGGAAGCATAGTGACCAGTTAAAGATCCTGAAGAAGTTATTGAGACCGTCCCAGGTGGCTTTCTCGTACTGCCAAACGGTTCTCTTAGGAGCTCTTTCTTTAACTGGAATTTTTTGACACGAGAAATTAGCAGATATTTAGTTTCATCTGAAAACTTTAATTGGACACCGTTTATAGAAGGAGGGTCGATGTGGGGAGTTTTATATTTCCTAGTGAATAGAACCAAATCGGTTTTGTGTGGATTAACGCCTAAACCACACCGATTCGCCCAAAGTGATAGCTTATTTAGAGCGTTTTGTAAGAGTTCTTTTAAGGTATTTAGATGCTTTCCTGAAAGCTATAGCAAAGTCATCAGCATAGGCTATCACTCTGAATCCCTCTCTATCCAGACAGGTAAGAATTTCATTAACTACCAGATTCCAGAGAAGAGGGGAGAGAACACCGCCTTGCGGCGTACCTCTGCTGACAGATCTTCTTGCGGAAAAGCCGCCAAGTTCTGAGTTAATTATTGTGCTATTCAGCATTAAATGAATTAACTCTCCAAGCGAACTCCCCACATTCAGAGTTGACAGTGCAGATGTGATTGCAGATGTGTCCACGTTGTTAAAAGCGCCTTCGATATCGATAGTATACTCTTTATGATGGAGGGAGTATTTGATAGTGCGTACTAAGGTGTGTAGCGCCGTTTCAACTTACAGTAGGCATGTTGAGAGTTAGACATGAGTCTTGTATCAATGTTTACCCTGAGGTGTATATCTATCAGTCTTTCTAATGTCTTAAGAAGGAACAATGATAGACTTATGGGTCTGAGATCTTTAGGGTTAACTTGCGAGCATTTTCCCGCCTTGGGTATGAAAACAACTTTCACTTCTCTCCATATTGAGAGGATATGGGCCAGATGCAAGCAGCTATTGAACAATGCCTCAAGGATTGGTGTAATTATGTCTGAGGCTTCTTGGAGTTCAGCTGGAATAATGCCGTCTGGTCCTGCCGATTTGTACGGTTCGAAGGTGTTGATAGCCCATCGCAGTTTATCCCTTGTGATTAGACCTTGTGGAAGTAATGTAGTAGTAATTGAGTGCAACTGATTGTTACACGTTACATTTTGAGAGCTACCTGGAAAGTGAGTGTCTAGTAGCAAGTTAAGAGATTCTTCACTTGAGGCTGTCCAGGAACCATCTGCTCTTTTTAGACAGCTGGGCATCACTGGATTTGTTGAAAGAATTTTTCGTAGCCTAGAGGCATCGGAGGTGTTATGTTATGCTGGCAACGTCCAGCAAAATGTCATGTTTGCTAGTTCAGTTTAGATCTTGAAGTCATTAAAAGTACATGTTCAAAAATATAAGTGTGTCTTTTTATTTAATATCCAACTTGTGTGACCGCACACTCGGTATTTCAGGAGGTTTCTTCTTTTCTGTATCGCCAGGAAGATCGTTTAGATCTTCTTAGTTCCGTTTTGTATTTATTAAGGGAACTTTTGTATGAGTCCCAGTCAGAAGCCTGTCTTGTATATTTGGCTCTGTTAAAGAGTTTTCTACACTCTTTCCTGAGCGAATCGAGACCCGAGGTCCACCAATGTGTTTTTTTTTCTTTATTTCATAACAATATTTTTCAACTTCCATATAGAAAAAATTAAGAAAGAATAATACAATAAACATAATTTACGTTAGTAAGATATTGAACGAAATAGCAGAATACAATCTTGTGTCTTCAAGAGACAGTGACGAAAGTATATTATTAGCTGCGTTTTATTATCACCATGATCTGATCCGGATCAGATCATGATAATAAGACAGCTTTGGATCATCATATTTTTTGTTATTTAAAGTTTGGTAGCCATGTCAAATTTGTACTTCAAAAGTGACATTTCAAAATAAAGCAAAAAAAAAAAACAATCAAAACACGAAAATGGAAGCTGCTGTGGTTGATGTAAGTATTTATTTTTATTTTTGTGTCTTTTTATAATAAACTTTCATATTTATAGTTCTTATTTGAAAGCGATGATAGCGATGAAACAGGCTTGTCAAATTTGTCCGCACTTCTAGATGATACAAGTAGTTCCAATTCCTCAACAGACGAAAATAGGCCTCCAAATCATCAGAACATAAGAAATTTTTTGGAAATTGTGCATACGTTTTGCGACGCAGATTTTAAAAAAACACTTTCGGCTTCATAGGTCAACTGTCCATATTTTGATAGGTATACACAAAATTTTTCTTATTTTATATTAACGTTTACATGTAAATATTAAAATGTATTCTAGATCGCTATAAGTTATTGCCACGATTTAATACCACACCAAGAAGAGGGCTACCGGAAACTTCTGCTGAAAAAGAAATACATACATTTCTTTGGTATATGGCGAACACAAATACCTTTCGTGAAATTGCGAATTTATTTGGCATATCACGTTCCACCGCTTGGAGTGTTGTGAAGAGGGTCACTTTGTGACTTATATCCATCGGTCATGAATATGTGAAGTGGCCAAGCAGAGAAGAAGTTGCCATAAATATGGCTACAATGGAGGCAAAAACAAAGATGCCAGGAATTTTGGGATGTATTGACGGATCACACATAAGAATCAAGGCCCCGGTTTTAAACAAAGAAGACTATTTTAACAGAAAGCATAGCTACAGCATTCTACTGCAAGGTGTTGTTAATGCAAAGAAAAAATTTATAAATGTTTTCTGTGGAGAACCGGGGAGCTTGCACGACAGCCGACTTCTACGTAGATCCGATCTATACAAGGACGCATGTGAGAGGACAGAAGAACTATTTCCTTTTAACTCGTTTCTGCTTGGCGACTCAGCATATCCATGTCTTGACTGGCTCATTCCACCCTTCAAAGACAATGGGAATGTAACAGCTGCTCAACGTAAATTTAATGAAATTCATTCTTCGGGACGAATATTAGTAGAGCATTCATTTGGTCTACTAAAAACTCGTTTCCGAAGAATTCTTCATTTTACTGAGCAAACAAACATAAACTCTGCGGTGAATTTGGTGGTCTGCGCATGCATATTACATAACATGTGTGTAGACAACAACGATGAGTTCGAAGAAAACCATCAGTTCGAATCGTTTCCAGAGGTTGATGTCCATGCAGAAACCTCAAACAGTAATAGGCGGCAGCAGTTACTAGACGAATTAATAAACAGAAATGTAATTTCAATATAAAAAAATCATTATTACAAATGTATTTCAATATTTTTTTCTTTATTAAACTAAAAAAAAAAAAAAAAACAAATAATAATTCATTCTTTAATTAAAACTATAGGAACATAAATTTCATTTAGATATCACAAATCTATTTTTCGTTCAACACATTAACAAAATACAAATCAAAAATAAATTAAAGGAACATAACACATACTTATTCACAAAAACCAAATCAAAAATATTTCAAGGGAACATAACACATACTTATTCACAAAAACCAAATCAAAAATACTTCAAGTAACATACAAAGAAAGAAGAAAAGTTGCTAGGAGAATTATTTAATAAACCATGACATACACATCCTTATGAAATTTATGGTTTATCGAATAATTCTCTTAGCAACTTTTCTTTCCTGGCTAGACGAGCTTCTCTTCCCCTTTCCGCTTCATCCATTTTCATCAACTTCTTGGCCGTGTACTCCCTTAAAATTTCATTTTTCTCCGCAGCCCTTTTTTCCCTCATCTCCCAATATTTTTTTTTGTTCATCCCTAGCCTCTTTGACGTTGTTGAACCGATGCCGATGTGTGAAGAAGAGGACGCTTCCGGGCTAAGGGATACACTTGATTCTGTAAAGCAAAACAAAAGAAGTTGTTGAAATCTCTAACCACACAAATATGTATTTATGTTTTCATTTAAATCCCCTACCTGGCTGTAAAACAATAACTGTTTCAATCAGTCTTGTAGCCATTCTGTCATCAGATAAAGTAGATGCATCTGGATTTTTGCTGGATTCTGTGAAAAAAAACAGAAAAAAATGTTAAATCATTTGCACACATAAATAAATTTAAAGCCTATACCTTTTTGTGAAGAACACATTCCTTCCATTGGCAGCCCTTCTACCTGCTTGCCACACAAATTTAAAGAGTGTGTATTTTTGATGATGGGCTGGGAACCAAATATTTCACACATTTGGTCCTCAAAGGGTGCTTTGATTAAGGACTCTCCAGTCCTCTTGTTGTTGTCCATAGCTGCTTTAAATGCTCTCAATAGATTTTTTAATTTAACCCTGAGCATTTCTTCTGTCGTTGGTTGGGTCTGCAGAAAACAATAAAAATAGCACTAAATTACAATCATTCAACTTAAAAATCAATTACCTACCAAAACTCCAAGTGAAGTCAAATCTTCCAACACATTTTTCATGGCAAATTTTTTTAGCCGGGCGCTTTCGAACTCAAATTTTCGCTTTCCATAAGCATCAAGAAACGCCTTGGTTTCCTCTGTACTCCAGATTCTTCTTGACCTAAAAATAAAATAAAATTTGATGAATTCATTGCGAGATAGGTATATTTAATTTACAAATACTTACACTTTGTTTGAGTTTTCCATTTTATTTTGTAATGCAGATTTGATTTGTGAATTTACTCACTCGTATTTTTTGACGTTTGAAGCAGAGTTGCCCATATAACATTTCATTTCATGAATATTTTTTTGTTGTTCTTTTTAGGGAAAAAATATATCCATTTATTGGGCTAAATATACATTTTTTTGCACTTATTCATTTTAATTTCAGTAATTTATGTTTTGTTTTGTCAAAGGTTTTTGTTTTGTGTGTTTTATATAACAAGCAAATAAAAATGAAACTGCTACCTTTCTATTTAAAATATTTTCTTTTTCAGTCAGATGAAAATGTTACAATGGCAATATGGGTTTTATTTTCAATAGTTGGCAGTGATACCAACGTTTACATTTCATAATACAATGTGGTAGCCCTCTGTGTGCGAAATGGAGAAATAAATTTTGGATCTCAAATTGAGATCCAAACACAAAGCTGGATCTTGATTTGTTGTTGTAATGCATGTAAATCCATGATCCGGATCAGATCATGGTGATAATAAAACGCAGCTATTATTATTATTATTATAAGCTTTTATTTGCCATTAAAAATTTTTGTTTAAATTTATATGTACAATTTTTCGTTTTAACAATGTTTTTTTTTTCTTTAATAAATTTAAATAACAAACAAAGTCTGGTATTAACTTATTAGTAATATTGAAAGTTTAATTAATTACATCGAAAATTTAATAAACATAGATATAAATCTTTGATTGTTCTTTCATGGAGATATATTTCTGGCATAAGCCTCCCCCAATGTTGCCCATAATTCTCTGTCCTTAGCTTCATTATACCAATTTTGTCTGTAGTCCAGCAAATCATCAGCCCATCTTTTCTTAGGTCTTCCAGGTCGTCTTTTGTCAGCTGGAGTCCATTTTGTAATTATTTTAGTCCATCTTTGTTCTTGAAGTCTTGAGATGTGTCCTGCCCAGCTCCATTTAAGTCCTCTTGTTCTTTCAACTACATCAATGATTTTTGTTTGTTGTCTTATATGATGGTTTGGTATTCGTTGAGTTTGTCTTATTTTTAGAATTTTTCTTTCCATTTTAGTTTGGCATATCCTTAGTTTTTCTGTTAAATTTGAGGTCAGTCCAAGTGCTTGCAGTCCATAAGTCATTACGGGTAGAATTCCAGAGTCCATTATATATTTTCTTGTGTTGGTACTTAAATTTGATTCCATTATTTGATGTATATTCCAGAATTGTTTCCAACTGTTTGTGATTCTTCTGTTTATCTCTTTGTTTTCTTGGTCTTTGAATGATTTTAGTTGTCCAAGGTAAATGTAATCTTCTACATAATCTATCTTTACCCCGTCTAGTGTGATATCTATTTTTGTGTGATTGGTCATTGCTTTTGTTTTTGTTTGGTTTATATTGAGTCCATAAGGCTTACAGGCAGTAGTCAATTCTTTTAGCATCGATTCAATTTGTTTGGCGTTCATTGAAATTAGTACGATGTCATCAGCGAATCTCAAGTTGTTCAGATATTTTCCGCCTATGTTAATGCCATACCGTGTTGTCCAGTTTAGGTTCTTGAAAATTTCCTCTAGCACAGCTGAGAACATTGGTGGGGACATCGGATCTCCTTGTCTTACTCCTCTATTTATTTTAAATTCTCGTCCTGTTATTTCAGTTTTTATTTTTGCCCAACTGTTGTCATAAATGTTTTTGTATGTCTGGATAATGATAGGGTTTATGTCTTGATTCATTAAGGCTTCCCAAATAGTGTCGTGTTCAATGGAGTCGAACGCTTTGCTGAAGTCAATAAATAAAAAATATAGTGGTTTCTTGAATTCATTGAATTTTTCTATCAGTTGGTTCATCGTTTGTAGATGGTCAGTTGTTGAATATCCTTCACGAAATCCTGCTTGTTCTATTGGTTGGTACATGTTCAGTTTTTCCTTGATGGTTCTGTATATTATTTTTGAGAAGAGTTTGTAAATGGTCGATATATTGCTTATGGGTCTGTAGTTGTTTATATCATCCTTTTGTCCTTTTTTATGAATCAGTGTTATGGTAGTCTGAGTCCACTGTTTCGGTATATTTTGCGTTTTCAATATATTGTTGAATAGAAACGTCAAAATTGGTGATAATGATTGTTTTCCGTATATAAGCATCTCAGCCGCTATACCATCGTTTCCAACACATTTCTCTTTCTTTAGATCGTCAATTGCTTGCTCTACATCCTTTTTGATTAGGAGTGGGTTGTAATTTATGTTATTGTTTAAAATTTGTGGTGTATTAATATTTGCGTCTGTGTTATCTATACTGGATTTAAACAGTTGTTCAAAAAATTGTGTGGCTGTTTCATTAATGTTTTTTCGGTCTGATATGCTTTTATTGTTGTTTTTCATTGTTAGAATCCAGTCTTTCCCTTTGTTTAAGAATTGTTTTGTCTTTTTAATTGATTTCGTGGAAGTTAGAATGTCTTTGATCGCTTTGTCATTGAATATTTGGATGTCCATTTTTGATTTTTCTTTTATTTCTTTTCTGATGTGTTTCAGTTCAATTTTTTCTTCAAATGTTGTTACTTCCTTGTTTCTTAATTGTTCTCTGCGTAAAATTAGTTGCTTTGTATCATCTGAAATCTTATCAGTTTTTTCGGTTTTTGCGGTCATAATCGAGATCTTAGCTGCATTTTTTATTATTAATTCAATTTTGTCATATGCTGCTTGTAGGTCGCGTTCAATTGCATCTTCGTTAGTATTTATAGTTATTTCATTTCTCAAAATTTCGTTATATGCATCAATATTGTTCTGAGTCACTGATCTAGGGATATGCAAGTTTTGCTTGTTTCTCTTTAGCGTCTTGTGATTGATTGTTAGTTTTGCTCTTACAAGTCTATGGTCGGAATCAAACTTGATATTATTTAAAACTGATACATCTGTTAGAGTTCTTAATTTATTCGTCATAATAAGGTCAATTTCATTTTTTGTTTTTCCATCGGGTGATTTCCATGTCCATTTTCGATTGTCTTTCTTCTTAAAAAATGAGTTTCCGAATCTAAGATTATTTTCTTCAAGCCATTTTATGACGACGAAAGTATATACGAATTAAAATACATCAAAAAAAAAACTATTTATGGGGAATCAATAGAAAGTTTAAAAATGAAGTTTAATGATTGAGTTACAAATATAAAAAAACTTTGATAGATAAGAGTTATATTATTGGATTTAATAAAGCATCAACTTCTGAATGGTTGAATGAAAAAAGCCAATTTTTAACTGCTATTAAAAACACTGATTTCACTCTCTCACACCTAATCGTTTCCGGTATTCTATTAAACAAACGCGGAACAGTAACATAAAAACAATGAGAAAAATGTTTTTTTTTTTTAATAGTAGGTACAGTTACAAGATTTCTAGTGTTAATTCTCAAACTATAGTTTTCTTGCACTCTTGCAACGAAAAAACCAGAATCAGACAAGAATATTTTTAAAACCTTGTAGCAATATAAATGTCTTAAAGGAAGAAGTTCCAGACTTTTGAATAGCTCAAAACTTGGCGTCCTACTAGACTAGTGCCGATAGCTTCAAAAATGGAAAAAAAACTAAAAAAAATCGCAGTAGAATAAAATAAATTGGAAATCCCAATTCGAGTTTTTTTCAATTTTTTGCATTTTCTGAGAATATTTACTATGGTAATGCATATTTTTTTTACACCATCAAAAAGTAGAGGTTTGAGCAAATAAATAGTATGCCGACTTTTTAAGAAAAGGCGAAATTTTGACACGTGAATTTTCGATTCAAAATTAGGGTATTTTTTTGATATTATGTCAATATAAGAGGAAAAATTAAATATTTTTAACCAAATAAATTACTGTGTATCTGGGATATAATAAGGGAAGTTTTCACCAAATTTCGTAGAAAAATCTTTTTTTTTTTTTTAAAGATAAAAATAAAAAACCAAAAATTTGGTTTTTTGAATTTTTCATATATATTTTGAGGTTATGTGAAAAAGTTGTCTGAACAAATGTTATAGATCTCTTTGTTACCAACAACTTTGCCATTTAACATTTTTCCATAAGACCTCTAGTTTTGCCGGATATCAAGATAAACCATTTTTTCCCCTTAATACCCGCCCCCACCCACTTACCGAACTCGGATGGCCCGTAATTTATTTTTCCTTTCATTTTCATCGCATCTCCCACCATTTCTAATTTATTTTATTCTACTGCGATTTTTTTCGTTTTCAAAAATTATCTACCCTGGTCTATACGGTTAGCTTTTAAAATTGTCCTTATAGCTTGCTTTTGTTTGATCGGCAGAGGTTCTATTTTATTAAAATAAGTACCACCCCAACAAGATAAACCATATTCTATTTTAGATTTGAATAGAGCATTGTAAACAAGTTTTAAAACAGGTAGATTGCAGTAAATACTAAGATGATATAACTGTCTTACAACCCCATTCAAATACTGTTTTAGATAGATAACGTGATCATTCCAACAAAGTTTTTGGTCTAATATGATACCTAAATATTTAAAACTGTCAACTTGTTCAATTCGAAAGCAGTTTTCATGGCAATCAGCTCGATATTTGAAAAACATATCTCCAAAACCAAATTGATTACACATTGGTGAGTGATAATATAAATACAAAGGTATATCCTTGACAACATCTCCTTGGACATTGTATAACATGTATTTTGTTTTATTACTTATTACCAGCTTATGAAAATTGAACCATCTTCTTATCAAGTCAAGGTCAAAATTCACGTTGGCAAAACTATCTATGACATTAGTATTTGAATAAAAAAAGGTTGTGTCATCAGCAAATGCAATAATTTGTCCTTTAAAAGGTTGTAAAAATAGCGAGTTAACATACACTAGTCAAAACAATTAAAGGAACACTTGAAAAAACTTAAAAATGGAGTGGTTTTTTAAAAGGCTGTATCTCAGTAGAAAAAAGTCGGATTGAAGTGAAATAAAAAGTTTTTCAAAGGTTATCATTTTTTCTTTTCAAATTATTTTGAGTTAAAAAAGTACCGTTAGTCGTTTTTGCTTGAGCGAAAAAAATGTTCACTCAATTTCAAAATCGAAAAAAATAAACTTTGAGGTTTCATAAAATGAACGGAAATTTTTTTTCAATCCAACCAATCTAAGATTCAATTTTAGAATTTTGTTGGCCATAATTCACTGTTTATTTCAGATCGCTACGATTTTTTTTCTAATCAAAAAATGGGTTTACATGCAAAAACACAATTTTGACTTTGGACCCTAATAACTCTGCTAAATACTGACTTACAAAAAAAAGGCAGATTTGAAAAATTTGTTAAATTTTCTACACAAAAACATTTTGAAAAAATAAAAATATTGCTTTTTTCAATTTTTTCTATTAATTTATAAAAAGGTCCAAAATACGCATTTTCATCAAAATCAAGGAAATTCGTCCGAATTTCACAAAATCATAATGATAATGAAAAAAATAAAAAAAATTTAAAAAATAAACAAATTCAAAAGAACAGAAAAATAAGAAAAAACACAGCTTTCCTTAAAATTGAAAAAAAAGTGTTTCGCAAGTTTGATTGATCGAAACAGAGAAACGGTAAATCGTATTGATGTGAAATTTTCACCAAAATCAAGGAAATTTTATGAGCTTTAATAATTAAGCCTCAGATTAGTTGTATCGCTGAAAACCACAAAATAACGGTAGTTTTTATGAAAAAGTTGAAAAATGCGTATTTTGGACCTTTTTATAAATTAATAGAAAAAATTGAAAAAAGCAATATTTTTATTTTTCCAAAATGTTCTTGTGTAGAAAATTTAACAAATTTTTCAAATCTGCCTTTTTTTTGTAAGTCAGTATTTAGCAGAGTTATTAGGGTCCAAAGTCAAAATTGTGTTTTTGCATGTAAACCCATTTTTTGATTAGAAAAAAAATCGTAGCGATCTGAAATAAACAGTGAATTATGGCCAACAAAATTCTAAAATTGAATCTTAGATTGGTTGGATTGAAAAAAAAATTTCTTTCATTTTATGAAACCTCAAAGTTTATTTTTTTTTTCGATTTTGAAATTGAGTGAACATTTTTTTCGTTCAAGCAAAAACGACTAACGGCACTTTTTTAACTCAAAATAATTTGAAAAGCAAAAATGATAACCTTTGAAAAACTTTTTATTTCATTTCAATCCGACTTTTTTCTACTGAGATACAGCCTTTTAAAAAACCACTCCATTTTTGAGTTTTTTCAAGTGTTCCTTTAATTGTTTTGACTAGTGTATATTAAAAAGAGCAATGGGCCCAAAACTGAACCTTGGGGAACACCCATGTTTAAGAAGCCTATATTACTGTACGCATTACCAATCTTAACTACTTGGTTACGGTTAGATAAATAGGAAAAGAACCATTTATTGATGTTGCCTCTGAAACCTGCTTTGAAGAGTTTATCAAGTAGTAACTTATGATTCACCATATCAAAAGCCTTGCTAATATCAATAAATAGAGTTGATGGTATTTGAGAAATATTAAGGCTAGTATATATTTCACCAGTTAATTTCAATAAAGTCGATTTGCCCTTCCTAAACCCGAACTGATAATCACTTAAAAAACTTGTTTTATCCAAAAATGAAAGCATTCTAGTTTTAATTCCTTTTTCAAAAACTTTGCAAAATACTGATAAAATAGAAATAGGACGATAGTTATTCAAGGTCATTTTATCTCCTTTTTTATGTAAAGGCAGAACTACTGCAGTTTTTAGTCTTTCGGGAAAAACGCCTTCATATACACAGAAGTTAAATAAATAACAGAGGACATCAGAAACATGAAAAGAAATTTGTTTTAACACAATGCTTGAAATATTGTCAATAGAAGATGAATTTGTAGTTTTGAGTGACATTATAATTTTAGAAATTTCAAGCGCAGAAAAATCATTAAAGTAAAAACTGTCGGATTGGATACTATCTTGTACTAAACATGAATCACAGATAATAGACGGATTAACAAAATTTGAAAATCCATTATACACTACATTTACAAAAAAATCGTTAAACAGATTAGCAACGTCAAGAGGCTTAGATATAAGCTTATTGTCAGTTTGGATACAAATATCCGATAGAGGTTTAATTTTGTTAAGTATTTCATTAACAACTCTCCATTCTTTCTTAGAGTTGCCAGTGTTGTTCAATAATTTATTTTTATAGTATAAGTTTTTACAACGTGGAATCTCAATTTCTATGTTCTTACATAACTTATCATAATATTTTTTTAATCTCTGGCAGTTCTGTTTTTTCTTGACAATAAAGGAAAGCTTATTTTTCTTTTTGATTTTTTTAAGCAGTGATGGAGTCATCCACTGTTTTAAATATTTAAGTTTGTTATTTTGCTTGCTAACTTTTTTGCTACAGTTTCCAATGTAAAATTGTAATTTATTGAGAAACAAATCAAATGCAACTGATGGATCTGTTGCAGAATATACCTCGTCCCAAAATTCTAAATTCAAACTTGATCTCAGCGCACCAAAATCGATTTTATGTAATTCAATTTTTTCAAAATTACTTGTTCTTTGTTGGAGACAACTAAGTTGAATTCCAGTTAAGCGATGATCAGTTATCTTTAAATCTTGTGTAAATGTATTAAAATCATCTGAATAGCTTCTGTGAAACCTTACAAAAACATGAGAGTTTTTTAACCTTGTTGGCTCATTTATCAAGGACTCAAAACCATAAGACGAAAGAACAGATAAATAATTGTCAGAATCCGCAGTATTACATAAAATATTAACATTGAAGTCACCCAACAAAATTACATTTTTACATTTAAGGCCATCCAAAAATCCGGAAAAATCGTCCAAAAAACATCCAACTGAAGACTTATGCAATCTATAAATACAAACAAAACAATAGCTAACTCCAGAAATATCACAACTGACACACATAATATCTGCACTTTTGAATTTCATTTTCATGATCTTACAAATAATTACATTATCACTATAATAAACGGCGACACCACCAGCGGCATAAGTTTCGTTACAAGACGCGTCAAACGTATAGTTTGGAATTATATCATACAAATGTTTTTCATCATTAAATATCCAAAGGAGAATTACCACTTTTCATACAAGTCTGGGCCCAGAGCGTACACACATAAGACAGGTATCAATAAAAAGGTGACGCTTAGCTGAATATATATTCCAAATATTTTCAAATTCGGTTTTGTAGTTTTCGAGATACATATTTGACCTTGAAGTTGATGTTTGTAGAATCACAAAAATGGTTTATTTTCACTATAAACGTCAATAACTTCTGACTCATGGGTTTTACAGAAAAGATTTTGGTACCAAATGAAAGATCATAAAAATATCTTTCTTAGCAAATCAGTATTTTTTATATATTTATAGTACATGATCATATACAAGGCTCCGATATTTTTTGAAAACATATTTTTAAGTTGCTTTTCAAATGCAGATATTTTGAAAATATCAGCCATAACATATATATTTTTATACATAGTTCTAATCCTTATTTCATAACCTTTAATTTGATATATAAATCAACTATAGTTTCTCACAAAAAAAACCAACTTATTAAAAGAATTCTTCTGAAAATACAGATTTTTGTTTTCAAAGACAACATACTTACTTTTTCTTCATATTCTTTTTACATTTTTTCTCCCAAAATAATCACATATTCTATTTAGAAAACTTAAATTCATTCAATGTTTATTTTACGTCTTAATTTATTTCTTTTTTTGTAAAAATATGGTAATATTTTATTTTACGTGTCTTCATCACCGTTTTCATCAATAAGAACACTATTGTGGACGATATGACTTGGTTTAAAAAGTTTTTATTTATTTTAACGAGACTGTTTCGTCTCACAGATATTTTTATATTAACTTTTTTAATGATTTTCTTATTTTCTATTTTTTTACTCTGACATTGATTTAATAAAAAATAATAAGCAGCAAGTTAAAATTTAACAAGTAGGTAGATAAGTAATGTATGAATGTGAGATATATGTAAACAACTTAGGATGGTATAAATACATATTTACACTTTCTTCATAGCGGGTACATTCTGGACGTTATGGGTCCATATGCTGCAACTACATCGGATGCCAACATCATGAAAAGCATTTTTAGAGACGAAAACACCTATGCAAGACAATTCTTCAGACAGGACGATGTGTTCATCTTGGATAGAGGATTTAGAGATGCAGTTTCTTGCTTAGAATCCTATGGTTACAAGTGTCACATGCCTAAATCTGTGTTGGAAGGTAATTTTCAACTCACAACAGCACAAGCGAATAGGTCAAGATGCGTAACAATGGTTCGATGGGTCGTTGAAGTTGTAAACGGCCGATTTAAAGGAGATTTTAAGCTGTTTCGGCAGGACTTCAACAACTTAGCAGCGGGTCATTTAATGGATGATTTTAAAATTGCAGCTGCGCTTCTTAATAAATTCCATCCATTGATAGAAGACAATTCTGATGCGAGCTCCTTGCTGGAGTTGACATTAAATAAATTAAGCACTCCAAATTATTTGGGAGATTTGGTTCAAGAGCAAAATCTAAACAGAGATAGCCATAAGCGCAATGACTTGCTTCTCTTTTTGAAACATCCTCACACTTTCAAGAATCAACAAGAAATGATGTTCGACAATTATGTGTTTGCCGTGATCGGCAAACGTGTTTGTCGTTTAAGGCTACCTTAAGCTTAGCTGACCCAAGCCTAGTTGGAAACAATTTTTTAATGAGGGGAAGAATCAAGTCGCGGCACATAAGTGGAAAAATCTATTTCACTTACATACTACTGAGCAACGAGCCGAATGATGCAAACAGTTGCAATGCAATTAAGGCATATTATTGCAATTGTCTTGTTGGAATGTCCGTTGGGTGTTGCGCACATGTAATGAGTATCTTATGGTACTTGGGTTATGCACGCCATGTTACAAATATATAAAATGGTGGTAACCAGCTTTATATTTAGATAGTGTTCTTATTGATGAAAACGGTGATGAAGACACGTAAAATAAAATAAGTCAACTCCGCTTAACTGAACTCCGTTTAACTGAAAACTTCGGTTATCTGAAACAACAAATTTATAACCGAGCCATTTTGAACATTTTTCACCAAAATTCCTTCGCTTAACTGAACTCCGCTTAACTGCAAACTCCGTATAACTGAAACAAAATTGTTTGCCTTAAATTAACATTTCTCACACATTCAACTCCGCATAAGTGAAACAGTTGAACGAAGCCACAATCGTTGACTATTGTTTAAAAAAAACGCAACATTTAATTTATTATTATTATTATTATTATTTATTACCAGAGGCTTTCGGCTGGAGGTTATACCTAATTATGTGAGATTAAAAGTTTAGAATAGGCAATAACAAATGCACGGGGCCGCCAGAGACAAGGAAGCCAGCGAAAAGAGTATAATCGCGGGCATCGCAGTCCCTGACAGCCCCATGCCTATAAATTTAGAATTTTTATTACATCATGGTGTTAAGTTTGAGTATTTGTAGTAGTTGGTATACATTTTTAATGTTTTGTGTTGTTGTTGCTGACAGAAGGTCAATCAATTTCTTATTAGATAGTGTTGAACTTATATAATTGACTTTAGAACATTCAGAAGTAAGATGTTTTATGGATAGAATTTGGTTGGATTGGCAGAGATGACAGTTTGGAGGATTTTCTTTTTTGAGAAGATTCCCATGTGTTGATTGCGTATGTCCAAGGCGTAGGCGAAGAAAGCATTTGTTCATGGTTGTTGTTGTATCAGTCGGGTATTTGGCTGGTTCACCGTTTAGGTTTACAACAGTATAGTGGTGAATGTAGTTCTTCCAGTCCCCCATTCTTTTATTTTCCCAATAAGAATTGATAACATTGAGGAAATCTTTTTTTGTTGAAGATATTAGGAGTAAGTTCGACTGTTCAGAAGCTGTTTTGGCGGCTTTGTCTGCTAACTCATTACCTTCGATTCCTGCGTGTCCTGGTACCCAAAGGAGTACTATTTTGTGTTTGTTCTTTACGGATATTGGTTATGGTTGGGGAGTTGTTTCGTATTTTGCTGATTGCATTAAGTGTGGACAGGCTATCCGAGCAAATGATAATATTATTCGGTATTGAATTTGCTATTTCAATGGCCTTCAAGATCGCGTATGCCTCAGTAGAGAAAATTGAAAAGTAGTTTGGTAGACTTGTACTGTAAAGAACATTACCAGATTCCGAAACGACGGCAAGCCCAGTTCCAGAATCAGATTTGGAACCATCTGTATAGAAGAAATCCCAAGATTCATTTCTGTAGCTGTCTGTTATGTCTATGAACATTTGAGTGTAGACTTCTTTGCACGTAGAACTCTTTTTGAGTGTAGCTAAGGTGGTGTTTACTATATCGGTTGGAAATTCCCATGGTGGTATGTTACTGGGCACGAGAGTAGATATTGTTGGGGAAATACCAATTTTACTGCATTCCTTTAGAGAGATGTAGATAGCTGATGGGTGTTTTGGTATTTTTTTGCGGTTAAGGATTTTCTTGGCATCTTCGATTACTGGTGAACGGTGGGACTGGCATATCTTGGGTGCGAGTCGTGCAGTCAAAAGATTTCTGCGGCATTCTATGGAAGATAGGCCTGCTTCTGTGAGTATATTTTTTATTGGTGTGGTTGTGAATGCTTTCAGGCACGTCCTAATTGCAGCGTGAAAAGTTGGTTTGATTATGTTTAGCGTGGTTTTAACGCATTTTCCATAGACTACCAATCCATAATCAACTTTAGATAAAATTATGCTACGAGTTATAAGGATTAAGGTATTAATATGTACAGGGAGCGGCAAAATGATCTGACGGTTTTCGCTGCCACGCTGGCGAGCGAGTGAGTGGTGGGGGGTGGTGGGGATAACGGCTTTCCAGAGCCTACGTGCGGACATGTTCAGTAGCCATGGAGCGGTGGACGGCTGAGCACCGTGCGTTTGTCGTGGAAGCGTTTTTTAAAAGTGGCGATTCCTGTGTTACTGTTCAGCGTCAGTTCCGTAGACGATTCAATGTGGGTCCACGTGGTAAAGTCCCAACTCGAAACACCATTTTGCTGTGGGTGAATAACTTCAGAGCTACCATACGCCAAGAAATAGCCAACCTGTCTCCTGCAATGTTAGGGAAAGTGTTTGAAAGTTTCAGTGCAAGATTGGAAGAATGCATGGCCCGAGATGGACATCATTTGAAAGACGTCATCATCAAATCTTAAACGGAGCAAATTCGCCTTTTTTCAGTTATTTTTATAAATGTTCATAAATACCAATCTGTAATATGCAAAAAAACACTTTTTATCATTATAAACGTTTGAGTTATTTACATTTTAAAACCGTCAGATCTTTTTGCCGCACCCTGTATAAAGCTATTTTTTGACGATAAGTATCTTAATATATTAAGTCTGGTAGCTAGTTTATTCTTAATAGATAAACAATGATCCTTAAAACTATATTTATTATCAAAAATAATACCTAAAATAGATAATGAATTTACCTGTTGAATTTTGAGAGATGATAAATGGATGTCAAAAGTCACACTTTCTTTTTTTACATATATGGAGGTGTTTGCTTTTTTCTGGTGATATAATAGCCCCTGATTGGATGCACCATTGATTAAGCTCAACCAAAATCCTATGAAAGTTATCACTAGTTTGATTGTTGTCGTTGCATTTTGATAATAGAATCAAATCTTCGGCATATAGGCATTGGTCAATTTTTTTATATTTGGATATGATCTCGCTTATGTCATTGTATGCAATTTTAAATAAGGTTACAGAAAGGGGAGAACCTTGCGGAATCCCGTTAAATAGTTTGAATACATTTGAATAATGGTTATTGGTCTTTACTCTAAATTGTCTATTTGAAAGAAAGGATTTTATGAATGAAAAACATTCTCGGGCCAATTTTCCAAAGTGCAAGTTTATCTAATATGACATGCATACCGATCCTATCAAAGGCTTTTTCAAAATCAAGTGATAACACGGAGACATGGTTTTTGCATGATAGTGCAGAGCTAATATACTCATCTATATGTAGTAGAGAGTCCATGGTACTTCGTCCATGTTGAAATGCGACTTGGTTTATATTTACGAGTTTATTTTTTTCAATAAACCAGAGAAGTCTATTAGATATAATTTTTTCTAAAAGCTTGCCGGTACAAGAGAGTAAGCAGATAGGCCTGTAACCTTTGGGGTCATTTGGTTTTCTTGTCGGTTTCAGAATTGGAATAGTGCTGGCCACTTTCCATGTCTGTGGTATAATTCCTCTTTCAAAGATACAATTGTATAGTAACAAAATTCTTTCTTTAATTGAATATGGTGCATTCTTAATCATTGGATATGAGATGCGATCATAGCCTGGGGTCTTACCTCTCAGAGAGGTTAAGCAGCTTTCCATTTCAATTATGGTTATTTGTTTTTCAATGTATTTTGCGGATGGGCTGGTAATTTCTGCATAGTGGTAATTGCATGCTTGGATTTTGGAATTAAGAAAGGTTGTGGAAAAGTTGGAATCGCAAGAGTATGTGGACCAGGTTTTGCCAAAAAAGTCAGAGATAACACTCGGGTTGTATAGTTTTCCCGTTTCAGTTTCTAAATTATTGATTATAGGTTGAGTATAATTACCTGATATGGTTCTTATATCAGCCCACATTTTTTTACTTGAAGAGTTGGGATTGATGTTTGATGTAAAATTTTGGAAGCATACTTTTTTTGCTGTCTTACAGTCTCTGCGGAATAAGGCGTTTGCTTTACGATAATTTACAAGGTTGGTATTATTGGGATGTTTTTTGAAAATTTTCCAAAGATTTTGTTTGTTATTTCGGAGAATTGTTAGGTCTGGGGACCACCATGGGACTATCTTCTTATGGGGTATATTCTTAGTTTGAGGAATTGCATTGTTAGCAGCAGTACGTAAAATTTTAGTAATTAAAGCAGCTTCTTTGTTTATGTTTGAAGAAATAGTGTGGTTCTGTAAATTATTTAGTATGATATTTTGATATAATTCCCAGTTAGCCCGGTCAGTTTGAAATTTAAATGTGGGTTTTTTTGAAAATGATAAATGTCCCAGATCTATTTTAGTCACAATTGGGAGATGGTCGCTATCGTGTAGATTATCTAGTGTTTCCCATGAGGTTTTAGGGAGAAGTTGAGGAGAGATAGCTGACACGTCGACATGTGTCCATGTCTTATGTGGCGAGAAATGGGTTGGACTTCCGTCATTTAATACAGCAAGATTAGCATTTAAAAGAAAGTTTTCGAAAACTGTACCTCTGTGGTTGGTAATGGGTGAGCCCCATAAGGTATTCCAGCTGTTGATGTCGCCCGTTAACAGAATCGGTGTTTGAATATCCTTAATAATATCTGTTAAGTCGTTAGAGGTGAATGTTTGGGAAGGATGTATGTACATTGAAATCACAGTGATTTTAATATTTAGATTGATCTCTATGGCAACTATGGATATGTTTGATTGAATTTGTAAATGCTTGTGAGGGAAAGAGTTGTGTATTAATAAACCTGTACCTTGTTTCGCGTAAGTGTTAGTTGTGAAGTTATGGAAATAGGATGTATACTGTTTCGGGGGGAAGATGGAGAGATTGGCTTGAAGATGGGTTTCCTGAAGACTTAAAATGGAAGGATTTAGCTCATTAATTAACAATTGTAATTCGTGACAATTGTTAAAATAGCCTTGCATGTTCCATTGAAGGACTTTTAAATATTTTTTGTTTGAGATAGAAGGCTTTATTCCAATATACGCTTGGTTATATTGAAGAAAGCTAGGTTTGGTGTTATGGTTTGTGGTGTTTTGGTTATTAAGACTTCGCTGACCAGATGACGGAGCAAACGGGACACATAAATGTCCCGCTTGACCCGTCCCATGAACAGCGAAGTCATTAGTGTTGGGGGACATATTATTGTTAAATGCTGTCATCATCGTGTTCTATAGAATCTATATAATAATTGTTGTTTTTGATTAAAGCTTGGGTATATTGTGATAGAGGCGAACTGAAGTTCAATTCTGCATTATCTGTGTTGCGAGGAGGAATGCTTGGTGGGATTTGGGTTGATATGGTGTCATTTACTTGAGTGTGTGTATTTATTTGTTTTTGTAGGTTTGTTGCGCCTGAGGGGCTTATTTCTTGATGTGTTGATTTTTGGGAGGTTTTTGGAGGGTAAGTAGGATTTGAAACTACATTTTGTTTGGTTATGTTGTTTGATGATGTGGGTTGATTTTCTATGTGTTTTGGTTGTTCAGTTTGAATTTTAGGTGGAGGATGAGCTGTGGAGGTGTTCGTTACATTTGTAACTGAATTATTTGTATTTGAGGAGTGTATGGCTTGTTGAGCAGCGTTTGAGAAGGTTTCCCTAAGGTGAAGTTCAGGATTTAATTCTTTGTAAGTTTGTTTGGCTTCGAATATCGTACATTTTTTTATTGTCTTAATTTTTAATATTTCTTTTGCTTTTGCGTAGCTCTTACACATTTTTGATGATGCCGGGTGCTCCTCGGAGCAGTTTGCACAATAGGTGCGTGCACAAGAGTGGGGATCTACAGGAGGTATGTTGCAGTTTACGCATGATTTAGGATTTTTGCATCTCTTAGTTGTGTGGCCTAAGAGTTGGCAATTTTGACACCGCATGGGGTTAGGAAAATATTCAGTGACGATGCAGTTATACCAACCAATGTTGACTGTGCTAGGTGGACGAAAACGATCAAATGTAAAGAGAATTATGTTTGTAGGAGTTGGTTTCCCATCAATTTTTTTAGTGAACTTGTAAACATTTGTTACACCTTGAGAGCTCATTTCTTTAATAATTTCGTCTTCGGGGACATTAGTTAGATAAGGTGCGTAAACTGTACCTTTTGAGGAATTCAGGTTTGTATGTAGGGTGACTTCGATAGGGCATAGGTTTGATAATGTTTTTTGTGCAAGGAAAATTTCAGCTGTCTTAAGTGATTTCACCAAAATGAGTAGATTACCATCACGCAATTGTGTTATATAATTCATAAGCAGTGCTTATACCATCTATAGCTTTTTTTATTAGGTACACACTAAACTTGGAGAGAGGTTTATCACTGTCAGTTGGGGTAATCACAATAAATTTCGGGTTTGGATTGGACGAGAAGGCCGGAATGGAGGGAGCAGAGGATGAAACCGGAATGGATGGGTTGAGGTCAAGCTTTGTGTAGTTTGATTTTTTTCTTTTTTTTTCTATTCGAGTGCTCGGTTGTCCATTCTACATCTATAGGTAGATGGCCAAACCGATTACCCTCAAGCACATGTGGCCCTGAGGCCATGCTTTCTTATTTTTTACTGTTGGTTTGTGGTTTTAATGATCTAACGGAGCGAAAGAGAAAAAAAAACACGCAAAAAATTGCTATTAGAAGATAGCGGGATAAGTACCAACGAAAAAAGCGATAAGCACACTGAGAGAGAGACGATGTTATCGGCTTGGAAGTTAGTCGGTGACTGACATTTAATTTAATTTATTTCTATTTAAGCAAAAGTGTGATGTACATAATGTGGTCTTTGTATGTCAAAATTATGGTACGCGCATCAATTACACTAGCGTCATCTACGTAAGTTACTTTCAAATCTACGTAGCAATTGGCGTTTTTCTTTTTTACATCTGAGCAGATTAGATTAGATCACGGATGTGTCAAAGCGAAGCTCTGAGCAGATCATAATTCAATGTCCTCCGATTTAATAAAGAAACAAACCTGAGCACTGAGATGTAATTTTTTACTTATTATTATTTCAACAATTTTTTTTTCACCTACAATAGACGCGCGAATGTCTTGGGAATCCATTTTGAATTTTATGTTTGTTTTTGTTTGTAAAATCCGAAAAAAAAAACAAGTGAAGTTGTGTTCGCTCAGCTATCTGCTCTATTTGCTCGGTCGATTTATCCTGAGCAAATAGATTTAGCTCAGAGCTTGAAAATTCTTAGCTCCGATATGTCGGAGGTAAAAAAGAAACACAGATTTTTTTTTTGACACATCCGTGATCTGATCTAATCTGCTCGGAGGTTAAAAAGAAAAACGCCAATTGGCAGAACAGAATATCTGACTGTGCGAGTATCTATTATAATTTACACTGCAAGGGTGTGATGTAATGTGTCAGTCGATTGTTTGTTGAAAAGTGCTCTGATGAAATATAGATCATACAGCCCTAGAAGCCCACTAAAGGAAGCGTATGATTCTCTTCACATTTTAAAAATATTCTTTGCTGAAAACTAACCAATTTTCCAATACAATAGGTGATCTTGAATATATAAGATGTCTTTTTATAATTTGCAAAACAGCAAACACAACGATTGATTTATTTTTTTCTTAAATAATTTTTAATTTTTTATCTTAACATGAGCTGTTGAACAAGTTGAAATCAACTTGAGGATTTCTATTCTCAACTTGTGATTTTGGTTTTCCTTAATCACATTTGAAAATTTCAATTTTTGATTCTCAACTATCAAGTAATTCAACTTCCGATTTTCTCAACTTCCAAAAAAAAAGTAGAAGTTGAAAGACAAACTTGAGAGTTTTCTCTCGAATTCAAATTTTCATATGAATTAAAATAATTGTTTGAATATTTCAGAAAACTAGTATCATTTGCAACTAGCCAGTCTTCGTCTCACTTTTGGCAACTCCTTTTTTTCGGCCATGACAATCCGTATATTGAGGAATAAGTCTGATGAGAGGTTTTTGAAGGCGTAGAAATAGTCGATCTTTTGTATGGTCGTCGGTCTGTGCTTTCGGGTAAGGTTGTTTTTCGATACATTCTCGAAGAGAAGCAATGCCTTGGGGTATGCTTATTTCAACATCCTTTAGTTCTTTTCTGACCTTTTGAGCTTATGCGGGACAGATTAGTCGAATGCTTGCAATTTTTGGCTGAGAATGATTACAGAAAATGGAACTCAGACCGAACCGTTTCAATTGAAAAAAGTGTGTGGACTGATAAGTTTTTGCACGTAGCTAAGGACGTTTACAAAATGACTATTTCCGACGGTATGTAAAAATTTTATTTTACATAAATTCAAATCTTAAGCTGAAACAAACTCCAAAATATTCCAGGGAAATTTAAAAAAAAATGAGAGAACCCAACTTTTGAATTTCAACTCTCGAGTTGAGGTTTACAGAAGTGAAGAAAAACGATTTTCAACTTGTCCCTTAACTCTCAAGTTTTTCATAACTCTAGAATTAGCAAACTTGAGGGCTTCCTACAAGTTGAGCAATAGTGAAGAGAATGGCTCTAACTTACTTAGATACTTTATCTTTTGTTTGTTTTTATTTTTATTTTTAACATGGCAGTATTTTATTTTGATAAAACTCCGCTTATTTGAAAAAAGTTTCAGTTATCTGAAGTTCGGTTAACTGAAAACTCCGCTTAACTGAAACAAATTGTCTGCAAAAATGGTGTTTCAGTTAAGCGGAGTCGACTGTATATACCATATGTTAACTACATCCCTGAACGCAGCATCGATGTGCGACGGAGACGGCTTATAACATTGACTACATAAATATATCTATCTTATTCATTTTTATCTTTCTTTTAAATCATCTATCTTTATCTATCTATCTTTCTTTAAAATCATAATTCATTCATTCGAGTTTTGAGATCCAAGAGTAAGAGACACAAGTCAGAGTTTCAGTTTTGCATAGATTAAATTTTGTAACTTACTTTTTATATTAACATTACTTTCATTAAATAAATCGTTCATTTGTTAATTTTACAAACAAAACATACAAAAAAAGAAATAAATTAAGGCGTAAAATAAACGTTGAATGAATTTAAGTTTTCTAAATAGAATATGTGATTAATTTGGGAGAAAAAATGTAAAAAGAATATGAAGAAAAAGTAAGTATGTTGTCTTTGAAAACAAAAATCTGTATTTTCAGAAGAATTCTTTTAATAAGTTGGTTTTTTTGTGAGAAACTATAGTTGATTTATATATCAAATTAAAGGTTATGAAATAAGGATTAGAACTATGTATAAAAATATATATGTCATGGCTGATATTTTCAAAATATCTGCATTTGAAAAGCAACTTAAAAATATGTTTTCAAACAATATCGGAGCCTTGTATATGATCATGTACTATAAATATATAAAAAATACTGATTTGCTAAGAAAGATATTTTTATGATCTTTCATTTGGTACCAAAATCTTTTCTGTAAAACCCATGAGTCAGAAGTTATTGGCGTTTATAGTGAAAATAAGCCATTTTTGTGATTCTACAAACATCAACTTCAAGGTCAAATATCTCGAAAACTACAAAACCGAATTTGAAAATATTTGGAATATATATTCAGCTAAGCGTCACCTTTTTATTGATACCTATCTTATGTGTGTACGCACTGGGCCCAAAAATGGTCATTGTCCTTTCTGTTAAAAATATTAAATCTGGTAAATGGTCTAATGGTGTGAGATGAGAGAGAAAGGTATTAAAATTTTTACGCATGCTTCTAATGTTCTGGTGAATAACAGAAAAACCAGTATCAAGTTCAAAATTTTGATGCTTTATGCATAAACAATTTACATTATCTTCACTAGAGGAAAAAGAAAAACTAGAATCATTGTTTGAATCATTTTGAGAATTTATAGATAAATTATTATTACTACTCATAATTTAAAGAAAAAAGAGAACAAAAAATCTAACTTGATTGGACTTTATAAATATCCTCAAAAGATTTAATTTTAACAACTCTATCACCTTCCTTTTTCCTAAGACAGACAGTTGAGTCCCTGACCCATACGAATTTGCATACATTTTTGTGTTTTAGATCCATTGCCGATTTTAAAAGCGATCTCGTATACCTGGTTTAAGAGTCGTTGATGTAAATATGTTTGCTACTGTTGTTATTGCCGATGCTGTTGCTGCTGCTGCTTGGAACATCAAATATGTTTGAAGAGATGATTTTCTTCTTCTCTTTCATTTTTTTCATGATGAATTTCTTTTGCAACAAAGTTGGGAATTTGACCCACACGATGTTACTGCCTCCAGACTTTTTGTTGACAGCTGGAATGCTCTTAACAAAGCAGTTGATGTCATTTGTGTTTATTTCTTCACTGGCCACAGCCGTTAGCAGTATGTTGACTCTCTCTCTTACATTTGTATTATCGACTCCAGGGATGCCAACGATATCGACTGAACACTGCATCTCTTTTTTCTTTTTTCCCCTTACACATACAGGTGGACAGGCAATCTCTAACGATTTGTTCATAGCTAAGGTTAAGTCCTTGACTTTGTTGTCAAGTTCACTAGCATTAAGAGAGGGACTTAGGAGTTCTGGGGCCGAATTACGGCATCCGTTATCGAACAATACGTTACTGAATTGTGTGTGTTTGTGTGTTTTTGGCATTACCTCTCACGCTATCGAGCTATGTATCGAGCTTCTAGTACAATAATTTGAAATTCTCTCGTCAGTTATCGAACTGAATTTCATTCGACACATAAGTAGCTCACTGATGTGAGGAATATTCTGGCTAAAACAGGGGCCGAATTATCGCTTCCGCTATCGAGTGAGTGAGTTTCATCCGTTATCGAACGAACGAGTAACCCCATTGGGATTATGACACTCGATAGGTCACGTATCGTTTGAGAATATAAAATTGTAGTAGTTTTTATCGAGTCTCGATTATTTTGAAGGAATTTTGAGAGGTTTGACAAATAAAAAACAAAACTTGAGTGAAAAAGTGAAGGCAAAAATATTAATTTTGTTTCATGAATTTTATTTTTTGAAAAAAACAAAGTTTGAATGTTAAGAAGATGAGATTGATGAAGGTTTGGAGCAGAATAACTCGACCTAAATAGGTTATTGGCAAAGAATGTTATAATAAAATAACTCAAGTTCTCTAAATAAGTAAACTTTAATTTTTTCTTAGAAATTTCCTCCCATCAGTGAGCTGTTTGTGTGTCGAATGAAATTAAGCTCGATAGCTGAGCAGAGAATTTAAAATTTTTGTACTAGAAGCTCGATACTGAACTCGATAACGTGAGAGGTAATGCCAAAAGCACACAAACACTCACAATTCATTAACGTATTATTCGATAACGGATGCCGTAATTCGGCCCCAGATGTGCAGCGATTCTGCATCATCACTAAGGTCTCTAAAGTCATTTTGCAGGAACGTCTTGCCAATACCAACCAGTTGCAGACTTGCAATCGCAAAGCTGCGATACTGACTTTAACATTACCGAAGAAAATTGAATCAAATAGATAAAGATGATAATGCAGCTCAGTTGAAATTGCAAACTGACGCGAAAATGGTTTACTATCCGAAGGGATGGTACGGCAAGAAGGTTTCGCACCACAAAGAAATAAATAAAAAGTTTGCTGGTCAAAAATTGTTTAACACAAATTGTTGTTTATTTATCGCGTTGCTCTGGCTATAAAATTGTGTCCGGAAATAGTATTAAGGTTTTCTTTTACTTTAATTTGGCCCGTCATTGCACTGCAACAGGTGTTCCAATCGGTTTCGAGGCGCTTCTTGATTTGATTTCGCTCAGCCATGTGATGAATAAACTGTCTTTCGCTTTCCTGCAATTTGGAACAGTATTCAAATTTTGCACATAGGTACATTAGTTTGATAATGTTGATTGGGTTGCTCTTTATCAATGGTCAGTTGTTGAACTATCGTCTTAAAAAGAAATCTTTGGATGAAATGACGAGCATGAATAGAGACGGAAAATTTCTTACCTGCAAATCTCGAATTTGCTGTTCGTACATAAACTGTGTTTGTGTTTGTGTCAGGGTCTCGACGCAATTGTGTGTAGTATTTGTTGCATATTTTTTTTACAAATTAGATTTCTAAATTTCATTTCTCAAAACAAAATTAAATTGACAAATTGAAATATTAATATTTTTGTTTTGTCTTTTTATTTGTCAAACCCTTCAAAACTCGTACAAAATAAATAGAGACTCGATGGACTAGAGTAAAACTACTACGTTTAATTATTCTCAAACGATACGTGACCTAACGAGTGCCATAATCCCAATGGGGTTACTCGTTCATTCGATAACGGATGAAACTCACTCACTCGATAGCGGAAGCGGTAATTCGGCCCCTGGTTTAATTAAACTTTGAAGTGTAGTTTTATAAGTGGTCCAATGGGTTTTTCGGTAATTACGAAATTTAATTGGACTAGGTTTTTCATCAACATTGATTCTGAATTGGATGTATCTGTGGTCAGAGAATGAGTGTTCTCTGGATACATTCCAGTCCAAAATCATGTGATGAATTGAGTCGGAGACTAGAGTTATATCAAGAACTTCTTGTCTGGTTTTAGTGACAAAGGTAGGTTCGCTTCCAACATTACTTACTATGAGGTTAGTACCAAGGATGTAATCAAAAAGTGACTCACCTCTTTCGTTTATGTTAGTGCTCCCCCGCACTGTATGATGAGCGTTAACATCGCTTCCAATTACGAGGCTGATTTTCTGCTGTTTTGCTTCAGTGACGATATTCTCCAGTGTCTGACCAGGGAGAGGGCCAAGGTGGTCATGGCCAAGATATGCCGATTTGGAGGGTAAAACGTAGGTAGGTTTCCAATCTTGTTATAACTGATCTGTGTTCTCGTATATGTCGCCTGTCGCCTCCCTCGCCATTCTGATTCTGGCATCCAGATTTCAGCAGCATTTCAGCATTCTCCAAAATCCAACTTCAATTTCGCGAAAGAAGTTTTTCGCGTGCATATTTGATTTTTTATTTAGAAAAAAAGGGAATTGAAAAATCATTTTGAGATTTTATACAAGATCAAGGTGTTGCAGAACTTAAAAATTTAAAAAAGGAAGTTTGTTTATAAAGGTTTTCCAATAAGAGGTGTTATTTTGATATTCAAAGAAATATGGCATTTTTTGAGATAAATGATCGGATGTATATTTCATTATAAAAAGGAAGGTATGCCGTTAATAATGGAACACAACATCAGCCAAATGGCGTCCACGACCACGCTTACAGGCCCATATCCTTTTTATGAAATTTTCCATAACCAAATCGCAAGATGGCTGCCCTATGTCCTCGATAGCCTCACGAATTCCTTCTTTGAGGTCTTAAATCGACGTTGGACTGATGGCGTAAACCTTATCTTTCACGTGGCCCCAAAGGTGTTAAATCACAAAATCTCGGTGGCCAATTGTGATCACCTCTTCGAGAGATAACACAGTCCGGAAACTTTTCCCGTAAAAGATCGATGGTTTCATTGGTTGTGTGGCACGTAGCGCCGTCTTGTTGAAAGTTAACGTTGTCCAGATCAGCGTGTATCGTTCCATTTTTATTAATGGCGTAGTTTCTACTTGTCAAATGTCAAAAAATAACAGCTTCAAAAGTGATAGCTACCGAAATAGCGGGCTATTCAAAATAACACCTCTTATTGGAAAACCCTATATTAAAATCTATGGAGTCACTTTTGAAATACATACATACATCATATCCATATGATAGCCCAGAACAAAACTCCAACATGTTGATTTAGGATTCAACACGTGTATTTTGAAGGGTGTGTGTGGAGAATTGAGGGGACCTACCGCCATTTCCGAACGGCGAAGTTGAGAAGCACTTTTACATGACAAATTTATACTCTCAAGTTTTGTCAGTTGAAAGATGAAAATAAAAACTATGGGTACGAGCAGGTCTTGAATCCACGACGTTCTGCTTAGCAGCCAACGCACCTAACTACCAAGCTACGGACAATACGGATCAAATTTTTGCATGACCAAAAATTCAGGCAAAAAATAATGCAATGTCCCAAAGGCAGTAAGAATTTTTGGTCATTTGTAAAAAAATATGAAGAATTCTTCATCTTCCTTGGTCCTTACGCTCGTTGACAATGACACTCCAGTTGTTAGCTCTCTCGAGAAATTCTCATCAAACTCAAGAATAGAGTTTGTCAGAGTTATAGCTTATGCCGACGACTTAGCGCTTCTGGCGACGGGTAAATACCTGACCACTGTAAGCGAACAACTAGAAAGCGCATTAACTATGGTCAGTAACTGGACTAAGAAATGCGGTCTTAAGGTTAATCCCCTGAAAACGGAACTGGTACTTTTCACTAATAGAAGGAAAATACCTTCTTTTGAAATACCAAAAATTGATAATACCCCACTTACAATTTCAGAAAAGGCAAGATACCTTGGAGTTATCTTGGACAAGAAACTCGACTGGGGTCTAAACATTCAAGAAAGATATGGCAGTTTGGTTTGGCAGCAAGCTCTGGAAAAATCCACGAACTTAAAAATCCTTACCAAAGTACAAAGAATGGCATGCATTAGCACTAAGGGGGTGAGGAGGACTACCCCAACTGCGGCTCTTGAAGTGATCCTAAATCTCACCCCCATAGACTTGTTTGCACAAGAATCAGCAGCAAACAGCTCTTCGACTTAGTCAGACCAATATTTGGAGATCTAGTCAACACGGCCATACCACGATCCTTACGAAATACACTCCGCTTCAACTGAATAAGAACACATTTTTTCAAAAGTTTGCTGTCCATTTTTTCTTCACTTTGAAAGTTAATGCATCATTTGATGATGGTAACCGATAGCTTATGATGTTAAGAAAACAAATCAAAAAGAATAATTTAAAAAGGACCACTAGTTTTTCCCTGGCTCTCATGCAAAGCTTTCCATTTGATTGAAAAACTCTGTTTTTTTTTGCGTCAACTGAATAAGCACAACTTTTAAAAATGCAAATAAAATCTAACAGAAAGAAATGAACAAGATTTTCATTAAATATTTTTTGTATTTGTTATTTCTAGTATTGGGTACAACCACCTTTATTCTTGATTACTTCATAAATTCGGGCTGGCATGGAATCGTATAAACTCTTTAAGTAGTCCAGCGAAATTTCTCTCCATGGTAACTTAATGGCTGGAATAAGCAATTCTCTGTCCTCAAATTGACGGCCTGACTCATAATCTTTACGTACCAGCCATCCCCATTCATTTTCCATAAGGTTCAGGTCAGGTAAATAGGGCGATCATTGAAGCAATTTAACATTCTGGTCCTGTATAGCACTTTTGACAGTGCGCGACGTTTGGATGGGGTCGTTGTCATATTTTAAAATCCGTTTACAGGGTCCAAAAATATCCGAAAATGAGGGAAACTTTGTTTCCAATATTCTGTGGTAGGTAATTGCAGTCGTTTTTAACGTTTAAAACTCAAGCTCAATAGTCCCAAAGTAGCTAACTGCCCCCCATATCATAACTCCACCTTTTCCACCATGATGCAGCACTAAAAATCGTTCTTCTTTTCTCAAATCGTGAAAGTAATAATTAAAACCATCAGGGACATCAAAATTGAAACTCTTCTCATCCGAAAAACCGCGTTGTGCCACACATTTTTCCAACTCACATCGAGTCTAGAAAATCTTAAACGAATATCTTTTCGCTGCTCGTTTAGTGGTGTTTTTTTTTTTGAGTTGCAATCGTTTTACATGATCTGCGCTGTTTGGTACTCTGTGGACTGTTAAAACACCTGCAGTTACACCAACTTTTTGTTTAATTTTTACCGCGGAGGCACATGAACTGGAAGCACATCTCAAAATTGCTCGTCTATCAACTTCGAATGTTGCCGTTTTTTTACCACCTTTCATGTTTTTCTCGTACAAACTTTTGTTTCTGAGGTACGAATAGACAACACTAAGACTCCGATCAATGTTGGTAGCTATAGCACGCACGGTCAGTCTTTATTCTTTTAACGAATCAATTTAAGCTCTTCCGAAACTGTTAAAGCTTCTGATCTAACCATTTTTTTTGTTAATTCTAATTAACGGCTAAATGTCACTAAGAACACTTCAACTTTTGATTTGGTATACCAATTAACTTAAAACTCTAAGAACCAATGAAGATAATAATGAGAGTGAAAGATTGTGTGCTTATTCAGTTGACGCAAAAAAAAAAACTGAGTTTTTCAATCTGGAAAGCTTTGCATGAGTGCCAGGGAAAAACTAGTGGTCCTTTTTAAATTATTCTTTTTGATTTGTTTTCTTAACATCATAAGCTATCGGTTACCATCATCAAATGATGCATTAACTTTCAAAGTGAAGAAAAAATGGACAGCAAACTTTTGAAAAAATGTGTTCTTGTTCAGTTGAAGCGGAGTGTACGTTGGCAATAACGTTTTGTACTGATTACATGACCCCTTATCTAGACTTCAGTAAACAGTGTACCCTACAGTTATGAATCGAACTTTACCATCTTTACCGATGGCTCGAAAATGATTACTGGAGTAGGGGCAGGTTTCTACTAAGAAAATATTAGCCTTTGCCAGTTCATTCAGACTTCCTGACCATAGCAGCGTCTTCTAAGCTGAGATCTTGGCAGTGAAAAACGCTGCTAATCAAATATCCATGATGGCGATACCACACGCTGATATCATCTTTTTCATTGATAGCCAAGCAGCAATAAAAGCGATCTCTGCCACGCAAATCAAGTCAAAGCTTGTTTCTTGCTGTCGCGAAGAGCGAAGAGCTAAGGGTTCTTGGTATGCAGCACAACGTAAGACTCTGCTGGGTTCCCGGTCACAGTGATGTGCCAGGAAATGAAAAAGTGGATGAGCTTGCAAGAGAAGGCTCGGTACTTGATACCTCTCTCATAGACCATAACATCAGAATCCCTCATTGCGAACTAAAGAGAAACATTAATAATAATATCAATCAAAAAGCAAATGATAGATGGAACCTACTAGAAACCTGCGGTAACACCAGGAAACTCTGGCCTCATTATGACAAGAAAAAATCAAATAAGATTTTACTTCTCACAAAACCGTCCCTAAGATCCCTCATAAGTGTGATAACGGGACATAACCTACTTGGCTACCACAGAAAGAAGATGGGGCTTAGTACGGACGATATATGCAGAGGCTGCGGCGATGAGGAAGAGCACGAAAACACAGCTCACTTAACATGCCTAGGCTCGACCAACCATAGAATTCATAGGTTAAATTACTTTTTCAGAAGTTACAACACTTCAGGGTATCACAAGGGATCTACATTGATCTAAGTGTGACGGTAACAATATCAACTGTCAGCCCATATAACCTAACCTAACCTAACCTAGCTCTCTCGCGAAAGCTAACCTTTTCGCTTGGCAGTTCGCCTCTCGCTGCCCGAGAGTGTCATGTTATTGAATTTCCACCTTAAGGCAAAACAAAATACTTAATCATAACTTATATAACTACATTGTCATCACCATCACTTACTAAATTTCAAATCAAAGAAGCCTATGAATTTTCAAATATTGTATGGGGAATTCCCTAATATTCATTGATGTTGGCTCCTCGGAAAGTTCGAACATCTAGAATGCTGGACAAGTACCTTCCGTCGATCGCAATGTGATCAATCTGGTTGACGGTTGATTGATCAGGAGATCTCCATGTACCTTTATGGATGTTGAGATGTGGGAACCAGGTGCTTGCTACCACAACATTTTGCCCCGCAGCAAAATCGATCAGCCTGAATCCGTTATCGGAAGTGGTGTCGTGCAGGCTGTGCTTTCCGACTGTTCCGCCAAAGATGTCCTCTTTTCCCAGCTTTGCGTTAAAATCGCCGAGGACAATTTTCATGTCATAGCTAGGACATTGCTCATAATATGTTTTGTCGAGGAGCTCGTAGAATTCGTCTTTGGTGTCTCTTCTGTGGGGGCATGCGCGCATATTAGGCTAATGTTGCCGAATTAAGCCTTGATTCGGATCTGCGTGATGCATTTACACACTTGAAGCTCAAGACTTTTTGCCTGAGTTTACTTCCCACGACGAATCCGCATCCAAAAAGTCGCTGTTATTGCTCCCGGTAACAATCACCATAGTAGATGTCGCAGTTTTTCATCCTCCGTTTGCCCGGTCTATCCCATCGCATTTCCTGGATAGCGGTAATATCTGCTTTGTAGCAGTTGAGGGTCTCCGCTAGTTGTTCGGCAGCACGCGGTCTATTAAGGGACCTAACATTCCACGTGCATATCCGAAATTTGTTGTCCTTAATACATTTGCTTGGGTCGTCATTAGTGCATCCGTCCGTTTCGGAGGCCTGTTGTTGCTTCGCAACTAAATCTTTTTCTACGTAGTCGGGAAGTCACCCCGACTTACAACCCCCAACCTGGAGTACCAGGCACTTGATGGGACTCCCAGTACAAGACCCGGAAAAACCGCTCCCTTTACGGCCTGGGCTTCAAATAAGTCGAAGTAGCCCGTAAAGGTGTTCACCAAGTAGTTCGGCCTACGCCACCGTTGATTCCAAAAAAAATAAATTCATCCGCCACCGTCCCTCATTGGGAGTGCCTTGATGGGAACACTCCTTCGTTGTGGGGAATTTGTAGTAACAGCCTACTCCGCTTCGACCTGTCGACCATGGGAGGCTCTTCTGCAAAAACAAGCTTCGCGATCGCATAGCTCTAAGCTTCATCGTAGTAGTTACCGCAACCCGCTCCGCCACCCCATGGAGGGTTAAGTTTACACACTAACGGAAATATTTCCATTTAAAAGTGCTTTCGTCGGTTAGCATATTTTTTGTAATCGCTTTTTGCAACTCAAAGTTCTGTTAGCTGTCACATTGAAACTAGTTTCTTTTTAAATATTCCAGAATTCTTGAACGGTCAGCGCCAAGTCCGAAACTCTCATAATCAATACCTGCCGTTGGGTCTAAGGAAACCAAATTTTTATTTACGAGCGTAGGCTACTACAAGGTCTGTTTAATTTTCATTTTTGAGACTTTTCAAAATTAATGTATTGCTTGTTTTCCAGGAACTGAAAAAAAACATTTACAAGGACAAGAAGTTGCCGAAAATGACTCTATTAGACATGTTGGATGCAATTCGCAGAGACAACTTAGACGATTTTAGAACATTACATTCAACGCAAAAATGTAGTGATACTCAAGATTTTCGAAACACTCTGTTTTATGAAGCCGTTAAGGAAAACAAGAAAGCAATTACGGAATTCCTTCTTCAAGTTGGGTTCAATCCAAACTCAATAGTCCATTGCTCAACAGCCCTTCATATTGCTGCAAGAAATGGTAACTTGGAAATTATAGAAATACTCCTTAATCACGGTGCTGATATAAATGCAAAGGATGTTGAAGGGACTTCCGCCCTCGTGCATGCTATTAGCAAATTTAGATACAATGCAGCCCGCTTGTTATTAGAACGAGGAGCTCGTTTATTTTCTGACAATATAGGAAGAAGTCCACTTCATCTTGCTGCTATAAGGGG
The DNA here is from genome assembly GCA_943590905.1 of Sphaerophoria taeniata. Lineage (NCBI taxonomy): Eukaryota > Metazoa > Arthropoda > Insecta > Diptera > Syrphidae > Sphaerophoria > Sphaerophoria taeniata. The sequence continues at coordinate 268,099,119 of OX016540.1, forward strand.
TTCATTGAAAATAATTAAAATACTTTTGCAAAAAGGGGCTCCTGTCAACGCGGTTATTACTGCCGGCTACTACAAAGGATATACACCACTTCACTATGCCTGTTCCTCATTTAGAAAAGACATAGACATCATAGAATTTCTCTTAAGCAATAAAGCTGAGATTAATGTTCGTGCATATGATTCACGTACCCCACTTTACTTGGCAATCAATTGTAAAAAGGAAGATTTTGCACTTTTCTTGATTAACAGAGGAGCTAAACTTGACGATGAGTTTAGCGATGGGAGAACAATTCTTAGTTTGGCACTAGAGAGGAGATTATCGAGTACAGTTCAAGAAATTTTAACTCGCTGTCCTGATCCACAAGGTGAAATGAAGAAATGTAAAAAAATATTCGAAAGTTTACGTCAAAAGACCATGTTAATGTTTGGTTTAGATATTGATTGTCTTCTGATTGCAATACGGGAGGGCTTGATTCAAATAAACGAATTTGATGATATTATAAAGTCTTCTTTGCACATTGCTGTCCAAACCGGACGAATTGAATCAGTCGAAGTATTAATCGCAAATGGGGCAGATGTAAATGCAGCAACTAGAATAGAAAAACTAACCCCGCTACATGTCGCCTGTGAAGGGAGTAAACCAAAATTAGTTCAAGTTTTCTTGGATCACAATGCGGATGTAAATTTAAGGGATAAAAATGGCAAGACAGCACTTCATTTTGCTGCAAGCGAATGCAGTAATTCGACTAAATTATTGCTTGAAAATAAGGCTAACGTAAATTCACAAGACAACAACGGTTTTACAGCTCTCCACTTTGCAATTGATTCAAAAAATTATGACGTCATAGAATTACTTCTTAACTTTGGTGCTGACATTAATATCAAGGATAGAAATAACCATACCCCAATTGATATACTGAATCGTTGTCCAATATATTACGATGATCTTAAATGCCTGACCCTGACCCACGCATTAGCTCTTGAAGCTATCAATTTATACTACGCCAAAGATTTACGATCAACTTTATCAAAATTAGATTCCTCTGATCAGATAAAAATGGAATCACACTTTGAAAATTGCAAACAGGAAATAGAAAAGTTGAAATTGGTGAAGGTGCCCGGTTATAATTTGACTTGTTACGCCCTGATGACGAGGAGTATTCATTCTGTGGCAAGTTATGTTAAAAATGCAGACCTCATTACACATTTTCAATCCGATGGCTTTACAACTGAATTCCCAATATATGCTCCAATTATTGAAGGCCGTTTGCGAAATGCTTTCCAAAGACGTCCACTGATTTGCGGTGCAGGTGACTTTTTCAACAATTACTTTCAACTGCCGCATGTATGCGTTGACTATATACTAAGCTGCTTGAGTTCGGATGATTTGATGAACGTCAAGGATGCAATGTAAATCGCTGCTACCTTATATTAAGACTTAACCTTTATTTTCAACAGAACCAACAAATATATATGTATATTGTTTGTATGAATATTATTATTTTCTTTTGTTTGTATTTTTTATAATAAACATAATTGTATGAATTGCTGATGAGTTTGTTTGGTTAAACGCACTAATATCGGTAGGGGAGCTATTGGTTCGTAACAGCTAGGCTTTAAATCATATCGCAACAAAAAATGGAAATTGAGACAGCTTTAGGCTGCTGTATCATACCTTTTGTTTTTGTGTTATTTTAACACCGCAGCTAGGCTGCGTCCTTCAATTCCATTTATGTATTTGAACAACGATAGCAACTTAGAGGTGCTTCGACCCAAAAGCTGGGAAACCGACTCACTCGACCGCTCAGGATTATAGACCAATAAGTCTCTCTTCGTTTCTCCTTAAGACACTAGAGAGGATAATTGATCTGCATGTTATACTTCGTTCACAAATAATTGTCAGCGTTGCTCTTATGGCAGAGCTTTTTCATCTAGAAAGGTGCCTGTCTATATAAGAAAGGCAGAAAACATCTCGAACTGCCACTGAAAACTACGTGACACCCTTGAACTCACCACACAAATTGTTATTGTAATTTTCTTGAGCCGAGAGTATACCCCCCACAACATGTCTCCTGCACATCTCAGCACAGACTGATTTCTGTTCATGATCAACTACCCTTATCATGTATAAAAAACGGGGCTAGCAAAATGAGTACGAAGGTGGTTTTCGTGCTACTCAAACGCGGTTATCCTCTCGAAAATATTTTTCTTTAATACAAAACAACTTAAATATTATTTCTTAATGTTATATTCCACATAATTTATTAAAATATGAGGAGAAAAATTCTTTTAGCATGGTTCTTTCGAACGTCAACATACATATATATAAAAATAGAAATGGCCCAACAGATATTTGTGAAATTTTCATGTGATGATTTCTGTGAAAAAAGAAAAACCTCATGGAAGAGTGGGAAAACTGGAAAAACCAAACAAAAGTCGGAAATTAGATTTTTTTGCTTGGAATTTTTTGTTTCAAAATGGGTTTTCGAATGGAAAAACAGAAAGTTCTTGATGAAAAACTCGGAAAACTCATTGGGAAAATTGCATATTATTGCAGGTGCATTGATTTTCAAATGGAAAACTGGAAAATTTCGGAATGGGTTTTCCAATGGCAAATAGAAAGTGCATTGATTCTTAAATAGAAAAATTGAAATTTTTTTATTGGGAACTCGGAAAACTCTGCGAGAGCACGAAGAACTTCAACATTGAATTTAAGGTGCATTGGTTTCTTTGTATGTCCAGTTTGGACTCTTTATCCGCTCAATCCTCAATGGATTTTTATAAAATTTTCATTGTATAAAAATCATTTTTTGAGAAAATCTTACAGGAAAGTCAGCAAATAAGGTGGATAAGCTGTTTGGAATTCTGATTTTCGTGAAATAGTCAAAACAGAGACGTTTTTGAATTTTTCAAAGAAATTTGCATTTTATTTCATGCTTTAATGAAAGAAGAATGTTAGTTGTAGAGCTTGAAAAAATTCGTATATGAAGTTCTCTATTTTAATCGAAGGGTGGAGAGAAGAAGTTCGCAGGGTCGGCTAGTAAAATATAAGAGATTACTGTCGTCATTTTATTCACTGCAAAGTTGGCTTTGACTCATAGTACGAAAAAATATTTAAATAACTACATTAAATAATCATTTGGCTACGACTCCAAAACCAAAAAAAAAATTATTTATTTTGTGCTCCATTTGAATTTATCTGTCTCCTCAAACTGAATTCCAATTTTGAAGTCAAGACATCTTTAGTCAAAGTGTTCGATATGGCGTCAACATCTTCGAAAGATTTGAGCGACGAAAAAAAAAACGAGAAATCGTTGATGTTACCAATAACTTGTTTTCCCATTCAAAATGTAAGTCAAAAGCTGTAAAAGAAGCTTCAAAAATTTTCAGAATTTCTGAAAGATCTGTGTACAGATTCTTAAAAGAAAAAGAAACCAAAGGACACAACTCACCCTCGAAAAAAAAAATTGCGGCAGAAAACACAAAGCTGATGATTTTGACAAATGTGCAATTAGACAAATTGTTCATGAATTCTTTGCAAATCAAGAGCTTCCAACCCTTGATAAAATATTAGATGAAGTTAAAAATAATGAAAACATAACAAAAATAGGCAGGACATCGCTTTACAACATTTTAAAAAAAGACCTTGGATTTAAGCTTGCCAAGCGTCAACGCAATAGTGTTTTGCTGGAACGAGATGATATCGTGGCCTGGAGGCGAAAATATCTTCGTGAAGTAAAAAAGTGAGGGAAGAAGGAAAAAAAATTTATTTCACTGATGAGACATGGGTCAACGAAGGACATACTACTGCAAAAATTTGGACGGATCCATCGATAAGAAATCCACTGCAAGCCTTCAATGAAAGGTTGTCCACAGGTTTGAAATCGCCATCGGGAAAAGGAAAAAGACTGATTATTTCCCACATAGGAAGTTCAACAGGGTTTGTTGACGACGGGCTGTTGTGTTTTGTGTCGGGAAACAGTGGCGACTATCACGAAGATATGAATGCGGAGGTGTACGAGCAATGGTTTAAGAATATACTCACACTGATTGAACCCAACTCAGTAATCGTTTTAGATAATGCTTCATATCACTCGAGGAAAAAAAACAAAGCGCCATCCACTGCAACCAGGAAACAAGAAATAAAGAATTGGCTATGCACAAATAACATCAGGTTCGAAGACGACATGGTGAAAGCTGAGCTCCTGAACATAGTTAAACGTCACAAGTCAAATTTTGAAAAATATTACGTTGACGATATGGCTGAAAGTGCAGGCCACAAAGTTCTACGTTTGCCACCCTACCACTGCGAGCTGAACCCAATTGAATTGGTTTGGGCTCAGGTTAAAGGACATGTTGCTGCAAACAACAAATCATTTAAAATGGCTCAGCTTAAAGAACTCTTGACAACAGCCTTAGGAGAGGTGAGCTCTGAAAAATGGCAACGGTGTGTCAAACATGTTGAGGAGAACATCGAGCCCAAAATGTGGAACATAGACTTGTTCACCGAACAAGCTGTTGATAGTCTTATTGTGAGTTTGAGTGAAGATGGCAGAAGCAGTAGTAGCACTGAATCTGAATAGAGTTGTTTATGATTGAATGCAATTTAAATTTAAATTTATCAATTTCATTAATTTTATGTTTACTTTTGTTAAATTTTGTTCATTTACCCTATGTTTTTATGTTAACAGTTAATTGCTTGCAAATTTCTTATCATTTCTTTTTCATTCTGTTTAAATTATGCTCTTTTTCTTAATTTATGTATAAACTCGTTTAACTGTTTTGCATTGAAATCGAGAGAGTTGCAAATACTGTTTTTTTTGTTAAACTCAATTTTGATGCAAGCATTTTCTCGTCCATTGAGGGTAACAACTATCAATAAACATTGTTCTTTATTATTACACTGAATTTTGACTTGATTTTTATGGTTCATGGACGTTTCATCTTTAAATTATTTTATACCCCATGGGTGGTGGGGAAAAAGATAAATCAGTAAAAGCGAAAATGTATGCTTTTATTTTGTGGAATATATAATATAAATAATAAACAAAATGGCAACACTTATCATTTTCAATACAATTTTCAATAATTTAATGTGTATAGTATGGCAACACTGATGGAGCTTTTGAAGGAATATAGCATTAATTAAATTTGCAATAGTCAAAAAGAGATGCAAACATCCCTATTTCTTCTGTACTGACAATTAAAGTTGAACACTTATTGAAGTAAAATGTAATAATTCCTCAAAAATCCCATGTGTGCATAAGAAATTATTCAAGGTCAAATGTCGAATATGTTGGTTTTTATAATTGTTGGTTTTTCATGCATATCCTTGAAACGGGGGAAGCTATCAAAAAAAAGTATATGAAAGGCTTGTACGCCTTGTAATTCTCTAAAAAAAAATTATGACACTTTTTTTCCTACGAGCAAGCGTTAAGAAAATATTGTATTAAATCTGCAGAGTTAAATATAAAAAAAACAACATATTCGACATTTAGCCTTGAATATTTTTTTTTGCACCAGTGGGATTTTTGGGGAATTTTGACATCTTATATAGAGAGATGTCCTTATGCTCTGTACCAATTTTCAGCTCTATGCGAATTTTGTACAGGGCTTAGGAGCTAATTATAAAAAATTCGAAATTTTGAGTTTTGACCAAATTATGTTTTTTTTTATGACAGCTTAAAAAAAATGTTTTTATATAGAAAACCACATAACCTACATGTCTTTCATAGAAATTTTTTCAATCGGACTCACCGTTTAAGAGTAATACGCAAAAAACCGTTATTTTCGACATTTGACACATTTTAAAATCGCAATATTTTCTAAACCCTTGCTCGTAGGAAAAAAGTGTCATAACGTTTTTTTTTAGAGAATTACAGGGCGTATAACCCTTTTATATACTTTTTTTTGATAGCTTCCCCCGTTTCAAAGATATGTATGAAAAACAACATTTTCGACATTTGACCTTGAATAACTTTAAATGCACACATGGGATTTTTGGGGCTTTTGACATTTTACTTTAATCGATGTTCTAATGCTATGTACCAATTTTCAGCTCTATGCGAATTTTTTCTGGGTCGAATGTTTATTTTGTCTGGACTAGTGAGCGTCTTCATGAATTATTGTTGTTTTTCTTGTTTCCTCGCAAATTTTGGGATTATGGTGGTTTTGAGGTTTCATGACATTTGTGTTCGAATAATTGTTTCTTTTTTTGGGTTCCTGACGAACGATTTTAATTTCAGCTTTATATTTATCTATAAAGAGACGAAGAGGTTCTTTTTGACAAGCTATGAACAATTAAAAAAGTTCAAGACATTTTGATCAAACATGATTTTACGTAGTGATGGGCATAATCGAATGATTTCAATAATCGAAATAGTATTCGAATGATTTGAATAATCGAATGATCATTCGAATTTCGAAATCGAATGAAAATGGTGAAAAATTTAAAGTTTACAGTGCACAATGAGCTATTTTACAGTTATAATAATATTGACGCTCATTTGTCAATGCCTTAGAAAATACCCTCTCAGATGGTAGGTACCAACCTGGGTTTATTGTTCAATTTCAATTTAGAAACATTTTTAATAATAGCTTGTTATTTTCTTAGCTATAAACAATGTTCCGTATTTTTATCATTTTTTAAACAATAATTCGCAAAAATATTTACCAATCATGTACTTATAGTAAAAGTTTTCAGACCAAAGCTATGATTAAAAAAAAAAATAAAAGCAAAGAATATCAAAAAAATTTTTGTTTGCCTTTAAAAAAGTAACCAAAAATAATAAACAAAATTTCATTCCAAAAATTTGCAAATTCAATTAGAAATAACATCGTCATTCGAATTAAAACTTAAAATAATCATCATTCGATTTGTTTTTATGCGAATACTAATAATCGATTCTTTTCATTCGAGTACTATTTTCATTCGAATGATTTTTCATTCGATTATTAATAATCGATTATTCATTCGAATGATTTTTCATTCGAATACTAATAATCGATTATTTGCATTCGAATGATAGTAATGGTCATTCGAATACTAATAAATCGTCATTCGATTTTTTTTCATTTTAGATTTTAATTTTGAAGAGTAGTAGTTGTAGCAGGGTTTGAGAAATCATTCGAATGATTTCAATAATCGAATGATCTCGAATGATTGCCATAATCGATTATAGTCGATTATATCATTCGAATGATCCCATCACTAATTTTACGATGATAAAAAATCAAAAAAGTGAATGCCTCAATTCGAATGTATGCATGCAAATATGACAAATGTAGATAGGTATTCAAGACAACTTTTCCATTGAATACCTACAAAGTACATAGTAAGTGATCAAGTCTGCATATCATAAACATTCCAGAAGTATAAAAAAATTAATTTTCATTCTCAAACGAATTCTATGAGAACGTTTGGTATGAAGAATTTTTTCTCAATCCTATAAAAAAAAAGGAAAGAGAAGAGAGTAAAATATAAAACAACGCCACCTAGTTCAATTCATTTCAACTTAGTACCTTAGTGTGTGTGAGCAAACGCGATTTTTCTTGTAAAAATCTAAAAAAAAATTACCCATTTTGGAATATTAATATAAAATAAACGGGTTGTGGTAAAATTATTTTAGTTTCTGATTTCTGTATAAAAAATATGAAAAAAATTTTAAAAAAATATTTGAAAATATTGTTCGCTGCATTCCCCTCATAATTGATACACAAATATTGAATTTTTTAAAATTCATTTTTAAATATGTTTTAATTTTTTTCTTTTTTTTTCTGAGTCGAAGAGATATTCAATTTTCATAAAAAATACTTTTATTGTTGAGTCAAACTAAATGGGCCTGGAATCTTGTTCGCCGTAGAATATTCTAAGAAAAAAATTGCATCTTTGTACTTTGCACTTCAAAAAAATTTAGTAAAATAATTTATAAAAAAAAATAAATTGTGATATTGTGATATTATGTATATTTCCACAATATAAAAAAAAATATTTTCAATTTTTCATCTTTTCTACTTTAGAAATTATTCAAAATAAATCACACCTAGTTTTGCTAAATTTTCCCCATTTTTCGTGTTTTTGTTAATTTTTTTTTTACGAAACTGGACAAAATATTAAAAAAAAAGCCACGTTACTGAGTCGTGAGACATTAAAAGAATAGATAAGAAACATAAAAAGAATACAAAATTAATTTTTAAGGCAACAAAACTTTTGGATAGCAAACGTCTCTAAAAATATGAGTGCGACCCATGGAGTCCACACGACTTACTTCCCAGAGTAGAAAAATACGTAAAAACATTAGTTGTTTTGCAAAATATTCAGCCGATGCATCCCGTTGTAGTTGTACACGCACGTTGGTTCAAAGTCAAATTCCATAAAACTGATGATTTCATGAAAAACATTAAGTTTATTGAATAACAGTGGCGCCATCTGCCAAAAGTTGATCGTAGCATTTCGTGGACTCATTCACAACTACTTTGCACAGTAAAATACAGCCTATATTGCTCCTGAATATTGTAGTTTTCTATTATTGAAGCAATTTTTCTAATCGGATTAGCATTTCCGAAAATTAATATTTATACGGCAAAGCAGCGTTTGGTGGGTCAGCTAGTAATCAAACATGATACTCCTGAATATTGTTTTTTTCCCACTAACTATAAGATTGTTTGCACTATTATTGAAATTATTGCAGATATCATCCTAATTTTCATTATATTAGGGTTGTCTTAGATTTTTGATTGCCATTAAAAAACAGCTAAGCTCAAAACCTAATCAGCTCTTAACAACACAATGCCGGGTCGAATGAGACCAATTTCATGATAAAACGATGAGTGGTTTGCGAGATAATCGAGCTGAAAAAACGTAACGCACATACGAATACACATACACACACAGACATCATCATAAAAAGGGTTGATTCGGATTCTAGTGACCTCAAAACATCGAGAAATGCGAAAATTGGAGATTCACAAAATCGCCCCATTACAATAACTTCCTCTGGGAAGTTAAAAATTGTTTCAAAATTTTGAGTTTGAAAATTAATTTTTCTAAAACTATTATTTACGCCCATGTTCTGAATTTCGATCGAAAGTGAATTGAAATCACTTTTCAATTTCACGTGAAATGAAATTGCAAGTTCTTCAATTCGATCGATTTCGAAAACTTCGAAATTGCTTCGAACTGTCAGAACTGAAGGATCATCCATTTTTATTTTGTTTCTGAAGTAAATTTTTTACTGTTTTGATGATGGATGTAATCTTATAGGCAATTTTAAGTGAAAAAAGGAAGCAGAATTCAAGAGAAAATATAAGAAGACAAATTTTGCGAGACAAATCAAATATATTGGATATACCTGACACAATGTGAGTGTGTGAAAATAATGTAGAATTGTTCTGACAAATAAAGTAAGTTCTTGATTTTCTCTTTTAAGCTTTCATGGTTATTTTAGATTAAGCAAAAACGCTTTTTTATATGTTTTAAGGCAAATAGAACCTTTTATAATATCTTCATCGATTCCTTCAATTCAAAAACTTGCTGCAACCCTCCAATTCCGATTCCGATCAATTGGCAATGATTTAGACATAGCCTTGGCAAGGCCCAGGGTTTGTAAGATCATTGAACAAGTTTTAAAAGTTTTGCAAGCTAAATTGTGCAACAAGTGGATCAAGCAACAGATGACTGAAACAGAAGAGCAAGATTCAAAAAGCTTTTTTCTTGAGAAGTACGGAATCCCAGGAGTCATAGGATGTGTCGATGGGACTCCCGTGAAAATTGTGAAACCTCACGGCGAAGATTCAAATTTGTATTACAACAGGAAGACACTTTCTAGTTTTATGTTCCTTGGATATTTCAATGGATTCAGTCATATTTGTTGAAATCGTCTTCAAAGTGGCTTTTTGGTCTTCCATGTATTTAAAAATTGTATCTGGCCTCTACATTTTTTCTTGTTCTTTGTGGTTCAGGTTCTGGTGAATCTTGTTCAATCAGCCCTATCTTCGTATCCGATCGTAACAAAATTCTATCCGATTTGTACGAAATATACGAATTTGGTATCATCCTAAGGGTTCCGATTGTTAAATCGTACATACCTCAGAAAAAAATTCTAATTTCCGTTGAAATGTCAAACTTAGAGTAACGCATCACGATTTCATGCGGCGAAAAGCAAAAATTCAATTAATGCTATGCGATGCACAGCGATTAGTTTGTTTTATGCGTCTCCGATTGTTCCGACAGCTAAATTGTGTCGGAACATTTGCGGTACGACATGCGTTATTACATGTCAATATTTCCCTTACGAAACGGATACCATGAACAAAAAAAATGTTATGATTGGAACTTTTGTACAATTGTAAGTTTCTCCGAACGGATACGACGATAGGGCTGAGAAGTGAGAATGCGCTTTCGAATACGACCCGAAAAAGCACAATAAATATGATTAATTAGAGATCAAAAATGAAGAAAATGTAACGCAGAATAAAAAAAAGAAATAATAAAAATCGTGTATGTACACCTTGAACGTTAAAAAACAAAGAATTGAAATTGAAAAATAAAATCGATGCACAATCGATATAATCTTAATTCAATCAAATTTCGCTTGGCGCCCCTGAGATTAACCATTCAACTGCAGACCAGGGGGTCAATTCTGTAACTGTGAAGTTGTGAAGTGATAAAAAATATATCATTTCATTTTTCACAGGAGGTTTTCATTTTATCAGTTCACAAAATGCGATTCTGTTACTCTTTGTGAAAAAATTTGTACTAAAGAGTTCTAAAAGGTGCTAAATGATAAATACTGTCAGTTTTGTACATTATTTTTTGCTGAGGTCGTAAAAAATTCAATGTTCAAGAATAATTTATTGAACTAATTATAAATAATAGAACCGTACTCAGCAGAGGTATTTGTTTTTCAATTACAATATATTTTGTTAAATTTTTTTTTTATCTAGGAATGATGGAATGGAAGGACCTTGTAGCATTCGCGCCGTAGTGGAATCTGTTAGAGAAAACGACCGATGAGCATTTCATATTTTGCTAACCAAAACAACTTTGTTTGCGTCTTATAAACGACGCAATAACTAACTATAAGCAAAGCAGACAGTGAGATCCCGTGCGATGTACAATTATTGAGCGCGTTACTTTTTTGGCCTTCAAAACGTGGTGTTGCTCAGGAATTATTGTATTCCTTATCACAGACGCCTGTGAGTCGCTGTGTATCAAACAAACAAAATGAAAAAAAGGTTTTTATTATTCTGTCTTTAAATATAGAAAAATATGTTTTTTAAATAAAAGTGCTTGTGTCTTGTTTGTCCACAAAAAATAAATAATTTATTTTAAATAAGAACTATAATTTATCAAACCAATCCCTTGTCATTAGAAAAGTTGAATTTTGCTTCAAAAAACTCTTAAAAGATTTTTTGGGCTTCTGAGCACTTGAGCGTATGTGAATTGCGTTAAAATGTGTATTAAAACTTGTATTAAAAAAACAACTCGTTCGTTGGTCTTATTAATGTGAATAGTAATGCTTTTGCTCTTCTTTTCACTTGTCCATTTCATCTTTTCACAAAATAATTTGACTGTGATAAAAATATAGCGTTGTGAAAAAAATTTGACAGCTTTTTTCATTTTTTCACACATACAGAATCGGAAATAGTGTGAAGCTGTGATAAAATTTATCACTTCACAACTTCACAGTTACAGAATCGACCCCCAGCCCTGTTGTAATACATTTGTGTTTGTGATACTCACAAAGAAAAATGCTTGACTTCTTTTTCATAAGACCTCTTCCTGTACTTCTTTTTCACTGAATAGTGGAACACGGTGGAAATGCATCGGGCCTTTGTATATGGAACTACCAGGTACTATCAAGATGGGTTTTCTGCTTGGTTTGACAGTTATTTGACAGAAGCAAGCAGAGAACACACAATACAAACTTATGCAAAAAAAAATGTTTCTGTGAAAATTCTTAGGATGGCAGCACCATCGTTTTCCATCTTGAAACTACCCTCCAAATATATATACAAAGATCGGGGCGAAAAAAGAGCGACATCGAACAGCTCAGTGCGAAATCAGAGCGCCACAGAGCGATCCAGAGGGCACATCGAACATACCTGTTATCGATTAAATAATTTGTCTCTTGCTATCGATATTTGTTTTTGTATTTCCCTCCAGAGATTTCTGTTTCTTATGTCTTATCTCTGTTTTCGTCATTATTTTTCAGTTTTTTTTTGCCTTCGTTTCGTTTGGCACAATAGGGCTTTTTCCCTTTTGACAGCGCATAAATTTCGATCAATTTCAACTGTCAAATATTAGGTCGTGGAGGGCAAACAATGGCGGGATTTCATACAATTTGAAATTTTTTTTGTTATTTTTCTTAATATTTCAATAATTAATGTAGCTAAAAAAGATTTTTTATTCAGGAAATGAAGATTTAAGTATACGCAAGGGATTGGATGCAAAAAGAAGGAAGTTGGACACCAAAAACCAAAAACACAGCACTAAGGAGGCAATTTTTTTTACATTTTAACAGAAACAACAAACAAAGAAGATAAAATATTAAACTTTCAACTTAAATAAATGATAAATTTTCATTAATTTTACAGTAAAAGGTATGTTTTATGTTCCTTGTTTCATCAATTTCGACCCAATTGAAGTTGTGTGCCCTCCACGACGACAAGACGTCATCTCGTTTGACGTTTCCCGCCGGTACTCTATTGATGAATGTTAAAAATTCACCACTAGATGAAGGTACTGGGGATGAACATTTCATTAATTGGTTTAATGTTTCAAATGAGCTTCCTATTAAATTAGAATTAGAAGATATCGCAAAAGCAACGAAGGAAGACGAAATTTTAAGTAAATTGTATAACTTTGTTATGCACGGATATCCGGAGGGTAGTTATGACGGGAATAAACTTAAGCTGTATTTGAATAAAATGGACTCTCTATCTGTGGAGAATGGTTGCTTGTTTTATGGCGAGAGAATCATTATTCCGGAATGCATTAGGCCTCAAATATTAGGTTATTTACATGACGGTCATATATGAAGGGTTAGAATGAAACAGTTGGGAAGAGAATATTTTTGGTGGATAGGTATGGATCAAGATATAGAGGGGTATATAAAGGAATGTGGAATTTGTGCTATGTCTGAAAATAAAAAGGTGTCAGCAGATTTAAATCCATGGCCTATAGTTTACAAGCCTTTTGAGAGGATACATATGGATTTTTGTAATTTAGAAGGGTTTAACATGTTGGTTATAGTAGACGCTTATTCAAGGTTTATGGATGTCAAAATATTGAACCGCACTACATCACAATCGCTTATATCAACCTTGAAAACTTTGTTTGCTTATTTCGGTTTACCTAAGGAAATTGTGTCGGATAATGGTCAACCCTTTGCGTCTCATGAGTTTTTAGAGTTCTGTGAAAGAAATTCGATCAAAGCCTTAAAATCGCCAGCGTACCACCCGCAGTCGAATGGACTTGCCGAGAGGGCAGTCCAGACGTTTAAAAAATCATTAAAAGAGTTTTTACTTGATAAAAATATGGCAAGTTTACCAATGCAATGGAAAATTGATAATTTTCTTTTTAAATATAGGAACACTCCCACCACAACAACTCAAAAATCACCGGCTGATCTTTTATTTAATTATAAACCAAACACAGTTATAAGTAAATTATTTTTGAAAACAAAAAGAGAAAATGAATTGAAAATTCCAAAAATAAATAATAATATAAATAAGAAAAATGTATATGAAGTTAAAAAATGTTGTAAAACAGATAAATTTAAAAATGAAAACGAATTTGTTCCTAATGAAATTGTTAGATACAGAAATGTACATAAAAACTATGCTAATTACGTTTTAGCTGAGATAATCAAGAAGATAAGTAAAAATCTATTTGAAATTAAATTGAATAATGGTAATGTTAGGGTAGCGCACATAGGAGATTTAAAAAAAGCGTATAATGTAAAAAGAGTAAGGTTTTCTATAAATACAAGAGTTCCTGTTAAACAAAATTTAGAGGAAGAGGAAGGAAAACGATGTAGAAAACGAAGTAGATAAGAGTTATTACAGGAAGATAATCCACTTAAAGAAAATGCTGAAGGTGTCAATATACAGATGAAAAAAAACGAAACATCCAAATTACAAATATTAAATAAAATAAAATTATGAATTACATTATTTATTAATAGAAATAATAGATAAATGAATTAAAGAAATATGAATTATTATTATATTATTTTAATAAGTATATTTAAATCATTGTTTAAATATAATCTATTAATATTCATAAGATAATTTTGAAATAATTTGATTTTAAAAGGGAAAGAAGTGTTATGTATACAAATAACGTATGATGTAGTAGTTAAGTATTAGATTAAGTATTAGTTAAGTACTATATTATAGAGAACAATACAGTCAGTTCTCGCCTAACCATCATCGTGTTCTCATTGCTCTCGATCTCGATACAGTCCGCGTATATGTATATATCATATCAATGGAAATATTTTCGTTAGTGTATAAACTTAACCCTCCATGCAATTGCGCAAAAGGGCCTCTTATGGTCGACGGCTCGAAGCGGAGTAGGCTGTTACTCCTGATTCCCCACCAACTTAGGAGTGTTCCCATCAAGGCACTCCCAACGAGGGACGGCAGCGGATGAATTCCTTTTTTTGGAATCAACGGTGGCGTCTTCAGTTCCAGTTAGGCCGAACTACTTGGTGAACACTTTTACGGGCTACTTCGACTTATTTGAAGCCCAGGCCGTAAAGGGAGCGGTTCTTCCGGGTCTTGTACTGGGAGTCCCATCAAGTGCCTGGTACTCCAGGTTGGGGGTTGTAAGTCGGGGTGACTTCCCGACTATATAGTAAAAGATTTAGTTGCGAAGCAACAACAGGCCTCCGAAACGGACGGATACACTGATGACGACCTAAGCAAATGTATTAAGGACAACAAATTTCGGATATGCACGTGGAATGTTAGGTCCAGACCGCTGGCTGCCGAACAACTAGCGGAGACCTTCAACTGCTACTAAGCAGACATTACTGCTATCCAGGAAATGAGATGGGATGGACCGGGCAAAAGGAGGATGAAAAACTGCGACATCTTCTATGGTGATTGTTACCGAGAGCAACAACAGCGACTCTTTGGATGCGGATTCGTCGTGGGAACCAGACTCAGGCAAAAAGTCTTGAGTTTCAAATGTGTAAGCGAACGCATCACGCAGATTCCCATCAAGGCTTAATTCGGCAACATAAGCTTAATATGTGCGCATGCCCCCACAGAAGAGAAAAAGGACGACACTTATGAGCAATGTCCTAGCTATGACATGAAAATTGTCCTCGGCTATTTTAACGCAAAGCTGGGAAAAGAGGACATCTTTGGCGGAACAGTCGGAACGCAAAGCCTGCACGAGACCACTTCCGATAACGGATTGAGGCTGATCGATTTTGCTGCGGGGCGAAATGTTGTGGTAGCAAGCACCTGGTTCCCACATCTCAACATCCATAAAGGTACATGGAGATCTCCTGATCAATCAACCGTCAACCAGATAGATCACATTCCAATCGACGGAAGGCACTTGCCCAGCATTCTAGATGTTCGAACTTTCCGATGAGCCAACATAGAATCGGACCACTACATCGTCGTAGCCAAGGTTGTGCTACGAATATCCCGACAACGGCCAAAAGGAAATGCTGCAAGCAAATTCGACGTCGGACGGCTACAATCGCAAGAGATCGCCAGATCCTTCTCTGATCGAGTGTCAAGTAACCTCTCAAGGAGTCCTATGCCGCCAACATCAAGTATCGAAGACCAGTGCCATCAAGCAGTTAGAGATGCCGCCTCTAATTTGCTGGGTTTCACACAGCCACCAAAACGAAACCCCTGATTTGACGAAGAATGCTGGCAGGCCCATGCAGCCAAGCAGGAGGCATACAAATCGGTGCTGCATAGAAGGACAAGAACTGCTCGTGAGCTCTTCGAGCAAAAGAGGAGAAAGGAACGCCGGCTTCTCAGAGAGAGCCAACAGCAGGAATGAAGTTCGGAGGTTTTATCGGAAGGTAAAACAGCTGGCTCAAGGTCATGGAGCAAGAACCGATGCCTGCAGAGATCAACAAGGGAACAACATAGTAGAATCCAAGTCAATGCTGGGGATTTGGAAAGCCCACTTCTGTAGACATTAAAACGGCGACGACGAACAAAACCCTCCCGTCAGACAGGAGCCTTTTATCGTACACGATGACATCCAACAATTCCGTGAACCCGACCTAGAAGTGAAAACAGCAATATCACGGCTGAAATTCAACAAAGCCGCTGGAGCAGATGGTCTAGCTGCCGAGCTGTTCAAAGCCGCAGGCGACGAGCTAGATAGGAGCATGCACCAAATCATCTGTAAGATATGGTCGGAAGAATGCATGCCCGATGAATGGAACCTCAGCATTGTTTGCCCGATCCTGAAAAAGGGAGATCCTCTAAACTGCGCCAATTACAGAGGAATAAGTCTGCTTAACATCGCCTACAAGATCCTCTCTGCTGTAATATGTGAACGTCTGAAGGCTCTATCAAGGTTGGCAATGTGCGATTTCTTTAACATCGTTCTTGAGAAGATAGTCCAAAACTCCACCGTTAACACCAGAGGCACTATCTTCTATAAATCTGTTCAACTTCTCGCGTATGCCGACGATATTGACTTTATGGGAAGAGCACAGCGTGATGTCAATGGCGCCTTTGTGAGAATTGAGACTGAAGCGGCAAAAATGGGTTTAGTGGTAAACGAGGGGAAAACGAAGTATATGCTGTCTTCGAAAAAGGACAGAACGTCACAAAAGACGCATACAACTTCGAGGTAGTAAAGGAGTTTGTCTACCTAGCTTCCGCTATTAACACGGGCAATAACACCAGCGCCGAGATAAGACGAAGACTTACTCTTGCTAATCGCTGTTTCTTTGGGCTAAGAAAGCAACTGAGTGGAAAAGCCCACTCTCGAGCAACTTAGGTAAAACTGTAAAAAACCCTCACCATCCCTGTCCTGCTGTATGGTGCAGAAGCATGGACCCCGACAAAATCGGATGAATGTGCCTTAGGCTGTTTCGAGTTAAGTTTTTTCGGGTCATCTTTGGCCCCGTGTGCAATGATGGGGAATGGAGAAGGAGATACAACAGCGAACTTTACGGGTTGTACAACGACGTGAACCTAGCCAGAAACTTAGATGGTTCGGTCATTTAGAGATCATGGACACCAATGCTCCGTCCCGGAAAGCCTTCGACACTATTCCCGAGGGATGAAGAAGGAGAGGAAGACCGCGACTCAGGTGGCGCACACAAGTGGAGGAGGGCCTCAATCAACTTGGAGTGCAAAACTGGAGACAGCTAGAAGACACTTTCTAGTTTTATGTTCCTTGGATATTTCAATGGATTCAGTCATATTTGTTGAAATCGTCTTCAAAGTGGCTTTTTGGTCTTCCATGTATTTAAAAATTGTATCTGGCCTCTACATTTTTTCTTGTTCTTTGTGGTTCAGGTTCTGGTGAATCTTGTTCAATCAGCCCTATCTTCGTATCCGATCGTAACAAAATTCTATCCGATTTGTACGAAATATACGAATTTGGTATCATCCTAAGGGTTCCGATTGTTAAATCGTACATACCTCAGAAAAAAATTCTAATTTCCGTTGAAATGTCAAACTTAGAGTAACGCATCACGATTTCATGCGGCGAAAAGCAAAAATTCAATTGATGCTATGCGATGCACAGCGATTAGTTTGTTTTATGCGTCTCCGATTGTTCCGACAGCTAAATTGTGTACGACATGCGTTATTACATGTCAATATTTCCCTTACGAAACGGATACCATGAACAAAAAAAATGTTATGATTGGAACTTTTGTACAATTGTAAGTTTCTCCGAACGGATACGACGATAGGGCTGAGAAGTGAGAATGCGCTTTCGAATACGACCCGAAAAAGCACAATAAATATGATTAATTAGAGATCAAAAATGAAGAAAATGTAACGCAGAATAAAAAAAAGAAATAATAAAAATCGTGTATGTACACCTTGAACGTTAAAAAACAAAGAATTGAAATTGAAAAATAAAATCGATGCACAATCGATATAATCTTAATTCAATCAAATTTCGCTTGGCGCCCCTGAGATTAACCATTCAACTGCAGACCAGGGGGTCAATTCTGTAACTGTGAAGTTGTGAAGTGATAAAAAATATATCATTTCATTTTTCACAGGAGGTTTTCATTTTATCAGTTCACAATATCACAAAATGCGATTCTGTTACTCTTTGTGAAAAAATTTGTACTAAAGAGTTCTAAAAGGTGCTAAATGATAAATACTGTCAGTTTTGTACATTATTTTTTGCTGAGGTCGTAAAAAATTCAATGTTCAAGAATAATTTATTGAACTAATTATAAATAATAGAACCGTACTCAGCAGAGGTATTTGTTTTTCAATTACAATATATTTTGTTACATTTTTTTTTTTATCTAGGAATGATGGAATGGAAGGACCTTGTAGCATTCGCGCCGTAGTGGAATCTGTTAGAGAAAACGACCGATGAGCATTTCATATTTTGCTAACCAAAACAACTTTGTTTGCGTCTTATAAACGACGCAATAACTAACTATAAGCAAAGCAGACAGTGAGATCCCGTGCGATGTACAATTATTGAGCGCGTTACTTTTTTGGCCTTCAAAACGTGGTGTTGCTCAGGAATTATTGTATTCCTTATCACAGACGCCTGTGAGTCGCTGTGTATCAAACAAACAAAATGAAAAAAAGGTTTTTATTATTCTGTCTTTAAATATAGAAAAATATGTTTTTTAAATAAAAGTGCTTGTGTCTTGTTTGTCCACAAAAAATAAATAATTTATTTTAAATAAGAACTATAATTTATCAAACCAATCCCTTGTCATTAGAAAAGTTGAATTTTGCTTCAAAAAACTCTTAAAAGATTTTTTGGGCTTCTGAGCACTTGAGCGTATGTGAATTGCGTTAAAATGTGTATTAAAACTTGTATTAAAAAAACAACTCGTTCGTTGGTCTTATTAATGTGAATAGTAATGCTTTTGCTCTTCTTTTCACTTGTCCATTTCATCTTTTCACAAAATAATTTGACTGTGATAAAAATATAGCGTTGTGAAAAAAATTTGACAGCTTTTTTCATTTTTTCACACATACAGAATCGGAAATAGTGTGAAGCTGTGATAAAATTTATCACTTCACAACTTCACAGTTACAGAATCGACCCCCAGCCCTGTTGTAATACATTTGTGTTTGTGATACTCACAAAGAAAAATGCTTGACTTCTTTTTCATAAGACCTCTTCCTGTACTTCTTTTTCACTGAATAGTGGAACACGGTGGAAATGCATCGGGCCTTTGTATATGGAACTACCAGGTACTATCAAGATGGGTTTTCTGCTTGGTTTGACAGTTATTTGACAGAAGCAAGCAGAGAACACACAATACAAACTTATGCAAAAAAAAATGTTTCTGTGAAAATTCTTAGGATGGCAGCACCATCGTTTTCCATCTTGAAACTACCCTCCAAATATATATACAAAGATCGGGGCGAAAAAAGAGCGACATCGAACAGCTCAGTGCGAAATCAGAGCGCCACAGAGCGATCCAGAGGGCACATCGAACATACCTGTTATCGATTAAATAATTTGTCTCTTGCTATCGATATTTGTTTTTGTATTTCCCTCCAGAGATTTCTGTTTCTTATGTCTTATCTCTGTTTTCGTCATTATTTTTCAGTTTTTTTTTGCCTTCGTTTCGTTTGGCACAATAGGGCTTTTTCCCTTTTGACAGCGCATAAATTTCGATCAATTTCAACTGTCAAATATTAGGTCGTGGAGGGCAAACAATGGCGGGATTTCATACAATTTGAAATTTTTTTTGTTATTTTTCTTAATATTTCAATAATTAATGTAGCTAAAAAAGATTTTTTATTCAGGAAATGAAGATTTAAGTATACGCAAGGGATTGGATGCAAAAAGAAGGAAGTTGGACACCAAAAACCAAAAACACAGCACTAAGGAGGCAATTTTTTTTACATTTTAACAGAAACAACAAACAAAGAAGATAAAATATTAAACTTTCAACTTAAATAAATGATAAATTTTCATTAATTTTACAGTAAAAGGTATGTTTTATGTTCCTTGTTTCATCAATTTCGACCCAATTGAAGTTGTGTGCCCTCCACGACGACAAGACGTCATCTCGTTTGACGTTTCCCGCCGGTACTCTATTGATGAATGTTAAAAATTCACCACTAGATGAAGGTACTGGGGATGAACATTTCATTAATTGGTTTAATGTTTCAAATGAGCTTCCTATTAAATTAGAATTAGAAGATATCGCAAAAGCAACGAAGGAAGACGAAATTTTAAGTAAATTGTATAACTTTGTTATGCACGGATATCCGGAGGGTAGTTATGACGGGAATAAACTTAAGCTGTATTTGAATAAAATGGACTCTCTATCTGTGGAGAATGGTTGCTTGTTTTATGGCGAGAGAATCATTATTCCGGAATGCATTAGGCCTCAAATATTAGGTTATTTACATGACGGTCATATATGAAGGGTTAGAATGAAACAGTTGGGAAGAGAATATTTTTGGTGGATAGGTATGGATCAAGATATAGAGGGGTATATAAAGGAATGTGGAATTTGTGCTATGTCTGAAAATAAAAAGGTGTCAGCAGATTTAAATCCATGGCCTATAGTTTACAAGCCTTTTGAGAGGATACATATGGATTTTTGTAATTTAGAAGGGTTTAACATGTTGGTTATAGTAGACGCTTATTCAAGGTTTATGGATGTCAAAATATTGAACCGCACTACATCACAATCGCTTATATCAACCTTGAAAACTTTGTTTGCTTATTTCGGTTTACCTAAGGAAATTGTGTCGGATAATGGTCAACCCTTTGCGTCTCATGAGTTTTTAGAGTTCTGTGAAAGAAATTCGATCAAAGCCTTAAAATCGCCAGCGTACCACCCGCAGTCGAATGGACTTGCCGAGAGGGCAGTCCAGACGTTTAAAAAATCATTAAAAGAGTTTTTACTTGATAAAAATATGGCAAGTTTACCAATGCAATGGAAAATTGATAATTTTCTTTTTAAATATAGGAACACTCCCACCACAACAACTCAAAAATCACCGGCTGATCTTTTATTTAATTATAAACCAAACACAGTTATAAGTAAATTATTTTTGAAAACAAAAAGAGAAAATGAATTGAAAATTCCAAAAATAAATAATAATATAAATAAGAAAAATGTATATGAAGTTAAAAAATGTTGTAAAACAGATAAATTTAAAAATGAAAACGAATTTGTTCCTAATGAAATTGTTAGATACAGAAATGTACATAAAAACTATGCTAATTACGTTTTAGCTGAGATAATCAAGAAGATAAGTAAAAATCTATTTGAAATTAAATTGAATAATGGTAATGTTAGGGTAGCGCACATAGGAGATTTAAAAAAAGCGTATAATGTAAAAAGAGTAAGGTTTTCTATAAATACAAGAGTTCCTGTTAAACAAAATTTAGAGGAAGAGGAAGGAAAACGATGTAGAAAACGAAGTAGATAAGAGTTATTACAGGAAGATAATCCACTTAAAGAAAATGCTGAAGGTGTCAATATACAGATGAAAAAAAACGAAACATCCAAATTACAAATATTAAATAAAATAAAATTATGAATTACATTATTTATTAATAGAAATAATAGATAAATGAATTAAAGAAATATGAATTATTATTATATTATTTTAATAAGTATATTTAAATCATTGTTTAAATATAATCTATTAATATTCATAAGATAATTTTGAAATAATTTGATTTTAAAAGGGAAAGAAGTGTTATGTATACAAATAACGTATGATGTAGTAGTTAAGTATTAGATTAAGTATTAGTTAAGTACTATATTATAGAGAACAATACAGTCAGTTCTCGCCTAACCATCATCGTGTTCTCATTGCTCTCGATCTCGATACAGTCCGCGTATATGTATATATCATATCAATGGAAATATTTTCGTTAGTGTATAAACTTAACCCTCCATGCAATTGCGCAAAAGGGCCTCTTATGGTCGACGGCTCGAAGCGGAGTAGGCTGTTACTCCTGATTCCCCACCAACTTAGGAGTGTTCCCATCAAGGCACTCCCAACGAGGGACGGCAGCGGATGAATTCCTTTTTTTGGAATCAACGGTGGCGTCTTCAGTTCCAGTTAGGCCGAACTACTTGGTGAACACTTTTACGGGCTACTTCGACTTATTTGAAGCCCAGGCCGTAAAGGGAGCGGTTCTTCCGGGTCTTGTACTGGGAGTCCCATCAAGTGCCTGGTACTCCAGGTTGGGGGTTGTAAGTCGGGGTGACTTCCCGACTATATAGTAAAAGATTTAGTTGCGAAGCAACAACAGGCCTCCGAAACGGACGGATACACTGATGACGACCTAAGCAAATGTATTAAGGACAACAAATTTCGGATATGCACGTGGAATGTTAGGTCCAGACCGCTGGCTGCCGAACAACTAGCGGAGACCTTCAACTGCTACTAAGCAGACATTACTGCTATCCAGGAAATGAGATGGGATGGACCGGGCAAAAGGAGGATGAAAAACTGCGACATCTTCTATGGTGATTGTTACCGAGAGCAACAACAGCGACTCTTTGGATGCGGATTCGTCGTGGGAACCAGACTCAGGCAAAAAGTCTTGAGTTTCAAATGTGTAAGCGAACGCATCACGCAGATTCCCATCAAGGCTTAATTCGGCAACATAAGCTTAATATGTGCGCATGCCCCCACAGAAGAGAAAAAGGACGACACTTATGAGCAATGTCCTAGCTATGACATGAAAATTGTCCTCGGCTATTTTAACGCAAAGCTGGGAAAAGAGGACATCTTTGGCGGAACAGTCGGAACGCAAAGCCTGCACGAGACCACTTCCGATAACGGATTGAGGCTGATCGATTTTGCTGCGGGGCGAAATGTTGTGGTAGCAAGCACCTGGTTCCCACATCTCAACATCCATAAAGGTACATGGAGATCTCCTGATCAATCAACCGTCAACCAGATAGATCACATTCCAATCGACGGAAGGCACTTGCCCAGCATTCTAGATGTTCGAACTTTCCGATGAGCCAACATAGAATCGGACCACTACATCGTCGTAGCCAAGGTTGTGCTACGAATATCCCGACAACGGCCAAAAGGAAATGCTGCAAGCAAATTCGACGTCGGACGGCTACAATCGCAAGAGATCGCCAGATCCTTCTCTGATCGAGTGTCAAGTAACCTCTCAAGGAGTCCTATGCCGCCAACATCAAGTATCGAAGACCAGTGCCATCAAGCAGTTAGAGATGCCGCCTCTAATTTGCTGGGTTTCACACAGCCACCAAAACGAAACCCCTGATTTGACGAAGAATGCTGGCAGGCCCATGCAGCCAAGCAGGAGGCATACAAATCGGTGCTGCATAGAAGGACAAGAACTGCTCGTGAGCTCTTCGAGCAAAAGAGGAGAAAGGAACGCCGGCTTCTCAGAGAGAGCCAACAGCAGGAATGAAGTTCGGAGGTTTTATCGGAAGGTAAAACAGCTGGCTCAAGGTCATGGAGCAAGAACCGATGCCTGCAGAGATCAACAAGGGAACAACATAGTAGAATCCAAGTCAATGCTGGGGATTTGGAAAGCCCACTTCTGTAGACATTAAAACGGCGACGACGAACAAAACCCTCCCGTCAGACAGGAGCCTTTTATCGTACACGATGACATCCAACAATTCCGTGAACCCGACCTAGAAGTGAAAACAGCAATATCACGGCTGAAATTCAACAAAGCCGCTGGAGCAGATGGTCTAGCTGCCGAGCTGTTCAAAGCCGCAGGCGACGAGCTAGATAGGAGCATGCACCAAATCATCTGTAAGATATGGTCGGAAGAATGCATGCCCGATGAATGGAACCTCAGCATTGTTTGCCCGATCCTGAAAAAGGGAGATCCTCTAAACTGCGCCAATTACAGAGGAATAAGTCTCCTTAACATCGCCTACAAGATCCTCTCTGCTGTAATATGTGAACGTCTGAAGGCTCTATCAAGGTTGGCAATGTGCGATTTCTTTAACATCGTTCTTGAGAAGATAGTCCAAAACTCCACCGTTAACACCAGAGGCACTATCTTCTATAAATCTGTTCAACTTCTCGCGTATGCCGACGATATTGACTTTATGGGAAGAGCACAGCGTGATGTCAATGGCGCCTTTGTGAGAATTGAGACTGAAGCGGCAAAAATGGGTTTAGTGGTAAACGAGGGGAAAACGAAGTATATGCTGTCTTCGAAAAAGGACAGAACGTCACAAAAGACGCATACAACTTCGAGGTAGTAAAGGAGTTTGTCTACCTAGCTTCCGCTATTAACACGGGCAATAACACCAGCGCCGAGATAAGACGAAGACTTACTCTTGCTAATCGCTGTTTCTTTGGGCTAAGAAAGCAACTGAGTGGAAAAGCCCACTCTCGAGCAACTTAGGTAAAACTGTAAAAAACCCTCACCATCCCTGTCCTGCTGTATGGTGCAGAAGCATGGACCCCGACAAAATCGGATGAATGTGCCTTAGGCTGTTTCGAGTTAAGTTTTTTCGGGTCATCTTTGGGCCCGTGTGCAATGATGGGGAATGGAGAAGGAGATACAACAGCGAACTTTACGGGTTGTACAACGACGTGAACCTAGCCAGAAACTTAGATGGTTCGGTCATTTAGAGATCATGGACACCAATGCTCCGTCCCGGAAAGCCTTCGACACTATTCCCGAGGGATGAAGAAGGAGAGGAAGACCGCGACTCAGGTGGCGCACACAAGTGGAGGAGGGCCTCAATCAACTTGGAGTGCAAAACTGGAGACAGCTAGAAGACACTTTCTAGTTTTATGTTCCTTGGATATTTCAATGGATTCAGTCATATTTGTTGAAATCGTCTTCAAAGTGGCTTTTTGGTCTTCCATGTATTTAAAAATTGTATCTGGCCTCTACATTTTTTCTTGTTCTTTGTGGTTCAGGTTCTGGTGAATCTTGTTCAATCAGCCCTATCTTCGTATCCGATCGTAACAAAATTCTATCCGATTTGTACGAAATATACGAATTTGGTATCATCCTAAGGGTTCCGATTGTTAAATCGTACATACCTCAGAAAAAAATTCTAATTTCCGTTGAAATGTCAAACTTAGAGTAACGCATCACGATTTCATGCGGCGAAAAGCAAAAATTCAATTGATGCTATGCGATGCACAGCGATTAGTTTGTTTTATGCGTCTCCGATTGTTCCGACAGCTAAATTGTGTCGGAACATTTGCGGTACGACATGCGTTATTACATGTCAATATTTCCCTTACGAAACGGATACCATGAACAAAAAAAATGTTATGATTGGAACTTTTGTACAATTGTAAGTTTCTCCGAACGGATACGACGATAGGGCTGAGAAGTGAGAATGCGCTTTCGAATACGACCCGAAAAAGCACAATAAATATGATTAATTAGAGATCAAAAATGAAGAAAATGTAACGCAGAATAAAAAAAGGAAATAATAAAAATCGTGTATGTACACCTTGAACGTTAAAAAACAAAGAATTGAAATTGAAAAATAAAATCGATGCACAATCGATATAATCTTAATTCAATCAAATTTCGCTTGGCGCCCCTGAGATTAACCATTCAACTGCAGACCAGGGGGTCAATTCTGTAACTGTGAAGTTGTGAAGTGATAAAAAATATATCATTTCATTTTTCACAGGAGGTTTTCATTTTATCAGTTCACAATATCACAAAATGCGATTCTGTTACTCTTTGTGAAAAAATTTGTACTAAAGAGTTCTAAAAGGTGCTAAATGATAAATACTGTCAGTTTTGTACATTATTTTTTGCTGAGGTCGTAAAAAATTCAATGTTCAAGAATAATTTATTGAACTAATTATAAATAATAGAACCGTACTCAGCAGAGGTATTTGTTTTTCAATTACAATATATTTTGTTACATTTTTTTTTTATCTAGGAATGATGGAATGGAAGGACCTTGTAGCATTCGCGCCGTAGTGGAATCTGTTAGAGAAAACGACCGATGAGCATTTCATATTTTGCTAACCAAAACAACTTTGTTTGCGTCTTATAAACGACGCAATAACTAACTATAAGCAAAGCAGACAGTGAGATCCCGTGCGATGTACAATTATTGAGCGCGTTACTTTTTTGGCCTTCAAAACGTGGTGTTGCTCAGGAATTATTGTATTCCTTATCACAGACGCCTGTGAGTCGCTGTGTATCAAACAAACAAAATGAAAAAAAGGTTTTTATTATTCTGTCTTTAAATATAGAAAAATATGTTTTTTAAATAAAAGTGCTTGTGTCTTGTTTGTCCACAAAAAATAAATAATTTATTTTAAATAAGAACTATAATTTATCAAACCAATCCCTTGTCATTAGAAAAGTTGAATTTTGCTTCAAAAAACTCTTAAAAGATTTTTTGGGCTTCTGAGCACTTGAGCGTATGTGAATTGCGTTAAAATGTGTATTAAAACTTGTATTAAAAAAACAACTCGTTCGTTGGTCTTATTAATGTGAATAGTAATGCTTTTGCTCTTCTTTTCACTTGTCCATTTCATCTTTTCACAAAATAATTTGACTGTGATAAAAATATAGCGTTGTGAAAAAAATTTGACAGCTTTTTTCATTTTTTCACACATACAGAATCGGAAATAGTGTGAAGCTGTGATAAAATTTATCACTTCACAACTTCACAGTTACAGAATCGACCCCCAGCCCTGTTGTAATACATTTGTGTTTGTGATACTCACAAAGAAAAATGCTTGACTTCTTTTTCATAAGACCTCTTCCTGTACTTCTTTTTCACTGAATAGTGGAACACGGTGGAAATGCATCGGGCCTTTGTATATGGAACTACCAGGTACTATCAAGATGGGTTTTCTGCTTGGTTTGACAGTTATTTGACAGAAGCAAGCAGAGAACACACAATACAAACTTATGCAAAAAAAAATGTTTCTGTGAAAATTCTTAGGATGGCAGCACCATCGTTTTCCATCTTGAAACTACCCTCCAAATATATATACAAAGATCGGGGCGAAAAAAGAGCGACATCGAACAGCTCAGTGCGAAATCAGAGCGCCACAGAGCGATCCAGAGGGCACATCGAACATACCTGTTATCGATTAAATAATTTGTCTCTTGCTATCGATATTTGTTTTTGTATTTCCCTCCAGAGATTTCTGTTTCTTATGTCTTATCTCTGTTTTCGTCATTATTTTTCAGTTTTTTTTTGCCTTCGTTTCGTTTGGCACAATAGGGCTTTTTCCCTTTTGACAGCGCATAAATTTCGATCAATTTCAACTGTCAAATATTAGGTCGTGGAGGGCAAACAATGGCGGGATTTCATACAATTTGAAATTTTTTTTGTTATTTTTCTTAATATTTCAATAATTAATGTAGCTAAAAAAGATTTTTTATTCAGGAAATGAAGATTTAAGTATACGCAAGGGATTGGATGCAAAAAGAAGGAAGTTGGACACCAAAAACCAAAAACACAGCACTAAGGAGGCAATTTTTTTTACATTTTAACAGAAACAACAAACAAAGAAGATAAAATATTAAACTTTCAACTTAAATAAATGATAAATTTTCATTAATTTTACAGTAAAAGGTATGTTTTATGTTCCTTGTTTCATCAATTTCGACCCAATTGAAGTTGTGTGCCCTCCACGACGACAAGACGTCATCTCGTTTGACGTTTCCCGCCGGTACTCTATTGATGAATGTTAAAAATTCACCACTAGATGAAGGTACTGGGGATGAACATTTCATTAATTGGTTTAATGTTTCAAATGAGCTTCCTATTAAATTAGAATTAGAAGATATCGCAAAAGCAACGAAGGAAGACGAAATTTTAAGTAAATTGTATAACTTTGTTATGCACGGATATCCGGAGGGTAGTTATGACGGGAATAAACTTAAGCTGTATTTGAATAAAATGGACTCTCTATCTGTGGAGAATGGTTGCTTGTTTTATGGCGAGAGAATCATTATTCCGGAATGCATTAGGCCTCAAATATTAGGTTATTTACATGACGGTCATATATGAAGGGTTAGAATGAAACAGTTGGGAAGAGAATATTTTTGGTGGATAGGTATGGATCAAGATATAGAGGGGTATATAAAGGAATGTGGAATTTGTGCTATGTCTGAAAATAAAAAGGTGTCAGCAGATTTAAATCCATGGCCTATAGTTTACAAGCCTTTTGAGAGGATACATATGGATTTTTGTAATTTAGAAGGGTTTAACATGTTGGTTATAGTAGACGCTTATTCAAGGTTTATGGATGTCAAAATATTGAACCGCACTACATCACAATCGCTTATATCAACCTTGAAAACTTTGTTTGCTTATTTCGGTTTACCTAAGGAAATTGTGTCGGATAATGGTCAACCCTTTGCGTCTCATGAGTTTTTAGAGTTCTGTGAAAGAAATTCGATCAAAGCCTTAAAATCGCCAGCGTACCACCCGCAGTCGAATGGACTTGCCGAGAGGGCAGTCCAGACGTTTAAAAAATCATTAAAAGAGTTTTTACTTGATAAAAATATGGCAAGTTTACCAATGCAATGGAAAATTGATAATTTTCTTTTTAAATATAGGAACACTCCCACCACAACAACTCAAAAATCACCGGCTGATCTTTTATTTAATTATAAACCAAACACAGTTATAAGTAAATTATTTTTGAAAACAAAAAGAGAAAATGAATTGAAAATTCCAAAAATAAATAATAATATAAATAAGAAAAATGTATATGAAGTTAAAAAATGTTGTAAAACAGATAAATTTAAAAATGAAAACGAATTTGTTCCTAATGAAATTGTTAGATACAGAAATGTACATAAAAACTATGCTAATTACGTTTTAGCTGAGATAATCAAGAAGATAAGTAAAAATCTATTTGAAATTAAATTGAATAATGGTAATGTTAGGGTAGCGCACATAGGAGATTTAAAAAAAGCGTATAATGTAAAAAGAGTAAGGTTTTCTATAAATACAAGAGTTCCTGTTAAACAAAATTTAGAGGAAGAGGAAGGAAAACGATGTAGAAAACGAAGTAGATAAGAGTTATTACAGGAAGATAATCCACTTAAAGAAAATGCTGAAGGTGTCAATATACAGATGAAAAAAAACGAAACATCCAAATTACAAATATTAAATAAAATAAAATTATGAATTACATTATTTATTAATAGAAATAATAGATAAATGAATTAAAGAAATATGAATTATTATTATATTATTTTAATAAGTATATTTAAATCATTGTTTAAATATAATCTATTAATATTCATAAGATAATTTTGAAATAATTTGATTTTAAAAGGGAAAGAAGTGTTATGTATACAAATAACGTATGATGTAGTAGTTAAGTATTAGATTAAGTATTAGTTAAGTACTATATTATAGAGAACAATACAGTCAGTTCTCGCCTAACCATCATCGTGTTCTCATTGCTCTCGATCTCGATACAGTCCGCGTATATGTATATATCATATCAATGGAAATATTTTCGTTAGTGTATAAACTTAACCCTCCATGCAATTGCGCAAAAGGGCCTCTTATGGTCGACGGCTCGAAGCGGAGTAGGCTGTTACTCCTGATTCCCCACCAACTTAGGAGTGTTCCCATCAAGGCACTCCCAACGAGGGACGGCAGCGGATGAATTCCTTTTTTTGGAATCAACGGTGGCGTCTTCAGTTCCAGTTAGGCCGAACTACTTGGTGAACACTTTTACGGGCTACTTCGACTTATTTGAAGCCCAGGCCGTAAAGGGAGCGGTTCTTCCGGGTCTTGTACTGGGAGTCCCATCAAGTGCCTGGTACTCCAGGTTGGGGGTTGTAAGTCGGGGTGACTTCCCGACTATATAGTAAAAGATTTAGTTGCGAAGCAACA
The DNA here is from genome assembly GCA_943590905.1 of Sphaerophoria taeniata. NCBI lineage: Eukaryota > Metazoa > Arthropoda > Insecta > Diptera > Syrphidae > Sphaerophoria > Sphaerophoria taeniata. Next base: position 268,129,124 of record OX016540.1, read on the forward strand.
ACAGGCCTCCGAAACGGACGGATACACTGATGACGACCTAAGCAAATGTATTAAGGACAACAAATTTCGGATATGCACGTGGAATGTTAGGTCCAGACCGCTGGCTGCCGAACAACTAGCGGAGACCTTCAACTGCTACTAAGCAGACATTACTGCTATCCAGGAAATGAGATGGGATGGACCGGGCAAAAGGAGGATGAAAAACTGCGACATCTTCTATGGTGATTGTTACCGAGAGCAACAACAGCGACTCTTTGGATGCGGATTCGTCGTGGGAACCAGACTCAGGCAAAAAGTCTTGAGTTTCAAATGTGTAAGCGAACGCATCACGCAGATTCCCATCAAGGCTTAATTCGGCAACATAAGCTTAATATGTGCGCATGCCCCCACAGAAGAGAAAAAGGACGACACTTATGAGCAATGTCCTAGCTATGACATGAAAATTGTCCTCGGCTATTTTAACGCAAAGCTGGGAAAAGAGGACATCTTTGGCGGAACAGTCGGAACGCAAAGCCTGCACGAGACCACTTCCGATAACGGATTGAGGCTGATCGATTTTGCTGCGGGGCGAAATGTTGTGGTAGCAAGCACCTGGTTCCCACATCTCAACATCCATAAAGGTACATGGAGATCTCCTGATCAATCAACCGTCAACCAGATAGATCACATTCCAATCGACGGAAGGCACTTGCCCAGCATTCTAGATGTTCGAACTTTCCGATGAGCCAACATAGAATCGGACCACTACATCGTCGTAGCCAAGGTTGTGCTACGAATATCCCGACAACGGCCAAAAGGAAATGCTGCAAGCAAATTCGACGTCGGACGGCTACAATCGCAAGAGATCGCCAGATCCTTCTCTGATCGAGTGTCAAGTAACCTCTCAAGGAGTCCTATGCCGCCAACATCAAGTATCGAAGACCAGTGCCATCAAGCAGTTAGAGATGCCGCCTCTAATTTGCTGGGTTTCACACAGCCACCAAAACGAAACCCCTGATTTGACGAAGAATGCTGGCAGGCCCATGCAGCCAAGCAGGAGGCATACAAATCGGTGCTGCATAGAAGGACAAGAACTGCTCGTGAGCTCTTCGAGCAAAAGAGGAGAAAGGAACGCCGGCTTCTCAGAGAGAGCCAACAGCAGGAATGAAGTTCGGAGGTTTTATCGGAAGGTAAAACAGCTGGCTCAAGGTCATGGAGCAAGAACCGATGCCTGCAGAGATCAACAAGGGAACAACATAGTAGAATCCAAGTCAATGCTGGGGATTTGGAAAGCCCACTTCTGTAGACATTAAAACGGCGACGACGAACAAAACCCTCCCGTCAGACAGGAGCCTTTTATCGTACACGATGACATCCAACAATTCCGTGAACCCGACCTAGAAGTGAAAACAGCAATATCACGGCTGAAATTCAACAAAGCCGCTGGAGCAGATGGTCTAGCTGCCGAGCTGTTCAAAGCCGCAGGCGACGAGCTAGATAGGAGCATGCACCAAATCATCTGTAAGATATGGTCGGAAGAATGCATGCCCGATGAATGGAACCTCAGCATTGTTTGCCCGATCCTGAAAAAGGGAGATCCTCTAAACTGCGCCAATTACAGAGGAATAAGTCTGCTTAACATCGCCTACAAGATCCTCTCTGCTGTAATATGTGAACGTCTGAAGGCTCTATCAAGGTTGGCAATGTGCGATTTCTTTAACATCGTTCTTGAGAAGATAGTCCAAAACTCCACCGTTAACACCAGAGGCACTATCTTCTATAAATCTGTTCAACTTCTCGCGTATGCCGACGATATTGACTTTATGGGAAGAGCACAGCGTGATGTCAATGGCGCCTTTGTGAGAATTGAGACTGAAGCGGCAAAAATGGGTTTAGTGGTAAACGAGGGGAAAACGAAGTATATGCTGTCTTCGAAAAAGGACAGAACGTCACAAAAGACGCATACAACTTCGAGGTAGTAAAGGAGTTTGTCTACCTAGCTTCCGCTATTAACACGGGCAATAACACCAGCGCCGAGATAAGACGAAGACTTACTCTTGCTAATCGCTGTTTCTTTGGGCTAAGAAAGCAACTGAGTGGAAAAGCCCACTCTCGAGCAACTTAGGTAAAACTGTAAAAAAACCCTCACCATCCCTGTCCTGCTGTATGGTGCAGAAGCATGGACCCCGACAAAATCGGATGAATGTGCCTTAGGCTGTTTCGAGTTAAGTTTTTTCGGGTCATCTTTGGCCCCGTGTGCAATGATGGGGAATGGAGAAGGAGATACAACAGCGAACTTTACGGGTTGTACAACGACGTGAACCTAGCCAGAGACTTAGATGGTTCGGTCATTTAGAGATCATGGACACCAATGCTCCGTCCCGGAAAGCCTTCGACACTATTCCCGAGGGATGAAGAAGGAGAGGAAGACCGCGACTCAGGTGGCGCACACAAGTGGAGGAGGGCCTCAATCAACTTGGAGTGCAAAACTGGAGACAGCTAGCTAGGGATCGAGCTGGCTGGTTGGTTGAGGCCCAAGTCCACACCGGACTGTAGCGCCACCTTAAGTAAGTAAGTACGTCTGCCATCGTCCATGAATATATCTTAAACAAACCAACATTTATATAACTAGTTATTTTATTCGACTAGATTCCATTTAATATTGATTTGGTGCAAACCGGTCTTTGGAACTCCTCTAGCCATTTTTAAGCTTTCTCCTTGTCTCGAATTGGGATGGGAGAGTGTCAATTGCCTGGTAGACATCAGTTGATGGTATTGATTCCATTTCCAGCGGATTTGTTCAAATTTTGCAAAAATTATATGGCGGGGACGCAACTCACGACTCAGCGTACGAACCGGACAAATACATGCATATCTAATTGTGTTATTTTATTTCACTATCGCACTAATTTTTGTGGACAAATTTTTATTCAATTGCCTTTTGTTACTTTCAAATTCAATTTCGCACATTTTTTTGTGTGTTTGAAGACGAAAATTAACTAATTTGACTGCCGTAGTGCCCTGTCATTTATGTCGAATGACTTTTACTTACCAGCAAGTGCGAAAGAGAAAAAAACATATAGACCCAGCTCCTAGGCTATACGAATGACATAGACATCATCGGTCGATCCAAGAGAGCTGTGATTGAGGCCTTCACAGCGATTGAAGAACCGGCGAAGCTGAATGGCCTAAGTGAATAAGGACAAAACAAAGTACATGCTGTCAATAAACAAAGCAACATCTGTCCACAGCCTAGGACAAAACGTCACTGTTGGTAGCAGCAATTTCAAGTCGGTTAAGGAGTTCACCTACCTTGGAACAAACATCAATCCCACAAACGAAACCTTAGTGGAGATCCGAAGAAGAATTACCCTAGCGAACTGCTGCTGCTTCGGTTTGGCAAAACAACTGGGTTCAAAATTCCTGACTCCTTTCGACAGTGTCTGCTGTTTACCAGTCCTACTCTACGGCGCCGAGTGTTGGACGATAACTAAAAAAGGGGAATTGATACTGGGCACTTTCGAAAGAAAAATTCTTCGATGGATTTTCGGTCCGGTATGCGACGATTGGGAATGGAGCAGAAGGTTCAGCGGCGAACTGTAGCAGCTGTATCAAGATGTGGATGTAGTCGAGAATGCCAAAAAAGACGACTACATTGGCTCGGCTACATCGAGCGAAGCTTTTCATCACAGCCCTCAGGTTCGAGAGGACAAGGAAGACCAAACCTTGTACCGTAGAAGGACCAAGTGACTGGGGATGCCAGAGCGCTTGGTTTTTGCGACAGGAGAGTGCATGCGACGGACCGTTCCCGATGGTTGGCTGCAGTGTATCAGGCTCTCAACCTTCATGCATTGGTAGGCGGCTTCGATTTTGTGACGTTCAAAAGACCACCACTACGTTACTCCAGCTTGGCAAGCGGCTGTAGGTAATTAAGAACCATGGAAGACTGAGTCATACTGTTGGCGAGCTCTTCCTAGCAGCGATTTTTCAAAAAGAAAGAAAAAGTGGGAAAATGAGAATCCCACCCTCAAGACAAAACAGGAATGAAGTTGAACAGTTAACGAAAAGGTAAAACAGTCGACCAGTGGTCTAATATCACGCACCAGAGCCTGTAGACGACGCGACGCGAAGAATAAACTTATTTGTTACAAAAGCTCTGAATCAACAATTCATAAGTAAAGCAACAAGTAATTTCTCAATTCTAAGCACAAGCTAATTTTCGAGGGAAACAATAATTAAATTGTTAAACAATTAGAGCTTACCTTATTGTATAGGGCTTTTTCCCTTTTGACAGCGCATAAAATTCGATCAATTTCAACTTCAAATATTAGGTCGTGGAGGGCAAACAATGGCGGGATTTCATACAATTTGAATTTTTTTTTGTTATTTTTCTAAATATTTCAATAATTAATGCATCTAAAAAAGATTTTTTATTCAGGAAATGAAGATTTAAGTATACGCAAGGGATTGGATGCAAAAAGAAGGAAGTTGGACACCAAAAATCAAAAACACAGCACTAAGGAGGCAATTTTTTGTACATTTTAACACAAACAACAAACAAAGAAGATAAAATAGTAAACTTTCAACTTAAATAAATTATAAATTTTCATTAATTTTACAGGAAAAGGTATGTTTTATGTTCCTTGTTTCATCAATTTCGACCCAATTGAAGTTGTGTGCCCTCCACGACGACAAGACGTCATCTCGTTTGACGTTTCCCGCCGGTACTCTATTGAATTTTTAACATTCATCAATAGAGTACCGGCGGGAAACGTCAAACGAGATGACGTCTTGTCGTCGTGGAGGGCACACAACTTCAATTGGGTCGAAATTGATGAAACAAGGAACATAAAACATACCTTTTCCTGTAAAATTAATGAAAATTTATAATTTATTTAAGTTGAAAGTTTACTATTTTATCTTCTTTGTTTGTTGTTTGTGTTAAAATGTACAAAAAATTGCCTCCTTAGTGCTGTGTTTTTGATTTTTGGTGTCCAACTTCCTTCTTTTTGCATCCAATCCCTTGCGTATACTTAAATCTTCATTTCCTGAATAAAAAATCTTTTTTAGATGCATTAATTATTGAAATATTTAGAAAAATAACAAAAAAAAATTCAAATTGTATGAAATCCCGCCATTGTTTGCCCTCCACGACCTAATATTTGAAGTTGAAATTGATCGAATTTTATGCGCTGTCAAAAGGGAAAAAGCCCTATACAATAAGGTAAGCTCTAATTGTTTAACAATTTAATTATTGTTTCCCTCGAAAATTAGCTTGTGCTTAGAATTGAGAAATTACTTGTTGCTTTACTTATGAATTGTTGATTCAGAGCTTTTGTAACAAATAAGTTTATTCTTCGCGTCGCGTCGTCTACAGGCTCTGGTGCGTGATATTAGACCACTGGTCGACTGTTTTACCTTTTCGTTAACTGTTCAACTTCATTCCTGTTTTGTCTTGAGGGTGGGATTCTCATTTTCCCACTTTTTCTTTCTTTTTGAAAAATCGCTGCTAGGAAGAGCTCGCCAACAGTATGACTCAGTCTTCCATGGTTCTTAATTACCTACAGCCGCTTGCCAAGCTGGAGTAACGTAGTGGTGGTCTTTTGAACGTCACAAAATCGAAGCCGCCTACCAATGCATGAAGGTTGAGAGCCTGATACACTGCAGCCAACCATCGGGAACGGTCCGTCGCATGCACTCTCCTGTCGCAAAAACCAAGCGCTCTGGCATCCCCAGTCACTTGGTCCTTCTACGGTACAAGGTTTGGTCTTCCTTGTCCTCTCGAACCTGAGGGCTGTGATGAAAAGCTTCGCTCGATGTAGCCGAGCCAATGTAGTCGTCTTTTTTGGCATTCTCGACTACATCCACATCTTGATACAGCTGCTACAGTTCGCCGCTGAACCTTCTGCTCCATTCCCAATCGTCGCATACCGGACCGAAAATCCATCGAAGAATTTTTCTTTCGAAAGTGCCCAGTATCAATTCCCCTTTTTTAGTTATCGTCCAACACTCGGCGCCGTAGAGTAGGACTGGTAAACAGCAGACACTGTCGAAAGGAGTCAGGAATTTTGAACCCAGTTGTTTTGCCAAACCGAAGCAGCAGCAGTTCGCTAGGGTAATTCTTCTTCGGATCTCCACTAAGGTTTCGTTTGTGGGATTGATGTTTGTTCCAAGGTAGGTGAACTCCTTAACCGACTTGAAATTGCTGCTACCAACAGTGACGTTTTGTCCTAGGCTGTGGACAGATGTTGCTTTGTTTATTGACAGCATGTACTTTGTTTTGTCCTTATTCACTTAGGCCATTCAGCTTCGCCGGTTCTTCAATCGCTGTGAAGGCCTCAATCACAGCTCTCTTGGATCGACCGATGATGTCTATGTCATTCGTATAGCCTAGGAGCTGGGTCTATATGTTTTTTTCTCTTTCGCACTTGCTGGTAAGTAAAAGTCATTCGACATAAATGACAGGGCACTACGGCAGTCAAATTAGTTAATTTTCGTCTTCAAACACACAAAAAAATGTGCGAAATTGAATTTGAAAGTAACAAAAGGCAATTGAATAAAAATTTGTCCACAAAAATTAGTGCGATAGTGAAATAAAATAACACAATTAGATATGCATGTATTTGTCCGGTTCGTACGCTGAGTCGTGAGTTGCGTCCCCGCCATATAATTTTTGCAAAATTTGAACAAATCCGCTGGAAATGGAATCAATACCATCAACTGATGTCTACCAGGCAATTGACACTCTCCCATCCCAATTCGAGACAAGGAGAAAGCTTAAAAATGGCTAGAGGAGTTCCAAAGACCGGTTTGCACCAAATCAATATTAAATGGAATCTAGTCGAATAAAATAACTAGTTATATAAATGTTGGTTTGTTTAAGATATATTCATGGACGATGGCAGACGTACTTACTTACTTAAGGTGGCGCTACAGTCCGGTGTGGACTTGGGCCTCAACCAACCAGCCAGCTCGATCCCTAGCTAGCTGTCTCCAGTTTTGCACTCCAAGTTGATTGAGGCCCTCCTCCACTTGTGTGCGCCACCTGAGTCGCGGTCTTCCTCTCCTTCTTCATCCCTCGGGAATAGTGTCGAAGGCTTTCCGGGACGGAGCATTGGTGTCCATGATCTCTAAATGACCGAACCATCTAAGTCTCTGGCTAGGTTCACGTCGTTGTACAACCCGTAAAGTTCGCTGTTGTATCTCCTTCTCCATTCCCCATCATTGCACACGGGGCCAAAGATGACCCGAAAAAACTTAACTCGAAACAGCCTAAGGCACATTCATCCGATTTTGTCGGGGTCCATGCTTCTGCACCATACAGCAGGACAGGGATGGTGAGGGTTTTTTACAGTTTTACCTAAGTTGCTCGAGAGTGGGCTTTTCCACTCAGTTGCTTTCTTAGCCCAAAGAAACAGCGATTAGCAAGAGTAAGTCTTCGTCTTATCTCGGCGCTGGTGTTATTGCCCGTGTTAATAGCGGAAGCTAGGTAGACAAACTCCTTTACTACCTCGAAGTTGTATGCGTCTTTTGTGACGTTCTGTCCTTTTTCGAAGACAGCATATACTTCGTTTTCCCCTCGTTTACCACTAAACCCATTTTTGCCGCTTCAGTCTCAATTCTCACAAAGGCGCCATTGACATCACGCTGTGCTCTTCCCATAAAGTCAATATCGTCGGCATACGCGAGAAGTTGAACAGATTTATAGAAGATAGTGCCTCTGGTGTTAACGGTGGAGTTTTGGACTATCTTCTCAAGAACGATGTTAAAGAAATCGCACATTGCCAACCTTGATAGAGCCTTCAGACGTTCACATATTACAGCAGAGAGGATCTTGTAGGCGATGTTAAGCAGACTTATTCCTCTGTAATTGGCGCAGTTTAGAGGATCTCCCTTTTTCAGGATCGGGCAAACAATGCTGAGGTTCCATTCATCGGGCATGCATTCTTCCGACCATATCTTACAGATGATTTGGTGCATGCTCCTATCTAGCTCGTCGCCTGCGGCTTTGAACAGCTCGGCAGCTAGACCATCTGCTCCAGCGGCTTTGTTGAATTTCAGCCGTGATATTGCTGTTTTCACTTCTAGGTCGGGTTCACGGAATTGTTGGATGTCATCGTGTACGATAAAAGGCTCCTGTCTGACGGGAGGGTTTTGTTCGTCGTCGCCGTTTTAATGTCTACAGAAGTGGGCTTTCCAAATCCCCAGCATTGACTTGGATTCTACTATGTTGTTCCCTTGTTGATCTCTGCAGGCATCGGTTCTTGCTCCATGACCTTGAGCCAGCTGTTTTACCTTCCGATAAAACCTCCGAACTTCATTCCTGCTGTTGGCTCTCTCTGAGAAGCCGGCGTTCCTTTCTCCTCTTTTGCTCGAAGAGCTCACGAGCAGTTCTTGTCCTTCTATGCAGCACCGATTTGTATGCCTCCTGCTTGGCTGCATGGGCCTGCCAGCATTCTTCGTCAAATCAGGGGTTTCGTTTTGGTGGCTGTGTGAAACCCAGCAAATTAGAGGCGGCATCTCTAACTGCTTGATGGCACTGGTCTTCGATACTTGATGTTGGCGGCATAGGACTCCTTGAGAGGTTACTTGACACTCGATCAGAGAAGGATCTGGCGATCTCTTGCGATTGTAGCCGTCCGACGTCGAATTTGCTTGCAGCATTTCCTTTTGGCCGTTGTCGGGATATTCGTAGCACAACCTTGGCTACGACGATGTAGTGGTCCGATTCTATGTTGGCTCATCGGAAAGTTCGAACATCTAGAATGCTGGGCAAGTGCCTTCCGTCGATTGGAATGTGATCTATCTGGTTGACGGTTGATTGATCAGGAGATCTCCATGTACCTTTATGGATGTTGAGATGTGGGAACCAGGTGCTTGCTACCACAACATTTCGCCCCGCAGCAAAATCGATCAGCCTCAATCCGTTATCGGAAGTGGTCTCGTGCAGGCTTTGCGTTCCGACTGTTCCGCCAAAGATGTCCTCTTTTCCCAGCTTTGCGTTAAAATAGCCGAGGACAATTTTCATGTCATAGCTAGGACATTGCTCATAAGTGTCGTCCTTTTTCTCTTCTGTGGGGGCATGCGCACATATTAAGCTTATGTTGCCGAATTAAGCCTTGATGGGAATCTGCGTGATGCGTTCGCTTACACATTTGAAACTCAAGACTTTTTGCCTGAGTCTGGTTCCCACGACGAATCCGCATCCAAAGAGTCGCTGTTGTTGCTCTCGGTAACAATCACCATAGAAGATGTCGCAGTTTTTCATCCTCCTTTTGCCCGGTCCATCCCATCTCATTTCCTGGATAGCAGTAATGTCTGCTTAGTAGCAGTTGAAGGTCTCCGCTAGTTGTTCGGCAGCCAGCGGTCTGGACCTAACATTCCACGTGCATATCCGAAATTTGTTGTCCTTAATACATTTGCTTAGGTCGTCATCAGTGTATCCGTCCGTTTCGGAGGCCTGTTGTTGCTTCGCAACTAAATCTTTTACTATATAGTCGGGAAGTCACCCCGACTTACAACCCCCAACCTGGAGTACCAGGCACTTGATGGGACTCCCAGTACAAGACCCGGAAGAACCGCTCCCTTTACGGCCTGGGCTTCAAATAAGTCGAAGTAGCCCGTAAAAGTGTTCACCAAGTAGTTCGGCCTAACTGGAACTGAAGACGCCACCGTTGATTCCAAAAAAAGGAATTCATCCGCTGCCGTCCCTCGTTGGGAGTGCCTTGATGGGAACACTCCTAAGTTGGTGGGGAATCAGGAGTAACAGCCTACTCCGCTTCGAGCCGTCGACCATAAGAGGCCCTTTTGCGCAATTGCATGGAGGGTTAAGTTTATACACTAACGAAAATATTTCCATTGATATGATATATACATATACGCGGACTGTATCGAGATCGAGAGCAATGAGAACACGATGATGGTTAGGCGAGAACTGACTGTATTGTTCTCTATAATATAGTACTTAACTAATACTTAATCTAATACTTAACTACTACATCATACGTTATTTGTATACATAACACTTCTTTCCCTTTTAAAATCAAATTATTTCAAAATTATCTTATGAATATTAATAGATTATATTTAAACAATGATTTAAATATACTTATTAAAATAATATAATAATAATTCATATTTCTTTAATTCATTTATCTATTATTTCTATTAATAAATAATGTAATTCATAATTTTATTTTATTTAATATTTGTAATTTGGATGTTTCGTTTTTTTTCATCTGTATATTGACACCTTCAGCATTTTCTTTAAGTGGATTATCTTCCTGTAATAACTCTTATCTACTTCGTTTTCTACATCGTTTTCCTTCCTCTTCCTCTAAATTTTGTTTAACAGGAACTCTTGTATTTATAGAAAACCTTACTCTTTTTACATTATACGCTTTTTTTAAATCTCCTATGTGCGCTACCCTAACATTACCATTATTCAATTTAATTTCAAATAGATTTTTACTTATCTTCTTGATTATCTCAGCTAAAACGTAATTAGCATAGTTTTTATGTACATTTCTGTATCTAACAATTTCATTAGGAACAAATTCGTTTTCATTTTTAAATTTATCTGTTTTACAACATTTTTTAACTTCATATACATTTTTCTTATTTATATTATTATTTATTTTTGGAATTTTCAATTCATTTTCTCTTTTTGTTTTCAAAAATAATTTACTTATAACTGTGTTTGGTTTATAATTAAATAAAAGATCAGCCAGTGATTTTTGAGTTGTTGTGGTGGGAGTGTTCCTATATTTAAAAAGAAAATTATCAATTTTCCATTGCATTGGTAAACTTGCCATATTTTTATCAAGTAAAAACTCTTTTAATGATTTTTTAAACGTCTGGACTGCCCTCTCGGCAAGTCCATTCGACTGCGGGTGGTACGCTGGCGATTTTAAGGCTTTGATCGAATTTCTTTCACAGAACTCTAAAAACTCATGAGACGCAAAGGGTTGACCATTATCCGACACAATTTCCTTAGGTAAACCGAAATAAGCAAACAAAGTTTTCAAGGTTGATATAAGCGATTGTGATGTAGTGCGGTTCAATATTTTGACATCCATAAACCTTGAATAAGCGTCTACTATAACCAACATGTTAAACCCTTCTAAATTACAAAAATCCATATGTATCCTCTCAAAAGGCTTGTAAACTATAGGCCATGGATTTAAATCTGCTGACACCTTTTTATTTTCAGACATAGCACAAATTCCACATTCCTTTATATACCCCTCTATATCTTGATCCATACCTATCCACCAAAAATATTCTCTTCCCAACTGTTTCATTCTAACCCTTCATATATGACCGTCATGTAAATAACCTAATATTTGAGGCCTAATGCATTCCGGAATAATGATTCTCTCGCCATAAAACAAGCAACCATTCTCCACAGATAGAGAGTCCATTTTATTCAAATACAGCTTAAGTTTATTCCCGTCATAACTACCCTCCGGATATCCGTGCATAACAAAGTTATACAATTTACTTAAAATTTCGTCTTCCTTCGTTGCTTTTGCGATATCTTCTAATTCTAATTTAATAGGAAGCTCATTTGAAACATTAAACCAATTAATGAAATGTTCATCCCCAGTACCTTCATCTAGTGGTAATCTAGATAATACATCGGCATTTTGCATTTTACTACCCGAGCGATATTTCACCTCGTAATCATACATAGATAGTTCAATTGACCATCTTTGCAGACGACTCAGTGCGATTGCCGTATTTCCTTTTTTACCATTGAATATCTCTTGCAACGCTTAATGATCTGTACATATTGTAAAATGCTTCCCATAAATGTATTTATGAAACTTGCGTACAGAAAAGATTATGGCTAAAGCTTCTCTGTGTGTTTGTGCGTACCCTTTTTCCGCTTTGCTCAATGTACTCGACACAAAAAAGACTGGGCGCTCTTCCCCGTCAATAACGTGTGATAAAACACCACCGACGCCAAATGGGCTGGCATCACAACTAACAACTATTGGCAGATCGGGGTTATAATGCGCAAGCAGTTTATTTTCCAATAACAATTTCTTACTCCTCTGAAAAACCCTTTCACAGTCTGCTGTCCATTTGAATGGCATATTTTCTTTCTTTAACGACGCATATAACAAACTTAATTCACCTGACAAATGTGGAACGTATCGTGCATAATATTGTAACAATCCTAAATAAGACCTCAACTTGCTTTCAGAGTCTGGCGACGGAGCACACCAGATTGCTTCAACTTTCATTAAATTCGGTCGGATACCTTCTGCGCTAATCCGATGTCCCAAGTATTCCACTTCATTTTCAAAAAACTTACATTTCACACCATTTACTCTAACGTTAAACTCGTCTAATCTTTTCAAAACAGTCTCTAAATTTTCAAAACACTCTTCCATAGTATTTCCAGCTATCAACACGTCATCCATATACGCCCTAACCTTATTAATGCCAATCAAAATTTGATCTATTACTTTCTGAAATTCTGCAGGAGCAATGCTAACTCCGAAAGGCAACCTATTATAACGAAATAGACCCTTGTGTGTTATAATGGTAACACATTCTTTCGACCTCGCACTAATTGCCAATTGTTAATATGCTCCAGCAAAATCAAGCACACAAAAGAATTTACCACCAACAGATGCAAGCAGATCCTCAATGGGTGGTAGTGGGTAAAACAAAGGTTCAATAAATCTATTAATAGTGACTTTACAGTTCATGCATATTTGCAAACTTCCATCTTTCTTTGCTACTGCCACTATAGGAGTTGCCCATTTACTATGAGTTACGGGTTCCATAATACCCATTTTGCATAACCTATCTAGCTCATCCTCCACCTGTTTCCTCATCCCATAAGGTACCGCATATGCCTTAAAAAAAACTGGGGTCGTCTGTGGCAACAATTTTATATCAACCTCAAAGTTTTTAATCGGTTCACTAAAATCACCTGAGAACACTTTCTTGTATTTGTCTTTAAGAAAACTAAAGCTAAGTATACACGATTGGAAGATCTTCCAATATTGGCAGATTTTTCAAAACAAATTTTCACCAATTTTCTTTCAATCATATAAACACCCAATTTTTTGTCTCAAAACTGACAGAAAAAAAATTGAAAGCCAATTTTCTTCCAATTTTCTATCAAAAAATTGGCATACTTCTTCCAATCGTGTGAACGTTTGTAAACAAACAATTTGCGAATTTTCAAAAAATTGGACGTTTGTCGACTAATTGGGCATTGGATAAAATTCTATCCAAAAACTTCGTTCAATTTTTAATTGGAAGACAATTTTTCAGTTGTTCTTCAGAGGAATTGAAAAAAGTATTAAGTTTTTAACAACAAGAATGGATGAAATGGTAAAGAATTGCTCAAAATAGGAAAGAAAATGAGAAGGATTGGGCGCATGTAGTTATTTTACAGCTTTTTCCGGAGATCAAGACTGAGTGATGTTTTTAAGATGCAGGTTGTGCAGAGTATAAAAACACAGTTTGGCTTGACGTAGGTTGGGGACGTCATCAACGAATGTAAGGCCAAATGGGCCACGGAATAATCGACAATGTTTTGATCTCTTGCAAGTTTTCCAAGCCTATGTTGTTCTTAGAAAAAACAGCTAGCTTCTGCAATCGACCGAATCAACAAACTGTTAACTTTGTTTGTTTGGCTTTTTACTAATTTTTAAAGTCGTGTAAGATCGGTCTTTTCTTAAAAAATTGGGCGGACAAGACACAACATGTTTTTCAACAAAGGGAGAAAATGACCCAGAAGTGTTGCATTTTGAACACCTTAATCTTCATTGAAGGAAAAGCATGTTATAAGAGAAATATCGGTAGAATTGATGGACAAAATATGCACCGACTGAATTTTTGAAGAGTAGATATGTTGCATCTGAGTTCATTGCAATTCCAAAGCAATTAGTTAGGTCTGGACTTAGAGATTTCATCTTCATTATTCATTTAAATATATTTATTTTTTGCAACTCAATCGAAAAAGTATGATTTCAATGTTCCTTGCATATCGTTGCCCTCAAATTGTGTTTCATATTTTCTATCATTTGTCAAAAAAAATTGTCTTCTAATGAGTCTACCAATTTTTTGTTCTCTTAAGCCTTCCAATCACCTAAACAGGCAATATTTAATTGGATGACAAAAAATTGTCGACAACTAACAGCCAATTTTCTTCCAATAAATTGATTAATTTTTGGATAAAATTTTCCAACCGTATAAACAGAAAATTTTGATTTGATAGAAAATTGGCGATTGAAAGCTCATTGGTTGCTGTTGGAAGACATTTGGCATTTCGGCCAATATTGGAAGATCTTCCAATCGTGAATACATAGCTTAACTAAATAATCCTTGTTTTTTCTACATTAAAATTCATTGAATTCACATACTCCACCACATCAACTCTCTCACCAGTAACCACCTGTAAAGTTTTAGAGCACAGCATTAACTTAATATTCTTAAAATATTTAACATAATCATCCAAATGAACAACCGAAGCACAAGCTCCGCAATCTACTTCGAAATCAATAAAAAAATTATTTACACATACTTTAATAATTAATGGTTCATCGAAACTTAATGTGTTAATGTATCCAATGTTCAATGTGCTGTCTTCTTCTGTGTCATCGCTTTCGCCCCCACTAATGGCTTTGATATGCCTTGTATTTCTGTTCTCATGTTGTCTGTTACTTTTTACTGCTACTGCTGCATTGCACTCGCGAGCCAAATGTCCCCATCGTTTACATCGATAACATTGATAACGGTTGGACCCTCTTGACAAACTTCTGTCTCTACTTCTCGCACCTTTACTGCTGCCGTTGTATCCACGATCATTTTTTCTTCTCCGTTGACCATAGTTGGAATTTGCCGTTTGAGAATTCCATGAACTTCTGTTGGCAGGTGAATAACGGCGAGATGGTCTGGTTATGGAATGTAAGGTGTTTCCAGGATTCATCAACTTCATTTCACTCTCTGTCATCTCCATTGTTGTTGCTACTTCTTGGGCTTTTTCAAAAGTTAATTTTGCTGTGTTTAGCAAGCGCTCTTGAATTTTTTCGTTCTTGAGGCCACACACAAACTTATCCCTTAATGCTTCTTCCAAAAATTCATCAAAATCACAAGTTTTCGCAAGAAACTTTAACTCCACCACATAATCTCCAACTGACTCGTGCTGTTTTTGGTCTCGCTTATAGAATTTAAAGCGTTGTGCAATTACGTTGGTTTTTGGCTCAAAATAGTCCGAGAGTTTCTTTACGATTTCGTCATACTTCAATGTAGCGGGATCTGTCGGAGCCACAAGGGAATTGAAAATTTTATATAATTCTCCTCCAGCCATACTGATAAAAAATGAAACTTTATCATCATCCTCGGTTATCCTATTAAGCTTAAGAAGCTGGACCATGCGCTGCTGGTATAATTTAAAATCGTCTCCCACGTTGAAAAATTCGATATTTCCCATTAAGGCAGTTGTGGGAATTGTACCGACACTATGCTTCGATTCATTTGCCATAATTAAGTGTTCAAATTAGTTTTAACTTTTTTTTTTATATATATAATTTCACATTTGTAGCGAAAGCAACACAATATTTTTTTTTTTTAACTTAATTTATCCTCGTCGCCATTATGATATATACATATACGCGGACTGTATCGCTATCGAGATCGAGAGCAATGAGAACATGATGATAGTTAGGCGGGAACTGACTTTATTGTTCTCTATATCTATATCTAATCTAATACTTAACTACTACATCATACGTTATTTGTATACAAAAAATTGAAAAAGTGCATTTCGGCGGTTACAGCATATTTATTTGTAATCGCTTTTTGCAAATCAAAGTTCTGTAAGCTGTCACATTGAAACTAGTTTCTTTTTAAATATTCCAGAATTCTCGAACGGTCAGCGCCAAGTCCGAAACTCTCCAATACGTGCCGTTGGGTCTAAAGAAACCAAACTTTTAGTTAAAGGGTAGGCTAGAACAAGGTCTGTTTACTTTTCATTTGTTGAGACTTCTTGTCAAAACTAAAGTATTGCTTGTTTCCAGAAACTGAAAAAAATATTTACAAGGACAATAAGATACCGAAAATGAGTCTATACGACATGCTGGATGCATTTTGCAGAGACAACTTAGACGAGTTAAGAACATTACTTTCAACGCAAAAATGTTGTGATACTCAAGATCTTCGAAACACTTTGCTTCATGAAGCCGTTAAAGAAAACGAGAAAGCAATTACGGAATTCCTTCTCCAAGTTGGGACCAATCCAAACTCAGGAAACCGTTTATCAATAACACCACCTCAAATTCCTACAGGAACTAGTGGCTTTCGAATTAGGATAATGCTCCTTAACTATGGTGCTGATATAAAGGAAGGAAGAAGTCCACTTCATAATGCTGCAAGAAATGGTAACTTGGAAATTATAGAAATGCTCCTTAACCACGGTGCTGATATAAATGCAAAGGATGCTGTTGGGTCTTCCCCCCTCGTGTATGCTATTAAAAATGATAAAACCGATGCAGCCCACTTGTTATTAGAACGAGGAGCTCGTTTATTTTCTGACAATGAAGGAAGAACTCCACTTCATGTTGCCGCTGCATGGGGTTCATTGAAAATAACTAAATTGTTTTTGCAAAACGGGGCTCCTGTCAACGCGGTTATAACTGCCGGCTCCGAGAAAGGATATACACCACTTCACTGTGCCTGTTCCTCATATGGATTCGACATAGACATCATAGAATTTCTCTTAAGTAATGGAGCTGGTGTTGATTTAAAAACTGAACGTGGATTGACACCTCTCCATATTGCAAGCCAAATAGGAAATGTTCACGTAATTAATTTGCTTCTTAATCACAATTCTGATATTGATGGATGTGAAAATAATGGATATACTCCACTTTCCTTGGCAATCGGTTCCAAAAAGGAAGGTGCTGCACTTATGTTGATAAACAGAGGAGCTAAGCTAGACGATGAGTTTAGCAATGGGAAAACAACTCTTAGTTTGGCACTAGAGAAGAGATTGTCGAGTACAGTTGAGGAAATTTTAACTCACTGTCCTGATCCGCAAGGTGAAATTGCAAAATGTAAAAAAATATTCCGAATTTTAAGTCAAGAGATGATCAACATTCTGTTAAAGTATTGTTTTGATATTGAATTTCTTCACGTTGCAATACAGGAGGGGTATATTCAAATAATCGAAAGCGTTTTGAAGGACAAACTTGATTTGACCGCAAATGTTGATGACTCTTCTTTGCACATTGCTGTCAAAAGCGGACAGATTAAATCAGTCGAAGTCTTAATCGCCCATGGAGCAGTTGTTAATTCCATAGATGAAACTGGAATGACACCCCTGCTGTATACACCCCTGCTGTGTACAGTTGTAGACAACTATGGCTTCTGGACTTCATCCCAAATTTCTTATGAAGCTGCTGTCAAGATTGCCAAAATTCTTTTGACCGCCGGAGCTGATGTAAATGCAGCAAGTACAACCGAAAAATTAACCCCGCTTCATCTCGCCTGTGAAAGGAGTCAACCAAACTTAGTTCAAGTTTTCTTGGATCACAATGCTGATGTAAATTTAAGGGATAAAAATGGCAAGACAGCACTTCATTTTGCTGCAAGCAAATACGATGATTCGACTAAATTATTGCTTGAAAATAAGGCGAACGTAAATTCACAAGATTTCGACGGTTTTACAGCTCTCCACTTTGCAATTGATTCAAAAAATTATGACGTCATAGAATTACTTCTTAATTTTGGTGCTGACATTAATATCAAGGATAGAAATAACCATACCCCAATTTATGTACTGAATCGTTGTCCAATATATTACGATGATCTTAAATGCCTGACCCTGACCCACGCATTAGCTCTTGAAGCTATCAATTTATACTACGCCAAAGATCTACGATCATCTTTATCAAAATTAGATTCCTCGGATCAGATAGAAATGAAATCACACTTTGAAAATTGCAAACAGGAAATTGAAAAGTTGAAACTTGTGAAGGTGCCCGGTTCTCAATTGACTTGTTACGCCCTGATGACGAGGAGTATTCATTCTGTGGCAAGTTATATTAAAAATGAAGACCTCATTACACATTTTCAATCCGATGACATTACAACTGAATTCCCAATATATGCGCCGATTATTCAAGGCCGTTTGCGAAATGCTTTCCAAAGACGTCCACTGATTTGCGGTGCAGGTGACTTTTTCAACTATTACTTTCAACTGCCGCATGTATGCGTTGACTATATACTAAGCTGCTTGAGTTCGAATGATTTGATGAACGTCAAGGATGCAATGTAAATCGCTGCTACCTTATATTAAGACTTAACCTTTATTTTCAACAGAACCAACAAATATATATGTATATTGTTTGTATGAATATTATTATTTTCTTTTGTTTGTATTTTTTATAATAAACATAATTGTATGAATTGCTGATGAGTTTGTTTGGTTAAACGCACTAATATCGGGTGGGGTGCTATTGGTTCGTAACAGCTAGGCTTTAAATCATATCGCAACAAAAAATGGAAATTGAGACAGCCTTAGGCTGTTTATCACAAGTTTTGTTTTTGTGTTATTTTAACACCGCACTTAGGCTGCGTCCGTCAATTCCATTTATGTAATTGAACAACGATAGCAACTTAGAGGTGCTTTATCCCAAAAACTGGGAAACCGACTCACTCGACCGCTCAGGATTATAGACCAATAAGTCTCTTCGTTTCTCCTTAAGACACTAGAGAGGATAATTGATCTGCATGTTAGAGAACTTGTCATCGCGATTATACAGCTGGGAAACGTGGGCTTTCCATATCCTGTTCCCATGATGGTCTCTACAGGCTTCGGTTCTGGGTGTTTAAGCCCTGGAGGTTTGTTTCACCTTTTTGTAAAACTTTCGAACCTCGTTCCTGTTGTGACATCCCTCTATCTCCTCGATCGGGAGCTTCTCATACTACCTTTCTGAGAAGTTTTTGCTCCTCTTTTCTTTTTGTGCTCTTAGAGCTCTCGAGCTGCTCGTGTCCTTGCATGTTCTCGTCGGCACTCATCGTCAAACCAGGGGTTTCGTTTTGGTGGCCGTGTAAACTCTAGCACTTCAGAGGCTGCATCTTTGATGTCTGCTTGGCAGTGTTGCCACTTGTTCTCTATATTTTGTGCTGGCAGCAAAGGACTTCTGAGGAAATTTTCGAAGACACAATCGGAAAAGGATCTAGCAATCTCTTGCGACTGTAGCCTTTTAACGTCGAATTTCCTCCTAGCATTTTCGCGTGTTGGCCTTGATCGGGATATCCGCATTTGTACCTTGGCTACAACAAGGTAGTGGTCCGAGTCTATGTTGGCATCTCGGAATGTGCGGCATCTTGCATGCTAGAGTAGTGTCGTGCATCGATCGCAATGTGATCAATCTGGTTGACGGTTGATTGATCAACAGATTTCCATGTCCCCTTTTGGATTTCGAGATGTGGAAAACGCGTACTTGCTACCATAACGTCTCGGCCCGCAGCGAATGCGTGTACTTTGTATGTATGCATTTAACTCTCCGAAGTTGCACTATTCCTTTCTGCTGAATTGAAAATGCAAGATACAATTGGAAAACCGATCAACGGTAAATTTACTTGGAAACGAGCAAAGAACTTTTTTTGTGTGGATCTGCACGTTAGAGAACTTCTCAACGAAAACAATTTGTGCAACTACCAACACGCCTTCCTTAAGGGTAAATCAGTGGAGACCGCTCTGTATGAGATGGTTTCACATATTGAGAAGTCTCGAACAAAAAGAATATACCCTGGCAGCATTTCTTGATATCGAGGGTGCGTTTAATAACGTTAAAATGGAATCGATCAAAACTGCCTTAGTTGAATCTGTCACTGTCGATTGGATCTTCACCATGTTAAATGGCAGAATTATCAACTCTCAAATAGGAGTTAGCACTATTGAGAAAACAGTTACTAGAGGCACACCACAGGGAGGGGTCATCTCACCCCTGCTCTGGATCCTCGTAGTCAACAAAATTCTCACAAAGTTTAAAGATCAGGGCATAAAAAATGTAGCATATGCAGATGACATTGTGGTTTGGTATCAGGCAAGTTCCTTACCATCATCGAAAACATTATGGAAAACCCATTAAACGACTTATCTTCTTGGGCAACTAAGAACGGTCTCGGGGTTGACCCTACCAAGACAGAGCTAGTTTTGTTCACGAAGAAACGGAAACTGGAGGGCTTCAACTCTCCCAAACTAAATGGTATTCCTCTAAAACTTTCTAAGGAAGCTTAATTTCTAGGAGTAATCCTTGACTCCAAGCTTACATGGAAGCGTAATACTGAGGAAAGAATGAAAAAAGCACTATGTGCATTCTACACATGCATTCTTCCCTATTGTATGGTGGAAAGCGGTGGAAAAATCAGGCTATCTCAAGAACCTAAATAAGGAACTAGCCTGTATAGGAATAACAGGGGCTTAGAGATCCACACCACAAGCTGGGTTGGAAATGCTCTTGGATCTCCCGGCTCTGGATGAGTTCATAAGGTGCACGGCAGCCAAAACTGCTATTCGTTTAAAAGAACTGAGTTTTTTGAGGCACAGCACTTATGGGCACGGGTTAATCCTTTAAAGATATGACACGATTCCAGGACTGATGGAGACCACCGATTACATTCCCCCTTTACAAGATTTCGATAGGAAATTTTCTATTTGCATACCAGAAAGACAGGGTTGGGATCCTAATTCACTTATAAGTAAACAGGGTATCCCTTTCTACACTGACGGTTCAAAAATGGAATCAGGAACAGGCGCTGGAGTGTTTTACCAATCTCCCAACATCAGATAATCGTATAAACTCCCAGCTGACTGCAGTCTCTTTCAGACCGAGATCTTTGCCAGCTGAATTAGCATGAAAAGCTAAGCTCCACGGAGATTACTTTTTTCGTGGAAAGCCAGGCTGCTATCAAAGCCTTAGCCAGTGACACCATAAGATCAAAGGCAGTTTTAAACTGTAGGAAGGAATTAAATAAAATCTGCCACACTAACCAGGTTAAGCTCTGCTGGGTTCCTGGACATAGCAATATAGAAGGGAACGAAATAGTAGATGAACTAGCCAGGAAAGGGTCAGAGAGAAAATCATAACTCCTGGAAATCCAGGGACGATTGTGTAATCTCTAGAAGTTTATGGCCTAACACAAATGAATAGGAAACTCGGTACATTCTATCGCTGAGTAAAGGGAATATTAAAATCTAGTACACACCTAACGGGTCATTGCGCCATTGGCACAACAAGATAGGGGCATTTGCACCCGATTTCTGTAGGAGCTGTCAGGATGAGGAAGAAATAGAAACCATTAAACACCTGCTCTGTGACTGCCTGAACCTCCAAACTAGCCGACTCCATCATTTCGGAAACAGGTTTGTTGGAGAACTGGATGATCTAGCACAGGTCTCAATGGCACACATGAGGAGATTTATAGATAGCACAGGCTGGTTCTTCAATGAGCCAGTCTACGATAATCGGCAATTTTGAGGAGCATCGATGCTAAATTTCATTTTTTATAGGGGATCACAATGGACCAGTAGGACCCCGTGTATGCAAAAGCTTCATGCTGTGCACACCCCTTATCACCTAACCTTACCTTCTTCCACTTCCACCAATGTCTTATTCCGTCAATTCCTTTGTTTGGCTGGAATTATAGCTATTTAAAGGAGTCTGATGATCGGCTTGGCACCCGTGAAACAGC
This sequence comes from Sphaerophoria taeniata, assembly GCA_943590905.1. NCBI lineage: Eukaryota > Metazoa > Arthropoda > Insecta > Diptera > Syrphidae > Sphaerophoria > Sphaerophoria taeniata. The sequence goes on from OX016540.1 coordinate 268,150,832, forward strand.
TATAGCTCCAGCCAAACAAAGGAATTGACGGAAAAGCTGGTACCAGTTTCGCACGCCAAGTTGGTTCAGGTCCTCTACCACCTGAGACGCGGTCTTTCTCTTCTGCGACGTCCTTCCGGGTTGGATTCGAAGACTTTACGAGCCGGAGCATTATTTTCCATTCGCTCTACATGACCCAACCATCTAAGACGTTGGACCTTAACTTTTCTGGCTAGGTCATTGTCGCTGAGCAGCTCGTTCAGTTCTTGATTAATCTTCGTCTCCATCCTCCATTTATGCAGGCAGGACCAAAAATCACTCAAAGAATTTTTCTCTCGAAGCAGCCTAAAGCGTTTTCATCGCATGTTGTCATGGTCCATGTCTCTGCACCAAACATTAGGACCGGGATGATGAGAGTTTTGTACAGTGACACTTTGTTACTCGAGAGAGGACTTTTCAAAGTCAAAGAAAACAGCGATTGACAAAAGTGATTCTTCGTTTGATTTCAGCGCTCGTGTTAATGTCTGAGTTCATAGCGAATCCTAGGTAGACGAAGTCCTTAACTACCTCGAAGTTAAATCTGTCTATGTTGAAGTTTGCTCCAAGACGTCTTGTTGACAGCATTAACTTGGTCTTGCCCTCGTTAATATTGAAATATGGTAATTATTTTAGATATTGGGAGAATTAAAAAGAACAGTATTTCATTTGAAATCAGAATTAGGAATAATCATTTATTTTTATAAAATCTAAAAACTCAAATCGAAATGAAAGCTATATTAATTTTAACAAAGTAATTTATAACAAGTAAATTTCAACAATTCTACGATTCTCTCCAGGGTCTTGAGTAAAAAGGAAGTAAGGCCTATAAGTCTGTAATCTTTAGCAGATTCATGCCCTCTCTTACCAATTTTAGGTAAGAAAACCACTTTTACCTGTCTCCAAAACGTAGGGACATGGTTTAGTAAGAGGCAACCTTTAAAGATACTCTCCCGTGGTACTACTAATTCAAGCTGACTGCAGCATTATAGGCAGTATTCCATCAGGGCCTGGAGATTTGTATGGCGAGAAAGTTTTAATACTTACTTAAGGTGGCGCTACAGTCCGTTGTGGACTTGGGCCTCAATCAACAGTCTCAACCAGTCAGCTCGGTCCCTAGCTAGCTGTCTCCAGTTTTGCACTCCAAGTTGATTGAGGTCCTCTTCCACTTGTGTGCGCCACCTGAGTCGCGGTCTTCCTCTCCTTCTGCGTCCCTCGGGAATAGTGTCGAAGACTTTCCGGGCCGGAGCATTGGTGTTCATGCGCTCTAAAAGACCGAGCCATCTGAGTCTCTGGACCTTGACCCTTCTGGCTAAGTTCACGTCGTTGTACAACCCGTAAAGTTCGCTGTTGTATCTCCTTCTCCATTCCCCATCAATGCACACGGGGCCAAAGATGACCCGAAGAATTTTCCTCTCGAAACAGCCACAAGGCACATTCATCCGATTTTGTTAGGGTCCATGCTTCTGCACCATACAGCAGGACAGGGATGATGAGGGTGTTGTACAGTTTAACCTCAGTTGCTCGAGAGAGGGCTTTTCCACTCAGTTGCTTTCTTAGCCCAAAGAAACAGCGATTAGCAAGAGTAATTCTTCGTCTTATCTCGGCGCTGGGTTATTGCCCGTGTTGATAGCGGAGCCTAGGTAGACAAACTCCTTTACTACCTCGAAGTTGTATGCGTCTATTGTGACGTTCTGTCCGAGCCGTCGGTGTTGGGTGTCCTTACTCGAAGACAGCCAAATTTTCACGTTGCGGCAGATCCTGGAAAAAACCTATGAACTCCAAATCGATATTCACCACCTCTTCATTGATTTTAAGGCCGCGTATGACAGCATCTACAGAGACGAACTGTATAGAACTATGTCTAGCTTTGGCATCCCTGCCAAGCTCGTTCGCTTGTGCAAAATGACGATGGAGAACTCACGCTCATTCGACGTCAAAAAAGGATTCAGACAAGGCGATGCACTGTTGTGCGATTTCTTTAACATCGTTCTTGAGAAGATAGTCCAAAACTCCACCGTCAACACCAGAGGCACTATCTTCTATAAATCTGTTCAACTTCTCGCGTACGCCGACGATATTGATATAATGGGAAGAACACAGCGTGATGTCAATGGCGCCTTTGTGAGAATTCATTAGTAGCTCTAATGTCTCCATTGGAGATGCTGTCCAGCTTCCATCTGGTTTTTTAAGAAATGAGGGGTTCGAATGTTCTTTCGATAGAACCCTACTAAGCCTGGCCGAATCTTTGATGTTTTCGATGGACTGACAGTACTCTTGCCATCCTTGCTTTTTGGCTTGAGCTATAGAACGCTTGTATATTCTCAAGCAGTCCTTATAAGGCTGATAAAATTTATGCTTATAGCAAATGTTAAAAATGGTTCTAGTAATTTTCCTCAGATTAGACCAAGGTGGAAAAGTTTTCTTACTATATCTTATCGGGCAAGAGACCTTGAAGGCGGTGTTTATAGAGTCCTCGAAGTTTGAAATCTCTAACGCAAGATCTGTTACCGAGTCGTAACTCGCGTTCGGTATACTGCGCAGCTTTGAGCTAAAGGTCTGACTAAATTTCTTCCAGTCAATTCTTCTGGGATTTCTAAAAGGGGAAGGAGATTTTATTTCAAATTTAAGATCAAATAGAATCCATCTATGATCAGAAAAGGAGTTAAGAAGAGATACTCTCCAATTTTCGATGAAGAGGTTACCATAAATATTAACAAATGTAACGTCTAACACATCTTCCCACCCTTCTGAATTGTCCGTACTCGGAAAAACAAAAGTGGGAGTATTGCCCCTGTTACATATAGTCAAGTTATTTTCAATTATATAATTAAATAGAGACTCACCTCGCTCATTTATCTCAGTGCTGCTCCAGATTGAGTGCCTGGCGTTGGCATCACTACCTACAAGTAGACTTGTTTGTCTGGCTTTTGCCTCTGCCACTGGAGTACGCACCTCCTCAGGCGGTGACTCTCTGTCATGCGCATTGTATGAGGATGCAAGAATCAAGCCCTCCGCTTTTTTACCCTCTAACCTAACGACTGTTAAGTCAGAAGTGCTTAATATTGGACACAGAAAAGCTTTTAAGTGTTTTTTTTAGCTAAAATACAAGTTCTAGGCTTACCTTGACTCTGACTGTCGGACTTGTAGAATAGATCGTATTGGCTGTCTTTAAGGCCTCTAATCGCGAGGCCATTAACTCATGGCTCTTGTACAAGGGCGACATCTATATCTTCCTCTCTCAGGAAGATCCTCAGGTTATCCGAGGCACATTTAGAGTGCTTCAGATTAACCTGGATGGCGCGTAGTGTATCGTTTTTAATTAGTAGGTGGAACTGCAGGGTCAGGATCCAGCGCCTCGCTGGGGGCTCCAACCTGCATGGTGACATCGTCTACCTGGACAATATCATCACTCAGGGTGTGGCCAACTTCCTGGTTCTGCAAAATCTTTATAGAGACGCTTTTGATGCCGAACCTAAGCTTGCACTGTTCCTCTTCCAGGGCTTAGCGACTAGCTGCGCAGATCCTCAGACGATAGACCTCGCTATTTTTAAGCGGTTCCTCTGTTTTGATGACTGCCAAGTCATTCATCGGAATCTGCGGATTCAGCCGTTGAAGGCTCCTAATCAGCTCCGCTCCAGTTGGCTTCATGCTCATGAGCGGCAACACGATGCGAGCCAATGGTTTTCTAGGAACCTCCCTGGCAGGAATGAGCTTGAGCTTCAAGCCCTTCCAGTTGTTGCTAATCTTAGCAACTCCTTTGCCAAGGAAATCCCTTGAAAACTGGTCTGCGCACCTTATCACTTTGTAACCCCTGAGCATTTCGCCGGAGTCAAAGCTCGGATAGGGACCTTCTTTTGCTGAGATGGTGTATTGGAATACTAGTTCCGAAAGTTTGGCCTCGATTGAGTTCCACGCTGACATCAGAGCTCTGTTGTCTGTGGAGAGCTCATCTACAATCGCCACCTGGAGGTTGTCTCTGACGACCTCGCTCAAGGCGCGCGGTTGCGCTGTCACCCTCGGAGTCTCATTCTTGCTGCTGCCACCAAGCTTGGTTCTCTTCTCCTCCTCCAGAGACCTGTTCCTCTTGGTGGTCTTTTCTATTTTCTTGAGTGCCGCACTCTTCTCCCGACTGTTGAATTCTTCAACAACTTTCTGGTATTTGATTTTGTCGGCAGCATCACGCTCATGTACCTTTCCTGCTTTTTCATTCTCAGCAATCTTGCCAAGGATGAAAGTGGCCTTCCTGTACTTGATCCTGAGCTGATCCGCGGGAGAGTGCTTGTTGAGCTTGGTAGCGTTGCTTTGGCGAGCCTTGCTACTAGAAGTTATGGGCGTTTTTTGAGAGGGATGCTGAAGTACAGGGGTACTAGTACCTCCCGTGTTACCTCTAAGTGTAGCCTGCTCTGAGGTGCTAGCGTCTCTAGCTTCCCCTGAGCTACCTACAATTTTATCCTGGCTGGAAGCCAGGAGTTCATCCTCGGACTCGACGGATGGAAGTTTAACACATAAATTGGACGAAGACATAATGAGGGGGTTCGATTTGATTCCCACGAGTAAGGCGGAAAAGAAGGTCACCCTCGGCAGAGCCGCATACCGATGGAAGGTATAGACAACAAAAACCGTTACCCACCACAGGCCTCCAGCTGAGCTCGTTCATGGTTGATTTATCCCTCAACCTTTAATTCTTGGGCACGGATTTACTAGCTCACACCACCACTGAAACTAGGAACCTTGGATCTATGGTGAGAGAGGATTTCTGAGAGTTGTGCTATAAATGAAGTCAGAACCATACAGTGATCCAATCTAACCTTAGCTATCACCGTCTGACACCTACATACCAAAACTGTGGTGACATTGTCCACCCGGCACCCACTAGGAGGGTTCGATCAAGAATTTTCGCCGACCATACAAAAAGTAAAAAAATGATATTTTAAAAGCCCTTCATCTTGATGCCTCAGTGTTGGAAAATAAAAATACCAAAACATTTTGATTGTTAGTATGAATGAAAACAAGAAAAAAATTTTCTTACTTTACCAAAAAAATACAGAAATTTATTGTTCTGATTTAGCGTGTTTGTGTTTTGTGCACAATTTCTACTACCGTCACTCTTTCAAAATGAAATTTCCCGAACAATCCCTACGCCTTTTTATTTTATAGCGTTTTACTTACCCAATTTTACTCTATTTGTGAACATATCCTTCAATTCACCATTTTTTCAAAAATTCAAATTTAACTGCCAAAATTATTCCCCTTTGGTGAATAGACGGATTGAAAGAATGTATAAGTGAAAACACGCACACATCTTACCAATCCGAAAATTTTAGCTTGTAGGCAACTGTCATTTTGACAGCTTTGTTTCCCATCTCCTTACGTTATATCACACTGATCTCTATTATAACTGGAAAGTGGATAGGGGCAAAAAGTTTGACTCCCATAGAAGACTGTTATAATTGTAAAGGTACCATCCAGGTATAACAGTTATACCAAAATATAACACTTCGCCACCACTGATATCTATAATAGAGATAGAGATAATAGAGATCAGAGATATAGACAAAGGATATCAGTCACTTTTTTTGTTGAACATCACTTCACTCTGTCTCACTTTTTCGGTTTATATAGAAAGAGATGCACAAGTGTAAAGCTAAGTGTACACGATTGCCAGATCTGCAAATATTGCCAGATCTGTCACTGAAAAATTTGTCTCGAATGGCTGACAATCGTGTACACACCAAATTAATTTGCAGACAAATGGTTTGGCTCCTAATTTGCAGACAAATATCTGCCAATTAATTTGTAGATATCTGGCAATCGTGTACACGCAAGCTGACAACCGTGTACACACCAAATTGATTTGCAGAAAAATTTGTTCATCAATCATTTTGAAGACAAATGAATTTGCAGATGTGGCAATCGTGTGTACACAAAATTCATTGGGAGATCACCAAATTTTTTTCATTTTCTGACGTTTTTGCAAACGTCTGACAATGAATAAATTTGCAGATGCCGTTTGAGGAACATTTGCAAATTTATTCATTGGCAGACAAATTTGGCGAAAACTACGAGGTAAATTTTAAGGTGCTTTTTTTCATTTCAAAGTAAATGTATAAAAACGTTAACATTTATTTTCAGATATTGATGCTTTTATTGAAAATGAAAGTGCTGAACATTTTCAGCCCATTACGGTTGAGGCATTTACACGGTCACCGCCGGCCGCTTGAAAACTTGCCAAAAAAAATTAAGAAATCGTATCGGAAGAATTTACATTTTTACTTTTCCAATAAAAAACATTTTTGAAAGCAAACTTTTTTAAATTTATTTAATTTTCAAAACACAAAATATTTTGATTTGTTTTTGATGTGTGACAATGAGCTGCAAATAAATTTGCAGATCTAAAATTTGATTTGGTGTGTACACGGTTGGCAAAAAATCTACAAATGTTTGCAAATCTATTGGTAGCTATTTGGCCAAATTAGTTTGTCGACATTGTCAGACAAATATTTGGCAACAGATTTGCAGATGTTTGTAGATTTCTGCAAACCGTGTACACACAAATTAAATTTTCAGCTCATTGTCAGCTCATTTTTACACATTGTCAGACGTTTGCAGATCTGACAATGATTGTCAGACCTGGCAATCGTGTACACTAAGCTTAAGAGCACCATGTCAAAATCAATAGGAGTCAAGAAAAGTGTTATAATTTTATTGGAATCCACTATCCAGTGTATTATAGAGATCAGTGTTATATCATCTCTCATAGAAACGCGAATGCGCTATCTGTTTTAAGGCTAAAACACATACACGCTTCAGTTTCGGCTTCGTCTGCGTTACGATGCACCCGCTTCACGTTTGCTTTGAATGACAGTTCTCCCTCTATCATCATCAAACAGATTTGCCACTTTACTCCATTCGAAGTAGTCTACTTCGATTTTTGAAAAACTTTGAAAATCTATTCCCACTTCGCACCATCAAGAATGTTTTGAAATCTACTTCACTCGATTTTACTTGATATTTCCAAAATCTGCTTCGATTAACTCATTGAGTAATTTTATGCCTACAGTTCTCTTATTTTCATCAGGAAAATAGATAATCGATAAGTTTCTATCCTTATACACGAACAATAAGCGGACACACTTTACAAACACGAAATGTCAACCCATACATATACGCAAAGTATGAGTTACGTGATTGTATTAAAGCGTTTAATATTTTACGCCGTGTGCAACTTGGGTTAGAATTTTGGTTAAATTTAAGCACTAGTGTCATATTTTAGCTTGCTAGTTAAATTTTAACACAACACATCCGCCATGTAGTGTCAAAATTAAATCGAAATTCAAGTTTGTATACACATTTTAACACAATTCACACACGGCTCTAATTGTAGATCTGTATATGTATTCATGGTCAATATAAAATACACTATTTTAAATTCTTCATCGTTTTTTCTCAATCTACTTCGCTTTATTCCAAAAATTACTTCGCTTCCTTTTTTTTCAAGTGGTAACGCTGCTCCAAACAACAAATGAACAAACAGCTGTTGAGCTGTCAGACAAAGCAAAAGTTCAAACAAGTTGAACAGATGGTGACTTCTTTACGTTTTCTTACGTTTGTCAAAAAAAAGCGTACGTAGGAAAAGCGTCATTGTGTGAGGTTACACAGATTTCCTATAGTTGAACTTTTCGCAGTTGTCAAAATCGACGGCAAAGCGTGATTGTGCTTCCGCTTTTAGTTGTATTTGTACCATGGCCACCACCATCGTTTTCCATCTTGAAATTTCCTCCCAAATATATATACAAAGATCGGGGCGAAAAAAGAGCGACATCGAACAGCTCAGTGCGAAATCAGAGCGCCACAGAGCAATCCAGAGAGCACATCGAACAGATCTGTTATCGATTAACTAAATCGTCTCTTGCTATCGATATTTTTTTATATTTCCCTCCAGAGATTTCTTTCTCTCTTATCTCTGTTTTTGTCGTTGGTTTTCAGTTTATTTTGCATTCGTTTGGCACAATTCGTTAAATCTTGAATACCTAACAATCGCAGCTGCTTTTCGCATTTTCTTATAATATTTTGAAAGAATTTCCATACTCTATAACTGTTTCCACAATTTTTTAAAATTCATCAATACAATAAGGTAAGCTACTGTTTAACAATTTAATCATGAAACATGAGTTGAGTACCCTGTGTGTTATATCTTTGTTAACAATTCAACAGAAATGTACCTCTTGAATTTGGACAAAATGGAATTGATTAAGATTTGTTTTTTGATTTAGGAAAGTTGCCCTTCATAACTGCAAGCAAACTTTACCTTTATTTTCATTTCACAATTAATCGTTCGTTCAAGTGTTGGTACGCATTTTCCTTAACATGACCATAGACGCTTGTTTTTTGCATTCCTTTTGCTAAAATGAAACTTACTTATCCGGCTTACAATCCATGAAGGATCTCAGCCTGAGATACTGCAGCCTTCCATCGTGAACGGTACCTCGCATGCACTCCAGTCACCGAAACCAAGCGCTCTGGCATCCGCAGTCACTTGGTCCTTGTACCGTAGTTTCGGTCTTCCTTGTCGCCTTGAACCGGGAGGCTGGGATGAGAAGACTTTCTTGAGTAGAGCTTCGCTCGATGTGGCCGAGCCAATGTAGTCATCTTTTCTTGGCCTTCTGGACTACATCCACATCTTGGTACTGCTCATACAGTTCTCGGTTGAACCTTCTTCTCCATTCGCCATCGTCGCATACGGGACCGAAAATCCGTCGAAGAATTTTTCTTTCGAAAGTGTCCAGTATCAATTTCCCTTTTTTACTTATCGTCCAGCACTCGGCGCCGTAGAGTAGGACTGGTAAAATCAAAGTTTTGTATAGCAGACACTTTGTCTTTCGAGTGAGGAGTTTTGAACCCAGTTGTTTCTTCTTCGGATCTCCACTAAGGTGTCGTTCGTGGGATTGATGTTTGTTCCTAGATTGATGTTTTGTCCTAGGCTGTGGACAGATGTTGCTTTGTTTCTTGATAGCATGTACTTTGTTTTGTCCTTATTCACTTCAAGGCCATCGAGCTTCGCCGGTTCTGCAATCGCTGTGAAGGCCTCAATCACAGCTCTCTTGGATCAACCGATGATGTCTATGACGTTCGCATAGCCTAGCAGCTGGGTGGAGTTGTTAAAAATAGTGTTTTCCGTGCTCACACCTGCCTTACGCACTATCTGCTCCAGGAGTATGTTGAAGAATTCACATGACAGCGCATCTCCTTGTCTAAACCCTGCGCATGTTTCCATCCGTTCATTATTATAATGAACAGTTCATTATTTGAACAAAATGTTCATTAGGTATGAATTATTGTGTTGAGAAACACTTTTTCATGACAGATTGATACTCTTTGAAGTTTTGTCAGTTGAAAGATGAAAATAAAAACTATGGGTACGAGTAGGACTTGAATCCACGACGTTCTGCTTAGCAGCCAACGCACCTAACCTAACCACCAAGCCACGGACAATAGGACCAAATTTTTACATGACAAAAAATTAAGGCAAAAAATAATGCAATGTCCCAAAGGCAGTAAGAATTTTTGGTCATTTGTAAAAGATATAAAGAATTCTTCATCTTCCTTGGTCCTTACGCTCGTTGACAATGACACTCCAGTTGTAGGCTCTCTCGCAAAAGCTAACCCGAGAGATGCATGTCTCCCCCAGTCCTTAAGCGCGCCAAGTGGAAAGTAAGATTGTTGCACTTGATATTTCAAAGGCATTTGATAAAGTTTGGCATCTTGCTCTTTTATCGAAAATGCGTGCTTTCGGTATCGACGAATCCCTTCTTCGTTGGATTAGAAACTTTCTTTCGAACGCTAGCTGTCTCCAGTTTTGCACTCCAAGTTGATTTTGGTCCTCTTGTGTGCGCCACCTGAGTCGCGGTCTTCCTCTCCTTCTGCGTCCCTCGGGAATAGTGTCGAAGGCTTTCCGGGCCGGAGCATTGGTGTCCATGCGCTCTAAATGACCGAGCCATCTAAGTCTCTGGACCTTGACCCTTCTGGCTAGGTCCACGTCGTTGTACAACCCGTAAAGTTCGCTGTTGTATCTCCTTCTCCATTCCCCATCAATGCACACGGGGCCAAAGATGACCCGAAGAATTTTCCTCTCGAAACAGCCTAAGGCACATTCATCCGATTTTGTTAGGGTCCATGCTTCTGCACCATATAGCAGGACAGGGATGATGAGGGTGTTGTACAGTTTTACCTTAGTTGATCAAGATAGGGCTTTTCCATTCAATTGCTTTCTTAGCCCAAAGAAATAGCGATTAGCAAGAGTAATTCTTCGTCTTATCTCAGCGCTGGTGCTATTGTCCGTGTTGATAGCGGAGCCTAGGTAGACAAACTCCTTAACTACCTCGAAGTTGTATGCGTCTTTTGTGACGTTCTGTCCGAGCCGTCGATGTTGGGTGTCCTTACTCGAAGACAGCATGTACTTCGTTTTTCCCTCATTTACCGCTAAACCCATTTTTGTGCCATTATATCAATATCGTCGGCGTACGCGAGAAGATGAACAGATTTATAGAAGATAGTGCCTCTGGTGTTGACGGTGGAGTTTTGGACTATCTTCTCAAGAACGTTGTAAAAGAAATCGCACGACAGTGCATCGCCTTGTCTGAATCCTTTTTTGACGTCGAATGATTCCGTAAGCTCATTGCCAACCTTGATAGAGCAGCGTGAGTTCTCCATCGTCATTTTGCACAAGCGAACGAGCTTGGCAGGGATGCCAAAACTAGACATACAGTTCGTCTGTGTAGGTGCTGTCATACGCGCCCTTGAAATCAATGAAGAGATTTGGAGTTCATCGGTTTTTTCCAGGATCTGCCGCAACGTGAAAATTTGGTCGATGGTAGACTTTCCTGGCCTGAAGCCACATTGATAAGGACCAATCAGATTGTTGACGAAAAGCTTCAGACGTTCACACATTATGGCAGAGAGGATCTTGTATGCGATGTTAAGCAGACTGATTCCTCTGTAGTTGGCGCAGTTTAGAGGATCTCCCTTTTTCAGGATCGGGTAAACAATGCTGAGGTTCCATTCATCGGGCATGCATTCCTCCGACCATATCTAACAGATGATTTGGTGCATGCTCCTATCTAGATATTTGGCTTTGAACAGCTCGGCAGCTAGATCACTTGCTCCAGCGGCTTTGTTGGATTTCAGCCGTGATATTGCTGTTTTCACTTCTTCTAGGTCGGGTTCACGGAATTGTTGGCTGTCATCGTGTTTGTTAAAAGGCTCCTGTCTGACGGCGGGGTTTTGTTCATCGTCGCCGTTATACAGTCTACAGAAGTGGTCTTTCCAAATCCCCAGCACTGACTGCGATTCTACTATGATGTTCCCTTGTTTATCTCTGCAGGCATCGGTTCTTGCTCGATGACCTTGAGCCAGCTGTTTTACCTTCCGATAAAACCTCCGAACTTCATTCCTGCTATTAGCTCTCTCAACATCTTCGATCTGACGCTTCTCATGCTCTCTTTTTTTCTCCTGAGAAGGTGGCGTTCCTCTCTCCTCTTTTGCTCGTTGAGCTCACGAGCAGCTCTTGACATTCATGGCATGGGCTTGCCTGCATTCTTCGTCAAACCAGGGGTTTCGTTTTGGTGGCTGTGTGAAACCCAGCACATTAGAGGCGGCATCTCTAACTGCTTTCTGGCAATGTTGCCACTGGTTTTCGATACTTGATGTTGGCGACGTAGGACTCCTTAAGAGGTTACTTGATACTCGATCAGAGGAGGATCTGGCGATCTCTTGCGATTGAAGCCCTCCGACGTCGAATTTTCTTGCAGCATTTCCTTGTTTTGGCCGTTGCGTTGTCGGGATATTCGTAGCACTACCTTGGCTACGACGAGGTAGTGGTCCGATTCTATGAACATCTAGAATGCTGGACAAGTGCCTCCCGTCGATCGCAATGTGATCAATCTGGTTGACTCTTGATTGATCAGGAGATCTCCATGTACCTTTATGGATGTTGAGATGTGGGTACCAGGTGCTTGCTACCACAACATTTCGCCCCGCAGCAAAATCGATCAGCCTCAATCCGTCATCGGAAGTGGTGTCGTTCCGACTGTTCCGCCAAAGATGTCCTCTTTTCCCAGCTTTGTGTTAAAATCGCCGAGGAAAATTTTCATGTCATAGCTAGGACATTGCTCCTATGTTTTGTCGAGGAGCTCGTAGAATTCGTCTTTGGTGTCTCTTCTCTGAGGACATAAGCGCATATTAGGCTAATGTTGCCGAATTAAGCCTTGATTTGGATCTGCGTGATGCGTTCGCTTATACATTTGAAGCTCAAGACTTTTTGCCTGAGTCTGGTTCCCACGACGAATCCGCATCGAAAGAGTCGCTGTTATTGCTCCCGGGAACAATCAGCATAGTAGATGTCGCAGTTTTTCATCCTCCGTTTGCCCGGTCCATCCCATCGCATTTCCTGGATGGCGGTAATATCTGCTTTGTAGCAGTTGAGGGTCTCCGCTAGTTGTTCGGCAGCACGTGGTCTATTAAGGGACCTAATATTCCACGTGCATATCCGAGATTCGTTGTCCTTAATACATTTGCTTGGGTCGTCATCAGTGTATCCGTCCGTTTTGGAGGCCTGTTGTTGCTTCGCAAATTAATTTTTTTCTACGTAGTCGGGAAGTCACCCCGACTTACAACCCCCAACCTGGAGTACTAGGCACTTGAAGTACAAGAGCCGGATAAACCGCTCTTTTTCCTGGGCTTCAAATAAGTCGAAGTAGCCCGTAAAGGTGTTCACCAAGTAGTTCGGCCTACGCCACCGTTGTTTCCAAAAAAGAATTTCATCCGCTGCCCCCCTCGTTGGGAGTGCCTTGATGGAAACACTCCTTCGTTGTGGGGAATTAGGAGTAACAGCCTACTCCGCTTCGACCTGTCGACCATGGGAGGCCCTTCTGCGAAAACAAGTTTCGCGATCGCATAGCTCTAAGCTTCATCGTAGTAGTTACTGCAAGCCGCTCCGCCACCCCATGGAGGGTTAAGTTTATACACTAACGAAAATATTTCCATTGAAAAAGTGCATTTCGGCGGTTACAGCATATTCATTTGTAATCGCTTTTTGCAAATCAAATTTCTGTAAGCTGTCACACTGAAACTAGTTTCTTTTTAAATATTCCAGAATTCTTGAACGGTCAGCGCCTAGTCTTGATCGCCCTTAATCAGTTCCTATTGTGCGGTCTAAAGGAAACCAAATTTCTATTGGCTACAACAAGGTCAGTTTAATTTGCATTAGTTGAGACTTGTCAAAACTAAGTATTGCTTGTTTTCCAGAAACTGAAAAAAAAAACATTTTCAAGGACAATAAGATACCGAAAATGAGTCCATCAGACTTAGATAAGATGCTGTATGCAATTTACAGAGACAACTTAGACGAGTTAAGAACCTTAGTTTCAATGCAAAAATGTAGTGATACTCAAGATCTTCGAAACACTTTGCTTCATGAAGCTGTTTCTGAAAACAAGAAAGCAATTACGGAATTCCTTCTCCAAGTTGGGTCCAATCCAAACTCAGAAGTCCATTCATCAAAACCACTTCATATTGCTGCAAGAAATGGTAACTTGGAAATTATAGAAATGCTCCTTAACCACGGTGCTGATATAAATGCAAAGGATGCTGTTGGGAATTCCCCCGTCGTGTGTGCTATTGAAAATGGGATAACCGATGCAGCCCACTTGTTATTAGAACGAGGTGCTCATTTATTTTCTGACAATGAAGGAAGAAGTCCACTTCATGTCAACGCGGTTATTACTGGCGGCCACCGCGGGTTCAGAAAAGGTTATACACTACTTCACTGTGCATGTTCCTTTTCTAGAGCTAGAGTAGACATAAACATCATAGAGTTTCTCTTAAGCAATGGTGCTGGTGTCGATTTAATAACTGAAGAAGGGTTGACACCTCTCCATATTGCAAGCCAAGAAGGAAATGTTCAAGTAATTAATTTGCTTCTTAATCACAATTCTGATATTGATGGACGTGAAAATAATGGATATACTCCACTTTCCTTGGCAATCGGTTCCAAAAAGGAAGGTGCTGCACTTATGTTGATAAACAGAGGAGCTAAAGTTAACGATGAGTTTAGCAATGGGAAAACAATTCTTAGTTTGGCACTAGAGAAGAGATTGTCGAGTACAGTTGAGGAAATTTTAACTCACTGTCCTGATCCGCAAGGTGAAATTGCAAAATGTAAAAAAATATTCCGAATTTTAAGTCAAGAGATGATCAACATTCTGTTAAAGTATTGTTTTGATATTGAATTTCTTCACGTTGCAATACAGGAGGGGTATATTCAAATAATCGAAAGCGTTTTGAAGGACAAACTTGATTTGACCGCAAATGTTGATGACTCTTCTTTGCACATTGCTGTCAAAAGCAGACAGATTAAATCAATCCAAGTCTTAATCGCCCATGGAGCAGATGTTAATGCCAAAGATGAAACTGGAATGACTCCCTTACTTAATGCAGTAGTTGCAGACAACAATGACTTCTGGTCTTCATCACAAATTTTAAATGGAGCTGATGTCAAGATTGCCAAAATGCTTTTGGCCGCCGGAGCTGATGTAAATGCAGCAAGTACAACCGAAAAATTAACCCCGCTTCATGTCGCCTGTGAGTGGAGAAAACCAAGATTAGTTGAAGTTTTTTTGGATCACAATGCTGATGTAAATTTAAGGGATGAAAATGGCAAGACAGCACTTCATTTTGCTGCAAGCAAATGCAGTAATTCGACTAAATTATTGCTTGAAAATAAGGCGAACGTAAATTCACAAGATTGCGATGGGTGTACAGCTCTCTATTTTGCAATTTATTCAAATAATTGTGACGTCGTAAAATTACTTCTTAAATTTGGTGTTGACATTAATATCAAGAATAGAAATAACCATACCCCAATGGATATACTGAATCGTGGTCGAATCTATTACAGAACAATGTATGATCTTTACTGCCTGACCCTGAACCACGCATTAGCTCTAGAAGCCATCAATTTATACTACGCCAAAGATTCACGATCATCTTTATCAAAATTATTTTCCTCTGATCAGATAAAAATGGAATCACACTTTGAAAATTGCAAACAGGAAATTGAAAAGTTGAAATTTGTGAAGGTGCCCGGTTATAAATTGACTTGTTACGCCCTGATGACGAGGAGTATTCATTCTGTGTCAAGTTATGTAAAAAATGCAGACCTCATTACACATTTCCAATCCGATGACATTACAACTAAATTCCCAATATATGCTCCAATTATTGAAGGCCGTTTGCGAAATGCTTCACAAAGACGCCTATTTATTGGCGAAGCAGCTGACTTTTTCAACTATTACTTGCAACTGCCGCATGTATGTGTTGACCATATACTAAGCTACTTGAGTTCAGATGATTTGAAGAACGTCAAGGATGCAATGTTAATAGGGCTTCCTTATGAGCAGCAATCATCAGACTTTTTAAATGTTTTTTTCAAAGAAAACTAAAAATATGTATTATGTATTCTCTTTGTATGAATTTTTTAATTCTTTAATTTTTATTGTTTTTTAAATAAACATAATTATATGAATTGCTGATGAAGATGATGATGAGTTTATTTGGTTAAACGCACTAATGTCGAGAACTTTTGAACTTTTGGTTCGTAACAGCTAGGCTTTAAATCATATAGCGGGGTTTACATGGTCCAACATGGTTGGATGAAAAAATGAACTTTGCGTTTACACGAAGTACGATGTTGTCCAACATCAGTGTGGTTATTGGCTCTGGGAGATTTTTATAAAGTTGAAAAAACTCCCTCCAAAATTCATTATTGGTAATTTCCAACATTCCGACTCGACCTCACAGTAAACGCATATAATAGAAATGAAAAATGAGTGAATGTGGGGAATTTCCCATATTTTCATTTTTCAGGTTTGTCCAACATCTGTTTACACACGTTGGATGGTATGACAAACAAGCAAGTTTTTAAAAAAAATTTAAAAACCATCCAACATGGTTTGTCAAGCGGTTGTTTTAGCGTTTTGATGATCCAACATTGCTGTTGTCACACCATGTTGTCCAACCATGTTGGACCATGTAAACCCCGCTTATCGCAACAGAAAATGGAAATTGAGACAGCTTTAGGCTGTTTATCATACTGTAATATTCGGTTTGGTCCGACAATTAAAACTTATTCACACTTTGTAAATTAAACACAAAGGCGCAAATTTTGAAAAATTTAAACTCTACTTTAAATCCACTTTAAACTAGAAGTCGACTCTAAACACAAATTTTAGATTCAGGGTCGACTTTATCTCATTTTTGAACGACTTAAAGTATACTTTATCGTTAAAGTGGTCGTCTAACTTTAAAACGGAGAAAGCGTTCGTTTAACTCTTTAAAGTATAGTTTTGAACGAGCAGATTTTGAGATTTTCGAAGATTTTGAAGTTAAAAGAAAGCAAAGAGTTTGTCAAATTCGTGCATCCTCTTATTTAAATTCAAATTTTCATTTATCATTTTTGTAAAAAAAAAATATATGAACCACGGGACTACCAAGCTGGATTTGCTGCTTGTTTTTTGACACTTCTTGCAGTTGTGTGTGTGTACGTTGTTTGCTTTTAATTTTATTATCTATTTGAATATTTTGAGAGTTCTTATAAACAAATTACACTTGTAGGGAAATTTATTCCTGTTTTAAAGGAATATTTTATACCAATTTCAGAGCACACTATTTCATCTTCACTATGACAAATAAAAACAAAACAAATTGGAACATCATTTGGATATTTATTTAAACACATTTTCACAAAGAAAAACATAACATTTATTAAAACTAAATATACAAACACTAAATAATCACATTTTTTCCTGTTTTGCGGAGATAAAATTAACAAAAACTGGTAAAAACTGCAAGCTTAAAATGACATTTCACTAATTCAATAGCTGTGTTCACCCAGCTACACTGGACTGTTTGGTGTAATCCAGTGTAACTTTTTTGGTGTTCATTAAGAAAATTTCTGCACTAACTTACACTAACTTACACTGGTTTCGTGTTCATGCTGCACTGAGGTGCGTTTTTGCGCTGACTATAATCAACTATGATCAACAATGGTTGACTATTTCTCGTTTTTTCACGCCAATAGTTACGATTCGTAATCACAATTGTCGTTTTTGCGGTCTGTGTTGATGTGTCAAATCGTAACTATCTCTAACTATTTCTAATCCATCTCAGGAGGTGAGTTCAAAATGGTTGGTGTGTCAAAGTGTGACACAAAAACTATAGTCAACTATCGTCAGCGCAAAAACGCACCTCTGGTGTACACTAGTGCAGAAAATTCTACACTACCTTTTGAGCCAGTGTAGCTTTGTGAAAACTGTCAAATCAAGTCAGCTGGTATAGTTTATTCAATTTATTGTGCAAAGTGAGAAAAGTGTGTTTTGGAATTGTTGCTTAAATTTTTTTAATAATTATAAAAATGCATCGCATTGAATTGACTTCAAGTGAAGGAAAATCGCTAATCATTCATTGCTCTCCCAATACAAAATTGAATTTAGAAGAAAGTAAGTAAAAATTGGAAAAACAAAACAAACAAAAAACAATTATATGTATTTCTATTGTAGATGAAGAATTCAGAACACAAATTTTTGAAGATTCCATGAGGAGAAAAGGAGAAGAAGATTTTGTGCCGATTCCGCCTCCATGGTCGTCACAGACACCGACAACAGACTTCGCCTCATTACCATCAACTTCGGCCCAGGTACAAGAACAGGCACTTGAAAAGGCTGTTTGGCTTGACAAAGATGTGCGCCTGCTCATTTCTCTTTTCAAGGAATCATTCCCTGACCTGGGGAAAAATGTTTTATTAAAAACGAAAAAAAAATGTGGGAGCACATTACGAATAAAATAAATTCCTTTGGCAAGAATTTTTCAACTTGCCAAGTTGAAAACAAATGGAAAATGGAAAATCACATTTTGTTTTTCTGCTTCAGATTCTGAAGACGAATCACTTTCTAATTCCACTTCGCTTTCACTGCTAATTAATTCTTCCAAAATTATATTTTTAATTGTTGCTTCCATTTTAATACTTGCTGATTTTTACTTTTTAATTTTTGATAGATTTCTTTAACATCTGATTTTGACGTTTTTGCTTGAACTTACACTGACAGTTTTCATGAAATTACACTACACTACACTACACTGAATTTTTTGTGGATGAACACGGCTAATTTATTGCTCTGTCACATTTAGGCGTGTTCACACAACGTTATGTTTAAAGTCCAATCTAGTTAGAAGACTCGTTTAAAGTGTTTAAAAATAAGAAAAGTTAGAAGTGCTTTAAGTAGAGTAGACTTTATTGCTTAAACGAGGGCTGACTTTAAATTTGCGCCAAATTCACTTTATTTAAATCACTCACAAACTTATTTACTCAACACTTTCAATTATTACTTTCAAACACAGTCAGCCTTATTTATAAACAAGTTTTAGTGGCGGAATCAGGGGCGGCAGAATACTTTTTGTTTAGGTGGGGTGAAAAAAAAATATTTTCTTATTCAAAAATTGAATTTTTTCGGCGCCTACTACGATTCTCGATATCAAAAAAAAAATTCCGAAAATACCGAAGCCGAAGATTTGGCCGAATGTTGTTTTTTTGGCCGAATTCGACCGAAGCCGAAGCCGAAGGTTCGGTCGGACACCAACTAAAATCAAGCAGAAAAAAAATATAAAAAATAATTCATGATGTTGAGCCTTTGACCGATGGATAAATAAATCAAATCACTTGGTCAGTCTCAGTCAATCAATAGAGAATTATTGACACAATATTCATAATCTCATAAAATTTTTTTTCCTCAATTAACTTAAAAAAAATTGGTATATTTCCAAAGCCAGAAGGTGGGGTGCACCCCATGCTCAGAAATTTTAGGTGGGGTCCATACCCCACCCACCCCATACCTTCTGCCGCCCCTGGGCGGAATTAGGTTACTCCGACCTTACAACGCCTTTAAAACTGAAAAGCTTCTTTATATAAAAAAAAACGAGTTTTAAAGAACGAATAAACTAGAACGGGTTCATAGGAGGTTTAAGGCCGGAATAAGTCCGTTTTAGTATCATATGTCATTTTGAAAGAAAATGTGTCAAACAAATGTTTTGTCAAATTTGCAAATATGTTGGAGAAGCATTTGCGTCCAAGAAGGCAATAGGAATAGGTTGATGTACGTGCTTAAACTCGTTATAACTATTCCGGGGGCCTGATTATGGGATTCGCGACGGAGCGTTTTCAATTCGACCTTTCAAATTCGACTCGCTTCGTATTTCCTTATTAACGAATTCGCGGCGGAGTGAAAATATTTCTTTCAATATTCCTGTGATTTCACAATTTTGGTTTGACTATTTCTTCCAATATTCCACTGATTTGAATTTTGAATAAACACTCTTTCGCCTGTGTAGCCGCCAAAAAAAAGCTGTCGGATTTCAACTCGCCAGTAAACATTGGCATTTCAAATTCGCCTTCGAATTTGTTAATTGGTCGAGTTCAAATCGAAGAAGGCGAAAGCGAAAGCTATAATTGAAACAATGTCAAACTCACTAGCAAAACGATCCGCTACGAATCCCAAAATCAGGCCCCGGGTTTCAAACGAATATTAGTGAAATCTAATAAATAAGGCTGAGTATCTTTACTTTACCGCAGTTCACAATGAATTAAATGCTTCGCCGCCAAACGGGCTATATATATAACACAAATAGGTTCGAGAAACTACTAATACTGGGGTTTTTGTAGGAGCTGAATGTTCTCGATCATTGACATACTATACATGGACTGCCAGTAGCCAACTTCACGATGATTCCACTTGTAACGGTCAAAACAGTAGCGCTCCATGTTAGGCCTATTGTCGACTAGATGAACTAATGTGTTTGACGTTTGATGTTGGCGGTTTTTTCTTAACTAATTTCTTGAATTTCTGATTTGGATGTGGAAATTTGTGTTAACGATCTTAAAACTGAATTTTTCAATTCTAAATATTTAAATTTCATTTTGATTTGATTGTAAACATCTGTTTCAAAGTATTTTCTAACTGAATTGTTCACACTGTGGGATACGATTAATATCTCGCCGTTCATTATCCTGTCACTTTATTTGCCTGCCAAAAAATGGAATTTTTTTTTTGAAGAAGAAGACACAAAAAGAGTAAAAATCAACATCCCGTCGGTCGAATCGGCGGGATAATCTAATACTTTTTCATTAAGTTTTTTATTTTTTTGACTTGGCTGACTGACTTATCTTGAGAAATCATTGTTCAATTTTTGAAATTTTGATTTGATGTCGTTCTTTAGCTCATCAAATTGACTCTCAGAAAAAGTTATAAACATTTAAAAAAAGTAACAACAAATTATGAAAAAAAAACGCTTTTTCAAACGTACTTTTCTTAAAAGTCGAAAAAAGCATAGAAGGCTTGATTTGAGACCATGGGTGTCTTCAGACGAAATGCGTCTTTTGGCCAAATGCACATTTTTGTAGAACATTGTCAAGCTCTAAAATCAAAAACCGAGCTTCCAGAGGATTTAATGATTGCACAAAATTATATTTGTTTTTTTTGTACGGCATATGAATAGATGAGAATCATAGAGAACGCAGGTTTTGATTATTTTTCTTTAAAAATTTCTTTCGTATTTTATACTTTAATAGACATTTTGGAAGAAAATCCTCTTTAAAAACGCATAATTCTGCACTATAAACTTGTATTGTCTTTTCAAAACAAAAATTATAAACAAAATACCAAGGTATAGTGAAAAATCCGCGCGGATTTTGCACTACAAACTTGTATTGTATTTAAAAAAAAAAAAATGAAATATTTGTTCACACCCCTTTGAGAATGAGTAATTTGCCCCAAGAAGGGCAAACCATTCACCGCTGCCGAACATCACACCATGACGGCCGGCAGCAGACTACTGAATTTACTGAAAATTGACTCGCCTTTTATAGAAAAATTTGAACGAAGAATTTTTTCTTCGTTCCCTCGCTTCTCATCATTTCGAGTGATCGAAATTTTTGGAAAGGGGAGGAGCTAAGGACTGCGTTGTCGAAAAAACAAGAAATAACTCAATACGATTCTCATGAAATCGAGTGACCTACTCAGTGGTGTCTCTTTTCAAAAATAATACAATTGTGGCGGGATACTAATGTGACGGGATGTTTATCAACGTGAAAGTGAATGGCGGGATAATGAACGGCGGGATATTGACCGCCGGGATATTGAACGACGGGATATTGATAAACGGGATATTGACAGACGGGATATCGAGGCCAACCCTTTTCTTTTCCAATCAAGCCAATCTTTTAAAAATTCCAATATTCCTTTTGGAATACTTGTGAATAAATAATATTTGGGGCTATTCTGCCATTTCTGTTATTCTGTTACGAATTTTCTGTTATGAATCATAAAAGATTTAGAAATAAAAGATCTTTTATAATTGGTATTCAGAACTTCGAACTTTTATAAAATTCTGTTATGAATTTTTCGAAAAAGAAATCTGTTATGAGACATCTGTCATTTATCAGCTGTTACTACAAATTAAATTGTTTGTTATTTGTGTTGTGAATCTTTAAAAATAATTAAAACATGGATATCCACGACTGATGGTAAGTTTAATTTCAATTCAATTCAGTTTTAATTTATCTTTTTTATATCAAGATACCATCTTTCCAGAAACCAGCCCCTGCATTTTCCGGAACTGCTGTTTTGAATGGCCAGTTTCCTAAAATCGCCTTGGCGGATTACAAGGTCAAGTATGTATGTTTGTTCTTCTATTTATTGGACTTCACCTGTCTGCCCAACTTAGATTATTGCATTCACTTACCGTGCAAAAGAATTCCGAAGCATTGTGTAATGATTGCATGTTTAACACCAGAAAAATGGTGAAGCAATTAATGAAATTGCACAAAAGCAATGCTGCCTTCACTGTCCTACCAATCGGCACAGAAGCAGAAACGGGAACACATAAAGGCCGACAGGAAAAATTGAAGTTGTTGAACGCCCTCATTGGACCATCGCAGAACTGGATAGACATTAAAAAGATTCCAGAACGAACAATTCTCAATGGAACTTGCGGAAGTCGTTCCTGCTTGAATCACACTGTGAGTAGGTTTTTATGGAATTTCACAAATAATACACATTTTTTGCTTTATTAGGAAATGGCATATGCCCGTGAGGTATGCGAGTACAATACCCTTATTAACAAGGGAGCTTTGCGACCAGATCTCGTACAGAAATTCACCAAAGTCGACAGCGACCAGAAAATTTCTTAAATTTGGGAGATCATGAAGTAGGTATGTACATGGTTAACGTAACTACGGTCTCTCGAAGTCGCGATCCAATTCAGAATCGATGTCAAATTGTAAAGTCAGTTTATCGAACAAGCAAAAAAATATCTTGAGAATAATCACAATAATCAGTGGGAATTTGCGTGAAGCACAAAAAGGTGGTGTTCCAAGTATCAAGGTTCTTGTTTTGGCTTGCAGGACATTACAATCGAAGGCAAACCGTTCTGGCCGATGGTTAATTATTGCATGCGATGTGGAAACTTGCAATCGGCTTTGCGGTGCGTGCAGATGGGAGGTAAAATCGAGTGCATTAATTTTCTTGTTCTTAAAACAATTAAAGCTTATATCTTGTAGGGCTGGTCAAGTACATGAAGAGAAAATCAACAAACCCGAACAGAAAATTAAATTCAAGATGGAAGGTCAACTCAAGCTGCATAACCGTAATAAAATCAAGAACTCCACTGATCCATTTAAAAAAGCTGTAAGTCGCTGTACGATATTTATATTTATTAGCGACATAAACGAACAAAAGCACGAAGTTGCCAAAACCACTGACGGTTTCTTGTGGATTCAACTTTCGATTCTGCGATCGGATTCTCCCGACGACTCCGAAATCTTAACATAGTCCGGTCTGCAAACAATGATTTTGGAGAAATATGGCGAGAAACATTTCAATGCCGGCGAACAACATCATCTGTACTTCCAGGTTCTTGCGCTTACTGGACAATTTGAAACTGCAATTGAATTCCTATCTCGACTCGAACTGAGAAATACCGTACACATGTCGTTCACATTGCTCTCATCCTGAATGAGCTGTTTCTGCTTGGATGCACCAAAAATGTCCAGGAGCCATTATAGTTCAAAAAGGGATCCTTCAGGGAGAGACTAAAAGTGCTGGCTAGCGATTTCAGCGACAGATTGCGAGGTAAGACGGGACTGCATCTTATTGTTTCCTGCACAATTTTCACATTCACACTTTAATCCTTAGGAAACAAAATTGAATGTGGTGAACCCCAAATGATTGCGACTTTCTATCTACTGAACATTTCTGCTGGCTGTTTCCACCCTGAATTGCCTATTGTGTTGACCGGATCCGAGAACGAAACCGTGAGAATCTGGCATTCGGGAACCTACCGCCTAGCTAGAGACATGTCTGAATAACGAATTCGAACGTGTCTGGACCATTGCCTGCATGCGAGGAATTAGCGTAGCTACAAAAAAGAAATGAGTGAAGTGAAGACTGAACACTCCCTTAGAAAAATGAAAACATCTCGCTGCTTCTTGTTCTTAAACGATTATTTTATTAAAGCAATGTTGGAAAAAAAAATTGTATTTATGATTTGATTTTGATACCGTTTTTGGTGGTAGCCTAGACACGATACACTTCTACGCTATAGCGTAGCTTTTGTATGGTCCGGATCGAGTTGCAGAGCAAGTTCAAAGTGCAAAATACCCTTTTCTAGATTGTCACTGTAGTACAGGCGCAATCAACGAACATAAATAGCATCGGCTGATGTGGTATCGTTCTTCTTGACCCTGACTCGACTATCTTCTCTCTCAATCTGTGCGACCTGTACGGTGTCGATAATATTGACGAGGATGCAATTTGATTCGAATGGATGTGCGCGCAGCGCGCATCGACCAGGGCATTGTGATAGTTGCAGAGCATCATTTGGCATGCAGCACGATTGCATTACTAGGCAGCTGAATCGGGGCATAGTGAAATTGCATCCGAGTATAGTTTTAGTGCAGCCTGATAGTTTTGTTATTTGTATTGGTCATTGCCCTGCTTCTCCACATACTCCCTTGTGACAACGTCGTCTCTAAAAGATGAAAGTGATATTCCTGTATAATGAATAAAACTTAAAAGACAAACGTTGGTCTTAAGATGGCAGTAGTAACTTACCCACTAATGGCCATCATCACTGGCTATCAGAACATTTTGATAGCCACTTCGTGGACTTCGTGGAGCCAATGTTAAACGACCATTCTGTCTGAATAAACACCAACAGATCTGGCTGAATTCCTCGATTCTTCTCAACTGTCGATACGTATGAATTTGTTATCAAAAGGTACCACTTTCACTTCACTGCAAATACTTAAAACCACTGAAAATATAAAACTACAAGGGATTAAACATAAAACATAACCATTTTATGTACCTATGAACGAGCTGTGTCCTTCACGCTTCAAATTTAAGTATTACAAAATTTATTTTAAACTGAAAGCGTAGTACTTATTGAAATCTTTTATCATAAAAGTCCCAAAAAGTTGTCTGTTATTCTTTTATGATTTTTAACAGATTTCTTAAAAGATTTTGGCTTGCTGAATACCAAATAGGCGATTTATAAAAGATTTTCAGTATGTTCGAATTTTTTGACAGTTCATAACAGATTTCTTAACAGATTTAATAACAGATTTGGCTTGCTGAATACCAAATCTGTTATTCATAAAAGATTTTTTGACAACTTAAACTTTTGTATGGGAATTCATAACAGAATAACAGAATAAAAGAATAAAAGATTTCGCCGAATAGCCCCAATTACCACATCAAACAATTCCAGAACCTCATTTGCTTTTACTTTTAAGTTCCGAATTCGTTCTATGAACTCCGAAATATTTTTGACGCTTTTGTTTTCAATCTGTGTGTAGTTTTCCAACTCGTTAGTTTCAGAGTTTCAAAACTACACGCAGAAAACAATTAGCAATTTTTTCGGTTGGTGCATCTATATTAGATATAATTGGGCGAATACTTAGTTTTGGTTTATGTGTTTTTGGTAAACCGTATAACTTCGGGACTGACGGGTTCGCTACCATAAGTTTCCACTTCACTTTTGGTCCAAACACATGAAAAATCTCTTTTAGAAGTGCGGATGTTCCTTTAACCATACGAGGCAGTGGGTGTTTCTTTAGTTCAAAAAAAATTTGTGCTGATTTCACACATTCCATTATAACTAAATCTCATCCTTTGTCCTATTTCATGTAAAAACAGTCTCTTTTTCGAAGTTTCTTGATGATGTTTATATGTTTCGATTGTTTGTTTTTAATTTTTTGTTCGGCCATAACAGCTCTTTGTTTTTGTTGTTTCAGATAAGAACTTGATTCCTGTCTCTATATCTGCAATTACATATATCTTCCACTGGTAATGTCTTTGATGTTATTGATAATTGAAGTCCATTTTGTAGAAGATTTAATTCATCGTCATCAAATGATTGAGATGAAATGTTTCGTACAAACTTTTTCTTATCTTCTTCAAAATCAAGCCTCCGTTCATCATTCCTTCCACTCGTGTTACTATTGCTAACTAACTTTTTGAACTTTTTATCCAGCTTTTTTTCTTTTTCTTAAGCTGGTTTTTATGATTTTGTCACTACACTTATCAAGAAATTCTAACAACATTGCTATATTTATTTAAAACTAGCTGACCCTGCAGACTTCGTACTGCCTCAATCGATAAATAAAAGCTCTAGCCTTTGGTATACCCCTACTACTCTGCCCGCTACCCTCTACCCGTTAACCCAATACCCACTTCCCGCTTTGCGCTACCCTAGTAACCACTATGATTGTCCCCCTTATTTGCTGATTTTCACGTTAGATTGGTCCAAAAATTTGATTTTACTCAGACTATACCTATCTAAAGTGAAAATTTTATAAAAATGCATTGAGGATTGAGCGGATATAGAGTCCCTACCGGACATACAAACTTAAGAATGCAGCTTGAATTGTATGCAAAAACTTGATTTAAGGTCTTGAAGTTCTTCGTGCTCTCGCAGAGTTTTCCAAGTTCCTAATCAAAAATTTTCCATTTTGCCATTTGAAAATCAATGCACCTACAAATACAAGCAATTTTCCTTTTGAAAACCAAAGAGTTTTCTGAGTTTCTCATAAAGAACCTTCTTTTTTTCTATTCGAAAACCAATTTTGAAATCTTCCAGTTTTCCATTTGAAAACCATGCAATTTTCGCTTTGAAAACCAATATTCGTAATGCGAAATTTTCATGCACGTAGATTGTGGAAACTTAAATCCATGCCTTTTTAAAATATCGATGTTAAAATTTTCTTTTGACCCGAAAATCGTGCCCAAGAATTCGCGTGTAAACATTGACTTGATCCAAACGCTTAAGTAGGAGTTCAGCCTTATATATAATAAGAACAAGTACCATGAAATGGATGTGGTCTATAAAAATGACAACAAATTATTGAATTTACTTGGTTCTACAAAGGACAAAACAACAACTTTGAGTAAGTCAGGGATTTACATGGTTGAATGTGGTGATTGCAATCGTTAATACTATGGCCAAACAAAACGTAGCATAGAGACAAGATTCAAAGAACACATGAATTGTGTCCGTCTCAATCAGCCACAAAAATCTGCGATTGCGTCACACATTTTAAATGATGATCATAACAACATAAACATCGAAAATGTAACCCTACTAAAACAATTAAAAGACTATAGACGTTTGGATGCGTTTGAATCGTTTTACATACAAAAAGACACAAATGCACTAAATTTAGACAACGGTAATATTGAGTCTTGCCTGCTTAATATAATGTGCCAAAGACAAAATTAAAAGAAGAGAAAAGTACCGCTTTCAATGTTGATGCTACTCATTACTCAACTAAGCTTAGTCGCGATTGCTGATGATGGAGTGCATACGCTCTGAAATGCATTCAGGTTAGTTACGTGTTTGTTTATTTCGTTTTGCGTTAAATGTAGTGTTTTTTTGTAAAATTAAATTTAAACAAATGTGTATCGACTCAATGAAGTCAAAATAAGGTGTGATTAATTATATTAATACAATTTATCGGACTTCATGCCGTTCAACGTCGAACTGTTATTGTTTCATTTAACTACAATTCAGAAACCATTATTATGTCCAAGTTAGAATTGCTTAACATTTGATAAAGAACAGTGTACTTAGAGGGGATGCTATCAGCATTAAGGTGGCAGATGTTTAAACCATTATGAGCGTTACACAAAACATTGCAAGTGGATCTAATGTTACTAGGACTAGCATGAAACATATTTAGATAATCTGAATACCACACTCTTACAAAAAAAATTTCAAATATAAAGTTAATTTTGTTGCAGGTCTATGGTAAAGTCAAAATTATATTCATTATCTATTAAATGAGAATCAATTAACTACAGCAGCAAGTTCATCATATTGTAATATTCGGCTTGGTCCGACAATTAAAACTTATTCACTTTTTAAATAAAACACAAATTCACTTTATTCAAATCACTCACAAACTTATTTATTCAACACTTTCAATTATAACTTTTCAAACACAGTGTACTTTACTTATCGCAGTTCACAATCAACTAACTCTTCGCTGCCAAACGGGCTCTTTATACAGGGTGATTCACGAGCGTTGTGCCAAAAAGCTAGAGCGTGTAGGTTGAGTTGAGACAAGAAAAAAATCGTATGGGAGGGGGGGGTCTATTCCCCCCCGTTTAGCCGGGAGGGGCAATTTTCTGAAAAATTGACTTCTTTTGTTTAAAAAAATATTTAAAATCAACGGCTTCGTTTACAACACCGTGCTATACCTTTCTGAAAAGCCAAAAGCTTCTTCTTTCACCTTGTTTTCAAATTAAATTGTTTTAACAAACAGTTTAAAAAAAATAAATTTTCAAACTCAAAATTTTCAAAAAAAAGCAAAAAAAAACATTTTTGAACTAATTTTTGTCAAAATTTTATGTAATTAAGTACTAATTTTGTTTTAAAAATTCAGTGTGTTTGTTAATTTTTAGTCAAAAACAGAAAACCGGATGCAAAACTGTCTTTTCGTTTTTGAGAAATTAAGAAAAAATCAAAACCACTTTTTTCTAAAAAAATCTTTGTTTTTATTTTTACCCATCTGGACTTTTAGTTTAATTTATTAGTTTAATTTATAAATTTAATTTTTTGTGATTGGAGTTTTATGAGGACTCAATAAAGTAGAAAAGTATTGGATTTTCCCTGGATTAATCATTTTTTTCATTGATAACGTCTGCCATTGACCTTTCACTTCTAGCTCTCAGTGTTCTCATCGGCGGATTCTTGAAAACATGCTACGACTTGGGCGCCATCTATTGGGATATCTTTCAGCGTAGAGTCTTTCAGCTTCCCGATCTCGACAATAAGTTAAACCGTAGCAGAAGTTTCTGTCCGCTAACTCTTCTCGAGCGTATGAGTTTGTTATTGTTATGTGTTGATGAGTTAATATTTTAATTGTAAATGGTAGTTTAGTAAATATGCGATGCCTTTTATTTACCTATAGGTTGTTAATTTTTTTTTCATTCAAGAAAAAATGCGGTTTAATTATCTTAAGCCCCTAGCAGGTAGAACTCTTCGCCAGTGAGTGGCCGCGGCCCCAGGTATAGTGAGTAGTAGTAGTATAGTATAGGTAGTAGTAAGTACAGGTCAGTTTTCAGACGTTATCAATGAACGAAATGGTTAATCCAGGGATAATTTAATACTTTTCTACTTTATTGAGTCCTCATAAAACTCCAATCACAAAAAATTAAATTTATAAATTAAACTAATAAATTAAACTAAAAGTCCAGATAGGTAAAAATAAAAACAAAGATTTTTTTAGAAAAAAGTGGTTTCGGTTTTTTCTTAATTTCTCAAAAACGAAAAGACATTTTTGCACCCAGTTTTCTGTTTTCGACTAAAAATTAACAAACACATTGAATTTTAAAAACAAAATTAGTACTTAATTACATAAAATTTTGAAAAAAATTAGTTCAAAAATGTTTTTTTTTGCTTTTTTTTTGAAAATTTCGAGTTTGAAAATTTATTTTTTTTAAACTATTTGTTAAAACAATTTAATTTGAAAACAAGGTGAAAGAAGAAGCTTTTGGCTTTTCAGAAAGGTATAGCACGGTGTTGTAAACGAAGCCGTTGATTTTTAATATTTTTTTAAACAAAAGAAGTCAATTTTTCAGAAAATTGCCCCTCCCGGCTAAACGGGGGGGAATAGACCTTCCCCTCCCATACGATTTTTTTCTTGTCTCAAATCAACCTACACGCTCTAGCTTTTTGGCACAACGCTCGTGAATCACCCTGTATAACAAAAATACTTGGTTCTAGAAACTACTATATTGGTTCTTGGAGAAGCTTGAATGTTCCAGAAGCTTACACTTACAAACAAAAATACTGGGATACTGGGTCGATCCTCAACTCTCGTTCAGTGAAGACTACAAGCGGAGAAATTCCATTTCTAAAAGTATATTTACAGTGCAAAGCGTTGAAGTACCAAGTTATCCACTTGAATATATAAGAGTTCCATAGCACGGCGGTAGTGCATCGGATTGCCAATCCAGGGGTCGTGGGTTCGTTTCCCACTCGAAGTAGAGTTTTTTTATTTTCTATTTCGATTCGAGATGATCAATTTCGTGCATACGATGACGAAAGAGAAGGCTAAAGTGGCATCAGGTGATGTTCCACCAACAACCAAATCACCGATGAAGGAAAACACCGCAAGTGAGATAGAAGGGAAGTTGAAGAGAAGGCGGGGCTTCAAACCGACGCCGAATAATTTAACGTTTAAAAAACCAGCTACCACCTCAGCTATGCTGAAAACTGGGGTGGATGACATCAAGATCGCAGCTAAAACAACGGCAACAGTAAATGCACAAAAACAAGTGCAAGACGACTCTTCCGATGAAGAGTCAGTTAGGACAGAATATGTGTCCGAGGACGGAGAGGGGCTCTACAGGTCCGGAGGTAGCAACAAATTCACTCTCCTATCAACTGATGCTTCAGACGAGGAGGTAGAGGAAGCCCTCGTTAGCAAACAAAAAAAAATTAACCAGTGCGAAGAGGTACTGAATCAGCTGAAGGAGGAAATAAAGCCCCTTCTCCTGCACCTTAAACAGAAGCAGGAAGCGCGTCGTCAAACGGAGGCAGCTGAAAAAGCAAGAAAGCTTCAGGCGCAACAACAAAACAAGCAGCAGCACCAAAAACAACAACAACAGCAACACAAGATCCAGGAAACAACAAATTCGGCGCCGGTTGCAGTAAACCAGCAAAAACAACAAATACAACCACAGCAGCAGAGATTGAGTAAAAAACAAAAGCGTAATGCCAAAAAAGTAAATGCAGGAGCGGAACAGGTCCAGAAGCCTGCAACAACTGAAACAGGCCCCTACGAGGAGGGCCCTACCACGTCAGCAGCAGTCGGGCAGCAGCAGGAGCAATTGAGTCAACACCAACAACAACAACAACAACAACAACAACAACAACAACAACACCAGAAACAGCCACAGTCTACTAATTACAAAAATGTGCCACCAATCAGGACCCATAAGGTCGACCTCGAAGATCTAAAAAAGGTATGTAAGTCGGCCACTAATGGTAGTTTTAACATTAAAATTATAAATGACAAAGAAAAAAGGTATTCGGTGCAATGCTTCACATTGCCAGAATACAACATTGTGAAAGAGTATTTGAAGGAGGCCACAGCTGAGTTCTTCAGCTTCACGCCTCGCAGCGAAAAATTAAAAACGGTCCTCTTAAAGGGCATCAGTTCCTGCACGGAACCTGAGGCGCTCTTAGATGAGCTCCGTCGAAAAGCGAGTGACGATCTCGAGTTTATCGGGGTCAAGCCGTTTTCGACGGTCAAGTCCAGGCGTGGGGGTTACAAGCTCCCAATGTTCTTAGTAACGTTATCGCCCCAAAGCAAGTTGGATAGTCTAAGGAGTATTTCCATCCTCGACTACCAAGTTATAAGATGGGAAAGACTAATGAGGCACGACGACATGCTACAATGCATGCGCTGCCAAAGGTTCGGCCATGCCGCAGCCAACTGCGAAATGCAGATGCGCTGCGTCAAGTGCGCAGAAACCCACAATAGGGGGGAATGTCAGTTAGGAATGGAGCGGGTTGAAGACTTAACCCAGCTCAAGTGCGTTATCTGCGGGAACGAGGGGCACCCTGCCAACTATAGGGGCTGCCCTAAGGTCCAACAAATTAAAGAGAAACAGGCCAGCCAGAAGGCCGTAGAAAGTCGACCAATACGACAAGCTCCGACAACAAAATCATTCGTGAGGCCCGATATTTCTTACGCTAACTCTGCGAAAGGAATGGGTAAAGCGAGACAGGCTCCACCACCGGTCGCCCCACAGGCCCAAGAGCCTAAGGCACCGGCGGGGCAGCCAGACATTGTGGCCTTGTTGGTTGCCATTCAAGGCCAACTAGCAGGACTGCAAAGTCAGATATGGGAGCAAGCCGGAAGAGTAGATAAACTCTACTCTATGATGGCTGGCCAAGCGCAACTTCAGGGTTAAGGGCGCGCTGCCGGAGACGCGCCTAAGGATCCTAGCTGTGAATGTAAATTCACTGATTAGGATTGAACGCCGAGCTTATTTGTTCCAGTTGTTGAAAGACCACAGTCCCGATGTGTTCATGGCTAGCGAAACCAAGCTAAACCAGAAACACAAACTGACTAATAACAAATACAATATCGTAAGAAGGGATCGACCCGGCTCTACCCAAGGAGGCGGTGTTGCAATCTTCATACGTAAGGGCATTAATTATAAAGTCATATACAATAATGACTTGCGAAAGCTCAGGACGCTAGAAGTTTGCGTCGTATGCATCTCTCTCACTCAAGGGAAGAAGATGTATATGATTGCGGCTTATGCGGCTGAAGCTCCGCAGGCTAATATCTTTATTTCAGAGCTCGAGATTCTTTTCAGAGTACTAAAACTGAGCTTGGAAGAAAACTACTTCGTTATGGCCGGAGACTTGAACGCCAAACATGAAGATGGGGGAAATCAAACTCATAATCCAAGAGGTAATCATCTTTTTAATTTGATGAATCTTTGCAGTGTTGAATATGGTGTCGACCTACTGGCTACTGAAAGGCCATCGTTCCCAAGGAGCGGTTCTTTCCTGGACCTTTTGCTGTACGATACCAGACTGACAATAACGGACAAAGTGGGTAATCACCCTCGAAACTGCTTACAGACAATCGAGTACGACAGTGATCACTGTGGCTTGGCTGCTGTAATTCAGATTCCGAACGAGCGCGTGGAGTTGGATGAATACGTTCCAACGTATTCTTACAATTACAGTAAGATGCGCTGGCCTCGTTTCACCAACGCCCTAGCGAGAGAACTCCGTTCGAGTGACATAGCCCCACCAAGTAACAGAAACCTAACGAACAACGAAATCGACCAACATCTACAACAGATGGACGAAATTATAAAACGAACAATGGAACGGACAATACCGAAATACAAGGAACGCGACCAAAACGACGTCTACAGAAACGCGACTATAGACGCACTTCACAGACATAAAAGTGGACTACTGACAAGACTGAAAAACTTGTACAGACGCTTCACAGACCCACACGACCTGGAGATTAGGGCGCTGAAGTCGTCGATCAAAAACGTAAATCAGCTGATCAAAGAAAATTATAGAGTATCTATCAATTTGTTTTGGGACAACAAAATTCGGGCCGTTAATTCTAGCGACCCGAGTATGTTTCCCCAAATCAATAAGATATTTAGAAAAAATAATCAGAACGACCTTCCGTGCCTGAAACTCCAGAGAACTATAGAGAACAGAGACGTACTCCTGACAGCGCAAATTGATCCTGAGGAAGCCGTCTTGGACGATGAATTCTTTGTGATTGAAGATCCGCAGGAGAAAGTGGAGACAGTTGGTGCTGCTTTCCAGCAAGTGTATAAGGTGAATGCTTGCACTCGCCCGAACCACGACCTGGAGAACAGAGCCTTACTTCATCACTTCTACCTGAGGAATGATATTTCGCATTGGCGATCCGAGAACCGTGGTTTTACCCGGTTTGATGACGATCTCTTAGCAAACGCTATAATCGCCGAACGAACGGGCGCAAGTCCCTTGCTCATCACGAAGGTAGAACTCCAGCTTATCTTCGATTCAATAAAGAATAAGAAGTCAGCAGGTGTCGACGGTATATCCAACATTGTACTAAGACACTTACCGATTGAGGCAATAGACATATACACCACTCTGTTCAACAACGCGCTGAATAATGCATATTATCCAGAGCGTTGGAAGACAGCTGTGGTTCATCCTCTCCCGAAAAAGGGAAAGGACAACTCCAATCCGTCAAATCTTCGGTCAATAAGTCTTCTTCCAAGCATCAGCAAGGTATTCGAAAAGGTAGTCAATAGGGCTCTGAATGAGTGGGCTTCGGACAACAAAATAATTCCGGATAACCAGTTCGGGTTCAAGGCGGGACATGACACTATTCATGCCGCGTCTAAGCTCGTTTCTGATATCCAATGGAATAAGTCCAAGAAACAATGCACGGGTGCTGTTCTGGTTGATTTAGAGAAGGCCTTCGACACCGTATGGTTAGAAGGTTTGTACCTAAAACTCACCAGACTAGGCATCAGTAAACCATTATTGTATATGCTTTATGATATGCTCAACGGTAGGAAGTTTGTTGTCAAAAGTGGCAATGTAACTTCTACCACCACCTTTGAAATCAAAAACGGTCTTCAACAGGGAGCGGTGAACTCGCCGATCCTCTTCAGCATTTACACCAGCGATCTGATAGGTAGCCTCACCCAGGCAATTGCGTATGCCGACGACCTGATTGCGTACAGAACTGCCCCAAAGGTCGAAGTCATTAGAACTCTCTTGCAGAGTGACTTCGAGAAGATTCAGCGATACTGCGATGACTGGAAACTGAAAATAAATGTCCAGAAATGCGAGACAATTCTGTTCCGGACCCCGTTGGCTGGGGCCACGAGGGATACGCGCAAGAATTGGCGCAAGATGGTCATCGTTGGGCCTCACGGACAGCGATTAACGTGCAAAAGTGAAGTGAAGTACCTCGGTATCTGGTTGGATCAGTATCTGTATTTCGACAGACATATAGATGCTGCTCTGACTAAGGCCAGAGGAGCCTTCGCTCTGACGAAACGGCTGTTTTGCAGCAGTCGGCTTGACCCCAGAGTAAAGGTAATTTGCTACATGGCCCTCATACGGCCGATGATCGTTTATGGCTGTCCAGTGTGGTTCAACGTTGCACCATCTCAAATGGAGAAGATTCGGGTGTTCGAGAGGCAGTGTCTTCGGCGCTGTCTCGGTTTGTATCGGACACCGGAATCTTCTTATGTACATTACTATCCTAACGAGGTTCTGTACAACGAGGCTCGTATCAACAGAATTGACAATTTCGTGATAAAACTTGTTCGGGGTCACATTGCGAGAGCTATGACTTCGGCGAATAATTTGATCTTTGGGGCGTTCTATCCGAACGACGAATATTTTGATAGTGCACGCTCGAGCGGCTTCATTCCACCAGAGGCATTCCTCCATTTAGATAAATGCGGTCTGATACAGGACAGATTGGCGATCCCGCTAATCTACCACGTCAGGCGGAGAACCGTCGATCGGCGGCTCCTTTACCATCGCGACGTCCTCGCACAGCACGGAGCAGAGCTCCTTCGGTTCAGTAGGGCTGTGTCCGAACGGGACCGAATCGATAGGGTGAAGCAGGAGCACCAGTTCTGGTGGCTTCAGTCAGCACTTGACAATGAGTAGTCGGGGTGGGGTTTGACTGTTTGAGCCTTGGCCGGCTTACATACTTGTTTAAGTCTAAGGGTTTTGGGTTTAGGTTTAAGTAGAGTAGGCATGGTGGCACATACATTGACAAGGACAACTAATAAAAAATAAAAAAAAAAATAAAATAAAAAAAAAATAGAAATAAAAAAAAAAAAATACACAAGAAAAGAAAAGAAAAAAAAATATACAAAAACTTGAAATTGTAAAAAAAGAAAAGATAGAGATTTGCTGCTGTGGTTGTTCTAGTTTGTAAGTAGTTGTTAGGTAGAATAGGTAGTTTTAGTTAATTTTAAGTTTTATTTTTAAGGACCTAATTTTAAGTAGTATGTAAGAAAAAATAAAAATGATATTGAGTTAGTTTTTTGCAATTTTCTAACAAATTCAAAATATAAATAAAAAATAAAGCAAAATAGTTCATAAGCCGAAAGGCATTAATTTTAAGTAAATCATGAATTCCTTAGAGCGCCCGGTTAGGGCCAGTAAGTTAAATATAAGATTTTAGATGATAAGCTAGTTTTGAATTCCTTTGTCTAGAATAAGTAGTTATAAGTGAATTGAATAAAAAATGAATTTTGAAAAAAAAAAAATCGAAAATGTAACCCTACTAAAACAAGTAAATGACTATAGACGTTTGGATGCGTTTGAATCGTTTTACATACAAAAAGACACAAATGCACTAAATTTAGACAACGGTAATATTGAGTCTTGCCTGCTTAATATAATGTGCCAAAGACAAAATTAAAAGAAGAGAAAAGTACCGCTTTCAATGCTGATGCTACTCAACTAAGCTTAGTCGCGATTGCTGATGATGGAGTGCATACGCCAAGATGCGTTTTTGCGATGACGATAGTTGACTATAGTTTTTGTGTCAAAAAAAAAATGGTTGATGTGTCATAGTTGAAATAGTTAGAAATGGTTGAAATAATCCAAAAACGCTTTTTAGTTAGGTTTGGTTGAGCTGTCAAACAAGAAAAACCAAAACAAATCTTTTGAGGTTACATTATTCTTTTGATCATAATAATTGAAACAATTTTCTTTGCTCTAAATTTATTCCAAAAATTCAAGAATGATCCTGATATTGTAAGTTTTCAAAGACAATTGAAATAAGAACATAGGGGAGAGTGGGTATGTTTGGGACACTTTTCGAATACATTAAATTTGCCGAGATCTTATAGATCGTATCTGAGCAAAATTGATTTCTAAAGATAAAATAACATTTTGGCAACCTATTTTTAGTTAAAAAGAAGGCGAAACTCCGACAGAAGAAAAGCAAAAAATTAATTTCATGAACCAACTCACTTTGTCCCATTCCTCCTACAAGCAGGAGGGTTGGGACAACTATGGGGTGGAATGGGACACTTTTCGAATACATTACATTTGCCGAGATCTTATAGATCGTATCTGAGCAAAATTAATTTCTAAAGATAAAATAACATTTTGGCAACTTATTTTCAGCTATAAAGAAGGCGAAAGTCTGACAGAAGAAAAGCAAAAAATCATTTCATGAACCAACTCACTTTGTCCCATTCCTCCTGCGAGGAGGAGGATTGGGTTTGTCCCATTCCTCCTGCGATCAATAGGATTGGGACAAGTATAGGGTGGAATAGTGATGTCCCAATCATCCTGCGTGGCACTTTATATAAATAATTTATAATATCACTTTTCGTGTGGCAATAATTAAACAAAACAACGATGAATTCACTTAAAAAATGGTGTTGCTACCTAATTATTACACTCTTTTGCGCAGTAAGTTCACACATTAAAAAAAAAATTCACTCAAAGTTTACACAGATGTTTTACTTTTTATGCACAAATTACCTTTTTTTAATCTCCACTCCGTAATTTTTTTCCTAGACACAACTTGTTTTGTTGAGGGATGGGGACAGACTGAAGACAGAATCTGTCATACAAGGAAAGAGAAAAAAAAAGGTAGGAATTGAGAAAATGCCTAAGTCCCATTCCTCCTGTGTCCCAAACATACCCACTCTCCCCTATTTATTTATTTTTGAACAACCCACAGCAAGAAAGGCAAATAGAATATTCGAACTGAAGACCACCCTCCATAAGGAAATCTTCAAGTTGTTCCATGTAAGCCAGTTCCTGATATTCTCCTAATTGCTTCCAGATTCGCTGAAAAACCATCAAATCAATACCTAGTTCGTGCTTTTATATAAATAAACGGAGATAGTCTTTATTTTCTGATACTAATGAAACATTTTTTGTATGGTCGACAGAATACATAAAAGAAATAATAACAATGAGGGCTATGACTTTTTCTTGTGTCTCGGATTTGCCGATCAAATTTTTCAAACGTCCTCGCTGAGTTTGTTCGCATGTTTCTTGTTGATTGTCTTTCAGCTTACTGATGGCTTCGTCCTTCTCCCGGACACTCTTGTACATCGCATTGATCTTCTCCTGCGACGGTTGATTGCGCTTCTGCTCGGCTTCCAGCATTGCCTCGACTTCGGTCAGCTGGTTGTCAGTGATGGTGCATGCATACTTGAGTCGTTTTCGTAGTTGTCTTCGAGGTTTTTGAGCTTGATTTCGATAGCTGAAATTGCATCGATGACGTTTGAGGACTTTTCCCGCTTTTCGTTGAGTTCACGAAGGAGTTTCTTGTTCTCCAAACGATGAGCATGTGCAATTTGTTCGATGACCTAAAGAATACAATTTTTGGAGATGAAAAACCTTGCCTCAGATTTCGATTGGAAGAGATTGTGACCAGGGAGAGATTGATATTCTTGAAATTGGTGCTGACTTTTAAGTCACTTGGAAAGGCCATCATTTCTTTGGCGTGACTCTCCTCGCAGTGACTGAGGATTTTCAAGTATGTCTCGTGGACATTGTGGCATTGTCCTCGTGAAATGGTGTGACTTCGCAGTTAAGTTCATAGCCTATAATACCCATGGACCAGAAGTCACAGCTGATCTGTAAGTAGTTTTTAGCATCAATGTTTTGTTTAAAATTCGAGGTTTGAAAGAACTTACGCTATGCTAGGATTTGGTCAATCTGCAATAGGAAATTGTCTCGAGCAGTTCTGGAGCAATGTAATCAAGAGTTCCAACCGGCGAGGAACTGTGCACATCGGGATTTCAAAAATCTTCCAGTTTGATGGCGGTCGATTAGAATGTTTTCCGGTTTGATGACGCGATGGACAAAGCCCATGCAATGGAGAGCATGAATGGCAAGAGTCAGGTCGGGCAGATAGAATCGATAGAGTGTACATTGGGAAAACGTGAGAATTTATTCTGATTTTGAAAAGAAGAAGATTCCCTTCGGATTTTAAAACCAGAATGTTTTTACGAGTACACACTACACTACACATTTTGAAACCAAAAAAAAAAAAATGCACGAGAGAAATTTCCTCATGATTTGTTTTCGTTTTTCTAATGAAGTTCCTTTTACAAAATCTTCGGCGAAACAAAGTTCTTTTTTTCCGACAATTTAAAATTTGTAAGGGGAACCTTATTTTCTTTGTTTTGTAATGAAATAATTGAAGACGAACAAATATCCTCTGATTGTAATTAAACTCGCGGCGGTACGGATACGGACGACTACGCGGTTGTAAAAAATGCACAACCAGAATGTTTTTTTTTTAGATTCCAGATTGACAATTATTAAAGACGCCATTTTACAAAAAAAAAAAACACTTTGACACACCAACCACTTTCAACTCACCTCCTGAGATGGATTGGAATTGGTTAGAGATAGTTTCGATTTGACACATCAACACAGACCGCGAAAACGAAAATTGTGATTACGAATCGTAACTATTGGCGTGCAAAAACGAGAAATATTCAACCATTGTTGATTATAGTTGATTATAGTCAGCGCAAAAACGCACCTCTGGCATACGCTCTGAAATGCATTCAGGTTTGTTACGTGTTTGTTTATTTTGTTTTGCGTTAAATGTAGTGTTTTTTTGTAAAATTAAATTTAAACAAATGTGTATCGACTCAATGAAGTCAAAATAAGGTGTGATTAATTATATTAATACAATTTATCGGAATTCATGCCGTTCAACGTCGAACTGTTATTGTTTCATTTAACCACGATTCAGAAACCATTATTATGTCCAAGTTAGAACTCCTTAACATTTGATAAAGAACAGTGTAGGTACTTAGAGGGGATGCTGCCAGCATTAAGGTGGCAGACGTTTAAACCATTATGAGCGTTACACAAAAAATTGCAAGTGGATCTAATGTTACTAGGACTAGCATGAAACATATTTACATAATCTGAATACCACACTCTTACAAAAAAAAAATCAAATATAAAGTTAATCGGGGCTATTCGGCGAAATTTTTATTCTTTTATTCTGTTATTCTGCTATGAATTTCCATACAAAAGTTTAAGTTATCAAAAAATCTTTTATGAATAACAGATTTGGTATTCGGCAAGCCAAATCTGTTATTAAATCTGTTAAGAAATCTGTTATGAACTGTCAAAAAATTCGAAGATACTGAAAATCTTTTATAAATCGCCTATTTGGTATTCAGCAAGCCAAAATCTTTTAAGAAATCTGAAATCATAAAAGAATAACAGACAACTTTTTGGGACTTTTATGATAAAAGATTTCAATAAGTTCTACGATTTCAGTTAAAAATAAATTTTTTTAATACTTAAATTTGAAGCGTGAAGGACACAGCTCGTTCATAGGTACATAAAATGGTTATGTTTTATATTTAATCCCATAGTTTTATGTTTTTAGTGGTTTTTAGTATTTTCAGTGAAGTGAAAGTGGTACCTTTTGATTACAAATTTGTACGTATCGACTGTTGAGAAGGTTCGAGGAATTCTGCTAGATCTGTCGGTGTTTATTCAGACAGAATGGTCATTTCAAAATGTTTCGGTTGCCAGTGATGATGGGCATTTGTGGGTAAGTTACTACTGCTATCTTAGGACCAACGTTTGTCTTTTAAGTTTTATTCATTATACAGGAATATCACTTTCATCTTTTAGAGAGGGCGTTGCACGCGCGCATCCATTCGAATCAAATTGCATCCTCGTCAATATTATCGACACCGTACAGCATAGAGGACATATATTACCTAGAGGCCTGACTTCGGTGGTTCGCTCTCTTTCGGCCTACAAGCTAGTGTTAATAAAACATCGATTGTTGAGCTAAACGATAGTATCGATAGTTTTTATTTTTTTAATCGATTAATCGATAGACAATCGATAGTATTAAAAAAAAAACACAGTAAGATTCAGTATAACGGCCTACAGGTCTTCCATACAAAATACGACCATAGAGATAATTATAATAAAAAACGGAAGCTAGCCTAATACGTGTTTCCTCAAATTATGAGAAAGAAGACATTAGGGAGTTCCTGTCTCTCTCTCTGAGCTTGTCGCTGATTGGCTGTAAGGTGGAATGGCCAGAGAAAAAAAAGTAAAAGAAACGTCAAAATCAAAATTGTTTTTGTCTCAGAGAGAAAAAGGAACTCCCCATTGAATAAGAAGTACAGGAAGGGGTCTTATGAAAAAGAAGTGAAGCATTTTTCTAAGTAGTGTGAGTTTCACAAATACAAACGCATTACAACAGGGCTGGTCGGCAGTTGAATGGTTAATCTCAGGGGCGCCAAGCGAAATATGATTGAATCAAGATTATATCGATTGTGCATCAATTTTATTTTTCAATTCCAATTCTTTTTTTGGACTACATGGTGTTTTAACGTTCAAGGTGTACATGTACGAGTTTTATTTTATTTTATTTTTCGTTACATTTTCTTCATTTTTCATCTTTAATTCGTCATATTTATTGTCCTTCTTCAGGTCGTTTTAGAGAGCGCATTCTATGAACAAACTGATCAAGTGTTAAAAAGCACAAGAAATTGTGTAGCGCCTAACAAAAATAAATGCGCCCCTGAACTCGAGTTTTTGTTTTTTTGACAGATGAAAATACAAAACAACATTTGACCAATTACAGGTCGGCAAAATGACAACACAGTCAAAGTTTGAAACTACAAAATCCAAAAATTGACATTACAACTTCCCAAAATTGACGTCATCAGAAATTTTTTTTGCCTCACTCACGTACACTGTACATGTAGCTAACACCGCTTCCTATACTTCTTATTCAATGGAACTCCCTAATAGCTTCTTTCTCACAATTTTCGGGGTCAACTCCACCTGTACGAAGTGCTACCGCTGCCGTGCTCTATTATATTATCTCTATGAATACGACAAGAAAATATGCACGTTGACATCAATTATGTAGTATAAAAATAAAAAGACACATGAACATGTAACTCCCTCTGGATATTCAATAGGTAGGTCGTTACTCGTTGGCAGAGTGCAAACCTAAGAACTCATTTTTAGCACATTCATTGAATATATAAACTATCGATTAAATTTCGAAACTATCGATAGTCCCGATAGTTCAAAACAATCGATTAATCGATTAAACTATCGATGTTTTATTAACACTACTACAAGCTGAAATTTTTCACATTTATACCTTAAAAGTGCATAAGTGTTAGTTTCCCAATGCATTTCTTATGGGACCTCTCACTAATACTTATGCAATTTTAAGGCCTGTTTGCTCATTACAGTCGTGGTGTAAAACCTCTAGCTCAAATTTCAAAAAAGTAGATTCCGTTTGGCTCAAATTTTTCAAAAAAACCTTAACACGCAAAAAAATTCATGTAATATGAAAAATAAATACATTGCCTTGTTTCTTTGCACTTTAAGCATATAATTACATTATTGTTTAAAAATATTTGTATCAAAAATATTAAAAATCTTAAAAAGAACGCAAAAAATCGAAATAGTATGCGACACCCTTAGGAATGCTTAGGAACAAACAACATAAATACAATCGGGCCTTTAGCCTCGTATTTGCTATGGTGAAAGTTTTGACAGCTAATGTCAACAATAAATATTTGACCAATTAAATAAAAAAATGCAAAGAAACGGCTTTCATTTATTAAAGAAAGACATTAATCGTCAATATTAGGTATTTTTCAAATATTGATTCAAATAGTAGGTTTTGCATTCTTATTCTTACATATTCGTTATCATTATTTCAATAAATTAATATTGTTCGTGTTCCATTGTTAATCATTAATTAAGCAAAATGTTTGAAGCACGCCCTTCTATCAGCAATAACACTGAAAAAAGTCCTTGATACCATCAAGAATCTTCTTAACGAAGGAACTTTCGAAAGCAGTGATTCAGGACTCCAACTCCATGCAATGGACAATTCGCATGTCTCATTGGTGTCTCTAAGCCTTTATGTTTGAGTCAGAATCAAGAAAAAGTGTCTGACTACGAAATGAAGCTGATGAATCTCGACCAGGAGCATTTAGGAATTCCAGAGGCTGAATAAAGCTGCGTAGTCCGATTACCATCAATGGAGTTCGCTCGCATTTGCCGAGACTTGGCCCAATTCGGCGAACCGTTGTAATCTGCCGCACTAAGGAAGGAGCCAAATTCTCCGCTTCCGGAGATGTTAGATCGGTGAATGTGAAATTGGCTCAAACATCAAACGTTGACAAAGAGGAGGATGCCGTTACCATTGAGATGCAAGAACCAGTAACACTTACATACATTCGCATGTCGCTACTTGAATGCATTCACAAAGGCAACACCATTATCCAACCAAGTGACACTATCTATGTCTTTCAGATGAATGATTCGGAACATCTGAAGACTACTCCAATCACATAATGGATGTACACATATCAATAGAAAATTTCATTGCGTACGAATCAAACGAAGAAGTTGGCTTTGACCGATGACGCTGAAATAAAACAGGAGTTGGGCATGAACATCACTGAAGACGATGACAAAGATTTCGATTTGAAGGACCAGGAGCTGTTGGTAAGTGTTGTCGTTGTTCTCCTCAATCAGTTTTGTCATAATGACAATCATTCAAATAATAGGAAGAATACACGGATTCCATGGATTTCTTTTCGATTGATGATGAACCTTATGTAAAGGACGATCTTGAAACTACACACGAACCTTTCGAAATGACACTTTGTGAAGGCGAGAAGGGTTCAGGTCCCGATTTTCAATCTCAAAGTGAAGAAAGAGCCTTTGAAGGAGATGACAACGAACCAGACGACCCAAGCGATGAGGAAATACTTCGTTCCAAAATTTCTTGCAAGTTCTGCGGAGAAAAATTTGAATATGTGAAGAATATGCGCCAGCACGATTTTGGCCTCGCTAAAAAGAAGAAAATCCACGTATGTTCCTTCTGTGGGAAAACCTTCAAAAAGAAATCCGGTCTTGATATTCATGCGTTACTGCACAAGGGAGAGAAGCCTCACAAATGCGACATTTGCGGCAGTGCATATACTTGCAAACAGAATCTAGTTGTGCACATTCGACGGCACACTGGAGAAAAACCATTCAAATGTGATTACTGTGACAGACGTTTTGCTTCATCCACTGAACGAATATCTCATATGCGAACTCACACTGGCGATCGACCTTTTGTTTGTGAAATTTGTGGCAAGGGACACACGTCGTCGTCCCAACTCACTGGACACATGAACAGGCATTTCGATGTAAGGAATCATGTTTGCGAGATTTGCGATAAGCGATTCAGGAATTCATATAATTTGAAAATGCATAGACTGACACACGAAAAGGGACCTCGACTGTATAATTGTAAGCAATGTTCGGCGTCCTTTAAAACAAACAACAGCCTGACGCAGCACATAAAGATACATGAGAAGGTGAAGAAGTATGTTTGCAAGGTCTGCGGTCGAGCCTTTGCACAGCATCCAGGATTGTACAGTCACATGAAGTCGCACGCCTCCGTTGCTAGCTATTATAAGTGCTGGGAGAAAATAAAATGAAAGTTAATTCCAAATTTGTGTTTTGATTACTTTTCTCATAGGGGCGCTATTATAACAAATGGAGTACATAGAATTCAGGGAAACAGGGAGCTTTGAGGAATAAAGAGAGCGGCGCGACAGCTCTTGAAGAGCCAAGGCCTAAGTGGCTTGCTCTCATCAACAATTCTCTGAGTGCGTGTGAAGAATTGAGGGGACCTACAATTTAACGCCGATTCGTAGCGGTAAAGGTGAGAAGCACTTTTTCATGACAGATTGATACTCTTGGATGTTCTGTCAGGTCTTCCCAAGAGGCAGTACCCGTGAAAGATGAAATAAAAACTTTATGGGCGC
Organism: Sphaerophoria taeniata; assembly: GCA_943590905.1. NCBI lineage: Eukaryota > Metazoa > Arthropoda > Insecta > Diptera > Syrphidae > Sphaerophoria > Sphaerophoria taeniata. The sequence continues at coordinate 268,194,862 of OX016540.1, forward strand.
GAGTAGGACTCGAACCCACGACGTTCTGCTTAGCAACCAACGCACCTAACCACTAAGCCACGGGCAACTGCGTTGAGGAAACGAACAGGTTTTCCTCCTATGAGCCAATATGATTATGTAAACAATAGGTATTGCTTTCTTCGTTCCTTGAGGCGGGGAATATACAAAAATTAAATAGGAAATTGTTTTAAGATAACAATGTATTTCTAATTCAATTGATTTTGTACACGGCCGTACAGACCTCAAATTTCTATACAATACAGATTCTTGGGCGAAGGCTTTCTCCATAACTTACAAGCATACTACCTCGTGAATCTTCATATGCGACAGGCGACCCTTGTCATTCTTGATGGTGATATTGTTGGTATTGCCTGTTCCAGTTTCCTTGGCGGACACGTTCAAGATACCGTTGGCATCCAATCCAAGTCGAATGTCATTTCGATCTGTGGTGTTCCTCTGGGTGCTGGTGGGATGCCCGAGAGATCGAATGTGCCCAAGATGTTGTTGTCTTTGGTAATAACACGTTCGCCTTCGTAGACTTTGATGGTTACACCAGGCTGGTTGTCGGCATAGGTGGAGAAGGTTTGAGTCTGCTAGCAAGGTATCCTGCAGTTGCGTTCAATTATCTTCGCCATCACTCCATCCGCTGTTTCGATACCAAGTGACAATGGAGCTACGTCGACGAGCAGGACATCTTGAATTTGGCTGCTCTTGTCGCCGCTTAGAATGGCTGCTTGGACGGCGGATCCATATGCAACTGCTTCATCAGGATTGATGGACAAGTTCAACGATTTTCCACAGAAGAACGACTGCAGCAGATTCTGCACTTTTGGAATTCTCGTCGAGCCTCCTACAAGTACGATGTCATGGATTTGTTTCTTCAAAGCCTTCTCTACTGGCTCAAGTGTTGCTCGGAACAGGTCGCCGCAGAGCTTCTCGAAGCGAGCACGTGTGACTTTGGTGTAGAAGTCTGATCCTTCAAACAGTGCATCGATTTCGATTGTTGCTTCAGTGCTTAATGACAACGTTCGCTTGGCTCTCTCAGCTGCTGTTCTCAATCGTCGAATAGCTCGTGGATTCGAACTTGTATTTGCGCTTGAACTCTTCTGCCAGATGCGTAACCAAACGGTTATCGAAATCCTCACCTCCCAAGTGTGTGTCTCCAGCTGTAGCCCTCACTTCAAACAGGGAACCCTCGTCGATTGTTAGTATGGAAACATCGAAAGTACCGCCACCCAATTCGAATATGAGCACATTTCGTTCACCAGAGAGATTCTTGTCGAGTCCATATGCTAACGCTGCTGCCGTGGGCTCGTCGATGATTCTTAGTACATTGAGTCCAGCTATCGCTCCAGCGTCTTTTGTTGCTTGGTGCTGTGAGTCATTGAAGTATGCTGGAACTGTGATAAACGCGTCTCTCACTGTCTCACCCAAGTAGGCTTCGGCTGTTTCCTTCATTTTCGTCAAGACCACCGAGCTTTTCTCTTCTGGGGCAAATCTCTTCTGTTCCCCCTTGAATTCAACGACAATCTTGGGTTTGCCTCCATCGCTGACTACTTTGAATGGCCGGTGCTTCATGTCGTCGCGGATTTTTTTTCCGTCAAATGGATAAGTTCCTAGAACGCAAAATAAGCAGTTTTGTACACTTCACTATTTGTAATGAATTTCTTACCAAAATGGGCCAGATCGATATCCTCGTGTATCGGCTAAAATTTTTTGGAAATTCAGGACATTAACCAGCGTTGATTCGTGCATTTCGTCCATTGTTTCGGGAACTGCATTCGTCAGACATTAATTTATAATCAATGCCAAAACAATTGGCTCGAAGCAATTATCCAGTCGGAATTAACTTTTATGATGTGATAGCATTCAAGACTATTGAATATCTTGTCTGTGGGATCGTCCATGAGGTGTTTGAGTTTGCCAACAATGTCCATGACAATGAGGTATTCCTTATTGGATTTGGCTTCTTCGAGACTCTGGAATAGATCATCAATTCGCAGGATTTTGCACGAGACTTTGAGGTTGACTGATATATGTATCTTTGAGTTTGTTGATGCATTGCTGGAGATCTTCATTTGCTTCGCAAATAGCATTTTGAGTGCCTCCTTCGATGTTTTGTAGGAGTTATTTGACCTGCAAATATGGCGATTGTGGAAACAAAAAACACACAGCGTAAACTCGAAAATCTTTAGGACTTTTGAATTTACCTAATTGAAGAAATAAACTTACATCTTTTATGAGTGTTCCACCCTCTTCCAAATTCAATTCGTTGCTTGATAAATCCACTAGAAATAGATTTATATCGACATAAGTTTTGATATGAAAGCATTTTTTTCTTCTTCTTCTTTTTTTGGCTTCTGTCACTTTGGGCCCAGGAAAAAAATTTACCCACGGTTGAGGTGAAGTTTTGTTTTTTTTTCTTTCTAAAATTTTCACGTACACGAAATTAAGAGAGGATCGTGAGAGTTCACCTCAGACGAGATGTGCGGGTGTTTTCGGAAAGGGACGAGGAAAGTCGGGACTCTAGGTAATATATGTCCTCTATGCCGTACAGGTCGCACAGATTGAGAGAGAAGATAGTCGAGTCAGGGTCAAGAAGAACGATACCACATCAGCCGATGCTATTTATGTTCGTTGATTGCGCCCAGTGCCGGATTAAGCAAGCGCGGGGCCCGCAGCAAATTCTTTCAAAGAGCCCTTGATTTTCGAGGTATACAACTTGACTTAAGTTGACATTATTTTTCAGGACGGCGACCGATTTAACAGCTGCCAAGTGATTTATTCTCAGTTTGGTTTGGCAATTCATCACAAATAGACTCACGCCTGAACAACGCTTGCAAATTGTGCAATTTTATTTCGAAACTAATGGTACGGTGCAGAATACGTATCGCGCACTACCATAATATCCAGGAGCTGTGGTTCCAACAAGACGGTGCAACATGTTACACGTGCCACAATCGATTCATTGAAAGATACATTTGGTGACCGCCTAATTTCACGTTTGAACCTGTGAATTGACCTCCAAGATATTGTGATTTATGTGGGGTTATGTAAAGTCATTGGTCTATGCGGATAAGCCACAAACGCTTGACCATTTGGAAGACAACATTCGCCATGTTATTGCCGATATACGTCCACAAATGTTGGAAAAAGTCATCGAAAATTGGACATCCAGATTGGACTACATCTGAGCCAGCCGTGGCAGTCATATGCCAGAAATCATATTTACAATGTAATGCCACAAGATTATCTTTCAGATAAATAAAAAATCATGTTAATCGAATATTCCATCGTTGTTTTATTGCAATCTAAAGTTCTATACCTTTAAAAAAAAACACCCTTTACAAGTAACTTTTTGTTGAACTAGTGCGTTTACCGAATGAAGGTCGGTGTTTTATTCACGCCAAGGAAATAGGCGGGAACCGAGAGTCTGACGTGGATTGTCTTAGTAGGAAAAGTTGTAACGTTTCACGTGACATCAAAAAAATTCAACATACCACAACTTAATAAGTTTCACTCAAAAAATTAAGCTCAGGCAGATATGAGTGGGTTTGAATATGCGGGCCCCCTTTCGCACGGGGCCCGTAGCAATTGCTACTCTTGCTACGTGGTTAATCCGGCACTGATTGCCCTATAGCGAAGAAGTGTATCGTGTCCAACATTGCTTTAATAAAATAATCGTTTAAGAACAAGAAGCAGCCAGATGTTTTCATTTTTCTGTGGGAGGTTCAGTCTTCACTTCACTCATTTCTTTTTTGTAGCTACGCTAATTCTTTGACTTCTGTTTCGTTAGAGAGGGTCAGATAGATTTGTTGCATTTCCGAGTGCTTGGATAAGATGATTTTGTCTCCGATGACGTCCATTGACATCCATAGCTGGGCACCGTTAATCAAAAAGTTAACTTCGTTAATCGCTAATCCGTTAATTAAAAATTTAACTTCGTTAACAGTTAAAACGTTAAATTTTAGAAAAATTAACGCAAGTTAACGTTAATCGTTAATCCGTTAACACGCCATAAAAATTTAATTTTCTAATAAAAATTGGAATCGGAATAATACCTAGTGGCATTTCAAATTTTACTAGGGACCGAACCTCGCCGGCACGGCGCGGCGCCGCACATTTCGACTAGCTCATGATTCGTATAAGAATTGTTGTTTTTTCGCGAAGCCGCGGCGGCGGCGGTGCGCACAGTGAACCTTTCACCAACGACAAAAAAAAAAAAAATCTCACCCTGCATAGCTTAGGTAGCGCAAAAAAAATGTTTCCATTGGCAACCAACAACAGTTTTTTTTGCTGGCAATAAAGAAGCCAGTAAAAAACGCTCGGCAATGAATTGAATTTGCGATATTATATTCTGTATACCTATAGCACCCAAAAAAAAAAAAAACACAGACAGGCAGCGAAATAGAAAATATGAGTGCGACCCATGGAGTCCACACGACTAAATTCCCAGAGTAGAAATATTCAGCCGATGTATCCCGTTGAAACACGCACGTTGTTTCAAAGTCAAATTCCATAAAACTGATGATTTTATCAAAAACATTGGCGCAAAATTATAGTCCGCTAATGAACAACTTTCGTGTGATACTAGCTTAAAATGACGTTTCAGATATGACTCAAACGTCATTTTAAGCTTAGTATCACACTAAAGTTGTTCATTAGCGACTATAATTTTGCGCCATTAAGTTTATTGAACAACAGTGGCGCCATCTGTCAAAAGTTGATCGTACCAACTCGTGGACTCATCCACAACTACTTTGCACAGTAAAATACAGCCTATATTGCTCGTTGCTCCTCAAAATTGTAGTTTTCTATTATTGAAGCAATTTTTCTAATCGGATAAGTATTTCCGAAAATTAATATTTCTACGGCAAAGCAGCATTTGGTGGGTCAGCTAGTAATCAAATATAGTCTATGATACTCCTGAATATTGTTTTTTATTCAAACTAACTATAAGATTCTTTGCACTATTGTTGAAATTATTGCAGAATTATCATAATTTTCATTATATTAGGGTTATCTTAGATTTTTGATTGCTATTAAAAAACCGCTAAGCGGATTGTGCTCAAAACCTAATCAGCTCTTAACAACACAATACCGCTTCGAATGAGACGCGAGATAATCGAGCAGAAAAAACGTAACGCACATTCGCACATACGCACATACGAACACACATACACACACACAGATATCATCATAAAAACGCTTGATTCGAATTCTAGTGGCCTCGAAACATGGAGATATGCAAAAATTGGAGTTTCACAAAATCGGTCCCATTACAATAACTTCCTCTGGGAAGTTAACAAGTCGCGTGCCGTTGTGTTTCCTCAAGGGTGTTGACTAATTGTTTATAAGTTATAAAAATAATTACCAATAATCTAATTTGAATGTGTATCTGTATGGTATTTGTGTTCGATTAACGATTAACGGACTTTGGAAAATTTAACGATCGTTAACATTTTTTTGAAGTTAACTGAAAAGTTAATCCGTTAATGGGAATGTTAACTTCGTTAATTAACGATTAACGGATTAACGAAAAAATGCCCGTTAATGCCCAGCTATGTTGACATCAGCCATGTTCCTCCTGTCCAACTTTGATAGTGATCGAACCTTCGTCATAGCCCAGGACTACATTGTTCCTCGCATGCAGGCAATGGTCCAGACACGTTCGAATTCGTTATTCAGACATGTCTCTAGCTAGGCGGTAGGTTCCCGAATGCCAGATTCTCACGGTTTCGTTCTCGGATCCGGTCAACACAATAGGCAATTCAGGGTGGAAACAGAGAGGAAAAATGTTCAGTAGAATGAAAGTCGCAATCATTTGGGGTTCACCACATTCAATTTTGTTTCCTAAGGATTAAAGTGTGAATGTGAAAATTGTACAGGAAACAATAAGATGCAGTCCCGTCTTACCTCGCAATCTGTCGCTGAAATCGCTAGCCAGCACTTTTAGTCTCTCCCTGAAGGATCCTTTCTTTGAACTATAATGGCTCCTGGACATTTCTGGTGCATCCAAGCAGAAACAGCTCATTCAGTATGAGAGCAATGTGAACGACATGTGTACGGTATTTCTCAGTTCGAGTCGAGATAGGAATTCAATTGCAGCTTCAAATTGGCCAGTAAGCGCAAGAACCTGGAAGCTTAGATGATGTTGTTCGCAAGCATTGAAATGTTTCTCGCCATATTTCTCCAAAATCATTGTTTGCAGACCGTACTATGTTAAGATTTCGTAGTCATCGGGAGAATCCGATCGCAGAATCGAAAGTTGAATCCACAAGAAACCGTCAGTGGTTTTGGCAACTTCGTGATTTTGTTCGTTTATGTCGCTAATAAATATAAATATCGTACAGCGACTTACAGCTTTTTTAAATGTATCAGTGGAGTTCTTGATTTTATTACGGTTTTGCAGCTTGAGTTGACCTTCCATCTTGAATTAAATTTTCTGTTCGGGTTTGTTGATTTTCTCTCCATGTACTTGTACCTACAAGATATAAGCTTTAATTTTTTTAAGAACAAGAAAATTAATGCACTTGATTTTACCTCCCATCTGCGCGAACCGCAAAGCCGATTGCAAGTTTCCACATCGCATGCAATAATTAACCATCGGCCAGAACGGTTTGCCTTCGATTGTAATGTCCTGCAAGCAAAAACAAGAACCTTGATACTTCGAACAACACCTTCTAGTGCTTCACGCAAATTCCCACTGATTATTTGTGATTATTCTCAAGATATTTTTTTGCTTGTTCGATAAACTAACTTTACAATTTGACATCGACTCTGAATTGGATCGCGACTTCGAGAGACCGGAGTTACGTTAACCATGTATGTACATACCTACTCCATGATCTCCCCCCCTCCCCTCAGCGACTTTGGTAAATTTCTGTACGAGATCTGGGGTGGAATCATGTAAGGTGATTTGTGATCGGTGATAGTCACAAATCACAAATTTTGTCTACGTAAGGTGATAGTCACAAGTGATAATCACCAATTTGCTACTTTTTCTTGTGACAGCTATTTTATTATCACATTCATATAAAATTTTGAACCCCTTTCAATTGTTTTGAATATTTTGTTAAGTTTTCATAAAAAATTAACGTGCAATTATTTAAAAACAAAATGAAAATAATGGAGAGGGAAAATAACTTATTGGCGAGGTTCGTCTTTTGGTACCAAATCACCTTACATGATTTCACCCCAGAATATAATTTTTTGAAATGTGTGCAAAAAAAAAGTAAACAAACCACAACAATTCAATTACAACAAACATTCTATAGCTTAATGTCAAAACTTGGTGTTTGTATATGACTATCAGTACTATCAGGTTTTCCTAATTCTATGTTTTCCTAATTCTCTGCCTTGCCGTTTCTTTTTTAATACCAAGATTTTTATATCAAAATTGAAACGTCAAACGTTTTTTGTGGAAAGTGGTGCCAAGCTTCGAATAATTTTTGGTGATCACCTTACATAGACGGAAAATAAAATGTGATCACATTTGATAGTCACCAATGTGACAAATCACCTTACACGACTCCACCCCTGGTCGCAAGGCTCCCTTGTTAACAAGGGTATTGTACTCGCATACCTCGAGGGCATATGCCATTTCCTAATAAAGCAAAAAATGTGTATTATTTGTGAAATTCCATAAAAACCTACTCACAGTGGGATTTAAGCAGGAACGACTTCCGCAAGTTCCATTGAGAATTGTTCGTTCTGGAATCTTTTTAATGTCTATCCAGTTTTGCGATAGTCCAATGAGGGCGTTCAACAACTTCAATTTTTCCTGTCGGCCTTTATGTGTTCCCGTTTCTGCTTCTGTGCCGATTGGTAGGACTGTGAAGGGCAGCATTGCTTTTGTGCAATTTCATTGAAAGCAGAAACACAATGGCGCTTTAGGCAGACGCGTCGTTGCGTTACGTTGAGAAATCCTCAAAGCGCGCTTCTGTCAGAATGACAAACAGCTGATTGAAATATTCTATCTGTTGTCAAAAAAACATTCAATTTGTAAATTTCAAAGAGTTAAGGTGGAAAATAAAATAAATAAATAAAATGGAAAATAGGATTGAAAAAGCGGAAAAAATTATTAAGATAGCCAAATTAAGCTGTGCCGCTTATTTGGCGTATTTGGCATATTGCGAGAAAGAAGAGAACGATGAAACTCATTCCGAGAGAAGATGGTGGGTCCGAGAGCTGAACCTAAGTCGGGATACAAAAGGAATTTTTGCGACAAACTTTCAACAAATGAAAGATAAGGACCCGGAGCAATTTTTCAAAATAACACGGATGTCAGCAGCTACATTTGAAGTTTTTGAATCGCTTGTGGAAGCCCATTTAGAAAAGAGTTCTATGAGGATGCCAATACAACCCAAAGCCCGATTGTTCCTGACTTTGTTGTAAATTCTCTCACATAATTATTTTCTTCTTTTATTAATAAAAAGTTATATTTTCTGTAGATACTTATCGCAGGGCTGTCCAAAACAAGTATTGGCTTGGATGTTCAGAATAGGCTATTCCACAACCACAACCTTAGACGGTGGCATAAAATAAGCTCGAATCAAAGGGTCAGTGGAGCATTCAGCTGCGATACTTCGTTGTCGAGGGCTGTCCGTGAAATGAACCTCACTTTGCTGGCTTCATTTAGATTTGGTATTTGGGGCAATCGTGCTGCATGCCAAATGATGCTCTGCAACTATCACAATGCACTGGGCGATGCGCGCACATCCATTCGAATCGATCCAAGTTCGAAAAGGATAATGTTCGCAATGCCAAATGCTGCACCATCTTCGGCAATATCAGGAAGAACGATACCACATCAGCCGATGCTATTTATGTTCGTTGATTGTGGCTCGACTACAGTGACAATCTAGAAAAAGATATTTTGCACTTTGAACGTGCTCTGCAACTCGATCCGGACCATACAAAGGCTACGCTATAGCGGAGAAGTGTATTGTGTCGAGGCTACCACCAAAACGGTATCAAAATAAAATCATAAATAAAACATTTTATTTTATTTTGGTATTTTATTACCAATGTTATTTTAATAAAATAATCTTTAAAAAACAAGAAGCAGCGACGCATTTCTTGATGTTGGCTATGTCGATTCATTTGAAGTCTTCATGGGTGAAAATTCGTGTCAGGGCGAGTTCTTGGGCGGCTTGTTTTTCATTTAGCAGTCTTACTTCCTTCGTGTGGGGCCAAAACAACGGGATGTAAACGCTCAACTAGCTTCAAGTCGCCCAATGTAGCCAATTCCAGGGTGCAATTTTGAAGGGTATCATCTGTAAACATTAATTTTCTTTGTTTATGCAACGCCATTTGAAAGCCTTTGGGGTCTTACTTGTTTGGTTAACAATCAAAACATCCAAAACAATATCGTATTGGTTGACGTTGACATATGCCTCGGCGTAAACGGGATCTGAGAATCCAGTCAATTGGGTTACCTTATTCAGCTTATTATTCGGGGAAGTTATGTCGCTCAGATTGGTGAATTTTGTATCAGCGAGCGCCTGATTCAAACTTGATTCGAATACATTCTCACCCAACTGGTTGTCCCGGCCATTGGAAAGCTGGGCAAACACAACTGGATCGTCAGGCTGTACTTTAGCTGTTACCTTTTGCTTTTCTTTGATAATCCGTTGTTCTTCCTGTTAGAGCGAAGCAAATTTAAATGAGAATTTCCAGAAAAACTCCAAAAACTCACCTCATGTTGGGCATCCAACATCTTTCCAAGTGCATCACGACAGTAATGCTTAAAAACCTCGACGGTTTCTGGAGTTCGTTCGCTAAGTGTCTTCAAACAAATAAACATCCTATCCATGTCGTCGTTGGTAATGGCCTTTGCTGGGAAACCAGACTTGCCCAAATGCAAAATAGAGCTCATGACGAGCATAACTTGTGCACACAGACGATTCTGCTCGATCTAAAATCAAAACAATAAAGTCAACAGAAATGGAATCCATAAATCGAAACCATACCTTGTCGTCTTCGAGTTCAATGAAACGCAAAGCCAACTTGGTCAAAGTAGCTGACAATGATCCTCCGATGAAGAAATCTCCATCCATTAAGTACTGACGTAGTGGTGGACGTTTTTCCTTCTTGACAATTCTACAAGAAAGCAATTTTTAATGAAATCAGAGAAAATAACCGAATCTACTTACGGAGCCAGACTAAAGGCACTTTGAGTGGCGTAAGTGCCATCAGAAGTAACTTTGCTATTGGGTGCCTCCGTCTGTACATCGGCGGGTTTTTCTTCTTCTGGCTGATCGCCAGCAAGACGTTTCTGTTCAGCTTCGACCATTGGAATATCACCCAAAGTCTGGGTGATCACTTCAATTACCTCCTTTATTTGTCCCTTCGAATTAACATATTCCCCAAGTATCCAGACTGCTGCCCGATGGATTTTCGATGATTTAATCTGAGGGAATGCGTCAATCAACTTTTCAACTATCAAATTCCTAAGCGAGGGGAATTTTTGTATAGCTTCACGGATGAAAATTAAGTCATCCGCAGCGGCTAGCTCATTGGTGTCGGACAAGAATTCAACAAGTACTGGAATAAACCACAACAAACAATAAACAACTGAACAAAACCACATTCTTGTTCTTGCAATTCGCCAAGGAGATTTCATGAAACTGGCCATTCCAAACAGCAGTTCCGGAAAGATGGTTTCTGGAAAGATGGTATCTTCATATAAAATTGATAAATTAAAACTGAATTGAAATTAAACTTACCATCAGTCTTGGATATCCATATTCTTCACAGATTCATTCACCAATTCAATTAAGACTGAAAAATCACAAAGACACAAACAATTTATTTATTTAAACGTCAGAAAGCGCGCAAAAGTTCAACCAAGTTGAACTTTTTTTTGACAGATGGTGGCTTCTTTACGTTTTCTTACGTTTCCTTACGTTTGTCAAAAAAAGCGTACGTAGGAAAAGCGTCATTGTGTGAGGTTACACAGATTTCCTATAGTTGAACTTTTCGCAGTTGTCAAAATCGACGGCAAAGCGTCATTGTGTTTCTGCTTTGATTGCTTCACCATTTTTCGGGTATTGAACATGCAATCATTACACAATGCTGCGGAATTCTTTTGCACGGTAAGTGAATGCAATAATCTGTGTTGGGCAGACAGGTGAAGTCCAATAAATAGAAGAACAAACGTACATACTTGTCCTTGTAATCTGCTAAGGCGATTTTAGGAAACTGGCCATTCAAAACAGCAGTTCCGGAAAATGCAGGGGCTGGTTTCTGGAAAGATGGCATCTTGATATAAAAAAGATAAATTAAAACTGAATTGAATTGAAATTAAACTTACCATCAGTCGTGGATATCCATGTTTTCAATATTTGCAAAGATTCACAAATAACAAACAATTTAATTTGTAGTAACAGCTGATAAATGACAGATGTCTCAAAACAGATTTCTTTTTCGAGAAATTCATAACAGAATTTTATAAAAGTTCGAAGTTCTGAATACCTATTATGTTGGTGCAAATGCACCCTTAGACAAGTTAGTTCCATCCACACGTAGAGGGCAGCACACAAACGAATGAAACTTAAACGGAAGAACCGCAGCCATCTTCGGGTCCAAGCCCTGATCATGGAAAATTCCTTCGATTCGAACCGCCAAGGAATATAGACGAAACCAGACCGAAGAAATTTATAAAACTTTTACTTTGAACCCCAAAAACTTGCATTGAATTTTATTTGTAAATCTGAAAGACTATGTAAGTAAAATTACATTGTTTTTGTATTTTGATTAATAAAGTATTTATGCTAGATTTGTAATACAGTGGAAAAAGCGCCTTTCTTTTCTTTTTGTGCTAATCCACGTATTCACGGATTGTCGGAGGGTTGCGACTAAATTGTCGCAACATTTTTACAAATATATAATAAGAATGCCAACTAAAAAGCCCCGCCAAATTTCGACGACGTCTTCGAACTCTTTCAACTGCTGCAGCTGTGAAAAGCCAGACTCTGCCGACAACATGGTCCAATGCGACATGTGCGATGGCTGGAATCACCTTAGCTGCGCGGGAGTGGATTCCAGCATCGAAAGCCAGCCTCATGTATGCAGCAATTGTTCAGGTAAGAGTAGGAATCTGAGTACCTTTATATCTAACCCCCCTGCTGTGAGATTATATAATGACCATGCTAACTGCCAACAAGAGCCAAATTACGGCAATACTGCAACAACCACTGCGATCACCGAGCACGAATCTCAACGCACTTCAGTCGCAGACGTATTGCTCGTATCAAAAGTGACCCATTCTGCGCCTAGTGCGGCCGAAGTTGCCGCCGGGTGTGGAACAACCGCTGCGTTCATCGACCACGAATCTCAACGCACTTCAGTCGCAGACGTATTGCTCGTCCCAAAACTAACCCATTCTGCGCCTAGTGCGGCCGAGTTTACCGCTGGGTGTGGAACAACTGTATTTCCAAGTTCATCAAAGCTATATACGTCCAAAGCATTGACCACAACCAACGAGCCATATAAATACTCCGCGCCTAGTGCAGCCGAGGTCGCTGCCAAGTGTGGAAGTCAATTGTTTGCTTCCGTACCAAATTTAATCCGAACTTCCTCTGCTTTAACAAATTCAATAACCACGTTTTCTAACACGAATGTCTCACCTTATGTGGACAATGGCTTTAATAAACATCTATTTCCAACTGCTGTTCCTGGTTTGCCATTGCTGTTGGCGACCTCAGCTGCCTCCGTCATCAGCACCTCTCGCACCAATGCTTCTTTGCCAACACTACTAGTCACCACCGATTCCGCAGTCATAAGCGCCCGATGCAAGAATATTTAGACAAAGAAGAATTGAGACTCAGGAAACAGAGGGAGGAAGAATATTTGGAGAAAAAATATACGATAATGAGCCAAGTCCTTGAATCATCCGACGACGTCGAAGAGTTAGTCGTAGCCGAGCCATCAACATATAACAAACAAAGGATAGACAATTGGATGACGGAGATGCCCGACAGAAACTATTTTCACTCAACAACGAATGCTGAAACGAGTCCACCAGAACCAACATCAAGTGCCCATCAGCCCTCGTACCAAAGCCGCTTCAAGAAGATGACCATTAGCCAACAAAGACCACCTTGTACAATGATACCTCATCAACATGCTGACGTTGTTCTCAATCGTAGTGAAAGACCTGTAGTGCAAGAAAATAAACGGATGCAACAGCAACAGCACCATGTTTCTCTTCCAAATGAGTTGCTAGAGAAAGGAGCCTGAATCAGCCACCTCCTCAGGTGCAAGATGTCTTCTCGAGCGCGCATAATACTGCACCACACAGCTCTTCTCACGTCCAACGCACATTACAGTCCATGCATTCGTCTCCGGGTTTAAAACAGAATAACATAGCCGCCCGTAATCTTATTAGGGATTTGCCCTTCTTTGATGGCAAGCCTTCTGAGTGGCCACTTTTTATAGCAAGCTACAATCGCAGTACGGAACTCGGGGGCTTCAGCAATGAGGAAAACCTCATCCGTCTACACAAGGCCCTGAAAGGAGATGCATTGGAGGCAGTGTAGAGCCTCATTATCCAACCGAATTGTGTTGGGCGTGTCATTGAGACACTGAAAATGCTTTTCGGCCGACCCGAGCTAATAATTAACACTCTCATTCAAGCAATTAACTCCACTCCCGCTCCAAAAGCGGATAAGTTCGACACAATCGTTAACTTTGCGATTGCAGTGCAGAATCTATGCGCTACGTTTGAAACTTCGGCCGTAGGCAACGGTCTTAATTATCCAACTTTGTTGCAAGAGTTAGTTGAGAAGCTGCCACCAACTCTGAAACTCAATTGGGCCATTCACAAACAGACTTTACCATTCTGCACACTCATCGACTTCAGTACTTGGATATACGCAGTTGCAGAAGCTGCCAATGGAGTTCTTATCAGTGCACGCACTTCCTCCAAGAGTAGCTCGAAGATGAAAAGTTGGATCAAGGGAACAGTGAACAACCACTACAAAGAGGGAGACAGAACCGATGTTAAGCCAACTACCAAGTGCTGCATTTAGCATTTGTGATTCGGACTGCGTTTCAGTGGCAAATTGTGAACGTTTCTTGCATATTAATAGAACATCACGGTGGGCAGAAGTGAGGAAACATCATTTATGTAGTAAATGCCTAGGAAAGCATGCTCGTTACAGATGCGATTCAGATTCCATTTGCGGAATCAATAGTTGCGTATCAAAGCATCACCGATTGCTTCATAAATATGAGACTTCAGGCAGACAGGCCTCTGAAGCCGCCACAGTTGGTGTCCATGCTAAGTTTAGCCCAAACACATCTAACCTTAAAACGAATTCGGTTCTATTTCGCATCGTCCCAGTTCTTCTCTATGGAAAGAACGCTATGGTGCAGTCATCGGCTGGCCTTCCTACCGTTCAGACCTACTTCTTAAAGTCTAGTGCGACCGCTTGCCAATCGCTATTTCTCTTTTTCACTTTCCCTTCGTACTCTAATTTTTCCTTTTCCTACCTCTTAATTTACCGTTTAATTTTTTTTTTTGCATAAATAAAGTCGTTCGTCCCTTTCGCTCCTAAGGATGGCTTCTAAGCCTATCCGTTCGGGCAATCGATTCGGTTCGCTTGATTTATGTTTCCTTTCCGATCCACCTGACCCTCCGCCCCCTCCCCCTAAAAGAAATAAAACATCCAGTGTCATCTTCAGTGATTTCCCTCCCCTTCCTAAAAATTCAATCTTAAAAAATCCACGTTTTGTTCACATAACCCCCAAATATCCTAATACTCTATTAACATCAGTCAGTTTTTTTGTCCTCAAGAAAAAAATAGACTCCATCAGCACCCAATATGAAAAAATCTCCCAACTTAGAGACGGTTCCATCCTCATCCTAACAAAAGATCAAAACACTGCCGATAGATTTATTAATTCCAATGCTTTAGATTCTACCTGTCCCGTTAATATCAAACTCCAATCTAATCTCAATACTTCAAAAGGCATTGCCTACGCACCCTGCCTAATTAATGTGCCAGAAACCGAGATTCTTTCAGAACTAAAAAGTCAACACGTTACCGAAGTTTATAAATTTACAAAAACAATCGACAACAACAAAAAACCTACAGGTCTCATGTTATTTTCTTTTGACGCCTTTAAAATTCCAGAGACAATTGAAATTGGTTGGTACAAAACAAAAATCACCGAATATATTCCCAATCCAATGCGTTGCCGGCAATGTCAACGACTTGGCCATACCATGAAATGGTGCAAAAATCCCGCTTCTTGCAACACTTGCAATTTCCCCCTTCATGTGGGAACCGAATGTACACGTACCCAATGCGTTAACTGTTCTGGGCCTCACCCTGCCTCCACAAAAACTTGCCCTCGATATATCCAAAATAAAGAAGTACTATAGAGATCAAAACGAAAAACAAATGTACACTAGCCGAGGCTAGACGTATGCAAAGAGAACGCTATCAAACTCCGTCATCTTTCTCACCCGACCTCTACTCATCAAAATTGAAAAATACAAATACAACTAATACAACTCATCCAACTTCCCCTTCCTCCACCTGCCTCACCAACGTTCAAACTCCTACAGTTATCGATAATCTTCACAATCCTTCTTCTTCCAAATTGCCCTCCCAAGAAAACAAATCAAAAGATAATCCAACAACTTCTAATAAAGCACTCAACTCAATTTCTAACTCAAAAACAGAACATCACAATCCTCTCTCAACCATAACTGACTCTTCTAGCTCACAGCAACACATTTCTAACAAAACAAATACTCAATCAACCAAAAATTCTCTTGACAAAAACGAATCTCTTTCTATTTACTCTACACAGAAAAATAACTCTCAATCCACAACAATATCATCACCAAAACAAATAAATTCACCGATGAACATTGATAATTATGATTCCACATAATAGATCAAATGTTCCACTCTCAACCCGCGGCCCGGGCGTTGATGCAGGCCCCCCCCTCACTGGAGGGAGCCTGCATCATCGCACGGACCGCGGGAATAATCAATCACCAGGTGAAAGTCGCCGTTTAACCCGTACACCTAGATGTACGGTTAATAATGGCACTTTCACCGCCTCCCAAGATCTAAAAATTCTACAATGGAATTTACAAGGTTACTACAATAACCTTCACAATCTTCAAATCCTAATGAAAGAAATAAATCCATGCATAATATCTCTCCAAGAAACGCACCTCAAATACAATCAAACTTTCTTTCCACCAAAAAATTATTCAGTTTCATGTCACAACCTTCCTTCCAACTTAACTTCCAAACAAGGTATATGTCTACTTGTAAAAAAAAATATTCCCCACAAATTCATCGACATTACTTCTTCTATTTCTGCAATTGCTGTTGAAATAGAATTATCCTTCAAATTGACAGTTGTTTCTCTTTACATTCCACCTAGGCAGACATTTGATTCTCTCGACCTTGAATCCATCATTTCAAATATTTCTACTCCTATCATCCTTACAGGAGACTTTAATTCTTGGAATCCCGCTTGGGGTTCACCCTCAATAAACAATCGAGGCAAGCTGGTCGAAAACTTCATATCCAACAATAAACTAATTATCCTAAATGATGGCCGTCCAACACACTTATCTACCCATGGCACTTTCTCCCATATTGACCTAACACTTTCCTCTCCTCATCTTGCCCCTAACTTAACCTGGGAGGTCGCCGATGACCTACACGGAAGTGACCACTTCCCAATTTTAACAACTCTTCTTTCGGGCAACAATCCCCATATCCCCATACCCAAACCAAAATACCTCACAGATTACGCCAAATGGGAGATATTCCAAGCAACGCTTTCAAAACAGATCTCAGTCAGACCATCCTACACTGAAATTAATAGACAAGCTGGTAATATCACTAAAGCAATTCGCTTTGCAGCCAACTGTAGCATTCCTCAATCATCTCACAAACCTCATAGTAAAACTGTCCCATGGTGGAATCCTCACCTCCACAGCTTACGGCAAAAAAAAACAATTGTTATTTAAAATCTTCAAAAAATCTCCATCCCAACCAAATTTAATCGCATACCGTAAGGCTAACGCTGCATTTCGGAGAGCTGCAAAAATTGAAAAATCTGACTGCTTCAATAAATTTATATCTAGCATCAATCTCAACTCTTCCCCAAAAAAATGTGGTCTGATATAAAATGTCTTTCAGGTACCTTTACCCCCCACACCATTAAAGTTATCAAAACCGATACTGGGAACCTGACTAATCCAATTGAGATCAACTCACATTTTGCAAAAACATGGGAAAATTCTCAAAGTGACTTTAACTTCCATCTGCATTACTTAAACGCAAAGACTCAATATTTTACCCCTTTTGTCTATACTGGCACCCCATCTCCCTCTGCTTCATTGATCGAAGCGCCCATTTCTCTGGTAGAACTCGAATCTTGTTTACATGCCTCGAAAGGTAAAACACCAGGTTTCGACAGAATCACCTACTCGATGCTCAATAATTCACCGAATTCTTTCAAATTAAAACTTCTTTCCTTTTACAACACTATTTTAGACAAAGGCATTATTCCCCAGGCATGGAAAGTGGCAACAATTGTCCCGATACCAAAACCTAACAAAGACCACACCACTGTAGCAGGGTTCCGACCCATATCACTACTACCGTGTCCTTCCAAAATATTAGATAAAATTATTTCTAAACGCATATTTTGGCTAATCGATAAAGACAAATTAATTGATAAAAATCAATTCGCTTTTAAAAAAGGTAGAAGTACTATCGACTCACTTCTGCACCTTGATTTTTTTATTTCTTCAAAACTTTCTGAAAAAAATCATGCTACAGTCTTATCCATTGATTTCACTCAAGCTTTTGACAGGATCGGCCCACACATAATCCTTAAACAGCTAACCGACTGGAAACTCGGACCTAAAATAATAAATTATGTCAAGTCATTCCTTTCAAATCGAAAATTTCGTATAAAAACTAATTCAGTTCATTCACCGATCCATTGTTTAGCTAACGGTATCCCGCAAGGATCTCCCTTGTCAGTTGTCTTATTTATTGTCGCATTTAATGAGATTAATAAAATCGTCAATATCTACCCTGAAATCAACCACGTCCTATACGCTGACGATCTCATTTTGTCCACAAAACATAAAAACCTCACAGATTTAGCTTCAATTTTCTCAAATTTAATTTCAGATTTATCCAATTGGGGTAATTTTTCAGGATCAATTATATCAACAGCAAAGTGTGAAATTTTACATATTTGCCGTAAGAACAATTGTGAAAAATCTATTGAATGGGTTACCCACAATAATATTATTATAAAAAATGTAAAATGCTCAAAAATCTTAGGATTATATTTTGATTCAACTTTTAGATTTAAGGAACATTGTTTATATATTAAGAAATGCCTTACTACCAGGGTCAACTTGATAAAACTCAAGTTCAAAAAAATTCAACTGCAATATTAATACTATTATAACTATTATTCGATCCATTATTCTTTCCAAAATTCATTATGGGCTTCCGATTTATGGAAAATGTTCTAAGTCATCTTTGAATCTTATCTGTACACCATATCATACAGCAATACGAACCAGCATTGGCACCCTCCGTACAACACCGATTAAAAACATTGTAGTCGAAACCGGACTTCCAAAGTTATACGATAGAATCGATCTCCTCACGTGGCAAATTTTACAAAAAATCAACTCACCATTCTCATCACCAATCCAAGACGATACTATTAAGATATTAAGAAGGAAAAAAATACCTAAATATCCCTCAGCACTTCAAAATGCCATCCACCAAGCACCTAAACTTGACACTCCTATCATCACTACCAAAAAATATGTATGTAAATATCCACCTTGGTATTTACCTTGCGAATCCATCGTTAACATCTTTAACAACTACCCCAAGTCCAGCACCAATCAAGTCATATATAAATCCCTATTTGAAGAAACATCAGAGATATACAAGAAACAGGGATGGCATTTCTTATTTTCTGACGCATCTAAGACTATAGACGGGACTTCATTCGCAGTTGTCAATGAAAACGGCATTAACATCACCAAAGGGTTACTGCAAAACTCCTCATCGATCTTTACAGCTGAAGCATTTGCACTACTTAAAGCAATCGAATCTGCCAAAAACAAAAAACTGTTATTTTTACTGACAGCTTATCAACTATCAATGCCATTAAAAACATCAACTATTCTCCAATAATCCTTGTCATACGTGACAAACTTATTGAAAAAAGGAAAAACCTTAAAATTGCCTGGGTTCCAGGGCATGTGAACATCGCTGGTAACAATCACGCTGACCTTGCAGCCAAAAAGGCTCAAAAAGAACCCCTTCTCAGCTTCTATTTTTTCAATCCTAAAGATTTTAAAAAACACTGCAATGCGACGATGATAACTAACTTGAAAAACTCTTGGCTTGAGTATCGTCATCACTATTCGAAGATCAACCCAAACGCAGACAGAGCACTTTACCCTAGCGACTTACCATCACTTTGGACCAAAAATTATATTCGGCTAAGAATGGGACATACCAAGATTACTCACGAGCATGTTATTTCAAAGCAACCACCTCCATCATGCAATTTTTGTACGCCCGCCACACCCCTCACCATCTCTCATATGCTACAATGCGACTACATCGACAGAATATCAAGAAATACTTCCGGAAAACCCTTAACAGAACTTATATCAACTATTTCTAGAGACACAATAAGACTTGTTCACTTAATCTTAGTTAAACTTAACTTAGAATATTTGATTTAATGACATGTATTTTTCAAATAGCGAAAAGCCCTGGTAGCTAACGCTTTATTAAATTATTGTTAGTACAATTTTATTATACTTTCAATAAAGTTATAATAATAATAATAAAAGAACGCTATGGTGAAAGTTTTTGCATTTCTTGACGATGGATCGTCGGTCACGTTGTTGGATGAGGAAGTGGCTAAGCAACTCCACGCTAAGGGCGAGAAGCGCCCGCTTTGTTTAAAGTGGACAGGCAACACTTCACGACTCGAAAGTCAGTCCGAACTCATAAACCTTCGAATTTCTGGAACTGGCGAGGCCGCCGAAAAATTCCAACTTACAAACGTCCACACTGTTAGTAAGCTAGCACTCCCTGCTCAAACAGTTAATCGCAACGAGTTCCAATCCCCAGTACGAACACCTTAAAGAAGCCAACTTCGATTCCTACAACAGTGCTGTTCCTCAACTGCTCATCGGTGTCAACAACGCCAAACTAGGACAGCCACTTAAATCCAAAGAAGGAGGTTGGAAGGAACCCATTGCATCCAAAACCCGATTAGGGTGGGTCGTTCACGGTAGCTGCTGCGCCAATGAAGCAAAGGTTCATACCGATACTTACAATTTTCATATTTGTGACTGCAATGGCCAAGACTTGGAGCAACTTGTAAATGACTTCATCTGCAACGATAATTTCGGTGCTTCAGGTGAAAGCAAAGTCGTAATGTCAGATGACGACAGTCGAGCGTTAGATATCCTAAAGAGTAACACCGTGCAGAAAGACGGGCATTATGAGACGTCGCTTCTCTGGAAGTTTGATGATGTGCGTCTTCCAGATAGCTACCCGATGGCCAGGCGAAGGCTAAAATATCTACAAACGCGAATGAACCGCGACCAAAGCCTAGCAAAAACTCTAGATCTTAAGATCCGAGAATACCAAGCTAAGGGATATGCTCGCAAGTTGATGAATCAAGAAATAAAAGAAGCAGGAAGTCGCTCGTGGTATCTGCCAATATTCCCAGTTGCTAATGTCAATAAGCCCGGAAAAATCAGGTTAGTGTGGGACGCAGCAGCCACTGTGTGCGGAACCTCACTTAATTCCGTATTGCTAAAGGGTCCCGATCAACTGACAATTCTGATATCCGTCATCTTTAAATTCAGAGAACAAAGGATCGCCATATGCGGAGACATCCGAGAGATGTTCCACCAAGTCAAAATAAGGAAGGAAGATCAACACTCCAGCGATTCTTGCGGGGCTGCAACGAAAATGGAAATCCGGAGACGTATGTGATGACGGTTATGACATTCGGTGCGACATGTTCACCATGTACAGCTCACTTTGTTAAGAACACCAATGCCGATAAGTTCATCAAACAATACCCTCGTGCAGTGCGATCTATCAAGGAGAACCACTACGTCGACGACTTGATGGACAGCGTATCTACGGAAGAAGAAGCAGTCAACCTTGCTCGACAAATACGATTCATCCATAAAGAAGGTGGTTTCCATATCCGCAACTGGGTATCCAACTCAGCCAAAGTTCTTAAGGCCCTAGGGTCCGAACCCGCCCAGCAAATCAACATGAATATGAGTATAGAGCTTGGAACAGAAAAAGTGCTTGGTATGTGGTGGTGCATGTGGTGGGGAAGTGTTATACTTTGGTATAACTGTTACACCTGGATGGTACCTTTACAATTATAACAGTCTTCTATGGGAGTCAAACTTTTTGCTCCTATCCACTATCCAGTTATAATAGAGATCAGTGATAGTAGAGTCAATGAAGCTCAAAAAAAGGCGTTTTCAGAAAGTCCTCAGAAACAGCTCGGATTTTGAAAAAAAAAATTCTAAATTTTTTGTTTTTTATATTCTTTAAAGTCTGAAACAAATCATTTGGGGGCAATTATTGCTTATATTGTTTACACAATTTTTATATTGTTTATAAAGAGAGATCAACTATTGACAGAAGGCGCCACTGTTATTCAATAAACTTAATGTTTTTCATAAAATCATCAGTTTTATGGAATTATGACTTTGAAACAACGTTTGTTATATTTTGCAAAACAACTAATGTTTTTACGTATTTTTCTACTCTGGAAAGTTAGTCGTGTGGACTCCATGGGTCGCACTCACATTTTCTATTTCGCTGCCTGTCTGTGTTTTTTTTTTTTTTTTTAGTGCTATAGGTATACAGAATATAATATCGCAAATTCAATTCATTGCCGAGCTTTTTTTACTGGCTTCTTTATTGCCAGCAAAATAAATACTGTTGTTGGTTGCCAATGGACATTTTTTTTTGCGCTACCTAAGCTATGCAGGGTAAGATTTTTCTTTGGGTTGTTGGTGAAAGGTTCACCGTGCGGACCGCAGCGCTTCGCGAAAAAACAACAATTCTTATACGAATCATGAGCTAGTCGAAATGTGCCGGCAAGGTTCGGTCCCTAGTATAATTTGAAATGCCACTATTATTCCGATTCCAATTTTTATTAGAAAATAAAATGTTTATGGCGTGTTAACGGATTAACGATTAACGTTAACTTGCGTTAATTTTTTTTAAAATTTAACGTTTTAACTGTTAACGAAGTTAAATTTTTAATTAACGGATTAGCGATTAACGAAGTTAACTTTTTCATTAACGGTGCCCAGCTATGGCAAAAACGCACCTCTGGCATACGCTCTGAAATGCATTCTGGTTAGTTACGTGTTTGTTTATTTCGTTTTGCGTTAAATGTAGTGTTTTTAAACAAATGTGTATCGACTCAATGAAGTCAAAATTAGGTGTGATTAATTATATTAATACAATTTATCGGACTTCATGCCGTTCAACGTCGAACTGTTATTGTTTCATTTAACCACGATTCAGAAACCATTATTATGTCCAAGTTAAAACTGCTTAACATTTGATAAAGAACAGTGTACTTAGAGGGGATGCTATCAGCATTAAGGTGGCAGACGTTTAAACCATTATGAGCGTTACACAAAAAATTGCAAGTGGATCTAATATTACTAGGACTAGCATGAAACATATTTAGATAATCTGAATACCACACTCTTACAAAAAAAAAATTTCAAATATAAAGTTAATTTTGTTGCAGGTCTATAGTAAAGTCAAATTATATTCATTATTAAATGAGAATCAATTAACTACAGCAGCAAGTTCATCATATTAATAGTACGATACCTACTATAATATCAATAGTATCTACAGTACTATAATATCGATAATAATATAATACCATTAAATAAATAGTGCGATACCATAATATCAATAGTCCAGTACCATTGAATGAAAGGTACGATACCATATTATCGATAGTACAATACTATAAAATCGATAGTATTATACCATCATATTAAAAGTACGATACTATTTATTCAATAGTATTATGGCATTAAAGTATATATTCGAAAAATTTTCAAACTTCGAAATTCGAAAAAAATTAATGGTATCTCCCTATTAAATCAATAGTGACATCCCATTGAGTTTATAGTATAAAACTATTATTTCACTTACCATTAATGTTATGGTATCAAAACCATTGAAATAATGGTACAAATTCTATTGACTAATTTAAATGGTATAAAACCATTCTTACAATAGTATTCCTATTGATTTTATGGGATTTTTTCTCTGAGTGTAAAAATGCATAAAAGCAGAAACACAATCACGCTTTGCCGTCGATTTTGACAACTACGAAAAGTTCAACTATAGGAAATCTGTGTAACCTCACACAATGACGCTTTTTCTACGTACGCTTTTTTGACAAACGTAAGGAAACGTAAGAAAACGTAAAGAAGCCACCATCTGTCAAAAAAAAGTTCAACTTGGTTGAACTTTTGCGCGCTTTCTGAACTGCTGTTTTGAATGGCCAGTTTCATGAAATCTCCTTGGCGAATTGCAAGAACAAGAATGTGGTTTTGTTCTTCTATCAATTGGACTTCACAAGAACGAAATGATGCAAGGGTATGTAATGATTCGATTTTTTAAGAAAGCTTTCAAAACCTTTTCGTTTTCTTGGTCATAAAATAGTTTCTAGACGAGCCCAATGCAAACGTCGATGATGAAGAAGGTTAAAACAACGAAGATGACCGACGGCGGCGGCGGTGTGTTGGATTGAAAACTTCAGATAATTGGTGCAAAAGAAAAAAAAAACAATTAGAAACACACCTACCGAGATTATTTACAAACCACCAAAACAAGAGCCGCGCGACAATTGTTTTCAATTGGCTGCAATATGTGTCAGAAAGTGAATCTTTGCACATTGCCAAATATATTGATGAAGAACATGGAAAACCACGACTGATGGTAAGTTTAATTTCAATTCCATTCAGTTATAGTTTATCTATTTTATATGAAGATGCCATCTTTCCAGAAACCAGCCCCTGCATTTTCCGGAACTGCTGTTTTGAATGGCCAGTTTCCTGAAGTCGCCTTGGCGGCTGTTTCTCGAAAATCTCTAAAGTGAGTTCTTCGTTTGCTCTTCAAATTCTATTACCAAAAAACTCCATATGCAGGTTCAAGTCGCTTCATTGAAATTCTTCCTTGGTCATGACGAAGAAACCGATGTAAAAAGGAACGCAACTTCGATCGCATTGAATTCGAATGCATTTGCTGCCTGAAAGCCTTCATGAACAACACATGGGGTCTCAATCTTGTCCTAACTCCCGAACAGCACACCGTGGTTCTGCTGCTTGCGCAGAGCCTAGATCCATGCAAACCGAATACAATGTGTGAAGCAATTAAACTTTTGGCTAGTTTTTGTCTCGTCTCCGAGGAAAATGGCTACGAAAAAGTTCTCCGTGCCATAACGTCGGCCGCCTCGTCGACCTACAAGAGCAGCGAACGTTTTCGACCCATCGCCGACGGTCTGTTCGTTCAGGAAAAGAACGACACGAAAAGGGATCTCGCTTGTCATAATTTGATATTCATCAACACTTTGACCAACACACCAAGCGACATGAATTTCCGTCTGCATTTGCGTTGCGAGATCATGCGAATGGGCCTCTATGAGAAACTCAACGAATTTACAGAAATTGTCAATACCAGCAACAACGATGATCTGAAGAAACACTACAAAATTTTCAATGAGATTCGAGAGGAAGACTTCGAGGAGTTCATACAGCGGTTCGATAATGTTCGTTTTGACATGAACGATGTGAATGACTGTTTCGATGTACTTAAGAATCTGGTGGTAGACACTTCGTCGAAGCAATATTTCCTATCGATTCTGCAGCATTTGCTTTTCATTCGGGATGACTTCTACTTCAGGCCTGCATATTATCAGCTCATTGAAGAGTGCACGTCGCAGATTGTCTTCCACAAGGGTTACTGTGATCCGAATTTTGACAATCGCAATTTCAATATTGACACCTCACTTCTTCTGGACGACATCGTGGAGAGGGCCAAGGCAAAGGAATCTAAACAAACAGAGGAGTACGAGAACCAACTGGAAGGCCGTTGTCCCCCAGAAAATGTCTGAGAAAGCATTTTGGATAAAATGTCAAGAAGACGCTTTGGCTTCCGATGACCAAATTATCCAACACCAAGGACGCGGACAACAAACAGACGCTTTTGCACTACCTCGCTTCGATAGTGGAGACCAAGTTCCCAGATGCGTTGACGTTTTACAGTGATCTATCACATGTTGACGAGGCTTCGCGGGTCAACTTGGACAATATTCAAAAAGCTATGCGACAAATCAACGCTGCCGTTAAGAATCTGGAAGCTGACCTCAACAATAATAAAGTTCCACAATGTGACGATGATAAATTCGCAGAGGTTATGGGTAAGTTTGCCATTGACCGCAGGCAACAGGTGGACGTTCTAAGCAAGATGCAAGTTCAAATGGAGAAACTGTTCAAAGAACTGGGCGAGTATTATGCGTTCGATCCGAACAAATACACAATGGAGGAGTTCTTTAGCGATATAAAGACGTTCAAAGATGCCTTCCTGCAGGCACATCAAGACAATGTCCGAATCAGATAGGATGAGGAGAAGAAACGACGCATGGCCGAGGCTCGTGAGAACGCCCAACGTCGACAGACAGAAGCTCAAGCTAAGACAAAAATCAAAGAGTACGGAAAGATTCAGGCGCATGAGAGTGTTCCTGGAGCTGAGTCGTTGCTAAAGAAATCCAAGACTATCGATTGGGGCGATGATGACGAAGATTCGGATTCCGAGGAGGAGCCGAACTCGGAAGACGATATTGACGAAAGCGACGAGGAGGATATTGACGAAAGGATGAGGATGATTATGAAGACGATGAGGAGGACGTAGAGGATTCTGAAATCTGAAAAGCCAACAGTCGAAACCAAACAAAAGAAACAAAAGCTTCCGAAGGAAGTAAGACTGCTAAATTAAAAACAAGCCGCCCAAGAACTCGCCCTGACACGAATATTCACCCATGAAGACTTCAAATGAATCGACATAGCCAACATCAAGAAATGCGTCGCTGCTTCTTGTTTTTTAAAGATTATTTTATTAAAATAAAATAAAATGTTTTATTTATGATTTTATTTTGATACCGTTTTGGTGGTAGCCTCGACACGATACACTTCTCCGCTATAGCGTAGCCTTTGTATGGTCCGGATCGAGTTGCAGAGCACGTTCAAAGTGCAAAATATCTTTTTCTAGATTGTCACTGTAGTCGAGCCACAATCAACGAACATAAATAGCATCGGCTGATGTGGTATCGTTCTTCCTGATATTGCCGAAGATGGTGCAGCATTTGGCATTGCGAACATTATCCTTTTCGAACTTGGATCGATTCGAATGGATGTGCGCGCATCGCCCAGTGCATTGTGATAGTTGCAGAGCATCATTTGGCATGCAGCACGATTGCCCCAAATACCAAATCTAAATGAAGCCAGCAAAGTGAGGTTCATTTCACGGACAGCCCTCGACAACGAAGTATCGCAGCTGAATGCTCCACTGACCCTTTGATTCGAGCTTATTTTATGCCACCGTCTAAGGTTGTGGTTGTGGAATAGCCCATTCTGAACATCCAAGCCAATACTTGTTTTGGACAGCCCTGCGATAAGTATCTACAGAAAATATAACTTTTTATTAATAAAAGAAGAAAATAATTATGTGAGAGAATTTACAACAAAGTCAGGAACAATCGGGCTTTGGGTTGTATTGGCATCCTCCAAGAACTCTTTTCTAAATGGGCTTCCACAAGCGATTCAAAAACTTCAAATATAGCTGCTGACATCCGTGTTATTTTGAAAAATTGCTCCGGGTCCTTATCTTTCATTTGTTGAAAGTTTGTCGCAAGAAATCCTTTTGTATCCCGACTTAGGTTCAGCTCTCGGACCCACCATCTTCTCTCGGAATGAGTATCATCGTTCTCTTCTTTCTCGCAATATGCGAAATATGCCAAATAAGCGGCACAGCTTAATTTGGCTATTTTAATAATTTTTTCCGCTTTTTCAATCATATCCGCTTTTTCAATCCTAAACAATTGATTTTTAAAAACATTTTTAAATCGTCCGCATAAAGAAGACATTGAGCATTTTTTATCACTGAGATTATGTCATTGATAAAAAGATTGAAAAGAAGAGGACCAAGGTGACTTCCTTGGGGAACTCCTGAGCTGCAATGAATTGGTCTCGAAAAATTATTATTATTAATTACTACTTTCTGAGATCTACCGATAAGGTAAGATGAAATCCAGTTAAGTAACTTTGAATGGAATCCATAAAGATTCAGTTTACTTATCATTATAGAATGATCCACTGAATCGAAGGCCTTACTAAAGTCAGTGTAGATAGCATCTACTTGATTCTTATCTTCAATAGAATTCAAGACATAGTTCGCAAAAAGCGCTAATTTAGTTGTGGTTGATCGACCAGAAATAAAGCCATGTTGCAATTCAGAGATATATTTCACGAGTTAGAAAATCTTACTTTACTTTTACTAAACTTTCAAATATTTTAGGAATCGCAGACAATTTGGAAATACCACGATAGTTTTCGATTAGGTTTTTAGATCCTGATTTATGAATAGGTACCAGATAAGAGATTTTCCATTCACCCAAAAAATAACCCTCAGAAAGGGATTGATTGAAAATACAAAACAATGGGAAACTTAAGGACTTAGCACAATTTTTTAAAACGATAGCAGGTATACCATCAGCACCAGGTGTAGAAGTCTGAAGCTCTGAAAAAACCTCTTCTAAATTTAAATGCAATTCACCAATATTAGTACCAGTATATGGGAAATCAACGTCAACATTGGGTCTATTATTGATTGGAGTTGAATATACTGTTTTGACAACAGATAGAATATTTCAATCAGCTGTTTGTCATTCTGACAGAAGCGCGCTTTGAGGATTTCTCAACGTAACGCAACGAAGCGTCTGCCTAAAGCGTGATTGTGTTTCTGCTTTTAATGTTTTTATTTGCAGTTCAGAGGAACCTAAAAGTGACTATTTGATATTTTCTTGTCGGCGGCGTAGGCGATAACGTTTAAAATGTAAGTTCAAATGCAGTAAATGCACTTTTATTTTTTTGTAAACATGTTGACTGTGGTGTGGGGGAACTGAATTTTGTGTGTGAGCAATACATTTCCATTCCTAAATTGTTCCTCCTTTTGATGTTTTTTTTTTTTTTTTACTTGGCGGCGTTGTCAAGTCATTCAATTCAAATTATTTGAAGTCTAAAAAAATTAGTTTTCAACCTACGAGTCGAAGAAAACAAGTTTTTTTGCTTATTTGATGGAATCTCAATAGTTTTGAAATATTTTCAGGGTAAATTTGGAATTTAATACATTCTGCATGCATTGCCGAAATGGAGATATATGGGATTAATCCAAAAATCAGCCTCAAAGTCCCAAGTATTAGAATTGCACTTTGATACAGGGCCGGCCAGTAAGGGGTAAGATGAAAGTCTGAAAAAATTAGAGGATTTATTTTTATTTAATTGGAGACGATTGAGCAGATGTCTTCATTAATTTTCGAAAAAAAGCAAATAAGTACCACCTTAATGTACACGCAAACATAACACAATATTTTACAAAAGGGCGCTTTGGGGCGGGTAAATCTCTTAAAACACACTTCAATATTTATAACTGCACAAAACAAAACAAATTTCACTGCTTAGAAACACTGAGAAACTTATTAAAATACATTTTAAACAAAAGAAAACAC
Source organism: Sphaerophoria taeniata (assembly GCA_943590905.1). Taxonomy (NCBI): domain Eukaryota; kingdom Metazoa; phylum Arthropoda; class Insecta; order Diptera; family Syrphidae; genus Sphaerophoria; species Sphaerophoria taeniata. Next base: position 268,223,767 of record OX016540.1, read on the forward strand.
ATATATTCTAACAATTCACGTAAGGCTAAAGTTAAAGCCTGTATATAAAAAAAATGCATGAGTACGAATCAAAAACATTAATTAGATATTTAGATAAGTACCTAGTCTGTCGTTTTCCATAGTTGTTAAACTGTAAGAATAAGCAAATAATATTTATTTATTTCTCTTCTATCTTTTCCCTTTCTCAAAGTAGATAATTTTTTTTTCTATCCATAACTATTCGGTAACGTAGTTGGCTCTATTTATCTCTATTTTATAATATTTTGTGTTCCTTTCCTCTTGATGAACTCATGCTCTGCGGAAAAAAAAACACTGGTAAAACTGCTGTTCGTTTTCATCATAACACAACACATGTATCCTTTTTCTCGCGATTGTTTTCTTGTATAATGATAAACACCGTGAGAGAAGGAGATCCTGTGAAGAGAACATGAATGAGAACCTTCACTAAGCAGAAGAAGCTGACGATCAGCGAGAAACGATTTGTTTTCAGTAGATTGTGAATTTTGAACGGTGTTGGTGTTATACCTTTAAGTGTATAGAAGCAATTGAGTTTATAATTCAACTAGTGAAGTGAATTTAAATAAAGAGGAAAGCAACAATAAATAATGTGAGTAATATTATAATTTTTATAATATTAAATATCACTGAGTATCTTTTTGTTTCAACCTTTTTTTTCCCTTTCCGTCTCTATTTTTATTATTATTATTTTGTTGTTGTTTGTTGTGTATGTGCCTTGTTGTAGTCCACATATCTTTAAGAAATTTTCTACAACGGAAAAGATAGAGAAAGTTAAATCCCGTTAGAATGTGTCTATTATTGTTTTGATTTGTTATTTGTGTGAATTGTTGTTGTCAAGTTTTTTTGCCCAAAATCATACACTGGGGTATCCGTTCGAGTTGTGTGTTTCTCCCTTCTCGTTCTGGCCTAGGGTTGCTTAAACATCGATAGTCTATCGATAGTATCGATAGTAAAAAACTATCGCGTATATTCGATGGTTTTAAAAAACTATCGATTGTTTATTTTGAGTAATTTTTTTCAAAAGCAGGCAAGAATTGACTTATTTGCGAAACAAATTTAAGATAAAACATCTTCTATTCATTCAACATAATTATATGAAACTCTTATTTTTCTCTTTTTGGTATTTTTTAATGAATTTAAAAACGTATATATTCATTGAAGCTGCTTCATTTTTAAGTTAGTGTTTTGTTTTATGTCGTGACTCTTTTCGAACTACGTTGGTGCAAAGAGATACAAGGTTCGAAAAGATGAAAAGGAAAATAATTTGCTCGGTTAGTCGCAGGAAAATTTGTATGCGACTCGTTTTTGACGTTCTTCACTTCCCATTTAATATTTTCTTATTTTTTGTTTATTTAAATTCTTATTGCTTGGAGGTCATATTTATAGATACCTCGCTGTTTGAAAAAGTTTAAAATAATGCTTTTCATTTCATTTCAAGGAAATTTGAATTAAAGAGTATTGCCAAATTTGAGTAGTATCTGAAGAGTCATTGTGTAATAGTGTTTGACTCAGGCAGGGGATAGAATTTTAAAAGAGAATTCGAAAAAGAGTCATAAGTCATAACTCATGAGTCATCGTATAAAATCAGTTAATTGTTTTTGCTTAAGCTAATCAGAAAAACTGCCCGTATCTTAGTGGTTAGGTGCGTTGGCTGCTAAGCAGAACGTCGTGGGTTCGAGTCCTACTCGTGCCCATAAAGTTTTTATTTCATCTTTCACGGGCACTGCCTCTTGCGAAGAACTGACAAAACTTCCAAGAGTATCAATCTGTCATGAAAAAGTGTTTCTCAATTTTGCAATTCGGAATCAGCGTTAAATTGTAGGAACCCTCAATTCTTCAACTCTTCACACGCACCCAGAAAATAGTTGATGAAAGTAAGTCACTTAGGCCTTGGCTCTTCAACAGCTGTCGCGCCACTTTTTTTTTTTTAATGAGAAAAACTTACATCGCTGTTTTTTAATTTTTTCTTTTCACAAAAATTTCACATTTTCAATAAATGTAGCAATGTTCTTCAACTAAATTGACTTACCATACATGGACTGCTGTACATGACACTAGTCCTTGATACTACAAGCGTCAAGTAAATGATCTCGCACTTTAAAGGTATTCGTTCTATTTTGTTTTAGTTTGCTTTCTCTGAGGCCTTGTTCAATTTCAGATTGAAGTAAACGACTTGAATAAGTCAGTCAATAACCGAAAACTACTTCAGCTTTAATGAAAGAAGTTTTCCTACTAGACAACTAGAAGTTAATGTCGTAATTTTTGGCGTCAGACTTTCATTGAAATTAAAATTACCAAAACAACTACACGCTTTACTGCTTTTTGAACGTGAACGCGCTCAACGAACACGAACGTTGGGAGACAAATAAAATTACTTCTATTGTTAGGAATTCTACTCTCCAACTCCAATTGCAATTTCAAAGGACTAGCATCGATATGAGATTTTACACGACTGGCAGTCCATGTATAGCAATTCGATGAACAACTTTTTTTATAAAATTCCTTTTTTAAGGACCATTTTGATTTTAAAAGAACAATCGATAGTATCGATACTATCGATAGTTTTTTCGAAAAATATCGATACTATCGATAGGGCCGAAAAGCGATGTTTAAGCAACCCTATACTGGCCAGTGGGATAGTTTGTTAAACCAACCACCGAGGTATCGGTTCGAGTTGTCGGCGTGTATCCCTTCTCGCTAACTGTCGGTGGGTTGGTTGATCGAATTTATCTCTTTGGTGGATTTGTCGAGAGTTGCCGCTTATCCACTAACACACGGAGATGTGCGGTCTCCTGCTCCGTGTGTATTTATTCTGTAAGTAGTATTGAATGAATAGGGGTCATCCTCTGGGGAATCAGTTCGGAGTGTGCGTTTTCCTGCTCCGTTCGTGCTAGAGTGTTGGCCGGTATCCATGATATTCAGTACTATTTATTTTGTTTATATTTCTTTTGTTTATTTGATTTACTCCCAGTTCACACATATTTATTTGAGTATCTAGAAATAAGATACTGCTGCTTAATTTTCGTTGATTTCTTTCTCTCTCTTTTCCTTATTTAATTTAAAGTCTGTCTTGGTGAAAAAGAGGAAAACTTAGAGGGCTCATGTTTTTTTTAAAATTTCATTACAGGCCTCAAATCCAACCACGACCAGATGAGCTCGCAACAATAATGAATATTTTGTTTTTCTTTTAATAATTTTTTTTTTATTTGTTTTTTTTTTTCTCTTTTTGAATAAAAATAAATATAATCCTGTGAGTTATTTGAAATTAATATATATAATGTGGCTGTTTTGTTTTCCCCTATTTAATATCAATTAGCTCATTTTATAAAACAAAAAAAAAAAAAAAAGTTAAATTTAAACAAAATTTGTATGTTGCACTAAAATTGCACTTTATCGAAAATTGATTGGACACTTCACTAAATTGTTTTCTTTAGTCTGACCGTGTGTTACTCTTGGACATGATAAAGCTTTAAAATTTTCGAATTTTGATGAGCTAACTATTTAGCTTTTCAGAAAATAACAAACCAGGGTTGGCAATTGAAAAAAAAAAAAAAAAACCATTTTGGCCATGTTTTGGACCCATATACCACACTGTGCCGTGTCGTCGTCGTCCATTGAAAAAGAAGAAGACAAAAAAACAACATAGCGATATCATGATACAGTGCTGCCATTCGTAGCATAATTATGCTACATGTATGATAATTATTGGTCCCGTATGATGTAAGATTGGAAACCATTATCATTCGCAAAAAATGATTATTTTCAAATGTGGAAAAAAAATTCAGATCTATGTCTATGTATATTTCATTTCACTTTAAATTACAATAATTTCTGTTCTCTAGAAATTCTACTGCATACTTTGATTACATTTCCATCACTATGTGACATATTAACCAAGTGAACTATGTGTATGTCAGCAACTTCCATTCTAAAAACGACCACATAATACACGCAATGATAAAATAATACTACGCAAAATTTGCAAGACCCCCAAGTCAAACTTTTTTTTCATTTTTTTTAAACTGGGTTCTTCCGAAAGTTAATATATACTGAACGCCTTTTTCAGTCTGAAATATGTATTTTAAAAGTCGCTCTTGAGCAAATTTGTTTCACATACAAAGAATGTTTGTTCGATGTGCGCTCTGGGTCGCTCTGTGGAGCTCTGATTCCGCACTGAGCTGTTCGATGTCGTTCTTTTTTCGCCCGGTGACATTTCCACCGTGTTCGGTGTGCATTAAGTGCTCGCAACGGAGGGGCACTGAACCGGCCCAAGTTTTTGTCGGGCGAGAATTTCGGAGTTGTTCGAAACAGCTGTTGCTATATTAATCCAGTCATTTAAGAAAGCCACACGGAAAAAGTCTAAGGAGGCCAAATCACACGATGATCTACTGTGTGGCCGCATATGTGGATGCAAGAAAATTGGATTGATATATTCAAAAATATGATAAATGTAACAAATTTTCAAAGTGCAAAAATGTAACAAATCTTCAAAGCGCAATTCTGAGAATGAAAATATTGAGGGCTTTTTTCCACTTAGAAAAAAATGATTGTCTACTAACGTTTGTTTACAAATAATAAAACCTAGTCCAGTAAATTAATAAATCAGCACATTACAAAGTAAAAACTTAGGATTACGATAAGGTTATTCTAATAACACTTCACAACGTGCGATCGAATACCGCACTCGTGCATTTACTAATCAGAAAAATAAACATTGTGCAAGCAGATTGAAGTCAGCAAAAATATGCACTCATCGTTATGAATGGGATAAATGCAATGAATGAATTTATTGTGTCGGTCAGAGTCTAATTCTAATTCTAATCATATTATTTTATTGATCGATGCATCAATGTATGAAATGTATGATTGATTTGCTTTCGGGGATTTCACTATGAAAGTTTTTACATTATTTCTCAATTTCAGCACCAATATCAAGATTTGGTTTCTAGAATTTAAGTATGGAAAATTAAAAACCAAATCTCGGATCGGTACTGAGATCAAGAATGCAAGCAACTTTCATTACATAGTCATACGGGCAATCAGCATTTTTTCCACACTTTGCCAGTTTGGGGTATGCAATTGTCGTTTTATAAAATGTAACAATTTTTCTCTAGCGGCAAAGCGTCGCATTTCTGCCCTTTACCCGTATACAAAATAAAATTCTTATCGTTCGTTTTCTATGACCTTGAACTTGGAGGGTTTGTTTTGATTGTTCAAATAAAAAACCCAACGACACGTTGCCATAAATTTGCAATCAAAGTGGCGGCGGCGGCGATTCGCATTTGCTTTAATGCAATAAAGTGTTATTTTCTTATCACGCTCACGTATTGTGAATGGTCTCTAATTTTTAAGTGAATTATGCACTTTTTTGTAAACATGTTTTCAATTACACACAAATTCAAGGGTTTCCTATCATTTGTGTCAACTCAAGGTTGCACGGGTATTCGTTTCCATTAATTTTTCTGTGGAAATCGAGGAAATTTAATTCTAAGATTTGGAGACATCCTGTTTATGCGACTGAAAGATAAGTCATGATGTGGATTCGAAAAACCATGATTTACAGAAAATCAGCACAAATTCATGGGAAAGAGAAAAGTGCTGAGATCTAGAAATAATGCAAGCATTTTCATAATGAAATTCCAGAAACCAAATCTTGGACTTAGTGTTGAAATCGAGAACAAAGAATGTCGAACATTCCTGTACCTTAGAGAATCTGTTGTTTGAAAATGGAGGGACTTTCATACTGAATTTCCTGAAACCAAACCCCCGACCATAAAATTTTGAAAATTTTTTCTAAGTCCTGATACTGAAATTCAGCAAACCAAACTCGGACTTAGTGCTGAAATAATAATAATAATAATAATGCAAGCATTTTCATACTGAAATTCCAGAAACCAAATCTTGGACTTAGTGTTGAAATCGAGAAAAAAGAATGTCGAACATTCCTGTACCTTAGAGAATCTGTTGTTTGAAAATGGAGGGACTTTCATACTGAATTTCCTGAAACCAAACCCCCGACCATAAAATTTTGAAATTTTTTTCTAAGTCCTGATACTGAAATTCAGCAAACCAAACTCGGACTTAGTGCTGAAATAATAATAATAATAATAATGCAAGCATTTTCATACTGAAATTCCAGAAACCAAATCTTGGACTTAGTGTTGAAATCGAGAAAAGAGAATGTCGAACATTCCTGTACCTTAGAGAATCTGTTGTTTGAAAATGGAGGAAAAAAATAACACACAGCATCTTTGTTTAATATATTTTAATAAATTCAAGTAAATTTCCGAACCTTGGAACAAATTTACAAATTTGAAAATTCTTAAGTTTAAATTTAACAAAAGCAATTTTTCGTTGAAAACAAAACTTACTATAAAATATTTTTTTAGAAATTTTATGCAAAGTATTTAAATATTCTGATATGGAAAAAATAAGTTTGGCCAACAAATTTTTAAACATCAAAGTTAACATTTAATTTTCATTGAAAAATAAAAACTTAGTAAATACACATTTTATTGAAATATTTTAAGATTACATTTAATAAAAATAAAAAATATAAAAATTTTAAATCTTTTTTTAGTTAATGATTTGAAGAATGAGGCGCTTCAGTCTCCTCATTAGAATCTTGATCCGATCGACCACCCTTTTTGACATTGTCTCCATTACCACAATCGCTTTCATCTGACGAGTCTTCACCATCGGAGGATATTGTTTTTTTTAGATTTCTTTCGATGAATCGTAGAAGCTGATTTTGCCTTTTTCGGTTTCTTGCGAGGAATATGCGATGTGGATTCGTCAGAAGAATAATCAATACCATTATCGTCATCGTCTTGGTCAATTTGGAGATCACGTTTTTTATTTGACGACTCCATTAGCTTTAGCTTTTTTTTTCTTGGATGTTTCATATGGTAATGTTGATTCTTTTGAATTTTTATTAGAGTTGCACTATCACAACCATATTTGAAAGCTGAATACTCCATTTCCGTATAAGCGGGAATTTTTTTACCCTCGGAATAAGTTTTGTCGAATTTATGAAGTAAAAAGTAATTAATGGGTGTGATCAACCCTTCGATATTAGAATCAAGTGTCCCCTCTTTTGGACCTTTACCGAAGACCACGTGTTCACACTGATATTCTCCATAAATTTTTATCATTTTGATCGTTTCTTTATTGATCAAAATATAATTAAACATTCCTTCCTCCGATTTTTTTAAACGTAAAAATATTCTGTCTTTCGACGAAGACGCTATTTCAGGATTTATAACGAAGAAATCATTATCTGGCGGAAATTCGACATATAGATCTTCACTATAGGAAAACAAAAGTATTTGGAAACTGTCATTATATTTTTTGAAAATTTTGCTAGAGACCAATTTTATATGTGTTGTGTTTTGATGCAATTCTGATTTTCTAACAAAAGGCGTTTTGTAGTCACAAACATGTAAATGATTTTTTTGCGAGTACATCGCAAAATAGTGTTTCTTTGTTTCTTCTCTGAACTCAAAGACAAATGGCAAGATTTTATTATCCTTTGTTGGTAATTTACGGTACACATCATCATTTTTTAGGTACACGTCAAAACTATGGCCTTCAGTTATTGCATCCAATGGTTTTGATTTCAATTTTGGCGAATCGATATTAAACATACCATAATCCACACATAAATCCGAAATTATTAGAGGTGTCAGAACTCGTGGGTGTACTTTATTACCCAATTCGACCACACTAATGTTGAGCGTTCTGATAACACAGAATTTGCACTCGGTCATTTTTTCAAATGTGAATATGTCAGGGTTTTTCAACCACGAACCATCTGAAGTCAGTGGGGATATTTTCAACTCTTTCGGAGCTGGGTCTGTGAGCTTTTGAATAGCTCTAAATGCCGCGCCTTTTGTTTCGGGCGTAAAAAATATTAAAATTTGTTGGACATTATTCCAATTTCTGACTTCTTTATATTGGTCGTATGTTATGTTGTTCATATCGTCGCTTTTACCGTTTCTTGGCATTAGAATCGATAGATTCTTTTCTCTCATCAAAAAATCGTCAGTTTGTGTCGGTGGTAGCTCTTCTAACGATCTTGCGACGGCCACTGTTTCAATTTGTGGCGTAGTGGTTTTTGGCGGATTCATTTCATTATTTTCCGATGAAGACAATGTCATATCAGTGATTTCGTTGTTGGCGTTGTTCGATATGATGGGTGTTCTTGATCGATCAGTTTCATAAATTGGAGACAGATTTCGCAATGGTGACATTCTTTTTTCAGATTGTTGGCTTAATTGTGGGGGTGTTTGGGTGTGATTTGCTTCAGAGATCATCACATTATTGGATATGGTAGGAGAGTTGGTGTTCCTTTGATATGGCGTTTCATCAATCGGAGGCAATATTGACATTTGTTTTCGTTTGCGCTTTTTCTCCCTTTCTTCGCATTTTTCATTAATTTTTTTAGTTTCAGTGATTTGATCTTGCTTCATCGAAGAGCTCCTAGAACTCGTAAGAGCTGGTACATTTGATGACATTCTTTTTTCAGATTGTAGGCTTATTTGTGGGGGTGTTTGGGTGTGATTTGCTTCAGAGATCATCACATTATTGGATATGGTAGGAGGGTTGGTGTTCCCTTGATATGGCGTTTCATCAATCGGAGACAATTTTGACATATGTTTTCGTTTGCGCTTTTTCTCCCTTTCTTGGCATTTTTCATTCACTTTTTTAGTTTCAGTGATTTGATCTTGGGTCATCGAAGAGCTCCTAGAACTCGTACGAGCTGGTACATTTGATGACATCCTCTTGTCAGATTGTTGGCTTATTTGTGGGGGTGTTTGGGTGTGATTTGCTTCAGAGATCATGTCATTATTGGATATAGTAGGAGGGTTGGTGTTCCCTTGATATGGCGTTTCATCAATCGGAGACAATTTTGACATGTGTTTTCGTTTGCGCTTTTTCTCCCTTTCTTGGCATTTTTCATTAGTTTTTTTAGTTTCAGTGATTTGATCTTGGGTCATCGAAGAGCTCCTAGAAGTCGTACGAGCTGGTTCATTTGATGACATTCTTTTTTCAGATTGTTGGCTTATTTTTGGGGGTGTTTGGGTGTGATTTGCTTCAGAGATCATCACATTATTGGATATGGTAGGAGGGTTGGTGTTCCCTTGATATGGCGTTTCATCAATCGGAGACAATTTTGACATGTGTTTTCGTTTGCGCTTTTTCTCCCTTTCTTGGCATTTTTCATTAATTTTTTTAGTTTCAGTGATTTGATCTTGGGTCATCGAAGAGCTCCTAGAAGTCGTACGAGCTGGTTCATTTGATGACATTCTTTTTTCAGATTGTAGGCTTATTTGTGGGGGTGTTTGGGTGTGATTTGCTTCAGAGATCATCACATTATTGGATATGGTAGGAGGGTTGGTGTTCCCTTGATATGGCGTTTCATCAATCGGAGACAATTTTGACATGTGTTTTCGTTTGCGCTTTTTCTCCCTTTCTTGGCATTTTTCATTAATTTTTTTAGTTTCAGTGATTTGATCTTGGGTCATCGAAGAGCTCCTAGAACTCCTACGAGCTGGTACATTTGATGACATATTTTCAATATTTTTGGGAGAGTACAATGAATCTATGTTATTCTGTGGGTAAACAATTTCGTTAGGCGGCGGCGCCTCAAATTGGGGAGTATATTGCGATTCTTCTAAAAAATACGACTGATTACTATAATTATCCTCCTCTATAATTATTGTTTGCGAATCAATGTCAGCTACTAGTGAATTAATATTGATTTCACGTTTTTGTTGGTTTTGTAGATTATTCACATCAGCACATGTCTGCGCAGTTGCCTGTTCACTTTGTGGGGGAATGTGCGGATTTGTCTGTTCGTTTTGTATATTAATGAATTGAGCATCAATAAGCGCAGTCCTTTGATTTTGATCTGTGAGTTGGAATCCGTATACTTGTGCAGGGTAGTGGTTATTCGCAGTACTAGCTGCATGCGCTAATTGGCTTTCCTGTTGTTGATTGTTTTCGCAAAAAGGGCTATAAAAAGATAAAAAAATAAAATAAATAAGTTTTTATAGAAAATAACAACAACAAAATCAAAATGGCTAATTCAAATTATTTGTACTGTAATGTGTATATAATTTAAATATCTCTATCACTATCTTTATCTCTCTGTATTGCTGTATCTTTGTCTATTTATGTTATGTACATACATACACTCTTTATCTCTATCACTCTAATATCGATCTATAGTGAAATAAGTATGTAACAATAAGTTTATTTGTAGTAGTAATAGAATAGAATAGAATAGGGATAGCATCTAGTGATTAAGAGGAGAACTTTTCGTTAAGCAATCGAGAAAAATCAGCTCCTACAAAAACCCCAGTATTACTAGTTTCTCGAACCTATTTTTGTTATATATAAAGGCCGGTTGGCGGCGAAGCAGTTAGTTGATTGTAAACTGCGATAAAGTAAAGTAATGAAAAGTAATTGAAATTGTTTGTGAGTGATTTAAATAAAGTGAATTTGTGTTTTATTTACAAAGTGTGAATAAGTTTTAATTGTCGGACCAAGCCAAATATTACAATACATAAATTATCAAAGTGTATTTCTAGGTTAAGATAAAAGCCTTTGCTTATTTCATTTAGAGCATTATTGAACGGGCCTATCGTGCCATTTAAAAAAGATAACCAGCTTAAATGTGAAATTATAAATATTAAACAGTATAATTTCGCCGATGTCCCACTCATTGAGAAACAAACAAACATTTGGAGACCCGTTTATAATAAATATCTTCAAATGGTCGCCATCTTGCCATCTCGTGATCTGGTTTTTAAAATACAAAGAAGACAGTGTGAACTTCGCAAAAGGAAAGTTTACTAGGATAAAACAAAGTATTTGACAAAAAAAGAGTTTATATGAAACTAGCGCAGTTGCCCATGACTCGTCCACCGGCCAGAGTATCGTCTCGACTTGTGCATCATGCGCGCGTGGGAATTTTGTTGCGAAGTTATTGTAAAATTGCATTGCAGTGAACTCTCCCTAGGTCGTAATTCTCTTAAACTTGAAAAATTTGAGCATTTTTTATGATTCCCTTCAGTTTTCATACTTAAAGCATTCCCTTGGTCGAACTCTCTCTAATTCTAATGTGACAATAAAAATGGTGGTGGTAAATAAAAGAACCACTGTTCGCTGTTACGGATGTTTTATTACTCAACTCTGAATGATCGTACATAGTTTAGAATAATGGTAGATGGTACATGGTACATAGTATAAGAAGGGTATGTTTGGAATAATGGTATTATAATTAGGGTAAAGCCGGAATCCATATCACCATTTCAGCATGCCTATACAAAAGGCATAAGTGTAGAAACCGCCCTACACTGCGCAGTTAGAACAATAGAGAAGTCGCTTACGGTAAAAGAATATACCCTGGCCTCTTTTCTTGATATCGAAGGAGCATTGAACAATGTCCACAACAGTGCCATAGAAAAAGCACTCACTGATCTTAAAATAGAACCTACACTTATAAAATGAATTATGTGTATGTTGACAAGCAGACAAATCCACTGTGTACTAGGTAACTCTGATATAAAGATGTATACATCTAGTTCTAAGGGGACCCCACAAGGAGGAATCCTCTCACCTCTGCTCTGGACTTTGGTGATGAATGAAATTCTCATCAAACTCAAGAATAGCGGTGTCAGAGTTATAGCTTATGCCGACGATTTAGCGCTTCTGGCGACAGGTAAATACCTGACCACACCGTAAGCGAACAACTAGAAAACGCATTAACTATGGTCCGTAACTGGACTAAGAAATGCGGTCTCAAGGTTAACCCCCTGAAAACGGAACTGGTACTTTTCACTAATAGAAGGAAAATACCTTCTTTTGAAATACCAAAAATTGATAATACCCCACTTACAATTTCAGAAAAGGCAAGATACCTTGGAGTTATCTTGGACAAGAAACTCAACTGGGGTCTAAACATTCAAGAAAGATACAAGAAAGCCATGATTGCACTCTACTCGTGTAATAGGATTCTGGGAAGAAGTTGGGGACCAAATCCTAAGATAATCATGTGGATGTACACAGCCATTGTTAGACCCATTCTAACTTATGGCAGTTTGGTTTGGTGGCAAGCTCTGGAGAAATCCACGAACTTAAAAACCCTTACCAAAGTACAAAGAATAGCATGCACTAGCACTACGGGGGTAATGAGGACTACCCCAACTGCGGGTCTCGAAACGATCCTAAATCTCACTCCCATAGACTTTATTTGCACAAGAATCAGCAGCAAACAGCGCTCTTTGACTTAGTCAGACCAATATTTGGAGATCTAGTCAACACGGCCATACCACGATCCTTACAGAATACGTTGGCAATAACGTTTGTACTGATTACATGACCCCTTTTCTAGACTTCAATAAAAACTTTACTACCAGCTTCCCTAATAGAGAAGATTGGGAAAACAGCGTACCTTACACTAATGAATCGAACTTTACCATCTTTACCGATGGTTCGAAAATGATTACTGGAGTAGGGGCAGGTTTCTACTCAGAAAATCTTAGCCTTGCCAGTTCATTCAGACTTTGTCTTCAGCGTCTTCCAAGCTGAGATCTTGGCAGTGAAAAACGCTGCTAATCAAATCAAATCAAAACCAGAAAAAGAAGATGGGGCTTAGTACGGACGACATATGCAGAGGCTGCGGCGATGAAGAGGAGCACGAAAACACAGCTCACTTCCTATGCCACTGTCCAGCACTCTGCCGTACTAGATTAACATTTTTAGGCAACTATTTCTTTAACGAACTAGAAGAACTATCTGAACTCCCAGGAAACCGCCTATTGAACTTTGTCAAGTCCACCAAATTGCTCGACCAACCATAGAATTCATAGGTTAAATTATTTTTTTAGAAGTTACAACACTTCAGGGTATCACAAGGGATCTACATTGATCTAAGTGTGACGGTGACGATATCAACTGTCAGCCCATATAACTAAATCTAACCTGGGGTATGTTTAGAATAATGGTTCATAGTATAAGAAGTTAAGAATAATGGTACATTTATACTACATCTCTCTTTTCAAAAAAAAGTAAGGTCTAAATACTTTTAGATTATTCTTTTACAATAACTTGTATAATATACATAGTTGTTTTATTTATTTATTATTATGTTTTTGTTTACTTTATTTTTAAAGTCTAAAGCTATGTATACACGATTGGAAGATCTTCCAATATTGGCCGAAATGCCAAATGTCTTCCAACAGCAACCAATGAGCTTTCAATCGCCAATTTTCTATCAAATCAACATTTTCTGTTTATACGGTTGGAAAATGTTATCCAAAAATTAATCAATTTATTGGAAGAAAATTGGCTGTTAGTTGTCGACAATTTTTTGTCATCCAATTAAATATTGCCTGTTTAGACGATTGGAAGGCTTAAGAGAACAAAAAATTGGTAGACTCATTGGAAGACAATTTTTTTGACAAATGAAAGAAAATATGAAACACAATTTGAGGGCAACGCTATGCAAGGAAAATTGAAATCATACTTTTTCGATTGAGTTGCAAAAAATAAAGATATTTAAATGAATAATGAAGATGAAATCTCTAAGTCCAGACCTAACTAATTGCTTTGGAATTGCAATTAACTCAGATGCAACATATCTACTCTTCAAAAATTCAGTCGGTGCATATTTTGTCCATCAATTCTACCGATATTTCTCTTATAACATGTTTTTCCTTCAATGAAGATTAAGGTGTTCAAAATGCAACACTTCTGGGTCATTTTCTCCCTTTGTTGAAAAACATGTTGTGTCTTGTCCGCCCAATTTTTTAAGAAAAGACCGATCTTACATGACTTTAAAAATTAGTAAAAAGCCAAACAAACAAAGTTAACAGTTTGTTGATTCGGTCGACTGCAGAAGCTAGCTGTTTTTTCTTAGAACAACATAGGCTTGGAAAACTTGCAAGAGATCAAAACATTGTCGATTGTTCCGTGGCCCATTTGGCCTTACATTCGTTGATGACGTCCCCAACCTACGTCAAGCCAAACTGTGTTTTTATACTCTGCACAACCTGCATCTTAAAAACATCACTCGGTCTTGATCTCCATTTCATCCATTCTTGTTGTTAAAAAACTTAATACTTTTTTCAATTCCTCTGAAGAACAACTGAAAAATTGTCTTCCAATTAAAAATTGAACGAAGTTTTTGGATAGAACTTTATCCAATGCCCAATTAGTCGACAAACGTCCAATTTTTTGAAAATTTGCAAAATTGTTTGTTTACAAACGTTCACACGATTGGAAGAAGTATGCAAATTTTTTGATAGAAAATTGGAAGAAAATTGGCTTTCAATTTTTTTTCTGTCAGTTTTGAGACAAAAAATTGGGTGTTTATATGATTGAAAGAAAATTGGTGAAAATTTGTTTTGAAACATCTGCCAATATTGGAAGATCTTCCAATCGTGTATACTTAGCTTAAGGAGTATTTGAATTTTAAAAGTGGAGTATAATATATTAAAATATATTATTATATAATATATAATATACAATTATACATATTTACATACTAAGCATAATTTTTTAAAAAGTTTGAAAAAATAATTATGACGTTAATTTTGTATTTTTTTTGTTGTTTTTTTTGCCTTGAATGTGTACATATATTTTTTTTTCTACGTTTATATTTTTACTTTAATTTGCTTTACTTTTTTCACGTAAGCACATATTTTTGCACTCTATTTGTGTGTACATTAAATCTTTTTTTTGTCTTTATCCCCTAATTGACAATTTTTATTGTCATCAATATTTACGACTTTATATGGTCCTTAAAAAACACTATCAAGCAACAAGGTAGGTAGAAGGTAGGTAAAAATGGCTGTCCTACTTCGCGCAGGACACAATTAGCGCTGAGTGCGCCGTTTTGATACCATAACTCGTGAGATTGGGTTATGGATGCCTAAGTAACAATTTAAGTTCTATAAGGCTTAAGCGAAGCTTTTTCATGATTTGTATCTTGCTTGTATGAAACCTTATACAAATACGTTTGGCGCAAGTTATGCAAGCCATTGATTCTTTAAATCAATTACGACAAGGCCTTATATCAATTGATTTAAAGTAATAGCTTCTCGGAAGAAATCTCTGTAAGGTCTTATAACAGTTAATTTAAAGAAGCAATAGCTGTATCAACAGCTCGATACAGAAAGCAAAAGTTTCTTTGAAACGATAAAGATAAGGCCTTATGCAAGTTATTGCAAAAGTAGAGAAAAATTTATTTTCAACACGAAATTGTTTTTCTTTTGCGATCCTCTGTTGTTTGCTGCTTTTATTTCTGATGTGACATGGGTATTCGGTTATTTTTATCATTAATTATATTTGTTTGTACAATGAGAATAAATATGGGATTTGAACTCGAGACCCTCCGCTTATCAGTCGAGCATTCATCCACTGCGCTATTGCGTTATGAGTAGCAAACTTGAAAATAGTTGTTGCAACTCATTTCTCTCAAACTTTATGGCACAAAATGTATAATGTTACTAAATTCGTGAAGAGTGAAACAGTAAAATTGAATAAAAAGAAAGTTGTGGATCAAAGGGTGTCCATCCATCCAGACTAGATACAGATAGCTTTATTGGAAACTGACTTGAACACATAAAATGCGTAAAATATCTACTCTTCTTTAAAGTTGATTCAATAAGTAGTTATATAATTTGAATTTATTTTTTAGAAAACAAAATTGATCAATTACCATCAATTCAGGTGATACCCTTACAAACGATACCACATTTTTTGCTGAGACATCATGAGAATGATAGCCTTTCCATTCAATAACAAAAAAAAAAGAACATGCCATGAGATTTGAACTCGGATAACTTGACATTCCTAAGAGTGTCCGCTTTCTTAAGTGAGCAATAATTTATCATAAGGAAACCAGGGTACGCATGTATTGAAATGAACAATCAAAAAACAATCACACATACATACGCGAAGTAACAAGATTGACATTTCGTTTGTTATAATTTGCACAAGGAGGCCTTATCTGTGTTATCAATTGCAGATTGTTATTAGGAAACAAATAAAAGACCTTATACAAGCTATTTTAAATGTGCTTTCACGAGAAAGCAAAGCGAGGCCTTATGTGATTTCGGTAAATCAATCTCGTGCAAGAAGTTTGTTATAATTTGCACAAGGAGGGCTTATCTTTGTTATCAAATTGCAGACTGTTATAAGTAAATTACAAAATGTCTTATTTAAGCAAAATAAAAACAATCATCCTTAAATAAGTCTTAAAATAACTCTATGGAAGCTATTGCTTCTAAATATTCAGGAATCGGACCTTATACAAGATAAATTGTTACTTGGGTGGTGTATGTTCCGCACGTACAGTCCTATATATAATGTTGTATTATTCTCCTACTCTACGGCCTATTATCGCATAGTGCCATTTAGTGAGAGAGAAATAAGGGGGGGGGGGCTAGAGCCACTTTGTATTATTGAGGTATGAGATCAAATCTTTGATCTTGAATTCTGAGAGTTCCTCAATACCGTTGAAGAATTCTTTACCCAAATGGAGTGCTCTTTTCCTAGCCAGGGCCGGACAATGGCATAGAAAGTTTGGGACTGTTTCTTTTTCATCCTGGTTCTCACAGCTATGGCAGAAAGAGTTATTTGGTTCACCCAATTTTGCCGCATGCTCCCTTACAGGCCAATGCCCTGTGCAGGTAGACACAACCATAATCATGGAAATTAAAGTGATTGATTTTGGTTTGTTATAGGCGGGCCAGATTTTCCTAGATATAACGTAACTCGTTAGATTACTCCACCTATGATTTGCTTCTGATGTGTATTTGGTCAGGATTTTGCCCTTCACAACTCCAATAAGAGCATATACTCTCACTGCCAATGAGTTGTGAAGGTCTGATCCTTGCCTAGCTAGCTCATCTGCCTTCTCATTTCCCTCATAGCCCCTATGGCCACGTATCCAGATAAGAGTGACGCTCATATCGAGTTCCTTGAGGGCCTCTTTGCATTGCTGGGCCAGTTTAGAGGATGATAAAGCTGAATCAATGGCTTTAATAGTTGCCTGACTGTCTGTTAGTATAGCTACATTTTGGTTCTGTCGGATATTTTTAAGGGCTGTACTGTACAAGCTTCCCTTATCGCTAACAATTCTGCCTGGAATACGCTGGCAAAATCGGGAAGTCTATAGGATTTTGAAATCTCAAGAGATTCACAGAAGACACCTGCACCAACACCGCATTCCATCTTCGAGCCATCCGTGCAGATAGTTGTGTCAAAGTCTTTCGTCGCATCGCCTTCCTCCCAGTCGATTCTTGACGGGAACAAGACTCTAAACTTCTTTGAGTTGTCTAGGGTAGGGATGCAGTAATCGGTGGTTGTGGATAGGATGTCTGATGGTATTAGGCTTGTTTGGTTGCAGTGCCCATAGGATCTAGGTTTCAGGCAGCCTATTTCTTCGAGTCTCAAGATACTGCAGAGTCAATCGAGAAAGAACGAGAAAAATTAGGTTTTGTCAAATTACATGTGCAAAATGTAAATGATAACTCAGCATTTGCATTTGCAAGTGCAAGTGCAATAAATTTGTTTTAGGATGACGATGCAGATGTCGTTAACATGCCGCCCCCAGTAAGCTGACTGCAACTCGCTTCAAGCTTACTCTCTTGATCCCTGCCAGAAACGTCCAAAACTGCCAATTTGATCGAAGGTCGCTCATAAACGCCATGATTTGTTTGGACCTTTTCGCGACGTACTTGTCCATCCTTTGCTGTGACAACATCCACCACTATACGTTTTGGCCAACAGTTTCTCGGAAGATCGTTATCCACTATGACGACCAAGTCACCTTTAGAAATCGGCTTTACTATGTTGAACCATTTCGATCTTCGATTGAGTGTAGGTAAGAAAGCTTTTACCCACTTTTTCCAAAAAGCGTCCGCTAACATTTGTGATTGTTTCCAACTTTTACGTAAATCCAAACTTGCCGAATCACAGGGTGGTTTTGACCCGTTTGAGCAGCCAAGAAGAAAGTGATTCGGGGTGGGCGCTTCGTCGTCAGTTGCGTCTAGGGAAACAAATGTAAAAGGGTCTAGAATTAACAATGTTTTCAACCTCAATGAGTGCGGCCCGCAAGCTTTCATTTCCAACTTTTCTTGAGCGTAGTAATTGGTAAAGTACGATTTTTATTGATCGCACAAGCCTTTCCCATGCACCGCCCATATGAGGACTAGATGGTGGGTTGAAGTTCCACTTTAACTCTGCTGTCACGAACTCATTAGCCACACGCCCCAAGTCAACCAATTTAAGTTCTTCTCGAAGCACCTTTTCCGCACCACGAAAATTAGAACCATTATCGCTATATATTTCCAAATGTGCCCCACGACGCGCGATAAAATTTCTTAGGCACATGATGAAAGAATCGGTACTCAAACTGTGAGCTATCTCTATATGCACCGCTCGAATAGTTGGACAAGTAAATAATGCACCCCACCTTTTCTCGTTCCGTCTTCCAACGGTGACAGTAATCGGTCCAAAAAAGTCCACCCCGACGAATGAAAAAGGTTTGAAAAATGCTCCCAACCTTGCTTTCGGTAAGTTGGCCATTTCGGGAACCTAAGGACGAGCGTTCTTAATTTTACAAACTTGACAACATCGTCTTACAGATTTAAGTATTGTTCTCAAATTTGAAATAAAGAATTTTTGACGTATTTCGTTCCAGGCTGTTTCATGATTGAGGTGATGATATTTACGGTGGTAAGCATCGACATGTTTGTGATGAAATGTGACTTCGGTAATATAATAGGTGTCTTGCAGTCTAATGTCACAAAGTCGGCGAAGGCAGTCCGTCCCTGCATTCGTATTACACCATTTGCATCCAAAAATGGGGAGAGCTTACTAAGGGGGCTGCTCTTAGGAATAGGTGGCGATGTTTTTCCAATATTACTTTTCAGAATATGCAATTCCTCGAAATACATTTCGGATTGGGCTTGACGAAAAAGCATCAGCTGTGATTTTCTTACTGCTTCCGAAGATACTGCAAAGTGGCCTGACTCCTTTGTATTTCCTGTCACCGTATGAGCTTTCCCCATTTTAGAAAATTCACGACGCTTTTTTACATTTTCTCTTAGCCGATCAACATACATGAAAACAAACGCCATAATTTTTTCAAGCTTCGAAAACGGTTCACATCAATAAGTTGAAATGGTTGTTTTACTTCATTTTTTTGTAGCAAGTAGGGCCGAAACTCACTTTTATCGGTAGTTTGAATTGTAGGCCCCTTGAGCCACTCGTCAGATGAATCTAAGTTGGGATATGAGCTCCACTTAGTTGCCTTATCCGCTACATTCAGTTGAGATGGGTTCCATTTCCAATCCAATATACTCGAGGATTCCAAAATCTCGCTTACTCGGTACATTACAAACTGCTGGAAATTGCGAGGGTCAGTACGAAGCCAAGAAAGGACAGTTTTTGAATCGGACCATAGAAACTTTTGATTAATCGAAACACGATGTGATTTACATATAGAATTCATCAGCCGCACACCGAGAACAGCAGCTTGCAGTTCTAGCCTCGGAATCGACAATGGACGTCTAGGAGCCACTTTAGTTTTTCGCGCTTACTATAGCTGTTTCAACTTTGTTTTCATGTGTGATGCAGAAATAGGACATGGCAGGATAAGCATTTTCGCTAGCATCGACGAAAGTGTGCAGCTGAATTGAAGTTCCTGTTTGGTTTAAGCTCAGGGAATAGAACCTTGGGATCTGCAGCTCGCTAACCCTAGGCAACAAAACCTGCCATCGCAACCATCTCTCATATAAGGATTCGAGCAATTCCTCATCCCAGTCTAGCTCGAAACGCCATATATCCTGCAAAAGGACCTTTATAAAAACTAGAAAGTGCGAAAGAAATCCCATTGGGTCAAATATCGACATCAAAATTCGAAGAACTTCACGTTTAGTAGGCACTTTATTTTCTGACAGTACCTTTCTATTCAGACTATTCAATTTCAAAACGTAAGTGAAAGTGTCAGCAGAAGTATTCCAATGCATACCCAAAACTTTTTCGGTTGCCAACAAGTCCATTTCATTCATCCCGAAAACTTTGCTGGAAGCTGGTGACCTGATGTTATCATCTCCTTCGAGTGCCTTAAGTACAGCGACAGAATTGGACATCCAATTTCTAATGTGGAAGCCAGCATTGGCGTGAATAAGTTTTACGTCTCTGGCAAGTTGAATGACCTCATCTATAGAGTCTGCACTATCTATAAAATCGTCTACGTAATGGTGTATCAATATTGCCTCAACAGCTCTCGGCTTTGTTCTTGAAAAACTCAAAGCGTTTTGATTCTTTACGTAGTGAGCAATGCACGGTGAGCACGCTGCACCCAACGTCAGAACTTGCATCTCATATACGCTCGGCTCACTCATTGACTTATCTTCTCTCCATAAAAATCGCTGTACTGACCTGTCCTTTTCACGCACTCGCACCTGATGAAACATCTCAGCTATATCGCCACAGATCGCAAACCTACCGCAGCGAAAGCCATATAAAACGGTTGTAATTGGGACTAGCTGGTCAGGTCCTTTCAGAAGAAAGTCGTTCAAGGAAACCCTATTGCACTTTGCAGCTGCGTCCCAAACGAGTCTTACTTTTGAGGGCTTATTCGGGTTCCTAACGATATAAATTGGCAAATACCAAATATGGCCATCAACCTGCAATTCATCTGCGGGCTCTGCGAAGAGTGGGTGAGGGTTTGGAAAGGATTGCTTGCAATTCCAAGTACAGATTTCTTGCCGCTCATGTGCGGAAGGTTCAACCACCAAGTGGTGCAGAGCGTCAACTTGACTTCGGTCAGGGCGAATGAACCTACGTTTTATTGTACATGTATCATAATCACTTTCTTTTGATACCGTGATTAATGAGACTGTACTTGATTATCATTGTGATAGAATAAGGCACTAATGAGTGTTCTTAAGAAAAGTGCGTGGTGCATGGCAATATGTCATGCAGTCTTCCAGTTTGGCCGACCAGCTCCTTTCTGGTAAAATGGACTGCATGACAATGGACACCAGTGTTCCTGTGAGCCGTTAAGTTACGAAGCTGGAAAATTATCCTTTTGGTTTGTACGGATGTGTGATAATTTCACACATCCGATAGAATGTATGATGATAATGTCATACATTCACAGAGTACAAAATAACAAAAGAGACTACCATGTCTTCTGAAAAAACTGGTGCTCTGGGGTAGTTGTGCCCGGATTCTAATTGAATCTCAACTACAGTTGCGGTCGGCCCCCTTGTGGGAGTTCAGAGTGGCTGTGGTTAACGAGAAATTCGTTCTCGATAACTGAGTGGTTAGTCTCTAAGCTCAGTTATATAGATAAAAACACATTTACCAGTATGGCTTTTTTTAACGGGAAAAGCAAACTGGTACTTGAAACAAATGCAAATGGCGGAAGGTAAAGTCTACGGCAACAGGACAAATGCTCCAAGATTAATCTTGTGCCTTTTCCTTTTTGTACAAGGCAACGTACACTATAATATGCATGTAATTCATGCATTTAATTATAGAGTGGATTGGAATTCAATCCACCACGAAATTAGGGCCTTGAGCCAGGTGTTCGTGTGTATTTGTTTTCCTAATTCATCTGCGGGTAATTTTCTTGCATAGCCTTTGCTCACTTAATTCGAAATTTGTTCATTTAAATTTGCACTCAACTGGGCATCCATATGAATTCTTTTTTCAAGCAATTGAAAACGACGAAATGCCATGAAATAGCTGTCAGGCAAATTGAAATTATCATACTTCCAAAGTAATCCGACTTCAAATTGTTCTCCGACACGTATGCACGATTCTTCAAGAATGTTGCTGGCCTTTTTTTCTTCTGCTGAAATTATTTGAAGAGTTGGGATGCGCACGTCAATGTTTTCAAGAGAGAAGAAATTCTCGACCAGTTGGTGAATGTCTGTCTCTGTATCACTTTGGTTTGGAAATACACTAGTCAAAACTCAAAACAATTAAAGGAACACTTGAAAAAACTCAAAAATGGAGTGGATTTTTTTAAGGCTGTATCTCAGTCGAAAAAAGTCGGAATGAAGTGAAATAAAAAGTTTTTCAAAGGTTATCATTTTTTCTTTTCAAATTGTTTTGAGTTAAAAAAGTACCGTTAGTCGTTTTTGCTTGAGCGTAAAAAATGTTCACTAAATTTCAAAATCGAAAAAAAAAATAAACTTTGAGTTGTCATTTTTCTTCTTAGCCAGACTCAGGCAAATATTTTCTAGTTTTATGAATCTAGAAAAATATAATTCACAACACATATGTGTTGTAAATTTTATTTGTGTCGGTAGTCATCGACTAAGCGTTGCGTCTTAGAAAGGTACGACAGCATCTAACTGATGAGCCCAACTGTCGTACCTGGGCGAAACGCATTGAACTGAAAGTCATTTTTAAAACAAAAACAATTTTATATTGTTTGAAAATCAAGTACGTTAGGTAATCGAAAAATTTTTCCAAGTTATCTCAATCAAATCTAATGCTTTTAGGCCGTGTGTGAATTGCGTTAAAATGTGTATTAAAACTTGACGTTTGGTTAAAACTTGACACTAGCGTGGTGAATAAAATGGGTTAAAATTTATCCTGCTGTGGAGCAGGATAAATGGGTTAAAATTTTGACGTGTATTTTTTTCTCATGAATGATAGAGAAGTTTGCTTCTGTTTTATTGTTTTGTTCTATTCCTCTCCGTTTTATTTAGTTCTTTGTTATGACTATTAAAAAATTGCTTTGATATTTCAATAAAATAAATAAAATTCTATGAATTCATAATATTTTCAAATCAAAAACGAAATTATTGTTTTTTCTTTTGAGAATTATAACAGATGTCAGCTGTGAAAACATGTTTTGCAGTGTTACCAGATGGAAGGAACCAATCATCCAAAAAGAGAAATTTTTGTTTGAAGATATTTTACTGTTGACTCAAATTATCAAATTACCACTGCAAAATCGAGAAAAATGAATATAACAGAGTTTGTTTGTTATCTTAAGTGGCTTTTCCTGAACTTTATTGCTTAAATTTTGGTTTTGTACACAAAATTATTTTACCTAGGTGGATAAAAACATTTTTTGTTGAGGGAAATTTCCTAGTTCTACGCAGAAATGTTGGTTAGAAATATCCCTTTTAACGCAATTCACACAGCAAATGGCTAAATTTGATCCCATTTTCAATCAAACGTCAAATTTTAACCAAACGTCAAGTTTTAATACACATTTTAACGCAATTCACACACGGCCTAAGGCCGTATATATATATTTTTTCATTTAAAAAAATAAATGAAATTGTTGGAATCTACCCCAAGCATTGCTCCTTCGAGCCGGCTATTCAAAACACTAAAACCGAGTTTTAAATTCACATTAATAAATTTACTAATTCATAAACTAACAATGTCTTACATATATAAAAGTTGGAGCAAGTGCTTTACGTCATAATTAAAGCACTAAACTCTAGAGTCTCGACGATAAATCTGTAAGACCGACCCAAGAAGAAGTTTCGCACGAAAGTTTACGTCATTGAAATTCAGCATATCAAATTGAACATCACCAGTAAATTTTCCTCACCTACCAAACCATATCTAAAGCTTTTACTATATATAAATGCATCTAAGCCAACCTACATCAGAGAGGAAAAAAAATGACCATCATTACAAATCTACACAATCACCACGCTATATAGACACAAATTTTAATTAAATCGATCAATTTATCATCTAACTAACATCATTATTTTCATTACCTACTATCGAGCTGCTTCCTGGGCGCCTTTCCTCCGGCCGATTTAAGTACGAACTTAGTACGAACCATTACTTCACTTATATTTTTGTTCACACTTTGCGAACTTTAGGTACACACTTTTTTGTTCAGATAATAAAGTAGCAAAATGGCATCTTTATAACACTAATTTCAAATGAAATTCGTATGCGTTCAGTCGTTTCGTTTGCATTGCATTTTTTTAATAAACAGTAACATTGTAATATTCGGCTTGGTCCGACAATTAAAAATTATTCACACTTTGCAAATAAAACACAAATTTACTTAGGTATTCAATCACTCACACAATTAATTAAACACTTTCAATTTTCTCTTTTCAAACACAGTATCTTTACTCTTTCTCAGTTCACAATCAATTGAATTCGCTTCGCTTTCGAGTTCCAATATCATTTGTTGCATGAAGATAATTAAATTATGAATTCGATTTACCCTGTGAATAAGGTATCGATGGTTTTACTGTTTTTCTTATCGCACAATATTAGATATATTGTGGGACCATTCGTTGTCGACGGTCTTCGCCGTGTCGTCGTCACTCTATGACATTATGAAATTGAACTTGAGGACTTGGTATCAGATTACTGTACTTCAGCGCATTAACGTTATAAAAATGCATAATGTTTTTATTTGCAGTTCAGAGGAAACTAAAAGTGACTATTTGATATTTTCTTGTCGGCGGCGTAGGCGATAACGTTTAAAATGTAAGTTCAAATGCAGTAAATGCACTTTTTTTTTTGTAAACATGTTGATTGTGGTGCGGAGTTTGAATTTCATCAAAAATTCAAGTGCAAACTTGTCAACGAGGGGAACTGAATTTTCTGTGTGAGCAATACATTTCCATTCCTAAATTGTTCCTCCTTTTGATTTTTAATTTTTTTTTACTTGGCGTTGGCGTTGTCAAGTCATTTATAGCCTATTCCCACCAACGTGATTTAGCTAAAACAACTTGATTTAGCTAAAACACATAATTTATTTCATGATTTGCCATACATATTTCAGAATTTGATTATTCTGATAATGTTGGAATCGAGTGGCAGAAGTGGTTAGGATCATTTGAAATAATGATCAGAGCAAGCCGCATTTACGATGACAATTGGGAAAAAGACTTGCTACTACATTATGCTGGTTCAAAAGTACAAATCTTAACTGCTACTTTACCAGAATATTCAGCAAGTGGAACATTCGGACCATTGGCAAATGTTGAACAATATTTTCCGTACATGACTGAATATGAAAAAGCTGTAGCCAAATTAAATGCTTTCTTCCTACCCAAAACAAATACTACATATGAACGACACATATTTCGACAGATAAAACAAAAAACTGACGAAAATTTTGATATGTTTACAATACGATTACGAATACAAGCTGAACGATGTGATTTTGGCTCCAATGTCGAAGAAAATATTAAGGATCAAATCATTCAAAATTGTCGATCAGCTATTCTTCGGAGAGATTTGCTTAAACGAGGTGATACCAGTCTCAAAGATATCCTCCGAGTTACCAAAGTTTTCGAAACAGTAGCGCAACAGGAGAAATCATTTGATCTGGATAAGCCTCAACCTCAAATCGAGGATGTGAACAAAATAAATTCTTTGGCTTGGAAAACAAAACAACAATACCAATCAAACGACTCAAAGCAAATTGAATGTAATCGGTGTGGATATCATGGTCATCTTGGACATGTTGAAAAATGTCCGGCTCGAGGTAAGATATGCAGTAAATGTGGTGGTCGAGACCATTTTGACAGGAAAGGCCGCTCACGCAAACGAATGCGTCAATATGAAGGTCGTGATGCTGCCTTCAGAAAAGTGTCAAAAATTGAAGAAACACTAGAAAATGCAAATACAAGACGAAATAATGAATCCGTGATGCAGGTGGCCATGGTTCAGAGAATAGAGTAGTGGATTGCTAAGCCGAACGCTACGGGTTCAAACCCCGGCTTCAGCAGCATTCTTTTTCTACAAAAATCGCCAGCTTATCTGAGGCCACCTGTGCGATAACATGAGACAATACAAATCTAAGTCTCCTCCTCTGAGCCACGTAGGTTTCTGTTATGTGTGCTTTCTTTCTAAGTGTCTATCTGTCTCTCTCTGTTGTATTGTATTGTTCTGTCCCAGCCGATGGTCTCAGTCACCAGTGTTGCTATGTGTCTGTAGTTCGTAGACATGAGTCGTTCCGGACATTTATAGTTCCAGGAACTATGTCCTCTGCCGGAGACATTTCCTTTCGTTCCATAGCCTGAACTTAAACATGTTCATAGTTCCGACTGGACATGGTATGAAAGTGGAAAGAGAAAGAACTAAAAATGTTCATAGTTCAGACTGGATATGGTATGAACGTGGAAAGAGAAAGAACTAAACATGTTCGTTCATAGTTCCGACTGGATATGGTATGAAAGTGGAAAGAGAAAGAACAGAGCAGTTCATAGTTCCGACTGGATATGGATATGTATGATAGGAAAGTGGAAAGAATCGCGCTCTTGTGCTTGTAGGTATACACTATACACACACAAATGGAACGAATGAATGTGAAATACCAAACCAACCACCATTGTATTAGCGTGTTTAGGTAGGTTGAAGAAGTCCTGATCACTGCTGTCGTTTTTGCTACTATAGTAGTATTTTACTACTTTCAAGATTCAAATGCTACTCTACTACCCTTAGATGAAATATACTCCCCAAACGTAGTGAACAAAATCTATCTAAAAAGTTGAAAACTAGATTATACATTTTGTAATGAAATAAATAAAATTCAATTGGTGGAATTACTATAAATAGAACTGTAAGAAAACCTAACCTTTTTAATAAACCTTCGTCGCATGACAGCATTCAACTCATTCAAATCAGACGTGATATTTTCTGTGCAGTTCCGTTGTTTTGAACATCAATTCGTCAGAAAAGTGGGAAAGTAGCGAAAAAGTAAGAATTATAGGCAAAAACAATTGATTTGGAGCCGTTTTCTTCACTTATTTCAACTTGTGAACCTTTGCAGTTGACAAACTCAAGAGTTGAAATGTAAAGTCAAGTTGAGGATTGTTTTTCTTTACTTACGTTACTTTTAATTCATAGTTTTGAATTTGAAAGTAGTATCCCCTGGGAAACTCATAACAATTTGGAGTAGGTATGTTAAAAACATGATTTTTTTTGTTAATGGGCACTTGATCATTTTTGTTTTGTTTTTGGAGACGGTGAAAGCAGCTGCTTGATGAAATTCTGAATCAAGAAGAAAAAAGACGACAGATACATCATCATAATGACATAATAGTCTCCTCCAGAAAAAAGTTCTCTAGGAGGTACCAGGTCAAAATGACGATACAGGAAACTCCTTTTGTGTTTGAAGACACTCCAATCAAAGGTATCTCATGGGAAAGACTATAAACCCTTAAAAATAAAGATAGTGGATAGTCACTAGTCAGTTAGATTTTCAAACTTTTTCTTTCCCTACTCTGTTCATACTTTTAAAGTCCAAGTCTTCATAATTTTCTCTTCGCTTTATGATGATAACTTAAATATTTGTTTAATTAAAAAAAGTGTTTTACTAAATGCAGAAAACACACAAGACCTGACAGAAAATTGTAGGTATTTTTAATGGTCTAATAAAGTTTTTTGATAGCTGAGAAAAACTAAACTTGTTAATTTGAGAATGACAGCCTCTAATGAAGACAACTTAAATCGAAATTTAGGGATAAAATCCTCAAGTTGATATCAACTTCAAGTAAATAAAAGGCTCCTACTATCCGACAAGCACACAATTTGAGTTTTATAACTCCCAAGAATTTATAAGAAACTACAGTTTGCTAATAAACTTCAACCATATCATTTTTGAAACTTCAAAACGATCTGCAAAATCCATTATAAGTGATATTTTTTTCTGTAGGCGATTAATCGGGCTACGTTCCTATAATAAAAAATTTATACTACCCAAATATAGAAAATACTCCTCAAAATAATTCAAAAATACTCCCCATTACATTTTTGAAACGACAGCACTGGTCCTGATGGATATATTATTGGAGCGTGTTTGTATTGTTAATACGATCTAGAACGAAATGAACATTGATCGGTCTGATCTCTGATATCTCTGTTTCTCTGTTAATACTCATAGTTCCGAAGGTTCGTAGTTCCTCGCGTATGACATACATAGTTCCTTTGGATCGGAGTCGGAACTATGAACATTAAAAGACAAAACTGATTTGGATTCCAGTTTATTTCGTTCATGAAAGATGAAAATGAAAAATGATGTGCATTTTATTCGTATTGGTATTAGCAATTTAGCATGTGTAGTGTATCTTTGATTGTTTGTTATTGTTTTGTTGGATTTTGTTTGTGGTTTGTGGATTGAAAAAAACCAACCAAGTAACCAACTCTGCCTTTTGCTTATTAGTTCATGTTACCATGTTCAAGTTTTTATGCATTTATAGAACCTTAACAGTTCCGCGGAACTAGTTCCAGGAACTAGTTCCAGGAACTAGTTCCAGGAACTAGTTCCGACTACCAAAAGAACCGTTCCATGTTCGTTCCGGTCATGGAACTGTTTTGCGCAACTCTAGTCCCTCCATTTTCAAACAACAGATTCTCTAAGGTACAGGAATATTCGACATTCTTTTTTTCTCGATTTCAACACTAAGTCTAAGATTTGGTTTCTGGAATTTCAGTATGAAAATGCTTGCATTATTTCTAGATCTCAGCACTTTTCTCTTTCCCATGAATTTGTGCTGATTTTCTGTAAATCATGGTTTTTCGAATCCACATCATGACTTAACTTTCAGTCGCATAAACAGGATGTCTCCAAATCTTAGAATTAAATTTCCTCGATTTCCACAGAAAAATTAATGGAAACGAATACCCGTGCAACCTTGAGTTGACACAAATGATAGGAAACCCTTGAATTTGTGTGTAATTGAAAACATGTTAACAAAAAAGTGCATAATTCACTTAAAAATTAGAGACCATTCACAACACGTGAGCGTGATAAGAAAATAACACTTTGTTGCATTAAAGCAAATGCGAATCGCCGCCGCCACTTTGATTGCAAATTTATGGCAACGTGTCGTTTGGTTTTTTTATTTGAACAATCAAAACAAACCCTCCAAGTTCAAGTTCATAGAAAACGAACGATAAGAATTTTATTTTGTATACGGGCAAAGGGCAGAAATGCGATGCTTTGCCGCTAGAGAAAAATTGTTACATTTTATAAAACGACAATTGCATGCCCCAAACAGGCAAAGTGTGGAAAAATGCTGATTGCCCGTATGACTATGTAGGTAATGAAAGTTGCTTGCATTCTTGATCTCAGTACCGATCCGAGATTTGGTTTTGAATTTTCCATACTTAAATTCTAGAAACCAAATCTGAATATTGGTGCTGAAAATGAGAAATAATAAAAAAACTTTCATAGTGAAATCCCCGAAAGCAAATCAATCATACGATCATACATTGTTGCATCGATCAATAAAATAATATGATTAGAATTAGAATTAGACTCTGACCGACACAATAAATTCATTCATTGCATTTATCCCATTGATAACGATGAGTGCATATTTTTGCTGACTTCAATCCTGCTTGCACAATGTTTATTTTTCTGATTAATAAATGCACGAGTGCGGTATTCGATCGCACGTTGTGAAGTGTTATTAAAACCTTATCGTAATCCTACGTTTTTACTTTGTAATGTGCTGATTAATTATTTTACTGGACTAGGTTTTATTATTTGTAAACAAACGTAAGTAGACAATTATTTTTTTCTAAGTGGAAAAAAGCCCTCAATATTTTCATTCTCAGAATTGCGCTTTGAAAATTTGTTACATTTATCATATTTTTGAATATACACTCCGCTTCAACTGAATAAGCACACATTTTTTCAAAAGTTTGTTGTCCATTTGTTCTTCACTTTGAACGTTAATGCATCGTTTGATGATGCTAACCGATAGCTTATGATGTTGAAAAAACAAATCAAAAAGAATAATTTAAAAAGGACCACTATTTTTTCCCTGGCTCTCATGCAAAGCATTCCAGGTTGAAAAACTCAGTTTTTTGTGCGTCAACTGAATAAGTACAACTTTTAAAAATGCAAATAAAATCAAACGGAAAGAAATGAACAAGATTTTCTTTAAATATTTATTTTATTGGTTATTTCTAGTATTAGGTACTACCACCTTTAAACTTGATTACTTCATAAATTCGGGCTGGCATGGAATCGTATAAACTCTTTAAGAAGTCCAGCGAAATTTCTCTCCATGGTAACTTAGTGGCTGCAATAAGCGACTGCCTGTCCTCAAACTGACGGCCTGACTCATAAACTTTACGTACCAACCATCCACATTCATTTTCTATACGGTTCAGGTCAGGAAAATAGGGCGACCATTGAAGCAATTCAACATTCTAGTCCTGTATCCCACTTTTGACAGTGCGCGACGTTTGGATGGGGTCGTTGTCCTATTGGAAAATCCTTTTATAGGGTCCAAAAATATCCGAAAATGAAGGAAACTTTCTTTCCAATATTCTTTTGTAGGTAATTGCAGTCGTTTTTGACGTTTAAAACTCAAGCTCAAAAGTCCCATAGTAGCTAACTGCTCCCTATATCATAACTCCACCTTCTCCACCTCCATCTCAAAATTCTCGTCGATCACTCCGAATGTTGCCGTTTTTTTACCACCTTTCATGTTTTTCTCGTACAAACTTT
The DNA here is from genome assembly GCA_943590905.1 of Sphaerophoria taeniata. Taxonomy (NCBI): domain Eukaryota; kingdom Metazoa; phylum Arthropoda; class Insecta; order Diptera; family Syrphidae; genus Sphaerophoria; species Sphaerophoria taeniata. The sequence continues at coordinate 268,254,290 of OX016540.1, forward strand.
TGTTTCTGAGGTACGAATAGACAACACTAAGACTCCGATCAATGTTGGTAGTTATAGCAAGCACGGTCAGTCTTTATTCTTTTAACGAATCAATATTAACTCGTCCGACACTATTAAAGCTTCTGATCTAACCTTATTTTTTAAAATTTTAATTAAACGGCTAAATGTGACTAAGAACACTTCAACTTTTGATTTGGTATACCAATTAACTTAAAACTCTATGAACCAATGAAGATAATGAGAGTGAAAGATCGTGTGCTTATTCAGTTGACGCAAAAAAAACTGAGTTTTTCAATCTAGAAAGCTTTGCATGAGAGCCAGCGAACAAATAGTGGTCCTTTTTAAATTATTCTTTTTGATTTGTTTTCTCAACATCATAAGCTATCAGTTAGCATCATCAAACGATGCATTAACGTTCAAAGTTAGGAAAAAATGGACAACAAAATTTTGAAAAAAATGTGTGCTTATTCAGTTGAAGCGGAGTGTATCAATGCAATTTTCTTGCACATACTATGCGGCCACACAGTAGATCATCGTGTGATTTGGCCTCCTTAGACTTTTTCCGTGTGGCTTTCTTAATTCGCAGATCTACTCGATTTTTCCGCAGATCAAGCCTCCGTTCATCATTCCTTCCACTCGTGTTACTTTTGCTAACTAACTTTTTGAACTTTTTATCCAGCTTTTTTCTTTTTCTTAAGCTGGTTTTTATGATTTTGTCACTACACTTATCAAGAAATTCTAACAATATTGCTCTATTTATTTAAAACTAAATGACCCTGCAGACTTCGTACTGCCTCAATCGATAAATAAAAGCTCTAGCCTTTGGTATCCCCCTACTACTCTGCCCGCTACCCTCTACCCGTTAACCCAACACCCACTTCCCGCTACCCGCTTTGCGATACTTTAGTTACCACTATGATTGTCCCCCTTATTTGCTGATTTTCACGTTAGATTGGCCCAAAAATTTGATTTTACTCAGGCTATACCTATCTAAAGTGAAAAATTGCATTGAGGATTGAGCGGATATAGAGTCCCTACCGGACGTACAAACTTAAGTATGCAGCTTGAATTATATGCAAAAACAATCTACACAATCACAATATTAGATATATTGTGGGACCATTCGTTGTCGACGGTCTTCGCCGTGTCGTCGTCACTCTATGACATTATGAAATTGAACTTGAGGACTTGGTATCAGATTACTGTACTTCAGCGCATTAACGTTATAAAAATGCATAATGTTTTTATTTGCAGTTCAGAGGAAACTAAAAGTGACTATTTGATATTTTCTTGTCGGCGGCGTAGGCGATAACGTTTAAAATGTAAGTTCAAATGCAGTAAATGCACTTTTTTTTTTGTAAACATGTTGATTGTGGTGCGGAGTTTGAATTTCATCAAAAATTCAAGTGCAAACTTGTCAACGAGGGGAACTGAATTTTCTGTGTGAGCAATACATTTCCATTCCTAAATTGTTCCTCCTTTTGATTTTTAATTTTTTTTTACTTGGCGTTGGCGTTGTCAAGTCATTTATAGCCTATTCCCACCAACGTGATTTAGCTAAAACAACTTGATTTAGCTAAAACACATAATTTATTTCATGATTTGCCATACATATTTCAGAATTTGATTATTCTGATAATGAGAAAATGAATGGGGATGGTTGGTACGTAAAGTCTATGAGTCAGGCCGTCAGTTTGAGGACAGAGAATCGCTTATTCCAGCCATTAAGTTACCATGGAGAGAAATTTCGCTGGACTACTTAAAGAGTTTATACGATTCCATGCCAGCCCGAATTTATGAAGTAATCAAGAATAAAGGTGGTAGTACCCAATACTAGAAATAACCAATAAAAAAATATTTAAAGAAAATTTTGTTCATTTCTTTCCGTTTGATTTTATTTGCATTTTTAAAAGTTGTGCTTATTCAGTAGACGCAAATAAAAACTGAGTTTTTTAATCTGGAAAGCTTTGCATGAGAGCCAGGGAAAAAATAGTGGTCTTTTTTAAATTTTTCTTTTTGATTTGTTTTCTCAACATCATAAGCTATCGGTTAGCATCATCAAATGATGCATTAACGTTTAATAAAAAAAAAAAAACTTCAGAAAAATTGTGTGCTTATTCAGTTGAAGCTCAGTGTATTTCTCGTAATATGATGAATGATACTTTGTGGCGCTCGAACGCCAAAAAATTTTGATTTTATGAAAAAAAATTATTGATTCCTACATACATAAATTGTAGGAAATTTTTTCTAGTTTAATTTTGTATTTTTTCGTAAAATGCGTCGGAAAGGAGATATTCCCAAAAAACCGTTTTTAGGCGCCATTTTTTCAAGATGGCGGCGCGAGCGGCGGGGGTACGAGGTGGCAAAGTTGAAATTCGAAAAGGGCATACCCAAATCTATAAATTAACCAATTTTCAAAACTCCCGGAAAACTTTCCAGGTAAAACTACCAAATGACTGGACTATAAAGAGTTTTCTGAGTTTCTCCTAAAAGAACCTTCTTTTTTTCTATTCGAAAACCAATTTTGAAATCTTCCAGTTTTCCATTTGAAAACCAATGCACCTACCCTTACATGCAATTTTCCCTTTGAAAACCAATGAGTTTTCCGAGTTTTTCCTCAAGAACTTTCTATTTTCCATTCGAAAATCCGTTTTGAAAACTTCCAGTTTTCCATTTGGAAACCAATGCACCTAATCTCACATAAAATTTTCCCTTTGAAAACCAATATTCGTAATGCGAAATTTTCATGCACGTAGCTTGTGGAAACTTAAATCCATGCCTTTTTAAAATATCGATGTTAAAATTTTCTTTTGCCCCGAAAATCGTGCCCAAGAATTCGCGTGTAAACATTGACTTGGTCCAAACGCTTAAGTAGGAGTTCAGCCTTATATATAATAAGAACAAGAACCATGAAATGGATGTGATCCATAAAAATGACAACAAATTAATGAATTTACTTGGTTCTACAAAGGACAAAACAACAACTTTGAGTAAGTCAGGGATTTACATGGTTGAATGTGCAAGTGGATCTAATGTTACTAGACTAGCATGAAACATATTTACATAATCTGAATACCACACTCTTACAAAAAAAATTCAAATATAAAGTTAATTGGGGCTATTCGGCGAAATCTTTTATTCTGTTATTCTGTTATGAATCTCCATACAAAAGTTTAAGTTGTCAAAAAATCTTTTATGAATAACAGATTTGGTATTCGGCAAGCCAAATCTGTTATTAAATCTGTTAAGAAATCTGTTATGAACTGTCAAAAAATTCGTACATACTGAAAATCTTTTATAAATCGCCTATTTGGTATTCAGCAAGCCAAAATCTTTTAAGAAATCTGAAATCATAAAAGAATAACAGACAACTTTTTGGGACTTTTATGATAAAAGATTTCAATAAGTTCTACGATTTCAGTTAAAAATAATTTTTTTTAATACTTAAATTTGAAGCGTGAAGGACACAGCTCGTTCATAGGTACATAAAATGGTTATGTTTTATATCTAATCCCATAGTTTTATGTTTTTAGTGGTTTTTAGTATTTTCAGTGAAGTGAAAGTGGTACCTTTTGATAAAAAAATTGTTCGTATCGACTGTTGAGAAGGTTCGAGGAATTCTGGTAGATCTGTCGGTGTTTTTTTTCTTTTTTTTTTGTTAATTCATTTTTATTTCATTTACTTATAACTACTTAATACTAGACAATGAATTCAAACTAGCTTATTATCTAAAATCTTATATTTAACTTACTGGCCCCAAATGGGTGCTCTAAGAAATTCATGATCGTCTTAAAATTAATGCCTTTCGGCCTATGAACTATTTTTTTTTTACTTTATTGTTTTTTCATGTTAGTAAATTAAAAAAAAAACTAACTCCATATCAATTTTTTGTGTTTCTTACTTGCTACTTAAAATTAGGTCCTTAAAAAATAAAACTTAAAATTAACTAAAAACCTAACAACTACTTACAAACTAGAGCAACCACAGCAGCAAATCTTTCTTTCTTTTTTTTTTGTTATTTCATTTTTTTGTATATTTTTTTTCTTTTTTTTGTATGTATTTTTTTTTCTTTTTTGTGAATATTCTTTTTATTTCCTTTTTTGTTTTTTGTAATTTCTTATTTGTTGTCCTTGTCAATTAATGTGCCACCATGCCTACTCTACTTAAACCTAAACCCAAAACCCTTAGACTAAAACAAGTATGCAAGCCGGCCAAGGCTCAAAACCCCACCCCGACTACCCATTATCAAGTGCTGACTGAAGCCACCAGAACTGGTTCGAGGTTCGAGGAATTCTGCTAGATCTGTCGGTGTTTATTCAGACAAAATAGTGAATAGTCATTTCAAAATGTTTCGGTTGCCAGTGATGATGGGCATTTGTGGGTAAGTAACTACTGCTATCTTAAGGGTATGTGTCCCAGAATAGCGAACTCAGATTTCATGTAAATGAATTTATATGTGTTAGTGGCCTCTACTCTTCACCGATTCCTTTTTTTTATCTCAGACGAGAATTTGCAAGAACCAGTTTCCACGATCACGATTAGGCACATGAAGGAGAAAAAAAAGGCAATATACGCAGACGATGCACGTCTAGGTAGAAAAGGAAGCAAATTCATATACATACATGCAATGCAATAAAAAAGACCCAAAAAAATAGGTATCAAGTGAGCTAGGAATATTATGAAAACAATTCATGTAAGTAGGTACAAAAAAAGTGGTATCATAGATATTGTTGTTGCAGCACGAGACATCGCGATGTGATAAACGGTTAGGTTTTTATTTCTTTTTGTGTTTGTCTAGTTGAAGAAATATAAAAAAGATGAACCTTTATGAGAAGATTATTTATTTATGTTTCCTCTGAAGAGGCAGGATAACTATTTTATAGGAAATCGAAATTCTTTTATTGGGCGATGATTGCGTTTGTAACAGGCAGATACCTTTCATCTTTTAGACAGATGAACAGTTTATTCAAAAGAGTCATGAACCTATTATTGAAATTTTTGACCTTACGCAATAAAACGATGTAAGTAGAGGCTAGAGGGTGTCTCAGTAAGAGTGCTCTTTTTAACATTGGAATCTTTTTTTTCATGCGAGTGGCAATTCTGAAATTTGACATCCGCCACCTCTGTTTATTCTGATTATTACAAATGGAGTTCTTTTCGAAAGAACAACGCGTTATATTTGTGAATATCTACTCTCACAAACTTCGCAAAATTTTCTGCTGAGTAAATTAAAAAAAACATATTTTATTCCATACTTAATCGGAATATATCTTCTTTAGAGGCCAGTTACAGCTTTAATTGGTTTTCATCATTGAAACACATCCTTGAAATTTTTCTGATAGGTCGATTATTATAGCAATCATTGAAAATTTCTGTCAGGAATTTTTTTGCTGACGTAATTCAATCATTGGAACTGTGAGAAGTTGAACATTTATGTAGATCATTAAAACTGTACAAAATTGATACGAAAATCATTGGAATGATTTGTTTAATTTTTTGACATAATACAATCAGCTGTTCAGGAAAATGATTTTACAACCGGAAAATAGAAAAACACATTTTAATGAAAAAATAAGTGTGTAATTGAACTTTTTCATGTCAATAAAAATTCTTGGAGTGATTTCCGATCGATTGGTATACCTATAATTTCTTTTCAAAAGAAAACATATGTCGATTTCCATTGAACCACATGAAATGGACGGCCCGTCGCTACTAAAAATCAATATTTTTTGGTTTCAATGGAAAGGAAAAACGTAGCAATATCTTTTTGTAAGTGTATCTTCGTCCTCGGATGAGGAATGCTTGTAATGATGTCAATGTTATGTGTACCTATTCTTGAGAACGCAACGGTAAACCTTATTTATTTTCATTATTATTCTTTATTTTCATTATTATTATTTATAATATTCACTATTCTACTATTTATCATAATTATAACATAACAAAAATGGGTCTACCACGATATCTAGAAATCAATTATCTAGAAAGTAAAAATCTCGAATATGAAAATCTCGAAAACAAAAATATAGAATGGAAAAAATCTCGAAAACAAAAATCTAGAAAATAAAATCTCGAAATGCCAAAATCTAGAAAAAAAAATCTCGAATACAAAAATCTTGAATGTATGTTTGAATTTTTGAGACAATGTTTAAAATTCGCCGCGAATTTTAAACATTGTCTCAAAAATTCAAACATACATTCTAGATTTTTGCAAGTAAAGCAGAGCCTCCCCAGAACTCAAAACAAAGTTGAGTCCTGGCACAGAAGGCTTAAGGTTTTAGTTGGAAGGGTTCACATTGGTCTGTACAAATTAATTGAAATTTTGTCGAATGAATCTGTTCATGTTAGGTGCCTTGTTGAAAAACTTCAGATGGGAGAGGAGACTCGAGTTAGACGAGAGTACTAACAAAAAGAAAAACGTATCTTGAAAGTCCTCGACGAAAAGGAAGAGAAAAGTTATGTTGGGTTCCTAAGAAGTCTTGCAGCTAACACAAATTTATAAAACTTGTATTAAGTACATGATGTGGGGTTTCTTGTCTCCAAGTTGTATTTTCGATTATGTTAAGAATTTAAGAAAAACAAATAAGTTGTAACATTAAAATTAAAGTAAAGACAAATATAATAACTATAAAGTAACGTGTTGTATTAAGTATTTTTTTTTAAAATACATATTTAATTTGTTTTTGTTTTCTTTTTTTGTTTATTGTTTTGATTTTCTTATTGTTTGCAACTATTTTTCTTGCTCAGAAAATAAAATATTGGGTAAACTGATGTATTTGTGTTTTATAGAGTTTTAACTGCCAAAAATACAAAAAAAAAATCTCGAATTTTTATTTTTTTTCGAGATTTTTTTCTAGATAGAGTCTTTCGAGATTTTTGTTAATTCTGGATTTTTGTAGATTCGAGATTTTTGCGTTCTAGATAATTTTTTTTTATTTTCGAGATTTTCGGCATTCGAGATTTTTGGCATTCTAGATTTCGTCTTGATCCCAACAAAAACGCACTTCTTTTATTTTCTTTTTCAACACATAATTATTCCATTTGCAAAAACTGTCAAGTTTTTAGGATGTGTTAAAATCAGTGCGAAAATCTGTGTAGATTCGTCTCAAAAAACGAATCACTTCGTCGGGAAAAAATATCAATACTTTTCCCATTGGAAAACGTTTATGAAAAAAATATTGCCGGCCCGTCGACGGCACATCAATGGAAAACCACAATAGTTAAATATCCATTCAAAGATTTTCCGGATCCATTTCAATGATAGCTATAACTGGCCTCTTACAATACAATAAAAATATCATAACTCTGTCATAAAATACTTGTCTTAATTTTTAAATGAAAAAGTGCACTCTTACTGAGGCACCCTATACTTATTTGTTCCAAACGAATTAAAAAATTAATTGGGTTCTCCCATTTATTTATAGTACCTACGACTTAACTTCTTACTACCTACCTACCTACACAACATTTTTGAGCTATACAAGGGGTCGCAAAAAAATAATACATCTTGCACTTGCACTTGTCATATATTCTAATAAATCGCAAATCTCCCTCGCAACCACCAAAACAAAAAGATATGATAAGAAATTATCGCACATGTGCGATATACTTTGTACCGCATTCATTTTCTTATTTTGTCATGTCCAACAACAAAAAACAAAAAGAAGCCACTTACTTACCCCATTCTTTTTATGCGCTTTCTCTATCTCCCGCTCTAACCCTTCTTCTATAATAATGTCATCTGCACATATCTATTTTCTCATCTTGCATCTTTCTTCTACTTCTATGTAAAGCAATATCGAGTTTTCTTCACACTTCTATGAATTGAAGAACAAAAAGTACATTGGGCGCATTCACTAACCTAGTCACTACGTAGTCGATTTTCAACTAGCTTTGTGAATGCAAAATTGCACTACAAAGCTAGTCGAAACGAAACTGTCAAATAATGATAGTTCAGGAACTTAAGGTTTTATCTGCCGAAAAATTCCTAATGAGATGTATTTTTGTATACACCTTTATTACGGTCAGCGTTGTAGATAATTTCACGACCAATTTTTATCTTTACATAGGTCACGAGATATTTGCGAAAAAGTTAATTTCGTGACTTTTTGACCCTTATAACTTTTTTAGTTGGCACGATATCGACGTCAATTTTTAACATCTTCATGACAACACCGTAATAAAAGTGTATACGAAAATTCAGCTAGCTAGGAAATTTTTTCCAGATTGTTTTTTAAAATGTTTTTAATGCCTGGACTATGAACATATGGAGTAAGAAACGTTTGTGAATTTGTGATTTGAGGTTAGAGAACTTTAATCAAAAGTGTTGTCTTGTTTTGCTTATTTTACTACGAAAAGACACTACCTGATAAGATCTGATTACATAAATTTCGTCTTCAGACCCTATCAGATAATTAATATTGTCGAATTGTACGATTGATTTCATTTTAAATTTTGTTTAAATTGGAAATTGAATTTTTGTTTCTTATTCAACAGCTGATTATGAAATGTCAAAATCTGTCAACTAGCTTTGAAGTCAAAATTTTTACACTACGTCGGAGGGGAAATCTCAACTCATTTCTTAGTTGTATTTGGCCAATCAGAATGAGTTGACTACGTAGTGACTACGTTAGTGAATGGGCCCATTTTCTGTTGAGGGGAAAAAGCAAGAGCAATATCTTTTGTAAGAAAGGGAAGAGAAAGCAAAACAAATTGCAGCACCATCTAGTGACATTCCCTGGAACCCAGCTTCTTTGTGTGTGTGATCGACCATTATTTTTTGACAAAAAACGCAAAATAGACGATTTTTCAAAAATTAAAATAAAAAAGACCATTAGCAAACAAATTATTTTGTTATTTGAATTGAATAAAAAAAATACCAGAAAAAAATAAAAAAAATATTTGCTAGTTTGTTTGCCTATATTTCACTTACAATGACCTTACAAATATTGACATTTTGAAGTTTATTTTTAAATATGTTACAGGTGAAAAATTAAAAAAAAAAATATATTAATTTTTCATATAAAAAATATTTCAAAAAATTCAAAAATATATTAATCAATTTCCCGGGCAAACGCGCAAAATGCTAGACAAAAAATAGGTATTTTTTGTGTTTGTGTTAACAAAAACATTTGACAAACATGAAAACAAAAATAAAAAAAATTACTCTGTTGAAATTACATATTTAAAGCTTTGAAAAAAGTTGATTTGACTTCACTACCTTTTATATTTTAGAAGTTATACTAAAAAATGCATTCATACTTTTTACGTAATTTGCTGAATTTTTCATTGTTTTTCGAATTTTGTGTGGAAAAAATTATAACGATAATCGAGAAAAAAGCAACGACGTTAAGTGACAGGATATATTGTCAATATAAAAAAAATATGAAATAAATAAAAATATAATATTTAATCCATTTCCCATTAGTTAGCGCAAGCGTCTTTCAAAATTTTATAGTTTTTCCGTTTGCTTGTCGGTTTTGAGGTACATCGAATTTTTATTTATTTTTTTTAATTGCACAAACATTTGACCCTATTTAATATCAATCGAAAACCGTTTGTTTTATTAAAATATTCGAAAAATTGCGAACGCTACACAGTTTCGCGCAAAAGTCCAACCTATTTTTACATGGGAAACCCCCCCTTAAGACCAACGTTTGTCTTTTAAGTTTTATTCATTATACAGGAATATCACTTTCATCTTTAAGAGACGACGTTGCACGCGCACATCCATTCGAATCAAATAGCATCCTCGTCAATATTATCGACATCGTACAGGTCGCACAGATTGAGAGAGAAGATAGTCGAGTCAGGGTCAAGAAGAACGATACCACATCAGCCGATGCTATTTATGTTCGTTGATTGCGCCCAGTGCCGGATTAAGCAAGCGCGGGGCCCGTAGCAAATTCTTTCAAAGAGCCCTTGATTTTCGAGGTATACAACTTTAAGTTGACATTATTTTTCAAGACGGCGACCGATTTAACAGCTGCCAAGTGATTTATTCTCAGTTTGGTTTGGCAATTCATCACGAATAGACTCACGCCTGAACAACGCTTGCAAATTGTGCAATTTTATTTCGAAAATAATGGTACGGTGCAGAATACGTTTCGCGCACTACCATAATATCCAGGAGCTGTGGTTCCAAAAAGACGGTGCAACATGTCACACACCTCGTGCCACAATCGATTTATTGAAAGATACGTTTGGTGACCGCCTAATTTCACGTTTTGAACCTGTGAATTGACCTCCAAGATATTGTGATTTATGTGGAGTTATGTAAAGTCATTGGTCTATGCGGATAAGCCACAAACGCTTGACCATTTGGAAGACAACATTCACCATGTTATTGCCGATATACCTCCACAAATGATGGAAAAAGTCATCGAAAATTGGACATCCAGATTGGACTACATCTGAGCCAGCCGTGGCAGTCATATGCCAGAAATCATATTTACAATGTAATGCCACAAGATTATCTTTCAGATAAATAAAAAATCATGTTAATCGAATATTCCATCGTTGTTTTATTGCAATTTAAAGTTCTATACCTTTAAAAAAAACACCCTTTACAAGTAACTTTTTGTTGAACTAGTGCGTTTACCGAATGAAGGTCGGTGTTTTATTCACGCCAAGGAAATAGGCGGGTACCGAGAGTCTGACGTGGATTGTCTTAGTAGGAAAAGTTGTAACGTTTCACGTGACATCAAAAAAATTCAACATACCACAACTTAATAAGTTTCACTCAAAAAATTAAGCTCAGGCAGATATGAGTGGGTTTGAATATGCGGGCCCCCTTTCGCACGGGGCCCGTAGCAATTGCTACTCTTGCTACGTGGTTAATTCGGCACTGATTGCGCTATAGCGGAGAAGTGTATCGTGTCCAACATTGCTTTAATAAAATAATCGTTTAAGAACAAGAAGCAGCGAGATGTTTTCATTTTTCTGTGGGAGTGTTCAGTCTTCACTTCACTCATTTCTTTTTTGTAGCTACGCTAATTCTTTGACTTCTGTTTCGTTAGAGAGGGTCAGATAGATTTGTTGCATTTCCAAGTGCTTGGATAAGATGATTTTGTCTCCGATGACGTCCATTGACATCAGCCATGTACCTCCTGTCCAAGTTTGATAGTGATCGAACCTTCGTCATAGCCCAGGACTACATTGTTCCTCGCATGCAGGAAATGGTCCAGACACGTTCGAATTCGTTATTCAGACACGTCTCTAGCTAGGCGGTAGGTTCCCGAATGCCAGATTCTCACGGTTTCGTTCTCGGATCCGGTCAACACATTAGGCAATTCAGGGTGGAAACAGAGAGGAAAATGTTCAGTAGAATGAAAGTCGCAATCATTTGGGGTTCACCACATTCAATTTTGTTTCCTAAGGATTAAATTGTGAATGTGAAAATTGTACAGGAAACAATAAGATGCAGTCCCGTCTTACCTCGCAATCTGTCGCTGAAATCGCTAGCCAGCACTTTTAGTCTCTCCCTGAAGGATCCTTTTTTTGAACTATAATGGCTCCTGGACATTTCTGGTGCATCCAAGCAGAAACAGCTCATTCAGTATGAGAGCAATGTGAACGACATGTGTACGGTATTTCTCAGTTCGAGTCGAGATAGGAATTCAATTGCAGCTTCAAATTGTCCAGTAAGCGCAAGAACCTGGAAGCTTAGATGATGTTGTTCGCCAGCATTGAAATGTTTCTCGCCATATTTCTCCAAAATCATTGTTTGCAGACCGTACTATGTTAAGATTTCGTAGTCATCGGGAGAATCCGATCGCAGAATCGAAAGTTGAATCCACAAGAAACCGTCAGTGGTTTTGGCAACTTCGTGATTTTGTTCGTTTATGTCGCTAATAAATATAAATATCGTACAGCGACTTACAGCTTTTTTAAATGGATCAGTGGAGTTCTTGATTTTATTACGGTTATGCAGCTTGAGTTGACCTTCCATCTTGAATTAAATTTTCTGTTCGGGTTTGTTGATTTTCTCTCCATGTACTTGTACCTACAAGATATAAGCTTTAATTTTTTTAAAAACAAGAAAATTAATGCACTTGATTTTACCTCCCATCTGCACGAACCGCAAAGCCGATTGCAAGTTTCCACATCGCATGCAATAATTAACCATCGGCCAGAACGGTTTGCCTTCGATTGTAATGTCCTGCAAGCAAAAACAAGAACCTTGATACTTCGAACAACACCTTTTAGTGCTTCACGCAAATTCCCACTGATTATTGTGATTATTCTCAAGATATTTTTTTGCTTGTTCGATAAACTAACTTTACAATTTGACATCGACTCTGAATTGGATCGCGACTTCGAGAGACCGGAGTTACGTTAACCATGTATGTACATACCTACTCCATGATCTCCCAAATTTAAGAGATTTTCTGGTCTTCGAACCCCTCAGCGACTTTGGTAAATTTCTGTACGAGATCTGGGGTGGAATCATGTAAGGTGATTTGTGATCGGTGATAGTCACAAATCACAAATTTTGTCTACGTAAGGTGATAGTCACAAGTGATAATCACCAATTTGCTACTTTTTCTTGTGACAGCTATTTTATTATCACATTCATATAAAATTTTGAACCCCTTTCAATTGTTTTGAATATTTTGTTAAGTTTTCATAAAAAATTAACGTGCAATTATTTAAAAACAAAATGAAAATAATGGAGAGGGAAAATAACTTATTGGCGAGGTTCGTCTTTTGGTACCAAATCACCTTACATGATTTCACCCCAGAATATAATTTTTTGAAATGTGTGCAAAAAAAAAAAGTAAACAAACCACAACAATTCAATTACAACAAACATTCTATAGCTTAATGTCAAAACTTGGTGTTTGTATATGACTATCAGTACTATCAGGTTTTCCTAATTCTATGTTTTCCTAATTCTCTGCCTTGCCGTTTCTTTTTTAATACCAAGATTTTTATATCAAAATTGAAACGTCAAACGTTTTTTGTGGAAAGTGGTGCCAAGCTTCGAATAATTTTTGGTGATCACCTTACATAGACGGAAAATAAAATGTGATCACATTTGATAGTCACCAACGTGACAAATCACCTTACACGATTCCACCCCACCAGGGCCCTGGTCGCAAAGCTCCCTTGTTAACAAGGGTATTGTACTCGCATACCTCAAGGGCATATGCCATTTCCTAATAAAGCAAAAAATGTGTATTATTTGTGAAATTCCATAAAAACCTACTCACAGTGTGATTTAAGCAGGAACGACTTCCGCAAGTTCCATTGAGAATTGTTCGTTCTGGAATCTTTTTAATGTCTATCCAGTTTTGCGATAGTCCAATGAGGGCGTTCAACAACTTCAATTTTTCCTGTCGACCTTTATGTATTCCCGTTTCTGCTTCTGTGCCGATTGGTAGGACTGTGAAGGGCAGCATTGCTTTTGTGCAATTTCATTGAAAGCAGAAACACAATGGCGCTTTAGGCAGACGCGTCGTTGCGTTACGTTGAGAAATCCTCAAAGCGCGCTTCTGTCAGAATGACAAACAGCTGATTGAAATATTCTATCTGTTGTCAAAAAAACATTCAATTTGTAAATTTCAAAGAGTTAAAGTGGAAAATAAAATAAATAAATAAAATGGAAAATAGGATTGAAAAAGCGGAAAAAATTATTAAGATAGCCAAATTAAGCTGTGCCGCTTATTTGGCGTATTTGGCATATTGCGAGAAAGAAGAGAACGATGAAACTCATTCCGAGAGAAGATGGTGGGTCCGAGAGCTGAACCTAAGTCGGGATACAAAAGGAATTTTTGCGACAAACTTTCAACAAATGAAAGATAAGGACCCGGAGCAATTTTTCAAAATAACACGGATGTCAGCAGCTACATTTGAAGTTTTTGAATCGCTTGTGGAAGCCCATTTAGAAAAGAGTTCTATGAGGATGCCAATACAACCCAAAGCCCGATTGTTCCTGACGTTGTTGTAAATTCTCTCACATAATTATTTTCTTCTTTTATTAATAAAAAGTTATATTTTCTGTAGATACTTATCGCAGGGCTGTCCAAAACAAGTATTGGCTTGGATGTTCAGAATAGGCTATTCCACAACCACAACCTTAGACGGTGGCATAAAATAAGCTCGAATCAAAGGGTCAGTGGAGCATTCAGCTGCGATACTTCGTTGTCGAGGGCTGTCCGTGAAATGAACCTCACTTTGCTGGCTTCATTTAGATTTGGCATTTGGGGCAATCGTGCTGCATGCCAAATGATGCTCTGCAACTATCACAATGCACTGGGCGATGCGCGCACATCCATTCGAATCGATCCAAGTTCGAAAAGGATAATGTTCGCAATGCCAAATGCTGCACCATCTTCGGAAATATCAGGAAGAACGATACCACATCAGCCGATGCTATTTATGTTCGTTGATTGTGGCTCGACTACAGTGACAATCTAGAAAAAGATATTTTGCACTTTGAACGTGCTCTGCAACTCGATCCGGACCATACAAAGGCTACGCTATAGCGGAGAAGTGTATTGTGTCGAGGCTACCACCAAAACGGTATCAAAATAAAATCATAAATAAAACATTTTATTTTATTTTGGTATTTTATTACCAATGTTATTTTAATAAAATAATCTTTAAAAAACAAGAAGCAGCGACGCATTTCTTGATGTTGGCTATGTCGATTCATTTGAAGTCTTCATGGGTGAAAATTCGTGTCAGGGCGAGTTCTTGGGCGGCTTGTTTTTCATTTAGCAGTCTTACTTCCTTCGTGTGGGGCCAAAACAACGGGATGTAAACGCTCAACTAGCTTCAAGTCGCCCAATGTAGCCAATTCCAGGGTGCAATTTTGAAGGGTATCATCTGTAAACATTAATTTTCTTTGTTTATGCAACGCCATTTGAAAGCCTTTGGGGTCTTACTTGTTTGGTTAACAATCAAAACATCCAAAACAATATCGTATTGGTTGACGTTGACATATGCCTCGGCGTAAACGGGATCTGAGAATCCAGTCAATTGGGTTACCTTATTCAGCTTATTATTCGGGGAAGTTATGTCGCTCAGATTGGTGAATTTTGTATCAGCGAGCGCCTGATTCAAACTTGATTCGAATACATTCTCACCCAACTGGTTGTCCCGGCCATTGGAAAGCTGGGCAAACACAACTGGATCGTCAGGCTGTACTTTAGCTGTTACCTTTTGCTTTTCTTTGATAATCCGTTGTTCTTCCTGTTAGAGCGAAGCAAATTTAAATGAGAATTTCCAGAAAAACTCCAAAAACTCACCTCATGTTGGGCATCCAACATCTTTCCAAGTGCATCACGACAGTAATGCTTAAAAACCTCGACGGTTTCTGGAGTTCGTTCGCTAAGTGTCTTCAAACAAATAAACATCCTATCCATGTCGTCGTTGGTAATGGCCTTTGCTGGGAAACCAGACTTGCCCAAATGCAAAATAGAGCTCATGACGAGCATAACTTGTGCACACAGACGATTCTGCTCGATCTAAAATCAAAACAATAAAGTCAACAGAAATGGAATCCATAAATCGAAACCATACCTTGTCGTCTTCGAGTTCAATGAAACGCAAAGCCAACTTGGTCAAAGTAGCTGACAATGATCCTCCGATGAAGAAATCTCCATCCATTAAGTACTGACGTAGTGGTGGACGTTTTTCCTTCTTGACAATTCTACAAGAAAGCAATTTTTAATGAAATCAGAGAAAATAACCGAATCTACTTACGGAGCCAGACTAAAGGCACTTTGAGTGGCGTAAGTGCCATCAGAAGTAACTTTGCCATTGGGTGCCTCCGTCTGTACATCGGCGGGTTTTTCTTCTTCTGGCTGATCGCCAGCAAGACGTTTCTGTTCAGCTTCGACCATTGGAATATCACCCAAAGTCTGGGTGATCACTTCAATTACCTCCTTTATTTGTCCCTTCGAATTAACATATTCCCCAAGTATCCAGACTGCTGCCCGATGGATTTTCGATGATTTAATCTGAGGGAATGCGTCAATCAACTTTTCAACTATCAAATTCCTAAGCGAGGGGAATTTTTGTATAGCTTCACGGATGAAAATTAAGTCATCCGCAGCGGCTAGCTCATTGGTGTCGGACAAGAATTCAACAAGTACTGGAATAAACCACAACAAACAATAAACAACTGAACAAAACCACATTCTTGTTCTTGCAATTCGCCAAGGAGATTTCATGAAACTGGCCATTCCAAACAGCAGTTCCGGAAAGATGGTTTCTGGAAAGATGGTATCTTCATATAAAATTGATAAATTAAAACTGAATTGAAATTAAACTTACCATCAGTCTTGGATATCCATATTCTTCACAGATTCATTCACCAATTCAATTAAGACTGAAAAATCACAAAGACACAAACAATTTATTTATTTAAACGTCAGAAAGCGCGCAAAAGTTCAACCAAGTTGAACTTTTTTTTGACAGATGGTGGCTTCTTTACGTTTTCTTACGTTTCCTTACGTTTGTCAAAAAAAGCGTACGTAGGAAAAGCGTCATTGTGTGAGGTTACACAGATTTCCTATAGTTGAACTTTTCGCAGTTGTCAAAATCGACGGCAAAGCGTCATTGTGTTTCTGCTTTGATTGCTTCACCATTTTTCGGGTATTGAACATGCAATCATTACACAATGCTGCGGAATTCTTTTGCACGGTAAGTGAATGCAATAATCTGTGTTGGGCAGACAGGTGAAGTCCAATAAATAGAAGAACAAACGTACATACTTGTCCTTGTAATCTGCTAAGGCGATTTTAGGAAACTGGCCATTCAAAACAGCAGTTCCGGAAAATGCAGGGGCTGGTTTCTGGAAAGATGGCATCTTGATATAAAAAAGATAAATTAAAACTGAATTGAATTGAAATTAAACTTACCATCAGTCGTGGATATCCATGTTTTCAATATTTGCAAAGATTCACAAATAACAAACAATTTAATTTGTAGTAACAGCTGATAAATGACAGATGTCTCAAAACAGATTTCTTTTTCGAGAAATTCATAACAGAATTTTATAAAAGTTCGAAGTTCTGAATACCTATTATGTTGGTGCAAATGCACCCTTAGACAAGTTAGTTCCATCCACACGTAGAGGGCAGCACACAAACGAATGAAACTTAAACGGAAGAACCGCAGCCATCTTCGGGTCCAAGCCCTGATCATGGAAAATTCCTTCGATTCGAACCGCCAAGGAATATAGACGAAACCAGACCGAAGAAATTTATAAAACTTTTACTTTGAACCCCAAAAACTTGCATTGAATTTTATTTGTAAATCTGAAAGACTATGTAAGTAAAATTACATTGTTTTTGTATTTTGATTAATAAAGTATTTATGCTAGATTTGTAATACAGTGGAAAAAGCGCCTTTCTTTTCTTTTTGTGCTAATCCACGTATTCACGGATTGTCGGAGGGTTGCGACTAAATTGTCGCAACATTTTTACAAATATATAATAAGAATGCCAACTAAAAAGCCCCGCCAAATTTCGACGACGTCTTCGAACTCTTTCAACTGCTGCAGCTGTGAAAAGCCAGACTCTGCCGACAACATGGTCCAATGCGACATGTGCGATGGCTGGAATCACCTTAGCTGCGCGGGAGTGGATTCCAGCATCGAAAGCCAGCCTCATGTATGCAGCAATTGTTCAGGTAAGAGTAGGAATCTGAGTACCTTTATATCTAACCCCCCTGCTGTGAGATTATATAATGACCATGCTAACTGCCAACAAGAGCCAAATTACGGCAATACTGCAACAACCACTGCGATCACCGAGCACGAATCTCAACGCACTTCAGTCGCAGACGTATTGCTCGTATCAAAAGTGACCCATTCTGCGCCTAGTGCGGCCGAAGTTGCCGCCGGGTGTGGAACAACCGCTGCGTTCATCGACCACGAATCTCAACGCACTTCAGTCGCAGACGTATTGCTCGTCCCAAAACTAACCCATTCTGCGCCTAGTGCGGCCGAGTTTACCGCTGGGTGTGGAACAACTGTATTTCCAAGTTCATCAAAGCTATATACGTCCAAAGCATTGACCACAACCAACGAGCCATATAAATACTCCGCGCCTAGTGCAGCCGAGGTCGCTGCCAAGTGTGGAAGTCAATTGTTTGCTTCCGTACCAAATTTAATCCGAACTTCCTCTGCTTTAACAAATTCAATAACCACGTTTTCTAACACGAATGTCTCACCTTATGTGGACAATGGCTTTAATAAACATCTATTTCCAACTGCTGTTCCTGGTTTGCCATTGCTGTTGGCGACCTCAGCTGCCTCCGTCATCAGCACCTCTCGCACCAATGCTTCTTTGCCAACACTACTAGTCACCACCGATTCCGCAGTCATAAGCGCCCGATGCAAGAATATTTAGACAAAGAAGAATTGAGACTCAGGAAACAGAGGGAGGAAGAATATTTGGAGAAAAAATATACGATAATGAGCCAAGTCCTTGAATCATCCGACGACGTCGAAGAGTTAGTCGTAGCCGAGCCATCAACATATAACAAACAAAGGATAGACAATTGGATGACGGAGATGCCCGACAGAAACTATTTTCACTCAACAACGAATGCTGAAACGAGTCCACCAGAACCAACATCAAGTGCCCATCAGCCCTCGTACCAAAGCCGCTTCAAGAAGATGACCATTAGCCAACAAAGACCACCTTGTACAATGATACCTCATCAACATGCTGACGTTGTTCTCAATCGTAGTGAAAGACCTGTAGTGCAAGAAAATAAACGGATGCAACAGCAACAGCACCATGTTTCTCTTCCAAATGAGTTGCTAGAGAAAGGAGCCTGAATCAGCCACCTCCTCAGGTGCAAGATGTCTTCTCGAGCGCGCATAATACTGCACCACACAGCTCTTCTCACGTCCAACGCACATTACAGTCCATGCATTCGTCTCCGGGTTTAAAACAGAATAACATAGCCGCCCGTAATCTTATTAGGGATTTGCCCTTCTTTGATGGCAAGCCTTCTGAGTGGCCACTTTTTATAGCAAGCTACAATCGCAGTACGGAACTCGGGGGCTTCAGCAATGAGGAAAACCTCATCCGTCTACACAAGGCCCTGAAAGGAGATGCATTGGAGGCAGTGTAGAGCCTCATTATCCAACCGAATTGTGTTGGGCGTGTCATTGAGACACTGAAAATGCTTTTCGGCCGACCCGAGCTAATAATTAACACTCTCATTCAAGCAATTAACTCCACTCCCGCTCCAAAAGCGGATAAGTTCGACACAATCGTTAACTTTGCGATTGCAGTGCAGAATCTATGCGCTACGTTTGAAACTTCGGCCGTAGGCAACGGTCTTAATTATCCAACTTTGTTGCAAGAGTTAGTTGAGAAGCTGCCACCAACTCTGAAACTCAATTGGGCCATTCACAAACAGACTTTACCATTCTGCACACTCATCGACTTCAGTACTTGGATATACGCAGTTGCAGAAGCTGCCAATGGAGTTCTTATCAGTGCACGCACTTCCTCCAAGAGTAGCTCGAAGATGAAAAGTTGGATCAAGGGAACAGTGAACAACCACTACAAAGAGGGAGACAGAACCGATGTTAAGCCAACTACCAAGTGCTGCATTTAGCATTTGTGATTCGGACTGCGTTTCAGTGGCAAATTGTGAACGTTTCTTGCATATTAATAGAACATCACGGTGGGCAGAAGTGAGGAAACATCATTTATGTAGTAAATGCCTAGGAAAGCATGCTCGTTACAGATGCGATTCAGATTCCATTTGCGGAATCAATAGTTGCGTATCAAAGCATCACCGATTGCTTCATAAATATGAGACTTCAGGCAGACAGGCCTCTGAAGCCGCCACAGTTGGTGTCCATGCTAAGTTTAGCCCAAACACATCTAACCTTAAAACGAATTCGGTTCTATTTCGCATCGTCCCAGTTCTTCTCTATGGAAAGAACGCTATGGTGCAGTCATCGGCTGGCCTTCCTACCGTTCAGACCTACTTCTTAAAGTCTAGTGCGACCGCTTGCCAATCGCTATTTCTCTTTTTCACTTTCCCTTCGTACTCTAATTTTTCCTTTTCCTACCTCTTAATTTACCGTTTAATTTTTTTTTTTGCATAAATAAAGTCGTTCGTCCCTTTCGCTCCTAAGGATGGCTTCTAAGCCTATCCGTTCGGGCAATCGATTCGGTTCGCTTGATTTATGTTTCCTTTCCGATCCACCTGACCCTCCGCCCCCTCCCCCTAAAAGAAATAAAACATCCAGTGTCATCTTCAGTGATTTCCCTCCCCTTCCTAAAAATTCAATCTTAAAAAATCCACGTTTTGTTCACATAACCCCCAAATATCCTAATACTCTATTAACATCAGTCAGTTTTTTTGTCCTCAAGAAAAAAATAGACTCCATCAGCACCCAATATGAAAAAATCTCCCAACTTAGAGACGGTTCCATCCTCATCCTAACAAAAGATCAAAACACTGCCGATAGATTTATTAATTCCAATGCTTTAGATTCTACCTGTCCCGTTAATATCAAACTCCAATCTAATCTCAATACTTCAAAAGGCATTGCCTACGCACCCTGCCTAATTAATGTGCCAGAAACCGAGATTCTTTCAGAACTAAAAAGTCAACACGTTACCGAAGTTTATAAATTTACAAAAACAATCGACAACAACAAAAAACCTACAGGTCTCATGTTATTTTCTTTTGACGCCTTTAAAATTCCAGAGACAATTGAAATTGGTTGGTACAAAACAAAAATCACCGAATATATTCCCAATCCAATGCGTTGCCGGCAATGTCAACGACTTGGCCATACCATGAAATGGTGCAAAAATCCCGCTTCTTGCAACACTTGCAATTTCCCCCTTCATGTGGGAACCGAATGTACACGTACCCAATGCGTTAACTGTTCTGGGCCTCACCCTGCCTCCACAAAAACTTGCCCTCGATATATCCAAAATAAAGAAGTACTATAGAGATCAAAACGAAAAACAAATGTACACTAGCCGAGGCTAGACGTATGCAAAGAGAACGCTATCAAACTCCGTCATCTTTCTCACCCGACCTCTACTCATCAAAATTGAAAAATACAAATACAACTAATACAACTCATCCAACTTCCCCTTCCTCCACCTGCCTCACCAACGTTCAAACTCCTACAGTTATCGATAATCTTCACAATCCTTCTTCTTCCAAATTGCCCTCCCAAGAAAACAAATCAAAAGATAATCCAACAACTTCTAATAAAGCACTCAACTCAATTTCTAACTCAAAAACAGAACATCACAATCCTCTCTCAACCATAACTGACTCTTCTAGCTCACAGCAACACATTTCTAACAAAACAAATACTCAATCAACCAAAAATTCTCTTGACAAAAACGAATCTCTTTCTATTTACTCTACACAGAAAAATAACTCTCAATCCACAACAATATCATCACCAAAACAAATAAATTCACCGATGAACATTGATAATTATGATTCCACATAATAGATCAAATGTTCCACTCTCAACCCGCGGCCCGGGCGTTGATGCAGGCCCCCCCCTCACTGGAGGGAGCCTGCATCATCGCACGGACCGCGGGAATAATCAATCACCAGGTGAAAGTCGCCGTTTAACCCGTACACCTAGATGTACGGTTAATAATGGCACTTTCACCGCCTCCCAAGATCTAAAAATTCTACAATGGAATTTACAAGGTTACTACAATAACCTTCACAATCTTCAAATCCTAATGAAAGAAATAAATCCATGCATAATATCTCTCCAAGAAACGCACCTCAAATACAATCAAACTTTCTTTCCACCAAAAAATTATTCAGTTTCATGTCACAACCTTCCTTCCAACTTAACTTCCAAACAAGGTATATGTCTACTTGTAAAAAAAAATATTCCCCACAAATTCATCGACATTACTTCTTCTATTTCTGCAATTGCTGTTGAAATAGAATTATCCTTCAAATTGACAGTTGTTTCTCTTTACATTCCACCTAGGCAGACATTTGATTCTCTCGACCTTGAATCCATCATTTCAAATATTTCTACTCCTATCATCCTTACAGGAGACTTTAATTCTTGGAATCCCGCTTGGGGTTCACCCTCAATAAACAATCGAGGCAAGCTGGTCGAAAACTTCATATCCAACAATAAACTAATTATCCTAAATGATGGCCGTCCAACACACTTATCTACCCATGGCACTTTCTCCCATATTGACCTAACACTTTCCTCTCCTCATCTTGCCCCTAACTTAACCTGGGAGGTCGCCGATGACCTACACGGAAGTGACCACTTCCCAATTTTAACAACTCTTCTTTCGGGCAACAATCCCCATATCCCCATACCCAAACCAAAATACCTCACAGATTACGCCAAATGGGAGATATTCCAAGCAACGCTTTCAAAACAGATCTCAGTCAGACCATCCTACACTGAAATTAATAGACAAGCTGGTAATATCACTAAAGCAATTCGCTTTGCAGCCAACTGTAGCATTCCTCAATCATCTCACAAACCTCATAGTAAAACTGTCCCATGGTGGAATCCTCACCTCCACAGCTTACGGCAAAAAAAAACAATTGTTATTTAAAATCTTCAAAAAATCTCCATCCCAACCAAATTTAATCGCATACCGTAAGGCTAACGCTGCATTTCGGAGAGCTGCAAAAATTGAAAAATCTGACTGCTTCAATAAATTTATATCTAGCATCAATCTCAACTCTTCCCCAAAAAAATGTGGTCTGATATAAAATGTCTTTCAGGTACCTTTACCCCCCACACCATTAAAGTTATCAAAACCGATACTGGGAACCTGACTAATCCAATTGAGATCAACTCACATTTTGCAAAAACATGGGAAAATTCTCAAAGTGACTTTAACTTCCATCTGCATTACTTAAACGCAAAGACTCAATATTTTACCCCTTTTGTCTATACTGGCACCCCATCTCCCTCTGCTTCATTGATCGAAGCGCCCATTTCTCTGGTAGAACTCGAATCTTGTTTACATGCCTCGAAAGGTAAAACACCAGGTTTCGACAGAATCACCTACTCGATGCTCAATAATTCACCGAATTCTTTCAAATTAAAACTTCTTTCCTTTTACAACACTATTTTAGACAAAGGCATTATTCCCCAGGCATGGAAAGTGGCAACAATTGTCCCGATACCAAAACCTAACAAAGACCACACCACTGTAGCAGGGTTCCGACCCATATCACTACTACCGTGTCCTTCCAAAATATTAGATAAAATTATTTCTAAACGCATATTTTGGCTAATCGATAAAGACAAATTAATTGATAAAAATCAATTCGCTTTTAAAAAAGGTAGAAGTACTATCGACTCACTTCTGCACCTTGATTTTTTTATTTCTTCAAAACTTTCTGAAAAAAATCATGCTACAGTCTTATCCATTGATTTCACTCAAGCTTTTGACAGGATCGGCCCACACATAATCCTTAAACAGCTAACCGACTGGAAACTCGGACCTAAAATAATAAATTATGTCAAGTCATTCCTTTCAAATCGAAAATTTCGTATAAAAACTAATTCAGTTCATTCACCGATCCATTGTTTAGCTAACGGTATCCCGCAAGGATCTCCCTTGTCAGTTGTCTTATTTATTGTCGCATTTAATGAGATTAATAAAATCGTCAATATCTACCCTGAAATCAACCACGTCCTATACGCTGACGATCTCATTTTGTCCACAAAACATAAAAACCTCACAGATTTAGCTTCAATTTTCTCAAATTTAATTTCAGATTTATCCAATTGGGGTAATTTTTCAGGATCAATTATATCAACAGCAAAGTGTGAAATTTTACATATTTGCCGTAAGAACAATTGTGAAAAATCTATTGAATGGGTTACCCACAATAATATTATTATAAAAAATGTAAAATGCTCAAAAATCTTAGGATTATATTTTGATTCAACTTTTAGATTTAAGGAACATTGTTTATATATTAAGAAATGCCTTACTACCAGGGTCAACTTGATAAAACTCAAGTTCAAAAAAATTCAACTGCAATATTAATACTATTATAACTATTATTCGATCCATTATTCTTTCCAAAATTCATTATGGGCTTCCGATTTATGGAAAATGTTCTAAGTCATCTTTGAATCTTATCTGTACACCATATCATACAGCAATACGAACCAGCATTGGCACCCTCCGTACAACACCGATTAAAAACATTGTAGTCGAAACCGGACTTCCAAAGTTATACGATAGAATCGATCTCCTCACGTGGCAAATTTTACAAAAAATCAACTCACCATTCTCATCACCAATCCAAGACGATACTATTAAGATATTAAGAAGGAAAAAAATACCTAAATATCCCTCAGCACTTCAAAATGCCATCCACCAAGCACCTAAACTTGACACTCCTATCATCACTACCAAAAAATATGTATGTAAATATCCACCTTGGTATTTACCTTGCGAATCCATCGTTAACATCTTTAACAACTACCCCAAGTCCAGCACCAATCAAGTCATATATAAATCCCTATTTGAAGAAACATCAGAGATATACAAGAAACAGGGATGGCATTTCTTATTTTCTGACGCATCTAAGACTATAGACGGGACTTCATTCGCAGTTGTCAATGAAAACGGCATTAACATCACCAAAGGGTTACTGCAAAACTCCTCATCGATCTTTACAGCTGAAGCATTTGCACTACTTAAAGCAATCGAATCTGCCAAAAACAAAAAACTGTTATTTTTACTGACAGCTTATCAACTATCAATGCCATTAAAAACATCAACTATTCTCCAATAATCCTTGTCATACGTGACAAACTTATTGAAAAAAGGAAAAACCTTAAAATTGCCTGGGTTCCAGGGCATGTGAACATCGCTGGTAACAATCACGCTGACCTTGCAGCCAAAAAGGCTCAAAAAGAACCCCTTCTCAGCTTCTATTTTTTCAATCCTAAAGATTTTAAAAAACACTGCAATGCGACGATGATAACTAACTTGAAAAACTCTTGGCTTGAGTATCGTCATCACTATTCGAAGATCAACCCAAACGCAGACAGAGCACTTTACCCTAGCGACTTACCATCACTTTGGACCAAAAATTATATTCGGCTAAGAATGGGACATACCAAGATTACTCACGAGCATGTTATTTCAAAGCAACCACCTCCATCATGCAATTTTTGTACGCCCGCCACACCCCTCACCATCTCTCATATGCTACAATGCGACTACATCGACAGAATATCAAGAAATACTTCCGGAAAACCCTTAACAGAACTTATATCAACTATTTCTAGAGACACAATAAGACTTGTTCACTTAATCTTAGTTAAACTTAACTTAGAATATTTGATTTAATGACATGTATTTTTCAAATAGCGAAAAGCCCTGGTAGCTAACGCTTTATTAAATTATTGTTAGTACAATTTTATTATACTTTCAATAAAGTTATAATAATAATAATAAAAGAACGCTATGGTGAAAGTTTTTGCATTTCTTGACGATGGATCGTCGGTCACGTTGTTGGATGAGGAAGTGGCTAAGCAACTCCACGCTAAGGGCGAGAAGCGCCCGCTTTGTTTAAAGTGGACAGGCAACACTTCACGACTCGAAAGTCAGTCCGAACTCATAAACCTTCGAATTTCTGGAACTGGCGAGGCCGCCGAAAAATTCCAACTTACAAACGTCCACACTGTTAGTAAGCTAGCACTCCCTGCTCAAACAGTTAATCGCAACGAGTTCCAATCCCCAGTACGAACACCTTAAAGAAGCCAACTTCGATTCCTACAACAGTGCTGTTCCTCAACTGCTCATCGGTGTCAACAACGCCAAACTAGGACAGCCACTTAAATCCAAAGAAGGAGGTTGGAAGGAACCCATTGCATCCAAAACCCGATTAGGGTGGGTCGTTCACGGTAGCTGCTGCGCCAATGAAGCAAAGGTTCATACCGATACTTACAATTTTCATATTTGTGACTGCAATGGCCAAGACTTGGAGCAACTTGTAAATGACTTCATCTGCAACGATAATTTCGGTGCTTCAGGTGAAAGCAAAGTCGTAATGTCAGATGACGACAGTCGAGCGTTAGATATCCTAAAGAGTAACACCGTGCAGAAAGACGGGCATTATGAGACGTCGCTTCTCTGGAAGTTTGATGATGTGCGTCTTCCAGATAGCTACCCGATGGCCAGGCGAAGGCTAAAATATCTACAAACGCGAATGAACCGCGACCAAAGCCTAGCAAAAACTCTAGATCTTAAGATCCGAGAATACCAAGCTAAGGGATATGCTCGCAAGTTGATGAATCAAGAAATAAAAGAAGCAGGAAGTCGCTCGTGGTATCTGCCAATATTCCCAGTTGCTAATGTCAATAAGCCCGGAAAAATCAGGTTAGTGTGGGACGCAGCAGCCACTGTGTGCGGAACCTCACTTAATTCCGTATTGCTAAAGGGTCCCGATCAACTGACAATTCTGATATCCGTCATCTTTAAATTCAGAGAACAAAGGATCGCCATATGCGGAGACATCCGAGAGATGTTCCACCAAGTCAAAATAAGGAAGGAAGATCAACACTCCAGCGATTCTTGCGGGGCTGCAACGAAAATGGAAATCCGGAGACGTATGTGATGACGGTTATGACATTCGGTGCGACATGTTCACCATGTACAGCTCACTTTGTTAAGAACACCAATGCCGATAAGTTCATCAAACAATACCCTCGTGCAGTGCGATCTATCAAGGAGAACCACTACGTCGACGACTTGATGGACAGCGTATCTACGGAAGAAGAAGCAGTCAACCTTGCTCGACAAATACGATTCATCCATAAAGAAGGTGGTTTCCATATCCGCAACTGGGTATCCAACTCAGCCAAAGTTCTTAAGGCCCTAGGGTCCGAACCCGCCCAGCAAATCAACATGAATATGAGTATAGAGCTTGGAACAGAAAAAGTGCTTGGTATGTGGTGGTGCATGTGGTGGGGAAGTGTTATACTTTGGTATAACTGTTACACCTGGATGGTACCTTTACAATTATAACAGTCTTCTATGGGAGTCAAACTTTTTGCTCCTATCCACTATCCAGTTATAATAGAGATCAGTGATAGTAGAGTCAATGAAGCTCAAAAAAAGGCGTTTTCAGAAAGTCCTCAGAAACAGCTCGGATTTTGAAAAAAAAAATTCTAAATTTTTTGTTTTTTATATTCTTTAAAGTCTGAAACAAATCATTTGGGGGCAATTATTGCTTATATTGTTTACACAATTTTTATATTGTTTATAAAGAGAGATCAACTATTGACAGAAGGCGCCACTGTTATTCAATAAACTTAATGTTTTTCATAAAATCATCAGTTTTATGGAATTATGACTTTGAAACAACGTTTGTTATATTTTGCAAAACAACTAATGTTTTTACGTATTTTTCTACTCTGGAAAGTTAGTCGTGTGGACTCCATGGGTCGCACTCACATTTTCTATTTCGCTGCCTGTCTGTGTTTTTTTTTTTTTTTTTTAGTGCTATAGGTATACAGAATATAATATCGCAAATTCAATTCATTGCCGAGCTTTTTTTACTGGCTTCTTTATTGCCAGCAAAATAAATACTGTTGTTGGTTGCCAATGGACATTTTTTTTTGCGCTACCTAAGCTATGCAGGGTAAGATTTTTCTTTGGGTTGTTGGTGAAAGGTTCACCGTGCGGACCGCAGCGCTTCGCGAAAAAACAACAATTCTTATACGAATCATGAGCTAGTCGAAATGTGCCGGCAAGGTTCGGTCCCTAGTATAATTTGAAATGCCACTATTATTCCGATTCCAATTTTTATTAGAAAATAAAATGTTTATGGCGTGTTAACGGATTAACGATTAACGTTAACTTGCGTTAATTTTTTTAAAATTTAACGTTTTAACTGTTAACGAAGTTAAATTTTTAATTAACGGATTAGCGATTAACGAAGTTAACTTTTTCATTAACGGTGCCCAGATATGGCAAAAACGCACCTCTGGCATACGCTCTGAAATGCATTCAGGTTAGTTACGTGTTTGTTTATTTCGTTTTGCGTTAAATGTAGTGTTTTTAAACAAATGTGTATCGACTCAATGAAGTCAAAATTAGGTGTGATTAATTATATTAATACAATTTATCGGACTTCATGCCGTTCAACGTCGAACTGTTATTGTTTCATTTAACCACGATTCAGAAACCATTATTATGTCCAAGTTAAAACTGCTTAACATTTGATAAGGAACAGTGTACTTAGAGGGGATGCTATCAGCATTAAGGTGGCAGACGTTTAAACCATTATGAGCGTTACACAAAAAATTGCAAGTGGATCTAATGTTAATAGGACTAGCATGAAACATATTTATATAATCTGAATACCCAACTCTTACAAAAAAAAAATTTCAAATATAAAGTTAATTTTGTTGCAGGTCTATAGTAAAGTCAAATTATATTCATTATTAAATGAGAATCAATTAACTACAGCAGCAAGTTCATCATATTAATAGTACGATACCTACTATAATATCAATAGTATCTACAGTACTATAATATCGATAATAATATAATACCATTAAATAAATAGTGCGATACCATAATATCAATAGTCCAGTACCATTGAATGAAAGGTACGATACCATATTATCGATAGTACAATACTATAAAATCGATAGTATTATACCATCATATTAAAAGTACGATACTATTTATTCAATAGTATTATGGCATTAAAGTATATATTCGAAAAATTTTCAAACTTCGAAATTCGAAAAAAATTAATGGTATCTCCCTATTAAATCAATAGTGACATCCCATTGAGTTTATAGTATAAAACTATTATTTCACTTACCATTAATGTTATGGTATCAAAACCATTGAAATAATGGTACAAATTCTATTGACTAATTTAAATGGTATAAAACCATTCTTACAATAGTATTCCTATTGATTTTATGGGATTTTTTCTCTGAGTGTAAAAATGCATAAAAGCAGAAACACAATCACGCTTTGCCGTCGATTTTGACAACTACGAAAAGTTCAACTATAGGAAATCTGTGTAACCTCACACAATGACGCTTTTTCTACGTACGCTTTTTTGACAAACGTAAGGAAACGTAAGAAAACGTAAAGAAGCCACCATCTGTCAAAAAAAAGTTCAACTTGGTTGAACTTTTGCGCGCTTTCTGAACTGCTGTTTTGAATGGCCAGTTTCATGAAATCTCCTTGGCGAATTGCAAGAACAAGAATGTGGTTTTGTTCTTCTATCAATTGGACTTCACAAGAACGAAATGATGCAAGGGTATGTAATGATTCGATTTTTTAAGAAAGCTTTCAAAACCTTTTCGTTTTCTTGGTCATAAAATAGTTTCTAGACGAGCCCAATGCAAACGTCGATGATGAAGAAGGTTAAAACAACGAAGATGACCGACGGCGGCGGCGGTGTTGGATTGAAAACTTCAGATAATTGGTGCAAAAGAAAAAAAAAACAATTAGAAACACACCTACCGAGATTATTTACAAACCACCAAAACAAGAGCCGCGCGACAATTGTTTTCAATTGGCTGCAATATGTGTCAGAAAGTGAATCTTTGCAAATTGCCAAATATATTGATGAAGAACATGGAAAACCACGACTGATGGTAAGTTTAATTTCAATTCCATTCAGTTATAGTTTATCTATTTTATATGAAGATGCCATCTTTCCAGAAACCAGCCCCTGCATTTTCCGGAACTGCTGTTTTGAATGGCCAGTTTCCTGAAGTCGCCTTGGCGACTGTTTCTCGAAAATCTCTAAAGTGAGTTCTTCGTTTGCTCTTCAAATTCTATTACCAAAAAACTCCATATGCAGGTTCAAGTCGCTTCATTGAAATTCTTCCTTGGTCATGACGAAGAAACCGATGTAAAAAGGAACGCAACTTCGATCGCATTGAATTCGAATGCATTCGCTGCCTGAAAGCCTTCATGAACAACACATGGGGTCTCAATCTTGTCCTAACTCCCGAACAGCACACCGTGGTTCTGCTGCTTGCGCAGAGCCTAGATCCATGCAAACCGAATACAATGTGTGAAGCAATTAAACTTTTGGCTAGTTTTTGTCTCGTCTCCGAGGAAAATGGCTACGAAAAAGTTCTCCGTGCCATAACGTCGGCCGCCTCGTCGACCTACAAGAGCAGCGAACGTTTTCGACCCATCGCCGACGGTCTGTTCGTTCAGGAAAAGAACGACACGAAAAGGGATCTCGCTTGTCATAATTTGATATTCATCAACACTTTGACCAACACACCAAGCGACATGAATTTCCGTCTGCATTTGCGTTGCGAGATCATGCGAATGGGCCTCTATGAGAAACTCAACGAATTTACAGAAATTGTCAATACCAGCAACAACGATGATCTGAAGAAACACTACAAAATTTTCAATGAGATTCGAGAGGAAGACTTCGAGGAGTTCATACAGCGGTTCGATAATGTTCGTTTTGACATGAACGATGTGAATGACTGTTTCGATGTACTTAAGAATCTGGTGGTAGACACTTCGTCGAAGCAATATTTCCTATCGATTCTGCAGCATTTGCTTTTCATTCGGGATGACTTCTACTTCAGGCCTGCATATTATCAGCTCATTGAAGAGTGCACGTCGCAGATTGTCTTCCACAAGGGTTACTGTGATCCGAATTTTGACAATCGCAATTTCAATATTGACACCTCACTTCTTCTGGACGACATCGTGGAGAGGGCCAAGGCAAAGGAATCTAAACAAACAGAGGAGTACGAGAACCAACTGGAAGGCCGTTGTCCCCCAGAAAATGTCTGAGAAAGCATTTTGGATAAAATGTCAAGAAGACGCTTTGGCTTCCGATGACCAAATTATCCAACACCAAGGACGCGGACAACAAACAGACGCTTTTGCACTACCTCGCTTCGATAGTGGAGACCAAGTTCCCAGATGCGTTGACGTTTTACAGTGATCTATCACATGTTGACGAGGCTTCGCGGGTCAACTTGGACAATATTCAAAAAGCTATGCGACAAATCAACGCTGCCGTTAAGAATCTGGAAGCTGACCTCAACAATAATAAAGTTCCACAATGTGACGATGATAAATTCGCAGAGGTTATGGGTAAGTTTGCCATTGACCGCAGGCAACAGGTGGACGTTCTAAGCAAGATGCAAGTTCAAATGGAGAAACTGTTCAAAGAACTGGGCGAGTATTATGCGTTCGATCCGAACAAATACACAATGGAGGAGTTCTTTAGCGATATAAAGACGTTCAAGGATGCCTTCCTGCAGGCACATCAAGACAATGTCCGAATCAGATAGGATGAGGAGAAGAAACGACGCATGGCCGAGGCTCGTGAGAACGCCCAACGTCGACAGACAGAAGCTCAAGCTAAGACAAAAATCAAAGAGTACGGAAAGATTCAGGCGCATGAGAGTGTTCCTGGAGCTGAGTCGTTGCTAAAGAAATCCAAGACTATCGATTGGGGCGATGATGACGAAGATTCGGATTCCGAGGAGGAGCCGAACTCGGAAGACGATATTGACGAAAGCGACGAGGAGGATATTGACGAAAGGATGAGGATGATTATGAAGACGATGAGGAGGACGTAGAGGATTCTGAAATCTGAAAAGCCAACAGTCGAAACCAAACAAAAGAAACAAAAGCTTCCGAAGGAAGTAAGACTGCTAAATGAAAAACAAGCCGCCCAAGAACTCGCCCTGACACGAATATTCACCCATGAAGACTTCAAATGAATCGACATGGCCAACATCAAGAAATGCGTCGCTGCTTCTTGTTTTTTAAAGATTATTTTATTAAAATAAAATAAAATGTTTTATTTATGATTTTATTTTGATACCGTTTTGGTGGTAGCCTCGACACGATACACTTCTCCGCTATAGCGTAGCCTTTGTATGGTCCGGATCGAGTTGCAGAGCACGTTCAAAGTGCAAAATATCTTTTTCTAGATTGTCACTGTAGTCGAGCCACAATCAACGAACATAAATAGCATCGGCTGATGTGGTATCGTTCTTCCTGATATTGCCGAAGATGGTGCAGCATTTGGCATTGCGAACATATTCCTTTTCGAACTTGGATCGATTCGAATGGATGTGCGCGCATCGCCCAGTGCATTGTGATAGTTGCAGAGCATCATTTGGCATGCAGCACGATTGCCCCAAATACCAAATCTAAATGAAGCCAGCAAAGTGAGGTTCATTTCACGGACAGCCCTCGACAACGAAGTATCGCAGCTGAATGCTCCACTGACCCTTTGATTCGAGCTTATCTTATGCCACCGTATAAGGTTGTGGTTGTGGAATAGCCCATTTTGAACATCCAAGCCAATACTTGTTTTGGAAAGCCCTGTGATAAGTATCTACAGAAAATATAACTTTTTATTAATAAAAGAAGAAAATAATTACGTGAGAGAATTTACAATAAAGTCAGGAACAATCGGGCTTTGGGTTGTATTGGCATCCTCCAAGAACTCTTTTCTAAATGGGCTTCCACAAGCGATTCAAAAACTTCAAATGTAGCTGCTGACATCCGTGTTATTTTGAAAAATAGCACCGGGTCCTTATCTTTCATTTGTTGAAAGTTTGTCGCAAAAAATCCTTTTGTATCCCGACTTAGGTTCAGCTCTCGGACCTACCATCTTCTCTCGGAATGAGTTTCATCGTTCTTTTCTTTCTCACAATATGCCAAATACGCCAAATAAGCGGCACAGCTTAATTTGGCTATATTAATAATTTTTTCCGCTTTTTCAATCCTATTTTCCATTTTATTTATTTATTTTATTTTCCTCTTTAACTCTTTGAAATTCTTTGAAATTTAAAAATTGAATGTTTTTTTATTTATTTATTTATTTATTTATTTATTTATTTATCTACAAGCGTAAAACTAACAGATTTAATTCACATATCTATAAATTGAATTGCAAATATTTAATAGTAAATTTATAATTATAAGAAATTATATACCTATTACAATGTAAATAATAAAATAAGATTAGCTTTAAAAAGAGATCTTGATTGGGTTAAGTCTATTGATAGGCAAACTTCATTAAACTGTCTTATTGATCTAGAAATCGGTTCATTGTTCCCATAGCATGTTCGATGAAAAGGTTCAACAAGCAAATTCCTGCAACGCAAAGTTCTTGATGAAACATAAATCGGTATTTTAAAAAGTAAAGGTGAACACCGTATGTGATAACATAGAATATCCCTCACAAGCATTACACCATGAATATTCCTTCTTGATTCAAGAGACTTTATTCCTAGAAACAAACATCTTGCTTTATAGTCCGGAATAAAAGTCCACTTCATCTTGTAAAATGTGAACTTAGTAAAACGCTTTTGAATTTTCTCCAAGCGATCAGAAAAAGTTTTGAAAGCCGGATTCCAAATGACATTGGCATATTGTAATATCGATCTTACTAGGGATATATAAAGGCAAAGCAACGCATAAGGATCACTGAAGTCAACACAATTTCGTTTTATAAATCCTACAACCGAGTTAGCTCTTCCGACTACATAGTCAATATGACTCTTAAAGGAAAAATCTGAATTTAAATAATGCCTAAGTCTTTAATGGTTTGTACATGAGTTACAACGCTCGAGTCAATCTTGTAGTCATAGCCAATGTGGGTGTAGCACCTGTAAAAAGAGATGACATTGCATTTTTTAATATTTAGCTTTAAACTATTCAGCTTACAACAATTTGAAACATTTTTAAATCGTCCGCATAAAGAAGACATTGAGCATTTTTTATCACTGAGATTATGTCATTGATAAAAAGATTGAAAAGAAGAGGACCAAGGTGACTTCTTTGGGGAACTCCTGAGCTGCAATGAATTGGTCTCGAAAAATTATTATTATTAATTACTACTTTCTGAGATCTACCGATAAGGTAAGATGAAATCCAGTTAAGTAACTTTGAATGGAATCCATAAAGTTTCAGTTTACTTATCATTATAGAATGATCCACTGAATCGAAGGCCTTACTAAAGTCAGTGTAGATAGCATCTACTTGATTCTTATCTTCAATAGAATTCAAGACATAGTTCGCAAAAAGCGCTAAATTAGTTGTGGTTGATCAACCAGAAATAAAGCCATGTTGCAATTCAGAGATATATTTCACGAGTTAGAAAATCTAACTTTACTTTTACTAAACTTTCAAATAATTTAGGAATCGCAGACAATTTGGAAATACCACGATAGTTTTCGATTAGGTTTTTAGATCCTGATTTATGAATAGGTACCAGATAAGAGATTTTCCATTCACCCAAAAAATAACCCTCAGAAAGGGATTGATTGAAAATACAAAACAATGGGAAACTTAAGGACTTAGCACAATTTTTTAAAACGATAGCAGGTATACCATCAGCACCAGGTGTAGATTTTGGTTCAATAGTCTGAAGCTCTGAAAAAACCTCTTCTAAATTTAAATGCAATTCACCAATATTAGTACCAGTATATGGGAAATCAACGTCAACATTGGGTCTATTATTGATTGGAGTTGAATATACTGTTTTGACAACAGATAGAATATTTCAATCAGCTGTTTGTCATTCTGACAGAAGCGCGCTTTGAGGATTTCTCAACGTAACGCAACGAAGCGTCTGCCTAAAGCGTGATTGTGTTTCTGCTTTTAATGTTTTTATTTGCAGTTCAGAGGAACCTAAAAGTGACTATTTGATATTTTCTTGTCGGCGGCGTAGGCGATAACGTTTAAAATGTAAGTTCAAATGCAGTAAATGCACTTTTATTTTTTTGTAAACATGTTGACTGTGGTGTGGGGGAACTGAATTTTGTGTGTGAGCAATACATTTCCATTCCTAAATTGTTCCTTCTTTTGATGTTTATTTTTTTTTTTTACTTGGCGTTGGCGTTGTCAAGTCATTCAATTCAAATTATTTGAAGTCTAAAAAAAATTAGTTTTCAACCTACGAGTCGAAGAAAACAAGTTTTTTTTGCTTATTTGATTGAATTTCAATAGTTTTGAAATATTTTCAGGGTAAAATTGGAATTTAATACATTCTGCATGCATTGCCGAAATGGAGATATATGGGAATAATCCAAAAATCAGCCTCAAAGTCCCAAGTATTAGAATTGCACTTTGATACAGGGCCGGCCAGTAAGGGGTAAGATGAAAGTCTGAAAAAATTAGAGGATTTATTTTTATTTAATTGGAGACGATTGAGCAGATGTCTTCATTAATTTTCGAAAAAAAGCAAATAAGTACCACCTTAATGTACACGCAAACATAACACAATATTTTACAAAAGGGCGCTTTGGGGCGGGTAAATCTCTAAAAACACACTTCAATATTTATAACTGCACAAAACAAAACAAATTTCACTGCTTAGAAACACTGAGAAACTTATTAAAATACATTTTAAACACAAGAAAACACATATATTCTAACAATTCACGTAAGGCTAAAGTTAAAGCCTGTATATAAAAAAATGCATGAGTACGAATCAAAAACATTAATTAGATATTTAGATAAGTACCTAGTCTGTCGTTTTCCATAGTTGTTAAACAACAAAAAAAAAAAAAAAACAAAAGTTAAATTTAAACAAAATTTGTGTTGCACTAAAATTGCACTTTATCGAAAATTGATCTGACACTTCACTCAATTGTTTTCTTTAGTCTGACCGTGTTTTACTCTTGGACATGATAGAGCTTTAAAATTTTCGAATTTTGATGAGCTAACTATTAAGCTTTTCAGAAAATAACAAACCTGGGGTCGAATCACGGCATCAGTGATCGAATAATACGTGACTGAATTGTGTGCATTTGGCACTACCTCTCACGTTATCGAGTTATCTATCGAGCAACTAGTACAATAATTTCAGATTCTGTCTTCAGTTATCGAACTGAATTTCATTTGATACATAAAGAGCTCACGGATAGGAGGAAAATGTGTGAATATTATTGTTTGATTTATTTATTATGAAAATTTTAACTAATAATATTTTTAGGTCAAACTTAAATACATTAAATAGCCAGCAAAAAAATATGGTGGCCGAAATAAATGAGAATTATACATTTCGTTTCACCGTTTTGTTATTTATTTGAAAAGATGTATAGGGTGCATATTTTTTTTTTCGTGCAAGTTTCAACGCTGAAATTTAACTGTCACCCCTGTTTATTCCGATTATTAAAAATGGAGCTCTTCTTGAAAGAACGACGAGTTATAATTGTGAAAAATCATTACACAACAAAAGTGACTGTGAACGGCATTCGTTCCAGGAATATGATAACGGACTTCTTGTGGCCTCAATTGGATGGCATGAATTTGGACAACATGTGGTTTCAGTAGGACGGCACAACCTGCCACTGCGCGCATGAAACAATCGACTTATCGCAGCAACGATTTTCAGAACACATTATCCCACGAAATTCCGATGTCAACTGGTCACCAAGAAATTCCGATGTCAACTGGTCACCAAGATCGTGCGGTTTAACGCCGTGTGTTTTTTTTTTTATTTGGGGTTTTGTGAAATCTCGGGCTTATGCGAATAAACCAGAAACAATTCCTGAGCTCAAAAAGAAATTCCAACCTGTCATCGGTGACATACAGCCACATCTCTGTGCAAAAGGCATGGAAAATTTCATGAAAAGAGTAATTGGCCTGTCATCGGGGCCGGGGTCATTTACCGGATTTTTTATTCCATACTTAATCGGAACATGTCTTCTTTACAATACTATAAAAAAATCACAACTCTGTCATAAAATACTTGTTTTTATTTTAAAATAAAAAAGTGCACTTATTGAGTCACCCTATAAAAGCAAATTTTACCTGTCAAACTCGATGTAGTAGAATAAAGACTACTACAATTATTAATTCCCAAACGATACGTGACCAATCGAATGCCATTATCCCAAAGTGGTTACTCGTTCGTTCGATCACTGATGAGACTCACTCACTCGTTCACTGAAGCGGTGATTCGGCCCCAGGGTTGGCAATTGAAAACAAAAAAAAAACATTTTGGCCATGTTTTGGACCCATATGCCACACTGTACGCCGCCGCCGTGTCGTCGTCGTCCATTGAAAAAGAAGAAGACAAAAAAACAGCATAGCGATATCATGATACAGTGCTGCCATTCGTAGCATAATTATGCTACATGTATGATAATTATTGCTCCCGTATGATGTAAGATTGGAAACCATTATCATACGCAAAATGTATGATAATTTGATAATTTTCAAATGTGGAAAAAAATTCAGATCTATGTCTATGTATATTTCATTTCACTTTAAATTACAATTTCTGTTCTCTAGAAATTCTACTGCATACTTTGATTACATTTCCATCACTATGTGACATATTAACCAAGTGAACTATGTGTATGTCAGCAACTTCCATTCTAAAAACAACCACATAATACACGCAATAATAAAATAATACTACGCAAAATTTGCAAGACCCCCAAGTCAAACTTTTTTTTCATTTTTTTAAACTGGGTTCTTCCGAAAGTTAATATATACTGAACGCCTTTTTCAGTCTGAAATATGTATTTTAAAAGTCGCTCTTGAGCAAATTTGTTTCACATACAAAGAAAGTTTGTTCGATTTGCGCTCTGGGTCGCTCTGTGGAGCTCTGATTCCGCACTGAGCTGTTCGATGTCGCTCTTTTTTCGCCCGGTGGCATTTCCACCGTGTTCGGTATGCATTAAGTGCTCGCAACGGAGGGGCACTGAACCGGCCCAAGTTTTTTTCGGGCGAGAATTTCGGAGTTGTTCGAAACAGCTGTTGCTATATTAATCCAGTCATTTAAGAAAGCCACACGGAAAAAGTCTAAGGAGGCCAAATCACACGATGATCTACTGTGTGGCCGCATATGTGGATGCAAGAAAATTGGATTGATATATTCAAAA
The DNA here is from genome assembly GCA_943590905.1 of Sphaerophoria taeniata. Classification (NCBI taxonomy): domain Eukaryota; kingdom Metazoa; phylum Arthropoda; class Insecta; order Diptera; family Syrphidae; genus Sphaerophoria; species Sphaerophoria taeniata. The sequence continues at coordinate 268,292,151 of OX016540.1, forward strand.
ATATGATAAATGTAACAAATTTTCAAAGTGCAAAAATGTAACAAATTTTCAAAGTGTAATTCACTGATAACATTGAAAATTCTAAGTTCCTAATTTCAATTGCTGATAAATGTAACAAATTTTCAAAGCGCAATTCTGAGAATGAATATATTGAGGGCTTTTTTCCACTTAGAAAAAAATGATTGTCTACTTTCGTTTGTTTACAAATAATAAAACCTAGTCCAGTAAAATAATTAATCAGCACATTACAAAGTAAAAACTTAGGATTACGATAAGGTTATTCTAATAACACTTCACAACGTGAGATCGACATCGAATACCGCACTCGTGCATTTATTAATCAGAAAAATAAACATTGTGCAAGCAGGATTGAAGTCAGCAAAAATATGCACCCATCGTTATCAATGAGAAAAATGCAATGAATGAATTTATTGTGTCGGTCAGAGTCTAATTCTAATTCTAATCATATTATTTTATTGATCGATGCAACAATGTATGATCGTATGATTGATTTGCTTTCGGGGATTACACTATGAAAGTTTTTACATTATTTCTCAATTTCAGCACCAATATCAAGATTTGGTTTCTAGAATTTAAGTATGGAAAATTAAAAACCAAATCTCGGATCGGTACTGAGATCAAGAATGCAAGCAACTTTCAATACATAGTCATACGGGCAATCAGCATTTTTTCCACACTTTGCCTGTTTGGGGTATGCAATTGTCGTTTTATAAAATGTAACAATTTTTCTCTAGCGGCAAAGCGTCGCATTTCTGCCCTTTGCCCGTCTACAAAATAAAATTCTTATCGTTCGTTTTCTATGAACTTGAACTTGGAGGGTTTGTTTTGATTGTTCAAATAAAAAACCCAACGACGTCGCCATAAATTTGCAATCAAAGCGGGCGGCGGCGATTCGCATTTGCTTTAATGCAACAAAGTGTTATTTTCTTATCACGCTCACGTATTGTGAATGGTCACTTTTTTGTAAACATGTTTTCAATTACACACAAATTCAAGGGTTTCCTATCATTTGTGTCAAGGTTGCACGGGTATTTGTTTCCATTAATTTTTCTGTGGAAATCGAGGAAATTTAATTCTAAGATTTGGAGACATCCTGTTTATGCGGCTGAAAGATAAGTCATGATGTGGATTCGAAAAACCATGATTTACAGAAAATCAGCACAAATTCATGGGAAAGAGAAAAGTGCTGAGATCTAGAAATAATGCAAGCATTTTCATACTGAAATTCCAGAAACCAAATCTTGGACTTAGTGTTGAAATCGAGAAAAAAAGAATGTCGAATATTCATGTACCTTAGAGAATCTGCTGTTTGAAAATGGAGGGACTTTCATACTGAATTTCCTGAAACCAAACCCCCGACTATAAAATTTTGAAATTTTTTTCTAAGTCCTGATACTGAAATTCAGCAAACCAAATCTCGGACTTAGTGCTGAAATAATAATAATAATAATAATGCAATTATTTTCATACTGAAATTCCAGAAACCAAATCTTGGACTTAGTGTTGAAATCGAGAAAAAAAGAATGTCGAATATTCATGTACCTTAGAGAATCTGTTGTTTGAAAATGGAGGGACTTTCATACTGAATTTCCTGAAACCAAACCCCCGACCATAAAATTTTGAAAATTTTTTCTAAGTCCTGATACTGAAATTCAGCAAACCAAATCTCGGACTTAGTGCTGAAATCAAGAAAAAAAGAATGTCGAATATTGCTGTACCTTAGAGAATCTGTTGTTTGAAAATGGAGGAAAAAAATAACACACAGCATCTTTGTTTAATAGTTTTTAATAAATTCAAGTAAATTTCCGAACCTTGGAACAAATTTACAAATTTGAAAATTCTTAAGTTTAAATTTAACAGAAGCAATTTTTCGTTGAAAACAAAACTTACTACTATAAAATATTTTTTTAGAAATCTTATGCCAAGTATTTAAATATTCTGATATGGAAAAAATAAGTTTGGCCAAAAAAATTTTAAACATCAAAGTTTACATTTAATTTTCATTGAAAAATAAAAACTTAGTAAATACACATTTTATTGAAATATTTTAAGATTACATTTAATAAAAATAAAAAAATATAAAAATTTTAAATGTTTTTTTAGTTAATTATTTGAAGAATGAGGCGCTTCAGTCTCCTCATTAGAATCTTGATCCGATCGACCACCCTTTTTGACATTGTCTCCATTACCACAATCGCTTTCATCTGACGAGTCTTCACCATCGGAGGATATTGTTTTTTTAGATTTCTTTCGATGAATCGTAGAAGCTGATTTTGCCTTTTTCGGTTTCTTGCGAGGAATCTGCGATGTGGATTCGTCAGAAGAATAATCAATACCATTATCGTCATCGTCTTGGTCAATTTGGAGATCACGTTTTTTATTTGACGACTCCATTAGCTTTAGCTTTTTTTTTCTTGGATGTTTCATATGGTAATGTTGATTCTTTTGAATTTTCATTAGAGTTGCACTATCACAACCATATTTGAAAGCTGAATACTCCATTTCCGTATAAGCGGGAATTTTTTTACCCTCGGAATAAGTTTTGTCGAATTTATGAAGTAAAAAGTAATTAATGGGTGTGATCAACCCTTCGATATTAGAATCAAGTGTCCCCTCTTTTGGACCTTTACCGAAGACCACGTGTTCACACTGATATTCTCCATAAATTTTTATCATTTTGATCGTTTCTTTATTGATCAAAATATAATTAAACATTCCTTCCTCCGATTTTTTTAAACGTAAAAATATTCTGTCTTTCGACGAAGACGCTATTTCAGGATTTATAACGAAGAAATCATTATCTGGCGGAAATTCGACATATAGATCTTCACTATAGGAAAACAAAAGTATTTGGAAACTGTCATTATATTTTTTGAAAATTTGGCTAGAGACCAATTTTATATGTGTTGTGTTTTGATGCAATTCTGATTTTCTAACAAAAGGCGTTTTGTAGTCACAAACATGTAAATGATTTTTTTGCGAGTACATCGCAAAATAGTGTTTCTTTGTTTCTTCTCTGAACTCAAAGACAAATGGCAAGATTTTATTATCATTTCTTGCTAATTTACGGTACACATCATCATTTTTTAGGTACACGTCAAAACTATGGCCTTCAGTTATTGCATCCAATGGTTTTGGTTTCAATTTTGGCGAATCGATATTAAACATACCATAATGCACACATTTATCCGGAATTTGTAGAGGTGTCAGAACTTCTGGACGTACTTTATTACCCAATTCGACCACACTAAATTTGAGCGTTCTGATATAACAGAATTTGCACTCGGTCATTTTTTCAAATGTGAATATGTCAGGGTTTTTCAACCACGAACCATCTGAAGTCAGTGGGGACATTTTCAACTCTTTCGGAGCTGGGTCTGTGAGCTTTTGAATAGCTCTAAATGCCGCGCCTTTTGTTTCGGGCGTAAAAAATATATGAATTTGTTGGACATTATCCCAATTTCTGACTTCTTTATATTCGTCGTATGTTATCTTCATCATACCGTCGCTTTTACCGTTTCTTGGCATTAAAATCGATAGATTCTTTTCTCGCATCAAAAAATCGTCAGTTTGTGTCGGTGGTAGCTCTTCTAACGATCTTGCGACGGCCACTGTTTCAATTTGTGGCGTAGTGGTTTTTGGCGGATGCAATGCATTATTTTCCGATGAAGACAATGTCATATCAGTGATTTCGTTGTTGGCGTTGTTCGATATGATGGGTGTTCTTGATCGATCAGTTTCATAAATTGGAGACAGATTTCGCAATGGTGACATTCTTTTTTCAGATTGTTGGCTTAATTGTGGGGGTGTTTGGGTGTGATTTGCTTCAGAGATCATGTCATTATTGGACATGGTAGGAGAGTTGGTGTTCCTTTGATATGGCGTTTCATCAATCGGAGGCAATATTGACATTTGTTTTCGTTTGCGCTTTTTCTCCCTTTCTTGGCATTTTTCATTAATTTTTTTAGTGTCAGTGATTTGATCTTGGGTCATCGAAGAGCTCCTAGAACTCGTACGAGCTGGTTCATTTGATGACATTCTTTTTTCAGATTGTTGGCTTATTTTTGGGGGTGTTTGGGTGTGATTTGCTTCAGAGATCATATCATTATTGGATATGGTAGGAGTATTGGTATTCCTTTGATATGGCGTTTCATCAATCGGAGACAATTTTGACATGTGTTTTCGTTTTCGCTTTTTCTCCCTTTCTTGGCATTTTTCATAAATTTTTTTAGTTTCAGTGATTTGATCTTGGGTCATCGAAGAGCTCCTAGAACTCGTACGAGCTGGTTCATTTGATGACATTCTTTTTTCAGATTGTTGGCTTATTTTTGGGGGTGTTTGGGTGTGATTTGCTTCAGAGATCATCACATTATTGGATATGGTAGGAGGGTTGGTGTTCCCTTGATATGGCGTTTCATCAATCGGAGACAATTTTGACATGTGTTTTCGTTTGCGCTTTTTCTCCCTTTCTTGACATTTTTCATTAATTTTTTTAGTTTCAGTGATTTGATCTTGGTTCATCGAAGAGCTCCTAGAACTCGTAAGAGCTGGTACATTTGATGACATTCTTTTTTCAGATTGTAAGCTTATTTGTGGGGGTGTTTGGGTGTGATTTGCTTCAGAGATCATCACATTATTGGATATGGTAGGAGGGTTGGTGTTCCCTTGATATGGCGTTTCATCAATCGGAGACAATTTTGACATGTGTTTTCGTTTGCGCTTTTTCTCCCTTTCTTGGCATTTTTCATTAGTTTTTTTAGTTTCAGTGATTTGATCTTGGGTCATCGAAGAGCTCCTAGAAGTCGTACGAGCTGGTTCATTTGATGACATTCTTTTTTCAGATTGTAGGCTTATTTGTGGGGGTGTTTGGGTGTGATTTGCTTCAGAGATCATCACATTATTTGATATGGTAGGAGGGTTGGTGTTCCCTTGATATGGCGTTTCATCAATCGGAGACAATTTTGACATGTGTTTTCGTTTGCGCTTTTTCTCCCTTTCTTGGCATTTTCTATTAATTTTTTTAGTTTCAGTGATTTGATCTTGGGTCATCGAAGAGCTCCTAGAACTCCTACGAGCTGGTACATTTGATGACATATTTTCAATATTTGTGGGAGAGTACAATGAATCTATGTTATTCTGTGGGTTAACAATTTCGTTAGGCGGCGGCGCCTCAAATTGGGGAGTATATTGCGATTCTTCTAAAAAATACGACTGATTACTATAATTATCCTCCTCTATAATTATAGTTTGCGAATCAATGTCACCTACTAGTGAATTAATATTGATTTCACGTTTTTGTTGGTTTTGTACATTATTCACATCAGCACAGGTCTGCGCAGTTGCCTGTTCACTTTGTGGGGGAATGTGCGGATTTGTCTGTTCGTTAATGAATTGAGTATCAATAAGCGCAGTCCTTTGATTTTGATCTGTGAGTTGGAATCCGTATATTTGTGCAGGGTAGTGATTATTCGCAGTACTAGCTGCATGCGCTAATTGGCTTTCCTGCTGTTGATTGTTTTCGCAAACAGGGCTATAAAAAGATAAAAAAATAAAATAAATAAGTTTTTATAGAAAATAACAACAACAGATTGTAAACTGCGATAAAGTAAAGTAATGAAAAGTAATTGAAAGTGTTTGTGAGTGATTTAGATAAAGTGAATTTGTGTTTTATTTACAAAGTGTCAATAAGTTTTAATAGTCGGACCAAGCCAAATATTACAACACATAAATTATCAAAGTGTATTTCTAGGTTAAGATAAACGCCTTTGCTTATTTCATTTAGAGCATTATTGAACGGGCCTATCGCGCCATTTAAAAAAGATAACCAGCTTAAATGTAAAATTATAAATATTAAACAGTATAATTTCGCTGATGTCCCACTCATTAACAAACAAACAAACATTTGGAGACCCGTTTATAATAAATATTTTCAAATGGTCGCCATCTTGCCATCTCGTGATCTGGTTTTTAAAATACAAAGAAGACAGTGTGAACTTCGCAAAAGGAAAGTTTACCAGGATAAAACAAAGTATTTGACAAAAAAAGAGTTTATATGAAACTAGCGCAGTTGCCCATGACTCGTCCACCGGCCAGAGTATCGTCGCGACTTGTGCATCATGCGCGCGTGGGAATTTTGTTGCGAAGTTATTGTAAAATTGCATTGCAGTGAACTCTCCCTAGGTCGTAATTCTCTTAAACTTGAAAAATTTGAGCATTTTTTATGATTCCCTTCAGTTTTTCATACTTAAAGCATTCCCTTGGTCGAACTCTCTCTAATTCTAATGTGATAATAAAAATGGTGGTGGTAAATAAAAGAACCACTGTTCGATGTTACGGATGTTTTATTACTCAACTCTGAATGATCGTACATAGTTTAGAATAATGGTAGATGGTACATGGTACATAGTATAAGAAGGGTATGTTTGGAATAATGGTATTATAATTAGGGTAAAGCCGGAATCCATATCACCATTTCAGCATGCCTATACAAAAGGCATAAGTGTAGAAACCGCCCTACACTGCGCAGTTAGAACAATAGAGAAGTCGCTTACGGTAAAAGAATATGCCCTGGCCTCTTTTCTTGATATCGAAGGAGCATTGAACAATGTCCACAACAGTGCCATAGAAAAAGCACTCACTGATCTTAAAATAGAACCTACACTTATAAAATGAATTATGTGTATGTTGACAAGCAGACAAATCCACTGTGTACTAGGTAACTCTGATATAAAGATGTATACATCTAGTTCTAAGGGGACTCCACAAGGAGGAATCCTCTCACCTCTGCTCTGGACTTTGGTGATGAATGAAATTCTCATCAAACTCAAGAATAGCGGTGTCAGAGTTATAGCTCATTCCGACGATTTAGCGCTTCTGGCGACAGGTAAATACCTGACCACACCGTAAGCGAACAACCAGAAAACGCATTAACTATGGTCCGTAACTGGACTAAGAAATGCGGTCTCAAGGTTAACCCCCTGAAAACGGAACTGGTACTTTTCACTAATAGAAGGAAAATACCTTCTTTTGAAATACCAAAAATTGATAATACCCCACTTACAATTTCAGAAAAGGCAAGATACCTTGGAGTTATCTTGGACAAGAAACTCAACTGGGGTCTAAACATTCAAGAAAGATACAAGAAAGCCATGATTGCACTCTACTCGTGTAATAGGATTCTGGGAAGAAGTTGGGGACCAAATCCTAAGATAATCATGTGGATGTACACAGCCATTGTTAGACCCATTCTAACTTATGGCAGTTTGGTTTGGTGGCAAGCTCTGGAGAAATCCACGAACTTAAAAACCCTTACCAAAGTACAAAGAATGGCATGCACTAGCACTACGGGGGTAATGAGGACTACCCCAACTGCGGGTCTCGAAACGATCCTAAATCTCACTCCCATAGACTTATTTGCACAAGAATCAGCAGCAAACGGCGCTCTTCGACTTAGTCAGACCAATATTTGGAGATCTAGTCAACACGGCCATACCACGATCCTTTCAAAATACGTTGGCAATAACGTTTGTACTGATTACATGACCCCTTTTCTAGACTTCAATAAAAACTTTACTACCAGCTTCCCTAATAGAGAAGATTGGGAAAACAGCGTACCTTACACTTATGAACCGAACTTTCCCATCTTTACCGATGGTTCGAAAATGATTACTGGAGTAGGGGCAGGTTTCTACTCAGAAAATCTTAGCCTTGCCAGTTCATTCAGACTTCGTCTTCAGCGTCTTCCAAGCTGAGATCTTGGCAGTGAAAAACGCTGCTAATCAAATCAAATCAAAACCAGAAAAAGAAGATGGGGCTTAGTACGGACGACATATGCAGAGGCTGTGGCGATGAAGAGGAGCACGAAAACACACTTCCTATGCCACTGTCCACCACTCTGCCGTACTAGATTAACATTTTTAGGCAACTATTTCTTTAACGAACTAGAAGAACTATCTGAACTCCCAGGAAACCGCCTATTGAACTTTGTCAAGTCCACCAAATGGCTCGACCAACCATAGAATTCATAGGTTAAATTATTTTTTTAGAAGTTACAACACTTCAGGGTATCACAAGGGATCTACATTGATCTAAGTGTGACGGTAACGATATCAACTGTCAGCCCATATAACTTAATCTAACCTGGGGTATCTTTAGAATAATGGTTCATAGTATAAGTGGGATATGTTTAGAAAAATAGTTAATAGTATAAAGAGTTAAGAATAATGGTACATTTATACTACATCTCCCTTTTCAAAAAAAAAATGAAGGTCTAAATACTTTTAGATTATTCTTTTACAATAACTTGTATAATATACATAGTTGTTTTATTTATTTATTATTATGTTTTTGTTTACTTTATTTTAAAGTCTAAGCAGTATTTGAATTTTAAAAGTGGAGTATAATATGTTACAATATATTATTATATAATATATAATATACAATTATACATATTTACATACTAAGCATAATTTTTTAAAAAGTTTGAAAAAATAATTATGACGTTAATTTTGTGTTTTTTTTTTGTTGTTTTTTTTGCCTTGAATGTGTACATATATTTTTTTTTCTACGTTTATATTTTTACTTTAATTTGCTTTACTTTTTTCACGTAAGCACATATTTTTGCACTCTATTTGTGTGTACATTAAATCTTTTTTTTTGTCTTTATCCCCTAATTGACAATTTTTATTGTCATCAATATTTACGACTTTATATGGTCCTTAAAAAACACTATCAAGCAACAAGGAAGGTAGAAGGTAGGTAAAAATGGCTGTCCTAATGCAGGACACAATTAGCGTTGAGTGCGCCGTTTTGATACCATAACTCGTGAGATTGTGTTATGGATGCCTAAGTAACAATTTAAGTTCTATAAGGCTTAAGCGAAGCTATTTCATGATTTGTATCTTGCTTGTATGAAACCTTATACAAATACGTTTGGCGCAAGTTATGCAAGCCATTGATTCTTTAAATCAATTATGACAAGGCCTTATATCAATTGATTTAAAGAAGTAATAGCTTCTCGGAAGAAATCTCTGTAAGGTTTTATAACTGTTAATTTAAAGAAGCAGTAGCTTTTTTTTTTTATAATTTGCACCCACTCAAGGGATTTTTTATACCCTTTTTATGCCAGAGACACAGTGATTGCATTAGGAAGAAAGGAAGGGGTTGGAAAGGAGGTGTCGGTGTACATTGGTCTTGAATTCTTGAACATTGCAATGATTGGGAAAGACAGAGTGTGGAAGAGAGTTCCACATTCGCGTAGTACGGCTAAAAAATGATTCTCTATACTTGTCAGTACGTCCGAAGTTGGGCTCAAGGGTAAACTGATGGGCATTCCTAGAAGCGCGAGTATTACGGGTGAATTGTTTGAGGGGAGGAATGCAACTGGCTATTTCACTAGAGCAATTACCGTAGAAGTAACGGTAGAACAAGGAGAGACACGCAACGTTACGACGGTGGTGTAAAGAGGTGAAGTCAGTGATCTCTCTATCACCAATCATTCTTACAGCTCTTTTTTGTATTCCATCCAAGAGGCTTAAGTAAGTAGCTGGAGCACCAGCCCAGAGATGGGAATTGTACTCAAGCTTTGGGCGGATATAGGTTTTATAGATAATAGCCAGATCAGACGGGGAGACAAATTTCTTGCATCGCCTTAAGAAACCTAAACATTTTGCGGCATTTTTGGCGACATCGCATATGTGCTCGTTCCACAAGAGGTGGTCTGTGATGCACATACCGAGAATCTCGAGATGTTCGGTCTCGTTGATGCAAGTGCCACTCATGGACAGTGGCAAGGGGGGTATATCTCGCTTCGACGATACAAGACAGCATTGAGTTTTCGAAGCATTAAACTCTACGCGGTTTTTAATTCCCCATTGAACAATGCTGTTTAGGTCAGAGTTTAATGAGCTTATCATATTTTGCCGCTCCATTTCCACATCCGAAGAGGAAGGATGTGAGTCTGGAAACGAATAAGAGAAGCTAAGGGTGCTATCGTCAGCGAAACAGTTAATTGGATTAGAAGTTACAGACAAGAGATCATTAATGAAAATGAGGAAGAGGGTCGGAGACAAAACGGAGCCCTGGGGCACACCAGCATTTATTTTGTGGGTTTCAGACTTGAACCCGTCCAATACAACTTGTATAGAACGGTTCGAAAGAAAGTTTCTAATCCAACGAAGAAGGGATTCATCGATACCGAAGGCACGCATTTTCGATAAGAGAGCAAGATGCCAGACTTTATCAAATGCCTTTGAAATATCAAGTGCAACAATCTTACTTTCTCCAAAACGATGTAAAGATTTGTTCCACTGTTCGGTGAGATAAACCATCAGATCACCAATGGACCTGTTGCTGCGAAAGCCGTACTGCCGGTCATTAAGAAGCTTTCGGTCTTCGAGATATTTCTTGAGCTGATAGTTTATCAGCGTTTCCATGACCTTAGAAAGAAGGGACGTAAGTGCAATCGGCCGATAATTGGAGGGAGAAGAAGATTCGCCTTTTTTGGGATTGGCTGGACAAATGCTGTTTTCCAACTGCTCGGAACGAGCCCAGAAGAATAGGATAGATGGAAAAGCTTACGCAAGGGTTTTGCCAGCGTGGAAGAACACCTCTTCAGAATAATAGCGGGGATACCATCCGGACCAGCGGATTTATGTATGTTGAGATCTTTTAGGACTCTCGCCACAGCTCGAGTGTGAAAGAAGATTTGTCCCATGAATCATTGACGCGCTCAAGAACAGGCGGAGTCATGACACTATCTGGCAGCGAAGAGTTAGCAGCGAACTGCCTAACAAAAAGGTTAGCTTTCGCGAGAGAGCTAACAACTGGAGTGTCATTGTCAACGAGCGTAGGGACTGAGGAAGAAGAAAAATTCTTCATGTTTTTTACAAAAGACCAAAAATTCTTACTGCCTTTGGGACATTGCAGTATTTTTTGCCTTAATTTTTGGTCATGTAAAAATTTGATCCGACGAATATGGGCATTGCAGGCCTCCCTGGCTTGTTTAAACTTGTTCCGGTTTTCCTCAGTTGGGTTGGCTCTATAACACCGGAACTTTACTTCTTTTTCCCTGATAACCTCTTTACAGCTTGAATCGAACCATGATTTTTCCTTGGGTTTTATACTTTTAACCCTATTCGGGATAAAAGTTTTCATTCCCAAAATAATCATATTAGTAATCATATCTGCGCTGGAGTCTACGTCACTATCGAGGAAGCATAGTGACCAGTTAAAGATCCGGAAGAAGTTATTGAGACCGTCCCATTTGGCTTTCTCGTATTGCCATACGGTTCTCTTCGGAGCTCTTTCTTTGACTGGATTAGTTTGACACGAGAAATTTGAAGATATGATACTATGGTCAGATCTGCCTAGAGGCGTTAATACACTGATAGTGTATTTATCAGGGTCGGACGTAAGGAACAAGTCAAGAGTATTTTCCGCTTGGCCATCAATGTCCGATATACGAGTAGGCTCAGTAACAAGCTGCGTAAGGTGGTTAAACTCAGCAAAGATCTCGGCACACATTCCTTCGGGTGTTGTCGGGCCCGAATGGAGAAGCCACGAAGAATTGTGTACATTGAAATCGCCCGTAACAACGATTTCAGTGTGAGGGTATAAGGATACAATTCTTTGGATGGAGTCAGACAGAGCGTCAAATTCGCGAGAAGTTGAAGCTCTGTCCAAATTTGGGCTTCGATAAAGAAAACAATAGTGAATGATGTGCTTATTTACGGTGAACTTGAACCACATAATATTGAAGAAAGGGTCGGAGCAGTGTCCATATTGTGGGAGGAATTGATAAGCTACATCATTCCTAATGTAAACGGCGAGACCATGGTGGAGGGAGAATAATGGCACTAAGCTATAGCTTCTTTCAAGAATTGCGAATAAGACCTTACAACAGCTCGATACAGAAAGCAAAAGTTTCTTTGAAACGATAAAGATAAGGCCTTATGCAAGTTATTGCAAAAGTAGAGAAAAATTTATTTTCAACACGAAATTGTTTTTCTTTTGCGATCCTCTGTTGTTTGCTGCTTTTATTTCTGATGTGACATGGGTATTCGGTTATTTTTATCATTAATTATATTTGTTTGTACAATGAGAATAAATATTAGAGTTTACCTATGGGATTTGAACTCGAGACCCTCCGCTTATCAGTCGAACATTCACCCACTGCGCTATTGCGTTATGAGTAGCAAACTTGAAAATAGTTGTTGCAACTCATTTCTCTCAAACTTTATGGCACAAAATGTATAATGTTACTAAATTCGTGAAGAGTGAAACAGTAAAATTGAATAAAAAGAAAGTTGTGGACCAAAGGGTGTCCATCCATCCAGACTAGATACAGATAGCTTTATTGGAAACTGACTTGAACACATAAAATGCATAAAATATCTACTCTTCTTTAAAGTTGATTCAATAAGTAGTTATATAATTTGAATTTATTTTTTAGAAAACAAAATTGATCAATTACCATCAATTCAGGTGATAACCTTACAAACGATACCACATTTTTTGCTGAGACATCATGAGAATGATAGCCTTTCCATTCAATAACAAAAAAAAAAAGAACATGCCATGAGATTTGAACTCGGATAACTTGATAAGAGTGTCCGCTTTCTTAAGTGAGCAATAATTATAATAAGGAAACCAGAGTACGCATGTATTGAAATGAACAATCAAAAAACAATCACACATACATACGCGAAGTAACAAGATTGACATTTCGTTTGTTATAATTTGCACAAGAAGGCCTTATCTGTGTTATCAATTGCAGATTGTTATAAGGAAACAAATAATAGGCCTTATACTAGCTATTTTAAATGTGCTTTCACGAGGAAGCAAAGCGAGGCCTTATGTGATTTCGGTAAATCAATATCGTGCAAGAAGTTTGTTATAATTTGCACAAGGAGGGCTTATCTTTGTTATCAAATTGCAGACTGTTATAAGTAAATTACAAAAGGTCTTATTTAAGCAAAATAAAAACAATCATCCTTAAATAAGTCTTAAAATAACTCTATGGAAGCTATTGCTTCTAAATATTCAGGAATCGGACCTTATACAAGATAAATTGTTACTTGGGTGGTGTATGTTCCGCACGTACAGTCCTATATATAATGTTGTATTATTCTCCTACTCTACGGCCTATTATCGCATAGTGCCATTTAGTGAGAGCGAAATAAGGGGGGGGGGCTAGAGCCACTTTGTATTATTGAGGTATGAGATCAAATCTTTGATCTTGAATTCTGAGAGTTCCTCAATACCGTTGAAGAATTCTTTACCCAAATGTAGTGCTCTTTTCCTAGCCAGGGCCGGACAATGGCATAGAAAGTGTGGGACTGTTTCTTTTTCATCCTTGTTCTTACAGCTATGGCAGAAAGAGTTATTTGGTTCACCCAATTTTGCCGCATGCTCCCTTACAGGCCAATGCCCTGTGCAGGTAGACACAACCATAATCATGGAAATTAAAGTGATTGATTTTGGTTTGTTATAGGCGGGCCAGATTTTCCTAGATATAACGTAACTCGTTAGATTACTCCACCTATGATTTGCTTCTGATGTGTATTTGGTCAGGATTTTGCCCTTCACAACTCCTTTCTTTCGGATATTTTTAAGGGCTGTACAAGCTTCCCTTATCGCTAACAATTCTGCCTGGAATACGCTGGCAAAATCGGGAAGTCTATAGGATTTTGAAATCTCAAGAGATTCACAGAAGACACCTGCACCAACACCGCATTCCATCTTCGAGCCATCCGTGCAGATAGTTGTGTCAAAGTCTTTCGTCACATCGCCTTCCTCCCAGTCGATTCTTGACGGGAACAAGACTCTAAACTTCTTTGAGTTGTCTAGGGTAGGGATGCAGTAATCGGTGGTTGTGGATAGGATGTCTGATGGTATTAGGCTTGTTTGGTTGCAGTGCCCATAGGATCTAGGTTTCAGGCAGCCTATTTCTTCGAGTCTCAAGATACTGCAGAGTCAATCGAGAAAGAACGAGTAAAATTAGGTTTTGTTAAATTACATGTGCAAAATGTAAATGATAACTCAGCATTTGCATTTTCAAGTGCAAGTGCAATAAATTTGTTTTAGGATGACGATGCAGATGTCGTTAACATGCCGCCCCCAGTAAGCTGACTGCAACTCGCTTCAAGCTTACTCTCTTGATCCATGCCAGAAACGTCCAAAACTGCCAATTTGATCGAAGGTCGCTCATAAACGCCATGATTTGTTTGGACATTTTCGCGACGTACTTGTCCATCCTTTGCTGTGACAACATCCACCACTATACGTTTTGGCCAACAGTTTCTCGGAAGATCGTTATCCACTATGACGACCAAGTCACCTTTAGAAATCGGCTTTACTATGTTGAACCATTTCGATCTTCGATTGAGTGTAGGTAATAAAGATTTTACCCACTTTTTCCAAAAAGCGTCCGCTAACATTTGTGATTTTTTCCAACTTTTACGTAAATCCAAACTTGCCGAATCACAGGGTGGTTTTGACCCGTTTGAGCAGCCAAGAAGAAAGTGATTCGGGGTGGGCGCTTCGTCGTCAGTTGCGTCTAGGGAAACAAATGTAAAAGGGTCTAGAATTAACAATGTTTTCAACCTCAACGAGTGCGGCCCGCAAGCTTTCATTTCCAACTTTTCTTGAGCGTAGTAATTGGTAAAGTACGATTTTTATTGATCGCACAAGCCTTTCCCATGCACCGCCCATATGAGGACTAGATGGTGGGTTGAAGTTCCACTTTAACTCTGCTGTCACGAACTCATTAGCCACACGCCCCAAGTCAACCAATTTAAGTTCTTCTCGAAGCACCTTTTCCGCACCACGAAAATTAGAACCATTATCGCTATATATTTCCAAATGTGCCCCACGACGCGCGATAAAATTTCTTAGGCACATGATGAAAGAATCGGTACTCAAACTGTGAGCTATCTCTATATGCACCGCTCGAATAGTTAGACAAGTAAATAATGCACCCCACCTTTTCTCGTTCCGTCTTCCAACGGTGACAGTAATCGGTCCAAAAATGTCCACCCCGACGAATGAAAAAGGTTTGAAAAATGCTCCCAACCTTGCTTTCGGTAAGTTGGCCATTTCGGGAACCCAAGGACGAGCGTTCTTAATTTTACAAACTTGACAACATCGTCTTACAGATTTAAGTATTGTTCTCAAATTTGAAATGAAGAATTTTTGACGTATTTCGTTCCAGGCTGTTTCATGATTGAGGTGATGATATTTACGGTGGTAAGCATCGACTATCATGTTTGTGATGAAATGTGACTTCGGTAATATAATAGGTGTCTTGCAGTCTAATGTCACAAAGTCGGCGAAGGCAGTCCGTCCCTGCATTCGTATTACACCATTTGCATCCAAAAATGGGGAGAGCTTACTAAGGGGGCTGCTCTTAGGAATAGGTGGCGATGTTTTTCCAATATTACTTTTCAGAATATGCAATTCCTCGAAATACATTTCGGATTGGGCTTGACGAAAAAGCATCAGCTGTGATTTTCTTACTGCTTCCGAAGATACTGCAAAGTGGCCTGACTCCTTTGTATTTCCTGTCACCGTATGAGCTTTCCCCATTTTAGAAAATTCACGACGCTTTTTTACATTTTCTCTTAGCCGATCAACATACATGAAAACAAACGCCATAATTTTTTCAAGCTTCGAAAACGGTTCACATCAATAAGTTGAAATGGTTGTTTTACTTCATTTTTTTGTAGCAAGTAGGGCCGAAACTCACTTTTATCGGTAGTTTGAATTGTAGGCCCCTTGAGCCACTCGTCAGATGAATCTAAGTTGGGATATGAGCTCCACTTAGTTGCCTTATCCGCTACATTCAGTTGAGATGGGTTCCATTTCCAATCCAATATACTCGAGGATTCCAAAATCTCGCTTACTCGGTACATTACAAACTGCTGGAAATTGCGAGGGTCAGTACGAAGCCAAGAAAGGACAGTTTTTGAATCGGACCATAGAAACTTTTGATTAATCGAAACACGATGTGATTTACATATAGAATTCATCAGCCGCACACCGAGAACAGCAGCTTGCAGTTCTAGCCTCGGAATCGACAATGGACGTCTAGGAGCCACTTTAGTTTTTCGCGCTTACTATAGCTGTTTCAACTTTGTTTTCATGTGTGATGCAGAAATAGGACATGGCAGGATAAGCATTTTCGCTAGCATCGACGAAAGTGTGCAGCTGAATTGAAGTTCCTGTTTGGTTTAAGCTCAGGGAATAGAACCTTGGGATCTGCAGCTCGCTAACCCTAGGCAACAAAACCTGCCATCGCAACCATCTCTCATATAAGGATTCGAGCAATTCCTCATCCCAGTCTAGCTCGAAACGCCATATATCCTGCAAAAGGACCTTTATAAAAACTAGAAAGTGCGAAAGAAATCCCATTGGGTCAAATATCGACATCAAAATTCGAAGAACTTCACGTTTAGTAGGCACTTTATGGCAGACTATTCAATTTCAAAACGTAAGTGAAAGTGTCAGCAGAAGTATTCCAATGCATACCCAAAACATTTTCGGTTGCCAACAAGTCCATTTCATTCATCCCGAAAACTTTGCTGGAAGCTGGTGACCTGATGTTATCATCTCCTTCGAGTACCTTAAGTACAGCGACAGAATTGGACATCCAATTGCTAATGTGGAAGCCGGCATTGGCGTGAATAAGTTTTACGTCTCTGGCAAGTTGAATGACCTCATCTATAGAGTCTGCACTATCTATAAAATCGTCTACGTAATGGTGTTTCAATATTGCCTCAACAGCTCTCGGCTTTGTTCTCGAAAAACTCAAAGCGTTTTGATTCTTTACGTAGTGAGCAATGCACGGTGAGCACGCTGCACCAAACGTCAGAACTTGCATCTCATATACGCTCGGCTCACTCATTGACTTATCTTCTCTCCATAAAAATCGCTGTACTGACCTGTCCTTTTCACGCTCTTGCACCTGATGAAACATCTCAGCTATATTGCCACAGATCGAAAACCTACCGCAGCGAAAGCCATATAAAACGGTTGTAATTGGGACTAGCTGGTCAGGTCCTTTCAGAAAAAAGTCGTTCAAGGAAACCCCATTGCACTTTGCAGCTGCGTCCCAAACGTGTCTTACTTTTGTGGGCTTATTCGGGTTCCTAACGATAAAAATTGGCAAATACCAAATATGGCCATCAACCTGCAATTCATCTGCGGGTAATTTTCTTGCATAGCCTTTGCTCACTAAATTCGAAATTTGTTCATTTAAATTTGCACTCAACTGGGCATCCATATGAATTCTTTTTTCAAGTAATTGAAAACGACGAAATGCCATGAAATAGCTGTCAGGCAAATTGAAATTATCATACTTCCAAAGTAATCCGACTTCAAATTGTTCTCCGACACGTATACACGATTCTTCAAGAATGTTGCTGGCCTTTTTTTCCTCTGCTGAAATTATTTGAAGAGTTGGGATGCGAGTTACAGACGTACCAGCAACCCACAACTTAATCAAGATCGATATTCCATCGATCTCTTCCTTCACGGAACCAAGATAAACAATAGCATTTTAAAAAGATCTTAACTGCTCCACATCCGCCTCTAGAGATAAACACAGATAACATTTCATAAAGAACTTAATTACTCCACATCCTCCTCTAGAGATAAACACAGATATTTTGATGTGTCGCCAATCTTCAGATATTTTGATGTGTCGCCAATTCTAATGTCCCAAGAATTATCTCCAACATGGCTCTGTGGCCTTCATTTGAACAAAGGAAACAAAGACTGAGATTGTTATTGTTTGGAGATAATTCTTGGGACATTAGAATTGGCGACACATCAAAATATCTGAAGATTGGCGACACATCAAAATATCTGTGTTTATCTCTAGAGGCGGATGTGGAGCAGTTAAGATCTTTTTAAAATGCTATTGTTTATCTTGGTTCCGTGAAGGAAGAGATCGATGGAATATCGATCTTGATTAAGTTGTGGGTTGCTGGTACGTCTGTAACTTGCGCACGTCAATGTTTTCAAGAGAGAAGAAATTCTCGACCAGTTGGTGAAGGTCTGTATCACTTTGGTTTGGAAATACACTAGTCAAAACTCAAAACAATTAAAGGAACACTTGAAAAAACTCAAAAATGGAGTGGATTTTTATAAGGCTGTATCTCAGTCGAAAAAAGTCGGATTGAAGTGAAATAAAAAGTTTTTCAAAGGTTATCATTTTTTCTTTTCAAATTGTTTTGAGTTAAAAAAGTACCGTAAGTCGTTTTTGCTTGAGCGTAAAAAATGTTCACTAAATTTCAAAATCGAAAAAAAAATAAACTTTGAGTTGTCATTTTTCTTCTTAGCCAGACTCAGGCAAATATTTTCTAGTTTTATGAATCTAGAAAAATATAATTCACAACACATATGTGTTGTAAATTTTATTTGTGTCGGTAGTCATCGACTAAGCGTTGCGTCTTAGAAAGGTACGACATCTACAGCATCTAATTGATGAGCCCAACTGTCGTACCTGGGCGAAACGCATTGAACTGAAAGTCATTTTTAAAACAAAAACAATTTTATATTGTTTGAAAATCAAGTACGTTAGGTAATCGAAAATTTTTTCCAAGTTATCTCAATCAAATCTAATGCTTTTATAATCAAAATATTATATATTTTTTCATTTAAATAAATAAATGAAATTGTTGGAATCTACCCCAAGCATTGCTCCTTCGAGCCGGCTATTCAAAACACTAAAACCGAGTTTTAAATTCACATTAATAAATTCACTAATACATAAACTAACAACGTCTTACATATATAAAAGTTGGAGCAAGTGCTTTACGTCATAATTAAAGCACTAAACTCTAGAGTCTAGACGATAAATCTGTAAGACCGACCCAAGAAGAAGTTTCGCACGAAAGTTTACGTCATTGAAATTCAGCATATCAAATTGAACATCACCAGTAAATTTTCCTCACCTACCAAACCACATCTAAAGCTTTTACTATATATAAATGCATCTAAGCCAGCCTACATCAGAGAGGAAAAAAAATGACCATCATTACAAATCTA
This sequence comes from Sphaerophoria taeniata, assembly GCA_943590905.1. Classification (NCBI taxonomy): domain Eukaryota; kingdom Metazoa; phylum Arthropoda; class Insecta; order Diptera; family Syrphidae; genus Sphaerophoria; species Sphaerophoria taeniata. The sequence continues at coordinate 268,311,222 of OX016540.1, forward strand.
CACAATCACCACGCTATATAGCCACAAATTTTAATTAAATCGATCAATTTATCATCTAACTAACATCATTATTTTCATTACCTACTATCGAGCTGCTTCCTGGGCGCCTTTCCTCCGGCCGATTTAAGTACGAACTTAGTACGAACCATTACTTCACTTATATTTTTGTTCACACTTTGCGAACTTTAGGTACACACTTTTTTGTTCAGATAATAAAGTAGCAAAATGGCATCTCTATAACACTAATTTCAAATGAAATTCGTATGCGTTCAGTCGTTTCGTTTGCATTGCATTTTTTTAATAAACAGTAACATTGTAATATTCGGCTTGGTCCGACAATTAAAAATTATTCACACTTTGCAAATAAAACACAAATTTACTTAGGTATTCAATCACTCACACAATTAATTAAACACTTTCAATTTTCTCTTTTCAAACACAGTATCTTTACTCTTTCTCAGTTCACAATCAATTGAATTCGCTTCGCTTTCGAGTTCCAGCATGAAGATAATTAAGTTATGAATTCGATTTACCCTGTGAATAAGGTATCGATGGTTTTACTGTTTTTCTTATCGCACAATATTAGATATATTGTGGGAGTAGTGGGACCATTCGTTGTCGTCGGTCGTCGCCGTCTCCGTCACTCTATGACATTATGAAATTGAACTTGAGGACTTGGTATCAGATTACTGTACTTCAGCGCATTAACGTTATAAAAATGCATAATGTTTTTATTTGCAGTTCAGAGGAAACTAAAAGTGACTATTTGATATTTTCTTATCGGCGCGGTGGCGTAGGCGATAACGTTTAAAATGCAGTAAATGCACATTTATTTTTTTGTAAACATGTTGATTGTGGTGGGGGGTTTGAATTTCATCAAACTTTCAAGTGCAAACTTGTTCAACGAGGGGAACTGAAATGGAGGCAATAATTAAAAGCGGTTTTAGCTAACAGCTTATTATAGCTAATTTAATTGAGTGCCAATAAATTGGCCCTTAGTAGGAAAAGTTGTAACGTTTCACGTTTTTGTGACTATCAAAAAGAGTCAACATAAGAAAAATAAATAGAGTGGCGCGAAAGCTCTTGAAGAGCCAAGGCCTAAGTGGCTTACTCTCATCGACAATTCTCTGAGTGCGTGTGAAGAATTGAGGGGACCTACAATTTAACGCCGTTTCCGAGAGGCAAAGGTGAGAAGCACTTTTTTCATTCGTTGACGAAACTGTGTTTTTGGGAAGCTTATACTCTGCACTTGTAGCTGCCCGTGGCTAAGTAGTTAGGTGCTTTGGCTGCTAAGCAGAACGTCGTGGGTTCGAGTCCTACTCGTGCCCATAAAGTTTATATTTCATCTTTCACGGGCACTGCCTCTTGCGAAGAATTGATAAGACTTCCAAGAGTATCAACCTGTTATGAAAAAAGTGCTTCTCAACTTTGCCGTTCGGAATCGGCGTTAAATTGTAGGTCCCCTCAATTCTTCACACGCACCCAGAGAATTGTTGATGGGAGTAAGCCACTTAGGCCTTTGCTCTTCAAGAGCTGTCACGCCACTCTACTTATTTTTATACTCTGCACAACCAGCATCTAAAAACATTACCCGGTCTCGATCTCCTGAAAAAGCTGTAAAATAATTTCAAGCGTTCAATCCTTATCAATTTCTTTCCTATTTTCAGCAACTCCTTACCCATTTCATCCATTCTCGTTGTTTAAAAAATAAATACTTTTTCAATTCTTCTGAATTACAGCTGAAAAATAGTCTTCCAATTAAAAATTGGACGATATCGTTGGCAAGCACTTCATCCAATAACCAATTTGTCGACAACCGTCCAATGGTTTGAAAATTAGAAAAATTGTGTGTGTAAACGCGTTCACACGACCGGAATAATTCGCCCAATTTTTTGATAGAAAATTAGCTGTCTGTCACTTTTGAAGGAAAAAATTGGGTGTTTACATGATTGAAAGAAAATTGGAGAAAATTTGTATCGGAAAATTGACCAATATTGGAAGATCTTCCAATCGTGTATACTTAGCTTAAGTTCTAACGTTAATCCGAGATTTACTCATAGCCGTAGCTAGGATTTGGTTTCGGGGGGGGGGGGGGGGGTTAAGATAAATGATAATTTTTTTCAAAATCTCTATATACATAAAAAATGGATGTATATACATACGTTTGTTTGTTTATATGTCCTTTATGGACTCCGAAATGGCCCACTAGATATTTGTGAAATTTTAATGGTTAATACTGTTGTATTCTGTGATGGTTTCTGTGACAAAAAAAATGGAAAAACCAAACAAAGGTCGGAAATTTGATTTGTTTTTGCTTGGAATTTTTTTTAGTTTTCAAAATGGTTTTTCGAATGGAAAAATAGAAAGTTTTTGATGAAAAACTTGGAAAACGCATTGGTTTTAATTGGAAAACTGCATGGAATTGTATCTATGTGCAAACGGAAAACTGAAAAATTGGTGATGGGGAACTTGGAAAACTCTGGGAGAGCTCAATATCAAACTATTGCATGCAATTTAAGTTGCAATTTTGGAAAATTAAGGAAAAGAGCAACACGTTTGATTTTGTTTATCACATTTAGGATTTTGACTGTGTTGGAAAGTTCGTTGTCAAGCTAGATAAACTTCATATCTTTGAAATTGGAAATATAGGTCTTATAATCATTTTAGAGCTAATCTCTGAAGGCGGTTAATGATGGTGAAACGAAGTTAGCTAAAGATTAATGTAAACAATAAAATGGATGCATGTTGATTTGTTTGTGTGACGGTAAAGACTCTTAAGTAGTCCAACGCATTGTTATACAATTTTGACTGTAGGCAAAGCTAACACGAGCCAGGGTTCCTGCGAAAACAAATTTTGGGAACATTTTACGGGAAAATTGAAAAATGGAAACAATCAAATGGTGGTCGAAAATTTTACTTTTGTATGGGATCATAGCTGCAAGTGTTCAAAAATTAGTAAAAAAAATCAGAAAACTCCGCAAAACGAGAATTTTTTAAATTATTTTTAGATTTGATTTGATCTGGTGGCAGGCGAGACGAGGTTCTTGGGGTCGGCTAGTTTTTAATAAAAAAGGAAACATATTTATCAAATTTATCACATTCTTTTACTTCCCCGAAGCCAATTCATTTGTTCACGAAACAATTTTTGGTGGAAAGTTTAAAAATATTTCTTGAGTGTATCTTTTACTTTAATATTAATCTTTAATATTAATCATTGTTATTTATGCAGTATTTTTAAATATATTGTAAAACACATAATAAAGATTTGAATGCATATGAAAAAAATCATTTCTACTACAAAATTGAAGTCTTACTGAAGATATTGGCTTCAAAGCTTCAGAGTAGATGTTTTTGCATGGTATATTAGATATATGAATCTTAAATTAAGTTAACTTCCCTTTATTGGAAGTCAATAACATTTTTGTATTATTTTGTTTTGGAAAAAGTAGGAGAGAACTTCTTTCATAAAAAGCATTATTGTTTATTGAGGGACGAATAAAAACAAAAGCAGAAGAAAAACAAAATAAATACATAAATATAACATTTAACTATATTTATAAAATAATTCTTTTTTCACACAGATCATCACAATTGTAAATTAATTATATATAAATAAATTCTTTGAACAAAAAATAACACAGTATGGCATTATTTATTTAAATAAACGAACGAATAAAAACAAAAACAAAAGAAGAATAAATACATAAATATAGTATAACATTATATAAATCTTATAAATTTATGTTAAGGAATTCATTTGTACACATGTTATTTATTCACAAGAGTGATGATCTGTGTTAAAAAAGTTTATTTTATATATTACAATATCATATAGATTATTAAATTCAGTCAAAATGCCATTTTGATAGTAGCTACAAAATAACGAAGGATTATTTCTTATTCTGTGGACTAAGTGCAAAATGCTATTAATAAAAGAAATGTATCTTAACAGGCGTTTACAAACTTATTCCACCGTGGAGGGTGGTTTAGCGAAGCAATAAAAAAATGTAAGATAAAAGTTCATTAAACCCCGTAACCCCCCCCCTAAATACGGATGTGCTATCAAGATGGCACTTTTAAATATAGTCATCTATGTAACGACTTATGTACTTTTAACTTTTTTATGGAAAATGGATGTAAAAAAAAATTCGGGGGGGGGGGGGGGGTTAAACCCTGTAACCCCCCCCCCCCCCCCCTAAATACGGCTATCATTTACTAGATCCAGTTTAACAGGGAATTTAGAATCTTGTGAAGAAATTAGGTTTTTGAATTTGATTATTGTAAGAATGTAAGAGCATATCACCTAATGGTCGAAAAAAACCTAAGTTTTCTGCTTTTTAAGTATTTTCTAGATTTGGTTCATAAAATTAACGGTTCATTTATTAAAATATTTCAAACCGAACTCGTAAGATCTTTCGGACAATACTAATCGGTCGAATGCAAACTTAGTCTCTTTTTCCTTCGTCCCCATTTCAACGCATTTTCTTTAGAAGCGGTGCATCGGTTTCGGTCAAAGTAAAGTTCCTACGAGATATTTTTCAACATAGGGGCGCCGATGAGATGCTTGCCTATGGCGCCCTCAACGTATAATCCGCCACTGATTGGAACTGAGCAAAGCCGAAATACCATGCTATTGAACGCCAGTAGCTTTCTTTCCTTTTCCATTTCGAAAGTAAATTTAAGTGAAGGCCATTTCGAATTCAAAACATTCATAATAGTATCAATTTAACTTGGATCTATGCATGCAAAAATGTCATCTACATACCTCAGCCAGATCGGTAGTAGTTTTCCCTCTTGTTCCATGCTTTTTTCAAAATTTGACATGAACAGTTTTGCCAAGAACGGAGAAAGCGAATTACCCACTGTTGTACCCTGGTTAATTTTGTAAAATTTGTTCAAAAATTGGCAACAATTGTATTCCATGCATAAACAAGCGGCGTCATAGTAAACCTTTTTCTTTTCTACGTCATCAAGCCAATCTTTTAAAAATTCCAATGTTTCTTTAATTTGAATACTTGTGAATAATGTTACCACATCAAACAATTCCAGAACCTCATTTTCTTTTACTTTTAAGTTCCGAATTCGTTCTATGAACTCCGAAATATTTTTGACGCTTCTGTTTTCAATCTGCGTGTAGTTTTCAAACTCGTTTCAGAGTTTCAAAACTACACGCAGAAAACAATTACCAATTTTTTCGGTTGGTGCATCTATATTAGATATAATTGGGCGAATACTTAGTGTTGGTTTATGTGTTTTTGGTAAACCGTATAACTTCGGGACTGACGTATTCGCTACCATAAGTTTCCACTTCACTTTTGGTCCAAACACATGAAAAATCTCTTTTAGAAGTGCGGATGTTCCTTTAACCATACGAGGCAGTGGGTGTTTCTTTAGTTCAAAAAAGTTTTGTGCTGATTTCACACATTCCATTATAACTAAATCTCATCCTTTGTCCTATTTCATGTAAAAATAGTCTCTTTTTCGAAGTTTCTTGATGATGATTATATGTTTCGATTGTTTGTTTTTAATTTTTTGTTCGGCCATAACAGCTCTTTGTTTTTGTTGTTTCAGATAAGAACTTGATTCCTGTCTCTATATCTGCAATTACATATATCTTCCACTGGTAATGTCTTTGATGTTATTGATAATTGAAGTCCATTTTGTAGAAGATTTAATTCATCGTCATCAAATGATTGAGATGAAATATTTCTCACAAACTTTTTCTTATCTTCTTCAAAATCAAGCCTCCGTTCATCATTCCTTCCACTCGTGTTACTATTGCTAACTAACTTTTTGAACTTTTTATCCAGCTTTTTTCTTTTTCTTAAGCTGGTTTTTATGATTTTGTCACTACACTTATCAAGAAATTCTAACAACATTGCTATATTTATTTAAAACTAGCTGACCCTGCAGACTTCGTACTCAAATCGATAAATAAAAGCTCTAGCCTTTGGTATCCCCCTACTACTCTGTCCGCTACCCTCTACCCGTTAACCCAATACCCACTTCCCGCTTTGCGCTACCCTAGTAACCACTATGATTGTCCCCCTTATTTGCTGATTTTCACGTTAGATTGGTCCAAAAATTTGATTTTACTCAGACTATACCTATCTAAAGTGAAAATTTTATAAAAATGCATTGAGGATTGAGCGGATATAGAGTCCCTACCGGACTTACAAACTTAAGAATGCAGCTTGAATTGTATGCAAAAACTTGATTTAAGGTCTTGAAGTTCTTCGTGCTCTCGCAGAGTTTTCCAAGTTCCTAATCAAAAATTTTCCATTTTTCCATTTGAAAATCAATGCACCTACAAATACAAGCAATTTTCCTTTTGAAAACCAAAGAGTTTTCTGAGTTTCTCATAAAGAACCTTCTTTTTTTCTATTCGAAAACCAATTTTGAAATCTTCCAGTTTTCCATTTGAAAACCATGCAATTTTCGCTTTGAAAACCAATATTCGTAATGCGAAATTTTCATGCACGTAGATTGTGGAAACTTAAATCCATGCCTTTTTAAAATATCGATGTTAAAATTTTCTTTTGCCCCGAAAATCGTGCCCAAGAATTCGCGTGACATTGACTTGATCCAAACGCTTAAGTTGGAGTTCAGCCTTATATATAATAAGAACAAATTATTGAATTTACTTGGTTCTACAAAAGACAAAACAACAACTTTGAGTAAGTCAGGGATTTACATGGTTGAATGTGGTGATTGCTAAATACTGTAATATTCGGCTTGGTCCGACATTTAAAACTTATTCACTTTTTAAATAAAACACAAATTCACTTTATTCAAATCACTCACAAATTTATTTATTCAACACTTTCAATTATAACTTTGCAAACACAGAGTACTTTTCTTTATCGCAGTTCACAATTAATTAAATTCGCCTCGCCACCAAACGGCTATTTATATCAAAATTGATGGGTTCTAGAAACTACTATTGGTTCCTATTGGTTCTGAAAGTTCGAGAAGCTCTCTATTTACAAATAAAAAAATACTGGGATTTTTGTAGGGGCTAACGTTCTTAATGCTAAACAAAAAGTTTCTCTTAATCTTAATTAATAATTGCCCCTCACGAGTGTTTACTACTACAATTAAACGATATTAAGTAAAGAGAGTATGTACATTAAATAAACAAGAGATACAGATTAAGTAAAGAGAGTAATGAAAAGTGTGTACATTAAATATAGAAAGAGATACAGAGTAAGTAAAGAGAGTAAGAAAAGTGTGTACATTAAATATAGAAAGAGATACAGAGAGTAAGATATAATAAAGTATACACATTAGTATTAGACATTACAATAGAAGGAGATACAGAGCGTATGAGATAAATAAAGTGTATACACATTACATTGCCCCCTCCTTAGGATTGATCGTCCCGAACAAATCCATCATCTTCATCACCACTGTAGCGATGTAGTCGGTCGCGATGTACGACTTTAAGTTTACCTCTGACTCCTTTTTGTATCCGGTACACGACGTCGTTGATTTTGCTAATCACTGTATATGGACCTTCCCAGTCCCGTTGAAGTTTCGGTGACAACCCTTTTTGTCGATGGGGATTGTAAAGCCACACTCGATCTCCTGCTTGGAACTCTGTTGTTGTCGCTCGTATATCGTAGCGTGTCTTCATTCGGTCACTGAACATCTTTATTTTTGACCTAGTATCGTCGTGGATCTGAAGGAGTCTTTCTCTGAGGTCATCCAAGTAGTCATCCTCGGCTTGCGGTTCCGACGTGGGACATCCAAATTTTATTTCGCTCGGCAATCTGATGTTCCTTCCCATCAACATCTCAGACGGTGTATGGCCAGTTGAACTATGTCTTGCACTTCGATACGCCATCAAAAACAGTGGAATGTGTCGATCCCAATCTCGCTGGTTGTCGTCCACAACTTTGCAAAGATGTTCCTTAAGGGTTCGGTTGAACCGTTCGACCATGCCATCAGATTGTGGGTGGAGTGGTGTTGTTCTTGTCTTCTTGATGTGAAGAAGCCCACAAACTTCCTGGAATATGTTTCCCGAAACTCCATCATGCATCTCTCGCAGAACGTCCATAATCTTCGATCTCGGTAAGACTAGCTGCATTACATAGGACTTTCCATCTGCTGATTCCCACTTACGTCGAAGGACACCTTCTTGGACATGCAACGAATCCCACTGTGCCCAATAGGCCTTCAGAGCCGGACTTCTGTCGGAGATATCAGCCCATTCTGGTTTTTCCTGGTGTTCCTTGCATGCGAGGATGGGTTCAATATCTGGGTCCTCTTGTTGAGCCTTCCTCATCTCGTCGTTGCTCCAGCCATAAATGGGATCGGTTCTGGTTCGTTTGACAGTTACCACTTCTTTTTCTTCTTGGCGTCTGCAATGCTTACAGTCTTGCTTACATGGTCTCCGAGACAGTGCATCAGCATTTGAGTGAAGCTTCCCCTTCCGATGTTGAATTTCATAATCGTACGTCTGCAGCCTCTCAATCCATCTCGCCACTTGACCCTCTGGATTCTTGAAATTCAAAAGCCAGTTTAGTGCTCCATGGTCGGTTCGGAGAAGAAACTTCTGTCCATAGAGATACTTATGGAAGTGCTTTGTTGCCAAAATCAGTGCAAGAAGTTCTCTTCTGGTCACACAATAGTTTCTTTCCGACTTCGAGAGTACCTTGCTGTAATAGGCAACCACCTTTTCTTCGCCATCATGTACCTGTGACAATACAGCACCAATCCCAACATTGCTGGCATCAGCATCAATGATGAACGGTTTTCCTGGAGTCGGGTAGGTCAGCACTGGTGCATTACACAAACGTTGCTTGAGCTCTTGAAAGCTGCGCTCGCACTCACCTGACCATTTAAACTGCTTTCCCTTTTCCGTTAGCTGATGTAGACTCTTGGCGATCTCAGCAAAGTTCTTTACAAAGCGCCTATAGTAGGTGGCTAGACCCAGAAAGCTTCGGAGTTGATGTTTGTCCTGTGGTGTTGGCCAATTCTTCACGGTGTCAACCTTATCAGGATCCGTCTTAACTCCTTGGGATGAGATGATATGTCCCAGGTATTTCACTTCGGTTTTGAAGAGTGAACACTTTTCTGGATTGAGCTTGAGGTGGGCTTCTCGAAGTCTTTGAAACACGGCTCTCAGATTTGTACAATGTTCGTCAAATGTTTTCCCGTATACGATGACGTCATCCAAATAGACCAGGCAAGACTTCCATGTGAGTCGAGAACGCTGTCTTCTCTTTGTCTTCAGGATGGATTTCTACTTGCCAGTATCCACTTTTCAGGTCCATTGTGCTCCTTCCATTGCGTCCAGAGTATCACTGATCCTAGGCAGAGGGTAGCTATCCTTCTTGGTCACATCATTCAACCTTCGATAGTCTACGCAAAAGCGGGTTGATCCGTCTTTCTTCTTTACCAGGACCACTGGAGACGCCAAAGGGCTTTTAGAGTTTTCGATCAGACCCTCTTCTTTCATGGTGGTTATCAGTTCTTCAACCTCAACTTGTTTGGCTAGTGGAAGGCGTCTTGCAGGTTGACGGATCAGCTTTGCATCCCCGGTGTTGATTCGATGTTGAACCAGTTGTGTTCTGCCATATTTCCCATGCGATGACGAAAAGATGTCTGCAAATTCTTCGAGGAGACCTTCTGCAGTTCTTCGTTGTGGGTGGCCAAGATTAGATGACTTGAGAATGTTCGTCTTTATGGAATTCACTTCTTCGAATTTCAAGGTATGCCTTGGCTCTTCTTCGTTGATTCTTGTAATCGCTGATACAGATTCGCATTGTCCGACAATCTCACCTTTTCTAAGCTTAACTTCGTACGGCTTGATGTTCAGTATTCGTACGGGAACCATGTTCTTTACAGGTCTAACAAGAGTCTTCCCAATGGTGACGTTTTGGGAGGACTTTACAGATGCTGGTTCGACCATGAGGTATCGATGGCTGCCAGGCTTACCCTTCAATTTCGTCCACACGAATACTTCTGAAGAAGCAGGCAAAGTGAGATCTTCTTTGATGACGGTTTTCACAGATAACGAGGTCTCATGCGAGTGGATCCCATAGATCATCGGAATCTCGATGTTTCGATATTTCAGGACTTGGTTCCCGATGTCCAATATCACTCCGTGATCTTTCATGAAATCGACGCCGACAATGCACTCGTCGCATATATCTGCTACCAGAAACAGGTGAGAGAATTCCAACTCTGCCATCCGGATCTTAAGACGTACCTCACCATAGACTTTTGCGGCTTCTCCAGTTGCAGTCCTTAGACGATAGCTATTGGTGTTGTGGAGCCATGTCTTCTTAACGAGGTCCTGCCGTACAATGGACGCCGTGGCACCGGTGTCGATGGTAGCCACACATTTGTTGCCGTTTATACTTGCTTCCACGGTCAGGCTCTTGTTGTCACGTTTCGTTTGAGAAAACTGGATGTCGTTTCTGGGGCCATCGATACCAGAAACCAGCTTCTGCCCCTCGAAGTTGGTTCTTATTCGTTTCCCGGGTGGGAAACAGCTTCGGAAGCAACGTTGTTGGAGTTACTTTGACTTGTTGAGTAAGTTCTGTTTCCACAGTGTTGGCATGAGGTTCGTCTTCGCGGTAATCTGCACTGTCGTTGAAGATGCCCAGTCTTGTTGCAGTTCCAGCATCGTGCTGGTCCGTCTCGCTGACTCCTTTCCAGAGTAGCCTTCTGACAAGAGCATTCTTGGACTTCCAATTCTCTCACGCGATGCACGTTTTGGGATGCTTGTTCTGCGGCTTCCATTGTTAGAGCGAAAGCCAATGCTTCTGGTAGTGTTTGTTTTCCGGCAGTGCGAATAGCCCTTTGGAGATTTATATCGCCCACAGCTCTCACAAAGGCTTCAACAGCAAGTTGATTTATTATCTCGTTGCCAGCTGTTGGGTATGCCAGGTGGACTAATCGCTCGATATCTGCCTGAAGCTGCTGCAGAGTTTCACCTCTTTTCTGTGCCCTGTTGTTTAGTTGTACTCGGAAGACTTCTGTCATGTGGCTATCCCCAAACCGCTGTTCGATTGCGTTTACCAGAACTTTGAAGTCACCGTTCTTCTCTGCTGGGATGGTTTGTAGCAGTTCCAGATATTCCTGTAGCCGTTTTACGAGTTCGATTTTACATCCTGCCCCACTTAAGCCACGTTTGCTTAATTCGGCCTTTAGCTCAGAGACAGTTAAGTCTTTCAAAACTTTACTCATTTTTTTTTTAAATTTTTAACTTCACTATTTCAAACAAAATAGTTTAATCACTGTTCACTGTTTTATTCTCAATAAGTTTTAATCCCACTTCTGACACCAATGTAATATTCGGCTTGGTCCGACAATTAAAACTTATTCACTTTTTAAATAAAACACAAATTCACTTTACTCAAATCACTCACAAACTTATTTATTCAACACTTTCAATTATAACTTTGCAAACACAGTATCGTTACTTTATCGCAGTTCACAATCAATTAATTCGCCTCGCCACCAAACGGCTATTTATATCAAAAATGATGGGTTCTAGAAACTACTATTGGCTCCTATTGGTTCTTGGGGAAGCTGAAAGTTCGAGAGAAAATACTGGGATTTTTGTAGGGGCTAACGTTCTTAATGCTAAACAAAAAGTTTCTCTTAATCTTAATTAATTATTGCCCCTCACGAGTGTTTACTACTACAATTAAACGATATTAAGTAAAGAGAGTATGTACATTAAATAAACAAGAGATACAGAGTAAGTAAAGAGAGTAATGAAAAGTGTGTACATTAAATATAGAAAGAGATACAGAGTAAGTAAAGAGAGTAAGAAAAGTGTGTACATTAAATATAGAAAGAGATACAGAGAGTAAGATATAATAAAGTATACACATTAGTATTAGACATTACAATAGAAGGAGATACAGAGCGTATGAGATAAATAAAGTGTATACACATTACAGTATAAAACTATTATTTCACTTACCATTGATTGATTTTATGGGATTTTTTCTCTGAGTGTAAAAATGCATAATGTTTTTATTTGCAGTTCAGAGGAAACTAAAAGTGACTATTTGATATCTTCTTGTCGGCGGGCGTAGGCGATAACGTTTAAAATGTAAGTTCAAATGCAGTAAATGCACTTTTATTTTTTGTTAACATGTTGATTGTGGTGCGGGGTTTGAATTTCATCAAAAATTCAAGTGCAAACTTATCAACGAGGGGAACTGAATTTTCTGTGTGAGCAATACATTTCCATTCCTAAATTGTTCCTCCTTTTGTTTTTTAATTTTTTTTACTTGGCGTTGGCGTTGTCAAGTCATTTAATTCAAATTATTTGAAGTCAAAAAAATTAGTTTTCCATCTACGAGTCGAAGAAAACAAGTTTTTTTTTTTTACTGATTTGATGGAATTTCAATAGTTTTGAAATATTTTCAGGGTAGATTTGGAATTTAATACATTCTGCATGCATTGGCGACGTGCCGCCGCCGCCGCCGCCGCTGTGTCGTCGTCGTCCATTGAAAAAGAAGAAGAAAACAACATAGCGATATCATGAACAGTGCTTCCATTCGTAGCATAATATATGCTACATGTATGATAATTATTGCTCCCGTATGATGTAAGATTGGAAACCATTATCATACGCAAAATGTATGATAATTTGATAATTTTCAAATGTGGAAAAAAATTCAGATCTATGTCTATGTATATTTCATTTCACTTTAAATTACAATTTCTGTTCTCTAGAAATTCTACTGCATACTTTGATTACATTTCCATCACTATGTGACATATTAACCAAGTGAACTATGTGTATGTCAGCAACTTCCATTCTAAAAACAACCACATAATACACGCAATAATAAAATAATACTACGCAAAATTTGCAAGACCCCCAAGTCAAACTTTTTTTTCATTTTTTTAAACTGGGTTCTTCCGAAAGTTAATATATACTGAACGCCTTTTTCAGTCTGAAATATGTATTTTAAAAGTCGCTCTTGAGCAAATTTGTTTCACATACAAAGAAAGTTTGTTCGATTTGCGCTCTGGGTCGCTCTGTGGAGCTCTGATTCCGCACTGAGCTGTTCGATGTCGCTCTTTTTTCGCCCGGTGGCATTTCCACCGTGTTCGGTATGCATTAAGTGCTCGCAACGGAGGGGCACTGAACCGGCCCAAGTTTTTTTCGGGCGAGAATTTCGGAGTTGTTCGAAACAGCTGTTGCTATATTAATCCAGTCATTTAAGAAAGCCACACGGAAAAAGTCTAAGGAGGCCAAATCACACGATGATCTACTGTGTGGCCGCATATGTGGATGCAAGAAAATTGGATTGATATATTCAAAAATATGATAAATGTAACAAATTTTCAAAGTGCAAAAATGTAACAAATTTTCAAAGTGTAATTCACTGATAACATTGAAAATTCTAAGTTCCTAATTTCAATTGCTGATAAATGTAACAAATTTTCAAAGCGCAATTCTGAGAATGAATATATTGAGGGCTTTTTTCCACTTAGAAAAAAATGATTGTCTACTTTCGTTTGTTTACAAATAATAAAACCTAGTCCAGTAAAATAATTAATCAGCACATTACAAAGTAAAAACTTAGGATTACGATAAGGTTATTCTAATAACACTTCACAACGTGAGATCGACATCGAATACCGCACTCGTGCATTTATTAATCAGAAAAATAAACATTGTGCAAGCAGGATTGAAGTCAACAAAAATATGCACCCATCGTTATCAATGGGAAAAATGCAATGAATGAATTTATTGTGTCGGTCAGAGTCTAATTCTAATTCTAATCATATTATTTTATTGATCGATGCAACAATGCATGATCGTATGATTGATTTGCTTTCGGGGATTTCACTATGAAAGTTTTTACATTATTTCTCAATTTCAGCACCAATATCAAGATTTGGTTTCTAGAATTTAAGTATGGAAAATTAAAAACCAAATCTCGGATCGGTACTGAGATCAAGAATGCAAGCAACTTTCATTACATAGTGTTTTGGATGATTAAGAAATTTAATGTTCTTTACTAGATTTACTAATGAATGCTGGTTCGAAAAGAGAAAATTGCGTCCTTTGGTTAGGAAAGAATGAAAAAACGTGCGATTCCTTTCATTACAAAATTATTCTGATTTATTTCATAGTTTTATGATTTGACAATATTGATATAGAAAATTTACAAAGAAAAGATTTTTCATTATTAAACACAGTAAAAATTATTTACAGTATCTATTCTTATTCAAATTCAACAGTTGGTAATTATGAAACAGAAAATGTGTATCAAGGGGCACGGTAGTGCCCAGCCAAGTTCTCTAGCAACTTTGGCACTACACCCTTATTTACAGGAAACAACTCAGGGCATTTTCCACACCCCTCTAACTTCTATACCAGAGAAGCCAAAAGTTTCAAACTCACATCATTTGTTAAGCTAGTCAAGAAGAAGCACCTCAGTAAATTTCAGATATTTAGCATAAGTAGTTTCTAAGATACAATGTTCCAAAAATCACGAAAACCGTAACTGACTGACTCACTGACTCACTGACTCACTCACTCACTGACTCACTCACTGACAGATCATCAAAATTATGAAGCACTTTCCGTTGCCCTAGAAACTTGAAATTTGGCACAGTGGTAGGTCATGTGGTACATGCAAAGGAAAAAATCGAAAATTTGAAAATTTTCAATCAGGGGGCGTGGCAGCCGCCTACTTTTACATTATTAATTTAAATTATATGGAGCACTTTGGAGTGCAGTAGAATCAAGAAATTTTGCACAGTGATAGGTCATGAAGTACATACAAAGGGAAAAATCGAAAATTTGAAATTTTTCAGTCAGGGGGCGTGGTAGCCGCCTACTTTTAAATTATTAATTTAAATTATATGGAACACTTTGGAGTGCAGTAGAATCAAGAAATTTAGCACAATGATAGGTAATGAATTACATACAAAGAAAAAAATCGAAAATTTTAAATTTTTTAGTCAGGGGCGTGGTAGCCGCCTACTTTTACATTATTAATTTAAATTATATGAAGCACTTCCCGTCGCCCTAGAAACTTGAAATTTGGCACAGTGGTAGGTCATTTGGTACATACAAAGGAAATAATCGAAAATTTGAAAATTTTCAATCAGGGGGCGTGGTAGCCGCCTACTTTTACATAATTAATTTAAATTATATGGAGCACTTTGAAGTGCAGTAGAATCAAGAAATTTGGCATACAAGTGCAATAAAACAAATAAAATATGAAATTTATGATTTTCAACTGAGGGGGCGTGGTACCCACCCATTTAAAAATAAATTTTATAAAATATATGGGGCAGCTCTGATCATCGTAGAATATTGTAATTTGGCAAACTAGCAATTCTGCCAGTCAATATAAAGAAATAAAATTAATTTTTAGATTTTTCTGCTTATCAAAACAAAAAAAAATTTGCAAAAAGTAATGATATCACACCAAAAACATAAATTTAAAAAAAGAGCCAAGTTCTCCCGTACAAAAATTCTGCCTAACAAATCAGCCACGAAAAGTAAGAGAAAGTAAAAGAACGCCAAGTTCTAAGATTCAGCAAGTACTCGTAGGTGCATTGCAAATGTTTTAAGTGGACTTACGTCGAATCAACTATTAGTTTTGAAAGTAACTTGTAAACTAATGTAAATTAGTTAATTTTTTTACTTAGCAAGTTTTCCAAACTTTTTTAATAGTAGGTTACTAAGAGAAAACCCGCCAAGTAAAAAAAATTAACTAATTTACATTAGTTTACAAGTTACTTTCAAAACTAATAGTTGATTCGGTGTAAGTCCACTTAAAACATTTGCAATGCACCTACGAGTACTTGCTTAGAACTTGGCGTTCTTTTAGATCTCATTACTTTTCGTGGCTGATTTGTTAGGCAGAATTTTTGTACGGGAGAACTTGGCTCTTTTTTACATTTATGTTTTTGGTGTGATATCATTATCGAAAGCTTTCTTGTGGTGGATTTACACTTGTCGCATTTGACATCCTCCCGGCAATGACAACATTGTTGTTATAAGAAAAAAATCTCAATTATATACAGGGCCAGCCTTAGCCATCTTGGCGCCCCAGGCCAGTCAAATATTTGGCGCCCTTTTCTTAATTACAAATTATATAACCTTCTCCAGAATTAAAAAGGATGAAACTTGTACCTCACTCATAAGCCCTGCGAAGAGTGGGTCGAGTTATTTAGAAAGTGTTGCTTTGCAATATCGAGTAAATATTTCTCCAAGCTCAAGTGCGGAAAAGCCAACCTCCGCGTGGTGCAGGGTGGAAACTAGATGACGATCTAGGCGAATGGTTTTACGTTAAAGTCATGCAGTCTTCCAGAACTGTTCTACCGCCCTGACAACTGGCAAGAGGCTGCATGACAAGGATGCCAGCGGATCCTTGTTAATCCATGATAAGAACGAAAGTTGGGAAAACTCCTATTGAAAAAGTGTAACGTAAGAGTACATATAATCAACAGAAAGACTACCAGGTCTATTGAATAAACTGGTACTCTGGGGTAGTTGGAGCCCCGTTCATTGTGTCTTATGACCTTTGAACGCCAACTACAGAAGCGGTAGGCCCCCTTGTGGGAGTTTCAGAGGGGCTGTTGGTTGACGAGAGATTCGTTCTCGGTAACTGAGTGTACGTCTCTCAAGCTCAGTTATATAGATAGAAAAACATTTACCATTATGGTTTCTTCATGGAAGAAATAAACTGGTTCTTGAAAACAATTGAAATTTATTATATTAAATGCGATGAAGGGATAACATACGCAAAAGTTTGATAACGATGAGTTTCAAACAGTGTGATTAAGGGAGAGTATCAACTCTAACAAACAGATACCAATGTGAATGGTCACACGTCGGATAAGGCTTAATAGCTAGGTGCCGACGTAAAACTGCTCACTACTACCTCACTCAAAAAATTGATGAAAAATTAGAATTTATGCTTCAAAGTATAACTGTGTATAATTCTACTACGCAAATATAAACATTTCAAGTCACTATGTTACACGTTAGCTATTCATATTTACCTGCATTTTTCATTAATTTTTGTAAATAATTTAGTAATAATAATAAATTTTATCCTGTTAATATTGATTTTTTTTATTTGAAAATGTCGAACATAAATACACTAACGCCTAGTTTCTTGACAAAGTTCTAGCCCTTAAAACTCGGTTTAGTGAAATTTTTGAACTCATTTGAGTTCTAAGTCAAGTTCTAATGTGTTAGAACTTCGATTTAGAACTTTTTTATAGCTAGAACTTCGATAAAATTACAGCCAATTTCTTCACCAAGTTCTAAATTCCCTTTAAAACACGACCCAGTTTTTCTCGGTCTAACGTTAGAACTTAGTTTTTAGAATATTTGGATCTCGACATCATTGAGCGCTTAGAACTTGTTATTTTTAGAACCTAGTTCAAGCATGTTTTTGAGACTTTTGAGTCGCCCGATTTTGACAGACGTTTCCTTCAATTCGAAACAAAATACAAATAATTTTTGACTTTGCCCTTATTTTTGATTTTTTTTTTGTAATGTATGTACCTATTTTTATTTTTGTGATGCCCGAGGCGTGGTGCTTATATGCGTAGGCTCTTACTCAGAATGTGGGATTCGAATCGTGCCAATAAACTGTCAAGAAAAAAAGTGCATAACAAATTCATTCCAATTTTTACCGTGGTTGTGGATGTCGAAGGTCTTCTGCTACCAGTTTAAGGACTGCTAAAAACGTTTGCTTTGTTAAACGGAAGCGCCGAAAAAGTCAATATTGTCCCATGTATTAATAATGGCACACAAAGTTAACGTCCAAAAATAGGAAATGATCGAAAATTTGATCCATTTTCGTATATCTTCCCCCACCTGTTATTCTGTTTTAATTTAAACGTTGAAAAAACGAAATTATAAATAAACCGACTTTTGTTTTAAGGCACTAGACCCCCGAATGCGAGGGTCTAATTTTATCAAAGTTCTAACTATAACAAAGTTCTAAATCGAAGTTTTAACGCGTTAGAACTTGGAGAAGAATTGACTTAGAACTCAAATGAGCTCTAAAATTAACTAAACCTAGTCTTAAGGGCTAGAACTTGCAACGGTATTTAAGCTGTTCCTATTTAACTCCTAAAATCGTATGCAAATACACCATTACACCGTGATCCACCAGGATTTCAAGGATTTTGGTCTATTTTGAGCAGGTTGTTCTGGGAGTGAGCTGCCGGCAGGCACGCTAATATGTCCAAAAGGGCTTGTTCATCGGAGGTGTGGAATTTTGATGCTCCCCTTGGACTATGCCGTGCCTTGATCCGAAAATCACCATACCAAAAAATAATCTTCTAGATATCGTTCCATAACTTCTAGTTTACCTCATGTTAGCGGCACATTAGCATTAACAAAATGACATTTGGAAAAAAAAGAGAAGAGTCTATTATTTTATAACAAAACATGATGAAACTCATAAAACTTTTCGATATGATTTTTTTGAGCTATGGTTTGGCAACTTCACAACTTGTTGATTTGTTTATTGCCTATGTTGAAGTTATGCTGGCTGGCGCGGTGCCCCTGGATCATGGCGCCCCAGGCGACTGCTTGGGTCGCCATACCCTAAAGCCGGCACTGATTATATAATATAAAAATGATATTAAATAATGATAAACAAGAATAAAAATTAATGAAATTATGTTATAATTTACAAAGTCCATTATATAAGCAAAGAAAAAATAGTAATAAATGTTTCTGTACAGGCTTATCGCTGCTCGAAGACCAGCGTAAGTGACTAAAACCAATTTGAAAGGCAAATATTTAAGATTTAGGTAGCTGGGAGGTGTTTGGTACCAATGCTAGTTTGACAATCGGTCTTTTCAAAATACCAGTTGGTGTTTTAATTGTTGCAACTCGGACAAGATTATCGCTGCCATGATGCAATGATACGACACGTCCCATCGGCCAGTGACCCACAGGAAAACGATCATCCTTGCTGATTACTAATTCGTTTTCTTGAATGTTTGGCTGCTTGCTTTGCCACTTCGTTCGGATTTGCATACCAGACAATATATCTTCCTTGAACCTTTTCCAGAAATGTTGAACCATTTGTTCCATAAGTTGATATCGTTTTACGGGGTTTAAGTCTACTGGTGGTTGAGGTCTTGACAAAAGAGCATTGCCGGTAAGGAAATGCCCTGGGGTTAGAGCTGTAAAATCGTTGGGATTATCACTGATCGGCGAAATCGGGCGGGAATTCATCACAGCTTCAATGCGAGCCAGGACAGTTGAGAACTCCTCGAACGTGAGCTTCGCATTTCCAATAACTCGGACTAAATGAAACTTCATTACCTTTACAGCTGCTTCGGCCAATCCATTGAAATGAGGAGCTCCTGGTGGGCTGAAATGCCATTGAATCTGTCGGGTTGCTAATGACAAGATTTCATTTTCGATAGATTGATGAACCTCATTGAAGCTTCGTTGATTTTCATTGTTGGCACCGACAAAATTAGTTCCACAGTCGCTGAAAACTTCGCGACAAAACCTACGACGAGAGATGAATCGGTCGAAGGCATGCAAAAATGTTTGTGTGGTCAAATCACCAGCTGCTTCCAAATGGACGGCTTTTGTGGTCATGCATGTGAAAACAACCACATAGCCTTTGTATGATTTTTGGCCACGACCCTTCGAAGTACGTATGTCGTATGGGCCTGCGTAGTCGACGATTGTTGATGAAAATGGTTTTGAAGTTGTATTGATACGTGAGGTTGGTAACGCGGCCATTTGTTGTTCCAAGAAAACTGGACGTGCCTTAAAACAAATAACGCATTTATGAATGAAATGTCGAACGAAATTACGCACATCCAGAATCCAATACATTTGTCGGATTTGGTTAACGGTTACTTGTGGTCCTCCGTGTAACGTGAGGCGATGATAGTAATCACTGATTAACGTTGCAATATGACTCTTTGATGGCAGAATAATTGGGAACTTTTCTTCACACGACATAAATGCATTTTGTAGGCGACCGTTAACCCGAAGAATATTGTTGTCGTCGATGAATGGGTTAAGCCGATACAATTTACTAGTTTTCATGATTGGTTTTTGATTTTGAATCATTTTGAGTTCCGTGGAGAATTCATGAGATTGAATCCAACGAAGAATTCCATATTCACTATGTTGAATTTCTTCGACTGTCAGTGGAGCGACTTGCTGTATGAGGTGTTTGATTGGACAGGAAAGTGCTGACATGGGTTTTTTTGTTAGTTTTAGTTGGATTGCAATGCGAGCATGTTTAACAAACCGAAAAGCATATGCAAATGCACGACGAAGACGATTAAAATTTGAAAAACGTTGAATGAGACCCTCGACATTAGACACTTCTTTGAGGTTGAGATTGATTGATTTGAACTTTGATCGAAGCTCATTTCGGTCATCTTTATAAAGTTCGAACGATGATTTTGGCCAGTCTGATTGAGGCAATGAGAGGAAGTGTGGGCCATACCACTACAGGTGTGATTCACGAAGCTCCGAAATGCTTAGACCACGGCTATTAAGATCTGCGGGGTTTTCATGCGTCCCGACATGGTGCCATTGCCGAATATGAGTGGACGAGAGAATTTTATGCATTCTATTGCAAACAAATACTGCCCAGCGATTTTGGTCTTCTCGAATCCATGACAGAACAACGCAAGAATCGGTCCACATAAAAACACCATCGACTGAGAGCCTCAATGATTTGTTCACTAATTCAAGCAACCGTACGGCTAAAACAGCTCCACACAGCTCAGCGCGAGGTGTTGTTAAGGGATTTCGCATGGGTGTCAATTTGCTTTTAGCGATGATCAAATTAACATTGATTTGGTCGTTTGAATCAATGGTTCGAAGGTAGATAGAAGCTGCATATGCTTTGTTTGAGCTGTCACAAAAAACATGAAGTTGATTATTTTTGTTGCTTGACGATGTTTGGACCCAACGAGGAATTTCGATATCTTTCATGAGTTGAAGTTGATCGATGGTTTGATTCCATTCTGCTTGAAGTTCCGGAGACGTGACAACATCATCCCAATCAAATTTGCTTTCCCATAGTTTATTTAAAAATATTTTTTCTTCAGTTACAAAAGGATTGAGCCACCCAAGATGGTCGAATAAGCGAGCGACGGTTGATGAGACGTTTCGTTTTGTGAGTTGTTTTTGAGTGGGAAAGTTGAAAGAAAACGCAAAGACATCTTTATTACTGGACCATCCTAGGCCAAGCGTTTTTAGGCCGTCTTCAGCATTAAATAAGCATGTCGGTTTTTGGTGACGAAACCGGCATTTCGAAGAACTTGAGTTAGAACTTGAATCATTTGTATTGATTTTTCGATACAGTCGCTGCCGGATGTCACGTCATCAACATACGTTTCAAATTTAAGTGCTGTGTAGACTGCTGGTGAAACATTCTTTATTTGTTCGGCTAATAAATGGATAGTTTTTATTGCTTGGTACGGTGATGGTGCGAGCGAATGTAACCGTTTGTAGAGCATAAGTCTGAATGCCAGAATTCTCATCATCTTGCCATAAAACGTACTTATAATGAGTGACGTTCGGGTGAACATCGATACAACGGTACATTTTTTCCATGTCCGCGATGGAAACATATTTATACGTACGCCAGTTCAGAATTATTGAGATCAAGTCAGCTTGTAGTGCGGAACCGGTAGTCAAAACATCATTCAATGAATTCCCGTTTGTTGATTTGGCTCACCCATCAAACACTTGACGAAGTTTTGTCGTGATACTTGTTTCCTTCAGCACGGCATGGTGAGGTAAATAGAAGTGTTTTTCGCTGACATCACGAACGATTTTGACTTGATTGAGTCTTTTATATTCATTGAAGACCTTGAAATATTCTTCTTTAAAGTCTTCGTCTCGTGCGAATCGACGTTGCAGAGATTGAAAGCGTTTGAGTGCCATGTCATATGACGCACCCAATTGAATTGATGGATCAAAATATGATTTAAAGGGGAAACGTACCATAAACTTTCCATTTGTCTGACGCGTAGTGCTGCTCAAAAAACTTCTCAGTCCATTCATCCTCCTTTGACAATAACTTTTCTGTGGGTACTTCTTCTAATGCATGGAATTTTGTTAAAATGTCTCCGATTTCTGCTGTCGAGAGCGTATGACAATCTACCAATGGGAATGTAGTGACGTGATTTTGTTGGAATAGTTCTCCAAATAATATCCAACCCAAAGCCGTGCATTGAGCGACGCACTATGGGGCCTTGCATTGGCTAAACCGGCCACATGATTTAATAGTTTTTTTTTCATTCCTTTGTTCTATCACTTTACTGTTCGGCATCAAAGAAGTGAGTAGGTATTGTTTAAATTGTGTTCCGTGGTTTTCTAACCATTATTAAAAAACTAAAAATAAATTGCAAAAAAAAGTTTTGTACACAATTTGTCAAATACGGTAAGTACTTTATAAAAGAATAAGTTTAAACTCAATTGTAATGTAAATCTGTGGAAAAAAATTAATAGAAAATAAGAATGCCAAACAATTTTTTACATAACGGTATTTTTAATTAGGCAAACATCGAAGCAAAAATAAAAGTATTTAACACAGTTCAATATATTTTTTACTAGGAATCGAAGTTAAAAGTAGAAAATGTTTGCCTAAAATATTTTATTTTCAATTTTTTCTGTAAGTAAGCAAGCAAAATATAACCAATTTCTATCATTTTGAAGGTCTCAACATGCAATTTTTCATCTGCAAAAGGCAGGAACTTTGCGAAATATTTTTGAAAAGTAAGTCTTAGAATATAGACAAAAAATTTGAAGATATTGAGTCATTTTTAGTTGAAAAAACCAACTGCCCTGCTAATCATTTGTCAGAGCTTAAAAATGAATTAGTTCGTTTCAAATGTGAACTTAAATGGAAAAAAGTCACCGCACAAAGCTAGTTTTTCATAAAAATGAATCCCATTGGCTTCAAGAAAGGGTTAAATTCAAAATGTATTTACTACCCCCTGGAAGACCCCAGACTAGTTTTGGTCAATTGAGCAAGCGCAGAAAGCGTGAAAGAGTAGCGGGGCTCCGAAATACTTCAGCAGAAGAGCTTGTTTTCGCTGCTCAAATGAATTTTCGAGCTGCTGGGAACAAACAAAGTGCAGACTTCTTAGAAGAGTCCTTGTCGCCCCCACCTAATGCTTCAAATCCGACAACTTTGTTAACGCCTGGGCAAGCTTAATCCTTGCTTATAGAAGCAAAGCTCTCGCGTGATCAATATGAAACCATTAGAAAATATGCACCCCAAGTTCTGCCTTCTTATAAAGTTGTGCAAAAAGAAAAATCAAAATGCTACCCAACAAATCTGACTGTGTGTGAACAAACAGCGGAAGTGCCAATTCAAAACCTTCTTGATCATATTGTTGAACGGCTTTCAGCATCGCAAAATGATGTTTTAAATAGTTCCAGCTGTGATGAGCTTACGCTTTATTCCAAGGTTGGTTTTGATGGTAGCTCAGGGCATAGCGAATACCATCAAAGGTTTATAAATACAACTGATGTTGATGACAAATTTGTATTTATAACTTGTTTAGTTCCAATTAAGCTAACCGACAAAGACAACACAAATGTTTTCTGGAAGAACCCTTGTCCATCTTCACCTAGGTATTGCAGGCCTATAAAGATATCCTTCAAAAAAGAGACTGATGTGTTGGTTAGCAGAGAACACGAATGTATTCAATTACAAATAAACGAACTCCAGCCAACAATATTAACATTTGAAAATTCTGAATACACGATCAATCATTAGTTGATTGTTTCAATGGTTGATGGGAAGCTATGCAATAGTCTGAGTGGTCGTACTCAAAGATGTTATCTTTGTGAAGCAACATCCAAAGATTTCAACAATATTGAAAAAATGGTTTCACTTCCAATCAATGATCAATATTTGTCATTTGGAATATCAATTTTGCATGCATGGATAAGAATGTTTGAATGCCTGCTTCACATAGCCTACAAATTGCATGTAAAAGAATGGCGCAAATCTAAAAGCACCGAAAATTCCGTGGAACTAAACAAGCAACGCATTCAAGACGCTTTTGAAAAAGAATTAGGCCTAAAAATTGATCGACCAAAGCCGGGATATGGCAATACAAACACAGGAAATGTGGCCAGGCGTTTTTTCAAAAATTATGTGAAATCCAGCGAAATAACCGGTATTGATGTCAATCTAATCAAAAAAATTAACATAATCTTGCAGTGTTTATCAAGCAGTTTTGACATAGATGTCCAATTGGAGAATTAAGTGAAGAGGCATTAGAAGCCCGAAATAAGGACTTCAAATTGTACCGAGAGCATTTCAGCCGCAAAACCTCAAGAAAAGACACATTAAGTGATATTATCTTCAGATCCTTTTGTTACAAACCAAAGAGTAAGGAAAACTTCAAAGAAAAATCCGTTTGATTCCGAAGCTCTAGAAATGTTCGTACAACCTGATCTTAATAACCAACCCCAGACTGAAATTGCCGAATACTTTTCGGACTCTGATTAGTCATAAACTCATAATTACTTTAATAACAACACCCAGACAAGGTAAACAACATTTTTTTTAAACTCTGTATTCAGATTCTTATGTCTTTTTTTGTTTTTTAGATTTCAAAATCTATGTACCTGCTGCAAGTCTCACATACTGTTAATCGAGCTTTAACCTATTCAAGAATTTCGAAATACGAAAAACCTTGAGGTCACAATTCTTTCTTATTTTTTTCAATGAATTTCTTCTTTTTTTTTAACTAAGCTTTAGCTGCAATGCTTTTGTTCGAGATCGAATTATTTGAATCTTAAATCTAAATCACATCACTCATACATATGTAATTCATTCATACTTTAATTATTGCATTCATTCAATCTTATCTTAAAAACTTGCTATAAATTAATTTAAAATTATAATAGTTAAAATTTCCCTAACATTGAACCTTATACCCTATGATTGGTTTATGCAAATCATTACACTTGTCATTTGAATTGTTATCAGGGATTATCTTTCTCATCTCATTCGTCATGCAATGCAATTGCTTTTTGAAGAAGAATATTACACATTAGCTTTCTTTTTGATTTCAACCAGCAAGCTGTCAACATCTTGGTAACATCTTAATTATACAAAATCATACATTTATACTTGTGAACTTTACTTTGAAATTATACTTGATTAATCGAACATTTTTTATAAGATTTATTTCTCATACAAGATTAATTGGTTAATCTCACATATTGTTGGTTGGTTTGATTCGCAAACATATTGGTCCTTCGAGCCGGATTTTAAAGATTTTATTGAAAAAACGAACTACAAATATCGAAAATTAATTCATGAACATTTTATATATATACTATACATATATACGGATTTAATCTGCAATTGTGATAAGTGATCTGCACGTGATCAAGACTCTACACTCGTTTCTTAAAAACATTTTATACTCGATTAAATTAATATTAATTTGATATCAAACGACAGAACTCTTTTTTTAAGTTTGCATAATGTTAAGTGCATTGAAAGTTAAATGCGGGAATGCCAAGGGGCGTCTATCTCGTGCAGCAGCATTTGTAGATAAAATCGAAGATTCTACATCGATGGAAATGTTGCAAATTCGCTTAGAAAAATTAGAGACCACGTGGTCTGAGTTTTCAATGTTGCACAATCAAATTCTTGAACATTTAAAAGATGAAGAGGACGTAGACGAAATCGAGGATGAATTTGCGACGTATGAGACTAAGTATTTTCTTACCAATGCACTAATCGTTAAAGCCATTCGTAGTAGGGAATCTCCTAAAGACAATTCATCTGCTTTAGATCGGTTAACTGATCAGCAGTCATCGTTTCTCGAGAAATTAAACTCGTCTTCATCGGTAATTGACCACGGTTCTTCCAAATTGCCATGTATAACCGTGCCACCATTTAGTGGAAGCTATAAGGACTGGCCGTCCTTTCGGGATCTTTTTCTTGGATCTGTCGATAATAAGAAAAATCTGACCGCGACTCATAAGTTTCACTACTTAAAATCTTATCTTCGAGGGGATGCAGCTAATTTAATCAAGCATATCTCCATATCCGAAGCTAACTACTCCGAAGCATGGGATCGCTTGGAAAAGCGATACGATCGCAGTCAATTGATAGTGCAATCATTCATTGAATCTTATTTGACGCTTCCTACTTGCAATATTAGTAATGTTCAGACTCTTAGAAAAATCTCTGATGGAGCCGATGAAGTCGTGCGGGGGCTTCATGCGCTGGGGAAAGACGGTCGCGACCCATGGCTCATCTACTTATTGTTAAATAAACTGGACCATGATACAAAGCAATCATGGGCAGAACATATCGGGTCTCGGGAAGACAGTACAATCATTGAATTTTTAGAATTCTTAGAGACAAGATGTGATGCTCTCGAAGCATGCCAGTCGTTAAAAGGTCCATCGATCACACCACGTGTTCGGTCAGCGAACAATATTAAGGCACATTTAGCTGGGCCTTCAGACTCAACAAAGCAGTGCAAGTGCCCAATGTGTCAAAGTGATCATATTCTACCTCAATGTTCTAAATTCGTCGCGCTAGACATTGAATCTCGCAGAAACTTTGTGAAAACCAATTCATTGTGTTTTAATTGCCTACGGGCTGGACATTCGTCGTATAAATGTAATTCTTTATTTCGCTGTCGGGTGTGTCGGGCACGCCATCATTCCCTAGTACATTCGGTAGAATCCAAAACAAACCAGGAATCGCCTGATTCATCACCTTCGCTACAATCTCAATCCTCATCGTCAAACTCCACTACAGCTCCGCATCCAGTTCTCAATAATCATTCTCTTGAAATTAGCTCTCGAAAAAAGACACTTTTGCCAACTCTCTTAGCTAAGGTTCAAGACTGTCGGGGAAATTTAATAGACTGTCGTGTGCTCCTTGATTCCGGGTCCCAATCTTCGTTCGTCGTTGAATCTTTCGCTCAAAGACTCGGGTTCCAAAGAACACATGCAAGAATCCCTATTCTTGGTCTTTCGTCTACGGAAGTAGGGTATACAAAAGGGAGAATCTCCTTAAATCTTGTTTCAAGTTTTAACTCTACGCATTTGTTAATTGACGCCTTTATCCTGGATAAGTTGACTTCGAACTTACCATCTCAATATATAGACATTTCATCGTGGTCTCACATAGTGAATCTAGAACTCGCAGATCCAACTTTCAACCTCGCTGCTCCCGTTGATGTTCTTCTTGGAGGTGATAAGCTTTGGAGCATTTTGAAAGACGGACAAATTCGCGGTCGTGACGGTTTACCTCTCGCTCAAAATACATCCTTCGGTTGGATCATAACGGGACAATTCCTCGAACCTGAAAATTTAAATTATTGTACCTCTTTGCATTCCACCCTTGACATTGATGAATTGTTACAAAGGTTTTGGGAGCTTGATGTGGTAGCTCCAGCTAATCCGAAGTTGGTTGTCGATCAAGCAGAAGAACACTTTCGACGGACATTTTCTCGGTGTTCAGATGGAAGGTTTGTAGTCCAACTTCCTTTTGAAAAACAAAATCCCAGCTTTGAGGGCACTTTATCGCTTGCCATTTCGCGTCTTTACTCAATGGAACGTCGTTTTTCTCAAAATTCTAAATTGAAGGAAATGTATTCAAAATTCATGCGTGAGTACCTTGACCTCGGCCACATGACTCGCATTCCTAGTGCAGAAATAGATTTTTCCAATAACAAGTGCTATTACCTCCCACACCATGCGGTACTAAAACTTGATAGCTCGTCTACGAAATTGCGCGTCGTCTTCGATGGCTCAGCCAAGGACAAAAGGGGGATATCTTTGAACAGTACTCTTCTTAAAGGTCCTCCTATTCAACGAGACTTGATTGGCGTTTGCTTGAGATTTCGACAACATCGCTTTGTGTTCACCGCGGATGTTGTGAAAATGTTTCGCCAAATTTGGGTAGACGACTCTGACACCGATTATCAACGAATTGTTTGGCGTGACAGCCCTTCAAAGGAAATAGAGCACTTTCGGTTACGTACTGTTACCTACGGTACATCCCCTGCTCCATTCTTGTCCGTAAGGGTGTTGAAGCAGTTAGCAGAAGATTATCGAACTCAGTTCCCAAATGCATCACGTGTACTTTTGGAAGATGTATATGTTGACGACGTCATGACAGGTGCAACAACTGCAACAAAGCTAATCGAATTGCAGTCTGAAGTAGTGAATCTGCTTTCTATGGCTAAACTTCAACTAAGAAAGTGGAGCTCAAATTGTTGGCCTCTTCTAGCGTGTGAATATTCGATCTTCGACATAGAGCGTTCTCAATCATTCATAAAGGTTCTTGGTATGCATTGGAACCCTGCGAGTGACGAGTACTCGTTTCGCATGTCGAAGCTTCTTCCTACGATTACTGCAACAAAACGTTCATTGCTGTCAGAGGTTTCGCGGATATTCGACCCATTAGGATTACTTGCACCATCCGTCATACTATTCAAAATCCTCTTTCAAGAGCTCTGGTCTTCGAATTTAAAACTAGGATGGGATGATCCCCTTCCTTCGGAGCTCGCTGATCGATGGCTCAAATATAGGCAAGAATTAACATTTTTTGAGCAGGTCAGGGTTCAAAGAAACTTGTTTCCATCGACGGACGGCATCGAACTTCATGGATTCTCCGACGCCTCTTCACTCGCATATGCTGCCGTTGTCTACACCCGTTGTAAAATCGCTCAAGGTAATTACAAAGTAACGATAATTGCAGCCAAAACTAAGGTTGCTCCATTGAAACCTATTTCGATCCCACGTTTGGAGTTGTGTGGTGCACTGCTTTTATCTCGCCTGCTGAATCTCATCAAATCGTCGCTTACAGGAAATATTTCAAAGGTCGTGACTTGGTGCGACTCTGAAATAGTTTTGCATTGGCTATCTTCACCTCCTCGTCGCTGGACAACATTCGTCGCCAACAGAACCTCTGCTATACTGGAGACTACTCCAAGACATTTTTGGCGTCACATTTCGTCAGAGTCGAATCCAGCCGATTGTGCGTCGCGCGGGATTCTTCCGTCTCATTTACCAAACCATCATCTCTGGTGGACCGGTCCATCGTGGCTATCATTGGAAGAAAGCAAATGGCCAAAACCTAAACTAATGACTCTAAAATCAGAAAGTAACGAAATTCTGATCGAACAAAAACCATATCCGCGTCAAGTGCTCCAAACAACGTCCAAGGAAATTGACATAATTGCCTATATAATCGACAACACCTCGTCTTGGCTTCGTATGCAAAGGAAACTTGCTTATGTTATTCGATTTGTAATCAACTATTTAAGCCCAGAATATAAACGCCGCTCTTCGTATCTAACACTTAAAGAACTCCAAGTGTCAAAAGTAACTATCCTTAAATCGGTCCAACAAAATTCATTCAGTGACGATATCCGCGCCCTAATTAACAAAAAACAGTTGCCCCTTAAATCTAAATTGCTCAAATACTCTCCGTTCATCGATAGTAATGGTCTTTTAAGGGTTGGTGGGAGAATAAAAAATGCTGATTTATCATTTAACATAAAACACCCTATTATTCTTCCAAATAATCGTTTTTCGTCTCTCATTATAGAAGATATCCACAACAACTACTTACACAGGAATATCAGCAACATTTGCCATCGTAAGGCAGCAGTATTGGATTTTGGGTTGTCGCAATATAATTCGCAAAACGGTTTTTAAATGCCATAAATGTTTCATGCAACGGAAACATACGACTGTTCAACTAATGGGTGATTTACCACAGCCAAGAATCTCACAAAGTCGTCCTTTTTCACATACTGGCTGTGACTATGCGGGCCCTCTCAGCATCAAACTCTCACGGGGTCGTAATCCGAAAATATCAAAGGCGTATATATGTTTGTTCATTTGTATGGCTACGAAAGCCATTCACCTTGAACTTGCAAGTGATCTTACTTCGGATGCTTTCTTGGCTGCCCTACGTCGATTTGTGTCTCGACGTGGACTTTGTTCGGACATCTATTCAGACAACGGAACCAATTTTCAAGGCGCCCGTCGTTGTCTTAATGAAATGCACAGGCTGGTCATTTCAGAAGCACATAACGAGGCTGTCGCTACATCGCTTGCAAAGGACAATATTGCATGGCACTTTATTCCCCCCTCGTCTCCAAATTTTGGTGGTCTTTGGGAGTCTGGTGTCAAATCGGTGAAATTTCACTTACGACGAGTCATCGGAGCAACCATACTCACGTTCGAAGAGCTGTATACAGTTCTTACACAAATTGAAGCTGTTTTAAACTCCCGCCCACTTTTTCCTATATCAGATCATGATTTAAATCCGCTAACCCCAGCTCATTTCCTTGTAGGTCAACCGCTCACTGCTGTTCCAGAACCAACAACGCTCACCACACCTATAAATCGTCTTTCGCACTGGAACCATTTACAAAATATGGTGCAAGGGTTTTGGAAACGATGGCATTCGGAGTACATCACCACACTCCAAGAGCGACCAAAGTGGAAGCACGCTACTGTCAACATAAAACCAGGTGATCTTGTGGTTATAAAGGAACCCAATCTTCCCCCTACAAAGTGGCTCCTTGGAAGGATTGAGTCAACAAATGAAGGAACTGATGGTCTAGTACGAGTGGCTACGGTGAAGACGACTGGTGGTACTTTCGTTCGTCCAGTAAACAAGTTGGCACTATTACCTACTTCCTGAAACCCGTTCCAGGGGGGCCGGGATGTTCGAGATCGAATTATTTGAATCTTAAATCTAAATCACATCACTCATACATATGTAATTCATTCATACTTTAATTATTGCATTCATTCAATCTTATCTTAAAAACTTGCTATAAATTAATTTAAAATTATAATAGTTAAAATTTCCCTAACATTGAACCTTATACCCTATGATTGGTTTATGCAAATCATTACACTTGTCATTTGAATTGTTATCAGGGATTATCTTTCTCATCTCATTCGTCATGCAATGCAATTGCTTTTTGAAGAAGAATATTACACATTAGCTTTCTTTTTGATTTCAACCAGCAAGCTGTCAACATCTTGGTAACATCTTAATTATACAAAATCATACATTTATACTTGTGAACTTTACTTTGAAATTATACTTGATTAATCGAACATTTTTTATAAGATTTATTTCTCATACAAGATTAATTGGTTAATCTCACATATTGTTGGTTGGTTTGATTCGCAAACAGCTTTAGCGATTTAAAATAAATGTTGGGTTTTTTAAGTAATCTTTTTCCCAACAAAAAAAGATCATTGCGTTTCATTTTGCTTTACAGGCTTTGTAAGAAGTTTTGGGTTCCTCCTAGAAAAAATTGTAAGTATTAACATGCCAGACAAAAATTCAGAAACAAGCTTTCAACCTTCGAACTACGTTTGTTTTTTGGAATAATTCAATATCTATATTTTTTATTTAATTAGAAAATTAAGAAAAAACTATCAATTTTATTTTTCTTGCATACTAATTGATTTTTGTTTATAAATTATTAAATAACGGTATTATCTCAAAAAGCTGAATTTATATGGTTTTTCTGACGTCAGATTCGAAATCAGCATGCCAAAAACCTATCGAAAACTATATTTTGGTGAGGTCAAACCAAATCTTATAGTTATCGCTGTTATCGTTCTGCCCCACTGTGCGACGGGGTCACCGACCTCACCCTTCCTTAAACCTGCCTCAATAATTTTTCCATAGACATCGCCGGCTAGAAGTAGATCTATTTGACCTGGAGTCGTATAATGAGGGTCTGCGAGTTGCATGTTTCGAAGATGAGGCCACGGTTTAGTTGTCACTGAATGCAATGGCAGTTCAGACGTAATTGATGGAAGAACTGCAAAGTTTGAAAAAAAATTAAAGTTCGGATTAGTTATCGACTGAACTTTTAGACAAAGTCCCTTGTCAGCAATTTTATATTGAATTTCACCCATGGGACGATAGAGAATGCAAAATGGTATGTATGCTAATTTTAATCGTTGAGCGGCGCGTTCGGTTATGATTGATTGCTGTGCTCCCTTATCAACTAATGCTCTGAGTCGAATGAATTGACCACATGAATCGAGAACATCAACAAGTGCTGTTGCGAGAAGAACAGTTGAATGAGTGTTGACTAAATTGTTTGAGACAATCGTTGGACTAACTGTCGGTTCATGATTCAGTTGCGTTGAAGTGGAGGCTGTATTTGGATTAGCAAATCGAGAGGCATTCGGTGACAAGTTCAGATGCTGTTTCGCGTTGGGTATATGATGGCAAATCCATGATTTTCTGCATAAAGCCATGGAACAAAACTTGTTCGTTGCTATAACGATCTTTTAAATCTTCCAGAGTTTGATCGTATGTCTCATTTGTTACATCCAAATGAGCTATGGAAGAGATCACGTTTGGTGTCAAAAACGATTTTAGATACACGAACTTTTGGTGTTTGGAAAGTTTCGAGTTGTTGTGGATTACTTCAAAGGATGCAAAAAATGTTGGCCATTGAGTCGACTCACCGTCAAAAGTTTCGATTTTTAACTCAGGTGTTCTGAAATGGTTGTGGACCTCGCGTATAATCGCGTTGATTGATTCGCTGGGAGCTTGAGCAAGTTGCTGAGTGGACTGTTGTTGAGTGATTGTGGTGTGGCGGTCGGGATGGCTTTGATCAAATGCGGTTTCGATGTGGTCTAGAGCATCCGCATGTTCTGATTGATAAGAACCAAAGACGTCCTTTTTGAAATATGCATCATCACGTGGTAGATTTAACCTAACTAATTGCCTGTGATTTTGATTGAACGTTTGAAGATTTTGGGCAATACGAGTGAGACGTGTCAAAAAATGGATCTTAGATCTTCGAGAAGGACCGTCTTTATCGAAATTTGGGCGTTCTCTTCGCAGTTGTTGGTATAAGTCGAATTGTTCAGCTACTAATTGCTGTAGTTCAACAGACACTTTATCCTCGTCGTCAGGCATGTCGATATAAATTTGCCAATCAAAAGGTTAAAGTCACTTACCTCAACTCAAGATTTATCTCGATCTGTTCTGCTGCTCTCACGATGATTCCTCAATGGTGTGCTCTTGATGGCTCAGATAAGGTTGGGAACAGCACGTGGGTTGTCTTCCAAATTTAGAATGAGGCACAAGCGGATGTTGTTTTAGCAA
Organism: Sphaerophoria taeniata; assembly: GCA_943590905.1. Lineage (NCBI taxonomy): Eukaryota > Metazoa > Arthropoda > Insecta > Diptera > Syrphidae > Sphaerophoria > Sphaerophoria taeniata. The sequence continues at coordinate 268,344,347 of OX016540.1, forward strand.
ATAGATTTAATTATTTGAATAATATGATCGCGGTTTGAAGGACCAATGTTTTGGATGAGTAAGAAATTTAATGTTCTTTACTAGATTTACTAATGAATGCTGGTTCGAAAAGAGAAAATTGCGTCCTTTGGTTAGGAAAGAATGAAAAAACGTGCGATTCCTTTCATTACAAAATTATTCTGATTTATTTCATAGTTTTATGATTTGACAATATTGATATAGAAAATTTACAAAGAAAAGATTTTTCAATATTAAACACAGTAAAAATTATTTACAGTAGCTATTCTTATTCAAATTCAACAGTTGGTAATTATGAAACAGAAAATGTGTATATCATTATCGAAAGCTTTCTTGTGGTGGATTTATACTTGTCGCATTTGACACATAGTCATACGGGCAATCAGCATTTTTTCCACACTTTGCCTGTTTGGGGTATGCAATAATTGTCGTTTTATAAAATGTAACAATTTTTCTCTAGCGGCAAAGCGTCGCAATTTTGCCCTATGCCCGTCTACAAAATAAAATTCTTATCGTTCGTTTTCTATGAACTTGAACTTGGAGGGTTTGTTTTGATTGTTCAAATAAAAACCCAACGACGTCGCCATAAATTTGCAATCAAAGCGGCGGCGGCGATTCGCATTTGCTTTAATGCAACAAAGTGTTATTTTCTTATCACGCTCACGTGTTGTGAATGGTCTCTAATTTTTAAGTGAATTATGCACTTTTTTGTTAACATGTTTTCAATTACACACAAATTCAAGGGTTTCCTATCATTTGTGTCAACTCAAGGTTGCACGGGTATTCGTTTCCATTAATTTTTCTGTGGAAATCGAGGAAATTTAATTCTAAGATTTGGAGACATCCTGTTTATGCGGCTGAAAGATAAGTCATGATGTGGATTCGAAAAACCATGATTTACAGAAAATCAGCACAAATTCATGGGAAAGAGAAAAGTGCTGAGATCTAGAAATAATGCAAGCATTTTCATACTGAAATTCCAGAAACCAAATCTTGGACTTAGTGTTGAAATCGAGAAAAAAGAATGTCGAATATTCATGTACCTTAGAGAATCTGTTGTTTGAAAATGGAGGGGCTTTCATACTGAATTTCCTGAAACCAAACCTCCGACTATAAAATTTTGAAAATTTTTTCTAAGCCCTGATACTGAAATTCAGCAAACCAAATCTCGGACTTAGTGCTGAAATAATAATAATAATAATAATAATGCAATTATTTTCATACTGAAATTCCAGAAACCAAATCTTGGACTTAGTGTTGAAATCGAGAAAAAAGAATGTCGAATATTCATGTACCTTAGAGAATCTGTTGTTTGAAAATGGAGGGACTTTCATACTGAATTTTCTGAAACCAAACCCTCGACTATAAAATTTTGAAAATTTTTTCTAAGTCCTGATACTGAAATTCAGCAAACCAAATCTCGGACTTAGTGCTGAAATAATAATAATAATAATAATGCAATTATTTTCATACTGAAATTCCAGAAACCAAATCTTGGACTTAGTGTTGAAATCGAGAAAAAAAGAATGTCGAATATTCCTGTACCTTAGAGAATCTGTTGTTTGAAAATGGAGGAAAAAAATAACACACAGCATCTTTGTTTAATATTTTTTAATAAATTCAAGTAAATTTCCGAACCTTGGAACAAATTTACAAATTTGAAAATTCTTAAGTTTAAATTTAACAGAAGCAATTTTTCGTTGAAAACAAAACTTACTACTATAAAATATTTTTTTTAGAAATTTTATGCCAAGTATTTAAATATTCTGATATGGAAAAAATAAGTTTGGCCAAAAAATTTTTAAACATCAAAGTTTACATTTAATTTTCATTGAAAAATAAAAACTTAGTAAATTCACAGTTTATTGAAACATTTTAAGATTACATTTAATAAAAATAAAAAAAATATAAAAATTTTAAATCTTTTTTTTTAGTTAATGATTTGAAGAATGAGGCGCTTCAGTCTCCTCATTAGAATCTTGATCCGATCGACCACCCTTTTTGACATTGTCTCCATTACCACAATCGCTTTCATCTGACGAGTCTTCACCATCGGAGGATATTGTTTTTTTAGATTTCTTTCGATGAATCGTAGAAGCTGATTTTGCCTTTTTCGGTTTCTTGCGAGGAATCTGCGAAGTGGATTCGTCAGAAGAATAATCAATACCATTATCGTCTTCGTCTTGGTCAATTTGGAGATCACGTTTTTTATTTGACGACCCCATTAGCTTTCGCTTTTTTTTAAATGGGACCAGATTTTCGGCCGAAATTTTGGTTTTTCTTGGATGTTTCATATGGTAATGTTGCATCTTTTGAATTTTCATTAGAGTTGCACTATCACAACCATATTTGAAAGCTGAATACTCCATTTCCGTATAAGTGGTAATTTGTTTACCTTCGGAATAAGTTTTGTCGAATTTATGAAGTAAAAAGTAATTAATGGGTGTGATCCCATTAATTACTTTAGAATCATTTGTCCCCTCTTTTGGACCTTTACCGAAGACCACGTGTTCACACTGATATTCTCCATAAATTTTTATCATTTTGATCGTTTCTTTATTGATCAAAATATAATTAAACATTCCTTCCTCCGATTTTTTTAAACGTAAAAATATTCTGTCTTTCGACGAAGACGCTATTTCAGGATTTATAACGAAGAAATCATTATCTGGCGGAAATTCGACATATAGATCTTCACTATAGGAAAACAAAAGTATTTGGAAACTTTTTTTGTTAATTTTGCAAGAGACCAATTGTATATGTGTTGAGTTTCGATGCAATTCTGATTTTCTAACAAAAGGCGTTTTTTCGGCACAAACATGTGAATGTTTTTTTTGCGAGTACATCGCAAAATAGTGTTTCTTTGTTTCTTCTCTGAACTCAAAGACAAATGGCAAGATTTTATTATCATTTCTTGCTAATTTACGGTACACATCATCATTTTTTAGGTACACGTCAAAACTATGGCCTTCAGTTATTGCATCCAATGGTTTTGATTTCAATTTTGCAGATTTGATATGAAACATACCATAATCAACACATAAATTCTTCTTAATTATTAGAGGTGTCAGAACTCGTGGGTCTACTTTATTACCCAATTTGACCTTTATGATGCGCGTTCTGATAACACAGAATTTGCACTTGGTCATTTTTTCAAATGTGAATATGTCAGGGTTTTTCAACCACGAACCATCTAAAGTCAGTGGGGATATTTTCAACTCTTTCGGAGCTGGGTCTGTGAGCTTTTGAATAGCTCTAAATGCCGCGTCTTTTGTTTCGGGCGTATAAAGTATTAAAACCTCTTGGACATTATCCCGATTTCTTACTTCTTTATATTCGTCGTATGTTATGTTAATCATATCGTCGCTTAGTATTAAAATCATTTGATTATTTTCTCTTTGGAAAGTTCTCGTCGGTGGTAGCTCTTCTAACGATCTTGCGACGGCCACTGTTTCAATTTGTGGCGTAGTGGTTTTTGGCGGATTCAATTCATTATTTTCCGATGAAGACAATGTCATATCAGTGATTTCGTTGTTGGCGTTGTTCGATATGATGGGTGTTCTTGATCGATCAGTTTCATAAATTGGAGACAAATTTCGCAATGGTGACATTCTTTTTTCAGATTGTTGGCTTAATTGTGGGGGTGTTTGGGTGTGATTTGCTTCAGAGATCATGTCATTATTGGATATGGTAGGAGTGTTGGTGTTCCTTTGATATGGCGTTTCATCAATCGGAGGTAATATTGACATGTGTTTTCGTTTGCGCTTTTTCTCCCTTTCTTGGCATTTTTCATTAATTTTTTTAGTTTCAGTGATTTGATCTTGGGTCATCGAAGAGCTCCTAGAATTCGTACGAGCTGGTTCATTTGATGACATTCTTTTTTCAGATTGTTGGCTTAATTGTGGGGGTGTTTGGGTGTGATTTGCTTCAGAGATCATGTCATTATTGGATATGGTAGGAGAGTTGGTGTTCCTTTGATATGGCGTTTCATCAATCGGAGGTAATATTGACATGTGTTTTCGTTTGCGCTTTTTCTCCCTTTCTTGGCATTTTTCATTAATTTTTTTAGTTTCAGTGATTTGATCTTGGGTCATCGAAGAGCTCCTAGAATTCGTACGAGCTGGTTCATTTGATGACATTCTTTTTTCAGATTGTAGGCTTATTTGTGGGGGTGTTTGGGTGTGATTTGCTTCAGAGATCATCACATTATTGGATATGGTAGGAGGGTTGGTGTTCCCTTGATATGGCGTTTCATCAATCGGACACAATTTTGACATGTGTTTTCGTTTGCGCTTTTTCTCCCTTTCTTGGCATTTTTCATTAGTTTTTTTAGTTTCAGTCATTTGATCTTGGGTCATCGAAGAGCTCCTAGAAGTCGTACGAGCTGGTTCATTTGATAACATTCTTTTTTCAGATTGTTGGCTTATTTTTGGGGGTGTTTGGGTGTGATTTGCTTCAGAGATCATCACATTATTGGATATGGTAGGAGGGTTGGTGTTCCCTTGATATGGCGTTTCATCAATCGGAGACAATTTTGACATGTGTTTTCGTTTGCGCTTTTTCTCCCTTTCTTGGCATTTTTCATTAATTTTTTTAGTTTCAGTGATTTGATCTTGGGTCATCGAAGAGCTCCTAGAAGTCGTACGAGCTGGTTCATTTGATGACATTCTTTTTTCAGATTGTAGGCTTATTTGTGGGGGTGTTTGGGTGTGATTTGCTTCAGAGATCATCACATTATTGGATATGGTAGGAGGGTTGGTGTTCCCTTGATATGGCGTTTCATCAATCGGAGACAATTTTGACATGTGTTTTCGTTTGCGCTTTTTCTCCCTTTCTTGGCATTTTTCATTAATTTTTTTAGTTTCAGTGATTTGATCTTGGGTCATCGAAGAGCTCCTAGAAGTCGTACGAGCTGGTTCATTTGATGACATTCTTTTTTCAGATTGTAGGCTTATTTGTGGGGGTGTTTGGGTGTGATTTGCTTCAGAGATCATCACATTATTGGATATGGTAGGAGGGTTGGTGTTCCCTTGATATGGCGTTTCATCAATCGGAGACAATTTTGACATGTGTTTTCGTTTGCGCTTTTTCTCCCTTTCTTGGCATTTTCTATTAATTTTTTTAGTTTCAGTGATTTGATCTTGGGTCATCGAAGAGCTCCTAGAACTCCTACGAGCTGGTACATTTGATGACATATTTTCAATATTTGTGGGAGAGTACAATGAATCTATGTTATTCTGTGGGTTAACAATTTCGTTAGGCGGCGGCGCCTCAAATTGGGGAGTATATTGCGATTCTTCTAAAAAATACGACTGATTTCTATAATTATCCTCCTCTATAATTATAGTTTGCGAATCAATGTCAGCTACTAGTGAATTAATATTGATTTCACGTTTTTGTTGGTTTTGTAGATTATTCACATCAGCACATGTCTGCGCAGTTGCCTGTTCACTTTGTGGGGGATTGTGCGGATTTGTCTGTTCGTTTTGTATATTAATGAATTGAGCATCAATAAGCGCAGTCCTTTGATTTTGATCTGTAAGTTGGAATCCGTATACTTGTGCAGGGTAGTGATTATTCGCAGTACTAGCTGCATGCGCTAATTGGCTTTCCTGCTGTTGATTGTTTTCGCAAACAGGGCTATAAAAAGATAAAAAAATAAAATAAATAAGTTTTTATACAAAATAACAACAACAAAATCAAAATGGCTAATTCAAATTATTTGTACTGTAATGTGTATACAATTTATATACCTATCTCTATCACTATCTTTATCTCTCTGTATTGCTGTATCTTTGTCTATTTATGTTATGTACATACATACACTCTTTATCTCTATCACTCTAATATCGATCTATAGTGAAATAAGTATGTAACAATAAGTTTATTTGTAGTAGTAATAGAATAGAATAGAACAGGGATAGCATCTAGTGATTAAGAGGAGAACTTTTCGTTAAGCAATCGAGAAAAATCAGCTCCTACAAAAACCCCAGTATTACTAGTTTCTCGAACCTATTTTTGTTATATATAAAGGCCGTTGGCGGCGAAGCAGTTAGTTGATTGTAAACTGCGATAAAGTAAGGTAATGAAAAGTAATTGAAAGTGTTTGTGAGTGATTTAAATAAAGTGAATTTGTGTTTTATTTACAAAGTGTCAATAAATTTTAATAGTCGGACCAAGCCAAATATTACAACACATAAATTATCAAAGTGTATTTCTAGGTTAAGATAAACGCCTTTGCTTATTTCATTTAGAGCATTATTGAACGGGCCTATCGTGCCATTTAAAAAAGATAACCAGCTTAAATGTGAAATTATAAATACTAAACAGTATAATTTCGCTGATGTCCCACTCATTGAGAAACAAACAAACATTTGGAGACCCGTTTATAATAAATATTTTCAAATGGTCGCCATCTCGCCATCTCGTGATCTGGTTCTTAAAATACAAGAAAGACAGTGTGAACTTCGCAAAAGGAAAGTTTACCAGGATAAAACAAAGTATTTGACAAAAAAAGGGTTTATATGAAACTAGCGCAGTTGCCCATGACTTCGTCCGCCTCTTCCTCGTCCACCGGCAAGTTATTGTAAAATTGCATTGCAGTGAACGACTGTTCGCTGTAACGGATGTTTTATTACTCAACTCTGAATGATCGTTCATAGTTTAGAATAATGGTAGATGGTACATGGTAAATAGTATAAGAAGGGTATGTTTGGAATAATGGTATTATAATTAGGGTAAAGCCGGAATCCATATCACCATTTCAGCATGCCTATACAAAAGGCAAAAGTGTAGAAACCGCCCTACAATACAGAAGTCGCTTACGGTAAAAGAATATACCCTGGCCTCTTTTTTATTTATTTATTTATTTATTTCTTATTTCATCAAGCAGAGACACAGCTCTTAAAGACTACTTAGAACAATAGTAAATTAATATAAATAATAACAAATAAAAACAAAAATAAAGTGTACAAATATCACTATCCACCGAAGTTTATTATAAATAACAATTTTTGTTTAAAACATTCTCTACTTAAATATAAATTAAAATCAATAGTATAACAAACAGAATTAGCTTGTTTTAAACAACGAGTCAAGGGTTCATTGATACCATAATTAACCCTATGAAAGGGAACACAAAATAAACGATTACTACGTAAATCACGACTAGGAACATGAAAGCCAATCAACGAAAGCAAGTGAGGACAATTGATTTTATAATTTATTAAATCTCTGACAAACATCACATCAAAATAAATACGTCGTGATTCCAAAGATTGAATGCCCAACAGTAAACACCTGGTATTATATGACGGCATATGCGTAGTGTTCCAACGTAATATCCGAATTGCAATTCTAGTGAAATGCTTCTGAATTCTTTCAATTCTCTCCGAATAAATTGTATATATTGGATTCTTTAGCGTTCCTGGAAATAAATCCAAGCATGGAGCTGGCCTTAGAAACAATGTAGTCGATGTGACTAGCAAATCGGAATTTTAAGTCAAATATTACACCCAAATCTTTTTTCTCAGAGACTTGAGTTAAGGGCGACCCAAGTAAACTGTAAGAGAACATAATTGGGGAGGTACCGCGACAGAATAACATACTATGACATTTAGAAACATTTAATTGTAGATCATTGATAGAACACCAAGCAGACAGATTATGAAGATCAGACTGCAGCTTTATACAATCAGAAACAGATTGAACACGTAGGAATAATTTAAGGTCGTCAGCATACATCAAACATGAACAATTTCTTAGACAACTGGGAATATCATTGATAAACAGGAGAAAGAGAAGAGGACCCAAATGACTTCCCTGTGGGACACCGGAAGTAACAAGAACAGGGTTGGAAGTAACATTGTTAATACGAACATATTGAATTCTGTCAGTAAGGTAGGATTTAAACCATTTTTTTTTTTATAATAAGCACGCACTCAATGGGTTTTTATTCCCTTTTTATGCCAAAGCACAGTGCGGGCGTTAGGAAAATTAGGATAGATGAAGAGGGTTTAGGATGAGGTGTCGGTTAACATTGGTCTTGAATTCTTGTACATTGCAACGACTGGGGAACACAGAGTGTGGAAGGGAATTCCACATTCGCGTAGTACGGCTGAAGAATGATTCCCTGAACATGACTGTACGTCCGAAGTTGGGCTCGAGGGTGAACTGATGGGCATTCCTAGAGGCGCGGGTATTACGGTTGAATATCTTAAGAGGAGGAATGCAGCTGGCTATTTCACTAGAGCATAAACCGTTGAAGTAACGGTAAAAGAGGGTGAGGCATGAGACATTACGTCGATGTTGAAGTGACGTAAATGTCTCAACGATGGTAGGGTCACCAATCATCTTAAATGCTCTTCTCTGGATACTGTCCAAAAGACTTAAGTACGTTACTGGAGCACCAGCCCAAACGTGGGAGTTGTACTCAAGCTTTGGACGTATGTAAGTTTTGTAGATGGTAGCCAGATCAGAGGGGGAAAAAAATTTCTTGCATCTTCTTAAAAAACCTAAACATTTTGCGGCATTTTTGGCGACATCGCATATGTGTTCGTTCCAAAAGAGGTGGTCGGTGATGCACATACCGAGAATCTCGAGATGTTCGGTTTCGCTGATGCAAGTGCCACTCATGGACAGTGGCAAGGGGGGTATATCTCGCTTCAACGATACAAGACAGCATTGAGTTTTCGAAGCATTAAACTCTACGCGGTTTCTTAATCCCCATTGTACAATGCTGTTTAAGTCAGAGTTTAATGAGCTTATCATATTTAGCCGTTGCAGTTCCACATCCGAAGAGGAGGGATGTGAGTCTGGGAACGAATATGAAAAGCTAAGGGTACTATCGTCAGGGAAACAATGGATTGGATTACAAGTTACAGACAAGAGATCATTTATGAAAATGAGAAAGAGGGTCGGAGACAAAACGGAGCCCTGGAGTACACCAGCATTTATATTGTGGGTTTCAGACTTGAACCCGTCCAATACAACTTGTATAGAACGGTTAGAGAGAAAGTTTCTAATCCAACGAAGGAGGGACTCATCAATACCGAATGCACGCATTTTCGATAATAGAGCCTGGTGCCAAACTCTATCAAATGCCTTTGAAATATCAAGTGCAACAATCTTACTTTCTCCAAAACGATGTAAAGATTTGTTCCATTGTTCGGTGAGATAAACCATCAGATCACCAGTGGACCAGTTGCTGCGAAAGCCGTACTGCCGGTCATTAAGGAGCTTTCGGTCTTCAAGATATCTCTTAAGCTGATAGTTTATCAGCGTTTCCATGACCTTAGAAAGAAGGGACGTAAGTGCAATCGGACGATAATTAGAGGGAGAGGATGATTCGCCTTTTTTGGGTAAAGGCTGGACAAATGCTGTTTTCCAACTACTCGGAACGAGCCCAGAAGAATAGGATAGATGGAAAAGCTTACGCAAGGGTTTTGCCAGCGATGAAGAACACCTCTTCAGAACAATAGCGGGGATACCATCCGGGCCAGCGGATTTGTGTATGTTGAGATCTTTTAGGACTCTTGCCACAGCACGAGTGCGAAAGAATATTTGTCCCATGGAATCGTTGACGCGCTCAAGAACTGGACATGACACTCTCTGGCAGCGAAGAGTTGGAGGCGAACTGCCTAGCAAAAAGGTTAGCTTTCGCGAGAGAGCTAACAACTGGAGTGTCATTGTCAACAAGGACCGAGGAAGAAGAAGAATTCTTCATATTTTTTACAAATGACCAAAAATTCTTACTGCCTTTGGGACATTGTAGTATTTTTTGCCTTAATTTTTGGTCATGCAAAAACTTGGTCCTTCGAATATGGGCATTGCAGGCCTTCCTGGCTTGTTTAAACTTATTCCGGTTTTCCTCAGTTGGGTTGGCTTTGTAACAACGGAAACTTACATCTTTAACCCTGATAACCTCTTTACAGCTCACATCAAACCATGCGTTCTCTTTGGGTTTGATGCTTTTAACCCTGTTCGGGATAAAAGTTCTCATTCCCAGACGAATTAAACTTGTAATCATATCCGCACTGGAGTCTACGTCACTATCGAGGAAGCATAGTGACCAGTTAAAGATCCTGAAGAAGTTATTGAGACCGTCCCAGTTGGCTTTCTCGTACTGCCAAACGGTTCTCTTTGGAGCTCTTTCTTAAACTGGAAGTTTTTGACACGAGAAATTAGCAGATATGACACAATGGTCAGATCGGCCTAGAGGCGATAGTACACTAATTGCATACTTATCAGGGTCAGAGGTAAGAAACAAGTCAAGAGTGTTTTCTTTTTGACCGTCAATGTCCGGTATTCGTGTGGGCTCGTTGATCATCTGAGTAAGATGGTTAAACTCAGCAAAAATCTCAGCATACACACCTTCGGGTGTTGTCTTGCTCGAATGGAGAAGCCAGGAAGAATTGTGTACATTGAAATCGCCCGTAATAACGATTTCAGTGCGAGGATACAAGGAAACAATTCTTTGGATGGAGTCGGACAAAACGTCAAATTCTTGAGAAGTTGAAGCTCTGTCCAGATTTGGGCTTCGATATAAAAAACAGTAATGGATGATGTGCTTATTCACTGAAAATTTGAACCACACAGAATTGAAAAGAGGATTTGAATTTGAAGAATACTGTGGTTGAAATTGGTATGCTACCTCATTTCTGATATAAACGGCGAGGCCATGGTGGGAAAAGAATAATGGCACTAAGTTATACCCATGAATATAAAATTCAGAGGGATCAGTAGCATCACCTACTTGGGGTTCACTTAGTGCCAAGACAGCTGGCCTGTTTGAAACAGTATGGAGGTACGTCGACAGAAAATTCGTTCTTAACCCACGAATATTACTACAGTCGACTCTGAAATTCCCAGCCATTGCAAAATAAAAAGACATCCAAAACCAAAACAGACGATCACTAAGAAAAATTATTGCATTGAAATCCAGTTTTCTTTTCAGACCATGTCAATAAATTGGAATGAAAACCGATGTTGTGCAGTTTGGATATCAAAATTGGGTGATCAACTCTATCGAATGCTTTCGCGAAATCGGTGTACACCACGTCACATTGGGAACCCTGTTCGAGAGCTTCGAGTACATAATTACTAAAAATTGTAAGATTCGTTGTAGTTGATCTTCCACTGATGAAACCATGCTGCAAAGGTGTGATTATTTCTTTCACAGAAAAAAGTATTTTTTTTATAAACTATTTTTTCAAATAACTTAGGGATCACAGATATTTTAAAAATAGGACGATAGTTGGTTACATCATTTTTGGATCCAGATTTAAAAACAGGATAAATAAAAGAATTCTTCCACTGACTTAAAAAGTAGCCATCACGAAGAGAACGATTGAAAATGATTTCAAGGGAGATTGCTATGGAAAGAGAGCATTTTTTTTAAATTAAAGGCGCAATTCCATCATACCCAGACTGTTTATCTTCAGGTAACATTAAGAGTTCACAGATAATATCTTCTTTATCTACTGATAATTGATTTATATTGACCAACTGAGATGAAGAGGAAGACATCAACGAAGGCCTCGCTTGATTATAAGAAGGCTTAAAGATTGACCTAAAAAAGTCAGCAAAAAAGTTGCAGATAGTTGACGGATCACTAGATGTTTGCCCATTGTAACGCATAGAATTCGGAATTTTACTAACATTTACTTTACTTTAACATTTACTATTCCGTTTTACTTAAGATTCAATACTCAAAATATATTGGTTGTACAAGAATTTATTGAGAAAATTAAATTCACGATTACATCGAAGGTAGTTCATGTATAGACCATAATTATCCCTAGAATCACGATAAATTTTGAAAGCCTTATTTTTTCGATTATTCAAATTAATAAGCTTTTTATTCAACCAGCAGGGCTTAGAGTGAGATTTCTTCAAATATTTGGGAGTATATAAATCAATTGCCTCACCAAGAAGATGCGTAAAAAGAGTAAATGATTCCTCAATATCAACATTTTCAAACATAGAGAACCAATCAACCCTATTTAAAAAATTAGAGACATTAAGAAAGTTACATTTATCATAATTAAGAAAAGTACTAGACTCAGAGGTTTGCTTTATATAATCTAAAAATTCAAATGATATGCAAAGTACAAGATGATTATCGGAGTTTGGTAAAGGAGGAGGAGTAGGGCTATCAATACTCACACCAAACTCATTATCAGTGAAAACTAAATCAAGATATCGATTAAGTTTATTATGAAAACAATTGATTTGCTTGAGCCCAAATTCAGCTAAAGTATCGACAACCATACTCTCGCAATCACTCGTAACATTAAATGGTATTAAATATTTATCATCCTGATCAAAGACCCAATTTATAGAAGGCAAATTAAAATCGCCTAAAATTATAACATGCTGATTATCTTTTAAATTTTTTAAAAAAGATGAACAATTATCGATATGCGTTTTATATACTTCAAAAGAACTCTTCGGTGGTATATAACTAATAATAAGAAAAACATCATGAATATTATCAACACTAAAACGAATAATTAATTGATCAATGTTCAAAGTAGAATTTGAAGAAGACGGCAACTCCAACTGCATACTGTTTATAGACGAACGCACTGCAACCAACACTCCACCCCCTCGAGATAATCCACTTGTGAGCAAACAGCGATCATTACGATAAACATTAAACAGCTGGTTGTCAAACATTTCCGAATTGAAATGGTTCTCAGAGAGCCACGTTTCAGTAAGAGCAATTACATCAAATTGTTGAGAAGATGAGAAAAGAAGAATATCATTCATTTTCGTACGTAATCCACCAACATTGTGGTAGAATGTTAGAAATTGAGAGCTTTTTGATGGTCGAAGAGAAACAGGTAGATCTGTATGTTGGACATGGGCAGAGTTAAATTGAGTGTTTGTAACTTTATTGTTATTGTTTTCAACTGATATTGATTTTAAGTTGTTGTTTTTTCTTTCATGCGAGTTTGGTTTTTTGGAGAAGGAACAAATAACTTTACACAAACAAACACAGGCCAAATTGAGGGCATCAAAATTTCTTTCAATTTATTTTCAGGAACACTTAATTTAAAGTTAACAAACGGTAGATCAGTCAATATAGCATCTTTTTTAATTAATTAGAAGCATTTGAATAAATGAGCCTGGATATTAGTGGCATTGGATACATATTCAATTATTGAATCTGGTTCAGTGTCATTCGAAAAACTTGATAAATGCACCCACTTATTACTAGGCATAACATTAAGTTTGCACTCAGAGTTTGTCATTGTACCATATATGGGGAGGGAGGGATTAGAAACGGGGCCGCGAAGGGTAGTTTTTTTGTTTTTCGTTTTATCAACCTTTGCGAGTGGAGAAGGAGATATATTTGAATTCATATTAGGTGATGGATGAGTCAATGACTTTGTTATATTATGATTCACTTCTATTGATTCAAGATGAGCAGTTGAGTCATTTTCAGTGACAACAGCTACACTTTCATTATTTAAATTGGAAGTTGATGGATTAGGATTAACAAGATATGAGATTAATGAATTATTAGTGAGATCAGTTAATGATGATGGCTTTTGTTTTATAATCGGTTTAACATGAACACTTTGGGTGCATTTCAAATAATCATGCAAGGAGCCAATTTCACTCTTTAGTTCTTGAACACACTGCGAAAGCTCTGCAAATCGAGTGAAAAAGTTTGAGAAATATATAAGAGCACAAGTGTCACATTGCCAATTAAAATTCGATTTCAATAAAATGTTAGATTCTTCGGCAGAAATTCCGACACATTCTTTATGAAAATACTGTCCACAGAACAACCGACATACAATCAATTCTGATCGTTTCAGCTTATCGTTGCACTTAGCACAAGTTTTCGACATTTTCATAAAATTAATTGAAAAAATTAAAAAAATCTTTTCTTGATATCGAAGGAGCATTCAACAATGTCCACAACAGTGCCATAGAAAAAGCACTCACTGATCTTAAAATAGAACCTACACTCATAAAATGGATTATGTGTATGTTGACAAGCAGACAAATCCACTGTGTACTAGGTAACTCTGATATAAAGTGTATACATCTAGTTCTAGGGAGACTCCACAAGGAGGAATCCTCTCACCTCTACTCTGGACTTTGGTGATGAATGAAATTCGCATCAAACTCAAGAATAGCGGTGTCAGAGTTATAGCTTATGCCGACGGGTAAATACCTGACCACACCGTAAGCGAACAACTAGAAAACGCATTAACTATGGTCAGTAACTGGACTAAGAAATGCGGTCTCAAGGTTAACCCCCTGAAAACGGAACTGGTACTTTTCACTAATTGAAGGAAAATACCTTCTTTTGAAATACCAAAAATTGATAATACCCCACTTACAATTTCAGAAAATGCAAGATACCTTGGAGTTATCTTGGACAAGAAACTCAACTGGGGTTTAAACATTCAAGAAAGATACAAGAAAGCCATGATTGCACTCTACTCGTGTAATAGGATTCTGGGAAGAACTTGGGGACCAAATCCTAAGATAATCATGTGGATGTACACAGCCATTGTTAGACCCATTCTAACTTATGGCAGTTTGGTTTGGTGGCAAGCTCTGGAGAAATCCACGAACTTAAAAACCCTTACCAAAGTACAAAGAATGGCATGCATTAGCACTACGGGGGTAATGAGGACTACCCCAACTGCGGGTCTCGAAACGATCCTAAATCTCACTCCCATGAAGATTGGGAAAACAGCGTACCTTACACTAATGAATCGAACTTTACCATCTTTACCGACGGTTCGAAAATGATTACTGGAGTAGGGGCAGGATTCTACTCAGAAAATCTTAGCCTTGCCAGTTCATTCAGACTTCCTGACCATAGCAGCGTCTTCCAAGCTGAGATCTTGGCAGTGAAAAACGCTGCTAATCAAATATCTATGATGGCGATACGGATACCCCACGCTGATAGCACCTTTTTCATTGATAGCCAAGCAGCAATAAAAGCGATCTCTGCCACGCAAATCGAGTCAAAGCTTGTTTCTTGCTGTCGCGAAGAGCTAAGGGTTCTTGGTATGCAGCACAATGTAAGACTCTGCTGGGTTCCCGGTTACAGTGGTGTGCCAGGAAATGAAAAAGCGGATGAGCTTGCAAGAGAAGGCTCGGTACTTGATCCCTATCTCATAGACCATAACATCAGAATCCCTCAATGCGAATTAAAAAGAAACATAAGTAATAATATCATTCAAAAAGCGAATGATAGATGGAAACTACTAGAAACCTGCGGTAACACCAGGAAACTCTGGCCTCATTATGACAAAGAAAAATCCAAAAAGATTTTACTTCTCAAAAAACCGTCCCTAAGATCCCTCATAAGTGTGATAACGGGACATAACCTACTTGGCTACCACAAAAAGAAGATGGGGCTTAGTACGGACTACATATGCAGAGGCTGCGGCGATGAAGAGGAGCACGAAAACACAGCTCACTTCCTATGCCACTGTCCAGCACTCTGCCGTACTAGATTAACATTTTTAGGCAACTATTTCCTAAGAACTATCTGAACTCCCAGGCAACCGCCTATTGAACTTTGTCAAGTCCACCAAATGGCTCGACCAACCATAGAATTCATAGGTTAAATTATTTTTTCAGAAGTTACAACACTTCAGGGTATCACAAGGGATCTACATTGATCTAAGTGTGACGGTAACGAAATCAACTGTCAGCCCATATAACCTAACCCTAACCTAGGGTATGTTTAGAATAATGGTTCATAGTATAAGTGGAGTATGTTTAGAAAAATAGTTAATAGTATAAGTAGTTAAGAATAATGGTACATTTATACAACATCTCTCTTTTCAAAAAAAAGTAAGGTCTAAATACTTTTAGATTATTCTTTTACAATAACTTGTATAATATACATAGTTGTTTTATTTATTTATTATTATGTTTTTGTTTACTTTATTTTTAAAGTCTAGTTAAAAGTGGAGTATAATATGTTAAAATATATTATTATATAATATATAATATACAATTATACATATTTACATACTAAGCATAATTTTTTAAATAGTTTGAAAAAATAATTATGACGTTAGTTTTGTGTTTTTTTTGTTGTTTTTTTTTTGCCTTGAATGTGTACATATATTTTTTTTCTACGTTTATATTTTTACTTTAATTTGTTTTACTTTTTTTCACGTAAGCACATATTTTTGCACTCTATTTGTGTGTACATTAAATCTTTTTTTTTGTCTTTATCCCCTAATTGACAATTTTTATTGTCATCAATATTTACGACTTTATATGGTCCTTAAAAAACACTATCAAGCAACAAGGAAGGTAGAAGGTAGGTAAAAATGGCTGTCCTAATGCAGGACACAATTAGCGTTGAGTGCGCCGTTTTGATACCATAACTCGTGAGATTGTGTTATGGATGCCTAAGTAACAATTTAAGTTCTATAAGGCTTAAGCGAAGCTATTTCATGATTTGTATCTTGCTTGTATGAAACCTTATACAAATACGTTTGGCGCAAGTTATGCAAGCCATTGATTCTTTAAATCAATTATGACAAGGCCTTATATCAATTGATTTAAAGAAGTAATAGCTTCTCGGAAGAAATCTCTGTAAGGTTTTATAACAGTTAATTTAAAGAAGCAGTAGCTTCTTTCAAGAATTGCGAATAAGACCTCACAACAGCTCGATACAGAAAGCAAAAGTTTCTTTGAAACGATAAAGATAAGGCCTTATGCAAGTTATTGCAAAAGTAGAGAAAAATTTAATTTCAACACGAAATTGTTTTTCTTTTGCGATCCTCTGTTGTTTGCTGCTTTTATTTCTGATGTGACATGGGTATTCGGTTATTTTTATCATTAATTATATTTGTTTGTACAATGAGAATAAATATTAGAGTTTACCTATGGGATTTGAACTCGAGACCCTCCGCTTATCAGTCGAACATTCATCCACTGCGCTATTGCGTTATGAGTAGCAAACTTGAAAATAGTTGTTGCAACTCATTTCTCTCAAACTTTATGGCACAAAATGTATAATGTTACTAAATTCGTGAAGAGTGAAACAGTAAAATTGAATAAAAAGAAAGTTGTGGATCAAAGGGTGTCCATCCATCCAGACTAGATACAGATAGCTTTATTGGAAACTGACTTGAACACATATAAAATGCATAAAATATCTACTCTTCTTTAAAGTTGATTCAAAAAGTAGTTATATAATTTGAATTTATTTTTTAGAAAACAAAATTGATCAATTACCATCAATTCAGGTGATACCCTTACAAACGATACCACATTTTTTGCTGAGACATCATGAGAATGATAGCCTTTCCATTCAATAACAAAAAAAAGAAAGAACATGCCATGAGATTTGAACTCGGATAACTTGACATTCCTAAGAGTGTCCGCTTTCTTTAGTGAGCAATAATTATCATAAGGAAACCAGAGTACGCATGTATTGAAATGAACAATCAAAAAACAATCACACATACATACGCGAAGTAACAAGATTGACATTTCGTTTGTTATAATTTGCACAAGGAGGCCTTATCGATAACACAAATTGCAGATTGTTATTAGGAAACAAATAAAAGGCCTTCGTTTGTTTATTTTTTATTTATATTTCGTTTGTTATAATTTGCACAAGGAGGCCTTATCTGTGTTATCAATTGCAGATTGTTATAAGGAAACAAATAATAGGCCTTATACTAGCTATTTTAAATGTGCTTTCACGAGGAAGCAAAGCGAGGCCTTATGTGATTTCGGTAAATCAATATCGTGCAAGAAGTTTGTTATAATTTGCACAAGGAGGGCTTATCTTTGTTATCAAATTGCAGACTGTTATAAGTAAATTACAAAATGTCTTATTTAAGCAAAATAAAAACAATCATCCTTAAATAAGTCTTAAAATAACTCTATGGAAGCTATTGCTTCTAAATATTCAGGAATCGGACCTTATACAAGATAAATTGTTACTTGGGTGGTGTATGTTCCGCACGTACAGTCCTATATATAATGTTGTATTATTCTCCTACTCTACGGCCTATTATCGCATAGTGCCATTTAGTGAGAGAGAAATAAGGGGGGGGGGGGCTAGAGCCACTTTGTATTATTGAGGTATGAGATCAAATCTTTGATCTTGAATTCTGAGAGTTCCTCAATACCGTTGAAGAATTCTTTACCCAAATGTAGTGCTCTTTTCCTAGCCAGGGCCGGACAATGGCATAGAAAGTGTGGGACTGTTTCTTTTTCATCCTGGTTCTCACAGCTATGGCAGAAAGAGTTATTTGGTTCACCCAATTTTGCCGCATGCTCCCTTACAGGCCAATGCCCTGTGCAGGTAGACACAACCATAATCATGGAAATTAAAGTGATTGATTTTGGTTTGTTATAGGCGGGCCAGATTTTCCTAGATATAACTTAACTCGTTAGATTACTCCACCTATGATTTGCTTCTGATGTGTATTTGGTCAGGATTTTGCCCTTCACAACTCCTTTCTTTCGGATATTTTGAAGGGCTGTACAAGCTTCCCTTATCGCTAACAATTCTGCCTGGAATACGCTGGCAAAATCGGGAAGTCTATAGGATTTTGAAATCTCAAGAGATTCACAGAAGACACCTGCACCAACACCGCATTCCATCTTCGAGCCATCCGTGCAGATAGTTGTGTCAAAGTCTTTCGTCACATCGCCTTCCTCCCAGTCGATTCTTGACGGGAACAAGACTCTAAACTTCTTTGAGTTGTCTAGGGTAGGGATGCAGTAATCGGTGGTTGTGGATAGGATGTCTGATGGTATTAGGCTTGTTTGGTTGCAGTGCCCATAGGATCTAGGTTTCAGGCAGCCTATTTCTTCGAGTCTCAAGATACTGCAGAGTCAATCGAGAAAGAACGAGAAAAATTAGGTTTTGTTAAATTACATGTGCAAAATGTAAATGATAACTCAGCATTTGCATTTGCAAGTGCAATAAATATGTTTTAGGATGACGATGCAGATGTCGTTAACATGCCGCCCCCAGTAAGCTGACTGCAACTCGCTTCAAGCTTACTCTCTTGATCCATGCCAGAAACGTCCAAAACTGCCAATTTGATCGAAGGTCGCTCATAAACGCCATGATTTGTTTGGACCTTTTCGCGACGTACTTGTCCATCCTTTGCTGTGACAACATCCACCACTATACGTTTTGGCCAACAGTTTCTCGGAAGATCGTTATCCACTATGACGACCAAGTCACCTTTAGAAATCTGCTTTACTATGTTGAACCATTTCGATCTTCGATTGAGTGTAGGTAAGAAAGATTTTACCCACTTTTTCCAAAAAGCGTCCGCTAACATTTGTGATTGTTTCCAACTTTTACGTAAATCCAAACTTGCCGAATCACAGGGTGGTTTTGACCCGTTTGAGCAACCAAGAAGAAAGTGATTCGGGGTGGGCGCTTCGTCGTCAGTTGCGTCTAGGGAAACAAATGTAAAAGGGTCTAGAATTAACAATGTTTTCAACCTCAATGAGTGCGGCCCGCAAGCTTTCATCTCCAAAAGTACGATTTTTATTGATCGCACAAGCCTTTCCCATGCACCGCCGATATGAGGACTAGATGGTGGGTTGAAGTTCCACTTTAACTCTGCTGTCACGAACTCATTAGCCACACGACCCAAGTCAACATTTCTAATGTGGAAGCCAGCATTGGCGTGAATAAGTTTTACGTCTCTGGCTAGTTGAATGACCTCATCTATAGAGTCTGCACTATCTATAAAATCGTCTACGTAATGGTGTTTCAATATTGCCTCAACAGCTCTCGGCTTTGTTCTTGAAAAACTCAAAGCGTTTTGATTCCTTACGTAGTGATGCACTTTATATAAACGACATCACAGATGCTGTTAAGGGTGGAATTGAGCTCCGTCGAAAAAAATTACAGGCTTACTATATGCAGATGACATAGTTTTCCTCGCAGAGACAGTTGATGGCATGCAGCTTATGATCAACAGATTAGAAAGGTATTGTAGAAGCTGGAACCTATCTGTCAACCTGGACAAATCGAAAATGATGATCCTAAGACGAAGTGGAGGCAGACACTCACGATTTGAGAAATGGGCGTTTCAAGGGAATAGAAATAGTAAAGGAGTACAAATATCTGGGAGTTTTGATTTCATCGAACTCTAACATGGAAAAACATCTTCAAGCCAAACTAGCAGATGCTAAGCGAGCTATTTGTTCGGTTTGGGGTAGTTGTATACATAAGAAGAGTGTTTCACATACTTCAAAACTAACTATATTTCGTTCAACTGCAACTTCCATTCTTCTTTATGGAGCACAAGCTTGGGGATTCCGACCCTACGAAACAGTGGAGAAGTTCCTACGTTACTTTATTAGGAGGTTTTTTAGAATACCCCCTAATTCGTCTAATTATATGTTGCATTTAGAGTCTGGCGTTCCCCCTATGTTTTTCGATACTCTTAAGATTCATTTCAACTACATAGTACTAGTTTTAGCAATGAATGAGTAGAGAATACCAAAAATAATACTTAAGCACTTAATGTCGAATGAAGGAGGATGTGTTAGAGAATGGAAGAAACTGGCGTCGTAATGTGGAGTTAACTTGGTGGTTACAGCGGAAGAGCACGTAGAATCCCTAAAACCAAACCTGGTAGAATTGCTGAAGAAAACGGGAAACAGAATGTACCATAACTTCATGGAGGAAGCTCAGAATTCTCAGTACAGATTGTATTATAGCAAACTGAATCACTACTTAAACGAAAGAACTTATTTTTTAGAAGATCATTCAACGGAATTAATAAGAACAATCTTCCGTTTAAGAGGAGAACTATTAAATCTTAATTTAACACCCTCCTGAGTTACCTATTTTATGTTCTTTATGTAACCGTAATGAAAGAGAAGATGTGTTTCATTTTATAGCTGTCTGTCCCTTTTTAAAAGAATCTCGAGTTCACTATTTTGGAGTGCAATCATTGGATTTAGAAGAAACCCTACAAATCTTAAATGGATCTCGTGGCAGGAAAATATCGCAACTGCATTGTAAACGAAGATTTTTAAACAAAAAATGTACATAATCAATTTTATTTATTTGTTAAACATAATCAAAATCAAAATTATAATACAAAGTATGTCAGTCTGGTAGACGGCTTCTGGCCAAACCAATAGACTTTTAGATATAATTATCAAAATGTTTGTATACTTTATATATTATTTTAATGAGTCAAAAAAACTAAAAACTAAAAACTAGTCAGCAATGCACGGTGAGCACGCTGCACCAAACGTCAGAACTTGCATCTCATATACGCTCGGCTCACTCATTGACTTATCTTCTCTCCATAAAAATCGCTGTACTGACCTGTCCTTTTCACGAACTCGCACCTGATGAAACATCTCAGCTATATTGCCACAGATCGCAAACCTACCGCAGCGAAAGCCATATAAAACGGTTGTAATTGGGACTAGCTGGTCAGGTCCTTTCAGAAGAAAGTCGTTCAAGGAAACCCCATTGCACTTTGCAGCTGCGTCCCAAACGAGTCTTACTTTTGAGGGCTTATTCGGGTTCCTAACGATAAAAATTGGCAAATACCAAATATGGCCATCAACCTGCAATTTATCTGCGGGTAATTTTCTTGCATAGCCTTAGCTCACTAAATTCGAAATTTGTTCATTTAAATTTGCACTCAACTGGGCATCCATATGAATTCTTTTTTCAAGTAATTGAAAACGACGAAATGCCATGAAATAGCTGTCAGGCAAATTGAAATTATCATACTTCCAAAGTAATCCGACTTCAAATTGTTCTCCGACACGTATACACGATTCTTCAAGAATGTTGATGCCCTTTTTTTCCTCTGCTGAAATTATTTGAAGAGTTGGGATGCGAGTTACAGACGTACCAGCAACCCACAACTTAATCAAGATCGATATTCCATCGATCTCTTCCTTCACGGAACCAAGATAAACAATAGCATTTTAAAAAGATCTTAACTGCTCCACATCCGCCTCTAGAGATAAACACAATAGCATTTCATAAAGAACTTAATTACTCCACATCCTCCTCTAGAGATAAACACAGATATTTTGATGTGTCGCCAATCTTCAGATATTTTGATGTGTCGCCAATTCTAATGTCCCAAGAATTATCTCCAACATGGCTCTGTGGCCTTCATTTGAACAAAGGAAACAAAGACTGAGATTGTTATTGTTTGGAGATAATTCTTGGGACATTAGAATTGGCGACACATCAAAATATCTGAAGATTGGCGACACATCAAAATATCTGTGTTTATCTCTAGAGGCGGATGTGGAGCAGTTAAGATCTTTTTAAAATGCTATTGTTTATCTTGGTTCCGTGAAGGAAGAGATCGATGGAATATCGATCTTGATTAAGTTGTGGGTTGCTGGTACGTCTGTAACTTGCGCACGTCAATGTTTTCAAGAGAGAAGAAATTCTCGACCAGTTGGTGAAGGTCTGTATCACTTTGGTTTGGAAATACACTAGTCAAAACTCAAAACAATCAAAGGAACACTTGAAAAAACTCAAAAATGGAGTGGATTTTTATAAGGCTGTATCTCAGTCGAAAAAAGTCGGATTGAAGTGAAATAAAAAGTTTTTCAAAGGTTATCATTTTTTCTTTTCAAATTGTTTTGAGTTAAAAAAGTACCGTAAGTCGTTTTTGCTTGAGCGTAAAAAATGTTCACTAAATTTCAAAATCGAAAAAAAAATAAACTTTGAGTTGTCATTTTTCTTCTTAGCCAGACTCAGGCAAATATTTTCTAGTTTTATGAATTTAGACAAATTCTTCTAGAAAAATATAATTCACAACACATATGTGTTGTAAATTTTATTTGTGTCGGTAGTCATCGACTAAGCGTTGCGTCTTAGAAAGGTACGACAGCATCTAACTGATGAGCCCAACTGTCGTACCTGGGCGAAACGCATTGAACTGAAAGTCATTTTTAAAACAAAAACAATTTTATATTGTAAAAAGTTCAACTAAACAACAACAAAAGAATTTCTCGTTTTTTTATTTCCACACCCCAAATTGTTTCTCGTTTGCGTTCACCCTTTTTTCGTTAAACCATATATTTCGTATTCAAATTATTTGGATTGCTGCGAGTGGCTTTAATGCACATTGAAATGAGTACTTGGGCCACTTCATAAAATGAACCAACGCCATATTACTTTAGTTCTCATTCCAATGTGAGTTTAGGCCATAATCGGATTATGGCGTTATTTCACATTTGAATGAGAATTAAAGCCATTATGGCGTCAGTTTATATGGCCTTCGTTCACGGCACCGTACGTCCGTACTCATATATGTATCTCATATCTGGTGTCTAAGACAAATCTAAATCCAATGTAAGAACAATTGTACCTACACACTATGAATTCCCTCTAAAAATGTTATATGTTCGAAAATCAAGTACGTTAGGTATCGGAGAATTTTTTCCAAGCTATCTCAATCAAATCTAATACTTTTATAATCAAAAAATTATACATTTTTTCATTTAAAAAAATAAATGAAATTGTTGGAATCTACCCCAAGCATTGCTCCTTCGAGCCGGCTATTCAAAACACTAAAACCGAGTTTTAAATTCACATTAATAAATTCACTAATACATAAACTAACAACGTTTTACATATATAAAAGTTGGAGCAAGTGCTTTACGTCATAATTAAAGCACTAAACTCTAGAGTCTCGACGATAAATCTGTAAGACCGACCCAAGAAGAAGTTTCGCACGAAAGTTTACGTCATTGAAATTCAGCATATCAAATTGAACATCACCAGTAAATTTTCCTCACCTACCAAACCACATCTAAAGCTTTTACTATATATAAATGCATCTAAGCCAGCCTACATCAGAGAGGAAAAAAATGACCATCATTACAAATCTACACAATCACCACGCTATATAGCCACAAATTTTAATTAAATCGATCAATTTATCATCTAACTAACATCATTATTTTCATTACCTACTATCGAGCTGCTTCCTGGGCGCCTTTCCTCCGGCCGATTTAAGTACGAACTTAGTACGAACCATTACTTCACTTATATTTTTGTTCACACTTTGCGAACTTTAGGTACACACTTTTTTGTTCAGATAATAAAGTAGCAAAATGGCATCTCTATAATACTAATTTCAAATGAAATTCGTATGCGTTCAGTCGTTTCGTTTGCATTGCATTTTTTTAATAAACAGTAAAATTGTAATATTCGGCTTGGTCCGACAATTAAAAATTATTCACACTTTGCAAATAAAACACAAATTTACTTAGGTATTCAATCACTCACACAATTAATTAAACACTTTCAATTTTCTCTTTTCAAACACAGTATCTTTACTCTTTCTCAGTTCACAATCAATTGAATTCGCTTCGCTTTCGAGTTCCAATATCATTTGTTGCATGAAGATAATTAAGTTATGAATTCGATTTACCCTGTGAATAAGGTATCGATGGTTTTACTGTTTTTCTTATCGCACAATATTAGATATATTGTGGGAGTAGTGGGACCATTCGTTGTCGTCGGTCGTCGCCGTCTCCGTCACTCCATGACATTATGAAATTGAACTTGAGGACTTGGTATCAGATTACTGTACTTCAGCGCATTAACGTTATAAAAATGCATAATGTTTTTATTTGCAGTTCAGAGGAAACTAAAAGTGACTATTTGATATTTTCTTATCGGCGCGGCGGCGTAGGCGATAACGTTTAAAATGCAGTAAATGCACTTTTATTTTTTTGTAAACATGTTGATTGCGGTGGGGAGTTTGAATTTCATCAAACATTCAAGTGCAAACTTGTCAACGAGGGGAACTGAAATGGAGGCAATAATTAAAAGCGGTTTTAGCTAACAGCTTATTATAGCTAATTTAATTGAGTGCCAATAAATTGGCCCTTAGTAGGAAAAGTTGTAACGTTTCACGTTTTTGTGACTATCAAAAAGAGTCAACATAAGAAAAATAAATAGAGTGGCGCGAAAGCTCTTGAAGAGCCAAGGCCTAAGTGGCTTACTCTCATCGACAATTCTCTGAGTGCGTGTGAAGAATTGAGGGGACCTACAATTTAACGCCGTTTCCGAAAGGCAAAGGTGAGAAGCACTTTTTTCATTCGTTGACGAAACTGTGTTTTTGGGAAGCTTATAGTCTGCACTTGTAGCTGCCCGTGGCTAAGTAGTTAGGTGCTTTGGCTGCTAAGCAGAACGTCGTGGGTTCGAGTCCTACTCGTGCCCATAAAGTTTTTATTTCATCTTTCACGGGCACTGCCTCTTGCGAAGAATTGATAAGACTTCCAAGAGTATCAACCTGTTATGAAAAAAGTGCTTCTCAACTTTGCCGTTCGGAATCGGCGTTAAATTGTAGGTCCTCTCAATTCTTCACACGCACCCAGAGAATTGTTGATGGGAGTAAGCCACTTAGGCCTTTGCTCTTCAAGAGCTGTCACGCCACTCTATTTATTTTTATACTCTGCACAACCTGCATCTAAAAACATTACCCGGTCTCGATCTCCTGAAAAAGCTGTAAAATAATTTCAAGCGTTCAATCCTTATCAATTTCTTTCCTATTTTCAGCAACTCCTTACCCATTTCATCCATTCTCGTTGTTTAAAAAAATAAATACTTTTTCAATTCTTCTGATTTACAGCTGAAAAATAGTCTTCCAATTAAAAATTGGACGATATCGTTGGCAAGCACTTCATCCAATAACCAATTTGTCGACAACCGTCCAATGGTTTGAAAATTAGAAAAATTGTGTGTGTAAACGCGTTCACACGACCGGAATAATTCGCCCAATTTTTTGATAGAAAATTAGCTGTCTGTCACTTTTGAAGGAAAAAATTGGGTGTTTACATGATTGAAAGAAAATTGGAGAAAATTTGTATCGAAAAATTGACCAATATTGGAAGATCTTCCAATCGTGTATACTTAGCTTAAGTTCCAACGTTAATCCGAGATTTACTAGATCCAGTTTAAAAGGGAATTTAGAATCTTGTGAAGAAATTAGGTTTTAGAATTTGATTATTGTAAGAATGTAAGAGCATATCACCTAATGGTCGAAAAAAACCTAAGATTTCTGCTTTTTAATTTTTGTTCATTAATTAAAATATTTCAAACCGAACTCGTAAGATCTTTCGGACAATACTAATCGGTCGAATGCAAACTTAGTCTCTTTTTCCTTCGTCCCCATTTCAACGCATTTTCTTTAGAAGCGGTGCATCGGTTTCGGTCAAAGTAAAGTTCCTACGAGATATTTTTCAACATAGGGGCGCCGATGAGATGCTTGCCTATGGCGCCCTCAACGTATAATCCGCCACTGATTGGAACTGAGCAAAGCCGAAATACCATGCTATTGAACGCCAGTAGCTTTCTTTCCTTTTCCATTTCGAAAGTAAATTTCAGTGAAGGCCATTTCGAATTCAAAACATTCATAATAGTATCAATTTAACTTGGATCTATGCATGCAAAAATGTCATCTACATACCTTAGCCAGATCGTTGGTAGTTTTCCCTCTTGTTGCATGCTTTTTACAAAATTTGACATGAACAGATTTGCCAAGAACGGAGAAAGCGAATTACCCACTGTTGTGCCCTGGTTAATTTTGTAAAATTTGTTCAAAAATTGGCAACAATTGTATTCCATGCATAAACAAGCGACGTCATAGTAAACCTTTTTCTTTTCTACGTCATCAAGCCAATCTTTTAAAATTTCCAATGTTTCCTTAATTTGAATACTTGTGAATGATGTTACCACATCAAACAATTCCAGAACCTCAATTTTCTTTTACTTTTAAGTTCCGAATTCGTTCTATGAACTCCGAAGTATTTTTGACGCTTTTGTTTTCAATCTGCGTGTAGTTTTCAAACTCGTTAGTTTCAGAGTTTCAAAACTACACGCAGAAAACAATTAGCAATTTTTTCGGTTGGTGCATCTATATAAGATATAATTGGGCGAATACTCAGTGTTGGTTTATGTGTTTTTGGTAAACCGTATAACTTCGGGACTGACGGATTCGCTACCATAAGTTTCCACTTCACTTTTGGTCCAAACACATGAAAAATCTCTTTTAGAAGTGCGGATGTTCCTTTAACCATACCGGGCAGTGGGTTTTTCTTTAGTTCAAAAAAGTTTTGTGCTGATTTCACACATTCCATTATAACTAAATCTCGTCCTTTGTCCTATTTCATGTAAAAACAGTCTCTTTTTCGAAGTGTCTTGATGATGTTTATGTGTTTCGATTGTTTGTTTTTAATTTTTTGTTCGACCATAACAGCTCTTTGTATTATTGGTTTTGTCTCATTTCTTATATTTGTTTTTGTTGTTTCAGATAAGAACTTGATTCCTGTCTCTATATCTGCAAATATATCTTCCACTGGTAATGTCTTTGATGTTATTGAAAATTGAAGTCCATTTTGTAGAAGATTTAATTCATCGTCATCAAATGAATGAGATGAAATGTTTCTCACAAACTTTTTCTATCTTCTTCAAAATCAAGCCTCCGTTCATCATTCCTTCCACTCGTGTTACTATTGCTAACTAACTTTTTGAACTTTTTATCCAGCTTTTTTCTTTTTCTTAAGCTGGTTTTTATGATTTTGTCACTACACTTATCAAGAAATTCTAACAACATTGCTATATTTATTTAAAACTAGCTGACCCTGCAGACTTCGTACTGCCTCAATCGATAAATAAAAGCTCTAGCCTTTGGTATCCCCCTACTACTCTGCCCGCTACCCTCTACCCGTTAAACCAATACCCACTTCCCGCTTTGCGCTACCCTAGTAACCACTATGATTGTCCCCCTTATTTGCTGATTTTCACGTTAGATTGGCCCAAAAATTTGATTTTACTCAGGCTATACCTATCTAAAGTGAAAATTTTATAAAAATGCATTGAGGATTGAGCGGATATAGAGTCCCTACCGGACATACAAACTTAAGTATGCAGCTTGAATTTTATGCAAAAACTTGATTTAAGGTCTTGAAGTTCTTCGTGCTCTCGCAGAGTTTTCCAAGTTCTTAATCAAACATTTTCCATTTTTCCATTTGAAAATCAATGCACTTACAAATACATGCAATTTTCCTTTTGAAAACCAAAGAGTTTTCCGAGTTTTTCATCAGGAACTTTCTATTTTCCATTCTAAAATTTTCCTCCATGGGGTAAGCCTTGAAGTGGCGGAGCGGCTTACGGTAACTACTACTGCGATGCTTAGAGCTATGCGATCGCGAAACTTGTTTTCGCAGCAGGGCCTCCCATGGTCGACAGGTCGAAGCGGAGTAGGCTGTTACTACTAATTACCCCACAACGAAGGAGTGTTCCCACCAAGGCACTTCCCACGAGGGACGGCAGCGGATGAATTTCTTTTTGGAATGAACGGTGGCGTCCTCAGTTCCAGTTAGGTCGAAATACTTGGTGAACACCTTTACGGGCTACTTCGACATATTTGAAGCTGAGGTCGTAAAAGGAGCGGTTTTCCGGCTTTTGTACTTGGAGTCACATCAAGTACCTGGTACTCCAGGTTGGGGGTTGTACGTCGGGGTGACTTCCCGACTATGTAGAAAAAAGTTAGTTGCGAAGCGACAACAGGCCTCGGAAACGGACGGATACACTGATGACGACCCAAGCAAACGTATAAAGGACAACGAATTTCGGATATGCACGTGGAATGTTAGGTCCCTTAATGGACTGCGTGCTGCCGAACAACTAGCGGAGACCCTCAACTGCTACAAAGCAGATATTACCGCTATCCAGGAAATGCGATGGGATGGACCGGGCGAAAAGAAGATGAAAAACTGCGACATCTACTATGGGGATTGCTACCGGGAGCAAAAACAGCGACTCTTTGGATGCGGATTCGTCGTGGGAAGCAGACTCAGACTCAGACTCAACATCCATAAAGGTACATGGAGATCTCCTGATCAATCAACCGTCAACCAGATTGATCACATTGCGATCGACGGGAGGCACTTTTCCAGCATTCAAGATGTTTGAACTTTCCGAGGAGCCAACATCGACTCGGACCACTACCTCGTCGTAGCCAAGGTAGTGCTACGAATATCCCGACAACGGCCAAAACAAAGAAATGCTGCGAGAAAATTCGACGTCGGACGGCTACAATCGCAAGAGATCGCCAGATCCTTCTCTGATCGAGTGACAAGTAACCTCTTAAGGAGTCCTATGCCGCCAACATCAAGTATCGAAGACCAGTGGCAACATTGCCAGAATGCAGTTAGAGATGCCGCCTCTAATGTGCTGGGTTTCACACAGCCACCAAAACGAAACCCCTGGTTTGACGAAGAATGCAGGCAGGCCCATGCAGCCAAGCAGGAGGCATACAAAGCGGCGCTGCAAAGAAAGACAAGAGCTGCTCGTGAGCTCTACGAGCAAAAGAGGAGAGAAGAACTCCGGCTTCTCAGGAGAAAAAAGAGAGAGCATGAGAAGCGTCAGATCGAAGATGTTGAGAGAGCTAACAGCAGGAATGAAGTTCGGAAGTTTTATCGGAAGGTAAAACAGCTGGCTCAAGGTCATCGAGCAAGAACCGAAGCCTGCAGAGATCATCAAGGGAGCATCATAGTAGAGCCGCAGTCAGTGCTGGGGATTTGGAAAGACTACTTCTGTAGACTGTATAACGGCGACGACGAACAAAACCCCGCCGTCAGACAGGAGCCTTTTATCATACACGATGACAGCCAACAATTCCGTGAACCCGACCTAGAAGAAGTGAAAACAGCAATATCACGGCTGAAATCAAACAAAGCCGCTGGAGCAGATGGTCTAGCTGCCGAGCTGTTCAAAGTCACAGGCGACGAGCTAGATAGGAGCATGCCCCAAATCATCTGTAAGATAGGGTCGGAGGAATGCATGCCCGATGAATGGAACCTCAGCATTGTTTGCCCGATCCTGAAAAAGGGAGATCCTCTAAACTGCGCCAACTACAGAGGAATCAGTCTGCTTAACATCGCCAACAAGATCCTCTCTGCCGTATTATGTGAACGTCTGAAGCCTTTCGTCAACAATCTGATTGGTCCTTATCAATGTGGCTTCAGGCCAGGAAAGTCTACATCGACCAAATTTTCACGTTGCGGCAGATCCTGGAAAAAACCTATGAACTCCAAATCGATACCCACCACCTCTTCATTGATTTTAAGGCCGCGTATGACAGCATCTACATAGACGAACTTTAGAAAGCCATGTCTAGTTTTGGCATCCCTGCCAAGCTCGTTTGCTTGTGCAAAATGACGATGGAGAACTCACGCTGCTCTATCAAGGTTGGCAATGAGCTAACGGAATCATTCGACGTCAAAAAAGGATTCAGACAAGGCGATGCACTGTCGTGCGATTTCTTTAACATCGTTCTTGAGAAGATAGTCCAAAACTCCACCGTCAACACCAGAGGCACTATCTTCTATAAATCTGTTCAACTTCTCGCGTACGCCGACGATATTGATATAATGGGAAGAACACAGCGTGATGTTAATGGCGCCTTTGTGAGGATTGAGACAGAAGCGGCAAAAATGGGTTTAGCGGTAAATGAGGGAAAAACGAAGTACATGCTTTCTTCGAGTAAGGACACCCAACATCGACGGCTCGGACAGAACGTCACAATAGACGCATACAACTTCGAGGTAGTTAAGGAGTTTGTCTACCTAGGCTCCGCTATCAACACGGACAATAACACCAGCGCTGAGATAAGACGAAGAATTACTCTTGATAATCGCTGTTTCTTTGGGCTAAGAAAGCAACTGAGTGGAAAAGCCCTCTCTCGAGCAACTAAGGTTAAACTGTACAACACCCTCATCATCCCTGTCCTGCTGTATGGTGCAGAAGCCTGGACCCTAACAAAATCGGATGAATGTGCCTTAGGCTGTTTCGAGAGGAAAATTCTTTGGCCCCGTGTGCATTGATGGGGAATGAAGAAGGAGATACAACAGTGAACTTTACGGGTTGTACAACGACGTGAACTTAGCCAGAAGGGTCAAGGTCCAGAGACTCAGATGGCTCGGTCATTTAGAGCGCATGGACACCAATGCTCCGGCCCGGAAAGTCTTCGACACTATTCTCGAGGGACGCAGAAGGAGAGGAAGACCGCGACTCAGGTGGCGCACACAAGTGGAAGAGGACCTCAATCAACTTGGAGTGCAAAACTGGAGACAGCTAGCTAGGGACCGAGCTGACTGGCGGAGACTGTTGATTGAGGCCCAAGTTCACAACGGGCTGTAGCGCCACCTTAAGTAAGTAAGTAATTCTAAAATTTTCCAGTTTTCCATTTGAAAACCAATGCATCTACAATTACATGCAATTTTCGCTTTGAAAACCAATATTCGTAATGCGAAATTTTCATGCACGTAGATTGTGGAAACTTAATTCCATGCCTTTTTAAAATATCGATGTTAAAATTTTCTTTTGCCCAGAAAATCATGCCCAAGAATTCGCGTGTAAACATTGACTTGGTCCTCCAAACGCTTAAATTCAGCCTTATATATAATAAGGAAGAATGAAAAGGAAATGAAATGAAATGAAAATAGAGAGACATTTCAAAAAATTGATGTCGCTTCGCATGTCACTCTGAATTTTAAAACACAATTTCGGATAAGTAAAATAAAAATCAATGGGCCTTACTAAAAATCAAATTTAGTGCTAAGGTTAAAAGAAAATCTCAAGATTTTAGAAAATCCGCATACCAATAATGAATTTAATCTCCAGTTTAGTCGTTAGCAATACGTCAAAATTTAATACACGGAAATCCATGTTTAAAGTCGAGCACTAAATAAAAAGTGACTTGTTGTTGTTGGTTCTCACGTTCATTTACGGTGACGAAATCAGAAATAGCAAAGGATGACTTTATGCAAGACTTTTTGGCAAACGACTGCGATGCCGATTATGTTGAGGTTGACATGTAGCTATGTATAAAATTTATAAGATGACCCATAAAGTATTTAAACATTTTCAAATACAGGGTGCGGCACGAAAACTTGCTGATTTGTTTTTGGCGCCAAGTAGGGGGAGTAGTCGGATGTGGGTGGAGAGTGTCTCATTTTTTATGAGCATTCCTGAAGTTTCAACTACGCCGCAGTCAGTCGACATCATGAATTGGACGAAAAAGCAACGCGTATTTGCCTGCGAGGCTTACTTTTCCAACAGTCGTTCCATAATTTCCACTCAACGTGCAACAAAATCGCGTTTACGAAGCTCCTGCTCCAAAACCAATTTGTAAGGATGGAATTGAAGATCCTGGTGAAGAATTCGTCTCACAGTGCGATCAGAAATGCCCAAAGCAAGAGCATTTTTGCGCCCCGAACCCCGGGGAGATCGCAAGACAGAAACGCTCACCCTCTCCATGTTTTCCTCTGTTCTGATTCTCCGGTGTGCTGGATGGGATTTCGTCACGTTTCCGCTCTCCCTGAATGTTTTCACCCACGAAACAATCGACTGCCAGCCAGGAACGCGACCTGCGGGATGGATGTTGAAGCGAGTATGGAAAGCACGTTGAGTGGAAATAAGACTGTTTGAAAAGTAAGCCTCGCAGGCAAATGCGTGTTGCTCTTTCGTCCAATGCATGATGTCGACTGACTGCGGCGTAGATGAAACTTCAGGAAAGCCCCTAAAAACGAGACACTCTCCACCCACATCCGACCACTCCCCCCCACTTGGCGCCAAAAACAAATCAGCTAGTTTTCGTGCCGCACCCTGTAGTTGCAGCCAAAACAACACAACAAATGAGGTTAATCTGTTCGAAAGTTTGCTGACCGGGGAAATATGAAGTCTGATGTTTATGTTTATTAAAATATTATTTATTGTTCTCTTATACATACTGGGATTGTTTATGTTAATGTTCAACTGAATAAAGTACAATGCTAATGAAAAATATTTTCTTTTAAACTGGGTTCTATACATAGTCCCAGTTACATTTGTTGTTAAAGGAATTGGCTCATCCTCTTCAAGGTCGGAGCTTTCTGCATCAGAATCGGAACAACTAACAATATTTGAGTTATCGTTTAGTTACCCTAAGTAAGTAAGATGTAGAAGTATCCACAGTTAAATTCAAATCTCAAATTATGTCTTCATCACTCGAACTCATTATTAAAAATTGAAATAATTTTTTCTTTTGCACGACACCAAAAAATTGAAACAGAGTTTTTGGCGGAAATTCTGACAGTTCATTAACTTTGTTTTCATTTGTAGTAGATTTTGTAATAAACGAAAGAAAAATCTGGAGACTAGTAGACGGTAAGATTTACCGCAACAAAAATCATCCTTACATGATTCTTAAAATCATTTCGGACCATGTATTTGCGTCATGGTTTACTCTCGTTGTGTGTTTTCCTCTCCATCCCAACCTCTCCCATATTTTACAATTTCATTTTTGGCCGTTGTCCTCGAGGGTCATGAGAGTAGCCCTTAGAGGATGACAACTCTAGGTACACCGCATTTGGAGATCGTGCTGAGCCAGCGGACGAGCTGGAGACTCACACGATAAATCGTTGAAACGAGCGAGGAGCGCTACCGAGCACCAAGGCCGTTGAGCCCAACAACCTGTTTAGTCAAATGGCTAATATGCCCAACGTTTTATTAATCATGGCCAGTGAGCCCAACGTATTGTTTTAGTATGGCCCTTGGGTCCACCATAACTTTACTTTAATTCTTAAATTATGTACAGCCGAAATTGAATGTAGCGCTTAGTGTTCCTCCCTAATGTCTTAATCTTATAAGGTCAAACGAATTTTAGATTATAGATTAATTTGAGTTATTGCTTTGGTACTTTCTTCTTCGGACCTCTTCCACAGACAGTTTTTATAGTAGAGTAGCTGAGAGAATGCTCAGGCCAATTTGTTTCAACTTTGATTTTTCTTTTTATTCTTCTAATTTTTCTGGTAGTTTTATTTTTGAACACGGCCATGGATTCGCCTTGTTTTGGGAAAGCTCCAAAATTTAACGAATCCATACAGTATGTGTGTGCGTGTGAGAGGCTCGCCTGAATTCGACATCGGAGTGGTACCGTATCTTTGAATTCAGCGAGAAATCTGTTTGTGTGGGAATATGTGTGTGTGCGTGAGGAGGCCGAAGAACAAGCTTGGATGATGAATCACTTTTTGGTTGGTCTTCAAGTTTAAAAGAAGCAAAAAAGGTTTTTGGTGGAAAAAAGGAAAAACAGAAGTAAATACATAGAAAAGTAAAAGTTGGAAAAGATAGTGGAGTAAATTTTTAAGAAGAAAAGAATAATAGATAGAAAAGAGTTTGTGGAAGGAGTAAGAGGAAAAAAAGGAACAGAGGAGAAATCGCCAGAACGGGGCGACCTTATAAGGATAAGTAGATTGGTGTTGATATCTGTTTATTTATATCTTTTTGGTTTAATTCGTTTGATCTTCTGCGTTCAATCCCAAGAGTTGTGGGAAGCGCGTATTAACTTAAATTTTTCAATTCTTATCATTTTTTTTCCGGGACCGAATAATAGCGGTCCATTCAATCGGTTTCGTTGTCTTGTCTTTTCTTTGCCCTTGAACTTGCAAAATTACTGTTTCTTGCTTTTGATTCTACTGTATAATTTTCATTTAATTTCTTTGAAAAGATTCCTAGGTTTTTATCCGAAGCCTTCTGCCACGGTTTCCTAGGACACCTTTTTTTTTAACAATAAAAATTATTTAACTCCCCATCAGGGATTTAAAACTTTCGTTTCTTTTAAAGTTTTGAAGAAACATTTTACAGCTTCCCGGTCAAGGCAAACGACCCTATAAAAAGTTTCCTGGCGCCCACCCTAAATTCAAGTACGTCCCTGTACTTTTATTTAACCAAATTCAATTCGATTAATATCGTTTTAATCGAATTGTATTTTTATCATATTCGCTTAATTCGTCATTCGTTCTATTTTTCTAATTCAAATAACCCACGCCCAGCTGAGCTAGTCGGTAAGCTGCACAGGTGTTGCAGTTGTTGTTGCAGTGTTCTATTTAGTCTCTCCATTTTTGTTTGTCGTCGTTCGATTGTGACAGCTCGGTCATAATCGAAAATTTCTTGCGCGGTGCCGGTCGCACATTTGATAACTAACTCCGTTTGTTTTATTTACTTTTAATAATAATTGGATTCGTAAAATCCAAAGTTCGCGGTTTTCAAGTAATTAACGTTTCATCCTAAATTTAGTAAAAAAAAAGCATATTCGGTTTCCCTGTGCAAAACACTGCAACAATTTTGGCGCCCAGACGTGTTGGTACACAAAAAAAAAAAAAAAATTATAAATTATTCTTGGATTAAACCTTTTTACATTGTGTGGCATATTTTTATTGGTGAAGTTTGGTGTTCGTTTTTGTAAAATCGTTCCTTTTTTAATTCAATTTTGAAAACTTTCATTAAAGTGTTTTATTTCTCCCTAGGCAATTTATTTGTTTTTGGATATACCTACATAGTGTTCTGTGAGAGTGACAGCAGCAACAGCAGCAGCCAGTTATTGTTAAAAGCAACAACAACAACCACCCTACATTAAAGTGCACGAGTAAGGTTTTTGTTTTTACTCTTCTCTTATGTTTGTTTTCCTTATTAGTGCTTTTTTATCATATACCTATTTCTTACAATTGGGTTATTTGTTGCATTAGCTAACGTTTGTTTTTTTTTCTTTTTATTCTTTTGGAGTGATAGGTATTTTTTTATATTAATTAAATAGTGGATTTAGACATTTTACATAGAAATAAAAACATAGTTTCAGTTTGGTGCTCTCTCGTTTCACATGCATACGGTGCATTAGGTTTAATAGTGTTAGTGAAATTAAATTCTGTTTGAACAGGGCCGCCTACTTTTTTTCTAATAGTACTTTTAGTACTTTATTTGATACTTTTTCGGATTAGGTGATTTGTATTAATTTGGAATTTCAATAATTGTTTTCGTTTTAATTTTAGGGTGAAATTATTTCATTTTAGGCAAATAATTTTTGTTTGAAAATTTAAACCAGTTTAGGGAAAAATATATTATTTCCGATACTGAGTGGTGAAATTTAATTTTTGTGGTCACACTCAGATCATTTAGAACAGAGTTGGGCAAAATTTATTCGAATAATCATTCGAATAATAAATAATCCTTTTATTATTCACGAATAACGAAAAATTTCATTTATTCGAAGAAAATTTATTCCAATGACGAATAAATTTTTTTATTTTTTATTCGAATAACGAATAACGAATAAAATAAAAATAAACACAAGAAATTTGGTAGAACAATTATTATTATTTTTAATTTTTTTTGTCAATTAAAAGTAATTTACATATTTATTTGTTAAAGCTCTTAACATTTGATTTCATCACTACTCTTTGTTCAAACATATTGTCGGACAGTTTGTTTGCTTTTGGTAAGTTTATCATGGTAGCGTATGAAAAAACTCGTTCAACTGATGCAGATGAAGGCAATGGTGTATTGTATTTTGTAAATATCCTTTTAACTTCTGGATAGCGATCCAAAACTTTCAGCGTACGGTCTTCTTCGTCAAAATACTGGGACACTAGTTGAATGTCATTTTCGCTTCCCGAATCTGTTTCAAAGTCGAAATATGGGTTTTCAGGATAAGCAGCCACGCTATTTTCATAATCTGACGTTAGTTTCGTTATTTCTCTTGACACTTCATGTTTGAAAAGTGTTTTGATTCTTCTTTGTTCATGTGGTGCAATACAGGCAAACCATTTGTTCTTGAACCTTGGGTAGGACAGGGTGGCAATTATGGCGTGCTGACCTTTAGGTGTATATAAATCGAAGAACTCTGCAAATCTCGTTTCTGCGCTTCGCCTGTATGCTACTGCTAAATCGTGGCAATACGTGAGTGGAGTGTTCTCTATTTTTTGCAGTTTCTTACGTAATGCCATTAAACAAGGTATCAAAAGTCCATAGTACATTACTTCTTCGCCTTGCAGTATATCTAAAGCCTCGGCAATCGGACGTGAACATGTAATGTACTCGTTAATATATTCATACTCGTGGATGCTAATGTAATCTGTGAGACCCAAAGCTCTATGCAACTGAAGGTTTTTATCTTTAAATGCGTAAATTTGTTTCATTGCGTCGTATAAGCTATTCCATCTTGTAACGCCAGGTTTGCTAAGTGTACGACCTAAGATATTTTGGATAATCTCTGCTGTTCTGGGACGTCCAGCAGCATTCCAAAAGACGTTGCATTTGTTTATGATCTTATGATGCATTGTTGATAAAGAAGTATTATTACTTTCTTTGAGGATCCGATTGGCATCTGTTGTAGCACACAAATTCAGCGTATGAGCAGCACACCTTAAATGGCACCCTAAGGAGATATTCCTAGCTTTTTTGTTAAGTATTTAAACCATGATTGATTGATAAATAAATACCTTGAATCAATCTCCACATCTTCTTCTTCGTCCGAGCTGTCTTCTTCTGAGTTAATCAACTCTGGATCTCGAATGGATACACCAAATTCTTTAAATGCTTTGATGAAGTTTGTACCATTATCAGTCACTGTAGCAACTATCTTTGAAGAACTGATGTTGAATTCCTCGTGAATTTCGTCAAGTATCATCGCAATCCGTTCAAAATTATGAATTCCTGGAAACCTTCTGCAAGCTAGTGTTCTACTTTGTCGTCCGAGGTCTGTATCAATCCAGTGGGCAGTCACACCAAGAAAACTTCTTTTACGACTCGACCATATATCAACAACAGTACATATATATTCCACAGCTTCCAATGTCAGTTTGATTTCGCACTTTTGAAGCACATGTTCATCGTCAATTCTCCTGCTCAGTGTTCTTCGGCTGATGACATTCAATCCATGGTTTTGCAGGCCCAAATTATTTAACATTGTGACAAAAAAAGGATCTTCTACTGCATTCAGCGGAACCATTGAATTGATGAAGAATAGTACCAAGTCATGCTCAAAGTTGAAACGTGGCAATAGGTGATGAGGGGGAAAAGGAAAAGGGATTGGGAACCTAGCAAACCAGTGGGACTAGGAAATGAAAAGAATGTCCGAGGCGAAGGAAGCGGCACGCTTGTAATGCACGGCTGTGCTCGTCGGAATGTGGGGGGGATCTTTCCTCCGTTTCGGACCTCACCCGCTTCAAAACATAAATCGTGCCAGCTGAAAATGATCCACAAATTCTCTTTTCTGCTACTCTCTCTCGCGCCACTGATGTCTGGGCAGCGCGGTCTCTACCCTCCCTTCCTGGAAATCAAAAAAATGTTGAATGACTTCCCCTTTTTCGGTCTATTCGAAAATCATATTCGAGTCATCGTCACCGAACACGCCGCTCAGCCACACCCCCTGAAAATCTCGACCTCAGTAACCCATTAGGCCTTCTCTTGCCCAATGAGGAAAAATAAACAGAAACACCTGGTTTTCATTAACGGGACGTGATTCACATTTATTTAGATTAATAGAAAATATTTGAATTTAAATTGAATGACAGTTGAATTAAGAAATTAATACTAAAAAAAACAAAAGGAAAATACTAACGACCAAAATCGATCCACGCTTTGGAAAGGCGCAAAAAAAATCAAATTCAAAGTTTCCTCTCAGATCTCGTCTTGCGCGCCTTGATCTACTGGCGGCTGACACGCTTTACTAAATTTGTTGGCTCCCTGGGGCCCTACCTATACAGAGCTCTATTTAGGGGGTACAGGTGCAAATCACACGACGAAAACTCGTACTACCCGATTCGTGACCTGCGAGGAAAACACTCGCCAATTCAGCATT
Source organism: Sphaerophoria taeniata (assembly GCA_943590905.1). Taxonomy (NCBI): domain Eukaryota; kingdom Metazoa; phylum Arthropoda; class Insecta; order Diptera; family Syrphidae; genus Sphaerophoria; species Sphaerophoria taeniata. The sequence goes on from OX016540.1 coordinate 268,383,034, forward strand.
CAAAAATTGACAGGATCTCGATTTTAATCCTTAATATTAGCATCAATAAATATGTTAAATAAAAAAAATACTAATACTATAAATAAAACAAGAAATATATATAAATATCACGCCGAGTAATCTTAAAATACAAAAATAATATTACGAATACAAAAAAAAAACAATGATTCGTCGACTGCAGCCCTCGTGTTCCAATTCTCGAGGTTTCGTTTCTGGACTCCTTTTACGGTCTCTTATGAGTGTTTTAATATTTTAACTTCGAGTCGACATTTAAAGCAAATAATTCTTTAGAAACCATAATCACTCGTTCCAATTTCGGGCGCTTTGAGTGTGTTCTTAGTAACTTTTAGCCATCTTATTTCGGCTCATAGGCGAAAATTCTTAATTTTAGGTGCAGGGGTGAATCAGTCGAAAGCGACTCCTGAGGCAACTATCCTCTCAACTTCTTATTTTTAAAGTGCGAAAAAAATACAAATAAAGCCTTTACTTGGAAGCCCGGGTTAGTCACGGGCTTTTCCGACTTAGCTCCCTTCTCTCTAAAGAGACAGTCGACGACGACGGCCGCTTTGGCTTCGAGTTGGACCTCCCGACGATTCACCCCTTTAATGCTCGATTTCACAGACAAATTTTTATAAAAAAAAACACTATCAATCGCACTATCGCACTATCAATTAACTTTGTCTTTGCTAATTTTTTCCCAATTATCTTAGATGTAACGACTTGCCTTGGCCGGTGGACAAAATGGTATTCATCATTACATTGGCCAACATGGTCTTGTGAGGGAACATTCTATTTCCTTAAATCTGGTTTTGCTATTTTACGGTATCATCTCCTCATAGGAAAAAACCGCTGTCGGATTACCGTCAGGTATATAGTCAAAACCAAATTTAAGGAAATAGCTCATGGTCACTTGAGTGGGTTTATTGACCTACATTTGGTTTCGAGTTTTGAGTGTTTTCCTTTCTCCCAGTTCCCACTCGATTTCGAACTCGCGCTTCCCCTCCTAAAAAAAAAAGAAATGAAATTCTGCCAACGTCTACCGTTTTCTTTCGTTTCCTTTTTTCCTTATTGCTCTTATGTTGTTTCTTTTCCTCAAATCATCTTCTCTTTCTAAGGAAATGTCATAAAAATGCAAAAGATCTATTTTGCTTCAAGAAAACAATATCGTCGTTCTTTCTTTCCTATTCCTTCCTATTGCATTATATTTGCATAATTTTCTTAACCTCGTCTCGTGCGGTTGATATCTAGCCAAAAAAAACAATAATCGGAAAAAACCCGAAAATTCCTAACCCCGTCGGCACTCGCGTCTGAACCAAAAAATCAAAGACAAAATGCTTAAATATTCGTTATTGGTAGCCGCAACAAAACTCCGCGTTTGGAATGTTCGCTTAAGAACAGTACAGAGGCGGTGGCGGCTTCCTTAATTCATGAGTTTCAGCTTTCACAACGTGGGGAAGAACCCATTTTTACAAGCCGGGGGTGCTTCGAGCGGTTGTATCGGCAATGTTCTTTCTTTCGATGTTTTATGACTCGATGTTTTCAAAAAATTACTAATAGAGAGAGTAGCAAAAACCAAAAACACTAAACACTTTTTGACGACACGGCAACACAATGTTCGTGAAGTGTCGTCAGCGGGTCGGGCACGTCTCGTCGCTGTTGGAAAGCTTGCTCACGAGCTATCTTACCAAGACTTACGATATGTTCCCTATCCGATGACGACCTCCCGCGAACCAGGAAACAAAAATATCGCTTTCGTAATCGAAGCCGAGGAACATGTCGCGGTTCAATGTAACGTTCATGAACTTTAACGTTGAAGTCATACCGAACCTGATCCCGACCACGAAAACGACGAGGGACTACACAAATAATGCTCTGAGTGTATCCGAGTACGATGTTGAGGCTTGTCGTCGCGATTAATCAGGCTTTCTAATGAGCTCTCTTGAATAAGACTTACGATTCGCCCCCACATCGAAGCGGATACCATCACAACATCAAGGACGGACTAGGACAACACACGTTGGGCGCCATTTGATTTCTGTGTCTAGTTTTAGTGTCGTTTTGTCCAGTTAATTATATAATGTAGTTAGGAATAAAAAATAATGTCAAGAAAGTGTTATTTGTTAGAATATTAAATCACTTTGATTTCTTGGCAGATTTACTACGCTTTCGTGGAACACAGGGCTGCCGACCGGGAAGATAGTTAAGTAAAATTTTTCTGTTTGGAACTTTTTATTATTTTTCGTGTAAAATTCTTATTCTTAATTTTCATTTCAGCTACGATCGCAACAAAGTTTGGTTGTGAAATATTGCTTAAGGTTGAAGTTGAACAATTTTCGTTTAAAGTTTCACTTCGACGTCTCTTTTGTTTCATCTGCTTGGCGTATTGATGATATTCTACAACCGCTTCATCGCCATCATCATCGCTTCATCTCTAATAATTTCCAAGAATTATTAACCGCAGATGGGTGTTTTGTTTTCTTTTTTAAATATATTTACCAAGAATTCGTTGAAATAATTTTCGTCAGCAATAAAGAATGTATGAATGAATTCGAGCGTCTAATCCCAAAGGAAACGTAAGTACAATTTTTTTTAGGTAAACAGACTTATGAAAAAAGGTATATAGTCGATTTTATTCGTTATTCAGAATAACGAATAAAATCACGAATAAATTACGAATAACGAATGAAATCACGAATAATTTATTCGTGAATAAATTATTCGCGAATAAATTAGTGACGAATAATTTTTTATTCGAATAATTATTCGAATAACAATTTTTTCGAATAATGCCCAACTCTGATTTAGAATAACATTTATTAAATTTTATTGTGAGGAATTTTAGAGCAGAGTTGCCAAGTGCAAATATTTAGGTAAAATTTTGTTTTGTGTTGCAAGGGATTTAAATATTCTTTTTATTTACTCTTTTTTACTGAATTTGTTTTTTTTTTACTTTAAATCGAAAAATGGAAATTAATAGACTAGGTCAGGATGAACTCGCCTACGAGATGGAGTGGCGTGGTCTTCCAGTAGCATCAGTGGATGACATGCGAAAAGCACTTAGGGTTGCCATCAAGTTGACACTTAGGGATTCCTTTACCGTTCCTGATTATCCTTTCAGTTTTGAACAGGATAAAGAAGCGGTGGAGAAAAAATTAGTTGAGTTAGGGAAATTATTGGAAAATCGACCTAAGTCGAAATCATCGAAAGAATACTTGAAAATTCTAACTAAAGTTGAGTGGGGGTTACGTAGGTTGGATAGGTCAATACCAGAGAGTGAAGAGCACGAAAAGTGCAAACAGTTTCTTAAGAACAAGTTAGTAATGGCTATGGCACAACTAGATGGTGATGATAGTGGGGATGAGGATAATGAGAGGGATGGTTCTGAAAAGGAGGAAAAGAGGGGTAGGAGCAATGCCAGTAGCCAACAGTCAGACAGACCTCAGTTTAGTGGGTCGGTGAACACCGCTGCCGGTTCATTGACGGCTTTAGGAGAGGCAGGAAATAGGGAAAGTAGGGAGAATCCGGAGTTCGGATTTCGACCTGTTGAACGTGTCTTGGTTCAACAGGAGAGATTCGAACCGATTCATAAGTGGGAGATAAAGTTCACTGGAGAGCGATGTGGAGCCTCGGTGAACGCCTTTTTAGAAAGGGTTGAGGAGAAATGCGAGTCATGCGGGGTTTCGGAAACCCAGTTATTTAGGTCCGCGGTGGAATTGTTTGTAGGAAAGGCACTTATATGGTATAGGGCTATTAGGGCTTCGGTTAATTCGTGGTCGGAACTCGTCAGTGAGTTGAAACTGGAGTTCTTGCCACCGAATTACGACGATTGCTTGCTGGAGGAGATAAGGCATCGTACACAAGGCCAAGATGAGTCCATCGGGGTGTATGTGGCTACGATGAAAAATTTATTTAGTAGGCTTTCAGAACCTCTGTCTGAAAAAAGAAAGTTGTCAATGATTCAAAGGAATCTGACTCCTTTCTATCAGACACAGCTTGGTCGGGCGAGGCCAAATACTGTGGCTGACCTAGTAGCGTTAGGTAGGGATTTGGAGGCGGTTCGTGCCAATGTTGAGGATTACGTTCCCCCTCCAAACAGTAGAAATAGGACTTTGCTAGAACCGGATCTAGCATACGTAGGTGTTGGCCCAATTCATCCGGAAGTTTCGGTTGTCGTAGACGACAATCAAGTTGTTCATCAGGGTCAGGTGTCGAACACGTTCCGAAACCAAGGTCGGGATGGTTCGACAAACAATAGAAGTAGGAGTAGGTTTGAGCACCCAACAGTTTCGGTTGTAGAAGACAACCAAACTGCTAATAGGAATGGGAATCAAGGTCAAGGGTCGAATCCGTTCAGGAATCGTGGCCCTTTGACCAATGGAAATAGGCAGGCTAATTCGCAGAATAGTAGTGTAGGGCGTATTAGGTGCTATAATTGCAATGGAGAGGACCATTTTGCAAATAGGTGTTCCGCTGTAAGGCGTTGTTATGGTTGCGGTAGGGTTGGAGTTACACGGAGTAACTGCCAACAGTGTTCGGGAAATGGGGACCGAACTCTCGTTCCAGCAGGGCGAGAAGTTCGCAGGACTTAGGAAGGTTACCTGCTGGTAACCAGTCGGGGGTCGTTAATTTAGGTTTCACGCTTGAGCAGGATGGTAGGGACCAACGGCCATATGTTGGCATTGAGATTTTTGGAGTTAAAATGTTAGGGCTATTAGATTCTGGTGCTTCACGCACAATAATAGGTAGGAATGGATGGGAAATTTTGAAAGGTTTAGGGACACAGTTAGGGAAAACAAAGTTAGGAAATGTTATTTTAGCGGATGGTGCAGGTATTGGAGTGGAAGGGGTTGTTTCACTCCCAATTAGGTTAAAAGACAAAGTGGTTTTAATAGAGTGCCTCGTTATTCCGCGCCTTCCCCACAAATTGATTTTAGGGGCCGATTTTTGGGCTCTATCGAGAATTGTCCCGGACTTAAAATCAGGGGAGTGGACTTTCTCGAACCAAAGTGCGTTGGCTTCGATATCCACGGCGGATCATTTAACGGAATTAAACGAGACCCAAAGTAGGCAGTTAGATTAAAAAGAAAGATGGCTCGTATAGGTTTTGTGTAGATTATAGGAAGTTGAATGAGGTTACGGAGAGAGATGCTTATCCTCTTCCGTATATTACGGCCATTTTAGATAAATTGAATAATGCTAGGTTTTTGAGTTCGCTGGACATTGAGTCTGCATATTGGCAGATTCCAGTCGAACAGGATTCGCGAAAGTATACTGCTTTCACAGTGCCAGGCAGGGGTTTGTTTCAGTTTCTAAGGATGCCGTTCGGATTGAATAACGCACCCGCAACTTGGCAAAGATTTATAGATCAGGTTTTAGGGGCAGAGTTAGAACCATATGTTTTTGTCTATCTCGATGATATAATCATCGTGACAGATACTTTTGAAAAACATATGGAAGTTTTAGATGAGGTTTTTAAGAGGTTAACTAAAGCAGGTTTGAAAGTAGGTATAGGGAAAAATGTAATTTTGTTAGGCCTTCTCTAAAATTTTTGGGCTATGTCGTTGACAAAAATGGTCTCCACATGGATCCAGAAAAGATAGAGAGTATGTTAGGTATTCCCTCGCCAAAGAATGTCAAGGAAGTTAGGAGTTTTATCGGCACGGTATCCTGGTACAGGAGATTTATACCAAACTTTGCGAGTTTGATAAAACCGTTGACCGACCTTCTCAAAAAGGATAGGAAATTTATTTGGAGTGGGGAGTGTGAGGAGAGCTTTAGGAAAGATAAAGAGTGTCTAGTGGCTGCACCAATCCTAACGTGTCCGGATTTTTCGAAGCCGTTTGTCGTTCAAACTGATGCTTCTGACTTTGGGATTGGCGCAGTACTTACACAAGATTTTGAGGAGGGGGAAAAAGTGATTTGCTATTTGAGCAGATCACTTAATAGGAATGAGAGGAACTATTCGACCACAGAAAAAGAGTGCTTAGCTGTTCTGTGGGCGATAGAGAAATTGCGGCCATATCTGGAGGGGGTGAGATTTAAGGTTATAACCGATCACCACTCTTTGATATGGCTTAGTAAATTGAAGGATCCAGCGGGTAGATTGGCTAGGTGTGCTGTGCGTATGCAGCAGTTCGAATTCGACATTGTTCATAGGAAGGGAAAGGATATGCCAGATATGCTTTCTAGAAGCGTACCAGTTTTATCTGGGATTTCAGAGCCCAAAATTGATCCTTGGATAGGGAAAATGATAGGAGAGGTGGAAAAGAAACCGTTATCTTTTCCATCTTGGCGAGTGGAACAGGGAAAATTATTTAAATTTGTTAAGCCGAACCATATCGTTGTGCATAGTAACAACGAGTGGAAGTTAGTAGTTCCAAAGGATGATAGGAAGAAAGTTTTAGAGGAGAATCATGACCATCCGTTAGCAGGGCATATGGGGGTAAAGAAAACATTTGCTAGAGTAGGAGAAAAGTATTACTGGCCTAAAATGAGGTCAGATATTACGAAATATGTTAGGAATTGTAAAATTTGTCAAAGTGTGAAACCAATTAATGATAAACCGGCTTGGTTAATGACAGAGAGAAAGGGCGTAGTAAATCCTTGGGAAATGGTTTGTGTAGACTTGGTGGGTCCACTTCCAAAGTCGAGTAGGGGTTTTGTCTATATCCTCACGGTTGTAGACTATTTTACAAAGTTTCCGTTGTTGTTCCCTTTGAGGTCTGCAACAGCAAAGTCTGTTTGCAAGGAGTTGGAAGACAATGTCTTCTTGTTGTTCGGCGTACCCAAATTCGTTGTATGTGACAACGGTCCTGAATTTAAGAGTAGGGAATTGAAGGCCTTATGCGATAGTTATGGTTCCACAATTAGGTTTACAGCTCACTACCATCCCCAGGCTAATCCGGCGGAGCGGATTAACCAAATTCTGAAGACAACTCTTAGGGCATATGTTAGCGAGAACCATAGGGCTTGGGATTCGCAGTTGGCGAAAGTTGCGTGTAGTATTAGGACTGCACAGCATGAGGTGTTAGGTGTATCACCGTACTACGCGAATTTCGGTCGAGGAATGGTGACTTTTGGAGGCGATTCCTTAACCACCACTCCGAACAGTAGCGGCGATAATACGGTTGATACTAGGGAACAGTTTAGGAAGCTTAGGGAAGAGATAGGGAAAAGATTAGAGTCGGCAACCAAAAAGGCGGCGAAAAATTACAACCTTCGTCGGAGAGACGTTCAGTTTCTACCGAACGAGTTGGTTTGGCGACGAAACTTTTCGCTATCAGAAGCGGCGAATTATTACACGGCCAAATTAGCGCCGAAATTTGTAGGGCCGTTTCTCATTAAGAAGCGCGTCTCCCCTTGGACTTACGTCCTGGTAGATGATAAGGGTACGGATAGAGGTACCTGGAACGTTAAAGACCTTAAGCCTTACTGTGATGATTCGCAAGATTAGTCGTGTAGCGGATGAGCTGCGCTAAGTGGTACTGAGAGCCTTAAGGCTCTGTGATGTATAATCTCTCGCAGGGGGTGATTGAGAAATTGGGTCATAGGGATTCATCCTTTGTGTTGTCCTTATAGTTACTTCGCTTTCATTACTGAAAGCCAGCTTTCACTCCTCGGTAGGTAAGGGTGGGATTTGTTACGGTAAGATTTACCGCAACAAAAATCATCCTTACATGATTCTTAAAATCATTTCGGACCATGTATTTGCGTCATGATTTACTCTCGTTGTGTGTTTTCCTCTCCATCCCAACCTCTCCCATATTTTACAATTTCATTTTTGGCCGTTGTCCTCGAGGGTCATGAGAGTAGCCCTTAGAGGATGACAACTCTAGGTACACCGCATTTGGAGATCGTGCTGAGCCAGCGGACGAGCTGGAGACTCACACGATAAATCGTTGAAACGAGCGAGGAGCGCTACCGAGCACCAAGGCCGTTGAGCCCAACAACCTGTTTAGTCAAATGGCTAATATGCCCAACGTTTTATTAATCATGGCCAGTGAGCCCAACGTATTGTTTTAGTATGGCCCTTGGGTCCACCATAACTTTACTTTAATTCTTAAATTATGTACAGCCGAAATTGAATGTAGCGCTTAGTGTTCCTCCCTAATGTCTTAATCTTATAAGGTCAAACGAATTTTAGATTATAGATTAATTTGAGTTATTGCTTTGGTACTTTCTTCTTCGGACCTCTTCCACAGACAGTTTTTATAGTAGAGTAGCTGAGAGAATGCTCAGGCCAATTTGTTTCAACTTTGATTTTTCTTTTTATTCTTCTAATTTTTCTGGTAGTTTTATTTTTGAACACGGCCATGGATTCGCCTTGTTTTGGGAAAGCTCCAAAATTTAACGAATCCATACAGTATGTGTGTGCGTGTGAGAGGCTCGCCTGAATTCGACATCGGAGTGGTACCGTATCTTTGAATTCAGCGAGAAATCTGTTTGTGTGGGAATATGTGTGTGTGCGTGAGGAGGCCGAAGAACAAGCTTGGATGATGAATCACTTTTTGGTTGGTCTTCAAGTTTAAAAGAAGCAAAAAAGGTTTTTGGTGGAAAAAAGGAAAAACAGAAGTAAATACATAGAAAAGTAAAAGTTGGAAAAGATAGTGGAGTAAATTTTTAAGAAGAAAAGAATAATAGATAGAAAAGAGTTTGTGGAAGGAGTAAGAGGAAAAAAAGGAACAGAGGAGAAATCGCCAGAACGGGGCGACCTTATAAGGATAAGTAGATTGGTGTTGATATCTGTTTATTTATATCTTTTTGGTTTAATTCGTTTGATCTTCTGCGTTCAATCCCAAGAGTTGTGGGAAGCGCGTATTAACTTAAATTTTTCAATTCTTATCATTTTTTTTCCGGGACCGAATAATAGCGGTCCATTCAATCGGTTTCGTTGTCTTGTCTTTTCTTTGCCCTTGAACTTGCAAAATTACTGTTTCTTGCTTTTGATTCTACTGTATAATTTTCATTTAATTTCTTTGAAAAGATTCCTAGGTTTTTATCCGAAGCCTTCTGCCACGGTTTCCTAGGACACCTTTTTTTTTAACAATAAAAATTATTTAACTCCCCATCAGGGATTTAAAACTTTCGTTTCTTTTAAAGTTTTGAAGAAACATTTTACAGCTTCCCGGTCAAGGCAAACGACCCTATAAAAAGTTTCCTGGCGCCCACCCTAAATTCAAGTACGTCCCTGTACTTTTATTTAACCAAATTCAATTCGATTAATATCGTTTTAATCGAATTGTATTTTTATCATATTCGCTTAATTCGTCATTCGTTCTTTTTTTCTAATTCAAATAACCCACGCCCAGCTGAGCTAGTCGGTAAGCTGCACAGGTGTTGCAGTTGTTGTTGCAGTGTTCTATTTAGTCTCTCCATTTTTGTTTGTCGTCGTTCGATTGTGACAGCTCGGTCATAATCGAAAATTTCTTGCGCGGTGCCGGTCGCACATTTGATAACTAACTCCGTTTGTTTTATTTACTTTTAATAATAATTGGATTCGTAAAATCCAAAGTTCGCGGTTTTCAAGTAATTAACGTTTCATCCTAAATTTAGTAAAAAAAAAAGCATATTCGGTTTCCCTGTGCAAAACACTGCAACAGCATGGGAGAACAATTGTCACAATTGAATTGTGCAACATTTATAAAGTAGGACTTTTGTTTGTTTGTTAGTTTATCGACTACAAACATACAACCGACAAACAAACAAAAATCTTACTTTATCATATTAGTATAGAATTATAGATATGAGGTTTTTGAAAAAAAAAAAAAAAAAAAAAAAAAAAAAAAAAAAAAAAAAAAAAAAAAAAAAAAACAGTTATGTAAGTGTTAACTTAAGGAAAAAAAATATAAAAATAAACCGCAAGTTAAGGAACGTAACATTTTAAGCTCATTCATACAAAAAAGACAGCAAAATTACGCAGCTTGAAATAAAATGAGAAATATTTTTGCAATGTTACAAAGCGTACCTACGTCTTTTAATTTAAATATCAATGTTTCATTTATTATCGAACTAGTATATCAATTTAAATTAATAATGGCCAGTTGCACCAAACGCTTTTAAATATTTATCGCTTCGTTAAATTTTAAAATGGCATTTATCGGTTGCTCCAACCAATTTTAGTTTTAAAAGGCCGATAAACAAGCCGATAAACTAAAATGCCATTTTCCTCCAGATAAATTTTAAAACCGAGTTTTAAAGCGGAAAACACAAAGCTGCTTTGCTGTTAGCGCTGACTCCGTTACGCTTCTATACTTTGGATTGAACTTAGATTGACATCAGTCATTTTACTTATTTTATTTTATGTTCGTCAAACATACTTTCTCCAGATTTTCATTTTTTTCTGTTTTTTGAAAACAAAACCGACAGCTGAAGCGAAAAGGAAGTAAAAATTAAATAAAATTTTCACACAAACAAACAAGAAAACATATCGGTGAGCAAATTTATATGAAAAAGTAGAAAACATTTCTACTTTTGCTATAGCTTTTGCGACGTTACGTTTATGTTACGGGGTTCTCACAGTATGTCAAATCAAAGTCTGAGCAACAAAGCTGCTTTGTGATACCTAAGTTGTTAGCAATTCCTATGCTTGAACTTTATACGTCACTCAACGCTAATAGCAAAGCAGCTTTGTGTTTTCCGCTTAATGAAAATATATAAAAAAAAACATTTCACTTTTGACAGGATATTTCAACGTTACAAATACGATTCAAAAACATAGTTGAATTAAATAGATCGCTGGATATGAATAGGTAAAATCCATTATTTTTCTCCTTAATTATTTCTTATTCAATGAAAAAAATTACTACAGAATTTTAGATTGGTCATCCTCCTCATCTGATGATGATTTATTTGCGGAAGTAGCAAGACGTCAAAGAGTTCTTCGAGTTCACAGGAATCCATTTAGTGAATTCGACGATATGGATTTCAAATTTAGGTTCAGGGTTTCCAAACAGTGCGTATATCAACTTCTGGGATGGAGCCGAAAAATTTGAGAAACCACCCCGTAAGTGCGAAAAACCAATTGCTTATTACATTGCTTTTTTTACCACAGGCTCTTTTCAAATCTGTGTTGGAGATATGTTTAATGTTCATAGATCCACAGTTTGTCGAATAATACGAAAAGTTACCCATCACCTAGCCATGCTAAGGTCTACCTTCGTTTCAATGCCAACAGATCGAAATGAAATTATGAAGATTCAAAATCAGTTTTACCAACTACCAAGATTTCCTGGAAGCCTGGAAGTGCTCACGATACAAATATCTTTGACGATTCTCTTCTAAGGGCAAAATTTGAGAACAACGAGTACCCCAATTGCTACTTGCTCGGTGATGCTGGATATGCATTAAGAAATTACATGTTGACCCCTCTTTTGAATCCTCGAACACCAGCAGAAATGGAATACAACAAGTTTCAAATCAAAACTCGGAACACCATTGAAAGAGCATTTGGAGTTTGGAAACGAAGGTTTCCCTGTTTATCAATGGGTATGCGAGTCGAAATGACAACGGTCTTAGCTATTATTGTAGCAACAGCAGTGCTCCATAACATTGCAATTGAGTTAGGTGAAGATGTGCCCCCGATTGACCCAGAAGTACTTTTGCCTGTGTTCGAAGAGGTTGTAATGCCAATTTTCGATAATGTTGAAACTGAAACCAATAGCTATAGTTCATCAACCCGCTCGGTTTTGATCGACACCGTTTTCTGCAGGTTTTGAACAAAAAAATACACACATAAGGCTTGAAGTCAAGCACGCAGATTGATTGAAATTAAGTTCCCGTATTTAGAAACAGAACGACTATCACAAATTACCATTAATTTGTATCATCATCATGCATATGAATGAAAAAATAAACAATGTAAATAATTTGAACAAAATGTTGAATTTATTATTTTATTTTTTTTAATGTTGTCGAGTATTATCGAGCAGTGCATCAATTTTTTTAATTTGAAGCTCCACTTCAAGAATTTCAAGCTCCTTATCAAGTTTTTTTTTTTTTAGTGCCAGCAAGTCCTCATATTCGTGTGGTATTTTAATATTTTTTGCTTTATTCTTTCGAGCACGCTGAATTAAATTTTGCTTAAATTTTTTTATTGGCGGTGATTGAATGTTGATATCAATTTCAGGAGGCGGAAGAATGGTATCCATTAAATATTCTATTTCTTCTTGGTGTTGACTGCTGTTAATAATTGATGTTGGTTGTTTTGGTGAGGTTAGCTCTGGAGTTGTCTCCACTTCAAGAGTCTCTACTGTAAAGTCTACAAGCTCTTCCAATTGCCGTTCTATCTCAAAGTCTGAGTTCGAGTCATATTTATTTGTAGGAGGGACGAATTGAAAGCCACCAATCGCAGCTATTTTTTCCTGCAAACATGTGAGCTTATATGATGACGGTCCACCTCCAGTTTTATGTAAATCAACCTTTAAACAAATAAATTTTCAAAACGTTAAATTTTTATCTTTGTCGCCCGCCTATAACAAACCAAAATCAATCAATTTAATTTCCAAACCAAGGCATGACATAGCCAGGCCCTGACTAGGAAAAGAGTAGGTACTCCACTTGGGTAAAGAATTCTTCAACGGTATTGAGGAACTCCCAGAATTTAAGATCAAAGATTTGATCTCATACCTCAATAACACAAAGTGGCTTTAGCCCCTCCCCTCTTTATTTCTCCCTCATGAAATGGCACTATGAGATAATAGGCCGTAGGGTAGGAGAATAATACAACATTATACACTGCCGGTCATAAGGTTAGAAGCAGGCATTTTTGAGAAGTAAAATCGACATTTCTCCCGTTACATGATGCATGAGAAAAAAATAACTATGGTAAATGAGAGACTGTTTTGTTAACAACAAAATATAGAATTTGGGTATAGGAGAGATTTGGCTAACGGAACTTTTATGACAAATTGTAAGTTAGGTCAAGAATATGCGAATATAAATCGGGTCATTAGATTAGAAGCACATCAAATAAATGAAAATAAAATGCAGTTATTTATATTTTGTTATTTATTTTAGCTTTTATTAGATTTTTTAATAATGTGTGCTGCCACCAGTCTTCAAAATAACTTCAAAAATTCTATCTTTTAAGGATTAATAAAGAGATTCCAAGTAGTCCAGTGAAATCTCACTCCAGGCCAATTTGATGGCATGAATTAGGGCTTCTTTGTCATCGTATTGTTTCCCTCCCTCATATACCTTACGTGTAAGCCAGCCCCACACTTTTTCAATTATGTTAAGGTCCGGGGAATATGGTGGCCAAGGTAGCAAGTGGACGTTTTGGCTTGCAATGAAGGATTTTACCTCTCGGGCTGTGTGTATGGGAGCGTTGTCCTGCTGAAAAATCCATGGAATTGGTCCAAAAATCTCGCAAACTTTGGGGAATACTGATTCCAGCATGGCTTTATAGGTTTTCCCAGTCATTTTGGTATCTTGGACTACCAAGTCTATAGCGCCATAAAATGAAATTGAGCCCCAGACCATAACGCCTCCATGTCTGCTATGGTGACGGTTTAAAAACCGCTTCTCTTTCCTCAGGTCATGGAAATAATAATTATAACCATCTGGCCCATCTAGGTTAAATTTTTTTTCGTCTGAAAAAATAACCTTCCGCCAATCATTTGTGGTCATTCCAATTTGCACATCCCAGCTCATGTGATCTTTCGCGAAACACAAGCGTTGCTTCTTCCTTGCGTCATTAAGTGGTGGTTTTTTTTTAAGTTTCATGCGCTTTAAGTGTTTAGCGTGGCGAATCGTGCGTTTCACAGTGGATAAGCTGGCCTTAACATTAGCTCTCTCCCTAATTTTAGCTGCCGATAAAGCTGAATTTGACGCTATTCTAAGAATATTTCGCGTTTCCCGAAGTGTTAAGACTGAGGAAGTGTTTCCTTTATAATTTTTCATGTAAGCCGACGGATTTTTTAAATAATTGCCGACACAATGATCACTTCGATTTATTTTTCGGGCTATAGCACGGCAAGAATGACCTTCAGAGCAATAAACGTCTATTTTTGCCCTTTCCTCCACTGTCAAACATTTTTTCTTGCCCATTTTAATTAACACGCAATCAAGAACAATTATTAATTTATAAAATATACCGCTTAAACCAAAAAAAAAATTATTCACTTCACAAAACAACGTTGATTTGTTCACTGCTTCTAATCTAATGACCCGATTTATATTCGCATATTCTTGACCTAACTTACAATTTGTCATAAAAGTTCCGTTAGCCAAATCTCTCCTATACCCAAATTCTATATTTTGTTGTTAACAAAACAGTCTCTCATTTACCATAGTTATTTTTTTTCTCATGCATCATGTAACGGGAGAAATGTCGATTTTACTTCTCAAAAATGCCTGCTTCTAACCTTATGACCGGCAGTGTATATAGGACTGTACGTGCGGAACAAACGCAATCCATAACCCATTTTCAAATCCATTTAGAATCTCACGAGGTATGGTATCAAAACGGCACACTCAGCGCTAATTGTGTCCTGCGCGAAGTGGGACAGCTATTTCTACCTACCTACCTAAAATAAATCGAGTGGCCCGACAGCTCTTGAGTGCGTGTGAAGAATTGAGGGGACCTACAATTTAACGCCGATTCCGAACGGCAAAGTTGAGAAGCACTTTTTCATGACAGATTGATACTCTTGGAAGATTTGTCAGGTTTTTGCAAGAGGCAGTACCCGTGAAAAATGAAATAAAAACTTGGCCTGAGTAGGACTCGAACCAACGACGTTCTGTTTAGCAGCCAACGCACTAACTAAGCTACGTGCAACTGCCTACCTACCTATCTTTGTTTGACTGCATGAATCAAACTTACTTTATTGTTGGATAGCTGCTTCTTGGTGCTGCATTTCATGGTGTCATACAGATACAGCTGGCCTTAGTTGATTTGGTGTTTGTAATGATATTGTGTTAATACTGCACTGAACCAAAAAAGGTGGTGAAAACAACTAAATCGCAGGTTAAATCAACGAAAAGTAGGTTAATATACACCCTACTAATCCGTTTGTTGAATTGAATAATTCATTTATTCAATTTGAATATTTGGTAGTCAGCTGTGAATTTGAAGAAATTTCGTCAAATCCACGAATCTTTTTTAGTTAATTATTTATTCAATTCTACTAATTAAGTTCGTTAATTTGACGAATTTTTTTTAAATTTGAATAAAAGAAATTAGTCAAATTGAATATTAACTTAATCAATTTGACTATAATAACCGTTGTGAATTTGATGAAATTTTTTTCAATTGACTTATTAGTTTAGTCAATTCAACTTTTTGTTTATTTGGTTTAAATAAAAACGTTTGTGTTTTCAACAAGAAAAATATTCAATTTCACCATGCATTCTTCAAACCAACTATAAGATAGCACGTATTTGTTCTTATCAAGCCAAATACAATTGAAAATCAGTAATGGTAGATGCCTTACTCAATCCGTTGATTAAGATCTAAACAAGTTAAGTAAAAGCAGCTCTGGATGAATGCTGAAAAAAAAACCAAAGTAATAACGACACCTTAATAACGACAACAACGAAATTACTTTAGATTATTTTATTTTTCAATAAACACAGTTTTTTTTTTATTTCATTGATTGGATCAAACAATTGATGGCGGTACTTTCAATGTCGTACTCTGTTCTTAAATTGTAAAAAATATTTTTGGATGAATGTCCAAACAAGCACTGACGGTGCTGGATATTCAAGATTAAAAACTTGAAAATTTTTAAAACATATATCAAACGCATAGATTGCTGAATTCATCTTACATTTAATTCCATCGATGTAAATGATGATATCCATTGGGTTTAAAATGTCCCCAGTGAGGAGCACAAATGGCTTGATTCGCATATTTTGGTCCATCCTTTCCTTTATATGCTCCTCACGTCTCCGATGGACAATTTTGATTTTTTATTATTTTCGCCAGCCGGAGGTTTTTTTTTTTTTTTTTTTTGATATTGAAATGAGAACGTTGTGGAAAGAAAGAAAGAAAGAAATGTATAAGCACCAAATTATTGGTCTACAAAGTACAAACAAAAATATAAAAAGTTTATAACTCACCAAAAAGTCTGTATTAACAGCAAGGTGTATGTAACAACCACAGCACTTAGGACACAAAGTACACAAACTAAACACAACACACAATGAACACTTTATTTTTACACGTTTTTAATTACAAACTTTAGCTCCGTACGGTTCAATTGTTTGATAAGAAGTAACTATGTATACTGAATGTTGCATTTTTTATTTAACTTACGCGAAAACAAGAAAAAGTCGCAAGCACGTTGACGAAGTTTATTCAAATCTTGGAATTTTTCGTTAATTTTGCAGAATGCGTAAATCGGTTAACGAAAATTCTTCAAATATAAATAATTCTTCAAATATAAAAATGTTTCGTTGATTAAGTAGAATGCTTAAGAGCTAAGGGCATAATGAATATTTTTTTTTCAATTTTAACGAAAAAATTTCAGTTTCGAATAAAAAGAAATAGTCAATTTGAATATTTTCTTAGTAAATAACAAACAAAGTGCTTGTTGATTGAACGAAAATTCTTCAACTACAAATTATTAGACCCGGAAAAAAAATAACCGAAGAGTTATCTAAATTGAATAATGTTTAGTTGATTTGAATAAAATTTTTTACGAAATATCTTCAAATTTCTTATATATTTCGTCAATTCAACTATTGTTTCTTCCGTTAAAAAGTTAACTAAATAAATTATTCACTTTGAATAAATTTCCTTATTTTCGTAGATCAGCTTGTTGATTTGAATAAAATATTTACAAAAAATCATCAATTTCGTAATATTCTTTAGTTAATATGTTACGAAAACATTTAGTTGATTTCACCTCTTATATTTGGTTCAGTGTGTCAGCCAAATCATACTGTCGTCACTTAGTTTTAGCATAATTATACTGTCAATTAGTTTATCACAAATTATACTATGAATCTAGGTATCTGCGATACATAAATTAATCATTATTATTAAAAGCACTGATGTGAATGAACGTCAATATATTACAAAGAAACTTATATGATAAAATTAAACTATTAAAATTAATCTTAAAAAGTAGTGTTTTATTTACTTTTACATGGTGTCAGAAGTAAATCTTAAAATTCACTTGGAAAAAGAAACAAAAAACATTAATTTTGGTGCACGGAAAGATAGAAAAGAAATTGTGCTCTCAGTAGTTTGAACATAACCTCACATACAATCGTGAACAGTATTGTGAAATCGATTTGAGAATTTTAATCGGAACTGTTTAGCATCGGATTGGGAAAATTATTCATTGGAGTAAAGTGGTCGTCAAAATTTTCAAATGGCAGAAGCACGAAAAGAATTGAAAGAACTGGACTGTTCTAACTTGTCATCGGATTGGAAGAATTGGAAACGAGATTTTTTGGTTTACATGATCGCCAACAATAAGAATACTCAACCAGAAGCAACAAAAATTGCCATATTTCTGTGGTTAATTGGTACAAAGGGTGCGAATATCTACAATACGTTGTACCCGAATGATGGTTCAGAAAACTCGCTGTTGGGTTCAAACACGGTCGATCGCATAATTCCGGCAGCTGATGGTCAACCAGAACGCGTTGTGCAAGATGTTTAACAACGCACATTATCTGAAGTGTTAAAGAAGTTCGATGAGCATTGTTTGCCACAAAAGAATGTCGCTATGGAATCATACCGTTTTAACAATTTGGTCCAAAAAGAAATACAAACATTCAATGAATTTTTAACGGAATTGCGCACTCAATTGGAACGCTGTGAACACCGATGCACATGTGGTATTTCGTATGAAGACAGAATGTTGCGTGATCAAATCATAACTGGTGTTTTTGACAAAAAACTGCAGTTGAAATTGTTGGACGGTCGAGATGAAAAAGTCGAACGAGTCATTGATATCGCAAAAACCTTCAATTCAGCTAACGTCAACAAGGGAATTTTGGACTCCAAAAAGCTATTAGTGGCATCGGTATCTTCATCAAATGAAGTGGATGCAATTAATTCAACAAAACGTTTTTGTTTCAACTGTGCCAAGCCATGGGATCCAAAGCACAATGCTGTTTGCAAGGCAAAGGATTGCCGTGGATGCTCCAAAAAAGGGCATTTTCAGACCATGTGTCGCAAATCAAAGGGAAAGCCGGTGGGTTCTACAGACAAGGTCGGAAAATAAAAGCGTTGCTTGTTTAAATTGGAGTGATCTCACAGGTAATTTGGTTGACAGTAGTAATGTTATTGAAAACACGCTTAGTTGTATGAAATTCATTTATAGAATAAATTCAAATGAAAATAGGAAGTGGACTAAGGCATATGAAATAATGGGTGAAACAGTAGTACCTATTTAAAATCGACACCGGGGCTGATGTCAATTGCGTTCCTGCGAAATTGATCAAAAAATTTAACCTTAAATTTAAAAATCGGAAAAATGATTTCTCTGTTTTTGACTATAGTAACAATAGAATTAGTATTCACGGAATTATTGAATTAGAATGTATTGATTTGGATCTGAAAACTAAACATAGGGCGGATTTTATTGTTGTTGATGACAATTTTGAACCAATTCTTGGGCTTGAAACTTGTATTAGATTTAATATCATTAAGCGAATGGATGTAAATGCTATTGGTTGTGATACAAAGGAAACATTTTTCAAATGTAATAGTGACCTTTTTAGCGGACTTGGCAAATTTCCTGGAAAGTTTTCAATAATTTTAAAAGAAAATTCTCAACCTGTCTTGCAATACAAAAAACGAATCCCACTGTCACTGGTGGACAAATTGAAGATTGAACTTGATAACTTGGTCCAAGACAACATCATTTCACCTGTGCACTACCCGACGAATTGGGTAAATAACCTACAAATTGTAGAGATGCCAAATGGTATCTAAACTTCGTATTTGTTTAGATCCGAAACCACTTAATGCGTGTATCCAGTAGCGTAGCGTGGCGGGGGCAGAGGGGGTAAATGCCCCGGGCGGCACTTGTTTGAGGGGCGGCAAAAAAAAGGTTACCAAAACAAAAAACCTTGCACTTGTTTGAGGGGCGGCAAAAAAAAAAGGTAACCAAAACAAAAGAACCGTGAAATAATTTTCGGTAAACAGAATTTCGTATGGGGTGGCATCCAATCGACCTGTACCTGTATCAAACTGAGGAAAAACTCTTGGCGAATAAATAAAAAAAAATGGCAAGAAATTCTTGTTAGAATGGTTGCCTTCATTAAATTCCTAGCAAAACAAGCTTTAGCTTTTCGTGGCCATAGAGAAGACCCTCCAAGCTCTAACAGAGGCAACTTCTTAGAGCTAGTACATCTCATCTCAAAGTATGACCCAGTCCTTCGTGAGCATCTTGTAAGAATAAAAATGAATGAAAAAATATCAACAAGTTATATGTCGCCACAAATTCAAAATGAATTTATAAACATTTTAGGAGAAGAAGTGCGACATCAAATTATTTCTGAGGTGAAAAAAGCGAAATACTATTCAATAATTTTTGATAGCACTCCTGATATTTCCCACAAAGACCAGACCAGTCAAGTGTTGCAGTATATAAAAATTGAAGATCATCATTATAAAAGTGGTGGAATCCTTTGTTGATTTCATTGAAACGAAAGATAAAACTGCTGAGGGCATTGCCGAGATGATCCTTTGTAAACTAAAAACAGACGGCCTCGATATAATGGATTGTAGGGGTCAAGCTTACGACAATGCCGCTGTTATGGCCGGAAAAAACACAGGAGTCCAAAAAAGAATTCAAGACATAAACCCGAAAGGCCAGTTCGTTCCATGCTCAAATCACTCTTTAAATCTTGTTTGCCTGCACGCTGCTGCAACTGATTCCGACTCAGTTACTTTTTTCGGAACATTAGAACGATGCTATGTGTTTTTTGCAATGTCAACTCATCGTTGGGACGTCCTGATTGCGACTACTAGTAAATCGTTGAAAAGGATTCAAGAAACAAGTTGGAGTGCAAGAGCGGATTCTTTGGAGACCACCATACTCTTACTACAGGCGAAAGCTTAAATACGAGAACAGATGCAGCAACTTTGCTTATAGCAATGCAATATGCAATCCTTTTCTTTTCTCTGCTTTTTGTGCTTTTGGAAACCTGTTCTCCATGAAATAAATGATTGTCAAATTTACTTATAAACCTTGACCTTCATCAGTGTGCAGCTAAAATCAGTGCTCTACTGAGTTTTCTTAAAGATACAAG
Organism: Sphaerophoria taeniata; assembly: GCA_943590905.1. NCBI lineage: Eukaryota > Metazoa > Arthropoda > Insecta > Diptera > Syrphidae > Sphaerophoria > Sphaerophoria taeniata. The sequence goes on from OX016540.1 coordinate 268,403,248, forward strand.
AGAAAAATTAGTCAATGATGCTCTTGTTTACGCAAAGAATTTGTGTGAGAGCTTAGGCATTTCCTATGATCCTCCCAGAAGGAAAAAAAGGAAGCACATCTTTGGTGATAAAAGCACAGATGTTGGTCTGTCTCATGACGAAGAGCTGAGAAGAAAATTGTTTTCTTCCTTAGATAAAATCATCGTCGAAATCAAGGAGAGATTTAACCAATTGCAAAGTTTGGCCAAAAAATTCGACTTTCTTTCAGCTTCCAAGCTACTGACTGAAAATTGGTCGATTAAGAGAGCCTTTGCATCTTCCTTGGAAAGACTTAACGATCTTGAAACAACAAACCCGCTTGAAATATTAAATTTCATAGTACAGTCGAAGCTAGAAACAAGTTTGCCAAAACCTTCATTATGCTGCGTATTTTTTTAACAATAACAATAAGCAATGCCGGATGTGAGAGGAGTTTTTCAAAACTAAAACTAATAAAAAACTATCTCAGGTCAACAATGAGTACTCTAATGTTAAGTAACCTAGGAATTCTAGCCATAGAAATGCAAAAAAAACTGATGCGATTGACACCGAAACTATAATAAAAGAATTTGTGTGTAAAAAACAAAGAAGACGAATAATTAAAACATTTTCTACCTTTAATAAATTGTTAAATATGGGTAACGTACCTACATAAGTCAATGTCAGTTGAGTTGCTTGCCACAATGTAATTAAAAAAATCAAATTTGCTTAATTTAAAAATCGAAACAAATATTCATTAAAAATAAAAATATACGAAACTTTCCTTATTAAAATGAAAACAATAATTAAATTTTTGCTTTATATGTACTAGTAATAACCAAAATGAAGTGATTTAAAAAATTAAATATAATTTCTTAATCTTAATTTATTTTTTGAGTTTTATTTTATAGTGAAGCCTAGTACGCAGATCGAGCTAAACTTAATTTTATCTCTACAATTTTTATCTCTACACACGTTTGCTAAATGGGAAGATAAATTTTGAAGTGGGAGAGATAATTCTATATTTTTTCTTTGCCTTTTTTTTGGCACCTCTTCTGGATTTAATTCATCTAAATATTCGACTAGGTTAGGTTAGGTTGAGCGGGCTGATGGTTGATGTTGTTACCATCACACTTAGATCAATGTAGATCCATTGTGGTACCCCGAAGTGTTGTAACTTCCTGAAAAGATATAATAACCTATGAATCATGTGGTTCGTTCAACCATTTAGAGGTCTTGACAAAGTTTAGTAAACTTTTGCCTGGAAGTTCTGAAAGTTCCTCTAGTTCATTGAAGAAGAAGTTGCCTAGAGTTTTCTTCCTAGCAAGACAGAGCGAAGGACAGTGGCAGAGAAAATGAGTAGTGTCTTCATGCTCGTTTTCATCACCACAGCCTCTACAAAGGTCATCAGTACTGAGCCCCATCTTCTTCTTATGGTAGCCGAGTAGGTTGTGACCTGTAATAATGCCGATAAGAGATCTTAGGGAGGTCTTATTAAGAGTTAAAATCCAATCTGATCTTTTATTATCGTATCTAGGCCATAGTTTCCTGGTGTTAATACAGGTTTCTAGGAGATTCCATCTGTCGTTGGATTTTTGAATGATGGTTTTACTGACGTTATGTTTCAGTTCACATAACGGTATCCCTATATGATGGTCTATCAGAGAGGGTTCCAGTGTGGAGCCCTCTCTAGCAAGTTCGTCCGCCTTTTCGTTGCCTGGTACATCACTGTGGCCAGGAACCCAGCAGAGTCTTACGTTATGCTGTGTGCCAAGAACCATTAGCTCTTCGCGACAGCAAGAGACAAGCTTCGACTTGATTTGGGTGGCAGAGATAGCTTTTATTGCCGCTTTGCTAACAATGAAAAAAGTGATGTCCGCGTGTGATATCGCCATCATGGATATATGTTTAGCAGCGTTTCTCACTGCCAAGATCTCAGCTTGGAAGACGCTGCTATGGTCGGGGAGCCTGAATGATTTGGCAAGGTTGAGGCTTTCAGAGTAGAAGCCTGCACCTACTCCAGTATCCATCTTAGAACCATCGGTGTAGATGGTAATGGTTGAGTCGTGAGTGTAGGGCACACTATTTTCCCAATCTAGTCTATTGGGGAACCTAGTACTAAAAGATTTGTTGAAATCTAAATAAGGAGTCATATAATCTGTGCAGATATTGTTGTCTACGTATTTCGTAAGAATAGCTGCGTGGCCTCTCTGGCTTGTTTTCCAGATGTTAGTTTGGCTGAGCCTGAGGGCGCTGTTTGCTGCTGATTCTTGGACAAATAGATCTATTGGGGGGAGATTGAGGATCGTTTCTAAACCCGCAGTTGGGGTAGTCCTCACTAGTACAGATACAGGCCATTCTTTGTACTTTGGTAAGTGTTTTTAAGTTCTTGGATTTCTCCAGCGCTTTCCACCAAACCAAGCTGCCAAAAGTTAGAATCGGTCTGACAATGGCAGTTTACATCCACATGACTATTTTGGGGTTTGGTCCCCAATTTCTACCCAGAATCTTGTTGCATGAGTGGAGTGCGATCGTGGCTTTCTTATATCTTTCTTGGATATTTGGACCCCAGTTGAGTTTTTTATCCAATATAACTCCGAGGTATCTCGCTCGGTCGGAGATTTTTAGTGTGGTGTTATCTATTTTTGGTATTACAAACGGAGGGATTTTCCTTCTGTTTGTAAAAAGAACCAGTTCTGTTTTAAGGGGATTCACCTTAAGACCGCATTTCTTGGTCCAGTTGCAGACCCTTGATAATGCGCTTTGTAATTGTTCGCTAATAGTGGTAAGGTCGCCAAAAGCGCTAAGTCATCAGCGTAGGCTACCACTACTATACCGTAATTCCTAAGTTTTATTAGGATCTCGTTCATCACTAAGATCCATAATAATGGTGAGAGAATTCCGCCTTGAGGAGTTCCTCTAGATGCGTACATCTCTAAATGTGCGGTACCGAGCTCACTATGTATTTGTCTGTTTTTCAGCATACACATGAGTGACATGACCCATTTGATAACTACTTCTTCTATACGTTGATCATTAAGTGCTTTCTCGATTGCATTACTGTGGACGTTATTGAAGGCTCCTTCAATGTCCAGGAATGATGCAAAAGTGTATTCCTTAACGTCAAGTGACTTTTCTATGGTTCTAACTGCGCAGTGTAGTGCCGTTTCTACACTTCTACCTTTGGTATAGGCGTGTTGAAAGGGTGATATGGTCTCCGGTTTTAAATTACTGCGGATGTAAATATCGATAAGTGTTTCAAGTGTTTTAAGTGCAAAAGACGTAAGACTTACGGGTCTGAAGTCTTTGGGTTCCGTATGGCTAAGTTTGCCTGCTTTTGGTATAAAGACAACTTTTACCTCGCGCCATGTCTTTGGGACATACCTCCATTTGATGCTGCTTTGAAAAATGTTTATCAGGTGTGGAGTGATAAATTCTGTTCTTTTTTGCAGCATCATTGGGAAAATGCCGTCTAGGCCCGGAGATTTATAAGGGGAGAAAGAGTTAATAGCCCAATTTAACTTTTCTGTCGTTATAAAATCTGTGGGGATTTCGTTCTCAAAGATTAAGGAGTTTATTGATTCGCATTCAGGGCTAGATTTGCTACCTGGGAAGTGTGTTTCAACCAGGAGTTCTAGACTTTCGCATCCTGATTCCGTCCAGCTATTGTCAGGTTTCTTTAGAGAACCTACCGAAGTGGTGGATTTAGAAAGGATTTTCCTGAGCCTAGCTGATTCGTTTGTGCATTCGATGTTGCTACAGAAACTTTTCCATGAGCTCCGTTTAGCTCGTTGGGTTTCTATTTTAAATTTTCTTTGACTGGTCTTGTAACAGTCCCAGTCACTTTCTAGTCTTGTCCTTTTAGCAGCATTGAAAAGCTTTCTTGTTTCCTTTCTAATGTTGGTCAGTTCTGTTGTCCACCAGGGGGGTTTATTATTTTTCTTCACAGTTGTTCTGAAAGGACAGTTATTTGAGTTATTTGAGAGGGTAATATCTATTTGGGGCTATTCTGCCATTTCTGTTATTCTGTTATGAATTTTCTGTTATAGCCTTTTCACACCAAGCCAAAAACGCGGTTTTTGCAAAAAACCCTAAAAACCTATACCAAAAACACAAGTTTTTCCATACATTTTTCATAAACCACAAACCTGAAAATCAAAACATTCAACTCCAAATGAAATAACCAAACAAGCCTTTTGAAGAATTCAGCACAAATTCAGCAGACAAAAAAAAACTGACAGCAGAAAAAAAAAGAACTGACAGGCAAATTTAACAGTTGTTTTACAGTTGCAGTTTGTTGATAATCAAATTTCTTTTCATTAATTATAGAAAATGGCAGAGCAGAAAAAAAACATAAAAAAAAGATGTGGGGAACCGAAGACGAAGAGTTCCTATTGGAACTTTGGGCTGAAAAGAAGCCACAGCTCAGAGGCAGCCGAAAAAACGGACATATTTATATGGAAATGGCCAAAGAATTTGAGGGGCGGCCAATGTCCTATTCTCCGGAGGAAATTAAAATGAAACTCCATAATTTAACGACCAAATACAAGTAGGAACAAATTCATTATTCTCTCGATATATCTATGTACATACAAAATTGTTTGTAAATCTTTAATTTCCAGGAAGGAAAAAAAAATCATTGGTCCATCCGGAGGTTCCCAATCCGAATGGGCTTTATACAATAAAGTACACAGCATTCTTGGAGGACACCGGATACACAATTTAGAGTTTGTTGTGGAAGACAGCCGTCCTTCAGGTAAAATTATAATTTTAACAAAATTCATGTATGTAAATACATTACACACTCTATTTTATATTCTTTCAGAGTCCATTTCCAATTCAAGTGGGTCTACGGCTGCAGTTTCATCATTAGATATCACGGTGATAGAGGACCATGAGTATTTAGAATGCTCCAACAAAGAAAACTCATTATCTCCATCGCCTGATGAGGGTGCATCCACATCTAAAGCAAAAAAAAGAAAAATATGTGGTGAAAAACTAAAGGCTATTGATGAAGAGCTTCTAAAACATTGTAAAGAGGAATCACAAAAATCATTAAGAATTGAAGAAGAAAAACTTGCATGCTTTAAAGAGTTTGTTGCTGATGCAAAAGAGTTCAATGCATCTGTACTTGACATTTTACGAAAAAATAAATAATTATAGTAACTAAAAATAATGGTTTCATAATCTTTGATTGTGTTAGTTTGAATTGAATGTGGTTTTCAGGATTTAAATAAGAATTAAGAAAGACATTGTGGAAGTGAGTGAAGATATACCTACATATGTTTGAGGCGAAAAATAACTATGAGTATTGTTACCTAAATGCATGGTGATAGCGTTTCTTATAATTGAAGGCGTTGGTAGAAAATCATCTCTTTGGGTAATATTTTCAGGCTGTTCTCTCTCTAGAGTATTATTTGCATTTTGCAACCACTGAATGTTTATGTCGTCATTAAAAACGTTCAAGAAATTGTGTAAAACACAAGCTGTTTTTATTATCAATGTACTGTTGTCGATGCGGTTATCGAGACCTTTTCCTAATCTTCTAAACCTTGCTTTAAGATGACCAAAAGAATTTTCAACTACTCTTCGGCATTTCGAAAGAACATAGTTAAATTTTTTTTCTGCGTCTGTTGCTGTGGTATTAAAAGGATACGGCTTCATTAAATATTCAGATAATCTGAACGCTGAGTCTCCGAGAAGTAAAACAGGAATATCTACACCGCAAAGATTCTTCGACATTTCCTTAAGAATAGGTTGTTGGTGCTGTTCTTTAACATATGAATTTTCAAAAATTTGAGAATCATTGCAGCGGCCCGGACTTCCAACGTTTATGTAAAGGAATCTATAGCTATAATGAGATCTATTAAAAAAAAAATCGCAACCATTGTGTACAGTCATTCTAACTGATAATCAACTATAGCCAATAAAACCATCGAGTACCATCCTTTATAATTATAATAATCGACAGCATCTTGTGACAACCATCTGGAAAAACAATAGTGTTAATAAATAATTGAGTAGGTACATACAAAACATGTTTTTCTTTACCTATAGCTCCAAAACATTGGGGGAAACCAAGCTTTTGAAAGCCATCTACATTTTCTTTTATAATGTCTGAGGTGAGTGGATAAGCACATAGATATTTAGGGTGAAGGACACGCCAGGCTTCTTTACAAAAAGTTTTTAAGATAATATAAACTGTCGATATGCCTACACCAAAAAGAGCCGAAATGGTTCTATACTCCGCAGATGAGCCAAGAGTATAGATAGCTATGGCTACTCTTTTTCTCAGTGGAATACACTTCCTGTAACGTGTGTCGTGCTTCTCTAAGTTTCTGACTTCATTGCATAGAACTTCGAAGGTATCCCGAGACATTCTAAAGTGTTGCTTAAAATGTTCATTATTGTTTTGCATAACTTCTTCTTCCCAGAATGTGCTGGTACGTATCTGCATAATATATTTATGTTTATCAATATTTGTTTCGTATTTTTTAATTACAAAAAGCTAACCTTTGTCCAAACGGTCCTCTGGGATTTTAGTTTTTCTATTTCATCAAAAATCTCTTTTCTCATCTTTACTAATTTAGCTATCTGGATGCTTCGAAGTCGTTTTTTCCTTGTATTTGGTGTCTCAAAGAGGAAGAAGCTTTGTAAAACTTTTATATATTCCTCTGTTTTTTGTTTATGAATTAAAATTATATTTAAATTGTCAGAGTTCATTTTATTTGATCAATTTTGCGAGCTCAAGCTGATTTAAACAACAAAAATTAAATCCCATCGAAAACTTGACATTTGGATGTCAAAATATTTTAAACGTCAAACAAAAACCTGTAAACTTGTGGTGTGAACGCTTTTCAGGTTTTTGAAAACTTTTTACCATAAACCGCGTTTTTGGGTTTGGTGTGAAAAGGCTATTATGAATCATAAAAGATTTAGAAATAAAAGATCTTTTATAATTGGTATTCAGAACTTCGAACTTTTATAAAATTCTGTTATGAATTTTTCGAAAAAGAAATCTGTTATGAGACATCTGTCATTTATCAGCTGTTGCCTAAATACTCCAAATTAAATTGTTTGTGAATCTATGTAAATAGATGTTAAACATGGATATCCACGAACCACGACTGATGGTGAGTTTGATTTCAATTCTATTCGTTTTTAATTTATCTATTTTATATCACGATGCCATCTTTTCAAAAACCAGCCCCTGCATTTTCCGGAACTGCTGTTTTGAATGGCCAGTTTTCTGAAATCTCCTTGGCGGATTACAAGAACAAGTATGTGGTTTTGTTCTTCTATCAATAGGACTTCACAAGAACGAAATGATGAAGGGTATGTAATTATTAAATTTTTGCTAAGAAAGCTTTCAAAACCTTTCCGTTTTCTTGGCCATAAAATGGAGTTTCTATAGATGAGCCCAATGCAAACGTCGATGAACGAAGACGAAGGCGACGACGGTGCTGGATAGAATACTACAGATGATTGGTGTGAAAGAAGAAAAAAGCGATTACACACCTACATTAATAACAAACCACCAAAACAAGAGCCGCATTCTCTCCCGGAAACATTGCGACTGACAAAGGAATAAATTTAGGTATTTGGTATTCTATAACGATGGCTACTTCCAGTATGTAAATCACAAAGACACAAAGATGTTCGGCTCGTGTGCCAAGCATCGGAGAATGTCAATCGCGTGGATTCATTCCATGCCAATGGTGCAGACACAGAAGGGTCAGAGCAGAGGTTTGGTGGATTACAATGGCAAGTGGATTTATGCTCTTGTGATTGCAGTTTGGTCCAAATGTTATTCGAGGGCCAAAGTCGATCGGAATGCATTTATCGTGGTTCAACACGATTGGGGCATCTCATGTGGCAAGAAGAAAATGCCAATTTCTTGTGTGAACTACTATGACGAATCAATGCCGCCCGCATGCGAATATTCTGTCGTGCGCATTCCCACCGAAAGCGTTCCACTCAATTTGGATGAAGAATTTCTGTGTGGCTGCGATTGCGTCGACGATTGTTCCATAAGCTAGTCATTTAAGAAGCCATGAAATCCAAATTAATTGAATTTAATTTTTTTTATTTCAAAAGGACAAAAGTGTGCTTGCTGGCAGCTAACTTATGCTGGAGGTAAATATGGCATGCCCTCCGTGGCCACTGAAATGGTTAGCTATCAATACAAACGATTGTACGAGCATGTAACGACAGGAATTGAAGTGGCTAAAAAACCCCAAATGACGTGCACTCTCATCAAGCATCAGGGCTGTGTAAATAGGGTTCGTGCAAGCAAGCTGGGCAATAGTGTTTTCGCAGCTTCATGGAGTGACCTGGGACGAGTTAACATTTGGGGTAACAACTTACAAGTAAGTACCTACGAAAATTGTGCATACAACTTTTCTTATTGTTTATTTAATTCAAGGCGAGACACACACATCTGGTCACCACTAGAAGTTGGTCCATGGAATTTTGACCAGCGTCCACTGGTCGGTCATGTTGAGTCCGTTGAAGACTTGCAATGGAGTAGAAATGAAAAGAGTGTACTGGCATCGTGTTGTGTTGACAAGACCATTCGTATCTGGGATTGTTGAGCTGCTCCATAAAAAGCTTGTATGCTTACTTGCGAGAACGCCCACGAGAATGATAGAAATGTTATTTCCTGGAATCGCACGGAGCCCTTTATTGCAAGTGGCGGCGATGATCGATTCCTTCTCATTTGGGATTTGAGACAGTTCCAAACCACCAAACCAATTGCAACATTCAAGCACCATACCGATCACATTACCACGAGTATGGCGTCGGGAGGAGACGATGATGAGATTGCGCTTTGGAATTTGGCCGTTGAAAAGGATCAGGATCAAGGAAAAGAAGAGTCTAAAAATGATGAGACAAGCAAGCTTCCGCCACAATTGTTGTTCATTCATGAGGGACAAAAGGAAATCAAGGAACTTCGTTGGCATCCTCAACTACCGGGGGTTATTTTACCGACACGGCGCATAGTGGCAGTGGGTTCAATATATTTAGAGCGATAAGTGTGTAAAGTTAACGGTTTTTTTTTATTGTACAAATAAAAATCAGATATTTTTGAAAATACAACACATTTTTCTTTGCTTTTCTTTTTTTGTGGCGTCAGTGTCGACAAGTCAGAATGTTCGCTGCATCATCACCGTTGTCCTCTTCTTCTGCGTCTTGCAGCATGTCAGTGTTAATCAAGTGTCGCATAGTGGGCCGGCCATGTGGACAATTCTGAAACCGAATTATAAAAATTACCATATTAAACATCTTTTTCCTGTACGAGTTGATTTCAGATGTGTTCTTACCTAAGGCTGCTCAATTTCGCCCATATGATCAATGAAATTGCGCATTGACAATTTACCCAAGGGCTTTCCAATCATCACAGACTCATGCTCTGGAAGCAAACATCTCTCTAATACGAGACGACGACACGGTGGTAGCCTTGACTCGATACACTTCTCCGCTATAGCGTAGCCTTTGTATGGTCCGGATCAAGTTGCAGAGCACGTTCAAAGTGCAAAATTCCTTCTTTAGATTGTCACTGTAGTACAGGCACAATCAACGAACATAAATAGCATCGGCTAAAAAGGTATCGTTCTTCTTGACCCTGACTCGACTGTCTCATCTGTCAATCTGTGCGACCTGTACGGTGCCGATGATATTGCCGAGGATGGTGCAGCATTTGGCAATGCGAACGTATTCCTTTTCGAATTTGGATGGATTCGAATGGATGTGCGCGCATTGACCAGGGCATTGTGATAGTTGCAGAGCATCATTTGGCATGCAGCACGATTGCGTTAGTAGGCGGCCGAATCGGGGCATAGTGAAATTGCACCCGAGTATAGTTTCAGTGCAGCCTTTGCCCTGTTTCTCCACATACTATAAAAGTGATATTCCTGTATAATGAATAATACTTAAAAGACACGTTGGTCTTAAGATGGCAGTAGTAACTTACCCAAAAATGCCCATCATCACTGGCTATCGAAACAATTTGAGACGACCATTCTGTCCGAATAAACACCAGATCTAGCAGAATTCCTCGAACCTTCTCAACTGTCGATACGTACACATTTGTTTTAAAATGCACCACTTTCACTTCACTGGAAATACTTTAAACCACTTAAAACATAAAACTATGGGATTAAACATAAAACATAACCATTTTATGTACTTATGAACGAGCTGTGTCTTCCACGCTTCAAATTTAAGTATTGAAAAAATTTGTTTTTAACTGAAATCGTAGTTCTTATTGAAATCTTTTATCATAAAAGGCCCGAAAAGTTGTCTGTTATTCTGTTATGATTTTTAACAGATTTCTAAAAGATTTTGGCTTGCTGAATACCAAATAGGCGATTTATAAAAGATTTTCAGTATGTTCGAATTTTTTGACAGTTCATAACAGATTTCTTAACAGATTTAATAACAGATTTGGCTTGCCGAATACCAAATCTGTTATTCATAAAAGATTTTTTGACAACTTAAACTTTTGTATGGGAATTCATAACAGAATAACAGAATAAAAGATTTCGCCGAATAGCCCCAATTATCTCTTTCCGGTTTTTCGTGACAAAGGTGGGTGTATTACCTTGGTTAGCCACACATAGATTTTTATCTAAGATGAATTGAAAAAGGGATTCACCTGTCGGTGCTACACCATTGCGCATGATGTGCATTGGAGTCGCACCCTAAGATAATGTTGAAATTTTTCTTACTTGCGAATGATACCAATTCATTAGTTTTATCCGCTGGTGGTCCTTCAACTCCATCATAGGGCATGTATGTGGAGGTTATTATGAGCGTTGGGTGCTCTTTGCGTTCAAATATGACCGCGGTCTGGTCGATGTTGCTATAAGAAGTTAGAAGAAAAAGATTAAACTGTTTTCTAGCTAATATACATGTTCTGGGGTTACTATTTTGGCTGTAAAGATTTGACTTATACAGCATGAAGTCTTTAGAGTGCAGGCCCTTAATCATGCCACCTACTATCCAGGGTTCTTGAATTAGGGCCATATCGTATTGTCTACTCTCTAAGAGGTAGACCAGGTTGGCGCTGGCGGCTTTACTATGTTGAAGATTGATTTGTAAGATTTTCAATTCCATTTGCATAATAAAGATTTGTTCATCGCCTTACTAACCTGTTTTCTTTTGTTTGAAGTCAATCTAAGCTTGCATCTGGTGATCCCGACGCGCACTTTGAAATCCACTTTCCTCAGTAGTGGTATCGATTTGTGGACTAACCTTACCATCACTTCGGTGCCTTCGCTGGTCTTCTCACACTTAATTATTTCCCAGTCTTGTCTGAGGAGATCTTTATTGAGAGATATGATATATCTCTCCAGTCGATCGTTGGGTAGGGTTGGACCTTTAACCAGAAGCACGCCAATTGGTCTGGAGATGTTTTTGATCTCCTTAACCTCAATTAGGCGCAGATCCGCGTTTTGCCATGGTGCAGATGTGGACTTAGTGAAGTCTTGAAGCCACTTAAGACTTAAGTGTGGCGTCGTTTTCACATTCCATCACTTTGAATCCATGGATGGTTATTATTATTATTATTATTATTATTATTATTATTATTATTATTATTATTTATTAATCTGAACATAAATGTTACAAATTAATCTTACTAACTAACAGCACTAGCTACAAGGCTTTCGGCTGGGATCTTAAAATTTATTTTTGCATAATCGGATTATAAACTAATTCTTATAAGTAAGATTATTAACTTAGATATACATACATATAAGATAGATATTGTAATGTGTATACACTTTATTTATCTCATACGCTCTGTATCTCCTTCTATTGTAATGTCTAATACTAATGTGTATACTTTATTATCTCTTACTCTCTGTATATTTAATGTACACACTTTTCTTACTCTCTTTACTTACTCTGTATCTCTTTCTATATTTAATGTACACACTTTTCATTACTCTCTTTACTTACTCTGTATCTCTTGTTTATTTAATGTACATACTCTCTTTACTTAATATCGTTTAATTGTAGTAGTAAACACTCGTGAGGGGCAATAATTAATTAAGATTAAGAGAAACTTTTTGTTTAGCATTAAGAACGTTAGCCCCTACAAAAATCCCAGTATTTTCTCTCGAACTTTCAGCTTCCCCAAGAACTAATAGGAACCAATAGTAGTTTCTAGAACCCATCATTTTTGATATAAATAGCCGTTTGGTGGCGAGGCGAATTAGTTGATTGTGAACTGCGATAAGTAAAGTACACTGTGTTTGAAAAGTTATAATTGAAAGTGTTGAATAAATAAGTTTGTGAGTGATTTGAATAAAGTGAATTTGTGTTTTATTTAAAAAGTGAATAAGTTTTAATTGTCGGACCAAGCCGAATATTACATTGGTGTCAGAATAAGGGATTAAAACTTATTGAGAATAAAACAGTGAACAGTGATTAAACTATTTTGTGTGAAATAGTGAAGTTAAAAAAAAAATGATAAGTAAAGTTTTGAAAGACTTAACTGTCGCTGAGCTAAAGGCCGAATTAAGCAAACGTGGCTTAAGTGCGGCAGGATATAAAATCGAACTCGTAAAACGGCTACAGGAATATCTGGAAGAACAAAATGAAGACCCAGATGCGTTTGCTTTCGAAGTGGAAGCAAAATCGGAAGAGGTAAATGCAACTGCCGACTTATCTACCATGATGACACTTCTTCTAGCCAAATTTGAAGAGAATCAAAAGAAGCAAGAAACTCAAAACAAGAATGTTCTGGAGCAACTAGAAACTCAAAGAAACGAGCAGAAGACCGAGCAAGAGAATGTCCTCAAACAACTGGAAGGAAATTTCCTCAAGCAACTAGAAACTCAAAAGAATGATGTTCTGGAACAACTACAAGCTCAAAGGGATGACGTTCGAGATCGGTTTGATGAACAGAAAAATCTGCTAGAAGGCAGGTTTGCGGACTTCGAAGACAAAATCAATACTCTCGATGAGCGTGTCGAAAAACAAAATTCAACGACTAATGCACGTTTCAAGAAAATAGACGACCAGATCGAAACCATTACAAGCGAACTAGAAAAAGTGCGAAAGATGAAAGCTCGAGAACCTTCTGGTGAGTGCTCAAGAAAGAGAGAAGTGAATCCCCCAATCTTTGATGGTCAGATACCGTGGTCAATCTACAAGAAACAGTTTGAAGCAGCAGCGTTAACAAACGGCTGGGACGATGACGAAAAATACATTGCTCTTACGCTTGCCTTGAGAGGAGCAGCTGCTGAACTGCTACAAACCATCCCAGCAGAGAAGAACGGTGACTTCAAAGTTCTGGTAAACGCAATCGAACAGCGGTTTGGGGATAGCCACATGACAGAAGTCTTCCGAGTACAACTAAACAACAGGGCACAGAAAAGAGGTGAAACTCTGCAGCAGCTTCAGGCAGATATCGAGCGATTAGTCCACCTGGCATACCCAACAGCTGGCAACGAGATAATAAATCAACTTGCTGTTGAAGCCTTTGTGAGAGCTGTGGGCGATATAAATCTCCAAAGGGCTATTCGCACTGCCGGAAAGCAAACACTACCAGAAGCATTGGCTTTCGCTCTAACAATGGAAGCCGCAGAACAAGCATCCCAAAACGTGCATCGCGTGAGAGAATTGGAAGTCCAAGAATGCTCTTGTCAGAAGGCTACTCTGGAAAGGAGTCAGCGAGACGGACCAGCACGATGCTGGAACTGCAACAAGACCGGGCATCTTCAACGACAGTGCAGATTACCGCGAAGAGGAACCGCATGCCAACACTGTGAACACAGAAATATGTCAACTGGTCAAAGTTACACCTACAACAATGTTGCTTCCCAAGTTGTTTCCCATCCAACTAACTTCGAGGGACAGAAGCTGGCTTCTAGTACCGATAGCTACAGAAACACCATCCAGGTTTCTCAAACGAAACGTGACAACAAGAGCCTGACCGTGGAAGCAAGTATAAACGGCAACAAATGTGTGGCTACCATCGACACCGGTGCCACGGCGTCCATTGTACGGCAGGACCTCGTTAAGAAGACATGGCTCCACAACACCAATAGCTATCGTCTAAGGACTGCAACTGGAGAATCCGCAAAAGTCTATGGTGAGGTACGTCTTAAGATCCGGATGGCAGAGCTGGAATTCTCTCACCTGTTCCTGGTAGCAGATATATGCGACGAGTGCATTGTCGGCGTCGATTTCCTGAAAGATCACGGAGTGATATTGGACATCGGGAACCAAGTCCTGAAATATCGAAACATCGAGATTCCGATGATCTATGGGATTCACTCGTATGAGACCTCGCTATCTGTGAAAACCGTCATTAAAGAAGATCTGACTTTGCCTGCTTCTTCAGAAGTATTCGTGTGGACGAAATTGAAAGGTAAGCCTGGCAGCCATCGATACCTCATGGTCGAACCAGCATCTGTAAAGTCCTCCCAAAACGTCACCATTGGGAAGACTCTTGTTAGACCTGTAAAGAACATGGTTCCCGTACGAATACTCAACATCAAGCCGTACGAAGTTAAGCTTAGAAAAGGTGAGATTGTCGGACAATGCGAATCTGTATCAGCGATAACAAGGATCAGCGAAGAAGACCCAAGGCAAACATTGAAGTCCAAAGAGTTGAACTCCATAAAGACGAACATTCTCGAGTCCTCTAATCTTGGCCAACAACAACGAAGAACTGCAGAAGGTCTCCTCGAAGAATTTGCAGACATCTTTTCATCATCGCAAGGGAAATATGGCAGAACACAACTGGTTCAACATCGAATCAACACCGGGGATGCAAAGCCGATTCGTCAACCTGCAAGACGCCTTCCACTAGCCAAACAAGGTGAGGTTGAAGAACTGATAACCACCATGAAAGAAGAGGGTCTTATCGAAAACTCAAAAAGCCCTTGGGCGTCTCCAGTGGTCCTGGTAAAGAAGAAAGACGGATCAACCCGCTTTTGCGTGGACTATCGAAGGTTGAACGATGTGACCAAGAAAGATAGCTACCCTCTGCCTAGGATCAGCGATACTCTGGACGCAATGGAAGGAGCACAATGGTTCTCAACTTTGGACCTGAAAAGTGGATACTGGCAAGTAGAAATCCATCCTGAAGACAAAGAGAAGACAGCGTTCTCGACAGGAAACGGATTGTGGCAGTTCAAAGTGATGCCTTTTGGACTGTGCAATGCTCCAGCGACTTTTGAGCGCCTTATGGAATGCGTCCTGCAAGGACTCACTTGGAAATCTTGCCTGGTCTATTTGGATGACGTCATCGTATACGGGAAAACATTTGACGAACATTGTACAAATCTGAGAGCCGTGTTTCAAAGGCTTCGAGAAGCCCACCTCAAGCTCAATCCAGAAAAGTGTTCACTCTTCAAAACCGAAGTGAAATACCTGGGACATATCATCTCATCCCAAGGAGTTAAGACGGATCCTGATTAGGTTGACACCGTGAAGAATTGGCCAACACCACAGGACAAACATCAACTCCGAAGCTTTCTGGGTCTAGCCACCTACTATAGGCGCTTCGTCAAGAATTTTGCTGAGATCGCCAAGAGTCTACATCAGCTAACGGAAAAGGGAAAGCAGTTTAAATGGTCAGGTGAGTGCGAGCGCAGCTTTCAAGAGCTCAAGCAACGCTTGTGTAATGCACCAGTGCTGACCTACCCGACTCCAGGAAAACCGTTCATCATTGATGCTGATGCCAGCAATGTCGGGATTGGTGCTGTATTGTCACAGGTACATGATGGCGAAGAAAAGGTGGTTGCCTATTACAGCAAGGTACTCTCAAAGTCGGAAAGAAACTATTGTGTGACCAGAAGAGAACTTCTTGCACTGATTTTGGCAACAAAGCACTTCCATAAGTATCTCTATGGACAGAAGTTTCTTCTCCGAACCGACCATGGAGCACTAAACTGCCTTTTGAATTTCAAGAATCCAGAGGGTCAAGTGGCGAGATGGATTGAGAGGCTGCAGACGTACGATTATGAAATTCAACATCGGAAGGGGAAGCTTCACTCAAATGCTGATGCACTGTCTCGGAGACCATGTAAGCAAGACTGTAAGCATTGCAGACGCCAAGAAGAAAAAGAAGTGGTTACTGTCCAACGAACCAGAACCGATCCCATTTATGGCTGGAGCAACGACGAGTTGAGGAAGGCTCAACAAGAGGACCCAGATATTGAACCCATCCTCGCATGCAAGGAACACCAGGAAAAACCAGAATGGGCCGATATCTCCGACAGAAGTCCGGCTCTAAAGGCCTATTGGGCACAGTGGGACTCATTGCATGTCCAAGAGGGTGTCCTTCGACGTAAATGGGAATCAGCAGATGGAAAGTCCTATGTAATGCAGCTAGTCTTACCGAGATCGAAGATTGTGGACGTTCTGCGAGAGATGCATGATGGAGTTTCGGGAGGCCATCTAGGAGTAAACAAGACGCTAGAAAAGGTTCGACAACGATTCTATTGGCTACATGCAAGGGAAGATGTCGAGAAGTGGTGCCGAAAATGTGATACCTGTGCTGCCACCAAAGGCCCGAACAAAAAGAATCACAGCCAAATGCAGCAGTATAATGTCGGATCACCCTTTGAAAGGATTGCAATAGACGTGGCGGGTCCATTTCCGGAAACAAATAATGGAAATCGTTATATTCTGGTCGTCATGGATTACTTCAGCAAGTGGCCTGAAGCATACGCCATACCGAATCAAGAAGCCAAAACAGTCGCAGACCAAATTGTGTTCAACTGGGTGAGCAGATTCGGTGTTCCATTAGAACTGCATTCCGACCAGGGAAGGAACTTTGAATCAAACATATTCCAGGAAGTTTGTGGGCTTCTTCACATTAAGAAGACAAGAACAACACCACTCCACCCACAATCTGATGGCATGGTCGAACGGTTCAACCGAACCCTGAAGGAACATCTTTGCAAAGTTGTGGACGACAACCAGCGAGATTGGGATCGACACATTCCACTGTTTTTGATGGCGTATCGAAGTGCAAGACATAGCTCAACTGGCCATACACCGTCTGAGATTTTAATGGGAAGGAACATCAGACTGCCGAGCGAAATCAAATTTGGATGTCCCACGTCGGAACCGCAAGCCGAGGATGTTTACTTGGATGACCTCAGGGAAAGACTCCTTCAGATCCACGACGATACCAGGTCAAAAATTAAGATGTTCAGTGACCGAATGAAGACACGCTACGATATACGAGCGACAACAACAGAGTTCCAAGCAGGAGATCGAGTGTGGCTTTATAATCCCCATCGACAAAAGGGGTTGTCACCGAAACTTCAACGGGACTGGGAAGGCCCATATACAGTGATTAGCAAAATCAACGACGTCGTGTACCGGATACAAAAAGGAGTCAGAGGTAAACTTAAAGTCGTACATCGCGACCGACTACATCGCTACAGTGGTGATGAAGATGATGGATTTGTTCGGGACGATCAATCCTAAGGAGGGGGCAATGTAATGTGTATACACTTTATTTATCTCATACGCTCTGTATCTCCTTCTATTGTAATGTCTAATACTAATGTGTATACTTTATTATCTCTTACTCTCTGTATATTTAATGTACACACTTTTCTTACTCTCTTTACTTACTCTGTATCTCTTTCTATATTTAATGTACACACTTTTCATTACTCTCTTTACTTACTCTGTATCTCTTGTTTATTTAATGTACATACTCTCTTTACTTAATATCGTTTAATTGTAGTAGTAAACACTCGTGAGGGGCAATAATTAATTAAGATTAAGAGAAACTTTTTGTTTAGCATTAAGAACGTTAGCCCCTACAAAAATCCCAGTATTTTCTCTCGAACTTTCAGCTTCCCCAAGAACTAATAGGAACCAATAGTAGTTTCTAGAACCCATCATTTTTGATATAAATAGCCGTTTGGTGGCGAGGCGAATTAGTTGATTGTGAACTGCGATAAGTAAAGTACACTGTGTTTGAAAAGTTATAATTGAAAGTGTTGAATAAATAAGTTTGTGAGTGATTTGAATAAAGTGAATTTGTGTTTTATTTAAAAAGTGAATAAGTTTTAATTGTCGGACCAAGCCGAATATTACAATATATATATATATATTTTTTGTTTGTTTTTTTTTTTTTTAAATTGGTGTGATTGTATACATGACAAGGGGGAGCCTTCGTGGTCGGTGAATTTGCTTGCCTTGTAGCCAGCAACTTCACCAACCACGAAGGCTCCCCCTCTACAAATTGATTGGAAGAGTGTTTATATTAATTTGTCTAATTTCAAATCTTGAAGAACTCTCATAACATGTTTTATGTTTTCTGCTGAAGGAACAGCAAGTAAAGAAGTGATGTTAGTATTGCATAAATTATTGAATTTTTGTGTGATTGTGCTGCATTCTGAAGATAAGTGTTGGAAAGAAATCGAGCTATTTGTTTGGCAGATTTGGCATAGGGTGGGCTGCTTGTTTTTTAGTAGGTGATTGTGTGTCAACCATGTATGACCAATCCTTAATCGAAGAAAGCACTTGTTCATATGCGTTGTTGTTTCTGTGGGGTAATATGGTGCTATCTTTTCTGGATTAATTGAGGCGTAGAAATTGCTGTGTGTACTCCATTCATCTTTTTCTTTTTGTCGCCAGTACAACTTAATGGTTTTGCACATATCTTTCTTGAGTGGGCGGTGTTGGGATACTGTGGCATTTGAACTTGTTGAGATGGATTTAGCTTCGCGATCCGCTGCTTCGTTGCCTTTGATCCCAACATGACCTGGGATCCATATTAACTTGAGTTTCTCCCCTGAAGAAATCAAATTGTCGCGGATTTTGTTGATGTACGGCGCTCGGTATTTGACATTTTTTATTGATTTTAGCGCAGAGAGACTGTCACTGAGGATGACGGTTTGTCTTTTTGTCTTATGCGCTATGTTTGTTGCTTCGAGTATAGCTAACGCTTCAGTGGAAAAGATGGAGAAGTTAGTTGGGAGTTTCTCGGCACTTATTAGGCGGTCATTAGAATCGACGATAGCAAATCCCGTTCCCTCGTTGGTTTTGGAACCGTCTGTGTAAAGTATGTTCCAGTGATTCTCATATCTGCTCAGAAGATCCAAGGATAATTGGGTATATACTTCTTTAGACGTATTAGCCTTGAGATATTTGGATAAGCTGATGTCTACGGATTGTTGGGAAAGGGCCCATGGAGGGTGTTTTTCAACTGGTATGCTCTTTACTGAAGGGTTTAAACCAATAACTTCCCTGTATGAGAGAGCAATGTGTAAAGTGGACGGCTTTTTCGGTATCTTTTTACGTTTTAAGATTTTGGAAACGTCATAATGGATTGGTGAGCAGTAGGATTCGCAGATTTTAGGCAGCAATAGCGATGTCAAAATGTCATATCTGTTTTTAATTGGGAGATATCCTCCTTCCGCCATCATGTTTATTATTGGGGTGGTTCGAAACGCTCTTAGGCTTGTCCTTATTGCCGCATGGTAGGTTGGATTTAATGCCCTTAGGCTTGTTTTTGCACACTTGCCATAGATGGTAAGTCCGTAGTCTATTTTAGAGCATATAATCATCTTAGTTATATATGTTAATGTGTTAGTATGAACGTAGCTATTCTTAGATGCTAGATATTTTATAACGTTTAACCTAGAGACCAATTGTTTTTTTAATTCCATGCAGTGAGACTTAAAGTTTAATTTGCTATCAAAAATAATTCCTAGAATTCTTAAGCTATTTACATTTGGAATAAGAATATTATTGATACATACGTTAAGACTAGGGCAATTTATTTTACGACATATATGCAGATGTTTGCTTTTGTTTAATGAAATTAAGGCACCAGAAACTGTGCACCAGTTGTTTAAACTGCGAATAACTTCGTTTAGTAGATTTTCTGTTCGTGTTACATCGTTACACTTAGATAATAAGTACAAATCATCTGCATATAGTGAATGATGAATGTTTTTATATTTTAAAATAATTTCGCTGATGTCGTTGTATGCTATGATGAAGAGAACTACAGAGAGGGGAGACCCCTGAGGAATACCGTTTTTAAGGGTATGTAATTTCGAAAGATTATTGTTTATTTTGGCTCTAAAATACCGATTTGAAAGAAAGGATCTAGTAAAGTTATAAATTTTAGGGCCGATATTCCAGCTTAAGAGTTTATTCAAGATGATGTGAATACCAATGCGTTCAAATGCTTTCTCAAAGTCAATTGATACGATGGATATATGGTTTTTGCATGAGAGTGCTGAGGATGTAAGTTCGTCGATGTGTAGAAGCGAATCTGTTGTACTACGCCCATGTTTAAAAGCGACTTGGTTAAGATTGATTAAATTTTGTCTCTCAATAAACCAAAGGATTCTCTTGGAGACCATTTTTTCCAACAGTTTGCTTGTGCATGATAGCAGTGAAATCGGTCTATACCCATTTGTAGCAGAGAGCTGTTTATTGGGTTTTGGAATTGGGATGTTAATAGCCGTTTTCCAGGTTTGTGGTATTATGCCCTGTTCAAATATATTGTTGAATAGATCCAGGATGCGTTTTTTGACATGGAGTGGGGCATTTTTGATCATCGGGTATGCGATGCGGTCCTGACCAGGGGTTTTGCCTTTGACTGAATCTAGGCTACTCTCGAACTCAAGGAAGTTAAAAGGGAGTTCGATGTAACTCGCAGCTGGTGATAGCACGTGATTAATGTATCCGTTGTCTAAAGCTGCATGTTTTGAGTCTTGGAATTGGGTGGAAAAGTTTGAGTCATTACTATACGTAGACCAGGTTTGGGCAAAGTGCTCGGCTATAGATAAGGGATCTGTGAGGGTTCTTGAATCTGTATGAATGACTTTAATAGATTGAGGGACATAGTTCCCTGTAAGGGTTTTTACGTCTGCCCATATCTTCTTACAGGAGGTATTTGGGTTGATTTTGTTGGTGAAGTTTCGGAAGCTCTCTAACTTGGCCTCTTTCGCTTTTTTTCGAAACAATGCGTTTCCTCTGCGATAGTTTATCATGTTGGTATCGTTTGGGTAGCGTTGGAAAATTTTCCATAGATGTTGTTTATTTGTACGGAGTATTGCGAGCTCCGAATTCCACCAGGGGACGGTTTTGGAAATTGGTTTATTATTGGTTTGGGGTATCGATAAATTAGCGGCGTATCGTAGACCTTTGCATATATTTGCTGCTTCTTGGTTGACATTTGCAGATTTTTGTTTGTTTTCGAAGAATTCTAAGGTCTTTGTTTGGAAGAGATCCCAATTGGCTCGGTCTAATATAAATTTAGGGGATGGTTTGTAAAAACTGGTTTGCAGATTGAGTGTAATAGAGGTCATTATTGGAAAATGATCGCTTCCATGAAGGTGATCGAATCTTCGCCAAGAAGTTTTCGGGGATAATTGAAGGGATGCGAGAGTGAGGTCTACGTGTGTTAATGTATTGTGGGTAGAGAGGTGGGTAGGGCTACCATCGTTGAGCAGTGCTAAATCAGAATTTATGAGGAAGTTTTCCACGATTTTGCCTCTTGCATTTGCGATCGATGAGCCCCACAAGGGGTTCCAAGAATTAAAGTCACCAGTGACAAGAACTGGGGAACGTACCGAGTTGATAATTCCTTCCAGGTTTGTAGAAGAAAATGCTTGGGAAGGATGGATGTACAGAGACAAAACTGTTAATTTAATTCCTAAGTCAATTTCGATACCAATTGTTGAGATATTTGATGAAATGGATAAGGCTCTGTGTGGGAACGATTTGTGAATGAGGAGCCCTGTACCTTGCTTACCTGACGAAATTGTGTCCAAGTTATGGAAATAAGCTGCGTATTGTTTAGGAACTTTAGTTGTTGTTTTTGTAGGGATGTGTGTCTCTTGGAGAGAAATAATATGTGGGTTATTTTCTTTAATGAGGAGTTCTAGCTCCTGGTAGTTATTAAGGTATCCGTTGAGATTCCACTGAAGAATCCTTAGGATCGAATTAAAAGGTTGGTGGGACTTTTGTGCAGTATAGGAGGAACTATACTGTGAAAAATCGTAGCCGTTTAGAGGGTTTCGTTTACGTGTTTGACTCCGTCGCTCTGACGTTGAATCACCCAAGCTCCCAGTGGAGCTTGAGTGTTTCAACGTCCGAACGACAGAGTCATTGTGTTGTGGTTTAATATTATTGTTAGATGTTGTCATCATCATAATCTTCATTATCAGATATTTTATCAAGGTTTTTGTCGGTTATCATTGGTGAGGTAGGAAGAGTCGTAGTGATTGATTGAGTTGATATTTTCGAGTTAAGAATTGAGTTTTTAATTATTGTATTTGACGAGTTTAGTTGATTCGGAGAGATGTATTGTGGTTCTATTGATGATGATTGTGAAAGGTTTTTGTTATTTATGTTGGAGGAGTTGTTTGATAAGCTGGGTGTATGATTTGAGTTTGAGTGAGAGTGGGGGTTTGAGTTTAAAAGAAGAAAGTCGTTGATTTTGTGTGGAGTTAGTGTGGATTGTATTTGATCGGAGGTGCTTGGGAGCGTGTTTGGTGATGCTGTGTTATTTGAGGCAGAGGTAAGGTGGCAGGGTAAGGTAGGGTGAGAGGAGGCTTCGGTTGGCAGAGAGGAGGCGTTAATAATTTTGGCGTTTTCTGTGTTGTTTTGATTTGTTTTCGGAGACGATTCGGTTGTTTTCTCTTGTATTATGGAAGTAGAGAGAGATGATGTGTTTGTGGGAGAAGAAGAGGAAGGTGGTTTGGGGTTAGAGGAATTGTAGTTCGAAGAGCTTTGTGATGACGGTAAATTGCCGTTTTTCGCTACCGTGGAGTATGGAGTGTGGAGTGGGGGGATAGCATTCTGTTCACTGTAAAGCTTTCTTGCTTCTGACATGGTACACTTTTTGATTGTTTTTATTTTTAAAATTTCCTTTGCTTGAATGTAGCGTGGACACTGCTTTGAGGAAGCTTGGTGGTTATCAGCACAATCCGCGCAATGAGTACGTGTACAGTCCGAGGAGGGATGGGGAGGTAGGTTGCACGTGACGCAAGATTCATTACGAGTGCACCATTTAATTGTATGCTGGCATTTTTTGCATCGCATCGGATTAGGGAAAAATTCTTCAACCTTGAGCTTGTACCAGCCAACATCAATTGATGAAGGAGGGCGGAAGAGGTCGAATGTGAATAGTAAAAGACCAGAGGGGACTTCAACGTCTTTTTGTACACCGGCTACCTCACTTCTTACAGTTTTTTTTAAATTTGTATACACCCGTGACACCTTGTCCTTTCATTTCTTCCACGATTTCTTTTTCAGGTATGTTATTTAAAACTGGTGCATAAACCGTACCTTTAGATGATTTTAGCTGATTATGAAGCGATATGGAGACAGGGCATAGCTGGGAAAGATTTGTCTTGGCAAGGAAAAGATTAGCAACTTGTTGCGATTTCACAAGGATAAGCAAGTTTCCATCACGAAGCTGCGAGATGCTCTCGTATGACGTGCTTATAGCGTCAATTGCTTTCTTTGAAAGAAAAACGCTGACAGAGGTCAGGGGTTTATTGGGGTCTGTAGGGGAAATTACAATAAATTTAGGGTTTTTAAAGTTTGAATTAGATGGGATAACTGTATTAAATATAGCGGGAAGCACTGGGTTTTTTTTGTGTCTTTTTTTTGGCGGGTCGGGCGGGTCGGTTGCCTGATCTAGTAGAGCAAACCGGTTACCCGAGAGAGCTTTTGGCCCTGAGGCCATGCTGAGTTACCGACTAACGCTAACGAAAGGGGTATTACACTGACGCAAACTAAGAAAAAGAGAAAAGTTAGAGTGAGGAAGGGGAGGGTTAAACGAGGGAGAATATACGAAACTAACGACTTCGGAAGAGCTGGAGAGACACACTCGAAAACGATGTTCACGGCTCGAAGTATAGTCGGTGACTGTGGATGGTTATTAAATTACCGAAGAGCGGGGGGGCCTGTTTTGGACTATATGGCCTCATTTACTTCTTCAAGGATTCTTTACCGAAATCGGCAATGGCAACTTGTTGCCCCTTCACGGTTGCCCGGGAGGTCTTAGGTCTCTTCGTTGCCTTATTAGGCGAAGAGGTGTTCGGGGAACGTTCGCTTCTTGACCTTTTAGAGGTACAAGGCCTATCAAGAGGTGTGTTTGTATCTCTAGCTGTCGATGTTTTTTGCGTATTTTGTACATGTCCCGTATCGTTCGACTGTAAGCGCTGATTGGATTTGTCCAACGCTGCCTTCTCTTTTGCAGTCAAGGACTCTGGTGACCTATTAGCAAAACGCCGGACAATCCTTTCGGCGTTAATTTTTTGTCGACGTCTGATTTCCAGGTCATCTAAAACTGTTGCCCTACGTGATGACGTTCTCTTCTCTATCACTGTGGCTATGCTGTTGTTCGTCGTGTTAATCGTACGATTTTCGGGTTCGGATTCGACAGTCATGTTTTGGTCAACGCTGAGGCTGTGGCCTGTAGCATTGCCTACGCATTCCCTCTCATCCTTACCCTCATTGGTTATCACCTTCTCACCTGCTTCACTAACGCCAACTGATATCGAAGCGATCAGTGGCGGATCAGCAGGTGGTACGGTTGACGACTCAATGTGTGTTCGTACGACCATCCCTGCCTGATTATTTCCCTCCTGAGGAGTGTTTGCAACCGTCGGTGGGGGGCACCCTTCCTCTCGCTGTATTGTTACAGCGATGGGGGCAGGTGGTCCCATCACGGATTTAACGCTCGTGTTTTCCGAAGAGAGGGGGTTTGGTGCTTGATTAGCGGGGTGCCTATCTTTTCCCAAACCCTGCCTATCCAGAAAAGCACGTGCGTTATGCAGCCTCATCCTCTCCTGCTCTGTCAGTTGATCCCAGTCTAACTGCCCTAGTCTCTTTACAGTCCTCTTGCTGTTAGTGATTCTACACCTTCTAGAGGCCCTTGATACAGTCGAGAGGTTGGAGCTAGCGACTGAGCCGACTTCGCTGACGCTATCATCAGCGTCGATCTCACTGGCGCCATCCTTCATACCAAAGTTGGAGAAGGGATCGAGAAGGAGATTTTCCTCTTCTTCAGTAAGACAATGGTCTTTAATCGAGCTCATCTTTTTAAGATAAATGAGTATGTTCAATTGCTTATAATTTTTGAAACTGAAAAGAGAAATGAAAATAAAAAGAGAAAAGAAAAAGAAAAAAGAAAAAGAAGAAGTTTCGTAATTATAAGTAGAGTCATAATAAAATAAAATTTGTATGATTGGAAAAATTGTCACTGGCGACTTCTCCTCACGGTATTGAGACCGAGAGGCAAAGCCTAAGCCGATAGCCGTGACTACTACCGACCTTATAGCGTATATCCCCGCTATGGTTTTGTTCTGTTTAATTAATTCTTCCATATTCATAGGGGTGGGCCTCTCTTAGTTTGCTTAAACGTAAGTTGGTGGCTGAGAGTCTGCTCAAGAGCTTGAATCTGCAACTTAACCTACTTGAAGTTCTCGCGTAAGTCTCCTCACCAACGTCAAGGTGGAGACCCGTCGAGGAGGAATATTCGACTAGAAACTCCATATTTCTTTTATTTGTTTTTTTTTTTTTGTTTTTTTATACCGCGGAAACAAAACACAAACGTGAAACGTCAAAATTTATCTTGGAAAAAATGAGCCGAGCATTATTTCGCTCGCTAAATTATGTGGAGACTTTTTGATAAAAGTACTAGATGATAGTTTGAATTTAGCGCGTGAACTGCGTATTGCCAAGATAAAAATCTTCGCTAAAATTTATCTTTGGAGGAAATTTGTATGAAAGATAAATTTTAGCGTGATCTGCGTACTAGGCTTGAGTATGCAATTTAAAACATTAACCAAATTTGAATGTTAGGTTCCTTAAAATGTTGTTACTTTCAATATGGTTATAATCGATATACATCACCTACAAATAAATGGATACTCTGTAAGTATGGTTCATTATGGAAGAAATGGTAGTGTTCACCAACTTTGACAAAAAAAATTTGGGGCGGCAAAATTTGATCTGCCCCGGGCGGCAAAAACCCACGCTACGCCACTGCGTGTATCAAGCGTGAGCATTTCCTAATTCCGACCATCGAGGACTTAACGTCCAAATTAGCAAATAAAAAATGTTTCTCGGTACTTGATCTCACTTCTGGCTTTTGGCACATGGAATTGTGTGAAGAAAGTTCGAACCTAACAACGCCCAAATGGTGGCGTTTTAAATTCAATCGCGTCCCATTTGGTTTAAATTGTGCACCTGAGATGTTTCAAAGAAAAATGATCGAAATTTTTGGAGATATTCCGGGTGTCATGGTATATTTTGATGATGTGGGTATCTATGCAAATGATGAAAATGAGCATGATGAAATAATGGCATTGGTCATTGATAGGGCTAGGAAGAACGGAATAAAATTCAATTCGGAAAAAATCCAATTTCGTCGGTCCGAGATTAATTTCATGGGCAACGTAATCTCTGCTGGACAAATAAAGCCTAAGCCAAAATATCGCGAGGCGATTCTTGGAATGAAAAGGCCAAATGACAAAGCGGTTGTGTTACGTTTTTTGGGTTTGTTAAAATACATTGCTCGTTTTCTTCCGAATCTTTCAAAACAAACAGCCAAATTACGAAATCTGACAAGGAATGATGTTGCATTTGAGTGGCAAGAAGAACATGAGCTAGAGTTTAAAAATTTGTTAGAGATTTTTTCATCAGAGCAGGTGTTGGCAATATATGATCCTAGCAAAGCGGTTACGGTTCAAACGGATGCATCTAAGGATGGTTTGGGTTGTGTAGTAATACAAGATGGGCGTCCAATTGCATTTGCATCAAGAACACTCAGCAAAAGTGAACAAAAATGGGATCAAATTGAGAAGGAATTGTTGGCCATTGTCTTCGCTTGTCAGCGCTTTCATTTTTTCCTTTACGGACGAAGTTTTACGGTTGAAAGTGACCATAAGCCACTTGAAACATTGATTAAACGCGACATCGATGATGTAACAATGCGGCTACAACGGATGTTCATGTTTTTATTGAAATATCCTAACTTGACTGTTGTTTATAGACCGGGTAAAGAAATGTTGATTGCTGATTGTCTTTCACGAGCACAGCTTCCGGAGGTGGAGGAGATGAATGGGTTATCCGGAGTTATTCATTCGGTAACTAAAACCGTCTGCGCCACAGGAGAAAATTATAACTTTTATCGCAAAATCCTAAACAGAGATGAAAAATATTCCCGAATATGCAATTATGTTGAAAATGGGTGGCCAAATTTGTCATCAGCTTGATGATTTAAGTCAAAGGTTTCATAAAATGAAATCGGAATTACATATTGAGAACGGGTTGCTTTTTCTAAATCACCGATTGGTTATTCCTACAGAATCGCAGAAAAAAATTGCCGGCTGGTTACATGGTGCTCATCTCGGTATAGAGAAGACGCTTGCTCGTGCGCGAATGCTCTATTATTGGCCGGGAATGAATGAACAAATTAGGGACCTGGTTGTATCATGCAATATCTGTGAAAAATTCAGAAGAAATAATCAGAAAGAACCGTTAAAACAGGGTTCCGTGCCTAAGTATCCGTTCGAAGTGGTGGCAATGGATTTGTTCGAATACGCGGGGCGTGATTTTTTGGCACTCATTGACTCATATTCAAATTATTTGGTTGCTTTTGGGCTCAATTATTGAGGGTGTTAAAGGGGTATTTGACAGGATTGGTTATCCAACAATTATTAGAAGTGATAACATGCCATTCAGCTCGGCTGAATTTGATCGATTTGCGGCTGAATTCAACATCCAATTTAAATTTTCCAGCCCAAGATACCCACAGAGTAATGGCTTGGCAGAAAAGGCCGTTGGAATTGCGAAAAATATACTTAAACGATGTTATGAAGCAAACGAAGTCGATCAATTTCAGTACCGAATACTTGAATACAACACCACACCTGTTGCAAGCATGGGTCTGACTCCATCGGAACTATTCTTTGGAAGGCTGATTAAAACAAAACTGCCAGTTTCTGCTTCATTATTGGTCAGAAACAACATTGTGGAATCCGAAGACATTTGAAAAAAAGAAAGAACGTCAAAGGTATTACTATGATCGAAGCGCGAAATCATTGCCGATATTGAATGAGGGAGATTTCGTCATTTTCAAGAAGAATAGTAAAGAGTGGAATTATGGAAAAATTGTGGCAAATATAAACGGAAGCTCGTACATTATTCGTGATAGTCTTGATAATTACTTTAGAAGGAATCGCAAGTTTATTGCAAAAACAAAAAATTCTGACTTTAACGCATCCGAATTATTATTTGAAGAAAATATCAGACGTGATTGTAATAATCCAAACAATTTTGAGGAAATTCAAATTGTACTGCCGCCGCTGGTGGGCGAAAAACATGCTGAGGTTGAAAGTAACTGTGAGGTGAATGAACCTGAGCTACCAACTGAGAATGAATCAGAGGAGTCCGAATCATCGGATGAATATGACACTGCTGGTAGCGAGGGTACAGCAGCCGAACCAGTTCCAATTTTGAATAATCAGTATAGAACTCGTAGCGGTCGTACAATTAGGGCCCCACAAAGGTATGGATTTAACTGAAACTGCAATGCTATTATTCACTACTGCATGGTCCAAGGAATAGTCATTATTTATAGCTTATTAATGTAAATTAAAATTCATTTTAATCATTAAAGAAAAAAGCGTGTAATGATATTGTGTTGATACTGTCAGCCAAATCATACTGTCGTCACTTAGTTTTAGCATAATTATACTGTCAATTAGTTTATCACAAATTATACTATGAATCTAGGTATCTGCGATACATAAATTAATCATTATTATTAAAAGCACTGATGTGAATGAACGTCAATATATTACAAAGAAACTTATATGATAAAATTAAACTATTAAAATTAATCTTTAAAAGTAGTGTTTTATTTACTTTTTACAGTGTTCTCTCGCCAGTTTTTGCCACAGAGCTATTGTACCTTGAGGCTATTTTCGCCCAAGCTTCATTTTTTTCGGCCAGAGTCACTCCATCCGTGGCTCGGTTTTCAATAACTCGGCGAAATTTTACTACGATGTCGATCAAAGCATTTTTCTCCTCCTCCTCATAATTCTTGCCTCTTTCCCTTTTTTTCTTGGCATCCATTTTTTCTTTTTTTATTTTTTGAAATTTATATTATTTAAACACGAATTCAAAAATAGGAACGTCACAAACAAAATAAAATAACGGTTTTGACATCTTTTTTTTCGTTCAGTTTAAAAAAAAAGCAGGGATGGTTCGCAAACAGCATTTTAGTTAAAAAATAAGTGAAAGACATTGGTGCAACCCAGTAAATTTATCAGGCCGATAAATTTTATAAGCATTTTAACAAAAACTAGTTTTAGTGGATTTTGGTGCAACTGGCCATAAGAATTAAAAATCACTTCAAACTCACCAAAAAGAGAAAAATAAGAGTTATATAAATGTTGAATGAATAGGCAAGATGTTTTATCTTTAATTTGTTTCGCAAATAAGTCTTAAAGTAAACAATGGATAGTTTTTTCACACCATCGAATGTACGCGTTTTTACTATCGATAATATCGATACTATCGATAGACTATCGATGTTTACGACGCACGGCGACGGCTGCAAGCGTTTCTCTATTTCAGACAAATGAATAATTATATTTATCTACATTGTTTTCGTTTACAAGCTTAATATTTCTCTCATATTGCGCAATAACTTTATGGATTAGTTGGCAAATCATTGCTTTGGTGGGGATGATGAAAATAATAAATATCGAAAAAGGATCTCTTTTCGGTATGTATCAAGAGCCTAGTAAAAAAAGCGTTTTAAAAGAAAAACAAGAAGAATTTGAGCCAAATTTTTCACATGAAACTTTGGTTTGCTTAATTTATAAGGAAATTTATCAAAAAACACATTTTTCGTGTACGAAACAAACGAATTATTAACAATATTGACGCTTTTAGTTGCAATTTATATCAGAATAACTTAAATCTTTTCCAAGTTTTGGTTGAAGGACTTCTTGCAGGTTGCAGGTGTGACCAGTGCTACCATATTCTTCTGAATGGATTATCATACTATTTGATAGAAATTATCATACCGGAGGGAAAATTATCATACACAAACAATTTGTTCGTGGTGAAGGGATACGTTCATAAATTGTGCCAAATTTAATTGAATTTTTTTTAAATTCCGTGTAATGAATTTTTTTTTTTTCAAAAATAAATACCTACATCTGGTTGTCAGATAGGTAATGCGTAGAATGGTGGATCGATTTCAAGCCAAGCTGCAGCTATTAAAAGGTTCGTTCAGTGTAACCAGCCCTGGTGCTTGTTACTGCCCTGAGCGGAGCTGTCAAAAAACTGAAAAATCTCGCTGGGTTTCGTTTCACATCGAACACATTAGCAGTGCTCTGTGTTTTCTTAACTTATATAATATATAGTAAAGTCATTTTAGTAATTTTAAACCCTAACCTGCGAAAAAATTCCTAGTTTGCTGAATTTTTGTATACACTTTTATTCCTAGATGTCAAAAATCGACATTGATTATGTGCTGGCTAAAAAAGGTATAATGGTCAAAAGGTCGCGAAATTCAGTTTTTCGTGAATATTTTGCGACCTATTGCCCGGAGGTAAATAGTGGTCAAGGACAAATTGTTCGTCTTGCAATTATCCAAAACAAAACGCTTTAATAATTTTTTCTGTAAAACTAACCATTTTCGGAGTAGAGGGACTAGAACGCGCTCACATTTCCTCTAATTTTTGTTCTCCTTTTATATCAAAATCTTCAGTTTCTATTTCAAAATTTCGTTTAAGGTTGACTCTTTGTCTTTGTAGACATTGCCGTGGCCAACACGGCAATGTCTTCATATTTTTGAATATATCAATCCAATTTTCCCATCCACATATGCGGCCACACAGTAGATCATCGTGTGATACTGTGATTAGACTTTTTCCGTGTGGCTTTCTTAATTCGCAGATCTACTCGATTTTTCCGCAGATAAAACCAAATGACTGGAGTAATATAGCAACAGCTGTTTCGAACAACTCCGAAATTCTCGCCCCGAAAAAACTTGGGGCGGTACATTGCGATTGCGCCTCCGTTGCGAGCACTGAATGCACACCGAACACGGTGGAAATACCACCGGGCGAAAAAAGAGCGACATCGAACAGCTCAGTGCGGAATCAGAGCTCCACAGAGCGACCCAGACGGCACATCGAACAAACCTTCTTTGTATGTGAAACAAATTTGCTCATGAGCGACTGTTAAAATACATATTTCAGACTGAAAAAAGGCGTTCACTATTATTAACTTTCGGAAGAACCCAGTTAAAAAAATGAAAAAAGAAGTTTGACTTGGGGGTCTTGCAAATTTTGCGAAGTATTTTTGCGTGTATGTGGTCGTTTTTAGAATGGAAGTTGCTGACATACACATAGTTCACTTGGTTAATAAGTCACATAGTGATGGAAATGGAATCAAAGAATGTACTTCTAGTACATATTCCTAGAGAATAGAAATTGTAATTTAAAGTGAAATGAAGTAGATCTGAATTTTTTTTCCATATTTGAAAATTATCAAATTATCATACATTTTGCGTATGATAATGGTTTCCAATCTTACATCATACGGGAGCAACAATTATCATACATGTAGCATAATTATGCTACGAATGGCAGCACTGGGTGTGACCAAGTCAAACGATCCCGTCAATAAAATTTAATAATTGTTTTTTTAAGGTCTTTAAAAACGAGTTTTAGTTTCGATCTTAAAAACACTTACCTCACTTAAGGGTCCCTAAAAGTGGAAATTATTTTGGTTGGCCCTCCTTAATTCTCATCACTTTGAATAGAGGATCATTAATTTCAAAGTTTCTTGAAAGTTTGGTGACAGTGCAACAAAAGTGAAAATGGATGAACTACAAAAAAAGCATTTCTCAGAGGTATGTATGTGTGTCTGTGTGCAATTGTGAAAGTGAAAAAAGTGTAACTTAGTGTCCGACTGTCCTCATTGGCGCATTGATTGTTTTTGTGTTTCGCCATTAAAGTGCAAACATGTTTTTTTTTTTCAAGTTGTTAGGCAATTTTGTGTTGATTTTGTGTGTTTCATTTTTTAAGGTTGTCCAAAGCCAAAGAGGAAAAACAATGCTGGCAAAAGACGTGTTTTTATTCCACTTTGAAAAGAGGTACAATAAAATTGAGGCTTGGTGTTGTGCTGAAAGGAAGCGCTTAATGTGTATGGCTCGAATGCAAACCGATTGTCGCGGTGGTTACTATCTTGTTACGAAAACGACGAATACGCATAGCCACACTCCATCGCCCTTCCCCAAGGAAGTGTACAAGGCCAACTCAGGCAGCTCTAAGACAAAAAATTAACCGAGTTCGGACGAAGCTGGAGAAAGAGAAGGAGAACGAGAACGAAGTAGACTGCGAAGACGATGATTGCTGAGAGTTATATTGGAGAAAAGAATAACAACAAAGGTCCTTTTCAGGACCACAAAAAATCAAAAAGAGATAAACTATCACAAAATTGTCAATGAACTTATTTAAAATGTCTTATGATGGTAAAGGTAAAGTTAATGTGCGTTAGAGCTGCTGCAAGGAATTGTGTTCGTGACAACAGGGATGTAAAAATATTCTGTCTTAAAAATTGAACCAATACCTCTTCGGTAGCAGCAATCGTACAAGGTTTGAGGAATGAAGCGCTTGGTCAGATCGGATAGCTTCTAACACATAGATCACAATATCCTTCTTCTTGATCCGACCACCAACGAGTTAGCTACCATTGTCTAATAAAAAACATCCATGTGCACATTTACAACAGAAGGATTAGCTTGAATCAGTGTTCAAATGAAATCTAAAGCGGTTCCAAACCAATTTTGCAGCGGCACTCAATGCTACCTCAATAAGTTTTGAGGGAAAAACGATTGTGACATTCATGCCAACCCTCTGGATTTTCACTTTGCCCATCCGATCGTCCGGCACTCCGAAATCCTTGTTCACTGACTTCATATGCAACAAACCATATAGAAGTTCATTTTCTAGAAACAACACGAAACTCGATTTCCATTCAAACTTTAATAATAAATGTCAATACCCATTGATCGTCTTCAGATCTTCCATAACAGCATCATGCAGCTGCTCGTTAATATTCAGTCCCCAAAGATAGTCCAAATGATTCCACCGAGATTGTGGCACCTTATATGTACCCCTTAAGGTTGTTGACTTCAATTTCCTCATCAGTTTATCGACATCAACTTCCGAGGACATATAGTCATTTTCACTATAGTACAGATATATTGGCACGTCAATGTTTTCAATTGGATAGTCCTTCGGCTTAGACAACACTTTGCCGTGGTCGAATTCACGAAATTTTCCAGAGTTGTATTCCTGCAGATAATGGAAGATCTGATTGGTTGAAGCTCCAGCGGGAGTTGTTGCCAGAATTTCAGGAATGAGGGTCTAAATCAAGAAAAGAAATAATTTATAAGAATTTTTGAGTTTTCTTTTGGGTTCTTGGAACTCACAGCGTTCTCAGCATCAAATCCAGCCATAAGGAAGATCACATTCGTACACAAGATCTGATACTTAGCGTCGTCATTGCAAGCTTTCTGACCAAGCAATTCCGTATTCGGCAGGAATTCCAAATTACCAAAGATGTTGATCCAGCTTTTCGGATTTCCCATCAAAGGGGCTGCCAATCTAGCAAGAGGCGATTTCATATTGTCCATAAACGCCACTGGTGCCATTAAGTGTGCAGACTTGATGTGACTCTTGAAATCCTCGTTGAGAGAAGTTAGTACCAAAAAGGAGGTGGTTCCTTGAGAGTGGCCAAAATAATGAACTTGTTCTTCTCCCGTTTCGAAGAGAATGTAGTCATGGCTGGAATGTCGTACAAGCCGATCTCGTGCCAGTCGAATTTCCAGAATTTCGGCAGCAGTGGATGAATTGTGGCATGTTTCTTGGAATAGGTATTGCCTCGGGCGTTGCCCATCCAAACGTCATAGCCAGCATCAGCGAGGATGAATCCTAAAGCATTTTCGGGGCCGAGTAGTACCCAATCACTTGACGAGCAGAGAAGTCCATGCATGAGAAATGCCACTGGTCTAGGACCTTCGGTATTGACTCTTGGAGAGTAGGGAATTCGATGCAGGCCCAGAATGTAGCCATCAGAGGTCTGGACTAAATGCTCCTCGAAAGGATAGCCGTACTTTTCCACCAATGTTTGCTGAAAATATGCCAAAAATTGTTTAAATAAAATAGACTAAGCGACTAACACCTTACATACCGTTGTTACAGAACTGGCCTTTTGATTGGGAGCTCCTGAGATTAAGGGAGCAATTTTAAGTGTTTGAGTTAAATTATGTTGAATAGTGAAATTTCTTTTCTTTTATACCGATTTGAATGTTTTACGATCTCGATTAAAGTTATTGCAGGTCGGGAGCTTTTCGATAAACTTTTGTTTTGCTATTTTTGTTGTCGTAATCGTAACAAAGAAACAACTCTATCAGAGGAGTTCTAGGGAATTGGAATATTATATTCACTACTCTTGCAAACAAATTTTATCTGCTCGATTGAGGAAAGAGTAGGGCATCAACACAGGAAATGGGCCATCACCCACACTTGGAAGGATTCAAGTCTGACACATAAAAAATAAATGGAGGTGTGACCCAGGGCTCCATATTGTCTCCGACACTGTTTCTTATTTTCGTTTATGATCTCCTGATTGAAACTAAAAATCCACTTTTTCGGTTCACTGGTAACAGCACCCACAGCTTTACAAAGGATGATCGCCAATCAGCTTTACAAAGGATGATCGCCAATCATCCGTTGCATACCACTGCGAAATAGATTCCTAACGTTGTTCACGTCTGTTGCAGTTGCGAGCACGTCAGAGAATTTCTAGCTTAAGTCTTGAATTTGTTCGGCTATGGTTTTCGTGAGCTCTGAGGCTTGCAACTACCAGAGAATTTCAGAGTATAGGCATTTGCTTTTTGGGAAGAGCAAGTCAAACCACTGAGAGTCAGCAAACAAATGAAGGCCAGAAGAATTTAAATACACAGATGTGTGTCTGCTGCTTTGTGATGAACTGTTGACCGACAGAAAACTATCGGTCATTCGTTTTGGACTAAAATAATGAAGTAACAATACATTTTTATATAACTCACACCCCCCTTTGATGTCAGATGTATGTTGTGTCAGTTAGCAGATTGCAGATTATCACCCTTATTGCGTAGATTAACTATCAACCGATTGACGATTGAGGTAAAACGAAAGACTCAAGGTTACCGAGCACGAACTGAGGCCTGTAAAGACCAACAGGTAATATCGTAGTAGAGTCACAGTCAATGCTGAGGATATGGAAGGACCACTTCTGCAGACTGTACAACGGCGATGACGACTCAAATTCCGCTGTCAGGCAGAATGAACCATTCAATGAAGACGACGCAAGCCAAGATTTCCGTCTACCCGACCTTGAAGAAGTGAAGATAGCAATATCTAAGCTTAAGAACAACAAAGCCGCAGGAGCTGACGGCATCACTGCCGAACTCTTCAAAGCAGCCGGCGATGACTTGGTTAGGAGCATGCACCAACTCATCTGCAGAATATGGTCGGAAGAAAGCATGCCCGATGAATGGAACCTCAGTATTCTTTGCCCGATCCTGAAGAAAGGAGACCCTCTAATCTGCACCAACTACAGAGGAATCAGCCTCCTAAACATCGCCTATAAGATCTTTTCTGCAGTACTATGTGAACGTCTGAAGCCGTTTGTCAACAATCTGATAGGTCCATATCAGTGTGGCTTTAGACCAGGAAAGTCCATTATCGATCAAATTTTCACATTACGACAGATCCTGGAAAAAACTCAAGAACTCCAAATCGACACCTACCATCTTTTTATCGATTTCAAGGCCGCGTATGACAGCATCTATAGAGAAGAACTGTATAAAGCCATGTCCAGTTTTGGCATCCCTACAAAACTCATTCGCCTGAGCAGGATGACAATGGAGAACTCGCGCTGCTCCATCAAAGTCGGCAACGACCTCACCGACGCCTTCGATGTCAAAAAAAGCTTTAGACAAGGTGATGCACTGTCATGCGATTTCTTCAACATCATATTGGAACGAATAGTGCAGAACTCCCACGTCAACACTAGAGGCACTATCTTCCAGAAGTCTGTGCAACTACTCGCGTACGCTGATGACATTGATATCATTGGGAGAACACAGCGTGATGTCAACAGTGCTTTTGCGAGTATACAGACAGAGGCTGAAAAAATGGGTTTAGCGGTCAATGAGGGCAAAACAAAGTATATGCTGTCATCTAGAAAGGACACCCAACACCGACGTCTTGGACAAAACGTCACGATAGACGCATATAATTTCGAGGTAGTTAGGGACTTTGTATACCTTGGCTCCGCTATCAATACGGACAACGACATCAGCGCCGAGATCAGACGAAGAATAACTCTTGCTAATCGCTGTTTCTTCGGGCTAAGAAAGCAATTGAGTAGTAAAGCCCTCTCCCGAAAAACTAAGGTGACGCTCTATAAGACCCTCATCATCCCCGTCCTGCTATATGGTGCAGAAGCATGGACCTTGTCAAAAACGGATGAGAGCGCACTTGGCCGTTTTGAGAGAAAGATTCTACGTAAGATCTATGGTCCTGTCTGCATAAACGGTGAATGGAGGAGAAGATTTAACGACGAACTGTACGGGCTGTACAGCGACACTGACTTAGCTAAAAGAGTGAAGGTTCAAAGACTCAGATGGCTCGGTCACGTGGAAAGGATGGACACCAATACTCCGGCCCGTAAAGTCTTCGAATCCACCCCCGAGGGAAGACGCAGTAGAGGAAGACCAAGGCTCAGGTGGCGCGCGCAAGTTGAACACGACCTCAACCAACTCGGCGTGCGAAACTGGAGACAGCGAGCTAGGGACCGAGCTGGCTGGAGAGGTTTGTTGGTTGAGGCCCAAGTCCACCCCGGACTGTAGCGCTACCTTAAGTAAGTAAGTAAGTAAGATTGACGATTGATAGAATTCATCAACTGAATTAAAAATCGGTATTGTGAAAATGAATTGATAAAATATTATGCTATTGTGAATGTCTTACAAATATTTCTATTATTGTGAATGGAAATATTCATCTGACAGATGTTTTTATTTTTTAAGGAAACCAACAAAAGAAATAATTAAAAAACAAATAGGTACGAAATGACTTCAACAGAGGTATGCATCCAATCCTTTAGAATTGGAAATCCAAATGTAAGTATGTAACCAGTGATTTCGATTTTCAGATATTAATTAATTAATCTATGCGTGCTGGAGGCCCTAGGCTATTTTTATTTAGCTCTACACCAATTATTTCCCACTTCGCAGTAGCCACAGCTTTGGAACAAATTCCCTTGGCGATTTCTATGTTCTCTTCCATCAACTAGACCAATCTGTTCAACTGTTTTTTTTTTGCTTATTACTTTTTGAGACCTTTGGAATTAAAAAATAAAATAAAAAATGATCACTTTTTAATTTTAAACTCACATCTTTCAGCTATTTTTATACACAGACCGAACTCATCAACTGCAAATTTACGATTGAAAGAAAAATTGATAGCTGACGACAAAATTGATGAAAATTGTTGTTCATAATACTGATTTTTACATTCACAATAGATTATCAAAACAAAAATCAACAAAATTGACAGTTGACTTTCACAATACCATTTAACAAAATTGATTGATAAATGTCAATTATTAATTGATAGTTGATCTTCGCAATAGGGGTGTATGGTTGATTTGATTGATTAATTGATCACAGGACATCTCCATTTGGTTATGTAGATCCTTCCTCAAGAAAACCTAGTTCTAATCATCACCTGATTTCTAAAAACAAAATGCAAAATGGCACCATCTCCATCATTGTTTATTTTTTGTTTTATTTTTAAAAGATTCTTTTGAAAACACAAACCATAAACAACACGATCAAATTCCAATTATTTCCCCTCATAAAATGTTTAAGCATGGTGGTCAAAATATAAATCTTATATTGCTTTAAATTTAAACTAACGCAACCCTCCAGAACCGGAATGGCCCCATGCGAGGCAATTTTAATCAGTTGATATCTATATCTTACTTACTTTGAAGTGATAATAATCTTGATTGATAATGATTTTCGTAAATTAGATTGTGATTGTGAGTGGTTGAAAGTAGGTATATATACTTTATATCTATACTGCCGCACGCCTAAGTGTCAAGATTCTTAACGCAGATTATGACAGAATATATAAATTATTGCGAATAATTGGTATGGTAATGAGAATAACAATTTTTTTGGTATTGTATCGTTGTTGGCCTGAAATACTTTAAGAATTGCATCACTTCGAACATGTGCTCCTCGTTATTGATAGTTGTTATTAATCCCAACGTCTTTTTGCTGGCGCATTAAGTTTTTACTTGATTTGCATACAGCCCCGGAATTATGCATACTGCCCAATCTATGCCGAGATTCAACTAATTCGAATCTTTGTTAGTCGAATGAGATGAATCAGTATGAACCACAGCAAACAATACACCAAACAAACTAAACTTGAGAGTAGCTCACCTGAAAGATCAACTTTGTAAAGTTTAATTTAATGCCATCTTTTGACAGTCAATAAGGGTTAGTTTTTTTTTTTTTTCAAAGTGTCGCGTATCGACTCTTTAACAACATTTATGAGAATATATGAACAACATCTTTGGAATATAACTAAATCTGGCGTTTAAGCCGGAGATCTGCAAAACAATTAAAGACTGTGACGAAGTTCCAAAGCTCCTTGAACGACATTGAAGGTAATTTTTAAGGGGTTGTTACATTTGGTAATTTATTTTTTTCGGTAATATTCTATGCTTTCGACTTTAATTCGACCATACGTCGTAAATCACGATTTTTATCCCGTAGAATCGTAGTTATATTATATATTATCTTTTAAGACGCGTCAATCTACTGATAGACTTTAAATACTTAAGATAAACTTTTATTCATAAAATTGAATCTTAAAATTAACATAACAAAGCGAATGCAGCCAAGGCATCTATTAATTGCATGTACCTACACACTGAACAAAATCTTTACCTACGTAAATATAATATAAAAGTTCATTGGTCCAACGAAACTAGTTTTATTAGTTGATGAAGCGCTTGAACATTTTACGAAACTTATCAGTTCGAATTGCGTAATATTTTAAGGGCTCTTTTCGAAATTCTAATGTAAGAATTTTGTTAAATGATGAAACTAACATAGAACAAACGAATTAATTTCATAGAATGACGTGAGAATATTCGTTGCCGCAATAAATTAATTAATTACAATTCATAATGCAATGAATTATTTACATAAACTTCTCGAGATCTTAAGTATTTCGGCTGTAAGTATGAATAAAAGACATTTTCATCACCCAATAAAAAGATTTCATAGACCCATTCATGAAATACGTTTACGAAAAATTTCATAGTTAACAAAAAAACATTTTTACTAAAAGAAAGATTTACGTACGTTTAGGAAAATGTTTTATTAAAATTAATAAGATATTCGTAAAATATCTTTCATTTAATGATGAAAGTGTTCACGAAACTAATTCATCAAATCATTGAATTGAATTAATAATTCATTGAAGTAGAAAACGTTTGTGTTACTTTTCAACAAAGAAATTTTTCGTAGATTCTGTTTCTTTCATTGAGCCAACGAAAAAACTTTTTATGAAGCGAATTTCGAAGTTCTACGAAAAATATTATTTTCAGTGCATTGAATTATAAATTTGTTAATCTGCCAACTTAGACAACAACTTAAACAGAAACTCACTAAAAAAAAAAATAAAAAAAAAGAGTGGCGCGACAGCTCTTTCAGAGTCAAGGCCTTAGTGGCTTACTCTCATCAACAATTCTCTGAGTGCGTGTAAACTGTAAAGAATTAAGGGGTCTTACAATTTAACGCCGATTCCGAACGGCGAAGTTGAAAAGCATTTTTTTCATGACAGATTGATACTCTTGGAAGTTTCGCCAGTTCTTCGGAAGAGTCAGTGCCCATGAAAGATGAAATAAACTTTTATGGGCACGAGTAGGATTCGAATCGAACCCTCAACGTTCTGCTTAGCAGCCAACGCACATAACCACTAACCATTAACAACATAACATTACAGAAACTCACTAGAGTGGGTTAAAAGTCCATTATGGACTTTTGGTCCGTAGACTTCTGACACTGCGTCATTCGGAAATGCCTCCGATCTTTTTAAGGGATTTGAATTTTGAAACCAAATGCGGACTTCATTATTGAACCATGCAATTACTTTATTACATACTTGAACCCGACCTATCACCTATGTCATATCACGGACCGTGCTGGATGAAGACCGTTTTACGTGGTCCTGATGGAGGGTTCGTGGAGAGTAGGGAATACAATGTGAGGATGAAGCCGTCTTAAATTGTGTCCTCGTGGGCTTTCATTCGATAGCCATGGTTTGTTTGTTGCTACCGTAGATTCCTGCAAAAAACAAATGTATTCTTCTTTCATCGGAGAAATATGCGTGGTCTTACTGTTTTAATGTTATGTTAACGGAACAATAACATAATAAATCTTTGACACAAAAATTGCCAAAAATGTGGCATTTTCTTAATTGTCTTAAGGAATTGACACGCGACGCATGTTATAGAAGAAAGATTGGTTAGCCTTTTTGTACACAGTTTGTCAAAGAGAGAAAATCAACCGGATTGAGAAGGAATGTTTTTAGCTTAAATAAAAAATTATTGTTTACATTTTTTTTTTTGCTCCATTCGAACATGTGCAGGCTCACGCGAATTAAGCTTCAGTGAGAATTTGTTTGTGTTTGGCATTTGATAGAAAACATATGAAGAGCAAAAAATTTGTATGTAAATATTGGAAAAATTCAGAAGTCAGCGTTTTTTGAATCAGGGGAATATTTTGGTTATATGTATATA
This sequence comes from Sphaerophoria taeniata, assembly GCA_943590905.1. Lineage (NCBI taxonomy): Eukaryota > Metazoa > Arthropoda > Insecta > Diptera > Syrphidae > Sphaerophoria > Sphaerophoria taeniata. The sequence continues at coordinate 268,444,169 of OX016540.1, forward strand.
ACATAACTTTTCCTTTTTGTGACACTTCTTTATAGTGGTATTTGCATTTTGAAACTGTTTTTTGGTTTATTCTGCTTAAATAAAATGTCCATGTTCAAAAAATTAACTTGACGTCATTCTTTGATTACGCCAGGGCTTTCGATAGTGTTGACCATTTTAAATTCGGTAATGAAATTGCTTGCTAGGTTATGAGCGTGGAGTTATACAAGGCTCAGTCTTATAGATGATAGATAAAGGTATTTACAAATTGAAACTAAGTTATTTGAAGATCTCTAAGCTTTTAAAAACATGTTTGAAAACGAAACAAGAACAACAAATATTTTTCGTCTAGTGAAAAGTGAAACGATGAGAAGTGAGCATTCTCAACGTAGCTTTTCAAGGAGCAAGTCGTCGAGTCAAGTACGATCTAGAGTCCTAGACAGTCTAAAAGCCTTTGTAGTGCAAAATCGAATACATAAGAGAAAATAATAAAGGTCCTCCTGTAGGCCCTTTTTTATCAGAAGTGGGATAAATCCTAGGCCAGGATAATTGTGTGTTCTGTAGCTACAGAAAATTCAAGAATTGTTGCTGTAAGAATAGAAAATTTTTTGAAGAAAAATGGTATATGGAGACATTCAAATGAAAAAAAGAAAGAAATTGTTCAAGATGGAAAAGATAAGTAATTTTTTTATTTTTATTTGTCCAGTCCAGTCCAATCTTGTGTATAAAAAGAAATAAAAAAAATGAACGGGGAAATAAATGAAAATGAAAATACGAATAATGTTGAGGAAGTGGTTCAGAACGATATAATGATAGTCAAAAAATAATAAGTGGTTTTCCTGTGTTCGACCCTGATCGTTCACGCGTAGACATTAAAAAATGGTATGGTACAACAGTAGATTCCAGGGTTAAACGTGACAATTTAGAAGATTTTGATACTATACCACGAATTCAAGTTGCTTTACTGGTTAGAGCTTAAACCTGGTTCGAAAAATATGGGTTTCAGCTTTATCAATGGGTAGATTTACGTTCGTCGTTACCTTTGCTAGTGGAATGAATGTTGTCGGAATTTTGAAGAAGGTGGTGAATTGTGAAAGTTGTGGATCTAATTCATACAACGATTTCATCATGGAAAAAATTGCCCAAATTCATCAGTTACCATTTAAAATTCCAGAAGATATGATCATTCGAATTGTTATTGGTTGTATATCTGATTCTAATGTAATTCGTTAACTTTTGTTATGCCAAACAATATCCTAAACCTTATTGATCATTAATCCTCCATACGTAATTCTCCAAGGCGTATCGAAGCTTTGAGCTCGTCTAGTTTTCAAAAACCTAATAATCAATTTTCACATGAGTCACTCAAACGATCTGCAGATTCTTAAGCATCTACAAGAAAACGTTCCAAAATTGAAATAAATTGTTATGCTTGCGGTAAAACAGGTCACATTTGTAACCGAATGGGCTTATATTTTCCCGAATATTATTAAAATCGTTTAAAAGTTTTTAAAATCGAAAACAAAACTGCGAAACCCACTTGACACAAACCGACGACGACGAACACCTCGAAATTATGTTTTTTTTAATGACTGTTTACAATTTGTAAACAAATTATGTATGCCCTCTCGCTTCTACTTGAATTAAGCTAGGGAAATAGGAAAAGGTTTCTTTTCTTTCTTAAAGGAGATCATTCGTTTTATGTGTCTATGTTCTCGTTCTCCTACAATAAACAAGCACTCAATCATAGAATGTTAACAGGGTTGGAGACATGCAACTTTATTGCCGCAACATTGTGTTAACATAATTCGTGTTAGTAACAGTTGACCCGATAGTTTTTTTTAAATCAATTTATATGAGTGAAGAACCTGAAGCTTTTCCACCACTATAATACGAGTAATTGTATCAATATTTCAATAATGCGTGGGTGAAATACGAATGTATTTGTCGAAATACAATCACACAAACAAAGGCTGGAAAATGAGGAGTGCATGTATAGGTTTTAGATGGGAGGTTAATCAGTAAAAGCCGTCGGTAGGAACTTTCTTTTTGAAAAGTAAAGAATAAAAATAAAGTTCAAATCGACAGAAATTCTGAAAGTGCGTTACGTACATATATATTGTATAGATATACGGAAGTGATACCGACTAAGGCTACCTGTTTTACGAAGTTTAAATATTTCCTAATTCTCAAACGTAAAATTACACTTTAAAAGAAAGGTTTAGTGGATTTGAGGACAAAACGTTTAAATTGTAGGAAATCAAGACGTGAAGTCCAAACATAGGAGTGCGAACCAATTTTTGATAGATATATACATATATATCTATACATATCTATACATATAGATCACAGAATTCCTTGGAAGGAATTAAAATATTGCACACATTAAGGTAAGCTTTATAAGCCGTATGCTTCAAATGGTACAAGCCGTATGCTTTAAATTATAAAAAAAAACAATCTCATGCAAAAAAATAAAAAAATCAGAACTTCGTAAGCCACGTCTGGTCTCAACAAAATCTTTATTACAAGTGATCTTAAAATACATAACATAAATGCCTTACAAGAAAAAGTTAACAGTTAACAAAAAGCTTTTGGAGACTTTTAAAGTTAAAAAGAGATTAACATTCGACATACAAAATCATACGATAATACAGTATGAGAGAATTACCGCAAAATAGACTTTCTTATTTGTTACATGCATACATATTTACATACTTCGATAGTTAAAATAAAATACAGGGTGTTTTATTATTATCATTCAAAAAGTCTCTTACAGCTCGACCATCCTGAAGAAAAATCGACCTCGATTTACATTAACATTTTGTCTTGCATCAATTGACATTAACTATATGAGTTGAAATTAAGAAATAACATTTTACATACATATTTTGAAACGAATACAAAATATTTAAACAATTTTTCCAAATCGTCGCAAATGATAAAAATTTTAATGAGAAATAATATTAAACATTGAATATTATGTCAAATAATCTTACTTTACGTAATTTTAAATAGTAACTAATATCGAAATTGGAATTTTAAATCCAAACGTTTGTTAAAATATGAAAGGATAATACCTAAGGATTTTCAATGAAATTACAAACAATTGACATAGAACTGAAAAGTTTAAAATAAAATCGTTTAAGTTGAAACGTAAGGTTTCATGTTTTCGGGACATGCCACTCCCTCATATCGCGCTCTAGAAATTTGAAGATTTTCAAGATCTCTTATTAGATAACGGTCATTTTCTAATTGTTTGACTACTTCAAATGGGCCTTTAAATTTGGCAAGAAGTTTCTTGTTCACGCCAGGTGTGGTGACTACATTTTTAACCAACACAAAATCGCCAACGTTGTACGCGTGGGGTTTTTTGTGTCGTTTATCATAATAAACTTTGTTTGACTCCTGACTTTGAATTGTATTTTCACTTGCTTGGTGCCTTAACGATTTCAAATTTCGATCTTCGTTTGGAACAATGTTTTTTTCCAGATATTCCTTGATATTGTCATTTACAGTTCCTTTCTGATCAACGCAAAAGAGAAGCACACTTGGACTAAAGCCAGTGCTCTAATTAATGGTGTTGTTTAGTGCAAATTCCACCTTCAGAAGATATTTTGCCCAGTCACTTGGATCCGTTTCAGTTTCCTTGGACAACATGGGAGTAAGACAACGGTTAACGCGTTCCACCTGTCCGTTTGACTGAGGTGAACTGGTGGCAACTTTTATATGCTTTACGGAAAATTCTTCGCAAAATGAAGCAAACTCTTCGGACGTGAAGCAACTACCTCTATCCGAGATTAACCGGGCTGGCCTACTGTAGGTTGAAAAGTAAGTTTTCAAGCACTGGATAACTTCCTTGGAGCTGGTACTTTTTACTGCATAAAGCTTGACGAATTTTGAAAATCCATCGACTACCAGGAAAACATGTTTTTTTGAATTTTTAACAGAAGATGGTAATGGGCCATAGTGGTCAACATGGATGGTCTCAAAAGGATTTTCACCTTTTGGGATATTGTGTAAGACAGCTTCTTTCTTGCCGTACGGGGGAGAGAAGTGAGCACACTTCAAACAATTATTAGTTATATAAGTTTTTATCTTGGTTTTCATGGCAGGGAACCAGTAAGTTTTTCGTAAAAAGTTAAAACATTTTTCGACCCCGACATGGCAAAGTGCGTCATGATGTGTTCGTATAACACTTTGTTCCATTGCTGATGGAACATACAAATATATCCTTTTATCCATCTTACGATACACTAGACCATTTATCAACTCGTATGACCGACTCTCTCTTTCCTCCAACATTTTCACTATATTCCTTATTGTAGGATCTTTTTGTTGGGATGCAGCAAGTACATATTCAAAAGAGTCAGTCTCTATGATTAGAATATTATGACTCCGACTTAAGGCGTCCACATGCTTCATCCTTTGACCGTCCCTGTGTTCGATTACATAGTCAAAGTCCTGAAGTTCCAGAGCCCATCTGGAAATTCGTGGATTTAAAATCTTTTTATTCAAGGTAAGCGTCAAGCTCTTGCAGTCGGTTACGATCTTAAACCGGATACCAGTTAGGTAAATTTTAAATCTTCTCAGTGCGTACACTATGGCTAAAGTTTCGAGCTCATATGAGTGGTACTTTGCTTCTGGTGGCGTAGTGCGCTTCGAATAGAAAAATACAGGATGTAGTCGCTTATCGTCTTGTCGCTGGAAAAGCACAGCTCCGAATCCTAAGCTACTTGCGTCACAGTGGAGCTCTGTTTCCGCATTCGGGTTATATATACTCAAGATTGGAGCATTTAACAATTTTTGTTTCAACCATTCAAAAACTTTAAGCTCGGTATTGTAAGAATACGTTGTAAAAGAAAGTCCGATACTAATCTTTTGTGTTTTTATTTACAACTAGAACAATATTCTTAACTTACTAAATTTAATTAATATAAACGATGAAGCAATTATGATTTAAGATCACCCAATGCAACCTTTCCTGTCTGCTGTCCGAAGTAAAAGAGACAGTTGTCAATTTGATTTCTCTTGATGACAGCTCGCGAAGTTGGGTGTGTTTCATGACGTGTTGTAGAGATGTTTGTAGAATTAATTTTGTTGTAGCGCGTTCATTTTCATGACTGAGAAAGTGAGAAGTTGTCGCTACAGGTCTCCCCCCATGGTAGGAACAAAGCGCATTGGTGGTTTGATTGTCCTTCCAGACCTCGTTGTTACCCCTGATGTCTTCGAGTGCTCTGCTACTGCTTCGGATGTCGATGCCTCAGCTGACGCAGGTAGCTTGTCTTCAGAGCTAGCTATTATATAGGCAGGTTTGAGTCGCTGGATTGAAACGAAAACTTGTTTGTTGGGCATGGCAATCTTAAAAGCATGTGGCTGTCGCTCTAGAACTGCATACGGTCCAGAATAAGCGGGCTGCAAGGGACGCTGAACAAGGTCGTTGCGAATGTAAACATGCGAGGAAGTTTTCAATTCCCTTGGTATGAAAACAGGCTTATAGGTGCGGCTGCAGTACGTTGGTGAAAGTCTTTGGAAAGTCTCTCTCAAATCCTGTACGAAACTAACGGGTTCCTTGGGAGTCCTGGATGTTTCAAAGAAATCTCCTGGAAGTCGCAATTCAGTACCGAACATAAGCTGAGCTGGTGTAGTTGCCGATTCATTTACCATTGAGCGAAGTCCGAGGAGCACGGCAGGTAATGCAGTTATCCAATTGTCGTGGCTATGTGCGGTAAGTGCTGCTTTTAGTGAGCGATGCCAACGCTCCACCACCCCATTAGCCTGAGGATGGTATGCAGTTGTGTGGATGCGTTCACAGCCGATAACTTGGGAAAAGCGATGAAACAAGGCAGATTCAAATTGGCGTCCCTGATCTGTCGTCAGACGTAGAGGACAACCAAACCTTGCCACCCAGTTGAAAAGGAATGCATCGGCAACCGTAGACGCAGTAGTTTCAGCAATCGGTATGGCTTCCGGCCAACGTGTAGCCCTATCGATGCAGGTTAGTATGTAGCTGTACCCATTGCATGTCGGTAATGGCCCGACTATGTCGATGTGGACATGTTCAAACCTTTCGGCTGCTGCGAACGATCCCATAGGTGGGTTTGTATGCCGGTGAACTTTGCTCTTCTGGCAGTCATGGCAGCTCCGTGCCCACTTTCCAATGTCCACGTTCATAGATGGCCAGAAAAATCGAAGTGCAATTGTTTTGCGAGAGGCTCTTATACCTGGGTGGCTGAGGTTGTGAACTGCGTCGAATGCCGCTCTTCTGAAAGCCACAGGTATGAAAGGGCGAGCTCGTCCAGATTTCGTTTCGCAGACCACTTCTGTAGTAGTACCAGGAAGAACAAAGTTAGTGAAATTTAGTTTCGAACTTACCGATCTCAGCTTTTCAAGCTCCGCGTCTGTCTTTTGCGCCTTGGCTATAGCATCGTAATCCATAGTAATAGGATTATCAATAGCTGCAATACGGGAGAGAGCATCTGCTGGAGCATTGGCTGTTCCACTGACATGGCGAATATCGCTGGAAAATTGTGAGATGTATTCCAAATATCTTTGACGCTGTGGTGTCTCTGATGTTGATGGGGGATTGCGAATGGCAAAAGTCAGTGGCTTGTGATCGGTGAATATAGTGCAAGAGCGTCCCTCGATGAAACGTCGGAAGTGCTCGATGGCCAATTTTATCGCCAACAGTTCACGATCGAATGTGCTTGACTTCTGTTGACTCGCTGATAAGGCCTTTGAAAAAAATCCAAGGGGCTTAGAAATCCCGTCAACGACTTGGAGAAGTACTGCTCCGACAGCTGTGTTTGAGGCGTCCGTCATGAGGCGTAACTCGGCGTCTGGAAGTGGATGTGCCAATGAAGTGACGTCTGTCAATGCTCGGCGACAGCGAAGGAATGCTGCTTCGGAAGCTGGTGTCCAGTTTAGGGGCGAATTGTCTCTTTTCTTTGAGCCATGAAGCATTTTGCAGAGTGGTGCTTGGTCTGACGCAGCGTGGGGTATGCTTAGCCTGAAGAAATTCAGTGCGCCAAGAAAGCGACGGAGCTCTGTAACTGTTTCTGGCTTGGGAAATTCTGCTATGGATTTTACGGAATCCTGTGGTGGTCGAATTCCTGACTCATCAACTTGGTATCCAAGGAATGTAATAGACCGCTTACCAAATTCACACTTGTCCCTGTTAAGTGTGATTCCGTTCTGCTCAAGACGATTGAAAATCACCTCCAGATGCTTCAGGTGTTCCTCTTGTGAGTGTGATGCTATGAGCATGTCGTCTATATATGTGAAGACAAAATCTAAGTCACGGAATATACAGTCGACGAAACGCTGTTGAGTTTGGGCGGCATTACGTAGCCCAAAAGTCATCCGCTCGAACTCGTACAACCCAAATGGGGTTATAATTGCCGTTTTCGGAATATCCTCTGGTGCCATGGGAATCTGATGGTACGCCCGTGCAAGGTCAAGGCGAGAAAAAATCGATTTACCTGGCAGTATCAGCTGGAAATCCGTGAGACGTGGCAGTGGGTACCTGTCAGGGAGTGTGACGGCATTGAGGCGCCTGTAGTCGCCGCAGGGTCGAATAGTGCCGTCCTTCTTTACAACGATGTGAAGGGGGCTTGACCATGGACTCCTTGAAGGTCGACAAATGCCCTCACTCACCATGCGTTGGAACTCGGCTTTAGCCAGCATGTAGTACTTTGGTGGTATTGGTCTGGCTCGACAATAAACTGGTGCACCAGACGTTTCCAGGTAATGGCGAACTGAATGCTGTGGTGTTCGAAGTGCACTGAGTGGAAGAGTGATGGCAGGGTAGCGCTGAAGCAGATTTATGTAGACGTCATTGTGGTTGATGGCATTTAACGAAATTTCATCGGATGACGTGAGAAGACGTGAGGTGCTGCAGCTGGAATCTTGATGGAAAAGTCGGCGTCCACGTATATCCACTAGTAGATGGAAAAAACCCAAAAAATCGGCTCCCAAGATTGAGTGTGGGATTGCGGCACGAATGAAGGTCCAACGGAAAGTGCGTCCCATTCCAAAGTCCAGGGCAAGCGTTGTCGTACCAAAAGTGTTTATTTTGGTGCCATTGACAGCTCGCAGGGTGGTTGGGTCAGGATGTAACCTTGCTGTGCTTTTGACGGATAACGTTGATATGGCAGCTCCGCTATCTACGAGAAAACGGTGGCCAGAAATTGTATCGTGGATAAAGAGGCGATTTGACTTACCAGCAACTGTAGAAGCCTCACCTAAAGTTGCTGGTGGGCGTTTCCCTGATGCCTGAATGTACATGGTGGTTTGCAATTTTGCGCTTTCGAGCCGTATCGTCGATGGAACCAACAGTGACCAGGGGTAGTGCTACTACGGGCTTCTGCTTTTTGACGAGGAATTGTTGTTGGCTGATGCGTAAATTTTGTTTGTTCGTTGAGTTTTCTTTCTAAAGCACTTAACCTCTTCAGGATGCTTCCCATCTTGTCACTATCCGAAACTCTTGACGCTGGTGAAGCTGATGGCGGTAGCGCGGCAATTGTTTGAGGTGAAGATGAGTGGCTCATGATTTTATCGGCCACCTCTGCAAGTGAGTTGAGTTCAGCTGTGACGGACGAGAGTATTGCCCTCACGTGCGAAGGCAAACGAGATAACCACATGACTTTGATGACCGTGTCTGGGGTGCCTGACGAACCAGAGAGGTCACGGATGCGTCGAAGGAGCTGTGAGGGCTGTGAGTCGCCCAAGTCGAGGCCTTCTATGAGACGTTGCATTCGTTGTTCCTCATTCTCTTCATACACTTTGATTAACCTTTGTTTGACCATTGTGTATTTGTTGGCGGATGGCGGAGTCAGAAGAATGTCCGAAATTTGCTCGAGATCCCTTCGGTCCAGATTGGCAATGACATATTGGAACTTTGTGTCATCATTTGTCTTGGAAGCTGAAAGTACAACCTCGAGTTGAGCAAACCAGAGCGAAGGTCTGTCGCGCCAGAACTGAGGCATTCGTGCAGCTACCGAAAGTCCCGAAATGGCCATTGGATTGTTGCCAGGAAAATGATTATCGCCGGGGTTGGATTTTCCGTTGTCTTCTTCCGTCATATCTCAGAGCTGTGTATAGCGTGGTTGCTAGTAATTTTTACAAATTCTGGAGCAAAATTAGTCCAAAACTTTTTTAAAGCCACTACACAATATTCGCTGATTTATTATTAAGCGATTTGTGAATAAAACCACACAAAATGTCTAATGATTGCGGAGATATTTTCGGATTAGGATTTTGTGTGCTGGCAGAGTCGACAGCAAGGAAAAATTATGAGGTTAGCAATGGGTGAACGAAAAATATGTTAAAACAAATGTTCAACCGCGGGGTCACCAATGTAAGAATACGTTGTAAAAGAAAGTCCGATACTAATCTTTTGTGTTTTTATTTACAACTAGAACAATATTCTTAACTTACTAAATTTAATTAATATAAACGATGAAGCAATTATGATTTAAGATCACCCAATGCAACCTTTCCTGTCTGCTGTCCGAAGTAAAAGAGACAGTTGTCAATTTGATTTCTCTTGATGACAGCTCGCGAAGTTGGGTGTGTTTCATGACGTGTTGTAGAGATGTTTGTAGAATTAATTTTGTTGTAGCGCGTTCATTTTCATGACTGAGAAAGTGAGAAGTTGTCGCTACAGTATCATTAAAAATAAACTTTGCATCTTTTTTCAGGAGGTCATAAAGTGGCTTAGTCTCAACCGAAAAATCTTTAATAAACTTCCTGAAATAAGAACAAAGCCCCAAGAATGAGTGCAAACTTTTAACATTCGTAGGAACCGGATACTCAGCAACAGCTTTTAAGCCACTTAAATTTGGTCCTATACCATTTGAGGAAATCTCATACCCCAAATAAGTTATTTTCTCATACATGAAAAGACATTTATCGTAACGCAATTGCAAGTGATTTGTCGTTACAACTTGCATGACTTCCTTAAGAATGTCGAAATGTTCGCTTTTGGATTCGGTTGCTATCAACAGGTCGTCAATATAAACGAGCAACTTTCCTGAACTTATAAGGTTTTTAAAGAGTAAATTAATGTAGCGCTGAAAGACAGATGGCGCATTTTTAAGACCAAAGGGCATACGCAAATATTCGTACTGTCCCAGTGGTGTGATGAATGAAGTGTACTTCACCGAATCTGCTGCCATCTTTACGTGGTGAAACCCACTTTTAAGATCTAAAAGAGAAAAATATTTTTTGCCACGTAATCTGTCCAAAAGATCTTCTATAAGGGGTATTGGAAAGTTGTCTTTAAGCGTCAAGTTATTTAACTGACGGTAATCTATACAAAGCCGTAGCTCACCTGTCTTTTTCCGTGCAAGAACGATAGGCGAGGCATATGGTGAATTGCTTTCACGAATGATTTTGTTCTTTAATAAGTCGTCGATTATTTTTTGAAGCTCAACCTTATGGGTGTATGGTAATCGTCTAGGCGTGCAATTGAAAATACTTTTTCCATTTGTCAACTCGATTTTCATTTCAAAAATACTATCGGAAAATTCTGTGTCTGTTCGTAAATTATTATTGTTAATTAAACTTCTTACCTCATTTTTATCGCTGTAATCTAATTTTTCATTAATATTTAAGTGAACCGATTCACCATTGTTCTCAGATATGTCAATGTTCAAAATTTCTTTGAAAATACTTTCACATAAATCAATATCTTCGCTTAAATTTTCATTTGAATGATTTTTTTCAACTAAAACATTTTCTTCTAAGTTATTTACTTCAATCAAGTCAACATTACTTTTTTCAACCACAAGTCTTACGTTAGTTTTTTTCAAAAAATCTCTGCCCAAAACAAAGGCATTTTGCATCGTATCGTTTTTCACGACCAAAAGACATATTTTAACTAAATTATTTTTTACTTTAACATTACATGAAACGTTACCCAATGAAATTAATTTAGAGTTATTAATACCTACAAAATTTTGACCATAAGTTGATTCTGACGCCATAAGATAAGCTGGAACATAGCGCTGCTGAACGAAGCTGATGGGGCTTCCGGTGTCAATCAAAGTCATCGCACGCATTGTCAAATGCACTGGAACAGAGTCACCATTGAATTCATACTCGAACACATCTTGGAAAGGTGATCTTATTTTTGTGGCTGATAGGTTTGGACAACGTGAACGGGTGATTTTTGTGGGCAGTCTTTAACCACGTGGTTTTTTTGGCCACAGCGGAAGCATGATCCTCTTTCTCTTCGAGGCCTTGGACAGTTGGTGGACATATGTCCAGCTTCGTTGCAATTGTAGCATTTCAAAGAGGATTTAAAGCTCGAACCTGGCTGCATTTTAGATTGCGATGATGGTCTTGGCACTGAAGTCGACATTTGTGGCTCAGGCTTCATTTTCTCGTACTTTTTTAAGAGAATCTTTAATTCACCGATGTTCTTAGCAGTGAGTAAAATTTGTTTGGTAAAAAACGAGTCGGGAATGCCCTTGATTATGTATGCCATCACATCTGCTTCATCAATGTCGACTTGCGATGCAATCTCTTGCATGGCCAACAGGTATTGCTGAAAGGATTCCTCCTTTCGTTTTTTACGCCCTCTCAACGTATTGTGTACATCTGCAGCTGTAGCGTGGTCATGGAACTCAGTTAGCAGAAGCGTTTTAAGTTCATCATACGAATGGCACGACGTTGAACGCAATAGCATTTTGGCAGTTCCCTTTAAAAGTCTTTTTGCGTAAAGAAAACTCTCTGTGTCCGAAAATTTAAAGAGAATTTTGCTTTCCTCAAAATTGCTTAGCCATTTCCTAACGGGATAGCTATCGTCTCCCGAGAAAGTTGGCATCGTGTCCTCAACATCGCGAAACGTGTACGAAGGAGTCTGTAGATTTTTTGCAGGCTTGCATAAATCGGACAGCCTTTTCTCCAAAAGAGCGATTTCCTCTTTCTTCTTTATCATTTCCCTCAAACGTTCTAACCTCATCGTAAGTGCACTTTCATCCTCACCTTCATCTTCGCCAGAATCGGCGGCGGCGGCATCACTATCATCATCCAAACCATCGTTTGAGAATAGCTCCTCTAATCGACCATCATCGAGAAGAGCTACTCCTTCCTCCAGACGTACCTTTAACGCAGATTTCAGTCCCAACGTGGACAAATCAAGCTCGGCCAACTTAGCCTTAAGCATAGGTACAGTCGCACTCTCAATAAAGTTATTTGCACGAGCTCTCACATCCATTATTTCATAAAAATTGTCTTTTTATTTGTTCTTTAAATTTAATTTAAAAAAAAAAACATGCAACATGCAAACTAAAAACGGTTATTTATTCCACTTCTGAATTTACTATAAGCCGTATGCTTCAAATGGTACAAGCCGTATGCTTTAAATTATAAAAAAAAAACAATCTCATGCAAAAAAAATAAAAAAATCAGAACTTCGTAAGCCACGTCTGGTCTCAACAAAATCTTTATTACAAGTGATCTTAAAATACATAACATAAATGCCTTACAAGAAAAAGTTAACAGTTAACAAAAAGCTTTTGGAGACTTTTAAAGTTAAAAAGAGATTAACATTCGACATACAAAATCATACGATAATACAGTATGAGAGAATTACCGCAAAATAGACTTTCTTATTTGTTACATGCATACATATTTACATACTTCGATAGTTAAAATAAAATACAGGGTGTCTTATTATTATCATTCAAAAAGTCTCTTACAGCTTCGTAATAAATTTTTGGTATGTAAAAATACCATGATTGAGCATTTTGCTGAAATCATTTTTTTTTTGGATTAGCTAGGTCGTCGAATAATTTTGGCGGCCTGAACAAAAAAGGGACAAAAGGCTATATATATAAAGGTTTCGTGAACCGAAATCCAAAATTACCATCGAACGCCAATTTGATATCAGAAAACTGATCAACGGACGAATAAAGAAAGAAACGAGGAAAGGAAAATTATTCAAAAAGTCGAACGACGACGTCGTCGTTTTCAGTGATCGCTTCATCATTTTACCGCCCAACATATAAACAGAGTTTTAAATCAAGTTTTTTTTATACAAACTAGTCATTTATTTTAAAGCATAATTTTAATCATTTTTTTTGTATTCATTTGTATCAAAAAGATCAATTTTAAATAAGTAGTTTTTTTTTGCGAAGTAGTGCGAATATATGTATCGGTATATACGTATATACGTATACGTACCTATATATATATATACACTCCATATAAAAGAATTTCATTTTTTTATCTAAGAGAAAAGTGGTGGTAATATTTATTGATTTTTAAATAACATAATCAAAACACAAAAAGTGCAAATTGCGAACCGAAAGAAAATTCAAGATTCATCGAGGGAGTGGCCACTGCGTCGAGAGTTTTGGGATAAGTCGTTTCATGTTGTCCAAGTCCCAATATAGACATACACATACATATATAAGATCATTTAAGCATTGACCCCCTTTTCACATATACAAATACATTAACATTTTTTATTTGAATTGAGAAAAGATATTTTGAAATTTTCATTTAACATTATAATGTTAGTAAAATGAATTCAATTTAATGTTAAGCAACATAATGAATTTTTGGAATTACATGCAGATATGATTATAAACATGGGATTTTAATTTCTTTAAAAAAGGGAAGATGAGGGAAAGAAGATGAAAGGGTAAGAAGGACGAGGAAAAAGGAAGGTGATTAAAGGGGTTGTTCAGCGAGAAAACAACCAGGTAAGGTAGGGTGGGTAAAGACCATCTCGCGCATCATTACCAGCTAGATGCAAAGCCTGGCATATTTTTTTTGCTAACGAGGAGGTTGCAGAATCCACTCCTGAGCTAGCAAGGGATATTTTGTGTGCCAGCAATAACCTCAACGGACAGTAAACTCGTTACAAAAATGGCGCCCAGAACGTGGTGTCCCACTATCAGCTGATAGTGAGGCAAACATTTATTTTTCTTTACTTTTTTATTTTGAGTCACAATTTCAGTTTTCCAGTAGTTTACATTTTAATTTTTTTTTATTTTTCAAACGAAACTTTTTTTGGTCAGCATCAATGTTGATTGCAGCATCTTTGTGAGTCCCGGTTACTTAAATGGATGATTTGGTACCGCGTTGCAACAAAGAAGCTGACATCGATTTTTGATCATGCAACAAAATTACCGTAAAAACCTAGTCTTTGGGCATCTGAAGAAAAAGACACCCAAATCGCAGGTGGATACGGTACATTTTTATAATTTTGTCATTTCGTATTTAGAAGAGACCTCTTGATGCGAATGGTGTCTTGGATGGTCCTTCATATTGTTGATTTTTTTAATTTCAGCTGTTTTTTGGGATTTTCCAGAGTCTTCACATGATGATGTTGATTGTCAAAGATGTCCTGGAAAGTTTCAAAAATCACAGCTGAAACAAATTACAAAACATAACACAAACAAGCCACTTGTTTATTTTATTTTTTTATTATTGATTTCTTTTTGTTTGACTCGAAATAAACTTCCTTTTTAACCCTCAGCAGTTACCTTCGTCGAGTTTCAATTTATGACGACATAGAGGTTATAAACGCTCACAACGAAGCAACATTTGAAGCATTTTACCAAAGATTTTCTAACACGGTAGATAGATTCAATTTAGATCACTCCTTTAGCTTTTCGGAAGAGTTAGAGTCAGTCGTTTCCAATTCAACTTTCAATATGGCGGATCAAGAAGATCGTCAAGTTTTGGAAGGTCAAGCCGAAGACTTTGGTGGGGAAGGAAGGGATCAAGGAGAAGATAATGCCAATCCGAATGAAGAAGTGATCTCAAGGTTAGAACGAAGCATGGTTCAGAACCAAATGAGAATTTTCCAACAAATGGACATTTTCATGGGAAATGTGATACAAAAATTAGAAGGTTTGCGCGCACAGCCGCAACAAACAATCAACCCCCCTCAATTAGATAGGCAAAGCTCTATGGCGGACCAAGTTCCTTTACCTAGGAGCTCAAGTGGCTCAACAACGTTTAGCACTTCGGGTCCATGTAGACTAGATCGTTGGAACATCAAATACGATGGTTCTGACAACGTATCTGATTTCCTTTTGAAGATAGGAAGAATGCAATCTTCGTCTTCTTATAGCGACGAGCAAATCGCCGCTAACTTTCATGTTTTGCTTGAAGGCCGACCAAATAAATGGTTTTGGGGATACGTTAAAAAGTACCCAAACGTAGATTTAGCTTCCATAAAAGAAGCCATGAAGAAAGAGTTCGGTGGGATGGAGTCGGAAATCGACATTTACATGAAACTTATGTGTCGAAAACAGGGTCCGAAGGATCCTTCGACGATTTTTATGTTTCAATTAGTAGTTTGAACGACCGTCTAAAAGAACCGTTCATCGATAAGAAACTAATTGAAATTATTAAAGAGAAATTAGGCGAAATTTTGCTATCAGCTGAAGTCAGAAACTTAGAGCAGCTTCGACAAAAAGCTCGCGAAGCTGAACGGTTTTTGAACAAAAGAAACCTCAATCATCGATCAGTCCATGAAATCGTAGTTGAAGACCAATGCGACTACAATCAAGATGTTGAGGAAATCGCTGCTATGTCTTCGAGACAAAAACCCGTCTCAATTGCCAACTATATTTGTTGGTGTTTGGTCGCAAAAGGGTCATGCATACCATTTCTGCCCATCCGAGGTTAGAAATTTAAATTGTTTCTTGTGTGGGGCGAAGGGTGTAACAACCATTCAGTGCTAAATGCAAGATTTTTAGTGCCCATAGAACTTTATCGCCGATAACCTTTATTTATAAGTTTGGAAATGAATCACTCGCAAGAGTCAAAGAAGTTAAAGATCTAGGAGTTATATTCGACTCAAAACTTTCTTTTTCGGCTCACATTGATTTTATTGCATCAAAAGCAAATTCTATGTTAGGTTTCCTTAGAAGAACATCAACTGTATTTAAAGATGTGTATACACTAAAGGCAATTTTCATGGCATTGGTATTACCCATATTAGAGTATTGTTGTGTCGTTTGGTCACCATTTTATGACAACGCTATTAAGAGAATAGAAAAAATACAAAGATGTGCGTAACTAGATTTGAAAACCTTGGAGAGTCGCAGACAAGCTCAATGTGTAGTTTTTATCAAAGATATATTAAGTTCTTATATTAAATCTGAAGAACTTCTAATGTTAGTTTCTTTTTACGTTCCGGAAAGAATACTTAGAATAAGAAATGATGTGCTCTATGTTCCCATTCCCAATCATCGAACAAATTATGGTCTTAATAGCCCAATAACTCGTTCTTTTTTGTTGTACAACTCTATTTCATGTGAAATCGATCTTTCAATGAGTAGGGATAATTTTAAGACTATTATTCAAAACTTATTTCACTTTAAGTCGAGCTTAAATAATAATTTAGTTTAAGCAAACATTAGTAGTCAACAGATTGTAAATCCATTGATGAAATAAATAAATAAATAAATAAATAAATAAACACCAAAAGGGAAATTTCCCGAGGGACGAAGTGAGGAGTGGAGAGATTCGTTCCTCAAGGAATCCCAAGAACCACTCACAAAATTAGACGCAAAACATATAATAAATCCCATTGATGAAAATGACGAGGACTTAAGTCCGATTAAAATCCTAAAAAGAGAAACGTCCAACGACGAAGTTGAACAGTTTCATCCGATGGAATTCTACAATCTTAACTCTCTTCACGAGAGAAAAGTAAATTATGAAAGGTCCGATCTCGAATCTTCGGAATCAACATGAAACCAATCAGTTCTAAAATTTCGTAATGTCGTAATCGTTTTCGAAATCGAAAAAGGTTTCGAAAACAAATAATCGAAACGATTATATCGTCTGACACAGACGGACGCATTTACGCTAACGTCCTTTTAAATAATGAGTCGGTTTTTGGACTTCTCGAAAGCGGAGCCTCGATCTCGGTTTTGGGTGAGGGATGCTTCGAGTTAGTTCGTAAGTTGGGGGTTGAAATATTGCCCGACAATAATGTAGTGCGTACGGCAGATGGCAATTCTCATCAAATTGTGGGATATTGCGAGCTCGAGACTAAGTATAACGGCATTTCAAAGAACTTTACTTTTTATATAATACCAAATTTGACCCAAAAAGTTTATCTCGGTATGAACTTCTGGCGAAGCTTCCAGTTGATACCACAGATAAGTGAGGTCGAATTGGATTTCACTTGTGGTGAAACTGATGACAGCCAAAAAAATGAAACCGAGATGATAAAACTGTCACCGGAAGAATCTTTTCAATTAGAATACGTAAAGAAGCAGTTTCCAAACTTCGTTGTCCTTGGGTTAGGGAAGACAGACCTCGGATGTCACATCGTTGACACAGGAAATGCTGCCCCAATAAAATCAAGGCACTATCCCTTGTCCCCTGTTCGTCAAGGGGAAGTCTACAAGGAGTTAGACAGGATGTTGGAACTAGGAGTCATAGAGGTTAGCAACTCTCCATGAAGTTGCCCTGTTGTGCTGGTGAGGAAACCTGGCAAAGTCCGTCTATGTTTAGATTTCAGGAAAGTCAATGCTGTGACCGTTTAGGATGCGTATCCGATGCCTCATGTCGAAGGTTTGTTAAGTCGGATAAAAGACAGGCACTTTATCACGGGGATAGACTTGAAAGATGCATATTGGCAAATTCCCTTACATGAAAAGTCTCGGGAGAAAACAGCTTTTGCCATACCTGGTAGGCCGCTCTACCAGTTTAAGGTAATGCCATTCGGTCTGAGCAACGCTGGACAAACGCTGTGTAGGGTTATGGATCAAGTTATCCCAAGTCATCTCCGTGATAACGTGTTTGTCTATTAAGACGCCTAACTGATCTGATTCGCATCTGCGCATCCTTAAAGAGGTCGTAGCTTGTCTTCGCCGAGCAAATCTGACTATCAATCTAGAAAAGAGCAGATTTTGCATGAAGGAAATCAAGTTCCTAGGTTTTATAGTAGGTCAGGGAAACCTGAAAACCAACCCAGACAAAATAGAATCCATGGTTAATTTCCCGGTTCCAACAACTGTTAGGCAAGTGAGGAGATTTTTGGGCTTGACAGGTTGGTATAGGAGATTTATTCGGAACTATGCCGATTTAGCCGCTCCATTAACCAATTGCCTTCAAAAGAGGTCGAAGTTCGAATTTACGCCGGAAGCACTTGTGGCCTTCGAAAAACTTAAAACATCTCTGTCGTCAGCTCCAGTTTTAGCTGAACCTGACTTTGCAAAACGTTTCGCAATTCAATGTGACGCTTCGTCTGAGGGAGTAGGGGGTGTTCTCTTTCAAGTGGATGAGAACGGTAATGAGAAGCCCATCGCTTTCATGTCGAAGAAGCTTAATAAATCCCAGAAGAATTACACAGTCACTGAACAAGAGTGTCTCGCACTCGCGGCGGTATTCAGCGTGCGGAAATTTCGGCCTTACGTCGACGGATCGCCCTTTACAATAATAACAGACCATTCGAGTCTTAAATGGCTCATGTCGATGAAGGAGTTATCCGGTAGACTGGCCAGATGGAGTCTTGAACTCCAAGGGTATAACTTCTCCATCGAACATCGCAAAGGGAGCCTAAACGTAGTGCCGGACTGTTTATCTCGTATGAACATGGACGAAATCGTTGCAAGCGGAACTGTAGTAGATAATGGGATTTGTCAGGATTCTTCGATGATGACATGCGGTGATATCGATTTAGATTCGGCTGAGTTCGATTCGCCACAATATACCCACTAGAGAGAGAACATCTCCCAAAACCAGTCGACCCTTCCAGACCTTGTAGTGTCCGGGAAGTTCGTTTACCGAAGAGTCAGGTTTAGAACCGGGAATGTTGACGAGGAAGATTCCCTCTGGCGCTTATGGCTTCCAGACAATCTCACTCGAAATTGCATTGAAATGTGTCACAACACCAAGTTAAGTTGCCATAGTGGCTTTGACAAGACTTATTCGCGAATAAGATCAAAATATTACTGGCCGAAAATGATTAAAGATATTAAGACTTTCGTGAAAAACCGCGAAATTTGTAAAATGGTTAAGGCGCCAAACGAAATTCTTCGCCCACCAATAGTCAACCAAACAAAAACGGAAAGGCCAATGCAACGACTCTACGTTGATTTCCTTGGCCCGTATCCGCGTACCAAGCGAGGAAACAAATACGTTTTTATTGTGGTTGACCATTTTACAAAGTTCACGTTTTTCAAAGCCTTACCAAAAGCTACGTCAAACCGTGTGATTCAATGGGGCATATGCATAAAAATCAAGTATTTACTAGCAGTAAATACTTCAAGTAAGTACTAGATCAACAAGTAAAAGGTCATATTTGTAGTATTTACTTCATTTGGTATGCATAAAAAAAAGTAAATGCTAGCAAGCTTTTACTAGTAGTAAATACAAGATTCATCCAAGTAAAAACTACGTTTCATCGGAAAACTCAGGCATTTACTTACAGCAATTGAAAAATAAAGTAAAATGGAATATTAGACTTAAAAAGTAAGAAGAAGAACCTTAACTTTGCCTTAATTAGGTATTTAGATTTCATCACTTTGGCGGGTATGAAGTATTTGTTGTTGATTTTTTAATTATAAATTTTCGTACAGCGTGACAAAAAACGAAAATAATTGTACGTTAGATTTTGTCAAAATGCTTGAGGTGCATTCGGTTCTTTTGATCAAGTCTATTTCATTTCTCCGCAGCTGTCCCAATCTCCTGATTTCAGGTGCACCAGAACTGTGTCCGTGGTCGTTGATAGTTTCGCTTTTAATTCCTCTGTCCTCTTCTTCAAAGTCGTCGGGTTTCATTTAAATACTTTGCAACATTCTGCAAAACAAAACGTGCCATTATTAGAGTTGCCACGTTTTTTAATTGCACCCGTATACAGTTTTGTCATATTGGGATATTGGGAATCGACTTTTAAGCTGACCAAAACATCGTTATATGATGCCCCTCTCTTTTGTATGTAATTTGTTGTAAAATTTCACCTTGCTCGTGATTGGGTTTCTATAAATGGTGTTATTAACCAAGTGGCGATTCCATTTCCCTCATCTGCCAAAAGAACTGTTTTTACTGAATTTCTTAACATTGGTTAGAGAAAACTGTTTTTCCAAATCCTGGAGTCATGAACTGAACCTGGCCATTCACAAACAACACTTGTAAAACATTCTTTTACACCACATGTGTGCAATCCAAGGCTCCAATACAAGAAGGAAAGCTGTATTTAGAAAGCCAACCAACATTTACTTTTTCAAAGCGGTAAAGCATTTTGAAATTATTTGTTGCTGGAGATCTTCGTTCCTTGTAAACTTGTTCAGTATTAATGTGCAAAAACGCGGCCATTTGACAAGAATATTGAACCGATCGCCTTGAATGTTGATTTGCAAATGAAAATGTTCGTTTCAAACACCCAAAAGTATTTACTAGGAAATGTTCAAGTTGCTCTTTAGCAACTTGTAAAAATTGAAGTAAATACTAGTAGTAAAAGGTTTTTATGCATATCACTTTAAGTATTTACTACCAAAATTCATCCATACCTAGTAAATACTTTTACTTCTAGTAAAAGCTTTTATTCAAGTATTTACTTGAAGTTTATGCATACGAAAAAAAGTAAATACTATCAAAATTGACTAGTAAAAGCATTTACTACCGTTTATGCATATGGCTCAATATCTTGAATCAGAGATTTTCCATACTTTCGGGACCCCTGAACAAATCCACTCCGACAACTGTCGTCAATTTGTGTCCAAAGATTTTAAGATCTTTTTGGATAACTATGGCATTAAGCATGTGCGAACGGCAGTGTATTCGCCGCAAGCCAACATTTCGGAGCGGGTCAATCGTAGTTTTCTTAGTAAGTTGAGAGTTTTAATTTCTAAACAACAAAATGACTGGGACCTTCATCTGTCCAGCATTGCATGTGCGTTGCGATCCGACACGCACGACTCGCTAAATTGTCAACCCTATTTTGCCATGTTCGGACAAAACATGATTAACCACGGCTCATCTTATGGCTTACTAAGAAAACTAAACGCATTGCACGATCCCGAAATGTTGGTCAAACCGCGCGCACTTAATTTGACACTCGCAAGACAGACGTTGTCGGAGAATTTGGACAGGGCATACGTTAAGTCCAAAGATCAGTATAATAAAAGAACCAAAAATGTCACTTACCGGGAAGGTCAGGAAGTTACTCACAGAAATTTCGCCCAAAGCAATTTTGCGCAAGGCATTAATGCCAAGTTGCTTCCGAAATTTTTAAAATCTCGTGTAAAGAAAGTTGTTGGCAACTGCATGTATCAGCTGGAAACTCGGGCTGGTAAACCTCTCGGCATTTTTCATGCCAAAGACATTCGGCAGTAATGCTGAAAACGAAAGAAATTGACCACAAAGTACCGCATTCAAATAATAAACAAAGTTTGTTTACTTATCTGATTATGGTTGTTTACATTCTTCCGTTCCGGTAAGTGGATTCGCGCCCCACGTTCATCATTTTCGCTGGCACACATGAAAAACCGAAATAATTTAACTATGATAAAACTCGACCCGATGTACGTAAATGTATTCATTTGTATTTTTAAACATACAAATAGGCATACAAAAACTTTACCGACGCGGGATAATAAATCCCAAGAAAACGCGATCACTGAAACCCCGTCGGCAAAACGCAACTCTAATCGATTTTATAAACACGACACAAAATTTTTTTTGACACGAATACACTTATTCAAGAAAGAGGTGAACGACCTTTTCTTTTTTTAACGGAGTTAAATTTTGGAATTTAACTTTTAATACGAGCAAACGGTTTGCAGTTTGATTTTTCTGCATAGCGGATTTTTGTCGTGTATCTCACTCGCGCTCGCTTACCGAACAATTGTCGTCTTCGTCGCACCTGTCCAAAACAAAGTTTATGTGGACGATTTGATGTATGTTTTTTTTTTTTTTTGCAAGAATAACACTTTTTGGTATTTAATTTTTACAAAACCATTTTCACTGAATATTATTATGATCACAACCGCACTGATTTAAAAGAATTATAAGCCGAAATCATTTCAGCAAATGGCACTTTCACTGTGTTTACGTTTGCACAACTTTTTATACACGCACTACCCGGCCATACGAAGGACGAAAGTGGGTTCGTTTCGCATATTCCAGATATATTTATCTGCAAAACGCGAAGCCCTGTAACCGAATGGGCTTATATTTTCCCGAATATTATTAAAATCGTTTAAAAGTTTTTAAAATCGAAAACAAAACTGCGAAACCCACTTGACACAAACCGACGACGACGAACACCTCGAAATTATGTTTTTTTAATGACTGTTTACAATTTGTAAACAAATTATGTATGCCCTCTCGCTCCTACTTGAATTAAGCTAGGGACATAGCAAAAGGTTTCTTTTCTTTCTTAAAGGAGATCATTCGTTTTATGTGTCTATGTTCTCGTTCTCCTACAATAAACAAGTACTCAATCATAGAATGTTAACAGGGTTGGAGACATGCAACTTTGTTGCCGCAACATTGTTTTTTTTTAAATCAATTTAAATGAGTGAAAAACCTGAAGCTTTTCCACCACTATAATACGAGTAATTGTATCAATATTTCAATAATGCGTGGGTGAAATACGAATGTATTTGTCGAAATATAATCACACAAACAAAGGCTGGAAAATGAGGAGTGCATGTATAGGTTTTAGATGGGAGGTTCATCAGTAAAAGCCGTGCGTCGGTAGGAACTTTCTTTTTTGAAAAGTACACCCCACAAAGAAAGTTCAAATCGACAGAAATTCTGAAAGTGCGTTACGTACATATATATTGTATAGATATACGGAAGTGATACCGACTAAGGCTACCTGTTTTACGAAGTTTAAATATTTCCTAATTCTCAAACGTAAAATTACACTTTAAAAGAAAGGTTAAGTGGATTTGAGGACAAAACGTTTAAATTGTAGGAAATCAAGACGTGAAGTCCAAACATAGGAGTGCGAACCAATTTTTGATAGATATATATATATATCTATACATATCTATACATATAGATCACAGAATTCCTTGGAAGGAATTAAAATATTGCACACATTAAGGTAAGCTTCGTAATTCATTTTTGGTATGTAAAAATACCATGATTGAGCATTTCGCTGAAATCATTTTTTTTTTGATTAGCTAGGTGGTCGAATAATTTTGGCGGCCTGAACAAATAAGGGACAAAAGGCTATATACAGGGTGATTCACGAGCGTTGTGCCAAAAAGCTAGAGCGTGTAGGTTGAGTTGAGACAAGAAAAAAATCGTATGGGAGGGGGGGGTCTATTCCCCCCCGTTTAGCCGGGAGGGGCAATTTTCTGAAAAATTGACTTATTTTGTAAAAAAAAATATTAAAAATCAACGGCTTAGTTTACAACACCGTGCTATACCTTTCTGAAAAGCTAAAAGTTTTTTATTTCACTTTGTTTTTAAAATAAATTGTTTTAACGAATAGTTTAAAAAAAATAAATTTTCAAACTAAAAATTTTCAAAAAAAAAGCCAAAAAAAAATTTTTGAACTAATTTTTTTCAAAATTTTATGTAATTAAGTACTAATTTTGTTTTAAAATTTCAATGTCTTTGTTAACTTTTAGTCGAAAACAGAAGACCGGATGCAAAAATGTCTTTTCGTTTTTGAGAAATTAAAAAAAAACCAAAACCACTTTTTTCTAAGAAAATCTTTGTTTTTATTTTTACCTATCTGGACTCTTAGTATAATTTACTAGTTTAATTTATAAATTTAATTTTTTGTAATCGGAGTCTTATGAGAACTCAATAAAGTAGAAAAGTATTGGATTTTCCCTGGATTAATCATTTTGTTCATTGAAAACGTCTGCCACTGACCTTTCACTTCTAGCTCTCCGTGCTCTCGTCGGCGGATTCTTGAAAACATGCTACGACTTGGGCGCCATCTATTGGGATATCTTTCAGCGTAGAGTCTTTCGGCTTCCCGATCTCGACAACAAGTTAAACCGTAGCAGAAGTTCCTGTCCGCTAACTCTTCTCGAACATATGAGTTTGTTATTGTTATGTGTTGATGAATTAATATTTTAATTGTAAATGGTTGTTAAGTAAATATGCGATGCCTTTTATTAACCTTTAGGTTGTTAATTGTTTTTTCATTCAAGAAAAATTGCGGTTTAATTATTTTAAGCCCCCAGCAGGTAGAACCCTTCGCCGGCGAGTGGCCGCGGCCCCAGGTATAGTAAGAAAAAATAGCAGGTCAGTTTTCAGACGTAATCAATGAATAAAATGGTTAATCCATTGAAAATCCAATACTTTTCTACTTTATTGAGTCGTCATAAAACTCCAATTACAAAAAATTAAATTTGTAAATTAAACTAATAAATTAAACTAAAAGTCCAGATAGGTAAAAATAAAAACAAAGATTTTCTTAGAAAAAAGTGGTTTTGGTTTTTTTTTTAATTTCTCAAAAACGAAAAGACATTTTTGCATCCGGTTTTCTGTTTTCGACTAAAAATTAACAAACACATTGAATTTTTAAAACAAAATTAGTACTTAATTAAATAAAATTTTGAAAAAAATTAGTTCAAAAATTTTTTTTGGGCTTTTTTTTTGAAAATTTTAGTTTGAAAATTTATTTTTTTAAAACTATTCGTTAAAACAATTTATTTTAAAAACAAAGTGAAAGAAGAAGTTTTTAGCTTTTCAGAAAGGTATAGCACGGTGTTGTAAACAAAGCCGTTGATTTTTAATATTTTTTTTTACAAAATAAGTCAATCTTTCAGAAAATTGCCCCTCCCGGCTAAACGGGGGGGAATAGACCCCCCCCTCCCATACGATTTTTTTCTTGTCTCAACTCAACCTACACGCTCTAGCTTTTTGGCACAACGCTCGTGAATCACCCTGTATATAAAGGTTTCGTGAACCGAAATCCAAAATTACCATCGAACGCCAATTTGATATCAGAAAACTGATCAACGGACGAATAAAGAAAGAAACGAGGAAAGGAAAATTATTCAAAAAGTCGAACGACGACGTCGTCGTTTTCAGTGATCGCTTCATCATTTTACCGCCCAACATATAAACAGAGTTTTAAATCAAGTTTTTTTTATACAAACTAGTCATTTATTTTAAAGCATAATTTTAATCATTTTTTTTGTATTCATTTGTATCAAAAAGATCAATTTTAAATAAGTAGTTTTTTTTTGCGAAGTAGTGCGAATATATGTATCGGTATATACGTATATACGTATACGTACCTATATATATATACACTCCATATAAAAGAATTTCATTTTTTTTATCTAAGAGAAAAGTGGTGGTAATATTTATTGATTTTTAAATAACATAATCAAAACACAAAAAGTGCAAATTGCGAACCGAAAGAAAATTCAAGATTCATCGAGGGAGTGGCCACTGCGTCGAGAGTTTTGGGATAAGTCGTTTCATGTTGTCCAAGTCCCAATATAGACATACACATACATATATAAGATCATTTAAGCATTGACCCCCTTTTCACATATACAAATACATTAACATTTTTTATTTGAATTGAGAAAAGATATTTTGAAATTTTCATTTAACATTATAATGTTAGTAAAATGAATTCAATTTAATGTTAAGCAACATAATGAATTTTTGGAATTACATGCAGATATGATTATAAACATGGGATTTTAATTTCTTTAAAAAAGGGAAGATGAGGGAAAGAAGATGAAAGGGTAAGAAGGACGAGGAAAAAGGAAGGTGATTAAAGGGGTTGTTCAGCGAGAAAACAACCAGGTTTACCCACCCTACCTGGTTGTTTTCTCGCGCATCATTACCAGCTAGATGCAAAGCCTGGCATATTTTTTTTGCTAACGAGGAGCACATTCGGACTATTTGTCCGAATATAACAACAACAAATGCTAAATTTAATTGAATTTGAAGGAATAATGAAAAGCTATGCAATGTTTGCAGAAAATCTGGTCATGTTGAGAATTCTTGTTAAACTAAGCAATGTCTGGATAAACCGAAAATTAATGTGTGCAATGGCAATCAAATAATTCGGATGTAGTAATAAATGATGAACATTATGGTTGTCTTTTTGATTCTGGTTCAGATTGTTTTCTTATAAATGAGTGAATCGCTTTTAAATTTAAAAAAAATATGGAACCATGTAGCCAATTCGTCCAAGGAATAAGTCAAAATTACATTCGTCTTTCAGAAAAGTTGACATTGTTTGTAAAGTTCAAGGACATTCGGTTTGAGGTGACATTTTATGTTATTGGCCAACAATATCTGGAAGTTGACTTAATCATTGGAAGAGAAGTACTCAAGGACAATTCTTTAGAAATAGTAGCAGATTCTAAAGGATCAGTTTTACGACAGAAAACATGTCGTGAATTGTGTATCAAAATCACCGACCATGGCTATATTATCAGTTAAAGAAAGTGAAGATTTAAACAAAATTTTAAGAAAATATTCTTGTTATATGATAGATGGCCAGGAATATCAGAAAATTTATAGAATAATGTCTGATTTGTTTGGTAGCCAAAGGGCCATCTGGAAGGAAACAAATATCGTTGCATCCAATTGATAAACAACGGATTCATTTTCATACTATACACGTCGGTCGACTGTATGGGTCCATTTGCACCAAAATCTGAAGGAGTTGATCGTTATTACACTTAAATTTTGAACCGGAGTATGATGATATAATTTCGATCAGAGAATTAGCCGATAAAAATGTTACGGAAAATGCAACTCAAATGAAGGTTAGATTGAATCGAAACAAAACTAAGCCAATACGTCTGGAAATAGGAACAAATGTGGTATATAAATGCAATCAGATTCGGAAATCCAAGATGTTCAATACCAAGGAGTATTTGAAATAGTGGCATACCTTTTGACCGGCATAAGCTTAAGCAAGGACATTCAAACTCTGTAATTACCGGTGATATCTCAACAAGTTCAAAAGTAACAGTATTAAACATTTTATTAATTTGCCATTGAAAAACAAGAAATTTGAAAAAATTGCCTGCCATCGATTAATAAAATCGCTCTAGCTCAGAAGGTTGCAAGTTGGTGCAATTTATTCCTTCAGGATTATATTAAGAAACACTTCAGCTTTCATTATGCGTTGAGCTTTGCTTAATGCTTTTTGAAGCTTTTTTTTCCATGCAATGTAAAGTCAGAAAAAGGTACAAAAAGTGGTGTCCCAAAAAAAATTATATAGACATTTTTTTTTTGTGTAATATTTTTTCCAAACATATATTTTACCGTATTTGTTAATTTCAGAAAGAAAAAACAAAAATTCTTTCCCCACTTTCGTAATATAGCTTCTCAAAGTCAAGAAAAAGAAAAAATTTTTTTTTTTGTTATTTAAACTAAAAAAAAAAAGTTCAACTTTGACCCCCTCTCAAAACCAAACCGTTGGGAAAATTCAAAAAAAAAAATCGGTTTCAAGAACTTCAAATATTTGTTAACAGCAAATTTTGAGTTCTGGAACAACGAAAAAAATTAATTATGGAATGACTTCAGCCTAAACGGGCCACTGTGCGTCGAGTCAAGTACGACCTAGACAGCTCAAAAGCCTTTGTAGTGCAAAATCGATTACATAAGAAAAAATAATAAAGGTCCTCCTATAGACCCTTTTATAGATATCTACTTTTGTTCTCGGCAGGCACGTAGCAAGAGGGGGGGCTAGAGGGGCTGAAGCCCCCTCCGAAATGATTTTTAAAAAAATATTTGAACAAAAGTTTGTATATTCTCTTATTAGTTCCTCACTACTTATGTAACTACATCGTACCCAGTTCAAAAAATGCAACCTATATAAGCCCAGATATCCAAAACGAAATCTTGGATATATGCTCTGATATTGTCACCAGAAAAATATCTAACCGGGTTATAAGATCGAGTTGTTTTAGCATTCTGGCTGATGAAACAATGGATGTTTCTGGCACTGAGCAACTTTCAATATGTGTCCGATATGTTGACTGCTGTACAGAGCTCACGAAAATTATGCTTCGGGAAGATTTTGTAGGTTTTATTCCTGTTGATGACCAAACTTCTGAAAACCTGACTAAAACCATATTGCAGCGATGTGAGGAACTACATCTAGATATGAACAAGTGTGTTGGCCAAGGTTATGACGGAGCGGCAAATATGTCAGGCCACTTAAGTGGAGTACAGAGTAGGATAAGGCAACAGTATCCAAATGCCAGATATGTTCACTGTGCAAGTCATCGCTTGAACCTGGCTCTGTCTAATGCCATGTCAACACCCTCGATTCGCAATTGTCTTGGTGTAGTAAGCGAAATAGCTTATTTCTTCCGAAACCATTCAAATGCAAATAAGTCTTTCCAAATCGCCATTAAAAAATACGCACCAGAAAGCAGAAAAAAACGACTTTTGCGCCTTTGTGAAACAAGGTTTATTGAAAGGCATGACAGCATTCTTTCATTTGTAGAGCTCTTCAAATGTATTGCTATTAGTCTTGAAGAAATATCCACCAAGACGTGGGCAATGTCTTCAAAAGCATCAACTCTGTTAGCAGCAATTCAAAGAAGTAAGTCATGGTATGCGAAAAACTTTTTAGTTTAACGCTACCCTTATCAATTTTCCTTCAAAATGAATCTTTAAATTAAGTGTCTGCAATAAATCACACGAAACAAGTCTTAACTTCTCTTAAGAACATAAGAGAAACTGCCAGAGACTTTTTCAAAGACGCTTTTCAAACCGCATCACAACTTGCCAGGGATTTATTTGAAGTCAGCATATCAATTCCAAGGCTTTCTTTGAAACAAACAACGCGCTCTAATCCAGAAACATCATGTCAGGAAGACTATTTTAGAGTTTCTATACTTATTCCCTGTCTAGATTCTCTTATACAAAATCTTACTGACAGATTTATGGTCAACGAGGACGTTTTACTATCCTTTCAAGCTCTGCTTCCAGGTTTTGCTGCCGCCAATCGAGTAAATGAAATGGAAAATCTAACACTCTACTTCGATAACGCAATATCCTTGTCAGCTGTTAAAGCGAAAAAATTTCATCGATGGATCCCTCTTCCGATGTTCTGAAACTGCTAGATATATGTGACAAGACCTACTTCAGGAGCATAAGCTACTTGCTTACAATTTTGGCCACACTACCAGTTACAACAGCTAGCGTTGAAAGAACCTTATCAACGATGAAAAGGATCAAAACAGTATCCCGAAGCGTTATGGGCCATCCAAGACTAAGCGCACTTGCAATGCTGTCTGTTCACTCAGGTATTGATGTGAATCCAGATGAAGTGATCGACATTATGTCTAAAAAAAAGACAAGCTGTAAAAATCCAAACTATTTATTTAATTAAATAAAAAAAAAATACAAACAAAAATTAAACATTTACATTATGTAGTTTATTTTTAAATTTTTGTATAAAGAATTACTTCTTCGAAATTGAACAAATTATTTGCATGCCAATGCCAATACAAAAAGTTGCAATCGAATGTTCAAGCAGACTTAAGCACAAAATAATCACTTGAAGTAAGAAATACCAATAAGCAAAAAATAATGTTTGATTTGTTCAACTGTTTAAATATGCCTCCGATAATTCCTCCTTGTTTGGAGTCTGCACATGTATCAACAACTCAAACAAAACTTGTATAAACGAAGGTGCCTTCTTATGCGAACCTTAAAAATTAATATATAAATAGTGTTTGTGGTTTAAAAGAAAGGCAGTCAAAAACGGCAGCAGCTATGGCACAACACTTGACAATATTGGCAGTTTTCCTGCCTATGATCTTGGGTGTTCTCGGAGCTAATAACATTTCCATTACAACAGTAAGATAAGAACAAGCCATTGAGACAACTTTGTATAACTACTTTGTACCTTGTCCTTAGGAAGAATTAGTGCAGAAGGAGGGCTATCCAATCGAAACCCACAAACTGAAAACCCACGATGGGTACATCCTCTCAATTCATCGCATCCCCTATTCACCACGGAAATCGAAACCAGCCTCTGAAAAACGTAAGGTTGCCTTCATCCAGCATTGTTTGTTGGGTTCTTCCAGTGTTTGGATGTTGCTCGGAAAGGATAAGGGTTTACCTTTTCTCCTCTCCGATGCTGGATTTGACGTCTTCCTCGGCAATGCCCGTGGAACTACCTATTCCCAGGGTCATGAGACTCTAGACTCCAGTTCCAGAGAGTTCTGGGATTTTAGTTGGAATGAAATTGGTATGATTGATCTTCCTGCAATGCTCGATTACGTTCGAGAGCTGACAGGAGTGGAGAAGCTCACCTACATTGGTCATTCTCAAGGCACGACATCCTTCTTTGTTTTGAACTCCAAGAACCCAGACTACAACAAGTACTTTGAGACGGCTCATTTGCTTTCTCCAGTGGCCTACATGAGTCGATTAAAGTCGAAATTCTTCAAATATTCGGCCCCATTTGTAGGCCACTCCACAATCGGCGTGCCAGCGGACATTTTTGGCACTTTCGAATTCAAACCGTCTCAAAAATTCATGGACCTCGTTGCTTCGGTGTTGTGCAAAAAGGATCAACCGAATTACATTTTGTGCTCTAACGCATTTTTCCTTTTAGCTGGATTCGATGAGAAAACAATCGATGCTGTAAGTTGTTTTCAGTTTTCTTATTTTATGACGGTCTATATTTTCAAATTTTCAGAGCCTTATTCCTTTGGCTATGGCCACAACTCCAAACAGAGCATCAGCCAATCAATTATGGCACTACGTTCAAGAGTACAACTCTGGCAAGTTCCGTCAATTCGATTACGGAATCATAAGGAACATGATTAAATATCGCCAAATGTCACCACCAGATTATATGTTGGGCAACATCGATGTTCCAATTTACTTATATTACAGTGACAACGACGCGTTGGTTGCCGTTGAAGATGTAGAACAGCTGATAAAGGAATTGCGTTGTTTTGTCAAGCCATACAGAGTTCCTGATAAGCAGTTTGATCACTTGGGTCAGCTGTTCAATTCAGACGTTAAAACGCTCGTTTACGATATTTTGATGGAAAACATTCGCACCAATAATGCAACTGGACGAAGATATTAAGCAAATTTAGATACACTACCATTAAAAATAACAATTTTAAAAGTGCCTTTTTTATGTTTTATTTCTATCTCGCAGAAGTTATTGAAAGACAATATTTTAAATATGGGCTTGAAACCTGGAAATCAGTGATTTTGTCGTATGATTTCTGATTTCACCCTACCTCGCACAATTTTTACATATCCGAAAACTACAAGTCTTACCATATCTCTCCCAGTCGAACTAGAAACAGACCAAGGATGTTCATTGCATTTTTAACTTTAGTTTATTTCGTCAAACAGAGATTACAAAATTCTCTTACAGACTACTTTTAAATAAATTTTACGAAAACAGTTTTTGATAATACATTTACAAGTAATATTAACAATATATAAATAATTATTAACATTACTCTACTACCATGAAAATCAAAAGAATTCGATATAGAATTTACTTCCTTGACACATCGAGTTATCGGCTCATTAAATGCATAATTCACCCTATGGTATCTAACACGGAGTAGGCTATACTGTCCTAAATGACGAGATGGTATATTTATATCAATTAGAGATAAGAGATAGGGACAATTGATATGATGCGATAATAGATCGCTAATAAACAAAACTGAGAAGATCTTACGTCTATTCTCAAGTAATTTTAACCCGATAAGTAGACGCCTTGTTGTATATGGAGGCATTTCAATGTTCCATCCAAGTTTCCATATGACAAACCTAGTAATTTTTTTTTGGATATTTTCTAATCTCAATGAATGAGTATTGTAGTATGGGTTCCAAACCACACAACAATATTCCAAGATTGATCTAACATAAGAACAATAGAGAGATTTTAAAGTGTAAGGGTCAGAGAAGCAAGTTGAATTCCGTTTAATAAAACCAAGCATGGAATTGGCTTTCGTAGTGATATATTCAACATGCTTGATAAAATTGAACTTAATGTCAAAAACAACCCCAGGATCTTTTTTATCAGTAACTCTTTCAATAGCACTACTGCCAATCGTGTAATTAAAGAAAATAGGTGAGTAAGAACGGTAGAACGAAAAACATTGACATTTGGAAACATTCAAAGATAATTGATTAATCTTACACCAATCCGTAAGCCTGTTTAGGTCATTTTGAAGAAGAAGGCAATCATCATTTTTTCTAATGCACCTGAAAAATTTAAGATCGTCAGCGAACAAAAGACAACATGAATTTAAGAATGTATCAGGTATGTCGTTAATATAAATTAGGAAAAGTAATGGTCCCAGGTGGCTTCCTTGAGGAACACCTGAAGAGACATAAACGGGACTCGAGAGAAAATTATTATCAGTTACAACTTGAATCCGTCCAATAAGGTACGATGTTAACCACTTCAAAATGTTCGAATGAAAACCAATCCTAAACAGTTTATTCAAAAGAATTGAGTGGCTGACTCTATCAAAAGCTTTGGCGAAGTCAGTATAGATCACGTCTACTTGGTATCCTTTCTCAATTTTATTGATAACGAAATTGGAAAAAACAGTGAGATTGGTAGTTGTTGATCTACCAGAAACGAAACCGTGCTGAAGAGGGGATATTATTTCTTTGAGTAAAAATGATAACTTATCGCAAACAAGCTTTTCAAAAAGTTTCGGAATCGTTGATAATTTACAGATTGGACGATAGTTGCATATTTCCTGCTTTGGGCCCGATTTGTGAATTGGAATTATGAAAGACCTTTTCCAATCAGAAAGAAATTCACCTTTAGAAAGGGAACAATTAAAAATATAGGTAAGAGGTTCTGAAAGTGCTGCAGCACACATTTTTAAGACAATAGGAGAGACTCCATTAGGACCAGGCTTTTTGTTGCTACACAGTTTCAAAAGTGCTTCTTCAACTTCAGAACAACTGAGAACTAAATTTCCAACGTTAAGCAAACTATCAGCATATTCGTCAACAACAGCAGACTGTGGATTGCAAGAATTTGCATAGTTGGATTCAAAGAATTCAGCAAATAAATTGCAAATTGTTTGCATGTCAGAATATGTTTCACCTTTGTATTGCATATTTTTAGGGATACCACTTTTTGGCTTTTTGTTTTTAATGAACGTCCAAAAATATTTACTATTATCTTTTAAAATACTTTCAACAGACCTGATGTAAATATTGTTAAGAAACTTGTTTAAAACATTGAATTCTCTTTCAAGTGGAATGTACTTATCCTTAATTGAAGAATTATCTGGTGATTTTCGATGAAGTTTGTAAGCTTTGTTTTTTTTTTTTTTGTTATTCAAATTACAAATCCTTTTATTAAACCAAGCGGGTTTAGAATTGTTTTTAATTTCTAATTTAGGCACATACATATCAACTGCACATTTTAGGGAATCAATGAAAAAATTATAGAAATTTACTAAGTTATAATGATCATATATAAGATGCCACGGAATACTTGCCATAAAACTCGACATGTTTTGAAAATTAGCTTTATTATAATTGAATATAACATGTTTACTACTATGTTTTGATAATTCATAAAATTCAAAATTAATTGGTAAAGTAATATGATGAAAAGAATTAGGAACAATCGGATTTAAACTTTCACTAACTTGAGTTTTTAATTCTTTGTCCAACAAACACAAGATCTGATGTTCGATTTAATCTATTTTTACAGTCATTTATTTGGACTAAATCATAACTCATGAATGAGTCAATTACTTCAATTTCATAATTATGTTTAACATTAAATGGTATAAACTGAAAGTCATCATAATCATAAACCCAATCAATGTATGGTAAATTAAAATCACCTAGTATGATGGCGTGCTGATTCTCTTTTAAATTAGACAAATAGTTCTGGCAATTTTGAACATGAATTTTGTAAACATCAATCGAAACCATTAGGAGGAATGTAGCATAAAATTAAAAACAATTCAAACTGGTGTCCAATTCTAACTTTGACTATTATTTGGTCAATATCAACAAAAGTGATGATGTAGAAGAATGAGAAAACATTTGAATGCAAGAGAAATTGGAGCGAATAGCAAGCATTACACCTCCCCCTCTTTCTATCCTGTTGAATGTGCACAGCGATCTTTACGAAAAACAGAGTATTGCTGATTGTTGAACATTTCTGCATTGTGGTGTTCTTCGGAGAGCCAGGTCTCAGTGATAGCAATAAAATCGTACTGCTGAGAAGAAGAAGTGAGGAGCATTTGTTCCATTTTAGAGCGCATGCCGCCAATATTTTGATAATAACCGTTGAATTGATGATTAATTATATTTGGAGAATTTAATAAACAAGGCAAAGTTGGTTGTCAATTTTGAAGCTGCGATTCAAGCAGCGGTTTTGGTGATTGAGATGTTTCTTGTTGTGTTGGAATTGGCGGTGATGTTGATGGTAGTTGTTGCACAATTTGGGATCCAGGTCAGGTGGGAGTGGTGTTGGTTGTTGGTGATTAATTTGATGATTAATTTGAGGCTGTGACGGTGAGATCTGACTACTTGTTTTTTCATGAGAAATTAACATTTTGATTTGAACATAAGAAGAGTTCATTACATCAGATAATATATGAGAAGGAACACTTAGTTTGAATGTAACAAATTTAAGTGAAGAGATGTCTACACCTTTTTTAGTAAGCATATAGCATTTAAATTGATCCGACGGAACATTTTTTTTTTGTGAAATATGATTGATGATATCGTTTGTTGTTGTTTTTGTGTCAAATCTAGACAGATGAACCCATTTAATATCTGGCAGAGGAGAGAGAGACGATGTAGTGTCAGTACCAATAATCAATTTAGGTTTCGAACTCTTTTGATTTTTATTTTGAACGGTTTTCCACTCGGGATTGGTTAAAGAATTATTATTTTCGGGGTTAATATTGGGATTGTTTGCAATTGTTTCAGGGAGATTATTTGATGATGATGGTGTTAGAGGTAGAGATGAAGGTGAAGGTATCACTATGTTGGGAAGATTGACAGCGGCGACAGCGGCATTGGCAGCGGTACTAGCACAAGCGGTGGAAGCGGCGACACCAAGCCCAGAAGAGAAAACGTCACTCTCCCTTACTGAGTTATTGCATTTCTTTTTGCTGACTTACGCTGACTTGAATTATTATTCAAGAATAATTTCACGTCTGAGAGCTCTTTTTTGACCTCACTCATGCTTTCCGTGAGATCATTAAATTTTTTTTAAGAAGAAAGAGAAGTTAAGACATGTACACGAATCACACTTCCAGCAAATGTTTGGATTAGATAAAGAGTTAAAATCGGTACCAACAATTTCAGTGCTTTCCTTATGAAAAAATCGACCGCAATAATAACCACACTCAATGAAATTATTTGAACGTTTTATGATTTTGTTGCATTTAGCACAAGCCTTTGACATTTTCAGAAAATAGGCAAACAGCTAACGAGATGATAATGACTACTGTAATGCTCGAACGTTAGTCGTAAATGCATTTTGCATCACTATCAGTTGCCGACTGGCCACAGCGTAAAAAGAAAAAATTCCAAGCTACTAGCAGTTATGTCGCCAAGCTGCTATCCAGTATACCAAATTACCAACCGCAACCGCAATCCAATTCAAGCCGATTAAAGCACTTTCTGAATCGGAAAGAGAAACCGCCCGCCGTCAGCCAACCGAAATCAAGAAAACAAGATCGGACCCGGACTCGGACTCGGACTCGGACTCGGGACTCGGACTCGGACTCGGACTCGGATTCGGACTCAAGGGTTTGGATATAGGTACAATTAGTTACACTTACTTTTCTAAATGCTTGATTGTTGATTTATTTTTCAGGAAGTACCTTTAAACTTTCTTTAAAATGCAATAAAAAAAAAACCCTTTTCCCATGAGTGAAACAAAAAAAAGTGGGCTCCGATATTTAACTGTACTCAATCTTGCGAAGAACTGACAACACTTCCAAGAGTATGTTTTGTCAAGGAAAAGTGCTGTTCAACTCAGCCATTCTGAACATGCATAAAATTGTAGGTCCTCTTTATTCCCTACACAAAGGAGTTGTGCGAGAGTGTAAGCCAGACAGGCCTTGATTCTTCGGAGCTGTCGTGCCGCCCTCTCATTTTGCACACTGCCATACAAAACTGTTTCTGTTTATTAGAGTAACATAGTTTGGCCACTAATGGGGAGAGGAGTCGAATTATTCGTGAAACTGTGTTGAGATTGACTTTTATTTTCAAGGCCGAACATACCAGTGCCTATGATTTTCCGGGCCGGCCCCTGGCAATGCGTTGCAATGGATTTCAGAAGATTAAGATTTCCTAAATCTTTAAAAGCACACATTGCTCTATATAGTTGGTGTCTAAAGACGCTGCCATAAGCGGCCTTAAAATTGATAAAACAGTGGTGGGTGTCGATTTTAAAAACCAATGAGTTTTCCGAATTTTTCATCAATTTTAAAGCGACCACAAGATAGAACTACATAAAATCACTTTGATGTACAACGTGACACCATATTGTACAACGAGGAAGTCATCTTCATAGCAACTATTTAATAGATCAACTAAGCCATAAAATCCCTTCTATACAGGACAATAGGTCCGTTCGCGTACTTTCTGCACTAAAATTCGTAAAAAGAGACATTTTAAAGAGTGGAAATCTTCTCACAGAAAAACAAAACTACAAAAAAGTAAGCGAACAGGGAAACAACAAATTTTGCCCACATTTTAACTGTCAAGTGTTTTTGTATAAAAAATTGAAACTTTGAATTTGAATTTATTTATTTATTTGCTATTTTCAATCAAATTTGACACTTTTCACAAATCAGCCCAAAAAAATTTCTTGGGCTGAAATTCGTAGGTTGGGGAAATATTTTTAGTAGGAGAGCCGCTGAAGACCGACCTTCACCGAACTGTTAACCGGCTGAAACTTTTTTTTATGAAATATAGTTTGAAAACATATATGAATATGATAGCTTGCCTCACGAAAAGTGTGCCAGGCTATATTAAATTTAACTTTATTTTAATCAATAACTAACTCCTCCTTCACCCATATGTTAAAATAAAACGTTGTGCCACGTAGCCATATGTGTAAGTAGACTTGAGACAAGAAAAAAATTGTATGGGAGAGGGGGGCCTTTTCCCCCCGTTTAGCCAGGAGGGGCAGTTTTCTGAAAAATTGGCTATTTTTTTTAATATTAAAAATCAACGGCATCATCTACAACAACGTGTTATACCTTTCTGCAAAGCCAAAAACTTAGGCTTTCATTTTGTATTTAAATTTAATTATTTTAAATAATAGTTTTAGAAAAAATAATTTTCAAACTCAAAATTTTGCAAAAAAAAAAAAAAAAATTGTTAAATTTTTAGTTAATTTTTTTCAAAATTTTATGTGATTAAGTACTTATTTTGCATTCAACATTCAATACTGTTAATAATTTTGAATATAAAAAACAGTAACGTAAAAATAAAAAAGTTTTTTTTTTAAGCAAAAAGTGATTTTGGTTTTTTCTTTATTTTTCGACAATGGCAAGGTATTGTTCAATCCGGTTTACTGTGTTCGACTAAAAATTAAAAACAGCATTGAATGTTGAAAACAAAATTAGTACTTACTAACATAAAATTTTGAAAAAATTAGTTCGAAATTTAAGAAAATTTTTTTTTTCAAAATTTTAAGTTTGAAAATTAATTTTTCTAAAACTATTATTTAAAACAAAATTTTTATTAATAAAATGTTTAGAACTATTCGTTGTCTACCGGGAACTCTAATCAGAACTCCTCTATTTTGATTTTTTTGGATTTTTCAAAATTTTGCTTTAAGTCGATGGGCACCTTAATTTGCGAGAACTCTTGAATTATTAGTTTTAGAAAAAAAAGTTATTAATAAAATGTTTAGAACTATTCGTTGTCTACCGGGAACTCTAATCAGAACTCCTCTATTTTGATTTTTTTGGATTTTTCAAAATTTTGCTCTAAGTCGATGGGCACCTTAATTTGCGAGAACTCTTGAATTATTAGTTTTAGAAAAAAAAGTTATTAATAAAATGTTTAGAACTATTCGTTGTCTACCGGGAACTCTAATCAGAACTCCTCTATTTTGATTTTTTTTGGATTTTTCAAAATTTTGCTTTAAGTCGATGGGCACCTTAATTTGCGAGAACTCTTGAATTATTAGTTTTAGAAAAAAAAGTTATTAATAAAATGTTTAGAACTATTCGTTGTCTACCGGGAACTCTAATCAGAACTCCTCTATTTTGATTTTTTTGGATTTTTCAAAATTTTGCTTTAAGTCGATGGGCACTTTAATTTGCGAGAACTCTTGAATTATTAGTTTTAGAAAAAAAAAAGTTATTAATAAAATGTTTAGAACTATTCGTTGTCTACCGGGAACTCTAATCAGAACTCCTCTATTTTGAGTTTTTTGGATTTTTCAAAATTTTGCTTTAAGTCGATGGGCACCTTAATTTGCGAGAACTCTTGAATTATTAGTTTTAGAAAAAAAAGTTATTAATTAAATGTTTAGAACTATTCGTTGTCTACCGGGAACTCTAATCAGAACTCCTCTATTTTGATTTTTTTGGATTTTTCAAAATTTTGCTCTAAGTCGATGGGCACCTTAATTTGCGAGAACTCTTGAATTATTAGTTTTAGAAAAAAAAGTTATTAATAAAATGTTTAGAACTATTCGTTGTCTACCGGGAACTCTAATCAGAACTCCTCTATTTTGATTTTTTTTGGATTTTTCAAAATTTTGCTCTAAGTCGATGGGCACCTTAATTTGCGAGAACTCTTGAATTATTAGTTTTAGAAAAAAAAAGTTATTAATAAAATGTTTAGAACTATTCGTTGTCTACCGGGAACTCTAATCAGAACTCCTCTATTTTGATTTTTTTGGATTTTTCAAAATTTTGCTTTAAGTCGATGGGCACCTTAATTTGCGAGAACTCTTGAATTATTAGTTTTAGAAAAAAAAAGTTATTAATAAAATGTTTAGAACTATTCGTTGTCTACCGGGAACTCTAATCAGAACTCCTCTATTTTGATTTTTTTGGATTTTTCAAAATTTTGCTCTAAGTCGATGGGCACCTTAATTTGCGAGAACTCTTGAATTATTAGTTTTAGAAAAAAAAGTTATTAATTAAATGTTTAGAACTATTCGTTGTCTACCGGGAACTCTAATCAGAACTCCTCTATTTTGATTTTTTTTGGATTTTTCAAAATTTTGCTTTAAGTCGATGGGCACCTTAATTTGCGAGAACTCTTGAATTATTAGTTTTAGAAAAAAAAGTTATTAATAAAATGTTTAGAACTATTCGTTGTCTACCGGGAACTCTAATCAGAACTCCTCTATTTTGATTTTTTTGGATTTTTCAAAATTTTGCTTTAAGTCGATGGGCACCTTAATTTGCGAGAACTCTTGAATTATTAGTTTTAGAAAAAAAAAGTTATTAATAAAATGTTTAGAACTATTCGTTGTCTACCGGGAACTCTAATCAGAACTCCTCTATTTTGATTTTTTTTGGATTTTTCAAAATTTTGCTTTAAGTCGATGGGCACCTTAATTTGCGAGAACTCTTGAATTATTAGTTTTAGAAAAAAAAGTTATTAATAAAATGTTTAGAACTATTCGTTGTCTACCGGGAACTCTAATCAGAACTCCTCTATTTTGATTTTTTTGGATTTTTCAAAATTTTGCTTTAAGTCGATGGGCACTTTAATTTGCGAGAACTCTTGAATTATTAGTTTTAGAAAAAAAAAAGTTATTAATAAAATGTTTAGAACTATTCGTTGTCTACCGGGAACTCTAATCAGAACTCCTCTATTTTGAGTTTTTTGGATTTTTCAAAATTTTGCTTTAAGTCGATGGGCACCTTAATTTGCGAGAACTCTTGAATTATTAGTTTTAGAAAAAAAAGTTATTAATTAAATGTTTAGAACTATTCGTTGTCTACCGGGAACTCTAATCAGAACTCCTCTATTTTGATTTTTTTTGGATTTTTCAAAATTTTGCTTTAAGTCGATGGGCACCTTAATTTGCGAGAACTCTTGAATTATTAGTTTTAGAAAAAAAAGTTATTAATAAAATGTTTAGAACTATTCGTTGTCTACCGGGAACTCTAATCAGAACTCCTCTATTTTGATTTTTTTTTTATTTTTCAAAATTTTGCTTTAAGTCGATGGGCACCTTAATTTGCGAGAACTCTTGAATTATTAGTTTTAGAAAAAAAAAGTTATTAATAAAATGTTTAGAACTATTCGTTGTCTACCGGGAACTCTAATCAGAACTCCTCTATTTTGATTTTTTTTTGGATTTTTCAAAGTTTTGCTTTAAGTCGATGGGCACCTTAATTTGCGAGAACTCTTGAATTATTAGTTTTAGAAAAAAAAAGTTATTAATTAAATGTTTAGAACTATTCGTTGTCTACCGGGAACTCTAATCAGAACTCCTCTATTTTGATTTTTTTGGATTTTTCAAAATTTTGCTCTAAGTCGATGGGCACCTTAATTTGCGAGAACTCTTGAATTATTAGTTTTAGAAAAAAAAGTTATTAATAAAATGTTTAGATCATTCGTTGTCTACCGGGAACTCTAATCAGAACTCCTCTATTTTGATTTTTTTGGATTTTTCAAAATTTTGCTCTAAGTCGATGGGCACCTTAATTTGCGAGAACTCTTGAATTATTAGTTTTAGAAAAAAAAAGTTATTAATAAAATGTTTAGAACTATTCGTTGCACTATTTTTGCAAAAAAAAAAAATTGTTAAATTTTTAGTTAATTTTTTTCAAAATTTTATGTGTTTAAGTACTTATTTTGCATTCAACATTCAATACTGTTAATAATTTTGAATATAAAAAACAGTAACGTAAAAATAAAAAAAGTTTTTTTTTAAAGCAAAAAGTGATTTTGGTTTTTTCTTTATTTTTCGACAATGGCAAGGTATTGTTCAATCCGGTTTACTGTGTTCGACTAAAAATTAAAAACAGCATTGAATGTTGAAATCAAAATTAGTACTTACTAACATAAAATTTTGAAAAAATTAGTTCGAAATTTAAGAAAAATTTTTTTTTCAAAATTTTAAGTTTGAAAATTAATTTTTCTAAAACTATTATTTAAAACAATTAAATTTAAATACAAAATGAAAGCCTAAATTTTTGGCTTTGTAGAAAAGTATAACACGTTGTTGTAGATGAAGCCGTTGATTTTTAATATTAAAAAAAATAGCCAATTTTTCAGAAAACTGCCCCTCCTGGCTAAACGGGGGGAATAGGCCCCCCTCTCCCATACATTTTTTTTCTTGTCTCAAGCCTACTTACACGATATGGCTATTTGGCACAACGTTTTATTTTAACATATGGGTGAAGGAGGAGTTAGTTATTGATTAAAATATAAAGTCAAATTTAATATAGCCTGGCACACTTTTCGTTAGGCAAGCTATCATATTCATATATGTTTTCAAACTAAATTTCATAAAAAAAGTTTCAGCCGGTTAACAGTTCGGTAAAGGTCGGCCTTCAGCGGCTCTTAGACTATTTACTCTCTCCTCAGCGCTAGTTACATGTTGACACATTCCAACCATCCTCAACTGTTATACGAACCTACAAATAACGCAATAAAAGAACATAAAATGGTCTACTGTTGAAAACAGTAAAACATCAGCAAATTATGAGACTATAAGTTTGAATGCTGAATGCTGAGAGTACAATCTCACGTTATAACTGTAGTCACAATTATTTAAGGAAAGTGTTGTACGTCTCATGCATGTCTTCACTCTCGGTAATTTACTGTTTATTTCTATTTTTGTACGCCACTGTTGAGAAACCAAGCCAAGCCACTGATTAAATGCTGGATTCATGGTCACTCTTTTTGGACCGTTGTTGAAACCAGTTCATTTTTGCAATAATTAATCATTTAAAAAAGAATATTAAAAGGGTTTATTAAAAATCATATGAAAACGAAAAAAAGAATAAATTTATTAAAATAAATAAACAACAAAAATAAATTAAAAGCTTTTATTTCCAACACAACATAACTGGCGCAGTCATAAAAAAAAGAAAACCTACATCCCCGAAAACATTTCCTGCAAACATATCCTAATCATCCAAAGTCCCACCGATCCAGCTGCATCCAATTATATTTTTCCTTAACCTATGAATCCAAACTGGTAAGTCCTAATTCATATCCTATCCTTTTCCCATGCCCCCCGTAAAAATAAAAAAAAAAATAAAGAAAAATTGCGTAGCTCTATTAGATTTTTCCAATCTTGCAAAGAGTGTGTTCCACGTGTTTCAAACGGTATCGTCAGATT
Organism: Sphaerophoria taeniata; assembly: GCA_943590905.1. NCBI lineage: Eukaryota > Metazoa > Arthropoda > Insecta > Diptera > Syrphidae > Sphaerophoria > Sphaerophoria taeniata. The sequence goes on from OX016540.1 coordinate 268,486,362, forward strand.
TAGTTCAGTTTCCCACGTAATCCACAAAGACGAAAAAGAAAAAAACAATGCCTGATAATGATTTAATTACAAACGACGTTTTCAATTCATTGAGAATTCCTGGTGCGTTTAAAGACTTGCCAACTTATGATGGCAATCCAAGGTCATTATATGACTTTTTGAGTAACGTGGAAGAAATTCTAGAATGCATACCCCAAACAGTTTCGGGCTGCTACCCAAAAATAATTCTTCGTGCAATTAGGAACAAAATTGTTGCGCCGGTGAATGATGTCTTAAATATGTACGGCACTCATGTTGACTGGAAAGAAATTAAAGATAATTTAATTGTTCATTATTCAGACAAAAGGAATGAGACCAGTTTAATCCGGGATCTCCACCAACTTCGTCAAGATTCTTATACGGTTGAACAATTCTATTCCCAAATAATTGAGATCTTGTCGTCTATAATGAACCATGTAAAGCTTCACGAAAAAGATCAAAACCTTGTCACATCGAAAAAAACTCTATACAATGATATGTGTTTAAATGCTTTTTTGTCAGGTTTAAAAGAACCGTTAGGGTCGACGATCAGAGCCATGCGGCCAGTGAAGCTATCTGACGCTTTAAATTATTGTCTGCAGGAACAAAACTGTCACTATTTTAGAAGCTCATTTTTCTCACAAAACCATTCATTGGCCAGACCATCAACATCTAGGCAATTTCATAGCACTTATAATCGCAATTTAACTCAAGACAATTCTCAGCCACGTTTTCAAACATTTCCTTATAACAATGACTCAACGCAACAAATTCAAAGACCCATTTCCCAAACTCCTCCTATAAGAAGTAGTTTTCCGAACACTTATAACCCAAAACAAAATTTTTCGAGCTCCAAGATTTATGAACAATTCTAGTTCTATTACAAAAAGACAATCACCTGTAGAACCAATGGATCTTGGCAGTGGCAACACTAGCAGGAATTCGTACCAAAATAAAAGCATTCGAAGTCAAAACAGTAGTTTATTGAATATCGAGTCAATTGGTAACACAGGTGTCAATTTACGTCATCTTGATTACACAGGAATGAGCGAAGCTCAGGGTTGTTATAAAAATTGTAATGAAACTCAATCTCATAGGCAATAACGACATCCAAATCATTGATGAAGAAAATTTTCTAGCACTAGCCTCGGAGACTCGATAGGATATCTCGATATAAACAATTTCAACACAAATTTGCTCCCATATATAACAATAGAAATTTTAAGTACGAACAAACAGAAATTAAAATTTCTTATTGATACAGGTAGCAATAAATCCTTCATCAATCCAAATGTTGTAAATAGAAAACATGTAACAATTATAGATCCGGTTGAAATAAAAACAGTTTTTAGTACTAAAGTACTAAATGAAAAAATTACGTTGAATGGACTTGTCGAGCTTAGTACTTATAAAAATCTTCCCTTTTTACTATTTAATTTTCATAATTACTTTGATGGCCTGATCGGCACAGATATATTAAAATCACTTGACTTTAAAATAGACTTTAAAAAATGTTTATTAGAAAACCAAAAAGCAGGGGCGAACGCAGGTAGGGGTTTTGGGGGTTAAACCCCCCCCCCCCCGAAATGTGAGAATAATGTGCAGTAAACAAATATCCATTATTGTTCAAAAGAAAAAAAGTACAGAAACGGTACAAAATAAATTTCCAACTCAAATTCTCAAACTATGTTAACCGACAATTTTTAATCTGTTACGATTGGTGGGTTCCAAATAACTGGAGCTGCGACGAAAATTTACAAAAATTCACTTATCTGCTCGCAAATACATTGCATCGGTCGTTTCGAATCTAACGGGGGTTGCGAACAAAATCTACGAAAAAAACCTTCATCATAGCCACACCAAATCACACATAATTAAAGGAAGCCCTAAACTAAACGACGAACATGCTCGTGTTCGCCTTAAATTCGTCATAATAGGTAGATGGTTCGCTGTTGCCAAACATTTTCGATTTTCTCATTTTCGTAGGTTTCGTTGTTTACATGTAGGGAGATAGTCGAAAGCAAACCTAATTTTTTCTATGAAATAACCATTGGCGCAGTGACTTAGCTTCTCTTTTTGACACATCCTCACACACACCTTAAAGAATCAACACGTACGAATTACGAAATGATGTTCGCCAATTTTGTATTCGCCGTGTAGGGAATAATGCAAACGAGCATGTTGTGTGTGTGCCGTTGGCCTACAAGGCTGAAACCTTCTATTTCTTATTAATTTTTAATGGAAATTGTATTCTCTCTTGATTGGCGCGGGTAGTTCCGAACAGAAAGTAAAACGCGAATTCCACAAGTACCTCGAACGTATTAGTAAAAATAACAGCACAATTGGCCGATCAGAGAAGCATACAGGGTCCCTCGAGGTAGCGACTACAAGATCGTATCCATGGTAGAATTGTAGAGAAGCAAACAAAATGGGACCGGAAACTGTCTTTAGCTTAGCCGGAGAACACAATCTTGTTAAGTGGCTCATATACCTTGCCAAGTGTGGCTTTCCTCAGAAGCGCACAGACCTCTTGGTGACAAACGTCTATCTTGACGACAAACGTAGGACTGCTTTCAAAGATAGCCTACAATGGAAAACGTATTATTAGGCCTTTTCAAGATGTCACATTACATTATGAACTGAGGGACTCAGAACAGCAGAGGACGAGCGATCAGAACGTATGAGTATTTACAAGAGATTGACGCAGCCGGTATTTTAGAAGCCCCTCAAGATTCTTAATGGAGATGAAACATCATTCAGCCTATCTCTAAAACCAGGAGTCGCACAGAGGTTAGGTTAGGTTAGGTTATATGGGCTGACAGTTAATTTTGTTACCGTCACACATAGATCAATGTAGATCCCTTGTGATACCCTGAAGTATTGTAACTTCTGAAAAAGTAATTTAACCTATGAGTTCTATGGTTGGTCGAGCCATTTGGTGGACGCCAAGAGGTTGGAAAAATCTTTATACTGTACAACATGGAAACGAACATGAGACGATCACTGTACTTTTTCACTTCAGTGACGACACCTTTGCTTGTGTTTCCCTATGTGCTCCCTCCTCAAACTGTTGCAAAAAGTGTGCCGGATACCTCTTAGGTAGATCTGAAAGTAGGTGGATACAATCCGACACGTTTTTTCAATATAAGGCCAATATAGTTTCAACGAACGGATTATGGAAAGTAATATAAAAAGCTCAGGACTGCTTTAGGTCGATGGCCACAAATCCCTCCTTTCAATGGAATCAAGCGACTTCTGTGTATTAACGAAATCATCTTTTACGCTCTTTTACCCAATTTAACACATAATACAAGATTGTTTTTAATTAATTATTTGTTGTATGTTGTCTTTTATTTATTTAGAAATTTTTAAAAAAAGGTTTGTTAATACATTTTAGATTTAACAAGGGCATATAAATTATAAATAATTAATTTACTAAAGGGAGCTGACTACTGACAACTCCCGTGGCCGACTACTGGAATTTAAGGGGCCGACTATTAAGGAATCCGACTTCTATTTGAATTATAGTTAATAAATTTGATTTACGTAGCAAATATTTTTTGAAACCCCCCCCCCGAAATTTTTTTCTGCGTTCGCCCCTGCCAAAAAGTAAAAATACCATTGTGCTTCAAACCTAATGTTATGTCGAAGAAATATGTGGCACCAGGTTTAAGTAAAATCATATGTCGCCTTCCGGTTGATATAGAATTTGGTGAAATTTATGTCAAACCTGGTATTATTAAGCAAGATCTTCTTATCTCTGAAGGTCTATAACGGAAGACGACAAATATCCTATACCTAACATTACAGAGATCTTGGATAAGGAAAGTCATTATATTTCACGACCCTTGACCTTGCATCTGGATTCCATCAGATACAGGTCAATTCGAATGATATACCTAAAACAGCTTTTACAGTCGATCATGGGCACTACGAATTTATACGTAAGCCATTTGGTCTTAAAAACGCGTCATCAACGTTCCATCGCGTTATGGACAACGTTCTACAAGATTTGCAAGGGAAGGTATGTTTAGTATACATGGACGACATCATCGTATACTCGACTTCCTTACAGGAACAAATTTCTAATTTAGAACTTGTTTTTCAAAAGCTCAGGCATTCAAATTTTAAACTCCAATTAGAAAAATCACAATTTCTTCAAAAAGAGGTTTCATTTTTAGGTCATTTGGTCACGCCCGAAGGTGTGAAACCAAACCCAGACAAAATAGACGCAATAAAAAACTTCCCCATACCTAAGACACCAAAACAAATAAAATCTTTTTTGGGACTTCTCGGATATTATAGAAAGTTTATTAAAGATTTTGCTAATATAACCAAACCAATGACAGAGTGTCTTCGTAAAGGAAACAAAATTGTTCTGAACTCAAGATACATTAATTGTTTTGAGAGTTGTAAGAGCCTTTTATGCAATGACCCCATATTGCAATACCCAGACTTCAGTAAGCCATTCAACCTTACTACCGACGCAAGTAACATTGCTATAGGCGCCATCTTATCTCAAGGTCAAATAAATTCAGACAAACCAGTTTGTTTTGCAAGCCGTACATTGTCAAAAAATGAACAGAATTATAGCACCATTGAGAAGGAACTGCTGGCCATAGTTTGGTCTGTGAAATATTTTCGTCCATATCTTTATGGAAGACAGTTTCAAATAGTTACCGACCATAAGCCATTGACGTGGCTTTTCTCATTAAAGGAACCAAACTCAAAATTAATACGTTGGCGTTTGAGATTAGAAGAGTTTGATTACAAAATAGTTTATAAAAAAGGTACACTCAACGCCAACGCCGATGCTTTGTCTCGGATAGAAATTCATGCAAACGAGTCGAATGTGAATCGGGATGAAAATCTAGACTCAGTATTTATGCATAATAACATTGATTACAGCGAGAGTATTAATACTATACATTCAGCTAGGGAGAATGTAAATGACGGAATACCTATTTCTGAAAGACGAAACGAATTTTCAAATCAGCTTATTTTCATAGAAAATTAAAATAAACAAAAATTAAAATCAACTCTAAAAATATTGTTTAGAAGAAAAAAGCGAAATACAATTGAAGGGAAAGATCACTGCCGGTCATAAGGTTAGAAGCAGGCATTTTTGAGAAGTAAAATCGACATTTCTCCCGTTACATGATGCATGAGAAAAAAATAACTATGGTAAATGAGAGACTATTTTGTTAACAACAAAATATAGAATTTGGGTATAGGAGAGATTTGGCTAACGGAACTTTTATGACAAATTGTAAGTTAGGTCAAGAATATGCGAATATAAATCGGGTCATTAGATTAGAAGCACATCAAATAAATGAAAATAAAATGCAGTTATTTATATTTTTTGTTATTTATTTTAGCTTTTATTAGATTTTTTAATAATGTGTGCTGCCACCAGTCTTCAAAATAACTTTAAAAATTCTATCTTTTAAGGATTTATAAAGAGATTCCAAGTAGTGCAGTGAAATCTCACTCCAGGCCAATTTGATGGCATGAATTAGGGCTTCTTTGTCATCGTATTGTTTCCCTCCCTCATATACCTTACGTGTAAGCCAGCCCCACACATTTTCAATTATGTTAAGGTCCGGGGAATATGGTGGCCAAGGCAGCAAGTGGACGTTTTGGCTTGCAATGAAGGATTTTACCTCTCGGGCTGTGTGTATGGGAGCGTTGTCTTGCCGAAAAATCCATGGAATTGGTCCAAAAATCTCGCAAATTTTGGGGAATACTGATTCCAGCATGGCTTTATAGGTTTTCCCAGTCATTTTGGTATCTTGGACTACCAAGTCTATAGCGCCATAAAATGAAATTGAGCCCTAGACCATAACGCCTCCTTCTCTGCTATGGTGACGGTTTAAAAACCGTTCCTCTTTCCTCAGGTCATGGAAATAATAATTTTAACCATCTGGCCCATCTAGGTTAATTTTTTTTTCGTCGGAAAAAATAACCTTCCGCCAATCATTTGTGGTCATTCCAATTTGCACATCAGAGCTCATGTGATCTTTCGCGAAACACAAGCGTTGCTTCTTCCTTGCGTCATTAAGTGGTGGTTTTTTTTTTAAGTTTCATGCGCTTTAAGTGTTTAGCGTGGCGAATCGTGCGTTTCACAGTGGATAAGCTGGCCTTAACATTAGCTCTCTCCCTAATTTTAGCTGCCGATAAAGCTGAATTTGACGCTATTCTAAGAATATTTCGCGTTTCCCGAAGTGTTAAGACTGAGGAAGTGTTTCCTTTATAATTTTTCATGTAAGCCGACGGATTTTTTAAATAATTGCCGACACAATGATCACTTCGATTTATTTTTCGGGCTATAGCACGGCAAGAATGACCTTCAGAACAATAAACATCTATTTTTGGCCTTTCCTCCACTGTCAAACATTTTTTCTTGCCCATTTTAATTTACACGCAATCAAGAACAATTAATTTATAAAATATACCGCTTGAACCAAAAAAAAAAATTATTCACTTCACAAAACAACGTTGATTTGTTCACTGCTTCTAATCTAATGACCCGATTTATATTCGCATATTCTTGACCTAACTTACAATTTGTCATAAAAGTTCCGTTAGCCAAATCTCTCCTATACCCAAATTCTATATTTTGTTGTTAACAAAATAGTCTCTCATTTACCATAGTTATTTTTTTCTCATGCATCATGTAACGGGAGAAATGTCGATTTTTCTTCTCAAAAATGCCTGCTTCTTACCTTATGACCGGCGGTGTATAAATGATGAGAATAAAATTTTCGATACAATGAATAGGTTTGTAAACACGAATAAATTAACAGCTGTTCTGGCAAACGATGATACTTGCAAGGTAATTCAGTATGTGTACTCAAAATACTTCAGTTTACAAAAATTTAAATTGATTCGCTGCACAAAACTTTTAGAGGATGTCACAGAAATCGACGATCAGGAGAAAATTATTAAACTCTACCATCAAAGCTCTAAACACAGAGGAATAACTGAAAGCTGCGTACACTTGAAAAGAAAATACTTTTTTCCCAACATGAAGAACATTATAACTAAAATAATTAATAACTGCGATACATGCGTTAAAAACAAATACGATCGAAGAATAAAACCTCTCCAATTTCAAATTACAGAAACCCCAAACAAGCCTCTTCAAATCCTACATATAGACATATACTTTGTTCAGAAAGAGCATTTCCTTACACTAATAGACAAATTCAGTAAATTTGCTAGTGCTTATTTACTACCCTCAAGAAACAGTCTATGTATAATTGAGTCATTAAAACATTTCTTTTCTCAACACGGTCTTCCAGGAATAATTATAACTGACAACGGAAGTGAGTTCTTTTCGACAATTTTTAGGGACTTTCTATCAGCCTATGGAATAAATTTTCATTCAACTTGTGCAAAAAGCTCCACCGGAAATTCACCTGTCGAACGTTTTCATTCAACTCTGACTGAACTCATCAGGATAATCAAATATGAAAGTAGTAAAAAAACCGATAAAAGAAATAGTAGACGAAGCAGTTATAGCATATAACTGCTCTATTCACTCTTCCACAAACATGGTCCCTTTCGAGTTAGTAACGGGTCATACAAACCAAAGTAATTTTTTGCCAAAAAACACTAATTTCGAAACAGAACATGAATATCTAACAAACCATTTGAAAAACTATCAAGTCCAACCAGATATAGTCTATAAAGGAAGCTTAACTAAAAAAGAAAATAACATTAAACACCTGAACGAAAAACGAAAAATTTGTGAACAAGAAGACAGGCGTAATAAGCTTGCACCTCGGTTTACAGAACATATTGTTACTTATGACAATAAAGTCATGGTTGACACAAACAAACGAAAAGTGCACAAGCAAAAGATAAAAAGAAGCAAACGAAGCTAAATTTGACGGTTAAGTTTGAGGGTTTGAAAGCTTTCCAGCATTATTAAATTTTCTGCTTAAGACATGGATATGAACTAGGACCGCTTTTAATAAGAAAATGTTTGTGATATACTTTTGTAGTCTTAAACATTAAAATTTGTGTATGAAAGCATTAAAATATATATATATATATAGGTATATAACTTATCAACTTAAGACCAAAAATTTAATAAATAAAAATGAAATCCTTAATAGAATAACTAAGCATTTATATCTAATTAAAAAAAAAAAAAAAGTTAAAGAAAGTTCACTTAACTAATAACTATACATCCGTAACATAGATATGTACATATAGAACCAAATGTTCATTTCATTTTTTTTTCTCAAATCATATTTAACATAATTGTACTAGAATAGATGCAATAGTTTTTGTTCACAAAAAGAATGTATTTGTCCTAACTGATCATGAATCCAGGAGTAAGATAATTGGTTCTTGCTATTAAATATTATAAGAAAAAATATAATGCTCATACGCCACAGTGTACGTGTAGAAATAATTCAGGTTAATGCCTATTCGAAAAATTTTCGATTTCCGCTAGGGGTGGAGGAGTTACATGTTGACACATTCCAACCATCCTCAACTGTTATACGAACCTACAAATAACGCAATAAAAGAACATAAAATGGTCTACTGTTGAAAACAGTAAAACATCAGCAAATTATGAGACTATAAGTTTGAATGCTGAATGCTGAGAGTACAATCTCACGTTATAACTGTAGTCACAATTATTTAAGGAAAGTGTTGTACGTCTCATGCATGTCTTCACTCTCGGTAATTTACTGTTTATTTCTATTTTTGTACGCCACTGTTGAGAAACCAAGCCAAGCCACTGATTAAATGCTGGATTCATGGTCACTCTTTTTGGACCGTTGTTGAAACCAGTTCATTTTTGCAATAATTAATCATTTAAAAAAGAATATTAAAAGGGTTTATTAAAAATCATATGAAAACGAAAAAAAGAATAAATTTATTAAAATAAATAAACAACAAAAATAAATTAAAAGCTTTTATTTCCAACACAACATAACTCGCTCTCTATTACGAAAAACTATAAAATTTTTGTATTTCCTCTTTCATCGCGAATTATAGACTAATAAAAGAAATCATTTACGTTTGAATGAGAAAATAGCTAAAGTTAGCCTGGAAAGAATGCTAATGTACCTAGCAGTTATAGGCCAATCAGCTTATTAAGTTCTTTAAGCAAATGCTTTGAGCAAATCTTAAAAAAAAAGAATAGTATGTCAAGTAACAAGAAATAACATATTTCCAATCGAACAATTTGGTTTCAGGGCTGGACACAGTACAGTACACCAAGTCCATCGAATAACTAAGCACATCAAAACAAATTTTAGAAATGGAAAAAGCACAGGAATGGTGTTACTTGATGTCGAGAAGGCATTTGATACAGTCTGGCATAATGCTCTACTGCACAAACTTCTAAAATTAAAATTTCCAATGTATTTAATTAAAATTGTTCAGTCATTTTTGTCCGACAGGAAGTTTAAAGTTTCAATAAATAATTGGTACTCTGATGCTTATCTTATTACGGCAGGTGTCCCTCAAGGATCCGTGCTAGGCCCAATTCTTTAGGTATACCATTTTTACTTACGACTTTCCATGCCTAACTAACTGCGAAAAGGCTATTTTCGCAGACGACACTTGTATATTTTCATCAGATTCAATTGGTTTCAATATTGAAACCAATCTGCAGTCTGCTCTGAATGTTATACAGGACTATTTTTTTGACTCGAAGATTAAAATAAATGCCCCGAAGACTTAGCTTATCTTTTTCACGCGAAAAAGAAAAGCCTGTTTCTTGCCCAGTAATAACCTGGTTGTAAATGGTATTAGCACTGAATGGCGTTCAAGTGTAAAATATCTGGGTATCTATCTGGATAAAACACTAACTTTTGGGTTCCACGTTCAAGAAGTAATTAAAAAGATTCGCATATCTATCAAGATTCTCTATTCGTTTATAAACCGCAATTCTAAACTTACCAATGAAAATAAACTCTTGATTTCCAAAGTTGTTTTCCAAGCGATCATGTTTTATGGCTCACCAGTATGGGGGAATTGTGCGACGAGTCATGTTCGCAAACTTCAAATAGCGCAAAACAAAGTTTAAAAAATGATTCTTAACCTTCCTTGGTCTTTTTCAACTGCCGAATTTCACAACATTTCTAATATAGAACTGGTATCAACAAGAATTGCTCAACTTTACGATCGCTATGCTACATCTTGCACATTGTCAGATAATTCATTCATTTCAAACCTAGTTTTATAGTTATAAACTAAGCCTTCTCTGTGATATTAATTATTAATTATTTATTTATTATTATTTATTTATTTTCTTATAAATTATTCATATATTATAAATTGTTATTTTTTCCATTATGCTTATATTTATATTTATATTATTTTTTATTTATTTATTTATTTAATTAATTCATTTATTTCTTTATTTATTTAATTATTTATTTATTTATTTATTTATTTATTTATTTATTTATTTATTTATTAATTTATTTATTTAGTTATTTATATATAATCAAAGTTCCTATTAATAAACGTGTGTTAGCCTTAAATGACAGTCGTTTAAAAACTGATAACTTATTTGGCCGATTTTTGCGTATAAGGACCGAATATCTTTTTATTTCAAAATATTTGACAACAAATTTAGGTAGGTAATTTACTTATAAGGATAAGTAAAGCTGCAATTAGAAATTCGAGCGTAATGAGATAGGAAAAGAATGTTTGATTTCTTTTTCCATAAATTTGGTTCGCTTTGTTCAAGATTTAAGATGATAGCGCTGACATATGCGTGGCCTTCCTTAGCCAACCTGAGTTGGACTCAGTTGCATTAAAACTCATTTTTGCTTAACTTCACCATCATGCAATACCCTTTTCGATTTTTTATTCATTAAATCGCACTTGTTGTTTTACTACCAATCCTCTAGAACCAGAAATTTTCCACTTTCTCTTTTCATTTCCATACGTCCAGAAAATTGCAAACACAGTTTGGTGGACAAATAATAATAACAATTAAATTAACTATTTCATACCATTCTCATTTTTATTTAATAGAAAAGTTAAAACTTCGGTCAGATACAAGAAAATTTATATTTTAACGCACTTCCTTTCATGAGATTATCCTCCCAATTGCGCAAAGAGGCGTGGAACATAATCATCATATTCCACTTGAAAAGAATTACCAACAATTGATACAAACTGATATGTTTATTAATTAACTTTTTTATCAAACGAATAATTTCCCTATCCGTGTGCTAGCTAGAACGTATGTTATCCAATGGATAGGGTATTTTTATTAATAGGGCTGTTTGAATTTAATTGCTAACGATCATTATTTGAATAGACCACAACTTAATTCTTCAACATTAAAATTTACAACGTTGTAAAAAACTAACCTGTCTTTCATTTTGCATTGAACTACAACTTAGTTCAATTTAGCCCGGCAAAAATCCTCATTCAAACCCTCCAAGTGGGTGCCAGGCGGGCAATGATCACTACAGAGTCCTGTGCGTTTTTGGCAGGATGGTGATTAGCTAAGGTTGAGTTGGGTCGCTGAATTGTTGTAACTCCTCAATAGTGCAACGTTCGGAAACCTAATTCAATCATAGTTTAGAGGTTCCTAATTTCAGTGGTGGTGTGAGCGTACTTTGTACGAAAACCGTGCCGAAGAATGAAAGGCTGGGGGATAAACCAGTCATTAACGAGCTCTTTCGGATGCTGTGGCGAGGTCCGTCATATTTCTTGCCTTGCCCCGGTAAGCGGCTCTGCCGGGGCTGACTGTCTTTCCGCTTCACTCGTGGGAACAAAAATGAAACCAAACAAACAATCTAACAGAAAAAAAATACAAAACATAAATAGAGCCAGGGCTGACAATGCGGTCACATCTCCTGGAAAGGCTGTCGAGCCAAATCAGAGGTGTGAACGGGTTGTTAACCCTGTGGTTGCCACTAGCAGTGGGAGTCCTTCTCCCTCTACTAGCCGCAGCCTCTACTTAAAGGAATTGCCCGTCAGTGGAACAGTTGTGACGCTCGACTGTCCCAAGGGCGGCAATTCCAAAACCCACATTAATAGGGCCAGGGCTGACAATGCGGTCACATCTCCTGGAAAGGCTGTCGAGCCAAATCAGAGGTGTGAACGAGTTGTTAACCCTGTGGTTGCCACTAGCAGCGGGAGTCCTTCTCCCTCTACTAGCCGCAACCTCAACTTAAAGGAATTACCCGTCAGTGGAACGGCTGTGACGCTCGGCTGTCCCAAGGGCGGCAATTCCAAACCCCACATCTTCCCCGCCCCTGCTAGGACGTTGCAAGCGACCCCAAGAAGGGACGCCCCATCCGGAGAGACAAAATCTGCGACGCGTGGAAATGAATCGAAGGGTGAGGGCGTTCCCCGATTGGTATCGGTAGCGACCAATTCTGGTGGTGGACCCACATCTGTGTCACACGGACATAGCTCTGGGCCGGCCAACAAGAAGTCCTGGAAGTCACAGGTCAGTCGAGACCAGCGCAATGCTGAAAGGATTCGGGCCGCAGTCAGTGTCATACCGGCGGCGGAAAGAACCCCTGAGCAAGCGCGGAAACTCGAATGGGCTAGTGGCGTCCTCAGCAGAATTACCAAATCGACCTGCAGCGACTCAACGTCAAAGCGCAATAGGTCTCTCGAATTCGACAAGCCTGAACCGAAAAGGCAGAAAGTGCTTTCCGGTAGCACAGCAGCCTTCAATAAAGATCTGTCTTTCAGCGACGCGCTCAAAGGCAAGATCATAGCCGCGGTCATTGACAGAAGTCATGCAGATGGTAACATCTCTCATGATCAATGGGCAGACGTCAAGGCTCACTTCGGTTTCAGATTTTTATCTGTCATCGAGGAGAATCCGGGGCCTCTCCCAGACACAGCCGATGCAGGATGGTACCAAAATCGTATCAAACTCATCGCCTGTGGTGATCAGAGATCTTTCGATCTGTACAGGACTGCTGTTAATGGCTTGCCAGAAGTCTGGCCGGGTGCCAAGCTCGAAGTTGTTACAAGGCAGAATATCCCTTGCCGACCGAGAGCACGTATAATGGTCCCAGCTCTACACAACTGCCCAGACATGATTATGAAATTAATCAAAGCGAGCAATCCAAACCTGCCTACTCACGACTGGAAAGTCCCAAAGGTTGAGAAGGAGACAGTGGGTCGCTATAGATCAGCTCTCTTGGTGATCAATAGAGAATCACTGGCTCCACTGGCCGCGACCGAGGGCGTGATTAGGTATGGTTTCGATGAAATCACTGTCCGAATCTATAAAAAAGATGAAGACTCGTTCAACGCACCCCCCATAGAAGCCCCTTCAGCGGAAGGAAACGCTTCACCACCCCCAGAAATGGAAGTCGATCCACAAGTGGAACCATCGACCTCAGCACCCCCAAACAAGCCATCCGACGTGGAGGCTCATCCGATAGTCGACAGTATTTCCGACATGGAAACTGAAGACGCCATCTTAGGCAGCACTCTGAGCGAGGAAGACCTACTTCATTCCTCCTCAGACGATGATAATGCCGACAAAACAGTGGTGGAGGTCAATCTGAGTAAAAGTAGCAATGCTGCGAGTACTTCAGATTAATCTCCATCACGCCATCATGGCCGCAGACAACCTGTTACTCCGACTGCATAGTAAAAAGGAAGACATCGTCTTGATACAGGAGCCGTGGGTCTCTAACTCCATCATCAGAGGCCTCGAGACTCCTGGATATAAACTATTGTATGCATCGGAGAAAGGTGAATCAAGGTCATGCATGTTAGTAAAAAATAACTTAAATGTATTTTTACTCCCCAATTACAGCGACAAAGACACCACAACAGCTGTTCTAACAACGGATATAGCCACCTATTGGCTTATATCCTCGTATCTTGGCCACGACAGCCCTGCTCCGGGAGACACCTTGAGGAAGGCAGTTGCAGACGCGCAAACGAGGAAAGTTGGCCTAGTAATTGGATCGGACGCTAACGCCCATCACACGGTATGGGGTAGCTCTGATATTAATGAGAGAGGTGAGTCCTTATTTGATTACCTTTTAAGCACTAACCTACTCATAAGTAATATTGGTAATGAACCCACTTTTGTTACCAAGAATAGGAAAGAGGTACTCGATATTACACTAACCTCCGACTTTATCCACAACATGATTTCAAACTGGCATGTCTCAAAGGAGAATTCCTTCTCTGACCATAGATACACTAGTCAAAACAATTAAAGGAACACTTGAAAAAACTCAAAAATGGAGTGGTTTTTTAAAAGGCTGTATCTCAGTAGAAAAAAGTCGGATTGAAGTGAAATAAAAAGTTTTTCAAAGGTTATCATTTTTTATTTTCAAATTATTTTGAGTTAAAAAAGTACCGTTAGTCGTTTTTGCTTGAGCGAAAAAAATGTTCACTCAATTTCAAAATCGAAAAAAAAATAAACTTTGAGGTTTCATAAAATGAACGGAAATTTTTTTTCAATCCAACCAATCTAAGATTCAATTTTAAAATTTTGTTGGCTATAATTCACTGTTTGGTTCAGATCGCTACGATTTTTTTTCTAATCAAAAAATGGGTTTACATGTAAAAACACAATTTTGACTTTGGACCCTAATTACTCAGCTAAATTTTGATTTACAAAAAAATTAAAAGCAGATTTGAAAAATTTGTTAAATTTTCTACACAAAAACATTTTGAAAAAATAAAAATATTGCTTTTTTCAATTTTTTCTATCAATTTATAAAAAGGTCCAAAATACGCATTTTTCAACTTTTTCATAAAAACTACCGGACGAATTTCCTTGATTTTGATGAAAATTCGTCCGAATTTCACAAAGTCATAATGATAATGAAAAAAATAAAAAAAATTTAAAAAATAAACAAATTCAAAAGAACAGAAAAATAAGAAAAAACAAAGCTTTCCTTAAAATTGAAAAAAAGTGTTTCGTAAGTTTGATTGATCGAAACAGAGAAACGGTAAATCGTATTGATGTGAAATTTTCACCAAAATCAAGGAAATTTTATGAGCTTTAATAATTAAGCCTCAGATTAGTTGTATCACTGAAAAGCACAAAATAACGGTAGTTTTTATGAAAAAGTTGAAAAATGCGTATTTTGGACCTTTTTATAAATTGATAGAAAAAATTGAAAAAAGCAATATTTTTATTTTTTCAAAATGTTTTTGTGTAGAAAATTTAACAAATTTTTCAAATCTGCTTTTAATTTTTTTGTAAATCAAAATTTAGCTGAGTAATTAGGGTCCAAAGTCAAAATTGTGTTTTTACATGTAAACCCATTTTTTGATTAGAAAAAAAATCGTAGCGATCTGAACCAAACAGTGAATTATAGCCAACAAAATTTTAAAATTGAATCTTAGATTGGTTGGATTGAAAAAAAATTTCCGTTCATTTTATGAAACCTCAAAGTTTATTTTTTTTTCGATTTTGAAATTGAGTGAACATTTTTTTCGCTCAAGCAAAAACGACTAACGGTACTTTTTTAACTCAAAATAATTTGAAAATAAAAAATGATAACCTTTGAAAAACTTTTTATTTCACTTCAATCCGACTTTTTTCTACTGAGATACAGCCTTATAAAAATCCACTCTATTTTTGAGTTTTTTCAAGTGTTCCTTTAATTGTTTTGACTAGTGTATATTCAGTTTGAGCTCAATGATGTGGCAAATATATCTACGGGTTTCCGCAATCACCGTAATACTAACTGGGAACGATATAGGGAGGTACTAGCACAACTGCTTGATCACAACCTTCTTAAAAGTCCCTCCACTAAAGATGAACTAGACCTTTCTGTGAATCATCTCACCGACGCCTTCAACGAATCAATGAGAACTGCTTGCCCTACAACCATTCCAAAGGGTAAAAAGAAACCTCATTGGTGGCACAAAGAACTAGAACCATTCAGGAAGAGCTGTCGCAAGCTCTTCAATAGATCTAAGTACACTAGATCTCCTTCTGACTGGGACTCATACAAACAAGCTCTAAAGCAATATAAGAAAGAATTAAGAAAGAGTAAGAGGTCTTCTTGGAGAAACTTCTGTGGAAAAGTAGAAAATACTTCAGAAGCCTCAAGACTCAGGAAAATTCTCTCAAAAAGTCCAACAATACCCAGTGCTTTAAAGACAGATGCAGGTACGTGGACTACCACAGATGAAGAATCTCTTAATCTGTTATTAGACACCCACTTTCCAGGTAGCTCTAATATACTTAGCGACTTAACATCAGAGTCTCAAGCTTCTACAAGCGATTTAGTGGATCTAATAACGCGGGAAAAATTGCAATGGGCCGTAGATAGCTTTGATCCATATAAATCTCCAGGACCAGACGGAATCATTCCGGCCGAATTACAAAAATGCTCAGATATGATCATTCCACCATTGGAAATCATTCTGACAAGCTGTTTAAGGTTGAGATATATTCCAAAAGCCTGGAGAATGGCAAAAGTAGTCTTCATTCCTAAAGCAGGGAAACCCTCCCACGTCAACCCTAAAGATCTACGACCAATCAGCCTATCATCTTTCCTTCTTAAAACCTTGGAAAGATTGATTGAAATTCACGTCAGACATAAATTAAAACCATGTCTCATTTCCACAGCTCAACATGCGTACTCTAAGGGAAAATCAGTAGAAACAGCACTTCATTCGCTGGTACGTAGTATTGAACATTCCCTCAAATACAACGAATATAACCTAGTAGCTTTCCTAGATATTGAAGGAGCCTTCAACAACGTCAGTTATCAGGCGATCACAACAGCAATGGAAAAGCTTAAATTAGAGAAACCACTCATAGATTTTATAAGTCTCATGCTCAAAAGCAGAACAATAACTTCTAGCATGAGAAGTTTTACTACCACCAGATCGGTGAATCGGGGTACCCCCCAAGGTGGGGTCCTCTCGCCTCTCTTATGGAACATGGTAGTAAACGACCTACTAACATCATTGGAAGCAGAGGGTTTCAGGGTGATTGCCTATGCTGACGATGTTGCAATATCTGTATCTGGAAAACATCCCCAAGTTCTCTCGGAACTCCTACAAAATGCCTTAAATAGGCTAACAAAATGGGCTAATCAATGTGGCTTGGACGTCAATCCACATAAAACAGAACTAGTACTCTTTACGAGAAGGTACAAAATTCCTCAGTTTAGCCCACCCAAGATTAAAGGAATACCATTAAGCTTTTCCGACCAAGCTAAATATTTAGGCCTCATTTTAGACAAAAAACTAAATTGGAAGGCAAATATTGATGAAAGAGTAAAAAAGGCTACCGTAGCGCTTTTTACTTGTAAAAAGGCCATAGGATCAAAATGGGGCTTCTCCCCAAAGATAACCCACTGGCTATACACTTCGGTAATCAGACCGATACTCATTTATGGAGTTGTCGTATGGTGGACCGCACTGGACAAGATGGTAAATCTAAACAAGCTCATCAAAGTTCAACGGTCAGCAGGTATGTGCATCACAGGAGCACTTCGCTCAACACCAACCGCAGCCCTGGAAGTGCTTTTAAACCTAACACCTCTCGACATCTTCTCCAAAACGGTGGCAGCCAACACATGTGTGAGGCTTAGAGCCACCTCTCAATGGAACAGTAACAATACTGGTCATACTACTATTCTAGACAATTTCAGATCTATCCCAGATCGCTTAGATTATACCACCCCAAAAATGGTGTTCGGTAAAAGCTTCCATGTCTCTATCCCTTCAAGATCCTCCTGGGAAGAAGAAAGACCCCTGGAAGACAACGCGATACACTTCTATACAGACGGTTCAAAGACCGACTGCGGAGTTGGAAGTGGTATCTATTCAGAACAACTGAATCTCAGTCTATCATACAGACTTCCCGATCAATGTAGTGTATTCCAGGCAGAAGTAATGGCGATTAAAGAGGCACTATCCTGGCTCAAAGAAAACGTTATATCTTGCAAGGATATACGAATCTTCTCGGACAGCCAAGCCGCTCTCAAATCTCTCGCGTCTGTCTCCATAAACTCTCAAATAGTCCACGATTGTCGATCATCTCTGAATGAGATGACGGAACAGTTTAATATTCACCTCATTTGGGTGCCGGGCCACAGAGACATTCCGGGAAATTGCAAAGCCGACGAGCTCGCCAAAAACGGAACACTTCTGCCCAATGTTAGACAAAAACACAACATAGGAATACCACTCGCTACATGCAAATATCTTCTCAAACAATATGCTCTAGAATCAACCAATGCTAGATGGTCGCAGGGTACCACCTGCCTAGCAACAAAGCAAATATGTTTTTGTATTTTGTAGTTTTTGGAATATGTCTTCGTAATCTCTCAAATATTATCTTTATGCGAGAAGTGGAAACACCATTATATTGAGATTACACGTTTAAATTCAACAATGTCTTTATTTAAAACAAACACTTTAACATTTAACATTTATTTTAAAAAAATTATTGTGAATTGAGCTTTGAATGCATTTCGGCTAGTCTACTAGCCATCATCAGCAACACGACTAAGGGAAAAGCTGCTATAAAGATTTAATTACAAACATACAAATGATTTTTAACAAAAAGCTTTTTTAAGAAAGAGAAATTAACAAACGTACAAAAAAGGAGAAAGAAAAACATTTTTTACAATCTTCTTACAAAACCAATAACATTACAAGGTAAACAAATATGACTCTATATTCCCCAAATCTGCATTTAATGCTGACTCATCTCTGTGAATGTACAGGCTCTCGTACGCATCAAGTCTACGGCTCTCACTCACGCATTTTAAAAGCTTTACATTTTCGATTGTTGTTGTTAGATGGTGTTCTTGTAATGCGTGCAGTGCAAAGGCAGATTTCTTTGGTTCGTTGTTTTTTATGTTATTGTTGTGCTCTTTAAACCTCGTTTTTACACTGCGCTTAGTTTGACCATAATATTTTTTGTCGCATTCGTTACAGTTGATAACGTAGATCCCGGCTTTTTCGAGTTGTTCTTTTTTGTCTTTTGTAGATAGTAGGGTATTTCTTAGTTTAAAGGGGTTAGAATAGACCAACTGCATGCCATTCTTGTTATATGAAGTTTTTAAGTTGTTAGTTATCTCTGGAGCGAATGTTATTACCACTCTTTGTTTTTCTTTTTCTTTTTCTAGTGTTTTGTTTTGTGTAAAAAACGTTGTCAAGTTGGATTTTTGTCTTTTCATGGAATGTCGGTGGATTATCTTGTCAATGATTATTTGGCTGTAGCCATTGACTCTAGCTGCGTCTTTTATGTAGTTGTATTCTTTAGAATAGTTCGTTGTTGATAGTGGTAGGCTAACTAGGCGGTGGGCCAAAGAATTGAAGGCTGCTAGTTTATGTTGTATAGGGGTATATGAGTCACTTGGGATGAAACGCAAGGTGTTTGTGTCTTTATGATGTATGCTGATGTCAATCTTGTTGTTCAATCGATGAAGTTCTAAGTCAAGAAATGTTATTTTGTTGTTTTCTTCGATTTCGTGTGTGAAATTTATCTCATCATATTGTTGGTTTAGAACTGAAAGTAAATTTTCTATTTCAGAACGTTTTATTATGGTTAATACATCATCAACATATCGTTTCCAGAAAATCGCCGTGCACGTTAATCGCTAAATGGTTAGTGAACGAAATGAATACACTACCAAAGTTTGATAGCTGCTCGATAAAGAACTCAATTGAGCTTTCAAAATTATTACAATCAATCACTTTTGCCGAAGATGAAGTCATGGTGTCTTTCGACGTCGAATCTTTGTTTCCTTCGATCCCATTGAAACACGCTTTATCAGCACTTAAAGCCCATCTCGTCAAACACAACGTCCCAACAGAAAAAATGAACGTCTACATGCAAGCAGCCGAAATGTGTATGAACATGAACTACTTCGAGTATAAAAAACGCTTTTTTAAGATCGAGTCGGGAACCAGTATGGGAAACCCCCTCTCCCCCTTAATTGCCGAAGCTTTCATGTCACAATTTGAAACAGATTTAAAAAACAAAAACCTGCTACCTGTTTTCTGGAAACGATATGTTGATGATGTATTAACCATAATAAAACGTTCTGAAATAGAAAATTTACTTTCAGTTCTAAACCAACAATATGATGAGATAAATTTCACACACGAAATCGAAGAAAACAACAAAATAACATTTCTTGACTTAGAACTTCATCGATTGAACAACAAGATTGACATCAGCATACATCATAAAGACACAAACACCTTGCGTTTCATCCCAAGTGACTCATATACCCCTATACAACATAAACTAGCAGCCTTCAATTCTTTGGCCCACCGCCTAGTTAGCCTACCACTATCAACAACGAACTATTCTAAAGAATACAACTACATAAAAGACGCAGCTAGAGTCAATGGCTACAGCCAAATAATCATTGACAAGATAATCCACCGACATTCCATGAAAAGACAAAAATCCAACTTGACAACGTTTTTTACACAAAACAAAACACTAGAAAAAGAAAAAGAAAAACAAAGAGTGGTAATAACATTCGCTCCAGAGATAACTAACAACTTAAAAACTTCATATAACAAGAATGGCATGCAGTTGGTCTATTCTAACCCCTTTAAACTAAGAAATACCCTACTATCTACAAAAGACAAAAAAGAACAACTCGAAAAAGCCGGGATCTACGTTATCAACTGTAACGAATGCGACAAAAAATATTATGGTCAAACTAAGCGCAGTGTAAAAACGAGGTTTAAAGAGCACAACAATAACATAAAAAACAACGAACCAAAGAAATCTGCCTTTGCACTGCACGCATTACAAGAACACCATCTAACAACAACAATCGAAAATGTAAAGCTTTTAAAATGCGTGAGTGAGAGCCGTAGACTTGATGCGTACGAGAGCCTGTACATTCACAGAGATGAGTCAGCATTAAATGCAGATTTGGGGAATATAGAGTCATATTTGTTTACCTTGTAATGTTATTGGTTTTGTAAGAAGATTGTAAAAAATGTTTTTCTTTCTCCTTTTTTGTACGTTTGTTAATTTCTCTTTCTTAAAAAAGCTTTTTGTTAAAAATCATTTGTATGTTTGTAATTAAATCTTTATAGCAGCTTTTCCCTTAGTCGTGTTGCTGATGATGGCTAGTAGACTAGCCGAAATGCATTCAAAGCTCAATTCACAATAATTTTTTTAAAATAAATGTTAAATGTTAAAGTGTTTGTTTTAAATAAAGACATTGTTGAATTTAAACGTGTAATCTCAATATAATGGTGTTTCCACTTCTCGCATAAAGATAAAAGCAAATATGGCCAAGCATAGACTTAAAACGGTCAAAAGGCTTGATATCCCTGAGCAGACAAAATATAAGCTCTACAATTGGAGTAATAACAGGACACTGCCTCATAGGCAGACATGCTCTGAGGCTAGGGGTCTACACAAATGACTTCTGTAGAAGCTGCATGGACGAGGAGGAAGAGGAGACAGTCCAACACCTTCTATGTACATGTCCAGCACTCTCCATTAGAAGGAACAGCTTTCTAGGTAATCACTTCTTCGATAACACCAGTGAACTGGCAACAATCGACACAAAATGTCTCTCTAACTTCATTAGAAGCACGAATTGGTTTGTTTAAGCTCATTACTCTCCCATGAGTATTTTATGGTATCACAACGGACCCTTGAGGTCTAAGTGAGTCAACAACATCTGGACAGCCACTCAAACCTAACCTAACCTAGTTCAATTTAAGATAATCAGAACAAAAACATAAAATGTAAAAAAAAGCCAAGTTCTCTTATGTGCGAACAACACTGTGTAAAAAGTTAGCCACCAAAAGGAATGAGATCTAAAAGAACGCCAAGTTCTTACATGAAAAAGTGTTATATTGAATATTTTAAATCATAGAAGATAATACAACAATATTAAAAGAAAATATAAAAAAATTTGGATGAAAATTTACAAGTTCACTGTTCAAGTTTTAAAATGTTATTAATCACGCTTCAAACGAAAACTTTCCAAGTGAACTTGTAAAATTTCATCCAAACTATTTTATATTTTCTTTTAATATTGTTGTATTATCTTCTATGATTTAAAATATTCAATATAACACTTTTTCATGTAAGAACTTGGCGTTCTTTTAGATCTCATTCCTTTTGGTGGCTAACTTTTTACACAGTGTTGTTCGCACATAAGAGAACTTGGCTTTTTTTTACATTTTATGTTTTTGTTCTGATTTCACATCTTTTTGCAAAGTTTTTTTAATGGAAGCATAAACCTCGAAATAACTTTATAAGCTAGCAATTTGCAAACTTTAACAATATAATTTGTGAAACCACTAAGGAAAGTTACTCATGGAGTTTTATGAAGTTAAACAAACCAGATATCTAAATTCCAACATGCTATGACCATTTTAAGAAAGTGGGTGGCAGCCATGCCCCTTAAATGAAACTGCAATTTTGTACTTATATTTTCTCTTATACTCAACCGAAATCCTTTCAAAATTTCGAATTTAAACGTTTTCGACCATTTTGATAAAGTGGGTGGATACCACGCCCCTAAATGGAAAAAGATTTTTTTCTCATTGTTTTCGTGTTATTCGACCAAAACCTTACAAGAATTCCAAATTTCAACATCCTACGACCGTTTTAAGATAGTGGGCGGAAACCACGCCCCTAAATGAAACCAAAATATTTTACTTATATTTTTCTTTATATTTAACCAAAACCCTATTAGAATTCCGAATTTCAAGATCCTACGACCAGTTTAAGAAAGTAGGCGGATACCACGCCCCCTGAATGAGCAAATTGAAATTTTCGATTTTTTCCTTTGTATACAGCCGAAAACCTACCATTGTACCAAATTTCAAGATTCTGCTATTGTTAGAAGTGCTTCATAATTTTGATGATCAGTCAGTCAGTGAGTCAGTCAGTCAGTCAATTACGGTTTTTGAAATTTTTACTGTTCAATATCTCAGGAAGTAGTGGTTCTACAAAATTATTTTTTTTACAGGGCCTTTGTGCCTATGAAGTTAATACGTAATTCAAATTTTAAGCTTCTAACTCTATGGGTTCAAAATTTATGGGGGGTTATAAATGTGCTTGAGTTCGATCCCGTAAAAAGGGGGTAGTGCTAGAACTTGGCTGGGCACTACCGTGCCCTTTGATTTTATTGTTCTTGCTATAATCTCTTTTTGGAAACAAGAACATTTAAGAAATTTTCTTGAGTCAACGCCTTTGACAAAAGAACAATTTCTGAGCTCAAAAAGAAATTCCAACGTGTCATCGGTGACATACAGCCACATCTCTGTGCAAAAGTCATGGAAAATTTCATGAAAAGAGTAATGGCCTGTCATCGGAGCTGGAGTCATTTGCCGGATTTTTTATTCCATACTTAATCGGGCCATGTCTTCTTTACAATACTATAAAAAAATCACAACTCTGTCATAAAATACTTGCTTTTATTGTCTCTTACTGAGACACCCTATAAACGCAAATTTTACCTGTCAAACCCTATGTAGTAGAATAAAGACTACTATAATTTTTAATTCCCAAACGATACGTGACCAATCGAATGCTATCATCCCAAAGTGGTTACTCGTTCGTTCGATCACTGATGAGACTCACTCACTCGTTCACTGAAGCGGTGATTCGGCCCCAGACATAATAACACACCCCTATTAATAAACAGAAAATAACTCTAACACAAGACTAACTCGTATCTTAAATCAAAATTCTTAATAATAAACTTGTGTTAGCCCAACCTGAATAGGACTCAGTTGCATTAAAAATCGCTTCTGAATGATGGTATACACCATGCAATAATTTATTCGATTTTTGGTTGAATATCACTTGTTTAACTACCAATCTTCTAGAACCAGAAATTGCCCATTTGCTTAAGCTGATCCCATACATCCCGAAAATTGCAAATACAGTTTGATGGAGAAATAAATGAAAAATCAATTAAATATTTCATGCCATTGGCATTTTTATTAACTTGAAAAGTTAAGACTTTTTTCAGGTACAAGAAAATTTATTTTTAACGCACTCCTCTTCTTCAGAATATTCTCTCAATTGCGCGTAGAGGCGTGGAACATAATCATCATGTTCGCCTTGCTAGGAACTACCTGCAATTAGATCAACCAACTAGAACTTCTCGGCGAATTTCTGAATCTTGAAGCCTTCTCGTCCATTGCCCCTGTTTACTGGTACTACTGGTAGCATCTTCTCGTAAAAATTAATTTGTAGTTTTGCTTGAACCAAAAACACAAAGCGAATTCAATCCAATATCTCTTGGTGGTCTAGAACCCTTGGACTTGGATATAGCTTTGCTGATGACGATTGAACAGAAAATCATTGTGATAAACGTTTGTTTGGCCAGTAAATGTATTGAACATTGATCTGATATTTTTTTTTTTTTATAAATAATCAAAAAACAATCAAAAAGTGACAACAAACAACAACAACAAAATAGGGCTGACAGAAACAGCCCTATTAATAAAAATACCCTATCCACTGGAGAACACATGTTATACCTAGCACACGGATAGTTTGTTTGCTAAATAAGTTCATTAATAAACATATTTTTTCCTCATTGTTACTATTCACTGAATAGCATGGAAATTGTACTAGATAATCTAGTATTTTTTCAAGGATGAAGGTTGATTGTCAAGAGCATGATGTGGTTTTCCAAATTAATTTCAGAATCAATTTTCGTTTCATTTGTTATGTTTTTTTTTTAAAGAAAAATTAATGATATCAAATGTATTTTGGGGAAATGTCTGCTGCTAATTTGTGTTCGGGTTCAATAAATTTAAATGTGTTTTTATTCACACCTTTAATAAGAAAAATTCAAGGAGTTCAAAATTATTTGAACTACTCCTTCTCCTTTTGACCAATGGAACAACATCAAACATTATCAGTCATCTTTCATTTTTAGTTTGACAGCCTAACAACCGTTATGCTCAAGTCAAAACAGATGTGCAGAATTTCTGCACGAAGCGCTGCATGCAGATATGTTTAAATTACGTTTACGTATTTAAACATGCAAAACCGCTCTCTCTCTCTCTCTTGTAGGAACTTGCCAGAACCATCTAAAATTAAATTTCGGTATTCGGTACCAAAAAAAACAAAACCTATAGCAACGTTTTAAAACATGATTGCCTTTATTCAGTAAAAAGCATGTATTCAGTTTAACTTAACAGAATAACTCTTATGTTTTTATGGTGGCAATTGCAGATACATTAGGATCTTATTCAAAAGCTTATTTGTTTGATTGGCCTGGTCACCGTCGGGTTCATTCTATTACTCGTTAAGCTCATCTTCTTCGTCGTCAGACAGTTGAAAGAACTAGATACTGATTTTTAATTTTTCTGGGCATTTCCTTGCGTTCTTCTTTCTCTTTAATATTTGCTGTTCTCTCCAAATTGATCTTTTTTCGCATCATACTCCTCCAATATCTCCCGTTCGTTTTTGGTTTGCAAGACTCCTTCATCGTATGATTAATCTTGTTTGTTTCTAAAAGAAATTAAACTTACTGGAATAAATCTATCTCTCCCAAGATTGGGGAAGCGTTTCTTACCATTCTCGATTATTTGTTCACAAATTTAAATCGTCACGCCCTTTATGCTGAATATTCACAAAAATAATCCTGATAATTAGCAACTAACTTCTCTTTTGAATAGACAATCTTTTGGCATTCTTTCTAAATTGAATATTTCGCTCGACTCGGTATGGTAAACGAAACGAACTAGAGCTACAGAAGTTTATCACTGCATCCAAATCACAACACAAAATTTCCTTAATTTGTTGTCAAATACTTTGAAAAAAAAAACATATTCGTTCCTTAGGCCGTGTGCGAATTCAGTTAAAAAATGGGTTAAAATTCCTACCACGATTAAATTTTGACATTTGGTTAAAAAGGGATCTTATTAAAATTTTTGCTGTGCGAATTGGGTTAAAATGGGTTAAATGGGACTTTTTTTGACACTACTTTGATTAAATTTCCCTCAAGATAAAACAAAATTACCCTCAAAAATGGTTCTTTCTATGTTCAATTAATTATTTTTTTTGTAACTAAATCCAAATGCAACATTATCAAATTAAATTTTCTTTTATGAAAATGTAAGAAATTCTCAATTTCACACACACTTTTTTTTATTTTTATCTATAATTTCCCATTTAAATACGATCAAAGATCCCATTGCGACTGTTTGTTAATTCAGTCTTCGAACACTACTTATTCATTGTTTACAGCTGTCAAAATAGAATACAGACAGATACAGACAATTCGTAATTCGTATATTTTTGTGTATAGTATTTGGGTTTGATAAAAGACAAAAGTACGTCTTGGTTCGGATTTGTTAATTTATTGTCGATCAAAATGCGACGGATTACAAATTCAAATTTGAGCAGTTGCAGAGTACAACAATATTGCATTATTGCATATCAAAAGAGAACAATTCAACAGAGGCTAGAAATGACCACAGACAATGAAATGGTGTTGATTGATAATTTGGAAGTGTTCGAAAAAAAATGGATTTCAATTTGAGGCTGATGGTAAACTACCATTGATAATGCTTATAATTTTGTATGTTGATTTGTTGCAGGCCCACCAACAGATCAAATCAAATTGCTTGGTAAGCCTTATAGGAATGGGAATTTGGAAAAGCTGTTATCGATGAGTTGATTTTCATGCTCCAGGATGCTCCGTGGGGAACTCTCTGCCGACCGTCTCGTATTAGAGTGACCGACGTTTGATTGCAGAGCATACAGAAAGTCTGTGGTGATTGGCTGCTAGAGGCAGAAGAAGAGGACAACGATGATTATAGCAGAAAATATTCCGACTTGTCGACACTGACGACACCAAAAAAATAAAGAAAAATGTGTTTGTGTTCAAAATTCTAGATTTTTATTTTATTGCACAAATAAAAAGACCCTTAACTTTAAACACGTATCGTTCTAAATATATTGAACCCACGGCGCGCCGTCGCGTCGATAAAATAACCCCCGGTAGTTGAGGATGTCAATGAAGTTCTTAGATTTCCCTTTGTGCCTGATGAATGGACAACAATAGTGGTGGAAGCGTTTCAACACCCAAATCGCAATCTGATCATCGTCTTCTCCCGACCCGACGCGACGCACGGTTGTCCAAAATGACTTATCTCGTTGCAAAAATCATAACTTTTGAACGGATTGAGGCAGCGGTATATTTTTTTTTTAATTTGAAGGAAATTTCCAGGGCTGTTACACCAATGAATTTCAAGAAAATTATTTCACAGGGTGTTTCAGAATCATCGGCCGAAAACAGATTTTCTCAAAAAACGAAATTTATAGAAAAAAGAATTGAAGTAAAACTTTAAAAATTGTCTTTAGTTTTGCAAATGTTGATAAAAACAAAATGATGGCCCATTAAGTGTTTATAGGGTGTTCTAAAATAAAATTCATCACAACAGTGGATGCGAAAATTTGGCAAGAAACTTTTTTTTTTTTGCTTTAAGCGGTCAATAATAATGGTTTATACCTTTTTAAGTGACATATTTTATGTGAAACAGTAAAGGGAAAAAATAAACGGACCAAAAAAAAAATAAAAAAAAAATCAAGTATAATTAAAAACATATAGGATAGGTATACATATATTAAATAAAAAAATATACATAAACTATCTTAAACAATAATTATTAATTTTCAGTAAAAAGTTCACTGCCATCATCATCACTTTTAATACTTAATAGACTAATCAGCTCTGGACAGTAGCTTTTTTTGATCTCTTTTTGGGATCTAACGTGTCTTAAAGATGAAACAAGTGGATCTGATGATATGGATAGCATATTAAATAAATCTTCATTTTGTCGTTTCCTTGAAACCTTGAGAGCATTGGATAATCGATATCGCTTGTAATCTTTATT
Organism: Sphaerophoria taeniata; assembly: GCA_943590905.1. Classification (NCBI taxonomy): domain Eukaryota; kingdom Metazoa; phylum Arthropoda; class Insecta; order Diptera; family Syrphidae; genus Sphaerophoria; species Sphaerophoria taeniata. The sequence continues at coordinate 268,514,196 of OX016540.1, forward strand.
CCTTGCTTCCTGTGCTTCCTCTGAAAGTTCCCCTATTGGTAAAATTTGATGGCTTATTAGTTCTCCACCGTGGTCCAGAATCTTGTGAAGTGTTGGGGTCAAGAGTTTGTGACTATATTTCGATTTTAAAAGATCCGAAATGTTTTTTGTATACTCGTTAAATTTATCTATATTAATATAATATTTAATATAAATTAATAAAAATTTTAATTTTAATCAATAAAAATTTTATAATAATATTTCTCTCTACCTGTTTTATTGGACCATAAAATAAGGATCTATAATTAAAAATATCCTTCAACCTTAGATCATTTTGGCTAAGTAATTGCAGGAATCTACTTAAATAGGAAAATTAAAGTAGGCAGATTATAAAAATTGGTAGATATGGTAAAACATTTTGCAAAACCTATATCAATTTATATTCGTAATAAAATCCAAAATAATATTTTTTTTTATTCTAAAGCAAAAAAAAAAGAATAAAGTTTCATCCGTTGCTGGTTTTTACAAGTACCATACATTTTATGATATTTGTGGGTTTTTCGACAACCTTATGAATGACTTTTGTATTCATTATTATTATCATTATTAAAATAAAGTAAGAAAATGTTATGTTTACGACGCATTTTTCGAAAAAAATTGACGTCAAAGTCAAAAATTATCACGGACAAGAACAACGGAACATCCTTCAAAAAATAATATCTGACCAATAAAAAAAAGATAAAAAATTTGTAAATGCAGTTACAATGGCTAATATTTCTTCTTAAAATTAAAACCTTAACATCGTTGCTAGCATTACTATTAACAGAGAACGAAGCGTTTACGTGGGTCAAGGTATGCCAAAGTAAGCGTTTTCTCAAGCCTTTATTTTTTTTTCAAAGTTCAAAATCTCGGCAGTGCGCAAGTATGCGCAGCTAAATATTTTTCTTTTGGCTCAACAATAGGTTGATACACATACCCTATTCGGCTTAATGCATGGACTTGGATGGATTTTTTTGTAGCTCTATTCAATCTCGATAAATTGTAAAAAAAAAATGGTCTTTTTTTGTTTCATTTATTAAAACCTTAAAAAATTTTTTTTTTTCAATTTCAAATTTAAGTTTACTTATAAGTAATTAAACCAGGAACTATTAACAAAAAATAAGATTTTTCATTCAATATGCCATAATCGCAAAAATGAAAATAAGGAATTTTCTTTTTTTTTCTTTTTTTTTCTCTAGAAAAAAATTAACTAACTTTGAAGAGCCCTATAAATTAAACTAGTGATCAAAAAATTATTTTGTTTGCTGTTTTTGAAGCTCTGTCTATATTTCTCTTAGAAATAAAAAACAAAACAATAAAAATAAAACATCAGATTTTGTATTTTTGCCACGACTTTTCCCTTTTTGGACAACTGTGCGACGCTTGGAAATGTGATCAGTATGGTGCTTGATGTTGCAATTGGTTTGATGGTTTGCAACTGTCTCAAATCCCAAATGTGAATGAATACATTGTCGCCACCACTTGCAATAAAGAGCTCCGTGCGATTTCACGAAAAAACATTTATATCACTCTCGTGGTAGCATTCCAGGTCTTCAACGGACTCATCATGACTAACCAGTGGACGCTGGTCAACCTGCCATGAACCGACTTCTAGTGATGACCAGATGTGTATGTCTCACCTTGAATTTAAGAAACAATTAGAAAAATTGTATGCACATTTTTCGAAGGTACTTACTTGCAACGCAGGTGGCTAAGACGCCCTGGGTCACTTGACTCCAATCCATTGCAAATCCTATTTACACAGCCCTGTTGCTTGATAAATGCGCACGTCATTTGGTGTTTTTTAGCCCCTTCATTGCCAAGATCTTCATCTTCGTCGTCGTCCAACTTCTCTTTTCTTTATTTTTATTGGCACCCATGAAAAATAACTGCTTTTGTTTTTGCAAGAGTCCAAAAGCAACAGTTTTCATTTTACTTAAGCCAAGTTACGTCTTTTTTTTTAATTGAATTTGCTGTCTTGAATATAATTCTCTTCTCTTTTGAGAAACTTCAAATTTTTAACTAGTAATGTCAAATTTTAACCTGCTCCGCAGCTAGTTAAATTTTATTCACCATGCTAGTGTCAAAATTTAACCAAATGTCAAGTTTTAACCCATTTTTAACTGAATTCGCACACGGCCTTATACGCAAAAATCAATGAAACCCGAGCGAATTATTTATTCGTAGCTTTGTGGAAAGCGTTTCGCAGGTCACAACTCATGTGTTCGGACCCTTAAATCTTTTTTTAAACGGCAACTGGGATTTATATTCTTCATTTGTTGATAATGTTGAAGATTGATTAGAAGACACTGAATCTGAACGTTTGTACGTTGAAGATGTTGATGAAGATATTGGTAGGTATTTGGAATAATTTGGTATGACTACTGGTTTGAAAATTTTATTTAAAATATCACTTTTTGTTGTTTTATTTTTCAAACAATTACAATTATTTACAGAGCAGCTATTCATTTTATTTTTTCTATTCAAAACTAGCTCAATTAATAACATAATAGGTAATGAAATAAAATGTGAAGACGCCTTTGGCTTTTATAATAAAAAAAAAATAAAAAAAAAATGTGTAGATACAAGTAACAAATATTTTATTTATTTATGTTTGGAGCACTAGAATGGTTCCTTAAAAAAAAAATTTAAATTAATTTCATCTATCCTAGCCAAGCAACAGAATCTCGTATATCTTGCCGCTCATGCAAGATATCAAATTCTTATTATACACAATACAAGCACATAGTTTCGACATTGTCGTCGTCTAGTGTCACACAATAGGCTCGTGATAGCATTTATTGAGAGAAACACAGTGTATCTTACTGAGGCAGTTTACAGAATGAATTTATTTTTCTCAACATATGAAAATAATTTTACAAGAAAATAATATATTACTCAATTTGATACACAACAAGTATAATATGAACAAGTAATTATATTATTTCAACACCCTCACTTATTAAGAATTTCAAATTATGATTATTACAGTTATATATGAACTCTAAGACAGTTAACAATTAAAACAAAAACTAGTACTAATCCATATATCTACGTAATATAGATAAAATTTAAATTTCTTAATATAATCTCATCGCTTTTGTACAAAAATTATGTTTACCAACACTAACAGCTTTTGTCAAGTTATCGGCAACCATGTTGTCCGTAGGAATATATTGAACCTCAATCGTTTTATCATCTAATTTTTCTCGTATAAAATTGTATCGTATATCTATATGTTTTGATCTAGGCCAAAATCCGTCAGATTCAGCCAACTTCATAGCTCCTTGGTTATCGAATAGTAATTTTATTGGATGAGATTTCTTACCGAGCTCACAAGCTAGTTGTTTTATCCAAATGGCTTCTTGTATAGCTGATGCCATAGCCATGTACCCAGCTTCAGTACTCGATAAAGCTACTGTCGGTTGTCTCTTACTAGACCAAGTTATTGCAGCATTTGACATTTTTAAGATATATCATGATCTTCTCTTATCAACATCAGATGCCCAATCAGCGTCAGTCATAAGTTAACTTCAATTCAATTGTACCTTTCAAATATCGCATGATTCGCTTAACAGCTTTCCAGTGGGCAAAACCGAAATTCGAGTTAAATCGACTCACATCATTCACTGCGAATGCGATATCAGGTCAGCCAAAAATAACAAACTACCAACTGCCTCTTGATATGGAATTCTGTCTAATTTTTCATCACTGTTAGATTCTTCATGTACCATGTTGATTGAAAGTTTTTGACTAGCATCACTAGGTGTCGACACAGGTCGACATTCATCCATGTTAAATCGATGTAATAGGTACCTTTCTTATGTATCTAGACTGATCAAGTTCGATTTTTCCATCAGATTGTTGAATGCGAATACCCAAACAATTCTTTGCAGGCCCCATATCTTTCATTTTGAATGATGAACTTTTAGCTTCTTTTAAGTTTTCTAAAGCTGAGGTTTCATTCCAAAATATCAAAAAATCGTCAACGTAAATATATACTATTAAGTTTAGTTGTTCATTAAAGTAGATACAAAGATCCATTTTAGACTTTCGCAAACCAAACTTATTTAAAACTCCATCAAGCTTAATATTCCATTGTCTCCCAGCTTGTTTCAGTCCATAGATAGCTCTCTTGAGTCGACATACTCGTCCCGTGCCATCTGCCATCATCAAAACCATCATGTTATTGAATGAAAATTTCTTCTTCCAGGTCACCTTGCAAAAATGCAGTAACAACAACCATTTGGTCAACCTTCAAGTTTTGTTGCACAGCAAGAGCCATCAAATACCGAATCGATGAATATCTAACGACTGGAGAATAATTTTCATTATAGTCAATACCAAACTTTTGACTACAACCTTTGGCAACAAATCTAGCTTTGTATCGAGTTATGTTACCTTCCTCTTCTTGTTTCGTAGAAAAAACCCACTTCGCTTTTAATATCTTATGATTTTTCGGAAGGTTAACCAATTCCCGGGTATTTTTTGCTTGTAAGGAATTCATTTCACTCTGCACAGCATCTTTCCAATCGTTTGCATTCTCTCTAGACATTGCCTCATTGTAAGTTAACGGATCTTCATCTTCGTCCATTCGTGATACATAAGATACGCAACCTTCGTTCACTCTTCTTTTGATATGCGGGATGATCGACGTAATTGCATTTTTTCATCCTGTTGATCTGCCTCTTCGTCATCACCCAAGTTGCCATCGCCATTCATTTCGATTCTTCCATTTTCAAGGTTGTTTCGAAGTACTTTCTCTACCCTCACTGAATCAAAATCTTGTACAACATGAATTTGATTCATGATTGGCAAGTAGTTTTCGTAAAAATAACATCTCGACTTATTTTGAGTTTCTTGGAAATCGGATTAATGCAACGAAAGCCTTTAGTGTCACTATCATACCCTACAAAGATCATCTCACGAGATTTAGGATCTAATTTTCGACATTGCTCTTTCGGAATGTGTGCCATTACTCTTGATCCGAAAATTCTCAGATTTGAAAGATCCACTTTCAACCCTGACCCTACCTCTTCTGGTGTTGTATCTTTCCAAGTTGAACAGACTGATCGGTTGATCAAGTAAGCTGCCATGTTGCAAGCTTCAGCCCAGTAAACTCTATCAACTTCGGCATCAAACATCATGCACTTTGCACGTTCAATTATGGTCCGGTTCATTCTCTCTGCACACCCATTTTGCTGTGGAGTATGTGCATTGAACCGTGTTGATGTTGTATACCATTGGCTTTGAGGAAACTTTGAAATACTTTCGAGAAATATTCAGTGTCATTATCTGTTCTAAACGTTTTAATTTTCATTTCAGTTTGATTGTCAACAAAAGACTTAAATTCTTTGAAAATACCAAACACTACAGTTTTTTGTTTTAAGAAATATACAAAAACTTTCTTAGAATAATCATCGATAAAGCTTAATAAATACCTGGCACATCCTATTGACTTCGTTTCCATCGGGCCAATCAAATCCGAATGAATAAGTTCCAATAGCTGTGTTGACTTGCTTTCACTAGACTTGAATGGTGGCCTAGCATGCTTTCCTTCAGCACACACTTGACAATTTTGCAAACCAACCTCTTGATCCTTGAAATGGATTCCTGTCACTGCTCCGTCCCGCATCTTGCATAAGCTTTGATAATTTAAATGTCAAAGTCTTCGGTGCCATGTAACAGCAATATTGATTTCACCCTCTGATAACATGCACATTGATTCCTGGTTCCATATCTTGAAGACTCCATTCTCAGCTTTGAATCTTGCAACTATCCTGTCATCTTTGTTATAAATAGTACATTTTTCCTTATCAAAAACAACACTGTTATTTTTCTGAACTAATTGGTGCACTGATACCAAATTCGTTGTTAGATCAGGAACAAACAATACATCCTTCACTTCAATGGCATTATTTTTATCACAATGCTAGCATCACCAACACATATGACTTGCATCCTCGAATTATTTGCTGTTTTGATTTCATCAACCTTTGACTTTTCGCAATTATGCAACAAATTTCCATTAGGTGTCATATGGTTCGAAGCTCCACTATCGAGATACCATTCAGAGCATTGTTTCCTACCATTACAAGCTAAAAAAGCTCTTTAGTTGTTCCAGTTCTAGTCTTGTGTTCAGAAGTTCTTTTCGATTTTTCCTCCTGGGCCCATAACCTATTGAGAGAAACACAGTGTATCTTGCTGAGGCAGTTTACAGAATGAATTTATTTTTCTCAACATATGAAAATAATTTTACAAATATTTATATTTTATATATGTTACTCCACTTGATACACAACAAGTATAATATGAACAAGTAATTATATTATTTCAACAGCATTGCATTCGTCTACGGCTGACACTTGTTTGAACTACTTCGTTGATAGAAAGTATCCGTGTCAGCACATAGTGTCGACGTCGTCGTCGCCGTCCTTTTAAATTCTCGTGATAACTTACCTAACGGCACATTCGCATAACAATGCATGCCTAAAACCATTCTCATGCCGTTTTTGTTTATCGTTTGTTTATCCATTCAACACTCAGATGGACTCAAATTCCCACATTCCTACGAGCATACAATAAACACCAAAACTCCAGACACGTTTATGCTATACCTAATCAACTTCCATCTACAGATGCAAGTATGTGTGTAGATATCTGAATGTGCCGTCTTCAGACAGACGTCACCTAAGCCCTTACCTTTTTCACCCCCCACATTCCCGTTACCTAACGGCACATTCGCATAACAATGCATGCCTTAAACCATTCTCATGCCTTTTGCAATGGCAAGCGTCTATACCCCTTTTCCCTTTAACACTCAGATGGACTCAAATTCCCACATTTCTACGAGCATAAACACCAAAACTCCAGTCACGTTTGTGCTATACCTAATCAACTTCCATCTATAGATGCAAGTTGAATGTGCCGTCTTGACTGTTTGGTAACCAGATTTTTAAACAGAAAATCTGGTTTGCAAATCAACCAAGACTGATTGTAAACCAGATTTTTAAACAGAAAATCTGGTTTGCAAATCAACCAAGACTGGGGCCCTACTATGTAACTCGATTCTACAATAAAATCGGTCGAATTCGAAAAATTGGTACTATGTATCTTTTTAACTACTTTCGAACAAACGAGAATCGAATAGCTCTAGTAGTGCCAATTATATTCTTATGAACTTTCGAATAATCGAGGAACTACGTAACTCGAAAGTAGAACTCAAAACAAGGCAAAATCGAAAATAATCACTCTACATCAAAAGTGTTTGCGAGCAGATCGGCTTAAGAAGTTTGTTTTGTAATAATGTAAGTAAAAAGGTTTTTTAACACTTAGTTTCAATGAAATATTGTTCAAAAGATACATGAAGGCATCTTTTGAAGGGCGGCAGTTTTGAACAAAGCTGCGATTAAGTCATTTTATTGGATAAAAATGTCTTAAGTAAATACTCCAATGTTAAAGCTATTCTCCCTACGCTCCATTAGATTTATCTCTAATCCGCCTTTGTTCAATTTGTTGAATTTTGTCTGAATGCAAGTTTTACCATATCGCGACAATTCATATTTTTGTAGGGTTATCCAATAGGGACGGGTTGATTTTGATGTCTCGTCACGGCCATATTGTTTCTTTGCTCTCTGTTAAAATATTATCTTTTATTTAGTCACTCAGGACTACAGATCAAGATGGCAAGTAACAGCGTCGAGCAATACGGGAAAATGATAAAACTTTATTATCAGAATGGGTGTTCTCTTAAGGATGCGAACGCTGTGCCCTTTTAATGAGGTACATGGTCGTCCTTCCAAGTGCACTGTTCAACGTATAGTGGTCAAATTCGAGTCCACCGGCTGAGTGAACAACCAGCCAATAGCCGTACTTTAACGAAAAGCAAGATCTGCCGAAAATAACGCCACTATTCGTGAAAGTCTGCAGCAGTATCTGAAGCAGTAAATTGCGCGGACCTAAAAAACAACTTTATGGATGCCATCGACCGAATTCAGCCGCATACATGCGCCAAATCCATCGCTGTTTCGCGCCACTTAGCCATTTGAACAATGCACACATGATGTCATTGATAGGGCTTTCAAATAAAGATGAAACCTTATTGATTTCTCATATACAACATGCGTGTTATTCAATTTTCAAATCGAGTCGGCCTTAAAAGGTTTTCTTTTATTATTTTATTTTAAAGTTCATACAATTTTTTCCACAGCAAATATTTTTATTTTTTGAATATTATGTCAAAATTTCCGAGTCTCGTTCGAAAATCAAAAATTTGCTAGCAAGAAGCTTGGCATTATTGGCATTCTATTCAACTTTCATACGTAGTACGATTTGACAGTAGAATCGGAAATGTGTTTCGAATAGAATCAAAAGTAGAATCGAGTTACAAAGTAGGGCCACAGGATTAACAATCGAAAAGGACATTTGTAGTGCGAAGAAAGCGGATGTTTCCATTGGCGGTTAGGAATTACTTCGTAATTATACTCTCCAGAACATGTTTGTATCCAAGCATCATCGATCCTACTGAAGTACTAAAAATAAGTTATTTTCATTTCGGTTTGAACTTTGCACCTTGGGGAACTTTCCTCTTTGTGGTTCCACCAACACATTTGCGAATGATAGTATTAGAGTTAGGATCGGACGGCCGGCACTGAGGCAAGAGACTTCTACGTTGTACAAGTTTAACAAACTAAACGCGAAAGAGAGAGTTCGTTGCTGTGAAGGAATCGGATGTTTTCTTATCAATAAGGTCGGAATTCAACTCCGCAGAAAAAGTAAACAACAATCTTCGATCCAACTGATTTTATTTATTTGTATTTCTTCCTCATTTAGAGATCCTTTGCTATGCAATTTAATGAACCATCACACTAAAAATTGTGAAACAAAACAAAAATTATTCCAAGCAAAAAGAAATACATAAAAAAAATATTTTATATTTCATATTTATTTATTAAACAATATTTATTTATTAAAACTATGTGTCTTATTATTAATACTTAGTATACATTCATTTAATTTTAAAAATTATGTAAGTAATTGAAAAAAAGTTAAAACTAAATAACAATTTATATCTTATTAAGTTAACAGAGTTATAAGTAAGTGAATTATAAATTACAATTATAGAAATTACATATTTGATAATTACAGAGAAAGAGAGAGTGAGAGATAGTGATTTTATAAATTTATGAAAGAGAAAGAAAAAACAGAAAAATATTTTCAGAAACAATTTCAACATTTATATAGGTTTTTCAAAGATTTCTCAAAACTATTGTAGCTGTGAATACCCTTCAGATTGTTAGGCAAGGAGTTCCAAAGGCCAACTGCGTGCACAAAGAACTGTAGTTTTGAGTTCCTGTATTTAAAAGAAGGGACAATGAGAATGTTACTTCTCTGTGACATTGAAAAACAAAGTTTTTCGAAAAGATGTTCAGGAGTTTTTGTATGTATCAGCTTAAAAAGAAATATTAAAGCTAGGTAGTCAATGTATTTATTCAAAGGCATATTGAAAATACTACCTGCTTGCAGTGAGATATGATCGAAGCGACGCAAGCCGTATACAAAACGAGCAATATTGTTAAACGCAACTTGTACTTTGCGTTTATTGTAACTATTAAGACCACAAAAAATGGGACTTCCATAAAAAAGAGTTGGTAAAATTAGTGTTTTTGCAATGGTCATTTTTGTTGCGACAGGGAGACAACTTCCACATATGTAAAAAAAAACCCGCAGAGCAGCATAGGTTCGACCAACAGCTTGTGAGAGATGATCATCCCACGAGAGTGTTTGGTTAAAAACGACCCCAAGGTTCTTTACTGTTCTCTCATAGTTTAATTTTTCACCACCTAGTTCAATATTTGGACGATATGAAGTATCTATGACAGTGTTACTTATCACAATTGCCTGGCTTTTGTTAGAATTCAATTTTAGGTGATTTTCCCTCGACCACTGTTTTATACCCATCAGATCTTCATTTATTCTGGCTGTTGCATCTTCAACCATACCAATTCTATAGCTTAAGTAAATTTGTACATCGTCTGCATACATATGGACCTTACAGTGCTTGAGTATTGAAGGAAGATCATTGCTAAAAAGCGTAAACAGCAGAGGACCTAGTATTGATCCTTGAGGTACACCACTTGAGGTAGGGAGAAAATCAGACAACATAGAATTTGTATAAACAGCCTGTGTTCGTTGGCTAAGATATTCTTTAATAAGAGAAAGGGCAGAGTTTTCAAAGAAGAAATGGTTTTTAAGTTTTTTTTAGAAGAATATCATGTGACACAGTGTCAAATGCTTTCGAGAAATCCAAGAGGACTAAAGTAGTGACTAGATTATTGTAAATTTGCTGTCGTATGTCTTCAGTGATTTTAAGAAGAGCTGTTGTGCAACTGTGTTTTGATCGAAAACCAGATTGAAAGGGTGTAATTAAACGAAATGTTTCCAGGTAACGTGTTATCTGTTTAGATACTTACAATCTTTTCGAAAGCCTTTGAGATAAAAGGTAGGATGGAAATTGGTCGGTACACTTGTTTTGGCGTGTTTGACTTCTTAAGAACCGGTATTACTTTTGAAGCTTTCCAAAGTTTCGGGAAGCTAGATTTTGTCACGATGGTATTGAAAATATGTGTCAGAAAAGGAGTTATAGAAGGGAGTATAATTTTTACAAATTTAGGGTGCATATTGTCTAATCCAATAGCGTCCGATTTAATGTTTTTAATGGCCTGAAACACCTCAAATTCGTAAATTCTATCAAGACTGAAACTCGAAGGAAGCTCATTATTTGCTTCGTTATTTCGGTAAGTCACATCACTGATATTTACATTGGAAACAGCACTAACAAACTGTTGGTTTAATTCATTTACGTCGCAGAATTCTACGTCACTAACACCAAGAGATTTTATATTTCTCCACAGTCTTTTGGACGAAACATTGTTGAATTTAGAAGCAAAAAAAACCCTACGCTTAGAATTTCTTATTTCAACAATTACAGCATTTCTTAATGTTTTATACTCCTGAAACAGTTGTGGCAATTTATATCTTTTCCAGCGTCCAAAAGCTTTGTTTCTTTTCAAGATAAGTTCGTCGATTTTGTTTGAGTACCATCCTAACTCGGAGTTCTTAACTCGAATATTTTTAATAGGAACAAATTCTTCAAAAAGGTCATTAATCGTACTTGTAAAGATTGTTACTTGGTCATTGACGTCAGGAAGTTGGTAGATATTTTCTAAGTTGGAGTTGAAGATATTGGTTACCAGCGACTGCATATTTATACCGTTAAAGTTTCTAAACGAGATGGTCTCCGTTTCTTGAGCTGGGTTGAGGTTAATGCTGTAAAAAGTAGCTATAAGGTCATGTTTAGAAAAACCTGGAACATCGAGCTGCCCATAAAAATTTACAAGTTCAGGTTGGTTTACCAGAAACACGTCAATCAAACTTGAGCTAGAGGATGTAAAATGTGTGGGTTGGTCACTATTTATAGGAGAAAGGTTAAGAGATAAGAGATTGTCGTCGAAGTGCTTAGTCCTACTGTTATGTTTGTCAAGAAGATCAATATTTAAGTCACCTGAGATAATAATATGCTTAAAGTTAGGTGTAACTTCCTCTAAGATATCCGTTATGATATTTGTGTCTCTTATGTTGGGTGATTTATAAATTACACCAACCAGACATTTTTCGCTAGCACATGCAACTTCTATGAATAGATATTCCATACCATTATTGCTTGCAGTGCTCAGAACAATTCTACTTTTAAAATGTTTTTTAATAAAAATGACCACACCTCCACCTCTGGAAAACATACGATCAGACCGAAAAACCCTATACGTACCGGTGCTTAGAATGCCGCTGTCTATTTCTTGAGTCAACCACGTTTCCGACACGCATATAATATCAATTATTGAATCAATAAAGATACTCTTGAACTCATCCAGATGCTTCAGCAAACTCTGAGAATTTAAGTGACATTATGTACAATCCGTCATATCTATTTCGAAAAACTTTCAAAATTGTTTTCGTTTTGTTAAAATTCGCAAAACTGCTGGCCTGTGGAACCCCTATAGCGTTAGCTGGACTTATTATTAGTAAGTTTAAAACGCAACCTGAGGAAAACCGCACAGCCACAATGAAAGAGAAAGCTTATTGTTGTAGGAATAAATGCTGACAAATATTTGCATAAGTTAGGGTAGGAATGTGTTGAAAAAGTTTCCGGAAATATAAATTCGTCATAAAAAAGTGAATAAAATGAAAAAATAAAATATTGAAAAATCATAAAGAAAAACAAAATAAATATTAAAATAGAAATTAGATAAAGAGAAATATTACTAAAAGTACTAGAGATGATCTGGAGACAGCACTGGTGCATGATCATTGTGTATTTGTAAGTCTTCATAGTCGGTGTTGTTGTTTTCCTCGCAATGATTTAAGATTGGTTCATTGTTGTTGTGTTTCCTATGCTCTTCTTCGTTATTATTTATTTGCTTGCAGTTTGTGACAATTGAGTTAAGCATATCAATAGAGTTTGTGTTTACCGTTGTTGCATGGTCATTGCTATTTAATTTGATGTAAACAAATCCATTTGATGTAAAAGCAGAGAATAATTGTTTTTTGCGCCTAAGTCGAATCGCTTGTCGTAGGATGGTTCGGTTGCTTTTTGATAAACTCTCGTGGAAGTAAATCGGCATGTTCGAGTCTTCACCGAGATCCTTTAGACAAAATTGTCGCAAATTTGTTTTTCGAAAATCAGCAAATGACTTGAGTGTTAATTTAATTTCTGTCAAAATTGATTTTCGAAAATAATTTTGTTTTTTAAAGTTGGTAGTTTTTTCCCTGGGAAAAATTCGTTCCGAAAGAATTCCACGATAGATAACTAGAAATATATCTTGGGAATGGAATAGGGCCCAATATCATAACTGGGTGCAAAGAAATATGATAGCAAAAAATAAATGAAAATGCTAGGTCAGCAAAAATGACGTGGGAAACAGTTATGGGATTAATTTGCAGTTAGGCTTGAGGAATGTGGGAGGTATCAGGTTTAACTTTAAATGTGGAGTCTGTGATGTAACTATATCTATACATTATGAATAAGTAGTGATATATATAATCAAAAAAAAAAATGTTTAATTAGCTAGAATATCACTTCAAAAACAATCAAAAACAATCCATTATATGTTTTTTTTTTTGTTTTGAACACTGAGGTTTTGAAGTGGGGTGACATTTTTTTTTTCGTCGAGGCCACTGTAAAGACCTTTACAGCGATAACGGAACGAATTTTACTGGTGCCGAAAAAGAACTCAAACTGATGCTTTCTGAAGCCTGCAAAGATGAGCTACTGGCTCACCATCTTTCCGAAGACGGAACGATTTGGCATTTCAATCCTCCAGCGGCTCCTGACATGGGCGGTTATTGGGAAGCTGCTGTGAAACGCGTTAAATTCAATCTACGTCGAACACTTGGTGAAAATCTCCTGACTTTCGAAGAATTTGCAACTTTATTATCCGAAATTGAAGCCTGCGTCAATTCGAGGCCACTGTGTCCTATTTCATCGGACGTGAACGACTTCAAAGTTCTCACTCCGGGTCACTTTTTGATCGGGGAACCACTCAAAACGATTCCGGAACCTGATATTAAATATTTTGAAGGCCATCTTGTGAACAGATGGCACCGCATTTCGAATTTACGCCAGCACTTCTGGAGACGATGGAGTGCTGAATATCTCATCTAGCTTCAGCGACGTTCGAAGTGAAATCGGTCTTATCCCAACTTGAACATAGGTGACCTAGTCGTCATACGTGATGAAAACTTGCCCCCAACCAAATGGAAACTTGGTAGGATCACTAACACACATCCTGGCGATGACGATAAGGTACGTGTCGTTACAATAAAGACGTCTGATAGCTCTCTTACTCGACCCGTTGTTAAAGTTTTCCCACTTTTATCTATCGACAATGATGATTAAAAATGTAACCTTATTAGTTATTACTAATTATGTACTAGCTTTCTCTTTAATATTCGATTCTTAATAATCTTATTAGTCTATCCCATTCAATTATGACACTATATATGAATTATTTTTCATCGCATTCTTTGATCTAAAAATTAAAGTTTTTTAAACTGAGTGTTTTTTGAAATCTTATTGATTTGAAATAATTTTCGATGTATAATCTTTTTGAGTTCAGGTATTAATTTAGTGATATTTATTTGAACTAATTTGTCAATTTGTTCCAAGGCGGGCGGAATGTTCACGCCAAAACATACAATTGTATTTTCAGTCTTGTACGAACTGTGCACCAATACGGTTGTCCCAGCATTCTACTTAATCATATATTTATTTAGTTGTAAGTTGTTAATATGAAATAAAAAAGTAAAAAAAAAAGTAAATTTACAGTGTTTTAACACCCCATATCTTTCATTTTGAATGATGAACTTAAAGCTTCTTTTAAGTTTTCTAAAGTTGAGGTTTCATTCCAAAATATCGAAAAATCGTCAACGTAAATATATCCTATTAAGTTTAGTTGTTCATTAAAGTAGATACAAGGATCCATTTTAGACTTTTGCAAACCAAACTTATTTAAAACCCCATCAAGCTTAATATTCCATTGTCTCCCAGCTTGTTTCAGTCCATAGATAGCTCTCTTGAGTCGACATACTCGTCCCGTGCCATCATCAAAACCATCAGGTTATTGAATGAAAATTTCTTCTTCCAGGTTAACTTTGCAAAAATGCAGTAACAACGACCATTTGGTCAACATTCAAGTTTTGTTGCACAGCAAGAGCCATCAAATACCGAATCGATGAATATCTAACGACTGGAGAATACGTTTCATTATAGTCAATACCAAACTGTTGACTACAACCTTTGGCAACAAATCTAGCTTTGTATCGAGTTATGTTACCTTCTTCCTCTTGTTTCGTAGAAAAAACCCACTTCGCTTTTAATATCTTACATTTTTTCGGAAGGTTAACCAATTCCCAGGTATTTTTTGCTTGTAAGGAATTCATTTCACTCTGCACAGCATCTTTCCAATCGTTTGCATTCTCTCTAGACATTGCCTTATTGTAAGTTAACGGATCTTCATCTTCGTCCATTCGTGATACATAAGATACGCAACCTTCGTTCACTCTTCGTTTTGATATGCGGGCTGATCGACGTAATTGAATTTTTTCAACCTGTTGATCTGCCTCTTCGTCATCACCCAAGTTGCCATCGCCATTCATTTCGATTCTTCCATTTTCAAGATTGTTTTGAAGTACTTTCTCTACCCTCACTGAATCAAAATCTTGTACAACATGAATTTGATTCATGATTGGCAAGTAGTTTTCGTAAAAATAACATCTCGACTTATTTTAAGTTTCTTGGAAATCGGCATTGCTCTTTCGGAATGTGTGCCATTACTCTTGATCCGAAAATTCTCAGATTTGAAAGATCCACTTTCAACCCTGACCCTACCTCTTCTGGTGTTGTATCTTTCCAAGTTGAACAGACTGATCGGTTGATCAAGTAAGCTGCCATGTTGCAAGCTTCAGCCCAGTAAACTCTATCAACTTCGGCATCAAACATCATGCACTTTGCACGTTCAATTATGGTCCGGTTCATTCTCTCTGCACACCCATTTTGCTGTGGAGTATGTGCATTGAACCGTGTTGATGTTGTATACCATTGGCTTTGAGGAAACTTTGAAATACTTTCGAGAAATATTCAGTGTCATTATCTGTTCTAAACGTTTTAATTTTCATTTCAGTTTGATTGTCAACAAAAGACTTAAATTCTTTGAAAATACCAAACACTTCAGTTTTTTGTTTTAAGAAATATACAAAAACTTTCTTAGAATAATCATCGATAAAGCTTAATAAATACCTGGCAACTCCTATTGACTTCGTTTCCATCGGGCCAATCAAATCCGAATGAATAAGTTCCAATAGCTGTGTTGACTTGCTTTCACTAGACTTGAATGGTGGCCTAGCATGCTTTCCTTCAGCACACACTTGACAATTTTGCAAACCAACCTCTTGATCCTTGAAATGGATTCCTGTCACTGTTCCGTCCCGCATCTTGCATAAGCTTTGATAATTTAAATGTCAAAGTCTTCGGTGCCATGTAACAGCAGTATTGATTTCACCCTCTGATAACATGCACATTGATTCCTGGTTCCGAATCTTGTAGACTCCATTCTCAACTTTGCATCTTGCAACTATCCTGTCATCTTTGTTATAAATAGTACATTTTTCCTTATCAAAAACAACACTGTTATTTTTCTGAACTAATTGGTGCACTGATAACAAATTCGTTGTTAGATCAGGAACAAACAATACATCCTTCAATTCAATGGCATTATTGTTTATCACAATGCTAGCAACACCAACACATATGACTTGCATCCTCGAATTATTTGCTGTTTTAATTTCATCAACCTTTGACTTTTCGCAATTATGCAACAAATTTCCATTAGGTGTCATATGGTTCAAAGCTCCACTATCGAGATACCATTCAGAGCATTGTTTCCTACCATTACAAGCTAAAAAAGCATCTTTAGTTGTTCCAGTTCTAGTCTTGTGTTCAGAAGTTCTTTTCGATTTTTCTGGACATTCAGAACTCTTGTGCCCTTTTACACCACACGTATAGCATTTGATAAATTTTGGTCTTTTATTTTCTTTCTTCACCAAATTTTTACCTGATTCTTCTTTTTCAAACTGCGTATCAAGAAGCTTCATCTTAATCTCATCAGCAGTAAACTTTTGAACGTTTCCTTCAAAACTCATAATAAGGGGTTTGTATTCTCCAGTTAAACCAGCCAGTAAGATCGCTGCCAACCATTCATCACCGATGTTTAATCCAATACATGTTAACTTACCTGATGTTGACATTATCTGATCAATATAACATTGCATGTTATCACATTGATCAAGCCGTATGGATATCAACGTTCGTAAAAGCCCAATTTTTCGCAACAGACCTCTATCTTCAAACATATTTTGAAATGTTCGCCAAATTTCCAACACGGACTTACAATGTCTAATATGAACATATAATTCTGGTTCAACAGACAAAACAAGCATAGTTTTGGCTTGACTAAGTATCTGTAGATCCTTTTCTTTCGCTTCTGTTGGGTTTTCACCGGAGACCTCAATACAATCTTGAAGCTTGTTGAATTCAAGATAATTTTGCATGGCAAAACTCCAATTGAAAAAGTTCTCACCGCCTCGCAACTTCTCAACCGAAAAACCTTCATTCTTGGTAGTCATCTTCTTGTATTCTTTATTCTTTATTTAATAAATCAATATACAAATCTCTTGAAAATTTCCAGAAAAGTTTTCTTCAGTTTCTTCAGTTTCCTCCTGGGCCCATAACCTATTGAGAGAAACACAGTGTATCTTGCTGAGGCAGTTTACAGAATGAATTTATTTTTCTCAACATATGAAAATAATTTTACAAATATTTATATTTTATATATATTACTCCATTTGATACACAACAAGTATAATATGAACAAGTAATTATATTATTTCAACAGCATTGCATTCGTCTACGGCTGACATTTGTTTGAACTACTTCGTTGATAGAAAGTAGCCGTGTCAGCACATAGTGTCGACGTCGTCGTCGTCGTCGTCGTCCTTTTAAATTCTCGTAATAACTTACCTAACGGCACATTCGCATAACAATGCATGCCTAAAACCATTCTCATGCCGTTTTTGTTTATCGTTTGTTTATCCATTCAACACTCAGATGGACTCAAATTCCCACATTCCTACGAGCATAAACACCAAAACTCCAGACACGTTTATGCTATACCTAATCAACTTCCATCTACAGATGCAAGTATGTGTGTAGATATCTGAATGTGCCGTCTTCAGACACAGTGTTGCCAGATGATTTAGGTCGAATTCCCCTTTTACTGTATCAAAATTTCCCATTTTCCCCATTTTGAAAATTGATTTTCCCCACGAATTCCCCTCGAATATTTACTTGCAAAAGAAAACATTTTGTTTTGTTTTTTCTTTATATTTGGAATTTTGAAACATTTTTGATGATGAAGATGAAGCATCCAATGTAAATCTACATATTAACTTAAATTTAATTCATTCAAAAGCACTTTATGACAAAATTGACAAAAAATCTGAAAAAACTTACATTTGGAATCGAAAAAATGAGAGACATAAATTCATATAATATTTTGTGTATATTATTATTATTATAAAGTCGATATCAAAAAAATCGCAGAAGCTAACCAAACCAAATTCAAAGATAAAAGTTTTATTTGTGGAAACATCAAACAAAAAAAAATGTGGAAAGACAAACACAATTCCAGTCTTGTGTTGCGATGAAAAATGGTATGATAGATTGTATTATCTTTTTCTTACTGGATTTTTTCACTGGGAGCGCCACCAGTCAAAATCAGTCGTAGGTATACTATAGAGATTACAAATACAATGATCAAAGTGCATCTCATGTGATTATTTGTGTGAGTTCTGTTAATAGACTAATGAATACAAATTAACTTAGAGATTTTTATTTTCTTGTGTTTTCTATAACTGATTTAGAGTATGTTCGATTAAATAAAGTTTTCCCCATATTTTGTTCTAGCAGAAAATGGATTCCCCTTTTCCCCTTTTACCAAATTTTTTCCTTGTATTCCCCACGAAATGGGGAATTCCCCACGAAATGGCATCACTGTTCAGACAGACGTCACCTAAGCCCTTACCTTTTTCACCCCCCACATTCCCGTTACCTAACGGCACATTCGCATAACAATGCATGCCTTGAACCATTCTCATGCCTTTTTTGCAATGGCAAGCGTCTATACCCCTTTTCCCTTTAACACTCAGATGGACTCAAATTCCCACATTTCTACGAGCATAAACACCAAAACTCCAGTCACGTTTGTGCTATACCTAATCAACTTCCATCTATAGATGCAAGTTGAATGTGCCGTCTTGACTGTTTGGTAACCAGATTTTTAAACAGAAAATCTGGTTTGCAAATCAACCAAGACTGATTGTAAACCAGATTTTTAAACAGAAAATCTGGTTTGCAAATCAACCAAGACTGGGGCCCTACTATGTAACTCGATTCTACAATAAAATCGGTCGAATTCGAAAAATTGGTACTATGTATCTTTTTAACTACTTTCGAACAAACGAGAATCGAATAGCTCTAGTAGTGCCAATTATATTCTTATGAACTTTCGAATAATCGAGGAACTACGTAACTCGAAAGTAGAACTCAAAACAAGGCAAAATCGAAAATAATCACTCTACATCAAAAGTGTTTGCGAGCAGATCGGCTTAAGAAGTTTGTTTTGTAATAATGTAAGTAAAAAGGTTTTTTAACACTTAGTTTCAATGAAATATTGTTCAAAAGATACATGAAGGCATCTTTTGAAGGGCGGCAGTTTTGAACAAAGCTGCGATTAAGTCATTTTATTGGATAAAAATGTCTTAAGTAAATACTCCAATGTTAAAGCTGTTCTCCCTACGCTCCATTAGATTTATCTCTAATCCGCCTTTGTTCAATTTGTTGAATTTTGTCTGAATGCAAGTTTTACCAAATCGCGACACTTCATATTTTTGTAGGGTTATCCAATAGGGACGGGTTGATTTTGATGTCTCGTCACGGCCATATTGTTTCTTTGCTCTCTGTTAAAATATTATCTTTTATTTAGTCACTCAGGACCACAAATCAAGATGGCAAGTAACAGCGTCGAGCAATACGGGAAAATGATAAAACTTTATTATCAGAATGGGTGTTCTCTTAAGGATGCGAACGCTGTGCCCTTTTAATGAGGTACATGGTCGTCCTTCCAAGTGCACTGTTCAACGTATAGTGGTCAAATTCGAGTCCACCGGCTGAGTGAACAACCAGCCAATAGCCGTACTTTAACGAAAAGCAAGATCTGCCGAAAATAACGCCACTATTCGTGAAAGTCTGCAGCAGTATCTGAAGCAGTAAATTGCGCGGACCTAAAAAACAACTTTATGGATGCCATCGACCGAATTCAGCCGCATACATGCGCCAAATCCATCGCTGTTTCGCGCCACTTAGCCATTTGAACAATGCACACATGATGTCATTGATAGGGCTTTCAAATAAAGATGAAACCTTATTGATTTCTCATATACAACATGCGTGTTATTCAATTTTCAAATCGAGTCGGCCTTAAAAGGTTTTCTTTTAATATTTTATTTTAAAGTTCATACAATTTTTTCCACAGCAAATATTTTTATTTTTTGAATATTATGTCAAAATATCCGAGTCTCGTTCGAAAATCAAAAATTTGCTAGCAAGTAGCTTGGCATTATTGGCATTCTATTCTACTTTCATACGTAGTACGATTTGAAAGTAGAATCGGAAATGTGTTTCGAATAGAATCAAAAGTACAATCGAGTTACATAGTAGGGCCAGTGGATCTGACAACATATTGTTTGAAAGCCGGCTGTTTGAAACAGAACAGACAACCAAGACTGGATGTGGCAACTTATTGTTAACAAGTTGCCAGATCCAGTCTTGACTTATTGTTTGAAACAGAATTTTACATTCTACACATGGTAAACAATAAGTTGCCTGATCCAGTCTTGACTTTCCAGATGTAGTGGTGGCTTTTAAATACAAACTTATATGAAAATTCTAAATCTGAAAATAAAGATTGCTAAAAATGCCATTGACAAAACGAGGTGCTTTTATTGTTTTCGAAGGTTGTGATCGATGTGGAAAATCAACTCAAAGTTCTATGCTTGGTTTGTTTAAATTCTGATTTAATTTATAATGGGCCCTATCGGGAATGAGATTTCCCTGGAAATATTTCCCACATTCGGAAAACTTGTATCGTGAATAAGAGTACTCTGGAAATATTTCCCACGTTCGAAAAATTCGTTTCGAGAACGATGTTCGAATTTTCCCTAGAAATTTATTGCGATCATGAACACTTTTCCCATGGGAAATTTCTCGTTATTTCTCTGGAGTTTTTTCCCATTCATTTTGATTGAGAAATTGCAAGCAAAATCCTTTCTCGAGTGGAAAGGAGATATTTGCAGACCTAAAAAGAGAGTTTGGATTTTATTTTGAGAAGTAGGTAAAAGGATTTTATTATTATCTTGCTTGAATAGACCACAAAGCACAAACCTTTGGTAGCATTTTTTACGGCCTCTTCAAAACCAACTGCTATTAATGAAAAATGAGTTCTTCAGTTATAGTCCTTTAAAAATTGTCGATCAGGCTGGAATGGTAATATAGCATTTTCTTTTTCCAAGACTATGCAATATTCAGGATGCAGACTCCCCCCGTGTGCTTACGATGAGTTAGTTGGTGAATGAAAACGCCAATGACAGAAAGATGATTGGACAGCTAATACTAAACATAAGTTATTTTCATTTCGATTTGAACTGTGCAAATATTGGGAAACATTTTAATTCGTGGTTCGAGACTTGTCAACACCGAGCAACGGCACAAAGGTCATCCAGGAAAAATAGATCAGAACAAAAACATAAAATGTAAAAAAAAGAGCCAAGTTCTCTTGTATGCGAACAACACTGTGTAAAAAGTCAGCCACCAAAAGTAATGAGATCTAAAAGAACGCCAAGTTCTTTCATGTAAAAGTGTTATATTGAATATTTTAAATCATAGAAGATAATACAACAATATTAAAAGAAAATAGAAAATAGTTTGGATGAAAATTTACAAGTTCACTGTTCAAGTTTTAAAATGTTATTAATCACGCTTCAAATGAAAACTTGCCAAGTGAACTTGTAAATTTTCATCCAAACTATTTTCTATTTTCTTTTAATATTGTTGTATTATCTTCTATGATTTAAAATATTCAATATAACACTTTTACATGAAAGAACTTGGCGTTCTTTTAGATCTCATTACTTTTGGTGGCTGACTTTTTACACAGTGTTGTTCGCATACAAGAGAACTTGGCTCTTTTTTTACATTTTATGTTTTTGTTCTGATTTCACATCTTTTTGCAAAGTTTTTTTTTTATGGAAGCATGAACCTGGAAATAACTTAATAAGCTAGCAATTTGCAAACTTTAACAATATAATTGGAATTGCTCTGCCAATTTATAAATAAATAATAGGTAGGTTAGGTTAGAGTGGCTGTCTGGATGTCACATTTAGACCCCAAGGGTCCATTGTGAAAACACTAAAGAAAGTTACTCATGGTGTTTTATAAAGTTAAACAAACCAGAATTCTAAATTTCAACATCCTATCACCATTTTAAGAAAGTGGGCAGCAGCCACGCCCCTTTAATGAAACTGCATTTTTATACTTATATTTTCTCTTATACTCAACTGAAACCCAATCAAAAGTTTGAATTTAAACGTTTTCGACCATTTTAACAAAGTGGGCGGATACCACGCCCCTAAATGGTAATAGATTTTTTTTCTCATTTTTTTCATGTTATTCAACCAAAACCTTACAAGAATTCCAAATTTCAACATCCTACGACCGTTTTAAGATAGTGGGCGGAAACCACGCCCCTAAATGAAACTAAAATTTTTTACTTATATTTTTCCTTATATTCAACCAAAACTCTATTAGAAATCCGAATTTTGAGATCCTACGACCAGTTTAAGAAAGTGGGCGGATACCACGCCCCCTGAATGAGCAAATTGAAATTTTCGATTTTTTGCTTTGTATACACCTGAAAACCTACCATTGTACCAAATTTCAAGATTCTGCTATTTTTAGAAGTGCTTCATAATTTTGATGATCAGTGAGTCAGTGAGTCAGTGAGTCAATTACGGTTTTTGAAAATTTTACTGTTCAATATCTCAGGAAGTAGTGATTCTACAAAATTATGTTTTTCACAGAGACTTTGTGCCCGTGAAGTTAATACGTAATTCAAATTTGAAGCTTTTAACTCTATGGGTTCAGAAGTTATGGGGGGTTAAAAATGTGCTCGTGTTCGATCCTGTAAAAAGGGAGTAGTGCTAGAACTTGGCTGGGCACTACCGTGCCCTTTGAAATGGATATAGAAGTCGAATCATTCATGAAACTGTGTTGCGATTTTCTTTAAGTTTCAAGGTTGCACCCACCAGTTCCTATGATTTTTCGGGCCGGTCGCCGGTCCCTGGCAATGGTTTGCAATTTATTTCAGAAGATTGAGATGTCTTAAATCTATAAATGCAGATAATGGTCGGCAGTTTGTGAGTGTTGAATTTAAGGGCTATTGCAGTATTAACAACATTGATCTGATAAAATCACCTTCATACTGGTTACAGGCCAACAGGAAGTTGAGAATATGAATCGATCAATTTTAAAGCGACTACAAAATCACATTGATGTACAATGTGACACCACATTCTACAACGAGGAAGTCATCTTGAGAGCAATTATTTAATAGATCAGCTAAGTCATAAAGAGACTTGAACAGGATTAACAATCGAAAAGGACATTTGTAGTGCGAAGAAAGCGGATGTTTCCATTGGCGGTTAGGAATTACTTCGTAATTATACTCTCCAGAACATGTTTGTATCCAAGCATCATCGATCCTACTGAAGTACTAAAAATAAGTTATTTTCATTTCGGTTTGAACTTTGCACCTTGGGGAACTTTCCTCTTTGTGGTTCCACCAACACATTTGCGAATGATAGTATTAGAGTTAGGACCGGACGGCCGGCACTGAGGCAAGAGACTTCTACGTTGTACAAGTTTAACAAACTAAACGCGAAAGAGAGAGTTCGTTGCTGTGAAGGAATCGGATGTTTTCTTATCAATAAGGTCGGAATTCAACTCCGCAGAAAAAGTAAACAACAATCTTCGATCCAACTGATTTTATTTATTTGTATTTCTTCCTCATTTAGAGATCCTTTGCTATGCAATTTAATGAACCATCACACTAAAAATTGTGAAACAAAACAAAAATTATTCCAAGCAAAAAGAAATACATAAAAAAAATATTTTATATTTCATATTTATTTATTAAACAATATTTATTTATTAAAACTATGTGTCTTATTATTAATACTTAGTATACATTCATTTAATTTTAAAAATTATGTAAGTAATTGAAAAAAAGTTAAAACTAAATAACAATTTATATCTTATTAAGTTAACAGAGTTATAAGTAAGTGAATTATAAATTACAATTATAGAAATTACATATTTGATAATTACAGAGAAAGAGAGAGTGAGAGATAGTGATTTTATAAATTTATGAAAGAGAAAGAAAAAACAGAAAAATATTTTCAGAAACAATTTCAACATTTATATAGGTTTTTCAAAGATTTCTCAAAACTATTGTAGCTGTGAATACCCTTCAGATTGTTAGGCAAGGAGTTCCAAAGGCCAACTGCGTGCACAAAGAACTGTAGTTTTGAGTTCCTGTATTTAAAAGAAGGGACAATGAGAATGTTACTTCTCTGTGACATTGAAAAACAAAGTTTTTCGAAAAGATGTTCAGGAGTTTTTGTATGTATCAGCTTAAAAAGAAATATTAAAGCTAGGTAGTCAATGTATTTATTCAAAGGCATATTGAAAATACTACCTGCTTGCAGTGAGATATGATCGAAGCGACGCAAGCCGTATACAAAACGAGCAATATTGTTAAACGCAACTTGTACTTTGCGTTTATTGTAACCATTAAGACCACAAAAAATGGGACTTCCATAAAAAAGAGTTGGTAAAATTAGTGTTTTTGCAATGGTCATTTTTGTTGCGACAGGGAGACAACTTCCACATATGTAAAAAACATCCCACGAGAGTGTTTGGTTAAAAACGACCCCAAGGTTCTTTACTGTTCTCTCATAGTTTAATTTTTCACCACCTAGTTCAATATTTGGAAGATATGAAGTATCTATGCTTCTACCTGAGCGTCGAACTTGTCGAGTTGTAGAAGCTGAGTAAGGTCAATGATTCTCGGGAATTATTTCTCCAGAAGAGTCCTGAAACCAAAGGTCGCTCGTCCCTCCCCTTCCCGATCCTTATCCCCTCCTCCATCGGCTTTGTGCATTACACTGGCTGATGTCTCCTTATCCCCTGACTGTATAGTGTATCACTTCTGTCAGTACCTTGTTTCCTTCCTGGGACGCTTATGGCTCAATTGCTGTTCGTCTCTCCTCTTCCAAATCATATCCTCCCCTTCAACTTCCCAAATTGGGCTGGATTCAAGGTGTTATACGACCCGTGCCGATGATCAGCCAGGCTGAGGGCCCAATTTCTAAAAATAGCTCAGTCACTAACGGAGTATCCGGATACCAGGCGACCTCCGGATTAGCTAGCCTTATCTGTGTAAGCGAATCTCTGCACAGACGGACCCCTCCTTTTACTTCGCCTACTCGTGGGAACCCAAATGAAAAAAAAAACAAACAAAACAAACAAAAACAAAAACAAAAAAATCAAACCGGTACCGGTACTACAGCTACACCGGGCGGCAGTTCGGCGGCAACGTCGGCTGTCGTTACACCTGTGCCGTACACAGGAGAAGGGATTGTGACATGTCACTGCCCAACTTCGAGTGTGGTACAGGTTGTATCTACACCGGGCGGCAGTTCGGCGATAATGTCGGCTGTCGTAAATCCTGTGCCAAACATAGGAGAGGGGTCTGTGCCAAGTCATTGCCCAGCTTCTAGTGAGGTACAGGAGGTATCCCTGGCGAAAGCGCCTCCTCATGTCGGTAGTTCCGCTACCAAAGAGAGTAAACCTCTCCAGGATGGTCCTAGTGGTAGTCTCCGTGGTGTTAGCAGCGTCGGGAATAACGACCCTGCCTCCACTACGAAGACAGCCACCCAACCTAGGGTCCTATATAAGCAGCGTCGCTATGCGATGAGATTGCTAAAATCTCCTGGTGCAACATTGGGGGATGGTAGTAATCCCATCCATAGCAAGAAGATTGAGTGGGCTAAATCCATTTTAGCCAAATCTAAGACCAGCTGCGACTCCACGTCAAAGCGACAAAGGTCTCTGGAGGAGTCCACTCCCATCCCTAAAAAACCCAAAGTGCAGAACACCAGCACTCCCAAAATTCCTAAAGTACCTCTCACTAAGCCTTTTAGTGATGTGCTTAAGGAACAAAACAAAATCGTGGTTGCGGTCATTGATAGAGGCAATATTGATGGCGCGATTACCTCTGACCGTTGGCAGATGGTGAAACTGAAGCTCTCGGCTGGCTTTCTCAAAGTCATGCGAGAGCATCCGGGTCCACCACCTGTAACAAGCGATGGGGGTTGGCATCAAGGTCATGTCAAACTCATCGTTTGTAACGATCAGAGGTCGCGCGATTTATATACGCTTGCTGTCGGCATGCTGGGCGAAGTTTGGCCAGGCGCAAAACTCGAGGTTGTTGCAAAGGAAGACATTCCTTGCAGGCCGAGAGCTCGTGCTTGGATCCCGATTGAGCCTGCATGTCCTGAAGACATCCATGAGATGATCAGGCTTAGCAACCCGGACCTCTCCTGTCACTACTGGAAGATCGCAAAACTGGAAGAGCCGAGGGGTCTTTATCGAAGTGCGATTATCGTCATCAATAAGGACTCTGCGGCCTCTCTGGTGCGAACCAAGGGAGTGATAAGATACGGGTTCGAGACGATTACTCTCCGTATATACAAAAAAGATGAGGTAGACGCTTTATGCGAGCCTCCACAACCCACTTTAGAAGCTGTGTCGCAAGACGTAGGGGGTCTTGGTGCTACTATCACCTTTCCATCCATGGATGTGGACGATGGTGTACCTGGGCCCTCTTCTGTCGCGGCGCAGTCTTCTTCCCTACACTCAGAAGCTGTGTCGCCAGACGTGGGGGGTCCCAGTGCTATCATCACTTTCCCATCCTTGGATGGGGATGATGTTGTACCAGGGCCCTCTTCTGTCGCGGCACAGTCTTCTTCCGAAAACGTCAAAAGTTTATCCCTAATGGAGACTGATGACTCATCTAGCAAAGTTCTCTCCGGGGAGGAAGAAGATGAACTGCTAGGTTCCTCTTCGTCCGATCTGGATGAACTGGATTTAACAGTGGTGGAGGTTGATCTGCCTAGTTGTAGCCAAAATGCTGCAAATAGTACAGATTAACCTCCAACACTCTATTAAGGCTTCGGCCTCCCTTCTTCTCCGCCTGTCAAAAACTGGGGAAGATGTCGTTCTCATCCAAGAGCCCTGGATTGGGAAATCCCTGGTTCGAGGATTGGGAACTTCTGGCTACTGCGTCTTATATGTAACGGGAAAAGGTAACCCAAGATCCTGCATACTAGTAAAACGTAGTCTAAATGTATTTTTACTCCCTAATTTCAGTGATGAAGACGTCACCACAGCCAGTATGGTAATAGACAACCATACCTACTGGCTGGTATCAGCGTATTTGGGCCACGACCACCAGGGCCCACTGCCTGGTACCACTCTGGAGAAGACGGTCGCTGAATCTACAAGACTCAATACCAACATAATTATCGGTTGTGACGCCAATGCGCACCATACTACGTGGGGTAGTACCGATATAAATGACAGAGGTGAGTCTCTTTTTGATTACATCTTAACAACTAATCTGGTAGTAAGTAACGTTGGTAATGAACCAACCTTTGTTACTAAAAATCGGCAAGAAGTTTTAGATATCACTCTTGTCTCGTTGCATCTCTCGAATAAAGTATTGAATTGGAGAGTATCAAAGGAGCACTCGTTCTCCGATCATAGGTACATCCAATTCTCTCTTAGTGAAGAGTCCCCAAAACCGATCCCTTTCCGGAATTATAGGAAAATAGATTGGCCAAAATATAGGACAACTCTGAAAAGTCTGATTAAACCAGAACTTAATGATCCTCCCTTATGCGCTCTTGAACTCGATAAAAAAGTTGATGAGCTTACAGCAGCCCTCAATAAAGCTATGGAAACTGCCTGTCCCCTCACTACAGTGCGAGGAAAGAGAAAACCACATTGGTGGGCTGCTGAACTAGAAATACTCAGGAAAGGTTGTAGAAGGCTTTTTAACCGTGCAAAAAAGTCTAGACACCTCCAAGATTGGGAGTCCTATAAGGAATCCCTCAAAAAGTATAAACAAGAATTGAGAACAGCCAAAAGATCCTCATGGAGATCCTTCTGTAGCTCAATAGAAGAGTCCTCGGAGGCATCGCGGCTAAGGAAGATTCTCTCGACAAATCCAACCATGCCTAGTTGTTTCAAAAACTCAGATGGTACATGGACTAACTCTTGCGAAGAAACGCTAAACCTGCTATTAGATACCCACTTCCCAGATAGCTCCAAATCCGTTAATACAATAAACCGTCCTGGATCGGGTATTAACTTAACTTTTCCTCAAGGTCTTGTCACAAAAGAAAAATTGACATGGGCTCTGAATAGCTTCAAACCTTATAAATCTCCAGGTCCAGATCAAATCATACCAGCTGAGCTACAACACACCATCGATATAACTCTGCCCATCATTGAGATGATGTTCAAAAGTTGTCTAGATCTGGCCTATATACCTCAGCGATGGAGAGAGGTAAAAGTAGTATTCATTTCCAAGGCGGGCAAATGCTCGCATGTCAACCCTAAAGATCTAAGACCTATTAGTCTATCATCTTTCATTCTCAAAACGCTGGAACGATTGATTGATATCCATATACGTAATAGCATTGATAGGGGACTATCGATGTCTCAGCATGCTTACTGCAAAGGGAAATCGGTGGAAACAGCCTTGCATACTCTGGTAAGAACTATCGAATACTCCCTAGAGCAAAAGGAGTATACTATGGTTGCCTTCCTGGATATTGAAGGTGCTTTCAACAACGTTGACATATCTGCTATCACTTCTGCTATGACGACCCTAAACGTCGAATACTCACTCTGTGAGCTGATCAATCTAATGCTTAATAGCAGGATCATCAACTCTGAGATGGGGGATTTTTGTACGAAAAGGTCTGTCAGTAGAGGCACTCCGCAAGGTGGTGTTCTGTCCCCTCTCCTGTGGAACATAGTAGTTAACGAATTGCTAATATCCCTCGAGAGGGAAGGCTACAGAGTGATTGCGTATGCCGATGATGTTGCTATCGCCGTCACAGGAAAACATCCAAATACACTGAGAGACCTCCTCCAAAACGCACTTAATATGCTCACTAGATGGGCTGATCGTTGTGGACTTAGTATTAATCCTCAAAAAACGGACCTTGTCCTTTTTACACGGAAATACAAGATCCCAGTAATTGTACCCCCTTCAATAAAAGGTGTACCACTAATTTTCACCAATGAAGCCAAATATCTTGGTCTGATATTAGACAAAAAATTAAGTTGGAAACCTAATATTCAGGAAAGAGTTAAGAAAGCCACAGTAGCTCTTTTCTCTTGCAAGAAAGCCATAGGAAGCAAATGGGGTTTTCAACCTCGCATAACCCCAATACATCGGTCATTCGACCAATTCTCATGTACGGGGTTGCAGTATGGTGGACTGCACTGGAGAAAGTCACTTACTGCGACAAACTCAGCAGAGTCCAACGCACTGCTTGTCTCTGCATAACCGGGGCCTTGAGAACCACACCCTCAGCAGCGTTAGACACTCTCCTCCATCTGGCACCCCTCGACATTTTTAGCAAACAAGTGGCAGCGAGTACAGCTATAAGACTCAACGCCTCATCTCAATGGACCAACAATAATGTGGGACACTCCATCATTTTGAACTCTTTCGGTTCTATACCAAAGAACATAGACTACACCATTCCAAAACCACAATTTGGTGAAAACTTCCAGATATCTATTCCATCCAGAGAAGAATGGGAAGACAAAAAACTTCTGGATGACAAAGGCATTCATTTTTATACAGATGGATCCAAGACAAGTGATGGAGTTGGTAGTGGTGTGTACTCAGAAAAGCTTAATCTAAGCATCTCATTCCGCCTTCCCAATCATTGTAGCGTCTTCCAAGCGGAAATTTTAGCGATCAAAGAGGTTCTCTCCTGGCTAAGAGAAAACGTGATATCAACTTCTGATATCCGCATCTTCTCTGACAGTCAGGCTGCTATTAAATCTCTCGAAGGTGTCTCAACCAAATCTCAAACGGCCCTCGATTGCCGATCGTCTCTGATGGAGATGGCGCAGCAATTTAACATTCACCTCTGTTGGGTGCCGGGTCACAGAGACATCGAAGGAAATTGTAGAGCTGATGAACTCGCTAAAAATGGAACCGTCATACCTATTTCACCTGAAAGGGAGAAGATAGGTATACCGATAGCTACATGTAAACTTTTGCTAAAAGAAGCAGCTTTAACGAGAACAAACTACAGGTGGCACAATTTACCAACGTGCGCAGCTACGAAACTCATATGGCCTTCACTGGACTTAAAGCGCTCTAAAGACTTGTTATCTCAAAGCAGACTTCATATTAGCTCCCTGATAGGTGTCCTTACGGGACACTGTCTTATAGGCAGACACGCAATACGACTTGGTGTAGCCTCAAATGACTTCTGCAGGAACTGTATGGATGAGGAAGAAGAGGAAACAATCTCTCACCTTCTCTGCACTTGCCCTGCTCTTTCACTAAGACGCAAACT
Source organism: Sphaerophoria taeniata (assembly GCA_943590905.1). Lineage (NCBI taxonomy): Eukaryota > Metazoa > Arthropoda > Insecta > Diptera > Syrphidae > Sphaerophoria > Sphaerophoria taeniata. The sequence goes on from OX016540.1 coordinate 268,544,673, forward strand.
TCATCTGGGAGAATACTTTTATGATAACCCCAGTGAACTAGCTAATAAGGATATCAAATATCTTCTTCGCTTTATAAAAAGCTCAAAATGGTTCGACTAGTAAGAAGTAATTCTCTAGATTCATGGTATCACAATGGGCCTTTCCTTTTGGCCTAAGTGTGTGGATTCTGAATCCGCAGCCACTGTAACCTAACCTAACCTAAGTATCTATGACAGTGTTACTTATCACAATTAACTGGCTTTTGTTAGAATTCAGTTTTAGGTGATTTTCCCTCGACCACTGTTTTATACCCATCAGGTCTTCATTTATTCTGGCTGTTGCATCTTCAACCATACCAATTCTATAGCTTAAGTAAATTTGTACATCGTCTGCATACATATGGACCTTACAGTGCTTGAGTATTGAAGGAAGATCATTGTTAAAAAGCGTAAACAGCAGAGGACCTAGTATTGATCCTTGAGGTACACCACTTGAGGTAGGGAGAAAATCAGACAACATAGAATTTGCATAAACAGCCTGTGTTCGTTGGCTAAGATATTCTTTAATAAGAGAAAGGGCAGAGTTTTCAAAGAAGAAATGGTTTTTAAGTTTTTTTAGAAGAATATCATATGACACAGTGTCAAATGCTTTCGAGAAATCCAAGAGGACTAAAGTAGTGACTAGATTATTGTCAATTTGCTGTCGTATGTCGTCGGTGATTTTAAGAAGAGCTGTTGTGCAACTGTGTTTTGATCGAAAACCAGATTGAAAGGGTGTAATTAAACGATATGTTTCCAGGTAACGTGTTATCTGTTTAGATACTTACAATCTTTTCGAAAGCCTTTGAGATAAAAGGTAGGATGGAAATTGGTCGGTACACTTGTTTTGGCGTGTTTGACTTCTTAAGAACCGGTATTACTTTTGAAGCTTTCCAAAGTTTCGGGAAGCTAGATTTTGTCACGATGGTATTGAAAATATGTGTCAGAAAAGGAGTTATAGAAGGGAGTATAATTTTTACAAATTTAGGGTGCATATTGTCTAATCCAATAGCGTCCGATTTAATGTTTTTAATGGCCTGAAACACCTCAAATTCGTAAATTCTATCAAGACTGAAACTCGAAGGAAGCTCATTATTTGCGTCGTTATTTCGGTAAGTCACATCACTGATATTTACATTGGAAACAGCACTAACAAACTGTTGGTTTAATTCATTTACGTCGCAGAATTCTACGTCACTCATTTTTTTCTTAGTAACACCAAGAGATTTTATATTTCTCCACAGTCTTTTGGACGAAACATTGTTGAATTTAGAAGCAAAAAAAAAACCCTACGCTTAGAATTTCTTATTTCAACAATTACAGCATTTCTTAATGTTTTGTACTCCTGAAACAGTTGTGGCAATTTATATCTTTTCCAGCGTCCAAAAGCTTTGTTTCTTTTCAAGATAAGTTCGTCGATTTTGTTTGAGTACCATCCTAACTCGGAGTTCTTAACTCGAATATTTTTAATAGGAACAAATTCTTCAAAAAGGTCATTAATCGTACTTGTAAAGATTGTTACTTGGTCATTGACGTCAGGAAGTTGGTAGATATTTTCTAAGTTGGAGTTGAAGATATTGGTTACCAGCGACTGCATATTTATACCGTTAAAGTTTCTAAACGAGATGGTCTCCGTTTCTTGAGCTGGGTTGAGGTTAATGCTGTAAAAAGTAGCTATAAGGTCATGTTTAGAAAAACCTGGAACATCGAGCTGCCCATAAAAATTTACAAGGTCAGGTTGGTTTACCAGAAACACGTCAATCAAACTTGAGCTAGAGGATGTAAAATGTGTGGGTTGGTCACTATTTATAGGAGAAAGGTTAAGAGATAAGAGATTGTCGTTGAAGTGCTTAGTCCTACTGTTATGTTTGTCAAGAAGATCAATATTTAAGTCACCTGAGATAATAATATGCTTAAAGTTAGGTGTAACTTCCTCTAAGATATCCGTTATGATATTTGTGTCTCTTATGTTGGGTGGTTTATAAATTACACCAACCAGACATTTTTCGCTAGCACATGCAAATTCTATGAATAGATATTCCATACCATTATTGCTTGCAGTGCTCAGAACAATTCTACTTTTAAAATGTTTTTTAATAAAAATGGCCACACCTCCACCTCTGGAAAACATACGATCAGACCGAAAAACCCTATACGTACCGGTGCTTAGAATGCCGCTGTCTATTTCTTGAGTCAACCACGTTTCCGACACGCATATAATATCAATTATTGAATCAATAAAGATACTCTTGAACTCATCCAGATGCTTCAGCAAACTCTGAGAATTTAAGTGACATTATGTACAATCCGTCATATCTATTTCGAAAAACTTTCAAAATTGTTTTCGTTTTGTTAAAATTCGCAAAACTGCTGGCCTGTGGAACCCCTATAGCGTTAGCTGGACTTATTATTAGTAAGTTTAAAACGCAACCTGAGGAAAACCGCACAGCCACAATGAAAGAGAAAGCTTATTGTTGTAGGAATAAATGCTGACAAATATTTGCATAAGTTAGGGTAGGAATGTGTTGAAAAAGTTTCCGGAAATATAAATTCGTCATAAAAAAGTGAATAAAATGAAAAAATAAAATATTGAAAAATCATAAAGAAAAACAAAATAAATATTAAAATAGAAATTAGATAAAGAGAAATATTACTAAAAGTACTAGAGATGATCTGGAGACAGCACTGGTGCATGATCATTGTGTATTTGTAAGTCTTCATAGTCGGTGTTGTTGTTTTCCTCGCAATGATTTAAGATTGGTTCATTGTTGTTGTGTTTCCTATGCTCTTCTTCGTTATTATTTATTTGCTTGTAGTTTGTGACAATTGAGTTAAGCATATCAATAGAGTTTGTGTTTACCGTTGTTGCATGGTCATTGCTATTTAATTTGATGTAAACAAATCCATTTGATGTAAAAGCAGAGAATAATTGTTTTTTGCGCCTAAGTCGAATCGCTTGTCGTAGGATGGTTCGGTTGCTTTTTGATAAACTCTCGTGGAAGTAAATCGGCATGTTCGAGTCTTCACCGAGATCCTTTAGACAAAATTGTCGCAAATTTGTTTTTCGAAAATCAGCAAATGACTTGAGTGTTAATTTAATTTCTGTCAAAATTGATTTTCGAAAATAATTTTGTTTTTTAAAGTTGGTAGTTTTTTCCCTGGGAAAAATTCGTTCCGAAAGAATTCCACGATAGATAACTAGAAATATATCTTGGGAATGGAATAGGGCCCAATATCATAACTGGGTGCAAAGAAATATGATAGCAAAAAATAAATGAAAATGCTAGGTCAGCAAAAATGACGTGGGAAACAGTTATGGGATTAATTTGCAGTTAGGCTTGAGGAATGTGGGAGGTATCAGGTTTAACTTTAAATGTGGAGTCTGGGATGTAACTATATCTATACATTATGAATAAGTAGTGATATATTATATAATCAAAAAAAAAATGTTTAATTAGCTAGAATATCACTTCAAAAACAATCAAAAACAATCCATTATATGTTTTTTTTTTTTTGAACACTGAGGTTTTGAAGTGGGGTGACATTTTTTTTTTCGTCGAGGCCACTGTAAAGACCTTTACAGCGATAACGGAACGAATTTTACTGGTGCCGAAAAAGAACTCAAACTGATGCTTTCTGAAGCCTGCAAAGATGAGCTACTGGCTCACCATCTTTCCGAAGACGGAACGATTTGGCATTTCAATCCTCCAGCGGCTCCTGACATGGGCGGTTATTGGGAAGCTGCTGTGAAACGCGTTAAATACAATCTACGTCGAACACTTGGTGAAAATCTCCTGACTTTCGAAGAATTTGCAACTTTATTATCCGAAATTGAAGCCTGCGTCAATTCGAGGCCACTGTGTCCTATTTCATCGGACGTGAACGACTTCAAAGTTCTCACTCCGGGTCACTTTTTGATCGGGGAACCACTCAAAACGATTCCGGAACCTGATATTAAATATTTTGAAGGGTGCCGTGTAATAACGCCAAGCGAAATAAGTCCAACTTGAAGAAATTGGTCTTATTTCACTTTCTTAAAGTGAAATAAGACCGACTTTTTAAAGTTGGCCTTATTTCGCTTTACGAAACTGAAATAAGGCCAAGTTGGCCTTATTTCACTTTCAACAGATGTGTTTATGTACAATTATACATACTCTTGTATCTTATGCAACATTTTTGATAAGAAAAAATTTTGCTTACAATACTTTATCTTTTTTGAATTAGTATTGTTCAGAAAGTAAATAAGAGAACATAAGAAACAAAATGTCAAACAAAATTCCAAAGTAATAAACAATTGTTTAAAAAAAGATCCTATTTCTGTTGTTCACAATTTGCCTGTAAATTGTTATCTTTTTGTAAAACAGTTTAAACAAAGTTTAAAGTAGTGACATGGCTCCAGAACGCTTGCGCGTGGATTAAGACATGTAACACATTATATGCTTACATCGTTTTGATCCTCGTTCTATTTTCTCTTGAAATAAATTTTGTCTGAATCGATACGGCAAACTTTTTTTCGGAGAAAGATTGTGAAAAGTTTAAAATTTCGTGCGAAAGAAGGTTTGCAATAAGAATAGTAATATAAGATTTTACATTTCAGGTAACATTAACTTTCTTAAGAATTCAGTCAGATAAAAATAATTTAGGATTTGGATCTTAAGACAAAAAATATTGTAGGTGCAATTTCTAGCGAGCGAAGCGAGCGTAAAAAATTTTGCCCAAAAGAGAATCAATTTGGGGTGTGAAAATAAAAAAATTCGCGCGAATTTTTTTATTTTCACACCCCAAATTGATTCTCTTTTGGGCAAATTTTTTTCCGCTCGCTTCGCTCCCAATGACCCAATGAAACCAAATGATCTTGAATGTTCCGAATCAGCATCATCCTCAGAAAAAAAAATATGTTCATGCATTGAACCAATCTTACTTACATGTTCATGAAAAAAGAAAGTATTATCAAGAACTGCTTGAAGTAACATGCGGGAACTACGCTTCAAGTTCCGTCTATCAGAACTCAGAACATGACATGGGGCATTGTTGGAGAGTTGATTTACAAAGGAAGTAATTTTGGAGGACTAAAAATTGTTTACGAAAAATCAGCTTCCAAGATCGTTGAACGGTATACCTGGACGTTACAACTCAGACATCAGCAAGCAAAGTACAGCGCATAGTAAGGTTTTGTTGTTTTGAGCAAGTCAACTATTATGTTAGAAGCATTGAAAAAATGTTTTTGACTAAAAACAGTAAAAACATTAGTTGGCCTAATTTCACTTTCGTTAAGTGAAATAAGACCAATTTGGTTTTATTTCTCAACAAAAGTTGCCCTTATTTCACTTTCTCAAAGAAAGTGAAATAAGACCAATTTCTTCAAGTCGGCCTTATTTCGCTTGGTGTTATTACACGGCACCATTTTGAAGGCCATCTTGTGAACAGATGGCACCGCATTTCGAATTTACGCCAGCACTTCTGGAGACGATGGAGTGCTGAATATCTCATCCAGCTTCAGCGACGTTCGAAGTGGAATCGGTCTTATCCCAACTTGAACATAGGTGACCTAGTCGTAAGGCGGCCAACTTTATAACAAGTTAATGCGGGACACCGACCCCTGTCCACAAAAATACTTGAAAATAGAAACAAACAAAACTACAACTGAATTAACATTTATTTTTAAAGTCATATTTTTCACATGAGTGGCATTTTTTTACAATTTCTGCATTTTGATTTAATATCTCTGAAAAGTTTTCACAACTGCCCATATTAAATTTAATAATAAGCATCGCGCGTAATGTATCCACTTTTAGTGACGACTTTTCGGATGTCCATAAGCTATTCATTAAGGAAAATACTCGCTCCGTAGGAGCGTTTGTTCCAGGCAAGCAGAGAAGGTACTGAATCATGGCTAAACAATTCTGGAACGGTACTTCGTTGTCTTTGAAATTGGAAAACCCACAAGCCCTCGGCTTTTGCCAGCTCTGCTTCTTTGTCCCCATATTTTTCGTGACGGAAGTAAGAAGTCAGTGAAGACGACGTACTTGCGGCGGCGGTAAGTGCTTTTTTATGTTTGTCCGATATCAAATGCCTTTGTAAGTCATGTCTTCCACCGTGAGCAACAGAAAATGTTCCATTACATTTGTTGCAACGCACTTCTGAAGGTGTTGAACACTTTTGCAAGAAAGGAAAATCGTTTTGTAAGTCATCGGTGAACTTACAAGTTCGCTTTTTCACGGTCGGCGGCATTGAAACAATTAAATTTTCTAGTGAAACTGAAAGAATACGAGTTAATGATTAAGGTTACTAACTTGTCACTTGTACTAACCTTCTTTACATCTGTGTGTTTTCTTTTCGTACACATGATTTCTGCCAAATTAATCTCCTTTGGTGAATTTGTGGAAAACGCACATGCACTCTCACCGTTCTTTAATTTGATCTTTTTTTTGCTTGTATTACACGCAAACACTCTCACCGTTCGTTATTTGAGCTAAATGTTTGTATTACACACGCATATACTCTCACTGTTCGTCAATTTGAGCTTGCAGACGGTCGTAATTTCGATGTGGAGTTCAACACTTTTATATTTATACGAGAAATATGACTGGATACGAGGAATGCGGGACATACGGGACACGTTAGATAATTTACGGGACTATTTTATTATTTATTGAAATGCGGGATTACAACTGTCATTACGGGACTGTCCCGGAGAATGCAGGACGGTTGGCCGCCTTACCTAGTCGTCATACGTGATGAAAACTTGCCCCCAACCAAATGGAAACTTGGTAGGATCACTAACACACATCCTGGCGATGACGATAAGGTACGTGTCGTTACAATAAAGACGTCTGATAGCTCTCTTACTCGACCCGTTGTTAAAGTTTCCCCACTTTTATCTATCGACAATGATGATTAAAAATGTAACCTTATTAGTTATTACTAATTATGTACTAGCTTTCTCTTTAATATTCGATTCTTAATAATCTTATTAGTCTATCCCATTCAATTATGATACTATATCTGAATTATTTTTCATCGCATTCTTTGATCTAAAAATTAAAGTTTTTTAAACTGAGTGTTTTTTGGAATCTTATTGATTTGAAATAATTTTCGATGTATAATCTTTTTGAGTTCACGTATTAATTTAGTGATATTTATTTGAACTAATTTGTCAATTTGTTCCAAGGCGGGCGGAATGTTCACGCCAAAACATACAATTGTATTTTCAGTCTTGTACGAACTGTGCACCAATACGGTTGTCCCAGCATTCTACTTAATCATATATTTATTTAGTTGTAAGTTGTTAATATGAAATAAAAAAGTAAAAAAAAAAGTAAATTTACAGTGTTTTAACACCCCATATCTTTCATTTTGAATGATGAACTTAAAGCTTCTTTTAAGTTTTCTAAAGTTGAGGTTTCATTCCAAAATATCGAAAAATCGTCAACGTAAATATATCCTATTAAGGCCGTGTCCGAATTCAGTTAAAAATGGGTTAAAATTTGACGTTTGGTTAAATTTTGACACTTCGCATTATTTGACTAGCTGCTGAGCAGGTTAAAATATGACAGTAGTGGTTAAAAATTCATCCATTTTTATTTTTTAACCACAATTCATCCAATTCGGACACGGCCTAAGTTTAGTTGTTCATTAAAGTAGATACAAGGATCCATTTTAGACTTTCGCAAGCCAAACTTATTTAAAACCCCATCAAGCTTAATATTCCATTGTCTCCCAGCTTGTTTCAGTCCATAGATAGCTCTCTTGAGTCGACATACTCGTCCCGTGCCATCATCAAAACCATCAGGTTATTAAATGAAAATTTCTTCTTCTAGGTTAACTTTGCAAAAATGCAGTAACAACGACCATTTGGTCAACCTTCAAGTTTTGTTGCACAGCAAGAGCCATCAAATACCGAATCGATGAATATCTAACGACTGGAGAATACGTTTCATTATAGTCAATACCAAACTGTTGACTACAACCTTTGGCAACAAATCTAGCTTTGTATCGAGTTATGTTACCTTCTTCCTCTTGTTTCGTAGAAAAAACCCACTTCGCTTTTAATATCTTACGATTTTTCGGAAGGTTAACCAATTCCCAGGTATTTTTTGCTTGTAAGGAATTCATTTCACTCTGCACAGCATCTTTCCAATCGTTTGCATTCTCTCTAGACATTGCCTTATTGTAAGTTAACGGATCTTCATCTTCGTCCATTCGTGATACATAAGATACGCAACCTTCGTTCACTCTTCGTTTTGATATGCGGGATGATCGACGTAATTGAATTTTTTCAACCTGTTGATCTGCCTCTTCGTCATCACCCAAGTTGCCATCGCCATTCATTTCGATTCTTCCATTTTCAAGATTGTTTTGAAGTACTTTCTCTACCCTCACTGAATCAAAATCTTGTACAACATGAATTTGATTCATGATTGGCAAGTAGTTTTCGTAAAAATAACATCTCGACTTATTTTAAGTTTCTTGGAAATCGGCATTGCTCTTTCGGAATGTGTGCCATTACTCTTGATCCGAAAATTCTCAGATTTGAAAGATCCACTTTCAACCCTGACCCTACCTCTTCTGGTGTTGTATCTTTCCAAGTTGAACAGACTGATTGGTTGATCAAGTAAGCTGCCATGTTGCAAGCTTCAGCCCAGTAAACTCTATCAACTTCGGCATCAAACATCATGCACTTTGCACGTTCAATTATGGTCCGGTTCATTCTCTCTGCACACCCATTTTGCTGTGGAGTATGTGCATTGAACCGTGTTGATGTTGTATACCATTGGCTTTGAGGAAACTTTGAAATACTTTCGAGAAATATTCAGTGTCATTATCTGTTCTAAACGTTTTAATTTTCATTTCAGTTTGATTGTCAACAAAAGACTTAAACTCTTTGAAAATACCAAACACTTCAGTTTTTTGTTTTAAGAAATTTACAAAAACTTTCTTAGAATAATCATCGATAAAGCTTAATAAATACCTGGCAACTCCTATTGACTTCGTTTCCATCGGGCCAATCAAATCCGAATGAATAAGTTCCAATAGCTGTGTTGACTTGCTTTCACTAGACTTGAATGGTGGCCTAGCATGCTTTCCTTCAGCACACACTTGACAATTTTGCAAACCAACCTCTTGATCCTTGAAATGGATTCCTGTCACTGCTCTCATCTCATCTTGCATAAGCTTTGATAATTTAAATGTCAAAGTCTTCGGTGCCATGTAACAGCAGTATTGATTTCACCCTCTGATAACATGCACATTGATTCCTGGTTCCGAATCTTGTAGACTCCATTCTCAGCTTTGCATCTTGCAACTATCCTGTCATCTTTGTTATAAATAGTACATTTTTCCTTATCAAAAACAACACTGTTATTTTTCTGAACTAATTGGTGCACTGATAACAAATTCGTTGTTAGATCAGGAACAAACAATACATCCTTCACTTCAATGGCATTATTGTTTATCACAATGCTAGCATCACCAACACATATGACTTGCATCCTCGAATTATTTGCTGTTTTGATTTCATCAACCTTTGACTTTTCGCAATTATGCAACAAATTTCCATTAGGTGTCATATGGTTCAAAGCTCCACTATCGAGATACCATTCAGAGCATTGTTTCCTACCATTACAAGCTAAAAAAGCATATTTAGTTGTTCCAGTTCTAGTTTTGTGTTCAGAAGTTCTTTTCGATTTGTCTGGACATTCAGAACTCTTGTGCCCTTTTACACCACACGTATAGCATTTGATAAATTTTGGTCTTTTATTTTCTTTCTTCACCAAATTTTTACCTGATTCTTCTTTTTCAAACTGCGTATCAAGAAGCTTCATCTTAATCTCATCAGCAGTAAACTTTTGAACGTTTCCTTCAAAACTCATAATAAGGGGTTTGTATTCTTCAGTTAAACCAGCCAGTAAGATCGCTGCCAACCATTCATCACCGATGTTTAATCCAATACATGTTAACTTACCTGATGTTGACATTATCTGATCAATATAACATTGCATGTTATCACATTGATCAAGCCGTATGGATATCAACGTTCGTAAAAGCCCAATTTTTCGCAACAGACCTCTATCTTCAAACATATTTTGAAATGTTCGCCAAATTTCCAACACGGACTTACAATGTCTAATATGAACATATAATTCTGGTTCAACAGACAAAACAAGCATAGTTTTGGCTTGACTAAGTATCTGTAGATCCTTTTCTTTCGCTTCTGTTGGGTTTTCACCGGAGACCTCAATACAATCTTGAAGCTTGTTGAATTCAAGATAATTTTGCATGGCAAAACTCCAATTGAAAAAGTTCTCACCGCCTCGCAACTTCTCAACCGAAAAACCTTCATTCTTGGTAGTCATCTTCTTGTATTCTTTATTCTTTATTTAATAAATCAATATACAAATCTCTTGAAAATTTCCAGAAAAGTTTTCTTCAGTTTCTTCAGTTTCCTCCTGGGCCCATAACCTATTGAGAGAAACACAGTGTATCTTGCTGAGGCAGTTTACAGAATGAATTTATTTTTCTCAACATATGAAAATAATTTTACAAATATTTATATTTTATATATATTACTCCATTTGATACACAACAAGTATAATATGAACAAGTAATTATATTATTTCAACAGCATTGCATTCGTCTACGGCTGACATTTGTTTGAACTACTTCGTTGATAGAAAGTAGCCGTGTCAGCACATAGTGTCGACGTCGTCGTCGTCGTCCTTTTAAATTCTCGTAATAACTTACCTAACGGCACATTCGCATAACAATGCATGCCTAAAACCATTCTCATGCCGTTTTTGTTTATCGTTTGTTTATCCATTCAACACTCAGATGGACTCAAATTCCCACATTCCTACGAGCATAAACACCAAAACTCCAGACACGTTTATGCTATACCTAATCAACTTCCATCTACAGATGCAAGTTTGTGTGTAGATATCTGAATGTGCCGTCTTCAGACAGACGTCACCTAAGCCCTTACCTTTTTCACCCCCCACATTCCCGTTACCTAACGGCACATTCGCATAACAATGCATGCCTTAAACCATTCTCATGCCTTTTTTGCAATGGCAAGCGTCTATACCCCTTTTCCCTTTAACACTCAGATGGACTCAAATTCCCACATTTCTACGAGCATAAACACCAAAACTCCAGTCACGTTTGTGCTATACCTAATCAACTTCCATCTATAGATGCAAGTTGAATGTGCCGTCTTGACTGTTTGGTAACCAGATTTTTAAACAGAAAATCTGGTTTGCAAATCAACCAAGACTGATTGTAAACCAGATTTTTAAACAGAAAATCTGGTTTGCAAATCAACCAAGACTGGGGCCCTACTATGTAACTCGATTCTACAATAAAATCGGTCGAATTCGAAAAATTGGTACTATGTATCTTTTTAACTACTTTCGAACAAACGAGAATCGAATAGCTCTATTAGTGCCAATTATATTCTTATGAACTTTCGAATAATCGAGGAACTACGTAACTCGAAAGTAGAACTCAAAACAAGGCAAAATCGAAAATAATCACTCTACATCAAAAGTGTTTGCGAGCAGATCGGCTTAAGAAGTTTGTTTTGTAATAATGTAAGTAAAAAGGTTTTTTAACACTTAGTTTCAATGAAATATTGTTCAAAAGATACATGAAGGCATCTTTTGAAGAGCGGCAGTTTTGAACAAAGCTGCGATTAAGTCATTTTATTGGATAAAAATGTCTTAAGTAAATACTCCAATGTTAAAGCTATTCTCCCTACGCTCCATTAGATTTATTTCTAATCCGCCTTTGTTCAATTTGTTGAATTTTGTCTGAATGCAAGTTTTACCAAATCGCGACACTTCATATTTTTGTAGGGTTATCCAATAGGGACGGGTTGATTTTGATGTCTCGTCACGGCCATATTGTTTCTTTGCTCTCTGTTAAAATATTATCTTTTATTTAGTCACTCAGGACTACAAATCAAGATGGCAAGTAACAGCGTCGAGCAATACGGGAAAATGATAAAACTTTATTATCAGAATGGGTGTTCTCTTAAGGATGCGAACGCTGTGCCCTTTTAATGGGGTACATGGTCGTCCTTCCAAGTGCACTGTTCAACGTATAGATAGTGGTCAAATTCGAGTCCACCGGCTGAGTGAACAACCAGCCAATAGCCGTACTTTAACGAAAAGCAAGATCTGCCGAAAATAACGCCACTATTCGTGAAAGTCTGCAGCAGTATCTGAAGCAGTAAATTGCGCGGACCTAAAAAACAACTTTATGGATGCCATCGACCGAATTCAGCCGCATACATGCGAGTTAATACCACTGAACAAACAACCCAAGATACCATACGTCGAACAGATGTAAATCCAAAATTCCCAAACAATAACCGTAATCCGAACCACCATATGTCAACAAAGAAAGATAACACAGCAACCCAAACATCATCGCTATCTCGAAAGATACCAAACGCTGACCATTCAAAATTCCCAAACAATAACCGTAATCCGAACCACCATATGTCAGCAAAGAAAGATAACACAGCAACCCAAACATCATCGCTATCTCGAAAGATACCAAACGCTGACCAGATGGAAGTAATAAAAATAAACATGGAAAATTCCCAAGGAATGGCTTGGCTTCATCTAGATCGAAACACATATAAATATAGGTTCAGGAGAAAACGAAATTGTCCTTAGTACAGTTAAAATATCGTAGACAGTAAGATCGACTTAGCTCAGAACCAGACTTACATGGTTAATAATAGTACTAAGCAACCCTGTAACTTTGTCTAAGAAATAATAAAGTAAATAAAAAATATAAAAAGAAAATAATATTTTTTTTTAAATTCTTTCGCGAATGTTACAGTTTAACTGGGGGCTCAACCGGGATACCAATTTAACGTAATAAATTAATTGGAAATCGAAAAACAGATATTTTTTACATATCTGCGGTAGTTATTTTTTTTTAAACATTTAAATAATTCAGTGTAAAGTTTAGTCGCGATTAAACCTTTTCACGTCGGCACGAGTATAAGCTAACGGGCTTTTACATCCAACACGGAAAACTGTCGACATTTCGATTTAACCCAGCCAAACAACAAAAGAAGACAACTTTAAAGTCAACATATCCACAAGGATTCAAAAGAAGAAAAAGTAAGAAGTTTAAATTTAATAAAAAAGTGAAGTGTAAAATTATCAAAAAAATCAAGATGTCACAAGAAGATAAAATCAATCAGCTTGTTTCGCAAATGGAGGGAATGCAACTTATAATAGATAAGATGCGAAAGGAAGCAGGAGAACGACTCATGAAACTCGAATCCCACGCTAATATACGGAGCAATGTGACAGTGTACTCAGATATAGTACCGAATTACACATCCCCCAACGACATAAAAATGACGTTATTCCAAAGTTTGCCTCAATTCAAAGGAGACATAGACGAGTATAGAAGCTGGAGAAAACAAGTATGGAACGCCATGGACAGCATTAAAGAACACACAGCTCATAACAACTATTTCGAAGCATTGGGAATAGTTCGAACAAAAATCACTGGCCCAGCATCCCACATATTAATAAACAGTGATACTAAAAATAATTTCTATGCAATCATAGACCGCTTGGACTTCACGTATGCGGACCAAAGGCCATTATATGTTCTTGAAGCAGAAATGTGTGGAATCGAGCAACGTAACTTGTCTTTGCTAGAATACCACGACAAGATTACACAATCTTTGAATTTAGTCATCTCTAAAATAGATATGACTTATAAAAATCACGAAGCAGCAACTGCATTAATTGGTGAAATAAAGACGAAGTCAGTAAGGACATTTATTATGGGAATAAACAACGGATTTACAAAGTATACGTTATATCAACATAATCCAAAGAGTCTGAGTGAAGCTTATGCAATCGCAAGTACAATATACCATGATAATAAATATCAGAAATTAGAGACAAGCAGTAAACCAATGATAAGAAGAGATACCCAGCATTTTGTGCCAAATGCTACGAGATACCCACAACAACATATGCAGCCACAAAGGAAATTCGAATCGCCTCAACCAATGGAGTTAGGGTCAAGTACATACAGAAGACCTTTTCAAAATAATAGTAACCAAAGACAACAATACAACGATCAAAGAAATAATTATTATAACCCGTTCAGAGGACATCAAAATAATCAATATAGAAACAATAATTCCTATCAAAATAATCAAAGTGATGTGAAACGAGAAGCAGATAAACGAAATCGAGATGATACTCAACAAAGTAACAACAACCATGTACCCAACAAGTTCCAGAGAGTGAATCATCAGGTGAAGGAAGATTTAGATGACACTGGTGACAACGTATCAAACTACTCAGCGGAAGAAGATCTGGACACAGCTTATTCCGAGGAACATCAGTTTTTTCACGATACAACGGACTCCCTTGCCTAAGTCCGAATGATAAAAAAACGGGTAAGAAAATAAATATTTTAATTGGTACGGGTTGTACAAACAATTATATAAGTAAAAATTGTAAGATAGGCACAAGTGTTCCAATAAAACAAGTTATTAGTAAAAGTATACACGGTGAAAGTATTATTAAAAGTAAAAAAATATTTAAATTATACGGACATATTTTGAACTTTTATGAGATGGATAGTTTAAAAGAATTTGACATGATTCTAGGAGATTCAGGTCTTAGGCAAATGAAAGCCAAAATAGATTTCTTTGCATATAAATTTACATATTCAGTAAAACATAATCTACAATTAATAAATTATATAACAGGAGACACGGAAGGTAAACATGAATATAATAAGAAAATAGACTTTATAATGCAAAGAAATGAAAACACTTCTGAAGGATTACCCTTTACTACAACCATAGAGGCAACAATAAGGACCTCAAATCCAGATCCAATATGGACAAAGCAATATCCTTATCCCATATCGGATAATGATTTTGTCAATAAAGAATTGGAAAAATTATTAAATGATGGAATTATACAAAGATCAAGAAGTCCTTATAACTCTCCAATTTGGACAGTGCCCAAAAAAGGACTAGACGAAAATGGTAAACCAAAACGTAGAATGGTAATCGATTTTCAGAAACTTAACGCTCAGACGATTACTGATAGACATCCGATACCTGATGTATCCATGACATTACAAAATTTAGGAAATGCTAAATATTTCTCGGTTATTGATTTGGAATCCGGATTCCACCAAATAAAAATAAAACAGTCAGACAGAGAAAAAACAGCATTTAGTGTGAATGGCGCCAAATATGAATTTGTTAGAATGCCGTTCGGGCTTAAGAATGCTCCTGCTATATTTCAACGTTGTGTTGACGATATACTGCGAGAATTTATAGGCAAGTTTGCATATGTCTATATAGACGATGTTCTCATATACTCGAATACACCAGAAGAACATATAACACATATATCTATAATAGCAGATGCTCTATATAATGCAAACATGAAATTGAGTAGTGAAAAAAGTAAATTTTTCCAAGATTCCGTAGAATACTTAGGGCACGTTATAAAGCATAAAGGAATAACAGTAGATCCAAATAAAGTAGAAACTATTAGAGAATAACCTTTACCTACTAACCTAAAAGAACTTCGTTCATTCTTAGGGCTAGCTAGCTATTATCGTAAGTTCATAGAAAATTTCGCACATATCACGAAGCCATTAACAATATTTTTAAGAGGAGAAAATGGTATGGTGAAAAAGAACCAAAGTGAGAAAATGTTGATTGAATTAGATGAAGCAGCAATAAATGCTTTTAATTTATTAAAAAAGAAACTACAAGGGGAAGTTGAATTATTTCAACCTGATTTTAGTAAACCAATAGAACTTACTACAGATGCAAGTAATTTTGCAATAGGTGCAGTTCTATCACAGAATAG
The DNA here is from genome assembly GCA_943590905.1 of Sphaerophoria taeniata. NCBI lineage: Eukaryota > Metazoa > Arthropoda > Insecta > Diptera > Syrphidae > Sphaerophoria > Sphaerophoria taeniata. Next base: position 268,560,575 of record OX016540.1, read on the forward strand.
AAAACCTATTACTTTTATCAGTAGAACTTTATCAGAAACCGAACAAAATTATGCTACGAACGAGAAAGAACTCTTGGCAGTAATATGGAGCTTACAAAAACTCAGAAATTATTTATATGGTATAGCAGATCTGACAATCCTAACAGATCATCAAAGCCTGATATACAGCATATCAGAAAAAAACCCAAACAGTAAGCTAAAGCGTTGGAAAAACCTTATCGAAGAATACGGTGCAAAAATAGTATACAAACCAGGCTACCAAAATGTTGTTGCAGATGCGTTGTCACGAACAAATCTAAAAATAAATATGAACACACAAGAACAAAGTACTTCAGATCATAGTATGAGTAGTAGTCCGGGCGATAGATACAGTGTTACAACGAAACCATTGAACACATATAAAAACCAAGTTATAATAGTTAAACAAAGGAACAGTGTGTACCATACAAAAATAGAAACGTTGTTTGAGACAAATTCTCGGTTTACGATAACGTATGGGGACATAAGTACAGTCCCACAGGGACTCAAATCTATATTGAACCCAAATCAGGTAAACGCTATCTATTGTGAAGAGATTGTATGGCATGAGATCGTACCGGTCATAAAATCTAATTTTGAAGCATACAAAATTATACACACCCAAAAACTTCTGGAGGATATTCAAAACAAAACATTACAAACACAGATAATAAAAGATATACATTCAAGAGCTCATAGAAATGCAAGAAATAATATATTAGAAATTCAGGAAAAATATTATTGGCCAAACATGAACAAAGAAGTAGAACGATTTTGCGCCGAATGTTTGAATTGTAATAAAAACAAATACGAACGTAAACCAAAAGAGCAAATAATTGGACAGACCCCAATACCAAGTAAAGCGGGCTTAAGCATATCCATGGACATATTTTATATAGATAACCATATGTACCTTACAAGTATAGATAGATACAGTAAACATCTAAACATCAGAAATATAATAGATAAAAACAATTTCAGTAAAGTATTAGAAGAAGTCATAACACAACTATACCCATACATAGAAGAAGTCATGACAGATAACGAGAATATCTTTTGCATGCCTACAAGTAAAATTATCTATAACCGCTACTCGATTCAACACAAAACCAGTCCTGTATTGCATTCTCAGAGTAACGCCCAAATAGAGAGGGTACATAGCACAGTAATAGAGCTAACGAGACTCCTAGCAGAGGAACATAAATCCAAGGCCAGTGACGAAATTTACAACGCGGTGAAACAGTATAATAGTACGATCCACAGTGTCACCGGGAAAAGACCAAACGAATTGTTCTTCGAAAGGCATGTTCATTGTGAAACAAAACAATTACTAAAAAACAATCAGGACAAAGTGCTAAAATACCACAATAAAAATAGGGTAAATAAAGTAGTTGAAAAGGGTGATAAAGTGTTTGTCAAAACAAAAAACAGGAATAAAAATAAACCTGTTTACAGAGAAGTAATTGTGGAAGAAAATAAAAACAACGTTATTTTAACGAAAAACAATAAAACTTATCATAAAGATGACATCCGCCAACGAATTATTAAAAATAACAATGTGGTTAATAATGGTAATATACCAAATAAACCGCATACAGGGCCAAGTGGTTCAAAACAATAATACCACTGAAATCCTTCCTCTTAAAGAAAGTAAATTCGTGCTTTTAGAAACTGATCCGGTCTATTTATTCAATTCAACAAAGTTCTTATACCATATAACAAACATAAGTAAGTTGTTAGGACCAGTCCCCGATCATGTTGAAGTAGTTAAGCTAAATGAGGAGGAAAAATATTTAATAAACAAAATAGCACATAGTATTGAACAGTTAGAAACACATCACAAAACAAAAAGAAGTTTAGATTTCATTGGAACTGCAGTAAAGTTCATAACTGGAAATCCAGACGCTTACGACTTAAAAGAAATCAAAACAACATTAAATAACATCATAGAAAATAATAATAAGCAAGTAATAATTAACGAGCACTTTGAGGAATTCTTCAAAAATATCCGTTCTTATGAAAATCATAGAGTTCTTATATTAAGAGAAACATTAGAACAAATTAATAACTTATTGGAAACAATAAACTTTGCTAAAAAAAGGAACATTTGTGTCTAAAAGCATTGACATTAAAGATATAAGAGAAATTGTAAAAAATGAAAAAATAAATGTACCCGTAATTAATATTTTAGAGTATTCAGAAATTCACATGCTAAAATATCAAGATTTATATGTAACAATATTCAAATATCCTATAATATCACACAAATGTAAATTTTTCAAAGTTGTCCCTTTAGAATTCAGACATGGGAAACTTGTTTTAGATTCAAATATTGCACAATGTAAAAACTTCTTAAGAGTAAATAAATGTAAGGAATTTTTGAATTCCAATATATGTAAACTTGTAAAAATTAAAGACAATTGTACAACAAATGTGTTAGAAAATGAAGAATCCAATTGTAAAGTGATTCAGGAACAAAATGAGCAGGTCAGACAATATACTGACGACTCAATAATAGTATCAGGTTCGAATAAAATAAATAATGAAACAGTTTTTGGAACCCATTTAATTAATAAGTAAATCGGTTATTATAAACGATATAGAATACAGAAATGAAAAAGAAACAATATTACAATATGCAAAAAATAAAAATCAAGATAATATTTACATAAATGAAATACTGGAATCAGAATCGAAACTTAAATTTAATAATATAAAATCACTGAAAAAATTTATATTGCCACTGGAGCAACATCCAATACTATACACATTTTATACAATAATCCTAATAAGTATTATAATGTTTAGCGTATCAATATATTCAAAAATACAAAAACGAATAAGTGAAAAAAGAGCTGTTCAAAACCAAGTAGAATATTTTAAAATGTTAAATAGGTTTGGAATTAATAATAGTGAGGACACTATATTTTAACCAAGGGGGGAGTTAATACCACTGAACAAACAACCCAAGATACCATACGTCGAACAGATGTAAATCCAAAATTCCCAAACAATAACCGTAATCCGAACCACCATATGTCAACAAAGAAAGATAACACAGCAACCCAAACATCATCGCTATCTCGAAAGATACCAAACGCTGACCATTCAAAATTCCCAAACAATAACCGTAATCCGAACCACCATATGTCAGCAAAGAAAGATAACACAGCAACCCAAACATCATCGCTATCTCGAAAGATACCAAACGCTGACCAGATGGAAGTAATAAAAATAAACATGGAAAATTCCCAAGGAATGGCTTGGCTTCATCTAGATCGAAACACATATAAATATAGGTTCAGGAGAAAACGAAATTGTCCTTAGTACAGTTAAAATATCGTAGACAGTAAGATCGACTTAGCTCAGAACCAGACTTACATGGTTAATAATAGTACTAAGCAACCCTGTAACTTTGTCTAAGAAATAATAAAGTAAATAAAAAATATAAAAAGAAAATAATATTTTTTTTTAAATTCTTTCGCGAATGTTACAGTTTAACTTGCGCCAAATCCATCGCTGTTTCGCGCCACTTAGCCATTTGAACAATGCACACATGATGTCATTGATAGGGCTTTCAAATAAAGATGAAACCTTATTGATTTCTCATATACAACATGCGTGTTATTCAATTTTCAAATCGAGTCGGCCTTAAAAGGTTTTCGTTTAATATTTTATTTTAAAGTTCATACAATTTTTTCCACAGCAAATATTTTTATTTTTTGAAAATTATGTCAAAATATCCGAGTCTCGTTCGAAAATCAAAAATTTGCTAGCAAGTAGCTTGGCATTATTGGCATTCTATTCTACTTTCATACGTAGTACGATTTGAAAGTAGAATCGGAAATGAGTTTCGAATAGAATCAAAAGTAGGTTAGGTTAGGTTAGGTTACAGTGGCTGTGGATTCAGAATCCACACACTTAGGCCAAAAGAAAAGGCCCATTGTGATACCACATGAATCTAGAGAATTACTTCTTACTAGTCGAACCATTTTGAGCTTTTTATAAAGCGAAGAAGATATTTGATATCCTTATTAGCTAGTTCACTGGGGTTATCATAAAAGTATTCTCCCAGATGAAGTTTGCGTCTTAGTGAAAGAGCAGGGCAAGTGCAGAGAAGGTGAGAGATTGTTTCCTCTTCTTCCTCATCCATACAGCTCCTGCAGAAATCATTTGAGGCTACACCAAGTCGTATTGCGTGTCTGCCTATAAGACAGTGTCCCTTAAGGACACCTATCAGGGAGCTAATATGAAGTCTGCTTTGAGATAACAAGTCTTTAGAGCGCTTTAAGTCCAGTGAAGGCCATATGAGTTTTGTAGCTGTGCACGTTGGTAAATTGTGCCACATATAGTTTGTTATCGTTAAAGCTGCTTCTTTTAGCAAAAAATTACATGTAGCTATCGGTATACCTATCTTCCTATCTATTTAACCTGAAAGGGAAATAGGCATGACGGTTCCATTTTTAGCGAGCTCATCGGCTCTACAATTTCCTTGATGTCTCTGTGACCCGGCACCCAACAGAGGTAAATGTTAAATTGCTGCGCCATCTCCATCAGAGACGATTGACAATCGAGGGCCGTTTGAGATTTGGTTGAGACACCGTCGAGAGATTTAATAGCAGCCTGACTGTCAGAGAAGATGCGGATATCAGAAGTTGATATCACGTTTTCTCTTAGCCAGGAGAGAACCTCTTTGATCGCTTAAATTTCCGCTTGGAAGACGCTACAATGATTAGGGAGGCGGAATGAGATGCTTGGATTAAGCTTTTCTGAGTACACACCACTACCAACTCCATCACTTGTCTTGGATCCATCTGTATAAAAATGAATGCCTTTGTCATCCAGAAGTTTTTTGTCTTCCCATTCGTCTCTGGATGGAATGGATATCTGGAAGTTTTTACCAAATTGGAGTTTTGGAATGGTGTAGTCTATGTACTTTGGTATAGAACCGAAGAAGTTCAAAATGATGGAGTGTCCCACATTATTGTTGGTCCATTGAGATGAGGCGTTGAGTCTTATAGCTGTACTCGCTGCCACTTGTTTGCTAAAAATGTCGAGGGGTGTCTAACGCTGCTGAGGGTGTGGTTCTCAATGCCCCGCTTATGCAGAGACATGCAGTGCGTGGGACTCTGTTGAGTTTGTGGCAGTAAGTAACTTTCTCCAGTGCAGTCCACCATACTGCAACCCCATACATGAGTATTGGTCGGATGACCGATGTGTATAGCCAATAGGTTATGCGAGGTTGAAACCCCCATTTGCTTCCTATGGCTTTCTTGCAGGAGAAAAAAAGCTACTGTAGCTTTATAAACTCTTTTTTGAATGTTAGATTTCCAACTTAATTTTTTGTCTAATATCAGACCAAGATATTTGGCTTCATTGGTAAAAAGTTAGTGGTACACCTTTTATTGAAGGGGTTGCAATTACTTGGATCTTGTATTTTCGTGTAAAAAGGACGAGGTATGTTTTTTGAGGATTAATACCAAGTCCACAGCGATCAGCCCATCTAGTGAGCATATTAAGTGCGTTTTTGAGGAGGTCTCTCAGGGTATTAGGATGTTTTCCTGTGACGGCCGGCGATAGCAACATCTTCGGCATACGCAATAACTCTGTAGCCTTCCTTCTCGAGGGATATTAGCAGTTCGTTAACTACTATGTCCCACAAGAGAGGAGACAGAACACCACCTTGCGGAGTGCCTCTACTGACAGACCTTTTCGTACATCGTACAAATCCCCCATCTTAGAGTTGATGATCCTGCTTTTTAGCATTAGATTAATCAACTCACAGAGTCGACGTTTAGGGTCGTCATAACAGAAGTGATAGCAGATGTGTCAACGTTGTTGAAAGCACCTTCAATATCCAGGAAGGCAACCATAGTATATTCCTTTTGCTCTAGGGAGTATTCGATAGTTCTTACCAGAGTATGCAGAGCTGTTTCTACCGATTTCCCTTTGCAGTAAGCATGCTGAGACTTCGATAGCCCCTTATCAATGCTATTACGTATATAGATATCAATCAATCTTTCCAGCGTTTTGAGAATGAAAGATGATAGGCTAATAGGTCTTAGATCTTTAGGGTTGACATGCGAGCATTTGCCCGCCTTGGGAATGAATACTACCTTTACTTCTCTCCATCGCTGAGGCATATAGACCCATTGAATAAGAAGTACAGGAAGCGGTGTAAGCTACACGCACAGTGTTCGTGAGTGAAGCAACAAAAATTTCTTATGGTGTTAAATAGGGGGCATTCATCTGTCAAACTGAGCATATGCTGTCATTTTGCTGAGCTGTAATTGGTCAAATGTTGTTTTGTATTTTCATCTGTCAAAAAAACAAAAACTCGAGTTCAGGGGCGCATTTATTTTTGTTGGTGATTGTAAGGCGCTACACAATTTCTTGTGTTTTTTAACACTTGATCAGTTTGTTCATAGAATGCGCTCTCTAAAACGACCTTAAGAAGGACAATAAATATGACGAATTAAGGATGAAAAATGAAGAAAATGTAACGAAAAATAAAAAAAGAAATAATAAAACTCGTGCATGTACATCTTGAACGTTAAAACACCATGTAGTCCAAAAAAAAGAATTGAAATTGAAAAATTAAATTGATGCACAATCTTGATTCAATCATATTTCGCTTGGCGCCCCTGAGATTAACCATTCAACTGCCGACCAGCCCTGTTGTAATGCGTTTGTGTTTGTGAAACTCACACTACTTAGAAAAATGCTTCACTTCTTTTTCATAAGACCCCTTCCTGTACTTCTTATTCAATGTATAGACCAGATCTAGACAACTTTTGAACATCATCTCAATGATGGGCAAAGTTATATCGATGGCGATGGTATGTTGTAGTTTAGCTGGTATGATTTGATACTTTTTTCGAATCTGTAAATATCCAATTCACACTCAGAGATAAACGCTTGGCGCTTAGCTTCACCATTTTCTTCTATATTAAGCAAACATTTTTCTACGGGCTCCGAAGCTGCTTTACCCGATGAAATATTGATTTACAAATCTTTTGGCACTCTTGAGTCGAATGGATTTATAAATGCATCAAAAGCGTCAATAAAATTTCGTAACTGCTTAGCATTATTTTTTATAGCATGATTGTGAGCTCGGTCGAAACGTCTTGCTCTTTCTGCAGGCCCAAATCTTTATACATTGTCGATCTGATATCGTGACTGCGAGCCCATCGTTGACGTGCAGAAATTGAATTCGTAAAATGTATTATACCAGTGAGTTTCCTAGCTGCATCAGCGTTTATTGTTTGTTCAAGAACAAGATCAATTGGTTGTTTAGAAAAGGGCTTATTGGTTCTTCGAATACCAAAAAAACCTTCTTGGAATTCTTCATACAAATCAGGATGAGTTTCGGCGACCGACGTTTAGTAAATTTGAGCAGTATTCAACAGTCCAGCGAGCATAGTTCGGTTGGCTAAAGAAAAAAAATAAATTTGTGATCTTTGATAATACGTATTTGAACAGATCAAAATCTCCAATACGAATACTTCGCGATAGAGTTAGATAATTAGATATATAGGGTGTCCCAATAAGAGCGCACTTTTTAAAATTGGAATAATTTCTTTGTCATGCAAGTGGGAACTCTGAAATTTGGCAGATGTCACCTCTGCTTGTTCCGATTAGTAAAAATGGAGCGCTTTTTGAAAGTACTACACGCTATAATGGTAAAAACTCGTTACAAAAATGAGGAAAGTTACGCTTCGCAAACTTCACCAAATTTTCAGTCGAGAGAGTGTACCTAATATGTCAACCATTCGAACAGTGGTCAAAAATTGAAGAAACTCGGTCAATTATGGATGATAAGGATCCTTTGCGTCAACGTACTGGTCGGTCTCTTGAAAACATTGCGGCTGTAAACGAGAGTGTTGTCGAGAACCCGAAAACATCAATTCGACAGTGACTGTGAACGGCATTCGTTACAGGAATGTAATAACGGACTTCTTGTGGCCTCAACTGGACGGCATGAATCTGTACAACATGTCGTCGCTTGGATAAATGTTTGTCGTATGTGAAAAATTTGGGTTTTGAGGTTTAAATGCAGTTTTGGTAATAGATTTTTTGCCTACAATTCTGTAAAATCCGTTTTTTTATATTTGGCTTAGTTCCCGAGATATTCAGTGTTCTTTTTGTCGTATCTCCAAGGTCACTAACGATTTGAGTCATTTTTTTGTCGTATGTGTAACCCTGCGGCCACACGAGCAATTTCTGGTCAGCAAGTAGCGTACATATATTTTTTGTCAAATCTCTATCGGTGTACTTTGTGTGACGTAGGTGTAACAATACTATGTACTATTAATACTAAATGGTAACACTTAGTCTAGTAACTATCGTATTGTTAAGCATACACATATAATAAAGTTCAGTTGATTATCATACGTCGTGCGTTCTTCATCTCTCTCATCACATGGTGTCTGTGGTCTTTTCATAAAATAATAATTAATTTGTGAAAATGGCTACCAATAATGTCAATAATAATTTCGAATCCGGTGTCAACATCAAGCCCCCAAAACCATTAGAAGTAAACAGTAAAAATGTTGCTCTAGCATGGAAAAAATGGCTACAACAATATAGATGGTTTGAAACCGCGTCTCAGTTAAATAAAAGGGCTGCTGAAATACAGGTTGCCACTTTTATGTCAGTCTTAGGACCTGATGCTGTAGACATTTATAACTCCTTCACACTTTCTCCAGAAGAAAGCAAAAATTTAGCAATTTTAACGTCTAAATTCGAAGAACATTTTGCCCCTAAAATAAGTATTACCTTCGAAAGGTACGTATTCAATAAAATGATCCAAAACGAAGAAGAGCACTTCGACGATTTTTATACGCGCATAAAAAATCAGGCAAAAAAATGTGAGTTCGGTTCGTTGTTGGATTCCCTGATACGTGATAAAATCGTTGTAAGCATCCATAGCGACGCGATTCGAGAAAAGTTATTAGAAAAGGCAGAGGTATCACTTGATGATACAGTTAAAATTTGTAGGGCAAGTGAAATAGCGGCGAGTCAACTCAAAGAATTACATAGAAACGAAGAAACGGTGCATGCAGTTACGAAATATAAGAACAAGTACGAAAAAACGAAGAAGCCGATAAATAAACAAGGCGATGTAAAAAATGAATTTTTCTGTCGAAGGTGTGGAACTACTCACGCACGAAAAAACTGCCCAGCATTCAATAAAATTTGCAACAAATGTGAAAGAAAAGGTCACCTAGCAACTGTCTGTAAGACAAGAACAAGAAAAAGAACCAAAAAAGTGCATGCGATTACAAATGATACAACAAGTGATAGTGAAGACACTGACAGTTCCTTGCTAGTTTACTCAGTGGACACAAACAAAGATGACCAGAATAACTACATTTAAGAAATAATGATTGAAAACAAAAAAGTAAATGTAAAAATAGACACTGGTGCTCAGTGCAACGTTTTGCCGAAAAAAATTATCGATAAAATTAATAACATTAAATTAAACAATTCAACCACAAAAAAGCTAGTTTCTTTTACGAATGATAAAATAAGTGTTCTCGGTGAAGTAAACTTATGTTGTACGGTGCGAGATATAAAACATATGTTAACATTAGGCGTGTTTTTTTCACACGACTGTTATGTACATAACACGATATCCAAAAAAAAACGCTTCGGTTTTTTTGTATTTGAGGGTTGGTGTTCTTGATCAGTTGTCAAATCGAATAAAAAGTCAAAAAGAATTTTGTTTACAAAAGTCGACAAAAGAAATACGCGAAATTTAACAAAAGAAACTAAATAAAATGGAAAATATTCCAGAAGAAGTGGTAATAATTAAAGAAAAAGTTAGATTTTATTTGATTTACTAATTTGATTGCAGATTTTACGTGATTTGGTTGATTCAAGTGAGAGTGACAGCGAGTTTATACTCGAAACATTTTTCGCGGAAAACACAAGTCTTACTAGCTTGGAAGACTCTGTTGAGTTGTTAGAAGAACATGCCTCAGTCACATCATTTCTTATGACTATTGAAGCTTATAGCGAGGAAGACTTCAAGTCCCATTTTAGATTGCGTCGTTCAACAGTAGAACACTTGATAAGTATGTTTTTTTTTTTATTTAACTCTTTCAATTTTTATCAAAGATTTCATTTTTATAGCAAGCTACTCTCAACACTATGTTTTTGTTCATTCACATAGAGGAGGACGAATGAAAATGGGATGCAGGAGAGAAGTTTTCATGTACGTATGGTACATTAGTAACTCAATTACGTTTCGACAACTGGGAAATTTGTTTGGCGTCACAAAGTCATCCAGTTGGGTGGCAGTAAATCGAGTTACTAGATGGCTTGTTTCAAAAGGCCACGATTATATAAAATGGCCTCAAGGAGCTGCTGTTGCTGAAAATTGTAGAAAATTTGAGGAGAAGAAAAGAATACCAGGTGTTCTTGGTGCCATAGATTGCACCCATATTACAATAGCAGCACCAAAAGTAAACAAAGAATGCTATTATAACCGCAAGCACAATTTTACAATCGTTCTGCAAGCTGTTGTCGATGCTGACAAAAAATTTATCGATGTGAGTTGCGCTGAACCAGGTTCGTTACACGACAGCAGAGTTTTGAGACGCTCTGAACTGTTTAGAAAGTCGCAGAGCAATTATAACCAACTGTTTCCTAACAACAGTTTTATCTTGGGTGATTCTGCGTACGCTGCTACCAATTGGTTAGTTCCACCATACAAAGACAATGGCAGACTAACAGAACAACAAAGATCTTTCAACTATATTCATTCAGCAACGAGAATCGTAGTAGAGAACGCCTTCGGACTGTTGAAAGGAAGATTTAGACGTCTTTTAAAATTTACTGAGCAACGTGACATACGGTCAATAACGAATATCGTTGTAAGTGCATGCATTTTACATAATTTGTGCATTATGTTTGACGACACGTATGAAAACCTTGATCCTGATGAGACTAACACAAATGAAAATATTTTAGCTGAAGAATCCACTTCTAACTCAACAACAAATCGTCGTCAAGTTCTATTTGACTACCTAATTGAAAACAACATAATCCACTAATGAAATAAGATGCAAATACACACATTTTCATACATAATTTATTATTTTTTATTTTAAAGAGAATACATTTGACATATAACATAAAACTAGCACTATTGTTGTTGTTTATTTAAATATCTACTAAGCATTTCAGCTTTTTGGCGGCGGCGTTCTTCTTTTTCCTTCTCCAACTTCATATATTCAGCCCACCTCTGGTTCCTCTCCTCCCTTTCTGCTTTTTTTTCCTCTTTCCTCATCTCCAACTTCTTTTCCATGTAGCTGGATTTTGTCATTTTTCTTTTTTTAGTTTGCGAAACGAACGAAAGATCTTCGCAGCTCGAAGAATCTACTGTTGTTGCTGAAGTAGTTCGTGTGCGGCTGCAACTTGGCATTGACAGTTCAACAAAACTGCTTGAAGGGGTGACAATTGGGTTGGGCGAAATCTCTTGAAGTGGCTCCGGAGAAAACGACACCAAGCAACTAGGAGTCTCCTCGTTGCTTTCTCCTATCACGTCCACCCCAATTGTCACATTGTGGACGTTGGAAATAATGGGTTTGCTCCCAAACAAGTCATCCATGCGCTCCATAAATGGAGCTATGCATGGTGCAGCACCCGTTTGGCGATTATTGTCCACCGCAGCTTTGTACGCTCTTAAAAGCGTGTGCATCTTATTTTCCAGGTGGACAGCTGTTGTTTGGGAATCCTGAGAACAACATTTATATTAAAAATCATATTAATCTTTCATTCACTCCATGTACTTACCACAAGACCAGCCGAAAGCATATCTTCCAACAAATGCTCGTAGGCAAATTTTTTTTTTCGGCAGTGCTGGAACTCATTTGCCCTCGCTGCATAAAAATCAAGCAGCCCTTCCGTCTGCTCTTTAGACCAGGTCGTCCTTTGCTTTCTGTAAATAATTATAATCGTTTCATACATATTTTTTATAATTTAAACATAAATTTTCTTACTTTTTTTGCGGTTCCATTGTTCTTCATCGGCCTTTTGTCTGGTTTGTTTACGTTTTTTGTGAAAAAAAATCCAAATGTCAAAAATAGGTCTGTTCCCAAAAGTAACAAGGAATTTCTCTTGGGTTTTTTTGACTCTGTTTACACGCTGGGGTTGAATTCATATGAAACTTGTGATTTATGTCAGAATTGAAAAAATTATTTTGTTACTTGTTTCAAACGAATTTAACTATTAATAATAAAATAATAAAACCAATTTTATGGATTCCTTAACAATTACTTTTGAAAAAATGTCAACATTCACAGAAAAATGTGAAAAAAAAATTTGCAAAAAGTGCTTTCAATCACAGAATAGACTTTTTTCAATTGCTAATACGTTGTTTTATGTATCTTTATATAAATTTACAAATGTAACTCTTGAAATCAATTAAATTCTAAAAATTAAAAATTTTCAGCAACTAAATTGTGGAGTGTAAGAGTAGGCAGAGGATTTTATTCAGAACAGCGTTTGTGAACAGACCTTCTGACACCCATTTTGCTTTTGTTCGAGATACATGAAAGTCTCTAGACGCACCAACATCTAAAAATGAAAAGTCGAAAAACTCATTCGATACTCGACTAAACGTCAAAACTCTATCCCCGACCAAATCTTAACCATCCTTTTATCCATAACCTCGGCTGTCGGGGATATTGTTTTGGTTTTACGTGTAAAATGTAGTTATGTACATAACAGTGCTGTGAAAAAAACACGCCTATTTAAAGCAGTTGACAAGGCCGTCTGTCCAATTTTAGGCAAAAGTGCATGTGAGAAATTAAAGTTGATACTGCGCGTAGAAGAACTTAAAATTGACGAAAATATGTTCGAAGGCCTAGGTTGCATTAGACAATTCGTCTACGACATTGATTTAGTGCCAAATCCAGTCTTTCAGAATTATGCCCCACGAAAAATACCACACGCATTAAAAGACGACGTTAAGAAAGAGACCGATAGAATGATACAATTGGGTGTCATAGAGAAAACAGAAGGCGCTACTCCAGCAACCTCACCTATGGTAATTGTTCGCAAGAAAGGGAAAATAAGAATCTGCCTCGATCCTACCGATGTAAACAAAAACATTTTAAGACGATTTCATCCTCTCAAATCCATAGATGAGATTGCGGCAAAGGTTCAAAATTCTAAAGTTTTTACAATCTTAGATTGTAAGCATGGTTTTTGGCAGATCAGAGTAACTGATCGAACTAAAGGTTATCTGACTATGGCTACACCTTGGGGTAGAGTATCCTTTTTGCGTGTTCCGTTTGGTCTTGCGTCCGCCCCAGAAATCTACCAAAAGCTCATGACTGACCTATTGGAAGGCTGTGCAAATACAGAGGTCTCGATGGATGAAGTTTTAATTCATGCTCCTGATGTCAAAACATTGAATGTGCTTACAGAGAAAGTTCTTAAAAAGCTTGATGACGCAGGAATAAAATTAAATAAACAAAAATGCATATTCGCAACTACGAAAGCACAATTCTTAGGCCACATCATAACATCGGAGGGAATTGCAGCAGATCCCGAGAAGATTAAGTCTATATAAAATTTAAAACAACCAACAAATAAAACCGAATTGCAGAGATTGCTTGGTATGGCTACTTACTTAGGTAAGTTTATACATAATTTATCCGAAATTACAAATCCGATGCGACAACTTCTCAAAAAAGACACTCAGTGGCAGTGGAGTGCAAAACAAGAAAAATCCTTCGATGAGCTTAAGTCATCACTGTCCAAAACACCGCTACTAAGATATTATGATCCGAATATTCCAGTAAAGCTTCAAGTAGATGCTAGTCAGTCTAGTGCAGGTACCGTTTTGCTGCAAGACAACCAGCCGGTGGCGTATACATCGAAAGCGTTTACAGAAAGACAGAAGCGCTTGCTATCAAATTTGCATGTGAAAAATTTTATGACCTAATATTCGGAAAGCCTCTTACCATCGAAAGCGACCATAAACCTCTCGAAACGATTTTCAAAAAGCCGATACACAGCGCTCCAATACGGTTACAAAAAATCATGCTCCAAGTCCTTCAATATCAACCAAATGTAGTGTATTTAAAAGGCAAAGATATACCTGTAGCAGATACACTCAGCCGTGACTGTCAAAACCCAAAAAACACAGAAAAAGAAGAAGAAATAGAGATACATGAAATTCTACAATTAACAGATTTAACAAAAAAACGACTACAAGAAGCAACAACAAATGACAAAAATATACAAGATGTGCTGCGATATGTCAACACTGAATGGCCTGATTCAATTCAACATGTTTCAAACGAGATTAAAAATTATTGGACTTTCAGAGAAACGCTTAGCAGCGACGAAGGCCTGTTATTCAAAGGAACCAAGGTTGTCGTTCCAGATGACATGAAGAAAGAGATGATGCAAAAAGTCCATCAAGGTCATTTTGGCATTGATCGAACACTCAACAGTGCACGTGAACAACTTTTTTGGGTCAAGATGACCAGAGACATCAAGAAGTACGTTGAATCTTGCAGCATTTGTCAAAGCCAACAACGTTCTCAACCGAAAGAGCCAATCATCATCAAAAAGATTCCTGAACTGCCCTGGGAGATAATTGCAGTAGATCTATTTTACTTTAAAAATAATGATTATCTTCTCATTGCAGATAGCTATTCCGGTTTCTTTGACTGCGTTAAATTAAAGCATTCATCCAGCGAAGAAGTCATACTCCAACTCAAAAAGATATTTGCCGTCCATGGTATACCGGTTGTATTGGAATCGGACAATGGTCCCCAATTTTCCTCCAAGAAGTTTCAAGCGTTTGCTAGAAAATGGGACTTTATTCATCAAACCTCAAGCCCGAGGTATCCAAAATCCAACGGTCTTGCAGAGAGGTTCGTCCAGGTGGCAAAATCTCTCCTAAAAAAGTGCCACAAAGACCAGTCAGATGTTTATCTTGCACTACTCAACTACAGAAACACGCCTCGAAGCAATGATTTGCTATCGCCCAACGAACGTTTGATGAGCCGAAGAACAAGAACAACAATACCATGCAGCAAACAATCACTTAAACCGAAGGTCGTACAAAATGTACAACACAACCTTATTGAAGCTCGGAACAGAAGCAAGTTCTATGCTGATATAGGAAGTCACCACAAAAAACCCTTGCAACCCGGTGAAAAGATTCGAATTCAACAACCTAATCGAAATTGGATCTCTGGTACTGTGGTCCAACCAGCTAACACTCCACGATCGTATATGGTTCAAACAGACGATGGGTCAATCTATCGTAGAAACAGCAGTCACCTGCACAAAACCAGAGCTACCATCGTACCAGAAAAAGATGTCATGATCGATCCAACAACTGAAAGAACAACCGCAACACCAAGTTCTGCAACTCAGGTTGAATCAATTCCAACAAACAATTTAGGATCTAAACCTTACATCACCAAATCGGGAAGAACAGTAAAACCGGTTGTAAGATACAACCCATGTAACTAAATTTGATTTAAAAAAACAAAATGTTTAGTCTTTATTGAAACTTGAATTTTTTTTCTTATATTTGAATTTTTGAAATTAGTAATTTAGAATTTATGAATTTAATAAACTTAAGTTTTTGAAGTTAATGAATAAAAACAATGCAAAAAAAAATGAAATAAAGTAAGAATTATATATAAAATTAAAGTAAAAGTAAAAACAAATAGTTCATTAACATACATTATTCGATTTGTATAATATTTAATCATTGCGTTTCAAAGTTAAATTATAAAAACGGAGATGTAACAATACTATGTACTATTATTACTAAATGGTAACACTTAGTCTAGTAACTATCGTATTGTTAAGCATACATATATAATAAAGTTCAGTTGATTATCATACGTCGTGCGTTCTTCATCTCTCTCATCACAGTAGGTGGCAAAAAACTTGCTAGTCAACTTGCCAGCAAGTTCACATATTTTTTACAAGCTTACCTGCTTTTAACATCCAATTTTGAATTTCCAAGATGTCGCCAGCAAAAATAGAAATAAAAATCCTCGTTTCAACTATTTTTCTAATTTAATTTTGTTCATTTTGATATATTTGGCAAAACCTGTTAAATTACTTGCCGATTTACTTGCTCGTTTTACTGGCTGGAAAATTTGCTAGCCAGTTGACCAGCCAGTACTAAAGCAAGTACTAAAAGTTTGAATGTGTGAGTAAAACATTTGATTGTATGCCAAGGCCAACTTGCTAGCCAGAACTTGCTCGTGTGGCCGCCGGGTAAGAAAAAGCTACACATACGACAATTTTTCCCATACAAAACCGGTTTTTCGTCGATTCGGAAAATGATTGTCGTATGTGCCTTTTCTTTGAACACATACGACAATAATTTACTGAAGTCTACGTGTGCGTTTGTCGTATGTCTCATAACAAGTAACATAGTCGTGTGTTATTTTTGGTCTCAGTTGCAATCATGATGTCAAAGGAGTCGGACGCCCGAGTCTTCTGCTCCGAGTTTGTCGGAAGAAATTTGTGCGTAATGACTATGATATTGCATGCAATAAATTTATGTTTTAATAACTTTTAATTAGTTTCTTAATATTTTGGCATGAGTGGTGAAATATTAGGTGAGGACTTTTCAACTGACGATGAAGACAATGATCCGTCGTACCAACCTTCAACAGCAGACAAAACGAATTCCTTAAAAAAATTGTATGAGCATGCAAATGAATTGATTTTGCCAACTCCAGATTCGAATGACATCCAAACTCGAAATCTGCCATCCGTTTATAGCAGTTCATGTAAGTTTCTGAATTTTCGTTAGTATCAAATCAAAGGTAGCAATTTAATTTCAATAGTATGCAGTGTATTATTTCATCTTTCACGGGTACTGCCTCTTGCGAAGACCTGACAAATCTTCCAAGAGTATCAATCTGTCACGAAAAAGTGCTTCTCAACTTTGCCGTTCGGAATCGGCGTTAAATTGTAGGTCCCCTCAATTCTTCACACGCACTTAGAGAATTGTTGATGAGAGTAAGCCACATAGGCCTTGGTTCTTCAAGAGCTCTCGCGCCACTCTATTTATTTATTCTATGCAGTGTAACACCAACAACTTGCAGAAAAAGAAAGAGGAACCCATCGTTATGGAAACAAAATTTAAGAAAGAGTCCTCGGGAGCAGGGTCTTCCCTATAATGGAAAAAATGTCATAAAAAGACCTGCTAGAGCGTCTTTTTTCAACTTCATTAATGTCGTTTTGTCGTATGTACAAGACTATTCCATTCAAACATTTGATAAATTTTTGTCGCATGTTTAAAAATTTTGTCGTATGTATTTGGGAAACTAGCAGACTTGGTGAAATAGTCACATACGACAAGAGCATTCTGAGCAAAATTGGCTCTAAATTGTTCCTTAACAACTATTTCGATTTTATTTTAACGTTATTGAACTAAAAACTTTTTTTTACATAAGTCATACAATTTTCAAGAATATCTGACGTAGGGTTTTTGAGAAAAAAAATTCTGAACTTTGATGTCGTTTTCCCAAAAGTAGCCAAATGTAACATACGACAAACATTTATCCAAGCGACGATGTGGTTTTCAGAACACATTATTTCACGAAATTCTGATGTGAACTGGCAACCAAGATCGTGCGATTTAACGCCGTGTAATTTTTTTATTTAGGGTTTTGTGAAATCTCGGCTTTATGCGAATAAACCCGAAACAATTCCTGAACTCTAATTGGAAATCCAACGTGTTGTCGGTGAGATACAGCCACATCTCTGTGCCAAAGTCATGGAAAATTTCATGAAAAGAGTAATGGCCTGTCATCGGAGCCCCGGGGGTCATTTGCCGGATATTTTATTCCATACTTAATCGGAACATGTCTTCTTTACAATACAATAAAAATATCACACCTCTGTCATAAAAAAATTGGTTTTATTTGCAAATTAAAAAGTGCACTCTTATTGGGACACCCTATACAAAGAGTGAAGCAACAAAAATTTCAAATTTTTTGCCTTTGCTGTCAAACTTTGCCTGCGCTGTCACTTTGCTGAGCGGTAATTGGTCTAATGTCCATAGAATTTATTTGTTCTTGGTTTGTAGTTTCATCTGTCAAATAAAAAAAAACAAACTCGAATTCAGGGGCGCATTTATTTTTGTTGGTGATCGTTAGGCGCTACACAATTTTTTGTGCTTTTTAACACTTGATCAAGTTGTTCATAGAATGCGCTTTCGAATACGACCCGAAAAAGCACAATAAATATGATGAATTAAGGATGAAAAATGAAGAAAATGTAACGAAGAATAAAAAAAACAAATTATAAAAATCGTTCATGTTCACCTTGAACGTTAAAACACCATGTAGTCCAAAAGAAAAAAAAAGAATTGAAATGGAAAAATAAAATTGATGCACAATCGATATAATCTTGATTCAATCAAATTTCACTTGACGCCTTTGAGATTAACCATTCAACTGCAGACCAGCCCTGTTGTAATACGTTTGTGTTTGTGAAACTCACAAAGAAAATGCTTCACTTCTTTTTCATAAGACCCCTTCCTGTACTTCTTTTTCAATGAATAGTGGAACACGGTGGAAATGCATCGGGGCCTTTGTATATGGAACTACCAGGGCCCATGTTCTGTAAGGGGCCGGTTATAGCTATCAGAAAAACGGATCAGAAAAAAAATTCTTTTCCAAATTTGACTGCTCTAGAACTTCATTTGAACGAAATATTTATGCAATTCGACAAACATTTATTTGAAATATTTTTTTAGAAAATTGAATTTAAATTTTTTTCTGATGAGATTTCATTTTTCTGAACAGCTGATTGTAAAAACTTCAAAAATATTCCATTTCGTTTTTCTGATGTGTTTCGATTTTTTTCTGTTCCGATTACATCAGAAATTTTTTTTCTGATGAAAAAAAAAATCTGATGTCATAAAATAAAGCGTGCAGCTAGATTTCTGACACAAAATTCTTGGTTGCTATAAACACTCATCAGAAAAATGTGTCAAGTTTTCACTGTTCCAATTTTTTCTGATGGATTTTTCTGATAGCTATAACCGGTGCCTAACTTATCACTCGCAAGAAAAAAGTGATAAATGCTTGGAATCGAAACAAATTTCAAGTTATCACGTTGTTGGGTTTCTGTAACTTTGACAATCGTTAATTTTATCACCCGGAACGAACTCAACAGAAACACTGGAAAATTATCGATAACTGGTGTTCTGTATCTTTCAACTTCGATAATTTTGACAGATAAAGATGAAAATATTACCACTTGCTTTTTAGATGGTGATAAGAAGATTTTCTGAGTTACTTGAGAGTAAAAATGTATTTGGTAAGTCCCATTATTGAATTTTTTGATAAAATACTTCCTAATTTTCGATTTTGTAAGGGCAAAGGACAATTATGTTGATGTTGTACTGCAAACATTTTGACTTCAATTTGCATATGAAATCGGAGATAATTTCAAGAAGGTCAACAATCTTGGAATGCCTTAAACGAGAACATGAAGAAAACACCAAAGCAAGCTAAAAACAAACAGCACCACTAGCAACTATAAATTGAATCAACAATCGTATTATGAACCAATTGCAAGTGTGTGCTGAAGACGCGAACGGTAAGGATTATGATGAACCAACGCTAATCACCAAAAAGAGAGCAGCCAATTCTATAAGAAATGGAAAGGTAAACCTTAAATGCATACGACGAATTTTAAATAACAGTGAACATTCTTGTTATCCAAAGCACCAACTGCAGCCCGATTGCTGTTAAAGGAAAAAAAGGATATCAAACAGCTTTCAGACAAGTCCCTTGATTCCGACAAAAAGCGTAAGGAATCAGTCAACAAGAAAAAGACCCATAACCAACTCTAGAAGACCTTCATTCAAAAGTCTCTTGCACTTGAGGTAAGACGACTAAATAAAACTAAATTACATTCCCATGTATTGAATACTCCTCTCTTCTAAGGGCTCTTCGAAAAACAAACAAATTTTCTTCAATAGTAATGACAAATAAAGAAACAGAAACTCTACCACCGCCGACATCATCTGCAAATGGCAAGCAACTGTTTGAGGATGAATCGGACGACGAGAATAACTCGATCTCAAAAGACTGCCGTGAAACCTGAATATCTGCGAGGGTGCACGTGATGTGGCTCTTATGAAATTGCAATCCAAAATGACCTTGGATCCACGTTTCAATGTCGACAGCTAGTTTGTGGACGAATTTCACAAAGACGAACCTGAGACCAACAGGAACACGAGAGTCTCAAGGGAACGATCCGAACAGTACGCAGAGAACAAATGCTATGACAAAGAAGCGTCTGATATCAAGGCCACCACCAAGAAGTATCAAGATCAAAATCAAATCATAAAAAACTATTGTCTAAAAAAAAGTCCATTTAATTTGATTCTTAATTTTCAACGCTGCTTTAATAATGAGTATTTTAAGCAAAATAAACAGGCATTAATATGTTTTGACTATTCATTTTCATTGTCTTCTGAACAACACAAACTTTAGCTCCTTCAACTTATTCACGGTAAAATGTTGCTTTATTTCTTGGTTTTGTGCTTAATTTCTTGAGTGTTGAGTCAATGGATTGCACCATAGAGGATGCGACTTGAGAGCTGCAAATCTTGCCCTGATGTCACGTATGTCTGGGGATAGATTTCGCAGGCGCCCGTGTCCTTGAAGGCCTCTGGCAACCGCTCCCCATATTTGACTTCTGTTTCACAGGAGAGGGTCTTCAGATCGACCTGTTGCATTTCCGAGTGCTTGGCCCAAATGATTTTGCCTCCGATGACGTCCATCGATATGGCTGGTTCCTCCCGTCCAACTTTGCTAATGATCGAACCTTCGTCATAGCCCAAGACAACATTTTTGGTTCCTCGCATGCAGGCCATCGCAAAGGTCAAGACGCGTTCGAATCCGTAATTCAGACGTGTCTCTAGGCGGCAGGTTCACGAATGCCAGATTCTCCTGGTTCCGTCCTCGGCTCCGGTAATTAAGGGTGAAAACAGATAGCGGAAATGTTTTGAGGGTGACCCGCGAGTGTTTGCAAAGCTTTCCCTTGACTGTGCTATCCAATCACAACTAAGAGAATGGGTTATTGTCTTTGGATTGAATACAATCTGCCTCACATAGTGCGTGTGTCCCTCGAAAATGGGATGGCAAGCCCACAACTTTTCCCAATTCCAGTTTTATCAACAGATCACCTAAACAAACAACAACAAATCAAATTCAATTCAAGAATTAGATTTTCACTAGCAATACTTACCCCTACTGGTCAGAACCAAAGGCTGACTTGGATGCACGGCAATGCATCGAATATAACCGAATGTGTTTCAAACGAATGCACCTTTTCCATTGAGTTTTGGTTGAATATCCTAATTTTCATTTCATCGGAAGCGGCGTTAGGCCAATTCTTGAGAACCACAAATCGTCCCGAACGCACCGGAACATCACAAACTTCGAAATATTTGACCAATGTTGGTTCGGTTGGATGTACATATATCAACACATTTTACACCATCGGAACGCGATGTAAGGCGTGTAATGTCTAATTTGAGTGGCATATTTTAATTTAGTAGTCACGGTTTGTTTTGCAATTGAATTTCTAATGAATTTTGTCGGTTTTTAGATGAAATGTTGCACTTTAATTAACCGAGACAACAAAAAGAAAAATATCCATGTATGTTTGACTCGACTTTCGGGTTGTAATGTAACTTGTAAAATTAAAATGAAAATGTCAAACAGACGCAACAAATAAAATAAATTCAAAACAAAGTTTGAAAAAAGAGAAATTGCCTGCATCGATTTGTAAAATCCACAGTTGATTGAGATTATTAAAAAATATCTGAAAAATAAACAAAATGATGAAGTAAACAAAATTTCCAATGTCAAAATTATCACATTCCACTGGACTTTCCATTGGAATTTTTAAGTTATCACTCTCAGTTACAGAAACCCTATTTTAAGGAAATGTGATAACAGAGGGAATTTTCTGTTTCATTTTTATCACTTCGATAAGTTATCACCTAAGTTACAGAACATGGGTCCTGGTTCTCACAGCTACGGGAGAAAGAGTAATGTGGTATACCCAATTTTGCCGCATGCTCCCCTACAGGCCAAAGCCCTGTGCAGGTAGCGACAATCCTGGCTATGCTATGTCATGCCTTGGTTTGGAAATTAAATTGATTGATTTTGGTTTGTTATAGGCTGGCCAGATTTTCCTGGATATAACGCAACTCGTTACACTACTCCACCTATGATGTGCTTCTGATGTGTTTGGTCAGGATATTGCCCTTCACAACTCCAAGAGGAGCAAATACTCTCACTGCCAATGAGTTGTGAAGGGCTGATCCTTGCCTAGCTAGCTCATCTGCCTTCTCATTTCCCTCATAGCCCCTATGGCCCGGTATCCAGATTAGAGTGACGCTCAAATCAAGTTCCTTGAGGGCCTCTTTGCATTGCTGGACCAGTTTAGAGGATGATAAAGCTGAATCAATGGCTTTAATAGCTGCCTGACAGGCCGACTCCACTAGAGATAATTTCTCTCAGAATACTCATCCTGGTATTCTGAGAGAAATTATCTCTAGTGGAGTCGGCCTGTGACTGTCTGTTAGTATAGCTACATTTTGGTTCTGTCGGATATTTTTAAGGGCTATGCAAGCTTCCCTTATCGCCAACAATTCTGTCTGGAATACACTGGCAAAATCGGGAAGTCTATAGGATTTTGAAATCTTAAGAGATTCCAAAAGACACCTGCATCAACACCGCATTCCATCGTCGAACCATCCGTTAAGATAGTTGTGTCGAAGTCTTTCGTCACATCG
The DNA here is from genome assembly GCA_943590905.1 of Sphaerophoria taeniata. NCBI lineage: Eukaryota > Metazoa > Arthropoda > Insecta > Diptera > Syrphidae > Sphaerophoria > Sphaerophoria taeniata. The sequence continues at coordinate 268,583,424 of OX016540.1, forward strand.
CCTTCCTCCTAGTCGATTCTTGACGGGAGCAAGACTCTAAACTTCTTTGAGGTGTCTAGGGTAGGGATGCAGTAATCGGTGACTGTGGATAGGATGTCTGATGGTATCAGGCTTGTTTGGTTGCAGTGCCCGTAGGATCTAGATTTCCAGCAGCCTATTTCTCTCAAGATACTGCAGGACACCTGATATTTAATAAAGACGTCAATCGGAAGAAGGTCCAGGATGACGTTAAGTGCATCCGTTGGACAGGACCTGATTGCCCCTGATATCCCTACGTAAGCATTTCTCTGCACCTTTGTAAGCTTGTGTGAGCTTTGCTGAGAGCGGGCCACCACACAATGGAACCATAGACAAGAATCGGTCTTACAACCGCTGTGTATGTTCATTTTATAATTTTTGACTGGAGGCCCCACTTGTTGCCGAAGGTTTTGTTGCAGGCGTAGAAGGCGACACACGCCTTCCTCACCCGTTCTTCAATGTTAAGCTTCCAGTTTAATTCGGTGTCTAGTATTACACCCAGATATTTAGCGCTGGAAGACAATGATAGTGTTTGTCTGTTTAACCGAGGTAGAGTGAAAGGTGGTACCTTGGTTTTGGTGGTGAAAAGCTTCAACTCGGTTTTGTTACTGTTACTGCTTACCTTATTCAAAGCCATATTAGTGATTAGTGACCAAAACCCATAGGAGAGGAGACAGTACACCTCCTTGGGGTGTTCCTCTGCTGGCATATTTGGTGCACATTGAATATCCTAACTTTGATTGAATCCTCCTATTACTTAGCATGGATATTATCCACCTTCGAATGTAGTTCTCAACACCGAAGTCTGCAAGTGATTCTGTGATGGATTCAGTTAGGACGTTGTTGAAAGCTCCTTCTACGTCTAAGAAGGCAGCTAGGGTATATTCCTTGAAATGTAGTTCTTCCCCTCATGTAGGCATGTTGCGAGTTAGATAGGGGACAACTACTCAGAATACTCCTTATGTGAGATTCTACGATTCTTTCCGAAGAAAGGCTTATAGGTCGGTAATCTTTTGAAGATTCATGCCCTCTTTTACCAATTTTTGGTAAGAAAACCACTCTTACCTGTCTCCAAGACAAAGGGACATGGTTTAGCAAGAGGCAACCTTTAAAGATACCCTCAAGCCGTGGTACTACTAATTCAAGCTGATTTTGCAGCATTATAGGCAGTATTCCATCAGGGCCTGTAGATTTGTATGGCGAGAAGGTTTTAATAGCCCAGACTATATTTTCTCTATACTTCGTCCAAAACAAATCTGCAGTACAGGCTTTATGGGAGAGCTTTTTTACTCCAAAGGGTGCCTGTCCAGGAAAAAAATCTAAAATCCCCTAAAAAAAATATATACTACAACACTGTTTCCTCATACAATTTGTTTTGATTTATTTTGAAAAGCAAGCGTACATCCCCCTATGACCTGCTATTCGCACGGCTAACGCCATACTGATTTTGTGCTCGTTTTTTGCAAAGCTCTTTCTGTTTGACAAAACAAACATATAAATCAGCGCTGCCAGGAAATAATAATGCTTACTTTTATTTCGATTCTGTAAGGGAGCTTTCCAGAATAGTAGCTTTTTCTTAGGTTATCATTGCCAGAAATTCAAATTTATTTCATGTTCGTATTAAATATTTTTTCTGAAAGAAAATCTTTGTTAAAGACAATGCTAATAAAATATAGAAGGCAACTCTTTCGATTTTTCGGAGAGCTTTTTACAGTTTTAGTATATAACCTACGGTAACCCTTGCCAATTTTTTCTTTCACACAACGTAATAGAATTACTCTACAGAAAGAGTGAGAGATGAATGTCCTATCTTCCCTGTACTGCAGATTTGTTTTGGACGAAGTATAGTTATCTATCTATCAGCAGCTGCCCGTAGCTAAGTGGTTAGGTGCGTTGGCTGCTAAGCCGAACGTCGTGGGTTCGAATCTTACTTGCGCCCATAAAAGTTTTTATTTCATCTTTCACGGGTACTGCCTCTTGCGAAGAATTGACAAAACTTCCAAGAGTATCAATCTGTCATGAAAAAGTGCTTCTCAGCTTTGCCGTTCGGAATCGGCGTTAAATTGTTGGCTGTCATCGTGTACGATAAAAGGCTCCTGTCTGACGGCGGGGTTTTGTTCGTCGTCGCCGTTATACAGTCTACAGAAGTGGTCTTTCCAAATCCCCAGCATTGACTGCGATTCTACTATGATGTTCCCTTGTTTATCTCTGCAGGCATCGGTTCTTGCTCGATGACCTTGAGCCAGCTGTTTTATCTTCCGATAAAACCTCCGAACTTCATTCCTGCTGTTGGCTCTCTCAACATCTTCGATTTGACGCTTCTCATGCTCTCTTTTTTTTTTCTCCTGTCAAATATGGCAAATCTTTTTGACCAGCCTTTGACCCTAAATGAGCTTGGCTCAGACCATTTACCTGTTGTAATTAATTCCTTAATATCACCAATTGAGAAAAAAAAAGAAGTGTTAATCATGTCAAAAGCAAATTGGCCAAAATATAAACGACAAATGCATTTAAAAATATCGAACATTGATACACAACCAACTAATTATACCAACATATAAGAAATAGACCAAGGTATAACACATTTCACGAACGCTGTTCACCAAAGAATTGAACAGTCAGTCCCTAAGAAAGAAATCCATCATGAAAGCAAACATTTATTACCATCCAATATACTCAATGTGATAAAATATAGAAATAGTATCAGAAGAAAATGGATAAGAACAAGGGAACACCAATTTCTAGCCGAATTAAATACAATTAACAATGTTATAAAAGACCTAATCTCAGCGCATAGAAATCGATCTTGGAATCGAAGACTATAGAGTTTAGATAAAGGATCAAAGCCGTTCTGGAACATTGTTAAGATCATAAAGAATAAAAACATGCACATTCCAGCTTTTAAAGTAGGGAGAGATATTGTTATCTCGAGTACTGAAAAAGCCAATCTTTTGGCACAAACTTTTTGTGAGAACCATATGGCAAATAGCAATATGAGTCATAATGCAACTGAAACACCAGTCAATAATTCTATTGATATTATTACCTATTCACTAAACGTTTACAAGGATGAAGTGTCTATTGAAGATATAATGTATGTAATTTACAATCTTAATTTAAGAAAATCCGATGGACTTGATGGAATTAAAAACTTATATCTCAAGAATTTGCCATTATCAGGAATTAGGTTTTTACAAATCTTATTCAACAAGTGCCTAAGTTTTGGCTATTTTCCAAATGAATGGAAGATAGCCAAAATAATTCCAATACTTAAGCCTGGTAAGAACGCTTATGATCCTTGTAACTACAGACCAATAAGTTTGCTAAGCTCTCTCAGCAAATGCTTTGAAAAAATAATAAAATTCAAAATTGATTCTTTTGTTGCTTATAATAGTATATTGCCCCTTGAGCAGTTTGGTTTCAGAGCGAACCATAGCACGATTCAGCAAATCCATAGAGTTTCTAAAAGCATAAAAAGTAACCCAGTATCAGGAAAAAGTACAGGTATGGTAATTTTAGATGTCGAAAAAGCGTTTGACACTGTCTGGCATGATGCTCTCCTGCATAAACTGTTATTATTGCATTTCCCAATGTACTTAATAAAAATCGTTCAATCCTTCCTATCCCAAAGAAAATATAAGGTTTCCGTCAACAATTGGTTTTCTGGGTTTTATAATGTTGTCGCTGGTGTACCACAAGGATCAGTGCTAGGTCCGATCTTGTACACCATTTTCACCCACGACTTTCCGACCTTGCCAAATTGCGATACAGCAATATTCGCTGATGATACTTGCGTTTATTCATCTGATTCAATTGGTTTCAACATTGAAACCAATCTGCAATCAGCACTCAATACTATCAACGCTTACTTTTGCAAATGGAAAATAAAAATCAATGCTCGTAAGACTCAGGCTATCTTTTTCACTCGAAAAAGAAAAGCCTGTTTTTTACCGAGCAACAATCTTCACATAGGAAATGCTAGTATAGAATGGGGACTAATGTAAAATATCTTGGTGTATATTTCGACAAAACACTAACTTTTGGCTTACATATACAAAACGTAATTAAAAAAATCAATGCAACAGTAAAAATTCTCTATCCATTTATTAATCGCAAATCGAAGCTGAGCAATGAAAATAAACTTTTGATATAAAAAGCAGTATTTCAATCAATAATGTTTTAGGGGTCACCTGCCTGGTCAAATGTGCAATCAGTCATATACGGCGATTGCAAATAATTCAAAACAAAATCTTAAAAATGATTCTCAAGCTCCCATGGTCATTTTCAACGAACGAACTTCACTCCATGTTAGAGATGGATACCTTCTCTTCTCGATACCTTAGGCGTGTTTTTTTGGCATCGCTATCTGCAGCCAAATTCGATTTCCCAAAAAAACGTATCCGCAGTTGCCCATCCGCAGCTGTTTTGTTTTATTTTTAAGTTGGTATTTGGTTTTGCTTTCGGATAAGTTTTTGACATTTTGGGGGTATGTTCGTAGATTGGCTCCGTCGTCGTTCAATAAACAAATAAATAAAACGATAATAAATGTTCAGACAAATGTCAAACAGAGAAGTGTGTTTGAACGTGCGTGTGCTTGTACCTATGTGTGAATTTTGATAAAAATCGAGATTCAGAGTTTTGATTCTCGAATCCATTTTTTTGAATCTCAAGTCTCAAATAGATCAGGAAATCTGAGATTTTTCCACTTCTTCCTCACTCCACCAACTCTTTTAGCTGTCAGATTCACAAATTTGACTTACAGCCCGATTCTCCCCATCATCACTGATACCTCACAAGTCACAAGAAGAGGTAAAATTGATTTTGTGACTTTTTCGGATTTTCCCCCAAAGTCACAACTTGTGACCTTGTGAGAGTCACAAAAACAATCGATATTGTGATCTCCTTCAGAGCAGGTCATAACTAGAAAATTGTTTGAGATTTGAAATGTTGATTATGAATATAGTGAAAAAAAGGAAGGAAGAGAAAAGACATACGCTCTTTTTCTGTTTTCTTTATTCTTTTTCTTTATTCTTTGAAATTACACAACAATAATAAAAGCAACCCAAACACACAACCTCTGTTTGCGTTGCCAATATTGACGAAATTGCATCATATGTTGCGTTAAAACACATATTGCAGTTACAAAGAATCCAGTGTGGCAACGCATTTCCATATTCACATTGGCTGTGGTGAGTTTCCTTGTGACTTTAGTTGTGAGGATTTGGGGAGAATCCGACAAATGTTATCGAATCACAACAATCCTCACAAGAAATAGTCGAAGGGCTTATGACTTGTGATTCCTCACAAGGGGGAGAATCAGGCTGTTACTCTAAAGGTATGACTACAAAGAGCACTTTTTGCAAAAAACAATTTTTATAGTTTTTTTTTCAAATTCAAATGGTGCTACAAAGAAACAAAAATTTTACTTTTGTAAATTTCCCACTTTTTGCAAACAGTGGCCGTTGTAGTTATACCTTAAATCTCGCAAATAGAAAACTACATTACAGAAGAAAAATATTAAACACCATAGAGCAACTATGTGTGACTCGTTCCTTGATTTGTGCGTTCCATTTTAGTTCAAAATAAACTTAAATAAAAGAACGCACTTAAGGGTATGTGTCCCAGAATAGCGAACTCAGATTTCATGTAAATGAATTTATATGTGTTAGTGGCCTCTACTCGTCACCGATTCCTTTTTTTTTATCTCAGACGAGAATTTGCAAGAACCAGTTTCCACGATCACGATCAGGCAGTCAGGCACATGAAGGAGAAAAAAAAGGCAATATACGCAGACGACGCACGTCTAGGTAGAAAAGGAAGCAAATTCATATACGTACATGCAATGCAATAAAAAAGACCCAAAAAAATAGGTATCAAGTGAAGAAATGTGCACATTTTTTCCTTTTTTTCTTTGAGCTAGGAATATGTATTATGAAAACAATGCATGTAAGTAGGTACAAGAAAAGTGGTATCATAGATATTGTTGTTGCAGCACAATCGCGATGTGATAAACGGTTAGGTTTTTATTTCTTTTTGTGTTTGTCTAGTTGAAGAAATATAAAAAAGATGAACATTTATGAGATTATTTATTTATGTTTCCTCAGACGAGGTGTAAATAAATAATTTTTGAAGAGGCAGGATAACTATTCTATATGAAATGGAAATTCTTTTATTGGCGATGATTGCGTTTGTAACAGGCAGGTACCTTTCATCTTTTAGACAGATGAACAGTTTATTCAAAAGAGTCATGAACCTATTATTGAAATTTTTGACCTTACGCAATAAAACGATGCAAGTAGAGGGTGTCTCAGTAAGAGTGCTCTTTTTAACATTGGAATCTTTTTTTTTCATGCGAGTGGCAATTCTGAAATTTGACATCTGCCACCTCTGTTTATTCTGACTATTAAAAATGGAATGCTTTTCGAAAGAATAACGCGTTATATTTGTGAATATCTACTCTCGCAAACTTCGCAAAATTTTCTGCCGAGAAAATTAAAAAAAAACATATTTTATTCCATACTTAATCGGAATATATCTTCTTTAGAGGCCAGTTACAGCTTTAATTGGTTTTCATCATTGAAATTTTTCTGATAGGTCGGTTAATATAGCAATCATTGAAAATTTCTGTCAGGAATTTTTTTCCTGACGTAATTCAATCATTGGAACTGTGAGAAGTTGAATAGTTAGTTAGTTAGTTAGTTTATATAACTTTTTATTTAACTTGATTAATACAATGTAATATAATACCATGTTTTTTAGCAGAAAGTCTTAAGGTTATGGCAGTAAGCCGTCTACCAGAGAAGAGAAGTTGAATATTTATGTAGATCATTAAAATTGTACAAAATTGAAACGAAAATCATTGGAATGATTTGTTTAATTTTTTGCCATAATACAATCAGCTGTTCAGGAAAATGATTTTACAACCGGAAAATAGAAAAACACATTTTAATGAAAAAATAAGTGTGTAATTGAACTTTTTCATGTCAATAAAAATTCTTGTAGTGATTTCCGATCGATTGGTATATAATTTCTTTTCAAAAGAAAACATATGTCGATTTCCATTGAACCACATGAAATGGACGGCCCGTCGCTATTAAAAATCAATATTTTTTGGTTTCAATGGAAAGGAAAAACGTAGCAATATCTTTTTGTAAGTGTATTAGTGTTTCAGCTGTTAGCATAAATAAACAAGAGAAACAATAATTATTTATTCTTCGTCCTATAATTTTTCATAAAATTTTCGAAATTTTAAATGGAGTGCCTTTTGTTCTTGGATAGCAATGCATTATTTGCTTCATCAATCTTCAAATTCTACCAAAGATCAAATTGAAAATTTTCAGCATATCTTCGTCCTCGGATGAGGAATGCTTGTAATGATGTCAATGTTATGTGTACCTATTGTTGAGAACACAACGATAAACCTTATTTATTTTCATTATTATTCTTTATTTTCATTATTATTATTTATAATATTCACTATTCTATTATTTATCGTAATTATAACATAACAAAAACGCACTCTCTTCTATTTTCTTTTTCAACACATAATTATTCCATTTGCAAAAACTGTCAAGTTTTTAGGATGTGTTAAAATCAGTGTGAAAATCTGTGTAAGTCTGAAAAGACGAATTCAAAACGAATCAATTCGTCGGGAAAAACATCAATACTTTTCCCATTGGAAAACGTTTATGAAAAAAATATTGCCGGCCCGTCGACGGCACATCAATGTTTTGGTTCAATGGAAAACCACAATAGTTAAATATCCATTCAAAGATTTTCCGGATCCATTTCAATGATAGCTATAACTGGCCTCTTACAATACAATAAAAATATCACAACTCTGTCATAAAATACTTGTCTTTATTTTTAAATGAAAAAGTGCACTCTTACTGAGGCACCCTATACTTATTTGTTCGAAACGAATTGAAAAATTAATTGGGTTCTCCCATTTATTTGTAGTACCTACGACCTTACTTCGTACTACCTACCTACCTACACAACATTTTTGAGCTATACAAGGTGTCGTAAAAAAATAATACATATTGCACTTGCACTTGTCATATATTCCAATAAATCGCAAATCTCCCTCGCAACCACCAAAACAAAAAGATATGATAAGAAATTATCGCACATGTGCGATATGCTTTGTACCTCATTCATTTTCTTATTTTGTCATGTCCAACAACAAAAAACAAAAAGAAGTCACTTACTTACCGCATTCTTTTTATGCGCTTTCTCTATCTCCTGCTCTAACCCTTCTTCTATAATTATGTCATCTGCACATATCTATTTTCTCATCTTGCATCTTTCTTCTACTTCTATGTAAAGCAATATCGAGTTTTCTTCACACTTCTATGAATTGAAGAACAAAAAGTACATTTTCTGTTGAGGAGAAAAAACAACATCTTTTGTAAGAAAGAGAAGAGAAAGCAAAACAAATTGCAGCACCACCTAGTGGCATTCCTTTGAACCCTGCTTCTTTGTGTGTGTAATCGACCATTCTTTTTTGACAAAAAACGCAAAAAAGACCATTTTTCAAAAATTAAAATAAAAAAGACCATTAGCAAACAAATCATTTTGTTATTTGAATTAAATAAAAAAAATAACAGAAAAAAATAATAAAAAATATTTGCTAGTTTTATTGCCTATATTTCACTTACAATAACCTTACAAATATTGACCTTTTGAAGTTTATTTTTAAATATGTTACAGGTGAAAAATTAAAAAAAAACACCGACGTTAAGTAATACATATATTAATCTTTCATAAAAAAAATATTTCAAAAAATTCAAAAATATATTAATCAATTTCCCGGGGAAACGCGCAAAATGCTAGACAAAAAATAGGTATTTTTTATGTTTGTGTTAACAAAAACATTTGACAAACATAAAAACAAAAATAAAAAAAAAATACTCCGTTGAAATTACATATTTAAAGCTTTGAAAAAAGTTGATTTGACTTCACTACCTTTTATATTTTAGAAGTTATACTAAAAAATGCATTCATACTTTTTACGTAATTTGCTGTATTTTTCATTGTTTTTCGAATTTTGTGTGGAAAAAATTATAACGATAATCGAAAAAAAAAACACCGACGTTAAGTAACATGATATATTGTCATTATAAAAAAAATATAAAATAAATAAAAATGTAATATTTAACCCATTTCCCATTAGTTAGCGCAAGCATCTTTCAAAATTTTATAGTTTTTCCGTTTGCTTGTCGGTTTTGAGGTACATCGAATTTTTATTTATTTGTTTTAATTGCACAAACATTTGACCCTATTTAATATCAATCGAAAACCGTTTGTTTTATTAAAATATTCGAAAAATTGCGAACGCTACACAGTTTCGCGCAAAAGCCCAACCTTTTTTTACATGGGAAACCCCCCCTTAAAGTGCACTCTGCGAACACAACCTTCAAGACTCTTTGAGTTATCCGATTATCCGAGTTACCAACCTAAGAAATTCAATTTTTCTCCGATCGAGTATCGATACTCGAAAAAATGTCAATTTTGTATCCGCAGCCAGATTTAAGTTTAAGTTTTATCCGCAGCTGCGCTTTGTATTTGTAATACATGGAAGCTCCCACTGCAGATACGGATAGCTATGCAAAAAAAACACGCCTAATATAAAAAAAAAACGTGCCATCATGATTTTTCCACTGGGATATTAATCTTAGCACTAACATATTTATTATTTATTTATTTATTTACTTATTTATTTATGTATACATATAATTTATTCATCTATTTGTTAACTAACTTATTTACTTATTTATTTATTTATTTATTTGTATCTACATTTATTTATATATTTGTTTATCTATTGTTTAATTAACTAATTTATATATTTATTTTATTAATTTATTTATTCGTCTATTTATTTGTTTGTGTATATATTCTTATTAATTTATTTATTCCTCTAGTAATAATATATTTTTATTTGTTTATTTAAACTGTTGTAAAACTTGAAGTCAGTTTTGAATAAAAATCGCACCGTCCACCCTTCTATTACTATAAATATCAAATTTGAATGAAGGTTTTTTCGTAGCTTTTCCTTCAAAATAAAGATAAATCTTTAACCAATTTTAATTATATACTGATTATATTATTAACAGCAGTAAGGTAGATCAATACCACATCTCTGTAAATTGTGCAATTTAGTTTAAGAAAAGATGTACAAAATTGTTGCTACAATAAAAATATCTATCTATCTATCTATCTATCCTGAGAAGCCGGCCGGCGTTCTTCTCTCCTCTTTTGCTCGTAGAGCTCACGAGCACCTCTTGTCCATCTATGCAGCGCCGCTTTGTATGCCTCCTGCTTGGCTGCAAGGGCCTGCCTGTATTCTTCGTCAAACCAGGGGTTCCGTTTTGGTGGCTGTGTGAAACTCAGCACATTAGAGGCGGCATCTCTAACTGCTTTCTGGCAATGTTGCCACTGGTCTTCGATACTTGATGTTGGCGGCATAGGACTCCTTAAGAGGTTACTTGATCAGAGGAGGATCTGGCGATCTCTTGCGATTGTAGGCCTCCGACGTCGAATTTTCTTGCAGCATTTCCTTGTTTTGGCCGTTGTCGGGATATTCGTAGCACTACCTTGGCTACGACGAGGTAGTATTTGTGTTTGTATTTGTATTTATTTTAATTTGTTTAACAATATACAACAAGATAATGAATTTTTTAGATGAACAATTACCAGGTTTACATGTTTGACTAATACTAAAAATAGAAATAGTACAATAGAATTTAGATTTACTTATTTTTAAATATAAGTTAAATAAAAGACAATGTAGATTAAACATTAAAACAAGAAAAAACAAAAAAAAAAAAGCTAAGTATTATTTTAAATTAGTTTAATGAAGCTGAGAAAAACAAAGATACCTTTTCCCTGAACAGAGTTGATGAGGTAAATGTCTGCAATTCGACTGGTAGACTATTCCACAGTCGAACAACGGACACGAAGAATGATCTCTCTGCAATCGTTTGTCGTATGTGTGTAGCGCGGCAATATTATTTTCAGGCCTCTCCTTGATTGGGCGAAACGAAGTGCTCGGACTATTTTTACGAATTATGTTGTGAAGTAAAATCACATTCTTACGTTTAAGATAGTTTTCAAGGCTTAAGCCTAGAAGCGAGGTTTGAATATTGGAAACACTTACGAATCGCGGAATATTATAAATGAAGCGAAGGCAGTCATTGAACGTAACATTTAGTTTTCGCTTGCATTCAAAATCTAACTCGGGATAAACAGACGAGTTATAAATAAAAAATGGTAGTATCAAGCTTTTAACAAGATGTTTTTTTTAATCTGAATTTAAAAAGTGTGATGACGGTCTTAAAGATCTTAGTGTAAAATAAATTTTTCGTTATAGCATCAGAGATTGCATCACAGCATGTTAAATGATTATTTATTTGAAAACCTAAGTACTTCACTTTCGTCACATATTCAATATTTTGTCCATTCAAAGTAGTCATAGGAAGATTTTCTATATTTATTTGTCTTCGAGAACAAGCCTTTTGAAGGGTTTAGATGAAGCTTATTAGAAACTGCCCATTTATGAATATTAGCTAAGTCCTTATTTATTTCTGTAACACAACTATCCTGGTTACACGGTTCACAAAAGTTGTAAATTATAACATCATCTGCATACCGTGAGTCACAAAAGTAAGTGAGCATTCATAGTTTTTCTATGTTCATTCAAAAATAAACGAAAACCGTTATGAATGTGGAAACAAGTGCCATTTAAAATTATGATTGGAAAGTAAAGATCACGTGATGAAGCAAAAAAACCGTTAATCATTTGCTCACATTTTTAAATTATTTGCATTTTTGATGTCACATAAGTAAGTAAGCGTCACCAATAAATATTTCTTTAATACGCAGTGTTGTGATAAGCTTCGGATTATGTCCATGTTTTTGTTTCTTACACCTGTATTACATATATTTTTTTCAGTTCAGCATTAGAAAAACATTTTTTTAAAAAGATGGCTCCAAGGGGCAAACAGCTTAGTTTGGATTTGAAAAAAGTTATCATAAGGCACTATTTGGACAATAAATCAGATCGCGAAATTGCTAAAATCGTTGACAAAAGTCCATCCACTATACACAAAATAATAACGAAACACAATGACTATGGAAACTTGGAAAATCGACCCCGATCTGGACGCCCACACAAGTTCACTGAGCGGGAATGTCGGATTATTGTTGGGAAAGTGAAGAAAAATCCCAAAATTAGTGCACCGAAGATAACGACTGAAGTCACCATTGAAACGGGTAAGTCATGCAACCCACAAACAATCAGAAGAGTTCTTCAAAAGTTCGGTTATCATGGACGGAATGTGAGAAAGAAGCCTTATGTGAGTAAAACTAACCGACAAAAGAGGATTCTTTTTGCGAAAAGCCATGAAAATATGACAGACGATTTTTGGAATACCGTTATTTTCTCTGACGAGAGTAAATTTAACATCCACGGTTCAGATGGTCGCGAAAAAGTGTGGAGAAAAAAAACACAGAGTTTGATCCATCGAACATGTCGGCAACGGTTAAACATGGTGGTGGTAGCGTTACGTCGTGGGGGTGTATGGCAGTCTCAGGTGTGGGCAATTTAGTATTCATAGATTCTTTGATGAATAGGTTTGATTACCTAAACATTTTAAAGAATATTCTTCACGAAAGTGCCAGCAAGTTGGGTATGGGTAGGTCATTTGTCTTCCAGCAAGACAATGACCCTAAACATACCTCAACCTCACATGTTGTCAAAGAGTGGTTGCTGTATAACGTCCGCACACAGCTTAAATCCCCACCACAGTCACCGAATTTAAACGCAATCGAAAACTTATGGGAGCATCTCGATCGACAAGTAAGAAAACATCATAAAGGACTAAGGACGATTTAAAAAAAAGTTCTTACAGAAGAATGGTATAAAATTCTCCAAAGTATTACACAAAACTTGGTTAAGTCAATGCCTTCACGAATGAAGGCAGTTATTAAGGCCAAAGGGTACCCTACAAAGTACTAATTATGATTTAAACAGATATTTAATTGAAGTGCTTACTTATTTATGTGATATAAATTTCCTATAATTTCATTCATTTAAGATGAATTTGAATTAAGTTTTCATTATGATTATATTAAAAATGTTATCTTTGATTCAAAATTTTATTCTTAAACAAAATACATACACAATTCTTTTATTTTTTTTTTGATCCTACAATCATTTTTCCGGAAACATGGTTTGAATAAAGAGGTGTTTACTTACTTATGTGATTCACTGTACATATGAACTGAGGAATGTTGAACTACAGGGTGGCGCACCAATATTGTGCTACAATAAGAAATTCAAATAACTTTTTTTTTAATCGATGTATTTCATTTTTTTTTTATTGGTTAGAAAATAAAATTTTATATTAAATAGTTAGTTGTTTTTAAAGATTATAGACCGCAAATGACCTCCACGCTTTCCCACGCATATGCGGCACCTGGTCAAAAAATTATTCATTGCGGCCTGAAGAGTTGAAGTTGGGATCGCCTCAATTATTGTCGTTATGGACTGCTTTAATTCAGTTAAATTCCTGTGCTTCGTTTTATACACCTCTTGCTTGACATAACCCCATAGAAAGAAGTCTGGTGCAGTCAGGTCAGGTGACCTTGGGGGCCAGCGAAGAGTGGAGTTCCCAGAAATTAATTTGTTTGCGAATTTTTTGTTTAGCTCCGCCATAACTGTTCTGGCTATATGTGCAGTTGCTTCATCTTGCTGAAACCAAACGCTGTTGAATGGTATACGTCTTCGGCGCAGTTCTGGGTAAAAAAAACTCCTTCAACATCTTTAAATAATGGTCCCCATTGACAGTAACGGTTACACCGTTTTCTTCAAAGAAGTACGGCCCGACAATACACCTTGATGAAACTACGCACCACACAGTGACTCGTTCTGGGTGCAGTTCCGTCTCATGGAGCATTTCTGGATCAGACTCATTCCATATGCAATTTTGCTTGTTAACATTGCCGTTAAGATGAAAATGGGCCTCATCAGACATGAACAAACAATTGATCAATGTGTTGTCTTCTTCGGCCATTGATATCATTTTTTGGCAAAATTCCAGGCGAACAGGCAAATCCTGAGGGTTTAACTTGCTAGTAATTTGAACTTTGTACGGAAACAAGTTAAAATCGTCATGAAGTATCCGTTGTAATGACCGTCTACTAATTCCAATTTGCCCCGATAAGTTTCGGGTCGAAACGCTCGGATTGGCCTGTATTGCAGATGCTACTGCTGCGATTGTATCCTGAACCCGAACATTGGCATCTCGATGGTACGGCCTTCGTGCGATGCTTCCAGATTCGGCAAACATGTTTACAAACCTCATAATGGTCCATCTACTCGGGGGATTACCGCCAAACTCCCGGAAATGGACGGAAATGACGGACTGCAAAGCATGGTACCGTTGCACTATCCAAATTCTTTTCTCCGTATCCCAAGCATCCATTTTTTTAAATCTAAATAGTAACCTACAAAATAAAAAAAAATAAGCCGATTACTCACTTGGTATGTCAGTTGTCAATAAAGTTTGGCCGACTTGTTTTCAGTCACAAAATAATCCATCACTCATTGATTTATTCTTAACGTCTTCAATGGATAAGGTTATTTGCTTTGAACAAATAAGACCAACATCTGACTTTATTCATGACTTTTTATTTTGTTCTTTTAAATTTGATGTTAGACAATCAAGAAGTCCAAGGACTTTTAGCTATCGATCCTATAGATCTTTAAACTTGACTAATATACTAGATGACGTTCAAAATAATGAGATCTGGATTAATATACTTTATATAACTGACGTGTCACTTAAAGTGTCTCTTTTTAACGAATTACTGACTGACCTATACAATGAATATGTTCCAATAGTACAAAAAAGAATAAAAGGTAAAAATTGTCCATGGTACAACTGTGACATTGAGAAGCTTATTCTTGAAAGGGATCAATTCTTTAGGCGATATAAAACTAAATGTCTCTTTGAGTTCTAAGGAGCTTTGGAGAAATTTAAAAGAAATTGGTGTTGCTGAGAACAAAAAGTCGTCTAATTGCCCCATTGACCCACAAGTGATGAAGTCGGTATTTGATAGCATAGATCACAATATTTTATTGTCAAAGTTAAGTAATGATTTCAGTTTTTCAAGGACGGCCATAAAATTCTTGCAAAGTTATTTACTAAATAGAACTCAAGCAATAAGAACTGACATTGGGACGTCCAGTCTCTATAACATGAACAGTGGAGTTCCCCAGGGATCCGTTCTAGGGCCTCTGTTGTTTTCATTGTATATCAATGGCTTACCTGATGTATGTATTACGGTGACCATCCGTTCATTATTATAATGAACAGTTCATTATTTGAACAGAATGTTCATTATGAATTATTGTGTTGAGAAGCACTTTTTCATGACATATTGATACTCTTTGAAGTTTTGTCAGTTGAAAGATGAAAATAAAAACTATGGGTACGAGTAGGACTTGAATCCACGACGTTCTGCTTAGCAGCCAACGCACCTAACCACCAAGCCACGGACAATACGGACCAAATTTTTATACATGACCAAAAATTAAGGCAAAAAATAATGCAATGTCCCAAAAGCAGTAAGAACTTTTGGTCATTCTTCATCTTCCTTGGTCCTTACGCTCGTTAACAATGACACTCCAGTTGTTAGCTCTCTCGCGAAAGCTAACCTTTTCGCTAGGCAGTTCGCCTCCAATTCAACGCTGCCCGAGGGAGGGAGACATGATCCCCCAGTCCTGCGCGCCAAGGAGAAAGTAAGATTGTTGCACTTGATATTTCAAAGGCATTTGATAAAGTTTGGCATCTTGCTTGTTTTGAATAATCAGAAACCAAGTTTATAAGAATTTCTTCAGCGAGGAAGAACTATAAAAACTTTATTATGAAACAAAAATTATTATAAAATTCAAAAGTTAAATATCAAATAACCTACCCTTGGTCTCCGTGTCTGGACGTTGCTTAAGGAATGAATAAACATTTTTTTTTATTGTTTTATTGAACCAAAAAAATATATATACAATGTTACTTATTCCTAAAATTATTTAACACTTAACAATACAGGTAATTTGACACAAAATCGGCCTAAAAATCTACAATGACTTAATTTAAAATATTAATATACTTAATTATAATTGGCTTAAAATGTATTCCATGGCGTGGTTCATCTCAGGGTGTTCAGTCCTGGTTGTCCTATTGTTGGTTGGTTTGGGTTGGATTGCGGCATCCGGCCGCGTTGTTATGCTGACTCCAGGTCAGCATAAAAGGAAACTGCTTCAGCGTTGTCCGTTGTCAATTTCTCGGGGATATTCATGGCACTCAGGTACCTTGGTTCGGGATGTCGTTCCTCGTTGGTCATCCTTCTCATCAGCGGATTGGGGTGGTTGGTTACGTTTTCAATCATCTTTCTAGCTGCGTCAACTAGAAATATGTCCAGTGGCTTGATCCGGGCTTCCTCGTAGAGCCGCTTATTGCTGTAGTACTTGCGCCTTTGCCTATCAAAATGTAGTCCAGTGCAAATCCTTAGCAGCTTCCTTTCGAATAAGAGAAGTTTCTGCATCGCTGTCTTCGAAATTGTAAACCATGCTGGAAAGCAGTAGCTGATCACTGGCCTGAGGAGTTGCTAGTAGATCAGCAGTTTGGTTGGCTTACTGAGTCCGGTCCTCTTTTTCAATAGGAGATTGATTCGGCGGAAGGCTAGGTTGGCTTTGGCAAGCACAGCTCTTGAGTGCGGGTTGAAGCAAAACAGCTCGTTGAAGTTAATTCCCAGGTATTTGGCGTTATATTTAGATTTGATGGTTGATCCATTAGGGAACTTCAGTGATAGGTTCCTGCATGCTGCCGACGATCTACAGCGTCTGCGGTTGAAAACCGGTCTCCTGAAGCAGACCAACTCCGATTTGGCGGTGTTTATCCTGATTCCCCATTTGGTGTAGTACTCGTAGAGTCTGCATACGTGGGCTTCAACCTTTCGGATTGCTAGGACAGGTGAGATGGATGAGACGTATGTGAGAGAGTCATCTGCAAAGAGCAGATTCTCACAGTCTGATGGCACAGGTTGGTCCGACGTCATTAAGCTGTAGAGAAAGAGTCCGAGCTTCGATCCCTGCGCCACTCCAGCCAAAATGTTCCTTGTTGTTGATTTCTTATTATCAGCTTCCACGAAGAATTTCCTGGAAGAAAGAAAAGAAAATAACATTTTGATCAGTGCCTGTGGGATACCTAAAATACGGAGCTTGTGGATGAGAGCCTCAATCCAGACGCTATCGAATGCTTTCTCAACATCCAGAAAGCATCCTACTGTAACACGGTGACTGTTGAGAGCTGAGGTGACGTCGTTTTGGAATTTCACCAAGGGATGTAATGTGGAGTGACCTTTGCGATGATGCTGCGCTCGTTGCAAAATCTTTTCAGTCTGCTGAGTATAATTTCCTCCAGAATCTTGCTCATGTTGTTAAGAAGGGATACAGGCCGGTAGTTGCAGACCAGGTTGCTTGCTCCTTTCTTCGGGATGGCCACGATTTTTGCTGTTTTCCACTTCTGTGGAAAGTAGCAGTTGTTTATGCAGTTGTTGATGATAATCGCTAGAATTATCATCACAACTTGCGGAAGTTTCTTTATTATAAAGTTGGAAACACCATCCATTCCGGTTGATTTCTTTGGCCTAAGACTGCCGATGATTTCTGCAATCTCCTCCTGATTGCAGAATTGCTGGTGTTCTGCTGGATCGTCAGCTGGACAGGCATCGTTGAACTGAACTGCTTCAGTATTGGGTTGCTGGATCAATTGGATGGAGGCGTCGATTTCCATACGGAAGGCTTGGTCTGCTGATGGAGAAGGTGTGAAGCTTTGCTCAAAGTGGTTGGCAAAGGCTTCGACCTTGTCTGCTGTTGTTGTAAGCTCTATGTTGTCGCTGAGCATTACTTCCGGAAGTTGCTTGTTTTTCCCAATAAGGCGGTTTATTTCCTTGAATGCGTCTGGTCCTGGTTTAATGGCCTGCAGCCTCTTCTTGAACGCGATGTCGTTGTGGTGTTGAATAGCGTTTCGGAACGTTATGTTGGTGTGCTCCAGTTCTTTTTTGGCTATCCTGTATTCCAGATTGACGGTGTTGAGTTCCCGATGCAGTATCCTTTGGAAGCGCTTCCTTATCCTCTGTCTGTGGGCATATAAGACTTGCCCATACTCCGGTAGATGCTAGTAACGGTCCTTCGATGACTTGGGTACTTTTTGTACCTCAAGTGCATTGGAAAGAGCTGATTCCAGGTTGTCGACCGCGCTGTCAATTTCCTCGGTGGTTTGGTTCCTGTTTGTGGGTGGTAGGTCAAGATTGTCTTCGACGTCTCTGCAGTCTTTCGATGTTGAGTTTCCTGTAGTTGATAAACTCCGCTTGAGGCCTTGCTGTTAGTATGGCTGGTTGATTCAGTTTCACTGAAAGCAAAACTGCTTCGTGGTCCGAGGCACTTGGCACTATGGAGCAGGTGTAGTTGCAAATCTCTGGAAGTATAAAAACAAAATTAGATGTAACAAGGAAAAAGTCTAATGTTGATGGTGTTCTTGGGAACGTTGGTTTTGGCTGTGAGACCACGACCAAAGAATGCTCTTCGCTGTTGGTATCCATCCAGTCCACAACAGCCTTGCCCTCGGTGCTGTCGGAAGTATCCAGCCAACGTTGATGTCTCGCATTGAAGTCACCGCCAATGAGCCGATATGTCGATTGTTTTACTGCTCGGTTGAGGGTGTGCAGGTCGACATGAATATTTCCAGAGGTGGAGCCGCATTTGAAGTATGAGCTGACGACGGTTAGTGTTTCTCCGTATCCCAGATCTATACGGACAGCTGTGGCTTCACTTGTACGGAGTCTTGAAATCAGTACTTCCTTGCTTGATGCGGAGATTAAGTTCCTCATCATTATGGCGGTTCGTCTTCGGTCATCGGTTTTGTCTTGTCGGAAGGTTTTGTATCTCACGATGTCTATGTTGTTCCTCCTAGTTATGTTGGTTTCGCTGTTAGTTAGTTAGTTTGTTGTTTGATCCGGTTTGTTGTTCCTCATGAACTTTTGAAGGCTGTCCTCTTTTCCAGGCTGTATAACGAATTTACGTTATACTTCAGTATGCGGAGCTTCTTTAATTGCATATTTGGAACAGGAAGGTGGCCAGGGCCACGGACTTCTCTCCTTCACTCAGTTGAGCGTAGTTCGAGAGAACGGCATTCTTAGCTTTCTGCATTACAGAAAGAAGATTGCCTCCGAAGATTCGTTGGACTTCTGTGTTGAGGTTTATCGAAGGGGCTGGGTTCGATGTTGGTCTTGCTCTTGGCTGGGAATGTCCTGATGGGGTTGGGGTTGGTCTTGCCGGGGCCTTTGCGGTTGAGGTCTTTGCTGGATGCGATTTCTGTGTGTTGGTTGGTCCATGTTTTAGTGTGTTGGCAAACGATATAAATGGATTAACTCCTTTGCAAGCTGACTGTGTTGCGAATAGTTGCCGTGCCTTCTTTTCAGCTTCCATTTTGTTCTTTTCCGTTCGTTTTTTCACAAGAGTTGGGCACTTGGGCAGCCCTTGAAACTAGCTGGATGTCCTGTCTTCTGGCAGTTGGCACACCATACGTCGAGTCCTGTGTTGACGGTCCTTTTGCATTGGCCCGGTTCGTGCGTTTCCTTGCACTTAACGCAGACATATTGACGTCCGCAGTTAGTTGCTACGTGTCCAAACCGTTGGCAGTTGCGGCATTGTACGATGTCTGTGGATTGCAGCCGCTCCCAATGAACTCGTTGGTTCATTATGAGTGTTTTTGTGAACACTTCGTTGATCTCGAAATTCTTGCTGAGTTCTACAACAAAGTTGTTGTAGATCTTGTTTTGGTTCCTGGTTTTGAAGGGAGTCACTTTGATGACTGGCAGCCCTTCAATCTTGAGCTCGTCTTCCACTTCAATGGCTGCAAAGGTACTGTGAATACCCTTCAGAAGAAGCAAGTTCTTCCTTTCCTGTCCTTGAGGAAGTCCTTCAATTCATCGAATGTACTTCTATTGGCTGCGCTGATAATAGTTGACTTACTGTTCCTGTTCTTGAATGTTACCTGTAAGTTCTTGCTTCTGCAAAACCTGCTGATTTCAGCAATGTTTGCAGAGTAGCAGAAAATAGGTGGCATCTTTGATGTAGTTGGTGTTGGTGGCTTTGCAGGTGCTGTTAGCTCCTCCGGTGGTTGAGTTGCTTCTGTTGCGGGAGCTGGTTACTCCTTGGTCTGTTGTTTAGATGCTGAAGCTGGTGCTGATGAGGCGGCTGCTGATAATTTTGCAGGAGCTGATTGCTCCTTTATCTGTGGCTTTAATGTGCTTGGTTCAGATGAAGTGGCTGTTGATGTTGCTGCAGAAGCTGGTTGCTCCTTTGTCTTTGGGGCTGCAGGGGCCTTATTTTCTTTCAAATGTTTCTTGACGTTTTTCCCCTTCTTCTGATTCTTCCGAATCCACTTTTGTCCGGGTTGGGGTGATTCACCAGTTTCGTTGGTCGAACTGGTACTATCATCCTCACTGGATTGTTCCTCGCTGACCGCTTCGTCTTCACTGGCAGTCTCTTCTTCGCTTGTGTTTGAATCATTTTCCTGATCCATGGCGCTGTTTCCTTCCTTGGTTTCGTCCATGACGTTTTTAAATACCTGGTTCATCCTAACTGTGAATTGCGATCCCAGATCAGACCTAATCTTCTTGAGAAGCTTAGTGAGCAAACCTAGGGCTTCGTTCGTGTTAAGCTGATCCATGCTGAACTCGTTCCTGGAATCCACCGAGTATCCGTAATCCTCTTAAAGCAGGTAGCTCAGGTAGAAATGGTACTGCTGAACCTTTTCTGGGAATTACCGGATTACAGTTGTTAATTTTGGGTAGTTTTTAAATCTGTGTTTTATTTTTTTAATTTTTTAATCCGCTCACGCCCGTTCGCACTGACTGAAGGTTAAAGAATGAATGAATGAATAAAAAATGGAAATTACTAGGGTTTATATAATTTTAAATGAACGAAATTATTTAACGAAAAACTGACAATTGTAGAAATGAAAGTTAGAGAAAAGAAAAAGTTTTATAAAAGTATTACGAAGTCTAAAGGTATTTATAAGGTGTTTTTTATTGACATGGGCGTTGACAACATTCTCTCCCCCGTATGACGATTGAAAGAGTAAAAACTCAAACCGCTTGATCAGCGCCACCATCTCCTTGATGTACATCTAGAACTGCGATCTTTGCTGCTGGACGATGATATTCCCCATTTGCTGTACGGACAATAGCACTCCGCACCTGTCCATCCCTAGCTTGTATACATTTAATAACCACTCCTTTTGGCCAACAATGTCTTGGAAAGCTAGGATCGATGATTATCACAACGTCTCCTTCTTTGATTGGTGTAGCCTTCTCGAACCACGACGAGTTAATGTTGGCAATACTTCAGCAACCCATCTTTTCCAAAACATGTCTGCTAGTAGCTGCGAATGTCGCCATGAAGATCTGACATACTTATCGGTGATATCAAACACTCCTGGAGGTTTGCTTCCGGATGATGAGCCGAGGATAAAATGATTGGGTGTGAGGGCTTCTTGTTCAGCAGTGTCCAGCGATAAATACGTAAGAGGGCGACTGTTCACTATACTTTCGACCTCGATAAGCAAGTTTTTCAGCTTTTCGTCAGTCATCCTTGTGTCGGGTGTGATTATATGGTACAATACGTTCTTGATGGAGCGAACCATTCGTTCCCACGCTTTATCCATGTGGGGACTTCCCGGTGGTATACATTGGGTGGTGGTGAATTCAGCTTGGAGGTCACTAAAATCAATTTGATTGTAAGCTTCACGCAATTCCTTTTCGGCTGCCTTCAAATTGGTCCCGTTGTCACTATAAAATTGAAGGCGATAACCTCTGCGACTGATGAAATTTCTGATGGTAATGACACATGAATTCATTGTCAAGCTATGTGCCACTTCAACATGAATTGCTCGACAAGTTAGACACGTAAATACAACACCGTATCGTTTCTCCGTGCGTCTGCCATTTGTTACGATAAAAGGTCCAAAGAAATCAACACCCACATACGAAAAGGGTCTAGTGTATGGAGAGAGTCGTGCTGCAGGCAATGAACCCATTTCTGGGGGTTTTGGGGTTGCTCTGCACTTGCTTCGGACAGTTCGTAAAAGTGTTCGCAACCCTGATATGTGAAACGTCTGAAAAATTTCATTTATGACTGTCTCGTGGTTAATATGTTTAAGCTTTCGGTGGTACCAGTCGACTATTAAGCTGGTAACATAATGGGATTTAGGCATAATAATAAGATTCTTACATGTGTTAGTAACGGTCATCTTTTCTAGTCGACCCCGCATTCGAATTATCATATTTTCATCAATGAATGGCGACTCTCGACGAAGAGGGCTTTTCTTTGGTAAGGCCCAGTGAGGGTTTTCTAGTAAAAGGCTTTGTTCTACACTATAAGTTTGAGTTTGAGCTAGGCGGTAGAGGGATTCGTGTCCCCAGAGCAATTCATCTTTGGTAAGGTTAGGGATGTCTTTAAGGGTGGCGCACGAATCGTGCTACAAAAATAAAACGTAATAACTTTTTTTCTGTGTGAGTAATCGGCTTATTTTTTTTATTTTGTAGGTTACTATTTAGATTTATAAAAATTTATGCTTGGGATACGGAGAAAAGAATTTGGATAGTGCAACGGTACCATGCTTTGCAGTCCGTCATTTTCGTCCAAAGGGAATTTAGGCGGGAGTTTGGCGGTAATCCCCCGAGTAGATGGACCATTATGAGGTTTGTAAACATGTTTGCCGAATCTGGAAGCATCGCACGAAGGCCGTACCATCGAGATGCCAATGTTCGGGTTCAGGATACAATCGCAGCAGTAGCATCTGCAATACAGGCCAATCCGAGCGTTTCGACCCGAAACTTATCGGGGCAAATTGGAATTAGTAGACGGTCATTACAACGGATACTTCATGACGATTTAAACTTGTTTCCGTACAAAGTCCAAATTACTAGCAAGTTAAACCCTCAGGATTTGCCTGTTCGCCTGGAATTTTGCCAAAAAATGATATCAATGGCCGAAGAAGACAACACATTGATCAATTGTTTGTTCATGTCTGATGAGGCCCATTTTCATCTTAACGGCAATGTTAACAAGCAAAATTGCCGTATATGGAATGAGTCTGATCCAGAAATGCTCCATGAGACGGAACTGCACCCAGAACGAGTCACTGTGTGGTGCGCAGTTTCATCAAGGTGTATTGTCGGGCCGTACTTCTTTGAAGAAAACGGTGTAACCGTTACTGTCAATGGGGACCGTTATTTAAAGATGTTGAAGGAGTTTTTTTTTACCCAGAACTGCGCCGAAGACGTATAGCATTCAACAGCGTTTGGTTCCAGCAAGATGAAGCAACTGCACATATATCCAGACCAGCTATGGCGGAGCTAAACAAAAAATTCGCAAACAAATTAATTTCTAGGAACTCCACTCTTCGCTGGCCCCCAAGGTCACCTGACCTGACTGCACCACAGGGTTATGTCAAGCAAGAGGTGTATAAAACGAAGCCCAGGAATTTAACTGAATTAAAGCAGTCCATAACGACAATAATTGAAGCGATCCCAACTTCAACTCTTCAGGCCGCAATGAATAATTTTTTGACCAGGTGCCGCATATGCGTGGGAAAGCGTGGAGGTCATTTGCGGTCTATAATCTTTAAAAACAACTAACTATTTAAAATAAAATTTAATTTTCTAACCAATAAAAAAAAATAAATGAAATACATCGATTAAAAAAAAGTTATTTGAATTTCTTATTGTAGCACAATTGGTGCGCCACCCTGTAGTTACTGCAAGCCGCAAGTTTACACACTAACGAAAATATTTCCATTGAAAAAGTGCATTTAGGCGGTTACAGCATATTCATTTGTAATCGCTTTTTGCAAACCAAAGTTCTGTAAGCTGTCACATTGAAACTAGTTTCTTTTTAAATATTCCAGAATTCCTTAACGGTCAGCGCCTAGTCGGAAACTCAATCAATACCTGCCGTTGGGTCTTAAGAAACCAAATTTCTATTTACGAGCGAAGGCTACAACAAGGTCAGTTTAATTTGCATTTGTTTGAGGCTTATTAAAATTAAAATATTGCTTGTTTTCCAGAAACTGAAAAAAACATTAACAAGGTCAATAAGATACCGAAAATGAGTCTATCAGACATGCTGGATGCAATTCGCAGAGACAACTTAGACGAGTTAAGAACATTACTTTCAACGCAAAAATGTAGTGATACTCAAGATTTTCGAAACACTCTGCTTCTTGCAGCTGTTGATTACAACAAGAGAGCAATTACGGAATTCCTTCTCCAAGTTGGGTCCAATCCAAACTCAGAAGTCCATTCATCAAAACCACTTCATATCGCTGCAATAAATGGTAACTTGGAAATTATAGAAATACTACTTAACCACGGTGCTGATATAAATGCAAAGGATGCTGTTGGGACTTCCCCCCTCGTGTATGCTATTGAAAGTGAGAAAGACGGTGCAACTGAATTGTTATTAGAACGAGGAGCTCGTTTATATTCTGACAATGAAGGAAGAAGTCCACTTCATGTTGCCGTTACACAGGGTTCATTGAAAATAATTAAAATGCTTTTGCAAAACGGGGCTCCTGTCAATGCGGCTATTACTGCCGGCTTCAAGAAAGGATATACACCACTTCACTGTGCCTGTTCCTCATCTAGAGATGACATAGACATCATAGAATTTCTGTTAAGCAATGAAGCTGGTGTTGATTTAATAACTGAAGAAGGGTTGACACCTCTCCATGTAGCAAGCCAAAGAGGAAATGTTCAAGCAATTAATTTGCTTCTTAATCACAATTCTGATATTGATGGACGTGAAAATAATCGATATACCCCACTTTCCTTGGCAATCGGATCCAAAAAGGAAGGTGCTGCACTTTTGTTGATTAACAGAGGAGCTAAAGTTAACGAAGAGCTTAGCAATGGGAGAACAATTCTTAGTTTGGCTTTAGAGAAGAGATTGTCGAGTACAGTTGAGGAAATTTTAACTCGTTGTCCTGATCCGCAAGGTGAAATTGCAAAATGTAAAGAATTATTCCGAGATTTACCTGAAGAGATGATCAACATTCTGTTGAAGTATTGTTTTGATATTGAATTTCTTCTCATTGCAATACGGAAGGGCTGTATTCAAATAAACGAAAGCGTTTTGAAGGACAGACTTGATTTGACTGCAAATTTTGATGATATTATAAACTCTTCTTTGCACATTACTGTCCAAATCGGACGAATTGAATCAGTCCAAGTATTAATCGCAAATGGGGCAGATGTAAATGCAGCAACTAGAACAGAAAAACTAACCCCGCTACATGTCGCCTGTGAAGGGAGTAAACCAAAATTAGTTCAAGTTTTCTTGGATCACAATGCTGATGTAAATTTAAAGGATAAAAATGGCAAGACAGCACTTCATTTTGCTGCAAGCAAATGCAGTAATTCGACTAAATTATTGCTTGAAAATAAGGCGAACGTAAATTCACAAGATTGCGACGGTTTTACAGCTCTCCACACTGCAATTTATTCAAATTATTATGACGTCGTAGAATTACTTCTTAAATTTGGTGCTGACATTAACATCAAGGATAGAAATAACCATACCCCAATGGTTATACTGAATCGTTATCGAAGCTGTTACAGATTAATATACGATCTTTACTGCCTGACCCTGAACCACGCATTAGCTCTTGAAGCTGTCAATTTATACTACGCCAAAGATTTACGATCATCTTTACCAGAATTAGATTCCATTGATCAGAAAAAAATGGAATCACACATTGAAAATTGCAAACAGGAAATTGAAAAGTTGAAATTAGTGAAGGTGCCCGGTTATAATTTGACTTGTTACGCCCTCATGACGAGGAGTATTCATTCTGTGTCAAGTTATGTTAAAAATGCAGACCTTATTACACATTTTCAATCCGATGACTTTACAACTAAATTCCCAATATATGCTCCAATTATTGAAGGCCGTTTGCGAAATGCTTTCCAAAGACGGCCATTTATTGGCGAAGCAGGTGACTTTTTCAACTATTACTTTCAACTGCCGCATGTATGTGTTGACCATATACTAAGCTGTTTGAGTTTGGATGATTTGATGAACGTCAAGAATGCAATCTAAATCGCTCCTACCTTATATTAAGACTTCTAAACCTTTGTTTTCAACAGCACCAAAAATTATATATGTATTGTGTTTGTATAAATATTATTATTTTCTTTTGTTTTTTTTTTTTTTTTGGAATAAACATAGTTGCATGAATTGCTGATGAGTTTGTTGGGTTAAACGCACTAATGTCGGGAACTGTTGGTTCGAAACAGAGATCATTACGCTAATTTCAAAGACTGCTTGATACAAAAAATAGGAAAAATTGAGAAAACCTCATCATCCTCATTAAACATCGGAAACCCACAGGAACCTACTAAGCTGAACTTTTGTCATTATCATTACATCTGCTTCTGTGGATTTGACATATATGAAACTCATGATGGTTACTTCAACTTGGTAACCACCGGGTACTTGCGAAACTTGTAAGCGCGGATGAAAAACGAAGAAACAAAAGCACCTAATCAACGTTCCGAGGAACAAATGTCGACTCTGACCATTTTCTTGTAGTAAGTAAAAACACGCACGGCCCACAGAAAGAAGTTCAACATCGATTGCCTCAGATGTCAACACCTTGTTGAACCAATATCGCGAAATAAAATAAATTAAAAAAAAAAAAGAATAAAGTAAAATATAGCCGAGACCACTACAGAAAACAAGAGTACCGAACAGAAAGGAGAAATGAGAAAAAGACTCTGCGAAGGAAGAAAAGAGCATCCACAGTTTCTCAGCTCAAATATCTAGAGGAGTCTCGGGCCAAGAACAAGTCGAAGCCTTTAGGTTCTGGTTTCAGAACCGGGACACAGGCTCTTCGAAAGAGTGTAGGAAACCTTGTCAACGAAGCACAGGGAATTGTAGATGCTTTCAAGCAGCACTTCCAACAGCTGCTGAATGCGCAAAATTTCGAGCGAGCCAATGACGAAAGAGAAGCAAGACCAGTCAATGAAGACACAGGTAGAAGAAGAGGTAGAAAGAGACATCCAAAAGCTAAAAAATAAAAAGTCCGCCGGGTCTTATGGCATACCTGCGGAACTCTTTAAATATAGAGGAGGTGTTTTCCTGAACCACATGCACCAGGTCATCAACAAAGTGTGGGAGGACAAATGCATGACCGTTCTGCAACACAATAAACCGGTACCAGTGTGGCCTTAGGCCAGGCAGAACAACGATAGACCAAATACTCACACTGAGGCAAATCCTGGAAAAGACCAACGAATTTCAAGTTGATAGCCACCATCGTTTTATCGACTTCAAAGCTACTTATAAAAGCATCCACCGCCCAGAGCTTATGATGGCAATGTCTGAATTCGGGATCCCGAAGAAACTTCCAGCTGTGCCGCATAATGCTAAACTATACGCCGTGCATTGTGGAAATGGGTAACAGCTCATCCGAGTTCTTTCAAACATGCGCAGGGTTTAGACAAGGAGATGTGCTGTCATGTGATTTCTTCAACATAGTCCTGGAGCAGATAGTGCGCAAGGTAGGTGAGAGCACGGAAAAAAAATGTTCAACAAATCCACCCAGCTCCACAGTCGATCCAAGAGAGCTGTTCTTCCTTCACAGCTATTGAAGAACTCGTTGGTCTTGAAGTGAATGAGGACAAAGCAAAGTACATGCTATCAACAAAAAAAGCAACATTTGTTGACCGCTTAGGACAAACGTCACTGTTGGCAGCAGCAATTTCCAGGTAGTTAAGGAGTTCACCTCCCTTGGAACAAACATCAATCCCACAAACGACATCTAGTGGGGATCCGGTTTGGCAAAACAACTGGGTTCAACTCTCCACTCGAAAGACAAAGTTTCTGCTATACAAAACTTTGATTTTACTAGTCCTACTCTACGGCCGCGGCGCCGAGTGTTGGACGTTAAGTAAAAAAGGGGAATTGATACTACGCACTTTCGCAAGAAAAATTCTTCCACGGATTTTCGGTCCCGTATGCGACGATGGCGAATGGAGAAGAAGGTTGAACCGTGAACTGAACGAGCTGTTCCAAGATATGGATGTAGTTCAGAAGACGACTACAAAGCGAATGTATGACATTGCTCCAGGTAAGAAAGTCTTCTCATCCCAGCCCCCAGGTTCGAGACGACAAGGAAGACCAAGGTAAGGTTAAGTTAGGTTATGAGGGGAGTGCACATTATGAGCTGTTGCATACACGGGGGCCTATTGGTCCATTGTTATTCCCTATAAAAATAAAAGTTAGCATCGATGCTTCTCAAAATCGATTAACAAAAACTGGCTCGTTAGCGAACCAGCCTGTGCTATCTATAAATTTCCTCATGTTTGCCATTCCTCCTCATCCTGACAGCTCCTACAGAAACCGGGTGCAAATGCCCCTATCTTGTTGGCCATTGTGCCATAGGCGCAATGACCCGTTAGTACACCTATCAGGATTTTAATATTCCCTTTACTCAGCGATAGAATGTACCGAGTTTCCTTTTCATTTGTGTTAGGCCATAAACTTCTCGAGATTACGCAATCGTCCCTGGATTTCCAGGAGTTATTGATTTTCTCTTTTAATTTAAGGTCTATCTTCCTCTTGAGTACCCCAATTGGGACGAGTGGTCCCCTTACTGAATGTTCGCTACTACTTGTGTCTTCTTCTTACCCTTTCCTGGCTAGTTCATCTACTATTTCGTTCCCTTCTATATTGCTATGTCCAGGAACCCAGCAGAACTTAACCTGGTTAGTGTTGCAGATTTTATTTAATTCCTTCCTAGTTTAAAACTGCTTTTGATCTTATGGTCTCACTGGCTAAGGCTTTGATAGCAGCCTAGCTGTCCACGAAAAAAGTTATCTCCGAAGAGCTTAGCTTTTCATGATGTGCCAATTCAGCTGCTTTTTCAATGGCAAAGATCTCGGCCTGAAAGACACTACAATCAGCTGGGAGTTTATACGATGCTCTGATGTTGAGAGATTGGCAAAACACTCCAGCGCCTGTTCCTGATTCCATTTTTGAACCGTCAGTGTAGAAAAGGATACCCTGTTTGCTTATAAGTGAATTAGGATCCCAACCCTGTCTTCCTGGTATGAAAATAGAAAATTTCCTATCGAAATCTAGTAAAGGGGGAATGTAATCGGTTGTCTCCAACATTCCTGGAATCGTGTCATATCTCTTTAGGATTGACCCGTGTCTATAAGTGCTGTGCCTCCAAAAACTCAGTTCTTTTAAACGAATTTCAGTTTTGGCTGCCGTGCACCTTATCAACTCATCCAGAGCCGGGAGATCCAAGATCATTTCCAATGGATCTCTAAGCCCCTGTTATTCCTATACACGCTAGTTCCTTATTTAGGTTTTAGAGATAGCTTGATTTTTCCACCGCTTTCCACCATACAATAGAGCCATAGGTAAGAATGGGTCTTACAATCGCTGTGTACATCCATTGCATGACTTGCGGTCGCATACCCCAACGTACACCGAAGGTCTTTTTGCATGTGTAGAATGCACATAGTGCTTTTTTCATTCTTTCCTCAGTATTACGCTTCCATGTAAGCTTGGAGTCAAGGATTACTCCTAGAAATTTAGCTTCCTTAGAAAGTTTTAGAGGAATACCATTTAGTTTGGGAGGGTTGAAGCCCTCCAGTTTCCGTTTCTTCGTGAACAAAACTAACTCCGTCTTGGTGGGATTGACCCCGAGACCGTTCTTAGTTGCCCAAGAAGATAAATCCTTTAATGGGTTTTCCATAATGTTTCCGGTGGTGGTAAGGAACTTGCCTGATACCAAAACTACAATGTCATCTGCATATGCTACATTTTTTATGCCCTGATCTTTAAATTTTGAGAGAACTTTTTTGACTACGAGGATCCAGAGCAGGGGTGAGATGACTCCTCCCTGTGGTGTGCCTCTAGTAACTGTTTTCTCAATAGTGCTAACTCCCATTTGAGAGTTGATAATTCTGCCATTTAACATGGTGAAGATCCAATCGACAGTGACAGATTCAACTCCAACTTCAACTAAGGCAGTTTTGATTGATTCCGTTTTAACGTTATTAAACGCACCCTCGATATCAAGAAATGCTGCCAGGGTATATTCTTTATGTTCAAGACTTTTTCAATATGTGAAACTACTTCATGCAGAGCAGTCTCCACTGATTTACCCTTAAGGTAGGCGTGTTGGTAGTTGCACAAATTGTTTTCGTTGAGAAGTTCTCTAACATGTAGGTCAATTATCCTCTCCAGTGTCTTAAGGAGAAACGAGGAGAGACTTATTGGTCTATAATCCTGAGCGGTCGAGTGAGTCGGTTTCCCTGCATTTGGTATGAAGACTACCTTGACCTTTTTCCAGCTATTAGGGACGTATCTAAGTTTGATACAACTTATGAAGATTATCCTAAGCCACGGAGTTATTACTTTGAGAGCATTTTGAAGAAGAGCTGGAAAAATCTCGTCTGGTCCCGCTGATTTGTAGGGTTTGAACGAGTTTATTGCCCAGATAATTTTCTGCTCAGTAATAACCCGTTTTAGTTCTAAATTTGATTCTGTATGAGTAAAATCCAGCGTGTTCGATTGTAAGGAATCAGAACTTTCTGGGTTTTTACAACCGGGGAAATGAGTTTCCATGAAGAGTTCAAGCGTTTCTAGGCTCGAGTTCGACCATGAACCATCAGGGTGTTTTATATACCCCGGGACCGAGGGATTAAGGGCCAGGGTTCTACGGAGCCTCGCCACCTCGCTTGTTTTTTCAATGGATTCACAATGTTTAGCCCACGAATCTTTTTGGCCTTCCTTAACTCTTTGGTGTAAGTGTTAAGTGCGGCTCTATAAGACTTTAAGTCCTCTTCTAATTTACTCAGTTTAGCTTTATTGAAAAGTTTCCTAACCTCTATTCTACGTTTCTTTAGTACACCATTCCACCAGGGTGGGTTAGTGGAGTTGTTGGAACGAGATAAAGGGCAGTGCTTTTCAAAAGACGTTCTCATTTTACTAGACAAGTTTTGGACAACAGTGTCAATGGTTGAAATGCTAAGACTTGTATTGTCCCCTGGTGGATCAATACAGTTTTTCAGCCATCTTTCGTACTCTGTCCAATTCGTTCTAGTTGGGTTCCTGTAAGGTTTCTTTTGGGTAAAGTTCCTGTCTATGGAGAAGAGTATCCTAAAGTGATCTGAAAAAGATTCTTTAGGTGAGACTCTCCAGTAAGCAACCTTTAAATCAAACATTTAGTAGATCAAACTATGGTGTAAATAGCCCGCTTAATCAATTACTAACAATTTATAATGAATTTTATGTTTGTTTAGAATCCGCTAATGATAACTTAAAATGCAAAAAGTGTAAAGATTCCTAGATTATAAAAATTAGATTAAGCACTGTCACGTTAGATATTAACGAATTGAATAAATAAAGTCGTTTTTGTTTCTTTTTACCTAATATTTCATGCAGTTAATAATAGTTTTTTTGTTTCAATACAATGTAGGTACGTGCAGGTAAATAATGATAGGTTCACAATTTATTTAACAATAGTAATAATAATTTTTCTGTCATAAAATTCTTATAAGGTATTAAGGTATTCAAGGAAAATAAAATAAAAACTGGAATAAAATTGTATAAAAGGTTCAAAAAGGTAAAGCCTAAACCATTCAATTGGAAGCAATACCCTTTGCCGATATTAAAATCATGAAAAATCAAGGAGTTTTAAATTTTCTCGCCGTTTGCGTTTGCGCAGTTTTTACTTTCTTTGTAATTCTCAGTTGGAACCTAAATTTTATTCTTAATTTATTATAATATTATTTTTCACAGGAAGTTGCTCAGGCTAAGGACCTAGACCCAAAACTATTGGCTTCGCTAGCCGGATAGAATGAACATTCTTTTGAAAATCAAGGCGTTTCCTTATTTCATTTAATTTAATTAACCAAAAATGTTTTGGAACTATAAAACAAATTGATTTTAACAGCCGAATAAGAAATGTGGTTTAATAAAAATTACACTATTTGAACGTATTTCGTTTTGATATCATAATTTCATTTATTTGTAGGTCTTAATTGTTGAATTGTTGAAATCTAACCCAATCTTTTTTTCTTCTTTGATTTATAAGACCAAATATAACAGCTAAGAAAATGTAAGATTTTGTGATTTTAAATAGGTTGAGCTCAAACAACTCCAACTCCCTAAAATTAATATGTAATTTCAATTCGGAATTCTCTATCATCGTAGTATAACATTTGATCAAATTATCCAGTTCGAATTGGTGGGTCCGCCAAATAACTTTTTTTTTTTTTGTTATTATTAAATAAAAGACACAATCAGTATATTAATACAAGAGAATTTATTGAAGAACAAAAAGGATCGAACCAATCGTGACAAAACCAACTTCGAGAGTGATGAACAAAAAATCGTTAATTTGAAATAGCGTTGCTCTTACATTTCACGAGCGCCATCATAAGGTTAAAACTTAAACTGAATATAGAGTGCGTTCAGGATTTCATAGTTTCAATACTCCCACTTTTAGTTATAAGTTTTACAAAAAAGTTTAAAATTATTATTTAATTTACTTTACTTGAGAAAACAATCAGCAAACAATTATTATATTAGCTTCTCAAAAAAAAATTCAAAATGTAAGTTTGTCAAAAAAAACTTTAACATTCAAAAATTACTTTAAAATTTAAATTTTGTTTACCCAGAACTACTGTTGATTGTGCTGGCTGCTACCATGGAGATTCATGTTGAAGCAAAAGGAATGATGTTTGACCTTTGGTAAGGGCTTCGTAAAAACATCTGCCAGTTGTTCGTCTGTTGGCACATAGTCCAGGTTGAACATACCATTTTCATATTGTTCCCTTATGAAATGGTAACGTACGTTTATGTGTTTGGTGCGCTTGTGATATTCTGGTTTCTTCACAAGGCGAATTGCACTTTGGCAATCCATGTAGAATATCGGCTGTCTTATAAAAGTTCAGTCAGGAGACTTTTCAACCACACCAACTCCTTAATGGCATGTGAAGCTGCCATGTACTCAGACTCCGTTGTTGACAATGCGACCGATCTCTGACGTTCGGAGCCCCAAGAAACGACGCAGCTTCCAAAAAAGAAAACATAACCAGAAGTTGATCTGGCTGTTTTTATGCAACCAGCCAAAGCATTAAGACATGCTTCTGCAGGATCTTCCATGTATCTACTAACGTTGCCGACTGAAAAACATATGTCTGGGCGCGTACCCACAGCAAGATACATCAAACAACCAACTGCTTCACGGTACGGGAAATCAAGTTTCTTCTTCCTTTCAAAATCGCTTAAGTTCTGTGAAACGTCGGAGGGTGTTGCTACTGGATTGGAATCTTGCATTCTAAAACGGTTAATTATTTTCTCTGCATACGCTCGCTGATTGATGTGAATTGAACCATCAGGCTTCTGATCAATTTCAAATCCGAGGAAATATTTTGCTTCTGAAACTGTTATTGTTGACTTCTCTTATTGAATTAAAACCAATTCCAGATAATAACAATAAATATAATTAAGTTTATTTAATATAAAGAAACAATCCAACTCAATTCGCAGTTTAACAAGAAGTGAAAATTAAAATAGAAAATTATTGACAAGAAAAACAAAATAATAAATTGTTAATTTAGATTCAAAAACAAACAGTAGATTTATATTAAGTGTCGTATTTCAACACTCCTCCTCAGCTTGATGATAAATCCCTAGTTGTTTTCTAAGTTCAATGAATTGGAATTTCGGCAAAGCTTTTGTCATAATATCAGCTATCTGATCTTTCGAAGATAAGAACGAAACTTTTACTTTTCCCAGTTGAATAGCATCTCTGATAAAATTGTATTTTATATCAATATGCTTCATTCGTTTGTGCTCACGAGGTTCTTCAGCTATTTTAATGCATGCTTGATTATCTTCAAAAATATGTATTGTATTTACTGATACACTCAATTCAGAAAGCAGTTCTTTCAGCCAAATTCCTTCACATGCCGCATTACATAGAGCAACATACTCGGCTTCTGTTGACGAAAGGCTGACAGACTGTTGTTTTCTGGAACACCAAGAAATTGTACAACCAAAAACTTTAAAAACATACCCTGATATAGATTTTCTGTCATTGATATCTGAAAAAGAAACAAAGTCAATACTACCCATTAGTCTATCCGCCTGATCACCGCCATCTCTGTACTTGAATTGTAAACTCGTTTCTGTCTAACATCCCTTTCCAAACATACCCCATTTCAACTCGCAACAAGAAAAAGCGCGTCGTATTGCATCATCATTTTCACTTGAATTCTAACAGCCATATCAGATAGAACAGCTAGACGGTTTTTTTAACGCAGCAAAGAATAAAACTTATAAAAAAAAGTCATTGTTTAAAAAAGTCAAAGAAATTTATATTTTTTATAATAAAGTTTGAAAAGAGAGTTAAAATTTGTCAGCTTTTCAATTACATTCTTAAAAAATCCGTACCGAAACCGGAGAAAAAGTCATCAGAAATGAGCGTAAAGAATTTGGCGACGGTGAGCCACATGGACACCGTTCAAGTTAAGGACAAGAAGGCGCAGTCAACGAGCAACCTCAACCTAGAAAAGACACCGAAAGGAATAAGATCAAGAATATGCAAGACCTGCAACCAACCATACGATGAGGACAACATGATCTTCTGTGAAGGGGTATGTAAGAAATGGTTTCATTATTCTTGTGTAGGGTTAAGTGGTGATCAGGTTGATGGGCTGGGCAAATGGGTTTGTAGCGACTGCTCCTCAGTCCATGAACAGAAAGTAATTAGGGCTCTTAATGAATTAAATAAATGTTATGAATCAGTACAAAACTGCATTGCACAAAGTAAGAGAAAGGCGGTAATTCACACTGCTATATCTAAATGGGAGGTATGTAAGGCAAAATTGATTAATTTGAAAGGGGACTTTACGGATATGAATGGGCTTCCACTTCCAACACCGACGCTCCAAGTAGCAGACAACGCATCGTCTAATGCGAGTTTGAGGTTACGTTTGCTTGACGAACAACGTGCTCTGTTAAGAAAAGAAAGAGAACTTGTTCAAAGGGAACAAGAGCTGTTACAAGTGCAACGACAACTAGCAGAGGAAGCTTCTGAGTTCGACGTAAATGGTGACGGTGACGACGACGATGACGACGTAAATGGTGATGGTGACGACGACGCAAATAATGATCGTGACGACGACGTTCGTAAGTACATTGAAAATCTTTCGTTGAATCCACAAGCACACGAATTCGAACCAGGTCGTCCAGCTACGCAACACTTTGCCAAGTTAGGTGAATCACAAACATTTACTCAGAGGCAAATCGCTGCTCGCAAAATCTACAAATCGCTTCCTGCATTCTCTGGTGATGCTGAGGAGTGGCCGCTTTTCCACAGCATGTACGAACAGTCAACTAAAGAATGTGGATTCACATACGAAGAAAATCTGATGCGTTTGCAGCAAGCACTAAAAGGCAAGGCACGAAGTGAAGTGGCTAGTCAACTTTGTCAGCCATCCTGCGTTCCCGACATCATCGAAGGCTTAAAACTAGCTTATGGCAACCCAGCGACCATACTTCACATGCAGATCGAAAAAATCAATAAATTTCCACCCATCAAAAGTGACAAGCTGGAAACAATCATCCAGTTTTCAACTGCAGTCTCAAATATGAACGCGATTATGAAGGCCTCAGGTTTGGAGAGTCAATATGACAATCCTTTGTTGTTGAAAGAATTGCTAAGAAAACTAAACAACGATTTGAAAATGAGGTGGGCCACATATGCATTTGAAAAAGGTGTGTCGAGCGTGTTGGAATTTAGTTCTTGGCTCAAGCTTGAAGCGAGGAAAGTTTATTCATTGTATCCGACTATCACCAGCGAAAAAAATGAAAAAGTATTTCGAAAAGAAACAAGAACTAATGTTCATTTCGATTCTCAACCAACTGAAAAGTGCGACGTGTGTTCTGAAAAGTGTAAGGGCGTAGACTCCTGCAATGTTTTTAAGAAGATGTCTCCTCAAGACAAATGGAATAAGATGAAGGAGTTGAAACTATGTCGTCAATGTTTGACTGCCCATCGTATGAAGTACCCATATACATTATACATGTAAGAAGGCAGTCAAATGCAATATTGAAGGATGTACACGTAAGCACCATCCTCTTATGCACTCCGAGGAAACATCTAGAAGTCATCTACCAGCAGTTGAAGCTTCTCAAAACAGTCACAACAGGATCGGCAGTGATTTTCAGTTTCAATATTTACCTGTGTTTCTTTATAATGGTGATAAGAAGATAGAAGTTATGGCATTCCTTGATGGTGGATCAAGTGGCACCAGAATTGAAGAAGACGTTGCTGACCACCTAGGTTTGACGGGGCCAGAGGTCATTTTAAACTTGAAGTGGACAGCAAACGTGAGGCGACAAGAAGTATCTACAAAAGTTTCCCTTTGTATATCTGGTGTATATGAAGGTGCAAAGAAATACGAGATTCCTGAAGCACACACGATCAAAGAGTTGAGTCTGCCAAAACAAACACTAGATTATAAAACGTTATCACAACAGCATGAACACATTCGTGGTTTGCCAGTACGATCCTATAAATCAGTTGAGCCAAAGATCATGATTGGAGTCAGTGACTGGCATTTGGCGGTTCCAGTGAAGACAAGATTGGGTGAGAACAATGATCCTCTGGCAACAAAGTGCAAATTAGGCTGGGCAGTATTTGGTTCGAGAGGTCCATCTGAATATCAAAGCATGAACTACCACGTTGAAGACCAACATGCTTGTCGATTTCTATGGAACGATCGAGAAGGTGAGGAGCCAACCGTATATGTAACCCAAGTGATGACTTTTGGAGCCACTTGCTCTCCTAGTAGCGCCCAGTATGTGAAGAATTTAAATGCTAAGCGTTTTGAGAGTGAACATCACCAAGCAGTCAAATCTATCATCGACAATCATTATGTAGACGATTTGCTTGATTCGGTTCCCACTATTGATGAAGCTATCACGTTGGCGAAGCAAATTAAGAAGATTCATCTGGCTGGTGGGTTTCATATACATAAATGGAAATCTAATTCTCGTGAAGTGTCGTCGGCATTGGAATGCTTAGATAATGTAAGCGAGCTTGTCAGTCTTAATAAGCAAGCTGAACCACAAACCGAAAAAGTTCTCGGAATGTGGTGGAACACTGAATCAGACTCCTTTACTTTCTCCTTAAAATTTAACAAGGGAAGCAAAAGTGTTCTTAACGGTCAACAAAAGCCAACCAAGCGAGAAGTTTTGCGAATACTCATGTCGATTTACGATCCCTTAGGATTGATTGGACACTTCACATGTTTTCTTAAAACACTTATGCAAGAGATATGGTGCTCGAAAGTTAACTGGGATGAAGAAATCGAAGATGAGCAATATCATAAGTGGATGCAATGGCTGGTGAAACTCCACGAAATCGAAAACGTTTCCATTCCTAGATGTTACACGACAGAACCTTCGTTATGGTCTTCAGAAAAAGTTCATCTCCATATTTTCGTGGACGCGAGCAAAGAATGCAGTGCAGCGTTTGCCTATTTAAGACTTACTCACAATGGCAAAATATCTTGTGCGTTATTGGGATCAAAAACGAAAGTTGCTCCAGTTAAATTGACTTCCATCCCGAGATTGGAACTAATCGCAGCTTTAATTGGCTCTAGGCTTGCCAATACAATTCAACAATCATTGACTCGCCCCATCTCTAAAGTTACTTATTGGACGGATTCGGTGACCGTTCTCAGATGGCTCAGGTCGGATGCAAAGGCGACGAAAGGGCAATTCGTAGCGTTCCGGATTGCTGAAATTCAAGCAGGGGCGAACGCAGAAAAAAATTTCGGGGGGTTTTCAAAAAATATATTGGTATTAAAAGGTTATGGCACTGGTAGTCAGCCCTTTAACTTAATTTTTGTGTTTGCTTGGTCTTTAAAAATTAGTTATTTAATTGTTGGTCTGTTAGACGTGAAACTTATTTTTTCCGTTTTGTTGATATTTGCATGCAGATAAGGAAAAAATATTGCTA
Organism: Sphaerophoria taeniata; assembly: GCA_943590905.1. NCBI lineage: Eukaryota > Metazoa > Arthropoda > Insecta > Diptera > Syrphidae > Sphaerophoria > Sphaerophoria taeniata. The sequence goes on from OX016540.1 coordinate 268,621,631, forward strand.
TTTGTTACCTTAAATTTATTAACTATAATTCAAATAAAAGTTGGATTCTCTTATAGTCGGCCCCTTAAATTCCAGTAGTCGGCCACGGGAGATGTCAGTAGTCAGCTCCCTTTAGTAAATTAATTATTTGTAATTTATAAGCCGTTTTTAAATCTTAAATGTATTAACAAACCTTTTTTTTAAATTATTTATTTCTAATCAAATAAAAGACAACATACAACAAATAGTTAATTAAAAAGTATCTTGTTTTTCAGTCAAATATGTATATTATTCAAAATAATTCAAGACCATTTCCAATACTTAAAAAAAGTATGTCTTCGAAACTTGTTTGAAATTTAGTTTAGTGATTACTTGATATAAATATACATTTTTAATTTTGAACATTATCACCAGCATAGTTATTTAAAATTAACAAAAAATTTGATTTAAATAAATATCTACTAACATTGAAATCAATCATGTCGCAAACAGTATTTGTTTCTCAACACCTGGATAATGGTTCATTGGCAGCATACACAGTTCTGTGATATGTGATTTTTTTTTTCTAATCGCTTTTCCAGTCCTTTAAATGCGCCCATATGTTATATGTGTTGTATTGGGTAAAAGAGCGTACAAGATGATTCCGTTAATACTCTGCGCATTCCATTGAGACGAGGGATTTGTGGCCATCGACTTAAAGCAGTCCTGAGCTTATTATATTACTTTCCATAATCCGTTCGTTGAAACTATATTGGCCACATATTAGAAAAACGTCTCGGATTGTATCCACCTACTTTCAGATCTGCCTAAGAGGTAAGACCATTTATCCGGCACACTTTTTGCAACAGCTTGGAGGAGGGAGCACATAGGGAAACACAAGCAATGGTGTCGTCACTGAAGAGAAAAAGTACCTATACACTGATCGCTTCATATTCGTTTCCATGTTGTACAGTATAAAGATTTTTCCAACCTCTTGACGACTCCTGGTTTCAGAGATAGGCTGAATGATGTTTCATCTCCATTCAGAATCTTGAGGGCACTTCTAAAATACCGGCTGCGTCAATCTCTTCTAAATACTCATACGTCCCGGTCGCTCGTCCTCTGCTGTTCTGAGTCCCGCAGTTCATAATGTAATGTGACATCTTGAGAAGGGCTAGTAATACGTTTTCCCTTCTTTTCTTTGAAAAGCAGTCCTACGTTTGTCCTCACGATGGACGTTTGTCACCAAGAGGTCTGTGGGTTTCTGAGGAAAGCCACACTTGGCAAGGTATATGAGCCACTTAACAAGCTTTTGTTCTTCGGCTAAACTAAAGACAGTTTCCTGTCCTATTTTCTTGTAGTCTACCTCGAGGGACCTCGTATGCTTCTCTGATCGGCCAATTATGCTGTTATTTTTACTGGGGGTGAAATCATGGATCTTGACGATTTAGAAAGGAAACACGGTTTCCAAGTAAATATTGTGACAATTTGAAGTGAACGTGCTGATCTACACCTTCTCGTGGGGCCTCCGAGAGGTTCTTGTCAATTTATTGGCTTGAACTTGCGAACGTAGACAGCTTTAGTCTAATGGAATTGGCGAATTGAAGCAGGAAGTACAATGATGATTAATACGATCCTTAACAGATACTATGACCTATCACATAGTAAAGGAGGAAAATACGATTAACGAGTACCGAATGTGGATAAACGCCAAGGAAGTTAGACAAAATGTTGGGTGTGTCCCTTGATTGGCTGGTCCATTCCTCCGATCAATGTGGATATACTTGACAGAGGGTGAGCAGTGCCCCTCGTCCGCCAGCAGCCAGGACAAAAGCAGCAAAAACAAAAAAGATGTCACGAAAACAAAATATGTATAACTAATTGTTATACAAAAATATATGTGACCACCCTCCACCCAGGGGCAATTGGGTACCGCGGGTAGTGAGCTTTAGCAACTCACTAGTGGGATGGACCTTCGCGGGGGTTGTGGTTGTCTGAGTTTGGCCTCAGCTACTGTTCGCAAAGCACGGTTAACGGCTCTTCTTTTTGGCGGGAAGTTGAGCAGTTTTTCCGTGTCCGGACAACGGCTCTTCTTTCGCGTGACTGAAGGTTGAGTGCAGTTCCGTGTGTTGCCTGAATAGTAGTCTAGAGTCAAACCAAGACGAATAAGAGCTGGCACTAATTCAATTGGTACTGGTGTGAATCTAGATGCAGGGTACCCGCTTCTTTCTTTTGAAAGTTGAGGTGTTCTTTTGTATTCTGGTGGATCATCAGGAAGAGGTTTAGTGCCCTCTTAAAAGAAGCATAGTGACAATGCCAACTTCGCTTGGAAATTGCACGGCGTTAGTGTGGAGAGTTTTCCACCGTCAGGTAAGACTTAGTTGTCAGGTACTGACGTTAAGCTCATTCATACTTCTGTTATTTTTACTAATACGTTCGAGGTACTAGTGGAATTCGCGTTTTGCTTTCTGTTCGGAACTACCCGTTTTAAGAGTGCTGGAAGTTAAGATATTTTTTGAAACTAAGCTTTTGTTATTATTTGCCTACACTACCTATTTATGTTGTTAAAGAAACAAATCATTTGCTAATCTACTAATCATAAAAGGCTGACATAAGAGTACTTGTCTTCTAAAGTCGGCCCTTACGTTTATATAAGCGGCTGACTACTGAAAATACATTTTAAAAAAAATTTTCTTTTGCGCCAATCAAGAGAGAATACAATTTTCATTAAAACTGCATTTTCAGGTAAAAAAATTAAGAAATAGAAGGTTTCAGCCTTGTAGGGCAACGACGCAACATGATCGTTTGCATTATTCCCTACACGGCGAATACAAAATTGGCGAACATCAAAAAGAGAAGCTAAGTCACTTCGCTAATGGTTATTTGTTATTTCATAGAAAAAATGAGATTTGCTTGGGACTATCTCCCTAAATGTGAACAAGGAAACCTACGAAAATGAGAAAATCGAAAATGTTTGGCAACAGCGAACCATCTACCTATTATGACGAATTTAAGGCGAGCTTGAGCATGTTCGTCGTTTAGGGCTTCCTTTAAGTATGTGTGATTTGGTGTGGCTATGATGAAGGTTTTTTTTTCGCAGATTTTGCTCGCAACGCCCGTTAGATTCCAAACGACCGATTCAATGTATTTGCAAGTAGATAAGTGAATTTTTGTATATTTTCGTCACAGCTTCCGTTATTTGGGACCCATCAATTTCAACAGATTCATTAAAATTTTTCGTTAACATAGTTTGAGAATTTGAGTTGGAAATTTATTTTGTACCATTTCTGTTTTTTTTCATTTGAACAATAATGGATATCTATTTTTTAACTGCGCAAATTCTCATATTTCGGGGGGGGGGGGGGGGGGTTTTAACCCCCAAAACCCCTACCTGCGTTCGCCCCTGAATTCAAGAATCAAGTAAGATCTCAAACTGGCGTTACGTACCATCGGATGTAAACGTAGCTGATGATGCCACTAAATGGAAAAAGGGTCCAAGTATCAACGCAACTGATCGATGGTTTACAGCTCCAAGATTTCTTCACGAAGACGAGACACATTGGCCAGAAGACATCTCATTGAAAGGTCAACAAAATGAAACAATAGAAACAGTACATCAAGTTTGTCAACCAGTAATTAAATTCGAAGAATTCTCCAGTTGGTTTAGAATTGTACGTCTCATTGCCTTTGTTCAAAGAGGCATTCAAGCAATTGTCAAAAGAAAATTAAAAATTGAATTTCCGAAATATCTTCAATCAAATGAGTACCAGCGTGCTGAGATAATTTTAATCAAATTAATTCAAAGTGAGCAGCAGCGTTGTGCAAAAGTGCCCAATTGGGCCATTTGGCCCTAAAATTTGCTGTTTGGCCCCATGCCCCGGGCCAACAGGAAATGGCCCCAATTTTGTGAAATTCAAGTATTGGGTAAGGTAAAAAAAATATTGATAATTGATTTTTGTACGATTGATTTTTGATTGATTGATTGAAATTTGAAAATAAATGGTTCCGCCGATGCTAGCCCTCGAAATTGCAAGCGGAGAGTAGAATCCGTATCAACAGAACTCATTTTATTGACTTCTGATCGACCTTCATTTTTGATTGGGCGAGTTCATTAAAACGCTAAACATGTGGTTGTTGTATTTTTCTTTTTAAAGCGTGCTTTACAGGATATGGATTTTTCATATGGAGTGTAACTTTTTCCATATGGAATATTATACAAATCGTGTAAACGTATTAAGAATCCATATGGAAATACAGATGGAAATTCCATATGGAATTTTTTCATTTAGAACTGTTTCTAAATTTCATCTGTATACCTACAGACAAAATCGGATTTTTTAAACGATAAAAAAAAAGTTTATATTGAAACATGGAGAGCGCGAAAAAGGTGAGTTTTTATGTTTTTTCATAAAAAATAATAATAATATAACACATTTTAGGTGTTTGGGACGAAAAAAATGTTTTGAAACTACAAACAAAAAATCCAAATCGTCTAAGGCCCATTTGCTGATTCGAAACATAAATTTATGTTCGACATAAAGTTTTCATTTTTATATGGGACGTTCCGGAATTCTTAAGTTCCACATAAAATCTTCCGGAACGTCCCATATAAAAATGACAACTTTATGTAGAGTAGAACATAAATGTATGTTTCGTATCAGCAAATGGGCCTAAATGCTTTTCTGATTTAACAAACAAAATCCAATTTGACATACATATGAAAATACATCTGGAAATAAAAAGTGACAGTCCATATGGAAGGTCCATATCGTGTAAAGCACGCTTAAAGGAACTCTGAAGCAGCTATTTACGACAATAACTCCAAGTTGCTTAATAGAAAAGCTTCATTTATTAATGCTGTGGAGGTAATTTTCGGTTTTAGGAGCAGATATTTGTTCAAGCCGCTTACCTCAATCAAAAATTGAACATGCCATGAAGATTTTATTTATGTATTTGAACAACGATAACAACTGAGAGGAGAGGTGCTTCCACCAATGTCTTTTTTCCGTCAATTCCTTTGAGGAGCTTGTAAAAATTCATGTCTATTCATAGCAATTGATAAACAATAAAAAGTCTGCAATGGGAAACCAAAAATCAGTGGAGTTGTTAGCGCAATGCGTAGTGCATTGGCTTCGCAACTAGCTGGTCTAGGTTCAAATCCCATGATGTGAACTTAAAAGATTTTCGATTAAAATGAAAAATAACTAGACAAGCACCACTAATAAGGAGTATAATGATCGGCTTGGCACCCGTCAAATAGCTATAACTCCAGCCAAACAAAGGAATTGACGGAAAAAAGACATTGGTGGAAGCACCTCTAAGTTGTTATCGTTGTTCAAATACATAAATGGAATTGACGGACGCAGCCTTACTTCAGTGTTAAATAACACAAAAACAAATTATAATATTAAGATTGTAGTGTCCGTGCCTAAGTGGTTAGGTGTGTTGGCTGCTAAGCAGAACGTCGGTGGTTCGAGTCCTACTCGTGCCCATAGTTTTTATTTCATCTTTCACGAGCACTGCTCTTTGCGAAGATCTGACAAAACTTCCAAGAGTATCAATCTGTCATGAAAAAATTCTTCTCAACTTTGCCGTTCGTAATCGGCGTTGAATTGTGGGTCTCCTTAATTCTTCACTCGCACCCAGAGAATTGTTGATAAGAGTAAGCCACTTAGGCCTTCAAGAGCTGTCGCATCACTCTATTTATTATTAGATAATATTACCAACTAGGGAAAGATTGGACGAGTTAGGTAATATAGTTTCTAGTCGAAGCTTGCAAATTTCGAGAGCTGGTTTCTTGTCAGTTAAAAGTGGAATCATCGTGATTCCACTAATGAGTTGGCTACTGGCAGTAGCAGTCCATGAATAGTACCTATATCAATGAGTACCACAAATAATAATAAATATAAACGAATTAGTGCTATGGCTATATCTCTTTTTCTGGTTTGAATTCGTTCTCAAGCAATTCAACTACTGTTATGCTTTACCGCTAGCAAACCATAAATTTTTGTTGTCAACAACACAACTAAGCATTATAAACATGTTTTGAAAGTAAAAAAAAAATAAAATCATTAATAATGTACAAATCCCAATCTCTCGCAGCCAAGACGATAGTTTCTTATTGTTTATTAGTAGCAAATTCATTGGCCAAGCTTTTTCAAGAACTTACTTATAAATTTTTCCTACTATGTTTAAGTACCTGTATTTTAGTTTATAATTAAAACTAGATATTTTGATTTTTTTGAATTAATGAAAAATCGTTCTTATTTTAAAACAAAACAAATGTGAACGACTGAGTCATACGAACTTGCTACTGTATTCCAAAACTGAACTCACAAGAAATATTTAAAAATAAAAACATGTAATTGAAAATTTATAAATAAAAATTTAAATTGAAATATGTGCCTCAAAAACACATTTTATCATAAAAAATTTAGTGCCATATAATTTTTTAAAAATTTGTTGATTTTTTAAATTTTTTTTAAATTAATTTTTTAGTCCGTGTTGGATGCATTGTGGGTAAAATGAATGAATTTTTAACCACTACTGTCATATTTTAACCTGCTCCGTAGCTAGTCTAATTTTAACACATTTAATTCTATGCGGAGTGTCAAAATTTAACCAAACGTCATGTTTTAAACACTTTTAAACTGAATTTGCACACGGCCTTCTCCTTATATATAAAATTTTCCAAAGATGTCTTTAAATTAATCTAGGTATGCAGTATTCAAGAACACGTAAATATACATATTTTCTTTGAATTTCTATTTTCAATACCGTTCCATTTTCGAGATACAGAATTTTCAAAAAAAAGTTTAAAAATCAATTTTAAGAATCAAACAAAAAAAATTAAATTTAAATTTAAAAAATTTTAAATGTACTTTCAAAAAAAGAATTACGCTAATCGGGCTTTCATTTTTCGAAAAAATCTTATAACAAAAAAACGGTCCTATGGGAGGTACCGTTTTGGAGCTATACAAAAATATTTTTTGTACATAAAATGCATGAATGTTTAAAAAAAATCGAGGAAGTTTTAAAAAAATCGTAGAGAAAATTGAAACTTTTTGTTTTTGACCAAAAAAATTGTGTCTGTGTTGTGGCTACCATAAATTCGTTCAAACCTCTAATTTTCAAGTTTGAAGTCAATCCTCAATCTGACCAGTGGTTAAGGCTGTAGGTGCGTTTACCGACAAACAGGCAGACGGACGGAATCGCCGCACCCCCTTTTTTCGACTTCTCTATCAGCGTAATGTAATATATTCTAGATGTTGCAAGTAAAAATAAGTGGCCCCAAAAATGTGTAAATGGCCCGAAAATGGCCCCAAGTTTTTTTTTTTTCTGAGAACAACGCTGGTGAGCAGTACGGGTATGAAATCAAGTGTTTAACTTCTAATACCGAGCTTAAGCGATGCAACAAAGACATTATTGCACTTAAACCCTATATTGACGAGAACGGTTTGTTACGATCCATGAGCAGAATTGACAAAGCAGACTGTATTGACATATCCACAAGACGACCTATAATCCTGTCCCAACATCATCACGGCACATTCCTCATTGCAAGAGACTACCACGAACGATATCGTCATATCAACAATGAAACTGTGGTGAACGAAATAAGAAAAAAGTACTACATTCCACGTCTACGGCAGCTCGTAAAACTCGTCGTAAAGAATTGTAATCGATGTAAACTACTTAAAGCCAAACCAACATTTCCAGAAATGGCAGCGCTCCCGGCTGTGAGGATTACGCCATATACTCCACCCTTCACCTACACTGCAGTGGATTATGGTGGTCCGCTTGAGGTCGTTAACGGACGAAAAACAGAAAAGCGATGGATTTGTTTGTTCACGTGCTTAGTTATCCGAGCTGTTCATATAGAAGTAGCGTACAGTTGCAGCACCGATTCTTTTCTTCTGTGCTTCCGAAATTTCATAAGTCGACGCGGATGTGTCAAAGCGTTGTATAGCGACCGAGGAACAAACTTTGTCGGAGCAGAGAAAGTTCTGAAAGAAGATTTGAAACAAGTAAACACGCACCTCATAGCCTCAAAATTTGCTAACGCCGACTTCGAATAGTATTTTCATCCCCCTGGATCGCCGCATATGAACGGATGTGTTGAGCGTTTGATAAAGTCCGTCAAAATTGCATTATACGCTGTCAGTAATGTAACGTTATACAAACCCAATGATGAACTGTTTCGGAGTTACCTCATGGAAGTCGAGGATATGGTAAATTCAAGACCGCTTACATATCTACCATTGGAAAGTGAAGAAGCGGATGCGATAACACCAAACCATTTTCTCCGCCACTCAACCAAACGATGCCCACCGATGTATATTAACGATGTTAAAGATGAAATTCGACTGTATAAGACTAATACAATGATGTCACAACTCTATGCTAGACACTACTGGAAGAGGTGGATTAGAGAATATTTGCCCACTTTGAGCAGAAGAGAGAAATGGAACAAGCCGACCGAACCTCTTAAAGCAGGCGATATTGTCTTGGTCATCGATGAGAGATATCCTCGAAACGCTTGGCCAAGGGGCCGAATACTCAAAGTCAATATGTCTAAGGATCTCCAAGCAAGAAGTGCCACTGTAAAAACAATTGACGGCATATACGATCGACCCGCAGTTAAATTGGCAAAGTTGGACTTTGTTAAAAGGGTACATTTGGACAAATGTACCGGGGGGGAGAATGAAAAAGAAACAAAGTCAATACTACCCATTAGTCTATCCGCCTGATCACCGCCATCTCTGTACTTGAATTGTAAACTCGTTTCTGTCTAACATCCCTTTCCAAACATTCCCCATTTCAACTCGCAACAAGAAAAAGCGCGTCGTATTGCATCATCATTTTCACTTGAATTCTAACAGCCATATCAGATAGAACAGCTAGACGGTTTTTTTAACGCAGCAAAGAATAAAACTTATAAAAAAAAGTCATTGTTTAAAAAAGTCAAAGAAATTTATAGTTTTTATAATAAAGTCTGAAAAGAGAGTTAAAATTTGTCAGCTTTTCAATTACAATATCGTTTCCCCAATCAGCATCTGCATAACCCTGCAACGGTAGGTCATTATCTATCTTTGAATATACAAGCTTAAAGTCCATAGTCTTTTTGATGTATCTCAATATACGCTTGAGATGTTTCCAGTGAGATTCGGTATAACCACTTTGATATCGGCTGAAGAAATTTATTGACGCACTCAGATCCGGACGACATGCCATCATAATGTACATCAGACATCCAATTAGTTCACGATATGGATACTTTTCATCCATTTTTTCACCGGTTGGCAGTTGTAAATTACATTCCATTGGAGTGGAAATTTCCTTGGCATCTTGCATGTCAAATCGCTTTAATAAGTTTTGTAGATACTGTTTTTGACTTAATGTCATGCCTTTTGCATTTTGTTCGATATGTATTCCAAGAAAATGACGGACTTCTTTCAGATCTTTCATTTGAAATTCTTTTGATAGAGCTTTCTTTATTTCATTTATTTCTTCCATATCTTTACCAACAATAAGAAGATCGTCCACATAAATCAAAATAAAAAGTTGATTTTCTTTATTGTTTCTTACATAAAGACAGTAATATGAATTAGTTCTTTTAAACCCAAGAGTAGAAATAAATTTATGAAATCGTTCGTTCCACATTCTTGATGCTTGTTTTAAACCATAAAGAGCTTTATTTAACTTACAGACAAGATCATTCTTACCAAAACCTTCTGGCTGCCTCATGTAAATTTCTTCATTAATTTGACCATTCAAGAATGCTGACTTCACATCCATCTGATGAATTTTCATGTCAGCTTTATTTGCCACAGCTAGAAGAACTCGTACAGTAGTTAATTTTGCAACGGGTGCATATGTTTCAGTGTAATCAAAACCCATTCTTTGCGAAAACCCTTTGGCAACAAGGCGGGCTTTGTATTTTGTAACCTCACCGCATTGATCCTTCTTGATTTTGAAGACCCATTTGTTTCCTATCGCTTTCTTTGATTCGGGAAGTTTTGTCAAAGTCCAAGTATTTGCTTCTTTTAAAGATGACAACTCCTCCTCAATGGCACATTTCCATTGATTCCAATCAGGACTTTTCTTTGCTTCTTCAATTGATGTTGGTACGTTTTCAACAAAACTTTCAGCACTCAAGGCATAGGCGATGTTAGTTGTCATGTCAAAGTCATTAAATCTACTTGGCGGTTTAATAGTTCGCTTAAGACGTTCATTTGCATCACTTGGGTTCTCATCTGATTCTCTTACATCTTCGGTCTCCAAACATTCTTCATAATTCGAATCACATTCTTGACTTTCACATTCTTTACTTTCCCCTCCTGCTTCGGATATAACTTCGAGTTCGGTTTCATCTTCATCTTCATGAGATATGCTTGACTGTTCCCAAACAATCGGTATAATTTGGTCGGACTTCAAAGGCTTTTCAGATTTTTCATTGAAAATGACGTCTCTTGCTGTCACTATTTTCTTGGAAACTGGGTTCCACAACCGATAACCATTTGGCGCATATCCCACCATAATGCATTTAAATGATTTTGAATCAAGTTTAGTACGAAGCTGACCAGGAATGTGAACGTACGCTGCACTTCCAAAAATACGTAAATTTTTCAAGTTTGGTCTTCTACCGTACCATAACTCTGCAGGTGTGACATTCTTCTCTTCCCTGTTTTGAAATGCCCGAGTACAACTTCTATTTGACAAGAACACAGACATTACAACTGCTTCTCCCCATAAATATTTTTCGACTTTCGCATCTAATAGGATTGTCCTTGCCTTTTCCATAATAACACGATTGTATCTTTCGGCCACACCATTTTGCTCTGGTGTGTATGGGACAGTGTATTCTATTCTAATTCCTTGCTCCACACAGAATTTCTTGAAGTTGTTTGAAGAATATTCACCACCATTGTCAACACGCAAACGAGATACTTTTCTTTCGAAATGAGCAGTTACCCATGCAGTATATTCGATGAATTTATTAAAGACTTCATGTTTCCCCTCCATCAAATAGGCCACTGCAAAATGTGTAAAATCATCAATGAAAATAACAACATACCTTTTTCTATCATAGGTGGTTGGGGTTATTGGTCCCACAACGTCGCTATGGATAAGTTCTAATGGTCTTGATGATCTGCTCTCCGAAACGCTTTTATGTGGTTTTCGATGCTGCTTACCAGCTACACATGATTCACAAAAATATTCTTGATTACCACTTTCAGATACATCCAGCCCATCTACAGTTCCAGCTCGCTTTAGTTTGAAAATGTCAGCAGTGTTTAGATGACCCATTCGCTTATGCCATAACTCAATACTTTTTCCAGCACTAATTCAAGCAAAAACTGTCTTTATTCCTTTGCCTTCCAGTTTTCGAATTGAAAGCAAATTACAAGATAAATCTTTAACGTACAGGACATCTTCGATAACCCCAGCAGTTTTCTTTCCATTTGCTGATAAGCTTCCTGAGACTGTTCCAACTTTCGACGCCATCAAGTAAATTCCGTTCTTTGCGACTGATATTTGGATCGGACTGTTTAAAACTTTACATTTTGTCAAATAGCTTTCATCGTTTACCATATGATCTGTGGCACCAGAATCCAGATAGAAATTTAAACAGTTTTTAGACTCAGCTTTCAGGCCCATTCCTGAATGTGCAACGAACATAAATTTTTCGGCATCAGTGGTACTCACTTTTGCTTTGGCAACATGTTGATTTTGGTTTTGCCATCTTCCACTCTTGCATTCAGAGCGCTTGTGCCCAAGTTTTCCACACTTATAGCATTTGAGTTTGGTTTTCGAATAAATTGCTACGGAATCGCTATGCTGAACTTCTGAATTTGTCTTCTTTTTCGCTTCATCAAGGATTCGGCTTTTAACGAACTCTATAGTCAGTTTTTCAACATCCATAGTTTCTAAGGTAGTTACCAACGTCTCAAAAGAAGGGGGCATTGTTAATAAAAGATGGCAAATAACATCAACTTTTTCCATGGTAACACCTGCTGATTGCAAATCCCGAACCAATTTGTCAAACCTCAAAAGATGCTCTTCCATGTCTCCTCCTTCCGGGCACTTGAGAGTCAAAATGCTTTTTCTTAAAAAAAGTTGTGACGCAATACTTTTTCTCTCAAAAGTACCCACAAGACTATCAAAAATTTCTTTTGCCGTTTTTTGATCCTTGACGTACTCGAGGTGGCTGTCTGCTATGCGATGAATTATGAGAGACTTGCATTTCTTTTCTTTCTTGACTAAGACTTCCCTCTTTGCTGCATCGGGCTCGGCTTCTAAAACATCAGATAACTTTTTGAAAACAAAATCTTCAAGGCCATGCTCCTCCAGCAATGCCAACAACCGAAATTTCCAATTATTGAAATTGGTACCATCGAACAGATGAATTCTATATTTATGGTCTTCCATATCTGGGCCCATAACCTGTTGACTTCTCTTATTGAATTAAAACCAATTCCAGATAATAACAATAAATATAATTAAGTTTATTTAATATAAAGAAACATTCCAACTCAATTCGCAGTTTAACAAGAAGTGAAAATTAAAATAGAAAATTATTGACAAGAAAAACAAAATAATAAATTGTTAATTTAGATTCAAAAACAAACAGTAGATTTATATTAAGTGTCGTATTTCAACAGTTATTTCAAATTCTTTCTTTAAGTGCTCAATTACCTGAAGTATATCTGTTTCCTTTTCAGCTGCAATCAAGCCATCGTCAACGTATATTGCCAAAAACATGATTCCATCAGCACCATGATGAATAAAGACGCAAGAATCCGACACACAAGTATTGAAACCAAATTGTGATATAAAAGCAGTAAATCTTTTGTTCCAGCAACGGGAAGCCTGCTTCAAACCGTATAAGCTTTTATTCAATTTACACACCCTTCCACTGTCGTCATTGAATCCCATTGGCTGCTTCATAAACACATCCTCCATCAACTCGCCGTTTAAAAATGCAACTGCTTCAGCAACATACATTTCGAAGCTGCCATTGCGAGAATGGATCGTATTGATGTGAACTTCACCACAGGGCTGAATGTTTCGTGAAAATCGATGCCATACTGTTGTGTAAAGCCTCGCACAACTAATCGTGCTTTAAAACGTTCGACACTGCCATCAGTTTTCTGTTTCGCTTTGTACACCCAACGATTGTCAATAACTTTATGGTCCTTAGGGGGTGCAACCAATGTCCAAGTCTGATTTTTCGTAAGAGATTCCATTTCTTCATTCATAGCCTGCTCCCACTGTTTGTGCTCATGTGATGCAATCGCTTCTTCATATGATCTTGGTTCTTCGTAAATTGCCATTAGAGCTGCTGCGTAATTCGATGACTCTTCAAAAGATAAACGTCGACGTGGTGGGGAGGCTACTACTCTTCGGAGACGTTTCTTAACTATGTTTTTGTTGTCGAGACTGCAACGAGCTCCATTATGAGACTGCCCCACTGGTGTCTTCTGTGAATGATCTTCTGCCCAATTTTCAACTTCGGCTTGATCTTCTGACTGATCACCATCTTCAGGCAAAAATACGTCGTCATCCCTCTCGTCCATACTATGCTCATTGTCACCAATATCAACAACAGTCGTTGCTTTTTCTATGAGAAAAACCACATCACGTGACACCTCAATGCAGTTCGATTCCGGGTTCCAAACCCTATAAGCCTTCGAGTTGTTATCATATCCGACAAAAACACACTTAATTGCTTTTCGATCCAGTTTATGGCGCTTCTGTTTTGGAACGTGTATGAAAACGTCAGATCCAAAAATCCGGAGATGATCAACTTTCGATTGCGTGTTGAACCAAAGCTCGTACGGTGACTTGTCTGGAATATTGCTGGTACCAGATCGATTCAAAGCATGAACAGCAGTATTAACGGCTTCTGCCCAGAATTTCTTGTCCATATTCTTCGCATGAAGTATGGTTCTCGCTGACTCAACAATTGTTCGCATCTCCCTTTCTGCACAGCCATTTTGTTGAGGCGTGTATGGCACCGTGCGTTGATGATGAATTCCCATGTTGCTGAAAAACGACTTCAATTCATCGTTGACAAATTCCGTTCCGTTGTCAGATCTTACACTACGGATGCTGTGGCCTTGTTCCTTTTGTGCTATTCTTACAAAATTCATAATGTTATGCGCCACTTCAGATTTGTGCTTCAGAAAATAGACGCGGCGAAAATGAGAGAAATCATCTTTCAGCAACGAAAAATATCTTGAACCACCAAGTGAGATGACTTCCATCGGCCCGCACACATCTGCATGAATAAGGTGTCCACACGCTTTCGATACTTGGTCACGAGTCTTGTATACTCCACGATAATGCTTTCCGTAGACACATGCTTCACACGTGAACTCTTCATCAACGAATTGTATAGCTTTTCTCATCAGGAACTTCCTTACATGCTGCACGTGCTGGTGCCCGAGTCGTTCATGCCAAACTTGGAGTGAATGCTTTCTTGCAACTACATTTGCAGAAACCTCATCAATTTTCATTGACTTGCCCTGGATCACTTTGAAAAACATCTTGAACAATTTCTCATGGCGAGCTCCCACTGCAACAACTTCATCTCCAAGCAACAGTTGTTGAAACTAAATGTTGCCAATATCCTCCTCTTCATTTTTTGTGAACAAAAATTCTAGCGTAAGAGCCAGTGGGCGGCTACCTATATGTATTTTACCAGACTTAAGTTTTCGCACACAGAGACTCTTTTACCCACCATACATGAAATCGGGGTTCACTAAGCCGAAAGTGGTGGACCCGTGTCAAAATCAGGTGAGACAAGTGTCAAATTTTGGTGAAGTGTGAAACCATTTGACCACGTCTGTCGTTTGGAAATTTTGAAAATATATCATTATTATTGGCGGAAAATAATAATGGCAGACGATTATCACGCGGATAACAGTGGGGCAGACCACTTTTAAAGTGTCAAAAATGTCGAATGTTGAAAGTATTTGACCAGGTCTGCCATTGATATATTTTATTCCTCATACTCTTAAGAGCTTATATTTCTCACGGCAGACGTTTTCATGGTGGACATTGATCAATAGAATATAAAGTATGCATAGGCTTCACAAAGCTATATATGTCTTCTTGTTGAAGATTTATGTTGTTTTTCGCATGAAGAGGCGGACACAAAAATAATCTATCATGCTTGTAGTATCACAGAGCAGTCCAATATTGTAATCAGAGCCTCTGATACCGATATTTTAATAATAATGTTAGGTAATATGGAACGACTAAAAAACTCTCAATCAAATATTTGGATGCTTTATAGAACAGGAAATAATGAAAGGTATATTGACATCACTAAAATTTATAGAGAACTTGGTGAATTATTATCCAAAAGTCTAATCGGGTTCCATGCGTTCACTGGATGTGATTTTAATCCCGCTTTCTTCAATAAAGGAAAGAAAAAGCCTTTTACTTTATTAAATAAAAGTACTGATTTTCAACGAGCGTTTGGCACACTTGGTGAAGAAAATTTAAACGAGAACCAGCTACAAGACATATTCAACACTATTCAGCGTTTCACTTGCCAGATTTACAACGCTAAAAAATCGAATGACGTAGATGATGGAAGATTCCAGCTATTCGTCAGCAGCTATAAGGTCCATGAAAAATTCAACAAAAAAATTAAAAATGTCGATGCAAGCTCAATACCACCATGTAAGAGTGAGCTCTATCAACAATTTTTAAGAGCCCACTATATCTCCTCAATATGGAAAAACGCTTACAAAAAGCAACCAACAATGATGGACCCATTGAAGTTCGGTTGGATTGAGCAGGGTTCGAGGGTGATCAACTTCCGGATTTCGTTAGTGACTTAATCACCAATGTTCCTGGTAAGCTAATGAAGAATCCATTCTTTATCGAACATGTTTAGATTAGTTTAAAATTTACTTTTTAAAATTTTCGTTTTATTTTTACAGAACCCAATTCGATGGATGATGAAGACGAATCAGTTGATTACAGTGACTATGATGAAGAAATAGAATGATAAATTATACTTCTATGTATATATAAATGTATGTATATTGTAATGTGAATAATTATTTTTTGTTTCCGGAGTACCTTAATATTTATGATTTCTCGTAATAAATCTACATTGTTATCAACTTACTTATGTAGTTCAGTGTAGTACAAACTTTAATTTCGAAAGATTTACTTTATTGCCAGCTGCACTCAATTTCGGCGGAATTAAATGCCATTCAGGGCTAAAATTTTCACTTTTATTATTTAGGAGGCGAAAATAGTAAGTATACGCCAGAGTGACTTGTATTGAAAAAGGTTTGTATTTGAGAAACAATTCTTGTTGTCTTTTTGTTTGTCTGCCATCACCCATAAAAAAAGGTCAGTTTCCTTTTTAATGGGTTAAACATTTGTTTTTTTTTTTTTTTGTAACAAGAAAACGGCTGCGAAATCTATTCAAAATGTTGGTTTTCTTAAGTAAGTGCACTCAGTATAAACCAGCGGAAGGATGTGTGAATCTGACGTAGACTTCAACTTGATGTCGACGTTTTCAATACAATGATGACAATCTTGTAAAACAGCGAAAGAAATACATCCCCATCCGACCGGAAAGCATCTAATATTTTATTATCTATTGATCAATGTCCACCATGAAAACGTCTGCCGTGAGAAATATAAGCTCTTAAGAGTATGAGGAATAAAATATATCAATGGCAGACCTGGTCAAATACTTTCAACATTCGACATTTTTGACACTTTAAAAGTGGTCTGCCCCACTGTTATCCGCGTGATAATCGTCTGCCATTATTATTTTCCGCCAATAATAATGATATATTTTCAAAATTTCCAAACGACAGACGTGGTCAAATGGTTTCACACTTCACCAAAATTTGACACTTGTCTCACCTGATTTTGACACGGGTCCACCACTTTCGGCTTAGTGAACCCCGATTTCATGTATGGTGGGTAAAAGAGTCTCTGTGTGCGAAAACTTAAGTCTGGTAAAATACATATAGGTAGTCGCCCACTGGCTCTTACGCTAGAATTTTTGTTCACAAAAAATGAAGAGGAGGATATTGGCAACATTTAGTTTCAACAAATGTTGCTTGGAGATGAAGTTGTTGCAGTGGGAGCTCGCCATGAGAAATTGTTCAAGATGTTTTTCAAAGTGATTCAGGGCAAGTCAATGAAAATTGATGAGGTTTCTGCAAATGTAGTTGCAAGAAAGCATTCACTCCAAGTTTGGCATGAACGACTCGGGCACCAGCACGTGCAGCATGTAAGGAAGTTCCTGATGAGAAAAGCTATACAATTCGTTGATGAAGAGTTCACGTGTGAAGCATGTGTCTACGGAAAGCATTATCGTGGAGTATACAAGACTCGTGACGAAGTATCGAAAGCGTGTGGACACCTTATTCATGCAGATGTGTGCGGGCCGATGGAAGTCAACTCACTTGGTGGTTCAAGATATTTTTCGTTGCTGAAAGATGATTTCTCTCATTTTCGCCGCGAGTTAAACTGTAGCATTCGTGAAAGAATTTAAAAAAAAATATTTTTTTCTTTTTATATTTTTATTTACTTTATTATTTCTTAGACAAAGTTACAGAGTTGCTTAGTACTATTATTAACCATGTAAGTCTGGTTCTGAGCTAGCTCGATCTTACTGTTTACGATATTTTAACTGTACTAAGGACAATTTCGTTTTGTCCTGAACCTAAATTTATATGTGTTTCGATCTAGATGAAGCCAAGCCATTCCATTTACATTTGTGTGATATTATAGGATATTTGAATATTGTTACATATAAATCTTGATATTTTAGCATGTGAATTTCTGAATACTCTAAAATATTAATTACGGGTACATTTATTTTTTCATTTTTTACAATTTCTCTTATATCTTTAATGTCAATGCTTTTAGACACAAATGTTCCTTTTTTAGCAAAGTTTATTGTTTCCAATAAGTTATTAATTTGTTCTAATGTTTCTCTTAATATAAGAACTCTATGATTTTCATAAGAACGGATATTTTTGAAGAATTCCTCAAAGTGCTCGTTAATTATTACTTGTTTATTATTATTTTCTATGATGTTATTTAAGGTTGTTTTGATTTCTTTTAAATCGTAAGCGTCTGGACTACTACTCATACTATGATCTGAAGTACTTTGTTCTTGTGTGTTCATATTTATTTTTAGATTTGTTCGTGACAACGCATCTGCAACAACATTTTGGTAGCCTGGTTTGTATACTATTTTTGCACCGTATTCTTCGATAAGGTTCTTCCAACGCTTTAGCTTACTGTTTGGGTTTTTTTCTGATATGCTGTATATCAGGCTTTGATGATCTGTTAGGATTGTCAGATCTGCTATACCATATAAATAATTTCTGAGTTTTTGTAAGCTCCATATTACTGCTAAGAGTTCTTTCTCATTCGTAGCATAATTTTGTTCGGTTTCTGATAAAGTTCTACTGATAAAAGTAATAGGTTTTCTATTCTGTGATAGAACTGCACCTATTGCAAAATTACTTGCATCTGTAGTAAGTTCTATTGGTTTACTAAAATCAGGTTGAAATAATTAAACTTCCCCTTGTAGTTTCTTTTTTAATAAATTAAAAGCATTTATTGCTGCTTCATCTAATTCAATCAACATTTTCTCACTTTGGTTCTTTTTCACCATACCATTTTCTCCTCTTAAAAATATTGTTAATGGCTTCGTGATATGTGCGAAATTTTCTATGAACTTACGATAGTAGCTAGCTAGCCCTAAGAATGAACGAAGTTCTTTTAGGCATAGCTGGGCACCGTTAATCAAAAAGTTAACTTCGTTAATCGCTAATCCGTTAATTAAAAATTTAACTTCGTTAACAGTTAAAACGTTAAATTTTAGAAAAATTAACGCAAGTTAACGTTAATCGTTAATCCGTTAACACACCATAAAAATTTTATTTTCTAATAAAAATTGGAAGTTGGAAACAAGAAAAGACAAGTAAATTTTTTTTTATATTGTAAATTATATTTTATAAGAGTTTAAGTGTTAAAACAACAATTTATTCAGTCATGTATATGAATGTGATTGTTCCCCTTCATGAACATCAGCATGTTGAAATTCTCGTCGGAAAGCGAGGCCCTTTTCGGCTGAAGTATATCCTTGCCCGTGGAGAAGAGACGTTCAACAGCAGCGCTTGAGGGTATGGCAGTATTGTGTTGGATAAACAAATTTGCCAATACTTGTTCCCCGAATAATGCCGCTTCATTTAACGAGTCTTTTGACTTCAAATCTAGCCGCTCATTTATCATTTGTTCTCATTTGTCGGACCCTTTTTGCCGAACTCTTGCTCAAGCTGGTGCTGGCGCTATCATCAGCTTGGTCGAAATTAGCAGTTCTTTTTTTCTGTTTACCGCGGTTCAACGCTGCCTTGTCAGTCACTTCAAATTTTGTATACTGGCACTTTTAGGCAAAAATTGTTTACACTAAAAAATTATTTGATCTCCCGTTCTAGATATAAAGTTCATGTAATCACGAATTTTGGTCTATTGCGGGACTTGAGTTCGATTCCATGATAATCTTACGATTTTATTTAGTACAGTTCACAGAATACTCTTTGCTTATTGATTCTAAGAAAAACACACAATGTAGGTACTGATTTAAAACTGAATCTATCACTGACTACGCACAATTGAAAAAAAACACTCGTCACTCTCTGAGCACGCGCTAAGGAATAAATCAAACATTGTCGTATCGTCGTATTATATACGATTAGTATGGCAGTTTTCCCACTTACAGCCGCTGAAAAAAAGTGGTATTTCAATAACGGCAATAATAACGGTACCCGGAATAATAGTGGCATTTCAAATTTTACTAGGGACCGAACCTCGCCGGTACGGCGGCGGCGCGGCGCGCGCCGCATATTTCGACTAGCTCATGATTCGTATAAGAATTGTTGTTTTTTTTCGCGAAGCAGCCGCGGCGGCGGTGCGCACGGTGAACCTTTTCACCAACAAAACAACCCAAAAAAAAAAAATCTCACCCTGCATAGGTAGCGCAAACAAATTTTTCTATTGGCAACCAACAACAGTTTTTGTTGTTTGAACAACGATAGCAACTTAGAGGTGCTTCCACCAATGGCTTTTTCCGTCAATTTCTTTGTTTGGCTGGAGTTATAGCTATTTCACGGGTGCCAAGCCGATCATCAGACTCCTAGTGGTGCTGCCTAGTTATTTTTCATATTAATCGAAAAACTTTTTGAGTTCACTTTGGGATTTGAACCTAGGACCTGCTAGTTGTGAAGCCAATGCACTACGCACTGCGTTAACAACTCCACTGATTTTTGGTTTCCCATTGCAGACTTTTATTGTTTATCATTTGCAATGAATATAGGCGCATTTTTACAAGCTCCTCAAAATAGTTTTTTTTTTGCTGGCAATAAAGAAGCCAGTAAAAAACGCTCGGCAATGAATTGAATTTGCGATATTATATTCTGTATACCTATGGCTATAGCACCAAAAAAAAAAACAAAAAAAAAACACAGGACAGGCAGCGAAATAGACAAGTCGCGTGCCGTTGTGTTTCCTGAAGGATGTTGATTAATTTTGTATAAGTTATAAAAATAATTACCAATAATTTAATTTGAATGTGTATCTATATGGTATTTGTGTTCGATTAACGATTAACGGACTTTGGAAAATTTAACGATCGTTAACATTTTTTTGAAGTTAACTGAAAAGTTAATCCGTTAATGGGAATGTTAACTTCGTTAATTAACGATTAACGGATTAACGAAAAAATGCCCGTTAATGCCCAGCTATGCTTTTAGGTTAGTAGGTAAAGGATATTCTCTAATAGTTTCTACTTTATTTGGATCTACTGTTATTCTTTTATGCTTTATAACGTGCCCTAAGTATTCTACCGAATCTTGGAAAAATTTACTTTTTTCACTGCTCAATTTCATGTTTGCATTATATAGAGCATCTGCTATTATAGATATATGTGTTATATGTTCTTCTGGTGTATTCGAGTATATGAGAACATCGTCTATATAGACGTATGCAAACTTGCCTATAAATTCTCGCAGTATATCGTCAACACAACGTTGAAATATAGCAGGAGCATTCTTAAGCCCGAACGGCATTCTAACAAATTCATATTTGGCGCCATTCACACTAAATGCTGTTTTTTCTCTGTCTGACTGTTTTATTTTTATTTGGTGGAATCCGGATTCCAAATCAATAACCGAGAAATATTTAGCATTTCCTAAATTTTGTAATGTCATGGATACATCAGGTATCGGATATCTATCAGTAATCGTCTGAGCGTTAAGTTTCTGAAAATCGATTACCATTCTACGTTTTGGTTTACCATTTTCGTCTAGTCCTTTTTTGGGCACTGTCCAAATTGGAGAGTTATAAGGACTTCTTGATCTTTGTATAATTCCATCATTTAATAATTTTTCCAATTCTTTATTGACAAAATCATTATCCGATATGGGATAAGGATATTGCTTTGTCCATATTGGATCTGGATTTGAGGTCCTTATTGTTGCCTCTATGGTTGTAGTAAAGGGTAATCCTTCAGAAGTGTTTTCATTTCTTTGCATTATAAAGTCTATTTTCTTATTATATTCATGTTTACCTTCCGTGTCTCCTGTTATATAATTTATTAATTGTAGATTATGTTTTACTGAATATGTAAATTTATATGCAAAGAAATCTATTTTGGCTTTCATTTGCCTAAGACCTGAATCTCCTAGAATCATGTCAAATTCTTTTAAACTATCCATCTCATAAAAGTTCAAAATATGTCCGTATAATTTAAATATTTTTTTACTTTTAATAATACTTTCACCGTGTATACTTTTACTAATAACTTGTTTTATTGGAACACTTGTGCCTATCTTACAATTTTTACTTATATAATTGTTTGTACAACCCGTACCAATTAAAATATTTATTTTCTTACCCGTTTTTTTATCATTCGGACTTAGGCAAGGGAGTCCGTTGTATCGTGAAAAAACTGATGTTCCTCGGAATAAGCTGTGTCCAGATCTTCTTCCGCTGAGTAGTTTGATACGTTGTCACCAGTGTCATCTAAATCTTCCTTCACCTGATGATTCACTCTCTGGAACTTGTTGGGTACATGGTTGTTGTTACTTTGTTGAGTATCATCTCGATTTCGTTTATCTGCTTCTCGTTTCACATCACTTTGATTATTTTGATAGGAATTATTGTTTCTATATTGATTATTTTGATGTCCTCTGAACGGGTTATAATAATTATTTCTTTGATCGTTGTATTGTTGTCTTTGGTTACTATTATTTTGAAAAGGTCTTCTGTATGTACTTGACCCTAACTCCATTGGTTGAGGCGATTCGAATTTCCTTTGTGGCTGCATATGTTGTTGTGGGTATCTCGTAGCATTTGGCACAAAATGCTGGGTATCTCTTCTTATCATTGGTTTACTGCTTGTCTCTAATTTCTGATATTTATTATCATGGTATATTGTACTTGCGATTGCATAAGCTTCACTCAGACTCTTTGGATTATGTTGATATAACGTATACTTTGTAAATCCGTTGTTTATTCCCATAATAAATGTCCTTACTGACTTCGTCTTTATTTCACCAATTAATGCAGTTGCTGCTTCGTGATTTTTATAAGTCATATCTATTTTAGAGATGACTAAATTCAAAGATTGTGTAATCTTGTCGTGGTATTCTAGCAAAGACAAGTTACGTTGCTCGATTCCACACATTTCTGCTTCAAGAACATATAATGGCCTTTGGTCCGCATACGTGAAGTCCAAGCGGTCTATGATTGCATAGAAATTATTTTTAGTATCACTGTTTATTAATATGTGGGATGCTGGGCCAGTGATTTTTGTTCGAACTATTCCCAATGCTTCGAAATAGTTGTTATGAGCTGTGTGTTCTTTAATGCTGTCCATGGCGTTCCATACTTGTTTTCTCCAGCTTCTATACTCGTCTATGTCTCCTTTGAATTGAGGCAAACTTTGGAATAACGTCATTTTTATGTCGTTGGGGGATGTGTAATTCGGTACTATATCTGAGTACACTGTCACATTGCTCCCTATATTAGCGTGGGATTCGAGTTTCATGAGTCGTTCTCCTGCTTCCTTTCGCATCTTATCTATTATAAGTTGCATTCCCTCCATTTGGGAAACAAGCTGATTGATTTTATCTTCTTGTGACATCTTGCTTTTTTTTGATAATTTGACACTTCACTTTTTTATTAAATTTAAACTTCTTACTTTTTCTTCTTTTGAATCCTTGTGGATATGTTGACTTTAAAGTTGTCTTCTTTTGTTGTTTGGCTGGGTTAAATCGAAATGTCGACAGTTTTCCGTGTTGGATGTAAAAGCCCGTTAGCTTATACTCGTGCCGACGTGAAAAGGTTTAATCGCAACTGAACTTTACACTGAATTATTTAAATGTTTAAAAAAAAATAACTACCGCAGATATGTAAAAAATATCTGTTTTTCGATTTCCAATTAATTTATTACGTTAAATTGGTATCCCGGTTGAGCCCCCAGTTAAACTGTAACATTCGCGAAAGAATTTAAAAAAAAATATTATTTTCTTTTTATATTTTTTATTTACTTTATTATTTCTTAGACAAAGTTACAGGGTTGCTTAGTACTATTATTAACCATGTAAGTCTGGTTCTGAGCTAGCTCGATCTTACTGTTTACGATATTTTAACTGTACTAAGGACAATTTCGTTTTGTCCTGAACCTAAATTTATATGTGTTTCGATCCAGATGAAGCCAAGCCATTCCTTGGGAATTTTCCATGTTTATTTTTATTACTTCCATCTGGTCAGCGTTTGGTATCTTTCGAGATAGCGATGATGTTTGGGTTGCTGTGTTATCTTTCTTTGCTGACATATGGTGTTTCGGATTACGGTTATTGTTTGGGAATTTTGAATTTACATCTGTTCGACGTATGGTATCTTGGGTTGTTTGTTCAATGGTATTAACTCGCGTCTATTTTCTGAAGCACAAATCTGAAGTGGCGCATAACATTATGAATTTTGTAAGAATAGCACAAAAGGAACAAGGCCACAGCATCCGTAGTGTAAGATCTGACAACGGAACGGAATTTGTCAACGATGAATTGAAGTCGTTTTTCAGCAACATGGGAATTCATCATCAACGCACGGTGCCATACACGCCTCAACAAAATGGCTGTGCAGAAAGGGAGATGCGAACAATTGTTGAGTCAGCGAGAACCATACTTCATGCGAAGAATATGGACAAGAAATTCTGGGCAGAAGCCGTTAATACTGCTGTTCATGCTTTGAATCGATCTGGTACCAGCAATATTCCAGACAAGTCACCGTACGAGCTTTGGTTCAACACGCAATCGAAAGTTGATCATCTCCGGATTTTTGGATCTGACGTTTTCATACACGTTCCAAAAGAGAAGCGCCATAAACTGGATCGAAAAGCAATTAAGTGTGTTTTTGTCGGATATGATAACAACTCGAAGGCTTATAGGGTTTGGAACCCGGAATCGAACTGCATTGAGGTGTCACGTGATGTGGTTTTTCTCATAGAAAAAGCAACGACTGTTGTTGATATTGGTGACAATGAGCATAGTATGGACGAGAGGGATGACGACGTATTTTTGCCTGAAGATGGTGATCAGTCAGAAGATCAAGCCGAAGTTGAAAATTGGGCAGAAGATCATTCACAGAAGACACCAGTGGGGCAGTCTCATAATGGAGCTCGTTGCAGTCTCGACAACAAAAACATAATTAAGAAACGTCTCCGAAGAGTAGTAGCCTCCCCACCACGTCGACGTTTATCTTTTGAAGAGTCATCGAATTACGCAGCAGCTCTAATGGCAATTTACGAAGAACCAAGATCATATGAAGAAGCGATTGCATCACATGAGCACAAACAGTGGGAGCAGGCTATGAATGAAGAAATGGAATCTCTTACGAAAAATCAGACTTGGACATTGGTTGCACCCCCTAAGGACCATAAAGTTATTGACAATCGTTGGGTGTACAAAGTGAAACAGAAAACTGATGGCAGTGTCGAACGTTTTAAAGCACGATTAGTTGTGCGAGGCTTTACACAACAGTATGGCATCGATTTTCACGAAACATTCAGCCCTGTGGTGAAGTTCACATCAATACGATCCATTCTCGCAATGGCAGCTTCGAAATGTATGTTGCTGAAGCAGTTGCATTTTTAAACGGCGAGTTGATGGAGGATGTGTTTATGAAGCAGCCAATGGGATTCAATGACGACAGTGGAAGGGTGTGTAAATTGAATAAAAGCTTATACGGTTTGAAGCAGGCTTCCCGTTGCTGGAACAAAAGATTTACTGCTTTTATATCACAATTTGGTTTCAATACTTGTGTGTCGGATTCTTGCGTCTTTATTTATCATGGTGCTGATGGAATCATGCTTTTGGCAATATACGTTGACGATTGCTTGATTGCAATTGAGCACTTAAAGAAAGAATTTGAAATAACAGTTTCAGAAGCAAAATATTTTCTCGGATTTGAAATTGATCAGAAGCCTGATGGTTCAATTCACATCAATCAGCGAGCGTATGCAGAGAAAATAATTAACCGTTTTAGAATGCAAGATTCCAATCCAGTAGCAACACCCTCCGACGTTTCACAGAACTTAAGCGATTCTATTTTGAAAGGAAGAAGAAACTTGATTTCCCGTACCGTGAAGCAGTTGGTTGTTTGATGTATCTTGCTGTGGGTACGCGCCCAGACATATGTTTTTCAGTCGGCAACGTTAGTAGATACATGGAAGATCCTGCAGAAGCACATGTTAATGCTTTGAAAAGGAATATCGGATGTTGGCTTGAATTTCAAAGGCGGTACCGACTTGATTCTGAAAGGCTACAGCGATGCCGACTATGCAGGTTGCAGAAAAACAGCCAGATCAACTTCTGGTTATGTTTTCTCTTTTGGAAGCTGCGTCGTTTCTAGGGGCTCCGAACGTCAGAGATCGGTCGCATTGTCAACAACGGAGTCTGAGTACGTGGCGGCTTCACATGCCATTAAGGAGTTGGTGTGGTTGAAAAGTCTCCTGACTGAACTTTTGGGAAGCAATATAAGACAGCCGATATTCTACATGGATTGCCAAAGTGCAATTCGCCTTGTGAAGAATCCAGAATATCACAAGCGCACCAAACACATAAACGTACGTTACCATTTCATAAGGGAACAATATGAAAATGGTATGTTCAACCTGGAGTATGTGCCAACAGACGAACAACTGGCAGATGTTTTTACGAAGCCCTTACCAAAGGTCAAACATCATTCCTTTTGCTTCAACATGAATCTCCATGGTAGCAGCCAGCACAATCAACAGTAGTTCTGGGTAAACAAAATTTAAATTTTAAAGTAATTTTTGAATGTTAAAGTTTTTTTTGACAAACTTACATTTTGAATTTTTTTTTGAGAAGCTAATATAATAATTGTTTGCTGATTGTTTTCTCAAGTAAAGTAAATTAAATAATAATTTTAAACTTTTTTGTAAAACTTATAACTAAAAGTGGGAGTATTGAAACTATGAAATCCTGAACGCACTCTATATTCAGTTTAAGTTTTAACCTTATGATGGCGCTCGTGAAATGTAAGAGCAACGCTATTTCAAATTAACGATTTTTTGTTCATCACTCTCGAAGTTGGTTTTGTCACGATTGGTTCGATCCTTTTTGTTCTTCAATAAATTCTTTTGTATTAATATACTGATTGTGTCTTTTATTTAATAATAACAAAAAAAAAAAAAGTTATTTGGCGGACCCACCAATTCGAACTGGATAATTTGATCAAATGTTATACTACGATGATAGAGAATTCCGAATTGAAATTACATATTAATTTTAGGGAGTTGGAGTTGTTTGAGCTCAACCTATTTAAAATCACAAAATCTTACATTTTCTTAGCTGTTATATTTGGTCTTATAAATCAAAGAAGAAAAAAAGATTGGGTTAGATTTCAACAATTCAACAATTAAGACCTACAAATAAATGAAATTATGATATCAAAACGAAATACGTTCAAATAGTGTAATTTTTATTAAACCACATTTCTTATTCGGCTGTTAAAATCAATTTGTTTTATAGTTCCAAAACATTTTTGGTTAATTAAATTAAATGAAATAAGGAAACGCCTTGATTTTCAAAAGAATGTTCATTCTATCCGGCTAGCGAAGCCAATAGTTTTGGGTCTAGGTCCTTAGCCTGAGCAACTTCCTGTGAAAAATAATATTATAATAAATTAAGAATAAAATTTAGGTTCCAACTGAGAATTACAAAGAAAGTAAAAACTGCGCAAACGCAAACGGCGAGAAAATTTAAAACTCCTTGATTTTTCATGATTTTAATATCGGCAAAGGGTATTGCTTCCAATTGAATGGTTTAGGCTTTACCTTTTTGAACCTTTTATACAATTTTATTCCAGTTTTTATTTTATTTTCCTTGAATACCTTAATACCTTATAAGAATTTTATGACAGAAAAATTATTATTACTATTGTTAAATAAATTGTGAACCTATCATTATTTACCTGCACGTACCTACATTGTATTGAAACAAAAAAACTATTATTAACTGCATGAAATATTAGGTAAAAAGAAACAAAAACGACTTTATTTATTCAATTCGTTAATATCTAACGTGACAGTGCTTAATCTAATTTTTATAATCTAGGAATCTTTACACTTTTTGCATTTTAAGTTATCATTAGCGGATTCTAAACAAACATAAAATTCATTATAAATTGTTAGTAATTGATTAAGCGGGCTATTTACACCATAGTTTGATCTACTAAATGTTTGATTTAAAGGTTGCTTACTGGAGAGTCTCACCTAAAGAATCTTTTTCAGATCACTTTAGGATACTCTTCTCCATAGACAGGAACTTTACCCAAAAGAAACCTTACAGGAACCCAACTAGAACGAATTGGACAGAGTACGAAAGATGGCTGAAAAACTGTATTGATCCACCAGGGGACAATACAAGTCTTAGCATTTCAACCATTGACACTGTTGTCCAAAACTTGTCTAGTAAAATGAGAACGTCTTTTGAAAAGCACTGCCCTTTATCTCGTTCCAACAACTCCACTAACCCACCCTGGTGGAATGGTGTACTAAAGAAACGTAGAATAGAGGTTAGAAAACTTTTCAATAAAGCTAAACTGAGTAAATTAGAAGAGGACTTAAAGTCTTATAGAGCCGCACTTAACACTTACACCAAAGAGTTAAGGAAGGCCAAAAAGATTCGTGGGCTAAACATTGTGAATCCATTGAAAAAACAAGCGAGGTGGCGAGGCTCCGTAGAACCCTGGCCCTTAATCCCTCGGTCCCGGGGTATATAAAACACCCTGATGGTTCATGGTCGAACTCGAGCCTAGAAACGCTTGAACTCTTCATGGAAACTCATTTCCCCGGTTGTAAAAACCCAGAAAGTTCTGATTCCTTACAATCGAACACGCTGGATTTTACTCATACAGAATCAAATTTAGAACTAAAACAGGTTATTACTGAGCAGAAAATTATCTGCGCAATAAACTCGTTCAAACCCTACAAGTCAGCGGGACCAGACGAGATTTTTCCAGCTCTTCTTCAAAATGCTCTCAAAGTAATAACTCCGTGGCTTAGGGTAATCTTCATAAGTTGTATCAAACTTAGATACGTCCCTAATAGCTGGAAAAAGGTCAAGGTAGTCTTCATCCCAAAAGCAGGGAAACCGACTCACTCGACCGCTCAGGATTATACACCAATAAGTCTCTCCTCGTTTCTCCTTAAGACACTGGAGAGGATAATTAATCTACATGTTAGAGAACTTCTCAACGAAAACAATTTGTGCAACTACCAACACGCTTACCATAAAGGTAAATCAGTGGAGACTGCTCTGCATGAAGTGGTTTCACATATTGAGAAAAGTCTTGAACATACCCTGGCAACATTTCTTGATATCAAAGGTGCGTTCAACAACGTTAAAACGGAATCAATCAAAACTGCCTTAGTTGAAGTTGGAGTTGAATCTGTCACTGTCGATTGGATCTTCACCATGTTAAATGGCAGAATTATCAACTCTCAAATAGGAGTTAGCACTATTGAGAAAACAGTTACTAGAGGCACACCACAGGGAGGAGTCATCTCACCCCTGCTCTGGATCCTCGTAGTCAACAAAATTCTCACAAAGTTCAAAAATGGCATTAAAATCGTGGCATATGCAGATGACATAGTGGTTTTGGTATCAAGCAAGTTTCTTACCATCATCGAAAACATTATGGAAAACGCATTAAAGGATTTATCTTCTTGGGCAACTAAGAACGGTCTCGGGGTCAATCCCACCAAGACGGAGTTAGTTTTGTTCACGAAGAAACGGAAATTGGAGGGCTTCAACCCTCCCAAACTAAATGGTATTCCTCTAAAACTTTCTAAGGAAGCTAAATTTCTAGGAGTAATCCTTGACTCCAAGCTTACATGGAAGCGTAATACTGAAGAAAAGATGAGAAAAGCACTTTGTGCATTCTACACATGCAAAAAGACCTTCGGTGCACGTTGGGGCATGCGACCGTCATCCAATAGATGTACACAGCGATTGTCAGACCCATTCTTACCTATGGCTTTATTGTATGGTGGAAAGCGGTGGAAAAATCAAGCTATCTCAAGAACCTGAATAAGGTACAGAGACTAGCCTGTATAGGAATAACATGGGCTCAAAGATCCACACTACAAGCAGGGTTGGAAATGATTTAGGACCTTCCGACTCTGGATGAGTTCATAAGGTGCACGGCAGCCAAAACCGCAATTCGATTAAAAGAACTGAGTTTTTGGAGGCACAGCACTTATGGGCACGGGTCAATCCTAAAAAGATATGACACGATTCCAGGACTGTTGGAGACAACCGATTACATTCCCCCTTTACTAGATTTCGATAGGAAATTTTCTATTTTCATACCAGAAAGACAGGGCTGGGACCCTAATTCACTTATAAGTAAACAGGGTATCCCTTTCTACACTGACGGTTCAAAAATGGAATCAGGAACAGGTGCTGGAGTGTTTTGCCAATCTCTCAACATCAGAGCATCGTATAAACTCCCAGCTGACTGTAGTGTCTTTCAGGCCGAGATCTTTGCCATTGAAAAAGCAGCTGAATTGGCACATCACGAAAAGCTAAGCTCTTCGGAGATAACTTTTTTCGTGGACAGCCAGGCCGCTATCAAAGCTTTAGCCAGTGAGACCATAAGATCAAAAGCAGTTTTAAACTGTAAGAAGGAATTAAATAAAATCTGCCACACTAACCAGGTAAAGCTCTGCTGGGTTCCTGGACATAGCAATATAGAAGGGAACGAAATAGTAGATGAACTAGCCAGGAAAGGGTCAGAAGCAGACTCAAGTAGTAGCGACCACTCAGTTAGGGGACCACTTGTCCCAATTGGGGTACTCAAGAGGAAGATAGACCTTAAATCAAAAGAGAAAACCAATAACTCTTGGAAATCCAGGGACGATTGCGTAATCTCGAGAAATTTATGGCCTAGCACAAATGAAAAGAAAACTCGGTATATTCTATCGCTGAGTAAAAAGAACATTAAGATCTTGATAGGTGTACTAACGGGTCACTGTGCCATTGGCACAATGGCCAACAAGATAGGGGCATTTGCACCCGATTTTTGTAGGAGCTGTCAGGATGAGGAGGAAATAGAAACCATTAAGCACCTGCTCTGTGACTGTCCGAACCTCCAAACCAGCCGACTCCGTCATTTCGGAAACAGGTTTGTTGGAGAACTGGATGATCTAGCACAGGTCTCAATGGCAAACATGAGGAAATTTATAGATAGCACAGGCTGTCGTTAACGAGTCAGTCTACGTTAATCGATTTTGAGAAGCATCGATGCTAACTTCTATTTTTTATAGGGGATCACAATGGACCAATAGGCCCCCGTGTACGCAACAGCTCACGCTGTGCACACCCCTCATAACCTAACCTTACCTAAGGTTGCTGCCGTTTTAAACTTGAGCGAATAAAACTGAAATTTAATTGACTAAGAACTGACGTTGAAGATATCGACCCATTAATAGTTCCAGCAACAAAGCAAAATTGAATATATTTTCTGTGATTAGTCAAAGATGGAAGGTTGATAAAAGTTAGTCTATCAGAATAAGGGGGTGTAGTAGACTACGTCCGTTCTCGTTGGCCTCTATCAGTCGATTGCCTTTACCTACAGTCCTTTCTTCGAAACACTCAAAAGGCAAGTTCGAATTATCTAACAGTGTTGCCAGATACTACATCACTTTCTTATTTTACAAAATTTTATTTTTATTTATATTTATACATATTTTGTTTTTAGTATATAAATACGAAAATTCCATAAGGAATCGATTAGCCATGTTATATTCAGTCGGTGAAGTCTTCGACGAAACAGGTGTACAGAATTGGCATCTTGATAATTCGTCCAGTTCGACTGGGCTCCATTGCATTGGCATCGGAAGCTGCGGCTACGGGTACATTAGTTGCCGATGTTTGAGAGTCTGCTTCACCAGAACTGCTTTGGTTAATCTTCTGTAAATGAGCAATGTTCCTCCTATATCTTTTCCCCGAATATATCGACTCGATCAGAACCTCTCCACCCTTCTTTCCAATTACTCTGTAGCCAGATGGCTCGAATGTTGGAGAAAGCTTATTTGCCTTCGACATCAGTTTTGCCAACACTTCATCCCCTACTTCAATATCTATTTTCTTTGCGTGGCGCCGGTCGTCCGAATACTGCTTCCCCTTCTCCTTCATCTCTTTATCTCTATCTGCGACTTCCTCATCAATTTCCATTGGTGATTGAATATTTGGTAGTTTGTCACGTATGTTGCGACCAAATAACATCTGTGCTGGCGATCTCAAGGTTGTTGAGTGCGGAGTAGAGCGATACACCAGCAAGTAATCATTCAAATCTTCCATCCAATTTTTACCAGTGTTTTGACTTATAATTAGACGCTTCACAATAGCTCGGTTTTGCCTTTCGACTTCCCCATTTTGCTGCGGCCAATAAGGAATTGTGTTATTCAACACAATATTGTGTACCTTAGGTACAGAAATTTCTCATTTCCCCGCAGTCAAATTGTGGTCCATTATCAGCTGTGATTGATATAGGTAGTCCAAATCTCGCAAATATGACTTGCAATCGATTAATGGTCTCAGCAGCATCGATTTTCTTCATAATCTCAATCTCAACGTATCGACTGTAGTAATCAACCACAACCAGTAAATTATGACCAGACGGCAACGGACCCAAAAAATCAATCGCGATATGCTGCCATGGTTCATTTGGCAATTCTTTCCTGTTCATTGGTTGTGGTGGTGCCGGTGCTGCCACCAACATACACCCGCGACACTTTTTAACATACGCGTCTACTTGCACATCCATCTTTGGCCACCAAACTTTAGATCGCAATCTTTGTTTCATTATTGTCATTCCCGGATGGCCTTGATGTGCCAGATCCAGAGTTTGTTTTCGTAATTTCTCTGGCATGACGATTCGATTACCTCGTACAAGAATATTCCCAGCGAAACACAATTCCGTGGCGAATATTTTGAAGGGTTCAGCTTCCTCCGTCTATTGATTCTGGTTCAAACCAATTTTAACCGCCTTTATGGTTTCATCCAACTCTGATTGACTTTCAATTTCTACTAGTCTCAAAGCGACTGGAACAGCCTGAGACACCACCCAGTTTACGTAGTGTTCAGCATATTCGTCAAACGTTGGTCCCTTTTCGGTCACCGCAAGCCTTGATATTGGATCGGCAATAGGCGTTTTTCTTTTTTAGCTCCGAGCAGGGTACGGAAGTGTCAAAAAAAAACCGTATTTCGCAACTTTCAATGTCCTGAATGTCCGAAGACTTTCAAAAACAGATTTCAACTAAGAGCCCATAAGCAACTCCATGCAGAAAGAACAATCAATTTTCCTGAATGTGATGAGAAGTTTGCCCCCCAACGTCTTGAGAGTTCATATGAGAATACATACTGGTGAATTGCCTTATCAGTGCGAGTTGTGTGACAAACGCTATAGAATCAAAGTGAGACTCAGTTACCATATGCAAAAGCATTTGGGTATGAAACACGTTTGCGAGCTGTGTTCGAGTGAATTTAATAGCAAGCCAAAGCTGCGGTTGCATATGTTTGAGCATATAGGAATGCCGTATGTGTGCGACGAATGTCAGATGGGATTCAATACCAGATCGGGGTGAGTATTGTTGGGAATGAATTGGAGTGAAGAAAATCTTTATTATTCTCTATTTGCAGTATAAGCTGATAAATCATCTTCAACAGATGATTTAAGTTCACCTGAAAAGTGTCCCCTTCAAGAAAATTCTAAAAAAAGTAAGAAGAGAGAAAGAGATTCAGCCACGGCATCAGCCAACCCAGGTCCAGCTCCTAAAAAAAAACCTTCTTTGGAGAATATAATGAAGCCAACTTTGTTGAGTCGTGTCTCATTGCTACCACTCAAAATGATTCTGATAAAACCTCTACTGTCAAGGAAACCACCCCTATTGTTAAATAAACCACCCCTGATGCCATAGATCCTATCGTCCAAGAAACCGTGGTTGCGCAGCCACAGCCAAACGTTACCCTTCAACCTAAAGTTTTAACATCCGTTCCCAAACCTAAAACTATCTTTGTTTCACGTCTGTCTCCGAACCTGAGGACATACTTGCTCATTTAGTCGCTTCTCAAACTATTCCGAATTATTGCTCTAGTGTTAAGTGTTCTAAAATTAGCAAACCTGATAGCTTTATTTATTCCTTTAAAATAATTGCCCCTAATTCACTATTTGAACCAATATATAACAGTTCCTGGCCACAAAACACCTTGGTTTAGGAATTTACTGTTCCTCTAAAACGTAAATCTCAACCAAACAACATTCCAGGGCTTCATTCAAAAAACGACAAAGGTTCTCCCTCTACTACCAAAATGTAAGAGGACTTCGTAGTAAAACTACTACAATTTTTAAAAATTCACAAATATTTCCACATGATGTGTTTGCTTTCTCCGAGACTTGGCTCAATGCCACAATATTGGACACAGAACTCTTTGATCAAGAGTTCGTAGTTTTCCGGAGAGACCGTCATGTAGATGTAGATGCAGCTCAAATTGTTTTCCCTTTTAAAATATCAATTGAGCTCTTATGCATAAAAATAATCTTACAAGAGAAAACTATCTTTATATTAAATGCTTACATTCCACCTAAAAGTCCAATAGCATGAAGGCCATCCGGGAATGACAATAATGAAACAAAGATTGCGATCTAAAGTTTGGTGGCCAATGATGGATGTGCAAGTAGACGCGTATGTTAAAAAGTGTCGCGGGTGTATGTTGGTGGCAGCACCGGCAGCACCGGCACCACCATAACCAATGAACAGGAAAGAATTGCCAAATGAAGCATGGCAGCATATCGCGATTGATTTTTTGGGTCCGTTGCCGTCTGGTCATAATTTACTGGTTGTGGTTGATTACTACAGTCGATACGTTGAGATTGAGATTATGAAGAAAATAGATGCCGCTGAGACCATTAATCGATTGCAAGTCATATTTGCGAGATTTGGACTACCTGTATCAATCACAGCTGATAATGGACCACAATTTGACTGCATGGAAATGAGAAATTTCTGTAAGTTACACAATATTGTGTTGAATAACACAATTCCTTATTGGCCGCAGCAAAATGGGGAAGTCGAAAGGCAAAACCGAGCTATTGTGAAGCGTCTAATTATAAGTCAAAACACTGGTAAAAATTGGATGGAAGATTTGAATGATTACTTGCTGGTGTATCGCTCTACTCCGCACTCAACAACCTTGAGATCGCCAGCACAGATGTTATTTGGTCGCAACATACGTGACAAACTACCAAATATTCAATCACCAATGGAAATTGATGAGGAAGTCGCAGATAGAGATAAAGAGATGAAGGAGAAGGGGAAGCAGTATTCGGACGACCGGCGCCACGCAAAGAAAATAGATATTGAAGTAGGGGATGAAGTGTTGGCAAAACTGATGTCGAAGGCAAATAAGCTTTCTCCAACATTCGAGCCATCTGGCTACAGAGTAATTGGAAAGAAGGGTGGAGAGGTTCTGATCGAGTCGATAGATTCGGGGAAAAGATATAGGAGGAACATTGCTCATTTACAGAAGATTAACCAAAGCAGTTCTGGTGAAGCAGACTCTCAAACATCGGCAACTAATGTACCCGTAGCCGCAGCTTCCGATGCCAATGCAATGGAGCCCAGTCGAACTGGACGAATTATCAAGATGCCAATTCTGTACACCTGTTTCGTCGAAGACTTCACCGACTGAATATAACATGGCTAATCGATTCCTTATGGAATTTTCGTATTTATATACTAAAAACAAAATATGTATAAATATAAATAAAAATAAAATTTTGTAAAATAAGAAAGTGATGTAGTACCTGGCAGTATCTGTTAGATAATTCGAACTTGCCTTTTGAGTGTTTCGAAGAAAGGACTGTAGGTAAAGGCAATCGACTGATAGAGGCCAACGAGAACGGACGTAGTCTACTACACCCCCTTATTCTGATAGACTAACTTTTATCAAACTTCCATCTTTGACTAATCACAGAAAATGTATTCAATTTTGCTTTGTTGCTGGAACTATTAATGGGTCGATATCTTCAACGTCAGTTCTTAGTCAATTAAATTTCAGTTTTATTCGCTCAAGTTTAAAACGGCAGCAACCTTAGGTTAGGTTAGGTTATGAGGGGTGTGCACAGCGTGAGCTGTTGCGTACACGGGGCCTATTGGTCCATTGCGATCCTCTATAAAAAATAGAAGTTAGCATCGACGCTTCTCAAAATCAATTAACGTAGACTTAATTTTCCTCATGTTTGCCATTGAGACCTGGCTAGATCATCCAGTTCTCCAACAAACCTGTTTCCGAAATGACGGAGTCGGCTGGTTTGGAGGTTCGGACAGTCACAGAGCAGGTGTTTAATGGTTTCTATTTCCTCCTCATCCTGACAGCTCCTACAAAAATTGGGTGCAAATGCCCCTATCTTGTTGGCCATTGTGCCAATGGCACAGTGACCCGTTAGTACACCTACCAAGATCTTAATGTTCTTTTTACTCAGCGATAGAATATACCGAGTTTCCTTTTCATTTGTGCTAGGCCATAAACTTCTCGAGATTACGCAATCGTCCCTGGATTTCCAAGAGTTATTGGTTTTATCTTTTGATTTAAGGTCTATCTTCCTCTTGAGTACCCCAATTGGGACAAGTGGTCCCCTAACTGAGTGGTCGCTTCTACTTGAGTCTGCTTCTGACCCTTTCCTGGCTAGTTCATCTACTATTTCGTTCCTTTCTATATTGCTATGTCCAGGAACCCAGCAGAGCTTTACCTGGTTAGTGTGGCAGATTTTATTTAATTCCTTCTTACAGTTCAAAACTGCTTTTGATCTTATGGTCTCACTGGCTAAAGCTTTGATAGCGGCCTGGCTGTCCACGAAAAAAGTTATCTCCGAAGAGCTTAGCTTTTCGTGATGTGCCTGAAAGACACTACAGTCAGCTGGGAGTTAATACGATGCTCTGATGTTGAGAGATTGGCAAAACACTCCAGCACCTGTTCCTGATTCCATTTTTGAACCGTCAGTGTAGAAAGGGATACCCTATTTACTCATAAGTGAATTAGGATCCCAACCCTGTCTTCCTGGTATGAAAATAGAAAATTTCCTATCGAAATCTAGTAAAGGGGGAATGTAATCGGTTGTCTCCAACAGTCCTGGAATCGTGTCATATCTCTTTAGGATTGACCCGTGCCCATAAGTGCTGTGGCTCCAAAAACTCAGTTCTTTTAAACGAATTGCGGTTTTGGCTGCCGTGCACCTTCTGAACTCATCCAGAGCCGGAAGGTCCAAGATCATTTCCAACCCAGCTTGTGGTGTGGATCTTTGAGCCCCTGTTATTCCTATACAGGCTAGTCTCTGTACCTTATTCAGGTTCTTGAGAAAGCTTGATTTTTCCACCGCTTTCCACCATACAATAGAGCCATAGGTAAGAATGGGTCTGACAATCGCTGTATACATCCATTGGATGAAGGTCGCATGCAACAACATGCACCGAAGGTTCTTTTGCATGTGTAGAATGCGCATAGTGCTTTTTTCATTCTTTCCTCAGTATTACGCTTCCATGTAAGCTTGGAGTCAAGGATTACGCCTAGAAATTTAGCTTCCTTAGAAAGTTTTAGAGGAATACCATTTAGTTTGGGAGGGTTGAAGCCCTCCAGTTTCCGTTTCTTCGTGAACAAAACTAACTCCGTCTTGGTGGGATTGACCCCGAGACCGTACTTAGTTGCCCAAGAAGATAAATCCTTTAATGCGTTTTCCATAATGTTTTCGATGATGGTAAGAAACTTGCCTGATACCAAAACCACTATGTCATCTGCATATGCCACGATTTTAATGCCCTGATTTTTGAACTTTGTGAGAATTTTGTTGACTACGAGGATCCAGAGCAGGGGTGAGATGACTCCTCCCTGTGGTGTGCCTCTAGTAACTGTTTTCTCAATAGTGCTAACTCCTATTTGAGAGTTGATAATTCTGCCATTTAACATGGTGAAGATCCAATCGACAATGACAGATTCAACTCCAACTTCAACTAAGGCAGTTTTGATTGATTCCGTTTTAACTTTGTTGAACGCACCCTCGATATCAAGAAATGCTGCCAGGGTATATTCTTTATGTTCAAGACTTTTCTCAATATGTGAAACCACTTCATGCAGAGCAGTCTCCACTGATTTACCTTTATGGTAAGCGTGTTGGTAGTTGCACAAATAGTTTTCGTTGAGAAGTTCTCTAACATGTAGATCAATTATCCTCTCCAGTGTCTTAAGGAGAAACGAGGAGAGACTTATTGGTCTATAATCCTGAGCGGTCGAGTGAGTCGGTTTCCCTGCTTTTGGGATGAAGACTACCTTGACCTTTTTCCAGCTATTACGGACGTATCTAAGTTTGATAGGTACAACTTATGAAGATTACCCTAAGCCACGGAGTTATTACTTTGAGAGCATTTTGAAGAAGAGCTGGAAAAATCTCGTCTGGTCCCGCTGACTTGTAGGGTTTGAACGAGTTTATTGCCCAGATAATTTTCTGCTCAGTAATAACCTGTTTTAGTTCTAAATTTGATTCTGTATGAGTAAAACCCAGCGTGTTCGATTGTAAGGAATCAGAACTTTCTGGGTTTTACAACCGGGGAAATGAGTTTCCATGAAGAGTTCAAGCGTTTCTAGGCTCGAGTTCGACCATGAACCATCAAGGTGTTTTATATACCCTGGGACCGTAGGATTAAGGGCCAGGGTTCTACGGAGCCTCGCCGCCTCGCTTGTTTTTTCAATGGATTCACAATGTTTAGCCCACGAATCTTTTTTGGCCTTCCTTAACTCTTTGGTGTAAGTGTTAAGTGCGGCTCTATAAGACTTTAAGTCCTCTTCTAATTTACTCAGTTTAGCTTTATTGAAAAGTTTTCTAACCTCTGTTCTACGTTTCTTTAGTACACCATTCCACCAGGGTGGGTACGTGGAGTTGTTGGAACGAGATAAAAGGGCGGTGCTTTTCAAAAGACGTTCTCATTTTACTAGACAAGTTTTGGACAACAGTGTCAATGGTTGAAATGTTTAGACTTGTACTGTCCCCTGGTGGATCAATACAGTTTTTCAGCCATCTTTCGTACTCTGTCCAATTCGTTCTAATTGGGTTCCTGTAAGGTTTCTTTTGGGTAAAGTTCCTGTCTATGGAGAAGAGTATCCTAAAGTGATCTGAAAAAGATTCTTTAGGTGAGACTCTTCAGTCAGCAACCTTTAAATCAAATATTTAGTAGATCAAACTATGGTGTAAATAGCCCGCTTAATCAATTACTAACAATTTATAGTAAATTTTATGTTTGTTTAGAATCTGCTAATGATAACTTAAAATGCATTTTTCAATAGTTTTATATAATATATAACCTAGATTTTAAAAATTAGATTAAGCACTGTCACGTTAGATATTAACGAATTGAATAAATAAAGTGGTTTTTGTTTCTTTTTACCTAATATTTCATGCAGTTAATAATAGTTTTTTGTTTCAATACAATGTATGTAGGTATGTGCAGGTAAATAATGATAGGTTCCCAATTTATTTAACAATAGTAATAATAATTTTTCTAGTCATAAAATTCTTATAAGGTATTAAGGTTTTCAAGGAAAATAAAATAAAAACTGGAATAAAATTGTATAAAAGGTTCAAAAAGGTAAAGCCTAAACCATTCAATTGGAAGCAATACCCTTTGCCGATATTAAAATCATGAAAAATCAAGGAGTTTTAAATTTTCTCGCCGTTTGCGTTTGCGCAGTTTTTACTTTCTTTGTAATTCTTAGTTGAAACCTAAATTTTATTCTTAATTTATTATAATCTTATTTTTCACAGGAAGTTGCTCAGGCTAAGGACCTAGACCCAAAAATATTGATTTCGCTAGGATAGAATGGACATTCTTTTGAAAATCAAGGCGTTTCCTTATTTCATTTCATTTAATTAACAAAAAATGTTTTTGAACTATAAAATAAATTGATTTTAACAGCCGAATAAGAAATGTGGTTTAATAAAAATTACACTATTTGAACGTATTTCGTTTTGAATTCATAATTTCATTTATTTGTAGGTCTTAATTGTTGAATGGTTGAAATCTAACCCAATCTTTTT
The DNA here is from genome assembly GCA_943590905.1 of Sphaerophoria taeniata. Taxonomy (NCBI): domain Eukaryota; kingdom Metazoa; phylum Arthropoda; class Insecta; order Diptera; family Syrphidae; genus Sphaerophoria; species Sphaerophoria taeniata. The sequence goes on from OX016540.1 coordinate 268,661,324, forward strand.
TTCTTCTTTGATTTATAAGACCAAATATAACAGCTAAGAAAATGTAAGATTTTGTGATTTTAAATTTTAAATAGCTGGGTTGAGCTCAAACAACTCCAACTCCCTAAAATTAATATGTAATTTCAATTCGGAATTCTCTATCATCGTAGTATAACATTTGATCAAATTATCCAGTTCGAATTGGTGGGTCCGCCAAATAACTTTTCTTTTTTTTTGAAAATGCTATATAAAAGAAAATATTTAGTTTCTCAAATTTTTTTTATTTGAAAGTACAATCCTTCCGGTTAATAAAGGAAAGTAATTTCATTCAAATGGCTGCCTCGGCTGGCCATGCCTACACGATCGGTTAAATTTTTAAGCACATTATCGATTGTGTGCAGCTGTATTTCACCAATGGCTTCACGAATATTGTTCTTTAAAGCGTCAATTGTCTCTATCTTGTCGGCATAACACTTTCTTTTACGGCACCCCACAAATAATAGTCCAACGGTGGCAAATCGTAGCTCCTAGGTGGCCAAACGACATCAGCTCTGCGGCTGATAATGCGATCTTCAAAAATAGGGCGCAAAACATCGAGTGTAGCTTCGGCTGTGTGCCACGTAGCGCCGTCCTGTTGAAACTAAATGTTGCCAATATCCTCCTCTTCATTTTTTGTGAACAAAAGTTCGTTCAACATGGCCGGATAACACTAAACAGTGACTCGTTTTGGCGTTTTGGGTGTATCAGCTTTTCAATGTGTGCGTGCGGGTTTTCTGTGCCCCAAATGCGACAGTTTTGCTTGTTTACATACCCGCAAAATCGGCGTCTTCTCTAGGTCGATCGCAGGCCCATTTAGTGAAGCGAAAACGCATTGGATGGTCAGTTGGCTTCAACTCCTGAACCAATTGGACTTTGTATAGCGTCATACCAAGTTGTTTATGCAAAATTCGTCTCAATGATGTCTCCGAAATGTTCAATTGTTGAGCCCGACGCACAGTGTGGGAATTCGCACATCTAGCGGTATTAAATTAATAACGCTTGTGATTTGAAGTTTTTGATAATTTTTTTTTTCAAAGTTTAATGCAAAATACCCATGAAATGAAATGTAATAGTTATTTTTTTCTTATTTGGTCGAAGTTCTTGAAAAATGAGTCACAAATCCGCCGTTTTTTCACATTTTTGAAATTTATTTTTATTATTATTATTATTATGTTAGAATAAGGAAATTAAATGCTCATATATTTTAAAATATAAAACTTTATTTAAAGTAAAAGGTGTGGACTGTATGGTTGCTAGCACAATAACCGAATTAATTTTATTTCGATGCAAGCAACAGCCTGTTGCTTGTTTACCGTACGCTCGTACGCCAGCTGCACAGTGTCCTCTTCTCGGTCGCAAGTACCGCTTATCGAGACGATATGAAAAAGGGTGTGGCTTATATCATCCCATGCCAGATGTTCAGCTCTATCGTTCTGGGTCCGCAAGTACCGCTCATCGAGGCACTATGGAAATGGGTGTGGCTTGCTCTCCCCCCCCCCCCCCAATTGAACCATAGGCTTCAATTGGGAATATCGCTCTCATCCATGGGAAGAACACACAATTTCTGGATTGGCCTCATAAATGTTGAATGCTCTGTCTTGACTTCTGCGCTCCTTACAAGTCCGCCCTGCCCTGAACGAACAGATGTCACTCTTCCGAGGAGCCACAACGTTGGTGGCAAATTCTCTTGCTTGATGAGAACTAAATCGCCCACCTTCACATTCTCTCGCTCCTTGTTCCATTTGGGACGTTGTTGCAGCGAATTGATGTATTCCTTGCTCCATCTCTTCCAAAAATGCTGCTGCATCTGGTTGCTCATTGCCCAAGCCTTCAGCCGATTCTGAGGTACAGCAGAAAGATCTGTTGAGAGTGGCTGCTCAATCTGCTCCCCGATGAGAAAATGCCCCGGTGTCAATGCGCTCAAGTCCGTTGGGTCATCTGTCAAGGCTGTGAGTGGCCTCGAATTTAAGCAGGCCTCGATCTGCACAAGTGTGGTTGCCAGGTTCTCGAAGGTGAGTATTTGCTTCCCGATTACTCTTCGCAGGGGGTGCTTCATCGACTTGACCCTTGCCTCCCACATGCCGCCTGTATGCGGCGCTCCTGGAGTGATGAATTTCCACTCCGTGCCAATAGCTCTTATTTGCTCAATCGGAAGGGTGTCTTGCCAACGCACCCCATTAGCTCTCAGCGTTTTGTCAGCACCGACAAACGTTGTCGCATTGTCGCTCCACAGGACTGAACAGCTGCCCCTTCTTCCAGTAAACCTGTTGAATGCAGCAAGAAAAGCTTCTGTCGTTAGGTTACTTACCAGCTCTAAGTGTATTGCCCTTGTCACCATACAGACAAATACGGCTACATAGCCCTTCTCGATGATTTTGGATCTGCCTGCCCTGGCCTTTATCTGCACCGGTCCAGCATAGTCTACGCCGCTGTGTCTAAATGGTCTTGTTGGTAGAACCCGCTCTCTGGGAAGACTGCCCATAAGTTGCTCAGCTGTTTGTTGTCGTTGTCGAAAACATATCTTGCACTTAGATATTTGTATGATTTCAATTCCCGACGTAGTGATGGAATCCAGAATTTCTGCCTCAGAAATTGCATGCACAACTGGACACCGCCATGAAGCGTACGAAAATGCGCTTCCCTCATTAGCAAAATACTAAGCCTGCTCTTCGGTGGTACGATCATTTGATGGATATGGTCGTACTCCAGTTCGCTCTCTTGGAGTCGCCCTCTGACTCTTAGAATCCCATTTCCATCCAGGAAAGGACTCAACGTTGCAATGCTGCTCGAGACATCCATTGGACGACGCTCTTCGATAAGCCATATCTCTTGCTTGTAAGTTGCTCGCTGGGCTGCTCGTACCCAGTAGTCCAATGATGTTGTACGCTCAATTTGTAAAGGAAAACCAGGAATTTTACCTTTTCTTCTCTTGAGAATGTTTTGAACGAACCTGAGGACGTATGTCGTGATTCGTAGAATGCTCTGCAATGTCGATTTGCGCTCTAGTAAGCTCTGGTCGTCTATTTTCAGCTCGTATGCTCTAATGGATGTGAAGTTCGCTGCCACCCATTTCACGCCTGTGTTGATCCTGACACGGTCCCGTGTGCTCAATTCTGGCTTCTCCTTTGGGCAGTGATGTTCTGGTTTACTTAACCAATGTGGCCCGCTCCACCACAGCTCTGAATTACGCAGTCCCTCCGCTGCGAGCCCTCGTGACGCTAAATCTGCCGCATTGTCCTCAGAGGCAACATGTCTCCAAGGTCTGCCTTCGCTCTGCTCTTGAATCGCACAAACCCTATTCGCTATGAAGGGTTTCAGCTCAAATGGTGCCTTCGTGATCCAATGTAAAACGACCATTGAATCGGCCCAATAGGTTCTTGGTACTTCTTAAATTTTGTTGCACTTACCACCTGATTCATGAGTTTGCTCAAGAGAAGTGCCCCGCACAGCTCTAATTTGGGAATGGTGATGGTCTTGAGTGGTGCCACTCGTGTTTTCGAAGCGACGATGACACAGCTGATGCTTCCGTCCTCCGAAACTGCTCTCATGTAAATGACTGCTCCATATGCTCTTGCTGATGCGTCTGCAAAACCATGCAGCTGCATGCTTGCCCTGCTCTCGCAACCTAACCATCTCGGAACCCTAATGAAGGTCAGGCTGGTCATTTGCTCGTTGAAGCTCCTCCAAACAGAAGCTAATTCGTCCGGTATGATCTCGTCCCATTGGATTCCTGCCCGCCAAAGGTCTTGAATTAGCATTTTGGCACAAATGATGACTGGCGCCAGGTATCCATTCGGATCATTAAGTTTCGCTACGGCGCTAACTACTGCTCTCTTCGTCAGCTTGGCAATCTCCTGCCCTGGAGATACTCTGACGAATATTTGGTCCCAGCCAAGGCCCAATACCGATGTTTCGTGCTCTGGTGTGAAAATTAGCTCTTTTCGGATGTCTTCCTTCCTGCCCAGCTCTGCAAGCACTCGCTCATTTGACGATGCAAATTTGTCCAGTGTAAAGCCGCCCTTACCAAGTGATGAAATTATCTCCTTGCCCAACGAGATAGCCTGCTCTTCATCGTCTGCTCCGGTAAGCATGTCGTCGACACAGAAATTGTGACAAATTGCCTCATATGCTCTAGGGTGTGTATGCTTGTTGTCGTAAGCACATTGCTGCATAGCTCGTACAGCGTTGAATCCGCTTGATGTCATCCCGTATGTCACTACGGTTAGCCAATACTCCAGTAAGGCATCGTCTGGACTTTCTCGCCAGAAGATCCTTTGCAGATCCCATTGCTTGGGATCTATTCGCACCTGCCGGAACATCTTCTTGACGTCGGCTGTTATCGGCGTCTTGTAGCATCGAAAACGAGTGATGATGTCTGACAAGTCATCTTGGAGTTTCGGTCCTGCGAACTGCACATCGTTCAAAGAGATGCCGCTATCACTCTTGCAGGAAGCGTCAAACACGACCCGAAACTTCTTGATGAAACTGTGATGAGGGATATGATAGACTGTTCCCTCAGCTCTGTAGTTGGATTCGACTGGTCTCATGTGCCCTAGCTCCAAGTATTCGCTCATAAAATCGATGTATTTTGCTCGAAGCTCCTGGTTAAATTGCAGTTTTTTCTCCAATTGGAAAAATCTTTGCAACGCTACTGCTCTCGTCGTGCCCAAGCTGTGAATCCGTGGACTGCAAGGGATAGTAACTACGTATCTGCCAGACGAGTCCCGGTAATGAGTGTTTTTAAAGTTCTCCTCGACCTGTTCGTCTTCTGGTGACAACCTAACCTGGTGACAGCTCTGTCGGGTTCTTGAATCTCCCAGAAACGTTTCAAGAGAACGTTAAGCTCTTCGTTTGATGGCTCTTGCACGATGAACATGGTCCTTGCTCTGGATGCTCTTTCACCAAATATGATCCAACCCAAGTGTGTGTCTTGAGCTGTCAAACCTGATTCGTATCTTCTGATGTCGCTCTTTATGATTTCGGCCCATACCTGAACTCCAAGAAGGATGTCAATCCCAGATGCCAGATTAAAGTCGGGGTCGGCTAGATCCAACCGATTGGTTAGCTCATCTGGTAGGAAGTAACCTTCTGGCAGCTCCGATGTTATGTGGGGTATGGTGTAGCACTTGCACCGTAATACGAATGATGTTGTGGTTTTCGATTGAATACCAAGATAAACAAAGCCCGATATCTTGTCGTTCTGACATGCTCCGACTCCTATCACCTGCAGATCAGGCTTCCTGATCTGTGCCCCTACCTTGTGCGCTAGCTCCTCAGTCACGATGTTTATCTGACTGCCACTATCCAAAAGCGCTCGTGCTTCCGATGTCTTCCCTGCTCCATTGCTCACAAAGATTCTAGCCGTCGCTAGTAAAGCTCTCGTTCTTGAAATGTCATCAATTGTCCCCATGCTCATGGGTTATTCGCTCGATGACATAGGTGTTAGTTGCTATATTTCAGCTCCGCTCTTCTGCTCTTCCGTTTCTTGATGGCGATTAACAAGTGTTACGTCACCGAATCCTTATAGAATTGGGTATATCCTGAAAAGAAAAGAAAAATGATTAAAATACATTTTTGGCGCGATTAATCACCAGAGTCCGTCGCAAGCACCATCCATAATGTAATATTCGGCTTGGTCGGACAATTAAAACTTATTCACTTTTTAAATAAAACACAAATTCACTTTATTCAAATCACTCACAAACTTATTTATTCAACACTTTCAATTATAACTTTTCAAACACAGTGTACTTAACTTATCGCAGTTCACAATCAACTATCCCGCTTCGCTTCCGAATCGGTTATTTATAGTCCTGATAATGGTTCTAGAAACTACTAAACCGAATGTTCCAGAAGTTCTCTTTTTAACCACTAGATGTTGCCCCTCATTTTTAACTGTCATACACAAGTGTTTACTACTACAATTAAACTTATTGCTACATACTTATTTCCTATAAAATGATATTAGAGTTATAGTGATAAGGAGTAAGTAAAGAGAGTAAGAGTAGTATGTACATTAAATATAAAAAGAGATACGGAGTAAGTAAAGAGAGTAAGAAAAGTGTATACATTAAATATAGAAAGAGGTACAGAGCGTAAGAGATAATAACGTATACACATTAGACATTACAATAGAAGGAGATACAGAGCGTATGAGATAAAATAAAGTGTATACATATACACATTACATTGCCCCCTCCTTAGGATTGATCGTCCCGAACAAATCCATCATCTTCATCACCACTGTAGCGATGTAGTCGGTTGCGATGTACGACTTTAAGTTTACCTCTGACTCCTTTTTGTATCCGATACACGACGTCGTTGATTTTGCTAATCACTGTATATGGACCTTCCCAGTCCCGTTGAAGTTTCGGTGACAACCCTTTTTGTCGATGGGGATTGTAAAGCCACACTCGATCTCCTGCTTGGAACTCTGTTGTTGTCGCTCGTATATCGTAGCGTGTCTTCATTCGGTCACTGAACATCTTCATTTTTGACCTGGTATCGTCGTGGATCTGAAGGAGTCTTTCTCTGAGGTCATCCAAGTAGACATCCTCGGCTTGCGGTTCCGACGTGGGACATCCAAATTTGATTTCGCTCGGCAGTCTGATGTTCCTTCCCATTAAAATCTCAGACGGTGTATGGCCAGTTGAGCTATGTCTTGCACTTCGATACGCCATCAAAAACAGTGGAATGTGTCGATCCCAATCTCGCTGGTTGTCGTCCACAACTTTGCAAAGATGTTCCTTAAGGGTTCGGTTGAACCGTTCGACCATGCCATCAGATTGTGGGTGGAGTGGTGTTGTTCTTGTCTTCTTGATGTGAAGAAGCCCACAAACTTCCTGGAATATGTTTGATTCAAAGTTCCTTCCCTGGTCGGAATGCAGTTCTAATGGAACACCGAATCTGCTCACCCAGTTGAACACAATTTGGTCTGCGACTGTTTTGGCTTCTTGATTCGGTATGGCGTATGCTTCAGACCACTTGCTGAAGTAATCCATGAAGACCAGAATATAACGATTTCCATTATTTGTTTCCGGAAATGGACCCGCAACGTCTATTGCAATCCTTTCAAAGGGTGATCCGACATTATACTGCTGCATTTGGCTGTGATTCTTTTTGTTTGGGGGTTTGGTGGCAGCACAGGTATCACATTTTCGGCACCACTTCTCGACATCCTCCCTTGCATGTAGCCAATAGAATCGTTGTCGAACCTTTTCTAGCGTCTTGTTTACTCCTAGATGGCCTCCCGAAACTCCATCATGCATCTCTCGCAGAACGTCCATAATCTTCGATCTCGGTAAGCCTAGCTGCATTACATAGGACTTTCCATCTGCTGATTCCCACTTACGTCGAAGGACACCTTCTTGGACATGCAACGAGTCCCACTGTGCCCAATAGGCCTTCAGAGCCGGACTTCTGTCGGAGATATCAGCCCATTCTGGTTTTTCCTGGTGTTCCTTGCATGCGAGGATGGGTTCAATATCTGGGTCCTCCAGTTGAGCCTTCCTCATCTCGTCGTTGCTCCAGCCATAAATGGGATCGGTTCTGGTTCGTTGGACAGTAACCACTTCTTTTTCTTCTTGGCGTCTGCAATGCTTACAGTATTGCTTACATGGTCTCCGAGACAGTGCATCAGCATTTGAGTGAAGCTTCCCCTTCCGATGTTGAATTTCATAATCGTACGTCTGCAGCCTCTCAATCCATCTCGCCACTTGACCCTCTGGATTCTTGAAATTCAAAAGCCAGTTTAGTGCTCCATGGTCGGTTCGGAGAAGAAACTTCTGTCCATAGAGATACTTATGGAAGTGCTTTGTTGCCAAAATCAGTGCAAGAAGTTCTCTTCTGGTCACACAATAGTTTCTTTCCGACTTCGAGAGTACCTTGCTGTAATAGGCAACCACCTTTTCTTCGCCATCATGTACCTGTGACAATACAGCACCAATCCCGACATTGCTGGCATCAGCATCAATGATGAACGGTTTTCCTGGAGTCGGGTAGGTCAGCACTGGTGCATTACACAAGCGTTGCTTGAGCTCTTGAAAGCTGCGCTCGCACTCACCTGACCATTTAAACTGCTTTCCCTTTTATGTTAGCTGATGTAGACTCTTGGCGATCTCAACAAAGTTTTTGACAAAGCGCCTATAGTGGGTGGCTAGACCCAGAAAGCTTCGGAGTTGGTGTTTGTCCTGTGGTGTTGGCCAATTCTTCACGGTGTCAACCTTATCAGGATCCGTCTTAACTCCTTGGGATGAGATGATATGTCCCAGGTATTTCACTTCGGTTTTGAAGAGTGAACACTTTTCTGGATTGAGCTTGAGGTGGGCTTCTCGAAGTCTTTGAAACACGGCTCTCAGATTTGTGCAATGTTCGTCAAATGTTTTCCCGTATACGATGACGTCATCAAAATAGACCAGGCAAGACTTCCATGTGAGTCCTTGCAGGACACATTCCATAAGGCGCTCAAAAGTCGCTGGAGCATTGCACAGTCCAAAAGGCATCACTTTGAACTGCCACAGTCCGTTTCCTGTCGAGAACGCTGTCTTCTCTTTGTCTTCAGGATGGATTTCTACTTGCCAGTATCCACTTTTCAGGTCCAACGTTGAGAACCATTGTGCTCCTTCCATTGCGTCCAGAGTATCACTGATCCTAGGCAGAGGGTAGCTATCCTTCTTGGTCACATCATTCAACCTTCGATAGTCTACGCAAAAGCGGGTTGATCCGTCTTTCTTCTTTACCAGGACCACTGGAAACGCCCAAGGGCTTTTAGAGTTTTCGATCACACCCTCTTCTTTCATGGTGGTTATCAGTTCTTCAACCTCACCTTGTTTGGCTAGTGGAAGGCGTCTTGCAGGTTGACGGATCGGCTTTGCATCCCCGGTGTTGATTCGATGTTGAACCAGTTGTGTTCTGCCATATTTCCCTTGCGATGACGAAAAGATGTCTGCAAATTCTTCGAGGAGACCTTCTGCAGTTCTCCGTTGTTGGTGGCCAAGATTAGAGGACTTGAGAATGTTCGTCTTTATGGAGTTCAGCTCTTTGGACTTCAATGTTTGCCTTGGCTCTTCTTCGCTGATCCTTGTTATCGCTGATACAGATTCGCATTGTCCGACAATCTCACCTTTTCTAAGCTTAATTTCGTACGGCTTGATGTTCAGTATTCGTACGGGAACCATGATCTTTACAGATCTAACAAGAGTCTTCCCAATGGTGACGTTTTGGGAGGACTTTACAGATGCTGGTTCGACCATGAGATATCGATGGCTTCCAGGCTTACCCTTCAATTTCGTCCACACGAATACTTCTGAAGAAGCAGGCAAAGTCAGATCTTCTTTGATGACGGTTTTCACAGATAGCGAGGTCTCATATGAGTGAATCCCATAGATCATCGGAATCTCGATGTTTCGATATTTCAGGACTTGGTTCCCGATGTCCAATATCAATCCGTGATCTTTCATGAAATCGACGCCGACAATGCACTCGTCGCATATATCTGCTACCAGGAACAGGTGAGAGAATTCCAGCTCTGCCATCCGGATCTTAAGACGTACCTCACCATAGACTTTTGCGGCTTCTCCAGTTGCAGTCCTTAGACGATAGCTATTGGTGTTGTGGAGCCATGTCTTATTAACGAGGTCCTGCCGTACAATGGACGCCGTGGCACCGGTGTCGATGGTAGCCACACATTTGTTGCCGTTTATACTTGCTTCCACGGTCAGGCTCTTGTTGTCACGTTTCGTTTGAGAAACCTGGATGGTGTTTCTGTAGCTATCGGTACTAGAAGCCAGCTTCTGTCCCTCGAAGTTGGTGGGATGGGAAACAACTTGGGAAGCAACATTGTTGTAGGTGTAACTTTGACCAGTTGACATATTTCTGTGTTCACAGTGTTGGCATGCGGTTCCTCTTCGCGGTAATCTGCACTGTCGTTGAAGATGCCCGGTCTTGTTGCAGTTCCAGCATCGTGCTCGTCCGTCTCGCTGACTCCTTTCCAGAGTAGTCTTCTGACAAGAGCATTCTTGAACTTCCAATTCTCTCACACGATGCACGTTTTGGGAAGCTTGTTCTGCGGCTTCCATTGTTAGAGCGAAAGCCAATGCTTCTGGTAGTGTTTGCTTTCCGGCAGTGCGAATAGCCCTTTGGAGATTTATATCGCCCACAGCTCTCACAAAGGCTTCAACAGCAAGTTGATTTATTATCTCGTTGCCAGCTGTTGGGTATGCCAGGTGAACTAATAGCTCGATATCTGCCTGAAGCTGCTGCAGAGTTTCACCTCTTTTCTGTGTCCTGTTGTTTAGTTGTACTCGGAAGACTTCTGTCATGTGGCTATCCCCAAACCGCTGTTCGATTGCGTTTACCAGAACAACTTTGAAGTCACCGTTCTTCTCTGCTGGGATGGTTTGTAGCAGTTCAGCAGCTGCTCCTCTCAAGGCAAGCGTAAGAGCAATGTATTTTTCGTCATCGTCCCAGCCGTTTGTTAACGCTGCTGCTTCAAACCGTTTCTTGTAGATTGACCACGGTATCTGACCATCAAAGCTTGGAGGATTCACTTCTCTCTTCCTTGAGCACTCACCAGAAGGTTCTCGAGCTTTCATCTTTCGCACTTTTTCCAGTTCCTTTGTGATGGTATCGATTTGTTCGTCGATTTTCTTGATACGTGCATTTTGTTATCCAACGCACTCGTCGAGAGTATTGATTTTCTCTTCGAAGTCCGCAAACCTGCCTTCTAGAAGATTTTTCTGTTCATCAAAACGCTCTAGAACATCATTCTTTTGTGTTTCCAGTTGTTTGAGGACATTCTCTTGCTCGGTCTTCTGTTCGTTTCTTTGAGTTTGTAGTTGTTCCAGAACATTCTTGTTTTGAGTTTCTAGTTGCTCCCGAACATTCTTTTGATTCTCTTCAAATTTGGCTAGAAGAAGTGTCATCATGGTAGATAAGTCGGCAGTTGCATTTACCTCTTCCACTTTTGCTTCCACTTCGAAAGCAAACGCATCTGGGTCTTCATTTTGCTGTTCCAGATATTCTTGTAGCGTAACGAGTTCGTTTTTAACTCCTGCCCCACTTAAGCCACGTTTGCTTAATTCGGCCTTTAGCTCAGGGACAGATAAGTCTTTCAAAACTTTACTCATTATTTTTAACTTCACTATTTCACACAAAATAGTCTTATCACTGTGCACTGTTTTATTCTCAATAAGTTTTAATCCCACTTCTGACACCAATGTAATATTCGGCTTGGTCCGACAATTAAAACTTATTCACTTTTTAAATAAAACACAAATTCACTTTACTCAAATCACTCACAAACTTATTTATTCAACACTTTCAATTATAACTTTGCAAACACAGTATCGTTACTTTATCGCAGTTCACAATCAACTATCCCGCTTCGCTTCTGAATCGGTTATTTATAGTTCTGATAATGGTTCTAGAAACTACTAAACCGAATGTTCCAGAAGTTCTCTTTTTAACCACTAGATGTTGCCCCTCATTTTTATAACTGTCATACACAAGTGTTTACTACTACAATTAAACTTATTGCTACATACTTATTTCCTATAAAATGATATTAGAGTTATAGTGATAAGGAGTAAGTAAAGAGAGTAAGAGTAGTATGTACATTAAATATAAAAAGAGATACGGAGTAAGTAAAGAGAGTAAGAAAAGTGTATACATTAAATATAGAAAGAGGTACAGAGCGTAAGAGATAATAACGTATACACATTAGACATTACAATAGAAGGAGATACAGAACGTATGAGATAAAATAAAGTGTATACACATTACAATAACAAATGAATTTCAAGGACGTTCTCTGGCGACCAAAAGTACTTATCTTGTACTATATGCAAAAGTCCAATTCCATGATGAACGTCTCCTTTTATGTTAATCATTCTCATAGGAACTAGTTTTTTTTAGCTTATCACTATATTAGAAATATCTATTCAATTAGATTTAGGAAAATTCACTTTTAAGCCAAAACGAAAACAAAATAAACATTATCAATGTGAATTCTCGTAAAATTCACTTCTGCAAACACGAGTGTGTCAAAATTTTGACATCTCGTGGCTGCAAACCTGTTAAACGAGAAGAAAATAAGGAGAAGAAAGAAGTAGGAAAAAAAAATTCGGAAACCCTGGTGAAAGCTTGAGTTTCGGAAAGGAAGTTAGCAGAATACTAGTCAGTTAGGTTCAAAATAAAATAAATTTTTGGTAGTGATATATTTTTGTGCAATAAAAATAGTTAATAAGTATAGTTATTTGGTAGAATTAAGATATTTATTTATTTCACCCACTATTTAACAAATAAATGACAAATAAATGAATGAGAAGAGGAATGTTGACGCAACATTAGGAGTTTTCGGAGTCAGGAGAAAACTTTCAAATAGGAGGAGGAGAGTTACGGAGAAGGTAAAATGAGAGAATGGATGAATTTCCAATAAATCAATTTTAAGAAGACGATACAAAGAAGAATAAGAAAGTAGGTAAAAAGGGCAACGAACTTTTTATGTAAAATGATAAATTTTGCAATGCAATGATGAACTTCGATCATTCGAAAGAAATCAGCTGTAGCCAGTGAACCAAAGTGCTCGGTGTTTTACGATTTTGAAATCGATATTGAACAAAAGTGAATGTGCATTTTTTCTTTGCGAAAAGACAAGATTACATAGATATCTACTTTTAAAGAGAAAAAGAAAAGGTGAAAAAAAAGAACTAGCTTATGATGAACAACTAATAGTGAAGTTTTTTTTTGGTTCAATATTAGGTGTTACAACCATATACAATTGTGTATATATAGACACACAGATCCTATATCTACGTATAGATATAAGGACAAGTATATATCCAGAACCCAAGAGGGTATATTTCGGGTTAGCAAGAAAGATTACAGAGGTATGTACGATCAAAGTTATTTTTTGTATGTAGGGATATCTATAAAAAAGTGAAAAACGTTTTTACTCAGGTTTGGGTCAATACAAGAGGCATCTTAAGACCACATAAGCGCCCAAAAGATCCAGGCCTCTGCGGGTTTTAATTCTAAAAGCCATAGGTGGTTGGCTCGGAAATCCTCAAAAGAACATCCTTAGAACCAGCGGCAACGGCTTCTGGTCGACAAGAATAACCGTTTCAAAGGCAAAAATTAGCAATCGGGACAAAAGGACATTTGAAGGGCAAGCTCACCTTGCAGTTGCATATATATATACATTACATAATTACACCTATAATTGCAGTACATACATATCTGCTATAACTTAGAAACAGTTTAATATTACGTGAATATATTTTCGCATGATTTAGTGATTTTTTTTTATTGTTCAATTTTGAATCATGTTTTTTTTTTATGAATTTTCGAGTTTTTTTTTCTCATTTAACTTCATAGACTATATACATTAAAAAGAAATAAGAATTCAGTGGAGTAGAAAAAAAGGTGAATAAGAAAGTGATTTCGATATCCTTTAATGTTATTCATATACGAATCATCATATATACATATATATATATATATATATATATATATATATATATACTCGGTATATTCAATCCTTTAAACAATATCCAGCTCAAGCAGATCCTTCGAAACTTGCCGGCAGGACTTCAAAGGAGCAGCACAAAGTGAGTACCCAATATTCTTTCAATTTTATATCGCATATACCTACCTATTTACATTCACTTATATATATATATATATATATATATATATATATATATATATATATATATATATATATATATATATATATACATATATATATACAGGGTGATTCACGAGCGTTGTGCCAAAAAGCTAGAGCGTGTAGGTTGAGTTGAGACAAGAAAAAAATCGTATGGGAGGGGGGGGTCTATTCCCCCCCGTTTAGCCGGGAGGGGCAATTTTCTGAAAAATTGACTTATTTTGTTTAAAAAAATATTTAAAATCAACGGCATCGTTTACAACACCGTGCTATACCTTTCTGAAAAGCCAAAAACTTCTTCTTTCACTTTGTTTTTAAATTAAATTGTTTTAACGAATAGTTTTAAAAAAATAAATTTTCAAACTCAAAATTTTCCAAAAAAAAAGCAAAAAAAAACTTTTTTGAACTAATTTTTTTCAAAATTTTATGTAATTAAGTACTAATTTTGTTTTAAAAATTCAATGTGTTTGTTAATTTTTAGTCGAAAACAGAAAACCGGATGCAAAAATGTCTTTTCGTTTTTGAGAAATTAAGAAAAAACCAAAACCACTTTTTTCTAAAAAAATCTTTGTTTTTATTTTCACCTATCTGGACTTTTAGTTTAATTTATTAGTTTAATTTATAAATTTAATTTTTCCTAATTGGAGTTTTATGAGGACTCAATAAAGTAGAAAAGTATTACATTATCTCTGGATTAATCATTTTGTTCATTGATAACGTCTGAAAACTGACCTCTAATTTTTTCTTACTATACCTGGGGCCGTGGCCACTCGCCGGCCCCTGCTAGGGGCTTAAGATAATTAAAGCGCATTTTTTCTTGAATGAAAAAACAATTAACAACCTAAAGGTAAATAAAAGGCATCGCATATTTACTAAACAACCATTTACAATTAAAATATTAACTCATCAACACATAACAATAACAAACTCATACGCTCGAGAAGAGTTAGCGGACAGGAACTTCTGCTACGGTTTAACTTATTGTCGAGGTCGGGAAGCCGAAAGACTCTACGCTGAAAGATATCCCAATAGATGGCGCCCAAGTCGTATCATGTTTTCAAGAATCCGCCGACGAGAGCACTGAGAGCTAGAAGTGAAAGGTCAATGGCAGACGTTATCAATGAACAAAATGATTAATCCAGGGAAAATCCAATACTTTTCTACTTTATTGAGTCCTCATAAAACTCCAATTAGAAAAAATTAAATTTATAAATTAAACTAATAAATTAAACTAAAAGTCCAGATAGGTGAAAATAAAAACAAAGATTTTTTTAGAAAAAAGTGGTTTTGGTTTTTTCTTAATTTCTCAAAAACGAAAAGACATTTTTGCATCCGGTTTTCTGTTTTTGACTAAAAATTAACAAACACACTGAATTTTAAAAACAAAATTAGTACTTAATTACATAAAATTTTGAAAAAAATTAGTTCAAAAATGTTTTTTTTGCTTTTTTTTTTGAAAATTTTGAGTTTAAAAATTTATTTTTTTTAAACTATTCGTTAAAACAATTTAACTTAAAAACAAAGTGAAAGAAAAAGTTTTTGGCTTTTCAGAAAGGTATAGCACGGTGTTGTAAACGAAGCCGTTGATTTTAAATATTTTTTTAAACAAAATAAGTCAATTTTTCAGAAAATTGCCCCTCCCGGCTAAACGGGGGGGAATAGACCCCCCCCTCCCATACGATTTTTTTCTTGTCTCAACTCAACCTACACGCTCTAGCTTTTTGGCACAACGCTCGTGAATCACCCTGTATATATATATATATATATATATATATATATATGCATATATATATATATACCTCAACAAAGAAAAAAAGTATTGAAGAAAACGAAGGGGAATTCCATAAGAAAACCCGTCGAGAAAAAAAAGAAATAAAAAGGATCTGGATTTCTGATTTTAAAAACAAGATTTATATTTTTTTTGCACCATTCGACCATTAAAAAAAAAAAAACTGCAAATACATTCAATTTTTTTTTACTATTTACATTTTAAAATTAAGATTACATACATAGTTACTTTTAATTTTGAATTAAAAATTTGTTACATTAATTTAGTATTAATATTATAACTTAACTAGTTTATAAACAAATAAAAGGATTATTTGTGAATCTCACATGCGATACGCAAACAAATTAAGCTGTCCATCTTTCATCTTTTACGTAATTCGCTTCACATGATGCAGTGCTGAAATTCATTTCCTGTAGGTGTGTGACGGTTCGGCTGTGCCGGCGACTGAACCATGTTTCGTTTCGGCTTTACTGTTGATGACAAGGGTTAGAACGTACGATACATGACTGACAAAGAATACACTAACGAAGACCAAAACGCTCCCTACTCAACGATTACAAGAGTTACGAACGATTTGTCTGTTTTGGATGAGCCAACAATGACGAACCAATTAGAACACACGGTGACTTTAGACATCATTATCAACATACGACATACCAAAAAAAAAAAAACATTACTTCTGATAGGCTACGATCATGGTACATGATAATTTTAGTTCATTTTCTTGACCACACATAACAAAACAAATGACAAAATGAACAGTACTGACCAACGACAACAGGGCGACAAATACATAAAGTATAGACTGATGGTAACAAAATGAACAATACTGACCAACGACAATAGGGCAATGAAAACATAAGGCATTCACTTAATGATGACAAAATGAACGATACTAACCAACGACAACCTGACCAATGACTTAATGACAATACTAAAAGAGTTTTTTTTTTGCTGACAGAGTAGGGGTAATGAAAGTTGATTGGTTATCGACTGGCTAAGGGGCCATTTTCCAAATTCTGGCCAGAAAATGGCAATGGATATACAGTTGACTCCCTCTAAGTCGAATTTCCCTCTAACTCGAATTTTTTTGCGATATATTTGCATTCCCCTCAATTTTCCATACAAAAACCATCCTCTAAGTCGAAATCCCTCTAAGTCGAAATTCCCTCTAACTCGAATAAATTCTGTAGATTCTTGGACTACTTCCAATCCCTTTAAGTCGAAATTGCATACATTAGATCTACTTGCCACGAAGATTCGTTTGATTGAAGAATTGAGAAGGGACATCAAAAGAAAATTGCTGAAGATTTTGCCATTCCAACAGTACACTATCATCCAACTTAAGGGTTCGGCATGGTTGTGCTAATATCAAGGTTCAGGTTAAGCGGCTCAATGTTTGTGAGTATAAAAGTTTTGACAAAGCTGTTTTCAAATGCTTCGAAAGTGTGCGTGGCAATTCATTACCAGTTAGCGGTCCAATCTTAAAAAAACAAGCGCTGGAATTTGCAGGCAGCTTTTTCTAATTTCAAGGCAAGCGATAGTTGGCTGACCAGATTTAAAAGCAGACATAGTATCCTTGGGAAAGTTTGGTCTGCTGAAAGTGCTTCTATTGATAAGACTAAGGCTGATGAATGGAAACAACAGATCCCAGAGGATTCCAGAGGATTCAAACCGGATGACAATTTTGATGATGATGAAACAAGATTGTTTTTTAAATGTTTGCCGACACGTACCTTAGCTTTTAAAGGAGAAAAATGTTTTGGAGGGAAGCACAGTAAAGAAAGAGTGGCATGCCTTGTGGGATCCAACATGACTGGCTCGGAAAAGCTAAAGCTTTTAATAATCGGAAAGAGCAAAAATCCTCGCTGTTTTAATAAAATTAAGTCTTTGCCGGTTGATTATGTAGTCACCCAACGTTCTTGGATGATGGTAGATCTTTTAACGAAATGGCTTTTGAAGCTAGATGCAAAGTTTGGAAGACTAAAGCGCAAGGTATTGTTTATCATCGATAACTGCCCGGCTCACCCAAAACAAGTAAAAAAAAAAAAAATAGAGTGGTACGATAGCTCTTGAAGAGCCAAGGCCTAAGTGGCTTACTCTCATCAACAATTCTCTGAGTGCGTGTGAAGAATTGAGGGAACCTACAATTAAGCGCCGATCCCGAACGGCAAAGTTGAGAAGCACTTTTTCATGACAGATTGATACTCTTGGAAGATATGTCAGGTCTTCGCAAGAGGCAGTACCCGTGAAAGATGACATAAAAACTTGGCCTGAGTAGGACTTGAACCAACGACGTTCTGCTTAGCAGTCAACGCACTTACCAACTAAGCTACGGGCAACTGCCAAAACAAGTTAAGGATAAATTAAAATTTAGGTATAAAACTTGAGTATTTTCCGCCTAACATAACCTCAATATTGCAACCGATGGACATGGGTATAATCCAAAATTTAAAAGTTCACTATAAACGCCGGCTTTTAACCACCATCTTAAAGGTTTGGGAAACTAAAAAAGAGGACTATAAAATAACTCTGCTGGATTGTGTACGGCGTAGATACCAGGATGTAACTCCGTTGACAATATAGGGAATTGTTTCAAAAAATCCGGATTCAAGGACGATACATGGAATGATGTTCCACTTAACCAACTCATATGGTAACCGACGACAGAAATGAAATCGAGAGAATCTGGAACAGGCTAACGGAAACTGATTACAATATTGAGGGCTTGAATTGCAGGGATTATGTGGAAGTCGATGACGGTATTGTGGCCACAGAAATACCTGAACGCGAATAAATTTTGGAATCAAAAATCATAAATTATGCTGCTGATGCTAACGATGATGATAGTGGAGCTAAAGATGAAGAAGTCGAAATCGAAACAATAAATATTGAAGTGCCAGAAAAAAATGAAATCGAAAATGCAACTGGAATATTGCAATCTGCGATTGAAATGACAGAAAATTTCTCGAATGAGGTTCAACACTTTTCAAAATAGAGTCATTTTTTAAACGAGTTATCACTCCAGCCACTTTGATGCATCAATCAAAAATTACAAATTTTTTGTATTAATTTTGTTGAAACAGTAATTTCACAAGGTATAAGAATGAATTAATGTGCCATAAAATCTAGAAGCTTCTGTTTATTTTTTCAATTTATGTATGTATTTTGTGTTATCTTTTTTATATTCAATAAATGCTTTTAAGCAAAAAAAATTTAATCTCTGTAACTCGTAACATGCGCTACCACTGCATTGGTGCCAGCTCTTGTTGTGTTTGTTGTGTAGCTCAGCGGACATAACACACTGTTGTGTTTCTTGTCGCACTTGCGACAGCTCCCAAGCGGACAAACTGACGCAAAATGACCGCACCTTAAGCAGTTGGCGCAGAGGTTCCATTGACGTACCTTTTCATGGCGCAGCTTCACACTAAGTGCCAGGAAGTCTTGGCAACGATACAGTGGATGGTCTGCACGACATAGCATGCATTTGACTTGCACCACTCTATTAGCTGCAGTTCCAATGGTCGATGGTCTGGACCTTCTATAGTCATCTCTGGCATTTCGGTCTACTTGCTCGGAGAACGACGATTCAAGAGCGCTAGATTGTTTCTCCAAAAACGCCAAAAATTCTTTCAGAGTAGCAATCCTCCTTACGTCATCTCATGACATTTGCCAATCACGATTCGTCTCTGCATCTAGACGCGATCTGATCATATTTATGATCATTGGGTCCCAGCTCTCGATCTCGACGCCAAGCGCTTTCAAAGACGTCAAGTGCACATTAGTCTCGTTGATAAGCTCACGAATGTCACGTGACTTTGTTGAGCCTCTGCCAATAGGGCGCATGGCATGCAAGGCATTCAAATGCTCGTCCACGATGGTCTGAGGATTGTCGTATACCTCGTTCAATTTGCTCCAGGCTTCGCTATAGTTGGCATCGGAAATCTGCCAACGATTGATGAGTCTTGCGGGTGCACCTTCCAAGGCCTGTTTTAGCTCTTTAAATTTGGTAATGTCGGCAATTTGCATGTTTTCGTGCACCTCCGTCACGAAGACGTCACGAAATTCGCGCCATTTCGTAAGCTCTCCGTTGAACGTGACCAGTTTGGGCTGACGCTCTTGTCGCACCTGGATTACGTTGCTTTGCATTGGAGTTGATGTTGCTCTTTGACGCGCTGAGATTCTTCTCTTAAGACACGCGATGGTCTCATGATATATGTCCTCAGTTCCCGCTAAGTACTCGTCGTGGGCTTGTAGCTCTGCCCCTGATGCTCCGTTGCTCACAAGAGAATCATGCACAGCCATAAACTTTCTGAAAGTCTCCTCCACGGAGGCTAACTTCGTTGACAATAGCTCTTCATCGGCTTCATTGGAATTCTGCCCTCTGGTAAAAGTCGCGATTCTGTAGAGTGAAGCACGAAAGCTATCATCTCTTCGTGCCAAATCGCCCATGGTTGTAGAATTGTTAAATTCCTTGCCCGTAAGACCGTCAACGACTGCTAAGAGTCCGGGTCGACCCCTCGGAGACTAAAACAATCGTGAACGGAATTGGAATGAAAACAATTTTTGCGCACTAGTCTTAAATTCTTAAGCACAAGGTGAGCTTTAAAGCACTGATTAAAAGATTTTAAAGTATAAAGTGTCTGCTCTTAACGCACTGATTCAAGATTTTAGCACAAGGTGTCAGCTCTAGGCTCACTGATTTAAAATTTTAATGTACAAAGCGTCTGCTTTTAAGCGCACTGATTCAAAATTATAAGTATGAAGTGTCTGCTCTAAGCGCACTGCTTTAAAATTATAAGCACAAAGTGTCTGCTCTAAGCGCACTGATTTAAAATTATAAGTGTCTGCTATTAGCGCACTGATTAAAAATTATAAGCACAAAGTGTGAAATTATAGGCACGATTGCACGATTGAAGTGAATATAAAAGCACATATAGGCACACAAATTACAAAAATGTTCCGCTCTTAAATGCACTGCTCAGAAAAAATTCACCGCTCCAACTGCTCGATCTTATGCTCCTTGCTCATAGCCCAAAAACCGCTCTATGCACAGCTCTAAACACAGCTCATAGCTCCAAAAACCGCTCCATGCACTGCTCTAACTGCTCGATCATACGCTCCTTAGCTCAGCTCATAGCCCAAAACAGCTCTATGCACAGCTCTATCTTACGCTCCTTAGCTCAGCTCATAGCCCGAAACAGCTCTATGCACAGCTCTATCTTACGCTCCTTAGCTCAGCTCATAGCCCAAAACAGCTCTATGCACAGCTCTAAGCACAGCTCTGTCCTTTATTTGGCTCGAAGGATCAGAATGTTAGAATAAGGAAATTAAATGCTCATATATTTTAAAATATAAAACTTTATTTAAAGTAAAAGGTGTGGACTGTATGGTTGCTAGCACAATAACCGAATTAATTTTATTTCGATGCAAGCAAGGCGTCATCGCAGAAGATGTTGAGACACAAGATATTTGTACAGAAGATGTTGGTACAAAAGATATTGGGACAAAAGATATTGACAGACAGAAGATATTTGGACAAAAGATACTGAGCAACATTTTTGCTAGCAACATTTTGTGTGAGTGTGGGTTTGTATGATATACTATGTTCGGATTTCATTTTGAACTTAAAATGTTTTTTTTTTGTGGAAATAATTTTCTTTATTGGCTACTGATTGGTCGTTAGTTTAGAGTTTTTTGTGCGAGTTGGTGTGAATGCAAATCTATTCATTAGCTTTATCTGTTGTTGCGATCGTGTATTTTTGGTTTGTGTTATACAACTTTTAATTGGCTGTTTTTTAAGGGTTTTGCAATGCGTTGTGAATTGTGATGCTTATCGTTTCGTTTTAGAGATTGTATTTTATTAGGGGTTGAAAAGTTATAAAACCGATTTTGTGCGTCGTCGTCGTTGTCGTCGTCGTCGTCGTCGTCGTCGTCGTCGTCGTCGTCGTAGTCGTAAATAAAGAAGAAAAGAAAGCTGTTGGCAAGTGTTTGTTGATTTTTTATTGTTGCAAGATGGTACGAATAAGAAATGCAAGTTGTTTTTGGATAATGAAAGTTGAATGGGATGATTATATTATGTTGGTTAATCACTGTCTTGCATATATCTATGAATGGGCTTCTTATAAAACAGGTAGTTGATGGGTTTGCTTTTTTTGTAATTCATAAAAAATGACATTTGGTAGAAAATATTAGATGGATTATAATTTAATTAGGGGTTGAAAATTTAGATAACTGATTTGGTGTATTGTCGTCGTTCATCTGTTTATGATGGGTTATTGGTCTTTTTATTAGCCACAGGTCAATAAAGAAGAAAAAAATCTGTTGGTAAGTGTTTGTAGGATCTCTACGATATAAATAGTAGTTCGGAGACTTACCTCAGTTGCAGGATTGTTAATTTTGGTGTTTGCATCTCATAAAAATTAAAAATGGTGCGGTGACATTCATATCAATTTTTTTATTTGTTTCCTCAAAATCTCAAAATTGAGATAAAAATAACATAAAACTACCTTTTACTGATCGCAAAACCCACTCATAGATAAATAGAGGACAGTGATTAACCAACATAATATAATCATCCCTTTCAACTATCATTATCCAAAAAGAACTTGCATTTCTTTTTCGTACCACCTTGCAACAATATAAATCAACAAACACTTGCCGACAGCTTTCTTTTCTTCTTTATTTACGACTACGACGACGACGACGACGACGACGACGACGACGCACAAAATCGGTTTTATAACTTTTCAACCCCTAATAAAATACAATCTCTAAAACGAAACGATAAGCATCACAATTCACAATGCATTGCAAAACCCTTAAAAAACAGCCAATTAAAAGTTGTATAACACAAACCAAAAATACACGATCGCAACAACAGATAAAGCTAATGAATAGATTTGCATTCACACCAACTCGCACAAAAAACTCTAAACTAACGACCAATCAGTAGCCAATAAAGAAAATTATTTCCACAAAAAAAAAACATTTTAAGTTCAAAATGAAATCCGAACATAGTATATCATACAAACCCACACTCACACAAAATGTTGCTAGCAAAAATGTTGCTCAGTATCTTTTGTCCAAATATCTTCTGTCTGTCAATATCTTTTGTCCCAATATCTTTTGTACCAACATCTTCTGTACAAATATCTTGTGTCTAAACATCTTCTATACCCGACCCGCAAGCAACAGCCTGTTGCTTGTTTACCGTACGCTCGTACGCAGCTGCACAGTGTGCTCTTCTCGGTCGCAAGTACCGCTTATCGAGACGATATGAAAAAGGGTGTGGCTTATATCACCCCATGCCAGATGTTCAGCTCTATCGTTCTGGGTCCGCAAGTACCGCTCATCGAGGCACTATGGAAATGGGTGTGGCTTGCTCTCGAGTAAGTTGTTGACGACGATCTCGGTCCGCAAGTACCGCTCATCGATGATGTGTTTTATTGCTCTATGCTTATGTTGTTGGTTGTTGCTCGTGTTGTTTGCTCTTAAGGACGTTGCCTACGTCGCGCTGTTCTGTTGTTCATTAGGACACTGCTCTTGTCCCAATATTCTGCTCTTGTTTTTGAACAATAATTATTATAATTTTATTGAAATATAAATAAATTATATTAACAATAATATACATAAATATAGCACTAGCTACCAGGGCTTTCGGCTATTTGAATAAGGAGAGCTGCATAAATTAAATTTTGTATTCGAGATTGAGTTTGATTAAGATCTTATGAACTAAGGTAATGTTGGTTTTTGAAATGAATGATAAAAGTTGATGAAGTGACTTATTGGAGATTTCGAGGAAAACTCTTTCGATGTGTTCGCATTGTAGCATATGTAAGACAGTAAGAGTTGATGTTGATGTACAGAAATTACACAGAGGAGCGGGTTGTTTAGTTAAATGATGCTCATGGGTTATTTGAGAATGTCCCATTCTGAGTCTTATGTTATTCTTTACCAAAAGCGATGGCAAATCCGTTGGGTAGAGAGCTCGATCGGCACCGGGATTGAGACTTGAATAAGTGTGGTGATATTCGGACCAGTCAGACAACATCTTTTCTTTCATAATCGACTTGTTGTGTTTTTTAAAGTCTTTAGAATTGAAGGTGTGGAATTTAAGGAGTGGTTCTTTTACTGCTTTTTTCGCTTCGATGTCTGCGAGGACATTACCACTAATGTCCACATGTCCTGGGATCCAAGCAATTTTAAGATTTTTCTTTTTAGCAATTAGTTTGTCACGGATGACGAGAGCTAAAGTTGAGTAGTTGCTAATATTCTTGACTGCTTTTATTGATGAGAGGCTATCAGAGAATATAACGGTTTTTTTATTCTTAGCTACTTCAATTGCTTTCAAGATACCAAAGGCCTCGGCTGTAAATATTGATGAGAATTCATGCAGCAGCCCTTTAGATTTGATTGAGCCGTTTTCACTGACGACTGCAAATGAAGTTCCGTCCTTTGTTTTAGATGCGTCTGAAAAAAGTAGTTGCCAACCTTGTTTTTTTTAAATTAGCCCTTGTTTCTAGGAAAAGAGATCGATATGTTTCCTTATTAGTGTTGGATTTGGAATAATCTTCGAAAATGGTAACTATAGATTCACAAGGTAGATTCCAAGGAGGATGGTTACTTTTAGATTTTTTATCAATGATGATTGGTGTGCCTATTTCTGTTGCATCTTTAAGTGTAGGATGGATATTTTGGTGACTTCTCCCGGCTTAGTATTTTGATCACGTCGTCCTGGATAGGAGTGGGGAATGGTGAGTTTAGTTTTTGTTGAATTTGCCTTGTGAGAAACTCGGTTCTGTTGAGTAAATTCGGGAGTCCAGATTCGACCAAGATGTTTTTTATTGGTGTTGTTCGGAAGGCTCCAATACTGTGTCTTATTGCTGCATGGTATGCTGTTGTGATTAATTGTAGTGATGACTTCGCGCATTTCCCGTAGATGGGAAGACCATAGTCAATTTTAGAAAGCAGGGGCGAACGCAGAAAAAAATTTCGGGGGGGGGGGTTTCAAAAAATATATAGGTATTAAAGGGTTATGGCACTGGAAGTCAGCCCTTTAACTTAATTTTTGTGTTTGCGTGGTCTTTAAAAATTAGGTAGTTATTTAATTGTTGGTCTGTTGGACGTGAAACTTATTTTTTCCGATTTGTTAATATTTGCAGATAAGGAAAAAATATTGCTATTTGTTACCTAAAACAAATTTATTAAATATAATTCAAATAGAAGTTGGATTCTCTTATAGTCGGCCCCTTAAATTCCAGTAGTCGGCCACGGGAGTTGTCAGTAGTCAGCACCCTTTAGTAAATTAATTATTTGTAATTTATAAGCCGTTGTTAAATCTTAAATGTATTAACAAGACATTTTTTAAAAAAAATATTTATTTCTAAATAAATAAAAGACAACATACAACAAATAATTAATTAAAAACAATCTTGTTTTTCAGTCAAATATGTATATTATTCAAAATAATTCAAGAGTACGTCTTCGAAACTTGTTTGAAATTTAGTTTAGTTATTACTTGATAAAAATATACATTTTTAATTTTAAACATTACCATCAGCATAGTTATTTAAAATTAACAATAAATTTGATTTAAATAAATAGCTTCTAACATTGAAATCAATCATGTCGCAAACAGTATTTGTTTCTCTTAACCCTCCAGTGGGCGCGTGGTTAAAAGAGACACGAGTGGTCGCGTGGTCTACGACTGTAGACCATTTTGTTTTGCCAAAAAATATATATACTATAGCGTTTTAAGAATTCAAATCGCGGTCAAATCATAGAGGAACATATTTTGTTTCATATTCATCACTCAAAGATAAAAAGTTATTGATACACTGAAAAAAAAAAATCGGAATAAAAAACAATCCCAATTTTACGATTTTTCGTAATCATTTTTTATAAAAAATAAATTAATACTTTAAAAAAGTTAATAACAAAAAAAAATATTTTTTTTCAATAAATGATTAACCAAATAAAGTAATGAATAAGAAAAAAGGAAAATTGTACACAAAACAAAAGAAATATAAGACTTGAAAAATTCAGTTTTTCGTGTTCACGTTTTTGTCTTTTTTCATAAAAAATCAAACAAAACAGTACAGCAAACATAAAAAAAAACTATTCAAAAAACATAAAACACAAATTCATTAATAAGTTTAAAAAAAAAATTAAAATGTGCACTACAAATCACAATAAACGCATATACATTTCAAGTGGTACCTACAAGCAAATTTAACACTTTTTTCGCACCTCACCCTAGAGGTCAGCTCACGGACCCAAAAATAGGTCCCTGAGATAGTAGAAGCAATTTTCTTCACTAATCAATTCATTTTTTAATAAAAGTAGTTAAAAATGTACAATCCCTTACCTATAATAATACAATTGAAGACAACTTTTTTTGTTACACGAGTGGTCGCGTGGTCTACGATGGTAGACCAAGAGACTTTGAATACCTTTTAAGCTTTCGTATGCCCCCTCCGAAGAAAAATAGCATATTAATTAGGTAGAGCAACTAATTATCTACAGCTATTGTGAACGATGGCGGAAAAAAATTGTTTTTCTGCGAACGGCGGCGTTTTAAAAAAGACTGGTCTACGACCGTAGACCACGCGCCCACTGGAGGGTTAAACACCTGGATAATGGTTCATTGGCAGCATACACAGTTCTGTGATATGTGATTTTTTTTTTCTAATCGCTTTTCCAGTCCTTTAAATGCGCCCATATGTTATATGTGTTGTATTGGGTAAAAGAGCGTACAAGATGATTCCGTTAATACTCTGCGCATTCCATTGAGACGAGGGATTTGTGGCCATCGACTTAAAGCAGTCCTGAGCTTATTATATTACTTTCCATAATCCGTTCGTTGAAACTATATTGGCCACATATTAGAAAAACGTCTCGGATTGTATCCACCTACTTTCAGATCTGCCTAAGAGGTAAGACGTAAGACCATTTATCCGGCACACTTTTTGCAACAGCTTGGAGGAGGGAACACATAGGGAAACACAAGCAAAGGTTTCGTCACTGAAGACAAAAAGTACCTATACAGTGATCGCCTCATATTCGTTTCCATGTTGTACAGTATAAAGATTTGTCCAACCTCTTGGCGACTCCTGGTTTTAGAGGAATGAATGATGTTTCATCTCCATTCAGAATCTTAAGGGGTCTTCTAAAATACCGGTTGCGTCAATCTCTTCTAAATACTCATACGTCCCGGTCGCTCGTCCTCTTCTGAGTCCCGCAGTTCATAATGTAATGTGACATCTTGAGAAGGCCTAGTAATACGTTTTCCCTTGTAGGCTATCTTTGAAAAGCAGTCCTACGTTTGTCTGGACGTTTGTCACCAAGAGGTCTGTGGGTTTCTGAGGATAGCCACACTTGGCAATGTATATGAGCCACTTAACAAGCTTTTGTTCTTCGGCTAAACTAATGACAGTTTCCTGTCCTATTTTCTTGTTGTCTATTTCGAGGGACCTCGTATGCTTCTCTGATCGGCCAATTATGCTGTTATTTTTACTAATACGTTCGAGGTACTTGAGGAATTCGCGTTTTGCTTTCTGTTCGGAACTACCCATTTTAAGAGTGCTGGAAGTTAAGATATTTTTTTGAAACTAAGCTTTTGTTATTATTTGGCTACACTACCTATTTATGTTGTTAAAGAAACAAATCATTTGCTAATCTACTAATCATAAAAGGCTGACATAAGAGTATTTGTCTTCTAAAGTCGGCCCTTACGTTTATATAAGCGGCTGACTACTGAAAATACATTTAAGAAAAAAAACTTTTTTTTGCGCCGAATATAAAATTGGCGAACATCATTTCGTAATTCGTACGTGTTGATTCTTTAAGGTGTGTGTGAGGATGTCAAAAAGAGAAGCTAAGTCACTGCGCTAATGGTTATTTGTTATTTCATAGAAAAAATGAAATTTGCTTGGGACTATCTCCCTAAATGTGAAATGTGAAACCTAAGAAAATGCGAAAATGAGAAAATCGAAAATGTTTGGCAACAGCGAACCATCTACCTATTATGACGAATTTAACATAGAGGAAATATATTACCTAGAGTCCCGACTTCGGTGGTTCGCTCTCTTTCGGCCTACAAGCTGAAATTTTCACATTTATACCTTAAAAGTGCATAAGTGTTAGTTTCCCAATGCATTTCTTATGGGACCTCTCACTAATACTAATGCAATTTTAAGGCCTGTGTGCTCATTACAGTCGTGGTGTAAAACCTCTAGCTCAAATTTCAAAAAAGTAGATTCCGTTGAGCTCAAATTTTTCAAAAAAACCTGAACATGCAAAAAAATTCATGTAATATGAAAAATAAATATATTACTTTGTTTCTTTGCCCTTTTAGCATAAAATTACATTATTATTTACCAATATTTGTATCAAAAATATTAAAAATCTTAAAAAGAACGCAAAAAAATCGAAATAGTATGCGACACCCTTAGGAACAAACAACATAAATACTACAATCGGGCCTTTAGTTTTTTATTTGCTGTGGTGAAAGTTTTGACAGCTAATGTCAACAATATTTGACATATTATTATTATTTTCAATTCAAATGTAAGCGGTTTGAGAAATTCGCGAAAAAATATTATGCTTCTACGTTTTTGCTTTTAAAAATATTAATTTAAGCTTTTGCGATTTTAAATGTTATTAAAAACAACTTAGCTAAACTTTTATCAAATTTAATCTAGTGTTTTGAGCAATATAGAAAATTCAAAACCATAAACGAACATGTTTTTCTCGTCCCCCTTCTAAGCATGATTTTTGTTCGATTTATTTTGTTGAAAATGATAGTTTTTCCTGTTTCATGTAAGCAAATTAAAAGTTTATTGCTTTTCAATAAAATGGACACCGAAGAAGTGTGTGTTGCGCATCTATCCGACAAAGATATTGCGGAAACAATGCGTCGAAGTAATTATGAAAAGTTTAAAACCCTTGTCCGGATGCATCTGTCCTTTCAACTGGATCTAAATACGGATGAGTGAGTTACAAGGAAAGACCTAATATTTGTCGTTTCCTACATGTGAAATCTTTCTATTAGATTTGATCTTCCCTGTCATGAAGTGGTCTACTATGAGAAAGGAAAACTGAAGAAATGGAATCGTTTATCAAAGAAAATGAAAAGTTGCACATCGGGCAAAGCCAATGCCAGTCCCCCGGAATGAAATCGTTCGTCATTAGACTTTAACTTTATTAACCAGCTTAGGCAACTGAAAATGTTCATTCAAATGGAAGAGAGTAAGTGTTCTCTTGTTCATACACTCTTGATTGTTGATTCATTCGTTATTCCCTTGCAGATGTTATTCAAGAAGGAATATTCCCTAAAACCGGCTCAGCTTCCCGGCAAAACGAACTGCGAGCGCTCATTCAAAGTGACAAGCCCTTCGAATTGACCGAAGGCTCAGCAGTCCACGACTGTGCAACTGTATTCAAGAGCTTCCTAGCCGAACTGCACAAGCCTGTCCTAACAGACGCCCACTACCCCGCTCATTCTCAAATTGGCCCCCTGTACAATTCCATGCCCACCGACAATGCCTCAGAAGTACAAGTCGCTGCGAGCAGTTCCGGCTTACCCGCGATACCTGCGCGAGGGATTCCTTCGTTGTTTGGATTTGTATCTCTGTCCGAGGGCCAAGCGTATCAAAGAAAACCAAAAAGTTGAACTAAAAGATGAAATTAACGGCGGTGAAGAGGTAAGTTCATGGTTTTCACTTAGAAAGTTGGAACTCGATATAAGAACTAAACTAAATTCTTTCAGGTGGATTTAATGAAAAATATTGGTATTTAGGACGACGCCGACAGCACAGACCACGAAGGAATCGATGAGGCTTTCAATTCGGACGAAAGTTATGAGCTGGAATTCGAGTGATGAGGAAGGAAACTGTGTGAAGAAACAAGCAGACGACGACGAAAAAGAAGAAGCAGATGATGACAGCGAAGGGAATGATGATGATGGTGACGATAAAGGTGAAGAAGAACTTGATATTGAAGATATTTCCAGCAGTGATGATGAAGTAGAAGAGGACGATGAAGACGATAGTGTAATTGAAGAAGAACTACCAGAAACACCAGCTCCATCGGCGTCAAAATCCGTCGAAAAACCGAAAAAGGCGACAACAAAAGCACCAGAGCCAGAGAAACCTCAGCCAGTTCCTGCTAAAGAACCAGTTGCTCCCAAAGCAACTCCAGTCGAAATTCCTCGAGTCGAGGGAGAATTCAAAGTGTCAAAGAAGAAGAAGTCAGCCCTCTCAAAGATGTAAATACAACTCAACAAGGAGAACAAAAGAATCAATCCAGCCAGGAATACGAGAATTCGGACACTTCCGACGAGGAAGACATACGAAACACAGTCGGCAACATCCCGATGCACTGGTACGACGAATACAAGCACATTGGTTACGACTGGGATGCCAAGAAGATCATCAAACGAGCCATCAAACGATCCACTGATCGTTCCATTGAAGAAACTTCAGACGCATGAGAAACATGATGACTTCGGCGTTCTGGATGTTTGTTGGCATCCGGCGCAGTTGTGGCTGTTCTCCACTGGAGCTGATGCAACGATTAGATTGTAGTTTAGGTTTTATTTTAACGAATAAATTTGAATTACGTAAATGTTAAAATACGTGGCCTCACTTTTTGTTTGTTTAGTTTCAAATTTTTAAATTGTTTACGCAGTGCCTAATTAAGGCCAAGAAAAAGTCTGCGCTTCCTTCAACATCAAAAGCAGTTAAAAAATCATCGAATGCAGATTTTTCAAAAACAAAGCCCTTGCACCTCGGTTTAACAACATTCAATGAAAAGCTATCCGCCTTACACCATTGAACAACCCCTGGAAGCAATTTCTAGGGCGAATCCCAAGGTCACTACATACCCATTCACAACCTTAAAAACTCACATCGGAATGATCCAGTACGATGACTACGAACAAGTAGCAGTCGCACATTTGCCAGTAGATACTCATTCCAGATTCAAATAAAAACAAGGGTTTGGGTATTTACGCTGAGAGGTGTTCGGTATTGATGTTCGTGCTAGACGCTTCTAGCGAAGAGCCCTTTAAGCATTACGAGATTCTTGACAATGAAATCAGTCAATTTAGCCAACAGTTGAGAATAATTGTTGCAAATAAGGTTGACGAGCAAGAAGCCAAACTGAATGGAACTG
The DNA here is from genome assembly GCA_943590905.1 of Sphaerophoria taeniata. Taxonomy (NCBI): domain Eukaryota; kingdom Metazoa; phylum Arthropoda; class Insecta; order Diptera; family Syrphidae; genus Sphaerophoria; species Sphaerophoria taeniata. The sequence goes on from OX016540.1 coordinate 268,691,974, forward strand.
AAAGGAACTCGAACAGCGACCTAACCAACCAGTAATCGGAATCAATGCGAAGATGGGTACAAATCTGACAAAGCTCTTGGTGGTCATCCGCGAGTACTAAGATGCACAGAGATAAACATCTGAGATTATAAATAAAATTGTTGGTCTGAAATTGTTGTTGGCATTAGAACTTCTTTTATTGTAATAAAATTAATAATACAAAATTGTCGTTTTCTCGTCCCGCCTTTACAATCCTTCTTTAGATGTGGGCAACATGTGTTGTTAACATGGGTAAAGTGTATCAAATCGACTCCGTACTTTTTGGAATTGACTTTTCGAGATTGAGTGCCTTTCTCGCAGTCGTAGTGGTAAATTTGGTACATAGAAGCATAAAGTCATCAAGCGATTGGACTTCGCTTCTGAAATGTTTGCGAGTTTCTTTCTTTATTTTGTTATGATGAACTTTGGCCAGTGTGTGAAGAGATTTGACGAGCGTTGCGAAGGTAGCAAATCCCTTATCCGAGTTCTTGGTCACCCAAAAGCTCAAAAATATTTGTTATTGTAAAACCAATACTGATTGCTGTGGGAGATTCTGCAAAAATTTCTCATAATGCGTTGGCACCTCGGCAACGTAACGATGGAGAGTTGGAAACAGCCCTTTTGAACGCCTTTGGACACGACGTACACTTAAACGTTCTCTCACTCAGGTGCACATAACGTTTGTGTTTCAGAATCGCATTCCGTGATGGTCCAGTCTTGCCACAGATATCACACTCGTGAACTGTACCTTCGTCTTCGTGAAGGCGCCGATGTACCCGCATCGTATGCTCGTTCTTCATCCAGGTCTTGCATATTTGGCACTGAATTTTGGGCAACGACTGTCCCTTGTGTTCTAGTTGATGTTTCTCGAAGAACCCTCGACTTTTGAAGACTTTCGAACATATTTCACAAACATGCGCATAGGATTTCAGATGAACTACTCGAACATGGACACGCAGCAGCGATTCAGTGGCATATCTGAAAAACTAAAAATTAGAGTTTGATAACTTTGGGATTGAGATCGTACGGCTTTCCACAGTCTTTACATATGTATTTCTTTTCCTCAGGGCTAAGATGTGTTAGACAATGTTGTTGATAACGTTATTTCTTGGAAAACGTCTAATCACACTTGTCACATTAAAAAACACTGGAATGTGGCTCCAAGTGTGTCAGCATGTGAGCTTCTACCTGTTTTTTTTTCACAGAAAATTGTGTCCAAATCACATTTCGAACATCTGGAAAAGGACATTCAAATATTATGGTTTGTTTTCGAGGGAAAACACTACTCACTGAAACATTTCTGGGTTTTTGTGTCGCAAAACATGCTCTGCAATCTTCATAATTTTAAAATACTTAAGATCACAGCATGATAAGTAGCCTCGAATTTTGTGTTGGACCTCGTATTGGGCGAAGAGATTTGTACAGTTGTCGAAATTTTCGCTGCATAAATCGCAGGTGAGTTCGAAAAAAGAATTAACAAGGTTTTCATGGACATCGGCTTGGTCTGTCGATTTGTTTTGAGCTTTTTTCGTCCTGGAATTTGGCTTGCAGTGTACCGTTTGGTTTTAGTCTACGGCAGCACTTTCCTCGTCCTCGCTATTCAAGACTGTGACCTCTTCAGCGACGACACTTTCCTCTTCCGCAACACCAGAGACTTTGAGGTTGATTGATATTTCTTTGAGTTCCTTGATGCATTGCTGGAGGTCTTCATTTGCTTCTTAAATAGCTTTTTGAGTGCTTCCTTCGATGTTTTGTGCGAGATATTCGACCTGCAAATATGGCGATTGTGAAAACGAGGAACACACAGCGTAAACTCGAAAATCTTCAGGACTTTTATATTTACCTTATTGAAGAAATAAACTTTTCTCTTTTATGAGCGTTTCACCCTCTTCCAAATACAATTCGTTTCTTGATAAATCCACAAGAAATTGGAAATGATTTGTTTCGACATAAGTTTTGAATTTATCTTGATCAAATAAACAAATGATTTTTTTTCTTCTTCTTCTTTTTTTGGCTTCTGTCACTTTGGGCCCAGGAAAAAAATTTGCCCACGGTTGAGGTGAAGTTTTTTTTTTTTTTTCTTTCTAAAATTTTCACGTACACGAAATTAAGAGAGGATCGTGAGAGTTCACCTCAGAGGAGAATTGCGGGTGTTTTCGGAAAGGGACGAGGAAAGTCGGGACTCTAGGTAATATATGTCCTCTATGGAATTTAAGCCGAGCTCGAGCATGTTCGTCGTTTAGGGCTTCCTTTAAGTATGTGTGATTTGGTGTGGCTATGATGAAGGTTTTTTTTCGTAGATTTTGCTCGCAACGCCCGTTAGATTCGAAACGACCGATTCAATGTATTTGCAAGCAGATAAGTGAATTTTTGTATATTTTCGTCATAGCTTCCGTTATTTGGGACCCACCAATTTCAACAGATTCATTAAAATTTTTCGTTAACATAGTTTGAGAATTTGAGTTGGAAATTTATTTTGTACCATTTCTGTATTTTTTTTTCTTTTGAACAGTAATGGATATCTATTTTTTAACTGCGCAAATTCTCATATTTCGGGGGGGGGGGTGGTTTAACCCCCAAAATCCCTAACTGCGTTCGCCCCTGTTAGAAAGTATAACTGAACGAATGATGGAGGTTATAGTATTAATATCACAGTTGTATTTTTTTGAACTCAAAAATTTAATTAAATTTGCTCTGGTAGTTAGGGTCTTCTTAATATAAGTACAGTGGTTCTTAAAGCTATATTTCGAATCAAATACAATGCCTAATATTTTCGAGAAGTTTACATTTCTTATTACTTCATTGTTAAGGCATACGCCGTCGATTGATTTTTGACATTTATATTTACGGCAAATGTGTAAAATTTCAGATTTCGAAATTGATATTTTTGATCCAGATAAATTACCCCAGTTATCTAAGTCGTAAATTATTGCTGAGAACTTGGAAGCTAAAAGAATTAAATTTTTACATTTTGAAAATAGCATCAGATCATCAGCGTATAAGACATGTTTAATATCTGGGTAAAAACTAATAATTTTACTAATACTATTAAATGCAATAATTGATAAAACTACTGAGAGGGGTGATCCTTGCGGAATACCGTTTTCTAAATAATGTATTGAAGAGTAGATTGTATCTGGGTTGCAAAAGTCGATACAATTGTACTTTTTTCGATACACTTGCCTCTGCTTGAGTACAAAAATACACTTTGACTAAATTCAATACAATTATGCATTTCCAGTCTTTCACTGATGTAATAGGTATTCTTTAAATCATAAATATTTTAACCAAAATTATTATCACAAAGTATCCCCTTTCTTAACGCACTCATTTGTTGCAAGTCAATTAAATTGCTAGTTTGGAAACATGTTTGGTGCATTTGCTACTAAATGCATGTGTCAGAGCGTCATGCAGAAACTACTAAAGCGATCATCATGAAACTTTGTACACATATTCTTGTAGGTATTAAAAGAAACATAGGATACGTTTTATCCTGATAGAACGTACGGCCTAATTTTTCATAGAGCAAGGGATTGACACATTGCATATGTAGTGATAGTTTAGGGGTCAGAGAATCACATAGGCACCAATATCATCACCAAGTCCACCCAATTAATTATTGGCATCAGCAGACGACATTGAAAACTTTGGAAGGAACCCAGCAGCTATACAATCCTCATTTATCCAGAGCGAGCAGGCGGCAAAAAACATAGTGCTGCATTTAAATGAGGAAAAAACTAAGTTCCTACATGGCACTAAGTAAGCGACGACTGCTGAAAACGTTGGCAAAAGTAGAAGAAGAACTATTAAGATAGAGGACCACGAATTCGAAGAAGTGCAATCCTCTGACAACAATATGGAAACAAAAAAATATGCGGACGGCTGCTCTAAGCCAACAGAATCTACTTTAGCCTTTCAAGTACGTTCTCTAAATCCGAAAATCTTACTATTACTTCGAAACTCCTACTGTATAAGACGATAGTCTTACCACTACTTACTTACGGATCCAAGATCTCAGTGCTTAGCAAAATGTACTTTGAACTCTTAGCCGCGTTCGAGGGAAAAGTCTTATGGAGAATATTTGACCCCGTTTGTGAGAAAAGACAATTCCGGAGTCGATATAATCACGAGGTGTATCAAATCAACCACGAAACAGAATTGATGACAAAAATTAAGCTTGGTAGACACCGATGGACACCTAGCTCGTGTGAACCAAGAGAAACTGGCCCGGAAAGTCCTTTAGAGTACAATTCTTAGTAGGATAAAGCGCGCCAGACCAAATTTGGGCCGGAAGGATAGCGTAGACCAGGAGGCCTAAAGCTTTGTGTTGCAGAACTGGATGGCGTGCGTTGGCCAACAATCGGGAGACATGGAAGAAGAGGGTCGGCTAGTTATTTATTTTTTAGCTATGAAAAAAATATTACTTTTTTTTCTTTAAAAAAATCAAAAAGTACAATTCGATACACTTTTTATTTTGATTTCGATACAATGCTGAAAGACGGTTTTTCATCCCTGGATTGTATTAGTTTTTAAACGGAATTGTCGATTAGAGAGAAAAGATTTAACATAGTTAAATATTTTTGGTCCAATTTTCCATTCAATTAATTGTTTTAATACGACGTGGGGACCAATTCTATCAAAAGCCTGGGCAAAATCAATTGCCAAGACCGTAGCGTGATTTTTTTCAGAAATAGTGGATGATATAAAAAAGTCGAGGTGGAGAAGCGAATCCATTGTGCTTCTACCGTTTTTGAAAGCAACTTGGTTTTTGTCGATGAATTTATTTTTTTCAATGAACCAGAAGATTCTTTTAGAAATTATTTTCTCTAGTATCTTGGAGGCACAAGGCAAAAGAGATATGGGACGATATCCTGAAATTAAAGAGAGGTCCTTTTTTGGTTTCGGTATGGGTAGGATCGTCGCGACCTTCCACTGTTGAGGAATACACCCATTGTTAAGGATGTTATTATACAATGATAGAAGTTTATGTTTTAGAGATTTCGGAGAATTTTTGAGCATTACGTAAGTAACTCTATCAAATCCTGGAGTTTTCCCTTTCGCAGATTGAAGGTTGTTCTCGAGTTCTAAAAGTGATATGGAGGCTTCGATGGAAGTAGCTGAGGACAGTGGTATGTAGTTTGGGTGAGACATGGACAGAAAGGAAAATTGGAATTGTTTTGGGATTTTTCCCATGAAGTAGCAAAATATGAGTTGATTCCAATTGGATTTGTAAGGTTAGTGGATTCGGTTTTAATGAGCTTGATGGTGTGTGGCGTATAATTGCCCTCAAGACATTTTATATCATTCCACATCTGTTTGGGTGAAGAGTTCTGGTTAATACTTGAAATGAATTTGTTGAAGGAATTTGATTTTTCTTTTTTTGCAGTTCTACGAAATTCAGCGTTGGCCTTGCGGTAGGATATAAGGTTAGGTTGGGAAGGAGATCTACGGAAATTTTTGAATGCCGCTTGCTTCTTTTGACGTAGGCTTTGAGGGTGTGGATTCCACCAGGGGACAGTCTTATTATGTTGTTTTTGAGTACTTTGAGGAATACTGGATTAGCGGCATAACGAATTATCTTCGTTATATTGGCAGCTTCTCTATTAATATTTTTGTAGTCTGGTCTGAGTGAAGTTTGTTTTGAAACCACAGCGTGAAAGAGGTCCCAATTAGCAAAGTCAGTCAGGAATTTAGGTTGCGATTTTGGGAGTATAGGACTATTGCCCAAAGAAAGAGTTGATAAGATTGGGAAGTGGTCAGACCCGTATAAGTCGTCGGAGACCTCCCAGGTTAACGATGTGGTAAGATGCGGGGATGAAAGTGTTAGGTCGATATGTGAGAGTGTACCGTGCGTGGATAGGTGGGTAGGGCGACTTTCATTAAGAATATTGAAGTTATTGTTGGCTATAAAATTTTGAATAGTCTTACCGCGTCTGTTTATTGAAGGAGAGCCCCAAGCGGGATTCCAGGCATTAAAATCACCAGTTAAGATGATTGGTGTTGTTATGTTAGAAACAATAGAGTCGAGATCAGAGAGGTCAAAGTTTTGGTCAGGGGGAATATAAAGTGAAATGATAGTTATTTTGTATTTTAATTCGATTTCTACAGCAACTGCAGAAATACGTGAATGAACAGATATGAATCTGTGTGGGAAACATTTTTGGACAAGTATGTTTGTACCTTGTTTCGAAGAATTGTTTGATGGAAGATTATGGAATAAAGCTGAATATTTTTTAGGTGGAAATATTTTACTTTTATATTTTAAATGAGTTTCTTGTAGAGTTATGATACTGTGGTTTATTTCTTTAATGAGCAACTGCAAGATTTTGAAGTCATTGGAGGCGGTGGAAAAGCACTTATTAGCCGTACCGACCAATGTACGGGTAAAAGGGCCATTACCACCTGTTAGGAGTGGACAATTATTTATTTTATTGTGCGTCATCATCAGAATCGATGTCTATGTACATAGGTTTTTGCATATGAGATGAAGATGCTGAAGATTGGGGTAATGTATTTTGTTTTGAGTTGATTGAAGTTTGTGATGATGTATTATGTTTTGAGTTTATTGTAGGTGGATTTTCATTTCGAACGGAATCAGTTGATGCAGTGTTGTTTTTTTTTCAAATTATTTTGAGTGATTTCTGTTGAGTGAGTTTTTTGTGTTGGGGCTTTGTTGATGTTGGTATTGGGTGTAGCGGTGTTATCATTAATTGTTGCGTTATCGGTTGTTGCATTACAAGTTTTCGAATTATTCTCTTGGGAGAGAGATTGATTTGTTTTGTGAGAGATTTGTTCCGTTTTATTTTTAATAGATTGAGTAGAGAGGGACGAGGATGTTTGAGAAGCTGTACTTTTGACAGAAGAAGGTTTTTTCAGAGTGTTCGAGTATAGATCAGAAGAGGAGGCAAAAGAGGGCTGATAACGTTCTCTTTGCAAACGTCTAGCTTCAGAGATGGAGCATTTGTTTTTAGTTTTAATTTCTATTATTTCTCTACTTTGGACGTATCTGGGACAAGTTTTGGAAGAAGCGGGGTGTGGGCCAGTGCAATTAGCACATTCAAGACGAGTACACTCAGTACCATCGTGAAGTGGGAAATTGCACCTTTCACATGTAGCGGGACTCTTACACCATTTAATTGTATGCCCAAGACGTTGACATTGGCGACACCGCATTGGGTTAGGTATATATTCCGACACTTTTGTTTTATACCAACCAATGTCAATAGTTTCTGGAATTTTGAATAAATCAAAAGAGAAAATCATAAGCCCAGTAGCTTTGTTCGTATTATCGACTTTTTTTGTAAACTTGTATACGTCAGTTACGTGTTGGCTTTTAAGTTCTGATACGATTTCACTTTCGCTTACATTAATAAGGCAAGGGGCATATGCAATTCCTTTGGATACATTGAGGTTGGAGTGGAGTTTAATATTTGCGGGGCAGATATTATCCAGCACTTTGGAGTTTATAAATTTGTTTGCTACGTTCTGGTCTTTTGTTAAGATAAGGATAGATCCGTCTCTTAATTGAGAAATTTTTTCATATTGCGTAGGTACTGATCGAATCGATCATTTTTTTTAAGAACAAATACGCTTATTGAGGTTAATGGCTTGTTAGGGTCTTTGGGGGTTATATGGACAAAGCGAGGATTTTTGAAAATGGATTTAGAAAGGAGGAAAGGATCACTGGATATTTTATTTCTTTTAGATGGAGGAGGTGGAGGGTCAGGGGGATCGGGATCTAAGGAATCAAACCGGTTGCCCGAACGGGTTGGCTTAGGAGCCATCCTATTGGGATATTAAATCGATCTCTTTAACAATCACACGTGTCTAGTTAAATCGCGAGGAAAAAGGAAAGAGAATATGGATTTGATAGATAGAGAGGGAAAAAGAATTGGGAGATTGAGAGCACTAGCGAGAGACTGTAGGAAAATAGGTCTGAACGGTTGGGAGGTCAGCCAATGACTGGAAATGTATTTTTAAAATTTTTATTAATGCCCAAAATTTATAACTGACATTAAAACAAGCAAAAAATTGTTCTAGGAGGGGGGTCTATCTCCCCCAGTTTAGGCGGGAGGGGCATTTTTCGAAAAACTTGGTTAAATAAAAAAATGGTTTGTAAAAAGCGATGATAAGTGCCCACGATAATTTGGTATAGTTTTTCTGGAAGCCAATATACTACTGTTTCTTAATCATTATAAATCATAGGCCTGAACAGCGCAGTCTTCTATAAATTCAATTTTAAAATCGAAACTTTCGTAAAAAAAATTATTTTCCTTGTTAAATGCAATTTTACTCTTCTTTTTCTCATTTACACTCAAATTTTTTTTTCTATGTTTAATGCTCTTACAAATTTGGAGTCAAAAACTGAAAATTGCATGTCAAAACCTTTTAAAGTGATGGAAAAGTTAAAAAATGTATGTGTCAAAAACACCAAAAAACTGTTTTCTTTTTTTATATTGTAATGTGCATACACCTTATTTATCTCATACGCTCTGTATCTCCTCCTATTGTAATGTCTAATGTGTATACTTTATTATCTCTTACGCTCTGTATCTCTTTCTATATTTAATGTACACACTTTTCTTACTCTCTTTACTTACTCTGTATCTCTTTAACTCTAATATCGTTTAATTGTAGTAGTAAACACTTGAGAGGGGCAAAGGCAATACCTAGTGATTAAGAGAAACTTTTTGTTTAGCATTAAGAACGTAAGCCCCTACAAAAAGTAATCCCAGTAGATAAGATTAGATTAGATAAATTCTTTATTTTATCAACAAGTATGAACATAATCCCAGTAATCCCAGTATTTTTATTTGTAAGTGGAGAGCTTCTGGAACATTCAGCTTCTCCAAGAACCAATAGGAACCAATAGTAGTTTCTAGAACCCATAATTTTTGTTATATAAATAGCCGTTTGGCGGCGAAGGAAATTAATTGATTGTGAACTGCGATAAAGTAAAGATACTGTGTTTGAAAAGTAATTGAAAGTGTTAAATAAATAAGTTTGTGAGTGATTTGAATAAAGTGAACTTGTGTTTTATTTAAAAAGTGAATAAGTTTTAATTGTCGGACCAAGCCGAATATTACATTGGTTTCAGAAGTGGGATTAAAACTTATTGAGAATAAAACAGTGAACAGTGATTAAACTATTTTGTGTGAAATAGTGAAGTTAAAAAAAAATGAGTAAAGTTTTGAAAGACTAAACTGTCCCTGAGCTAAAGGCCGAACTAAGCAAACGTGGCTTAAGTGGGGCAGGATATAAAAACGAACTCGTAAAACGGCTATAGGAATATCTGGAAGAACAAAATGAAGACCCAGATACGTTTGCTTTCGAAGTGGAAGCAAAATCGGAAGAGGTAAATGCAACTGCCGACTTATCTAACATGATGTCACTCCTTCTAGCCAAATTCGAGAAGACTGTTCTGGAGCAACTACAAACACAAAAGAATGATGTTGTCGAACAACTACAAACTCAAAAGAATGATGTTCTGGAGCAACTACAAACTCAAAGAAACGAGCAGAAGAACGAGCAAGAGAATGTTCTCAAACAACTAGAAGGAAATGTCCTCAAGCAACTAGAGGCTCAAAGAAATGATGTCTTGAAACAACTAGAAGCCCAAAGAAGTGACCAAAAGCAAGAACAGCTGAATATTCTAGAGCGATTTGACGAACAGAGAAACCTTTTAGAAGGCAGGTTTACGGACTTCGAAGAGAAAATCAATACTCTCGAGGAGCGCGTCGAAAAACAAAATGCACGTTTCGAGAAAATGGACGAACAAATCGGAACCATCACAAATGAACTAGAAAAAGTGCGAAAGATGAAAGCTCGAGAACCTTCTGGTGAGTGCTCAAGAAAGAGAGAAGTGAATCCTCCAAGCTTTGATGGTCAGATTCCGTGGCCGATATACAAGAAACAGTTTGAAGCAGCAGCATTAACAAACGGCTGGGACGATGACGAAAAATACATTGCTCTTACGCTTGCCTTAAGAGGATCAGCTGCTGAACTGCTACAAACCATCCCAGCAGAGAAGAGTGGTGACTTCAAAGTTCTGGTAAACGCCATTGAACAGCGGTTTGGGGATAGCCACATGACAGAAGTCTTCCGAGTTCAACTAAACAACAGGGCACGGAAAAGAGGTGAAACTCTGCAGCAGCTTCAGACAGATATCGAGCGATTGGTTCACCTGGCATACGCAACAGCTGGCAACGAGATAATGGGTGGTATGCGAAATGCTTTGTCTCAGTCTCATGAGATTGAGCTCTGAGAATAAGCTCGAGATTGTGAGATAGAGCATTTGCAATGAGACAAAGCTCAATTTGGTATGCAAGAGCTTTGTCTCATCTCACTATCTCAGTCTCAAATTGTCTTCTTCAAGTGAAAGTAGTGTTTGTGATAACTCTTCATCGCCAATTAGTACACTTGTTGAACTTTCAAGGAGAGTCTGGTAAATATCCGAGTTCTTAAAGATTCTCGAATCGTGCACCGATCCTGGCCATGAAATGTCCACACTTGTAAACATTTCTGCTCCGTCACATGTCGCTTGAATATTTAGTGAGTGAAAACCTAAACAAAATATAAATAATTTTAAAATCACTAAAGCTTTGTGTAACCTTACCTACCTTTTCTATTTATAAATTCATCACTATGCATTGAAGGTTTCTTTATTCGCACATGAGTGCAATCAATTGCTCCAATACAGGATGGAAATTTATATTTTCTAAGCCAAATTATTTTTGCAGCATCTTTATCCTCTACCGTATTGGGAAACTTGATCCACTCCTCTTTCCTTATTACAATTTTCTCAGCTACTTCGATAATAATCCTGGAAACTGTGCTTTGATCGATTCCAAAATCTTCGCCAATACCGCTTTGAAAGCCAGGATCACCAACAAATCGTAAGAACACCATTATTCTGGTCTTATTTGTTAATCGACCGCCTCGAAAAGTATCGCGATTTTCGAAAAAATAATTCGTTAGGATTTCAACTTGCGTTGGGGTAAACCTATAAAGATTCTTAAAATTGCCTGTTGACTCAACAGGAGCAAACAAATTTAAACATTCAGCCATTGCGGTTCCTGAGACAACAAATTTCCAGTCTCAACATTTTACAAGCTTTACCTCATTTAAATGAGATAATGCTTTCTTTCTGCATACGGAAACATCTCAAATGAGATAGATCTATAAAATGAGATCGATCTCATTTTTGTGAGATTTGTCTCAAAACAATTTTGCATACGAAAGCTAGCAAAAGCTCAAAATAATGAGATTTGAGACTGAGACAATGCATTTCGCATACCACCCATAAACCCTATCATTATCCAGACATACAAAAACATTTATGACAACAGTTGGGCAAAAATAAAAACTGAAATAACAGGACGAGAATTTAAAATAAATAGAGGAGTAAGACAAGGAGATCCGATGTCCCCACCAATGTTCTCAGCTGTGCTAGAGGAAATTTTCAAGAACCTAAACTGGACAACACGGTATGGCATTAACATAGGCGGAAAATATCTAAACAACTTGAGATTCGCTGATGACATCGTACTAATTTCAATGAACGCCAAACAAATTGAATCGATGCTAAAAGAATTGACTACTGCCTGTAAGCCTTATGGACTCAACATAAACCAAACAAAAACAAAGGCAATGACCAATCACACAAAAATAGATATCACACTAGACGGGGTAAAGATAGATTATGTAGAAGATTACATTTACCTTGGACAACTAAAATCATTCAAAGGCCAAGAAAACAAGGAGATAAACAGAAGAATCACAAACAGTTGGAAACAATTCTGGAATATACATCAAATATAATGGAACCAAATTTAAGTACCAACACAAGAAAATATACAGGGTGATTCACGAGCGTTGTGCCAAAAAGCTAGAGCGTGTAGGTTGAGTTGAGACAAGAAAAAAATCGTATGGGAGGGGGGGGTCTATTCCCCCCCGTTTAGCCGGGAGGGGCAATTTTTTGAAAAATTGACTTATTTTGTAAAAAAATATATTAAAAATCAACGGCTTCGTTTACAACACCATACTATACCTTTCTGAAAAGCCAGAAACTTTTTCTTTCACTTTGTTTTTAAATTAAATTGTTTAAGCGAATAGTTTAAAAAAAATAAATTTTCAAACTCAAAATTTTCAAAAAAAAAGCAAAAAAAAACATTTTTGAACTAATTTTTTTTCAAAATTTTATGTAATTACGTACTAAATTTGTTTTAAAAATTCAATGTCTTTGTTAATTTTTAGTCGAAAACAGAAAACCGGATGCAAAACTGTCTTTTCGTTTTTGAGAAATTAGGAAAAAACCAAAACCACTTTTTTCTAAAAAAATCTTTGTTTTTATTTTTACCCATCTGGACTTTTAGTTTAATTTATTGGTTTATTTTATAAATTTAATTTTTTGTAATTGGAGTTTTATGGGGACTCAATAAAGTAAAAAAGTATTGGATTTTCCCTTTATTAATCATTTTGTTCATTGATAACGTCTGCCATTGACCTTTCACTTCTAGCTCTCCGTGCTCTCGTCGGCGGATTCTTGAAAACATGCTACGACTTGGGCGCCATGTATTGGGATATCTTTCAGCGTAGAGTCTTTCGGCTTCCCGATCTCGACAACAAGTTAAACCGTAGCAGAAGTTCCTGTCCGCTAACTCTTCTCGAGCGTATGAGTTTGTTATTGTTATGTGTTGATGAGTTAATATTTTAATTGTAAATGGTTGTTTAGTAAATATGCGATGCCTTTTATTTACCTATAGGTTGTTAATTTTTTTGTTTATTCAAGAAAAATTGCGGTTTAATTATCTTAAGCCCCTTGTAGGTAGAACCCTTCGCAGGCGAGTGGCCGCGGCCCCAGGTATAGTAAGAAAAAATTGCAGGTCAGTTTTCAGACGTTATCAATGAACAAAATGATTAAATCCAGGAAAAATCCAATACTTTTCTACTTTATTGAGTCCTCATAAAACTCCAATTACAAAAAATTAAATTTATAAAATAAACTAATAAATTAAACTAAAAGTCCAGATGGGTAAAAATAAAAACAAAGATTTTTTTAGAAAAAAGTGATTTTGGTTTTTTCTTAATTTCTCAAAAACGAAAAGACATTTTTGCATCCGGTTTTCTGTTTTCGACTAAAAATTAACAAACACATTGAATTTTTAAAACAAAATTAGTACTTAATTACATAAAATTTTGAAAAAAATTAGTTCAAAAATGTTTTTTTTTGCTTTTTTTTTTGAAAATTTTGAGTTTGAAAATTTATTTTTTTTAAACTATTCACTTAAACAATTTAATTTAAAAACAAAGTGAAAGAAGAAGTTTCTGGCTTTTCAGAAAGGTATAGCATGGTGTTGTAAACGAAGCCGTTGATTTTTAATATTTTTTTTTACAAAATAAGTCAATTTTTCAGAAAATTGCCCCTCCCGGCTAAACGGGGGGGAATAGACCCCCTCTCCCATACGATTTTTTTCTTGTCTCAACTCAACCTACACGCTCTAGCTTTTTGGCACAACGCTCGTGAATCACCCTGTATAATGGACTCAGGAATACTACCCGTAATGACTTATGGACTGCAAGCACTTGGATTGACCTCAAATTTAACAGAAAAACTAAGGATATGCCAAACAAAAATGGAAAGAAAAATTCTAAAAATAAGACAAACTCAAAGAATACCAAACCAGCATATAAGACAACAAACAAAAATCATTGATGTAGTTGAAGGAACAGACTATGAAAACAATTACACACGAACACCTGGCCTGAGGCCTTTATTTCGTGGTGGATTGATTTCCAATCCACTCCATTTTATATGCATGAATTACATGCATATTTTGGTGTATTGCCTTGTAGATAAGGGAAAAGGCACAAAATTAGTCTTTTACATATGTCCCATTTGCCATAGACTTTGTCTTCCACCAATTCCATTTTTCTCAAGTACCAGTTTGCTTTTCCCGTTAAAAAAAGCCATACTGGTAGATGTGTTTTTATCTATGTAACTGAGCTTAAGGAACACCATCACTCAGTTACCGAGAACGCATTTCTCGTTAACCACAGCCACTCTGAAACTCCCACAAGGGGGCCGACCGCAACTGTAGTTGAGATTCATTTAGAATCCGGGCATCAACTACCCCAGAGCACCAGTTTTTTCAGAAGACATGGTAGTCTCTTTTGTTATTTTGTACTCTGTGAATGTATGACATTATCATCATACATTCTATCGGATGTGTGAAATTATCACACATCCGTACAAACCAAAAGGATAGTTTTCCAGCTTCCTGACTTAACGGCTCAGAGGAACACTGGTGTCCATTGTCATGCAGTCTTTTATCCAGAAAAGAGATGGGTGGCCAAGCTGGAAGACTGCATGACATATTGCCATGCAACAACAACTTTTTATAAACACTCATTAGTGCCTTATTCTATCACAATGATAATCAAGTACAGTCTCATTAATCACGGCGTTTGGGTAAAAAGTGATTTGATACATGTACAATAAAAACGTAGGTTCATTCGTCCTGACGGAGTCAGGTTGACGCTCTGCACCACTTGGAGGTTGAACCTTCCGCACATGAGCGGCAAGAAATCTGTACTTGGAATTGCAAGCAATCCTTTCCAAACCCTTACCCACTCTTCGCAGAGCAGTTGAAGGAACAAGAGGACTTAAATGGAGCTGGGCAGGACACATCTCAAGACTTCAAGAACAAAGATGGACTAAAATAATTACAAAATGGACTCCAGCTGACAAAAGGCGACCTAGAAGACCTAAGAAAAGATGGGCTGATGATTTGCTGGACTACAGACAAAATTGGTATAATGAAGCTAAGGACAGAGAATTATGGGCAACATTGGGGGAGGCTTATGCCAGAAATATATCTCCATGAAGAACAATCAAAGATTTATATCTATGTTTATTAAATTTTCGATGTAATTAATTAAACTTTCAATATTAGTAATAAGTTAATACCAGACTTTGTTTGTTATTTAAATTTATTAAAGAAAAAAACATTGTTAAAACGAAAAATTGTACATATAAATTTAAACAAAAATTTTTAATGGCAAATAAAAGCTTATAATAATAATAATAATAATTCGATTTTCAAAGGAGGGGTAGAGCGTCCTAATTCTATCACTTGATGCCCAGCGGCAGATTGATAGCTGGGGTAGGGTTTGCGACAACGGAGTCAATATAAAATATAAAATAAAAATGTCAATTAGAAAAATATCATAATCGACTGTTCTCTAGAAGTGAATAAATATCTTATGTAACCGTTTTCAAATTTGTTTAATTTCTTTTTATTCAATCATCGATTGATAAACATTAACATTAATTAAACTTTTCGAACTTGACAAGCTATAACACTGAAAATACTGGTGTCTTCTTCCTTACTCGACGGGTACAAGACAAACCGCGCAAAAGTGCCACCTTTTTCATCAGCCAGACGACCCGGATTAATTGCAAGACAGCCATTTACAACCTGAAATGATTAAACAACAGTAATTTGTTATCAAAAAACGATTTGAAGTTTTCGTTTCGAAAAAAATAAGACAAACCCTCAAAAAGCATTTCTGATCCCCAGGCAAAATCATCAAGTTTGGAATTGTGTCAATGTTAGTAAACTTGTGTGTCAGAGACCCGTCCAGACACATTCGATCATCTCCAGGCGGATTAAGGGGATAAAACGATCCCTGATTGAAGAGGTGGCATACAGCACGTTTGATCTTTTCACCAGCATTTCTTGAAGGAAAAAAAAAACAATTATTGAAGAATTACTTTGATTTTTCACAATTTTCCAGCGAAGAGACTTACACGGCGAGTTCATTACTCAAGATATGATCTAGAACGTCGGTGGAAGTCATTCCGATTGTGATACCATTTAGGTCGACAATTGATGGATCAGGCAGCATAAACACATTCGGGTGTGTCATTTTCAACTTTACTGGCATCGTTGGGTACACTGGATCGGTGTTTGCGTCTCTACTGGAAGCGACCACAAGAATCGTGATTTCGTTTCTAACAAAAAAAAAATAACAAATGATATTTTGAGTCATCAATGTCCAACTCCATCATACTAACCCCAAAACCTCGACTAGTCCGGAAATCATTTTTTCGAAGAACACCTCAAATGGATCGGCCAACTCGTTTTCCCTTATTGTCTTGTGCTCAGCATCCATCAGTGGGCCAGTTAATATAAGCACATCGGGTTGATTATCTTTGCAATACAGTACCAAGTCATGCAATGGATCATACACAAGATCATCGCTATTGGTAAATGGTCCGGCCGCAACGACAAAACTCAATGGCTCCGTTAGTTTGGGTACAGTAGGCGGTTCGAGCACTCGATCGGCAATCACTTCTTCGACCATAATGGTGTCACCTTTTGGATTTCGTCCACTTATCATAACGACTTGGCCAGGAAAGACACCGAACGACTTGGTTTCACTGAAATTCAAACGAACCGTTCGACACATTGACTCATCGGAGCCGACAAGTAGTGTTGATGTTGCATCGAGGCAACCCTCCGAGTCGCAGCATATAGTTCCAATAGTTTTGACGGTTTCTTGACTATGATCGTCGACATTTTGCAAATCATAATCTAAGACAGTGGGTCCGAACACTTTTTTGCATATATTTTTGCCAACTTGAAAGATGCGATCGCCTGACATTTCAGCTCTGTCTTGGAGAATATCAAACATATACTTTGCCTTTGAATCCAATGGTTTGTCATTGTGGGTGAGAAGTTGCTTGGGGGTAAGCTTTGTTTTATTGCTTCTCGATGATGACCATGTTGCACTGGCCAGCAGTTGGGGATTGCCGAATGTGTAAACGATTTTGCCAGAGCCAGCCGCTCCTTGAGCGCGTGGTGTTCCTGAACTGTTAAAGAAAATTGATGTTATTTTATTTGGTTTTCAATTAAAGCTCAAGTTTTAAATGGGAACTACGGGGGCAGAGTACTGCGGGTGGGTGGGGAATGGCACGCCTCGAGTGTTTAAAGTCAATTCCATCTCGCTGGGATCGGATTGACGATGACAACAAGTTAGTGCTTGATGGTTAGAATGGTGCTGGTGCATATCAAAGAATCCAGAGATTTCAGAGAAAGCGGGCAAGCAAAGAGAGTAAATAAGAGCGGGACCTCAGGAAAGAAGAAAGTAGATGAAAGAAAAGAAGAACAAGGACCGCACCTATCGCTGAAGTTGGATCAGTCTGTGCGAAAAATTAAGCACTGTAACTGTACATCAAGTCTTGGGGCCTGGTGTGAAATTGGTTGGCATCGGCCAACGATCATCGCGAAGGAACTTTTGCATGGGACTGGACCGCCTCTGTCTTTGACATTAGAAATCCTGACATTACCATTTAAACAGGACTAACGGGTGAACGTTTGTTTTTGAAGTGAAAACGTCTTTGAAATTGCAACTGGAAAACAAAGGGCCTCAGAAAAGGACTTCCGAACTTTGACAGTTGATAGCAGCCACAATGTTGAAGCTTTATCTGTCACTATTATCTCAAATTATTTACTCGGTGGTATTTTGATCGGCTCTTCCAAACAGTGAAGAAAACATAGTCACCGAAGCACAGGGAATTGTAGATGTTTTGAAGCAGCACTTCTAATAGCTGCGGAATGCTCATAATGTAGAGGGAGCCATTGACGAAAGAGAAGCAAGACCAGTCAATGAAGACCCAGTCCCAGCCTCCAGCACAGAAGGTAAGAAAACGCCATCCAAAAGCTAAATAATAACAAGTCCGCCGGGTCGGATGGCATACATGCGGAACTGTTTAAACATGGAGGAGGTGTTTTGAAGAACCACATGCACCAGGTCATCAACAAAGTGTGGGAGGCAGAATGCATGCTCACTGACTGGTCGATAAGTTCCATATGCCCCATCTACTAATAAGGCGATCCTATGTTATTCAAAAACTACCGAGGCTTATCCCTGCTTAACGTTGCATACAAAATCCTATCCAACACCCTGTGTGAGCGTCTTATCAGTGTGGCTTTAGGCCAGGCAGAACAACGATAGACCAAATATTCACACTGAGGCAGATCCTGGAAAAAACCAATGAATTTCAAGTCGAAACCCAATTAGAAGAATTACCCTAGCGAACCGCTGCTGCTTCGGTTGGGCCAAACAACTGGGTTCAAAACTCCTCACTCGAAAGACAAAGTGTCTGCTATACAAAACGTTGATTTTACCAGTCCTACTCTACGGCGCCGAGTGCTGGACGATGAGTAAAAAAGGGGAATTGATACTGGGCACTTTCGAAAGAAAAATTCTTCGACGGATTTTCGGTCCCGTATGCCGCGATGGCGAATGGAGAAGAATGTCCAACCGGGAACTGTATGAGCTGTACCAAGATGTGGATGTAGTCTAGAAGGCCAAGAAAAGACGACTACATTGGCTCGGCCACATCGAGCGCATGGACGACAACGCTCCAGCCAAGAAAGTCTTCTCATCCCAGCCCCCAGGTTCAAGACGACAAGGAAGACCGAACCTACAGTACAAGGACCAAGTGACTGCGGATGCCAGAGCGCTTGGTCTAGGTGACTGGATTTTTTTCTTGAGTTGATTTTTTTGACCAATTTTTGTAATTAATGTGGTATGTGGAAATATAGTTTTCCGTCGGCTTTTTTGGTCGCTGTAATTTTTGCAATGAAACAATTAAGTTACATTCACTTTCCCAACGTTTCGGCAGGGATTGCTGCCTTCTTCAGGGGAACTTTATTAACACAAAAATACTCGATTATCTCGCGAACCACTAATGATATTGACATGTAATTGGTCTCATTCGACGCGAAATTGCTTGATTGAGAACTGATAGTTTTCAGCGAAATCATTTCACTTTTATAATGGGAATGAAAAAAACAAAAACAAAAAATTATTCGTATGTGTGGTCCTAATTCTAAAGAAGATATCGGGAAGGTGAAAGAAGCATTTAGAGCCCGATAGTCTTCAAAGCAATTTATATGAAGCACAGCTCCGATCCAAAAAAAAATGTTCGTAGAAAAAATTATCAAACTTCCTCTTCGATCGGGTCTTGAGATATCGATTTTACGAACTCCGAATTTCGTAGCAAACAATTTTATTACGACGGGAGCTATGATACTTTTTTTTTCGGGATTCGTAGTACGAATCTACTACGTCAGGGCCTGTGATAAAGATGCATTTTTATTGTGCTTTTTCGGGACGTATTCGAAAGCGCATTTTATGAACAACTTGATCAAGTGTTAAAAAGTACAAGAAATTGTGTAGCGCCTAACGATCACCAACAAAAATAAATGCGCCCCTGAACTCGAGTTTTTGTTTTTTTTTTGACAGATGAAACTACAAATAAATTCTATGGACATTGGGCCACAATTACAGCTCAGCAAAAATGACAGCGCAGGCAAAGTTTGACAGCGAAGGCATAAAATTTGTTGCTTCACTCACGTACACTGTACATGTAGCTAACACCGTTTCCTGTACTTCTTAATCAAAGCTTGGATCAGACAATGATATATAAACTTTACACTGACACTTTGAAATATCATCTTCACTTTGGGTAAAGAAAAAACTGTTATACTAGCGAAATTACAACGCGCGCCGCCGCGCCGCCGTTAAATGTGTTTTTACCTGCACCTTTGGCTCAATATTACAATGCGTCTGTCGTTTTCTTATGAGGGCGATATTTAAGACCCAATCTATAAGTCAGAATGAAATGAATGAAAAAAAGAGAACCAAAACATAAATAAAAAGCACAAGACCCAAAGGCCAGTGAGTTTCGATTTAACTTAATGAATAAACATCATTATTTCTTCAACGCAAAGCCCAGTCAGTCATTTTTTCCAGACAAAAAATTATGCATTTAAGACGAATAGAAACGAAGATGATGCTGAAAGCTAAATGCTGATGTCTTTTCTATGAGTGTAATATCCGCTAGTCGTTAAGAAAACGCAGAAGAACCATTAAAGTGCAGTGATTCTCACTTCCTTCTCATATGAGCGGCCATAGCCAATGATGAAGACGATCGAACGACACAGGACAACGCATAGCAGTGTACGACTAAATCTAAAGCTCTGAGCATGGAGCACTAATCAGTAATGCGATCGTTTGCGATTTATTTCCTTCTCAAAACGTTCGTTTCGTTTCTTTAGAATCATCAGCTTCATGTTTTATTTATGCCTTTAACTTCAATCCCAAGATGAAAATTCACTTTGCCCATGGAAAACGAACATTTCATCAATTCCTTCTCGCCAAGATGTCAGGTTTTTCTTTCATTTTATTGTGTAATTGATATCAATTTCCTTTTTGCCAATCTTTTCCTAGCCATACGTTCTGATTCTGAGCCTCCAGCTCTGGTCTATGTAACTACGCCACGGATGCGTATGTAGGCATAAAAAACGTTGCACCTATATGAATCTAATGATATTCAGGTCCGGCCTATGTCAAAAAGGTGTCTTAGGCGAGCATTGAAATTTTAACAACTCCTGGTGCCAAAAAAAAAAAAAATTACGTGTATAGCCACATCCTCGTTCGAAATTTTAGAATTTGACAGTAATGAGGTGAATACAGAAGTTTCAATCAAAACGATTATTCCTTTTGGCTGTAAGGTGATCCGTGTCTATTGGATAATATCCGGCAGGGTTATCCGGCTGTATTCTTTCAGATTATTTTTGCCATTAACGTCAGGAATCAGTTAACTCTAATCGAGGTGAGTAACATGAACAGTATTCACCATCGAACACGATTCAGCTAGGAGAAATGTTTTTGTGTGGTGAATAACTTACCATCTTACCTACCACCTTACCAAAAAGTATAGACGTCAGCTTGAGTACAACTCTAACGTCTGGGCTGTAGGAAGATCAAGTCGCTGTTGAAAAACATAGGAAGAAGAATTTGTCGATCGTACTTAGAGAGACCTACTTAGAGACCAGGCTGGCAGATGACGCTAGTTGAAGAGACTTTAGGTCGACCCGAACTGATATGTCAATTGAATGACAAAATAATCGTTAACTTGTCATCCAAATGATAAAGAATACTCTAACAGGTGGCGGCGGTATCCGTGACATGTGATCAGAAATTCCCCATATGAATATTTAATTTTTTTTTATAATAAGCTCGCCTCAAGGGGTTTTTGTTCCCTTTTTATGCCAAAGCACAGTGCGAGCGTTAGGGAAAGTAGGATAGATGGAGAGGGTTTAGGATGAGGTGTCGGTTAACATTGGTCTTGAATTCCTGAACACTGCAGTGACTGGGGAAGACAGAGTGTGGAAGAGAGTTCCACATTCGCGTAGTACGGCTAAAGAACGATTCTCTGAACATAATCGTACGTCCGAAGTTGTGTTCGAGGGTGAACTGATGCGCATTCCTGGAGGCGCGGGTATTACGGTTGAATATCTTAAGGGGAGGAATGCAACTGGCTATTTCACTAGAGCATAAACCATTGAAGTAACGGTAAAAGAGGATGAGGCATGAGACGTTCGAGTGACGTAAATGTCTCAACGATGGTATGGTCACCAATGATTTTAAATGCTCTGCTCTGGATACTGTCCAAAAGACTTAAGTACGTTACTGGAGCATCAGCCCAAACGTGGGAGTTCTAGTCAAGCTTTGGATGATGATAGGTTCCTAAAGCCAAAGCAATTTATGAATTTGTCATCACTTCATCGAAGCATGTGAGATGTTTTTCTATAGCAAATTAACAGAACTATTATAGGCCGGCCCTGGTTTTACCTAGGATGAATACCCACAATAACTACACTTAGTCTTACTTTCTGGGAACATAAAGGAAACAAAACATCAAACCCAAGAGGAGATCACATAAATTTTATATCAAAGATCCAAAGTGCAGCATTAAACGAAAGGGGAAACGCATGAGGGAAAACGCAATTGGTTTTACTTTGAAAAGGTATTAGTTGGAAACTCTCAGGTACAAACTTACATCTGCGAATTATAGCTGGCCGGGCTGAAGAGCATATCATTCTGGCGTTGAGCAGGTGTTCTAGCGATCGCCGAGGGCTTTGCCTGTAAAAAAATGAAAAAAAAACAGCTCAGCTTAATGTTTGAATGTGTTTGTTTATATCGTAAATTTAAATAGCAGATATTATTGCTGTTCAAAACAGATACCGATTAAATTTTGGTTTTGCTGAAATACTTGGAATGGCATGATTTTTTGTGTGTTGCTGTGTGTAGGAGCAGATGCAACCTGCAATGTCATGTCATGCCATTTGGAAGTAAATCTAGGAATCTGATTAGAATCGTGTTGGAAAGAACTTTTCTTGTTTTGTATTTTTCACTTCAACCTGGTAGAACGTGTACCTAATTCTTATCTCAGAATATGTGGTAGCAGTAGTTTTTGCAGCATTTCCTAGTTCCTTTGGCTATGGGCTATTCTAATGAGCAAATTGACGAAGAGATGGGGCTATGCTTGACTGAATGAATGACAGATTAATTGAACGGAAATAATTTGATGTTATGCGCAAGCAACTTGGTAATTGACAGGTGTAGAATTTCATAAAAAAAAGGGGAACTAATTGGGATTGAGCGTTGAAGTTTTGGTTGAATGGAAAGTTGTAAAATATTTCTTAAATTTTAAAGTTGTAAGAGCAACAATCCTATTTTAGTGCGTTAAGTTGTTGGTCACATCTTGAAGTTTGGATAAATGTTGACACTAGCAGCATTAGCTTTGACACTTCTAGTGGGTAAATTTTGACGTTTCTCAAAGAAGGGAGAATATTGCATTTGAACTTATTTTTCAATGCGTTTTTTTTTTTAAGTGAAACAAAAAATCTAAATAGGGGTATCTATTCATGCAACGGCGGACGAGCTGTCAAAATTTGCATGGGAAAGATATTCTGCAAAGCAGATATATTAGGTTTCGGCAGTTTTTGTAAAAACTGTCAAAAATCATCCGACAGTTTTGTAATTCACCCAAAAAGTAAAAGAACGCTTCACACCAAAAATCTGCAAAATGCACAAAATTATATCAAATGTCAACAAAATTCAATGTACTTCTTATGGTTTGACAGAACTTACACAAACTGCCACAAGAAATTTTTGTGGCTAAAATCGGCAGATAGGGGAAATATTTTTCTCCTTCAAAAGTGACAGATCTTACAAAAATTGGGAGTAAACGAACGAAAAAGTGGGAGAATATGGCAGTTTTAGGGAATAAACGAACGGACCTATTTATCTCACGGATTTGATGTAGAAAGAGAAGAAATAAAACTCATAAAGTTTCGAGAGTAATTTTTGACGTTTAGGGACATTTATGCAAGAATTTTTATAGGCTGCTAATGCAGACGTCTAGCTGAAAATTATATCTTTCTGCAAAGCGGAAAATTATCTCTTTGCATGAATACCCTTAATATGATTAGTTGTCATGTTAGTCATGATTCACAAGTATTGATAGTTGATACATTCATTGTTATGGCGTTTTTATTTGACAGGCAATCCGGTATTGTAAAGGGTTTTCCAATAAGAGGTGTAATTTTGAATAGCCCGCTATTTCGGTAGCTGTCACTTTTGAAGCTGACATTTGACAAGTAGAAACTACGCTATTAATAAAAATGGAACGATACACGCTTCAACAACGCATTGAAATTATTAAAATTCACTATAAAAATGGTGAAAACTTGGCAGAGACGGTTCGTAAAACTAAAACATTTTTGGGTCGTCGTGAAGCACCTTGTCGGACCGCAATACAGAAATTGGTGGACAAATTCGAGCTGTTGGGACAAGTTAGTGATGTGAAGAATAAAACCCGTGCACGTCGCTCAAGAACAACTGAGAATATTGCTGTTGTAGCCCAAAGTGTTGAAGAAAACCCAGGTTTGTCCATTCCTCGTCGTTCTTTGGAATAAGGCATTCCACAAACGTCATTACACCGTATTTTGCATAAAGACTTGAGTCTTAAGGCTTATAAAGCTCAGTTAACACAAGAACTCAAGCCGGCTGATCATCAACAACGTCGTGTCTTTGCTGATTTTTTACATAAGTTTGTACTGTAGCTGCCTGCTTGGTTTGACAGATCTTCTGTCAAACCAAGCAGAGAACCAATCTTGATAATACTAGTCTTGCCATATACAAGTCACGAACCCATTTTGATTAAACAATTTCGTCAAGTTGAATGTTCTATGCTGATTAGGCAAAATTAATGACAGTCATTTCACAGATGCAAGAAGTCCCTATGGCGGTGACCCATAGAATCCGTCAGTGCGTCAGCGTTGACGTTTTCAACTGACAGCTCAATAGAAGAAACATGGTCTTATTGAACGCGTCCCAGAAGCAGCTCACGTGACAGATCGAGTTGGTTAAGATTCTACTTTTTGCGTCCACTGATCCTTTAAAAACTGAATTTGACTGTTAGCCGACGCCATCCAGTGTCGCACCCCAAGTCTGCGGACGTTCTGATCCACGCCATCCTTACATTTGGTCTGCCACGCTGTCTATAACCATGAATCGTGGATAGATACTCCAACGTCCAACGACCAAAAAAAAAGCGGATTGCAAATCTCATCTACATACAGTGTTACACTAAATTCTGTTATCTGCATACTTTTGTAACTACTTATCTATTAACTAAAACAACAGCTCAACGTCAACATACTTAAGGTGTTATCTACACTGTTAATGAATTCCAAATGTTGCACTTGTACGGTGTACTGCACCTCTGGCATAATAAATTCGTATTCTCATTCGAACAAGACAAGTAGCAAAAGAAGCATGCAAAGTAACTAAAGACTTCTACAAAAGATTCAAAGTGTTCAGCTGGAAACAAAAGTGGGGGTTCCGCAGAATGCAACTGAGTTACATTTGCATCCAAGGCATTTCTGTATAAGAAAAAATACACTCCTCTTGAATGTTGTTACGGGTTTCCTCATTCGACAGGTTGTTGCGCTGCCGCACGTCATGTTGTAGTAAGTTTGTTCCAGATGCACGTACCGTGGGAACTCAAATGACCGCTTTAGTACACACTCTTTGCTCCACTGTTTCAGGTGCTCGGCGATGAAAAACTTAAATACACTCAAACGCTTTGGATTGCGTCGGATATAAATTTGGTTATAAATACTGGTTAAATGTAACCACTACTGTCATATTTTAGGCTACCAGCTAGTCTAATGTCGTTTGCCATTGGTCGTCCAGAAGCATTCGGAAGAATCCAGAAGTCTTCTGAAACCATTCCATTGAACTGACTTTGACAGACGGAATGCTTCAGAGAAGAGCAGAACTCTTCTGTTTTGAAAAGAGAATCGTTCGAAGAATGACACATGCATCATAACCCGTTCCATTGGAGGTAGAAGAAGAAACGTCAAAAAAAGACCAATGGAAAACGACATAATTTTAACACCTTTTTTGTTACACAAATTGTCAGAATTTAACCAACCGTCAAGTTTTAATCACTTTTTAACGCAATTCGCATATGGCCTAGGTATTCAAAATAAATGACGGAACAATTTGACATGACGGCGAGATAAAACAAGAGGAATATTTCGAGAACTCTGAATTATCACAAGGAAAACTCATTATTGACATCAATCAAGAGCTTCAGAGTGTATGTTCGCTCAATGGAATATTTGGAAATTTTATAATAGAGAAACACATTTTTTTCATTTGATATTTTTTTTGTTTTAAATTTACTGCACACACATTTTATGAATGAAAGTTGGGGTGGATTGTTTAAATGTGGTAATATGAAAACTAAAAAACAAATAGGGTGTGCAGTGAAGTATCACGAAATGCAAGCCACTTTGTAGCGTTTATAGTGCGTGCTAGAAAGAAAAGTTATGTTCAGAAGTTCTTAAGTATAGAAGGAAAGAAAGGTTTATGGAAATCGTTGGAAAAACCTAACCTCAAGTTTTAATGACTTTTAGGTCAATCAGATTAGAATTTATAAGATCTTAACAATTCCGTTGAAAAGAAAATTTAAAGAAAATAAAATGAGACGGATTTAAACAGGTTCCTACACTTTGAGTTTGACAGTTGGATACCAAGAAGTAAGTGTTCGTCTCAAGCACAAAGGACACAAAATTCGGGAGAATTATGACAGCACGTAAACGTCAAATGGGGCTCTATACCTTTTGACAGCGCATACATTTCAACCATTATTTATCGGTCGTGGAGGGCAAGCAAAGGCGGGATTTGCATACAATTTGAACATTTTTTTGTAATTTTTCTTAATATTTCAATTTCAATAATTAATGTATCTAAAAAAGTGTTTTTATTCAGGAAATGGAGATTTTAGTGCAGGCAAGGGATTGGTTGCAAAAAGAGGTAGTTGGATACCAAAAATCAAAAACACAGCACTAAGGAGACATTTTTTTGTACATTTTAAGACAAACAACAAACAAAGATAAGATAAGATAAGATAAAATACCAAACTTTTAAATAATAAATTTTCATTAATTTTACAGGAAAAGCTTTGTTTTTTATTTCTTGTTTAATCAATTTAGACCCAAGTGAAGTTGTTTGCCCTCAATGACCACAAGACGTCATCTCATCATTGCTTTCATCATGCTTTCGAACTCTCAAACTTCCACGAAAAGTGTTTCAACCTTTGAAATAGCTATAAAGGTCGCTACACACACAACAGCATGCTTGACAAGTTTACTTGTACAATCTTTTTGTACAAGCAAAATGTAACGTTTGTAGGGATATTTTGCACAAGCTTCTTACTTGTACAAGCCGCTTGATGATTGATTGATTTCGAATCCTGCAATCTTGCGCAAGCTATGCTTGCTCAAGCAAAACGAAACGTGTGTTCCTATATTCTTTGGCTTGTACAAATAAATTAGTAGTCCGGTACCGTGAAAATGCTCTACGTCACCATATCATCATGTCGAGCGATTTGAAGAAGAACAATCGTGAATTACTAGAAGATTTTATTCGTGATACTTACTTGATAAGTATACATTAAGGCTAAAACACAAACACGCTTCAGCTTCGGCTTCGTCTGCGTTACGATGCACCCGCTTCACGTTTGCTTTGAATGACAGTTCTCCTTCCATCATTATCAAACAGATTTGCCACTTTACTCCTTTCGAAGTAGGCTACTTCGATTTTTAAAAAACTTTGAAAATCTATTCCCAATTCGCACCATCAAGAATGTTTTGAAATCTACATCATTCAAAAAAACTTACATCGATTTTACTTGATATTTCCAAAATCTGCTTTGATTAACTCATTGAGCAATTTTATGCCTACAGTTCTCTTATTTTCATCATGAAAATAGATAATCGACATCTGCATCTCCAGTTTCTATTCTTATACACGAACAATAAGCGGACACACTTTACAAACACGAAATGTCAACCCATACACAAACGCAAAGTATGAGTTACGTGTGCAACTTGGGTTAGAATGTTGGTTAAATTTAAGCACTAGTCTGCCGCAACGTGAAAATTTGGTCGATGGTTGACTTTCCTGCCCTGAATCCACATTGATAAGGACCAATCAAATTGTTGAGGAAAGGCTTCAGACGTTCACATATTACGGCAGAGAGGATCTTGTAGGCGATGTTAAGGAGACTAATTCCTCTGTAGTTGTCGCAGCTAAGAGGATCTCTCTTTTTCAGGATCGGGCAAACAATGCTAAGGTTTCATTCATCGGACATGCATTCCTCCGACCATATCTTACAGATGATTTGGTGTATGCTCCTATCTTGATCGCGTCGCCTGCTGCTTTGAACAGCTTGGCAGCAAGACCATCTGCTCCAGCGGCTTTGTTGGATTTCAGCTCTGATATTGCCGTTTTCACTTCTTCTAGGTCGGGTTCACGGAATTGTAAGCTATCATCGTGACCGATGAGAGGCTCCTGTCTGACGGCGGGTATTTGTTCGTTGTCGCCGTTATACAGTCTACAGAAGTGTTGTTTCGAAATCTTCAGCATTGACTGCTATTCTACTATGATGTTCCTTCCCTTCCCTTGTTTATCTCTGCAGGCATCGGTTCTTGATCGATGACCTTGAGTCAACTGTTTTACCTTCCGATAAAACCTCCGAACTTTCATTCCTGCTGTTGGCTCTCTCAACATCCTCGATCTGATGCTTCTCATGCTCTCTTTTTTCTCCTGAGAAACCAGCGTTCCTCTCTCCTCTTTTGCTCGTAGAGCTCACGAGCAGCTCTTGTCCTTCTATGCAGCGCCGCTTTGTATGCCTCCTGCTTGGCTGCATGGGCCTGCCTTCATTCTGCGTCAACCCAGATTTTTGCTTTGGTGGCTGGGTGAAACCTAGCACATTAGAGGCGCCATCGCTAACTGCTTTCTGGCAATGTTGCCACTGGTCTTCGATACTTGATGTTGGCGGCATAGGACTCCTTACCCTGCGGCCACACGAGCAAGTTCTGGTGAGCAAGTAGCGTACATATATTATTTGTCAAATCTCTATCGGTGTACTTGGTGTGACGTAGGTGGCAAAAAACTTGCTAGTCAACTTGCCAGCATATGTGAACTTATATTTTTTACAAGCTTACCTGCTTTTAACATCCACTTTTGAATTTCCAAGATGTCGCCAGCAAAAATAGAAATAAAAATCCTCGTTTCAACTAATTTTCTATAATAATTTTGTTCATTTTGATATATTTGGCAAAACCTGTCAAATTACTTGCCGATTTACTTGCTCGTTGTACTGGCTGGAAAATTTGCTAGCCAGTTGATCAGCCAGTAGGGCAAGTACCAAAAGTTTGAATGTGTGAGTAAAACATTTGATTGTATGCCAACTTGCTAGCCAGAACTTGCTCGTGTGGCCGCCGGGTTAAGAGGTTACTTGACACTCGATCAGAGAAGGATCTGGCGATCTCTTGCGATTGTAGCCGTCCGACGTCGAATTTTCTTGCAGCATTTCCTTGTTTTGGCCGTTGTCGGGATATTCGTAGCACTACCTTGGCTATGACGAAGTAGTGGTCCAAGTCGATGTTGGCTCCTCGGAAAGTTCGAACATCTTGATTGCTGGACAAGTGCCTTCTGTCGATCGCAATGTGATCAATCTGGTTGACGGTTGATTGATCAGGAGATCTCCATGTACCTTATGGATGTGGGAACCAGGTGCTTGCTACCAAAAAATTTCGCCCCGAAAAAGCAATACAAAAATGAAAATGCAGTACAAAAAAAAAGTGTGCAGTACGTTCGACAGCAACTAGACACCAAATTGAACTGGAAGCTTGACATTGAAGAACGGGTGAAGAAGGCGTGTGTTGCCTTCTACGCCTGCAACAAAACATTCGGCAAAAAGTGGGGCCTCCAGTCAAAAATGATAAAATGGACATACACAGCGGTCGTAAGACCGATACTTGTTTATGGTTCCGTTGTATGGTGGCCTGCTCTCAGCAAAGCTTACATAGTAAACAACCTAACAAAGGTGCAGAGAAATGCTTGCGTAGGGATATCAGGGGCAATCAGGTCCTGTCCAACGGATGCACTTAACGTCATCCTGGACCTTCTTCCGGTTGACCTGTTTATTAAATATCAGGTGCCATGCAGTATCTTGAGACTCAAAGAAATAGGCTGCTGGAAATCTAGATCCTACGGGCACTGCAACCAAACCAGCCTGATACCATCAGACATCCTATCCATAACCACCGATTACTGCATCCCTACCCTAGACACCTCAAAGAAGTTTAGAGTCTTGCTCCCGTCAAGAATCGACTGGGAGGAAGGTGATGTGACGAAAGACTTCGACACAACTATCTTCACGGATGGTTCAAAGATGGAATGCGGTGTTGGTGCAGGTGTCTTCTGTGAATCTCTTGAGATTTCAAAATCCTATAGACTTCCCGATTTTGCCAGCGTATTCCAGGCAGAATTGTTAGCGATAAGGGAAGCTTGTAAAGCCCTTAAAAGTATCCGACAGAACCAAAATGTAGCTATACTAACAGACAGTCAGGCAGCTATTAAAGCCATAGATTCTGCTTTATCACCCTCTAAACTGGTCCAGCAATGCAAAGAGGCTCTCAAGGAACTTGATTTGAGCGTCACTCTAATCTGGATACCGGGCCATAGTGGCTATGAGGGAAATGAGAAGGCAGATGATCTAGCTAGGCAAGGATCAGCCCTTCACAACTCATTGGCAGTGAGAGTATATGCTCCTCTTGGAGTTGTGAAGGGCAATATCCTGACCAAATACACATCAGAAGCAAATCATAGGTGGAGTAGTTTAACGAGTTGCGTTATATCTAGGAAAATCTGGCCCGCCTATAACAAACCAAAATCAACCAATTTAATTTCCAAACCAAGGCATGACATAGCCAGGATTGTCGCTACCTGCACAGGGCATTGGCCTGTAGGGGAGCATGCGGCAAAATTGGGTATACCACATAACTCTTTCTGCCGTAGCTGTGAGAACCAGGAAGAAAAAGAAACGGTCCCACACTTTCTATGCCATTGTCCGGCCCTGGCTAGGAAAAGAGCACTCCATTTAGGTAAAGAATTCTTCAACGGTATTGAGGAACTCGCAGATTTCAAGATCAAAGATTTGATCTCATACCTCAATAGCACAAAGTGGCTTTAACGCCCCCCCCCCCTTTATTTCTCCCTCATTAAATGGCACTATGAGATAATAGGCTGTAGGGTAGGAAAATAATACAACACTATTATATAGGATTGTACGTGCGGAACATACATAATCCATAACCCATTTTCAAAGCCATTTAGAATCTCACGAGGTATGGTATCAAAACGGCGCACTCAGCGCTAATTGTGTCCTGCGCGAAGCAGGACAGCCATTTCTACCTACCTACCTACGTTCGACAGCATGGTTACTTCTAATCCAATTTATCGTTTCGCTGACGATAATACCCTAAGCTTTTCATATTCGTTTCAAGACTCACATCTCTGACTTAAACAGCACTGTACAATGGGGATTAAAAAATCATTTTACTTCCCTTACCACTGTCCATGAGTGCCTCTTGCATCAATGAGAGCGAACATCTCGAGATTCTCGTTGTGTGCATCACTGACCAGCTCTTGTGGAACGAGCACATATGGGATGTCACCAAAAATGCCGCAAGATGTTTGGGTTTCTTAAGAAGGTGTAAGAAATTTTCTCCCCGTGCGTCGGATCTGGCTATTATCTATAAGATTTATATTCGTCCAAAGCTTGAGTATAATCTCTGGGCTCCAGCAACACACTTAAGCCTCTTAGACGGTTTAAAAAAAAAAGCCTTGAGAATGATTGGTTATAGACATAACCGACTCATTCACCTAGTTAGACCACCGTCGGTCGGTCGGTCGTTACGTTTTGTGTCTCTCTCTGTTTTATTGTTACTTTCACAGTAAGTGCTCCCCTTAAAAAATTTGCCCGTTACACTGGCGCTTCTGGGAATGCCCATCAGGTTACCCTCGAGTCCAACTTCGGACGTACTCTCAAGTACAGATAATCATTTTTTAGCCGTACTACGCGAATGTTGAACTCCATTCCACACTCCTTGGCACCTCCTTTCCAACCCGTTTCCTCCTTCCTAAAGCACTCACCGTGTCTCTGGCATAATAAGGGTATAAGAAACCTCTTGAGTGGGTGCTAGTTACAAAAAACAAAACAAAAAAAGAGTCATGGTGTAATTGTGTTCGTTTCAAACGATGGAATTTCAAAAGAGAATTCGAAAAAGAGTCATGACGCACGAGTCACCGAGTAAAAGCAGTCTTGAAGAAAATGCTCCTCAATTCAAAACTACTTTCCAATGAAATATCTTGAAGGACAGCACTGACAAGTTTTCGGGGATGAACACAAAACATGACAAAAAATTGTTGAGATGTTGAAAATTAAATAAAATAATCGAAAAACAGCTTTCCACTTTTTTAAGTGTCTAAGTTCTTTTTACAACAAAAAAGGTCACCAACACCAAAGGATATAAGTTCTTTTTGTTTAAGTCGAAATCAAATTTATTCCTTAACAAAGCCAAATAATAGAGCAACTCCCTTGGCTAACGCTCGTGTGAGGTCCGAGCATAACCACAAATCCAAAGGGTCCAAAAGTTCATTATCGTCATCAAGACTAACAACATTTCCAACGAAAAGAAAAAAAGAGGAAGATGTACATACATACTCTTAAGTCTCTTAATGAGTCTTTGGTTCTTAGATTTTGTATGAAGAACTAATTTATTTTCCTTTGTCCAGTCACCTTTTTTTTCTGCGTGTCTGACATGAATCAGGTTTGTCTATGAGTGACCGTAATTCAATCCGTTCGTTTGTCCGTAATTTAATTTTGTTCTTCGTTTTGGTTTGCATTCGATGGTGTTGAGTTTCATAAAATTATCACTAAAGGTGTTTGTTGTTGCATTTATGACCAATTAATGTACAAAATTTGCAGACGATGAAAAACAGAAAAACAATTTGAGTACCTGTTTGAATTATGTGGATACTTTTTTCCCCAACCATATTATTATGAACCTACATAATATGAAACTGATTTTCAAGGTTTTTTTGCATTTTATCGATAACTAACGATAAGATCACGGCCAATGATACCAAGGTTAAAGTACGTTTGAGTCGAATTGTGTGTGAGTCGAAACTTGTACGCTCTTCTTACTCGAATGAATTTGAGTATCCCGTCCAAATTCGACTAAGGGCGAATAGACTGTTCGTCGGTCGTGATGATATTGTGAAAAACGACAAGAAATTGGTTTTGACCATCCGTCAACATACATACTCCAGTGAGTCGTCAATAGCTATCTATACTGATGGCTCTAAGATGGACACTGGTGTAGGGGCAGGTTTCTATTCTGAATCTCTCAAGCTAAACGCCTAGCTTAGGCTTCAGGCTACAGTATGGTCTTCTAAGCGGAGGTACTGGCAGTGACAACAGCTGCTAAAAAGATAATCAACATTGATAGCCAAGCGGCAATAAAAGCGATTACTGGAACTGAAGTAAAATTAATGCTTGCTCCATGCTGCCGCGAAGAGCTTAAGGTTCTTGGCGCACAGCACAACATTAGACTCTGATGGGTCCCAGGCCACAGCGATATACCAGAAAGCCGATAAATTAGCAAGATTAGGGTCAACGTTTGACGAAATCCAAGCTCAGCTAGTAAGCATCCCTGCCTGTTATTTTTCAAACAGGAAATCTCAAAAAGAATAACTATCAAGGCCGGTGAAAGGTGGAACCTTCTTGACACCTGCGGCACTACAAGAAAGATCTGGCCCTGTTTTAACAAACAAAGAACGGAAACAATTATGCAGCTACACAGGGGATCACTTTGATCTCTTGTAAGCATAATTACCGGACATAATCTGTTAGGTTATCATTTGAAAAAGATGAGAATCAGATCTATGCAGAGGATGCGGTGACGAGGAGGGGCATGAAGACACTTCGCACTTTCTGTGTCACTGTCCCGCACTCTCCCACCAAAGGAAGAAATTGCTCGGCAACTATTTCTTCGGGGATTTAGAAGAACTCTCCAGTACACCAGGTACTAACATTCTGCACTTCGTCAAAACCTCTAAATGGCTTGATTAACTGAACATATAGGTAGCTTGAGTAGCAATACTCACGAGTATCACAATGGATCTGTATTGATCTAAGCGTGACGGCAACGACATCAACTGTCAGCCCCTTAACCTAACCTAACATATTCGTCAACTCGTCCTCGAAATAAAAGCGATTTGTTTAAGATATAAAGTCACAACGAAAACTAATCGACACGACACGGCTACCTTACGCAATGAAAAAGAGTGTCAGGTGTGGAAGAGAAATGGAAAAATTTCTAAAATAATGCAATTATCAGAGATCGGAGAAAGATAGAGAGAACGAGGGCAGCACCAGGCACTTAAGTTCTACCTGGATTGTACTCTAGCCTCCTCGTCAACCTGGAGAAATCAATCCGTGAATCCGGAAAAGCAAGAGGGACCTTAGTCCAAATTTAACAGTTGGAGCTGCTTATAAGTGAAGGTGGTGAAATGGTCGCTCCGATTGCGGAAAGGTTTGGCAGAAGAACA
This sequence comes from Sphaerophoria taeniata, assembly GCA_943590905.1. Classification (NCBI taxonomy): domain Eukaryota; kingdom Metazoa; phylum Arthropoda; class Insecta; order Diptera; family Syrphidae; genus Sphaerophoria; species Sphaerophoria taeniata. The sequence goes on from OX016540.1 coordinate 268,725,892, forward strand.
ACAATGTAGTGGAGCACTTATTCGCAGCAGTGCGTTCCGTCAGCAGTAGCTACTGTATACCACGAGACTCTTAGGTAAGCTAAAGCTTGTGGACTCATATGAGCGAACAGGAATCGTCCCAAAAAGTCCTTTGTAGTGAAATTCATGACAGGGTAAAATTGCTTGCAAGGAGGCCTGCACATGCTCTCGTTTGCTTTGTTTGGTGCTCAAAAGACTTTCCCCGTCGCATCCTCAACGCTGCTCGTTCGATCAAGCTGGCCAGCTCGTTATCCAGGTTTGAAAAATTCTTTTTGTGTTGGATATTCCAGGAAGGCTTTAGGCTACACTAGCCGACCTAGTAAACGCTTTTTTGCCATGTAAATAACATGACTCAAAATGAATTGAATATTTGTGTAATGCAGGATAGTTATACTAAATTTTACAATTTCAAGGCGGGTGAATTCGCAGGGGACAGCTAGTTACTAATAAACATTCAAAGAGACACAATCTATATGTAAAATCTCGACAACTTTGTCTGTCTTGTTTGTCTTGTCTGTTGAGCTTTATGTAATCTGTCGATGTTAGGAAAGGAGTATTACTCACGATTTGTCGTTTTAATACCAAGATCCTAACTGTAGACTGTAGACTTTTTTCAAGCTAGAATATGTAGACTTTTGGGATGAAATATTACTCTAGCGACCTTTTTTTTTTGGTACCCTTAATATGCCAGGGACACAGTGAGTGATTTATGAAGGAAGAAAGGAAGGGGTGGGAAAGGAGATGTCGGTGCACATTGGTCCTAAATTCCTGAACATTGCAATGGTCGTTAAAGGCAGAGTGTGGAAGAGAGTTCCACATTCGAGTAGTACGGCTTAAGAATGATTATCTATACTTGAGAGAACGTACGAAGTTGGGCTCTAGGGTAAACTAATGGGCATTCCTAGAAGCGCTAGTATTACGGGTGAATTGTTTAAGGGGAGGAATGCAACTCCAAAGAGGAGGGATGTGAGTCTGTAAGCGAATAAGAAAACCTAAGGGAACTATCGTCAGCGAAACGATAAATTTGATTAGAAGTTACAGACGGGAGATCATTTATTAAAATGAGAAAGAGAGTCGGAGACAAAACGAAGCCCTGGGGCACACCAGCATTTATATTGTGGTTTTCGGACTTGAATACGTCCAATACAACTTGTATTGAACGGTTCGAAAGAAATTCTAATCCAACGAAGGAGGGTTGCATCAATACCGAAAGCACGCATTTTCGATAAAAGAGCAAGATGCCAAACTTTATCAATGTTCCGTGATATAAACCATCAGATCACCAGTGGACCTGTTGCTGCGAAAGCCGTACTGCCGGTCATTAAGAAGCTTTCGGTCTTCGAGATATTTCTTGAGCTGATAGTTTATCAGCAATTCTCTGACCTTAGAGAGAAGGGACGTAAGTGCAGTCGGACGATAATCGGAGGAGGAAGAAGATTCGCCATATTTTTTAATTGGCTGGACAAATGCTCTTTTCCAACTGCTCGGAACGAGCCCAGAAGAAGAGGACAGATGAAAAAGCTTACGCAAGGGTTTTGCCACCGTAAAAGAACACCTCTTTAGAATAATGTTACGAAATTTAGATTTGTGTCGGATCGGCGAATGAAATTTGGTGACGGATCGGCGAATGGAATTTTGTGACAGATCGGCGAATGGAATTTTGTGACAGTTTGGCGAAATGGAATTTTGTGACGGATCGGCGAATGGAATTTTGTGACAGCCCGGCGGAAAGACAAGATGAAAATGGATACGTGCTAGGGAATGGCGAATTTGGAGTTCTCTTTTCTCTTGGACCAGCGAGCGAGTAAGGTGTCATCGATCAAGACGTCTTGGAAATAATTTGGGTAGACTACATTTTAACCTCAAACAACGACATTAAAAAAAGAAGAACCTCTCGGGAACCAGAACTTAAATAAATTTAAATTGAGAATTCGAAATTAGTCTGCCTTTTTATTGTATTGCGTTCTCTTCTTCATTCTTCCCGCAGCTCCTCAGCAGATTTTCGTTACACTGGTGTCAGGTGTGGGGTTTTTGCGATCGGGGCTAAGATTAGTCCTATACCACTATGGATGCCGAGCAAATTAAAAACCAGTTTGATTCTCTAGCAAGAAGTTTCTCCGAAAGCCAACAGAATGAAAGAACATTTTGGGAAAAGAAGCTCGGTGAGTGGAAAGAAGAGCTGGCAGGAAGGCAGAAGAAAGTAGAAGATCGAATGAATGAGTTGGAAGAGACATTGGGCAATTTGACCTCTTCAGTAAGCCAAATCTCATCGCAAAATTTTGGCCAGACGAAAAGTGCTCCAGCCAAAAACCATGATGTACCTCAAAGCACGCGGATGGAAAGCGAGGTTTTTGAAACTCCACATCGTGAGCTGGACGAAGATGTCGGTCGTCGTCAAGGTGCCGAAAGCACGTGGGCGGGAAGCGAAGGTGTCGAAACTCCACAGCATGAGCGGGTCAAAGATGACGGTCGGGGTGCGGTGAGTTTCGAGCTCAGACATTCAGAATGCGAAAAACGAGAGTCAACGTCGGCCAAACTCTCGTCAAATTTCTTCCCCAATTCAGTTCCACCGTTCGACGGACGGCCGTCTTGGCTGGATTATGAAAGACAATTCGAAATAGCAGCTAGCGTGCATGGTTGGACGGGGTTGGAAAAGGCCAATGGATTGGCCTTGCAGCTGAGAGGAGAGGCTTTATGTGTTTTAAGTGCTCTGTCCCCAGAAAAGCCGCTATGTTATGAGACATTACGGGGACTCCTTCGACAGCGTTTCAGCATGGACAATCATGCCAGCTACACCCAATTGCGAAACAGAGTGCAGCGCCCAAAAGAATCCCTAGCTGAGTTCGCCATCCAGTTACAACGTTTGTCTGTGGCTGCCTTTTCGAACTGTTCTGAAGGTGTAGTAAACGAAATCTTGCTGTCACAATTTGTAGAAGGCATTCGAGATGAACAAGTGCAAAACTTTGTCACAGTGGGCCGTCCTCGTAACTTGTCCGAGGCACTCCAGATTGCTCAAGAGATGACGTCGAGGTTTGAGAGAAAAGCCCATAGAACTGTTTTAATGACCGATTCTGCCCAATCGAGCCGTAGTGGGAATGGTTTCATTCCTACGGACCAGTCGGAAAACTAAATACTACCGGCCAATCGGAGCATAAGCCGGTGGTGAAATCAAATAATGCTCCACTTACCAATCCATCTTCTTTGCTCTCTTCCACAGACACCAATGCACTCCACGAGAAATCAGAACCCAATGGTTCTATTCCTTACGAAGAAGCTAGGCCTAGCACTTCAATTGGACAACAGCACTGTGATACGCATCCTGTAGCGATCGACAGCAAATTCGTTGGTGCCATCAATGGAACAAGTTTGTGTGTTGATGCACGTATCGGAGTTCGGTCATGTAAGGTAGTTATCGACACTGGCGCGAATATCTCGATGCTGGCACAGAGTTACTTACCAAGGGGAATAAAACCTTCGGGGCTGCCTTTCCAGATAAAAGGTATCTCAGGTGGAACAATTTGGACGCTAGGAACGGCAGAAATCAAGGTAATTTTGAATGGCAGCGAATTTCTACATTCATTCTCGGTCGTTAAACAAGAGGTACCAATCATCTTAGGCGTAGATTTTTTGGTTGAACATCGTTGTTATCTAGATTTTGGGGCATCCTTGCTTGAGGTTCGCGGTAAGAAAATTCCGTTGCAGATACCAAACAGACACGAATCATGCCTTTTACTCACCACTTCACAACAAACGCTTCCCGCCAGAACGGAGACAGTTTTGGAGATACCGACACCCTTAACTATGACAGCTACCGATGTTTTAATAGAACCGTGTGATCAAAGCAATCTTCCCACTGGTGTTTTTCTTGCTCGATGTTTGGTTAGGTCAGACCGGCCTCAAATGGTAGTGAGAATTGCCAACACATCTTCAAAAAATGTGATTCTCCCATCGAATTCGGTAGTAGGTCGAATGACAGCTGCAGATGTTTGCGAAATGCCACAACCAAAGGAGGGGAAATCAATGGCTTTAGAGGATTTGCTGCCCGAATGTCCAGAAGACCTTTCTCCCGATCAGATTGACAGGTTTAAGGCCCTTCTCATCAAATACCGCAACGTGTTCTCAACAGGGCCCAACGACTTTGGTCGAACTGGAATAGCAAAGCACTACATTGACACCACCGACGCAAAACCAATCAAAACTCCAGCACGAAGAATCCCTTTAGCGAAACGGTCTGAGGTAGATGCCCTGGTTCAGGACATGCTGGAACGCGGCGTCATCGAAAAGTCGAACAGCCCGTGGTCGTCGGCAATTGTCCTTGTTAAAAAGAAAGACGGATCGTTTCGTTTCTGCGTTGACTACCGCCGCCTCAACGATGTCACAAAAAAGGATTCCTACCCGCTTCCTAGGATAGAAGATCTCTTAACAATTCCGGAAGGTGTTGCTTGGTTTTCTACAATGGATCTTCAGAGCGGCTATTGGCAGGTAGAAATGGCTCCGGAAGACAAGGAAAAGACCGCTTTCACCGATGGAACTGACCTATGGCAATTCAATGTTATGCCTTTTGGGGCATGTAACGCCCCTGGAACTTTCGAAAGGGTAATGAATGAAGCTTTTAAAGGAGTTCCACTAGAAGTAGCTCGAATCTATCTCGATGACATCATCTGCGCCACCAAAACCTTTGACGAACATCTTACGAATCTTGAAATTATCTTTCAGCGACTACAAGCAGCCAACCTAAAACTTAGCCCTGGAAAATGTCATTTCCTGAAGAAACAAGTGCTCTACCTTGGACACATGGTCTCCAAAAACGGACTAAGTACGGACCCGTCGAAAATTGCAGCTGTCCAAGAATGGCCAACTCCGATTACAAAGCGTCAGGTGAGAAGCTTTTTGGGTCTATGTGCTTACTATCGCAAATTCATTCAAGGTTTTTCAACCATCGCCAAACCACTTACGGAACTAACAGAAGAAAAACGGCATTTTTCTTGGAGTCCTCTGTGTGAAGAAGCTTTTTCCAAACTCAAGGAGAAGCTTACTACTGCTCCTATACTCGCTCATCCAACCCATAATGATCTTTTAATTTTAGACACAGACGCTTCTAATGTTGGAGTTGGGGCAGTCCTAAGCCAAAGACAAGGTGACTCTGAAGTGGTTTTGGAGTATTTTAGTAAAACTCTTAATCGTTCGGAACGCAATTACTGCGTTACTCGACGGGAACTCCTAGCAGTTGTTCTAGGAACTCATCACTTTCATCATTATCTCTTTGGCAGGAAATTTCTTTTGAGGACCGATCACGCTTCCATCCGGTGGCTCTACAATTTTAAGCAGCCAGAAGGCCAAGTAGCACGCTGGATTGAACGTCTTCAACAGTACAACTTTGAAATACAGCATCGCCCGGGCTCAAAACATGGCAATGCAGATGCTCTGTCGCGAAGGCCATGTGGAAATTGCAGACACTGTACACGAGAGGAAGAAAAGGAGTCAATACGAGTAGAGCACGTTAACTTTATGGAAACTACACGGAATTTAGGGGAGGAACAAGCCAAAGATCCTGTCCTGGAAAAACTTCGAACCTGGCTAGAAAGGGGTTCCCGTCCCAGCAGAGATGAAATCCTAGGAGAAAGCTCTGAGGTCAAGGCGTATTGGGCTATCTTTAATCAGCTGAAACAAGAAGGTGGCGTTATAACACTACAGTTCAAAGCAGATTCGGGAGAGGTAAGTCAACTTCTTGTCGTTCCTAGCGTCCAAATTGTTCCACCTGAGATACCTTTTATCTGGAAAGGCAGCCCCGAAGGTTTTATTCCCCTTGGTAAGTAACTCTGTGCCATGGTGTCAGGTGTGGCAACCGTCTACAGGATGATTGGGATCTTCACTTACAACCCGCGTTATTGGCTTATCGTAGCGCCGAACACGAAGCCACTGGATTTACTCCAGCCATGTTAACGTTTGGAAGAGAACTGAAGCTGCCTGCTGATCTGATTCACGGAATACCACCTGAGCAATCAACTTCTACACCAACCTTCGTCACCGAGCTAAGATCAAGACTACAACGAGTTCATGATGTTGCACGAGTCCATTTGAAAACTTCGGCGGAATCGATGAAAACCAGGTACGACCTCAAATCAAACCCAATTAATTTCTTTCCTGATCAACAGGTCTGGTTCTACAATCCTAAGCGTCGGAAGGGAGTGAGTCCTAAGCTGCAGAGTGACTGGGAGGGACCCCTGCGAGTTGTAGAAAAGATATCCGATCTACTGTATAGAATCCAACTAAAAGGTACAAGAAAAACAAAGGTAGTCCACATCAATCGCATCGCCAAATACGATGTTAATAATAACCAGCAAACTCAGATGGAACTATGAGTCTTAAGAAGGGGGCAGTGTTACGAAATTTAGATTTGTGTCGGATCGGCGAATGAAATTTGGTGACGGATCGGCGAATGGAATTTTGTGACAGATCGGCGAATGGAATTTTGTGACAGTTTGGCGAAATGGAATTTTGTGACGGATCGGCGAATGGAATTTTGTGACAGCCCGGCGGAAAGACAAGATGAAAATGGATACGTGCTAGGGAATGGCGAATTTGGAGTTCTCTTTTCCACTGTAGAGACACTGCAGACACTGTACACGAGAGGAAGAAAAGGAGTCAATACGAGTAGAGCACGTTAACTTTATGGAAACTACACGGAATTTAGGGGAGGAACAAGCCAAAGATCCTGTCCTGGAAAAACTTCGAACCTGGCTAGAAAGGGGTTCCCGTCCCAGCAGAGATGAAATCCTATGAGAAAGCTCTGAGGTCAAGGCGTATTGGGCTATCTTTAATCAGCTGAAACAAGAAGGTGGCGTTATAACACTACAGTTCAAAGCAGATTCGGGAGAGGTAAGTCAACTTCTTGTCGTTCCAAAGAATAAGGTTTCAGATGTGTTGACTGCCCTCCACGACAGTCCTAGTGGAGGTCATTTTGGTCAAAAGAAGACTCTTCAAAAAGTGAAAAGCCGCTACTTTTGGATTGGCCGCTCTTCGGACGTCAAACGCTGGTGTCTACGATGCCCTATCTGCACAGCACGAAAAGGCCCTAACAAACAAACAAAGGGAGCGCTCCTACCAAGCCAACCTGGGAATCCTTTTGAGAGAATCGCCATTGACATCTTAGGCCCACTACCTAGGACAACCACAGGCAACCGGTACGTCATAGTTGTCATGGACTACTTTACGAAGTGGCCAGAATGCTTTGCAGTTCCCGACCAGACTACAGAAGTGGTTCTGCAGCCACTTATAGATAATTTTTTCTGTCGATTCGGAATTCCACACCTTATTCACTCCGATCAAGGTCGCAATTTTGAATCGGAAATTTTTCGGAGAACCATGGAAGCCTTAGGTACTCAGAAAACTCGCACCACTCCACTTCGTCCGCAGTCTGATGGGATGGTAGAGCGATTTAATCGCACACTTCTGGACTATCTTGCCAAATATTGCAACCGTCTACAGGATGATTGGGATCTTCACTTACAACCCGCGTTATTGGCTTATCGTAGCGCCGAACACGAAGCCACTGGATTTACTCCAGCCATGTTAACGTTTGGAAGAGAACTGAAGCTGCCTGCTGATCTGATTCACGGAATACCACCTGAGCAATCAACTTCTACACCAACCTTCGTCACCGAGCTAAGATCAAGACTACAACGAGTTCATGATGTTGCACGAGTCCATTTGAAAACTTCGGCGGAATCGATGAAAACCAGGTACGACCTCAAATCAAACCCAATTAATTTCTTTCCTGATCAACAGGTCTGGTTCTACAATCCTAAGCGTCGGAAGGGAGTGAGTCCTAAGCTGCAGAGTGACTGGGAGGGACCCCTGCGAGTTGTAGAAAAGATATCCGATCTACTGTATAGAATCCAACTAAAAGGTACAAGAAAAACAAAGGTAGTCCACATCAATCGCATCGCCAAATACGATGTTAATAATAACCAGCAAACTCAGATGGAACTATGAGTCTTAAGAAGGGGGCAGTGTTACGAAATTTAGATTTGTGTCGGATCGGCGAATGAAATTTGGTGACGGATCGGCGAATGGAATTTTGTGACAGATCGGCGAATGGAATTTTGTGACAGTTTGGCGAAATGGAATTTTGTGACGGATCGGCGAATGGAATTTTGTGACAGCCCGGCGGAAAGACAAGATGAAAATGGATACGTGCTAGGGAATGGCGAATTTGGAGTTCTCTTTTCTCTTGGACCAGCGAGCGAGTAAGGTGTCATCGATCAAGACGTCTTGGAAATAATTTGGGTAGACTACATTTTAACCTCAAACAACGACATTAAAAAAAGAAGAACCTCTCGGGAACCAGAACTTAAATAAATTTAAATTGAGAATTCGAAATTAGTCTGCCTTTTTATTGTATTGCGTTCTCTTCTTCATTCTTCCCGCAGCTCCTCAGCAGATTTTCGTTACAATAATAAAGGGGATACCATCCGGATCAGCGGACTAATATAGGTTGAGATCTTTTAGGACTTTCGCTACAGCACGAGTGCGGAAGACGATTGGTCCTATAGAATCATTGAACCGCTCAAGAACTGGCGGAGTCATGACACTCTCTGGCAGCGAAGAGTTGGAGGTGAACTGCATAGTAAAAAGGTTAGCTTACGCAAGAGATTTTTCAATTGGAGTGTCATTGTCAACGACCGTAGGGACCGAGAAAGAGGAAGAATTCTTCATATTTTTTACAAATAACCAAAATTCTTACTGCCTTTGGTACATTGCAGGTTTTTTTTTGCCTTAATTTTTGGCCATGCAAAACCTTGGCATTGAAGGCCTTCCTGGCTTGTTTAAACTTCTTCCGGTTTTCCTCGGTTGGAAATTAGAATTCGCTCTATCCAGGCAACTGAGTGAGAAGTTCCTCAGTGCAGCAAGAAGAATTGTTTTGAGTGAAGCTTTTTAGGCTTTTCTAAACCAACCCATGGCAGATAGACAAGAATTTCAGACTTTGCTATGACTAAAATTTTTACCTAAAAGACGATAAGAGATATAAAATGCTTTCATTGATCAACAGACAAAAACGCAAATTGATCGAAGGTTTTTCAATTCAAAACAATAATCCATCACTATCTTCAAAATGTTACACAATATTAAATTAAGAAAAGAAAACCGAAATAAAATCCTTTATGCAATAATTTCCCATTCAAAATATTGTTATTATTATTACATTGCGAATCACAAAACGTATAAAAATGAACGCCGACAATACCGCCCGCCGCGTCGCCACTCAATTTCCTAAACAATAAAACAAAACGCAAACAAATAACAAAACGAACATAATCCCAGAGGACGAAATCGTGATGGAATCAGTTTTTTCTTTCTTTTCTAGCGTCGTCCCTCGCACTCTCTCTCTCTCTAATCCTCTTTTCAAAAACACACAATTTGTGGCAGCCAAGTATTTCGACCAAAAGGCACGCAGTTCACTTAAAGGTAATCTTTCTTCGCTCGTAAATGGCAAATGATATGTCTTCCCGGTTTCATGGTAAACACGATTTCGCCATCACAGCTATCTGTTTCTCTTGTGGTATACAACAAAAAGTCCGCTGACGTTCTGACGACTGCGACATGAACGTCCAAAGCGGGTGAGCCTGAGGAGTTTGCGATGAGTTGCATTGCGCTGGCTGTGGGAAATGGGGGCGAAAAATTCGCAAACGAATTTCTTATGTTCATCACTTGGCCATTTTAATCTGTATACAGCGCCCCCTTCTGGTTTAGATTTATGTTGAGCATAAAACATATACCTACACCTAGACAAAATATCAGTCGCGGTAACAACGAAAGCAACTACTCGACCAACCCACACACAATCTCAAGCAGGCCATCGCGAGATGCAGATGATGATGATGATGTTGCAAATGTGGTGGACTATGCGGAGGTTGGCGATTATTCCAGGAAGAGAAATGCCCATTTGGGTTGCGAAACGCTTTGAATAAGATGCCACAAAGAATGGCCTCAATGAAAGACACTTTAAGGAAGTCATTGCTCAATGTTTTAGAAAAAAAAAACGAATTTTCAACCAAAATTAAACTTTTTTGGTGATTTTATTTTTTTCACATTTTACTTCTCTGCATGCATCGAAAGCCAAATTTGGTATTTCACTTCCATTAAAATTTGAAGTCTTTTCTTTACAAGATTTTTGGTTTAATTGAGAAAAAACATTTAGAAACTGTTGATCATGTTTGAACTTTCACCATTCATAAATGTATTTCTTTAGAAATCGTAGAATGCATGTCCACCCGTTTTCGGTTTATTTTTTGTGTGGACAATTTTTACGTTTGTCAAAATTCACTTCTTAATCTAATATTTGCATATATACTACTTTGGTACTGGCATCATCAAGAATCGAAGACAGCGCCTCCTCGAACGCCAGGTAGAACTATTTTGATTCTCATTAAAATAAGAGGGAATAACTACTAGCGCCAACAACAGGGCGAGTTCCCAACACAAAATTCAGCCCCGTGATAATACTAGAGCATATAAAGGGTCGCCAAACAACTTCTTATTTTTTTGAAAATGCTATAATATAAAAACTACTGAATATTTTCTCAAATTTCTTTTTTTATTTGCCTCGGCTGGCCATGCAGTAGCCTACACGATCGGTCCAATTTTTAAGAACATTATCGTTTGTGTGCAGCTGTATTTCACCAATGACTTCATAAATATTGTCCTTTAAAGCATCAATTGTCTCTGGCTTGTCGGCGTAGCAGTTGCCCGTAGCTTAAGTGGTAATGTGCGTTGGCTGCTAAGCAGAACGTCGTGGGTTCGAGTCCTACTCGCGACCATAAAGTTTTTATTTCATCTTGCACGGGCACTGCTTTTTGCGAAGACCTGACAAATCTTCCAAGAGTATCAATCTGTCATGAAAAAGTGCTTCTTAACTCTGCCGTTCGGAATCGGCATAAAATTGTAGGTCCCCTCAATTCTTCACACGCACTCAGAGAATTGTTGATGAGAGTAAGCCACTTAGGCCTTGGCTCTTCAAGAGCTGCCGCGCCACTCTATTTTTGTCGGCGTAACACTTATCTTTTACGGCACTTCACAAATAATAGTCCAAAGGTGTCAAATCGCAGCTCCGAGGTGGCCAAACGACATCAGCTCTGCGGCTGATAATGCGAACTTCAAAAACAGGGCGCCAAAACATCGAGTGTAGCTGTGTGACACGTAGCGCCGTCCTGTTGAAACCAAATGTTGCCAATATCCTCCTCTTTATTACAAAAAACAGCAAAAAATATTTTTACTTTTGAAACATCGATGAGGAAAACTTTTTCATACACCGTTTTTCATTTTTTAATATTTTACACTAACTGGAATCAAGCTTGTAACGGAAAACAAACAGCGAATAAGTGTGAAAAAAGCTGGCAATCTTCTTAAAGGTGAACATCTGGCATCCCTTACTTGACATCAAAGATTTATAATGTCAAACAAAAACCTGAAATTTAGCTGCGAACAGATTTCGAGTTTTTGAAAACTGACAGCTGAAAATTCCGTTTTGCGTCTGGTATGAAAAGGCTATAAGCGAACAGATCCCTTGACTTTTGTTTTGACATTAGTACCAACAACCGCGGAAATTTTTTTTTTTTTATTTTGAGGAATAATTCTTCACTATGGATAGTTTTGCAAACTACATACAAGAACTGACGTCGTTTAAATATACGGTAAATTTTACCGCCAAAAGAAATTTTAACCATTTAGGCCGTGTGTAAATTGCGTTAAAATGTGTATTAAAACTTGAAGTTTGGTTAAAATTTGACGTTTGGCTAAATTTGATGTGTGAATTGCGTTAAAAGGGATTTTTTTAGCCAACATTCCTGGGTAGAACTAAGAATTTTCCCTCTTGATTTAAGAAATTTCCTTCGACAAAAAATGTTTTTATTCTTCTAGGTGAAATAATTTTGTGTACAAAACCAAACTTTAACAATAAATTTCATGAAAAGTCACTTAAGACAAACAAACTCTATTTTATTCGTTTTTCTCGATTTTGCAATGGTTATTTGATATTTTGAAGCAACAGTAACAAATCTTCAAACTAAAATTCCCATTTTGGTTGGTTGGTTTTTTCGGTGTAGTAACACTGCAAAACTGTTTTCATTCTCAAAAGAAAGAACAATTATTTCATTTTTCAATTTTAAAATAAAGGTTTATGAATTTGGAAAAATTCTACTAGAAAAATATAATTCATAACACATAATTATGTGTTGTAAATTTTGTTTGTGTCGGTAGTCATCGACTAAGCGTTACGTCCTAGAAAGGTACGACAGCATCTAACTGTTGGCCCCAACTGTCGTACCTGGGCGAAACGCATTGGACTAAAAGTCATTTTAAACAATAACAATTTAACATTGTAAAAAGTCCATTTTAACAACAACAAAAAATTCTTGTTTTGTTATTCCAATCTTTCATAAAGGAGAACCGGCATTTTGGCCAATAACGAATAACGACATGATATATGTATATCAATGGAAAGGTTTGTTTGTCTGCTTTAACTTTTACTATGGCAGTAAGTCCTAAATCGCTGTGTGGAAAAAGTTATTACACAATTAAGTCATTCACAAAAAATAAGTGATTTTTTGCTTTCATCATTATAGAGCATTGCAAAAGAAAATAAAACAAAACTTCTTTTTAATCTTAAATAAAACGAAGAAGAACAGACCAAACAACAAAACAGAAGTAAACTTTCTATCACTCATGAGAAAAAAAGACACGTCAAAATTTTAACCCATTTAACCTGCTCCACAGCAAGATAAATTTTAACCCATTTTTCACCACGCTAGTGTCAAGTTTTAACCAAACGTCAAGTTTTAATACACATTTTAACGCAATTCACACACAGCCCTATTCGATACTCGAATTAATAAAAAGTTATGTTGAAAAGGTGTGTTCGATTGCTTGTTTGTCTCGACCCTTACTCTATCTCGGTACTTTCAGAGTTTTTATTATTTTTTTTCACTGTAGCTGTAATTGTTTGTTTTTTTTTTGGATCATGGAAAGTGCAAAATGCTATTAGTGAATCAAAATTATAGTAGATAACTGACGTCAACTATAGGCTACATGTCACATGTCATTTAAATTCAATTTGTACGTGTCCTAACTATGAAGAGTTATGAACTCTTGTAGATGCCACTATATTTTATCTAAGACGCAACCCTCAAAGTAATTTTAATATTTTTGGGGAGTGTGTGGGGAAAACGTCATTCTTTAATTAGAATAGCATAACTCTTACTCTTAATTTTTATAAAGCTGTGGAATGAAAGTGGAATATACGGCCCAAAAGACCTCTAACGCAATTAATCACTGTATACCTTTTAAGCACATTTCAAAAACTAACTGATCTTTTTCTTTTCCTTCTAAGGCCGTGTGCGAATTGCGTAAGAAAGTGGTTAAAACTTCACATTTGGTTAAATTTTGACACTTAAAATTAGACTAGCTGCGGAGCAGGCTAAAATATGACAGTAGCGGTTAAATTTAACAAGGCCTGAGTATACAATTACCACCCAACAACAGAGTAGCGGATAGCGGCACCTACATTTCAAGGTTGCTTTCACGATAATACTAGGTGCGTTTTACTGGCCGTGTTTTTTTCACTACTCAGTAGCTTGCATAGTAATCAAGTGCGAATAAAACGCTCCAACTCACGTTATCTGTCAAATTCAATTTGTATGGCAAATATTACATAAAACGTCGCAAAATGGACCTGAGGGTTGCGTCTCGGATTAAGAAAAATAGCAAATACTTCAACCTAAGACAGTTCATAACTCAGATCATTAGATTCGCGTAGCAGAATAATTCTTCTTAACGCCATCAGCGCTGTCTGTTTTTCAATAATTAAATGTTCTATCAACGGCACAACTTTCATATTTTTATTGGTCTTTTTAGCGACTTCAATCCAAATTGTTGTTGTTTGCCAAGGGAAATTTCGCTTTGCTAGCCTACTGAGTAGTGAAAAAACACGGCTATTATCACAATGATCTGATCCAGAACAGATCAAGAAAATAAAAAAGCTCGAATCATCAGTTTTTTTTCAAGTTTGCTCTACGATCATTTTGTTGAACGTCAAAATAACTCCAAAATATAACATTTATTATGTTCTTAAAATCGATTTTTATGGAGGCCAGTTTGTCAGTTATTGGTCATCCGGCAGTAAGAGTTAGGTACTCTGGGTTTGTCAGTACAGTAAAAAAAATCAGTTATTTGCCTCTTGTGTAAACTGGGTCTAGATGTTCTGTCAAGAGAGCTGTCAAGTGTCAAATGACAATAATCTTGTAGTCGTGCCAAATAAAGGCAAACATTTTAAGCAATACGTTTACACGTCGAACAACGCTGTATAAAATGCCGAGAAATAAAATCTTTCACTTTTTTTTTATATAAACTTTGAGACAACAAATTTTAGGACAACTAAGAAAAAAAAAGAGAAATCATCGTCAATTTTTGTCCAGACTTTTGAAAGGCCCTCAATCGCAGACAAATCACAGAACCGCCTCTCATCAATTAATCCTAATTAAATTCAATGGGAACAGCAAAATGTATAATCGAGCTATATTTCAAGTACTTTTTCAAATATTTCTATACACTGTTGTCGGGTGCAACAACAAAACGAGACATCTTCGATATTTTGGGTCAAAATGCTGACACGCGTTTCAGCATTTGGGTGAATGAGAATGACAGAGGGCAAAGTTCTAATTCATGCGGGTAAATCGTTCATCCAGGCCGTAGGTACACTGGGTGTTTATGGTTGAATGGGGGTCGGACGAACATCAGTTTTCGATTGCATATTGGTGAATTAAATTGCAGTTGCAAGACGGAGAGATTTCGGTAGTGGTACCTGCATAAAACAAACAACTTTTAATTGAAGAAAACAAAAATTAAACTAAGTTATTGAGGGTGGAAAGTAAGTAATAAAAAATGTAGCCGAGACCACCATAGGTTACCAGCCACCCCCGAAAAAGAACCCGTGGTATGATGATGAGTGCGTGACATTGAAAAGAGAGACGGAAAATGCACGCCTGCAGATGCTGCAACGGAAAACAAGAGCAGCAAGGGAAGAGTACCGCACGAAAAGGAGAAATGAGAAAAAGACCCTGCGAAGAAAGAAAAGAGCATCCGCAGTTTCTCAGCTCAAAGATCTAGAAGAGTCTCGGGCCAAGAACAACACCCGGCGTTTCTTTAAAAGGTCGAAGCAATTAGCTTCTGGTTTCAGAACCGGGACACAAGCTCTTCGAAACAGTGAAGGAAACCTAGTCACCGAAGCACAGGGAATTGTAGATGTTTTCAAGCAGCACTTCCAGCAGCTGCTGAATGCGCAAAATGTCGAGCAAGATAATGACGAAAGAGAAGCAAGACCAGTCAATGAAGACCCAGTCCCAGCCCCCAGCAGAGAAGAGGTAGAAAGAGCCATCCAAAAGCTAAAAAATAACAAGGCCGCAGGGTCGGATGGCATACCCGCGGAACTCTTTAAACATGGAGGAGATGTTTTGATGAACCGCATGCACCAGGTCATCACCAAAGTGTGGGAGGAAGAATGCATGCCCACTGACTGGTCGATAAGCTCCATATGCCCCATCTACAAAAAAGGCGATCCGATGTTATGCAAAAACTACCGTGGCATATCCCTGCTTAATGTTGCATACAAAATCCTATCCAACGTACTGTGTGAGCGTCTTAAACCTTTCTGCAACACAATAATCGGCACGTACCAGTGTGGCTTTAGGCCAGGCAGAACAACGATAGACCAAATTTTCACACTGAGGCAGATCCTGGAAAAGACCAACGAATTTCAAGTCGAAACCCACCATCTTTTCATCGACTTTAAAGCTGCTTATGATAGCATCCACCGCCAAGAGCTTATGATTGCGATGTCTGAATTCGGGATCCCGAACAAACTGATCCAGCTGTGCCGCATGACGCTAAACAATACGCAGTGCAGTGTGCAAATGGGTAACAGCTCATCCGAGTTATTCCAAACTTGCGCAGGGTTTAGACAAGGAGATGCGTTGTCATGTGACTTCTTCAACATAGTCCTGGAGCAGATAGTGCGCAAGGCAGGTGTGAGCACGGAGGGCACTATCTTCAACAAATCCACCCAGCTCCTAGGCTATGCGGACGACATAGACATCATCGGTCGATCCAAGAGAGCTGTGCTTGAGGCCTTCACAGCGATTGAAGAACAGGCGAAACTAGTTGGTCTTGAAGTGAATGAGGACAAAACAAAGTACATGTTATCAACAAACAAAGCAACATCTGTCCACCGCCTAGGACAAAACGTCACTGTTGGTAGCAGCAATTTCGAGGTAGTTAAGGAGTTCACCTACCTTGGAACAAACATCAATCCCACGAACGACACCTTAGTGGAGATCCGAAGAAGAATCACCCTAGCGAACCGCTGCTGCTTCGGTTTGGCCAAACAACTGGGTTCAAAACTCCTCACTCGAAAGACAAAGTGTCTGCTATACAAAACTTTGATTTTACCAGTCCTACTCTACGGCGCCGAGTGCTGGACGATAAGTAAAAAAGGGGAATTGATACTGGGCACTTTCGAAAGAAAAATTCTTCGACGGATTTTTGGTCCCGTATGCGACGATAGCGAATGGAGAAGAAGATACAACCGAGAACTGTATGAGCTGTACCAAGATGTGGATGTAGTCCAGAAGGCCAAGAAAAGACGACTACATTGGCTCGGCCACATCGAGCGAATGGACGACAACGCTCCAGCCAAGAAAGTCTTCTCATCCCAGCCCCCAGGTTCAAGACGACAAGGAAGACCGAACCTACGGTACAAGGACCAAGTGACTGCGGATGCCAGAGCGCTTGGTCTCGGTGACTGGAGAGTGCATGCGAGGGATCGTTCACGATGGAAGACTGCAGTATCTAGGCTGTGACCCTTCATGGATCGTGAGCCGGTAAAGTAAGTAAGTAAGTATTGAGGGTGGAAATGGTGCATTCAGCCGTGTCCAACCTTAAGGAACATTGAAATGTTCAATACAAATTCTTAAGCATCTGGAATCTGGCTGGTATTGGATGGTGATAGGCGCTTATTTTGTATGCATGTCATGATTTAATGACACTTTAAAACCTCTCCACTTAAAACCAAATTAGAATTCAAGTGGTTTCTTTATGTCTTGTTATGTTTGTCTGTTTGATTTTTTTTTTTCGTTTCGAGACAATCCAAGTTAAAGGTGAAATGTGCAGCGCAAGAACATTGGTTCATTCATTCATGCTAACGTTCGCTAATGAAGGTTTGTGACTGGAGTTTTAATTGTTTCTGCTTTTTTTAACCAAAACGTGGGTTGTTTTGTTTTCGAATTAATGAGCATTTCATATTATACACACTTATGGGTATCCATATTGACGGAAATGTAATTGGTATGGAGTTTTTCCGTAAGAATTTTCACGGACTGTTTCTAAAACCAGACAGTTCTTGATACGAAACATAATCCAATTCGGTTGTTGATTTGCTGTGTAGTTAATGTAAATCTGGCTTAATTCCAAAAAATTAATCAGTTTTTTTGTTATTTTAGAACGTCACTTTAAGTTGGCATAACTTTTCAAGACGGCGGCGACCGATTTAACAGCTGTCAAGTGATTTATTCTCAGTTTGTTTTGGCTACTCATCATGAATAGACTCACGGCTGAACAACGCTTGCAAATTGTGAAATTTTATTTCGAAAATAATGGTTCTGTGCGGAATACGTATTGCGCACTACGTCCATTTTATCGTCGACAAAATCGTCCATCAGAGCAGTTAATTCAATTAACCATGGAACGTTTTCGCACCTCATTTACTCTAATTGATAACTCGCATTGTCGCATCCCCAGAGACGCCGTACGGTGCGTACAGAAGAAACTATTGTAACTGTAGAGCTTAGCATTGAGGAAGACCCAAATGAGTCCATTCGCCATCGAGCAAGGAATTGTATCTGTTTCCATCCACTTTATGGAAGATTTTGCGGAAGGATCTTGGTTTGCGTGCTTACAAAATCCAACTCGTACAAGAATTGAAGCCAAACGATCATCAAGCAAGGCGTAGATTCGTCGAATGGGCCCAAAACGAGATGGCCGTTGTTCCCGATTTTCATAAGCGAATTTTGTTTAGCGATGAAGCGCACTTCTGGTTGAATGGCTACGTCAACAAACAAAACTGCCGCATTTGGAGTGAATCAAACCTCAACGGTGTCGAAACACCGTTACATCCAGAAAAAACGACTGTTTGGTGCGCTTTATGGGCTGGTGGAATCATTGGTCCGTACTTCGTAAAGAGCCAAGATAACTAACTTTTTCATTCCTGGATTGAACAATCATGATGTCCAGGAGCTGTGGTTCCAACAAGACGGCGCAACATGTCACACAGCTCGTGCCACAATCGTTTAATTGAAAGACACGTTTGGTGACCGCCTTATTTCACGTTTTGGACCTGTGAATTGGCCTCCAAGATCTTGTGATTTAACACCGCTAGACTATTTTCTGTGGGGTTATGTAAAGTCATTGGTCTATGCGGATAAGCCACAAACGCTTGTCCATTTGGAAGACAACATTCGCCGTGTTATTGCCGATATACGGCCACAAACTTTGGAAAAAGTCATCGAAAATTGGACGTCCAGATTGGACTACATCCTAGCCAGCCGTGGCAGTCATATGCCAGAAATCATATTTAAAATGTAATGCCACAAGATTATCTTTCGAATAAATAAAAAATCATGTCAATCGAATATTCCATCTGTGTTTTATTGCAATTTAAAGTTCTGTACCTCTAAAAAAACACCCTTTACATACTTGTACTGTAGCTTGTCCAGTACTTTTAAGTACCTTTTTCTTATTATTCGGCTGTTGTCGAAGAGATCACAATAGTGATCTGACCCTAGGGTTCACCGGGCTGACCTAAGAAATGTCAGAAAATACTTGTGCTAGGAGTTTGTAGGCATGTTCTATATTTTCTATATTTTTGAAGTGAAGGCTTCCTCGGATATGGTGTTTTTGCATCTCAGCTTCCTGTACAGGTTAGGTTAGGTTAGGTTAAAGTGGCTGTCATGGATGTTAATAGACACACTTAGGCCATTTAAAGGCCCATTGTGATACCACATGAATCTAAGAAGGCTTTTCTTCGAAAGCTCATTGAAACCAATTAGAGTTCCTTACGAAACGTAGAAGCTTCCTGTACATTTTCTAAACTTATACTGAGTCAAAAAATGGACAGCATAGGTATCAAAGGGCAAGGGAGTGTCCAGCCAAGTTCTGGCACTACTCCCTTTTTACGGGATCGAACTCAAGCACATTTTTAACCCGCTTTAACTTTTGAATCCTATTGAGTAAGAATTTTCAAGTTTGAATTACGCATTGACTTCGTGGAGACAACGGCCCTGTAAATTAAGTTTGTAGAACCACCACTTCGTGAGATATTTGGCGTTTTTCTTTTTTACCTCTGAGCAGATCAGATCAAAAACCGTAATTGACTAACTCATTGATCATCAAAATTATGAAGAACTTCTATCAATAGCCAAATCTTGAAATTTGGTACAGTGGAAGGTTTTCGGGGGGCGTGGTAACTGCCCACTTTCTTGGTCGTAGGATGTTAAAATTCGGAATTGTTGTATGGTTTTAGTTGAATAGCAAGAACAAAAATAAGAAAAAATCTATTTAGATTTAGGGGCGTGGTATCCGCCCACTTTATCAAAATTATGGAGGTTCGTATGTTGAAATTCGTATGCTTAAATCACAAACTGAGAGAGCAGCCGTACACTGTTTTAAGTTTCTATGTCCACGTCAACTCTGGACTAGCCACATTGCCAAAACTTAATATAGGAAACCTTTTAGTATTGTTCCTAGGAACAGTTCCAGACTTATATCAGGTTTTCAATAAAGATTTGACAACTGTGAATTTAATTTGTGAACGCAACCCTTTACTAACCATCGAACTGTACTTTATTGAGTAAACTCAACATTTTCATTCACTCAACATTCAGCTCTCGAAATTCGAGTGCGTTGATTCTTCATTTAAGAGGGTTCACATTCAACATGTTTATCAACTTGTCGTGTTGGCGGATTGGTGTAATGTGAACCAACCTAAATTTTCTATGACATATCTTCGCGAACACACCCTGCACGCTGACATCACTGTGATTTAACTCTTTTAAAGTTGCTATAATTTCCTATAAAATAGTTCGTGTTCAAAAGCCTAGGAACATGTTTGTCTTCACCATAATCTTTGTCTGCATTTTTCGCTTTTCCTGTAACCTGCATTTATGAAGATTGTCTTCAATTTTACCTTCTCTCTCTATACAACAAATGTACATTTTATATTTTGCATCTTTTTTTTTTTGCAGACATCGGCGAAGATACATCATGTTAATTCATCATTAAATATAAGCCTGATTCTCCCCCTTGTGAGGAATCACAAGTTATAAGCCCTTGTGACAACTTCTTGTGAGGGTTGTTGTGATTCGATAACATTTGTCGGATTCTCCCATAATCCTCACAAGAAAAGTCACAACGAATCTCACCGAAGCCAAGGTTCATATGGAAATGTCATCATCATCAACAACTCAGCTCTACAACATGTCTGCAACAGGTACGATACATTTTATAGAAATGTTTATAATTGAAGTTATAAATAAATAAATTAATATATTTTCAGAAGAAAATCGCGATGGTAAGAGGACTTCGGTGAAGCAACTAGATTACGTCGTGGCTCATGGTAGACATGAGTCGTTCCGGACATGTATAGTTCCAGGAACTATGTCCTCTCCCGGAGACATTTCCTTTCGTTCCGAAGTCTGAACCTAAATAGTTCCGGACATGGACATGAAAGAACTAAACATGTTCATAGTTCCGACTGGATATGGTATGAAAATGGAAAGAGAACGAACTAAACATGTTCGTTCATAGTTCCGACTGGATATGGTATGAAAGTGGAAAGAGAAAGAACAAAACACATGTTTGTTAAACAGTTCATAGTTCCGACTGGATATGGATATGTATGATATGAAAGTGGAAAGAATCGCGCTCTTGTGCTTGTAGGTATACACTAACACTATTCACACACAAATGGAACGAATGAATGTGAAATACCAAACCAACCACCGTTGTATTAGCATGTGTAGGTAGGTTGAAGATGGATTGAAGCGTGTTTGTATTGTTAATATGATCTAGAACGAAATGAACGTTGATCGGTCTGATGTCTGATATCTCTGTTAATACTCATAGTTCCGAAGGTTCGTAGTTCCTCGCGTATGACATAGTTCCTTTGGATCGGAGTCGGAACTATGAACATTAAAAGACAAAACTGGTTTGGATTCTAGTTTATTTCGTTCATGAAAGATGAAAATGAAAAATGATGTGCATTTTATTCGTATTGGTATTAGCAATTAAGCATGTGTAGTGTATCTTTGATTGTTTGTTATTGTTTTGTTGGTTTTTGTTTGTGGTTTGTGGATTGAAAGAAACCAACCAAGAAAACAACTCTGCCTTTCGCTTATTAGTTCATGTTACCATGTTCAAGTTTTTATGCATTTACAGAACCTTAACAGTTCCGCGGAACTAGTTCCAGGAACTAGTTCCGACTACCAAAAGAACCGTTCCATGTTCGTTCCGGTCATGGAACTGTTTTGCGCAACTCTAGCTCATGGCTCAACAAATATGACCCAACCGATCGGGAAAGGGTAAAAAAAAACTATGCTATTTTCTATAGCCATTGGGAGATTAGTGTTCGTAAAAGCCGTCTTCGCTGCAATCTTATCAATTTTTAAGTTTGTTTCAAATGATGTGCTGTTGTAAAATTCTTACTTTTCATTTACAAATTTCGTCAATAATATGCGCCATAATCATTTCAACTCTGATTTTTTTTTAACTACATATTCAAAAATCAAAATGTCAAATCTCAAATAATTTGCTAGTTATGACCTGCTCTGAAGGAGATCACAATTTCGATTGTTTTTGTGACTCTCACAAGTCACAAAACCAATTTCATCCCTTCTTATGACTTGTGAGGTATCAGTGATGATGGGGAGAATCAGGCTGTTAATTTTAATTTATTGTTTTTGTGTTTTTCAGTTTCCAAGCCGAGGTTTTGCTCACTTCAATTCTAGTTCTTCTGAACCATTTGACAAAAAGTCTTTACTAAGAATAAACCTAACAATACAAAGGTTGATATTAAGATATGAATAAGTATTGTTTTGTTGGTACGGTCTGGTCTGAGCTATTGCTACTGGATGGCCGTTGGCGTTGGTTGCTGTTCCGGTATGTTTTTGACAGGTCATTGGATAAAATAGTTATGGTGTGGTGATCGGGGATGATATTCTAAGCGACTGCAGATCGGCAGGTATAATGCCCCTGGTGGCACGGATCGGCAGGTTCAATGCCCCTGATGGAACGGATCACAGGTACAATATCCCTGGTGGCAATTAATTCGGACGGTCGTAGCACTAACCGTGGATCAGCAATTACCAAAGCTCCTGGTGGCAAACAAAAACGGACTAAACAACTTCAATATCAGAAACCCTTACCGCTGCGCTGGTGGGGATTTGAAATGGTCAGGCTATTTCAGGCTCTTTTCCTTGACCAATATTACCAAGTAACTGATACAATAGTATCTAGTCTAGTTTGGTGCAAAATTTTGAGTCAATATATTTGTTGTTGATGTGAGACAAGACAGTTGGTTTAAGTGTCGAAAATATCGTTGCCGTAAAAGTGTTCGTAGCAAAAGATCCAAATAATTCAATTCCATGCCGTTCTCAAGAATTGGGAATCGCTCAGATCACATCATGGCGTATTTGCGTAATATCTTGGTTTTCACCCAAGAGAACAAAGTTCCATTTTCGAGTTCCATTCATAATTGCTTTGACCTTTTATGCTTCAAGCCGATGATAAAGTTTCTTAAATGGTTTTCGGTTTATTATTTATGTCAAACCACAACGACATTGACAGATTTAAAAGAAGTTCGCCCAAGGAGCAACTAATGATATCTGGGTTTCGTTTGTTAAAAGATGAGTTTAGTTTTTTATAAGATTGGAATCATTTCGAAAAAGCTTTTTGGAAAAGTAGTTTCGTGATCGAAGCGAATTGTATCACATTATATGCAGGCCCACCCACAAAAGAATTGCACTTCGCTTAAATCCCAACAATGCATCATCATCATTATTATTTTTCCACTCCTCAATTAACTCTTAAGCCAATCCTCTACTGACATCGGTTAAACCTTTCAAGATCCAGTTCGATGAAAACTTTGTTTTATCTTTTTCTCTGCAAGTTCTCATATAAAAAGAAAACCCATCTACATAAATTTTGCTATAGAGTTCCAACTCTTTTAAAACGCCATCAATAGATAAACATCATTCTTCTCCTCTTCCAATGATCTTTTCATTCGAAATATATCGCTAAGGTGCAGTAACACCATTGCAAGAAAAGGAGTACAGAGCACTTTCAGAAGAAAAAAAAACAATAACCTCTGTACCAAAAGGAGCACCAACCAACCAATAAGGCAAGAGGGTGCTCGTTTCCTTTGTCTAAAAGCAAACGAACAACAAAAGGAAGCCGGTATACTATTATTTCTCTATCCCAGAATACCTTTACCAGAATCCAAATCCCAATCACAAAATCTGCGACTCAACTACCATGTACGAAATTCAACTGTACCTTTTCAATGCTGCTCTTGCCTAGCTCTGGCCGAGAAGGTATCCCATTTTGTGTTCTTTGTCTTTTTCAAGAAAAGTACTTTGACTTGAAATGAAAGAAGAAGAAAACCTTTGTTCAATGTTCAGTTCACTCAAAAGGAATCTCCTTCCGATCATAGACAAACTAACAAGCCAAAGAGCCAATGAACCATGAGATGAACCCTTTTTTTTTCTTCTTTTTTTGTAAAATGCATTGCGGCATCATCGGCATCGTCTTGTTTTGTGTTCAACGATCATTTGGAGTTTTCCTTCGTGTTCTTCGTCGATTTTATCCTCGTTGTTGCTTTTCTTGTGGCTCAACAAGTAAATGAAAAACTCGTATTAGATGCTTTTCAGGTACAGTCCCTCATGGACTAGGGACCCATGAGAGTTCGTAGTCGTGTAACTAGAAGAGCAAGCGTGCAAGTATGTTCGGAGCAGAGGTATGTATTTCTGTAGCCATGAGTTGAATTGGTACATAATCGAAGAGGAAAAACCTACGATCATATTGCATTAGTTGCTTTCCTGTACAATGGACGGAAAAAACATCATCATCAAGGGACTTTGAGCGAAGAAGGAGGTGGAAGGAGAAAAACTGCTTGATTTTTCTTTTTCTCCTAGCTCTTTGGAATAACAGAAGAGGCCAGAGAACAAAGAACACTTTTCAGGCAGCATCCTCAATGGCACCATCATCATCACCGCACAGTGGTTCGGAACGTATGCAACTTTGATGGATCGCAGGGCAATGAATCGGTTTTACGGACCTTGACAAATTGAAGGTATCGAAAACTGCCGAAATGGTTAAGGCCCATCAGAAAAATATGGTTAAAAGAGAGCATGTCCAAACGTCAAAAACGGCGAATCTCTGAAATGACGACTACAGACACACAACGTAATAGACCCATACCAGTGTTTCTTCAGACCCAGGAACTTTTAAATCGTCTGAGGAAGTGTATAACAGCATTTAAAGAGCAATGCCAAGTTTTGGCGTATCAGTGCAAATTTGCGAAACTATACGCAGCTCCATTATGAACGGAAAAAAAACGGACACGTTTAATGTGAACCTCACTGAGAGCTCTCACGTCAACACCACCGACAGTCTTTGAAAACACGACATTGACATAATTCGAAGATGTCAATGGTGCGTTTATTGACAGTTTTAACTTGAAAAACCAATCTCAGTTCCGATGAAAAACACAGGTGACTAGAGCAAATGATCTTCTTTGCTGTTGACCCTTGATGGATGACGGCCTGGATGAATCAGTGTTGTTGTGCCACTTGTTAAGACCAAGTCTCTAAGCTTTTTTGGTCTAAGTTATTGCACTTTTGTTGTTGTGCCTGAGGAATATAGGTCATGTGAGTTCGCCAGTAAGAGAAGATGTGGGTTTCAATCCGACTCGTGTCTGATGTTCTTTGTGAAAACCCAACAACATTTTTGAACCGAATCAAATTTGTTTGTGCTTCTCAACTAAGTCGTTCGAAATCAGCATAAAATTGTCGGTCCCCTTATTATTTTACTCGCACTCAGGAATAGTTTAAAAGGGTAGGCAAATTATATTTTAGTTCCTTTGGATTGTCGCCACTTCATTTTATCCCGACAAGCAGTTTGCTGGGTGTTCCAGAACCCACGACGATTGCTAACTCATACTATCCTAGATCTCAAAGAGGAAACCGGGAGAAGTACTAGCACTAGGTCACATGGGCAAATTACGCTGGGCATGAATGTCGTCGAGTAAGCGTGAGAAGCCTTAGGAGGATCAGCGTTCATGGGCAAGAGTAAGAGCGAGCTTTTTTGAGGGGCTTCCAATAGGGACGAAATTTGACAATTAATGGCTTTCGCCTTTTTTTTTGTCGCACGTTGTTTGAGGTCCTCTACCACCTATGTGTTCCACCCTAGTCGCGGTCTTCTTCTTCTGCGACGGCCTTCCGGGATGGTTTCGAAGACTTTACGGGCTGGAGAATTATTTTCCATTCGCTCTACATGACCCGGTCGTAGTGCCCGTACCTTATTGGTTTGGTGCGTTGGCTGCTAAGCAGAACGTCGTGGGTTTGAGTCCTACTCGTGCCCATAAAAGTTATTATTTCATCTTTCACGGGTACTGCCTCTTGCGAAGAATTGACAAAACTTCCAAGAGAATCCATCCGTCATGAAAAAGTGCTTCTCAACTCTGTCGTTCAGAATCGGCGTTAAATTGTAGGTCCCCTCAATTCTTCACACGCACTCAGAGAATTGTTGACGAGAGTAAGCCACTTAGGTCTTGGCTCTTCAAGAGCTGTCGCGCTACTCTATTTACTCTACATGACCCAACAATCTTAAATCATTGGACCTTGACTTTTCTGGATTCCAATGTCGCAGAACAGCTTGTACGGTTCTTGGATGAATCTCTGTCTCCCTTTTCCAGCCCAAAGCGTTTTCATCGGATGTTGTCATGGTCCATGTCTCTGCACCATGCAGTAGGACCGGGATGATAAGGGTTTTGTAAAGTGTCACTTTAGTTGCTTGGGAGAGGACTTTACTACTCAATTGCCTTCTTAAATCCAAAGAAGCAGCGATTGGTAAGAGTGATTCTTCATTTGTTTCAGCGCTGAGTTTATAGCTCTGTCTATACGTTGGCTCCAAGATGTCAATATTGAGTGTCCTTGCTTGTTGAAAGCATTAACTTTGGCTTGACCTCGTCAACCTCTAGACTCATCTTCCTGGCCTCCGTCTTCAGGCTTTACATGACCCAACAATCTAAAATCGTTGGACCTTGACTTTTCTGGCTGTCAGTGTCGCAGAACAGCTTGTACAGTTCTTGGTTGAATCTCCGTCTCCATTTTCCATTTATGCGGACAGGACCGAAAATCAGGCGAAGACTTTTTCTCGCGAAGACGCCCAAAGCCTGTTCATCCGATGTTGTCAAGTTTCATGTCTCTTTACCATACATGAGGATCGGGATGATCAGGGTTCATATTTTCTTATATATACACTTTTGTTGCTCGTGAGAGAAATTTACTACTCGATTGCTTTCTAAGTCCAAGGAAGCATTCATCGACAAGAGTGATTCTTCGTTTGATTTCAGGGCTAACGTTGCTGTCTGAGTTTATAGCGGATTCTAGGTAGACATAGTCCTTAACTACTTCGAAGTGGAAGCTGTCTATACTGACCTGACGTTTGTTTCAAGACGTCGATGTTAGGTGTTCTTCCTTGTTGACAGCATTAACTTTGTGTTGCCCTCATTAACCGCTAGACCCTCTTGCTGGCGTCTGTCTCAAGGCTCACAAACCCTCCACAGAAATCAAGATGTATCCTTCCAATTATGTCAATGTCGGCTGTGTATCCTAGCAGCTGGACGGACTTTTGAACATGTGATTCTGGTTTTGACGTTGGAGTTTTGAACAATCATTTCAAGAATGATGTTGTCTAAAACTTTTTTGACATCAAATGCATGTGTGAGACTTTTTCTGATCATGATGGAGCAGCGCGATTTTTCCATCGTCATCTTACAGAGACGGGTCAGTTTTTCGTGGATGCCAAAACTAGACAGTTGTCCGTAGCTTAAGTGGTAAAGTGCGTTGGCTGCTAAGCAGAACGTCGTGGGTTCGAGTCCTTCTCGCACCCTCTTGCGAAGAATTGACAAAACTTCCAAGAGTATCAATCTGTCATGAAAAAGTGCTTCTCAACTCTGCCGTTCGGAATCGGCGTTAAATTGTAGGTCCCCTCAATTCTTCACATGCACTTAGAGAATTGTTGATGAGAGTAAGCCACTTAGGCCTTGGCTCTTCAAGAGCTGTCGCGCCACTCTATTTTTTTTTTTAAACAAGACATTCTTCTATGCAGTTGGTCTCTAAAGACGCTACCATAAATCGATGAAAAGGTGGAACGTATCGAATTGAAGTTCTCCGGTCTTTTTCATGAATTTTGCCGAAGCTACTACTGTCAAATAAGCTGTCATTTATAATACAACACGTGCAAACGATTGTTTTATCAAAATGAGCCGAAGAGGCCAACGTTCCGTACGATCGCTCCTTATACGGTTGTCGTAATAGGTTCGTTCGATGTTACCAGCCCCGGGGCGCTCCGGTGCTTGTCACAACCCTGAACGGAGCTGTCAAAAACCTGAAAAATTTCTCTGGGTTTTGTTTCACATCGAACGCAGTGCTCTGTTTTTCTTTTCTCTTTGTTATATAGCAACAGCTGATTCGAACAGCTCCGAAATTCTCGCCCGAAAAAAACTTGGGGCGATTCAGAGCGCTCCCGGTGCGAGCACTGAATACACATCGAACACGGTGGAAGTGCACCGGGGCGAAAAAAGAGCGACATCGAACAGCGCAGTATAAATTGAGAAACTGACAAACTGTCAAATAATATAGGGTGATTTATTTTGCGATTTAAATGTCGTTTTCCATTGGTCGTCCAGAAACATTCGGAAGTGTCCAGAAGTCTTCTGAAACCATTCCATTGGACTGACTTTGACAGACGGAATGCTTCTGAGAAGAGCAGAACTCTTCTGTTTTGAAAACAGAATCGTCCGAAGAATGACATAAACCATAATCCGTTCCATTGGAGGTAGAAGAAGAAACGTCAAAAAAAGACCAGTGGAAAACGACAAAAGTTGGTAACGCTCGCATTTGACACCTGTCAAAGTTAGCTGTCATTTGAAAGTTTGAAAGAACTTCGTTCTGGAGCATAATATTGATTTTTGTCCGCTTTCGAACTACTGTGCCCATCCATACATTTTTATGTTAGCGAAGTGCTTACTGTTGTTTTCCTTATAATTCGATAATTTTTCCTTTCAAAGTTGGAGTGGAACAAAGTGGTGGGATCGTACATTGTAGGAAAGCATGTATGGCTATAGTAACCCCAGTGTCAGTTTGGTTTACCAAACTTAAGACTCCGTTTAGAGCTGATGCACACGACGATTTCCTTCCTTTCTCATTTCAAAAGATTTATATTCCATGTAAATCGTTAATTTTTCGTTCCTCATGTTAACCTTTCAGTTAAGTTCGGTTCCTTTTCTCGATTAATGATCATCACATCACCAAAGAAAGGATTCAATATATTAGATAGACACACAGTCAGACCCTTACCTGTAAGTCAGTTAAAATACACAAACAAAAAAAGGACTATGCCCCTCTAAAGACGGTGCTAGCTTACCTCTTTCGACGTTTACATACAGCTACGATTCCTATGTGCACATAAATAAAATGTGATGTGATGTTATTAGATAGATCTCCGGTCGTTCTCCTACATGGACATAAACACACAAAGGAGCATACTCAGAGGTTACTTACATAGAAAAAATGGACAGCCAAAGAGAGTGTATCTCTCTTGGAGATAGCTTACATAGAAAACATGACTTGTTTTTATTACAATTATCCGTGTGTGTGTATGTATTCGTTTTTATTTCATTTTATTAAAATATTTATGTAGGTTTACTTTGTGTTGGATTTTTCTTAAGGCGAACACACAACAATTACGTTACCGAACCGATCGACCGACCGAACTACCGACAACGATGACTTAGTCCTCTCTAGAGAGAAAGAGGTAAATGATAGCGGAGTGGCGGCGACGCAACGGGCGGATTACATGCAATGATGACGACGCGATTTCGACTCTGACTCAAGCAACAACGACCGACCGAAACCAAGCTTTGCGCTTGGTTTTCCATTTGGAAACTATTGCTGCTGGCTGGCTGTTTTTTTTATATACAATGAACGTTTGCTGTTTTGACCCAACTTAATAGACGAGCATGAAATCTAGTCACGAACTTGATTATGTATAAACCGTGCACTAGATCCATGTTCGCCGACAAAATAGAGTCAGTCTTTTTCAATAAGATACAAGCTACGTCTACCTTCCTTCCTTCTTCTAATAAATTTGTTTTTCGTAACAAAAAAAAAAAAGAAAAACTCGAGAGAAAGAAAGAAGTTCACATATCGAATGAGAAAGAGAATTGAGAGGTGTGC
Organism: Sphaerophoria taeniata; assembly: GCA_943590905.1. Taxonomy (NCBI): domain Eukaryota; kingdom Metazoa; phylum Arthropoda; class Insecta; order Diptera; family Syrphidae; genus Sphaerophoria; species Sphaerophoria taeniata. Next base: position 268,755,531 of record OX016540.1, read on the forward strand.
TTTGTCTTCTTTTATACTTACTCAGATTCAAGACATCAATTGCGGTTTATTGAAGAAAAGTAAGACTTCCTTTACAATCAGTTTTAATAGCAAACAATAAACTCTGGAGAAAGGCTAAATTTCCCATGGAGTTTGGAATGAGACGAAATAAATTTGAAACAAAGAGAAATTGGACAAGCGATTTGGGTTTTCTTCTTTTTTTCTAAAGCAGAGGCCAAGATTGACATTTCGAGTTTGTGGGATTGACTATAATTACAAGCCAATTGGGAATTTCATAGGAAACAAAGGCGCTACCAGTCGTGGCCAACTAGTAATTGGTTTTGTACTTTAAGTTTGAAATATTTGATTTGATGAACATGCAGAGAGGACGATTGACTAGATCCGTTGAAAGTTCTGTAATAGAGGGCGCTGAGCTCGTTTCAGGTCATTGATTGAAGTATGATCTTCTTCCTAAATAAAAACATGATGCTCGATACTAACGTTATTCCCAGTTAAGATTGAGGTTAAACTTTGTATTTGTAGGTATATATGACGGGTCGTTCATTTCCTAGTTTTAAGTTGGTAACGCTGGCATTTGATACGTGTCAAACTTAATTGTCATCTGAAGTGTCATAATAAAGGGTTTTCCAATAAGAGGTGTTATTTTGAATAGCCCGCTATTTCGGTAGCTGTCACTTTTGAAGCTGTCATTTTTTGACATTTGACAAGTAGAAACTACGGCATTAATAAAAATGGAACGATACACGCTTCAACAACGCATTGAAATTATTAAAATTCACTATAAAAATGGTGAAAATTTGGCAGAGACGGTTCGTAAAACTAAAACATTTTTGGTTCGTCGTGAAGCACCCAAGAGGTGATCACAATTGGCCACAGAGATCTTGTGATTTAACACTTTGCGACTTCTTCCTTTGGGGCCACGTGAAAGATAAGGTCTACGCCAACAGCCCAACGTCGATTCAAGACCTCAAAGATGGAATTCGTGAGACTATCGAGGACATAGGGCAGCCACTTTGCGATTTGGTTATGGAAAATTTCATGAAAAGGATATGGTCCTTCGTGGTCCTTCGGCGGCTATTTGGCTGATCTCTTAAAAAATGCCATTTTTTTTGAATATCAAAATAACACCTTTTATTGGAAAACCCTTTATTAGTTGAATGTTTGCCTTTTACGAAAATGGATCGCGTTAGGTTAGGTTAGGTGATAAGGAATGTGCACAGCGTGAAGCTGTTGCATACACGGGGGCCTACTGGTCCATTGTGATCCCCTATAAAAATAAGTGTTAACATCGATGCTCCTCAAAATTGCCGATTAACGTAGACTGGCTCGTTAACGAACCAGCCTGTGCTATCTATAAATTTCCTCATGTTTGCCATTGAGACCTGTGCTAGATCATCCAGTTCTCCAACAAACCTGTTTCCGAAATGACGGAGTCGGCTGGTTTGGAGGTTCGGACAGTCACAGAGCAGGTGTTTAATGGTTTCTATTTCCTCCTCATCCTGACAGCTCCTACAAAAATCGGGTGCAAATGCCCCTATCTTGTTGGCCATTGTGCCAATGGCACAGTGACCCGTTAGTACACCTATCAAGATCTTAATGTTCTTTTTACTCAGCGATAGAATATACCGAGTTTCCTTTTCATTTGTGCTAGGCCATAAACTTCTCGAGATTACGCAATCGTCCCTGGATTTCCAAGAGTTATTGGTTTTCTCTTTTGATTTAAGGTCTATCTTCCTCTTGAGTACCCCAATTGGGACAAGTGGTCCCCTAACTGAGTGGTGCTACTACTTGAGTCTGCTTCTGACCCTTTCCTGGTTAGTTCATCTACTATTTCGTTCCCTTCTATATTGCTATGTCCAGGAACCCAGCAGAGCTTAACCTGGTTAGTGTGGCAGATTCTATTTGATTCCTTCTTAAAGTTTAAAACTCTGATGTGGAGAGACTGGCAAAACACTCCAGCACCTGTTCCTGATTCCATTTTTGAACCGTCAGTGTAGAAAGGGATACGCTGTGAATTAGGATCCCAACAGGGTTGGATGCAAATAGAAAAGTTCCTATCGAAATCTAGTGAAGGGGAAATATAATCGGTGGTCTCCATCAGTCCTAGAATCGTGTCATATCTTTGTAAGATTGACCCGTGTCCATAAGTGCTGTGCCTCCAAAAACTCAGTTCTTTTAAACGAATTGCAGTTTTGGCTGCCGTGCACCTTATGAACTCATCCAGAGCCGGGAGATCCAAGATCATTTCCAACCCAGCTTGTGGTGTGGATCTCTGAGCCCCTAATATTCCTATACAGGCAACAACGCGTTAAAATCATTAAAATTTACTACAAAAGAGTTAGTTCAAACGTAGCTTCTTTTCGCCATTATCGACCGACTACAAGCAATCGGTAAACTTGTACAGAAATTCCAAGAGAGTGGAAGCGTTACTGATGTTTCAAGGCCTGTGTATGCACGTTCAGTCGAAAATATTGCATTATGCTGTAAGCTGATGCTCCGAACTCATCGATGTTCCAGCTTTCGCAGCAATTCATCGTGCCGTAAACCTCACTATCGCGTATTTTGCATTTGGATTTGCATCTCCTTCCTTACAAACGCAATAATTGAAGCCTGCTGATCATTCATAACGTCGTTGATACGCTTCTTAGGTATTGAAACAACGGACAATAAACACCGATGTTTCGAACAACATTTTCTTTAGCGATGAAGCATATTTCTCACTCGGTGGGAATATTAACAAACAAAATTGCTATATATGTGGCTCATAAAACCCACAAGTGATCGAAGAGGAGACATTGCGTCCAGAAAAAGTGACTGCTTGGTGTGCTCTATGGTCAAAAGGTGTCATTGATCCATCTTTCTCCGAAGATGCCAATGGGCGTTCGGTTAGTCAATTCGGAGCGATATGGTCGAATGATAACCGATTTTTTTTTTGGGACGGCGATTGAAGATCATGACTTGGACGATATTTAGTTCCAACAAGACCAATTATGGCTTTTTGTTTGAGAAGTTTCCTGGAATCGTAGTTTCACGTTTTGGCGACGTTACTTGGCCACCAAGATCATGCGATTTGACACCGTTAGATTTTTTTCTGTGATGGGGCTACGGAAAAGACCTCCGAACTCTTGACACATTAAAAACCAGCATTGCTCAAGTTTTGGCCGAGATATCGCCCGATATGTGCGAAAAAGTGATTAAAAAGTATCTCAAATGAATCGCATGCTGGAAAATCTCCCGAGACGGCCTTTTCAATGATATTATTTTTCACACTTATTGGTGAAATCCAAACTTTATAATGAATTAATTATTGCTTTCCTTATCAATGAAAATGTATCGGTTTGTTTGTTTTATAATTTAGTTTTACTTTCGAAACCAAAAATTAATGACCCTGTACTAGTACTTGCACCATCATAAATCGGCAACAGCGACTCCTCGAACGCCAGGAAGAACTATTTCTAACTCACTTTAAAAAACGAGGGAACAACTGCTTAAAAATATCAAGCTTGGCAACACTTTTGGAAAGTGTTCGGAAAATGTCTCATTATATTACGTTGTACCTGTCAAAATTAAAACGAAAGTAAAAAAGATCTGTTCGTTCACAATGTTGTTTATTAACTCTGCTAATTTGATATAAATGTTCATGCCGCAAATACTTTTCTACTGTTAGGTACATTTTCGGTGCATCAAGAAAATGAAACGCATGTCGTTTTGTTCTTGGATTAGCAAGTACCTAATCTAACACTGACGGCTTCATTTGCAGCATGGTGATAATATTTCTGATTATGTAACCCCAATCGAAGTGCGAATTCCGTTTGACATCGTTCACTCAGAACCGAACTGTTTGTGAATTGCTTTCGTTTTTTAGTTCAGAAATTATTTTAAACTGTCAAACAGGTATACATTTTGTGTGTTGAACTTGAAAGGTTTTCAGACAAAATAATTGTTTCTACCTGTGTCATTAATTTCTATTATTTGAGTGTAAAAAGTTGTTTCAACCGCTCGAAGTAATTTCGAACACATTTGAATTGCAACTGGAGAAGTGGGAACCCCCTTGATGCTCCTTCAGAGTGTCGTACTATTTACACTCAATTTATTTACTTAAAACACTTGTTTATTCTAACGAATGTGTTTTTCTTCTGATGATCATTCAAACGAAAATCAAACAAAAGTTAGAAGCAGCCCAAACAAAGATGATCTCTAAAAACATTTTGATTATATTCATTCAATGAACGGAATTGACGTTTTCTATACAAAACACAACACACTTTTATTTGCATTTGAGCAAAAAAAAAAGAATGTTTTTATTAGATTATCATAAATGCGTGCTGGTTCTGTTTTTATACAATCAACTGTGTAGTACGCTAGTCTCTGTATAATAAATGTTCAAGAGATTGTCCATAGATTGCCCCCGAAGGCAATGACCAGTTTGTTATAATCTACAAGCTTTGTTCACATGCATAAAACGTTAGTTTTACGTGTGTGGAAGTGAAATTGAACTGTAAAAGCAAAATAAATGCGCATGCAAAAAATTCGTATCTATGCAGAGGTATCCATATCAAACTTTGGGGAATATTAAGGAGAAAATGTCAACATAGGAGTGGACATCGACTGTGAGGAAAACATTTTGACACTTTGGCCTGGGGTGCGACATTGCCTTAAAGGTGTTTTATAACGTGTAAATCTGTGGGTTGCGTTATTTATTTGATGGTATCACGATACGTAACCGAAAGTACATGCGCATTTGATTTGAATAGAATCCAAATAGGCATTTGGTAACATGCAAACATTTCATACATACGAGGGGCAAGTAAAAAATAAGGTTCCCACATTTTTTCAGGTGTAAGGCATTTTTTATTGCAATAAATATGTATACCATCTGAAAGCTTGTATTTCAAACTATTTTTCTACATAGTCGCCAGATCTTTCAACGCATTTTTTCATACGAGTTATCCACTTCTGAAAACCCGCTTCGAAGAACTCCGCCGCTAGGTGACTTACTTGGTACTTGGTGACCGCTTCCTTCACCTCTTCATCTGCACTGAAGCGTTGTCCACCCAAGTGTTGCTTCAATTTCGGGAACAAGTGGAAGTCGCTGGGAGCAAGATCAGGGCTGTAGGGGGCATGATCAAGCAATTTCCTCCCGCTCCTTTGCTCGTCGTGAACATCTGTGCGTCCTTCGGAGAACTCCCTGCACCATTTGCGGACGTGCTGGACGCTGATGCAAGCTTTGCCATAAACTTCTTCCAACTGTCTATGAATTTCAATAGGTGTAAGCTTCTTCGCGTTTAAAAATCGAATCACTGAACGGATTTCACACCTGGCGGTGACGGCGATTGCGGGCTCCATCGCGGATGGCTGTTAGACTGGCACTAAGCTTCGCAGTGATCTTCCAGGTAGTTGGAATGGAGTGGGGGGGGGGGGGGGATCAACAACGAAGGCGGTGTTGCCGGATTTCTCCTATAATCTCGCGCGGCGAGGGTACAGCGTTGGGAACCTTATTTTTTACTTGCCCCTAGTACATATAACATGAATGTATACCCATCCCAGCTAGAATTAAATGGACATATTTTCTTTTGGAAGAAGCTGTGGTGGTAAACGTATCATATCTAACAAGAATTCATTTTTTGCGGTTAAATAAAGCTACTTTCATATTGACAGCTGCATTATCACCGTTATAGTTTGACACAAAATTGAATAACACCCTGCCTGGTGATCGTGAAAGAGTTAAAGGAACATGCGAAATTATTTTCATGAGACTTTTTTTGGAATCCAGTTTACTCAAAACGTCAGTTGAGTGACATTTTTCACGAAAGAAGGAAATTAAAAACAGCTGCCGATAAAAGGATTGTTACTGCAAATAGAATTGACATAAGGTGTGTTTTTTTGGCAAAGCTATCCGTATCCGCAGTAGTAGACTACATGTATTACAAATACAACACGATACTGCCGATAAAAGTAGAAGTAGAATCATACTGCGGATAGAATTTAGAAAAATTCAATAAATCGTCTTTAAAATTTAACAACTGCGGATGCGTTTTTTGGTTAATCCTACTGCACTGCGGATAGATTTGCCAATTGACATTACGGTACTTCGCACATGAATGCAACGAACAACAGAAACATAACAGTACTGACGATTGAGGCCACAGATAGACACATAAAAAAAAGTACATAACATAAACCTACGTGGCACATGAGAAATGAAGGGTTTTTCAATTGGCGCGGGTAGATTTTGGCGCCCCTTGGCGGCCATTTTGTTTTTGATGACATCTGTCAAATCTTTTGTTTATTATTTAGTTTTTTGTAGTGTCCGTGGCTTAGTGGTTAGGTGCATTCGCTGCTAAGCAGAACGTCGTAGGATCGAGTCCTACTCGTGCCCATAGTTTTTTATTTCATCTTTCACGCCTGCCTCTACCAGATCTTACTCTGAATAGAGTAGAATAAAATTTCTATTTTCGTTCGACTCTCGAATTTTTTGTTGATACAATTGAAAGCTCTTGTGTATCTCGAACACGTTTTGCTCTTCAAATACCATTTTCATTACTTCGTACATGAAAATAAAGAAATAGTCCTCGCATGATGTGAAATTTTGTTTTTTTAATGACCCATGGCCCTTTATTTGGGAAATTCTACTTTACTCTGGATAGATTTGCCAAAAAAAACGCACCCAATGACATCAAAGGGCACGGTAGTGCCCAGCCAAGTTCTAGCACTACTCCCTTTTTACAGGATCGAACTCAAGCACATTTTTAACCCCCCATAACTTTTGAACCCATAGAGTTAGAAGCATCAAATTTAAATTACGTGTTGACTTCATGGAGACAATGGCCCTGTAATAAAAATAATTTTGTGGAACCACTACTTCCTGAGATATTGAACATTAAAAATTTTAAAAACCGTAATTGACTGACTGACTCACTGACTGACTGATTATCAAAATTATGAAGCACTTCCAACAATATCAGAATCTTGAAATTTGGTACAATGGGAGGTTTTTGGGGTGTATACAAAGGAAAAAAAATCGAAAATTGCAATTTGCTCATTCTGGGGGCGTGGTATCCGCCCACTTTCTAAAACTAGTCGTAGGATCTTGAAATTCGGAATTCTAATAGGGTTTTGGTTGAATATAAGGCAAAATATAAGTAAAATATTTTGGTTTCATTTAGGGGCGTGGTTTCCGCCCACTATCTTAAAACGGTCGTAGGATGTTGAAATTTGGAATCCTTGTAAGGTTTTGGTTGAATAACATGAAAAAAATGAGAAAAAAATCTATTTCCATTTAGAGGCGTGGTATCCGCCCACTTTGTTAAAATGGTCGAAAACGTTTAAGTTCGAAATTCTAATAGGGTTTCGGTTGAGTATAAGAGAAAATATAAGTATAAAATTGCAGTTTAATTAAAGGGGCGTGGCTGCCACCCACTTTCTTTAAATAATCTTAGGATGTCGAAATTTAAAATTCTGGTTTGTTTAACTTCATAAAACTCCATGAGTAAATATGTGAAATCAGAAAAAAACATTAAATGTAAAAAAAGAGCCAAGTTCTCTTATGTGCGAACAACACTGTGTAAAAAGTCAGCCACCAAAAGAAATGAGATCTAAAAGAACGCCAAGTTCTTACATGTAAAAGTGTTATATTGAATATTTTAAATCATAGGAGATAATACAAGAATATTAAAAGAAAATAGAAAATAGTTTGGATGAAAATTTACAAGTTCACTTGGCAAGTTTTCGTTTGATGCGTGATTACTAACATTTTAAAACTTGACTAGTGAGCTGCTTTGTTTTGAAAATTAAATCACTTTGTTACCCTCAAGAATAAGAAAATATTCCTGAGGCCATAATCAATGGAAAGGGCTAGATGAAGATTCAACTTTCTCCATATTATTTTAAATAATGGTCGCGTGTTTTAGAATATTTGTACCGATAGGTTTTTATTTTTTAACAAGAATCAAAAGCAACCTTAAATCATATTTTTTATACAAAGTTAGTACGTGAAATTCATAATAAATATTCGATGAATATTTTTTGAAGAGAAATCTTGAAACGATTAACAATTATTGCATACAGACTCTCTTGCTAAGCCTTTCCAATAGCTTAAGGGGGTTTACCATTTGCTGTTATTTCTATCGTGCTACGATAAAATTTCTACTTTTTTTTTTAATTTAATTTATCGTGTAATTTAGTCGCAATAAAAAAATTTCTATAATCATTGTTTTATTTTTGTTTAACATGAAATTAAAAGATATTAATCTTTTCTGTATCTAATTTAAATATAATTACAATGACTTATGTATGTGAGAGGGAGCGTTCACGTTCATGTATTATGTAACGCAATTTTTGAATATTTTTGACACCCCTCCCCCCTTGCAACGCACCGTAACGTTTATCTGTACACCCCTCCCCCTCTCTCAAAGTTACGGAACACTGAAGTCGCCATAAATACCCTCGTCGCAAAAAGTTATGTTATAGTTTTTATCCTTGGTATAATTTGAATTGCCTTTACGGTAATAATAATGCGCAACACCTGCGTATTTTGTTTATTTTTTATAAATTACTACTGTTCTGTCCACGGGTTCGCTAGCCACTACGATTCTTTCATCACTGGCACCTGGAGTGTGGACGAAGACGGTTCTGGAATTGATAAGCCACTTGCATCAACTTCGTCTTCGTCGAGCCAGTCAGCATACTCAGACGATGTTTCATAATGACGCAGTGTTGTAAAAAAGACTTCCCCCCGCCCCTGTAACTCATCGTAACGTTTTACGAGAAACCCCCTCCCCCCAATTGCGTTACGTAATACTTGAACGCCCCCGTAGATCAAAATGTTATTGACCTTTCTTTTGTGTGAACTGGGCGCAGTAATTATTTCAAATACTAAGATTCTAAACGAGTTCCACAGAAATAATTAAAAACTTGTCGATTTCTTACACACCAACGCTCAAGCCTTTCTTCAACTTGAGTCACAAGTTTTAGCTGACAGATGGACCAAAATCACACTAATAATAATTCTATGTAGTGGACTTTGACGGGTAGGACCACATGGACCTTCGGTCTGACAAAATTTCTAATTTACAGCAGGCGATTTGATTCCAGAGTGAAGTCGATTCTCCTCATAGTCCTCATGAGACCTCGGAGACGGGTGTTTCCGATGTAGTGTCTGGGGGCGCGAAATAAGGCCCCAGGAAAAAAGGCCTATAAACAAAAAAAAATTAAATAAGGCCCCAAAAAAAAAGCACACAAAACAACAACAACAACGAAATTTCTCAAATTTTGGGGTTTTCTTTAATTTTTTTGGGGATTTTTTTCATTTTCTTTTGGGGCATAATTTCACTTTGAAATAAAGTTTTGGGACTTAATTTTATTTTAGTTTAAAAACAATTTGGGGCTTTATTTCATTTTTTCAAAATTAACTTGAAAATGCATTACCAAGTTTGTCTAATCGAGGACCCAAAGCTTGTTGGAGCTAATTGTGTAATTTGTGAGGATTTGCGGGCAAATATTTTGCTGTTGCCTTGTAATGATCTTAAGATTTGCAATGAATGCAACCTTAAAATTCAAGCCGAGTCCATTGTAGATGGTCAGGAGAATTACAAGTGTCCTTGTTGTAGAGAAAATGTTCAAGATACAATTCAAGTACCTATTTGTTTAAAGATTTGTGGTGACATCGCCTTAAATAAAGTTTTTTATGAAAAAAACAAGTTTTTACCTTCCTATTTTCGCAATTTTGGTAGTAAGGTACAATTACGGAAGAAAATTTGCCCAAAAGAGAATCAATTTGGCGCGTGAAAATAAAAAAAATCGCGCGAATTCTCTTTTGGGCAAAATTTTTTCCGATCGCTTCGCTCGCTAGCAATTGCACCTGCTGTTTTTGTTTCAAACTACAATTTTTAAGACATATTTCACTGATTTTGGAGTAAAGGTTTAATAACAAAACAAAGTAAATGGTTATTACGTGTTCAGCATGAACTATAATTAGACATCTGCTGAACTTTCTATAAATAAAAAAAGGTCTTTCTGGTGGAGCTATTAATGCAATTAAAACAACTCAGTAAAATGAAAGTGGGTTCAAGTATAGTGTTCTTGTAACATTCCCAGCTCTTACCGAATCCCTAAAAAGGGTAAAAGCACAGATAATAAATTTATACAGATGTCTCACCCTTATGGCGAGAAATGATATATGAAACTGAAAGCTATCAAAAAAACAGCTTTTTCCAAAAGCTTTAACACATTCACTAAATGCATTCAAAATCTATTTTCGCTCGCCTCATTGCCTTTAAATGAATACTTATGCAAGGAAAAAAGCTTTCAAAAGCTCCTTGTCTGTTAAGGCGTTGTCTGTTAAGAGCAAAAAGTGTTTCATTTTTTTCTGCAGGGATGAGACATCTGTATAAGTTTATTATCTGTGGTAAAAGCTTGAAAATGTTAAAAACTTTCTACTCAATTTATTGTTTGACAAAAAATTATCTAAAATCAACCACAAAGGTCAGAAGACCCGAATTTGATTTCGCAACTTATGATCCACCAAAGTGAGTCAGTAGTCTCAAATTCAAATTCTGCCCTTAAGACCCACAATTCTGTGGTCTCAAGGAAAAAACGCCAAAGTCGATTTTCAACATTTTTCAGGAGAGCCGTTTAAAGTTTTTATGAAAAGTGCAAGATTAAAAATTGCTAAAGAATATTATTGGAGATTTAATCGCCTTGAAACTAGCATAGAATTGAAGGTATATTAATTCAAATTCGCCCCTTATGACCCCCCCAGTTTCTATTCTACTAAGAGTCCTTGTTGCAGGGAAATTGTAAAGGTCACATTTCAAGCATTTGTGTAACAGTTTGGGGTGGTATTTCATAATCTTACTAAGTTATTTTTATGAAAAAGACAAAGGGCCTTATTTCATTTATTTTGGGGGTTTGTTGCAGGGAAATTGTAAGAGCCACCATTTGAGCGTTTTTGGAACAGTTTGAGGTGATATTTCATTATCTAACTAACAGTTTTTTTATGAAAAAGACAAATTGGGGCTATATTTCACTGTTTGGGGCCTAATTTCATTACCCCAATTTGGGGCCTTATTTCATTTTTTCTTTGGGGCCTTTTTTCCTGGGGCCTTATTTCGCAGAGTCTTAGGCAACTGAGTAAGAGCATGCTTCACCTTTATCTGGCATAACCAGACTGCTGTTCATACCAATTAACTGAATTAGAGGAGACAAAGGAGACTCTGTGATATACCCACTACCACTATTTAAAAACGCTTGGCTTCGTACAACTAGATTCAATACCTTACCATCATCCGAGCTTCCACTTGGGTGCTGGAAGAATTGGCTATCAGAAAGAAGAGAGGGAAGGCGCCCAGCTTTTTGAATGAAAATTGAGTGAAAGCTAACATCACAGAGTTGAAGCTCTCGAACAGAAGCGCTACAGTTTGGATGTCATATCCCTGTGACGTAGTTTGTTAATACTTTCAATTGGCATACAATGCAAATTGGCTTTCAATGCAAAAGCAAGAAACATACCCTTGATTTTTTGATCCACTCTACCATTGCTTTAACTGCATTAAAAGAGCCTTTGGGCCAAGTTGCCGCAACTTCAATTTTTAGCACCGAATGATTCAATTGATTTGTTATTCGAGTTCCATTCCTACTGCTGATCAAAAAGCTAAAAGTCAATAACCCTTCAATTTTATAGCATTTTGATTTTTATTACCGGACGATAACAAGCCATAAATAAGATGGGCAGGTATGTGGATAATTGTGGATAATTTAGAAATAAAACAAAAATTGGTCAGCCCATCGTCTTTTTTGTTATTAAATTGTAATTGCTACTTAATCCCATTGCAAACCTGCATAAAAAAAAGACTTTCCAATTCTCATTCTCTCAATAAAAAAAAAAAGAAAAGCCTCACGATTGTGTTTTATAATTACCTTGAGTACACCCAACAATTCATCAACATAGGTGAAGATGAAACTCGTTAAATTTATCAAAATGTATCTATTTTTTTTTTGTATGTTTGCATGTTAGCAGAAAATAAAATGTCTCCATCTCTCTCTCTCTCTCTTTCTCCTTATGTAGCTTGTACATTCTACAAGAACGTGTCGATTGATCCGTATCACAATGAATTCATTAGTCATTTCCGTCCTCTGGATCGTGGAATGGAATTGAGATTGGAATGAAACGCTGTGTTCGTTTACAGTTTGGTGGTTCTCGTACACATAAACGAAATTCTCGGTTGACAGTTGACATTATAAGAGAATCTACTACTTTTTTGCTTTTTTTAGATGAGAAACAATGTCGTAGCACTATTTTTCTCTCCGTGTACTTTATATCCATCCACGAACAACAACACAATTTGAAAGTCAACAAAATTTTATTGTTGTAGTTTCTACTTTTTTTTATGGTTAACAAACATCAATCAAATGTCAGTGTCAAGTTAGTTGTCGGCCATTAAACAAGTGCTAATGTCAGCTTAGTTCTGTCATGAATACAATGGGGTGAAATCGTGGTTTAAAAAGAAAACAAAAAACAAGATCTCTCTGACAACGTTTGGAAATAAGTCTTCATTTTTTAACGGTTTTATTTTAATGTAAGCTTGATCGATTTCGAATTGAAAATTGACGTGTTGTTGTCTTTGTAATGAATGAATGAATTCAATTACAGATACTTAAGTACTAGTACTTGGAGTTTGGAAGCACAAACTCACATTCCTAAAAGTTCTGGTAAGTACTGGTTTTTGGTACTTGGAAGTTGGAATACTTCAAAAAGTACTGGCATTGGTACATGTAAAGTACTTTATATAGGGTGTCTCAGTAAAAGCGCACTTTTTAAAATTGGAATATTTTTTTTCATGCAAGTGGCAACTCTGAAATTTGACATATGTCACCTCTGTTAAGAGCTGAACAGAATGCAGTCGCCGGACGACTGGCGACTAATCTGACAGCTGTCAAAAATTCGCCTTCCAGATCGCTGAGAAATTTTGTGAACACAATAGTCGCGCGACGGGCTCAGCGTTGCCGAAGTGTTTAAATTTCTCTGTGGCCCCAAAAAATTTAAAATGGCCCTCTAAAAAGTGTTAAAACCAACAACATAACATCTATTCATATGCACTAAGATTTCAATTCTTCAGTGAGGATAGCGAGTTAAACAGTTTCTCAGCTGAGAACTGATATTTTTTGTCTGGGAAAATATTTAAGATTCAATTTCTCACTTAGTCGATTTGACGCTACTGATGTATATGAAAGAATAACAACAATTTGTGAGGTAACCGAAGCTTTTTTCAATGAGGAGTGAGGTCTGAGATTTGCCTCAGTCAAAGTGAAATTGAGATCTCAGAGAGATGTCGTAAGGCGGAACTGGCCTATTGTATATAAGTCTGCATTTCTGTGATATCCCACTTCTCACTGACTCAAAACTGGTATCAGTGGCATTTAAAATAATTTTAAAATATGCATTATGGCCCTGAAATAACGAAAATGATCCGATTTCAAAAATAAACTCGGCAACGCTGGACGGGCTATCAAGGAAACGACAACACGAAATTAAAAAAAAAAAATGTCAAACTTGACGCGCGACTAAGTTGAAAAAAATTCAACTTTTGGGCGTCGGCGACGAACGACGCATTATGTTGCAAATGGGCGACTGCCATACAAATTTCACATTTTGACAGCTGTCAGATTAGTCGCCGCTCGTCCGGCGACTGCATTCTGTTCAGCTCTTTAGTTCCGATTATTAAAAATGGGGCGCTTTTCGAAAGAACAACACGGTATAATTGTAAAAACTCTTTACAAAATTGGGAAAGTTACGCTTCGCAAATTTTCAGCCGAGAGAGTGCACCTAATATGTCAACCATTCAAAGAGTGGTCAAAAAAATTTGAAGAAACTGGGTCAATTATGGATGATAAGAATCCTTTGCGTCAACGTACTGGTCGGTCTCTTGAAAACATTGCTGCTGTAAACGAGAGTGTTGCCAAAAACCCGAAAACATTAATTCGATAGTGACTGTGAACGGCATTCGTTACAGGAATGTGATAACGGACTTCTTGTGGTCTCAACTGGACGGCATGAATCTGGACAACAGGTGGTTTCAGCAGGACGACGGGGCTCAACCTGCCACACCGCGCATAAAGCATTCGACTAATTGCAGCAACGATTTCCAGAACACAATATCTGACGAGCTTATGGCTTATGATGTCAATTGGCCTCCAAGATCGTGCGATATAACACCGTGCGATTTTTTTCTTGGGGTTTTTATGAAATCTCGGGTTTATGCGAATAAACCCGAAACAATTCCTGAGCTTAAATTGGATATCCAACGTATCATTGGTGAGATTTAGCCACATCTCTTTGCAAAAGTCATTGAAAATTTCATGAAGAGTAATGGCCTGTCATCGGAGCCGGGCACTCTTACTGAGACACCCTATACTTACAAAATAAGGAGTTTTCTTTAAAGTACTAGCAGTAACAGTACTAAAAGTACTTGAAGTACGCCAGTACCAAGTGCTTGTACTAGAAACATACCAAAGTAAGTTTGGGTAAAGAAAATGTTCAGAACCAAAGTGTCTCTTAAACTTGATGTTGCCTTTTGTTATTTTATAATGAACACGCAACTCAAGGGGTTTATAATCCCTTTTATATGCCAAAGCACAGTGCGAGCGTTAGGGAAAGTGGGATAGACGGAAAGGGTTTATGATGAGGTGTCGGTTAACATTGGTTTTGAATTCCTGAAAATTGCAATAACTGGGGACGACTGGAAGAGAGTTCTACATTCGCGTAGTACGGCTAAGGAACGATTCTCTGTACTTTTTCATAACTAAAACAAAATAAATAGAGTGGCGCGACAGCTCTTGAAGAGCCAAGACCTAAGTGACTTACTCTCATCAACAATTCTCTGGGTGCGTGTGAAGAATTGAGGGGACCTACAATTTAACGCCGATTTCGAACGGCAAAGTTGAGAAGCACTTTTTCATGACAGATTTATACCCTTGGAAGTTTTGTCAATTCTTCGCAAGAGGCAGTGCCCGTGAAAGATGAAATAAAAACTTTATGGGTACGAGTAGGACTCGAACCCACGACGTTCTGCTTAGCAGCCAACGCACCTAACCACTAAGCTACGGGCACCCAGTGAAGGTGAATGTTAAACTAATGTGCCATCTTCATTAGAGACGATCGACAGTTTTGGACCGTAATTGAGTTTGTAGAGACAGAGTCCAGGGATTTTATAGCTGCCTGACTATCTGAGAAAATCCGGATATCAGATGTGGATACCACGTTTTCTCTGAGTCAGGACAGGACCTCCTTCATCGCCAAAACTTCTGCCTGAAACACGCTACAAAGATTTGGAAGGCTTAATGAGAGACTTAGTTTTAGTCGTTCGGAGAACACACCTGCACCAACCCCATCATTGGTTTTCGATCCATCTGTATATAAGTGCATTGCCTCGTCTTCCAGGAATGTTTTATTTTCCCAAATGGATCTGGAAGCTATAGAAGTTTGGAAGTTTCTATCGAACTGTAGTTGGGGAATGGTGTAGTCTGTGTGCTTTGGAATTGATTCTAGATAATTAAGAATAACAGAGTGACCAATGTTATTGTTAGTCCAATGTGAAGAGACAATCAGGCGAATAGCAGAACTAGTAGCTATTTGTTTGCTGATTATCTGATTATTTCCAGCGGTGTCAGATAGAGTAGGATGTCTATTGCCGCAGATGGGGTCGTACGAAGTGATCCGCTTATACTTAGGCATACTGAGCGTTGGACTTTACAAAATGCAACTGTTGTAATCCGCACATACATTAAATATCGCTGACTGCTTCGATCTGCTGTTCATCGATATTAAGAAGGCTTTTGATAACGTCAAAACAGAACTCAACTGTATTGCTGGCCCTGGCTCCCCATAAGCACAACGCAAGAGAGTCTAGAAAGAAATCCGAAAGCACAACACCCTGTGTAGATTGCATGTTTCGAAATGGAAATTTCGAACATAAATCAATTGAATTATTTAATAATGTTAGAAAGTTGGAAAAGTTAAAACAAATAACGTTATGTCTATGTTTTAATTTTGTTTTATCTTTAGGTGAATTGATTCATCAGCGGGTAACGGGTTGCTATCAAAGGAATCCGATTATATATTTCTGTTTGTAATTCGCATTCGCAACAAAAGCGCACTAAAATGTAAATGACCTGCAAGACTTATTCCATTCGAATTACGATACCAGTGAAGAGGATTATACAACATTGAAGATGGGGCAGGTAAGCCAACTATGCTGATGAACATTTTGTTCTTTTCCTTCAAATGATGTTAATCGATGGGTTTCGAGTCAAAAAAATGCCTGCTTTAGAGGCAATGTTGATCGGAGATGAATTCAATGAATCATAACGTTTTTTCTTGAGAACAAAAATAATCCAAATCAGCTATGACTCAGTTAATTGGAAAATCAGTCTCCAGAACAGAAGTTCCAATCTCAAGATAAAAACAAAGAGGATTTTTGTTCAATTCAATTTGCAATGAAAAAAGGTTTATTATGATTCCCGCACATGCACATTTGAAACTCAAGACAGAAAACCACCTGCTCCTGTTGATAGTTTTGTGAATATCATCACAACCCTTGTTTTGGAGATTAATTGAGCGGAACGTAGAAGACGTGAGAACGGTAAAAAGACGAAGACAACAACTTGACTCGATTGTCATACCTACTTGTTGAACAGAAAAATATAGGGGGTCGAGTTTTAAAAGCATTTAGAACCTTGATTGTTAATTGACATAATTACTTTTATTTGCTTATTTGACGAGTTCACATACATTTTATTGGTTTTCCTTCCTCCCTATTTAAACATTATTTCGTAATAAAAATAAAAAAAGTTTGACTTTCTTCGTGTAGATGTCATAATTGACAATGTTTACAAAATAATTACCTTCAGTACCAGTGCGCTCTATTTTGTCGGCCATCTTTCTTGTTTTCAACAAGATGAACACTTCTTTTTTTCAGTAGATAATGCTCTTTATTGTTCGGTCAAATTTGGCCGAGCGAAAAGACCGCGCTTTGAACACGCTCAGGGCACTCTGAACGAAAAATTGAATACGATTTTTTTCAACCTCTGAACTCTCCGAGTGAAACTTTGAACACGGAACTTTTTTTGACAGTCCAAGGTCTGCTCTCAACGAATGTTTGAAAACGCGTAGAGACGTCAAAATAATTCGGCGGAAGGAGTCAAATGTGAACATCGTCTAAAGTGTTTGAATGGTGTCGTTCATGTTTGAGTTGCTGAACGTACAAAAAATAACCAATCAGCAATCAGCTGTCACTTGAAGTGTTGATAGACTGTGGTCATTTGTGACCGTTTAAAGTCATACGTCTCAGTGAATAGTTGACACACACATTAATTCCATTAACATTTATTTTTGTGGAATATATTTGATTCAACTTATAAAATTAATTGTGGTTTTATGCCAACTATACATTAAACGCGAATATCCGCATATTTGTAGTTCAAACTGTCAGAGGAATTGCAGGACGATGTTAATGGAGGACCACAAGAAAGGTCCAAAATCTTCTCATTGACTTTAAAATAGCACATTAGACATTACATTCATTAACTTTGAGGAATGTTTGGGTAAATACGGGCAACTACACCAGCGCCGAGATCAGACGATTGTTAAGAAAGCAATTGAGTGGAAAAGCCGTCTATCGATCAACTAAGGTAAAACTATATAACACCCTCATCATCTCAGTCTTGCTGTATGGTGCAGAAGCATGGCCCCGTGTGCATTGATGGGGAATGGAGAAGGAGCTTCAACAGCGAACTTTAGAGGTTGTACAACGACACGGACCTAACCAGAAGGGTCAAAGTCCAGAGATTCAGATGGCTCGGTCATTTAGAGCGGATGGACACCACTGCTCCGGCCTGGAAAGCCTTAAACACTATTCCCAAGAAACGAAGAAGTAGAAGAAGACCATGACTGAGGTAGCGCAACCAAGTGGAAAAGGACCTCAATCAACTTGGAGTGCAAAACTGGAGACAGCAAGCTAGGAACCGAGCTGGATGGCCGAAACTGGTGGTTGAGGCCCAAGTTCACAACAGACTGTTGCGCCACCTTAAATATGTAAGTAAGTTGGATAAACTTACTTACTTATGGTGGCGCTACGGTCCAGGTCGGACCAGGGCCTCACCCAACAAACATCTCCAGCCAGCTCGGTCCCTAGCTTCCTGTCTCCAGTTTCGCACGCCAAGTTGGTTCAGGTCCTCCACCACCTGTGTGCTCCATTTGAGTCGCGGTCTTCCTCTTCTGCGACGTCCTTCCGGGTTGGATTCAAAAACTCTACGAGCCGGAGCATTATTTTCCATTCGCTCAACATGACCCAACCATCTAAGTCGTTGGACCTTAACTTTTCTGGCTAGGTCAGTGTCGCTGCACAGCTCGTACAGTTCTTGGTTGAATCTTCGTCTTCATTCTCTATTAATGCATACAGGACCAGAAATCATTCGAAGAATTTTTCTCTCAAAACAGCCCAAAGCGTTTTCATCGGATGCTGTCATAGTCCATGTCTCTGCGCCATACATGAGTTGGATAAACTATTCAACATAATAGCAACAGGTTGGCAATAAAGTTCGCCGAGGACCGTATAAACGAGAATGTACCAAACTAATTGGGCCTGTAACGGAACCCATGTTCCTCCCTCTTCAACTTTTCGCTTTCACAGGTCTACAGGCCCCTAAGAAAGATCCAGGTTGCAAGCTGAAGATGGTACCCAGGCTACGGCTACGCGACATGCTTGCTTTGACAAAGCTATGCTCGATTGAAGGGGGGGGGGGTACTTGTAGGTACTTAAAGAATGGAACCCGAAGATGAGGAGTGGAAGGTCGCCGACACACTTCTTTGTCGAACAGAACCTTTGCGAGCTGGTAGAATTGTAGTAGTAGTAGTAGTACTCCCTGATGCTGAATAACGCCAGTAATCAATCAGAAGCAAACGATTAAGAAAATCGAAATAAGTTCAACAATTCACGACGCGACGCGACGTAAAAAAAGACTGGACCTAAGATGCTTTGAATACATTTTTATTTTAAATAGAACTCAATGAGGCTCTTAGAAGTAACCTACCTACCCTGTTGCGATCTTATTTGTTCAAAAGAAATCAACCGAACGACAGGTGTTCGTTTATGATAGATGTTGTCTTGTTGGTGGTTTTATTCCCAAGCAAAAAAAGAACACAAAAAAAAAGAAGACGAAGAAATAACAAAGTGAAGACAAAAAAAATATATATACATTTCAAACAATTTTGTATCTCTCCTTTCAACAGTAGAGCCCTGAAAAAACATACAACTTCTTCCCTTTTTCTCTTCTCTTACTTTACGTTACGAAAAACAAATCTTTATTGGAAGGAGCTTTGATACTTTTTTCCCTATTCATACTTTGTTGTTTATCACCGTTCTTAATGAGTGTGGATCTAGTCACAAATGAATAAAAATTGTGAACACTGGACCCTCACCCACTTGGAACAGTAACTTTAAGGTATGTTTTTTTTTATGGCATGCATGCGCAAACCTCAAAATAACAGTATGTCATCACTTTTTATTCAACTCTAATTACTATCTGTGTTCAATTAAAAACAAAACAAAAACGCGGGAACACGAAAGAGTTACCGATAAATTTATGCCGAAAAAAAAGCACACACACTGCGAGCGAAGCGTTGGCGGTGTAGATTAATGTTGGCGATGGCTAACCACTCGCCAAACCAAACCGAACGGATCATCAACACGCATACATTAACATAATCAAAACCGGAATACGATACAAACAAATGAGATAATCACATCAAACGAAGTCGTTACTCGTTTAAATTTATGATTTATTTTGTTTTCAAAAAACAGTCGAATTCGCAATTTTCGAACAAATCGCTTGGAACAAATTTTAAAACTCAATTATAGGACGGAAATGTACACTCGATACCCGAAAACACGATCGCACACGTTCACTTGGTAACAGAATTAAAGTTTAAATTGTCAAACAGCCGTAAGATTATATCACCTCGTTTTTTTGATAAGTTGTCTCGTTCACTCGAAAAAACAAATACTTTTTTTTTTTGCAAACGAAACGATTTTAAGTTTTTTTCTTTTAGCTTTTCTGAAAAATCTCCAATTAATTACAAAATTTCAACACATTCAAATAAGAATGGGTTAGAAAGTCAAGCCTCCAGCTATCTCTGTCTCTGTGTTTTTTCTGTGAAGGTATTTCTTTTTTACTTGTTGAAAAAAAAATAATAATACCTACACAAACCTTTTTCTAGCAAACTGTTATAATTGAGTAACAAAATCACATTACACAGAAGACAAACTGTCCTAACAACCAAACCTAAGAAAAAATAAACAACAACAACAACCTACCTATTTCTTTGAAAATGGCTGCGTCGTTGTGGTCGCTCGCCGCTAAGCTAAGTGAAGTTAGCTGGTAATGGTATTTGCAATTGTTGCACGCCGATTCTGTTTGTATTTGTCATTTCGTCAAATACAATATACAGACACACACACACAAAGCTACAGGCAATAATTTTATTTTTCTTTGTCTCTCGCTCTCTCTCTCACGAAAATCTTTCACTTTACATTTTCTCTCGCACTCATGTTTGCTTTTTTTTTGTTTGTTTCAATTTTTTTTTTCCAAATCTTTTCTGAAGTTTGCTTCAATTTTCTTTTTACTTGTTTGGTGGATCACTTTTTTGACACAAGACACACTTTTTTATTTGTTTTACAAACACTTACACACAAATAGATATTTTTCAGCTTTCAAGTGTATGCGTGAGATTCTTTCAATTCAACGATTTTCATTTGATACACACACATTATCACATTTATCTCGATCTTGAAAAAAAAAGAAGGAACAAAGGGAATGTACACGATTTTTTCTTCGAAGAATTGTAGGTACTCGTAAGAAAATATTTTTTTTCTTTTTTTTTTAATTTCGGATTTATTAAGTTTTTCTATTTTCCGTTATATTGAGAATCTTCATTCCAACAGCACTTTTTTGCATTTTCATCTGTTTTCCATGTACTCAACAAGTGTCAATGATCGGTGTCGCTCTGTCTTCTCTTTCTATCTGCCTACGTTCCGTTTAATTAAACCTTTTAATATTCTCTTTGGTTTTTTTTTCCAACATTTGAACATGTCAAAGTTCTGTTTATCAACTTTTCAGAAAACATAAACGTTGTAAAAGTTTTCGTTTTATTCACATAAGCACATTTGAAAAAAAAAAAACCGAAATTAATTCAAATGAGAAAACACAAACTCGGTGCAATGATCCCAACGTTGGCAACTCTCTTATAAGACTAAACTTCAATATAGAATTGTTGAACCGCTAGAGACGAAGATTGCGGCGTCGTTCATCGTTTCGTTTGGTGCTACGTCAGTATCGGTGTCTGTCAGGCTGTATGTTGGATCGAGAGCTCGGGCGCTAGCTAGCGACGACGACGACTTCGGGGTTCAGGAGAAAAAAAAAACAAAAAATAAAAGAAAGGAGTGATGGTTTGCTAGTGGTGGTGGAGTGGATTAGTTGCTGAGCATTCACTTGGTACGCGATCATTTTTGTTGGCTATGTTGGTGTCTCGTTCTATTGCTCACGTTATTATGGGAAAGAATCGTGACGTGATGTGCTTATGTAGGGGTGACGATAGACTTGGTGGTAATTTCATGGCACATATCAAAAAAGTCATGTGTGCAATACATTTTAGATGAATTGTGCATTTCGGGGTTGTTCTGGAATTTTGTCTAATTGTTGAATTGCAATAGGGATTCAAAAATCAAAACCACAAGACAAATGCGTCGCAATATAAGGGTCATTTACTTTAAGTTGTGTAGTCTGTAGGAAATTATGAACATTAGGTCACAGCCACAAGTCATTCAACCATCCTTAAAGTTTGAATTTGTTTTGTCATTTTTCGGTTTGTAGATTTTGAGATTTCTTATAGTTCTGTAGGCATGTATCTCCAGGTGTGTGCGTTATTTTAATTTCGATATTAAACAATAGTTGATTTTAATCGTTAAGAAGGTTTTTAAAACGTTACACATTATCATCATCCCCCAGACCGATGAGATTTGTCTTCATCTGACCTACAACCGCGATCCAGTCCGTTCCTTCTCCAACACGTTCTTCCATCTATTCTGAACGTTGCCTGATGATATCCAATTTAGCAACCCAAGGATACGAAAGTCTTGGTCTGTGCCATCAGTCCCGCATAAATTTAGTCTTCCGCATTGCGGTGTCTCAAACTATGAATAATACTGCGAAGATTTTTCTGAACCGGTTTCTCTTCCCTTTTCATCTTGCTCTTTTATCTAAAATGCGTGCTTTCGGTATAGACGAATCCCTCCTTCGTTGGATTAGAAATTTTCTTTCGAACCGTTCAATACAAATTGTATTGGACGGATTCAAGTCTGAAACCCACAAAATAAATGCCTCCTCTCCGACCCTTTTTCTCATTTTCATAAATAATCTCTTGTCTGTAATTTCTAGTCCAATTTATTGTTTCGCTGACGATAGTTCCCTCATGTTCGTTTCCAGACTCACATCCCTCCTCTTCGGATATGGAACTGCAACGGCTAAATATAATAAGCTCATTAAACTCTGACTTAAACAGCATTGTACACTGGGGAATAAGAAACCGAGTAGAGTTTAATGCTTCGAAAACTCAATGCTGTCTTGTATCGTTGAAGCAAAATATACCTCCTTGCCACTGTCCATGAGTGGCACTTGCATCAGTGAAACCGAACATCTCGAGATTCTCGGTACGTGTATCACTGACCACCTCTTGTGGAACGAGCACATACACGATGTCGCCAAAGATGCCGCAAGATGTTTGGGTTTTTTAAGACGTCGCACAGTGGCCCGTTTAGGCGAGGAACGTGGCAATAATCATTTTTCGCGTGATTTTATTTTGAAAAAGTAAAAATCACATTTTGTTTAGAATTGTTTAAAGTGTAAGAATCCAAAAACAATAGAATATTAGATGAACGGTTTGGCTTGAGGAGCCGATCAAAGTCATAAAATATTTAAAAAAAAAAAAAAATATTTTTTTTTGTTTTTTGTTGCACTTCGAACTTGAATATAAGAAAAACGGTGCAAGTAAATCCATTTATTTTTTTTGTTGAAAAGTTTGACATTATTTTAATCAAATTTTGGAAACAAAAACAAAAAAAAATGCATACTTATCTTTTTTTTAATGAAAAAAAAAATCACTTTTTGCACCTGTTTTTGAATTTTAACTTGGCTCATATAAAAAACGTCAAAACCCGTCAAACCAAACTAAGTGAGGGATGAATGCCCACATATTCCTTAACATGTCCTCAAAAAATCAGCTGCGTAAAGTTGCATAAAGCCGAGTTATGGCAATTTAATTGGTTCAAGTCAGTGATTATTCATTTTTTTTAGTTTTTTCATATGAAAAGAATATAATTAATCTTTTTGTCGCAACCTTTATTTTGGATTTGCATGACTTAATTTAGGTATATAAATAAGTGCAATGAGTGGAAAGCTAAAAAAAAAATTTGGAAATCACGGAAGTATCGGCAAAAGTTAAGCTTCAGGACATCATGGATCATACAGCAAAGAGGTTGTTACAAACCAAAACCGAGAATCAGCTTCTTGAACTACCAACAGATCTTACATTAAGGGGCAAATGGGGTTGCGATGGATCATCTTACCAAAGTGCGTACAAGCAAAAAATTAACTCAACAGGAAATGAATCGGACGAAAACATGTTTATGGCATCAGTTGTTCCACTCAGGTTAAATTGCCCAAATGGTGAAATTTGGAGAAACCCTCGCCCATCATCAGTTCATTTCTGTCGACCTATTCAATTTCAATATTCTAAGGAAACTGGCGATCTTATAAATATGACAGTCAACGATATCCGGAATCAAATATTAAATATTCAACCAACAGCTTATAAAGTGAATGAAGAAGTAACATTAATAGTTAAACACGAGTTCTTTTTAACTATGATTGATGGGAAAGTTTTAAATGAACTAACGGAAAAAGAAGTTTAATGCACAGGATGAAGGAGATATTACGGACGAACATAACTACGAGTATGGGATTTCTCCATTGCATGCTAGAATTAGGTGCATGGAATTCATTTTGAAACTTAGCTATACGATTGCTAAGGAAGGAGAGGATAGCTCTATTGGAATCAAAGAGTTAGAAAAAAAGAGGAAGCAGGATATTCAAAAGCGTTTCCATGAAGAACTTGGACTTGATGTGGATAAACCTAAGCCTGGGTTTGGAAATACCAATGATGGCAATACTTCCAGGCGATTCTTTGAACAACCGGATGCAGCTGCTCGATTAACTGGAGTCAATGAAGAAATTATTAAAAGGCTTCAAATAATATTTAATGTCTTAAACTGTCGAGAAAAAGTTAATACAGTAAAGTTTGGGGAGTATACAAGAGAAAAAAAAGTGTTATTAAGACAACTTTATCCAGAAAAACAACTCATCACCCCTACTCTTCATAAAATTTTGGTTCGTAGTCAAAATATTATGGAGTATCAGTCACTTCCACTTGGGGAATTATCAGAAGAAGCTCAGGAATGCAAAAATAAGGACTACAAAAGATACAGGTATCAAAATACATGCAAAGTTTCAAGAATTCGGCAAAATGAAGACCTGTTTACTATGCTAGCAATCTCATCAGATCCACTTATTTCTTCCAAAAGGCATGCTAGAAATCAAAAAGAACTGAAAGCACACTACTCCCCAGAAATGTTAGATCTATTAGATTCAACATTGAATTTAGATGATAGTTTTCAAGAAATAATATAAGTAAATTATTAAGAATAAAACAAGATAAAAATCTAACATTTATGCTTTATTTTTTTCCATATTCGTACTTTTGAAACACTTTTCTAATTTGAGGGTTGTTTTTTTCATTGAAATATAGAAATTATGGTAATTTTCTGTTAAATTGAAACACCCTGTTTGATTTTGAATGTAAATATTGATGGATTGATTGGTTGCATATCAAAAATTATAAAACTTAAAAACTTTAATTTAAAAAAAATTTTTTTTTTTCTTTTATGACTATTCAAGTGTTATTTTTTTTTCTTTTTCCTGCTTTACTTAAACTAATTGTTCTCTAATCATTCACAAAAACAAATTTTTCGCCATTATGGATATATTTTTAACAATTTTTATGACATTGAAAAAACTTCCAACTTTGGGACTTAATTCTGAAACACCCTGTGAACATATTTTGTTAAAATTTTCACGAAACATAGCTTTGGAAATTCCCTGCTAAATAAAAAAAAAATTGAAGCGATATCTTTTTTCGTTTGGGAGCTATGATTTTTGCAAGGTAAAAAGTGAAAACGGGCCACTGTGCGTCGCAAGAAATTTTTCTCCCCGTTCAGCTTCAAACTTTAGCCTCTTGGATGGTATACAAAAAAGAGCAGTAAGAATGATTGGTGACAGAGACATCACATCACTAACTGATTCACTTCATTAGAACACCGTCGTAACGTTTCGTGTCTCTTCTTGTTCTACCGTTACTTATACGGTACCGTAATACCCGCGATTCCAGGAATGCCCATCAGTTAACCCTCGAGCCCAATTTCGGTCGTACGCTCAAGTATAGAGAATGGTTCTTTAGCCGTACTACGCGAATGTGGAACTCTCTTCTACACGATTCCAGATACACTATGATCTCGAGTGGCACATCTATATGGCAGTACAAGTTCTTCGAGCGTAACACATAGCTTGATTTTGAGGAAAGCGATCCATTAACTTTGGGGCAGTATACCAAAATTCACCTCTCCTTTCATAATAGAGACGTTGACATCTCGGTCGGTTCAACTTCGGTGGATACATAACGTTACGCCAGGACATATTCTACGTCCAAATATAAGCAAGAGAGACTTTTTTGTCTGTGCTGGCCAGCTCGCTGGAGTCATTGTAGTATGGTTCACCTAGGTGAGTTTTCCTTCTTATGGAGACCTCTTCGTCCATGCAGCTTCTGCGAAAATCATTTGAGAAGACTCCAAGGCAGTGATGACACCCAATAGAGAGCTTTTACATCCTTTGTCCTTTTATAATTAATACTGGGCCATATCTCTTTGGTGGCCGCACAAGTGGGGATGTTATCCCATCAGAGGTTAATATCTCTAATGAAATCCTGCTTAAGCTTGAATTACCTTTTTCCACTGAGGCAAGATAGGCAAAGTTCCATTATATGATCCATGTAGAACGAAAGGTTTTGATGTAATATTTAGAAGACAGCACGATTAGTATTAATTAAAACAGCTTGCATACGCTCTGCTTTTATGAGAAGTATCCGGAGTGTGGCTTTTTTATGTATCCGGGCACAATAGAAAGTATGGGCTCCACATTTTTGTTGCTTGCTTATGATGGTCGTTCTGCAGAACAGATCGTCTATCGTCTTATATTGTTATGGCTGTTTTTTTTAAAACTATATTTTGTTTTCCTTGTACGCAACAATCCTCAGCGATATAATAAGATAATGAGAAGAGTATACGAGGTATGACAATAAAGTAATGAGACTTATTATATTGCCGCGATTGTAGTAACACAGCGACCTTGAAATTCCCTTTCCCTTCCATTGATATATTTGCCATCGCTCTAGCTTGTTTAGTTCGCCTGCTCTGTCGTGTTGAGTAAACGTGTGTTCGTGGTGCTCGTCACGAAAATGGAAAAACGAAATAAAGAGCAACGCGTCGCGATAAAATTTTGCGTCAAATTGGGCGAAACAGCTTCGGAAACGTACGCTAAAATTGTTAAAGTGCATGGTGATAGTGCTCTTAGTCGTGCCCAGGTGTTTCGATGGCATAAAGAGTTTAAGGAGGGGCGTGAAAGCGTGGAAGACGAGGCGCGGAGCGGGAGATCAGTTGAGGTGCGGACTGACACGAATGCGCAGCGTGTTCGCGCCCTGATCCGTGAAGATCGGCGTTTAACAGTTCGAATGTTGGCGTCGGAACTGGGTATGAACCGTGAAACAGTCAGACAAATTTTAACCGGCGATTTATGGGATGAGAAAGTTGTGCGCGAAGATGGTTCCAAGGAACCGTGCCACACCGCCCACAGCGTGTCCCAATATTTGGCCTCTAAAGGGATCGCCGTGTTACAACAACCGCCTTATTCGCCCCATATGTCACCCTGTGACTTTTTTATGTTCCCTAGAACAAAATCGGTGGTCAAAGGAACCCATTTTGAGTCGATTGAGGACATCCAGGCGGCCGTGACGAAGGTACTCGCGGACATCCCAGTCGAAGCGTTCCAGAAATGTTACGAAGAATAATTTTGAAACATACGTTTTTTATGGAATGAGTCTCATTACTTAATTGTCACACCTTGTATGCTTCCTTATTTTAAAAGTGGACGCAACGTTTTCTTTTTTTAGAAAAAAAAACATCGTTCTGGACTTTTTACTGTTCTATTAAGCGATGTTGATGTTGACTGCTGTAAACTTGCGAATGGAGCGATCAACACTAATCTTTGAACTATACTCACAATCAGGGGCGAACGCAGAAAAAAATTTCGGAAGGGGTTTCAAAAAATAGTATTATATTATTTTTTTTATTGTTGAATTGAAATTTTTGTTCCGTCGGCTGTTTTGGTCACTATAGTTTTGCAAAGAAACAAAAAGTTGAAACTTTGGCTTTTCTCGACGTTTCAGTAAAGTAATATCAAGCTGCTCTTCTTCGGTTAAGTCTTTTATCGGCGTAGACATGAGAAAGGCCGCTCACTTGTAGCCACAGATACTGGCAGTGTCACACCGATTTGCATATCATATAGCGATTAACTGTCTTAAATAAAGACGCATCACAAACATTTAAGGTGTCTATACAGTTTTTGGGCCGTTTTTCATTTGACATATACCTCCTAATGGAATGTCTGCAACAATAGTTCGTTTAACATTGACAGCTTTTAAGAATTTTAAAGAAATAAGAATTAAATTTTTACCTGCGCCAAATTCTCATTTCAACTAGATAATCATCCAAATATCTTCTTATATAATCTGGCCATTCATGAGCAAATACCTCAACAGTTCTCTCATGTATTCTTCATCAAGTTTCAACATTTTTCTGGCAAAATATTTTGAATTTCGGAAATTAGTTTACGATGGTTCGCTGAACCAACAAATGGTCCGAAAAAGAAACATGGACAGACCGACGGAAATTTACTTCCGGACCACCCGCATAATTGTATCGTTTTGTCCGTTTGACAATAATTCTTGGGACTACCAATTGTAAATCCATTTTATCAACCATTTCCTTAGCTGCAGTAAATATGTTACCAAATCTTGTTTCGGAATTATGTCGCGGTTCAACAATTTCCTCGTAAAGATGGGTGACATATTCTTCGCAGCAGCTGAAACCGCAATCTTTTTTTTTCGAGAAACTCACTCACTGTTAAGGAAGCAATTTGTATTGCTGTTAATAAAATGTGAGGTTTGACTCCATCCTGGATGAACAATCCAGGATCTCTTACGAGCAGCAGATATGTTCATAAACGTCATAAAACAAACTAAGGGAGTCTAAATGCTCAACCCAACTCCTTTGGCAATATTTTAAAAGTCGTGTTTGTTTTGCTTTTGGGCAGGACACAGGAAGCGTGTATTTGGTCTTATCTTAGGTAAAGAAAAAAGCTCCAGAAAGCTTCTTGTCTGTTAAGGCTTGTCCCTCAACGGCCAAAAAGTGATTCATTTTATTTCTGCATGGATGAGACATCTGTATCTTGCCTTATAGGGCAAGAACACTTAACATGCTCGTTTGCATTATTCCTTACACGGCATATACAGAATTGGCGAACATCATTTCGTAATTCGTAAGTGTTGATTCCTTAAGGTGTGTGGGAGGATGTGTCAAAAAGAGAAGCAAGCCATTGCGCTAATGGTTATTTCATAGAAAAAATGAGATTTGCTTGCGAACATCTCTCTACATGCAAACAATGAAACCGATGAATATGAGAAAATCGAAAATCTTTGGCAACAGCGAACCGTCTACTTATTATGACGAATTTAAGTCAAGCACGAGCATGTTCGTCGTTTAAGTATGTGTGAGTTGGTGTGGCGATGATGAAGGTTTTTTTATTTTCGTAAATTTGGTTGAAACCCCCGTTAGATTCAAAACGACCGATTAAATGATTTGCAAGCAGATAATTGAATTTTTGTACATTTTCGTCTCAGCTCCCGTTATTTGGGATCCACCAATCATAGCAAATTTATTAAAATTTTTCGTTTAACATAGTTTGAGAATTTTTGTTGGAAAATTTTGTACCATTTCTTTTTTTTTTTCCTTTCAACAATAATGGATATTTGTTTACTGCACATATTCTCATACTTCGGGGGGTGTTCTAACCCCCAAGTCCCCCCCCCCTGCGTTCGACCTTGCTCACAATGCTTCAACATGGGCTGATGCAATTTCTTTAACTTATTACAGCGACTCGCTATAAATCACTTTTCTATAACTTATTCCATTTACCCACCTTCAATATGAAAGTAAATCAATTTGATTTTTTTAAATCAAATCAATAGAATTGCTAATTGTTTTTTAATGACATAAAACCTTCCTAAGGCCATGAAAACAGTCTATCCGCAGCCTAACTTACAAACGACAGCACATTTTCCCTCGTAAATTTCGAGTGTGCTTTCTATTAAAGGGAACAAAAAGTGTTCTTTTATTTTTGCTTACGAGGACAACATTGTTCTGCGTTGTCGACAGAACATAAATGAAAAACGTTATAAGAAAAACCACACAACTAAACCTTTGGAGTTTAATGACAGAAAGAATCGCAACAGCATCACATCGAGAGAAAACTTAACAAAACGTCAAACTTTTCTTCTACAGTAAGCAGAAAGAAAGAAATAAATTTTCTAAGCCTAAGCTATTAAATTGAATAAAGCCAAGAGGCTAGCAACATCCAACCGGCAACTTTACTATACAAGAAAAAAAAAAAGAAAAAAATACCGTATATACAGCGAAGCAGCGGGTAAAAGGGAATACAAAAAATTATATTACGTTCGCTATGTACAAAGTACAAGAAAAAAATTGCGATTACAGTTGAAATATTATTACGAGTAACTCAGCTATGTGTTTAACGGGACTCAATAATTTCTATACTCTGTGATTTGTTTTTGTTGCACAATGTCATTCTCTCTTCACTCTTGTTTTAATTATTACACGATCATTTAACGCGAAGACTCATCAATAGTTCAATAGTAAATGTTGAACTGCACACTAGGATACCTTGCTAATGGGTTTGTGTGACGAATACAAAACATGAATTCGAAATGTCACAACAGAAGTAAAAAACACCTGAAAGAATTCTGCGACTAGGAACAACTCAGCGTAAAAGCGATCGCTGGATTATTTACAATTTATTGTGAGAAAATGAGTAAGTAAGCAAAATCATTTCCTAACAGAGAGGTACGATGCTGTGCAAAAAAAACTTGTATTCGATAATAATAATTGTGTCGGTTTCTACTCATGAAATGAGCTTACGCTTTATACTCTATTAAGTCCGCATCAGTTCAAACCTACATACATATAACTAAAACCAGTGGCGTAGCAAGTGGGGGGCAGAGGGGGCGGACCGCCCCGGGTGTCAGCCGTTTGGGAGTGACACCCAAAAGCTACTAAAGAGTAAATATACTATGGTGTTATAGATCGCAGAGTATTACAAAACAAAATTGCGACATTGTACCTAACCTAACTACCTACCAGTTTGCACAAAATTTATATTTCTTTTGTAAATAAAATCCATCGACCTGTCGCCCTCAACGATTGACTTAATCGTTTTTTGTTTTTGTTTTATTTGGTTGATCACACACGCAGGTACTTCCACAATAAAAGTAATTCTCGGGTCTTTCTTAGATACTGCTATTTTTCCCCGAACTTTGTAATGCGGTTATGAAAATCATGCTCTACTCTACATATGAAGATATGATTTCATGAAGATGTTGAAAATCGCAGCTGCCGTGAAAAGACTTTCAACAACGCGTTGGAGTGCTCATTCTGCTGCAGTGAAGGTTTTGGCCTAAAATTTTGATGAAATCTAGCTGCAGCTGAAGAGTTTCAAGTTTTCCAAGAGAAAATGTAGAAACCAGACGTGCTGCACAGAACCTTAAATCTGCAATGTTCGATTTCGCCTTTCTTTCTTTTCTCTTTTGGAATAATGTCCTCAAAGAAATAAATTTTACTCAGATTGCACTAGAAACTAAGTGATTAAGTGTTGATCACTTGGCTAAAAAAAATTAGAAGCCCTTCGCACTTACGTTGAAGAAAATCTGGCGAAGTTCGTAGTAGATGCAATTAACATTGGTATAAGAACATCGGAGAAATACGACATTCCAACAGAAAAAAGAATTCGTCTTAAAAAGCGAATGGCTGGTGAGTTGGCAAGTGATGCAGGACTTTCTCTGAGCGCTGAACTACGGAAAGACATGTTCGAGTGCCTTGATCGATTCAGCACTGAACTTCGAACAAGAACAGGTCAACAGGGTCTATTAAGGAGGTGGCTTCATTGTTTGAAGTTTTACAGGCAAATACTTTACTGTTAGCAAACATTAATGATTTAAACTACTTGCGGTCAACAATGATGGAAAAGAGGCTCAACAATCTAGGAATTTTAACAATTCATACCCAGCAAATAAATTTTGATGACGCTATCAGCAAATTTTCTGCTTTAAAAGCTAGCAAGAATACGTTTTATTAATGTTTTTTTCTGTTTTTTTTTTTTATACAGTGTGAATATGTAGATTAATTTTTGTTCCCCTTTTTTTTGTGTTTAAATAAAGAAATCGCAATATATGGAATAGCGGAATTTCATTTATTTTACTGTTTTCCATTCTGGAGGTGACAGGTGACACCATAATTGCCCCGAGTTTAAGTTTACAGGAAATAGCGGTCAGCTCAGTTGAAAAGACTTTGTTGAAACTCCGTCCCTATGTGGAAAGCGGCAATGCGTCAACTTCGACGTTTTCAACTGACAGCTAAATAGAAAAAAATATGGTTGCGTCCCATAAGCAGCAATCATGCCGGATGAGACGGCTAGAGTTGGTTTTCAGCTTTTTCTATCTGTTAATCCGTTGACAACTGAACTGACCAGCAGTCAATTCAAATCAATTGATGATCAACATTTTTTGCAGGTTTTGTTATTAATATTCACACCAAGCAAATGAAACTGTCAGAGTACAAAAAGTATTCCATGGGACGGTTGTATCCACCAAATACTTTGTTAGCAACGTATACATCAACGTTGGCGGATTACCAGATTCTATGGATCGCCGCCTGAACTGATGGACAGAGTCACCATTCCTACATAGAGGTGGGAACAGATCCTCATGACCCGGCTTATATGGTTAAGGGAAATCTCTAGTTAGCATGGTTAGGCCTGGGGCTAGTAACATAAATAAAAAAAAAAACAAGTAGGGTGGCGCTACAGAGATACAACAATTGTATGACAATTTCAAACTGCTGAATTGAGGTCCATTATTTTCATGACAGATTGATACTCATGGAAGTTTTGTAATTTCTTCGCAAGAGGCAGAAACCATGAAAAATGAAATAAAATCTTGAGTAATAAAAGACTCACTTTACTACTACGCCACGGGCACTGCAAAAATAGACGATGTTTTGGATAAAGATGACATATTGGGAGCCAGTCTAGTTTTTTTTTTTAATCTTAGTCGTGACCAGAGATCTTAAATAGGGTTATGTGTAAATCTATAGTTTCCAAAATAAGTATTTAATTTTTTTACTTTCAGTTTAACGGAATTTTAGTAGGTTTGCCTTCAAAGTCATTTAATGGAGCGATCCTTTGACATTGTATTTTTTCATCAGATTATTATGATTGCGAGTGTGACTGACGCTCCGAATTTGTCAGGTCCCATTTCCCTTAACCATAGAGGAGGGGGTTACAACTTTTGTGCTAGGGATATGATTAAGGAACCTAGGCATCGAACATACTATGGTTTGCACGAATGAGTAGACTTTCAAACGTATTTGATTTTAATTTTAGCAAAAATCATTTAAAATCTTTACTGAAAGTCAGTGTTCCACGCACCTATGTAAGTGTTTTATGTTTTGTTTTTGTATTTTTTTATTTCTGTTAGTTTTATTTTGTTGTTTCGCTTGTGTAAGTATTTGCTTGTCTTAAGGCCCAACTATAATCGACATAAGCTAGCTTATGCGCGCATAAGCAAACGTGCAAATGCATACACGCTTTATTAAATAGCCAAAATCGAGTCTAGCTCCGTTTCGTTAATTTTTTCTCAGTTTCGTTAACTTAAGCAAACATAAGCAAGAGCAATCTCAATCGCTCGGCGCATAAGTAAAATCTGAAAGGTTTGTTCAAATACACATGAAAAACAAACAGAGACACTGAACATGAGCGTGTATGTGTTATATATTTCGAGATTGACAAAAAAATATTATTGTTGCTTTGTAATGTAATGTTGATTGTTTGACCGGCATAATTTTAACTGAATTCAATGTACCTAGTCAGGACAAAAAAACAAAAAACAGATGGCTTTGATCACTTAAGTCAATTATGGGTATGCGCGGGAATTTCGCAAACATAAGCAAATTTTCGTTAGGTTTCTTACATTCGCTTATGTTGGCTTATGTCGATTATACTTGGGCCTTTAGTTTTGCCTACAAACAACTGTGTTGGCAAACCATTGGTCGCTAGACAGAGTTTGCTATTAGCTCTCTTCGACCAATTCTGATAGTGAAAAAAAGTATAAATTCTGACAAAAACACGGTGTTTTAGTTGTTCTTTGATCAGGGTTGGGATCTTTCCAATCATCAACTGAACAAGGTGATCGGAATGTGGTACTTCTGTACATCTCTTAGTTCACCATACGATCTTTTCTTCTTCCTCGAGGAAAGGAAAGGTTGTTCTCTTAACTGCAATATGTAATGAAACGCATTCATTAAATACATCGATATCAATTGCTGCTATTGTTTTGTATTCATATATGAATTTTAATTTATAAATCCATAATTCACAGTTTGTTTTCACGTATAAATATTATACAGGTAATCAAACCTCAATAAAGACTCTCAATAAATTTTGGAAAAGTGACTAGTCCAGAGTTGACGTGGACATAGCAACTTAAAATAGTGTACGACTGTTATCTCAGTCTGTGATTTAAGTGTACGACTGCTTTCTAAGTTTGTGATAAAAGGTACGGCTGATTTCTCAGTCTGTGATAATAGAGTTTACGGCTGATATTCTCAGTCCCACTTAGTTTATAACATGTACATATATTTTTACACTTAGTATGTTACCAGTTATTGTTAAATATTGTGTATTGAATATTTAAACGGTGAATATTAGATATTAAAATCAACATTTGTAAAGATCCCTGGAACCGGTGAGTTTGCCCCAGCCTTTGATAAAAAGTAAAAGGTTTGAGGTTTCTCAACAGAAACACATTCTTACAAATGTTAGGTACGTCATTGAAGGAGTCGACAGTTTTCATGCTATTTTTAAGCTAGTCTCATGAGTCATGAGCCTTGGCACTAACTTTCATACCCTAAGCGCAAACTTGATTTCACTTAAACTTATGAAGACATAAAAATGTTGACACATTCACAATTTTGCACACCCCACTGTGCATCCAGAGTAATAAATACAAAGAAGAAAATAAATTATAATTATTGGAAAATTGGTGTCTAATTCGATTCCAATTAGATAGCACAACTTGACATGTTGTGTTTTACTTTACAGTTTGCTTTATGAGAAACAATAAACACGTAATCAATAAGGTATACAAAAACACATGTAATTATACTAAACAGAGATAGCTTCTAAAACGTACATCCATAAATTGTGAGAAACTTTGGGCGCCTGTCGCGCAGCTCAAAAACCTTGTGTTGTATAGATGATGAGACTTATCGTCTTCATGCGTCAAATATATGTACGTAAGAGCGCGATCACACAAATATTGTCATTTGCATATTATAGACATTTGATTGATTGAATTGGGGGTGGATGTGGATATTATCGTGTTACTTTTCACGAAAGAAAACAAATAGTAAGACCTTGTTGATAATTTCAAGAAATGTGATTCATTCAAATTCGGTAAAGACAACGAAAAACCGCATCGTTGTTTTTCAGTTACCTAGTTGTATAGTAATACGGTGGCTTATTGGCTTAAACTCCTTGAGCGTGATATAAATTGAGGGGACCCACAATTTTATGCCGAATTTGAACAGCTGGGTTGAGGCAATTTTCCGTGATATGAAAGAATAAGATTCGAAGCACACAACCATTACGCCACGGTTACTGTTGTCGTAAGGTACCTAGTCGATATCAATGTTGAAAGCTGGTAGCTATTAATCCAATCTTTTAATTTGAATTGTTTGAAACATCAATGTCAATAAGACTTTAAGCCAGGCAGGTTAGGACACTGAAATCGTTATTACGGGCGATTTCAATGTTCACAAATCTTCGGGCCAGACAACACCCGAAAGAATGTGTGCTGAACTCCTTGCTGAGTTTAACCACCTAGTATATCGGACATTTTAATGGCCAAACGGAAAAAACTCTTGACCTCTAATTAACTCTCTAGTATTAACTCCTCTAGGCAGGTCAGACCATAGTATTAGAGCTGCAAATTTCTCGTGTCAAACTAATCCAGTTAAAGAAAGAGCTCCGAAGAGAATCGTATGGCAAATACGAGAAAGCCAACTGGGACAGTCTCAATAACTTCTTCCGGATCTTTAACTGGTCACTTCCTCGATAGTGACGTAAACTCCAGCGCAGATATGATTTTTTTGGCTTGGAAATGAAAACTTTTATCCCGAAGACGGTTAAAAGTATCAAACCCAAAGAAAAGTCATGATTTGATTCAAGCTGTAAAGAGGTTATCAGGGAAAAGGAAGTAAGGTTCCGGTGTTTTAGAGCCAACCCAACTGAGGAAAACCGGTTTAAACAAGCCAGGAAGGCCTGCAATGTCCATATTCGTCGGACCAAATTTTTGCATGATCAAAAATTACGGCAAAAAATACTGCAATGTCCCAAAGGCAGTAAGAATTTTTGGTCATTTGTTCGTTGACAATGACACTCCAGTTGTTAGTTCTCTCGCGAAAGCTAACCTTTTTGCTAGGCAGTTCGCTCAAACTCTTCACTGCCAGAGAGTGTCATGACTCCTCCAGTTCTTGAGCGCATCAATGATTCCATGGACAAATCTTCTTCCGTACTGGTGCGGTGACGAGAGTCCTAAAAGATCTCAACATACATGAATCCGCTGGTCCGGGTGGGCGCGTTCCGAGCAGTTGGAAATGGAAAACAGCATTTGTCCAGCCAATTTCAAAATACGGCACTCTCCAATTATCATCCAATTACACTTACATCCCTTCTTTCTATGTCATGGAAACGCAGCTCAAGAAATATCTCGAAAACCTAAAGCTTCTTAATGACCTGCAGTATGGCTTCCGCAGCAACAGGTCCACTGGCGATCTGATGGTTTATCTCACGGAACAGTGAAACAAATCTTTACATCGTTTTGGAGAAAGGAAGATTGTTGCACTTGATATTTCAAAAACATTTGATGGAGTTTGGCACCAGGCTCTCTTATCGACAATGCGTGCTCTCCGTATCGATGAATCCCTCCTTCGTTGAATTAGAAACTTTCTTTCGAACTGTTCAATACAAGTTGTATTGAACGGATTCAATTCCGAAACTCACAATCAGCCTTATCACGAATAAATTTTCCCTGGAGTTTTTTCCCATTTTGGGAACTTTCCTATCATGAATAATTTTCTAGAATGGGAAAAAAGCTTAATTTCGAAAAATTCGTATCGCCAATATTTTTTTCCAGGGAACTTTTTCCTTATTTAGAACAGAATTTTCCCAAACTAACTTGTAAGGGAAAAACTTGCTGTGCTCTACCATGAAGTGAAATGGAAGACAGTTTTTGTCTTTTTTTTATGGGAAAAGAGGCAGAAGTTGTGGGGCTTAAGGTCAACTCGGAAAAACCTTAAGAATCAGTCTTGGAACATAATCATCAATCCATTAAGTCTAGACAACTTCAAGACCAAACCTTGACTTTTCCGCTCCAATGTTGAAACCGTGGTGCATTATGGGTACAGGTACAGCACTTGTGAAGTCGCAGACACTGTCACAAGAAAGCTTCAATCGTTCGTTTATACATGTCTCGGAAACGTCTGGAGGATTTTCTGCCCTTATCGTATCTCAATTGCTGAACTTCGTGCGAGAACAGGTCAGACACCCATACACTCTATTATACGAAAATGCGACTGCTATGCAGTGGAACCCGCTCACACAAGAAAGCAGACAAGTGGGCTGGCAGACAATTGATTTGGCGATGAAGAGTCGAACAGGAATCTGCCCGACAATGGCGCATAGTAGAAGAGACCCTATGTCTCGTCATGGAAACACCACGGACGCAATAGGTCAATAGCTTCGGTAATATTATTTCCGGATCAAAAATTAAAGGGATTGTTGCCGTTAAAGACAACGAATTTTCCAGGAAGGCTTTGGCAAATGATACACGAAAACAAAGATCGATAAGCCCTGCATCAGTAACTGAAAACCAAAACTACATATGTATGTATGTACATTGTACATCTATATATATAAAAATGAAATCCTGTTCGTTTATAATCGAATAACTCACAAACGGCTGGACGAATTTGGCTGTTTTTTTTTTTTTTTTATTTTGTTCGTGTTAAAAAACTCAAAATGGGCTTTCGAATTTAAAACAGAAAGTTCTTGGTGAAAAACTCAGAAAACTCATTGGTTTTCAAAGTGAAAATTGCATATATTGCATCAGGTGTATTGGTATTCAGATGGAAAACTGGAAAATTTCAAAATGGGTTTTCGAATGGTAAATAGAAAGTTCTTGATGAAAAACTCGGACAACTTATTGGTTTTCCAAGGGAAAATTGTTATTGGAGTTGCTCTGAAGGGCGGCGGGACGAAGTTCGCGGGGTCAGCTAGTACATACATACATTTGTACATATCTGAAAGGTCTGGTTACCGAGTTTTGATCCCAAAAATATCTTTCCTGATTTTAGTCCTTAGCTTCTTATGATCCCATATCAAGTATATCCTATGTGATGCAAATACCACGGTAACCAAGGCTAGGAATCAAGTTTGGCTTTGAGAAATCGATTTTTCTTGAAATGAAAATCCACAAATTCATTTGTTTTTATTTTTATTTGACAAACAAAATATTTTATTGAAATTTGAAGCCTTCAAAATAACTTCGAAAATCAATTAAATATTTTAAGGTTGGTATACTTTTTTCCCTGGGAAATAAAAGTTCTTGGGAGATTCTCGATGGGAAACTTCTGTTCCGGGGTAATTTTTGTTTCCCTGATCGCCCGTAGCACACGCGATTCTAGGAATGCCCATCAGTTTACCCTCGAACCCAACTTCAGACGTACTCTAAAGTATAGAGAATCATTTTTTAGCCGTACTTCGCGAATGTGGAACGCTCTTCCACACTCTCGTCTTTCCAAATTATTAAAAGGTTCAAAAATTCAAGAACAATGTACACCGACACTTCCTTTCCAACCCCTTCCTTTCTTCCTAATGCAATCACTGTGACTCTGGCATAAAAAGGGTATATAACCCCTTGAATGGGTGCAAATCAAAAAAAAAAAACAAAACAATCCATTTGGTACGGCAGACCAAATTGTTGCAAGAAGGATGGCGTTCGAAATTGGCCAACAATCGAGGGAGAACTGAGGACCATCCACAAACTTAACGGTTAACATCAGTTTATTAACCTAAACAAATTCTCATAAAAAAAATACAAGTCTATGTTACGAACGCGCTCAATCAATCTTCTTCTCTCTAATTTTGAAATCACTATAAAGAAAAAATTATAGGCAATACAAAAAAAAAAAACACCGCGCGCATGAAGAAAATAAAACGCAACATCAAGAAATGACTACAAGTTCATCAAACTAGCACACGTGATGATTACAATTTTTTTTCTACCTCCATCTACGAGCAAATACTCTTGAACATTCATCAGAGTTTTAATTCTTTTTTTCTACCTCTATGCCTCTGTCATCATTATCGTTATGAAAGCCATGCGTTTCGTTGT
This sequence comes from Sphaerophoria taeniata, assembly GCA_943590905.1. Lineage (NCBI taxonomy): Eukaryota > Metazoa > Arthropoda > Insecta > Diptera > Syrphidae > Sphaerophoria > Sphaerophoria taeniata. The sequence goes on from OX016540.1 coordinate 268,794,607, forward strand.
TTTCTTTCACATCATAGCGTATTCTTTGTGGCGATGCGACGCACGCACGGACATTGATGATGCCATCATATTATTGTTGTTATGGGTGCCATGATCTTCTGATGGGTATAAGCGATGTTCGACAATATCAAAATCCTTCCTTGTGCCATCGAACACAAGCAAAAAGCGACAGTAAATAACGGTTCTTCTATATTTCGTTGGATCGTACCGTTTCCATAATTATAATGGAACAATAATTACGACTTCGTTAAAATAAGAACAACGTCTTTCGGGTCAGCTAGTAGACTGAGTTTTTAATTTAAATAATTTTCGAATAACTTAGAATGCACAAAAGCAATATCTTCTAAAGCCATCCAACGTTTTGGAATGATTGTTTGACTTGGTTAGGAGTTAGGACTTCCAACCGTCAAGAGCCAGTTGCAACTACGTCATTAGGAAACTAGAATGACTATTTGGTTAATATTGGTTTTTCACACGATCTGCTGGAGACAAAAGAACTTTTTAAGAGACTCGTAACCTTTTGCTATCCGCGGAATGTTCGGGAATCCTGTAATGTCGTTTTCCATTTGTCGTGCAGAATCATTCGGAAGAGCCCAGAAGCCAGAAGTCTTCTGAAACCATTTCATTGGACTGAGTCTGACAGACGGAATGCTTCTGAGAAGAAGAGAACTCTTCTGAAAACAGAATCGTCCGAAATTGACACATACATCATAACCCGTTCCATTGGAGGTAGAAGAAGAAACGTCAAAAAAAAGAGCAATGGAAAACAATATAAGTTTGTTTTTTTTATTAGTGACAATGCCCGAAAATGCGTTTTCATTACATAAGAATACTCAGCTGTCAAACGGACTTCCGCACTAGCTATGTGTATCAGCCATAGAGATAATATAATAGAGCACGGGATAGGTAGCATTTCGTACAGTGGAGTCGTCACGTCAAGTTCAGCGAGAAAGAAAGTCTTAAAGTTCTCCCTTTCTCTCTCAGACAGAGTAAATAAAATAAAGGAAAAGTCAAAATCAAAATTGTTGTTGAGAGAGAAAGGGAGAACTTTTAGGATCTTCTTTCTCAAAGTTTGATGTAACACTTTTCAGCTGGTTCTATAGGAATTCAATGCTTGCTATCACAATGACGCTTCGACCTAATGACGCGGCTAATATGACACTAGTGGTTAAATTTAACCAACATTTTAACGCAAGTCGCACACGGCCTAAAATATTAAACACTTCAATACAATCACGTAACTCATACTTTGCGCATATGTATGGGTTGAGATTTCGTGTTTGTAAAGTGTGTCCGCTTATTGGTCATGTATGAGGATAGAAACTGCAGATGCAGATGTCAATTTATCTATTTTCCTGATGAAAATAAGAGAACTGTAGACATAAAATTACTCAATGAGTTAATCGAAGCAGATTTTGGAAATAACAAGTAAAATCGATGTAAGTTTTTTTCTGAGTGAAGTAGATTTCAAAATATTCATGATGGTGCGAAGTGGGAATAGATTTTCAAAGTTTTTCAAAAATCGAAGTACACTACTGCGAATGGAGTAAAGTGGCAAATCTGATTGATGATGATGGAGAGAGAACTATCAGTCAAAGCAAACGTGAAGCGGGTGCATCGTAACGCAGACGAAGCCGAAGCTGAAGCGTGTTTGTGTTTTAGCCTTTAAGCTTCGTCTTCGTCTGCGTTACGCTTACGTTGTACCCGCTTCGTATTTGCTTTAAATGACACTTCCCCTTCCATCATCATCATCCCTCCAAAAGCAAACTAACTTTTTTCGTTTACTTTTTTCTTACAGCTGTCAGACTCCGTCGGGAGTCACATTACGTAACATTACGTACTAAACGTGTGGTCGAAGCTTCTTTGTGATAGCGGATAGCATTTTGAATTCCTATGGTTAAACTCGTATACATCAGGAGAAGACTAGCTAAAGCGTCTTGTTGTTTCATCCATGATTGTCTCCTATAGCTTCACTCTCAATCATCGAAACCTCACCTGTCACCTCTAACCTGGTTTCAATAATAACATGAAACCCAGTCTTGTCAAATAAATTTTGTTTTCTTTTTCAAATCATCATAGATTTTCTTCATATCCATCGTATTTAAATTTCTCAATAAAACGGACAGTGTTCCTAGCATTACCTATTCGCTGTCGAAAAATGGAAAATCTTTTACATAACAAAAACGTAAGTATAATGTAATTGCACCTTTTCTATATAATGTGTAGTATTACAACAACAATAATAATAAAAATCAAAGAAGCAGTAGCTAAGAAGAGAAAACCACAAGCAGTTGTTTTGTTTTTCTTCGTTTTGATATCAGTACTTTGAGTTATTTTACGCCGGCCAACAACTAGCTGCATACAAATGCAACAGAAAACATCAAACAAATAGAAAACAAACGTTGAACACATGAGACAAGGTAAAATCACTCGAAAGCCGAGAGAAAGAGAATCGTGGATCGTGGTTGAAAATTCGTTTACTATTCAGCTTTTTCGTGCAATTTATTTTATACATAAACATACTACATACTTGTTGAAGTGGGTATATAAAGAGAAACTAACACAAGTAGAGGCTTAGTGACTCTGTAACGATGGTGGAGGAGAATTTTCCATTTATTCTCTTCTCACAAACCGATCTCAGTCTCAGCTTCGGCTCCGGGGTCCGGAACTGATTTTTGATAACATACCAGTGCTGTCTCCAAATGACTTTCAATGTTACCTTCACTTGAATTTTGTGCATAATGCCTAATTATAAATGGATAATGACTGTGCTGCCACCATAAATATGGACGATTTTCGTGTTGGTCTTTTTTCTTGGGGGTCTAAACCTTAGAAAAATTTAAATTACATGGATGACAAACACATTAAGATAAAAATAGGAATAGGAACTACTCTCTTACTACTTTTATATTTAACACTAGCCGACCCGTGGGACGTTGTATCCGCTTAGTGTTAGTGTAATATTAAAGGTTGAGTGTGCAGTTTTATCGTAGCTTTACAGAGTTGCCATAGTTTTAGAAGAAGCAACGGATTATAGAATTTTACCAGATTCCCTTACTTTTGCCAATATCAAAGGAGAATGGGCATTTTGGCCTACGAACCAATAACAACATGCTATATATCAATGGAAAGGTTTTTCTGTCTTCTTTAACTTTTTCTATGGCAGTAAGTCCCAAATCGCTGTGTGGAAAAAGTTATTGCACAATAAAGTCATTCACAAGTAATAAGTGATTTCTTGTTTTCACCTTGACCTTTGACCCAATAACGACATGATGTATATCAATTGAAAGGTTTTTTTGTGGACTTTAACTTTTGTCTTGGCAAGAAGTCCCAAATCACTGAGGGGAAAAAGTTATTGCACAATTAAGTCATAGAAAAAAAAAAGTGTTTTCTTGCTTTCATCATAATAGAAAAGCTTTACAAAAGAAAACAAAACATAACTTACTTTTATCCTTGAATCTCTTAATTGTGCAATAACTTTTTCCCCACAGTGATTTGGGACTTCTTGCCAAGACAAAAGTTAAAGTCCACAAAAAAACCTTTCAATTGATATACATCATGTCGTTATTGGGTCAAAGGTCAAGGTGAAAACAAGAAATCACTTATTACTTGTGAATGACTTTATTGTGCAATAACTTTTTCCACACAGCAATTTGGGACTTCCTGCCATAGAAAGAGTTAAAGAAGACAGAAAAACCTTTCCATTGATATATAGCATGTTGTTATTGGTTCGTAGGCCAGCTTCCATACATGTTTGCCCATTCTCCTTTGCGAAGAATGTTTTCCCAATGACTCGTGGTTTATTTGCAGTAAACCGTCATTGTAGATGTCATCATTTTCAGAAATGGAATTTTCAAATGAAAGTATAAGCCAAATGCAAACCGAAAACTGTATTATTTGAAAGATGTAAAAAATGCGAAGTACATAAGTATAAAGACAGTCAATATTTTATTCTTTTAAACACCGAATTACCTACTTGTCTGTAATTCAGTACTTTGTACTACTTCCTTTTTCAATCAATTGAGAAATCCTATCTGGTATAGAATGTGTAAAGTTTTGCAGAACTTGTTCGTTCTCCAGACGACCTTTGTTTATTCCTCTTTTTAAGTCTGCTACATTTGTGTACTGCTTTCCATTTGAGTAGACTTTTCTGGCCTTTATCCCCCGGAAATTTTCGATTGGGTTAAGGTCAGGACTACAGGGAGACAATGGCAAACATTGAATACAACTTGCATTGTGAATAGGAGCAGCATGAGTGACTCCAAATTCGTTGGCCATTTAACAAGCGAACCAAAAGAACCCCACACCATAGCACTCAGCCCTATGATGGTAGCCGATCGGAAGAAAATTTTATCCGATTTGTATGAATTTTTCAATTTTCATATGATTTTAACCCTTCTGACAGTAAAATCGGACAGATCTACGAAAACAAATTTTAGGTGCGTTGAAAATTTTAAATACATGCGATGCTATGCAGTGAACGTCAAAATATTTGCGACGCGTTGTGCTTTGCGCTTTTTTTTTCTTTCCGATTCTTCCCGATAGAAAATTAAACGTGAAAGATTATCCGAAAAATATGCGTTGTTTGACGTCAATTTTTTTTTTCAAATTCGGATCTCCGATCGGATATTTTTCCGATCGGCTACCATCATAGGTCTGACTACCACCTCCAGAGTTCCGACTTCCGACCCATTTTTATTTACTGCTTTTTCGTCCCTTAAAACACGCTAATAAAAGCTAAAACCGCCGGGGCCATCCAAATTAATTTTCGTTCATCACCAAAAATAACGGATTCGCACTCCCTTGTCCACGCTATCAGCCTTATTACCGTACCCGATCGGAGAATTCTCCGATCGGAGGAAATGTCCGATCGGAAGTTTTATTTCCTTCACTGTACCCGATTCGTACATAAATTAGTGATGCGTACCAACGCACTTCTTTGTTGTTTTGTTAGTTAAAAAATATTTTTTAGTTCCGAAACTTTTTTGTTTCGGAGACAATCGGACGAAAACAGTAACTAACAAATCGCGATGCATCGCATGAAATCACGAAACGTCGCTCTCAATTTGAAATTCCGACGCAGATTTCAAATTTTTTCGTAGATGTCTACGATTGACCTGTCCGAAAGTATACGGTGGTAGAAAATTCGTAGAAATTGTACGAATCGGAGAGAATTTTTATCCGATCGGGTACGGTAATAAGGCCATATATGATCTCTTACAAACCTAAATCCTGCTTCTTTGTGATGCTGTTGTAACTGCATTATCTGTCCAACATTCAACCTATTACACCTATCTTCGTGAGCAATCATATTCTTTTTACATTGGGTCAATAAGCTTATTGTATTGTAATTTTCGGCCAAATTAAGAAAATTATACACGACGCAAACAGATCGTCCAATAGATAAGATAGATAAGCCCTGTTCCTTGTGTGTTGTTATAGTAGCCCTCTCTTCTATTTTAAAATGTTTTCCGCGAGGCATGGCTTAATAATAAATTATTTATCAATATTTTGCAACCCAAATAGTGCAATTAACCATTGAAATATTCAAAAACACTTGTACAACTTAAAAAAAAAAATCAGAAAATTCGCAATTTGTGCACTACTTTTCTTGCAATTTTCCCATTGAAAACCAATGAGTTTTCCGAGTTTTTCATCAAGAACTTTCTGTTTTCTATTCGAAAACCCATTTTGAAACAAAAACTTCCAAGCAAAAAATCAAATTTCCGCCTTTGTTTAGTTCCCAGTTTTCCCACTCTTCCATAAGAATTTTCCACTTTCTTTTTCTTCACAGAAACCATCACTGAATACAACAGTTATTAACCATGAAAAGTTCACAAATCTGTTGGGCCAAGCATTTTTTGTTGTAGGTTATTGTTCCAGCTATTTTTAAAGGGTTTTCCAAAGGGCCGATTCCGATGTTAAATGAGATTTCGGACATTTCTTTAAAACAGTTCCAATAAAAGCTCTTTTGGGTTAATATCTAGGCACTACGGTGGGCACCTGGAATACAAAGCTTTCACCGATGAATCTGAGCCCAGATACCAAAACGTGGTCGGCTAATATTATTTTATAAACCTTCTTGTCTATTCTACCCATAACTCATGTCAGATATCCAGGTCTGTTGTAAGAACCGCCTTCATGCTTCACAGTTGTACTAGACTGTATGTCTAGTAGACTAGACTGTATGTCTAGTAGCATCTTATGATCAGCACCTCAAACTCGGAGGAGGCACAACCGTTGTTTTTACTGCCGTTTATTAAATGCCCAAAATTGTGAAAATTGTGTGAAAAAAATTGTATGACTCCAGCTCTACACAATTCGAGTGGAGTCATCAAGACCGTGAGAAGTGTAGTACGGTGAATATCACACGCTGCCTCAGCGTCGTATCGTATAGCTCGTTACTTTATACGATACCTGCGAAATGTAAACGTCGACACACTAAGGGCCAGTTCGTTCACACTTGATCATCTTTAATCAAGGATTATTCCAGTTGATAATCCTAGAATTCGTTTGTTCACAAAAGTTGTAATTAAGAAATCCATGATTTGAGCAGTTAATTGGAGATTTCGTTAATCATCCAATTTTGCTCGATTAGGACCATTTAATCAAGGATGTACTATAATTCAGTTTGTTCATACTTGATTTACGCATTGACATGAATCATATGATATTTGAACTCCTTCAATTACTTGATAACTCAAATTTATCATCTTTTGAAAACTCTCAAGTGAACCACCACCGTCCTGAATTTCTCAGAAGAAACCTTCTTACTTATTTTTGTGTTAATATCTTGTAATCTTTATTACAAAAGATGAAGGAATATTTTATTTTTCAAGAACAATCTGAACTTTGTTTAGTTCTTTGAGGTCAAAGTGATGCTATATATTTAACTTTCTTCTAAGACCAAAAAAAGGAAAATGAAAAGATGAAGGTTTGAGCACCAATTCTTAAGACTATTTTATTGTTTAGAACGCATATGCATAACCACACAAAAACTGATTTTGGACACTTGAAATACCGACTGCCGAAGGTTTGTGCCAGACTCGTTGATGAGAGATTCTTTTTGTTCAGGTTTTTGGCATTCTTGCGGCGGCGCACAGTGTGCAATTTTCGCAATCTAGCGGAACTTTAATGTAAAAAAAATTTCTTTCAAATGCAACAAAATTGGTATCATATGAAAGGTAAAACATCCGGCCATCAAATGGCAAAAACAAAACAGAAAAATAATTGTATTTACCGTTCAACAGGATCACAAACATTAGCTTGTTGCAAGTGAAAAAAAAAATTAAATCTCATTGCTTTTCTTGTGTCAAGTTTGTAACAGGGTGGTCAAGTGTAATGATAGTTGTCCATATTCAATTTATTTTATTTATTTTTGGTGGTATTTAAGAACTTCTCAGCGTAAGTTATTTTTTTTACACTTACAAATAAAAAAATAAAAAATCGTTTGTTTGAAGACCTTAACAGTGTTGATTTTTATTTTGTTCTGAAACTTTGTGAAGTGTTTTAAAAATGTATCCACGTGTGTCCATCGTGCTTTTGGGCTTAAAATCTCCGTTTGTATATTCTGTGTTAGAATTCATTTACTTTTCTTGCCCTTTTTTTGCCCACCCAAACAATTTTTTTTTTTAAGAGACCTATATTTTCGTGTTCTTTTTTTTATTTTTTTCTTGAATTACTCAAAAACTATTCATCATACAAACATGAAAACAAAATTTTTGCATCATAATTACATTATAGAACATTCGTACCAAATTTCATTACAATCGGCTCAGCAGTTTCTAAAAAATCGTTTTTGAAAGATGAACGCACAAAAAACGAAGTGATCTTATTAGAGTTTCGTTTTCATCTCAGTGTAAATATTCGAAGTTCTCCTATTTGAATCATTTTGTGATTTATTTTTATTTTTATTGTACTCTATACATATGGAACTATTTTTAATTTTTTGTTTCAAAATGCCAGGCCCAGTCGTTTCAGAGATGAGGGGGGGAGGGGTGTTGAATACCCTATTTTTGACTTTGCATATTTTTCAATATTTTCAAGTAAGCTTCTAAATCTCAAAAAACAACATATTATTCCATAATCTAACAGTTTTATATCAATAACACTCCAATTAAACACTCAACGAATAAAGTTCCGCTAGATTGCGAAAATTGCACACTGTGCGGCGGCGCGGCGCTGCTTGCTGTTCAGCGGAGGCTTGTCATCATTGTTTGTAGCAACAGTTTGTGTTCGGTGTCGAGGTGATGGCGTCCGTATGAAAGAGCCAATTTTAATGAAGAACTCATTGTTCCTCTTGATCTTCCGCTTAGTCGGTGATGACAGACTGGTTGTCTTCTCAGTGGGGGCTTATTTGCGCTTCTGTCCTGCTGCGGCGGAAGTGTTTGCTGTTTCCATGACCATGAGAGACCCGGTGTAATTGTCGTTATCGGTCAACTTGCGGGGCCTGCCTCGGCTGGGTTTGTGAACGATAAGCTTGACGGCGTATGGAACTTGGTCGTTTTCATGGTTTTGAATTTGCTGCTGGAGCTGTTGTAGCTGCAGGAGCAGCTTGTGTTTGGGAAGTTTAATGCAACATCTGCGAATTTTTGCTGGACTGTTGTTTCTTCTTTGCTGGGGTTTGTTTTGTTTTCTCCACAGCAGCGGTGTAGTTTTATTATTTTGCAGGGATTTAAATGTTGTCTTTGGTTCATCCAAGTGAGAGTCACGTTGTGGTGTCGACGAAGCCAAACTAACTAACTAATTTCTTGTGAAGCTTCTTGAGAGGCGTTTTCTTTAATACCGCCGACGACGATGATGTGGATTTCGATTTTTGCAATTTCGACAATTTCGGGGCATTCTGTTTCTTTTTGTTGTGTTGTTCCGCCAAATTTAACAGGACATTGAATTTAGTCCTCTCCACAAGGACACGCTATTTCGTTTCCCACGCGTACAGAAATAACATTTGAGATTTGACAAACAAATGAATTAAAAAACTTAATTCTTGATTAAGTTTTGACATGAAACTGACTGATAGACTGGAAAATGGAATGATTTGTAGAAAAACCATGATTTGTTAATCAAGGTGAAAAAAAAGTGAACAAACACTCTTTGATTATCACGAGTTCTTAATTATGGATTAAGAGGAATCTGTGATTAGCAAATTGAAGATTTAATCCACTGTGAACGAACTGGCCCTAAGTATCGTTGAAACAGAAACTGTTTTTAAAATCGTCAGAAGCTTGATGATGTTTCATAAAAATATGGCGCCTCCAAATAGACATTTTGTACTGATCTGGTTGCTGTAAAACAACAACGGAATTCTTGACAATGCAACTTTCGCCATTAAGTCATGAATTGATGCAGGTGACCATGGCTCACAAGATAGAGTAGTTGATTGCTAAGCCGAACGCTACGGGTTCAAGCCCCAGCTTCGGCAACATTCTTTTCCTACAAAAATCGCCAGCTTATCTGAGGCCACCTGTGCGATAACATGAGACAGTACAAATTTAAGTCTTCTCCTCTGAGCCACGTAAGTTTCTGTTATGTGTGCTTTCTTTCTATGTGTCTATCTGTCTCTCTCTGTTGTATTAATGTTCTGTCCCAGCCGATGGCCTCAGTCACCAGTGCTGCTATGTGTCTGTAGTTCGTAAGATTCACGTGCGAAGTATGTCAATGTCGATGTCATGGATTGATGAACTACATAACGTTGCTTTTTAGGGTTCCGTACACAGAGTGTAAATGAAACCCTTATAACGTCACTCGTTTTCTGTTCATTCGTCTTTCACAAGCGATTTCTTCGAATCTGCTAAGCCGATTGCAATGAAATTTGGTAGGGGTAACCGGGGATAGTTGGCCTCAGGGGTAAGTCACTGCCAATAACTTCAAAACAAAACAATTTCTTTCAAGTTTGTCCTTGTTATTACATTGAGCACAGCAGCTCGGTTAGTTACATGTGGTCTTTTGATAAAGTCTATAGCCGTTCAAGAGTTGTCGCGAAAAAACACTTTTATGCTTTCGTGAGTAATTTTTTTGCTTTCTTTTATTTTTTATTTTTTTCAGTAGGGGTGTTGGCTTTTAACGTCGGTTTTTTTTAAGAATTAGAGCAAGTGAGTGTTTGCATTAACAACACCTAGCAGTTATATATTTATTTTATTTCTGAGTACCGTACAAAATTCATTAAGGCCCATTTGCTCATTCGGAACATAAATTTATGTTCTACATAAAGTTTTAATTTTTATATGGGACGTTCCGGAATTCTTAAGTTCCACATAAAATCTCCATACAAAAGGAGAACTTTAAGTAGAACATAAAGTTATGTTCCGAATGAGCAAATGAGCCTAAGTGCTGAAAGACCGATTGAGGCAAGTTGCCTGTTTTTGTTGGGGGTAAATCGACTCAGTTGTTTTTGGTAGAAAAACAACAAGTAGGCGACTGAAAAATCAGTTTTGGAAAAAGAAAAAAAGAATACGATGCTGATGCTTGTGACTATGGGTTCTCTACAAAACGATGCAAACATATGCCCAAACGGCAAAAATTTTAGCAAAAGAAGTTGGGGCATCCCTCAATCCCTATTGCCAGGCTGTCTCATTAATATTACTTTTGTGTCAAATTAAGTTAATTTGAGTGCAATTTTTTATAGTATTAGTATCAAAAAGCTGGAAAAATGATATAGTCAACTGACCTCATAGTCATAGTCAACTTACCCCGGGTTTGGGGTTAGTTGACCCACCTGAGGCCGTTTTATAAATTTAGGAGAAAAAGGTTTTAAAATTAAATTATTTCAGAAGACATACCTTTTTTATAAAGCACAAAAAATTGTTCGTAAAAAGGAATTTAATTCGTGTTGATATCTTGTTTATTTATGTTTAAAAAAAAGAAGATAAGTGAATTTTGAGTCTACTATCCCCGGTCTCCCCTACACATATTTTAGTATTCAATAGTAATCTAAAAATGGTTCCTACCAGATTTTTAAGATACACAGTTTCGAGACTTTTCAAATTATTTTCCAAGAAAATGTTTGGTTTCATATCTTATAGTCCAGTCAATGAACGAAAAAAATTGCCTTCACCTCAAAAAAAATCCAACAGTTTTAAAACTTGGCACACTTACTAAGGGATGTCTGGTGATGACCCAAAAAAAAGTCCCAAAGAATCCGACGTGAGCTCTAGCGGCAGATAAGAGAAACATGGAGTTTGTTTCAGTTTTTCACGTTTATCTCAAAAACTATTTGTCGTATCAAAAAATTTTGTGCTACAAAATTAAAGCTCATTAAATTTTATAAAAAAAAGCTCTTATGAACTTTTTCGTACCTCTTATAGTTTATAAAATAACTCTAGCGGCAGTGAAGAGAAACATACGGTTTTTTCGGTTTTTCGGGTTTATCTTGAAAACTATTTGTCGTATCAAAAAATAATCTTCTACAAAATTAAAGCTTATTAGATTTCCGAAAGAAAAAAAAATTAGGTTATAAATAACTCCAGCCACATTGAAGGAAAACAAGTATTTTTTTCATGCTTATCTTGGAAATGGTTTCTCGTATTAGTCCAGACAATAAACAATAAACATTCGCATAGAGCTGAAAATTGGTACAGAGCATTAGAACACCGATTAAAGTAAAATGTCAAAAGTCCCCAAAAATCCCATGTGTGCATAAGAAATTATTCAAGGTCAAATGTCGAAAATGTTGGTTTTTCATGCATATCTTTGAAACGGGGGAAGCTATAAAAAAAAGTATATCAAAGGCTTGTAAGCCTTGTAATTCTCTAAAAAAAAAATTATGACACTTTTTTTCCTACGAGCAAGCGTTTAGAAAATATTGCGATTTTAAACTGTGTTAAATGTCGAAAATAATGGTTTTTTGCGTATTACTCTTAAACGGTGAGTCCGATTGAAAAAATTTCTATGAAAAACTTGTAGTTTATGTGGTTTTCTATATAAAAACATTTTTTTTTTAAGCTGTCAGAAAAAAAAATAATTTGGTCAAAACTCAAAATTTCGAATTTTTTATAATTAGCTCCTAAGCCCTGTACAAAATTCGCATAGAGCTGAAAATTGGTACAGAGCATGAGGACATCTTTCTATATAAGATGTCAAAAGTCCCCAAAAATCCCATGTGTGCATAAAAAATTATTCAAGGTTAAATGTCGAATATGTTGTTTTTTTATATTTAACTCTGCAGATTTAATACAATATTTTCTAAACGCTTGCTCGTAGGAAAAAAAGTGTCATAATTTTTTTTTTAGAGAATTACAAGGCGTACAAGCCTTTGATATACTTTTTTTTATAGCTTCCCCCGTTTCAAAGATATGCATGAAAAACCAACATTTTCGACATTTGACCTTGAATAATTTCTTATGCACACATGGGATTTTTGGGGACTTTTGACATTTTACTTTAATCGGTGTTCTAATGCTCTGTACCAATTTTCAGCTCTATGCGAATGTTTATTGTTTATTGTCTGGACTAATACGAGAAACCATTTCCAAGATAAGCATGAAAAAAATACTTGTTTTCCTTCAATGTGGCTGGAGTTATTTATAACCTAATTTTTTTTTCTTTCGGAAATCTAATAAGCTTTAATTTTGTAGAAGATTATTTTTTGATACGACAAATAGTTTTCAAGATAAACCCGAAAAACCGAAAAAAACCGTATGTTTCTCTTCACTGCCGCTAGAGTTATTTTATAAACTATAAGAGGTACGAAAAAGTTCATAAGAGCTTTTTTTTATAAAATTTAATGAGCTTTAATTTTGTAGCACAAAATTTTTTGATACGACAAATAGTTTTTGAGATAAACGTGAAAAACTGAAACAAACTCCATGTTTCTCTTATCTGCCGCTAGAGCTCACGTCGGATTCTTTGGGACTTTTTTTTGGGTCATCACCAGACATCCCTTAGTAAGTGTGCCAAGTTTCAAAACTGTTGGATTTTTTTTGAGGTGAAAACCTTTATTGACTGGACTATTAATCCTTGTATACAATTTCCTTCAAAACTAAAAAAAAGTAGGTTCGGATAATCGAGTACGGAGCCGTCCTCGAGCGAGTTTATCTCGCACTTGTCCACTTTTTTAAACTGTCAATACTACATCGACAGCACTGTTCAAGTTCATGCATTTTACTAAGATTTATCTCTTAACGGAAAAGAAACTAAGAGGAGAAATGTCATTGTTTTGTTTATACTTTTCAATAATCCTCATCCTCAAGTGGTTTACTCGTAGTACCCCATTTAATGAAACATAGATTTTTGTCCATTCTTTGTTTAAAGTTATTTTTATTGCTTCTTTGATTTCCATTTTATGATATGTTATGTTTTGGCTCACTTAAAACAAAGTATTTCGGTCAATTGAATTAGAAGAGGTTGACCAAGCTTCATTCTTCTTATGTTTACATTGAGGATGGCTTTTGTTTTTAATGTTCCGCGGATCTCGTATATGAGAGATGGTCATTCATTCTGCTAGTGATGTTTATACGATCACAAAGATAAACAAACAGTTTTTCCTTCTTGCAGAAGATTGAAAAGATTTTAATTTGAGTTTCATTTTGCTTTATGTTGACAGAAAAAACATAACCAAAATATGATATGGACTTCCCCGACTGCGTATAGGCACCGCAACATTCTCAAGGCGCAAACCTAGTGTTTGGAATGTAACGAGTGGAAGGAAAATGGCTTAACAACGATGTTTCAATGCTGAACAAATATACATTTATTGACACGGATTTCTTCTATTCTTACAAATAGATTTTACCATTGAAAATCAAAAACTCATTCGAAATCTTTAACAGTGACGGCCAAGCCATTTGATAGGTTTGGTACGAAGCTGAGTTATAAGTCGAGCTCAGATTGAGAAAAAGTTTCAAGATTTTAGGAAGGTAGAGGTTGGAGAGGAGGCGCCGGTGTATATTGGTCTTGAATTGAAGACATAGTGTGGAAGAGAGTTCCACATTCGCGTAGTACGGCTTAAGAACCATTCTCTATACTAGAGAGAACGTCCGCAGTTGGGTAGGTAAACTGATAAGCATTCCTAGAAGCGCGAGTATTGCCGGCGAATTGTTTGAGGGGAGGAATGCAACTGGCTATTTCACTAGAGCACTTACCGTAGAAGTAACGATTGAACAGAGAGGGATACCATCCAAGAAGCTTAAGTATGTAGCTGGAGCACCAGCCCAAAGATCGAAATTGTAGTCAAGATTTGAACGGATATAAGTCTTAGAGATAATAGCCAGATCAGACGAGGAGAAAATTTCTTGCACCGTCGTCTTAAGAAACCCTAACATCTTGCAGCAATTTTGGCGACATAGCGTAAGAGCTCGGTCCACAACAGGTGGTCAGTGATGCACATACCGAGAATGTCGAGATGTTCGGTCTCATTGATTTAAGTGCCACTCATGGACAGTGGCAAAGGGGGATATCTCGCTTTAACGATACAAGACAACATTGGGTTTTCGAAGCATTTTAAGATCTATGCGTTTTTTTAATTCCTCAATTCTGTTTAGGTCACAGTTTAATGAGCTTATCATATTTTGCCGTTGCAGTTCCACATCCGAAGAGGAGGGATGTGAGTCTGGGAACGAATACGAAAAGCTAAGGGTACTATCGTCAGCGAAACAATGAATTGGATTAGAAGTTACAGACAGGAGATCATTTATGAAAATGAGAAAGAGGGTCGAAGACAAAACGGAGCCCTGGGGCACACCAGCATTTGTGTTGTGGGTTTCGGGCTTGAATCTTTCCAATACAACTTGTATTGAACGGTTCGAAAGAAAGTTTCTAATCCAACGAAAGAGGGATTTGTCGATACCGAAAGCACGCATTTTCGATAAAAGAGCAAGATGCCAGACTTTATCGAATGCCTTGGAAATATCATGTGCAACAATCTTACTTTTTCCCCAAACGATGTAAAGAACTGTTCTGTGAGATAAACCATCAGATCATCAATGGACCTGTCATTAAGAAGCTTTAGGTTTTCGAGATATTTCTTGAGCTGATAGTTTATCAGCGTTTCCATGACCTAAGAAAGAAGGGACGTAAGTGCAATCGGACGATAATTAGAGGGAGAAGAAGATTCGCCTTTCTTTGGAATTGGCTGGACAAATGCTGTTTTCCAACTGCTCGGAACGAGCCCAGAAGAATAGGATAGATGGAAAAGCTTACGCAAGGGTTTTGCGTGGAAGAACACCTCTTCAGAATAATAGCGGGGATACCATCCGGATCAGCGGACTAATATAGGTTGAGATCTTTTAGGACTCTCGCCACAGCACGAGTGCGGAAGAAGATTTGTCCCATGGAATCATTGACGAGCTCAAGAATTGGAGGAGTCATGAAACTCTCTGGCAACGAAAAGTTGCAGGCGAACTGGGTAGCATAAAGGTTAGCTTTCGCGATATCTTCATATTTTTTACAATATTATGGTGTGTTGGCTGTAACGCCATTCCGAAAATCATAGAATCAAGAGTTCTACCGAATTCTAAAGGGTCCGCCATCTAACATTTTTTTTCAACTAGTGCTTATTTCATGAATGATAATACTTAGCTCATATCTGATTTGACAGCTAATTAGTTTTATCCTTCCGCTGAGCGAATATGGTTGTGTATACGCTTGAACAACGATGGGAAATATTGCGACATTACTCTGAAAATCATGGAAATGTTGCAGAATGTGTGCGAAAATTTCGTACGGATTTTGGAAGAAGAGAAGCACCGTCAGCTCCGTATGTTCGTTATCTTGTGAAAAAAGTGAAAGAAATTGGCATCCTTATCGATAAAGCAAAGCGTGAAAAGCCAAAAACAAAAAATATTGCTGCTGTGGCAGAAAGTGTGCGTGAAGCGCCATCAACGTCGTCGTTCTCAACAATTGAACATTTCAGAGACATCATTGAGACGAATTTTGCATAAAGACCTTGGTATGACGCCATACAAAGCCCAATTGGTTCAGGAGTTGAAGCCAACTGACAATCCAGTGCGTTTTCGCTTCGCTAAGTGGGACTGCACCCTCATCATCACTGCCCTGCTATATGGTGCAGAAGCATGGACCCTGACAAAATCGGATGAATGTGCCTTAGGCTGTTTCAAGAGGAAAATTCTTCGGGTAATCTTTGGCCCCGTGTGCATTGATGGGGAATGGAGAAGGAGATATAACAGCGACTTTTACGGGTTGTACAACGACGTGAACCTAGCCAGAAGGGTCAAGGTCCAGAGACTCAGATGGCTCGGTCATTTAGAGCGCATGGACAACAATGCTCCGTCCCGGAAAGCCTTCGACACTATTCCCGAGGGACGCAGAAGGAGAGGAAGACCGCGACTCAGGTGGCGCACACAAGTGGAAGAGGACCTCAATCAACTTGGAGTGCAAAACTGGAGACAGCTAGCTAGGGACCGAGCTGACTGGCGGAGACTGTTGATTGAGGCCCAAGTCCACAACGGACTGTAGCGCCACCTTAAGTAAGTAAGTAAGTAAGTGGGACTGCGATCGACTTAGAGAAGATGCCGATTTTGCCAAAAAAATCATATTTTCAGATGAAGCTCGTTTGATCTTGGCGGGTATGTAAACAAGCAAAATTGTCGCATTTGGGGCACAGAAAACCCGCACGCATACATTGAAAAGCTCATACACCCAAAACGAGTCACTGTTTGGTGCGGATTTTGGTTCAGAGGCATAATTGGGCCATTTTTTTTTTTCGAAAATGAGCATGGAGTGGCCGTTACAGGTTACAGTCAATGGCCATCGTTATCCAGCCATGTTGAACGAATTTTTGTTCACAAAAATTGAAGAGGAAGATATTGGCAACATTTGGTTTCAACAGGACGGCGCTACGTGCCACACAGTCGAAGCTACACTCGATGTTTTGCGCCCTGTTTTTGAAGATCGCATTATCAGCCGCAGAGCTGAAGTCCTGGCCACCTCGGAGCTGCGATTTGACACCGTTGGACTATTATTTGTGGGGTGCCGTAAAAGATAAGTGTTACGCCGAGAAGCCAGAGACAATTGACGCTTTAAAGGACAATACTCGTGAAGCCATTGGTGAAATACAGCTGCACGCAATCGATAATGTGCTTAAAAATTGGACCGATCGTGTAGGCTACTGCATGCCCAGCCGAGGCAGCCATTTGAATGAAATTATTTTTAATTATAAACCGGAAGAATTGTACTTTCAAACAAAAAAAGAAATTTGAGAAAATCAAAATCAGTAGTTTTTTTTTATAGCATTTTCAAAAAAAATAGTTATTTGGCGGACCCTTTATGAGAAGCAGTTGTAATGGCAAGCTTGGAAGATGTCAGTGGGCTTGACGCCTTGTTCGTACGATCGAAGACGAACTAGCCCGGAGTTCTTTCCACTAAAATTATAACTGGATGAGTTCTATCAACAATTGGAATAGGTTGAGGAACTCCTTGAAAGAGCCCCAGATCGCACCTAAATTGTGGTAAGCAGTACTGTTCTATTCCGGTTGTGCTTGCAATATTTGGAGTTTGGCTGTTTCTAAATAAATAAATAAACTTGTTGAAGGAAACCCGGACCGAATAAATAAATAAATAAATAAATAAAAATAAATAGAGTGGCGCGACAGCACTTGAAGAGCCAAGGCCTAAGTGACTTCTCTCATTGAGGGGACCTACAATTTAACGCCGATTCCGAACGGCAAAGTTGAGAAGCACTTTTTCATGTCAGGTTGATACTCTTGGAAGTTTTGTCAATTCTTCGCAAGAGGCAGTACCCGTGAAAGATGAAATAAAAACTTTTATGGGCCCGAATACGACTCGAACCCACGACGTTCTGCTTAGCAGCCAACGCACCTAACCACTTAGCTACGGGCAACTGCCCGGACCCATTACCCTATATGAAAGCGAAAATTTCATCGCCCAGGCCAACGATGATGATTATTGATGAGGACACCCGACGCAATTCGATTAAGATGGCCAACGAAACGATCCGGGTTCGTACAAAAAGAAATGTTGCAAGAATTTATGACAAAGCCCTACAAGGCTTTATTTGCGCTTCTTCAAGCCTTTTATTGACAAATGCAAAGTTGTGACTTTGAAATGACAGGCAAGCTAACAAAAGTTCAAACAATAAGCAAATGAAGTCACCATTTGCCCTGGACTACACGATTCGAGATGAAACTAAGATAAAATCCATTTAAAAGGAATAAAAAACTAACAGTACCAATTGTAGAAATGGTTTCCATTTTCCTCTTTAATAAAGGTAACACCAACTAGTGGCCTGATATTCTTCTTCCTATGTAAATGAAACGATTAATGGTTGAAGTAAAAGTCTCAAAAGAATCAAACTACGTAAGCCATCTTGAAAAAGACCAAAAAACCCTCGCGGTTAGATAGTTTTGTTTTGTTCGTTCAACAAAGAAAAGATGAAGGAGAAAGAAGCAAACAGCGAGGAAGTACATAGCGAAGAGCACATACTGCTGGTATCTATCTCGAAGAATTACCATTACCATCTGTACTTCAGAGATGAAAAAAAAACCAAACGATCGAGAGGAAGTTCTCCAAAGAGAACATGAAATATCGCTTTTGCCTTGTAGCCATCTCCATGAGCTTCCAACAATGACATCGTAATAAACAGAAGAAATTCATCTTGGAGGATATTAGAGTTTGTTTGAAGTTGTTTTAGACTCTTGCTCCAACTAAGATTAGAACAAAGACATGAACGTTACTTTAACCTATCCTCCTCCTTGGTTCTTCTTATTGCCGCCACTCAATATGCAAAAAAGATTGGCTTTTTCCAAAAAACAAACAAGAAAAGAAAGCGGGGGCGAATAGAATGTTATAAGATGATCTCTTGTTGATTTTTTCACGCGCCAAAGAGTTCTTTTATTATTACACAAAACTTACGTGTTGCCCTCCGTTGCGCCTTTCCTAAGACACGAAGCCGACGACGACGACGACGACGCTGGGCACCAGGCACAGTTAAGTAGCACGCATTTTATTTAGGTCTAGTTCTTCTTTTGGTCTGATTTTATCTTTCGAAGATATGAGTTCATCTGATTGATGTTCCACTTAATGTGATGTTTTGTTGGCGGAGAATAGCGGCAATTATACGATAATTATAAGAAAGAAATTTGTATTTAAATGTGATGACGATGAGGTAAAACTTAATTGGAACAGGTTTTTATGTACCGTTGCTGGTAGGAAAATTTGAATTTTGGTGTAGCATGGCCATTAAAAACCTTTGAAATGGTATTTTAATTTTATAAAATTGTTAACTACAGAAAATGATCCATTTTTATGTTTATTGAAATTGCCTCCCATCTAGTGATTGACACCTTGAGTTCAAATAACTTCCACACGCCATACTGAGCTCATAGAAACAATCAAAACGTATCAAAGGGCACGGTAGTGCCCAGCCAAGTTCTAGCACTACTCTCAAGCACATTTTTAACCCCCCATCACTTTTGAACCCATAGAGTTGGAAGCTTCAAATTTGAATTACGTATTGTATTAGTTTTGTAGGACCACTACTTCCTGAGATATTGAACAGTAAAAAATTCAAAAAAAAATTGACTGACTGACTGACTGACTCACTCACTGACTGACTGATCATCAAAATTATGAAGCACTTCTAACAATAGCTGAATCTTGAAATTTGGTACAATGGTAGATTTTCGGCTGTATACAAAGGAAAAAATCGAAAATTTCAATTTGCTCATTCAGGGGGCGTGGTATCCGCCCACTTTCTAAAACTGGTCGCAGGATCTTGAAATTCGGAATTCTAAATAGGGTTTTGGTTGAGTATAAGGAAAAATATAAGTAAAATATTTTGGTTTCATTTAGGGGCGTGGTTTCCGCCCACTTTGTTAAAATTGTCGAAAACGTTTAAATTCGAAATTCTGATAGGGTTTCCGTTGAGTATAAGAGAAAATATAAGTACAAAATAGCAGTTTTATTAAAGGGGCGTAGCTGCTACCCACTTTCTTAAAATGGTCATAGGATGTTGAAAATTAGAATTCTAGTTTGTTTAACTTCATAAAACTCCATGAGTATTTTTCCTTAGTGGTTTCACAATGGACCCTTGATGTCTAAATGTGACATCTAGACAGCCACTCTAACCTAACCTACCTATTATTTATTTATAAATTGGCAGAACAATTATGTTGTTAAAGTTTGCAAATTGCTAGCTTATAATTTTATTTCGAGGTTCATGCTTCCATAACAAAATAAAATTTTGCAAAAAGATGTGAAATCAGGAGGGTCATTCCGTAGCTCGATATCGTCGAAACGATATCGTCAAACTATGGAATTTGAACGACAGCTGATTAGGTATCGTCTAGAACAAAAATGTAAAGGGAATTAATTTTTTGATTCAAAATACGGTTGAAATTTATGAAACATTTTATGTTACATCATTTATTTTATTAAAACAAAATGTTCTCGGCATTTAACAGACTTTTAAGTTTAGATTTTTGTCATGAAATGGACTTTATGAATTTTCTTTGAAGTGGAAAAGATAAAAATGCAATATTCCTATTTGCTCATTTTTAACTTTCAAGAGGAAGTTATTGTAATGGGTCCGATTTTGTGAATTTCCAATTTTTGCATATGTCCATGTTTCGAGGTCACTAGAATCCGAATCAACCGTTTTTATGATGATGTCTGTGTGTGTGTATGTGTGTTCGTATGTGCGTATGTGCGGTGCGTTACGTTTTTTCAGCTCAATTATCTCGCGAACCACTCATCGTATTGTCATAAATTTAGTCTCATTCGACGCGGTATTGTGTTATTAAGAACTGATTAGGTTTTGAGCGAAATCAGCTTAGCGGGTTTTTAATGGCAACCAAAAATCTAAGACAACCCTAATATAATGAAAATTATGATAATTTCTGCATTAATTTCAACAATAATGCAAAAAATCTTACAGTTAGTGTGAAAAAAAAAAACAAAACTAAGGAGTATCATGGACTATATTTGATTACTAGCTGACCCACCAAACGCTGTTTTGTCATATAATATTAATATTCGGAAATACAAATCGGATTAGAAAAATGCTTTCACTAATATAAAACTACAATATTCAGTAGTAATATAGGCGCCACTGTTATTCAAATGAACTTATGGAATTTAACTTTGAAAACAACGTGCTTGTACAACTACTGGTAATGAAAATACATATATATTTTTTTTTTAATCTCCGAGGTAAACAAAAATTAAATGTGTAAAACGCCTAGTTCAAATTGTCATCTTTGATGGTAGTATTTTTATTAACGAGTACTGCAATCAGATGAAAAGAGAGAAGCGACATCTACATTATAAAGTTCCCTCTATATTTTTCTTGCAAATTCTTCATCTGTTCAAGTTTTAAAATGTTATTAATCATGCTTCAAACGAAAACTTGCCAAGTGAACTTGTAAATTTTCATCCAAACTATTTTCTATTTTCTTTTACCTAATATTGTTGTATTATCTCCTATGATTTAAAATATTCAATATAACACTTTTACATGTAAGAACTGGGCGTTCTTTTAGATCTCATTACTTTTGGTGGCTGACTTTTTACACAGTGTTGTTCGCACATAAGAGAACTTGGCTCTTTTTTCCATTTTATATAGAACTCACAAGCTGAATAATTCGTTGTCGCTTTAAATTTGTTCACTGGAAAACAGCATGTCGGTTGCATGAGATTTTTTAAATGAATCTTAATAGTTTGTCCACGCTGATTTAAAAAATATATGCCGATTTTATATGGCAGCTTTAGTTATTGGAGTTACGAAGTGACACGGTTTTTCATTGAAAATGCACATGAAAATTTATTAAACATGTTTATACTGAATAAATAGTATTATTAGTACTATTTTGAATGCTTCAACAATAATCAGCCATCATATGTTCATTCCAGTACCTCTCTTCCATAGTGCGAATATCCTGGTGAAAGTGCTCTCCCTATTCCTCGCTTAGGTCACCGAGATTTTTCGGAAAATAGTCTAGATGGCTGTGAATGTAGTGAAGCTTGATACTCATGTTGTGTTGCATCCAAGCCGCTGGAAGTGTATCAGCAACTGTTTAACGTGCTGAAAGTAGTCGTCAGACTTCCTAGTGCCAACAAAATTCCTCACTACCCAAACAAACTCTTCTCATGCACATTTCTCGACAGCTGTCATATGGTTGATGAAATTTTTATCATCAATCAACTTCCTGATTTGTGGGCCATCGAAAATACCACCTTTGATTTTCTCAATACTCAATTTTGGAAACACTTTTACAATGTAGTTGAAACAGTCGCCATCTTTATTAAGAGCTTCTACGAACTGTTTTATCAACCCCAGTTTTATATGCAAAGGAGGCCATATAATTGGTCTCGGCATTAATTACATTTTACTTATAGGGAATCAAAGCCTCCCTGGAAGGCCAGTCTCTTTTTGTCCAGTGCTCAGCTTTAGCTCGGCTGTCCCATAAGCATAAGCATAGAAAACAGGGATATTTTGTATAGCTACTTTGTTGGCCCAGTAGAAAATTTACCATTTTCAAATCAACACATAAAACCCAGTTATGTTCCTTGTACTTAATTTCGTCGAGAACTAAAGATATTCTTTAACCTTTGTAGAATGAGCAATAGGTAAGGAACCAAGTTTGTTACCATTATGTAAAAGTACACATTTCAAACTTCGTTTTGACGAATCGATGAACAACCGCCACTGATCTGGATTATACTCTTTTAATCCCATTGCAGTCATTAGGCCCGGATTATCAGTACAAAACACAAAATTATCTTTTTTAGTAAAGAAAGGAAGTAAATCTGGATCCCTGTTACGGTAGTAGGATATCTGCGTTTCTTTGGTCAACAAATTTCTGTCTTTCAATCGGGAAGCTAAAATTTCTGATGCCGTTTTAGACAGTCCAACTTCCGTGATCAAGTCATTTAGATCATCTTGATTTAGTGGTCGGGGACTACCGTAGCAATCAAAATCACTGTCGCTGCCATTGCCGTCGTTTTCGCTTTGTCCGCTGCACTGGTCTGAATTTTTCCGAAGATGTACATGGCTGCTGTGGTGTTGATGTATCATTAATACTCAAGACTGGTTTTATGACAGATTCTAAGTTAGGATATATCCACTTAGAACAAATCCACCCAGGTCCTATGCTATGCGGACGACGACATAGACATCATCGGTCGATCCAAGAGAGTTGTGCTTGAGGCCTTCACAGCGATTGAAGAACAGGCAAAACTCGTTGGTCTTGAAGTCAATGAGGACAAAACAAAGTACATGCTATCAACAAACAAAGCAACATCTGTCCGCAGCCTAGGACAAAACGTCACTGTTGGTAGCAGCAATTTCAAGTCGATTAAGGCGTTCACCTACCTTGGAACAAACATCAATCCCACAAACGACACCTTAGTGAAGATCCGAAGAAGAATTACCCTAGCGAACTACTGCTGCTTCGGTTTGGCCAAACAACTGGGTTCAAAACTCCTCACTCGAAAGACAAAGTGTCTGCTATACAAAACTTTGATTTTACCAGTCCTACTCTACGGCGCCGAGTGCTGGACGATAAGTAAAAAAGGGGAATTGATATTGGGCACTTTCGAAAGAAAAATTCTTCGACGGATTTTCAGTCCCGTATGCGACGATGGCGAATGGAGAAGAAAGTTCAACCGAGAACTGTATGAGCTGTACCAAGATGTGGATGTAGTCCAGAAGGCCAAGCAAAGACGACTTCATTGGCTCGGCCACATCGAGCGAATGGACGACAACGCTCCAGCCAAGAAAGTGTTCTCATCCCAGCCCCCAGGTTCGAGACGACCAGGAAGACCGAACCTACGGTACAAGGACCAAGTGACTGCGGATGCGAGAGCGCTTGGTTTCGGTGACTGGAGAGTGCATGCGAAGGACCGTTGACGATGTAAGGCTGCAATATCTAAGGCTGAGATCCTTCATGGAATGTGAGCCGGATAAGATGAATTTTTTTGATAATGTTTGAGCAAACTCCTTATTTGTCGTTGTCGTTCCAGCACTGGGCATTATTGATGATCTAATAGCCCATAATCTGCCAGCAAAAAGTTGTAGGGAAATCAATGCCATCAGTAAGCGTGATGGTTCAAACCAATTCTTCACTTAGATTGGGTCAGACGATTGCTTAACACAACAAGCGTCCCAGGCCTCCAGCTTCGCACTCAATTTTGGTTGAGTTTCTCTGCCGCCTGTGCACACGACATGAATCCTGGTCTAGAGGACTTATTTGGCCAGTGGCTTACACAAGACCAAGCCAAGTAAGTCGTTTGACTTTTACATTTCTGGAAATTTGTGTTACTGTACACAGCCGGTACAATTTATTGGTTAAATCAACGCATCATCATTGGCCTGGCCGTGTCAGCAGAGAAGATTTAATAATCCTGGTCTAGAGGACTTATTTGGCCAGTGGCTTACACAAGACCAAGCCAAGTAAGTCGTTTGACTTTTACATTTCTGGAAATTTGTGTTACTGTACACAGCCGGTACAATTTATTGGTTAAATCAACGCATCATCATTGGCCTGGCCGTGTCAGCAGAGAAGATTTAATAATCCGCTATAGTCAGACAACAGCACCAGCGCTGAAACCCAACAAAGAATCACTCCTGCCAATCGCTGATTCTTTTGACTTAGAAGGCAATTGAGTAGTAAAGTCCTCTCCCGAGCTACTAAAGTGACACTCTACAAAACCCTCATCATCCCGGTCCTAATGTATGGTGCAGAGACGTGGACCATGACAACATCCGATGAAAACGCTTTGGCCTTCTTCGAGATACAAATTTTTGATCCTGTCTGCATAAATGGAGAATGGAGACGAGGATTCAATCAAGAACTGTACGAGCTGTTCAATTGTTGGGGCCGGTGTCTTCTCTGAAGAACTAGGTATAAGCAAATCCTTTAGACTGCCCGACAGCAGCGTATTTCAGTCTGAATTTCTAACAATTAGAAAGACATGCAGGCTATCACATCCGATAGTAATACAAAAAACAGCAATTTATTGACAGCCAAGCAGCTATCAAGACTATATACACCTGCCGGATCAAATCTACATAAAATCGTTAAAGAATGGAAACAGGAACTCGTAGGTTTTAGCGAGGCCGACAACATAAAAATTAATCTTGTCTGAGTTCCGGTTCGTAGGTAATGAATTCGATAATGAACTAGACAGGCCTGGATCAAACCTTCAAGTATTTTAAGCTAAGGAAGTGAGGATTCCCTTAGAATTTATGAAAACTGATATTCAAAATCACTTTCTTGAGGAATCCAGCGTAAGATGGCAAAATCTCACCACCTTTCCTTCCAACAACACAACTTTTAACCGAACTTGTTCAAATTTGAACATTGCCACACCGAGTTTTTCATAAATAACATTCTTACAAACATCAACGCAACTTACCTTTGGTGTCATGCATCCGTACGAATCCATTATGTGATCATCATCATCCAGAGAACCTGCAGCATTTCTTGAAGGAGAACCATAACCAGACAAATCAGTAAGATGGCTTGATTTTTTCTTTTTGGTTTGGGCGGCAATTAATTCCTTTTCACGTTGCAGAGTGAATTCCTTGCGTTCCATTTCGAGAAGCAATGGTATCGTTGGATCGGCTCCGTCCAAATTGGAAACACTGTAGGCCATCCATTGTGCAACAAAGTCCATGGCATCGGTTATATTATAAGTAAAGCACAGTTCTACGCCTGTTTGGAAAGAAAAACATTTTGTTTCAATAAAATTGTTTACAAAAATGTATGAACATACATTTATCAAGCACATCGGATGATGGTGTGCATCCCAGTTCTTCAAATTGTGCGGCTATTTCTTGGTGCATTTCGGTAAACAGGAAATATTTATTGAAATTTAAAGTGGAACAGCAACTTGAAAATTGTTTATATTTTTGTTTAGCTAAGCAAAGCAGATAAATGAAATGCAAATGCGGGTGTTTGTTAAATAATTCGAACAATTTTGCAAAATTAGCGCCAAAATTTGAAATAAACAAAAGGGATGGTTGTACTTGCGTGGTGAAAAAGAGCGACGTCTGGATTTGATTTTTGACACAATTTTCTTAAAGAGCTGAACAGAATGCGTCGCCAGTCGCCCGGCGACTAAAATGGCAGCTGTGAAAAATATGAAATTTGTATGGCCTTGTTCACATGTGAAGAACGATTGTGTTCATTTTTCTTCTGTAGATTTTGCTAACTCCTTTATGTTTTTTATTTTCTTTAAGCGCAGAAAACAGAAAAAAAGAATAATGAAGTAATATTAACAGTTTGCTTCTGTTCAACAAACATAAAATGAAAATATTTTGGCCTGTATGCGGGACGATAAGAGAAGAACATAAAGAAAAAAAGTCAAATTTCTATAAATTAATATGCTGATTCCACTAAACGTAGTATATAATACTAAGGGCCAGTTCTTTCAAGCTTGACCATCTTTACAGCCTGATTCTCCCCCTTGTGAGGAATCACAAGTCATAAGCCCTTGTGACTATTTCTTGTGAGGATTGTTGTGATTTGATAACATTTGTCGGATTCTCCCCAAATCCTCACAACTAAAGTCACAAGGAAACTCACCACAGCCAATGTGAATATGGAAATGCGTTGCCACACTGGATTCTTTGTAACTGCAATATGTGTTTCAACGCAACATATGTTGCAATTTCGTCAATATTGGCAACGCAAACAGAGGTTGTGTGTTTGGGTTGCTTTTATTATTGTTGTGTAATTTCAAAGAACAAAGAAAAAGAATGAAGAAAACAGAAAAAGAGCGTATGTCTTTTCTCTTCCTTCCTTCTTTTCACTATATTCATAATCAAAATGTCAAATCTCAAACAATTTTCTAGTTATGAATGACCTGCTCTGAAGGAGATCACAATAGGCGTTTTTCTTTTTTAGTTCAGAGCTCCGAACTCTGAGTGTTCAGAGATCGCTGAACATGCTCTGAACAAATGAAGCTCTGAACATTTTATGAACGCTCGGATTTCATTTTGAAATGCAGTTGAGCATTTTTAGTTCAGACATCGACACTTCGTATTTTTGAAAGCTGAAATTAACAGCCCTATTCTGGCGACCTCACTGATACCTCATAAATCACAATGACCTCATAACTGGTGAGGAACCTGATTTTGTGACTTTTTCGTATTCTGACAAAAACCTCACAACTTGTGACCCTCACAATAACCTCATAACTTGAGGTGAACTTTATATAGTGACTTTTTCGTATTCTAGCAAAATCCTCACAACTTAAGACCCTCATAAAAATCTCAAAATTATGATGTGCTCGTTGGCAGATCATAATTCAGGAACTCGATATGCTGACACTGAAAACTTTAAAAAGAAGTGCAAAAACATGGAATTAAATTGATAAATCTGTTTGAAGAAAATATATTTAGATATCAAAGGTAAAAATTAAAATACCAATAAAAGTAAATAATCATTTATCTGTGTAGATTATAGCAAAGGAGAACCTTAAGAAAACTAAGAGATGTGAACGATCCGTTTTCCCTTCGTTTTCCAAAAACTCTGTGTTGGGACATAATTCAGGAACTCAAGTCACATGATGATATCAATGCAGTTCATTGCCATTCACTATTCGAGTACAGTAATTGTTTTGTTGTTTTGTTCAAAATCAATTATCTAGAAAATAGTTTCTTTCAGTGCTTTTTTTCTGGTCCATGGATCTTACCAAAAGTGTGTAGGAAACAACTACACCATTCCTGTAGACAGGAAGGAAAGTCAAAAGAAGCTTTCTTTTAAATGTTTACACTTTGCCAATAAATTTTAATAAGTTCTTGCAGAACGATGCACCCTATTTGCTGATTGCCAATTCTTGGAATACCGAGTGGGATGATAAGGGAACCTTCAAAATCCTTCGTGGCAGCGATCATTGCGGAATTGAGCTGCAAATTTCAGCTGGATTGCCTGCTGTTAAAAAGTTTAAAGATTTCATTGACCTTGAAAAATTGATTTTTTTATATGGGAATTTGTTTTGAAAGATAAAAAAATTCTTTTTATATCAAATTTGTTTTCCCTCGATTTTTTTATTTTCTAATAATTTCTTTTACATTATTTCACATTTTATCAGTTTATAACTAAATCGCAACCTTTGACTTTCAATACACATAGGGATTCCACTTGGTGCCACCCTGAGTCAACAATACCACCCACCGTCAAGAATTGCTAACAGCGGCTTCCGTCTGCCCCAAACAAAACCGATCGATCCCCAAAAATCCTAGCAATATACTTAAGATGAGATCACAAAGTAATGTTCTGTGCATTAAGCGAACGACACCGTCGCCGTCGTCACGTTGAAATTCCTTGGTCCATTTCACTCGATGTTTGGGAAGACAACACAATCCACTTTTGTATGTTCGATATTTTCATACCAAATGCCACCGAATATAACACATACGATTATAAACCCATTTCCCTCATTTTCTGAGCACTGCCAACATGTTCCTTGTTGTGTTCAATATTGGACACACGACCTGCATTGAAATTGAATTTATTTCCTATTTTTAGATAAAAAGAAAATTCCTCTCAGAACCTACCAACAGTGGCCATGCATGTTTTGTTTTAGAGGGCAGTTGTGCCACTACACGATCGTCGAATTTTAGCAAAATCGTTCCGAAAGTTCCTGCCGCATGAATCAAATGACATGGTTGGCTAGGGCTTTTCTCGAGGCAGTGAATTCTTGTGACTGTTGGAAGTGAGCCAAGCGGAAATGCATCCCCCTCATTTGGACGAACTAGAATTACAAAATGCATCGATTTTGAACGTTATATAACAGCAGTGGTACCAGCTGATTAAATTCTTACCTGGTATTCTCGGAATGAACCTGGAAGTTTTTTATATCACCCGGTTTCATGTTTTCTGTTGCCAAAATGTATATTTGAGTTCGTCCCCAATTGCAACGAGGGCAACTTTGGAAGTCTTGCAACCATCATTAATGACATCAACGACTCTCTAGTTGTCGTGGACCTTCGAGTGGACCATCTCTGACCCACTTAACCCAGTGGTATTTTTGTTTGATTCCTCCACCAATACCTTTTGCTACCATGAGTCCAGTCTCCAGATCTCGACCTGCTAAGTGACTTATTTTAAGCGGCTGGACAGTGTATTCGTCGGTGAAGTGAACGATACGACGAAACTGCTTGCCACCACCTGGTTTTGGAATTCTTCAAGGAATTCCTCAAATAGGAATCTGCAAATTGTTGACAAGCGGTCAGAGAGGATTAATTTTTGGTAACTGTTTAGTTGAAGCATTTCTTTGTCGTTGCTGGCCTGAATCGAATGGACTATACAAATAAATTCCAAGATGGAAGTTAAATACAGAATAATAATAATAATAATAATAATAATAATAAAAATAATTTCTTACCAATAGATTTCATTCTTATGATTTCACAAAACTCTTGTTTTTTTTTTTACTGATTTGTTTTGACAAATCAGCTGGAAGTCACAAAAAGAAACTCACCTTCCTGTGGTGGATGTGTTGTGAGGTTTCTTATGAGGTTTTTTCGCAGAATACAAAATTGTGACAACCTCATAAGAAACCTCACAAAAACAACCTCATAAGAAATTGTGATTTGTGAGCATCACAACTTCAGAATAGAGCTGTAACATTTTTTATTAATAAATAAAATATTCAATTAATTATTCAAAATAAAACTTATCATCTTTGCCTGAGCGACTTGTTTCCTCCACCTTTTGTTGAAATTTATTTTATTAAAAAGAAAATTCCAGAGCTTTAGTAAAAACGAAGTCGTTCTATGAAAATAAGTGAATTTATTGTGTCAAATATAAAGGTTGAGAGATTACAAACTGTAGCAGTGCTGCCACATTCAATCTTAATTTCCAACACTCCCACTAGATTGAATTCCCATCGAAAATGTGAATATGTTGAACTTGACTGATGGCAACGCTTTTGTGAGTGAGTCTGCTATCATTTCGTGTTGATGACTTTCTTTCCGGGAGGTAAATCAACAGCTTCCCAAGTATCGTTGTCAATTAGAGCAGCATACTCTTCTTCGATAGCCTTCTTCCAGTGAGTCTTATCAAATCTTGAACACGCTTCGTCAAATGTAACTGGATCATAGGAATAATCTGAAGTCATTTGATAACATATGTAATCGTCGAAATTTGCTGGTCGTCTAGGCTGCCTTTTTGATGTTCTCGGTGAATTTTCTTGAACCAAGTTAGAAGTTGAAGGAGAGTCTACGTTGAAATTTCCATCATTTTCGCTGCTGGCAAGGCAATCAGTCTCATTTGCATCTAGCAAAATCTCTTCAATATATGTGCCATTCTGATCCTCTGCGTCTTCCCATTCGTCTGTTTCGTTGCTGACATCTATCTTGTTATCAAGTTCTATCAAGACATTATTTCTTATGGTATCTCCCACTGAATCCTTAAAGTACATGACGTCTTCGAAGAAACTCACATCTCGACTGAAGATTATCTTCTTAGATTCAGGATGATATAAACGGTATCCTTTCTTTTCTTCACTATACCCAACCATAATACACTTTGAAGATTTGGAGTCCCATTTCTGTCGTTTTTGTTTCGGTACGTAAACCATTGCTGTCGATCCAAAAACTCTAAGATGTTCAACGTTTGTTCTTCTTCCTGACCAAATCTCTTCTGGGGACTTTGATAATTCGGATGTTCTTGTCACTGTACGATTAATTAAGTATGCAGCTGTCGACACAGCCTCTGCCCAAAAACGCTTATGCATGCACGCATCTATAAGTAAGCATCTTGCTTTCTCGACTATTGTGCGGTTCATTCGCTCCGCTTTGCCATTCTGTTGTGGCGTATATGCATTTGTTGTCTCATGCTTGATGCCAGTGCTACGTAGTACATTTGCGAATTTGTGATTACAAAATTCTGTACCATTATCCGAGCGGAATTTCTGAATTTTGTATGATGTTTGATTTTCAACAAAATTTTTGAATTGGACGAACTTATCTACTACCTGACTCTTCGAATGGATAAAGTAGACAAAAATCTTTCCTGAGAAATCATCCAGAAACAATAGAAAGTATCGTGAACCTCCTATCGATGTATGCTCCATAGGCCCGCATACATCTGAGTGTACCAACTCAAGTGGCCTACTTGTTGTAGATTCGGACAATTTAAACGGTTGCCGAAATTGTTTGCCTTTGAGACATACTTCACATCCATCAGATCTATCGCTTGCATCACTACAAATTCCATCCACCAAACCATCGTTGGACATCTTATTCAATGTTTGATAATTGATGTGGCCGAGACGTCGGTGCCACAAATCAGAACTTAGTTTCGCAATGTTCACTATTTGAGAAGGTCTGTCCAATTTGAATGTATTGTTGTGCAAACTTGCAGTCGCCATCAGCTTGTTGTTTTTATTGAAAATAGAACAACCATCTGAGCCGAACACAACACGATTACCATTTTTTACCATCTGCACCACCGACAACAAATTCACGCATAAGCTTGGGACAAACAAAACATCTTTTGCTATGACATCACCACATGAAACCTTCAATGACACATCTCCTCTTGCCGTTGCCTTCAATTTATTATTATCTGCAACTATAACGTCATCGCAAACAACCGTAGAATTCTCAAGCCAATCATGTTTGAACGTCATATGTGAAGAAGCGCCAGAGTCGACAACCCATTCTTCACCACCAATTTGTTGTGCAGCAAAACTCGTATAAAGAACCTTAGAACGGCTAGCATCTGTTCCTGTTTTTTGCTTCTGTGAACAGTTCTTTGCTATATGGCCATATTGATTGCACACAAAACATCTAGGACCATTCTTCTTTGCAGGTTTATTAAAACGTTTCTTAAAATTCTTGTTTTCACCATAAAAAGCTGAGCCAGACTGCTCATTCGAAATGCAATCATCTTTGACGTCTTGCAACAGTTTCGTTTTAATTGAGTCCGCCGAAATCTTCACCCCAGAACTTTCAATTCCCATAATCATGGGCTTATACTCTTCTGGTAAGCCAGCAAGTAGCAATGTGCCGACCCACTCGTCTGAGACTGGCATCCCAATAGAATTGAGCTTATGTGCGGTTGAGATAATTTTGGTAACATAACTCTCTACACCACCACTGTTTTGCAAATTGGTAGTTATGAGGCATCGCAACAAACCTACTCTTCTCGTCAACCCACTATCGTCGAAAGCTACTCTCAATCGATCCCAAACTTCCTTCGCAGTTTTGGCGTCCTTGACGTGAACGTAATTAACTGCTTCGATGAGCAAAATAATTGTGGATTTTGCTTTGGAAATTTTCAGTGCGTCTGTCTCAACTCCGAGAACACAATTCCATAACTCCTGGTGTTCCAAATAATTCTGGACAGCGAATTGCCAGTCGTCGTAGTTTTCCCGCCCTTTTAATTTTTCTATGGTGCTGAGAATGCCGGCCATCATTGACGAAATTAGTTGAACAAAAAAAAAAAAAAAATAAACTGTGCTCAAACCAAACTATTCACTTTACGGATTTCAAAGATTTTTACTTTAACAGAAAGCTTGAATTACTTTTACGTGGCCTGGTGCCCATAACCTGTTGAAATTTATTTTATTAAAAAGAAAATTCCAGAGCTTTAGTAAAAACGAAGTCGTTCTATGAAAATAAGTGAATTTATTGTGTCAAATATAAAGGTTGAGAGATTACAAACTGTAGCAGTGCTGCCACATTCAATCTTAATTTCCAACACCTTTTCAATTGTTTTGAGAAAACCACGCTTGCGCTCATCATGCTCGGTCTCTTTTTTCTGAGCGCGTCGGTCGAACTCTGAACGCTCAGAATCAGTGCTCTGAACGAAAAAAGTAACACAACTTTGATGCTCTGAACACTCTGAACTAAAAAAGAAACACAATTTTTCGTTTGACAGTTCAAGCTCTGTTCAGATGTTAAAAAGAAAAAAGCCTAATACCGATTGTTTTTGTGACTCTCACAAGTTGTGACCTTGGGGGAGAATCCGAAAAAGTCACAAAACCAATTTTACCTCTTCTTGTGACTTGTGAGGTATCAGTGATGATGGGGAGAATCGGGCTGTAAGCCAATTTAATCAAGGATATACTATAATTCAGTTTTTTCATACTTGATTTAACTGACATTTTTGCTTACTTTTTTGTCAAACGAAAACAAAACGATGTTAAAGAAATCGGATGTCTCATTTCCAACCTTGATGGCGCAGTTTGAGTTCCCCATCGGCGTTTTGCACAACCGAACGAGTTTGGCAGGGATAACAAAACTAGATATAGCTTTATACAGTTCGTCTCTGTAGATGCTATCATGCGAGGCCTTAAAATCGATGAAGAGGTAGTGGGTATCGATTTGGAGTTCATAGGTTTTTTCCAGGATCTGCCGCAACGTGAAAATTTGGTCGATGGTTGACTTTCCTGGCCTGAAGCCACATTGATAAGGACCAATCAGATTGTTGACGAAAGGCTTCAGACGTTCACATATTACGGCAGAGAGGATCTTGTAGGCGATGTTAAGTAGGCTGATTCGTCCGAAATTCATTCCTGCTGTTGGCTCTCTCAACATCCTCGATCTGACGCTTCTGCACCCATGTTTCAAAATATAAATTTTATTATTATTTTAGTGCATCTGGAAATTGTATTTGGGATTCGTGGAGTTCTCAAGAAAGCGAAGGGGATGAATATCAAAAAATTTTAATCGAAAGGCGAAGATGAAAACGATGTTGAGATGGAAGAAAAGGAGGATGAGGA
The DNA here is from genome assembly GCA_943590905.1 of Sphaerophoria taeniata. Taxonomy (NCBI): domain Eukaryota; kingdom Metazoa; phylum Arthropoda; class Insecta; order Diptera; family Syrphidae; genus Sphaerophoria; species Sphaerophoria taeniata. Next base: position 268,828,261 of record OX016540.1, read on the forward strand.
CGATAAATAGAATTGTTAAGTAGACTTATTTTTATATGAGTTAAACATATATTAAATACAATGGCGCAAAATTATAGTCGCTAATGAACAACTTTAGTGTGATACTAAGCTTAAAATGACGTTTGAGTCATGTCTGAAACGTCATTTTAAGCTAGTATCACACTAAAGTTGTTCATTAGCGGACTATAATTTTGCGCCAATATTTTAAAGATTTAAATAATGGATTCTTATTTGTGGGCTACAAGTTTTCGCATGAATTATCCGATAGAACCTGCTGTCAGGCAGATGATGCGCCTCCAGCATTTTTCTTAGTTGGCTTGTAGGCAATGACATACCGTTGAGCTACTTGAAGAGGCGGCTCATACTCTTCGGTTGATGTCTGTGGCAGTTTCGAGACGATAGCCTTGTAGAAGCATGTCGTTTGTGGATACAAGGCCATTACTAGAGAAATCAACAAATTCATACATTTACAGTGCTTGATGAGTCATTAACGGTCCTACCCATTGTGTCCTTTGGAAACAGTGCATGTCCGTCAGTCTCCGGATTGGCTCGCATTAGAGGGAGTGGAATGATTTTACGCTTACTGAGAACATGACGATCCTTTTGCTTATCGTCTATGTCATCAACCTCATATTTATTTTGTCCACTCAAAAACTGCACAACTTCGGCCAGAATCCACTCTTCATCTTCGGAACCTTTGACCACAGCAGCAACAATATCACCAGCTTTGGCAATATAATTACTTTCGGCCGGTACAGCACCACAAAGTGGAGGAACCTTCTCTCCTGGTTTACTCACAAAGAGTGGCAGTGTCTGAGCCGATACCTGCAGCATTTTCAATTGAGCTCCGCGACGTATTGCTTCTTTGTTGCCAGCATTTCTTGGTTGAATGCGACGCTCGTTACGAATGTTTCTTATTTCCTGAATTCGAGCCAGGGCCTGTCGAATAACAAATTCTTCTTGAGTGTCGTCTTGCAAGCCAGTTTTATAGAGGCTTTTTAATTTCTGTGGTTGCAAATTAGACATTTGGGCACGGATTATTCCATTGAGATTCGTTTCGCAGCGTCTTCGTTCAACCTCACTTTCTTGTATGGTTTTTTTGGAGGGCTTTGAGGTTTTCCTTCAATGGAATTCTTTTTAAAATGCATTTATTTGGGTAATGATCAACTTACTTGAATTTGTAAGGCTGCACTTTCTGCTGTAGGTGGCATTTTATTCTTTATTGAGTAAAATGTATGGAGGACTTTGGTTGTATTTGCAAACAAACGCTCTTGGATAATCACTTATTCCTAATCCTGAATTAAGGGAAATCTGTGATAATCAAATTGAAGATTTAACCCTCTGTGAACGAACTGGCCCTAAATGTACTATAATTCTACGTTTTGATCTACTAATGTGTACCCCAAATCCCATAAAAGTCGAGATTTGTTCTTAATCTACTTCGCCAAATCTCGTGATTAGCGTCAGTGGAATCAGCATATTAAGTTAGTCGGGCGACGAGTTTGATGTTTGTTTCATTGCATGCACCAAATATAACATTATCTTCTTCAGAAAAATATTTTTGAAAATGTTTTGTTTTTTTTTGATGGGCATATTTGATAGCCCATCGCGCGACTGCATTGTGTTCACAAATTTCTCAGCAATTTGAGAAGTGGATTTTTGACAGCTGTCATTTTCGTCGCCGGGCTACTGGTGACTGCATTCTGTTCAGCTCTTCAAGATTAACGATTTTGATTTTCTCCGCTTCATCGAAAATTTTTGGTCAATACAAACTTATGCAGAAAAAATGGCTATCTCTCCTTGTAACTAGGTGGCGCTAGAGTCTAATGCCAGGTCGATAATACCTGTCAAATTTATATACAAAAGTTCGTATTTGTGACAAGCGACTGAACAGAGCTATTACACAAAATTTCTTGTCAGAATATTTCACCACGCCAGCTGTCACTGTCATTTGCTGTCAAAAATTTTGGTTTTCAGAAGAAAAGAAAATTTTACAAAATAAAGTTAACCGTGCACTGGGAACAATAAACAACCAGATTGTTTGAGATACCATCATGGCAATAGGAGCATTTCCAGCAGCAAAACTAGTTGCACTCGCCGCCAAGCAAATAAGCAAACCAATTGCAAAAGTAATCTCAAATAATGCAAAAAACCATCCGTTCTTCAGGAAATATGTCTGCATTCCACCGGCTCAAAGTAAGCATGAAAAAGAGTTAACCCCAACAGCTGAATATATACAAATTGCATAATTACAAATGTGTTTTGGTTTATGCTCTTGAAATGAAAGAAGATTTGATCAGGGTTCACAAATAACTTCCCTTCCAGCGTTCCATTGGATGGAGGTCAAATACAAGATGTGGGTTATGAATCTAGGAAGAAATAATGCCACTGTTACTCCCCTAAGCGAAAACATGGCAATCGAACTCGGCGCCAATTTATTGGGTGAAATTATTGTGTTTTCAATCGCTGCTGCTGTACTTATATTTGAATATGTCCGGTAAATGTCCTTTTATAAGCACAACAAATGTTACATTTCCCATTTTCAGATCTTCACAGAAAGATGCCAAAAAAGAAGCTAAAGCCAAGCAAGAGCAACTAGACATTGCCTTAGCAATTACCGAACTTTCTTTTAGATGTGAACAACAAGAGGTACAGATCAGAGAAATGACAAGAATTCTCGCCGATTTAGATTCACGTACGTTCTTTAATTTTGGCCACAAAGATCACAAAAAAGAAATCGCAGCACTGCCACTCAATGCGGTGTCGAACAACTCTCAAGTATTTTTCGGAAATTACCACAGTACATGTGGTATTGTCACTGAAGCTGTTAATTACATTGAAACTGCCCTTTTTAATGATACCACGCGATTGGGATACTGAAGCCCTTGCTGCTTAATATCGAGATGTCATTCGTTTTAAGATAAAAATAGTTGAATTATTTTAAGTTGAAACACCATAATTACGTTAACTTATGATGAAAGCTGCTGGTTGTTACTGCAAACTTGAGAGAATTCGAAAAGCGATTGGATCTTGGGGTATGGACTATTTTAAGATTAAAGTAAAAGCAATATGGTTAATTGTTAATTTATTTTCAAATACGCTTAGTGAAGTTTTATCATTTGATTAATGAATTCAAAGCGAGCAGTCGTTTGTACATAGGTTTAAAGAAAACTCATGAAAAATTATGAAACGCTGTTTTATTTCCATTCAATGCCATTCAACCTATGAACATCAAACTCTACTCTCATGGTATAAAAGGGGAGATCCTCTAAACTGCGCCAACTACAGAGGAATCAGTCTACTTAACATCGCCTACAAGATCCTCTCTGCCGTAATATGTGAACGTCTGAGGCCTTTTGTCAACAATCTGATTGGTCCTTATCAATGTGGCTCCAGACCAGAAAAGTCAACCATCGACCAAATTTTCACGTTGCGGCAGATCCTGAAAAAACCTATGGCTTCCGATACCACGACCCCCGCGTATGACAGCATCTATAGAGACGAAGTGTATAAAGCTATGTCTAGTTTTGGCATCCCTGCCAAGCTCGTTCGCTTGTGCAAAGGAAAACTCACGATGCTCCGGCAATGAGCTTACGGAATCTTTCGACGTCAAAAAAGGATTCAGACAAGTCGATGCGCTGACGTGCGATTTCTTTAACATCGTTCTTGAGAAGATAGTGCAAAACTCCACCGTCAACTCCAGAGGCACTTTCTTCCAAAAATCTTTCAACTTCGCGCCAACTTAAGTAAGTAAGAAGAGCAATAAGTACGAAAACATGCATTTTCTATAGGGGAGCAGAATTCGGGACCATCATTCTGTCGATAACTTGACAAAGGAGAAGAAAAATATGAAAAAGCTTACGCAATGCGTTTGACAGTTTGAAACAACCGGCCCTAGCGAGGTAACCGTCGGAGCCGAATTTTCTCCGATTCCTCCGAAATTTGCTTCGAGGTAGTTCTCTCGGAGGAAATCGGAGAAAATTCCGCTCCGACGGTTACCTCGCTAGGGCCGAACACCTATGCAGAGCAATCTTTACCAGCGGATTTGTGTCTTTCAAACCTTACGGGTTTTAAGCTGCAAATAAACTGCTTCACACTAGTTGATCCTCAATGTGCGAACAACACAACTTTTAACATGGGATTCGCGGCGGATCGTTTTTCTAGCGAGTTTGACACAGGAAAACAGTCCAATCAATTCTTAAAAAACTGTCTTAGCAAGAAGAAATGACTACACTTCATCACTTGCTTCTTTCCCCTTTTCCACTAAGACTTTCAAAGGCGGTCCGACGTTTTGGAAAACTGCCTGGGGCCTGGGCAAGAAGAAATGACTACACTTTCATCACTAGCTTCCTTCCCTTTTTTTCCTTATAGACTTTCAAAGGCGGTCTGACTTGATTGTCATAAATTAAAATTAAAAATTATTTGACAAAAAAGCTTTATGTTGTTTCCCTTTCCTTCCTACAAGTAGGGCGTAGGCCGGACGTCTGGGGACTGCATTTTGTTCAGCTCTTTAAGCCTGCACAAGATTGTTTGAGGATACCATCATGCCGCCGGGAGCATTTCCAGCAGCAAAACTAATTGGGCTTGCCTGCAAGCAAATAAGCAAACCAATTTCCAAAGTAATCTCAAATAATGCAAAAAATTATAAGTTCTTCAGGACATATATCTGCATGCCACCGGCTCAAAGTAAGCATGAAAAAGAGTTAACCACAACAGCTGAATATATACAAATTGCATAATTACAAATGTGTTTTACAAGAAAAACAAAGAAATTCAGCTTATGCTATTGAAATGAAAGAAGATTTGGTCAGGGTTCACAAATAATTTCCCTTCCAGCGTTCCATTGGATGGACGTCAAATACAAGATGTGGATTATGAATCTAGGAAAATCTGATGCCACTGTTACTCCTCTAAGCGAAAGCATGGCAATTGAACTCGGCGCCAATTTATTGGGTGAACTTGTAGTCTTTTCAGTCGCTGCTGCTGTACTTTTACACGAATATATCCGGTAAATGTCCATTACGACTCCTTTCATAAGCACAACAAATGTTACAATTCTCATTTTCAGATCTCAACAAAAAGATGCCAAAAAAGAAGCTAGAGCCAAACAAGACAAACTAGACATGGCCTTAGCAGTTGCCGATCTTACTTTAAGATGTGAACAACAAGAGGTAAAGATCAAAGAAATTAGAAGAATTCTCGCCGATTTAGATACACGTACGTTCCACAAAGATCACAAAAAAGAAATCGAAGCACTGCGACTCAATGCGGTGTCGAACGACTAGTATTTTTCGGTGATTATCACAGTCCATATGGTGTTGTCTTTGAAGCTCTTAATCACATTGGCGCAAAATTATAGTCCGCAAGTTTAGTGTGAAACTAGCTTAAAATGACGTTTCAGACATGACTCAAACGTCATTTTAAGCTGGTATCACACTAAATTCCCTTAAAGTTGTTCATTAGCGGACTATAATTTTGCGCCATTGAAACTGCACTCTTTAATGATAGCACGTGATTGGGATACCGAAGTGCTTGCTGCTTAATATCGAGATGTCATTCATTTTAATATAAAAATAGAATTATTTTAAGTTGAAACACCATAATTACGTTTACTTATTATGAAGGCTGCTGGTTGTTGCTGCAAACTTGAGAGAATTCGAAAAGCGATTGGATCTTGGGGTATGGACTGTTTTAAGTGTTTTATTTCCATTCAATGCCATTCAACCTATGATCATCAAACTCTACTCTCACGGTAGAAAAGGGGAGATCCTCTAAACTGCGCCAACTACAACGCCAATCAGCCTACTTAACATCGCTTACAAGATCCACTCTGCCGTAATATGTGAACGTCTGAAGCCTTTCGTCAACAATCTGATTGGTCCTTATCAATGTGGCTTCAGACCAGGAAAGTCAACCATCGACCAAATTTTCACGTTGCGGCAGATCCTGAAAAAACCTATGGCTTCCGATACTACCACCCGCCGCTTATGACAGCATCTATAGAGACGAAGTGTATAAAGCTATGTCTAGTTTTGGCATCCCTGCCAAGCTCGTTCGCTTGTGCAAAGAAGAACTCACGCTGCTCCGTCAAGGTTGGCAATGAGCTTACGGAATCTTTTGACGTCAAAAAAGGATTCAGACAAGGCGATGCGCTGTCGTGCGATTTCTTTAACATCGTTCTTGAGAAGATGCAAAACTCCACCGTCAACTCCAGAGGCACTATCTTCCAAAAATCTTTCAACTTCGCGCCACCTTAAGTAAGAAGAGCTTCAAGTACGAAAACATGCATTTACTATAGGGGAGCAGAATTCGAGACCATCATTCTGTCGATAACTTGACAAAGGAGAAGAAAAATATGAAAAAGTTTACGCAATGCGTTTGACAGTTTGAAACAACACCTATGCAGAGCAATCTTTACCAGCGGATTTGTGTTCCTCAAACCTTACGGGTTTTAAGCTGCAAATGAACTGCTTCACACTAGTTGATCTTCAATGTGCGAACAACACAACTTTTAACGGGGGCCTGGGGCCTGATTATGGGATCCGCGGCGGATCGTTTTTCTAGCGAGTTTGACACAGGAAAACAGTCCAATCAATTCTTAAAAAACTGTCTTAGCAAGAAGAAATGACTACACTTCATCACTTGCTTCTTTCCTCTTTTCCACTAATAGACTCAAAGGCGGTCCGACTTGAAAATATTTTTATTTCTTTGAAATAAAAATCAATTCGTTTTGGAAAACTGCTTGGGCAAGAAGAAATGACTACACATTCATCACTAGCTTCCCCTTTTCCTTATAGACTTTCAAAGGCAGTCTGACTTGATTGTCATAAATTAAAATTAAAAATTATTTGACAAAAAAGCTTTATGTTGTTTCCCTTTCCTTCCTACAAGTGGGCCGGACGTCAGGCGACTGCATTCTGTTCAGCTCTTTAAGCCTGCACAAGATTGTTTGGGATACCATCATGGCGCTGGGAGCATTTCCAGCAGCAAAACTAATTGGGCTTGCCTGCAAGCAAATAAGCAAACCAATTTCCAAAATAATCTCAAATAATGCAAAAAATTATAAGTTCTTCAGGACACATATCTGCATGCCACCGGCTCAAAGTAAGCATGAAAAAGAGTTAACCCCAACAGCTGAATATATACAAATTGCATACTTACAAATGTGTTTTGCAAGGAAAACAAAGAAATTCAGCTTATGCTATTGAAATGAAAGAAGATTCGGTCAGGGTTTAAAAACAATTTCCCTTCCAGCGTTTCATTGGATGGAGGTCAAATACAAGATGTGGATTATGAATCTAGGAAAATCTGATGCCACTGTTACTCCTCTAAGCGAAAGCATGGCAATTGAACTCGGCGCCAATTTATTGGGTGAACTTGTAGTCTTTTCAGTCGCTGCTGCTGTACTTTTACACGAATATATCCGGTAAATGTCCATTACGACTCCTTTCATAAGCACAACAAATGTTACAATTCTCATTTTCAGATCTCAACAAAAAGATGCCAAAAAAGAAGCTAGAGCCAAACAATACAAACTAGACATGGCCTTAGCAATTGCCGATCTTACTTTAAGATGTGAACAACAAGAGGTACAGATCAAAGAAATTACAAGAATTCTCGCCGATTTAGATACACGTACGTTCCACAAAGATCACAAAAAAGAAATCGAAGCACTGCGACTCAATGCGGTGTCGAACGACTAGTATTTTTCGGTGATTACCACAGTCCATATGGTGTTGTCTTTGAAGCTCTTTATCACATTGGCGCAAAATTATAGTCCGCAAGTTTAGTGTGAAACTAGCTTAAAATGACGTTTCAGACATGACTCAAACGTCATTTTAAGCTGGTATCACACTAAATTCCCTTAAAGTTGTTCATTAGCGGACTATAATTTTGCGCCATTGAAACTGCACTCTTTAATGATAGCACGTGATTGGGATACCGAAGTCCTTGCTGCTTAATATCGAGATGTCATTCATTTTAATATAAAAATAGAATTATTTTAAGTTGAAACACCATAATTACGTTTACTTATTATGAAGGCTGCTGGTTGTTGCTGCAAACTTGAGAGAATTCGAAAAGCGATTGGATCTTGGGGTATGGACTGTTTTAAGTGTTTTATTTCCATTCAATGCCATTCAACCTATGATCATCAAACTCTACTCTCACGGTAGAAAAGGGGAGATCCTCTAAACTGCGCCAACTACAGAGGAATCAGCCTACTTAACATCGCTTACAAGATCCTCTCTGCCGTAATATGTGAACGTCTGAAGCCCTTTTGTCAACAATCTGATTGGTCCTTATCAAAGTGGCTTCAAACCACACGTTGCACGTTGCGGCAGATCCTGAAAAAAAAAACCAATGAACTCCAAATCGATACCCACCACCTCTTCATCGATTTTAAGGCCGCGTATGACAGCATCTACAGAGACAAGCCTGTAACCTAGGTTTAAAAATGAATACAATTTTTAACTTGTAAATCGGTTCATTTCGTACTTAGAATACTTTCAACGGGTAGAATTCAAAAGTATCCCCAAAAATATGCAACATCTTTTGTCCAAAATGCAATAAAGACTCGAAATGTTGACTATGAATTCAAATTCATAGTGGGTAAGGTGCAACATTTTTCAATGTCACCGTAGCAGGGATGCATTTGTGTTTTGGGAATGTTAGTTATATGAGGACTCTGGGATTAGTGTGGGTGTAAAGCCAAGAGAATCACCGCTAAGGAATATATAGCTTTTCTGAATTTTTCCAGACTAGAATCTTGAAATTGGGTAGCAAATCATGTTTTTGTGTGTCAAGAATTCATAGTTCTTTTACAAGTTAAATTGAAGACAACAAAAGTCCCAAAAATCAGAGAAAAAATTAAAGTCTAACCGAACCAAGAAAGCATACATTTTGTACAAGTAGCATATATGTACCTCAATATACGTACATATTTAAGTTTTTTTTTAGTTTAAAATAAGATTAAATAAAGTCAAAAGTGTGTAAAGTGATTCGAATTTATAAAAAAAGGTTAGATTAAATTAAACTATCGAACTAGGCCAGGATAAATAGCAAAAAAGGTATGGTTTTCGATATTACATCAGTCTTTCATGAAAATTAATAAGGTTTCATATTAAGCTCCACCACCAAAAACCTACAAGAAAATCACGTGGCTGGATTTCACATTCAACACCTTAGTTTGCCCACGCCAAATCAAACGTCCTGGTAGCCTAGAGCTAGAGCGTTCCGGCGCTCAGTTCGGGTTCAAGGCGGGACATGACACCATTCATGCCGCGTCTAAGCTCGTTTCTGATATCCAATGGAACAAGTCCAAGAAACAATGCACGGGTGCTGTTCTGGTTGATTTAGAGAAGGCCTTCGACACCGTATGGTTAGAAGGGTTGTACCTAAAACTCACCAGACTAGGCATCAGAAAACCATTATTGTATGTGCTTTATGATATGCTCAACGGTAGAAAGTTTGTTGTCAAAAGTGGCAATGTAACTTCTACCACCACCTTTGAAATTAAAAACGGTCTTCAACAGGGAGCGGTGAACTCGCCGATCCTCTTCAGCATTTACACCAGCGATCTGATAGGTAAGCTTAACTAACGCAATTGCGTATGCCGACGACCTGATTGCGTACAGAACGGCTCCAAAGGTTGAAGTTATTAGAATTCTCTTGCAGCGTGACTTTGAGAAGATTCAGCGATACTGCGACGATTGGAAACTGAAAATAAATGTCCAAAAGTCGGAGACAATTTTGTTTCGGACTCCGTTGGCTAAAGCCTCGCGAGATACGTGTAAGAATTGGCGCAAGATGGTCATTGTTGATCCTCACGGACAGGCATTGACGAGCAAAAGTGTAGTGAAGTACCTCGGTATCTGGTTGGACCAGTATCTATATTTCGACAGACATATGGATGCTGCTCTGACTAAGGCCAGAGGAGCCTTCGCTCTGACGAAACGTCTGTTTTACAGCAGTCGGCTTGACGCCAGAGTGAAGGTAATTTGCTACATGGCCCTCATACGGCCAATGATTGTTTATGGTTGTCCAGTGTGGTTCAACGTTGCCCCTTCCCAAATGGAGAAGTTTCGGGTGTTCGAGAGGCAGTGTCTTCGGCGCTGTCTCGGTTGGTATCGGACACCGGAATCTTCTTATCTGCATTATTATTCAAACGAGGTTCTATACAACGGGGCTCGAATCAATAGAATTGACAATTTCGTGATAAAACTTGTTCGGGGCCACATTGCGAGAGCTATGACTTCGACCAACAATTTGATTTTCGGGCCGTTCTATCCGAACGACAATTACTTCGACAATGCACGCTTGAGCGGCTTCATCCCACCAGAGGCATTCCTCTATCTAGACCAGTGCGGCATGATACAGGATAGATTGGCAGTACCGCTTATCTACCACGTCAGGCGAAGAACCGTAGACCGGCGGCTCCTGTATGAACGAGGCATCCTCGCTCGTGATGGAGCGGAGCTGCTTCGGTTCAGTAGGGCTGTGTCCGAAAAGGACCGTTTTGATAGGGTGAAGCAGGAGAACCAGTTTTGGTGGCTTCAAACTGCATCTGATAATGGGTAATCCGGGGTGGGGTATTTTTGCCTTGGCCGGCTTACATACCTACTTGTTTTAGGCCAGTTGCTCAATCGAATCATAAATTTAAGTTCTACATAAAGTTCTACTTTTGTATGGGGATTTTATATAGAACTTAAGAATTCCGGAACGTCTCATACAAAAATGAAAACTTCATGTAGAACTTAAATTTATGATTCGATTGAGCAACTGGCCCTAAGTCTTAGGTTTTAGGTTTAAGTAGAGTAGGTGGTATGGTGGCACTAAAAAAATACATAAAAAACACAAAAAAAAAACAAAAACACAAAAAAAAACGAACAAATAAATGAATATAGAACAAAAAAAAAAGATATTGAAAATATAAAAAAAAAGACAATTACAAATTGCAACAGGAGATCATAAAAGGACATAGTTGTTTTGCCGCTGTGGTTGTTCTAGTTTTAAGTAGTTTGTAGGTAGATTAGGTAATTTTAAGTTTTATTTTAAGGACTTTAGTATGTAAGTAAAAACCCGAAAAAATGATAAAGGCTTTAGTTTTTTAAATTTTCTATTAAAAAAAAAAGTAATTTGAAATGAATCAAAACAAACTTAGTTCGTAGGCCGAAAGGCACGAATTTTAAGATTAATGAATTGCTTAGAGCTCCCGATTAGGGTCAGTAAGTTATATATAAGTAGTAATAATTAGGCTAGTTTCAAATTTTGTCTAGCAGCGTTCCGGCGCAGGAGAAAAACCTATCCGAGTTGCAGGTCCCAGGATCGAATCTCTCCACTGACATATTTTTTTTAATTTTAAATTCATTTTTTTTTTACTATTTGCATTTATTAAAGTACATACATATATATTTTCCATTGTCTATCTCTATTGTATTGTATTAAGTATAATCTTTTTAATTATTTTAAATTTGAATTTGTTAATTTCAAAGAGGCAAAATCTATCAGATTTTGAGTTCAAGAAATACATTTCGCGAAACGTTAAGAAAAAGAATCAGTTTTTAATCGCGAGATTAATACATAGACGATAAGTTATTTCAATATTAAATAGTCTGTAAGGATAATTTACATCATACATCGACACGAACACCAAGGTGAAACCCAGCAGCAGTGGCCACTTCCGCAGGAGTTAATTCGGTGAGCCGTTATCAAATTACTTACATATACATACATATATTCGTACACGTAAGATTTATTGAAAGTTAAAGATATTGGCGCAAAATTATAGTCCGTTAATGCACAGTTTTAGTGTGATACTAGCTTAAAATGACGTTTCAGTCATGACTCAAATGTCATTTTAAGCTAGTATCACACTAAATTTTCTTAAAATCGGACTATAATTTTGCGCCATTATATTGAAGTATCTTCGTTCTTGTGATTTTAACTTCGCTATAAGAAAGAAAGAGAAAGTAGTCGAATGGAAATTTGTAAGAAAAGTATTGAGTTGAGTTTGAGTAAGTATAAAAAAGAAGATAAAAGAGATTTTGAGAATCCAATCTTGATAATAAATCGAAGACGATTTTTATTACCCGGCGGCCACACGAGCAAGTTCTGGCTAGCAAGTTGGCATACAATCAAATGTTTTACTCACACATTCAAACTTTTAGTACTTGCTTTAGTACTGGCTGGTCAACTGGCTAGTGTGTTATTACACTCAGACGTTTTTAGGAAGACGCAAATAAGTGCGAAAAAGAAAGTAGGTGAAATAGTAATACTTTAAAAAATCTCCACCCCCACAATTGTGGGTTCAAGATTTTCGGATGTTTTTTGACGTTTGTTATTCTCGTCTTTCTTTGTTTTTTGGAGTTGCTTTATTTCTATTTCAAGTGTGATTCAGTAAACAACGAATATGCCGCCGGAAAATTTCAAATGGAATAAAAAATTCAGTTTTCTTTAATAATTTTCACTCATTGACATTTGACTTTGTGTGAGAACAAAACAATGAAAGAGGAGTTTCAAAAACAGTCAACCGAAAAACATCCGAGTGTAATAATGCGAGATTGACGGAATGAGTGTTCAAAAGAAAATCTACGAAACACGCAGCATGAAAAAAGTCTGGGTGTAATAACACACCTAGCAAATTTTCCAGCCAGTAAAACGAGCAAGTAAATCGGCAAGTAATTTGACAGGTTTTGCCAAATATATCAAAATGAACAGAATTAAATAAGAAAATTAGTTGAAACGAGGATTTTTATTTCTATTTTTGCTGACGACATCTTGAAAATTCAAAATTGGATGTTAAAAGCAGGTAAGCTTGTAAAAAATATGTGAACTTGCTGGCAAGTTGACTAGCAAGTTTTTTGCCACCTACGTCACACCAAGTACACCGATAGAGATTTGACAAATAATATATGTACGCTACTTGCTGACCACAACTTGCTCATGTGGCCGCAGGGTTAATTGAAGTCAAGATCATGAACAAAAATATGATTGCCACCTTGTTTTAAATTAAATTTTTTTTGTAATTAGTCATTTTTGAAGATAATTTTTATTAGAATTCTTAGTTCATTTTAAAAGCTTAATAAACTGATTTTAATGTTTTCATATGAATAGTATATTTGCATTTTCTTTGATAATGAAACTGATTTGAAACGTTTAGAAAACATGAATATGGAGTAGAGTGAGTTATAATAGGGGGATGAGAGTGTGATGTTCTTTTGTTTTTCCCAGCTGAGGTAGGTCAGCGGGTCCAGGTTTCTCCGAGGAAAGAACAAGTAAAACTCGGTTTTAAAGAAAGATTCGGTTCAATTTTATTTATTGTAGTATAGTGGAGTCAATGAAGCTTTTTTTCAGAAAGTCCTCAGAAACAGCTCGGATTTTGAAAAAAAAAATTTCCAAATTTTTTGTTTTTTATATTCTTTAAAGTCTGAAACAATTAATTTGGGGGAAATAATTGCTTATATTGTTTAAACAATTTTTATATTGTTTATAAAGAGAAATCCAAAAACAATGTTTTTGATAATTGGTGTCTTTAGGTTGCATTAAGAAAAGAAAAAAACCATATGGAAGGGGGGTCTATTGTCCCCCGTTTAGCCAGGAGGGGCGATCTTATAACAAAAAAAGCCTATTTTTCAAAAAAATATTAAAAATCAACGGCTTTTCACCTAAAGCCGTATTGTACCTTCTTGCAAAGCTAAAAAATGCTTCTTTCATTTTGCATTTAAATAAAATTGTCTTTAGGAATGTTTCTCGAAAAATTCATCTTCAAAGTGAAAATATTGAAATTTTAAACTTTTTTTTCAACTTCGAACTAATTTTCTTCAAAATTTTATGTAATTAAGTACTAGTCCAGGCAATAAAGAAAACAAAGAAAGGATGGGATAATTTCCCTAGCCTTGACAGAAAAGTGTGATTTAATCCCTAGTCAAGGCGATAAAGGCCGAAGCAAAAGTTAATTCGAGGCTTCTTATGGCGCTAACCAAAAGATGCCTCAGGAATACTCTTAATAAAAATTATTTATTAAACAGAGCACCTAACCGGTCGGAGACCGAATGAAGTCTGATTTTATGAACGATATCACTCCTACTTGATAGATTTCGAGTAACAAGCAGGAGTGAATTGAAAGAATACAGAAAAGTATAAATCATGCAGTTGCACATGCACCCATGTAACTTCTGTGTTGCTGCATGTCTGTTATCATTGTTCGTGTCATTTTCGTTTCACGCTGCTATGGATGGCTGTTGTTGGTTGTTGCTTTATTTCGGCGCTATGTCGTGTGTTGTTGTTTTGCTTTCGTTTGTTGTGTGTTGTTGTGACTTCGTTACAAGAGGACGGTAAGAAAAGGGAAATGAAGGGATAAAGGGAAGAAGCCACGATAAGGGATTGTCCTAGCGAGGGAAGCAATCGTTGGAAGGGGGGGTTGAGGCAACATTACTCGCGTGTCTGACTAATACCAAAGACGCATGATGGCTGTTTTTTTTTTTGTTAACGACCGAGGTTCAAGAACCCGCGGCTTGAGCTAGCCGCCGGGAATATACCAGCCCACGAGAACCACGGGAAAAAAGGTCGTTACAAACTTTATAAAGCTATGTCTAGTTTTGGCATCCCTGCCAAGCTCGTAAGCTTGTGCAAAATGACGATGGAGAACTCACGCTGCTCCATCAAGGTTGGCAACGAGCTTACGGAATCTTTCGACGTCAAAAGAGGATTCAGATAAGGCGATGCGCTGTCGTACGATTTCTTTAACATCGTTCTTGAGCAGATAGTTCAAAAATTCCACCGACAACACCAGAGGCACTTCCATAAGTCTGTTCAACTTTTCGCGTACGCCGACGATATTGATATAATGGGAAGAACACAGCGTGATGTCAATGGCGCCTTTGTGCCTGCGCAAGGTTGACACGCAAAATCGTGAAGCGTTCCATATAAAAAAAAAATAAGACAGAAACCGCAAAAATGGGTTAATCGGTAAATGAGGAAAAAAACGAGAAAGGACACCCAAAAAACGACGCCAACACCAATAGACGCATACAACTTCGAGGTAGTAGAGGAGTTTGTCTACCTAGGCTGCGCTCCGCTATTAACACGGGCAATAACACCAGCGCCGAGATAAGACGAAGAATAACTCTTGCTAATCGCTGTTTCTTTGAGCTAAGAAAAGAAAGCAATTGATTGGAAAAGCTCTCTCTCGAGCAACTAAGGTAAAACTGGACAGCCCCCTCATCATCCTAGACCTGCTGTATGGTGCAGAAGTATGGACCTTGACAAAATCGGATGAATGTTCCTCAAGCTGTTGCGAGAGGAAAGTTCTGCAGGTCATCTTTGGCCCCGTGTGAATTGAAGGGGAATGGCGAAGAAGATACAACAGCGGGTTGTACAACGTGGACCTAGCCAGAAGGGTCAATGTCCAGAGACTCAGATGGCTCGGTCATGTAGAGCGGATGGATACCAATGCTATGGCCCGGAAACCCTTCGACACTATTCCCTAGGGACGTAGAGGAAGACTCCGACTCAGGTGGCGCACACAAGTGGAAGAGGACCTCAATCAACTTAGTGCAAAACTGGAGACAGCTAGCTAGGGACCGAGCTGGCTGGTAGAGACTGTTGATTGAGGTCCATGTCCACAACGGACTGTAGCGCCACCTTAAGTAAGTAAGTAAGTACCTACATGGTATTGAGGTACATGAGATTCTATGGATAGAATCAGGTTCATCTGAGAGTATAAATGGCGACGTTTACTGCAGCTGCGATCAAAATGTACAATTGTATTTGGACGCAGATACGCCGTTCGAAGTCTTTGGAACTTCAATCGAAAAATCAGAGAGGTAAACGTTTTTGACGGATGAATTGGTAAGCACAGCCTTGACGTTTCTGCATCTCGTAATGTGAAGCATGACCTAATATTTTTAACTTACGACTCAACCAGACATTCATTCTACCCCGAATTCTATGACCAACAGGGAACCCGATACCTTCCACACTCGTCACAGGGTCTTAAACGAGGCACCTTTTGGTTTTTCGAATATAACTTCCATGAAAGTAGTAGAGAGCTTTATCTCCTTGAAATCAAATGCCACTGGTTTTGACAATCTTAGCCCTAAATTCTTAAAATCTATTCTGCCATTATTACTTCCATACTTAACTCATGTTTTCAACTCAATTCTCATGACAGGAACATTTGCCAGGCAGGCAGTGGAAAATGGCCAAGATCCTACCGATTCCTAAAAACGCACTTTGCAATGAGTTTCGACGAGTTTCTAGTACTTCTAGACTTCTCCAAAGCCCTTGAAATGGTAAGCCATAACATACTTTTAAATAAGTTGCGTCAGGAGTTCAACGTATCTGTCGAAGACATCAAATTATGGGATTCGCGGCGGATCGTTTTCAATTCGACCTTTCAAATTCGACTCGCTTCGTATTTCCTTATTAACGAATTCGCGGCGGATCGAAAATATTTCTTTCAATATTCCAGTGATTTCACACTTTTGGTTTGACCATTTCTTCCAAAATTCCACTGATTTGAATAAACACTCTTTGGCCTGTTATAAGAAAATTGGAAACACGTTGTTAACTCGATGAGTGGCACAGATAGAGAGAGATTTATTATCTCTATATATATAAAAATGGAAGTGTGTTTGTTTGTTTGTTTGTTTGTTTGTTTGTTTGTTTGCTTGTATGTCTCTTATAGACTCCGAAATGGCCCAACAGATATTTGTGAAATTTTCATGGTTCATACTGTTACATTCAGTGATGATTTCTGTGAAAAAAAAATTGGAAAAACCTCATGGAAGAGTGGGAAAACTGGAAAAACCAAACAAAGGTCGGAAATTAGATATTTTTTGCTTGGAATTTTTTGGTTCCAAATGGGTTTTCGAATGAAAAAATAGAAAGTTCTTGATGAAAACTCGGAAAACTCATTGGTTTTCAAATGGAAAATTGCATGAAATTGTGGATGCATTGATTTTCAAATGGAAAACTGGAAAATTTCAAATGGAAAACTGGAAAATTTCAAAATGGGTTTTCGAAAGGAACTCGGAAAACTCATTGGTTTACAAAGGGAGACTGGAAAATTTGTGATGGGGAACTGGAAAGCAAGAAAAAGTAAACAAAAAATTGGAAAAATGGAAAATTTGAAATGCAAAAAAAAAAATGGCTAAACAAAAATCTCAAAAACACTCTTTCATATGAAATGTGTGATAAAATGGGTGGTAAAATGGAAAACTCCAGAAGAGCAAGAAAATCCCAAGTCAAATTTTGAATGGATTTTAAACAATGGGAAAATAGAGAATTCGTGATTTTGGTAGTTTTTTTTTTTGAAACACTGATATTTTTAATGTAAAAATTTTATTTTGCTGTATTGCTCCATAACGGTTACTCTCAGAGCAATCATAAAAAATCCTTTTTTCATTCAATATCATGGTCAATGTGTTTTATACGCATATTAGGGTCGAAGAACTCGAAATGTTTACACAACAGCAACATGAGGAGCGAAGTGAAACCGAAGTGATTCGCGTTTTACAAATCCGTGCACCGCAGGCAACTTACCATTTTTTTTTTTTTTATATCGCTTATTTGTTTAAAGACGGATCCATACATACGAATTAACAAAAAACAATGCAAACGATAGAGGGAGAGGGTTATCGATTATCGATTGAGGCAGTACGAAGTCTGCAGGGTCAGCTAGTATGATATAAGTAGAGAAGTAAGTATTTACATACATAAAGATTTTGACATATAACCGAAGGGTTACATTTACATTAAACTTGATAGGGTAAACCAACACTCCTCCTTAACCTGAGTGTGATGGTCTAATCCCCATGGAGTCTTGGAATGATGAAATTTTGATTCTGTCCAAAGGTTTAGTAAGAGCATCAGCGATTTGATGATCAGTCCTGATATGTTCGAGTTTGATGTTGCCTTTATTGATCGTGTCTTGTACAAAGTAGTGACGAATGTCAATGTGCTTTGATCTGGGATGAAACCCACCATTTGTTGCGATTGCGATGGCACTCTGGTTGTCACAAAGAATTCGGAGCGGCTGTTGTCGTTTACTTAGCTGATGTTTCAGTCCTTTCGACCAAAGGGCTTCTTGAACGTTGGCCGAAAGGGCCATGAATTCAGCCTCACACGATGAAAGCGCCACGGTGCTTTGCCTTTTGGAGCACCAAGAAATAGCTCCACCTTGAGCTATAAAAACGAATCCGGTTGTGGATTTGCGGTCGTCAATATTTGATGCCCAGCCAACGATGTCATCGTGTCCACCTTTGTTGAATTGCAGCTTCAATGATGATGTTCCTCGCAGGTATCGCAATAGATGCTTCACAGCAAGTCAATGACGGGGTCCAGGATTCGAATTGAATCGGCTGAGACAGTTGACGGCAAAACATATGTCCGGGCGTGTACATTGAGAAAGGTACATTAGACAGCCGATGACTTCTTGGTATGGGACGCTCTTCATTTCTTCAGCTTCTGCAGAATTAGCTGGACCATCTTCTAAGCACAGTTTTTCACTTGAGTTCATTGGAGTTTTCACTGGATTGGCATTTTTCATATTGAACTTTTCAAGAATCTTTTCAATGTATTGCTCCTGGTCCAGTGCAATCGATTCTTGGCTGTAGGTTATGCGCATTCCGAGCACTTGCTTTGCTAAACCCAGTTCCTTCATTTGAAACACTCTATGTAATTCATCTTTAATCACTTTTAATTGTTTCTCGTTGTTTGTGAAAAACAAGAGATCGTCAACATATACTGCAACGAAGAGTATTATATGTTCGTTTGTTGAATGGTATACGCAATGGTCATATTTGGATCTCTGTAATCCTAACGATTGGAGTACAGCGTTTAATTTTTGATTCCAGACTCTGCTGGACTGTTTAAGGCCATAAAGAGCCTTGTTTAAACGACAAACCATTGAAGGGTTATTTTTGTCTTTGTAGAATTTGGGTTGTTCCATGTAAATTTCTTCTGCGAGCTGTCCTTGCAAAAAGGCTGTGATGGCGTCCATTTGTGAGATGTTTAATCCGAACTCAGCAGCCAGAGCAAAAAGGTAACGCAGCGAAAAAAAAAAAAAAAAAAAAAAAAAAAAAAAAAAAAAAAAAAAAAAAAAAAAAAAAAAAAAACCCCTCACGGTTTTCGCCTTGTTGTGGCGAGGGGGCTTACGTCAAACTCTTCAGCAATCCAGCTGCGGAGAACGACAAACTAAGAAAACCACCAAAAGCAGAGATGTCAATCTAAAAAAAAAAAAAAAACCATGATGAGTAGTTTACAAGAAGATAAAAATCGAACGGGGATATACGTTCAAGAGTCGGCAGAAGTCACGGCTGCCGGCGAGGGCTTGGCTTCGCAAGAAGCTAAGTCGCCAGTGACAAAAGTAAACAACGGAAAAGACATAAGAGAACTCAAAAGACAACCGGCCATTCTCTCGGTAGATCTCCTTCCCGCACTAGATAGTTTAACTATCAAAGGTACGGTGACCTCGGACGGACCTCCTTCCATAGGTAGTCAAACCGAGGACGAGCTACTGAGGGACCCGAATCAAGAAGAGGCTACGCTGGAGTCTGCTGCACCCCTCAAAGCTTCGAGGCTACGCAGCAACTACAAAGCCTCCAAAAGATTCGTGGAAATGACCGAGTTGAAAGACCCTGCAACGCTCAGTTCGAGAGATAAGGCTCTCCTTAAAAAGCACAGAAGGCAAGTTAAGAACTTCGAGCGGCAGCTGGCAGAGACTGCCACTGCACCCAAGGGAACAACAGAACCAGCGAAGACCAAAAAGTCGGAGAGCAAAGGAGTAGATGCTGCCAAATCTAGGTCTGTCCCTAAAAAGGCAAACCGTGAACAGGCTGGCAATAACTCGACCGCTCGGAACGACAAAGGAAAAGTTCAGGCGACTTCCAGTAAGAAACAGCAAGCCAACGCTAGGAAAGACCAAGCACCGGCGAGCACCTCTTCTGGAATGAAACCAGGACCTTCCAAGAGACAAAGATCGGAAGAGACAGTCAAGGAAGAAGGTAACAAAAAACAAAAAACCAGTAGCTTTGACACCACCCCGATCGACCTACAGATAGCCATAATAAGCCGTGATGACCCAGATGGAAAAATCTCGGCAAAAAACTGGCTTCTTGTGGAAAGCGAGATCCTCAAAGCCATGATGGCGGCATCAGACGACTATATCTTTGATGGTGCAGGGTGGCGGCGAGGAGTCAAAGTGGTATGCTGCGGCGACCAGAAATCTCGGGATTTCCTGACCAGCACAATCGCCAATATTGGTGAACTCTGGAAAGGCTCCTCCCTTGAAGTTCTACCCGTCGCAGCTTTACCACTCCGCCAGCAGTTTAGCATTTGGATCCCCCCTCCTGCAGAACATGAGGACGCAGCCATTATTAAACTGTTGGCAACGCAGAATAAAGAGCTTCCCATTTTAGAATGGAAGCTCCAACATTCAAGGAAGACCATTGGTGGCGAAGGAAAGGACCTCTTGTTCGTGGCAGACAAGAAATCTGACCTTCTGCTCAAAGAGAAAAAAGACGTGCTGAGGTATGGTCTCGGAACCGTAAAGGTTAAGAGGCATGAAGACAAAAGGGAGTCAAAAGCTGCTAGTGGTGCAAATAAACCTGCATCACGCTAAAGCAGCAACGTACGACCTTACGCTCTACATGTCTCACGAGAACGTGGATGTGGCCTTGATCCAGGAACCATGGTTAGGCAAAAACCGAATCCGAGGGTTGAGGTCAAAATACTACAACCTTTTCCATTCCACGTCAGATGAAGGTGATATTAGAAGTTGTATTCTAGTGAAAAAATCAATTAACGCTTTCTTCCTATCTAGATACAGCAACAAGGACAATACGGCAATCAGCGTCGAATCAAATGAAGGTAACTTTATTCTAGCGTCGACGTACATGCCGTACGAGGAGGAGAACCCGCCATCAAAAACAGTCCGCGATCTTGTAGCCCATGCCACAACAAGCGGTACACCTTTGGTGGTGGGTTGTGATGCCAACGCTCACCATACACAATGGGGCTCAAAGGACATCAATAAAAGAGGTGAGTCAATGTTTGAATATATTCTCTGTTCAAATTTATCTTTATGTAATAGGGGCAATCACCCTACCTTTCGTAACAAAAACAGGGAGGAAATCATAGATTTGACTCTTATTAGTAACAACAGTAAAATTTCAGTCGAAGACTGGAGAGTCTCACCTAAAGAATCTTTTTCGGATCACTTTAGGATACTCTTCTCCATAGACAGGAACTCTACTCAAAAGAAACCTTACAGGAACCCAACTAGAACGAATTGGACAGAGTACGAAAGATGGCTGGAAAACTGTATTGATCCTCCAGGGGACAATACAAGTCTAAACACTTCAACCATCGACACTGTTGTCCAAAACTTGTCTAGTAAAATGAGAACGTCTTTTGAAAAGCACTGCCCTTTATCTCGTTCCAAAATCTCCACTAACCCACCATGGTGGAATGGCGTACTAAAGAAACGTAGAACAGAGGTTAGAAAACTTTTCAATAAAGCTAAACTGAGTAAATTAGAAGAGGACTTAAAGTCTTATAGAGCCGCACTTAACACTTACACTAAAGAGTTAAGGAAGGCCAAAAAAGATTCGTGGGCTAAACATTGTGAATCCATTGAAAAAACAAGCGAGGCGGCGAGGCTCCGTAGAACCCTGGCCCTTAATCCCACGGTCCCGGGGTATATAAAACACCCTGATGGTTCATGGTCGAACTCAAGCCTAGAAACGCTTGAACTTTTCATGGAAACCCATTTCCCTGGTTGTAAAAACCCAGAAAGTTCTGATTACTTGCAATCGAACACGCTGGATTTTACTCATACAGAATCAAATTTAGAACTAAAACAGGTTATTACTGAGCAGAAAATTATCTGGGCAATAAACTCGTTCAAACCCTACAAATCAGCGGGACCAGACGAGATTTTCCCAGCTCTTCTTCAAAATGCTCTCAAAGTAATAACTCCGTGGCTTAGGGTAATTTTCATAAGTTGTATCAAACTTGGATACGTCCCTAATAGCTGGAAAAAGGTCAAGGTAGTCTTCATCCCAAAAGCAGGAAAACCGACTCACTCGACCGCCAAGGATTATAGACCAATAAGTCTCTCCTCGTTTCTCCTTAAGACACTAGAGAGGATAATTGATCTACATGTTAGAGAACTTCTCAACGAAAACAATTTGTGCAACTATCAACACGCTTACCTTAAAGGTAAATCAGTGGAGACTGCTCTGCACGAAGTGGTTTCACATATTGAGAAAAGTCTTGAACATAAAGAATATACACTGGCAGCATTTCTTGATATCGAGGGTGCGTTCAACAACGTTAAAACGGAATCAATCAAAACTGCCTTAGTTGAAGTTGGAGTTGAATCTGTCATTGTCGATTGGATCTTCACCATGTTAAATGGCAGAATTATCAACTCTCAAATAGGAGTTAGCACTATTGAGAAAACAGTTACTAGAGGCACACCACAGGGAGGAGTCATCTCACCCCTGCTATGGATCCTCGTAGTCAACAAAATTCTCACAAAGTTCAAAAATCAAGGCATTAAAATCGTGGCATATGCAGATGACATAGTGGTTTTAGTATCAGGCAAGTTTCTTACCATCATCGAAAACATTATGGAAAACGCATTAAAGGATTTATCTTCTTGGGCAACTAAGAACGGTCTCGGGGTCAACCCCACCAAGACGGAGTTAGTTTTGTTCACGAAGAAACGGAAACTGGAGGGCTTCAACCCTCCCAAACTAAATGGTATTCCTCTAAAACTTTCTAAGGAAGCTAAATTTCTAGGAGTAATCCTTGACTCCAAGCTTACATGGAAGCGTAATACTGAGGAAAGAATGAAAAAAGCACTATGCGCATTCTACACATGCAAGAGAACCTTCGGTTCACGTTGGGGCATGCGACCGCAAGTCATCCAATGGATGTACACAGCGATTGTCAGACCCATTCTTACCTATGGCTCTATTGTATGGTGGAAAGCGGTGGAAAAATCAAGCTATCTCAAGAACCTGAATAAGGTACAGAGACTAGCCTGTATAGGAATAACAGGGGCTCAAAGATCCACGCCACAGGCTGGGTTGGAAATGATCTTGGACCTCCCGGCTCTGGATGAGTTCATAAGATGCACGGCAGCCAAAACTGCAATTCGTTTAAAAGAACTAAGTTTTTGGAAGCACAGCACTTATGGACACGGGTCAATCTTACAAAGATATGACACGATTCCAGGACTGATGGAGACCACCGATTACATTCCCCCTTTACTAGATTTTGATAGGAAATTTTCTATTTTCATACCGGAAAGACAGGGCTGGGACCCTAATTCACTTATGAGTAAACAGGGTATCCCTTTCTACACTGACGGTTCAAAAATGGAATCAGGAACAGGCGCTGGAGTGTTTTGCCAATCTCTCAACATCAGAGCATCGTATAAACTCCCAGCTGACTGTAGTGTCTTTCAGGCCGAGATCTTTGCCATTGAAAAAGCAGCTGAATTGGCACATCACGAAAAGCTAAGCTCTTCGGAGATAACTATTTTCGTGGACAGCCAGGCCGCTATCAAAGCTTTAGCCAGTGAGACCATAAGATCAAAAGCAGTTTTAAACTGTAAGAAAGAATTAAATAAGATCTGCCACACTAACCAGGTAAAGCTCTGCTGGGTTCCTGGACATAGTAATATAGAAGGGAACGAAATAGTAGATGAACTAGCCAGGAAAGGGTCAGAAGCAGACGCTAGTAGTAGTGACCACTCAGTTAGGGGACCACTTGTCCCAATTGGGGTACTCAAAAGGAAGATAGACCTTAAATCAAAAGAGAAAAACAATAACTCTTGGAAATCCAGGGACGATTGCGTAATCTCGAGAAGTTTATGGCCTAGCACGAATGAAAAGGAAACTCGGTATATTCTATCGCTGAGTAAAAAGAACATGAAGATCTTGATAGGTGTACTAACGGGTCACTGTGCCATTGGCACAATGGCCAACAAGATAGGAGCATTTGCACCCGATTTTTGTAGGAGCTGTCAGGATGAGGAGGAAATAGAAACCATTAAACACCTGCTCTGTGACTGTCCAAACCTCCAAACCAGCCGACTCCGTCATTTCGGAAACAGGTTTGTTGGAGAACTGGATGATCTAGCACAGGTCTCAATGGCAAACATGAAGAAATTTATAGATAGCACAGGCTGGTTCGTTAACGAGCCAGTCTACGTTAATCGACCTTGAGAAGCATCGATGCTAACTTTTATTCTTATAGGGGATCACAATGGACCAATAGGCCCCCGTGTACGCAACAGCTCATGCTGTGCACACCCCTCATAACCTAACCTAACCT
This sequence comes from Sphaerophoria taeniata, assembly GCA_943590905.1. Lineage (NCBI taxonomy): Eukaryota > Metazoa > Arthropoda > Insecta > Diptera > Syrphidae > Sphaerophoria > Sphaerophoria taeniata. Next base: position 268,852,612 of record OX016540.1, read on the forward strand.
AACCTAACGCAGCGAACTGTGACGAACGACAGGGGAATACGTTTCGTCGTAATCTACCCCCTTTCGCTGTGAGTAGCCTTTAATCACTAGTCTCGCCTTATAGCGATCAATTTGTCCGGCAACATCGAGTTTAGTGTGAAAAACCCATTTGCACTTTATTGCTGCTCGGTTCCTTGGCAACTCTTCCAGCGTCCAGGTGTCGTTTTCAATTAACGACTGCATTTCCTCCTCCATAGCTAGTCTCCACAGATGCGCAACTGGTCGAAGCATTGCTTCTTCAGCATTTTCTGGATCATTCTGTTTAAAGTCAGGAGCAGTAAATGGAACTTTTTTAAGATTTTCATTTTCAGGGTACTTGCCTTGTAATGTGCGCCTCACATCGCTAGGCTTAGACACATTCTGGTTCTCAACCGAGTTTGGTCGATTCTGGTGCGATGGAGACGCTGCAAGTGCTGAGAAACCATGAAGTGATTCCATCTCGTCCAATGAACTTTGCTTCGTATGCTGTGGTGACATGTCAAACTCTGGATTTTCGCTATTTTGAGGGTCAGAAAATGAGGAAGAATCATCGTTTTCTAAGAGAAAATCATGGTACTTGCCTGGTATTTTGCGCTCCCTTTCGCCGCGCCTCAACACCTGCTGCTGCAGTGGGTTAGAGTTAGATTGCTGAGGGAGCGCCGAAATAGCTGCTTCGTCTGGCGCATCACTGGAAATGGCATCTTCAAAAATGCTTGTATCGATATCGAACAGCTGCGACTCGTCATCCTCTTCGTTGATCTGGTGCTTAACATTTTCAGGTTCTGAAATTCAACTTGAACTGGTTTTGTCATCTCTGATGTTAAAGTCTCAGCAACACTGGAGTCTTCGTTGATGAAGGAAACGTCTCTGCTTTTGAAGACACACTGGGTCGTAAAGACGGTAGCCTTTTGTGTGCTCGTCATATCCAACAAGAATAGTTTCTATTGCTTATGGATCCCATTTTCTTCGATTTGCTTTTGGGATGTGCGCCATCGTCGTAGTGCCAAAAACTTTGATGTGTGCTAGATTGGGTACTTTACCACTCCACGCTTCTACTGGTGTCTTACCTGTTCCCTTTGAAGGCGACCGGTTCAGGAGGTACACCGAGTATCCAACAGCTTCTGCCCAAAAAATTTTAGACAATTTGGAATCAGCGAGCAAGCACCTTGCCTTCTCAACAATTGACCGATTGTTTCGTTCGGACAGGCCATTTTGTTCCGGAGTGTGCACATTACTTGTTTGGTGATGAATTCCATTTTTACGAAGTACGTCTTGGAATTTGTTGTTTGTAAACTCTTTTCCGTTATCAGAACGTAGGGTTTTAATCTTATGGCCACTTTGATTTTCAGCGAGCGCACGGAAATCTTCGAATTTTTACAGCACTTCCCAATCCATTTTTGTTTTGAGATAATAAACAAAAAATTTTCGTGATTTGTCATCCACGAAGGTCAGGAAATACCTATTTCCACCAAGCGATGTATTTTCCATCGGTCCACAGATATCTGTGTGGACGACCTCAAGCAGCTGACTGGCTCTGCTGCCGCACTTGTTGAACGGCAACCTCGACTGCTTCCCGATAGCACACATTTTACAATCTTTTTCAATTTTATTCGTGAAACTGATTCCAGTGGCCAGTCCACTGTTCAATTTGTCTAGCCTTTCTTTGTTGAGGTGCCCCATTCTTCGGTGCCATAGCTCTTTGGAGCTTTTCGATCCACACGCAAACTCAACATCTTTTGACGGCTTTGTGTCCAGTTTAAAAAGTTCATCAACGTTCGTACCAGTTGCAATCACTTGATTTTTCGAGTTTCTAACTTTGACACTTTTATTGTTGAACTCCGTGCTGGACGATGCGACTGACTGACAAAAGATTAACTGATAAATCAGGGATGAATTTGACGTCGTTCACTTTGAGTGCTGACGAACTGCATGCTGGTTTCAGTGTTGTCGTTCCACTACCTTTCACCTGCATCTTGCTGTTGTTTGCCATAACCACCGTTCCACCATCCGCACGAAGCTCATCAAACAAGTTTTTGTCAAAACTCATATGCGATGTGGCCCCCGAATCGAAGTACCATGCGTTTCTTTTATCCTGTGTACACGTTGCCGACAAAACACAACTCAAAGCTTCGTAATTCTTGCTTTTATTAGCTTGATTTTGACTTTTCCGACAGTTCTTCGCAATGTGACCAAAATTGTTGCAGATTCTGCACCTGGGACCTTTTCTTTGATGTTTTTATGGCATATGGCGACCATATGTGTGAAAAGCTGAGGAGACTTCGCTACCAGGTCGCACGTCTTGCAGCAATTTTGTTTTGATAATGTCACCATTTATTTTTGTATTGGAATTTTCCAAGGCCATGATCATAGGACGATAGTCGTCCGGCAAACCAGCGAGAAGCAAAGAGCCAACCCACTCCTCATTGATAGGAAAACCAATTCCATTTAGGGATTGAGCTGTAGTTATTATTTCCTTCACAAAAATGTTCATGGAGCCGCAATTAGCAAGGGATGTAGTAATCAGCTTACGCAAAAGTGCTACCCGTCGTGTTAACCCACTGTCCTCGTAGGCACTTGCTAGGTGTTGCCACAATTCCTTCGCCGTATTGGCCCCCTGGATATGGACGTAGCACAAGGGATCCATCATTAGTGTTAATTTTCTTCTTGCTTTTCTGTCTTTTTCAGGATCCACAGCAGTTTTAGGACTTCCATCTTCATCCAGTTCATACGCAATTGTAGTTGTCCAGAGATTGTCCAAGTCTAAGAATGCCTGCGCCGTGATTTTCCACGTTGGGTAGTTCTCCCTACCTCGCAGTCTGTCAATGGAAATGCTACTACTCGCTTCCGATTTGAACATATTACCCTATTTTTTTTTATTTAATTTAATAAAAAACGAACTTTAAATTTTATTTAAAACAAAAATGACAAATTAATCAAATTATTGAAACTTTTTCTCTTTTTTCGATATTTGGGCCCATAACCTATAAGAAAATTGGAAACACGTTGTTAACTCGATGAGTGACACAGATAGAGAGAGATTTATTATATGATATCATATAAGTAGAGAGAGAAGTAAGTATTTACATACATAAAGATTTTGACATATAACCGAAGGGTTACATTTACATTAAACTTGATAGGGTAAACCAACACCTGTGAATCCGCCAAAAAAAACTGTCGGATATCAACTCGCCTGCAAACATTATGACATTTCAAATTCGCCTTCGAATTCGTTAATTGGTCGAATTCAAATCGAAGAAGGCGAAAGCGAAAGCAATAATTGAAAAAATGTCAAACTCGCTAGCAAAACAATCCGCCGCGAATCCCATAATCAGGCCCCAGAGATAGATCATTCCTCATTCGAGTGTATCCCTGTACTGTACTTGATAGTACAACCAAAGTTATAGCGTTTTTTTTTTTTGGTAATCCGCAATTGGTACACAGAACTGTCCGATTCCGGATACCAAACGAACAGGCAAACACATTTTTTTGCTTCTAAGGGTTGAATGGTTATGTATTTGTGAAACCTCATATACAGAATAGCAGATGACATGACATTGGCGCAAAATTATAGTCCGCTAATGAACAACTTGTAACAATGAAACGGTTCGTTTCGCAAGAACGAATGCGGTGATGAGACAGAATACCACCCATGGGAACCATGCCCCACGTTGGGCGCCATTCTGTAACAATGAAGCGGACCGCTTCGTAAAAACGAAAAAAACGAAGCGTCGCTGAATCCTTCGCAAGAGGGAAGACCATTCATTCGGTTACAAAGATCGCTTCGCTAGGGGACGAATTCGATGCTGGTCCTTCCGCACGGGGAACGCTGAAAACAGAAAAAAAAAGTAATCCACTCAGGGATCTGAAATTGCAGAAGGGGGTCGATAACCTAACAGCGGTAGCCTGCAGCATCCGGCTCAGGCTTAGCTCAGTAGCATATGGGGTGGGGTCCTTGCTGTAGGTTTTCGACAGGCGTTACAAGTTTTTTTTCGCCTATCTGCAGGCTGCGAGCAAGGTGAAATGGCTCGGAATATTGATCGTATATTTAGTCAGTAGTCGTATGTATGGGTCAGTGTATAGTGTCAGTCAGTACATGTCATTTGGGGGGCCCTCAGTAGTGACCATTCTTCCTCGAGGCTGTAGGTTTCATTCTAGAACTCGGAAGGCCGGGTCCTTGACATAGCTTCGCGAGGCTAAGCCAGTAGAATCGATTCAGTTCTAACATTCCTGTTAAGCAGTCGCAAAAGGCAGAAGAAACAACAATAAGAATTGACCAAAAACAGACTAGAACTTCGGCTACAAACATAGCAAAACAAATGTTGGAAGGTATAGGTGATCGTACCAACCATGTGCTAAATTACTCCTTAGATATAGCGTTAGGATGGAGAAATGACCACAATGAAAGCTGAGATGTTTTTAAGCTCTTGGTATACTCGCGTATTATAATTACTTAGCCTCCTTCGGAGTATACTATATCGATTTTATTTAAGGAGCTAAATGAATGGCCAGCTATCTGAGATGGAAGTCGATGCTGGTGCCTCTTAACCCGCCCTAACCCTAGAGAATCATCTCTCTCTATAGGTACCTATGGGTTCTACGTTGGCAAGGATTGTGCAGAACCCCCACTATAATAAAAATTCAAAAGAAATCTAAACCGACATATGTAACTGAAGGATAACCAACTAACATATGTCGTCTAGTAACATACTTTGTGCTTCATTAATATTCTCTCTCTCTCTCTCTCTGCTTCTCATCTCCGAGTACCCATTCTGTGGCCAGACCGAACCATGAACCTCAATGTTCACTGAATCATACTGGAACAATAGCGATTTTACTTTCGTTAAATAACCGTCTCATATCAGTAAGGATAAAAAAAAAATGAATAATAATATCGAGAATTCAATTGTAGACTTCATATAAATTTTATTGGAATTATAATCTTAACTCTAACACGGGATGATTAACTAAAGCTATGGCTATTAGGAGCTGATACAGAGCTGCTAACTGTAAGATGGTATCGAAATGATTTATTATTACAAAAATCGTTGTAATATTCGTATTTTCTTTTCATTATTGTTCTTGTAACTAAATTCAAAAATTTTATGTGCTCATGATATAATCAAAAGAAAAATATAATAAAACAAAATTATTAAGGAAAAGGTTTAAAAGTGAAAAATGAAAATAAAGACTTAATCTAAACAAATGTTTATGTAAACTATGTTAATTCAATTACTCAAAGTCATTGGATATTGACCTTTTTATTTTGAAGTCCTTTTCGTAAGAAAAATAATTCTAAAGCGCAGGTCAAATTCGGATTTCTTTTCTTATGATTCAACTTTACTTTGGATTGTATGCGCTTGTGACAATTAACAAAGGACATAGGAACTTACACTTAAATTCGTGGGATACAAACAAAACAAATTAATTGCACGGATAAGGATTATCCAATTTAAAAGGAGTGCAATACACAACCCTTAACTTGAATACAAAAATGTACGGGCTCTAAGAGTGAGCTTAATCTTCAGCACTTGGCTTCTTAACAAACACAAACAAAAATATGTAGGATATTTAACTGATCCTATGTCCGTTTCGGAATAACTTTAAAATTTCTAAGTTTCTTTAAGATCACCAAAAATTATATATATAATTTCCAAAATATTACACTTAATGAAATTCATTGTTGACTCACCGTACCAATACAATCCAGGATGTGGTGCACCGCTCCCTCGATGTATGCATTTGTCGTAACTAGTATGGAGGTTATTAGTTGTCATATTTATTAATATATATATATATATTTTGGCGGATTTCCCGGAATTTTGTTTAGAATTTCCGAAAGGAAAAATAAAAAGAGTGCAAATGAAGGACAAAAAAAAAACAAGTAATCAGGACAAAATTTAACGACAATAATCGCGAAGGAATACGTACACATAAGCACTTTATGATTCTAACAATTTCTATGGATGAATAGCTTAAGGATAATAAAATTAAAAGAGTGCAAAAAAAAAAAAAGTATGTTAGGTATCGATGGATGGCTTAGACTACTCCGATTCCGATCTTCATCGGGGGCACCATACACACACCGACCAGGGTGGTTTCTGCTACGACGCACGCACACGAAGAAGGAAGGGATTACGGATATGTTTTTTCCGTAGTCGCCGGATTGCTGTTGCGATATTTTATGTTTTTTTTTTGTGTTGTACACAATGTACGGGACGAGATGCCTTTTATTTTACTTTGAGGAAACAAATTCACTTCACTTGGACAAACTAAAATAGGGATTTCCAATCTTCCTTGAGATTTTGCCTGCTGTCTTGGCGCTTCGGTGTCGTGTGCCGATCGCACACAAGAAAAACACAACCACCAGGTAGCTGGGGTGCTTTGGGTGTGGTTTGTTGGTTTTTCCACTCTTTAGGGAAGAAAAGAAAAAAAAGCATCTTGCTAAGCATCTTTATTGAGTCTAATTGCATAGGATTTTTGTTACCTCTTTAAGGAATTGTAATCCTTAATTATCTGAATAATCCTTTTCTGGATAGGAATTTAATATGGTTTGTGAGTTTACCCAGGAAAATGTGCCTTGCAATGAAGTCACATTTAGTGCTCCTTCCTTAATAAAAGTGAGGAAGAAAAAGAAATGGTAAAATATCTCACCAACCATTATGGATTTTCACACATGTGTGCAAGAAAAAAAATCTATTTCTCGTGAAAAGAATATGAATGGTACTTACTCAAGTAATTGAATTTTGTCGTTTAAATTATTTATTCCCAATTATACAAATTGGAAATTAAATGCGGGTCGTGAGTAAAAAAAAGAATACTTTAAACACTGGAAACACTTTATGAAATTTTTTTTGCACTACGCACTTGATTGAAAAATGGAGGATCGGTCTTTTCTGCGTGCTGGTTAAAGGATGAATAGAACGATGTTCATCGTCTTCGTTTGCCAAGAAGGAAAATGTTCATCGTCATGATCGAAAGTTGCATCGGCGCGCACTTCGCTTCAAACTAAGTGTGGAATGGGGTGCGTTCAGCACAATTTAATGTTTAAATGATTTTACAAATAGGTGGCGTTGAGCTTGATTTTTGAATTGTTGTTAATATATTTTTTCTTTTTATTTCAGAAAATAAGTTCTTCCCTACAAAGCTTGCGCGTTTGTAATCGTATAACACGAATGCAAAAGCGTAAGAAAAGGAAGGTCCTAACGAATCAAGTATTTCTGCCATGACGAATATCCTAACGATACCTAACTCATCTTGAGTTACCTACTTAGCGGATTACCGAAAAAAAACAAAAACAATTATGGACAGTGTCTCATGCACAGCTGAATACGCCGGGCATATATACAAGATCTTAAGCTTAATAATATGAATAAAAAAAAAGAAGATATGAATCAGGTAATAGTAGTGATACGAGAAAGAAACAATAATAGTCTAACTTAAAAATTAACTTATCTACTTACATAAGCGATTAATAGGAAGGAATACTGTTTAAAACTCACAGATTGAATCAACGAACATAATACTGACTAACCAGGGTGATAACTACTGTTACCTCTTTAAGTCTTTGGTGTGGGAAACAGATTTGTGACCTTTGCTGTCAATCACTTCATACAAATTATTACCGATGATTTTACAGACTCTAACTTTAACAAACTTCGGGCACAATTTAGCATTCAGATGCTTAGTTGCGTCGCTCAACACAATGTTTCTTTTGTAAATTTCGTCTCCTACTTTATAATTGACTTTACGACTTCGAAGATTGTAGACTTTTTCATAGTCTTCATGGGTTTTCTCGAGAACATCTTTAAGATACGAATGAAGAATATTCATTTTCGCTACTTTCGGAAGCCAATCAATCTCCGAATGATTTAATCCGTTCAACTCGCGTAATAACCTATAGTCCACCCCATGCTCTATCATCCTTTGGCCGTATAACGCCTCATAAGGGGACATCGTAGGGTCGAATGAACCGTGGTACGTAAAGCACTACTAATTGAGGACAAATGCGCGTCCCAGTTAGTTTGTCGAGGGTCGACGTAGGATCGAATTGCCGCTAGTATGGAACGATTAACTCGCTCGCTGGCGTTTGATTGTGGTGCGTAAACTGCAGTCCGATAGTGTTTAACTCCAAACGCTTTTAAAAAATTTTGAAAGTCTTTACCTATAAATTGTGTGCCGTTGTCTGCGAGAACGCTCTCGGGCACTCCGTACAACAAGAAAATTTCCTCTCTAAGGAATTTAACTACACTTTCGGAAGTGGCCTTCTTAAGAGGTTTTACAAAAACAAATTTCGTTAGCTGGTCTAACGCAATGACGATATAAGAATTTCCGGATTTAGACCGAGGATATGGGCCGAGGAAGTCTACATATAAATGTTGAAAAGGTCGTTCAACCTTAAAACTGGCTCCCATCTCTGTTCTGAGAGTCATATTGGAAGCTTTCGTTGTTTTACAAACTTCACACGAATCTACAAATTTTTTTACCTGAGTGTACATACTGGGCCAATAAAATCTCTCCCGTAATCTATATACCGTTTTAACTAAACCGGCATGCGAAGATCTAGGTGGGTTATGAGCTAATTCTATAAGAGAGTTTGTCATCTCTGAAGGAACCCACAATTTCCAAGTAAGATCGTCTGCGAGGGGATTACCAACAGAATGCTTTGTACGTTTGTACACGTATCCACCGGATACTTTTAAATCAGGTAATCGCTCCTGCTCCAGTTTGATATGGTTGATGAGGTCCAGATATCCTACCGACTTGAAAGAAGAATCTTCTAAGTCCAGGTGGAGCACCTCCTCAGTATTGACATGGTTAAGGCACGAAAGGAAAGCTTCTAGTGTCAACTCGTCTGCTTCGTACATCCTCGAAAAAGCATCGGGGACGACATTTAAAGTTCCCTTACGGTGTTCCACAACAAAATCAAATCCTTGGAGTCGCATACTCCACCTAGCCAACCTGCCAGTAGGATCCTTTAAACTCATCAGCCACTTCAAACTTGAGTGGTCTGTGATTACACGAAAATGATATCCCTCGACGTATGATCGAAACTTTTGGATACCAAGAAAAGCTGCGAGGCATTCACGTTCGGTAACGGAGTAGTTTCTTTGCGCTGCGTTGAGCTTTTGAGAGAAATAACAAATGGGGCGTTCAGCTCCGTCTTCATCTCGTTGGCAAAGAACACAACCGATACCGGACGCGGATGCATCACACACAATCACGAACTCCTTCTCGAAATCCGGATTAACCAATACAGGGGCTGACGTCAACGCCTGTTTGATGGAATTAAAAGCTTCCAGAGCCTCTGGAGTAAGCTCGAACGTTTTTCCTTTCTTCAACACATCCGTTAAAGGAGCGACAAGTGTCGAAAAGTTTTTAATAAACGCCGGTACCAACCTGACATTCCCAAGAAACGACGGACTTGTCGAGTCGTGGTAGGCACCGGAAAATTGTTAATTGCTGAAATTTTGTCGGGGTCAGCCTTGAGACAGCCTTGCCCAACCTTATAACCGAGGTATTGAAGTTCATCAAAACAGAACTTGGATTTCTTCACATTGATCGTCAGTCCTGCACTAGTCAATGCCTGACTTACGAGCTTCAATATCCTAATATGCTCGTCGAATGTCTTCGATACGACCAAGAGGTCATCGAGATAAACAAACACTTGTTCCCGCAGCTCAGTAGGAATTACCTTACTCATGAGATAACTCAAACTCTGCGGCGCATTACATAGACCGAATGGCATCACCGTAAACTGATATAGCGGCCTGCCAGGTACCGTAAATGCAGTCTTCTCCCGAGACGTTATCTCCAGCGGTATCTGCCAGAACGCGTCTTTCAAATCCACGCTAGAGATGTAGCGAGTCTCTGAAAGGCGTGATAACAGACCCTCAATATGAGGAATTGGTCTCGCATCCTTCTTCGTAACGGAGTTCACCTTCTGAAAGTCCAGACACAATCGGTTCTTACCAGGTTTGCGCACAAGCACAACTGGAGAACTCCATGCGCTGGTACTTTCTTCAATGACTCCTAAATATAGCATACGATCCAATTCAACATACATCATCGCTTGAATCGCTGGAGATACGGGATAGTATCTCTGCTTAATCGGTTAAGCATCACCCGTGTCAATGTAATGCTGAACTAGGTGCGTTTTCCCGAGCCCCTTGCTCGCAAACGAAGGAAAACCACGAATCACATCACGAAGTTGATCGGACTCTTCATGACTGAGCTTAACTTGATTTGTGAGAACTTCATTCGATGAAATTCCCGAAATGGACGAAATTAAATGAGGTGCTAAATTGAACTTGCGCCAAAAATCAATGCCTAAGTATAGACGTTGAGAAAGAGAGGGCACGATATAAAAGTTCATAGGATATGTCATATTTTTATATTGGACATCCGTAGTAAACATTCCAGTAATTTTCTGACGTTGTCCATCCGCAGTGGACACGGTAGACTCTACTCGCCTAACCTTAACATTCTTCGCTTTTAGATATTCCATGGCTTCGTCGGTTCCCATGCAACTAATGCTTGCTCCAGAATCTAAAAGACCAAGGAATTTGTCTCCCAACATCTCCACAGTTACATAGGGACGGGGATCATTGGAATCTCTGCTTAAGGTAGCAGAAGCAATGTTACGGTAGGTTGTCCGCTTTAGATGGAAACGCTCACGAGTTCTTCGTATACGCTTCGAAAGTTCTGGAAATGTAACTATACGCTTCCTGACTTCATAGTAGTTTTGTAACCTTTCGTGAAAAGGCTTCTTGTAAAGTACTTCAGTATTTCCTTTATAGGGTAAATTCAAATTGTTTGATGGAGTATGTATGTTCTTGTTTCTGTCTGTGGTTAAATCTGGTTTTAAAATTGAAATTGGAGTGACAAGCGGAAGGTCTTTATTATTGCTTAACACTCCGGGGTTTGGTTTTGAAATTGGGAACGAATCCCCCCGGATGGTGGATTGTTCCTCTTTGAGTTTCCCGTACAACGAGGACAGTTAGGGCTTTATGAACCTGCCAACCCGCAACGATAACAAAAGACATTTCGGTGGGGTTCCACACAGTCGCGAAAGCTATGGCCTACAACTTGGCAATTCCAACAGATGGGTGGTTTGTTATTTGGATGTACCGCTTCAACAGCTCCAGGTGCAACAATAGCTAAGTCGTTTGGTATCTCTACTTCGCTGACGTAGCGATTCTGCCTCTGAGTGTTTGGTACGTAATGTTGACTTCGAGTGAACTCCGGCTTCTGATCAAGGAACTTTTCGAAATTTCGACATATGTAAACTAATTGACGTAAGTTCTGAGTGTGAAAAGTCACTAAATGTATGCCCATCCTACGGTGGATATTATTCTTTATAATCCCGATCAGTTCTCGATCAGGCTTCGGTACACGCATGCGCGAGTTTAATCGCATAATCGCGTCATAAAAATCATTGAACGACTCGCCAGGTTGTTGCTTGCGATCGTTGATCTTCGTTGATATTTCCGCGTCAGTTTCTAAACCACGGAATTGTTCAACTAAAGCTGCTTGCAAAGTAATCCACGATGTGTGGTTATTACTCTTTAAGTGTAACCAGTACCATGACTCAGCGGGTCCTGATACGAAATGGTGAAAATTGATGACTATTTCATCCCATTCAACTCCATAACTGGCTCTAACTTTATCTAGCCGAAAAAGAAAATCATCGATAGTCATGTTTTTCCCATCGAATTTAATACCCCATTTGTTGTACTGTGGGTATCTACTAGATGAAGAAGTATTCGAATTCATCTGCCTTCGCGCAGATGAAGCTTGGTGTGAATCATCAAAGTTCATTGCACTCATTCGTGCTAGAAAATCGTCTATACGGGCCTCTTGAGCCACATCTACGGGATGAGCTGGTTGAAAAGCATGTCCCTGATTGTAAATTGGTCGCGTGGTTGTAGTGGGAGCAGCTTGCGCATTTCCCCTACGAACATGTTCCCTAGCTGCCGTCGGAGCTGCAAGGTTAGTTGTCCGTGAAAAAGGGGTTAGTCTGTCTGCTAAGTTCGCTGGAGGTTGTACATTATGAATGGTAGGAGGAGGATGATGGAAATTTGGTGGCGGTTGATCAAAAGCGGGTGGGGGCTGAATAACAACTTGTGGTTGTGAAACTGGTACTCCCGGATTGTTCGCAGCAGCTGAAGTGCTTTGGCTCACCAAATCTTTCATGAGAGTCGCAACTTGAGAAAGAAGTTCAGATTGACTACGTGCTAATTCATCAGTGAGGAACTTACGATCATTTATACGATGTCGTTCTACTGTAGCGGAAACTAACTCATCGAGTTCGACTGAATAGTCTATCTGAGGGTGCCTTTCTTGTTCATTCTGACCTTGGCCAGTTGAATTATTACTGTCGTTGCTCTCTTGAGCTAATTCTTCATTCACATTGTCATCCATGATGGGTGACTCAATAGCTATGCTTCGTATTGCTGGGTTATATGAATTAAAGATTTCGTATCTTCTCCTAATCGAATTTGGTATAGTGGAGTCGTTAAAACTCATATACGATAAGTAGTAAAACAGCTTGAACGTATTCGGCAAAAGATAAGAGAAAAAAAAATTATTACTAAAACAAAAATATTGAAATTATAATCCTGTTGTAAATCTCGTACGACAGAACTGATAAAGGTAATTTGAAAAGTTATATTAACTTCAAAAAAAAAAGGTAACTATAGATAAAGTTCGTGGAAACAACTTTATAAAATGAACACTTATGCTAATGTATGAATTCATAAATTTTGTCTGGAAAAAGAATAAAGATACAAATTCCTAATCTAGTTAATACTTAAGATACTACGAAAAGATATATATATAAGGTAATTCACAAATGTATAAATTATAAGGGTGAAAAAAAAACAAAAAAAATAATAATAATAATAAATTTTAGACTTAGGGGTGAATAGATAGAAATGATATCAAACGGTTTGTCAAACACACAACTTGGCAAACACCGTCCAACTAAATGATACTCAAAATCCACTATCAAAAAAGATAAACGTAAGATAAATGAACGAACAATAACTAAAGATCATATAACATACGGTTCTGGGTCTGGTCTAGCTCAAAACTGTACTGTAGGACGAACTTCGAAACGGAGAGAAAAAAAAATTGAAAAATAAAAATATTAAAGTCTGTTATGTGGTCTGTTTGCTATGTTTGAGCAATAGAAAGCTCAAAGTAAATATTCAAGAAAAGAAATTGATACAGAAATTTCTCAGGGCTCGGAATGCTCATTGCGTTATTGCAGACGTGCGTCGGGTAACAATACAACCAACCACCGGTTAACGCTTCATAAGAAAACCGTTTCCTTTGAAACTAGAATATCATTTGAAAGAATACTAAAGGTCGTTTTAGTCAGAGAATTATTTTTTGAAATTTAAGTTTATGCTAGTGAAGTATTTTAATGATCTTTTTGTAGCTTCTGCAACAGACGTGCGTCGGGCAACCATGCAACCAACCACCGGTCAAAAGACCTACTCTATGAACCAATTAAAAACAAATTTCATTATAACTTCATGAAAACTTTGCATCTTCGCAACTGACAATCGAGCTCACAAGAACACTCGATCCGGACAAACAATATAAAAGATATCAATGGGAAGAAAAGGCTAAGATAGGCTAGTGAGATCCAATGCAACAGACGAAAATAGGGAACCTGTTCACCAATTTTCCGGACAATATGGTATCCACTAGAACTACTAGATGTTATATCCTTAATAAAATATCTAGACAAGTTAATATAAACTCAAAAAAAACTTGGAATCAAAAAAAAATGTTGTTCCAACACCTAAATTGTTGTCTTCGCGGCCATCTACTAAATTGAAATGTCTGCTAAGAACCTGAAATGAGGAAGAAGTAAGGTCGACAACTTCGGGCCCCACGTTGGGCGCCATTCTGTAACAATGAAACGGTTCGTTTCGCAAGAACGAATGCGGTGATGAGACAGAATACCACCCATGGGAACCATGCCCCACGTTGGGCGCCATTCTGTAACAATGAAGCGGACCGCTTCGTAAAAACGAAAAAAAAACGAAGCGTCGCTGAATCCTTCGCAAGAGGGAAGACCATTCATTCGGTAACAAAGATCGCTTCGCTAGGGGACGAATTCGATGCTGGTCCTTCCGCACGGGGAACGCTGAAAACAGAAAAAAAAAGTAATCCACTCAGGGATCTGAAATTGCAGAAGGGGGTCGATAACCTAACAGCGGTAGCCTGGAGCATCCGGCTCAGGCTTAGCTCAGTAGCATATGGGGTGGGGTCCTTGCTGTAGGTTTTCGACAGGCGTTACAAGTTTTTTTCGCCTATCTGCAGGCTGCGAGCAAGGTGAAATGGCTCGGAATATTGATCGTATATTTAGTCAGTAGTCGTATGTATGGGTCAGTGTATAGTGTCAGTCAGTACATGTCATTTGGGGGGCCCTCAGTAGTGACCATTCTTCCTCGAGGCTGTAGGTTTCATTCTAGAACTCGGAAGGCCGGGTCCTTGACATAGCTTCGCGAGGCTAAGCCAGTAGAATCGATTCAGTTCTAACATTCCTGTTAAGCAGTCGCAAAAGGCAGAAGAAACAACAATAAGAATTGACCAAAAACAGACTAGAACTTCGGCTACAAACATAGCAAAACAAATGTTGGAAGGTATAGGTGATCGTACCAACCATGTGCTAAATTACTCCTTAGATATAGCGTTAGGATGGAGAAATGACCACAATGAAAGCTGAGATGTTTTTAAGCTCTTGGTATACTCGCGTATTATAATTACTTAGCCTCCTTCGGAGTATACTATATCGATTTTATTTAAGGAGCTAAATGAATGGCCAGCTATCTGAGATGGAAGTCGATGCTGGTGCCTCTTAACCCGCCCTAACCCTAGAGAATCATCTCTCTCTATAGGTACCTATGGGTTCTACGTTGGCAAGGATTGTGCAGAACCCCCACTATAATAAAAATTCAAAAGAAATCTAAACCGACATATGTAACTGAAGGATAACCAACTAACATATGTCGTCTAGTAACATACTTTGTGCTTCATTAATATTCTCTCTCTCTCTCTCTCTGCTTCTCATCTCCGAGTACCCATTCTGTGGCCAGACCGAACCATGAACCTCAATGTTCACTGAATCATACTGGAACAATAGCGATTTTACTTTCGTTAAATAACCGTCTCATATCAGTAAGGATAAAAAAAAAATGAATAATAATATCGAGAATTCAATTGTAGACTTCATATAAATTTTATTGGAATTATAATCTTAACTCTAACACGGGATGATTAACTAAAGCTATGGCTATTAGGAGCTGATACAGAGCTGCTAACTGTAAGATGGTATCGAAATGATTTATTATTACAAAAATCGTTGTAATATTCGTATTTTCTTTTCATTATTGTTCTTGTAACTAAATTCAAAAATTTTATGTGCTCATGATATAATCAAAAGAAAAATATAATAAAACAAAATTATTAAGGAAAAGGTTTAAAAGTGAAAAATGAAAATAAAGACTTAATCTAAACAAATGTTTATGTAAACTATGTTAATTCAATTACTCAAAGTCATTGGATATTGACCTTTTTATTTTGAAGTCCTTTTCGTAAGAAAAATAATTCTAAAGCGCAGGTCAAATTCGGATTTCTTTTCTTATGATTCAACTTTACTTTGGATTGTATGCGCTTGTGACAATTAACAAAGGACATAGGAACTTACACTTAAATTCGTGGGATACAAACAAAACAAATTAATTGCACGGATAAGGATTATCCAATTTAAAAGGAGTGCAATACACAACCCTTAACTTGAATACAAAAATGTACGGGCTCTAAGAGTGAGCTTAATCTTCAGCACTTGGCTTCTTAACAAACACAAACAAAAATATGTAGGATATTTAACTGATCCTATGTCCGTTTCGGAATAACTTTAAAATTTCTAAGTTTCTTTAAGATCACCAAAAATTATATATATAATTTCCAAAATATTACACTTAATGAAATTCATTGTTGACTCACCGTACCAATACAATCCAGGATGTGGTGCACCGCTCCCTCGATGTATGCATTTGTCGTTACTAGTATGGAGGTTATTAGTTGTCATATTTATTAATATATATATATATATATTTTGGCGGATTTCCCGGAATTTTGTTTAGAATTTCCGAAAGGAAAAATAAAAAGAGTGCAAATGAAGGACAAAAAAAACAAGTAATCAGGACAAAATT
Organism: Sphaerophoria taeniata; assembly: GCA_943590905.1. NCBI lineage: Eukaryota > Metazoa > Arthropoda > Insecta > Diptera > Syrphidae > Sphaerophoria > Sphaerophoria taeniata. Next base: position 268,868,862 of record OX016540.1, read on the forward strand.
TAACGACAATAATCGCGAAGGAATACGTACACATAAGCACTTTATGATTCTAACAATTTCTATGGATGAATAGCTTAAGGATAATAAAATTAAAAGAGTGCAAAAAAAAAAAAAGTATGTTAGGTATCGATGGATGGCTTAGACTACTCCGATTCCGATCTTCATCGGGGGCACCATACACACACCGACCAGGGTGGTTTCTGCTACGACGCACGCACACGAAGAAGGAAGGGATTACGGAGATGTTTTTTCCGTAGTCGCCGGATTGCTGTTGCGATATTTTATGTTTTTTTTTTGTGTTGTACACAATGTACGGGACGAGATGCCTTTTATTTTACTTTGAGGAAACAAATTCACTTCACTTGGACAAACTAAAATAGGGATTTCCAATCTTCCTTGAGATTTTGCCTGCTGTCTTGGCGCTTCGGTGTCGTGTGCCGATCGCACACAAGAAAAACACAACCACCAGGTAGCTGGGGTGCTTTGGGTGTGGTTTGTTGGTTTTTCCACTCTTTAGGGAAGAAAAGAAAAAAAAGCATCTTGCTAAGCATCTTTATTGAGTCTAATTGCATAGGATTTTTGTTACCTCTTTAAGGAATTGTAATCCTTAATTATCTGAATAATCCTTTTCTGGATAGGAATTTAATATGGTTTGTGAGTTTACCCAGGAAAATGTGCCTTGCAATGAAGTCACATTTAGTGCTCCTTCCTTAATAAAAGTGAGGAAGAAAAAGAAATGGTAAAATATCTCACCAACCATTATGGATTTTCACACATGTGTGCAAGAAAAAAAATCTATTTCTCGTGAAAAGAATATGAATGGTACTTACTCAAGTAATTGAATTTTGTCGTTTAAATTATTTATTCCCAATTATACAAATTGGAAATTAAATGCGGGTCGTGAGTAAAAAAAAGAATACTTTAAACACTGGAAACACTTTATGAAATTTTTTTTGCACTACGCACTTGATTGAAAAATGGAGGATCGGTCTTTTCTGCGTGCTGGTTAAAGGATGAATAGAACGATGTTCATCGTCTTCGTTTGCCAAGAAGGAAAATGCTCATCGTCATGATCGAAAGTTGCATCGGCGCGCACTTCGCTTCAAACTAAGTGTGGAAGTGGAATGGGGTGCGTTCAGCACAATTTAATGTTTAAATGATTTTACAAATAGGTGGCGTTGAGCTTGATTTTTGAATTGTTGTTAATATTATTATTATTATTAATATTTATTAACCAGTAATTACAAATTACAAGCTAAAAAAAAGAGTTAACAAGCCTAGCTGCAGAGACTATTGGCTATTGTTTTTTCTTAAGCTTAGATTACAATTTTTGCTTCTTTTAAAAATTCGTTAATGTTGTTGATATTTGCTAAATTGGGGGTACTGAGTATTTCGTATATTGATTCGTTTTGAAATATTTTGTTGATTATTGATTGCAACAATGGGCACTGTTCCAAAATATGTTTCAAATTAAGGCAGGTGTTGCAGTTCGAGCACATTAAAGGGTTGGTTTTGTTGAGAATGTGTTGGTGGGATGCATTCGTATGTCCTAGACGAAGTCTAACAAAATTTGTTATTTTTTGTTTTGAAATATTAGGAGGGTATATAGGTGTAGATTTTAACGGGTTTATATCCTTGTAGTGGTGACGATACAGGCTCCAGTCATTCATGGTTTGTGCATAGGATAGCTTTGCGGTATATTTTTGGAGATCGGTTTTGGTGAAAATATTGAAGTTGAATACAGGTCTGTTTTTGGCTGAGTTTGCTGCGCTGTCAGCATATTCATTTCCGCTTATTCCAACATGCCCAGGAGTCCACATGAGTGTAACATTTTTTGATTTTATAAGTTGGTATCTTATTTCTGAAATGATTTCGGTGTTGTTATTGGTGTTTTGAATTGCATTAATCACTGAAATACTGTCCGAGCATATAACGTGTTTTTCAGCTAGCTTAGCCGCGGCTCTAGTCGCTTGGAGAATGGCAAAAGCTTCTGACGTAAATACCGATGCAAAGTCTGGAAGAATACCAAAGCTAATAGTTGACCCGTTTTCTTCGGTCGTCGCATATGATGTAATTTCTGTTGTTTTAGAACCATCGGTGAAGATAAATTTCCAGCCATCAGATTTAAATTCAGCAGCAAGTTTTGCATATAGTTGGCGATATGTGCAATTTGGTGTTGTACTTTTTTTGTATTCAGTGAGGTCTAAGACCAGCGATTTTGAATTAATGAACCATGAAGGGTAACGTGGGGCAATGAGACGTTCTCTTTTGGATGGTAAATTATTGATCTTTGATTGTTTTAAAATCGTAGAGATGGCGGACGGAGTTCGTTTTTCAAGTTTTTGGTTGATTGTTTTCTTGATGTCTTTGTTGATGATTGAGTTCTTGGAGAAAATAAGTTTTGCAAGCATTCTCAGTGTTATTGTGTCTCTTCGCTCTTCGATGCTGGGGAGTCCTGCTTCAGCTAGTATGTTTTTTATGGGTGTAGTTGGGAAGGCGTTTATGCTTCTTCTGGCTGCCGTGTGGTAAATAGGTTTGATGATATTTAAGACATACTTTGGGCAGTGACCATAAATACACAATCCATAATCAATTTTACTTAGGACTAGGGTTTTCGTTATATATGAAAGTGTGTTAATGTGTACATGGCTTTTTTTTATCCTAAATATCTTATTATATTAGTTCGTGCAGCTAGGGATTTCTTAAGTTCTAAACAGTGTTCTTTCCAAGAGTATTTACAGTTGAATATGAGACCTAAGATACTTAATTTACTAACATTATTTATCATAGTATTGTTTATGCTAAGGTTGAGTTGTTGACAATTTTGTTTGCGACATATATGAAGCAATTTGCATTTTTCAATTGAAAGTTTTGCTCCTGAGTTTTTTGACCATGCAATAATATCTTCTAACGCTATTTGAAATAAGGTTTTAGTTTCAGCTAAATCATTAATTTTACATAAAATGTAAATATCGTCTGCATAACTGCAGTGATCCAAGAGGTGATGCCTCGTTAGGATGTCATTTATGTCATCAAAAGCAATAATAAACAGTACCACCGAGAGAGGTGATCCCTGGGGGATACCGTTATGAAGTGGGTAGCTGGAAGAATAGACGTTATTGGTTTTTACCCAAAGTTTTCTATTTGTCAAAAACGACTTTATGTATCCGAATATTCTGCTTCCAACACCCCACTTGATGAGTTTGTTTAGTATTATGTGTACGCCTACTCGATCAAATGCTTTTTCAAAGTCAAGGGATAATATCGAAATATGTTTTTTCGTCGAGAGTGCTTGTGAAACAGCGTGGTCGATGTGAAGCAAAGCATCAATGCAACCTCTTTGCGCCTTATAAGCAACTTGGTTGTGACTTATAAGGTTGTTCGTTTCGGCGAACCACATCAGACGTTTCGAAATTATTTTTTCCATTACTTTGGACAGACATGGGATTAGAGAGATAGGGCGGTAGCCTTCAATTTTATGTTTCTCTTTATTTGGTTTGGGAATGGGTATGATAGTTGCACTTTTCCAAGATTGGGGAATTTCATGATTGTTGAGGATGCTATTGTAGAGGGTTATGATCCTGTGTTTGATTTCAGTGGGAATGTTTTTCAGCATTGGGTAACATATTCGGTCTCTGCTTGGGGTTTTTCCCTTTAGTTTATTGAGGCAACTTTCGAATTCAATTATTGTAATTGGTTCTTCTATTCTTTGGGCTATTGTGTTGGTTGCCTGCAGTGGTGGAGGATGCCTTAAAGTGTTATTTTTTTCTATTACGAATTCATTAGAAAAGTTGGAGTTATCTGAAGCTAATGACCAGTTTTTGGCGAAATGGTTAGCAATATTTATTGGATCTGTGATCGTTTTGTTGTCGGTGTCTATATTATTAATAGAAATAGGGCTAAAGTCACCAGTGAGGACACGGATGTTTTGCCATATTTTGGCGGTGGGCATGTTTGGGTTAATTTTTGATGTCATGTCAGAGAAACTATTAGCTTTGCTTATTTTAAGAAGCCGCCTAAATGCGGCATTTGACTTTTTGTAAATGATTAGGTTTTGGGTAGTAAGAGTTCTTTGAAAATTTTTCAGTGCAATCATCTTTTCTTTTCGCAGGGCAAACAGTTGAGGATTCCACCAAGCTGTCACCTGTTTGCGCTTCATATTTGGAATAGTCTGAGGGATGGAGAAATTCGCGGCCGTTCTAATTCCTTTTAGGAGTATTGCAGCTTCCTTGTTGTTGTTATCACTGATGTTTTGGTAGGATAACAGTTCTAAGGCTTTTTTTTTAAAAAAGCGACCAGTTGGCTTGGTCGGTTTTAAATTTTGCATTTTTTGTTATTGGGCTTGTCGTTCGTTCTATGTTAATGGTCGTGAGGATAGGGAAATGGTCGCTGTTATGTAAGTCGTCTAAAGTCTTCCAATTTGTTCTTGGAAGAAGCTCCGGGGAGCAGCAAGTAACGTCAACGTGTGTGAATGTGTTGTGTGTTGAAAGATGGGTAGGGGATCCGTCGTTTAATAAGCAGCAGTTGTTGTGAGTGAGGAATTCTTCGATTATTTCGCCTTTCTTGTTCGTTTTTGGGGATCCCCAAAGGGTGTTCCAGGCGTTAAAGTCTCCACCGAAGATGAATGGTGTATTTATTTGACTTATGATGTTGTGCAGATCGCTGCTGGTGAATATTTCTTTGGGGGGTAGGTAAATGTTTATGTACGTGAATTTAATATTATGTTGTATTTCGACGGCTAGAGTTTGAATATTTGATCTAAGTGTTAAGGTTTTGTGCGCTATATTTTTTTTAACAAGTAAAGCGATGCCTTGTTTAGCACTGTCATTAATGGGTAGGTTGTGGAAGTAGGCGTCATATGTTTTTGGAGGATTAAAATTAGAGGCATAGGGGCAGTGTGTTTCTTGGATTGCGATTATGGATGGATTGTGTTTCTTTATTATAACGTTAAGCTCATCAAAGTTATTTATAAACCCATTCATGTTCCATTGCAGAATGGTGAGAGCTTTGTTAATGTTTTGAAGATTCCACGAACTTGTTTTACACATGTTAAGACAAGACTGGTTTGTGTTTCGAATGGATTGTGTATTGTTTGGATTGCGATTTTTGTTTTTTTTGTTGTAAGTTATAAGGGTTGAAAAGATTCTGTTGTTCAGGGCTCTGACTCCGCGAGCCGGATGTTGAGGCGTGCAGGCTGTGGATAGAGCCTGCTCGACTCAATTTCCGATTCGCGGAGTCAGTATTTCTGTTGAGATTTTCTTTATTGCATTTCAGCATCATCGCTGCTATCAATAGTATTTGTATTTTTTACAAAATAGTCATTACTATTAATAAGTGTTTGAGTTACTGCTGATATAGGTGAAAGAGTGAGGGAGGGATTGGAGTGATTGTGATTGATATGTGTGTTAGAAGTGGATTGAGTGATTATATTGGCATTTGAGCTTGAAGGTATTTCTGAGTTAATATGATTGGTTTGAAGTTGTTGTTCTAAAGTGTTTGAGTTGGAAGAAGAGTTTTGTATGGGACAAGTATGTGAGTTGTTTGAAGTGGTAGTAGTAGTATTTTTTTGTTGGGGATTATATGTAAGTGTTTGTGTAAGAGTGTGAGATATTGGCTGTGTTTTTGTCTTCGTCTGGCTTTGGTTGGGATCTGTGTTCTGTGTGTGGTTCGATGTTGCTTTCGTGGCCAATGGTGTAGAATTGGAGTTTATCGATGGTGCAGTAGCGGTTTGAGATGAGGTTGGTGGTGAAGGTGGAAGGGAAGCTTGGGAATTGCTTGAAGTACTAGGTAAGTGTGGTGGTAGTCGTTTTGCTGCATCAGCGAATGTATCATTCAGCGGGGGAGTTTGGTTTGCATTTTTTTGATTATACATACGTTTCGCTTCTGCGATCGTACATTTATTCACCGTTTTTATAGTTAAAATTTCTTTTGCCTGCTTGTAGGCAGGGCAGGTTTTTGATGATGAAGAGTGGGATAGGGAGCAGTTAGCACACATTGTGCGGGTGCACTGGTCGGGTGAGTGAGGTGGGAAGTTGCAGGTATCGCATTTCGTACTACCGTTGCATCGTTTCAAAGTGTGCCCAAGTAATTGACAATTACGGCACCGCATAGGATTTGGGATGTATTCCGATAACTTGGCAGTGTAGAACCCGATAGCGATTTCACTTGGGATTTGGTAGAGGTCAAACGTAAAAAGCATGAGGCCTGTGGGTCTTTGCTTACCGTCATCACCTTTTTTTAAGAATTTGTACACGTCTTTGACATTTTGCGATTTCATTTCTCTTACAATTTCTGTTTCCGCGACATTGATTAGGCAAGGAGCGTAGCAAATTCCTTTTGATTGATTGAGTTGCTCGTGTAGTTTAACCGTTATTGGACAAACCCCGGCAAGATCTTTTGCGCGAAGGAAGAGATCAGCAATTTTTTGAGATTTTACAAATATTAATAAACTACCATCACGGAGTTGGTTAACCTTTTCGTAGTCTTTGCTAATAGCATCGATTGCTTTTTTTAGGAGAAAAGGGCTCAACGAAGTGATGGGTTTTTCGCTGTTTGTTGGATTCATTACAACGAAGCGAGGGTTTTTGGTATTTGAGATATTTGGCAGTTCAGGGAATGGATTTAGCGAAGAGTTGTTGACTTTAAGTCTTTTTTTTGGTTGTTGGTCGAGGTCACAATCGGGATCGAGGATCCCGAAGCGACCTCCGGGGTTTATTGGCCTGTTGGCCATGGGCTTAGTAGAAGAAAACTATGTGTGGATTGGTGTGAGTGTGTATATGGGTGAAAAAAAACAAAAGAGAGTCTACGGTTTGAAGAGAGAAAAACCGGTTTGAGCACTAGGCGACACTACTTAATCACGATAGCTTGTGGAAACGATGTTATCGGCTTGAAAGCTAGTCGATGACTGTGTTGTTAATATATTTTTTCTTTTTATTTCAGAAAATAAGTTCTTCCCTACAAACTTTAGTGTGATACTAGCTTAAAATGACGTTTGAGTCATATCTGAAACGTCATTTTAAGCTAGTATCACACTAAATTGAAATTCTCTTAAAGTTGTTCATTGTTCATTGTTCATTGTTCGGAACAGTTCCGAACGACCAAAAAAAAACGCTATTAGACTCAAGACTTAACTGATGGGTATTGGATGGAAATTTTTGGGTGGAATACGCGTTGGTGACACCGCATATTATCGGCCTTATTACCGTACCCGATCGGAGAAAAATTCTCTCCGATTCGTACAATTTCTACGATACGATTTTTCTACCACCATGTACTTTCGGACAGGTCAATCGTAGACATCTACGAAAAAAATTTGAAATCTGCGTTGGAATTTCATTTTCAAATTGAGAGCGACTTCCATGCGATGCATCGCGTTTTTTTCCTTACTGTTTTCGTCCGATTGTCTCCGAAAAAGTGTCGGATCTAAAAATATTTTTTCGCTCACAAAACAACAAAGAAGTGGGTTGGTGCGCATCACTAATTTATGTACGAATCGGGTACGGTGAAGGAAATAAAACTTCCGATCGGACATTTTCTCCGATCGGAGAATTCTCCGATCAGGTACAGTAATAAAGGCTGTTTATGATTGTTCTGGAAGTTAAAGACTCAGACGTCTTGGCAACGTGGATAGGATGGACACCAATACTCTGGCCCGTAAAGTCTTCGAACCCACCCCAAAGGGACGGCGCAATTGAGGAAGACCAAGGCACAGATAATAAATTTATACAGATGTCTCATCCCTGCAGAAAAACATGAAACATGTTTTGCTCTTAACACACAACGCCGTAACAGACAAGGAGCTTTTTGAAGCTTTTTTCCTTGCCTAAGTATTCATTTATGGGCAATGAGGCGAGCGAAAATAGATTTTTAATGCATTGAGTGAATGCGTTAAAGCTTTTGGAAAAAGCTTTTTTTTGGTAGCTTTCAGTTTCATATATCATTTCTCGCCATAAGGGTGAGACATCTGTATAAATTTATTATCTGTGACCAAGGGTCAGGTGGCGCGCGTAAGTTGAAGATGACCTCAACCAATTCGGCCGGCGGCGTGCGAAACTGGAGACAGCTAGCTAGGGACCAAAATCAAATCTAGAAGTTCGGTTCCGGAAGGAAGTGCGTATATTTCGCTTCAACGTTACAAGAAAAAGGATTTTTTTTTGTTTTGCACGAGCAATCCGAAAACTGTCAAAATACCTATAAGGTATTTCAATGGATAAAGAAGCTTGCCTATCCTGGAGCTCGCGAATCAGCATTGCTGGAACTCAGCAGGAAATCAATATTTATGCTTCGATTTATCCTGCCACCTTAAATGCAGGCTAATCAAATAGAATAGAGTATGCAACGCTCTTGCCTTGCTTCAATGTGTTGCTCGCATCCGGAAACACGACGTCATTGGGGCTCTTGTTGACATGGGAAGCATTTCGGCAAGTCCTTCCTCAGTCCGCAAAGATGTACAGCAAATGCAGAACGAAATTAAAACCAATGGACCAGTTCATGTTCATGGCAAAGCCCTTTGCGGTCATGCTATCCGCATAATTGGTTGGGGAGTCGAAGACAGTACACCCTACTTGCTGATAGCCAATTCCTGGAACTCCGACTGGGGTGATAATGGAATATTCAAGTGTTCCGGTTTTAGTCAGTTACTTATCATATCCGTGCTGGGGTCTATATATATAAAAGGCACAGCTTCAGATAAAATTGTGTTTATTGATTTTTAACTTTAAACAAAACCTGGTTTATACAAAAAATGCACTAAACTTCTCTTAGTTTTTATGACTGAGCAAAAGCCAAGGGAAAGTATTTACGATCATTTGCGCTTATTTCTTCCAGAATATCATCCACATCCGTACTGGGGAATCGATCAACCCACGACTTAATATAGCCCTCGTGCGAGGCCTCATACGTCACCAACTTGACTTTATCATTCTTAACATCCGTATTCGCTTGCACAAGAATAATACGAGGTTTCTTGTGCAACAACACAATATCACGCCATCTAGCCCAAGGATGTGGTCCATCGACACACACATCCGAATAATGATCGTACATTTTCTTAGCCGCATTTATATCAGCCGTTGACTTGTACACTTGCAGCTTCATAAGGAACTCTTCAATTGCCTTGCGGCCGACAGTTTCGATTTTTGTCCGATCAACGGTCAAACGTAGATTCTTTCCGTTTTCGGTTTCTTCAATGGTAACCAGACCTTCGCCGGCCTCTAATAGAACCCGCATAATAACAAAACGAGCACGACTGTGTGCCTGCATCCAAGTTTTCGATTGCGGATTGAACATCTCTAGGGCAACACCCATGCCATTCCATATCAAACTGAGCCAATTAATGTAGATGATGGTCTCTTGTTCTTTGGGATCTTTGTAGCCGAAAATTTCTAGAATATCTCTTTGCAGTGAGAGATACAGGCCTACAGCTTCGGCACGACATTCCTCATACGATGAGCCGAGTGCACCGAATTTCGAATCGTAGGTTTCACCAGGCACATACCAGGTGGCAATGCGGTCACCGGTTAGGGGGTTTTTCGTTGTTTCTGGGTCGAAATTGAATTTGCCGTTTTCATCGATGCGAAATAGTTTGCCACTTCCATGGCCTAACAGCTCATGCAAACCTACTTGGACCTGCAAAAAAGCACACACGAGTTACAAACCAGGAAAAAAGCGCTTGAAATGGACTTAACCTCAAATGACTTCACTTTGAATTCCTTGAATAGTTCTTGGTCTTCCTCGGAAAGGAATGGAATTGGATCTTTTCGATTGATATTCGCCAATACGTTGCCTAGGGAGACATTTTTGAAGCCTTCGTCCTGACGGATTTCGTCATCTTTAAAAGAAATTTGAGGTTAGCTAGAATAAAGCAAGTTTAGCAAGACTCACAATTGGGAATATTTATGCCAGCCGGCACACCACTGCCAGCAAACGTAAGAACATCCAACGATGTAAAATCCGGTTTTAAATACGAGTCCTTTTCATACTCCACCGACCAGGGCAGGTATTCGAGAAGTTTCTCAGCTCGTCCGACCAATTCGGCAAATTTAGCTGAGCTCTCTTTATTCACCATCGCTACAAAACCCTCAAATTCGGCTCTCGAACCCGCCGGATCCCTATAAGTTTCAATGAAACCAATATAAGTCTCAATAACTGGTCCCTTATCCTTGATCCACCATCTGGAGCCGTTTTTGTGCTCCGGCAAACTGCCCTCTTCAAAACTAGCCATGTAATGCTGAATCATGTTGACTTCGTTTTCATTTGCTGCGTATTTCTGAGCGTTCGCCAAATTGGCATTGACTAGTTTCAACAATTTGGAATAATCACCTCGCGTAACACGAAAATGATTGCCTTTGTATGTTTCTACAGGCAAAGTGATGCCCTCTTTGTCATTGGTTGCCACAGACGCAAGCTTGATATCGTAAATCGTCTTGCCCTGTTCGACAATCTTAAAAGTCCGACACATATATGGTTCGATGCGCTTTTCTGTTAGCCATTCAGAGACAATTTCGGCATCCTCGTTGGTACAATTGTCTGACCAGTAGGTGGTTATGCCATTTGGAGCAAGGCCGAGAACTTCATTGCGGGGCTTCAACTCGTAGATGAGCGGTGAGACTTGATTTAAAATTCCCGATAGCTTGGAATCGGTTTCGAAGGCACTTGAAAGCTTGACTATATGCTCGAATTGTGACTGCTGGAGATTTGGAATGATTTTACTATCGCCCATGCCCTTGTAGTTGCCAGCGTTGGCAAAAACTCCGCATGCATATACTAGGAAGGCCTAAGAAAGACGAAGTGTTTAATATTGTAAGAAAATAGATCATAACAAAACTAACGGTATATTCATCTTCAGAGACACCGCCTTGCAGCACTTTCGCTTTTAGTGACTCCAGGGACTCAGCAACGAAGACGCGATGCAGTAAACTGAAGATCAATGGACCCTCTGGACTGGATTGGACAAGAGAAATAAGGCCACCATTCCATGAGGCCCTGCTGAAGTAATGTGCGTACAGTTTTTCGGTCTCGGTTAAGTTCTCAAAGGCATTTTTGCATTCAAGATCCGCAATTGGCTGGCTGTTGGGCAGCACGAAGTGAGATGCATTCGTTGATGATGACATATTTCTGAAAAGAAGAAGAAAAACATTGAGACAGAAGTTTACCACACTCACAACTCAATCAAAGCAAACAGAGGAGTCAAAATCAATTCACCTGAAAACTTTATTGGAAAAAGATAATCAGGTTCTGTGTTTTTCTTTCCAAAATAGAAACAAAAAAAGGAACACAAATGACAAACAAGAATTCCTAAATATGTACCTCTTGCCGATGTTCAGTGAGTAGAGTGCTGGTTGTGTTGGGATCTTAAGCGAGCTTATCGCCACAAGTGAAAATCTTCGACTAACCGATTCGTTGGAGTTTGTGCTGAAGTGACGGTTGTATGAATTAATTCGAGCAAACGAACGAACTTGTCTTTGAATTAGCCTACGCACAATAATCATTATTTTGACTGCCCACTCTCTGAAATGATTAGAAAATCTATTACTCTTGAGGATAGCGGTTTATTAGCAGAAATGGGAAGAAGAAATTCCCAACGATTGTTTTGATGTTCGAAGGGTAGACACGTGCATTCAAGAGGACACAAGCGTCCACAGCAACCTATGTCTATCAACTCCTACTCTCCACTTCCCCGCGGTGAACATTGGGTGCCCAGTACCCAACCGAAGATTGGGTTCCAACCCCAGTGGGAAGTTGTTGGCGGCAGCAAAGAGAGAGAGAGAGAGAGAGAGAGAGAGAGAGAGAGGGGGAGGAGGTATGCGTCCACTAAGGCATGTCTCCTTTTCAACAGGTGGCAGCGGAAGAACTGGAGTCAACGGTGGCGTCTACAGTTCCAGTCAGGATGAACTACTTAGTGAACACCTTATAGGGCTACTACGACATATTCGCAGCCCAGGGCTATAAGGAGCGGTTTGGCCGGCTCTTTGTCTTAGAGTTAAAGTAAAGACCTGGCCGGGTGACTGCCTGGCAACATAAAGAAGACATGGTTCCGAAACACCAACAAGCCTCGGATACGGACGGGATTAATGATGACCCACGCAAACGATTTAAGGACAACGAATTTCGTTACAACTAGCGGAAGCCCTTGTCTGCTATAAAACAGATATAACTGCCATCCAAAAAATGCGATGAGATGGTTCGGGCCTACTTAAAATACTGAGGATATGGAAAGACCACTTTTCCAAGCTGTATAATGGCGATGACGAGCAAAACTCCGCTAGCAATACAGAACCATTCAATTTGGGTGCAGAAGGCCAACAATTCCAACCACCCGAAATTGACGAAGTGAAGATAGCGATATCTAAACTTAAGTCGAACAAAGCCGCTGGAGCATACGGGCTAGCCGCCGAACTGTACAAAGCAGCTGGAGATGATTTGGTTAGGAGCATGCACCAGCTGGAGATGATTTGGTAAGGAGCATGCACCAGCTCATCTGCAAAGTTTGGTCGGAGGAAAGCAGGCCCCACGAATGGAACCTCAGCAAAGTATGCCGGATCCTCAAGAAAGGAGATCCCCTGAACTGCACCAACTACAGAGGTATAAGCCTCCTTAACATCGCCTACAAGAACATGTCTGCCGTGCTGTTTGAACTTCTGAAGCCTTTCGTCAACAACCTGATAGGCCCTTATCAGTGTGGCTTCAGACCCGGAAAGTCCACCATTGGTCAAATATTCACCCTACGTCAGATCTTGGTTTTAGACGGGGCAATGCGCTGTCATGCGATTTCTTCAACATCATTCTTGCGATTTCTTCAACATCATTCTTGAAAAGATTGTGCAAAACTCCAACGTCAACACCAGAGCCACATTCTTTCAAAATTCCGTTTGGAAATTAAATTTATTAAACGCAACTCGTTAACCTATGGTTTGCTTCTGATGTGAATTTGGTCAGGATATAGCCCTTCACAACTTCAAGAGGAGCATATTTTCTCACTGCCAATGAGTTGTCAAGGGCTGATCCTTGCCTAGCTAGCTCATCTGCCTTCTCATTACCCTCATAGCCCGTATGACCCGGTATCCCGGTAGAGTGACGCTCATATCAAGTTCCTGGAGGGCCTCTCTGCATTGCTGGACCAATTTAGAGGATGATAAAGCTGAATCAATGGCTTTAATAGCTGCCTGACTATCTGTTAGTATATTATATTCATTAAGGTTCTGTCGGATATTTTTAAGGGCTATACAAGCTTCCCTTATTAGTAACAATTCTGCCTGGAATACACTGGCACAGTCGGGAAGTCTATAGGATTTTGAAATCTTAAGAGATTCACAGAAGACACCTGAACCAACACCGCATTCCATCTTCGAACCATCCGTGAAGATAGTTGTGTCGAAGTCTTCCGTCACATCGCCTTCCTCCCAGTCGGTTCTTGACGGGAACAAGACTCTAAACTTCTTTGAGGTGTTTAGGGTAGAGATCTGATATTTGATAAAGAGGTCAATCGGAAGAAGGTCCAGGATGACGTTAAGTGCATCCGTTGGACAGGACCTGATTGCCCCTGATATCCCTACACAAGCATTTCTCTGCGTCTTTGTAAGCTTGTTTGCCATGTAAGCTTTGCTGAGAGCAGGCCACCAAACAATGGATCCGAAAACAAGTATCGGTCTTACAACCGCTGTGTACGTTCACTTGATCATTTTTGACTGGAGGCCCCACTTTTTGCCGAAGGTTTTGTTGCAGGCGTAGAAGACAACGCCCGCCTTTCTCACCCGTTCTTCAATGTTAAGCTTCTAGGTTAATTTTGTGTCCAGTATTACGCCCAGATATTTTGCACTGGAAGACAGTGTTAATGATTGGCCGTTTAACCGAGGTAGAGTGAAGGGTGGTACTTTGGTTTTGGTGGCGGAAAGCATCAACTCGGTTTTGTTGTTGTTAACACCTAGTCCACAGCTCGCTGCCCAGGTGCTTACTTTCTTCAAAGCCATATTAGTGATTTCACTGATCACGCTTGGAAATTTGCCTTAAATTAGAATAACCAAATCATCGGCGTACGCGACCGCTTTCAATCCACTTCTCTCGAGTTTCACAAGAATGTTGTTCATGACCAAAAGCCATAAAAGAGGAGACAGTACACCTCCTTGGGGTGTTCCTCTGCTGGCATATTTGGTGCACATTGAATATCCTAACTTTGATTGAATCCTCCTGTTACTTAGCATAGATATTATCCACCTTCTGATGTACTCTTTAACACCGAAGTCTGTTAGGACGTTATAAAACATATGAACACTTTTAGTGCCTTAACGGTTTAAGAAAGAAGCTCATCATCGTCGTCCATTATGTTGTTGGCTCAACCGAGATGTGGCCCGAGCCTCAAAGTACCTTCCTTTCCGTTATATAGCCGGTCCAACCAACCGGCCAAACTATTCTCTTGAACACGGCTAAGAGTTAGACTCAGGCTAAGAAAACAAGTCACGTCCTATAAGCAGCAATTGCGAAGTAGTGTTGAGATCTTTTGGCTTAAAGGGCCTTGAAAGACTAAGAACAGTCTATTGGATCTGAGCTGTCAGACCTTCTTCCATCTTGCTGCCGGTTGATACTTAACACAAAAGGTAAATGATCGCCCTACTTCGACCTCCAGGATCGAGCTCCTCTAGCTTTCTTTCTGTGATAACGCGTTTTGTTTCCAGACGGAAAAGATAGACTTACATTTTTTTTGACGTGCAATGCTTTTAGTATAAATTAAGTGCTCCTTTTCACTGTATTTTCCTTGCTTTGCGCCGAAACTGAACAAACAAAACTAAACAAAGATAAACGGGGAGTATCCGAACAATGGACGTGAATTCTGACCAATTTGTTTTCTTTTTATTATCGAAGGTCAGCTCGCAACAGGACTGACAAAGAACTTCGCCATTTACGTTGGTTACAAACACAAAAATATTAAAATCAGCAAAGTATAATTTTAGATTTATGTTTAGCAGAAAATGAGAAAAATATATGTGCAAAATGATTCTTTTGGAATGAATTTCGAAAGTTTATCATGATCGGATGGAGGAAATAAAATGAAATTAATTAAATAAAAGTTTTATACCTGGGAGAAACAAATTTTAAACAAAATCAATTAATTTTTCTTGGTTATTGCAATTCTGGCTATTTGCTGGAGATGGCCGGCTACCAAATGAAATGATGTGGTGAGCGTGAGAGGTGAAGGTGAGTACGCTGTCGCTGAACGTCAATGCGAAACGTCAAATAAAACTAGACGTGTTTATTTTTAAGCAAGATTTTTTCGACGACGAAACATTTTTGATCTAGAAAAACAGGAGTAGCCCGACTTTCCTATACCGCATTCTATGGTTTTTTTTTTATTTTCTTTGCTTTAGCTGTCAAATAGTGAGGAAACAACTTCAGGTTGAAGTATGTTAGTGCTGGCAGATGAGTAATATTTTACCCAATGTTAGAATTTGTATTGATGGTAAAAAATTTGGGTGATAAATTAATATTATTAATTTGTCATGAGGAAATGTGTTTTAAGACGAGCTTAAGTAGGTAGTAGTTTAAAATTTTGCGCGCAATTTTAAACTATTGCTTAAACTCATGTTAAAATGCATTTTCTCATAATAAAATTATAATTAAAAACTTCGCGCGAATTTCACTATACTTTGTAGCATTGACATATTATACATGGACTGCCAGTAACCAACTTCACGATGATTCCACTTGTAACGGTCGAAACAGTAGCGCTACGGATTAGGCCTATTATCGACTAGATGAACTAATCTGTTTGACGTTTGATGTTGGCGGTTTTTTTTTTAATTGAATTTAATAATTTCTGATTTGGATGTGAAAAATACAATCACTCCAATAACTCTCGCGAAAAGAAGAAAAAAAAGTCCAAAAGAGATAAGAAAAGTAAGTTCCACTTTTTACCCAGCTAAAAAAAAAACATGCAACTAATTTGATTATTTTCCAGTTTCCCTCACAAAAACCGATAAAAAAGGTCTCGCTCGGAAGCAACAAATTATTGAAGACATTCGAAGAAGCGTTGAGAAATATCCAAATATATTCGTTTTCTACGTTCAAAATACGAGAAATAACATTTTAAAAGAACTTCGCAACGAATGGATTTATATTTGGCAAATTGGATTGGGACGAACAGAAGCCGAAGAAGTCCATCAAGAATTGCACAAGGTAGGGCTTAGGTCTCTCGCGAGCTGCTTAGCCAGTGGTCTTCTATTTACCGAGAAATCCAAAGAGAAAGTTTTAGAAAGGGCCAAGAATTACTCGGCGGATGAATTTGCTCGCAGTGGATTTGTTGCTACGGAGACAGTCGTGTTACCTGCCGGCCCCCTGGCCATTTGCGCTCCCTCGGTATGCCAACGAAACTGGAGAAGGGAGTCATCATACTTTACAGTGATTACACGGTCTGCACGAAGTCAAATGTCCTCACGCCCAAACAAGCCAGGATACTTAAACTCCTGAACAAGCCAATGGCCAAGTTTCGTCTGACAATTAAGTGTTCAGAAATTCAAAAACGCAGCCAAGCAAATCAATGTTAAGGTCATTGCCGAGGCTGATCGCGGAGAAGTTCCAACAACACCCACTGCCCCACAGAGACATCAAGGTTACAGCAACGAACACAATATCATCTTCGATGATTCGTTCTTCGGAGTCGATGCCTGCTGCCTGATGAGGTACCACAGGAGCACAATACCGAGCATGGATATATTGCGCCACTGTACTCGAGGCGAAATCGCAAGACTGAGGATTTGTTTGCAACACAGAGCTCAAGGCGAGAGGCGAGATTGAGGTTGGGTGTTCCGATGACGAGGTTCTCTATACTGAAACGGAGGTTTCGAGCGGGGGAAGGTTATAATATATGAGCTTTAAAGTGTACTCTTACTTCTTTTAATTAAACGAAAACAAAAAACCATAACTTTGAGTGAACTCTTTATTTTAATTACTGTTCGAGCGTCTCTAACCTCTAACTAACTCCGGCATTCCTTCGATTATAATCTGCAGTGCTTTGAGATCCTTGTTGACCGTTTTCGTTAGAAATTCAATTGCCTCCTGCTGCATGCTTAGGACGTACTTCATTTCGCACTCACAGTCTTTGTCTATTGTGTATTTGCTGCCTCCGACTTGGTCATACTGATTCCTCTGCATCCTCATTTGTAACAAAAGCTCATTCAATCGACCCTGGAGGGCATAAGCAATTAGACAACATACCAGACTCAACAATTCCAATGGAATACCTTAAATTGTGTTGGCGCTGAAACCAATGCCTGCATATTTTCCAGCTTGCTCCGCAGCGCTTCTTCCTCAGGCAAGCCCGACTTCTTGTACATTCCTGTTTCACCACAACCTGCACAAATGGGGGGCATTGAAAATAAAACACTGCTTTTCTTCAACGTCTTGATAGTACCTTCAAAATTTTATGACTAAGTTCCGCTAGCTTCCTCTTATGCTCCATTATCTTAGCCGTTGTACTCGCATGGAGTTGCTTCAAGTCGGCCAAATCACGGTCCACCTTATTCAAGTACAAATACTTGATACGCCATTTCAAATCATGGAACCCAATATCGGCAGGAGCGACAGTTTGGGAGTAAAACGATTTACCCACTCCCCACATAGCCTGAAAATTCAATTGAAATTAAGCGTTCAAACTTATTAAAACCGATATTAACCTGCAAATAGTTCGATTTGGCAATAATAGTGTCCCGCTCGTCGCCGTAGATCGAAGCATTGAAAATTAACTGAGCGAACGCCTCGTCCGGACTAATTGGCTACTGTTGCATTTGTTGTTGCTGCTGCTGCTGTTGTTGTTGAGTTGGTCCTCCTCGCGAGAAAGAGCTTCCGAAGCCCACTGCAAAGAAACAAAGCGCAAAGTAAATACATTTTTTTTAATTTTAAATGTATAAAATGGAAAAGATGACCAACAAAATATGTGTATTTGTTTAAACTTAGGCGGCCAAGAGGAAATATTAGACATTGGTCGTTACCTTGGTATTTTCCTTCTGGAGACTGATTTAGTAGAGATTCTTTAGACAGGTTTTCTAATTGCACTAAACTATGATCTCGTTTTACTTTGTTGGTTGTTGTAAAAGTTTGTTGTTGCTTGACCACATTTAATTACTGCGGTGCCGTTGTGTTTATCGTTTGATTTCTGTGAGAAATCGTTCCCATACTTGGCATTATGGGTGTTACTGTTATTCTCGAGCTAACAGGAAAATCATTGGCGGTGTATTCCTTGCGGGGCTTAAAACATGTCGCTGAAGACATTTGGCTTGTCGTAACCATATCCTTTGTAACAGGGCAGTTGGGCTTATGCTATCATCAGCCATGTGAATTTCATAGCAAGCTAATTCCGGTATGACTGGTCTTACTTCCCTTTCTTATAGAAATTTAGAAGTGCCTTGGCAGGCGACGGTTGTGTTTTTTTTTTGTGGATTCAAAGACTGCAGACCGGATGGTGTATCGCTCAAAATGTGAAAATGCGACGTTGGTGGCGGTCCCATGGGTGTGGGTCGTAGTTCGGCATCAATTTGATAGTTGATCAAGCCCCATTGTTCGAGGAATGCGTGGACACGCATTATAGCACAAACGTCACCAGCAAGATTACGTCTGCATGCATTGCTTGTCAAGTACTCGGTTGGATTCAATCTGGAATAGATTTGTTTAAATTGAATTATCATAGTTATGTTTACAATAAGTCAGCTTACCTGTGTCAATCATGAAAATTCTATAGGCCATGTAGATTTCTGATGTCTTTGATTTATTTTTGCTATTAAAGAATTCGGGCATTGCCCGTTTCTCAATTACATGAATCGAATAATAATCAAACCAAGCCGAATAGGATGGAACAATTATATGATGTGTTTGCTCGGTGACATTGTCTTCCATATCCTCCTTGGTGGTGTGATGTTGAGTGTTGCTATTCTCGCTGTTTGAGAATATCCGAAATATCACTTGCATCACCAGTGCCATCGCCAGCTGCTGCTACAGCAGGATCTAAATGAATTTTACATTTCCTGCAATTGTATGAATTAGGTTGGGTCGGCCTTCTGCATAACAAAAATAGCATGTTTAATTATTTCAATTAAGTATTTTAATAACTAGAACTATTTACTGTTTTCTCATAAAAATCCTGTCTACGCCTGGCTCTTTTCCTGTAATCCACAATTATACCACGGATTTTTCGTTCCTGTCTATTCACTTCATACCACATGGTATACTAGTAATTTATTCACTTTAAAATTTTCAAAATTGATTTTTGAATGTTAATCTTGAGCTGCACGTAATTAAATTTACAATAAAAACCAAAAATGAAAAATAAATTTCTTTCTGTAACACAAAACAAAACACATTGCACGAGGTTGACATTTGACAACTGAAAAAATAGGCCAGTTCCACCTAACAATATCTCAATGAGATCTCAACTGAGATCTTAACTGAGGTAAAATCATTCGGTGGAACATAATTCTCGGTTTTCATTGAAATAAAATGGTTACCTTACAAATTGTTGTTGCACATCTGTCAGTCACGTCAAAATAGCTGAGTAAGAAATCGAATCCAAAATAATTTCATCTCAGAAATCTCAGAAAAAAAAATTTCAGTTCTCAGATGAGATTTTTTGTTCCACCTAAAAAATCTCTGAGATCTGAGATGTTGTTAGGTGGAACTGGCCTAATGTAAAAATGACAACTTAAAATGGCGTCACAACAACAAAATAGGAATTTTAGGGTGTCTACCGGCCGCAGGGCTAACAGCGAGGGCTAGTATCGGTGGAACCATTTATTTTCAAATTTTGTATGGGAATTTCGCACGACTAGCAGTCCATATATAGTAAGTCAATGCTTTGTAGTGAACGGCGAACGGAGTTCAAAATGTCCTCAAAGGGAAATATTTAGGAAAATTCCCGACCCGAAAAAATCCCATACATATACGCAGTCTGCCGGTACTAAAAATAGCATTAAATCGTGAGTTCTGTGCAAAAAAAATTTATTTTATTTAATTAATTAAAAATAGAAATATTAATTTCCGACAAGAAAAAACTGTTTATTTGTACTGCATTAACGCGTATCTACCGATTGAGACTATTTTCATCTTTAAATTAACCATTCGGTATAAGAAAGTAGAGCCGTAAACTTGAACCATAGGTTGTAGGCATTGTCATTTTGACAGCTTAGTTTCCCATCTCCATTGTTATAAAGTGATCACTGCTTGAGAGGCAAGTTATTTGACTAGTTTTGTCAAATTTATCCAAATGAACAAAATTTGATGAATTTGGTTAGAAATACTGGTTTAATTTAACCCTAAGGCCGTGTGCGAATTCAGTTAAAAATGGGTTAAAACTTGACGTTTGGTTAAATTTTGACACTTCGTATTGAATAAAATCATTAGACTAGCTGCGGAGCAGGTTAAAATATGACAATAGTGGTTAAAATTCATCCATTTTTATTTTTTAGGCCGTGTGCGAGTTGGATGAATTGTGGTTAAGGCCTTGTGCGAATTGGATGAATTGTGGTTAAGGCCGTGTGCGAATTGGATGAATTGTGGTTAAAAATTAAAAATGGATGAATTTTTAACCACTACTGTCATATTTTAACCTGCTCAGCAGCTAGTCAAATAATGCGAAGTGTCAAAATTTAACTAAACGTCAAGTTTTAACCCATTTTTAATTGAATTCGCACACGGCCTAAAAATTAAAAATGAATGAATTTTTAACCACTACTGTCATTTTTTAACCTGCTCAGCAGCTAGTCAAATAATGCGAAGTGTCAAAATTTAACCAAACGTCAGTTTTTAACCCATTTTTAACTGAATTCGCACACGGCCTAAAAAATAAAAATGGATGAATTTTTAACCACTACTGTCATATTTTAACCTAGTCTAATAATTTTATTCAATGCGAAGTGTCAAAATTTAACCAAACGTCAAGTTTTAACCAATTTTTAATGCAATTCGCACACTGCCTTAATCGAAGCGAGAGATTAAATAATTTATAAAAGCACAGACAAGTAATAATAACTTGTCTGTGACAAAAGTTCAGCTAACTAGGTTCCTGTGGGCTTCCAAGGTTTGACATGGATGCCTACAAAGAAAATGATGAGGTTTACGTCGTTTTCCAGAAGGATTCGGAAGAGTCCAAAGTCTTCTGAAACCATTCCATTGGATTGACTTTGACAGACGCATTGCTTCTGATAAGAGCAGAACTCTTCTGTTTTGAAAACAGAATCGTCCGAAGAATGACACATGCGTCAAAAAAAGAACAAAGGAAAACGACATTAATCTTAATTTTTTCTTTCTCCATATTTTTTGTATCAAGCAGTCTTTGAAATTTTCGTAATGATCTGTTTCGAACCAATTCCAGACATCTACGTTCAACCAAACAAACTCATCAGCAATTCATACAATTATGTTTATTCAAAAAAAAAAAATACAAACAAAGAAATTATAATATTCATACAAACACATATACATATGTATTTTTTGGTTCAGTTGAAAATAAAGGTTTAGAAGCCTTAATATAAGGTAGGAGCGATTTACATTGCATCCTTGACGTTCTTCAAATCATCCAAACTCAAGCAGCTTAGTATATGGTCGACGCACACATGTGGCAGTTTAAAGTTATAATTGAAAAAGTTACCTACTTCGCCAATAAATGGGCTTCTTTGGAAAGCATTTCGCAAACGGCCTTGAATAATCGGCGCGTATATTGGGAATTCTGTTGTAATGTCATCCGATGCAAAATGTGTAATGAGGCCTTCATTTTTAACATAACTTGCCAAATAATGAATACTCTTCATCATCATGTCGTAAAAAGTCAATCTAGAACCGGGCACTTTCACTAATTTCAACTTTTCAATTTCCTGTTTGCAATTTTCAAAGTGTGATTCCATTTTTTTCAGATCAGTGGAATTTAATTTTGATAAAGATGATCGTAAATCCTTGGCGTAGTATAAATTGATAGCTTCAAGAGCTAATGCGTGGTTCAGGGTCAGGCAGTAAAGTTGATTCATTAATCTGTAATGGCTTCGTTTCAGTATATCCATTGGGGTATGGTTATTTCTGTTCTTGATATTAATGTCAGCACCAAACTTAAGGAGTAATTCTACGACGTCACAATTTTTTGAATCAATTGCAATGTGGAGAGCTGTAAAACCGTCGTTATCTTGTGAATTTACGTTCACCTTATTTACAAGCAATAATTTAGTCGAATTATTCCTTTTGCTTGCAGCAAAATGCAGTGCTGTCTTGCCATTTTTATCCCTTAAATTTACATCAGGATTGTGATGCAAAAAAACTTTAACTAATTTTGGTTTACTCCTTTTACAGGCGACATGTAGCGAGGTTAGTTTTTTTGTTCTAGTTGCTGCATTTACATCAGCTCCGGCAGCCAAAAGCATTTTAGCAATCTTGAGCTTGACATTAGCTCCATGGAATCTATTCCGGTAGACATTGTTGTCTACAACTGCATACAGCAAGGGAATCATTCCATTTTCATCTTTGCCATTGACATCTGCTCCATGAGCGATTAAGACTTCGACTGATTTAATTTGTTCGCTTTTGACAGCAATGTGCAAGGAAGAGTCATCAACATTTGCGGTCAAACCAGGTCTGTCCTTCAAAATGCTTTCGATTATTTGAATATACCCCTGCCGTATTGCAACGTGAAGAAATTCAATATCAAAACAACAACAATACTTTAACAGAAAGTTGATCATCTCTTGAGGTAAACTTTCGAATATTTGTTTACATTTTGCAATTTCACCTTGCGAATCAGGACAGCGAGTTAAAATTTCCTCAACTGTACTCGACAATCTCTGCTCTAGTGCTAAACTAAGAATTGTTTTCCCATTGCTAAACTCATCGTTGAGTTTAGCTCCTTTGTTTATCAACAAAAGTGCAGCACTTTCCTTTTTGGATTCGATTGCCAGGTAAAGTGGGGTATATCCATTATTTGCACGTCCATCAATATCAGAATCGTGATTAAGAAGCAAATTAATTACTTGAACATTTCCTCTTTGGCTTGCTAAATGGAGAGGTGTCAACCCGTATTCAGTTATTAAATCAACATCAGCTCCATTGCTTAAGAGCAATTCTATGATGTCTACTATGTCTACTCTAGATGAGGAACAGACACAGTGAAGTGGTGTATATCCTTTCTCGACGCCGCAGTAGACGTCGCAGTAGACGTCAGTAATAACCGCGTTGACAGAAGCCCCGTTTTGCAAAAGCATTTTAGTTATTTTCAATGAACTCCGTGTAACGGAAACATGAAGTGGACTTCTTCCTTCAAGATCAGAAAATAAACGAGATCCTCGTTCTAATAACAATTGGGCTGCATCGTCCTTCTCATTTTTAATAGCATACATGAGGGGGGAAGTCCAAAAAGCATCCTTTGCATTTATATCAGCACCGTGATTAAGGAGTATTTCTATAATTTCCAAGTTACCATTTCTTGCAGCATAATGAAGTGGATTTCTTCCTTCATTTATATCAGGACCGTGGTTAAGGAGGACATCTAAAATTCCCAAGTTACGATTTCCTGCAGCAATATGAAGTTTTGATGGATGGACTCGTGAGTTTGGATTGGACCCAACTTGAAGAAGGAACTCCGTAATTGCTTTCTTGTTTTCATGAACGGCTTTATGAAGCAGAGTGTTTCGAAGATCTTGAGTATCACTTTTTTGCATTGAAAATAATGTTCTTAACTCGTCTAAGTTGTCTCTGCAAATTGCATCCAGCATGTCTGATAGGCTCATTTTCGGTATCTTATTGTCCTTGTAAATGTTTTTTTCAGTTTCTGAAAAACAAGCAATACTTTAATTTTGAAAAGTCTCAACAAATGAAAATTAAACAGACCTTGTTCTAGCCTACGCTTGTAAATAGAACTTTGGTTTCTTTAGACCCAACAGCAGGTATTGGAGAGTTTCAGACTTGGCGATGACCGTTCAAGAATTCTGGAATATTTAAAAAGAAACCAGTTTGAATGTGAAAGCTTACAGAGCTTTGATTTGCAAAAAGCGATTACAAATGAATATGCTGTAACCGCCGAAATGCACTTTTCAATGGAAATATTTTCGTTAGTGTGTAGTGTAAATTCACAAACGCATCACTGCAGAGATGATAAGGAATCATTTCTATAGCACGTTCATAAACGCAAAAATTGGCATCACATAAAATGTCAAGTGTTCATTATTGCAAAGTTCAATAAACTGATGCGCAAATATAAAACAAAAAAGCATCAAGAATTTTCTTGATAACTTGTTGATGCCGACGGGAATTGGAGTAAAAATGGAGCAAAAGGACAATCAAAAGTATTTAATCAAATTCTAAGTTGATTAATGATTAATTTGATGAATTTTTGGCTTTCGGGTATTTTTCAATTACATATTTTGAAAGACTTTTTTATCTTCGGAATTTTCCTTCTGGATGAAATTCTTATGAATTTTTGCATCCTCTTCAGACATTTTACCCTCGAAATTCGCATTTTTTGAAGAAATGTGTTGTTTTTCGATTCATTATTATCAATGAGAGTTTTTGTTAGAATCACGTCCATCATCAAGCAAAAATTGTTTTTAAACGTAAAACTTTTTGTCAATCAACATCGCATCGTAATCAGCTGAGCAACGATCAGCATCGCAAAAAAGCAGTGATGCCTAATCACTACCTAAAAATTTGACGTTTGTGAATTTACCCGTAAACTTAACCCTCCATGGGTTAAGCCTTGACGTGACAGAGCGGCTTACGGTAACTTCTTCAATGAAGCTTAGAGCTATGCGATCACGAAACTAGTTTTCGCAGAAGGGCCTCTCATGGTCCCCACAACGAAGGAGTGTTCCCATCAAGGCACTCCCAACGAGGGACGGCAGCGGATGAATTTCTTTTTTGGAATCAACGGTGGCGTCTTCAGTTCCAGTTAGGCCGAACTACTTGGTGAACACCTTTACGGGCTACTTCGACTTATTTGAAGTCTAGGCCGCAAAAGGAAAGGTTTTTCCGGCTCTTGTACTTGGAGTCACATCAAGTGCCTGGTACTCCAGATAGGGGGTTACACTTCGGGAAGACTTACCGACTACGTTGAAAAAGATTTAGTTGCGAAACAACAACAGGCCTCAGAAACGGACGGATACACTGATGACGACCCAAGCAAATGTATTAAGGACAACGAATTTCGGATATGCACGTAGAATGTTAGGTCCCTTAAGAGGCCGCGTGCTGCCGAACAACTAGCGGAGACCCTCAACTGCTACAAAGCAGATATTACCGCTATCCAGGAAATGCGATGTGACGGACGAGGCAAAAGGAGGATGAAAAACTGCGACTTTTACTATGGTGATTGTTACCGGGAGCAACAACAGGGACTCTTTGGATGCGGATTCGTAGTGGGAAGCACACTCAGGCAAAAAGTCTTGAGCTTCAAATGTGTAAGCGAACGCATCACGGCGATCGGAAACAAGGCTAGATCCGGCAACATTAGCCTAATATGCGCGCATGCCCCCACAGAAGAGAAAAAGGACGACACCAAAGATGACACTTCTACGAGCTCCTCGACAAAACTTATGAGCAATGTCCTAGCTATGACATGAAAATTGTCCCCGGCGATTTTAACGCAAAGCTGGGAGAAGAGGACATCTTTGGCGGAACAGACGGAAAGCACAGCCTGCACGACACCATTTCCGATAACGGTTTCAGGCTGATCGACTTTGCTGCGTGGCGAAATGTTGTGGCAGCAAGCACCTGGTTCTCACATCTCAACATCCATAAAGGTACATAGAGTTCTCCTGATCAATCAACCGTCAACCAGATTGATCACATTGCGATCGACAGAAGGCACTTGTCCAGCATTCTAGATGTTCGAATCTTTTGAGGAGCCAACATCGACGTAGCCAAGGTAGTGTTAGGAATATCCCGACAACCGCCAAAACAAGGAAATTCGACGTCGGACTGCTACAGAGATCTCCAGACCCTCCTCTGATCGAGTGTCAAGTAACCTCTTAAAGAGTTCTATGCCGCCAACATCAAGTATCGAAGACCAGTGGGAAACATTGGCAGAAATCAGTAAGAGATGCCGCCTCCAATGCGCTGGGTTTCACACAGCCACCAAAACGAAACCCCTGATTTGAAGAAGAAAGCAGGCAGGCCCATGCAGCCAAGCATACAAATCTGCTCGTGAGCTCTACGAGCAAAAGAGGAGAGAAGAACGCCGGCTTTTTAGGAGAAAAAAGAGAGAGCATGAGAAACGTCAGATTGAAGATGTTGAGAGAGCCAACAACAGGAATGAAGCTCGGAGGTTTTATCGGAAGGTATAACAGCTGGCTCAAGGTCATCGAGCAAGAACCGATGCCTGCAGAGATCAACAAGGGAACATCATAGTACAATGGCAGTCAATGCTGGGCATTTGGAAAGACCACTTTTGTAGACAATATAAAGGCGACGACGAACAAAACCCCGCCGTCAGATAGGAGCCTTTTATCGTACACGGTGACAGCCAACAATTCCGTGAACCCGACCTAGAAGAAGTGAAAGCAGCAATATCACGGCTGAAATCGAACAAAGCCGCTGAAGCCTTTCGTCAACAATCTGATTGGTCCCTATCAATGTGGCTTCAGGCCAGGAAAGTCTACTATCGACCAAATTTTCACGTTGCGGCAGATCCTGGAAAAAAATCTAGGAACTATAAATCGATTTTAAGGCCGCGTATGACAGCATCTACTCTACAGAGACGAACTGTAGAAAGCTATACATATCTAGTTTTGGCATCCCTGCCAAACTCGTTCGCTTGTGCAAAATGACGATGGAGAACTGACGCTGCTCCATCAAAGTTGGCAACGAGCTTACGGAATCTTTCGACGTCAAAAAAGGATTCAGACAAGGCGATGCGCTGTCGTGCGATTTCTTTAACACCTTTCTTGAGAAGATGGTGCAGAAAACTTAACACCAGAGGCACTATCTTCTGGCCTATCATGATGTTTGTATGTACATATTTCAAAATTCACTTATTCCATAGATTTTTATATAAACAAACTTTAACTTACTTTTCAAAATTTTTCAGTTCTGCAACACCTTGATCTTGAAAAATGATTTTTCGATTATTTTTTTTTTTCTAAATAAAAAATTCAAATATGGAGCCAGCCGATAAACTTCTTTCGCGAAATTGGAGTTTGAGCTTTGTATATACACGCGAAATTGGAGTTTGAGTTTGGAGCGTCGAGAGTGCGGGAAAGACAGAGCCTTTGTATATGGATTTACCAGGTAATATCAAGAATGGTTTTCTGCTTGGTTTGACAGTTTTTTGACAGTTTTTTACATTAGTTTGTAATGTGTGTTCCCTGCTTGCTTGCTTGAAAACCATTCTTGATAGTACTAGGTAAATCCATATACAAAGGACAGAGCAATAGCGCAGCGAGCAGCAGAACTTAACCAGTAGTTCCCCGTTTTCAGGTTTTCAGCTTCAAGCTTCAACGATGGTTGCAATAGAGATGAGAAAGTAGGTGAACTCGTGAACTCTTTTAGCCACAGATCAGTTATGTGGCTTATCTTAACCCAAGAATAGATCCGTGATGTAAAAGTTGCAATTTTTTTTCGCTTAAACGCATTTCTTTCACAAAGAAATTGAATTTTTTGCTCGAAGGATTGATTTCTCTCAAATCTCTTTTTGGAGACGGATTTACACATACTTGCAAACGGATTTTACATATACTAGTTCTGAGTTTTCTATTGTTGTAATCATCATGTAGAAAACGATTTAACAGAGCAAATAGATTTACCTTGGAGCATGAAAATTTTTAGCTCCGATATAATATCGATATAAAACACAGATTTTTTATTTGACAGCTCGTGATCTGCTCTGAGGTAAAAAAGAAAAACGGCATTTATCTCGCTTAAAACCAAAACAAAATTATGTCAAACGTCAACAAAATTCAATGTACTGACAGAACTTACACAAACTGCCACAAAAAATTTTTGTGTCTAAAATCAGCAGAAAGGGGAAATATTTTTCTCCTTCAAAAGTGACAGCTTTTACAATAAGTGGCAGTAAACAAACGAAAAAGTGGGAGAATATGTCAGTTTTGGGCAGTTTTATGGAGTAAACGAGCGGACCTATGGTGTGGAACCATTGATTTGTTATACAGATGTCGCTAAAATTTGTATTCCCTTTTTTTGCCACTTTGTACGTTTACGCTAGTGTAGCTAATTTCAAGTGGAACAATTTTTTTCGAATTCGGTATGGACAATTCAGACCATAGTACACAGAGTACAAGGTATTATATTCCCGATTTCCTTCTTCTCAAGTTCGCGCATACTATGTCAAATTTCAGAGCCAAAATGTCATAATAAAAGAAAATTAAAAAGAAAAGAACAAAACTTTAGATTTCTGTCTCTTTCTGTCTCATTTACTTAAAATATCAGCCATTTTTTCCCCTTGACGAATTTGACATAGGATCTGAAATTTTTAGCATTTCTTTTTGTGCCTTTTGTCAATTCTGTCATTTTGGTTTCTGACAGATGCGCAATATAATACCTTGGATTCTGTGTACTGTGAATTCAGACGACTAGCAGTCCATATATAGTAAGTCAATGTGTGGAACATTTTTTCCCAACACCAAACTTATGTAAAAAAAATAGCGCTGTGCTAGAACTCAAGATGGCACTACAATCGATTGCCAGGTCGCGAGTACTAGCTTAATAGAAATACAGTATACAATGGTGTGAAATAGTGGTTACACATCGAACACGGTGAAAATGCACCGGGACTTTTGTATATTTAGGGGGTAGTTTCAAGATGGAAAACGATGGTGGTGCCGTCCTAAGAATTATCACAGAAGCAGTTTTTTTACATAAGTTTGTATTGTGTGTTCTCTGCTTGCTTCTGTCAAGGAACTGTCAAAGGTCAAACCAAGCAGAAAACCAATCTTGATAGAACCTGGTAGTTCCATATGGGCATATACAAAGGCCGGGACGAAAAAAGAGCGACATCGAACAGCTCAGTGCGAAATCAGAGCGCCACAGAGCGATCCAGAGAGCACATCGAATAGACCTGTTATCGATTAAATAATTTGTGTCTTGCTATCGATATTTTTTTATATTTCCCTCCAGAGATTTCTTTCTCTCTTATCTCTGTTTTTGTCGTTAATTTTCAGTTTATTTTGCCTTCGTTTGGCACAATTCGTTAAATCTTGAATACAATCGCAGTTCGACTTCGCAGCTGCTTTTTGCATTTGCATAAGAAATATTTTAAAAGATTTTCCCTGCTATTTAACTGTTTTTAAAAATTCATCAATATAATAAGGTAATAGGTAAGCTCTACTTGTTTAATAACCTAATCATAGGACCGTCTTTAAATTTAATATTCAAGTTTACCAGAAACATGAGTACCCTGTGTGTTATATCTTTTTTAACAATTCAACACAAATGTACCGCTCGAATTTCGGCAAAATGGAATTGATTAAGATTTGTTTTTTGATTTAGGAAAGGTCTTTCATAACTGCAAGCATACTTTACCAAGAACTTTCTTTTCTTAAATTCCACAATCGTTCGTTCACGTGTCGGTACGCATTTTCCTCAACATGACAATAGACGAGTGTTTTTTGCAATCCTTTTGTTAAAATGAAACAGTTAACTGTAAATACTTTCATCTTTGCACCCGCCTCGTTTTATAAAAATTTGAAATGAATTTGCTCTCTATAGACACTCATACGCTCGTGGGGTAATCGTAATAATTGCGCTTAGATCATGTCTGGAAAGAAAATGTATGCACCTGCACATGATTGCGCCTTTTTTGAGATTTTATCCTGATGGCATGTTTGCCTCGAAAATTAGCTTGTGCTTAGAATTGAGAAATGACTTGTTGCTTCAGCGCTTTTGTTACATTTAAGTTTATTCTTCGCGTCGTCTACAGGCTCTGGTGCGTGATCTTAGACCACTGGTCGACTGTTTAACCTTTTCGTTAACTGTCCAACTTCATTCCTGTTTTGTCACACATTCCCACTTTTTCTTTCTTTTTGAAAAATCGCTGCTAGGAAGAGCTCACCAACAGCATGACTCCAGTCTTCCATGGTTCTTAATTACCTTCAGCCGCTTGCAAAGCAGGAGTTACGTAGTGGTGGTCTTTTGAACGTCACAAAATCGAAGCGCTATCTTACTTATTTAACCGCCTACCAATGCATGAAGGTTGAGAGCCTGAGACGCTGCAGCCAACCATCGGGAACGGTCCGTCTCATGCACTCTCCAGTCGCAAGAACCAAGCGCTCTGGCATCCGCAGTCACTTGGTCCTTGTACCGTAGGTTCGGTCTTCCTTGTCCTCTCGGACCTGAGGGCTACGATAAAAAGACTTTCTTGGCTGGAGCGTTGTCGTCCATTCGCTCGATGTGGCCGATCCAATGTAGTCGTCTTTTTTGGCATTCTCGACTAGACTCGCATCTTAGTACAGTTCGCAGCCAATCCTTCTGTTCAATTCGCCATCGTCGCAGACGGGACCGAAAATCCATCCAAGAATTTTTCTTTCGAAAGTGCCCAGTATCAATTCCCCTTTTTTACTTATCGTCCAACACTCGGCGCCGTAGAGTAGGAATGGTAAATAGCAGACACTGTCGAAAGGAGCGAGGAGTTTTGAACTCAGTTGTTTAGCCAAACCGAAGCAGTAGCGGTTCGCTAGGGTTATTCTTCTTCGGAGCTACACTAAGGTTTCGTTTGGGGGATTGATGTTTGTTCCAAGGTAGGTGAACTCCTTAACCGAAATGAAATTGCTGCTACCAACAGTGACGTTTTGTCCTAGGCGGTGGACAGATGTTACTTTGTTTGTTGATACCATGTACTTTGTTTTGTCCTCATTCACTTCAAGACCAACGAGTTTCGCCTGTTCTTCAACGACTGTGAAGGCCTCAAGCACAGCTCTCTTGGATCGACCGATGATGTCTATATCGTCCGCATAGCATAGGAGCTGGATGGATTTGTTGAAGATAGTGTTTTTCGTGGGCAGGTGTGACTTGCGCGCTATCTGCTCCAGGACTATGTTGAAGAAATCCCATGTCAGCGCATCTCCTTGTCTTAACCCTGCGCATGTTTTTAAGGAACTCGGAGGAGCTGTTACACATTTGCACACTGCACTGTGTGTTGTTTAGCGTCATGCGACACAGCTGGATCAGTTTGTTCGGGATCCCGAATTCAGACATCGCCATCATAAGCTCTTGGCGGTGGATACTATTATAAGCAGCTTTAAAGTCGATGAAAAGGTGCTGGGTATTTGATCTATCGTTGTTCTGGCCTAAAGCCACACTGGTACGTGCCGATTATTGTGTTGCAGAACGGTTTGAGACAGACGGTTGGATAGGATTTTGTATGCAACGTTAACCAGCGATACGCCTCGGTAGGTTTTAAATGACATAGGACTGCCTTTTTTGTAGATGAAGCATAAGGAGCTTATCGACCAGTCAGTGGGCATGCATTCTTCCTCCCACACTTTGGTGATGACCTGGTGCATGCGGTTCATCAAAACACCTCCTCCATATTTAAAGAGTTCCGAAGACCGAGACCCGGCGGACTTGTTATTTTTTAGTTTTTGGATGGACTGGGTCTTCATTAACTGGTTTCGCTTTTCTTGCGTCATTGGCTAGCTCGAAATTATGCGCATTCAGCTGCTGATTTAAAACATCTAAAACCCTGTACTTGGGTAGCTAAATTTCCTTCACTGTTTCAAAGAGCCTGTGAACCGGATCGTTGATAGGCTCTCTTCTTCTTACATTCCCCATAAAAAAATCAAATTTTAAAATCTTGTCATCTTTACAGATAAAAAAAAAACAATCCTCATAGCGGTATCCCCCTCAAATGCTCCGAGCAACAATAACAACTTAACTTTTCGTTCGAAAAAAATAAAAGAAAAATACCCGAACCGAACAATGGAGAACCGCAAATGCTTTAACGCCATCCGTAAAGGCAATTTAAGCGAAGTCAAAAAAATCATAAGCACCCATGGGCTATTACATCCAAACTTCTGGCAATCCGGTTATGTCTTACTTTGTTTCTCTGTCAAAAACAAACGCAAAGAAATATCCAAGTACCTTATAAGTTGCGGTGCCAAAGTCAACCCCACCAACCCAACCACCAATCCAACCAAAAATAAACGGAAACATTTAGGCGAAACTCCGCTGCATCATGCTGCCAAGAGTGGTCAAAAAGACATTGCCCAATTGCTGCTCGACCATGGAGCTTATATCGATGCGAAAAACCAATACGGCGGCACAGCCCTACAGACTGCAGTCTTTCACCAACAACTCGAAATGATTGAGTTTTTGCTTCAGCGTGGAGCTGCAGTCAACGATATAAAGAATGACGGATCAATTCCTCTAAATACGGCCATTGAGAGTGGCAATTTGAAAGTTATCGAAATTCTCCTCAAGCACCATGCAAATGCAAATTATATGTCAATGTCAAACCGATCCAACGGAGATACACTGCTCCATAAGGCTGTCGAAATGGGACAAGATAAAATTGTCGAGTTACTGATTAAATACAACGCCACGATAAATGTAAAAAACAATACCGGTGTCACACCAATTTGGCAGGCAATAGTGTTCGGTTACGAGAAAATCGTCCAGACACTGCTAGAACATGGAGCGAATGTCGATACCGGTCACTTTGCTGAAAACAGAACTATACTCTGTTTAGCCGTTGAAAAGGGTAATCTGAAGATTTTCGAACACATTCTCAAGCATAATCCCGATGTTGAAAACGCAATGAACAAGACATCAATCATTAAAGCTATTAGCGGCTCCACAACTAACCATAAAACCATCTTGGATAAGCTTCTGCAGTATGGTTTCTCGTATGTTGTCAATAATACTGTACTTCTCTTGGCAATTGAAAGAGGAAACAAAGATATTGTCGAGAACTGTCTTCAAACACAGGCTAAAACTTTGTTAGCTCCTGTGACAAATCAAACATCACCGCTTCATCTGGCAATACAAAGGCAACGATTTGATATTGTTGAAATGCTTCTCAAGTATGGAGCCGATGTCAATGGCACCGATGAGAACAATAAAACTCCTATATTCTATGCCACGGTGCATGGTGATTTGGAAATGATTGAGCTGCTGCTGGCAAATAAAGCTTCTGCAACAATGTGTGAAGGTCTGCTGTCAAACGCAGTGCTCCATAGTAGTGAGGAAATGGTGAATTTATTACTTAGGCATAAGGTCAATGTAAGAGAAGTTGCGAACGAGGGCGATGGCAAGACGCCATTGCACTTTTGTGGCCACAATGAGGCATTTTCTGCATGGGAAGTGTTATTTAGGATCAAAGCTAATCTGGAAAAACCCTCATCGTCTCAGGTAAAATGTGAAATTGCCAAAAAACTTATTGCCGCTGGCGCCGATGTCAATGCTAAATGCAACGATGGCAAGTCAACTTTGCATTATGCTTGTTTGAACAGCTGCGACCATTTGGTTAAAATTCTTTTTGAGAATGGTGCCACGATGTTTGCTGATTGTGCGGGTGAAATGCCGATGCATTTAAACGCTTATGCTGGTAATATAAGCATTTTCAATACTCTGCTGAGTCATGGGGCCGACGTGAATGCGAAAAACAAGGAGGGATCAACACCAGTTCATGTTGCTGCGCACGAGGTAAGTTATTTTGTTTAAGAGTAAATTTTGCTATAAATTTTTTTAATTGGGTAGGCTTAAGTCTGAAATAAATAGGCCGGCTCAGTGATTCTCACTCTGTTTAGGTTAGGTTGACAGTTGATGTCTTTACCGTCACACTTAGATCAATACACATCCATTGTGATACCCGTGAGTATTGCTACTCAAGCTAATAAGAAAAACCTATGTGCTCAGTTAGTCAAGCCATTTAGAGGCTTTGATGAAGTTCAGAATGTTAGTACCTGGTGTACTAGAGAGTTCTTCTAAATCCCCGAAGAAATAGTTTCCAAGCAATTTCTTCCTTTGGTGAGAGAGTGCGGGACAGTGACACAGAAAGTGCGAAGTGTCTTCATGCACCTCGTCTTCACCGCATCCTCTGCATAGATTATCTGAACTGATTCTCATCTTTTTCATATGATAACCTAACAGATTATGTCCGGTAATTATGCTTACAAGAGATCAAAGTGATCCCTTGTGTAGCTGCATAATTATTTCCGTTCTTTGTTTGTTAAAACAGGGCCAGATCTTTCTTGAAGTGCCGCAGGTGTCAAGAAGGTTCCACCATTCATCGGCCTTGATAGTTATTCTTTTTGATATTTCCTGTTTTAAATAACAGGTAGGATTGGTAACTAGCTGAGCTTGTCTTACGTCGAGCGTTGACCCTAATCTTGCTAATTCATCGGCTTTCTCGTTGCCTGGTATATCGCTGTGGCCTGAGACCCAGCAGAATCTAATGTTGTGCTATGCGCCAATAACCTTAAGCTCTTCGCGGCAGCATGAAACAAGCCTTGATTTTACCTCAGTTTCAGTAATCGCTTTTATTGCCGCTTGACTATCAATGTAAAAGGTGATATCAGCCCGTGGTATCGCCATCATTAATACCTGCTTAGCAGCTGTTGTCACTGCCAGGACATCCGCTTGGAAGACACAACTGTGGTCTGGAATCCTAAGAGAGGCGTTTAACTTGAGAGATTCAGAATAGATGCCTGCCCCTACACCAGTGACTATCTTAGAGCCATCAGTATAGATAGCTATTGACGATTCACTGGAGTATGGTATGGTATGGCAGCCTGGAATGGTTTATGAAAATCAAGTTTGGGTATTTTATAGTCTGTTGTAGTACTATGACCCTTAACTTTATAAAGGACTGGATTGAACCACTCTAGAGTTCCAAAACTAACTCCATCCTGCACGAGATTGGAAAAAGGAGTGAGAAGAAGGTCTTCTTCCTCCTGCATTTTTGTCCTTCTGTCACTGGCGACTTCTCCCCTCCTACTTAAAGAGAGGCCAAGCCCGCGCCGACAGCCGTGACTTCTGTCGACGTTTCAGCGTATATCCCCGCTGGTCTTTTGTTCGCTTGTGTTATCTCAATCATGGTTTTTATGTGTTTGGGTTCCTCTTAGTTTGCTTAAATCCTCAGCTGATCAGCTGAGGACTTAAGAAATGAAAGTCTACAGCTGATCAGCTGAAAATTTAAGCGTAAGCCTCCACACCACTACAAGGTGGGAACCCAAGGGGTTAAACCTTATATACTGTTTAGTACATAAGGTTTATGAAGATTGGGCCTTCTGCTAAAAAAGTTGCATTTACCCAGACATGACATCAGCTAGCTTGCAGTCGTTACCTTTTCAAGACGTTTGTCAAAACTAGTGCCACTTCGCCTGTCTATCTTAAATAGAGTCGATATTTCCTGACCTTTCTGTCTTGGAGGATGATCCCGAAACGCTAAATATTTGTCGACGGCTGGCGTAGAAGACAACGATAATACTGCCTAGGCATTTAATACCTTTTCCCCTACAAGTCTCCAGGCCTGGACGGCATACTGCCGTCTGATCCTTTATCCAGGATGGATATCGGCCTCTCCAGCCAGTCCGTCCCTCACTATCGCTGGTTTAACCAAGCGACAAAATGGGAACGCGTTGGCCGATTTGGACGATAGAAACGTCTCCGAGTTTGAATTCAGACCCCCCAACTGGTTCCATTTAAACCAAAAAAAAAGTTGTCTGATACAGTGATACAAGCATTCACATGAAATTGGTAAAATCGCTGGTTTAACTAAGCGACAAAATTCGAACGCGTTGGCCGATTCGGACGATTGAAACGTCTCCGAGTTTGAATTCAGACCCCCCAACTGGTTCCAAGCTCCGATTTCCATTTAAACCAAAATTTAAAAAAAAGTTGTCTGATACAAGCATTCACATGAAATTGGTAAAATCGCTGTCACTAGCTTAATCCAGTTGTGCACATCAAGTTGGTTGAGGTTATTTTCCAATTGAATGCGCCACCTAAGATGAGGTCTTCCTCTTCAACGCCATGATGCCCATCGGGCATGTGCGTCGTTTGCTCCACGACGTCGATGTTGGTTCTCCGTTCTTGTTGACAGCATTCATTTGCTCTTGTCCTCGTTAACCGCTAGTCCCATCTTCTTGGCCTCCGTCTCAAGACTCACGAACGCTCCACTGACATCTCCTTCCAATTATGTCAATGTCGTCTGCGTATCTGTCAATGTCGTCAGTTGCCCGTAGCTTAGTTGGTAGGTGCGTTGGCTGCTAAGCAGAACGTCGTGGGTTCGAGTCCTACTCAGGCCCATAAAGTTTTTATTTCATCTTTCACGGGTACTGCCTCTTGCGAAGACCTGACAAATCTCCCAAGAGTATCAATCTGTCATGAAAAAAGTGCTTCTCAACTCTGCCGTTCGACCCTCAATTCTTCACACGCACTCAGGGAATTGTTGATGAGAGTTCCAGAGCTGTCGCGCCACTCTATTTATTTATTTTTTGTCTGAGTATCCTAGTAGCTGGACGGAGTTTTGAAAGATTGTGCCTCTGGTGTTGCCGTTGGAGTTTTGCACATTCTTTTCAAGAATGATGTTGAAGAAATCGCATGACAGCGCATCGCCTTAATCTTTTTCGACATTAAATGCGTCTGTTATTTATTTTTTCGACCATGGATGGATGATGGAACAGCCTGGGTTTTCCATTGTCATCTTACACAGACGAACGAGTTTTTCTGGGATGCCATATCTAGACATTGCTCTATAGACGCTGTCATAATCATAAATTCATAAAAAGGTGGTAGGTATCGATTTGAAGTTCCTGGGTCTTCTCCAAGATCTGCCGTAGAGTGAAAATTTGATCTATGGTGGACATTCCGGGTCTGAAGCCACACTGGTTGTTGACGAAGGGCTTCAAATGTTCACACAGGACGGCAGACAAGATCTTATAGGCGATGTTAAGGAGACTTATACCTCTGTAGTTTGTGCAGTTCAAGGGATCTCCTTTCTTGAGGATCGGGCATACGATGCTGAGGTTCCATTCATCGGGCGTGCTTTCCTCCGACCAAATTTTGCAGATTAGCAAATCATCTCCAGCTGCTTTGTACAGTTCGGCAGCTAGCCCGTCTGCTCCAGCGGCTTTGTTCGACTTAAGTTTAGATATCGCTATCTTCACTTCGTCAGTGTCGGGTGGGTGGAATTGTTGGCCTTCTGCATCCAAATTGAATAGTTCTGTATTGCTGGCGGAGTTTTGCTCGTCATCGCCATTATAAAGCTTGGAAAAGTGGTCTTTCTATATCCTCAGCACTGACTGTGGTTCCACTACGATGTTCCCATGATGGTCTCTATCAGGTTTCGATTGGGGGTGTATAAGCCTTGGAGCTGGAGGTTTGTAAAACTTTCGAACCTCATTCCTGTGGTGATATACCTCTATCTTCTCAACCGCCTTGTGATACCCTGAAGTGTTGTAACTTCTGAAAAAGTAATTAAACCTATGAATTCTATGGTGGACTTGACAAAGTTCAGTAGGCGATTGCCTGGGAGTTCAGATAGTTCTTCTAGTTCATTAAAAAAATAGTTGCCTAAAAATTTTAATCTAGTACGTCAGAGTGCTGGACAGTGGCATAGGGAGTGAGCTGTGTTTTCGTGCTCTTCTTCATCGCCGCAGCCTCTACATATGTCATCTGTACTAAGCCCCATTTTCTTTTTGTGGTAGCCAAGTAGGTTATGTCCCGTTATCACACTTATGAGAGATCTTAGGGACGGTTTTTTGAGAAGTAAAATCTTGTAGGATTTTTTCTTGTCGTAATGAGGCCAGGTTTTCCTGGTGTTACTTCTAGTAGGTTCCATCTATCATTTGCTTTTTGAATGATATTTTTACTAATATTGCTTTTTAATTCGCATTGAGGGATTCTAATGTTATGGTCTATGAGAGAGGGATCAAGTACCGAGCCTTCTCTTGCAAGCTCATCCGCTTTTTCGTTTCCTGGCACACCACTGTGACCGGGAACCCAGCAGAGTCTTACGTTGTGCTGCATACCAAGAACCCTTAGCTCTTCGCGATAGCAAGAAACAAGCTTGGGCTTGATTTGCGTGGCAGAGATCGCTTTTATTGCTGCTTGGCTATCAATGAAAAAAGTGATGTCCGCGGGTGATACCGCCATCATGGATGTAAGCATGTTTAACAGCGTTTTTCACTGCCAAGATCTCGGCTTGGAAGACGCTGCTATGGTCGGGAAGTCTGAATGAACTGGCAAGACTAAGATTTTCTGAGTAGAAACCTGCCCCTACTCCAGTAATTATTTTCGAACCATCAGTAAAGATGGTAAAGTTCGATTCATTAGTGTAGGGGCAGGTGGTCATGGTTCAGAGGATAGAGTAGTGGATTGCTAAGCCGAACGCTACTGGTTCAAACCCCAGCTTCAGCAGCATTCTTTTTCTACAAAAATCGCCAGCTTATCTGAGGCCACCTGTGCTATAACATGGACAATACAAATCTAAGTCTCCTCCTCTGAGCCACGTAGGTTTCTGTTATGTGTGCTTTCTTTCTATGTGTCTATCTGTCTCTCTCTCTGTTGTATGTCTTGTTCTGTCCCAGCCGATGGTCTCAGTCACCAGTGCTGCTATGTGTCTGTAGTTCGTTACATTTATGTGCGAAGTACTGTGAAATGTAATGTATTGTAATGTAAGTCTTCTTCCAAGTATCAGTATCAGTATCATTAGTGTAGGGTACATTGTTTTCCCAATCTTCTCTTTTTTAGTAAGGTTTTTATTGAAGTCTAAATAAGGGGTCACGTAATCTGTACAAATATTGTTGCCAACGTATTTTGTAAGAATCGTGGTATGGTCGTGTTGATTAGATCTCCAAATATTGGTCTGACTAAGTCGAAGAGCGCTATTTGCTGCTGATTCTTGTACGAATAGGTCTATGGGGGTGAGATTTAGGATCACTTCGAGGCTCGCAGTCCCGGGGGTAGTCCTCATCACCCCCGTAGTGCTAATGCATGCCATTCTTTGTACTTTGGTAAGGGTTTTTAAGTTCGTGGATTTCTCCAGAGCTTGTCACCAAACCAAACTGCCATAAGTTAGAATGGGTCTAACAATGGCTGTGTATATCCACATGATTAGTTTAGTTTAGTTTAGTTTATTTATTCAAAACTAGGTAGTACAAAAAGAATAAGATTCTTATTACTAGTACTTAATACATTACATTTTGATTAAAAGAGGTCAAGAGTGCATTTTAAGATACAAAATAATCCAATGAAAAATTTAACTTTAAAAGAAAAAAAAAACATTTTATAATTTCAAAAAGTTTATAGAAGAGAAAAAGAGAGAGAGAAAAAATCATAGAAGAAGAAGAGAATTTTACAGAAGAGACAGGATCTAGAGATTGCTAAGAAAACAAACTATTATTGTTATTAATAGTAATGTATTTGTTTAAAGACTCTTTGAAACTTTTTTGGGTTTTACACTGCCGGATTGATAAGGGTAATGAGTTCCATAGT
This sequence comes from Sphaerophoria taeniata, assembly GCA_943590905.1. NCBI lineage: Eukaryota > Metazoa > Arthropoda > Insecta > Diptera > Syrphidae > Sphaerophoria > Sphaerophoria taeniata. Next base: position 268,908,264 of record OX016540.1, read on the forward strand.
TTTATAGAATGAAAGAAAAATAATCTCTTGCTTTCCAAATAATTGAAAGATGGCAGAATAATATTGTTTGTTCTACTTGATGATGCGAAGTTTATCTTATCAAAAAGATATGCTGGTTCCTTGTTTTTAATGATATTGAAAAGCAAAATACAGCTTCTACAATTTAAATGCTCTTTAAGAGACAGACCCATAATTTGTTTACTAAACAAAGAAACATGGTCAAAACGGCGCAAACCAAATACATATCGCACAATCGTATTGTGTGCTACTTGCAACTTCCTCATTGAAACGGAATCAAGACAGCTGTAGACAGGAGCAATATAATTGATGATTGGGACCAATAGAGTTTTAGCGAGTCTCATCCTAGTAGCTAGAGGTGTAAACCTAGAAGAAGCATTTAGCTGTCTAATACCTCCATAAATTGATTTAACAATGGAATTAACATTATCAGCAGCGGACAATTGAGAGTTAAGGTGGATTCCAAGACTCTTAGCAGTTTCCGCATATGGTATTGTCTTAGAAGACAATGAAATAGGTGGCAAATAAGAGGCATCAATTTTGTGTTTTGAAAAAACAATACTCTTCGTTTTATCAGGGTTCAGTATTAATTTATTGTTTGATGCCCAGTTTCCAATTGCCTCCAAGTCTTCATTCATTCGAAAGACACAGTCTTCATAAAGGCCAATGGGACGCGACATATAAATCTGCGCATCATCTGCAAAGATATGCATAGACACATTTCTGCAGACTTCTGGCAGATCATTTATAAATAAGGAGAATAATAGCGGCCCCAGAATCGATCCCTGGGGAACACCAGCTTCAACTAATAATGGATCAGAACTTTCATTTCCAATTTGAACGATTTGTGTCCGCTCTGATAAATAACTCTTTATCAACGTGGTGGATAAATGACTGAAACCAAACATATTAACCAACTTGCTTAAAAGAATATTATGGTTTACACTATCGAAAGCTTTGGAAAAATCCAACAGGCATAAGATAGTAAGATTATTTTTGTCAAACTCAATTCTTATATCGTCAAGTATTTTTACTGTTGCAGTTAAACAGCTGTGATTGGCTCTAAAACCAGACTGAACATTGCTTAGAAGTTTGTTTGCGGAAATATGATCGTTTATTTGGTTTCGAATGATGATTTCTAAAATCTTTGAAAGGCAAGGTAGAATACTAATAGGTCTGTAATCTTCAGCACTCTTGCATCTAGAGGTTTTGGCTACTGGGCTCACCTTAGCCCTTTTCCACGATGCTGGAAAGACAGAAGTCGTGATACAAGAGTTTATTATATTAGTTAGAACCTTAAGAATATGAGGCAGAATAAGCTTGAAAAACTTAAGCGAGATTCCATCAATACCCACAGCATTTGATCTTATGCTGTTTACAGCCTTAAGAACATCAATTTCTTGTACACAATAAAAGTCAAAAGATGACACATTGGATCTTCTATTCAAAACAGTCATTGAGTTTAAATTGTTAACATTGATTGTTTCACCCTGCGTAGAAGCACCATGAGATAGAAAATATGTGTTAAGACGATTAGGGTCTAGGGAACAGACATTACTGTTTGGTTTACTTTGAATGCCAAATCTTTTAATATTTTTCCACAACAACTTACTAGGGAGATTCACATTTAGTTTTGAAGAAAAGTATTCTGATTTTGCTCTTCTCACTTAATAAACGACAGAGTTTCTAGCTGTTTTAAATATATTCCAATTTGTTTCACTTTTATGCCTTTTCCAGCGAGAATAAGATCTATCCCTTTCCTTAATTAGTCTTTTTATTGAATTCGTCAGCCACGGGATACGAGAATCAATAGAAGTGACGGTTTTTATTGGAACATGACTCTCAAATAATCTACTGACAAGAGATTCGAAAAATTCAACTTTATCATTTACATGAGCCATGTTCCAACAAAGGTTCCAAGGAAATGTAACACAGTCATGAATGAGGTCGCGCATGTTAATGTTTGTACTCTATAACTGAATTGTCCAGGGATGGGAACTCCGTTTGAAGAAATGTCATAGGTTATGAAAATTAGGTCGTGGTATGAAGGAATCCCAGGCAGACTTAACTGATTGAAAAATAAAATTTTACTGAAATCCGAAGTTATGAAAATATCGAGTAAGCTGGGTATACAATTAGGACGAAAATGAGTGGGATAGTTTGTGTTAACTACTTGAAGCCCAGACATTGAGCAGTAATCTAATAGGCTAGATGAAGCCACATTATTGATAAGTAGATCCTTATTTAAGTCACCACATACTATGATGTCAACAAAATCTGCACCGAATTCCGTCAACTTGGGAAAAAAATTATCCAATGGTATAATTTTGTGAGGATTATAAACACATGCTAGAAGACACTTACAGACACTATCTTAGGATTTGGTCCCCAATTTCTTCCCAGAATCCTATTACACGAGTAGAGTGCAATCATGGCTTTCTTGTATCTTTCTTGAATGTTTAGACCCCAGTTGATTTTCTTGTCCAAGATAACTCCAAGGTATCTTGCTTTTTCTGAAATTATAATTGGGGTGTTATCAATTTTTGGTATTTCAAAAGAAGGTATTTTCCTTCTATTGGTGAAAAGTACCAGTTCCGTTTTCAGGGGGTTAACCTTAAGACCGCATTTCTTGGTCCAGTTACTGACCATAGTTAATGCGCCTTCTAATTGTTCGCTTACAGTGGACAGGTATTTACCCGTCGCCAGAAGCGCTAAGTCGTCGGCATATGCTATAACTCTGACACCACTGTTCTTGAGTTTGATGAGAATTTCATTCATCATGCATCTTTATATCAGAGTTTCCTAGTTCACAATGGATTTGTCTGCTTTTTTCAACATACACGTGATCCATTTTATAAGTGTAGGTTCTATTTTAAGGTGCTGAAATGGTGATATGGATTCCGACTTTAAGTTGCTACGGATATGCATATCGATTCTCAAGTGTTTTGAGTGCAAAAGAGGTTAGACTGATAGGTCTGAAGTCTTTTGGTTCTGTGTGACTGGGTTTGCCAGCTTTTGGTATGAAGACGACTTTGACTTGACGCCAAGCCTTCGGAACATATCCTAACTTAAGACTCCAGGTCAGATCAGGGCCTCATCCAACAAACGCCTCCAGCCAGCTCGATCCCTGATTTCTGTAGAAGCTGCATGGACGAAGAAGAAGAAGAAACAAGCCAACATCGTCTATGTACATGTTCGGCACTCTCAATTAGAAGGAACACCTACCTCGGTAACCCCTTCTATGATAATACCAGTGAACTGAGTAACTTTCTTTAGTGGTATCACGATGGACTCTTGGGGTCTAAGTGAGTCAACAACATCTAGACGGCCACTCTAGCTAACCTAAATGATTATTTTCAGTCAGGGACACTCGTCTTCTCACTTACTTTTACTTAATTAAACTCTTCATATCGTTTACAGGGCCACTTGGAATATCTGGAGTGTCTTCTGCAGAACGGCGCCAATGTCGATGATAGAGAAAACGACGGATCCACTGCACTTCATATTGCTGCCAAAAACGACTACAACGAACTTATTGAATTGCTCTTAAAGTATGGCGCTGAAATCGATGCCGAAGATAGTCGTGGCTGGACTGCGCTCTACATTGCAACCAAACGGGGCAATCACCTTATCGTTAAGACATTGCTGGATTACGGATGCGATCTACAGCAAAAAAATACCAAACATACCGCCTTCACAACCTTTGAAACGGACTTGTTGCAGGGCCTTAATATGTTTGCAGACTTTTTCAATAACTACGACTCGGATGATGATGATGACTATTATGATGATTACAATGACCTAGACGATGATGACAGCGTTTTTGATGACTACAACTATTACATGGATTCCGATGATGATTTCAATGATTCGGACATGGACTTTTTGGAACACATGGACCACAGACCATGCAATCTTAATGGTGCGGCTGGTCCTATTTTTCAATCATCGGGCAATTCAATCAACGAGATGCTTAAACAGCACTATATCATGATGGAGGCCGCAAACATTCCACTTAAAAACGATGAACCTACTGATGCAGATCCACTACAGGAGGATGATCATTTTGTGAAAACTTTCAAAACCAAATGTGAAGAAGAAGTCGCCAAACTCAAATGTGAGAAAATTTCACCCGACACCAATGTCACATTCTATGATATTTTGGCGAAGCCCGTCGATAGGGTGGCGGTTTATATGAAAAACTCGAATCTAGACCAAGTCCTTAGAAATTATAATTTCAAAAAGGAATTTCCATTCTATTCGGGTTTGTTGAATGGCAAAGTTGTGAGAGCATTCAATAGGAAGGTCCTCTGCGAACAGGGAAGTGTGTTTTTTGATTTACTGATGGTCAATCAAGGCATATGTCTGCCATATAATTGTGTCGAGAACATTTGCAGCTACCTCAATGACAAAGATATGAGAATTCTAGGCGACGCAACGAAGCCTAAAAACTCTGTATGAGTCTTCGAAATGTGAGTCCTCCGAAGTGAGAAGTCAACGGAATCTCGTTTTTTTTTTATTATTCCAGTATTTGGTTTTTGAATTCGTCAATTTCAATGTTAACGAGTTTTAAGAGAGTTCATGTTTCTACGAAATTGTTTTAGTATTCTTTTCTTTTTCTTATTGTTATTTCGGATTACGATTTCGTTTTTTTTTTTGTATAATTATAAGATAAGCTTTTTTATGAATAAAATAAAGGCATTGATTTTCTTATAAACGACGCAGAGTGTGGCCAAGTATATGAAAAGTTTTTCCTCGTTTTCACTTATTTTGTTCAAGAAAAATGGATGTTGAGTAGTTCAAATTACAATTAATAATATATTGAGAATAAATATTTATAAATCCTAGTGATATTCACCCTTATTCTGACATTTCGTATGGTACGTTACGTATATGGTATTTGTTACGTATATAGTAATTTGAATAACTTTCGAACGAAAGAGAATGTCAGAATAAGGGTGATTATAAATGTAGTTTGGATGAATGGATTTGTGAAGGTGTGAAGGTTGCTCAATCACGCCAGAGCAGTAGAACGAATCTGGATAAAATTTGGCTCAGAGATAGATTTTAGTCTGGAATAGCACGTAGGAAACTTTTTATGTCAGTAAGGGAGGGGCATTGGGTGATCCAAACACCCCAAATCAATTTTAGCCTACATCAATATTTTTGCAGTTTTTATTGAAAAATAAGATTTTAGGATACGTGAATATGTATGTACAGTGAATCACAAAAGTAAGTAAGCACCTCTTTATTCAAACCTTGTTTCCGGAAAAATGTTTGTAGGATCAAAAAAATAAAAGAATTGTGCATGTATTTTGTTTAAGAATATAATTTTGAATCAAAAATAACATTTTTAATATAATTATAATGAAAACTTAATTAAAATTCATCTTAAATGAATGAAACTATAGGAAATTCCTATACGGAGAGGCAACCCACAAACAAATTCGACGGTTTGAAAAGTTACGCGCAAAGCGAGCGCGATTACTTAGCTCAATCGTTTTCCTTAAAAGGTGCCGAAATCAGAATATAATACCCAACTGTGTGAAAATAAGTGATAAAAAACATATAAATGGTTCAATCCGAATTTTGGATAAAGCCAGTGCATTATTGTTGCGAAAATTAATCTCCAATAATTATTTTGATGTAAATTGTGTATCGAAACAAATATATCAATTGCATTTAATGTTATCACAACGAATGAGTGCAAAAGATTTTCATTTAGTTGATGCAATAATATTCCAACAAACAGAAAGAATTGCGGAAAAGTGTACACAAAAACAAACCAAAAAGTTCAGTTCTCTCTCAGCCAATGTTAAAAAAACAACAACAACAATTCTCAGTGTGTTGATACAAATTGTGTGGTGAATTTCTCCAGCAAAGTACTTGATGAAAATATGATTTCAATTTTATCAAAAGGTATGAATTTTGCCCCTTCTCCTATAAGTGTTCCTATTGAAAATATTATAAGCAATATTGAAGAATCCATACGAAGGAACAAAATAGACAGAATTTCAGCTGAAACTATAAGACAAGATGTATCGGTGTTGATTCGAAAAGACAGAAAGATTGATCAAAATATCAATCGGTTTGAAAGGAAAGCTCTTGAAAAACTTAGGAAGGATAAAGAAATAATAGTTTTACCTGCAGACAAAGGTAACTGTACTGTTATTCTAGACTCTGAAGAATACAACGCCAAAATCCTTTCGTTACTAAGTGAGCAAGTTACTTACAAAGAAGTAAATTATGATCCAACATCAAGAGTGCTCAAAAAAGTTCGAAAAATTGTAAACGACAATAAATCAGTCCTACAAAATCAGAACTTAATTCCATCATGTCCTCAAGCACCAAGAATGTACGGACTTCCTAAGGTACATAAAGAAAATGTACCTTTAAGACCTATAGTCAGCCAAATAGATTCACCAACATATTTGTTAGCTAAAGAACTAACTTTTAAACTTAAGCAACTCTGTGAAAACTCAAGCTCAGTTGTCAAAAACTCAGAACACTTCGTGTCCATGCTCCAAAATCTCCACATCAAAGAAGACGAAATAATGGTTAGTTTTGATGTAACTTCCTTATTCACTAATATCCCAATTGAAGAAACCCTCAATGTAATTAAGTTAAAGTGGTCCAACTCCAAAAATAATTCTAAACTATTAGAATTGGTTGAGATATGCCTTACATCAGGATATTTCCTGTACAATGGCAAATTTTATTTACAAATTGATGGCGTTGCAATGGGTTCACCTATTGCACCAATCATTGCTGACATATGGATGCAACATTTTGAAGAATTGGCACTAGAAAGAGCATCAACAAAACCAATAATTTGGAAAAGATATGTGGATGACACATTTTGCGTCCTGAAAAAGGATCAAGTTGAAAGCTTTCTGTTTCATCTTAATTCCATACATGAAAAAGTTAAGGGTATGTGTCCCAGAATAGCGAACTCAGATTTCATGTAAATGAATTTATATGTGTTAGTGGCCTCTACTCTTCACCGATTCCTTTTTTTTTTATCTCAGACGAGAATTTGCAAGAACCAGTTTCCACGATCACGATCAGGCACATGAAAGAGAAAAAAAGGCAATATACGCAGACGACGCACGTCTAGGTAGAAATGGAAGCAAATTCATATACATACATGCAATGCAATAAAAAAGGCCCAAAAAAATAGGTGTCAAGTGAAGAAATGTGCACATTTTTTCCTTTTTTTCTTTGAGCTAGGAATATGTATTATGAAAACAATGCATGTAAGTAGGTACAAGAAGAGTGGTATCATAGGATATTGTTGTTGCAGCACGAGACATCGCGATGTGATAAACGGTTAGGTTTTTATTTCTTTTTGTGTTTGTCTAGTTGAAGAAATATAAAAAAGATGAACCTTTATGAGAAGATAATTTACTTTGTATATATAGTCCTATAGTATTTCCACGCGCTTGAATTTTGTTACGCACTAAGCTGCCGTCAAATCGAAGGTGGCGCCACTTGTACTTTGCTGTCATTCTCTTTTTGCAGCCGACAGTCGCTCTCAGACAGCGTTGCCAACCGTTTTAGCCCAAAAAATGCCTACATATGGAAAAAAAGATGCCTTTTTCATTAAAAAAATGCCTTTTTTTTAACACACTATTACTTTCCTTGAGTTTTATCAGTGGAAGTAAAAACAAAGAAACACAATTCGATTTTTTTTTTTAATTTTAGGTCTTAAGACTTAAAAAATTGTTGTTTCATTCTTTGCTAAGAACATAGAACTTAAAACTAAAACCTTGAATTCGATCCGAATTATTGAAAATCGTGTAAACAAATAATAAAAGTGGATTTACTTAATTTCCTTACTTTATTTTTCTACCTCCAATGGAACGGGTTATGATGTCATTCTTCGGAGAGTTCTGTTTTCAAAACAGAAGAGTTCTGTTTTCAAAACAGAAGAGTTCTGCTCTTCTCAGAAGCATTCCATCTGTCAAAGTCAGTCCAATGGAATGGTTTCCGAATGCTTCTGGATGACCAATGGAAAACGACAATAGATGAGCACCAGAAGAAACTGTTCGGAAAATTCGAACAATTTGAACAATTAGGGCAAATTTATATACTACAATCTTATAAGTTTAATATTTTAAGAATGCTTTAATAAAATAAAAATAGTCGGTAGTTTGAAACTGAAATGAAAAAAAGATGCCTTTTTGCTAAAAAATAAGCCTTAAAGCCTTTGCTAGCAAAATAATGCCTAAAAGGCATGAAAATGCCTAGGTTGGCATCGCTGCTCTCAGAGAATAAGATACAGATTTACTGAAAGAACAAGAACTAAGCAAAGGAAAGAGAGGGAACAGGAAATTTTTCTTGGTTGCAAATAAGAGAGTAGAATAAACAAAACGAATAATGGTAGAGAATAAAAGGAAGGCAATGCAAACGCAAAGGCAATAACAAAAGATCAGCAAACACATGTTATTCAAATGCCTTTATGAATTTTATACATATGAACATATGAAGGAAGTTTTTAAGGCTATTGATATCAGAGTATATCAAATTCAATAAAAAACGCTAATAACAGAAAAAAGTTCTAGTAGGAAAGAATAGTTCAAAAATGTTCGGTCTAGAAAAATTCGAAAGAAAGAAAGAGTTCGCAACAAATAGAGCTGCATGTGTACGATACATAAAATCGGAATTTCCCAAAATGTTGGTCTGACTGATGGTCTTTGCATGTGTTCTTGTTTTTTTTCCTCTCAATCTGAAAAGGAGTGGAGTGACCGAACTAATCTTTTTTAGATCACTTTATTTTGTTTTTCAAGTAATTGCTTTTTTTGCTTACAAACCCATATAAATGAATAAAAAATATGAATAATTTAATCTAGAATATAAATTAACTAATGTATGGGCTGTGATAACTTCTTAAGATATCAAATATCATATATAACGATTTACACTTCAATTATCAACCCTTGTAACATGTTTTATTTGATTGAATCAGGTCACACTAATTGAGGGTTGAAATTAACAAGTTTTTTATGGCATTTCTTCGGACGAATTTTCAAAGACGAAAGATGCTTGATACTTTGATAGCTGTCATGCCACTTGTTTTTTTGTAGTCCTTATGTTTTGTCTCCTTCTCACTATAACACTTAGATTTACCGTCTATTTCCCAAGTATGTGAGACCAAAAATGTAACCAAAAATTAACTAAGTAGAGAGCAGGGTTAGAACCTCTGTTATAAAATTTCGGAGCGAATTCGAAAAAAAGTGGAGCAAATGCAAAATTTTGGGAGTAGATTTGAAACAAGCAGAAGATATTTACTTTTCAAGGAAATTTCTTCAATAAAATATTTATTAAGCTATAGAGACGAACAATACTCACGACCCTCGTCGAATCGTAGTTCGCAGTGCTGTCACAAGTGCTGCATATTTTTGAAGTTCTTCCCGAAGCTTCAGACTTCTTGCTTATTAGATAAATAACTGTGAAGTAGGTGTATTCAACTTTTAAAGACACAAATTAATTATAATCTTCGTAAGTAACTGATATTTTTGACGTTGTCAAAATAGTCGTAAGATATGCAACTTACCATGTTGTATGTTATTTTTGTATAATAGAAGCGTCTTTACTTTCTGGAGCTGAAATTTTCACAGTTTCCAAAACATCGACCGAGTCCAAAACATTTCGAATCTAAATCTCCAGTTCTCGTAGTTCTACTCTAATTCTATCAGGAATATCATGTCGTTGGTTGCCCATAAGTAATCGGTATAATGGCGCTTCATTGTTCACTAAAAGTCGTTGTTTTGATTTGCTTAATATGCTATTTCAACTGACGCTAATCACGAGATTAAGATAAGTTAAAAAGTGGTTAAACTTGACGTTTGGTTAAATTTTGACACTGCATTGTGTTAAAATTAGACAAGCTGCGGAGCAGGTTAAAATATGATAGTAGTGGTTAAAAATTCATCCATTTTAACCGCAATTCATCCAATTCGCACACGGCCTAAGAACAAATCTTGATTTTTCTGGGATTAAGGGTACACATTAGTAGATCAAAGCGTTGAATAATAGTACGTTTACAATAATACTACGTTTTCATCTACCCAAAATCCGAGAAACACCGAGATTTATTCTAAATCTACTTTGCTAAATCTCGTGATTAGTGCAGTGGAAACAAGCACATAAGATTAGTTGATAAACAATTTTATTTAATTAAATTTTCTTCAAAGAAACGGAACGTAAAGCTATACATTATTTATAACAGGTATAATTAGGTAAACAAAATTGTCCTTCTGGAAAAAGTGGAGTAAATCTCGAAAAATCGGAGCGTCGGAGTAGATTTTTATTTTTCCTTAAAAGTGGAGCAAATTTGCTCCGATTGGAGCAAGGTTCTAACGCTGGTAGAGAGTGTCCCTTTGTATATGGATCTACCTAGTACTATCAAGAATGGTTTTCAAGCAAGCAAGCAGAGAACACACATTACAAACTAATGTAAAAAACTGTCAAACCAAGCAGAAAACCATTCTTGATATTACCTGGTAGATCCATATACAAAGGAGTGTCCTTACCTACTCATTATTAGATATACTCTGATTGATATTCCTATGTTGCAGTATTTCATAATGTGTGCAAGAAAACCAATAGGTACAATTCTAATATTTTACTACAAGTAAAGGCCTGGCTATTCGATACAATAGGTCCGTTCTTTTACTTTTTGGGCAGTTTGTGTAAAAACTGTCAAAAATCATCCCCACTCCTCGAAATTTTGTGATTCACCCAAAAATTAAACGAACGCTTCATACCAAAAATCTGCCGAATGCACAAAATTATGTCAAACGTCAACAAAATTCAATGTACTTCTTATGTTTGACAAAACTTACACAAACTGCCACAAGAAATTTTTGTGGCTAAATTCGGCAGATAGGGGAAATATTTTTCTCCTTCAAAAGTGACAGATTTTAATTTAAGTGGCAGTAAACGAACGTGGGAGAATATGGCAGTTTTGGGCAGTTTTATGGGACAAACGAAGGGACCTAATATTTAAGCTGCAGAAACTTGTTTTCAAATTGAATATTTGGATCATTTCTTGTTTTTGCACCTTAAATGCCATTGAATTTGAATACTAAAAACAATTTTTTTGGAAGTACCTACAATCTGCTGTTTTGAAAAAAGGTGTTGGCTTAGCTAAAGTATGAAACGGGTGAAAATGAACAATTTTTAATATTTTTGATAGATACCTACATTTATTCAGTTTCCAATCAATTGGATTTTTTTTTTCAAGGGTGAAGAAATAGTAGGCATCTACACTTCACATAACTTTATTCGAGGTAAATACAGGTTAAGTATTCAAAACAACTCTATGATGATGTCTCATTTTAAAATTAAGAAAAAAACTTAAAAGAAAGTTTGAAACATTTTTTATTATTCAAAATCGTATTTTTTCCACATTACCCTGGAGGTAGAGTACCAAATGCGTTTTTTAAGGGTATCTATCCCCAGTAGGCATAATCGCTGTACATTATTGCTTACTTTAGGTAAATATTTGCCAATTTACAATTAAAAAATTAACACAATCACAGAAAATAAATAAATATTTTTGTATTACTTACTATTATTGCAACTAATGTACAGATATATAATATAGCTTAGTACCTGAGTTGCATGCTTCACTGACAGCTTTTCAAAATTATTTTGATACACATGTCTTTTACTTAATTTACTTAAAATCCTAAACGAGGGACTTTTCAAGTCCATCTCATAAACTTTCTCAAGAATTTTCCAGTCAACTACTTCGTCAAGAATTTTGATCTGTTTATTCAAGAGAATGTTCCTAACACTCTTAAACATATGTGGATAGTCAAAAAATAGAAATACTTTCTGACCTCCAACGTCTACCCAGGGTCCCTTTGATTGTTCCATAAGCAAGTTATATGCTCGAACATTCGCGGGGCCTTGATCGCAGCAAGTGCCAACAACTTCAAGTCCACAATCGTTGACACTCTGCACTATAGACACTATCATTTTTGAAAGCATGGCACCCTTTGAAGATCCTACGAAATAACAAATGGTCTGTTTCCAATTGTTATTAAAAAAGGGATTCTCACAAGAAACTGGGGACTTATAAAATTTGTTTCTTCTTTACACCATGGAGCATTGGTCTTGTGAAGGAATTGGAATCCTATGAACGTCTTTTGTTCCTCACTTAAATCATCCATGTTATTTTCCAAGAATTGTTTCTTCCCGTACAAAGGATCAGTTTTGATCCTCTTTGGGGTGTCCAAAATACTTCTTGGAATAAAACATCTTTTTTTACATTGCTTTGGTTCGGACGCCTTACAGATATGAATACTCCCAATCATATGACATATTTCATATACATTGGGCCAAGAGTTAATAATTAAATGCTAACTTTTTGTATAGGTATATGTATATATATGATGCTATCTACTACTATAAAAGTTCTATCCATTCCATTCTTATCTGTAGACTTATGTAACTATTCAAATTCTTTTTTTTATTTCAAATTTTTGCAATATTACCATTTTTTTTCAAAACCAATATATGTATTATGTTTAAACATTTCAACTTCAATTCATTTCTTAAAACGAAAAATGAATAGCCACAAACTTCCCGATCGCATAATTCAGAAATCCAGAAATCCAAAACAAATTCAATGCACTTGACCTGCGACAATAACAAAATCAGTTCATTGTCCTTCATTACTACGCTACAAATTATAAGTTCGATAATAGAAATTTAGAATGTGTTAGAACACACAACCATAACAATAACGCATACCTACATAGATTTTGTTCTTCGTTCTTGTTTTTCGTTTAGGACATCAGCCATCAGCCAGCATATCGGCAACATGATAAAACAACGACAAGCTTGCCGCCTTGCTGAATCACCTTGTTTTTTTTTTGTTCAAAGAAACTGATTGAGACACTTTTATAAAGTTCAAATAATTTCTTTGTACAAAAAAGCAGTACAATATCACCTACCAAAACAAAACAATTCCCATTGAAAATATTTGCTATCCTTTAAACATTCCTTGAAAATAAAAACAAAAATATTAAACCATTCAAATTCTGTTGCCAATGTGGCAATCATAAAATGATATTCCGTACTTTTTTGTTCTCTTTTCTTCTATTCCAATAATCCTTTCCTTACCCACACACAAAAAAATACACCATCCTGTCATATATTTCATTTTCAAACATGCATACTGTAAGAAAAAACGATCCAATGTCCAATCCCATCTCACCGTCCCACCAACCACCATCCACCACCAATAGACATTGACATGACATTGCGTATCAAATTTACACTTAAGAGTTAAGAGTACATTCTGCGAAAGAGCTACAGTGCAGAGGACTCAGAGAATGTTCTCAAAAATATACAGAAATTGTCTGCAAATGCAGAAGTGAAAAAAGCCAAAAGAGCTAATTTTTATACTGCCACTCGTGTCGCCTCGATCGAATCGTCAGCGTGCGGGTACTATAGGAATATATATACAAAGGTAATTTATTTATGTTTCCTCTTGCGAGGTGTAAATAAATAATTTTTGAAGAGGCAGGATAACTATTTTATATGAAATGGAAATTCTTTTATTGGGCGATGATTGCGTTTGTAACAGGCAGGTACCTTTCATCTTTTAGACAGATGAACAGTTTATTCAAAAGAGTCATGAACCTATTATTGAAATTTTTGACCTTACGCAATAAAACGATGCAAGTAGAGGGTGTCTCAGTAAGAGTGCTCTTTTTAAAATTGGATTTTTATGCAAGTGTCAACTCTGAAATTTGACAGCTGCCACCTCTGTTTATTCTGATTATTAAAAATGGAGTGTTTTTCGAAAGAACAACGCGTTATAATTGTGAATACTCTCGCAAACTTCGGAAAATTTTCTGCCGAGAAATTTGAAAAAAAAACGGGATCAATTACGGATAATAAGAATTCTTTGCGTCAACGTACCGGTCGGTGTCTTGACAACGTTGCTGCTGTAAACGAGAGTATTGCCGAAAACCCGAAAACAAATGGCATTCGTTACAGGAATACCATAACGGACTTTTTGTGGCCTCAACTGGACGGCATGAATCTGGACAACATGTAGTTTCAGCAAGACAGCGCAACCTTCCACACCGCGCATGAAACAATCGACTTATTGCAGCAACTATTTCCAAAACACATTTTCTCATGAAATTCTGATGTCAACTAGCTTTGGGGCTTTGTGAAATCTCGGGTGTATGGAAATAAACTGGAAACGATTCCTGAGCTCAAATCGGAAATCCAAAGTGTCATCGGTGCGATACAGCCACATCTCTACGCAAAAGTTATGGAAAATTTCATGAAAAGAGTAATGGCCTGTCATTGGAGTCGGGGGGTCATTTACAGATATTTTATTCCATACTTAATCGGAATATATTTTCTTTAGAGGCCAGTTACAGCTTTAATTGGTTTTCATCATTGAAACACATCATTGGAATGTTTCTGATAGGTTGGCTATAGCAATAATTGAAAATTTCTGTCAGGAATTTTTCCCTGCCGTAATTCTATCATTGGAACTGTGAGAAGTTGAAACCTACATACATAGATCATTAAAATTGTACAAAATTGAAACGAAAATCATTGGAATGATTTGTTTAATTTTTTGACATAATACAATCGTAAAGAATCCCTTCAATTTAATTTCATTTTATTTTTTCTAACTTGCAATGAGTGAAAATTTCAGGGAAGTCTACTGTAATGTTCGTGTGCTACGTACGAATTTTCTTGCTACGTACATCCACACTGTTTCAAACAGGCCAGCTAAGTGAAACCCAAGTAGGTGAGAATTCTGATCCTACTGAATTTCACATTCACGGGTATAGCTTAGTGCTAGTTAGCTCTCTCGCGAAAGCTAAGCTTTTTGCTAGGCAGTTCGCCGCCAACTCTTCTCTGCCAGAGAGTGCCATGACTCCGCCTGTTCTTGAGCGCGTTAATGATTCCATGGGACAAATCTTCTTCCGCACTAGTGCTGTGGCGAGAGTTCAAAAGGATCTCAACATACATAAGTCTGCTGGTCCGGATGGTATCCCCGCTATTATTCTGAAGAGGTGTTCTTCCACGCTGGCAAAACCCTTGCGTAAGCTTTTCCATCTCTCCTTTTCTTCTAGGCTCGTTCCGAGCAGTTGGAAAACAGCATTTGTCCAGCCAATCCCAAAAAAAGGCGAATCTTCTTCTCCCTCCAATTATCGTCCGATTGCACTTACCCTTCCTTCTAAGGTCATGGAAACTATCAGCTCAAGAAATATCTGGAAGACCGAACGCTTCATAATGACCGGCAGTACGGCTTTCGCAGCAACAGATCCACTGGTGATCTGATGGTTTATCTCACCGAACAGTGGAACAAATCTTTACATCTTTGGACTTGATATTTCAAAGGCATTTGATAGTCTGGCATCTTGCTCTCTTATCAGTCATTGCAATGTTGATGAATTCAAAATCAATGTACACTGACACTTACTTTCAAACCCTTTTCTTAATTCTTAATGCGCTCACTGTGTCTCTTGCATAATAAGGGTATAAATAGCCGCTTTAGCACAGATAATAAATTTATACAGATATCTCACCCTTATGGCGAGAAATAATATATGAAACTGAAAGCTATAAAATAAAACTTTTTCCAAAAGCTTTAATGCATTCACTTAATGCATTAAAAATCTATTTTCGTGCCCATAAATGAATACTTAGGCAAGGAAAAAATCTTTCAAAAGCTCCTTGTCAGTTAAGGCGTTGTCAGTTAAGAGCAAAATATGTTTCGTTTTTTCTGCAATGATGAGACGTCTGTATAAATTTATTATCTGTGCCTTTAGTGTGTGCAAATTATATAAAAAAAGGTGTTCAGGAAAATGAATTTACAACCGGAAAATAGGAAAACACATTTTAATGAAAAAATGGGTGTGTAATTGAACTTTTTTATGTCAATAAAAATTCTTGGTGTAATTTCCGATCGATTGGTATATAATTCCTTTTCAAAAGAACACATAGTTAAATATCCATTCAAAGATTTTCCGGATCCATTTCAATGCTAGCTATAACTGGCCTCTTACAATACAATAAAAATATCACAACTCTGTCATATAATACTTGTCTTTATTTTTAAATGAAAAAATGCACTCTTACTGAGGCACCCTATACTTCTTTGTTCCAAACGAATTAAAAAATTAATTGGGTTCTCCCATTTATTTGTAGTACCTACGACCTTACTTCTTACTACCTACCTACCTACACAACATTTTTGAGCTATACAAGGTGTCGCAAAAAAATAATACATATTGCACTTGCACTTGTCATATATTCTAATAAATCGCAAATCTCCCTCGCAATTACCAAAACAAAAAGATATGATAAGAAATTATCGCACATGTGCGATATGCTTTGTACCTCATTCATTTTCTTATTTTGTAATGTCCAACAACAAAAAACAAAAAGAAGCCACTTACTTACCGCATTCTTTTCATGCGCTTTCTCTATCTCCCGCTCTAACCCTTCTTCTATAATTATGTCATCTGCACATATCTATTTTCTCATCTTCAATCTTTCTTCTACTTCTATGTAAAGCAATATCGAGTTTTCTTCACACTTCTTTGAATTGAAGAACAATAAGTACATTTTCTGTTGAGGAGAAAAAAACAACATCTTTTGTAAGAAAGAGAAGAGAAAGCAAAACAAATTGCAGCACCACCTAGTGGCATTCCCTTGAACCCAGCTTCTTTGTGTGTGTGATCGACCATTATTTTTTGACAAAAACGCAAAATAGACGATTTTTCAAAAATTAAAATTAAAAAGACCATTAGCAAACAAATTATTTTGTTATTTGAATTGAATAAAAAAAATACCAGAAAAAAATAAAAAAAAATATTTGCTAGTTTGTTTGCCTATATTTCACTTACAATGACCTTACAAATATTGACATTTTAAAGTTTATTTTTAAATATGTTACAGGTGAAAAATGAAAAAAAACATCGACGTTAACTGAAACATATATTAATCTTTCATAAAAAAAATTTTCAAAAAATTCGAAAATGTATTAATCAATTTCCCGGCCAAACGCGCAAAATGTTAGGCAAAAAATAGGTATTTTTTTATGTTTGCGTCAACAAAAAAATTTGACGAAAGTACCAAAAAAAAAAAAAAATGCACCGTTGAAAACACATATTTAAAGCTTTGAAAAAAGTTTATTTGACTTCATTATCTTTTATATTTTAGAAGTTATACTAAAAAATGCATTCATACTTTTTACGTAATTTGCTCTATTTTTCATTGTTTTTGGAATTTTGTTTAGAAAAAATTATAACGATAATCGAGAAAAAAGCAACGACGTTAAGTGACAGGATATATTGTCAATATAAAAAAATATGAAATAAATAAAAATATAATATTTAATCCATTTCCCATTAGTTAGCGCAAGCGTCTTTCAAAATTTTATAGTTTTTCCGTTTGCTTGTCGGTTTTGAGGTACATCGAATTTTTATTTATTTTTTTTTAATTACACAAACATTTGACCCTATATAATATCAATCGAAAATCGTTTGTTTTATTAAAATATTTGAAAATTTGCGAACGCTACACAGTTTCGCGCAAAAGTCCAACCAATTTTTACATGGGAAACCTCCCCTTAAATTCACTATGGAAAGAGAACAAGAAAACTGTTTAGCTTTCCTTGACGTAAAAGTAATAGGGTAAAGGTGTCAACAGTGGATCACTTTTTACTTCTTGGGCTGTTACTGTTAAGCTCGCATTTATCATAGTAGCCATGAAAAATTTTTTCCACAGCTTTTTCAATATATTTTCTTTAGTTTGAGCACAAAATTTCAAAACCTTTTAATTTGGAAAAAATTAAAAAAAATGTTTTTAAAATATCTTACCACATGATTCACTGTGTACTCTGGGTGTACACAGTGAATCAGTGACCAGCGCTGCCACTTTACTCCTATAGCAGTAGATCTACTGCGTTTTGGCCCAAACGAAAATATACTGCGCAGCAAAACCAATCTGCTCCTTTTTTAGAATTTTGAAAAAGAGTATATGTTCTGCACAACTTTACGAATCTTTCATTCAAAATAAATCTATACTAATATATAAAGCTGAAGAGTTTGTTCGTTTGAACGCGGTAATCTCAGGAACTACTGGTTCGAATTGTAAAATTCTTTTTGCGTTGGATAGTCCAATAATCGAGGAAGGCTTTAGGCTACTAAACAATAGGCTGTGACAAATAGGAGCGAAGAATCTGTGCAAAATGTGAAAAAACAGCAAAAAATATTCATTTTTCTGCGTTTTAATCGATTATCTCCGGAAGTTTTCAGTCAAATTGAACAATTCTTTTTGTGTTGAATGGTCCATTTATCGAGAAAGGCTTGAAGCTTTATAATGGTACGCTGCGACCGCTAGGAGCGAAGCGTCAGAGAAAAATGTTGCAAAGTGGCAAAAAATATTCATTTTTGAAGGCTTCTTTTGTTTGCTTGAGCGCGCTGTTCTCAGGAACTGCTAAATCAAATTGAAAAATTCTTTTCGTGTTGAATATATCAATTTAATTAAGCTATACAACGTTACGGTTTAAATAATAAGAGCAAAGCATGAGTGAAAAGCGTTGCTAAAACGTGGAAAATTATACATCATTTTTCGAGTTAAGGAGAATTTCGACTTAGGGAACAGGGAGAGTCGACTGTTATACAATTTTAAAATATCTTCAATACAAAATTCCGACGGGCGCATGATGCACAACTCAAGACGCACGTCTGGCCGGTGGACGAGGGACAGGCGGACGAAGTTGCGGGCAACCGCTATTTCAAAATAAACTCTAAACTCTGAATGCATCCATCGAAAAATTCAAACTACATTCGCTATTGGCTATCGGCTCAAAAACATCAAACTGAAAGCTTGCTGATACTAGATGTCGTACAATTGTGTTTGTTTTTATCGAATTTTTTCTTGTTTTTGATTTGTTGTGCTTTTTTTTTGGAAATGGACAAATTTGTAACTAGGTCTGCAACGCTAAGGTATTAAAGTCGTATCCATAGGTATTGCATATTTTAAAATCTACTGCGCTTTATTTCAATCTACTGCGCTTTTTTGTCGAATATATTGCGCTCAATTGTTCGAAGGGTGGCAGCGCTGTCAGTGACTGGTACACAGTGAATCAGGGATTGAAAAACAGTCTTTAATTTATTAATTAAGTATTAATTTATTAATACTTATTTTTATATTTATTATTCATGTTTTATTTAAAGATAAGAAACTAAACAAAAACAAATACTCTCCATTTATAACAAAAAAAAATTAAAGAAAACTCTTCATGTGTACAAGAAAAATCACAAAACGTTATTAGCTTAAAATAAAGAAAAAAATTAAAGAAAAAAGCAATTCAGTTGATTACAATGGATAGCTTTCTGGTGCGAACATTCATGTTAGAAAAATCAACAGAAAATAAAAAATTTGAATTTTTGAGTCTTGATTCAGTGATTCACTGTGTACCTTTTTCAATTGATCCACTGTTTACCATGTTGCCATTTTAACAAAAACACATTTAAATTATGTATAATATTTCACATAAGTTAACAAGTTGACACAAATTATTAAGTCTATGTAAGCAGAAATACAAATATTATACTCAAATGAAGTTACGATGTACTGTTATTTAATAAGAAGAAAAGCAAATAGAAAACAAAAAACTACTTAGCAATGCAGAAAACACAAAAACATGAAAAAAATCTACTTCGATCAAGGGAACGCGCAGATTGATGGTTTGAAGGGAGGAACTGTACAGGGGTGTTCTTTTCTCTTTTTCAGATGTTTTATAAAATAAAAATATACAGCGTGAGAGCTTGTGATTCACTGTGTACCCTGATTCACTGTTGACACCTTTACCCTACGTAAACAAGATGGTTCGGTTGGTCACACTGTGTTCCGAAAAGACACTCATACAGACAGGTATTTACACGCAACATCTCATCATCACCCAGCAAATTTGAAATCTGTGGTATCGGCTCTTGTGAACCGTGCTCACAAAATTTGTGATCCCGAACACCTTGAGCAAGAGTTGAAGCATGTAGATGACGCACTCGGAAAGAATGGATATAGTTCCAGACAAAGAACTTGGAAACCTAAACCCAGCTCACAAAACATTTCTACACCTCCAGAATTGGAAAAGAGGGCCTTTTTGCCTTACGTTAAAGGTGTAACGGATGGAATTGGACGAATACTACGGAAATATGACATAAAAACCATATTCAAACCACCAACAAAAATTCGTCAACTTTTAAGGTCACCTAAGGACAAAATTCCATTCCAGAGCCCTGGTGTTTACGCTGTTCCCTGTAGCTGTGGGTCTTCTTATATTGGAGAAACGAAAAGAAGTATAAAAACACGTCTTAACGAGCATTTAAAAGCGATACAAAACAAAGCTGTTACAAAAACAGCAATTTGTGAACATTTGGCCTACAACGAGGATCATTTTATCCGGTTTGATCAAGCCAGATCGATCTCAAATGAAAAGTTTTATGTGCCTAGGATCGTTAGAGAAGCAATTGAAATTAAAAAACATAAAAATTTCAATAGAGACTCTAGCTACAAACTATCGCCGACATGGGATCTTCTCATAAGCAAAACAAAAGTGCATAAAACTAATACAGCTGCAGCCGATGTTGTGAGCTTTGCTTGCATTCAACAGCCAACAACAAATATACCACCCACAAGCGACCCAAGTGCAACAACATCTACGCACCGGTACAATTTAACAGAGAGAGCTAAAAAACAAATCAAAAACTAAAACAACATCGATCAAACGTCAGTCTCATCCCGAGACCACGAAGCTTGAAATTTCTTCGAAACGTCGGGAAAAGAAATTTGAAAATATTTCTTATATTTAACGCGGTAAGTTCCGATCACAACAAAAACAAAAAATGTGAAAAAAGAGCCAAGTTCTCTTATGTGCGAACAACACTGTGTAAAAAGTTAGCCACCAAAAGTAATGAGATCTAAAAGAACGCCAAGTTCTTACATGTAAAAGTGTTATATTGAATATTTTAAATCATAGAAGATAATACAACAATATTAAAAGAAAATAGAAAATAGTTTGGATGAAAATTTACAAGTTCACTGTCCAAGTTTTAAAATGTTATTAATCACGCTTTAAACGAAAACTTGCCAAGTGAACTTGTAAATTTTCATCCAAACTATTTTCTATTTTCTTTTAATATTGTTGTATTATCTTCTATGATTTAAAATATTCAATATAACACTTTTACATGTAAGAACTTGGCGTTCTTTTAGATCTCATTACTTTTGGTGGCTAACTTTTTACACAGTGTTGTTCGCACATAAGAGAACTTGGCTCTTTTTTCACATTTTATGTTTTTGTTCTGATTTCACATCTTTTTGCAAAGTTTTTTTTTTATGGAAGCATGAACCTCGAAATAATTTTATAAGCTAGCAATTTGCAAACTTTAACAATATAATTGCTCTGCCAATTAATAAATAAATAATAGGTAGGTTAGGTTAGAGTGGCTGTCTAGATGTCACATTTAGACATCAAGGGTCCATTGTGAAACCACTTAGGACAGTTACTCATGGGGTTTCATGAAGTTAAACAAACCAGAAATCTAAATTTCAAAATCCTATAACCATTTTAAGAAAGTGGGTGGCAACCACGCCCCATTAATGAAACTGCACTTTTGTACTTATATTTTCTCATATACTCAACCGAAACCCTATCAGAATTTCGAATTTAAACGTTTTCGACCATTTTAACAAAGTGGGCGGATACCACGCCCCTAAAGAGAAATAGATTTTTTTTCTCATTTTTTTCATGTTATTCAACCAAAACCTTACAAGAAATCCAAATTTCAACATCCTACGACCGTTTTAAGATAGTGGGCGGAAACCACGCCCCTAAATGAAACCAAAATATTTTACTTGTATTATTCTTTATATTCAACCAAAACTCTATTAGAATTCCGAACTTCAAGACCCTACGACCAGTTTTAGAAAGTGGGCGGATACCACGCCCCCTGAATGAGCAAATTGAAATTTTCGATTTTTTCCTTTGTATACAGCCGAAAACCTACCATTGTACCAAATTTCAAGATTCTGCTATTGTTAGAAGTGCTTCATAATTTTGATGATCAGTCAGTCAGTCAGTCAATTACGGTTTTTGAAATTTTTACTGTTCAATATCTCAGGAAGTAGTGGTTCTACAAAATTATTTTTTTTACAGGGCCTTTGTGCCCATGGAGTTAATACGTAATTCAAATTTAAAGCTTCTAACTCTATGGGTTCAAAAGTTATGGGGGGTTAAAAATGTGCTTGAATTCGATCCTGTAAAAAGGGAGTAGTGCTAGAACTTGGCTGGGCACTACCGTGCCCTTTGATAAAACCTAACTTATAATTAGGAAATTCATATCACGTAAATAAGTAAGCACTTCAATTAAATATCTGTTTAAATCATAATTAGTACTTTGTAGGGTACCCTTTGCATGGCCGTGTCCAGGGGGTGGGGGAGGGCAAAGTAGGGCAATGCCCTACCTTAAATTTAAAATCGGACCATGACTATGGTCCGACCACCCCGACCAGAAGT
Source organism: Sphaerophoria taeniata (assembly GCA_943590905.1). Taxonomy (NCBI): domain Eukaryota; kingdom Metazoa; phylum Arthropoda; class Insecta; order Diptera; family Syrphidae; genus Sphaerophoria; species Sphaerophoria taeniata. The sequence continues at coordinate 268,930,864 of OX016540.1, forward strand.
CAGCGGGGCCACAATTCTTACTCCAACACACAATCGCCTACTCCAAATCTCACACAACCCATCTCTACAATCCAAAAAACAGTAACAACAACAAATAATTCTAACAAAACTAATCACAATCCTTCTTCTACAAGAAGAAAGAGGACCAGTGTTAAAATTAACTTAAAAAACAGGGTCCTTAATATTCTGCAATTTAATATGAAAGGCCTCTTAAATAACTTTGATGAGTTAAAGTTACTTATAAGAGACCAAAACCCTGACATAATATCGATACAAGAAACACACTGCCCAGTTAACTTCGCCCCTATTCTTCCCAAAAACTATGTCGGTTTCTTTAGGAACCTAACAAACAATACTACATGCAAGCAAGGTGTAGGTATACTAATCAAAAAGAACATCGCACATACTTTTCGTCCTATAAACTCAAACCTACTTGCTATAGCCGTCGAAATGGACGTAGAAATTAAATTCACGTATATTTGTTTATATATTCACCCAAAGCAAACGTTCTCCAAACTTGACCTAGACAATATCACTAACCAGTTCAACTCACCTGTTATTCTCGGAGGAGACATAAATTCATGGAACACTCTATGGGGTTCACCAGTAACCAACAATAGAGGGCTCACGTTCGAAAAATTTTTAATAAGTGAAAATCTAATTCTCCTCAACGATGGTTCCCCAACACATCTATCAACGCACAACACTCTCACGCACGTTGATATTTCTTGTTGCTCACCTGAACTTTTCCCCAAAATTTCATGGAAAACTCTAAACGACCTTCATAATAGCGATCATTATCCTATTATTTCATCCATAAATCTAGGCACTATGACACCAAAAAGTAAAAAAAATTAAAACAGACTTCTCAAACTGGGAAAGCTTTAAAAAAATAGTCTCCGAATACCTTTCGGATAAAATCCCAACACTTAACATAAATAAGGAAGCAGCTTTGATCCAAAAAGCAATCAGAACTGCTGCAAACGCGTCGATCCCACAAAATACTTCATCTGCAAACTCCACACTAAAACGCACTGTCCCGTGGTGGAATCCTTCTCTCACCACTTTACGCAAGGATAAAATGATAAAACTTAAAGATTTCCAAAAATCTCCAACACAATCAAATTTAATTTTATATAAAAAAACTAACGCCAAATTTAGAAAAGAGCTTAAAACTAGTAAAGCAAAAAGCTTTGCAAGTTTTACAGCAACAATAAACCCCGGATCATCTATTACCAAACTTTGGCAAAATATCCGATGTCTCACTGGCAACCCTGACCCACTTACTATTCCGACTATTCAATCAGGAGATAGTATAACTACAAACCCAACAATAATATCCAACCTTTTTTCCCAAACTTGGTCCAACTACTCAAATGACCATAACTTCCATGCCACTTTCAAAACAAAAAAAGAAGAATTCCTCAACACTTCCCTAAATGCAACCACCGTTAATACCTTTGCCCAACGTATCGAAGAACCCATATTACTAATTGAGTTTGAAGCTTCTTTAAACAAAACCAAAGGCAAAACACCAGGTAGGGATCGAATCAATTACCCTATGCTTAAAAATCTCCCACTTGACGTAAAACTGAGGCTTGTAAAATTATATAACAATATTCTCAACACAGCAGTGATACCACAAAGCTGGAAAACCGCAACCCTGCTTCCAATACCGAAACCCAATAAAGACAAGAAACTAATCGACGGATATCGCCCAATATCCCTTATTCCATGCACATCCAAACTGCTAGAAAAAATTGTTGCAAAACGTCTGATGTGGTATGCAGAAACAAAAAAAACTATTATCTCCAAACCAATTAGATTTTAAATCTAACCGAGGATGTGTTGATGCGCACCTCCACTTAGATTACTACATATCAAGAGCACTATCATCAAAAAATCATGTTTCAGTTTTTTCGCTCGACTTCGAAAAAGCCTTCGACAGAATCGGTCTGCATGTGGTACTCGAAAAACTTAAAATATGGGGAGTAGGCACAAAAATGTTTGGCCTTGTAAAGTCTTTTCTAACAAACAGAAAATTCTATACAAGAGCAAACAATTTTTACTCGTCTACCTACCCCTTACATAATGGCATCCCTCAAGGATCTCCACTATCGGTGGTACTATTTATAATCGCGTTCGAAGAAATTTCTGCAATAATAAATAAATACAAGCTGTTAGATAGCTGTTTTTACGCAGATGACATTTATATCTTAAGTAAACTAAACGATTTAAATAAATGTAAAACTCTTTTTGATAATGTAGCCAATGATATACTCGAATGGTCCAATACATCAGGATCTAAACTTTCATTAAACAAATGTAAAATGTTACATATATGTAGGAAAACTAACTGCCCCGAAATTATATTAAGCATAAACAATGTTCAAATTGAAAATGTCAATAGCCTTAAGATCTTAGGTTTAATATTTGAAAAAAATTATAAATGGAAACAACATTGCTTAGATCTTAAGAAAAGCCTAGTTGCAAGACTGAACATAATCAAATACCTATCTAGCAAAAAAAGCCACGTTCATGTCAATACTCTTTCGTATCTCACAAAAATGTTAGTGCTAAACAAAATCGACTACGGACTCTATATTTACGGCAGCTCTCCCAAAACAACTCTACAAATAGTCAAGCCTACCTACCACCAAGCAGCTAGAAGGAGCATTAATGCTTTTCCAACAACTCCAATAAAAAACATCCTTGCGGAAACAGGCCTTCCGTCCGTCGAGCAACGCTACCAACAAATCATACTACATCTGGTTACGAAAATAGTATTCTCAACAAACTCTGTTATCGACCAAGATATCAAACGAACCATCAATCACACTGGCAAAAAACGTATTCCATCGGCAATCAGCAAAATAATTGAAAAAAGCCATGAAATGGGAATACCAACAAAAGCACCGAAAAAAACTGCTTTAACCCACCCCCCTTGGAATATCAAACCTGACTCGTTTATACTAAACCTAGCTCAACACAAAAAAAAAAACAACACGAGTAATACGATTTACCAAACTTTGTTCTTGGCCATATCATCAGAACTTAAAAATGAAGGATGGAAGTTTATGTTCACTGATGGATCGAAATCAACAGACAACACCTCGTTTGCCATCACATTAGAAGACGGTCAAATCCTCAACATCGGCACCCTACCCGACTATGCATCAATTTTTACTGCCGAAGCTTTTGCTATTCTACAAGCAACAAAATTAGCAGCTAATTCAAAAGATAAGATTGTCATTTGCTCTGACAGCATATCAGTCTTAAACGCAATAAAAAATCCTAACAATAACACAAATATTATTTCTGATATTAGGAATAAAATAACAATGATGCCGAAAAAATTAAAATTGATGTGGACTCCTGGTCACGCGAATATACGTGGAAACGAAGAGGCTGATAAGGCCGCATCATCCACCAGCAAAGCACCAGTCCATAAATTTAATATTTTCACAAAAAAAGTTCTTAAAAACAGGGTACAAAACGAATGGAGCGAAAAGGAACTAAATGATTGGAGCCTTTACCACCACCATTATAAAAAAAATAAATGTAAACAAGCTGCACCCGCACTACCCTATTAACATGTCAAAACAAGAACTAACAAACTACATCCGCTTGAGACTCGGACACACCATAACAACCCATCAACATCTCTTAAATAAAACGAGCCCGATAATTTGTAACACCTGCCATACAACGTTGAGTATAAGCCATATTTTGGAGAACTGCCCTACATCCAGATCAGTACTTTCATCAATATTTAAAAACGAATCAATTTACGATATTCTAAACAAACCCAATTGCACTAACATAAAAAATGTAAACAAATTTGTAACAAAGCTAAACTTAAAGATTTAAAAACATAACCAGCAGAGCCAATAGTCTTCGCAGCTAGGCTCCCTATTTTTATGTACATTATCTTGTAATTTTAATTACTAGCTAATAAAAAATAATAATAATAATAATAATAAATTTAAAATGCCCTACCTGCAGAAATTGAGAACAGCCCTACCTTCAAAAATGCTCTACTTACAAAAATGTCCTGCTTACAAAACAGCCTTATACATTCAAAAATTATCCAGCTTTATATACCCTGCCTAAAAATGCCCTACCTTTAAAATTTCACTTCTTATGAAAATGTCCTACGTTCGAGCATTTTTCCAGCTTGCCTTGTAAATGCCCTACCTTTTGTGAACTTTTTGATAAAAACACTAATAGCTATATTTTGTGTAAAATAAACAAAATCGTTAAAAATAAAAACAAGAATTGTTTAAAATTGTTATAATGAAAAAAAAACAAGTTTTATTAATATTTTCTTTGAGATCAGAAAGACGCTAGCGGTTTCTAATTCTTTTAACTGTTCAACGCTTAAGTGTAGATTTTCTAAATTTCTTAGAGCTTTTTGTACAGACTCCAACATTGCAGCTTTTAAAGAATTTTTTATTACGAACTGAACTATGTCTAGTTTTGGCATCCCTGCTAAGGTCGTTTTCCTGTCCATAATGAATATGGAAAACTCATGCTGTTCCATTAAATTTGGCAACGAGCTTTCGGAATCATTCGATTTCAAAAAAGGATTCAGCCAAAGCGATGAACTATCACGCGATTTCTTAAACATCGTTATTAAGGCCGTGTGCGAATTGGATGAATTGTGGTTAAAAAATAAAAATGGATGAATTTTTAACCACTACTGTCATTTTTTAACCTGCTCAGCAGCTAGTCACATTATGCGAAGTGTCAAAATTTAACCAAACGTCAATTTTTAACCCATTTTTAACTGAATTCGCACACGGCCTAAGAGTGAGACACAATCTTAAAAAATTCTGTTCAACTTCTTGCGTACGCCGATGATTTTGATATAATACACTAGTCAAAACAATTAAAGGAACACTTGAAAAAACTCAAAAATGGAGTGGTTTTTTAAAAGGCTGTATCTCAGTAGAAAAAAGTCGGATTGAAGTGAAATAAAAAGTTTTTCAAAGGTTATCATTTTTTCTTTTCAAATTATTTTGAGTTAAAAAAGTACCGTTAGTCGTTTTGAGCGAAAAAAATGTTCACTCAATTTCAAAATCGAAAAAAAAATAAACTTTGAGGTTTCATAAAATGAACGGAAATTTTTTTTCATTCCAACCAATCTGAGATTCAATTTTAGAATTTTGTTGGCTATAATTCACTGTTTGGTTCAGATCGCTACGATTTTTTTTCTAATCAAAAAATGGGTTTACATGCAAAAACACAATTTTGACTTTGGACCCTAATAACTCTGCTAAATATTGACTTACAAAAAAAATAAAGGCAGATTTGAAAAATTTGTTAAATTTTCTACACAAAAACATTTTGAAAAAATAAAAATATTGCTTTTTTCAATTTTTTCTATCAATTTATAAAAAGGTCCAAAATACGCATTTTTCAACTTTTTCATAAAAACTACCGTTATTTTCTGGTTTTCAGTGATACAACTAATCTGAGGCTTAATTATTAAAGCTCATAAAATTTCCTTGATTTTGGTGAAAATTTCACATCAATACGATTAACCGTTTCTCTGTTTCGATCAATCAAACTTGTGAAACACTTTTTGTTTCAATTTTAAGGAATGCTTTGTTTTTTCTTATTTTTCTGTTCTTTTGAATTTGTTTATTTTTTAATTTTTTTTTTATTTTTTTCATTATCATTATGATTTTGTGAAATTCGGACGAATTTTCATCAAAATCAAGGAAATTCATCCGAATATCACAAAATCATAATGATAATGAAAAAAATAAAAAAAAAATTAAAAAATAAACAAATTCAAAAGAACAGAAAAATAAGAAAAAACAAAGCTTTCCTTAAAATTGAAACAAAAAGTGTTTCACAAGTTTGATTGATCGAAACAGAGAAACGGTTAATCGTATTGATGTGAAATTTTCACCAAAATCAAGGAAATTTTATGAGCTTTAATAATTAAGCCTCAGATTAGTTGTATCACTGAAAACCAGAAAATAACGGTAGTTTTTATGAAAAAGTTGAAAAATGCGTATTTTGGACCTTTTTATAAATTGATAGAAAAAATTAAAAAAAGCAATATTTTTATTTTTTCAAAATGTTTTTGTGTAGAAAATTTAACAAATTTTTCAAATCTGCCTTTATTTTTTTTGTAAGTCAATATTTAGCAGAGTTATTAGGGTCCAAAGTCAAAATTGTGTTTTTGCATGTAAACCCATTTTTTGATTAGAAAAAAAATCGTAGCGATCTGAACCAAACAGTGAATTATAGCCAACAAAATTCTAAAATTGAATCTCAGATTGGTTGGAATGAAAAAAAATTTCCGTTCATTTTATGAAACCTCAAAGTTTATTTTTTTTTTCGATTTTGAAATTGAGTGAACATTTTTTTCGCTCAAGCAAAAACGACTAACGGTACTTTTTTAACTCAAAATAATTTGAAAAGAAAAAATGATAACCTTTGAAAAACTTTTTATTTCACTTCAATCCGACTTTTTTCTACTGAGATACAGCCTTTTAAAAAACCACTCCATTTTTGAGTTTTTTCAAGTGTTCCTTTAATTGTTTTGACTAGTGTAGAAAGAACACGGAGTGATGTCAATGGCGCCTGTGTCAGAATTGAGGCAAAAGCGGAAAAGGGTTTAGCGTTAGCGGGCAAAACGAAGTATATGCTGTCTTCGAGGAAGGACATCCAACACCGACGACGCGACGCGACGGCTCGGACAGAACGTCACAAATGCAATACAGTCAACTCCGCTTAGCTGAACTCCGTTTAACTGAAAACTTCGGGTATCTGAAACAATAAATTTATAATCGAGCCATTTTGAACATTTCCCACCAAAACTGCTTCGCTTAGCTGAACTCCGCTTAATTGCAAACTCCGTATAACTGAAACAAAATCGTTTGCCTCAAATTAACATTTCTCACATATTCAACTCCTCGTAAGTGAAACAGTTGAACGAAGCTACAATCGTTAACTATTGTTTAAAAAAACGCAACACATATCTTTTCATTCTGTCTTGGTGTGATGTATGTGGTCTTTGTATATCAGAATTATGGTACGCGCATGAAGTACCTACACTAGCGTCATCTACGTAAGTTACTTTCAAATCAGCAATGAAAGAACAGAATCTCTGACTGTGCGAGTATTAAAATTAATTGCGTTTTTTTGTGGTCGTCCGGAACTGTTCCGAACGATTCTGAATTCGTTCACTTGGCACAAGATGACAGTTCTTGTTCTGAATAGAACAGAAAAACGATTCCGAATTTGAATTCGTAATCGAAAACATAATTACGCATACACTCGCACATATGAGGTTTCACAAATACATACTCATTCAACCCATAGAAAGCAAAAAAATGTGTTTGCATGTTCGTTTGGTATCCGGAATCGGACATTTCTATAACGCTATAAGATTATAACAAAGATGTGATGTAATGTGTCAGTCGTTTGTTTGTTGAAGATTGCTCTGATGAAATAGAGATCGTAGAGCCCAAGAAGCCCACTGAAGGGAGCGCATGGTTCTCTTCACATTTTAAAACAATTCTTTGCTGAAAACTCCAGTTTCCGATAAAATAGGTGAATTTTGTTGCGAGGCAAGAGGAGGGGAGACAAGTCAGATTTGGAAGAGGAAGGAAACTAGGATTGGGAAACTAGGGTTGGAAAAGGAAAGAATGCTAAGTTCCGGGGACGCGGTCTGCTTGCTATGCACGGCATCAGCTCGTCGTACGGGAGGGATCTTGCCCCCGAAACCTAACCTCACCTTCAAACAAATACATAAATCAGGCCTGAACACATAGGAAAAAAAAACTAGAAATTGACGGATGGACTACCTTCATGTCAGAGGCACTGCTGGTGTTAGTGCAGTGAGGCCATTACCCATCCTACCATAGGAATCTTCGGCCATTTATAGATTCCCCCAAAGATGGTAGATGGTCGGCTTCAACTCACCTCATCCTCACCTAACAGCAAACACACAAAAATTGATTTATTTTTTTCTTAAATAATTTTTAATTTTTTAACTTAACATGAGCTTTGATTAAGATAAGACTCGATTTTAAACCATTTTCTTCACTACAAGTTGAACTCAACTTGAGGATTTTTATTCTGAACTTCTGATTTTGGTTTTTCTCAATCACAGTCGGTTTGTGCTTTCGAGTGAGGTTGTTTTTCGATCCATTCTCGAAGAGAAGCAAGGTCTTGGGGTATGCTTGCTTCGACATCGTTTAATTCTTTTCTGGCCTTTTAAGCTTATTCAGGAAAAATTGGTCGAATGCTGGTAATTTTAAGTTGAGAATGAATTTGCATAAAATGGAATCCAGACCGAACCGTTTGAATTGAAAAAAAAGTGTGCGGACTGATAAATTCTTGCACGTAGCTAAGGACGTTTCCAAATAACAATTTCCACTGGTAGGTATGTAAAAATTGATTTGACATAAATTCAAATCTAAAGTTGAAACAAACTCAAACATATTCCAGGGAATTTTTGAAAAAATGAGAGTATCAAACTTTTGAATTTCAACTCTTGATTTGAGATTTAATGAAGTAAAGAAAACGATTTTCAACTTGTCCCTTCACTCTCAAGTTTTTCTCAACTCTAGAATTGGTCAACTTGAGAGTTTTGTACAAGATGAGCAATACTGAAGAGAATGGCTCTAAGTTAGGTATACTTACATTATCTTTTGTTGTTTTTTATTTATATTTGTTTTGAAGTTTTTCCAGTTTGACAAAACTCCGCTTATTTGAAACAAGTTTCAGTTATCCGAAGTTCGGTTAACTGAAAACTCCGCTTAACTGAAACAAATTGTCTTCAAAACTGATGTTTCATTTAAGCGGAGTCGACTGTATACGCATACAACTTCGAGGCAGTAGAGGAGTTTGTCATGGGCAATAACACCAGCGGCGGCGCCGCGATCAGACACAAAATAACTCTTGCTAATCAATGCATCTTTGGCCTAGGAAAGTAATTGAGTAGAAAAATCCTCTCTCGATCATCATTAGGTACTATATGACACCCGCAGTATCCCAGTCCTACACCAATGCTCCGGCGCGGAAAGCCTTCAACACTATTCCAGAGGGGCGTAGAAGTAGAGCAAGACATGTGACTCAGGTGGCGCACCCAATTGGAAGAAGACCTCAATCAACTTGGAGTGCAAAACTGTTGGTTGAGGCCCAAGTCCACAACGGACTGTGGCGCCACCTTAAGTATGTATGTACGTAATTATTTATTTTATTTTATGATTTATGTTCAAACTTGCTTTTTTCATTACAATAACTTTAAATAATTTTTTTTTGTTAACAATTCTTGTTCTAATTTTTAAAGAGTTTGTATATTTCTCAATTAACTACTTATAGCTATTAGTGTTTTAAATTATATGAAAGCATCAGATATTGCAACAAAATAAAACATTGAAATAATCTGTACAGTCTATCTAAACCAAATCAAAACAAATCTTCTGGCAACATCCGGAATCAAAATCTGCAAGCTTTTCTAAGTTCAAAATCATTCACAGAATGCGGTCCCCATATTTTGCACACTCAACTCCATCCAGCGCCCGGTCTATATTTGGAGAAATAATAATGAAATATGTTAACCTGAAAACGTTTATGTTTTTTTTCATTTTATCATTATGAACCTAACGGAAGTGAGATCAAACAGAAAATTTACCAATGCCCTACCTGATATGACTGTTGCCCTACGTTGAATTCAACTCTGGCTACGGGCCTGACCCTTTGGCCTTAATAACTGCCTTCATTCGTGAAGGCATTGACTTAACCAAGTTTTATGTAATACTTTGGGGAATTTTATACCATTCTTCTGTAAGAACTTTTTTTAAATCGTCTTTAGTCCTTATATGATGTTTTCTTACTTGTCGATCGAGATGTTCCCATAAGTGTTCGATAGCGTTTAAATCCGATGACTGTGGTGGAGATTTAAGCTGTGTGCGGACGTTATACAGCAACCACTCTTTGACAACATTTGAGGTATGTTTAGGGTCATTGTCTTGCTGGAAGACAAATGACCTACCCATACCCAACTTGCTGGCACTTTCGTGAAGAATATTCTTTAAAATGTTTAGGTAATCAAACCTATTCATCAAAGAATCTATAAATACTAAATTGCCCACACCAGAGGCTGCCATACACCCCCACACCATTACGCTACCACCACCCTGTTTAACCGTTGCCGACATGTTCGATGGATCAAACTCTGTGTTTTTTTTTTCTCCACACTTTTTCGCGTCCATCTGAACCGTGGATGTTAAATTTACTCTCGTCAGAGAAAATAACGGTATTCCAAAAATCGTCTATCATATTTTCATGGCTTTTCGCAAAAAGAATCCTTTTTTGTCGGTTAGCTTTACTCACATAAGGCTTCTTTCTCACATTCCGTCCATGATAACCGAACTTTTGAAGAACTCTTCTGATTGTTTGTGGGTTGCATCTTGCATGACTTACCCGTTTCAATGGTGACTTCAGTCGTTATCTTCGGTGCACTAATTTTGGGATTTTTCTTCACTTTCCCAACAATAATCCGACATTCCGACAGTGAACTTGCGTGGGCGTCCAGATCGGGGTCGATTTTCCAAGTTTCCATAGTCATTGTGTTTCGTTATTATTTTGTGTATAGTAGATGGACTTTTGTCAACGATTTTAGCAATTTCGCGCTCTGATTTATTGTCCAAATAGTGCCTTATGATAACTTTTTTCAAATCCAAACTAAGCTGTTTGCCCCTTGGAGCCATCTTTTTTACAAAATGTTTTTCTAAAACACGGACATAATCCAAAGCTTATCACAACACTGCGTATTAAAGAAATATTTATTGGTGACGCTTACTTACTTATGTGACATCAAAAATGCAACTAATTTAAAAATGTGAGAAAATCTGTAATTTAAGCAAATGATTAACGGTTTTTTTGCTTCATCACGTGATCTTTACTTTCCAATCACAATTTTAAATGGCAATCGTTTATTTTTGAATGAACAAAGAAAAACTATGAATGCTCACTTATTTTTGTGACTCACGGTATGTCCGGTTTGGACTCTCAATACGCTCAATCCTCAAATTATTAAAATGTTCACTTTAGATATAGCCTGAGTAAAAAATAAATTTTTGAGACAATCTTACGCGAAAGTCAGCAAACAAGGGGGACAGCCGTAAGCTGTTTGGAATTCTGGTTTCTGTGAAATAGTCAAAACAGAGAATTTTTTGAATTTTTCATTTTACTTCATGCTTTAATGAAAGAAGAATGTTAGTTGTAAAGTGTTAATTATACATACTTATTCTGGAGTCACTCTGGAGGGTGGCGAGACGAAGTTTGCGGGGTCAGCTAGTATTTATATATTCTTGAATACTGCATATCCAAATTAATTTTAAAACATTTTTGAAAAATATTATACATAAAAAATTAACCTAAAACAAAAACCGCTCTTAGATTTTTTTTTTTTTGTAAAATCAACAATTTCTAAAGAAATGTTATTGCATCAATTTTTTCCATATAAAATGTGTTTTTGAGGTCATACTTCAGTTGAAATATTTAGTTATGAATTTTAATTACCTACATGTTCTAATTTTTTAATGTTTTTTTTCATTTTTTGTGAGTTATAATTTGGAATACAGGAGCAAGTTCATACGAGCCAGTTGTGCACATATTTTTTTTTTTTAATATGGAACATTTTTTAGCGGTTCCACTTTTTTTCTTAAAATCCTCTTTTTTGTGCCACTTTCTTAAAATCTAGGAAGGTAGCCCTGACTCCGTATGAGCAGAAGAAGGAGCATTCAAAACAAAACAAACAATAATTGTCAAATTTGAGGCATGGGACACGAGTCAACGTGTAATAGCGCTTGCCTCACCGAATACAAATTTATAAGGGAACTCAAAAATGAGTCGTGAGTCGTGAGTGAACGTATAATAGGGGACTTAGTCTTATCTCTGATTTTGTCGATAATTTTCAGTTTATTTTGCCTTTCAAAAAATTTCCAAACTTATGTTTAATGTTTCCATTTCCACATTCCACAATTGTTTTAACGTTCATCAATAAAATAAGGTAAGCCTTACTTGTTTTACAATTCAAACTTAATATTCAACTTTACCCTTGAGTACCCTGTGCATAGCCGTAGCTAGGATTTGGTTTCAGGGGGGGTTAAGATAAATGATAATTTTTTTAAATTTTTAAATAAAAGAGGAAACATATTTATCAAATGTACCGACGTATTATTTATGTAGTCGTCTTTTCTTGGCTTAATGGACTTCATCCACATCTTGGTACAGCTCGTACAGTTTGCGGTTATTGTCGCATACGGGCCTGAAAATCCGTTGAAGAATTTTCCTTTCGAAAGTGCCAAGTATCAATTCCCTTTTTTACTGTTTTTTTTTTTTTATATAATTATCACACACTCAAGAGGTTTTTTTACACCCTTGTTATGCCAGAGACACAGTGCTCAAGGAAATTGAAAAGGGGTTGGAAAGGAGGTGCCGGTGTACATTGGTCTTAAATACCTGAATATTATGCAATGAATTGAAAAGTCAGAGTGTGGAAGGGAGTTCCACATTCGTGTAGTTTGGCTATATCTATGTTACTCTATTATCTGTGATTAAGCTCTACGTGATTTTGTATTCCCTATTGTACAATCACAGATAATATAGTTACATAGATATCGCATCCAGTGCAAATAAAAATGACCACTTTTTTTATCCCTTATTTTCAAGAGATTTGTTATAGTCAAACCTTGCAACCAAAATCAACAGAACAAAATCAAACAACAAGAACAAGATCCAGCCACAAACGCTAACTTGCGAGTTGCATTCGAAAGATACAAACATTTTCTTTTCTCCATACCATTTCGTGTGCCAACGCAACAACAACAAGAAGTAAAAAAAAAGAAAACACAACAAGCAACTTGACAATTCAATACAAATAAGAAGCAACATAAAGTCTGAGAATTATTCACGCTAGTTTGATCGAACTGGGACGTAGTTGTACGTCCCATGGACGCTGTTCACATTGGACTATTTCCGCCGACTTATTTTGAAGTAAGGCCAATCTGTCGTGTTCAAACACAAAAGTAGTGTGAACGCTCCAGACTCTCTTTGACGTCTTATAGTTGTCATAAATTGTCAATAGGCCAGTTCCACCTAACAACATTTCACTGATGTGGCTTTTCATAGAACAAAGAAGAATTGCTACTGAAATTCAATGTTTTTTGGCGTGTAAAAAATGTGCAAAAACGAATCAATCTCTTTTTTGAATGTCTTTGTTGTCTATTCAGCTGTTAAATCATTTTGTACAGAAAACTCAAAAATGTCAAACACGTAGTATATATGTGTAAAATCCGTGTACAATTATGTTTAAATCCGTCTCCAAAAAGAGATTCAAGATCAATCAATCCTTCGAGAAAAAAATTAAATTTCTTTGTGAAAGAAATGCGTTTAAGGGAAAAAAATTGCCACTTTTACGTCACGGATCAATTCTTGGGCTGTAAGAAGCCACATGATATCTCAATGTCACTTTGACTGAGGCAAAATCATTTGGTGGAACATAATTCTCAATTCTCATTGAGATAAAATGGTTACTTTACAAATTGTTGTTGTACATTGTCAGTCACGTCGAAATAGCTGATTGAGAAATCGAATCCAAAATATTTTCATCTTAGAGATCTCAGAAAAAAATCTCATTTCTCATTTTTGTTTCACTTAAAAAATCTCTGAGATCTCAGTGAGATGTTGTAAGGTGGAACTGGCCTAATTAATTTGACGCCATATGCCAAATGTCAAAAAAATCCATAAATTTTTAGTTTGGTTTGAAAATCCTGCCTCACTTTGTTGTCTTTTTCTTACTAGCAAGTGCGAAAGAGAAAAAACATATAGACGTCAAGATAAGTCGGAGGAAAGAATCCAATGTGAACATCGTCATGGAATTGAAAAATGGTCATTTTTTTTCCTCTGCGTGCGATATCTATGTAACTATATTATCTGTGGTACAATGCTGTTTTAGTCAGAGTTAATGAGCTTATCATATTTTGCCGTTGCAGTTCCACATCCAAAGAGGGATGTGAGTCTGGAAATGAATAAGAAAAGCTAAGGGTACTATCGTCAGCGAAACAATGGATTGGCTTAGAAGTTACAGACAAGAAATCATTAATTAAAATGAGAAAGAGGGTCGGAGACAAAACAGAGCCCTGGGGCACACCAGCATTTATATTGTGGGTTTCAGACTTGAATGCGTCCAATACAACTTGTATTGTTCGAAAACAAGTTTCTAATCCAACGAAGGAGGCATTCATCAATACCGAATGCACGCATTTTCGATAAGAGAGCAGGATGCCAGACTTTATCAAATGCCTTTGAAATATCAAGTGCAACAATCTTACTTTCTCCAAAACGATGCAAAGATTTGTTCCACTGTTCGGTGAGATAAGCCATCAGATCACCAGTGGACCTGTTGCTGCGAAAGCCGTACTGCCGGTCATTTAGAAGCTTTCGGTCTTCGAGATATTTCTTAAGCTGATAGTTTATCAGCGTTTCCATGACCTTAGAAAGAAGGGACGTAAGTGCAATCGGACGATAATTGGAGGGAGAAGAAGATTCGCCTTTTTTTGGAATTGGCTGGACAAACGCTGTTTTCCAACTGCTCAGAACGAGCCCAGAAGAATAGGATAGATGGAAAAGCTTACGCAAGGGTTTTGCCAGCGTGGAAGAACACCTCTTCAGAATAATAGCGGGGATACCATCCGGACCATCAGACAAAAGACCTAAAATTCTTACTGCCTTTGGGACATTGCAGTGTTTTTTGCCTTAATTTTTGGTCATGTAACGATTTATGTAAAAGAAGCGAGAGTAGTAAATGATAACTTGATTATACCAAAGCAAATAAATATACATAAAAAGATTTCTGAAAGAAAATATAAAAATGCCTTTAAGCTTCAATGGAAACTTATAAATTCAGTGTCAGCAAGACAAAAAAAAATCATTAACTTGTTAATCATTAGTTATTTGATTTTGCTTTACAAAATTATTTCGGGGAGGGTTAAACCCCGTAACCCTCCCCCTAAATACGGCTATGACCCTGTGTGTTGTGTGTGTTTTAACAATTCAACACAGAAATGTACCGCTTCCTTAACATAACGGTTGTTGTCATCTTTGCACCCGCCTTTGATTTTTTTCTCTACAGACACTTTCATACGCTTGCAAAAACCAAGCGCTCTGGCATCCGCAGTCACTTGGTCCTTGCACCGTAGGTTCGGTCTTCCTTGTCCTCTCGAACTCGAGGTCTGCGATGAAAAGACTCTTGGCTAGAGCTTCGCCCGATGTGGCTGAGCCAATGTTGTCGTCTTTTTTTGGCATTCTCGACTACACCCACATCTTGGTACAGTTGGTACAGTTCGCCGCTGAACCTTCTGCTCCATTCGCCATCGCATCGTCGCATACAGGACCGAAAATCTATCCAAGAATTTTTCTTTCGAAAGTGCCCAGTATTAATTCCCCTTTTTTAGTTGTCGTCCAATACTTGTCGCCGTAGAGTAATAGCCTATTCCCACCAACGTAATTTAGCTAAAGCAACTTGATTTAGCTAAAACACATAATTTATTTCATGATTTGCCATACATTTTCAATCATTTGAAATTACTTGATTTAGCTTGTTTATTTTTTAATTAGGTATAAATCACCTCGATGATTCCAGGCTGAATGATTTCATGCTGAAGTAATGAATAAAATTCATTTTTAATTCATTTTTTTTTCTTTTTGACAATCAAAATTCAAATTTTGTGTCATATATTGATATATTTTATTGAAAAATTCAAAAAAATCTCAAGATTGTGATAAATGTCAAGCTAAATTAAGTAAAAAGTTCAGTGGGAACGCTTTCTTGATTTATAAATCAAATAAGCTAAATCAAGTCGGTGGGAAAAGGCTATTAGACTGGCAAATAACCGAAGCAGCAGTGCTGTCGTTTCAAAAATTTCATGGGGAGTATTTTTGAATTATTTTGAGGAGTATTTTCTATATTTGAGTAGTATAATTTTTTAACGTAGCCGTAGGGTTTTGCCAGTTTAATATTGGGGCTATTCTGCCATTTCTGTTATTCTGTTATGAATTTTCTGTTATGAATCATAAAAGATTTAGAAATAAAAGATCTTTTATAATTGGTATTCAGAACTTCGAACTTTTATAAAATTCTGTTATGAATTTTTCGAAAAAGAAATCTGTTATTTATCAGCTGTTACCTAAATAAATAAATTAAATTGTTTGTGATATTTAATTGTGCAAATAAATGATGCAAAAGGATATCCACGACTGATGGTAAGTTTGATTTCAATTTAATTCAGTTTTAATTTATCTATTTTATATCAAGATGCCATCTTTCCAGAAACCAGCCCCTGCGTTTTCCGGAATTGCTGTTTTCAATGGCCAGTTTTCTGAAATCTCCTTGGCGGATTACAAGAATAAGTATGTGGTTTTGTTCTTCTATCAATTGGACTTCACAAGAACGAAATGATGAAGGGTATGTAATTATTCAATTTTCGTAAGAAAGCTTTCAAAACCTTTTCGTTTTCTTGGCCTTATAATGGTATTTCTAGATGAGCCCAATGCAAACGTCGATGATGAAGAAGGTTAAAACAACAAAGACGACGACGGCGGCGACACGGTGCTGGATAGAACACTTCAGATTCAGATGAGCCGCATTCTATCCCGGAAACATTGCGACTCACACAAAGGAATAAATTTAGGTACATATTTGGTATTCTATCACGATGGCTACTTCCAGAATGTAAATCACAAAGATGTTCGGCTCGTGTGCCAAGCATCGGAGAATCTCTGATAGGATGTTCACCATCAATCGCGTGAATTCATTCCATGCCAATGGTGCAGACACAGAAGGGTCAGAGCAGAGGGTTGGTGGATTACAATGGCAAGTGGATTTATGCTCGTGTGATTGATGTTGATTACATGTTTGGTCCAAATGTTGTTCGAGGCACAAAGTCGATTGGAATGGATTTATCGTGGTTCAACACGATTGGGGCATCTCATGTGGCAAGGAGAAAATGGCAATTTCTTGTGTGAACTACTATGACGAATCAATGCCGCCCGCATGCAAAAATTCTGCCGTGCGCATTCCCACCGAAAGCATTCCCCTCAATTTGGATGAAGAATTTTTGTGGTTGCGATTGCGTCGACAATTGTTCCGTAAGTTAGTCATTTAAGAAGCCATGAAATCCAAATTAATTGAATTTAATTTTTTTTTATTTCAAAAGGACAATACAAAATGTGCTTGCTGGCAGCTAACTTACTTACTTACTTACTTAAGGTGGCGCTACAGTCCGGGGTGGACTTGGGCCTCAACCAACAAACCTCTCCAGCCAGCTCGGTGCCTAGCTAGCTGTCTCCAGTTTCGCACGCCGAGTTGGTTGAGGTCGTGTTCAACTTGCGCGCGCCACCTGAGCCTTGGTCTTCCTCTACTGCGTCTTCCCTCTGGGGTCGATTCGAAGACTTTACGGGCCGGAGTATTGGTGTCCATCCTCTCCACGTGACCGAGCCATCTGAGTCTTTGGACAGGAATTGAAGTGGCTAAAAAACCCCAAATGACGTGCGCTCTCATCAAGCATCAGGGGTGTGTTAATAGAGTTCGTTTTCTTCAGCTTCATCGAGTGAACTGGGACGATTTAACATTTGGGATCTTACAAAACAACTTCAAGCCGTGGAGGATGATCAGATGTTGAAGCAGTAGGAAGAAGAGCTGGCCCATGCAGGAGTAAAGCCAGTGTACGTTCACCGGACACACCAAGAAGGCTTTGCAATGGATTGGAGTCAAGTGGCCCAGGGAGTCTTAGCCACCCGGCTTGCAAGTAAGTACCTACGAAAATTGTGCATAAAACTTTTCTAATTGTTTATTAAATTCAAGGCGAGACACACACATCTGGTCTCCACTAGAGCGTCCACTGGTCGGTCATGTTGAGTCCGTTGAAGGATTGCAATGGAGTCCAAATGAAAAGAGTATACTGGCATCGTGTTCTGTTGACAACACCATTCGTATCTGGGATTGTCGAGCTGCTCCATAAAAAGCTTGTATATGCTTACTTGCGAGAACGCCCACGAGAGTGATATAAATGTTATTTCCTGGAGTCGCACGGAGCCCTTTATTGCAAGTGGCGGCGACGATCGAATCCTTCACATTTGGGATTTGAGACAGTTCCAAACCACCAAACCAATTGGAACATTGAAGCACCATACCGATCACATTACCACATTACCGAGAGAAGAGTCTAAAAATGACGATAAGAAAAGCAAGCTTCCGCCACAATCGTTGTTCATTCATGAAGGACAAAAAGAAATCATGGAACTTCCGGGGGTTATTTTATCGACGGCGCATAGCGGGTTCAATATATAAAGCGATAAGTGTTTAAAGTTAACGGTGTTTTTTTTATTGTACAAATAAATATCAGGTATTTTTGAAAATACAACTAATTTTTCTTTGCTTTTTTTGTGTCTTCAGTGTAGACAAGTCTGAATGTTCGCTGCTATCATCATCGTTGTCCTCTTCTTCTGCGTCTATCAGCATGTTAGTGTTAATCAAGTGTCGCATAGTGGGCCGGCCATGTAGACAGTTCTGAAACCGAATTATAAAAATTACAATATTAAACATCTTTTTCCTGTACGAGTTGATTTCAGATGTGTTCTTACCTAAGGCTGCTCCATTTCGCCCATATGATCAATCAAACTGCGCATTGTCAATTTACTCAAGGGCTTGCCAAGCATCACAGACTTTCTGCATGCTCTGGAAGCAAACATCTCTCTAATACGAGACTACGCACGGTGGTAGCCTTGATACGATACATTTCTCCCCTATAGCGTAGCCTTTGTATGGTCCGGATCGAGTTGAAGAGCACGTTCAAAGTGCAAAATTCCTTCTCTAGATTGTCACTATAGTACAGGCACAATCAACGAACATAAATAGCATCGGCTGATGTGGTATCGTTCTTCTTGACCCTGACTCGACTGTCTCATCTGTCAGTCTGTGCGACCTGTACGGTGCCGATGATATTGCCGCGGATGGTGCAGCATTTGGCAATACGAACGTATTCCTTTTCGATAAATGCAGAGCATTATTTGGCATGCAGCACGATTGCCTTAGTAGGCGGCCGAATCGGGGCATAGTGAAATTGCATTTTAGTATAGTTTTAGTGCAGCTTTTGCCCTGCTCCATTGTGACAACGTCGCCTCTGAAAGATAAAAGTGATATTCCTGTATACTGAATAAAACTTAAAAAACACGTTGGTCTTAAGACGGCAGTAGTTACTTACCCAAAAATGCCCATCATCACTGGCTATCGAAACAATTTGAAAAGACCATTCTGTCCGAATAAACACCGACAGATCTAGCAGAATTCCTCGAACCTTCTCAACTGTCGATATGCACAAATTTGTTATTAAAATGCACCACTTTCACTTCACTGGAAAAACTTAAAACCACTTAAAACATAAAACTATGGGATTAAACATAAAATATAACCATTGCATGTACTTATGAACGAGCTGTGTCCTTCACGCTTCAAATTTAAGTATTAAAAAAATTTGTTTTTAACTGAAATCGTAAGTTTTATTGAAATCTTTTATCATAAAAGGACCGAAAAGTTGTCTGTTATTCTGTTATGATTTTTAACAGATTTTTTAAAAGATTTTGGCTTGCTGAATACCAAATAGGCGATTTATAAAAGATTTTCAGTATGTTCGAATTTTTGGCAGTTCATAACAGATTTCTTAACAGATTTTATGGGGCCGGTTATAGCTATCAGAAAAACGGATCAGAAAAAAAAATCTTTTTCCAAATTTGACTACTCTTCAACTTCATTTGAGCGAAATATTTATGCAATTCGACGAACGTTTGTTTGAATTTTTTTTTCAAAAAGAATCAAAACATTTATGACCGAATTTAATTAGAAAATTGAATTAAAGTTTTTTTCTGATGAGATTTCATTTTTCTGAACAGCTGAATATAAAAACTTCAAAAATATTCCATTTCGTTTTTCTCATGTGTTTCGTTTTTTTTTCTGTTCCGACTACTTCAGAAATTTTTTTTCTGATAGAAAAAAAAATTCTGATGTCATAAAAAACAGCGCAAAGCTGAATTGAGATTTAATTTCTGACACAAAATTTTTGGTTGCTATAAACACTCATCAGAAAAATGTTTCAAGTTTTCACTGTTTCCATTTTTTCTGATGGATTTTTCTGATAGCTATAACCGGCGCCTAAAACAGATTTGGCTTGCCGAATACCAAATCTGTTATTCAAAATAGATTTTTTGACAAATAAAACTTTTGTATGGGAATTCATAACAGAATAACAGAATAATAGCCTATTCCCACTAACGTGATTTAGCTCAATTAATTTGATTTAGCTAAATCACATAATTAAAAATCATGAAGATTTGCCATACATTTTCAATCATTTCTAATTACGTGATTTATCTTGTTTTATTTTTAATGAGGTATAAATCACCTCGATGATTCCAGGCTGAATGATTTCATGCTCAAGTAATGAATAAAATTCATTTCAAATTCATTTCTTTTTGACAGTCAAAATTCTATTTTGTGTCATAGACGATGTTCACATTGGATTCTTTCCTCCGACTTATCTTGATGTCTATATGTTTTTTCTCTTTCGCACTTGCTAGTAAGAAAAAGACAACAAAGTGAGGCAGGATTTTCAAACCAAACTAAAAATTTATGGATTTTTTTTGACATTTGGCATATGGCGTCAAATTAATTAGGCCAGTTCCACCTTACAACATCTCACTGAGATCTCAGAGATTTTTTAAGTGAAACAAAAATGAGAAAGGAGATTTTTTTCTGAGATCTCTGAGATGAAAATATTTTGGATTCGATTTCTCACTCAGCTATTTCGACGTGACTGACATATGTAGGGGGAAGTGGTCACCCTTCGTACACGGTCACCCTACGTACAGTGAGCATTAAACTAAAACTAAACGGTATTCAAACACGTGCTAACTAATGTGCATAGACATAGTAGGTGCCGAGCTGCTCAATAAATTTTGAATCATAAGTGCAACAGATGCGGTCGCAACAAAACGTTTAGGGTTTTTTAGTGCTCTGAGTAATTTTTTTGTGTACGTTTGATGTAATATAGTGAGTAAGTTTTGCATGTTTTTTGGCTAAATAGTGATGAAGAATTGTTGATAAGAATGTTGAATTTGTGTTGTAATTATAAATATTGCAAAATCTCATTACAGTTTTTGAGAAATCGATTTTTGTGTATTGTGTACAGCTTGGGGAGCATTCGTACAGTCAAACATGGGGCTAATTCGTACGCGTACCAATGCTCCCCATTAAATTTTATTGAGCAGGTTACAATCTAAACACGAAGTTATAGTTTTATTGAAATTAAATTTAATCCTT
Organism: Sphaerophoria taeniata; assembly: GCA_943590905.1. NCBI lineage: Eukaryota > Metazoa > Arthropoda > Insecta > Diptera > Syrphidae > Sphaerophoria > Sphaerophoria taeniata. The sequence goes on from OX016540.1 coordinate 268,952,270, forward strand.
TTAAATTATTTTTTCGCATTCTATAGTAAATTGAGGTTGGTATTTTATAGAATTATTCTCAAACATAATTCGATCAAATCTTCACTAAACGTTCTAGTAAAACAATCCAAAGTGTTTTCGATCTCTAACAAGAGAATAAATTGTTGATGAGAGTAAGTCACTTAGGCCTTGGCTCTTCAAGAGCTGTCGCGCCACTCTATTTGACTCGTAAAATTAGTACCTACCTTTAACACTTATAATTCTAGAAGGTGTCCCAAATAGCATAACAAACTTTTGTAAATGGCTAACAGTCTCAGTTGATTTAAGTGTTTTGCAGGGCACGAATTTAGTAAACGCATCTACTACCATTAACAGGTATCGACTTTCACTCTTCTTCCCTGCATTAAACGGTCCCATGGAGTCAACATGTATGGTATGGAATGCGATTGGATGGAGCTCACATTGTTTTTTACCTGATGGTCTTTTGGCAACTAGACAGATTAAACAAGTCTCGACGAATTTCCTGACATTCCTAGACATCCAAAAATGTGAACGAAGTTTTGACAAAGTTTTATCCCACCCAATATGACAGTTATCTTCATGATATCGTCTCATAAGGGCCAGTCGACATTGTCGTGGAACAAAAAGTTTTTCTTCTTTCGTTTTACGATACAATAAATTGTTTTTAATCGTGTAATTTACGATTGTCTGGTCATCTTTTTCGTTCAGTTTGTCGGTAATTTCTGTAACTTCAGGATCAAGTGATTGTCCGATTTCTAGCCAGTTTCCTGCTAGGCAATTGAGTTGAAAACAAAAACAATTTTTAACGGGTGGGTTTCGACTAAAATAGTCTGCATGTTGCATACAATTTCCATTTCTATAAACGACCTGAAAGTTGAAGTCTTGCAGGTATATCCACCACCTTGCGACTCGCGGTAATAAATCCTTTTATCTTTCGTGGCTTTTAAAGCATTACAATCTGTGACAAGTGTAAATTGTATCCCTAGTAAATACGTGCAGAAGTGTTTCATAGAATTGACCACAGCAAGTGTCTTCACTATGGCCTTTCTTTTTTACAAAATGAACAACTCTTAATAACCTTTTTTGTAACTGGTTCCTTTAGCAACGCCGAACCACTGCCGAAAGTTGATAAAGATAAGATTTGGTCACACACTGTATTTAAAAAAATAAAGATCTCATACTTTCCTAATATAAACAAACTTTGAGTTATTTTTTTTTTAAGCAGAATTAGAGGTAACAATGGGTCAAGTAGTCAAGTTGAATCTATAATAAGTAAGTTAATGTTTTAAATTTGGTATTTGACAAATAAAAAGGAAGCCAAATTAACTCCTGTATGAATCCTCCCCATGTCGTACGAATGTGCCCCATGTGCTGTACGAAGGTACCCCACGGGTGGGGAGGATTCGTACAAAAATCTTATCCCATTAAAATGGCTATAACTATTTAAGCCTTCGACTTAGCATTGTAATTTTTTTTCGTAAAGTGTAATAATATATATATTATAGATACAGTCCATTAACTTGAAGCTGCAGTGAGTAAATAAATAACTAAAAATTAAAAAGTAAAAACTGTACGAAGGGTGACCACTTCCCCCTACAATAACAATTTGTAAGGTAACTATTTTATCTCAATGAGAATTGAGAATTATGTTCCACCAAATGATTTACCTCAGTCAAAATGACATTGAGATCTCATGTGGCTTTTCTTACAACCCAAGAATTGATCAGTGACGTAAAAGTGGTAATTTTTTTTCCCTTAAACGCATTTCTTTCACAAAGAAATTTAATTTTTTTCTCGAAGGATTGATTTCTCTTGAATCTCTTTTTGGAGACGGATTTACACATGATTGTACACGGATTTTACATATATATACTACGTGTTTGACATTTCTGAGTTTTCTCAGACAACAAAGACATTCAAAACAGGGATTGATTCGTTTTTGCAGATTTTTTACACGCCAAAAAACATTGAATATCAGTAGCAATTCTTCTTTGTTCTATGAAAAGCCACATCAGTGAAATGTTGTTAGGTGGAACTGGCCTATTGTCAATTTATGACAACTATAAGACGTCAAAGTGAGTCTGGAGCGTTCACACTACTTTTGTATTTGAACACGACGGATTGGCCTTACTTCAAAATAAGTCGGCGGAAATAGTCCAATGTGAACATCGTCATACATTGATATATTTTATTGAAAAATTCAAAAAAATGTCAAGATTGTGATAAATGTCAAGCTAAATTAAGTAAAAAGTTCAGTGGGAACGCTTTCTTGATTTATAAATCAAATAAGCTAAATCAAGTCGGTGGGAAAAGGCTATAACAAAATAAAAGATTTCGCCGAATAGCCCTAAATATTTGTAGATTTTTTTGATGATTGAAAAATCGGCTCTCAAAACTCAAATTTACTTGTGAGATAATAGGAGCCTTTTATTCACTCGAAGTTGATATCAACTTGAAAATTTTATCCTTAAATTTTGATTTAAATTGTCTTCAATAAAGGCTGTCAACATTAGTTTTTCTCAACTGCCAAAAAACGTATTAAGATCATTAAACATACCAACCTACAATTTTCTGTCAGATCTTGTGTGGTTTCTGCATTTAATAAACCACTCTTTTTTTTAATTAAACAAATATTAAAGTTATCTTGGCAAAGCGAAGAGAAAACTATGAAGACTTGGACTTTGAAAGCATGGATAGAGTAGGGAAAGAAAAAGTTTGAAAATCTAACGGCTTATGCACTATCTGTGTGCACACAATTATTTGTTGCGTTTATTTCAAGGGTTTATTCTCTTTCCCATGATATTTCTTTGATTAGTGGGTCTTCGAACGCACAAGTAGATTCATTTTGGTACTAGATATATTATATTGGTAATTCCTAGAGAACATTTTTCCGGAGGAGACTATTATCTCAGGAATATATGTTTCATTATGAAGAGGTAACTGTCTTCTTTTTTCTTTTTGATTCAGAATTTCATCGCGCAGTTGCTTTCACCGTCTCCAAAAGCGAAAAAAATTATGTTTTTAACATAACTACTCCAAACTGCTATGAGCTTCCCAGTGGATACTACTTTCAAATTCAAAACTCTGAAATGAAAGTTACGTAACTAAACAAAAATAATCGTCATCATGACTTTACAATTCAACTCTTGAGGTTGTCAACTGCAAAGGTTCACAAGTAGAAAAAAGTGAAGAAAACGGCTGCAATAACGGCCTATAATTCTTTTTCGCTAACTTCCCACTTTTCTGATGGATTGATATTTTAAAGTTATCCAAGTTGTCCCTAAATTATAAGTTTAACAATGGAATTGTACAGAAAATATCACTTCAGTTTTGAAAAAGTTGAATGCTATTATGTGACGAAGGTTTTTTGATTGAAAAAGTCGGGTTTTTTACAGTTCTATTTATAGTAATTCCACCAGTTGAATTTTACTTATTTCATTACAAAATATTTACAGCCCTATTAATAAAAATACCCTATCCACTGGATAACACACGTTATAGCTAGCACACGGATAGGGAAATTATTCATTTAATAAAAAAGTTTAACAATAAACATATTTTTTCCTCGTGTTACATATTCATTGAACAGCTCCAAAATGTACTATAAAATCTAGTATTTTTCTTCGAGTTTGAATGTTTAATGTCATTAATTGATTGTTTTTTGATTATTTAAAAATAAAAATAAGCGACAACATTACACATTATTAGCCACCTTTCATTTTTAGTTTGACAGGCCAGCAACGAACAACCGTCAACAGTTGATTTGTTTTTGTATAAAATTACTTTAACATGTTCTAAAATTAGGGGTTGGAAAATTTTGCATTATAGGCAGACCTCATATGTGGATGCAGAAGAGGTTATTTCCCACTCCTATAATATTTCTATAGTTCATGGCTCTATTATTGCCAAAGCCTCCCGACCCATGCCACCACTAACAAATATCCCTGATCGGTTTTTTTCGGTTTTGGCCGAGAAAATCTCAATATATCGATGGCTAATAATGTTTTTCTTAAGTTTGCAGGCTTTAGTTGGACAAAAGCCTCTCCGGTGTTATTCCATCCCAGCGTCTAACAACCACTTGTATGCGTTTTCTGCCATTGAAAAATTTAGCAGAAAATGTAACGACTCTTGATGGGTAACGCGCCAAGGTAGTCCACGTAAACGCATAAATGAAGACATTATTTATTTGTTGGTAAAAGTGCAACAAAACACTGCTGGTTAGTTTGTTATGCACCATCACCATTTTTACTTCGTTTAACTTTTTTTTCACTTCACCCAAACCGCAACACAAAATTTTCTTCATAAACAAATTACCTTCATAAACATACTGTCAAATATTTTGAAAAATAAGATATTCGTTCCTTACCCTGCGGCCACACGAGCAAGTTCTGGCCAGCAAGTAGCGTACATATATTATTTGTCAAATCTCTATCGGTGTACTTGGTGTGACGTAGGTGGCAAAAAACTTGCTTGTCAACTTGCCAGCAAGTTCACATATTTTTTACAAGCTTACCTGCTTTTAACATCCAATTTTGAATTTCCAAGATGTCGCCAGCAAAAATAGAAATACAAAATCCTCGTTTCAACTAATTTTCTAATTTAATTTTGTTCATTTTGATATATTTGGCAAAACCTGTCAAATTACTTGCCGATTTACTTGCTCGTTTTACTGGCTGGAAAATTTGCTAGCCAGTTGACCAGCCAGTTCTAAAGCAAGTACTAAAAACTTGAATGTGTGAGTAAAATATTTGATTGTATGCCAACTTGCTAGCCAGAACTTGCTCGTGTGGCCGTCGGGTAAATCGGCAAGTAATTTGACAGGTTTTGCCAAATATATCAAAATGAACAAAATTAAATTAGAAAATTAGTTGAAACGAGGATTTTATTTATATTTTTGCTGGCGACATCTTGTAAATTCAAAATTGGATGTTAAAAGCAGGTAAGCTTGTAAAAAATATGTAAACTTGCGTCACACCAAGTACACCGATAGAGATTTGACAAATAATATATGTACGCTACTTGCTGGCCAGAACTTGCTCGTGTGGCCGCAGGGTTATACGCAAAAATCAGTGAAATAAGTTATCCGTTTGCTAACAAGTGTCATTTAAGGCTAACACACGTTTATTAATAGTCCAGACAAAATAAACATTCGACCCAGAAAAAATTCGCATAGAGCTGAAAATTGGTACAGAGCATTAGAACACCGATTAAAGTAAAATGTCAAAAGTCCCCAAAAATCCCATGCGTGCATAAAAAATTATTCAAGGGCAAATGTCGAAAATGTTGGTTTTTCATACATATCTTTGAAACGGGGGAAGCTATCAAAAAAAGTATATAAAAGGCTTGTACGCCTTGTAATTCTCTAAAAAAAATATTATGACACTTTTTTTCCTGCGAGCAAGCGTTTAGAAAATATTGCGATTTTAAAATGTGTCAAATGTCGAAAATAATGGTTTTTTGCGTATTACTCTTAAACGGTGAGTCCGATAGATAAAATTTCTATGAAAAACTTGTAGACTATGTGGTTTTCTATATAAAAACATTTTTTTTTTTTAAAGATGTCAGAAAAAAAAACATAATTTGGTCAAAACTCAAAATTTCGAATTTTTTATAATAAGCTCCTAGGCCCTGTACAAAATTCGCATAGATCTGAAAATTGGTACAGAGCATGAGGACATCTCTCTATATAAGATGTCAAAATTCCCCAAAAATCCCACTTGTGCAAAAAAAATATTCAAGGTTAAATGTCGAATATGTTGTTTTTTTCATATTTAACTCTGTAGATTTTGTTAAATATGAAAAAAACAACATATTCGACGTTTAACATTGAATATTTTTTTTGCACAAGTGGGATTTTTGGGGAATTTTGACATCTTATAAAGAGAGATGTTCTTATGCTCTGTACCAATTTTCAGCTCTATGCGAATTTTGTACAGGGCTTAGGAGCTAATTATAAAAAGTAGAAATTTTGAGTGCGCATCATATAAATGATCGCTCAAACGAAAAAAAAGGATAAAGCCAAGGACTCTACCTCATGGGTGGGTGTGGAAAAAAGTGTGGACAAGAGACAACTTTTGGATAGGAATCAAAGTTTGAAAACTGTTACTTTCGTTTTTGCAGGGATTAAAAAAATCTACAGAGTTAAATATGAAAAAAACAACATATTCGACATTTAGCCTTGAATATTTTTTTTGCACAAGGGGTTTTTTTGGGGAATTTTGACATCTTATATAGAGAGATGTCCTCATGCTCTGTACCAATTTTCAGCTCTATGCGAATTATTTCTGGGTTTGGGCTTTTTTATGTCTAATTTGTCTGGACTATAATAGGAATTCTGATTTGACATACGAGTTAGTCTTGTGTTAGGGTTATTTTGTGTTTATTAATAGGGGTGTCAATCTTTTTCGACTTTAAACTTTCTAGTAATGCTTATAATTTCGTTTCTGGATCTTCAGTGTAGGTTCAAGGTTGTAGTGATCCAAAATCATAAACGTACCAACAAATGCAGATTTAAGTGTTCCATGAAAGCGTGTTTTAAAAAATAACCGCTAATTTTTTCCCATTTTCGAGTAATTAAGGTATCGAATTAGGTGTGTAGTTTAAGGAACCTTAAAATATTTGGCAATTTAGGTAAATTGGTTACTATGACTTGAATTTAGGCGAACTATCTCACTCATTGAACATAAATGAGCTAAGAGATATGAGAATATTGATTTTCCATTTTTATTTTATCTCATACTACATGGAAGATATTTTGTTCACTAAGTTTGGGGAGTTTATTTCGTTTATGGGTAGTAGAGTAGCATTTGACTCTCGAAAGGAGTAAAATACTACTATAGTAGCAAAAACGACAGCAGTGGAAGCAGCTGCAGCAGTGGTTCGCTAGGGTAATTCTTCTTCGAATCTCCACTGAGGTGTCGTTTGTGGGATTGATGTTTGTTCCAAGGTAGGTAAACTCCTTAACTACCTCGAAATTGCTGCTATACCAACAGTGACGTTTTGTCCTAGGCGGTGGACAGATGTTGCTTTGCTCTCTTGGATCGACCGATGATGTCTAGGAGCTGGGTGGATTTGTTGAAGATAGTGTTTTCCTGCCTTGCGCACTATCTCCTTGTCTAAACCCTACGTATGTTTGGAACAACTCGGATGAGTTGTTACCCATTTGCACAATGCACGGCTTATTGTTTAGCATCATGCGGCACAGCTGGATCAGTTTGTTCTTACTTACTTACTTAAGGTGGCCCTACAGTCCGGTGTGGACTTGGGCCTCAACCAACAGTCTCCGCCAGCCAGCTCGGTCCCTAGCTAGCTGTCTCCATTTTGTACTCTAAGTCGATTGAGGTCCTCTTTCACTTGTGTGCGCCACCTGAGTCGCGGTCTTCCTCTCCTTCTGCGTCCCTCGGGAATAGTGTCGAAGGCTTTCCGGGCCGGAGCATTGGTGTCCATGCGCTCTAAATGACCGAGCCATCTGAGTCTCTGGACCTTGACCCTTCTGGCTAGGTCCACGTCGTTGTACAACCAGTAAAGTTCGCTGTTGTCAATCAATCAATGCACACGGGGCCAAAGATGACCCAAAGAACTTTTGTCTCGAAACAGCCTAAAGCACATTCATCCGATTTTGCCAAGGTCCATGCTTCTGCACCATAAAGCAGGACAGGGATGATGACGGTGTTGTACAGTTTTACCTTAGTTGCTCGAGAGAGGGCTTTTCCACTCAATTGCTTTCTTAGCCCAAAGAAACAGCGATTAGCAAGAGTAATTCTTCGTCTTATCTCAGCGCTGGTGTTATTGTCCGTGTTGATAGCGGAGCCTAGGTAGACAAACTCCTTAACTACCTCGAAGTTGTATGCGTCTATTGTGACGTTCTGTCCGAGCCGTCGGTGTTCGGTGTCCTTACTAGAAGACAGCATGTACATACTTCGTTTTTGCCTCATTTACCGCTAAACCCATTATTGCCGCTTCTGTCTCAATTCTCACAAAGGCGCCATTGACATCACTCTGTGTTCTTCCCATTATATCAATATCTATGGCGTACGCCAGAAGTTGAACAGATTTATGGAAGATAGTGCCTCTGGTGTTGACGGTGGAGTTTTGGACTATCTTCTCAAGAACGATGTCAAAGAAATCGCAAGACAGCGTATCGTCTTGTCTGAACCTTTTTTGACGTCGAAAGATTCCGTAAGCTCTTTGCCAACCTTGATGGAGCAGCGTGAGTTTTCCATCGTCATTTTGCACTGGCAGGGATGCCAAAACTTGACATAGCTTTATACAGTTCGTCTCTGTAGATTCTGTCATACGCGGCCTTAAAATCGATGAAGAGGCGGTGGGTATCGATTTGGAGTTCGTAGGTTTTTTCCAAGATCTGCCGCAACGTGAAAATTTGGTCGATGGTTGACTTTCCTGGCCTGAAGCCACGTTGATAAGGACCAATCAGATTGTTGACGAAAGGCTTCAGACGTTCACATATTACGGCAGAGAGGATCTTGTATGCGATGTTAAGCAGACTGATTCCTCTGTTGTTGGCGCAGTTCAGAGGATCTCCCTTTTTCAGGATCGGGCAAACAATGCTGAGGTTCCATTCATCGGGCATGCATTCCTCCGACAATATCTTACAGATGATTTGGTGCATGCTCCTATCTAGATCGTGCCCCGCTGCTGTGAACAGCTCGGCAGCTAGGCCATCTGCTCCAGCGGCTTTGTTGGATTTCAGCCTAGATATTGCTGTTTTCACTTCTTCTTGGTTGGGTTCACGGAATTGTTGGCTGTCACGGTGTACGATAAAAGGCTCCTGTCTGACGGCGGGGTTTTGTTCGTCGTCGCCTTTATATTGTCTACAAAAGTGGTCTTTCTAAATGCCAGCATTGACTGCGATTGTACTATGATGTTCCCTTGTTTATCTCTGCAGGCATCGGTTCTTGCTCGATGACCTTGAAGCCAGATGTTTTACCTTCCGATAAAACCTCCGAACTTCATTCCTGCTGTTGGCCCTCTCAACATCTTCGATCTGACGCTTCTCACGCTCTCTCTTTGTTTCTCCTGAGAAACCGGCGTTCCTCTCTCCTCTTTTGCTCGTAGAGCTCACGAGCAGCTCTTGTCCTTCTATGCAGCGTCGGGTTTGTATGCCTCCTGCCTGGCTGCATGGACCTGCCTGCATTCTTCGTCAAACCAGGGTTTCGTTTTGGTGCTGTGTGAAACCCAGCACATTAGAGACGGCATCTCTAGCTGCTTTCTGGCAATGTTGCCACTGGTCTTCGATACTTGATGTTGGCGGCATAGGACTCCTTAAGAGGTTACTTGACACTCGATCAGAGAAAGATCTGGCGATCTCTTGTGATTGTAAGCCGTCCTTCCGTCGATCGCAATGTGGTTAATATGGTTGACGGTTGATTGATCAGGAGACCTCCATGTTCATGAGGGAAATTTTAATGTCATAGCTAGGACATTACTCATACGTTTTGTCGAGGAGCTCTTAGAACTCGTCTTTGGTGTCGTTTTTTTTTTTTCTCTTCTGTGAGGGCTTGTTATGAGTTCATGGATTAATATATTAAATTGAAATAAAAAGAATTCGTGTTTTCAGTTGAACGATCTGGAAAAGAGTATAATTTATTTGAAAACAAAATTCAAAGCTACTAAGTATTTTTTCTTTGAATAAACAAAATTTAATTCTGAGTACAAAAGAACAACAAAGTGTTTTTTGTTTAACACCTCCACTGAATTAGATTTTGCCAAAGCGTAATCCGAGTGCAGTAACACAAGCGTTGTGTTTTGGGGCTGGTAGAGCCTTGGTCATCACATCAGCTGCCATATCTTTGGTACTAACGTTTTTTAGAATTATTTTGCCTTCATCGATTTTTTCTCTTATAAAATGGTGTTTGACATCAATGTGTTTGGTTCTGCCATGATAAGAACTGGTAAGAGCCAAATTCATAGCACTTTGATTGTCACATCGGATTGTTGTCGAGTCTGGTGAGTTTGGAATGAGCTCTTTCTGCAACATTTTCAACCAAGTTGCTTCTTGAGCTGCTGCTGCTAGCGCCATATATTCTGCTTCGGTGGTTGAGATAGCAACCGTTGGTTGTTTCTTCGAATTCCAAGAAATAGCACCATTATTGAGCAGGAAAGTATAGCCGGTAACAGAACGTCTTTCATCAGTATCGCTTGCCCAGTCAGCATCGCAAAAAGCAGATACATTGTTATCACCACTGGTATATACAAGTTTCATATCGGCTGTTCCCTTAAGGTACCGTAGAATATGTTTAACTGCTGTCCAGTGTGGTTTTCCAGGATTTTGATTGTATCGGCTGGCCGTACTCACAGCAAAGCTGATATCGGGACGTGAAACTTGAGCCGCAAACAATATACTACCAACAGCTTGTTGGTAAGGCACATCAGTCATTTCTTCGCGTTCAGTTTCGCTTTGAGGACACATCTCTTTCGTCAGTTTTTGATTAGGATCTAAGGACGTCTTCAATGGATTACAATCCATCATATTGAAACGACTAAGCATTTCATTTATGTAAAGTTCTTGGTCTAATGAAATCATTCCTTTCTTGCGATCTCTCTTGATTTGAATGCCCAAAACGAAACGTGCTTCACCGATGTCCTTCATTTTGAAATTCGACTTTAAGTTGTTCTTTAGTTCTAACTTTTGCTTTTCGTCATTTGATAAAATTAGGAGATCATCTACGTAAACTGCTACGTATAGCATTTTATCTCCAGATATTTTGTAATATACGCATGGATCAACTTTCGATTTTGACAGACCGAACTTTAGTAGTGCTGCATCCAATTTGTTGTTCCAGATGCGACTAGCTTGCTTGAGACCATACAAGGATTTTTTAAGCTTGCATACCTTTGAACTATTGTCACAAAATCCCTCTGGTTGCAACATAAAAATCTCTTCGCTCAGTTCGCCTTGCAGAAATGCACTTACTGCGTCCATTTGATCGATATCCAGGTTATATTTTGCGGCTATTGCAAGTAAAAATCGGATAGACGTATATCGCACTACAGGGGAGTAAGTTTCCTTGTAATCGATTCCATGTTTTTGAGCACAACCTTTTATAACAAGTCGAGCTTTGAATCGGGATATCTTGCCTGTGGCGTCCTTCTTGGTTTTGAAAAACCACTTGCAATCGATTGGCCTCTTCTTGGGCGGAATGTCGGTCAACACCCAAGTCTGATTTTCAATCAATGAATCAAATTCTTCTTTCATGGCTGCTTTCCAAAACTTCGCATCGCTTCGGTTCAACGCCTCTTGAACTGTTAACGGATCGTAAAGCTCATTTGACTTAGCTTGACGAGCAAAATTATCCATTCGGACAGGCTTCGGTGTACGTTGAGAGCGTCTTGGTTCAGAAACACTGACTTCGGAAATTGGTATCGATGGAACGTAACTGACATCACTCCCTGAACTTTCATCGATTTCTTCTTCTTCAGAGTAAAATGTTTCAGTTGTTGTATCACAGGCATCTGAATTGGTATCTGAGATTACTATGGTTTGTTCGGTGCTGTTATCATTTTCAACGGTAGTAGTAGTGAGATCATCAACAACTGTTTCGCCAGCATCAACATCTAGTTCGCCAACATTCACATCGATTTCACCAATATTTCCATCTAATTCAACAACATTCCCCACTGAATTCGATTCATCTGGGAATATATAGAAATAATTAGTATTATTTGCATCGATTACCTTTTTGTCCAGTCGAAAATTTTCAAAAAATATCACATCTCGACTAATGATAATTTCATTTTTATCGGGTTGATATAAACTGCGAAGATACAGTAGCCCAAGAATACGCAACATTTTGACTTCGGATCGAACTTTTTGCGACAATGCTTCGGGATGTGTACCATTGCCTTGCACCCAAAAACACGAAGGCGTCTCAGATCAGGAACTTTTCCAGAAAACGTATGTTCCGGAGTCAAACCAGATGTTGATTGACAGGGTGACCTGTTGATGACATACACAGCATTAGATACAGCTTCCGCCCAAAATTTCTTGTCAAGTCCAGCGTCAAACAACATGCAGCGTGCTCTCTCGATAAGCGTTCGGTTGGTTCTCTCTGCCAAACCATTCTGTTGTGGCGTAAATGGTGTTGTCGTTTGATGTCGAATTCCATTTTGCTTCAGCAACTTGTCAAAGGATCTGTTACAAAATTCAGTGCCGTTGTCGGTTCGTAGGATCTTCATTTTCTTGTTGACTTGTCTTTCGGTCAAATTCTTGAATTCGACAAATCTTTCAAAAGCTTCAGACTTTGCTTTCAAGAAATAGACAAACACTTTTCTGCTAAAGTCATCCACAAGAACCATTATATACCGGGCACCACCACGAGAAACGACGTCAATAGGACCACAGAGATCACCATGAATTATCTGAAGCACTTCTGTCGCTCGAGTCCCTTTATCCTTGAATGGCATTCTGGTTTGCTTGCCTTTAACGCAAATCTCACAGATCTCTTTACTGGTTTTCTTCAAATCAAATCCAGGAACACAATCTCTTAATTTCAACAGGCTTTCGAAATTAAGATGACCCATACGACGATGCCACAAGTTGCTGTCCTCTGCTTTGAATTTCTTGACATTGACGTTCGCCACCATACTCACGTCTACATTCGGTCGATTCAGCTTAAACATGTCACCAACATGCGAGGCTGTAGCAATCAATTGCTTATCGTTGCTGAAAATTTGACAGACTTTCGAATCGAAGTAAACGGAGTTCCCTTTCTTGACTATTTGGCTGACTGACAGTAGATTGACGCAAAAGTCAGGAATGTACAGAACATTGTTGATGGGAACATCTTTGACATCCTTCTGAACAGCTACTTGCAACTTCATATCACCAATACCCTTCACAGACAGACGAGAATTGTTGGCACAGACTATTTCGCTTTTAATAGGTTGATTCAAACTCGTGAGACAGTCACGCTTCATAGACATATGAGCGGAGGCACCTGAATCAATATACCAGTCATCGTTGCCGGCATTTGTTGTAAAAGCAGTGTATAATCCATGTGTCTTGGATTTGAATTCATTGCTCTTTGTGTTCTTCTTTGGACAGTTCTTAGAAATATGTCCGAAATCTCTGCATTCATAGCATCTCGGACCACGGGATTTCTTTGTCGGTTTTCGTTTACCAAAGAAAACAGCAGATCCAGCTTGATCATCTTTTACATCTTGGAGCAGTTTTGTCTTGATAGAATCTGCAGTGATAGGTGTTCCTGAGCTTTCGAGCCCCATTATCATCGGGCGATACTCGTCAGATAACCCAGCAAGCAACAAAGTGCCTACCCATTCATCACTAACATCCATAGCTAAAGACCTCAGCTTGTGGGCAGTGTTAACTATCATCGTGACGTATGCCTTGTTGCGTTAAAATTTAACGTGACCCCCACTTTTTTAACTAAATGAAAACCACTCTTTTATTAAAAGGAAATCACCGTTTTAACTAATAAATTAATTCCACTTTGATGCATTTTGCATCTACTTTTCTTTTTTTTTTAATCTGAAATAATGAAAATGCATTGTGCATAGCAAAATAGTATTTGACATTTGTCACCATCTTCACATTCACACACGAGAACGAGAGGGAGCGGGACGGCCATAGTCCTTCTGACAATGGTTCTCTCTTTCATTGTCGTGAAGATAAGTTTCTTTCACAGGTATTGATAATTGTGAACCACACTTGATTTAAACTCAAATAGGATTGAGTGATGCCAAACAGACGGACGGTCTGAAACTAAACGAGCAATGGATTTACACGGGACGTGATTTACTAAGAACGGCTGAGTGCCCAACGACCTTTTTTATATCACCAAAATAATATTTTATTTTTGTAATATGTTTCAATTCTTCTTTTAAAAAGTAATGTCAATAATTTTGTAAAGAATTTTGTATGTTTAACTGAATGGAAATTTTAATTAAGTATGCTTAAAGACCAGATGGACTCTTAAGAGTTATTTTCCAAAGTTATTTTGGACTTCTTTTCGATCTAATTATGCGATCTTTTAACGTTTGCAATTCAAGCCCATACGGGTTAATCAAGATATTGTCTACAGTCTTCTCGAATATTCGTTATAGTTATAGTTAAATTCACTTAAATTCATTTTGTTGTGGCCTTAAGGTTCATTCAGCACAATATTGTCACAATTGTGAATCATCCTCAAACTGATCGTCCGACATTGGGAGAGTTTTAGGATGACTCTCGATAACTTGAGAGAAACTACGGCGAGTAAGCAGGATCGCGAGCATCTTCTCACAAGTGGCTCTCAACTAAGCCAAATATGACTGGCCGTTGATGACGTGATGAAGATCCGCCACTCCAGATAGGCTGAAAGCGCGGCGAATTCAAAAACAAGAGTAGGCGATTTAGGACCTAGGTGAGCCTAAATCGTCACTCTTATCTGAGACTTAGAAAAGAAAAGACAAGCTGGGAACTTTAAAGGTTATACCAAATTAGAAGTTTTTTTTGAGAAATTTTATTGAGCATCCATTTTGATTTTGGGAAAATTTCGAGAAGACAAAAGGAACACTTGGACATTTTGGGAAAATTCAAAAAGTTTTTGGAGGATTGGTAACTATTAGAGAAAAGGTTGTATTTTTCTAAAATATCTTTTTTTACAAATTTATTGATTATTTTCTTTGGGTGATCGCGTATTTTTTTTTTTTAATTTTTATATTTCTGAAATTAGACCTTAACGGTCCATCTTGGTCGAATTAATTAATATTCAAAAAATTGTATTTCGATTTAGATTGAAAAGATCCGTGGTTTTAATCTTTGTATATATAGTCCTATAGTATTTCCACGCGCTTGAATTTTGTTACGCACTAAGCTGCCGTCGGGTGGCGCCACTTGTACTTTGCTGTCATTCTCTTTTTGCAGCCGACAGTCACTCTCAGAGAATCAGATTTACAGAAAGAACTGAGCAAATAAAAGAGAGGGAACAGGGACAGGGAACTTTTCTTGTTTGGTAATTTGGTTGCAAATAAGAGAGTAGAATAAACAAAACGAATGATGGCAGAGAATAAAAGGAAGGCAATGCAAGCAAAGGCAATAACAAAAGAGGCAGCAAACACATGTTATTCAAATGCCTTTATGAATTTTATACCTATGAAGGAAGTTCTTAAGGCTATTGATATCAGATCAGAGTATATCTAATACGATGAAAAACGCTAAAAACAGAAAAAAGTTCTAGTAGGAAAGAATAGTTAAAAAAAATTTCGGTCTAGAAAAATTCGAAAGAAAGAAAGAGCTCAAAACAAATAGAGCGAGCTCTGCTTGTGTACGATACATAAAATCGGAATTTCCCAAAATGCTGGTCTGGCTGATGGTCTGTGCCAAAGATTAATTATGTAGCAAGATGGGAAACTGACTTACGTTTCACTCCCTAGATCCCGCAATTTTCATATTCTTTCATTTTATTTTCTTTCCTTGTACATGAATAATACAAAAACAAAGAGATGAGGTGGGATTCTTATATTTTTGCAGTTCTCTTTTGTTTGTTTTCGGATTTTCAAATTTAACGTAGATTACTAGATTGAATTTTCAAATTGTCAAACACGTTTTTCTTAAACCCACCACGAAAATACTTGAAGGATGCGTTCCGAAGCTTTAGGCTGAAAACTTACTTGTGCCTTACATTAAGATATGTTTGAAGGCAGAAGCACACTCAAATATTTAAATACATACATAATATACTGAATTTAGGAAATATCAGGCAATTTTCATGGTCAATTTGATTCTTGTTCTCGAAAAATTGGAAAAAAAGGGCATAACGGCGAACAGGGTTGCTGTTTTTGTTTTAACTTCAACAAAAAATTAAAATATGTATTTGTCATTTTTTATTGCATTCTATAAAAAAATTCTTGTCTTACAACTAAAAAAGTGAAAAAACTTTACATTTGTAATTTGCAACCAAAACAAACAAAAATGAACCGAAAAATTATTCCGTGTTTTCATACTTCATTTTCCATCGTTTAATCTTAAGTGCGTGTCATAAGTTGCCGAGACACCGTTTCCAAAAACGAATACAACAAAATTATTTCTTGTTATTGGTTTTTTTTTTGCAAGCATCTCTGTGTTAATAAAATATATGTACTTAGCTTCATACAAAAAGTAAAAAAAAGTGTTGGAAAATAAAAATACTAAAAATTTTTGATTGTTTGTATGAATGAAAACAAGAAAAATATTTCTCTTACTTTACCAAAAAATATAGAATTTTTTTGTTCTGATTTAGCGTGTCTGCGTTTTGTGCACAATTTCTATTACCGTCACTCTTTGAAAATGAAATTTCACGAACAATTTCTACGCGTGTTTATTCAATAGCTTTTACTTACCTAATAATTTTACTCTATTTGTGAACATATCCATTAACTCATCTCTTTTTTCAAAAAAATTCAAATTTAACTGCCAAAATTATTCCCCTTTGGTGAATAGACGGATTGAAAGAATGTATTAGTGAAAACACGCACACATCTTAGCAATCCGTAAATTTTAGCTTGTAGGCAACTGTCATTTTGACAGCTTTGTTTCCCATCTCCTTACGTTATATCATCTCTGTATGAGAGTAGAATAAACAAAACGAATGATGGTAGAGATTAGAGAATAAAAGGAAGGCAATGCAAACGCAAAGGCAATAACAAAAGATCAGCAAACACATGTTACTCAAATGCCTTTATGAATTTTATACATATGAACATATGAAGGAAGTTTTTAAGGCTATTGATATCAGAGTATATCAATTTCAATAAAAAACGCTAATAACAGAAAAAAAAAGTTCTAGTAGGAAATAATAGTTCAAGAATGTTCGGTCTAGAAAAATTCGGAAGAAAAGAAAGAAAGAGTTCGCAACAAATAGAGCTGCATGTGTACGATACATAAAATCGGAATTTCCCAAAATGCTGGTCTGACTGATGGTCTGTGCATATGTTCTTGTTTTTTTATTTTAAGATCACTTTATTTTGTATTTAAAGTAATTGCTTTTTTTGCTAACAAAGCCATATAAATGAATAAAAATATAAATAATTTAATCTAAAATATAAATTAACTAATGTATGGGCTGGGATAACTGCTTAAGATATCATATATTACGATTTAAACTTCAATTATCAACCCTTGTAACATATTTTATTTGATTGAATCAGGTCACACTAATTGAGGGAGGGTTGAAATGAACAAGTTTTTATGGCATTTTTAGGGACGAATTTTCAAAAGCGAAAGATGCTTATGTTTTATCTCCTTCTCACTGTAACACTTAGATTTACCGTCTATTTTCCAAGTATGTTAAATGTGAGACCAAAAATGTACACAAAAATGAACCACGCGGAGAGTAACCTTACTCATTAATCATTATCATTATTAGATATATTCTGATTGATGTCCCTTGTTGTAGGATTTCATAATGTGTGCAAGAAAACCAATACATGTTTAATATTTAACTACAAGTAAAGGGAAAGGCCTGGCTATTCGATAGAATATTTACGCTGCAGAAATTTGTTTTCAAATTGAATATCTGGATCATTTCTTGTTTTTGCACCTTTAATGTCATTGGCGCAAAATTATAGTCCGCTAATGAACAACTTTAGTGTGATACTAGCTTAAAATGACGTTTCAAATATGACTGAAACGTCATTTTAAGCTAGTATCGCACTAAAGTTGTTCATTAGCGGACTATAATTTTGCGCCATTGAATTTGAATACTAAATTTTTTTTTTAAAGGACCTACAACCTGCTGTTTTGAAAAAAGGTGTTGGCTTAGCTAAAGTATGAAACGGGTTTAAATGAGTAAACTTTAATATTATTGATAGGTACATACATTTATTCAGTTTTCAATGAATTGGACATTTTTTATGTTTGCCTTTTTAATGCAATATTTAATGCATTAATAATAAAAAGAATACTTAAAAATGCAAAGAACAATGAAAATTAATTTGAATTAAAATACTGTTTCATCAGTCTTATGGTATTGAAATTATATGAAAACAAAAACGAATATTTTAGAATGAACAGATTTAAATTTCAAAGCAATTATTGTTTTATTTAAGGTTGTAAAATTGTTCAGTTCTTGAGTTATTCATATCAAGGTCACAACAATTCTCCCACACAATAATTCTCCAACAACTTCCAGTCTACAATCGTTGACACTCTGCCTGTAGACACTATCATTTTGACAGCATGGCACCCTTTAGAGATCCTACGAAATAACAAATGGTCTGTTTCCAATTGTTATTAAAAAAGGGATTCTGACAAGAAACTGGGGACTTATAAAATTTGTTTCTTCTTTATACCATGGAGCATTGGTCTTGTGAAGGAATTGGGATCCTATGAACGTCTTTTCTTCCTCACTTAAATCATCCATGTTATTTTCCAAGAATTGTTTCTTCCCGTACAAAGGATCACTTTTGATCCTCTTCGGGGTGTCCGAAATATTTCTTGGAATAAAACATCTTTTTTTACATTGCTTTGGTTCGGGCGCCTTACATTTATGAATGCTCCCAATCATATGACATATTTCATATACATTGGGCCAAGAGTTAATATTAAATGCTAACTTTTTGTATAAGTATATATGATGCTATCTACAAAACTATAAAAGTTCTATCCTTTCTACCTTATCTTATCTGTAGACTTATGTAACTATTCAAATTCTTTTTTTTTTATTTCAAATTTTTGCAATATAACTTTTTTTTTTCAAAACCAATATGTATTATGTTTTAACATTTCAACTTCAATACATTTCTTAAAACTAAAAATGGATAGCCACAAACTTCCCGATCGCATAATTCAGAAATCCAGAAATCCAAAACAAATTCAATGCACTTGACCTGGGACAATAACAAAATCAGTTCATTGTCCTTCATTCTCCTAAAAATTTGAAATATCGCAAGGTTTTTTAACACTACTCTACAAATTATAAGTTCGATAATAGAAATTTAGAATGTGTTAGAACCCAGCAAACATTTTGGTGAAGGTTCAGATTTCCTTCACACAATGTGAAGAATATTTGTTCAAAAAACCTTCATTTATTTGATTAAATTCTGACGATAGACAAAAAATCTACAATTTTTTACTTGCAAGACAAAACAAGTATGTTGACATTTTGTTTTCATTCATGTATGTGAGCTAAATATGAATGTACACAGGCAAATCTCAAAAAAGGATCCTGGTATATAAATGAAGAAGAGCGAACTTGCGTAATCTTTGTTTTCCTTATTTCTTTTTGCAAAGGGGTAATGATAACGGCACCTTGTCTCGAAAAGAGTGAAACATTGTTAATACTAACATTCCTGACTTCATCACAGATTTCGTTAAGAGCTGACGCGTTTAAGTAAGTAGGTACTTATATTTATAAAATATAAAATGTTCAATTATTTTCAGAAAACAAATACGTACATTATTCATTATTATTCCTTTTCTTTTGCAGAAGCACAAAGGCGAAGAAACTTGAAAAAAAAAATTAAAATTATGAATTGGTTCAATGGAATTGAACTGAAAACCTTCACTTAAACGAATCATATTATATTCATTTAAATGATTCAGACAAGATTCATGAAGTAATCATTTAAATGAATATATAGAACAATATATACGTTCATTTTAATGAAGAATTTTAAAATCCTAAATGATTCCCTTTAATGATTCAAATCGGTGTCTAAGAGCCCAGGTAAAAGAATTCAAAATGATTCTTTTCTGTATTCTTTTTCGGTCGAGTTGTTCACTTTTTTGATTTTATTATGATTCATTTCTGAATGAAAATGTTTGCTGGGAACACACAACCATAACAATAACGCATACCTACATAGATTTTGTTCTTCGTTCTTGTTTTTCGTTTAGGACATCAGCCACCAGCCAGCATTTCGGCAACATGATAAAACGACGACAAGCTTGCCACCTTGCTGAATCACGTTGTTTTTTTTTTTTTTGTTCAAAGAAACTGAATGAGACACAGTTATAAAGTTCAAATAATTTCTTTGTACAAAAGAGCAGTACAATATGACCTACCAAAACAAAACAATTCCCATTGAAAATATTTGCTATCCTTTAAACATTCCTTGAAAATGAAAACAAAAATATTAAACCATTCAAATTCTGTTGCCAATGTGGCAATCATAAAATGATATTCCGTACTTTTTTGTTCTCTTTTCTTCTATTCCAATAATCCTTTCCTTACCCACACATAAAAAAATACACCATCCTGTCATCCCAGCAAACATTTTCATTCAGAAATGAATCATAATAAAATCAAAAAAGTGAACAACTCGACCGAAAAAGAATACAGAAAAGAATCATTTTGAATTCTTTTACCTGGGCTCTTAGACACCGATTTGAATCATTAAAGGGAATCATTTAGGATTTTAAAATTCTTCATTAAAATGAACGTATATATTGTTCTATATATTCATTTAAATGATTACTTCATGAATCTTGTCTGAATCATTTAAATGAATATAATATGATTCGTTTAAGTGAAGGTTTTCAGTTCAATTCCATTGAACCAATTCATAATTTTAATTTTTTTTTTCAAGTTTCTTCGCCTTTGTGCTTCTGCAAAAGAAAAGGAATAATAATGAATAATGTACGTATTTGTTTTCTGAAAATAATTGAACATTTTATATTTTATAAATATAAGTACCTACTTACTTAAACGCGTCAGCTCTTAACGAAATCTGTGATGAAGTCAGGAATGTTAGTATTAACAATGTTTCACTCTTTTCGAGACAAGGTGCCGTTATCATTACCCCTTTGCAAAAAGAAATAAGGAAAACAAAGATTACGCAAGTTCGCTCTTCTTCATTTATATACCAGGATCCTTTTTTGAGATTTGCCTGTGTACATTCATATTTAGCTCACATACATGAATGAAAACAAAATGTCAACATACTTGTTTTGTCTTGCAAGTAAAAAATTGTAGATTTTTTGTCTATCGTCAGAATTTAATCAAATAAATGAAGGTTTTTTGAACAAATATTCTTCACATTGTGTGAAGGAAATCTGAACCTTCACCAAAATGTTTGCTGGGATATATTTCATTTTCAAACATGCATACTGTAAGAAAAAACGATCCAATGTCCAATCCCATCTCACCGTCCCACCAACCACCATCCACCACCAATAGACATTGACATGACATTGCGTATCAAATTTACACTTAAGAGTTAAGAGTACATTCTGCGAAAGAGCTACAGTGCAGAGGACTCAGAGAATGTTCTCAAAAATATACAGAAATTGTCTGCAAATGCAGAAGTGAAAAAAGCCAAAAGAGCTAATTTTTATACTGCCACTCGTGTCGCCTCGATCGAATCGTCAGCGTGCGGGTACTATAGGACTATATATACAAAGTAAATCTCATCTGTCAGTACGACACCTCGTGCGTGTTTTCATCTACAATTTCATTCGGTGGAAAATTTCATTGTTGTCGCGGTTTAATCTTTTTTTTTAATTCAAGTTTCATTTCGGAATCAGTTTCATTCGTTTTTTTTTTGTTTTCCCTCATCAAATAAAAGTGCAACAACGGAATCACTATCCTCCAAGCGTGTGTTTATCAAAGTTCTTAAAAGTCCAACTCGACGCGTTAGCCCAGAATCTTCAAAAGCTCGTTCTAGATTGTTCCATGCTTCTTTCGCAGTTTTCGCAGACTGCACATGTATATAATTGATAGGCTCAATCAATAAGATTATTTTCGCTCGGGCTTTCGTCACTTTTTTGGCATCCAGTTCTACATTAGCTTCATACTCAATGCAATCCCAAAGGTCTTCCAGTTCGAGGTACGTCTTAACTCCAAACTTCCATGAATCCCAATTTTCACGGCCTTTAAGTTTCTCAATGGACGGGAGAATGTTCTGGGACATCTTGAAATTTTTTAAATATCCAATATCCAGTTAATGCAAAAATCGTTAACTTGAATTCTTTTATATAACCAAGAAATATTAAGCATGGACTGGGCCCATAACCTGTTATGAGTTCATGGATTAATATATTAAATTGAAATAAAAAGAATTCGTGTTTTCAGTTGAACGATTTGGAAAAGAGTATAATTTATTTGAAAACGAAATTCAAAGCTACTAAGTATTTTTTCTTTGAATAAACAAAATTTAATTCTGAGTACAAAAGAACAACAAAGTGTTTTTTTTTTTAACAGGGCTGCGCCCATATTAGGCTACTGTTGCCGAATTTAGTCTGATGCGTTAGCTTACACATTTTGCCTGAGTCTGCTTTCCACGATGAATCCGCATCCAAAAAGCCGATGTTGTTGCGCTCGGTAG
Source organism: Sphaerophoria taeniata (assembly GCA_943590905.1). NCBI lineage: Eukaryota > Metazoa > Arthropoda > Insecta > Diptera > Syrphidae > Sphaerophoria > Sphaerophoria taeniata. The sequence goes on from OX016540.1 coordinate 268,974,533, forward strand.
CAATTACCATAGTGGGTGTCACACTTTTTCATCCTCTTTTTGCCCGGTCGATACCATCGCCTTTCCTGGATAGCGGTAATATCTGCTTTGTAGCAGTTGAGGGTCTCCGCTAGTTGTTTGGCCGCACGCGGTCTATTAAGGGACCTAACATTCCACGTGCATACCCGAATTTCGTTGTCCTCTATAATTTACTTGGGTCGTCATCAGTGTAGCCGTCCGTTTCCGAGGCCTGTTGTTGCTTCTCAACTAAAGGTTTTCTACGTAGTCGGGAAGTCACCCCGACGTACAATCCCCAACCTCATCAAAACACCTCCTCCATATTCAAAGAGTTTCGCAGGTATGCCATCCGACCCGGTGAACTTGTGATATTTTAGTTTTTGGATGGACTGGGTCTTCATTGACTGGTTTCGCTTCTCTTGCGTCATTGCCTAGCTCGAAATTATGCGCTTTTAGCAGCTGCTTGAAGTGGTGATTGAAAACATCTAAAAATCCTTATACTAAGTGGACTAAGTTTCCTTCACTGTTTCGAAGATCCTGTGAACCGGATCTTTGATAGGCTCTCTTCTTACATTTCCCATAAAAAAATCAAGTTTTAAAATCTTGTCCTCTTTACAGATAAAAAAAAACAACAAGCTACAACAACAACTTAAATTTTCGCTCGAAAAAAAGAAAAGAAAAATACCCGAACCGAACAATGGAGAACCGCAAATGCTTTAACGCCATCCGTAATGGCAATCTAAGCGAAGTCAAAAAAATCATAAGCACCCTTGGGCTATTACATCCAAACTTCTGGCAATCCGGCTATGCCTTACTTTGTTTCTCTGTCAAAAACAAACGCGAAGAAATATGCAAGTACCTTATAAGTTGCGGTGCCAAAGTCAACCCCACCAACCTAACCAAAAATAAACGGAAACATTTAGGCGAAACTCCGCTGCACCGTGCTGCCAAGAGTGGTCAAAAAGACATTGCCCAATTGCTGCTCGACCATGGAGCTTATATCGATGCGAAAAACCAATACGGCGACACAGCCCTACAGACTGCAGTCTTTCACCAACAACTCGAAATGATTGAGTTTTTGCTTCAGCGTGGAGCTGCAGTCAACGATATAAAGAATGACGGATCAATTCCTCTAAATACGGCCATTGAGAGTGGCAATTTGAAAGTTATCGAAATTCTCCTCAAGAACAATGCAAATGCAAATTATATGTCAATGTCAAACCGATCCAACGGAGATACACTGCTCCATAAGGCTGTCGAAATGGGACAAGATAAAATTGTCGAGTTACTGATTAAATACAACGCCACGATAAATGTGAAAAACAATACCGGTGTCACACCAATTTGGCAGGCAATAGTGTTCGGATACGAGAAAATCGTCCAGACACTGCTAGAACATGGAGCGAATGTCGATACCGGTCACTTTGCTGAAAACAGAACTATACTCTGCTTAGCCGTTGAAAAGGGTAATCTGAAGATTGTCGAACACATTCTCAAGCATAATCCCGATGTTGAAAACGCAATGAACAAAACATCAATCATTAAAGCTATTAGCGGCTCCACAACTAACCATAAAACCATCTTGGATAAGCTTCTGCAGTATGGTTTCTCGTATGTTGTCAATAATACTGTACTTCTCTTGGCAATTGAAAGAGGAAACAAAGATATTGTCGAGAACTGTCTTCAAACACAGGCTAAAACTTTGTTAGCTCCTGTGACAAATCAAACCTCACCGCTTCATCTGGCAATACAAAGGCAACGATTTGATATTGTTGAAATGCTTCTCAAGTATGGAGCCGATGTCAATGGCACCGATGAGAACAATAAAACTCCTATATTCTATGCCACGGTGCATGGAGATTTGGAAATGATTGAGCTGCTGCTGGCAAATAAAGCTTCGGCAACAATGTGTGAAGGTCTGCTGCTGAACGCAGTGTGTCATGCTAGTGAGGAAATGGTGAATTTATTACTAAGCCATAAGGTCAATGTAAGAGAAGTCGGGGACGGTGGCAAAACGCCATTGCACTTTTGTGGCCAGAATGAGGCATATTCTGCATTATTTATTAATCTGGAAAAACCCTCCTCGTCTCAGGTAAAATGTGAAATTGCCAAAAAACTGATTGCCGCTGGCGCCGATGTCAATGCTAAATGCAACGATGGAAAGTCAACTTTGCATTATGCTTGTTTGAACAGCTACGACCATTTGGTTAAAATTCTTTTTGAGAATGGTGCGAAGATGTTTGCTGATTGTGCAGGTGAAATGCCGATGCATTTAAACGCTTATGCTGGTAATATAAGCATTTTCAATACTCTGCTGAGTCATGGGGCCGACGTGAATGCGAAAAACGACGAAGGAACGACACCAGTTCATGTTGCTGCGCACGAGGTAAGTTATTTTGTGAATAAATTTTGCTATAAATTTTTTACTTACTTAAGGCGCTAAAGTCGGTTGTGGACTCGTCCCTCGGGAGTAGTGTCAAAGGCTTTCTGGGCCGGAGCATTGGTGTCCATCCGCTCTAAATGACCGAGCCATCTGAGTCTCCGGTCCTTGACTTGACCATTCTAGCTAGGTCCACGTCTTTGTACAACCCGTAAAGTTCGCTGTTGTATCTTCTCCATTCCCTATCAATGCACACCGGGCTAAAGATGACCCGAAGAACTTTCCTCTCGAAACAGCCTAAGGTACATTCATCCGATTTTGTCAAGGTCCATGCTTCTCCACAATACAGCAGGACAGGAATGATGAGAGTGTTGTACAGTTTTACCTTAGTTGCTCGAGAGAGGGCTTTTCCACTCAATTGCTTTCTTAGCCCAAAGAAACAGCGATTAGTAAGAGTAATTCTTCGTCTTTTCTCGGCGCTGGTGTTATTTCCCCTGTTAATAGCGGAGCCTAGGTAGACAACCTCCTCTACTACCTCGAAGTTGTGACGTTCTGTCCGAGTCGTCGGTGTTGGGTGTCCTTCCTCGAAGGCAGCATATACATACTTCGTTTTTCCCTCATTTATCGCTAAACCCATTTTTGCCGCTTCTGTCTCAATTCTCACAAAAGCGCCATTGACATCACGCTGTGTTCTTCCCATTATATCAATATCGTCGGCGTACGCGAGAAGTTGAACAGATTTATGGAAGATAGTGCCTCTGGTGTTGACGGTGGAGTTTTGGACTATCTTCTCAAGAACGATGTCAAAGAAATTGCAAGACAGACCCTTTTTGACGTCGAAAGATTCCGTAAGCTCTTTGCCAACCTTGATGGAGCATTGTGAGTTCTCCATCGTCATTTTGCACTGGCAGGGATGCCAACACTTGACATACATAGTTTTATACAGTTCGTCTCTGTAGATTTTGTCATACGCGGGCGTAAAATCGATAAAGAGGCGGTGGGTTTCCATTTGGAGTTCATAGATTTTTCCAGGATCTGCCGCAACGTGGAAATTTGGTCGATGGTTGACTTTCCTGGCCTGAAGCCACCTTGATAAGGCCCAATCAGATTGTTGACAAAAGGCTTCAGACGGTCACATATTACGGCAGAGAGGATCTTGTAGGCGATGTTAAGTAGACTGATTCCTCTGTAGTTGGCGCAGTTTAGAGGATCTTCCTTTTTCAGGATCGGGCAAACAATGCTGAGGTTCCATTCATCGGGCAGCATTCCTCCGACCATATCTTACAGATAATTTGGAGCATGATCCTATCTAGATCGTGCCCCGCTGCTTTGAACAGCTCGGCAGCTAGGCCATCTGGTCCAGCGGCTTTGTTGGATTTCAGCCTAGATATTGCTGTTTTCACTTCTTCTTGGTCGGGTTCGGTATGATAAGAGGCTCCTGTCTGACGGCGGGGCTTTGTTCGTCTTCGCCGTTATACAGTCTATAGAAGTGGTATTTCCAAATCCCCAGCATTGACTGCGATTCAGCGTTAACCATATACTAGCAGCAGCAGCACAGTTCATAATTTGAAGGAGAGGTTGTTTCATAAATGCCGTTGAGATAGTTCTTCTTGCCTTCGCATCCAACTTCTTCCATGCTAACATTTCATTCTTCAATAAGTGGCTTTAGTAATGGCGAAAGGCACTATCCTGGCTCAAAGAAAACGTTATATCTTGCAAGGATATACGTATCTTCTCAGATAGCTAAGCCTCTCTCAAATCTCTCGCGTCTAGCAAACTCTATCACAGTCCACGACTGTCGATCATCTCTGAATGAGAAGACAGAATAGTTTAACATTTGCCTCATTTGAGTACCGGGCCACAAGGACATTCCGAGAAATTGCAAAGGTGATGACGTCGCCAAAAACAAAACACTTCTGCCCACTGTTAGACAGATTATGAAAACAATTACACACGAACACCTGGCCCGAGGCCTTAATTTCGTGGTGGATTGATTTCCAATCCACTCCATTTTATATGCATGAATTACATGCATATTTTGGTGTATTGCCTTGTAGATAAGGGAAAAGGCACAAAATTAGTCTTTTACATATGTCCCATTTGCCATAGACTTTGTCTTCCACCAATTCCATTTTTCTCAAGTACCAGTTTGCTTTTCCCGATAAAAAAAGCCATACTGGTAAATGTGTTTTTATCTATGTAACTGAGCTTAGAGACTAACCACTCAGTTACCGAGAACGGATTTCTCGTTAACCACAGCCACTCTGAAACTCCCACAAGGGGGCCAACCGCAACTGTAGTTGAAGATTCAATTAGAATCCGGGCATCAACTACCCCAGAGTACCAGTTTTTTCAGAAGACATGGTCGTCTCTTTTGTTATTTTGTACTCCGTGAATGTATGACATTATCATCATACATTCTATCGGATGTGTGAAATTATCACACATCCGTACAAACCAAAAGGATAGTTTTCCAGCTTCGTGACTTATCGGCTCACAGGAACACTGGTGTCCATTGTCATGCAGTCTTTTATCCAGAAAAGAGTTGGGTGACCAATATGGAAGACTGCATGACATATTGCCATGCAACAACAACTTTTTATAAACACTCATTAGTGCCTTATTCTATCACAATGATATTCAAGTACAGTCTCATTAATCACGGCGTTTGGGTAAAAAGTGATTTTGATACATGTACAATAAAAACGTAGGTTCATTCGCCCTGACCGGAGTCAGGTTGACGCTCTGCACCACTTGGAGGTTGAACCTTCCGCACATGAGCGGCAAGAAATCTGTACTTGGAATTGCAAGCAATCCTTTCCAAACCCTTACCCACTCTTCGCAGAGCGCCCACTGTTAGACAGAGATACAACATAGGAACATTACTTACAGCATGCATACACCTTTTCAAACAGGGTACCACCTGTCTCGCAACTAAATAAATATGGCCAAGTATAGGCCTGAAACGGTCAAAAGACAGGCTTGATTTCCCTGAGCAGACAAAGTACGAGGTGTGACAAGTAAGTAATGAGACTGATTCCATTAAAACCGTATAGCAAAGCTGGAGTGATTACTGCCACAAAATAGAAAACATAAAAGAATCCGCCAGGCTTAGTAAGATTCTATCGAAAGACCATTCCTTCCTTTCTTAAAAAATCTGGCGATTCCTGTGCAGCCTCTCCTGCAGAATCCCTAGAACTGCTGTTGGCGGCGCATTTTCCGGGTTGTGAGAATAACAACCCTCAAACTCTTAATTGTAATGGCGCGTCGACGGCGGATCGATACCTTGATAAACAAGGAAATTATTGCATTTTCCCCGTACAAGTCTCCAGGCCTGGACGGCATAATGCCGATCATGCTTCAGAAAACGCAATTGCTGGCGATTCCTTGGATGGATATGATCTTTAAAGGATGTCTCTGTCTAAATCATGTTCCCGAGTCTTGGAGACATGTTAGAGTAGTTTTTATCCCGAAGGTTGGCAGGCGAGGACATGAATCAACGAAGGATTTTAGACCAATAAGCCTTACTTCCTTCGTGCTTAAGACAATGGAGCGCATTCTTGATTACCATATCAGAGGCATTTTAGATGTATGTCCTCTTGAGAGTTCTCAACACGCTTATCTTAAGGGCAAGTCTACGGAGACAGCCCTACATGAGGTAGCGCGTACAGTTGAAAAAACCATACATTACAAAGAATTTACTCTCGCTACCTTCTTAGACATAGAAGGAGCTTTTAACAACGTCTTAACAGAATCTATTCAAGAATCACTAGTTGATCAGGGTGTAGAGGACTACATCAGAAATTGGATTATATCCATGCTCAGTGATAGAAGAATTCAAGCTACCTTAGGGAACAAAATTCTTATTAAACTGGAAAGTTGTGGTGTGAAGGCCGTTGCTTACGCAGATGATTTGGTGATACTGGTATGAGGAAAGTTCACTTCCGTGATCAGTGAGATTACGGAGATGGCATTGCTAAAAGTAAGCAACTGGGCTACAAGCTGTGGCCTGGGTGTCAATAAAAGCAAAACTGAACTGATGCTCTTTACTACGAAAACAAAAGTACCACCCTTCACCCTCTCCCGCCTCAACGGTGAAACTCTTTCCTTGTCTTCCAGCGCTAGATATTTGGGAGTAATACTTGACCCAAAGTTAAACTGGAAATTAATATCGAAGAAAGGGTCAAGAAAGCCAGAATAGCTTTCTATGCCTGCAGTAAAACCTTTGGCAAAAAGTGGGGCTTGCAATCGAAGATAATCTTGTGGACGTATACAGCCGTGGTCCGTCCAATCTTGTCCTATGGTTCGATTGTTTGGTGGCCCGCGCTTAGTAAAGCCTACAATATAACTAAACTAAAAAAGGTTCAGAGAACAGCTAGTGTTGGCTCTACTGAAGCTTTGCGCTCATGTCCATCGGACGCCCTAAACGTTTTTCTTTTTCCTCTTACCAATAGATCTGCATATCAAATATCTAATATCTTGCAGCGCGTTGAGACTTTGGGAATCGAATAGTTGGTATTCTAGGCCCTATGGTCATAGTAATATTACTAACCTCATCCCAGCGGACATCCTTTCGACAGAAACCGACTACTGCACTCCTACTATGGACCTCAGTGCGGATTTTAAAGTAATCATCCCATCTCGAAATGAATGGGATGATGACTTAGTGACGAGAGGCTTCGACACAACTATTTTCACTGACGGCTCGAAGATGGAGTGTGGGGTCGGTGCAGGAATTTTCTCCGAGTCTTTAAATGTCTCCAGGTCTTTGCGACTTCCTGACTTTGCTAGTGTTTTTCAAGCTGAATTACTCGCGATTAAGGAAGCATGCAAGTTACTAAAACTAGATCCAAGTCCAAACCGCAATACAGCTATTTTTTCGGACAGCCAGGCGGCTATTCAAGCGATTGGCTCGTCCACTTCATCCTCCAAATTAGTTCAACAATGCCGAAGTGAGTTAGCGGGCATGAACATTGGACTCAAGGTCACTCTCATCTGGATTCCGGGTCATAGAGGCTATGAGGGCAATGAACGTGCTGACGAGCTGGCTAGGCAAGGATCAGCCCTTCATAGCTCATAGAGTCAACATTCCTCTTGGTGCTATGGAGGGCAAGATCTTCTCAATTTTCCTCGATGAATCAAACCACAGGTGGAACAGCCTAACCAACTGTATCATATTTAGAAGGATATGGCCCACCTACAACAAATCCCGTACTAATAATCTTATTTGCAGACCCAGGCAAGACATAGCCAGGGTCGTTGCTACATGCACCGGACACTGGCCTGTTGGAGAACACGCATCTAAGCTGGGCATCCCCCACAATACTTTCTGTCGTAGTTGTAAGGACCAGCGAGAAAAGGGAACTGTTCTTCACTTCTTATGCAAGTGTCCTGCCCTAGCCAAAACGAGAGCCAAAACATTGGGAAAGTCCTTCTTCAACGACCTCAATGAGCTCTCAGAACTGGAGGTCAAAGATTTGATCTCCTTTCTAAACGCAACAAAGTGGATTTGAGGCGCACTCAAAACTCAGTATTATTTATAATCCCTCTTTTAACTTTATAGGTCAGCGCTAATTGTGTCACCGAGCTTGGCTGCTCGTGGCCACCATTTCAACTACTAGTCCCCTTGGACAACTATACAACGATTCCAGCGCGTTTTCCATGCTTCGTAACAGCCGTCACGACCGCCTGGATGTCTTTATGATATCGAAGAATCGCCATGCACTTTTACAATTTTAGCGTACGTTTCCGAAGCTGTTTTGCCCAATTTGACGCAAAATTTTATCGCGACGTGTTGCTCTTGATTTCGTTTTTTCAATTTTCGTGACAAGCACCACGAACACACGTTTACTCAACACGACAGAGCTGGCGAACCAAACAAGCTAGAGCGATGGCAAATATATCAATGGAGAGGGGAAGGGTGCCGGGAGAAGGAAAAGGGAATTTCAAGACCGCAGAGTCACTATAATCGCGGCAATATAATCAGTTTCATTACTTTATTGTCATACCTTGTATGAGCTCGACAATTGGAGTCATAACAGAACACTGCCTCTTGGGGAGACATGCTATGAGGCTGGGGGTCTACACTAATGACTTTTGTAGAAGCTGCATGGACGAGGAAAAAGAAGAAACACCTACCCCAGTAACCCCTTCTTTGATAATACCAGTGAACTGGAGTACAAATTTGTTTAATTTCATAGCTCTCCCATGAGTTACTTTCTTTAGTGATATCACAATGGACCCTTGGGGTCTAAATGAATCAACAACATCTAGCTAACCTAAATGAGTATTTTCAGTCAGGGACACTCGTCTTCTTACTTACTTTTACTTAATTAAACTCTTCGTATCGTTTACAGGGCCACTTGGAATATCTGGAGTGTCTTCTAAAGAACGGCGCCAATGTCGATGATAGAGAAAACGACGGATCCACTGCACTTCATATTGCTGCCAATAACGACTACTACGAACTGATTGAATTGCTCTTAAAGTATGGCGCTGAAATCGATGCCGAAGACAGTCATGGCTTTACTGCGCTCTACATTGCAACCAAACGGGACATATTGCAGCGCATTAATATTATTGCAAAAATTTTGATTGATGATTACAAGGGCTCCTACAACTATTACATGAATTCCGATGATGATGATTTCAATCATTCCTACATGGACCTTTTGGAACACGGACCAATCAATTATGATGGTCCCATTTTTCAATCATCGAGCAATTCAATCGCCAAGATGCTGAAAAAGCACTACATCATGATGGAGGCCGCAAACATTCCAGTTAAGAAGATCGATGAAGATCTACTACAGAAGGATAGTATTTTTTTGAAAACTTTCAAACCCAAATGTGAAGAAGAACTCGCCAAACTCAAATGTGAGAAAATTTCACCCGACACCAATGTCACATTCTATGATATTTTGGCGAAGCCCGTCGATAGGGTGGCGGTTTATATGAAAAACTCGAATCTAGACCAAGTCCTCAGAAATTATAATTTCAAAAAGGAATTTCCATTCTATTCGGGTTTGTTGAATGGTAAAGTTGTAAGAGCATTCAATAGGAAGGTCCTGTGCGAACAGGGAAGTGTGTTTTTGGATTTACTGATGGTAAATCAACGGATATGTCTGCCATATAATTGTGTCGAGAACATTTGCAGCTACCTCAATGGCAAAGATATGAGAATTCTAGGCGACGCAACGAAGCCTAAAACCTCTGTATGAGTCTTCGAAATGTAAGTCCTCCGAAGTGAGAAATCAACGGAATCTCGTTTTTTTTTATTATTCCAGTATTTGGTTTTTGAATTCGTCAATTTCAATGTTAACGAGTTTTAAGAGAGTTCATGTTTCTACGAAATTGTTTGAGTATTCTTTTCTTTTTCTTATTGTTATTTCGGATTTCGATTCCGTTTTTTTTTTTTTGTGTAATTCTAAGATAAGCTTTTTTATGAATAAAATGAATGATTTTCTTATAAACGTCAAGTTCCGCGTTGAGAAAGTTTGTTAGTTTGCTTCGAACTGGAAGGGATGGTGAAAAGAAATGAGTGGACACTTTCAAGAAACCAAATGGCGAAACACGAGTTCCAGGGACCGTTTGATGTCCCTCAAATTGGTGGTGAAAGGAAAGCTGTGTAGCTGTAGGTATATACTTACTTACTTACTTAAGGTGGCGCTACAGTCCGGTGTGGACTTGGGCCTCAATCAACAGTCTCCGCCAGGCAGCTCGGTGCCTAGCTAACTGTCTCCAGTTTTGCACTCCAAGTTGATTGAGGTCTTCTTCCACTTGTGTGCGCCACCTGGGTCGCGGTCTTCCTCTCCTTCTGCGTCCCCCGGGAATAGTGTCGAAGGCTTTCCGGGCCGGAGCATTGGTGTCTATGCGCTCTAAATGACCGAGCCATCTTGACCATTCTGGCTTGGTCCACGTCGTTGTACAACCCGTAAGGTTCGCTATTGTATCTTCTTCTCCATTCCCCATCAATGCACACGGGGCCAAAGATGACCCGAAGAACTTTCCTCTCAAAACAGCCTAAGGCACATTCATCCGATTTTGTCAAGGTCCATGCTTCTGCACCACACAGCAGGACAGGGATGATGAGGGTGTTGTACAGTTTACCTCAGTTGCTCGAGAGAGGGCTTTTACTCAGTTGCTTTCTTAGCCCAAAGAAACAGCGATTAGCAAGAGTAATTCTTCATCTTATCTCGGCGCTGGTGTTATTGCCCGTTTTAATAGCGAGCCTAGGTAGACAACCTCCTCTACTACCTCGAAGTTGTATGCGTCTATTGTGACGTTCTGTCCGAGCCGTCGGTGTTGGGTGTCCTTCCTCGAAGACAGCATATACTTCGTTTTTCCCTCATTTACCGCTAAACACATTTTTGCCGCTTCTGTCTCAATTCTCAGCCAGCTATTTTACCTTTCGGTAAAACCTCCGAACTTCATTCCTGCTGTTGGGTCTCTCAAAATCCTCGATCTGACGCTTCTCATGCTCTCTCTTTTTTCTCCTGAGAAGCCGGCGTTCCTCTCTCCTCTTTTGCTCGTAGAGCTCACGAACAGCTCTTGTCCTTCTATGCAGCGCCGCTTTGTATGCCTCCTGCTTTGCTGCAGGGGTCAAACCAGGGGTTTCGTTTTGGTGGCTGTGTGAAACCCAGCACATTAGAGGCGGCATCTCGAACTGCATTCTGGCAATGTTGCCACTGGTTTTCGATACTTGATGTTGGCGGCATAGGACTCCTTAAGAGGTTACTTGACACTCTATCAGAGAAGGATCTGGCGATCTCTTGCGATTGTAGCCGTCCGACGTCGAATTTTCTTGCAGCATTTTCTTGTTTTGGCCGTTGTCGGGATATTCGTAGCACTGCCTTGGCTACGACGAGGTAGTGGTCCGAGTCGATGTTGTCTCCTCGGAATGTTCAAACATTTAGAATGCTGGACAAGTGCCTTCCGTCGATCGCAATGTGATCAATCTGGATGACGGTTGATTGATCAGGAGACCTCCATGCTCCTTTATGGATGTTGAGATGTGGGAACCAGGTGCTTGCTACCACAACATTTCGCCCCGCAGCAAAATCGATCAGCCTGAATCCGTTGTCGGAAGTGGTGTCGTGCAGGCTGTGCTTTCCGACTGTTCTACCAGAGATGTCCTCTTCTCCCAGCTTTGCGTTAAGATCGCCGATAACAATTTTCATGTCATAGCTAGGACATTGCTCATAATTTTTGTCGAGGAGCTCGTAGAATTCGTCTTTGGTGTCGTCCTTTTTCTCTTCTGTGGGGGCATGCGCGCATATTAAGCTAATGTTGACGAATTTAGCCTTGATTCGGATCGTCGTGATGCGTTCGCTTACGCATTTGAAGCTCAAGACTTTTTGCCTGAGTCTGCTTCCCACGACGAATCCGCATCCAAAGAGTCGCTGTTTTTGCTCCCGGTTGCAATCCCCATAGTAGATGTCGCAGTTTTTCATCTTCTTTTCGCCCGGTCCATCCCATCGCATTTCCTGGATAGCAGTAATGTCTGCTTTGTAGCAGTTGAGGGTCTCCGCTAGTTGTTCGGCCGCACGCGGTCTATTAAGGGACCTAACATTCCACGTGCATACCCAAATTTCGTTGTCCTCTATACATTTACTTGGGTCGTCATCAGTGTAGCCGTCCGTTTCCGAGGCCTGTTGTTGCTTCTCAACTAAAGGTTTTCTACGTAGTCGGGAAGTCACCCCGACGTACAACCCCCAACTTGGAGTACCAGGCACTTGATGTAACTCCAAGTACAAGAGCCGGAAAAACCGCTCTTTTTACGGCCTGGGCTTCAAATAAGTCGAAGTAGTCCGTAAAGGTATTTACCAAGTAGTTCGGCCTAACTGGAACTGTAGACGCCACCGCTGATTCCAAAAAAAGAAATTTATTCGCTCGTTGGGAATGCCTTGGTGGGAACACTCCTTTGTTGTGAGGTAATTAGTAGTAACAGCCTACTCCGCTTAGACTTGTCGACCATGGGAGGCTATGCCATCGCGAAACTTGTGTTCGCAGAAGGAAAACAAGTTCCGCGATGGCATAGCTCTAAGCTTCAACGTAGTACTTACCGTAAACCGCTCCGCCACGTCACGGCTTACCCCATGGAGGCTAGGCCGTCATTGTTTAAGCTGGGGAAACTTTGATGGCTGTAGATGTTTGTTGGACTTAGTTCTCCATCTGCCGAAATTGCCCTGGACAAACAAGAAAAATGTTAAGATGAAACAGCTATTTACTCCTAGTTATTTGTTTTTATTTTAGTTTTCTTAGTTCTACTGCAACTTAATCTTCTTCTCCGGCGGTGGTTTCATATCAACATTTTCGACTTTTACATCAACATTCGGAACTGGTGCTGGACTAGACTCGGTGACATTAGAATTGTTAGGTTCCTGTTTGATGGCTGACATACCATCTTGTCCATCAGCTCGTACATTTTGATTCTGTTGCTGCTGCTGTTGTTGCTGTTGATGGATTTGTGGTGGAATTGGTGGAGGAAACTTACGAAGAAGTTCCATTAAAAGCATATCAACACGCTGCATCTGGAAAACAGTTCCACTCTCGTCTTTGGATTGAGATGCATCTTTTTTCGTGGCTGCTTTGGATTTGTCGGATACTATGATGGGATACAAACAGGATGAAGCTAACTGAGGAGAAAATGGTATTTCCTTTACTTACAAACTTTATTTGATGCAAAGTCCCAGGTGTAGCCCTTATTTGGGTGATAACGTGAGTAGTTGCTGGCTTCTTCAAACGCAGACTGAAGATTAGTCACTGTTGAAAGCTGATACCAAAAAATAGACTAACTTCATTGATAGAAAGAGTAAATACAACTCACAATGCGAGAGTTGATAACGTTAGCAAGATCAGGAGCTTTGTAGATCATTCCAGCAATAATATAATAGTCGGCCAATGGAGTTGCTTCAGTCGGGCTGTGCCGGTGCTGCTTCCGGATGACATACAAAATCGGTTCGGCTACATGCAAAAGGATATATTCGACTCCAATCATGTTGCTGGTTTGTAAACAAAATAAAAGATTGTCTCAAATAATCGAATAGGTTAGTTAATTGCCATACTTTAATTGATCCAAGCTCATGTGTTGCATCCGAACGGTTTCATTATTGCAAACCCTATCGTAGAAAGGGTTTGATTTGCGTGAAAAGTAGTCCATCACATTGGAAGGATTTAACGATGGTATCAACTGAGAATCATGCCAAGACACCCACAACGGATTCTCTTGGGTGAACGGAGCAACAAGACGATTCTGTAGCATTTTTGTTTCTATACACAAACGGGAAGAGAAAAGTAAAAAAATGATTATTTGATGAAATCTCACTTCATCGTCGCGCCACAAGTTGTCCGCGAATCTAATTTTAAATCATGCGACTGCAGTTTTTTGTTTATAATTATTTAGGGGTCAATGTTTTGTTTTTGTTTCATTTCAGAAAGAGGAAATAAATAGAATACTTGAAAGAAAATTACCTATTTTTTTATTTTAAAAATTCTTTGTTGTATAAGTTTTTTGTTGTGGAAGTAGAGAAAAGTGGTTTAGTTGCTCAAAATCGTTGGTGAAATAAATGAAAAGGTAAGCAATTGAGGCTATACACTGTATAAATGTGAATATGATTTTTTTTGCTAAAATTCTTGGTAGAATTATTTTTGGATTTGCTTTTTAATTTAACTATAGAAAATTGAAATAATAAAATCCAAATTTTTCTAATGACGTCTTCTTTGTATATGGATTTACCTAGTACTATCAAGAATGGTTTTCAAGCAAGCAAGCAGAGAACACACATTACAAACTAATGTAAAAAACTGTCAAAAAACTGTCAAACCAAGCAGAAAACCATTCTTGATATTACCTGGTAAATCCATATACAAAGCTTGATATTACCTGGTAAATCCATATACAAAGGACGTCTTGTTGCAATTGAATGTCATCTTCTGTCAATTGTCTTGACTGGCGTTCAGGTTTTGAATTTTAGCGTTGTTCATGCTAGTTTTTATTTATTTTCGTTGTTTTTCATTTGTATAAAAGAGTGAACATTTTTTGCTTTGATCACTCTGAAATCAATACTTTTTGCGTCACAGCAAAAGTTAAAATTCTAATAGCTCGACTCGATAGTCTTTGTTACGTTGATCCGCTGTTCAGAGTCTACAGCTACAGCTTTCCCCTGTGTTGCATTCAATTGTCGTGACTAATATGCGGTTTCCACTGACCATCAGAAGATTCAGCGAAGAGGATTAAGAATTAATCTCGAACTTTCTCGGATTTAGGGTAGATGAAAACATACACCCCTAATAATAAACGAAAATCAAACCTGAATTATTTTTAATCAGTGACTTAAGTGCAAAATCTTATCAATAAAACAAAAATTGAGTTAATTGACGTTACTTAACTTGTCAATTAACTAAAGGCTAAACCACAAACACGCTTCAGCTTCGGCTTCGTCTGCGTTACGATGCACCCGCTTCACGTTTGCTTTAAATGACAGTTCTACCTCCGTCATCATAAAACAGATTTGCCACTTTACTCCTTTCGAAGTAGTCTATTTCGATTTTTGAAAAACTTTGAAAATCCATTCCCACTTCGCACCATCAAGAATGTTTTGCAATCTACTTCACTCAGAAAAAAACTTACATCGATTTTACTTGATATTTCCAAAATCTGCTTCGATTAACTCATTGAGTAATTTTATGCCTACAGTTCTATTTTCATCAGGAAAATAGATAATCAACATCTGCATCTGCTTCTGCTGTTTCTATCCTTATAAACGAACAATAAGCGGACACACTTTACAAACACGAAATGTCAACCCATACACATGTAAACGCAAAGTATGAGTTACGTGATTGTATTGAAGTGTTTAATATTTTAGGCCGTGTACGACTTGCATTAAAATGTTGGTTGAATTTAACCACTAGTGTCATATTTTAGTCTGCTAGTTAAATTTTAACACATTTTATCGACCATGTAGTGTTAAAATTAAATCGAACGTCAAGTTTTTATACACATATTAACACAATTCGCACACGGCCCTAGTTGTAGATCTGTCTATATGAACTTTTGATAGTAACTGTATGTCCCTCTTTGCGTCAATGAATCCATGCACAATATAAAATACGCTATTTTCAAATCTACTTCACTTTTTCTCAATTTACTTCGCTTTATTCCCAAATCTAATGCGATTTCTTTTTTTTTTCGAGTGGTAACGCTGCTCCAAAAAACAAATGAACAAACAGCTGTTGAGCTGTCAGACAAAGCAAAAGTTCAGCATATTTGAACTACAGCTTCCGTTTGGAGTCACGTTACGTACGAAACGTGAGGTCGAAGCGTCATTGTGATAGCAAGCATTGAATTCCTATAGCTGAACTCGTAAACGTCAGGCGAAGCCGAAGCTGAAGCGCCTTTGTGATTTGGCCTTAATACACCAAAGTAGGTGGATTAACGAGTTAATTGAAGTTCTAAACGTCACACGCTTAAATGCAATTCAATGAGACAGTGTGTGTGTAAAAGTTGAGATTAGATGAGAAAGTATATGTGCAAACCAATTTATAATCTATGGTCACTACAGGGTTCTTGTTAATTGTAGTAGATTTTGGTACTAATTTTTATCTAAACGTCAATTAGCTATCGCAGGGTGCTTATATTTTTATTATTAGGAAATGTTAATTCATGCATTATCTTTTAATCAATGTTTTTGTTAATTGGTGAATTAGAAGACATATCTGCAGTTTTTATTAATAGGACTGATAGTATTATGCTAAAACACTATTCACATAAGCACGACCGACGAACGACGCACGAATGAATGAAGAAAAGTGATTTTAGATACGTTTGAAGTCGTATTTCCTTACAAATTCTCAACAAAACGATAAAAGCATAGTTTATGTTTGATTTATGGTGGATTTACATTGATCTGCATGCCATCATCTGCAAAAATAGAGGATGCAAGATACAAAACTCATACTAATGTAATAGAGAGGTAAGACCAAAATGCAGACGTCTGCACGGATGAAGATTATAGGAAGTTCAACTCATGGGGCCTGCACACACGAGACTAATTCATCCGGACTAAAATCAGTTTAGTGGGCAAGGGAAGCGAAGTGTGCAGTATGAAACGGACTGAAATTTTCAACCCGAAATTTGGTGGATGAACGAAGACTAAAACTAACACATATACAAAAGCTGACAGTTTTGGTACAAAATATATACTCACACATTTAAAAGAGGTTCACATATACATTTTTCCCCCAGTCTGAAATCATCTCTTGTGTGCTTGGACTAAAGACTAAAACCCATTTCAGTCCAAAAATTTTCATCTCGTGTGTGCAGGCCCATGCAGAAGAAAATTATGGTGAAGACGAACATGTTCATCTTTTTTATAGCGTTATCATCTGCACCATAATTTTTTCATCTGCACCATATTTTTTTGTTGTTGGCTGTTGTTGTTGGTTGTCACCGAGCTTTAAAAATTATAGCAAGTAAAAATGGGTAGGTATATGTGTACTCTTTCACTCTTTCGTGTTATGTCGTATAGCTCCCTCGCTTTACTTTTCTGCGAATTTGCAGGTGCAGACGTCGAAGATTACATGTAAATCCACCATTATGATGCATAAATTAACTTTTTAATCTCAAATGTTAATAAATTTCAGAAAACAAATTTATTCGTCGCGAATAGAATTGTAGTTGATACGAACTGCCAAACTCTATTCGCGTTCCACATCATCCACACTCCCAATCAACAAAATATTCGCGCGCGTCTAACCTCAAAAATTATTTTTGCTTTGTGTTTTGGTTGTTCTTTCGCGACGAATTAAAAACTCTCATGTGAAAGAAATGTCAAAATCGACGAATTTTCATTCATTCGTTGGTCGTTGTTCGTGATCATGTGAAGTGCTTAAAATTACTATTACCCTGCGGCCACACGAGCAAGTTCTGGCTTGCCAGTAGCCTACATCTACATCATTGTATATGAAACCACCTAGTACAATCAAGAATGGGTTTTTCGATTTTTTGCGCCAGATCGAAACCAAAAAAATAAAAAATCCCAATACAAAACCTATGTAAAAAGAGTTAGCGGTGCGCCAGAACTCAAGATGGCAGTACAATCGATTGCCAGGTCGCGGGTACTAGCTAGATAGAAATACAATGATCTACATATATTATTTGTCAAATCTCTATCGGTGTACTTGGTGTGACGTAGGTGGCAAAAAACTTGCTAGTTAACTTGCCAGCAAGTTCACATTTTTTTTTTCATTTCAACCATTTTTTACAAGCTTACCTGCTTTGACATCCAATTTTTAATTTCGAACATGTCGCCAACAAAAAAAGTAAATTAAAATCCTCGCTTCAACTAATATTCTAATTTAATTTTGTTCATTTTGATAAATTTGGCAAAACCTTTTATTTACAAATTCATTTTATAAATCTTACTGATGAAATTTCATTTTACTGAACAAATGACTGCCAAATGTCAAAATAAATTCCATTTCGTTTTACTGTTGGTGTTTCATTTTTTTACTGTTCCGGTGTCATCATTAAAAAAATTACTGATGAGATGAACAGTAAAAACGAAATTGTTTGCGGCGCGAAGGTGTAAATTTACTGATAGTTATAAATGCTTATCAGTAAAAAATTTCAGATTCCAGATGTTTCAATTTTTACTGATGGATTTTACTGATAGCTATAACTGAGGCCTAAGCTGATCAAAAAAAAAAACTTTGATTTATTGGCAACTGTCTTTGGAGAAAAAAAATTCGTTCGTTTTGACATTTGTCTTAACCCCGATTCAGATTGGGAATGAAATATTTCTTAGGTCCAGTTTACATTTTTCATTAATAAATGTACACAAAGTCCAATAATAATATAAGCGGTATTCACGATTCGGTGCAAATGGTCTTGTATCGTTGCAAAAGTGCAAAAGTGTAACATTTTTTTTTTAACAAAATATGCAGACTACAATTTTGTTACACTTTTGCACTTTTGCTACACCCTAACCCTATTGCAACAGAAAAATTCAATGCTGTAAAATTTGTCTGGTGAAGTTGACAATTCAGAAGCTGTCATTCTCTGCCAAAAAATGTTTGAGTTTGACATTTTTACTCCGCTGTTGCTATAAATTAGAGAAGGTATGTTTACGATTTACAGACAAAAATAAAATTTTGCAATCTTACACCTTTTTGTTGCACCGGATTTTGTTTTTTATTTGATTTGTTTTTGCTTCAAACTTGTCAGATATTGTTTAAATATATATTATAAGCATATACAATGTCAATATTTATTTGATTTTTTATTAAAACGACATATATATTTGAAAACGACACCTAAATAGGTGTCGAATAAAATTATCGCAAATAACTGACTATCAATTTGATATAATCAGCTTACATAGAGCAAAAACCCTGATTTTGATTATCAACTATCGCTTATCGCGTTACGTGATTCCAGCCCAGTTGTCTGGCCAGTACTAAAAGTTTGAATGTGTGAGTAAAACATTTGATTGTATGCCAACTTGCTAGCCAGAACTTGCTCGTGTGGCCGCCGGGTGACTCTACGTTTTAATCTACTAATATGTACCCCAAATCCCAGAAAAGTCGAGATTTGTTCTTAACAACATACTTCGCTTATGTCGTTTTTAATTGGCAATCTGGGGCCTATTTCAGAGCTTTAACATCAACTACAATGTAGTACTTTGACAATTTTGTTACATCATTTCTGTTTCAAAGCTACAACGAATTCTTTGTTGTACTACAGAACTGTAGCTACGGAGAATAGGCTGGAATTATTGGAAGGATGTATGATTCTGTTTCACAGCTTTTTATTTCACATTGTTGTAGTACAAACAACAATAATTTTGTACTACATTTTAACTTTGAAATTTTGTGCAATAACAGATGTTATATATTCAAAATGCAACGTTCAAAACGGAAAAACGTTAATGAAAGCATTTATTTTGTTGAAAACTTCGTATAGTTCACCAAATGCTGCACTTTATTTCTGCCATTGCTTGAAAGCAAGGAGCTTGTCCACCTTGGACGTAACCTAGAGGGACTGAATAAAAATATATGTACATTCGTAAATTATGTACATTTTGTTTGAAACAATAGTGTTTTAATTTTTTTATTTCTCGTCTCGTGTTCATTTGACATCATTTTGCGGAGGTATGTTATACAATTTTACACATGCATTTACTACTCTTCCAAAGCTGACAACTCTCTGCACTACACCACCTGTCTTGTTCTTTTCTGGGCTTCCTCCAATGGCATTTAGCGTACTTGGGTGAAACACCACTTTCTCTATACGGGTAGCTGGGTATCACTATGGACCCTTGAGGTCTAATAAGTCAATAACATCTAGACAGACAGTCCAACCTAACTTAATCATACGGATAGCGGGATTCACCAATAATAACCCTTCGTCATTCCGTCCAACCAGGAAAATTGCTCCTGACTATGTAAAAACGATAGTCAGCAACAACTATCAACAAGGAATGGAACTAAACCCTCAAATAAATATTTAATGCGTGCTCTTGATATAAAAAACTTCTCCGCAACGTATGGCTCTTCCATATGAAAATTTTGTTTTCACAAATTATTGCCTCAAATAAATTAAATCAACTACATTTTCCAGCTACATCATACTTCAGACGACATTTCCAGTTGTAATTGTGAAACAGAAAAATGTAGCTTATGGTAGGATGTAATTGATGTAGTTGATGTGAAACCTCTGAAACAGGCCCCTGGAAGTGAAAAAAAGCATTCTGAATGCGTTCAATTGGGCAAAAGTGACAGTTCTGATTTTGAAAAGAAGAGAATTTCCCTTCTGGTTTTAAAAACAGAATCAGAAGCAGAATCACTCACACATTCATAAATGTTTGCAGCACAAAAACAAAATGAAATTTGCCGCGAATACACACATGTAATACTCAACCAATACATTCTCACCAAACTTCAGATTCTTTGGAATAAAAAAAACTGTTCAATTGGGATTCCGTGCCAATTAAAAACGCCATTAATCTCGTGATTAGCGTCAGTGGAAACAGCATGTGGCTCCTTTTTTGCATGATAACTTTGACAATGCTACAACTGCCTTCTAAAGAAAATCCATTGAGGTAGCAGAAAATTGAGATTTTACAATTCATAGAAAATGAAATGTTGGACAGGGTACAGAGCCACTTTATTGAAGTATTTTCTGTTACACTGGGTTTAGGGTTTAGCAAAAAGAATATCAGTCCTTAATGTTTCTTCCTGTATTAATTCGTAGGATACCAAACCAAATATATTTTTTGTGTTAAGATAAGAGCTATGATTTTCTTATTGTGCATTTTTAGAGCACGTGTTATAACAAGAAACTCATGTTAATATTAATATTTAAAACCGTAAGTGAACATGTCTTTTCTTATATCTGTTTCATTTAAGGTCACAAAGGTCTAAATAAAATTTGAAAGAAGTTTTCAAAGATTCCTATATGTTTTGTCTGCTTCCAACACTTTTTCTCATCCTATCTTCTGTATTGAAAGGCGAAGAAAGTAAGTAAACACTTGCATACAGAATATGAAACGATAGGGGTATTCGTGTTTCATTGTATGTAATTGATTTCATTGCAGTATCATTGCAAATTTGTATTTCCCTTCTGCAAATCACAGGATCGTGAATACCTACTGTTAGGTAGACAGGACCAAAAATCACTCGATTAATTTTTCTCTCGAAGCAGTCCAAAGCGTTATCATCGGATGATGTCATGGGGTGATGAGGGTTTTGTAGATTGTAACTTAGCAAGAGTGATTCTTCGTTTGGTTTCAGAGCTGGTGTTGTTGTCTGAGTCTTTCTGGCATCCGTCTCAAGGCTCACGGACGCTCCACTGATATCACGCTATGTTTTTCCCAGTATGTCAATGTTGTCTGCGTATCCTAGTAGCTGGACGGAGTTTTGAAAGAATGTGCCTCTGGTGTTGACGTTGGAGTTTTACACAATCTTTTCAAGAATGATGTTGAAGAAATCGCCTTGTCTAAAACCAAGATCTGCCGTAGGGTGAATAGGGGACTTTCCGGGTCTGAAGACCCACGGATAAGGACCTATCTTGTAGGCCATGTTAAGGAGGGTTATACCTCTGTAGTTGGTGCAGTTCAAGCGACCTCCTTTCTTGAGGTTTGGGCATACGATGCTGAGGTTCTATGCGTCGGGCATGCTTTCCTTCGACCAAATATTGCAGATGAGCTGGTGCTTGCTCCTAACGAAATGATCTCCAGCTGCTTTGTACAGTTCGGCGGCTAGCCCGTCTGCTGCAGCGGCTTTGTTCGACTTAAGTTTTGATATCGCTATCTTCATTTCGTTGATGTCGGGTGGGTGGAATTGTTAGCCTGCTTCACCCAAATTTAATGGTTCTGTATTTCTGGCGGAATTTTGCTCGTCATCACCATTATACAGCTTGGAAAAGTGGTATTTCCATATCCTCAGCACTGACTGTGGTTCCACAACGATGTTCCCATGATGGTCTCTACCAGGCTTCGTTTGGGGGTGTATAAGCCCTTTTTGTAAAACTTTCGAACCTCGTTCCTGTAATGACATTCCTGTATCTCCTCGATCGCGCACTTCTCATGCTCCCTTTTTTTCTTTCTGAGTAGTTTGTGTTCCCATCTCCTTCTCTGCTCTTAAAGCTCACGAGCTGCTCGAGTCCTTCTTTGCAGCGCCGCTTTGCATGCCTCTTGCTTAGCTGCATGTGCTCGCTAGAACTAATTGTCAAACCAGGGGTTTCGTTGTGGTGGCCGAGTAAACCTAGCACTTCAGAGGCAGCATCTCTGATGATTGCTTGAATGCTTGGCAGTGCTGCCACTGGCTCTCTACATTTTGTGCTGGCAGCTATTATATCTTTTATTAATAAAAGTAGGTAAATCTATAATTCATATAATTCAATATTAATTCAATATTTTATTAATCTACAAGTGGACACGTCTTTGTTGGTTGGAGGTCAGAGCAAAAAGAGAAAGAAAAAGGAAGTGTATGTCAGTTGTCAGATTGACAAGCAACACGAAAAGAAAGTGTTCCGAAAAAGGAAACCATGAAGGTGTTACCACAATACTTAATTGAAAATACATAACAACTTTCCCCCTTTTTGCTTAAACCTTTACAAGGTATGTAACCAACTTACTTATGTTTTAACTTATCATAAATCGAAAATGTAAAACGTTTAGGCTTTTTCTTAATTCTTTGCGACCTTCTTAATGTTGCTTTTTGGACTCCTGAACCGGGTTCTTTTTGCAAATTACAATTTTCTTTTTTAATTTTGTCGCAATTAGATTCTATATTACAATTTTTATCATTCGCATTAATTGTTTTTGTTCGTAAATAAATACTATCCTTCAAATATTTTTTTCGCAATTGGTTTTGATGAACTAAGCGGATGTTGTTGTTAATGTTTGCCAAATAAGTTAGCTTAATTATTATCTTTACAATTTTAGCAGGTATCCAACGACAAAAATGTTTAAAATGATACTGATACATAACCTCTTCTCCCTCTACAAAAACAGAATCATATTTTTGAACTTGATTAGCATTACAATTTTTAACAGTAGGAACTTCAGAATTTTCAAAACTACATATTTTCTGCAAATTATCATTCATCTTAATACTATCTAACATTATTTTCGGTTTATACGAGAAAAGCAATTCCGATGGCGTTTTCGAGGTAGACGAGCATATAGTATTGCGATTATGATGTAAGTACTTGAAAATATGTTCTTGAATTGATAAATTATTACCGTGGTCTAGACAAAAACGTTTCAAACCTTTTTTGGCACTTTGTACACCGCGTTCTGCTAATCCGTTAGATGCCGGGTGATAGGGCGGAGAATGTACAAGCTGAATACCTTTACACTGACAAAATTTACTAAAGACAAAGGAATTAAACGGTGGTCCATTATCCGAGACTATTTTCCCGGGAAGACCGTAAGTCGAAAAAAATTCGCTAAGAACTTTAGTTACAGCCTCTGCATTTGTAGACTTCATTAATTTAATTTCACAAAATTTACTGTAAGAATCTACTAAAATAAAAAACATTTTCCCTTTAAAATGAAAAAAAATCGACGTGAATCCTTTGGAAGGGATATGAAGTTTCTGGCCAATTTGTTGTAACTGTTTCTTTCCTTACATTCTGAGTTTGATCACAAACATGACAACTTTTTACTTTGTTTTCAATGTCTTTATCACATAAAGGCCACCAAACATAAGACCTGGCTAATCTCTTCATACTAACAATACCAGCATGATTATAGTGAAGCATATTCAAAACTCTATCCCGAAGACATTTGGGAATTGTTATACAGTCACCATAAAAAACACAACCACTGTCCGTAGACAAACTATTTCTTTTGAGGTAGTAAGGGTAAGGCATTAATTCGTCTTTTATAGGCCTCGGCCATGCCTTTAGTAATGACTCATGAACTGACTGTAGCACCGTATCGTGATTGTAGTGTTCCAAAACTGTTTTAAAATCTATAAACGGTTCTTCGGACTGAAAAAAATTAATGGGTGACTCTTCAATCTCTGATCTATCAGGAAGCGGAAGACGCGAAAGAGCATCTGCGTGACACATTTGGGAACTACGACGGTATGAAATTTTATATTTGTACATGGAGAGTAATATTGACCACCTTTGCAGACGAGCTGCAGCTACTGGGGTTGTGCCTTTTTTTGGATTAAATATCTCCTTCAAGGCTTGATGGTCTGTATAGAGTGCAAACTCTTGTCCATAAATATAATTATGAAATTTTTGCAAAGCAAAAACAATTGCAAGAGCTTCTCTGTGCAATTGAGAATAATTACGTTCAGCTCGACTCAAACTACTCGATGCGAAGAGAACTGGGTTTTCAACACCTTCAATCTCGTGCGACAAGACTGCACCTACCCCATAGGGACTGGCATCCGTAGCAACTATAATTGGTTTAGAAGGATCATACAACGCAAGAATATTATTATGAAGCAAGAGGTCTTTACTTTTCTTAAAAGCTTCCGAGCACAGCTCAGACCAAACAAAAACTGAATTTTTCTTTAGAAGGCTGTACAACGGAGCCAGTGTTGTTGCTAAATTTGGCAAAAATCTTCCATAATAATTAAGCAGACCGAGATACGACTGTAACTCGACAACATTTTTAGGTGGTGGAGCTTCTACAATGGCTTTGACTTTTTCTTCATTGGGACAAATTCCTTGTTGTGAAATTGAATGACCTAAATATTTCACGCTCTTTTGTAGAAACTTTGACTTTCCTAAATTTATTCTTACATTATGACGACTAAAACGGCTAAGCACTTCTAACAGATTTTCTTGACAGTCTGCCTCATCAATACCACCAATAATAATATCGTCTAAATAGCAAAAAACAAATTTTAAATTTGCTAAAATTCTATCCATAACGGACTGGAAAATAGCCGGAGCCGAGCTAACTCCAAGAATTAATCTTGTGTAAGCGAAAAGACCCTTTAGCCTATTAATCACAAGAAGCTCACGAGATTTTTCTGAAACTTTCAATTGCTGGTAAGCGCCGGTTAAATCCACTACACAAAAAACTCTACAGCCAGCGAACTGAGCAAAAATGTCTTCGATTTTCGGAAAATTATAGTGGACCGTTTCGATGCATTTGTTGATGGTGACTCGACAATCGACACAAATGCGAATGCTGCCATTTGCCTTTGGAACAATGACAATTGGGCTGGCCCAACGACTTTGAGAAACTGGTACTATAATCCCTTCATTTACCAACCTATTCAGTTCATTATCTACCATTTCCCTTAACCTGTATGGCACACTATACGCTGAGTGAAAAATCGGTGTTTGGTCTTCTTTTAGCACAATATCCGCCTCATACCCGACAATTGGTGTATTTAATTTAGTGCTTGTAATACCCGGAAAAGTTTTTTCTATCTCATTAACTAAATTTTTGCCGCAACTTACTTGGTTTATTGCCTCAACACAAAAAACGTTTCTCCAGCTCGGAAACAAAAAATCAATCCAAGAACGACCCATAATGCTTTTTGACGGTTTATCTCCTTCGATAATTATAAGGTTCAAAAGATGCTCTCTACCCTTGAGCGCAACCGGAACCTTCACCATACCGATTTCCATAATAGGACTACCTGTAACTGTACAAAGTTTATATTGAGATTTTTCTAAAACGAAAAGACTACTTAATTTTTCTCTGTACTCCCTTTCACTCATAACCGACTCTGTAGCCCCTGTATCGACCTCCATCTCGACGTTGATGCCGTTTATTTTAACGATGCTGAACACTGACTGCTTATTTTGCTCTTCTTGAACGCTGTGAATGACTTTGATTGACTTGCTGCTTCTACACACGAGAGACGTGTGTCCGACTCTCCCACATGAAAAACATTCCCATTGTTTGGCGGGACAGTTCATCTCATGGTGATCTCGGCCACATCTATGACATCTCTTCCTTTCTGACATTTGGTTTGGGACCTTATTCGAGGACGGTTTTTTCCATTTTGGGTTAGGCACGTGATTTTTTTGACTGGCCTGATTTTTGGATAGCGGTTCATTACGTGGCCTGATGAAATAGCATGCAGTGAATGAGGATGCATATTTTTTGATGCTTTTTCTGAAGCTTCCATGTTCAAAGCCTTTTGACAACACTTTTCGAAATCGCAACTATCATCATTGAGAAGACACAGCTGGATTTTTTCGTTGCGAAGACCAATAATAAATCGATCTGTTAAGACATCATCCAAGATGCACGACTTGTTACTTGACACGTTGCTGATCTCCGTGGCGTTAGCCTTTTCGTCTCTTACTTTGTCCAGAAAATCTCCAAACTGACAGGTTTGTACGAGCGACTTCAGACGGATAATATAATCTCCGATCGGTTCTCCTTCTTCTTGGCACGCCTTGTAGAACTTGTACCTTTCAGCTCTTTTATTTTCAGTCGGCGCAAAATGCGCTCGGAGCAATTTAATAATAGTCTCGAAGTCCTTCGTACTCGGTAGGTCTGGGACTGTGAGAGACATGAGAATCTCGTAAATCTCAGCCCCAATTACGGTGATAAGCAATGGTGCGAGCCTCCTCGGGTAATTTATTAATTAAAAAAAATTGACGAAGCCTGTCCTCGTAGGCTTTAAAATTACCTCCCGGTAAAAATGGCTCAATGTTCTCGACTAATGGTGCCATGTTCCGCTGCACGTGCCTTAACCTCCAACCACTTTTTTTTTTCTTTGGCTTAGTTATAACTAAAACTTTTTGACTTTTTTCACGCGGACTTAATGAGTTTTCCTCGTCGCCAACTATTATATCTTTAATTAATAAAAGTAGGTAAATCTATAATTCATATAATTCAATATTAATTCAATATTTTATTAATCTACAAGTGGACATGTCTTTGTTGGTTGGAGGTCAGAGCAAAAAGAGAAAGAAAAAGGAAGTGTATGTCAGTTGTCAGATTGACAAGCAACACGAAAAGAAAGTGTTCCGAAAAAGGAAACCATGAAGGTGTTACCACAATACTTAATTGAAAATACATAACAGCAGCAAAGAACTGATTAGGAGATTTTTGGAGCCACGATCGGAAAAGGATCTAAGAATCTCTTGCGATTTTAGCCGTTTGACATCGAATTTTCTCATAACATTTTCACGTGTTTGCATGAGTATCTTCATCCTTTTCCTCAGTGGAGGCGTGAGCGCAGATGAGGCTTATGTTGGTGAATTAAGCCTTGATGCGGATTGTCGTGATGCGTTCATTCACTGAGTTGAAACTCAAGACCTTCCTACTGAGTCGAGTCCCATCTAAAAATCCACATCCAAATAGACGCTGATTTTGTTCCCGGTAGCAGTCGCGCTAGTAGATATCACAGTTGTTTAAGTAGGCCCGGACCATCCCATCGTATTTCTTGGATGGCGGTTATATCTGCTTTATAGCTGTCAAGGGCTTCCACTAGTTGTTCGGGTGCACGTGGTCTGTTAAGGGACATAACATTCCAAGTGCAAAACTGAAATTCGTTGTCCTTAAATCGTTTGCGTTTGTCGTCATCATTAATTCCGTCCGTATGCGAGGCTTGTTGGTCGTTCGGAACTATTATTTTCTTTATGTGGCCGAGCAGTCACCCCGACGCACGACCCCCAACCTGGAGAGCCAAGTCTTTAGTTTAACTCTAAGACGAAGAGCCACCCGAACCACTCCTTGTAGGCCTGGGCTGCGAATATACCGTAGTAGCCCTATAAGTTGTTCACTAAGTAGTTCATCCTGACTGAAATTGTAGACGCCACCGTTGATTCCGTCTTGTGAGTTCTTCCGCGGGTAGGTGGAGAGTAGGACTTGATAGACAGAGGTTGCTGTGGACGCTTGTGTCCACAGAGATAGCCTTGTATATAATATTAATATTATATAACTTTGTGGATAGAATTGCGGGTCACTCCCTACTTTTTCTTGGAGTGAAGGACTGATCAACAATACATGAAACTAAACGTCAAAACACTCCCTTTCCCAAAATGAATTCCAAAATTCGTTGACAGGGAGTACACTCTCAAAAGTAGTTTTGGAAAAGGACATAAGTCTACTTCGTATCTTGCATTTAGGTAGGTGGAAACGTAGTATAATTCTTTTTGATAAGGGCTGTTTCACAACAGAGCGTTCAGTCGTTCGTGAGTTACAACTTACAAGCTTTACGTAAGCGTCAGGCAGTTTTGACAGTAAAACGCAGGTGCTTTCAACTTCAGCTCACAATACCGCGTTCATTCTTGCAAGTGACATTAGATTATTTTATCAGCATTTGTATTACACATTCATTTTCTTATTTATGTAAAAGTTTCCTTCATTTTAACTTTCATTTTGTGTGGAAGCATCTACTCACATGTATTCTATATGAAATGTCAACGCGAGACAAGTGCGACTATTGTGAAACAGCCTTAATAAGACCGTGTGTGAATTCAGTTAAAAAGTGGTTAAAAGTTGACGTGTGGTTAAATTCTGACACTTCGCATTGAATAAAAGGTGTTAAGGCCGTGTGTGAATTGCGTTAAAATGTGTATTTAAACTTGACGTTTGGCTAAAATTTGACGTTTGGTGAAAAAGGGAACAAATTTTGCCATTTGCTGTGTGAATTGCGTTAAAAGGGATTTTTTTAACCAACATTTCTGCGTAGTACTAAGAAATTTCCCTCATGATTTACGAAATTCCCCTCAACGAAAGATGTTTTTGTTCTTCTAGGTAAAATAAATTTGTTTTCAAAACCAAACTTTAAGCAACGAATTCATTGAAAAGTCACTAAAAATTACGAACAAACTTTGTTTTATTTATTTTTCTCAATTTTGCAGTGGTAATTTGATATTTTGAAGCAACAGTAAAATATCTTCAAACGAAAATTTCCCTTTTTGGATGATTGATTTTTTTTATGTGGTAGCACTCCAAAACATGTTCTCCCAGCTGACATCTGTTATCATTCTCAAAAGAAAGAAAAATTATTTCGTTTTTTGGCTTTGAAATATGATGAAAAAAAAATTTAATTTCAATCGAAATATCAATGCAATTATTAATTCGTTATTCCATAGAACTAAATAAAACGGAGAAAAATAGAACAAATCAACAAAACAGAAGCAAACTTCTCTATCATTTATTTGAAAAATAAAGACACGTCAAAATTTTAACCCATTTAACCCGTTCCACAGCAGGATAAATTTTAACCCAATTTATTCACCACGCTAGTATCAAGTTTTAACCAAACGTCAAGTTTTAATACACATTTTAACGCAATTCACACACGGCCTTAGACTATCTGCGGAGCAGGTTAAAATATGACAGTAGTGGTTAAAAATACATTTCTGAACACCCTGTTATAAGCGAGGTGCAACTGTTTATTTCTTATATGGATGTAAAATCAAAACAAAATACTCAATTTTATGAATGAATTTCTCGCATTTCCCATGCCCCTGCATTTATTTACGAATCATATTTAAATAAAAGGAGCCGATAATTGTAAATCAAAAGAAACAACGTTGACATCTAATGACGTTTTGGTTTTATTTTGCTCAACAAAAATGTCCGGTTGTTTTTTTTGCACTGTGTGATTTTTCGATTACTGTGTTGATTCTGTTCTTCAATTTTGATTTCTAAATTTAGAAAACCATTTACCCGCTTCTAAATTATCTTTGTTTTTGTTTTTATTTTGTTTAAAAAAAAAAACTGTTGAAAAATTAATTTTAATAAATAACACAAGCACAAAGGAAACAATATTTGTTGCTGCTTTTTGTGTCGTGTCGTGAGAAT
Source organism: Sphaerophoria taeniata (assembly GCA_943590905.1). Lineage (NCBI taxonomy): Eukaryota > Metazoa > Arthropoda > Insecta > Diptera > Syrphidae > Sphaerophoria > Sphaerophoria taeniata. The sequence goes on from OX016540.1 coordinate 269,004,167, forward strand.
TTCTCTGCTTGAGCATTTCGAACAAAAATTGGTGGCATCAGTTCAGTATTTTCATTCCGTTGTGGCGTACCTCGAGACGAACGTACAAACATTATGGTAAAAACAATTGTTTAATTTTTGTGAACTTGTATATACAATTTTTGTTAAAAAATTTATATTTTCTGTGTACTCGTATGTTCCAAAAATCTGTATGTATCTTGAGTATTTTCATTTGTTATGCAATTTTGATGACCTCCGAGGCTTTTGTTGTTATATTAGCTACTCCATGGCTATTATTGTTTCTTTTTTCGTGGATTCCATGAGTTTTATTTTTAAGCACTCCATAAAATATGTGTATCGACAAAGCAATTGGAATTCCTGCCATATCCAACATTGGCCATATTCTTGGTTCTAAATGTTAATTTTCGAAAAAAAAAATTTGTAGCTTGATCTATTTATAACTTCGCTTTCGTCGAAAATTAAAATTGACGTTGGCGCCAGTGGAATAAGCCAACGTATTTTTTACGATCAGGCACACATGTTGACATGATTTTGGAGACAAGAATATTGCTTATTGGTTTGAACGTTCGCTTTTGAAACATCTTACTTACTTACTTAAGGTGGCGCTACAGTCTGGTGTGGACTTGGGTCTCAGATAACACTCTCCGCCAGCCAGCTCGGTCCCTAGCTAGCTGTCTCCAGTTTTGCAGTCCAAGTTGATTGAGGTCCTCTTCCACTTGTGTGCGCGGTCTTCCTCTACTTCTGCGTCCTTCGGGAATAGTGTCGAAGACTTTCCGGGCCGGAGCATTGGTGTCCATCCGCTCTAAATGACAGAGCTATCTGAGTCTCTGGACCTTGACCCTTCTAGCTAGGTCCATGTCTTCGTACAACCCGTAAAGTTCCCCTTCAATGTACACGGGGCCAAAAATTACCTAAAGAACTTTCCTCTCGAAAATGCCTAAGGCACATTCATGATTCATCCGATTTTGTCAAGGTCCATGCTTCTGCACCAAACAGCAGGACAGGGATGATGAGGGTGTTGTACAGTTTTATCTTAATTGTTAGAGAGAGGGCTTTACCACTCAATTGCTTTCTTAGCCCAAAGAAACAGCGATTAGAAAGGGTTATTGCCCATGTCAAAAGCGGAGCCAACTTTTTTACCTCGAAGTTGTATGCGTATATTGTGACGTTCTTTCCGAGCCGTCGGTGTTCGGTGTCCTATCTCGAAGACAGCATATACTTCGTTTTTCCCTCATTTACCGCTAAACCCATTTTTGCCGCTTCTGTCCCAATTCTCACAAAGGCGCCATTGACATCAATCAGTGTTCTTCCCATTATATCAATATCTATGGCGTACGCGAGAAGTTGAACAGATTTTTGGAAGATAGTGCCTCTGGTGTTGACGGTGGAGTTTTGCACTATCTTCTCAAGAACGATGTTAAAGAAATCGCGCGACAGCGCATCGCCTTGTCTGAATCCTTTTTTGACGTCGAAAGATTCCGTAAGCTCGTTGCCAACCTTGATGGAGCAGCGTGAGTTCTCCATCGTCATTTTGCACAAGCGAACGCGTTTGGCAGGGATGCCAAAACTAGACATAGCTTTACACAGTTCGTCTCTGTAGATGCTGTCATACGCGGCCTTAAAATCGATGAAGAGATGGTGGGTATCGATTTGGAGTTCATAGGTTTTTTCCAGGATCTGCCGCAACGTGAAAATTTGGTCGATGGTAGACTTTCCTGGCCTGAAGCCACATTGATAAGGTCCAATCAGATTGTTGACGAAAGGCTTCAGACGGTCACATATTACGGCAGAGAGGATCTTGTAGGCGATGTTAAGTAGACTGATTCCTCTGTAGTTGGCGCAGTTTAGAGGATCTCCCTTTTTCAGGATCGGGCAAACAATGCTGAGGTTCCATTCACTTTCTGGGTCATACGTTTAAAAAATCAAAGTTTCGGAGAGTCTATCAAGGTATCGAGCATTATCGTTAGCAGTGGCATAGTGCGTTGGTTGCTTAGTAGATCGTCGAGTCCTACTCGTGCTCATTAAGTTTTTATTTCATCTTTCACGGTTACTGCCTCTTGCGAAGAACTGACAAGCCTCCCCTCAATTCTTCACTTATACTCAGAGAATCGTTGATGAGAGTAAGTCAGTTAGGCCTTGGTTCTTCAACGAAAAGAAATAACACTTCTCCTCTACGCAGACGATGGACCAATCAAATCAACTGATCCACAAAAGTTGAAGAATTTCATTGAAGAACTGAAAATGAATTCAAATTTCTGCAAAGATTTCATACCTTTTTTGGTATCGACATTGAACAGAGAGAAAACGGAATAGAGCACTAACTTACTGACTTAAAGTTGCGCTTAGGTCCTGTCCAACGGATGCACTTAATGTCATCCTGGACCTTCTTCCGATTGACCTCTTTATTAAATATCAGGTGTCCTGCAGTATCTTGAGACTAAAGGACATAGGCTGCTGGAGAACCAAATCCTACCGGTACTGCAATCAAACTGCATCCCTAGCTTAAACACCTCAAAGAAGTTTAGAGTCTTGCTTCCGTCAAGAACCGACTGCGAGGAAGGCGAAGTGACGAAAGACTTCGGCACAACTATCTTCACGGATGGTTCGATGATGGAATGTGGTGTTGGTGCAAGTGTCGTCTGTGAATCTCTTAAGATTTCAAAACCCTATAGACTTCCCGACTATGCCAGTGTATTTCAGGCAGAATTGTAAGCAATAATAAACTTTTATTTAATATCCGACAGCACCAAAATGAAGCTATACTAACAGATAGTCATTCCTCCTTCACTAAATGGCACTAGTGTAGGCCGTAGTGTGAGAGAATAATACTCCATATATAGGATTGTACGTGCGAAACATACATCCTTCCTAACCCATTCTTAAATTTTTTTAGAATCTCATGGAGTATGGTATCAAAACGTGTTATAAATTGTGTTCTTTACGGAAGTAGGACAGCCATTTCTCCCTAACTACGTCAGGTTGCGCTACAGTCCGCGTTTCCAGCCGCTCGGTCCCTACCTAGCTGTCTCCAGTTTCGCACGTCAAGATAGTTAAGGTGCTCTTCCACCTGTGTGCTCCACCCGAGTCGCGATCTTCCTCTTCTGCGACTTCTTTCCGGGTTCGATTCGAAGACTACAGCCCGGAGCATTGTTTTCCATTCGCTCTACATGACCCAACCATCTAAGTCGTTGGACTTAAACTTTTCTTGGTTGAAGATTCCTCTCCATTCTCTATTTATACAGACAGGACCAATAAATCACCAGAACAAATACAAGCACATGCTTGCCAAAATTTAAAACGTTTCCAGTGCGGTCAATGCAAACGATTTCACTTCCAAATTGAAAGGCCTGCGAAACATCGGCATCAGTGAAAAAAGGAACAGATAAAATGCCGAAATCATTATTTTGCCAAGGCAAAATGGTATTTTAATGTTAAGCAACAATTATCGAAGAAAAACGAATCTTGTTGGTCGTAGCGTGAAGATTAATGGGATATACACAGCTATCTTTGTGGCCAATGTGCAAAAACGCAATATTTGTTAACGTTGATGTTTCTTTTAGATTTTATTTTATTTCTTTTACGTGCACCAGCCACCAACTTTTTTGTCTAAAACATTTCTATTCCGCAATATCGATTCATGTCACCGATCGCCACCGAAATGGCTTCATCGTTCATTTATCCTCTCCTTTGGCTCCTTTCTACTCTTAGAACCATGTATCCAACAAAAAAATCAATATTTGGCATTCACTCAAAATTTTCCGTCTAAACATTCGGCTGCGGAAAGAATTCGGTTAGGGAAATTAATGGCCCAAATGTTGACTCTACCGTCAGAGTAATTGAACTTTGTGGATCTGTACATTCCTCCCCAATTGGCTAGCTTAATTTATATTTAGGTTTCAGAAAAGACTAAAAGAGTATTTTTGAAAATTCATGTTAAAAACGTTAATCAGTTTTAGTTTTAAAGAAAAGTCGGTTCAATTTATTTGCAGAATTTTGCTGAAGAAAAAATGGAAGGCAAATACTTTAAAAAAGGACATCTCTTATTCAGTTAAGTTAATTTCAATGAATGAACAGATAATATGGTCTTAAGATAACTTAATGTGTTTCATATGTGGTTTGTCCTTATCTGCAATTGCCTGTAGCTGTAGATTATTAACTAAATTCATCCCAAAAGCATCTTCAGGTTGAGCCACAAGTATGTATGCGTCTGTCTGGGAAACTTCTGTATACTAATTTGCGTTGTGGCAAACGACATTAATAATATGTAGAACGCAGACGTTTACAAAAGAATAATTGTCTTTTGGGTTTGTAGAAACAACGAAAAAAGATAAGTATACGCCATACATCAAATTTTGGTTCCTCGCTAGCTGCTTCCAGTTGCGCACATCAAGTTGGTTGATATTATTCTCCAATTGAATGCGCCACCTAAGATTAGGTCTTCCTCTTCCACGTTGTCCATCGGGGTTGTATACGAAAACTCGACGGGCTGGTGCGTCGGCGATCATACGTTCGTGAATGTTAAGGTTTCTGACCAGGTCGATGTCGCTGTATAGCCCGTATAGCTCGTTAATTTCGCCTTCTACTTCCCCACTCTCCACTGAAGCACACTAGTTCGAACATAACTCAGAGAATCTTTCTCTCAAAACAACCCAGAAGGTTCTCACCCGTTCTTGTCAATGTCCATGCCTCCAACCGATACAGCAGGACTGTGATGATGGAGGTCTTATACAAGGCTTCCTTACTTCTTTGAGAGAGGGCTTCACTGCTCAGATTCCTTCTTAGTCCGAAGAGACAAACGCTATTAGTAAGTTGTAAATAAACTTAGCTGTCAGAGGCTTTAATTGCATCGTATGCCATAACCTGCTTTCACAGTAGTTTGCATAAGATGCGTCTTGTACGGATATGCAATCTAACAGCTCTGGGCTTATTTCACGTCCTTGACTAATTTCTTTTAAATGTTGCCAAATACTTAAGTTGTACTTACTTATTTAAGACTTGGGCCTAAATCAACAGTCTCCGCCAGGCAGCTCGGTCCCTAGCTAGCTGTCTCCAGTTTTGCACTCCAAGTTGATTGAAGTCCTCTTCCACTTGTGTGCGCCACCTGAGTCGCGGTCTTCCTCTCTTTCTGCGTCCTTCGGGAATAGTGTCGAAGACTTTAGGAGCATTAGTGTCCATTCGCTCTAAATGACCGAGCCATCTGAGTCTCTGGACCTTGACCCTTCTGGCTAGGTCCACGTCGTTGTACAACCCGTAAGGTTCGCTGTTGTATCTTCTTCATTCCCCATGAATGCACACGGGGCCAAAGATGACTCGAAAAACTTTCCTCTCAAAACAGCCTAAGGCACATTCATCCGATTTTGTCAAGGTCCATGGTTCTGCACCATACAGGGATGATGAGGGTGTTGTACAGTTTTACCTTAGTTGCTCGTTGTTTTCTTAGCCCAAAGAAACAGCGATTAGCAAGAGTAATTCTTTGTCTTATCTCGGCGCTGGTGTTATTGCCCGTGTTAATAGCGGAGCCTAGGTAGACAAACTCCGCTACTACCTCCAAGTTGTATGCATCTATTGTGCTGTTCTGTCCGAGACGTCGTCGGTGCATAGACAGCATATACATACTTCGGTTTTCCCTCATTTACCGCTAAACCCATTTTTGCCGCTTCTGTCTCAATTCTCACAAAGGCGCCATTGACATCACTCTGTGTTCTTCCCATTATATCAATATCTATGGCGTACGCGAGAAGTTGAACAGATTTATGGAAGATAGTGCCTCTGGTGTTGACGGTGGAGTTTTGGACTATCTTCTCAAGAACGATGTCAAAGAAATTGCAAGACAGTGCATCGTCTTGTCTGAACCCTTTTTGACGTCGAAAGATTCCGTAAGCTCTTTGCCAACCTTGATGGAGCAGCACTGGCAGGGATGCCAAAACTAGACATAGCTTTACACAGTTCGTCTCTGAAGATGCTGTCATACGCGGCCTTAAAATCGATGAAGAGGTGGTGGGTATCGATTTGGAGTTCATAGGTTTTTTCCAGGATCTGCCGCAACGTGAAAATTTGGTCGATGGTTGACTTTCCTGGCCTGAAGCCACATTGATAAGGACCAATCAGATTGTTGACGAAAGACTTCAGACGTTCACATATAACGGCAGAGAGGATCTTGTAGGCGATGTTAAGTAGACTGATCCGTCTGTAGGTGGCGCAGTTTAGAGGATCTCCCTTTTTCAGGATCGGGCAACCAATGCTGAGGTTCCATTAGTCGGGCATGCATTCCTCCGACCATATCTTACAGATGATTTGCTCGTATCTAGATCGTCGCCTGCTGCTTTTAACAGCTCGGCAGCTAGACCATCTGCTCCAGCGGCTTTGATGGATCATACATATTTGTTAATAATCTGGTCCAAATAGATTCTTTAAAAAGTCGCAAGTTATAGGTTCACTTTGAGCTTGAGTTAATGGCTTCTTTTCGATTGCTAACAATTGTTCCAATGATCTCCTTTTTTGTTTATTTCCGCCATACTTGCTGTGGTCCACTTCAGTCCTATCCGTCAGTGTTGTTAATGTGTTCGTTGTCGTGTTTGTATCTTTTCGCTTTCAAACCACGAAAATAACAAACCAAAATATATTTTTTTCTCTACCCGCATTCTCTGCAGATTATGTTAATAAATATAAACAAAAGCTAAATACAAAAACTATTAAGAGTAGAACAAAGCGCTATTCCGAACAATTAACCCTTCCTGATATGAAATACAGAAAACGGGAACCATACTATGAGGTATAAATTGTGAGTTCATTTTAATTTAAATGATATTTTGTAGACACAACAACAAAACCGATAAAATTAAGTGAGACAATCTTAAAATAAATTTTAAACATTTTCCACAGGGTCTTCCACCGTTCAATGTCTCTGGCAGCCCCTTCAATGTCGTCCCAATTCACAGGTATCCCGAACTCATGCAAGAATGCTGCAATCTTATTAACTCAGAATGGCCACGAAGTGATACGGCCCGAATGCGTTCACTTGTGGCATCCTGCGACACATTGCCAGTTAGTTTAGTTCTAACAACTGATAATCTATGCCGTGTTATTGCTCATTGTAAATTGAGTGCGATACCAAGTAAGAAAAGTGCCTGCTTTGTAGAATCCGTTGTGGTTGATAAAATGTATCGTGGTCGTGGTCTTGGTAAATTAATAATGAAATGTGCAGAAGACTACTGCCGAAGTGTGTTGCAATTGAAAGCAATTTATTTGTCGACAATCGATCAAGAGGGCTTCTACGAACGAATTGGCTATGAGTTTTGTGCACCGGTATCGATGTATGGACCACGACACTGTGAATTGCCTTCCTTGGAAACTGCCAAAAAGAAATATATGAAAAAGATTCTATAAATACATATCGAAGCGCAGAGTTCGCGGCGAGTGGGGAAACAAAGAAACGAGAAACTTATGCTATTCCATTATGTTTAAATAATAAGTTTGGTTATGATGAAATTTTGATGGAAAAGAGATTACTTTTTTGTTTTTGTTAAGAGTGTGGAGTCCTTGCACGCGTGTCTTGAGTTTACTGGCGTTAAGTGAAGAGAAACCAAAAAGGTTTTCAAATTTGCTAAAGAAACAGAGTTAAGTTGAAAACCTCCACACAGATTTATTTTAAGAGTAAATTATATTTTCTATTGTAAGATTTGTTTCTGTGTACAATCATTATTTTTATATATCTATTTTTTGTTTTGCATATAAAAGTTTATTTAATCATAATTTTGGTTTTCTCTTGTTTTATTTCGCTCGTGTTTATTTTTCTTTACTTTTTTAGATGCACCTACATCCAAGTCTTCCCGTAAAAACGACACTTAGTTTTTAAAAGATTTAAGTATTAATGTTGATATCAGACTATGGGTGGTATGCGAAATGCATTGTCTCAGTCTCAAATCTCATTATTTTGAGCTTTTGCTAGCTTTCGCATGCAAAATTGTCTTGAGACAAATCTCACAAAAATGAGATCGATCTCATTTTATAGATCTATCTCATTTGAGATGTTTCCGTATGCAGAAAGAAAGCATTATCTCATTTAAATGAGGTAAAGCTTGTAAAATGTTGAGACTGGAAATTTGTTGTCTCAGGAACCACAATGGCTGAATATTTAAATTTGTTTGCTCCTGTTGAGTCAACAGGAAATTTTAAGAATCTTTATAGGTTTACCCCAACGCAAGTTGAAATCCTAACGAATTATTTTTTTGAAAATCGCGATACTTTTCGAGGCGGTCGATTAACAAATAAGACCAGAATAATGGTGTTCTTACGATTTGTTGGTGATCCTGGCTTTCAAAGCGGTATTGGCGAAGATTTTGGATTCGATCAAAGCACAGTTTCCAGGATTATTATCGAAGTAGCTGAGAAAATTGTAATTAGGAAAGAGGAGTGGATCAAGTTTCCCAATACGGTAGAGGATAAAGATGCTGCAAAAATAATTTGGCTTAGAAAATATAAATTTGCATCCTGTATTGGAGCAATTGATTGCACTCATGTGCACTTGGAAAAGGTAGTATTTTATGATTTATTCTGTGCCCAAAAAAGGAAAACCAATTTAAGGAAAACCGTCTCACTGCTGTCGCGAACTTTTGCTTCAATTTTTACGAAAAATTAAACGTTTTTTTTTTTAAAGTAAAAATCATTATGGAAGATTTCACTTTCTGGGTGTTTGAATAACAATAACAACTTTAATGTGCTTCTACCAAAGATTTAAACTTGATTTAGTTGTTTCACGTGTGCCAAACCGTTCCTCTTAATTCACCGACTAGCTCGATCCTCGATGGTATCCAATTCACGACGGATATCAGCCTGAGACCTGCAGCGGCTTAGGCGTCAGTTATAGCTATCAGTAAAATCCATCAGTAAAAATTTAAACATCGAAATCTGAAATTTTTACTGATAAGCGTTTATAACTATCAGTAAATTTACACCTTCGCTCCGCAAATAATTTCGTTTTTACTGTTCATCTCATCAGTAATTTTTTTTAATGATGGTACCGGAACAGTAAAAAAATGAAACGCCATCAGTTAAACGAAATGGAATTTTTTTTGACATTTGGCAGTCAGTTGTGCAGTAAAATGAAATTTCATCAGTAAAATTTATAAAATTGATTTGTTAATAATATTTAACACAAAATGCATTCTTTTTTTTTTGAAAAAAATAGTCGAAATGCATTTTTAACTTATTTCATCAAAAATTTCCTCAAAATATGAAATGAAAGTAATACAAAATATTTACTGATGGATTCTACTGATAGCTGTAACTGAGCCCTAACTGAGCCCTTAACTAAGGAATTCGCAGCGAATCGTTTTATATTCTCTTCGTTGCGCTTACTTCGTTTTGATTGCGACCAATTGTCAAATTCAAAATCGAATTGGTAAACCTCGCAATTTTCGTTTGCGGATTTTTAATCGAACGTTATTCTGTTGTGAATTGAAGGAGCCGTCAAATCTATTTATTAAGAAAGTGAAATGCATTCAAATAACATTTGATGGCAGATCTAAAGGAAAAGGCGTGCTTGTTAGAATCTTACTAGGCACTAGCAACGTTAAATGTATCTTCGATTACGCTTTTCTTCAAAATTTCTTTAGTTCGTTCAGTAGGTGCACATGTTTACTTGTGTTTATTTCCATTTTAAGATGACATCACACATCTGCAGCTAAGTTGACTTATGTAATTTTTCCATTGTTTCATACATTTTGTATGAAGTAACTGCCCTTAGTCGGTTTTTTGGTCATAATCAGAGTACCTATAATAAAAGAATCTAATGAAATTAAAACTTCAAATCAAAGAAAATTCTATTTTTTATCACTTAACCTTTGGTTATATTTTTGTCTATAAAAGCGCTTCAACTGATACGAAAAACTTCAAATGCTTCTCCTGAAAAGTAACAAAAATTGTCTTATGCTGTTATGGGTTATCTTATTACCACATATTATAGTAGAGGCGTTAATTTTTTTATAAAAAAAAAAAAAACTTACAAAAAATTTAAATCCTTTCAATGTTTTATTATATTATTGATTTTTGTGTTGTTTTGCTAGTTTTTACCATTTACATATTAGCAATGATTACATAATGAAGCTAATTTTAAATCTGTTTTAATAAAACCATTTTATAAGCTTTGTTTTAACTATTTGCATATTTATTATTTGCATTTTTTTTTGGAAAGGATTGTGTTATAGACTTCCTACTCTTAGTTTCCAACAACGAAACATTTTTGGAAATAGTTCTATATGAAACGAAGTAAAAGCTTAACTTTTAAGCTACGTGACGTAACGTATCCGTGCTTGTCAAATTTGATTGCATGGAAGTATGTCTTTTTAAGATTTTAGTTATTTTCTGTTTTCAACAAATAACGAATACAAACCTTAAGGCTGAAACACAAATACACCTAAGCTTCGGTTTCGCATGACGTTTACGAGTTCAGCCATAGGAATTCAATGCCTTCTATCACTATGAACTTCGACCTCACGTTTCGTACGTAATTTTACGTAACGTGACTGCAAACGGAAGCTCTTGCTGAAATATGCTGAACATTTGCTTTGTCTGACAGCTCAACATCTGTTAAAAAATAAGAAACAAACAAAATTCATTTGTTTTTGGAGGGATCATGATGATGGAGAGAGAACAGTCACTCGAAGCAAACTCTAAGCGTGTTGATCGTAATGCAGACGAAGACGAAGCTGAAGCGTGTTTGTGTTTTAGCCATTAGGAAGAACAGATACATATTTCTTTGGAAACATTTGACATGTAGTCGGTACGTTGTGTGTGACGTCGCAGACACTTGAATACGTTATTTATTTCATAAAAAAAAACTAAGGAAGATTTAATTTATACTTTCTTTAAAAAAAGTGGCTAATATCGAACTTAAAAGTTGAAGAAATAAGAAAAGTCAACCATATTAATTTATGAAAATAAAAATGTACAACCACATTGACATTATTATTGATGAAAACTATTGTAGATAATACAGCCTGCTCAAAAAGTGTAGAAAAAGTAAATATAGATTGTTGTTCAAGGTTAAATTGGAATAAAATCATTCTTGAAGTTTATATGATGAACAAAAGCATAGAATGTGTATAATCAAACAAAAATACAAAAAAAAAGAAAAATCTTAAAACAAAAATTAATAATTAAAATATCAGAAACTACGTAGTAACTAGAAACTATGTTACATAAGCTGACGTTCAACGATCGCTCATTACTTAAATTAGTACATAATGTAATTTTTAAAGACACACACATAAAACCAACATAAAATTCATCAAAATAGGCAAAGATGTTTATAACATAGACCACACTTACAGCCCGATTCTCCCCATCATCACTGATACCTCACAAGTCATAAGAAGAGGTGAAATTGATTTTGTGACTTTTCGTATTCTCCCCGAAATTGTGATCTCCTTCAGAGCAGGTCATAACTAGAAAATTCTTTGAGATTTTGATTTTTGAGTAGTGAAAAAAAATGGAAGTTGAAATGATTATGACGCATATTATTGAAGAAGTTTCCTCCGTAAATGAAAAGTAAGAATTTTACAACAGCACATCATTTGAAACAAACTAATAAAATTGATAAGATTGCAGCGAAACGGTTTTTACGAACCCTGAGAGACACCAATGACCAAATCGCTATGCATTCATGATGGCATTCAACGCTTCTCCCAGCTGATCCCATAGTTTTTTTACCCTTTCCGGATCGGTTGGGTCATTAATGTTGGCCATGAGCAGCGGGTGATCGGTCATGAATGCCACGAAGTATTCTAGTTGCTCCTCCGAAGTCCTCTTACCATCCGGATTTTCTTCTGAAAATATATTAATTTATTTATTTATAACTTCAATTATAAACATTTCTATAAAATTTATCAGACCTGTTGCAGACATATTGTAGAGCTGAGTTGTTGATTAGCAAATTTGAAATCTTTTAAATTTTTTCAATGATAAGCTGATGACATTTCCATATTCACATTGGCTGTGGTGAGTTTCGTTGTGACCTTTCTTGTGAGGATTGTGGGAGAATCTGACAAATGTCATCGAATCACAACAATTCTCACAAGAAATAGTCACAAGGGCTTATGACTTGTGATTCCTCACAAGGGGGAGAATCAGGCTGTTACTCTTTTAATTCATTAAAATTCAATTCGCAATAATTTTTATCGGGTCTATAGTTTACTTGATGAGCGATCGATGAATAACGGTCTAACCAACAATATCAAGCTTTTTTAGAAGCTCAGTAACTAGGTATAGGAAATGATGCAAAAAGTACATATGTGATTTATTAGTCAAACCGCTATACAAAAATAAAATTACTATACCTACCTACATAGATTTAATAAATTGTACTTTTAGAATGCAAAATAAATAAATCTTAGATAATTGTTTGAAATACTACTTGTCGTCCCGTGTGGTCTTCAATTTTTAACGCTCTGTCAGTTTGAAATTTAAAATGAAATTCTTAAAAAAAAAAACCAAAAATGCACATGCTGCATCTAGATTCTAGACAAAACTCGCAACCATCTGCCTTCAATCGCATTTAACTCTGCTGGCACATGCATCTCTTGGTACCTTACCCTCCATATGATGAAAGGAAACTACTTGCCAAGTTCAAGTTCGTGGCATCAGATCATCGTTTAGCATCCGAGGTGTACACTTTGTGTGGGTAAGATAAATAGGCGCATTATAATAAAATGCTCGACTGCGGATAATGCTCTTTGATGCTGTCTGGCTATGCTGTGGTCTTTATACTCTGAATGTGGCTCACAGCTAAGCAAACAAAACGAATTTTCATAATTATTTTATTTTTAAAACACAACGACACGCCATTAAATAGTTTACGTGTAAGAGTTTAAATTCATGTGAACAATTTGTCAGGCGGGGTATTTTTAGTTTGATTTGTATTTGTTTCGGCCATTTACCGCACCACCGTAAAGAGCTTCATCTGTCTTGTTTTAGTTTTGTTGAAACGTTTTATGTCAAGTGCATGAATTTTTGGCAAATACTTTTATATCCGGACATTCTTGGTAGGAAATATTTGAAATGAATGAATATTAATTGTGATTTGTTGAGAATGCAGTCGGGGTTGTGTAAAATAAGGGAAAACGAAACATTTATAAATCTGATATAAATCAAATACATTAATTTAAACAGATCAACCGAATCGTAGTATTTTTGACGAGTGAAGGCTGCTTTGCCTTACTTGGTAGACTCGCAGAAAAAGGGAAGTCGATCTTGACAACCGTTTCCCTTGGAATAGGAAGTATATTTTCGCAAATGTTGCAGACACAAAAAGTCAATCCCAAGGGTAAAAATAACAGGTATATTAATAGGTGCGTTCACTTTCCTTTTTTTCAAGTAACTTCAAGCTTCCGTGTAATTATACACTAGTCAAAACAATTAAAGGAACACTTGAAAAAACTCAAAAATTGAGTGGATTTTTATAAGGCTGTATCTCAGTAGAAAAAAGTCGGATTGAAGTGAAATAAAAAGTTTTTCAAAGGTTATCATTTTTTCTTTTCAAATTATTTTGAGTTAAAAAAGTACCGTTAGTAGTTTTTGCTTGAGCGTAAAAAATGTTCACTCAATTTCAAAATCGAAAAAAAAACTGAGTTGTCATAATATGAGCGGACATTTTTTTTCAATCCAACCAATCTAAGATTCAATTTGAGAATTTTGCTGGTATAGTCACTGTTTGGTTCAGATCGCTACGATTTTTTTTTTAATCAAAAACTGGGTTTACATGCAAAAACACAATTTTGACTTTGGACCCTAATAACTCTGCTAAATATTGACTTACACAGATTTGAATTATGACTTTGTGAAATTCGGACGAGTTTCCTTGATTTTGGTGAAAATTCATCCGAATTTCATAATGATAATGCAAAAAAAAAAATGCAAAAGAACAGAAAAATAAAAAAAATAAAACTTTCCTTAAAATTGAAAAAAAAGTGTTTTGTAAGTTTGATTGATCGAAACAGAGAAACGGTTAATCGCATTGATGCGAAATTTTCACCAAAATCAAGGAAATTTTATGAGCTTTAATCAGATTAGTTGTATCACTGAAAACCACAAAATAACGGTAGTTTTTATGAAAAAGTTGAAATACGTATTTTGGACCTTTTTTTAAATTGATAGAAAAAATTGAAAAAAACAATATTTATCAAATCTGTCTTCAGTTTTTTTGTAAGTCAATATTTAGCAGAGTTATTAGGGTCCAAAGTCAAAATTGTATTTTTGCATGTAAACCCAGTTTTTGATTAAAAAAAAAATCATAGCGATCTGAACCAAACAGTGACTATACCAGCAAAATTCTTAAATTGAATCTTAGATTGGTTGGATTGAAAAAAAATTTCCGCTCATTTTATGACAACTCAGTTTATTTGTTTTTTTCGATTTTGAAATTGATGAACATTTTTTACGCTCAAGCAAAAACGACTAACGGTCCTTTTTTAACTCAAAATAATTTGAAAAGAAAAAATGATAACCTTTGAAAAACTTTTTATTTCACTTCAATCCGACTTTTTTTCTACTGAGATAAAAATAAATAGAGTGGCGCGACAGCTCTTGAAGAGCCAAGGCCTAAGCGACTTACTCTCATCAACAATTCTCTTAGTGCGTGTGAAGAATTGAGGGGACCTACAATTTAACGCCGATTCCGAACGGCAAAGTTGAGAAGCACTTTTTTCGTGACAGATTGATACTCTTGGAAAATTTGTCAGGTCTTCGCAAGAGGCAGTACCCGCGAAAGATGAAATAAAAACTTGGCCTGAGTGGGACTCGAACCAACGACGTTCGGCTTAGCAGTCAACGCACTTACCAACTACTACTGAGATACAGCCTTATAAAAATTCACTCAATTTTTGAGTTTTTTCAAGTGTTCCTTTAATTGTTTTGACTAGTGTATTTGGATTTTGAAGTGTAGTAAGTACCTTACAGTACCTATTCACGTGCAAAATAATTTTTTTTATAGCCGAAGACGCTTGTAGCTATTGCTATTAGTTTTTAAGATATATGGTTATGTTCAGGTTAAGAAATAATAATAGTCTAAGAGCCGCTGAAGACCGACCTACACCCATCTGTTAACCGGCTGAATCTTTTTTTTATTAAATTAAATTTGTAAACATAACGGGTGATTTTTTAGCTGGTTTGGTTTTGGCAACACTGGTTTTGACAGCTGACGTGTGTTTAGTACCTTGTGTCACTGTCAAACAGCTTCAGTTTGGTTTGCAATTTAACCATGGATCGTCTTACAAATGAACAACGCTTGCAAATTATTGAATTTTACTATCAAAATTTATGGCCGAGGATCCGCTTTTTTATCGAAAAATTGTGTTCAGCGATGAGGCTCATTTTTGGTTGATTGGGTACGTAAATAAGCAAAATTGCCGCATTTGGAGTGAAGATCAGCCAGAAGCATTGCAACAGCTACCAATGCATCCCGAAAAAGCCACTGTTTGGTGCGGTTTATGGGCCGGCAGCATTATTGGGCCATATTTCTTCAAAGATGATGCGAATCGCAGCGTTACTGTCAATGGTGAAAGCTACCGAGCGATGATAACAAACTTTTTTTTACCCGAAATGGAAGTTCTTGACTTGCATGATATGTGGTTTCAACAAGACGGTGCCACATGCCACACAGCACGTGAAACAATGGCGCAATTGCGAGGCGAGTTTGGTGAACAATTAATTTCACGTTTCGGGCCGGTCAATTGGCCGGCTAGATCGTGCGATTTGACACATTAGACTATTTTTTGTGGGGGTATGTCAAGGCTAATGTCTATAGGGACAAGCCCGCTTCGATTGACGCACTGGAAGCCAACATCCATGCATTCATTCGTGAGATACCGGCCGATATGTGTGAAAGAGTATGCCAAAATTGGACTCAGCGGATGGGCTACCTGAGACGCAGCCGCGGTCAACATTTGCATTAAATTGCTAGGTTCAAACTATCGATTCAAATAAATATTTCATTCATTTTTTCGAATTTTTTGTGTGTTTTTTTTTTTTAAGTTCTAAACCTCTTAAAAAATCACCCGTTATATGAATATGATAGCTTGTCTAACGAAAAGTGTGCCAGGCTATATTAAATTTAACTTTATTTTAATCAATAACTTCAATAACTTCCTCCTTCACCCATATGTTAAAATAAAACGTTGTGCCAAATAGCCATATCGTGTAAGTAGGCTTGAGACAAGAAAAAAATTGTATGAGAGAGGGGGGGCCTATTCCCCCCGTTTAGCCAAAAGGAGCAGTTTTCTGAAAAATTTACTTTTTTTTTTTAATATTAAAAATTAACGCCTTCATCTACAACAACGTGTTATACCTTTCTGCAAAGCCAAAAACTTAGGCTTTCATTTTGTATTTAAATTTAATTGTTTTAAATAATTGTTTTAGAAAAATTAATTTTCAAACTCAAGATTTTGAAAAAAAAAATTTCTTAAATTTCGAGTTAATTTTTTTCAAAATTTTATGTAATTAAGTACTTATTTTGTATTCAACATAAGGCTGTAGGTCGGTCTTCAGCGGCTCTCCTACTATAATGTCTTCTTTATATCTGTCACTGAAATCCTCTTCAATGGCTGGACCGATTTACATTATTTTTTTGTATGTATTTGGATGGTGGTTAGGTTAAAATGGCTGTCTTAACATCCATGACAGCCACTTTTACCTAACCTAACCTGGGTGGCGCTCTGGATGGTTTAGCTTAGATTAACGAATCAGCCCGGCAGGTTGCGCTGCAGTCGTTCTCGTTATCTACATATACTACAACTACAAGGCTGGATCGACTTTAATGATTTATTTTGAAAGAATTCATGCATTCATTCATTTTGTGTATTCTACTTGCTGACCCAGTAAACGTTGTTTGGCCATATAAATAATTTCTAAGAACGGTTGAACCGATTTGGCTCAATTTGATGGGGAGGTAGCTTAGAGCCAGGGGATGCCTATGTTATCCTTTTTGTCCTACAAACTGACCCGTCAAACGTTGTTTTCTCATATAAATCGTTTCTACAAAAACCTAAACAGATTTGGCTGAAAATTGATAGGCAGTTAGCTTGGAACCAGGGAACGGCTATATGATACTTTTTTTTTATCTTACTAGCTGACCCGGTAAACATTGTTTTCTCATATAAATAATTTATACGAACGATAGAACCGATTCGGCTCTAATTGATAGGGAGGGTAGCCTTGCAGCAGGAGACAGCAATATGATGCTTTTAATCGTACTAACTGACCCGGTAAACGCTATTTTATCATAAAAATAATATCTAATAGACTAGTGCCGATGCCTTCAAAAATGAAAAACAAACGAAAAAAATCACAGTAGAATAAAACAAATTAGAAATGGTGGGGGATGCGATAAAAATCAAAGGAAAAATAAATTACGGGCCATCCGAGTTCGGGAAGTGGTTGGGGGGCGGGTATTAAGGGGAAAAAATGGTTTATAATGATTTCCGGCAAAATTAGAGGTCCTATGGAAAAATGTTAAATGGCAAAGTTGTAAGTAACAAAAAGATCTATAACTTTTGTTCAGACAACTTTTTCACATAACCTCAAAATATATATGAAAAATTCAAAAAACCAAGTTTTTGTTTTTTTTTTATCTTTTTCAAAAAAAAAGATTTTTCTACGAAATTTGGTGAAAACTTCCCTTATTATATCCCAGATACACTGTAATTTATTTGGTTAAAAATATTTATTTTTTCCTCTTATATTGACATAATGATAAAAAAAATACCCTAATTTTGAATCGAAAATTCACGTGTCAAAATTTCGCCTTTTCTTAAAAAGTCGACATGCTATTTGTTTGTTCAAACTTCTACTTTCTGATGGTATAAAAAAAAATATACATTACCATAGTAAATATTCTCAGAAAATGCAAAAAATTGAAAAAACTCGAATTCGACTTTTTTTTTGCAACAATCGATGTAACCGTAGTGTTTTTTTTACACACTATCAGAATTGGTCGTATGGGCTTATAACAAGCACCATTTTACGACCAATGGTTTGCCAACACAGAAACTGTGTTATACCACCGGCTCATCACTTAGTGTGGTGTTAGTTGTTAGTAAGCAAATAACGAAACTATAACAAATAACACAGCACACATAAATAATAACATAAAATAAACAAAGAATATGACATAATTAACATAAAACATTTAACAAAGTGGAACACTGGTTCTCAAAATTATTTTTAGTTGAATTTTACTTAAATTAAAATCGAATAGTTTTGAGTTCGAGTTTATAAGTTTACCCATACGTGTCAAAGGCTCATGCATTCCATAGTTAGTTCGATGAATATCGATCTTAATCAGATCCTGACTACGGAGATTATAACCTCCTCCTCGATAGCAAAACAAAATTTTACAGAGAAGATCAGGAGCATCAGTGGCTCCAGTTATAATTTGATGGAAAAATACAATATCGTTATTATTTCTTCTCTGTTGTAGTGTTTGCATATTAAGGATTGACAAACGATTTTCGTATGGAGGGACATTAAGGGGATCAATCCACTGAAACCCTTTTAACAAAAAACGAGTGAAATTCCGTTGCACAGATTCCAGTCTTTCAATATAAACATCATATAAAGGGGACCACACCTGTGATGCATACTCTAGGTGGGGACGAACCAAACTGTTGTATAAAACACAGGTGACATTAGGATCCCGGAATTCTTTTGACCACCGCTTAATAAAACCTAACATAGAATTAGCTTTATTGACTATGCCGTTAATGTGCTCAGAAAAATCTACATTTTGTGTAAAAAGAACTCCTAGGTCCTTAACAGTAAAAACGCGAGTTAAAATATGGTTTGAAATGACATAGTCATAACGTTTTTTAGAGAAGGTCATTGTTTGGCACTTAATCGGGTTAAGGTTTAAACTGTTCTGTTCACACCATAATGTAAAACGGTTAATGTCATTTTGAAGTAAAATGCGATCATTTGCAGAAGTTATATTTTTATATATCTTCATATCATCCGCGAAGATGAGAATTTCACTATTATTTACACATAACGGTGCATCATTGATAGCTAATATAAAGAGGAGGGGTCCCAGATGGCTCCCCTGCGGAACACCTGATTTGGCCAAATATGATTTAGAGTAACTATTTCTGAATTTAACTTGATAAGATCTATTCTCAAGGTAAGAGACAATCCACGAAATAAAAAAAAGTGGGAAGCCGTAAGAGGTTAATTTAAACTTGATAATCTCATGAGATAGTTGATCAAAAGCCTTCGAGAAGTCCGTGTAAACACAATCTACTTCTTGGCCACGTTCCAAAGCATGTAAACATTTATTTAAAAAGATAACCAGATTAGTAACCGTGGATCGTTTTTGCATAAAGCCATGCTGTTGATTGCAAATAATATTTCTACAGTTGAATGCCAAATTGTTACAGACTACTTGCTCAAACAACTTTGGAATACATGAAAGTTTAGAAATCGGCCTGTAATTACAGATATTGTTTTTATCACCTTTTTTATAAACGGGAGTTATAAAGGCACCCTTCCATACTGCAGGAAATTTACTTGATTTCAATGAGAGATCAAAAATGTTTCGCAAGGGAAGAGCTAAGACTGACCTACACTTTTTAAGAACTACGGGTGGTATTCCATCTGGTCCAACAGAATAGTCTTCTTTAAGATGAGACATAAATTCTAAAATTTTATTATATTCTATTGTAATACTATTAAAAGACACTTGGGGACAGTTTTGCAAATAACGGAAATAGGTTTCGTCCACAACAACGGGAGAATCAATGAAAGATTGACTAAAACTGTTAGCAAAACCGTCACAAATGTCGGTAGTAGTGGTCAATGTTACATTATTATAAGTGAAGTTAATAGGATATCCGTCACACTTTTTCTTGGAGTTAATAAATTTCCAAAAGTTCTTTGGGTCTGATTTTAAAGAAGCCCCCATCGAATCTATGTATTCATTATAAAGTTCGTAAGAAAGTTTTTTAAACTCTTCAAACAAAGAGATATAAATGGCTTGATTTTCCACCGTCATATGTTTAATATATTTCTTCCAGGCCTTATTTCTTTTGTTGCGAAGATGTTTAAGGTCCTTAGTATACCAGGGATGGGAAGGGGTAGTTGAGGGAATCATCCTTTTAATTGGTACTGCTTCCTTTATACAATTTAACAAAACTGAATAAAAACTCGAAATTGTTTCGTCAATATCGTTAGAGATCGGTAAGTGGTCTATACCGGACTTATTTAAACAATCCAAAAGCTTTTGAAAATCAGCTTTGCGAAAATCAAATGCATGTGAGCAGTCATGAGAATTACTATTTTCTAGTAAATGACCGCTCGTGTCAAGAAAAATGTCAAGAGGTGGATGGTAGTTATCTATGTTACATAAAGCAGAGGAGGATTCTACCACTACAGTATTAACGGCGTCAGATGAGAATACTAGATCCAGCATTCTATTTCTATAATTTTTTATGGAACTTACTTGGTGCAAATCCGAAGAGATAATGGTATCTAACAATTGAAGCTCCAGTTGGGATGAGTTGGTTGAAGCTTCAAAATAAGAGTCGTCTTCGGAAGGAACCCAGTCAATGTTGGGAAGATTAAAATCTCCCAATAATAATATAATACTATCAAGGCTTGCTAAGTTGATAATAAAATCAATTGCAAGGGAAAGTTCAGAAAACGAAGACATTGGGCTTTTTGGTGGGATGTAAACATTTAATACATACATTACTAAAGATTGTTTAGATATTTTTACACAGACAAGTTCAATAGACAGATTCATTGGGAAAACTATTTTGGTTGAACAAAAACTATTTCTTACAGCAATGAGGACTCCCCCACCAACCGAATTAATGACATCACCATGACGATCTTTACGGAAAACTACAAACTCATTATCGAAGAGTTCTGTGTCTAAAATTGTGGCATTAAGCCAAGTCTCGGTAAGAGCGAAAAGATCGTATGGCAAAGATTGGGAATTTTGAAAAATAGTTGTAGTTTTACTACGAAGTCCTCTTACATTTTGGTAGTAGAGGGAGAACCTTTGCAGTTTTTTGAATTCGGACCAGATGGAGCAGTGAGACCTGATTTTCTTCTCTGAGTAGCAGAAAATTCTTTAACTAATGTGTTTAGAGGCCAAGGACTACTTAGAATGGGTTCAAATAGGGAATTGGGAACAGTTATTTTAAAAGACGCTACAAAACTGTTTAATTTACTTATTTTAGAACATTTGATGCTCGATGAATCATTAATTATTTTCGAGGCAACCAAATGTTCTATTACGTCTTTAGTCTCAGTTTCAGGTGAAAGACGAGAGATAAAGATAGATTTAGGCCTAGGTACTGAGGTAAGAATATTTGGAAGGGAATTGTTAGCAGCAGGAACGTGATGAGGACTCGAATGATCCTTATCGGTCGGGGTGTCAGAGGGATTTGGTTCAGAAGGCCTAGCATATGTCTCAACATCGATAGTGTTGATTTCGTGATTGGGAGGAGGTACCGGTTTGGAAGTTGTGTCAGTACTACCACCTCTTTCATTAGTTTTCGAAGAAGAAGGTTTTTTTGGAGCCGGACTTACGTTGGCTGAGGAAGAGCTGTTTTCCCTTCCTCTTTTTTTGCTTTTTTTAGGGTTAGCAGACATAGATACATTTTGCGTTGAGAGATCATCCGTTGAGCAGGATTTGTCGGAAACCTGTACCAGAGAAGGAATTTCACTAGCAACGGAAGCTAATTTAATGAAGTTGGTACTTAATTCTTCAAACCCCTTGGATATTTTACTAAGCTCGTTTCTTAAGTTAGATAATTTTATAGAAAAATGAGCCAGGGAAATCTTTTTACAATCGGCACAGTACCAAAAGGCTAGATTCGATGAGTTTATTTTATCCAAAAAGGCATTGTTCGAACCAACGCATTTAGAGTGGAATATTTTACCACACGGACCATAGCAGTGAAAAAGTGGGGCTGAGCCAGACCGATCGAGACAGTTTGTACTAGCACAAGTCATACTCATTAATAAAAAAAAAGAAGAAATACAAAGAAAATAAGGAATAAGAAAAAAAAAAAAAAAAAAAACTTGTGCTGCTACCGGGAGTTGAACCTGGGGCTGTATTTGTAAGAGAATCGGAATTTGAATATCGACGCACAAACTAATTAAGCCACGGAATACTGTGAGGAATGGAATCTCATTTTTAATAAGAATGTCAAAATCTTATAAATTTCGGAAAAAAGCTCAAATTATGTTTGAGTGATTTATAAAGGGACAGTTAAGAGGGAGACAAACGAAAGTAATGCAGAGTTTAAACACATAGGTAAACAAGTAAATGGAATCAAAACTTACGTGCAATGCAATCACAATAAAATTTAGAATGAAAAATTAAATTTTAAACTGATTTTGATTATAAAATACAATAGCATGAGTTTACATGCATGTCAAATATGAAGTTTAATATACATAATAAGCACAATTTTAGTTTTTAAAACACAAGAAAACTTGAAATAAATAAAAAAAATTGCGGAGAGAGAAAACAAGACACTCCTGATAGTAATCGAACCAGTGTTACCACTATCCATTATCATATATCTCTGTTAGTGATGGGTCAAACCGAGTTGGCGAACCGAGTTGGCAAACCGAATAGGTAAACCGAGTTAACCCGTTCAACTCGAGTTGGCAAACCGAGCTAGCTAACTCGAGTTGAAGAAAATTAACAGAGTTAACTCGAGTTAGCGAACTGAGTTGACCAATCGACGAAAAACCTCAGATAATATTCCAGAATTCGATTTTCAAAATCATACAAGAATACCATTTTTGCAAGAAAAATTTGTATCGAACGAGAAGAACAAGGACAGAATAGTAAAAACTTTGATGAAAAAATTGCAATCACAAGGGTTTTCCTGTAAACAAGTAGAAAAAGATGCTGATGCTGACATAATTAAAACCTCGATAGAACTTGCTAGAGACTCTAATAAAACTGTCATTGTTGTGGGTCAAGATATTGATCTTTTGGTCCTTTTAAATCAATTACATTTAAATAATAGTCATGACATTTATTTTCTCAAGCCAGGCTCTGGAAATGTAGAGGATCTATTTTTCACATCTAATAGTTTCAAACATCACTTTTTCAAAAATATTATTGCACTTCTGCATTGTTTTTCTGGTTGCGATACAACATCTGGATTTGCCGGAAAAGGAAAGAAAAGTGTCGTTAATTCATTATTAGTTTCTAAAAATTTGTTTTTGGCCAATGTTTTTTACCTATAACAAAAATGAAAGCAAAGAAAATATTAAAATAAATGGACTACAATTAATGAAAACTATTTATAAATGTAAAAATGAAAAAATAACACTAAATCAATTAAGGTTTCAAAAATATCAATTGGCAAAGATTAAATCATCGTTTATTTTTGGCAAACCTCTCACCCACAGAAGGAGCAGCAGAACAACACTGTTATAGAGCATATTATCAGCTTCAAACTTGGTTGGGTAACGAATTGAGAGCAATAGATTGGGGCTGGAAGCAACACCAAGGTGGCATTATGCTAAAATTTACAGAAAAAGAATTAATTCCGGAAGTTTTGCTTAAAACTATTTGCTGCAGCTGTGAAAGTGGATGTAACAGTTTAAAATATGGCTGTCGAAAACATGGTTTAAAATGTACAAATCTTGCACGAATTGTCATGGTTCCGAAAATTGCTCAAATATGGAAGAAAAAACTTACGAGGAAGTAATTGAGGAAATTTTGGATGAAGAACCAATGCAGTCCGAAAATATCATTGGAAACGAGGAAGGTGGTGGTCTTGAAGATTTCGAAGATTAACTGCAGTGGAAAGGTCTGTCACATCTTACGATGAAGAAATGCAATCAGAATCAGCTTTTTAACTTTTATGTGTGGTATTGATAAGAAGCACGTTTTAGGCAAAGTGACAATTCATTTTTATTTCAATTTAAGCGTTTTAATAAAGTTTCAATTATAAAGATTTTAAATAATGTTTTGATTGTAATTAATTAATGTTATATATAAAAAATATAGAAAAATAGGTTATTTAAATTAGATCTTTGATTTGACTTTCACTAGACTTTTACTTTTCTTAGCTTGACTTTTCTTGTCATACACTTTACTTTTCATAAGGTAATTCTTTGACCGAATAAAAATTAGTTACTTTACATTTTTTAGTCTAAGTCTAACCTTAAGTCTTTTCATTTTTATGAAAAGATTTTTATGCAATGATTTTGAATTGAATTCAAAAAGTGTAAATGCCCATATGTTTGGCTTTAACTAAGGTTGTTTTTGTGTTTGTTAAATGTATAGTCATCCTACTTATATATAATGTATAGAAAAAAATCATGTTTAAAAAAAAATCGAATTCGAGTTTTTTCAATTTTTTGCATTTTCTGAGAATATTTACTATGGTAATGTATATTTTTTTTATACCATCAGAAAGTAGAAGTTTGAACAAACAAATAGCATGTCGACTTTTTAAGAAAAGGCGAAATCTTGACACGTGAATTTTCGATTCAAAATTAGAGTATTTTTTTGATATTGTCAATATAAGAGGAAAAAATAAATATTTTTAACCAAATAAATTACAGGATATCTGGGATATAATAAGGGAAGTTTTCACCAAATTTCGTAGAAAAATCTTTTTTTTTTGAAAAAGATAAAAATAAAAAACCAAAAACTTGGTTTTTTGAATTTTTCATTTTATTTTGAGGTTATGTGAAAAAGTTGTCTGAACAAAAGTTATAGATCTTTTTGTTACCTACAACTTTGCCATTCAACCCCCACCCACTTCCCGAACTCAGATGGCCCGTAATTTATTTTTCCTTTCATTTTTATCGCATCCCCCACCATTTCTAATTTGTTTTATTCTACTGCGATTTTTTTCGTTTTCAAAAATTATCTACCCTGGTCTATAAGAGCTATTTCAGCTGCAAAAAATATCGATGTTCACGCTATAAACTTCAAAATTCAACGGTCAATCCGCAGCAAAGAGATATTGTTTAAATTGATAGACACTGTTACTGAGTCATTTTTATACAAAAGTGAGTTTATGATATGAAACTCAAAATCATTGAATAAATAAAATTAGATTATAAAGATTAAATAACATGATATGTATGTTCCGATATTTTTAGTAGGTATAGGCAGAAAAGTTTTTTGTAGAAAAAGAATGCTGCCTAAGCTGTCTATGTAAGAGATCCTTTCGAAACCTATAGGGTTATTTACATTGATAGTTGTTCTTCCCGTAGTCGGAGTTACCTACCATATCTTTGGGTTAACCTTCATTTTTTTCAGCTTATTCGACTGCTCGATCTTAAAAATGTAAACATCAGCGTATTGGTAACTAACCTTGCAGGCTGTTGATAACTGATTTGTACTAAAAACAAACAAGATATTGTTTGCGCTGTTGATGATACTTGTTGGAAAAGTTCAGAGGTCTCCCATTTTGAAAATTGGCTATGAAATGCTGAGGCTCCATTCATATCGCATGATGCCTCCTGACCAAGTTTTAGGTAGATTCTTAAAGGTCTTATTCTTTTTCTTCCTTTTTTCCAACAGTTTTAGTACTTAAGAACCTAGTATTGCATTCCTTAAAAAAAGTTTACAAAACTAAAATTTTGTGGATATCTGTGTTTCTTTTCATCCGCGCTTTCATCTGTACAATCCGCTCTTGTCTTAGCTGCTTGAACGAATAACTTGATCTTTGGCACACATATGGATTTTTGTTTGTGGAGTTTTCGAATATTTTTTGTCAATTTACTTTTGGTATGACTACAATTAGCCAACTTCACAATAGCTACGCTTAGAACGGAAAAAACCACAAAACCACTTGTGTTTTTTAGTGTGCGGAAATGTGTGGCGTCTGTGGGCTGGTATGCCCACCGATTTTGGTGTCAGACACCGTGCGGGTAAAATCAAAACTTTTTCATTTTTGATATCGGTGTCCCGATCGGTGTGATTTGACATGTGAGTGGCGGAATGCTGTATCAGAACACCGGTGTGCACACAATTGTCCTGCGTATAGGTTCCTTAATGATTGTTTATATCTCAAAGCATTCCATTACAGTATTGTTTAATTTTAAAAAGAGAAGATTTTAAGAATGGTCTCAATACAAAAAAGGGGCTCTATTTCCAAACATATATTTGGCTTAATTTTCCTTTACGTAGACCGTAAACTCGTCTACCTTGAAAAGAACCTCTAGAATGATTCATAGATAGAAATGCCGGCCAACGAGCAGTTGATTTCTGTGGCCTTTTTAGCTCTGGATCGCCTTTTTGATAGAATGATTCATACCGTTGGTGTGTTCGTTATATTCGAGGCAGATTGCATTTAATCTCTTTTATATCACACCATTTACACTTCTGAAAAGTAGTTCCAAATGAAATTAAATATTAAAATTCAAATAAATAGTTTTCATAACTCTTAAAATAGGAGCCCACCTTTTAAAAACAACTTCTGTATGACGTAGCTGCCCTTGGCTAGGTGCGTTGGCTTGCCTGCTAAGCAGAACCCTTGAACTCAATGTTTCCAGATGACTAGGTATGATTAAAGCAAACGCAAAAATAGTGCGTATACGCCAGAGTGACCACATTCTAATAAATTGACTTATCCTGAATTATGTCCTTTAGTATTAAGGAGCACACGTTCTTCAGTGATGTGATAGACAAGAAGTATACGGGAAGATTTTTTGAACCGAATCTTTGAAAACGGAACTTTGAGAAGGTGCTCCGCAAGAACTTAGCCCACAAAAGAAAAGCAAACATTTTGTGAAAGTATTGATGTATTTTTCAGTTGCCCATAGCTTAGTGGTTAGGTTGCCAAGCAGAACGTCGTGGGTTCGAGTTCTACTCGTGCCCATAAAGTTTTAGTTTCATCTTTCACGGGTACTGCCTCTTGCGAAGAACTGACAAAACTTCCAAGAGTATCAATCCGCCTTGAAAAAGTGCTTCTCAACTTTGCCGTTCGGAATCGGCGCTAAATTGTAGGTCCCCTAAATTCTTCACACGCACCCAGAAAATTGTTGATGAGAGTAATTTACTTAGGCCTTGGCTCTTCAAGAGCTGCTGCACCACTCTGTATGACGTATACTTGCTATTTTAAAAATGGCTTAAGTACTGCGATTGCAAAAACGCTAGCATCGTTCTTACAAGTAGTCAGCTGTTTTAAACCTTCTTTAATGGAACGTAAAACTAAAAATACAATAAATCTTCCCACTAAGAAAAAAAAAACAAACAATCTAGCGTTAGATAGAAACTTATTTGTAATCATGACAATGCATTTTAAAGCTTGACGATTCAATTTACATCTTTATAACTACACCAATCTAACGGAAAGAATGACTAACCATAAAGGGCAATTTTCGGTGTTTTTTGATAGCGCTTTTGGCTTTCAATTTAAAAAGATCAAGATTCTATCAACCAAAGAAAGAAAACACTTGTAGCTTTGGTTATTATAAGATAAGACAAGAAATCAACAAATTATGTATTACGACAAAATGCTTTAACTTCAATCAAAACATAACCTCATAAATTTTCTAAGTAACAAATATTTATTAATTCACTAAAAAAGAATATAACCAATAAAAGCTGCTAAATAACAAAATGCTGCCGACCATCATTAAGCAGGCACCTTCTTTGCGATACCACAAACCTTTCCATAGTGTTCTGGTTGGTCCAATGAATCAACAATGAACTTGGCCAAATCGTACTTAGAGACAGCTCGGCCAGGAGAAGCATCATGGAGAATGGTTACTTCACCGCTAGGTTCATCAGCAATATGCGGTGGCAAAATTGCAATATAGTCAAGTCCAGAGTTTTTGGTCATATCCAACATGCGGCGATGATCTTCATTGATGTTATGGAACATTTTTGGAACTTGCTCGGGATTCATGAGTAGAAAAGATGACATAATAATTGAAAAACGGCGAATGTTTAGTTCCTTCATTGCGTCGATGATATTTTTGGTGCCTGTCGACATTTCAGTAGAGACATCGAGTTTATTGCGAGTTCCAAGTGTTACACAAACAGCATCGACTCCTTGTAGAACATTTTTTACGTCTTCCAGTTTAGTGGCGTCTCCTTTGACAAGCTCAACTTTGTCTTTGAAAGATTCGGGAAGCGTTTCCTCTGTACGGTACAACAATCGCACATTCAAACCTGGGAATTTTCGGATTAGAATCAATGAATTCTTATAAGATAAAATTTATCAAGATGCGATTAACCTTTTTTTAGTGCATGTTCTACAACACACTTGCCGGTCATTCCAGTTCCGCCGATGATAGCGATTTTGCCCATTGTGGATTATGTGGTGGGTTTGTTTTTGGTGTAACGCTTGACGTACAGTTAAAGACTGGAGAAGAACTTAAAAATACAATATTTTAAATGCAATTTATTTGATTGAATAATAAACGACAAGAAAAAAAGCAAACGTCAATTTTTTGTTTATTTTTTTATTTGAAAATAAATTGACAGTTCGTTGAAAGAAGAGAGACTACTGGTGATGCCACTTTATTGAAATTACTAAAGTGAAGAGTGAATCAAAATGGACGAATTCAGCGCAGGGACATTTTAGGAATTTGTATCTTTAAAATAAGGCCGTGTGCGAATTCAGTTAAAAATGGGTTAAAAATTGACGTTTGGTTAAATTTTGACACTTCGCATTATTTGACTAGCTGCTGAGCAGGTTAAAAAATGACAGTAGTGGTTAAAAATGCATCCATTTTTATTTTTTAACCACAATTCATCCAATTCGCACACGGCCTAAGGGTATTCACGTAACGAGATAATTTTCTACTTTGCGGAAAAATAGAAAATTCCGCAAAAGATTTAAGTGAACACCCCAGCAGAAAATAGTTGTGTAAACAAGGGAAACAAATAGCTGTTTGTTAAGCCTCAAAGTGAATTTGTTCAATTCACGTCATTCGATAAATTTCTGTTAAAGTGGTTCTTTTTTTTTATTCTAATTACATTTTGGCGCAAAATTATAGTCCGCTAATCAACAACTTTAGTGTGATACTAGCTTAAAATTACGTTTCAGTCATGACTCAAATGTCATTTTAAGCTAGTGTCGCACTAAATTCTTTTAAAATTGTTCATTAGCGGACTAAAATTTTGCGTCTTTAATTTTTGCTCTTCAAGTTACCAAGAAGTAGTTTTAAAACAAAATTCATTCAATTGTATGAACAAATCACTTTAAATGATTTGTGGATGTTGGAGTTATTTGGTGAAAACGATGGTACCTATATTGTTGATTAAATTTGACGAGAACTTCCCGCTTATGTCAGTTCAGTTGGAGAAAAGATGAAATGAGCGCCAAATTAAACGTCAAAATAAACGTCATACATTTTATCAAGTTTTTTTCTGCAGTTTCTGCTTCAAATTTGTGATATAAAATTCTACGATTTGCAGAAAATTTTTCCCATACAAATTTTGACAGCTCATTTCTACCGATAGAAAATTCTACGGTTTCTACTGTTTCTATGGGTTTGCCGCGTTTACGTGAATACCCCTTATCCTATTTCTTTTACACGATTGTTGGTGTGGAGACTTTTTCCTTACAGCGGTTCCAAATAATAAATTTTTCACGTGAGCTGCGTACCGCCTGGAAAAATATTGAGGACAAAATTTGTCCAAGGAAAAAATTTGTATGACAAATAAAATTTTTCCCGATCTGCGTACTAGGCTTATAGCCTGTTCCCACCAACGTGATTTAGCTCATATGATTTATAAATTACGATGAGCGTTCCCACGGAACTTTTAACCTGATTTAGCTTGACATTTACGACACTTGACATTACTTTTGAATTTTTCAATGAATATGACACAAAATTTGAATTTCCACTGTCAAAAAGAAAAAATAAATGAATTTAAAATAAATTTAATTCATTATTTGAGCATGAAATCACTCAGCCTGGAATCATCGAGGTGATTTATACCTAATTAAAAAATAAACAAGTTAAATGTAATTTCAAATCATCGAAAATGTATGACAAATCATGAAATTAAATCAAGTGGATTTAGCTTAATCACGTTGGTGGGAACAGGCTATAAGATAAACAACTTCGCTAGTGATCAGAAAGGCTTATGGAAAGTTTTGAAGCGTCAAATACTAAAATCTGAAACAAATGAAATAAAAGAATTAATTTTCGAAAATCGGTCGTTCAAAACAGAAATAGAAATTGCGTGAACATTCAATACATTCTTCGTAACAAGTGTCGTAGATATTAACAAGAATATAAATCAAACGCAATATTCTGATAATATTTCAATCCTTAGCAATGCATTCAAATTTAAATTGATCAACATCCAAGACCTTAATAATTCAATCAAAAATATGAATAAAAAAAAGGACTGTTTTGGTCTCAATTGCGATATAGTTCTTGATTGTGTTAACGAAATTTTACCAAAGTTAAAATCATTAATTTGTCCTTATCGACTGGCGAGTTCCCAGAAAGCTGGAACAAATCAGTTGTTATTCCTATTGAAAAGCTACAAAATCCTAAAAATCCTGAAGACTGGAGACCTAAAAACATGCTTCCGACCTATGAAAAAATTCTCGAGGATATTGTTTGTAATCAACTTACGGATTATATTGAAAAAGAAGATATATTGTGCTTAGAACAATCGGGTTTTAGAAAAGGTCATTCATGTGAAACTTCAGTTATGTTGGCTTATTAATGAATGGAAGAAAGAAATTGATAGTGGTGAAACTATTATTGGTGTTTTCCTTGATCTAAAACGCGCCTTTGAAACAATAGACAGAAGTATATTGATTGAAAAACTTAATAAATATGGTATTCGTGAAATTGAGGTTAGGTTAGGTTAGGTTATATGGGCTGACGGTTGATTTGGTTACCATCACACTTAGATCAATGTAGATCCTTTGTGATACCCTGAAGTATTGTAACTTCTGAAAAAGTGATTTAACCTATGGATTCTATGGTTGGTCGAGCCATTTGGTGGGCTTGACAAAGTTCAGTAGGCGATTGCCTGGGAGTTCAGATAGTTCTTCGAGTTCATTAAAGAAATAGTTGCCTAAAAATTGTAATCTAGTACGTCAGAATGCTGGACAGTGGCATAGGGAGTGAGCTGTGTTTTCGTGCTCTTCTTCATCGCCTTCATCGTGCTGCATACCAAGAACCCTTAGCTCTTCGCGACAGCAAGAAACAAGCTTTGACTTGATTTGCTTGGCAGATCTCACTGCCAAGATCTCACATTGGAAGACACTGCTATGTTCGGGAAGTCTGAATGAACTGGCAAGGCTAAGATTTTCTGAGTAGAAACCTGCCCCTACTCCAGTAATCATTTTCGAACCATCAGTAAAGATGGTAAAGTTCGATTCATTAGTGTAGGGTACACTGTTTTCCCAATCTTCTCTATTGGGGAAGCTGGTAGTAAAGTTTTTATTGAAGTTTAAATAAGGGGTCATGTAATCTGTACAAACATTGTTGCCAACGTATTTTGTAAGAATCGTGGTATGGCCGTGTTGATTAGATCTCCAAACATTGGTCCGACTAAGTCGAAGAGCGCTATTTGCTGCTGATTCTTGTACGAATAGGTCTACGGGGGTGAGCGTGAAATTTAGGATCGCTTCGAGGCCCGCATTTGGGGTAGTCTTCATCACCCCCGTAGTGCTAATACATGACATTCTTTGTACTTTGGTAAGGGTTTTTAAGTTCGTGGATTTCTCCAGAGCTTGCCACCAAACCAAACTGCCATAGGTTAGAATGGGTCTAACAATGGCTGTGTACATCCACATGATTATCTTAGGATTCGGTCCCCAATTTCTTCCCAGAATCCTATTACACGAGTAGAGTGCAATCATGACTTTCTTGTATCTTTCTTGAATATTTAGACCCCAGTTGAGTTTCTTGTCCAAGATAACTCCAAGGTATCTTGCTTTTTCTGAAATTATAAGTGGGGTATTATCAATTTTTGGTATTTCAAAAGAAGGTATTTTCCTTCTATTGGTGAAAAGGACCAATTACGTTTTCAGGGGGTTAACCTTAAGACCGCATTTCTTGGTCCAGTTACTGACCATAGCTAATGCGCCTTCTAATTGTTCGCTTACAGTGGTCAGGTATTTAACCGTCGCCAGAAGCGCTAAGTCGTCGGCATATGCTATAACTCTGACACCACTGTTCTTGAGTTTGACGATAATTTCATTCATCACCGAAGTCCAGAGTAGAGGTGAGTGGATTCCGCCTTGTGGAGTCCCTCTAGATGTGTACATCTTTATATCAGAGTTTCCTATAGTTCACAATGGATTTGTCCGCTTTTCAACATACACGTGATCCATTTTATAAGTGTAGGTTCTATTTTAAGGTCAGTGAGTGCTTTTTCTATGGCACTGTTGTGGACATTGTTGAATGCTCCTTCGATATCAAGAAAATAAGCCAGGGTATATTCTTTTACCGCAAGCGACTTTTCTATTGTTCTAACTGCGCAGTGTAGGGCTGTTTCTACACTTTTGCCTTTTGTATAGGCGTGCTGAAATGCTGATATGGATTCCGGCTTTAAGTCGATTAATTTCTCAAGTGTTTTGAGTGCAAAAGAATTTAGACTGATAGGTCTGAAGTCTTTTGGTTCTGTGTGACTGGGCTTGCCAGCTTTTGGTATGAAGACGACTTTGAATTCACGCCAAGCCTTGAATTGAGGAGAAGTGGTTCAAAAGTAATCTGTCCGATAGATTTCAAAAAGTAAAAATAAATGAAACATTTTCTGAAAAAATTAAAGTTGACCTCGGTGTACCTAAAGGATCTATTGGGTGTAATTTTATTCCTTTTGTATATAAACGGTATAGTTAAATCTACATCTGGCATTCAAATTTCATTATTCGCAGACGATACCCTAATTTACATTGTTGGAGATGATTTGAAGTCATGTGAAAGTATAATGCAAAGTCAAATTGAAAAAGTTAGCAAATGGCTCTGTAAATATAAATTAAAACTCAACGTTAGCAAAACTAAATGTATGTGCTTAAATAACGGTGTTTCAAAGGCCAACATATTCATAGGTTATCAACTTATCGAATGTGTGGATGGAATTAAGTATCTTGGAGTTTTTATTGACAATAAACTTAAATTTAATCAACACGTTTATAATCAATGTAACAAGATCTCGAAAAAAATCGTTTTTTTCAAAAGAATTCGAAACTATGTATATATCTTTCAATTGTGCAGTGACTGTATACAGTGGCGGATTAAAGGTTGAGGGCGCCATAGGCAAGCATCTCACTGGCGCCCTTATATGGAAATATCTCGTACTATAGTTTGACCGAAATCGCTGCATCGCGCCTAAGGAAAAGGCGTTGAAATAGAGGTTAAGGAAAAAGAGACTTAGTTAACATGAGATCTATAAGTATTGTCCGAAAGATCTTACGAATTTGGTTAATTAATGATCTGCCGCAACGTAAATTTTGTTAACTCGAGTTGGTTTTTATGCAAACCGAGTGGCAACTCGGTTCTCAAATTGGATTGCCCTCAAAATCAATCTAGAAAGAACTTAAAAAACAGAAAAATTAGGTTTTACATCCGCAGTGGCGTAGCAAGCCCGGATATAGGCGTGGGCAAAGTCTTATCCGCGAGGCCCTTTTCAAGCACATAAATATTATTTACCTTGAGCTATATTAATATAATATTAATATTCTCGAAATTCTTTTCAATGAATATTTTGTTCTGTGTTAGGGTATAATACTGAAAAAAGTGAAAGCGGGATCTATGGGGGATCTTAAATCGAAAAGTTTTAGTTTATTGGGGACCAATATCTAAAGCTTGTTTGTTGTTTGTGACTTGTGAGTTAGAAATTTGTTTTCCAATATTTTCACTGCGGCGTATACTTGTTATTTTTCAGAAAATTTAAAATTTAATTAAAATAAAAGCAGTTCTCTAACCGTTTAGAATAAGGAAAGATTTTCAGTTGTTGAATTTTGACCATTGTTATCTTGCGTATCATACACCCCAGTGTCCTGTGCGCGCAGTATTTTTCCGAAAACTGTGAGCTGTGTTTTCAGCGAAGAATATTCAGTCTGAAGTGCGAATTAGAAAAAATAAGTGTGCCGTTGGGGGGTTAATAACGTAGAAGTATAAATTATTTAGAATTACTAAATTTAGATACACAGTTGGATTATGGAATATATGAAAGTTATCAATAAACTCAATCATTATTCCTTCCGATTCGATACACAAATACAGCTACAGCATTTAACTTTTCCTGACTTAGGGACGACTCAAATAATTTTTGATGCTTTTTAGCAAAGAAAATTTTCTTTCACCGGACAATTTGTCGCTAGAGTACCTACATAACTTCATGCGAAGAGGTTTGTCCAAGTTATTTTAAATATTATGGAAACTCGATTTTCGCAGACACATAGAAAGACTTTCTAATGATTCAAAATCTGGCTTTACTAAAATCAAAGTTGATCTTTGCTTGGATTATAAAAAGAAAGGTCCAAACCAAAACTACAATTAATTGGTTGAAGAGGGAGATCTTCGCCCGTCTTAATGAGAAAAAAAAATATTGAAAATAATTTCTTCGATTTTTTGCGGTTGATTTGTTTTAAAATGGCAGCAACGTATTTATTTTTCTAATGGAGAGAACTTAATTGAGAATTATTTTTCATTTATGATAAGATAAAACCATGATTCGTCAGCGGATAAATCTACCGCCTTTAAAATTTGCCGCCCTAAGCTCAAGTAACTCAGCCTATAGGTAACTCCACCACTGATGGGTACTTGGCAGGATGGCAGGAGAATTAAATTCAATCTATCTCAACTCATATCGGAACAAATTTTGTTTTTTGCAATAAAACAAACTTCATGAAATCACATGTAATTTCAATTAAGTTTGCAAAGTATAAACTTTCGTTTTCAAAAAAGCGAAGGCTATCGTGATTAACAAACGAAAAGTATTTTTAAACAAGTAGATTCGAATGTTATGTGAAGTTATAACCGATCAGTTTTTTTTTTTTTTTTTAACTAGAGCGTGTTAGTTGGGTCAAATTAAAACAAAATTGTACGAACGAGAGGGGGGAGGGTTATATTTTGTCGGGAGGGCCAATTTTCTAAAAGATAGAATTTTGTAGGGATTTTTGATATTGTATAGCGTATGTTTCATTGGAAGTGTTTCAATGGGTTAGTTAATATTTGATGCATTATTTTTATTCCAATCGGGCGGCAGCTTCGTGCGAGGCCCCTGCAGGCGCTCTTCACTACTTTAAATCTCAACTCGAAAGTTTAAATTCAAAAGTTGGATTCTCTAATTTTTTCAAAATATCCCTGGGATATTTTTGACAACTACGTTTGTTTCAACTTCAACTTTCGATTTGAGTTAATGTCAAAAAAAAAAATTACAGTTTGTACGTGTATATGGAAGGCGCAACATTTTTTACTTGGAAAGAAGCACATGCAAAGATGTGCTAGAATTCTATGCCTAAGTCGCGACCAGAAAAAGCGTTCAAGAATATAATTGAAATGTGATTCTTTTGATTGGTTGTTTGGTGGCGGAAAATTTGTTGTGTGCAGTGTGTGTATGCAGTAGAAGTGCTAGTGGTAAATACTAGTTTTCCCGAAAAATTCTAAGCTGCAAATAATTTCTATTCAGTATGAAATTTGGACAGGGGATAATCATCAACATTTTTTGAAAATTTGAATTTGAGAGAAAACTCTCAAGTTTGCCTCTCTACTTCTACTTTTTTCGGAAGTTGAGAAAATCGGAAGTTGAGTAACTTGAGAGTTGAGAATCAAAGGTTGAAATGTTCAACTTTGAGTAAAGAAATGTAAAATCAGGAGTTGAGAAAAAATATCCTCAAGTTGACTTCAACTTCGAGTGAAGAAAACGGCTCTAAGAGCCGTTTTCTTCACAATTGTTCAACTTGAAGCAAACTCTCAAGTTGATAAACTAGTTGACCTCAACTTGAGAGTTGTGCGAGAAGTTGAGAATTGTTTTTCTTCACTACTTTAAATCTCAACTCAAGAGTTGAAATTCAAAAGTTGGATTCTCTCATTTTTTCAAAATTTCCCTGGGATATTTTTGACAATTACGTCTATTTCAACTTTAGGTTTGAATTTATGTCAAATAGATTTGTACATTCATGTCATTAATGAAATTTATTTGTACGAGTATGCACTCGAGTATGTACGACGCAACATTTTTGTGAATTTATTGAACATTTCAACAACAACTGAATGCCGGATGCAGCTGCTTGAACTTGACTCAAACTGCTCATAAGCTAACAATAATTGGTGTACCTACCTTAATTTTGTGTTGGTGTTTTTTTTATGAAATTTCGCTACGGCATATCAAATAAAAAAAACTTCAACCAACGTCCAATATGTTTGTTTGTTGCGTACCAAAAAGAATTCAATTTTTCCGAAGCAGTTTTCTTTTGGAAAACAATGAAATGTTGTTCATCCATCTTCTTGAATTAATCGAAATTCGGTTTTACTGGGAAAGAAGCACATGCAAAGATGCACTAGAAATCTATACCTAACCTAAGCCGCGGCCAGAATATGCGTTCGAGAATATAATTGGAATGTGATTCTTTTTTATTGTTAGTTTGGTAGAGGTAAATTTGTTGTGTGCAGTAGGCGTGCAAGTGGTAAATGCTGCAAAATGCTAGTTTTCCCGAAAAAATCTAGGCTGCAAATAATTTTTATTCAGAATGAAAATAATTTTTGACAGGGAATATGCATCAACATTTTTGAAAAATTTAATTTGAGAGAAAACTCTCAAGTTTGCCTCTCAACTTCTACTTTTTTCGGAAGTTGAGAAAATCGGAAGTTGAGTAACTTGAGAGTAGAGAATCGAAAGTTGAAATGTTCAACTTTGAGTGAAGAAATATAAAACCAGGAGTTGAGAAAAAATATCCTCAAGTTGACTTCAACTTCGAGTGAAGAAAACGGCTCTGTCGATTTCCGAGTTGGCAAACCGAGTAGACTCTGTACCTACTGTAAGATTAATTGCTCAGGACCGATTTTTATTTTAACAGAAGATGCAAGTGCAATTCGAGTTCACAAGTTTGGTACTTTAACAACCACGTATGAACTCACATTATTTGACACTTGTAAGAATTACTGCGCCCGAGTGCCCCTTTGTTGTCGCGCCCCTAGTCACGTGCCTAGTTTGCCTTTAGGATAATATGCCACTGACTGTATACAACACACTGATTCTCCCACATTTCGATTACTGTTCGTCGATTATATACATGTCAAATAGTGAAAATATAAGAAAACTTCAAGTGCTGCAAAATAGATCAATGAGAACTGTGCTTAAATGCGATTATAGAAAACCAATTAATGATATGCTCCTTGCCCTCGGATGGTTGAATGTTGAGCAAAGACTTAAATTTAATGCGCTCGTGATGATCTTTAAAATAAAAAAAAACGATATTTATCCAAAAAATATCTTCAACGGAACGTGAACTTCCATTATACAGAAGAGCCTCAACTCAAAACAATCTACTCTACAAAGGCATTCAACTTTTTAATAGCCTTCCTAGTAAACTTAAGACTGAGACAAGATTAAATAATCTATTTTATTTACTTAATAAAAGCAAACTTAAAACTAAAACTTAAAAACAAGTAACGCAAGATATTTGATATAAAAAGTAAAAACAATTAAAAAATAAAATATAAAAAATAACAATAATATACAAGAATCTTGGGAGATAGAGGAATAGGAGGAAAAATGGGGTTATGATGGCAGTCTTAGAAGGGAACTTTTGAGAACGGATTTAGAAAAACATGGATCAAAGCAATGAGTATTGTTTGCCTTACGTAGCATTTTGCTTACAGGTTCATTTAAGCCATATAGAGTTCGATGGAATGGGAGATGAAAAAATGGGACTGATCTTAAACGGCGCGCGTGGGTTAGTGCATAGGGATATGTTTTGAAGTAGGGTGGGGCAATCAATGTTACCATTCACTAATTGATGTATAAAGACAACGTCGGCATTGTCACGGCGAATAAATAAGGGTTGCATATTTAATAACATCAGTCGCTCTTCATAGAGTGGAAGGTTAAAGGGATCTTCCCAACCTGAACCAAGGTTACGAAGCGCAAACCGAATAAATCTGCGCTGGACGGCTTCAATACGTTGAATGTGTATTTGATAATGGGGACACCAGACTTGTGATGAGTATTCAAGTAATGGTCTGACAAAAATTATAAAAAGAGATTTTGTAACATACGGGTCACAGAATTCTTTAGACAAACGTTTCACGAACCCTAAAGTGGAATTTGCCTTACTTATAATTTGGTCAATATGAGAGTTAAAATTCATATGGGAGTCACATAAAACACCTAAATCAGAGATTGATGTTACAATGGGAATAGGTTCACCATTTATAGTGTAAGTTCTGTTAGTTATTGTAATACGCTTCCGAGAGTACGTTATAGCTTGACACTTGCTTATATTCAATTCAAGGAAATTCTTTTGGCACCAAATATTAAAAAGGTTTATGTCATTTTGGAGCAGTTCCGCGTCATTACAACAAAAGATTTGTTTATAAATTTTAATATCGTCTGCGTAGATGAGAAGCTCAGAATAATTTTTTTTCAACGTCATTGGTAGTAAGAATGAAAATAAGAGGGCCAAGATGACTGCCTTGTGGGACACCAGATGTTGCATTGATTATATCAGAAATCCCATTCCTGAATACAACTCTGTATTGCAGATCGTCAATAAGACGAGATCCAAGATATGAAAACTGGTGGGGAGCCAAGCTTTTTGAGCTTAAACAGAATACGATTATGGGATATCTTATCAAAGGCCTTACTAAAATCAGTAGCTATTGAATGAAAATGACACAAATTGGATTAGGTTCGTAGTGGTAGACCTTCCCTTAAGAAACCCATGTTGTTTTGGAGAAAAGATCTGCTTGCTATGGAAAAACATAGTGTCATATATTATACTTTCAAATAGTTTTGGTATACATGAAAGTTTTGCTATAGGCCGATAATTTGTTATATCATTTTTTGGTCCATTTTTATGTACAGGAATGATAAAAGAATCTTTCCAAATACTAGGAAACGTTCCACTAGAAATGGACATGTCGTAAATAAGTGCTAGGGGTAAGGCTAAATTGTCAACACACTTTTTTAACACTATTGGAGGAATTGAATCAGGGCCAGCAGAGTAATCATCTTTGAGCAAATTGATTTTCTGAATAACAGACGAAACATCAACATTAAGTAACAGTGAGTTTAATGAAGTTTGATTGGACTCATTCAGGTAATTAGAGTAATTATTATCAATCTCAGTAGTGTTGGACGAAAAAGCTTGACTGAAAAAACGTGCAAAATAATTTGAGATGGTTGTGGGATCAGCAGATGAATTTTTGTCAAGTTTTAAGACAGATGGATATCCATCTGACTTTCTTTTACTGTTGATGAACTGGAAAAAAGCTTTCGGATTGGAAATAATATCAGATTGCATCTGAGATATATAGTCAGAGTAAAGAGATTCACATAAAACAGAAAAAGTATTATACTCTGCAATATAATTAGAAAAATTATAATCATTTCTAAACAT
Source organism: Sphaerophoria taeniata (assembly GCA_943590905.1). Classification (NCBI taxonomy): domain Eukaryota; kingdom Metazoa; phylum Arthropoda; class Insecta; order Diptera; family Syrphidae; genus Sphaerophoria; species Sphaerophoria taeniata. The sequence goes on from OX016540.1 coordinate 269,043,697, forward strand.
GATAAATTTTTGCCACAGTTTATTTCTTTTATTGCGGAGAGTACGAAGTTCTTTAGTGTACCAAGGGGGTGATGAAGATACGTTTTTTTTTGTGAAATGGTTGGAACTGATTGGGAAACACAATTCATTAAGAGTGAGTAAAAAGTTTCAACTTTAAAGTCAATACTCGAATTTGGGTCAGATAAAAAGTCATAATTAATCCTAGTCAGAAGTTCATTCAACAAGTCAAAATTAGCCTTGCGGAAGTTAAATTTTTTACAAGTAAGAATCTCAGGGCAAATGTTGGGGCTTACATAAGCAAAGGTAATAGAGAGTGGAGGGTGGATGAGTATCAAGTTTGGTTAAAAGATGCTTACTTTCTGTGACAACAGTGTTATCAGCATCCGAAGAAAAAATAAGGTCAAGCTGTTTACCCAGACTATTTTCAATACTGCTTAATTGGGCAAATCCTGAAGCAAGGAGGCGGTCAGTAAATAAAATTTCCTTAGCGGAAGTAGCATTAAGGGCTATTAGATTATTACCGTCGCGTCGTCAGAGTGTGACCAAATCAAATGGGGAAAATTGAAGTCACCAAAAATGAGAATATCGTAATTAGGAGAACATAGATTTACAACAAATTCGACAGCTTCAGTGAAACATTCATAGATACACACAGGTTGAGTTGGGGGAATATAACAACAAATAGTATAAATACTACGATTTTGAAGGTTAATTTTTACACAAATAAGTTCCAGGTCTGTTGTATTAGGTATTGTGATAAGAGTTGAATCAAGGTCAGAACAGATAGCTATTAAAACACCACGTCCTGCTAGCAGATGAACTAGGGGAGTCCAAAATTTTAATATCTTTCCGAAAAAGAGTGAAGTCAGAAGAGAAAAGTTCATTGTTAGCTATATCAGGAGAAAGATTTGTTTCAGTCAAGGCATATATGTATGTTGTGTGGAAGCTTTTGAGTATTCAAATATAGCTCCGAAGTTTTGGTACGAAGACCTCTAACATTTTGATAGTAAACAGATAAACAATGAGTGCTATTGAAAGGGCGTGATATTAAGAGACTCGTGGAAACTGATGAATAATTTCTTTAAATCAAGATAATTTTTAGGAAAGCCCTTATTTTTTAATAAAACTTCGCTTCTAGTCCTAGTTAAACCGTTAATACAGGTAAACCCGGGTTTATCATGTAAAAAAGCAAGATAGAGTCTTACATTATCATAAGTATTAGGGTCAGTTAAGAGAGAAATGGGAAATAAAGGAGTATCAGGGCAAGTTACGGGACGAGTTTTAGTAGGTGAGGGTAACAATTTAAGGGATACAGATGAAGGTGAATTACTCCTAATTAAGTTAGGCCGTGTGCGAATTGGATGAATTGTGGTTAAAAAATAAAAATGGATGAATTTTTAACCACTACTGTCATTTTTTAACCTGTTCAGCAGCTAGTCAAATTATGCGAAGTGTCAAAATTTAACCAAACGTCAAGTTTTAACCCATTTTTAACTGAATTCGCACACGGCCTTACTATTATAATTAGAATTACTGTTTAAATTGAATCTATTGTTATTGGTGATTGATTTTCGTTTACTCCATTGAATAATTTTCATATCACTGTTCCTTAATATAAGAGGTGAGAATGCAAAAAGCCAATCGTAAGTGTTTGGAATAGATACTTTGAACCATCCACATCCTACTCGGCTACATTTAGAAGGTTGAAAGTTGTAATTATGTTTGAAGAAATTAATGATCCAAGAGTTGTTCCGATGCCTAGGAGCATGATAAACGATGATGAAATAAATTTAAATTATTATTAAAACCTCTTTTTGTAAATAATATTTTGTAAAAATTGATTAGATTTTAAGTATTACGTGTTTGTTAAGAGTTTTTTTTAACTAATAAATAAATAAATAAAATAATAAATCATCGAAGAAAGCATATAACTTCTTGTTCCTGCTTTTAAAGTGATCGGCAATGTGAAAAAAAGGTAAAAATCTGATCAACAGTCTAGTGGTTTTTCCTAAAACCAGCTTGAAACATGTTGAGTATGTTTTCATCGTTGACCCATCCTTCGAGCCTTTCAAAAATAATCGTACTGAATAACTTCACTGAAGAATTCAAACATGAAATGCCCCTGTAATTTTCGGGGTTATCGTAAGCGCCCTTGGAAAAGGGCTACAGAAACAACTGATAAGATGTTGTAAGCTTATTTAAAAATAAAATATTAATTTATTTAAACAAAATTCTATAAAATTTAACAACAAACCTTAAACATAGGTATGGTTAGAAATTAACAATCGGATTCAGAAGCGTATGGATTACTTTCGAGCTTTTTAATCCGTTTAAGGGTTGCATTACGTAGCTCTGCCATAAAGTCAGGTTTTTCCGGTTGCTTGAGAGTTTTCTCAATCGTTTCGGTAGCCACCTTTTGTTCTTGAGAGGGTTTACTCACATTGGGACGTACATTTGTTTGTTTCAATTGTTGTTTTTCCGCGTTCACTTTCTGCAATATAAACCAAGTATTAAGAAACAAATAAAATGTGATTGGCGAAAAAAGTATGGTAAACATTCCCTCAGATTACAATTTTCGATTGAACTACAATTCAATGAATGACATTTTCCAATGAAAAAAAATGGAAGAATTGCAATTTGATAGTTTGTTTTCAACAAAATGTCATTGGAGAAATAGTCATTCTACATTACTTGGGTTAATCTATTCGTAATACCTTCAGTGACACGCCAGTTCGTATACTTTCCAGAAAAGCGTTTCGATCTCCAGCTGGTTCTGTTTGAACTTGTTTTGGTTTTGCTATAACGGTATTAGAGGCTGGTAGAGGTGGTGGAGGGGGCCCTGGGGGAGTTGTATTTTTGGGCTTTTCCGTTGAAATGTTTGAAGCCTTTGGACTCTCACTTGAAAATGAAGGCTGATTGAACCTTGGTTCATCTTTTACCATGATCGGAGCAGGCACCGGTGGTGGTGGTGGTGGTGGAGGAGGAGGTGGAGGTGGTGGCGGGACATCGTTTTCTCGTTTCGAATTTTGTGCAATGGGCATTGCGACAGGAAGGGGAGGAGGTGTTGCCACATTAGATGTAGTCTTCTTCGTTGAAGAATGTTGGTACAATTCTTTTTGAAGACCAATCGTTTTTTCTTCATAAGTCTGTGTCTTCTTGCCTTCTGAACGAGTAGGTGGAGGGGGTGGTGGCAAATTCGGCTTTCTCTGCTGTCGTCGCATCGATGTTGTAGTACGTTTAGTTTGAGCGATTTCTTCGTAAATATTATCATTATCGCGCGATGGTTCAGTAATTGTTGTTGCTGGCGGAAGCAGTGGTGGGGCCACCACTATTGCACCTCCTCTTGAAATATTGATGTTTCTTGGCGGTGAAGGTGGCCTTGGTACAGCCGCCACATATGCTTCAGATGGTGGTGGTGGAACTGTCTTCCCCATGCCTTGTTGATTTCGAGGGGGCTAGGTAAAAAATCAAATCTATATTAAATCAAACAAGGATAAGAAACGAAGCTGTATACCATCCAAGTATACTCTGACTGAACAATTCTTCTGATTAATTCTCTACGGTCAAATCCACTTACATCTTCTTCTGTTATGCCACGCTCAATCATGTACTTTTTCAGAGAATTATTGTTGAATTGTCCAGTTAAATCAAATGCATTTTTGGTCATATCTCTTGTCATATCTCCAGAAATATGTCTGAAATTCTTTGGACCGCTGACTTCGATTCTTCGTCCCTTTCTTGTGAACAGTGTTGTTGTTGGAAGGGGACTTGAAGGAGGTGTATGGTTGGCTTTATTCGAAACTGGCTGTTTTTGACTGAATTGCCTTTCGTAGAGCGTACTACCGTTTTCCTTTTGTTTAGCCGGCATTTTTTTAACGTGCGTGTCGTTTTGATGGGAATCTAGTCTATATTTATCTAAATCGAATGTCATTGAAGCAGGTAGAATGTCATCAATAGATCCAACTGCTATTGATGACTCTCGTTCGATTGTTGGCTTGTGTAGAGGGGCTCGAGGTAGCGTGGGTGTTTGAGGCAGTACACTTGGCTTAGTAAGCAAAAAAAAAAAAAAAAATTGTAGCTTCTTTAGAATAAAAGCAATAGTTGGGATGTAAACAACCTTCCAATAGCCGGGATTTTTGTTGCTTTTGATAATGTCATAGATAAAAGCTCTTCTCTGTTCCGATGTCAAACACTCTATATTATCGGAAAGGCCTGCTTTCCTCAAGTATAACTTGAGCATCTGATCATTGTCATTGCCAGTGAGATCAAACGTTTTTGTGAAATCCACGGCATTGCCTTCTTTATGGTTAAAATCCATTGGTTCGCTAACAATCAGTTGTTCCATAACATAACCTGAAATAATGTGAGTTGACAGTTGAGAAAAATAAATAACGGTATTTCTAACATTGACAGGGAAGTTATTGAGTAACTGCAAGGCTAAATCTACTTTTTTACCACACAGATTTAAATTTTTTCTGAGGTAATTTTAAAGTACCTACTATACTATACTATAGATACCAATCTATACTTAGCTGATTGGTTTCATTCGGTGAATGCGTGTGAAATGTCATCTTCTCAGCAGGTGGCCATGGCTCAGAGGATAGTGTAGCTTATCTGAAGTCACCTGTGCGATAATATGAGACAATAAAAATCTATGTCTCCTCCTCTGTGCCACGTAGGTTTATGTTATGTGTTCTTTCCTTCTATCTGTCTATCTGTCTCTCACTCTGTCGTACTAATGTCTTGTTTCAGTCCCAGCCGATGGCCTCAGTCACCAGTGCTACTATGTGTCTGTAGTTCGTATCATTCATGAACGAGGTACTGTAATGTCAACGTCAATGTCATCTTCTCCTTGACAATTTACGTTTAACAGGACTTTTAAGAACTCTTAAAAAATGTTTGTTGCAACTTTTTGAAGTGCTATATGAACTTGAAAACATCCTGTTCTTTTCAATTATTTGAAAAAAGACAGTTGCAAACTGCCACATAATTCATCCATTAAACCGGAAAGTGACAGTCTGAGCAAATGTCAAAAATGTTCCGAAGTTTGTGTCCTCTGTATATTATGTGTGGAACACGCCCTGTTGTCGCTAGAAGTTATTCGGTCGTATGTAATAGAATTAGAATAGTTCTTCCTGATGTTCGAGAAGGCGCTGTCGTCGATTCTTGAGGATGCCCATTGCCAATACAAGTGCATTATATACACAAAGGTCGTATTTGTCTAATGTGAGTAGCATCCATGTCAAATGTCAAAAAAAAATTTTAGGGTAGCATTACTAGTTACCTACCTCCCACGTCCACAATTATTTGTATACACAATCATTTACCATGTGCACAATATTAGACCTTGTAATATGAGTACTGTGGTTTTGCCCAATACGTAACGCAATAAAAGTCACTGTTTAATATTAGTGCGTTAATGTATTTCTGATTTGTGAAGCCCTGCTTCGTCTTGTGTGACCGCCAAAACGTCAAAAAAATGTATCGAACATTCTGTATTAGCTTAAAATATTTTTTGTATTTGTGAGCTTTTAAATTTTTCGATAACTCATAATTTTTTATCATAAATAATAGATTAGGGTATTTGTCAAGATACGCAAACAATTTATTTACCATTGTTCCAATACCAAACGAATAACTTCTTATGATTCATTCATTCTGACGTTGAGTGGTTCTCGATTTTTATATATAAGGATTTAAAAATTCTTTTTCATCGAACAAAATCAAGTGCTTCACTTTTTTAATTACATTTATTGATAAATAAACTTCACTTGAGAGAACTGACAGGAATTAGTTCAACCAATATCACAAACTACGATTATGATTAAAAGTACCTTACCTGAATGCCTAAAGAAGAATTCGCTTGCAGTCAATACGAACCATCGAATTGATAAGAACTCTACTTCCTTTCTACTTTTTGTCTATTGCACTGAAACTTCATGAGACAATTCCTAAAATAAAGTGTTATTATCGCAACAAAACAACCGAACCAACTGATTCATGGCTTTAAAGAACAATATTAGCTATTTGCAACTTTCTGCAAATGAGTTTTCTTATCAAAACATTTTGAATGATAAGATTATGACTTAATCAAATTTTTCTATCAATTTTCTCTTTTGCAAATTAAAACGTTAGGCATTTTAAGAGAATAACTTTTATGGATCGGTGGGAGAGAACGGTATTATTTTTGGGCTCATAATTTTGAATGAAAAGAAATAAAACTGTCTGAAAAGTTGCAATTAACATAATTTAATTACCAGATGTCACCATACAGTCACAGAGGAGGTATACCAACAATCTAAAGGCTAAAACACAAACACGCTCTAGATTCAGCTTCGCCTGACGTTTACGAGTTCAGCCATAGGAATTCAATTCTTCCTATCACAATGTAGCTTCGACCTCACGTAACGTGACTCCAAATCCAAACGGAAGCTCTTGTTCAAATATGCTGAACTCTTGCTTTGTCTGACAGTTCAACAGCTGTAAAAGAAAAAGTACACACACAAAATTCATTTGTTTTTGGACTTTTGGAGGGATGATGATGATGGAGGGAGAACTGTCATTCAAATTGAAGCGGGTGTATCGTAACGCAGACGAAGTCGAAGCGTGTTTGTGATTCAGCCTTAATGTTAAACTTTGTGATGTAACTAGTGCATCCTCAACTTTGCGACAGTAAAGAGGGAGGATTTTGAAGCAGGTGTCTTTCTTAATTCATCTTGAAATGGCTTATGGTGTAGTGAAAGGAAGAAACGTAGCTTTTGTGTAATACGGCCCAAAAAAGCCGAAATAAAATAGAAGCTAGTCTCAAAGGTTCTTAGGCCTGGTTTCAACGCCTCAGTTTATATCGTAGTATTGATTTTTAATAATAATAATTCTGGTGTGGAAAAGACTTACTTACTTACTTACTTATGGTGGCGCTAAAGATAGCTGTCTCCAGTTTCACACGCCAAGTTGGTCCAGGTCCTCTTCCTCTTTCGCTCTACATGACCTAACCATCTAAGTCGTTGGACCTTAACTTTTCTGGCTAGATCAGTGTACATTAGGACCGGGATCATAAGAGTTTTGTACAGTGAAACTTTAGATGCTCAAGAGAGGGCCTTACTACTCAATTGCCTTCTTAGTCCAAAGAAGCAGCGATTGGCAAAAGAGATTCTTCGTTTGATTTCAGCACTGGTGTTGTTGTCTGAGTTTATAGCAGATCCTAGGTAGAGAAAGTCTTTAACTACCTCGAAGTTAAATCTGTCAATGATGATGTCGATATTGAGTGTCCTTTCTTGCTGACAGCATTAACTTGGTATTGCCCTCGTTAACCGCTAAACCCATCTCCCTAGCCTCCGTCTCAAGGCTCACGAACGCTTCGCTGACATCAAGCTTTGATGTCAATGTCGTCAGCTTATCCTAATAGCTAGACGGACTTTTGGAAGATTGTGCCTCTGGTGTTGACGTTGGAAATTTGCACAATCTTCAATTCGTTTCAAGAATGATGCTGAAGAAATCGCATGACAGCGCATCGCAATTTCTAAAACCTTTTTTGACATCAAATGCATCCGTTCAGTTTTTTCAGACCATGATGGAATAGCGATAGTTTTCCATTGTCATCTTACACAGACGGACGAGTTTTGTTGGGATTTCAAAACTAGACATTGCTCTATATAGTGGGTTTCTAAGTTCGCGTATGAAACTTGAAATCGATGAAAAGGTAATAGGTATCGATTTGGAGTTCCTGGGTCTTCTTCAAGATCTTTCGTAGAGTGATCGTAGATTTCGATGGTGGACTTTCCGGGTCTGAAGCCACACAGATATGAACCCATCAGGTTGTTGACGAAAGGCTTCAAAGTTGGTGCAGTTCAGTGCTGAGGTTCCAACCGTCGGGAATGCTTTCCTCCGACCAGATGAGCTGGTGCATGCTCCTAACCAAATCATCTGCAGCTGCTTTGTACAGTTTGGCGGCTAGCCTGTCTGCTCCAGTTCGACTTATGTTCAGATATCGCTATCTTCATTTAGTCAATGTAGGGTGGGTGGAATTGTTGGCCTGCTTCACCCAAATTGAATAGTTCTGTATTCCTGGTGGTATTTTGCTCGTCATCGCCATCAACAGTTTGGAAAAGAGGTCTTTCCTCTTTCTATAGGTATCCTTAGCACTGACTGTGGTCTGGAAAAGACATTTTTACTTTTAAAGGCTCTACTATGTTTTCGCATATGTCAGACTTCAGTGACTAACACGTAAGTCCAACGTTCTGCGTAACAGCTAACGCACGTAATCACTACGCCACGGGCACTACTTTTTATACAACTAGTACCTAAAGAAACTTGTTTTATGCTTTTTCTCTTTCTTGTATATTCAACAAGCAATGAGTGATAACATTGCTTTTCCAGGAGAACGCCTGTTCCTAAGTTGATATCAGATATGTTATATGTACAATGTCAAAACATCTGACAGGTGCTGGGTTAACAGATTTCTCGTCTTGAAAACATTTTGTTGAATACACGGTTTTGCATCTGGCGTGAAAAGGATGCAAGGAAAGATTCAACCCCGAGTCTTTAAGCCATTAATAAAATAAAATTCCAAACAACGCAACGCTTGGTCGGATTAAGAGCGGAATTCTGAGCATCTCCAAGAAATTGGTGGAGTCCTTTCCTTATTTCTCCTCCACAGCGGACAGAAACTTAAATAAAACTTGAGTGCATCAAAATTCAAGCTTTATGGTGGATTTACATTTGAAATTTTGGAAGTTTTCGTCAGAGCCAAAAGAGGAAAACTCCACATGCTAACCCGGCGGCCACACGAGCAAGTTCTGGCTAGCAAGTTGGCATACAATCAAATGTTTTACTAACCCGGCGGCCACACGAGCAAGTCCTGGCTAGCAAGTTGGCATACAATCAAATGTTTTACTCACACATTCAAACTTTTAGTACTGGCTTTAGTACTGGCCAGTCAACTGGCTTGCGAATTTTCGAGCCAGTAAACGAGCAAGTAAAACGAGCAAGTAATTTGACAGGTTTTGCAAAATTTACCAAAATGAACAAAATTAAATAAGATTATTAGTTGAAGCGAGGATTTTAATTTACTTTTTTTGTTGGCGACATGTTCGAAATTAAAAATTGGATGTTAAAAGCAGGTAAGCTTGTAAAAAATCGTTGAAATGGAAAAAAAAATGTGAACTTGCTGGCAAGGCTTTTGCCACCTACGTCACACCAAGTACACCGATAGAGATTTGACAAATAATATATGTAGGCTACTGGCAAGCCAGAACTTGCTCGTGTGGCCGCAGGGTCACATATTCAAACTTTTAGTACTTGCTTTAGTACTGGCTGGTCAACTGGCTAGCAAATTTTCCAGCCAGTAAAACGAGCAAGTAAATCGGCAAGTAATTTGACAGGTTTTTCCAAATATATCAAAATGAACAAAATTAAATTAGAAAATTAGTTGAAACGAGGATTTTTATTTCTATTTTTGCTGGCGACATCTTGGAAATTCAAAATTGGATGTTAAAAGCAAGTAAACTTGTAAAATATATGTGAACTTGCTGGCAAGTTGACTAGCAAGTTTTTTGCCACCTACGTCACACCAAGTACACCGATAGAGATTTGACAAATAATATATGTACGCTACTTGCTGACCAGAACTTGCTCATGTGGCCGCAGGGTAAAATGATAACTTTGAAGTGTAAACGTATTATAATGTGGACGCCATTAAATTATATAACAACCCTGCTTTTGTCATCGTAAGACGTTGACGTAACGCAAAACAAATGAAAATCAATGGTTGTCAAACGGTTTTTGCTCAAATTCAAATCGCACCGAAATCAGAAAATTTCATTTCAATTTTAACTGCACGTGTGAGAAGATCATCGTTTCTGGTTTAAAATTTACTTAAATTAAATTATGAACTGCAACAACATATGCGACGAAGAATTCCAAAATTCCGAAGCTTGGTTGGCCGAGCAAATATTTTCGCAGCTAAAGGATTTCAATGAGAAAGAAACAAAATCCGAAGTGAAAAAACAAAATGAAGACAAAGCCGAGACTCCCTCTCAATCAGGCATAATCGACGCCGATGTTTTCGATTTAGAAGTGTTAAAAGCTTCAACTCCAGCTGCCACAGCTAAAGAACCACAAAAGCGCTCACAATCTAAGTCGCCTAGCAGCACAGAAATAAACCAGCAGCGGTCACTTCCAGTGCCCGACCTGCCCGATGAAGATAAATATCCCAACCCCAACTTTTTCAAATTCATTGGTGAGTCAAAGAAAATATCCAAAAGAATGCAAAATACAATTTTGTCGCTACACAGAACCACCACCATCATTTTATCCTCACATCGTAAAATGTGCCAATTGCAATTGCATCTTCGAAGGCAACACTTTCTACGAACACATCTGCGACTATGACGAAGATAACAATCTTATTCTTCCCGAGCCAACTGAACAACAGTCATCCAATCCGTTTGAGCCTGGGCCTGTTGAACCGCCGTGCATGCGTTTGCTGCGCGAGAATCAAATCCGAATACGACGCTTTCTCAAGGACGAACTGAAATATGACCTCAATGCTACCGCAAACACATCTGGCACAACAAACGCTTCGAAAAAGCAAGACGGGCCACACGAATGCAATTTGTGTGAGAGGAAATTTGTCCATGCATCCGGCCTCCTTCGCCACATGGAGAAGCATGCCCTCGACTTGATCCCGACGCCGGCATCAATGATGACGCAGGTGAATAGTGGTTTGCCTGGAGGGAATGGCTTGCGGGTGGTTATCAAATGCACCATTTGTGGTCGATTGTTTTTTGAAACCCAAACTGCATTCAGTCACTTTTGCATCCATTTTCCCGACACCGTGGAGGATGAAAAGTTCGAAGAGGCTCCAGAATTTCCTTACGAAAACTATCTCGATGACGCGGTCGAACTGATTAGCAACGAACTGCTCGTAAGTATTCTTGTGACTTCGTTTTCCTCATGGTAATTTTCGTGTCTTAGTTGAGCACAGGCACCAAGCCGCAGACCAATCTCAAAATGGTTATTCTCAGTTGTGTCCTGCAATGTGAGTTCTGCGACATGATCTTCTCGGAGGTGTCCTACCTGTTCGCGCATTCGGCTTGCCATCGTCCGGACAAACGATTCGAGTGCTCTTCGTGCGAAATCCGTGTCGGCACTTCCAAGGATATTTTCCTCCACTGGCAAGCCGAGTGTGTGTTCTCCCGCGAGAATGTCAAGCGCGGCTGTTCGTCACAACGTTACTACGTGTGTAACGTGTGCGAGAACAAGTTTGGGTCATTGGAAAATCTCCACGAACACAGGTAATCCGGTCCTATCCATCGAAAAGGCAATCTAATCTTACAGCGCAATCATTTCAAAGGTATACAGCGTATCATTTCTTTCCAAGAGAAGACGTCAAATCGAAAAAGCTTGTGCTTCCTTGTGAGTACTGTGATTGTTCCTTTGAGACTGCGGCCGAAATTGTCGACCATTTCGAGGAGAAGCACGTCAAGAAGACCAAACGTGAACCGACAGCCAAGTTCCGTCAGTATTTGTGTGACATTTGCGGCAAGACATACACGCAATCCAGTCATCTGTGGCAGCATCTGAGATTTCACAAAGGTAAGAGTGGTAGGTAGCCAGTTTTCAATTGATTCGGATCGAACAAGGATTTGAGAGTGATTTCTTTTTAAGGTGTAAAGCCATTTGCATGCAAGGAACCCGGCTGTGCCCGCAAATTCACAATCCGTCCCGATTTAAATGACCACATCCGGAAATGCCATACCGGCGAACGACCCTACCACTGCCTGATCTGCGGCAGACGATTCCTCACCGGTTCGGTCTTCTACCAGCACCGACTTATTCATCGCGGCGAACGGCGCTATGGATGTGATGAATGTGGCAAGCGATTCTATCGCGCCGATGCCCTGAAAAATCATCTACGCATTCACACGGGCGAAAAGCCATACGGCTGTTTGTTCTGTACGAAGTACTTCCGTCAGCGCGGCGATCGTGACAAGCACACCAGAGCTCGCCACTCGAGTTTGGATGCCAACGCTCGCCTAATGATGCAAATTCGAAAGATGCAACTGGAAGCTTCCGCCCGAGCCGCTAACAACAAGAATTCGGCAACGCCAGCCGAGGAAGTTCTAATGCTGGGCAATATTGCGTTCCCGAAGAGCATGTTTAACCCACTGCTGGCAGACATTGATGCTCCGGGCAATGCTTCGGAATGAGACTAGTTTTTCCTCGGATTCAAAATTTTATTTACATTTCATTGCCTTAATTTTAACATAACTTAATTTAAAAACTATGCCGTCCAGATGTAGCAGACGGTCTGTGCCTTGCGTTGTTCCTGCAGAATGCCCAAATGGCGGAGCATTGTGATTTTGTTTTGTGATTTCTTGTCGAGCATTTTGTTGATTTTTCGCGATACGTCGCCTTGGGTTATGAAATTCTGACCTGTTCAATTGTTTTTCGTTAATAAAAAAAAATCATTAACAAATGAATTGAGTTTACCTGGGAAGTAGGAGGCTTGTTCCTTGTACACTTTCCATAGGTCTAAGTCGACGTGGTTCCGAATGCAGTCTCTGTGGCGGTGCAGCAGCTGGTATTTCTCATTGAAACAGGGAACTAGAACGGTGTCGAGGAAGTTCTTGAGTTCGTCGACGGTTTCACGGCCTCTCATGTACCTATGGATAGAGGGGTGCAGTTGTGAGTTTATAGGGATGAGAATTCAAAGCTTACTTTGGAATTGATTCGAACATTTCGGTTGTTATTTCAGCCTCAAAGTCCATAAATTGAAATGGCACTGGAAGAGGTTTGGTTTTTCTAACAAAAGGCGATTGCAAGTATTCCTCGAGGTACATTTTGGTCTACAAACGAATTATTTGAATAGATTTTGAAGAGAACTACGAAATCAACTTACTTCCTTGGCACCCTTTTGACCCGACTTAAGCAAAAGATGTGATTTATGATTTGTATCAGTGACAGTGACCTCCGGAGCAGCACTTGGATAGCGTTTTCTTGAAAGGTCGTCGTTTCCATTAGCGCGATTATCTCGTTCGGCTTTTCGTTTCTCAATGAGAAGGTCAAGAACCTCTAGCTGTTGGGCTTGCATTTTTTGCATTAACATTTGATGTTCTTCCATTGCCTTTTCATATTCGAATTTCATGACATGGTTGCATTGCTGAATGAGGGATTTGACTTCTTCGGTTTTGGTGATCAGTTCCTGGATGTGCGGTTCGATGTTGTCACGACGAAGATGTAAGGATATGAACGATTCGAGGAGTTTAATTTTATCGTTGAGTTTTTCGGATTCTTTGAGGATTTCTTCCATTCCTGAATTTCTTTTTCTTCAAATATTTATCTTTTGAAAATCAAAAGTCGTTCTGTACGTTCTGTCAAATAAAAGTGTTCATAGATTGCATGCGCAGATGTCGCTGTGGAAGATACAAAGAAAAAATGGCGTAGTCTGTTTAGAAAATATTGATAAAGGCGCGCTTACAATACAAAAGCTAAGGGTACGTGTTAAGCATGGTCAAGAGAAATAAGAGTAGCAATGGCGTTCTACGCACCAAGCACACAACGTTTCATGTGGAGAACATGAAATTTTGACAATTATCACCAGTACAGACTTCTTGTGAACGGTTGACGTTTAAATATATTTGAATTTAAATTTAAACTTCAATTCAATTTGTTTGAAATATTTCTCTGGCTATACTGTCAAAAGATTCATTATTGACGAAGCTAAGTTTACGTACATTTTGTTTGGCAAATGCTCGTGAAGTAAAACTCTCCACTTTTTCTCCACGTATGTTCACGACAAGGTTCACAGGGGGTCGATTCTGTAACTGTGAAGTTGTGAAGTGATAAATTTTATCACAGCTTCACACTATTTCCGATTCTGTATTTGCGAAAAAATGAAAAAAGCTGTCAAATTTTTTTTCACAACGCTATATTTTTATCACAGTCGAATTGTTTTGTGAAAAGATTAAATGGACGAGTGAAAAGAAGACAAGACTTTTTATTTTAAAAACACATTTTTCTATATTTAAAAACAGAATAATGTAAAAACCTTTTTTTTTCATTTTGTTTGATACACAGTGACTCACAGACGTCTGTGATAAGGAATACAATAATTCCTGAGCAACACCACGTTTTAAAGGCCAAAAAAGCAACGCGCTATATAATTGTCCATCACACGGGATCTCACCACTGTCTCACTGGCTTATAGTTATGTATTGCGTCGTTTATAAGACGCAAACAAAGTTGTTTTGGTTAGCAAAATATGAAATGCCCTTCGGTCGTTTTCTCTAACAGATTCCACTAAGGCGCGAATGCTACAAGATCCTTCCATCGTTCCTAGATAAAAAAAATGTAACAAAATATATTGTAATTGAAAAACAAATACCTCCGCTGAGTACGGTGCCTATTATTTATAATTAATTTAATAAATTATTCCTGACAATAATAAAAAAAACTGACAGCATTTATCATTTAGCACCTTTTAGAACACTTTAGTACACATTTTTTCACAAAGAGTTACAGAATCGCATTTTGTGATATTGTGAACTGATAAAATGAAAACCTCCTGTGAAAAATCAAATGATATTATTTTTATCACTTCACAACTTCACAGTTACAGAATTGACCCCCAGGTGAAGCAAAAATTAAAATTTGTATGGATTCACGAATTGCTTCACAAGTATGTACTAGGCTTAAGGCCGTGTGAGAATTAAATTAAAAAGTGTGTGAAGTTTGGTTAAATTTTGACAGTTCGTGTTGAATAAAATGTATTAAAATTACACTAAGGCCGTGTGCGAATTCAGTTAAAAATGGGTTAAAAATTGACGTTTGGTTAAATTTTGACACTTCGCATAATTTGAATAGCTGCTGAGCAGGTTAAAAAATGACAGTAGTGGTTAAAAATTCATCCATTTTTAATTTTTAACCACAATTCATCCAATTCGCACACGGCCTAACTGCGGAGCAGGCTAAAATATGACAGTAGTGGTTAAATTTAACCAGTATTTTTAACTCAATTCATTCAATTCGCACACGGCCATACAATACCTTCTTTTCCATCTTCTTTTGTATTTCGCTTGTACATGAAAAAACAAAGTTTGAGATGAACACTACAAACGACCATAATTTGGTGATATTAAGGCCGTGTGTGAATTCAGTTAAAGAGGGGTTTAAACTTGACATGTGGTTAAATTTTGACACTTCGCAAACTTGAATAAACAGGAAAATAAAATTAAAGCATGGTTCATATCGAACGCACTATTATTTTAAAAATTTTAACACCGAGTGTAAGCATTTCCTTATTCCCCACAAACACATTCACCATACCATCCACATTTCTGAAAAACGGACGTGCAAAATTCTAAACAATTATCCACCACTTCAATGACGGTCGGCCATGTTTTCTCTCTTTTGATTTTCTGAAGTAAACCAGCCAACATGGGTTTCGCTAATCTCTGGTATTCTCACCCAAGAAAATACGGACAAGGTTCTCGTTGCTGGTAAATATTATTCCGCATTAAATTACCAATTTTTGTGTGTAAAATTTGTTACCAATAATGTTCGATAAGTGCCTTAAATCTTGAAAAGAATGAAGCAACACGCGGCTAATGGTTCACCTATAAATGGGTAGAATTCGTCATTGGCATGGCAGCTGCATGGTGCTTCTAGAATTCTATATGTATTAATTTTCTATGCCCCCGGTTGAGTACGGATTGTAATGAAATATTCCTTTTACTTGTCCTTAATAAAGGGTGGCTACAGCAAATGCTTGCACTTCGTTGAAATGCATTCATGCTCCTAGCTGGATGCATCCAGAAGTGCATTGCTACATTCCTCCTACCTCTATAATTCTATTTTAGCATCATACTTATATACACTTGTTAACTTTCATTACAGCCGATCATGCTCTAACCGACATGGTCTCATCCGCAAATACGGTCTGAATATCTGCCGTCAGTGCTTCAGGGAGTACGCCAACGATATCGGCTTCAAGAAGGTAAACTCGCTATTTTTATGTTTGTGGAGTTCAGTTGGCTAATGAAGATTTTATTTTTGCTTACAGCTCGATTAAATCCCATTCCTTTGAAAGAGAGAGAGGGTACAACATCCAAGAATCTTTCATCTGACAGATTAAATAGGAAACACTTAAATGTGTTTTAATACTTCAAAGATTTTCTGCGACTATTTTTCCACAATTGAAATGCATCTAAATCTTATTTAAGCTCTCAGGCGAATAATAAAAAAAAAAACCATAACAAGACCTTACTTAAATGTGTTTGGATTTAAATGAGACGCCACTTCTTTTCCTGGTACCATTTAGGGGATCCAACGTGCTGTGATCCAAGATGTCTTATCTTCTCAGACATCAGTGAGTCACTGTTTCAAAGGTTGACATAGCATGGAATTGAATTTTGCTTATTAGCCCGTTTCTTAAGCAGCCTCCGAGGAAGAGAGTGGAGATTGCTTAGAAACAGACGCGTGCTCTGCAATAGATTATTACGTTCTCGAATACGAAAAAGTATGTCCGAATGCGCTGGCACTATCTTAGGGTAGGTCTCAACCTATTGGCTGAATGTCGGCATTGGAGTGGATTGTGCTATCGAAATTGCGGCTCAAATAGTATCGAACACCAACAAAGGCAAAAAGTTCAGTCACTTAATACTTGAATGCATTCAGTTTAGGTTAGGTTAAAGTGGCTGCGGATACAGGAACCGCATACTTACGGTGGCGTTACAGTTCAGGTCGAACTAGGGCTTCATCCAACAAGCGTGTCCAGCCAGCTCGGTTGCTAGCTAGTTTCGCACGTTAAGTTAGTGCCGGTCCACTACCACCTGAGTCGCAATCTTCCTCTTCTGCGACGTCCTTCCAGGTTGGACTCGAAGAATCTATGAGTCGGAGCATTATTTTCCATTTACTCTACATGATCCAGCCATCTAAGTCGTTGGATCTTAACTTTTCTGACTACGTCAGTTTCGCTGAACAGCTCGTACAGTTCTTGATTGAATCTCCAAAAATCACTCAAAGAATATTTCTCTCGAAGCAGCCCAAAGCGTTTTAATCGGATATTGTCATGGTTCATGTCTCTGCATCATACATGAGGACCGGGATGATGAGGGTTTTGTAGAGTGTCACTTAAGTTGCTCGGAAGAGGACTTTACTACTCAATTGCCTTCAAGTCCAAAGAAGCAGCGATTGGCGAGAGTGATTCTTCATTTGATTTCAGCGCTGGTGTTGTTGTCTGAGTTTATAGCGGATCCTACGTAGACAAAGTCCTTAACAACCTCAAAGTTAAATCTGTCTATAATGACGTTGACTCCAAGATGACGGTGTTGGTTGTCCTTTCTTGTTGACAGCATTAACTTGGTCTTCAGGTCTTGCCCTCATTAACCGCTAGACTCATCTTCCTGGCTTCCCTCTCAAGGCTCCACTGACATTACCCTATGTTCTGCTAATTGTGTCAATTGTCGCCTGCGTATCCTAGTAGCTGGACGGACCTTTGAAAGATTGTGCCTCTAGTTTTGAACGTTGGAGTTTTGCACAACTTTTTCAAGAATGATGGTAAGGAAATCGCATGACAGCGTATCGCTTTGTCTTGTGTCGTTTTCCATTGGACATCTAGAATCATTCGGAAGAGTCCAGAAGTCTTCTGAAACCATTCCATTGGAGTGACTTTGACAGACGGAATGCTTCTGAGAAGATCAGAACTCTTCCGTTTTGAAAACAGAATCGTCCGAAGAGGCGAAGAATGACACATATTTACATCATAACCCGTTCCATTGGAGGCAGAAAAAGAAAAATCAAAAAAGACCAATGGAAAACGACATAAAACTGCGGGTTCAAAGCCCAGCTTCGGCAGCATTCTTTTTCTACGAAAATCGCCAGCTTACCTGAGGCCACCTGTGCGATAACATGAGACAGACATTATAACATCTATGTCTCCTTCACGTAGGTTTCTGTTATGTGTTTTGCTTCTATGTATCTATCTGTCTCTCTCTGTTGTATTAATGTCTTGTTCTGTCCCAGCCGAGGGCCGAGGGTCTCAGACACCCTCACCAGTGCTCCTATGTGTCTGTAGTTCGTCACATTCATGTGCGAAGTACTATAATTTCAATGTTCAATGTTCATGTTCAAGCTTTTTTGACATCAAATGCATCCGTTAGATTTTTCCCGACCATGATGGAACAGCGACAACAGCGTGAGTTTTCTTACACAGACGGACGAGTTTTTCTGGGATGGCAAAACTAGACATTGCTCTATATAGTTGGTATCTATAGAGGCTGTCATACTCGGCCTTGAAATCGATGTAATGGTGGAAGGTATCGATTTGAATTTCCTGGGTCTTCTCCTAGATCTGCCGTAGAATTAATATGAAAGATGGACATTCCAGGTACGAAGCCACAATGAAAAGGACCTATCAGGCTGTTGACGAAAGGCTTCAAACTTTCACACAGCAAGTAGACAAGATCTTGCGATGCTTAGGAGACTTAAACCTCTGTGGTTGGTGCAGTTCAGCAGGGGATCTCCTTTCTTGAAGATCGTGCATACAATGCTGAGGTTCCATTCGTCGGTCATGCTTTCCTCCGACCAAATCCTGCAGATGAGCCGCACACTTAGGCCAGAAGAAAAGGCCTATTGTGATACCACATGAATCTAGGGAATTACTTCTCACTAGTGGAACCATTTTGAGGTTTTTATAAAACGAAGAAGAGATTTAATGTCCTTGTGAGCCAGTTAACTGGATTATCATAGAAATATTCTCCCAGGTGAAGCTTGCATATTAGGGAAAAGTAGAGAAGGTGAGGAGTTGTTTGCTCTTCTTCTTCGTCCATACAGCTCCTGTAGAAGTCATTTGAGGCCACACCAAGTCGTATTGCGGGTTGAGGACGCCCTAATAGGAGATCTGCTTTGAGACAGCAAGAATGCACTTGAAACACAAACAATTTAAAACTACGGCACTTATTTTATTTGAAAAAAAAGTACAAAATTTAAAACCTTTATCTATCACAATTCGTCACCAACACATTCTTGAGTTATTTTTCTTATAATTCCTCATTTAATGACAAGATTTTTTGTTAACCTCTTAACCAAACCGACATTCAAGAAATTCGCCATAAAAGTTAACACCGACTTCTTTGGCGGTCGACAGTGCTTCTTGCCCGCTTCCTGACAGCAAATGTTAGGAAAACAATCAATTGTTGAATTGCAAGGTTTTGGATGGAGATCGAAAATAGGCGGCGGTGCAGGAGTGCACTCTAAATATTCTGAAACTGAAATAAAACTGAAAAATCATTTGCTGTCGGTATTAAAGGGAAAACAACTCACGATAGTTTATAGATCTCTTCACCGGAACAGGAACAATATCCAATTCGGGCTTCGAAGACCTGCAGTATCTCATCTGACCATCTGGACAGCAGACTCGTGGCCAGCAATCCATATCCGTTTCGCAGGTTTTAACCTCCCACCAGAGCTCGGCTAGTGGCCGTTGTGGACAATGTCGAGGAATAATTCCAAAGATGGCTATAAATACAAATATCTCATCTCATCAAACTTGATTCAACGATTAAATTCACAAAAACTTACGACTATGTGTAGACTCCTGCAAAGGTCTCGGCAATCCACCAACACAGCTCTTGGCGCCGAAAATGCTGCAACATAATTCGTTGGAGGTCCTTGAATTGCAGTCCTTGTTTCGTTCACATTTTCGTGGGAATAAATCAAATTTGACTTCGTTTTCTTTAGGACATATCAGTTGCTGTTTTCTGGGAATTTTTGTAGAACGCTTTTCAGGCAATGAAAATGTTGGTTTTGGAAAATCGACTCTTGTAGGGCCAGCGGTACTGTGTAGAGTTGAGAACTTGCCTTCGGTTGTGTATTTTTTGGGAGTGGTGTTCTTTTTTCGACTTGTAGGAATTTCCAACTGCCGGACAGCTTTTTTATCCCTCCCTAGATAGAATAGACGTATTTTCAAACAGAGGCATTTCATTAAAAGATTTAGGCTAGGTGTAGTGAAATTGAAAAGGACACAAGCTTCCTCAACCACCATCTATCTATCAACACCTTTTCTCGACCTCTCCTGAGCATTGTACTCAAGCAACTACGTATATGTATTTGGAGTTAAGGATCATAAGGAGCGGTTTGGCCGGCTTCATCTTCTTTTGAAGTCTTACTATAGGTCTGGAGGTCGTGCTTCGGAGTGCTTATCAACAAAACATCCTTCCTTTGCAAGAAATCCAGGACGAACTCCTTGAGGATCGGAAGTTATGGGCACTAGGTACCCAGAGGGGCCAAGTTGGGGAATGCAACTTTTCACTGCTAGAAATGAACTCAACCAACCACTTAACAGAATAACGACTAGACACATCTCTGGCATACATGATGTCCAAAATTCCGAGTGGCCAACATCTACTTGATATACATAGCTCTTGCTATATAAACCAGTATTTCGATTCAGGGACGCGACTCAGGCTTCCGTGTTCTCCAACATGTCAAGCCTTGAGTTTAACGGAAAATGAGGTCAACACCGTGTTAATACTTTCAACAAAGAGGTGTACCAAGGTCAATGGCGACATGGATGATGGATCTAGCTTGAAAAGCTAAGGTCCATGTATTAAGATGGTTGGTCATGAAGAGCGAATGTTAATAAGTCCCGATTTCATTTTCGATTTGCCAGTTGTAAAATGAACACTATGTAGGTTCAGTTTCCCTCTCAGAAAGCCTCAACTATTCCAGTACTTTCAAGCTAAAAATCGGAGATCTTGGCAGTGAAAAACGCTGCAAAACAGGCGCCCATAATGGCGTTACCACACGCTGATATCACTATTTCAATGAATCAGTAATTCTATGTTCACAGTCACAGTGGTGTATCGGGCAACGAAAAGGGTTATGTTATAGACCACTAAAATCCCACCATGCTAACTTATGCATTGGCAACAGTGTACCTACTTCAAACATTTATTAAACGAGGGAGCATCCTAGATACCTTATAGCGTTTTTTTGGTCGTGCGGAACCACTCAGAACGATTCTGAATTCGTTCACTTGGCATAAGATGACAGTTCTTGTTCTGAAAGGAACAGGAGAACGATTCCGAATTTGAAGTCGGTATCAAGAACAGAATCACGCATAGTTACAGCGGCGGCCAGCAGTAGAAAACAAAATAGCACCATTGAATAGTTCTCCCTTAAATCAATAAATACTATTTTTAGAAACTACTTTTTTATTTCAATCATCAAATTACATCCCTGACTACATAGAAGAGTCTCGGGCCAAAAACAACACCCGGCGTTTCTTTAAAAGGTCGAAGCAATTAGCTTCTCGTTTCAGAACCGGGACACAGGCTCTTCGAAACAGTGGAGGAAACCAAGTCACCGAAGCACAGGGAATTGTAGATGTTTTCAAGCAGCACTTCCAACAGCTGCTGAATGCGCAAAATGTCGAGCGAGCTAATGACGAAAGAGAAGGAATACCAGTCAATGAAGACCCAGTCCCAGCCCCCAGCACTGAAGAGGTAGAAAGAGTCATCCAAAAGCTAAAAAATAACAAGTCCGCCAGGTCGAATGGCATACCTGCGGAACTCTTTAAATATGGAGGAGGTGTTTTGATGAACCGCATGCACCAGGTCATCAACAAAGTGTGGGAGGACAAATGCATGCCCACTGACTGATCGATAAGCTCCATATGCCCCATCTACAAAAAAGGCGATCCGATGTCATGCAAAAACTACCGTGGCATATCCCTGCTTAATGTTGCATACAAAATCCTATCCAACGTACTGTGTGAGCGTCTTAAACCTTTCTGCAACACAATAATCGGCACGTACCAGTGTGGCTTTAGGCCAGGCAGAACAACGAGACCAAATATTCACACTGAGGCAGATCCTGGAAAAGACCAACGAATTTCAAGTCGAAACCCACCATCTTTTCATCGACTTTAAAGCTGCTTATGGTTATGATAGCATCCACCGCCAAGAGCTTATGATGGCGATGTCTAAATTCGGGATCCCGAACAAACTGATCCAGCTGTGCCGCATGACGCTAAACAATACGCAGTGCAGTGTGCAAATGGGTAACAGCTCAGCCAAGTTATTCCAAACATGCGCATGGTTTAGACAAGGAGATGCGTTGTCATGTGACTTCTTCAACACAGTCCTGGGGCAGATAGTGCGCAAGGCAGGTGTGAGCACGGAGGGCACTATCTTCAACAAATCCACCCAGCTCCTAGGCTATGCGGACGACATAGACATCATCGGTCGATCCAAGAGAGCTGTGCTTGAGGCCTTCACAGCGATTGAAGAACAGGCGAAACTAGTTGGTCTTGAAGTCAATGAGGACAAAACAAAGTACATGTTATCAACAAACAAATCAACATCTGTCCACCGCCTAGGACAAAACGTCACTGTTGGTAGCAGCAATTTCGAGATAGTTAAGGAGTTCACCTACCTTGGAACTAACATCAGTCGGAGATCCGAAGAAGAATTACCCTAGCGAACCGCTGCTGCTTCGGTTTGGTCAAACAACTGGGTTCAAAACTCCTCACTCGAAAGACATGGGTGGTATGCGAAATGCATTGTCTCAGTCTCAAATCTCATTATTTTGAGCTTTTACTAGCTTTCGTATGCAAAATTGTTTTGAGACAAATCTCACAAAAATGAGATCGATCTCATTTTATAAATCTATCTCATTTGAGATGTTTCCGTATGCAGAAAGAAAGCATTATCTCATTTAAATGAGGTAAAGGTTGTAAAATGTTGAGACTGGAAATTTGTTGTCTCAGGAACCGCAATGGCTGAATATTTAAATTTGTTTGCTCCTGTTGAGTCAACAGGAAATATTAAGAATCTTTATAGGTTTACCCCAACGCAAGTTGAAATCCTAACGAATTATTTTTTTGAAAATCGCGATACTTTTCGAGGCGGTCGATTAACAAATAAGACCAGAATAATGGTGTTGTAACGATTTGTTGGTGATCCTGGCTTTCAAAGCGGTATTGTCAAAGATTTTGGAATCGATCAAAGCACAGTTTCCAGGATTATTATCGAAGTAGCTGAGAAAATTGTAATTAGGAAAGAGGAGTGGATCAAGTTTCCCAATACGGTAGAGGATAAAGATGCTGCAAAAATAATTTGGCTTAGAAAATATAAATTTCCATCCTGTATTGGAGCAATTGATTGCACTCATGTGCGAATAAAGAAACCTTCAATGCATAGCGATGAATTTATAAATAGAAAAGGTAGGTAAGGTAACACAAAGCTTTAGTGATTTTAAAATTATTTATATTTTTTTTTAGGTTTTCACTCACTAAATATTCAAGCGACATGTGACGGAGCAGAAATGTTTACAAGTGTGGACATTTCATGGCCAGGATCGGTGCACGATTCGAGAATCTTTAATAATTCGGATATTTACCAGACTCTCCTTGAAAGTTCAACAAGTGTAGAGGAAAAGGTGGGAATATGGAACCTGTTGGTAATTAGGAACCCCCCTCTAAAACCAAAACAGATAGTGCCATCTTTTAGCGAATAGCAACATTTCGTGAAGTCTCATAGCAAATACTCATATTGCCTAGATACACAACTTTTGCCTTGATCATTTCGCGGCAAAGCTGTTTCCAACAACCGAGCAAAAAGGAAAACTTTTTTTTCATTATTTTTGTTTGTCTCGAAAGTTCATAACGGTTCGTGTTTTCGTCTGGTTTAAAATTCATAAATATTTTTAAGAGTTCGGATTTACAATTTCTAAGGTAAGATTTTTTTAATTTCCTTGAATAAGTCCCGAAAAAAAATGTTTTTTATTAAAATATGCAGTCTTGTAATATGGAACCCGTAGAGGATTCTAATATGGAACCGGGTTCCATATTACCCTTACGTCTTTTTACTAACGGTGGACTTGGTAGTAGTGGTGTGAACACCTGACACAGAAGTCTTGATCAATTGGAAATAACATCAGCATCCCATACTGCAATATCTTCTGGTGATTCTGTTCTTTCGGAAAGCAGCAAAGGTCGCACCCCAACAGAAGCAGACAATGATGTAAGTGGCATGTTCTGCTCCCAAGGCCGAATAGCCTTGATCATGAGCATCGTGGTGAGGTTTGGGTGCTGTGCCAATCCTGCAATCTTTGGGCACTTAATGATTGCGCAGGATGCGATCATGACTATTATGTATGCAATTTTTATACTCAGAGGTAAAATGTTATTTTAACATACATTTAATATGGAACCCAGGGTTCCATAAAAGGAGCATAAAATTCAAAAATGTTATAAGTACTTTTTATGAATAAAGTAAAATATTATTTACAAAAAGTATCTACTCAGAACATGTTTTTTTTCTTATATATTATATTGGAAAAATATATACTTATTATTATTGAATACTATTTAATGTCTTTAGCTAACGGGTATGGCAAAAAAAGCTAAAAAACAAAATGGGGTTCCATATTCCCACCTTCTCCCCCTACTAATTGGCGATGAAGAGTTATCACAAACACTACTTTCACTTGAAGAAGACATTTTGAGACTGAGATAGTGAGATGAGACAAAGCTCTTGCATACCAAATTGAGCTTTGTCTCATTGCAAATGCTCTATCTCACAATCTCGAGCTCATTCTCAGAGCTCAATCTCATGAGACTGAGACAAAGCATTTCGCATACCACCCGTGTCTGTTATACAAAACTTTGATTTTACCATGTCCTACTTTACGGCGGCGCCGAGTGCTGGACGATAAGTAAAAAAGGGGAATTGATACTGGGCACTTTCGAAAGAAAAATTCTTCGACGGATTTTCGGTCCGGTATGCGATGCGACGATGGCGAATGGAGAAGAAGGTTCAACCGAGAACTGTATGAGCTGTACAAAGATGTGGGTATAGTCCAGAAGGCCAAGAAAAGACGACTACATTGGCTCGGCCACATCGAGCGAATGGACGACAACGCTCCAGCTAAGAAAGTCTTCTCATTCCAGTCCCCAGGTTCGAGACGGCAAAGAAGACCGTTGCGAGGGACCGTTCACGATGGAAGGCTGCAGTATCTCAGGCTGAGATCCTTCATGGATTGTGAGCCGGATAAGTAAAGTAAGTAAGTAAATATAAGTTCTTGCAATTTTTGAAGAAATAAACAATTTTCTGGTCTTTAAACTGTAAGTTTTATAATTTTTATCATGGTTTATAAATTTTAAGTTAGTTTATGTTAGGGGCCAGTTATAGCGATCATTAAAATTGATCCGGAAAAATGTTTGAATGGATATTTAACTATGAGCACATTCGGAAACCTAGTGACTACATAGTCAACTCGTTCTGATTGGTTGATTAATTGCTGTTGTTTTCAACCAATCAGAACGGGTTGAATACGTAGTCAATAGATTTCGGAATGCGTTCTATGTTTTCTTATGAATAAAAGTGCAAATTATATATAATGTAACGAAGCGTTACATCTAATTTATTTTGTTCGACAAAATTCAGGAGCGGACCCGCGACAAAACTAAAAATCACAAAAAAAGCCAACCACCCCCTTGAAAAATAACCTAAGAAGATCCGCCCCTGGAAATAACCAAGTAAACAAAGTGAATCAACAACCAAAAAACACCGAATACAACAATAGGAAGCGACAGCACATGATAGTCATTTGGGTGTGATACGATTCACACTCAACATCGACAGGAAAATCTATAAGAGGATAGGGGAAGTGTTGTTGCCAACGATAATCAGTTCTTCTTCTTACTCCGTTTCGGTAGAGTGAACGTCCGAGAAGTTTGCTCTAGTCAGCATCCTTAGGCCGTATTTTAGAGCTGCTCATTAATATTTTACCTTGGGAATATATTTCTTTAAAATATATCCTCAACTTACCGGGGCTTTTTTCCGATCCGATATTTTGCCGACCGTTTATTTTGTGTATTTTCCCTCCTGGAAAATATACAAACAGGAGTAATTGTTGCTCGAACGTTTATTTCAAAACATTTGTTGTGAACAGGACACAGGAGTCTAATTGATTTTGACTAGACTCAGTTTATTCTCTAATCCACTACTTCTGAGTCTATCCAAGACAGGGCTTTAGCCAAACGTTTATTCAGTGGAGTTTTGCTGCTCCCTGACAGGATGTTCGACTTGACCGTTTTTTTCGTGTATCCTTCCCCTCTGGAAAATACTCGAACAGGAGCAAGAGCTCAACCGTTTATTTCACAGCCTTTGTTGTGAACAGGAGTCTAATTTTAACAAGACTCGGTTTATTCTTTGGCACACACCGTCCGTACATATCAAAGTCAGGGCAAAAGCCATTGTTTTGTCGGTGGTAACACTGATAGTCATAATAATCTGACGATTCACCTACGAGGAGCCGCGACTATCTAGACGCCGAGCCTAGAGGCAGGGATTAACTCATCGTCGCTTTGCCATCATTATTAAGTATTGTAAGTTTACTTGTTTGTAAAATAAATTGATATTAAACTCTATTATAGACCTAAGATATAATTAAATAAAAAGCTGTTAAACGACTAGTGAAGGTTGGTTGTGTTATTTGGTTTGGATCTTTATTCGAAGACATTCTGGACAGACTGACCATACCTCAGCTTTAGAAAACAAGCATCACAACCAATGGATCGGAAATCACTCTTAGAATTTTGTGTGGCTTACAAAAGTTCAATCACACACTTATTTGTTCATTAAAATGTGCTTTTCCATTTTCCGGTAGTAAATTAAATTTCCTGAACCGCTGGAACAACCGGAAAATGTAAGAATTCTGGATATTGCGTGGGACGTTGGATGCTCCAAGAAAATGGTTTACAACGCCATTTAAAATGTGAGAACGTATGAAACATTTAGTAATAAATTGAGGAGGAAAATAGTTGGAAAGACAACGAAAACAATTGATCCTGCAATTAAAGCCGATAGTCGAAACAATCCCTTTAAGAGTTTCGGGGTTTTAACTAAAGTAATTGAAGAAGATTATGGCGTTAAAGTGAGCACAAGACTTATCCGCTATCGTTTAGCTGAAGCTTAACTTAATGGTTGCATTGCCAGAAGACTGCCACTTGTATCAAGCAAAAATCTGAAAAATCGTTTAGAATTCGCAAAGCAGCACTAAGAGAAGCCTGAAATCTTTTGGAAAAACATTTAGTGGAGTGATGAATCCAAGTTCAATCTTTCAGTTTGGATCTGACCGAAAAGTTTGGTAAGCTTCTCAGTTGTAGAGAGTTTGCCCAGAAGATTTCGTTTGTTTATTTAATGCAGTATAATAAATTGTTGATATTCTTGTTGTAACTATTTTCCTTAGTATTAATTTAAACACTTAATTGAGTTAATTTTATTAAAATACCATTTTATTACGGTAGGTTAGAAATAATTTTGAAGATGGAAAAACTCAGTAAAGGTACATTAAGCATTGAATGCTCACCGAAAACAATTTATAAAGACTTATTTTGGTTTTGCGTTTGACGTTTCTGTCATGTACCTATTTTACTACAACTTACTACAAAAGCGTTCCTTTACTTTTTCGTAACTTTGACTTTTTGTGAGAGAATTCATCCACACTCCTGCAAAGACTTTTTACTTAAAGTTACTTGAAAAAGTAAGGCCCTCCGCACACGAAGCAACTGTTTTGCGACTAGAATCGCAAATCAAAATGTATATGAAGCTCTATAGGAGAGCGCCCACGCTCGACTGAAATGAAACCGGTTTGCAATCGGTTTCCAACTAGTCACACGCAACTGATTTTGTAGGTCAAAATTGAGTTGCTTAAGCAACTTTTTTTGTTTTTGTTATTAAAATTATAATCTCTATCTCTTCTCTTCTCTATATATATAAAAAAGGATGTGTGTTTGTTTGTTTGTTTGTATGTCTCTTATAGACTCCGAAATGGCCCAACAGATATTTGTGAAATTTTCATGGTTCATACTGTTGCATTCAGTGCTGATTTCTGTGAAAAAAAAAAAATTGGAAAAACCTCATGGAAGAGTGGGAAAACTGGAAAAACCAAACAAAGGTCGGAAATTTGATTTTTTTTGCTTGGAATTTTTTGTTTCAAAATGGGTTTTCGAATGGAAAAACAGAAAGTTCTTGATGAAAAACTCGGAAAACTCATTGATTTTCAAATGGAAAATTGCATTAAATTTTGGATAAATTGCTTTTCAAATGGAAAACTGAAAAATTTTAAATGGAAAACTGGAAAATTTCAAAATGGGTTTTCGAATGAGACTCGGAAAACTCATTGGTTTTCAAAGAGAAAATTGCATGTAATGGAAGATGCATTGGTTTTCAAATGGAAAACTGGAATATTTCAAATGGAAAACTGGAAAATTTCAAATGGAAAACTGTAAAATATCAAAATGGGTTTTCGAATGAAACTCGGAAAACTCATTGGTTTTCAAAGGGAAAATTGCATATTATTGCAGGTGTATTGTTTTTCAAATGGAAAACTGAAAAATTTCAGAATGGGTGGCGAGACAAAGTTCGGGGGGTCGGCTAGTATTATATATTAAAACAGATGTGTTTGTTTGTTTGTATGTCTGGTATGGGCTCCTAAACGGCCCAACAGATATCTATGGATTTTGCATGTTGTATTTTGGAATTTTTTTTGGCATTGGAAAAACCATACGGAAGAGTCGGAAAACTGGAAATATGAAATATGATATGATACATAGACGTGAATTTGGTTGCATGCTCCAGAATCGCTTATCGAATAGAAAAATAGAAAGTTCTTGATGGAAAACCAGCAAAACTCATTAGAGTTGTAGATGCTTTGGTTTTCAAATGAAATATTGTTGATATAAGACCGCGAATTTTAGGTGCATTCGTTTTCAAATAGAAAAATAGAAAAATAGAAAATTGTTGGTGGAAAACTCGGAAATTTAAAAAAAGAAGAGTGAATCATTTGATGGTTGATAACATTTAGGATTTTGATTACGTAAAGGTAAACGATATTGGTAAGATATGTGGTGTTTAATCATTCAAGGAGTTTATCTGAAGAAGCTTAATTGGGATGAAAAGGGCTTGGTTTGTTTGTATGTCTGGTATAGAGACCATCAGCTGATACACATTCTCTCATGTTCGTGTCCATCTTTTGGATGTTGGAAGCAACCAACTTTGGCATCCGTTTGATTTAAATGTTCTGCTGCCATAAAGTCTGCATTTCAAATTTTTCTGTATGTATGGATGGGTCCAATGTTCTCTTCGTACAAGTTTTCTTTGTCTTCAGTACTAGTCAATAAAATCGACTTCATCAGTACAACTGTTTGACATGTTGAATAGTTTCTTAAAATAATTGTGAACAAAAAATTAAAAAATCAAAATTCGGTCGTACTCGTGTGCGGAGAGAAGTCACAAATCGATCGCAAACTAGTTGTAAAACAGTTGCTTGAGCAACTGATTTGCGACTCTAATTGCAAAACAGTTGCTTCGTGAGCGGAGGGCCTAAAGGAACGGACCTATTTTCTTTCAAAAAGTTCAAAAAGTTAAATAACATTTTTTCCACTCCACCACTTTACATGCACTCATACGTATTCGCCGCAATGTTTACAAATGATGCAAATAAAAACAATGTCTTGTCATTACATTCAACCATTAGAAGAAAAAAAAAAACGCTATAAGTTGATATCAGTAAACTACGGCATGAATATGATAAGAGAACAACTGACAGGATCTTCAAAAACTTCTTAATAAGGTGGTCCAATTAATACTGAGCCTCACCTTCTGATGACTCTTGTATTGCATGAGCAATTTACTATTCCCGAAGACGTCTACTGCCGAAGTTTCAGGCGGAACGAAATCAGAGTGCGCTTGGATGGTTGACGGCTACCACGAGGATAAAAAAAAAATAAATAGAGTGGCGCGACAGCTCTAGAAGAGCCAAGGCCTAAGTGGCTTTCTCTCATCAACAATTCTCTGAGTGCGTGTGAAGAATTGAGGGGACCTACAATTTAACGCCGATTCCAAACGGCAGAGTTGAGAAGCACTTTTTCATGACAGATTGATACTCTTGGAAGATTTGTCAGGTCTTCGCAAGAGGCAGTGCCCGTGAAAGATGAAATAAAAACTTGGCTTGAGTAGGACTCGAACCAACGACGTTCTGCTTAGCAGCCAACGCACTTACCAACTAAGCTACGGGCAGATGCCACGAGGATAATGTGACAAAAATCTAAGATCTCTTGTCTTCAGACCACCTCACCGGCAATTGCAGGTGCACGAGATACCTAAGACAGTAGGCGTTTGAAAATATCACGTGCGTCGGTTATATCCTGCATGAAATTTCAGGCTGTCTGCTTGATGGGTTCCAAGTTTGCTCACTCCAATCCGAAGGAGTTTCTGCCTCGTTTCGTGACAGTCAATCCGGCTTTTTTTTTGACGAAATTATAAGGTCGGTTCGACCCCGAATAGAAGAAAAACCGGCACTCTTTCGTGAAGTAAAAATGCTTTCTACCACGATAACGCATCTGCTCACACTTCCGCCATCACCACGGCCAAATTAGTTGATTTGGGCAACGAACTACGTCCCATCTCCCGTATTCTTCAGATTTAATCCGAGTGACGTTTTTTTTCTTTCCAAACTTGAAATAGTCACTCGCCGCCGGCCGGGCAGAAACTTCAGTCGAATGAGGTCGTCGCTTCCATGGAGACCTATTTTGCAGACCTCAAGAAAACGTATTTTTCAAATGGGTTAAAGCTTGGGTCAAGTTAGTTGAGTTAAAAAGAGACTATGTTGGAAAATACTTTCAATACTTTCCCAAAATGTTTGCTTTTCGTTTGTGGGCTAAGTTCTTGCGGACAACCTTCAAAACATCTTCCTGTATACTTCTTGTTTACCACATCACTGAAGAACGTGTGCTCCTCAACACTAAAACACATAATTCAGTGGGATAAGTGAATCTATTTGAATCTGTTCACTCTGGCGTATACGCACTATTTTTTTGCGTTTGCTTTTATCACACCTATTAATCTGGAAATAATGTGTTCAAGGTTGGGCCTAGACACTAATCTGTCATCAATAGGTTCAGTGTCAACCTTTATCAGTTAGTCTTGTTTCACGGCTTTGTTTTAAAATAACAAATGAGCGTGTCAAAATTGATTGAAGTCCCTCACCAAGATCAATAGATCTTGTCCCTCCCAAAATGGCTTAACCTTATCTGTGACTAATTTATTTTAAAAGCTCCATACTTATCTTCATCGACCTCAAATTCAGCACGAGTTTACACGATTTCTTCTATTTGTACAAGAAATCACTTCTTTAACGCGAATTTGGAGCAAAGTTCAAGGCATAAACAAAACCAGTGCTAAGTACAACAATCATAATTCAAAACAACATTCACTTATTGCTTTGAACATTTGTTTCTGCTAAAAGACGAGTTGACTAGGGAGCAACCTATGTATTGAAAACCATAATTCTGCAATGTGCTGCAGTTTGTTTGTTGCATCGTGTGTGTATCGTGTTAAGTAACACACAAGGTTTCTGTCTAAAATCTTTGGTTAAATGGTGAAAGAACAAGTGGATTCAAGCTTGAACAAAGATTAAGCGCTCTGAGCCTATCTGGTCAATAACTGGGTCATGGACGAGTCTTGAACTTACTCACTCAAACAGTCTGCTTAGAAACTAATCCAAGCCATATTCTTAACTTAAGTTCGATTCAAAAACAAGTTTTCTGTTTGCTGACCAAATTTCGACGATCGGATAAGATCGAATTGTATCCATCAACTTTTGACTCTGGGAGTATTCACCATGGAACTCATACTCACCATTAGTAGTATCAAACAATGACAAAGACGTTGGCCTACTGACACTCGTTCGACTTGAACCGCGGCTATTGCTTCTTCGACTTATGCTCTCAGTTGTGTTGTTGATTTTGATGATGCTACTGCTTACTCCTCGGCCTGGGGCGCTAGAGATTTTCGAAGGTTTTCGATTGCTCTTGGTGTTGACGGCTATTGTTGCTGCTGTCGATGACGTTGGTGGCCGTCCCACAGATGTCGTTGACGAACTTCCGATTTCAAAAATACACAAAAATACAACACTCAATGCATACAGCCATAGCACACTGTTCACTTTCATTTTCTTTGGCAAGATCGAGATTTCATTGACCTTTCTTGGTATGCTGTTTATTCGAATGCGGAAAAGTTTAAAGATCGCGATAGTGAATGGGATAGAGACAGAGGGGAATTGATTAACCAACGGAACTGGTTTAATTTTGGAAATTCAAATTGGTTTGTTTTGAATTTGGCAAAACGAAAGAACTGACAAAAAACTGACACAGAAGACAGTTCACACTTTTTTGTTTGGGATTGCTTCAGCCAGGCTTAGCAAAGAGCTCTGATGCACAATACAACACTCATTGAACTGTTTATGTCTATTGAAGTTGATGCCAAAGTTGCCCAACTGATTTGGCTGGTTGGTTGGTTTGCTGACTTGAAACCAGAGTGTTGCTTTATTTTTGTTTTTGCAAGTGGTAGATTACACCTCTGGCGAGATTGTGGCACAAGACCTCTCATATGAGGAGTAGCATAACTTGCCGCTAGCACCAGATAGACACAAATATTGGTTTGAAATCCGCAAGAGCTTTTTTGTTGGCTGCACTTTTGAAGCTTTGAGATCTGAGGTGTTTAAGACGAGACAGATTAACGAAAAGCAGGAAAGTTGGAGTATGAATCAGTTGGAGTTACAATTAAATGTTTACGATTAAAACTTTTATGGGCGGGAAGTCTAGTTTGTGTTTCATTTTCTTTTTAGTTGACCATCATGCAGTGTGGTTGGATAGTTATGCAATATTAAATGTTAGAGAGCGAGGATATGTGAGTGGTGCTTTGGTGTAAGGTTATCTCAAGTAGGGTAGTGGTGTCGTTTTGGTCTTATGGTTTTTTGTGTTTTCTTCGTGGTTGCGCTGTCAGTGTAATTGGACTTCTTTTTTTTTAATTCCCACGCCTCTTTCCCCCCCCCCCCCCAGATACCGCTCGCGCTGGGGTCCATTGTCACCGAGTACGGCGGCAATTACGGTTGCTAGCCGTATCGGCACTTAATTAGAATTTTTTAATATTATTCTTTTAGTATAAATAAAGTTATGGCGATACGAATATTAGGATGGGATGGGAGGGTCAAAAAGGAAAAACAAAAACAAAAAAAATATAAAATTCAAAATTAAAATTTTACAAAAAGTAAGAAAAGAAAAAAGTACAAAATTTTAGAAAACAAATATTTTAAAGTCGAAAATTTGAGAAAAAAAATAATAATAATAAAAAAGTAAATAAGTGTGTGGAAGACACTTGTCAAGTTCGCAAAAAACATTACAAATACTGATACAAATAAATGAAACTAATACAAAATTAGACAAACAAAAAACATTTATTGGCGTACCACACTGGTTTTAAGTATAGTCTTAAGTTTATTTTTATTAAAGTGCAGGTCAATGAGATCTGAATTACAATTCAAAAGCCTACTCATCCGTGTCAAGGGTTCGTGCATTCTATAATTGGTCCTATGTCTTGGGACATTGAGAAGATCAATGCTACGAAGGTGATAGCCTCCTCCCTGATAGTTAAAAAGTATAGCACTAAGAAGGTCTGGTGCATCTGTAACGCCAGTAATAAGTTGATGAAGGAAAACAATATCATTGTTAGTCCTTCTTTGAGACAACGTTTGCATATCGAGGAGCGATACTCGATCCTCATAAGATGGAATATTAAGAGGATCATGCCATTGAATACCTTTTAATGCGAAACGAGTAAAATTACGCTGCACCGATTCTAACCTGTCAATATGAACCTCATAAAATGGAGTCCAAATCTGCGAAGCATATTCAAGCTGAGGACGAACTAGGCAATTATAAAGAGAAAGGGTCACATTAGGATCAAGAAATTCTTTGGACCAACGCTTAATGAACCCAAGCATAGAATAAGCTTTATTAACAATATTGTTAATGTGCTCAGTAAAATCAAGATTTGGTGTAAAAAGAACTCCAAGGTCCCTTACTTTAAAAACACGAGATAGAATTTGCTGAGATATAAAATACTCATAAGTCGAAGTTGCTCGTTTCTTAGAGAATGTCATTGTTTGGCATTTAGACGGGTTAAGATTTAAACTGTTCTTATTACACCATACAGAAAAATTATTTATATCATTTTGCAGAAGAATGCGATCATTGATAGTTGTAATTTTCTTGAAGATCTTCATGTCATCTGCAAAAGTAAGAATTTCACTACTTCTTACACAAAAAGGAGCATCATTAATAGATAAAATAAAAAGAAGAGGTCCTAAATGACTACCCTGAGGAACACCCGATTTTGCAACAAAAGTCCTCGAAAACATTTCTCTAAACTTAACTTGATAAGTTCTATTATCAAGGTAAGAAGAAATCCATGAAACAAGCCCAGGAGGAAAGCCTAATGAATTTAATTTTAACTTGATAATTGAATGAGATAGTTGATCGAAAGCTTTTGAGAAATCAGTGTATACACAGTCTATTTCCTGTCCATTTTCCAAGCTGTTCAAACATTTATGCGTAAACGAAAGAAGGTTTGTGACAGTTGATCTTCCTTGCATAAAGCCATGTTGCTCACTGCATATGATGTTTTTGCAGTAAAAGGATAAACTGTCACATACAATTTGTTCAAACAGCTTAGGAATACAAGAGAGCTTAGAAATTGGTCTATAGTTGACAATATGCGACTTATCTCCTTTTTTAAACACAGGCGTGATGTAAGCAATCTTCCAAAGGCATGGAAATTTACCGAGTTGCAATGATAGTTCGAATATTTTACTAAGGGGCTTGGCTAAAACTGTTTTGCATTTTTTCAATAAAATAGGTGGAATACCGTCAGGACCAGAAGAATAATCTTCTTTGAGAAGGGACAAAAAATTTAGGACTTGCTCAACCTCAATCGGAACATTATTAAATGTGACTTGTTTGCTTTTTTTCAAATAATTGAAAAAATCAACATCCACATCTATGGGAGAATCTATGAAGGATTGACTGAAATTATTGACAAATGCATCACAGATCTCAGTAGTAGAGCTCAAAATTAAATTGTTGTAAGTAAAATTTACTGGGTAAACATCGCATTTTCTTTTGGAGTTTACAAAATTCCAGAAACGTTTAGCGTCTTGCTTCAAGGAATCACCCATAGTAACGATGTAATCATTATAAAGAATGTACAAAAGTCTTTTGAACTCTTCGAAAAGAGATATATAAACCACGTGGTTCGCTAATGTCCCAGATCTGATATAGTTCAGAGACAAAAGGAGATCGGAAACTGACTTACGTTTCACTCCCTAGATCCCGCAATTTTCATTTTCTTTCATTTTATTTTCTTCCTTGTACATGAAAAATACAAAAACAAAGAGATGAGGTGGGATTTTTATATTTTTACAGTTCTCTTTTGTTTGTTTTCGCAATTTCAAATTTAGCGTAGATTGCTAGATTGAATTTTCAAATTGGCAAACACGTTTTTCTTAAACTCACCACGAAAATACTAGAATCCATGATTGGGGATGAGTTCCGAAACTTTTGGCCGAAAACCTACTCGTGCCTTACATTGGCCCTGTTCCCATGTGAAGAACGATTGTGTTAGATTTTTTGTAGATTTTGCTTACTCCTTAATTTTTTTTTAGTTTCTTTAAGATGACGCAGAAACAGAAAAAAAAGAAAAGAAGAAAAGAAAAATGAATTAAAGCCGTTGATATAAACAGTTTACTTGTGTTCGACAAACAAATATTTTGGATATGCGGGCCGAAGAGAAGAACACAAGGAAAAGCCTCAAATTTCTACACTCAATATTTTTAATTTTTTCCTTCCCCTTACGTTTTCTGCAAGCAACCCCGTTTGCCATCACTAATCAAAAAAAAATTTCGATTTCCTTCACGTGTGAATAAGGGTATAAGGCCATTAAGATTAGTTTGAAGCAAAAACACAATAGTTAAACTAACTCTTTAAATTTTATATCAGGCAGAGGTCAAATAACACGTTTATACCTTTATAAGTCTTACTGCCGATTTCATAGAACATGGATTAAGTATAAATTGAAACCCGATTTGCTTGCATTTCGTTACTGATAAAGCCAGGTATTTATATAAAAAAATAAGATTTCAAACAAAAGCTTTTCACATGTTCAGCATTCTTAATTAGAGTGAACATTTGTTTTTATTTTCTTTTTTATTCATTTTTGATGTCGGAAATCCTACTGCTTGATACATTTGATGCCATTTCCTGCTTTTATGCAATTTTACTTGTTTGCTATCTTTTTGAACATATCCCTCTTCTGCTCACTTTTACTCACCTTTCGTACGTTAAAACTACAAACTTTCAAATTTTCCGGGTAATTTACTCCCCATGTGGGGTGTCACACTTTGCTGAGATTGTATTGGTAAAAACACGCATACTCTTGCAGTAAATGTTGACCGCAGCTTGTAGGCATTGTCATTTTGACAGCTCAGTTTCCCATCTCCTTTTTAAACTAATCTGTGATATAGTTCTTCCACGCCCTATTTCTTTTATTACGGAGGTTTTTTAATTCTTTTGTGTACCAAGGCTGACAAGAGGTGTTAGTTTGGATGATTCTTCTCCTTGGCACAGTTTCATTTATGCATCTCATCAGTACAGAATAGAAGCTAGAGATAATTTCGTCGATGTTATTGGAAAGTGGTAAGTTATCAATACCATAAGATATTAAATTATCCGAAAGCTGTTGAAAATTAGCTCTGTGAAAGTCATATTTATACGAGCAGTCATGAGAGTTACTATTTTCTAGTAAGTGACCACTCAAGTCAAGAAAAATATCTAAAGGGGGATGATAATCGTCAATATTAGATATTGCATAGGCGGACTTAACCACAACTGTAGAGGCCGCATTAGATGAGAATACCAGATCAAGTGTCCGATTAATTGAATTTTGAATAAAGCTTACTTGTTGCAGGTCAGCGGAGATTATGTTATCTAACATTTGGAGCTCTAATTGGGAAGAGCTAGAGGAAGCTTCAAAGTGCGAATTGGGAAGATTAAAATCACCTAGCAAGATTATCTCACTATAAACTCCTGCCAAGCTAATGACATAGTCAAGAATCGAGGAAAGTTCAATAAAGACGGAAATAGGACTTTTCGGTGGAATATACACATTCAAAATAAAGATATCTTTCATTTGCAAATTTATTTTGATGCATATTAATTCTAAGTTATCAACGCCACGAATAATAATTTGGGAAGAGCAGAAACTATTACGAACAGCAATAAGGACTCCCCCTCCAACTGTACTCAATACATTTTCATGACGATCTCTTCGATAAACTATGAAACCTTTATCAAAGAGTTCAGCGTCCAATATTGTGGCGTTCAGCCACGTTTCAGTAAACGCAAAAAGATCATAAGAAAATGTTTGAGAATTTAAAAAAAAAAAAATTTTTCTGGCGGAAAGATATAAGAAGGTTTTATTAGGTCAGTAAACAATACAGTTGAAGAGGCTTAACATTCTTCTTCGAATCTCAGTAGGGAATTTGCAGTTCAATGAAATTTTCTTGTGTAATCCTGAAAGAATTCATCTACTAAAATCCAATGATTGAGGAACGGCATGGAATGAAATCCCTACGGAAAGACATTGTGTTTTTCTTATGTATTGATCCAAAGCTTCTATCCACATCGCATTTATGATTCATTGGTATGAATATTTTGAATTTTTACTGCTCTTAGGAAAGGTCGAAAATAAAATCATAGATAGACGAAATAAGGATGGCTGTTTAATATTTGCAAACTAATGCGCCGAAGTTACATGACCAACAAAAGTATGACACCCTTATGCAAGTTGTAATACATTGATCGATAAGAGTGGTTGTTTGTGTTTTTAGATGAACCCAGTGGTGATATGGAGAAAACATATTTGCTGTCATTAATTTTAGCTTCAAACGATCTGAAAATAAAATAACATTAGCTCTGGCTTCTTCTACCCTGCGAGCCCAATAGCTTTCGACTTGATTTGCCCTATCGGGAATGAGATATCACTGGGAATATTTCCCACGTTCGGAAAATTCGTGAATAATGTTCGAAAGTCCCCTAGAAATTTATTGCTATCATGAATACTTTTCTCGTGATTTCTCTGGAGTTTTTCCCATTTATTTTGATGAAGAAATTGCTAGCAAAATCCTTTCTGCAGCGGAAAGGAGATATTTACAGACTTAAAAAGAGAATTTGGTTTTATTTTGTAATTACCTTGCTTGAATAGACCACAAAGCAAATACCATTTTGGGAGCATTTTTTAAGCCTACTTTAAAACCATCTGCTAAGATTGAATGATGAGTTCTTCAGTTTCAGTCCTTTGAAAGAAACCGCCAATGACAGAAAGATGATTGGACAGCTGGTACTAAACATAAGTTATTCCCATTTCGATTTGAACTGTGCACTTATTGGGAAACGTTTTAATTCGTGGTTCCAGGCATGTCATACCAACACCGACACAAAGGTTATCCAGGAAAAAGAGCATTGAAGTGAAAACTGCTGTCAAAAGTATGGTGGCCACTAATGGACCAGTGCCTATGACTGTCCGGACGGCCGCCCCTGGCAACGCGTTGCGATGGATTCCAGAAGATTGATTGATTTTTAAGGGCTATTGCAATATTAACAACATTGATCTGATAACATCACCTTCTTACTGGCCACAGGCCAATGGTGAAGTTGAGAATATGAATCGATCAATTTTAAAGCGACTACAAAACCTCACGAAAATGGAGGCAAGAACTATACATAAAATCACTTTGATTTACAACGTGGCACCATACTGTACAACAAGGAAGACACCTTCAGAACAACTATTTAATAGATCAACTAAGCCATGAAATCCCTTCTATAAAAGACAATATTTTAGACTCCGAGGCAAGAACAAACAAAAAGGATATTTGTGGTGCGAAGGAAGCGGATGTTTCTTTTGACGATCAAGACTCACTGCGTAATTTTACTCCCCAGAACAAGTTTGTAGCGAAGCTTCGATCCTACTGATTAAATTTTTTTGTAAAGGGTCCGCCATCTAACTTTTTTTAGTGCTTATTTCGTGAATGGTAACACTTAGCTCATGTCTGATTTGACAGATAATTAGTTTTATCCTTCCGCTAAACGAATATGGTTGTGTATGCGTTTGAAAAACGCTGGGAGATATTGCGACATTACTTTGAAAATCATGAAAATCATGAAAATCATGAAAATCATCTTTTCTGATGAAACTCATTTTGATCTTGGCGGGTATGTAAACAAGCAAAATTATCGCATTTGGGGCACAGAAAACCCACACGTATGCATTGAAAAGCCGATACATCCAAAACTAGTCACTGTTTGGTGCGGATTTTGGTCCAGAGGCATAATTGGGCCATTTTTCTTCTTATTATTATCATATTCTTCAGTTGATAAGCCTGTTGCTCGATAGATAATATCATTATCAAACTCCACTTTCTCTAAGTTCTTGAATAAATCAAGTTAAGTCGCGAATTAACTTGCATGACTCTTGTCCCTTTATTTTTGCTATAAAGTTGTACATCCATTCTTTGTTAAAAGTACAATTTTCTCTCAGTACTTTTTGTCTAGGAAATAAGCTACCAACGTGAACTGATAATTCTTCCGCTATGACTTTTAATTTTGTAGTTGGAATGCCACATGTTCCTTGCTCATATCTTAGTATTGTATGATATTTTATGCCTGTTTTCTCTACTAAATCTTTTAGGGTATACTCTTGTAGGTTGTAGGGCTTTTTCTCAATTTCCTTAATTTAAATTTGTTCAAAAAATCATGCAAATCTTATTCCTGCAAAAAAAACTCACATTAAAATAAACCAAAAATAATCGTGCACATGCAAGAATTAAAAAACAAGTTATTCGTTTGGATGCTTTATTCGAACTAACTCTCATATTCTAACAAATGGGTAAAAGCTTAAAACTAAATAAGATAGATAGATAGATAGATAGATAGATAATAAGGATTTTATTGAATTAACATTTGAATTTAACAACGTAACGTAATAATATATACAAAAATCATTATAACATGGCATTAGCCGTCTGCCAGATTGACAACTATAATATATTTAATTCATTATACATTTAATAACAGTTTAAAATAACATAAATATGTGGTTAAAAAAAGGGAATTATATGACACCCATTTAATTTTAAAAATTCAAATAAAAGACAGTTAGTTATACATAAGTTCAATCAAAAATCTTCGTTAATTATTCTCGCTCTATATCTAAGCGCAATTACACAGTATTCATAAAGTCTTTCAACGTTCATATTATTCAATTCGTCCAAAACTTGATCTTCAGATAAAACATCACTCC
Source organism: Sphaerophoria taeniata (assembly GCA_943590905.1). Taxonomy (NCBI): domain Eukaryota; kingdom Metazoa; phylum Arthropoda; class Insecta; order Diptera; family Syrphidae; genus Sphaerophoria; species Sphaerophoria taeniata. Next base: position 269,083,962 of record OX016540.1, read on the forward strand.
CAAGAACGCTTCTTCTGGTTTCTTTTAGAGTTGGGCATCTTCCCAAAAAGTGGATGACGTCTTCTCTTTCCCTCATGTTGCAAATGCTGCATTCTAGAGGTAGATCAGGTCTGTGAGGCATGAAGTTCAGATTGAGGAGTTCGCTGCGAAGTCTGACCATTGTAGCGATAACGTTTACTTTGTTAGTATCACGAAAGTAGTTTTTTTCTGCCAAATTGTGGTTTAACCTACTGTAAACTGTTCTGTAGATGGAACTGAAGGCTTCAGCTATATATTCAGCTCTACATTTCTCATCCACCTTCGAGATTACATTGTAGAAGAGAGCCTTGCAACTAACCATGTTTTCCAAATTTAAATCGAAGCTTAAATTGCATTCTTCAGCAAGTTTGGACCACTCTCTATACCAGCTGTTTTGTTCGTTTATGGCCCTGATAGCTACCTTTCTTACTAATCTGAATGCTGGTAATTTGAAGATGTTCAGAAGAAAATCGGCTTGCAACTTCATGGTCTTTATATATAAAGGTGATAGTCCGGTTTCGAGCATTACTACGTAATTTGGAGTGTTAACTGGTAAGCGAAATATCCGTTTAATAAAGTGTGTCAAGAGCTTTTCCACCGTGTCAAACCTCATACATCCCCATACTTGAGCGCCATATAAAAGTATGCTCTCCGATACAGCTTCAAATACCTTGTGCTTGCTGCTATGTGCAATGTTCCTGTTCATGAAGCATTTTTTCCATGAAATATTTATGGCAGTTTTCGCTTTGTCCAATTTTTCCGTTAAATGCTTCTGCAAGCTCAAATTTCTCGTAATAATTACACCTAGGTATTTGTATTCAATAACACATTCTAGGGCTTCTCCGTTGTAGGTCCACTGCTCATTGGAAGCATTTCTACAACTACCTTTTTTAAAAATCATCACTTTCGACTTTTGCGTATTAACGATTAAGTTCCATAAGCAACAGTAATTATATAACCTGTTTATCATGAGCTGTAACGCTTCCGGAGAATACGCGAACATGACAATATCATCTGCCAATAAGGCCTTAATGTGTGTTCCTGCGAAATCCACGCCACCGGGAAGATAATCAATGAGGTCATTTATAAAAAGCGAAAACAAAGTGGGGCTCAATGTGCAGCCCTGCCTTACTCCCGATGTGGTCTCAAACCGATCTGACAACTCTGCACCATTCCATACAGCCGCCTGAGTTCCTCTATAGAGATTCTCAAGCGCACGTCCAAATTTCATCGATAATCCCGCGTTATAAAGCTTGTAGAATAAGGCACCTCTATTTATTGTGTCGAACGCAGCTTTGAAGTCGATGAAAAATACATATAATTTCCTCTTCTGTGTTATAAAGTTCTCTGCAAGACTCCGGAGTACAAATATATTGTCAATTGTAGAGTAGCCTGCTCTAAATCCTGCTTGAAACTCTTTCAGTATGTTCTGTGACTTATTCCACATATTGAGCCTTTTCTGCATCATCGTTGTGAGAATTTTATATGTTGCATTCAGGAAGGAAATGCCCCGATAGTTCGAAGCATCTGAGTATGAACCTTTCTTATGTATTGGGAATATAATTCCTTCTCGAAATTCCTTCACTTCCATATTTCCCTCAATTACTTTATTCAACATCGTTAGGAGACGATCGTTAAGTAAAGAAGTGCCATATTTGTAAAATTCAGGTGGGATACCGTTTGCGCCTGCTGCTTTCCCATCTTTCAGCGTACATAACGCTTGCTCCAATTCTTGTGCAGTAAACTGCGGGTCCAATATTTCATTGGTTATTCGAGGTGTTGCATATTGCCAGATAGATGGTATCGTTTCTGGATTGAGGAGTTGCTGGAAGTGTTCGGCTAGCACATTTGCACACAAATTGTTGTGTATTGACGGTTTTTTACCATTTAATTCCCATGCAAGTTTCCAAAAGTTTGTCGCATTCTTACAGGAGGCCAGCCTGGCCGCTTGTCGTTCCTCATACTCTCGCTTTTTGCATTTGCACAGTTTCTTATATGACGTATTAGCTTCGATGTAAATGTTTCTGAATTGACCTTGGGGCAAGTTTCTGAAATTCCTGAGCCATGCGAATGAAATTCTGCGGGCTTTCTGGCATTCTTCGTCAAACCAAGGCTCAAACCTTCTTTTATTTCGCGCAACACTAATCTGCTGCTGTGGATAAGATGCCTTAACGACTTGATCCAGCAAATGAAAGTCCGTATTTTGGCGACTGTGTAGATTTGTGTCCAAACGTTGTCTGTATAATGCGGCTTTTGAGAGTTTCCAGTTCAGTCTAGGCAGTAATTGATCGCTGTTATTCACTCCAGTTGAATGTCCAATCATCCGAAAGGTAACGACCACCGGTAGATGATCTGAGTATGGCAATTCTCTCACCTCGAAATCAGTCAAAAAGGGTTCCCAATCTTCACCTATCATTGAATAATCAATAGTTGATGAACCTTGACCACCAACAAAAGTAAAATTACCCGTAACGTCACTCGGCATTGTTCCGTTTAGAATTCTCAATCCAAACGAGTCGCACAGTTCAATTATTCGCTTTCCTCTTGTATTGCACATTACATCTTTAGACTGTCTATTAATTCCCTTTGCCTCGTTAATTGTTCCTGCAACTTGACCGATTCTCGCGTTCAGATCTCCAATCAGCATTATTTTTGATGAGCTAATGGTATTAAATAACTCGCTCAGATTTTCGAAGTCCTCATCCCAGTTGTTGCAATTCAAGTACATACAAGGGGAGTATCAAAAGTGTTTGTCGTTGATTTGCAATTTAACGTACGTTAGCTGATTTTGAATGAGAAACTCACATCTCAAGTTTACTAGCTCTTTTTTGTACCCAAAGTAACATCCTCCACTTGCTCTACCTCTTGTTCGACTACGTATTGCCGGGATCCACATAAACTTATAAGCGCAAAATTATAGTCCGCTTATGAACGTTTGAGTCTTATCTGAAACGTCATTTTAAGCTAGTATCACACTAAAATCGTTCATAAGCGGACTATAATTTTGCGCCATAATCTATTAGTTTATTATCTATACTTGTGTAATTATTCTCAGTTACAAAAGTTTCAAATAAAAATATTAGGTCAAAAGTGTTTACAAATTTATAAAAATCACTAAAAATAGCCTTTATTGGTCAAACCTGACACATTATAAGCTAAAATTCTTAAATATTTTTGGATACTGTCTAAATTACTTGAAATTGATTTATTTAAACTACGGCAGACGGCATTAATACTAAATACTACAATTTACACTCCCAACTAGTTCCGGGCATGTGTACTGTATTACCGACGTTGTTGGTTGACTGTGCAGTTTCTGTCAAGTTGTTGCTGTCACTGCATGCTGTCACAATTTTGTTCAATAATGTCATACCAATTTCATCATCTGTGTTACATTTTAGCATGTTGTTATGGTCCAGATAAAAAGATTTGTTTTCACAAATAAGTGAAAGTTAAAACTAAATAACAAAATATATAACAAAACTGTGAAACATCTAAAAACAGTGTCTTGCGATAATGCTGTTACCAATTGAGAGCATCTCTAATCTATGTGTATAATAGATCATTAAACATTAATGATAAGAGCGATTCTTTAATTTAAAAGAAAGCTTTTCTCTTTAACACAAGTACATGCTACATGATATCGTAAAAACCAGTGCTTACTTCACTTATCAAAATTATGTATAACTAAGTTTGATTATAATACAAACTAGTTGTAATTTTTCTTAAATAGTAATTTTATAAATCCTGTACTTCTTTTAAGTTAATCTTAATGTACAATTGTTATTTTCTTATAATAAATATCAAATATCAAAAAATGTGTGTTTTAGTATTTAATATCGTTTACTCATATTTATATTATTGGAAATATTTAAACTCTTACATTCTTTAGTTTTAGCCTCCAGCTTTTTGTGCTATTTTGTATTTTATAGACATATTTGCCATATCGTAACAATTTTACCGAAATAAACATCTGTTAATTTGCTATATTTAGCTTATAAAGAGTTCGCAATTTTGTGTTTGTAAGTAAAAAGGGTAAGTAAGAAGGGAAGAAACGAACCTCCCTTCGTTTAAAGTTTCCGAGAAGTTTCTTTACTACCTCCACATACCTTATCAACCCACGATAATGTTTCGCTATTACTAACTGTCTTTTCAACCTTATCTTTACTCCACTTGCCATCCCTAGGAAAACTACCCTTTTCTACCGCTTCTGCGACTACCATTCCTCCAAAAATACATCCTTTTCCTATAGTTTCCCCTCTTGTATCTTGTAGAAAGCATCTAATGTTTTATGCTTAACCATTTGGTGGAGGAGGGTAGAACTCTGTTTCCCCTCTTAGATATAAAATCTGTAAGAAAGATAAGAATTCCCTTCTCAAAAGTATAGGCTGGACGGTATCGTAGAAAGACCCTAATGGCTCTAATTCTGTATCCACAAGGTTGGCCTTACTTTTCGTTTTAAATGGTAACGTATGGGGTTATATATGATCAACAACTTTCTTGGAATTGATGTATCAAAATATCGCTTTGATGTTTTTCTTTCATTCATAAGTAAAAAAGAAAAGTGTGAAACTAGGAATAGAAGCTTTAAAAACGATGATCTTGGGTTTCAAGGTCTGCTGAGTTTTCTACAAAAGCATAATGTGGAAGAAGTAAAGTCATGCATGGAGGCTACTGGTTGCTATAGCGAAGCTCTTGCTGAATTTCTGCACAATGCTGGACATTTTTTTAGTGTTGTAAATCCTTATTGTATTAAATCTTATACAAGGAGTAAGCTCGTATAAGACAAAAGAATGATCAGACTGATGTAGAAAGTATTGCTGATTATTGCCAAAGACAGGAACCAACTTTTTTTTTTTGTATAATAAACGCGCACTCAAGGCCTTTTTTCATTACCCTTTATATGCCAAGAGCACAGTGGGAGCATTAGGGAAAGGATAGGGGATGTAAAAGGAGGTGTCGGTGAACATTGGTTTTGAATTCTTGAACATTACTATGACTGGGAAAGACAGAGTGTGGAAGAAAGTTCCACATTCACGTAGTACCGCTAAAGAATGATTTTCTGTACTTCACAGTATGTCCGAAGTTGGGCTCAAGGGTGAACTGATGGGCAATGGGCATTCCTGGAGGCGCGGGTATTACAGTTGAATGTCTTAAGGGGAGGAATGCAACTGGCTATTTCACTAGAGCATATACCGTTGAAGTATCGGTAAAACAGGGTGAGACATGAGACATTACGCCGATGTTCTAGAGATGTAAATGACTCAACGATGATATTGTCACCAATCATCTTAGATGCTCTTCTTTGGATAGTGGTCAGAAGACTTAGGTACATCACTGGAGCACCAGCCCAGACGTAAGAATTGTACTCAAGCTAAGGACGTATGTAGGTTTTGTAGATGGTAGCCAGATCAGAAGGGGAAAAAAATTTCTTGCATCGCCTTAAGAAACCTAAACATCTTGCGGCATTTTACGCGACATCGTATATGTGCTCGTTCCACAAGAGGTGGTCAGTGATGCACATACCGAGAATCTCGAGATGTTCGGTCTCATTGATGCAAGTGCCACTCATGGATAGTGGCATGAGGGGTATGTCTCGCTTCGACGATACAAAACAGCATTGAGTTTTCAAAGCATTAAAATCGACGCGATTGTGTATTCCCCATTGTACAATGCTGTTTAAGTCAGGGTTTAATGAGCTTATCATATTTTGCCGTTGCAGTCCCTCATCTGAAGAGGAATGATGTGAGTCTGGAAACGAATATGAAAAGTTAAGGGTACTATCGTCAGCGAAACAATTTATTGGATTAGAAGTAACAGACAAGAGATCATTACTGAAAATTAGGAAGAGGGTCGGAGACAAAACGGAGCCCTGGGGCACACCAGCATTTATATTGTGGGTTTCAGACTTAAAACCGTCCAATACAACTTGTATTGAACGGTTCGAAAGAAAGTTTCTAATCCAACGACGAAGGGATTCATCGGTACCGAAAGCACGAAAGCAACTCGTTGGACACCACGTTCTTCTGAAATGAAAAAATTAAAACATCTTTACCGTTGCTCGTACGTGCCCTAGTACATCCATAAAATCCAGGACTAACACATACCCTCTTGCTCTGTTGTACCTTATTACAAGAATCTACAACTGACTTACCAGTAGGAAAAACATACCTTTGAATATCACTATGCTGCTGTAAGTACTCAAGTCCTTGCTTTACTAGTTGGTCACTAAGCTGCTTTTCTTCTATTAACTCTTCTATAGGTTTTTCAGGTTCCATACCAAAAAATGCACGCAACCCTTCAATAAATCTTTCATTTCCCTAAAGGTGAATAATCTGGTAAATTTTATCAACTCTCATTACTACCATGAAAACATCAGTACCAACAAATACTACAGCGCCAATTGTTGCTCCTATAGGTCCAGTAATAGATGATACTCCTTCTAATACCTCAAAAGCTTCAGCAATTTCTATACCAATCTCTGCAGCATCAACACCAAGATAGGTACTATCTCCTATTACACCAACCAGTGCTTCTTCCGTACCATTTTTAAATGCTTTTACCTGATTTACTAGATCATAGATAACAAAGGCAGAAGTCCCAAGAGCAAGGAAAGGAGATGCTGCTTTTAAAGTTCTACCAAGTAACAACTTTAATTCTGAAGCTAATTTGATCTAATTTGAGAAAGATGCAGCTTCAGCAACTTTCGCAAATCCTTGACCACCTGCATTAAAACCAATATTAATTGCTAACCCTTGATAATCTCCATTTAAAAATTCAGCTAAAACATTTTTAGCCATCATGCCATGCATAGCATAGTCATACCGGAGACTCTTCCTACTCTGCTTAGACGATTCATGATTTTTTGATTACCAATCAGCTTATTAACCAAACTTTGAGATTCATATGTAACTTTTACCTTAGCTGCTAGTTGAATTAGCTGCCTTTGCTTTGCCTCTGGCAAATCTTTAATGTAACAAACAAACTTTTCACTATCTATTTTAATCTTATCTAAATCTCTTTTCTCATCTTGTTCTGTATTAAAGTCATCCACATCTTCCCATGTGAATAGACACTTCTCTTTTTCTTCAGCTGTGGCTTGTGCTTGGTAAACATTACTCAACTGAAACTTTACCTCCTTGATTTATGAAATCGAGTTTTTCTTGCTCTTTTTTATTATCCTGTGTAAAGGGTTTAATATTGGCAATACCATAAACATAGAATCTTCACCTATAGGAGGTTGTTGTTTATATTCTTTTGTCTTCTGCACATAGTCTTTTATCATTTTAATTTGTTTTCTGATTTCAGGTCGTGTCAACAATGATGATATCAATCTAGATCTCATTGAACGAACAGGCTTCCCATCAACATCTCTGTGCACCAGCTGATTGTTATGATTAAGTATTGTAGAGATCATTCTTGGTGTAAATTGTGAAAGAACAAAGATGTCAAAAAGAGGAATTTTAAGAAAAGGATTAAGAGGTATTGCAATATAATTAATAAATTCTGACCCATATCCTTCTTTCAAATCTGCTTCTACAAAGTAAGGAACCCTAGCAATATTAGAAAAATTAACTTTTGAGTCAGTGCAAGCACCATTATCTACCAAATTTTTTATAACTTTTGAACTGTCAAAAAATGCAGCAACATGCAGAGGTGTCAAACTAGACTCTTTACCAGCATTTACACTTGATCTTTTTACTAAAAGCTCAGTCATATCTAAATTATCATATACTGCAGCAGCATGCAATGGTGTAATATTAAGCATTCCAAGGACCTTCTCTAAATCGCAATTGATTCTTTTTTTTTCTTGTTTGAGTAAAAACTTAACTACATCAAGGTTATTTTGAATAGAAGCAGCGAACAAAGGTGTAGCACCGAATATGTCAACAGCATTAATATCTGCATTTTTAGATATAAGAAATTCAACAGTACCGAGTTTGTTATGAATAGCAGCTGTTTGTAATAATGTAGTACCTTTTGTATCAGCGGCATTAATAAGATCTTCAACAGATTTATATTTTTCAAACTTTTCAATAAGATATTTTAAAACTTCAGTACAACCACTTTTAGCAGCAGAATGTAATACAGTCCAACCTGACTTATCACTTACTTTTAAAATATCAAACTTATTATTTTTGTTTATAACATACTCTACAAGAAATTCTACAACATCCTGATGATCTTTAGAAGCAGCCATATGCAATGGTGTATAACCATCATCAGCAGAATTATTAATATCAGCACCATTTTCTACAAGCAACTTTACAATTTCTATATAACCTTTATTGGCAGCTACGTGCAAAGGACCACGCATTCTTTGTTGTTCTGGGTTAGTCATTCTTCTTTTTTCTTCTTTCGATTTATCTTGTAACAGATTTTCAACCTTTTTTAGCTTGCCTAACGACGCAGCAACAAATAATGTCATTTCATTAGTTGGGTCCAGTAATTTAATAATGTCTTCAAAACCTTCAGCAATAGCTATATATAACGGTGCTCTGCCCTTGCTGTCTTTAGCACAAATATTTGCGTCTTCATTCATAAGAAATTTTACAACATCTGCATTACCTCCATGAACAGCACTATGCAATACTGTCCACCCTGAAGCTCTCCATGAACTAGTATAAGCATTATTGACATGAATATTTGCACCATTTTTTACGAGCAACTTTACAATTTCTATATGACCTTTCTCAGCAGCTCCATACAAAGGAGTTCTGCCATAACTATCCTCAGCATTGATAATAGATCTATTTATTTTCAGTATAGCCTTAATTGCTTCATAATTACCATTTTTAGCTAGCAGATGTAAAGGAGTATCAAGACTATAACCGTAGGTGGATTTAAGAAACTTATTAATTAATTTATCATATTTACTAACATATTTCCAAGCAGATGCAGCATGATCAGAACTTATTTCTGAACTTATCTTCATCAATTCAAGTACTTCCTTCAAAATCTTTTCTTCTTTCTTTTGTTCTTTCAAACTCAATCTTGTTACTTCTTGCACTAGCCTATGAATACTTAATATGCTCTGCTTTTGTACACCGCTCGTCATGGAATATTTGACAAGTAAACGAACAGCTGATTTTAACTTGTTCTCATCACTTCCTGCCAAATCGAGAAACATTTCTCTATTGATGCTCTCAGGTGCAAAGTAAGCAATAGTATTCAAAACCTTTAAGGCTAATTCCCCATATTCCTTATCACTTGCTATTACATCAATTGTAATTTTCCAAGTTGTAAAAGTCGTTTTAGCATAATCATTATCAATGCCTCGAAAGACTTCAGAGTTAAGTAGATCCTTTGTCTTTTGTTCATATTCTTTTAAATAATCATTGATCCCTAATTCTCCTGTTACACTCTGATCTTCAATGTATGCTATTGCTTGTTGCATCGCTAAAGGAAAACGCTGTAGTTTTTCTACTAAATTTTTTATCTCTTGATCTTGAGATTCATCCTTTATACTTAGCCCTTTTTTCACAAATTCTATAGCATCCTCTAATTTTAACTCATTTAGGTCCATAACTTCTATTCCTTTTTCCCATTCTCGATTACGAGAAGTAATTAAAACGTAAGGGTTGTTGGCATCATGTGCTAAAGAACGTAAAGGTAGAAATTTATTGAAATATTCACTTTTTTCAGCATTATCAAAGATAAATAAGCTTTTTCTCTTATTAAAAAATGTGTACACCTCTTCCATAATAGACCTTATATCTTTTTCACTTCCATCTGCATTTTTTGTACTAATTCTCAATTTATCTTGCGCCAATCTATGAAATGACTTAGTAAGTATTTCTTCACTTTCAGCATTAACCCATATAACATTATTATCATAATCGTTGCTACGTTCATGAATATATTGTCTAGCTAGCTCAGTCTTACCTATTCCTCCTAAACCACTGATAGATGTCATTTGTGATATTACTGTTGGATTATTTCTAACCTGACTGCGTCTTAGTACTGTATGTAAATTATCTAGCTCTTCTTCCCTCCCAGTAAATAACTCCACTGGATCTTTTACATCAAACCAAATTGGCTCTTTTGTTTGCTTGCTGTTTTGTATTACAACGACCTCATGAATTTCATTAATCTTTTTATGATTGTCTTTCACTACTTCCACCACTTCCTCTACTCCTTCTTGAGTGTTTTTATGTTCTCTCTTATTACTATCATGATGAATATCCTGCTTCTGGCTGAATTGATTAAAATTTTCTCTATTTTCTTCTTGGCCTATTTCAATAGATTTTACTATTTTTTGCTGTCCTTGCTTAACTTCTTCAAAATCTTGTTTAAACTTCCTTAAGTACTCATCTATCTTCAAGTTCTGTAGATTAGCTTCTATATTTACTAGTATCTTACGGTCCTCTGTATATTGATGGCTTTGTCTTTTTAAAGCAATTACTTCATTCATGATATCATCTTTAACTTCTTCCAGTATTTTTTTCATTCTTTCTTCTTCTAAGTCTTTATCATCTAAATTAATTTCCCGTAATATGTCTTCTACTTTCTGCTTCAAGTCTTTTTGATCTAAAATATAAATGTAGTCCGTAAATTGGATACTTTTACTTTCTACAATATTATCAGGTTCATAATGCTCTTTCAACTTCTCCCAATTTTCAGATATAAGAAGACGACGGTAGCCATATTTACCAGTGTCGCTTCCAGACTTTTTCTTGTGGTAATAAGGTTTATTTTTTTGCGTTACTAATACACCTACCATGTCATATAGATTTGTTGTACTCCAAATTTGTTTATTTGATAGATATTCATATTTGATTTCAAACCCAGGACTTATACTAGATACTCCTTCTCTTTTAGATTTACCAAAAATAACACCTTCAGTGATTGATGCATCCTTTTTCTCTGCGTAATTAATTGCCCTGTTTGTAGCATCTTTTGCTAATTGTTGAATTGCTTTTTTTGTCCCTTGATCTGTAGTAACTCTCATGAACTGCATTTCAAAACTTTGAAAAACATCAAATCCAGCTTCTACTAATTCCCTTCTAAAATTAGCTTTATCCTTCTGAGAAAAATCAACTAGACCCAGAAAATTAGTAATTTTCTTTTTGTGTTGTTTATCACCTATTTTACTTCCTAATTTCTTTCCACCAACTTCTCCTGCTTTTGCTCCTAACTTTGCTCCTGATACAGGTGAGCCTAATAATAATCCTACAAGTCCACCTGCAGCTGCTCCAACTCCTTGCCCTATTATTCCAGAAAATGTGTCTGAAAACTTACCTGATTTTTTTACTTCCCCTTCTAGAATCATATGATAGGCATGTAATTTGGCTTCAAACTCCTTAACAAAATATCCCACAAATTCCTCTAGCCTTCGATTTACTTTGTCAAAATCAGTATCAGTTGCACTTTGTTGTCTTGAATCAAGCATACCTACTTGACTAGAAGATCTTGGCCTGTTAAAATTACTAATAACTCTTTTCGCTCTACTCTCTAAATCCTGTTGCTCTGATCTAGATTGATTATCATCGTGAGTGAGTTGATTTTCTTGGTGCACAGTTTCCATTGTATCAAATATTGGTTCAAAATGATTGGTACCTCTATTTATAATATGAATTGTACATCTACCTTATCTATAGAGCTTGAACTTGACTCATCTATAATCTGATTTGACCATCCAGCACTGAGCAAATTTTCAATGATATGCAACTTAACATTATACTCATTACAAATTGATTGACCTCCAATATCAGGTCTTCCCCATATAGGTCCTGTAATGTATTTAAATATCTTAAGCTAGTTAATGATTGATATGAACTTGGGTTATCAACTTTCATTCTCTAGTGTATTCTATACTAGCCAAGTAAGTATTCCATAATTCATCATCACCAATACAAGAATCAGGAAGTACTATTGTAAGAACTTAAGCTTTTAATTGTTGATTACCTATAGCTAGCTTCTTACAAATCTGGCGTAAAGACTTAACAGAAAATTCCATATTAGGTTTTAGTTGTTTAAGACTTTTTGCAACTGAATCATAGAAACAACCTCCTACACCAATTGCTTCTTCTACCTTAAAACCTTCTGTCAATTTTAGATCATCACCTGCACGTTTTGTCCTCCTTAAAAGAGTCTTACTATTTTGCTCAATGTACTGCTGAGATTTAAACTCTTCCTGCAACTCAGGCGAAGTCAGACAATTCGGTGAATTGGGCAATTCAAAGAGTTTTCTCCGACGCAAGGAGACTTCCGGATATGACTTTGGTGAATGGTGAGTTAATTTGACCGTTTGATGTAGTCCGTCGCCGTGCGTCGCACACGTATTCGAAATACCACCTGAAACATTCAGCTTAGTCGTCCGATAAATCGAATGGCGCTTATACGACGACGTTGGCGTGCTAACACCAAAGTATTCAGGGCTAAGATTTGACTGGAGATTCTTCAAAGGGTCTTGTTTTCCTGCGAATAAAGGCAATGCACATAACAGGGGTTAAAATTTGGATTTCTTCAATTTGTTTAATCTTACTAATTGGCGTAGATTCACTACGCTTGTAATTGCTATTTGAAGTTGGACTTCTCCTTCTCAGAAGAGGGCGCGTTGTTCTCAATGTTAGCAATACCTATAGAAAAACACATGCGTATTAAATACTGTATTCTATTTATATTGAAATTAATCAAATAGCCTTAATAAAATGAAATAGAAAAAAAAAATATGAATATGAAAATTAGATTAAATAGTTAGCTTGTAGAATAAAGACTTGTTTTCTTTGAGTATACAGCACTTAGAAGCTGGGCTATCGTTTTTACTTTTTCGAATCGGAGGTCTTTCTGGAACTTTACCTGATGAAAAAGATTTAACGAGAATCAAGTGTGGTGCTTAAAAAAACCCCATTTCATTTTTATACATTTTTATTTTTTATTAATGCAAACTGTCATCAACAATCTTATCAAATTCTTTGTTGCAAATTTGCAAAGTTGTTTCGTTCTTTATTTTGATATTGGTTTAGGTTGTTTTTGGAACTTCACACTGCGCCGATGATGTGTAAATTGTAAAGGGGAACGCTGAAATTGCTAACAGATTTTAAAATGTGTTTCTAGTTTCTACACTTTTACACACATTTGTTTTCACTCTCAGGAGTGTCAACCAGCGTTGTTCTCAGAAATAAAAATCTTGGGGCCATTTTTGGGCCATTTACACATTTTTGGGGCCACTTATTTTTATTTGCAACATCTAGAATATATTACATTACGTTGATAGAGAAGTCGAAAAAAGTGGGTGCGGCGATTCCTTACGTCTGCCTGTTTGTCTGTAAACGCACCTACAGCCTTAACCACTGGTCCGATTGACTTCAAACTTGAAAATAAGAGGTTTGAACGAATTTATGGTAGCCACCATACAGACACAATTTTTTTGGTCAAAAACCAAAAGTTTCAATTTTCTCCAAAACGGCTTCTACAATTTTTTTAAAACTTCCTCGAATTTTTTATAAACATTCATTGTATTTTATGTACACAAAATATTTTTGTATTGCTCTAAAACGGTACCTCCCATAGGACCGTTTTATTGTTATAAGATTTTTTCGAAAAATGAAAGCCCGATCAGCGTAATTCTTTTTTTGAAAGTACATATACAGGGTGATTCACGAGCGTTGTGCCAAAAAGCTAGAGCGTGTAGGTTGAGTTGAGATTAAAAAAAATCGTATGGGAGATGGGGGGGGGGTCTATTCCCCCCCGTTTAGCCAGGAGGGGCAATTTTCTGAAAAATTTACTTATTTTGTAAAAAAAATATTCAAAATCAACGGCTTCGCTTACAACACCGTGCTATACCTTTCTGAAAAGCCAAAAACTTTTTCTTTCACTTTGTTTTTAAATTAAATTGTTTTAACGGATAGTTAAAAAAAAAAAATTTCAAACCCAAAATTTTCAAAAAAAAAAAGCAAAAAAACATTTTTGAACTAATTTTTTTCAAAATTTTATGTTATTAAGTACTGATTTTGTTTTAATAATTATATGTGTTTGTTAATTTTTAGTCGAAAACAGAAAACCGGATGGAAAAATATCTTTTCATTTTTGAGAAATTAAGGTATTGTAAGAAGGTCAGTTTTCAGACGTTATCAATGAACAAAATTAATTATCCAGGGAAAATCCAATACTTTTCTACTTTATTGAGTCCTCATAAAACTCCAATTACAAAAAATTAAATTTATAAAATAAACCAATAAATTAAACTAATAATCCAGATAAACAAAGATTTTTTTATAAAAAAGTGGTTTTGGTTTTTTTTTTAATTTCTCAAAAACGAAAAGACATTTTTCCATCCGGTTTTCTGTTTTCGACTAAAAATTAACAAACACATTGAATTATTAAAACAAAATTAGTACTTGATTACATAAAATTTTGAAAAAAATTAGTTCAAAAATGTTTTTTTGCTTTTTTTTTTGAAAATTTCGAGTTTGAAAATTAATTTTTTTTAAGCTATTCGTTAAAACAATTTAATTTGAAAACAAAGTGAAAGAAAAAGTTTTTGGCTTTTCAGAAAGGTATAACACGGTGTTGTAAGCGAAGCCGTTGATTTTTAAATTTTGCTTACAAAATAAGTCAATTTTTCAGAAAATTGTCCCTCCCGGCTAAACGGGGGGGGGGAATAGCCCCCCCCCCCTCCCATACGATTTTTTTCTTACCTCAACCCAACCTACACGCTCTAGCTTTTTGGCACAACGCTCGTGAATCACCCTGTATATTGCCCAAACAAATTTCAAAATTTTTTTTTGATTCTTAAAATTAATTTTTAAACTTATTTTTGAAAATTCTGTACCTCGAAAATGGAACGGTATTGAAAATAGAAATTCAAAGAAAATATGTATATTTACGTGTTCTTGAATACTGCATACCCAGATTAATTTAAGGACATCTTTGGAAAATTTTATATATAAGGCGAAGGCCGTGTGCGAATTCAGTTTAAAAGTGGTTAAAACTTGACGTTTGGTTAAATTTTGACACTCCGCATAGAATAAAATGTGTTAAAATTAGACTGGCTACGGAGCAGGTTTAATATGACATTAGTGGTTAAAAATTAATTCATTTTTAACCACAATGCATCCAATTCGCACACGGCCCAAAAATATTAATTTAAAAAAAAAAACCTACAACAGAATGTTTTCAAAAAAATTTAAAAAATGAACAAATTTTTAAGAAATTATATGGCATTAAATTTTTATGATAAAATGTGTTTTTGAGGTAGGTACATATTCCAATTTAAATTTTTATTTATAAATTTTTATTCTTAATTACATGTTTTTATTTTTAAATATTTCTTGTGCGTTTTGGAATACAGGAGCAAGTTCGTATGACTCAGTCGTGCAAATTTGTTTTGTTTTGAAATAACAACAATTTTTTCATTAATTCAAAAAAATCAAAATATCTAGTTTTAATTATAAACTAAAATACAGGTACTTAAACATAGTAGGAAAAATTTATAAGTAAGTTCTTGAAAAAGCTTGGCCAATGAATTTGCTACTAATAAACAATAAGAAACTACAGTCTTGGCTGCGTGAGATTGGGATTTGTACATTGTTAAAGATTTTATTTTTTTACTTTCAAAACATATTCAATGCTTAGTTGTGTTGTTGACAACAAAAATGGATGGTTTGCTAGCGGTAAAGCATAACAGTTGCTTGAAAACGAATTCAAACTAGAAAAAGAAATAAAGCCATAGCACTTATTCGTTTATTGTTATTTGTGGTACTCATTGATATATAGGTACTATTCATGGACTGCTACTGCCAGTAGCCAACTCAGTAGTGGAATCACGATGATTCCACTTTTAACGGACAAGAAACCAGCTCTCGAAATTTGCAAGCTTCGACTAGAAACTATATAACCTAACTCGTCAAATCTTTCCCTAGTTTGTAATATTAATAATAAATAGAGTGACGCGACAGGTCTTGAAGGCCTAAGTGGCTTACTCTTATCAACAATTCTCTGGGTGCGAGTGAAGAAATGAGGAGACCCACAATTTAACGCCGATTACGAACGGCAAAGTTGATAAGAACTTTTTCATGACAGATTGATACTCTTGGAAGTTTTGTCAGATCTTCGCAAAAAGCAGTGCCCGTAGAAGATGAAATAAAAACTATGGGCACGAGTAGGACTCGAACCACCGACGCACGTTCTGCTTGGCAGCCAACGCACCTTACCACTTAGGCACAGACACTACAATCTAAATGTTATAATTTGTTTTCGTGTTATTTAACACTGCAGTAATGCTGCGTCCGTCAATTCCATTTATGTATTTGAACAACGATAACAACTTAGAGGCACTTCCACCAATGTCTTTTCTCCGTCAATTCGTTTGTTTGGCTGGAGTTATAGCTATTTCACGGGTGCCAAGCTGCTCATTAGACTCTTTATTATCTAGTGGTGCTTGCATAGTTATTTTTCATTTTAATCGAAAATCTCTTAAGTTCACATCATGGGATTTGAACCTAGACCAGCTATTTGGGAAGCTAATGCACTACGCATTGCGCTAACAACTCCACTGATTTTTGGTTTCCCATTGCAGACTTTTGTATTGTTTATCAATTGCTATGAATAGACATGCATTTTTACAAGCTCTTCAAAGGAATTGACGTATAAAAATGGAAAAACACCTTAAAACTAAACTAGAAAAAGCTAAGATAGCCATCTGCTCGAATTGAAAAAGGATCTTTTGCAACAAACTGATAACTTTTAGCTCAAAATATAAAGTCTTTAATGCAACGGCACAGGCCATTCTCCTTTATGGAGCGCAGGTGTGGGGTGCACAGAAATTCGAAATCGTTGAATATCTACTACGGTTTTTTCTAAGAAAAAGTTTTTTTCTTACCAATTAATACACCAAAGTATATGTATAATTTAGAATCTGGTCTGCCAACAATGTTCATCTCAACTCTAAAATTGAATGCTGACTATCTATTGAGGGTGGCAAAAATGAGTAATTCCAGGCTGCCTAAGCTGATAATGCGCCAGGCAATACAAAATAAAACTCTCTTTATCAAGGAATGGACAAAGATAGCGGCTGATTGTGGTGTTACGATGAACTGGGAAGTGAGCAACATAGTTAACTGGAAAAAGCATTTATACGAAGTCATCATGCTCACTGACGAAAATGAAAGATATGCCTTTATTGAAAAAGCTCGTGCGTCGACAGAAAGAGTGTATTACTCAAAGGCTAACTTTAATATAAATGAGCTCAACTATTTCAACAGTCGTTATTCCTGTTATGTCATTGGGACGATTTTCAAAATCAGAGGGGAGCTCATCAAGCTGAATGCCATGCCGCATCGAAACAAGGGTCCAGGTCTTTGCAACTCGTGTAACCTACAAGCACGGGAAGATGTGTATCACTTCATTGGAATCTGTCCAATTCTAAAGTAAATAAGGCGAGTCTACTTCGGAAAAAACGTTTTGAGGAGGAAGAGGTGCATGATTTTCTGAATGGTGGTGATTGGAAGCAACTTTTTTATCATTATACTGACGCCAGCACTTACAGATCCAAAGTAATTAATGAAGCCTTTTAAAATATATAAGAATGATGGCCAATTTCATAAACAACTTTTAAATATTTAACTTTACGGCTTTTTAACCGTAAAATGAGATTTTTTGGTTTCACCAAACGTTTTTAAAGTAAACAAGCTATTAAAACTAAATGCCCATTTTTGGCTCACTAAATTTTAAAAGTGTCATTCAATATTTTTAAAACTCAATATAGCCGACAGATATGTCATGCCCTTAAATATTCAAGATTTTCTCAATGACTTTATGTACTAATTATTATATTGAACAAAAATCTATCTATCTATCTATCTATCTATCATTCATACCAGTAACGATATTTATTTTGGAGTACCGAATCGTTCTCGCCATAAGGGTGAGACATCTGTATAAACTTATCTGTGATTACAGTATATATACGAGATACATAACGATAACGTTTTGCGATCTAAAGTGAGTTCTAGCACAGTGCTATTTTTTTTTTTTACATAAGTTTGGTATTGGGATTTTTTTTTTTTTTTTGATGT
Source organism: Sphaerophoria taeniata (assembly GCA_943590905.1). NCBI lineage: Eukaryota > Metazoa > Arthropoda > Insecta > Diptera > Syrphidae > Sphaerophoria > Sphaerophoria taeniata. Next base: position 269,102,000 of record OX016540.1, read on the forward strand.
AGCACAAAAAATCGAAAAACCCATTCTTGATTATACTAGGTGTTTTTATATACAATGAGGAGAACGAAACGAATGTCAACACAGATGATGTGTTTGGAAAATATTTGCTGGCCAGCCAGGCGTGGTGTTTGCTGTTGCTGGTTTCATCTGTTGTACGCATACGGCGATTACAAACTACAAAAGTCAACACTCTGAATTTACTTATTTTTAAGAATCTTGAGTGATTTCAACTTACAATTAATCAAGAATCAATAATTCAGTTCTGAGTACTTTATATGCAAATTGTTGTGGCCATCTATTATGTATATCAGAGGCTGACTTTTCAAATCCTATTACAAGGAAGATTTAGATAGAAATAGCTTACTTACTCTGCTCTGCCTCTGCAACGCCTTCAAACAAAGAACTTTTATTGAAATAGCCAACGAAATATGCACGCAATACACTCAAGAGTCTCTAACGAAGTAAGAGTTGGACAATATTTTATTTTTCAAGAATGACAGAGCAACACTTGACCAGGGACAGGGACTTTCCGTTTTCAGGGGCAGGTTTTTAGCACAGATAAGTTAGAAGGGAAATCGGAAACTGACTTACGTTTTACTCTCCAGTCTCCAGGTACTGAAAATATTGTTTTTCCAATACTTTGTGGCCGTGTATGTGAATAAATGAGAAAAAACTGCATTTTTTGTTTGTTTTGTTTTGAGTGTATGATCCCCCATAACAGCGATTGATAATCAAAATTGCTCAGCGAAATTGAAAGATATCACATACAGCGATACCACTTTACTGCAATTGCATTAGATCTTATACGTTTTTTGCAAAAGCCTAATCTACTGATTAATCATGTTGTTCATCCAAGTCTCTTTTTTTTGTTTTGTTCCTCTCTGTACAAAAATATTATCTAATGTTAGATATAAAACGTTTGTTTCAAATTGATGAGTTTTCTTGTGCATGCCGGTAAAAAAGAAGGTAAACTAAAACTCTTTATCCAAGAATAGGTATCAAAAGTAGGTATTAAAAGTAAAAAAAAAAAAAAAAATATTTGTTGAAAGTGTGAAGAAAAGGGTAATGCGAGAAACAGATTGAACCAGCAACAGCACCAGCAACAGCGGCGGCCATTGTTTTAGAACCCATGTATTTTAATCGTCCGACACAGAATAAACCAGCACCAGCAACGTCAACAGCAACGTTTGGTCAAAGTCCTAAATTTGCTATTGCTGGTCCATTGCTGACAACTTTCAATGTACAAAATTCAGAGGCACCAAACAACAAAAAATAAAACAAACATGAAAACAAGGAGAACGAAATGTCAAAACAGATGAAATGACGTCGCTGGTGCTGGTGGCAATGTGTTTGGAAAATATTTGCTGGCCAGCGTGCTGTTTGCTGTTGACGTTGCTGGTGCTGTTGCTGGTTTAATCTGTTTCACGCATAAGCCTTTCCTTGAAAATTGCATTCAATATTCATTATGAATTGTTTTATTTTGGTAAAAACAAAAACATAAAATGAAAATGTTGAAACATAAAAAACAACTCAGCGCCTTATCACTTTGTGATGAAAACTTTATTTCATCATAATATTTTCCATAGCAATATTTTCTATGTTTTAATATTTTTCATTACTCTTAATAAATTATATTCATATCGTTCAGACCTCTTGTTTCTCTGAAGAAAATATTCAATAGGTTATGGGCCCAGTCCATAAGCGAATAGAAGACATTCAAGAGATCATATATGCATAAATACAATTAAGAGCTATAGATTCTGGTGCAATATGTCGTCGAACATGAATTCAATCAGACCGTTGACGAGCGAGAATTACGATACATGGGTAATGCAAATCGAGGCGGTGATGATCAAATGTGGGACATGGAAGCACGTTAACGGAAGAATACAAAGACCTGAATTGAAGCCCAATGACGAAAATTCAAGAATTGAATTCGAAAATTGGTTAGAAGGTGACGCAAAAGCCAAATCGGATCTGATAATCGCCATTGATCCGAGCCTGTTGCGCCTGGTGAAAGGATTAGAGACTGCTAAAAGCTTCTGGGATCGATTAAAATCCGAATTTGCATCAACAGGACCAGTCAAAAAGGCCACGTTGCTCAAGCGTGTTGCTACTTACAAGATGCAAGAAGGCGATAATCTTCGTACCAATTTAATGGAGTTCTTTGATGCCGTTTCACAATTGAAATGTATGGGTGTTGATATACACGAAGAATTGTTGTCTATACTGTTGTTAAACGGACTACCACCAAGTTTCGAGTTGTTCCGATGTGCTATGGAATCTCATGACAATTTGCCAAAACCTGAGATTCTTCGAGAGAAGATTCTTGAAAAGAATGAAGCACAAAATCAACGAAAAATTGATACGGATACAGAAGCTATGTTTGTTCGCCGTGGAAGTAATCAAAGGAAGACAAAATTCGAACGAGAACCACAACACTGTAAGAAGAACATCAATACCAACGGAAGGGAAGGTGATAAGATGTTTAAATTCAAATGCTACAGATGTCATCAAGTTGGTCACAAAGCATCTGAATGTCCAGAGGTCAAGAAACAACACTCGAAGTGTTATCCAAGAGCCGAATCTTCTGCGAAAGCAGAAAGTACTTTTCATACAATGGAATTAGTAGATCAAGCTTTTGGGGTAACGAAGTTTTCGAATGATGGGCGTTGGTGCTTGGACAGTGGCTGCACATCACATATGTGCAACGATGAACGATTGTTTTTGTCTGAACCTTCAGTTGTGCAGGAGAAACTTCTTTTGGCAAATGATTCCTTGGCGAAAGTTGATGGGAGAGGAACAGCTGGAATTATCACTACAGACGGGAAGTCTGAAAGGTCAGTAAAACTTCAGAATACACTTTTAGTCAAGAACTTAAGGACTAATCTCCTTTCTGTTTCGAGGATAACGGACCATGGTTGTACCATAACATTTGACAAGATGAAAGCAACTGTTCGTGGAGATGATGGTGAAGTCAAAATGATTGCGAATCGAGTCGGCCAGTTGTACTATGTTCAAGAAAGTACTGAACAGGCGTGTGTACTCAAAGAAAAACCAGCTAGCCTTGAACTATGGCATCGTAGGCTTGGTCATCTCAACACAAGAGATTTGTTGAATCTGTCTCGAAATGGAATAGCATCTGGACTAGACATCAGGGTAGATGGGAACTATAAAGAGTCATGTGAAGTTTGTCTTCGCGGAAAAATGACGTCATTGCCTTTTCCCAAAAGTTCACACAAATCTACTCAGATTTTGGATCTAGTTCACACTGATGTCTGGGGTCCATCCAGGACCAATTCACTGGCTCAGTCACGATATTTTGTCACTTTCATCGATGACAGCAGTCGATGGTGTGAAGTCTTTTTTCTGAAACAGAAGAGTGAAGTTTTTCGTGCGTTTAAAGAGTACAAAGCTCGCGTGGAGCTACAAACAGGCTATAAAATAAAATGTTTGATGTCAGATAATGGACGAGAGTTCTGTAATAATGAATTTGACGAGTACCTGAAAGCTAATGGAATAAAAAGAAGACTGACGGTTCCCCATACTCCACAGCAAAATGGAGTCGCTGAACGTAAGAATCGAACACTCGTGGAAATGACAAGATGCTTACTTATTCAGTCTGGACTAGGAAACCATTTTTGGGCAGAAGCTCTCGCAACATCAAATTATTTGCGAAATAGATGTCCGACGGTTAGTTTAGATGGCCATACCCCTTTGGAACTTTGGAACAAAGAACTTCCTAATCTTAGCCATCTTAAGGTTTTTGGAGCAAAAGCATTTGTGCTGGACAAATCTCCTGGAAAATCAAAGTTCGAGGCTCGTTCAAGTGAGGGAATATTGGTCGGATATTCGGAAGCATCCAAAGGTTATCGAGTGTGGATTCCTGAGACACAGAAAGTTGTCGTAGCTAGGGACGTCAAATTTATTGAAAACGAAATCTTCGAAAGAGCACAAGACGAATACATAGTAATCGAGGGTGAAAAGTCAAAGAGCGAACCTGAATTACCTTCTAAACATGTACCGGTGCAGCAAGCGGAAACAAATCTAGAGCTTGAAGTTGAAACATTAGCTGGAAAATCTACAGAAGATCAAAATTCGCTAATGGATTCCAATGAACCGAAGAAAGTATAACACTACGTAGCTTTGGCTTGAAACCAGCTTCAAACGACACATGTCTTTACTATAGTTCAAGAAAAGAAGATTTTACAGTGGTTGCCATTTATGTCGATGACATATTGTACGCTTCAAAAAGTAAGCAGATGTTAGACATAATCCGGAAAGGACTTGCTGCTGCCTTTGAGATCAAGGATCTCGGATTGGCACGTTACTGTTTAGGAGTCGAAATACTGCAAAACAGTGGCGAAATAAGACTTAAGCAACAAGCATATATAAAAGCGTTATTGAAGAAATTCAATATGGACGAATCAAATCCAATTAGTACCCCAAGCGATTCCAAAGCAAAATTACTAAAGGAGATCATTGTGCTGAAGACCTGCAAAGAAAAAGACCATACCGACAGCTAATTGGGTCACTAATGTATCTGGCGATTGCTACCAGGCCGGACATTGCTTTTACTGTCAATCGACTAGCACAATTCAATGAATGCTATCAAGATGTACATTGGTCCGCTGCGAAGCGAATTTTGCGGTACTTGCGGTGTACAGAGAATCACGGGTTGGTATACACAAAAGATGAATTTGGATTGAGAGGCTTTTCTGATGCTGATCATGCAAATGATGAAGTAGATAGAATATCGTATACGGGATATGTCTTCATACTAAGTGGAGCTGCAATTACTTGGCGTTCTCAAAAACAAAAGTCTGTAACTATTTCAACAACAGAGGCGGAGTATGTCGCATTATCCGAATCATCAAGAGAAGCGGTGTATCTCAAGAACCTAATGTATGAAATGAATTTACCGGAATTAACAAAAATCATAATTGGGACAATAGGGGAGCAAAACACATAGCAGAAAATGCAGTATGTCACTCTCGAACAAAACATATTGCGACCAGATATCACTTCGTACGACAGCTATTACAAGATGGAAAAATAGATGTTGTTCATATTCCAACAAATCAGATGCCCGCTGACGTATTAACAAAACCATTACCTGGGCCAGCGCATTACCGTTGTTTGGAGGAAATTGGTGTTACAACATGTTAAGGCGCATTGTTTTAGGAAGGCGTGTTGAAACATAAAAAACAACTCAGCGCCTTATCAGTTTGTGATGAAAACTTTATTTCATCATAATATTTTCCATAGCAATATTTTCTATGTTTTAATATTTTTCATTACTCTTAATAAATCTGTGGCAATATGACAGAGTAGCTTATGCCAAAAAACTTGATTTCGAGAAAAATGGATTTTTATCTAAAGTGTTATTTGAAAAAATGCATTCGATAGAATATCTTATGTAGACATAAGGGTTCTTTCAAACCTAATATATCTGATTTGTGATTTTATTAACTTTTGCAAAAGAGCTTATGTCTTTTAAAATACAATTAAAATTTAGCAAAGAAATTTAAGTATACAAAAGTTTCCTCAAAAAACTCGAATTAAGCTGGTTAATTTATTTATTATTTATTTTATTGATTTTAACATCGCTTTCAAAGTAAAATAAAAAAAATATTTCATACGACATAAGCGTTTCTGTTAAATCATAATAACTAAATTTGGAAGACATAAGAGAATTAAATAACATAAGCTTTTCTGTCGAATGCAATGTATGGCATTAAAACATAAGCGTTTATGAAACGTACGATATCTTTGCAACGGAGAGATCTTTTTAAATGGGGGTAAGACAGAAATGTAGATTTCAAAGTACTTATGATCAATCCATTAAAAACTCAAAAATCGCTTATGTCGACATAAGCTACTCTGTCTTATTGCCACAGAAATTATATTCATATCGTTCAGACCTCTTGTTTCTCTGAAGAAAATATTCAATAGAAAATGTGGATGAGTTTTAGAAAAACGGATCTGAAAAAACGTCTGACCATATTTCACGTTGGCCGAACCAGCTAATTACAGAGGTATATCGTTCCTAAATGCTTCATACAAGATATTTACACTAATACTACACAAACGATTCAACAAATGGATTGATAGCGACAAACTACTGAAGGAGTACCAGGCAGGATTTAGAAGTGGATATTCAACGATCGATCATATTTTTACCCTTAGATGTATGGCTGAAACATTCCTTCGCAAGAAAAAGAAGCTATATGCCTTCTTCGTAGATTTTAGAGCTGCTTTCGATATGATTGATAGAAAGGCTCTATTTTATAAGCTATATAGTAAAGGTAAGTCATGGAAGTTTGGAAGGGTCATACAGAATCTCTACGACGACACAACAAGTAAAGTATGGAATGGTGAAGCGCTTTCGGAAGAATTCAAAACACAATCGGGAGTCAGGCAAGGTTGTACATTGAGCCCAAGCATGTTCGCCATGTTCATTGATGATCTGGTTGACATTCTGCCATGTGGAGTAGAGTACGCGGGGATGATAATAAAACTATTGATGTTTGCAGACGATATTGTTCTGTTGGCAGCCTCTTCTGAATCATTGCAGTTGATGATTAATCGATTTTATTCGAATACTGTCGGGTTTGGAATCTGATAGTTAACCTTGACAAATCCAAGGTTTTAATATTCAAAAGTGGAAGAGGCCGCAAATGTGCAAACGAAAAATGGCATTATAATGGAGAAAATATAGAGGTTGTAACGGAATTCAAATATCTAGGAGTTATTTTCACGCAAAATCTGAGTATGGAAAAACATCTGAAGGAAAAATTAATGAGGGCAAAATGCGCAATCAGCGCTACATGGAATAGATGCTTTCATAACAAAAGTATAGCACACAGCAGTAAATTCAAATTATTTGAAGCGATATCAGCGTCAATCCTTTTCTACGCAGCTCAGACATGGGGTACAAGGCAGTACGATACGGTGGAAAAACTTCTACGATACTACTGCAAAAGAATCTTCCAGCTTCCGCGTAGCACACCTAACTACGTTATAATGTTAGAAACAGGAATCTCGCCATTGTTCATTCGAACATTAAAAATGCAAGTGGATTATGTCACGAAAGTCTTGAAGATGGATGATAATCGACTACCTAAAATAGTAGCTCTTGAAGTCATAAGGACAAAGACAAGTTGGTGCGCTGATTGGTTGGAACTTGCTTCAGAATGTGGGATAGTCTTAAACCTGTGCAGTGAAGAATTAGAAACTTCGCTTTATCAACTCATTGCTGCAGTGGACTTAAAACATCGTGATAAATATTTAAATGATGCAACAGGATCTATCTACAGACAACTATATAGCCAATTGAATCATAACCTGGAGGAGAAAAATTATTTTAGGGATGACAATAGTACAGCCGAGATTTCAATGATGGTAAAACTGCGGACCGAACTTATGCCACTGAACTACATACCTCATAGAGATGATTTACCCATTGTGTGCTCTTTGTGCAACTTAGGTGAAAGAGAAGATAATTTTCACTTTATGGGTAAATGTCTGATCTTAAGAGAAATCAGAAGAGATGTATTCGGAAGTGACATGTTGACACAAAGCCAAATTATACAACTGCTTAACAATATGGATATACAAAAATTATACAAATACTGCAGGCTAGCTCTTCTCTATAGAAACAAAATCATAAATGAAAGCTTTAAAGATAAACTAATCTTTTTATTTCTTATAAATATATATTGCAAAAATACATACGAATTATTGCTCAATCAAATTTTCATATTATGTAAAATTTTCATGTTTTGTCAACTAGGCAGACGGCAAAATGCCATGCTTTTTTGTTTTTGTAAATTAAGAATTTAATCATTGAAAAATAATAAAACCAATCTAATCTAAATCTAAATCTATTTCACGTTGTTTGAAATATTTTTTTCCAAAAAGAATTAAAACATTTATGTCTTAAGCTATGATTACACGGTCATCGAAATCGGTCAACGCGTTTACTCTCTGACGTCACAAAAAATACATATTTTGTCTGTCATCTCACACATACATTGACTCTCACACGATTGACACTATTGGGTCAATGTTGTCCCAAATTACGTTGACGCACAGGTGTGTCAACCTGACTTTTACTTATCAGTGCCAACGCATTGACTTGCAAAACAAAACAAATCATCAAGATCACAAAGTTTGACACAAAGCAAAAAGTCGTAGCCGTCAAGACAAGTCAAGGTTATTTTGAGGAAATAAAATAAATATTGTATATTTTTTTCGTGCTTTTTTCCTCTTTCTTTAATTACTTCGAAACAATATTATGAAAACAACATTTTTATATTACTACTAGCAGTTGCCCGTGACTTCGTACGCCTGTCCCTCGTCCACCGGCCAGATGCAGGCGCGGATCTAGAATTTTATTCCGGAGGGGGTCACAGGATAGCAAAAATTAAAAATAACAAGAATAATCAAATAAATAAAGCAGGGAAGGTTAAAACGGTTAGACAGTTTTCATAAATTCACCTATTCAGAAGTTATGAGCAAAATTAATTTTCCATACGTTTTTGAAGAAATAAAAACAAAGAAATGTGTATGCTTTTATTCAATACATTTTCGAATGAATAAATCAAATTTGACAGAAAAAATTAAACTAGCTTCCCGATCCACCGTTTCTTTGTTTTAAACACCCAATTAAATATTTTCTTAGAGCCAGTTCGTAATAAGGTTTAAAGTCAATTAAAAAAGGTTTTCATTGTGGTATTAAATTAAATGTTCATTTGCCATAATTAAACAAGTAGTTAGTGAGAAATACAAAATTTCAATCAATTATAAGAAATATCTATTATAGGAAGTATCCATAGCGGTTACGTGAAATTACGCACGACGAAATAAGCTATTTTCTGAAACTGAACATCTCGCAACACAGTTGGATGTGGAGTTGAAAGTACCACGCGTTGTTTCTCGTCAAAAACATCGAGATAATCACCAACAGAATCAAACCCCGGAGGAATATTTCAGGAGAGCAATTTACATTCCTCTGTTGGACAACGTTGTGACGGACCTCAACGAAAGGCTCTCTCCAGACGTGATTAAGTTTAGAAACCGAATTGTTGAAAACGGCGGTGAACTCCTAGATTCGGTTCCTCTCGCCCTTGATGGTGTGATGGTAATTTATCCGGCTATTAATACACTGCTTACGATTTTGGAAACGCTCTCTGTTACTGGACCCACTGCAGAAAGGAGTTTTTCAAGTCTCTATCGCCTCAAAACTTGGTTAAGACAGACTCACCGGGCTTGCATTGCTACACATCAATGGTAACATCGAATTAGACAACGATGCAATCATTAACAAATTTGTGAAACAAAATAGAAGATTACATTTTGTGTTATAAATTATGCTTTTGGTTGGAACTTGTAAACAGATTGTAAATAGATGCTAGCATAGGTATAAACTATAGCTACAAATACAATCCAAATATAAAAAAAATAATAAAAAATGTCAGTATTGTGTAAAAAAAATTGTTGATTCAGCCTTTTTTTGATTCTATTTTTTTTTTTCAGAGGGCAAAAGAGTAACTTAATTGTGATCGTTTGGTTAGTTCTCGGTTCTTTAGTTTGCAAAAACTAGGTTTTGTTGGTTTTTTTTTTTTTGTTATTCGGTTTGCAAAATATTGGTTCAGCTTTTTTTTTTAAGTACAGCCTGTTTGGGAGGGGTCATGACCCCCGTGACCCACCTCTTAATCCGCGCCTGGCCAGATGTGCGTCTAAGTTGTGTATCATGCGCCCTTCGGAATTTTGTTTTGAGGTTATTTTAAAATTGTATTACGGTCGAAACACTTAAAGAACGCTCGCGTTGTAGTTGGGGTCACCTCATGTCTTATTTTCATGTCCTTTTGGAAGGCAAGGCTGAAGCTTTTTTTGGGGGTATTTAAAGAAAACCCCACGGCTACTTACGAAAATCTAAAAAACGCTAAAATTAGAGAATTTAGCAAAGTTGAGAATGATCACGACCAACTTCTTAGAATGCTTTCTCGTAGACAGAATCCCAAGGAAATGTTCGATGACTTTTACTCAGATCTGGTAAGATTGAATGGTAGGATGAAAGAACCTCTTAGCGATTTCAAGATGATAGATCTTATCAAAAAGAACTCCAAGGAAAGTCTAGGTTCACTTTTGTTTCCCTATCAAGTCCAGAATTTGGAGCAATTACGTGATGTTGCAAGACAAGCGGAAAAGTTTCTCGCACATCAAGCAGCCCAAAGATACCCGAGTCACTTTAGAAGAGTGAATGAAGTCGAAGCAACCGTTTTGGGAGAAATCTCCGACATGCTAGGGGAGACAGAGGTTGCAGCCTTTTCGAATAGATTTGGGCAAACTCGACAGCCACTAGATACGACAAATTTCAAGTGTTGGAATTGTGACCAGATAGGTCACTCCTTTTACGACTGTCCGTCGGATAAACGGAATTTGTTTTGCTTTCGATGTGGTGAGAAAAATGTTGCGACACCAAACTGCCCGAAACATTCGTTAAACAAGAAAGTGAGCGAGATGCTAGCCGGGGACTCTCGTTCAACGACTCTATCCCCGAGCCAATAAATATAATGAAACCTTCCTTAGAGAGCCACAGGCAATCTAAGGATACCATAAGCAAAAGTCACACAGTTCGGATAAATACTAAGTTGCAGGAGTTAGGATATAAAGATTCCAAAATAGAAAACAGTCCCAATCATTTTTCAAGACTTTCTCTCCACCAAAGAATAGTGAGATACCGTAATACAAGAAATAGAATTTTTGCAAATTGTACGAAACCAACTCTTCCCAAAAAAATAATAAAATGTAGAGAACGATACAAGAACCGGAAGTTGCGCAGAAAGACCTTGGAATCGGCTATTATAAGTGATGCAAATGATGGAAGACCCTTTTTAAACATTTAGATTGGTAGTGAAACAATTTATGCACTCTTGGATTCTGGAGCTTCTGTTAGTGTGTTAGGGAAGGACAGTTTTTCGAGTCCGCTATTAGCACAGCAGATGGGACCCAACAGAAAATTCATGGTTTCTGTAGAGTGCCAGTTCATTTTAACCGTTTGGTTAAACTTATTGATTTTTACATCGTGCCGACGTTGCAACAGCAAGCGTATTTAGGAATTAATTTCTGGAAGGAGTTTAATATTGTTCGTCTAATTAAAATCCCAGGATACAATTATTAATGAAATGAAAAGGGATACCAATGTTATCGAACTGACAGAGGAAAAGTCAGTCCAACTCTTGAAAGCGATTGAAGCCTTCCATCATTTGCAAAATCAGGGCTAGGGAGAACTCATTTGGAAGAACATTTCATAGACACTGGGGATGCTGTTCCAATCAAGTCGAAATATTACCCGTTATCACCACCACGCGAAGCTGAAGTATACGGGGAAATTGAGAGACTGCGAAATCTGGGAATAGTAGTCGAAAGCCAGAGTCCATGGAGTTCGCCTATAGTGATAGTTCGAAAACCAGATGGAAAGATAAGGTTATGTATCGATTTAAGAAAGTTAAACCATGTGACTAAAAAAGACGCATACCCTCTTCAGCACATTGGGGGATTGTTAAGTAGGGTAAAGAATACACACTACAATAGCAAAATTGATCTTCTGCAAGCTTTACACCAAATCCCTTTAGAAAGGAGTTCGAGAGAGAAGACAGCATTTGCAGTACCCGGAATGCCACTATTAGAGTTAACAGTAATGCCATTCGGGCTCTGCAATGCCTCTCGAAGACTAGTGCGTCTCTTAGACAAAGTCATACCAACTCGATTTCGGGACAATGTATTCGTCTATTTGGACGATTTGTTGGTTTGCACAAAAACTTTCGAGGAACATATTGATATCTTGCTGGACTTAGCCAAATGTCTTTCTAATGCCAATCTTACAATCAATATGGAAAAGAGTAAGTTCTGTAAAAAGGAGATTCAATATCTGGGATATATTTTAGGGCAAGGATGTTTGAAAACCGATGCGGAAAAGCTCCAAGCCATCACCGAGCTTCCACTGCCTAAAACTGCACGCCAAATTCGTCGTTTTATTGGAATGACGGGATGGTACCGTCAGTTCATTCCAAATTTTGCTTCTCTGTCAGCTCCGCTTACAGATTGTCTACGAAAAGGAAAAGAGTTCTCACTAACCAAACAAGCTGAAGAATCATTCGAAAAATTAAAGGAAGCTCTCACCACAACTCCAGTGCTGGCAGAGCCAGACTTTACGAAACCGTTTGTAGTGCCATGCGACAAGGAGGGTCGAGAACATCCAATCGCATACGTTTCCCAAAAGTTGAACGAGGCCCAGAGAAACTATACAGTTTCAGAGCAGGAATGCTTAGCTGCTATTGTCTGTGTTAATAAGTTTAGGCCATATATTGAAGGGTTGCCTTTTAAAATTGTGACTGACCACTCAAGTCTAAAGTGGCTCTTGTCCCAAAAGGAGTTGAGTGGACGTTTGGCCAGGTGGAGCATCAAACTTCAATCATTTGATTTCGAGATGGAACACCGAAAAGGTTCCTTAAATGTCGTACCAGACGCTTTATCTCGTCTTGATATGTGTGAAGTCACACCAAGCGTAAGGCAATGTGAAATCGATCTAAAATCGCCATTTTTTAAGTCAAACGAATATAAGCAGCTGATAAGGTATGTAGAGGATAACCAAGAAAGCTTGCCAGATACTTGTGTTTCCGATGATTATGTGTATAAGCGAGTTGATTTTAGAAAAGGTTCCACAGACGAGGAAGAAGCTCTTTGGCGTTTATGGTTGCCAGAAGAGCTAACCAACGAAGTCATAGCCAATGAACATTGTGCGGCACCCGGTACCCATGGCGGCCTCGTTAAAACTTTATTTCGTATAAGGCATAAATATTTTTGGCCAAACATGACCAAACAGGTAAAAAAATTCATTGACAATTGCGACGTCTGCAAAAGTGTAAGACCTGCGAATGCTATACTTAGACCAAAAATGGGCATGCAAGTAATTACAGAAAGACCAATGCAAAGACTATATATCGACCTTCTCGGACCGTATCCTCGCACAAAAGCTGGTAATGTCTCTCTTTTCATAGCAATCGATCACATCTCGAAGTATATATTTTTGAAAGCCTTACGTAAGGCAAACTCTAGTTCTATTTGCAATTTTCTTGAGGAGAATGTTTACCATGTATTCGGTACGCCTGAATACATCCATAGCGATAATGGGAAGCAATTTGTCTCCCAAGAATTTTCGAAACACCTGTAAAAGTATAAGATTAAGGCCCCTATTACCGCTGGCGAGTCGAAAGTTCGATGTGAGATGTTCTCATTGGCGAACTAACACATTCGACGTATTACAGTCGGCGAACTAAACAATTCGAGTTCGAACTGAGTTCGAAATTAAAAAGAAAGAAAAACAAATAAATAAAACGTCAAATTATAAATGTTCAGAACAAAACTATTTATAAAAGTGTTTTCTATGGTCATGAAATCAAAAAGGAGGACGCTCAACGTTCTATGTTAATTTTGTTTGTTGCTTGCTCACTCCTTTCAGAAACGTATGTTCTGGCTCAATTTATTCAATAAGCAATACGCTAACGCCAGAAATATAATTGAAAGGACAATTGGTGTAATTAAAACTCATTTTAGATGCATTACGTGCTTTCAAGACAAAACAAATTGTAAACGCGTGCTGTACCTTGAACAACTCTTACATTAAATACAGAATCTTTGCAGATTTTAAAAGCAAACATTGGAGTGCAATTCAAGTCAAGTCCATTCCATTGAACTACTAAGTCTTGACTCTATAAAATCAATAAATCTAATTTGATTTTTCAAATATAAGGATTTTTCTTTTCCATTCCTAGGTATTCTTTTTGTTGAAGGTTTTTGTCAAGATTTTCATTTTCTTTTCTTTTTTCTGCTGCCTTTTATACAGCAAGAAGTTTCTCTTTCTGAATTTCATAACTTTTTCTCGAAAATCTAGCAATATTGGACAAAAATATTACTTTTATTCAAGGTTCGAGCTCTTCTCACACAATGTGTAACGATCGACAAATTAAAACACGAACGACTTTCAAATTAACGAACATTCGATTCTCATAATACAGTGAGATCCAACTTCGAAAAACGTGTGACATTAAAGTCGAATGTAAGGTTCTCGATTCGCCAACCGTAATACGAAAATCTTACACTCACATGTTTTTAAGTTCGACTCGCCAGCGGTAATAGGGGCCTAAGCATGTAAGAACGGGTTTATATTCTCCACAAGCAAACTGCTCTGAACGAGCCAATCGAGAAATAATATCTAAAATAAGGATTTTTGTAGGAGAAAAACATCAAGACTGGGACAAATTTGTTTCGACCATAGCCGCAACTCTGCGTAGTGATTATCAATCAGCGATTGGAAGCTCACCCTACTATGCTCTATTTGGGCAAAATATGATTTTGAGTGGTTGCGAATATCCCATTTTAAGACAGTTAAGGTCCTTGAGTCCTTGAGTGATCCTAACGCAAAGACCACCTTGAAAGGGGATAGGATGGGTGTTATAAGAGAGCGAGTACGAGAAAACTTGGATAAATCTCATAATAAGACCAAGAAGACTTACAACCTGAGGGCGAAAACTATACACTTTTCAGAGGAACAGGAAGTTTTTCGAGAGAAATTTTGGGCAGAGTTCCTTTTCAAAGTAAGAAACTGCGAAGTTCAAGCCCAAGTTTCTGAAGTGTAGAGTACAAAAAAAAGTGGGAAACTGTTTATATGACCTGGAAGATCTTAAAGGGAAGCTGATAGGAAGATTTCACGCAAAGGACATTAGACAGTGAGGGAAATATGAAAGAAAAACATAGATTCGTCTTCCTTTTCGATTCATCGGCAGGTCCTCGAAACGAAAAAGGTTTGTTACGAATCAACTAAAAATATAATTAACAGAAAAAAAAATAGTACGTATACACCGCAGTGACCAGCTTAGTTGATTTCATTAACCTATACTTTAACAATCGGTGGAATACATTTGTCAGCAAAGATATAGGCAGAAGAAAATAGGAAAATAATAAACACGCGAAATCTATGAGGCACCCTGTCATGCGTGTGGAATTCGAAACTCTGTTTGGAATTCTCGAGTGATCTCATACAATTTAATTTTCGACCACGAAGCAGGGGCGACAACTTGTTGCCTTTGCGAGAGCTTAGTTCAGCATCAAATCTTCGAAATCGGTCTTTTCCTTTTGGACCACCCATCTCACAAGACCTGTTTCAAAAGAGGGAATTTTATTTTGGCGCAATAAGTCTAAAAATTGGAGTAAGTTTCCTTTCATTAAAGTAGGTATTTTTTTTGATAATCGCTATAAATTATTTAATGATATGATTTTTTGTTTTGACCAATTTGTATGTTATGTTATATTTTTAAGATAACTCTTTTCGGCTGTTTTGGTCTCAATAATTTATTAATGAAAGATAATCATTATTTTTTTTTATTTAGAATTTCTCTCTATCAGCCACTTGTCCACCAGCTAAGATAGAAAAACAAAAAGGAAGAGTAAAAATAAAAAGAAAAACGAAAGGTTTAATAAGGGAAATCGAACGCGTGCGACTCAGCAAAGATAGAAAATTTATCAGGTAAATCTACAGGCTAAAAAACTCAAGTTCCTTAAATCCTAATTGTTTTTGTCTAATTGTTTTAAATTTGAAATTGTTCTTAAATTTGTGTAAAAAATATATGTAAAATGTATATGTTCAGTTCATATTATAATTCAATTTTTATTAATCTTAATGTTACCAATTAGCGATGTGAATAGTTTGGCTGTCAGCAATCAAAAGGGAAGAGCTTAGCTTAAAATAATTACAGTAGGCTTTAGCGAACAAAGTTCAAAAGAAAAAGCAATGACAATAGAGCAATGAGTTAATTCATGTAACAAATGTTGCGAGAGATTAAGAATTGAGTGACTACAATTTAGTATTATAGGGCATGCGTACAATGTGTTGGCAATGTGAGTTAAACAATTACAAATTCATATTAGTTCAATTGGCTTTGGTTTGGTTTCAAAACATACACCCCCCCCTGGAAGACTCCGGTCTTTCAGAGAAAGGCAAGGGGACCACCTTAACAATAGGCCGAACATAGACACCGCTGCTAGTTTGAACGGTGACGACACGACACTTTCCGTCTTTTCCAGGATGCACATCTATGATCCGTCCCAGAATCCATTTCGATGGTGGAAGATTTGGTTCCTTTACTATTACCATGTCATTCTTTTGGATGTTTCTCGAAGACTTCTGCCACTTAGGTCGATTTTGTAGGGATGTTAAGTATTCCTTATGCCACTGCTTCCAGAAGCCTTGCATTAGACTCTGCAAAAGATACCAATTAGTGCTTATTGAAAAATTTGAAATATCTATATCAGGTTGGGGAATTGATGAATAAGACTCCCCAATCATGAAATGAGATGGGGTTAGAGCAATAGGCTCAAAATCGGAAGTCTGCCACATAGGTCGTGAATTGAGCAAACATTCGATTTTGCAGAGAAGAGTATACATCTCCTCGTATGTGAGGATGTGTTCGCCAATAACACGTTTAATATGCTGCTTAACAGATTTCACACCCGCTTCCCACAATCCTCCAAAGTGGGGAGCAGATGGTGGTATGAACTTCCAAGCTATGGCTTCTTTGGACAAATGATCTGCGATGATGTTATTTCTCTGCTGATTCATTAAAATATCATGCATTTCTCCAAGCAATCTCTTAGCGCCTTGAAAATTAGTGGCATTGTCACTCCATATTTCAATTGGTTTGCCTCGTCGGGATACGAAGCGATCCAAGGCCAGGATAAAGGAGCTAGAAGATAAATCTCCAACGAGTTCGATATGAATCCCTTTTGTCACGAAGCAAACGAATAAGGCTATGTAGCCTTTGACAAATTTAGGATTTCTTCCTCGAGCCAAACGCAAGGAGATGGGCCCAGCATAATCACAACCGACCTTGCTAAAGGGTCTTGAGAATGTAACCCTTTCGATAGGAAGATTGCCCATCATCTGCTCCGAATAAATCTTTCGTTGCTTGAAGCATACGATGCAATCGTTGACCGTTTTTCTTATAATGTTTCGACTGCCTAGAATGAAATAATGTTGCTTTAATAATGTTACCATTAAGGATACACCAGCATGTAAATGTTGCTTATGTGTGTAATTCACTATAAGTTTTGATAT
This sequence comes from Sphaerophoria taeniata, assembly GCA_943590905.1. Lineage (NCBI taxonomy): Eukaryota > Metazoa > Arthropoda > Insecta > Diptera > Syrphidae > Sphaerophoria > Sphaerophoria taeniata. The sequence goes on from OX016540.1 coordinate 269,119,179, forward strand.
TGGATTCAATTTGCAGATAATTATTGGATGTTTTTCATTAAATGTTAATTCGGAGTTTTGTATACGACCACCGACGCGAAGCACATTTTGATTATCAAGGAAAGGGGCAAGGGACGATAATTTGTTTCGCGAGGGCAAGAATTTGTTTTTCCGAAGCACTTCGATTTCATTGGGAAACGAGATAGATTGCGAGGCTTTTATGAGACTTATTTTAGCATTATTAAGCTCTTGTGTAGTTAGAGCATGAAGATTACGAAGTTCAGGAGATAGGGAACGATTTTTTAGGTAACGAAAAATGTATGCTGTTACGCGAATGGTCTTTATCCAATTCGATGATTTATTAATTATTTGTCTCAGAACGTTGTCGTCGTTTATGTTTGATAATAGACACTGGGCCATGTTCGATTTTCTTTCCTCCAACTGTTCACTGGAAACGTCTTCTAGTTTATATTGGGACTCGGGCCAGTACGATATTTCCATTTTAAGCCACGGTGGGCCATTCCACCAGATGCCGATTGACGAAAGTTGAGATGGCAGAATTCCTCTTGTGGCCAAATCAGCTGGATTATCGGCTGATCGGACGTGATTCCAAGATTTAAATGGGATTGTTGATATGATTTCAGATGTTCGATTCCCGATAAAAACTGACCATTTTTTGGGGGGCGCGGAGATCCAATGCAAAACAATGGATGAGTCTGTCCAAGCGAAAGTTTGCATCTGTTTCAATTGTAAGGAGCTTTTAACCTTGTTGATGAGTCTTGTTAGCAAAAGAGCTCCACAGAGTTCTAGCCTGGGTAATGAGAGCACCTTGATTGGAGCAACCTTGCTTTTAGCAGCTACTAATGAGATTGAGATGCTCCCGTCTATATTCTCACTTCGGCAGTAGATGACAGCCGCATACGCGTCCAAAGAGGCATCACAAAATGCATGAAATTCGGATTTGACTTTATTCGTCCACATGATTCTAGGAATCTGAATCTCTTCTACTAGGTGAAGTTCCTCTCGAATAGTGATCCAAACTTGGGCAAGATTTTCTGGTATTTCATCATCCCATTCAATAGAATGTCTCCATAAACCCTGGAAGAAAATCTTAACTGCAACTACGACTGGAGAAAGAAAGCCTAGAGGATCAAAAATTCTGGATGCCTCGGAAAGAATGCGACGTTTTGTGTACAATGATATTTTGTCAAGATTTACTCTGTACGAGAAGCTATCCTTTGATGGACACCATTGTAGTCCGAGCACCTTAACAGTTAGAGAATTCTCGAAGTCGACAGGAGATAATTCTCTTTGATCCTCAGGGAGGCTAAGAAGGAGTGGCCAGCAGTTAGTTGTCCACTTACGAAGATTGAAGCCTGCAGATGATAGCAGCTCTACAAGTTCCCTTTGAAGGGAGATGACATCATCAATTGTATCGGCGCCTGTGACTAAGTCATCAACGTAAAAATCAGAGAGTATTATTGAAGAAGCTCGAGGGTGCGAATTTGCTGTGTCTAAAGCCAGTTGTTTTAGAGCGCGCTTGGCCAAAAATGACGCCGCCGAAGTTCCGAAGGTAACTGTTAGCAGTCTGTAATGCTTTATAACGGATTCCGGATTCTCGCGCCATAGAATTCGTTGAAAATTTGTATGCTTTGGTGAAATCCAAATTTGTCGATACATTTTTTCAATGTCCGCTGACAAGGTGTAAATATGACGACGAGAACGCAAACATATGGTGAAGATATCACGTTGAATTTCCGGGCCGATAAAAAGACATTCATTTAAGGACTTGGAATCGGGTGATGATTTGGCAGAGCCATCAAAAACAACTCTTAACTTAGTTGTACTGCTGTCTTCTTTAAACACAGCATGATGAGGAAGGTAGTAAGAATCTGGATTATTTATCTCATCCTTTGGAATTTCTTCCATATGGCCCAACGTTATGTACCTACTCGTTCAGAAAGATTGAATATTGCGATTTCAATTTTGGATCACGAAGAAATCGTCTCTCCATTGAATGAAGCCTATTTAGTGCTATTCTAAACGAGTTTCCAAAATTAGGATGCGAAGAATATTTGAATGGCAGATTCACCATAAATTTGCCATCCGTGTGACGACGATGGGTTTCAATAAAATTGTCTTCCGCCCTTTGTTCCTCAACCGATAAAACAGGTTCACAACTAACTTCTTCTAATCTCCAAAAACGCTCCAAATCGAATTCTTGGCTGTAGTCAAGTTGTGCGCAAAATGAGCTAGCTTTATTGGGTGCATCGCTCAAAATGGAGTGGGTACAGCAGCCAGCTATAACCCACCCAAAAATGGTTAAGAAGGCGTTAGGTGTACCGAATCTCGGCTTCGAAGCTTCAAGAATTATGTTGAAGAGATTGTCTGCTCCAATGAGCATATCGATAGGGCCTGGTTGGTTGAAGTTTGGATCTGCAAGATCCAATGCAGTAAACTCATCTGTTTTTAACTTAAATGAAGACGACGGAAGCATAGATGTTAGTTTCGAAATAACATGAAAAACGATGACGATACTGTTTAAATCAAATCGAGAGAGTAGATTTAAAGAAACGATTCCATTTGTTGTGCCAGCAGAGGTCGATCCAACTCCGAGAATAGGAATACGAGAAGCTTTCCTTGGGAGTCCCAAACGTTGGAGAGCTCTCTCCGTAATAAACGATATTTGAGACCCCGAATCAAGTAAAACGCGAATATTTTGGAACGAACCAACCTTATCTTGAACCTTGACCACAGCGGTTGGAAGAATCGTTGTCGAATGAAGAATCGATTCGATCGAATGATGACTGACGACGGAGACGGACGAATTTGTGTTGCTTTGTGTTGAAGATGACGATGAATTTTCATTGGTGTGGTTTTTGAGCTAAGTGTTATGTGGGTCATGCACTAGAGAATGATGGCGAGAGTTACATGACTTACAGCGGAATTTCGAGATACATTTTTGCGATTCGTGCCCAACCCGAAGGCAGTTGAAACAAATAGAGTTATTTTTAACGAAATCACGACGCGCATTAATGTCTAGAGTAAGAAATTTTTTACAAAATGGTAGAAGATGGTGTTCTTTACACTTTGGGCAACTTGGCTCTGATTGTACGAGGTGAGAACGAACATTATATTGCCCTTTAACTGACGTTGTTTTTAGCGAACGATTAAATGAATTGCATGATTCGAGACAAGTACAACGGACTTGCAAAAAAGTGAGAAATTCATCGATGGTGCAATCATTTCGAGATTCAACCTTTTCAGACCAAGCTTGTTTGGTTTCATAATCGACCTTTTGAAGGAGAATATAGATCAACCAAGGATCTCGCGAATTAATGTCAATTGCATTTAAGCCTCGAATGATTTCATCAGCTTCATTTGTGATTTTTCGTAGAGACTCGAGACTTGAACTGGAGCCAGTCGATGAAGGCAAATTCATAAAGCACTTAATAAACGAATGAACAATTAAATGTTTTTTATCATACCGCGCTTCAAGTTTGTCCCACGCTTGGAGATAGTTTTCATCGGTACACATGATGTGCTTTAAAAGATTTGAAGCTTCCCCACCTAGGAATGACTTTAAATACTGAAACTTTTGTGTTGAGGTCAGGTTGGGGTTACAGTCTATGGATCCGGTGAACAAATCCTTAAACACTGGCCAGTCTTTATAATCTCCGTTAAAGATTGGAATCACTAGTTTGGGTAAAACGACCGATTTACACGAATTTGATTGTTGCGAATTATTGTCTTCTATACTAACGTTTTGTTTTTGCCCTTTATCAGAATCAGCCTTATCTGGGTGTTTTCGAATGGAACTGGAGAGAACAGAAAACGCTTGCATGTACTTGGTTTCATATTCAAGGTATTCAGCTTGAGGATCTACAAAACCTTCAGCTTCGCAGAATTCATATAAAGAGTTTTGAAGAGAAACAAATTCCGACCAAGTCTCATCAAGCTTTTTTAGTTGAATTTCCAGCATGTCAAGCGTTGTAGCGGCACCGACGGATTCTGAAAAGGTTAGGGCTCTTGTGATGGAACCCTTAGCTCGACCGCACTTAGCTTTCAAAGCATTCATTCTGACGAGAATAGGCTTAAATTATTTGTGCAAATAAGAAAAAAAAAATGTCTTGTCTTTGTTTAATCGTATACCGACGATAATCTTGCCTTTTAACTAGCTTAAAAGATTTGTACAAACATATATATATAATGTACAATCGAATTCGAATGCCTTTTCGACGCAGAGCACGTGTTAATGTAAGTTTCCCGTTGATTCACGATGTTTGCATTTGCATTTATAATCAACATACGAAAGAAAATGTTCTCAAAACGAAATTAATATTAAAATAAAATGTTCATGCGAAAGGTTCATGCACCCATATGGTTCATGCAATTATGTATATCATCAAAAAAAATGTAATGCATCGACCCGAACACGAGGAGCACTTTTTTAGCATATAATATGAATATGAATACACATTAATTAATCAATAAAAGTTATTGTTTGCGATTTAGCACTGATCAATTTCATCCGGCTCGAAGGACCAATATGTTTTTGTCTAATTGTTTTAAATTTGAAATTGTTCTTAAATTTGTGTAAAAAATATATGTCAAATGTATATGTTCAGTTCATATTATAATTCAATTTTTATTAATCTTAATGTTACCAATTAGCGATGTGAATAGTTTGGCTGTCAGCAATCAAAAGGGAAGAGCTTAGCTTAAAATAATTACAGTAGGCTTTAGCGAATAAAGTTCAAAAGAAAAAGCAATGACAATAGAGCAATGAGTTAATTCATGTAACAAATGTTGCGAGAGATTAAGAATTGAGTGACTACAATTTAGTATTATAGGGCATGCGTACAATGTGTTGGCAATGTGAGTTAAACAATTACAAATTCATATTAGTTCAATTGGCTTTGGTTTGGTTTCAAAACATACAATGAAAATTTATCAGGCTCCCCAGTCTGGCGCTTTTTTACAAAAAAATTCATCCTATTGGCGTTTCACAAACGTACACGAGGGTGAACCCTTTTACCGAAGAGAAATTTGTCGAAAGAAGTTAAGAGCTCAGAAGGGGAGCAAATAAATACATTCGACGGTGTCGTCATCAACCCAGCGGGAAACATTAGTGATCTCTACATTAAGCCTCTGAATAGCCGCACAATCCCTACAGCTTCAAGCCAAGCAGTGCTGAATAAGTCGTGAAACAAGAAGAACAAAACTCATCTTCAAGCTCAGTGTGTTCTAGCTGGATTACGGGATCGGTTCGTAGAGCTACTGCCGCACGGAAAAGTAGAAAAAAAGTGTGTACGGAAAAAACGGAAAAAAAGGATTAATTGGGGGCATCGCGAAACGTGCCAGTACATTGGGGGGGGGGGGGGGGGGGGCTAGCTAACAGAAAGAAAAAAAGAAAATCTTGTATAAAAAGTGAATGTAAAAAGAAAAATAGTATAGTAATATTAAATTAAGAAATCAAACGAAAAAAAAAAAGAGAATCAGGGCAAAAAAAATTATTGTTAAAGAAAAAGAAAAAAAAGAGAAGAAAAAGGAGATAGAAGAAGAAATTAATTCATCAAAAATAGTGCAAGAGGTAAAGGGGATTGCTCATTTTATAAGGGACATCCGGCCTGGAGTGTACACCAATGAATTTGGTATCAAATTAAAGGTTCTTCTAAGCCGGATATATCTGCACAAATATTTCGTCGATAACTCATGGTAGATCCGAGATATCTGAGATTGAAGTTCGAAATGTGCAACCATTAAAAATCAGTACTTTTTCGACATAAATGCTAATATCTTTGGATACAGAAAAGCTAGGAAAATCAAAGTGGTATTAATTTAAAGGTGTCAAAAATATCTTTCAAATGAAACTAAACTTACATTTCTATGATTTATATGTTTTGAGTTATTTTTAATCAAACCTTTTAAAAACAGCATTTTTTAGGCAAACTTTTGTACAGTAATATCTTTTAAAATTCAATGTTGACATTTATTTTTTTTGACACCAATAAGTAGCTTACAACCTTTATTTTGATATATAATTTATTGGGTTTTCTTTAAAAAAATTTAGTTATAAGCAACAAATCTTTCAAATTATGCCTCAAACGAAAACATTATGAAGTTTCTTGTTAGTTATTCTTATGTAATATTAAATTATCTAAACATGCATTTTTCTAAAAAGTACACAAAAGTTGTAACGTGCTGCTTTTAATAACCTTCATCTCTATAATGTTAGAAGAGTAGCATGTGAGCGGTATAAGCTTAACATACAGGAAAGAGTTAACCACTCACGCTATTACATATCTGTCAATAAGCTTTTTCCGTTATATTTTTTGGTTCGATGCAGTTGATATTTGGTTTTTTGATGTGATTTCTTCTTAAAATATATTTTTTGACAAAAATGGATTACGATTCAACTTTCAATGAAAATCCAAGTAACATAAATAGTTCCCAAGTGCAAAGAAACGAACCTAGCTCAGGTGTGGGAAATCGAAGACAGGTATGCGTTAATTGCCAAAGGTCAATTCTACGTTTTAGATCGCATATGCTTTCATCAAATAATGAGAGACAAGTTCGAATAAGGAACATCGTTATTGAATGGGTAGCACCTCTTCAGGTAACATTAATAAATTAAATATAGAAGACTCGTTATTTTGTGAAATAGCTGTTATTTTCATGCATTTTCTTAAAGGTGCATAATTCAGATCGAATTTGCCATAGATGTTGGGTGCGCGCTGACAGAATTTCGATCATGCTCCAATGATTGTAAATGCAACGCAACCCGAATGCTCAATCACCTTACCACATCTCACAAGGGCTTCAGACTCACAAAATCATTGCTTTGTACCTGACTGTTCTTCGTCCGAGAGACTGATGGTTCCAACATGGCTTAGAATTAAGTTATTTATTGATTTTAATTATTATGTTCCCAAAAACTGCAGAATATGTAGATTTCATTTACAAAATGATTTATGGCATGAGATTTTGTCAAATAATTCCATTCCCAACCATACTTTCACGTCTGACCATATTGAGGATTTTGCTACTTTTGTTAAAGAAAAACAAAGCTTGTTTAACTTTAACGATATTGAAGCAATGTCGGATGACTTTGTTCATTTTTGGCTTGGGCTGTCTAAACCCCAATTTTTCATTCTTAAATCATGTTTGCCAAGGTTGTCGGAAATGAAAAGAGGAACACTAGCTCTTTGTGCTTATTTAATTAAATTACGAACTGGGGACAGCGATGATAGGATTTCAACATTGTTAAACATTCCACGGCAAACATTAAATAATCTTATGAACAAGGCTCGTGATATTATGCGTGAGGACTTCTTCCTCATAACCTGGGGATCAATCACATTTCTACGGCTGAAATAGCTAACAGGAATTTGATTATACCCAATGGTTTGTTTGGTGAAAATAACAGAAAACCAATCATAATAGCTGATGGTACATATGTATATGTACAAAAAAGTTGCAATTATTTCCATCAAAAAAGTACTTACTCCTTGCACAAGTATAGAAATCTGGTGAAGCCCTTCCTTATGGTGTGTACTGATGGATACATAATAGATGTATTAGGCCCCTATCCGGCGACAACATCTGATGCCAACATCATGTGTCATGAATTTAGAGATGAATCAAACGCTTTGAGGCAGTATTTTCAAGCAGGCGATGTTTTCATTTTAGATAGAGGTTTCAGGGATTGTCAGACATTATTAGAACGATTAAATTATTCTGTTCATATGCCAGTGTTTTTGGAAGACAATGAATCTCAACTGTCAACTTTTGCAGCTAATAAATCCAGATCAGTTACTATTTGCAGATGGGTGGTTGAAGTAGTTAATGGAATTTTCAAGAATTCTTTCAAAATATTTCGTCATGAATTTTTTAGTTTAGCGTCCAGACATGTCATGATTGACTTTAAGATAGCTGCCGCCTTGATTAATAAATAGATAGAGAAGATGCAGTTCAAATTCTGAATATAGTAAATGAAAGAATGTATATGAATAATATTCTAGCAGATTTTGTAACAGAAAACAATTTAAACAGAAGACGAATTCATTTTACTAATATAAATATAAACACAAATAATGTTTCTTTCCCACGCTTAAGTTATAATGACCTTATTTTGTTTAGCTGTGGAACCTATCAATTGAAACAAGCGCAATCTTATTACGGGGAGCATATCCGAAATGATGGCTCATATCTTATCTTATCATATCTTAAACATGGACCCAACCAGCAGTCTCCCAGAAGGTTTACCCACAACAAGATATGCTAAATTATTACGTGGTAGGATTCAGAGCAGGCATATAAGCCAGAGTATATTTTGTATATATTTTGTATAATAATAATCAACAGGGCAGAGAAGCGATTGAACAATATTATTGCAATTGCCTAGTAGGTCGAAGAACGGTTGGATGCTGCGCTCATTTTATGAATATAATATGGTTTTTAAGTTGGGCAAGATATGAGAGTAATTTAAGACCCCCTTCTCAATTCTTAAATAACCTTTTAGTGACCTATGACTCAGATTAGAATTATGTTTTGCCAAACCCATTGCCATTAAAATTATTTATTTTTCTTTGAATTATTATTTATTTTATTATTATTTATTATTTATTATTTTTCTTTGAATTAATTTAATTTTGTTTTGTGGATATTGTGATAACAACTACTTTTTTTATTCTAATATTTCCATCACTTTAATAAGAATTATTTATTTTTTGTTTTAATTTTTTCACTATTACTACAAGAATTATTTTTATTTTAGTGTTAAGTATAAGATTTTTGTTTTGTATTTTGGGAGCATATTTTTGAATTATTATTGTCAAAATGAATAAATTGTTTAAGAAACCCTAAAAAATTATATATCAAAATAAAGGTTGTGAACTAAGCTACTTATTGGTGTAAAAAAAATAAATGTCATCATTGAATTTTAAAAGATATTACTGTACAAAAGTTTGCCTAAAAATGCTGTTTTTCAAAGGTTTGATTAAAAATAAATCAAAACATATAAATCATAGAAATGTAATTTTAGTTTCATTTGAAAGATATTTTTGACACCTTTAAATTAATACCACTTTGATTTTCCTAGCTTTTCTGTATCCAAAGATATAAGCATTTATGTCGAAAAAGTGCTGATTTTTAATGGTTGCACATTTCGAACTTCAATCTCAGATATCTCGGATCTACCATGAGTAATCGACGAAATATTTGTGCAGATATATCCGGCTTAGAACAACCTTTAATTTGATACCAAATTCATTGGTGTACACTCCGGGCCGAAAATGAGCATACCCCTTTAAAAGTGAAATAATATAGCTGTAAGAAAGAAAGAATTAAGAGCTTAAATATTAATTAATAATAAGTGTGGTGGAAAAGTTTGGGCTGTGATTATATTCATACGTCACCAAGATATATTCAGCCTTGCAAGTGGAGCCCCGTTGGATTTGTGCACAAACTCAACATAAGCGGCAAGTCTCTCAAAAACGTATTTTTTTTGCATTCTATTGTAACGGACCAAACTATTTCGATTGCTCTTTTCACATAATATCAAAATATAGATATAAATAGTAAACAAACAGAGATCTCTTAAGTAAAATTGAAAGAAAGAATATAAATATAGGTTATAAGAAAAAAAAAAAACAAAACAAAAAAAGAAACGAATCAAATGAATCGAACACTCATAAGTAATCGTAAAGAACGTTTTATTTATGATAAGCTCTAAAATTAGTTAATGATGTATTTATTACCTACTACATCTTCTATATTTTTTGTGAATAAATAGTGTGCATAATTAATTAATATGAATTTTTGAAGTGTATACAAATGGGTGTAAGTGTGGAAGATGAAGATGCCATTTATCTTGATTTAGTGTGATGAAGAGTCGAAATTGGATCAGGGACATTTCTTAGAACCAAGAGTGCGTGAGCTGTCAAGGCGTTGCTGAGAGGCGATACTGGGAGGGAAACCAGGCACTCCGAGGGAATTGTCACCATCACTCGCTTAGCTTCAGCAGGGCGAAGCACTTAGTCTGTCTGTCATCAACTCAGACTCCAAGTCTTGGCATGTTTTTTTTTTCCTCTGCTTAATGCGACTTGCTGTGTGAGGACAAGAACCACCCCAACCCGGCGCACCTAGCCGCGCTTTTGCAAGCATGCCAAGCAGGGTTCTCACAACAGCTTTTCTGTCAACTCCGTCGTAGCAAACTCAAATTAAAATAAATTAAAAAGTAATCGTGCACATGCAAGAATTCAAAAACAAGTTATTCGTTTGGATGCTTTATTCGAACTTACTCTCATATTCTAACAAATGGGTAGAAGCTTAAAACTAAATAACAAAATATATAACAAAACTGTGAAACATCGAAAAACAGTGTCTTGCGATAATGCTGTAACCAATTGAGAGCATCTCTAATCTATGTGTATAATAGATAATTAAACATTAATGATAAGAGCGATTCTTTAATTTAAAAGAAAGCTTTTCTCTTTGACATAAGTACATGATATCGTAAAAATCAGTGCTTACTTCACTTATCAAAATTATGTATAACTAAGTTTGATTATAATACAAACTAGTTGTAATTTTTCTTAAATAGTAATTTTATAAATCCTGTACTTCTTTTAAGTTAATCTTAATGTACAGTTGTTATTTTCTTATAATAAATATCAAATATCAAAAAATGTGTTTTTTAGTATTTAATATCGTTTAGTCATATTTATATTATTGGAAATATTTAAACTCTTACATTCTTTAGTTTAAGCCTCCAGCTTTTTGTGCTATTTTGTATCTTATAGACATATTTGCCGAAATAAACATCTGTTAATTTGCTATATTTAGCTTATAAAGAGTTCGCAATTTTGTGCTTGTAAGTAAAATGGGAAGAAAACCTCCCTTCGTTTAAAGTTTCCGAGAAGTTTCTTTACTACCTGCACATACCTTATCAACCCACGATAATGTTGCGCTATTACTAATTGTCTTTTCAACCTTATCTTTGCTCCACTTGCCATCCCTAGGAAAACTTCCCTTTTCTACTCCTTCTGCGACGACAATTCCTCCAAAAAAACATCCTTTTCCTATAATTTCCCCTCTTGTATCTTGTAAAAAGCATCTAATGTTTTAAGCGCAACCATTTGGTGCAGCAGGGAAGAACTCTGTTTCCCCTCTTAGATATAAGATCTGTAAGAAAGATAAGAATTCCCTCCTCAAAAGTATAGGTTGGACGGTATCGTAGAAAGACCCTAATGGCTCTAATTCTGTATCCACAAGGTTGGCCTTACTTTTCGTTTTAAATGGTAACGTATGGGGTTATATATGATCAACAACTTTCTTGGAATTGATGTATCAAAATATCGCTTTGATGTTTTTCTTTCATTCATAAGTAAAAAAGAAAAGTGTGAAACTAGGAATAGAAGCTTTAAAAACGATGATCTTGGATTTCAAGGTCTGCTGAGTTTTCTACAAAAGCATAATGTGGAAGAAGTAAAGTCATGCATATGGAGGCTACTGGTTGCTATAGCGAAGCTCTGGCTGAATTTCTGCACAATGCTGGACATTTTGTTAGTGTTGTAAATCCTTATTGTATTAAATCTTATACAAGGAGTAAGCTCGTAAGACAAAAGAATGATCAGACTGATGTAGAAATTATTGCTGATTATTGCCAAAGACAGGAACCAACTTTTTTTTTTTTGTATAATAAACGCGCACTCAAGGCCTTTTTTCATTACCCTTTATATGCCAAGAGCATTAGGGAAAGGATAGGGGATGTAAAAGGAGGTGTCGGTGAACATTCGTTTTGAATTCTTGAACATTACAATGACTGGGGAAAACAGAGTGTGGAAGAAAGTTCCACATTCGCGTAGTACCGCTAAAGAATGATTTTCTGTACTTCACAGTATGTCCGAAGTTGGGCTCAAGGGTGAACTGATGGGCAATGGGCATCCCTGGAGGCGCGGGTATTACAGTTGAATGTCTTAAGGGGAGGAATGCAACTGGCTATTTCACTAGAGCATATACCGTTGAAGTATCGGTAAAACAGGGTGAGACATGAGACATTACGCCGATGTTCTAGAGATGTAAATGACTCAACGATGATATTGTCACCAATCATCTTAGATGCTCTTCTTTGGATAGTGGTCAGAAGACTTAGGTACATCACTGGAGCACCAGCCCAGACGTAAGAATTGTACTCAAGCTAAGGACGTATGTAGGTTTTGTAGATGGTAGCCAGATCAGAAGGGGAAAAAAATTTCTTGCATCGCCTTAAGAAACCTAAACATCTTGCGGCATTTTACGCGACATCGTATATGTGCTCGTTCCACAAGAGGTGGTCAGTGATGCACATACCGAGAATCTCGAGATGTTCGGTCTCATTGATGCAAGTGCCACTCATGGATAGTGGCATGAGGGGTATGTCTCGCTTCGACGATACAAAACAGCATTGAGTTTTCAAAGCATTAAAATCGACGCGATTGTGTATTCCCCATTGTACAATGCTGTTTAAGTCAGGGTTTAATGAGCTTATCATATTTTGCCGTTGCAGTCCCTCATCTGAAGAGGAAGGATGTGAGTCTGGAAACGAATATGAAAAGTTAAGGGTACTATCGTCAGCGAAACAATTTATTGGATTAGAAGTAACAGACAAGAGATCATTACTGAAAATTAGGAAGAGGGTCGGAGACAAAACGGAGCCCTGGGGCACACCAGCATTTATATTGTGGGTTTCAGACTTAAAACCGTCCAATACAACTTGTATTGAACGGTTCGAAAGAAAGTTTCTAATCCAACGACGAAGGGATTCATCGGTACCGAAAGCACGAAAGCAACTCGTTGGACACCACGTTCTTCTGAAATGAAAAAATTAAAACATCTTTATCGTTGCTCGTACGTGCCCTAGTACATCCATAAAATCCAGGACTAACACATACCCTCTTGCTCTGTTGTACCTTATTACAAGAATCTACAACTGACTTACCAGTAGGAAAAACATACCTTTGAATATCACTATGCTGCTGTAAGTACTCAAGTCCTTGCTTTACTAGTTGGTCACTAAGCTGCTTTTCTTCTATTAACTCTTCTATAGGTTTTTCAGGTTCCATACCAAAAAATGCACGCAACCCTTCAATAAATCTTTCATTTCCCTAAAGGTGAATAATCTGGTAAATTTTATCAACTCTCATTACTACCATGAAAACATCAGTACCAACAAATACTACAGCGCCAATTGTTGCTCCTATAGGTCCAGTAATAGATGATACTCCTTCTAATACCTCAAAAGCTTCAGCAATTTCTATACCAATCTCTGCAGCATCAACACCAAGATAGGTACTATCTCCTATTACACCAACCAGTGCTTCTTCCGTACCATTTTTAAATGCTTTTACCTGATTTACTAGATCATAGATAACAAAGGCAGAAGTCCCAAGAGCAAGGAAAGGAGATGCTGCTTTTAAAGTTCTACCAAGTAACAACTTTAATTCTGAAGCTAATTTGATCTAATTTGAGAAAGATGCAGCTTCAGCAACTTTCGCAAATCCTTGACCACCTGCATTAAAACCAATATTAATTGCTAACCCTTGATAATCTCCATTTAAAAATTCAGCTAAAACATTTTTAGCCATCATGCCATGCATAGCATAGTCATACCGGAGACTCTTCCTACTCTGCTTAGACGATTCATGATTTTTTGATTACCAATCAGCTTATTAACCAAACTTTGAGATTCATATGTAACTTTTACCTTAGCTGCTAGTTGAATTAGCTGCCTTTGCTTTGCCTCTGGCAAATCTTTAATGTAACAAACAAACTTTTCACTATCTATTTTAATCTTATCTAAATCTCTTTTCTCATCTTGTTCTGTATTAAAGTCATCCACATCTTCCCATGTGAATAGACACTTCTCTTTTTCTTCAGCTGTGGCTTGTGCTTGGTAAACATTACTCAACTGAAACTTTACCTCCTTGATTTATGAAATCGAGTTTTTCTTGCTCTTTTTTATTATCCTGTGTAAAGGGTTTAATATTGGCAATACCATAAACATAGAATCTTCACCTATAGGAGGTTGTTGTTTATATTCTTTTGTCTTCTGCACATAGTCTTTTATCATTTTAATTTGTTTTCTGATTTCAGGTCGTGTCAACAATGATGATATCAATCTAGATCTCATTGAACGAACAGGCTTCCCATCAACATCTCTGTGCACCAGCTGATTGTTATGATTAAGTATTGTAGAGATCATTCTTGGTGTAAATTGTGAAAGAACAAAGATGTCAAAAAGAGGAATTTTAAGAAAAGGATTAAGAGGTATTGCAATATAATTAATAAATTCTGACCCATATCCTTCTTTCAAATCTGCTTCTACAAAGTAAGGAACCCTAGCAATATTAGAAAAATTAACTTTTGAGTCAGTGCAAGCACCATTATCTACCAAATTTTTTATAACTTTTGAACTGTCAAAAAATGCAGCAACATGCAGAGGTGTCAAACTAGACTCTTTACCAGCATTTACACTTGATCTTTTTACTAAAAGCTCAGTCATATCTAAATTATCATATACTGCAGCAGCATGCAATGGTGTAATATTAAGCATTCCAAGGACCTTCTCTAAATCGCAATTGATTCTTTTTTTTTCTTGTTTGAGTAAAAACTTAACTACATCAAGGTTATTTTGAATAGAAGCAGCGAACAAAGGTGTAGCACCGAATATGTCAACAGCATTAATATCTGCATTTTTAGATATAAGAAATTCAACAGTACCGAGTTTGTTATGAATAGCAGCTGTTTGTAATAATGTAGTACCTTTTGTATCAGCGGCATTAATAAGATCTTCAACAGATTTATATTTTTCAAACTTTTCAATAAGATATTTTAAAACTTCAGTACAACCACTTTTAGCAGCAGAATGTAATACAGTCCAACCTGACTTATCACTTACTTTTAAAATATCAAACTTATTATTTTTGTTTATAACATACTCTACAAGAAATTCTACAACATCCTGATGATCTTTAGAAGCAGCCATATGCAATGGTGTATAACCATCATCAGCAGAATTATTAATATCAGCACCATTTTCTACAAGCAACTTTACAATTTCTATATAACCTTTATTGGCAGCTACGTGCAAAGGACCACGCATTCTTTGTTGTTCTGGGTTAGTCATTCTTCTTTTTTCTTCTTTCGATTTATCTTGTAACAGATTTTCAACCTTTTTTAGCTTGCCTAACGACGCAGCAACAAATAATGTCATTTCATTAGTTGGGTCCAGTAATTTAATAATGTCTTCAAAACCTTCAGCAATAGCTATATATAACGGTGCTCTGCCCTTGCTGTCTTTAGCACAAATATTTGCGTCTTCATTCATAAGAAATTTTACAACATCTGCATTACCTCCATGAACAGCACTATGCAATACTGTCCACCCTGAAGCTCTCCATGAACTAGTATAAGCATTATTGACATGAATATTTGCACCATTTTTTACGAGCAACTTTACAATTTCTATATGACCTTTCTCAGCAGCTCCATACAAAGGAGTTCTGCCATAACTATCCTCAGCATTGATAATAGATCTATTTATTTTCAGTATAGCCTTAATTGCTTCATAATTACCATTTTTAGCTAGCAGATGTAAAGGAGTATCAAGACTATAACCGTAGGTGGATTTAAGAAACTTATTAATTAATTTATCATATTTACTAACATATTTCCAAGCAGATGCAGCATGATCAGAACTTATTTCTGAACTTATCTTCATCAATTCAAGTACTTCCTTCAAAATCTTTTCTTCTTTCTTTTGTTCTTTCAAACTCAATCTTGTTACTTCTTGCACTAGCCTATGAATACTTAATATGCTCTGCTTTTGTACACCGCTCGTCATGGAATATTTGACAAGTAAACGAACAGCTGATTTTAACTTATTCTCATCATATCCTGCCAAAGGGAGAAACATTTCTCTATTGATGCTCTCAGGTGCAAAGTAAGCAATAGTATTCAAAACCTTTAAGGCTAATTCTCCATGTTCCTTATCACTTGCTATTACATCAATTGTAATTTTCCAAGTTGTAAAAGTCGTTTTAGCATAATCATTATCAATGCCTCGAAAGACTTCAGAGTTAAGTAGATCCTTTGTCTTTTGTTCATATTCTTTTAAATAATCATTGATCCCTAATTCTCCTGTTACTCTCTGATCTTCAATATATGCTATTGCTTGTTGTATCGCTAAAGGAAAACGCTGTAGTTTTTCTACTAAATTTTTTATCTCTTGATCTTGAGATTCATCCTTTATACTTAGTCCTTTTTTCACAAATTCTATAGCATCCTCTAATTTTAACTCATTTAGGTCCATAACTTCTATTCCTTTTTCCCATTCTCGATTACGAGAAGTAATTAAAACGTAAGGCTTGTTGGCATCATGTGCTAAAGAACGTAAAGGTAGAAATTTATTGAAATATTCACTTTTTTCAGCATTATCAAAAATAAATAAGCTTTTTCTCTTATTAAAAGATTTGTACACCTCTTCCACAATAGACCTTATATCTTTTTCACTTCCATCTTCATTTTTTTTACTAATTCCCAATTTATCTTGCGCCAATCTATGAAATGACTTAGTAAGTATTTCTTCACTTTCAGCATTAACCCATATAACATTATTATCATAATCGTTGCTACGTTCATGAATATATTGTCTAGCTAGCTCAGTCTTACCTATTCCTCCTAAACCACTGATAGATGCCATTTGTGATATTACTGTTGGATTATTTCTACCCTGACTGCGTCCTAATACTATATGTAAATTATCTAGCTCTTCTTCCCTCCCAGTAAATAACTCCACTGGATCTTTTACATCAAACCAAATTGGCTCTTTTGTTTGCTTGCTGTTTTGTGTTACAACGACCTCATGAATTTCATTAATCTTTTTATGATTGTCTTTCACTACTTCCACTACTTCCTCTACTCCTTCTTGAGTTTTTGTATGTTCTCTCTTATTATTATCATGATGAATATCCTGCTTCTGGCTGAATTGATTAAAATTTTCTCTATTTTCTTCTTGGCCTATTTCAATAGATTTTACTATTTTTTGCTGTCCTTGCTTAACTTCTTCAAAATCTTGTTTAAACTTCCTTAAGTACTCATCTATCTTCAAGTTCTGTAGATTAGCTACTATATTTACTAGTATTTCACGGTCCTCTGTATATTGATGGCTTTGTCTTTTTAAAGCAATTACTTCATTCATGATATCATCTTTAACTTCTTCCACTATTTTTTTCACTCTTTCTTTTTCTAAGTCTTTATCATCTAAATTAATTTCCCGTAATATGTCTTCTACTTTCTGCTTCAAGTCTTTTTGATCTAAAATATAAATGTAGTCCGTAAATTGGATACTTTTACTTTCTACAATATTATCAGGTTCATAATCCTCTTTCAACTTCTCCCAATTTTCAGATATAAGAAGACGACGATAGCCATATTTACCAGTGTCGCTTCCAGACTTTTTCTTGTGGTAAAAAGGTTTATTTGTTTGCGTTACTAATACACCTACCTTGTCATATAGATCTGTTGTACTCCAAATTTGTTTATTTGATAGATATTCATATTTGATTTCAAACCCAGGACTTATACTAAATACTCCTTCTCTTTTAGATTTACCAAAAATAACACCTTCATTGATTGATACATCCTTTTTCTCTGCGTAATTAATTGCCCTGTTTGTAGCATCTTTTGCTAATTGTTGAATTGCTTTTTTTGTCCCTTGATCTGTAGTAACTCTCATGAACTGCATTTCAAAACTTTGAAAAACATCAAATCCAGCTTCTACTAATTCCCTTCTAAAATTAGCTTTATCCTTCTGAGAAAAATCAACTAGACCCAGAAGATTAGTAATTTTCTTTTTGTGTTGTTTATCACCTATTTTACTTCCTAATTTCTTTCCACCAACTTCTCCTGCTTTTGCTCCTAATTGTGCTCCTGATACAGGTGAGCCTAGTAATAATCCTACAAGTCCACCTGCAGCTGCTCCAACTCCTTGCCCTATTATTCCAGAAAATGTGTCTGAAAACTTACCTGATTTTTTTACTTCCCCTTCTAGAATCATATGATAGGCATGTAATTTGGCTTCAAACTCCTTAACAAAATATCCCACAAATTCCTCTAGCCTTCGATTTACTTTGTCAAAATCAGTATCAGTTGCACTTTGTTGTCTTGAATCAAGCATACCTACTTGACTAGAAGATCTTGGCCTGTTAAAATTACTAATAACTCTTTTCGCTCTACTCTCTAACTCCTGTTGCTCTGATCTAGATTGATTATCATCGTGAGTGAGTTGATTTTCTTGGTGCACAGTTTCCATTGTATCAAATATTGGTTCAAAATGATTGGTACCTCTATTTATAATATGAATTGTACATCTACCTTATCTATAGAGCTTGAACTTGACTCATCTATAATCTGATTTGACCATCCAGCATTGAGCAAATTTTCAATGATATGCAACTTAACATTATACTCATTACAAATTGATTGACCTCCAATATCAGGTCTTCCCCATATAGGTCCTGTAATGTATTTAAATATCTTAAGCTAGTTAATGATTGATATGAACTTGGGTTATCAACTTTCATTCTCTCTAGTGTACCTATTCTATACTAGCCAATTAAGTATTCCATAATTCATCATCACCAATACAAGAATCAGGAAGTACTATTGTAAGAACTTAAGCTTTTAATTGTATAGCTAGCTTCTTACAAATCTGGCGTAAAGACTTAACAGAAAATTCCAAATTAGGTTTTAGTTGTTTAAGACCTTTTGCAACTGAATCAAAGAAACAATCTCCTACACCAATTGCTACTTCTACCTTAAAACCTTCTGGCAATTTTAGATCATCACCTGCACGTTTTGTCCTCCTTAAAAGAGTCTTACTATTTTGCTCAATGTACTGCTGAGATTTAAACTCTTCCTGCAACTCAGACGAAGTCAGACAATTCGGTGAATTGGGCAATTCAAAGAGTTTTCTCCGACGCAAGGAGACTTCCGGATATGACTTTGGTGAATGGTGAGTTAATTTGACCGTTTGATGTAGTCTGTCGCCGTCGCACATGAATTCGGAATACCACCTGAAACAGTCAGCTTAGTCGTCCGATATCTCGAATGGCGCTTATACGACGTTGGCGTGCTAACACCAAAGTATTCAGGGCTAAGATTTGACTGGAGATTCTTCAAAGGGTCTTGTTTTCCTGCGAATAAAGGCAATGCACATAACAGGGGTTAAAATTTGGATTTCTCCAATTTGTTTAATCTTACTAATTGGCGTAGATTCACTACGCTTGTAATTGCTATTTGAAGTTGGACTTCTCCTTCTCAGAAGAGGGCGCGTTGTTCTCAGTGTTAGCAATACCTATAGAAAAACACATGCGTATTAAATACTGTATTCTATTTATATTGAAATTAATCAAATAGCCTTGATAAAATGTAACAGAAAAATATATGAATATGAAAATTAGATTAAATAGTTAGCTTGTGGAATAAAGACTTGATTTCTTTGAGTATACAACACTTAGACACTGGGCTATTGTTTTTACTTTTTTCGATTAGGAGGTCTTCCTCGAACTTTACCTGATGGAAGAGATTTAACGAGAATCAAGTGTGGTGCTTTAAAAACCCCCAACGATTGCGATTTTTTCTGGGGATTGGGATTTTTCGTCATTTCATTTTTATACCTTTTTATTTTTTATTAATGCAAACTGTCATCAACAATCTTATCAAATTTTTTGTTGCAAATTTGCAGTTGTTTCCTTCTTTATTTTGATATTGTTGATGTTGTTTTTGGAACTTCACACTGCGCCGATGATGTGTAAATTGTAAAGAGAGGAACGTTGCGAAAATTGCTAACAAATTTTTAAATTTGTTTCTACACTTTTACACACATTTGTTTTCACTCTAAGGAGTGTCAACTTTTCAAAAAGATTTCAAGGGTTGGTGTTAAAATCCCTCCCTTCAATATCCCGATTATTCAAAATCCCGCCGTTCAAAATCCCGCCGTTAATATCCCGCCATTCATTATCCCGCCATTCATTATCCCGCCACATCAGCATCCTGCTGCAATTGACTATTTTTGAAAAGAGACACCATTCTGAGTAGGTACTTTATGTACAAATTTTTGTGGCCTAATCATCTATTATGTATATAAGAGGCTGACTTTTGTCAAATCCTTATTACAAGGAAGATTTTGATAGAAATAACTTACTAAAATTTTGAAGCTCTGCCTCTGCGACGCCTTGTTTAAAATTCAAACAAAGAACTTTTATTGAAATAGCCAACGAAATATGCACGCAATACACTCAAAAGTCTCTTACGAAGTAAGAGTTGAACAATATTTTATTTTTCAAGAATGACAGAGCAACACTTGACCAGGGACAGAGACTGTTCCGATTAAATCAGAAAAATTTTGTCTGATGAAAATAAAAATTCTGATGTCATAAAATATAGCATGCAGCTGGATTTCTGACACAAAATTCTTGGTTGCTATAAATACTCATCAGAAAAATGTTTCAAGTTTTCACTGTTCCAATTTTTTCTGATGGATTTTTCTGATAGCTATAACCGGCGCCTTAAATAGATTGTTCCCAAATCCCAAAAAAAAAATAGTCTGACCATATTTCACGTTGTTTGAAATATTTTGCTTCCAAAAAGAATTAAAACATTTATGACTGAATTTAATTAGAAAATAGAATTTTGGTTTTTTTTTCTGATGTGATTTAATTTTTCAAAACAGTTGATTGGAAAAACTTTAAAAGTATTCTATTTTTATTTCTCATGCGTTTCGATTATTTTTCTGTTCAGAATACATCAGAAATATTTAAGAAAAAATTCCCATGACAAAAAAAAATTTCTTCAAGTGCTAAATTAAGAAAAAAAGAAAAAAGAATTATTTTGCTACGCAAATCTAATGAAATGAGCTTATCTGAGTTATGGACTCACTTAGGTTGACGTATTTGCTAGTTTAATAGCCCGTGTTGGCTATTTCCAGCGTCGAAGCAGCGTAGTCTTTTCTTCTTGAATGAGGAAACAATTGATTTTCTTAAATGCTCTCACGAGCAATACTTTATTTTAATAAAAAGTAAATTTATAAAATCAAATAATATTTTTAGGTTGGGAGTGATTTGCTCCAGCACACAATTGCAATTTAATTGAAAAAGTAAGTATTGATAATTTATAGCGAGATGATTTTTGTTCGGACACAAGAAAAAGAATGAATATGAAATCTGAATTGAAGTGAAGTTAGAATTAATTTTGACATTTCGTTAAGTGCGGTTGGGGTGAGTTTAGAAAAGATCGAACGTAAGGCTATGTGTTCTTCAGAGCGTTTTTTCGTAAGGCTGTGTGCTCTTCAATGTTTTTATTTTTGTTGATGGTGAATGAGTATCCACCACATCACCCTCCTCCAGTCGAGTCCCCCCTTGGAAATTATGAAGTGTTTTTGAAGATTATCTTTTCTGATTGAAAAATTCAGACACAATGTGCTGGCTTAAGACGATCGATTGAAACCGACAAGCTCTTGTTTTTCATTTGGATTACGAAGTGTTTCCTAAGTCGTCGAATGACGTTGTAAGGTCCTTCGTATGGAGGCGTGAGGCCTGTTTTGACTTTGTCAACTCTGACAAAAACTTTTTTACACTCGTTTAAGTGTTTGGGAATGAAAATGTCTTGTTTTGCTTGTCTGGTTTCTGTTGGGATGAGATTTTTCATCGCATTGCGGAGTTTTTCAATTAGAACGTCTGGAGAGCTTTGCTTGTTGTCGTTACCAACAAAAATTTCACCAGGAAGTCTCAGATTCTGCCCATAAACCATTTCTGCTGCAGAAGAATTTAGGTCTTCTTTGACTGCACAGCGAATTCCTAATAGGATTATTGGGAGTTCCGAGCTCCAGTTGATGGTGTTACATCTGGCTTTCAATGAACATTTTAATTGTCTGTGGAATCGCTCAACCATGCCATTAGCTTGTGGGTGATACGGCGTTGTGTGCATTTTGTGAATGCCTAACAGTCTAGACAGTTCGGTAAAGAGTCTTGATTCAAATTGGCTTCCTTGGTCCGTTGTGATTTTTAAAGGAGTACCAAAACGGGCCACGAAGTTTTCGACGAATGCTTTTGCGACTGAGCTAGCTGTTATATCAGCAAGAGGATAGGCTTCTGGCCAGCGCGTGAACCTGTCTACGGCAGTGAGAATGTAAGAAAAACCATTGGACAAAGGGAGAGGTCCTACCAAGTCTAGGTGAATGTGATCGAATCGACCTGTTGGTACTTCGAATCTACCGTATTCGGACTTGGTGTGCCTTTGCACTTTGGATTTTTGACATCCTATGCATGCCCTTGCCCACTCGTTGATGTTTTTATTCATGTTTGGCCAGAAGTATCGTTCTGAAACTAATTTTCGAGTTGCGCGAATGCTTGGATGAGAAATTCCGTGAAGGGTTGTGAAAACATCAAAGCGCAAATCGGAAGGAACGAAAGGGCGATTCTTATTGGTTGAAGTTTCGCAGTAAATGTTCACATTGGGAAATTTAAATTCTTTAAGTAAAAAGCTATGAGTTTTCTTTGAGTTCTTATTCTTTAAAAGGTCTTGTAATTCCTGATCGGTGGACTGAAGCTTGGCAATGGTTTCTAAGTCCAGTTCGAGACTCTTGTTAGCGCCGATTTCATCAATGCGGGAGAGGGCATCAGCGACGACATTGTCTTTGCCCTTGATGTGCTGGATATCAGAAGTGAACTGAGAAATGAAATCAAGGTGGCGCGTTTGCCGTGGACTTCGTTCGGTTTTGCTTGTCAATGCGAAAGAAAGTGGCTTGTGGTCTGAAAAGACTGTGAATTCTCGTCCTTCGACGAAGAATCGGAAATGTTTTATCGCCAAATATACAGACAACAATTCGCGGTCAAAAGCTGAATATTTTCTTTCGGCATCTTTGAGCTTTCTTGAGAAAAATGCTAAAGGTTGCCAAAATCCTGAAACTCGTTGCTGAAGAACTGCACCAACGGCTATGTCAGATGCATCGGTGGCGATGCTGAATGTGCCATCGTGCATGGGGTGAGCTAAGAGCGTGACTTTTGACAGAGCCTGTTTTGCGTTTTTGAAAGCGCAGTCGAGAGATTCAGGCCATGAAAAATCTTTTTTGGACTTTTTGTTTTTCGTGAGCAAAACTAAATGTTCGTGAAGCGGAGCAACAATTTGAGCAAGTTTGGGAATAAATCGGTGATAGTAGTTTATCATCCCAATAAAACGCTGAATTTGCTTGATAGAGGTGGGAGTTGGAAAGTTTAAGATTGCTTCAACGCGATCCTTGGAAGGAGAAATTCCTTCCGCGCTAATTGTGTGACTTAAAAATTCCAAGGTAGAAACACCAAATACGCATTTTGAAAGGTTGATGTTTATACCGTACTCTTCCAGTCTTTTAAAAAGAAGCTCGAGGTGCTCACGGTGTTGTTCTTCAGTTTTGCTTGCGATGAGAAGATCATCGATATACGCGAAAACGAAATCGAGGCCAAGACAAACTTCGTTCATAAAACGCTGAAACGTCTGAGCGGCGTTTCGAAGTCCAAATGGCATGCGAAGCCATTCGAAAAGACCAAAAGGAGTCGTTATAGCCGTTTTATGAATGTCTTCCGATGCAACTGGTATTAAATGATATGCTCTCACAATGTCAAGCTTCGAAAAAATTTTGCATCCATGGATGTTCATGGAAAAATCTTGAATGTGGTGGATCGGATGGCAATCCGGTACCGTGGCAGCGTTTAATCTGCGGTAATCACCACACGGTCTCCAATCTTGATTATTTTTCTTTTTTACCATATGCAAAGGTGAACAAGTGTTCGAAGCTGAAGGCTGACAAATACCTAGTTGCATCATATGTTGGAACTCAGTTTTAGCTGCTTGATGCCTAGAAGCGTCAAGCCGCCTAGGCCTAGAAACTGGGAGTTGGCCTTTTGTAACAATATGATGAACTGTTGTGTGTTTGATTGGTGCGAAATAGTCTGGCTCTTCAGTTAAACTTGGACATTTTTTAAGTATATCATTGTAATCGCTTGAAACTTGAAAATGTTTTGGGGTCGGATCGTCAGTTCTTATCGTTGTTGCGTAAGAGTGGAGTTTGGTGAGAGGGTCAATCAATCTCTTGTTTCTTGTATCTACTAGTAGATTGAACTTTGATAAAAAATCGGCTCCTAATATTGGTCTATTCACAGAGGCTAATATGAAGGAGTGAACAAAATTACGCCTTAGACCAATATCAAGGTTCAATAATTTTGAGCCAAATGTTGGAATAGTGGTTCCATTGGCAGCCGAGAGCAAGAACAAAGAATTTTGAGATGTTGATCCCTTTTTGCTATACGGAAGAACTGACAGATCCGCCCCCGTGTCGACAAGAAAAGTGAAATTGGAATTTTTGTCTCTTATGAATAAGCGGCGACTTAAAGGACGCTGCATGTTTGCCGCTGCAACAGCAGGTTTAATTAGTTTGGGTTGTTTGAGCGATCTTGGAATTTGTTTGCATCGAAGTTGCAAGGCTTGTCACATTTCCTTGCGTTTTTCTTGTAACGCCTGTGATACCAGCAGATACCAGTTGCTGAATTTGAATTTGCCCGATTTCGTGAACGACTGTTTCTGTTTCTTGTGTTTTGGAAAGACCTGTCTTTGCTGCGTGAGCGAGAATTAAAATAAAAAGCTTCGATCATCGACTCAATTCTATCGAGTCTCTTCTCGAGTTCACTTTTAGAAGTGTTGTTTTGGTGAGTATTGGCAACACTGCAAATGCTCGCCCCTTGAGATGCCTCGTAGATCCTGTCTGCAAGAGTGGCTAACTCTTCGAGTGACTTTGTGCCAACCGACAATAAAGCGATGTTGATAGGTTGTGGTAATCGACGCATCCACAGATTTTTGATGATGTCATCATTGAAAGAAGTACCCGACAGCATCTTCATTGAACGCAAGACTTCTGACGGTTTTCGGTCACCGATGTCCGCTTTATCAATAAGCGCTTCTAAGCGTTTTATTTCCGAAACCGAATGACGTTCAATCAATGCTGTTTTTAGACTGAGGTATTTGTTGGTAGCAGGTGGATTTGACAAAATGTCGATAACCGAATCGCAAGTGTCTGGTTGTAGAGAGCCAACTGTGAGACAGTACTTTGTCTCGGAGCTGGTTATTCGATGCACTGAAAATTGTGCTTCCGCTTGAATAAACCAAGTTACTGGATTAGAATTCCAGAATGTTGGAAGACGCACTCTAATTGATTCTAAATTCCCTTGAGAGAAACCTAATTGTGTGTTTTCCCCGGGAGGGCGACCCGACTGTTGGAATGCTTGCTGTTGGGAAGCTTGCTGATCATGAACCCTATTTGAACTACCTGAACCACCTGTGGATTCGCCTTCTGTACTCTTATTGTCCTCCATTTAACGAAAATTGTGAATATCAAAATGAATTTCGAGATCAAAATGCAAATGGAAAAATCGAGATGGAATTACTTGCACGAACTTAACCACGTGAAAGGATTTTGATTAATAAAAAAAAAGTGTTCCGTTATGATGAAAGTAAACGCGAGGATTATGAACAAAATCACAAAATGAATTTTAAATTTTATTTATGTGTGCTTAGGGAACAAAAAACTCTCACCTGTACAAATCTCTTTTTTGAAAAAAAAATTTGGAATAGCCGGAACCAGGATACCAGGATGCTTTTGACTTGTTGGAAAATGTGTTTGACTTGAAGAGTTGATTTTCAAAATGGCGTCAACGTACGGTAGAATGATCAATAGCGGGAACTTTTTGGTGTAGGTGATGCGGAAAATGTTGTGAAAATGCCGTTCAAACGTGTTGCTTGGCTTGGGCACCCTCAGTCGTTGTGAATTGAAATGATTTTTTTTGCATAAATCGTGCAACAGGTTGAGGACTTTTGGTTGCAGTGGTGCGTAGCGATCGACGGCGACTGTGTCCAAATCGAGCACCCTTTTTTGTTTTGCGGTGCGATGATATAACCTCGAACAGCGTGACCGTGGTGGTGGTACAGTGTCGGGACGATCGATGGCGAATGCAATTGGTGGCGTTGGTGGCGATGAGCGGTGGCAGCAGCGGATGGAATGGTGTTTGTGGCGGTCTACGAGTGTATGAACTCGGAACTGTGTTGGCAATGTACAGTCGTTGGTCGTGACGACGATGGAGGCAGTGGAGTAACGATGAACAGTAGCGTGGCGATGCGACACTTTCTGCGCAATAACGAAAAGCAGCGTGGCAATTCAACAGCAATGTGCAGGAGCAGCAATGGGCAGGAACAGCAATGGGCGGCAACAGTAATGGGCAGGAACAGCAATTGGCAGGAACAGTGATGGGCAGCAACAGCAATGGGCAATTACCAGTGGTAGCGATATTGTAAAAGAACGATGCTGTTGGCAACGATGATTGGTGCTGGAGATGACGACAATTGCGAAAAAATATTAACGCAATGTTAATGCAAACTTCGAAAGTAAAATGCGTTGTGGCGTGAACAGTTATTTGTTGCAAAAACGTGTACAGCTTTGGTTTAATAACGGCGTAGTTGTTCATATGACGCTCACTGTATGTGTGCAAGCCCAGTGTAACTGTCGATGAAAATAACTGTTTCGCAAATTCCAAGCGGCGTGCCTCGACTTGGAGAAAAAAAATTTTCTAACGGGGTCACCAATATAGCCCGTGTTGACTATTTCCAGCGTCGAAGCAGCGTAGTCTTTTCTTCTTGAATGAGGAAACAATTGATTTTCTTAAATGCTCTCACGAGCAATACTTTATTTTAATAAAAAGTAAATTTATAAAATCAAATAATATTTTTAGGTTGGGAGTGATTTGCTCAAGCACACAATTGCAATTTAATTGAAAAAGTAAGTATTGATAATTTATAGCGAGATGATTTTTGTTCGGACACAAGAAAAAGAATGAATATGAAATCTGAATTGAAGTGAAGTTAGAATTAATTTTGACATTTCGTTAAGTGCGGTTGGGGTGAGTTTAGAAAAGATCGAACGTAAGGCTATGTGTTCTTCAGAGCGTTTTTTCGTAAGGCTGTGTGCTCTTCAATGTTTTTATTTTTGTTGATGGTGAATGAGTATCCACCACAGTTTTTGTAATCCGAGACGCAACCCTCAGGTCCATTTTGCCATACAAATTGAATTTGACAGATAAAGTGAGTTGGAGCGTTTTATTCGCACTTGATTACTTTGCTGGCTACTGAGTAGTGAAAAAAATACGGCTATAGACAAATAATGATTATGAGAGGTACTTTTTGTAGTATCGCTATTGTAATTTCGGGGTAAGGGTCGTAGTAAGGGGTGATTAAGACAACACGTTGGCGAACTGAGTTGGTAAACCGAGTTAACTCTAACTTGAGTTGAAAAAAAAGTAAACCGAGGTTAACTCGTGTGTGACTCCGAACAAAGTCTCTTAATGAAACTCTTACTCTCAATTCTGTAAATCTGCGCTTCGAAGCATAGGATTTCGTTAAACTACAATTTTTCCAAAATCCAATCAAATGCACCTCGAACGTCAACCAAAATTAAGAAATTCATCTATCTAGGGTCAAAAGCCACACATTTTTCATATCACCCAGACCAAATCCCAATAAAGAACTTAATGCCAGCAGAAAAAGTACTTATGTGCTTAAAGACCGTGTGTGAATTAGGTTTGTTCGATGTGCGCTCTGGGTCGCTCTGATTTCGAACTAAGCTGTCCAATGTCGCTCTTTTTTCGCTCCGTTGCATTTCCACCGTGTTCGATGTGTATCTTGTGCTCGCACCGGGAGCGCTCTGAATCGCCCCAAGTTTTCTTCGGGGTGAGAATTTCGGAGCTGTTCCAATCAGCTGTTTCTATACAACAAAGATAAAAAAAAGCACAGAGCGCTACTAATGCGTTCGATGTGAAACCAAAACCAGAGAAATTTTTCAGTTTTTTGACAGCTCCATTCAGGGAAGTGACAAGCACCAGAGCGCCCCGGCTCTCGCTCTGGTCACATCGAACGAACCTATTATTGCAACTGTGCTGTTTTGTGTAGGTCAATTGAGTTCAAATTTTCACGTTCTCTCTTTTCCTCATAGAATGATAGAGAAGTTTGCTTCTGTTTTGTTATTTTGCGCTTTGTATATGGAACAAACAGTACTATCAAGAAGAAGAAGATCTGCCAAACCAAGCAGAGAACATACAATACAAGCTTATGTAAAAAACCCGCTTCTTTGAAAAGGTCTCAGGATAGCGCCACCCAGCGTATGATTTCCAGCTTAAAGCTGTCCTTGAACCAATAGTTTCCGACATTAGTGCGTTTAACCAAACAAAGCCATCAACATTCATATAATTATGTTTATTTAAAAAAATACAAACTAAAGAAAATATTCATACACACTTAAAAAAAAATACCTATACCTTCAAATATTTATGGCTAAAAACGGTTTATAAAGCTTTGGATGATAACAATGCATCCTTGACGTTCTTCAAATCATCCGAATTCAAATAGCTTAGTACATTGTCAACGCATACATGCGGCAGTTGAAAGTGATATTTGAAAAAATTCTCTGCATCGCCAATTAGAGCGCGTCTCTGGAAGGCATTTCGCAAACGGCCTAGAATAATCCGCACAAATATTGGGAATTCAGATGAAAAGTAATCGGATTGAAAATGTGTAATTAGGTCTTCATTTTTAACATAAAGTGCCAAAGAATGAATACTCCTCGTCATCATGGCGTAACAAGTCAATTTATAACCGGGCAACTTCTCAGATTTCAACCTTTCAATTTCCTGTTTGCAATTTTCAAAATGTGTTTTCATATCAATCAGATCAGTGGTATATAATTTTGATAACGATGATTGTAAATCCTTGGCGTTGTATAAATTGATAGCATCTAGTGCGAATGCGTGCTCCAGGCAGATGGATAATATATCATTACGTAGAAATCTTATTTGTACGATAAGTTTTTCACTAAACAAAAAATCCATTGGTGTTTTGTTATTTTTATTCTTGATATCAATGTCAGCACCAAATTCAAGAAGTAAATTTGTGATGTCTGATTTTGCTGAATCAATTGCACTGTGGAGAGCTGTACAGCCATCGCAATCTTCTAAATTTAAATTCGATTTATTTTCAAGCAATAATTCAACCGATGATCTCTCGCAACAACTCGCAGCATAATGAATTGGTGTCCTGCCATTTTTATCCCTTAAATTAACATCAGCATTATGTTCCAAAAACACCTCAACTAAATTTGAACCGGATTTTTGGCATGCGATATGAAGCGGGGTTTCTTTTAATTTTGTATTTGCTTCATTTACATTAGCCCCAGCAGCCAGAAGCACTTTGGCTATCTCTACAGCGTTGTATAAAGCTGCGTACAGCAAGGGAGTCATTCCAGATTCATCTTTGGCATTAACATCTGCTCCATGGGCGATTAAGACTTCGACTGACTCAATTTTACTGCTTTTGACAGCAATATGCAAAGAAGAGTTAAAAAAATCATCAAAATTTTCAGTCAAATCACCTCTGTACTTTAAAACGTTTTCGATTATTTGAATATACCCATTTTGTACTGCAATGTCAAAAAACTGAATACCAAAACAATGCTTTAACAGATCAGGACAGCGAGTTAAGATTTCGTCAACTACTGTATTCGATAATCTTTCCTCTAGTGCCAAACTAAGAATTGTTTTCCCATTGCTAAACTCGTCAGTAAATTTAGCTCCTCGGTGTATCAATATAAGTGCAGCATCTTCGTTTCCACGTTTGATTGCGAAGTAAAGTGGGGTATATGAATTTTTTGCACGAACATTAATATCAGAATTGTAATTAAGAAGCAAATTAATCACTTGAACATTTCCAATTTGGCTTGCAATATGGAGAGGTGTCAAGCCGTTTTCCGTCACTAAATCAACATCAGCTAAATTACTTAAGAGAAATTCGATGATATCTATGTCTACTTTAGATGAGGAACAGGCACAGTGAAGTGGTGTATATCCTTTCTCGAAGTTGGAAGTAATAACCGCGTTGACAGGAGCCCCGTTTTGCAAAAGCATTTTAATTATTTTCAACGAACCGCTTGTAGCAGCATTATGAAGTGGACTTCTTCCTTCATTGTTAGAAGATAGACGAGCTCCTCGTTCTAATAACAATTCGGTTGCATATTCTTTCTTATTTTTAATAGCGCACACGAGGGCAGAAAATCCACGCGCATTACTTGCGTTTATATCAGCACCGTGCTTAAGGAGCATTTCTATAATTTCCAAGTTACCATTCTTTGCAGCCCAATGAAGTGGTTTTGAATCGATTCCTGAGTTTGGATTGAACCCAACATGGAGAAGGAATTTTGTTATTTCGTTATTGTCGCATTGGATTGAACAACGTAGCAATTGATTAGCTTGATCATCATTACATTTTTGCATTGAAACTAATCTTCTTAAGTCCTCTAAGTTGTTTCTGCGAATAGCATTTATCATTTCTGAAAGACTCATTTTCGGTATCTTCTTTTACTTCTTTATATTCTTTTCAGTTTCTAGAAAACAAACAATATGTTCATTAATTTAAATAAGTCGCAACAACTAAAAATGAAACTGACCTTATTGTAGCTTATACTTGGAAATAAAACTTTGATTTCTTAAGACTTAACAGCATGTGATTGGAGGTGGCCGTTTGAGAGTTCTGAAATAAGAGGTTACAGCACTTGATTAAAAAAAAAGCGTTTATAAATATTAAATACTAAATATCGTCGCGAGGATTTAAATAGTTTTTGTAATGACAGATCGGCTATCCAGGCTGAAATAAAACTAGCCAAACTCGACTAGCTCTACAGGGAATTCGACAATATTCAATCAACCATTGAAGAAAGTATCGACTTAGCAGAAAACCCGGATGAGCGAGCCAAAGCTGGAGCTGACGCCGAAAGCGAGCGAGATCGTATCGATAACCAGTAAAATCAAGTTACGGCAAGGCAATCGCCAGTCATCAAGCAAATCTTAAAAAACCAAGAGCAAGAACACATCGAACACCAAATTGAATCAACTCGGTTTGGATCTACTACAGATCCATTGAAATTGCAATTCTTAGGGAACAGGTAAGACAGCTTACATTGCATAACCAGAATTATTAAGCGCACTCGCAACCCGCAACAGTCATATAAGACTCACCGAATTTGATCCAACTCAACCTGAAATTCGGTTAAGTCAAATTGAGATGACACTAGAACTGGAAACTGGAAGGCTTTACGACCGAGGAAGAAAAATTCAAACAAGTTTCCATTAATCTGGAAGGTGATTGTTTGACAGCGTAGGAGGATCTCATCGTGCCAAACAACTTTTCTGTGTTCAAAAAACGAATTCTTTCAATGTTTGCCGAATCTGCAGAGTCTAAGCTAAGGCGTTTGTTAAAAGGTCCCAACTCACAAGACAAGAAACCATCAATAATTTTGGAATCTATGAGACGCCTTGCTGGAAAAGAATGAGTCCCTTAAGTTTTGAAAGAATGCTTCTTGCAAACCTTGCCAGACCTGACGCTGACACTAAATGTCCTCATAGTCTTTGAGAATTACTCTCTTGATGATTAAGCCACGGCAGCAGGTAAGATGTACGATTCTGCAAGCAATAACCATACATCATCACAATCATCAGTATTTCAATCCAAGCTGTCTCTCAAAATTGTCATTTGAGCTTTGCAGAGCTTTGTCGTACGTTCAAGGATCTCTCTGAACAAATCAAAGCGCTGACATCAGAAAACCGACATCGATCAAGATCAAAGAACAGGTTTCCTCAAAGATCTCGTCCCTCCAGTCAGAATAAACAAAAATTATGCTTTCTACCATAGAAAATAGGCTCTCAACGCTAAAAATTGTCAAGGTTCCTGTTCCTTTGACAGCAACAACATGGAAAACCTCAGGCGGCTGACGGCAGCAATAGGTCTGTTTGGTAACTCTCAACTTTTTGCAACGAAGTTAAACGTTTTTACATTTTCCTGTTTGTTTACTCGAATTAGTTGCAGAGAAAGGGGAAATCGAGAGAGCAAAATATTTCCCCTTCAAAGAAAATTTTGCAACTTCTTGCAACTGAAAATTGGGCGCATTCACCAACCTATACTCTGTCCGATAAAAATTGGCAGTACTTTCTCAAAAAAGTTCTTACAGGGTTGCCGTAATGCGCATTTTGAATTCGAAAAAGCTAAATGAAATAACTGCAGGGTTGCCATTCTTCTCATTAATTACTCTCATTCATTATTTGAAAAAAACTGGTGAACAATTTATCTGATTGCACATTTATCAAAATCATCAATTTTGATTCTGCGACCAGATTGCTTTTTTTTTTTGGTGGTGAGTTTTGGCCTTTGGTGCTATTTCCTTTAGAAGTCTGTACACTGTTCGTTCAGATACAGAAACTATATCAACAACCTGCTTTACAGTCTCGGTTTTACTTTGCAGGATCTTACAAATTGCTTTTGTCGCCTCAACTGTCTCTTTTTCTTTTCGGCACTCAAGTGCTTTGAGCATTTTGATGTTGGAGCCATTTTAAATTTGCACAATACAACAAAAGGAAAAGCAAAAAAAACAACAGCAATAAAACACAAACAACACAACAAAAGCACAACAAGAAAAAACAAACCACACAACAATAGAACAACAACAGCACAATAATGTTATAACAATAATGCACAAAAATAACTCGCAAAATCACAAAGCTACCGCCCGGTATAAGAATCTACGCAAATAATATTCTTCCTCAAAAAATGGTTTTGATTTTTATAACTGCACTTTAACTGATTTGCAAAACTTTGAAAGAAATGCAAAAGTCAAACACAACTCGATAACACTCATCGTTGGGAAAGCTCTCAAAGTAAAAGCTCCTCAACAGAAATCCATTGAAAAAGTAAGAAAAAAATACGAAGTGAGTTACGAAATAGAAAAAGGCAACTCTGAATATGTGTGATTTAATGAGGGTTGAAAAGCAGCAGAGAACGATCAGTGCATGCTATGCTCAAGTGTGTGCCAGGCAGGTTGTTGTGGGTTCTACCTTCTACGTCGGATGCCATCAAAAATTCATGGGTGCTTTATAAAACTTTCTAAAGGAGTTCCCTTCAATTGGGTATGGTGTAGAGAACAGCGAAACAGCTCTCCCATAAGGCCTGTACACCTGTACTGCCAATTTTTATCGGACAGAGTATAGTCACTACGTAGTCGATTTTCAACTAGCTTTGTGAATGCAAAATTGCACTACAAAGCTAGTCGAAACGAAACTGTCAAATAATGATAGTTCAGAAACTTAAGGTTTTATCTGCCGAAAAATTCCTAATGAGATGAGAAATGATGATGATTTCACGACCAATTTTTATGTTTACATAGGTCGCGAGATATTTGCGAAAAAGTTAATTTCGTGACTTTTTGACCCTTATAACTTTTTTAGTTGGCACGATATCGACGTCAATTTTTAACATCTTCATGACAACACCGTTATAAAAGTGTATACGAAAATTCAGCTAGCTAAGAAATTTTTCCTAGATTGTTTTTTAAAATGTTTATAATGCCTGGACTATGAACATATGCAGTAAGAAACGTTTGTGAATTTGTGAACAAAACGGTGAGTTTTAAAGCAGAAGCAAAATGAATCAAAGATATATGTGTATTCTTAAAATTCTTTTTCTAGATGAAAGTTTCAGATGCAACATAGTCGAAGAGGCTAGACGTAACCTTTTAGGAACCTACGATCCCGATCCTGCGGATCAGTTTAATTATTGGACAAGAAAATGCAATGGAAGGACATTTTTTGTTTTAAAAAGGATCTTCAATATAAAAACACTACAAGTCGAATCAAATCTTAACATCAAATAATTTAATTTGTCAAACGTTTTGAGAGAATGAAAACAAACTGTAACAAATTACATCAACGCGTTTGTTTACTTTGTTGCAAGTTTCTCTTTTTCTGAGAGAATTTAACTCTCTTCACCTAATTTGACAGATTTCAAACAAACTGCTACAAAAAGTTCCCAAACAGACCTAATAACAACATCAACGTCATTCTCAGTAAAGAACCTCGTTTACACATTTTTGATAAAGGAGCAAACCCTCGTTTTCTTTTGGATTCTGGTTCGGTTGTCTCCGGCATTCCAATTGCAAAAGTCAACCAGCGTCTCATAAGTGGAGATCTCAAACTTTACACAGTAAACAAATCCGAAATCCAAACTTATGGTCGTCAATTCGTAAAGACAAGCCTTGGTCTTCGAAGAGAGTTCAAGTCGTCGTTGATTTTGGCTGATGTTCAAACAACAATCATCGGTGCCGATTTTCTCGAACATTATCATCCCATAATTGATCTTAAGAAAAAGTGCCTCATCCTCATTGATGCAACAACAAACCTCAAGTCACATGGAGAATTAGTAAATGCTCATCAATACTCACAGTCACAATTGCTAGAAAAATTCGTTGACATCACCACCAGCTCTACAAAACCCCAAACCAAACTTGATGCGTCCGTATACCATTACATTGAGACAACAGGTCCACCCGGTTGCAAGTCGTGTCAGACGCCTTTCAGGAGACAAGTTGACAGCCGCAAAAGCTGAACTAGATTTTCTCATCGAAAAAGGTATCTGCCGACCCTCCAAGAGTCCATGGGCGAGCTCAATTCACATGGTTGCAAAGAAAAATGGTGGCTGGAGAGCCTGTGGGGACTACAGACGTTTAAATGCTCATGTTGATGATGTCTCAGGAAGACTTCATGGCAAAAATAATTTTTCGACACTAGACCTTGTCCACGCATACCACCAAATTCCAATATCAGAAGATGACATAAAAAAACAGCAGTTTGCACTCCGTTTGGTTTCTTCGAGCACTGTTTTATGTAATTCGGTCTTCGGAATTCGTCCCAAACGTTCCAGAGGTAGGTACATGGAATCGATCTTCAGAGGCTTGGTATTTATCTTTTGCTACATAGACGACATTATCATGTCGGAGTCAGCCGAACAGCAAGCCGAGCATTTTCGTATTGTTTTTTCCATACTAAAGCAACATCATCTGACAATCAATGTAAACAAATGCTGTTTTGGCCAGCCAAACCGGTCAAAAGAAGGCTGCAAGCCTCCACAGGAGCGTGTCTGCGATTGTCGATTATAAATTGCCTGAAACCATCTCTCAGCTAAGAAGATTTTTGTGAATCATCAACCACTACCGGCGTTGCATTCCTCATGCAGCAGATCTTCCAGCTCTTTTAAATAAATTTCAAGCCCCTTTAAACGAATTTCTAAAAAAAACGACAATCGAAAAATTCCCTAGACGCTGGAAACAGAATAACAATTATTCGACAAGTGCATAAAAAGTCTTGGTGCGGCAGCACTTTTAGTTGCCTTTAGATGCCTCAGACGTTGCAATTGGAGCGGTCTTGGAACAAAAAACCAACAACCTCTGGAAGCCAATTGCATTTTATTCCCGCAAGCTAAGTCCAACTGAGATGAAGTATAGTGCCTTCGAAAGGGAATTGCTAGCCATTCATGATGCCATAAAGCACTTTAAATATATTCTTGACAGTCGATAATTTGTCACCAAGTCCGATCACAAAACACTCGCTACAAAGATTGGAAACATGTCTGATCGAGCATCCAAGCGCCAACTTCGACAACTGGACTACATTTCAACTTTCCAAACCATCATAGTTCACATCAAAGGTGATGAGAATAAAGTCGCAGATGCATTTTCAAGTCTCGCTCTCTCTCATGTCAATGAAATCAGCATGCCTGTGGAAATCGATGCCAAAACTATTTTCGAAGCACAATCAAAAGATGACGAACTCCAAATCCTTATCGATGGCACAAATTATCTCAAACTTCAAATTGTATATCTTGAAACTGATACCCCAATTTTTTGCGATGTGTCAACAAGACATCTCTATTCTCAAGGACCTGTACCAGTGCTCACATATTATGCTCAGGACTGATGCTGTGAGAAAACCACTAGAGCCCCCATAGACTGGCCCATTCGAAGTCATCGAAAGGTTATCAGACCATCTCTTCACTATTTACATGAATAATAAAGATATCAACGTGTCATTGGAACAACTTAAACCAGCTTTTGTGACACAGAAAGAAAGATCATCACTCAACACTGATCCTTATGAGAGCACAAATGACGAATTTGATTTGTTTTTGTATCCACTTCAACAAGTTCACACACCAAATTGAACCAGCAACAGAATATCCAATATTCCCAAACTCAGAAACGCCATAGAAATTATCAGCAGCAACAACACCAGTCAGCGATATCTCAAGCAAAAACCACAACAACAAAAAAGGTTTCTTTCGAAACCAATAACAATCTGACATTTTCACTTGCAAAGTGGCAAGGGAGTAGATGTGATGTGGCAGCACCATCATCAGCCCGAACAGACCTAGCAGCGGAGAAACCAACACAGCTGCACAAAACAGTAAGAAGAAGAAGAAAACAGATATTGAATGAATTGAGACGAGAGAGAGAGAAATATTCTCTTGCGAGAGAGCAACTAATTAATTCACTTTAGTTTTTAGTATCTTGTGGAGTATGGATGTTTTTTCCCGAATAAAAAGTATCTTTGTAACATTATAATATATTTCAATTCAAAATTTGTTTGTTTGTTTGTTATTCAAATTTGCCTTGAACTTAAATTCAATTACTACTTTATTTATTCATAGCCCACTTAAGATATTTTGTTTATAATTTTGGTGTAATTTTGTTAAGCCAACGTAAAACACTAAACTAAAGATGTGTTTGGAAAATATTTGCTGCCCAGCCAGCGTGCTGTTTGCTATTGCTGGTTCTGGTTTCACGCATAAGGCGATGACAAACTAAGAAAGATAATACTTATTTTAAGAATCTTGAATGATTTCAACTTACAACTAATTAAGAATCAAAAATTCAGTTCTGAGGACTTTATATTTATATACAAATTGTTGTGGCCTAATCATCTATTATGTATATCAGAGGCTGACTTTTTTCAAATCCTATTACAGGGAAGATTTTGATAGAAATAGCTTACTTACTCTGCCTCTGCAACGCCTTGTTTAAAATTCAAGCAAAGAACTTTTATTGAAATAATCATCGAAATATGCACGCACCACACTCAAAAGTCTAACGAAGTAAGAGTTAGAAAATGTTTATTTTGCAAAAATTACAGAGCAACACTTGACCAGGGACTTACAGATAAGTTAAAAGGGAGATCAGAAACTGGCTTCTCCGTCTCCTCTCCAGATACCGAAAATATTGTTTTTTCACATAAGCAAGTTCTGGCCAGCAAGTGTTGTATACATATATTATGTGTCAAATCTCTATCGGTGTACTTTGTGTGACGTAGGTAGCAAGCCAGTTGCTAGTGAAGTTACAACTTACAAGTTTAACATCCAATTTTGAATTTCAAAGATGTCGCCAACAAAAAAAAAAAAGAAATTAAAACTCTCGCTTTAACTTATAATTTAAGTTGGTACATTTTGATATATGTATTTGGCAAAATCTGTCAAATTACTTGCTATTTTACTTGCTCGTCTACTGGCTTCAAAATTCGCAAGCCAGTTGACTGGCCACTTTGTATATGGAGACCTAGTAGCACGGTTGCCGTTCTCCGAAAAAAATTTCTACCACAAAATTTTCCAAAATCTACCAATTCAAAGAAAAATCTACCAAAGATCAATTTCATAAAACATCACATTTATTTTAGATAAAATATAATTTTCAATCCTTTTTTTTTTGTACTTTTGAAGTATGTGTAGATAGTACTACAGTCTTTTTAAAAGTCGTACCGGTTGGAGGAAAGCGGTCCTCTCGATGTTGTTGCCTTGGTTTTTCTTGGCTTTTCTTTTCTGACTATTAACTATCTTTGAAGAAAATTCTTTTTTTAATTTATGACACATAATATTTCCATTAAATAAAGGGTGTCTCAATAAGAGTGCACTTTTTAATTTGCAAATAAAACCAAGTATTTTATGACAAATGGTGTGATATTTTTATTGTATTGTAAAGGAGACATGTTCCGATGAAGTATGAAATCCGGCAAATGACCCCACCGGATCCGATGACAGGCCATTACTCTTTTCATGAAATTTTCCATGACTTTTGCACAGAGATGAGGCTGTATCTCACCGATAACACGTTGGATTTCCGATTTGAGCTCAGGAATTGTTTTGGGTTTATTCGCATAAACACGAGATTTCACAAAACTCCAAAGAAAAAAATCACACGGCGTTTAATCGCACGATCTTGGTGGCCGGCCAGTTCACATCGGAATTTCGTGAAATAATCTGTTCTGAAAATCGTCGCTGCAATAAGTCGATTGTTTCATACGTTTACAGCAGCAATGTTTTCAAGAGACCGACCAGTACGTTGACGCAAAGGATTCTTAGCATCCATAATTGACCCAGTTTCTTCAAATTTTTTGACCAGTCTTCGAATGGTTGACATATAAGGTACACTCTCTTGACTGAAAATTTGATGAAATTTGCGAAGCGTAACTTTCCCCATTTTTGTAATGAGTTTTTACCATTATAACGAATTGTTCTTTCAAAAAGCGCTCCATTTTTAGTAATCGGAACAAACAGAGGTGACATCTGCCAAATTTCAGAGTCGCCACTTGCATGACAAACAAATTATTTCAATTTTAAAAAGTGCGCTCCCTATACTTATTTATATATGATTTTTTCGTTATATTCGAACATTTTATTATTTTACTTGACAACCAGAATTTAATTTTTGACAGAAGATGCAAATTAGTGTATTCATTTTAGAAACTTAACATAATGGGTTAACACACAACAGTAGATTCAATTGAAAATGTAGGACCTTTGATTGTTTAAAATAATCTAATTTGAAAAGTAAATTTAGGGCAGGTTTGTTAATATTTTCATAAACATTTACATTCGAAAGGATTAAAATCTACCAAATTAAACATGAATCTACCAACCTACCAGAGCAATTAAAATCTACCAAATTTGGTAGAATTCTACCAAAAACGGCAACCGTGCCTAGTAGTTGCACGCTTAAGAATCGACGACAGCGACACACGCGGGCCCCTTGCCTGAGGCGAATATTTGTTGTGGAGAGGGCGAATTCAAGGAAGCGAAAATTATGATGCCTGAAATTTGAGAACAGCAGAGAAGAAAAAGAAAGAAGAACAAGAAAATGTTTTTTTATTCTTTCTGTTCAAAGAGGATGAGGAATATGGAATATGCGAATGCGAAGAGATTTTTATACAAAGATCAATGTATGTATGCACCATGAAAATTATTGTTGTAAATTATTTGGCTTAGTGCTTTGCTTCTGCTTTATGGAATCAAATTATATAGGAGAATTGCAGAATTTGTGCCAATCTGCGATGTTGTCGCTTTTCATAAACATTTCACTACAAATAAAGGTAAAGGTATATTCGTGAGGATAGATTTCATGTTTTCTTTTGTATGATTTTTTGCTTTTTGTTCCAAATGATGAAATGATCTACATATCTGAAAAAGTCATTGAACTTTTTAAGATTTGGGTTGTTTGTCTGTTTGGAAATGTATCAGTTAGTTAATGAGGTGTTTTTTTTACTTGCGACATATAGCATATATTGCAAGTATTGAATTCGTAAAAAAAAAATGAGATGATGATGAGATATGACATTACGATGATAGAGAAGTCGAAAAAAGTGGGTCCGGCGATCCCGTCTGTCTGCCTGTCTGGAAGTTTACAGGCACCTACAGTCTCAACCACTGGTCCGATCGACTTCAAATTCTAAAATTAGAGGTTTGAGCAAAAACTCATTTCCCAGGTTTTTATTTTTGTTTTAAGATCAAAATTTAGGGTAGCCACCATACGATTTTCTTGGCCAAAAACAAAAACTTTCAATTTTCTCCAAAACAGCTCCTACGGTTTTTTTTTTAACTTCCTCGAATTTTATTTTTTAAACATTCATGTATTTAATGTAAAAAAAATTTTGTATTGCTCCAAAACGGTACCTCCCATCAAACCGTTTTTGTGTTATTAGATTTTCTCGAAAAATAAAAGTCCGATCAGCGTATTTTTTTTCATGAAAGTACGTATATATTTCCCAAATAATATTTTGCATTCAAAAAAATTTCAAATTTTTTTTTGGATTCTTAAAAAATATTTTAATTTTTTTTTTTAATTCTGTATCTCCAAAACGGATCAATTTTAAAAATCCACTATATTTCATAAGTGTTTTAATTTCCCTGATTTTTTTTACAAGGAAATTAAAACACTTATGTAATTTTTTGGTATGCAACATTATAAAGACATTGCATATAAACTTGAGCCGTTTTTGAGAAAACCAAAAAAAAAAGTGTTATAAACCCAAAAGGTACCACAAAAATGGATTTCTTTTCCGATTTGTTGTTATTGAAGAATAGACACTAGTCAAAACAATTAAAAAAAACAATTGAAAAAACTCAAAAATGGAGTGGTTTTTTATAAGGCTGTATCTCAGTAGAAAAAAGTCGGATTGAAGTGAAATGTTCAATCAAATTCAAAATCGAAAAAAAATAAACTTTGATTGTTCATAAAATGAGCAGAAATATTTTTTCAATCCAACCAATCTAAGATTCAATTTGAGAATTTTGTTGGCTTTAGTTAACTGTTTAATTCAGATCGCTACATTTTTTTTTTCTAATCAAAAAATGGGTTGACATGCAAAAACGCAATTTTGACTTTGGACCCTAATAACTCTGCTAAATATTGACTTATAAAAAAAATAAAAGCAGATTTGAAAAATTTTCTACACAAAAACATTTTGAAAAAATAAAAATATTGTTTTTTTCAATTTTTTCTATCAATTTGAAAAAGGGTCCAAAAAACGCATTTTTCAACTTTTTCATAAAAACTACCGTTATTTTGTGGTTTTCAGTGGTACTACTAATCTGATTATTAAAGCTCATAAAATTTCCTTGATTTTGGTGAAAATTTCATATCAATACGATAAACCGTTTCTCTGCTTCGATCAATCAAACTTACGAAACACTTTTTTTTCAATTTCAAGGAAAGTGTTGTTTTTTCTTATTTTGCTGTTCTTTTGAATTTGTTTATTTTTTTAATTTTTTTTATTTTTTCCATTATCATCATGATTGTGTGAAATTCGGACGAATTTCCTCGATTTTTATGAAAATTCGTCCGAATTGGATTGAAAAAATATTTCCGCTCATTTTATGAACAATCAAAGTTTATTTTTTTTTTTCGATTTTGAAATTGAGTGAACAATTTCAATTTGTATTTTTAAAATTGATCCGTTTTTGAGTTACAGAATTATGAAAAAAAAAATTAAAAATATCTTTTTAAAAATCCAAAACAAAATTATGCTGATCGGACTTTTATTTTTCGAGAAAATCTAATAACAAAAAAACGGTTCTATGGGAGGTACCGTTTTGGAGCAATCCAAATTTTTTTTTACATAAATTACATGAATGTTTCATTTCCACATTCCGTACCACGGATTTAAGAAACTTCTACTCCATTGTGTCCTGTAAACTGTTTAATACGTTACCCTTTTGTATTCGCTGTATTCGTTCTTTACCGCTATACTTGAAGAAAGTTAAAATTTGGCTTTTTGACTGCGATCATAGGCAAATCGAAGTTTTGTTTACCTACGTCCACTTATGTTCAATTTGTTTTTGTATTCTGTTTAAATTTCTAAATTAAAAACATATTCTTTAAACATATCTCACCCCATACACTAATGTTCACTTAAGACTGTTATTTAATATTTGCTAGAGTGGCTTTTAGTACTATTAAAAATTCATAATAAAAAATGCCACTATAATCCAATTCTATATTATTATGCATTAATGTATAAGTTCTTTATGTCTATATTTTAAATTATGTAATAAGTGTAAGCAAGCATAATAAATAGATATCAAATCAAATAAAATAAAATTCGAGAAAGTTTAAAAAAGTTTTGGTTTTTGGCCAAAAAAATCGTATGCTCTGAAAAGCCAATTATATGCTCTAAAAATATGCTCTAAAAAATGTTGAAATAGCGTAAAATCTTAGATTTTGAGTTTTTTTTATAGTTTATTGACTTGACAAGTCAAAATATCCTTAGAGACAAATAAAAGAAAAAGAAAAAAAAACAAAAACATAAAAAGCTAAATAAATACCAAAAATCAAAAATGAAAATATAAACCAGAATAATTAAAAAAAAAATATATTTGTTAAAATTTTGTTTGCACTTAAGGAAAACAGTTTTACTTAAAATTGTTTCTCTGAAAACATTTTTGTAGGTACATCATCCGCCAATTATACGTGCAAACCTTAATGCCATTATTTCAGATGCAGTTTTTTTTCTACAAATAAATTCTGCCATAATAAACAATTTGAGCCCTCTTATTTTTCTGAAATATCGATAATATTATTGATTTTTTCGTTATTGGATTCGATGGTATTAATTTTAACTTGGGCATCGATCAATAATTTTATGTTAGACAAAGGCCGCTTGTTTCCAGTTGTGCAATGCATTTCAATAAAAATGTATAATTGGATGATAGAAATATCAAGTCACGTTTAATGTCACTTCATTAAAACAATTTTTTAACACCTCGTATTTCAACAGATTCCTCTTCATGTAGTGTTTCGAAAAAGCTTTCCACTTTTTTTTAACATTTCTATACAGTAAACTGCTTCCCTCCAAGATACCCAATTAGTCGTAATCGTTTGCGAAGGAAGCGGTGTTTCCGGTGCAATACCCTTGAATACCCTTATTCTTGACGGAGCTTTTAAACCCTTTTTTCACGTTTGCGATGAAAATATCAACTTCTGGAAATTGACCTCGAAGTGTTTTACAAGTTCTATGGAGCCTGTGGGCCTCACAAGTCACAAGTGACATGCGTTACTTTTGGATAAAATACTTGAATAGCATCGCGAATTTTTCGAAAAAAAGTTAAAAAAAAATATTTACTCTAACATTTGCAACAAAAATTACAAATAATGATGAAATATGCCAAAATATGCATTTTAAAGCAAAATATGCAAAAATATGCTCTAACGAATAGGGTCCAAAATGTTTGTTTTTTCATGAAACGTATTTCTATCTTGTCAATTGTCAAATACGACGTTCCAAAAAAAACATGCTCGAGCATATTTTTGGTTGCCCTAGTCATTTCTCATCATCATCTCAATTTTTTTTAACGAATTTAATACTTGCCATATAGTCGCAAGTAAAAAAGCATTCTGGTTTTTTAATCAGAAGGGAATTTTCTTTTTTTTCATTATCAGAATTGTCACTTTTGCCCAATTGAACGCATTCAGAATCTTTTTTTTTAGCTTCCAGATCGGCAACTAAAAACGCCATAAGTATTTATTTACCTGATCGCAAAATGTTCAACCTTAGGTGTTCCACAGTATTAGAGAAATAAAACATAAGTATCGATAACTCAGCTAGAAGAGATAAAATAAACTGTAATAAAACCCATTAATACATTAACCTTCTTGTTTCTGCTTTATATTCCATCTTTATTCCAGGATTATATGTATACATCAATGTTTCTCCAAACATTTGAACGATTCAAAATAATATAATAAAACTGAACGACATTAATTTCAATTAATACAAATTCAAAACATGTATGTACATATAGTAATTTAATCTAAAGTAGCCCACACTTATAACGTTAAGTGTATTGCTCCTTGCCGAGGACTTCCACATTCGGAAGTATGTTAATGTTTGGTAGTGGCTGACGCCACGGCACATTCCCCCCTTGAAGAATCAGCGGATTCTTCAATTATTTTCAGTGGCAGTAAAACTAGTGTATGCACTGACAGCCACAGCATCATTCGTCGTTTCTTGCCTGCTAATTTAAGTTCAACGTTCAGGACGTGACCATCTGTCTCAGGGAATGTCTTTGTACATCTGTCCTGTTCGCCAAAGAGTCGGTACTGCGTTCTCATCTTTAGTCGATACTAGATCACCCACTTTTAAGTTCATCCGTGCTATTTTCCATTTTGAACAGTTCTTTTCTTAAGTTCATCCAAATAAGTTTGATGCTACTGCTACAGAACATATCGTCGTAGTATATTCTTGGGCGTTTGTAAAATTCGTTCTCCAAATAACTGATTTCAAGTCCTCCCCCTAATAAAATGTCCGATGGACAAGAATCACTCTGGTCCGTTGCATCACATTTACAATAATTCCAATTCCAGCTTTTTTGGTGCCACTCCACGACTCAATGAATCCACTGGATTGTCAGCAATAGCTACACACCTCTTCTAAAATTTCACTTAATAGTACTGCAGCACAAAGCTTCAAACGTTGGATTGATACCGTTTTCTCAGGTGCCACTCGCAACCTGAATGCTAGTAGTGTACGCATCGTTTTATCTCCCTGTTCAACTCTGGTAAAAAAAAACGGCTCCATGCGCTGACTCAGAAGCATCAGCAAATCCATGAAGTATAAAGCTGTGTTGAGGTGTAGTTCTAAGCCAACGTGGTATTCGATTCCAACCAATTGTTGTCAATTTTTTTCTGAAACTTTTTTATCCCAACCAACTTTTGACTTCCATACGTGTTGCATTATAATCTTAGTATATCCGTCATGCTCATCTTCTGCTGTTCTTTTGGTGACTGTGGGTCGTATCATTAAACTCTCCCAACTAAGGGAAACCCACCGTTGTTGCCTAGAATCTTCGACATTTCGATGCATAAAAGGCGTCCTTTTTCTTCATTATCACCACCCTTTATACCATTGTTCATATAAAAGTCCTTTTCAATTGTTCGTGCCCCTCTTGGGAATAAATCTTTTTGATCTCGTGCACACTGTAGCATTGCACGGACTGTACAGTGAGGTGCATACCAAAAGGTCACTCCTGTCAACTAATATTCCTTCAATTCATCTTT
Source organism: Sphaerophoria taeniata (assembly GCA_943590905.1). NCBI lineage: Eukaryota > Metazoa > Arthropoda > Insecta > Diptera > Syrphidae > Sphaerophoria > Sphaerophoria taeniata. Next base: position 269,164,021 of record OX016540.1, read on the forward strand.
TGGACTTGATCTCCAAAATATTCGGTGGACATTCCATTGTTCCTTGATGACTTCGACTTGAAGATACATCTTCCTTACATAAGTCATAATCATAATTCTTTTTCGATGCGTACGTAACCGCATAATCAGATCAAATAAATCGTCTTGCAATTTTTCACCAATCATTTGAGTTTCGTTGTCTTAAACGATGCATCGAAAACGACACGAAATTTCTTTGTTACTGCATAATTTGGAACATAGTAACACCATCCTCTTGGTTCACGATCTACTTCAAGTAAATGGCCATCTGTCATCATTTCAGTCATATTGGAGAAATATTTCTTCACAATAAAGGCTCCCGCTCAAACCGTGAGAATAATAATCGCAGAGCAATTTCGCGTTATGATCCGCTTTCGTCTATATCACTAAGAAATGGAATGCCAATAACATATCTGCCTCGTACCATCTCATTGTTTCTTCTTTCCTGTGAAATAATAAAATTTAAATATGAGTCTGTTATCAAACCAAACTATTGCTAACTCATATATTTTTATGTATTTGATTACAATCACGCATGTCTGACCCATAATCGTGTTTGATTATGAACACGCTTTTGTGATCCATAGCCTAACTTTTAACTACGGCCACGCATTTGTGACCCATAATTATTTGTAAACATTTATTACGATCACGCTTTTGTGACCCATAATCGCTTTGACTACGATCACGCTTTTGTGACCCATAATCGTTTTTAATTACGACCACGCATTTGTGGCCCATAATTATTTATTAACATTGATTACGGCCACGCTTTTTGTGACCCATAATCGATTTGACTACGATCACGCTTCTTGTGACCCATAGTCGCTTTTAATTACGACCACGCATATTGTGGCCCATAATTGTTATTGTTAACATTGATTACGGCCACGCTTTTTGTGACCCATAATCGATTTGACTACGATCACGCTTTTTGTGACCCATAGTCGCTTTTAATTACGACCACGCATTTGTGGCCCATAATTATTTATTTGTGATCCGTAATCATAAGGTAGATACTGATTAACATTTTTTTTTATCACGCAATTGTGATACATAAAACAGTATACTTAAATTTAAGTTACGCATATTGTTACTCAAAAAAAAATCTATACACTGTTTTTACGAACCTGTTTTTTGAGCTTTTGCTGCTTTAGCAATACTCCTTTGACGAGAAGTTCCAATGAAACTCTTCATGTACACAATAAGACCTTCATGTTCGCTTAGCTGTCGCTTAAGATTCTTCAGAACAAAACAAATTTCAATATACAAACCATTTACATAAGCAAATCTCAATATCCAAATACAATCAGCATAGTAAAATTTCATATATGTATCGCACAAGCTCTTGTTATCATCATCCTGGAAATCATTTTTGGGACTTAATGGGTATTATTTTTACAATCCATTGATCAACTAGTTAGATCCGGCTCGAAGGACCATATCGATAACTCAGCTAGAAGAGATAAAATAAACTGTAATAAAACCCATTAATACATTAACCTTCTTGTTTCTGCTTTATATTTCATCTTTATTCCAGGATTATATGTATACATCAATGTTTCCCCAAACATTTGAACGATTCAAAATAATATAATAAAACTGAACGACATTAATTTCAATTAATACAAATTCAAAACATGTATGTACATATAGTAATTTAATCTAAAGTAGCCCACACTTATAACGTTAAGTGTATTGCTCCTTGCGGAGGACTTCCACATTCGGAAGTATGTTAATGTTTGGTAGTGGCTGACGCCACGGCACAATAAGATAACATAAAAGGAAAAACAAACATTTATTCATTCATTCATTATGACCAGTCACACATCCTAAAAAAAAAAACAAAAAGCACCTCATTATCTGACCTGACACACATTTTCATTCAGACAAGCATCCCTTAAATCTTTAAAAGTTCAATGACTTTTTCAGATATAGGTCATTATCATTATTTCATAATTTGCCACAACAAGGAAAAATTCATACACAAGTGACCAAGAAATCCATTCTCACGAATAGACCTTTGCTTGTAGTGAGATGATAATGTCTTATAGGTTTTTGCACGAAGTTTTACAAAAAATGACAACATCGCAAATCTTGTATAAACTCTGTGTCTGCATCTGCAGTTCTCAAATTTAGTTTGTTTCTAAGTTTTCGCTTTTTCTTTTTTACAAAGAACAAAACAAAATACAAAAATAGAATTCGTTCCTCAGCCTCACTCATTCTTCTTCTCCATTATTCATATTCCTCTTTCCTCTATCCTCTATCCACTCTCCTGTCGTAGTCATCAGCTCAGATTCGCTTTAAAATATAAAATACGGGCGAAAAACTGCTAGCGACAATCTCCCCTTTCCATCTAAAAATTCACCAAAGCGTGCTAGTACTAGGTTTCCATATACAAAGCATATACAAAGTTGATAGGAAATTCTATTTTGTAAGTTAGTACCTTCAATATTGTAACGTATTCGGTGTTTATTGACTTTTATATAAGAATAATGTTTATTTATATTAGAAATAAAATGTATGTATTCTGAAATTATTGGTTTAGCGCCGCTAAACTAGCCAACTATGAGGAATCGCCGAATATCGGATATTGATGGCTTTATCAATGAAAACTTTTATCCCGAATAGGGTTAAAAGCATCAAACCCAAAAAAAAACTCATGGTTTGATTCAAGCTGTTATCAGGGAAAAAGAAGTAAAGTTCCGGTGTTATAGAGGCAACCCAACTGAGGAATACCAGAACAAGTTTAAACAAGCCAGGAAGCCCTGCAATGCCCATATTCGACGGACAAAGTTTTTGCATGACCAAAAATTAAGGCAAAAAATACTGCAATGTCCCAAAGGCAGTAAGAATTTTTGGTCATTTGTTAAAAATATGAAGAATTCTTCTTCTTCCTCGGTCCCAACGCTCGTTGACAATGACACTCCAGTTGTTAGCTTTCTCGCGAAAGCTAAACTTTTTGCTAGGCAGTTCGCCTTCAACTCTTCGCTGCCAGTGAGTGTCATGACTCCTCCAGTTATTGAGCGCGTCAATGATTCCATGGGACAAATCTTCTTCCGCACTCGGGCTGTGGTGAGAGTCCTAAAGGATCTCAACATACATAAATCCGCTGGTCCGGATGGTATCCCCGCTATTATTCTGAAGAGGTGTTCTTCCACGCTGGCAAAACCCTTGCGTAAGCTTTTCCATCTATCCTATTGTTCTGGGCTCGTTCCGAGCAGTTGGAAAACAGCATTTGTCCAGCCAATCCCAAAAAAAGGCGAATCTTCTTCTCCCTCCAATTATCGTCCGATTGCACTTACGTCCCATCTTTCTAAGGTCATGGAAACGCTGATGAACTATCAGCTCAAGAAATATCTCGAAGACCGAAAGCTTCTTAATGACCGGCAGTACGGCTTTCGCAGCAACAGGTCCACTGGTGATCTGATGGTTTATCTCACCGAACAGTGGAACAAATCCTTACATCGTTTTGGAGAAAGTAAGATTGTTGCACTTGATATTTCAAAGGCATCTTGCTCTCTTATCGAAAATGCGTGCCTTCGGTATCGACGAATCCCTCCTTCGTTGGATTAGAAATTTTCTTTCGCACCGTTCAATACAAGTTGTATTGGACGGATTCAGGTCTGAAACCCACAACATAAATGCTGGTGTGCCCCAGGGCTCCGTTTTGTCTCCAACCCTCTTCCTCATTTTCATAAATGATCTCTTGTCTGTAACTTCTAATCCAATAAACTGTTTCGCTGACGATAGCACCCTTAGCTTTTCTTATTCGTTTCCAGACTCACATCCCTCCTCTTCGGATGTGGAACTGGAGCGGCAAAATATGATAAGCTCATTAAACTCTGACTTAAACAGCATTGTACAATGGGGAATTAAAAACCGCGTAGAGTTTAATGCTTTGAAAACTCAATGCTGTCTTATATCGTCGAAGCGAGATATACCCCCCTTGCCACTGTGCATGAGTGGTACTTGCATCAACGAGACCGAACATCTCGAGATTCTCGGTATGTGCATCACTGACCACCTTTGTGGAACGAGCACATTTGCGATGTCACCAAAAATGCCGCAAGATGTTTGGGTTTCTTAAGACGGTGCAAGAATTTCTTTTCCCCGTCTGATCTGGCAACTATCTATAAGACTTATATCCGTCCAAAGCTTGAGTACAACTCTCATCTCTGGGCTGGTGCTCCAGCTACATACTTAAGCCTCTTGGATGGTATTCAAAAAAGAGCCCTACGAATGATCAGTGACAGCGACATCACTGCGTCATTCCAATCATTAGATCACCGTCATAACGTTTCATGTCTCTCTTTGTCTTTTCCCTCATCAGGAGTGCCTTCCTCATTCACCTGATCGGACCCCTAGGTTCCGGGATTAGTTTGGTGGATGGGTCGGTGGACTCCTCGATGTGCTTCCGCCCGATCTGGTCAGGTGAGTTGGCATTTGCACTGGCACTGGACGTAGATGGGGTGCACCCTTTCCCACGCTTGGAGTCAGCATAGGGAGCAGGTGGGCCCATTGGCGTCTTCTCGTTCGAATTCTTCTGAGGGGAGGGGGGTGGTACCGGGTTGCCCTTTCCTAAGCCATCCCTGTCCATGAAGGCACGAGCGTTGTGCAACCTCATTCTGTCGGTCTCCGACATCTGGTCCCAGTTCAACTTCCATAACCTCTTTATGGTTCTCTTGCAGTTGGAGATTCTACTCCTTCTGGAAGTGTTCGAGATGTTAGAGCTAGCGATTGAGGACACCTCGCTGATGTTATCGACGTCAATCTCGCTAACTCCATCTCCCATACCGAGGTTAGAGAAGGGGTTGAGGAGAAGATTTTCTTCTTCCGCGGTCATCTTCTGATGCTCTGAACTCATGATTTCTTCTGGAGTTTTACTCTTCTTAAATTTCGAAACTGTGGAGAAAAACGGAAAGAAAAAGAAAACAAAAAAGAAAAAAGAAAAAGAAAAAAGAAAAGATTTCGAAAAGATAAGAAGGATGTTCTTGATAAATAAAAGAATAATATGTAAAATTTTTGTCACTGGAGACTTCTCCTCTCGATATTGAGATCGGGAGGCAAAGCCTAAGCCGATAGTCGTGACCTCTACCGACCATATAACGTGTATCCCCGTTATGGTTGTGTTTATTTTTTTCTTTAAATTTTCCATATTTTCATAAGGGTCTCTCTTAGTTTGCCTGTAAGCCTCCTCACCAACGTCAAGGTGGAGACCCGTCGAGGAGGACTTAACCTAACTTAACTTAACTTAACTTAACTTAACTTAACTTAACTTAACTTAACTTAACTTAACTTAACTTAACTTAACTTAACTTAACTTAACTTAACTTAACTTAACTTAACTTAACTTAACTTAACTTAACTTAACTTAACTTAACTTAACTTAACTTAACTTAACTTAACTTAACTTAACTTAACTTAACTTAACTTAACTTAACTTAACTTAACTTAACTTAACTTAACTTAACTTAACTTAACTTAACTTAACTTAACTTAACTTAACTTAACTTAACTTAACTTAACTTAACTTAACTTAACTTAACTTAACTTAACTTAACTTAACTTAACTTAACTTAACTTAACTTAACTTAACTTAACTTAACTTAACTTAACTTAACTTAACTTAACTTAACTTAACTTAACTTAACTTAACTTAACTTAACTTAACTTAACTTAACTTAACTTAACTTAACTTAACTTAACTTAACTTAACTTAACTTAACTTAACTTAACTTAACTTAACTTAACTTAACTTAACTTAACTTAACTTAACTTAACTTAACTTAACTTAACTTAACTTAACTTAACTTAACTTAACTTAACTTAACTTAACTTAACTTAACTTAACTTAACTTAACTTAACTTAACTTAACTTAACTTAACTTAACTTAACTTAACTTAACTTAACTTAACTTAACTTAACTTAACTTAACTTAACTTAACTTAACTTAACTTAACTTAACTTAACTTAACTTAACTTAACTTAACTTAACTTAACTTAACTTAACTTAACTTAACTTAACTTAACTTAACTTAACTTAACTTAACTTAACTTAACTTAACTTAACTTAACTTAACTTAACTTAACTTAACTTAACTTAACTTAACTTAACTTAACTTAACTTAACTTAACTTAACTTAACTTAACTTAACTTAACTTAACTTAACTTAACTTAACTTAACTTAACTTAACTTAACTTAACTTAACTTAACTTAACTTAACTTAACTTAACTTAACTTAACTTAACTTAACTTAACTTAACTTAACTTAACTTAACTTAACTTAACTTAACTTAACTTAACTTAACTTAACTTAACTTAACTTAACTTAACTTAACTTAACTTAACTTAACTTAACTTAACTTAACTTAACTTAACTTAACTTAACTTAACTTAACTTAACTTAACTTAACTTAACTTAACTTAACTTAACTTAACTTAACTTAACTTAACTTAACTTAACTTAACTTAACTTAACTTAACTTAACTTAACTTAACTTAACTTAACTTAACTTAACTTAACTTAACTTAACTTAACTTAACTTAACTTAACTTAACTTAACTTAACTTAACTTAACTTAACTTAACTTAACTTAACTTAACTTAACTTAAATTAACTTAACTTAACAAGGACTTCGAGCCCACTGAGCAGATCATGGCCCTGAATGCTATTTATAGTCGTCGATCCATCCATCGTCTACAGCTTACAGCTGACAGGTAACAGTTGACAACTAAAAGCTGACAACCAACAGCTGACAGCTAACAGCTGATAACTAACAGCTGACAGCTAACAGCTGACAGCCAGCAGCTGACAGGTGACAGTTGACAGGTGACAGGTGACAGGTGACAGGTGATAGGTGACAGGTGACAGCTGACAGGAGACAGGTGACAGGTGACAGGTGACAGGTGACAGGTGACAGGTGACAGTTGACATGTGATAGGTGACAGATGGCAGCTGACAGGTGACAGCTGACAGGTGACAGCTGACAGTTGACAGCTGACAGCTGACAGCTGACAGTTGACAGCTGACAATAAATTCTCATCACCCATGTTTGAAGGCCGAAAAGTCATAAAAAATGTGAACATATCAGCTGATGTGGGAGAAGTACATGTCCAAAACTGCCCCTCGTGCATTGTCCAAAAGTGCCCCAAGAGGGAGAAAAAACTAAAACCTTTAAATTTTCTAATAACATTGTAAATTGTTAATTATCTTTGTCGGATCTCATCACAGAACAAATAAACATAGCTTTAAAGCAGTTTTTACTTCAAACGCGATCGAAATTTATGATTTAAATACATTCATCCTGGAGCAAACAAAAATACATCTGCCAACACACTTTTATTTTTAAATTTGTTGTGTATTGGTTCCGTTCCAATATTAAGCAGATGGTTGTTTGTAATGGTACTGCCACTATAATATAATTTTTTGGGTATAATGAAGAGTTTTTGTTTAAGTACTTTTTTTGAAGTTGTCCTAAACTGCCCCCCTCTCCCCTATATTCTTTATGTCGCAAGTAAAAATTTTGTTTTTTACCTATAACAAAAAATACATTAAAACAAATATAATTACATAATCCAATAATAATTTATTAATTATTATCACGCTTCGACTGAAAAGGAAAAAACAAACATTCATTCATTCGTTCATTATGACCAGTCACCTCGCACGTCCTTAAAAAAAAACACCTCATTATCTGAACTGCACCTGACACACATTTTCAACCAAACAAACATCCTAAATCTTTAAAAGTTCAATGACTTTTTCAGATATACCGTGAGTCACAAAAGTAAGTAAGCAGTCATAGTTTTTCTATGCCAGTTTGAAAATAAACGAAAAACCGTTATGAATGTGGAAAAAAGTGCAATGAGTATTATATGTGGGGACTGAAGATCACGTGATGATGCAAATTAACCGTTAAACATTTGCTTCAATTACAGATTTTCTTAAATTTTTAAATTATGTAGTTGCATTTTCGATGTCACAAAAGTAAGTAAGCGTCTCCAATAAATTATTGTTTTATATTCAGTGTTTTGATAAGTATTGAATTATTTCTGCGTTTTTGTTGCTTATACTTGTTCTACATATATTTTTTTAGTTGAGTATTAAAAAAAAGTTTGGAAAAAAAAGATGGCTCCAAGAGGCAAACAGCTCAGTTTGGATTTGAGAAAAGTCATCATAAGGCATTATTTGGACAACAAATCAGAGCGTGAGATTGCTAAAATCGTTGACAAAAGTCCATCTACGATTCATAATATAATATCGAAATACAACGAATATGGGAACTTGGAAAATCTACCGCGATCTGGACGCCCACGCAAGTTCACTGAGCAGGAATGTCGGACTATTGTGAGGAAAGTGAAGATAAATCCTAAAATTAGTGCGCCAAAGATAACGACTGAAGTTACTAACGAAACGGGTAAGTCATGCAACCCACAAACAATAAGAAGGGTTCTTCAAAAGTTCGGTTATCATGGACGGAATGTTAGAAAGAAGCCTTATGTTAGTAAAGTTAACCGACAGAAGAGGATTATTTTTGCAAAAGGAGATGAAAGTATGAGGGACGACTTTTGGAATACCGTTATTTTCTCTGACGAGAGTAAATTTAACATCCACGGTTCAGATGGTCGCGAAAAAGTTTGGAGAAAAAAAAACACAGAGTTCAATCCATCGAACATGTCGGCAACGGTTAAACAAGGTGGTGGAAGCGTTATGGTGTGGGGGTGTATGGCATCCAGTGGAGTGGGCAACCTTGTGTTTATTGATTCTTTGATGAATAGGTTTGATTACTTAAACATTTTAAAGAACAACCTTCACGAAAGTGCCAGCAAGTTGGGTATGGGTAGGTCATTTGTCTTCCAGCAAGACAATGACCCTAAACATACCTCACATGTTGTCAAAGAGTGGTTGCTGTACAACGTCCGCACTCAACTTAAATCACCACCACAGTCACCGGATTTAAACGCTATCGAACATTTATGGGAACATCTCGACCGCCAAGTAAGAAAACATGAGATAAGGACTAAAGATGATTTGAAAAAGGTTCTTAAAGAAGAATGGGATAAAATTCCCCAAAGTGTCACTCAAAACTTAGTCAAGTCAATGCCTTCACGTATGAAGGCAGTTATTAAGGCCAAAGGATACCCTACGAAATACTAAATTTGATGTAAAGAGAGATTTAAATGAAGTGCTCACTTACTTATGTGATATAAATGTTCTATAATTTTTGTTTAAAGGTGAATTTTAGTTAAGTTTTCAATATGATTTTATTAAAAATGTTATATTATATTCGAAATATATACATAAACAAAATACATAAACAATTTTTTTATTTTGTTTGTTCCTACAAATATTTTTCTGGACCAACGTTTAAAATGAAGAGGTGCTTACTTACTTTTGTGATTCACTGTAGGTCATTCTCATTCATTATCATTATTTCATAATTTGCCACAAGGCAAAATTCATGCACAAGTGATCAAGAAATCTATTCTCACGAATAGACCTTTGCTTGTAGTGAGATGATAATGTTGTATAGGTTTTTGCACGCATGTTTTACAAAAAATGACAACATCGCAAATCTTGTATGCGTCTGAAGTTCTCAAATTTATTTTGTTTCTAAGTTTTCGCTTTTTCTTTTTTTCAAAGAACAAAACAAAATACAAAAATAGAATTCGCTCCTCACTCATTTTTTCTTGTCCATTATCCATATTCCTCTTTCCTTTATCCTCTCTCCTGTCATAGTCGTCATCACAGATTCGCTTTAAAATATAAAATACGGGCGAAAAACTGCTAGCGACACTCTCCACAAATGCGGACCCGTTTCCATCTAAAAATTCACCAAAGCGTGCTAGTACTAGGTCTCCTTATACAAAGGTCTCCATATACAAAGCTACAATGTTTCAAAAACGTTGGCGCTACTCCTTGCGTTGACGTTAAGGGTTTCAGAGTTGTATTGTTGTAATAAGGTTCATGGTATATTATTATTAAGTTCAATAAATCGACCATGAAAATTATACAAAAAACAAATACTTTTTGAAATGAAATGAAAAGTCTGACTATACATGTCAGAGTTGCCGCTAGATTCAAAAACTATACAAGTCATAAAATAATTCGTAGATTTCATTAGCGTTTCTGTAAGAGATTGTAATCGAAAAGTCAAGTTTTTTTTACACATAACGCAATTTGCAAAAGGCCTTAAGGCCCAACTATAATCGACATAAGCTAGCTTATGCGCGCATAAGCAAACGTGCAAATGCATACACGCTTTATTGAATAGCCATAATCGAGTCTAGCTCCGTTTCGTTAATTTTTCCTCAGTTTCGTTAACTTAAGCAAACATAAGCAAGAGCGATCTCAGACGCTCGGCGCATAAGTAAATCTGACAGGTTTGTTCAAATACACATGAAAAACAAACAGAGACACTGTACATGTGAATTATTTCAAAACTAATGAGCGTGTATGTGTAATATATTTCGAGATTGACAAACAAAATATTATTATTGCTTTATAATGTAATGTTGATTGTTTGACCGGCATAATTTCGACTGAATTGAAAAATGGAAAACAGCCACAAACAAAACGAAAAAGAATTTATCTATTTATTAATAGAAAATGTGCGCAAAAATAAATGTCTCTACGATAAAAGGGATGCTTTTTATTTTAATAAATCAAAAAAGCAAAGGTTTGGGTAGAAATAGCTAAAGAAAGCAATAGTACAGGTATGTAAACAGTTCATAAAATGTCTGCAAAAATGTATGTATGAACAATTTATTTTAGTTACAGAATGCAAATTGCGGTGGAAGACCCTCCGAGAAAGATACTCGAGGGAATTAAAAAAACAAAATCAACCCTCAGGAAGTGGGACCACAGAAGGTTGCGACTGGGAATTGATGGAGGAGCTGTTATTCTTAAAAGATTCAATGAAAGCAAGAAAGTAAATTGTATTTTCATTGAATTTTCATGATAATTTGTTTTTATTTTTAAAGGACAATTTCCAACGAGGCGGAGGAGAACGGAGATGAAACCCAGCTAATCAGCGAAGACGGTGGTGGTGGAGGAAGAAAGTGCACCAACTAATAAAAAGAGAAAAACAGCGTTTGACGGATTATGTGAAAAGTTTGGCAATATAGTTGAAAAGCTAGGAGCTGTCGCTCCAGACATGGACCCTGATGATGGGGATGGAGACGGTGAATTTGTAGCAACCATCATGGCGATGATGAAAGCTTTGCCGCCTGATTTGAAGGACACATACAAGGCCGAAATGATGACTCGAGTCACAGAGCTGCGAACGCAATGCCGAAACAAATCGTATGGCAGTATTTAGATATGATCGTATTTATTGAAATGAAATGAATTGAATGGTATTTAATCTTTTTTATTGTTATTTTGTTGTTATTTTTTTTTTTTTTATGAAATGAAGTATGAAATTTAATTTTGATACCAATACAATAAATGAATTTTAGAAGTAAAAAAAATCTGTTACATTTTTTCATTAGCTGGAGATGAGGTAGGTACTGAGTTGAGTAGTTGTGGTTAGAATTTTAATTTTGATATTTGATTATGCTGAATTTAAAAAAGCAGGATTATGAAAATAAAATTTTGAAATGCAGATTTATTTTAATTTTCAAACAAAAAATCACGAAGATTATTTCGTATTGTCGTTGATGTTTTGCCACCGAACTGATGAGTATTTGGTGGTGGTGTTATTGATGGGATATTTGTATTGACTTCAACCCGCCATAATCCATCATGCCGCTGACCATCACAGTCCTCCCAATCGACATAATTGGAGGGACAATAACCTTCGTTTTCCTTATTCATCATTATGAAGTTATGAAGAGCAATGCAGGCTAAAATTACTTTCTCGGCGTTTTCTGGAAGCATATGCAAAGTGGTTAGCAAGATTCGCCAGCGGGCCACTAATATGCCAAAGGAATTCTCAATGGTACGGCGAGAAAGCCTTTTATTAAAATTTTCTTCTTTTGGCTGAAGAATGATTCCGGCATACGGTCTCATGAGTGTGGTACTTAACGGGAAGGCGGCATCACCCACAAAGTAGAACCTGAACTGATGAGTTTGGCAAGTTTTTTGGCTGAGGAATAGGAAGTTTATTTCCTAAAAGTTTCTTTCCAAAGCCACATTTCTGAAAGATTCCTAATGAGAAAAAAACAAATTTATATGAATTGGTATTGGAAAAAGATTGAGGGTGATTTACCACCATCGCTTTGGCTTCCAAAAGCTCCAATGTCTATGTGCGTGAAACAATACTTAGCATCACAGACGGCCATAAGAACAATGCTGAAGTACTTTTTATAGTTAAAAAATTGACTCCCACTATTGGGTGGACATCTCAAAGCAAAATGCTTCCCATCGATTGCGCCAAGACAATTTGGCATGTCCCATAGATGCCAGAAGTCTCTACTAATCATGTCAAAATCATGAGAACCGGGTTCCGACACATATATGGGGTATAAAGCTTTCCATATAATGTCGGAAGTCTCTAGCACTATTTGGCGAACAGTTTCTTTGCCTAATTTGAAGGTCCACGCAAGAGATTGAAGAGACGCACCTTGTGACAAGTAACTAGAGAAAGTAAATCAGAGAATTAGAAGTGAAAGGAATCCTTAGGAAGTGAACTTACAAAAGGAGAACAGCTAGGCGACATTCGGGTGAAACTGGTTCTCTCATCGATGTTTTGGCCATAAGTGGTGACAGTAAATTAAGTAAGCAATTATACACCTCGGGACGCATTCTTGTGTATAAGAAAAATTGCCCACTATCGAGTTCCTTAATTTTTAAAAAAGTTGTATTAAAAAAACCATTCTTTTTTCTGTCCCTGTTGATTATTCGGACAGAACAAGACCGCTTCCTTTTAATTTGTAGTAATTCATCCATTTCTTTTAGGATGCCCAATCCGTTCAATGATATACTTAACATTTTTAACTTTTTTAACATTTTTAATTTTTTTTGAAACTGCATTTTTATTTAAAAAATTGAAAAAGTTTCAAATCAATACAAAAATTTCACAGCTACGAATTTGGTTTTGACAGATGGCTTTGATCACTTAAGTCAATTATGGGTATGCACGGGAATTTTGCAAACATAAGCCAATTTTCGTTAGGTTTTTTTACATTCGCTTATGTTGGCTTATGTCGATTATAGTTGGGCCTTTAGGCCTTGTGTGAATTGAGTAAAAATGTGTATTAAAACTAGACGTTTGGTGAACTATAATGCAATTTTGCTCACGCAAGCACGCTAAAGTGAATCAGCGAATACATGCAAACCCTATGAGCAAACCGTAATTTACTTAAGCAATGTTCGTTAACTTTTCGTTCAAGTTTTACTAGTGCGGTTTCATTCGCTCATTGCTTAAGTGAATTGGACAATTTGAAGAAGAAAAGCCCAAGCCTACTATTTTTGCTTTCGTCTGGCGTTTTAACATTAGCTTAAGTTCACTTAAACGGCCAATACACAGCATACTTGTGTGCACATCGGTGTATGTGTGCAGTAACTTGCCATTAGCATGGCGAATAAAATGGATTAAAATTTATCCAGCTGTGGAGCAGGTAAAATGCATTTAAATTTTGACGTTTCTTTTTTCTCATGAAAAATGGAGAAGTTTCCTTCAGTTTTATTGTTTCCTTCTGGTCCTCTCGTTTTATTCAGTCTCTTGTTATAATGCGTTGATATGATAAAAGATTAAAATAAAAAGTGAAAAATTTATCGATTGACTGATTGATATTTCTAATTCCAAAAACCAATTTATTATTTTTTTTTTTTTTGAGAATGCTAACACGGAATTAACCAACTATCTAAAATTTTCGTTTGAAGATTTGTTAGTGTTGTTTCAAAATATGAAATTAGCACTGCAAAACCGAGAAAAATAATATAATAATATGATCTTCTTGAGATATTTTTAATCTTTCTTAATATAAGACATTTGTATTTATTTATCTAGGATTTGATATAAAATGAGAAAAGTGAACTTTTTAGATTTACTTGTGTTTCTTCGCCGATTGGGTTTTCCAAATGATAAATATCGGGCCAAGATTAAATCGTCCAAATTCAAAAGCGAAATATTCTTGGAATTGTCCAATTTTATTTTCTTTATTATAAAAGATTCTTAAAAAACTAAAAGCTAAATGGATAAATTCAAACTTACAATTGGTATTTAATAAACAGCAAAAAAACAGGAATTATGTAAATTATTTATGGCTTGAAAACAGTTGATGAACGAGTGAAAAATATGTATCGAAAAATTTAGAAAAAATCTTGAAATTTAAGTAAGGGAAAATGATTGAAAAAATTAAAAGCAAAGTGTTGTGAAATAAAGTAGAAAAAAAAGGAAATTGAGTTAAAAAAGCGTTGGCTTGATGACATTCCGGGGGCCGTCTGAAATCTACGTTGAAGACTTTAAGTCCAAAACAGCAAGCCTTCCTACGGATCTCTTGGATTTAATCGAACCATTCGATAATTTGACATCCACAACTCGTACAATATTATCTGGATCCGGGTAAACTTTCATTACACGACCTAGTTTCCAAAGTGATCGAGATTCATCTGGTTGAACCAAAATGACTAGGTCATCTACTTCTACATCTTTAGTATTTTTGTACCACTTCTTTCTTCTTATAATGTCAGGTAGATATTCTTTGTACCAACGCTTGACTAGTGATGACGTCAAATGCTGAGCTCTTCTACTATAAAGTCTGCTACAAGCATCATTTTCAGTGAAAACACCAGGCCCGGTCACATCTTTATCTTCTTCACCAAAAAGCATCATATTTGGGGTTAAGGGTTTCGGATCTTCAGGGTCTACAGGCAAATGAGTTAAGGGGCGTCGATTTATCTGGGATTGGGCTTCCATAAGTGCATTTCTTAAAACATCTTCATGTGGTATTATAGATTTTAAAATATAATTGACACTCTTCTTAATTGACTGAATTAAACGCTCCCATGAACCTCCCATCCACGGAGAATAAGCTGGGATAAAACGCCAAATTCATAATTCGCAGAATATTCGCTGAGTTTACACTGCATCTCTTTGACATCCTTGTCCATCATATTCTTAGCCCCAACGAAATTAAGGCCATTGTCGCTGTACAAAAATCGAGTTACCACTCGGTTGATGACAAAACGACGGACATCCATTATACATTGGTCTTAACTGAGATCGTTGAGAAGCTCAATTTGCACAGCTCTGTAAGTAAGACACGTAAAGATCATACCGTATCTTTTCACTGTGCCACGTCCGAACTTAACCAATAAGGGCCCAAAACAATCGACTCCAACGTGAGTAAAAGGTCTTGAGTCAAACGCCAAACGAGCTTCTGGTAATTGGCCCATAAGTGGCATGACAGGTTTAACTTTGAGCCGCTTGCATTCAAAGCACTTAGATCTCACCCTATCGATTGCTTTTCGAATGAATATAATCCATGCACGATCTCGGATGTCTGATATTGTTGTTGCTGTTCCCATGTGAAAATTAAGGTCATGATGATGTTGTATGAGAACATTTACCAATGGATGATTATTCGGAAGAATGGCTGGATTTCTTGAAGCATACGAAAAATTGGCTTTTTGGGCTCGCGAACACATTCGAATTGTCCCTTCTTCGTCTGAAAACGGCGACAAACTAAGGATGGAGCTTCTTGAAAATACACTTCCATTCTTTTGAAGAGATAATAAATCTTCGGGAAAGGCTTCACACTGTATTTTTCGAAAAAGCCAATTTTCAGCACGGGTGTATTCAGTTGGCGTTATGAAGACTTGTTTTTCGAACGGAATTTTCTTAATAACATCTTTGAATCTGAGCAAAAAAGCGATAACTCGAACAGAGGAAGACCATTTTGCTTTAAATCTTGCACTCAGACTGTTGTAAACCTCAAACGAAGGTAATTCAGGTCTAATGTGCACCGAAACAATTTCTGCTGATTCTTGTTCTTGTTGAGTGTAAGGTTTAATAGGCCATTCCGAAAATTATTTCTTAAGAAAATCTGGACCAACAAACCACCTTGTAAGTTGATCTCCTATGGATTCATCAAACCATTTTGTTCCATCATCAGCAATATTGTCATTTGAACGGACATGATACCACTGTCGTGGAGATGAAGAATCAAGGATCTCTCCTACACGAGATGCAACAAAGGTAGGAAATTTGTATGTTGTTGAATTTATCCAAGAGAGAACTGTAGTCGAATCTGATAAAAACAACTCTTCATCAATTTTTATTGTATGCGATTGCTTTATTGTGGATACCAAACGGACTCCAAGGACAGCAGCTTGTAACTCTAACCTTGGAATAGTCAATTGCCTCCTTCCTTTAAATCGTCATCTTCGGCAAGTCTGTAAAGAAAACAATCGGAAGAAGGTTGCCAAAACATTCCTAAGACCTTTGCGACATATCCTTCGCATTCGTTTGGATCAATGCTGACTAATTTCGATTTGACTTGTATTTCTGGCATCTGAGAGAGAAGTTCAAAGCTATTAGATTGTACAGAAACTAGATCAAAATGCATGGATTTGCAAATTCGAATGACATCTCTGGTGACTGAGACTGCTTCTTCAACTGTGTTGTGGCTGTTAAAATAATCATCAACATATGTTCTTCTTGTCAAAACATCCACAGCTTCTGGACATTCTTCTTTAAAAAGATTAGCATGGTGGTTTTTGACGAACTGTGCACATGTGGGTGAACATCGAGGGCCGAACATCATAACTTGCATTATGTAAACCAATGGCTTTCTTGAAATGTCACCTCTCCAAAGTATTCTTTGACATTGCTGGTCTTCCTCTTTAATCTTAATTTGGTGGAACATTTCTTTGACGTCAGCATTAACAGCAATCCTACGCTCACGGAATTTAAATAGACCAGCATGCAGAGGCACAAGGTTGTCAGGTCCTTTCAGGAGAAAAGTGTTGAGTGAAACCCCATCAACCTTAGCAGCCACGTCACACACACACCTTGGTTTTATTGGGAGTTAATTGGGATTTTCAACAATAAAAGTCGGTGTGTACCAAACTCGAGGCCACTTTATTGATAACTCTTGTTCCGAAGCGATTCTGGCGTAACCTTTTTCTAACAATGTTCGCATGTGGTTGTTTTGCCATTCTAGTAAGTGTGGTTTCTTTTTTAAGGATTTTTCGAAACTGACAAGTCTTCTGAAAGCCATCGAGTAACTATCTGGTAGTCTTACATTGTCAGAGTTCCATAAGAGGCCGATTTCATACTGACCATCCACAAGCTTGATGGAAGATTTCATTATGTCTACAGCTCTTTTTTCTTCACGACTCACAAAATCTCCCTTTGGTGGCTTCACTCCAAACTCTTCTGTTGAAAAATGCTGTTTCACTAGATCGTGTAAGCTCTCTTCAGGTTTGATTGCATCGTGAAAATAGAATTTCATTTTTGGTATAGGAACATTGTGAACACAAGAAACGTGTGGATGCGAGACATAACCACTGCCAAAAACGATCCATCCGAGCCGCGTTTTTAGCGCACAGGGCTCTTGGTCGTTTCCGTGACGTTGACGTTGACCCAGAAGGAATTTCGCTTGATCGAGGCCAATCAAAATCTTAGGCTTGGCATTAACTAAATCCACCAAAGGAAGACCACGTAGATGAGGATACTTGCTTTTAAGATAAGTAACATCTATCGATTGGCGTGGCAAGTCCAAATCTTTGACAGTGAACACATTCTTCAAAATATGGCGTTTCGGATTTTTGACATCAGATACTTCTAAGCTTGTTCTCAAAGATTTTTCCTTACGTGTTACCCCTTTCGTCCATTGGAGAGTTAGGTCTTCTGAAACACCGTCAAGATGCAAATCATCAAAAAGATCCTTTTCAAGCATCGTTAAGGATGAACCATCGTCGAGAAAAGCGAAGGTGTCCACAAAACGGTTGTCCCTACCATGAAGTCGGATTGGTGCAATCTTGAAAAGTACTGAAGTATTCGAGCGAGCATGAGATGAATGAATGTGTGGTTGTGGACAAAACGGCGCAGCAGATGTATTGAGATCTGAATTGATTTCTTTGGATTGATACAATAAAGGGTGTTGACGACCAGAGCAACCATTTAAACCACAAGTTCTCTTCTTGGCGCAAACCCTCCAATTGTGCTTTGTAGAATCCAAACAAGTAAAACAAATCAAATTCTCTTTAACAAAGGCGAGTCTCTCCGATTCTGATAAGTCCTTAAAACTGACACATTCGTGGAGTGGATGTTGTTTCTTTGTACATTTCTTACACAAGATTTGAACGGCAGAAACTGAAGATTGTGCTTGATGAGTTAAAACTTGTTTTGAAGATTTTGCTGAACCTTGGTTTTTCTTAGTTTCAAAATTTGCAGTAGTTATTGGCTTCATTAAATCAGGTGGCAAATCGATAACCTTTTCATTTAAAAATTCGGCAAATTGAACGAAATTTGCATTTAAGAAACCAGCTTTCTTCTTCTGCCACTCTTGGTATAAACCTGCACCAAGCTTACAGGCTAAATTGGTCATCACGTATCCATTGGTGAGGTCTTCTTCTCTATTCATTGACCTGACATCCGCGACGTAACCATTCACCTTCACTGCCCACAGATGAATTTTCGGATCACTCTTCGAAGCTAACTTGGGAAGATTCAATAAATCCGTCGTTAGATCGTGAACCAGGACATCACATCGTCCAAAAATGGCACGAAGGGAATTCATAATTGCGTCGGCGTCCGATGAATACTTTAAACGATCACATACCAATTGGTACGCTTCCCCTCTTAAGGCCTTTCGCAGTCGAGAAACGTTTTCTTTGTCGCTGAATTTTCCTTCAACAGTCGTAGACTTAAACACCTCTTCGAAATAAGGCCATTCGCGTCTATTTTCGCCAGAAAATGTCGGGAGCTCTTGAACATTATTTCGGTTCAGAATAGTAAGCAGCGTAGCCATTTCCTGACCTTGAATGGAAGTTGAAGGAAAAGAGAAATTCTCTATGGTCGGATTAGGAGGAGAAAAAAGCGGTGTGGATTGTGGAACTTTGAAAATAGGACTGTTATTAACCTCGTTTAACAAGGTCTGATGATTTTGCTGAATCTTTTTTAAGATTTCCAACCTATCATTGTCCTTTTGAACATTAGCTGGAGATACACATGGTGGTGGGACACATGCAGAAAGTTTCGCCTTCATTTCTTTAAGTTCTGTACGCAAAGCTTCAATTTCTTTGTCTTTTCGAGAAGCTGCAGCTTGAGCAACAACGGCAGCTTCCATAAACATGTCCAACTCCTTCAAAGAATCTGACAAATGAGGGCTTTGTTCTTCTTCTTGTTCGGGATTTCCTGATGCGACTTTTTTAGCAACACAATCACTCTCCCCACAGTACCAAGGGGTATTAGTGTCAAAGAGATCAGGATCGAACCCATGGCAAGAATAGTGCCACCATCGAAAACATTTATCACAACTTACCATAAAATCGTCATCTAATTTTTGACAAGTTGGAGAACTGCAACATTTCTTCGATTTCGGCATTGTTGCAATTTGTTTTCAATTAAAATAAAATAATGTTTCTTCGCCGATTGGGTTTTCCAAATGATAAATATCGGGCCAAGATTAAATCGTCCAAATTCAAAAGCGAAATATTCTTGGAATTGTCCAATTTTATTTTCTATATTATAAAAGATTCTTAAAAAACTAAAAGCTAAATGGATAAATTCAAACTTACAATTGGTATTTAATAAACAGCAAAAAAACAGGAATTATGTAAATTATTTATGGCTTGAAAACAGTTGATGAACGAGTGAAAAATATGTATCGAAAAATTTAGAAAAAATCTTGAAATTTAAGTAAGGGAAAATGATTGAAAAAATTAAAAGCAAAGTGTTGTGAAATAAAGTAGAAAAAAAAGGAAATTGAGTTAAAAAAGCGTTGGCTTGATGACAACTTGATTTCTTTTATAACATTTTTATTTTAAAATATAAACAAAAAGTGAACTGCGGCAACTCTGACGAACAAAGATCAAAGTTTTATCCTAGTTTTTGTTTGATTTTCTTCCTATCACAAAAAAATAAGGTTTTTATAACATCAGGATTTAAGTTTCAGTAACGTTTTAGAAATGATGACAAGAAAAATTAATTCATCTTTGTTTTATAAACTACATAAATTAGTTACAATGAGGATCTTATTTCCTGAAGTTTCTACATTGTTCAATCTATGTTGTAATAACATATAAGTTATAATATCAAAAGACAATGTTTTATTGATGTTTCCTGCACCAAGTGCCATTTTGTTCACAATCTAATGACCCATTATTAGAATTTGAGTTCATATGCTTTATTTTTAAACTGATTGTTTCAATTGGTTTCACTTTTTCCATTGTGAAAGTCAATGAAAATGGATAAAAGATTCGTTTCCTAACGTAATTCATTAATATTTTTGCAACTTCAAAGCCTCAATACAAACATGAATATTTTTCTATTTTTCAATTTTTCGCCCAATTTTAATTTTTTGGGTGGCGCGTAAGTTTTCTAGAAGTAGAACATCAATATTTATGACAAAAACAGAGTTACACTAAGATTTTCTGTTTATATACGAACAAAACTCGTCTTTTCATAGAAACTTTTACAATGTTTTCTGAAACAATGTTTCTCATTATATTATAACATAGTAGGTAGAACGAAATAGTTAAAGTTATATTCATGTTATTAAAATTTATTTTAAACTCTTCGTGCTTGTTTTAGCTATGTTACAATATGTTACAAAGTATCTTTGCATAAACATTTTTGCAACATTAGTAGAACTTATCTGCAAGTTCAATTAAAGTTGCACAAATGTAGTTAAGTTACATGTAACATTATGTAGTTGAAAAAACATTTATGAAACTGAGAAATAACAAAGTTTAACCTCTTTGAAACTTATTTACAACCTACTTGTTGCAAATCGAGAGGGGAAACGCGGCTATTTGGGTTACACAATTGTTTTAAATAGCGTTTCTGTAATATATGGGCAACAACTTGATTGTTTTATTTTAGTTATAAATACCAAATGAAAACCCGTCTGTGCTACTCGGGAATTTGAGCCCTTATGAAATCGAGTTTTTATTGCTCTTTTTTATTATCCTGTGTAAAGGGTTTAATAATGACAATACCATAAAATATAGAATCTTCACCTATAGGAGGTTGTTGATTATATTCAATTTTCTTCTGCACATAGTCTTTTATCATTATAATTTGTTTTCTGATTTCAGGTCGTGTCAACAATGATGATATCAATCTAGATCTCATTGAACGAACAGGCTTCCCATCAACATCTCTGTGCACCAGCTGATTGTTATGATTAAGTATTGTAGAGATCATTCTTGGTGGAAATTGTGAAAGTACATTGTTATAAACAAGAGGATGTTTAAGAAAAAGATTATGACGTTTTACAAAATAATTAATTAATTCTGACCCATATCCTTCTTTAAAATCTTCTTTTACAAAGTTAAAAAGCCTAGCAATATTAGAACAATTAACTTTTGAGTCAGTGCATGCACCATTATCTACCAAATATTTTATAACTTTTGAACTATCAAAAAATGCAGCAACATGCAGAGGTGTCAAACTAGACTCTTTACCAGCATTTACATTTGATTTTTTTACTAAAAGCTCAGTCATATCTAAATTATCATACAATGCAGCAGCATGTAATGGTGTAATATTAAGCATTCCAAGGACCTTCTCTAAATCACAATAGATTCTTATTTTTTTCTTGTTTGAGTAAAAACTTAACTACATCAAGGTTATTTTGAATAGAAGCAGCGAACAAAGGTGTAGCACCGAATATGTCAACAGCATTAATATCTGCATTTTTAGATATAAGAAATTCAACAGTACCGAGTTTGTTATGAAAAGCAGCTGTTTGTAATAATGTAGTACCTTTTGTATCAGCGGCATTAATAAGATCTTCAACAGATTTATATTTTTCAAACTTTTCAATAAGATATTTTAAAACTTCAGTACAACCACTTTTAGCAGCAGAATGTAATACAGTCCAACCTGACTTATCACTTACTTTTAAAATATCAAACTTATTTTTTTTTTTTATAACATACTCTACAAGAAATTCTACAACATCCTGATGACCTTCAGAAGCAGCCATATGCAATGGTGTATAACCATCATCAGCAGAATTATTAATATCAGCACCATTTTCTACAAGCAACTTTACAATTTCTATATAACCTTTATTGGCAGCTACGTGCAAAGGACCACGCATTCTTTGTTTTTCTGGGTTAGTCATTCTTCTCTTTTCTTCTTTCGATTTATCTTGTAACAGATTTTCAACCTTTTTTAGCTTGCCTAACGACGCAGCAACAAATAATATCATTTCATTAGTTGGGTCCAGTAATTTAATAATTTCTTCATAACCTTCATTAATAGCTATATATAACGGTGTTCTGCCCATGCTGTCTTTAGCACAAATATTTGCATCTTCATTCATAAGAAATTTAACAACATCTGCATTACCTCCATAAACAGCACCATGCAATACTGTCCACCCTGTAGCTCTCCATGAACTAGCATAAGCATTATTGACATGAATATTTGCACCATTTTTTACGAGCAACTTTACAATTTCTATATGACCTTTCTCAGCAGGTTCATACAAAGGAGTTCTGCCATAATTATCCTCAGCATTGATAATAGATCTATTTATTTTCAGTATAGCCTTAATTGCTTCATAATTACCATTTTTAGCTAGCACGTGTAAAGGAGTATCAAGACTATGACCGTAGGTGGATTTAAGAAACTTATTAATTAATATATCATATTTACTAACATAGTTCCAAGCAGATGCAGCATGATCAGAACTTATTTCTGAACTTATCTTCATCAATTCAAGTACTTCCTTCAAAATCTTTTCTTCTTTCTTTTGTTCTTTCAAACTCAATCTTGTTACTTCTTGCACTAGCCTATGAATACTTAATATGCTCTGTTTTTGTACACCGCTCGTCATGGAATATTTGACAAGTAAACGAACAGCTGATTTTAACTTATTCTCATCACTTCCTGCCAAATCGAGAAACATTTCTCTATTGATGCTCTCAGGTGCAAAGTAAGCAATAGTATTCAAAACCTTTAAGGCTAATTCTCCATGTTCCTTATCACTTGCTATTACATCAATTGTAATTTTCCAAGTTGTAAAAGTCGTTTTAGCATAATCATTATCAATGCCTCGAAAGACTTCAGAGTTAAGTAGATCCTTTGTCTTTTGTTCATATTCTTTCAAATAATCATTGATCCCTAATTCTCCTGTTACTCTCTGATCTTCAATATATGCTATTGCTTGTTGTATCGCTAAAGGAAAACGCTGTAGTTTTTCTACTAAATTTTGTATCTCTTGATCTTGAGATTCATCCTTTATACTTTGCCCTTTTTTCACAAATTCTATAGCATCCTCTAATTTTAACTCGTTTAGGTCAATAACTTCCATTCCTTTTTCCCATTCTCGATTACGAGAAGTAATTAAAACGTAAGGCTTGTTGGCATCATGTGCTAAAGAACGTAAAGGTAGAAATTTATTGAAATATTCACTTTTTTCAGCATTATCAAAGATAAATAAGCTTTTTCTCTTATTAAAAAATTTGTACACCTCTTCCATAATAGACCTTATATCTTTTTCACTTCCATCTGCATTTTTTGTACTAATTCTCAATTTATCTTGCGCCAATCTATGAAATGACTTAGTAAGTATTTCTTCACTTTCAGCATTAACCCATATAACATTATTATCATAATCGTTGCTATGTTCATGAATATATTGTCTAGCTAGCTCAGTCTTACCAATTCCTCCTAAACCACTGATAGATGTCATTTGTGATATTACTGTTGGATTATTTCTACCCTGACTGCGTCCTAGTACTATATGTAAATTTTCTAGCTCTTCTTCCCTCCCAGTAAATAACTCCACTGGATCTTTTACATCAAACCAAATTGTCTCTTTTGTTTGCTTGCTGTTTTGTGTTACAACGACCTCATGAATTTCATTAATCTTTTTATGATTGTCTTTCACTACTTCCACTACTTCCTCTACTCCTTCTTGAGTGTTTTTATGTTCTCTCTTATTATTATCATGATGAATATCCTGCTTCTGGCTGAATTGATTAAAATTTTCTCTATTTTCTTCTTGGCCTATTTCAATAGATTTTACTATTTTTTGCTGTCCTTGCTTAACTTCTTCAAAATCTTGTTTAAACTTCCTTAAGTACTCATCTATCTTCAAGTTCTGTAGATTAGCTTCTATATTTACTAGTATCTTACGGTCCTCTGTATATTGATGGCTTTGTCTTTTTAAAGCAATTACTTCATTCATGATATCATCTTTAACTTCTTCCAGTATTTTTTTCATTCTTTCTTCTTCTAAGTCTTTATCATCTAAATTAATTTCCCGTAATATGCTTTCTACTTTCTGCTTCAAGTCTTTTTGATCTAAAATATAAATGTAGTCCGTAAATTGGATACTTTTACTTTCTACAATATTGTCAGGTTCATAAACCTCTTTCAACTTCTCCCAATTTTCAGATATAAGAAGACGACGGTAGCCATATTTACCAGTGTCGCTTCCAGACTTTTTCTTGTGGTAAAAAGGTTTATTTTTTTGCGTTACTAATACACCTACCATGTCATATAGATTTGTTGTACTCCAAATTTGTTTATTTGATAGATATTCATATTTGATTTCAAACCCAGGACTTATACTAGATACTCCTTCTCTTTTAGATTTACCAAAAATAACACCTTCAGTGATTGATGCATCCTTTTTCTCTGCGTAATTAATTGCCCTGTTTGTAGCATCTTTTGCTAATTGTTGAATTGCTTTTTTTGTCCCTTGATCTGTAGTAACTCTCATGAACTGCATTTCAAAACTTTGAAAAACATCAAATCCAGCTTCTACTAATTCCCTTCTAAAATTAGCTTTATCCTTCTGAGAAAAATCAACTAGACCCAGAAGATTAGTAATTTTTTTTTTGTGTTGTTTATCACCTATTTTACTTCCTAATTTCTTTCCACCAACTTCTCCTGCTTTGGCTCCTAATTTTGCTCCTGATACAGGTGAGCCTAATAATAATCCTACAAGTCCACCTGCAGCTGCTCCAACTCCTTGCCCTATTATTCCAGAAAATGTGTCTGAAAACTTACCTGATTTTTTTACTTCCCCTTCTAGAATCATATGATAGGCATGTAATTTGGCTTCAAAGTCCTTAACAAAATATCCCACAAATTCCTCTAGCCTTCGATTTACTTTGTCAAAATCAGTATCAGTTGCACTTTGTTGCCTTGAATCAAGCATACCTACTTGGCTAGAAGATCTTGGCCTGTTAAAATTACTAATAACTCTTTTCGCTCTACTCTCTAACTGCTGTTGCTCTGATCTAGATTGACTATCATCGTGAGTGAGTTGATTTTCTTGGTGCACAGTTTCCATTGTATCAAATATTGGTTCAAAATGATTGGTACCTCTATTTATAATATGAATTGTACATCTACCTTATCTTTAGAGCTTGAACTTGACTCATCTATAATCTGATTTGACCATCCAGCACTGAGCAAATTTTCAATGATATGCAACTTAACATTATACTCATTACAAATTGATTGACCTCCAATATCAGGTCTTCCCCATATAGGTCCTGTAATGTATTTAAATATCTTAAGCTAGTTAATGATTGATATGAACTTGGGTTATCAACTTTCATTCTCTCTAGTGTATTCTATACTAGCCAATTAAGTATTCCATAATTCATCATCACCAATACAAGAATCAGGAAGTACTATTGTAAGAACTTAAGCTTTTAATTGTATAGCTAGCTTCTTACAAATCTGGCGTAAAGACTTAACAGAAAATTCCATATTAGGTTTTAGTTGTTAAGAACTGAATCAAAGAAACAATCTCCTACACCAATTGCTTCTTCTACCTTAAAACCTTCTGGCAATTTTAGATCATCACCTGCACGTTTTGTCCTCCTTAAAAGAGTCCTTCTTTTTGCTCAATGTACTGCTGAGATTTAAACTCTTCCTGCAACTGAGGCGAAGTCAGACAATTCGGTGAATTGGG
Organism: Sphaerophoria taeniata; assembly: GCA_943590905.1. NCBI lineage: Eukaryota > Metazoa > Arthropoda > Insecta > Diptera > Syrphidae > Sphaerophoria > Sphaerophoria taeniata. The sequence continues at coordinate 269,190,109 of OX016540.1, forward strand.
CAATTCAAAGAGTTTTCTCCGACGCAAGGAGATTTCCGGATATGACTTTGGTGAATGGTGAGTTAATTTGACCGTTTGATGTAGTCCGTCGCCGTCGCACATGAATTCGGAATACCACCTGAAACAGTCAGCTTAGTCGTCTGATATCTCGAATGGCGCTTATACGACGACGTTGGCGTGCTTACACCAAAGTATTCAGGGCTAAGATTTGACTGGAGATTCTTCAAAGGGTGTTGTTTTCCTGCGAATAAAGGCAATGCACATAACAGGGGTTAAAATTTGGATTTCCCCAATTTGTTTGATCTTACTAATTGGCGTAGATTCACTACGCTTGTAATTGCTATTTGAAGTTGGACTTCTCCTTCTCAGAAGAGGGCGCGTTGTTCTCAGTGTTAGCAATACCTATAGAAAAACACATGCGTATTAAATACTGTATTCTATTTATATTGAAATTAATCAAATAGCCTTGATAAAATGAAATAGAAAAAAATATGAATATGAAAATTAGATTAAATAGTTAGCTTGTAGAATAAAGACTTGTTTTCTTTGAGTATGCAGCACTTAGACGCTGGGCTATCGTTTTTACTTTTTCGAATCGGAGGTCTTTCTGGAACTTTACCTGATGAAAGAGATTTAACGAGAATCAAGTGTGGTGCTTTAAAAACCCCAAACGATTGCGATTTTTTCTGGGGATTGGGATTTTTCGTCATTTCATTTTTATACATTTTTATTTTTTATTAATGCAAACTGTCATCAACAATCTTATCAAATTCTTTGTTGCAAATTTGCAAAGTTGTTTCGTTCTTTATTTTGATATTGGTTAGGTTGTTTTTGGAACTTCACACTGCGCCGATGATGTGTAAATTGTAAAGGGGAACGCTGCGAAAATTGCTAACAGATTTTAAAATGTGTTTCTAGTTTCTACACTTTTACACACATTTGTTTTCACTCTCAGGAGTGTCAACCAGCGTTGTTCTCAGAAATAAAAATCTTGGGGCCATTTTTGGGCCATTTACACATTTTTGGGGCCACTTATTTTTATTTGCAACATCTAGAATATATTACATTACGTTGATAGAGAAGTCGAAAAAAGTGGTTGCGGCGATTCCTTACGTCTGCCTGTTTGTCTGTAAACGCACCTACAGCCTTAAACACTGGTCCGATTGACTTCAAACTTGAAAATAAGAGGTTTGAACGAATTTATGGTAGCCACCATACAGACACAATTTTTTCGGTCAAAAACCAAAAGTTTCAATTTTCTCTAAAACGGCTTCTACAATTTTTTTAAAACTTCCTCGAATTTTTTATAAACATTCATTGTATTTTATGTACAAAAAATATTTTTGTATTGCTCCAAAACGGTACCTCCCATAGGACCGTTTTATTGTTATAAGATTTTTTCGAAAAATGAAAGCCCGATCAGCGTAATTCTTTTTTTGAAAGTACATATACAGGGTGATTCACGAGCGTTGTGCCAAAAAGCTAGAGCGTGTAGGTTGAGTTGAGATTAAAAAAAAATCGTATGGGAGGGGGGGGGGGGGGGGTCTATTCCCCCCCGTTTAGCCAGGAGGGGCAATTTTCTGAAAAATTTACTTATTTTATAAAAAAAATATTCAAAATCAATGGCTTCGCTTACAACACCTTGCTATACCTTTCTGAAAAGCCAAAAACTTTTTCTTTCACTTTGTTTTTAAATTAAATTGTTTTAACGGATAGTTAAAAAAAAAAATTCAAACTCAAAATTTTCAAAAAAAAGCAAAAAAAACATTTTTGATGGGCCCCCCCCCTCCCATACGATTTTTTTCTTACCTCAACCCAACCTACACGCTCTAGCTTTTTGGCACAACGCTCGTGAATCACCCTGTATATTGCCCAAATAATATTTTGTGTTCAAACAAATTTCAAAATTTTTGTTTGATTCTTAAAATTAATTTTTAAACTTTTTTTTGAAAATTCTGTACCTCGAAAATGGAACGGTATTGAAAATAGAAATTCAAAGAAAATATGTATATTTACGTGTTCTTGAATACTGCATACCCAGATTAATTTAAAGACATCTTTGGAAAATTTTATATACAAGGCGAAGGCCGTGTGCGAATTCAGTTTAAAAGTGGTTAAAACTTGACGTTTGGTTAAATTTTGACACTCCGCATAGAATAAAATGTGTTAAAATTAGACTGGCTACGGAGCAGGTTTAATATGACAGTAGTGGTTAAAAATTAATTCATTTTTAACCACAATGCATCCAATTCGCACACGGCCTAAAATATTAATTTAAAAAAAAAACGTACAACAGAATGTTTTCAAAAAAATTTAAAAAATCAACAAATTTTTAAGAAATTATATGGCATTAAATTTTTTATGATAAAATGTGTTTTTGAGGTAGGTACATATTTCAATTTAAATTTTAATTTATAAATTTTTATTCTTAATTACATGTTTTTATTTTTAAATATTTCTTGTGAGTTTTGGAATACAGGAGCAAGTTCGTATGACTCAGTCGTGCAAATTTGTTTTGTTTTGAAATAACAACAATTTTTTCATTAATTCAAAAAAATCAAAATATCTAGTTTTAATTATAAACTAAAATACAGGTACTTAAACATAGTAGGAAAAATTTATAAGTAAGTTCTTGAAAAAGCTTGGCCAATGAATTTGCTACTAATAAACAATAAGAAACTACAGTCTTGGCTGCGTGAGATTGGGATTTGTACATTATTAAAGATTTTATTTTTTTACTTTCAAAACATATTCAATGCTTAGTTGTGTTGTTGACAACAAAAATGGATGGTTTGCTAGCGGTAAAGCATAACAGTTGCTTGAAAACGAATTCAAACCAGAAAAAGAGATATAGCCATAGCACTTATTCGTTTATTGTTATTTGTGGTACTCATTGATAGGTACTATTAATGGACTGCTACTGCCAGTAGCCAACTCAGTAGTGGAATCACGATGCTTCCACTTTTAACGGACAAGAAACTAGCTCTCGAAATTTGCAAGCTTCGACTAGAAACTATATAACCTAACTCGTCAAATCTTTCCCTAGTTTGTAATATTAATAATAAATAGAGTGACGCAACAGGTCTTGAAGTCCTAAGTGGCTTACTCTTATCAACAATTCTCTGGGTGCGAGTGAAGAAATGAGGAGACCCACAATTTAACGCCGATTACGAACCGCAAAGTTGATAAGAACTTTTTCATGACAGATTGATACTCTTGGAAGTTTTATCAGATCTTCGCAAAAAGCAGTGCCCGTAGAAGATGAAATAAAAACTATGGGCACTAGTAGGACTCGAACCACCGACGCACGTTCTGCTTGGCAGCCAACGCACCTTACCACTTAGGCACGGACACTACAATCTTAATGTTATAATTTGTTTTCGTGTTATTTAACACTGCAGTAATGCTGCGTCCGTCAATTCCATTTATGTATTTGAACAACGATAACAACTTAGAGGCACTTCCACCAATGTCTTTTCTCCGTCAATTCCTTTGTTTGGCTGGAGTTATAGCTATTTCACGGGTGCCAAGCCGATCATTAGATTCTTTATCAGTGGTGCTTGCATAGTTATTTTTCATTTTAATCGAAAATCTCTTAAGTTCACATCATGGGATTTGAACCTAGACCAGCTTGTTGGGGAGCTAATGCACTACGCATTGCGCTAACAACTCCACTGATTTTTGGTTTCCCATTGCAGACTTTTGTATTGTTTATCAATTGCTATGCATAGACATGCATTTTTACAAGCTCTTCAAATGAATTGACGTCTAAAAATGGAAAAACACTTTAAAACTAAACTAGAAAAAGCTAAGATAGCCATCTGCTCGAATTGAAAAAGGATCTTTTGCAACAAACTGATAACTTTTAGCTCAAAATATAAAGTCTTTAATGCAACGGCACAGGCCAATTCTCTTTTATGGAGCGCAGGTGTGGGGTGCACAGAAATTCGAAATCGTTGAATATCTACTACGTTTTTTTCTAAGAAAAAGTTTTTTTCTTACCAATTAATACACCAAAGTATATGTATAATTTAGAATCTGGTCTGCCAACAATGTTCATCTCAACTCTAAAATTGAATGCTGACTATCTATTAAGGGTGGCAAAAATGAGTAATTCCAGGCTGCCTAAGCTGATAATGCGCCAGGCAATACAAAATAAAACTCTCTTTATCAAGGAATGGACAAAGATAGCGGCTGATTGTGGTGTTACGATGAACTGGAAAGTGAGCAACATAGTTAACTGGAAAAAGCATTTATACGAAGTCATCGTGCTCACTGACGAAAATGAAAGATATGCCTTTATTGAAAAAGCTCGTGCGTCGGTCGACAGAAAGAGTGTATTACTCAAAGGCTAACTTTAATATAAATGAGCTCAACTATTTCAACAGTCGTTATTCCTGTTATGTCATTGGGACGATTTTCAAAATCAGAGGGGAGCTCATCAAGCTGAATGCCATGCCGCATCGAAACGAGGGTCCAGGTCTTTGCAACTTGTGTAACCTACAAGCACGGGAAGATGTGTATCACTTCATTGGAATCTGTCCAATTCTAAAGTAAATAAGGCGAGTCTACTTCGGAAAAAATGTTTTTGAGGAGGAAGAGGTGCATGATTTTCTGAATGGTGGTGATTGGAAGCAACTTTTTGATCATTATACTGACGCCAGCACTTACAGATCCAAAGTAATTAATGAAGCCTTTTAAAATATATAAGAATGATGTCCAATTTCATAAACAACTTTTAAATATTTAACTTTACGGCTTTTTAACCGTAAAATGAGATTTTTTGGTTTCACCAAACGTTTTTAAAGTAAACATTATTATTATTAAAACTAAATGCCCATTTTTGGCTCACTATAAATTTTAAAAGTGTCCTTCATTATTTTTAAAACTCAATATAGCTTTCTCATTTTTTGTCACATAAATTTCATGGGGATGTCAATTTAGACAAACATTTCCCTGAAATTTTGTTTTAACTAAACTAAAAGTCCTATTAACTATTTAAAAAAAAAATATACTGTAAAAGATTCAAGCAATTTTGCCACTCGGGCAGACGACAGATATATCATGCCCTTAAATATTCAAGATTTTCTCAATGACTTTATGTACTAATTATTATATTGAATAAAGATCTATCTATCTATCTATCTATCTATCATACTAGTGTGACCATCTCAATTTTGAGCACTCGGGGACATTTAGAAATTGAAAACGGGACATTCCGGGACATTTTGGATTAAGAAACAGGACACTTTCAGGGATATTTTTTTTAACAAAAAACGTTTTGAATTTACATAATATTGAATATGAATGAAACTACATACTTTAAAAGAATTGAAAGTAATTCTTTTAACTAGGCTTTGCTGCTAGGGCCTGCCTCTGCGCTAACTGTTGGCATTGGTGGTACTTTTCACTGCTTGTAATTTTTGTGGTCAATTGCGGAGAATTTCGAAGCAAGTCGAAAAATTCCATGCAAGTTGTGTTTAACGAAAATAATGCTTTCCAACGTAGTCATATCAAGGCGTATTTTTTCTTTCGTCCAAATGCGATTGATCATAGAAAAAAAAACGTTCCACTGATGCAGATATTCCAGGTAAACAGTAAACGTACTGCACTATATTGTTTAATAATTTGTACGGTAAGGGATTTGTTGAAAATTGCTTAAAACATACCACCCAACCCAGCGTATACTTGGCACTTTATCCCTTTTCAATTCCGTTATTTTTTCGGTACCGAGAAATTAAATTAAACAGCCAAACTGATCGAAAAGATCAACATCGGAATCTGTATCAATTAAGGCACTATTTTTCAACATAGTTTTATATGTTGTTTCGTGCCCAGTGTTGTTGAAGTGCCCAGTAAAACGATTCGACCACGTCAAACTGCTCAGTCCATTTTTTAAAATAATAAATACAATTATCTATATAGAACCAAAAATTGAAGTAAAATTTTAATTCGATAATTACAATGAAAAATACCATAGAAAGCTGAGGCGATCATTAATATTCCATCTCTTGTAACATGAAAGAAAGAATGAAAGAAATTTGTTTTGTTTTCTTTTCTCAAGATTTTCCATCAAATTTGCCAAAGTAATACCCATCTCTATCGCAGAAATATTATCGCCCTCTACTTTCAATACGGTTTGATTGAAAACCGATGCCTTGTAGAAGCATAGATATGAAAATAAAAAATTCTGAAATTGAACGTCGAATTCACCGCAAAATATCTCCAATTGTGTTACACGATTAGTAAACTGGCTGAAATGTGAATAAGTTTTCACAAGTAGCAGCTCGACGTCAAATGGCATTCCATTACAACCAGCTTGTGCCGCATTATGAATAATGTGCGCAGAATACCCAATTCCAATCAAATTGTTTTTTTTTTCACGTAGTCTCGCGTAAATATTATTTTCCACGTTGTGTTACTCCCCCATCTACTAGACTAGTCGTGTTAATTTTCCATACAAAATTTGAATAAAAATTAATGCTTCCTTTTCAACTTAGCTAGAAGAACTCTCTTCAGAGTTTCATCGCAAAAAAATTTTGTGAACTGAATTTTTGTATTAAAACAAATAAAACCTTAACCACGCAAAATGGGACATTTTGAGGATGTCCCGTTGTCCCGAATAATCGCTCCGGCACACGGGACAATGCTTACTAAAACGGGACATGTCCCGTAAAAAAGGGACACATGGTCACACTAAATTCATACCAGTAACGATATTTATTTTGGAGTACCGAATCGTTCTCGCCATAAGGGTGAGACATCTGTATAAACTTATCTGTGATTACAGTATATATACGAAGATACATAACGATAACGTTTTGCTATCTAGAGTGAGTTCTAGCACAGTGCTATTTTTTTAAACATAAGTTTTGATGATGTGTTTGGAAAATATTTGCTGGCCAGCCAGGCGTGGTGTTTGCTGTTGCTGGTTTCATCTGTTGTACGCATAAGGCGATTACAAACTACAAAAGTCAACACTCTGAATTTACTTATTTTTAAGAATCTTGAGTGATTTCAACTTACAACTAATCAAGAATCAATAATTCAGTTCTGAGTACTTTATATGCAAATTGTTGTGGCCTAATCATCTATTATGTATATCAGAGGCTGACTTTTCAAATCCTATTACAAGGAAGATTTAGATAGAAATAGCTTACTTACTCTGATCTACCTCTGCAACGCCTTCAAACAAAGAACTTTTATTGAAATATCCAACGAAATATGCACGCAATACACTCAAGAGTCTCTAACGAAGCAAGAGTTGGACAATATTTTATTTTTCAAGAATGACAGAGCAACACTTGACCAGGGACAGGGACTTTCCGTTTTCAGGGGCAGGTTTTTAGCACAAATCAGTTAGAAGGGAAATCGGAAACTGACTTACGTTTTACTCTCCAGTCTCCAGGTACTGAAAATATTGTATTTCCATTACTTTGTGGCCGTGTATGTGAATAAATGAGAAAAAACTGCATTTTTTGTTTGTTTTGTTTTGAGTGTATGATCCCCCATAACAGCGATTGATAATCAAAATTGCTCAGCGAAATTGAAAGATATCACATACAGCGATACCACTTTACTGCAATTGCATTAGATCTTATACGTTTTTTGCAAAAGCCTAATCTACTGATTCAACATGTTGTTCATCCAAGTCTCTTTTTTTTGTTTTGTTCCTCTCTGTACAAAAATATTAATGTTAGACAGGGGCGAACGCAGAAAAAAATTTCTGGGGGGGGGGGGTTTCAAAAAATATTTGCTACGTAAAACAAATTTATTAACTATAATTCAAATAGAAGTCGGATTCCTTAATAGTCGGCCCCTTAAATTCCAGTAGTCGGCCACGGGAGTTGTCAGTAGTCAGCTACCATCAGTAAATTAATTATTTATAATTTATAAGCCGTTGTTAAATCTTAAATGTAGGTATTAACAAACCTTTTTTAAAAAAAATTTAAATAAATAAATGACAACATACAACAAATAATTAATTAAAAACAATCTTGTATTATGTGTTTAATTGGGTAAAAGAGCGTAAAAGATGATTCCGTTAACTGAGAAGTCGCTTGATTCCATTGAAAGGAGGGATTTGTGGCCATCGACCTAAAGCAGTCCTGAGCTTTTTATATTACTTTCCATAATCCGTTCGTTGAAACTATATTGGCCACATATTGAAAAAACGTGTCGGATTGTATCCCCCTACTTTCAGATCTACCTAAGAGGTAAGACCCATTTATCCGACACACTTTTTGCAACAGTTTGAGGAGGGAGCACATAGGGAAACACAAGCAAAGGTGTCGTCACTGAAGTGAAAAAGTACAGTGATCGTCTCATGTTCGTTTCCATGTTGTACAGTATAAAGATTTTTCCAACCTCTTGGCGTCCACCAAATGGCTCGACCAACCATAGAATTCATAGGTTAAATTACTTTTTCAGAAATTACAATACTTCAAGGTATCACAAGGGATCTACATTGATCTAAGTGCGACGGTAACAAAATCACAGTCAGCCCATATAACCTAACCTAACCTAACCTCTTGGCGACTCCTGGTTGTAGAGATAGGCTGAATGATGTTTCATCTCCATTAAGAATCTTGAGGGGTCTTCTAAAATACCGGCTGCGTCAATCTCTTGTAAATACTCATACGTCCCGATCGCTCGTCCCCTGTTGTTCTGAGTCCCTCAGTTCATAATGTAATGTGACATCTTGAAAAGGTCTAGTAATACGTTTTCCATTGTAAGCTATTTTTGAAAGCAGTCAAGATAGACGTTTGTCACCAAGAGGTCTGTGCGCTTCTGAGGAAAGCCACACTTGGCAAGGTATATGAGCCACTTAACAAGATTGTGTTCTCCGGCTAAGTTAAAGACAGTTTACGGTCCCATTTTCTTTGCTTCTCTACAATTCTACCATGGATACGATCTTGTAGTCGCTACCTCGAGGGACCCTGTATGCTTCTCTGATCGGCCAATTGTGCTGTTATTTTTACTAATACGTTCGAGGTACTTGTGGAATTCGCGTTTTACTTTCTGTTCGGAACTACCCATTTTTCAGAGTGCTGGAATGTTAAGATATTTTTTGAAATTAAGCTTTTCTTCACAGTACCTATTTATGTTGTTAAAGAAACAAATCATTTGCAAATCTTGTCTTCTTAAGTCGGCCCTTACGTTTATTAAAGCGGCTGACTACTGAAAATACATTTTAAAAAAACCTTTTTTTGCGCCAATCAAGAGAGAATACAATTTCCATTAAAAATTAATAAGAAATAGAAGGTTTCAGCCAGAGTATTTCTAATAATGAGTAGGGACACTCTCCACGTGGTTAATTTTTGTTTAAATTTTTGGATCCCGTTAAATAGATGGCAATGTAAGGTGTTATAGTAAGAAGGAGATAAAACAAAAGGAGCATTGTTTTGGCAGTTGTCATTGTCATAGAAAACTTATTCATTTCAACCCTCTAGAACTAGAACACTAATACATACACAGACCATTGGCCGCTCCATTAAAAAAACATTATGTATTTTATGTATCGTACACAAGAAAACAAATGTGTTAGGGCTCGTATTGTTTGTTGTGAACTCTTTCTTTCTTTCGAATTTTTTTAAACCTAATACTTTTGAACTATTCTCTCCTACTAGAGCACTAATACATACACAGACCATTGGCCGCTGGGGGGGGGGGGGTTAACCCCCAAAACCCCTACCTGCGTTCGCCCCTGATGTTAGATATAAAACGTGTGTTTCAAATTGATGAGTTTTCTTGTGCATGCCGGTGAAAAAGAAGGTAAACTAAAACTCTTTATCCAAAAAGTAAAAAAAAAAAAATATTTGTTGAAAGTGTGAAGAAAAGGGTAAGCCTTTCCTTGAAAATTGCATTCAATATTCATTGTGAATTGTTTTATTTTGGTAAAAACAAAAACATAAAATGAGGAGTTTAAGGGAGTGAGAAAAACGGATCTGAAAAAACGTCTGACCATATTTCACGTTGTTTGAAATATTTTTTTCCAAAAAGAATTAAAACATTTATGTCTTAAGCTATGATTACACGGTCATCGAAATCGGTCAACGCGTTGACTCTCTGACGTCACAAAAAATACATATTTTGTCTGTCATCTCACCATCAACTTTTACAGTGTCAATGCATAAAACATTGACTATCACACGATTGACACTATTGGGTCAATGTTGTCCCAAATTACGTTGACGCACAGGTGTGTCAACGTGACTTTTACTTATCAGTGTCAACGCATTGACTCGCAAAACAAAACAAATCATCAAGATCACACGGTTTGACACAAAGCAAAAAGTCGTAGCCGTCAAGACAAGTCAAGATTATTTTGAGGAAATAAAATAAATATTGTATATTTTTTTCGTGCTTTTTTCCTCTTTCTTTAATTACTTCGAAACAATATTATGAAAACAACATTTTTATATTACTACTAGCAGTTGCCCGTGACTTCGTACGCCTGTCCCTCGTCCACCGGCCAAATGGAGGTGCGGATCTAGAATTTTATTCCGGAGGGGGTCACAGGATAGCAAAAATTAAAAATAACAAGAATAATCAAATAAATAAAGCAGGGAAGGTTAAAACGGTTAGACAGTTTTCATAAATTCACCTATTCAGAAGTTATGAGCAAAATTAATTTTCCATACGTTTTTGAAGAAATAAAAACAAAGAATACATTTTCGAATGAATAAATCAAATTTGACAGAAAAAATTAAACTAGCTTCCCGATCCACCGTTTCTTTGTTTTAAACACCCAATTAAATATTTTCTTAGAGCCAGTTCGTAATAAGGTTTAAAGTCAATTAAAAAAGGTTTTCATTGTGGTATTAAATTAAATGTTCATGTGCCATAATTAAACAAGTAGTTAGTGAGAAATACAAAATTTCAATCAATTATAAGAAATATCTATTATAGGAAGTATCCATAGCGGTGACGTGAAATTACGCACGACGAAATAAGCTATTTTCTGAAACTGAACATCTCGCAACACAGTTGGATGTGGAGTTTAAAGTACCACGCGTTGTTTCTCGTCAAAAACATCGAGATAATCACCAACAGAATCAAACCCCGGAGGAATATTTCAGGAGAGCAATTTACATTCCTCTGTTGGACAACGTTGTGACGGACCTCAACGAAAGGCTCTCTCCAGACGTGATAAAGTTTTTTGGGTTGAGAGTGTTTCTGCCTTGGACTTGCTATACAGCCGAGGACATTGAAGAAGTTCAGCTTGTAGCAAAAACGTACCAGAAGCTTCTAAACTCTCCCCCTTCGAGCGTTATTGCCGAATTTGAGTTGTGGGTAGCTAAGAGAAACCGAATTGTTGAAAACGGCAGTGAACTCCTAGATTCGGTTCCTCTCGCCCTTGATGGTGTGATGGTAATTTATCCGGCTATTAATACACTGCTTACGATTTTGGAAACGCTCTCTGTTACTGGACCCACTGCAGAAAGGAGTTTTTCAAGTCTCTATCGCCTCAAAACTTGGTTAAGACAGACTCACCGGGCTTGCATTGCTACACATCAATGGTAACATCGAATTAGACAACGATGCGATCATTAACAAATTTGCGAAACAAAATAGAAGATTACATTTTGTGTTATAAATTATGCTTTGGTTGGAACTTTTTTTTTCAGAGGGCAAAAGAGTAACTTAATTGTGATCGTTTGGTTAGTTCTCGGTTCTTTAGTTTGCAAAAACTAGGTTTTGTTCGTTTTTTTTTTTTTGTTATTCGGTTTGCAAAATATTGGTTCACCTTTTTTTTAAGTACAGCCTGTTTGGGGGGGGTCATGACCCCCCGTGACCCCCCTCTTAATCCGCGCCTGGCCAGATGTGCGTCTAAGTTGTGTATCATGCGCCCTTCGGAATTTTGTTTTGAGGTTATTTTAAAATTGTATTCAGAAATGAATATTTTTTTCCGTTTTTGCAACATTTCTCTCCGACGACGCACGGTTACCTCGCTATTGCCGATTATGTGCTTAAAGACCGTGTGTGAATTAGGTTTGTTCAATGTGCGCTCTGGGTCGCTCTCTGGCGCTCTGATTTCGCACTAAGCTGTTCGATGTCGCTCTTTTTTCGCCCCGGTGCATTTACACCGTGTTCGATGTGTATCTAGTGCTCGCACCGGGAGCGCTCTGGATCGCCCCAAGTTTTCTTCGGGGTGAGAATTTTGGAGCTATTCCAATCAGCTGTTTCTATACAACAAAGAAAAAAAGCACAGAGCGCTACTAATGCGTTCGATGTGAAACCAAAACCAGAGAAATTTTTCAGTTTTTTGACAGCTCCATTCAGGGAAGTGACAAGCACCAGAGCGCCCCGGCTCTGGTCACATCGAACGAACCTATTATTGCAGCTGTGCTGCTTTTTGTAGGTTAAATAAGTTCAAATTTTGACGTTCTCTCTTTTCCTCATGAATGATAGAGAAGTTTGCTTCTGTTTTGTTGTTTTGCGCTTCGTAAGAGAACATACAATACAAGCTTATGTAAAAAACATGCTTCTTTGAAAAGATCTCAGGATGGCGCCACCCAGCGTATGATTTCCAGCTTAAAGCTGTCCTAGAACGAATAGCTTCCGACATTTGTGCGTTTAACCAAACAAACCCATCAACATTCATATAATTATGTTTATATAAAAAAATACAAACTAAAGAAAATATTTATTAAAAAAAAATATACTTTTAAATATTCATGGTTAAAAAAAGGTTTAGAAAGCCTTGGATGATTACATTGCATCCATGACGTTCTTCAAATCGTCCGAATTCAAATATCTTAGTATATTGTCAACGCATACATGCGGCAGTTGTAAGTGATATTTGAAAAAGTCCTCTGCATCGCCAATTAGAGCGCGTCTCTGGAAAGCATTTCGCAAACGGCCTAGAATAATCCGCGCATATATTGGGAATTCAGTTGAAAAGTAATCGGATTGAAAATGTGTAATGAGGTCTTCATTTTTAACATAAAGTGCCAAAGAATGAATACTCCTCGTCATCATGGCGTAACAAGTCAATTTATAACCGGGCAACTTCTCAGATTTCAACCTTTCAATTTCCTGTTTGCAATTTTCAATGTGTAATTCCATATCCATCAGATCAGTGGTATATAATTTTGATAACGATGATTGTAAATCCTTGGCGTTGTAAAAGTTGATAGCATCCAGTGCGAATGCGTGCTCCAAGCAGATGGATAATATATCATTTCGTAGAAATCTTATTTGTACGATAAGTTTTTCACTAAACAAAAAATCCATTGGTGTTTTGTTATTTGTATTCTTGATGTCAATGTCAGCACCAAATTCAAGAAGTAAATTTGCTATGTCTGATTTTGCTGAATCAATTGAATTGTGGAGAGCTGTACACCCATCGCAATCTTGTGAATTAACGCTCGCTTTATTTTCAAGCAATAATTCAACCGATGATCTCTCGCAACAACTCGCAGCATAATGAATTGCTGTCCTGCCATTTTTATCCCTTAAATTAACATCAGCATTATGTTCCAAGAAAACCTCAATTAAATTTGTGCCGGTTTTTTGACATGCGACATGAAGCGGGGTTTCTTTTGATTTTGTATTTGCTGAATTTACATTAGCCCCAGCGGCCAAAAGCATTTTGGCTATCTCTACCATCTGTTTATCATACCGTGAATCATTCCTTGAATTTTCCCCAAAAATGTGTAACGCAGTTTTGCCCACGTCATCAGTGGCGATCTGGACATCAGCTGCATGGAAAATGAGTAGTTTAGTCAACTCTACATTGAGGCCTTCAACTGCATACAGCAAAGGAGTCATTCCAGATTCATCTTTGGCATTAACATCTGCTCCATAGGTGATTAAGACTTCGGCTGATTTGATTTATTTTCTTTTGACAGCAAGGAATACACTAGATCTCATTACGTCCAAATTTACAGTCAAATCTACTCTGTACTTTAAAATGTGTTCAATTATTTGAATATACCCATTTCGTATTGCAATGTACAAAAATTCAATACAAAAACAATGCTTTAACGGAATATTGATCATCTCTTCAGATAAACTTTTAAATGATTGTTCAGTTCTTTGAATTTCACCTTGTGGATCAGGAGAGCGAGTTAAAATTTCCTCAACTGTTCTCGATAATCCATTTTCTAGTGCCAAACTAAGAATGGTTTTCTCATTGCTAAACTCATCGTTATGTTTAGCTCCTCGGTGTATCAACATAAGTGCAGCATCTTCCTGTTTATATAGTATTGCCAAGGAGAGTGGGGTAAATGAATTTTTTGCACGTACATTAATATCAGAATTGTAATTAAGCAGCAAATTAATTACTTGAACATTTCCAATTTGGCTTGCAAAATGGAGAGGTGTCAAGCCATTTTCAGTCATTAAATCAACACCAGCTCCATTGCTTAAGAGAAATTCTATGATGTCTATGTGTACTTCTTCAGATGAGAAACAGGCACAGTGAAGTGGTGTATATCCTTTCTCGAAGCCGACAGTAGTAACCGTGTTGACAGAAACCCCGTTTTGCAAAAGCATTTTAATTATTTTCACTGAACGTATTTTAACGGCAGTATGAACATGAAGTAGACTTCTTCCTCTATCGTCAGAAAATAAAAGAGCACCTCGTTCTAATAACAATTCGGTTGCATATTCTCTCCTACTTTCAATAGCATAAACGAGGGGAGAAACCCCATCATCATCCTTTCCATTTATATCAGCACCGCTGTTAAGGAGCATTTTTATAATTTCCAATTTACCCATCCTTGCAGCGAAATGAAGTGCTATTGAATCGAATGCTGAGTTTGAATTGAACCCGACATGGAGAAGGAATTTCGTTATTTCTTTATTGTCGCATCGAATTGAACAACGTAGCAATGCTTTAACTTGATAATCACTACATTTTCGAATTGAAACTAATGTTCTTAACTCGTCTACATTAATTTTAATAAGTCGCAACAAATAAAAATGAAACTGACCTTATTGTTGCCTGGCTGAACTGAACAGCATGTGACTTGGAGTTGGCCGTTAAAGAGTTCTGGAATACGACATAAGAGGTAACAGACCTGGATAAAAAAAAAAGTTTACTAATAATACGTCCGAGGATTTTAACACTGATCAGTTATAACAAGATGGGAAAGCTTGCTGTCAAAATGATATTTGCCTACGAACTAAAAAACAGGTTAGCTGTGAAAGTATGCGTGTAATACAAACTAAAAAAGCAGGTTAGCTGCAAGAGTATGCGTGTAATTGTAATAATGACACAACTGCCTACATAATAAAAAGCAATTTTGCTGCAAGAGTATGCGTGTATGAAAAAAATTTACTCTACCGCCGAATCAGCAATTAGTGCAGCACTACGTAGTACATCAAATTTAAATAAAACTGTTCCTGGTAATCCAGAATTATTTGCAGAAGCTAAGATCAGCCTTACAGGATTTTGTCAAAAAATTGAAGGTGAATGGGTAATAAGCAGCGGCGAACGCAGGTAGGGGTTTTGGGGGTTAACCCCCCCCCCCCCCCCGAAATGTGAGAATAATGTGCAGTAAACAAATATCCATTATTGTTCAAAAGAAAAAAGTACAGAAACGGTACAAAATAAATTTCCAACTCTAATTCTCAAACTATGTTAACCGACAATTTTTAATCTGTTTCGATTGGTGGGTTCCAAATAACTGGAGCTGCGACGAAAATTTACAAAAATTCACTTATCTGCTCGCAAATACATTGCATCGGTCGTTTCGAATCTAACGGGGGTTGCGAACAAAATCTACGAAAAAAAACCATCATAGCCACACCAAATCACACATAATAAAAGGAAGCCCTAAACTAAACGACGAACATGCTCGTGTTCGCCTTAAATTCGTCATAATAGGTAGATGGTTCGGTGTTGCCAAACATTTTCGATTTTCTCATTTTCGTAGGTTTCGTTGTTCACATGTAGGGAGATAGTCGAAAGCAAACCTAATTTTTTCTATGAAATAACCATTGGCGCAGTGACTTACCTTCTCTTTTTGACACATCCTCACACACACCTTAAAGAATCAACACGTACGAATTACGAAATGGATCGCCAATTTTGTATTCGCCGTGTAGGGAATAATGCAAACGAGCATGTTGTGTGTGTGCCGTTGCCCTACAAGGCTGAAACCTTCTATTTCTTATTAATTTTTAATGGAAATTGTATTCTCTCTTGATTGGCGCAAAAAAAAGGTTTTTTTTTTAAAATGTATTTTCAGTAGTCAGCCGCTTATATAAACGTAAGGGCCGACTTAAGAAGATAAGATTAGCAAATGATTTGTTTCTTTAACAACATAAATAGGTACTGTGAAGAAAAGCTCAGTTTCAAAAAATATCTTAACATTCCAGCACTCTGAAAATGGATAGTTCCGAACAGAAAGTACCTCGAACGTATTAGTAAAAATAACAGCACAATTGGCCGATCAGAGAAGCATACAGGGTCCCTCGATGTAGCGACTACAAGATCGTATCCATGGTAGAATTGTAGAGAAGCAAACAAAATGGGACCGGAAACTGTCTTTAGCTTAGCCGGAGAACACAATCTTGTTAAGTGGCTCATATACCTTGCCAAGTATGGCTTTCCTCAGAAGCGCACAGACCTCTTGGTGACAAACGTCTATCTTGAGGGCAAACGTAGGACTGCTTTCAAAGATAGCCTACAATGGAAAACGTATTATTAGGCCTTTTCAAGATGTCACATTACATTATGAACTGAGGGACTCAGAACAGCAGAGGACGAGCGATCGGGACGTATGAGTATTTACAAGAGATTGACGCAGCCGGTATTTTAGAAGACCCCTCAAGATTCTTAATGGAGATGAAACATCATTCAGCCTATCTCTCAAACCAGGAGTCGCACAGAGGTTAGGTTAGGTTAGGTTATATGGGCTGACAGTTGATTTTGTTACCGTCACACATAGATCAATGTAGATCCCTTGTGATACCCTGAAGTATTGTAACTTCTGAAAAAGTAATTTAACCTATGAATTCTATGGTTGGTCGAGCCATTTGGTGGACGCCAAGAGGTTGGAAAAATCTTTATACTGTACAACATGGAAACGAACATGAGACGATCACTGTACTTTTTCACTTCAGTGACGACACCTTTGCTTGTGTTTCCCTATGTGCTCCCTCCTCAAACTGTTGCAAAAAGTGTGTCGGATAAATGGGTCTTACCTCTTAGGTATATCTGAAAGTAGGTGGATACAATCCGACACGTTTTTTCAATATGTGGCCAATATAGTTTCAACGAACGGATTATGGAAAGTAATATAAAAAGCTCAGGACTGCTTTAGGTCGATGGCCACAAATCCCTCCTTTCAATGGAATCAAGCGACTTCTGTGTATTAACGAAATCATCTTTTACGCTTTTTTACCCAATTTAACACATAATACAAGATTGTTTTTAATTAATTATTTGTTGTATGTTGTCTTTTATTTATTTGGAAATTTTTTAAAAAAGGTTTGTTAATACATTTAAGATTTAACAACGGCTTATAAATTATAAATAATTAATTTACTAAAGGGAGCTGACTACTGACAACTCCCGTGGCCGACTACTGGAATTTAAGCAGATAGATCCTAGTGCTGGAGCTAAAGATGGAAGAACACCTAGAAGCATGGCTGTAATATCAGAAGAACGTAATAAAGATAAAAACAAGCAATAAAGAAAAGTAATAAAACTACTTTCCAATGCAGAAGGCTCGCTCAAAAATAGCAAGTAATATCAAAGATGGGTTGGGGCCAAAATCCCGAAAATCAAAATCCCAAAAGCCCAAAAGCCCGAAAACCCAAAATCCCGAAAACCCGAAATCCCGAAAACCCAAAATCCCGAAATCCCGAAATCGAAATCCCGAAAAATTATATAAAATGAAAAATTTGCGCAAATTTGCGCAAATTTTTCATTTTATATAATTTTTCGGGATTTCGATTTCGAAATGCTTTGCAGAAGCATAATAGCATCAAATCAAACTGTTTCTTATATAAGATCGGGAATTGCAAAGACAACCTACCATTTTTTTTTTTTTAAGGTCACCAATAAAAAAAAACCTTAGAAAATAAAGTCCGTTAGATTCTCTTCTTATGTTAAGAAGAATGTTTATGTTACAGTTTTTTTACTTCAAATTCACCCTTTTACAAATCAAATTCACCTTTATACAAATCAAATTCACCCTTTTACAAATCAAATTCACCCTGTAATTAATGTGTCATTTCATTATTTCAATATGAGAGGAAAAGTCCACCACAAAATAGTTGAACACTCTGCGGTGAATACCTATGTGTTTTGTAATTTTTTGTGTGGATTATTTGAAGAGCTACAGAGACAACATTTAAGCCATGTGTGGTTAATACTTGATAATGTAAGTATTCACAAAACGGAAGAAGTTCAAAACCTTGTTGATCAAACAACTCAAACGCTTCATTTTTTACCACAGTACTCCCCAATGCTAAATCCAATAGAAGAAGTTTGCTCGAAAATTAAGTTTGGTTGACATAATAGACACTGCTGTCGAGACGGTAACTTCCGAAAATTATCACAATTATTACATGAATATGTATGCAAAGTTACCCGCTGCAGCTGCAGGAAAATTTGTTATATTATTAACCATAATGTTTGAATAAAAATGGATTCAATTGTCTTAAATAAAAACGATCCTTTGTGATTTTATTTTTACAAATACATACTATCTTCATTATAAGTACAGGGTGAATTTGATTTGTAAAAGGGCGAATTTGATTTGTAAAAGAGTGAATTTGAAGTAAAAAACTGTATAAGATTTTTTCTTAAATTGTGCGATTATACTTTTGAAATGCAGAAAAAAGCTGGTTTTCATTTCTAAACATTAGAAGGGAAAGTAACGGAATATCTTTTTTATTTCAATTTTCTTATACTCGTATAATGATGGTCTTAAAGAAAATGTTGAGTTCTTTATTCTTTCTTATTTTGAAATAAATTTCAGAAATTTAAGCAAATTTCTGGATTTTGTCCATTCGGGATTTTGGGTTTTCTGGATTTTGGGTTTTCGGGATTGTGGGTTTTCGGGATTTTGGGTTTTCGGGATTGTGGGTTTTCGGTATTGTGTGTTTTCGGGATTTAGATTTTCGGGATTATGTCCGTCTCCCATCAAAGATATATTGGAGTGATAAGGATCTGCAGAAGAGTAATACGAATTCAAATAGTAACTACCACAGCAAAATATAGAAACTTTTATACCAGTAATTTGCAGTTATTTTACAACAAAAATCCCAATTACAGTAATTATTACTATAGTAATCCAAACCGTAGCATTGATATGGTGGTAATCCAAGTTAGACTCAAGGGTACAATTTCACGATAAACTTATTGAATATGGTTTAATGGAAAAAGTGTTAGCTTGAGGAAAGGGTAAAAAATCTTTCTTAGGAATTGGATGAGCTTAAAGCTGATTTTAAGTAAATATTATTCTTCTACTTTAGGTGTATAAGGATCAGATTGAGATTTACGATCCTTCCAGTTTTTGATGTATTGCTCGACTAATGGAGGATCTCCTGTTATAATTAGTAAATTCTCAGAAAGATTGAAAGACCCAGTTATAATTTTTTGTTTATCAATAATCATGACCTTATTGTGAGCGATTGCTGGTTTGAAATCAATATAAATCTTAATACCTTGCTCGAAAAACTCATTGATGACACTATATTTTGAATGGATTTGCAAGACGCACCTCGTTTTTTCTAATCATGAAAAAGTACATCCTTTCAATTGACGGCGGAGGCATTAGAGGCATCATACCAGCCATTATTCTAGCAGAAAAAGAAATAAGAGCAAGAAGAGCTATAGCTGAAATCTTTGATCTTATGGCAGGAACCTCAACGGTGGAATTGTTATTTATAGCAGGATTATGTAAAAAAAAACAAAAATGAACGGTGAAACACTCAATATCCAATGATTTAGTCGAGCTTTACCAAAAATACGGGTCATATATTTTTAAGTCTTCATTCTAAAGGAGATCTATATTATCTTGGTTTAACTGTGCACAATATCCACACAAAAACATCGAATGGCTGCTTGTGCATATGCAAGTAAATAAATAAATAGAGTGGCGCGACAGCTCTTGAAGAGCCAAGGCCTAAGTCTAAGTGGCTTACTCTCATCAACAATTCTCTGAGTACGTGTAAAGAATTGAGGGGACCTACAATTTAACGCCGATTCCGAACGGCAAAGTTGAGAAGCACCTTTTCATGACAGATTGATACTCTTGGAAGTTTTGTCAATTCTTCGCAAGAGGCAGTGCCCGTGAAAGATGAAATAAAAACTTGGCCTGAGAAGGACTCGAACCAACGGCGTTCTGCTTAGCAGTCAACGCACTTACCAACTTAGCTACGGGCAACTGCATATGCAAGTGGTAAGAGATAACAGTAGACGCTCGATATAGTGAAGTAATAAAAACCAGCCATGGTCACTATTTCGAGATTGTTCACTATTTCGAACGGGAGGCTAGAAACGCTTTCCAAAGTTAAATTTGATCAAAAGTTGTTGTTCAGTGTGAAGATAAATATATTTATTTAATCGATAAACAAACATTTTCTACCACTGAAAATTCGGATGTCCTCAAAGTTTTTCTTTTCCCAGGGCCACAATAAGTCTGAGTCGCAGTAGCTGTTATTTTGTCCCTGTTTTTATATATGGAACTTAGGGTGGATCTGGCTTTTCCATATTGTTGGGCCAAAAACGTTGCAGAAGTAGGTACCTGTAGCAAATGTTAAATGTACTTAAAGTTAACAATAATATCTTAACTGCTGACAGCTCCTTTAATACCTCAGTTTTTCAAGCAATGTTAAATGCTTTCAGGCCATTATAACTTGACAATACATTAAAATTTACCAGATATATCCTTACGCACAGGAAATCCTAACAAAAATAAGAATATTACACAAATTTCAGCATTTGGTCGACTTTTTTTCCTGACTATGTACCTACTTTCTTATGTGATTTAGTGTGAGATATACCTACATGAGTGAACGGTAAAATTTGTTCAAAGGCAGTCGATATGCTGTAGACGCATTGCAGCTGCAATATTCCTGAGAAAATATATGTGTTCACTATATCGAGATTGTTATTGTTCACTATTTAGAGTAGTGCATGTAAAATTTTGGGTGTTCACTATACTGGATAGTTCACTCTACCGAGATTCACTATATCGAGCGTCTACTGTATTTCCAAATGATGATATTGTACTGTTATCGATAGGTACTGGAAAAACAGATAGAAGCATAGAGTATGCCAATTAAAAGATATTTGGAAAAATAGGCTGGATAAAACCACTACTACATGTGATGTTTGCTTCAAGTTAAGATGCAGTAGACTATCAACTTAATGAAGTTATAGCTGATAAATATATACGTATACAATCGCAATTAAAAATAGCATCACCCGACATAGATAATATTACATCAAAAAATATCAAATCTCTTCAGCAAGAAGCAAAGGCAATGATAGAGGATAATCAGAAAGTGATAGAGAAATTCTGTATAGATATATTAAATACTAGCTGACCCGGCAGACTTCGTACTGCCTACTTAAATGCAATAAAATCCTTTTAAAATGGTTTGTAATGTGGCATTGTTTTGTTCCTACATATTTTATAGTCTGGCCAAAAAATTCTGTTGAACAGAAATATGATAAAAAAAAACATAATATGTATAAGCATTTAAAAATAAGTAATCTCTTTATTGTAATCATGAAGCGTGGTTGTTACGCTGCACAATATTTTTTTCTTTCTCTCTCTCTCTAGCGATTGCGGGAGCGGGGTTAGGAGCGGGTGCGTGAGCGGATGCAGGATTGACCATACACTGATGAACAGAAGCGACGACGAGATTGTTCCAGAGCCAGGCGACCAATACTGTTTAGCCTGTCTACTGAGCGGCAAAGCAATTTTGTCAGGAAAAATAAATAAATCAAGTAACTCCAACAATAAGTTGTATGTTTACGAGAACACTTTATTAGAACAACTGCTTACAATTTCTAATTTGCTTCGCCCTTTTATACTCTAGAGCTGAAGCATTTACTGTCACAATTCTTAGAAAATTTTATACAATATTTTTTTTATGATAGTTACAGTGTTTTGCAAAAATCTTAATTACAGGGTAGTGAAAAAATATGATTATAGAAAGATGGGTGTTACAATCTCCCCCTGCAAAAAAATTATATAATTTTAATTACAGAGTAGTGAAAAAATATGATTATAGAAAGATGGGTGTTACAATCTCCCCCTCTGCCTCATAGAACGTCTCGGAAATGGGGCAGCACTAGATGAGTTAGTTTCTGGTGAAGACATCTTTCTCTGAGAGTCACGAACAGTCATCTTTCTCTTATTCATAGGCTTGGGTTTCGATGGTCTTCCTCTTTTTCTGAAAGATACAAGTGGTTTAGGAGTAGGAAATTCACCTGAATCTCCCAAAAATTTATATAGCATGGAAACGTGGTAGGTACCCAAGGGTACATTAGGATCATCTTCTTTAACAATGGTGTATGTAGTTGAACCTTTCTTTTTAGTAATTACATAAGGTCCATCTCTCTTTGGTGCTTTCTTCGATGTAAATCCCGACGAGGCATTACTTATGGGGTATTCCATTTCATTCTCCCCCTGGAGTAAAACAGCACCGATAGCATAGCTGCTGGCATCGGTTTTAAGTTGCACTTTTCTGGCTGCGGATATTTGATAGGGTGAGATTGGTTTATGGGATTCGGTATTGATTTTGTGCTCTACGGAAGCAATTGGTGTGGTTATTTCTCCAAACAAGTCAATATGGGTAGCTAGAACTTCCTCCAGTTCTCTTTTTCCAGGTCCACTGATACCACAAGCTTCTTCAGGTCTAAGTTTTATGTCCATGAAGTTGAGTGTGAACCATTCGTCTTGACTTGAATCAACTCGTGTTGGTGTAGCGAACAGATCACTCGTTCTTTCAGGTGTCTTCATCTCTTGTGGAATAGTTCTTGGTATAGGACTAAGTGTTTGATGACTCTCTATCCAAGTGAGATAAGCAGATATCTCCTCAAGTTTTTCATCATTCGCAAAAATTTGCTGGTGGTTCGGTTTCTCCTTGGTTTGCGGATGTTTAAAATAACTGACGGTTTGGTTGATTTCGTTATTCGATACCTTACATTTCGTAAGTTTGAAATCGAAGACAGTCGTGGGATCATCAATGAAATTAAAGGTTCTTTGAGCGATATTGAGAACTAACCCACATTGTTCCAGGAAATCGATTCCTAGCAAAGTGCGGTTACTTTTTGCTTTAGGCAGAACAATGAATCGAATTTTTCTTAGCCTTTTTCCAATTATAATGTCCACAATTGTTGAATAAACCACTTCTTTCTTCGTGATGCCATCGGCCAGAGTCACTTCGGCAATCACTTTTTGGAACGGACATTCTTTCTTTAATAGTTGTTGATAAAGTGTTGCTCCTGCAACACTAGTCCTGGCTGCAGTATCGATGTAGGCCTCACCTTTTAGTCCATTGATGTTTATATCGATCGTGGGCACATTTCTTCCGATGATTGTAGACTCAATCAAGTTGAAGTCTAACATAGCAGGGCTGTTGGCATGTTTGTTGCTACATTAAGGACAGTTTGATCTGTAGTATCCAGCAGCTCCGCAACCGTAACAATTCAAACTTGGTTTCTTTTCTTCGTTGGTATTGTTTGCAGATTTCTTGAAACATTGTTCTGCTAGATGCCCTTGCTTCCTGCAATACGTACATCTCTTCTTTTTAAGTTCCTCAACAGGCTTTTCAAATGGTCTTGCTTCTTTCTTTGTGATTTCGGCTTCTCGAGCTTCACTTAATAGTTCTTGAAAACTTTTAATTGAGTTTCTGGGAACTCTATCTCTGATATGAAGTAAGATTTGACCATAAATCATATTAATCATAATGTCTTCTGAAATTTCATCTGTCAATTGAGAAAATAGAGTTCTTTTCTTGCAAATGAACTCATCGATTGAATCTGTTACTTTCTGTTTGTCTTCAAACAATTCCATGTAAATTCTCCATGATGGTTTCGGTGGGGCGAACGATGAACGCAATAATTTGATAGCGTCGGCAAACGATTTTGCTTCACTTCTTACGCCTTGCCACCAATTCGATGCGAATCCTTCCAACAGAAGTGGTAACCCTATTAAGGCATTGGCATCAGTAACATTTTCGGCGTTTTTGTAAACTGTTATCGTGGCTATAAAATCCTCCAATTTGGATGTATTTCTTTCGCCATCAAAGCGGGCGGTGCAACGGCTGAAAGTGCCTTGACTTTCTTTTACACCTATGGCAGCTACCAAACGTATAAGCTGGTCTTCTGAGAGCGAAATGGATGGGGATGCATTGGTTGCCATGGTTGATGTTTTAAAACTTTGCGGCAGCTTTCCAATAACTGTTGAATTAACAACAGAAGAATATTCAGCTTCGGATACGTATTCAGAAGAATCTGAACCAGATGAAGAGTCTCTTTCTGAGTGTCGTGTTTCGCGTTTTGTTAACAGACGGACACTTTTTCGCATACCTAATCGAGTTCGATTGTTGAAAAGTGTTGATTTATCTTGAAACTGGTTGTATTTTTTTTTATATGTAAAAAAAAATTTGCAAAAAAAAATTGTTGTGCACTTAATCAGGTGCTACTGTACTCCAAACAACGTGTATGTGTCTTGTACAGACTGACGTTTAAGGCGGTATATTTTTTTTTAATAAATAAAAAAAAGTTGCAAAAAAAAATTTGTATACTTAAGCGGGTGCGACTGTATCAATGTTGACAACTTAACATCTGCCACGTGGCCCCACGTTGGGCGCCAATTGAAGCGTGGTTGTTACGCTGCACAATATTTTTTTCTTTCTCTCTCTCTCTAGCGATTGCGGGAGCAGGGTTAGGAGCGGGTGCGTGAGCGGATGCAGGATTGACCATACACTGATGAACAGAAGCGACGACGAGATTGTTCCAGAGCCAGGCGACCAATACTGTTCAGCCTGTCTACTGAGCGGCAAAGCAATTTTGTCAGGAAAAATAAATAAATCAAGTAACTCCAACAATAAGTTGTATGTTTACGAGAACACTTTATTAGAACAACTGCTTACAATTTCTAATTTGCTTCGCCCTTTTATACTCTAGAGCTGAAGCATTTACTGTCACAATTCTTAGAAAATTTTATACAATATTTTTTTTTTATGATAGTTACAGTGTTTTGCAAAAATCTTAATTACAGAGTAGTGAAAAAATATGATTATAGAAAGATGGGTGTTACAATCATAAGTATTAACAAAAATCATTGTAGTGCTTTGTGATATACGATGTTTTTTGTTTGATTATCTGGCGCATAGACAAACAAATTTGACGGTTTTCCAACACGGGAACAGGCAACATACAATTCACCATGTGAGAAACATGGGTTTTCTAGATTTAAACACTTAATGATTGCCCTTGGGACTTGTTTATGGTCATAGCAAAAGCAAGCCGATTTGGAAACCCACTTTGAAATTTTCCATTTGAAAACCAATGCACATGCGATAATATGCAATTTTCCATTTTAAAACCAATGCACCTACCCTTTGAAAACCAATGAGTTTTCCCAGTACTTTCGTAAACCCATTTTGAAATTTTCAAGTTTCCAAATTTGCGCTTGTCCAATTCTGTGTCGCCAATAATAAATTTTCAATTTATGTACATAAATTATTTTAGATCTGACAAACATAATTTTCAATATTTGAAATTGATCATATTTTTTTTTTATTTTGATGGGGATAAGTTCTCGCCGTAAAAACCATCTTTGAACTTCAACGACCATTTAAAAAAAAAATGGCCAAATTGGTCCAGGCGTTGTTGAGTTATGCGCTTATATACACATTTTGCGATTCATTTTTATATAAAAGAAGATACATAGCTGGGCACCGTTAATCAAAAAGTTAACTTCGTTAATCGCTAATCCGTTAATTAAAAATTTAACTTCGTTAACAGTTAAAACGTTAAATTTTAGAAAAATTAACGCAAGTTAACGTTAATCGTTAATCCGTTAACACGCCATAAAAATTTTATTTTCTAATAAAAATTGGAATCGGAATAATAGTGACATTTCAAATTTTACTAGGGACCGAACCTCGCCAGCCCGGCGGCGCCGCACATTTCGACTAGCTCATGATTCGTATAAGAATTGTTGTTTTTTTCGCGAAGCCGCGGCGGTGAGCACGGTAAACCTTTCACCAACAACCCAAAAAAAAAATCTCACCCTGCATAGCTTAGGTAGCGCAAACAAATTTTTCCATTGGCAACCAACAACAGTATTTTTTTGCTGGCAATAAAGAAGCCATGAATTTGAAGAATTGAATTTGCGATTTCATATTTTGTATACATATAGCACCCATGGAGTCAACACATTGTGAATATTGTAGTTTTTTATTATTGAAGCAATTTTTCTAATCGGATAAGTATTTCCGAAAATTAATATTTATACGGCAGCGTTTGGTGGGTCAGCTAGTTATGAAATATTGTCTATGCTACTCCTGAATATTGTTTTTTTTTCACACCAACTATAAGATTCTTTGCACTATTGTTGAAATTATTGCAGAAATCATCATAATTTTCATTATATTAGACTTGTCTTACATTTTTGAGGTGCAGGGAAATTACTCCACGGGAATCTGCTCCACACGGGAATTTACTCCACTCAAAGCGAGAATTTGCTGCACTTTTTAAAGTGGAATAAATTCCCCCTGCCGGTGTGAAGTAACTGCACAATTTTTTTGGTGGAATTATTTCCCAGCATGAAACTGAGCTATACCGGTTTTTACGAGGAATGTTAGTAATTATAATGCAATCAATGTATGTGATAAATTCGACCAATTTAGGGAATATGAATATAATTTTACAAATTATACAATAATTATTTACTTTTTTGCACAGTCTAACTATGGTGGGACATTAAGTGGGAAATTCTATTTTGGGACTACCAACCTACTATGGTCGGTCATTAGTTCTGAAATTAAATTCGGGCTTTCTGACCTTCGTGACATTCTGTTATCAATAAATTGAGTGGAAAGTTTAACATACCACATGCTCTAAGTCTATGCGACGTTAAGAAAACTTTTCGCCATGAAAACGATCTTCTGAACTTTGGTGTTCGTTGAGAGTAGGGCATTCTACAAGCACACTGTACTTGAACCCAGTTTCATCTTTTTGCATCTTTTTGTCACCTAAGCTGAATTTTTTCCGCTCGCTTCACTCCTAACCAAACCAAAACGATTTTGAATGTGCCAGATCGTCATAATCTTCAGACAAAAGTGAAAAAAAGATGATCAAAATGAATCATTGCAATGCAGCACCTGCTTTCCAGACACAAGCGTGCATTACAAAGGTGCGTGATGGTTTCTTTGAAAAATTAAAGGAAACGGCAGCAGTTTTGAAAAATAAATTGCTCTGTCAATTTTGGCGACAAATAGTAAAAAAAATGGTCCTATTTATTTATAAGACTTTTTTTATAGTTTAAAGGAAAAAATCAAATTCTGATTCCATGTTAAAAAAAATATTAAAAAATAAGAAGTGCAAAAATTGTTTCTCACACTTTTTACTTTTAGTGGACTACTTTCTCACACAATTATGCAGTTAATTCCCACTCTCAGTGGGAATCTATTCCATTTTAAAAAGTGGAGCAAATTCCCACTTTGAGTGGAGTAAATTCCCATGTGGAGCAGATTCCCGTGGAGTAATTTCCCTGCACCCATTTTTGATTGCCATTAAAAAACCGCTAAGCGGATTTTGCTCAAAACCTAATCAGCTCTTAACAACACAATACCGCGTCGAATGAGACGCACATACGAACACACATACACAGACAGACATCATCATAAAAACGCTTAATTCGGATTCTAGTGACCTCGAAACATGGAGATATGCAAAAATTGGAGATTCATAAAATCGGGCCCATTACAATAACTTCCTCTGGGAAGTTAACAAGTTGCATGTCGTTGTGTTTCCTGAAGGATGTTGACTAATTTCTTATAAGTTATAAAAATAATTACCAATAATCTAATTTGAATGTGTATCTGTATGGTATTTGTGTTCGATTAACGATTAACGGACTTTGGAAAATTTAACGATCGTTAACATTTTTTTGAAGTTAACTGAAAAGTTAATCCGTTAATGGGAATGTTAACTTCGTTAATTAACGATTAACGGATTAACGAAAAAATGCCCGTTAATGCCCAGCTATGAGAAGATAAGATATAGCTATCCTCTCTAATATTTTAATATATTATTTATGAGTCAGTAAACTACTGCTGTTATTAACCACCCAGATTAAGTTTTGAAAGCACAATTTTCAAGCTCCTCAATAGATAAATCTGTTATTTTAGATATAGCATCAAGAGAAAAGTCAAACATACGTAAATTATTTGCAACTTTTATTGCCTGTGCCTCTACTTTATAAATCTTTTCTTTTTAAACTTGCTTTCCTTGCGATAAAAATTCTACCCATATATTATATCGAGTTCATCTCGTGATTCTTGATTGTCAATCCTTTTAGACTCTCTCACCCATGTTAATAGCTTGTTTTCTGCTTTATAATTATCTTCTTCATATCTCTTCATCAAATCTTCAGGATTAACTGATAACTTTTCTGCTATTTCCCATAATCTTTCGCTTAAAATAGTAACACTACCTTGTTCATAGTGATGTATTCTATATCTAGCTCTCTTGCTAAATCCTCTTGAGTATATCCTCTTATTATTCTCCATTTTTGTGTCTCTTGTCCTTCGTTTGAATGCTCAGAGCCTTTTTACTTGCGACATATAGAATATATGGCAAGTATTGAATTCGTACAAGAAAAAATTTGAGATGATGATGAGATATGACATTACGATGATAGAGAAGTCGAAAAAAGTGAGTCCGGCGATTCCGTCTGTCTGTCTGTCGGGAAGTTTACAGGCACCTACAGCCTTAACCACTGGTCCGATTGACTTCAAACTTGAAAATAAGAGGTTTGAGCAAAAACTCATATCCCAGTTTTTTAATTTTTTTTTAAGATCAAAATTTAAGGTAGTCACCATACGATTTTTATGGCAAAAAACCAAAACTTTAAATTTCTTCCAAAACGGTTCCTATGATTTTTTTTAAACTTCCTCGAATTTAATTTTTTTAAACTATCATGTATGTATGTCTTGGTGGGGGTTCTAATTCTTTTTTCTTTGAAAATGACTAGCAGCCAGGCTATTAGTATGTTTGATAGCACAATCAATATGCGCATGATGCTCAATATTCTATGCAAGCAATGTAATGGCCTTCATGTTTGCCATTTAAATACTCAAAGTCTTTATCCTAAGATAGATGAATTTAGATATGTGTTCGAGGGCTCCAATATAGACATTATCTGTGTATCTGAGACATGGTTGAAGGCAAGTTTATCTGACGTCCTGTGTAATTTAAAAGGATATGATTTGTTTCGTTCTGACAGAAGCGACCCAAGAGGTGGTGGGGTAGCGATCTACATTCGCAGTTCTATAAAATGCAGCTTCGCTACCAGATCTGATAGCAATTCCCCAATTGACTACTGCTTTATAGAAATTTTGAATGGTAGGAACAAATGTTTAGTAGGTGTGGTTTATCGCCCAAATAAGCATATTGATTTCTCGTCCATGTTCACAGTGTTAGAGAGTACTTCCTCCAATTATTCTGAAATTATCCTATGTGGTGACTTTAATTGCAATTTGCTAAATACAGAAACATCAAAATCATTTATTGAACGAATGAACAGTCTTAGTTTGTATAATAATAACTTTAGTAATCCAACTCACTTTACAAATGATAGTGCAACACTCTTAGACTTATTCTTTACCCATAACATCGATAATTTCTTGACCTATGACCAGCTTTCTGCATCCGCCTTTTCGAAATATGACTTAATTTTTGCAACCTTTGATTTTGTTCCCCCTTTTATTGCTACTACTTTTGATTATCGCGACTTTAAAAATATTGACTTAGCTCAACTTCATCATGACCTTTTTCAGATTAACTGGCAACAAATATATTTTATGGATTCCGCCGATAATCAAGTCTTATTCTTAGAAAATCATATTCGTAACTTATTCGATAAGCATGTGAAGCTTAAAACAAAGGTTGTCAAACACAAGCACAAGTCGTGGTTTTCCCTTGAAATAAAGGAACTGATGAAGAAAAGAGACTTAGCGTACAAACATTGGAAACGTTTTAGATTGACTGAATTTTATAATACTTTTCGTAACTTTCGAAACATAGTACGCATCAAAATCAGAGAAGCCAAAATACAGGTATTTTCAAATCATCTGAGAAAAGATTTACCTTCCAAAACACTCTGGAAAAATATACGTGATCTTGGAGTAGGACCACTGAAAGGAAAATATCCTGAAAACACTAACCCTGATGTTCTTAATGCTGACTGCGAAAATCCAGTTTGAGTGCTTTAATGAGATAGAAACATCAAATGTCATGGAACCAGTTGATCCGAGCTTAAACTATTTTGAATTTAATGCAGTTGTTGAAGCTGACTTAGTAGAAAACATTTTAAAAATTAAATCTAAAGCCATGGGGTTTGATGAAATTCACCCCTTGTTTATTAAAATTATACTACCTCAAATACTTCCCACCCTTACGCATATCTTCAATACTATCATAATGAC
Source organism: Sphaerophoria taeniata (assembly GCA_943590905.1). NCBI lineage: Eukaryota > Metazoa > Arthropoda > Insecta > Diptera > Syrphidae > Sphaerophoria > Sphaerophoria taeniata. The sequence goes on from OX016540.1 coordinate 269,220,754, forward strand.
AAGCTCTTATCCTCATTCTTGGAAAGTTGCAAAAGTTATTCCAGTGATTAAAAAATCTGCTACGCGCCTAACACCTCCCGAATACAGACCAATTTCGATTCTTCCTTTCATTTCAAAAGTTTTAGAAAAAATTTTACATAGCCAGATCTCGAATTTTATAAAAAATAACAATCTTTTATGTGCTAACCAATCTGGTTTTAGAGTAAACCACAGCTGCGTGTCTGCCGTCATTAAAGTAACTGACGATCTAAGATGTGCTATTGACCATGATCATGTATCATTTTTAGGTTTACTTGACTTCTCGAAAGCTTTTGATACAGTTAATCACAGTGTTCTTATATCCAAAATGAAAACGCTGTTCCATTTCAAAGATTCAGCTTGCAAGTTAATGTTCTCATACCTTTCTGGCAGAAAACAAGCTGTCGTAGTAGACAAACATGTTTCTGGATTACTGGATCTTTATTCTGGGGTCCCTCAGGGATCAATTCTGGGACCATTGTTATTTTGCATGTTTATGAATGACCTTCCAGCCCAGGTGCATAATTCGTCCATTGATTTGTATGCAGATGATGCACATTGAAAACGGTGCTTGCCTATTGAATGAAGACTTGGATAGAATTTATCGGTGGTCTGAGGCGAATAACCTGAGGTTGAACCCAGAAAAATCCAAATGCTTGGTAATCTATAAACAAAAGCTTGATCTCGGTTATTTTCCACCCATAAAAATAGGCAACCAAGTAGTCGAGTACGTTGATAAGGCAAAGAACCTTGGAATATGGTTTAATTCCACGCTTAGTTGGGATTGCCACATACAACATATTCTAGGAAAAATTTACGGGTGCCTACGCAGTCTTTCCTTTACACAGAAGCATACGCCACAACATATCAGACTTTACCTAGCAAAAACTTTAATTATCCCGATAATTACCTACGGATGCCAGATATTCTGCAGACTAAGCTCAGAAAGTAAAAGATACCTAAATCTTGCATTTAACAACATAATTCGATACGTGTACAACCTAAAGCGCTATGATCATATTTCGTCGTATAAGACAAATTTACTTGGATGTACCTTAAACGCATATCTAAGTTACTTTTTTTTTTATATGTATAATGCTCTAAACTGAATTAGCTTGTTATAATGTCACCATAATATATAATAATGTAACTTTTGCTCCTGTAGACTTAGGTCTATTGTAAAAGATGATCCGAAATAAACAAATCTATACAAATCTATACAAATCTTGTATTTTATGTAAAAAAAAAAAAAATTGTATTGCTCCAAAACGGTACCTCCCATAGAACCGTTTTTTTGTTATTAGATTTTCGCAAAAAATAAAAGTCCGATCAGTGTATTTTTTTTTTGAAAGTACGTATATATTTCCCAAATAATTTGTTGTATTCAAAAAAATTTCAAAATTTTTTTTGGATTTAAAAAAAAATATTTTAAACTTTTTTTCAAAATTGTGTATCTTAAAAACGGATCAATATTAAAAATCGAAATATACTCATAAAATGTATATTTACATATTCTTGAATACTGCATACCCAAATTAAATTTAAGACATTTTTGAAAAATTTTATATATAAAAAAATAATTTAAAAAAAACGGCTCCGACGATTTTCAAAAAAAAAAATTCAATAAATCAAAAATAAGGTTTAAATTTGTTTCGCTTTTAAATTTTTGGAATAAAATGTATTTACGAGGTATATTTTAAAATTTTAATTTTTTTTTTAATAAATTAAAAAAAATTGAAAAACCAACATTTTCTTAAGAAATCATATGACATCAATTTTTTTCCGATTGAATCCATTTTTGAGGTACATATTTCAATTTAAAATTTTATTTTTGAGTTTTTTTTTTATTTTTTTTATGATTTATAATTGAGAATACAGGAGCAAGTTCGTACGACCGAGTCGTGCACATTTTTTCTTCTTATTATCATATTCTTCAGTTGATAAGCCTGTTGCTCGATAGATAATACCATTATCAAACCCCACTTTCGCTAAGTTCTTGGTCATGCTTACCCTTGCAGCTTTTACATTATTTGCCTCTTCAGCTTGAATAAATCCAGTTAAGTCGCGAATTAACTTGCATGACTCTTGTCCCTTTATTTTTGCTATAAAGTTGTACATCCATTCTTTGTTAAAAGAACAATTTTCTCTCAGTACTTTTTGTCTAGGAAATAAGCTACCAACGTGAACTGATAATTCTTCCGCTATGACTTTTAATTTTGTAGTTGGAATGCCACATGTTCCTTGCTCATATCTTAGTATTGTATGATATTTTATGCCTGTTTTCTCTACTAAATCGTTTAGGCTAGGGTATACTTGTAGGGCTTTTTCTCAATTTTCTTAATTTAAATTTGTTCAAAAAATCATGCAAATCTTATTCATGCAAAAAAAAACTCAAATTAAAATAAATCAAAAATAATCGTGCACATGCAAGAATTAAAAAAACAAGTTATTCGTTTGGATGCTTTATTCGAACTAACTCTCATATTCTAACAAATGGGTAAAAGCTTAAAACTAAATAAGATAGATAGATAGATAATAAGGATTTTATTGAATTAACATTTGAATTTAACAATAGTAATGTTATAAAATATACAAAAATCATTATAACATGGCATTAGCCGTCTGCCAGATTGACAACTATAATATATTTAATTCATTATACATTTAATAACTGTTGGTTCTGCTTTCAGATTTTGTAACCATCAAATAAAATGCTTGGCAATTCAGTTATTTTGCGTTTATTCAATGGGTTACAAAATTCCTACAAATAATATAAACAATATTGTAATTATAATAATAGAGATAAATTTACATACTTTTAGTTTTTTCTTCCAATTACTTCTTTTCTTTCTACTTTAATAGATTAAATTTATGAGTATCAAGTGTTTTATCTAGACGATTGCGATAGAAAAATAACCTTAAAATCAGTCAGACGAATAAGGCGCGGTTTTACAAGTTGTGACATTTGCGAAAATTTTGTGCGTGTATGTTGGCTGCAGTCTAGAGAAAGGCAGGGTTGTCAACACTCCCCCCCAGTATGGCCACTAGGAGAAGTGGACTTTACTAATTCCATACCGCCGACATCTAACACAGCCAGCTTAGCAGTAGGCCGTTCATAGATTCCCGAAGCTGTTTGGATAGTGGCACTCCGTACCTGCCCGTCTTTAGAAATTTTCGTACTGATGACTCTCCCCTTAGGCCAGGAATTTCGTGGGTTGTTTGGATCTACGATTATTACTATACTTCCAACTTCAATTGGTTTAACAGGGGTGAACCACTTCGAACGTCGAGTAATTGTAGGAAGATATTCGTGTATCCAACGTCTCCAAAATTGGTCTGCATACTGCTGACTAATCATCCAGTTTTTTTTCAGGACTAACCGGTCATCATTGAAAATTGCAATGGGTTTTACTCCACTGGATGACCCGAGAAGAAAATGATTCGGGGTCAGTGCATCTTCATGTTCGTTTGTAATTGGCAGGTAGGTTAGAGTAGTCCAGTAAATAGAGCAATTTTTCTAGTGATCAAATGGAAAAAAATAGAGGCAAGCTGAAATTTTGCAGGTCGTTTCCAGTATATGTAGTGAACTTAAATCCAAAATGGCGACCACCTACCCCTTGCAGCAGCGTAGTTAGGGGTGGATTTGCACTGTCACGCCCACTTTTGCTCTATTTGCGTTTCTTGGAAACGGCTTGAACGATTTGGATGAACTTTTCTGTATTCATTCTTATAAGCAAGGAAAAAATAAAAAATAAATTATTTTCTAAAATCCGCCCACTGACACGCCCACTTTTCTTAAATCTTTGTTTCTCAGAAACGGCTCCAACGACTTGAATGAAATTTTCAGGGTTTGTTCCTTTAAGCCAAAAAAATGTTTTAAAAATGCTTTTTGTAAAATCCGCCTACTGTCACGCCCACTTTTTTTTAAATCTTAGTAGCTACTCAGCAATGGCTCTAACGATTTGAATGAAATGTTAAGAGTCTGTTCCTTTAAGCGAGAAAAATATGAAAGAAGTGCTTTTGGATATATCCGCCCACTGCCACCCCTAATTTTGTACATCTTTTCTAAAAGACATCTCTTTTTATTTGAGTAAAATTTTCAGATTTTGTTTTTACGAGTGAGAAAAGATTTAAGACTTTTTATATTAATACATCAGTGTACAAAAGGAAGCGGGAAACCCGAGCGTGTTGATTAAGCACATCACTCGTTTCCAAACCACCCTGGAGGTAGAGTTCCCGGCGCGTTTTTTTTTTAAGTGGTCTCCCCTATAGGCCTAATCCACATATCTTATTCATATTTTTATTGTTTTTTTCGTTTTTGAGAAGGACCTGGTAGTTCATTCTCAGTCACAAGCACAGCATCACTTTTTATTTTTTTTAGTAGGTACTCCTATTTAATAAACCTTCTAAAATAAAAAGCAAATACCAAATGACGCCAAATTTTTAATATTTTGAGAGAACGAAATTGAAAAAAATTCGTGTGCCATGAAAGAAGTCAAATACAATATACTTTGCATACTTTGTATGCCTCACGGACAGCGATTAACGAGCAAAAGTGAAGTGAAGTACCTCGTTATCTGGTTGGACCAGTATCTGTATTTCGACAGACATATAGATGCTGCTCTAACTAAGGCCAGAGGAGCCTTCGCTCTGACGAAACGGCTGTTTTACAGCAGTCGGCTTGACCCCAGAGTGAAGGTAATTTGCTACATGGCCCTCATACGGCCGATGATCGTTTATGGCTGTCCAGTGTGGTTCAACGTTGCACCATCTCAAATGGAGAAGATTCGGGTGTTCGAGAGGCAGTGTCTTCGGCGCTGTCTCGGTTTGTATCGGACAACGGAATCTTCTTATGTACATTACTCTTCTAACGAGGTTCTGTACAACGAGCCTCGGATCTATAGAATTGACAATTTCGTGATAAAACTTGTTCGGGGTCACATTGCGAGAGCTATGACTTCGACAAATAATTTGATCTTTGGGGTGTTCTATCCGAACGACGAATATTTTGATAGTGAACGCTCGAGCTCTTCATTCTTCATTCCACCAGAGGCAAGTGGGCGTGGCAGTGGGCGAATATAACTAAAAGCACTTTTTTCATATTTTTCTCACTTAAGGGAACAGACTCTTAACATTTCATTCAAATCGTTAGAGCCATTGCTGAGAAGTAACCAAGATTTAAAAAAGTGGGCGTGGCAGTAGGCGGATTTTACAAAAAGCATTTTTAAAACATTTTTTTGGCTTAAAGGAACAAACCCTGTAATTTCATTCAAGTCGTTGGAGCCGTTTCTGAGAAACAAAGATTTAAGAAAAGTGGGCGTGTCAGTGGGTGGATTTTAGAAAATAATTTTTTTTTATTTTTTCCTTGCTTATAAGAATGAATACAGAAAAGTTCATCCAAATCGTTCAAGCCGTTTCCAAGAAACGCAAATAGAGCAAAAGTGGGCGTGACAGTGCAAATCCACCCCTTACTACGCTGCTGCAAGGGGTAGGTGGTCGCCATTTTGGATTTAAGTTCACTACATATACCAGAAACGACCTGCAAAATTTCAGATTGCCTCTATTTTTTTCCATTTACATTTCTAATTTTACTGTACTAGAGGGCGAGAATTTATAATATGTTCGGCTTCAATTAATGAGCTTCGGAGAAGTTCGTCGGACGGGTTTCGAGTTGGAATAATACGGTTTAACGTGGATTTTATGGACGTGACAAGCCTCTCCCAGCTACCGCCCATGTGCGGGGCACCAGGCGGGATGAAAATCCATTTTGTCGTGGTTGATGTGAATGTCTCGGTCAGTTTTTCTTGATTCAAGTTCTCGTAGGCTTCGCTCAGCTCTCGCTCAGCGCCTCTGAAATTTGTACCATTATCGGAATGAAACTCAATGGGCATGCTTCTTCGCGAAGTGAAATTTCTTATGGCAAGTATGCACGAGTCGGTTGACAGTGAGTGGGCGACCTCGATATGAACACCTCGTGTTGTCAAGCAGGTAAATAAAACACCCCATCTTTTTTCGGTCCTTCGGAGAATCGTGACGTTTAATGGCCCGAAATAGTCAACGCCCACAAATGAGAAAGGTCGACTAAAGGTAGCGAGTCTGGCTGGTGGTAGCTGGGCCATAATCGGTGGGTTCGGCTGTGCTCCAAGGATCTTACAAGTTTGGCAAGATCGCCGAACAGAGCCAAAGGCGGCTCTCAAGCTTGTGATATGAAATCGCTGACGGATTTCATTCAAAGCTGTTTCATGGTGTTGGTGCTTGTACTTTTCATGGTGATCTAGGATAATTAATCTTGTGATGTAGTGTTTGCCAGGAAGAATGATTGGATTCTTGAAGTCAAATGGAACATCTTTAGAATTCTGCGCTCTTCCGCTGGCACGTATTAGTTTATGTTCATCTAGGTAAGGACAGAGCTTAATATAGGACTTGAATTGCTTACCGTTTTATTATTTGAAAGAAAGTTAATTTCGTCTGGGTATGTTGAAGACTGCACCTTCCTCAGTAACATTTGTTCTGCTCGTTGTAGTTCGGTTTGAGTGAGTTTTCCGGCTTGGCTCGCTTCATCTTGAACCTGCTTGATTTCCTCGAGTTGTTCTTTCGATGGAGCGAAACTTTTGCAGAGGATTCGCCTGAGTTCTGCTCTTGCTTGGGTTTTCTTGGTAAACCGTTGGACAAAGGCGCAACTTCGGTGTAATTTTGTCCACGATGAAAAGTAATCTGCGGAGAAAATATCTTCTTGATCCATGATGTGTACGTTGAGATACTGGCTTCTGAGGTCTTCGGTGTTGTGTTGGATGTTACATCTTTCAATAGGCCATGTTTCGGGACGTTCAAGCAAGAATGATGGTCCCGTAAACCAGCGACTCGTGGAACTAAGTTCCACAACTTTACAGCCTTTCGTGGCCTCATCGGCCACATTCTCCTTTAAAGGAATCCAACGCCACTCTGAGACATCGGAAAGTTCCAAAATCTCGCTTACTCGGAAAGCTACAAATTGCTTGTACTTGCGATGGTCTGATCGAAGCCAGGAAAGTACATTCTTTGAGTCCGACCAAAAGACTTTGCTGTCAAACGTGATGTTATGTGATTCAGTGATCGCTTTCGCCAAACGAGCTCCTAAGGTTGCTGCTTGCAACTCCAGCCTCGGTATTGATAGACTTTTTAGTGGGGCCACTCGAGTCTTCGCTCCGATCAGAGAAACTTTAGTAAATGAACCATCTGAGAACCTCCAATAGGCTACAGCAGCATACCCTTCCTCACTTGCGTCAACAAATAGATGTAGCTGTGTTGAGGGCTGGGTTGTGAATTTTTCCGTAATGTAGCATCTAGGTATTTGAAGATCTCTAACTTTTGGCAGGTGTTGAATCCACTTCAACCATTTGTGATGTTGGTCGTCTTGAATAACCTCGTCCCATCCGATCCCTGATCTCCAAATCTCCTGCAACAAGATTTTTAGATACATTCGAAAATGAGCGATTAGCCCAAGTGGATCGAATATGGTCATCAATAGCCGTAAAACATCTCGTTTGGTAGGACGACGATTTGAAGAGAGCAAAGATGAAAATGTTGGGTTACTTGTTGGTTTGAAAATGAACATGTCCTTGTTGGTGCTCCACCACATTCCCAAAACCTTCTCTGATACGAGTTCCGGATCCATGTTCAGATTTTTCAATTCAGTATCAGTGGTGATAGATTGCAGATCATTTAGTACTATTTTTGAGTTGGATATCCAGTTCCGTATATGGAAACCCGCTTGGCTGTGGATGAAACGAATATTTCTTGCGAGTTCTACTGCTTCTTCTTGAGTATCCACGCTTACGAGTAAGTCATCGACGTAGTGGTTTTCAAGAATTGCCTTAACGGCAGCTGGGAAGACGTCGGCGAAACCTTTCGCGTTACTGTTCTTAACATACTGTGCACAGGCGGGTGAGCAACATGCCCCAAACGTCATAACAGTCATTGCATAGATATCGGGAGACTCGTTTTCGGTGTTGCTCCATAAAAATAATTGAGAGTATTGGTCTTCGACTCGGATTTTCACTTGGTGAAACATCTCCATGATGTCCCCACCAATAGCTATCTTTTTCTCTCTGAACTTAAAAAGCACGGAGGTTAGGCTGGTCAGCTGGTCTGGGCCCTTCATGAGAAATGAGTTTAAAGACGTGCCACGCACCTTGGCTGCGGCATCCCATACGATTCGGAGTTTAGATGGCTTATTCGGGTTCGTCACGGGAAATATTGGTAAATACCACATGCGATCACGCTTCACTTTAAGATCCTGACTGCTCAATTTTCGAGCGTAGCCTTTTTGAAGATAATGTTCGATTTTGTTTTGAAGGGCTTCCTTTAGGTCTGGATTTTTTGCCATTCGTCTTTGCAGATTCTCAAAACGTTTGAACGCCATTTCAAAACTATCTGGCAATTTAACATCACTGTTTTTCCAGAGGAGGCCAGTCTCGAAGTATCCTTCTTTTCGGTTCGTTACTTCTCTGAGTAAGGCAAGGGCACGTTCATCTTCAACAGGCATCAATATATTTTTTGGTTGAGAAAGTCCAAGAGCGTCGTTGCGCAAAAACTGTTTAACAAGGTCTTGAAGATTACCGTCATCACATCGCTCGCAATCACAGACATGAAGATTACAGTCGGCCTCCCTAGTTGTTAGTTCTTGTCTTCGGGGTTCATTTATCAAACAACCGTGAACAGTCCACCCAAGCCGTGTCTTCGTAGCAACAGGTTGCCTAGCGCCGCCTTCTCTAAATTTCAAAGGTAGTCCCAGCTTCCAGTTGTTGATACCGATGAGTAACCGTGGTCTTTCGTTGGAAAATGAGCTTATGGGAAGACCTCTCAAATAATTGAATTTCGCTTGAAGTTGTTCGTTGTTTACGGATTGTTGAGGTAGTTTGAGACCCTTAACTGTACGGACATTTTCCAGAGGTTATTTTTTATTTTGAAAGGAAATACCTGATATTCTGAGATCCATGCATTCTGAGTCGTCTTCACATCGATGTTCATCTGCAGTCCATCTAAGACGCAAGGGAGACGCGACACCTCTCATATTTAATTTACGTGCTACTTCCTCATCAAGTAAGGTGACTGACGAGCCTTCGTCGAACAGGGCGAATATGTTTGTCTGGGAACTGTTTCCATAAAGAGTCACTGGAATTACCCGGAAAAGGACTGCTTCAGAATTGTGGTGGTGCAGATGATCATCATGATGAGTGGATGCTTCTTCAACGATCTTGTTTGAGATTTCCGGTTTATGCGTGTGAGGGCCTTTTTCGTCGTTATGCAACAGTTGGTGGTGCTTAAAAACACAATTATTCTTACCACACACAGTCTCAACCTTACATCTTTGCCTTCCATGCTTGGTGAGGCAACGCCGGCATAATCTCTGATCACGGACAACTGCCCATTTAAGAGAGAGAGTCAGATTCCTAAATTGTTGGCAGTCTGGAATTGATTTGCAATCTCCCTTACAGATGAAACAACTGTTCACGTTATCGGCTTGAGAATGGACATGCAAGAATCCCTTGTGTTTGGTTGGTTTAGCTTCTTTGTCTCTTCTCAGTTCACTTGGTAAACTAACAAGATTTACAGCTTCAGCCATCTTGTATAGCCAAAGGCTAAAACTGGATAGCGTATGATTTTCATCTGAAAGTGTCTGCGTGTGCATGGCCCAGTTGAGACGGATCGATGGAGGAAGCTTTTCTACTAACTCACGTAGAAGAGTAGGATTACTCAGATAAATGGAACATCCCATTGCTTCTATTGTTGCACAAAGGTTTTGAACGGCAATGGCAAAATTCACAATACTTTCGAGCTTATCGGCCTTCGGTGGTGGAGTGGCGTTAATCTGATTCACAAGCGTTTCAATAATAAATTCTGGTCTTCCAAATAGCATTTTCAGAGTTGAAATAACTCGGGGAACACAGTCGTGTTGAATGAGTAAGCTCTTAACTGCTTCCAGAGCCTTCCCTTTAAGAGACTGTTGAAGACGCATAAGATTCTCTTCGCTTGAGAACCCACACAGATCTGTGCTTCTCTCAAAGCTTCGTATGAAGAGGGGCCATTCATCAGGGTCTCCACTAAAGCTTTTCAGCTCTTTCGAAATGGAATGGCGAGCTGCCAACTGATTTCTGGTGATAGTTGCAGTGGGATTTTCGGCGAGCTCTAACGGCTGATTAGTATTACGAAGTTGTTGCTGTATTTGAGCAGTTGCATTTTGAAACGAAGTTGAACGTTGAGTGTGTGGCTGCTGCATTTGTGGTGACGGTTGCGGTGGCGGCGGCGGTGCTGATCGTTGCAGTGATTGTTGCTGTATATCGTCGCAAACTTGGCTTGCTTCCGAACTTAGCGAGTCGAAGGTCATGAAGTTCGCTCCCGATCGCAAAACATTATTTGCCCTTATTATTATTTCTTGATTTATTGCTTTCGTTTTATCTAAACGAGGCTGGTTGAGAAGATTGGCACTTTCAGACTTCGATTTCGGATCGCTAATCCAGTCACGCGTTCTGTCTTGAATCGTAGCTGCTAGTGAAAGTACTTCATCTTCCTCGGAGTCGCTGTTTGAGTCTTCCATCAGACTCAAAATCTTGTACTTCTTGTTAATATACTCACGTTCGCTATTTTCTCTTTCCTTGGCCAGACGTCTTTCCTCATCTAATTTTTGAAGTTCGAGTTGGAGACGTTTGCTGTGTGAAGTCTTTGAAGACCTGGAGATATGAGACCGGGAACTTGCCTGTGCATTTGCGAGGGCAGCTAGAGCCGCTTGTGAGTTTCCTGCAGAGTCACTGTTGCTTCGGGCGCATGCTGAACACGTCCATGGACGAAGGGCAACAAAACTATCGACGCCTACACACCTTTAGTGATACCAAGAGCCACACGATGGGTTGTCACACAACACCATATCATCAATAGAATCCGGCGCGCTACACGATTTGCAATTATATTGTTCTGCTTCGTTTTCTGGCGCTGCTGGATTATTCTTTGGATTTTCATTGGCTTGTTTCTTGCGATTCATTTTAATGATGAATTTAAAAGAATTTTGTAATGTTGGTTCTGCTTTCAGATTTTGTAACCATCAAATAAAATGCTTGGCAATTCAGTTATTTTGCGTTTATTCAATGGGTTACAAAATTCCTACAAATAATATAAACAATATTGTAATTATAATAATAGAGATAAATTTACATACTTTTAGTTTTTTCTTCCAATTACTTCTTTTCTTTCTACTTTAATCGATTAAATTTATGAGTATCAAGTGTTTTATCTAGACGATTGCGATAGAAAAATAACCTTAAAATCAGTCAGACGAATAAGGCGCGGTTTTACAAGTTGTGCGTGTATGTTGGCTGCAGTCTAGAGAAAGGCAGGGTTGTCAACAATAACAGTTTAAAATAACATAAATATGTGGTTAAAAAAAGGGAATTATATGACAACCATTTAATTTTAAAAATTCAAATAAGAGACAGTTAGTTATACATCAAAAATCTTCGTTAATTATTCTCGCTCTATATCTAAGCGCAATTACACAGTATTCATAAAGTCTTTCAACGTTCATATTATTCAATTCGTCCAAAACTTGATCTTCAGATAAAACATCGCTCCCAAGAACGCTTCTTCTGGTTTCTTTTAGAGTTAGGCATCTTCCCAAAAAGTGGATGACGTCTTCTCTTTCCCTCATGTTGCAAATGCTGCATTCTAGAGGTAGATCAGGTCTGTGAGGCATGAAGTTCAGATTGAGGAGTTCGCTTCGAAGTCTGACCATTGTAGCGATAACGTTTACTTTGTTAGTATCACGAAAGTAGTTTTTTTCTGCTAAATTGTGGTTTAACCTACTGCAAACTGTTCTGTAGATGGAACTGGAGGCTTCAGCTATATATTCAGCTCTACATTTCTCATCCACCTTCGAGATTACATTGTAGAAGAGAGCCTTGCAACTAACCATGTTTTCCAAATTTAAATCGAAGCTTAAATTGCATTCTTCAGCAAGTTTGGACCACTCTCTATACCAGCTGTTTTGTTCGTTTATGGCCCTGATAGCTACCTTTCTTACTAATCTGAATTCTGGTAATTTGAAGATGTTCAGAAGAAAATCGGCTTGCAACTTCATGGTCTTTATATATAAAGGTGATAGTCCGGTTTCGAGCATTACTACGTTATTTGGAGTGTTAACTGGTAAGCGAAATATCCGTTTAATAAAGTGTGTCAAGAGCTTTTCCACCGTGTCAAACCTCATACATCCCCATACTTGAGCGCCATATAAAATTATGCTCTCCGATACAGCTTCAAATACCTTGTGCTTGCTGCTATGTGCAATGTTCCTGTTCATGAAGCATTTTTTCCATGAAATATTTATGGCAGTTTTCGCTTTGTCCAATTTTTCCGTTAAATGCTTCTGCAAGCTCAAATTTCTCGTAATAATTACACCTATAGGTATATGTATTCAGTAACACATTCTAGGGCTTCTCCGTTGTAGGTCCACTGCTCATTGGAAGCATTTCTACCACTACCTTTTTTAAAAATCATCACTTTCGACTTTTGCGTATTAACGATTAAGTTCCATAGGCAACAGTAATTATATAACCTGTTTATCATGAGCTGTAACGCTTCCGGAGAATACGCGAACATGACAATATCATCTGCAAATAATAAGGCCTTAATGTGTGTTCCTGCGAAATCCACGCCACCGGGAAGATAATCAATGAGGTCATTTATAAAAAGCGAAAACAAAGTGGGGCTCAATGTGCAGCCCTGCCTTACTCCCGATGTGGTCTCAAACCAATCTGACAACTCTGCACCATTCCATACAGCCGCCTGAGTTCCTCTATAGAGATTCTCAAGCGCACGTCCAAATTTCATCGATAATCCCGCGTTATAAGGCTTGTAGATAAAGGCACCTCTATTTATTGTGTCGAACGCAGCTTTGAAGTCGATGAAAAATACATATAGTTTCCTCTTCTGTGTGATAAAGTTCTCTGCAAGACTCCGGAGTACAAATATATTGTCAATTGTAGAGTAGCCTGCTCTAAATCCTGCTTGAAACTCTTTCAGTATGTTCTGTGACTTAATCCACATATTGAGCCTTTTCCGCATCATCGTTGTGAGAATTTTATATGTTGCATTCAGGAAGGAAATGCCCCGATAGTTCGAAGCATCTGAGTATGAACCTTTCTTATGTATTGGGAATATAATTCCTTCTCGAAATTCCTTCACTTCCATATTTCCCTCAATTACTTTATTGAACATCGTTAGGAGACGATCGTTAAGTAAAGAAGTGCCATATTTGTAAAATTCAGGTGGGATACTGTTTGCGCCTGCTGCTTTCCCATCTTTCAGCGTACATAACGCTTGCTCCAATTCTTGTGCAGTAAACTGCGGGTCCAATATTTCATTGGTTATTCGAGGTGTTGCATATTGCCAGATAGATGGTATCGTTTCTGGATTGAGGAGTTGCTGGAAGTGTTCGGCTAGCACATTTGCACAAAAGTTTCCAAAAGTTTGTCGCATTCTTACAGGAGGCCAGCCTGGCCGCTTGTCGTTCCTCATACTCTCGCTTTTTGCTTTTGCACAGTTTCTTATATGACGTATTAGCTTCGATGTAAATGTTTCTGAATTGACCTTGGGGCGGGTTTCTGAAATTCCCGAGCCATGCGAATGAAATTCTGCGGGCTTTCTGGCATTCTTCGTCAAACCAAGGCTCAAACCTTCTTTTATTTCGCGCAACACTAATCTGCTGCTGTGGATAAGATCCCTTAACGACATGATCCAGCACATGAAAGTCCGTATTTTGGCGACTGTGTAGATTTGTGTCCAAATGTTGTCTGTATAATGCGGCTTTTGAGGGTTTCCAGTTGAGTCTAGGCAGTAATTGATCGCTGTTATTCACTCCAGTTGAATGTCCAATCATCCGAAAGGTAACGACCACCGGTAGATGATCTGAGTATGGCAATTCTCTCACCTCGAAATCAGTCACAAAGGGTTCCCAATCTTCACCTATCATTGAATAATCAATAGTTGATGAACCTTGACCACCAACAAAAGTAAAATTACCCGTAACGTCACTGGGCATTGTTCCGTTTAGAATTCTCAATCCAAACGAGTCACACAGTTCAATTATTCGCTTTCCTCTTGTATTGCACATTACATCTTTAGACTGTCTATTAATTCCCTTTGCCTCGTTAATTGTTCCTGCAACTTGACCGATTCTCGCGTTCAGATCTCCAATCAGCATTATTTTTGATGAACTAATGGTATTAAATAACTCGCTGAGATTTTCGAAGTCCTCATCCCAGTTGTTGCAATTCAAGTACATACAAGGGGAGTATCAAAATTGTTTTGTCGTTGATTTGCAATTTAACGTACGTTAGCTGATTTTGATTGAGAAACTCACATCTCAAGTTTACTAGCTATTTTTTGTACCCAAAGTAACATCCTCCACTTGCTCTACCTCTTGTTCGACTACGTATTGCCGGGATCCACATAAACTTATAAGCGCAAAATTATAGTCCGCTAATGAACGATTTTAGTGTGATACTAGCTTAAAATGACGTTTCAGATATGACTCAAACGTCATTTTAAGCTAGTATCACACTAAAATCGTTCATTAGCGGACTATAATTTTGCGCCATAATCTATTAGTTTATTATCTATACTTGTGTAATTATTCTCAGTTACAAAAGTTTCAAATAAAAATATTAGGTCAAAAGTGTTTACAAATTTATAAAAATCACTAAATAGCCTTTATTGGTCAAACCTGCACATTATAAGCTAAAATTCTTAAATATTTTTGGATACTGTCTAAATTACTTGAAATTGATTTATTTAAACTACGGCAGACGGCATCATAGCCGTAGCTAGGATTTTGTTTCAGGGGGGGTTAAGACAAATGATAATTTTTTCAAATTTCTAATAAAAAAGGAAACATATTTTATCAAATTTATCACATTTTTTTCGATTCGCCGAAGCCAATATATTTGTTCACGATACAATGTTTGATGGAAAGTTTGAAAATAATTCTTGAGTGTATCTATTACCCTTTATTAATGGAAAGGGGTTGGAAAGCAGGTGCCGGACTGCCGGTGTACATTGGTCTTAAATACCTGAACATTGCATTGAATTGGAAAGTCAGAGTGTGGAAGGGAGTTCCACATTCTTGAAGTACGGCTAAAGAACGATTCTCTATACTTGAGAGTACGTCCGAAGTTGGACTCGAGGGTAAACTGATGGCCATTCCTAGAAGCGCGAGTATTATGGGCGAGTTGTTTAAGGGGAGGAATGCAACTGGCTATTTCAACTAGAGCACTTACCGTAAAAGTAACGATAGAACCGAGAAAGACACGAAACGTTACGACGGTGGTCTAACGAGGTGAATGAGTTGGTTATGTCTCTGTCACCAATCAGTCTTAGGGCTCTTTTTTGTATACCGTCCAAGAGGCTTGAGTATGTAAATGGAGCACCAGCCAAAGATGGGAATTGTACTCAAGCTTTGAACGGCTATAAGTCTTAAAGATAAGGGCCAGATCAGACGGGGAGAAAAATTTCTTGCACTGTCTTCAGAAACAAAAACATCTTGCGGCATTTTTTACGACATCACATATGTGATCGTTCCACAAAAGGTGGTCTGTGATGCACATACCGAAAATCTCGAGATGTTCGGTCTCATTGATGCAAGTGCCACTCATGGACAGTGGCAGGGGAGGTATATCTCGCTTTGACGATACAAGACAGCATTGAGTTTTCGAAGCATTAAATTCTACACGATTTTGTATTCTCCATTGTACAATGCTATTGAAGTCAGTGTGTAATGAACTTATCAGTTCCACATCCGAAGAGGAGGGATGTGAGTCTGGAACGAATAAGAAAAGCTAAGGGTACTATCGTCAGCGAAACAATTGATTTGATTAGAAGTTACAGACAAGAGATAATTTATAAAAATGAGAAAGACAAAACGGAGCCCTGGGGTATACCAGCATTTATATTGCGGGTTTCAGACTTGAATCCGTCCAATACAACTTGTAGTGAACGGTTCGAAAGAAAGTTTCTAATCCAATGAAGAAGGGATTCACCGATATCGAAAGATTTGTTCCACTGTTTGGTGAGATAAACCATCAGATCACCAGTGGACTGTACTGCCGGTCATTAAGAAGTTTTCCAACTGCTCGGAACGAGCCCATAAGAAGGATAGATGGAAAAGCTTACGCCAGCGTTTTGCCAGCGTGGAAGAACACCTCTTTAGATTAATAGCAGGGATACCATCCGGAACAGCAGATTAATGTATGTTGAGAACTTCTAGGATTCTCGCCACAGCACGAGTGCGGAAGAAGATTTTTCCCATGGAATCATTGACGCGCTCAAGAACTGGGGAAATCATGATACTCTCTAGCAGCTTTCGCGAGAGAGCTAACAACTGAAGTTTTTTATTGTCAACGAGCGTAGGGACCGAAGAAGAAGAAAAATTCTTCATATTTTTTTTTACAAAAGACCAAAAATTCTTACTGCCATTGGGACATTATTTTTTGCCTTAATTTTTGGTCATGTAACGACTTTTGTAAAAGAAATATGGTTATCTCTACTTGTAGGTAACTAGATGGCGAGAGTAGTAAATGATATCTTGATTATACCAAACCAAATAAATATAAAAAGGTTTCTGGAAGAAAATAGAAAAATACCCTTAAGCTTCAATGGAAAAGTTATTAATCAATAGTTATTTGATTTTGCTTTACAAAATTATTTCGGGGAGGGTTAAACCCCGTAACCCTCCCCCTAAATACGGCTATGGACGGCATTAATACTAAATACTACAATTTACACTCCCAACTGGTTCCGGGCATGTGTACTGTATTACCGACGTTGTTGGTTGACTGTGCAGTTTCTGTCAAGTTGTTGCTGTCACTGCATGCTGTCACAATTTTGTTCAATAATGTCATACCAATTTCATCATCTGTGTTACATTTTAGCATGTTGTTATGGTCCAGATAAAAAGATTTGTTTTCACAAATAAGTGAAAGTTAAAACTAAATAACAAAATATATAACAAAACTGTGAAACATCGAAAAACAGTGTCTTGCGATAATGCTGATACCAATTGAGAGCATCTCTAATCTATGTGTATAATAGATCATTAAACATTAATGATAAGAGCGATAACTGCTCCCCATATCATAACTCCACCTTCTCGACTATGATGCCGCGCTAAAAATCGTTCTTCTTTTCTCAAATCGTAAAAGCAATAATTAAAACCATCAGGGCCATCAAAATTGAATCTCTTCTCATCCCAAAAGACCGCGTTGTGCCACACATTTTTCCAACTCACATCGGGTCTAGAAAATCTTTAACGAATATCTTTTCGTTGCTCATTTAGTGGTGGTTTCTTTTGGAGTTGCAATCGTTTTAAATGATCTGCGCGATTTGGTACTCTGTGGACTGTTGAAACACCTGCAGTTACACTAACTTTTTGTAACCGCGGAGGCACATGAACTGGAAGCACATCTCAAAATTGCTAGTCGATTAACTTCGAATGTTGCCGTTTTTTTACCACCTTTCATGTTTTTCTCGTACATACTTTTGTTTCTGAGGTACGAATAGACAACACTAAGACTCCGATCAATGTTGGTAGCTATAGCACGCACGGTCAGTCTTTATTCATTTAACGAATCAATCTTAACTCGTCCGACACTATTAAAGCTTCTGATCTAACCATCTTGTCTTAAATTTTACATAAACGGTTAAATGTCACTTAGAACACTTCAACTTTTGATTTGGTATACCAATTAACTTAAAACTCTAAGAACCAATGAAGATAATGAGAGTGAAAGATCGTGTGCTTATTCAGTTGACGCAAAAAAAACTGAGTTTTTCAATCAGGAAAGCTTTGCATGAGAGCCAGGGAAAAAATAGTGGTCCTTCTTAAAATATTCTTTTTGATTTGTTTTCTCGACATCATAAGCTATCGGTTAGCATCATCAAATGATGCATTAACGTTCAAAGTTAGGAAAAAATGGACAACAAACTTCAGATAATTGTGTGCTTATTCAGTTGAAGCGGAGTGTATATTATTGGAAATATTTAAACTCTTACATACTTTTGTTTTAGCCTCCAGCTTTTTGTGCTATTTTGTATCTTATAGATATATTTGCCATATCGTAACAATTTTACCGAAATAAACATCTGTTAATTTGCTATATTTAGCTTATAAAGAGTTCGAAATTTTGTGTTTGTAAGTAAAAAGAAAACCTCCCTTCCTTTAAAGTTTCCGAGAAGTTTCTTTACTACCTTCACATACCTTATCAACCCACGATAATGTTTCGCTATTACTAACTGTCTTTTCAACCTTATCTTTACTCCACTTGCCATCCCTAGGAAAACTACCCTTTTCTACCGCTTCTGCGACTACTATTCCTCCAAAAAAACATCATTTTCCTATAGTTTCCCGTCTTGTATCTTGTAAAGAGCATCTAATGTTTTAAGCTTAACCATTTGGTGGAGGAGGGTAGAACTCTGTTTCCCCTCTTAGATATAAAATCTGTAAGAAAGATAAGAATTCCCTTCTTAAAAGTATAGGCTGGACGGTATCGTAGAAAGACCCTAATGGCTCTAATTCTGTATCCACAAGGTTGGCCTTACTTTTCGTTTTAAATGGTAACGTATGGGGTTATATATGATCAACTACTTTCTTGGAATTGATGTATCAAAATATCGCTTTGATGTTTTTCTTTCATTCATAAGTAAAAAAGAAAAGTGTGAAACTAGGAATAGAAGCTTTAAAAACGATGATCTTGGGTTTCAAGGTCTGTTGAGTTTTCTACAAAAGCATAATGTGGAAGAAGTAAAGTCATGCATGGAGGCTACTGGTTGCTATAGCGAAGCTCTTGCTGAATTTCTGCACAATGCTGGACATTTTGTTAGTGTTGTTAATCCTTATTGTATTAAATCTTATACAAGGAGTAAGCTCGTAAGACAAAAGAATGATCAGACTGATGTAGAAATTATTGCTGATTATTGCCAAAGACAGGAACCAACTTTTTTTTTGTATAATAAACGCGCACTCAAGGACTTTTTTCATTACCCTTTATATGCCAAGAGCAAAGTGCGAGCATTAGGGAAAGGATAGGGGATGTAATTCTTGAACATTACAATGACTGGGGAAGACAGAGTGTGGAAGAAAGTTTCACATTCGCATAGTACCGCTATATAATGATTATCTGTACTTCACAGTACGTCCGAAGTTGGGCTCAAGGGTGAACTGATGGGCATTCCTGGAGGCGCGGGTATTACAGTTGAATGTCTTAAGGGGAGGAATGCAACTAACTGGCTATTTCACTAGAGCATATACCGTTGAAGTATCGGTAAAACAGGGTGAGACATGAGACATTACGCCGATGTTCTAGAGATGTAAATGACTCAACGATGGTATTGTCACCAATCATTTTGAATGCTCTTCTTTGGATAGTGTCCAGAAGACTTAAGTACATCACTGGAGCACCAGCCCAGACGTGAGAATTGTACTCAAGCTAAGGACGTATGTAGGTTTTGTAGATGGTAGCCAGATCAGAAGGGGAAAAAAATTTCTTGCATCGCCTTAAGAAACCTAAACATCTTGCGGCATTTTACGCGACATCGTATATGTGCTCGTTCCACAAGAGGTGGTCAGTGATGCACATACCGAGAATCTCGAGATGTTCGGTCTCATTGATGCAAGTGCCACTCATGGATAGTGGCATGAGGGGTATGTCTCGCTTCGACGATACAAAACAGCATTGAGTTTTCAAAGCATTAAAATCGACGCGATTGTGTATTCCCCATTGTACAATGCTGTTTAAGTCAGGGTTTAATGAGCTTATCATATTTTGCCGTTGCAGTTCCACATCCGAAGAGGAAGGATGTGAGTCTGGAAACGAATATGAAAAGCTAAGGGTACTATGGTCAGCGAAACAATTTATTGGATTAGGAGTAACAGACAAGAGATCATTAATGAAAATGAGGAAGAGGGTCGGAGACAAAACGGAGCCCTGGGGCACACCAGCATTTATATTGTGGGTTTCAGACTTAAAACCGTCCAATACAAATTGTATTGAACGGTTCGAAAGAAAGTTTCTAATCCAACGAAGAAAGGATTCATCGATACCGAAAGCACGAAAGCAACTCGTTGGACACCACGTTCTTCTGAAATGAAAAAATTAAA
Organism: Sphaerophoria taeniata; assembly: GCA_943590905.1. Taxonomy (NCBI): domain Eukaryota; kingdom Metazoa; phylum Arthropoda; class Insecta; order Diptera; family Syrphidae; genus Sphaerophoria; species Sphaerophoria taeniata. Next base: position 269,240,951 of record OX016540.1, read on the forward strand.
ACATCTTTATCGTTGCTCGTACGTGCCCTAGTACATCCATTAAATCCAGGACTAACACATACCCTCTTGCTCTGTTGTACCTTATTACAAGAATCTACAACTGACTTACCAGTAGGAAAAACATACCTTTGAATATCACTATGCTGCTGTAAGTACTCAAGTCCTTGCTTTACTAGTTGGTCACTAAGCTGCTTTTCTTCTATTAACTCTTCTATAGGTTTTTCAGGTTCCATACCAAAAAATGCACGCAACCCTTCAATAAATCTTTCATTTCCCTAAAGGTGAATAATCTGGTCAATTTTATCAACTCTCATTACTACCATGAAAACATCAGTACCAACAAATACTACAGCGCCAATTGTTGCTCCTATAGGTCCAGTAATAGATGATACTCCTTCTAATACCTCAAAAGCTTCAGCAATTTCTATACCAATCTCTGCAGCATCAACACCAAGATAGGTACTATCTCCTATTACACCAACCAGTGCTTCTTCCGTACCATTTTTAAATGCTTTTACCTGATTTACTAGATCATAGATAACAAAGGCAGAAGTCCCACGAGCAAGGAAAGGAGATGCTGCTTTTAGGCCCATTTGCTGATACTCTTCTTAAATCTGTGCCATAACTAACTACAACTTATATCCTAAGTATAACATAATTTATTTTTGGTTGTTAGAAAACTTTTATGTTTCACTTTACTAAGTAACACATAAAATGAAACGCATCTAACTTCGATTCGATGTTAAATGTCAAACAAACTTCAAACTGTGTAAAAGTATGTGCTTTATTCCAAAAACGGTAAACTGAGTTCGGTGTTCGGTCTTGTGAAAAAAAACAAAAATTGTGTTGATTATGGCTGAAAAGAAAAGGATGAGAAATCCAAATTTTTCTTTAAAAGAAAAGCGAACGCTATTAGAATGTGCTTTCCATGAGAAAAACATCATCGAAAATAAAAAAACCGATGGAGTAACTTGGAAAGAAAAAGAAGCAGCTTGGGTTGGGAGAGAATAACGGCGAACTTCAATTCCCATTCGGATTCGGCATGCTATAGAACAATTGAAGCCCTAAAAAAAATTTTCCAGGGATATAAAAAAGAGATATGGAAGGTGGCTGCAGACGAAAAACTGTCCAGGATTCAGACTGGAGGTGGCAAGCCAATAAATGTGACTGATGAAAATTTTGATCTAGCTGCATCAATCATGAATCCGAAGACAATAACTGGGTATGAAAACATTTTTGATGGCGATGGTGTTGAGGAGTTATTGGAAGATAAATCAGGCAGCAGTTCGAACATGGTAAGATAAATTATTTTTTGTTCGTATTTATTTTATTTTACATCCTCTAAATTTACAGATTGAAGAAAAACCGGATGAAATAACTATAGATTGGGGAAAATACAAACCCAGTCAATTGAAAACCCCAGTCCATCCAAAATTAAAGCATAGCTACGGAAATATCTCGGATGAGCAAGAAGATACATGCGTTGACAATTTTGATGAAAATACTCCAAAAGCCAAAACTAACATCACAATGTCCAAAGGATTTAAAAAGCAGTTCAACAGTTCCACCTTCCACCACGGAAACAGAAAATGAAAGTAAATGGTGCGGAAGGCGCCGACCAGTAGCTTCAACATTGCCTAGCAGTAAAATAACGGAGCAATATTCGCAGCTATCTACTATTAAAATCGAGCTTGCTAAGCTTCAATATGACACACAAAAAGAGGAAGCGACCCAAAAAAAATATTCGAACTCTATTGAACATGATTTAAGAAAACGATCTTTGGAATTGGACATAGAAATAAAAACGGAATTTCTCAAAAAAATCAGAAGTTATTCGTTCAGGATTTGTGAAACGTGTTATGTCCTTAAGGATTTGGGAAACCTAAATCCCTAATTATAAAGTTGACAAAAAAAAGTCTTAATTCGTAAATAAAGTTCCTGAGTTAAAACGTACCTAATGCATGTTTTTAAAATTTTTATTTTGTTCCATGAACTTTTATTTTGTTTTATGAATGAAAAATGAAAATGAAAAATCCCTCCAAAGTCAGCAATACTTAAAAGATGATTGCCTGTAGCAAAGAATCGTAGAGCCACCAACAGCTGGTTTATGGGTGCAATTGAATTATTTCTAGAATACGAATAATTTTAATGAACAATTTGTTAAACAAGTTGTGTATCATACCTGTTATAAGGGCGTTCTAATCCTTTATCGATTTGTTCTAACACATGCATAGTCATATTTTTAGTCAAACGAAATCTTTTTTAAAAGGCCAATTCATCAAAACTAAAAAAATACTCATTTCTATCGTAAACTTCTCGGGGAACACCAACTTCAATCAGTTCAAGAAACTCGACATCATCTTCCAATAAATCGATCAATTCAAAATTCATGTTTGTTTACTTTTATTTCACTTCGAAAAAAGAATCAATTACTTCTTGCAAAAAATGTTTTCAATATCTTGTCATCAAAGAACATAACCTCATAAATCTACTAAGAACAACTTAAGAACTTTATGCCCTACTATTTCTTCCCCATAAGATAAGTTTCACTTAGCTTCATTAATGTCAAACTTTGAATTTGGTGCAAACCATTAAGTAGGACTTAGTTACTTATGTGGAACTTAAATAGTTATGAGTCGTATCAGCAAACGGGCCTTAAAGATCTACCAAGTAACAACTTTCCTTCTGGAGCTAACCCGAGTAGCACAGAACTCGATTTATAACAAGTACATATTTTGTTTTATTTGTGTTTTGTTGAAGTAATCTGCAACATTTTGAGTTATATATCAGTTTTTCAATTGTTTATCGAAAAAAAGTTGTAACTTTGTAAATTGAAATGTTACAAATCGGTTACATAGCTGTTTCAAGTTGTTTTCTAAAAATTGGTGTTGTTATTATGAGGTTATATAAAAGTCAATCATTTGAAAGTTGATAAAACGTTTTTATTACATCTATAAAATTTCTATTTCGCTATCGTCTAACTTAAACGTTAAAATAACATCCTTGCAACAATCTGTAGGAACATTTATGTAACTTCAATATAATTCACAATTTAGAAGAAGGAGAGAAGTTACAAAAACATTTTAGTAACGTTTTTACTCTCAGAACGTTTATTTGAACAGAGTTTTACTAAACATGTTTATACAACCAGTATATAACAAGGTATTATTGAATATGTTCTCTTTAATTAATGCTCAAAATAATTATGTACCTATTTATATATGTAATGAAAAAAGCCATGCTTTAAATAGTAAATGGCCTTATTTAGAAAGAGTATGCATAAATCCCATCCATTTTTTGTTGTTGTAAAATTTGTTACAACATCAAAACAAATATGAAACTGTAAATGTTTTATGTAATGTTGTTGTTTTCTATTTAAAAAAAAAAAAAATGAATATAACAAACAAAATGTTTGAATAAACATAGTTGAAACAAAGTTGAAATACAACTGAAATATAACTGATTGTTTTGTTTTTGGAGACTTTGTTATATTTTGGTTTCTAATTTTTAACATGAAACAAAGATTGCTACAATATTAAAACAAATTTGTAACCAAAGTACCTACTAGTATTGAAAAAAAAACATTTGGCTTGTTTTTGAAACAAAACTACAACATTTCTTAAGATTCAAGAGTTGAGTTTCTGTTGTTTTTTTCAAATTCCGAATCATCGGTCTCGGTTTCAGATTATTTGTTAATATAATGCTAAGTTAACTCATCAGCTTCTTCAAATAATAAATTCGTATGCCTTATTTTAATAACTGGTTGAAGAATGCAGTTTGCTTCGAAAGCAGAATATTCCTCATGCTTTCGCTTTCGTCTCGATAAAAGCCCCGACCTCGGCCAGTAGACATAGACTATGGAGTTTTCATGGTCTATCCAACCATTCGGAGCAAAACTGAATTTCCTACCATATTTTGTCCCCTTTCTTTTATTCTGAAACTAAATAAGGCATTTTTTAGACAATTAATAAAAGATACATATTCGCAAACACAGTCGGGTTGTGTCGCTTTTCAAAATAACACACTCATGAAATAACTGTGAAGTTATATTTAAGTTGGCACAATGTTACAATAAAGTTGGCGCTACGCTTTGCTTTGACGTTTAGGGTCGTAAAGTTGTGTTCAAGTTACTACAATGTTTCAAAAACGTTGGCGCTACTCCTTGCGTTGACGTTAAGGGTTTCAGAGTTGTATTGTTGTAATAAGGTTCATGGTATGTTATTATTAAGTTCAATAAATCGACCATGAAAATTATACAAAAAACAAATACTTTTTGAAATGAAATGAAAAGTCTGACCAACAATATACATGTCAGAGTTGCCGCTAGATTCAAAAACTATACAAGTCATAAAATAATTCGTAGATTTCATTAGCGTTTCTGTAAGAGATTGTAATCGAAAAGTCAAGTTTTTTTTTACACATAACGCAATTTGCAAAAGGCCTTAAGGCCCAACTATAATCGACATAAGCTAGCTTATGCGCGCATAAGCAAACGTGCAAATGCACACACGCTTTATTGAATAGCCATAATCGAGTCTAGCTCCGTTTCGTTAATTTTTCCTCAGTTTCGTTAACTTAAGCAAACATAAGCAAGAGCGATCTCAGACGCTCGGCGCATAAGTAAATCTGACAGGTTTGTTCAAATACACATGAAAAACAAACAGAGACACTGTACATTTGAATTATTTCAAAACTAATGAGCGTGTTTGTGTAATATATTTCGAGATTGACAAACAAAATATTATTATTGCTTTGTAATGTAATAAGACTGTTCAATAAGAAAAAGTGTAGGTTAGAACAGCACAGAAAAGTGTAGAACAGAACAGATCAGCACAGAAATGTCAGACAAGTTAGAACAGTCATCGAAACGTCAGCTGTGAAAACTAAAATCAGAAAAAAAACTTCCTGCATTGTTCTCTTCAACACATGTTTGAAAATGTAATTTATTTAAGGAATTAGGTCTTTAAAAAATCAAACAAATAAATATTTACTATTTTATTAGCAAAATCAAAAAATCTTTCATTATTGGCTTAAGGCCGTGTGCGAATTCAGTTAAAAATGGGTTAAAAATTGACGTTTGGTTAAATTTTGACACTTCGCATTATTTGACTAGCTGCTGAGCAGGTTAAAAAATGACAGTAGTGGTTAAAAATTCATCCATTTTTATTTTTTAACCACAATTCATCCAATTCGCTTACGGCCTAAGTAATTAATTCACTTAACCTCAAAACACAAAACAATAAACAAAGACAAAAAGAAACAACAACACTTTGACAGTTGTCATGATTCTGTTCTAGTACTCCTCCTCAAAAGCAAGTATAGAAAATCCTGTTTTTTTTTACGCTAACCTACGCTAAACTGTTCTAGAAAAAGTCATTGAACAGCAAACTAGACTGTTCTAGAACACTCTAGCACAGAAAAAGAGTCATTGAACAGGAAAATGTTGTACTTTTCTGTCCAATACAGTCCAGCACAGACTCATTGAACAGACTTAATGTTGATTGTTTGACCGGCATTATTTCGACTGAATTGAAAAATGGAAAACAGCCACAAACAAAACGAAAAAGAATTTATCTATTTATTAATAGAAAATGTGCGCAAAAATAAATGTCTCTACGATAAAAGGGATGCTTTTTATTTTAATAAATTCAAAAAAGCAAAGGTTTGGGTAGAAATAGCTAGAGAAAGCAATAGTACAGGTATGTAAACAATTCATAAAATGTCTGCAAAAATGTATATATGAACAATTTATTTTAGTTACAGAATGCAAATTGCGGTGGAAGACCCCCCGAGAAAAATACTCGAGGGAATTAAAAAAACAAAATCAACCCTCAGGAAGTGGGACCACAGAAGGTTGCGACTGGGAATTGATGAAGGAGCTGTTATTCTTAAAAGATTCAATGAAAGCAAGAAAGTAAATTGTATTTTCATTGAATTTTCATGATAATTTGTTTTTATTTTTAAAGGACAATTTCCAACGAGGCGGAGGAGAACGGAGATGAAACCCAGCTAATCAGCGAAGACGGTGGTGGTGGAGGTGGTGGTGGCGCCGCGGAAGAAAGTGCACCAACTAATAAAAAGAGAAAAACAGCGTTTGACGGATTATGTGAAAAGTTTGGCAATATAGTTGAAAAGCTAGGAGCTGTCGCTCCAGACATGGACCCTGATGATGGGGATGGAGACGGTGAATTTGTAGCAACCATCATGGCGATGATGAAAGCTTTGCCGCCTGATTTGAAGGACACATACAAGGCCGAAATGATGACTCGAGTCACAGAGCTGCGAACGCAATCCCGAAACAAATCGTATGGCAGTATTTAGATATGATCGTATTTATTGAAATGAAATGAATTGAATGGTATTTAATCTTTTTTTATTGTTATTTTGTTGTGTTATTTTTTTTTATGAAATGAAGTATGAAATTTAATTTTGATACCAATACAATAAATGAATTTTAGAAGTAAAAAAAATCTGTTACATTTTTTCATTAGCTGGAGATGAGGTAGGTACTGAGTTGAGTAGTTGTGGTTAGAATTTTATTTTTGATATTTGATTATGCTGAATTTAAAAAAGCAGGATTATCTTTGTATATATATTCCTATAGTATTTCCACGCGGTTGAATTTTCTTACGCTGTGACTTGCCGGGGGTGGCGCCACTTGTACATCGCTGTCATTCTCTTTTTGCAGCCGACAGTCGCTCTCAGAGAATCAGATTTACAGAAAGAAAAAGGAAGAAAGGAAAGAGAGAGAACATGGAACTTTTCTTGGTTGCAATTTGCAAATAAGAGAGTAGAATAAACAAAACGAATGATGATTGATGACAGAGATTAAAAGGCAAAGGCAATAACAAAAGAGGCAGCAAACTCATGTTTGTTATTGTTATCAGCGTTAGAACCTTGCTCCGATCGGAGCAAATTTGCTCCACTTTTAAGGAAAAATAAAAATCTACTCCGACGCTCCGATTTTTCGAGATTTACTCCATTTTTTCCACAAGGACAATTTTGTTTCCCTAAACTACCTGTTATTCCGTTTCTTTGAATAAAATTTAATTAAATAAAATTGTTTATTCTCAACTAATCTTATGTGCTTGTTTCCACTGTACTAATCACGAGATCCAGCAAAGTAGATTTAGAATAAATCTCGGTTTTTCTCGGATTTTGGGTAGATGAAAACGTAGTATTATTCTAAATAATAGAGTGGCGCGACAGCTCTTGAAGAGTCAAGGCCTAAGTGGCTTACTCTCATCAACAATTCTCTGAGTGCGTGTGAAGAATTGAGGGGACCTACAATTTAACGCCGATTCCGAACGGAAGAGTTGAGAAGCACTTTTTCATGACAGATTGATACTCTTGGAAGATTTGTCAGGTCTTCGCAAGAGGCAGTGCCCGTGAAAGATGAAATAAAAACTTGGCCTGAGTAGGACTCGAACCAACGACGTTCTGCTTAGCAGCCAACGCACTTACCAACTAAGCTACGGGCAACTGCAGTATTATTCTAAACGTACTATTATTCAGTTGCTCGTAGCTTAGTTAGTTAGTTAGACCTGAAAAATCTTCCAAGAGTATCAATCTGTCATGAAAAAGTGCTTCTCAACTTTGCCGTTCGGAATCGGCGTTAAATTGTAGGTCCCCTCAATTCTTCACACGCACTCAGAGAATTGTTGATGAGAGTAAGCCACTAAGGCCTTGACTCTATTTATTTTATTTTATTTACTATTATTCAACGTTTTGATCTACTAATGAGAACCATAAATCCCGGAAAAATCAAGATTTGTTCTTAATCTACTTCGCTTAATCTCGTGTTTAGAGTCACGTCAGTGGAAATAGCATATTGAGCAAATCAAAACAACGTCTTTTATTGAACAATGAAGCGGTATCATACTGATTCCTTGAGGGCGACCAACGACATAATATTCCTGACAGAATTAGGTTAGAACGTGAACTGCAGTTTTAGATTCGACTCGGTCTATGTTTTGGATACTGTGAAAATTTCAGCTCCAGAAGGTGAAGACGCTTCTATTATACAAAAATAACATAAAAAGAATAATAAAGCAAAGTTCATTGTAAGTTGCATATCCATTACGACTATTTGGTTTACGTCAAAAATATCAGTTACTTACGACGGTTATGATTACTTAGAGTCTTTAAAAGTTGAATACACCTACTTCACAGTTATTTACCTAATAAGAAAGAAATCTAAAGCTTTGGGAAAAACTTCAAAAATATGAAGCACTGCGAACTACGATGCGACCAGGGTCGTGAGTATTGTTCGTCTCTATAGCTTAATAAATATTTTATTGAAAAGTAAATATCTTCTTCTTGTTTCAAATCTACTCCGAAAATTTTGCATTTGCTCCACTTTTTTTTCGAATTCGCTCCGAAATTTTATAACAGAGGTTCTAACCCTGATTGTTATTCAATTGCCTTTATGAAATTATACCTACGAAGGAAGTTCTTAAGGCTATTGATATCAGATCCGATCATATCTAATACAATAAAAAACGCTAAACAGAAAAAAAGTTTAAGTTGGAAAGAATAGTTCAAAAATTTTAGGTCTAGAAAAATTCGAAAGAAAGAGAGAGTTCACAACAAATAAAGCGAGCCGAGCGCTCCTTGTGTATACGATAGGATACATAAAATTGGAATTTCCCAAAATGCTGGTCTGCCTGATGGTCTCTGTATGTGTTCTTGTTTTTTTTTTTCTCACAATCTGAAAAGGAGTGGAGTGACCTGACTTATCTATTTTAAGATCACTTTATTTTGTATTTCAAGTAATTGCTATTTTTGCTAACAAAGCCATAAAAAATGAATAAAAATATAAATTATTTAATCTAGAATATAAATTAACTAATGTATGGGCTGGAATAACTTCTTAAGATATCATACATTACGATTTAAACTTCAATTATCAACCCTTGTAACATTTTTTATTTGATTGGATCAGGTCACACTAATTGAGGGAGGGTTGAAATCAAAGATTATATACGTAACAAGATCGGAAACTGACTTACGTTTCACTCCCTAGATCCCGCAATTTTCATTTTTTTCATTTTTTTTTCTTTTCGTGTACATGAATAGATGTGAGTTACAAAAACAAAATAGATGAGGTGAGTTTTTTCTATTCTGACAGTTCTCTTTTATTTGTTGTTTTGAATTTGTGTAATTTTGTGATTTTGTGAATTCAATTCAATAATTTCAATATTTGTGAAATTTAAAAGTAATTTAAGTGACCCAAGAATTGGGAAGTAATAATCAATTGGATAATAGATAAAGACCATGTCTGGACTTTTCTGTAGCTCTGGTCTGGCGTGCGTCGGTCGGCTCCATCTGAAGATTTTCTCAATTTCATGGAAGTGGACAAAGGATTGCAATTTATTAATAAACTTTTGCAGGTTAGTCTTGTTCTAATTTCATCATCTCTCAATCTTAATTAATTTTCATTTCATATGGCTGCTCTCCTATCCTCTACTCGCATCAAGCAGGTAAGTTTGTTTTCCATTTGCCTGCTATCAAATCATTTGCCATTTCTTCAGGCAGTATCATCCGGAATTGACAAATGAGATGAAATGATGAAGCATTGGACATTTCAAATGACAATTTAACCATGAATTCCAGTCTCAAGAGTGGGTTTTCTGTTGTTCCAAAACACACTGATTTTGAAGCGTTTGCCCAACAAATGTGAAACGGAATCTCGAAGCATTCTGAAGGTATTCCGAGTGTTATATTAGAAGATTTAGACTTCAGGGCTGCTAACACTTTCTATTTACCCTTTTTTTTCTACCCGCAGTCGATGTCCAACAACTGACTGAAATCGACTCGCAATCCAACTTCTTGCAACTCCTCAAACAGGATTTAATCACTCATTCGCCACTTATTAAAGAAAAGCCCATGGACGAGGAGGAAGAACATTCCGAACCCGAAGAAGAAGAAAAACCACAAAAACCTCTTATGCCTATTCCATTGCCTTTTATCAAAGACGAACCTCAAGATCATGAAACACAATCCAATGGAACCGATGCCACAGACTTCCTTCTCGAAGAACTTTTTGATCGCAAACTCAAATCATTAGCAAAAGTACGAGGAGAAACCGCGAACGCATTGGGCTTCAAAGTAAAAAAAGATATTCCCCTCAAGTCAAAAAACGTACCTGCACTCCGAGAAAAAAGTCTGATGAGCAAAAATTGGCAGGTTTCCAGTCGAAGTCCAGGAGAAAAGGCGGTCCGCATAAGGTCAGGGAAGATATTTCGGAGAACGTTACACCGCCACTAGAGAAAACAAACATTCCAAAACGATCAAGTGCCAAACAGCCACGCAAAAAACTCAAAATGTCGAATGAAGTGATTCCGAAGCTATTTGTCACGCTGAAGGACAAAAATACCATCATTCCAACACCTAAACTACCTCAATACGAAATCAAAAGTGATATTGTTGCGCCTGCTGGATTTGTCAACTTGGACACAATTCTAGATTAATCGGCGGCGACCTTTGCTGCCAAACAACAAGCACAATTCGAAATAGAAAGCGATGACAAACCAGCAGCAGAAGAATTTGTCGAAACTGAAATGAAGTCGTCATCAGAAGATGTTGAGCAAAATTCTGTCGTCATCCAACCCAATGACGAGAATAGTCAACCTCTAGTGACGTGTCCTGACATTGTTCTGGACGCTGATTTCGACTTTGAAGAAGCAATTCAATCGAATAAGCTGCCGAATGTTAAGCACGCCTACAATGTCATCAAATCTCTGACGGAAGAATACAAAAAAGCCGAAAAAGTCAAACATATGGACCCGATTCTTCCGCCACCACTTCTTCCTCTAGCTCCTCCACTTCCGCTAGCAGCAGTCAATGTGCCTCTGGACAACGGGGAAGCGAACAAAAAACTCTCACCAGAAGTCATTGAAATGCACAATCGACCGTGTTCCTTGTTTTTTCCAATCCTAGACGATACTCAGGTTTATAATATGGTTGCGAATGCCTTGGACGAAAGATATCGTTACCTTTGGGTTTGTCCCATATGCCCAAGGGAGTATACTCATGTGCGCCCGTTCAAGAGACACCTGTTGACTACCCACTTCAAAAGCGCCGATGAGCTTGAGGGCAAGGCATTTGAATTAAAGCCCGAGATAGTTTTTGAATCCTCGATTTCGGGTGAGTTCCTCGGCGAGTCTCTTTCTGCAGAGTTAATTATTTTACTATATTCCCTTAGACGAAACATTCTGCCATTTGTGTCATGTGAACCTTGCCGACAATATATCGCTGCGAAAACACCAAGACGAAATGCACAGCAAACCAGACTCCAATCCGACCAACAAGAAGAAGCCTCTGCTGCATAAATGCTATATTTGTAGTAAGCAGTGCTCGACACGGTCAATTCTAGCCGAACACATGAAATCGGATTGTGGCAAGAATCCACAATACGGCTGCAATGTGTGCGACAAGAAATTCCATACGAAGAGTACGCTGAATTTGGATAAGACAATGCACACGGGCGAGTTGCCGCATTCGTGTAGTTTCTGTCAGAAGAGATTCCGTACAAGAGGACAGTTGAAGGTTCATAATAGGACGCATACGGGCGAGAAACCGTTTCCTTGCAAGGTGAGTAATGGATTTGGTTTGGTTATGCGGACCTACCTCATCCTGGAGGTGTTATCTTGCGACTATGTAGTCTTTAGCGTTCAGAACTTGTTGCCATCAAGAAGCAGAAGGCTTCTTCCTTTGATCTTATGACTTACCCAGTCAAACTTCCCTTCTTTTTGAAAATATGTAATTCTGCTATTTCAGGTTTGCAACCAACGCTTCACGCATCGCGAAACCCTGATTGCCCATCTCTCTCGCCACATCGACATGAAACGCTACAAATGCTACGGCTGTGATCAATTCTTCTCCTGCATATCTGGCCTCAAAACGCATCGTCAAACACGTCCGGACACCTGTGGCCAATACAAACTCAATGCACGAGCAATTGGTCCAAGAGTTCGTGTCATCAAAGGCAATGTCATATTCGAACCACAGCCAGTATACAATGCCAGATTGGCCAACACTGAAGTCTTTTCAAGAAGCATGATTGACGAAGACACATTGTGGCTGTGGGAGATTACAACCTGCTGGCAGGATCGGTCGGTCGTCAGGAAATAAAAAAAAAGATTGTCTTTATTATTTAACTACATATTTTTATATTTATATAAAAAAGGATAATTTTGTTTTGTTGGAAATTTGTTGCTCTGTAGCTTTGTATTCTTTGTAAACATATTATAATATTAAAACATTGTTCATATAATTTTGGCAAAATGTTTTAGTGGTTTAATTTTATTTTGTTTGCATTTATCTAATTTACGAGGGAGAGATGAAAGGTGAAACGAAAGGAAATTGAAGAATTTATCGAAGATCGGGGTCATCGTTGGCAGCTTTCTTGATTATTAGCAATATAGTTGTAAGCCACTGATTAAGCCTTGAAGTGCTAATGTAGTCCTTAACAGGTTCAGTAAATCCATCGATAATTTGCTCTTCTAAGTGTTCACACATAGTCTGAAAGAGAGAAAATGCTTTTTTTCGCAAATACATAACGTTCATACATACACACTGATACACATATTAAGTCATTTCCACATTACCCAGGAGGTAGACTTTCAATGCGTTTTTTTTTTATCGAGGTATCCCCGGTAGGCCTAGTCCTCGCTAAGAAGCAAATATTTTTACATAAATGCTTTCGTGTATTAGTATATACAATGAAAAGATATATTAATTAATATGTACAAAATACAAATTATAAGGAACTTAATTAAAAGGAACATAATTTAATGGAAAAAAACTTAAGATATTAAATATTTGTTTACATATGTGTGACGCAGAGCGCCTTATTTCGATATGATGGGTCTTCAAAATCTCTGTTCCAAAACCGCAAACTGAAATTTACCCTAACCCTGATATAATAATTAATTACAAGAGTGCTAGGCATGTTTTCACAACATGTGTAACTAAAATGGGATTCTATGGAATCAAGAAGCTTTTTAAGCATTTCGTTTTCATGAACTAAGGTACTAAATCTTTCACAAAACTGATCTTCTAGGTCCTCAACGAACATTATAAAGTCAGGTGGTGGTGCTACGAGATTGCAATCATCGAATTGCTTATAGGAAATAAATGTCAGATTCGTTGCACTATTGGCATCATTGAGAGTGGGTAATTTAATTTGACAAACATGGCTTTCATGGACTTTGCGGTACAGCCAACCGCAAACATAAGCAAAACTATTTACTTTTAAGAAATCAGAAGATGTCATAGCATCAGAAAAAGTGCCTATGTTGTCATTTATAGGCGCTGAGTTGAAGGACAAGCACGACTGCGCTACTGCAATACTTTTAAAGAACTTATTCAACTCAGAAAACTTAAGTTCTTCGCAATTACCGCGTTTAACAAATTTTAAATAGTTAAGGCCCCATAACTGTTTAAAAATGGTCATAAAACTCGTCGCAGTCGGTCTATTGTTAAGGCCACCCGACTTGCGAACTTGGCCAAAAAAGTGCTCTATCGTATCCGAGTTTAGATGCCTTGTTAAGATAAATCTTAGGTCACTAAGATACTCATGAAGGGATATGAGAGCGGATATGTTAAGGATCCATCCTTTTATGAAAGCAAACCTATTTGTGATGTTATGATCTTGGTGATCAAAGATCTTGATCGTTTTCAAAATAGTTTGCGCTTTATGCAAAAAAGCTAATTGTTCTTCGTCGCCAATAAATTTCGATTTGAATTTGTTTCCCGAAGATTTTGAGGAGGTATTGAAAATATCGAATAAATTATTTAAAAAAATGATTAGCTCTGCGGTACCTAGCATGGTAGTTGTGCCTTCTCCAGAGCTGTAAAGGCTGAGGAGGCCTGAGCCTACCGTATTGCTGAAGACCTGTGTTGCATATCGAACCTTCATTCTATTAAAATTATTGGGTTCAATATGGGTCCTTGTAAGCTTAGGAGCGCAGCGTAAAGCCAATTTTGAATCTAATTCAAAAAATTGCTCTACATCCTTCCAAGTAGCTTTATATGAATCATTGGGGTTCTTAAAATGAATATCATATTTTAACAGACAATTTCGAGAACTTTTGATCAAATGGGGAACGTCAAAGAAACAAAAAATTTTATGACTTGATCCTGTGACTGGGTGTTCTATTTCAAAATATGGACGATTTTTACTTACACCCAGGTCACGATGAAGTCCTCGAAAATTGGAACCTTGGTCCGAAACGAAGTGAACAGGGTTGAAGCCACTGCTCTGTAGGGATCTAACTGCTTTAAAGAGTAATTTCTTCAACATATCACATGGACAGGAAGATTGTACGAAAACGTATGCTAGCGGATGTTTCCATCGCTTTGCAATACCCTGGGCCATTATAACTAAAACGTTACGAGCTGGCCTATTAGTTCTGTACTCGTCAGAACCGAAGTCTTCAAAACCTATTACCCTATCTCTTTTCCTACAATAGTCCAGGTGGGTTTTCAAGGACATTTCATCCATAGCGATTGAACAATGCTTGTATATATCCGGAAACTCGGAGAGTTTCATCTCTAAACTTTTTATATTAAAATCTATGTTCCCTGGTTCACTTGGCCAATCAGAGATGAACGTAAGAAGTGTTTTCTCCGATGGAAGTCCAAGTGTTTCCCTCATCATCCTATAAGTTACTGGTGAGGTAAATTTAATGGAAAGGGCTAGTGATTTCAAATCATCGGAATACCTATAGCCCTGTGGGGAGACCTTTGCATTTTTTCTAAAGTTTGTAACTACTATATACAAGCCATCGGACAGACAACCCTTAAGTTCGTTTTCAAAACGAACCCTTTCCTGACCTTTTTTTTTAATTCTTCCTCTACTAAAATCCTAAGACGTGCAATTTCGTCATCCTTTTCTTTAATAATATTGTTAAGTTCATTAACCTGCCCTTCTGCTACTTGCAGATTAAACTGCGCTGCCCTAAGCTTCTTCCTCAGGGTATTTTTTTTAGGGGTATTGTTTCGCAAATATAAAGGAGTAGAAGTGGATGCATCACTTACTCCAGTGATAAACTGTTCCTGGAGGATTGCATCTCTGCCTGTCAAAGTTGGATCTTCTTCAAGCCGCTCCTCTGGAAATCTGGAAAGAGAAGTTGTGCTTCCCAGGTATGAACACTGGGGCATTTCGTCACTTAAATGTTCAAAACTTGTTTCAAGTTCTTGCCCATGAAGTATTTCCTCGGTGATTTCAATAATATCCTCCATTGGCTCTTGAGGTGTTTCGGTTGTTAATGAATTCATTACGAAAACATCTGGAATAGCGGTTTTCGTCAGGCGTTTTTTTTTCAGAGTTTACAAACATTGATTCCGAAAAATGTTTGTCGCAAATCCTCTGACTTTTTTGCAACTTGGGAATTCCAAGCATTTGTTCCCAAACGATTTTGCTGTTAACAAAAACAGACGTTTATGAATTAGGTACATAGATGCTTTCAAATTAAAGAAAATTAATAGCGTTTTCTTTTGGTAATCCGGAATTGGTACACAGAACTGTCCGATTCCGCATACCAAACGAACAGGCAAACACATTTTTTTGCTTCTAAGGGTTGAATGGTTATGTAGGTATCTGTGAAACCTCATATGCAAAATAGCAGATGACATGACATTGGCGCAAAATTATAGTCCGCTAATGAACGATTTTAGTGTAATACTAGCTTAAAATGACGTTTGAGTCATGTCTGAAACGTCATTTTAAGCTAGTATCACACTAAAATTGTTCATTAGCGGACTATAATTTTGCGCTATTGGTTTTATTTTCTTTATTTGTAAACAAGGCAGCGAGTACGTATTTGCGAGTGTATGCATGTATGCGTGATTCTGTTTTCGTTTCCGACTTCAAATTCGGAATCGTTTTTCTGTTCGATTCAGAATAAGAACAGTCATCTTGTGCCAACTGAACGAATTAAAAATCGTTCGGAACAGT
This sequence comes from Sphaerophoria taeniata, assembly GCA_943590905.1. NCBI lineage: Eukaryota > Metazoa > Arthropoda > Insecta > Diptera > Syrphidae > Sphaerophoria > Sphaerophoria taeniata. The sequence goes on from OX016540.1 coordinate 269,256,915, forward strand.
TCCGGACGACCAAAAAAACGCTATAATTGTAGCATTCGGACCTTAATCCGATTGGTAATTTATGGGTGGAGTCCTACTACGTAACTCGATTCTACTTTTGATTTCATTTAAAAAAAGCTAAGTAACAGCAGTTCCAACTTCCAAGCCTTTCGTCAAAAACCTGATAGGCCTAATCAGTGTGGTTTCAGAACCGGAAAGTCCACCGTCGATTGAATATTCACCCTACGGCCGATCTTGAAGAAGACCCAAGAACTTCAAATCGATACCAACCACCTTTTGATTTCAAAAAAAGGTTTTAGACAAGGCGATGCGTTGTCATGCGATTTCTTCAACATCATTTTTGAAAAGATTGTGCAAAGCTCCAACGTCAACACCAGACCTACTAGGTAACGCAGACGACATTGACATAATTGAAAGAACACAGCGTGATGTCGGTGGAGCGTTTGTGATTCTTGAGACGGGGGCCAGGAGGATGGGTCTAGCGGTCGACGAGGGCAAGACCAAGTAAATGCTGTCAACACGAAAGGACAACCAACATCGGCGTCTTGGAGCAAACGTCAACATAGACAGATTTAACTTCGAGATAGTTAAGGACTTTGTCTACCTAGGATCCGCTATCAACTCAGACATCAACACCAACGCTGAAATCCAACGCAGAATCACTCTTGCCAATCGTTGCTTAGACTTGGACTTAGAAGGCAATGGAGTAGTAAAGTCCTTTCCCGAGCAACTAAGGTGACACTCTACAAAACCCTCACCATCCCGGTCCTCATGTATGGTGCAGAGACATGGGTCATGACAACATTCGATGAAAACGCTTTGACATGCTTTGAGAGATTCTTCGAGTGATTTTTGGTCCTGTCTGCATTCTGGTCGCCACCAATTTTTTTTTTTTTTTGGGACAAACCAAGAGCAGAGATGATATAAGTGAACTTATTTTATCATTGAACAAGAAAAAATGTTGCACCGACGACCGACCTCACCACTAACAAATCTCCAGTAAAAAATAAAGCAGTTGCCTGTAGCTAAGTTGGTAAGTGCGTTGGATGCTAAGCAGAACGTCGTTGGTTCGAGTCCTACTCAGGCCAAGTTCTTATTTCATCTTTCACGGGCACTGCCTCTTGCGACGAACTGACAATACTTCCAAGAGTATCGATCTGTCATGAAAAAAGTGCTTCTCAACTTTGCAATTCTTCACACGCACTCAGAGAATTGTTGATGAGAGTAATCGACGTAGGCCTTAGCTCTTCAAGAGCTGTCGCGCCACGCCACGCTATTAATTTTATTTAACAAATATCCAGTAAACCAATTTAATTTCCGAAGGATCGAACTTTGGTGGCATTTTAGTTTCCCTTGCGTTTTGCCTTTTCTCAAAATAGAATCGCGATTACAAGATTTTACTGAATTTTTTTAGGTTAATAAAAACCAAATCGTACTTGGGTATACAGGCCAAAGAATTGAAATGCTTTTGTGCATTTTGCATAGTGGGCGAAGCCGGGTGTTAAAACTAGTTGAATATAAAAAATTAGGAACTTACGCGTCCGCATTTCGGGGCTTAAATGTGTGGGCGTAGCCGATGCAACCCATGGCACAAACACTTTTTTTGCAGTGATCACTCATATTGTTGTTTAGGGTGTTTATTACCACTTAATCACAATTTCTGCTTATTTTTAGCACTTTTTTCTTCACTTCACTTTGTAAATTTATATTTAAATGAAATCTCAATAAAGAAATCAAATCCAAAAAAATTCCAATTTGAAGCCAAAACGGAAAATTGTATATATTCAAATTTTAACCAGAATGCTAGATTGAAATTTGAAGTTGTCATAAGGCGTTTTTCTTAAACTCACCACAAAAATATTAACAGTTATGATTGGGATGCGTTCCTAAACTTAAGCCCGAACACCTACTTGCGCCTAACATTATGATATGTTTGAGGGCAGAAGCACACTCAAATATTTAAATATTCTGAATTTTGAAAATATCTTTTTGACAATCGAAATTCAAATGTTGTGTCAAATTCATTGAAAAATTCAAAAGTAGAAAAAGTCACATATATGTCAAGCTAAATCAGGTAAAAAGCTCAGTGAGAACGCTCATCGTAATTTATAAATCATATGAGCTAAATCAAGTCGGTGAGAACATACTTACATTTGTAATTTGTAGCCAAAACAAACATATATGAACCGAAAAATTGTTAAGAACGTGTCATAAGTGGCCCAGAGACCGTTTCCAAAAACGAATACAACAAAATCATTTCTTATTTTTTTTTTTTTTTGCGAATTGCGAGCATACTAAGCTTCATACAAAAAGTAAAAAAAGTATTTTAAAAAATCTTCATCTTCATGTCTCAGTGTTGGAAAATAAAAATACGAAAACATTTTAATTATTGTTAGTATGAATGAAAACAAGGAAAATATTTTTCTGACTTTGCCAAAAAATTCAGAAATTTATTTTTCTGATTTCGCGTGCTTGTGTTTTTTTGTACAATTTCTATCACCGTCCGTCTTTGAAAATGAAATTTCACGAGCAAATTCTACGCCTGTTTATTTTATAGCATTTAACTAACCCAATTTTACTCCGTTTGTGAACATACCCATTAACTCACCTTTTTTTCAAAAAAAATTCAAATTTAACTGCTAAAATTATTCACCTTTGGTGAATAGACGGATTGAAAGAATGTATTAGTGAAAACACGCACACATCTTAGCAATCCGTAAATTTCAGCTTGTAGGCAACTGTCATTTTGACAGCTCTGTTTCCCATCTCCTTACCTTATATAATCTCTGGTTGAAATGAACAAGTTTTTATGGCATTTTTGGACGAATTTTCAAAAGCGAAAGATGCTTATGTTTTATCTCCTTCTCACTGTAACACTTAGATTTACCGTCTATTTTCCAAGTATGTGAGACCAAAAATGTACAGAAAAATGAACCATGCGGAGAGTAACCTTACTCATTAGGCGTGTTTTTTTGGCATCGCTATCTGCAGCCAAATTCGATTTCCCAAAAAAACGTATCCGCAGCTGCCCATCCGCAGCTGTTTTATTTTATTTTTAAGTTGGTAGACTTGTCTAGCTGTCAGATAATTTGTTATTTTGGTTTTGCTTTCGGATAAATTTTTTGACATATTGGGGTATGTTCGTAGAGTGTGAATTTTGATAAAAATCGAGATTCAGATTTTTGAATCTCGAATCCATTTTTTTGAATCTCAAGTCTCAAATAGATCATGCAATCTGAGATTTTTCTACTTTTTCCTCACTTCACCAACTCGTTTAGCTGCTAGATTCACAAATTTGACTCGACTCTAAAGATATGACTGCAACGAGCACTTCTTTTAAAAAGCCAGAAAGTGAAAATTTTCAAACTCATTTTGTGACAGTTTGACAAAATTTAAAGTAAAGTGCTGACCCATCCGTCAATCCGGCAGCGTCAACGTATATCTACGTTGTTGCCAACGTATTTACCGGAGGGAACCGTCCCATAGAATACGTTGTATACTTTGACAGTTTCATTTGCTTGGTGTAAAACTTATTCACAAAACCTAAAATCCGAACAAAAAAATTAAATTAAAACATTAAAATTGTGTCAAAATGATACTTTTGCACAAAGTTTTGATCATTCACTGCTTTTCCTTGCTGCTGTGGAAACATATTGAGTTGACAAAAAAGTAGAAAGTTAACCAACTCTATCCGTCGTATCCGTGACATGCGTTGCTTATGGGACGAGTTCTGTGCTGTCAGTTGAAAACGTCAGCGCTAACGGACTGACGGATTCTATGGGTCGGCCAGTTAATGATGCAGAAAGATTGTTTTTTGATGTCAAAAACAATTTTTGTAGTTTTTTTTCCAAATTTGTTTTCCAAAATTGCGCTACAAAGAAACAAAAATTTTACTTTTGTAAATTTCCCACTTTTTGCAAAAAGTGGCCGTTGTAGTTATACCTTAAATCTCACAAATAGAAAACGACATTACAGAAGAAAAATATTAAACACCATACAGCAACCATGTGTGACTCGTTCCTTGATTTGTGCGTTCCAATTTTAACTCAAAATTAACTTAAACTCTGCGAACACAGCCTTCGAGACTCTTTGAGTTATCCGATTATCCGATTATCAATTTTTCTCCAATCGAGTATCGATACTCGAAAAAATGTCAATTTTTTATCCGCAGCCAGATTTAAGTTTAAGTTTTTTTCCGCAGCTGGACGATGTTCACATTGGATTCTTTCCTCCGACTTATCTTGACGTCTATATGTTTTTTCTCTTTCGCACTTGCTAGTAAGAAAAAGACAACAAAGTGAGGCAGGATTTTCAAACCAAACTAAAAATTTATGGATTTTTTTTGACATTTGGCATATGCGTCAAATTAATTAGGCCAGTTCCACCTTACAACACCTCACTGAGATCTCAGAGATTTTTTAAGTGAAACAAAAATGAGAAATGAGATTTTTTTCTGAGATCTCTGAGATGAAAATATTTTGGATTCGATTTCTCACTCAGCTATTTCGACGTGACTGACATTATGTACAATAACAATTTGTAAGGTAACTATTTTATCTCAATGAGAATTGAGAATTATGTCCCACCAAATGATTTTGCCTCAGTCAAAATGACATTGAGATCTCATGTGGCTTTTCTTACAACCCAAGAATTGATCCGTGACGTTAAAGTGGTAATTTTTTCCCTTAAACGCATTTCTTTCACAAAGAATTTCAATTTTTTTTCTCGAAGGATTGATTTCTCTTGAATATCTTTTTGGAGACGGATTTACACATGATTGTACACGGATTTAACATATATATACTACGTGTTTGACATTTCTGAGTTTTCTGTACAAAACGATTTAATAGCTGACCAGATAACAAAGACATTCAAAAAAGGGATTGATTCGTTTTTGCACATTTTTTACACGCCAAAAAACATTGGCGCAAATTTTGAAACATTTAAACTCTACTTTAAATCCACTTTAAACTAGGAGTCGACTCTAAAAACAAATTTTAGATTAGGGGTCGACTTTATCTCATTTTTGAACGACTTAAAGTATACTTTATCGTTAAAGTGGTCGTCTAACTTTAAAACGGAGAAAGCGTTCGTTTAACTCTTTAAAGTATAGTTTTGAACGAGCAGAATTTGAGATTTTCGAAGATTTTGAAGTTAAAAGAAAGCAAAGAGTTTGTCGAATTCGTGCATCCTCTTATTTAAATTCAAATACTCATTTATCATATTTGTAAAAAAAAAAAAATATGAACCACGGGACTACCAAGCTGGATTTGCTGCTTGTTTTTTGACACTTCTTGCAGTTGTGTGTGTACGTTGTTTGCTTTTAATTTTATTACCTATTTGCCTTTTTTGAGAGGTCTTATAAGCAAATTACACTTGTAGGGAAATTTATTCCTGTTTTAAAGGAATATTTTATACCCATTTCAGAGCACACTATTCCACCTTCACTATGACAAATAAAAACAAAACAAATTGGAACATCATTTGGATATTTATTTAAACACATTTTCACAACGAAAAACATAACATTTATTAGAACTAAATATACAAACACTAAATAATCACATTTTTTCCTGTTTTGAGGAGATAAAAGTAACAAAAACTGGTAAAAACTGCAAGCGTAAAATGACATTTCACTAATTCAATTTATTGCTCTGTCACATTTAGGCGTGTTCACACAACGTTATGTTTAAAGTCCAATCTAATTAGAAGACTTGTTTAAAGTTTTTAAAAATAAGGAAAGTTAGAAGTGCTTTAAGTAGAGTAGACTTTAATGCTTAAACGAGGGCTGACTTAAAATTTGCGCCATTGAATTTCAGTAGCAATTCTTCTTTGTTCAATGAAAAGCCACATCAGTGAAATGTTGTTAGGTGGAACTGGCCTATTGTCAATTTATGACAACTATAAGACGTCAAAGTGAGTCTGGAGCGTTCACACTACTTTTGTGTTTGAACACGACAGATTGGCCTTACTTCAAAATAAGTCGGCGGAAATAGTCCAATGTGAACAGCGTCCTGCGTGTTGTATTTGTAATACATGGAAGCTCCCACTGCAGATAGCTATGCCAAAAAAACACGCCTATTATCATTATCATTAATGTCCCAGCAAACATTTTTGTGAGTGTTCAGATTTTGTTCACGAAAAATGAAGAACAATATTCATAAAACCTTCAGTTTTGCGAATGAATTATAAATGTACAGAAAGATCCTACACATTTTTACGGGGGACATGGAGAGAGATTTGATAAATAAGGGCGAACAAAAACTGCTTGATAGTTGGTACCAAAACGAAAAAAAAACAATATTCATTATTCATTCTTTTTTCATCACAAATATGAGTGTACACAAGGAAATGTTAAAAAAGATCTATTTGCAGTTTTTTTGTCCTTTATCTATTCTTCTTACGTAGGCAAACGTTTTTTGTGTATCCTTATGTTATGAGGATTTTTTTGTTCGCCCTTATTAATTTATTCTCCTTACAAAGGGGTAAGGATAACGGGTCATTGTCGCAACAATACTTTCGTTTTGATCATGAATTATCATTTCGAAAATATTTTTGATGTGTCCAGACAAAAAGTGGCTATTATAAATAAAAAAGTGTAAATAAAAATAAATTAAATGAAAAGCTGAAAGTAATTATTAATATTAAAGAAAGTGAAAATCTAACAGATTATTAATAATAAAAAAAAGTGAAAAACAAATCTACAAGTGAGAGTTATAAATTTTTGTATGTGTTTATTAAAAAAATAATGAATGTACATATTAATAAGTTTTCCGTGTAAATAAAACAGCTTTCAATAACTGTCCCAATGTGTATTATCTTATTATTATTATTTGATTGTTTAAACGAGGACTGTTTAAAATGTCGGGTTCTTCAAATCGCCAGCAAAAATTTTAGTTCTGAAATCAATCATAAATGGATTAGAAAAAAAGAACTCATCTATGATTCATTTTGAATTCTTTTACCTGGGCTCTTGGACACCGATTTGAATCATTTAAGGGAATCATTTATGATTTTAAAATTCTTCATTTAAATGAACGTATATAATGTTCTATATATTCATTTAAATGATTACTTCATGAACCTTTTATGAATCATAAAAATGATTCCAATATGAATAATTAAAATGAAGGTATATACTCAGAATTCCCTCACTTAAATGAATTATATTGGAATCATTTTTATGATTCAAAAAAGGTTCATGAAGTAATCATTTAAATGATATATAGAACATTATATACGTTCATTTAAATGAAGAATTTTAAAATCCTAAATGATTCCCTCTAATGATTCAAATCGGTGTCTAAGAGCGCAGGTAAAAGAATTCAAAATGATTCTTTTCTGTATTCTTTTTCGGTCGAGTTGTTCACTTTTTTGATTTTATTATGATTCATTTTTGAATGAAAATGTTTGCTGGGGTCCCTTGTCGTAGGATTTCATAATAGGTGCAAGAAAACCAATACATGTTTTATATTTAACTACAAGTAAAGGCCTGGCTATTCGATAGAATATTTACGCTGCAGAAAGTTGTTTTCAAATTGAATATCTGGATCATTTCTTGTTTTTGCACCTTTAACGTCATTGAATTTGAATACTAAAATTTTTTTTTTTGAAAGTACCTACAACCCGCTGTTTTGAAAAAAATTGTTTGCTTAGCTAAAGTATGAAACGGGTTAAAATGAGTAAACTTTAATATTATTGAAAGGTACATACATTTATTCAATTTTCAATGAATTGGACATTTTTTATGTTTGCCTTTATTTGTAATTATAGCCAGTGTGTGCGGTAACTGGGGGGGAAAGAGGCGTGGGATTTAAAAAAAAAAGACATTTTTTTTCAAGAGTTATGTACCTCTGGTTAGTTAACTTTATTAAGAGCCGATTTTCCAATTATCAGATAAACAAGCAGATAGTGTTTATTCGACAAATAACAAAATATTGGATTTTTCAATCGTCAGATATACTTTATCTGACGAAAAACGCTCTTATTTATTCGACCCATGAATACTCAGATAAGTTTATTTGCCAGTTTGTTATTTTTACTTTTGTTGGATGACTGAAAAATCGGCCCTAAGTGAAGAAATTGAAGCAGTAGGCATCTACCCTTCACATAACTTTATTCGAGGTAAATACATATAAATACAGGTTCAGTATTCGATACAACTCTATGATGATCTCTAATTTCAAATTTAATAGAATGTTTGAAACATTTTTTATTATTCAAAATCGTATTCTTTTCCACATTACCCAGAAGGTAGAATACCAAATGCGTTTTTTAAGGGTATCCTCATTAGGCATAATCCCTGTACATAATTGCTTACTTTACAATTCAAAAATTGACACAATCAAAGAAAATAAATAAATATTTTTGTATTACTTACTATTATTGCAACTAAGGTATAGATATATAATATATAACAAAAAAATTTGCTTACGCACTATTTTAACAATTAAAAATGTAAATCACATGGATAATTTTACTTAAAGATGTTTACTAGATGACTTATTACTAAGGTCCTTATTTGTATTCTTGAAAGTAAATATGACCACCCTAATTAAAATGAATCGCAGAATTTTTTCCTTATGCTCTTCACAGCAGCATTTTTGCTAAAAATTCCCTCATTTCCTGCCTAATGTCAGTCAACCAAGTTTTCATGATTTTTGGCTATGTGTGGTACTTGGAAAAGCCAGCTTTGAAAATTGTATCAACTTTCCTTACAGTTTCTTCGAAAATAACAGTGGCGTAGCTAGACCTTTGGGGGCTATTGTAGTCTCAATAAGGAATTCAATATTTAATAATTATTAACATTTATTTAATGCAATAATATTAAAACAATGAAAATTAATTTGAATTAAAATACTGTTTCATCGGTCTTATGGTATTGAAATTATATGAAAAAAAACGAATATTTTAGAATGAACAGATTTAAATTTCCAAGCAATTATTGTTTTATTTAAGGTTGTAAAGTTGTTCAGTTCCTGAGTTATTCATATCAAGGTCACAACAATTCTCCCACACAATAATTCTCCAACAACTTCCAGTCTACAATCGTTGACACTCTGCCTGTAGACACTATCATTTTGACAGCATGGCACCCTTTAGAGATCCTACGAAAGAACAAATAATGGTCTGTTTCCAATTGTTATTAAAAAAGGAATTCTGACAAGAAACTGGGGACTTATAAAATTTGTTTCTTCTTTACACCATGGAGCATTGGTCTTGTGAAGGAATTGGGATCCTATGAACGTCTTTTCTTCCCCACTTAAATCATCCATGTTATTTTCCAAGAATTGTTTCTTCCCGTACAAAGAATCACTTTTGATCCTCTTCGGGGTGTCCGAAATATTTCTTGGAATAAAACATCTTTTTTTACATTGCTTTGGTTCGGGCGCCTTACATATATGAATGCTCCCAATCATATACATTGGGCCAAGAGTTAATATTAAATGCTTACTTTTTGTATAGGTATATATGATGCTATCTACAAAACTATAAAAGTTCTATCCTTTCTACCTTATCTTATCTGTAGACTTATGTAACTATTCAAATTCTTTTTTTTTTATTTCAAATTTTTGCAATATTACTATATTTTTTTTCAAAACCAATATATGTATTATGTTTAAACATTTCAACTTCAATACATTTCTTAAAACAAAAAATGAATAGCCACAAACTTCCCAATCGCATAATTCAGAAATCCAGAAATCCAAAACAAATTCAATGCACTTGACCTAGGACAATAAAAAAATCGGTTCATTGTCCTTCATTCTCCTAAAAATTTGAAATATCGCAACGTTTTTAAACACTACGCTACAAATTATAAGTTCGATAATAGAAATTTAGAATGTGTTAGAACACACAACCATAACAATAACGCATACCTACATAGATTTTGTTCTTCGTTCTTGTTTTTCGTTTACGACATTAGCCAGCATTTCGGCAACATGATTAAACGACGACAAGCTTGCCACCTTGCTGAATCACGTTGTTTTTTTGTTCAAAGAAACTGAATGAGAAACATTTATAAAGTTCAAGTAATTTCTTTGTACAAAAAAGCACAATATCACGTTCCAAAACAAAACAATTCATATTGAAAATATTTGCTATCCTTTAAACATTCCTTTAAAATAAAAACAAAAACATTAAACCATTCAAATTCTGTTACCAATGTGGCAATCACAAAATCATATTCCGTACTTTTTTGTTCTCTTTTCTTCTATTCGAATTTCGAATAGACCTTACCTACATACAAAACAAATACACCGTCCTGTCATATATTTCAATTTTCAAACATACATACTGTAAGAAAAAACGATCCAACGTCCAATCCCATCTCACCGTCCCAGCAACCACCACCAGGCACCAATAGACATTGACATAAATTTATTTAGTATCAAATAGACACTTAAGAGATAAGAGTACATTCTACGAAAGAGTTACAGTGCAGAGGACTCAGAGAATGTTCTCAAAAATATACAGAAATTGTCTGCAAATGCAGACGTAAGAAATGCCAAAAGAGCTAATTTTTTACTTGCCACTCGTGTCGCCTCGATCGAATCATTAGCGTAGAAATACTATAGGAATATATATACAAAGGGATTATGAAAATAAAATTTTGAAATGCAGATTTATTTTAATTTTCAAACAAAAAATCACGAAGATTATTTCGTTCGTATTGTCGTTGATGTTTTGCCACCGAACTGATGAGTATTTGGTGATGGTGTTATTGATGGGATATTTGTATTGACTTCAACCCGCCATAATCCATCATGCCGCTGACCATCACAGTCCTCCCAATCGACATAATTGGAGGGACAATAACCTTCGTTTTCCTTATTCATCATTATGAAGTTATGAAGAGCAATGCAGGCTAAAATTACTTTCTCGGCGTTTTCTGGAAGCATATGCAAAGTGGTTAGCAAGATTCGCCAGCGGGCCACTAATATGCCAAAGGAATTCTCAATGGTACGGCGAGAAAGCCTTTTATTAAAATTTTCTTCTTTTGGCTGAAGAATGATTCCGGGATACGGTCTCATGAGTGTGGTACTTAACGGGAAGGCGGCATCACCCACAAAGTAATGGGGAACCTGAACTGATGAGTTTGGAAAGTTTTTTGGCTGAGGAATAGGAAGTTTATTTCCTAAAAGTTTCTTTCCAAAGCCACATTTCTGAAAGATTCCTAATGAGAAAAAAACAAATTTATATGAATTGGTATTGGAAAAAGATTGAGGGTGATTTACCACCATCGCTTTGGCTTCCAAAAGCTCCAATGTCTATGTGCGTGAAACAATACTTAGCATCACAGACGGCCATGAGAACAATGCTGAAGTACTTTTTATAGTTAAAAAATTGACTCCCACTATTGGGTGGACATCTCAAAGCAAAATGCTTCCCATCGATTGCGCCAAGACAATTTGGCATGTCCCATAGATGCCAGAAGTCTCTACTAATCATGTCAAAATCATGAGAACCGGGTTCCGACACATATATGGGGTATAAAGCTTTCCATATTATGTCGGAAGTCTCTAGCACTATTTGGCGAACAGTTTCTTTGCCTAATTTGAAGGTCCACGCAAGAGATTGAAGAGACGCGCCTTGTGACAAGTAACTAGAGAAAGTAAATCAGAGAATTAGAAGTGAAAGGAATCCTTAGGAAGTGAACTTACAAAAGGAGAACAGCTAGGCGACATTCGGGTGAAACTGGTTCTCTCATCGATGTTTTGGCCATAAGTGGTGACAGTAAATTAAGTAAGCAATTATACACCTCGGGACGCATTCTTGTGTATAAGAAAAATTGCCCACTATCGAGTTCCTTAATTTTTAAAAAAGTTGTATTAAAAAAACCATTCTTTTTTCTGTCCCTGTTGATTATTCGGACAGAACAAGACCGCTTCCTTTTAATTTGTAGTAATTCATCCATTTCATCCGTTCAATGATATACTTAACATTCTCAACTTTTTTAACATTTTTAATTTTTTTTGAAACTGCATTTTTATTTAAAAAATTGAAAAAGTTTCAAATCAATACAAAAATTTCACAGCTACGAATTTGGTTTTGACAGATGGCTTTGATCACTTAAGTCAATTATGGGTATGCACGGGAATTTTGCAAACATAAGCAAATTTTCGTTAGGTTTTTTACATTCGCTTATGTTGGCTTATGTCGATTATAGTTGGGCCTTTAGGCCTTGTGTGAATTGAGTAAAAATGTGTATTAAAACTAGACGTTTCGTGAACTATAATGCAATTTTGCTCACGCAAGCACGCTAAAGTGAATCAGCGAATACATGCAAACCCTATGAGCAAACCGTAATTTACTTAAGCAATGTTCGTTAACTTTTCGTTCAAGTTTTACTAGTGCGGTTTCATTCGCTCATTGCTTAAGTGAATTGGCCAATTTGAAGAAGAAAAGCCCAAGCCTACTATTTTTGCTTTCGTCTGGCGTTTTGACATTAGCTTAAGTTCACTTAAACGGCCAATACACAGCATACTTGTGGGCACATCGGTGTATGTGTGCAGTAACTTGCCATTAGCATGGCGAATAAAATGGGTTAAAATTTATCCAGCTGTGGAGCAGGTAAAATGCATTTAAATTTTGACGTTTCTTTTTTCTCATGAAAAATAGAGAAGTTTCCTTCAGTTTTATTGTTTCCTTCTGGTCCTCTCGTTTTATTCAGTCTCTTGTTATAATGCGTTGATATGATAAAAGATTAAAATAAAAAGTGAAAAATTTATCGATTGACTGATTGATATTTCTAATTCCAAAAACCAATTTTTTTTTTTTTTTTGAGAATGCTAACACGGAATTAACCAACTATCTAAAATTTTCGTTTGAAGATTTGTTAGTGTTGTTTCAAAATATGAAATTAGCACTGCAAAACCGAGAAAAATAATATAATAATATGATCTTCTTGAGATATTTTTAATCCTTCTTAATATAAGACATTTGTATTTATTTATCTAGGATTTGATATAAAATGAGAAAAGTGAACTTTTTAGATTTACTTGTGATTCTTCGCCGATTGGGTTTTCCAAATGATAAATATCGGGCCAAGATTAAATCGTCCAAATTCAAAAGCGAAATATTCTTGGAATTGTCCAATTTTATTTTCTATATTATAAAAGATTCTTAAAAAACTAAAAGCTAAATGGATAAATTCAAACTTACAATTGGTATTTAATAAACAGCAAAAAAACAGGAATTATGTAAATTATTTATGGCTTGAAAACAGTTGATGAACGAGTGAAAAATATGTATCGAAAAATTTAGAAAAAATCTTGAAATTTAAGTAAGGAAAAATGATTGAAAAAATTAAAAGCAAAGTGTTGTGAAATAAAGTAGAAAAAAAGGAAATTGAGTTAAAAAAGCGTTGGCTTGATGACATTCCGGGGGCCGTCTGAAATCTACGTTGAAGACTTTAAGTCCAAAACAGCAAGCCTTCCTACGGATCTCTTGGATTTAATCGAACCATTCGATAATTTGACATCCACAACTCGTACAATATTATCTGGACCCGGGTAAACTTTCATTACTTGACCTAGTTTCCAAAGTGATCGAGATTCATCTGGTTGAACCAAAATGACTAGGTCATCTACTTCTACACCTTTGGTATTTTTGTAACACTTCTTTCTTCTTATAATGTCAAGTAGATATTCTTTGTACCAACGCTTGACTAGTGATGACGTCAAATGCTGAGCTCTTCTACTATAAAGTCTGCTACAAGCATCATTTTCAGTGAAAACACCAGGCGCGGTCACATCTTTATCTTCTTCACCAAAAAGCATCATATTTGGGGTTAAGGGTTTCGGATCTTCAGGGTCTACAGGCAAATGAGTTAAGGGGCGTCGATTTATCTGGGATTGGGCTTCCATAAGTGCATTTCTTAAAACATCTTCATGTGGTATTATAGATTTTAAAATATAATTGACACTCTTCTTAATTGACTGAATTAAACGCTCCCATGAACCTCCCATCCACGGAGAATAAGCTGGGATAAAACGCCAAAGAATGTTTTCATAATTCGCAGAATATTCGCTGAGTTTACACTGCATCTCTTTGACATCCTTGTCCATCATATTCTTAGCCCCAACGAAATTAAGGCCATTGTCGCTGTACAAAAATCGAGTTACCACTCGGTTGATGACAAAACGACGGACAGCCATTATACATTGGTCTTAACTGAGATCGTTGAGAAGCTCAATTTGCACAGCTCTGTAAGTAAGACACGTAAAGATCATACCGTATCTTTTCACTGTGCCACGTCCGAACTTAACCAATAAGGGCCCAAAACAATCGACTCCAACGTGAGTAAAAGGTCTTGAGTCAAACGCCAAACGAGCATCTGGTAATTGGCCCATAAGTGGCATGACAGGTTTAACTTTGAGCCGCTTGCATTCAAAGCACCTAGATCTCACCCTATCGATTGCTTTTCGAATGAATATAATCCATGCACGATCTCGGATGTCTGATATTGTTGTTGCTGTTCCCATGTGAAAATTAAGGTCATGATGATGTTGTATGAGAACATTTACCAATGGATGATTATTCGGAAGAATGGCTGGATTTCTTGAAGCATACGAAAAATTGGCTTTTTGGGCTCGCGAACACATTCGAATTGTCCCTTCTTCGTCTGAAAACGGCGACAAACTAAGGATGGAGCTTCTTGAAAATACACTTCCATTCTTTTGAAGAGATAATAAATCTTCGGGAAAGGCTTCACACTGTATTTTTCGAAAAAGCCAATTTTCAGCACGGGTGTATCTATTCAGTTGGCGTTATGAAGACTTGTTTTTCGAACGGAATTTTCTTAATAACATCTTTGAATCTGAGCAAAAAAGCGATAACTCGAACAGAGGAAGACCATTTTGCTTTAAATCTTGCACTCAGACTGTTGTAAACCTCAAACGAAGGTAATTCAGGTCTAATGTGCACCGAAACAATTTCTGCTGATTTTTGTTCTTGTTGAGTGTAAGGTTTAATAGGCCATTCCGAAAATTCTTTCTTAAGAAAATCTGGACCAACAAACCACCTTGTAAGTTGATCTCCTATGGATTCATCAAACCATTTTGTTCCATCATCAGCAATATTGTCATTTGAACGGACATGATACCACTGTCGTGGAGATGAAGAATCAAGGATCTCTCCTACACGAGATGCAACAAAGGTAGGAAATTTGTATGTTGTTGAATTTATCCAAGAGAGAACTGTAGTCGAATCTGATAAAAACAACTCTTCATCAATTTTTATTGTATGCGATTGCTTTATTGTGGATACCAAACGGACTCCAAGGACAGCAGCTTGTAACTCTTACCTTGGAATAGTCAATTGCTTTACAGGTGCAACTTTAGCCTTAGCCATTACTTGCGATATTTCTACCTTTTCATTACATTCAAAGCGAAGATAGGCTACAGCGGCAAAAGCCTTTTCTGATGCATCGACAAAAGTAATAAGGCTTACCTTGCAGTCGTCAGGATTGAAAGAGATGTATCGACGTGGAATTCGGAGTCTTTCAATGTTCTTCAGCTCATTGATGAAAGTTAACCATTTGGACTGCAATTCGGATGAGATTGGCTCGTCCCAGTCAAAACCCTCTCGCCAAACCTCTTGAAGAATGATTCTACCTCTAATGATGTAGATTGAAATAAGACCCAACGGATCGAACACACGCATAATCGCACGAAGAATGCGCCTTTTTGTGATGGCATTGGATGATGAGATCATCTCCTTTAAATCGTCATCTTCGGCAAGTCTGTAAAGAAAACAATCGGAAGAAGGTTGCCAAAACATTCCTAAGACCTTTGCGATATATCCTTCGCATTCGTTTGGATCAATGCTGACTAATTTCGATTTGACTTGTATTTCTGGCATCTGAGAGAGAAGTTCAAAGCTATTAGATTGTACAGAAACTAGATCAAACTGCATGGATTTGCAAATTCGAATGGCATCTCTGGTGACTGAGACTGCTTCTTCAACTGTGTTGTGGCTGTTAAAATAATCATCAACATATGTTCTTCTTGTCAAACCATCCACAGCTTCTGGACATTCTTCTTTAAAAAGATTAGCATAAAAAGTGAACATCGAGGGCCGAACATCATAACTTGCATTATGTAAACCAATGGCTTTCTTGAAATGTCACCATCTCTCCAAAGTATTCTTTGACATTGCTGGTCTTCCTCTTTAATCTTAATTTGGTGGAACATTTCTTTGACGTCAGCATTAACAGCAATCCTACGCTCACGGAATTTAAATAGACCAGCATGCAGAGGCACAAGGTTGTCAGGTCCTTTCAGGAGAAAAGTGTTGAGTGAAACCCCATCAACCTTAGCAGCCACGTCACACACACACCTTGGTTTTATTGGGAGTTAATTGGGATTTTCAACAATAAAAGTCGGTGTGTACCAAACTCGAGGCCACTTTATTGATAACTCTTGTTCCGAAGCGATTCTGGCGTAATCTTTTTCTAACAATGTTCGCATGTGGTTGTTTTGCCATTCTAGTAAGTGTGGTTTCTTTTTTAAGGATTTTTCGAAACTGACAAGTCTTCTGAAAGCCATCGATTAACTATCTGGTAGTCTTACATTGTCAGAGTTCCATAAGAGGCCGATTTCATACTGACCATCCACTAGCTTGATGGAAGATTCCATTATGTCTACAGCTCTTTTTTCTTCACGACTCACAAAATCTCCCTTTGGTGGCTTCACTCCAAACTGTTCTGTTGAAAAATGCTGTTTCACTAGATCGTGTAAGCTCTCTTCAGGTTTGATTGCATCGTGAAAATAGAATTTCATTTTTGGTGGAGGAACATTGTGAACACAAGAAACGTGTGGATGCGAGACATAACCACTGCCAAAAACGATCCATCCGAGCCGCGTTTTTAGCGCACAGGGCTCTTGGTCGTTTCCGTGACGTTGACGTTGACCCAGAAGGAATTTCGCTTGATCGAGGCCAATCAAAATCTTAGGCTTGGCATTAACTAAATCCACCAAAGGAAGACCACGTAGATGAGGATACTTGCTTTTAAGATAAGTAACATCTATCGATTGGCGTGGCAAGTCCAAATCTTTGACAGTGAACACATTCTTCAAAATATGGCGTTTCGGATTTTTGACATCAGATACTTCTAAGCTTGTTCTCAAAGATTTTTCCTTACGTGTTACCCCTTTCGTCCATTGGAGAGTTAGGTCTTCTGAAACACCGTCAAGATGCAAATCATCAAAAAGATCCTTTTCAAGCATCGTTAAGGATGAACCATCATCGAGAAAAGCGAAGGTGTCCACAAAACGGTTGTCCCTACCATGAAGTCGGATTGGTGCAATCTTGAAAAGTACTGAAGTATTCGAGCGAGCATGAGATGAATGAATGTGTGGTTGTGGACAAAACGGCGCAGCAGATGTATTGAGATCTGAATTGATTTCTTTGGATTGATACAATAAAGGGTGTTGACGACCAGAGCAACCATTTAAACCACAAGTTCTCTTCTTGGCGCAAACCCTCCAATTGTGCTTTGTAGAATCCAAACAAGTAAAACAAATCAAATTCTCTTTAACAAAGGCGAGTCTCTCCGATTCTGATAAGTCCTTAAAACTGACACATTCGTGGAGTGGATGTTGTTTCTTTGTACATTTCTTACACAAGATTTGAACGGCAGAAACTGAAGATTGTGCTTGATGAGTTAAAACTTGTTTTGAAGATTTTGCTGAACCTTGGTTTTTCTTAGTTTCAAAATTTGCAGTAGTTATTGGCTTCATTAAATCAGGTGGCAAATCGATAACCTTTTCATTTAAAAATTCGGCAAATTGAACGAAATTTGCATTTAAGAAACCAGCTTTCTTCTTCTGCCACTCTTGGTATAAACCTGCACCAAGCTTACAGGCTAAATTGGTCATCACGTATCCATTGGTGAGGTCTTCTTCTCTATTCATTGACCTGACATCCGCGACGTAACCATTCACCTTCACTGCCCACAGATGAATTTTCGGATCACTCTTCGAAGCTAACTTGGGAAGATTCAATAAATCCGTCGTTAGATCGTGAACCAGGACATCACATCGTCCAAAAATGGCACGAAGGGAATTCATAATTGCGTCGGCGTCCGATGAATACTTTAAACGATCACATACCAATTGGCACGCTTCCCCTCTTAAGGCCTTTCGCAGTCAAGAAACGTTTTCTTTGTCGCTGAATTTTCCTTCAACAGTCGTAGACTTAAACACCTCTTCGAAATAAGGCCATTCGCGTCTATTTTCGCCAGAAAATGTCGGGAGCTCTTGAACATTATTTCGGTTCAGAATAGTAAGCAGCGTAGCCATTTCCTGACCTTGAATGAAAGTTGAAGGAAAAGAGAAATTCTCTATGGTTGGATTAGGAGGAGAAAAAAGCGGTGTGGATTGTGGAACTTTGAAAATAGGACTGTTATTAACCTCGTTTAATAAGGTCTGATGATTTTGCTGAATCTTTTTTAAGATTTCTAACCTATCATTGTCCTTTTGAACATTAGCTGGAGATACACATGGTGGTGGGACACATGCAGAAAGTTTCGCCTTCATTTCTTCAAGTTCTGTACGCAAAGCTTCAATTTCTTTGTCTTTTCGAGAAGCGGCAGCTTGAGCAACAACGGCAGCTTCCATAAACATGTCCAACTGCTTCAAAGAATCTGACAAATGAGGGCTTTGTTCTTCTTCTTGTTCGGGATTTCCTGATACGACTTTTTTAGCAACACAATCACTCTCCCCACAGTACCAAGGGGTATTAGTGTCATAGAGATCAGAATCAAACCCATGGCAAGAATAGTGCCACCATCGAAAACATTTATCACAACTTACCATAAAATCGTCATCTAATTTTTGACAAGTTGGAGAACTGCAACATTTCTTCGATTTCGGCATTGTTGCAATTTGTTTTCAATTAAAATAAAATAATGTTTCTTCGCCGATTGGGTTTTCCAAATGATAAATATCGAGCCAAGATTAAATCGTCCAAATTCAAAAGCGAAATATTCTTGGAATTGTCCAATTTTATTTTCTATATTATAAAAGATTCTTAAAAAACTAAAAGCTAAATGGATAAATTCAAACTTACAATTGGTATTTAATAAACAGCAAAAAAACAGGAATTATGTAAATTATTTATGGCTTGAAAACAGTTGATGAACGAGTGAAAAATATATATCGAAAAATTTAGAAAAAATCTTGAAATTTAAGTAAGGGAAAATGATTGAAAAAAATTAAAAGCAAAGTGTTGTGAAATAAAGTAGAAAAAAAAGGAAATTGAGTTAAAAAAGCGTTGGCTTGATGACAACTTGATTTCTTTTATAACATTTTTATTTTAAAATATAAACAAAAAGTGAACTGCGGCAACTCTGACGAACAAAGATCAAAGTTTTATCCTAGTTTTTGTTTGATTTTCTTCCTATCACAAAAAAATAAGGTTTTTATAACATCAGGATTTAAGTTTCAGTAACGTTTTAGAAATGATGACAAGAAAAATTAATTCATCTTTGTTTTATAAACTACATAAATTAGTTACAATGAGGATCTTATTTCCTGAAGTTTCTACATTGTTCAATCTATGTTGTAATAACATATAAGTTATAATATCAAAAGACAATGTTTTATTGATGTTTCCTGCACCAAGTGCAATTTTGTTCACAATCTAATGACCCATTATTAGAATTTGAGTTCATATGCTTTATTTTTAAACTGATTGTTTCAATTGGTTTCACTTTTTCCATTGTGAAAGTCAATGAAAATGGATAAAAGATTCGTTTCCTAACGTAATTCATTAATATTTTTGCAACTTCAAAGCCTCAATACAAACATGAATATTTTTCTATTTTTCAATTTTTCGCCCAATTTTAATTTTTTGGGTGGCGCGTAAGTTTTCTAGAAGTAGAACATCAATATTTATGACAAAAACAGAGTTACACTAAGATTTTCTGTTTATATACGACCAAAACTCGTCTTTTCAATTACTATATTAGACGTATTGATCTTATTCAAGGCTTTGAAGTTTATCTTTTTTATTACGTGATTAAAAACATTATACATTTTGAATGAAATTGATTAATAACTTAATAGAAACTTTTACAATGTTTTCTGAAACAATGTTTCTCATTATATTATAACATAGTAGGTAGAACGAAATAGTTAAAGTTATATTCATGTTATTAAAATTTATTTTAAACTCTTCGTGCTTGTTTTAGCTATGTTACAATATGTTACAAAGTATCTTTGCATAAACATTTTTGCAACATTAGTAGAACTTATCTGCAAGTTCAATTAAAGTTGCACAAATGTAGTTAAGTTACATGTAACATTATGTAGTTGAAAAAACATTTATGAAACTGAGAAATAACAAAGTTTAACCTCTTTGAAACTTATTTACAACCTACTTGTTGCAAATCGAGAGGGGAAACGCGGCTATTTGGGTTACACAATTGTTTTAAATAGCGTTACTGTAATATATGGGCAACAACTTGATTGTTTTATTTTAGTTATAAATACCAAATGAAAACCCGTCTGTGCTACTCGGGAATTTGAGCCCTTATGAAATCGAGTTTTTCTTGCTCTTTTTTATTATCCTGTGTAAAGGGTTTAATAATGGCAATACCATAAAATATAGAATCTTCACCTATAGGAGGTTGTTGATTATATTCATTTTTCTTCTGCACATAGTCTTTTATCATTTTAATTTGTTTTCTGATTTCAGGTCGTGTCAACAATGATGATATCAATCTAGATCTCATTGAACGAACAGGCTTCCCATCAACATCTCTGTGCACCAGCTGATTGTTATGATTAAGTATTGTAGAGATCATTCTTGGTGGAAATTGTGAAAGTACATAGTTATAAACAAGAGGATGTTTAAGAAAAAGATTATGACGTTTTACAAAATAATTAATTAATTCTGACCCATTCTTTAAACTCTTCTTTTACTAAGTTACGAAGCCTAGCAATATGAAAACAATTAACTTTTGAGTCAGTGCATGCACCATTATCTACCAAATATTTTATAACTTTTGAACTATCAAAAAATGCAGCAACATGCAGAGGCAAACTAGACTCTTTACCAGCATTTACACTTGATCTTTTTACTAAAAGCTCAGTCATATCTAAATTATCATATACTGCAGCAGCTTGTAAGGTGTAATATTAGAAATTCCATGGACCTTCTCTAAATCGCAATTGATTCTTATTTTTTCTTGTTTTAGTAAACACTTAACTATATCAAGGTTATTTTCATTAGAAGCAGCGAACAAAGGTGTAGCACCGAATATGTCAACAGCATTAATATCTGCATTTTTAGAAATAAGAAATTCAACAGTACCGAGTTTGTTATGAAGAGCAGCTGTTTTTAATAATGTAGCTATATTGTATGGTGATGACCTTTTTTGTTTAATGTTTTGTGTTTGAATGAAAATGGGCTGTAGGTCAAGTTGAAATAAAACAAATAAGTTTATTCACGACGTTTCGCTCATGTCTATGAGCATCTTCAGGCGTCAAGTTTTCTATTTGGCATTAAAAAATAACGTTAACAATTTTTGTGCTTACGTTTAAATTAAAACAATTTTCAAAACTTACATTTGTTACATTAAAAATAAAAACAAACTTGTAATGGCAACGCTGACGAAGAATGTGACAAAATCTATATCGGAACAACAAAGCAAAAATTAAAAAATAGACTAGCAGGACATAAATCGGACATAAAAAGTAACGCACCTCAGAAGACAGCACTGGCATTGCATTGCACATCACTCAACCACTCTCCCAATCTTGACAACGTCGAAGTACTGCAAAGAGAAGAGCATCACAACAAAAGAATGATAATAGAGACTCTTCATATTATCAATGCTCACAATACCATGAACCGACGCACTGATATGGAAGAAGTGAGCCCACAATACAAACACTTATTGGAGGGGAAGAGAACACGACAAAACTGTTTAAATTAAATATTTCTATGTTCAATAATTTTGTTTGTGCATGTTACTTGTCAGTTTTACGTTATGAAGTGTTGATTCACTTTATCAATTTAAGAAAGTTAGCTGGTGTATATTTGATTTGTTTTTATTTTTAATGTAACAAATGTAAGTTTTGAAAATTGTTTTAATTTAAATGCATCGGCAATCTTATATGCCTTAACAATTCTGCCCTCCAAACGCGTGGGGGGGGGAACGCGCCAAGCCCCTAGAATGTTACGGGGCTGCAAAGGAGTTCTGCCATAATGATCCTCAGCCTTGATAATAGATTCATTTATTTCCAGCATAGCATTAATTCCTTCATAATTACCATTTTTAACTAGCAGTTGTAAAGGAATATGACGACTATAACCGTAGGTGGATTTAAGAAACTTATAAATTAATTTATCATATTTACTAACATAGTTCCAAGCAGATGCAGCATGATCAGAACTTATTTCTGAACTTATCCTCAACAATTCAAGTACTTCCTCCAAAATCTTTTCTTCTTTCTTTTGTTCTTTCAAACTCAATCTTGTTACTTCTTGCACTAGCCTATGAATACTTAATATGCTCTGCTTTTGTACACCGCTCGTCATGGAATATTTGACAAGTAAACGAACAGCTGATTTTAACTTATTCTCATCACATCCTGCCAAAGGGAGAAACATTTCTCTATTGATGCTCTCAGGTGCAAAGTAAGCAATAGTATTCAAAACCTTTAAGGCTAATTCTCCATGTTCCTTATCACTTGCTATTACATCAATTGTAATTTTCCAAGTTGTAAAAGTCGTTTTAGCATAATCATTATCAATGCCTCGAAAGACTTCAGAGTTAAGTA
The DNA here is from genome assembly GCA_943590905.1 of Sphaerophoria taeniata. Lineage (NCBI taxonomy): Eukaryota > Metazoa > Arthropoda > Insecta > Diptera > Syrphidae > Sphaerophoria > Sphaerophoria taeniata. The sequence continues at coordinate 269,279,711 of OX016540.1, forward strand.
GATCCTTTGTCTTTTGTTCATATTCTTTTAAATAATCATTGATCCCTAATTCTCCTGTTACTCTCTGATCTTCAATATATGCTATTGCTTGTTGTATCGCTAAAGGAAAACGCTGTAGTTTTTCTACTAAATTTTTTATCTCTTGATCTTGAGATTCATCCTTTATACTTAGTCCTTTTTTCACAAATTCTATAGCATCCTCTAATTTTAACTCATTTAGGTCCATAACTTCTATTCCTTTTTCCCATTCTCGATTACGAGAAGTAATTAAAACGTAAGGCTTGTTGGCATCATGTGCTAAAGAACGTAAAGGTAGAAATTTATTGAAATATTCACTTTTTTCAGCATTATCAAAAATAAATAAGCTTTTTCTCTTATTAAAAAATTTGTACACCTCTTCTATAATAGACTTTATATCTTTTTCACTTTCATCTGCATTTTTTTTACTAATTCTCAATTTATCTTGCGCCAATCTATGAAATGACTTAGTAAGTATTTCTTCACTTTCAGCATTAACCCATATAACATTATTATCATAATCGTTGCTATGTTCATGAATATATTGTCTAGCTAGCTCAGTCTTACCAATTCCTCCTAAACCACTGATAGATGTCATTTGTGATATTACTGTTGGATTATTTCTACCCTGACTGCGTCCTATTACTATATGTAAATTTTCTAGCTCTTCTTCCCTCCCAGTAAATAACTCCACATGATCTTTTACATCAAACCAAATTGTCTCTTTTGTTTGCTTGCTTTTTTGTGTTACAACGACCTCATGAATTTCATTAATCTTTTTATGATTGTCTTTCACTACTTCCACTACTTCCTCTACTCCGTCTTGAGTTTTTGTATGTTCTCTCTTATTATTATCATGATGAATATCCTGCTTCTGGCTGAATTGATTAAAATTTTCTCTATTTTCTTCTTGGCCTATTTCAATAGATTTTACTATTTTTTGCTGTCCTTGCTTAACTTCTTCAAAATCTTGTTTAAACTTCCTTAAGTACTCATCTATCTTCAAGTTCTGTAGATTAGCTTCTATATTTACTAGTATCTTACGGTCCTCTGTATATTGATGGCTTTGTCTTTTTAAAGCAATTACTTCATTCATGATATCATCTTTAACTTCTTCCAGTATTTTTTTCACTCTTTCTTTTTCTAAGTCTTTATCATCTAAATTAATTTCCCGTAATATGTCTTCTACTTTCTGCTTCAAGTCTTTTTGATCTAAAATATAAATGTAGTCCGTAAATTGGATACTTTTACTTTCTACAATATTGTCAGGTTCATAATCCTCTTTCAACTTCTCCCAATTTTCAGATATAAGAAGACGACGATAGCCATATTTACCAGTGTCGCTTCCAGACTTTTTCTTGTGGTAAAAAGGTTTATTTGTTTGCGTTACTAATACACCTACCTTGTCATATAGATCTGTTGTACTCCAAATTTGTTTATTTGATAGATATTCATATTTGATTTCAAACCCAGGACTTATACTAAATACTCCTTCTCTTTTAGATTTACCAAAAATAACACCTTCATTGATTGATACATCCTTTTTCTCTGCGTAATTAATTGCCCTGTTTGTAGCATCTTTTGCTAATTGTTGAATTGCTTTTTTTGTCCCTTGATCTGTAGTAACTCTCATGAACTGCATTTCAAAACTTTGAAAAACATCAAATCCAGCTTCTACTAATTCCCTTCTAAAATTAGCTTTATCCTTCTGAGAAAAATCAACTAGACCCAGAAGATTAGTAATTTTCTTTTTGTGTTGTTCATCACCTATTTTACTTCCTAATTTCTTTCCACCAACTTCTCCTGCTTTTGCTCCTAAATTTGCTCCTGATACAGGTGAGCCTAATAATAATCCTACAAGTCCACCTGCAGCTGCTCCAACTCCTTGCCCTATTATTCCAGAAAATGTGTCTGAAAACTTACCTGATTTTTTTACTTCCCCTTCTAGAATCATATGATAGGCATGTAATTTGGCTTCAAACTCCTTAACAAAATATCCCACAAATTCCTCTAGCCTTCGATTTACTTTGTAAAAATCAGTATCAGTTGCACTTTGTTGTCTTGAATCAAGCATACCTACTTGACTAGAAGATCTTGGCCTGTTAAAATTACTAATAACTCTTTTCGCTCTACTCTCTAACTCCTGTTGCTCTGATCTAGATTGATTATCATCGTGAGTGAGTTGATTTTCTTGGTGCACAGTTTCCATTGTATCAAATATTGGTTCAAAATGATTGGTACCTCTATTTATAATATGAATTGTACATCTACCTTATCTATAGAGCTTGAACTTGACTCATCTATAATCTGATTTGACCATCCAGCACTGAGCAAATTTTCAATGATATGCAACTTAACATTATACTCATTATAAATTGATTGACCTCCAATATCAGGTCTTCCCCATATAGGTCCTGTAATGTATTTAAATATCTTAAGCTAGTTAATGATTGATATGAACTTGGGTTATCAACTTTCATTCTCTAGTGTATTCTATACTAGCCAAGTAAGTATTCCATAATTCATCATCACCAATACAAGAATCAGGAAGTACTATTGTAAGAACTTAAGCTTTTAATTGTTGATTACCTATAGCTAGCTTCTTACAAATCTGGCGTAAAGACTTAACAGAAAATTCCATATTAGGTTTTAGTTGTTTAAGACCTTTTGCAACTGAATCATAGAAACAATCTCCTACACCAATTGCTTCTTCTACCTTAAAACCTTCTGGCAATTTTAGATCATCACCTGCACGTTTTGTCCTCCTTAAAAGAGTCTTACTATTTTGCTCAATGTACTGCTGAGATTTAAACTCTTCCTGCAACTCAGGCGAAGTCAGACAATTCGGTGAATTGGGCAATTCAAAGAGTTTTCTCCGACGCAAGGAGACTTCCGGATATGACTTTGGTGAATGGTGAGTTAATTTGACCGTTTGATGTAGTCCGTCGCCGTCGCACATGAATTCGGAATACCACCTGAAACAGTCAGCTTAGTCGTCCGATATCTCGAATGGCGCTTATACGACGACGTTGGCGTGCTTACACCAAAGCATTCAGGGCTAAGATTTAACTGGAGATGGAGATTCTTCAAAGGGTCTTGTTTTCCTGCGAATAAAGGCAATGCACATAACAGGGGTTAAAATTTGGATTTCCCCAATTTGTTTAATCTTACTAATTGGCGTAGATTCACTACGCTTGTAATTGCTATTTGAAGTTGGACTTCTCCTTCTCAGAAGAGGGCGCGTTGTTCTCAGTGTTAGCAATACCTATAGAAAAACACATGCGTATTAAATACTGTATTCTATTTATATTGAAATTAATCAAATAGCCTTGATAAAATGAAATAGAAAAAAATGTGAATATGAAAATTAGATTAAATAGTTAGCTTGTGGAATAAAGACTTGTTTTCTTTGAGTATACAACACTTAGACACTGGGCTATTGTTTTTACTTTTTTTGATTAGGAGGTCTTCCTCGAACTTTACCTGATGGAAGAGATTTAACGAGAATCAAGTGTGGTGCTTTAAAAACCCCCAACGATTGCGATTTTTTCTGGGGATTGGGATTTTTCGTCATTTCATTTTTATACCTTTTTATTTTTTATTAATGCAAACTGTCATCAACAATCTTTATTTTGATATTGTTGATGTTGTTTTCGGAACTTCACACTGCGCCGATGATGTGTAAATTGTAAAGAGAGGAACGTTGCGAAAATTGCTAACAAATTTTTAAATTTGTTTCTACACTTTTACACACATTTGTTTTCACTCTAAGGAGTGTCAACTTTTCAAAAAGATTTCAAGGGTTGGTGTTAAAATCCCGCCCTTCAATATCCCGATTATTCAAAATCCCGCCGTTCAAAATCCCGCCGTTAATATCCCGCCATTCATTATCCCGCCACATCAGCATCCTGCTGCAATTGACTATTTTTGAAAAGAGACACCACTGAGTAGGTCACTCGATTTCATGAGAATCGTATTAAATTTTTTCTTGTTTTTTCTATTGTAAAACCACTTTTACTTTGTATTTTGATTATTTTTTTTAAGAAAAAACAATACAAGTTCATAGTGAAAAATCCGCGCGTATTTGCTACATTTCTGTTTACTGAATTTGCACTATCAGCTTTGTGTACCTAACAAACAGAAAGTATATGCGGCGGCTTCGCCGCTGAAGGGGTTTTAACCCTCGATGTGTAGTGCACGACTCTGGCTACCATAGCAAACAGCGAGTATATATGCGGCGGCTTCACACAAAAAAAAATCCTCAGTGAAAATTATAATATACCCTCAAGAAATAACATTTTGCTTTAAAAACTTAGCAAAATAACAAATATTTCCCAAAATATTTCCCAAAAGAACCAATAATACACTACCCATACGTGCACGCCGATTCGACCGGCGGGATTTTGAACTTTTCCATTTATTTTGTCTTCTTCTTCTTCAAAAAAAATCAATTTTTCTGGCGGGCAACTTAGTTGGCGGGATAATGAACGGCGGGATTTTAACCTGTTCCCGATTTCAAATGGGTTGCTTTGCAAGTTTTATGATAATCAGAGATCATTGGGAATAAAAACACTTGTGTTTACTAGGCAATGAGGTGAGCGAAAATAGATTTTGAATGCATTTAGCAGAGCTGTCAAAGTATGTAACGTTGAAATGGGTACCCGTATGTATTCGTTACTTTTGGTATGAATACTCGTTACTAAAATATCGTTACTAGTTACTTTCGTTACTTTCGTTGAAATAGGTATTAAGGTACGTTTAAAACGTATATAGTAGGTAAATTTTTCAGATGCACAAGACAAATGATACTTTCTTATTTAAAATCTTACATAAATACAAAGAAAGTTTGTGTATGTGTTAATTTAAATACGATTGAGCTGATAGCCGGTGACAGTAAAACTGCACCTTCAGGGATTCACAAATTTCGCATATGGATCAATACTATTTAACCATAGGTACAATATTGGCCTGGTGTGCTAGGGCTTATCATGGCAGAACCAGAAATATTTTCTTAGTTATTTTTATGTTTCTAAAAATTATGACAATTTTGCACTTACACGGAATTTAATTTTGAAGAAACCATTTTATTGCAAATATTATGTACTTCCAATAAAGTCTGGTGTACCAGTGCTCACCGTGACAGAAAAATCTGACAGACTGATTTTTAGTTCAAATTTAGACCAGGGCCCTATTGCACCAACAACTTTTCACTTTTCACTTTGCAACTTTTCACTTTTACTTTGCAAATTCTGTTTCACCAAACGCTAATTTGCAAAGAGGAAATTAAGTTTTTGAAAAGTAAACAAAAAAATCCTTCTTTGCAAATTTTGTTTCACCAACCGCAAATTCGCAAAGTGAAAAGTACTTTTCTGAAAAGTGAAAAGTTTTGCAAATTTGCAAAGAATTGTTTGATTTCGTTTCACCAAACGAAAAAACTTTGCACTTTGCATTTCAAATACTGTATATTTTTCAAATTGAAATGACGTAACAATGTCTTATTCCTCTTTGAAGAATATTTTTAAATAAAAACGCAAGACACGAGGCGTACTTTCATTAATAATTCAATTTTTTATTCACTTTCTGATATTTCTTATAATCTATGTAAGTCTAAACAATTGACAAACTTATACTAAATTAATACATATGTTAAATAATTGGCAACTGTCAAACCATATGTGTGAGACGTATAAATCGTCCCACAAGTTCAATTTGACTTTATTTAAAATAAAATTGTTAATAAATATTCGGCAACTGTCAAACCATATGTGTGAGACGTATAAATCGTCCCACAAGTTCAATTTGACTTTAATTAAAATACAATTGTTAATAAATTTTCGGCAACTGTCAAACCATATGTGTGAGACGTATAAATCGTCCCACAAGTTCAATTTGACTTTATTTAAAATAAATTGTTAGTTTTTAAAGACTAATTAAATATCCAGTGATATATGTTTGACGTATAAATCGTCAAACAAGTTCCACTGTTTTTACCTGGTTGGGTTTTTTTATGAGTGTATAAAAAGAATATATATTTATATGAACTGCGGCTGTTGGCTGGATAGTAGTCTGGTGCGGTTGGAAACTCAAAGAGTAAAGTTGTAGAATTTGTCGGCCTTTTTATACCCCTTTTCGGGCAGTTTTTGCATTGTCATGACATTGCCAATTGGGTGGAATAAATAATTTGTCGAATTCACCACATGTAATAATAGAGAATTTTTCATTAATATTGAGAAATAAGCTTATTTTCGCTGAAATCGAGAAGAATTATGGTTTATTCGTCTTATTATTACATTTTCTTAATATTTACTAACGTTTTTCATATGTTTTTTTATTGTTTAAAACATTTTTATGTGCCTACCGTGGTGAATAAGCATAAACAAAAATAAATTTCGGGCAATGCCATTTCGTCGCCATTTGCAATTTTCGTGCAGATTTGTTTTCATTTTAATATATATCTGTTTCATTTTGTTTTCTCTTTCTAACTTATTGTTTTTATGATAAAGTTAATAATTTGTTTATAACTTAATAAATAATTAACTTTTTACTAATTTGACTAAATTTTCGTGTTCTTCAAGTAAAATTCCTTATATATAGTGCACCCTGTGAGCAACGATAATAAAGTTAATCTGTCAAATTAGTAAAGTTCGTGTGCGCATGTTTTGTAAATTTTGTTTACGCAAAATAATAATAACTAATTGTGATTTGTTTAATTTTTAATATCAAAACGTATATTCGCGTAGTGTTTTAGTTAATTCAAGTGTTTATTCAGTGTAATTTATGAAATTAATAGTGTAATTGTGAATGGAAAGTTTCCATGTAATTTGAGGTTATATTTGTTTGCCTCATTTGTGTTCAATTAATGTTTTTCTGTGTTTATATTGTGTAAAATGTTTAAAAATTTAATTGTTTGGTTTCTAAAAACCTAAAACCTTGTCCTGTTTATTGTTTTTGACAGAAATCGTGACGAAAATGAGTGTTTTGTACTGCAATATATTGTTTGCAACTTGTGTCAATGTTTTGGTAGTGTAATATGTGTTATTTAGCTAAATTGTTGTTTATTTGTACTAAATAAAGTAAATTTAATGTTCAACTATCCTTTTTTTCCATTTTTAGATTATTCGGATGATAATAACAAGTGCTCAATTCCGGTGAGACTCCTGTGGACACCTATTGAGACTCCTATGGACACCTATACTTTCCCTGTGTTGTTTGTTTTGGTTTTCATGTGAGTATAGGGTGTTGCATTTTATTTGAACACAAATTAACTTTTGCTTTTGTGTTGTTTTTGTTTAATTAACCTTTTCTTAAATTTTTTCTTTCATGTTTTCATCATTGGAATGTTCCTACAATGCGACTTGATTACCTGTGCAGAGGGTGTTTCGGTAACATTCGGTAAGTACGTAAACGTACATACATTTTTGTTATTTTTAATCGATTCTGTTTTCTTTTCTTTGCAGATCGATTGGAGTTTTTATTGTTTAATTTAAATTATATTATTTAGCTTTAAGTATTGTAAAAAAAAATATAAACATATGTATAAGTTTATAATTCATTTTTTTTGTTTATTAAAAAAAACTTCAAAATATTAAACTATGTACAATTATTTACATTTGTTGTTGTTTAAATTCAATTTTAAATTTGTTGGCTCAACATTCTCCCCACCTTGAACGACTACGTTCAACAATGCGCTTGTTTATTTTTTTCCAAGCCTTTGCGGTGGTAGTTGTGGAAAACGACCTTTCCTGCTCTGTTGACATTTACCCGGACCTGGTATCTGTCAGGCAAATGAACAGTGAATTGTTTTCTTTTGCTGTATTGTATGCGCTCAAAGTCGATCTTCCGTAGTGTATTTCTAAATATGAAGAGGTCTTCCCCTTCTCTGGTCACGAACCTCTGAACATCGTTGCCGATACGCATCTTGATCTCTTCGACGGTTGTCGACGGCCTCAACATGCTTAATGACGTGACTTGTGACCCGTTGATGCTCACTGGGATTAAGTTGCCCACTATGCCGCTTGTGTCTTCTTTCTCCCTTTCTAAATTCTTCTCGATAAGATCTTGTAGAGGCGTCGGTGTCATAAGTTGAGGTGGGGAAAATCTAACCTCCTCCAAAATGTTGAGGTAGTCCTCCAATGATTCAATTGGCCATTCTGCGTCCATTTTTTCTGAAAAACGCTATTACTTATGAGTTATGCTGACATATACTAAACATATACAATTCTACTACTGACAACACATGAACAGAGTTCTACAGAACAGGTCAATTACACGTTGTTATGGTAGTTTCATTGCTTTCGATAGGTAATGGGCATATTTTAGCGATTGGTCGTTGACAGGTTTTAAATCTTGTCCGGACCGTTACTACTCGTGTGAATCCATCTTTTCTAAGATGGATGATTTCGACGATTCCTAAAGGCCACGCAGTCGGTGAGTTGGTTTCATCTTTGATAAAAACAACTTCAATACCTTGTTGATTAGTTAGCCATTTAGGTCGTTGTTGAAGATGATTTAAATATTTAGCTGACCACTTCTTCCAAAAATGTTGGTGTATTTCCTGCACATGTTTCCATCTTTGGTGTTTAAACCCACCTTTACTAAGCATTTCAATTAACTGCCGTTGTAGTTTGAGACATTCTGGAATTGTCTGTGCTCCACTTAGTAAATCGTCTACATAAAGGTCGGTGAATACATCCTTTGAAGCTTGTGGATATTGTTTTTCTTCATCTTGTGCTAGTTGTTGCAACGTTTTGATTGATGAGAATGGTGCCGATGATGTTCCAAAGGTAACCGTGTTCAATTGGTAATCTTGTTGATCCTTTGTTTGTAGATCTTGCCACAAGATACGTTGAAACGTTCGATGATCTGTATGTATTCGAATCATGCGGTATATTTTTTCAATGTCCGCTGTTATTGCAATGTTATGTGTTCTCCAATTTAGATCGATGGAAAACAATTTAAGTTGCAGTGTGGGTCCAATGAGCATTTGTTCATTTAATAATTTTCCATTGGTTGTCCGAGCAGAGGCGTCAAATACTTCGCGTAGCTTTGTAGTAGTACTTTCCTTAAATACTGCATGGTAAGGTATATAATAATTTGGTTCAGTTTCTTTTGGTGGTGCATAATTGGACTCTATAAATGGTAATGTAACCATATATTGATTAGTTGGCAGTCTGGTATAATCGGCTTTGTATAATTCTTGACATTTTTTTTCTTCTGGAGTTTGCTTGTTGCAAACTTGAACTTCTTCTGTTTCCCAGAATTTCTGCATTAGATGGCTAATATCGTTGATTGAATTGATCATAGTGGTAAATACCTTGACTGGTGTTTCATATAACTTTGATGTTTGTCCCATGATTATCCATCCGAAGATTGTGTTCATAGCTACCGGAGTCCCTTCTGGGCCGTAACGTATGCCTTCTCGAATAATATGTCCGTAAACATCTGCTCCCAGTAGAGCATCGATGGGACTTGGCTTCCAAAATGTGGGATCTGCCAATTCGAGTCCATTGAGATGACTCCAATTATTGCTGACTATTTGCTTGGTTGGTAATAAGTCAGTGATTGTTTTTAAAACAAACATATCTATTTCAACTGTTGCTTTATTTGGCTTGGTAGATTGAAGTTGTATTTGAACTTGCTGTCTTGAACTAACAGATTGATTCTTGTTCAAGCCAACAACTTGAATTGATGTACGTTTGCTATGCAATTGTAACGTTTGACAGGCCTTCTTTGTAATAAAGGATGTTTGTGATTCAGAATCTAGAAGGCATCGTAGTCTTGTTGAATGACCATTGCGGTCGACTGCTGTTACCAACGTTGTTGGTAGTAAAGCATTGTGTTCTTTTGTTGTAAAATAATTTTGTATTTGTTCGATGTTATCCCCTTCTTCGTGTGTTTCTTTCGACGAAGCATTGTGGAGATGAGCTTCTTTGTTACCCCCTTCTTCGTGAGTTTCTTTCGACGAAGCATTGTGGAGATGAAGTTGTATGTTACCCCCTTCTTCGTGAGTGTCTTTTGACGAAGCATTGTGGAGATGAACTTCTTTGGTACCCCCTTCTTCGTGAATTTCTTTCGACGAAGCATTGTGGAGATGAAGTTCTATGTTACCCCCTTCTTCGTGAGTTTCTTTCGACGAAGCATTGTGGAGGTGAAGTGTTGAGTGCTGTGACTTCTGACACTTTCGACAACGTTGTCTGTTTTTACACTTAGCGTGTTCATGTTTATTTGAAAAACAATTTAGACATCTGTTTGCAGTTTGAATTGTCTTTCTACATGTTGGTATATCCATGTTTAGATATGTTTCACAGGTACCCACATAATGCCTCCCATTGCGGGCTGGACAATTAAGCCTTATGCTATTGTGGTATGTCTGAATACCTTCCTTTTTAATCGCGGTTGTAGTTGGCCTTGCGCCGATAGTACTACTAATGGATTCCAGGACTCGTATTCGTTTGTGAAGAAAAGTTGAAAACGTTGTAAACTTTGGAAGATTTTGGCTGTCTCCCAATTCTTCTTCCCAGAGACGCAATGTTGCAAATGGTAATTTCTGCACTAATAAATAAATTATTAGTGCGTCCCAGGTTGTCGTGTCTACCTTCAGAGCCTTCAATTGCTGTAGGCATTCTTCAGTTGTATCAACTAATGTTTTTAAGTTCCTTCCAGATTCGGAAGTGAGCTTGGTTTGGCTTACTAGAGCCTTCAAATGAAAATTAACTAGCGTCCTAGTGTTTTCATATCGCTCTTTGAGTTTTGTCCACGCTGGAGCATAGTCCTCATTGGTAATTGGTGTATGCTTCAGTATTTTTTCCGCTTCGCCCTCCAGACAGCCCTTTAGGTAATGTAGTTTTTGTACGGGTTGTAATTGCTTGTTTTGATGAACAAGTGACGTGAATAGATCATGAAATGATCTCCAAGAATTGTAATCTCCATTGAACTTGGGTAGTGAGATTTTAGGCAGTTGTGTATATGTAAACTGTGACTCAGCTAGGGTTGTCGCATTGTTATTGAATTCTGTTAACGTTTTGTTTAAACCATCTTCAAGCTCTCCCATGTATTCTGAGTATTTGGTGTCAACATCATCAAACTGCTGTTTCTTGATGTATTTATTGTCACATTCCGTTTCAGAGCTTACAATGATTTCGTGGATGTGTCTGTCTTGCTTGACAAATTCTTGCCACAATTCACGCAAATCAATTAGTTTTTGTTTAAAAAAGCCAGCTGTTCTTTTCTCTAAACGCGTTTTCTTACCATTTTCTATGGTTTTTTCAAGTTTTGTTTTTAAAACGACTTGTTTTACTAGTAGTTCGTCTAAGTGACTCATGGTAAATGTTGATTATTGTTACCTTTTATTGTTTATGCCTTTAATATTATTTATAAGTATTAAACAAAGAAATATCAGAAACAATATTTAACTGAATATGACGATTAAATTATTAATGTGTATCGCACTCCTGGATGGAACCACCATGTATATTTTTCAAATTGAAATGACGTAACAATGTCTTATTCCTCTTTGAAGAATATTTTTAAATAAAAACGCAAGACACGAGGCGTACTTTCATTAATAATTCAATTTTTTATTCACTTTCTGATATTTCTTATAATCTATGTAAGTCTAAACAATTGACAAACTTATACTAAATTAATACATATGTTAAATAATTGGCAACTGTCAAACCATATGTGTGAGACGTATAAATCGTCCCACAAGTTCAATTTGACTTTATTTAAAATAAAATTGTTAATAAATATTCGGCAACTGTCAAACCATATGTGTGAGACGTATAAATCGTCCCACAAGTTCAATTTGACTTTAATTAAAATACAATTGTTAATAAATTTTCGGCAACTGTCAAACCATATGTGTGAGACGTATAAATCGTCCCACAAGTTCAATTTGACTTTATTTAAAATAAATTGTTAGTTTTTAAAGACTAATTAAATATCCAGTGATATATGTTTGACGTATAAATCGTCAAACAAGTTCCACTGTTTTTACCTGGTTGGGTTTTTTTATGAGTGTATAAAAAGAATATATATTTATATGAACTGCGGCTGTTGGCTGGATAGTAGTCTGGTGCGGTTGGAAACTCAAAGAGTAAAGTTGTAGAATTTGTCGGCCTTTTTATACCCCTTTTCGGGCAGTTTTTGCATTGTCATGACATTGCCAATTGGGTGGAATAAATAATTTGTCGAATTCACCACATGTAATAATAGAGAATTTTTCATTAATATTGAGAAATAAGCTTATTTTCGCTGAAATCGAGAAGAATTATGGTTTATTCGTCTTATTATTACATTTTCTTAATATTTACTAACGTTTTTCATATGTTTTTTTATTGTTTAAAACATTTTTATGTGCCTACCGTGGTGAATAAGCATAAACAAAAATAAATTTCGGGCAATGCCATTTCGTCGCCATTTGCAATTTTCGTGCAGATTTGTTTTCATTTTAATATATATCTGTTTCATTTTGTTTTCTCTTTCTAACTTATTGTTTTTATGATAAAGTTAATAATTTGTTTATAACTTAATAAATAATTAACTTTTTACTAATTTGACTAAATTTTCGTGTTCTTCAAGTAAAATTCCTTATATATAGTGCACCCTGTGAGCAACGATAATAAAGTTAATCTGTCAAATTAGTAAAGTTCGTGTGCGCATGTTTTGTAAATTTTGTTTACGCAAAATAATAATAACTAATTGTGATTTGTTTAATTTTTAATATCAAAACGTATATTCGCGTAGTGTTTTAGTTAATTCAAGTGTTTATTCAGTGTAATTTATGAAATTAATAGTGTAATTGTGAATGGAAAGTTTCCATGTAATTTGAGGTTATATTTGTTTGCCTCATTTGTGTTCAATTAATGTTTTTCTGTGTTTATATTGTGTAAAATGTTTAAAAATTTAATTGTTTGGTTTCTAAAAACCTAAAACCTTGTCCTGTTTATTGTTTTTGACAGAAATCGTGACGAAAATGAGTGTTTTGTACTGCAATATATTGTTTGCAACTTGTGTCAATGTTTTGGTAGTGTAATATGTGTTATTTAGCTAAATTGTTGTTTATTTGTACTAAATAAAGTAAATTTAATGTTCAACTATCCTTTTTTTCCATTTTTAGATTATTCGGATGATAATAACAAGTGCTCAATTCCGGTGAGACTCCTGTGGACACCTATTGAGACTCCTATGGACACCTATACTTTCCCTGTGTTGTTTGTTTTGGTTTTCATGTGAGTATAGGGTGTTGCATTTTATTTGAACACAAATTAACTTTTGCTTTTGTGTTGTTTTTGTTTAATTAACCTTTTCTTAAATTTTTTCTTTCATGTTTTCATCATTGGAATGTTCCTACAATGCGACTTGATTACCTGTGCAGAGGGTGTTTCGGTAACATTCGGTAAGTACGTAAACGTACATACATTTTTGTTGTTTTTAATCGATTCTGTTTTCTTTTCTTTGCAGATCGATTGGAGTTTTTATTGTTTAATTTAAATTATATTATTTAGCTTTAAGTATTGTAAAAAAAAATATAAACATATGTATAAGTTTATAATTCATTTTTTTTGTTTATTAAAAAAAACTTCAAAATATTAAACTATGTACAATTATTTACATTTGTTGTTGTTTAAATTCAATTTTAAATTTGTTGGCTCAACAAATACTGAAAAGCTTTTCAATAATATGCAAAGCAAAAATTTTCTTTGCGGTTTGTGATAAGTTCGTTTATTTTTGTTTTATATTCAATTTTATATATAATTTCATTATAATAGATTATTATCTAATATATAAAATTCTTCTGTCACAGTTTTAGTGGTCATACTCCTCCGAAATGGCTTGACCGATGTTGATGAAATTTTATATGTTTATTCAGTATCAGTAGGTATGAGAATAGGTTTAAAAGTTTTATACCGCTAATTGTTGAGGATGGCTCACCCACACTGTTTGTTTTTGCATTTCTTGGGCCGTTGTTTGTTTTTAATAATTTTTTTGTGGTCTGTCATTAAGAAATACATTCAGTCCTTAATTTTCAACTTCCTACCACTTTTTGGACGCAGCGTTATTTTGGAAGGAAGCAAAGAGAATATCCTTGAATTGAAAAAATAACGAAATGATAAAGCTTTTTTATTTTTTACCACTTCCAAAACAGCTAACTTTTTGGCGTTCTTATAAGTACGACTCATCTTGAAAATTTTGAAAAAAAACGTGCACTATTAATATCTATTTCTATGACATTCTGTCATTAAATTTTGTTTTCGACATTTGCACTTTTTTATCACTAGTGGAGTTGTTTAATTTTCACTTGCGCCACATAGAATATAGTATGGCAAGTATTGAATTCGCAAAAATAAGTTGAGATTTTGATGAGATATGACAATATGACGATAGAGAAGTCGAAAAAAGTGGGTCCGGCTATTCCGTCCGTCTGTATGTCATTAAACGCATCTACAGCCTAAACCACTGGTCCAAGTTCAGACTTAAATGTATTTTGAAGATAAATATTTAAATTTAAATTTTTATTTATGAATTTTAATTACATGTTTTTATTTTTAATGTTTTTATGAGTTATTATTTGGAAAACAGGAGCAAGTTCGTACGAAACAGTTGTTCATATATTTTTTAAATTCGTAATAACAAGGAAAAGAAGCCCAAATCTTATATTTGTTTTACTTTGCAACTTTTCAAATTAGGACTGAAAATGAAAAGTTACATTTTAAGTTGGTGAAACGCCCACACTTTTCACTTTGCAGAAAAACATAGAAATTTGCAAAGTGAAAAGTCGAGAACTTTTCATTTTTGGTGAAACACTTTTTACTTTAACTTTGCAGAAAACTATTATTTTGCAAAGTTGCAAAGTGAAAAGTGAAAAGTTGTTGGTGCAATAGGGCCCAGAATTATAAAATATAATTTCAACCCTGGCAAATTATAAAAATGGACTGTAGGTATATAAATTTTTCGGGTCAACTACTAACGAAACTAATTGGCACGTTCTTAAATTTGACACACAATATATTATTCTTGAATGCAATGCAATGGAACAACATTTCTACCAGGATAAGCCCTGATACACCAGACCCATATTTTACCTATGGTTAAATAGTATTGATTCTTATGCGAAATTTGTGAATACCTACCTGTAAGTGCAGTTTTAACGTCACCGGCTCCCCATCTATGATCCTGTTCCTGATATTACTAATTTTCTCAAAATACATAGAAAAAAAAAAACAAATCTCGCAAGAACACGCATAAAAAACGACAAAGAAAACACAATTTGCACTCCGCATCAGAGTATATCTAATAATGAGTAGGGAAACTCAGCATAATTTTCTTATCAGTTCACATTTATTCTCACACAGATAGTAGAAATAGATGACAATAAGAAACTTAAAGGAAGGAAAGAGAAAAGACATACGCTTTTTTGCTTTTTTCTTTATTCTTTTTCTTTGTTCACAACTGATAACGATCATTGCTCATCGCCTTTGAAATTACACTACAATAATAAAAGCAACCCCCATACACAATCTCTGTTTGCGTTGCCAATATTGACGAAATCGCATCATATGTTGCGTTGAAAAACATATAGCAGTTATAAAGAATCCATTCTGGCAACGCATGATATAATGTTGGAAGGAAAGAAAAAATGTTTCATTGCTCATCGCCTTTGAAAGTCTGTGAGAGAAAAAAGGAAAGATGCAAGGGATGAACGCATAGTTGAAACTTCTTGCACATACAGTTTTACATAAGGAATTGATTTGACTGTTTTCACTCATGAAATTGTTGTTAGGTTTTTAATTGCAAATTTGTGATTGTAATAGTGACTACCACTTTTGCAAAAGAGTTTCCCTACTCATTGTTAGATATACTCTGCTCCGCATTTTCTTTCCGCTCAATAACTTACACCAGAGACCAGATACAAACGAAGAAAAGAAGCACTACAATGAAAACACACACTCACTTCTCATTCACATATCTCAACTACTCAACTACTCATAACTCATTTCATACTAATACCACTTCCTATACTGGTATGTAACGCGTCATTCGAACGATATACGTACGTATACTGTGTTAGCGTGGTGTGTTTCGTTTTTCTGTGAACTGTGTCATAATTGAGTATGATAACTACCTGAAAAAAAAGCAACTAGATCATACCAGTAACGATATTTTTTTTTTTGCAGTACCGAATCGTTACTCGGTACAAATTAAAATACCCGTTACTAAGTAACGAATACATACGGTTTGCTGCAGCTCTAGCCCATTTAGTGAATGTGTTTAAGCTTTTGGAAAAAGCTTTTTTCTTGGTAGCTTTCAGTTTTATACATCATTTCTCGCCATAAGGGTGAGACATCTGTATAAATTTATCTGTGATTACTAGGGCAACCAAAAATATGCTCGAGCATGTTTTTTTTTGGAACGTCGAATTTGACAATTGACAAGATAGAAATACGTTTTATGAAAAAATAAACATTTTGGACCCTATTCGTTAGAGCATATTTTAGCATATTTTGTTATAAATGCATATTTTTGCATATTTTGCTTTAAAAAGCATATTTTGGCATATTTCATCATTATTTTTGTAATTTTTGTTGCAAATGTAAGAGTAAATATTTTTTTTTATTGAAAAATTCGCAATGCTATTCAAGTATTTTTTTTCCAAAAGTAACGCATGTCACTTGTGAGGCCCACAGGCTCCATAGAACTTGTGAAACACTTCGAGGTCAATTTCCAGAAGTTGATATTTTCATCGCAAACGTGAAAAAAGTGTTTAAAACATCCGTCAAGAATAAGGGTATTCAAGGATATTGCAGCGGAAACTCCACTTCCTTCGCAAACGATTACGACTAATTGGGTATCTCGGAGGGAAGCAGTTTACTGTGTAGAAATGTTTAAAAAAAAAGGAAAGCCTTTTCGAAACACTATGAAGAGGAATCAGCTGCAATACGAGTTGTTAAAAAATTGTTTTAATGAAGTGGCATTAAACGTGACTTGATATTTCTATCATCCAATTATACATTTTTATTGAAATGGAAAAAAGCGGCCTTCAGCTAACATAAAATTATTGATCAATGCCCAAGTTAAAATTAATACCATGGACTCCAATATCGAAAAAATAAAACAAAAAAATTATCAATATTTTGGAAAACTTAGAGGGCTCAAATTGTTTATTATGGCAGAATTTATTCGTAGAAAAAAACTGCATCTGAAATAATGGCATTAATGTTTGCACGTATAACTGGCGGATGATATGCACTTACAAAAAATTTTTCAGAGAAAAAATTTAAAGGAAAACTGTTTTCCTTTATTGCAACAAAAATTTTGATATTGATATTGATTTTTGATATTTGGTATTTATTTAGCTTTTTATATTTTTGTTTTTTTTTGTTTTTCTTTTTTTTGTTTTTCTTTTATTTGTCTCTCTAAAGATATTTTGACCTCTGTTTTTTTCTTGACAAGTCAATAAACTATAAGAAAAAACACGAAATCTATGATTTTCTGCCATTTCAAAATTTTTTAGAGCATATTTTTAGAGCATATAATTGGCTTTTTAGAGCATATTTAAAGCGCTATAAATGGTTTTTATAGAGCATATTTTTGGTTGCCCTAGATTACAGTATATACACGAAGATACATAACGATAACGTTTTGCTATCTAAAGTGAGTTCAAGCACAGTGCTATTTTTTTTTACATAAGTTTGGTATTGCGATTTTTTTTTTGGTTTTGATGTAGAACAAAAAATCGAAAAACCCATTCTTGATTATACTAGGTGTTTTCATATACAATGAGGAGAACGAAACGAATATCAACACAGATGACGTGTTTGGAAAATGTTTGCTGGCCAGCAGCGTGGTGTTTGCTATTGCTGGTTTCATCTGTTTCACGCATAAGGCGATTACAAACTACAAAATTCAACACTCTGAATTTACTTATTTTTAAGAATCTTGAGTGATTTCAACTTACAACTAATCAAGAATCAATAATTCAGTTCTGAGTAGGTACTTTATATACAAATTTTTGTGGCCTAATCATCTATTATGTATATAAGAGGCTGACTTTTGTCAAATCCTTATTACAAGGAAGATTTTGATAGAAATAACTTACTAAAATTTTGAAGCTCTGCCTCTGCGACGTCTTGTTTAAAATTCAAACAAAGAACTTTTATTGAAATAGCCAACGAAATATGCACGCAATACACTCAAAAGTCTCTTACGAAGTAAGAGTTGAACAATATTTTATTTTTCAAGAATGACAGAGCAACACTTGACCAGGGACAGAGACTGTTCCGATTAAATCAGAAAAATTTTGTCTGATGAAAATAAAAATTCTGATGTCATAAAATATAGCATGCAGCTGGATTTCTGACACAAAATTCTTGGTTGCTATAAATACTCATCAGAAAAATGTTTCAAGTTTTCACTGTT
The DNA here is from genome assembly GCA_943590905.1 of Sphaerophoria taeniata. Classification (NCBI taxonomy): domain Eukaryota; kingdom Metazoa; phylum Arthropoda; class Insecta; order Diptera; family Syrphidae; genus Sphaerophoria; species Sphaerophoria taeniata. Next base: position 269,298,149 of record OX016540.1, read on the forward strand.
CCAATTTTTTCTGATGGATTTTTCTGATAGCTATAACCGGCGCCTTAAATAGATTGTTCCCAAATCCCAAAAAAAAAATAGTCTGATCATATTTCACGTTGTTTGAAATATTTTGCTTCCAAAAAGAATTAAAACATTTATGACTGAATTTAATTAGAAAATAGAATTTTGGTTTTTTTTTCTGATGTGATTTAATTTTTCAAAACAGTTGATTGGAAAAACTTTAAAAGTATTCTATTTTTATTTCTCATGCGTTTCGATTATTTTTCTGTTCAGAATACATCAGAAATATTTAAGAAAAAATTCCCATGACAAAAAAAAATTTCTTCAAGTGCTAAATTAAGAAAAAAAGAAAAAAGAATTATTTTGCTACGCAAATCTAATGAAATGAGCTTATCTGAGTTATGGACTCACTTAGGTTGACGTATTTGCTAGTTTTTGTAATCCGAGACGCAACCCTCAGGTCCATTTTGCCATACAAATTGAATTTGACAGATAAAGTGAGTTGGAGCGTTTTATTCGCACTTGATTACTTTGCTGGCTACTGAGTAGTGAAAAAAATACGGCTATAGACAAATAATGATTATGAGAGGTACTTTTTGTAGTATCGCTATTGTAATTTCGGGGTAAGGGTCGTAGTAAGGGGTGATTAAGACAACACGTTGGCGAACTGAGTTGGTAAACCGAGTTAACTCTAACTTGAGTTGAAAAAAAAGTAAACCGAGGTTAACTCGTGTGTGACTCCGAACAAAGTCTCTTAATGAAACTCTTACTCTCAATTCTGTAAATCTGCGCTTCGAAGCATAGGATTTCGTTAAACTACAATTTTTCCAAAATCCAATCAAATGCACCTCGAACGTCAACCAAAATTAAGAAATTCATCTATCTAGGGTCAAAAGCCACACATTTTTCATATCACCCAGACCAAATCCCAATAAAGAACTTAATGCCAGCAGAAAAAGTACTATTATGTGCTTAAAGACCGTGTGTGAATAAGGTTTGTTCGATGTGCGCTCTGGGTCGCTCTGTGGCGCTCTGACTTCGAACTAAGCTGTCCGATGTCGCTCTTTTTCGCTCCGTTGCATTTCCACCGTGTTTGATGTGTATCCAGTGCTCGCACCGTGAGCGCTCTGAATTGCCCCAAGTTTTCTTCGGGGTGAGAATTTCGGAGCTGTTCCAATCAGGTGTTTCTATACAACAAAGAGAAAAAAAGCACAGAGCGCTACTAATGCGTTCGATGTGAAACCAAAACCAGAAAATTTTTTCAGTTTTTTGACAGCTCCATTCAGGGAAGTGACAAGCACCAGAGCGCCCCGGCTCTGGTCACATCGAACGAACCTATTATTGCAGCTGTGCTGTTTTGTGTAGGTTAAATGAGTTCAAATTTTCACGTTCTCTCTTTTTCTCATGATTGATAGAGAAGTTTGCTTCTGTTTTGTTGTTTTGCGCTTTGTATATGGAACAACCAGTACTATCAAGAAGAAGAAGAAGATCTGTCAAACCAAGCAGAGAACATACAATACAAGCTTATGTAAAAAACCTGCTTCTTTGAAAAGGTCTCAGGATAGCGCCACCCAGCGTATGATTTCCAGCTTAAAGCTGTCCTTGAACCAATAGTTTCCGACATTAGTGCGTTTAACCAAACAAATCCATCAACATTCATATAATTATGTTTATTTAAGAAAATACAAATAAAAGAAAATATTCATACAAACTTAAAAAAAAAAAAATATACCTTCAAATATTTATGGTTAAAAAAGGTTTAGAAAGCTTTGGATGACTACATTGCATCCTTGACGTTCTTCAAATCATCCGAATTCAAATAGCTTAGTACATTGTCAACGCATACATGCGGCAGTTGAAAGTGATATTTGAAAAAATCCTCTGCATCGCCAATTAGAGCGCGTCTCTGGAAAGCATTTCGCAAACGGCCTAGAATAATCCGCGCATATATTGGGAATTGAGTTGAACAGTAATCGGATTGAAAATGTGTAATGAAGTCTTCACTTTTAACATAAAGTGCCAAAGAATGAATACTCCTCGTCATCATGGCGTAACAAGTCAATTTATAACCGGGCAACTTCTCAGATTTCAACCTTTCAATTTCCTGTTTGCAATTTTCAATGTGTGATTCCATATCCATCAGATCAGTGGTAGGTATATAATTTTGATAACGATGATTGTAAATTCTTGGCGTTGTATAAATTGATAGCATCCAATGCGAATGCGTGCTCCAGGCAGATGGATAATATATCATTTCGTAGAAATCTTATTTCTACGATAAGTTTTTCACTAAACAAAAAATCCATTGGTGTTTTGTTATTTTTATTCTTGATATCAATGTCAGCACCAAATTCAAGAAGTAAATTTGCGATGTCTGATTTTGCTGAATCAATTGCACTGTGGAGAGCCGTACAGCCATCGAAATCTTGTAAATTTACGTTCGATTTATTTTCAAGCAATAATTCAACCGATGATCTCTCGCAACAACTCGCAGCATAATGAATTGGTGTCCTGCCATTTTTATCCCTTAAATTAACATCAGCATTATGTTCCAAAAAAAGCTCAACTAAATTTGAACCGGTTTTTTGACATGCGACATGAAGCGGGGTTTCTTTTGATTTTGTATTTGCTTCATTTACATCAGCCCCAGCAGCCAAAAGCACTTTGGCTATCTCTACAGCGTTGTAGAAAGCTGCGTACAGCAAGGGAGTCATTCCAGATTCATCTTTGGCATTAACATCTGCTCCATGGGCGATTAAGACTTCGACTGACTCAATTTTACTGCTTTTGACAGCAATATGCAAAGAAGAGTTAAAAAAATCATCAAAATTTTCAGTCAAATCACCTCTGTACTTTAAAACGTTTTCGATTATTTGAATATACCCATTTTGTACTGCAATGTCAAAAAACTGAATACTAAAATAATGCTTTAACAGATCAGGACAGCGAGTTAAGATTTCGTCAACTACTGTATTCGATAATCTCTCCTCTAGTACCAAACTAAGAATTGTTTCCCCATTGCTAAACTCATCGTTAAGCTTAGCTCCTCGGTGTATCAACATAAGTGCAGCATCTTCGTTTCCACGTTTGATTGCGAAGTAAAGTGGGGTATATGAATTTTTTGCACGTACATTAATATCAGAATTGTAATTAAGCAGCAAATTAATTACTTGAACATTTCCAATTTGGCTTGCAATATGGAGAGGTGTCAAGCCGTTTTCCGTCATTAAATCAACATCAGCTCCATTACTTAAGAGAAATTCGATGATGTCTATGTCTACTTTAGATGAGGAACAGGCACAGTGAAGAGGTGTATATCCTTTCTCGAAGCCGGAAGTAATTCCCGCGTTGACAGGAGCCCCGTTTTGCAACAGCATTTTAATTATTTTCAATGAACCGCTTGTAGCAGCATTATGAAGTGGACTTCTTCCTTCATTGTTAGAAGATAGACGAGCTCCTCGTTCTAATAACAATTCGGTTGCATATTCTTTCTTATTTTTAATAGCGCACACGAGGGCAGAAAATCCACGCGCATTATTTGCGTTTATATCAGCACCGTGCTTAAGGAGCATTTCTATAATTTCCAAGTTACCATTCTTTGCAGCCCAATGAAGTGGTTTTGAATCGAATCCTGAGTTTGGATTGAACCCAACATGGAGAAGGAATTTCGTTATTTCGTTATTGTCGCATTGGATTGAACAACGTAGCAATTGATTAGCTTGATCATCATTACATTTTTGCATTGAAACTAATCTTCTTAAGTCCTCTAAGTTGTTTCTGCGAATAGCATTTATCATGTCTGATAGACCCATTTTGAGAATATCGCTTTTACTTCCTTATTTTTTTTGTTTTGTTTCTAGAAAACAAACAATATGTTCATTAATTTTAATAAGTCGAAACAAATAAAAATTAAACTGACCTTATTGAAGCTTATACTTGGAAATAAAACTTTGATTTCTTTAGACTTAACAGCATGTGATTGGAGGTGGCCGTTAAAGAGTTCTGGAATAAGAGGTTACAGCACTTGATTAAACAAAAAAAAAACGTCTATAAATACTAAATATCGTCGCCCGAGGATTTAAATAGTTTTTGTAATGACAGATCGGCTATCCAGGCTGAAATAAAACTAGCCAAACTCGACAAGCTTTACAGGGAATTCGACAATATTCAATCAACCATTGAAGAAAGTATCGACTTAGCAGGAAACCCGGATGAGCGAGCCAAAGCTGGAGCTGACGCCGAAAGCGAGCGAGATCATATCGATAACCAGTAAAATCAAGTTACGGCAAGGCAATCGCCAATCATCAAGCAAATCTTAAAAAACCAAGAGCAAGAAGACATCGAACGCCAAATTGAATCAACTCGGTTTGGATCTACTACAGATCCATTGAAATTGCAATTCTTAGGGAACAGGTAAGACAGCTTACATTGCATAACCAGAATTATGCAGCGCACTCGCAACCCGCAACAGTCATATAAGACTCACCGAATTTGATCCAACTCAACCTCAAATTCGGTTAAGTCAAATTGAGATGACACTAGAACTGGAAACTGGAAGGCTTTACGACCGAGGAAGAAAAATTCAAACAAGTTTCCATTAATCTGGAAGGTGATTGTTTGACAGCGTCGGAGGATCTCATCGTGCCAAACAACTTTTCTGTGTTCAAAAAACGAATTCTTTCAATGTTTGCCGAATCCGCAGAGTCTAAGCTAAGGCGTTTGTTAAAAGGTCCCAACTCACAAGACAAGAAACCATCAATAATTTTGGAATCTATGAGACGCCTTGCTGGAAAAGAATGAGTCCCTTAAGTTTTGAAAGAATGCTTCTTGCAAACCTTGCCAGACCTGACGCTGACACGAAATGTCCTCACAGTCTTTGAGAATTACTCTCTTGATGATTTAGCCACGGCAGCAGATAAGATGTACGATTCTGCAAGCAATAACCATACATCATCACAATCAACAGTATTTGAACAGCATTCAATCCAAGCTGTTTCTCAAAATTGTCATTTGAGCTATGCAGAGCTTTGTCGTACGTTCAAGGATCTCTCTGAACAAATCAAAGCGCTGACATCAGATAACCGACATCGATCAAGATCAAAGAACAGGTTTCCTCAAAGATCTCGTCCCTCCAGTCAGAATAAACAAAAGTTATGCTTTCTACCATAGAAAATAGGCTCTCAACGCTAAAAATTGTCAAGGTTCCTGTTCCTTTGACAGCAACAACATGGAAAACCTCAGGCGGCTGACGGCAGCAATAGGTCTGTTTGGTAACTGTCAACTTTTTGCAACGAAGTTAAACGTTTTTACATTTTCCTGTTTGTTTCCTCGAATTAGTTGCAGAGAAAGGGGAAATCGAGAGAGCAAAATATTTCCCCTTCAAAGAAAATTTTGCAACTTCTTGCAACTGAAAATTGGGCGCATTCACCAACCTATACTCTGTCCGATAAAAATTGGCAGTACTTTCTCAAAAAAGTTCTTACAGGGTTGCCGTAATGCGCATTTTGAATTCGAAAAAGCTAAATGAAATAACTGCAGGGTTGCCATTCTTCTCATTAATTATTCTCATTCATTATTTGAAAAAAACTGGTGAACAATTTATCTGATTGCACATTTATCAAAATCATCAATTTTGATTTTGCGACCAGATTGGTTTTTTTTTTGTGGTGATTTGTGGCCTTTGGTGCTATTTTCCTTTAGAAGTCTGTACACTGTTCGTTCAGATACAGAAACTATATCAACAACCTGCTTTACAGCCTCGGTTTTACTTTGCAGGATCTTACAAATTGCTTTTGTCGCCTCAACTGTCTCTTTTTCTTTTCGGCGCTCAAGTGCTTTGAGCATTTTGATGTTGGAGCCATTTTAAATTTGCACGATACAACAAAAGGAAAAGCAACAAAACAACAGCAATAAAACACAAACAACACAACAAAAGCACAACAAGAAAAAACAAACCACACAACAATAGAACAACAACAGCACAATAATGTTATAACAATAATGCACAAAAATAACTCGCAAAATCAACAAAGCTACCGCCCGGTATAAGAATCTACGCAAATAATATTCTTCCTCAAAAAATGGTTTTGATTTTTATAACTGCATTTTAACTGATTTGCAAAACTTTGAAAGAAATGCAAAAGTCAAACACAACTCGATAACACTCATCGTTGGGAAAGCTCTCAAAGTAAAAGCTCCTCAACAGAAATCCATTGAAAAAGTAAGAAAAAAATACGAAGTGAGTTACGAAATAGAAAAAGGCAACTCTGAATATGTGTGATTTAATGAGGGTTGAAAAGCAGCAGAGAACGATCAGTGCATGCTATGCTCAAGTGTGTGCCGGGCAGGTTGTTGTGGGTTCTACGTCGGATGCCATCAAAAATTCATGGGTGTTTTATAAAACTTTCTAAAGGAGTTCCCTTCAATTGGGTATGGTGTAGAGAACAGCGAAAAAGCTCTCCCATAAGGCCTGTACTGCAAATTTTTATCGGACAGAGTATAGTCACTACGTAGTCGATTTTCAACTAGCTTTGTGAATGCAAAATTGCACTACAAAGCTAGTCGAAACGAAACTGTCAAATAATGATAGTTCAGGAACTTAAGGTTTTATCTGCCGAAAAATTCCTAATGAGATGAGAAATGATGATGATTTCACGACCAATTTTTATGTTTACATAGGTCGCGAGATATTTGCGAAAAAGTTAATTTCGTGACATTTTGACCCTTATAACTTTTTTAGTTGGCACGATATCGACGTCAATTTTTAACATCTTCATGACAAAACACCGTTATAAAAGTGTATACGAAAATTCAGCTAGCTAAGAAATTTTTCCCAGATTGTTTTTTAAAATGTTTATAATGCCTGGACTATGAACATATGCAGTAAGAAACGTTTGTGAATTTGTGATTTGAGATTAGAGAACTTTAATCAAAAGTTTTGTCTTGTTTTGCTTATTGTACTATGAAAAAAACACTACCTGATGAGATCTGATTACATAAATTTCGTCTTCAGACACTATCAGATAATTAATATTGTCGAATTGTACAATTGACTTCATTTAAAATTTGGTTTAAATTGGAAATTGAATTTTTGTTTCTTATTCAACAGCTGATTATGAAATGTCAAAATCTGTCAACTAGCTTTGAAGTCAAAATGTTTACACTACGTCGGAGGGGAAATCTCAACTCATTTCTTAGTTGTATTTGGCCAATCAGAATGAGTTGACTACGTAGTGACTACGTTAGTGAATGGGCCCTCTTGTTGCAAGTTGTTTTAAAATGTCATTACTCATAAGTCTTCGAAGAACGGGCAATTGACAGATGACATATTTATTTTTTGTATTTTCTCGTGGTAAAAAGTGAATAATTTTTTTTTAAAGATAAAAAAATGTCAACATTTAATTTAAATGGGTGAACAACACCCAAAACTTTTTCGCGAGAACAAAACGGTGAGTTTTAAAGCAGAAGCAAAATGAATCAAAGATATATGTGTATTCTTAAAATTCTTTTTCTAGATGAAAGTTTCAGATGCAACATAGTCGAAGAGGCTAGACGTAACATTTTAGGAACCTACGATCCTTATCCTGCGGATCAGTTTATTATTGGACAAGAAAATGCAATGGAAGGACATTTATTGTTTTAAAAAGGATCTTCAATATGAAAACACTACAATTCGAATCAAATCTTAACATCAAGTAATTTAATTTGTCAAACGTTTTGAGAGAATGAAAACAAACTGTAACAAATTACATCAACGCGTTTGTTTACTTTGTTGCAAGTTTCTCTTTTTCTGAGAGAATTTAACTCTCTTCACCTAATTTGACAGATTTCAAACAAACTGCTACAAAAAGTTCCCAAACAGACCTAATAACAACATCAACGTCATTCTCAGTAAAGAACCTCGCTTACACATTTTTGATAAAGGAGCAAACCCTCGTTTTCTTTTGGATTCTGGTTCGGTTGTCTCCGGCATTCCAATTGCAAAAGTCAACCAGCGTCTCATAAGTGGAGATCTCAAACTTTACACAGTAAACAAATCCGAAATCCAAACTTATGGTCGTCAATTCGTAAAGACAAGCCTTGGTCTTCGAAGAGAGTTCAAGTCGTCGTTGATTTTGGCTGATGTTCAAACAACAATCATCGGTGCAGATTTTCTCGAACATTATCATCCCATAATTGATCTTAAGAAAAAGTGCCTCATCCTCATTGATGCAACAACAAACCTCAAGTCACATGGAGAATTAGTAAATGCTCATCAATACTCACAGTCACAATTGCTAGAAAAATTCGTTGACATCACCACCAGCTCTACAAAACCCCAAACCAAACTTGATGCGTCCGTATACCATTACATTGAGACAACAGGTCCACCCGGTTGCAAGTCGTGTCAGACGCCTTTCAGGAGACAAGTTGACAGCCGCAAAAGCTGAACTAGATTTTCTCATCGAAAAAGGTATCTGCCGACCCTCCAAGAGTCCATGGGCGAGCTCAATTCACACGGTTGCAAAGAAAAATGGTGGCTGGAGAGCCTGTGGGGACTACAGACGTTTAAATGCTCATGTTGATGATGTCTCAGGAAGACTTCATGGCAAAAATAATTTTTCGACACTAGACCTCGTCCACGCATACCACCAAATTCCAATAGCAGAAGATGACATAAAAAAACAGCAGTTTGCACTCCGTTTGGTTTCTTCGAGCACTGTTTTATGTAATTCGGTCTTCGGAATTAGTCCCAAACGTTCCAGAGGTAGGTACATGGGCTCGATCTTCAGAGGCTTAGTATTTATCTTTTGCTACATAGACATTATCATGTCGGAGTCAGCCGAACAGCAAGCCGAGCATCTTCGTATTGTTTTTTCCATACTAAAGCAACATCATCTGACAATCAATGTAAACAAATGCTGTTTTGGCCAGCCAAACCGGTCAAAAGAAGGCTGCAAGCCTCCACAGGAGCGTGTCTGCGATTGTCGATTATAAATTGCCTGAAACCATCTCTCAGCTAAGAAGATTTTTGTGAATCATCAACCACTACCGGCGTTGCATTCCTCATGCAGCAGATCTTCCAGCTCTTTTAAATAAATTTCAAGCCCCTTTAAACGAATTTCTAAAAAAAAAACGACAATCGAAAAATTCCCTAGACGCTGGAAACAGAATAACAATTATTCGACAAGTCCATAAAAAGTCTTGGTGCGGCAGCACTTTTAGTTGCCTTTAGATGCCTCAGACGTTGCAATTGGAGCGGTCTTGGAACAAAAAACCAACAACCTCTGGAAGCCAATTGGATTTTATTCCCGCAAGCTAAGTCCAACTGAGATGAAGTATAGTGCCTTCGAAAGGGAATTGCTAGCCATTCATGATGCCATAAAGCACTTTAAATATATTCTTGACAGTCGATAATTTGTCACCAAGTCCGATCACAAAACACTCGCAACAAAGATTGGAAACAGGTCTGATCGAGCATCCAAGCGCCAACTCCGACAACTGGACTACATTTCAACTTTCCAAACCTACATAGTTCACATCAAAGGTCATGAGAATATAGTCGCAGATGCATTTTCAAGTCTCGCTCTCTCTCACGTCAATGAAATCAGCATGCCTGGGGAAATCGATGCCAAAACTATTTTCGAAGCACAATCAAAAGATGACGAACTCCAAATCCGTATCGATGGCACAAATTATCTCAAACTTCAAATTGTCCATCTTGAAATTGATACCCCAATTTTTTGCGATGTGTCAACAAGACATCTCTATTCTCAAGGACCTGTACCAGTGCTCACATGCTATGCTCAGGACTGATGCTGTGAGAAAACCACTAGAGGCACTAGAGCCCCCGTAGACTGGCCCATTCGAAGTCATCGAAAGAATATCAGACCGTCTCTTCACTATTCACATGAATAATAAAGATATCAACGTGTCAGCGGAACAACTTAAACCAGCTTTTGTGACACAGAAAGAAAGATCATCACTCAACACTGATCCGTATAAAAGCACAAATGAAGAATTCGATTTGTGTCCACTTCAACAAGTTCACACACCAAATTGAGCCAGCAACAGAATATCCAATATTCCCAAACTCAGAAACGCCATAGAAATTGTCAGCAGCAACAACACCAGTCAGCGAAAACCACAACAACAACAAAAGTTTCTTTCGATACCAATAACAATCTGACATTTTCACTGGCGAAGTGGCAAAGGAGTAGATGTGGCAGCGCAGCACCATCATCAGCCCGAACAGACCTAGCAGCAGAGAAACCAACACAGCTGCACAAAACAGTAAGAAGAAGAAGAAAACAGATATTGAGAGAGACGAGAGAGAGAGAGAAATATTCTCTTGCGAGAGAGCAACTAATTAATTCACTTTAGTATCTTGTTCTTGTCGAGTATGGTTGTTCTTTGTATCATTATAATACATTTCAATTCAAAATTTGTTTGTTTGTTTGTTATTCAAATTTGCCTTGAACTAAAATTCAATTACCTACTACTTTATTTATTCATAGCCTACTTAAGATATTTTGTTTATAATTTTGGTGTTTACAAAGTCTTTTATTGTTAAGTCAACCAACGCACGTAGAACACTAAACTAAACATGTGTTTGGAAAATACTTGCTGCCCAGCCAGCGTGCTGTTTGCTATTGCTGGTTCTGGTTTCACGCATAAGGCGATGACAAACTACGAAAGATAATACTTATTTTAAGAATCTTGAATGATTTCAACTGACAACTAATTAAGAATCAATAATTCAGTTCTGAGGACTTTATATTTATATACAAATTGTTGTGGCCTAATCATCTGTTATGTATATCAGAGGCTGACTTTTATCAAATCCTATTACAGGGAAGATTTTGATAGAAATAGCTTACTTACTAAAATTTTGAAGCTCTGCCTCTGCAACGCCTTGTTTAAAATTCAAGCAAAGAACTTTTATTGAAATAATCATCGAAATATGCACGCACCACACTCAAAAGTCTAACGAAGTAAGAGTTGGAAAATGTTTATTTTGCAAGAATTACAGAGCAACACTTGACCAGGGACTTCCAGATAAGTTAAAAGGGAGATCGGAAACTGGCTTCTCCGTCTTCTCTCCAGATACCGAAAATATTGTTTTTCCACATGAGCAAGCTCTGGCCAGCAAGTATTGTACATATATTATTTGTCAAATCTCTATCGGTGTACTTTGCTAGTGAAGTTACAACTTACAAGTTTAACATCCAATTTTGAATTTCAAAGATGTCGCCAACAAAAAAAAAAAGAAATTAAAACTCTCGCTTTAACTTATATTGTAATTTAAGTTGGTACATTTTGATATATTTGGCAAAATCTGTCAAATTACTTGCTATTTTACTTGCTCGTCTACTGGCTTCAAAATTCGCAAGCCAGTTGACTGGCCACTTTGTATATGGAGACCTAGTAGTTGCACGCTTAAGAATCGACGACAGCGACACACGCGGGCCCCTTGCCTGAGGCGAATATTTGTTGTGGAGAGGGCGAATTCAAGGAAGCGAAAATTATGATGCCTGAAATTTGAGAACAGCAGAGAAGAAAAAGAAAGAAGAACAAGAAAATGTTTTTTTATTCTTTCTGTTCAAAGAGGATGAGGAATATGGAATATGCGAATGCGAAGAGATTTTTATACAAAGATCAATGTATGTATGCACCATGAAAATTATTGTTGTAAATTATTTGGCTTAGTGCTTTGCTTCTGCTTTATGGAATCAAATTATATAGGAGAATTGCAGAATTTGTGCCAATCTGCGATGTTGTCGCTTTTCATAAACATTTCACTACAAATAAAGGTAAAGGTATATTCGTGAGGATAGATTTCATGTTTTCTTTTGTATGATTTTTTGCTTTTTGTTCCAAATGATGAAATGATCTACATATCTGAAAAAGTCATTGAACTTTTTAAGATTTGGGTTGTTTGTCTGTTTGGAAATGTATCAGTTAGTTAATGAGGTGTTTTTTTTACTTGCGACATATAGCATATATTGCAAGTATTGAATTCGTAAAAAAAAAATGAGATGATGATGAGATATGACATTACGATGATAGAGAAGTCGAAAAAAGTGGGTCCGGCGATCCCGTCTGTCTGCCTGTCTGGAAGTTTACAGGCACCTACAGTCTCAACCACTGGTCCGATCGACTTCAAATTCTAAAATTAGAGGTTTGAGCAAAAACTCATTTCCCAGGTTTTTATTTTTGTTTTAAGATCAAAATTTAGGGTAGCCACCATACGATTTTCTTGGCCAAAAACAAAAACTTTCAATTTTCTCCAAAACAGCTCCTACGGTTTTTTTTTTAACTTCCTCGAATTTTATTTTTTAAACATTCATGTATTTAATGTAAAAAAAATTTTGTATTGCTCCAAAACGGTACCTCCCATCAAACCGTTTTTGTGTTATTAGATTTTCTCGAAAAATAAAAGTCCGATCAGCGTATTTTTTTTCATGAAAGTACGTATATATTTCCCAAATAATATTTTGCATTCAAAAAAATTTCAAATTTTTTTTTGGATTCTTAAAAAATATTTTAATTTTTTTTTTTAATTCTGTATCTCCAAAACGGATCAATTTTAAAAATCCACTATCCACTATATTTCATAAGTGTTTTAATTTCCCTGATTTTTTTTACAAGGAAATTAAAACACTTATGTAATTTTTTGGTATGCAACATTATAAAGACATTGCATATAAACTTGAGCCGTTTTTGAGAAAACCAAAAAAAAAAGTGTTATAAACCCAAAAGGTACCACAAAAATGGATTTCTTTTCCGATTTGTTGTTATTGAAGAATAGACACTAGTCAAAACAATTAAAAAAAACAATTGAAAAAACTCAAAAATGGAGTGGTTTTTTATAAGGCTGTATCTCAGTAGAAAAAAGTCGGATTGAAGTGAAATGTTCAATCAAATTCAAAATCGAAAAAAAATAAACTTTGATTGTTCATAAAATGAGCAGAAATATTTTTTCAATCCAACCAATCTAAGATTCAATTTGAGAATTTTGTTGGCTTTAGTTAACTGTTTAATTCAGATCGCTACATTTTTTTTTTCTAATCAAAAAATGGGTTGACATGCAAAAACACAATTTTGACTTTGGACCCTAATAACTCTGCTAAATATTGACTTATAAAAAAAATAAAAGCAGATTTGAAAAATTTTCTACACAAAAACATTTTGAAAAAATAAAAATATTGTTTTTTTCAATTTTTTCTATCAATTTGAAAAAGGGTCCAAAAAACGCATTTTTCAACTTTTTCATAAAAACTACCGTTATTTTGTGGTTTTCAGTGGTACTACTAATCTGATTATTAAAGCTCATAAAATTTCCTTGATTTTGGTGAAAATTTCATATCAATACGATAAACCGTTTCTCTGCTTCGATCAATCAAACTTACGAAACACTTTTTTTTCAATTTCAAGGAAAGTGTTGTTTTTTCTTATTTTGCTGTTCTTTTGAATTTGTTTATTTTTTTAATTTTTTTTATTTTTTCCATTATCATCATGATTGTATGAAATTCGGACGAATTTCCTCGATTTTTATGAAAATTCGTCCGAATTGGATTGAAAAAATATTTCCGCTCATTTTATGAACAATCAAAGTTTATTTTTTTTTTCGATTTTGAAATTGAGTGAACAATTTCAATTTGTATTTTTAAAATTGATCCGTTTTTGAGTTACAGAATTATGAAAAAAAAAATTAAAAATATCTTTTTAAAAATCCAAAACAAAATTATGCTGATCGGACTTTTATTTTTCGAGAAAATCTAATAACAAAAAAACGGTTCTATGGGAGGTACCGTTTTGGAGCAATCCAAATTTTTTTTTACATAAATTACATGAATGTTTCATTTCCACATTCCGTACCACGGATTTAAGAAACTTCTACTCCATTGTGTCCTGTAAACTGTTTAATACGTTACCCTTTTGTATTCGCTGTATTCGTTCTTTACCGCTATACTTGAAGAAAGTTAAAATTTGGCTTTTTGACTGCGATCATAGGCAAATCGAAGTTTTGTTTACCTACGTCCACTTATGTTCAATTTGTTTTTGTATTCTGTTTAAATTTCTAAATTAAAAACATATTCTTTAAACATATCTCACCCCATACACTAATGTTCACTTAAGACTGTTATTTAATATTTGCTAGAGTGGCTTTTAGTACTATTAAAAATTCATAATAAAAAATGCCACTATAATCCAATTCTATATTATTATGCATTAATGTATAAGTTCTTTATGTCTATATTTTAAATTATGTAATAAGTGTAAGCAAGCATAATAAATAGATATCAAATCAAATAAAATAAAATTCGAGAAAGTTTAAAAAAGTTTTGGTTTTTGGCCAAAAAAATCGTATGCTCTGAAAAGCCAATTATATGCTCTAAAAATATGCTCTAAAAAATGTTGAAATAGCGTAAAATCTTAGATTTTGAGTTTTTTTTTTATAGTTTATTGACTTGACAAGTCAAAATATCCTTAGAGACAAATAAAAGAAAAAGAAAAAAAAACAAAAACATAAAAAGCTAAATAAATACCAAAAATCAAAAATGAAAATATAAACCAGAATAATTAAAAAAAAAATATATTTGTTAAAATTTTGTTTGCACTTAAGGAAAACAGTTTTACTTAAAATTGTTTCTCTGAAAACATTTTTGTAGGTACATCATCCGCCAATTATACGTGCAAACCTTAATGCCATTATTTCAGATGCAGTTTTTTTTCTACAAATAAATTCTGCCATAATAAACAATTTGAGCCCTCTTATTTTTCTGAAATATCGATAATATTATTGATTTTTTCGTTATTGGATTCGATGGTATTAATTTTAACTTGGGCATCGATCAATAATTTTATGTTAGACAAAGGCCGCTTGTTTCCAGTTGTGCAATGCATTTCAATAAAAATGTATAATTGGATGATAGAAATATCAAGTCACGTTTAATGTCACTTCATTAAAACAATTTTTTAACACCTCGTATTTCAACAGATTCCTCTTCATGTAGTGTTTCGAAAAAGCTTTCCACTTTTTTTTAACATTTCTATACAGTAAACTGCTTCCCTCTAAGATACCCAATTAGTCGTAATCGTTTGCGAAGGAAGCGGTGTTTCCGGTGCAATACCCTTGAATACCCTTATTCTTGACGGAGCTTTTAAACCCTTTTTTCACGTTTGCGATGAAAATATCAACTTCTGGAAATTGACCTCGAAGTGTTTTACAAGTTCTATGGAGCCTGTGGGCCTCACAAGTCACAAGTGACATGCGTTACTTTTGGATAAAATACTTGAATAGCATCGCGAATTTTTCGAAAAAAAGTTAAAAAAAAATATTTACTCTAACATTTGCAACAAAAATTACAAATAATGATGAAATATGCCAAAATATGCATTTTAAAGCAAAATATGCAAAAATATGCTCTAACGAATAGGGTCCAAAATGTTTGTTTTTTCATGAAACGTATTTCTATCTTGTCAATTGTCAAATACGACGTTCCAAAAAAAACATGCTCGAGCATATTTTTGGTTGCCCTAGTCATTTCTCATCATCATCTCAATTTTTTTTAACGAATTTAATACTTGCCATATAGTCGCAAGTAAAAAAGCATTCTGGTTTTTTAATCAGAAGGGAATTTTCTTTTTTTTCATTATCAGAATTGTCACTTTTGCCCAATTGAACGCATTCAGAATCTTTTTTTTTAGCTTCCAGATCGGCAACTAAAAACGCCATAAGTATTTATTTACCTGATCGCAAAATGTTCAACCTTAGGTGTTCCACAGTATTAGAGAAATAAAACATAAGTATCGATAACTCAGCTAGAAGAGATAAAATAAACTGTAATAAAACCCATTAATACATTAACCTTCTTGTTTCTGCTTTATATTCCATCTTTATTCCAGGATTATATGTATACATCAATGTTTCTCCAAACATTTGAACGATTCAAAATAATATAATAAAACTGAACGACATTAATTTCAATTAATACAAATTCAAAACATGTATGTACATATAGTAATTTAATCTAAAGTAGCCCACACTTATAACGTTAAGTGTATTGCTCCTTGCCGAGGACTTCCACATTCGGAAGTATGTTAATGTTTGGTAGTGGCTGACGCCACGGCACATTCCCCCCTTGAAGAATCAGCGGATTCTTCAATTATTTTCAGTGGCAGTAAAACTAGTGTATGCACTGACAGCCACAGCATCATTCGTCGTTTCTTGCCTGCTAATTTAAGTTCAACGTTCAGGACGTGACCATCTGTCTCAGGGAATGTCTTTGTACATCTGTCCTGTTCGCCAAAGAGTCGGTACTGCGTTCTCATCTTTAGTCGATACTAGATCACCCACTTTTAAGTTCATCCGTGCTATTTTCCATTTTGAACAGTTCTTTTCTTAAGTTCATCCAAATAAGTTTGATGCTACTGCTACAGAACATATCGTCGTAGTATATTCTTGGGCGTTTGTAAAATTCGTTCTCCAAATAACTGATTTCAAGTCCTCCCCCTAATAAAATGTCTGATGGACAAGAATCACTCTGGTCCGTTGCATCACATTTACAATAATTCCAATTCCAGCTTTTTTGGTGCCACTCCACGACTCAATGAATCCACTGGATTGTCAGCAATAGCTACACACCTCTTCTAAAATTTCACTTAATAGTACTGCAGCACAAAGCTTCAAACGTTGGATTGATACCGTTTTCTCAGGTGCCACTCGCAACCTGAATGCTAGTAGTGTACGCATCGTTTTATCTCCCTGTTCAACTCTGGTAAAAAAAAACGGCTCCATGCGCTGACTCAGAAGCATCAGCAAATCCATGAAGTATAAAGCTGTGTTGAGGTGTAGTTCTAAGCCAACGTGGTATTCGATTCCAACCAATTGTTGTCAATTTTTTTCTGAAACTTTTTTATCCCAACCAACTTTTGACTTCCATACGTGTTGCATTATAATCTTAGTATATCCGTCATGCTCATCTTCTGCTGTTCTTTTGGTGACTGTGGGTCGTATCATTAAACTCTCCCAACTAAGGGAAACCCACCGTTGTTGCCTAGAATCTTCGACATTTCGATGCATAAAAGGCGTCCTTTTTCTTCATTATCACCACCCTTTATACCATTGTTCATATAAAAGTCCTTTTCAATTGTTCGTGCCCCTCTTGGGAATAAATCTTTTTGATCTCGTGCACACTGTAGCATTGCACGGACTGTACAGTGAGGTGCATACCAAAAGGTCACTCCTGTCAACTAATATTCCTTCAATTCATCTTTTGGACTTGATCTCCAAAATATTCGGTGGACATTCCATTGTTCCTTGATGACTTCGACTTGAAGATACATCTTCCTTACATAAGTCATAATCATAATTCTTTTTCGATGCGTACGTAACCGCATAATCAGATCAAATAAATCGTCTTGCAATTTTTCACCAATCATTTGAGTTTCGTTGTCTTAAACGATGCATCGAAAACGACACGAAATTTCTTTGTTACTGCATAATTTGGAACATAGTAACACCATCCTCTTGGTTCACGATCTACTTCAAGTAAATGGCCATCTGTCATCATTTCAGTCATATTGGAGAAATATTTCTTCACAATAAAGGCTCCCGCTCAAACCGTGAGAATAATAATCGCAGAGCAATTTCGCGTTATGATCCGCTTTCGTCTATATCACTAAGAAATGGAATGCCAATAACATATCTGCCTCGTACCATCTCATTGTTTCTTCTTTCCTGTGAAATAATAAAATTTAAATATGAGTCTGTTATCAAACCAAACTATTGCTAACTCATATATTTTTATGTATTTGATTACAATCACGCATGTCTGACCCATAATCGTGTTTGATTATGAACACGCTTTTGTGATCCATAGCCTAACTTTTAACTACGGCCACGCATTTGTGACCCATAATTATTTGTAAACATTTATTACGATCACGCTTTTGTGACCCATAATCGCTTTGACTACGATCACGCTTTTGTGACCCATAATCGTTTTTAATTACGACCACGCATTTGTGGCCCATAATTATTTATTAACATTGATTACGGCCACGCTTTTTGTGACCCATAATCGATTTGACTACGATCACGCTTCTTGTGACCCATAGTCGCTTTTAATTACGACCACGCATATTGTGGCCCATAATTGTTATTGTTAACATTGATTACGGCCACGCTTTTTGTGACCCATAATCGATTTGACTACGATCACGCTTTTTGTGACCCATAGTCGCTTTTAATTACGACCACGCATTTGTGGCCCATAATTATTTGTTAACATTGATTACGGCCACGTTTTTTGTGACCCAAAATCGATATGACTACGATCACGCTTTTTGTGACCCATAGTCGCTTTTAATTACGACCACGCATTTGTGGCCCATAATTATTTATTTGTGATCCGTAATCATAAGGTAGATACTGATTAACATTTTTTTTTATCACGCAATTGTGATACATAAAACAGTATACTTAAATTTAAGTTACGCATATTGTTACTCAAAAAAAAATCTATACACTGTTTTTACGAACCTGTTTTTTGAGCTTTTGCTGCTTTAGCAATACTCCTTTGACGAGAAGTTCCAATGAAACTCTTCATGTACACAATAAGACCTTCATGTTCGCTTAGCTGTCGCTTAAGATTCTTCAGAACAAAACAAATTTCAATATACAAACCATTTACATAAGCAAATCTCAATATCCAAATACAATCAGCATAGTAAAATTTCATATATGTATCGCACAAGCTCTTGTTATCATCATCCTGGAAATCATTTTTGGGACTTAATGGGTATTATTTTTACAATCCATTGATCAACTAGTTAGATCCGGCTCGAAGGACCATATCGATAACTCAGCTAGAAGAGATAAAATAAACTGTAATAAAACCCATTAATACATTAACCTTCTTGTTTCTGCTTTATATTTCATCTTTATTCCAGGATTATATGTATACATCAATGTTTCCCCAAACATTTGAACGATTCAAAATAATATAATAAAACTGAACGACATTAATTTCAATTAATACAAATTCAAAACATGTATGTACATATAGTAATTTAATCTAAAGTAGCCCACACTTATAACGTTAAGTGTATTGCTCCTTGCGGAGGACTTCCACATTCGGAAGTATGTTAATGTTTGGTAGTGGCTGACGCCACGGCACAATAAGATAACATAAAAGGAAAAACAAACATTTATTCATTCATTCATTATGACCAGTCACACATCCTAAAAAAAAATATAGGTCATTATCATTATTTCATAATTTGCCACAACAAGGAAAAATTCATACACAAGTGACCAAGAAATCCATTCTCACGAATAGACCTTTGCTTGTAGTGAGATGATAATGTCTTATAGGTTTTTGCACAAAGTTTTACAAAAAATGACAACATCGCAAATCTTGTATAAACTCTGTGTCTGCTTCTGCAGTTCTCAAATTTAGTTTGTTTCTAAGTTTTCGCTTTTTCTTTTTTACAAAGAACAAAACAAAATACAAAAATAGAATTCGTTCCTCAGCCTCACTCATTCTTCTTCTCCATTATTCATATTCCTCTTTCCTCTATCCTCTATCCACTCTCCTGTCGTAGTCATCAGCTCAGATTCGCTTTAAAATATAAAATACGGGCGAAAAACTGCTAGCGACAATCTCCACAAATGCGGACCCCTTTCCATCTAAAAATTCACCAAAGCGTGCTAGTACTAGGTTTCCATATACAAAGCATATACAAAGTTGATAGGAAATTCTATTTTGTAAGTTAGTACCTTCAATATTGTAACGTATTCGATGTTTATTGACTTTTATATAAGAATAATGTTTATTTATATTAGAAATAAAATGTATGTATTCTGAAATTATTGGTTTAGCGCCGCTAAACTAGCCAACTATGAGGAATCGCCGAATATCGGATATTGATGGCTTTATCAATGAAAACTTTTATCCCGAATAGGGTTAAAAGCATCAAACCCAAAAAAAAACTCATGGTTTGATTCAAGCTGTTATCAGGGAAAAAGAAGTAAAGTTCCGGTGTTATAGAGGCAACCCAACTGAGGAATACCAGAACAAGTTTAAACAAGCCAGGAAGCCCTGCAATGCCCATATTCGACGGACAAAGTTTTTGCATGACCAAAAATTAAGGCAAAAAATACTGCAATGTCCCAAAGGCAGTAAGAATTTTTGGTCATTTGTTAAAAATATGAAGAATTCTTCTTCTTCCTCGGTCCCAACGCTCGTTGACAATGACACTCCAGTTGTTAGCTTTCTCGCGAAAGCTAAACTTTTTGCTAGGCAGTTCGCCTTCAACTCTTCGCTGCCAGTGAGTGTCATGACTCCTCCAGTTATTGAGCGCGTCAATGATTCCATGGGACAAATCTTCTTCCGCACTCGGGCTGTGGTGAGAGTCCTAAAGGATCTCAACATACATAAATCCGCTGGTCCGGATGGTATCCCCGCTATTATTCTGAAGAGGTGTTCTTCCACGCTGGCAAAACCCTTGCGTAAGCTTTTCCATCTATCCTATTGTTCTGGGCTCGTTCCGAGCAGTTGGAAAACAGCATTTGTCCAGCCAATCCCAAAAAAAGGCGAATCTTCTTCTCCCTCCAATTATCGTCCGATTGCACTTACGTCCCATCTTTCTAAGGTCATGGAAACGCTGATGAACTATCAGCTCAAGAAATATCTCGAAGACCGAAAGCTTCTTAATGACCGGCAGTACGGCTTTCGCAGCAACAGGTCCACTGGTGATCTGATGGTTTATCTCACCGAACAGTGGAACAAATCCTTACATCGTTTTGGAGAAAGTAAGATTGTTGCACTTGATATTTCAAAGGCATCTTGCTCTCTTATCGAAAATGCGTGCCTTCGGTATCGACGAATCCCTCCTTCGTTGGATTAGAAATTTTCTTTCGCACCGTTCAATACAAGTTGTATTGGACGGATTCAGGTCTGAAACCCACAACATAAATGCTGGTGTGCCCCAGGGCTCCGTTTTGTCTCCAACCCTCTTCCTCATTTTCATAAATGATCTCTTGTCTGTAACTTCTAATCCAATAAACTGTTTCGCTGACGATAGCACCCTTAGCTTTTCTTATTCGTTTCCAGACTCACATCCCTCCTCTTCGGATGTGGAACTGGAGCGGCAAAATATGATAAGCTCATTAAACTCTGACTTAAACAGCATTGTACAATGGGGAATTAAAAACCGCGTAGAGTTTAATGCTTTGAAAACTCAATGCTGTCTTATATCGTCGAAGCGAGATATACCCCCCTTGCCACTGTGCATGAGTGGTACTTGCATCAACGAGACCGAACATCTCGAGATTCTCGGTATGTGCATCACTGACCACCTTTGTGGAACGAGCACATTTGCGATGTCACCAAAAATGCCGCAAGATGTTTGGGTTTCTTAAGACGGTGCAAGAAATTCTTTTCCCCGTCTGATCTGGCAACTATCTATAAGACTTATATCCGTCCAAAGCTTGAGTACAACTCTCATCTCTGGGCTGGTGCTCCAGCTACATACTTAAGCCTCTTGGATGGTATTCAAAAAAGAGCCCTACGAATGATCAGTGACAGCGACATCACTGCGTCATTCCAATCATTAGATCACCGTCATAACGTTTCATGTTTCTCTTTGTCTTTTCCCTCATCAGGAGTGCCTTCCTCATTCACCTGATCGGACCCCTAGGTTCCGGGATTAGTTTGGTGGATGGGTCGGTGGACTCCTCGATGTGCTTCCGCCCGATCTGGTCAGGTGAGTTGGCATTTGCACTGGCACTGGACGTAGATGGGGTGCACCCTTTCCCACGCTTGCAGTCAGCATAGGGAGCAGGTGGGCCCATTGGCGTCTTCTCGTTCGAATTCTTCTGAGGGGAGGGGGGTGGTACCGGGTTGCCCTTTCCTAAGCCATCCCTGTCCATGAAGGCACGAGCGTTGTGCAACCTCATTCTGTCGGTCTCCGACATCTGGTCCCAGTTCAACTTCCATAACCTCTTTATGGTTCTCTTGCCGTTGGAGATTCTACTCCTTCTGGAAGTGTTCGAGATGTTAGAGCTAGCGATTGAGGACACCTCGCTGATGTTATCGACGTCAATCTCGCTAACTCCATCTCCCATACCGAGGTTAGAGAAGGGGTTGAGGAGAAGATTTTCTTCTTCCGCGGTCATCTTCTGATGCTCTGAACTCATGATTTCTTCTGGAGTTTTACTCTTCTTAAATTTCGAAACTGTGGAGAAAAACGGAAAGAAAAAGAAAACAAAAAAGAAAAAAGAAAAAGAAAAAAGAAAAGATTTCGAAAAGATAAGAAGGATGTTCTTGATAAATAAAAGAATAATATGTAAAATTTTTGTCACTGGAGACTTCTCCTCTCGATATTGAGATCGGGAGGCAAAGCCTAAGCCGATAGTCGTGACCTCTACCGACCATATAACGTGTATCCCCGTTATGGTTGTGTTTATTTTTTTCTTTAAATTTTCCATATTTTCATAAGGGTCTCTCTTAGTTTGCCTGTAAGCCTCCTCACCAACGTCAAGGTGGAGACCCGTCGAGGAGGACTTAACCTAACTTAACTTAACTTAACTTAACTTAACTTAACTTAACTTAACTTAACTTAACTTAACTTAACTTAACTTAACTTAACTTAACTTAACTTAACTTAACTTAACTTAACTTAACTTAACTTAACTTAACTTAACTTAACTTAACTTAACTTAACTTAACTTAACTTAACTTAACTTAACTTAACTTAACTTAACTTAACTTAACTTAACTTAACTTAACTTAACTTAACTTAACTTAACTTAACTTAACTTAACTTAACTTAACTTAACTTAACTTAACTTAACTTAACTTAACTTAACTTAACTTAACTTAACTTAACTTAACTTAACTTAACTTAACTTAACTTAACTTAACTTAACTTAACTTAACTTAACTTAACTTAACTTAACTTAACTTAACTTAACTTAACTTAACTTAACTTAACTTAACTTAACTTAACTTAACTTAACTTAACTTAACTTAACTTAACTTAACTTAACTTAACTTAACTTAACTTAACTTAACTTAACTTAACTTAACTTAACTTAACTTAACTTAACTTAACTTAACTTAACTTAACTTAACTTAACTTAACTTAACTTAACTTAACTTAACTTAACTTAACTTAACTTAACTTAACTTAACTTAACTTAACTTAACTTAACTTAACTTAACTTAACTTAACTTAACTTAACTTAACTTAACTTAACTTAACTTAACTTAACTTAACTTAACTTAACTTAACTTAACTTAACTTAACTTAACTTAACTTAACTTAACTTAACTTAACTTAACTTAACTTAACTTAACTTAACTTAACTTAACTTAACTTAACTTAACTTAACTTAACTTAACTTAACTTAACTTAACTTAACTTAACTTAACTTAACTTAACTTAACTTAACTTAACTTAACTTAACTTAACTTAACTTAACTTAACTTAACTTAACTTAACTTAACTTAACTTAACTTAACTTAACTTAACTTAACTTAACTTAACTTAACTTAACTTAACTTAACTTAACTTAACTTAACTTAACTTAACTTAACTTAACTTAACTTAACTTAACTTAACTTAACTTAACTTAACTTAACTTAACTTAACTTAACTTAACTTAACTTAACTTAACTTAACTTAACTTAACAAGGACTTCGAGCCCACTGAGCAGATCATGGCCCTGAATGCTATTTATAGTCGTCGATCCATCCATCGTCTACAGCTTACAGCTGACAGGTAACAGTTGACAACTAAAAGCTGACAACCAACAGCTGACAGCTAACAGCTGATAACTAACAGCTGACAGCTAACAGCTGACAGCCAGCAGCTGACAGGTGACAGTTGACAGGTGACAGGTGACAGGTGACAGGTGATAGGTGACAGGTGACAGCTGACAGGAGACAGGTGACAGGTGACAGGTGACAGGTGACAGGTGACAGGTGACAGTTGACATGTGATAGGTGACAGATGGCAGCTGACAGGTGACAGCTGACAGGTGACAGCTGACAGTTGACAGCTGACAGCTGACAGCTGACAGTTGACAGCTGACAATAAATTCTCATCACCCATGTTTGAAGGCCGAAAAGTCATAAAAAATGTGAACATATCAGCTGATGTGGGAGAAGTACATGTCCAAAACTGCCCCTCGTGCATTGTCCAAAAGTGCCCCAAGAGGGAGAAAAAACTAAAACCTTTAAATTTTCTAATAACATTGTAAATTGTTAATTATCTTTGTCGGATCTCATCACAGAACAAATAAACATAGCTTTAAAGCAGTTTTTACTTCAAACGCGATCGAAATTTATGATTTAAATACATTCATCCTGGAGCAAACAAAAATACATCTGCCAACACACTTTTATTTTTAAATTTGTTGTGTATTGGTTCCGTTCCAATATTAAGCAGATGGTTGTTTGTAATGGTACTGCCACTATAATATAATTTTTTGGGTATAATGAAGAGTTTTTGTTTAAGTACTTTTTTTGAAGTTGTCCTAAACTGCCCCCCTCTCCCCTATATTCTTTATGTCGCAAGTAAAAATTTTGTTTTTTACCTATAACAAAAAATACATTAAAACAAATATAATTACATAATCCAATAATAATTTATTAATTATTATCACGCTTCGACTGAAAAGGAAAAAACAAACATTCATTCATTCGTTCATTATGACCAGTCACCTCGCACGTCCTTAAAAAAAAACACCTCATTATCTGAACTGCACCTGACACACATTTTCAACCAAACAAACATCCTAAATCTTTAAAAGTTCAATGACTTTTTCAGATATACCGTGAGTCACAAAAGTAAGTAAGCAGTCATAGTTTTTCTATGCCAGTTTGAAAATAAACGAAAAACCGTTATGAATGTGGAAAAAAGTGCAATGAGTATTATATGTGGGGACTGAAGATCACGTGATGATGCAAATTAACCGTTAAACATTTGCTTCAATTACAGATTTTCTTAAATTTTTAAATTATGTAGTTGCATTTTCGATGTCACAAAAGTAAGTAAGCGTCTCCAATAAATTATTGTTTTATATTCAGTGTTTTGATAAGTATTG
Source organism: Sphaerophoria taeniata (assembly GCA_943590905.1). Classification (NCBI taxonomy): domain Eukaryota; kingdom Metazoa; phylum Arthropoda; class Insecta; order Diptera; family Syrphidae; genus Sphaerophoria; species Sphaerophoria taeniata. The sequence goes on from OX016540.1 coordinate 269,323,254, forward strand.
AATTATTTCTGCGTTTTTGTTGCTTATACTTGTTCTACATATATTTTTTTAGTTGAGTATTAAAAAAAAGTTTGGAAAAAAAGATGGCTCCAAGAGGCAAACAGCTCAGTTTGGATTTGAGAAAAGTCATCATAAGGCATTATTTGGACAACAAATCAGAGCGTGAGATTGCTAAAATCGTTGACAAAAGTCCATCTACGATTCATAATATAATATCGAAATACAACGAATATGGGAACTTGGAAAATCTACCGCGATCTGGACGCCCACGCAAGTTCACTGAGCAGGAATGTCGGACTATTGTGAGGAAAGTGAAGATAAATCCTAAAATTAGTGCGCCAAAGATAACGACTGAAGTTACTAACGAAACGGGTAAGTCATGCAACCCACAAACAATAAGAAGGGTTCTTCAAAAGTTCGGTTATCATGGACGGAATGTTAGAAAGAAGCCTTATGTTAGTAAAGTTAACCGACAGAAGAGGATTATTTTTGCAAAAGGAGATGAAAGTATGAGGGACGACTTTTGGAATACCGTTATTTTCTCTGACGAGAGTAAATTTAACATCCACGGTTCAGATGGTCGCGAAAAAGTTTGGAGAAAAAAAAACACAGAGTTCAATCCATCGAACATGTCGGCAACGGTTAAACAAGGTGGTGGAAGCGTTATGGTGTGGGGGTGTATGGCATCCAGTGGAGTGGGCAACCTTGTGTTTATTGATTCTTTGATGAATAGGTTTGATTACTTAAACATTTTAAAGAACAACCTTCACGAAAGTGCCAGCAAGTTGGGTATGGGTAGGTCATTTGTCTTCCAGCAAGACAATGACCCTAAACATACCTCACATGTTGTCAAAGAGTGGTTGCTGTACAACGTCCGCACTCAACTTAAATCACCACCACAGTCACCGGATTTAAACGCTATCGAACATTTATGGGAACATCTCGACCGCCAAGTAAGAAAACATGAGATAAGGACTAAAGATGATTTGAAAAAGGTTCTTAAAGAAGAATGGGATAAAATTCCCCAAAGTGTCACTCAAAACTTAGTCAAGTCAATGCCTTCACGTATGAAGGCAGTTATTAAGGCCAAAGGATACCCTACGAAATACTAAATTTGATGTAAAGAGAGATTTAAATGAAGTGCTCACTTACTTATGTGATATAAATGTTCTATAATTTTTGTTTAAAGGTGAATTTTAGTTAAGTTTTCAATATGATTTTATTAAAAATGTTATATTATATTCGAAATATATACATAAACAAAATACATAAACAATTTTTTTATTTTGTTTGTTCCTACAAATATTTTTCTGGACCAACGTTTAAAATGAAGAGGTGCTTACTTACTTTTGTGATTCACTGTAGGTCATTCTCATTCATTATCATTATTTCATAATTTGCCACAAGGCAAAATTCATGCACAAGTGATCAAGAAATCTATTCTCACGAATAGACCTTTGCTTGTAGTGAGATGATAATGTTGTATAGGTTTTTGCACGCATGTTTTACAAAAAATGACAACATCGCAAATCTTGTATGCGTCTGAAGTTCTCAAATTTATTTTGTTTCTAAGTTTTCGCTTTTTCTTTTTTTCAAAGAACAAAACAAAATACAAAAATAGAATTCGCTCCTCACTCATTTTTTCTTGTCCATTATCCATATTCCTCTTTCCTTTATCCTCTCTCCTGTCATAGTCGTCATCACAGATTCGCTTTAAAATATAAAATACGGGCGAAAAACTGCTAGCGACACTCTCCACAAATGCGGACCCGTTTCCATCTAAAAATTCACCAAAGCGTGCTAGTACTAGGTCTCCTTATACAAAGGTCTCCATATACAAAGCTACAATGTTTCAAAAACGTTGGCGCTACTCCTTGCGTTGACGTTAAGGGTTTCAGAGTTGTATTGTTGTAATAAGGTTCATGGTATATTATTATTAAGTTCAATAAATCGACCATGAAAATTATACAAAAAACAAATACTTTTTGAAATGAAATGAAAAGTCTGACTATACATGTCAGAGTTGCCGCTAGATTCAAAAACTATACAAGTCATAAAATAATTCGTAGATTTCATTAGCGTTTCTGTAAGAGATTGTAATCGAAAAGTCAAGTTTTTTTTACACATAACGCAATTTGCAAAAGGCCTTAAGGCCCAACTATAATCGACATAAGCTAGCTTATGCGCGCATAAGCAAACGTGCAAATGCATACACGCTTTATTGAATAGCCATAATCGAGTCTAGCTCCGTTTCGTTAATTTTTCCTCAGTTTCGTTAACTTAAGCAAACATAAGCAAGAGCGATCTCAGACGCTCGGCGCATAAGTAAATCTGACAGGTTTGTTCAAATACACATGAAAAACAAACAGAGACACTGTACATGTGAATTATTTCAAAACTAATGAGCGTGTATGTGTAATATATTTCGAGATTGACAAACAAAATATTATTATTGCTTTATAATGTAATGTTGATTGTTTGACCGGCATAATTTCGACTGAATTGAAAAATGGAAAACAGCCACAAACAAAACGAAAAAGAATTTATCTATTTATTAATAGAAAATGTGCGCAAAAATAAATGTCTCTACGATAAAAGGGATGCTTTTTATTTTAATAAATCAAAAAAGCAAAGGTTTGGGTAGAAATAGCTAAAGAAAGCAATAGTACAGGTATGTAAACAGTTCATAAAATGTCTGCAAAAATGTATGTATGAACAATTTATTTTAGTTACAGAATGCAAATTGCGGTGGAAGACCCTCCGAGAAAGATACTCGAGGGAATTAAAAAAACAAAATCAACCCTCAGGAAGTGGGACCACAGAAGGTTGCGACTGGGAATTGATGGAGGAGCTGTTATTCTTAAAAGATTCAATGAAAGCAAGAAAGTAAATTGTATTTTCATTGAATTTTCATGATAATTTGTTTTTATTTTTAAAGGACAATTTCCAACGAGGCGGAGGAGAACGGAGATGAAACCCAGCTAATCAGCGAAGACGGTGGTGGTGGAGGAAGAAAGTGCACCAACTAATAAAAAGAGAAAAACAGCGTTTGACGGATTATGTGAAAAGTTTGGCAATATAGTTGAAAAGCTAGGAGCTGTCGCTCCAGACATGGACCCTGATGATGGGGATGGAGACGGTGAATTTGTAGCAACCATCATGGCGATGATGAAAGCTTTGCCGCCTGATTTGAAGGACACATACAAGGCCGAAATGATGACTCGAGTCACAGAGCTGCGAACGCAATGCCGAAACAAATCGTATGGCAGTATTTAGATATGATCGTATTTATTGAAATGAAATGAATTGAATGGTATTTAATCTTTTTTATTGTTATTTTGTTGTTTTTTTTTTTTTTTTATGAAATGAAGTATGAAATTTAATTTTGATACCAATACAATAAATGAATTTTAGAAGTAAAAAAAATCTGTTACATTTTTTCATTAGCTGGAGATGAGGTAGGTACTGAGTTGAGTAGTTGTGGTTAGAATTTTATTTTTGATATTTGATTATGCTGAATTTAAAAAAGCAGGATTATGAAAATAAAATTTTGAAATGCAGATTTATTTTAATTTTCAAACAAAAAATCACGAAGATTATTTCGTATTGTCGTTGATGTTTTGCCACCGAACTGATGAGTATTTGGTGGTGGTGTTATTGATGGGATATTTGTATTGACTTCAACCCGCCATAATCCATCATGCCGCTGACCATCACAGTCCTCCCAATCGACATAATTGGAGGGACAATAACCTTCGTTTTCCTTATTCATCATTATGAAGTTATGAAGAGCAATGCAGGCTAAAATTACTTTCTCGGCGTTTTCTGGAAGCATATGCAAAGTGGTTAGCAAGATTCGCCAGCGGGCCACTAATATGCCAAAGGAATTCTCAATGGTACGGCGAGAAAGCCTTTTATTAAAATTTTCTTCTTTTGGCTGAAGAATGATTCCGGCATACGGTCTCATGAGTGTGGTACTTAACGGGAAGGCGGCATCACCCACAAAGTAGAACCTGAACTGATGAGTTTGGCAAGTTTTTTGGCTGAGGAATAGGAAGTTTATTTCCTAAAAGTTTCTTTCCAAAGCCACATTTCTGAAAGATTCCTAATGAGAAAAAAACAAATTTATATGAATTGGTATTGGAAAAAGATTGAGGGTGATTTACCACCATCGCTTTGGCTTCCAAAAGCTCCAATGTCTATGTGCGTGAAACAATACTTAGCATCACAGACGGCCATAAGAACAATGCTGAAGTACTTTTTATAGTTAAAAAATTGACTCCCACTATTGGGTGGACATCTCAAAGCAAAATGCTTCCCATCGATTGCGCCAAGACAATTTGGCATGTCCCATAGATGCCAGAAGTCTCTACTAATCATGTCAAAATCATGAGAACCGGGTTCCGACACATATATGGGGTATAAAGCTTTCCATATAATGTCGGAAGTCTCTAGCACTATTTGGCGAACAGTTTCTTTGCCTAATTTGAAGGTCCACGCAAGAGATTGAAGAGACGCACCTTGTGACAAGTAACTAGAGAAAGTAAATCAGAGAATTAGAAGTGAAAGGAATCCTTAGGAAGTGAACTTACAAAAGGAGAACAGCTAGGCGACATTCGGGTGAAACTGGTTCTCTCATCGATGTTTTGGCCATAAGTGGTGACAGTAAATTAAGTAAGCAATTATACACCTCGGGACGCATTCTTGTGTATAAGAAAAATTGCCCACTATCGAGTTCCTTAATTTTTAAAAAAGTTGTATTAAAAAAACCATTCTTTTTTCTGTCCCTGTTGATTATTCGGACAGAACAAGACCGCTTCCTTTTAATTTGTAGTAATTCATCCATTTCTTTTAGGATGCCCAATCCGTTCAATGATATATTTAACATTTTAAACATTTTTAATTTTTTTTGAAACTGCATTTTTATTTAAAAAATTGAAAAAGTTTCAAATCAATACAAAAATTTCACAGCTACGAATTTGGTTTTGACAGATGGCTTTGATCACTTAAGTCAATTATGGGTATGCACGGGAATTTTGCAAACATAAGCCAATTTTCGTTAGGTTTTTTTACATTCGCTTATGTTGGCTTATGTCGATTATAGTTGGGCCTTTAGGCCTTGTGTGAATTGAGTAAAAATGTGTATTAAAACTAGACGTTTGGTGAACTATAATGCAATTTTGCTCACGCAAGCACGCTAAAGTGAATCAGCGAATACATGCAAACCCTATGAGCAAACCGTAATTTACTTAAGCAATGTTCGTTAACTTTTCGTTCAAGTTTTACTAGTGCGGTTTCATTCGCTCATTGCTTAAGTGAATTGGACAATTTGAAGAAGAAAAGCCCAAGCCTACTATTTTTGCTTTCGTCTGGCGTTTTAACATTAGCTTAAGTTCACTTAAACGGCCAATACACAGCATACTTGTGTGCACATCGGTGTATGTGTGCAGTAACTTGCCATTAGCATGGCGAATAAAATGGATTAAAATTTATCCAGCTGTGGAGCAGGTAAAATGCATTTAAATTTTGACGTTTCTTTTTTCTCATGAAAAATGGAGAAGTTTCCTTCAGTTTTATTGTTTCCTTCTGGTCCTCTCGTTTTATTCAGTCTCTTGTTATAATGCGTTGATATGATAAAAGATTAAAATAAAAAGTGAAAAATTTATCGATTGACTGATTGATATTTCTAATTCCAAAAACCAATTTATTATTTTTTTTTTTTTTGAGAATGCTAACACGGAATTAACCAACTATCTAAAATTTTCGTTTGAAGATTTGTTAGTGTTGTTTCAAAATATGAAATTAGCACTGCAAAACCGAGAAAAATAATATAATAATATGATCTTCTTGAGATATTTTTAATCCTTCTTAATATAAGACATTTGTATTTATTTATCTAGGATTTGATATAAAATGAGAAAAGTGAACTTTTTAGATTTACTTGTGATTCTTCGCCGATTGGGTTTTCCAAATGATAAATATCGGGCCAAGATTAAATCGTCCAAATTCAAAAGCGAAATATTCTTGGAATTGTCCAATTTTATTTTCTTTATTATAAAAGATTCTTAAAAAACTAAAAGCTAAATGGATAAATTCAAACTTACAATTGGTATTTAATAAACAGCAAAAAAACAGGAATTATGTAAATTATTTATGGCTTGAAAACAGTTGATGAACGAGTGAAAAATATGTATCGAAAAATTTAGAATGAATCTTGAAATTTAAGTAAGGGAAAATGATTGAAAAAATTAAAAGCAAAGTGTTGTAAAATAAAGTAGAAAAAAAGGAAATTGAGTTAAAAAAGCGTTGGCTTGATGACATTCCGGGGGCCGTCTGAAATCTACGTTGAAGACTTTAAGTCCAAAACAGCAAGCCTTCCTACGGATCTCTTGGATTTAATCGAACCATTCGATAATTTGACATCCACAACTCGTACAATATTATCTGGACCCGGGTAAACTTTCATTACACGACCTAGTTTCCAAAGTGATCGAGATTCATCCGGTTGAACCAAAATGACTAGGTCATCTACTTCTACATCTTTGGTATTTTTGTACCACTTCTTTCTTCTTATAATGTCAGGTAGATATTCTTTGTACCAACGCTTGACTAGTGATGACGTCAAATGCTGAGCTCTTCTACTATAAAGTCTGCTACAAGCATCATTTTCAGTGAAAACACCAGGCGCGGTCACATCTTTATCTTCTTCACCAAAAAGCATCATATTTGGGGTTAAGGGTTTCGGATCTTCAGGGTCTACAGGCAAATGAGTTAAGGGGCGTCGATTTATCTGGGATTGGGCTTCCATAAGTGCATTTCTTAAAACATCTTCATGTGGTATTATAGATTTTAAAATATAATTGACACTCTTCTTAATTGACTGAATTAAACGCTCCCATGAACCTCCCATCCACGGAGAATAAGCTGGGATAAAACGCCAAAGAATGTTTTCATAATTCGCAGAATATTCGCTGAGTTTACACTGCATCTCTTTGACATCCTTGTCCATCATATTCTTAGCCCCAACGAAATTAAGGCCATTGTCGCTGTACAAAAATCGAGTTACCACTCGGTTGATGACAAAACGACGGACAGCCATTATACATTGGTCTTAACTGAGATCGTTGAGAAGCTCAATTTGCACAGCTCTGTAAGTAAGACACGTAAAGATCATACCGTATCTTTTCACTGTGCCACGTCCGAACTTAACCAATAAGGGCCCAAAACAATCGACTCCAACGTGAGTAAAAGGTCTTGAGTCAAACGCCAAACGAGCTTCTGGTAATTGGCCCATAAGTGGCATGACAGGTTTAACTTTGAGCCGCTTGCATTCAAAGCACTTAGATCTCACCCTATCGATTGCTTTTCGAATGAATATAATAAATGCACGATCTCGGATGTCTGATATTGTTGTTGCTGTTCCCATGTGAAAATTAAGGTCATGATGATGTTGTATGAGAACATTTACCAATGGATGATTATTCGGAAGAATGGCTGGATTTCTTGAAGCATACGAAAAATTGGCTTTTTGGGCTCGCGAACACATTCGAATTGTCCCTTCTTCGTCTGAAAACGGCGACAAACTAAGGATGGAGCTTCTTGAAAATACACTTCCATTCTTTTGAAGAGATAATAAATCTTCGGGAAAGGCTTCACACTGTATTTTTCGAAAAAGCCAATTTTCAGCACGGGTGTATTCAGTTGGCGTTATGAAGACTTGTTTTTCGAACGGAATTTTCTTAATAACATCTTTGAATCTGAGCAAAAAAGCGATAACTCGAACAGAGGAAGACCATTTTGCTTTAAATCTTGCACTCAGACTGTTGTAAACCTCAAACGAAGGTAATTCAGGTCTAATGTGCACCGAAACAATTTCTGCTGATTCTTGTTCTTGTTGAGTGTAAGGTTTAATAGGCCATTCCGAAAATTATTTCTTAAGAAAATCTGGACCAACAAACCACCTTGTAAGTTGATCTCCTATGGATTCATCAAACCATTTTGTTCCATCATCAGCAATATTGTCATTTGAACGGACATGATACCACTGTCGTGGAGATGAAGAATCAAGGATCTCTCCTACACGAGATGCAACAAAGGTAGGAAATTTGTATGTTGTTGAATTTATCCAAGAGAGAACTGTAGTCGAATCTGATAAAAACAACTCTTCATCAATTTTTATTGTATGCGATTGCTTTATTGTGGATACCAAACGGACTCCAAGGACAGCAGCTTGTAACTCTAACCTTGGAATAGTCAATTGCCTCCTTCCTTTAAATCGTCATCTTCGGCAAGTCTGTAAAGAAAACAATCGGAAGAAGGTTGCCAAAACATTCCTAAGACCTTTGCGACATATCCTTCGCATTCGTTTGGATCAATGCTGACTAATTTCGATTTGACTTGTATTTCTGGCATCTGAGAGAGAAGTTCAAAGCTATTAGATTGTACAGAAACTAGATCAAAATGCATGGATTTGCAAATTCGAATGACATCTCTGGTGACTGAGACTGCTTCTTCAACTGTGTTGTGGCTGTTAAAATAATCATCAACATATGTTCTTCTTGTCAAAACATCCACAGCTTCTGGACATTCTTCTTTAAAAAGATTAGCATGGTGGTTTTTGACGAACTGTGCACATGTGGGTGAACATCGAGGGCCGAACATCATAACTTGCATTATGTAAACCAATGGCTTTCTTGAAATGTCACCATCTCTCCAAAGTATTCTTTGACATTGCTGGTCTTCCTCTTTAATCTCAATTTGGTGGAACATTTCTTTGACGTCAGCATTAACAGCAATCCTACGCTCACGGAATTTAAATAGACCAGCATGCAGAGGAACAAGGTTGTCAGGTCCTTTCAGGAGAAAAGTGTTGAGTGAAACCCCATCAACCTTAGCAGCCACGTCACACACACACCTTGGTTTTATTTGGAGTTTATTGGGATTTTCAACAATAAAAGTCGGTGTGTACCAAACTCGAGGCCACTTTATTGATAACTCTTGTTCCGAAGCGATTCTGGCGTAACCTTTTTCTAACAATGTTCGCATGTGGTTGTTTTGCCATTCTAGTAAGTGTGGTTTCTTTTTTAAGGATTTTTCGAAACTGACAAGTCTTCTGAAAGCCATCGAGTAACTATCTGGTAGTCTTACATTGTCAGAGTTCCATAAGAGGCCGATTTCATACTGACCATCCACTAGCTTGATGGAAGATTTCATTATGTCTACAGCTCTTTTTTCTTCACGACTCACAAAATCTCCCTTTGGTGGCTTCACTCCAAACTCTTCTGTTGAAAAATGCTGTTTCACTAGATCGTGTAAGCTCTCTTTAGGTTTGATTGCATCGTGAAAATAGAATTTCATTTTTGGTGGAGGAACATTGTGAACACAAGAAACGTGTGGATGCGAGACATAACCACTGCCAAAAACGATCCATCCGAGCCGCGTTTTTAGCGCACAGGGCTCTTGGTCGTTTCCGTGACGTTGACGTTGACCCAGAAGGAATTTCGCTTGATCGAGGCCAATCAAAATCTTAGGCTTGGCATTAACTAAATCCACCAAAGGAAGACCACGTAGATGAGGATACTTGCTTTTAAGATAGGTAACATCTATCGATTGGCGTGGCAAGTCCAAATCTTTGACAGTGAACACATTCTTCAAAACATGGCGTTTCGGATTTTTGACATCAGATACTTCTAAGCTTGTTCTCAAAGATTTTTCCTTACGTGTTACCCCTTTCGTCCATTGGAGAGTTAGGTCTTCTGAAACACCGTCAAGATGCAAATCATCAAAAAGATCCTTTTCAAGCATCGTTAAGGATGAACCATCATCGAGAAAAGCGAAGGTGTCCACAAAACGTTTGTCCCTACCATGAAGTCGGATTGGTGCAATCTTGAAAAGTACTGAAGTATTCGAGCGAGCATGAGATGAATGAATGTGTGGTTGTGGACAAAACGGCGCAGCAGATGTATTGAGATCTGAATTGATTTCTTTGGATTGATGCAATAAAGGGTGATGACGACCAGAGCAACCATTTAAACCACAAGTTCTCTTCTTGGCGCAAACCCTCCAATTGTGCTTTGTAGAATCCAAACAAGTAAAACAAATCAAATTCTCTTTAACAAAGGCGAGTCTCTCCGATTCTGATAATTCTGAATAAAACTGACACATTCGTGGAGTGGATGTTGTTTCTTTGTACATTTCTTACACAAGATTTGAACGGCAGAAACTGAAGATTGTGCTTGATGAGTTAAAACTTGTTTTGAAGATTTTGCTGAACCTTGGTTTTTCTTAGTTTCAAAATTTGCAGTAGTTATTGGCTTCATTAAATCAGGTGGCAAATCGATTACCTTTTCATTTAAAAATTCGGGAAATTGAACGAAATTTGCATTTAAGAAACCAGCTTTCTTCTTCTGCCACTCTTGGTATAAACCTGCACCAAGCTTACAGGCTAAATTGGTCATCACGTATCCATTGGTGAGGTCTTCTTCTCTATTCATTGACCTGACATCCGCGACGTAACCATTCACCTTCACTGCCCACAGACGAATTTTCGGATCACTCTTCGAAGCTAACTTGGGAAGATTCAATAAATCCGTCCTTAGATCGTGAACCAGGACATCACATCGTCCAAAAATGACACGAAGGGAATTCATAATTGCGTCGGCGTCCGATGAATACTTTAAACGATCACATACCAATTGGTACGCTTCCCCTCTTAAGGCCTTCGCAGTCGAGAAACGTTTTCTTTGTCGCTGAATTTTCCTTCAACAGTCGTAGACTTAAACACCTCTTCGAAATAAGGCCATTCGCGTCTATTTTCGCCAGAAAATGTCGGGAGCTCTTGAACATTATTTCGGTTCAGAATAGTAAGCAGCGTAGCCATTTCCTGACCTTGAATGGAAGTTGAAGGAAAAGAGAAATTCTCTATGGTTGGATTAGGAGGAGAAAAAAGCGGTGTGGATTGTGGAACTTTGAAAATAGGACTGTTATTAACCTCGTTTAACAAGGTCTGATGATTTTGCTGAATCTTTTTTAAGATTTCCAACCTATCATTGTCCTTTTGAACATTAGCTGGAGATACACATGGTGGTGGGACACATGCAGAAAGTTTCGCCTTCATTTCTTCAAGTTCTGTACGCAAAGCTTCAATTTCTTTGTCTTTTCGAGAAGCTGCAGCTTGAGCAACAACGGCAGCTTCAATAAACATGTCCAACTGCTTCAAAGAATCTGACAAATGAGGGCTTTGTTCTTCTTCTTGTTCGGGATTTCCTGATGCGACTTTTTTAGCAACACAATCACTCTCCCCACAGTACCAAGGGGTATTAGTGTCATAGAGATCAGAATCAAACCCATGGCAAGAATAGTGCCACCATCGAAAACATTTATCACAACTTACCATAAAATCGTCATCTAATTTTTGACAAGTTGGAGAACTGCAACATTTCTTCGATTTCGGCATTGTTGCAATTTGTTTTCAATTAAAATAAAATAATGTTTCTTCGTCGATTGGGTTTTCCAAATGATAAATATCGGGCCAAGATTAAATCGTCCAAATTCAAAAGCGAAATATTCTTGGAATTGTCCAATTTTATTTTCTATATTATAAAAGATTCTTAAAAAACTAAAAGCTAAATGGATAAATTCAAACTTACAATTGGTATTTAATAAACAGCAAAAAAACAGGAATTATGTAAATTATTTATGGCTTGAAAACAGTTGATGAACGAGTGAAAAATATGTATCGAAAAATTTAGAAAAAATCTTGAAATTTAAGTAAGGGAAAATGATTGAAAAAATTAAAAGCAAAGTGTTGTGAAATAAAGTAGAAAAAAAAGGAAATTGAGTTAAAAAAGCGTTGGCTTGATGACAACTTGATTTCTTTTATAACATTTTTATTTTAAAATATAAACAAAAAGTGAACTGCGGCAACTCTGGCGAACAAAGATCAAAGTTTTATCCTAGTTTTTGTTTGATTTTCTTCCTATCACAAAAAAATAAGGTTTTTATAACATCAGGATTTAAGTTTCAGTAACGTTTTAGAAATGATGACAAGAAAAATTAATTCATGTATGTTTTATAAACTACATAAATTAGTTACAATGAAGTTTCTACATTGTTCAATCTATGTTGTAATAACATATAGTTATAATATCAAAAGACAATGTTTTATTGATGTTTCCTGCACCAAGTGCCATTTTGTTCACAATCTAATGACCCATTATTAGAATTTGAGTTCATATGCTTTATTTTTAAACTGATTGTTTCAATTGGTTTCACTTTTTCCATTGTGAAAGTCAATGAAAATGGATAAAAGATTCGTTTCCTAACGTAATTCATTAATATTTTTGCAACTTCAAAGCCTCAATACAAACATGAATATTTTTCTATTTTTCAATTTTTCGCCCAATTTTAATTTTTTGGGTGGCGCGTAAGTTTTCTAGAAGTAGAACATCAATATTTATGACAAAAACAGAGTTACACTAAGATTTTCTGTTTATATACGAACAAAACTCGTCTTTTCATAGAAACTTTTACAATGTTTTCTGAAACAATGTTTCTCATTATATTATAACATAGTAGGTAGAACGAAATAGTTAAAGTTATATTCATGTTATTAAAATTTATTTTAAACTCTTCGTGCTTGTTTTAGCTATGTTACAATATGTTACAAAGTATCTTTGCATAGACATTTTTGCAACATTAGTAGAACTTATCTGCAAGTTCAATTAAAGTTGCACAAATGTAGTTAAGTTACATGTAACATTATGTAGTTGAAAAAACATTTATGAAACTGAGAAATAACAAAGTTTAACCTCTTTGAAACTTATTTACAACCTACTTGTTGCAAATCGAGAGGGGAAACGCGGCTATTTGGGTTACACAATTGTTTTAAATAGCGTTTCTGTAATATATGGGCAACAACTTGATTGTTTTATTTTAGTTATAAATACCAAATGAAAACCCGTCTGTGCTACTCGGGAATTTGAGCCCTTATGAAATCGAGTTTTTCTTGCTCTTTTTTATTATCCTGTGTAAAGGGTTTAATAATGACAATACCATAAAATATAGAATCTTCACCTATAGGAGGTTGTTGATTATATTCAATTTTCTTCTGCACATAGTCTTTTATCATTATAATTTGTTTTCTGATTTCAGGTCGTGTCAACAATGATGATATCAATCTAGATCTCATTGAACGAACAGGCTTCCCATCAACATCTCTGTGCACCAGCTGATTGTTATGATTAAGTATTGTAGAGATCATTCTTGGTGGAAATTGTGAAAGTACATTGTTATAAACAAGAGGATGTTTAAGAAAAAGATTATGACGTTTTACAAAATAATTAATTAATTCTGACCCATATCCTTCTTTAAAATCTTCTTTTACAAAGTTAAAAAGCCTAGCAATATTAGAACAATTAACTTTTGAGTCAGTGCATGCACCATTATCTACCAAATATTTTATAACTTTCGAACTATCAAAAAATGCAGCAACATGCAGAGGTGTCAAACTAGACTCTTTACCAGCATTTACATTTGATTTTTTTACTAAAAGCTCAGTCATATCTAAATTATCATACAATGCAGCAGCATGTAATGGTGTAATATTAAGCATTCCAAGGACCTTCTCTAAATCACAATAGATTCTTATTTTTTCTTGTTTGAGTAAAAACTTAACTACATCAAGGTTATTTTGAATAGAAGCAGCGAACAAAGGTGTAGCACCGAATATGTCAACAGCATTAATATCTGCATTTTTAGATATAAGAAATTCAACAGTACCGAGTTTGTTATGAAAAGCAGCTGTTTGTAATAATGTAGTACCTTTTGTATCAGCGGCATTAATAAGATCTTCAACAGATTTATATTTTTCAAACTTTTCAATAAGATATTTTAAAACTTCAGTACAACCACTTTTAGCAGCAGAATGTAATACAGTCCAACCTGACTTATCACTTACTTTTAAAATATCAAACTTATTATTTTTTTTTATAACATACTCTACAAGAAATTCTACAACATCCTGATGACCTTCAGAAGCAGCCATATGCAATGGTGTATAACCATCATCAGCAGAATTATTAATATCAGCACCATTTTCTACAAGCAACTTTACAATTTCTATATAACCTTTATTGGCAGCTACGTGCAAAGGACCACGCATTCTTTGTTTTTCTGGGTTAGTCATTCTTCTCTTTTCTTCTTTCGATTTATCTTGTAACAGATTTTCAACCTTTTTTAGCTTGCCTAACGACGCAGCAACAAATAATATCATTTCATTAGTTGGGTCCAGTAATTTAATAATTTCTTCATAACCTTCATTAATAGCTATATATAACGGTGTTCTGCCCATGCTGTCTTTAGCACAAATATTTGCATCTTCATTCATAAGAAATTTAACAACATCTGCATTACCTCCATAAACAGCACCATGCAATACTGTCCACCCTGTAGCTCTCCATGAACTAGCATAAGCATTATTGACATGAATATTTGCACCATTTTTTACGAGCAACTTTACAATTTCTATATGACCTTTCTCAGCAGGTTCATACAAAGGAGTTCTGCCATAATTATCCTCAGCATTGATAATAGATCTATTTATTTTCAGTATAGCCTTAATTGCTTCATAATTACCATTTTTAGCTAGCACGTGTAAAGGAGTATCAAGACTATGACCGTAGGTGGATTTAAGAAACTTATTAATTAATTTATCATATTTACTAACATAGTTCCAAGCAGATGCAGCATGATCAGAACTTATTTCTGAACTTATCTTCATCAATTCAAGTACTTCCTTCAAAATCTTTTCTTCTTTCTTTTGTTCTTTCAAACTCAATCTTGTTACTTCTTGCACTAGCCTATGAATACTTAATATGCTCTGTTTTTGTACACCGCTCGTCATGGAATATTTGACAAGTAAACGAACAGCTGATTTTAACTTATTCTCATCACTTCCTGCCAAATCGAGAAACATTTCTCTATTGATGCTCTCAGGTGCAAAGTAAGCAATAGTATTCAAAACCTTTAAGGCTAATTCTCCATGTTCCTTATCACTTGCTATTACATCAATTGTAATTTTCCAAGTTGTAAAAGTCGTTTTAGCATAATCATTATCAATGCCTCGAAAGACTTCAGAGTTAAGTAGATCCTTTGTCTTTTGTTCATATTCTTTCAAATAATCATTGATCCCTAATTCTCCTGTTACTCTCTGATCTTCAATATATGCTATTGCTTGTTGTATCGCTAAAGGAAAACGCTGTAGTTTTTCTACTAAATTTTGTATCTCTTGATCTTGAGATTCATCCTTTATACTTTGCCCTTTTTTCACAAATTCTATAGCATCCTCTAATTTTAACTCATTTAGGTCAATAACTTCCATTCCTTTTTCCCATTCTCGATTACGAGAAGTAATTAAAACGTAAGGCTTGTTGGCATCATGTGCTAAAGAACGTAAAGGTAAAAATTTATTGAAATATTCACTTTTTTCAGCATTATCAAAGATAAATAAGCTTTTTCTCTTATTAAAAAATTTGTACACCTCTTCCATAATAGACCTTATATCTTTTTCACTTCCATCTGCATTTTTTGTACTAATTCTCAATTTATCTTGCGCCAATCTATGAAATGACTTAGTAAGTATTTCTTCACTTTCAGCATTAACCCATATAACATTATTATCATAATCGTTGCTATGTTGATGAATATATTGTCTAGCTAGCTCAGTCTTACCTATTCCTCCTAAACCACTGATAGATGTCATTTGTGATATTACTGTTGGATTATTTCTACCCTGACTGCGTCCTAGTACTATATGTAAATTTTCTAGCTCTTCTTCCCTCCCAGTAAATAACTCCACTGGATCTTTTACATCAAACCAAATTGGCTCTTTTGTTTGCTTGCTGTTTTGTGTTACAACGACCTCATGAATTTCATTAATCTTTTTATGATTGTCTTTCACTACTTCCACTACTTCCTCTACTCCTTCTTGAGTTTTTGTATGTTCTCTCTTATTATTATCATGATGAATATCCTGCTTCTGGCTGAATTGATTAAAATTTTCTCTATTTTCTTCTTGGCCTATTTCAATAGATTTTACTATTTTTTGTTGTCCTTGTTTAACTTCTTCAAAATCTTGTTTAAACTTCCTTAAGTACTCATCTATCTTCAAGTTATTTAGATTAGCTTCTATATTTACTAGTATCTTACGGTCCTCTGTATATTGATGGCTTTGTCTTTTTAAAGCAATTACTTCATTCATGATATCATCTTTAACTTCTTCCAGTATTTTTGTCATTCTTTCTTCTTCTAAGTCTTTATCATCTAAATTAATTTCCCGTAATATGCTTTCTACTTTCTGTTTCAAGTCTTTTTGATCTAAAATATAAATGTAGTCCGTAAATTGGATACTTTTACTTTCTACAATATTGTCAGGTTCATAAACCTCTTTCAACTTCTCCCAATTTTCAGATATAAGAAGACGACGGTAGCCATATTTACCAGTGTCGCTTCCAGACTTTTTCTTGTGGTAAAAAGGTTTATTTTTTTGCGTTACTAATACACCTACCATGTCATATAGATTGGTTGTACTCCAAATTTGTTTATTTGATAGATATGCATATTTGATTTCAAACCCAGGACTTATACTAGATACTCCTTCTCTTTTAGATTTACCAAAAATAACACCTTCAGTGATTGATGCATCCTTTTTCTCTGCGTAATTAATTGCCCTGTTTGTAGCATCTTTTGCTAATTGTTGAATTGCTTTTTTTGTCCCTTGATCTGTAGTAACTCTCATGAACTGCATTTCAAAACTTTGAAAAACATCAAATCCAGCTTCTACTAATTCCCTTCTAAAATTAGCTTTATCCTTCTGAGAAAAATCAACTAGACCCAGAAGATTAGTAATTTTCTTTTTGTGTTGTTTATCACCTATTTTACTTCCTAATTTCTTTCCACCAACTTCTCCTGCTTTTGCTCCTAACTTTGCTCCTGATACAGGTGAGCCTAATAATAATCCTACAAGTCCACCTGCAGCTGCTCCAACTCCTTGCCCTATTATTCCAGAAAATGTGTCTGAAAACTTACCTGATTTTTTTACTTCCCCTTCTAGAATCATATGATAGGCATGTAATTTGGCTTCAAAGTCCTTAACAAAATATCCCACAAATTCCTCTAGCCTTCGATTTACTTTGTCAAAATCAGTATCAGTTGCACTTTGTTGCCTTGAATCAAGCATACCTACTTGACTAGATGATCTTTGCCTGTTAAAATTACTAATATCTCTTTTCACTCTACTCTCTAACGGCTGTTGCTCTGATCTAGATTGATTATCATCGTGAGTGAGTTGATTTTCTTGGTGCACAGTTTCCATTGTATCAAATATTGGTTCAAAATGATTGGTACCTCTATTTATAATATGAATTGTATCGGCTTCATTATAATCTACATTATCTATAGACCTTGAACTTGACTCATCTATAATCTGATTGGACCATCCAGCATTGAGCAAATTTTCAATGATATGAAACTTAACATTATACTCATTACAAATTGATTGACCTCCAATATCAGGTCTTCCCCATATAGGTCCTGTAATGTATTTAAATATCTTAAGCTAGTTAATGATTGATATGAACTTGGGTTATCAACTTTCATTCTCTAGTGTATTCTATACTAGCCAATTAAGTATTCCATAATTCATCATCACCAATACAAGAATCAGGAAGTACTATTGTAAGAACTTAAGCTTTTAATTGTTGATTACCTATAGCTAGCTTCTTACAAATCTGGCGTAAAGACTTAACAGAAAATTCCATATTAGGTTTTAGTTGTTAAGAACTGAATCAAAGAAACAATCTCCTACACCAATTGCTTCTTCTACCTTAAAACCTTCTGGCAATTTTAGATCATCACCTGCACGTTTTGTCCTCCTTAAAAGAGTCCTTCTATTTTGCTCAATGTACTGCTGAGATTTAAACTCTTCCTGCAACTGAGGCGAAGTCAGACAATTCGGTGAATTGGGCAATTCAAAGAGTTTTCTTCGACGCAAGGAGACTTCCGGATATGACTTTGGTGAATGGTGAGTTAATTTGACCGTTTGATGTAGTCCGTCGCCGTCGCACATGAATTCGGAATACCACCTGAAACAGTCAGCTTAGTCGTCTGATATCTCGAATGGCGCTTATACGACGACGTTGGCGTGCTTACACCAAAGTATTCAGGGCTAAGATTTGACTGGAGATTCTTCAAAGGGTGTTGTTTTCCTGCGAATAAAGGCAATGCACATAACAGGGGTTAAAATTTGGATTTCCCCAATTTGTTTGATCTTACTAATTGGCGTAGATTCACTACGCTTGTAATTGCTATTTGAAGTTGGACTTCTCCTTCTCAGAAGAGGGCGCGTTGTTCTCAGTGTTAGCAATACCTATAGAAAAACACATGCATATTAAATACTGTATTCTATTTATATTGAAATTAATCAAATAGCCTTGATAAAATGAAATAGAAAAAAAAAATATGAATATGAAAATTAGATTAAATAGTTAGCTTGTAGAATAAAGACTTGTTTTCTTTGAGTATACAGCACTTAGACGCTGGGCTATCGTTTTTACTTTTTCGAATCGGAGGTCTTTCTGGAACTTTACCTGATGAAAAAGATTTAACGAGAATCAAGTGCGGTGCTTTAAAAACCCCCATTTCATTTTTATACATTTTTATTTTTTATTAATGCAAACTGTCATCAACAATCTTATCAAATTCTTTGTTGCAAATTTGCAAAGTTGTTTCGTTCTTTATTTTGATATTGGTTAGGTTGTTTTTGGAACTTCACACTGCGCCGATGATGTGTAAATTGTAAAGGGGAACGCTGCGAAAATCGCTAACAGATTTTAAAATGTGTTTCTAGTTTCTACACTTTTACACACATTTGTTTTCACTCTCAGGAGTGTCAACCAGCGTTGTTCTCAGAAATAAAAATCTTGGGGCCATTTTTGGGCCATTTACACATTTTTGGGGCCACTTATTTTTATTTGCAACATCTAGAATATATTACATTACGTTGATAGAGAAGTCGAAAAAAGTGGGTGCGGCGATTCCTACGTCTGCCTGTTTGTCTGTAAACGCACCTACAGCCTTAACCACTGGTCCGATTGACTTCAAACTTGAAAATAAGAGGTTTGAACGAATTTATGGTAGCCACCTATAGACACAATTTTGTCGGTCAAAAACCAAAAGTTTCAATTTTCTCTAAAACGGCTTCTACAATTTTTTTTAAAACTTCCTCGAATTTTTTATAAACATTCATTGTATTTTATGTACAAAAAATATTTTTGTATTGCTCCAAAACGGTACCTCCCATAGGACCGTTTTATTGTTATAAGATTTTTTCGAAAAATGAAAGCCCGATCAGCGTAATTCTTTTTTTTTTGAAAGTACATATACAGGGTGATTCACGAGCGTTGTGCCAAAAAGCTAGAGCGTGTAGGTTGAGTTGAGATAAAAAAAAATCGTATGGGAGGGGGGGGGGGGGTCCATTCCCCCCCGTTTAGCCAGGAGGGGCAATTTTCTGAAAAATTTACTTATTTTGTAAAAAAAAATATTCAAAATCAACGGCTTCGCTTACAACACCGTGCTATACCTTTCTGAAAAGCCAAAAACTTTTTCTTTCACTTTGTTTGTAAATTAAATTGTTTTAACGGACAGTTTAAAAAAAAATTTCAAACTCAAAATTTTCAAAAAAAAAAGCAAAAAAACATTGTTGAACTAATTTTTTTCAAAATTTTATGTTATTAAGTACTGATTTTGTTTTAATAATTATATGTGTTTGTTAATTTTTAGTCGAAAACAGAAAACCGGATGGAAAAATGTCTTTTCATTTTTGAGAAATTAAGGTATAGTAAGAAGGTCAGTTTTCAGACGTTATCAATGAACAAAATTATTTATCCAGGGAAAATCCAATACTTTTCTACTTTATTGAGTCCTCATAAAACTCCAATTACAAAAAATTAAATTTATTAAATAAACCAATAAATTAAACTAAAATTAAAATTAAACCAATATATTAAACTAATAGTCCAGATAAACAAAGATTTTTTTATAAAAAAGTGGTTTTGGTTTTTTTTTAATTTCTCAAAAACAAAAAGACATTTTTCCATCCGGTTTTCTGTTTTCGACTAAAAATTAACAAACACATTGAATTATTAAAACAAAATTAGTACTTGATTACATAAAATTTTGAAAAAAATTAGTTCAAAAATGTTTTTTTGCTTTTTTTTTGAGTTTGAAAATTAATTTTTTTTTAAGCTATTCGTTAAAACAATTTAATTTAAAAACAAAGTGAAAGAAAAAGTTTTTGGCTTTTCAGAAAGGTATAACACGGTGTTGTAAGCGAAGCCGTTGATTTTTAATTTTTTTTTACAAAATAAGTCAAGAAAATTGTCCCTCCCGGCTAAACGGGGGGGAATAGCCCCCCCTCCCATACGATTTTTTTCTTACCTCAACCCAACCTACACGCTCTAGCTTTTTGGCACAACGCTCGTGAATCACCCTGTATATTGCCAAAATAACATTTTGTGTTCAAACAAATTTCAAAATTTTTGTTTGATTCTTAAAATTAATTTTTAAACTTTTTTTTGAAAATTCTGTGCCTCAAAAATCAACAATTTTTTAAGAAATTATATGACATTAAATTTTTTATGATAAAATGTGTTTTTGAGGTAGGTACATATTTCAATTTAAATTTTAATTTATTAATTTTTATTCTTAATTACATGTTTTTATTTTTAAATATTTCTTGTGAGTTTTGGAATACAGGAGCAAGTTCGTATGACTCAGTCGTGCAAATTTGTTTTGTTTTGAAATAACAACAATTTTTTCATTAATTCAAAAAAATCAAAATATCTAGTTTTAATTATAAACTAAAATACAGGTACTTAAACATAGTAGGAAAAATTTATAAGTAAGTTCTTGAAAAAGCTTGGCCAATGAATTTGCTACTAATAAACAATAAGAAACTACAGTCTTGGCTGCGAGAGATTGGGATTTGTACATTATTAAAGATTTTATTTTTTTACTTTCAAAACATATTCAATGCTTAGTTGTGTTGTTGACAACAAAAATGGATGGTTTGCTAGCGGTTAAGCATAACAGTTGCTTGAAAACGAATTCAAACCAGAAAAAGAGATATAGCCATAGCACTTATTCGTTTATTGTTATTTGTGGTACTCATTGATATAGGTACTATTAATGGACTGCTACTGCCAGTAGCCAACTCAGTAGTGGAATCACGATGCTTCCACTTTTAACGGACAAGAAACTAGCTCTCGAAATTTGCAAGCTTCGACTAGAAACTATATAACCTAACTCGTCAAATCTTTCCCTAGTTTGTAAAATTAATAATAAATAGAGTGACGCGACAGGTCTTGAAGGCCTAAGTGGCTTACTCTTATCAACAATTCTCTGGGTGCGAGTGAAGAAATGAGGAGACCCACAATTTAACGCCGGTTACGAACGGCAAAGTTGATAAGAACTTTTTCATGACAGATTGATACTCTTGGAAGTTTTGTCAGATCTTCGCAAAAAGCAGTGCCCGTAGAAGATGAAATAAAAACTATGGGCACGAGTAGGACTCGAACCACCGACGCACGTTCTGCTTGGCAGCCAACGCACCTTACCACTTAGGCACGGACACTACAATCTTAATGTTATAATTTGTTTTCGTGTTATTTAACACTGCAGTAATGCTGCGTCCGTCAATTCCATTTATGTATTTGAACAACGATAACAACTTAGAGGCACTTCCACCAATGTCTTTTCTCCGTCAATTCCTTTGTTTGGCTGGAGTTATAGCTATTTCACGGGTGCCAAGCCGATCATTAGACTCTTTATTAGTGGTGCTTGCATAGTTATTTTTCATTTTAATCGAAAATCTCCACATCATGGGATTTGAACCTAGACCAGCTAGTTGGGAAGCTAGTGCACTACGCATTGCGCTAACAACTCCACTGATTTTTGGTTTCCCATTGCAGACTTTTGTATTGTTTATCAATTGTTATGAATAGACATGCATTTTTACAAGCTCTTCAAAGGAATTGACGTCTAAAAATGGAAAAACACCTTAAAACTAAACTAGAAAAAGCTAAGATAGCCATCTGCTCGAATTGAAAAAGGATCTTTTGCAACAAACTGATAACTTTTAGCTCAAAATATAAAGTCTTTAATGCAACGGCACAGGCCAATTCTCTTTTATGGAGCGCAGGTGTGGGGTGCACAGAAATTCGAAATCGTTGAATATCTACTACGTTTTTTTCTAAGAAAAAGTTTTTTTCTTACCAATTAATACACCAAAGTATATGTATAATTTAGAATCTGGTCTGCCAACAATGTTCATCTCAACTCTAAAATTGAATGCTGACTATCTATTAAGGGTGGCAAAAATGAGTAATTCCAGGCTGCCTAAGCTGATAATGCGCCAGGCATGCAAAATAAAACTCTCTTTATCAAGGAATGGACAAAGATAGCGGCTGATTGTGGTGTTACGATGAACTGGGAAGTGAGCAACATAGTTAACTGGAAAAAGCATTTATACGAAGTCATCGCACTGACGAAAATGAAAGATATGCCTTTATTGAAAAAGCTCGTGCGTCGACAGAAAGAGTGTATTACTCAAAGGCTAACTTTAATATAAATGAGCTCACCTATTTCAACAGTCGTTATTCCTGTTATGTCATTGGGACGATTTTCAAAATCAGAGGGGAGCTCATCAAGCTGAATGCCATGCCGCATCGAAACGAGGGTCCAGGTCTTTGCAACTTGTGTAACCTACAAGCACGGGAAGATGTGTATCACTTCATTGGAATCTGTCCAATTCTAAAGTAAATAAGGCGAGTCTACTTCGGAAAAAATGTTTTAGAGGAGGAAGAGGTGCATGATTTTCTGAATGGTGGTGATTGGAAGCAACTTTTTGATCATTATACTGACGCCAGCACTTACAGATCCAAAGTAATTAATGAAGCCTTTTAAAATATATAAGAATGATGTCCAATTTCATAAACAACTTTTAAATATTTAACTTTACGGCTTTTTAACCGTAAAATGAGATTTTTTGGTTTCACCAAACGTTTTTAAAGTTAACAAGCTATTAAAACTAAATGCCCATTTTTGGCTCACTAAATTTTAAAAGTGTCATTCAATATTTTTAAAACTCAATATAGCTTTCTCATTTTTTGTCACATAAATTTCATGAGGATGTCAATTTAGACAAACATTTCCCTGAAATTTTGTTTTAACTAAACTAAAAGTCCTATTAACTATTAAAAAAAAAAAATATACTGTAAAAGATTCAAGCAATTTTGCCACTCGGGCAAACGACAGATATATCATGCCCTTAAATATTCAAGATTTTCTCAATGACTTTATGTACTAATTATTATATTGAATAAAGATCTATCTATCAATCTATCTATCTATCTATCTATCATACTAGTGTGACCATCTCAATTTTGAGCACTCGGGGACATTTAGAAATTGAAAACGGGACATTTCGGGACATTTTGGATTAAGAAACGGGACACTTTCAGGGATATTTTTTTCAACAAAAAACGTTTTGAATTTACATAATATTGTATTTGTACATGAATGAAACTACATACTTTAAAAAGAATTGAAAATAATTCTTTTAACAAGGCTTTGCTGCTAGGGCCTGCCTCTGCGCTAACTGGTGGCATTGGTGGTACTTTTCACTGCTTGCAATTTTTGTGGTCAATTGCGGAGAATTTCGAAGCAAGTCGAAAAATTCCATGCAAGTTGTGTTTAACGAAAATAATGCTTTCCAACGTAGTCATATCAAGGCGTATTTTTTCTTTCGTCCAAATGCGATTGATCATAGAAAAAAAAACGTTCCACTGTTCCAGGTTAACAGTAAACGTACTGCACTATATCGTTTAATAATTTGTACGGTAAGGGATTTGTTGAAAATTGCTTAAAACATACCACCCAACCCAGCGTATACTTGGCACTTTATCCCTTTTCAATTCCGTTATTTTTTCGGTACCGAGAAATTCAATTAAAGAGCCAAACTGGTCGAAAAGATCAACATCGGAATCTGTATCAATTAAGGCACTATTTTTCAACATAGTTTTATATGTTGTTTCGTGCCCAGTGTTGTTGAAGTGCCCAGTAAAACGATTCGACCATGTCAAACTGCTCAGTCCATTTTTTAAAATAATAAATACAAGTATCTATATAGAACCAAAAATTGAAGTAAAATTTTAATTCGATAATTACAATGAAAAATACCGTAGAAAGCTGAGGCGATCATTAATATTCCATCTCTTGTAACATGAAAGAAAGAATGAAAGAAATTTGTTTTGTTTTCTTTTCTCAAGATTTTCCATCAAATTTGCCAAAGTAATACCCATCTCTATCGCAGAAATATTATCGCCCTCTACTTTCAATTTCAATACGGTTTGATTGAAAACCGATGCCTTGTAGAAGCATAGATATGAAAATAAAAAATTCTGAAATTGAACGTCGAATTCACCGCAAAATATCTCCAATTGTGTTACACGATTAGTAAACTGGCTGAAATGTGAATAAGTTTTCACAAGTAGCAGCTCGACGTCAAATGGCATTCCATTACAACCAGCTTGTGCCGCATTATGAATAATGTGCGCAGAATACCCAATTCCAATCAAATTGTTTTTTTTTCACGTAGTCTGGCGTAAATATTATTTTCCACGTTCCATCTACTAGACTAGTCGTGTTAATTTTCCATACAAAATTTGAATAGAAATTAATGCTTCCTTTTCAACTTAGCTAGAAGAACTCTCTTCAGAGTTTCATCGCAAAAAAATTTTGTGAACTGAATTTTTGTATTAAAACAAATAAAACCTTAACCACTCAAAATGGGACATTTTGAGGATGTCCCGTTGTCCCGAATAATCGCTCCGGCACACGGGACAATGCTTACTAAAACGGGACATGTCCCGTTAAAAAGGGACACATGGTCACACTAATCATACCAGTAACGATATTTATTTTGGAGTACCGAATCGTTCTCGCCATAAGGGTGAGACATCTGTATAAACTTATCTGTGATTACAGTACCTATATATACGAAGATACATAACGATAACGTTTTGCTATCTAAAGTGAGTTCTAGCACAGTGCTATTTTTTTTAAACATAAGTTTTGATGATGTGTTTGGAAAATATCTGCTGGCCAGCCAGGCGTGGTGTTTGCTGTTGCTGCTTTCATCTGTTGTACGCATAAGGCGATTACAAACTACAAAAGTCAACACCCTGAATTTACTTATTTTTAAGAATCTTGAGTGATTTCAACTTACAACTAATCAAGAATCAATAATTCAGTTCTGAGTACTTTATATGCAAATTGTTGTGGCCTAATCATCTATTATGTATATCAGAGGCTGACTTTTCAAATCATATTACAAGGAAGATTTAGATAGAAATAGCTTACTTACTCTGCTCTGCCTCTGCAACGCCTTCAAACAAAGAACTTTTATTGAAATAGCCAACGAAATATGCACGCAATACACTCAAGAGTCTCTAACGAAGTAAGAGTTGGACAATATTTTATTTTTCAAGAATGACAGAGCAACACTTGACCAGGGACAGGGACTTTCCGTTTTCAGGGGCAGGTTTTTAGCACAGATAAGTTAGAAGGGAAATCGGAAACTGACTTACGTTTTACTCTCCAGTCTCCAGGTACTGAAAATATTGTTTTTCCATTACTTTGTGGCCGTGTATGTGAATAAATGAGAAAAAACTGCATTTTTTGTTTGTTTTGTTTTGAGTGTATGATCCCCCATAACAGCGATTGATAATCAAAATTGCTCAGCGAAATTGAAAGATATCACATACAGCGATACCACTTTACTTCAATTGCATTAGATCTTATACGTTTTTTGCAAAAGCCTAATCTACTGATTCAACATGTTGTTCATCCAAGTCTCTTTTTTTTGTTTTGTTCCTCTCTGTACAAAAATATTAATGTTAGATATAAAACGTTTGTTTCAAATTGATGAGTTTTCTTGTGCATGCCGGTGAAAAAGAAGGTAAACTAAAACTCTTTATCCAAGAATAGGTATCAAAAGTAGGTATTAAAAGTAAAAAAAAAAAATATTTGTTGAAAGTGTGAAGAAAAGGGTAATGCGAGAAACAGATTGAACCAGCAACAGCAACAGCGGCGGCCATTGTTTTAGAACCCATGTATTTTAATCGTCCGACACAGAATAAACCAGCACCAGCAATGTTAACAGCAACGTTTGGTCAAAGTCCTAAATTTGCTGTTGCTGGTCCATTGCTGACAACTTTCAATGTACAAAATTCAGAGGCACCAAACAACAAAAAATAAAACAAACATGAAAACAAGGAGAACGAAATGTCAAAACAGATGAAATGACGTCGCTGGTGCTGGTGGCAATGTGTTTGGAAAATATTTGCTGGCCAGCGTGCTGTTTGCTGTTGACGTTGCTGGTGCTGTTGCTGGTTTAATCTGTTTCACGCAAAATTGCATTCAATATTCATTGTGAATTGTTTTATTTTGGTAAAAACAAAAACATAAAATGAAAATGTGGATGAGTTTAAGGGACCGGTTGTAGCTTATGAGAAAAACGGATCTGAAAAAACGTCTGACCATATTTCACGTTGGCCGAACCAGCTAATTACAGAGGTATATCGTTCCTAAATGCTTCATACAAGATATTTACACTAATACTACACAAAGGATTCAACGAATGGATTGATAGCGACAAACTACTGAAGGAGTACCAGGCAGGATTAAGAAGTGGATATTCAACGATCGATCATATTTTTACCCTTAGATGTATGGCTGAAACATTCCTTCGCAAGAAAAAGAAGCTATATGCCTTCTTCGTAGATTTTAGAGCTGCTTTCGATATGATTGATAGAAAGGCTCTATTTTATAAGCTATATAGTAAAGGTCTGTCATGGAAGTTTGGAAGAGTCATACAGAATCTCTACGACGACACAACAAGTAAAGTATGGAATGGTGAAGCGCTTTCGGAAGAATTCAAAACACAATCGGGAGTCAGGCAAGGTTGTACATTGAGCCCAAGCATGTTCGCCATGTTCATTGATGATCTGGTTGACATTCTGCCACGTGGAGTAGAGTACGCGGGGATGATAATAAAACTATTGATGTTTGCAGACGATATTGTTCTGTTGGCAGCCTCTTCTGAATCATTGCAGTTGATGATTAATCGATTTTATTCGAATACTGTCGGGTTTGGAATCTGATAGTTAACCTTGACAAATCCAAGGTTTTAATATTCAAAAGTGGAAGAGGCCGCAAATGTGTAAACGAAAAATGGCATTATAATGGAGAAAATATAGAGGTTGTAACGGAATTCAAATATCTAGGAGTTATTTTCACGCAAAATCTGAGTATGGAAAAACATCTGAAGGAAAAATTAATGAGGGCAAAATGCGCAATCAGCGCTACATGGAATAGATGCTTTCATAACAAAAGTATAGCACACAGCAGTAAATTCAAATTATTTGAAGCGATATCAGCGTCAATCCTTTTCTACGCAGCTCAGACATGGGGTACAAGGCAGTACGATACGGTGGAAAAACTTCTACGATACTACTGCAAAAGAATCTTCCAGCTTCCGCGTAGCACACCTAACTACGTTATAATGTTAGAAACAGGAATCTCGCCATTGTTCATTCGAACATTAAAAATGCAAGTGGATTATGTCACGAAAGTCTTGAAGATGGATGATAATCGACTACCTAAAATAGTAGCTCTTGAAGTCATAAGGACAAAGACAAGTTGGTGCGCTGATTGGTTGGAACTTGCTTCAGAATGTGGGATAGTCTTAAACCTGTGCAGTGAAGAATTAGAAACTTCGCTTTATCAACTCATTGCTGCAGTGGACTTAAAACATCGTGATAAATATTTAAATGATGCAACAGGATCTATCTACAGACAACTATATAGCCAATTGAATCATAACCTGGAGGAGAAAAATTATTTTAGGGATGACAATAGTACAGCCGAGATTTCAATGATGGTAAAACTGCGGACCGAACTTATGCCACTGAACTACATACCTCATAGAGATGATTTACCCATTGTGTGCTCTTTGTGCAACTTAGGTGAAAGAGAAGATAA
Organism: Sphaerophoria taeniata; assembly: GCA_943590905.1. Lineage (NCBI taxonomy): Eukaryota > Metazoa > Arthropoda > Insecta > Diptera > Syrphidae > Sphaerophoria > Sphaerophoria taeniata. The sequence goes on from OX016540.1 coordinate 269,351,412, forward strand.
TTTTCACTTTATGGGTAAATGTCTGATCTTAAGAGAAATCAGAAGAGATGTATTCGGAAGTGACATGTTGACACAAAGCCAAATTATACAACTGCTTAACAATATGGATATACAAAAATTATACAAATACTGCAGGCTAGCTCTTCTCTATAGAAACAAAATCATAAATGAAAGCTTTTAAGATAAACTAATCTTTTTATTTTTTATAAATATATATTGCAAAAATACATACGAATTATTGCTCAATCAAATTTTCATATTATGTAAAATTTTCATGTTTTGTCAACTAGGCAGACGGCAAAATGCTATGCTTTTTTGTTTTTGTAAATAAAGAATTTAATCATTGAAAAATAATAAAACCAATCTAATCTAAATCTAAATCTATTTCACGTTGTTTGAAATATTTTTTTCCAAAAAGAATTAAAACATTTATGTCTTAAGCTATGATTACACGGTCATCGAAATCGGTCAACGCGTTTACTCTCTGACGTCACAAAAAATACATATTTTGTCTGTCATCTCACCGTCAACTTTCACAGTGTCAATGCATACATTGACTCTCACACGATTGACACTATTGGGTCAATGTTGTCCCAAATTACGTTGACGCACAGGTGTGTCAACGTGACTTTTACTTATCAGTGCCAACGCATTGACTCGCAAAACAAAACAAATCATCAAGATCACACAGTTTGACACAAAGCAAAAAGTCGTAGCCGTCAAGACAAGTCAAGGTTATTTTGAGGAAATAAAATAAATATTGTATATTTCTTTCGTGCTTTTTTCCTCTTTCTTTAATTACTTCGAAACAATATTATGAAAACAACATTTTTATATTACTACTAGCAGTTGCCCGTGACTTCGTACGCCTGTCCATCGTCCACCGGCCAGATGCAGGCGCGGATCTAGAATTTTATTCCGGAGGGGGTCACAGGATAGCAAAAATTAAAAATAACAAAAATAATCAAATAAATAAAGCAGGGAAGGTTAAAACGGTTAGACAGTTTTCATAAATTCACCTATTCAGAAGTTATGAGCAAAATTAATTTTCCATACGTTTTTGAAGAAATAAAAACAAAGAAATGTGTTTGCTTTTATTCAATACATTTTCGAATGAATAAATCAAATTTGACAGAAAAAAGTAAACTAGCTTCCCGATCCACCGTTTCTTTGTTTTAAACACCCAATTAAATATTTTTTTAGAGCCAGTTCGTAATAAAGTTTAAAGTCAATTAAAAAAGGTTTTCATTGTGGTATTAAATTAAATGTTCATGTGCCATAATTAAACAAGTAGTTAGTGACAAATACAAAATTTCAATCAATTATAAGAAATATCTATTATAGGAAGTATCCATAGCGGTTACGTGAAATTACGCACGACGAAATAAGCTATTTTCTGAAACTGAACATCTCGCAACACAGTTGGATGTGGAGTTGAAAGTACCACGCGTTGTTTCTCGTCAAAAACATCGAGATAATCACCAACAGAATCAAACCCCGGAGGAATATTTCAGGAGAGCAATTTACATTCCTCTGTTGGACAACGTTGTGACGGACCTCAACGAAAGGCTCTCTCCAGACGTGATTAAGTTTAGAAACCGAATTGTTGAAAACGGCGGTGAACTCCTAGATTCGGTTCCTCTCGCCCTTGATGGTGTGATGGTAATTTATCCGGCTATTAATACACTGCTTACGATTTTGGAAACGCTCTCTGTTACTGGACCCACTGCAGAAAGGAGTTTTTCAAGTCTCTATCGCCTCAAAACTTGGTTAAGACAGACTCACCGGGCTTGCATTGCTACACATCAATGGTAACATCGAATTAGACAACGATGCGATCATTAACAAATTTGTGAAACAAAATAGAAGATTACATTTTGTGTTATAAATTATGCTTTTGGTTGGAACTTGTAAACAGATTGTAAATAGATGCTAGCATAGGTATAAACTATAGCTACAAATACAATCCAAATATAAAAATAATAATAAAAAATGTCAGTATTGTGTAAAAAAATTGTTGATTCAGCCTTTTTTTGATTCTATTTTTTTTTTCAGAGGGCAAAAGAGTAACTTAATTGTGATCGTTTGGTTAGTTCTCGGTTCTTTAGTTTGCAAAAACTAGGTTTTGTTGGTTTTTTTTTTTTGTTATTCGGTTTGCAAAATATTGGTTCAGCTTTTTTTTTAAGTACAGCCTGTTTGGGAGGGGTCATGACCCCCGTGACCCCCCTCTTAATCCGCGCCTGGCCAGATGTGCGTCTAAGTTGTGTATCATGCGCCCTTCGGAATTTTGTTTTGAGGTTATTTTAAAATTGTATTACGGTCGAAACACTTAAAGAACGCTCGCGTTGTAGTTGGGGTCACCTCATGTCTTATTTTCATGTCCTTTTGGAAGGCAAGGCTGAAGCTTTTTTGGGGGGTATTTAAAGAAAAACCCCACGGCTACTTACGAAAATCTAAAAAACGCAAAAATTAGAGAATTTAGCAAAGTTGAGAATGATCACGACCAACTTCTTAGAATGCTTTCTCGTAGACAGAATCCCAAGGAAATGTTCGATGACTTTTACTCAGATCTGGTAAGATTGAATGGTAGGATGAAAGAACCTCTTAGCGATTTCAAGATGATAGATCTTATCAAAAAGAACTCCAAGGAAAGTCTAGGTTCACTTTTGTTTCCCTATCAAGTCCAGAATTTGGAGCAATTACGTGATGTTGCAAGACAAGCGGAAAAGTTTCTCGCACATCAAGCAGCCCAAAGATACCCGAGTCACTTTACAAGAGTGAATGAAGTCGAAGCAACCGTTTTGGGAGAAATCCCCGACATGCTAGGGGAGACAGAGGTTGCAGCCTTTTCGAATAGATTTGGGCAAACTCGACAGCCACTAGATACGACAAATTTCAAGTGTTGGAATTGTGACCAGATAGGTCACTCCTTTTACGACTGTCCGTCGGATAAACGGAATTTGTTTTGCTTTCGATGTGGTGAGAAAAATGTTGCGACACCAAACTGCCCGAAACATTCGTTAAACAAGAAAGTGAGCGAGATGCTAGCCGGGGACTCTCGTTCAACGACTCTATCCCCGAGCCAATAAATATAATGAAACCTTCCTTAGAGAGCCACAGGCAATCTAAGGATACCATAAGCAAAAGTCACACAGTTGGGATAAATACTAAGTTGCAGGAGTTAGGATATAAAGATTCCAAAATAGAAAACAGTCCCAATCATTTTTCAAGACTTTCTCTCCACCAAAGAATAGTGAGATACCGTAATACAAGAAATAGAATTTTTGCAAATTGTACGAAACCAACTCTTCCCAAAAAAATAATAAAATGTAGAGAACGATACAAGAACCGGAAGTTGCGCAGAAAGACCTTGGAATCGGCTATTATAAGTGATGCAAATGATGGAAGACCCTTTTTAAACATTTAGATTGGTAGTGAAACAATTTATGCACTCTTGGATTCTGGAGCTTCTGTTAGTGTGTTAGGGAAGGACAGTTTTTCGAGTCCGCTATTAGCACAGCAGATGGGACCCAGCAGAAAATTCATGGTTTCTGTAGAGTGCCAGTTCATTTTAACCGTTTGGTTAAACTTATTGATTTTTACATCGTGCCGACGTTGCAACGCAAGCGTATTTAGGAATTAATTTCTGGAAGGAGTTTAATATTGTTCGTCTAATTAAAATCCCAGGATACAATTATTAATGAAATGAAAAGGGATACCAATGTTATCGAACTGACAGAGGAACAGTCAGTCCAACTCTTGAAAGCGATTGAAGCCTTCCATCATTTGCAAAATCAGGGCTAGGGAGAACTCATTTGGAAGAACATTTCATAGACACTGGGGATGCTGTTCCAATCAAGTCGAAATATTACCCGTTATCACCACCACGCGAAGCTGAAGTATACGGGGAAATTGAGAGACTGCGAAATCTGGGAATAGTAGTCGAAAGCCAGAGTCCATGGAGTTCGCCTATAGTGATAGTTCGAAAAACAGATGGAAAGATAAGGTTATGTATCGATTTAAGAAAGTTAAACCATGTGACTAAAAAAGACGCATACCCTCTTCAGCACATTGGGGGATTGTTAAGTAGGGTAAAGAATACACACTACAATAGCAAAATTGATCTTCTGCAAGCTTTACACCAAATCCCTTTAGAAAGGAGTTCGAGAGAGAAGACAGCATTTGCAGTACCCGGAATGCCACTATTAGAGTTAACAGTAATGCCATTCGGGCTCTGCAATGCCTCTCGAAGACTAGTGCGTCTCTTAGACAAAGTCATACCAACTCGATTTCGGGACAATGTATTCATCTATTTGGACGATTTGTTGGTTTGCACAAAAACTTTCGAGGAACATATTGATATCTTGCTGGACTTAGCCAAATGTCTTTCTAATGCCAATCTTACAATCAATATGGAAAAGAGTAAGTTCTGTAAAAAGGAGATTCAATATCTGGGATATATTTTAGGGCAAGGATGTTTGAAAACCGATGCGGAAAAGCTCCAAGCCATCACCGAGCTTCCACTGCCTAAAACTGCACGCCAAATTCGTCGTTTTATTGGAATGACGGGATGGTACCGTCAGTTCATTCCAAATTTTGCTTCTCTGTCAGCTCCGCTTACAGATTGTCTACGAAAAGGAAAAGATTTCTCACTAACCAAACAAGCTGAAGAATCATTCGAAAAATTAAAGGAAGCTCTCACCACAACTCCAGTGCTGGCAGAGCCAGACTTTACGAAACCGTTTGTAGTGCCATGCGACAAGGAGGGTCGAGAACATCCAATCGCATACGTTTCCCAAAAGTTGAACGAGGCCCAGAGAAACTATACAGTTTCAGAGCAGGAATGCTTAGCTGCTATTGTCTGTGTTAATAAGTTTAGGCCATATATTGAAGGGTTGCCTTTTAAAATTGTGACTGACCACTCAAGTCTAAAGTGGCTCTTGTCCCAAAAGGAGTTGAGTGGACGTTTGGCCAGGTGGAGCATCAAACTTCAATCATTTGATTTCGAGATGGAACACCGAAAAGGTTCCTTAAATGTCGTACCAGACGCTTTATCTCGTCTTGATATGTGTGAAGTCACACCAAGCGTAAGGCAATGTGAAATCGATCTAAAATCGCCATTTTTTAAGTCAAACGAATATAAGCAGCTGATAAGGTATGTAGAGGATAACCAAGAAAGCTTGCCAGATACTTGTGTTTCCGATGATTATGTGTATAACCGAGTTGATTTTAGAAAAGGTTCCACAGACGAGGAAGAAGCTCTTTGGCGTTTATGGTTGCCAGAAGAGCTAACCAACGAAGTCATAGCCAATGAACATTGTGCGGCACCCGGTACCCATGGCGGCCTCGTTAAAACTTTATTTCGTATAAGGCATAAATATTTTTGGCCAAACATGACCAAACAGGTAAAAAAATTCATTGACAATTGCGACGTCTGCAAAAGTGTAAGACCTGCGAATGCTATACTTAGACCAAAAATGGGCATGCAAGTAATTACAGAAAGACCAATGCAAAGACTATATATCGACCTTCTCGGACCGTATCCTCGCACAAAAGCTGGTAATGTCTCTCTTTTCATAGCAATCGATCACATCTCGAAGTATATATTTTTGAAAGCCTTACGTAAGGCAAACTCTAGTTCTATTTGCAATTTTCTTGAGGAGAATGTTTACCATGTATTCGGTACGCCTGAATACATCCATAGCGATAATGGGAAGCAATTTGTCTCCCAAGAATTTTCGAAACACCTGTAAAAGTATAAGATTAAGGCCCCTATTACCGCTGGCGAGTCGAAAGTTCGATGTGAGATGTTCTCATTGGCGAACTAACACATTCGACGTATTACAGTCGGCGAACTAAACAATTCGAGTTCGAACTGAGTTCGAAATTAAAAAGAAAGAAAAACAAATAAATAAAACGTCAAATTATAAATGTTCAGAACAAAACTATTTATAAAAGTGTTTTCTATGGTCATGAAATCAAAAAGGAGGACGCTCAACGTTCTATGTTAATTTTGTTTGTTGCTTGCTCACTCCTTTCAGAAACGTAAGTTCTGGCTCAATTTATTCAATAAGCAATACGCTAACGCCAGAAATATAATTGAAAGGACAATTGGTGTAATTAAAACTCATTTTAGATGCATTACGTTCTTTCAAGACAAAACAAATTGTAAACGCGTGCTGTACCTTGAACAACTTTTACATTAAATACAGAATTGCAGATCCTGAGATTTTAAAGAAAGCCATAACATTCTGGAACACTCCAAGCAATAAAAAAGCCAACGTAGAAAAGACGAAATAATCGGATCTTTGCAGATTTTAAAAGCAAACATTGGAGTGCAATTCAAGTCAAGTCCATTCCATTGAACTATTAAGTCTTGACTCTATAAAATCAATAAATCTAATTTGATTTTTCAAATTTAAGGATTTTTCTTTTCCATTCCTAGGTATTATTTTTGTTGAAGGGTTTTGTCAAGATTTTCATTTTCTTTTCTTTTTTCTGCTGCCTTTTATACAGCAAGAAGTTTCTCTTTCTGAATTTCATAACTTTTTCTCGAAAATCTAGCAATATTGGACAAAAATATTACTTTTATTCAAGGTTCGAGCTCTTCTCACACAATTTGTAACGTTCGACAAATTAAAACACGAACGACTTTCAAATTAACGAACATTCGATTCTCATAATACAGTGAGATCCAACTTCGAAAAACGTGTGACATTAAAGTCGAATGTAAGGTTCTCGATTCGCCAACCGTAATACGAAAATCTTACACTCACATGTTTTTAAGTTCGACTCGCCAGCGGTAATAGGGGCCTAAGCATGTAAGAACGGGTTTATATTCTCCACATGCAAACTGCTCTGAACGAGCCAATCGAGAAATAATATCTAAAATAAGGATTTTTGTAGGAGAAAAACATCAAGACTGGGACAAATTTGTTTCAACCATAGCCGCAACTCTGCGTAGTGATTATCAATCAGCGATTGGAAGCTCATCCTACTATGCTCTATTTGGGCAAAATATGATTTTGAGTGGTTGCGAATATCCCATTTTAAGACAGTTAAGGTCCTTGAGTCCTTGAGTGATCCTAACGCAAAGACCACCTTGAAAGGGGATAGGATGGGTGTTATAAGAGAGCGAGTACGAGAAAACTTGGATAAATCTCATATTAAGACCAAGAAGACTTACAACCTGAGGGCGAAAACTATACACTTTTCAGAGGAACAGGAAGTTTTTCGTAGAAATTTTGGGCAGAGTTCCTTTTCAAAGTAAGAAACTGCGAAGTTCAAGCCCAAGTTTCTGAAGTGTAGAGTACAAAAAAAAGTGGGAAACTGTTTATATGACCTGGAAGATCTTAAAGGGAAGCTGGTAGGAAGATTTCACGCAAAGGACATTAGACAGTGAGGGAAATATGAAAGAAAAACATAGATTCGTCTTCCTTTTCGATTCATCGGCAGGTCCTCGAAACGAAAAAGGTTTGTTACGAATCAACTAAAAATATAATTAACAGAAAAAAAATAGTACGTATACACCGCAGTGACCAGCTTAATCTATGAGGCACCCTGTCATGCGTGTGGAATTCGAAACTCTGTTTGGAATTCTCGAGTGATCTCATACAATTTAATTTTCGACCACGAAGCAGGGGCGACAACTTGTTGCCTTTGCGAGAGCTTAGTTCAGCATCAAATCTTCGAAATCGGTCTTTTCCTTTTGGACCACCCATCTCACAAGACCTGTCTTCAAAAGAGGGAATTTTATTTTGGCGCAATAAGTCTAAAAATTGGAGTAAGTTTCCTTTCATTAAAGTAGGTATTTTTTTTGATAATCGCTATAAATTATTTAATGATATGATTTTTTGTTTTGACCAATTTATATGTTATGTTATATTTTTAAGATAACTCTTTTCGGCTGTTTTGGTCTCAATAATTTATTAATGAAAGATAATCATTATTTTTTTTTATTTAGAATTTCTCTCTATCAGCCACTTGTCCACCAGCTAAGATAGAAAAACAAAAAGGAAGAGTAAAAATAAAAAGAAAAACGAAAGGTTTAATAAGGGAAATCGAACGCGTGCGACTCAGCAAAGATAGACAATTTATCAGGTAAATCTACAGGCTAAAAAACTCAAGTTCCTTAAATCCTAATCAATGAAAATTTATCAGGCTCCCCAGTCTGGCGCTTTTTTACAAAAAAATTCATCCTATTGGCGTTTCACAAACGTACACGAGGGTGAACCCTTTTACCGAAGAGAAATTTGTCGAAAGAAGTTAAGAGCTCAGAAGGGGAGCAAATAAATTCATTCGACGGTGTCGTCATCAACCCAGCGGGAAACATTAGTGATCTCTACATTAAGCCTCTGAATAGCCGCACAATCCTTACAGCTTCAAGCCAAGCAGTGCTGAATAAGTCGTGAAACAAGAAGAACAAAACTCATCTTCAAGCTCAGTGTGTTCTAGCTGGATTACGGGATCGGTTCGTAGAGCTACTGCCGCACGGAAAAGTAGAAAAAAAGTGTGTACGGAAAAAACGGAAAAAAAAGGATTAATTGGGGGCATCGCGAAACGTGCCAGTACATTGGGGGGGGGGGGGGCTAGCTAACAGAAAGAAAAAAAGAAAATCTTGTATAAAAAGTGAATGTAAAAAGAAAAATAGTATAGTAATATTAAATTAAGAAATCAAACGAAAAAAAAAAGAGAATCAGGGCAAAAAAAATTATTGTTAAAGAAAAAGAAAAAAAGAGAAGAAAAAGGAGATAGAAGAAGAAATTAATTCATCAAAAATAGTGCAAGAGGTAAAGGGGATTGCTCATTTTATAAGGGACATCCGGCCTGGAGTGTACACCAATGAATTTGGTATCAAATTAAAGGTTCTTCTAAGCCGGATATATCTGCACAAATATTTCGTCGATAACTCATGGTAGATCCGAGATATCTGAGATTGAAGTTCGAAATGTGCAACCATTAAAAATCAGTACTTTTTCGACATAAATGCTAATATCTTTGGATACAGAAAAGCTAGGAAAATCAAAGTGGTATTAATTTAAAGGTGTCAAAAATATCTTTCAAATGAATTTAAACTTACATTTCTATGATTTATATGTTTTGAGTTATTTTTAATCAAACCTTTTAAAAACAGCATTTTTTAGGCAAACTTTTGTACAGTAATATCTTTTAAAATTCAATGTTGACATTTATTTTTTTTGACACCAATAAGTAGCTTACAACCTTTATTTTGATATATAATTTATTGGGTTTTCTTTAAAAAAAATTTAGTTATAAGCAACAAATCTTTCAAATTATGCCTCAAACGAAAACATTATGAAGTTTCTTGTTAGTTATTCTTATGTAATATTAAATTATTTAAACATGCATTTTTCTAAAAAGTACACAAAAGTTGTAACGTGCTGCTTTTAATAACCTTCATCTCTATAATGTTAGAAGAGTAGCATGTGAGCGGTATAAGCTTAACATACAGGAAAGAGTTAACCACTCACGCTATTACATATCTGTCAATAAGCTTTTTCCGTTATATTTTTTGGTTCGATGCAGTTGATATTTGGTTTTTTGATGTGATTTCTTCTTAAAATATATTTTTTGACAAAAATGGATTACGATTCAACTTTCAATGAAAATCCAAGTAACATAAATAGTTCCCAAGTGCAAAGAAACGAACCTAGCTCAGGTGTGGGAAATCGAAGACAGGTATGCGTTAATTGCCAAAGGTCAATTCTACGTTTTAGATCGCATATGCTTTCATCAAATAATGAGAGACAAGTTCGAATAAGGAACATCGTTATTGAATGGGTAGCACCTCTTCAGGTAACATTAATAAATTAAATATAGAAGACTCGTTATTTTGTGAAATAGCTGTTATTTTCATGCATTTTCTTAAAGGTGCATAATTCAGATCGAATTTGCCATAGATGTTGGGTGCGCGCTGACAGAATTTCAGGTCATGCTCCAATGATTGTAAATGCAACGCAACCCGAATGCTCAATCACCTTACCACATCTCACAAGGGCTTCAGACTCACAAAATCATTGCTTTGTACCTGACTGTTCTTCGTCCGAGAGACTGATGGTTCCAACATGGCTTAGAATTAAGTTATTTATTGATTTTAATTATTATGTTCCCAAAAACTGCAGAATATGTAGATTTCATTTACAAAATGATTTATGGCATGAGATTTTGTCAAATAATTCTATTCCCAACCATACTTTCACGTCTGACCATATTGAGGATTTTGCTACTTTTGTTAAAGAAAAACAAAGCTTGTTTAACTTTAACGATATTGAAGCAATGTCGGATGACTTTGTTCATTTTTGGCTTGGGCTGTCTAAACCCCAATTTTTCATTCTTAAATCATGTTTGCCAAGGTTGTCGGAAATGAAAAGAGGAACACTAGCTCTTTGTGCTTATTTAATTAAATTACGAACTGGGGACAGCGATGATAGGATTTCAACATTGTTAAACATTCCACGGCAAACATTAAATAATCTTATGAACAAGGCTCGTGATATTATGCGTGAGGACTTTGTTCCTCATAACCTGGGGATCAATCACATTTCTACGGCTGAAATAGCTAACAGGAATTTGATTATACCCAATGGTTTGTTTGGTGAAAATGACAGAAAACCAATCATAATAGCTGATGGTACATATGTATATGTACAAAAAAGTTCCAATTATTTCCATCAAAAAAGTACTTACTCCTTGCACAAGTATAGAAATCTGGTGAAGCCCTTCCTTATGGTGTGTACTGATGGATACATAATAGATGTATTAGGCCCATATCCGGCGCACAGTGTGACAATTCACTAATCTAGCGGAATTAAACTTAAAAAATCACTTTCAAGAATCAATGCAAAAACCGGTTTTATGTGCAGCTAATACCTTGTACTAAATAATAGTAAATAAATTTTTGGGTTACGGTTAAGCAAAAAAACAAAAATTGATCTTAAAGTCAGATTTTGTGATCATTTTAGATAAAATCGAGTTTTACAGGCGCTTTGGTTAATATGAATGTACACGGTTTTTTGTATTTGTTTTTGGGGATTTTGTTTTATTTTTCTTAAATATAATATAAGAGAATGTAAAAACAAGTAAAACCTTATTTAAAATGATGTTCAATATTTTTTTATTGTGCTCAAAAGTTGAAAAATTGCGTTTTTTGTGTCAATTTTTACATTAAGTGGAGAAAATTTAATATTATTCCGGATTATTCCGATGGGAAACTAAATGTTTTTTAAAGTTTAATGCATAAGCTTTCATTTTACGTTCTAAGTTGCTGCGCAAAGGTGCGACACCCATACATTTTTTTTAATTTTCGAAGTTGCTTCCAAAATAATTGCTTACAAAATGATATTGATATTATATTTAAAAATTAAACTAAGACCACAAAAAAAAAAAACTATAAAATAAATGCATAAAAATATTTAAATACATGAATAAATGCGTATATAAAAATATATATGTAGTAAAAATTTGAGAAATTATGTGTTTTATGCAATATATTTGGTTCGTTGCTGTCCTAGCAAAACTCACATCGATTCAAAGGAATTTTATGTCATAAGCACATATCTATATATATAATGCAACAACAAAGAGATGCAAAAACCTACTGTTTAGTATATAAATACCATTTTTTTTATAGGGTAAATAAGAAATGTTTTTCAAAATTTACCAAAAAAATTGATTTTGTCAAAATATGAATTAAGTTAAATTTGAACCAATTTTATACATTTTTTGATTAATTTATCTTATAATCAATAATTTTTAGAAGTCAATAACAGATTTTCAATTGCATAAGATCAAAGTTATATTCTTCTCAATGAAATCCTGGAACTTTTGAATGTAACAATATAAGAAATCAAAGCTGCTTGAGGAATTCGGAGTAAATTTTTGTTAGAATTGTTATTTAGTGTTGTCTATTATTATGTTTTTATATGTTATTATTTTTAACAAATCTAAACAAAAAAGAAACAGCAGGATTTTTGGTCAGAATTTTTTATTTGTACAAAATGGACCGTTGTATGTGCATTAAACATGCACTTTCACAGGGCCGTTTGTTCCACTGTTGTTGCACTGTTTGGTAACTATACCAATTTTTGTAATTCAGTTACATTTTAATACATATTCATTATGAAAACTAAACAAAAAACTGTTTTGGGAGAAAAATTTAATTTTTAATAAAGGTCTGCCAAAGTGCAAAAAACACGTGAGTTTAAAGATCTTTAAGTCAAAAACGTGTGTCGATATGTACAAAAATTGCAGTTTAACTTATTTTTGTACATATTTGTTATGAATCTGATACATAAAATTTAAAAGAAGAAAAAAAATTGCAACCTTAATTCACTCTTTGGTATGGCTCTAACATAGGCAAAAAACATGTACCTTCCGACCTCTGCAAATTAAAAATTTGGCTGTTTTAATAAATAGTTCTAGTTAAATATCATTCTCTGAATATATATGTTGAATCTTGCGAAAGAAACACTAAACAAAAAATTAATTTGTAAGCGCTATTAATTTAATTCCGCTAGATGAGCGAAATGTCACACTGTGCGGCGACAACATCTGATGCCAACATCATGTGTCATGAATTTAGAGATGAATCAAACGCTTTGAGGCAGTATTTTCAAGCAGGCGATGTTTTCATTTTAGATAGAGGTTTCAGGGATTGTCAGACATTATTAGAACGATTAAATTATTCTGTTCATATTCCAGTGTTTTTGGAAGACAATGAATCTCAACTGTCAACTTTTGCAGCTAATAAATCCAGATCAGTTACTATTTGCAGATGGGTGGTTGAAGTAGTTAATGGAATTTTCAAGAATTCTTTCAAAATATTTCGTCATGAATTTTTTAGTTTAGCGTCCAGACATGTCATGATTGACTTTAAGATAGCTGCCGCCTTGATTAATAAATTCCACATAAGGGTAACAGATAGAGAAGATGCAGTTCAAATTCTGAATATAGTAAATGAAAGAATGTATATGAATAATATTCTAGCAGATTTTGTAACAGAAAACAATTTAAACAGAAGACGAATTCATTTTACTAATATAAATATAAACACAAATAATGTTTCTTTCCCACGCTTAAGTTATAATGACCTTATTTTGTTTAGCTGTGGAACCTATCAATTGAAACAAGCGCGATCTTATTACGGGGAGCATATCCGAAATGATGGCTCATATCTTATCTTATCATATCTTAAACATGGACCCAACCAGCAGTCTCCCAGAAGGTTTACCCACAACAAGATATGCTAAATTATTACGTGGTAGGATTCAGAGCAGGCATATAAGCCAGAGAGTATATTTTGTATATATTTTGTATAATAATAATCAACAGGGCAGAGAAGCGATTGAACAATATTATTGCAATTGCCTAGTAGGTCGAAGAACGGTTGGATGCTGCGCTCATTTTATGAATATAATATGGTTTTTAAGTTGGGCAAGATATGAGAGTAATTTAAGACCCCCTTCTCAATTCTTAAATAACCTTTTAGTGACCTATGACTCAGATTAGAATTATGTTTTGCCAAACCCATTGCCATTAAAATTATTTATTTTTCTTTGAATTATTATTTATTTTATTATTATTTATTATTTATTATTTTTCTTTGCATTAATTTAATTTTGTTTTGTGGATATTGTGATAACAACTACTTTTTTTATTCTAATATTTCCACCACTTTAATAAGAATTATTTATTTTTTGTTTTAATTTTTTCACTATTACTACAAGAATTATTTTTATTTTAGTGTTAAGTATAAGATTTTTGTTTTGTATTTTGGGAGCATATTTTTGAATTATTATTGTCAAAATGAATAAATTGTTTAAGAAACCCTAAGAAATTATATATCAAAATAAAGGTTGTGAACTAAGCTACTTATTGGTGTAAAAAAAATAAATGTCATCATTGAATTTTAAAAGATATTACTGTACAAAAGTTTGCCTAAAAATGCTGTTTTTCAAAGGTTTGATTAAAAATAAATCAAAACATATAAATCATAGAAATGTAATTTTAGTTTCATTTGAAAGATATTTTTGACACCTTTAAATTAATACCACTTTGATTTTCCTAGCTTTTCTGTATCCAAAGATATTAGCATTTATGTCGAAAAAGTACTGATTTTTAATGGTTGCACATTTCGAAGTTCAATCTCAAATATCTCGGATCTCCCATGAGTTATCGACAAAATATTTGTGCAGATATATCCGGCTTGGAACGACCTTTAATTTGATACCAAACTCATTGGTGTACACTCCGGGCCGAAAATGAGCATACCCCTTTAAAAGTGAAATAATATAGCTGTAAGAAAGAAAGAATTAAGAGCTTAAATATTAATTAATAATAAGTGTGGTGGAAAAGTTTGGGCTGTGATTATATTCATACGTCACCAAGATATATTCAGCCTTGCAAGTGGAGCCCCGTTGGATTTGTGCACAAACTCAACATAAGCGGCAAGTCTCTCAAAAACGTATTTTTTTGCATTCTATTGTAACGGACCAAACTATTTCGATTGCTCTTTTCACATAATATCAAAATATAGATATAAATAGTAAACAAACAGAAATCTCTTAAGTAAAATTGAAAGAAAGAATATAAATATAGGTTATAAGAAAAAAAAAAAAAACAAAACAAAAAAAGAAACGAATCAAATGAATCGAACACTCATAAGTCATAAGTAATCGTAAAGAACGTTTTATTTATGATAAGCTCTAAAATTAGTTAATGATGTATTTATTACCTACTACATCTTCTATATTTTTTGTGAATAAATAGTGTGCATAATTAATTAATATGAATTTTTGAAGTGTATACAAATGGGTGTAAGTGTGGAAGATGAAGATGCCATTTATCTTGATTTAGTGTGATGAAGAGTCGAAATTGGATCAGGGACATTTCTTAGAACCAAGAGTGCGTGAGCTGTCAAGGCGTTGCTGAGAGGCGATACTGGGAGGGAAACCAGGCACTCCGAGGGAATTGTCACCATCACTCGCTTAGCTTCAGCAGGGCGAAGCACTTAGTCTGTCTGTCATCAACTCAGACTCCAAGTCTTGGCATGTTTTTTTTTTCCTCTGCTTAATGCGACTTGCTGTGTGAGGACAAGAACCACCCCAACCCGGCGCACCTAGCCGCGCTTTTGCAAGCATGCCAAGCAGGGTTCTCACAACAGCTTTTCTGTCAACTCCGTCGTAGCAAACTCAAATTAAAATAAATTAAAAAGTAATCGTGCACATGCAAGAATTCAAAAACAAGTTATTCGTTTGGATGCTTTATTCGAACTTACTCTCATATTCTAACAAATGGGTAGAAGCTTAAAACTTAATAACAAAATATATAACAAAACTGTGAAACATCGAAAAACAGTGTCTTGCGATAATGCTGTTACCAATTGAGAGCATCTCTAATCTATGTGTATAATAGATAATTAAACATTAATGATAAGAGCGATTCTTTAATTTAAAAGAAAGCTTTTCTCTTTGACATAAGTACATGATATCGTAAAAATCAGTGCTTACTTCACTTATCAAAATTATGTATAACTAAGTTTGATTATAATACAAACTAGTTGTAATTTTTCTTAAATAGTAATTTTATAAATCCTGTACTTCTTTTAAGTTAATCTTAATGTACAATTGTTATTTTCTTATAATAAATATCAAATATCAAAAAATGTGTTTTTTAGTATTTAATATCGTTTAGTCATATTTATATTATTGGAAATATTTAAACTCTTACATTCTTTAGTTTAAGCCTCCAGCTTTTTGTGCTATTTTGTATCTTATAGACATATTTGCCGAAATAAACATCTGTTAATTTGCTATATTTAGCTTATAAAGAGTTCGCAATTTTGTGCTTGTAAGTAAAATGGGAAGAAAACCTCCCTTCGTTTAAAGTTTCCGAGAAGTTTCTTTACTACCTGCACATACCTTATCAACCCACGATAATGTTGCGCTATTACTAATTGTCTTTTCAACCTTATCTTTGCTCCACTTGCCATCCCTAGGAAAACTTCCCTTTTCTACTGCTTCTGCGACTACAATTCCTCCAAAAAAACATCCTTTTCCTATAATTTCCCCTCTTGTATCTTGTAAAAAGCATCTAATGTTTTAAGCGCAACCATTTGGTGCAGCAGGGAAGAACTCTGTTTCCCCTCTTAGATATAAGATCTGTAAGAAAGATAAGAATTCCCTCCTCAAAAGTATAGGCTGGACGGTATCGTAGAAAGACCCTAATGGCTCTAATTCTGTATCCACAAGGTTGGCCTTACTTTTCGTTTTAAATGGTAACGTATGGGGTTATATATGATCAACAACTTTCTTGGAATTGATGTATCAAAATATCGCTTTGATGTTTTTCTTTCATTCATAAGTAAAAAAGAAAAGTGTGAAACTAGGAATAGAAGCTTTAAAAACGATGATCTTGGGTTTCAAGGTCTGCTGAGTTTTCTACAAAAGCATAATGTGGAAGAAGTAAAGTCATGCATGGAGGCTACTGGTTGGTATAGCGAAGCTCTGACTGAATTTCTGCACAATGCTGGATATTTTGTTAGTGTTGTAAATCCTTATTGTATTAAATCTTATACAAGGAGTAAGCTCGTAAGACAAAAGAATGATCAGACTGATGTAGAAATTATTGCTGATTATTGCCAAAGACAGGAACCAACTTTTTTTTTTGTATAATAAACGCGCACTCAAGGGCTTTTTTCATTACCCTTTATATGCCAAGAGCATTAGGGAAAGGATAAGGGATGTAAAAGGAGGTGTCGGTGAACATTGGTTTTGAATTCTTGAACATTACAATGACTGGGGAAAACAGAGTGTGGAAGAAAGTTCCACATTCGCGTAGTACGGCTAAACAATGATTATCTGTCCTTCACAGTACGTCCGAATTTGGGCTCAAGGGTGAACTGATGGGCATTCCTGGAGGCGCGGGTATTACAGTTGAATGTCTTAAGGGGAGGAATGCAACTGGCTATTTCACTAGAGCATATACCGTTGAAGTATCGGTAAAACAGGGTGAGACATGAGACATTTCGCCGATGTTCTAGAGATGTAAATGACTCAACGATGGTATTGTCACCAATCATTTTGAATGCTCTTCTTTGGATAGTGTCTAGAAGACTTAAGTACATCACTGGAGCACCAGCCCAGACGTAAGAATTGTACTCAAGCTAAGGACGTATGTAGGTTTTGTAGATGGTAGCCAGATCAGAAGGGGAAACAAAATTCTTGCATTGCCTTAAGAAACCTAAACATCTTGCGGCATTTTACGCGACATCGTATATGTGCTCGTTCCACAAGAGGTGGTTTGTGATGCACATACCGAGAATCTCGAGATGTTCGGTCTCATTGATGCAAGTGCCACTCATGGATAGTGGCATGAGGGGTATGTCTCGCTTCGACGATACAAAACAGCATTGAGTTTTCAAAGCATTAAAATCGACGCGATTGTGTATTCCCCATTGTACAATGCTGTTTAAGTCAGGGTTTAATGAGCTTATCATATTTTGCCGTTGCAGTCCCTCATCTGAAGAGGAAGGATGTGAGTCTGGAAACGAATATGAAAAGTTAAGGGTACTATCGTCAGCGAAACAATTTATTGGATTAGAAGTAACAGACAAGAGATCATTACTGAAAATTAGGAAGAGGGTCGGAGACAAAACGGAGCCCTGGGGCACACCAGCATTTATATTGTGGGTTTCAGACTTAAAACCGTCCAATACAACTTGTATTGAACGGTTCGAAAGAAAGTTTCTAATCCAACGACGAAGGGATTCATCGGTACCGAAAGCACGAAAGCAACTCGTTGGACACCACGTTCTTCTGAAATGAAAAAATTAAAACATCTTTATCGTTGCTCGTACGTGCCCTAGTACATCCATAAAATCCAGGACTAACACATACCCTCTTGCTCTGTTGTACCTTATTACAAGAATCTACAACTGACTTACCAGTAGGAAAAACATACCTTTGAATATCATTATGCTGCTGTAAGTACTCAAGTCCTTGCTTTACTAGTTGGTCACTAAGCTGCTTTTCTTCTATTAACTCTTCTATAGGTTTTTCAGGTTCCATACCAAAAAATGCACGCAACCCTTCAATAAATCTTTCATTTCCCTAAAGGTGAATAATCTGGTAAATTTTATCAACTCTCATTACTACCATGAAAACATCAGTACCAACAAATACTACAGCGCCAATTGTTGCTCCTATAGGTCCAGTAATAGATGATACTCCTTCTAATACCTCAAAAGCTTCAGCAATTTCTATACCAATCTCTGCAGCATCAACACCAAGATAGGTACTATCTCCTATTACACCAACCAGTGCTTCTTCCGTACCATTTTTAAATGCTTTTACCTGATTTACTAGATCATAGATAACAAAGGCAGAAGTCCCAAGAGCAGGGAAAGGAGATGCTGCTTTTAAAGTTCTACCAAGTAACAACTTTAATTCTGAAGCTAATTTGATCTAATTTGAGAAAGATGCAGCTTCAGCAACTTTCGCAAATCCTTGACCACCTGCATTAAAACCAATATTAATTGCTAACCCTTGATAATCTCCATTTAAAAATTCAGCTAAAACATTTTTAGCCATCATGCCATGCATAGCATAGTCATACCGGAGACTCTTCCTACTCTGCTTAGACGATTCATGATTTTTTGATTACCAATCAGCTTATTAACCAAACTTTGAGATTCATATTAAACTTTTACCTTAGCTGCTAGTTGAATTAGCTGCCTTTGCTTTGCCTCTGGCAAATCTTTAATGTAACAAACAAACTTTTCACTATCTATTTTAATCTTATCTAAATCTCTTTTCTCATCTTGTTCTGTATTAAAGTCATCCACATCTTCCCATGTGAATAGACACTTCTCTTTTTCTTCAGCTGTGGCTTGTGCTTGGTAAACATTAGTCAACTGAAACTTCACCTCCTTGATTTATGAAATCGAGTTTTTCTTGCTCTTTTTTATTATCCTGTGTAAAGGGTTTAATATTGGCAATACCATAAAACATAGAATCTTCACCTATAGGAGGTTGTTGTTTATATTCTTTTGTCTTCTGCACATAGTCTTTTATCATTTCAATTTGTTTATTGATTTCACGTAGCCGTCGTGTCAAAAATGATGATATCAATCTAGATCTCATTGAATGAACAGGCTTCCCATCAACATCTATGTGCACCAGCGGATTGTTATGATTAAGTATTGTAGTGATCATTTTTGGTGGAAATTTTGAAAGTACATTGTTATAAACAAGAGGTTGTTTAAGAAAAAGATTATGACGTTTTTCTAAATATTTAATTAATTCTGACCCATATCCTTCTTTAAAATCTTCTTTTACAAAGTTAAGAAGCCTAGCAATATTAGAACAATTAACTTTTGAGTCAGTGCATGCACCATTATCTACCAAATATTCTATAACTTTTATACTATCAAAAAATGCAGCAACATGCAGAGGTGTGAAACTAGACTCTTTACCAGCATTTACATTTGATCTTTTTACTAAAAGCTCAGTCATATCTAAATTATCATATGCTGCAGCAGCATGTAATGGTGTAATATTAAGAATTCCAAGGACCTTCTCTAAATCGCAATTGATTCTTATTTTTTTTTGTTTTAGTAAACACTTAACTATATCAAGGTTATTTTGAATAGAAGCAGCAAACAAAGGTGTAGCACCATATATGTCAACAGCATTAATATCTGCATTTTTAGAAATAAGAAACTCAACAGTACCGAGTTTGTTATGAAAAGCAGCTTGTTGTAATAATGTAGTACCTTTTGTATCAGTGACATTAATAAGATCTTCAACAGATTTATTTTTTTCAAACTTTTCAATAAGATATTTTAAAACTTCAGTACAACCACTTTTAGCAGCAGAATGTAATACAGTCCAACCTGACTTATCACTTACTTTTAAAATATCAAACTTATTATTTTTTTTATAACATACTCTACAAGAAATTCTACAACATCCTGATGATCTTTAGAAGCAGCCATATGCAATGGTGTATAACCATCATCAGCAGAATTATTAATATCAGCACCATTTTCTACAAGCAACTTTACAATTTCTATATAACCTTTATTGGCAGCTACGTGCAAAGGACCACGCATTCTTTGTTGTTCTGGGTTAGTCATTCTTCTTTTTTCTTCTTTCGATTTATCTTGTAACAGATTTTCAACCTTTTTTAGCTTGCCTAACGACGCAGCAACAAATAATGTCATTTCATTAGTTGGGTCCAGTAATTTAATAATGTCTTCAAAACCTTCAGCAATAGCTATATATAACGGTGCTCTGCCCTTGCTGTCTTTAGCACAAATATTTGCGTCTTCATTCATAAGAAATTTTACAACATCTGCATTACCTCCATGAACAGCACTATGCAATACTGTCCACCCTGAAGCTCTCCATGAACTAGTATAAGCATTATTGACATGAATATTTGCACCATTTTTTACGAGCAACTTTACAATTTCTATATGACCTTTCTCAGCAGCTCCATACAAAGGAGTTCTGCCATAACTATCCTCAGCATTGATAATAGATCTATTTATTTTCAGTATAGCTTTAATTGCTTCATAATTACCATTTTTAGCTAGCATATGTAAAGGAGTATCAAGACTATAACCGTAGGTGGATTTAAGAAACTTATTAATTAATTTATCATATTTACTTACATAGTTCCAAGCAGATGCAGCATGATCAGAACTTATTTCTGAACTTATCCTCAACAATTCAAGTACTTCCTTCAAAATCTTTTCTTCTTTCTTTTGTTCTTTCAAACTCAATCTTGTTACTTCTTGCACTAGCCTATGAATACTTAATATGCTCTGCTTTTGTACACCGCTCGTCATGGAATATTTGACAAGTAAACGAACAGCTGATTTTAACTTATTCTCATCACTTCCTGCCAAATCGAGAAACATTTCTCTATTGATGCTCTCAGGTGCAAAGTAAGCAATAGTATTCAAAACCTTTAAGGCTAATTCTCCATGTTCCTTATCACTTGCTATTACATCAATTGTAATTTTCCAAGTTGTAAAAGTCGTTTTAGCATAATCATTATCAATGCCTCGAAAGACTTCAGAGTTAAGTAGATCCTTTGTCTTTTGTTCATATTCTTTTAAATAATCATTGATCCCTAATTCTCCTGTTACTCTCTGATCTTCAATATATGCTATTGCTTGTTGTATCGCTAAAGGAAAACGCTGTAGTTTTTCTACTAGATTTTTTATCTCTTGATCTTGAGATTCATCCTTTATACTTAGTCCTTTTTTCACAAATTCTATAGCATCCTCTAATTTTAACTCATTTAGGTCCATAACTTCTATTCCTTTTTCCCATTCTCGATTACGAGAAGTAATTAAAACGTAAGGCTTGTTGGCATCATGTGCTAAAGAACGTAAAGGTAGAAATTTATTGAAATATTCACTTTTTTCAGCATTATCAAAAATAAATAAGCTTTTTCTCTTATTAAAAAATTTGTACACCTCTTCCATAATAGACCTTATATCTTTTTCACTTCCATCTGCATTTTTTGAACTAATTCTCAATTTATCTTGCGCCAATCTATGAAATGTCTTAGTAAGTATTTCTTCACTTTCAGCATTAACCCATATAACATTATTATCATAATCGTTGCTATGTTGATGAATATATTGTCTAGCTAGCTCAGTCTTACCTATTCCTCCTAAACCACTGATAGATGTCATTTGTGATATTACTGTTGGATTATTTCTACCCTGACTGCGTCCTAGTACTATATGTAAATTTTCTAGCTCTTCTTCCCTCCCAGTAAATAACTCCACTGGATATTTTACATCAAACCAAATTGTCTCTTTTGTTTGCTTGCTGTTTTGTGTTACAACGACCTCATGAATTTCAATAATCTTTTTACTATTATCTTTCACTACTTCCACTACTTCCTCTACTCCTTCTTGAGTTTTTGTATGTTCTCTCTTATTATTATCATGATGAATATCCTGCTTCTGGCTGAATTGATTAAAATTTTCTCTATTTTCTTCTTGGCCTATTTCAATAGATTTTACTATTTTTTGCTGTCCTTGCTTAACTTCTTCAAAATCTTGTTTAAACTTCCTTAAGTAGTCATCTATCTTCAAGTTACTTAGATTAGCTTCTATATTTACTAGTATCTTACGGTCCTCTGTATATTGATGGCTTTGTCTTTTTAAAGCAATTACTTCATTCATGATATCATCTTTAACTTCTTCCAGTATTTTTTTCATTCTTTCTTCTTCTAAGTCTTTATCATCTAAATTAATTTCCCGTAATATGTCTTCTACTTTCTGCTTCAAGTCTTTTTGATCTAAAATATAAATGTAGTCCGTAAATTGGATACTTTTACTTTCTACAATATTGTCAGGTTCATAATCCTCTTTCAACTTCTCCCAATTTTCAGATATAAGAAGACGACGATAGCCATATTTACCAGTGTCGCTTCCAGACTTTTTCTTGTGGTAAAAAGGTTTATTTGTTTGCGTTACTAATACACCTACCTTGTCATATAGATCTGTTGTACTCCAAATTTGTTTATTTGATAGATATTCATATTTGATTTCAAACCCAGGACTTATGCTAGATACTCCTTCTCTTTTAGATTTACCAAAAATAACACCTTCAGTGATTGATGCATCCTTTTTCTCTGCGTAATTAATTGCCCTGTTTGTAGCATCTTTTGCTAATTGTTGAATTGCTTTTTTTGTCCCTTGATCTGTAGTAACTCTCATGAACTGCATTTCAAAACTTTGAAAAACATCAAATCCAACTTCTACTAATTCCCTTCTAAAATTAGCTTTATCCTTCTGAGAAAAATCAACTAGACCCAGAAGATTAGTAATTTTCTTTTTGTGTTGTTTATCACCTATTTTACTTCCTAATTTCTTTCCACCAACTTCTCCTGCTTTTGCTCCTAACTTTGCTCCTGATACAGGTGAGCCTAATAATAATCCTACAAGTCCACCTGCAGCTGCTCCAACTCCTTGCCCTATTATTCCAGAAAATGTGTCTGAAAACTTACCTGATTTTTTTACTTCCCCTTCTAGAATCATATGATAGGCATGTAATTTGGCTTCAAAGTCCTTAACAAAATATCCCACAAATTCCTCTAGCCTTCGATTTACTTTGTCAAAATCAGTATCAGTTGCACTTTGTTGCCTTGAATCAAGCATACCTACTTGGCTAGAAGATCTTGGCCTGTTAAAATTACTAATAACTCTTTTCGCTCTACTCTCTAACTGCTGTTGCTCTGATCTAGATTGACTATCATCGTGAGTGAGTTGATTTTCTTGGTGCACAGTTTCCATTGTATCAAATATTGGTTCAAAATGATTGGTACCTCTATTTATAATATGAATTGTACATCTACATTATCTATAGAGCTTGAACTTGACTCATCTATAATCTGATTTGACCATCCAGCATTGAGCAAATTTTCAATGATATGAATTGATTGACCTCCAATATCAGGTCTTCCCCATATAGGTCCTGTAATGTATTTAAATATCTTAAGCTAGTTAATGATTGATATGAACTTGGGTTATCAACTTTCATTCTCTCTAGTGTATTCTATACTAGCCAATTAAGTATTCCATAATTCATCATCACCAATACAAGAATCAGGAAGTACTATTGTAAGAACTTAAGCTTTTAATTGTATAGCTAGCTTCTTACAAATCTGACGTAAAGACTTAACAGAAAATTCCAAATTAGGTTTTAGTTGTTTAAGACCTTTTGCAACTGAATCAAAGAAACAATCTCCTACACCAATTGCTTCTTCTACCTTAAAACCTTCTGGCAATTTTAGATCATCACCTGCACGTTTTGTCCTCCTTAAAAGAGTCTTACTATTTTGCTCAATGTACTGCTGAGATTTAAACTCTTCCTGCAACTCAGCCGAAGTCAGACAATTCGGTGAATTGGGCAATTCAAAGAGTTTTCTCCGACGCAAGGAGACTTCCGGATATGACTTTGGTGAACGGTGAGTTAATTTGACCATTTGATGTAGTCCGTCGCCGTCGCACATGAATTCGGAATACCACCTGAAACAGTCAGCTTAGTCGTCCGATATCTCGAATGGCGCTTATACGACGACGTTGGCGTGCTTACACCAAAGCATTCAGGGCTAAGATTTAACTGGAGATGGAGATTCTTCAAAGGGTCTTGTTTTCCTGCGAATAAAGGCAATGCACATAACAGGGGTTAAAATTTGGATTTCCCCAATTTGTTTAATCTTACTAATTGGCGTAGATTCACTACGCTTGTAATTGCTATTTGAAGTTGGACTTCTCCTTCTCAGAAGAGGGCGCGTTGTTCTCAGTGTTAGCAATACCTATAGAAAAACACATGCGTATTAAATACTGTATTCTATTTATATTGAAATTAATCAAATAGCCTTGATAAAATGAAATAGAAAAAAATGTGAATATGAAAATTAGATTAAATAGTTAGCTTGTGGAATAAAGCCTTGTTTTCTTTGAGTATACAACACTTAGACACTGGGCTATTGTTTTTACTTTTTTCGATTAGGAGGTCTTCCTCGAACTTTACCTGATGGAAGAGATTTAACGAGAATCAAGTGTGGTGCTTTAAAAACCCCCAACGATTGCGATTTTTTCTGGGGATTGGGATTTTTCGTCATTTCATTTTTATACCTTTTTATTTTTTATTAATGCAAACTGTCATCAACAATCTTTATTTTGATATTGTTGATGTTGTTTTTGGAACTTCACACTGCGCCGATGATGTGTAAATTGTAAAGAGAGGAACGTTGCGAAAATTGCTAACAAATTTTTAAATTTGTTTCTACACTTTTACACACATTTGTTTTCACTCTAAGGAGTGTCAACTTTTCAAAAAGATTTCAAGGGTTGGTGTTAAAATCCCGCCCTTCAATATCCCGATTATTCAAAATCCCGCCGTTCAAAATCCCGCCGTTAATATCCCGCCATTCATTATCCCGCCACATCAGCATCCTGCTGCAATTGACTATTTTTGAAAAGAGACACCACTGAGTAGGTCACTCGATTTCATGAGAATCGTATTAAATTTTTTCTTGTTTTTTCTATTGTAAAACCACTTTTACTTTGTATTTTGATTATTTTTTTTAAGAAAAAACAATACAAGTTCATAGTGAAAAATCCGCGCGTATTTGCTACATTTCTGTTTACTGAATTTGCACTATCAGCTTTGTGTACCTAACAAACAGAAAGTATATGCGGCGAGTTAAACTGTAACATTCGCGAAAGAATTTAAAAAAAAATATTTTTTTCTTTTTATATTTTTTATTTACTTTATTATTTCTTAGACAAAGTTACAGGGTTGCTTAGTACTATTATTAACCATGTAAGTCTGGTTCTGAGCTAAGTCGATCTTACTGTCTACGATATTTTAACTGTACTAAGGACAATTTCGTTTTGTCCTGAACCTATATTTATATGTGTTTCGATCTAGATGAAGCCAAGCCATTCCTTGGGAATTTTCCATGTTTATTTTTATTACTTCCATCTGGTCAGCGTTTGGTATCTTTCGAGATAGCGATGATGTTTGGGTTGCTGTGTTATCTTTCTTTGCTGACATATGGTGGTTCGGATTACGGTTATTGTTTGGGAATTTTGAATGGTCAGCGTTTGGTATCTTTCGAGATAGCGATGTTTGGGTTGCTGTGTTATCTTTCTTTGCTGACATATGGTGGTTCGGATTACGGTTATTGTTTGGGAATTTTGAATTTACATCTGTTCGACGTATGGTATCTTGGGTTGTTTGTTCAATGGTATTAACTCCCCCCTTGGTTAAAATATAGTGTCCTCACTATTATTAATTCCAAACCTATTTAATATTTTAAAATATTCTACTTGGTTTTGAACAGCTCTTTTTTCACTTATTCGTTTTTGTATTTTTGAATATATTGATACGCTAAACATTATAATACTTATTAGGATTATTGTATAAAATGTGTATAGTATTGGATGTTGCTCCAGTGGCAATATAAATTTTTTCAGTGATTTTATATTATTAAATTTAAGTTTCGATTCTGATTCCAGTATTTCATTTATGTAAATATTATCTTGATTTTTATTTTTTGCATATTGTAATATTGTTTCTTTTTCATTTCTGTATTCTATATCGTTTATAATAACCGATTTACTTATTTTAATTAAATGGGTTCCAAAAACTGTTTCATTATTTATTTTATTCGAACCTGATACTATTATTGAGTCGTCAGTATATTGTCTGACCTGCTCATTTTGTTCCTGAATCACTTTACAATTGGATTCTTCATTTTCTAACACATTTGTTGTACAATTGTCTTTAATTTTTACAAGTTTACATATATTGGAATTCAAAAATTCCTTACATTTATTTACTCTTAAGAAGTTTTTACATTGTGCAATATTTGAATCTAAAACAAGTTTCCCATGTCTGAATTCGGTGCAGGGAAATTACTCCACGGGAATCTGCTCCACATGGGAATTTACTCCACTCAAAGTGGGAATTTGCTCCACTTTTTAAAGTGGAATAAATTCCCACTACGAGTGGGAAATAACTGCATAATTGTGTGAGAAACAAGTCCACTAAAAGTGAAAAGTGTGAGAAACAATATTATTGCACTTCTTATTAAAAAAAATTTTCAGAATGTGATTTTTTTCTTTGAATTATAAAAAGTCTTAACAATAGATAGGACCATTTTTTTTACTATTTGTGAACAAAATTGACAGAACAATTCATTTTTCAAAACTAACTGCTGCCGTTTTCTTTACTTTTTAAAAGAAACCACCACGCACCTTTGTAATGCACGCTTGTGTCTGCAAAGCAGGTGCTGCATTGAAATGATTCATTTTGAACATCTTTTTTTCACTTTCGTCTAGACTCTAGAGATTATGACGATCTGGAACATTCAAAATCGTTTTGGCTTGGTTGGGAGCGAAACGAGCGTAAAAAAATTTGCCCAAAAGAGAATGAATTTGGGGTGTGAAAATAAAAAAAATCGCGCGAATTTTTTTATTTTCACACCCCAAATTCATTCTCTTTTGGGCAAATTTTTTTACGCTCGAATGGCTCGCTTGCAATTATTGTACCTGCTTCATTTTTTGTTTCAAGCTCCAAATCCTAGAGATTATGACGATCTGGAACATTCAAAATCGTTTTGGTTTGGTTGGGAGTGAAACGAGCGGAAAAAATTTTGCCCAAAAGAGAATGAATTTGGGGTGTGAAAATAAAAAAATTCGCGCGAATTTTTTTATTTTCACACCCCAAATTCATTCTCTTTTGGGCAAAATTTTTTCCGCTCGCTTCGCTCGCTTGCAATTATTGCACCTGCTTCATTTTTTGTTTCAAGCTTCAAATCCTTTATTGAAATAATATTTTAAAACATGTGAGACTGAGTTAAGGTTAAGTATTGCAAAAATTAGTACCTACTTACGTCTGCATCCACATGATGCAAATCACAAGTGAAAATCATATCAATACAAAAATGTCTTTCTAATGGAGCTGTTGATGTAATAGAAACAGCTCAGTTATTTTAGGTGACAAAAAGATGCAATAAGATGATGCTGGGTTCAAGTACCGTGTGCTTGTAGAATGCTTTACTCTCACCGAACACCAAAGTTCAGAAGAACGTTTTCATGGGGAAGAGTGTCCTTAACGTCACATAGACTTAGAGCATGTGGTATGTAAACCTTGAAAATATGTTCAAACTGTCTACTCAATTAATTGGCTTACAAAATGTTTAAAACTTATCACGAAGAAACCCCGAATTTAATTTCAGGACTAATGACCCACCATAGTGGGTTTGTAGTCCCAAAATAGAATTCGGCACTTATGTTCAACCATAGTTAGACTGTGCGGAAAAATAAATAATTGTTTAATTTGTAAAATTGTAAAATTGTGTTCATAGTCAATAAATTGGTTGAATTTATCACATAAATTGATTGCATTATAATTACTTACATTCCTCGTAAAAACTGTAGAGCTCAGTTTCATGCTCGGAAATAATTCCACCAAAAAATTGTGCAGTTATTTCCCACTTGCAGGGGGAATTTATTCCACTTTGAAAAGTGGAGAAAATTCCCACTTTGAGTGGAGTGAATTCCCATGTGGAGCAGATTCCCGTGGAGTAATTTCCCTGCACCTCTGAATTCTAAAGGGACAACTTTGAAAAATTTACATTTGTGTGATATTATAGGATATTTGAATATTGTTACATATAAATCTTGATATTTTAGCATGTGAATTTCTGAATACTCTAAAATATTAATTACGGGTACATTTATTTTTTCATTTTTTACAATTTCTCTTATATATTTAATGTCAATGCTTTTAGACACAAATGTTCCTTTTTTAGCAAAGTTTATTGTTTCCAATAAGTTATTAATTTGTTCTAAAGTTTCTCTTAATATAAGAACTCTATGATTTTCATAAGAACGGATATTTTTGAAGAATTCCTCAAAGTGCTCGTTAATTATTACTTGTTTATTATTATTTTCTATGATGTTATTTAAGGTTGTTTTGATTTCTCTTAAATCGTAAGCGTCTGGATTTCCAGCTATGAATTTTACTGCAGTTCCAATGAAATCTAAACTTCTTTTCGTTTTGTGATGTGTTTCTAACTGTTCAATATTATGTTCTATTTTGTTTATTAAATATTTTTCCTCCTCATTGAGCTTAACTACTTCAACATGATCGGGGACTGGTCCTAACAACTTACTTATGTTTGTTATATGGTATAAGAACTTTGTTGAATTGAATAAATAGACCGGATCAGTTGCTAAAAGCACGAATTTACTTTCTTTAAGAGGAAGGATTTCAATGGTATTATTGTTTTGAACCACTTGGCCCTGTATGCGGTTTATTAGATATATTACCATTACTAACCACATTATTATTTTTAATAATTCGTTGGCGGATGTCATCTTTATGGTATGTTTTATTGTTTTTTGTTAAGATAACGTTCTCTTTATTTTCTTCCACAATTACCTCTCCGTAAACAGGTTTATTTTTGTTCCTGTTTTTTGTTTTGACAAACACTTTATCACCCTTTTCAATTACTTTATTTACCCTATTTTTATTGTGGTATTTAAGCACTTTGTCCTGATTGTTCTTTAGTAATTGTTTTGTTTCACAATGAGTATGCCTTTCGAAGAACAATTCGTTAGGTCTTTTCCCGGTGACACTGTGGATCGTACTATTATATTGTTTCACCGCGTTGTAAATCTCGTCACTGGCCTTGGATTTATGTTCCTCTGCTAGGAGTCTTGTTAGCTCTATTACTGTGCTATGTACCCTCTCTATTTGGGCGTTACTCTGAGAATGTAATACAGGACTGGTTTTGTGTTGAATCGAGTAGCGGTTATAGATAATTTTACTTGTAGGCATGCAAAAGATATTCTCGTTATCTGTCATGACTTCTTCTATGTATGGGTATAGTTGTGTTATGACTTCTTCTAATACTTTACTGAAATTGTTTTTATCTATTATATTTCTGATGTTTAGATGTTTACTGTATCTATCTATACTTGTTAGGTACATATGGTTATCTATATAAAATATGTCCATGGATATGCTTAAGCCCGCTTTACTTGGTATTGGGGTCTGTCCAATTATTTGCTCTTTTTTGGTTTACGTTCGTATTTGTTTTTATTACAATTCAAACATTCGGCGCAAAATCGTTCTACTTCTTTGTTCATGTTTGGCCAATAATATTTTTCCTGAATTTCTAATATATTATTTCTTGCATTTCTATGAGCTCTTGAATGTATATCTTTTATTATCTGTGTTTGTAATGTTTTGTTTTGAATATCCTCCAGAAGTTTTTGGGTGTGTATAATTTTGTATGCTTCAAAATTAGATTTTATGACCGGTACGATCTCATGCCATACAATCTCTTCACAATAGATAGCGTTTACCTGATTTGGGTTCAATATAGATTTGAGTCCTTGTGGGACTGTACTTATGTCCCCATACGTTATCGTAAACCGAGAATTTGTCTCAAACAACGTTTCTATTTTTGTATGGTACACACTGTTCCTTTGTTTAACTATTATAACTTGGTTTTTATATGTGTTCAATGGTTTCGTTGTAACACTGTATCTATCGTCCGGACTACTACTCATACTATGATCTGAAGTACTTTGTTCTTGTGTGTTCATATTTATTTTTAGATTTGTTCGTGACAACGCATCTGCAACAACATTTTGGTAGCCTGGTTTGTATACTATTTTTGCACCGTATTCTTCGATAAGGTTTTTCCAACGCTTTAGCTTACTGTTTGGGTTTTTTTTCTGATATGCTGTATATGAGGCTTTGATGATCTGTTAGGATTGTCAGATCTGCTATACCATATAAATAATTTCTGAGTTTTTGTAAGCTCCATATTACTGCCAAGAGTTCTTTCTCGTTCGTAGCATAATTTTGTTCGGTTTCTGATAAAGTTCTACTGATAAAAGTAATAGGTTTTCTATTCTGTGATAGAACTGCACCTATTGCAAAATTACTTGCATCTGTAGTAAGTTCTATTGGTTTACTAAAATCAGGTTGAAATAATTCAACTTCCCCTTGTAGTTTCTTTTTTAATAAATTAAAAGCATTTATTGCTGCTTCATCTAATTCAATCAACATTTTCTCACTTTGGTTCTTTTTCACCATACCATTTTCTCCTCTTAAAAATATTGTTAATGGCTTCGTGATATGTGCGAAATTTTCTATGAACTTACGATAATAGCTAGCTAGCCCTAAGAATGAACGAAGTTCTTTTAGGTTAGTAGGTAAAGGATATTCTCTAATAGTTTCTACTTTATTTGGATCTACTGTTATTCTTTTATGCTTTATAACGTGCCCTAAGTATTCTACGGAATCTTGAAAAAATTTACTTTTTTCACTACTCAATTTCATGTTTACATTATATAGAGCATCTGCTATTATAGATATATGTGTTATATGTTCTTCTGGTGTATTCGAGTATATGAGAACATCGTCTATATAGACATATGCAAACTTGCCTATAAATTCTCGCAGTATATCGTCAACACAACGTTGAAATATAGCAGGAGCATTCTTAAGCCCGAACGGCATTCTAACAAATTCATATTTGGCGCCATTCACACTAAATGCTGTTTTTTCTCTGTCTGACTGTTTTATTTTTATTTGGTGGAATCCGGATTCCAAATCAATAACCGAGAAATATTTAGCATTTCCTAAATTTTGTAATGTCATGGATACATCAGGTATCGGATATCTATCAGTAATCGTCTGAGCGTTAAGTTTCTGAAAATCGATTACCATTCTACGTTTTGGTTTACCATTTTCGTCTAGTCCTTTTTTGGGCACTGTCCAAATTGGAGAGTTATAAGGACTTCTTGATCTTTGTATAATTCCATCATTTAATAATTTTTCCAATTCTTTATTGACAAAATCATTATCCGATATGGGATACGGATATTGCTTTGTCCATATTGGATCTGGATTTGAGGTCCTAATTGTTGCCTCTATGGTTGTAGTAAAGGGTAATCCTTCAGAAGTGTTTTCATTTCTTTGCATTATAAAGTCTATTTTCTTATTATATTCATGTTTACCTTCCGTGTCTCCTGTTATATAATTTATTAATTGTAGATTATGTTTTACTGAATATGTAAATTTATACGCAAAGAAATCTATTTTGGCTTTCATTTGCCTAACACCTGAATCTCCTAGAATCATGTCAAATTCTTTTAAACTATCCATCTCATAAAAGTTCAAAGTATGTCCGTATAATTTAAATATTTTTTTACTTTTAATAATACTTTCACCGTGTATACTTTTACTAATAACTTGTTTTATTGGAACACTTGTGCCTATCTTACAATTTTTACTTATATAATTGTTTGTACAACCCGTATCAATTAAAATATTTATTTTCTTACCCGTTTTTTTATCATTCGGACTTAGGCAAGGGAGTCCGTTGTATCGTGAAAAAAACTGATGTTCCTCGGAGTAAGCTGTGTCCAGATCTTCTTCTGCTGAGTAGTTTGATACGTTGTCACCAGTGTCATCTAAATCTTCCTTCACCTGATGATTCACTCTCTGGAACTTGTTGGGTACATGGTTGTTGTTACTTTGTTGAGTATCATCTCGATTTCGTTTATCTGCTTCTCGTTTCACATCACTTTGATTATTTTGATAGGAATTATTGTTTCTATATTGATTATTTTGATGTCCTCTGAACGGGTTATAATAATTATTTCTTTGATCGTTGTATTGTTGTCTTTGGTTATTATTATTTTGAAAAGGTCTTCTGTATGTACTTGACCCTAACTCCATTGGTTGAGGCGATTCGAATTTCCTTTGTAGCTGCATATGTTGTTGTGGGTATCTCGTAGCATTTGGCACAAAATGCTGGGTATCTCTTCTTATCATTGGTTTACTGCTTGTCTCTAATTTCTGATATTTATTATCATGGTATATTGTGCTTGCGATTGCATAAGCTTCACTCAGACTCTTTGGATTATGTTGATATAACGTATTCTTTGTAAATCCGTTGTTTATTCCCATAATAAATGTCCTTACTGACTTCGTCTTTATTTCACCAATTAATGCAGTTGCTGCTTCGTGATTTTTATAAGTCATATCTATTTTAGAGATGACTAAATTCAAAGATTGTGTAATCTTGTCGTGGTATTCTAGCAAAGACAAGTTACGTTGCTCGATTCCACACATTTCTGCTTCAAGAACATATAATGGCCTTTGGTCCGCATACGTGAAGTCCAAGCGGTCTATGATTGCATAGAAATTATTTTTAGTATCACTGTTTATTAATATGTGGGATGCTGGGCCAGTGATTTTTGTTCGAACTATTCCCAATGCTTCGAAATAGTTGTTATGAGCTGTGTGTTCTTTAATGCTGTCCATGGCGTTCCATACTTGTTTTCTCCAGCTTCTATACTCGTCTATGTCTCCTTTGAATTGAGGCAAACTTTGGAATAACGTCATTTTTATGTCGTTGGGGGATGTGTAATTCGGTACTATATCTGAGTACACTGTCATATTGCTCCCTATATTAGCGTGGGATTCGAGTTTCATGAGTCGTTCTCCTGCTTCCTTTCGCATCTTATCTATTATAAGTTGCATTCCCTCCATTTGGGAAACAAGCTGATTGATTTTGTCTTCTTGTGACATTTTTTCTTCTTTTGAATCCTTGTGGATATGTTGACTTTAAAGTTGTCTTCTTTTGTTGTTTGGCTGGGTTAAATCGAAATGTCGACAGTTTTCCGTGTTGGATGTAAAAGCCCGTTAGCTTATACTCGTGCCGACGTGAAAAGGTTTAATCGCAACTAAACTTTACACTGAATTATTTTAATGATAAAAAAAAAATAACTACCGCAGATATGTAAAAAAATATCTGTTTTTCGATTTCCAATTAATTTATTACTTTAAATTGGTATCCCGGTTGAGCCCCCAGTTAAACTGTAACATTCGCGAAAGAATTTAAAAAAAAATATTTTTTTCTTTTTATATTTTTTATTTACTTTATTATTTCTTAGACAAAGTTACAGGGTTGCTTAGTACTATTATTAACCATGTAAGTCTGGTTCTGAGCTAAGTCGATCTTACTGTCTACGATATTTTAACTGTACTAAGGACAATTTCGTTTTGTCCTGAACCTATATTTATATGTGTTTCGATCTAGATGAAGCCAAGCCATTCCTTGGGAATTTTCCATGTTTATTTTTATTACTTCCATCTGGTCAGCGTTTGGTATCTTTCGAGATAGCGATGATGTTTGGGTTGCTGTGTTATCTTTCTTTGCTGACATATGGTGGTTCGGATTACGGTTATTGTTTGGGAATTTTGAATGGTCAGCGTTTGGTATCTTTCGAGATAGCGATGTTTGGGTTGCTGTGTTATCTTTCTTTGCTGACATATGGTGGTTCGGATTACGGTTATTGTTTGGGAATTTTGAATTTACATCTGTTCGACGTATGGTATCTTGGGTTGTTTGTTCAATGGTATTAACTGGCGGCTTCGCCGCTGAAGGGGTTTTAACCCTCGATGTGTAGTGCACGACTCTGGCTACCATAGAAAACAGCGAGTATATGCGGCGGCTTCACACAAAAAAAAATCCTCAGTGAAAATTATAATATACCCTCAAGAAATAACATTTTGCTTTAAAAACTTAACAAAATAACAAATATTTCCCAAAATATTTCCCAAAAGAACCAATAATACACTACCCATACGTGCACGCCGATTCGACCGGCGGGATTTTGAACTTTTCCATTTATTTTGTCTTCTTCTTCTTAA
This sequence comes from Sphaerophoria taeniata, assembly GCA_943590905.1. Lineage (NCBI taxonomy): Eukaryota > Metazoa > Arthropoda > Insecta > Diptera > Syrphidae > Sphaerophoria > Sphaerophoria taeniata. Next base: position 269,385,719 of record OX016540.1, read on the forward strand.
AAAAAAAATCAATTTTTCTGGCGGGCAACTTAGTTGGCGGGATAATGAACGGCGGGATTTTAACCTGTTCCCGATTTCAAATGGGTTGCTTTGCAAGTTTTATGGTAATCAGAGATCATTGGGAATAAAAACACTTGTGTTTACTAGGCAATGAGGTGAGCGAAAATAGATTTTGAATGCATTTAGCAGAGCTGTCAAAGTATGTAACGTTGAAATGGGTACCCGTATGTATTCGTTACTTTTGGTATGAATACTCGTTACTAAAATATCGTTACTAGTTACTTTCGTTACTTTCGTTGAAATAGGTATTAAGGTACGTTTAAAACGTATATAGTAGGTAAATTTTTCAGATGCACAAGACAAATGATACTTTCTTATTTAAAATCTTACATAAATACAAAGAAAGTTTGTGTATGTGTTAATTTAAATACGATTGAGCTGATAGCCGGTGACAGTAAAACTGCACCTTCAGGGATTCACAAATTTCGCATATGGATCAATACTATTTAACCATAGGTACAATATTGGCCTGGTGTGCTAGGGCTTATCATGGCAGAACCAGAAATATTTTCTTAGTTATTTTTATGTTTCTAAAAATTATGACAATTTTGCACTTACACGGAATTTAATTTTGAAGAAACCATTTTATTGCAAATATTATGTACTTCCAATAAAGTCTGGTGTACCAGTGCTCACCGTGACAGAAAAATCTGACAGACTGATTTTTAGTTCAAATTTAGACCAGGGCCCTATTGCACCAACAACTTTTCACTTTTCACTTTGCAACTTTGCAAAATAATAGTTTTCTGCAAAGTAAAAGTAAAAAGTGTTTCACCAAAAATGAAAAGTTCTCGACTTTTCACTTTGCAAATTTCTATGTTTTTTTGCAAAGTGAAAAGTGTGGGCGTTTCACCAACTTAAAATGTAACTTTTCATTTTCAGTCCTAATTTGAAAAGTTGCAAAGTAAAACAAATATAAGATTTGGGCTTCTTTTCCATGTTATTACGAATTTAAAAAATATGTGAACAACTGTTTCGTACGAACTTGCTCCTGTTTTCAAAATAATAACTCATAAAAACATTAAAAATTATTACATGTAATTAAAATTCATTAATAAAAATTTAAATTTAAATATTTACCTCAAAAATACATATAAGTTTGAAGTCGGACCAGTGGTTTAGGCTGTAGGTGCGTTTACAGATAGACAGACTCACAGACGGACGGAATCGCCGGACCCACTTTCTTCGACTTCTCTATCGTCGTAATGTCATATCTCATCAAAATCTCAACTTATTTTTGCGAATTCAATACTTGCCATACTATATTCTATGTGGCGCAAGTAAAAAGTAAACAACTCTACTAGTGATAAAAAAGTGCAAATGTCAAAAACAAAATTTAATGACAGAATGTCATAGAAAGAGATATTAATAGTGCACGTTTTTTTCAAAATTTTCAAAATGAGTCGTACTGATAAGAACGCTAAAAAGTTAGCTGTTTTGGAAGTGGTAAAAAATAAAAAAGTAATTTTTAAATTTATTACGATTGCAAAAACAAGCTTTATCATTTCGTTATTTTTTCAATTCAAGGATATTCTCTTTGCTTCCTTCCAAAATAACGCTGCGTCCAAAAAGTGGTAGGAAGTTGAAAATTAAGGACTGAATGTATTTCTTAATGACAGACCACAAAAAATTATTAAAAACAAACAATGGCCCAAGAAATGCAAAAACAGACAGTGTGGGTGAGCCATCCTCAACAATTAGCGGTATAAAACTTAGTTATAACTTATAAGCCTATTCTCATACCTACTGATACTGAATAAAAATATAAAATTTCATCAACATCCGTCAAGCCATTTCGGAGGAGTATGACCACTAAAACTGTGACAGAAGAATTTTATATATTAGATAATAATCTATTATAATGAAATTATATATAAAATTGAATATAAAACAAAAATAAACGAACTTATCACAAACCGCAAAGAAAATTTTTGCTTTGCATATTATTGAAAAGCTTTTCAGTATTTGAAATGCAAAGTGCAAAGTTTTTTCGTTTGGTGAAACGAAATCAAACAATTCTTTGCAAATTTGCAAAACTTTTCACTTTTCAGAAAAGTACTTTTCACTTTGCGAATTTGCGGTTGGTGAAACAAAATTTGCAAAGAAGGATTTTTTTGTTTACTTTTCAAAAAATTAATTTCCTCTTTGCAAATTAGCGTTTGGTGAAACAGAATTTGCAAAGTAAAAGTGAAAAGTTGCAAAGTGAAAAGTGAAAAGTCGTTGGTGCAATAGGGCCCAGGGCCCAGGGCCCTATTGCACCAACAACTTTTCACTTTTCACTTTGCAACTTTTCACTTTTACTTTGCAAATTCTGTTTCACCAAACGCTAATTTGCAAAGAGGAAATTAATTTTTTGAAAAGTAAACAAAAAAATCCTTCTTTGCAAATTTTGTTTCACCAACCGCAAATTCGCAAAGTGAAAAGTACTTTTCTGAAAAGTGAAAAGTTTTGCAAATTTGCAAAGAATTGTTTGATTTCGTTTCACCAAACGAAAAAACTTTGCACTTTGCATTTCAAATACTGAAAAGCTTTTCAATAATATGCAAAGCAAAAATTTTCTTTGCGGTTTGTGATAAGTTCGTTTATTTTTGTTTTATATTCAATTTTATATATAATTTCATTATAATAGATTATTATCTAATATATAAAATTCTTCTGTCACAGTTTTAGTGGTCATACTCCTCCGAAATGGCTTGACCGATGTTGATGAAATTTTATATGTTTATTCAGTATCAGTAGGTATGAGAATAGGTTTAAAAGTTTTATACCGCTAATTGTTGAGGATGGCTCACCCACACTGTCTGTTTTTGCATTTCTTGGGCCGTTGTTTGTTTTTAATAATTTTTTTGTGGTCTGTCATTAAGAAATACATTCAGTCCTTAATTTTCAACTTCCTACCACTTTTTGGACGCAGCGTTATTTTGGAAGGAAGCAAAGAGAATATCCTTGAATTGAAAAAATAACGAAATGATAAAGCTTTTTTATTTTTTACCACTTCCAAAACAGCTAACTTTTTGGCGTTCTTATAAGTACGACTCATCTTGAAAATTTTGAAAAAAACGTGCACTATTAATATCTATTTCTATGACATTCTGTCATTAAATTTTGTTTTCGACATTTGCACTTTTTTATCACTAGTGGAGTTGTTTAATTTTCACTTGCGCCACATAGAATATAGTATGGCAAGTATTGAATTCGCAAAAATAAGTTGAGATTTTGATGAGATATGACAATATGACGATAGAGAAGTCGAAAAAAGTGGGTCCGGCTATTCCGTCCGTCTGTATGTCATTAAACGCATCTACAGCCTAAACCACTGGTCCAAGTTCAGACTTAAATGTATTTTGAAGATAAATATTTAAATTTAAATTTTTATTTATGAATTTTAATTACATGTTTTTATTTTTAATGTTTTTATGAGTTATTATTTGGAAAACAGGAGCAAGTTCGTACGAAACAGTTGTTCATATATTTTTAAGATTCGTAATAACAAGGAAAAGAAGCCCAAATCTTATATTTGTTTTACTTTGCAACTTTTCAAATTAGGACTGAAAATGAAAAGTTACATTTTAAGTTGGTGAAACGCCCACACTTTTCACTTTGCAGAAAAACATAGAAATTTGCAAAGTGAAAAGTCGAGAACTTTTCATTTTTGGTGAAACACTTTTTACTTTAACTTTGCAGAAAACTATTATTTTGCAAAGTTGCAAAGTGAAAAGTGAAAAGTTGTTGGTGCAATAGGGCCCAGAATTATAAAATATAATTTCAACCCGGGCAAATTATAAAAATGGACTGTAGGTATATAAATTTTTCGGGTCAACTACTAACGAAACTAATTGGCACGTTCTTAAATTTGACACACAATATATTATTCTTGAATGCAATGCAATGGAACAACATTTCTACCAGGATAAGCCCTGATACACCAGACCCATATTTTACCTATGGTTAAATAGTATTGATTCTTATGCGAAATTTGTGAATACCTACCTGTAAGTGCAGTTTTAACGTCACCGGCTCCCCATCTATGATCCTGTTCCTGATATTACTAATTTTCTCAAAATACATAGAAAAAAAAAACAAATCTCGCAAGAACACGCATAAAAAACGACAAAGAAAACACAATTTGCACTCCGCATTTTCTTTCCGCTCAATAACCTACACCAGAGACCAGATACAAACGAAGAAAAGAAGCACTACAATGAAAACACACACTCACTTCTCATTCACATATCTCAACTACTCAACTACTCATAACTCTTATTTCATACTAATACCACTTCCTATACTGGTATGTAACGCGTCATTCGAACGGTATACGTACGTATACTGTGTTAGCGTGGTGTGTTTCGTTTTTCTGTGAACTGTGTCATAATTGAGTATGATAACTACCTGAAAAAAAAGCAACTAGATCATACCAGTAACGATATTTTTTTTTGCAGTACCGAATCGTTACTCGGTACAAATTAAAATACCCGTTACTAAGTAACGAATACATACGGTTTGCTGCAGCTCTAGCCCATTTAGTGAATGTGTTTAAGCTTTTGGAAAAAGCTTTTTTCTTGGTAGCTTTCAGTTTTATACATCATTTCTCGCCATAAGGGTGAGACATCTGTATAAATTTATCTGTGATTACAGTATATACACGAAGATACATAACGATAACGTTTTGCTATCTAAAGTGAGTTCAAGCACAGTGCTATTTTTTTTTTACATAAGTTTGGTATTGCGATTTTTTTTTTGGTTTTGATGTAGAACAAAAAATCGAAAAACCCATTCTTGATTATACTAGGTGTTTTCATATACAATGAGGAGAACGAAACGAATATCAACACAGATGACGTGTTTGGAAAATGTTTGCTGGCCAGCAGCGTGGTGTTTGCTATTGCTGGTTTCATCTGTTTCACGCATAAGGCGATTACAAACTACAAAATTCAACACTCTGAATTTACTTATTTTTAAGAATCTTGAGTGATTTCAACTTACAACTAATCAAGAATCAATAATTCAGTTCTGAGTAGGTACTTTATATACAAATTTTTGTGGCCTAATCATCTATTATGTATATAAGAGGCTGACTTTTGTCAAATCCTTATTACAAGGAAGATTTTGATAGAAATAACTTACTAAAATTTTGAAGCTTTGCCTCTGCGACGTCTTGTTTAAAATTCAAACAAAGAACTTTTATTGAAATAGCCAACGAAATATGCACGCAATACACTCAAAAGTCTCTTACGAAGTAAGAGTTGAACAATATTTTATTTTTCAAGAATGACAGAGCAACACTTGACCAGGGACAGAGACTGTTCCGATTAAATCAGAAAAATTTTGTCTGATGAAAATAAAAATTCTGATGTCATAAAATATAGCATGCAGCTGGATTTCTGACACAAAATTCTTGGTTGCTATAAATACTCATCAGAAAAATGTTTCAAGTTTTCACTGTTCCAATTTTTTCTGATGGATTTTTCTGATAGCTATAACCGGCGCCTTAAATAGATTGTTCCCAAATCCCCAAAAAAAAATAGTCTGACCATATTTCACGTTGTTTGAAATATTTTGCTTCCAAAAAGAATTAAAACATTTATGACTGAATTTAATTAGAAAATAGAATTCTGGTTTTTTTTTCTGATGTGATTTAATTTTTCAAAACAGTTGATTGGAAAAACTTTAAAAGTATTCTATTTTTATTTCTCATGCGTTTCGATTATTTTTCTGTTCAGAATACATCAGAAATATTTAAGAAAAAATTCCCATGACAAAAAAAAATTTCTTCAAGTGCTAAATTAAGAAAAAAAAGAAAAAAGAATTATTTTGCTACGCAAATCTAATGAAATGAGCTTATCTGAGTTATGGACTCACTTAGGTTGACGTATTTGCTAGTTTTTGTAATCCGAGACGCAACCCTCAGGTCCTTTTTGCCATACAAATTGAATTTGACAGATAAAGTGAGTTGGAGCGTTTTATTCGCACTTGATTACTTTGCTGGCTACTGAGTAGTGAACAAAATACGGCTATAGACAAATAATGATTGAGAGGTACTTTTTGTAGTATCGCTATTGTAATTTCGGGGTAAGGGTCGTAGTAAGGGGTGATTAAGACAACACGTTGGCGAACTGAGTTGGTAAACCGAGTTAACACTAACTTGAGTTGAAAAAAAAGTAAACCGAGGTTAACTCGTGTGTGACTCCGAACAAAGTCTCTTAATGAAACTCTTACTCTCAATTCTGTAAATCTGCGCTTCGAAGCATAGGATTTCGTTAAACTACAATTTTTCCAAAATCCAATCAAATGCACCTCGAACGTCAACCAAAATTAAGAAATTCATCTATCTAGGGTCAAAAGCCACACATTTTTCATATCACCCAGACCAAATCCCAATATAGAACTTAATGCCAGCAGAAAAAGTACTTATGTGCTTAAATACCGTGTGTGAATTAGGTTTGTTCGATGTGCGCTCTGGGTCGCTCTGATTTCGAACTAAGCTGTCCAATGTCGCTCTTTTTTCGCTCCGTTGCATTTCCACCGTGTTCGATGTGTATCCAGTGCTCGCACCGGGGGCGCTCTGAATCGCCCCAAGTTTTCTTCGGGGTGAGAATTTCGGAGCTGTTCCAATCAGCTGTTTCTATACAACAAAGAGAAAAAAAAGCACAGAGCGCTACTAATGCGTTCGATGTGAAACCAAAACCAGAGAAATTTTTCAGTTTTTTGACAGCTCCATTCAGGGAAGTGACAAGCACCAGAGCGCCCCGGCTCTCGCTCTGGTCACATCGAACGAACCTATTATTGCAACTGTGCTGTTTTGTGTAGGTCAATTGAGTTCAAATTTTCACGTTCTCTCTTTTCCTCATAGAATGATAGAGAAGTTTGTTTCTGTTTTGTTGTTTTGCGCTTTGTATATGGAACAAACAGTACTATTAAGAAGAAGAAGATCTGTCAAACCAAGCAGAGAACATACAATACAAGCTTATGTAAAAAACCCGCTTCTTTGAAAAGGTCTCAGGATAGCGCCACCCAGCATATGATTTCCAGCTTAAAGCTGTCCTTGAACCAATAGTTTCCGAAATTAGTGCGTTTAACCAAACAAAGCCATCAACATTCATATAATTATGTTTATTTAAAAAAATACAAACTAAAGAAAATATTCATACAAACTTTAAAAAAAATATACCTTCAAATATTTATGGTTAAAAAAAGGTTTAGAAAGCTTTGGATGATTACATTGCATCCTTGACGTTCTTCAAATCATCCGAATTCAAATAGCTTAGTATATAGTCTACGCATACATGCGGCAGTTGAAAGTGATATTTGAAAAAATCCTCTGCATCGCCAATTAGAGCGCGTCTCTGGAAAGCATTTCGCAAACGGCCTAGAATAATCCGCGCATATATTGGGAATTCAGTTGAAAAGTAATCGGATTGAAAATGTGTAATGAGGTCTTCATTTTTAACATAAAGTGCCAAAGAATGAATACTCCTCGTCATCATGGCGTAACAAGTCAATTTATAACCGGGCAACTTCTCAGATTTCAACCACAGATAATATAGTTACATAGATATCGCACGCAGAGGAAAAAAAAATGACAATTTTTCAATTCCATGGGACGTACCACTACGTCCCAGTTCGGTCAAACTAGCGTGAATCATACTCAGCCTTTATGTTGCTTCTTATTTGTATTAAATTGTCAAGTTGCTTGTTGTGTTTTCTTTTTTTTTAACTTCTTGTTGTTGTTGCGTTGGCACACGAAATGGTATGGAAAAAGGAAAAAGTTTGTATCTTTCGAATGCAACTCGCAAGTTAGCGTTTGTGGCTTGTTTGGATCTTGTTCTTATTGTTTGATTTTGATCTGTTGATTTTGGTTGCAAGGTTTGACTATAACAAATCTCTTGAAAATAAGGGATGAAAAAAGTGGTCATTTTTATTTGCACTGGATGCGATATCTATGTAACTATATTATCTGTGTTTCAACCTTTCAATTTCCTGTTTGCAATTTTCAAAATGTGTTTTCATATCAATCAGATCAGTGGTATATAATTTTGATAACGATGATTGTAAATCCTTGGCGTTGTATAAATTGATAGCATCCAATGCGAATGCGTGCTCCAGGCAGATGGATAATATATCATTACGTAGAAATCTTATTTGTACGATAAGTTTTTCACTAAACAAAAAATCCATTGGTGTTTTGTTATTTGTATTCTTGATGTCAATGTCAGCACCAAATTCAAGAAGTAAATTTGCTATGTCTGATTTTGCTGAATCAATTGAATTGTGGAGAGCTGTACACCCATCGCAATCTTGTGAATTAACGCTCGCTTTATTTTCAAGCAATAATTCAACCGATGATCCCTCGCAACAACTCGCAGCATAATGAATTGGTGTCCTGCCATTCTTATCCCTTAAATTAACATCAGCATTATGTTCCCTTAAATTAACATCAGCATTATGTTCCAAAAAAACCTCAATTAAATTTGTGCCGGTTTTTTGACATGCGACATGCAGCGGGGTTTCTTTTGATTTTGTATTTGCTGCATTTACATTAGCCCCAGCAGCCAAAAGCACTTTGGCTATCTCTACAACGTTGTAGAAAGCTGCGTACAGCAAGGGAGTCATTCCAGATTCATCTTTGGCATTAACATCTGCTCCATGGGCGATTAAGACTTCGACTGACTCAATTTTACTGCTTTTGACAGCAATATGCAATGAAGAGTTAAAAAAATCATCAAAATTTTCAGTCAAGTCACCTCTGTACTTTAAAACGTTTTCGATTATTTGAATATACCCATTTTGTATTGCAATGTCAAAAAACTGAATATAAAAACAATGCTTTAACAGATCAGGACAGCGAGTTAAGATTTCGGCAACTACTGTATTCGATAATCTCTCCTCTAGTGCCAAACTAAGAATTGTTTCCCCATTGCTAAACTCATCGTTAAACTTAGCTCCTCGGTGTATCAACATAAGTGCAGCATCTTTGTTTCCACGTTTGATTGCGAAGTAAAGTGGGGTATATGAATTTTTTGCACGTACATTAATATCAGAATTGTAATTAAGAAGCAAATTAATCACTTGAACATTTCCAATTTGGCTTGCAATATGAAGAGGTGTCAAGCCATTTTCCGTCACTAAATCAACATCAGCTCCATTACTAAAGAGAAATTCGATGATGTCTATGTCTACTTTAGATGAGGAACAGGCACAGTGAAGAGGTGTATATCCTTTCTCGAAGTTGGAAGTAATAACCGCGTTGACAAGAGCCCCGTTTTGCAAAAGCATTTTAATTATTTTTAACGAACCGCTTGTAGCAGCGTTATGAAATGGACTTCTTCCTTCATTGTTAGAAGATAGACGAGCTCCTCGTTCTAATAACAATTCGGTTGCATATTCGTTCTTATTTTTAATAGCGTACACGAGGGCAGAAAATCCACGTGCATTACTTGCGTTTATATCAGCACCGTGCCTAAGGAGCATTTCTATAATTTCCAAGTTACCACTCTTTGCAGCCCAATGAAGTATTTGTATTTGTATTTCAGAAAAATCACATGATACAGTAAGATATAATCTTTTAATAGTATCTAAGTTTGCTTACCAAGTTAAAATAAAATATAACTATACAACAAAAAGTTCAATATATTAATTAAATTACAGTAACAAATAAAAGCTTACAATATTTTAAAACTATAAAAATAAAAAGAAAACAATTAAAGACAAGAGGGAAAATATGAGAAAATCTTCTTTCTGAAGGAAGCTTGTGAGGAAGTTCTTTGAATATCAAAAGGAAAAGAGTTCCATGTCCTGACAACAGAAACAAAGAAAGATCGTTCAGCAATAGTGTGTGTAAAGCGGGGCAAAATTAATATAAGACCTCTACGAGACCTAGCAAAATGGAGCATCTCCTCCAAGTACCCTGGACATCTTCCATGAATTATTTTATGTAGCAGTGAAACGTTTCGATACAAAATATATTTATTTAAGTTGACTCCTAACAAAGAATCATGTTAAAATGAAACACTTTCATATCTGTTGATATTATGAATAAAGCGAAGGCAATCATTAAATGCAACATTAAGTTTATTTTTACAATCATAGTCAAGACAAGGGTAAACGGCGCAGTTGAAAGTGAAATAAGGCATTATTAGACTTTTTACTAGTTGTTTTTTCAATTCGATATTCAGAAAATGGGAGGAGAATCTCAAGGAACGCAACCCACTGTAAATTCTACGTATGGTTTCGGAAATTGCATCACAACAGCTCAACTTGTTATTAATTTGAAAACCTAGGTACTTAACTTTACTAACATAATCAATAATTTGAGCATTTAAAATGATATTCGGAAGGTCCATAAGATTAACTTCACGTCTTGAACATACCATACTTAGTGTTTTTGTCGGATTAAGTTGCAGTTTATTTGAGTTAGCCCAGCTTAGAATATTAACTAAGTCTTCATTTATACGAGCAACGCAATCATCCATTAGACCCAGATCACTAAAAATATACAACAACACATCATCCGCATACAAATGAATGTTACAGTTTTGAACAACTGAAGGAAGATCATTAATAAAGAGGGAAAACAGAAGTGGTCCAAGAATCGACCCTTGTGGCACACCGCAGTTAACATTAAACGAGCTTGAAATACCTTGATTTGTTTTTATTGTTTGAGGTCTATTTAACAGATAATTTCTCAAAAGCTTCAAAGCAGTGTAAGAAAAGTTGAAATTATTACAAAGTTTTAAGATTAATATTTGATGATCAATGCAATCAAAAGCTTTTGAGAAATCTAAAAGTACCATAGTTCCAAGCTTATTTCTGTCAAGTGCAACACGAAAATCAGATGTTACTTTTACTACGGCAGATTCACAGCTGAAGTGGTTTTGAATCGAATCCTGAGTTTGGATTGAACCCAACATGGAGAAGGAATTTCGTTATTTCGTTATTGTCGCATTGGATTGAACAACGTAGCAATTGATTAGCTTGATCATCATTACATTTTTGCATTGTAACTAATCTTCTTAAGTCCTCTAAGTTGTTTCTGCGAATAGCATTTATCATGTCTGATAGACTCATTTTCGGTATCTTCTTTTACTTCTTTATATTCTTTTCAGTTTCTAGAAAACAAACAATAGGTTCATTAATTTTAATAAGTCGCAACAAATAAAAATTAAACTGACCTTATTGTAGGTTATACTTGGAAATAAAACTTTGATTTCCTTAGACTTAACAGCATGTGATTGGAGGTGGCCGTTAAAGAGTTCTGGAATAAGAGGTTACGTCACTTGATTAAAAAAAAAAACGTTTATAAATACTAAATATCGGAGTTCTGGAACAAGAGGTTACAGCACTTGATTAAAAAAAAAATGTGCACGACTCGGTCGTACGAACTTGCTCCTGTATTCCAAATTATAACTCATAAAAAAATTTAATTCGTAAATAAAAATTTAAATTGAAATATCAACCTAAAAAAAAAGATTATGTCATATGATTTCTTAAAAAATTATTGATTTTCCAAATTTTTGTTTTAAAAATCGTCGAAGCGGTTTTTTTTTAATTAATTTTTTGTATATAAAATTTTTCGAAAATGTCTTAAAATTAATTTGGGTATGCGGTATTCAAGAATGTGTGTAACTATACATTTTATAAGCAAATTTCAATTTTTAATATTGATCCGTTTTTGAGATACAGGATTTAAAAAAAAAAGTTTAAAAATATTTTTTTAAAATCCAAAAAAAATTTTGAAATTTTTTTGCATACAAAATATTATTTGAGCAATATAAACATACTTTCAAAAAAAAATTACCATGATCGGACTTTTATTTTTCGGGAAAATCTGATAGCAAAAAACCGGTTCTATGGGCGGTACCGTTTTGGTGCAATACAAAAATATTTTTTTTTTACATAAAATACATCAAAGTTTTAAACAAAAATTTTCGAGGAAGTCTTAAAAAAAATAGTAGGGGCCATTTTTGAGAAAATTGAAACTTTTTGTTTTTGGCCTAAAAAAATCGTATGGTGGCTACCCTAAATTTTGATCTTAAAAAAAATCAAAAAAACGACCCTCGCGAATTCGCTCAAACCTTTCATTTAACTCAGTTTCAAATAAATATTTATTTATCAATGCATTCGAATCACTCTCAGTGATCACTTCATAACAAGATTGGAAAACTACCTACGTTTTACCCTCCAAATACCGCAAAAGTTATTTTCTTCATGCACACATACTCTTGCAGTTAACTTGCTTTTTATTATGTAGGCAACTGTATCTTTATTACAAAAACACGCATACTCTTACAGCTAACCTGTTCCTTTAGTTTGTATTACACGCATACTGTTTCAGCTAACCTGCTCCCTTAGCTTGTAGGAAAATGTCACTTTGACAGCAAGCTTTCCAATCTTGGTATAAGTGATCACTGATCACTCTATTTAAATTAACTATCGTAGTAACCTTTGAAATTTCATTTGATTGATGATTTGAGGATTTTACTTTTATCATTCGTTCTTAGAACTTAGATTTTCATAGAATAATCTTGTTTTCTTTAAAATTAATAAATAATTTGTTTTAGTTCTTTGGTACGCTTCAGTCTTTTAACTTTTTAACTTGAATTTTATTGAATGGGTGTTGGTCAAGTTTGAATCATGAATCAGTTGTCAGTGTGATATTGTTGGGGAAGGTACCCCGTGCTGTGTGTCGTCCGTTGTCTTGCAATAGTTCTTGTTATTTTTTTAATTCGTCGCGTCCTGTCTCAATATACGTCGCGTCGTCCGTCAACTTTACAAGAATTAAAAATAAAAATAAAATAACCATTTATTAATAAAAAAAAATACAATTAAAACCTGACAAACAAAAAATAAACAACCCAACAATATACATATGTACCAACAATAAACCTACTAAAAATCAAATCGCAAGAAAAAATAAAAACAAATAACAGCTAAACAGTTTCACATACAACATTAAAAAAAAAGCAAACACCCAAAACCAGCATCATAACCAACAACAACAACACAAATCAAATTAATAGAAAAAAAGTGGACAAGTGCGAGATAAACTCGCTCGAGGAGGGTTCCGTACTCGATTATTCGACCCTACTCTTTTCAGTTTTGAAGGATATTTAATACAAGGATTAAGATATGAAACCAAACATTTTCTTGAAAATAAAAGCCTCTCTGCCTATTTCCTTACATGACTTCGAAACTGTGTATCTTAAAAATCTGGTAGCAACATTTTCGGATCACTTGTATCTACTCTAGAAAATGTGTACTAAATTTAATTGCAATTAGCTCAGCAGATTCTAAGAAATCGCTTGTGAAAGACGAATAAAAGGAAATTGAACTGATCTTTTAGGATTTAGTTTTCACCTGTGTAAGAACCTTAAAGAGAAACAAAAAATCTGGCCATCGGCAAACAAAACGAAACACAACCTTAAGAAAGGAATAAGGAACTTTATTTTTTGATTCCATTGCAATATTAAAAAAAAAATATATATAACTCGAATAGATTGTCTCTTCTTATATACCAAAGAAGAGTTTAACTTTTAATTAAAATTAAGTCTCATTGTAATACGAATAAAAAAAAAGAAAAAGAAAAGTAATCCCCCGACAAGATTCGAACCTGGCACATCAAGAGCAGCAGGCGAGTACGCTACTATTAAGCTAAAACCACACATGCATTGCAAATTTTTTCGTATTTTTTATCTTTTCTCTTTATTAAATTCGAAACTATTTATCTTAAAAACATGAAAACGACATTTTTAGATTACTACTAATACTAAAATATGTGTACCAAATTTCATTGCAATCGGCTTAGCAGATTCGATGAAATCGCTTGTGAAAGACAAATGAACAGAAAACGAAGTGATATTATAAGGGTTTCGTTTAGACTCTGTGTACGGAACCCTAAAAAGCACCGCCATTCAATAAAAAAAAAAAAACAAAAATACATCAAGGCTACACAGCACATGTGAGTACCCATCCTCCACTTCCCCTATCCTTACAGTTGCATGGCTTAATATATGCATTACACTGCTTTGAGTTTTTTTTTACCCATGCAATCAATGTATGCATGTAATTTGTCATCAACAACGGATGAATAGAGAAATTGCCATTTGAGTTCCAAGGTCGGATCGACTCACGTCACCGCTAAGGCATAACACTAGCGGTGACGTTGATTCGTTAAGAAACCTGTTATTCATTTCATAGTTTTTTCTTAGTTTTTTTGTCCGTTTTGGTTTTAATTTTCTATAAATATTGCAATGATCGAAAATTTCAGAGTAGACTATTGTAATGTTCTTGGGCTACGTACGAATTTTCTTGCTACGTACATCCACACTGTTTCAAACAGGCCAGCTGTTTTGGCGCTAAGTGAAACCCAAGTAGGTGAGAATTCCGATCCTACTGAACTTCTCATTCATGGGTATAGCTTAGTGCCATTATTCTTCCTCCGCCATGGTCTCGCCGTTTACATTAGAAACGATGTCGCTTATCAATTTCTTCCACAATATGGACACTGCTCCGACCCTTTTTTCAATCTCATGTGGTTCAAGTTCACCGTAAATAAGCACATCGTTCACTATTGTTTTCTTTATCGAAGCCCAAATTTGGACAGAGCTTCAACTTTTCGCGAATTTGACGCTCTGTCTGACTCCATCCAAAGAATTGTATCCTTATATCCACACACTGAAATCGTTATTACGGGCGATTTCAATGTACACAATTCTTCGTGGCTTCTCCATTCGGGCCCGACAACACCCGAAGGAATGTGTGCCGAGATCTTTGCTGAGTTTAACCACCTTACTCAGCTTGTCACTGAGCCTACTCGAATATCGGACATCGATGGCCAAGCGGAAAAAGTATCATATCCGCAAATTTCTCGTATCAAACTAATCCAGTTAGAGAAAGAACTCCGAAGAGAACCGTATGGTATGGCAATACGAGAAAGCCAACTGGGACGGTCTCAATAACTTCTTCCGGATCTTAAACTGGTCACTATGCTTCCTCGATAGTGACGTAGACTCCAGCCCAGATATGATTACTAATATGATTATCCTGGGAATGAAAACTTTTATCCCGAATAGGGTTAAAAGCATAAAACGTGCTTTGACTTTGCAAACACTTAGAACACTTAGAAAAAGATTGGGTATTGAAGTTAAACTAAGTCTTTTCATTCTTGACTTTTAAAGCTTAGAAATGTTATTGCTATCGCTTATCATGCATTATTGCAATCCAATTACACCTAAACATCAATGGCGTAAAATTATAGTCCGCTAAACAAACCGGCTTAAACTGATAAAATAGCTCCATGATGTGTTCGACTTTAACTGACAGTCGATTTTTAGTTGATGCAAATTTATCTCTCTTTCATGATGGGTTCCTTCCAAAGCCAATACTTAATTGGGTATAACGGGTGGTGCTCCAGATTCATCGGTTGCTTTCTGCAGGACCAGATTGCGGAGAAGGCAGGATAGCAGACCGGAGTGGCTATGCTGCTGTAGCTCGCTTTTGGTCAGTATTGTTGATTTGGCTGGTCTGAAATCATGTCAATGTTTACCGATCATAATTCTTGCTATTCGATTCAGTCAGATAGAAGTTGTTCAGTGGTCAACAATATAATAAATGCCATCAATAAATCGACGCACATCTTCTTGGACAAATACGAAGCGGTTTCTTGTGAGCCAAATTTGAACTAATTTCAAGCTTTAAAACTAAGTAGTGCCCGTGGCGTGGTGGCTGTTGATCAGAACACGTGGATTCGAATCCTACTCGTGCATAAGCTATAAGTCATGTAGTCTACCAGCATTGTCCATCGCGCCAACAACTGGCAAGAGACGGCAGAACAGAGGACACCAGTGTTCCTTGTTAACCATGATGAAACGAAGCTGGAAAAATTCCTATTGGAAAATGTAAGTGAATTTACTCACAAGAGGACAATAAAAATAATAGAAACTAGCAAGTCTTCAGAAATAAGTTTTCACTCTGGGGTAGTTGGTAGCCCCATTCATAGTCTAACATATGAATGTCAACTACAGTCACGGTAGGCCCCTTTGTGGGAGTTTCAGAGTGGCTGTGGTTGTCGAGAGATTCGTCCTCAGTTATACAGGGTGATTCACGAGCGTTGTGCCAAAAAGCTAGAGCGTAAAGGTTGAGTTGAGACAAGGAAAAAATCGTATGGGAGGGGGGTCTATTCCCCCCGTTTAGCCAGTAGGGGCAATTTTCTGAAAAATTGACTTATTTTGTAAGAAAATATTAAAAATCAACGGCTTCGTTTACAACACCGTGCTATACCTTTCTGGAAAGCGAAAATCTTCTTCTTTCATTTTGTTTTTAAATTAAATTGTTTTAACGAATAGCTTAAAAAATATAAACTTTCAAACTCAAAATGTTCAAAAACAAAAATAACACATTTTTGAAGTAATTTTTTTCAAAATTTTATGTAATTAAGTACTAATTTTGTTTTAAAAATTCAATGCCATTGTTAATTTTTAGTCGAAAACAGAAAACCGGATGTAGACATGTCTTTTCGTTTTTGAGAAATTAAAAAAAAAAACAAAACCACTTTTTCTAAGAAAATCTTTGTTAATTTTTTTTTACCTATCTGGACTTTTGTTAAATTTATTTAACCTTTAACCTTTCTTTTACTATTTGTTTTGTAATTGGAGTTTTATGAGGACTGAATAAAGTAGAAAAGTATTAGATTTTCAGTGGATTAACCATTTTGTTCATTGATAACGTCTGAAAACTGACCTGCAATTTTTTCTTATTATACCTGGGGCTGCGGCCACTTGCCGGCGAAGGGTTCTACCTGCTAGGGGCTTAAGATAATTAAACCGCAATTTTTCTTGAATGAAAAAACAATAAGCAACCTAAAGGTAAATAAAAGGCATAGCATATTTACTAAGCACCCATTTCCAATTAAAATACTAACTCATCAACACATAACAATAACAAACTCATACTCTCGAGAAGAGTTAGCGGACATGCGCTTCTGCTAAGGTTAAGCTAGTTGTCGAGATCGGGAAGCCGAAAGACTTTACGCTGAAAGATATCCCAATAGAGTAGTAGCATGTTTTCAAGAATCCGCTGACGTCTAAGAGAGCACGGAGAGCTAGAAGTGAAAGGTCAATGGCAGACGTTATCAATGAATAATATGATTAATGCAGGGAAAATCCAATACTTTTCTACTTAATTGAGTCCTCATAAAACTCGAATTACAAAACAAATAGTAAAAAAAAAGGTTTATGTTGCATAAATAAATTTAACAAAAAGTCCAGATAGGTAAAATAAATTAACAAAGATTTTCTTAGCAAAAAATGGTTTTGGTTTTTTTTAATTTCTCAAAAACGAAAAGACATTTTTGCACTCGGTTTTATGTTTTCGATTAAAAAATTAACAACGGCATTGAAGTCTTAAAACAAAATTAGTACTTAATTACATAAAATTTTGAAAAAAAATTAGTTCAAAAATGTTTTTTTTTTTGAAAATTTTGAGTTTGAAAATTTATATTTCTTAAACTATTCGTTAAAACAATTTAATTTAAAAACAAAATGAAAGAAGAAGACTTTCGCTTTCCAGAAAGGTAAAGCACGTGTTGTAAACGAAGCCGTTGATTTTTAATATTTTTTTTTACAAAATAAGTCAATTTTTCAGAAAATTGCACCTCCCGGCTAAACGGCCCCTCCGATACGATTTTTTTCTTGTCTCAACTCAACCTACACGCTCTAGCTTTTTGGCACAACGCTCGTGAATCACCCTGTATAGATCGAAAAACATTTACCAGTATGGTTTCTTCATGGAATGACGAATATTAAGTGCGATGGAATAGAACGCATACAAATGTTTGATATTCGGCGAATTTCAAACAGAGTGCCGGCCGTCACCCAGATAAGGTCCCAAGTGAAATGGTTCACCTTTCGGATTAAGGCTTAATTGCTAGGTGCTGACGTAAGACTAAATCACTAAATATATTATATAATTTTTCCAAGCAGCACTGAAATCTTCAAACCTTTTTTTGTCATATAAACCATTTTGCTCGTACATATACAAACTAAAACAAGGAAAGTCTGTTAAACATAAGAATTAAAAGAAATCTTCACACAAACCAAACTAAGCTGAGAAATAAATCTGTGGCAATAAGACAGAGTAGCTTATGTTGACATAAGCGATTTTTGAGTTTTTAATGGATTGTTCATAAGCACTTTGAAATCTACATTTCTGTCTTACCCCCATTTAAAATGATCTCTCCGTTGCAAAGATATCGTACGTTTCATAAACGCTTATGTTTTAATGCCATACATTGCATTCGACAGAAAAGCTTATGTTATTTAATTCTCTTATGTCTTCCAAATTTAGTTATTATGATTTAACAGAAACGCTTATGTCGTATGAAATATTTTTTTTTATTTTACTTTGAAAGCGATGTTAAAATCAATAAAATAAATAATAAATAAATTAACCAGCTTAATTCGAGTTTTTTGAGGAAACTTTTGTATACTTAAATTTCTTTGCTAAATTTTAATTGTATTTTAAAAGACATAAGCTCTTTTGTAAAAATTAATAAAATCACAAATCAGATATATTAGGTTTGATAGAACCCTTATGTCTACATAAGATATTCTATCGAATGCATTTTTTCAAACAACACTTTAGATAAAAATCCATTTTTCTCGAAATCAAGTTTTTTGACATAAGCTACTCTGTCATATTGCCACAGAAATAATAACACACAATTGCAATTCAAGAAAGTTTTTTTTTTACTTTACATATTATAATATTTATGAGTGTTTCTCAATAATTTTTATTTATTGAAATGGTGCACCCGCGAAAAGTTCGGCAAGTAATCCCTCCCCCGGTTGGCGGGTTTGACGTGAGTGTGCGACATCTTCTGCAGGGTTGGCATTGATTTCCAAAACTGCAAGGAATAAGCCGAGCAAAACGCAGAAAATGAGGGAACGCATTTTAATTATTAATTGTTAATTATTGTTTGGTAAGAACACAAATGTTTAACTGTTAACTTTTGAAAATACGTTCCTGCTTTTATACCTAAAAAATACTGTATCCAATGACACGAAAATAGAATGCTAACTGCTCAACACAGTCGAATAAATATTTATACTTTCGCATTCACGAAATGAATTTTTGTTATTTGTTTGGTTGGTGTCAAATATTGAAACAAACTGCTACCAAAAACATGCATAATCTTGGATTCTAGAATATTTTATACATGCATGACAAAAAGGCTTAAAAAATGGAATTTCCAGCAAGTGTTCAGCTTGTTTTTCGCCGAACATTGTTGATTTGGCTGTTGTGAAATCATGTCGGTATTTGCCCATTATAATTCTTGCATATTGAACGGCCATCCGATCTTGTCAGATGAAGATATGCAATACTCAACACAGTGGCACTTCTAGGAATTCATTTTGGTGGGGGTCAAGCGGCTCAAAAAGTCAGTCATACAAACAAAAATTTCCAATTCTTAATTGAAAGACTAAGAACTTATCTGTTTTTTCGATAGCCATAAGAAAAAATTATGTTTTAAAATGTGGCTTTACTTATACCGTTGGTTAAAGTCCTACAAATTCAACATTGAGATGCATGAACGAAGTTTGAAAACACATACTTCTTGTGTCGAATCTGTCCGTGACAAAAACTAAAATCGTTGTTGACATTCGTTACAAAATGCATTTGTTTTTGGTAACTACGACCAAAAAAAGGAACACTTTCCTTGGATTTCAACTTCTTAAAAAAGATTATTCTGTTGAACCAGATGGATTCATCTTTGAAATCAGGTAATTTTTTGCAATTTGGAAGAGTGCCTTTATAAATCCCGGATTGTATGTATAAAAATGTGATAAGACAATACTTGTAATTTTAGACCGATTTCTAATTTTTTATGTATTCCAAAAATTTTTGAGCAAGTAGTGGATGAAAATTTGGCATTTAACTGTATGAAATGCAAAAACGATCCACTGTCACAAATCATGGTTATTTTTTTTTTTTTTTGAATAAATCTTTAAAGGCTTTGCAATGTGGCAACGAAGTCGATTGTGTTTACACGGACTTCTCGAGGGTTTCTTACCGACTATCTCATGAGATTTGCAATTATAAATTAATGTCTTACGGCTTCACACCTTTTTTGATTACGTGGATTGTCTCTTACCTTGAAAAAAAGTATTCTTCTTCTTCTTCTTCTTCTTCCACGACCAGGGCCTCATCCAACAAACGTCTCCAGCCAGGGGGTCGATTCCCGATCTGTGAAACTGTGAAATGATAAGTTTTATCACACTTTCACAATAAATTCGATTCTGGATCTGTGAAAAAAATCAAAACAAACTTCAAAACTTTTCATCTGATAAATTTCTTTTCACAGCTATATTATTTTGTGAAAAGAAATTTATCAAATGAAAAGTTTTGAAGTTTATTTTGATATTTTTTCATACAGAATTTATCATTTAGTACTTTTTAGTACAAACAAGTTAGAGAATCGCACAAAGCGAGTTTGTGAAAACAAAAAATGAAAAGTCTCTATGAAAACTACAATGATAAATTTTTTATCATTTCACATTATCACAGATCGGGAATTGACCCCCAGCTCGGTCCTCCAGTTTCGCACGCCAAGTTGGTTCAGGTCCTCTACCACCTGTGTGCTCCACCTGATCCTGAGTCGCGGTCTTCCTCTTCTGCGACGTTCTTCCAGGTTGGATTCGAAGACTCTACGAGCCGGAGCATTATTTTCCATTCGCTCTACATGACCCAACGATCTAAGTCGTTGGACCTTAACTTTTCTGGCTAGGTCAGTGTCGCTGAACAGCTCGTACAGTTCTTGATTGAATCTTCGTCCCCATTCTCAATTTATGCAAACAGGACCTAAAAACCACTCGAAGAAGTTTTCTCTCGAAGCAGTCCAAAGCGTTTTTATCGGATGTTGTCATGGTCCATGAACCGGCATGATGAGGGTTTTGTAGAGTGTCACTTTAGTTGCTCCGGAGAGGACTTTACTACTCAATTGCCATATCTAAGTCCAAAGAAGCAGCGATGGACAAGAGTGATTCTTCGTTTGATTTTAGCGCTGGTGGTGTTGTCTGAGTTGATAGCGGATCCTATAGGTAGACGAAGTCCTTCACTACCTCGAAGTTAAATCTGTCTATGCTGATGTTTGCTCCAAGACGTCGATGTTGGTTGTCCTTTCTTGTTAACAGCATTAACTTGGCCTTGCTCTCGTTAACCGTTAGACCCATCTTCCTGGCCTCCGTCTCAAGACTCACGAAGTCTCCACTGACATCACGTTGTGTTCTTTCAATTATGTCATTGTCGTCTACGTATCCAAGTATGTAGGTGGACGGACTTTTGAAAGATTGTTCCTCTGGTGTTGACGTTGGAGTTTTGCACAATTTTTTCAAGAACGATGTCGAAGAAATCGCATGACAACACATCGCCTTGTGTAAAATCTTTTTTGACATCAAATGCTTCCGTTAGGTTTTTTCCGACCATGATGGAACAGCGTGAGTTTTCCATTGTAATCTTGTACAGACGGACGAGTTTTTCTGGGATGTCAAAACTAGACATTGCTCTATATAGTTGGTCTCTACAGACGCTGTCATACGCGGCCTTGAAGTCGATGAAAAGGTGGTAGGTATCGATTTGAAGTTATCACCAGCTGCTTTGTTGAGTTCGGTGGCTAGCCTGTCTGCTCCAGCGGCTTTGTGCGACTTAAGTTTAGACATCGCTATCTTCACTTCGTCAAGGTCGGGTGGGTGGAATTGTTGGCCTGCTGCACCCAAATTGAATGGTTCTGAATTGCTGGCGGAGTTTTGCTCGTCATCGCCATTATACAGCTTAGAAAAGTGGTCTTTCCATATCCTCAGCACTGACTGTCGTTCCACTACGATGTTCCCATGATGGTCTCTACAGGCTTCGGTTCAGGTTGTATAAGAAAAAAGTATTATAAGGTTAAATTCGAACCCGACAAAGTGCCAAACGGTGACCTCCTCATCTTCATCCCATGACTATATCAATTGACACCACATTTTAACGCGTGTTTCAACTGTTAACGACCTTGGAGTTCTTTTTAAACCTAATTTAGATTATTCTGAGCACATTTACGGCATCGTAAATAAAGTTTTATCAAACGGTAGTCAGAAGTATTCCGCGATCGCAATGTCACTAATGTTTTATACAACAGCTTGGTTCGTCTCAATTTGGAGTATAGGTATGCATCGCAGGTGTGGTATGATATTTATATCGAAAGATTGGAATCATTGCAACGAAATTTCACTCGTTTTTAGGGTTCCGTAAGTATTCAGTAGTAATCCAAAAATGTTGTTTTCATGTTTTTAAGATAAATAGTTTCGAAGTTATTAAAGAGAAAAGATTAAAAAATACGAAAAACGTTCCTTATTCCTTTCTTACTGTGGTGTTCTTACACAGGTGAAAACGAAAACCCATAAGATCAGTTCGTTTTCTTTTTATTTGTCTTTCACAAGCGATTTCTTAGAATCTGCTAAGCTGATGGCAATTAAATTTGGTTCACATTTTCTAGAGTAGATAGAAGTGATCCGAAAATGCTGCTACCAGATTTTTAAGATACACAGTTTCGAAGTCATTTAAGGAAATAGGCAGAAAGACTATTCAAATTATTTTCCAAGAAAATGTTTGGTTTCAAATCTTAATCCTTGCATAAAAAATCCTTCAAAACTGAAAGAAAGTAGGGTCGGATAATCAAGTACGGAACCCTCCTCGAGCGAGTTTATCTCGCACTTGTCCACTTTTGGTTAATGGTTTCAGTGGATTGATACCTTAAATTTCCTGCAAACACTTCAACAGAGAAGAAATAATAATGACACAGTCTTTTTTCATAAAATTATAATTGGAGTCACTTATACTGAGCTTCTCTGTAAAATTCTGTTCTGATATCGAGGGGGTGATTTCTTCGTAGTCAGGATACAAGATCTGATTAAGATCCCTATTCACTTTTTGATTTTAATTTAATGTTAATTTTGTCATGGTTTTTGTTTATTTCATGTTAATTATTTATGTGTGCTGTTGTATTTGTTATATAGTTTCGTTAAGTGGCTAGTAACAACTAACACCCCACTAAGTGATGAGCCGGTGGTATAACACAGTTCCTGTGTTGGCAAACTATTGGTCGTAAAATGGTGTTTGATATAGCAAGTCTATACGACCTCTCTGATAGTATGTAGGAAACAAAAAATCATAAATAAATAAATTCAAATAGGAAGGAGGTTTGACCACTACATTCTATATTGCTTCAAAAATGGGCATCTCTGCTGATGTTTTAAAATGTTGTAAACTTATTAAGAAAGGGCTACATTCAAACGATGTCAAATTTGTCAACTTTAAAATATGTGTGACGTTCTCTTAAACGATGCATCCGTTTGGCCCTATGGTGTCAGAGTTAAGCAATTTGTTGATTTTTTAAAAAACTACAAAACCGCCTCAATACTACAATCAGCTACATAATGCCTACCAATATGAATGCCTTAGAAGAGGATTATGTTTGTGGTGCTACAAATGTCAAGGATATATTTATATCTAGTTCTAGTTCGCTCATTTTTACTTGCGACAAGTAGAATATATGACAAGTTTTGGATGATTGTCTGTCTTTCTGTAAACGCACCTGCAGCCTTAACTTTTGGTCCGATTGACTTTAAACTTGAAAATTAGAGGTTTGAGCGAATCCGCGTGGGTCGTGTTTTTTTTATTTTTATTTAAGATCAAAATTTAGGATAGCCACCTTACAATTTTTTTGGCCGAAAATCAAAAGTTTCAATTTTCTCCAAAACGGTACCTCTCATAGAACCGTTTTTTTTTTGTTATAAGTTTTTCTCGAAAAACAAAAGTCTGATCACCGTACTTTTTTTTTGAAAGTACGTATAACCCTATTGCCCAAGTAATGTTTTGTATTTTTTAAAAATACTTTTAAACTTTTTTTTTCAAAATTCTGTATCTCAAAAACGGATCAATAGTTAAAACCGAAATTTATTAATAAAATGTATATTTAAATATTCTTGAAATGCTGCATACCCAAATACATTTTTTAGGACATTTTCGAAAAATTGCTCCAAATAACTCGTAAAATTACGGCAAATGAATGTCAATCTGCCGCTTATGTAAGGCATGCTATATGTAATGGGTAATAGCGTATTTGCTTTCTGGTCAAAATGAATGAGTGTGATTTTATAAATTTTTTTCTGAGTGATTTTGGACTTTTCTTAATTTCTCGAAAACAAGAACACATTTACGCATGCGGTTTTCTGGTTCTCACTAAAAACATTCAACAGCATTTAATTGTGAAAAAACTGAGTAGGTACTCAATTAAGTTTCAAAAAGAAATTAGTTCGAAGTTGAAAAAAAAAGTTAAAAATTTCAATATTTTCACTTTGAAGATGAATTTTTGGAAAACTATTCCTGAAAACAGTTTTATTTAAATGCAAAATGAAAGGGGTAGGTAGATACTTCTTTGCTTTGCAAGTAGGTATAACACGGTATTGTGGGAAAAGCCGTTGATTTTTAATATTTTTTTGAAAAATATGTTATAAAATCACCCCTGCTGTTAGCCTGCTGTTAGACCCCCCTTTCCATATGATTTTTTTCTTGTCTCAATGCAACCTACACACTCCAATTACCAAAAACACCGCTCGTGGATCACCCTTAATAAACAATGGGCCCTATCGGGAATCTCCCAAGAAATTTTATTTCCCAAGAAAAATTTCATTCCCAAGAAACATTTCTAGTTATCGTGAAACTTCTTCGAAATGATTTTTTCCCAGGGAAAAAACTACCAACTTTAAAAACAAAATTATTTTCGAAAATCAATTTTGACAGAAATATTTTTATTCATTTCTTTTTGCTTGGAATAATTTTTGTTTTGTTTGACAATTTTAGTGTGATGGTTCATTAAATTGCATAGCAAAGGATCTCTAAATGAGGAAGAAATACAAATAAATAAAATCAGTTTGATCGAAGATTGTTGTTTACTTTTTCTGCGGAGTTCAATTCCGACCTTATTGATAAGAAAACATCCGATTCCTTCACAGCAACGAACTCTCTCGTTCGCGTTTAGTTTGTTAAACTTGTACAATGTAGAAGTCTATTGCCTCAGTGCCGGCCGTCCGGTCCTAACTCTTCCATTGATAATTAAAATGCAAAGGATTTCTATTATTCCCGATGAAAGAGTAAACACAAACAAATTCAATCAGTAGGATCAATGCTTGGATTCAAACTTGGGGGCGCATGTAGATCAAGGGATCAATGAGGTTATGTTTTCATTGTAAAAACAGTTTTTTTCGTAGCAAACAGCGAGTATATGCGGCGGCTTCGCCGCTCAAGGGGTTTTAACCCTCGATGTGTAGTGCACGACTCTGGCTACGCTAGCAAACAGCGAGTATATGCGGCGGCTTCGCCGCTCAAGGGGTTTTAACCCTCGATGTGTAGTGCACGACTCTGGCTACGCTAGCAAACAGCAAGTATATGCGATTTTGTTTAATTAATTAAAAATAGAAATATTATCGTCCTAGAAAAAATAAAACTTGATTTGTTATTTATTTTCAATTAACTAACTAATAATATCATTGGCACCTTCAAATTCCCGATACCTAGTAAGAAATGAGAGCCCAAACTTGTTCTGGAGAGTAGGTATAATTACGAAGTAATTCCTAACCGCCAATGGAAACATCCGCTTTCTTCGCAATACGAATGTCCTTTTCGATTGTTAATCCTGTTCAAGTCTCTTGCCTCAGAGTGTAAAATATTGTCTTGTATAGAAGGGTTTTTATTTTTATGGCTTAGTTGATCTATTAAATAGTTGCTCTCAAGATGACTTCCTCGTTGTAGAATGTGGTGTCACATTGTACATCAAAGTGATTTTGTAGTCGCTTTAAAATTGATCGATTCATATTCTCAACTTCACCATTGGCCTGTGACCAGTATGAAGGTGATTTTATCAGATCAATGTTGTTAATACTGCTATAGCCCTTAAATTCAACACTCACAAACTGCCGACCATTATCTGCATTTATAAATTTAAGACATCTCAATCTTCTGAAATCCATTGCAAACCATTGCCAGGGGCCGGTCCGAAAAATCATAGGAACTTGTGGGTGCGGCCTTGAAACTTAAAGAAAATCTCAACACAGTTTCATGAATGATTCGACCTCTCTATCCATTTCTATTTTTCCTGGATGACCTTTGTGCCGGTGCTCGGTGTTGACAAGTCTCGAAATACGAATTAAAATGTTTCCCAATAATTGCACAGTTCAAATCGAAATGGAAATAACTTATGTATGTTTAGTACTAGCTGTCCAATCATCTTTCTGTCATTGGCGTTTTCATTCACCACCTCACTCATCGTAAGCACACGGGGGAGTCTGCATCCTGAATATTGCATAGTCTTGGAAAAAGAAAATGCTGTATTACCATTCCAGCCTGATCGACAATTTTTAAAGGACTATAACTGAAGAACTCATTTTTCATTCCTAGCAGTTGGTTTTGAAGTAGGCCGTAAAAAATGCTCCCACAGGTTTGTGCTTTGTGGTCTATTCAAGCAAGATAATAATAAAATCGTTTTACCTACTCCTCAAAATAAATCCAAACTCTCTTTTTATGTCTGCAAATATCTCCTTTCCACTCGAGAAAGGATTTTGCTTGCCATTTCTCAATCAAAATGAATGGGAAAAAACTCCAGAGAAATAACGAGAAATTTCCCATGGGAAAAGTGTTCATGATCGCAATAAATTTCTAGGGGAATTTCGAACATCGTTCACGATACGAATTTTCCGAACGTGGGAAATATTTCCAGAGAACTTTTATTCACGATACAAGTTTTCCGAATGTGGGAAATATTTCCAGGGAAATCTCATTCCCGATAGGGCCCAATATAAGCAATTACTTCCCCCGAATGAAATGTTTCTGATTTTAAACAACTTAAAAAACAAAAAATTTGAAAAAAAAAATGTCCAAACCCGAGCTGTTTCTGAGGACTTTCTGAAAACGCCCTTTTTTGAGCTTCATTGACTCCACTTAAGGTGATTTTCCGAAATAATAATTTCTTTCAGATGAAGTTGACATTGTGTTTTCCCCATAGAAGGTAGGTATAGAATGAACAATTAATAATGCCTCTAGGAATCCTGTTCCTGTAAGTACTAGTAAGACTTAATTCACGAAGGAAGTAGGTTAAGTAGGTACTAAATTTCAGAGTGAGTTTCTTTAACTTATTTGCCATGACGGTGTAATGAGCGCATCCATCTCCAAATTCCTATTAAGACTGGTGGTGGTGGATGGTAGTCCTTAGAAAAACCTACAAATACCGAAGCATCTTAAACGATTGGCTGGTTTGCGAAGAGGAGTTTCAGAAAGAAAATCGAAATGAATGCACTATTTAATTTTTCAAACATTTTCGAAATTTTGTCGATTTTTGTTTTTTTGACATAAGTCAGATTCAGTTGAATGTCATTGTCATATGTTTTGTTGTATGTTTTCTTGACGTTTATGCGATGATATTTCCGTGCGTTCAGCGTGTAAACAAATCTGTAAGGGCTCAGTTATAGCTATCAGTAAAATCCATCAGTAAAAATTTTGTTTTGCTATTTTGAATACTTTAATCTTATATTTTTAGGAAAATTTTGATGAAATAAGTTGAAAATACTTGTCGACTATTTTTTTCAAAAAAACCAATGCATTTAGTGTTAAATATTATTAACAAATCCATTTTATAAATTTTACTGATGAAATTTCATTTTACTGAACAACTGACTGCCAAATGTAAAAAAAAAATCCATTTGGTTTTACTGATGGCGTTTCATTTTTTTACTGTTCCGGTGCCATCATTCAAAAAATTACTGATGAGATGAACAGTAAAAACGAAATTGTTTGCGGCGGGAAGGTGTAAATTTACTGATAGTTATAAACGCTCATCAGTAAAAAATTTCAGATTCCAGATGTTTCAATTTTTACTGATGGATTTTACTGATAGCTATAACTGAGGCCTTAGGAAGGGTTCTCGTACGCGATAGAATTAACCTTAAAGGAAATTCTATTCACAGAGGGGGACTTCTGAGTGCTTTCGCGTTTTAAACGGCAATCATGTTTTTGGTTTAAGTCGAGTGGGTTTAAGGCCAGTCTTGTTAGGTTTGTAGTAGGTAATTTAGTCTGTTTTAAGTGGTTGAGTAGTGTGCCAGTCGAAGAAGCAAATCAGTGTAGTGGTGTCTTAAACAGAGAAAAAAAAAGGAAATCGCCGACAAGAGAAAAAACTACGAGCAAAACTAAGTGGTGCAAAGTTTAAATACGGGGTGAGTTTTTGTTTGATTTTTATAAGTATGAATTAGGTGCCGCAATAACTGCAAGTCAAGAAAAAAGCTGCGTAATAAATCGTGTAGCGGTCGCTCACGGTACCGGCATACATAAAATTAACCTTGAAGCAGACTAAGGGCAAACGGCCACCACTGTAAGAACCAACGTATAAGGTCAGAACTTTTAATCCTATTTTAAACCAAATAAGAAGTATTTTTGCGGCACCCTATAAAATAAAAAAAAAGATATTCGATATTCTATCATCGAATTGTGACGAATATTGAATATTGAAGTTGAAAGTAAAGGCAAACCAAAGTCTTTTGAAGCCAGCAGCCATAACTGGAAGAAGCGCCTGAAGGCAGACTACGAAAGTGCCGTTGCATACTTACCAACCCAATTGTTTTTTTTTTTTTGAATTTTGAATATTTGCTGGCGGTTATTTTTCTTGATAATTTAACCTTTATTTTAAAACTTTTTTTTTGTAATTTTACCATATTTTGTCGGTGACTCGGAGTTGGTTCGACCGTTTGGGCGTGGACGTGCCATTTTCGTGGTACGGCTCTCTCTGACCGACCGCCCCAGTTTCCCCCGTTTCCTCAGTCGACTAGATTTCTTCCCCCCTTTTTGAGCGTTCGTTAGGAAGGGTTAATACAAACAGGCCATTGGCCTTCGCGGGTTCAAAATCGGGTGGGACCGGAGTGAAATCGATCCACAAAGCCGTCAGGAGGCCGGAATCGGCAAGGCTTGCCTTCCTAATATAGGAACGCCAACCTCGCCAAGGAGACACAAAGGTCACCCGCGGAAGTGTCCAGATCTGGAAGGGTTGAACGATCCTCGAGTTCGCTTTTAAATTAATTATTTATTTTCTTTTTCATTGATTCGAACTAAATTTTAATTCATTTTATTAGTTTAATATCAAATTGAATAGTCTATAAGTACCTTTTTTTTTGTTTTGTTCGTTACTTTTTTCATTTTTCTTTATTGTTAGTTTGTTATTATAACTTTCAATTTTAATGTTTAATCGTCTAGGTTTAGTTTCTTTTAAATAAATGTACAACCGTCCAGGCAATCATATTGCGTTTTTGTTGGTCCGTTGAAACCGACGGCATGAACTGTTTAGGTGAACATTTCAGGGGAGCGTGGACGACAAAGTATATGCTGTCATCTAGAAAGGACACCCAACACCGACGTTTTGGACAAAATGTCACGATAGACGCATATAATTTCGAGGTAGTTAGGGACTTTGTATACCTTGGCTTCGCTATCAACACGGACAACATCAGCGCCGAGATCAGACGAAGAATAACTCTTGCTAATCGCTGTTTCTTCGGGCTAAGAAAGCAATTGAGCAGTAAAGCCCTCTCCCGAAAAACTAAGGTGACGCTCTATAAGACCCTCATCATCCCCGTCCTGCTATTAGTAGGGGAGCCCAGGATGGGATTTCGCGCGTTACTCGAGCGCGTCAGATTATTATATGGGGAGAAACCTTGCACTATGTTATGTGAACCTACCAGATATGAACGGTTAAATTTGTTGCGTTCGATCAGGGCAGCCCGTCAGATTAGTAAAAAAAAAAATCGATGGTCGGAAATACTCGAGCGCGTCAGATTTTTAGAATATACGTTAAGTATAACGCAAAAAGTGAGTATTTCAATAATCTGACAAATTCAGTGTTGCAAAAGCAAATGGGAGCGTTCCAAATCTGCAAAAAAAAACCGTTAGCTCGAAATACTCGAGCGCGATTGGTTTTTCTTCCATCTTAATGGAAATTTTATGAGGATTATGAAAAACATATAATCTGACAATTTCCGTGTTGCGATGTAGCGTAAATAGTCATTAAAGCATTTTAGAGGTTAGATGCTGAGATCAGTGCTTTCTCTCATTTGCTCTCATTTTTTTTCTCTCGCAAACTTCCCACGCCATTGTATTTGTAAAATTTTTATAAGTCCTATAACCAGTGTTTCCGCTGGTTTAAAATATTTCCGAGTCCCAGAAACTTGATAAATGAGTCATTAAAAAAAAATTTCCAATAAATTTTTTTTTTTAACCATTTTTGTTTTTAATTTTTAGTATTAAAGAAAAAATGTATCAGAAACATAAATTAATTTTGATATTAAAATATTATGTACTTGGCTAAGCATTTTACAGTTGCAAGATCAAACATTTGTGATTTTAAAAAAATCGGAAAACAATTCATAAAAATAATTTCAATAACTTATAATAAATTAAGATAGATTTACTAAGTATTTGTATGTCATTATTTTTTAAATTGTCAGATTAAGAAAATGCAACGGTATATTTGTCAGATTATCATTTTGGGTGTATAAAACATCAAGTACAACACACTGTATAAAAATCTGACGCGCTCGAATATTTCAAGGTCATGTTTTTTTTTTTACATTTTTAAAAATCTGTAAAAAGTGTCGGTCTCATTCAAATCGTCAGTCATTAAAATAGGACACTTAATTGAGTTCAATTTACGTCCCCTCCAAAAATCTGCCACGCTCGAATAACTGTAATTTTGTTTTTGTTTTTTTACCAAGTTAACAGCCCCTTACAGCTAAATGCAACATTCTTTCCGTCAGATTATTATATACCCGTTATCAGAAAGCCAAAGTGAATATATACTATGAATATCTGACGCGCTCGAGTACTTAAATGTAACGGTTTTTTTTTGCATTTTCAAACGTGTTTGCACGCTAATCGCAACACCGTTATGAAAAAATTTAAACGCACATTTTTAACTTAGACCACAATCTTCAAAACGCGATAGGTCCCGTTGACGCTCAAGTAACTGCAAATTAAGCATCTCGGGCTCCCCTACTACAATGAAGTGAAAACTGCTGTTAAAAGTATGGTGGCCACTAATGGACAGAGAAGTCGAATCATTCGTGAGATTGTGTTGAGATTAGGCGTGTTTTTTTGGCATCGCTATCTGCAGCCAAATTCGATTTCCCGAAAAACGTATCCGCAGTTGCCCATCCGCAGCTGTTTTATTTTATTTTTAAGTTGGTAGACTTGTCTAGCTGTCAGATAATTTGTTATTTTGGTTTTGCTTTCGGATAAGTTTTTGACATATTGGGGTATGTTCGTAGAGTGTGAATTTTGATAAAAATCAAGATTCAGATTTTTGAATCTCGAATCCATTTTTTTCAATCTCAAGTCTCAAATAGATCGTGAAATCTGAGATTTTTCTACTTTTTCCTCACTTCACCAACTCGTTTAGCTGCCAGATTCACAAATTTGACTCGACTCTAAAGATATGACTACAACGAGCACTTCTTGTAAAAATCCAAAAAGTGAAAATTTTCAAACTCATTTTGTGACAGTTTGACAAAATTTAAAGTAAAGGGGCTGACCCATAGAATCCGTAAATCCAGCAGCGTCGACGTATACGTTGTTGTCAACGTATTTGCCGGACAGAACCTTCCCATAGAATACGTTGTATACTTTGACAGTTTCATTTGCTTGGTGTAAAACTTATTCACAAAACCTCAAATCCGAACAAAAAAAATTAAATTAAAACATTAAAATTGTGTCAAAATGATACTTTTGCACAAAGTTTTGATCATTCATTGCTTTTCCTTGCTGCTGTGGAAACATATTGGGGGCTATCGGGAATCTCCCAAGAAATTTTATTTCCCAAGAAAAATTTCATTCCCAAGAAACATTTCTAGTTATCGTGAAACTCCTTCGAAATGATTTTTTCCCAGGGAAAAAACTACCAACTTTAAAAAACAAAATTATTTTCGAAAATCAATTTTGACAGAAATATTTTTATTTATTTCTTTTTGCTTGGAATAATTTTTGTTTTGTTTGACAATTTTAGTGCACGTCCGCAATTGCCTTCTTTAAGATGTCTCTTGGAGCTGGGCTGTCGTGGCCAAGATAGGAGGATATGAGCCAGTAGGTGGCTTTATCCGTTGTTAAGACAGCGGTGGTGGTGTATTGTCGCTGCAATTGAGGAATAAAAATACATTTAAGTCATTTTTTACTAACATGCTACATGCATGACCTTGGTTCACCTTTCTCCGATGCATACAATAGCTTATAGCCAGGAGTCCTGAGGCCTCTGATGATGGAGATTGAGACCCACGGCTCCTGTATCAAGACGATGTCTTCCTTGTTTCTATGCAATCGGAGTACCAGGTTGTTTGCAGCCATGATGGCGTGATGGAGATTAATCTGAACTAATCGCAGCATTGCTACTTTTAGTCAGATCAACCTCCACCACTGTTTTATCGGCGTTTTCATCGTCTGAGGAGGAATGAAGTAGGGCTTCCTCACTCAGAGTGATTCCTAAGGTAGAGTCTTCAGTATCCATGTTGGAGTTGCTGTCGACTATAGGGTTAGCCTCCACGTCGGATGGCTTGTTTGGGGCTATGGAAGTCGATGGTTCCACTTGTGGTGTTACATCGACTTCCATTTTTGGGGGTAGCGGCGTTTCCTTCCGCTGAAGGGGCTGTGTCTGGGAGAGGCCCCGGATTCTCCTCGATGACAGATAAAAATCTGAAACCGAGGTGAGCCTTGACGTCTGCCCATTGATCATGAGAGATGTTACCATCCACATGACTCCTGTCAATGACCGCGGCTATGATCTTGCCTTTGAGCGCGTTGCTGAAAGAAAGATCTTTATTGAAGGCTGTTGTGCTGCTGGAATGCACTTTCTGCCTTTTCGCTTCAGGCTTGTCGCCCTCGAGAGACCTATATTGCGCTTTGACGTTGAGTCGCTGCCGGTCGGTTTGGTATTTCTGCTAAGAAAGCCACTAGCCCACTCGAGTTTTCGCGGTTGCACCGGGGTTCTTTCCGCCGCCGCGCCGGTATGACACCGACTGCGGCTAGAATCTTCATATTGCATAGTCTTGGAAAAAGAAAATGCTATATTACCATTCCAGCCTGATCGACAATTTTTAAAGGACTGCATCGGAAGAACTCATTTTTTCATTCCTAGCAGTTGGTTTTGAAGAAGGCCGTAAAAAATGCTCCCAAAGGTTTGTGCTTTGTGATCTATTCAAGCAAGATAATAATAAAATCGTTTTACCTACTCCTCAAAATAAATCCAAACTCTCTTTTTAGGTCTGCAAATATCTCCTTTCCATTCGAGAAAGGATTTTGCTTGCAATTTCTCAATCAAAATGAATGGGAAAAAACTCCAGAGAAATAACGAGAAATTTCCCATGGGAAAAGTGTTCATGATCGCAATAAATTTCTAGGGAAAATTCGAACATCGTTCTCGAAACGAATTTTCCGAACGTGGGAAATATTTCCAGAGAACTCTTATTCACGATACAAGTTTTTCGAATGTGGGAAATATTTCCAGGGAAATCTCATTCCCGATAGGGCCCATTGAGTTGACTGTTCGTTAAACTTATTTGTAAACGGATCAACGGACGCAAAAAGTAGAAAGTTAGCCAACTCTATCCGTCGTATCCGTCACATGCATTGCTTATGGGACGAGTTCCATAAGAACATGTATATTCTATTGTGCTGTCAGTTGAAAACGTCAACGCTAACGGACTGACGGATTCTATGGGTCGGTCCCTTAATATGATGCAGAAAGATTGTTTGTTGATGTCAAAAACAATTTTTGTAGTTTTTTTTTCCAAATTCAAATGGCGCTACAAAAAGTGAAAAAAGTGGCCGTTGTAGTTATACCTTAAATCTCACAAATAGAAAACGACATTACAGAAGAAAAATATTAAACTCCATAGAGCAACTATGTGTGACTCGTTCCTTGATTTGTGCGTTCCAATTTAAATTAAAAATAATCTTAAATAAAAGAACGCACTTAAAGTGCGTTGCACTTTGCGAACACAGCCTTCGAGACTCTTTGAGTTATCCAATTATCCGAGTTACCAACCTAAGAAATTCAATTTTTCTCCGATCGAGTATCGATACTCGAAAAAATGTCAATTTTTTATCCGCAGCCAGATTTAAGTTTAAGTTTTATCCGCAGCTGCGTGTTGTATTTGTAATACATGGAAGCTCCCACTGCAGATACGGATAGCTATGCCAACAAAAAACGCCTATTGTCTTTTGGTTTCAAGGCCGAACCCACCAGTGCCTATGATTGTCCGGACGGCCGCCCCTGGCAACGCGTTGCGATCGATTCCAGAAGATTGATTGATTGAATTTAAGGGCTATTGCAATATTAACAACATTGATCTGATAACATCACCTTCTTACTGGCCAGAGGCCAATGGTGAAGTTGAGAATATGAATCGATCAATTTTAAATCGACTACAAATCTCACGAAAATGGAAGCAAGAACTATACATAAAATCACTTTGATGTACAACGTGACACCATACTGTACAATGAGGAAGTCACCTTCAGAACAACTATTTAATAGATCAACTAAGCCATGAAATCCCTTCTATAAAAGACAATATTTTAGACTCCGAGGCAAGAACAATAAAAAAGGACATTTGTGGTGCGAAGGAAGCGGATGTTTCTTTTGACGATCAAGACTCACTGCGTAATTTTACTCCCCAGAACAAGTTTGTAGCCAAGCTTCGATCCTACTGATTAAATTTTTTTGTAAAGGGTCACTTAGGTAATGTCTGATTTGACAGATAATTAGTTTTATCCTTCCGCTAAACGAATATGGTTGTGTATGCGTTTGAACAACGCTGGGAGATATGCGACATTACTTTGAAAATCATGAAAATCATCTTTTCAGATGAAGCTCATTTTGATCTTGGCGGGTATGTAAACAAGCAAAATTATCGCATTTGGGGCACAGAAAACCCACACGTATGCATTGAAAAGCCGATACATCCAAAACTAGTCACTGTTTGGCGCGGCTTTTGGTCCAGAGGCATCATTGGGCCATTTTTCTTCTTATTATTATCATATTCTTCAGTTGATAAGCCTGTTGCTCGATAGATAATATCATTTTCAAACTCCACTTTCGCTAAGTTCTTGGCCATGCTTACCCTTGCAGCTTTTACATTATTTGCCTCTTCAGCTTGAATAAATTCAGTTAAGTCGTGAATTAACTTGCATGACTCTTGTCCCTTTATTTTTGCTATAAAGTTGTACATCCATTCTTTGTTAAAAGAACAATTTTCTCTCAGTACTTTTTGTCTAGGAAATAAGCTACCAACGTGAACTGATAATTCTTCCGCAATGACTTTTAATTTTGTAGTTGGAATGCCACATGTTAGTTGCTCATATCTTGGTTAGGTTAGGTTTGAGTGGCTGTCCAGATGTTGTTGACTCACTTAGACCTCAAGTGCTCATATCTTAGTAATGTAAGGTATTTTATGCCTGTTTTCTCTACTGAATCTTTTAGGGTATACTTGTAGGGCTTTTTCTCAATTTCCTTAATTTAAATTTGTTCAAAAAATCATGCAAATCTTATTCATGCAAAAAAAACTCAAATTAAAATAAATCAAAAATAATCGACATGTTAAGAAATATGAAAAGCTCATAGCAAAGGTAAGGGATACAACAACTAAAGATCAATACGCGGTTGACACTGTGAGAAATTTATCTAGTAAAGAACTTGCTGAGAATACTGTGTCTATACTCTCAAAAGCAATGAATTTTGCACCGACACCACTAAATATTCCTACTGAGGCAATAATAGGATGTGTAGAAGAGTGTCTGCGTAGGAATAAAATTGAAAAATTGACGTCTGAAACAATTAGGCAAAATGTTTCAGTTTTAATTCGCAGAGCAAAACCGATAAAACAAAACATCACCTTTAGTGAGAGAGCTGCCCTCAAAAAACTAAGAGCAGACAAAGAGTTGATTGTCCTCCCTGCAGATAAGGGTAACTGCACTGTAGTTCTAGATACAGTGGATTATTGTTCTAAAATAGAAATTCTTCTTAGTGATAGGGATACATATAAAGAAGTGAATTATGATCCAACAGCAAGGGTGACAAGAAAAGTGAGGCAAAAATTGGCCGAATGTAAATCACTTATTAATAAAAAGAATTGTATACCTTCGTGTATTCAACCGCCAAAACTGTATGGTCTGCCTAAGGTTCATAAAGATAATGTCCCCTTGAGGCCTATTGTTAGCCAAATTGATTCCCCTACTTACCTTGTTGCTAAAGAACTAGCTATGCTACTAAAGCCGATGGTACATAATTGCTCTTCATCTGTAAGAAACTCTTTGCATTTTCATATCAATAATTAAAGATCTACACGTAAATGAAAATGAAATCATGGTGAGTTTCGATGTCACATCATTGTTCACGAATGTTCCTGTCTTGGAGTGCCTCGATGTAATACGTACTAATTTGTCTTCTTCCGATGATGACTCAAAATTAGTAGAACTTCTTCATTTATGCCTTACATCCGGATATTTTCTTTATAATGGGAAATTTTACTTACAAGTTGAAGGAGTAGCTATGGGTTCCCCGCTTGCCCCTGTTATTGCAGATATTTGGATGAAGCATTTTGAGGAAAAGGCTATAGAGACATCTCCAGTAAAACCACTTATTTGGAAAAGATATGTTGATGACACATTTTGTATTCTCAACAAAAATGATGTTGGTACTTTTCTTAACCACATAAATTCGGTTCATCCAAAAATCAAATTCACAATGGAAGTTGAAGAAGACAATTCGTTGGCATTCTTAGACGTAAAACTTATTAAAAAACAAGATGGAACTATTGGACACACGGAATACAGGAAGCCCACCCACACCGGCAGATATTTGAATGCGACTTCACATCACCACCCGTCAAATTTTACATCCGTTGTGTCAGCTCTCGTTAATAGAGCATTTGCTTTGTGTGACAATGACCACCGTGAAGAGGAATTAAAACACGTTGACGCAGCTCTTTTGAAAAATGGTTATAATTCCAAACAACGCTCGTGGAAACCGAAAGAAAAAACAGTCTCAGAAAACCCAATTCAAAAAGACGAAGAACAAGAGAAAAGGGCTTTTTTGCCCTATAGAAAAGGCGTTTCTGAAGCAATAGGACGAATCTTATTAAAGCAGGGCATAAAATCAATATTTAAGCCACCAGAAAAAATCCGCCAATTATTAAGATCTCCAAAAGATAAAATTCCCTTTCAAAACCCAGGATTCTACTCGGTTCCATGTAGTTGTGGCTCATCTTATATAGGTGAGACTAAACGAGCAATATCGACAAGACTAAAGGAACATATTGAAGCCATACAAAAGAACGAATTGACAAAATCGGCAATATGTGAGCATTTAGCGTATAATGAAGATCATTTTATACGTTTAGATCAGGCTAAATCTATTTCCACCGAAAGATTTTATGTGCCTAGGTTGTTGAGAGAAGCAATCGAAATAAAAATGCACTCAAACTTCAACAGAGACCAAAGTTTTAATCTTTCGTCGTCATGGGATACTCTGATTAACATATTAAAGCTTAATAAAATCAAAGCTAATGATGACAACAAACACACAAATCAAAACAACCAGCTAACTGATACAATTAGTTTTGCATGCTCACAAGAGTACATAACCTCACAACAACAACATCCAGTGCAGTTGCAGCATAATATACCATCTGAAATGCAAGAACAACCGAAACGGTACAACCTACGAACAAGAACAAAACAATGACAAAACAACATCCACCCACAAGCCATCAGTCAACCCGTGACCACGATCAGTGAAATCTGATCGAAACGTCGGGATATTTTATCAAATACAAATTTGATTTTTCATTTATAATCGCGGTAAGTCCGAAAAGTTTATATTTTTACAATGTCTCAGTACCGCGAAAAAAGTTTAAAATTTACTAAATCAAAAATAATTGTGCACATGCAAGAATTCAAAAACAAGTTATTCGTTTGGATGCTTTATTCGAACTAACTCTCATATTCTAACAAATGGGTAGAAGCTTAAAACTAAATAACAAAATATATAACAAAACTGTGAAACATCGAAAAACAGTGTCTTGCGATAATGCTGTTACCAATTGAGAGCATCTCTAATCTATGTGTATAATAGATCATTAAACATTAATGATAAGAGCGATTCTTTAATTTAAAACAAAGCTTTTCTCTTTAACACAAGTACATGCTACATGATATCGTAAAAATCAGTGCTTACTTCACTTATCAAAATTATGTATAACTAAGTTTGATTATAATACAAACTAGTTGTAATTTTTCTTAAATAGTATTTTTATAAATCCTGTACTTCTTTTAAGTTAATCTTAATGTACAGTTGTTATTTTCTTATAATGAATATCAAATATCAAAAAATGTGTTTTTTATCGTTTACTCATATTTATATTATTGGAAATATTTAAATTCTTACATTCTTTTGTTTTAGCCTCCAACTTTTTGTGCTATTTTGTATTTTATAGATATATTTGCCATATCGTAACAATTTTACCGAAATAAACAAATGTTAATTTGCTATATTTAGCTTATAAAGAGTTCGCAATTTTGTGTTTGTAAGTAAAAAGGGAAGAAAACCTCCCTTCGTTTAAAGTTTCCGAGAAGTTTCTTTACTACCTCCACATACCTTATCAACCAACGATAATGTTTCGCTATTACTAATTGTTTTTTCAACCTTATCTTTACTCCACTTGCCATCCCTAGGAAAACTTCCCTTTTCTACCGCTTCTGCGACTACCATTCCTCCGAAAAAACATCCTTTTCCTATAGTTGATTCCCCTCTTGTATCTTGTAAAAAGCATCTAATGTTTTAAGCTTAACCATTTGGTGGAGGAGGGAAGAACTCTGTTACCCCTCTTAGATATAAAATCTGTAAGAAAGATAAGAATTCCCTCCTCAAAAGTATAGGCTGGACGGTATCGTAGAAAGACCTAAATGGCTCTAATTCTGTATCCACAAGGTTGGCCTTACTTTTCGTTTTAAATGGTAACGTATGGGGTTATATATGATCAACAACTTTCTTGGAATTGATGTATCAAAAGATCGCTTTGATGTTGTTCTTTCATTCATAAGTAAAAAAGAAAAGTGTGAAACTAGGAATAGAAGCTTTAAAAACGATGATCTTGGGTTTCAAGGTCTGCTGAGTTTTCTACAAAAGCATAATGTGGAAGAAGTAAAGTCATCCATGGAGGCTACTGGTTGCTATAGCGAAGCTCTGGCTGAATTTCTGCACAATGCTCGACATTTTGTTAGTCTTGTAAATCCTTATTGTATTAAATCTTATACAAGGAGTAAGCTCGTAAGATAAAAGAATGATCAGACTGATGTAGAAATTATTGCTGATTATTGCCAAAGACAGGAACCAACTTTTGTTTTTTGTATAATAAACGCGCACTCAAGGGCTTTTTTCATTACCCTTTATATGCCAAGAGCACAGTGCGAGCATTAGGGAAAGGATAGGGGATGTAAAAGGAGGTGTCGGTGAACATTGGTTTTGAATTCTTGAACATTATAATGATTGGGGAAGACAGAGTGTGGAAGAAAGTTCCACATTCGCGTAGTACCGGTATATAATGATTCTCTGTACTTCACAGTACGTCCGAAGTTGGGCTCAAGGGTGAACTGATTGGCATTCCTGGAGGCACGGGTATTACAGTTGAATGTCTTAAGAGGAGGAATGCAACGGGC
Source organism: Sphaerophoria taeniata (assembly GCA_943590905.1). Classification (NCBI taxonomy): domain Eukaryota; kingdom Metazoa; phylum Arthropoda; class Insecta; order Diptera; family Syrphidae; genus Sphaerophoria; species Sphaerophoria taeniata. The sequence continues at coordinate 269,425,607 of OX016540.1, forward strand.
TATTTCCCTAGAGAATATACCGTTGAAGTATCGGTAAAACAGGGTGAGACATGAGACATAACGCCGATGTTCTATAGATGTAAATGACTCAAAGATGGTATTGTCACCAATCATTTTGAATGCTCTTTTTTGGACACTGTCCAGAAGACTTAAGTACGTCACTGGAGCACCAGCCCAGACGTGAGAATTGTACTCAAGCTACGTATGTAGGTTTTGTAGATGGTAGCCAGATCAGAAGGGGAAAAAAATTTCTTGCATCGCCTTAAGAAACATCTTGCGGCATTTTACGCGACATCGTATATGTGCTCGTTCCACAAGAGGTGGTCAGTGGTGCACATACCGAGAATCTCGAGATGTTCGGTCTCATTGATGCAAGTGCCACTCATGGATAGTGGCAAGAGGGGTATGTCTCGCTTCGACGATACAAAACAGCATTGAGTTTTCAAAGCATTAAAATCGACGCGATTGTGTATTCCCCATTGTACAATGCTGTTTAAGTCAGAGTTTAATAAGCTTATCATATTTTGCCGTTGCAGTTCCACATCCGAAGAGGAAGGATGTGAGTCTGGAAACGAATATGAAAAGCTAAGGGTACTATCGTCAGATTAGAAGTAACAGACAAGAGATAGATATCATTAATGAAAATGAGGAAGAGGGTCGGAGACAAAACGGAGCTCTGGGGCACACCAGCATTTATATTGTGGGTTTCAGACTTGAAACCGTCCAATACAAATTGTATTGAACGGTTCGAAAGAAAGTTTCTAATCCAACGAAGAAGGGATTCATCGATACCGAAAGCACGAAAGCAACTCGTTGGACACCACCTTCTTCTGAAATGAAAAAAAAATAATACAATACAATAATACAATACAAATACAAATTGTATTGAACGGTTCGAAAGAAAGTTTCTAATCCAACGAAGAAGGGATTCATCGATACCGAAAGCACGAAAGCAACTCGTTGGACACCACCTTCTTCTGAAATGAAAAAAAAATAAAACATCTTTATCGTTGCTCGTACGTGCCGTAGTACATCCATTAAATCCAGGACTAACACATACCCTCTTGCTCTGTTATACCTTATTACAAGAATCTACAACTGACTTACCAGTAGGAAAAACATACCTTTGAATATCACTATGCTGCTGTAAGTACTCAAGTCCTTGCTTTACTAGTTGGTTACTAAGCTGCTTTTCTTCTATTAACTCTTCTATATGTTTTTCAGGTTCTATACCAAAAAATGCACGCAACCCTTCAATAAATCTTTCATTTCATTCAACTCTCTTTACTGCCATGAAAACATCAGTACCAACAAACACTACAGCGCCAATTGTTGCTCCTATAGGTCCAGTAATAGATGATACTCCTTCTAATACCTCAAAAGCTTCAGCGATTTCTATACCAATCTCTGCAGCATCAACACCAAGATAGATACTATCTCTTATTATTTATTTATTTATTTATTATTATCAATGAGTGGCAGAGCTCTTATAGACTAGATACAAACAAATTATTTACAATGAAAATTTTAACCACCAAAATAAAGAATTAATAACAAATTTTGCTTAAAACATTCTCTACTTAAATTAAAATTAAAATCAATGACATTACAAACAGAATTGGCTTGTCTTAAGCAACGAGTTAAAGGTTCATTGGTTCCATAATTAACTCTATGAAAAGGCAAATGAAATAAACGATTATTACGAAATTTACGATTAGGCACATGAAACCCTACTAGCTGAAGCAATTTGGGGCAATTAACTTTATAATTTATCAAACCATGAACAAACATTGCCTCAAAATATGTGCGTCGTGATTCCAAGGATTGAATTCCTAGCAACAGACATCTTGTTCTGTACGGTGGCAATTCTGAATTCCAACGTAAAATTCGAATGGCTGTCCTAGTAAATCGTTTTTGTATTCTTTCGATCCTCGTTGAATAGACCGTTAACCCTTGATAATCTCCATTTAAAAAGTCAGCTAAAACATTTTTAGCCATCATTCCATGCATAGTCATACCGGAGACTCTTCCTACTCTGCTAAGGTGATTCATGATTTTTTGATTACCAATCAGCTTACTAACCAAACTTTGAGATTTTTTTTTTTAATTCATTTTATTCAATTCTCTTATACTACTTAATACTAGACAATGAATTCAAACTAGCTTATGATCTAAAATCTTATATTTAACTTACTGGCCCCAACCGGGCGCTCTAAGGAATTCATGATTTACTTAACATTAATGCCTTTCGGCCTATGAAATATTTTGATATTTTTTGTTTATTTATGTTTTTAATTTGTTAGAAAAATTGAAAAACTAACATCATGTTATCCATTTTATGTTTTTTTCTTACAAGCTACTTAAAATTAGGTCCTTAAAAATAAAACTTAAAATTAACTAAAACTACCTATTCTACCTAACCCAAACTTTGAGATTCATCTGTAACTTTTACCTAATCTGCTAGTTGAATTAGCTGACTTTGCTTTGCCTCTGGCAAATCTTTAATGTAACTAACAAACTTTTCACTATCTATTTTAATCTTATCTAAATCTCTTTTCTCATCTTGTTCTGTATTCAACTCATCCACATCTTCCCAGGTGAATAGACACTCACCTTTAGCTTCTCTTCTTCTTCTGCTTGATTTATGAAATCGAGTTTTTCTTGCTCTTTTTTATTATCCTGTGTAAAGGGTTTAATATTGGCAATACCATAAAATATAGAATCTTCACCTATAGGAGGTTGTTCTTTATCTTCTTTTTTCTTCTGCACATAGTCTTTTATCATTTTAAATTGTTTTTTGATTTGAGGTAGTGTCAACAATGATGATATCAATCTAGATCTCATTGAACGAACAGGCTTCCCATCAACATCTCTATGCACCAGCTCATTATTATGATTAAGTATTGTAGAGATCAGTCTTGGTGTAAATTGTGAAAGTACAAAGATATCAAAAAGAGGAATTTTAAGAAAAAGATTAAGAGGTATTGCCAAATAATTAATAAATTCTGACCCATATCCTTCTTTTAAATCTTCTTCTACAAAGTTAAGAACCCTTGCAATATTAGAAAAATTAACTTCTGAGTCAGTGCATGCACCATTATCTACTAAATATTTTATAAGTTTTGAACTATCAAAAAATGCAGCAACATGCAGAGGTGTCAAACTAGACTCTTTACCAGCATTTACACTTGATCTTTTTACTAAAAGCTCAGTCATATCTAAATTATCATATACTGCAGCAGCATGTAATGGTGTAATATTAAGAATTCCAAGGACCTTCTCTAAATCGCAATTGATTCTTATCTTTTCTTGTTTTAGTAAACACTTAACTATATCAAGGTTATTTTGAATAGAAGCAGCAAACAAAGGTGTAGCACCGAATATGTCAACAGCATTAATATCTGCATTTTTAGATATAAGAAATTCAACAGTACCGAGTTTGTTATGAAAAGCAGCTGTTTGTAATAATGTAGTACCTTTTGTATCAGCGGCATTAATAAGATCTTCAACAGATTTATATTTTTCAAACTTTTCAATAAGATATTTTAAAACTTCAGTACAACCACTTTTAGCAGCAGAATGTAATACAGTCCAACCTGACTTATCACTAACTTTTAAAATATCAAACTTATTATTTTTTTTTATAACATACTCTACAAGAAATTCTACAACATCCTGATGACCTTCAGAAGCAGCCATATGCAATGGTGTATAACCATCATCAGCAGAATTATTAATATCAGCACCATTTTCTACAAGCAACTTTACAATTTCTATATAACCTTTATTGGCAGCTACGTGCAAAGGACCACGCATTCTTTGTTGTTCTGGGTTAGTCATTCTTCTTTTTTCTTCTTTCGATTTATCTTGTAACAGATTTTCAACCTTTTTTAGCTTGCCTAACGACGCAGCAACAAATAATATCATTTCATTAGTTGGGTCCAGTAATTTAATAATGTCTTCATAACCTTCATTAATAGCTATATATAACGGTGCTCTGCCCATGCTGTCTTTAGCACAAATATTTGCATCTTCATGCATAAGAAATTTAACAACATCTGCATTACCTCCATAAACAGCACCATGCAATACTGTCCACCCTGTAGCTCTCCATGAACTAGCAGAAGCATTATTGACATGAATCTTTGCACCATTTTTTACAAGCAACTTTACAATTTCTATATGACCTTTTTCAGCAGCTTCATACAAAGGAGTTCTGCCATAATTATCCTCAGCATTGATAATAGATCTATTTATTTTCAGTATAGCCTTAATTGCTTCATAATTACCATTTTTAGCTAGCAGATGTAAAGGAGTATCAAGACTATGACCGTAGGTGGATTTAAGAAACTTATTAATTAATTTATCATATTTACTAACATAGTTCCAAGCAGATGCAGCATGATCAGAACTTATTTCTGAACTTATCTTCATCAATTCAAGTACTTCCTTCAAAATCTTTTCTTCTTTCTTTTGTTCTTTCAAACTCAATCTTGTTACTTCTTGCACTAGCCTATGAATACTTAATATGCTCTGCTTTTGTACACCGCTCGTCATGGAATATTTGACAAGTAAACGAACAGCTGATTTTAACTTGTTCTCATCACTTCCTGCCAAATCGAGAAACATTTCTCTATTGATGCTCTCAGGTGCAAAGTAAGCAATAGTATTCAAAACCTTTAAGGCTAATTCCCCATGTTCCTTATCACTTGCTATTACATCAATTGTAATTTTCCAAGTTGTAAAAGTCGTTTTAGCATAATCATTATCAATGCCTCGAAAGACTTCAGAGTTAAGTAGATCCTTTGTTTTTTGTTCATATTCTTTTAAATAATCATTGATCCCTAATTCTCCTGTTACACTCTGATCTTCAATATATGCTATTGCTTGTTGTATCGCTAAAGGAAAACGCTGTAGTTTTTCTACTAAATTTTTTATCTCTTGATCTTGAGATTTATCCTTTATACTTAGTCCTTTTTTCACAAATTCTATAGCATCCTCTAATTTTAACTCATTTAGGTCCATAACTTCTATTCCTTTTTCCCATTCTCGATTACGAGAAGTAATTAAAACGTAAGGCTTGTTGGCATCATGTGCTAAAGAACGTAAAGGTAGAAATTTATTGAAATATTCACTTTTTTCAGCATTATCAAAGATAAATAAGCTTTTTCTCTTATTAAAAAATTTGTACACCTCTTCCATAATAGACCTTATATCTTTTTCACTTCCATCTGCATTTTTTGTACTAATTCTCAATTTATCTTGCGCCAATCTATGAAATGACTTAGTAAGTATTTCTTCACTTTCAGCATTAACCCATATAACATTATTATCATAATCGTTGCTATGTTCATGAATATATTGTCTAGCTAGCTCAGTCTTACCTATTCCTCCTAAACCACTGATAGATGTCATTTGTGATATTACTGTTGGATTATTTCTACCCTGACTGCGTCCTAATACTATATGTAAATTATCTAGCTCTTCTTCCCTCCCAGTAAATAACTCCACTGGATCTTTTACATCAAACCAAATTGGCTCTTTTGTTTGCTTACTGTTTTGTGTTACAACGACCTCATGAATTTCATTAATCTTTTTATGATTGTCTTTCACTACTTCCACTACTTCCTCTACTCCTTCTTGAGTTTTTGTATGTTCTCTCTTATTATTATCATGATGAATATCCTGCTTCTGGCTGAATTGATTAAAATTTTCTCTATTTTCTTCTTGGCCTATTTCAATAGATTTTACTATTTTTTGTTGTCCTTGCTTAACTTCTTCAAAATCTTGTTTAAACTTCCTTAAGTACTCATCTATCTTCAAGTTATTTAGATTAGCTTCTATATTTACTAGTATCTTACGGTCCTCTGTATATTGATGGCTTTGTCTTTTTAAAGCAATTACTTCATTCATGATATCATCTTTAACTTCTTCCAGTATTTTTGTCATTCTTTCTTCTTCTAAGTCCTTATCATCTAAATTAATTTCCCGTACTATGTCTTCTACTTTCTGCTTCAAGTCTTTTTGATCTAAAATATAAATGTAGTCCGTAAATTGGATACTTTTACTTTCTACAATATTGTCAGGTTCATAATGCTCTTTCAACTTCTCCCAATTTTCAGATATAAGAAGACGACGGTAGCCATATTTACCAGTGTCGCTTCCAGACTTTTTCTTGTGGTAAAAAGGTTTATTTTTTTGCGTTACTAATACACCTACCATGTCATATAGATTTGTTGTACTCCAAATTTGTTTATTTGATAGATATTCATATTTGATTTCAAACCCAGGACTTATGCTAGATACTCCTTCTCTTTTAGATTTACCAAAAATAACACCTTCAGTGATTGATGCATCCTTTTTCTCTGCGTAATTAATTGCCCTGTTTGTAGCATCTTTTGCTAATTGTTGAATTGCTTTTTTTGTCCCTTGATCTGTAGTAACTCTCATGAACTGCATTTCAAAACTTTGAAAAACATCAAATCCAACTTCTACTAATTCCCTTCTAAAATTAGCTTTATCCTTCTGAGAAAGATCAACTAGACCCAGTAGATTAATAATTTTCTTTTTGTGTTGTTTATCACCTATTTTACTTCCTAATTTCTTTCCACCAACTTCTCCTGCTTTTGCTCCTAACTTTGCTCCTGATACAGGTGAGCCTAATAATAATCCTACAAGTCCACCTGCAGCTGCTCCAACTCCTTGCCCTATTATTCCAGAAAATGTGTCTGAAAACTTACCTGATTTTTTTACTTCCCCTTCTAGAATCATATGATAGGCATGTAATTTGGCTTCAAAGTCCTTAACAAAATATCCCACAAATTCCTCTAGCCTTCGATTTACTTTGTCAAAATCAGTATCAGTTGCACTTTGTTGCCTTGAATCAAGCATACCTACTTGGCTAGAAGATCTTGGCCTGTTAAAATTACTAATAACTCTTTTCGCTCTACTCTCTAACTGCTGTTGCTCTGATCTAGATTGACTATCATCGTGAGTGAGTTGATTTTCTTGGTGCACAGTTTCCATTGTATCAAATATTGGTTCAAAATGATTGGTACCTCTATTTATAATATGAATTGTATTGGCTTCATTATAATCTACACTATCTATAGACCTTGAACTTGACTCATCTATAATCTGATTAGACCATCTAGCATTGAGCAAATTTTCAATGATATGAAACTTAACATTATACTCATTACAAATTGATTGACCTCCAATATCAGGTCTTCCCCATATAGGTCCTGTAATGTATTTAAATATTTTAAGCTAGTAAATGATTGATATGAACTTGGGTTATCAACTTTCATTCTCTCTAGTGTATTCTATACTAGCCAAGTAAGTATTCCATAATTCATCATCACCAATACAAGAATCAGGAAGTACTATTGTAAGAACTTAAGCTTTTAATTGTTGATTACCTATAGCTAGCTTCTTACAAATCTGGCGTAAAGACTTAACAGAAAATTCCATATTAGATTTAGTTGTTTAAGACCTTTTGCAACTGAATCAAAGAAACAATCTCCTACACCAATTGCTTCTTCTACCTTAAAACCTTCTGGCAATTTTAGATCATCACCTGCACATTCTGTCCTTCTTAAAAGAGCCTTACTATTTTGCTCAATGTACTGCTGAGATTTAAACTCCTCCTGCAACTCAGGCGAAGTCAGACAATTCGGTGAATTGGGCAATTCAAAGAGTTTTCTCCGACGCAATGAGACTTCCGGATATGACTTTGGTGAATGGTGAGTTAATTTGACCGTTTGATGTAGTCCGTCGCCGTCGCACACGAATTCGGAATACCACCTGAAACATTCAGCTTAGTCGTCCGATATCTCGAATGGCGCTTATACGACGACGTTGGCGTGCTAACACCAAAGTATTCAGGGCAGAGATTTGACTGGAGATTCTTCAAAGGGGCTTGTTTGCCTGCGAATAAAGGTAATGCACATAACAGGGGTTAAAATTTGGTTCTCCCCAATTTGTTTGATCTTACTAATTGGCGTAGATTCACTACGCTTGTAATTGCTATTTGAAGTTGGAGTTCTCCTTCTCAGAAGAGGGCGCATTGTTCTCAGTGTTAGCAATACCTATAGAAAAACACATGCGTATTAAATACTGTATTCTATTTATATTGAAATTAATCAAATAATAGCCTTGATAAAATGTAATAGAAAAAAATATGAATATGAAAATTAGATTTAGTAGTTAGCTTGTGAAATAAAGACTTGTTTTCTTTGAGTATACAGCACTTAGACGCTGGGCTATCGTTTTTACTTTTTCGAATCGGAGGTCTTCCTGGAACTTTACCTGATGAAAGAGATTTAACGAGAATCAAGTGTGGTGCTTTAAAAACCCCAAACGATTGCGATTTTTTCTGGGGATTGGGATTTTTCGTCATTTCATTTTTATACATTTTTATTTTTTATTAATGCAAACTGTCATCAACAATCTTATCAAATTCTCTGTTGCAAATTTGCAAAGTTGTTTCGTTCTTTATTTTGATATTGGTTAGGTTGTTTTTGGAACTTCACACTGCGCCGATGATGTGTAAATTAAATTGTAAAGAGGAACGTTGCGAAAATTGCTACCAAATTTTTAAATGTGTTTCTACACTTTTACACACATTTGTTTTCACTCTCAGGAGTGTCAACTTTTCAAAAAGATTTCAAATGGGTTGCTTTGAAAGTTTTATGATAATCAGAGATCATCGGGAATAAGAACACTTGTGTTTACTAGGCTATGAGGTGAGCGAAAATAGATTTTGAATGCATTTAGCAGAGCTGTCAAAGTAACGTTCAAATGGGTACCCGTATGTATTCGTTACTTTTGGTATGAATACTCGTTACTAAAATATCGTTACTAGTTACTTTCGTTATTTTCGTTACTTTCGTTGAAATAGGTATTAAGGTACGTTTAAAACACATATAGTAGGTAAATTTTTCAGATGCAGAAGACAAATGATACTTTCTTATTTAAAATCTTACATAAATACAAAGAAAGTTTGTGCATGTGTTAATTAAATACGATTGAGCTGATAGCCGGTGACAGTAAAACTGCACCTACAGGGATTCACAAATTTCGCATATGGATCAATACTATTTAACCATAGGTTCAATATTGGTCTGGTGTGCTAGGGCTTATCCTGGCAGAAATTTTTTCTTAATAATTTTTATATTTCTAAAAATTATGAAAATTTTGCACTTACACGGAATTTAATTTGGAAGAAACCATTTTATTGCAAATCTTATGTAGGTACGTTCAATAAAGTCCAGCGCTCACCATGACAGAAAAGTCTGACAGACTGATTTTTAGTTCAAATTTAGACCAGAATTATAAAATATAATTTCAACTAGGAAATTATAAAAATGGACTGTAGGCAGAGTTGGGCAAAATTTATTCGAATAATGATTCGAATAATAAATAATCATTTTATTCGTTATTTACGAATAATGAATAATTTCATTTATTCGAAGAAAATTTATTCGAATAACAAATAAATTATTTTATTCGTTATTCGAATAACGAATAAACGAATAACGAATAAAAATAAACACAAAAAATTTGGTAGAACAATTAATATTTTTATTTTTATTAATTTTTTTTTTATTGAAAGTTATTTTCATTGTAGTTATTGGTTAAAGCTCCTAAGATTGGACTTCAGCACTAGACTCTTTGTTCAAACATATTGTCGGACAGTTTGTTTGCTTTTGGCAAGTTTATCATGGTAGCGTATGAATATATACTCGTTCGACTGATGCAGTATGCAGATAAAAGCAATTGTGTACTGTATTTTTGAAATATCCTTTTCACTTTTGGATAGCGATCCAAGACTTTCAGCCTTCGGTTTGGGAATACATATGATTTTAGCACTAAAATATAAACAGTCGTACTTAAAAAAGAAAGAAGGTACATAGTAACATAGTCGATTTTATTCGTTATTCAGAATAACGAATGAAATCACGAATAAATTACGAATAACGAATAAAATCACGAATAATTTATTCGCGAATAAATTATTCGTGAATAAATTAGTGGCGAATAATTTTTTATTCGAATAATTACATATTCGAATAACAATTTATTCGAATAATGCCCAACTCTGACTGTAGGTATGTATATACATTTTTCGGGTTAACTACTAACGAAACTAATTGGCACGTTCTTAAATTTGACACACAATATAATATTCTTGAATGCAATGTGATGGAACAACATTTCTTTTTCTACCAGGATAAGCCCTGATACACCAGGCCCATATTGTACCTATGGTTAAACAGTATTGAGCCATATGCGAAATTTGTGAATATCTGTAAATGCAGTTTTAACGTCACCGGCTCCCCATCTATGATCCTGATATTACTAATTTTCTCAAAATACATAGAAAAAAAAACAAATCTCACAAGAACACGCATAAAAAACGACAAAGAAAACACAATTTGCACTCCGCATTCTCTTTCCGCTCAATAACCTACACCAGATACAAACGAAGAAAAGAGACACTACACACTACTGTTTTCATTTCACACTTCTCATTCAATCTCAACTACTCAACTATGACACAGTTCACAGAAAAACGAAACGTCTACATACCAGTATAGGAAGGAAGTGGTATTAGTATATAATAACTAAGAATATAATAACTACCTGAAAAAAAGTAACTACATAGATCATACCAGTAACGATATTTATTTTAGAGTACCGTACCGAATCGTTACTCGGTACAAATTAAAATACACGTTACTAAGTAACGAATACATACGGTTTGCTGCAACTCTAGCCGCCATTTAGTGAATGTGTTAAAGCTTTTGGAAAAAGTTTTTTTTTTGTAGCTTTCAGTTTTATACATCATTTCTCGCCATAAGAATGAGACATCTGTATGAACTTATCTGTGATTACAGTATATACACGAAGATACATAACGATAACGTTTTGCTATCTAAAGTGAGTTCGAGCACAGTGCTATTTTTTTTACATAAGTTTGGTATTGTGATTTTTTTGGTTTTGATGTAGAACAAATCGAAAAACCCATTCTTGATTATACTAGGTGTTTTTATATACAATGAGGAAAACGAAACGAATGTCAACACAGATGATGTGTTTGGAAAATATTTGCTGGCCAGCCAGCAGCGTCCAGCGTGGTGTTTGCTGTTGCTGGTTTCATCTGTTTCACGCATAAGGCGATTACAAACTACAAAATTCAACACTCTGAATTTATTTATTTTTAAGAATCTTGAGTGATTTCAACTTACAACTAATCAAGAATCAAAAATTCAGTTCTGAGAACTTTATATACAAATTGTTGTGGCCTAATCATCTAATATGTATATCAGAGGCTGACTTTTTTCAAATAGCTTACTTACTCTGCTCTGCCTCTGCAACGCCTTGTTTAAAATTCAAACACAGAACTTTTATTGAAATAGACATCGAAATATGCACGCAATACACTCAAAAGTCTCTAACGAAGTAAGAGTTGGACAATATTTTATTTTTCAAGAATGACCGAGCAACACTTGACCAGGGACAGGCACTTCCCGTTTTCAGGGGCAGGTTTTTCGCACAGATCAGTTAGAAGGGAAATCGGAAACTGACTTACGTTTTACTCTCCAGTCTCCAGGTACTGAAAATATTGTTCTTCCATTAATTTGTTGCCGTGTATGTGAATAAATGAGAAAAAACTGCATTTTTTGTTTGTTTTGTTTTGAATGTATGATGATCACCCATTACAGCTATTGATAAACAAAATTGCTCAGCGAAATTGAAAGCTATCACATACAGCGATACCACTTTACTGCAATAGACCTTATGCGTTTTTTGCAAAAACCTAATCTGCTGATACTAAATCTAATCTACTGCACTTTTTCTTCTTTAGTTATTATAATTTCATTTGCGTTTGTGACAGGAACCGAACCACCGTAGATAATAAAAATCTTATTTTACCTGAACCCACCCACAATTTGTAAGGGGCCAGTTATAGCGATCATTGAAATCCATCAGGAAAAATGTTTGAATGGATATTTAACTACGTTTTATTTTGATTACTAATGCAATTTATATACCAATCGATCGGAAAATACTTAAAGAATTTTTTTTTAGATAAAAATATAATAGACTAGTGCCGATAGCTTCAAAAATGGAAAAAAAACGAAAAAAATCGCAGTAGAATAAAATAAATGAGAAATGGTGGGGGATGCGATAAAAATGAAAGGAAAAATAAATTACGGGCCATCCGAGTTCGGGAAGTGGGCGGGGGGCGGGTTTTAAGGGGAAAAATGGTTTATCTTGATTTCCGGCAAAACTAGTGGTCGTATGGAAAAATGTTAAATAGCAAAGTTGTAGGTAACAAAGAGATCTATAACTTTTGTTCAGACAACTTTTTCACATAACCTCAAAATATATATGAAAAATTCAAAAAACCAAGTTTTTGGTTTTTTATTTTTATCTTTTTCAAAAAAAAGATTTTTCTACGAAATTTGGTGAAAACTTCCCTTATTATATCCCAGATACACTGTAATTTATTTGGTTAAAAATATTAATGTTTTCCTCTTATATTGAAATAATATCAAAAAAAAGAAACCTAATTTTGAATCGAAAATTCACGTGTCAAAATTTCGCCTTTTCTTAAAAAGTCAGCATGCTATTTATTTGTTCAAACCTCTCCTTTCTGATGGTTTAAGAAAACATGTACATTACTATAGTAAATATTCTCAGAAAATGCAAAAAATTGAAAGAACTCGAATTCGATTTTTTTTGCAACAGCAATCGATGTAACCGTAGTGTTCTATCCATTATCATATATCTCTGTTAGTGATGGGTCAAACCAAGTTTGCGAACCGAGTTGGCAAACCGAATAGGTAAACCGAGTTGACCCGTTCAACTCGAGTTGGTAAACCAAGCTACCTAACTCGAGTTGAAGAAAATTAACAGAGTTAACTCGAGTTAGCGAACTGAGTTGACCAATCACTAACAGAGATATATCGACCCCTTGCCGCAGCTTAAAACTATTTGCTGCAGCTGTGAAAGTGGATGTAACAGTTTAAAATGTGGCTGTCGAAAACATGGTTTAAAATGTACAAATCTATGCACGAATTGTCATGGTTCCGAAAATTGCTCAAATATGGAAGAAAAAACTTACGAGAAAGTAAATGACGAAATTTTGGATGAAGAACCAATGCAGTCCGAAAATATCATTGGAGACGAGGAAGGTGGTGGTCTTGAAGATTTCGAAGATTAACTGCAGTTGGAAAGGTCTGTCACATCTTACGATGAAGAAATGCAATCAGAATCATTTTTTTAACTTATGTGTATATATGTAGAGGAAAGGAAAGGATTTAAGCAAGAACACTAGATTTTAGTTTTAATAAAGTTTTTGTTCAATTATAAAGAGTTTAAATAATGTTTTGATTGTAATTAATGTTAAATATAAAAAATATAGAAAAATAGGTAATTTAAATTGGATCTTCGATTTGACTTTCACTAGACTTTTACTTTTCTTAGCTTGACTTTTCTTGTCGTACACTTTACTTTTCATAACGTAATTCTTTGACCAAATAAAAATTAGTTACTTAACATTTTTTTAGTCTAAGTCTAACCTTAAGTCTTTTCATAAAAATGCAATGATTTTGAATTGAATTCAAAAAGTGTAAGTGCCCATATGTTTGGCTTTAACTAAGATTGTTTTTGTGTTTGTTAAATGTAGTCACCCTACTTATATGTATATACTGTATAGAAAAAAAATGATTAAGCAAAAAATCGAATTCGAGTTTTTTTTTCAATTTTTTGCATTTTCTGAGAATATTTACTATGGTAATGTATACTTTTTTTACACCATCAAAAAGTAGAGGTTTGAACAAATAAATAGCATGCTGACTTTTTAAGAAAAAGCGAAATTTTGACACGTGAATTTTCGATTCAAAATTAGGGTATTTTTTTGATATTATTTCAATATAAGAGGAAAAAATTAATATTTTTAACCAAATAAATTACAGTGTATCTGGGATATAATAAGTGAAGTTTTCACCAAATTTCGTAGAAAAATCTTTTTTTTTTGAAAAAGATAAAAATAAAAAACCAAAAACTTGGTTTTTTGAATTTTCCATATATATTTTGAGGTTATATGAAAAAGTTGTCTGAACAAAAGTTATAGATCTCTTTGTTACCTACAACTTTGCTATTTAACATTTTTCCATACGACCTCTAGTTTTGCCGGAAATCAAGATAAACCATTTTTTCCCCTTAAAACCCGCCCCCGCCCACTTCCCGAACTCGGATGGCCCGTAATTTATTTTTCCTTTCATTTTTATCGCATCCCCCACCATTTCTCATTTGTTTTATTCTACTGCGATTTTTTTCGTTTTCAAAAATTATCTACCCTGGTCTATAAGCAGGCCCGGATTTACCATGCAGGCACAGTAGGCAGTTGCCTCGGGCGGCAAGAATTGGAGGGCGGCAAATTTTGAGAGAAAATTTCAAAACTTGTTATATTCGTGGGAATTGAATTTCCCGCCTATTTCGTCAGCACGCGTACCAACATTATGAGTGTAAAATGCTCGAATCGAAAAAAATCGATTCGGACAATTCTCGATATTGGCCTAATATCGAATATTCGATAAGTTTCTGTATCGAAAATCATCTTGTTCAGACTTGTTCTATGTCCATCCTACAGTATTCTGATAAACATAAACCTTTTGTCTGTCGTTATTACTGAAAATTGGTGAACGATCATCAACGTCATTGTTTATGTCAACAGTACGTGTCACAAGTTTCAACGGCACCAATTTCAGGTTTGTTATCTTTACAAATATTTTTCTTACATGCTAATTACTACGAAATGACGAAAAATTCTAGGTGCATTTAATTTATTGAAAAACTTTCCGAACCAAACTTATTACACCATTGAAAAAGTTTCGTAGGGCGGGGGCGGCAATTTTCGCAACTGCCTAGGGGCGGCAAATTTCTAAATCCGGGCCTGTCTATAAGTTCGCAAACTTATTTTTCGTTGAAAATGTATTTTTCTATTTTCCGTACGGAAATTTGTTTTCCTGAACAGCTGATGGATTTTTGTCAAAAAATGAAACAAATCATTCCAATGATTTGCGTTTCAATTTTGTACAATTCCAATGATCTATGTTTCAATTTCTCACAATTCCAATGATAGAATTACGGCAGGAAAAAAATTCCTTACAGAAATTTTCAATGATTGCTATAAACGCTCATCAGGAAAAAATTTCAGATTCCTCCTGTTCCAATTTTTCCTGATGAAACCAATGATCGCTATAACTGGCCCCTAAATGACATTTATAGAATTACTTGAACGTTTTCACTCACGTGAAAATCGGATCACAGAAATTACTTTTAGGGGCCGGTTATAGCTATCAGAAAAACGGATCAAGTTTGACTACTCTAGAACTTCATTTGAACGAAATATTTATGCAATTCGACGAACATTTATTTGAAATATTTTTTTCAAAAAGAATTAAAACATTTATGACCGAATTTAATTAGAAAATTGAATTTAAATTTTTTTCTGATGAGATTTCATTTTTCTGAACTGATTGTAAAAACTTCAAAAATATTCCATTTCGTATTTCTGATGTGTTTCGATTTTTTTCTGTTCCGATTAAATCAGAAAAATTTTGTCTGATGAAAATAAAAATTCTGATGTCATAAAATATAGCATGCAGCTGGATTTCTGACACAAAATTCTTGGTTGCTATAAATACTCATCAGAAAAATGTTTCAAGTTTTCACTGTTCCAATTTTTTCTGATGGATTTTTCTGATAGCTATAACCGGCGCCTTAAATAGATTGTTCCCAAATCATTCAACGATTCAACATGTTTTCATGCAAGTGTCTTTCTTTTGTTTATGGATAATGGTCTGTTCTATTTTGTTTTGTTCCTCTCTGTACAAAAATATTAACGTTAAATATAAAACGTTTGTTTCAAATTGATGAGTTTTCTTGTGCATGCCGGCGAAAAAGAAGATAAACTAAAACTCTTTATCCAAGAATAGGTATTAAAAGTAGGTATTAAAAGTAAAAGAAAAAAAATAGAAAAAATATGTGTGAAAAGAAAAGGGCAAGCGTTTTCTTGAAAACTGCATTCAATATAGTGAATTGTTTTATTTTGTTTGGTAAAAACGAAAACATAAAATGAAAATGTGGATGAGAAGAACGGATTTGAAAAAAAAGTCTGACCATATTTCACGTTGTTTGAAATATTTTGCTTCCAAAAAGAATTAAAACATTTATGACTGAATTTAATTAGAAAATAGAATTTTGGTTTTTTTTTCTGATGAGATTTAATTTTTCTAAACAGTTGATTGGAAAAACTTTATAAGTATTCTATTTTTATTTCTCATGCGTTTCGATTTTTTTTCTGTTCAGAATACATCAGAAATATTTAAGAAAAAATTCCCATGACAAAAAAAAAATGTCTTCAAGTGCTAAATTAAGAAAAAAAGAAAAAAGAATTATTTTGCTACGCAAATCTAATGAAATGAGCTTATCTGAGTTATGGACTCACTTAGGTTGACATATTTGCTAATTTTTGTAATCCGAGACGCAACCCTCAGGTCCATTTTGCCATACAAATTGAATTTGACAGATAAAGTGAGTTGGAGCGTTTTATTCGCACTTGATTACTTTGCTGGCTACTGAGTAGTGAAAAAAATACGGCTATAGACAAATAATGATTATGAGAGGTACTTTTTGTAGTATCGCTATTGTAATTTCGGGGTAAGGGTCGTAGTAAGGGGTGATTAAGACAACACGTTGGCGAACTGAGTTGGTAAACCGAGTTAACTCTAAATTGAGTTGAAAAAAAGTAAACCGAGGTTAACTCGTGTGTGACTCCGAACAAAGTCTCTTTCGTTAAACTACAATTTTTCCAAAATCCAATCAAATGCACCTCGAACGTCAACCAAAATTAAGAAATTCATCTATCTAGGGTCAAAAGCCACACATTTTTCATATCACCCAGACCAAATCCCAATAAAGAACTTAATGCCAGCAGAAAAAGTACTATTATGTGCTTAAAGACCGTGTGTGAATTAGGTTTGTTCGATGTGCGCTCTGGGTCGCTCTGTGGCGCTCTGATTTCGAACTAAGCTGTCCGATGTCGCTCTTTTTTCGCTCCGTTGCATTTCCACCGTGTTCGATGTGTATCCAGTGCTCGCACCGTGAGCGCTCTGAATTGCCCCAAGTTTTCTTCGGGGTGAGAATTTCGGAGCTGTTCCAATCAGCTGTTTCTATACAACAAAGAGAAAAAAAGCACAGAGCGCTACTAATGCGTTCGATGTGAAACCAAAACCAGAGAAATTTTTCAGTTTTTTGACAGCTCCATTCAGGGAAGTGACAAGCACCAGAGCGCCCCGGCTCTGGTCACATCGAACGAACCTATTATTGCAACTGTGCTGTTTTGTGTAGGTCAAATGAGTTCAAATTTTCACGTTCTCTCTTTTCCTCATGATTCATGAATGATAGAGAAGTTTGCTTCTGTTTTGTTGTTTTGCGCTTTGTATATGGAACAACCAGTACTATCAAGAAGAAGAAGATCTGTCAAACCAAGCAGAGAACATACAATACAAGCTTATGTAAACAACCTGCTTCTTTGAAAAGGTCTCAGGATAGCGCCACCCATCGTATGATTTCCAGCTTAAAGCTGTCCTTGAACCAATAGTTTCCGACATTAGTGCGTTTAACCAAACAAATCCATCAACATTCATATAATTATGTTTATTTAAGAAAATACAAATAAAAGAAAATATTCATACAAACTTTAAAAAAAAAAAATATACCTTCAAATATTTATGGTTAAAAAAAGGTTTAGAAAGCTTTGGATGACTACATTGCATCCTTGACGTTCTTCAAATCATCCGAATTCAAATAGTTTAGTACATTGTCAATGCATACATGCGGCAGTTGAAAGTGATATTTGAAAAAATCCTCTGCATCGCCAATTAGAGCGCGTCTCTGGAAAGCATTTCGCAAACGGCCTTGAATAATCCGCGCATATATTGGGAATTCAGTTGAAAAGTAATCGGATTGAAAATGTGTAATGAGGTCTTCATTTTTAACATAAAGTGCCAAAGAATGAATACTCCTCGTCATCATGGCGTAAGAAGTCAATTTATAACCGGGCCCCTTCTCAGATTTCAACCTTTCAATTTCCTGTTTGCAATTTTCAAAATGTGTTTTCATATCAATCAGATCAGTGGTATATAATTTTGATAACGATGATTGTAAATCCCTGGCGTTGTATAAATTGATAGCATCCAGTGCGAATGCGTGCTCCAGGCAGATGGATAATATATCATTACGTAGAAATCTTATTTGTACGATAAGTTTTTCACTAAACAAAAAATCCATTGGTGTTTTGTTATTTTTATTCTTGATATCAATGTCAGCACCAAATTCAAGAAGTAAATTTGCGATGTCTGATTTTGCTGAATCAATTGCACTGTGGAGAGCCGTACAGCCATCGAAATCTTGTAAATTAACGCTCGCTTTATTTTCAAGCAATAATTCAACCGATGATCTCTCGCAACAACTCGCAGCATAATGAATTGCTGTCCTGCCATTCTTATCCCTTAAATTAACATCAGCATTATGTTCCAAGAAAACCTCAATTAAATTTGTGCCGGTTTTTTGACATGCGACATGAAGCGGGGTTTCTTTTGATTTTGTATTTGCTTCATTTACATTAGCCCCAGCAGCCAAAAGCACTTTGGCTATCTCTACAGCGTTGTATAAAGCTGCGTACAGCAAGGGAGTCATTCCAGATTCATCTTTGACATTAACATCTGCTCCATGGGCGATTAAGACTTCGACTGACTCAATTTTACTGCTTTTGACAGCAATATGCAAAGAAGAGTTAAAAAAATCATCAAAATCTTCAGTCAAATCACCTCTGTACTTTAAAACGTTTTCGATTATTTGAATATACCCATTTTGTACTGCAATGTCAAAAAACTGAATACCAAAACAATGCTTTAACAGATCAGGACAGCGAGTTAAAATTTCGTCAATTACTGTATTCGATAATCTTTCCTCTAGTGCCAAACTAAGAATTGTTTTCCCATTGCTAAACTCGTCGTTAAATTTAGCTCCTCGGTGTATCAACATAAGTGCAGCATCTTCGTTTCCACGTTTGATTGCGAAGTAAAGTGGGGTATATGAATTTTTTGCACGTACATTAATATCAGAATTGTAATTAAGAAGCCAATTAATCACTTGAACATTTCCAATTTGGCTTGCAATATGGAGAGGTCTCAAGCCGTTTTCCGTCACTAAATCAACATCAGCTCCATTACTTAAGAGAAATTCTATGATGTCTATGTCTACTTTAGATGAGGAACAGGCACAGTGAAGAGGTGTATATCCTTTCTCGAAGTTGGAAGTAATAACCGCGTTGACAGGAGCCCCGTTTTGCAAAAGCATTCTAATTATTTTCAACGAACCGCTTGTAGCAGCATTATGAAGTGGACTTCTTCCTTCATTGTTAGAAGATAGACGAGCTCCTCGTTCTAATAACAATTCGGTTGCATATTCTTTCTTATTTTTAATAGCGCACACGAGGGCAGAAAATCCACGCGCATTACTTGCGTTTATATCAGCACCGTGCTTAAGGAGCATTTCTATAATTTCCAAGTTACCATTCTTTGCAGCCCAATGAAGTGGTTTTGAATCGATTCCTGAGTTTGGATTGAACCCAACATGGAGAAGGAATTTCGTTATTTCGTTATTGTCGCATTGGATTGAACAGCGTAGCAATTGATTAGCTTGATCATCATTACATTTTTGCATTGAAACTAATCTTCTTAGGTCCTCTAAGTTGTTTCTGCGAATAGCATTTATCATGTCTGATAGACTCATTTTCGGTATCTTCTTTTACTTCTTTTTATTTTTGTTTAGTTTCTAGAAAACAAACAATAGGTTCATTAATTTTAATAAGTCGCAACAAATAAAAATGAAACTGACCTTATTGTAGCTTATACTTGGAAATAAAACTTTGATTTCTTTAGACTTAACAGCTTGTGATTGGAGGTGGCCGTTAAAGAGTTCTGGAATAAGAGGTTACAGCACTTGATTAAAAAAAAAAAAAACGTTTATAAATACTAAATATCGTCGCCCGAGGATTTAAATAGTTTTTGTAATGACAGATCGGCTATCCAGGCTGAAATAAAACTAGCCAAACTCGACAAGCTCTACAGGGAATTCGACAATATTCAATCAACCATTGAAGAAAGCATCGCCTTAGCAGAAGACCCGGATGAGCGACCCAAAGCTGGAGCTGACGCTGAAAACGAGCGAGATCATATTGATTGCCAGTATAATCAATTTACGGCAATCATCAAGCAAATCTTAAAAATTGAATCAACTCGGTTTGGATCTGCTACAGATCCACTGAAATTGCACTTCTTAGGAAACAGGTAAGACAGCATAACCAGAATTTTGCAGCACACTCGTAACCCGCAACAGTCATCCAATCGTCCATCCATCAACCTCAAATGAGCCATCGTCGTATAAGACTCACCGAATTTGATCCAACTCAACCTCAAATTTGGTTAAGTCGAATTGAGATGACTCTAGAACTGGAAGGCTTTACGACCGAGGAAGAAAAATGCAAACAAGTTTCCATTAATCTGGAAGGTGATTGTTTGACAGCGTCGGAGGATCTCATTGGGGACACTACCGCGTCAAACAAATTTTCTGTGTTCAAAAAACGAATTCTTTCAATGTTTGCCGAATCCGCAGAGGCTAAGCTAAGGCTCTTGTTGAAAGGTCCCGACTCACAAGACAAGAAACCATCAATAATTTTGGTAGAGATGAGACGCCTTGCTGGAGGAGAATGTGGCCCTAAGGTTTTGAAAGAATATGCTTCTTGCAAACCTTGCCAGACCTGACACGAAATGTCCTCACAGTCTTTGAGAACTACTCTCTTGATGATTTAGCCACGGCAGCAGGTAAGATGTATGATTCTGCAAGCAATAACCATACATCATCACAATCATCAGTATTTGAACAGCATTCAATCCAAGCTGTCTCTCAAGATTGTCATTTTAGCTATGCAGAGCTTTGTCGTACGGTCAAGGATCACTCTAAACAAATCAAAGCACTGACATCAAAAAACCGACATCGATCAAGATCAAATAACAGGTTTCCGCAAAGATCTCGTCCCTCCAGTCAGAATAAACAAAAGTTACGCTTCTACCGTTCAAAATGGACTCAGAAAGCTAAATATTGTCAAGGTTCCTGTTAATTTGACAGCATAACCAAGAAAACTGGCTGAGCTGCCGTCACCTCAGGCGGTTGACTCCAGCAATAATAACATCAACGTCATTCTCAGTAAAGAACCTCGTCTACACATTTTTGATAAAGGAGCAAACACTCGTTTTCTTGTGGATTCTGGTTCGGTTGTCTCCGTCATTCCAATTACAAAAGTCAACAAGCGTCTCATAAGTGGAGATCTCAAACTTTACGCAGTAAACAAATCCGAAATCTAAACTTATGGTATGGTATGGTCGTCAATTCGTAAAGACAAGCCTTGGTCTTCGAACAGAGTTCAAGTGGTCGTTGATTTTGGCTGATGTTCAAACAACAATCATCGGTGCAGATTTTCTCGAACATTATCATCTCATAATTGATCTTAAGAAAAAGTGCCTCATTGATGCAACAACAAACATAAGTCGCATGGAGAATTAGTAAATGCTCATCAATTTGGAATCCCAGCCGATACAACTAGTGAATACTCACAGTCACAATTGCTCGAAGAATTCATTGACATCACCACCAGCTCTACAAAACCTCAAACCAAACTTGACGCGTCCGTATACCATTACATTGAGACAACAGGGAACAGGCCCACCGGTTGCAAGTCATTTCAGAAGCCTTTCAGGAGTAAAGATGACAGCCGCAAAAGCTGAACTAGATTTTCTCATCGAAAAAGGTATCTGCCGACGATCCAAGAGTCCATGGGCACGCCCAATTCACATGGTTGCAAAGAAAAATTGTGGCTGGCGATGGCGAGCCTGTGGGGACTACCGACGTTTAAACGCGCAAACAACACCTGATCGGTATTCCATCGCTCATGTTGATGATGTCTCAGGAAGACTTCATGGCAAAAATCATTTTTTGACACTAGAACTCGTCTACGCATACCACCAAATTCCAATAGCAGACATTCATAATTCAAGGCTGGAAGCAGTTCAAAGAAGGTTTTTACGTTATTGTCTACGTTTTCTACCTTGGACTTAAGGATCTGCACTCCCAATGTACTCACATAGACTAGTATTAATCAATCTGCCGTCACTTGAGAACCACCGTAAATACATCCAGTTCTGTTTCATTAACCGTATAATAAATGGAAATATTTTAGCTTCGTCGATTCTTTGCAGACTTAATTTTAACTTCAGCCAATCTAGTATTAGACTACGGCAACCTCTGTGCCAAATCTTTAGCAGGTCCAACTATGGTGGTAATAGTCCTCTAAATCAGTTAATTGTCATATACAATAAATTTTATTTTCTCATTTATTCTGTAAATGACAACTTGAAAAGTATACAATTCACAACCTTGTTTTTTAGATCTATTGAATTTCTTTCATTTTTGTTTACTGTTAAGTTATATTTAATTAATTGTAACGTTAGCATTTAAAGGTTTCTAAATAAATGACATAACAGCAGTTTGCACTCCGTTTGGTCTCTTCGAGTACTGTTTTATGCAATTCGGTCTTCGGAATGCGTCGCAAACGTTCCAGAGGTAGGTACATGGACTCGATCTTCAGAGGCTTGGTATTTATCTTTTGCTACATAGACGACATTATCATGTCGGAGTCAGCCGAACAGCAAGCCGAACATCTTCGTATTGTTTTTTCCATACTAAAGCAACATCATCTGACAATAAATGTAAACAAATGCTGTTTTGGCCAGCCACACCGGTCAAAAGAAGGCTGCAAGCCTCCACAGGAGCGTGTCTGCGATTGTCGATTATGAATTGCCTGTAACCATCTCTCAGCTAAGAAGATTTTTGTGAATCATCAACCACTACCGGCGTTGCATTACTCATGCAGCAGATCTTCCAGCTCTTTTAAATAAATTTCAAGCCCCTTTAAACGAATTTCTAAAAAAACTCCAAGAAAAACGACAATCGAAAAATTCCCTAGACGCTGGAAACAGAATAACAAATATTCGACAAGTGCATAAAAAGTCTTGGTGCGGCAGCACTTTTAGTTCATCCAGTGGCAACGGCACCTCTTGTTTTAACAACAGACGCCTCAGACGCTGCAATAGGAGCAGTCAGGGAACAAAAAACCAACAACCTCTGGAAGCCACTTGGATTTTATTCCCGCAAGCTAAGTCCAACTGAGATGAAGTATAGTGCCTTCGAAAGGGAATTGCTAGCCATTCATGATGCCATAAAGCACTTTAAATATATTCTTGACAGTCGATAATTTGTCACCAAGTCCGATCAAAAAATACTCGCAACAAAGATTGGAAACAGCATCGAGCATCCAAGCGCCAACTTCGACAACTGGACTACATTTCAACTTTCCAAACCATCATAGTTCACATCAAAGGTGATGAGAATAGTCGCAGATGCGTTTTCAAGTCTCGCTCACTCTCACGTCAATGAAATCAGCATGCCTGTGGAATTCGATGCCAAAACTACTTTCGAAGCACAATCAAAAGATGACGAACTCCAAATCCTTATCGATGGCACAAATTATCTCAAACATCAAATTGTCCATCTTGAAACTGATACCCCAATTTTTTGCGATGTGTCAACAAGACATCTCTATTCTCAAGGACCTGTACCAGTGTTCACATATTATGAATAGTCGCAGATGCGTTTTCAAGTCTCGCTCACTCTCACGTCAATGAAATCAGCATGCCTGTGGAATTCGATGCCAAAACTACTTTCGAAGCACAATCAAAAGATGACGAACTCCAAATCCTTATCGATGGCACAAATTATCTCAAACTTCCAATTGTCCATCTTGAAACTGATACCCCAATTTTTTGCGATGTGTCAACAAGACATCTCTATTCTCAAGGACCTGTACCAGTGCTCACATATTATGCTCAGGACTGATGCTGTGAGAAAACCACTAGAGCCCCCATAGACTGGCCCATTCAAAGTCATCGAAAGGTTATCAGACCGTCTCTTCACTATTCACATGAATAATAAAGATATCAACGTGTCAGCGGAACAACTTAAACCAGATTTTGTGACACAGAAAGAAAGATCATCACTCAACACTGATCCGTATGAAAGCACAAATGAAGAATTCGATTTGTTTTTGTATCCACTTCAACAAGTTCACACACCAAATTGAGCCAGCAACAGAATATGCAATATTCCCAAACTCAGAAACGCCATAGAAATTATCAGCAGCAACAACACCAGTCAGCGATATCTCAAGCAAAAACCACAACAACAAAAAAAGTTTCTTTCGAAACCAATAACATTCATAAGTCATGACGAACGACGCGACGTGACATTGTCACTGTCACTGGCAATGGCAAGGGAGTAGATATGATCTGGCAGCACCATCATCAGCCTGAACAGACCTAGCAGCAGAGAAACCAACACACCTGCACAAAACAGTAAGAAGAAGAAGAAAACAGATATTGAGACGAGAGAGAGAGAGAGAGAGAGAGAGAGAGAGAGAGAAATATTCTCTTGCGAGAGAGCAACTAATTAATTCACCTTAGCATCTTGACGAGTATGGTTGTTCTTTCCCGAATAAAAAGTAAAAGAATAAAAGTTTGTTTATTTGTTATTCAAATTTGCCTTGAACTTAAATTCAATTACTACTTTATTTATTCATAGCCTACTTAAGATATTTTGTTTATAATTCTCGTGTTTACAAAGTCTTTTGCTGTTGCTGGTTCTGGTTTCACGCATAAGGCGATGACAAACTACGAAAGATAACACTCTGAATTTACTTCTTTTAAGAATCTTGAGTGATTTCAACTTACAACAAGAATCAATGATTCAGTTCTGAGTACTTTATATACAAATTGTTGTGGCCTAATCATCTATTATTGTATATCAGAGGCTGACTTTTTTCAAATCCTATTACAAGGAAGATTTTGATAGAAATAGCTTACTTACTCTGCCTCTGCAACGCCTTGTTTAAAATTCAAACAAAGAACTTTTATTGAAATAAACATAGAAATATGCACGCACCACACTCAAAAGTCTCTAACGAAGTAAGAGTTGGAAAATATTTTTTTTTCAAGAATGACAGAGCAACACTTGACCAGGGACAGGGACTACCCGTTTTCAGGGGCAGGTTTTTAGCATACATTAGTTAGAAGGGAGATCGAAAATAAACAAAAGCAAGTACTAAGAGTATGAATGAGAAAAAACAGCGAAATTGAGTGAGAGATATCACATATTCACATGACATCATAGAATGAAACTAATAAATTGAGTGTGAAATTGATTTTTTTCTTTCATTACAAACTCACCACAGGGATTTTGACTGCTATGTCATTTTGTTGGATTTTGGGTGTGTTAACAAACTAAATTTTTTAAGGATGAAGTTGCATTTTTTTGTTTAAGAATAGTTTTAACGCAGATATACAGTCAAATAAGAAATAAGTAAAACTTTAAATTTTAGTGTACATTTTATTTTCTACCTTTTTTTTATCGCAGTAGAGACTAAAAGCTCTACACTCAAAAACTATCAATAACTGTAAAAAGTTTGCATTCCTGAAAATGCTTACGGCCAGCTGCTAAATTGAGGGTCAACTTAAGGCCACGGCTCAACGTCAGTACACTTAGTTTAACTGAGCTTCGATGCATAGGATTTCGTTAATCTACAATTTTTCCGATATCCAATGAAATGCACCTCGAACGGCAACCAAAATTAAGGAATTCATTTCACTAGGGACAAAAGCCACACATTCTTCATTTCACACCCAAAATTTGTAATTTTCAATACGAAATAACGACTTCAAACCAAATCCGAATAAGGAACTGGATGGCAGCGAAAAAAGTAGTATGAACTTAAAGGCCGTGTGTGAATTTCGTTAACATGTGACGTTTGATTAAAACTTGACACTAGCGTCAAGTGTCAATTCATCCCCCTAAATGTTAAGATTGGTCCACCCTTAAATTTTTTTTTATTTTTTTTTACAAAATTTTTTGTTTTTATTTTTTATCATACATCATACTAAAATACATACAACCCTAAATTTTCACCCCTCTATGATCAACCCTTATTAAAAACTTTATTTTTTTTGGCAAGATTTTTATTTTTACTTCGTCATAACTTAGAAGCGGGGTAGTCGGTAGCGGGTAGTGGGTAGAAATTACTGGTGTAGCGGGTAGCGTTTAAAAGTATTGGGTAAAGGGAAGTGGTGTAGAGGGTAACAGGGTAGCTGGGTATAACGGGATAGCGTGTAGAGGGTAGGGGGGTAGCCGGTTGTAGGAAGCGATTACCGGTTAAGCGGGTAGCGTGTGTAAGTATTGGGTAGCGGATAGCGGGTAACAGGGTAACTGGGTATAACAGGGTAGCGGGTATACGGTAGTGGGGAGAGGGTAGTGGGTGGTATGGTAGCGTGCTACAAAAGTCTAGGTCTTTTTTATATCGATTGAGGCAGTACGAAGTCTGTCAGGTCAGCTAGTAGTTAAATTATAATTTTCATTTTTTTATTAACTCACCGAATGACAATTTCAGCAGTTTTAAACTAATAAAAATTGTTTAAATAAAAATTATATTTAAATTAGTTTTTAAGTACTAATAAGCAAGGTTCAAGTTATAGTATTTAACGAGTTGAATGAAATAAATAATTATGGTACAAGCTGAAAACCAAGAAAAAGTAAAAAATGTAGATTTCAACAAGCGGAAGTGCTCCGAAGAAGGCGAAGACTGTAAACTTGACCAAAAAGGAGATGGCTTCTACTTTCTGGGAAGGCGTTACCTACATCGACTACTTGAGAGAAGAACAAAGCTCTCGCAGGCAGACCTGTACTATGCGAAATAATTGCGTTGAATCAACGCGAAGGAAAAAAAAGTTCCCTTCCAACATGATAACGCAGCGGCTTATACCTCCGCCATCACCACGGCCAAATTGGTCGATTTGGCAACGAAATTCTGCCCCATCTCCCGTATTCTCCAGATTTAGTCCGAGCGACTATTTTTTTGTTGTTTTGCTGACCTCGAGAAAACGTGTTTTTCAAATCGGTAAAAGCAATTGGAGTGTCGTTGAAAAATACATCACTACTTTCCCAAAATGCTTGCTTTTCTTTTGTATAGATAGGCTAAGTTCTTGTCAGACCACCCTCGTAGCCGATCTCAAAGATTGTGTTCCAAAAATCCATGTATCCATGTACAATAAGGTACTCCTTAACACTAATACACATCATTCAGTTAGTCAAACACACAAATGAATCTGTTAACTCTGGCGTATACGCACCATTTTTTTTATTGAGGAGGTAACACATAACTCTCTCATCTCAATAAATGTTGTTCTTAAAAGCTTTAAAACAGAAAGCTCTTTCACA
Organism: Sphaerophoria taeniata; assembly: GCA_943590905.1. Classification (NCBI taxonomy): domain Eukaryota; kingdom Metazoa; phylum Arthropoda; class Insecta; order Diptera; family Syrphidae; genus Sphaerophoria; species Sphaerophoria taeniata. Next base: position 269,453,126 of record OX016540.1, read on the forward strand.
AAATCCTTTGAAAAAGTTCTTAGGGTTTGCTTCCAAAGGGTAATGGCAACGCTGTCATTTCACACATTGAGGGAAGAAAAAAGAATAAAAAATACAATCAATAATTTAAGTATGCTTTCATTTCAGCATGCAACATGAATGGTCATCGAGGAATGTACAACGTTTAAGGGAAAATAAAGCAATTCGTGTGTATAAATCAGTGCCGGCGCGCTTGTATTTTGGGAGCGAATTTGTTTCATTTCTATGAAGTGAGTGTTTAGCTGCCAGCTTCTTGTTTTTGAGCTGTCAAACCAAGCAGAGCAGCTAAAGGGAAAAATTCAATTCTTGGTAGTACTAGTCTAGTCTATACACAAAGGTTCACACAGCGGTGCAGTGCATTAACGCCCGCGGGTGTTTATTCCAATAACAAAAGGAATTTACCCCCGCGGGTGTTAATTCCTTTTTTGATTTGGAATTAACACCCGCGGGGGTTAACTCCTTCTTTTGGTGGGCTTTAATTCCAAGTCAAGGATCACTCTAAACAAATCAAAGCACTGACATCAAAAAACCGACATCGATCAAGATCAAATAACAGGTTTCCGCAAAGATCTCGTCCCTCCAGTCAGAATAAACAAAAGTTACGCTTCTACCGTTCAAAATGGACTCAGAAAGCTAAATATTGTCAAGGTTCCTGTTAATTTGACAGCATAACCAAGAAAACTGGCTGAGCTGCCGTCACCTCAGGCGGTTGACTCCAGCAATAATAACATCAACGTCATTCTCAGTAAAGAACCTCGTCTACACATTTTTGATAAAGGAGCAAACACTCGTTTTCTTGTGGATTCTGGTTCGGTTGTCTCCGTCATTCCAATTACAAAAGTCAACAAGCGTCTCATAAGTGGAGATCTCAAACTTTACGCAGTAAACAAATCCGAAATCTAAACTTATGGTATGGTATGGTCGTCAATTCGTAAAGACAAGCCTTGGTCTTCGAACAGAGTTCAAGTGGTCGTTGATTTTGGCTGATGTTCAAACAACAATCATCGGTGCAGATTTTCTCGAACATTATCATCTCATAATTGATCTTAAGAAAAAGTGCCTCATTGATGCAACAACAAACATAAGTCGCATGGAGAATTAGTAAATGCTCATCAATTTGGAATCCCAGCCGATACAACTAGTGAATACTCACAGTCACAATTGCTCGAAGAATTCATTGACATCACCACCAGCTCTACAAAACCTCAAACCAAACTTGACGCGTCCGTATACCATTACATTGAGACAACAGGGAACAGGCCCACCGGTTGCAAGTCATTTCAGAAGCCTTTCAGGAGTAAAGATGACAGCCGCAAAAGCTGAACTAGATTTTCTCATCGAAAAAGGTATCTGCCGACGATCCAAGAGTCCATGGGCACGCCCAATTCACATGGTTGCAAAGAAAAATTGTGGCTGGCGATGGCGAGCCTGTGGGGACTACCGACGTTTAAACGCGCAAACAACACCTGATCGGTATTCCATCGCTCATGTTGATGATGTCTCAGGAAGACTTCATGGCAAAAATCATTTTTTGACACTAGAACTCGTCTACGCATACCACCAAATTCCAATAGCAGACATTCATAATTCAAGGCTGGAAGCAGTTCAAAGAAGGTTTTTACGTTATTGTCTACGTTTTCTACCTTGGACTTAAGGATCTGCACTCCCAATGTACTCACATAGACTAGTATTAATCAATCTGCCGTCACTTGAGAACCACCGTAAATACATCCAGTTCTGTTTCATTAACCGTATAATAAATGGAAATATTTTAGCTTCGTCGATTCTTTGCAGACTTAATTTTAACTTCAGCCAATCTAGTATTAGACTACGGCAACCTCTGTGCCAAATCTTTAGCAGGTCCAACTATGGTGGTAATAGTCCTCTAAATCAGTTAATTGTCATATACAATAAATTTTATTTTCTCATTTATTCTGTAAATGACAACTTGAAAAGTATACAATTCACAACCTTGTTTTTTAGATCTATTGAATTTCTTTCATTTTTGTTTACTGTTAAGTTATATTTAATTAATTGTAACGTTAGCATTTAAAGGTTTCTAAATAAATGACATAACAGCAGTTTGCACTCCGTTTGGTCTCTTCGAGTACTGTTTTATGCAATTCGGTCTTCGGAATGCGTCGCAAACGTTCCAGAGGTAGGTACATGGACTCGATCTTCAGAGGCTTGGTATTTATCTTTTGCTACATAGACGACATTATCATGTCGGAGTCAGCCGAACAGCAAGCCGAACATCTTCGTATTGTTTTTTCCATACTAAAGCAACATCATCTGACAATAAATGTAAACAAATGCTGTTTTGGCCAGCCACACCGGTCAAAAGAAGGCTGCAAGCCTCCACAGGAGCGTGTCTGCGATTGTCGATTATGAATTGCCTGTAACCATCTCTCAGCTAAGAAGATTTTTGTGAATCATCAACCACTACCGGCGTTGCATTACTCATGCAGCAGATCTTCCAGCTCTTTTAAATAAATTTCAAGCCCCTTTAAACGAATTTCTAAAAAAACTCCAAGAAAAACGACAATCGAAAAATTCCCTAGACGCTGGAAACAGAATAACAAATATTCGACAAGTGCATAAAAAGTCTTGGTGCGGCAGCACTTTTAGTTCATCCAGTGGCAACGGCACCTCTTGTTTTAACAACAGACGCCTCAGACGCTGCAATAGGAGCAGTCAGGGAACAACAAACCAACAACCTCTGGAAGCCACTTGGATTTTATTCCCGCAAGCTAAGTCCAACTGAGATGAAGTATAGTGCCTTCGAAAGGGAATTGCTAGCCATTCATGATGCCAAAAAGCACTTTAAATATATTCTTGACAGTCGATAATTTGTCACCAAGTCCGATCAAAAAATACTCGCAACAAAGATTGGAAACAGCATCGAGCATCCAAGCGCCAACTTCGACAACTGGACTACATTTCAACTTTCCAAACCATCATAGTTCACATCAAAGGTGATGAGAATAGTCGCAGATGCGTTTTCAAGTCTCGCTCACTCTCACGTCAATGAAATCAGCATGCCTGTGGAATTCGATGCCAAAACTACTTTCGAAGCACAATCAAAAGATGACGAACTCCAAATCCTTATCGATGGCACAAATTATCTCAAACTTCCAATTGTCCATCTTGAAACTGATACCCCAATTTTTTGCGATGTGTCAACAAGACATCTCTATTCTCAAGGACCTGTACCAGTGCTCACATATTATGAATAGTCGCAGATGCGTTTTCAAGTCTCGCTCACTCTCACGTCAATGAAATCAGCATGCCTGTGGAATTCGATGCCAAAACTACTTTCGAAGCACAATCAAAAGATGACGAACTCCAAATCCTTATCGATGGCACAAATTATCTCAAACTTCAAATTGTCCATCTTGAAACTGATACCCCAATTTTTTGCGATGTGTCAACAAGACATCTCTATTCTCAAGGACCTGTACCAGTGCTCACATATTATGCTCAGGACTGATGCTGTGAGAAAACCACTAGAGCCCCCATAGACTGGCCCATTCAAAGTCATCGAAAGGTTATCAGACCGTCTCTTCACTATTCACATGAATAATAAAGATATCAACGTGTCAGCGGAACAACTTAAACCAGATTTTGAAACACAGAAAGAAAGATCATCACTCAACACTGATCCGTATGAAAGCACAAATGAAGAATTCGATTTGTTTTTGTATCCACTTCAACAAGTTCACACACCAAATTGAGCCAGCAACAGAATATGCAATATTCCCAAACTCAGAAACGCCATAGAAATTATCAGCAGCAACAACACCAGTCAGCGATATCTCAAGCAAAAACCACAACAACAAAAAAAGTTTCTTTCGAAACCAATAACATTCATAAGTCATGACGAACGACGCGACGTGACATTGTCACTGTCACTGGCAATGGCAAGGGAGTAGATATGATCTGGCAGCACCATCATCAGCCTGAACAGACCTAGCAGCAGAGAAACCAACACACCTGCACAAAACAGTAAGAAGAAGAAGAAAACAGATATTGAGACGAGAGAGAGAGAGAGAGAGAGAGAGAAATATTCTCTTGCGAGAGAGCAACTAATTAATTCACCTTAGCATCTTGACGAGTATGGTTGTTCTTTCCCGAATAAAAAGTAAAAGAATAAAAGTTTGTTTATTTGTTATTCAAATTTGCCTTGAACTTAAATTCAATTACTACTTTATTTATTCATAGCCTACTTAAGATATTTTGTTTATAATTCTCGTGTTTACAAAGTCTTTTGCTGTTGCTGGTTCTGGTTTCACGCATAAGGCGATGACAAACTACGAAAGATAACACTCTGAATTTACTTCTTTTAAGAATCTTGAGTGATTTCAACTTACAACAAGAATCAATGATTCAGTTCTGAGTACTTTATATACAAATTGTTGTGGCCTAATCATCTATTATTGTATATCAGAGGCTGACTTTTTTCAAATCCTATTACAAGGAAGATTTTGATAGAAATAGCTTACTTACTCTGCCTCTGCAACGCCTTGTTTAAAATTCAAACAAAGAACTTTTATTGAAATAAACATAGAAATATGCACGCACCACACTCAAAAGTCTCTAACGAAGTAAGAGTTGGAAAATATTTATTTTTCAAGAATGACAGAGCAACACTTGACCAGGGAAAGGGACTACCCGTTTTCAGGGGCAGGTTTTTAGCATACATTAGTTAGAAGGGAGATCGAAAATAAACAAAAGCAAGTACTAAGAGTATGAATGAGAAAAAACAGCGAAATTGAGTGAGAGATATCACATATTCACATGACATCATAGAATGAAACTAATAAATTGAGTGTGAAATTGATTTTTTTCTTTCATTACAAACTCACCACAGGGATTTTGACTGCTATGTCATTTTGTTGGATTTTGGGTGTGTTAACAAACTAAATTTTTTAAGGATGAAGTTGCATTTTTTTGTTTAAGAATAGTTTTAACGCAGATATACAGTCAAATAAGAAATAAGTAAAACTTTAAATTTTAGTGTACATTTTATTTTCTACCTTTTTTTTATCGCAGTAGAGACTAAAAGCTCTACACTCAAAAACTATCAATAACTGTAAAAAGTTTGCATTCCTGAAAATGCTTACGGCCAGCTGCTAAATTGAGGGTCAACTTAAGGCCACGGCTCAACGTCAGTACACTTAGTTTAACTGAGCTTCGATGCATAGGATTTCGTTAATCTACAATTTTTCCGATATCCAATGAAATGCACCTCGAACGGCAACCAAAATTAAGGAATTCATTTCACTAGGGACAAAAGCCACACATTCTTCATTTCACACCCAAAATTTGTAATTTTCAATACGAAATAACGACTTCAAACCAAATCCGAATAAGGAACTGGATGGCAGCGAAAAAAGTAGTATGAACTTAAAGGCCGTGTGTGAATTTCGTTAACATGTGACGTTTGATTAAAACTTGACACTAGCGTCAAGTGTCAATTCATCCCCCTAAATGTTAAGATTGGTCCACCCTTAAATTTTTTTTTATTTTTTTTTACAAAATTTTTTGTTTTTATTTTTTATCATACATCATACTAAAATACATACAACCCTAAATTTTCACCCCTCTATGATCAACCCTTATTAAAAACTTTATTTTTTTTGGCAAGATTTTTATTTTTACTTCTTCATAACTTAGAAGCGGGGTAGTCGGTAGCGGGTAGTGGGTAGAAATTACTGGTGTAGCGGGTAGCGTTTAAAAGTATTGGGTAAAGGGAAGTGGTGTAGAGGGTAACAGGGTAGCTGGGTATAACGGGATAGCGTGTAGAGGGTAGGGGGGTAGCCGGTTGTAGGAAGCGATTACCGGTTAAGCGGGTAGCGTGTGTAAGTATTGGGTAGCGGGTAGCGGGTAACAGGGTAACTGGGTATAACGGGGTAGCGGGTATACGGTAGTGGGGAGAGGGTAGTGGGTGGTATGGTAGCGTGCTACAAAAGTCTAGGTCTTTTTTATATCGATTGAGGCAGTACGAAGTCTGTCAGGTCAGCTAGTAGTTAAATTATAATTTTCATTTTTTTATTAACTCACCGAATGACAATTTCAGCAGTTTTAAACTAATAAAAATTGTTTCAATCAAAATTATATTTAAATTAGTTTTTAAGTACTAATAAGCAAGGTTCAAGTTATAGTATTTAACGAGTTGAATGAAATAAATAATTATGGTACAAGCTGAAAACCAAGAAAAAGTAAAAAATGTAGATTTCAACAAGCGGAAGTGCTCCGAAGAAGGCGAAGACTGTAAACTTGACCAAAAAGGAGATGGCTTCTACTTTCTGGGAAGGCGTTACCTACATCGACTACTTGAGAGAAGAACAAAGCTCTCGCAGGCAGACCTGTACTATGCGAAATAATTGCGTTGAATCAACGCGAAGAAAAACAAAGTTCCCTTCCAACATGATAACGCAGCGGCTTATACCTCCGCCATCACCACGGCCAAATTGGTCGATTTGGCAACGAAATTCTGCCCCATCTCCCGTATTCTCCAGATTTAGTCCGAGCGACTATTTTTTTGTTGTTTTGCTGACCTCGAGAAAACGTGTTTTTCAAATCGGTAAAAGCAATTGGAGTGTCGTTGAAAAATACATCACTACTTTCCCAAAATGCTTGCTTTTCTTTTGTATAGATAGGCTAAGTTCTTGTCAGACCACCCTCGTAGCCGATCTCAAAGATTGTGTTCCAAAAATCCATGTATCCATGTACAATAAGGTACTCCTTAACACTAATACACATCATTCAGTTAGTCAAACACACAAATGAATCTGTTAACTCTGGCGTATACGCACCATTTTTTTTTATTGAGGAGGTAACACATAACTCTCTCATCTCAATAAATGTTGTTCTTAAAAGCTTTAAAACAGAAAGCTCTTTCACAAAATCCTTTGAAAAAGTTCTTAGGGTTTGCTTCCAAAGGGTAATGGCAACGCTGTCATTTCACACATTGAGGGAAGAAAAAAGAATAAAAAATACAATCAATAATTTAAGTATGCTTTCATTTCAGCATGCAACATGAATGGTCATCGAGGAATGTACAACGTTTAAGGGAAAATAAAGCAATTCGTGTGTATAAATCAGTGCCGGCGCGCTTGTATTTTGGGAGCGAATTTGTTTCATTTCTATGAAGTGAGTGTTTAGCTGCCAGCTTCTTGTTTTTGAGCTGTCAAACCAAGCAGAGCAGCTAAAGGGAAAAATTCAATTCTTGGTAGTACTAGTCTAGTCTATACACAAAGGTTCACACAGCGGTGCAGTGCATTAACGCCCGCGGGTGTTTATTCCAATAACAAAAGGAATTTACCCCCGCGGGTGTTAATTCCTTTTTTGATTTGGAATTAACACCCGCGGGGGTTAACTCCTTCTTTTGGTGGGCTTTAATTCCAATTTTAATTGGAAATAAAACCCACACGTGAAACAAATGGTGACGTGAAATAACGTCCGACGAAATAAGGCCGCATGGACCCTTACTTCAATTTCTTATGGAAATTAGACCCTTACATGGGTTGCGGTCTTATGTCCATTGCAACCTAGAAATAATACCCGTGGGGCCTTATTTTGTTTTTTTCTGTTTTGATTAGAAACTTGGCGCAGGGAAACTCGTCTCGAAGTTAGAAGTCCCGAAAATGGTTTTCGGAACTTCTGAGCCACTCTGGAGACTCAAAAGTACCGAAATAGTTTTAGGGATTATTAACCCACTATGGCCAGTGACATTGAAATAATTAGGACCACGTTTCTTTATTGGCTGTCGACAAAATTGTCAGACCTGTTTAGGTTTCCTTTTATTTGGAAAAGTAGTGGTTCTACATTTTTGCAAGCATTTCAATGATTCATTTCAGCATCATTTCGAATGAGGTTGAAGCCGATACAAAAAATTCAAGTAAATTTGATTTGCGGAAAAATTTTTGGCCAAAAGAGAATCAATTTGGGGTGTGAAAATAAAAAAATTCGCGCGAATTTTTTTATTTTCACACCCCAAATTGATTCTCTTTTGGCCAAAATTTTTTCCGCTTGTGTCCATCCATCTTTCAATGTAAATGAAATAGCTTGGTTATTTTAGGTGACAGATAGATACAATTAGATGAAATTGGCTTCAAGTATAGTATGCTTGTAAAATGCTGTATCCTCACCGAACTTTGACATCCCAAAGATTTATTCGGTTTTTGAATAAAAAAAAAATGAATTTAATTCACAAACCGAATAAGTCTTGAATGACCAAAAGTATAATCGTACGAAGTTAGAAATGTAAAATTTGTAAACTTCATTTGTGATGTTTAATTTGTTTCTACTCACGTGGCCAAGGTGTCTAGGGTGCCAGCGCAAGTGTTCACATCCGAGTTCAAAAGATCTCTTCCAAAAGAAAATAACACTCGCGGGTGTTAGTGCTAATTTCAAATGGCATTAACACCCGCGGGCGTTAGTTCTTTTTTATGGTGGGCCTTATTGCCAATTCAAAAAGGAATTAACACCTGCGGAGATAAATTCCATTTGTTTTGGAATTAACACCCGCGGGCGTTAATTCCATGGGCGTTAATGCACTGCACCTCACACAGCAAGTTTCTAAATTTGATCCCATTTTTAACCAAACGCAATTCACACACGACCACAGATAATACATTTATACAGATGTCTCACCCTTACAGGCCGACTCCACTAGAGATAATTTCTCTCAGAATACTCATCCTGACATGAAAAGTCTAATGGAGTCGCGTTGAAACAACAACAAACAACGCGACTCCATTAGACTTTTCATGTCAGGATGAGTATTCTGAGAGAAATTATCTCTAGTGGAGTCGGCCTGTTATGGCGAGAAATGATATATGAAACTGAAAGCTACCAAAAAAAAAGCTTTTTCCAAAAGCTTTAACGCATTCACTTAATGCATTAAAAATCTATTTTCGCTCGCCTCATTGCCCATAAATGAATACTTAGGCAAGGAAAAAAGCTTCAAAAAGCTCCTTGTCTGTTAAGGCGTTGTCTGTTAAGAGCAAAATGTGTTTCAATTTTTTCTGCAGGGATAAATTTATTATCTGTGACACGACCTTATTTCCAAAAAACAGTGCTCCAGGTTTTCGGTTGTACTTGTAGTTGAAAGAAATTAAATACTTATGATGCATAGGTTTGTCTATGTATTTAAAAGACTAGTTGATACACACTTAACACATTCTTACGATTAAAAATTTAAAACTTATAAAATAAAACTAGCATTTCGATTTAATTGCAATTTCCTTTTCCCTTGCAACAACTTCCTTTCGTTTCTGTTTCAGTTTTCTTGTTGCATTTGCAGTCTTGCCCCTTTCCACATCCTTCTCCACACTTTTGACTTGTACATTTGCAATCTAAAACGAAAACAAAACAACTCAATAAGACATTCCATTCAAAACTTCCAGAGAAAAATAACTAAGATTCTTTAATCGAATTACTTCACTTACCGGATTTACAACCACCACACGGCATTTTGTAGGATTTTTTGTTTGTTTAATTTTCTATTTAATTCAAAGTCTGAAATTTGTGAGATAAGACTCCACGATCGCACTTTATCTGAATGATGTCACAACCTAACCGGGGCTTAGGTTTTATAAATGAAACGATTTGTCGTGCGGTGTGCAATACTCAATTCTCTCAGATGTTTACTCGAAAAGCTCCCCACTCAACTGTCATTTTTGTTAACGGTCATAAGACCTAGTTTTTGTTGTGGTTATCTGCTAATTTATTTTTAATTCCATGCTTGCGGAGTGTTTAAGATATGATTCATTTTCATAATGGCTTCGCACTATGATGATGACGTTGAGGCCGTGCGCAGCTTGTTGGAGTTAAAAGTTTAAAAAGCTTTAATTGTTGTTATTTGGTTGATGCAAAGTGGCACGCAAGCACTTTTAATCAGAGCTATTGATGATATGAAATTTGTTATCTTAATTTGATTTCAGGCCAGTTAATCGTTCATAATGAGAAGATAAAAATTCAATAAAGAGATACGACCTTCGGGAATGTTTACGGTCGTTGGAACGTGTGGAACCTATTTAAGTTTTTTTTTCTTTTTTTTTTATAATAATCGCGCACTCAAGGGCTTTTTTCATTACCCTTTATATGCCAAGAGCACAGTGCGAGCATTAGGGAAAGGATAGAGGATGTAAAAGGAGGTTCGGTGAACATTGGTTTTGAATTCCTGAACATTATAATGACCGGGGAAGACAGAGTGTGGAAGAGAGTTCCACATTCGCGTAGTACGGCTAAAGAATGATTCTCTGTACTTAACAGTACGTCCGAAGTTGGGTCAAGGGTGAACTGATGGGCATTCCTGGAGGCGCGGGTATTACGGTTGAATGTCTTAAGGGGAGGAATGCAGCTGGCTATTTCACTAGAGACTAGAGCATATACCGTTGAAGTATCGGTAAAACAGGGTGAGACATGAGACATTACGCCGATGTTCAAGAGATGTAAATGACTCAACGATGGTATTGTCACCAATCATTTTGAATGCTCTTTTTTGGATACTGTCCAGAAGACTTAAGTACGTCACTGGAGCACCAGCCCAGACGTGAGAATTGTACTCAAGCTTAGGACGTATGTAGGTTTTGTAGATAGTAGCCAGATCAGAAGGGGAAAAAAATTTCTTGCATCGCCTTAAGAACCCTAAACATCTTGCGGCATTTTTGGCGACATCGCATATGTGCTCGTTCCACAAGAGGTGGTCAGTGATGCACATACCGAGAATCTCTGTCTCATATTGATGCAAGTGCCACTCAAGGATAGTGGCAAGGGGGGTATATCTCGCTTCGACGATACAAGACAGCATTGAGTTTTCGAAGCATTAAACTCTACGCGATTTTGTATTCCCCATTGTACAATGCTGTTTAAGTCAGAGTTTAATGAGCTTATCATATTTTGCCGTTGCAGTTCCACATCCGAAGAGGAAGGATGTGAGTCTGGAAACGAATATGAAAAGCTAAGGGTACTATCGTCAGATTAGAAGTAACAGACAAGAGATAGAGATCATTAATGAAAATGAGGAAGAGGGTCGGAGACAAAACGGAGCCCTGGGGCACACCAGCATTTATATTGTGGGTTTCAGACTTGAAACCGTCCAACACAACTTGTATTGAACGGTTCGAAAGAAAGTTTCTAATCCAACGAATTAGGGTTTCATCGATACGGAAAGCACGCATTTTCGATAAAAGAGCAAGATGCCAGACTTTATCAAATGCCTTTGAAATATCAAGTGCAACAATCTTACTTTCTCCAAAACGATGTACAGATTTGTTCCACTGTTCGGTGAGATAAACCATCAGATCACCAGTGGACCTGTTGCTGCGAAAGCCGTACTGCCGGTCATTAAGAAGCTTTCGGTCTTCGAGATATTTCTTGAGCTGATAGTTTATCAGCGTTTCCATGACCTTAGAAAGAAGGGACGTAAGTGCAATCGGACGATAATTGGAGGGAGAAGAAGAATCGCCTTTTTTTGGAATTGGCTGGACAAATGCTGTTTTCCAACTGCTCGGAACGAGCCCAGAAGAATAGGATAGATGGAAAAGCTTACGCAAGGGTTTTGCCAGCGTGGAAGAACACCTCTTCAGAATAATAGCGGGGATACCATCCGGACCAGCGGATTTATGTATGCTGATATCTTTTAGGACTTTCGCCACAGCACGAGTGCGGAAGAAGATTTGTCCCATGGAATCATTGACGCGCTCAATAACTGGAGGAGTCATGACACTCTCTGGCAGCGAAGAGTTGGAGGCGAACTGCCTTGCAAAAAGGTTAGCTTTCGCGAGAGAGCTAACAACTGGAGTGTCATTGTCAACGAGCGTAGGGACCGAGGAAGAAGAAGAATTCTTCATATTTTTTACAAATGACCTAAAATTTTTACTGCCTTTGGGACATTGCAAAATTTTTTGCCTTAATTTTTGGTCATGCAAAAACTTGGTCCGTCGAATATGGGCATTGCAGACCTTCCTGGCTTGTTTAAACTTGTTCCGGTTTTCCTCAGTTGGGTTGGCTCTAAAACACCGGAACTTTACTTCTTTTTCCCTGATAACCTCTTTACAGCTTGAATCAAACCATGACTTTTCTTTGGGTTTAATGCTTTTAACCCTATTCGGGATAAAAGTTTTCATTCCCAGAATAATCACATTAGTAATCATATCTGCGCTGGAGTCTACGTCACTATCGAGGATGCATAGTGACCAGTTAAAGATCCGGAAAAAGTTATTGAGACCGTCCCAGTTGGCTTTCTCGTATTGCCATACGGTTCTCTTCGGAGCTCTTTCTCTACCTGGATTAGTTTGACACGAGAAATTAGCAAATATAATACTATGGTCTGATCTGCCTAGAGGCGGTAATACACAGATAGTGTATTTATCAGGGTCGGACGTAAGGAACAAGTCAAGAGTATTTTCTGCTTAGCCATCAATGTCCGATATTCGAGTAGGCTCAGTGACAAGCTGAGTAAGGTGGTTAAACTCAGCAAAGATCTCGGCACACATTCCTTCGGGTGTTGTCGGGCCCGAATGGAGAAGCCACGAAGAATTTTGTACATTGAAATCGCCCGTAATAACGATTTCAGTGTGAGGATACAAGGATACAATTCTTTGTATGGAGTCAGACAGAGCGTCAAATTCACGAGAAGTTGAAGCTCTGTCCAGGTTTGGGCTTCGATAGAGGAAACAGTAGTGAATGATGTGCTTATTGACGGAGAATTTAAACCAAATAAAATTGAAAAAAGAATTGGAGCAACGTCCATATTGAGGCAAAGACTGATAAGCTACATCATCCCTAATGTAAACGGCGAGACCATGGTGGGGAAAGAATAATGGCACTAAGCTTTACCCATGAATGAGAAATTCAGTAGGATCGGAATTCTCACCTACTTGGGTCTCGCTTAGCGCCAAAACAGCTGGCCTGTGGGATACAGTGTGGATGTATGCAGCCAGAAAATTAATTCGAAGCCCGCGAATATTACAGTAATCGACTCTGAAGTCTTCGGTCATTGCAATATAAAAAAAATAAAAACCAAAAGACGAAAGTCTAAGAAAAACTACAAAATGAACAAGGTATCTTTTCAAAGCAACGCCCCCGTTAGTGTTATGCCTTAACGGTGACGTGAATTGATCCGACCCTGAATTCAAATTGTAATTTCTCTATTCATCCGTTGTTGCCGACTCACCATATACATGCATACATTGCGTGAGCAAAAAAAAAAAACTCATTGCAGTATGATGCATATGGTAGGCCATGCAACTGTTAGGATAGGGAAAGTGGAGGAAGGGTACTCACATGAGCTGCGTAGGCTTGATGGATTTTTTGTTTGTTTTTTTTTTGTTTTTTATGATTGAGTGGCGGTGCTTTTTTTTCTATTTTTTTTTTCTATTAATTTGGTTTGTATTGTTGTTGTTGGTTTTGATGATGGTTTTTGATGTTTTTTTGTTGTTTTATGTTGTATGTAAAACTGGTAACTGTTATTTAATTCTCTTTTTCTTGTAATTTGATTTTAAGTGTGTATTGTTTGGTTGTTTGATTTTTTTTTTTGGCCAGGTTTTAATTGTATTTTTATTAATATTTGCGTTGTATATTTTTATTTCTGATTAAGTTGACGGTCGACGCGACGTATATTGAGACGGACGCGACGGATGAAAAAATAACAAAAAAACTATGGCAAGACAACGGACCACACACAGCACAGGGGTACCTTCACCCACGATATCATACTGACCGCCAAATATTTTTTTTTTAATGATATTAAAAAAACTACTGAATATTTTCTCAAATTTCTTTTTTATTTGAAAGTACAATCCTTCCGGTTAATATAATAGAAAATATTTTCATTAAAATAAAATTTTCTCATATAAAAAATATGAAAAACAAAAACAAAAACGATTGCTATACTTATACAAAGTATTTCAATACCCCTTCTCAATCGTTTAGTCCAAGTCGAAAACATAAGTCTTGAAAACGGGTTGAGTCAAGGGATTTTGTAAAAATATCTGCAATTTGATCTTTGGTCCCGATATGCTTGATTTCAATTAAACCATTTTGTATATGATCTCGAATGAAGTGGTGCTTGACATCGATGTGTTTTGATCTTTTCGTTTCCAAGTTGACTGCCATTCCAATACATCCTTTATTGTCTTCAAAAATAGTTGTCGGTCCATTACTAGCTTGATTTAGATCTTCCAACAATCCTCTTATCCAAATAGCTTCAGATACAGCTGCACTTAGAGCCAAATACTCTGCTTCACTTGATGAAATTGCCACTGTAGCTTGCTTTTTACTCGACCATGAAACTGTACATCCGTAAACCATAAACGTATATCCAGAAATTGATTTTCTGTCGTTGATATCACTTCCCCAGTCAGCATCAACATATCCAACCAATGGATTCGAGCTCCTTATTTCGAATGTTAATTTTCTCAAGAATCTAACAATTCGTTTAAGAGCCAACCAATGATTTTCTGACGGGTTTTGTTGATATCTTCCCATATATCCAACTGGAAAACATAAATCGGGTCTCACACAAAGCATTAGATACATCAAGCTTCCTAATAGTTCTCTGTAAGGCTTGTCAAGTTTTTTGTCGGTTTTTGATACTTCTAATTGCAATCCTCTCTCCATTGGACTTTTCGTTGGATTGCATTCGTCCATTCCAAACTTGCTAAGTATCTTTTCAACACTTGATTCTTGAGACAGTTCTATTTTTCAGCACTTACATTTATCTTCATCCCCAGAAAAAATCTCAAGTTTCCACAATCAGACATTTTGAAAGCTTCTTCTAAACTGTTCTTCAATTCTTCAATTTCTTGCAGATTTCTTCGATAAGTAAATCATCTACGTAAAGTATTATAATCATGATATTGTCTTCATCTGGTCCGATCCGTTTAGTATATAAACAATAATCATGTTTTGATCTTTTAAAACCAAGTTGAAGGAGAAAATCGTTGAACTTCTTGTTCCAACATCGGGGCGCTTGTTTCAAACCATAGATAGATTTTCGTAATCTACAAGCGAATCCATCTTTCTCAGAAACCCCTTCTGGAATAGCCATATACAATTCTTCCTTCAACTCACCATGCAAAAATGCAGTTTTCACATCTAACTGGTGAAATATCATTTGTTTGTATAACCCAACGGCTAACACCGTTCTTATTGTGGTTAATTTCGCAACTGGTGAATACGTTTCGTCGTAATCAATTCCAGGTTTTTGTGTAAAGCCTTTCACAACAAGCCTGGCTTTATACCTTATTGGTGTACCATATTCATTTTGTTTTATATTGAAGATCCATTTGGGCTTCAAAGTTTTTGCTTTTACTGGTTTCTGTACAATTTCCCAAACTTGATTTTCTTTCATCGACCGTAATTCTTCATCAACAGCCTCGAACCATTTCTTAGCATCGGAGCGGCCATTTATTTCGGCAAATGATTGTGGTACATGTGTAGGTCGGCGCTCCCGTTCGCTTCGCCTCAAAGTAACTTCATCTTGAACATTACAATCATCTGATTGCGAAGGGAGCGCAAGAGCATCATCACAAACAGTAAGATCTTCATCTCTCAGGTCATTTCCGGTTTCGATATTGTTTTGGTCAGTACATGAACTAACGAGCACTTCACATCTTTCTTCCCCTTCTTGCTCGGTAGTGTACGAAATTACCAAAGGTCTCTCTTTATATTTTTCGGTTGTTGCTTCGTTCTTAAAAGGAAATTCCGTTTCATCGAACTTCACATCTCGAGCAGTAATCATTTTTCGCTTATCTAAGTTCCAAAGCCTGTATCCATTTGGAACATATCCCATCATGACACATCTTTGGCTTTTAGCATCAAGTTTCTTTCTATTATGGTTTGGAATCCATGCAAAAGCCTTGCAACCGAAAACACGAAGTTTTCCAAAATCAGGTCTGAAACCAAACCATAACTCAGCTGGTGTTCTTGAACATTCTAATGCCTTGGTAGGAATCCTGTTAATCAGATAGGTTGCAGTTAGGGCCGCCTCACCCCACATTCTTCTCGGCATATTGGCTTCCATTAACATAGTCCTAACTTTTTCAATTAAAGTACGATTGAATCTTTCGGCTACTCCGTTTTGGGCTGTTGAGTAGGCAATGGTTTGTTCAACTTGAATTCCAATTTTCTTATACCATAGGTCTTGTTCTCTTGAGCAATATTCTCGACCTTGGTCAACGGTGAGTTTTGAAATCGACTTTTCGAACATGGACCTTGTCATTGCTTCATATTCCTTCAAAACTTCAAACACTTCAGATTTTCTTTTAATGACGTAAATCGTTGAAAAATGTGTAAAATCATCAATAAAAGACACAAAGTATTTTGATCCATCCCAATTTTCATCAATTGGACCACACACATCGGAGTGTATACGTTCAAGGACCCTTGACGCTCTCTTCCGAGTACCATTGAAAGGATCACGACTCTGTTTGCCTTTTACACAAATATCACAAAACCCAACATTGTCAGTTGAAGTCATTTTGATTTCTGGTATCAGATTTTCTTTCGACATCTTCTGTAGCACTGTTGAACTTACATGTCCAAGTCGCTTATGCCACAATTCAACTTCATCCTTCTTGCACAAATTTGCTGCATGGTTCTGTAAATCAAATTCTACTTCGGACAAATTACCGTTAAGGTGTCCTTCAGCGATCAAAAGTCCGTTCTTCATTATTCGGGCTTTTTTCTTGAAAAATTGAACATCAATTCCGGCACTTGTTAGTTTTCGCACAGAAAGTAAATTATCCCTTAGTCCTGGTAGATAAAGAACGTCCGTAAGGGTTACTTTCAAGTCCGTATCGCTTATAGCACTTATGTTTCCAATACTTTTTGCTACTAAAAATTGGTTATTTTTAGCAACGTTTATCTTAATAGGTTCTTGCAAAACCTTTTCTTCGGAAAAATACCAGTTCTCTTTTGATAGATGGTCACTTGCTCCAGAATCTAACTTGAACATGATCTTTTCATTACATTCCTTTAAGACACTTGACTGATTTCGATCTGACATCATACAAATTCCTCTTGTCTTTTTATTGAACTTAGGGTTTGTTTCTGAGCAAGGTACACGGCAATCTTTTGCGACATGTCCATATTTGTTACATTTAAAACATTTACCTTGAAACTTTATGGGCTTTTTGAAATGTTTTCTTCCAGTAAATGCCGATCGCTGTTCAAAAACATCTTCATTGCGGTCTTCCATTTTCGCTTCTTCTAGAAGAAGTCTATCTTTGACTAAATTGAAAGTTAGTTCTGTACTCTTAAGATTTTGAAGAGCAGTAACTAACGCATCAAATTTTTCTGGCAACGTTAAGAAAAATTGCGCTAGTAGATCACTCTCTTCTAGCGATGCACCAGCCATTTTCAACTGCCTTACCAAATTTTCAAAAATCATTATATGATTTGAAACAGAATCATCGTCCCTCATCTTGAGTTTCAATAATTGCTTCCTTACTAACAATTGATTTACAACAGACTTTCTCGCAAACGATGCTTGAAGGCTGTCCCACATGTCCTTTGCTGTGTTCTTTTCTCGAATGTAGCTTAGGTAATCATTGTGTACAAAAGCTACAATTCGATCCTTTGCTTTCTTGTCTTTCTTGACAAACTCTTCATAACCATTCTCATTGGCTCCTACAACATTCTTCAACACATCTCCAAGATTCAACGAGTCCAAATGGGTCTTTACCCTGAACTGCCAATCATCGAATCCACATCCATTAAATTGAGGGATGCCACAAGCTGACTCTTTTGATTCGCCCATAACCTTTTATAAAGTCAGTTGTATTTCAATAGATATTCAATTATTTATTTCAATAAATTAATATCAGAAAAATAATGTTATTCAAACGAAGTTCTGATTCTGAATGAGAAAATTTCAGACAGAAAATTTTCTCATATAAAAAATATGAAAAACAAAAACAAAAACGATTGCTATACTTATACAAAGTATTTCAATATCGATTGTGTGCAGCTGTATTTCACCAAGGGCTTCACGAATATTGTCCTTTAAAGCGTCAATTGTCTCTCTCTTATCGGCGTAACACTTATTTTTTACGGCACCCCACAAATAATAGTCCAACGGTTTCAAATCGCAGCTCCGAGGTGGCCAAACGACATCAGCTCTGCGGCTGATAATGCGATCTTCAAAAACAGGGCGCAGTGTAGCTTCGGCTGTAGCGCGCCGTCCTTTTTAAAAAATTGTTGCCAATATCCTACCCTTCAATTTTTGTGAACAAAAATTCGTTCAACTGTCCCGATAACGATCGCCATTGACTGTAACGGCCACTCCTTGCTCATTTTCGAAGGAAAATGGCCCAATCGTGCCTCTGGACCAAAACACGCACCAAACAGTGACTCGTTTTGGGTGTATCCATGTACGGGTTTTCTGTGCCCCAAATGCGACAATTTTGCTATTTACATACCCGTTAAGAACAAAACGAGCTTCATCTGAAAAGATGATTTTTTGGCAAAATTGGCATCTTCTGTAAGTCGATCGCAGGCCCACTTAGCCAAGCGAAAACGCATTAGATGGTCAGTTGGCTTCAACTCCTGGACGCTGGACCAATTGGACTTTGTATGGCGTCATACCAAGGTCTTTATGCAAAAATTCGTCTCAATGAGTTCCAGGCGCGTGGCGTCCATATAACACGATTCCTATCGTCTTACCTTTTAAAATTTGTCTCTTGTTCATAGAAAATACCAGCAACATAAGTCTACAACTGAGCAGTCAACAGCCTATCTTATCCCATACACACAATATTCTTCAAGTCTTTTAAATTTCCGAAATACACACACAATACACAAAGCATACACGAACACGAAGCATACACGGAGCCTTTGTATATGGAATTTATAGTAGTTGCAGCCTCGTGAATCGACGACAGCGACGTCCGGAACGCGATACAGAACTAAAATCTTGCATATAGAAAAACTGACAGCGCCAAGACGGGACGACTCTCCAACCAAAAATTCTCGAGGCTGAAAATACTATAAATTCCATATACAATGACGGAGCATTGAAAATCGCCTCGCAGAACATATTTTGTGTTTGTCCGTGTCTTTCCTACGATATACTTCCACCCTTATGCCTCCCTTTTCAATACACGTTCTCTTATTGAAAAAAGTAAGACGATCATTTCGTCTTTCTGCAATGTCTGCTTGGAAAAAATAATACAGTTTTCGCCTTCGAGTAATGTACCATGTACGGCGAATTCGGTTTTGTTTTACTGTTTTGTTTTGTTCTACTCATTATTGTTTTGGATTATTTGCAAGTTTAAAGTGAATTTTAAGTAGGGTAAAGGTGTCAACAGTGAATCAGGGTACACAGTGAATCACAAGCTCTCACGCTGCATATTTTTATTTTATAAAACATATGAAAAAGAGAAAAGAACACCCCTGTACACTTCCTCCCTTCAAACCATCAATCTGCGCGATCCCTTGATCGAAGTAGATTTTGTTCATGTTTTTGTGCTTTCTGCATTGCTAAGTAGTTTTTTGTTTTCTCTTTGCTTTTCTTCTTATTAAATAACAGTGCATCGTAACTTCATTTGAGTATAATATTTGTATTTCTGCTTACATAGACTTAATAATTTGTATCAACTTGTTAACTTATGTGAAATATTATACATAATTTTAATGTGTTTTTGTTAAAATGGCAACATGGTACACAGTGGATCAATTGAAAAAGGTACACAGTGAATCACTGAATCAAGACTCAAAAATTCAAATTTTTTATTTTCTGTTGATTTTTCTAACATGAATGTTCGCACCAGAAAGCTATCCATTGTAATCAACTGAATTGCTTTTTTCTTTAATTTTTTTCTTTATTTTAAGCTAATAACATTTTGTGATTTTTTTTGTACACATGAAGAGTTTTACTTAATTTTTTTTTTGTTAAAAATGGAGAGTATTTATTTTGTTTAGTTTCTTATCTTTAAATAAAACATGAATAATAAATATAAAAATAAATATTAATAAATTAATACTTAATTAATAAATTAAAGACTGTTTTTAAATCCCTGATTCACTGTGTACCAGTCACTGATTCACTGTGTACACCCAGAGTACACAGTGAATCATGTGGTAAGATATTTTAAAAACATTTTTTTTAATTTTTTCCAAATTAAATGGTTTTGAAATTTTGTGCTCAAACTAAAGAAAATATATTGAAAAAGCTGTGGAAAAAAATTTTCATGGCTACTATCATAAATGCGAGCTTAACAGCACAAAAAGTAAAAAGTGATCCACTGTTGACACCTTTACCCTAACGTAAATTTGTGAAAATTGTGAAAAAAAACTGAAAATTCTGAAAATTGTGAAAAGTAAACGTTGGAATTTTTTTAACCTAAATGACTTAAAGTATTGAAAAATTGGTTCGATTATTCCACGTTTGGAATTTAAGGTACCTTCTATTTATTCCTTATTCATTTGTGTAGGTGATTCATTTTTCTCGACTTACCATTTGAAAATATCCACGCCACGCCACTGATGAGTTCTCCGAAATGTTCAATTGTTGAGAACGACGGTGAATTGATGTTGATGGCGCTTCACGCACAATTTCTGCCAAAGCAGCAATATTCTCGGGTGTACGCACTGTTTTTGGCTTTTCACTCTTTGGTTTATCGATGAGGATGCCAGTTTCTTTCACTTTTTTTCACAAGATAACGAACATACGGAGCTGACGGTGCTTCTCTTCTTCCAAAATCCGTTCGCAATTTTCGCACACATTCTGCAACATTACCATGATTTTTATGGTAATGTCACAATAAACGTTAGATTGCGGATCCTTTATTTTTAATTTTCTCGGAAACGAATTGATCGATTTCTATCATTTTCTATAAGATGAGGGCTTATATCATATTGCCCCAAGAAAAAGTTAGCAGCATTTCAACAGTTATGCCCACTCGTTTGTCGTTTCCGTTTGTACGATCTTCAGAAAAGAAAAAAACATGAACTCAGCAACTTCAGAGGCATTAGTTTACTGCCAAGTAACTTAAAATCTAAACCTATACCACCTTTACAGCGATCTGAAGGCCGCGTATAACAGCGTCTATAGAGACCAACTATATTGTGCAATTTCTTGTTTCGGCACCCTAGAAAAATTCACCCGTTTGTGTAAGACCGTGGAAAACTCACGCTGTCCCATCGTGTTCGAAAAAAACCCGCACGGTTTAGTCAACATGCATCGTGTAGTCAACATGTGGAAAACTCACACCTTAGCACCAAAACAATCATTTTTCAAAAACTCGTACAGCTAATAAGATACAAGACAATTTTGAGATAACTAGATGACTATTGCTTGCAATCAATTGGTGGTACATTAGCGAGCCTTGAGACGGAAGCCAAAGTGATTAGATTAACGGTCAATAAGAGCTACGCCTAAGTTAATGCTGTCAACAAAAAAAGGACAACAAACTCACTTTCTTACTCGTTGACTTCACTGCCAGCCAGCTCGGTCCGCAGCCAGTTGTCTCCAGTTTTGCACGCCAAGTTGATTAAGGTCCTCTTCCACTTGGGTGCGCCACCTGAGTCACGGTCTTCCTCTGCTTCTACGTCCCTCAGGAATAGTGTCGAAGGCTTTTCGGGCCGGAGCACTGGTGTCCATCCGCTTTAAATGACCGAGCCATCTGAGTCGCTGGACCTTGACCCTTCTGTCTAGGTCCGCGTAGTTGTACAACCGGTAAGGTTCGTCGTTGCATCTTCTTCTCTACATACGTACATCCTCATCAACGTACACGGGGCCAAAGATGTCCCGAAGAACTTTCCTCTCGAAACAGCCTAAGGCACCTTCATCCGATTTTGTCAGGGTCAATGCTTCTGCACCATACAGCAGGACTGGGATGATAAGGGTGGTACATAGTCTTTCCTTAGCTGATCGACAGAGGGTTTTACCATTTACTTGCTTTCTTAGCTCAAAGAAACTGCGTTTAGCAAGAGATTGTCTGATCTCGGCGCTGGTGTTGTTGCCGTATCCCGTGTTAATAGCGGAGCCGGGCTAGAAAAACTTCTCTACTACCTCGAAAAGTTATATGCGCCTATTGTGAGGTTCTGTCCAAGCCGTCGCGTCGGTGTTGGATGTCCTTCCTCGAAAACTTCGTTTTGCACTAGTTAACCGCTAATCCCATTTTTGCCACTTCTGTCTCAATCTTCAAAAAGCGCCATTGACAATAGGTTGCGTTCTTCCCATTATCAATATCATCGGTGTACGCGAGAAGTTGAACAGACTTTTGAAAGATAGTGCGTCTGGTGTTGACGGTGGAGTTTTGCACTATCTTCTCAAGAACGATGTTAAAGAAATCGCATGACAATGCCTTGTCTATATCCTTCCGTAAGCCCCCTGCCAAACTGGCGCAGCGTGAGTTCTCCATCGCCATTTTGCACAAGCGAACGAGCGTGGCAGGGATGCCAAAACTAGTCATAGCTTTCCTCTTATCATCTCTGTAGATGCAAAGTTTTCGAAACTAACCCTGAAGGACCAAGGACGTCGCAGAAGAGAAAGACCACCTCGACAAAATGGGTGTGTAAAACAGGTAGCATAGGCCTGGAAACGCTTGTTGACTCTGCTTTGACAGGTGCTTTTTTATAATAAGCGGGCAATCAAGGGCTTTTTTCAAAACTCTTTTTATGCCAAGAACTCAGTACAGGGTAAGACAGAGTGTTAAACAAAATTCCTTATTCACGTAGTTTGGCCAAACAACGGTTCTCGTTCTCTGTACACGACAGTACGTCGGAAGTTCGACTCGAGGGTAAACGGGTGAGCATTCCTAGAAACGCGAGTCTTACGGGTGAATGGTTTAAGTTGAGGAATGCTATTTCACTTGAGCACTGACCGTTGAAGTAACGATAAAATAGAGAGAGACACGAAACGTTATAACCAACGTTTTTCCAATGAAGTGATGAGTCAGCAAGTGGCCAGATAGGACGGGGAGGAAAATGTCTTGCTACGTCTTAAGAAACCCAAACATCTTGCGGCATTTTTAGCGATATCATCGCATATGTGCTCGTTCCACAAGAGGGGGTCAGTGATGCACTGTGATGCGAGTATCTTGAGGTGTTCGGCGGTATGTCTCGCTTCAACGATAAAACTCAGCATTGGGTTTTCGAAACATAAAACTTTTTCCCGGTTTTATATTCCCCACTGTACAATGGTGTTTAAGTCAGAGTTTAATGAGCTCATCATATTTTGCGTTGCAGTTCCACATCCGAAGAGCAGGGATGTGATCAACTGAATAAAAAACTTTTTACAGAACACCACATTCCAGAAGGAAAAGTATATCGAACCTTTCCGTTGACGATTTCGTGTTTGGTTTTAACAAATAACAACCAAACATTTGCAGCTTTACCCTAATGCTCGTACTTCATGTACACCTTTGTATATGGATTATATGGTACTATCAAGAATGGTTTTCAAGCAAGCAAGCAGAGAACACACATTACAAACTTATGTAAAAAACTGTCAAAAAACTGTCAAACCAAGCAGAAAACCATTCTTGATATTACCTGGTAAATCCATATACAAAGATGTACACTACACACTAGATTTTACATTTTCCTCAAAGTATGCAAGCCATAAAGGAGCTGTCAAAGTAATGGAAACATTTTGTTGCATATTTTGACGAAAAATATATTACTGCATAGTTTCAGGCTAAGAATAGAACTTTTCATCTGGTTTCAAGGGTGAAAAAAAATGTGAAGGAAAGTGTTTGTTACTTGGCAGTTGGCACATTTATGGTGCAGAACGGAGTTTTCTTTTACTTTACTGATGTTGTTCACACCTTCCTCTTAAGGAAACGGTAAGAAAGCCAGGCACCATGACCTCTACATTTATTTTGGGAGCTGTCACAAAACGTAAGAGTCCTTCCTTTCCTTCGAGCTAATTTCTAACCCTGTTCAATTTCCCCATACAAATAATTATTTAAGCCTGACAATTCCTTTAAACTGAATGCAGCAAAAAAAGCCGCTCGCAGTCCTTTTCATCACTTCTAACACATTCTAAGTCAAACAGACACTTCTGACACGAACTTAAAAGGGTCATCTAATAAATTCCTTGTCCAAGCTTCATAGGAATCATGGGCTCATTCAACATCAACATCCGAGCCTATTTTCCAATTCAAATACAAGCTGCTTGGCAGAATGATGGATAACGTGTATTCTAGGACATATTCATTCGACGCGAATGCCGATCATCGAAAGGATCCCTAAGGATCGCTGATCGCTTCTTAAGACGAGGGTTTAATTTCATGTGTATCATTGTCAAGTCAAGAAGACTATGTTGGTTGTCTTCGTATCATTCAAGGCAGGTGAATCTTGTGTTATCATCAGCAACACCTGATGATGTCCTTTTTGGACCGAGGGAAATGTTTAAAACGAAACAGAGTTCGTTCAATGCGACGACGACGCGACGGCACATGCTCAAAACGCATGTTGCCAATGCACATTTGTTTCGATTACTATAAAGGATCAGGCTTCAGGATTGGACTCTTCGAGTTATGTTTGTTTTTGGAATTGTAAGAATAATTGTGTCAACAGAAGACATATTGCATTGCGAAAACATTTAAGCATGGAATGCATTAAGGGAAAAATGTTTTATTGATTGCGAAGACATCGGAATGAAGGAACAAGCTACATATACATTAGTTGATGGTTATGGGGAAACATTAACGTTCAGCGATCGGTCATGCTGCGTGAAAGATAACCAAATGCCTTTGCAAGTTGTTGCCACCATGTCACTTGAACAGTGCTTCTGAGTTCAGCCAAACTATTTGAGCCTCTTTAACCTTTCTGCAACATTATTATCGACCATTCAGGTAAATCCAAATTATCCAGGTGTATACTATTCGGTTGCTCCAAATAAGTGAAGGAGTATTTGATTTCATTTTTTTGTGATTGACAAATAAGAGCCTCATTTACGTCATTGCTCTTCCATTCTGAAATTGCCGGATATCCTGTAAATGTTTACTGTTAACAAAATGTGCGTGTTAACTTCAATTAGCTTTTTGACACAATTGCTCTTCAGTAATTAAATCTTTTCAAATTGACACCAAAATCGGTGAGACATTGTACAAGACAAAAACAGACACGACACAATGTAACCTCATCTCATCATCGTCATCGTCACATCATCCGTCTGCGTGTGTCGCCGAATAATTTCGGTCGTCGTCATGATTCTCCGCCTGAACCTTGAACAACAGCCAGAACCATAAGACTGCGTTCCGTGCTGTCAATCTGCCGCACAATCATTGCCCCAGTCGATCGTCCTTAGCATCAAACAACAGGCATCTTATTCACCTGACAAATTAGTCAAAATGACGTGAGTCAATCAGAAAATCACTTAAGCCATCATTCGAGTGAGCTGACAAATGTAAATGGGATTCACACACGGGTCGCAGTTTGCTCCATCAATGTAGGACGAGAATGGGGAATACTTTGCCAAATGAATGCTCGAAATACATTGAGGCCTTTTATCGTACAGACGCTCAAATTCAAATTAGCCACGCGACACTATAATCATTTCACTGCTCCCACGAGTGATTTTGACACAATTTACATCACCTGATGCGGCACTGCTATAGCTCCAAGCAAAACATCTTCAAATGTCTGTGTGTGGCCTTTGTATCTCTTTTAACCGTTACCTTCAATCCATCACTCCAATAAAGCCATCCACAGTGAAAAACGACCAAGAGGAGCACCCATCAATTTGCGTCTAATCGATTTCACAAATTTCACTTTCGGAATTTGACGGCGAAAATGCCATCAAACGTGAAAGAAGGACAATTCGATTTGGTTTCTCAAGAACAAGATGGCAATTTATCGCCTTGTTGCAAAACGCGTGCCATCCAATTCTTTTCGATATATTTTCAAATCCAAATTGTGAGATGTTGGTGGCTTTTGGATTCTGGGTGATTGGATGGGATTGACATAAATCTGAAAGCCCCAATTACCAAGTCAAATTTGTTTGCGCTCGAGTTATTCAATTTGACTGAGTTGTTTTGGGGACAATGAAATGTGTGTTCACTTTCATTTGCTTGACGTTTGATTTTTGTGATTGGACGGACACGGAAAGGACATAAATTGATTTGAATATCAAAAGCAACGTGTATTTTTGAAGATGAATTTTAAAACAATTTAGGCAAGTAAAACAGCAATCATTCGAGTGTGAAAATGAGTATTTTAAAGGATCATCGACTAATAAATAAGCGGAGTCCTATCGGTCAGCCGTTCGAAGTGACCCAGGCATCCAATTTGTTGAACATTTACTTTACGGGTACGATCTGTATGACTCTGCATGTGCAGCCCGGACCGTAAATTGTCCGAAGAATTTCCGTTTCGAAAAATCCTTAAGAATTATAAATTATCACCTTATGAGAAGTCAATTACCGCCTAGGTCCAAAGTAGCAGCAATGTTCAGGATTGATTCTTCTTCTATAATTGCACTACTGGTATCACTGCCGATGTAGACGAATTCCATACCGATGTCTTTTCTTTTTCATTGGACGTCCAGATGCATTCAGAAGAGTCCAGAAGTCTTCAAAAAAACCAATGGAAAATGACATGAAAGTTAAAAGTCCAATCAAATATGCTGAATAAGTGGACATTTGCTTTGACAGCTCAACAGCTATAAAAAAGTCAGCAAGCAAAATTCAGTTGCGGAGAAATGTCATTCATAGTAAATTTGAAGCGGCTGCATCTTAACGCAGTCGAAGACGAAGCTAAAGTCTGTTTGTGTTTCAACCATCATTAACATAGTCTAGCTTTTAAATCGATGAAAAGGTCGTTTCTGTCGATTTGAAGCCCGTAACAGATCCGGGTTTCGTATTGACCGCGTCAGTGAGTCACTATATAATAAAACAAACTATAGATTCATAATTTGACCGACTGTTTGCTTTCCTTCTTCAGACTTACATAGAATGACAGGCGATATAGAGGACATATCACATAATTATGCCTTGTATATAGTTGAGACTGATAGGGACTCTATTTTCGAAGGTCGGGCTTGTTACTATAAGTTACAAATTTTTTTTTTCACTCGCCCGCAGCACCGCTTCGCCAGATTATTTATTTCTACACAGCCGCCGGCCGTCTCCGCCGACGGCGCCAAAACAGTGTTAATAAATACGTGGGTTTTTAATGTTTGCCTCTCGATTCACATCGTCTGTTGGTGCCAAAATTACCAAGGAGAGGTGGAAATCGAAAGACAGATTATGCTTCTTCTTCTACTGCGTCTCGAGTTCATGAGCGGATTTGGCATGCATCAATTGCCAATGGAAACTTTGGTGACAACTTTGGCAAAGGCCTAAGACCTTATTGTGCCTTCTAGGGTTGCTTAAATATCGCTTTTCGGCCCTATCGATAGTATCGATAGTTTTCGAAAAAACGATCGATAGTATCGATACTATCGATTGTTCTTTTTAAATCAAAATAGGACTTACAAAAGTAATTTTATAGACAAAAGTTATTCATCGAATTACTGTATATGGACTGCCAGCCGTGCAAAATCTCATGCACAGTTACCACTGGGACTCATTTTTAATAAGCTGGCTCATATATACTTATTTCAATTTGACTCACTTTTTAAGTATTCTACAGTTAATGGCTAAAGGGCTAACTATAATGAACGGAATGGAGCGGACGGAGCCGTCCGTATCTGAGCGAATGCAAGGAATACGTTTATTGTGCCCTTAATAGTGAATTGCTCCGTTTCGTCAATTTTCATTCAGTTTTGCTTACGGACGTAAACTGCGCTCCCTTTCGCTTTTTACGGACGAAAATTTGACAGCTTATTGGTATAATTGATTTTTCTCAAGAGGAATGTTGATTTCAGGTAATAATTTTCTTGAAATTGCTTGTATGTTGCATGGCAACCGAAATTCTCAAATTATTGGAAATAGAAACATAATATTTTATTTTGAAAAATATTTCCGACACATCCATTCATTATGGGTAAAGTGTTCGGATGTCAGTTCGGAAGGGAGCGTTTGGTTCGGATCTGACACTAGCTTCCGCTCATTATAGTTAGCCCTTTCGCTTTAAGCTTACGAAAAAAGTGTTTTTTTCATTTCTGCCTGTTTATTGACATTCTTCTTCTCAGTCAGTTTATTACATGTGAACAATAACCCTGAAAAACAGACTGAATAATGTCGTTTTCCATTGGTCTTTTTTGACGTTTCTTCTTATGATGTATGTAGCAGTGATCACTTATACCAAGATTGGAAACCTTGCTGTCAAAGTGACATTTGCCTACAAGCTGAGGGAGCAGGTTAGCTGAAATAGTATGCGTGTAATACAAACTTAGGGAGCAGGTTAGCTGTAAGAGTATGCGTGTTTTTGTAATAAAGATACAGTTGCCTACATAATAAAAAGCAAGTTAGCTACAAGAGTATGTATGCATGAAAAAAATAACTTTTGCGGTATTTGGAGGGTAAAACGTAGGTAGGTTTCCAATCTTGTTATAAAGTGATCACTGGTATGTAGTATGTGTCATTCTTCGGACGATTTATTTTCAAAATGACTCATTTTGTCAGCTGCGGGGACTCACTTTAAATTTAACCTGCGGTAAAACTTTCTCATATCAAACATAGTTCGAAAAGAGTCACTACTGATGAAGTGTCGTGTAGTAGCAGTCCTAAGGAACATAACATTTTCAGCTCATTCATAAAAAAAGACGGAAACATATTTCAAAACATAAAACAAAACACTTAAAAATGAAGCAGCTTCAACGAAAACACGTTTTTCAATTCATTAAAAAATACCAAAAAGAGAAAAATAAGAGTTTCATAAATGTTGAATGAATAGAAGATGTTTTATCTTAAATTTGTTTCGCAAATAAGTCAATTCTTGTCTGCTTTTGAAAAAAAAATGCTCAAAATAAACAATCGATAGTTTTTTAACACCATCGAATATACGCGATAGTTTTTTTACTATCGATACTATCGATAGACTATCGATGTTTAAGCAACCCTAGTGCCTTCATTGTCTTGAGTGTTGATTTTTCTTCGGACGACCCTGAGTTTTACCTCGGATTGAAAGTAAAAAGCATCACAGGCACATCGGGCATGACTTATCTTAAAGATGATCTGAGTGAATATTTCTAAACCTGTTGTTGCGCTCGGTAGCTACATAAGTTACCCCTCTATTTTCAGCTCCTTAAGGTCGGGCAGATAGAATCGTGGTTTTGAAATCAGTGACAATCAATGTCACTGTCAGGACGTGTTGGTGTTGCCGTTCCTTCTTCCAAACATTTCTCTTTATATTGCCTTTAAAATTCCAAAGAACAAGTTGAAGGTCCTTCCGACGGCAATTCATTAGTCTTCTCACGGTGAGTGGTACGAGTAGCTCATCAATGAAGAATTTGGCCTTGATATTTTAAGGTATTCCTAGAAAGTCTATTATTCTTAAACAGTAAGAAATAGAACGAATCACTCTGTCTTAAGTTGGTAGCTGGCGTAGTTTCTCATTTAAATTACTATATCTATTGAGATCTTCTTGAAGAAGATCAGAGTCATTTATTGAGTTTTTTAACAAAAACAGAAGGTAGGTCATTGATAACACAAACAATAGAGGACCAACATGGTTACCCTGAGGTACGCCAGAATTAACTTCTCTTCGAATGCGTCAATAAAATACGTTGGAAACTGAAGAAGAATTTTCAGAGTAGACTTGTTTTTATCAAAACCATGTTGGTTTTCACATAAAATTGATGAAAAGTGAAAAAGTCAGTGTATATAAAGGGTTTTCCAATAAGAGGTGTTATTTTGAATAGCCCACTATTTAGGTAGCTGTCACTTTTGAAGCTGTTATTTTTTAACATTTAACAAGTAGAAACTACGCCATTAATAAAAATGAAACGATACACGCTTCAACAACGCATTGAAATTATTAAAATTCACTATAAAAATGGTGAAAATTTGACAGAGACGGTTCGTAAAACGGGAAAAGTTTCCGGACCGTGTTATCTCTCGAAGAGGTGATCACAATTGGCCAGCGAGATCTTGTGATTTAACACCTTGCGACTTCTTCCTTTGGGGCCACGTGAAAGATAAGGTCTACGCCAACAGCCCAGCGTCGATTCAAGACCTCAAAGATGGAATTCGTGAGGCTATCGAGGACATAGGGCAGCCAGTTTGCGATTTGGTTATGGAAAATTTCATGAAAAGGATATGGTCCTGTAAGTGGTCGTGGCGGCCATTTGGCTGATGTTGTGTTCCATTATTAACGGCATACCTTCCTCTTTATAATGAAATAAACATCCGATCATTTATCTCAAAAAATGTAATTTTTCTTTGAATACCAAAATAACACCTCTTATTGGAAAACCCTTTACCTAACAGATAATCGATTCAAAAAGTGTAGGTATGAGTTATAAACTTGATTTTTCATACCTTTTTTATGGATAGGAATTAAAAAGTAATTCTTCCAAAGAATTGGGAATATGGAACAGTAAAGGTTGAAGGTTGAAGTTTTGAAATGCAGAAGGGTTTAAAATGTCCTTCTATTCACTATTCTTCATCCCGGATCGACACCAAGGGCGATAACATAATATGGTCATTCGATAAAGCAGCAGTCGACGAAACAGTAAGAGGTGGATTAAGAACCATTTCTTCAGACATTTGCATTTGTGATGTTGTATGCATTGGGAGAATAGATTCTACAGCTGACGCAAGAATTTGAGATGAATTAGTGGCAAGTTCATCAGATGTCACCAGTTGAGTTGTCGGAAGTGATGATCCAGGTGCGGGAGTAGCAGACGACTTAGTAGGAACTGGGATTTGCAATGGAAGAATGTTAATGTGATTTGGAGAATCCATTTAGTGCATAGAATTAGGCGTCTGCGAGATTTTCTTTCAAGAGGGTTGAGCTAATGTGGAAGCGCCATGAGGAGTTCAGTAACCGCCATATTAATAAAAAAAAGCCTATTCCACTCTTTTTCAAAAAAGGATTCAGACAAGGCGATGCACTGTCATGCGATTTCTTTAACATTGTTCCTTAACTCCGCCATCTACCCTAGAGGTTTTATCTTCCAAAAGTCTATTCAACTTCTCGCGTACGCCGAAGATATTGATATATTTGGAAGAACGCAACGTGATGTCAATGGCGTCTCCTTTGTGAGAATTGAGACAGAATCGGCAAAAATGGGTTGAGCGGTAAATGAGGGGAAAACGAAGTATATGCTGTCTTCGAGGAAGGACACCAAGAACACCTGCGACGCATGGCTCGGACAGAAAAGTAGAGGAGTTTGTCTACCTATAGGCTCTGCCTTAAACACAGGCAATAACACCGCCGCGCCGCCGAGATCAGACGAAGAATAACTCTTGCTAGTCGCTGTTGCTTTGGGCTAAGAAACCCCTCTCTGGAGCAACTTAGTTTAAACTATATTACACCCTCATCATCCCAGTCCTGCTGTATGGTGCAGAAGCATGGACCTTGACAAAATCGGATGAATGTGCCTTGGGCTGCTTCAAAAGGAATGTTCTTCGGGTCATCTTTGGTCCCGTGTGCATTCATGGGGAATGGAGAAGAAGATACAACAGCGAACTTTACGGGTGGTACAACGACATGGACCTAGCCAGAAGGGTCAAGGTCCAGAGACTCAGATGGTTCGGTCATTTAGAGCGGATGCTCCGGTAAGGAAAGCCTTCGACACTATTCCCGAGGCTACGTAGAGGTAGAGGAAGATCGCGACTTAGGTGGCACACACAAGTGGAAGAGGACCTCAATCAACTTGGAGTGCAAAACTGGAGATTGCTAGCTAGGGACCGAGCTGGCTGTCGGAGACTATTGATTGAGGCCCAAAGCCATAACGGACTGTAGCGCCACCTTAAGTAAGTAAGTAAGCTTCCGACTCTTCAAGGAAGAACAACCTGTCCAGGCCCAATTGAATACCTATACATTCATTTTTAGAAACAGATATTTGGTCATATTCTAAAAGATGAGCAAGAGCTCAGAGTCTGAGCTGGCGAGCTTGAACTCACCAGTGAGATCGATCGAGCAGGGTGGAACTCAGACTCAGTTTTTTATGCAAAAAAACGAGTTCAAGCTCAACAGCTATTACTCGTTGAAATTGAGATCGATCTCAAAGCTCTTTTCGTGGCTTAGTTATGATTATACTTTATGGGAAGCGCGTGCAAAAAAAAGTCGTCTGAAAATGACAATGATGATTATATTATTAGTGATACGGAAGTTATTTATATTGATGTGACTATATAGTAAAGAATTTTTCAAAATTCGGGAGTCGTGTAAGGATACTTGCTAGCAAATTTCAACACTTGCAAACTTTTCTTCCGCATTGCACAAAGCTTGAACATTAATGGAGTATCATCCTTTACGATTAATGTTCTCCTCATGATAATTCAAAGGTTTCCTTATTCGGACATGAATGCAATGTAGAGCACCAATAGCATAAGGAAACTCGTACTTCCTGCTCCATAACCTTTGCGCTTTTGGATTTCTTTCACAGTACGTGGGAATATAATCCAATTCTGTGCATGACGTGATATTTTTGAAGAAACTTGCCGTCCATTGATGAACACTGTTGATTGATGAACTCCAACGTCTTCACCAACACTAATTTGGAACCCGGGGTCTCCTATGTATATTGCAGAAAGATTCTTATTTTTTCTTGGTTTGTGAAAGCACCACCATGTGTTTCTGAGATCGGCCCCAAAAATTCTTCCATCAACAATCACACACCTCCTTCACTAAACCGATACAGGTTAGGTTAGGTAAAATGGGCTGACAGTTTGTTTTGTTACCGTCACACTTAGATCAATGTTGATCCCTTGTGATACCCTGAAGTATTGTAACTTCTGAAGTGTTTTAACCCATGAATTCTATGGTTGTTCGAGCCATTTGGTGGACTTGACAAAGTTCAGTAGGCGATTGCCTGGGAGTTCCGATAGTTCTTCTAGTTCATTAAAGAAATAGTTGCCTAAAAATTTATATCTAATACGGCAGAGTGCTAGACAGTGGCATAGGAAGTGAGCCGTGTTCTCGTGCTCTACTTCATTGCCGCAGCCTCTACATATGTCGTCTTTGCTAGGCCCCATCTTCTTTTTGTGGTAGCCAAGTAGGTTATGTCCCGTTATCACGCTTATAAGGGATCTAAGCGACGGTTTTTAAAGTAGTAGAAACCTATCGTATTTTTCCTTGTCGTAATAAGGCCAGAGTTTCCTGATGTTACCGCAGGTTTCTAGTAGGTTCCATCTATCATTTTTCTTTTCTCTTTTATCATCGCATTGAGGGATTTTTAATTCGCATCGAGGGATTCTGGTGTTTGGGTCTATGAGAGAGGGATCAAGTACCGAGCCTTCTCTTGCAAGCTCATCCGCTTTTTCGTTTCCCGGCACACCACTGTGACCGGAAACCCAGCAGAATCTTACGTTATGCTGCATACCAAGAACCCTTTGCTCTTTGCGACAGCAAGAAACAAGCTTTGACTTGATTTGCGTGGTAGAGATTGCTTTTATTGCTGCTTGGCTATCAATGAAAAAGGTGATATCAGCGTGTGATAACGCCATCATGGATATTTAATTAGCAGCGTTTTTCACTTTCAAGATCTCAGCTTGGAAAACACTGCTATGGTCGGGAAGTCTGAATGAACTGGCAAGGTTAAGATTTTCCGAATAGAAACCTGCCCCTACTCCAGTAATAATTTTCCAACCATCAGTAAAAATGGTA
Organism: Sphaerophoria taeniata; assembly: GCA_943590905.1. Taxonomy (NCBI): domain Eukaryota; kingdom Metazoa; phylum Arthropoda; class Insecta; order Diptera; family Syrphidae; genus Sphaerophoria; species Sphaerophoria taeniata. Next base: position 269,486,828 of record OX016540.1, read on the forward strand.
AAGTTCGATTCATTAGTGTAAGGTACACTGTTTTCCCAATCTTCTCTATTGGGGTAGACCGATACAACCGACGAAAATCTTCTCCAATTGGACAACTTTTTTCTTTATAAATTCTTTGTCCGACATAATTAACAATAAACTCGGGCATCCTTACGGTTTTATATGAACTGAGTTCAAGAAAGGCCATGCTTAACAATTTGTGAGATTGATCTCATGTAACCAAGTGTTTTCTCATCTATTTGCATATGAAAACGAGCACAATCTCATGGCGAGCTTTCGTTTTGAGATCGATCTCATCCCTCTGAGATTGAACTCACCAAGTGAGATCTAACTCGGTCAGTATTTATTTTTTTGCATACAACCTTAAGAAAGTTCTCAAAAAAGTGAGTAAAGAGTTTGATCAATTATTCGATTTCAAAAACTTTTGCCTTGAAAACAGCTTCAATCCCTACACAATCAATCCTTTCGCTCATCCTTTTCTAATGAATAAGTAGGTAAGTTTATCTGCTCATTTATTTCCAATGTTCTTCCTCAAAGCCTCCAAAGCCAATTTCATCTTTTACAAGACCCTTCAAACAAAAAATTCTGACCCACACACAAAAAAGGGCTAACAAGAAAACATCTTCCAAACCAAGATGAATCGCTAGATGAAGGATAATGATATAATTAATGCTGCTTCTGTGATGTTGCCATTGCTCCTGTTCTTGTTCCTGCAGTAGTCGTCTTTAACCATGACGTCCGTCTTCGGTCGTCCGTTCGTCGGAGGAGTGTGCTACAGAAGTCTTTGTCGCTGCTTCTCGGTTGGTTTACCATCTTCTCTCTCGATCAGTTCCATGTGCCGAGTTGTGTGTGCATTTTCCCAATGTCTTCAATGTTTAATCATCTTTCTTTACTTCGTGTATTTTTTGTTTTGGTTTGGTGGAACTTTGACTGCAGGATCAAAATGCCGCCAAATAAAGGAGGAGACGGGTGGACATAAAAATTATCTGATTATAAAACGGTTTGTTACTGTTTTGCCAGAGGATTCACCTTTACCATTCTTACTCTTTACGGAAACACATAAGCCGACAACGACGACAAGGATGAGGCGAGGAGGAGACCGACCATGGATCTCATTGCTTATACCATTGTCCCTATTTTGAAAACATATCGATGGCATTGATGATGCACTCGGTGCTTCGTCCATTGTGAAGGTTGTTATATTGCGCTGAGTTCTGGGCCGGGCTGCATCCCACTGCGTTGTTGTCGATCTGTATGGTGGTGGCTGTCTTTCAATCCAATAAGTTTGTTCGAAGTTGGAATACGGTTGCTGTTCCATACCACCGACCATCGCCATTTTTTGTTTGCCTCACAGGGAACTCGGAGATCAGTACAAGTTTTGCATCGCCTGGCCCCGCATCTATACCGCGCCGTCGGTCGCCATTGCCTTTGAAGAGAATTTGTCTCCAAACGAAATCAGGATTTCTGCGTTTTGTTTCTTCTCGCTCTCTGTTAATGATGATTCCAGAGCTAAGAAGAAGGATTTAATCAGGAGGTCTTCGCCTCCTAATTTGTTGTTCATCCAATTTGGTTGTAGCTTGTTTTTTTTTTTTTTTTTTGTCTGTGATTGCCTTCAAGATCGGATTAGAGTCTTCGTTGTGCAGAAGCTGCCACCACTGCGCTTGGAATTCGGTCTCTGCGACTGAGATTTTCCACATTCGTGTTAGGTATCTTGTCCTGTTGGCCTCACAATATGTAAACATGGAGGCAAATTTCCAACTGCTCGATTGTGTGTTCCTTTAATATGTTGCCCTTTACATACATAATTGTGGGCCAGAGATTGCGAAGAGTAACGCACGTATGAGAATCATCAGGATGACTGGATATTGGACCATCAAGATACAAGTTTGGCACCTTGTACAACGCAACGGGCCGATAGGTGTACAGCGGCGCACGGTGACAGGAGCAGTCGCCCATAACTGGCAATGACCCTGAACGCAGCAGAACCAAAGTAAACGAACAAACCGAACATGTTTTCTGTCCAAAATAACAAGACGATCGCGATGGTGTAAACCGAGATTCTCTCTGTCTCTCTCTCATCTTCGCCATGAGATGAAATTTTGGCTTTTTTTTGGCAATGGATCATGCATCATGTATCCGTTTATCTTGTGGTAAGATCTCTTCAAATTCAGATAATAATTTGTTTGAAAAATGAAACGAAGATGTTTTCGGAAGGATAAAATTTTATTAATTAGTCAAAGTGTCGTTTTTGGTTTTTGTTTCTTTTTTTTGGAAAGCGTCGACTCAACGTTGGGTGATTGGGTGCCTTGATGTGAGGTGTCGGGTAGTCCAGGTTCCAAAGTCTTATCGATGTGGGATTTTCTGTTGAATTCGAGTGATCGTCATTAAGACAGCATCTCTTGTTATTCTGATGAGGTCTGAGGAAGTGGACAGGCGAAAGCTGTCAATTTGGAGTAATTGGATACCGATCAGGCAAATATAATAAAAATGTTAGCTGTGATTGGGATCATTTGTTTTTTTTATTTTTTGCTGAAATTTTGGCGATCTTCTCAGGAAGTGGCTCAAGCAAGGAGTCGTGAACTCAGTTTAATTGGTTTCAATATTTTCCCAGGAAGTTGTCAGGTATCGTTCGAATGAGTACAAATGGAGGCGATTAGCCTGTGTAAATTCACAAACGCATCACTGCAGAGATGATTAGGAATCATTTCTATAGCACGTTCATAAACGCAAAAATTAGCATCACATAAAATGTCAAGTGTTCATTATTGCAAAGTTCAATAAACTGATGCGCAAATATAAAACAAAAAAGCATCAAGAATTTTCTTGATAACTTGTTGATGCCGACGGGAATTGGAGTAAAAATGGAGCAAAAGGACAATGAAAAGTATTTAATCAAATTTTAAGTTGTTTATAAATGATTAATTCGATGAATTTTCGGCTTTCGGGTATTTTTCAATTATTTTGAAAAACTTTTTTATCTTCGGAATATTCCTTCTGGATGAAATTTTTATGAATTTTTGCATTCTCTTCAGACGTTTTACCCTTGAAATTCGCATTTTTTTTTAAAGAAATGTGTTGTTTTTCGATTCATTATTATCAATGAGAGTTTTTGTTAGAATCACGTCCATCATTAAGCAAAAATTGTTTTTAAACGTAAAACTTTTTGTCAATCAGCATCGCATTGTAATCAGCTGAGCAACGATCAGCATCGCAAAAAAGCAGTGATGCCTAATCACTACCTAAAAATTTGACGTTTGTGAATTTACCCCCTATCTCCAATCATTCATTTTTCAAAGAGGGACAAATTTAAGAGCCCTACAAATTTACAATGCAGGTATTGGGCCGCAACCCTCTTGAAGGATCTCCACAGTAGGTAATCTGGTTGCCTTAACTTGGTTTGAAACGTTTTAGATTTTCAAATGGAAAAAATGCAGTTGTTTCCGGTTTATTTACTGAATTCAGTCCAAATTTGGGACTGGATTAAAAAAAAAAAAATGCTGCGCGGTAAATATTTGAAAAAAAAACACATGTCAAGTCAGGTTTCTTAAGTGCTAAATTACTATCACTATCTGACTAAGGAGTCAGAGTTGAAAATTGCTGCGTAACCAGAATCTTTAATATAAGAGTACCACAAGGGTGTGTCTTGAGTCCGATTTTACTCTCATTACCTAAAAATCTTTATGAATGGAACTTGACTTCGTACATACATGGTATGACAATAAAGTAATGAGACTGATTATATTGCCGCGATTGTAGTAACCCTGGCGACCTTGAAATTCCCTTTCCCTTCTTCCGGCATCCTTCCCCTCTCCATTGAAATATTTGCCATCGCTCTAGCTTGTTTAGTTCGCCTGCTCTGTCGTGTTGAGTAAACTTGTGTTCGTGGTGCTCGTCACGAAAATGGAAAAACGAAATCAAGAGCAACGCGTCGCGATAAAATTTTGCGTCAAATTGGGCGAAACAGCTTCGGAAACGTACGCTAAAATTGTAAAAGTGCATGGTGATAGTACTCTTAGTCGTGCCCAGGTGTGTCGATGGCATAAAGAGTTTAAGGAGGGGCGTGAAAGCTTGGAAGACGAGGCGCGGAGCGGGAGACAAGTCGAAGTGCGGACTGACACGAATGCGCAGCGTGTGCGCGCCCTGATTCATGAAGATCGGTGTTTAACAGTTCGAATGTTGGCGTCGGAATCGGGTATGAAACAGTCAGACAAATTTTAACCGACGATTTTGGGATGAGAAAGTTTTGCGCGAAGATGGTTCCAAGGAACCTTTCCGAGGAGCCCTCAGCGTGTCCCAGTATTTGGCCTCTAAAGGGATCGCCGTGTTGCAACAACGACCTAATTCGCCCGATATGTCACCCTGTGACTTTATTTTGTTCCTTAGAACAAAATTGGTGGTCAAAGGAACCCATTTTGGGTCGATTGAGTACATCCAGGCGGCCGTGGCGAGGGTAGGTACTCGCGGACATCCCAGTCGAAGCGTTCCAGAAATGTTACGAAGCATGGAAAACGCGCTGGAATCGTTGTATAGCTGCCCAAGGGGACTACTTTGAAGGGGATGGCAATGGCAGAGTTGTAGAATAATTTTGAAATATACGGTTTTTATGGAATCAGTCTCATTACTAAATTGTCACACCTCGTATGGCCATCGCGGACACTTTGCAGCAGTTGATTCATTGTTCCCAATTTTCGATGACTTGGCAACATATTTCGACCGAAACAGCCGCTACCTCCCGTTCAATGTTGACTCTAAGCTCTTCCAACGTCGCTCGTCAGCTTGTTGGCATAAGCCAATGACTTAACTTAGCCGCAAAGAAAATAGTCTACACTCTAGAGGCTTTTAATCGCACAAACGAGACGGCCAATCGACAACCAGCCATTTCTTGGAATTACCACTCTCATCAAACTTACTCTTCAATACATTGATTTTAAGGTGTGCATGTGGAGCTTGAGAAACCATCCTGTTGAAACTACATGTAGTCAAAGTCTATATCTTTCCAATTCGGGCCAAAAATAATCGGTAATCATACGAATTCTTGAGAACGCAGTGGAATTGACAGAAAATTAGAGCTCATCGATTCAGATGTACCTATATGCAGCTCTTTGCGGACCGAATCCTGAAGTAGATCAGTGTACTCCATTACACTCATTGATGATTTTACAGGACATAATATTTCAGTTTTCTTCATGAGAAACAAAATTCTAGTGACAATAGAACTGAGTAGGTATACAAACAGCAGTTTTGAAAAGTTCTCTGAACAGAACGATATGACTCTTGAATTCTCTGCACCATATTATACCCCGCGGCAAAACGGGATATCCGAAAGAGCTAATAGCACAGATAATAAATTTATACAGATGTCTCACCCTTATGGCGAGAAATGATATATGAAACTGAAAGCTACTAAAAAAAAACTTTTTCCAAAAGCTTTAACGCATTCACTTAATACATTTAAAATCTATTTTCGCTCGCCTCATTGCCCATAAGTGAATACTTAGGCAAGGAAAAAAGCTTCAAAAAGCTCCTTGTCTGTTAAGGCGTTGTCTGTTAAGAGCAAAATATGTTTCATTTTTTTCTGCAGGGATGAGACATCTGTATAAATTTATTATCTGTGCTAATAGGACATTGTTGGAAATGGCAAGATGATTGAAACTCGAAAATAACTTGCCCGGTATGTTATGGCTATGGGAGTTGATAAGCCCAACTGTTTTTATCCGCAATCGATGTCCAACTAAAATGTACGGAAATACTTTAACGGAAGAATTATGGACAGGAAAAAAGGTGGACGTGTCGAAATTCAAGTGCATGGGAACAAAAGCATACGTTTTGGATAAAAGACTTAAGACACAACGTTGGAAAATTAGACCGAATAAGTAGAGAGCATATGATATGTGCTGGGATACGGAAACAAATTCAGTACATATAGAATTTGGAGATCCGGAAGGTGAAATGTCACTAAGAGTAAGGATGTGATGTTTGTAGAAGATGCACCAAATAACACAAAAGCGGACCAGTCTCAACCTCAACTTATTATACACTTTCAACATCAAACCGATGGATATCGAACAAGAGAATGAAGAGGAAGCTGAAGTAAGAAAACTGAAAGTCAACCAATTCGCACCACCCTCACCCGACCAACTAACTGAAACAGCTCAACAGAAACAGATCCAACAACCTGAATGCAGCTATCAAATACATCGGGACCGATGTCGAAGAAATCTGCCTGGATCATGAGTGCGCACTACTTTCTAGACTCGTCAACACTTTCAATGGATTCTGTCAAGGAGGTGGACAAGCCTGCCTCCTCTTCAACCTGGAGTTGGAGAAAGCTATCCGTGACCTTGAAACATTTTGACAAGTCCCCCCAAATATAAGCTTCATAATTATATAAATTGAAGGATACGTGAATGAGACTTGGGTGCTTAACTTAATGCACTCTGAGTCTGAACTCTTAGCCGCGCTCGAGAGATAAGGTCCAAGGAGAAAAGTTGACGCCGTTTGGTAGGAAGTACGATTGCGAACGCGATATAATCACAAGCTATTGCAAATCTATAGAGAAGCGACAAAAAAGAGACCTGAGCCGACTATCGCCCTATTGTATGAATGCCAGTTTTCAAGTTTCCACGCTATCCAATCTCAAAATTATAATTGCATCGCGTCCATCTTGCCATTTGAAGCCACCTGCAGATCATATTTGCAAATGCTTGTCCTTGTCGAAGCTAACGACTTCGCCTGCAAAATTCCTGCCAGCCGGACCGCCCGTAAATCCTCATTAAATTCTTTTCAAAACGGTCACATTTGCACAATTTATTGCCGCAATAACAATATTAAAGTCACATTTCAATCACATGCAAAGTGCGCACACGATTCACAGATGAAAATTTATGAAAACCTCCGAATCATGTAATAAATTTATTTAGCAATTTTGCATCTCGATCTCTGCTGGTCTGCTACGAACCATGGATGCTGCGCGGAGTGAGGTCCATTGGCGTGCTTCCCCACAGCCAGGCAGAGTCCACCTTATGCGCCTCTATCTTTTTTTTTGCTTTGATAGAAGAACACCTTGTCCGGGGGTTTTGGATGCTCTGAGTCTTCTATGAGACCTCAGAATTGAATTCTGAGAATTCTGTGCGATAGTGCAGTGAGACCTGGGACGAACGAAGATCAAACCAACGAAGAAGAAGAAGATGGTCCCATGTAAATGATCTCGAAGAGATCTGTTTAAATGCTCCAACATCCAACATGAAAGGAAGCGCCTCCTGTTTTCTATGCGCAGAAGCTGGAACATCCTTAAAATCGATCGATGTGGTACGATATGAATGTTGTGCCACAAAACATCGACCAAGCGGAGTGAATTTATGTATTTAACTCTGTCGGCTGCTGTTTTGCGTTTTTCCGTTTTCCTTAAGCCGCGCTACTGATGATGGCAAGGAGATCAATCTGTGGCCGTGTCTGTCTAAGTCCGACGAGGTTTGGTTTGGTTTGGAACTAATTTGCATGCCGCACAGCCGTTGTTCCTTTTTTTTTTGGAAAAAGGTGCATTTTTGCTCTTTTGCTTGAACGCACCACAACGCTGCCTGATTCCACGAAAATTTGGGCATCACTTCTAAATAATGACGGAACATTGAGAACGGGTAGAATTTTTTGGTTTGTCGCCGAAAATATGTCCACTCGCTGGACAACATTATAAAAATGTTTCGGCATCCAATTTTCTGCATCATTTGAATATTTCAACAGAAAATAGTCAGAACGAAGCGACGGCTGGTTAAGGCCAAACATTGTCTTTCTTCGGCCGAAACGAGTAGAGTTGTAATTCACATTGGCAACAAAATTCAATCATAAAAGTGGGGTTTTCCTTGATACCCCATACAACGGCCACCACGTCTCAAATGGCGGCTATATAGATAAGTTGCGAAAGGATATGGCAGCACTTTTCATGAGCCAGAATCAAAAGGACTATTGTATGCAAATGTCTAAGCAAACCAAAAAAAAATTATTTTGAAACGCGAGTAAGGAGAGTAAGTGAACGCAGAAAAAAGCCTCTTTGACGGCAAAAGAGTTGATATGCAAATAAATTTCCTTCAGCTTGAGGTTTGGATTTATTTGAAGACTATGCAATGGAAGTGGAATGCATTACTCATTGAAGTCGAATAGCTAGACAGAATTTGACTTGGACTAGGAAGCTAGAAAAAAAAACTTTTAGTTTTGCCTTGCAAATGGGGTTTTGTATTGAAGTGAATGCATTCAAATAGATGGTTTATTCCTGGTGACGGAGTTGTATGCATTTGAATCAAAAAGAAGTTACAGATATAAGTTGATATGTACGTGGATTTGATATCTCAAAGTTGCGAAGCCATGAGAACTTCGTAACTTGGAATTTGCTAATGTTAGTTGAAACGGTAAGAGAGAAAAACCACAAGTTCCTACTTATCGCGTTCTTAAAAAAATATGATGTCTAGTTCGGTGGTTGAGGAGCCTACCTCCTAGTGTTTTCTGTTATTGAGTTCATTGACACCTCAAAGCAGGAAACGGAAACTGATTATTAGGCAAATATTTTAATGCTAATCCGTTCAAAGCACTTTTAAGTCTAAGCCTAGCTAACCTCCCTAATGTCACAGGCCTTTTGGAAACATTCGTTACCAAATAGACCCCGCCGCTGCGCCGGCCGCCGCCGCCGGCCGGCTTAAGAGAACATCGACACTACTCCAAAACTTTATTGATATACGCTAGTTCTATAGTATCGAAGTGCCAACAACTACTCTGATTTCTGTCGTATCTGGACGATGTTCATATTCTAAGAGCGGATTGCAATGCACCCGCTTCGCAGGCTCCAAGCAGCCGTGTTGCTTTGCACTAGCACTCGAGAGTAAAAGCTCGTTGAATAAAAAAAAGTCGCAGAAGTCAAAGTTAACTTAGGGATTGTAAATTCCAAAGACATGAAATATAACAAAAAAAAAAAAGTAAAATTACATCTACTATAAACATAGAATGTATCAGAAAAAGTTTTGTATCAATATTTACAACTTGATGAAATACAAGTGCATAAGGGAGCGAACCGTCGAAGACGGTAAAACAATGGCGCCACCCCAAAGGATGCGAATTGATAACGAAAAAGCAAGCAAAAATGTTGTAATGTGGGGAAATGTTCCAAAATCATCGAAAGTAAAGGAAAGCCAGTACCCGGTAGGACCATGCAGAGCCGGATTAACAAGTCTAGAGGCCCGGGGCAAGAAGTGGAGGCCCCAAATTATTATTTCCCAAGAATGTAAAATGGACAGTTTTTTACAGTTGAGTTTATACCTACTTATATATTGTGAAACCAAGAATATATTATTTTATTATTTAACAAACATATGAGAAATATAAATGAAAACAAGAATGATTAAATTTTAGTGCTAACGAACGGAACCGTCCGAGCTTTTTCCTTCGAGAAATAGTTGATTATTTCGCCGAAATCCAGTTCCCGAAATAGATCACTTCTATAGAGGTACTCAGGAGAGAAAAATTAGACGGTTTTGTCCCATCGTGGGACATTTGAAAATAAGCGCTCTCTAGTGCAATTTTATACCACCAAAACCAAATATATTCTCAATGTAATTTCAATATTTGGGAATGTAGCTCTGATATTTTGATCTTCAAGGATTTGGTAATATTTTATTTTAGTTCCGGAGATTGGTTTGTCCCATTCTTGTATGCATCGATCGAAGACACAAATTGAAACAACTCATTACTTAGACTAGGTTCTAAATCTTCTTCATAAACCTTCAGCAGCTTGCAAACCAAACCTCGAACGTACAGCTTTATAAACATACGCAATCTTTCTGTAAGAGAAACGCATAGTTGGTCGATCACTGCAGGAATAAAGATGGATACTTTGTAACAGATACTTTCAGTAACGGATTTGCGTTCTGCGTTTTTCCGTAATCGAGCGGATTCAACATCACTGTCGCGTGATTGTACGTATTCTTTAGTCTGACAGCTTTATCGTATTTTTCGACATCGTTTCTTTTCGTTTTCACGAATGATTTCAATGAATGTTTGTAGCGTTGAAACGCTATAAGATATAGTTCCAAAAGCTTGCGAATAAAGTGATTTGGAGACCACTCATCTTCTATAGAAAATGTTGTTTTTTGCTCTTTATCGGAAGATATGCTGGTTAGAGCTTCAACGATTTCCGAATATCCGTCGACTATGCCTTTCGTAGCTTCAGCTTGACAAGACCGACGAGTACCACTAAGCTCTTTCAAGACGTACAATTGTCCGCTTTTTTTCTTCGACAATATTCCGATCAGAATTCCAACGCCAAAAGAAAGATTTCTTATGTTTTTACCAAACTGTGTATAGTGTGGCGAAGTCACAACAAAAGCTCTCGTCAAATGTTTAGGTGACCATCAAATAGACATAAAGAATTGCCGCGGCCAATCGTAGGACAACGCTGCAAACATAAGTGGCAAATACAAAGGGATGACAGAATTGGTTCATACTCGGCTAACTGTTTAAATCCGCAGAATGTACTTGTTTCAGAAAAATCAGATTTTGCAAAATACTTATTTATCTTTATACTAGTGAAAGTTTCAGGCGATTATTACAGAATGACAAATTATAATAATTGATGATTATCATGGAGAAAAATAAAAACTAGGAAACCAGATTTAAACAAGTGAAGTATGAACAAGTGAACAATTGAAAGGTAGTAAAGGTAAGATATGGGTTATTTCTGTAACAATACTGTAATGTGCGTACACGCTATTTGAAACACAAGGTCGGAACTGTGTTTGTACTTTAACAGTGATTGAGCAATAGCTATATTTGTTTGTAGTAGTCTTATTGTGGGGGCCCCTCTTTTGTGGAGGCCCCGGACAGTAGCCCCGTTTGCCCTCCCCTAAATCCGGCCATGGGACCATGGCTCTTGGCCTTGTTTATCATCGTCGTGTGTGGATCGGCCATCTTCCAGATAATCCAATCCATTCGTGTGGCGTAAACTTTATGACTTCTTCTTTATTATCTTAGCTCTTTTATACAAAAACAAAAAATTTAAACAAAAAAAAAAACTCCCTGATGTAAAAACATTAGCAACAAAAGGTCTTGTAAAAACATAGATTCCTGAACATAGGAAAATTGTACCGGATTCTCTTTCAATAGAGTGTTGATTTTTTATAAAAAAAAAAAGACGAAATGAGGTTGAAGAGTAGTTACATTTCACGCCTCCTAAGATACAGAAACCGATCATTTAGCCAAAGTATACGGATCTGTCCATCGAAACACTGGTGAATCGCTGTTGAAAGCCGAAGGGAAACCTTTTTTTAGAAATAAAAAAGCTAATTTAAAGAATATTATTGTAAAGAAAAGCTATAAATAAAGACAAGTATGAAAGTTTCTAGAATATTATATTTCAAACAGGGTTTTCATTTAGCAGAAGTAGGTACCTATGTACCTATGTACCTATGTATCTTGTGTTTTTTTCGAGGTATAGAACTTTCAGTTGGCATTACTTTTCAAGACGGCGACCGATTTAACAGTGAGTCATAAATACTCTCACGCCTGAACAAGACTTGCAAATTGTACAATTTTATTCCGAAATTAATGGTTCTGTGCGGAATACGTATCGCGCACTAAGTCCTTTTTTTCGTCGACAGAATTGTCCATCAGAGCAGTTAATTTAATTAACCATGGTCATGGAACGTTTTCACACCACGTTTACTCTAATTGATAACTCGCATCCCCAGAGACGCCGTACGGTGCGTACAGAAGAAGCTATTGCTACTGTAGGGCGTAGCATTGAGGAAGACCCGAATGAGTCCATCCGCCATCGAGCACAGGAATTGGATCTGGGTCCATCCACTTTATGGAAGATTTTGCGGAAGGATCTTGCTTTGCGTGCTTACAAAATCCAACTCTTGCAAGAATTGAAGCCAAACGACCATCAAGCAAGGCGTAGATTCGTCGAATGGGCCCAAAACAAGATGGCCGTTATTCCTGATTTTCATAAGCGAATTTTGTTTAGCGATGAAGCGCACTAAGTACATCAACAAAAAAAACTGCCGCATTTGGAGTGGAGCTAATCCTCAAGTGTATGTCGAAACACCGTTACATCCAGAAAAACTGACTGTTTGGTGTACTTTATGGGCTGTTGGAATCATTGGTCCGTACTTCTTCAAAAACGATGATGGCCACAACGTTACAGTCAACGGTGATCGGTATAGAGCCATGATTACTAACTTTTTCATTCCTGAATTGAAGAATCATGTTGTTCAGGAGCTGTGGTTCCAACAAGACGGCGCGGCGCAACATGTCACACAGCTCGTGCCACAATCGATTTATTGAAAGACACGTTTGGTGACCGCCTAATTTCACGTTTTGGACCTGTAAATTGGCCTCCAATTTTCTGTGGCGTTATGTAAAGTCATTGGTCTATGCGGATAAGCCACAAACGCTTGACCATTTGAATGACAATATTCGCCGTGTTATTGCCGATATACGGCCACAAATGTTGGAAAAAGTCATCGAAAATTGGACGTCTAGATTGGACTACATCCGAGCCAGCCGCGGCAGTCATAATGCATATGAACACTATTGAATTTGAATATTGAAAATACCCACTCAAAAATAATTCAGTTAAGAGCCGATTTTTCAATCGTCAGATAAACAAGCAGATAGTGTTTATTCGACAAATAACAAAATATTGGATTTTTCAATCGTCAGATAGACTTTAGGCGATTTTCTTTTTTAGCACGGAGCGGGAATCGGACTGTCAAAAAAAGATCGAGCAGATAGAGCAGAATAAAGAGCGTTGAGTTTTTGGGGGACGAAAAAAAAAACAAACAAACAAAACAAAAGAAATGGCAGGCGAAGCTGGTTGATCTTCCAGTGATGGTAAATAATATTTTGAATTTAGAAAATTATAATTATTTAATTAATTTTTTTCTGGTTTTACTGTATTATGACAGTTCAGTGCTCAATTGTGTTTCTCAAATAGTTCTGAGCGCTCAGGTCGCGCTCGACTCGACACTCGCTCGATTCGCTCGAGCCTCGCTCTTTGCCTCGCTCGGTGCTAAAAAAGAAAAACGCCTTTTATCTGAAGAAAAACGCTCCTATTTATTTGACCGATGAATACTCAGATGTTTATTTGCCAGTTTGTTATTTTTATTTTTGTTCGATGATTGAAAAATCGGCTCTAAAACAAACAAAATAATTTAAAAATGTTTATAGTACGTCTGCTTTAGCAAAACTTTTGTCAAAGCATACGCTATCATGTCTTCAGACCTTAGAAATGTGATGCTTCTCGCTTCTTTAACAAAATGATACTTCACGTCTATATGTTTGGTCAGTCCTTGATTGGCCTGGTCTGGTCATTGACGATCTGGTTGGCGCTTTGGTTATCGCAGATGCGGCTTCTTTAGCAACAGAAGATAGAGTAATTGATGTTGCCATGATTTGCTACTTTCTGGATACCTACAGCCTTATTTATAAACCGAACATAGACTTATTATAACGCTTATTATGTCTGTATAAAGAAAATCTTTATTTATAAAGTTTTAGCTACACTGCATAGGGATTGAATAAGCTAAAAACGATGTATTGGTTGTATAAAGCTTATTATAAGGTACTATAATACGAATGTGTCAGACATCACACGTCAATAAAACCATTTGGAAAACATACTATCTACAATTTCATTCCTGATAAGAACATAGCAGAAATTAAAGCAGAGGTATCAGACTCCGAAATTCTCTTAAGTGATTTCAAAAAAATTGAGTTATCCGTTTATAGTAATTCCTTTGATCATAGTGAAATTAGCGAAATCAATGAACTGGCTACAAAATTTGCAGATAGATTTCAAATGGATCAAATGACACTTCAAAGCGAAATTATTACTCTGCGCTGTGACATATTTTTAAAATCAAGGTCATGTTCAAGTCTTGATTTCTGAGCATTGGTTTGCAGCAAAAAATATCAAAATTTAAAGAAATGTGTTGAACACGCATTCGTGTTTCGGCTCACCATATTTATGTGACATGTGAGTAAGCTTTTTCCTATCTAAAACAGAAAAAAAAATAAATACCGTTCTCGCTTGACAGACGGCCATACATTGGATTCTTTATGGTGGCAATTTGCAACTACAAACCGACATACACAATGCTCACACTAGTCACTTGTTTTAATAATTAGTTGACATTAGATTCTATTTTCTTTGTTATTAAAATAAAAAATACTCCATTTGTAAATTGAATAACATGTTGTTTCATTTGAAATTTCAGGAGATTCAATTAAGTTGGCCACCCCTGACATACATCGAATGCTGTTTCTTTATTTTTTGCGTACTTATTCTAAGTGACTGTCAGTCAATTTTTGAACTATTTGAGATTTGCATTTTCGGTCTTTCTTCTTATGAGCAGCTAATTCTTTCCCTTTTTGAAGGCGAATAGCTTCCGTGTCCTCGGTTTGAAATTTAACTTTTTCTTGATAAGATTCCCTGATATATTCAAGTAGCTCTAATTCGTCCAATAATTTAAATACACTTGTTAAAAATTTCAAAATAAATATTTATTTACTAAATTTTCTATAATTTTCACAACAATTTTTATAAATAAAGTTTAAAATTATAAGCTTCGCGTTTCGGAAACAAGTTCCATCATCTCCATAAACTCCAATAATGTTTCTATACGGAATTTCCAATTATTAAAACCAGTTCCATCGAAAAGTGGAATTTTGAATTTTTCTCCATCGTCATTCATTTGAGCTGGAAATGTACGTACGTATACTCTAAGTACTTCTCTGAAATTTCTTAAATTTTTCTTTAAATTTTGGGTCCTGGGCCCATTACCTGTTTACTTTCAATTGAAACCAAGTTGTGTTAAATTATATATATAATGGTTTATATGAACTAAACAGATGAACAATTTGAATACGAATAAGAAAATTAGTTTGAGAAAATAATAAATTGAATAATTAGGAAAGAAATGAAGATATTTAAGAATTTAGTGAGTGAAAATATTCAAAATATAAGTTGTATTAGGTTGTTATTTTTAACAATTCAATAGATATTTTAGCTTAAAATTTTTACTTTTTTTAAATAAATTAATATAGAACTGATATCTTATAAATAGCGTGTCAATAGCCTTAAAAGTGACAATTCTGATTCTGAAAAGAAGAGAATTTATCTTCTGTTCTTAAAAACAGGGCCCTATTGCACCAACAACTTTTCACTTTTCACTTTGCAACTTTGCAAAATAATAATTTCCTGCAAAGTAAAAGTAAAAAGTGTTTCACCAAAAATGAGAAGTTCCTGACTTTTCACTTTGCAATTTTTTATGTTTTTTTGCAAAATGAAAAATGTGGGCGTTTCACCAAGTTAAAATGTAGCTTTTCATTTTCAGTCGTAATTTGAAAAGTTGCAAAGTGAAACATTTATAATGATTATTTGACTTGGCTTCTTGTCGTTGTTAATTTAAATTTAAAATGTCAAAAACAAAACTTGATGACACAATGCCATTTCACGTTTTCTACCTGCGACATATAGAATATAATATGGCAAGTATTGAATTCGTAAAAAAAAAGTTGAGATTTTGATGAGATATGACATTACGATGGCAGAGAAGGTGAAAAAAGTGATTTCGGTGATTCCGTCCGTCTGTCTGTCTGTCTGTCTGTGCAGCCTTAACCACTGGTCCGATTGACTCCAAACTTAGAAATTAGAGGTTTGAACAAATACGTGTGGGTCGTTTTTTTGATTTTTTTTTTTTTAAGATCAAAATTTAGGGTAGCATACAATTTTTTTGGCCAAAAAAGTTTCAATTTTTTCAAAAACGGCTCTTACGATTTTTTTAAAACATCCTCGTACGTAATTTTTTTCGGAACACTGATGTATTTTATGTAAAAAAATATTTTTGTATTGCTTCAAAACGATAAGTACCTTTCATAGAACCGTTTTTTAAATAATTTTTTATCGAAAAATAAAAGTCCGATCAGCGTATTTTTTCTGAAAGTCCGTATATATTACCCAAAAAACAATTTTTTTTTTTCAAAAAAATTTCAAAGAATTTTGTGTATTTAAAAAAATATTTCTTAACTTTTTTTCAAAATTCTCTATCTCGAAATGTATATTTACATATTCTTGAATATCAAGATATTTTTGAAAAATTTTATACATAAAAATTAATTTAAAAAACCGCTCCAAGGATTTTTTTTTCAATTAAGAAAATCAAATATTTCTTAAGAAATCACATGATATCAATTTTTTTCAGACAAAATGTATTTTTGAGGTAAATATTTGAATTTAAATTTTTATATATGAATTTAAGTTACCTACACGTCTTTTTTAATTTTTTTTATGAGTTATTATTTAAAATCGAGGAGCAGATTCGTATGAAGTCGTGTACATATTTGTTTTTGAAAATCAATGAGGTTTTCGAGTCTTCCATCAAGGGCTTTTTATTTTTCCATTCGATATAGGTAAGCAATTCTCGAACAAAAATTTTCACGCAAAAAATTAAGTTTTCGATCTATGTTTGATTTTTCCGGTTGTCCGACTCCTTGAATGAAACTTTACCATAAAAATCTCATAAATATTGGTCTGGCTATTTCGGAGTCCATACCGGACTTAATACACACAAACATAGAAACATACATCCATTTTTATATATTCTGTATATTAATTATTCAAAATAATAAGGAAATTAAATAATAAATTGAATAAAAAACAAAAATAAACGAACTTATCACGACAATAATGACCAAGTGCAAATGAAATTTTTGCTTTGCAAATTATTGAAAAGCTTTTCAGTATTTGAAATGCAAAGTGCAAAGTTTTTACGTTTGGTGAAACGAAATCGAAGAATTCTTTGCAAATTCACAAAACTTTTCACTTTTCAGAAAAGTACTTTTCACTTTGCAAATTTGCGGTTGGTGAAACAAAATTTGCAAAGAAGGATTTTTTTGTTTACTTTTCAAAAAATTAATTTCCTCTTTGCAAATTAGAATTTGGTGAAACAGAATTTGCAAAGTTAAAGTGAAAAGTTGCAAAGTGAAAAGTGAAAAGTAGTTGGTGCAATAGGGCCCAGGTTTTAATTTTAATTTTTTTGCTTTCAGACGAATATTTGTTTGCAAAATCATTCATTAGGCCAGTTCCACCTAGCAACATCTCATTGAGATCTCAATGTCACTATGACTGAGGCAAAATCATTTGGTGGAACATAATTCTCAGTTCTCATCACTGAGATAAAATGGTTACCTTACAAATTGTTGTTGTACAAATGTCAGTCACGTCGAAAAAGCTGAGTGAGAAATCGTATCCAAAATATTTTCATCTCAATTCTCAACTGAGATTTTTTGTTCCACTTAAAAAATCTCTGAGATCTCAGTGAGATGTTGATAGGTAGAACTGGCATGTTAAAAGAAGTGACAGTTGCTGTAGGGTTGCCATACCGAAAGCTAAACAACCGTTACTCTGGGACATTCTGTGACGCTCTGATTTCGCACTGACCACTGATCAATGTCATTCTTTTTTCGCCCCGATGCACGATGCATTTCCAATGTGATCGATTGTTGGTATTCAGTGCTTGATGCACCCGGAACAGAGCGAGAATTTTCAGAGCTGTTTCTATTTCTATAGGTACATACATGAACGAAAAAAAAGAAAAGAATGTTTAGCGTCAAAATAAAAACTGAGCACTAATGCGTCCGATGTGAAACCAAACCCAGAGACATTTTTCAGTTTTTTTGACAGCTCCGTTCAGTGTAATGACAAGGACAGTAACGTCCCAGGGCTGCTAACATCGAACGAAACTTAATGACAAACAAAAACCTGAAATGAGCGGTGTTAACAGATCTCTTGCTTTTGAAAAGTTTTTGTCGAAAACACAGTTTTGTATGTTGCTCGTCAAAACTGAAAACTGCAGCCTAAAATAGCTAAAACAACATTTTTGCAATTCATTATATTTCTTGCGTGTTTCCGGTAAGCATTTTGCCTTTCCCAATATCCATATCCCCCATCGATAGTTTGTCTTATCTACGGAACAGCTTTCAATTCAAATGTCATCGCTGTAACGTAACATCAAACTTGTCATTCGCTCAAATGTCAACTGCCAACGCTCTTCCCAACCGACACTTAAAAACCCCCATTGGCGTTAAATATTTGAAATATCTTTTAATTATCAAAACAAACCCAATGAAAAAGTAAAAAGCACTTCTCCACCTTTATGCTGAATGCTAAATCAATGCCCACGGAGATAATGCGAAGACCTTCATATGCCATCAGCAGGGGGACAAAAAAGACCCATTCCACTCATGTATCACACGACACCGATGACACTCATTATCCGAAAACAAACCCCTTTTAACATTGGCCAAGAGCCTCCAGGTAATTAAAACCTCCAACAATCTATCTATTTCCTTCCCACTAGGACACGGTCATAAATCCTGCGATCGCGAGCCTTAAAAGCCAACTTAATCGCATCATTTACGAGTATTCGAATTTTGTACTGCGTTACCGTCTCCCCCATGGAATAACCAAGACAAACACCCAAACGCATTTTCATGTAGAATTTGCGCAACGTTTAATAAACAAGATCTCATGTCGATTGGCTCAAATTAGCCAAATAAATTATAAAAATTCCGCACAGATCGGCAAATCGAACGAATTTACTTCATCCAGAGCCAGAGAGCGAGAGGAGTCGCACAAAAGGATCAACTGAAAAGTTTGCAATTCCGTTCGGATTTCGATTGGAACTTTAGTCCCTCTGCCTGGCTCGAGGCCATTCTGATTAATTTATTACAT
This sequence comes from Sphaerophoria taeniata, assembly GCA_943590905.1. Taxonomy (NCBI): domain Eukaryota; kingdom Metazoa; phylum Arthropoda; class Insecta; order Diptera; family Syrphidae; genus Sphaerophoria; species Sphaerophoria taeniata. Next base: position 269,505,603 of record OX016540.1, read on the forward strand.
TGCGTTAATTGCCTGCAATGTTTCTTTCATGTTGCCAATGCCAGTTGTATAGCGAAAGGAGACAGAGACGCTTGTAGGCTGCCTTCTCATTGCTCTGGTACAGCTTCAGCCCCATCACCGATGCCATTCCCATCATCATCATCATCATCATCAGGCGGCCGGCCGCGTCATCGGTTCTGGCTTCTCATTTGGGGCATGGAGAAAAGCCGACTACGACTACGACATTGAAGGGAGTCTTGCCAATTGGATTCCTATTTGGCTTAGACAACAGCAAGCTTCGACTCCTCGGTCGGTAGTTCAAATCGATTCGATTCGCTTCTAGGATTTGCACTTACCAGCCCTCAACCTATGTGTATCGCTGGCTGATCCGCTGTGGACTAAGATTAATATCCGAGTGTCAAATGAGTCTCGTTGCGCACGATGCCTAAAGTGGTCTTTGGCAATTATACGCATTCAATCCGCATTTAGATACACGACATAATATCGAATATTTATGCGCCGTGTTAAAAGGAATGCACGCCGCCGCCGCTCCTGATTACTGGAGTCCTTCGTTGTGTCTTGACGGTTTGTTTTCATGTGCGACGATGCAACGACCGTCTATAGAGCCTTTTGTTGGACCTTTCTTGATGATGCAGCTTCGATTTCCAGTATTTAAGACAATTTTTCCAATTCTTGTTGTTTTTTTGGTCTTCCTCTCGGAATTAAGTCGGAAAATAATTCTTCTGATATATGAAGGTGCTCTGTGTCCAAACGAATCGAGCTGAGTTCGAGAGTCGAAAGATATTGTATCCAAACCATTAAATGTGTCCTTTCAAGCAATTCCATTAAGAGAATCGGGCGATTAGTTTGGTATCATTAGCAGCCGAGTGACCATTTGTTTGGCAATTTAATTGGAACGACTTTGATGGTGGATATTGGGGCCGGTGCAATCTTTGAATGGACAAGTGTGCATGCAGAAAAGCCAATATTCAAGTTAAATTGATAAATGGGGGTATTGGCATTCGATTTTGCTGGAACTGGTATCGATTGGAATTCGAATTAATATCGATTTTTCTATGGAAACTGGTTGAAAAGTCCGAAGTCCTTTTTGAAAAAATGTCACTCTTCTTCTTTTTGTATGACTGACACAAAATGTTCAATATCTGGCAGATCTCTCATTCCAGATACTGCCGATATCTCCAGCTTCAATCTCGTTGCCAATAATTAACCTCGTAGGCAAGGGATCATGGTTATCTACAGGTTATCGAACTCGGAATCCTTACCAACCTCTTGTTAACTGACCTAAAACACGTCTGACATCTTTCCAAAAGGCAAACTACTGACCTTAACGGTTTTCAGTAACCAGCGAGTGCACTAAGAAATAATCTCTGAATTGCTTGTTTTAGCTTCTCCGAGAGAAAGACCAGCTTTTCAAGGGGTAAGCCTTGACGTGGCGGAGGCGCTTACGGTGACTTATGCTATGAAGCTTAGAGCTATGTGATCACGAAGCTTGTTTTCGCAGAAGGGCCTCCCATGGTCCAGGCGGACTAGACTGTTTCTACTAAATACCCCCCCCCCCCCCCAACGAAGGAGTAATCTCACCAAGGCATTTCCAAAAAACGACGGTAGCGGAAGAATTCTTTCTTAAGAATCAACGGTAGTATCTTAGTTCCAGGCCGAACTACTTGGTGATCACTTTTATGCGGGCTTTTTCGACATATTTGAAGCTTTGGCCGTAAAAAGAGTGATTTTTCCGGCTCTTGCACTGGAAGTCATATCAAGTGTCTGGTACTTCAGGTTGGGGGTTGTACTTTCCGACTACGTAGAAAAACATTTATAGTTGCGAAGCAACAACAGGCCTCAGAAACAGACCGATCGATATACTGATGGCGATCCAAGCAAACGTTTTAAGGACAAGGAATTTGGGATACAAACGTGAAATTTTAGGTTCTTAACAGTCCGCGGGCTGCCAAACAATTAGCGGAGACCTTCAACAGCTAAAGCAGTCGTTACCGCTATCCAGGAAATGAAATGGGATGGACCGGACAAAAGGAGGATAAAAAACTGCGACATTTACTATACGGTACAGCGACTTTTTGGATGCGGATTTGTCGTATGAAGCAGACTCAGGTAAAAAGACTTGAGCTTCAAATGTGTAAGCGAACGCATCGCGACGATCCGAATCAAGGCTGAATTCGGCAATATTAGCCTTATAATATGCGCGCATGCCCCACAGTAGAGAAAAAACATATGAGCAAACTGTCCTCGGCGATTTTAACACAAAGCTGAGAAAAGAGGACATCTTCCGACAACGGATACAGGTTGATCGGTTTTGCTGCGGGGCGAAATGCTGTGGTACAGCAAGCACGTGGTTCCCACATCTCAACATCCATAAAGGAACATGGAAATTTCCCAATCCATCAACCTTCAACAAAATTGATCACATTGCGATCGATGCACGGAAGGCACTTGTGAAGCATTCTAAATGTTCGAAGTTTCCAAGGAGCCAAAGCCAACATCGTGTCGGACCACTATCTTGTCGTAGCCAAGGTAGTGCTGCGAGTATCACGACAACAGCCAAAACAAGGAAATGCTGCAAGAAAATTCGACGTCGCAAGAGATTGCCAGATTCTCTGATCGAGTGTCAAGTAACCTCTTAAGGAGTCAAGTATCGAGGACCAGTGGCAACATTTCCGGAAAGCAGTTAGAGACGCCACCTCTAATGAGCTAGGTTTCACACAGCCACCAAATCGAAACCCCTGGTTTGACGAAGAATGTAGGCAGGTGCATGTAGCCAAGCAGGAGGCATGGAAGGACAAAAGCTGCTCGTGTACTCTACGAGCAAAACAGTGGAGAGAGGAACGCCGCACCGGGCTTCTCATTAAAAAAAGAGGGAGCATGAGAAACGTCAAATTGAGGATGTTGAGAGAGCCAACAGCAGGAATGAAGGTCGTAGGTTTTACTTAGAGGTAAAACAGCTGACTCAAGGTCATCGAGCAAGAACCGATGTGCCTGCAGAGATGAGCAGATTTGGAAAGACAACTCCTATAGATATAAACTATATAACGTCAACGACGAACAGAATCCCGCCGTTAGGTAGGAGTCATTCCTTCGACACGATATGATAGCCAAACATTTCGCGACTTAGACGAAGTGAAAACGGCTGAAATTTGACAAAGCCGCTGGAGTAGATGATTTAACAGCCGCAAGATATGGTCGGACGGATGCAAACCCGATGGGACATCAGCATTGTTTGCCGGATCCTGAAGAAGAGAGGCCTCTTAACTACGCCAACTACAGAGGAATCAGCCTCCTTAAAATCGCTTGTAAGATCCTCTTTGCCGTAATATGTGAACGTCTGAAGCCTTTCGTCAACAATTCTGATGGTCCTTATCGATGTGGCTTCAGACTAGTAAAGTCAATCATCGAGCAAATTTTCACTTTGCGGCAGATGCTGAAAAATACCTATGAACTCCAAATGGAGTGATAAAGGGAAAATGTTGAGTAAAACTCCCGTCTGTAAGTTGGTTGAATACTAAATTTATTTTACCATTTATCTTCCTTATATAGGTACAATTTACATGTCTTATCTATTCTAAATGACTTATCTTATCTCTATTCTAAATGACTTATCTTATCTCTATTTGTACATATTGTGTTGTTTTAAAGATGTTATTTGTACTTATCTGTATATAACCGTCAGTGTATGCTGAGCTAGATTTTTCTTATCTTTACACATTGGGTTATTTATAGATACGTGTAGTGTATGTTCATGTTTGAACATTCTGCGGGCCAACAGAAAGTGTTAAAATTCTTCTTCTGAATATTATGCCCCGTATTATGTAAATTACTAAAATAATGACTAATATGCAACTTAATATTAATCCGCTGTGGCCGCTTACGTGGTGAAAGTCCAAGCCTTTAAGGTGAATGTTTTCTTCTTTGAACTTCTCCAAATCCCGTTGAATTTTAAGAAGTTCATTTTTGTTGTTTATTATAGTTGCTTGTATAGGTTTAATTCTGTCCTCTGCAACTTCGTCCAATGCCTTCGTCCATATCATCTGTTCCTCGAAATGGTTGATCGTTTCAGATTTGACTTGTTGCGGTGATATAAGGAAACCTCCGTTGTATCTAACAGTGCATTGTGGCCTTAGTGTTAGAAGCCCTTGTGCTGGAAGCTTAACCAGTTTATGTTCAGATGGTCCACAGCTTACATGAATATCCGTTTTTGTAAATTGCTTAAACAACCAAGTATTTGGTTTATTCAACTGAATCCATTTATCTTGCTGACTAACTCGTTCAAAATGACAGCTAGTTGTTTTTGATTTCTTTATCGGTGATATCTCACATGATCCATCAGCTGCAGTTTTCCATGGCCAATTACCATGGCAAATATAGTGGGTATCCTCGTTTCTTAGACAGAGATTTAGTTGTGCCTGACTCATTAGATTGTATGCGTCTAATTGGAAGTTGAAAACTAGTATTTCGGTGTATATTTTTGGTGTCACAATAATCTCTCCTTGACGTATTGGCAGGTCAATTATCCGAAAAACGTCCGATGCTTCTGAATGAAGTAGTGGAATTTCCGCGTCTATTACTAAACGCCGGTCAAGTATGAATCCCCTCGCTTTCATTTGGCGAAATATTTCTTTCAATTGATTTTTTGTACCATCGCCAGGTAAACGGAACTTCCCTGAGATTTCATTCCTAATCTTGTGTATCTCGTTTTGTAGTTGGGACGGTTTTAATAACAACGGATTCATATGGTGATTATTAACATCAATAAGGATGCTTATAACTGCCATTTGTACATCATTACATTCTCTTAACATTGCATCAAGTTGCATTGCTGCTAACTGAAATATCATTCCAGCTTTGTATGCATTATGAGCTTGAAGTGTCATATTGCGGATTTCATTGATTTGACCATTTATTTTTATAAACTGTGTGTTTACTTCATCTGTCGTTTTCCTTAAGACATTTACTGTAGCATTTACCAGTGATGTTTGTCTCTTGTTTAAGCCGTTCAGTTCATGTTGGTTGTCCAAAAGATTTTTCATGTTGTCTTCTAGGGATTCTCTATCATCGCTGTCCATGATGCCGAATAATATGTGGTACAGTGAACCAACAAATTCAAGTGGAGCTCTTTTTACCCTGTTGTTCATTATTAATAATTTGTTATTTTCAGCCAGTACTTCATATCTTCTCTTTAAGTTTGCTGTTATTAAATTGCACTGCTCGCTGAAGTAGAACATTTTGGAACACTTGTCTTGTAGTTTCGTTATGTAGCTTGAAATATTGTTGGTTTCTTCAATATACGAACTTAAGTCGTAGTAAACTACAATTCTCCACCTTGATGCCACGACATCCATTTTTCCGATTGGGTCTAGGTAGATTCCCACATTTTCGTCCAAGTTTTTGATTGAAATCTCAGGTGTTGTGCTCATATTGGTTGTTGAACTCTTTGCTTGACCAAATGCAATTAAGACCAATAACATCAACATCCACCATTTGATTCCATTCATTTGTGTGTTTGTTGAATCATTTTGTCTCTTTAAACGGGTGAGCTGGCATGTTTGCTGTGAAATTCTACTCTCCGATTCTTCTTCAGATATCTCGAGGGGACACAATTTATGTATTGGTCTTTTGTAGAGTCCGTCTTTTGTTTTGAGTGTTACTACTCGCACATTGCCGTCTGACCCTTTGTGGACTTCAACAATGCGTCCCATGGGCCACCTCGACGGTTGGGTATTTTCGTTTTTTATAATTACTATTGCACCTTCCTCTAGGTTTTTCTTTTCAGATTTCCACTTGGTACGTTTTTGAAGAGACACCAAGTATTCATCCTTCCATTTTTGCCAAAAGTCTCGTTTTAATTTTTGTACAAGTTTCCAACGATCCAAGGACCCAATTTTTTCAAGTTCTCCTGATTCAGGAGAATCCAATAACGGACGTCCCACCAAGAAATGTCCAGGTGATAACACATCAATGCTGTCTATGTCATTACCCATCGCACACAAAGGACGTGAGTTTAATATTGCTTCTATCTGACATAGCAATGTTGTCATTTCTTCGTATGTTAATTTAGATTCTCCCATTATTCGTTTCAAATGGTGTTTCATTGATTTGACGGCTGCTTCCCAAAGCCCTCCAAAGTGTGGACTTGCAGGTGGAATGAAATGCCATTCCACCTTCTCTTCAGCTAACCTTGAAGCGAGTGACGCGTTGTTTTTAATTGCGTTCTTGAATTCTTGTTCCAAGCATCGATTCGCTCCAATGAAATTAGACCCATTGTCTGAATATATGTGAGCACTTTTGCCACGTCTTGCAAAAAATCTTCTAAGTGCTGCCCTGAATGCTTCTGTTGTAAGGTCACTTACTGGTTCTAAATGAATGGCTTTAGTAGCCATGCATACAAAAACTGCAATGTAGCCCTTGTACGCTTTCTGTCCTCGACCCCTTGATGTTCGCATTAATATTGGTCCAGCATAGTCGACCCCAACATGTTGAAATGGTGGAGAAATTGTTGACCTTTGCTTTGGTAGATCTCCCATTATTTGGTTCGCACCGCTACTGTTGTACCGAATGCATATTGGACAGCTACGACAACATCTTCTTATTAGTTTTTTGAGACCAATTATGTAGTATCTTCTTTTAATATAGGCTTCCATTACCGAATTTCCACCATGTAGTGTAGCTGCGTGTGCTTCTTTAATGATTAAACTGGATAGTTTACATTTATCCAGTATTATTGGGTGTTTCTGGTTCAAGGGCAAATTTGCATATTTAAGCCTTCCACCCACTCTTAAGATTCCTTCATCATCTTGATAAGGCTTCATTTGAATTATTTTGCTGTTCAAAGGAATGTCCTTTTTGTTTTCAATTTTTTGTATTTCAGTGGAAAATTGAATTTTTTGCTGTTGTTTGATGATCAACATTCTCGCCTGTGTCAGCTCAGATACAGTTATTGATCCTGGCGTTATTTGTTTGTGTCGAACTAACCGAATAAAACGAAGCACGAATGCAACACTTTTTTCAATTTTGTTGATATTTGATAATCGTTCGATTAAAATCGATACAAAATGTTTCTTGCATTGTAATGTTGACAAAATTTTTAGATCTGTTGGTGGTGCCAGGTGTTGCTGTTGCGGCCAATGGTGTTTTGATTGATTCAGCCACTGCGGACCTGTCCACCATAGTTCGTGACTAGCAATTTTTGAAGGGCATATGCCACGTGATGCAACATCGGCTGGGTTGTCTTTCGAATTTATATGGAGCCATTCCATATTATCCATTAGACTCTTGATGTCAGCTACTCTGCTTCGTATAAACTTTTCTTTACTCTTGTTGTTTTTTATCCACCACAAGGTAATAGTAGAATCACTCCACCCATAGTATTTTGTATCATCTGAGAAATATTTTTTTATCTTGCTGAGTAACCTTGAGAGTAGTTGAGCTGCACATAACTCTAATTTGGGAAGAGTTTTCTTGTTTTTGATGGGTGCCACCTTGGTTTTGGCTGTCAGTATTTTAATTGTCATATTTGTTTTAACGTATATGACAGCTGCATATGCTTTTTCTGAAGCATCCGCAAATCCATGTATTTCTATTGGACCTGCTTCGTCATTAAATATCCATCTTGGGATTTTAACTGCTTTGATTTCTTGTAATTTTTGTTGAAAGGACATCCATTCTGCTATCATGGTTTCATCAAGTTCCTCATCCCAGTCATAATTTGATTGCCATAATCTTTGTATGAATATTTTCGCTCGTATCGTGACTGGAGCAAGCCATCCAATTGGATCGAATATTTTTGCAATATTTGATAACACGCCTCTTTTGGTTTTTGAAATGGTTCTATTTGATGAATCTATTACAAATTGGAACTCGTCTCGATCTGGTTCCCAGTGAAGTCCCAATGTTTTCATGGTGTCACCTTCTTTGATGTCAATTATTTTATGTTCATCACTCGAAATTATGCCAGTCAGCAAATGTTGATTGTTTGAAGACCATTTTCGTAATTGAAAGCCAGCACTTGAAAGTTTTTCACTTACTGCTCTTACTATGTATTTGCATTCGTCTTCATTGTTGGCGCCTGTCATTAAGTCGTCAACGTAAAAATCATCTCTTATAATTTCTTTAATTCTGATGTCTTTTTCTTTGCATTGGTTTGCGACTTCTTGCAATGTTCGGACTGCTAAGAATGGGGCTGCTGCTGTTCCATACGTAACTGTTGACAGTTTATATTCTCTAATGTTGTCTCTTGGTTGTTCTCTCCAAAATATTCGATGATACTCTTGATGTTCTTCAGCTAAGTTGATCTGTCTGTACATTTTTTCGATGTCTGCCGTAACGACATATTTCCATTGCCTCCATTTGATGATGATGTCAAAGATATTGTTTTGTAGTCTAGGCCCAATCATCATTGCGTCGTTAAGGCTGTATCCGTTGGATGTCTTCGCTGACGCATCGAATACAACTCTAGTTTTTGTTGTTAGACTTGATTCTTTCACAACTGCATGGTGTGGTAGATAGTATTTGCCAATATTTTCGTGTTGTCTGTCTACCTTGACCATGTGGCCCAGGTTTTCGTATTCTCGCATAAACTGTATGTAGTCGGTTTTTGTTTTGTTACAGATTTTCTTCTCAAGCTGTAAAAATCTAGCTAATGCTTGTTTTCGAGATTCCCCAAGCTTGATATCTGGTCTTAATGGCAACTTTACTACATATCTGCCATTTGCATCTCTTGTTGTTGTTTCTGCAAATGCTTTCATGCAGATATCGTTTTCTAATATTTCATTATCTTTTTCTATTTCTTCTATCTCCCAGAATTTTTCAATTGATGAAGTAACTGCTGACATGATTTTGCCACATTGTCGTTTCTCGTGTAGTGAGCCTGAAACTATCCACCCAAAAATCGTATTCTGTCCCACGATGCCATTGTGCTTCCTAACACCTTCTTCAATTAACTTTGGATAAAGGTCACTGCCGATGATAACGTCAATACGATCTTTTGTATTTAGGTTTGGGTCTGCCAGAGTATAGTTTTCCCATTCACTTTTGTTAAATTCAAATGATTCGTCAGGTAGTGGTTTTATGAGGGTGGGTAAAACCAAAAACTCTGCTTGCATTTTGTTGTTGCTCATGAATCTTGGTCTTATCTCTAAGTACACTCTTGATTTTGATGTACCCACTGCTGCATCTGAGAGTCCAGTTAATTCTGTGCTTATTTTTTTTCTTGGCAAAGAGAGGATCTGCACTGCTTCCTCAGATATCATTGATATTTGAGAACCTTGATCAATCAATGCTCGTAATATGCATGTTTCACCATTTGCCGATTTGGCTGATATCTGTGCTGTAGCTAGTATTACCATTGGACTTTCTGTCTTTTTTACCATAAGAGAAGATAATGATTTTTCTTTTTTATTGTTGTTGTCTGAGGGATTCCATATTTTGTGTTGATTTCCCTCAACCCTTCTCCTTGTTTGGTAGTTGTCGTTGTGTAGTAGAGTGTTATGTGATTTATTGCACTTCATACATTTTGTTTGAGAGAAGCATTTGGTTTCTGCACTGTGTTTAAGACATATGCTGCATATTTGCTTATTGCGTACATATGCTAATCGATTGGCTATCTCAGTGCTTAAAAATTGCTCACAATAATAAATTCGATGACCACTCTGCTTACAAAATTCACACTTCCACTCCCTTTTGTCTGGTTGGAAGTTTCCACCTTGTTTTTTGATCTCTTTGCTTCTAGTGATTGTTTGCTGTTGAGACTCAAGGGTTTGAAATAACTGCTCAAGGAAGTCCATAACATCCTCCAGTTTTTGTATTTGGTTTGGTTTTTTTACGTGTTGCTCATATAATTGTAAGCCCTCCTTGTCAAATTTTCGAAGGAGAAGGTGAGCAAATATTTCATCATTTTCATCCGTTTCTTTGCCAATTGTTGATTTTATGATGTAAATGCATTCATTTGCTGCATCGTGAAGTTTTTTAACATTGCCAGGTGATGTAGCGTTCATCATTGGCATATCCAGCAAGTAATTTAATTGTGTTGAGAAATGTATTCTTTTGTTTTCGTATCTTCTGACGAGAGTTTTCCATGCTTCTTTATAATTTGCAGAAGATCCTTGTATGAGGTTAGCAATTGATGCTCGAGCTTCGCCGGCAATGCATGATCGCAATTGGTTCAATTTCACAGAATCTGGTACATCATTGTTATTGTGAACCAAATCTATGAACAGGTCGGAGAATATCTTCCACTCTTCTATTTTTCCATTGAATCTAGGTAGTTCAATTTTAGCACTTCTTGTTGCACATGAATCAGATTCTATGGCCTTATGTTTGTCTTCCAATTTGTCAAGTAGTAGTTTGACATCATCTTCCAACTCGATTACGTAATTGTCTTCTCTGAATGTCTCTTCTTGTACTGCATTCATCTTAGACAGCTCAACTTGCAACCGTTCATTCCATCGTTTTACTTTTCCAATCCATATGTTTTTGTTATGAGGATAGGAAATGGCTTCTAATTTTGCATCTTCTATTGTTTTTTTTAAGGCTCTCCATTATAGTATGTATTTTCTGTACATCTATATGAGTTTCATGATTTGCTATGGTTTTTTTCATCATCTCCTCCATTTGTTTTTGCTGTAGTTCTAGTCCTTGGACTATCTGTTGACTAGCAGTTTTTATTTCTGCTACTTTGCTGGATAACGCTGCTTCGTTCATGCCTTGTTGTAGGCTGTTTAGATCTTTGTTTTTTAGCGAACTTTGAATTTTTTGCAGGTAGTTCTCTGCTCCTACCATCCATTGTTCCGTAAAATAGGGAACATCGATCATCCCAAGCTTTAGAAGAAGCTTGTCATTTTCTTTAAATGCTTGAACATTTTTTTCAGCAATGACAAGAATTTCTTGGCTTTTGCTCCGTGTCGTTACATTTTCACATTCTTTTAATAATTTTTCAAGCTGTTTTAAAATTTCAACCTGTTTTTCAATTATTTTAAGATGTTCAGATGAAGACATTGTTGAATTTGGTTTTTTTTTTTTTTTTTACTTTCACTGTTTCACTTGTCAGTATTTAAGCTCTGACAACGCTTTTTCACTTATCAGTATTTTGCTCTGATAACGCTAATTTTCACTTATCAGTATTTGTAGCTCTGATAACGCTAATTTCCACTTATCAGTATTGTAGCTCTGATAACGCTATTTCACTGTATGTAATTTTTTTTTCCTGTCAGTATTTTAGCTCTGACAACGCTAATTTTCATTTATCAGTATTTGTAGCTCTGATAACGCTAATTTTCACTTATCAGTATTTGTAGCTCTGATAACGCTAATTTTCACTTATCAGTATTTGTAGCTCTGATAACGCTAATTTTCACTTATCAGTATTTGTAGCTCTGATAACGCTAATTTTCACTTATCAGTATTTGTAGCTCTGATAACGCTAATTTTCACTTATCAGTATTTGTAGCTCTGATAACGCTATTTCACTGTATGTATTTTGTATTTTTTTTTTCTTTGTCAGTATTTTAGCTCTGACAACGCTTAGTTTCACTTGTTCGTTTTATTAAAAATCTCTTACCACTGGTGGGGGAAAATTTTTAATATAACTCGAAGGACCAAATGTTGAGTAAAACTCCCGTCTGTAAGTTGGTTGAATACTAAATTTATTTTACCATTTATCTTCCTTATATAGGTACAATTTACATGTCTTATCTATTCTAAATGACTTATCTTATCTCTATTCTAAATGACTTATCTTATCTCTATTTGTACATATTGTGTTGTTTTAAAGATGTTATTTGTACTTATCTGTATATAACCGTCAGTGTATGCTGAGCTAGATTTTTCTTATCTTTACACATTGGGTTATTTATAGATACGTGTAGTGTATGTTCATGTTTGAACAGAAATAGTTCGAGAGTGCCTGTCAATCGGTCTCTGAAGCATTTTTCTGGAGCCTCAAATGGGAAAAGTTTCGTATAAATTTAACTTGTAAAAATTCTTAACAAAATTCACTGTGTATCCAAACGCTTACAAAAAAATTCAAACAAAGAGAGAATAACCGTATCACGAACCACTTAAAAATCCGTTAAAAATACCATAATGCCCCTTCAGATTGCTATGATAAGTTTCACAACCCACTCGATTTGCGCGCCTGTCAGGCGCAAATTGAAATATTCCATAACCCCGACAGCTCTTAAGCGGTTCGTTAACACAAAAGCTAATAACTCTTCCGTACATCGCCTTGGGGTTCCACCACCACGCCGTCACCGCAACAATCACTTAATGGTGAGCTATTTGCCTGATCAAAAACTCCACATCAACTTCTATACGAGCCATTTCGGAGATCTCTAAAACAAATTATGCGAAGCTCGCGGCATTTTGTACCTTCAACTTTAACTCTTTTTTTTCGGTTTTCTCTTTTAAGATCGCTGATTGAAAATTCGCATCGCATTTCGATAAAGAAATAAATAACGCTGGTTTTTGACACACTCGCGACTCGCCCAACATGAAGCGATTTCGATGATATTGATCATCTGGTTCGGACCGCTTGATGTAAGCATCATCATCGCCATGATGAGACAACAATCAATTGATCTCATCGCGACCCGAGTCCGTCCTAAAAATACGCAATAAACTTGCTTTGATCATTCAATTTGAGTGAATTTATCTCACCGGCACGCGGCGGGGCAGCAGCGAAGTCACTCAGTGCCTCTAGGGGTTGGCGTGGGAGTTGTTTCATGTTGTTGTTTTGAGAAATCTTCAATAAAACATGCCGAAAACAAACTTTCCCCAAAGATGAAACATAAAACATGCAACACTCCTATGTAGCCCAATCAAGTTGGTACAGTGACTCAAAGCGAACGAGGGACACGTATAAACACCTGTCTAACGATTTCCCCCGCGCGCCAAGTAGCACTAATTGCCAGCGTGTTGGAAATTTATTCTAAACATTCAAAACAATCGATGCGAAGTTATTTTATAGCCTCGGAGCGATATGCCAGCACGGATAGGCGGAGAAGGGCAAAGTGCAGACCGCAACGGGAGTCGCGTCCTCCTTCTGCCACCTCATCGACGAATTTTATTTACGATTCGATAAATTATTATCATCGACACGAGACGAGGATTATGGAAGTTTGTTTAGATTTTTTGGCTGTACGAGCGAGGTATGCGGTAGTGATGGCGCACTATGGTTTACATTGGGACATTTTACTTGGAAAAGTAAAAAAAAAATGAAAATTAAATTCAACTGCTTTAACAAGTGGGATTGAACAGATTTTGATTGCAGCACGCTAGCAAATGTTTGTGCTTGACAGCCCCACTGTTTTATAACATTCTAATGGCGGCAGTTCTGATGAGGTTAAATTTTGTTATTTCAAAACGAAACACGAGTAGGTAAGGTATGCAAGTTGGGGAAAAAAAATCTAATTGGCGTTAAAAAATGAAAAATTTATGCTTTCGATTTGTTTCAATCGATTTCGAAGTCTAAACAAGAGGCACTGGCATAGTTTTATGAGGTCGGCAAAGGTTGTGGGTCGCATTGAGGGCGCATTAAGTGCTTGGAATTTAGGCGCCATCCAGCACTTTGGAATGAGTTTATATGACTTTTGAGGTGCAGGATAAATAAACAGTTTGTGTTTTGTTCAGAGCGTTGCCGATGACGGTCTAAGTCTTTGTTTGGTGGCGTTTTGAGAAGCTTAATCGATTTTGCAGTTGCTGATGGTAGTTTTTTAAACACACTTGTTTTGACTATACAGAGAGAAAGAGTCGAGAAATCTGTGTTCTGTTTTGAAAAAAAAAAATTGGTTGTCTTAGGAAAAGATTATAATTTACGAGGAATATGGAATAATGTATCATTATACCGCATCTTTTCAGCTCAAATTGGGTCTGCAGCGCTAACCTCAACGAGATGTTCCTGCCTGACTCCGCTTCGCCTCATACCAAAGCTTTTGGATATGAAGCTAGAATGCTACATTCTTCAACAAGCGAGGTTTTAAATTGACACACAGCAATAGCAGCACTGGCGATTGAGCCCATCGGCTGGGAAATCTGGGACGGAACAAGACATAAATACAACATACAACAGAGAGACAGAGGACTATACTTGGCCATATTTGTGTGGTTGCTAGGTAGGTGGTACCCTGTAACCATCTAGTATTTGTTGATTCTAGAGCATATTATTTGAAAAGGTGTTTGCGTGTAGCAAGTGGTGTTCCTTTGTTGTTTCTTTTTCTAACAGTGGACAGGCAGAAGTGTTCTAGTATTTGCTAGCTCATCAGGTTTGCAATATTCCGGAATGAGGTGAATGTAAAACTGTTCTGTCATCTCATTCAGAGATGATCGACAGTCGTGGACTATTAGAGAGTTTGTGGAGACAGACGCGAGAGATTTAAGAGTGGCTTGGCTGTCCGAGAAAATAAAACGCAAGATATAACGTTTTCCTTGAGCCAGGATAATGCCTCGTTTATAGCCATTACTTCTGCCTGGAACACACTACATTGATTGGGAAGTCTATATGATAGACTGAGATTCAGTTGTTTCGTAGTCGGTCTTTAAAATGTCTGTATATAGAAGTGTGTGTTTTCTTCAAGAGGTCTTTCTTCTTCCCAAGAAGATTTTGAAGGGATGGAAACATGGAAGATATTATCGAATACAATTTTTGGGGTGGTATAGTCTAAGCGATCTGGCATAGATCTGAAATATTGTCTAAGATAATAGTATAACCGTAGCTGCCCTTGGCTGTGTGGTTAAGTGTGTTGGCTGCTAAGCAGAACGTCGTGGGTTCGAGTCCTACTCGCGTCCATAAAGTTTTTATTACATCTTTCACGGGTTCTGCCTCTTGCGAAGAACTGACAAAATTTCCAAGAGTATCAATCGTTCATGAAAAAGTGCTTCTCAACTTTGCCGTTCAGAATCGGCGTTAAACTGTAGGTCCCCTCAATTCTTCACACGCACTCAGAGAATTGTTGATGAGAGTAAGTCACTTAGGCCTTGGCTCTTCAAGAGCTGTCGCGCCACTCTATTTATTTATTTATTTTTATAGCCAGTGGTTTATTTTTGGCGTAAGGGGAGGAATTTCGTACCTTCTCGTAAAGAGTACTAAAGTTCCGTTTTGTGTGGATTGACGTCCAAGCCGCAATGCTTTGCCCAATTTGCCTGTTTAAGGCATTTTGTAGAAGGAAGATGAGGTGTTTCCAGATACAGATATCGCAACGTCGCGTCGACGGCATAGGCAATCCTTGAAACTCTCTCCTTCCATTGGTGTTATAGGAGGTCGTTTACTACCATGTTCCATGCTGGTCATGCTGGAAGTTATTGTAATGCTATTAATCATGAGACTTATTAGATCGATGGGTGATTTCTCTATTTGCAGCTTGTCAATTGCTGTTGTGATCGCCTGGTAGCTGACCTTGTGGAATGCTCCTTCGATATCTAGGAAAGCTACTACGTTATATTATTTCTATTTTAGGGAATATTCAATACTACACACCAGCGAATGAAGTGCTAGTGCTATTTCTACTGATTTTCCTTAAGAGTACGCATGCTGAGCTGTGGAAATGAGACATGATAGGCTGATTGCTCGTAGATCTTTATGAGATATGTTTAAATTCAACTGTTTGCCGCATGGTACAAAAAGTAACCCACCATTTATTGCATTAATGAAACCGCAATATATTACTCTTCCTATTGATCGAAAGTTCTTGGTGCAATCGATTGCACACACATCAGTATTCAGTCACTTGGTGGAGCATGGTTTTCAATTAACACTCAATGCGTATGCGACAGTAATTTAAAATTCATTGATGTTTTGGCACGATATAGCCAGGAAAAGGCATAGGGTCGGTTGGGGTAAATGTGGACAGTTTTTGCATTTTTTTGAGAAATATTTTTTTCAGAAAATTTAAATGTATTAAATTTTATTATTTTTTAACTTTTGAAAACGGATATTATATAATTAGAAACCTAATATTCTACTTATTATGTGTAAATAAATGTATAAAAACACAAACACGATTTTGGACAGTGTTTACATTTACCCCTTCCTTGTTTACATTTCCCCCATAATTTTAAAAATTCTGGGGTAAATGTGGACAACTAACTTCTGTTCCCTAAGTACTAGGAGATCGCCTATGGGGTTAAAGTAAACAGATATAAATTCCATTTGAATTATTCACTTGGGAAATTGATTATCGCAATGTTTACATTTACCCCATAAAATGAATATTACCCATCAAAAACGAATTGGAAAAGGACCTAACTTTTTTTTTAAATAGAAACAAAACTATTTTTACTAAAAAAAATTATATTTCATCACATGCTTTCAAAGCTTTTTGTTAGGAACAAGATACAGGTACCTGGGCAGGCCTAGGCAGTTATTAAAAGAAAACAATGTTTTCATACTTCAATTTTCTTTTACATCAATGGTTTTCTTAAATTTGTAGTGAATACGTGCTTTTAACATATTAAGAGTTGGATTCGGTAGAATTCCAAGTATATCTCCCAAAAGAACTTTCCTTTTTTCAGTCGGCATCAATGCAAAAGTTGTTTTTGTGGTGTCCATACTTTTCAATAGCACCACTTGAATTTCGTTTTCTCCAACAGACTCTATAACACAAACATTTCTGAAAGTAACTGATAGTCTGTTACCTCCTTTTAACTGTATCAGGAGAAACTGGCCTTCATTAAGTGTTTTGGAACCAACAGGTTCTAATTGCTCATGGTCATCGTCGTCATCAAACTCCTCATTCCATGGGCTGTCCTCATCATATTCGATGTTTTTTTCATTTTCTGACTCCTCAGAACTCGAACTTATGTATTTTTTTTTTTAAAGAACGTTGGTTTTGAACAGTCATTTTCCTCTTAGGCTTAGGTTTAGGTGTTTGTTTGGCTTTCTTAAGATCTTCAGCTTCTTTAAGTCGATTAAGAACACTTTGTGATGTAAGGACCTCACCATAAGTCATTTGCTTTAGTCGTGGAATGGGTTTTTTCTCTTTGAAAGGTGGTTCATTTGCTTGTAATGGAGAATTTGGTCGCAAAAACAAGGTTCTTATGGAAGTTCCAGGTAAAACCTCTGCAGATTCCATAACAGGTTGTTGTTCACTTACAGTTCCAATTATAGTAGCCATGTTCATATCGTTTTCGTTCATTCTTTCATCTTCTGGGGTTGTTTCGTTTAGATTAATATTCCCACCTAATTACGAAACACAAAATGTGCATGTTTTAGTTGTATTACATATCTACCTATATGATTAAATAGTCTCTAATACCTTACCTTCAATTACTTCTGCCACTTCCTGTGAAAAAATTCTATCAGATGATAACTCCAAGCAAACATCATTCGAATTTGAGCGGTACCTTTCCAAAGCTTCAGGTGGAAACTCGTTTTCTGGAAACTTACTTCGGTCAACAGGGTAAATTCCGGTGTTAACAAATCCGGATATTATGTTGGCAGCGATCATAGAATCTTTCCAGGTTTCTCCAATAAGTTTCGAAAACATCTGTTTATTGAGACGCATACAACCTTTGCCCATTTGCGATTTCCCAAAAGCTATCAATTTTTTCTCCCAAAACGTTTTTACTGGCCCAAATACGCATTTGTCCAATGGTTGCAATTTGTCGGTTAGATGACTTGGTAGGCGCATCAACATAACATTATTTTGCAAAGCCTTCTCAACTATTCGGACGCTTATGTGACTGCAATGACCATCATATACCAACAATGCTGCTTGATCTGGTAATCCTTCTCCATCACGAATATTTTTAACAAAAGGAATAAAGCCATCACACAACCAATTAAAAAATTGTGGTTCCTCCATCCATCCATTTTTGGAGGCCGCGTAGAGTGTTCCCGGAAAACCAGCTTCAGAAGTCCATCTTGCCTGAACAGCAGCGCCTTTAAAAATTATTAACGGTGGTAATGTGGAGCCATCGGCCGAAACGCATGCAAGCACTGTAGTGGATTCCCGTCCAGATCCACCTGAAATCCGGCTTAGAGCTTTGCCCTTAACACCCAAACCATGCATGCGGCTGGGATCGTGATGAAATCCGCTTTCGTCGGCGTTAAAAACGTATTGTGGTTTATTGGTGAGGTTTTTATCTTCCATAACTTTTTGAAGTTTATCATAAAAGTCGTATACGACAAATGGGTTTCTGGCATCTTTTCTTAATTTTTGCAGATGTTCTGGTTTTTTTAAAGTTATCTCCGGGTGGCGCTTCATAAATCCCAAGTACCAGTCCTCACCTGGGGTATCGTCCTTGAATTGAGTTTTTATTCCGCTGTTTTTTACATGCTCTCCAACAAGTTCCTTAAGTTCATGTTTGTCGCAGGGTAATCCCATGTTCGCACGAGTAATTATACATTTAACTATTTCATCTTCAGTCGCTTTTGGAAGGGAGGGTGCTCGCCCTGACCCAATTGCATCTAATGATGATTTTCTCCCTTTAATTCTTTGAAAGATGACCGATTTCGGGATTTTGAATTTTTCCTCGGCTTCGCGGTATGTAGTTTTTTTATTCAACACATCTCGTACAGCGTTTTGAAGATCGTTTACATTATAATTTACTTGTGGTTTCTTCTTTGTGTATGTTCGGGGCATTTTAAACGCTAGAAATGGAGTTAACCGAAAAAAGATACAGTAAAAGCGACGTTTACATTTGCCCCAAAAATATGTCTACGTTTACCCCATATGCTTCAACTACTGGGGTAAATGTAAACATGCAACAAAAAGATACAAGAAATGACAAGAGCATGGTTTTTTTCACAGGAACTACTTCAATGCACCCTTAATTACATATAACAAGAAAATAATACTTACGTTTGAAATAAAATTAACTTTTTTTTAGAGGTCACAAAAACACTCACAAACTTGAATTTCACTTTTCAGAGACAGCTTCTTTTCACGACTAAAATTCTCAAAGAAATCCGAACAACAACTGAAAGGCATTAAATGCACCGGTGTCGCGACATTTCATATTTTGATTTTTTTTCGTCTGGGTTGCTACAATTTGTTTTTAAACGTGAAAATAACGGCCGTTTACATTTACCCCATGTTTACATTTACCCCAACCGACCCTAATGCTAATATTTTTGACGATTTTCTTCTTCATGCTAGATTTGAAAATAAAGAATTTCCAAACTGTTATTTAAGTAGGTACTTGGTGATGGTGTCTATGACAATCCTCTATCCATGTAGAAATTGTTTATCGAGGCCAATACTAAATCCTCATACTACAGCTCAGATTGCTTACAACAAATCTCAAATAAAAACTAGAAATGTGATTGAAAGAGCTTTTGGAGTTTGAAAAAGGCATTTTCCCTCATTTTCTATTGGTATGTGCATAGAAATAAAAACAATAATGGCAGTATAGCATAAACTTAGCCCTTTTTCTTTAAGTTTACGCTCGATCTCTTTAATTGTAAAGTCTATTCCAAAGTCTCGAGCTATTTCTAGATTTTTTTTTCTTTAGATAGCAAATTTCACATCTGTGTTGGTTCCAAGCTTCTTGGTCATTCTTCCTTTTGCTTTCGCTTTCTGAATGATTTTTTCAAAATTGATTTAGCAGGTGGCGATAACACAATAATTTCATTATTGTCGTTCTCCGAAGTAACTATTTGGGATTCTTCCAAATATTCTATTTCATCAACGGAATCGCTTCCTACTTTGCAAGGAAAGCTCGCATTGGAATCGTATCTATACGTTGTCTTCGGGTGTGAACTGCAATCCACCCATTCCAGCGATTTTTTTCTTCCAAGCAGCTCACTGCTGAAGTCAAGTGGCTTTGTGTTTTCGAAAGAAAAACAATTTTTCCTTGGCTTAAGTTTTGAGTCTTGAAATTCTCTATGTTCTTACCTTACGAGTGAACATCTTTTTCTTTGTCTTATGCTTCAAGGACTCACAAGTGCTTCTAAACTGCATGAAACTCCTTTCGCCTGGGCTGGGGTTGCTACTGTGGAGTTAAAGATATGTATTTGTTATTTTCTGCCAAGCTTTGTTCTTTTCATCCACAGTCACTCCATCTGTGGATTTATTTTCTATAATATGGTTTTAAATTGGGCAGCAATATCAGTTAATCCATTTTTTTCGGCCTTGGTATAATTTCTTCCTCGTTCTCTTTTTTCAATTATTTGTATTCATATAATTAGTCGCTATTTGGAAAAATCATAATTTGAATTGAATTTCGTTATTTTGCTCTTTTAGAACACTGCTTCGACCTTCGAAAATAGAAGAACAAACTTCTTTTTGTGATTTTGGTTGCATTTGATCAGCCTTGTCATTGCAGTCGGCTTATCTTTTCCTTCTTGAAACTAGAACATCATTTGTCTTACTCATAAGTTCTTCTATTGAGTCTTCCTCTTCATCAGAGAAGTGTCCATTTCTTTCAGGCTCGTTATTTTGGGTGAAAACAAACCGAAGGATGTTCCGAGGCTTTCTGAACCTTACCTACTCCAATTAGTTGTACAATGGATTCCTCAGTAGGTGAATACTTCACCGTTTTATTTGGCCCTCCTCCAGTTGCTTTTTGATTTGCCATATTTTGTGACGTTTTCTTTCTCACATGCCTTTTTTGATCGTTCCAAACTTAGAACAGAAATTGTAATTACATAATTTCGTTTACAAAAAAGAAGAGAAGCTAACCTTTTTCCATTCCGCCAGCCGCCAGCACTGTTCAGTTCAATTGTTATTTTCTTCTAAAAGTCGTTGATCTTCTCCTTGTTTTCTTTCGAAAAGCCTCTGGCGATGTCAACATTAAGTTACATTTTTTTCAAAAGCAAAACGCTTTGGGTTTTATAAACGGTTTTGGTCCTAAAATGTATAAAATGCACACTTTATGTTCTCATATCCATTCATAAGTATTACTTACATTTTTCGCTGAATTTGTTTGTCAGCAAATTTTGAGTGAAAGAAATAATTTAAAAATGCTTGACATTTCAACCGAATAAAACTTCACAAAAGAGAAAAAATGTTCAAAGTGGAAAGTACCTATGTAATGTCTTTTTTGGTTTAACTAAAAATCAACGACGCAAAATTATAGTTCGCTAATTAACAGTTTTAGTGTGATACTAGCTTAAAATGACTTTTCAGTCATGAGTCATGACTCAAACGTCATTTTAAGCTAGTATCACACTAAATTCTATTGAAATTGTTCATTTGTTCAATGGAAAGCAAAAACGTAGCAACATCTTTTTGTAATTTTACCTATTATCTATTAGTGTTTCATGTTTAATTATTTATATTAGCTTTACCGCAGGTACAACCAGAAAATAGATAGAGCTTTAACTATTAACAAAATAGTTCTGTATCTTTATTGAATGAAAAATTATTTCGAATTCGAATGAATAGAAATAAACCAAAACTTAATATTTGCTTGATGAAAATATAGAGTGAATATGACATTAAAGTGTATTATATTGAACGTTATAACCATCACTTTCAACGCTCCTCCTCAAATAATATTACATATTACAAAACTTTAGAAGTTAAAACAATCAAAGAACTGAAAATAAGTGATCATGAGACAATAAATATAAAACTTACGACGAATAATAACAGTGTGAAAAGCAATCCTCCCAATAAAGTTAAAGTATTTAAATATAATCAAAACAGCTTTAATCGTGAATTGTTTAACAGTCAAATTATGAGAATATCAAATGAAAATGCTGTTGACATTAATGTAGCAGCGAATATGTTTGTCCGACAACTAAGTGCTGTATCCGAAAAATTTACAAAAGAAATCATTACGAAATCTAGTGAGAATACGTGGTTCAATAATTATTTGCATAATTTAAAGAAAAATAAAATAATAAAACGATCTAAGGCTATAATGACTAACTGTGATGAAGACTGGAAGATCTACACAATTGCAAGAAACCATTACAAAAAAGAAATTATTCGGTGTAAACGCAAATATATAAAAGAAAAAGTTGATAATTCATCAGATCAGAAAGAAATGTGGCGTAATTTGAAAAAAATATATACATATTGAAAAAAGAAGCTTCCAATATAACATGTATCGATTTTGGAACGGAACTTTGCACAGACAATATCGTTATTGCAAATAAATTTAATGATTTTTTCGTAAATAGTGTTACTGAAATAAGTGATTTAATTCCGGTTGTACCTTATGTTGACAGAATATCAGATTCACAATATACTTTCAAATTTAATTCAATTTCACTAACTGATATCCGTGCTGTGCTTTTACAGTTAAAAAATAAAAGAGATTTTACCTTGTTTAGTCCTAAAATATATTTGGAAAATTTTGAACTATTGGGACCAGCTTTGCAGTCAATAATTAACAAATCTTTTGAAACTGGTGTCATTCCGGACTCTTGGAAAGAATCTATAGTGTGTCCGATTGAAAAAATATCAAATACAAAAAAATGCGATGAATTTCGACCAGTGAACAGTTTGCCATTGTATGAAATTTTTTTAGAAAAGATCGCCTTTCGACAAGTTGAAAACTACTTCGAAAACAATAAAATAATAATTGACTCCCAATCTGGCTTTCGAAAAGCTCATTCATGTGAAAGCGCCTGTAATTTGATTGTCACCAACTGGAAAGAAAGTGAAACGGGCGTTCGAAACAATTGATCGATCAATTTTGCTAAACAAATTGAACAAATATGGTGTTAAAA
Organism: Sphaerophoria taeniata; assembly: GCA_943590905.1. NCBI lineage: Eukaryota > Metazoa > Arthropoda > Insecta > Diptera > Syrphidae > Sphaerophoria > Sphaerophoria taeniata. The sequence goes on from OX016540.1 coordinate 269,528,224, forward strand.
ACATTGAACTAAACTGGTTTAAGACATACCTTGAACATAGAACTCAGAAAGTTAAAGTTAATGGACTTTTTTCTAATTCAAAGTATGTTGACCTAGGAGTTCCGCAAGGTTCAGTACTAGGGACTCTCATGTTTATAATATACATAAATGACATTGTTGGTGTTTTGAAATATTGTGAAATTGCCCTATTTGCTGATGATGCTTTGATCTATTTTGCTGGAGAAAATATTGAAGAATGTCACGAGAAAGTGCAAGAAGACCTAAATAGTATATATGAATGGCTATGTCAAAATAAACTTAAGTTAAATGCTCAAAAAACTAAATGTATGATTTTGTCAAATAAAACGTGTTCCAATTTCAATGCCAATCTAATAATCGAAAACCAAATCATAGAAAAAGTTGATAATATAAAATACCTCGGCATTATGATAGATAGCAAGCTTACATTTGAAAGTCATATTGATTATATATGTAAAAAAATCTCAAAAAAGATAGGTTTTCTTAAAAGAATCAGAAGAGATATAACGATGTTAACAGCAATTAATATTTATAATGTCATTGTTAAACCGCACTTTGAGTATTGTTCAACTGTTTTGTTTTTATGTAATGAAAGTTCGATTGCCAGACTTCAAAAGTTGCAAAATAAAGCAATGAGAAGCATTTTGAAATGTAGTAAATATACTTCAATCAATTTTATGTCAGAAGCGTTAAAATGGCTTACAGTAAAACAAAGAATTGTAATGAATATGTTAGTATTTGTATTTAAAATTAAGAATAATTTAATGCCAATGTATTTGTCAAGATATGTTCAGTATTTTCATGAAGTTCAACCGTATGCACTAAGAAATATGAATGATATAAGACTGCCTAATTTTTTAACTGCCAGAGCTCAAAATTCGCTTATATACAAAGGTTTTAAGATTTTCAATGAATTACCCAGTCATGTAAAATGTGAAACAAATATTAGAAGAATTAAGAAGGACATAGTAGAATTTGTAAAACTTAAATATTAACTAAGTATTAACTAAGTATATTAACATTGTTAACTGTTATGAAAGCCTAAATACTGTGCTAATAAATATATATCTATCTATCTATCTATTTGTTCCGTAAATAAATATGTTTGGATTGAGGTAATAGCTCCGTCAACAGATCCACAACCATTTCTTCAGTAGAACAATACTCACATTCAATTATTTTGTTTCTTGCTAGATCACTTATCATTTTATATTTCGTATCAATGTGTTTTTTTTTCTTAATGAAAATTTATGATCACGAACCAAATCAAGGCAGCTTTGATTATTTTCATAGATGAGTGTCGGTTTTTCAATTATTTTCTGCATTTCTTCTTATAGTTGACGCAATTATTTCGCTTCTGCTATTGAATTGAATTCCGTTTCGCATGTCGAGGATGCAATCATGTTTTGCTTGTTACATGACCAGCTTATTGTACCTCCATTCAAGTAAAATATTGTGTCACTGTTCGGTTTACGTCCAAATTTGTCACCCGCCCAAGTGGCATCAGCATAACCATACAGTGCCAAATTTTTCAATTCTATTTTACTTAGCATCAACTTCATATTTTGTGTCGCTCTAAAATATTTTACAACACGCTTAAGTTGATTCCAGTCTTGATTGGTTGGTGTTGATATTTCTGAGCCAAAATACATATGCTGGCTGAAGTGTCTGCTCTGGTATCAACTGACAAATATAAAAGTCTTCCAATTAATTGTCTGTATTGTGAATTGTTTTCAAAATGATTAGATGACTCCGCTTTACCATAGCTCACATGTCACATCCATCGGTGTTCTGGCTGGTTTTGCATCTTGAAGTCCAAAATCTGATGCAATTTTCGCTATGTAAGCTGATTGGCAAAGTGAAAAGTTACCAGTCTTGTCCTTTATAACTTCCATGCCCAAGTGCTGCCATGGAAATGCCTTCAATTTTATTTATTTGTTCAACTGATGCACATACCACAACTACATCATCAACATAGACAATGATATAACTGAACTCTCCATCGATTGTCTTTATATGTAACCATAGTCATTGAAGCTTTGTTGAAATTGTCACCTTCTTATGAAGTGCACTATTCCACGATTTCGCTGCTTGTTTCAAACCATAAATACTTTTCTTTAAAAAGCAAACCTTTGAACCGCTTTCATAGCCTTGTGTTGGTTTCATATAAATTGTTTCCTTCAGATTTCCATTAAGAAAAGCTGTTTTTGCATCTAAATGATGAACAACCATTTTCTTCTTTGCTGCTACTGACGACAGTAAGGTCCTTAATATTGTGTGCATTACAATAGGTGCAAAAACGTCATCATAATCTTCACCATACTTCTGCTTGAGCTTATCTCTTCCTGCAAACAAATTTCTTTTTGAAGAACATGCATTGTTCTTTTTTGCACTATTTCTTGTGATGTAATGTTGCAGCTTTGGCACTGGGTCATCCGGCATGTCATTGAAAATGTCATCCAAACTTTTTTGGATGGTTCTTCGGTATGGGGTCTTCAACGGCTTCCTTCGTTGACACGAGTGTTAGCATTGCTTCTTCAATCAGGGTATTGAAGAAGTGGATCATTACATAGTAAAGCCTTACAGGTTTCAAAACAATTTATGTATTCACTATTTAAAACAATTTTTTCTCCATTTCTTAAACATTTCGTCATAGGTTTGGTTAAATTCGCGAAATCTTTGATAAATTTTCGATAATAACCTAAAAGTCCTAAAGATTTAATGTCTTTTTCTGTTCTTGGTAAAGGGAATTTTTGTATTGCTTCAATTTTTTCAGGGTTCGGTTTGATCCCATTTGGAGTTATAATATGTCCAAGAAAAGAAATTTCTTTACATAAAAAGTCAGATTTTTATCTTAAAATTTGCAGACTTGAGCCTTTCAAATACTGTTTTGAGATTTTCAATATGCTCTTGAAGAGATGTAAAATAGATAATAATGTCATCCATGTATGCCAGACATATTTTTCCTATTAATCCTTTTAAAACGTTATAGCACGTTGAAGTGGTCTAGGAGCATTTTTTAAGCCAAAAGGCAATCTGATAAATTCGTATGTCCATTATCAACAGAAAGAGCTGTTTTTGGAATGTCTTCATATTTAATTTCTATTTGATGAAATCCAGAAGCAAGATCAATCGAAGAAAAATAAAGGCATTTTCCAAGTTTATCTAAAATTTCATTTACATTCGGAAATGGATATTTATCATCAAAAGTATCATAATTTTTAGAAAAATAATTTGACAAATTATAATTTTGTAAACACTGGTTTGGCAAAATAAGATTATTCTCAGAATTTGTTTTATTCGTTTCAACATTAAAAATTTGAATATTATTTTGCGCAACTTATTAGATCTAAAATATCTATTAGAATAATTATTAGAATTTCCACTGGATGTATCCATTGGAATTGTAACTGAATTTTGTTGTGGTCTTAAGTGTGTGTAATTAGGATTTCGGCTGCAATTGTACGTGTTCTTGGGGTTGTTAGTTTGTAATCGGTAATTTTGTGAAAAACTATTTGGGGTGTTTCTATTTGGATTATATGTTGATTGATGATTGTTGATGTGTGGAGTTAAAGTTTGTTTTTGATTGATTGTTAAAATTCTGAGTGTTTTTCTGAAAGTCTGAAATACACATAATTTTGTTCTTCCAAACCATATTTAAATGCTTCTGATACAATTTTTGGACGCATTGCTCGAATATATATAAAAACAATAATATTGAGTCAATACGCTCGAATAGTTGAACCAAGAGGTTCTCTCAAACCTGTCAAGAAACTATTTAAACACATTTCGTGATAAGGAGCTTTCTTGGATTCAATGACGATTTGATGTTTTTCTTGTACTTTGATGTGATTGTTTAATGTTGAAAGAATTTCCATTATTTTTGAATAAAATTCTTCAACCGAAAAATTAGCTCGTCTGAGATTATGCAGGTCTCTGATCAAGCTTGTTTCATTTCTTTTATCCGAATAATGAATCATTAAATTATTTTTGTTTCCTTCCAATCTAATGAAGTTCGATACATATTTAAAACTTCATTAGCTTCGCCGATTATTTTATTTCTAATGGAACGTAAATTAATCGTTGCGTATGTTCGATTGACAGTTAGCATTAAGCTTAATATCTCTTCACCACTACTAATAAAATCATATAAAAGTCTATGATTTCCATCAAATGTTGGAATATCTTTTACCGCGTCCGGAATACGGAGTTCATTAAGAGCCGTTTTCTTCACTATTGCTCAACTTGTAGGAAACTCTCAAGTTGGCCAACTCTAGAGTTGAGAAAAACTTGAGAGTTGAGGGACAAGTTGAAAATCGTTTTTCTTCACTACTTTAAATCTCAACTCGAGAGTTGAAATTCAAAAGTTGAATGCTCTCATTTTTTCAAAATTTCCCTGGGATATTTCTGACAATCACATTTGTTTCAACTTTAGATTTGACTTTTATGTCAATCAAAATGTCAAATCAATTGTTTGGTGTACTTTTTATCGTCGTTCGGGAAATTTGTTGGACAACGAAGCGCAATGTAGCCAAAATCTTCAGAAAAATTATTTTAATGCAGAAAACCGCACCAGAACTTATTTTCCAAGATAAAATTCTTGAATTGTATTTGTTTTTTAAATATTTCGTGTGTGAAACTGATTTGACAGAAAGAAAAATCGAACCCCAAACTTCCAACAATTTCGGGCAAGAACATTTGCATTGAACAACTACGACGACAAGACAACCCCACTACAGCCACTACAATTGTGACGGCCTCAACGATATTGGCTGGGATTTTGCTTAGCGTACGCTCCAGACTGTCTGCTCGTGTATCGAAGACAAGCTAATGGATGGCCGTGAGTCGGTGGTGCCATAGATTTTCGAGATCCAGAAGCTGTTGATCGACATCGCGTCGGTCGGTGACAAACCTGAGTTTTTCGGCTCACGCGAATGAATTGGACTGTTGGAGCAATAGTGCTGTTCTATGTAATCGACGCATTGTACGACATTCCTTGCAAGATAATGCATGCTCGAGGACAACAAAATGTAATATTTTTCGAGATACTGTTTTGTAATTTTACTGATGGTTATTGTTTAAACTCCTAAAGAAAATATGAATCCAGCGAATCGTGTATCTGGTTTTTTTTTGTTATTGTTTTGAAAATCGTGGTGAGTCCCATATTTCGGGCCCGACCCATAGACACATTTTGTTGTTTTGCATCAACCCACATTTCCCTTTTTTTGCGACATTTTAAGTTGCAAATATTTTTATTCAAAACGAAAATGTTTTTTTTATTTCATTAAAATTTGAATTTGAGAGAAAACTCTCAAGTTTGCCTCTCAACTTCTACTTTTTTCGGAAGTTGAGAAAATCGGAAGTTGATTAAATTGAGAATTGAGAATCAAAAGTTGAAACTGTCAAATGTGAGTGAAGAAAACCAAAATCACAAGTTGAGAATAAAAATCCTCAAGTTGAGTTCAACTTCTAGTGAAGAAAATGGCTCTAAAGATATTACTCAAAGCAGACTCGTTATTCGTCATGATTTATCTATACTAATATATAAAGTAAGACTTTTGTTTGTTTGTCGGTTGTATGTTTGTAGTCGATAAACCAACAAACAAACAAAAGTCATAACTTATAAATGTAATGTGCAGTAGGATACTCTGAAAGAAAAAGAAATGATTATTAATAGGAAAAAACATTGATTTTAATCTACTTACTCGAAAATTTTGTTTGGAAATTCAAAAAACTTACAGCCGACATCAATTTTTTGAAACGTCTTTCTATTTTCATTTCATTTCATTAATTCTTCTTTGTTATATTTAAAGCTGAACTCCTACTTAAGCTTTTGGACCAAAACAATGTTTACATGCGAACTCTTGAGCACGACTTGCTGTACAAAAGAAAATTTTAACATCGATGTTCAAAAAAAGCATGGATTTTATTTTCCAATCTCTGTGCATGAAAATTTCGCATTATGAAAATTGGTTTTCAAAGGAAAACTGGAAAATTTCAAAATGGGGTTTCGAATGGAAAATAGAAAGTCATTTTAAGAATGCGAAGTCATGAACATTATTAAACAAAGCAATTTTGTGGTAGTGTCCGTGGCTTGGTGGTTGTGTGCGTTGGCTGCTAGAACGTTGTGGGTTCGAATCCTATTCGTGTCCATAAAGCTATTATTTCACTGCCTCTTACGTAGAACTCACAAAACTTCCAAGAGTATTAATCTGTCATGAAAAAAGTGCTTCTCAATTTTGCGTTCGGAATCGAACGGTGTCCTCAATTCTTCACACGCACTCGGAGAATGTTTGATGAGAGTAAGCCAATTTAGCCTTGGTTCTTCAAGAGCTGTGGTGCCACTCTTTTTATTTTATTTTAATTTGTGGTAATAGATCTAGGAATTCATTCATAAAATAAACGTCGTTTGTTTATTGCACTTTATATACTTTTAGTCGATTTACATAAATCTAAGAGAGATCAGATCTATTGATTAAATAATTAATCAAGTGAATGTAGGTTATTTCCCATGTTGTTCCGATTTCAAGAAGTTTCTACTTTTTGAATACTTTTTATTTGAAGTTTACAAGCTGAAATACGAATAAAATTCAAGCTTAGTTTTCATTGTTGGTTTTCAATTGTTCTCTTGAAACGGAAGAGAAAAAAATTTAAAATTTAAATTTAAATCAATTGAAAAAAGTGAAAATAAAAAAGTGGTGTCAAGAACTGAAAGCCTGATAAGAGGAAAAGATAGAACCAAACAAAGTATGTATTAAAGACTATAAAAATCTTATGTCCGTGTCCGGTTATGAAAGCGTCCGGTTATGAGAGAACTTTCCAGTTTTCCATTTGAACCCAGAACGTTCTACTTAGCAGCCAACGCATATAACCACTAAGCCACCTACACCACCACAAAATTGCTTTTTTTTAATAATGTTCATGACTTCATTCATAAAATGTCTTTCTATTTTTCATTCGAAAACCCATTTTGAAATTTTCCAGTTTTTTATTTGAAAACCAATGCACCTTCAATTATATGCAATTTTCCCTTTAAAAACCGATGAGATTTCCGAGTTTTTCATGAAGAACTTTCTAGTTTTTAGCTTATGGAAACGCAAAAATATGCATTAACGATTAAATGCCATTTCGAAGGAAGTTTCATGATTCGTATACATAATTAGTTGTCTTGCTTCTAAGATGTTCATAAAAAACTTGCATTTGCTTGGAAATCCGATCCCTAATAAATAATGAACTTATAAGGGCCAGTAATAGCTATCATTGAAATGGATAGGAAATAACTACAATATTTTTTTTTTTTGATAAAAAATGTTCAATTGTACCCACACACTTTTTCATTGAAATGTGTTTTTCCATTTTCCGGTTGTAAATCTTTTTTCCGGTTGTGATTTGCAACCGGAAAATGGAAAAAACAAATTTTAGCGAATAAATAAGTATGTAGGAGTGATTTCCGATCGATTTGTATATAATTTGCACTTCAATTCAAAAGAAAATAAAGTTAAATATCCATTCAAACATTTTTCCGGATCCATTTCAATGATAGCTATATCTGGCACCTTAGACTTCCTATTCATTCATACATCATCTTCGCAAGCCACTAATCTACAGAATACAATATATGTACATTGTATACATTATGTTTATTTGACTCAAATAAAAAAAATTAAGATCATCTGGTTTTCAGTAGGATTTTCTTCCGAAATTTCTCAAAATGCCAAAAAAAATCCAACTTATGCGAAAAACTAAGCGGTCTTGCCCTGCAGCTGTAATTCGTAAACAAGAATCTTCTGTTGACCAAGAAACTCGATTAAATAACTCCTTGCTTAAACGGAATCAGGAAAGTGAACCCGAAAGAGAGGCGCGTTTAGCAACGAACTCAGCTAGATTGGCTCTATCAAGAAAAAATGAGTCTAATATGGAAAAAGCCAGGCGACTTGCAGAGATAGCCCAAAAAAGAAGGGAGGAACTCCAGTCAGATAGAGTTGGGCGGCTGTCAAATGAAGCTCATCGCACAAGACTTAAAAGAAAATTAGAATCGTTGTGAGAGAGAGAGGGACGACCAGAACTACAAGCAATTCGGCCGGCAGGTTACAGGGACGCAGAAAGTGAGGCAGAGAGACAGGAGCGTTTAATGTTACAAAATACAAGATCAACAAGTGCTAGAAGTGCTGAATCGGACGAACAAACTAGGACTCGATTAGCTGAAGAAAATGCACGTCATGCCTTGAGACAAATAAGTGAACGCACACGAACAGCACTAAACCCTAACTCAGCATTCAATTATACCCCAAGCTTTGATTATATTCACTGATATGAGCACTGTTTGCATATTTTGTAAAGCAATAAAATGGTCAGATGAACCTAAGGGCATGTGCTGTTTTGGTGGCAAAGTTAAATTGGATCCTTTATCAGAACCTCCAGAGCCTCTTAAAAGTTTGTTGAAAAACTCTCATCCTCTGTCAAAACATTTTTTTGACAACATAAGGCACTATAATACCTTATTTCAAATGACATCATTTGGAGCTAAGGAAATTAGAGAAGGTAACTATATGCCCACTTTTAAGATTCAAGGACAAGTTCATCACCTGATTGGCAGTTTGTTTCCTGTTACCGACAGTCCAAAATTTTTACAAATTTATTTTGTGTCGGATGCTGATCAAGTTTCCTTGCGCCAAAATATAAAATCGAATTTAAAACCAGAATTGATTCAAATGTTGCAGAATATTTTGAATGAGCATAATTCTTATCTTCGGAGTTTTAAAACCACCATGGAAACTATACCGCCAGATACACCAGACTTCAAATTAATAATTCATGCCGAAAGAGTTCCAACAGAACAACATAGAGGCAGGTACAATGCACCCTGTACAAATGAAGTCGCTGTACTCATGGTAGATGAAGACAAAGGGCCGAGAGACATAGTATTACATGGCCGCGATGATAAGTTGCACAGAGTATCTGAATTGCATAGATCATATGACCCTTTACAATATCCTCTTATGTTCGTAAGTGGGGATGGTGGTTATTGCATCAACATTAATATAAATGATCCTACAATGAATACAGAAAATCCAAATAAAACTGTATCATGCATGAATTTCTATGCATATAGAATAATGGTAAGGCAAAACCAAACAAATTATCTCCTGTATAACCGACAATTGTTTAACCAATACATTGTTGACATGATGGCAAAAATAATATCCGAAAGATTGAATTACATTCGGAATAATCAAAAAAAAAACTAAGAGCAGAAAGCTATGTGCATCTTCAAGATGCCTTGAACGCAGATGCAAATGTCGATCCTCAAAGTATTGGACAACGGGTTATATTACCATCCTCATTCACGGGTTCACCAAGGTATATGCATGAGAAAACACAGGACGCAATGACATACGTCAGAAAACATGGTCGACCTGATCTGTTTATTACGTTTACTACAAATCCGGAATGGGTAGAAATTCGACATTCCCTATTTGAAGGTCAAAAGTCTTCTGATAGACATGATCTCATTGCAAGGGTTTTTAATCTTTAACTTAAGAAATTAATTGCCCTCCTAACAAAAAATTGTATTTATGGTAAAGTTCTTTGCTACATGTATAGCGTAGAATGGCAAAAAAGAGGACTACCACATGCTCACATATTGCTTTGGCTAAAAACTAGAATACAACCCGAACAGATTGATTCCATAATAAGTGCTGAAATCCCTAATTCACAACAAGATCCTTTACTGTATGAAATTGTGTGTCGGAACATGATTCATGGACCCTGCGGCGAAATGAATAAACAGTCCATGTATGGTCAAAGGGAAATGTAGTAAAAACTACCCACGAGAGTTCTCGACGGAAACGCAAACAGGTGCTGACGGTTTCCCAAAGTACCGGAGACGGTCATAATAACAAGGCGGTCATGTAGCTGTTTTAAAAACGCATGGAAAAGTTGAGGTTGATAACCGATGGGTAGTGCCATATTCGCCAATGCTTAGTCGTTGTTTTTCTGCACATATTAATATGGAGTATTGCCACTCAATAAAAACAATAAAATATGTTTGTAAGTACATCAATAAAGGAACTGACCAAGCTACAGCAACCGTAAAATCCAATGAAATAGACATATATTTAAATGGTCGCTATATTAGTTCCGCAGAGGCAGCCTGGCGAATCCTTGAATTTCGAATTCATGAGCGTTTTCCAGCGGTAGTGCATCTGTCTGGTCATCTTGAAAATGGGCAGCGGATTTACTTCAATCCAAGTAACATTATACAGCGACTTGAAAGTCCACCTAAGACTACACTAATGGCATTCTTCGATCTATGTGTCAGAGATGAATTCGCAAGAACACTTTTGTATAGTGACGTTCCTTCCTATTATACATGGACAGATAATTAATTCCAGAGGCGCAAACGAGGTGAAGAAGTTCCTGGACATCCAGAAATAAAAAAAGATAGTGCGATTGGCAGAGTTTACACTACTCATCCCAGTCTCACCGAATGTTTCTACCTTAGAATGCTGCTACACTACGTCAAAGGTCCGGTTTCTTTTTCGGCAATTCGCACTGTTAATGGAACCGTTTTACCTACTTACCAAGAGGCTTGCCGAGAGTTGGGACTACTGGAATCTGATCAACAGTGGTCTCTGACGTTGAAAGAAGCTGTAATTGCGCAATGTCCTATTTATATACGAGAATTGCTTATTATCATTCTAATATTTTGTCAACCGTCAAACCCACTTTCACTTTGGAATGAGTTCAAAGAATCCATGTGTGAAGATATCCTTCATGAAGAGCGCCAATCAAATCAAAATCCTGAGTTAGCATTTTCTGAAGAAATTTTCAATAAAGGATTAATTCTTATCACTATTTTAAGCGAAAAATGTCTCAGCGATTTTAATTTACCTGTGCCTATAATATCTGATTCCATTGAAATGTTCCAAAGGTACAACACTATTGACTTACAGAACTATGTCTCAATGAATGGAAGAAAACTTAACGTAGATCAGCGAGTTGTTTATGACACAATTATAGAAAGCGTTTTCAACAACAAAGGCAAATTCTTATTTATTGATGCACCCGGCGGTACTGGAAAGACATTTTTAATTAATTTGCTTCTGGCCAAAGTGCGTGCTGTTAAGATGGTTGCAGTAATTGTTGCATCATCTGGAATTGCAGCGACTCTTATGAGTGGTGGTAAAACAGCGCACTCAATTTTTAAATTGCCATTGAAGATCGTAACCGAAGAGGAAACAGTCTGTCCAATATGAAAAAATGGAACCCTAGCTAAGATACTAAAAGAGGCTGTGGTTGTATTTTGGGATGAGTGCACTATGAGCCACAGAGCACATTAAGAAGCAGTTAACAGAACCTTGCAAGATATACGATCCTGTTCTAAAGTAATGGGGGGACTAACTTTTGTTCTATGTGGCGACTTTCGTCAAACACTACCAGTTATACCTAGAGGTACTCGAGCTAAAGTTGTCGGTGCTTGTCTTAAAAGTTCTTTTCTATGGTCACAAGTAGAAAAACTATCACTTACCATCAATATGCGTGCTGTTTTGTCAAGTGATCGAGACGATTTGACATTTGCTGAAAGGTTGTTGGAAATTGGAACAGGTAAATCAGGAAGTAACATAGCTATTAGTAATGATATTGGAATAAGGGTGCAAAATCCTGATGAGCTAATTAAGAACGTTTATCCTGATATTGAAAATTTAATGTCAAAGGGGTTCGAGTATCTGTGCGAGAGAGCAATAATAACACCAAAAACTTCGTCTGCAGATGAAATTAATCAAATAATTCTGCAAAAGTTCACCGCGGAAAGTACGACGTTTCGTTCCATCGACAGCGTAGTTAATACGGATGATGCGGTGAACTTTCCATTGGAATTTTTGCAAAGCCTCAATGCTCCTGGAGTTCCATCATATATGCTCTTCATTAAAATAGGCTCTTCAATAATGTTGCTGCGGAACCTCGATACACCCAAGTTATGTAACGGGACAAGACTCCGAGTAATGGGTTTCAAAAACAATATTATTGAAGTTAAAGTTTTAACAGGACCTGCAGCCGGTGAAAATGCCATAATACCGAGGATTCCAATCATCCCATCTGATTATCCATTCCAAGGTCAAACGTTTAAATGTGTGGGGATTGATCTCAGAGAAGGATGTTTCTCGCATGGTCAGCTGTATGTTGCTCTTTCACGGGTTGGTAGAAGAGACGCACAGCATATTCTTGTGTCAAATGAGCAAACACCTAATGTAGTTTACCCTGAGGTACTCAACTAAATCTAGGCTTCTCTCTCTCTCTCACTCTCTGACAATTTCTTTCAAATTTGTAAATCATGTAAGTAAACCCGAATCAATAATATTTCTTGACGTCAAACATTTCACAATTAATATTAGAATCAAATAAAACAACGTTAATCTGAACATTTGAATAGTTCTGTCCGTCAGAGCACCTAACCCATCGTTCCGAAAAAAAAGGAATCTTTATAGAACCATATAACACAGATATTGAATTGCTTGAATCCAATTGAAATACAGAACAACATTTATATGAATTTTTCCAAGTTTTACAACTACCTTTCTACTTTCATTAAAGCGTGCTCTATTCTATTTCACTAAAATCTACTTCTAATCGAACAAAACAAACATAGGTACATATGTATACCCATTTATTTATGTATAGAAAATTGGCTTAACTCAAATTAAATATTGATATTTGGCTTATCTAGATGGAACCATACACTCTAAAACAGAATGTCTTAAAATTAATCTACAAATTAGAAACATCAAATTTAACGGATGTTGAAAAAAATGTAGCCAGAATAGAATTCTACAAGCAAGCTTATATTGGACTCCATAAGTCCTTGCAAGCAGCAGGTTAGTTGGTATTTATTTTTTATTTTGTTATTTGCAATTACATTTTATGTTTTGTAACTTTTTAAGGAGATATGGCATCAAACAAGTTAAGCAATCAATCAAACAGTAAATCCGAAGAATCAGAATGTTCAATGATTGATGTTGATGAAGAATTCGAAGAATTCGAAAAATATATTCAATCAGAAAAACATTGATGCCATAAGAAATTTTTAATTTTTAAATTTAAAGAAAAAAAAACCATTGGAGCTGTTTTTTTTTCTTTTTTAATTAATTTTGTATGAAGTATTGAAGAATATAATAATATAAGTAAATTTTGAAAAAAAAAGTTTAAACATTTTCAAATTACTTTTGAAAGCAAAATATTTGGGCAACAGTACGTATATTATACGTACTTTCAGAGAAAAAATACATTGATCGGATATTAACTTTTGAAGAAAATCTTATAACAAAAAACGGTTTTATGGAAGGTATCGTTTCTGAGAAAATTTAAGCTTTTTATTGTTCCCCAATGTAGACTACACTAAATTTTGTTCTTAAAAAAATAATAAAGAAACGTCAAATGCAAATTCGTTCAAACCTTCAATTTTCAAGTTTGAAGTCAACCACACTAGTGGTTAAGTTAACAGACAGACAGATGGACGGAATCGCCGGACCAACTTTTTTCGACTTCTCTATCATCTGTTAAGTGATAGTTTTTCTTTACTTTTCACCACATAGATGAACTTTTTAGACATCAAACATTGATGAATGATGAATTTTTTGGCGTTATTACCTATAACTCTCTCGCAGAAATTCTCAAACCCGGCAACGCAGGGTATTTTAATATAATTTGTTGAAAAATAATTAAATTCAAAAATTTGAAAATGAATAACTTGAATGAATAGTAGGTATAAGAAAAATAATTTTAATTCCTTTATTGAATTTTTATTTAGTTTGTAAGATTATTTTTAAAGATTGTTTAACCAGAAAGAACAAAAAAGAAATGAATTTAAACTCACCCCAATAATGCAATGAAAACTAGTGAAATTCTTCTCAATTTGCTTCTGAATTTGTTTCTCTTCTTCTTGAATCCGGAATAAATCCTTCTTATGCCAAGGGCTAGGATTGTCTTGATTTTTTAAACTCTCTTGAATACATAAATATTTCAATTTGTATTTCGATTTGAATAAATTTGAATCTTGAATTAAAAACAATCTTCAAATTGCTGTTCTTATTTTTCTTTTCTTGTTTTGTTTAAATTATTCGAGAATATCCACCATCTGAAAAATTGAATTAAAATTTGTTTTAAATTACAGAAACTATCCACAGAATTATTATTAAAAGAATTTAATTTAGAATTATCTTTTATTTCTTCGTTGTAGTCGAGACACGGGACTGCGACTGCGCCAGTTATGATGTTTCCAATAAAAAGTAATCTACCTATTTAATTCTTTTTGAGATCCTTATTATTTCAAGTCTTGATTTATAATGAATTATAATAATCTAAAAACATATAATATTTGATCAACGTATCAAATATTTACATATGATTGAACAAGTGAACATATAAACAAGTAAACATAATACAGAATTAATTAAATATATTTACATATAACTCGAGCGTATTTCTTTTGATCGCATATTTACTCGAAAGTTGATTTTGATGGTGGTCCGAGGCCATTTATGTAGTTTGGTCTCCACCGCTTGCCAGAATTGTTTCTTTTCTTCTTTCTCCCTTTCAAATCCAATCCTGTTGCAACTGCAACGTCAGGACTGGTCGTCACTATCTCCACAAGCATATACATATGTAGTTAGTTGCAGTTTTTTTTTAGATGTATTGGACCTTAAAAAAATTTGAAATTTGAATATAGAATTAAAAAAAACTACAATTTTTATTAATATTTACACGTTTTACTTTCAAATTCCCTTTATCAATTCGTGGGAGTTTTTTCAAGAGAAATGTCAAAAATTTCCCTAGAAAAAATATTGGCGATGCCTGCTTTGCTCTATCGATTTCTTTCCTATTCTTCGAAGATTGTTTATTATAGGAGAGTTTAAGTCGGGGGAAAAATCCGAAGGAGAATTTATTCACGATAAGGCTGAATGAATTATACACATTCTAAAAAAAAAAAAAAAACGGTTTGTAACGGGTTATATGTACAAGGGGTTTTCCAAAACGAGGTTAATAATCCAAGAAAAATGGCATTTTTTTAAATAAACGATCAGCTGTTTATTTCTCGGCTATGCCTACAGGGTAATATCCTTTTTATGAAATTTTCCATTTTCCACCAAATCGTTAAGTGGCTGCTGTATGCCCTGAATACCTCCTCGACGGGTCTCCACCTTGACGTTGGTGAGGAGGCTTACACTCAAACCTCAAGCAGGCCAGTAACAGTCTCTAGCTTTCGGGCAGTTTCTAAACTACCAGCTAGGGTTTGGGCAAACTAAGAGAGGCCCACCCCTATGAAATATGGAAGAATTAAAAATAAAGAACAAAACCATAGCGGGGATATACGCTAAAAGGTCGGTAGTAGTCACGACTGCCGGCTTTGGCTTTGCCTCGCGATCTCAATATCGAGAGGAGAAGTCGCCAGTGACATCATTTTTTCTTATTTATTTATTTTTCATGACATTCCTACTTATTTTTTCGAAACTTTTTCTTTTTTCTTTTTCTTTTTTCTTTTTCTTTTTCTTTTTCACCTCATTTTTCCCAACAGTTTTAAAAAATAAGCAGAGTAAGGAAATCAAAATGAGCACTTCATCGAAGCACGTTCCATTAAGAGGAGGAAGAAAATCTTCTCCTCGACCCCTTCTTGAAACTCGACATGGTTGACGGAGCTAGTGCGACTGACGTCGATGACGCCAGCGAGGTCGCCTCAGTCACTAGCTCGAACGTCTCCAACGTTTCGAATACTTCCAGGCGGAGTAGAATCTCCAACTGTAAGCGAACAATAAAAAGACTTGGGAAACTAGACTGGGACCAAATGTCAGAATTGGAAAGGATGAGGCTGCACAACGCTCGTGCTTTTCTGGACAGGGAGGTCTTGGTTAAGGACAACCTGACATCAAGTCACCCCTCTCCAGAAAACTCGGGCGGTAAGACACAGATGGGACCGCCTACTCCTTACGCTATTTACAAGCGTGGGAAAGAGTGTTCCCCATCAACGTCTGGTGCTAAGACCTCAAAACCAGCGAACAAAGAGCAAGCTGTAAACAAGGCTAACAGCAAGGAACAAATCGGGAGGACACACATCGGGTAGTCAACCGCAACCGCCGAACTAATCCCGGAACCTAGGGGTCCGAGTAGTCAAGTGAATGTGGTAGGCTCCCCTGATGAGGGTAAAGATACAAGGGAGTGTGAGAGTATCCTAGTAGGCCATTGCTCACAAGGCAACCTCAACACAACCTCCGTATCCGAACCCGAAAACCAAACGAATAACACGACAATCGATAGCCTAGCTACGGTAATTCAAAAAAGGACAAAACAACGTAAAACCGGCACACTTAATGAAGTCGACATCCGAAGACGTCAGCAACGCAACGCTGAGAGGATTGTTCGACGGTTTGCCAAAAGGTCTCCTGAGTCTCTTACGGCTAAGGAAAGGACAGCGTTTGAAAAGTCCAAGCTCCGTTTGGAAACAACGTCAGAAAGTCCGGCTGACAAGGCGGTTTCTCAACAAGAAGCGCCAGGCCCCTCGAAAAGAGCTAGGAATGTCAGCAACTCCCCAACAACCTCCTCGCCACACACAGCAGCGAAGAGGATAAAGACATCTCGGGCTATCGTGAAGGGTCACCAAGTCGCTATAGCTGATTATGGTAAACCCACGCGTAGACTAACCGAAGACGAATGGCAACTCCTTGAACTAAGGATCCTTGAGGAAGTCAACGAGGCCATCGTTAAGAGTAGGCAAGTGCCACTCTTCGGCAACCTCACGACAACTCATGGTTTCAAGGTGATGAACTGTGAGAATGACGTGACTCTCGAGTGGCTGCGAGAGTTCATCAAAAACACGTCAGCTCCATGGCAAGGCGCCGATCTTCGCCTCATTGAGGTGAAACAAATTAAGGAGCTGTGCAGACCAGTAGGAAAACTAGTGGTCAAAGGCCCCACCATCCCCAGCGAACGGCTAGAGAGATACATCCTATCTCTGAATAGTGATCTCCTTAGCCAAGACTGGGAGATTGTAAAAATGGAAAAGACCAAGGAAGGCACCGAGGTGGAAGTCAGGCTGACTCAAAAGTCTATTCCACTTCTCAGGAAAGTAGACTTCAAAGTGCGTGTCGGGATAACCCGATGCAAGTTGAGGTTGATTGCCAACAAAAAGAAACAGGTTAGTAAAGCGTTGAACAAGTACTTTATTTTATGATGGAATTGAGAATTTTACAAATCAATCTCCAACACAGTAAAGCCGCCAGCGCTAACCTCGTCTACCTCATGGAGAGTAGACAGTACGATGTAGCCCTTATACAGGAACCCTGGGTATCAGGCGGCAAAATTAAGGGACTACATTCGAGAGAACTTCTGCTGTACAAGCCCAACCTTGACAGCCGAAACAGTAATCCCAGAACATGCATTGTAGCAAGGAAACAGTCTGATCTTTTTCTTCTGACTACTTACAGCAATAGTGACCAAACAGCGGTAAGACTGGAGCGAGAAGGGCTCCCAACGCTCATTCTTTCTTCAACGTACATGCCGTATGACGGTACGGAAGGACCACCAGCCGATATCACAAATCTATTGATATCCTTTGCAAGTAAGAACAACTTTGACGTAGTCGTAGGGTGCGACTCCAACTCACATCATGTGCAGTGGGGAAGTACCGATACTAACACTAGGGGCGAATCCCTTTTTGAATTTATTATTGAGAACAACCTTCTAGTAGCTAACAGAGGTAACACTCCAACCTTCGTTACTAAAAACCGAAAAGAGGTACTCGATATCACCTTAACAAGCAATTCAAACACTTGTCAGGTAGAACAGTGGAAAGTATTAGATGATGCTTCCTTTGCAGACCATCGTCTAATTGAATTTCGTATCCCTGTTATTAATCGGGCACACAAGCCGTTTAGAAATAACAAACGTACCAATTGGTATATCTTCAACAATGAAATTATTGAGAATATAGGTCAGCTTAGCACCGATACAAAGCTTAGCATAGATAGCTTAGATGAACTTACTACAGAATTCACGGGAATTCTACAGAATGCCTTTGACAAAAGCTGTCCTCTCATCACAACGGCGAAGAAAAGTAATAAACCGCCCTGGTGGACTGCTGAGCTCAGCCTTATCAGAAAAGAAACTAGGAAACTTTTTAATCGGGCTAAACGCACCGGAATAGAAAGGGATTGGGAAGGTTACAAAACCAGTCAAAGAAAATTTAAGTCAGAAACGCAAAGGGCGAAACGTAGCTCATGGAGAAACTTCTGTAGTAGCATCGAATGTACAAATCATTCAGCGAGACTAAGGAAGATCCTCTCCAAAGTTAATACACCCATAGGCTCTTTAAAAGGACCTGATAACCAATGGACAGAATCCTGTCAAGAAAGTCTAAAACTCCTGGTTCAAACACACTTTCCAGGATGTAATGCAGACTTAGATAACGAGTCAACAAACATCATATACTCGGCTCTTGAAATACCTGGGGAAATTATAACGGAAGAAAAGTTAATGTGGGCTATTAACTCCTTCTCTCCTTATAAATCTCCAGGCCTAGACGGCATCTTCCCCTTGATGCTGCAAAAAAGCAGCGGTATCATAGCACCACATCTAATGAACATCTTTCATAACTGCCTAAAGTTAGGATATGTTCCAAAGAAGTGGCGGGAAGTCAAAGTCGTCTTTATACCAAAAGCTGGCAAGCCCAGTCATACAGAACCAAAAGATTTCAGACCAATCAGTCTAACCTCTTTTGCACTTAAAACACTCGAGAGACTAATCGATATGCATATCCGTAGCTACCTAAAGCCGGAAGCTATATCACCTTTTCAGCACGCCTACACAAAAGGCAAAAGTGTAGAAACGGCCCTACACTGTGCAGTTAGAACAATAGAGAAGTCGCTTGCGGTAAAAGAATACACCCTTGCATCTTTTCTTGATATCGAAGGAGCATTCAACAATGTTCACAACAGTGCCATAGAAAATGCACTCACTAATCTTAAAATAGAACCCCCACTCATAAGATGGATCACGTGTATGTTGAAAAACAGACAGATCCACTCTAAGTTAGGTAACTCCGATATTAAAATGTACACATCTAGAGGAACCCCTCAGGGTGGAATACTCTCACCTCTTCTCTGGACTTTGGTGATGAACGAAATTCTCATCAAGCTCAAGAACAGTGGTGTTAGAGTTGTAGCATATGCCGATGATTTAGCGCTTCTGGCGACGGGAAAATATCTAACCACTGTAAGCGAGCAATTAGAAAACGCATTAACTACAGTCAGTAACTGGACTAAGAAATGCGGTCTTAAAGTAAACCCCCAGAAAACAGAACTGGTACTTTTCACCAATAGAAGGAAAATCCCTTCTTTCGAACTACCAAAAATTGACAACACCCCACTTAAACTCTCGGAAAAAGCGAGATATCTTGGAGTTATCTTGGATAAGAAACTCAACTGGGGTCCAAACACACAAGAAAGGTATAAGAAGGCCATGATTGCACTCTACTCGTGTAATAGGATTCTTGGTAGAAACTGGGGACCAAATCCTAAGATAATCATGTGGATGTACACGGCCATAGTTAGACCCATTCTAACTTATGGCAGTTTGGTTTGGTGGCAAGCTCTGGAGAAATCCACGAACTTAAAAACCCTTACCAAAGTACAAAGAATGGCATGCATTAGCACTACGGGGGTGATGAGGACTACCCCAACTGCGGGTCTTGAAGCGATCCTAAATCTCACCCCCATAGACTTGTTTGCACAAGAATCAGCAGCAAACAGCGCTCTTCGACTTAGTCAGACCAACATTTGGAGATCTAGTCAACACGGCCATACCACGATCCTTACAAAATACGTTGGCAATAACGTTCGTACTGATTACATGACCCCTTATCTAGACTTCAACAAAAACTTTACTACCAGCTTCCCTAATAGAGAAGATTGGGAAAACAGTGTACCCTACACTAATGAATCGAACTTTACCATCTTTACCGATGGTTCAAAAATGGTTACTGGAGTAGGGGCAGGTTTCTACTCAGAAAATCTAAGCCTTGCCAGTTCATTCAGACTTCCTGACCATAGCAGCGTCTTCCAAGCTGAGATCTTGGCAGTGAAAAACGCTGCTAATCAAATATCCATGATGGCGATACCACACGCTGATATCACCTTTTTCATTGATAGCCAAGCAGCAATAAAAGCTTGTTTCTTGCTGTCGCGAAGAGCTAAGGGTTCTTGGTATGCAGCACAACGTAAGACTCTGCTGGGTTCCCGGTCACAGTGGTGTGCCAGGAAACGAAAAAGCGGATGAGCTTGCAAGAGAAGGCTCGGTACTTGACCCCTCTCTCATAGACCATAACATCAGAATCCCTCAATGCGAATTAAAAAGAAATATTAGTAATAATATCATGGAACCTACTAGAAACCTGCGGTAACACCAGGAAACTCTGGCCTCACTATGACAAGAAGAAATCCAACAAGATTTTACTTCTTAAAAAACCGTCCCTAAGATCCCTCATAAGTGTGATAACAGGACATAACCTACTTGGCTACCACAAAAAGAAGATGGGGCTTAGTACGGACGACATTTGCAGAGGCTGTGGCGATGAGGAAGAGCACGAAAATACGGCTCACTTCCTATGCCACTGTCCAGCACTCTGTCGTACTAGATCAAAATTCTTAGGCAACTATTTCTTTAATGAACTAGAAGAACTATCTGAACTCCCAGGCAACCGCCTATTGAACTTTATCAAGTCCACCAAATGGCTTGATCAACCATAGAATTCATAGGTTAAATCACTTTTTCAGAACTTACAACACTTCAGGGTATCACAATGGATCTACATTGATCTAAGTGTGACGGTAATAACATCAACTGTCAGCCCATATAACCTAACCTAACCTAACCTATGCCCTGAATAGCTTCACGAATTCCATCTTTGAGGTCTTAAATCGACGCTGGGCTGTAGGCCTTATCTTTCACGTGGACTGGAAGGAAGAAGTCGCAAGGTGTAAAAGCCCAAGATCTGGATGGTCAATTGTGGTCACCTCTTCAAGAGATAATAAGTTCCATAAACTATTCCCGTTGACAGATGTTGTTGATGATCAGAAGGGCTTTAGTTCATGTGTTAACTGAACTTTATAAGACTTTAGACCCTAGATAACAATAAGGTGTAATGACGTTTGTGGAATGCCCAATTCCAAAGAACGACGAGGAATGGACCAACCTGGGTGACTTTGGGCTACAACAACAATATTCTCAATTGTTCTTGAGCGACGTGCACGGTTTTTTTATTCTTCAAGTCGCTTACTTGACCAATTAGCTCAAATAGGTATCTGATTTGCGGTCCGACAAGGTGTTTAACGACGACCCAAACATTTTTTACGAGCCGTCTCTGCCAAATTTTCACCATTTTATATTTCCATAGGTATTTTTCGTTGCAAAAAGTCGGATAAACTTTATGTGATGGCTTGGGCAATTGGGCTGATAAAGCCAAAAACGAGGAATACCAACATATTTGAGACGTTGAATGCTTAACTTCTGCTTACAGCATTTCAGCAAAATCAATACTGTGTTTATGTTTTAGGGTATATCCCTTCGGCAATAATCATGCTTTCTATAGCCAACATCAGAAACAGTCTTGCTTCTTCTTGAAGATCCATTTTCGCTAAAGCGATATTCAAACCAAATCTTAGCAATCCTGATCATATTTATCGGATCATCAGCATCCGTGTCTACGAGTGCCTGGATACCAATAATTGTTTGTTTAATCATCTGTAAATAGAGAAAACGAGTCGAATTCTAAAAGCGACGGCAGATGGCTGAATCAAATGATTACAATTCACAACCTATTTTTTCTATAGATCCAAAAAAGAAAGAAAGCCAAGCCTTAATGTACTTCAAGAAATCCTGATGCCGGAATTGAATTCTCTAAGGCTAATTGCCTCACCTTCATTGCCCCTTCAGCATACAGAATTTGACTAAAATAAAACCAAAAACCATCAGAATATTTCCGACGTAGTCTTCCTTCCAATATATTTCAGAGTTCGATATCTACCTTCGTATTGAATCTGCGGGCTGCAAACTGCGACATATATGGCGCTCATCAAGCTAATTAAGAAAGACTTGGCCACTAATTATTTTGAACTGCTGCTAGAGAGACAAGGTGAACAAATCGAAAGATTTTCATTTGCAGGTGCGGTTGGTGTTGTTTGGCAAGACATAAAGACTTCTGCATTCTGCAACTCCAGCCACACTGCAGCACAGTCACACTTTTGTAGCCTGTGAACAGTTCCCAAGATCGACTTGACTTCAACTGTCTTATCGGTGACCATCGTTATACCAACTGTAGGCAGAGAAACATACCGGTAGCTTTTCGGATTAAAGACAAAAAAAAAGTATATTTGGTCGCATCCCGAATCCCGATTGTCAAGATTATAAACAGAGTTCTTTGGCTTAGCTCTGTATTGCAGAAATCCGAATGGAGTGTTGGAGCGAAAACAAATCCACAAAGGACGACAACAAACGACGACGATCGCGTTACTATCAATAATTAGCAATTGATTGATAATTAACAAGGGTCAACTTTGTTCGCAAGTCTTCGTCTTGACATTTGCTTGTGTCCTCGATTTCTTCTTCTCTCTTTTTCTTCTCGTTTCTATTTTTGGACTCATCGATTTCATTTTAATTGCAACGGAGTTTTAAATTGACAACTTTCATGAAGTAACGATGTTGATTTGGAAATCAATTTTTTTGCGACAAGAAACTTTTTACTGACTGAAAAGCATTTTCCTTGACAATTTGACAATATGAAAACATCCTCTTTACACAACACAAAACATTCCATCCAGGAAATCCTTACAAAAAACTCACCAAAACAGCGTCATAATGCTGACACATTCGGGAAGAGCTAAAAAGTGGTTGGCTGCGATGCGATGAAGAGAAATTCAAATTCTGTCACTCATCGCACATAAATCCGAATCCTGGAGCAGGACATTCAATAGAAGTGGACCAACCCATTTTGGCGTTGTGCCATCACCCATCATCAGATTACCTCATTCAATCTCTCCCCATGGGATTTGTAACTTTCGTCCTCGTCCTTTTCACTGTCGTCGTTGCTCGTTGTCGTCGTAGTCGAGTCGTTTTGTCGCTGTCGTACGTCTGCACATCCTGTGGGAGATTTGTATCTTGTCGACACAAATGAATTGTAAAATGACTCGGGATTTGCATTTGTACCATGCCACATGCTTGACTGGCGATTTGATGATGGCTTAAAAAGACCGCCAATGTCAGAAAATGTTTGATTTTTTTTCTTTTTTAACACATTTTTTTTATTTCTCTTAAGGCAGATATCCGCACGGAAGTGTCCGCCCACAAAAACCGGAGATATATTTTTAATTTCCGTTATTCCTGTCATGAGTTACAGAAATAAGAGATGAGTGTTTTCATAAGGCTTATGGAAGCTATAGAGATTCAGGGACTTTGGAGAATATAAAAATGTAAATTTTCAACAAATTCAGTCACCCAACTGATGGACATTCTATTGTTCACACTTATTTTTCAAAAATGACGCATCTTCAAAGGGGTTTTACGAACAACGAATTACCCAGCAATCTTTGAGTATTAAACGAGAAAACAATTAGGAAATGTAATATTATAGTAGGTACTATTATTACTTTCGAGTTTCGAAAAATTTTGGCCCTGGAACCGTATACAAACTATATCCTGTTAAAGTAAAATGTATTCAAAAATTGTATGCTATGCGTTGACAAATTATCCAAAAAGTAGGCTATTAAGTATTTCATGACAAAAGTATGCTTTAAAATATTTTCATCATTTGAAAAGTGGGCTTTGAAATAATGTCATTAATTGAAATTAATTTGAAAAGTATAAAAATTTATCGTTCCAATATCAATTTTAAATACATGGTAACTGTATTTAGTAAGCTTCATATAAGTACATAGATATCTTGAACTATGTTACGATGATTTCCTTGGCTAGAGAGATGTTATGAGGTCTTGAAGCTGTCGTGTTTTGGTTACACGTTTTCCTGAAATAGCACGTTGAGCATAGGTACTTAACGGGGTGGCGTGATAAATCCAAGGAATAACGGTCTAATTTGGTTAAGAATTGAGGGGACTTAAATTTGTTGCCGATTCAGAACGAATTTTATCTCAATAGATTGACTTATCTAAAATAGTAATTCGCTGACCATATATTAACCTTAGGTTTTCGTTTTCAGACTTAAATTCCTTCTGTACGGATATGGAACTGCAACGGCAAGCAGATGCGCTGCGTCAAGTCTGCAAAACCAAAAACCCACACAAGGCACGACCTAGTTCGATTGGGTCATATGTGTGACCGAGGGACACCCTGCTATAACTATAAGGGCTACCCTAAGTTCCAACAAATCAAAGAAAAGCAGAGCCAGTCAGAAATTTGAAGACCGACGACCGACGAGCTGCAACAACGGAGTTCGTACACAGGCCCCCGTGCCAAAGTCACCAAAGATGGCGCAGCCAAACATTGTGGCCCCGTTGGCAAGCATTCAAAGCCAACTAACAGGACTGCAAAGTCAGATCAAGGAGCAAGTCGAAAAGGTAGATTTCCTCTACACTATCTGCGAAAATTAGAATATAATGGGCGTGATGTCGAAGACGGACCTTAGGACCCTAGCTGTGAATGTGATTTCACTGATAAGGATTGAACGCCGAGCTAGCCAAGCTAATCTTGAAATATAAACTACTTCGTTATGGCCGAAGATGGAAGATTTGGGGGAGTTAAACCAATAATCCAACAGGTAATAATCTTTTTAATTTGATGAATCTTTGAAGTGTTGAATAAGGTGTCGAATTGCTGCCTACAGAAAGGCCATCGTTCTCAAACAGTGGTTCCTTCCTAAACTTTTGCTGTACGATACCAGACTGACAATAAGGAACAAAGTGGGTAATCACCCTAGAAACTGCTTAGAGACAGTTGAGTACGACAGTGGCCACTGCGGGCTTGGTGCTATATTTCAGATTCCAAACGAGCGCGTGGAGTTAGATGAATGCGTTCCAACGCGTTCTAGGTTAGGTTAGGTTGAACGGGCTGATAGTTGATGTTGTTACCATCACACTTAGATCAATGTAGATCCATTGTGGTACCCCGAAGTAACTTCCTGAAAAGATATAATAACCTATGAATCATGTGGTTCGTTTAACCATTCAGAGGTCTTGACAAAATTTAGTAAACTTTTGCCTGGCAGTTCTGATAGTTCCTCTAGTTCATTAAAGAAGAAGTTATAGTTTGTTTTTGTGTTATTAAACACTGCAGTTAGGCTGCGTCCGTCAATTCCATTTATGTTGTTTGAACAACGATAGCAACTTAGAGGTGCTTCCACCAATGGCTTCTTCCGTCAATTTCTTTGTTTGGCTGGAGTTATAGCTATTTCACGGGTGCCAAGCCGATCATAAGACTCCTTTGTTAGTGGTGCTGCCTAGTTATTTTTCATATTAATCGAAAAACTTTTTGAGTTCACTTTGGGATTTGAACCTAGGACCTGCTAGTTGTGAAGCCAATGTGAAGCCAATGCACTACACAAAAACAAACTATAACAAATAAACTGACTAGTGTCAAAACTTTCAATAACCTGACCCTTGGTGTACGCAACGAATTGTTGTGACAGAAAGATAGGAAATCAGAAAAAATGAAAGCGGAACAAGTAAGCATACTTTGAGGAGCTTGCAAAAATGCGCCTATATTCATTGCAAATGATAAACAATAAAAGTATGCAATGGGAAACCAAAAATCAGTGAAGTTGTTAGCGCAATGCGTAGTGCATTGGCTTCACAACTAGCAGGTCTTAGGTTCAAATCCCAAAGTGAACTCAAAAAGTTTTCCTGAAATAGCACGTTGAGTATAGGTACTAAATGGGGTGGCGCGGCGTGTTGTTGAAAAATTGAAGGAAAATAGTAATTCGCTGACCATATACATATTAACCTTAGCTTTTCGTTTTCAGACTCATATTCCTTCTCTACGGATATGGAACTGCAACGGCAAACAGAAATGCGAAATGCAGATGCGCTGCGACAAGTCCGCAAAAATCCACACAAGGTATGACCTAGTTTGAGTGCGTCATATGTGTGAACGAGAGACACCCTACTATAACTATATGGGCTACCCTGAGTTCCAACAAATCAAAGAAAAGCAGGCCAGTCAGAAATTTGTAGACCGACGACCGACGAGCTGCAACAACGCAATTCGTACGCCCGACTTTTCTTACGCCCACATGGCGTCAGATATGGGAAATGCGTGACAGACCATACCAAAGGCTGCCACACAGGCCCCCGTGCTAAAGGCACCAATGATGGTGCAGCCAAACATTGTGGCCCCGTTGGTAGGCATTCAAAGCCAGTCGAAAAGGTAGATTTCCTCTATACTATATGCGAAAATTAGACCATAATGGGCGCGATTCCGAAGACGGACCTTAGGACCCTAGCAGTGAATTTGATTTGACTGATAAGGATTGAACGCCGAGCTAGCCAAGCTAATCTTGAAATATAAACTACTTCGTTATGGCCGATGATGGAAGATTGGGGGAATCAAACCAATAAGCCAAGAGGTAATGATCTTTTTAATTTGATGAATCTTTGTAGAGTTGAATATGGTGTCGACCTGCGGGCTACAGAAAGGCCATTGTTAACAAGGAGCGGTTCCTTCCTAATCGGGCCGTTAATTCTAGCAACTCCAGGATGTTTCCCCAAATCAATAAGATATGTATTTAGACAAAATAATCAGAACGGCCTTCCGTGCCTGAAACTCAAAAGAACTACAGAGAACAGAGACGTTCTCCTGACAGCGAAAATTGATGCCAGAAGAAGCCGTATTGAACGATGACTTCTTTATTATCGAAGATCCACAGGAGAAATTGGAGACAGTGGGAGCTTCTTTCCAGCAAGTGTTCAGCATTCTTCTATCCATCTGATCTATATCTACTATCCATAAAACTTAGGTATATCCGTCCAAAGCTTGAGTACAACTCGCATCTCCAGTCACACATACTTGGGCCTCTTGGACGATATACAAAAAAAGCTGTAAGAATGATTGGTGTAAGGGATATCACTTGCGTATTTACATTCTGGCGACAGGTACCTAAATACCTGACCACTGTAAGCGAACAATTAGAAAGCGCATTAACTACGGTCACACTGGACCAAGAAATGCGGTCTTAAAGTAAAACCATTTAAAACAGAACTGGCACTTTTCACCAATAGAAGGAAGATACCTTCTTTTGAAATACCAAGAGTTGATAACACCTCACTTATAATTTCAGAAAAAGCAAGATACCTTGAAGTTATCTTGGATAAGAAACTCAACTGGGGTCTAATCATTCAAGAAAGCCATGATTGCACTCTTTACTCGTTTAATAGGATTCTTGGAAGAAATTGGGGGCCAAATCCTAAAATAATCATGTGGATGTATATAGCCATTGTTAGACCCATTCTAACTTGTGGCAGTTTGGTTTGGTGGCAAGCTCTAGAGAAATCCAAGAACTTAAAAACCCTTACCAAAGTACAAAGAATGACATGCACTAGCAATACGGGGGTGATGAGGACTACCCCAACAGCGGGTCTCGAAGCGATCCTTAATCGCACCCCTATAGACTTATTTGTACAGGAATCGGCAGTAAACAGCGCTCTTCGACTTAGTCAAACCAATATCTGGAGAACTAAGTCAAAACAGCAATACCACAATTCTTACAAAATACGTTGCCAATAATGTTTGTAGGTACAGATTACATGATCCCTTACTTAGACTTCAATAAAACCTTTATTACTGGCTTCCCCAATAGACAAGATTGGGAAAACAGTGTCACCTGCACTAATGAATCGAATCTTACCATCTTTATTGATGGTTCGAAAATTACTACTAGAGTAGAGGTGGGTTTCTTCTCAGAAAACCTTATCCTTGCCAGTTCATTCAGGCTTCCCGACCATAGCAACCATTTCTTTAATGAACTAGAAGAACTATCCGAACTCCCAGGTAATCGCCCACTAAACTTTGTCAAGTCCACCAAATGGCTCGACCAACCATAGAATTCATGATTTAAAAAAAAAAAAACTTTTTTTTGAAGTTACAATACTTCGGGGTATCTACATTGATCTAAGTGTGACGGTAACAAAACCAACTGTCAGCCCATATAACCCAACCTAACCTAGAGATATATCTTACTCACTGACCGTGCGTCGCCGTTCTAAGGATCCGTGTTTCTCTCTGTTTTGTCGTTTCTTCTACGGTAAGTGCTTTAGTAAAATAGCCAATCCTCCCGTAGTTCTAGGAAAGCCCATATCAGTTCATTCTCGAGCCCAACTTCGGACGTACTGTCATGCACCTACAGAGAATGGTTCTTTAGCCTAGCTACGTGAATATGGATTTCTCTTCCACACTCTGTCTTCACCAGTCATTGTAATGTTCCTCCTCTCCATCTATCCAACACTCATACTATGCTTTCGGCGGACGGCGCGCCGGCGCGGCGGCGGAGACACCGTGTTCTTGGCTTTTCGCTCCAAGAACAAACTTTATAAAATTCAGATTCAAGTAGGTATGCAAGATGCAATTCATAAATCAAATAATTTCAAACAGTTTGAATCCCAAGGAATTCGAAATAGATAAAAAATACCAAAACACTAACATGTCTCTAGCAAGTCTCACAATTTCAAAAACACAAAAAGAAAGCAAAGAGAACGAACACAACGCTACCTCCCAGCTAGATTACAGTTTATAACAATTAACAACGATTTATGCTATGCGCGTCGGAAAAAGTAAACAATGTAACTAATATCCCGCCTGTATAAACAAAAACATCCTTCCAACAAGTATACTTTCGCTAGAGCCAAGGAGGAACCACTATACTGTCAAGTGGCAGCAGGAGTGCAGAAGCTATCTTTTGAAAAGGGACCACACATTGAGTATTGGGAGCGTCATTCGTGGTCATAACATCCGTTCCGCTTCAATAAGGAAATTTCATAATTTCACTCGCACCAAAAGGACATCTTGTTCCTTAGATTTGTGTGTGTTTCCAAAACATCCTGGCTGTCTTGTAACATCAATGAGACAATGACATCTCGACACAAAACCCAAAGAGAAAGGTAGCGGCATTGTTGTGATCGGCACTTTGTTGTGTTCCTTTTTTTTTCAATTGCACATCAGGTACAGGCTTCAGGCCTTCAGATTGGGCACTGATCCATTGTTTGATGTGAAATTAACCTAAATGCACGCAGATTTGCATATGCAGTCATTTTGTTCCAGCATCCAGCGTCACCAGAACAATGGAGGTTCTTCTTTGATTTTGGCCTCAAAATCAACAAAAAGAGGAAAAACAAGAAGAGATATTTAAGAACAAAAAACAATCTTGATTCTCGATGGGATAGATAGGCCTGGCTTGGGCAGGTTTTGTATATTCAAGAAGCAGCCGGTGTCGTTTGTGTCGCTGTTGTTATGGTGGTGATCTGCATGTCGCAAATCTTACAAAAGTCAAGCACCCCCGTTTGTCCGTCCGTCGGCGATCGATTGAATAGTCTTCGTCCTCGATGTCGTCTTATTTTGGTGGACTTCTTTTTGTTTTGTCAGGAGACTTCAGACCTCTGTCCGAGATTGTCATTTTGTGATGTAATAAATAAGGAGACTGGCGATATAAATCATTTGGACACGCTTGTCTTGTGTTCGATTTTGCCGTCAATTTTGGTTTGAGGTATTCTGATTTTGTTGTCTTTCTCATCTTTTGTTTTGATGCTTGAATTTGGAGTCTTAGAAACTGTTATTTCTATTGATGAGCTTAGGATTTTTAGGGTAATCTTGGAACTTGAATTGACGAAAAGAAAGTTGTTCTTGAATTGACAGTCAAAATGACTGCCCAGCGCACCTCCTTTACCCTCTCCTGAATCTTTAAATAATCTCGTTCAAGCCTGTCTTACCAAAAAAGAGGCAAAAAACCCACTCATAGGAAAGTAAACCCGAATTAACATTGATTGAACCGAGCTCGTGGAAGATGCATGGTCCACTGTCAATATTATTCAAAATCTACTTCTATGAGAACTAGAAGAGACGGGCCGCTTTTGCGAGACTAAGCAATAGCCATGTTCACTGAAATGACTGACGGGTCTATGCAAATTCACGATGCGGCTCGCTTTAACGTCCCGTTTATGCACACTTTGACATACAATAGAGTCCTGCCAAGTCATGATTGAGTCTAGTGTACTATGAACAAAACACCAGTGGCACCATGTACCCCAAAATCCACACTGCAACTCCGCCGGCTGCGAAGAGCATGCCAAGTCAACTGAAATTGAATGGATTCGGCAAGATGCGGTGCTGCGTCTATGAACATTGCATTATAGTTACCGGCGCTGCAGTCATCGACTGCAATTGTGTGTCTGTGTCTACCTTAAGGTTCGGATTCATGTCATGAAACTGATGGCTGGTGGTTTCTGGCTTTTATATTTGCTTAGCGACCGAATACAAAGTCAGTGAGTGGCGACTTGGAAAGCTACTGTTTAATGGCACTTTGTATCTGTCTCAGGCTATTAACATTACCAAATACATGTCGTCTGTTTGGTGGACGTCAATAGTCAATTTTTATGAACTTAAATCAAAAGTAAGCGAAAATTCTTCAGCAGTAAGATTAACTCAAAATGTTGTGGATAAACATTTACCGAAGTTAGAATAGATTTTGTTGAATGTTGAATGAAAGAAATGTTTTAGAATGATCGACGGAGGTAGATGGTGTGATGTTCAGAATATAGAAATATTTAAGAATTCAAGATTTCTCCTGGCCTGTTTGACACGCATCTTATTTCTGCTTTAATATAACTGCACCACTGCATATTAGAACAAAAATTAGTATCAACACTGAACCATCTCTACGACTTAACATTTTAATTCTTAAATGCCGCATCCCCACCAAAGCCAGGTACACAAAGACAGCAATGCCTGGAGTAAGGCTTTATAATTTTGGTTGGAGATTCAAGAACCAAGCTAGGCGTTACAGACATCATTGTGAGAAATTTTGAAGCTAGATAGCTTCAATTGCCCTGTCCAATAGTATCCTTAATCACCTCTTAGTATTAAAGCAAACATCGAGAAACAGTGGTAAAATAGCCAACAACGTTAGAAATGCTGTCAACCACCACTACGAAACATTTTTTACAACAGGCTAAGCTGCTGCAGAAGATGGTTTTGTTGGACGTTTAAACAAGCTTACCTGAAAGATATATTGGGATGAGAAGCATCACACCATTGAAACCCTGACCTCAGAAAAGGCTACCCTCTCATCTACACCAATTGCACGGGTATACTTTCTTACTTTAGGTGACACTTCAGTTTGTTGTGAACTTGGGACCTCAACCAAAAGTCTCCTCCAGCCAACTCGATTCTAGCTATAGCTGTCTCCAGTTTAGCATTGCAAGTTGATTGAGGTCCTCTTCGACTTTGGTGTGCCACCTGATTCACGCTCTCTCTCTACTTCATCGTCTTTTGGGAATGGTGTCGAAGGCTTTCCGGGTCGGAACATTGGTGTCCATCCGCTCTATAAATCCGAGCCATCTGAGTCGCTGGACCTTGACTCTTCTTTCAAGGTCCGTGTTGTTCAACACGTATGGTTCGCTGTTGAATATTCTTCTCCATTCTCCACCAATGCACATGGAGCCATAGATGACCTGAAGAATATTCCTCTCGAAACAGCCTAAGGCACGTTCATCCGATCTTATCAGTGCCAATGCTAGACTGGGATGATGAGGGTGCTGAATAGTTCGATCTAAGTTGATCGAGAGAAGGCTTTTCCACTCAATTGCTTTGTAAGACCAGAGAAACAGCGATTAGTAAGAGTTATTCTCCATCTGATCTTGGCGCTGGTACTAATAGCGTGTTAGTAGCGGAGCCTAGGTAGACAAACTCTTCTACTACTTCTCGAAGTTATTTGAGTCTCTTGCATCGTTCTATCCGAGCCATAGGTGTTGGGTGTCTTTCCACGAAGATATTTATGTTCTTTGCTTTGCCCTCATTTCCTGCTAAACCCTTTTAAAATAAATAGTGTTGCGCGACAGCTCTTGGAGAGCCAAGGCCTAAGTGGCTTACTCTCATCAACAATTCTCTGAGATGCGTGTGAAGAATTGAGGGAACCTACAATTTAACGCCGATTCCAAACTGCAAGGTTTAGAAGCACTTTTGTCACAGGTAGGATTCGAACCCACAACGTTCTGCTTAGCAGCCAACACATAAAACCACTAAGCCACGGACACTACATGTCTACAGTCTATACAGAATTGGTCTTTCCAAATACGCAGCATCGACTGCGATCTCACTATGATGTTCCCTTGCTCATCTCTGAAGGCATTGGTTCTTAGGTTACTCTTACTATAGACACTCGATCAGAGAAGGATCTGGCGATCTCTTGCGATTGTTGCCGTCCGACGTCGAATTTTCTTGCAGCATTTTCTTATTTTGGCCGTTTTCGGGATATTCGTAGCACTACCTTTGCTTATTGCTGGGTATAAGTCTTCAAAATTCTTAATACATCTTGTCTCTATCGTTATTTGTGAATGTCTGAAGCCGTTCGGTTGACATTTTGTTTGGGGATACGCTCAATATTTTTTTTGCTACAATCCCATATCAGTGCTATAATCCTTCAATAGGCCTTTACGTTTATGAGCCTCAGGGCTAGAGTAAAGAATATGGGTCTAACGGATAGTAAAAAATCGACCTCTTGAAGAACTATAGACGTTGTTAAGTACTAAAGAACTTCCATACCGTTGGCTTCTCTGGAGCAAATGAGTAGGAACTAAAACAAGAATCTGCCTTTACGGTATTATTTTACGTATAACTAAAGTGCTCTCTCCTCTTCGTCTGTTCTATCCAATTAAGGAACCGTTTAGGTTAGGTTAGGTTAGGTATAGAAGATGTGTGCACAGCACGAAGCTATTGCATACACGGGCGGGCGCCTGTTGGTCCATTGTGATCCTCTTTTTTTTTTTTTTTAAAGGTAGAGTTGATGCTCCTTAAACTAGTGGTTCGTAAACGAAACCCCAGGAACAAGATTCCTGATGCCATTTTTGAACCGTCAGTATATAAGGGGATACAATGTTCATTGATGAGCGATTTTGGATCCTAACCCTACCTTTCGGGTATGAAAATGGATAAGTTCCTATTGAAATCTACTCGGAATCTATAGCTTTCTCAAAATTTCGTGTCCATGCCATGGGCAGCTGGACATGGCTTTTCAAAAACCGAAATGACGTGCCGGTCTCCATCAACTCAATGAGTCAACAGCATTCAAATGTTCATTGATTTAGTTGGCCTTCGAAAAAACACAAGAATTGAATCACCGTTCATCGACCGATATTGCTTTTTTCCATTTTTCGCATTCTGTTAGAACAAAACTTCAAGTCCGATCTGGTTTCTGCTCTGTTCTGAACAGTAAAATTATGAGTAAACTTTCGCTAATCAGAGTTGAACTTCTAGCATCCTGACTAGATGGTCGTAATAAAAACAAATCGCATCATTTTTTTATTGGAACTTACAAAATTGACACCAAAATTTCCCCTAAATAAACTTCATAAGCAACCGTCGCAGTCTATTTTTGAATCACTGACCTTTTCTGTACCCGTATTTCGTTACTTAACACAGTTTTACTGTCATGACTTGCTACCTCTCAAAGATAAATCATTTTGCCAAATCTCCATACAAAAACAGGTGTTAGGCCATTTAATTTGATTTACCACAATTTTTCATAACAAACCCCAATCTGAATTACAAGCCAACCACAAACTCTAATTGTGTTCATTTCCCTTTTAAACACAACTCCAATCAATAAAAATACCCAGCCAGAGTCTCGTTCTCGAAACCATAACCATAACATCATATCTGGAGCATTGTTATGATGGCGTGTTACATAATCGCCATGCGCAGGTGGGGAACAACGCTTACCTCTCTCTTCGCAAGCACAAGCACTGAATCTGGATGTAAGCATCATGTTTTCGTTGCATTCACCTTCCATTGCAGCCGACACCAGTTCAAAGCCGTGCGCAATTATGATGTTGTTAACTGAAAAGGTAAAGACCGTAAGCCCAAATGGCTTCTACCGCACATCCGGAGCAGTATCAGAATCTCAGCATGAAACCACTCTCTTTGGCCAGGGAAGACTCCTACATTTAAATGGCTTGGAACACTATGAACAATTTGGTTGTGACTTGGTGTGGCCAAGGCTGAAGGTTTTGTTTTCTTTGCTTTGGTTGAAAGTGATCCTAAGGAAGTAGACAGTTAATTGTTAGGGTATCCGATTACCATCGACCGACAATGCTCTCGGTTCGGTGTGTACTTCAACTTGGATCTCGCAATGGGTAAGGCAATCTCTGCAGCCACTGAAACTAACCTAGTAGGTAGGTCTGGGCTCTGGAACAAAAGCCAACATTTTAATAATGTGCCACTATTACTTTCATCTTTCTTTCAGAAAAGATGATGACGACGACGATGACTATAGTGAAAGAGCAAAAGGTACTTCGGAATTGATGGAAAATTCGAAATGGGAAATGAGGAAGTGCCTTTCCGTTTCCACAGCACCAGATGTTGAGCTCCAATATAAAAACCAAACGACAAGATGAATTTGGCATCAGTTAGACGAGCACCTTCAGCAGAGATTAACATTGGTACATTGAGGAATTTGAAAAACACGAAAACATGGCTTTGAAAACGATTTCAAATGTAAGTTTATTTCAAAATCAGCAAGGACTTCTTGACCTTCTTTTATTTTCAAACAGAATACCCTTGGGATGATTTTCATCCTTTCCATCGTTCCCTTCGCCACAGCAGGCCACTTCTACAACAACCCCGATCACATTGACACATCACACGTCGAGAGCACACGCTCAGAAGTATCGAAACACGTTCCTGTGCCAGTGATTGAGAAAATCCCAGTGGCCATCCCACATCCAGTTCCGGTGCAAGTTCCAAATTATATTCACATTCAAATTCCTGAGCCATATGCCGTTCACGTTCCGGTAAACCAAGAAGTTGAAGTCCCGGTTTATAAAATTGTGCCTGAGATCACGGAGCGGCGGATTCCATATCCGGTTGAGAAACCTTACCCGGTTGAAGTTGAAAGACCATATCCGGTCGAGGTGGTGCGAAGGATCGAGATTCCAATTCCGAAACCGTATGCTGTACCTGTGACGATTTACAAACACGTTCTGCAGCATGAGAAGTCTTCGCTGTGGTAAAATTAGTGAGGAATGATTATGGTCCCAAAAGGTTATGTGATTTAGATTTTAGGAAAAAAAGATTTTAGGAAAACGTTTAGAAAAAAGAAAATAAAGTTATACTCAAAATGCATAAAATGTCTGTATGATGACTCATTTTAGTTTGATGTTGGGCGCTTGTGGTTTTAACAAGACGGAGCATAAGGCGTTTGGTACAATTGCTTTAGTCCTCAAAATTGGTCATCATCCGTGACTACCAGAAGTGTTAGACATATAGTTACTTAAGGTGACCTTTCTGTCGAAGTCGCATCAGAGCCTTATCCAACAAGTTTTACCAGTCAGCAGAAGTGCACAAAATGTAATATAGTTAAGAGACTTTAGTGGCAGTTAGAGGCACCCCTTATTGAGAATGTGATACGCTGGCCGCTGAACTGGCCCTCCTTCTTCCAGAATCTCTCCTAATATATGGAGCAAACAGGATGGAACCACTTGACAAAAAGGAAACGAAACAATTATGGTTGGTTTGGACAGGAATGACCGTGCATAGTCTCATGTCGTGCTTCGTGGCGATATGGGACTCCTTTCTTTGAGGATATTATTTTAAACATTAAAAGCAAAAGTGAACGCCAATGAGCACAACAGCTAAAAGATGAGAAAAATCGGCAAGTTTACGACAGTCAACATCAAAACGTTATAGGACCTACGTTAATGAACGGAAGAACCTGCCTGCACTGCCATTTTACAATCACTAGGAAAATGTCCTTTTTAACTATAATTTACTGTCTCGTTCGACTGTTCGAGGGAAATGGGTATATAGTAGCTCGAGGAGAAGAGGAGGTGGAAAAACTAGTTTTTTCAGAGCACCTTACGTTGTCTATCAAATTTCAAATGATATAAGGACAACCTCAATGCCTAAACCAACCCCGATAACATCAACTAGCTCAACGCGAATCGTGGTGCAGATATCCAGTGCGTATCGGAGGCAGCTCGAACCTTTCAATCTACAAAAAAAGAAAACAGGATTTGGAAAAATCTCTGGTCCGACTTGGACGGCTAGGAAAAAATCCTTCAGATTTCTGAGACTCCTGAAAACCACTCATTCAAATTTTGCGAAAAGATTGTATCAGGAAATTAATTCAGCCTAAATAAGCTGTGGCGTATTATACTTAAGGCAAACTACTAGGCAGGTAAGCATGTGCCTAAAGGCGCGAGGCAACAAAGGGGCGTGCGAGTGAAGTTATTTTTACAAGTGGCAAATAATGCTAGTTCATACATATGTGGTTGTTGAAGTAGCAAAACTATGAACTCGAACCCCAGTTGCCTCTTATGTTGAAATAAAAGTCGGTCCTGAGCAGAGCAATGTCAACTCGGTTTGCCAACCACGGTAGCCAACTCGGCAATCGATTTAGCTTCCTTCTTATTTTTGTACGTGTTTTTGAGTTTTGATTTTACTTATTGTAAAACCAAATAACCTAATGGTCGAATTTCATCAGCTAATGGCAAAGATTTCCACGGATTAAAATCCTTTTTACATGCTCTTTAAGTTTCTAGATTGTTTTTCGAGGCAATTCGATTTGGCGCACCAATTCGCTCAGTTTGCATTAGAAACAACTTAAGTTATAGGCGGGGAGCCCTCAATCCTGAAAGTGCACTTACACGGATTTCAAAATTTTTTATATTAAAAGATAGTTTAAAGAAATACCAACAAATTAAGCCCGGTATGAAGAGGCCTATCCTGGCACCAGTATTTTTTTGCAATTTTTTGCATTATTAATAATTATTGATAATTTGCACTTATCGCGGATTTTAATTTTAACTAGCGCATATTATTGGAAATTTAATGTGCTTTCAGGAAAAAAATGGTATGACAGCTGCCATCCTGGCACCAATGTCTGTCATACCTATTTTAAAATTTTGTCACTCATATGTTTTTAAAATAGGTATGACAGACATTGGTGCCAGGATGGCAGCTGTCATACCATTTTTTCCTGAAAGCACATTAAATTTCCAATAATATGCGCTATTTAAAATTAAAATCCGCGATAAGTGCAAATTATTAATAATGCAAAAAAATGCAAAAAATACTGGTGCCAGGATAGGCCTCGTCATACCGGGCTTAATTTGTTGGTATTTCTATAAACTATCTTTTAATATAAGAAATTTTGAAATCCGTGTAAGTGCACTTTTAGGATTGAGGGCTCCCGGTGTATTAACTTGTTTTACAAAATTTACGATTTGGCAGATCATAAATCAAAATATATAAAACCAAAATCGTAAGAATTTTTCCAACAATACCTATTGATCTCATGTTAACTTATTCTCTTTTAGCTTGCCCCCCATTTCAACGCGTTATAGTGCGGCGCGGTACACAGCGGTTTCGTTCAAACTATAAGACGATTCATTTTTAATATAGGGGCGCCGATGAGATGCTTGCCTATGGCGCCCTCAAGACACAACGTTTAATCCGCCACTGTAAATAAATGCAAGAAAAATATAGAACTAGCTACATACTCACTACAGCTTCTGAAAATTGTCAGAGTTTACTGACGGCAGTTTTTTTGGAGACTCGGTCGATCATTAAACGGAGTTACTTTTGTAAAAAAGCCGAAACGATCAGGAATGTTCTAGCTGATCACTTTGAAAGTCTTTTAAACTCACTGAAGAGTACAGACACACAGCAATAAGGGCGAGCCCCTTACATAGAAAATGAAAGTCTGAACTGAACCATCATTGTGCGATGCAGGAAGTCATCGAAATGGTAAGTAGGACGCAAATACAACAAAGGCACCAGGTGAACACCAAAATAATTCGTCATAAACGCCACAGAACGCTTATTTGAAAAATTAAAAACTGATTTCAACTATATATTTAATGGCGACCCTAGTAAATATCGAGGCATATCGTTTAGAACTTAGATATTAACACTATGACGAAAATGTTCACCGGATTCTTTTTTTGATCAACCCGTAAACTTGACACATTGTTCGTCAATTTTAAAGCGGATTTTGACTCAATTCATAAATGTCAACATGCAGCAGTAATGCAAGATTTGCGTTCATAAATGAAGATAAACAGTATTATGTTTGCATTATACCAGTCAGTCCCTGTGTTCGTAAAAAAAGATTGACAGCTAAACTGCC
This sequence comes from Sphaerophoria taeniata, assembly GCA_943590905.1. Lineage (NCBI taxonomy): Eukaryota > Metazoa > Arthropoda > Insecta > Diptera > Syrphidae > Sphaerophoria > Sphaerophoria taeniata. The sequence continues at coordinate 269,566,622 of OX016540.1, forward strand.
ATCAAGTCTGCAGTCGTTTTATTTCTGTTGCCGCTCTGCTGAAAAATGTCGGAACAAAATAAGTAAGTAAAATATTTGAATTTTTATTTAATTTTAGGCAAAAATAAAATACTTTGGTTCTTAGTTATTAGAAAAATAATACTTTTACTTTTTAGGAATGACTGTGGTCATCTTTATTTTTGAACAGTTTTTTGATATTGTATATCTGCCGCTTTCTTGCAGCAGTTCTTCTGTTCATAAATGTAACTAAGTTGCATTTTTTATGAACTCACGGCTGCTTTGGAATCTCCTCTTTCCGGCGGCGGCGAAGTAACGTTTGCTGGTGTAAACATTATTTGAACGGAATCGCTTCAAATATTGCAAATGATGATAAATAGGCTTCCAATACATTGCGGCATCTTGATAGTAAATACCAACAACGACAAATCAAAAGTATTGCTATTCCGAAATGGAACTGCCATCAACTGTTACTGGAACTGGAAGGGAGTGATAGGAAAAAATATGTGGCGTCAGCGGTGATGAGGTCGGTTTTATGCTATGCTGCCCAAGTGTATGGCTTTCTTGGATACGAGCTGTTGAGAAACTAGGTATATATTTTCATGTTGAAGATGCACTTCACCTACATTAAATTAGTGATTGTGATTGTCTTACAATCGCTCCAGGAGAAGCCGCAGTTCTTCATAGAATCATTTCGTTTATGGAATTGCGATATAGTAAGCCAATTTATTGAGGGATGTTGTAACGAAGCATTACAAGTTTTAGCTTCCACTCACCAAAATCGAAAATAAATAATAAACCTAACCATCCAACCGACCGTTGAGAAAATTAAATTTGAATTTTCAAAGTCAAATTTCAAATTATCACCCGACCCGCCCATGCATTTCTTAACCAGAATCTCACGTCAACGCTCATACGATGATTCGATATGTACTTACTATATGTACATACATACCATGCATGCATTTCATTATTCGAAGACATATCCCATACAAACCGACCGATCATTGAAGAATGCATTCATTTAGTTTATTTGCTTCCTTACAATTCACGTTAGGTTTTTTCTCTTCTTGTGTGGTTTGTACCAATCCCGTGTATAGAGCAGAGAAAGACGCCGGGAAGCAAGCAACCTATACCTCGCGTATGACCGCTTAGCCTTCTTAACCAGTAATTTTTTTCCCTAAAATTATATTTCTTTTGCCATACGAAAATCCACTTCTGTTGTTTGAACAACGATAGCAACTTAGAGGTGCTTCCACCAATGGCTTTTTCCGTCAATTTCTTTGTTTGGCTGGAGTTATAGCTATTTCACGGGTGCCAAGCCGATCATCAGACTCCTTTGTTAGTGGTGCTGCCTAGTTATTTTTCATATTAATCGAAAAACTTTTTAGTTCACTTTGGGATTTGAACCTAGGACCTGCTAGTTGTGAAGCCAATGCACTACGCATTGCGCTAACAACTCCACTGATTTTTGGTTTCCCATTGTAGACTTTTATTGTATTGCAGTGTTAAATAACACAAAAACAAAACTATAACAAATAAACTGACTAGTGTCAAAACTTTCAATAATCTGACCCTTGGTGTACACAACGAATTGTTGTGACACAAAGATAGGAAATCAGGAAAAAATGAAAGCGGAACAAGATAGCATTACTTTGAGGAGCTTGTAAAAATGCGCCTATGTTCATTGCAATTGATAAACAATAAAAGTCTACAATGGGAAACCAAAAATCAGTGGAGTTGTTAGCGCAATGCGTAGTGCATTGGCTTCACAACTAGCAGGTCCTAGGTTCAAATCCCAAAGTGAACTAAAAAGTTTTTCGATTAATATGAAAAATAACTAGGCAGCACCACTAACAAAGGAGTCTGATGATCGGCTTGGCACCCGTGAAATAGCTATAACTCCAGCCAAACAAAGAAATTGACGGAAAAAGCCATTGGTGGAAGCACCTCTAAGTTGCTATCGTTGTTCAAACAACAAAAATGGAAATAACGGACGCAGCCTAACTGCAGTGTTAAATAACACAAAAACAAAACTATAGAAAATCCACTTCTTCCAAGTGTATCTCCGACTAGGAAAGGCTTCTCCTGACCTGTGTTTTTTTTCTATTTATTTCGCCGGACCGATTTCTTTTATTTATTCTGTGACTGCCCTTCTTCTAAGCGCACCACAGACAGAGAGCCGTCATTTCGGGGACAGCTCGACCGTTTATTCTCTAGTTTGGTGCTAGGGACAGTTGCAGCATTTTGAGACTGCTTATTTATTATGAGAACGTTCATAACTTTTATTGTAAGAACTTATTTGAAGTATTTGACATTTTTCTCGACACGAGCGGTCATTTACTAGAAAATAGTAATTCTCATGACTGCTCACATGCATTTGATTTTCGCAAAGCTGATTTTCAAAAGCTTTTGGATTGTTTAAATAAGTCCGGTATAGACCACTTACCGATCTCTAACGATATTGACGAAACAATTTCGAGTTTTTATTCAGTTTTGTTAAATTGTATAAAGGAAGCAGTACCAATTAAGAGGATGATTCCCTCAAATACCCCTTTCCATCCCTGGTATACTAAGGACCTTAAACATCTTCGCAACAAAAGAAATAAGGCCTGGAAGAAATATATTAAGCATATGACGGTGGAAAATCAAGTCATTTATATCTCTTTGTTTGAAGAGTTTAAAAAACTTTCTTACGAACTTTATAATGAATACATAGAGTCTATGGGGGCTTCTTTAAAATCAGACCCAAAGAACTTTTGGAAATTTATTAACTCAAAGAAAAAGTGTGACGGATATCCTATTAACTTAAGAGACAAAATCTGCGACGCGTGGAATTGAATCGAAGGGTGAGGGCGTACCCCGATTGGTATCGGTAGCGACCAATTCGGTCACATCTCCTGGAAAGGCTGTCGAGCCAAATCAGAGGTGTGAACGGGTTGTTAACCCTGTGGTTGCCACTAGCAGCGGGAGTCCTTCTCCCTCTACTAGCCGCAACCTCTACTTAAAGGAATTACCCGTCAGTGGAACAGCTGTGACGCTCGGCTGTCCCAAGGGCGGCAATTCCAAACCCCACATCTTCCCCGCCCCTGCTAGGACGTCGCAAGCGACCCCAAGAAGGGACACCCCATCCGGAGAGACAAAATCTGCGACGCGTGGAATTGAATCGAAGGGTGAGGGCGTACCCCGATTGGTATCGGTAGCGACCAATTCTGGTGGTGGACCCACATCTGTGTCACACGGACATAGCTCTGGGCCGGCCAACAAGAAGTCCTGGAAGTCACAAGTCAGTCAAGACCAGCGCAATGCTGAAAGGATTCGGGCCGCAGTCAGTGTCATACCGGCGGCGGAAAGAACCCCTGAGCAAGCGCGGAAACTCGAATGGGCTAGTGGCGTTCTCAGCAGAATTACCAAATCGACCGGCAGCGACTCAACGTCAAAGCGCAATAGGTCTCTCGAGGGCGACAAGCCTGAACCGAAAAGGCAGAAAGTGCTTTCCAGCAGCACAACAGCCTTCAATAAAGATCTGTCATTCAGCGACGCGCTCAAAGGCAAGATCATAGCCGCGGTCATTGACAGAAGTCATGTAGATGGTAACATCTCTCATGATCAATGGGCAGACGTCAAGGCTCACCTCGGTTTCAGATTTTTATCTGTCATCGAGGAGAATCCGGGGCCTCTCCCAGACACAGCCGATGCAGGATGGTACCAAAATCGTATCGAACTCATCGCCTGTGGTGATCAGAGATCTTTCGATCTGTACAGGACTGCTGTTAATGGCTTGCCAGAAGTCTGGCCGGGTGCCAAGCTCGAAGTTGTTACAAGGGAGAATATCCCTTGCCGACCGAGAGCACTTATAATGGTCCCAGCTCTACACAACTGCCCAGACATGATTATGAAATTAATCAAAACCAGCAATCCAAACCTACCTACTCACGACTGGAAAGTCCCAAAGGTTGAGAAGGAGACAGTGGGTCGCTATAGATCAGCTCTCTTGGTGATCAATAGGGAATCATTGGCTCCACTGGCCGCGACCGAAGGCGTGATTAGGTATGGTTTCGATGAAATCACTGTCCGAATTTATAAAAAAGATGAAGACTCGCTCAACGCACCCCCATAGAAGCCCCTTCAGCGGAAGGAAACGCTTCACCACCCCCAGAAATGGAAGTCGATGCAACACCACAAGTGGAACCATCGACCTCAGCACCCCCAAACAAGCCATCCGACGTGGAGGCTCACCCGATAGTCGACAGTATTTCCGACATGGAAACTGAAGACGCCATCTTAGGCAACACTCTGAGCGAGGAAGACCTACTTCATTCCTCCTCAGACGATGATAACGCCGACAAAACAGTGGTGGAGGTTGATCCGACTAAAAGTAGCAATGCTGCGATTAGTTCAGATTAATCTCCAACACGCCATCATGGCCACAGACAACCTGTTACTCCGACTGCATAGAAACAATGAAGACATCGCCTTCATACAGGAGCCGTGGGTCTCTAACTCCAGCATCAGAGGCCTCAAGACTCCTGGATATAAACTATTGTATGCATCGGAGAAAGGTGAACCAAGGTCATGCATGCTAGTAAAAAATGACTTAAATGTATTTTTACTCCCCCATTACAGCGACAAAGACACCACAACAGCTGTTCTAACAACGGATAAATCCACCTATTGGCTTATATCCTCGTATCTTGGCCACGGCAGCCCTGCTCCGGGAGACACCTTGAGGAAGGCAATTGCGGACGCGCAAACGAGGAAAGTTGGCCTACTAATTGGATCGGATGCTAACGCCCATCACACGGTATGGGGTAGCTCTGATATTAATGAGAGAGGTGAGTCCTTATTTGATTACCTTTTAAGTACTAACCTACTCATAAGTAATATTGGTAATGAACCCACTTTTGTTACCAAGAATAGGAAAGAGGTACTCGATATTACACTAACCTCCAACTTTATCCACAATCAGATATATTCAGTTTGAGCTCAATGATGTGGCAAATATATCTACGGGTTTTCGCAATCATCGTAATACTAACTGGGAACGATATATGGAGGTACTAGCACAACTGCTTGATCACAACCTTCTTAAAAGTCCCTCCACTAAAGATGAACTAGACCTTTCTGTGAATCATCTCACCGACGCCTTCAACGAATCAATGAGAGCTGCTTGCCCTATAACCATTCCAAAGGGTAAAAAGAAACCTCATTGGTGGCACAAAGAACTAGAACCATTCAGGAAGAGCTGTCGAAAGCTCTTCAATAGATCTAAGTACACTAGATCTCCTTCTGACTGGGACTCATACAAACAAGCTCTAAAGCAATATAAGAAAGAATTAAGAAAGAGTAAGAGGTCTTCTTGGAGAAACTTCTGTGGAAAAGTAGAAAATACTTCAGAAGCCTCAAGACTCAGGAAAATTGTCTCAAAAAGTCCAACAATACCCAGTGCTTTAAAGACAGATGCAGGTACGTGGACTACCACAGATGAAGAATCTCTTAATCTGTTATTAGACACCCACTTTCCAGGTAGCTCTAATATACTCAGCGACTTAACATCAGAGTCTCAAGTTTCTACAAGCGATTTAGTGGATCTAATAACGCGGGAAAAATTGCAATGGGCCGTAGATAGCTTTGATCCATATAAATCTCCAGGACCAGACGGAATCATTCCGGCCGAATTACAAAAATGCTCAGATATGATCATTCCACCATTGGAAATCATTCTGACAGGCTGTGTAAGGTTGAAATATATTCCCAAGGCCTGGAGAATGGCAAAAGTAGTCTTCATTCCTAAAGCAGGGAAACCCTCCCACGTTAACCCTAAAGATCTTCGACCAATTAGCCTATCATCCTTCCTTCTTAAAACTTTGGAAAGACTGATTGAAATTTACATTAGACATAGCTTAAAACCATGTCTCATTTCCACAGCTCAACATGCGTACTCTAAGGGAAAATCAGTAGAAACAGCACTTCATACGCTGGTACGTAGTATTGAATATTCCCTCAAATACAAAGAATATAATCTTGTAGCTTTCCTAGATATTGAAGGAGCTTTCAATAACGTCAGTTACCAGGCGATCACAACAGCAATGGACAAGCTGAAATTAAAGAAATCACTCAGTGATCTCATAAGTCACATGCTCAAAAGCAGGACAATAACTTCCAGCATGAGAAGTTTTACTACCACCAGATCGGTAAATCGAGGTACCCCCCAAGGTGGGGTCCTTTCACCTCTTTTATGGAATATGGTAGTAAACGACCTACTAACATCATTGGAAGCTGAGGGTTTCAGGGTGATTGCCTATGCTGACGATGTTGCAATATCTGTATCTGGAAAACATCCCCAAGTTCTCTCGGAACTCCTACAAAATGCCTTAAATAGGCTAACAAAATGGGCTAATCAATGTGGCTTGGACGTCAATCCACATAAAACAGAACTAGTACTCTTTACGAGAAGGTACAAAATTCCTCAGTTTAGCCCACCCAAGATTAAAGGAATACCATTAAGCTTTTCCGACCAAGCTAAATATTTAGGCCTCATTTTAGACAAAAAACTAAATTGGAAGGCAAATATTGATGAAAGAGTAAAAAAGGCTACCGTAGCGCTTTTTACTTGTAAAAAGGCCATAGGATCAAAATGGGGCTTCTCCCCAAAGATAACCCACTGGCTATACACTTCGGTAATCAGACCGATACTCATTTATGGAGTTGTCGTATGGTGGACCGCACTGGACAAGATGGTAAATCTAAATAAGCTCATCAAAGTTCAACGGTCAGCAGGTATGTGCATCACAGGAGCACTTCGCTCAACACCAACCGCAGCCCTGGAAGTGCTTTTAAACCTTACACCTCTCGACATCTTCTCCAAAATGGTGGCAGCCAACACATGTGTGAGGCTTAGAGCCACCTCTCAATGGAACAGTAACAATACTGGTCATACTAGTATTCTAGACAATTTCAGATCTATCCCAGATCGCTTAGATTATACCACCCCAAAAATGGTGTTCGGTAAAAGCTTCCATGTCTCTATCCCTTCAAGATCCTCCTGGGAAGAAGAAAGACCCCTGGAAGACAACGCGGTACACTTCTATACAGACGGTTCAAAGACCGACTGCGGAGTTGGAAGTGGTATCTATTCAGAACAAATGAATCTCAGTCTATCATACAGACTTCCCGATCAATGTAGTGTATTCCAGGCAGAAGTAATGGCGATTAAAGAGGCACTATCCTGGCTCAAAGAAAACGTTATATCTTGCAAGGATATACGAATCTTCTCGGACAGCCAAGCCGCTCTCAAATCTCTCGCGTCTGTCTCCATAAACTCTCAAATAGTCCACGATTGTCGATCATCTCTGAATGAGATGACGGAACAGTTTAATATTCACCTCATTTGGGTGCCGGGCCACAGAGACATTCCGGGAAATTGCAAAGCCGACGAGCTCGCCAAAAACGGAACACTTCTGCCCAATGTTAGACAAAAACACAACATAGGAATACCACTCGCTACATGCAAATATCTTCTCAAACAATATGCTCTAGAATCAACCAATGCTAGATGGTCACAGGGTACCACCTGCCTAGCAACCAAGCAAATATGGCCAAGCATAGACTTAAAACGGTCAAAAGGCTTGATATCGCTGAGCAGACAAAATATAAGCTCTACAATTGGAGTAATAACAGGACACTGCCTCATAGGCAGACATGCTCTGAGGCTAGGGGTCTACACAAATGACTTCTGTAGAAGCTGCATGGACGAGGAGGAAGAGGAAACAGTCCAACACCTTCTATGTACATGTCCAGCACTCTCCATTAGAAGGAATAGCTTTCTAGGTAATCACTTCTTCGATAATACCAGTGAACTGGCAACAATCGACACAAAATGTCTCTCTAACTTCATTAGAAGCACGAATTGGTTTGTTTAAGCTCATTACTCTCCCATGAGTATTTTGTGGTATCACAACGGACCCTTGAGGTCTAAGTGTGTCAACAACATCTGGACAGCCACTCAAACCTAACCTAACCTATCCTATTAACTTCACTTATAATAATGTAACACTGACCACTACTACCGTCATTTGTGACGGTTTTGCTAACAGTTTTAGTCAATCTTTCATTGATTCTCCTGTTGTTGTGGACGAAACCTATTTCCGTTATTTGCAAAACTGTCCCCAAGTGTCTTTTAATAGTATTACAATAGAATATAATAAAATTTTAGAATTTATGTCTCATCTTAAAGAAGACTATTCTGTTGGACCAGATGGAATACCACCCGTAGTTCTTAAAAAGTGTAGGTCAGTCTTAGCTCTTCCCTTGCGAAACATTTTTGATCTTTCATTGAAATCAAGTAAATTTCCTGTTGTATGGAAGAGTGCCTTTATAACTCCCGTTTATAAAAAAGGTGATAAAAACAATATCTGTAATTACAGGCCGATTTCTAAACTTTCATGTATTCCAAAGTTGTTTGAGCAAGTAGTGTGTGACAATTTGGCATTCAACTGTAGAAATATTACTTGCAATCAACAGCATGGCTTTATGCAAAAACGATCCACGGTTACTAATCTGGTTATTTTTTTAAATAAATGTTTACATGCTTTGGAACGTGGCCAAGAAGTAGATTGTGTTTACACGGACTTCTCGAAGGCTTTTGATCAACTATCTCATGAGATTATCAAGTTTAAATTAACCTCAGTGGGAAGCCGTACCACTTTTTTTTATTTCGTGGATTGTCTCTTAACTTGAGAATAGATCTTATCAAGTTAAATTCAGAAATAGTTACTCTAAATCATATTTGGCCAAATCAGGTGTTCCGCAGGGGAGCCATCTGGGACCCCTCCTCTTTATATTAGCTATCAATGATGCACCTTTATGTGTAAATAATAGTGAAATTCTCATCTTCGCGGATGATATGAAGATATATAAACACATAACTTCTGCAAATGATCGTATTTTACTACAAAATGATATTAACCGTTTCACAGTATGGTGTGAAAAGAACAGTTTAAATCTAAACCCGGCAAAGTGTCAAACGATGACTTTCTCAAAAAAACGTTCACCTTCATCTCATGACTATGTCATTTCACACCACATTTTAACGCGCGTTTTAACTGTTAAGGACCTTGGAGTTCTTTTTACACCTAATTTAGATTTTTCTGAGCACATTAACGGCATCGTTAACAAAGCTAATTCCATGTTAGGTTTTATCAAACGGTGGTCAAAAGAATTCCGCGATCCCAATGTTACCAGTGTTTTATACAACAGCTTGGTTCGTCCCCATCTGGAGTATGCATCGCAGGTATGGTCTCCTTTCTATAATATTTATATTGAAAGATTGGAATCTGTGCAACGGAATTTCACTCTTTTCTTGTTAAAAGGGTGGATTGATCCCCTAAATGTCCCTCCGTACGAAAACCGTTTGCCAATCCTTAATATGCAAACACTTCAACAGAGAAGAAATAATAATGACATTGTCTTTTTCCATCAAATTATTACTGGAGTCACGGATGCTCCTGACCTTCTCTGTAAAATTCTGTTTTGCTATCGAGGGGGAGGTTATAATCTCCGTAGTCAGGATTTGATTAGGATCTCTATGCACCGAACAAATTATGGAATGCATGAGCCTTTGACACGTATGGGTAAACTTATAAACTGGAACTCACAACTTTTTGATTTTAATTTAAGTAAAACTCAACTTAAAATAATTTTAAAAACCAGTGTTCCACTCTCTTAAATGTTTTATGTTAATTTTGTCATGTTTTTTGTTTATTTTATGTTAATTATTTATGTGTGCTGTGTTATTTGTTATAGTTTCATTATTTGCCTACTAACAACTAACACCACACTAAGTGATGAGCCGGTGGTATAACACAGTTTCTGTGTTGGCAAACCATTGGTCGTAAAATGGTGCTTGCTATAAGCCCATACGACCAATTCTGATAGTGTGTAAAAAAAAAAATGAATTACCGTTATTTTAAGAATTATTTTTGTACATAGAAACATAGATCGTAAGCCTTATATGAAATACTCTAGTTATTTTAGATCATAAGAAACACTGTAATAAATTTTGATGAAACATCGGAAAGTTTGGTCGTTATTCGAAGTTTGGAACTTTTTAACCCAAGTTTTATTTGCTTTCTTTTTGATTGATCCTGGACACCCTGAGCTTACCTCAGCATTAAATAAAAAAGCATCACAATGTGATTGGAGAAATTGAGACGCAACATTTCAAATATTGTTGAAAACAATAGATGACAAAATTTTCGAGAACTACGGAGAGGGCAGTGAAAGCAGTGAATTTCAAAATTTGTTTAAGTCCTAGCAGCAAAGCCTTCGCGACAAAACTATTTTCATGACCAATATTGTTTGCAGACCATTTCAAACCATATTTAAAACAAGAAGAGAGCAGAAACGGTTAAACTGCCGTAAAGTGCAAGAAAATGTCGAATTGAAAAACTGTTCATTTGAGTTCGGACATTTACTGTAACGTCCATCATTCAAAATAAGAGAGATGTTTTTTTTTCTTTTCTTAAACAATGTTGTTTAAGGAATTGCACACAAAATTAACATCCCCCTTTCTCTAATCGCAACAAAATGTTCAACACGCAAATATTCATGTCACGACAATATCGACAACGAAGTCTTAGCATTTTTATTAAAGAATGTAGTTTCTTTTGATCTCGCAGTGCATAGCGTTATTTCAACTAGGTACATTACCTGCCTCCATGGCACGGAACGGCGCGCGGTTGTGCTGCGTGATTTAATCTATCCCAGCTATCCCCATATATCCTCATCATAAAAGCCAAGGAGAAAGAGAGTGTAATGTTAATTAGTTCTCCTAGTAGGAATTAATTTATGACAGTTCAACACATGGTAAAACGCATGTTGCGCCATTTTGCTGCAAGCATGAAATAACGCAAAATAAATTCCAATCGCAACAAGTTTTGCGAACACAGCCGCACATGGCACAACACAAATTTGGCCCCAAGAGGCCAAGCCAAGAGATTGTGTGCAAAATGAATTTTATTGGATCTTGGTGATCGCAAGACTCGCGACAGTTTGGTCAGTGGGGGAGTCATTGCAGTTGGCAGAAGACTGGCTCTATTTGGCTAGATCTTGAGTAAAGGCAATCAAAATGATTCCGTGTGCATATTTGCTTGGGCTTATTGCGACCAAGAGGATGATGACGACGCACAGTGTCTAGGACCCCGAACATAAATTTTAAGACACCATAGCCACGCATACGACGGTGCTTCAAGCTGGATTGAAGCGGTAGTTGCCACAGAAGGATGGATGCCCTTTAGCGTCTGCTGGAGCTATAGTTAATTTATGATCGAGCTTTGTCATAATTGCATTTTGGTTGAGCACTAATAGGATGTTAATATGGAATTTGGATATGAGTCTTGGCTGGAGGGATTATTGTAAACGTAAAGAGTTTGCCGACAGTAACTTCTTTCGATATGAAAATTAATTTTTATTTTATTTGTGTACGGGTGCGATTGACCAACAAAATATAGAATATGTTAGAGGACATAAAACACTCATTCCTTAGGGCAACGGTGGCGTATGAGTAACATTTTTTTTTTTAATTACAAAATATTGTAGAAGGGAGTGCGGAAAAAAAGTTTTGTGCTGGAAGGGTGATATGGGGCAAGAACGCCCGAATACTTGGCGTCAATAGCTTGATGCTTTCTGTTAATCGATAGTCGAAATGCGAATGGGTTTTTTATTGTACTCTCTGCAATCACACATTATTAAATCAAACTTTTATGTCAAATAGGATTTTGTAATGTGTCTGATATTGAAAGCTGACGTAGCGTGATGGCATCTACGGCCTACCAAGTAAAAGTTAATATTTTGTGTGTATCGAGGTTGGTCCGATAAAAACATAGCCTCTCCGCCTGATGGCACAACGTGAGAGCTTTTTACTATCGTGTACTACATTCCCGTCGACTTAGTTTTGTTTTCCCGTGGGGAAAGCGTGAATGTCCTCGAATTTTTCATAAATTGAATAACAGCAATATTGATCCTTGATTTCTTGATTGAAATTGCACAGAAAGCTTTTGTATACGCTACGAACGGGTGACTGGTGTACTTCACTGGCAACCGTCAAGAATTGGTATAACAAGCTTCAACGTATGCGTCGGTTTTTGATGAGTCCAGCGTCCAGATGGTCCAAAAGCAGCAACTATACGGAGAATAAGCGCCAGTTGAAGATGCACGAGATAACTGAGACAGTAGGCATTTGAAAAGATCGCATTGGTCATTTACTGCATGAAATTTTGCGCAACATTGAGCAACCGAGCCATTTTTGACGCTGTTATAGTGCAATCCGAAGGAGCTTCTGTGCTGTTTCGGGGCATTCGAAGAAACATGAATTCACTTGTACACACTAGAAACCAATAAGGAGTCGAAAAGTGGCCGGAAAGATATGGCCGCACCGTTTTCTGTGATTCAAAAATCGATTATTAGGATACACCGGCTATACAGGACTGTATAGGTTTGCATTATTGGGCCGATTCGATGCCGAATTGAAGAAAAAACGAACACACTTGCTGAAAAAAAGAGCTCTTTCCACCATAATAACCCACAGGGTCACACTTCCGCCATTTCCATGGCTAAATTGATCCAATTGATTTAAGAACTGTTACCGCAAACCGCTTCAACTGTAGCTTCCAGATTTGTTATTGTGCGCCTTCTTTTTGTTTCCAAACTTGAAAAATCACCACAACAGAAGCCTACTTTGCAGACCTCGACAGAACGTTTTTTCGTAGGTTTTCCTTTTGTAGACTTAGTACCTGTGCACTATTGGGAGAGATAAACGTGATACGTGAGTATAAAGGATGAATTGTCGATTGACATTGGTCTCGAATTACTGAACTTTGCAATGAACTCGAAAGACGTGACGTGTACCTAATTAAAGTTTCATATTCGTGTTGTACGACTGAAGAAAGAATCTCTATATTCAAGGGCATTTCCTGATACGCGGTTATTACGGTTCAATGTCTTAAAAGGAGGAAAGTAACTGGTCTTTGCAAAACGCAATTCCGTTAAAAAAAAATTGTGTTCAAGCGAAGTAAACAGTTTGACGTGGTAATCCCAAACTCAGATCCAACGTTAATGTCCTAAATTTGCAACGAAAACAGGACATCCCCAAACCAATGCACCTAATGTGTACAAGGAGTTGATTTCTGCCACTTCATGGTAATCGGTTAACAGACCGTTGTGTAATAGCAATGCATCATCTCAGAGGCTTTTGAGCACTTTTCAACTCTTTCTTTTGCTGTGGCCATTTGACACCGCACCTCCTCTGGCGGCAGGCGGCTTTAAACCGATTTTTTCGAAAAATTGCAATACTTCCGGCTAATAAATTGGTTTTCGAATTCGATGATTAAACAAATTTTGAACCTCCCTTTCAGTCTGTTTTTGTCGACAACGGCGAACACCGACACGTTTCGATTTCTTATGCATCGCATTCGTAATTCAAAATCAAAAAGCACAAATTGCAGTTTAATCAACCGTTCAATTGAAATTTAAGAATCAAACAGAGAACTCCAGCCGACTTGGCCTTAGTCGAAGTGTAGAAGAGCAAAAAAAACACTCTCCATCAGGCGGCCAAGGCTGATGGAAAATAAATTTATTCCAACCCTGAGAATTGTTTATTACAACTGAACCCAATAAGAAAATTCAAATTCGGCATGTAAAGACTACCGCTGCTGCATCAGTGGCAGTATGGCAGCCATTTTCTCCAAATCTGGATCTCGCATCCAGACGAAGACGTTCTGTGATTCGTCCAAATCATGTACATCACATTCAGCGCATTGACGACAAAACCCCGCAACCGCAATACGACCGTCAACGACACTGAGAACTTTGAAGATGAGCGCAGCGCAATAAAGTGGCGGCTTCCATTTGTAAGGCCATACCATGCCGCATCGATACTTGGATAAATGGTTCATTGTGTGATCCACAATGGAGTGGCCATAAATCTTCATCAACGATTTTCGGAATCCACCAGCCCCAAAAGCGGCAGTTTAGCTATAGTGCAGCCTCTCAATTCTCATACCTTTATACAAAACCGAAAGATCCACGATCGAACAGTGTCGCCGTCGTCGTTGTCGTCGGCGTCGTCGAGAGCGGTGAATCTCTTTAGATTTTCAGCTGGTTGGATGCTGGTCCATCTTTTGATTGATGCTAAACGATTTTTATTGCAATCTATATGTACCGGTGTACCCCAGCCTTTATAAGGAGACGATGAACAAAAAACAAAATTAAACGATCGGGATAAGACTCCGCCCAGGGAGAAAAATTGCCCCCTTGAGGGCTCCGCACTACCGATCAATGACGAGGAAGAGCGAAGCACATAATTTATACAAGCTCCTGGGATCGATGCGATACGATGCGACGCGATGAAGAAAAACAAACGCGATCGGTAGCCGAGTTGCAATGTTTGTAAACTTATTATCCATCAATTTCGCCAAAGAACCGCCATCATCATCTCGCCGTTTGTTGTACAAGCCACGTAAGTGGGTATTCCTATGCAAAGATCATATGCGGCCATTGTTTCATCCTCTCATGGATCTTCAAAAACCGAGACAAAAGAACAAAAAATAAAGGCCCACCTCATCGTTGTTCAGATGACTGCTTCGGTGCAATGCAACATCTGAATGACCACATATCTGCATATGGACAGAGTTTTTCTGTCTGTCTGATTCTGTTGCAGTGCAGAAGCTTTGTCAGTCAATCTAACCGCGAAATAGCAACTCGAACAATCGGGAAACCAGCCAGCTTGGTAGCCAGCCAACCAAGCAGACGGAACAGGATCTTCGAATCTTTTTGTATATTTACTTGTTCATGTGGCTCGTTTGAGGCCACCACTGCGCTTAATTGTATGAAAATTTGTTGATTGTTGATAAAATTCAATTGTGCTGCATCTATCCTATGAACTACGGCTACATGAGCGGATTCGTTTGGAGGGTTTGAAATTTTGAGTTTAGGGGCACTTGAATTGGTTTTTGTATATTCGAGGTTAAATCTAACACCAACAACATAGTTTCTGAAGGCAAGTAGCCCCAAAATCGACAAGGACAAGCGATACTAACCCAATTTGGAGTTGCTGGCTGTTTTCCTACCTCTGCCTACAAATCGTGAATCCATTCTGATAAGAACATTGTAGTCTGTCACAAAGTGCACAGAAGGGATCACATTGGGTGATGACTAGAAGGCCTTTTTTCCTGTATTAGGGGTCAAGATGAAACTCAAGATGAGCCTGGTAGCTAGGCTATATACCATAGTGACTTTGTTGTTTTTTCACATGGTCGGGTACGATAGTTGGAACTGCTACAAAGTCTTTCAAATACCTGATACTCAAAATTTACAAGGAGTTCACAGGGTGGATATGGTGCACTGTCCTATTTCGGAGGGCACAAGAGCGATATCATCGGTCGGAGACCAACCTCTTCCCGAAGCTTTTGGCCCATACAAACCCAAGGCGGTCTAGGAGATCGGAGATTATGTCATAAAAACTACAAGGAGCTCTCCCCGAAGCTTGTTAGCCGCACAAACGGAGTTTGGCCTTGATGTGCCCCGAGTTTGAGCCTTGGAAGAAAATAGTGAGAGAGAGAGAGAGAGAGAGAGAGAGAGAGAGACATAGAGAAAGCGAGAGAGCGAGGGGCATGGGTCCACGAAGGCAAGTTCCCTTTCTTCAACAGGCAGGGGAAGAATTGCCCAGATGGAATCGACAGGGCGTCTACAGTTCCCGCCTGGATTAACTACTTAATGAACACCTTAATGGAGCTACTACGCCATATTAAAGCTCAGACCTATTAAGAAACAGTTTAGCTAGCCCACTACCTTTGCAGATTAATTAAAGATCTGTCCCTTCAGGTTGGGGTTAGTGCGTTGGGAAGACTGCCCGACTAACACAGTGAAAAAAAATTGTTCCGAAACATCAATAAGTCTCCGATACGGACGGATTCACTGTTGACGACCTACGCCAACGATCGATTTAAAGACAACGGATTCTGGAACATTCAACATCCCTTAGTAGACCACGTGCAGTCGAACAACTAGTGGAAGCTCTGGACTGATTTAAGGCAGATATAACCGCCATCCAAGAAATTCGATGGGATGGACCGGGCCTACGTTTTTTTGGATGCATATTACCCATCTGAGCTTAAGCTCCAACTGTGGAAAAGGGTTGAAGACACCAAATACAGGTTTTAAGAGCTCCTCCACAAGGGTTATGACGTTATGAGCAATCCCCTGGCTATGACCTTAAAATTGTGGAAACAATTTGGTAGAATAATCGGACGACACAGCCTACACGATACCACCTTCAGGATTCAGGCTAGTCAACTTCGTGTCGGTGATTTCCACATCTCGATATCCACAGGGGCCATGGGAATCTCCTGATCAGATTTATCACATTGTGATCGACGCATACGGCACTTCTCTGGCATGTAAGCTATCGACCCATTCCGAGTTGCTAACAATGACTCGGCTCACTACCTTTGTCAAACGGCTTCAATGGCAACAAATTGCTAGATCCTTTTCCGATTGTGTCTCCGATAACATTCTTAGAAGTCCTAAGGTGCCAGCTCCAAATGTACAGAACCAGTGTCAACATAGCCAAGCAGCCATCAGAGGTCTTCTGTGCTAGGCCTTACAAAGCAACCAAAACAAAACCCTTGTTTCGAGTACCAGCGAGCACACACAGCTAAACAATCGAGCTCCATAAGCTTAAAAGTAGAGAAGGGCAGCGACGGAGAAAGAAGACGAAGACGAAGATCGAGGAGATTGAAGTATTTCACAATAGGATTGAGGTCCGAGGGTCTTACAAAAAGGAAAAACAATCAACCAAAGATCTATACCTACCCCGAAGCCCGAACCGAAGCTTATAGAGACCATCAAGAGAATATTGTAGCAGAACCACAGTTCCTTAGGATGTGGAAACTGAATAAAGGCGATGACGAACAAAATTCCTCCAGCATAATATTGGTAGGTAACGTAAACCATCAATTCAAAGCACCAGACATTGACGAGGTGAAGATTGCGATGCAAGAGTGGCTGCCCTAGAGCGTATGCCCAAGCTGATCTGCATGATTTGGTCGGAGAAAAGCACGTCCGACGAATGGAACTCAAAAAAGGAGATTCCCTGATAGGTCCGTATTAGTGATGCCTCAAATCCGGAAAGTGTTGCATCGATTCAAAAATCACTCTACGGTATATCTTGGAATGAAATAGGAACTTCAAATCGATGCACCACATTTTCGTCAATTTTAAGGCCGCGTATGACAGAGACCAACTATACGGAGCAATATCCAACTATTGGGATACGCCGACGACATTGACATAGTTAGGAGAACATGGCATGATGTCAGCGGGGTGTTTGGGAACCTTGGTGACTACAAGACCAAGTAAATACTGTCAACAATAAATGCTACTCAAAATCGACGTCTCGGAAGAAAATGTTACTATAGACGAATTCAACTTCGAGGTACTTAAAGAGATCTTGTCTACCTAGAAGAGGTTACATCCAATTCCAGCCCTGTTCAAATAGTCTGAACGATGATGGTCGACTGGCTGGTTGGTATGTATGTCGGTCGGCCGGTGTACTGCGATGGCTAGCCATCATCCGAGATCCGATTCAGACTCCATGGTCCGTATGAATTCCACTCTGTTTATTCTTTGTCATGCAATGTCGACCAGTAGCTATATACTCGCATATAAGCGCGATCAGATCAAGCGCGCGCTCTGTGATCCGAATAAGGGCTACTGCACTGCCTCAAAAGTGCGCGGTGCATCTTGTGAAATCCTTTACACAACGTATTATATGGTTTGATGTTTTATAGCTCGTTACATGTTTTTTCTGGGCTTGCACTTTGATGTTGTGCGCCGTCGGTCGCGTCGGCCGATGATTCTTATGCACAGTAGCCTCCATATTTGTAACATGGCGATCGATATGCCGGGATGCACCTCCCTTTGGTTGATTTTCAATGAGCGACTCATGCTCATGCAGCTTTAAAGAACAATTGGAAAAGCCAGAAAGTGTCATTGATGTGGTTCCCGCTCTCTGATGGAAGCCATCGCTACCTTTTCAAACTTTTTTCTTCTGACATTGCAACAAAACCAAAACAAACAAGCAAGAGCAAAAAAAAAATCCAAAGAAAGAAAAAATGTCAAAAGTGACAAGCGTTGTCTGTTGGTTGTTTGGAATTCCGGCGACCACTTGATGCATAGCATCCTGCCGCTGCCGATGCTGCTGGTCTGTTGAAAAACATGCAAACATGCAAACAGCGACATGGACAACAACGTCATCGCAGATAACAACTCTGTTTGTTTTTTTTTTTTTTTGCTGTGGGATTGGCTTCCAGTTTCGGTTTCGGTTGCGGCTTGATGGTCTAAAGGGAGACTGGAAGACGTTATCGTTTCGAGGCGATCATGATGCTAAAAGGCATTGTTCTAAAATAATTTTCCATCGGCAGTAATTAGACTGGAAATATGGAGCAAGACATTAATCAATGTTCGGGAGCAGCTTTTTTGTTTGCGTTCCGGTTTGTTTTGTCCATCGGGAAGCCAAAGGTATCTTGAGAGGGATATTGGTCACATACTCAACTAAGCGACCTACAAGTCAAAAGATTTAATCGAAAATCTTTTTTGGCGACTAATTGTGGGAATGGAAGTTAAATTTCAGGCCATAAATAACAACGAGGAGGATTGCGAAATCGATAGACAAGATGTTTGGCGCAATAGAGTCCAAGCTCCAAGCCCTTAGATCGTTTGTGAGAAGGGAATGGCATAGATTGATGTGATATGTGAACTTTGCGAATGCAGAAATAAAGGTTCAAGCTGTAGGAACAATGACCTTAATCATGTTTCTATCAGATTGAGGGTAAATCAATCAAATTGAAGACCTTTTTTGCGATATTCATTGCCAATTTTGTGGCTGTTAAAATTCATTTTGCCATCGAGAAATGAGAGTTTCGTTCACAGACTGATGGCTCAAAATTTCTTAGGCTATACCAACCAAAAATATACACACCAAATCAGTTTCATCTTGAATAAAAAATATGCGATGACGGATCTTACAAATTGGCTTAGCATTTAAGGCTATAGTTGAATGATGTGATTATGGCTTCTCCAGTAATTAGTATAGTAGACTGTTTTTTGTAAAAGGTTAAGAAGTACAAAATTAAATGTAGGTATGGGTTGCTCATTGGTTGGGTCCAATCTTGCGGTCACATTCCAGTAGTTCCAATGGACTCAATGAACAAACACAAAACTTCCTGAAGTAGGTACATTTACATTTTCAACAATTTTCTCCTTCGAGTTGGAACGCGATATTCCTGGACTGACCAATGATAGGTATTATTTTCTTTGATCTGTTTTCTATTGATGTTTTGCTCTGGATATATAGAACTTAATTTGACAAATACATTCTTTGTTATTTTCGTATATAACTGTGATTTCGTCAACATTCACCTCCATTTCTGTTAAGAAACCAACAAGTTCCGGATAGCACATGAGGCATATTTCGCTTTGCCGATGACAAGGCTTCTTACAAATGTGGTCTATTTCCAGCTTTACCTACTTTTACTAATTGGAGTATCGGTCCGATCGAAATCGTAGTTTTATATTCACCCTTATCACAGAGTTCCTCGTAGAAAAGTTCCGAACGTAAGGCTCCGTTACGACTACGAATAAATTATAATCAGAAGGCCCGAAAGAAATAAATAAAGGCATTGCCACACACAAATCAATATTCCGAATTTCGGAATCCAGTTGACGTACTTCAAAATATGAAATTCAAAATAAATTAAATACCTATGAAGTTGCAGTTGTTGTTATGTTATTAAGGAAATCGACAGCGAAAACGTGCATCAAAAATATATAAGAAAACGTTAAAAGATGCATTCAATCCATTTGATTCTTCAAGTTTTTTGGATGTTGGATGCCATTTGTTGACGTATGACGTGTCCATCAGGACATCAATTTTAATTACAGTTTTTTCTAGGTCTGAAAAAGTGTGCATTTTATTCTGACCACCTGAATCTTAAATTTATTTTTTATTAAATATGTACTAGTTTTCTTAAAAACATGCCTTCCAATCTAGCCAAACGCCCAAACCTTCAAAAAATACTCCAACTACTTGCATCCTATGCGGGTGGACCGATGTTATTTAGGTCTTGTCTCACTTGGTCCCAATAGGCGTTCACTTCCCCCTTTTGATGCTTTTGTTAATTCTTGGGAAATTTCGGGACTTTTTTCTTACGAGGATGTCTCTGAATGTGTATTGTGTATGCATGTGGGTTCAGATTTTTTCTGCTCGATTATCTCGCGAACCACTAATGATATTGACATGTAATTGGTCTCATTCGACGCGAAATTGCTTGATTGAGAACTAATAGTTTTCAGCGAAATCATTTCGCGGTTTTTTAATAAGAATGAAAAAAACAAAAAAAAATTATTCCCATGTGTGGTCCTCATTCTGAAGAAGACATCGGGAAGGTAAAAGAAGCATTTGGAGCCCGGTAGTCTTCAAAGCAATTTATATGAAGCACAGCTCCGATCAAGAAAAATGTTCGTAGAAAAAACTATCAAAATTCCTATTCGTTCGGGGTTTGTGATGTCGATTTTACGAACTCCGAATTTCGTAGCAAATAATTTTATTACGACGGGACCTATGATACTTTTTTTCGGGATTCGTAGTACAAATCTACTACGTCGGGGCCTGTGATAAGGGTGATTGACTGGGTGAGGGTATGGCAATGCGACGGGTGCCGCGATTGCTCACGTCAGAGTTCAGATCAGGGCCCTATTGCACCAACGACTTTTCACTTTTGACTTTGCAACTTTTCACTTTTACTTTGCAAATTCTGTTTCACCAAACGCTAATTTGCAAAGAGGAAATTAATTTTTTGAAAAGTAAACAAAAAATCCTTCTTTGCAAATTTTGTTTCACCAACCGCAAATTTGCAAAGTGAAAAGTACTTTTCTGAAAAGTGAAAAGTTTTGCAAATTTGCAAAGAATTGTTTGATTTCGTTTCACCAAACGAAAAAACTTTGCACTTTGCATTTCAAATACTGAAAAGCTTTTCAATAATATGCAAAGCAAAAATTTTCTTTGCGGTTTGTGATAAGTTCGTTAATTTTGTTTTATATTCACTTTTATATATAATTTCATTATAATAGATTATTATCTAATATATAAAATTCTTCTGTCACAGTTTTAGTGGCCATACTCCTCCGAAATGGCTTGACCGATGTTGATGAAATTTTATATGTTTATTCAGTATCAGTAGGTATGAGAATAGGTTTATAAGTTATAACTTAGTTTTATACCGCTAATTGTTGAGGATGGCTCACCCACACTGTTTGTTTTTGCATTTCTTGGGCCGTTGTTTGTTTTTAATAATTTTGTGTGGTCTGTCATTAAGAAATACATTCAGTCCTTAATTTACAACTTCCTACCACTTTTTAAGAGCCACTTCTTACTCAGGTTTCATGAAAATTTCGTCGATTACTATTATTGTTTGTACATTGATCGCAGTAGTGATAGTGACATTAAAGCTTATTAATGTGAAAGGTAGGATTAATAATAAAAAATAAATAAACATGTTCTTACTATACTGTTTGTCATCATTGAAACGGCATTGTTTCCATATCACTGCCCTTATTCACATTCTTGCAACTATGTTTTATGCTCTTCACTTAACTACAAAACTATACATTAATAAGAGCTTGGAATGTTTGGCTCAGTAGATAGCGTGTAGAAGGTAGCGGGTAGTAGGTAGTGATTACCGGTTAAGCGGGTAGCGTGTGTAAGTTTGCAATCGTAATAAATTTAAAAAATTACTTTTTTATTTTTTACCACTTCCAAAACAAATAACTTTTTAGCGTTCTTATCAGTACGACTCATTTTGAAAATTTTGAAAAAAACGTGCACTATTAATATTGTAATATTCGGCTTGGTCCGACAATTAAAACTTACATTACATTACATTTCACAGTACTTCGCACATTAATGTAACGAACTACAGACACATACCAGCACTGGTGACTGAGACCATCGGCTGGGACAGAACAATACATTAATACAACAGAGAGAGACAGATAGACACATAGAAAGAAAGCACACATAACAGAAACTACGTGGCTTAGAGGAGGAGACTTAGATTTGTACTGTCTCATGTTATCGCACAGGTGGCCTCAGATAAGCTGGCGATTTTTGTAGAAAAAGAATGCTGCCGATGCTGGGGTTTAAACCCGTAGCGTTCGGCTTAGCAATCCACTACTCTATCCTCTGAACCATGGCCACCTGCAAGATTATTAAAACTTATTCACTCTTTAAATAAAACACAAGTTCACTTTATCCAAATCACTCACAAACTTATTTATTCAACACTTTCAATTATAACTTTGCAAACACAGTATCTTTACTTTATCTCAGTTCACAATCAACTAACTTGCTTTGCCGCCAAACGGCTATTTATATAACAAAATAATGGGTTCTAGAAACTACTATGGTTCTTGGAGAAGCTTGAATGTTCCAGAAGCTCTCCAAAATACTGGGATTACTTTTTTTAGGGGCTAACGTTCTTAATGCTAAACAAAAAGTTTCTCTTAATCACTAGGTATTGCCCCTCACAAGTGTTTACTACTACAATTAAACGATATTAGAGTTATAGAGATAAAGAGTAAGTAAAGAGAGTAAGAAAAGTGTGTACATTAAATATAGAAAGATATACAGAGCGTAAGAGATAATAAAGTATACACATTAGACATTACAATAGAAGGAGATACAGAGCGTATGAGATAAATAAAGTGTATACACATTACAATATCTATTTCTATGACATTCTGTCATTAAATTTTGTTTTTGCCATTTGCACTTTTTTATCACCAGTGGAGTTGTTTACTTTTTACTTGCGCCACATAGAATATAGTATGGCAAGTATTGAATTCGCAAAAATAAGTTGAGATTTTGATGAGATATGACATTACGACGATAGAGAAGTCGAAAAAAGTGGGTCCGGCTATTCCGTCAGTCTGTCTGTCTTTAAACGCATCTACAGCCTAAACCACTGCACTGGTCCAAGTTCAGACTTAAATGTATTTTGAAGATAAATATTTAAATTTAAATTTTTATTTATGAATTTTAATTACATGTTTTTATTTTTAATGTTTTTATGAGTTATTATTTGGAAAACAGGAGCAAGTTCGTACGAAACAGTTGTTCACATATTTTTTATATTCGTAATAACAAGGAAAAGAAGCCCAACCCTTATATTTGTTTTACTTTGCAACTTTTCAAATTAGGACTGAAAATGAAAAGTTACATTTTAAGTTGGTGAAACGACCACCCTTTTCACTTTGCAAAAAAACATAGAA
Organism: Sphaerophoria taeniata; assembly: GCA_943590905.1. Taxonomy (NCBI): domain Eukaryota; kingdom Metazoa; phylum Arthropoda; class Insecta; order Diptera; family Syrphidae; genus Sphaerophoria; species Sphaerophoria taeniata. The sequence goes on from OX016540.1 coordinate 269,590,004, forward strand.
ATTTGCCAAGTGAAAAGTCGAGAACTTTTCATTTTTAGTGAAACACTTTTTACTTTTACTTTGCAGAAAACTATTATTTTGCAAAGTTGCAAAGTGAAAAGTGAAAAGTTGTTGGTGCAATAGGGCCCAGAAGTAGACGAAAATGTCTCATTGTTCTGGAGCTCACAAGCTGTGATGTAGGTATACATTGACTGCTTATAGAGGGTTGTATTATGGCGCATTAATGGGCCGATTCGATTCCGAATTGAAGAAAAAACGGGCCAATTTGTTGACGAAAAAAAGTGCTCATGACAGCTAACCGGCTCACACCACATATTTGCTTGGTTTTTAAGCTAAATTTGTGTAATCTAACGATCACTACGTTACGTTACTTTTATGTTCCACATAAAACTTTCTTCAGTTCTTGAATATGTCATTAGCTGTTAATTAACAATTAGAACTCCAAATGTTAGATAACATCATCTCAATAGATTTACAACAAGTAAGCTCTGTTCGAAATTCAACGAATCTGTCAATTGATTTGGTTTTCTTGTCTTTTGCGATGGTTCAATCAGCTCCTTGCTTCTGCAATATCAAATATTGATAGTTATTATCAACCCCTCTGGATATTATCCTTGAATTGAGCGGTCACTTGCTAGATAATAGTAACTCCCATAACTGCTCATACAAATATGACTTTCGCAGAGCTAATTTTCAACAGAGAAACTATATGTATTAGATACATGGTGCAGGGAAATTACTCCACGGGAATCTGCTCCACATGGGAATTTACTCCACTCAAAGTGGGAATTTTCTCCACTTTTTAAAGTGGAATAAATTCCCAATACGAGTGGGAAATAACTGCATAATTGTGTGAGAAAGTAGTCCACTAAAAGTGAAAAGTGTGAGAAACAATATTATTGCACTTCTTATTAAAAAAAATTTCAGAATGTGATTTTTTTCTTTGAATTATAAAAAGTCTTAACTATAGATAGGACCATTTTTTTTTGGTGCAGGGAAATTACTCCACGGGAATCTGCTCCACATGGGAATTTACTCCACTCAAAGTGGGAATTTTCACCACTTTTTAAAGTGGAATAAATTCCCCCTGCAAGTGGGAAATAACTGCACAATTTTTTGGTGGAATTATTTCCCAGCATGAAACTGAGCTCTACAGGGTTTTACGAGGAATGTAAGTATAATTATAATGCAATCAATTTATGTGATAAATTCAACCAATTTATTGACTATGAACACAATTTTACAATTTTACAAATTAAACAATTATTTATTTTTCCGCACAGTCTAACTATGGTTGAACATAAGTGCCGAATTCTATTTTGGGACTACAAACCCACTATGGTGGGTCATTAGTCCTGAAATTAAATTCGGGGTTTCTTCGTGATAAGTTTTAAACATTTTGTAAGCCAATAAATTGAGTAGACAGTTTGAACATATTTTCAAGGTTTACATACCACATGCTCTAAGTCTATGTGACGTTAAGGAAACTCTTCCCCTTGAAAACGTTCTTCTGAACTTTGGTGTTCGGTGAGAGTAGGGCATTCTACAGGCACACGGTACTTGAACCCAGCTTCATCGTATTGCATCTTTTTGTCACCTAAAATAACTGAACTGTTTCTATTACATCAACAGATATGATTTTCACTGTTCAGTTTTCTTGCATCATGTGGATGCAGACGTAAGTAGGCACTATTTTTGCAATACTTAACCTTAACTCAGTCTCACATGTTTTAAAATATTATTTCAATAAAGGATTTGGAGCTTGAAACAAAAAATGAAGCAGGTACAATAATTGCAAGCGAGCGAAGCGAGCGGAAAAAATTTTGCCCAAAAGAGAATGAATTTGGGGTGTGAAAATAAAAAAATTCGCGCGAATTTTTTTATTTTCACACCCCAAATTCATTCTCTTTTGGGCAAAATTTTTTACGCTCGTTTCGCTCCCAACCAAACCAAAACGATTTTGAATATTCCAGATCGTCATAATCTCTAGAGTCTAGACCAAAGTGAAAAAAGATTTTTCAATGCAGCACCTGCTTTGCAGACACAAGCGTGCATTACAAAGGTGCGTGGTGGTTTCTTTTAAAAAGTAAAGAAAACGGCAGCAGTTAGTTTTGAAAAATGAATTGCTCTGTCAATTTTGTCTACAAATAGTAAAAAAAATGGTCCTATCTATTATTAAGACTTTTTATAATCCAAAGAAAAAAATCACATTCTGAAATTTTTTTTAATAAGAAGTGCAATAATATTGTTTCTCACACTTTTCACTTTTAGTGGACTACTTTCTCACACAATTATGCAGTTATTTCCCACTCGTAGTGGGAATTTATTCCACTTTAAAAAGTGGAGAAAATTCCCACTTTGAGTGGAGTAAATTCCCATGTGGAGCAGATTCCCGTGGAGTAATTTCCCTGCACCTATTAGATATATGCATGTATGTCTTTAGAGAACCAAGTGGTTTATATATCTCTTTTCAAAGAATTTAAAAGACTGCCATATGATTTTTGTTATGATTATATTGACACTATGGGTGATTCCTTGAAGCAAGACCCTAAGCAATTTTAGAATTTCGTTAACTCTAAAAGAAAATGTGATGTTATGGTTTACCCAGTTAATCCCACTTACAAAAATTTTATGTTTTATTACAGAGATCTGCGATGCATTCTTTATAGATAATCCCGTTGATGTATACAGGGTGATTCACGAGCGCTGTGCCAAAAAGCTAGAGCGTGTAGGTTGAGTTGAGACAAGAAAAAATCGTATGGGAGGGGGGGTCTATTCCCCCTGTTTAGCCGGGAGGGGCAATTTTCTGAAAAATTGACTTTTTTTCAAAAAAAAATATTTAAAATCAACGGCTTCATTTACAATACCGTGCTATATCTTTCTGAAAAGCCAAAAACTTCTTCTTTCACTTTCTTTTTAAATTAAATTGTTTTAACGAATAGTTTGAAAAAAAAAAAAAAATTTCAAACTTAAAATTTTCAAAAAAAAAATTTATGTTTTTAAGTACTAATTTTGTTTTAAAAATTCAATGTATTTGTTTATTTTTAGTCGAAAACAGAAAACCGGATGCAAAAATGTCTTTTCGTTTTTGAGAAATTAAGAAAAAACCAAATCCACTTTTTTTCTAAAAAAATCTTTTTAATGAACAAAATGGTTAATCCAGGGATAATGTAATACTTTTCTACTTTATTGAGTCCTCCATAAAACTCCAATTACAAAACACTAAATTTATAAAATAAACCAATTTGGTTTAAATTTGGTTTTTTATGAATTTCTCAAAAACGAAAAGACATATAACACGGTACTGTAAACGAAGCCGTTGATTTTTAATATTTTTTTTACAAAATAAGTCAATTTTTCAGAAAATTGCCCCTCCCGGCTAAACGGGGGAAATAGAGCCCCCCTCCCATACGATTTTTTACTTGTCTCAACTCAACCTATACGCTCTAGCTTTTTGGCACAACGCTCGTGAATCACTCTGTATATTGATTTTTTTTTTATTTTTTGAAAAATGTGGCAAACAAGTCACGTTTAATTAATAATGTCCCGATTGAGTTCGATCAAGTCCTGGTAATTTAAACTTAACCTCTAAGTAAAATAATCGAACTATCTTTGCAACTTGAAAAATGTCCATGCGTCTGGAAGATTTTTAGGTAGTCATTTAGGACCACTTCTTTTTACTTCATCTATAAATGATGCACGGTTGTGTTCAAAGCAGTGAAATTCTTATTAAGAAAATTAAATTTACCAATACTCTGCAAAGAAACGAGCAACTTATGGGTAATGGGTATTATATGTAAAACTATGCAAATATACGCACCTACTTTCTCGTGTTTTTAAAGTGAAGGACCTTGGGGTTCTTTTTACACGAATCTCTGTTGAGCTAATCAACTACATTGTTTTTGAAGCAAATTCTATGCTGATGGGGTTCGTGAAGCTTCTGTCAAGAGAATTTCTTGATCCTAAAGGGCGACGTTAGGAAAACTTCTTTGAGAAGTGCAATGATATAGTTTTCCTTTTTCAACTAATCAGCGTCACAGATACACCCGCACCAGACCTTCTAAGTGAAATACTTGTTAGATATCGGGGAGGAGGCTATCACCTTCGCAGCATCGATCTAATTAAAGCCCCAAGACAGAGCACTAATAACGGAATACATGACCCCTTGACACGGATGCGTAGCCTCTTATTGATCTTCATATTAATAAGATTAAATTAAAGACTAGGTATACTTAAAACCAGTATAGGGCACGCTCTTATATTTTTGTTGTTGTCTTTTTATGTTTTTTTTAATTGTTTGTATTTGTAGATATAATTTTTGTTGTAAGTGTTCGTTTGTTTTAAATTGCCTACTAAACCACTAACACTGCACTTCGCTGAGCTGGTTTGTAAATGCAATTTTCTGGGCTTAAGACTATTGGTCGTAAGATATTGCTTGCTATAAGCTTTCATCGACTTTATCTGATAGTGTGAAAAAAAATCGATTGACGGATTAAAAAACGCCCTTAAAATAATTTGAGTGATTTGTGGAAAGAATTATTGTCCGTATTTCGGTTTTCGGGACAAACATACGTTTTTCCTACAGAACCATTTTGTATGCGTAGGTTTGGTAGTGACGAATGAAACGAATAACGGGATTTGTACAAGAGTTACGTTCGGTAGGTTCCTACTGGTTATTAAAGGAGATGCTTCTATTAAAAAATAGTCAACAACCGTCTCCCCCCCCCTCCCCCCCTCAAAAAGTTCAGTTTGGTTGCAGAAACGTTAAAACCTATTTTCAATTGCCTCGCAGCTTCCTATTAAGGTATAAACATGATTTAATTCCAATTCACCTTGCAATGAAAATCTACCTCTCAAAGGCCCATTTGAAATCTTATTAGTTTATAATAGTTCCAAGCACAGTCATCTCCTTGAAATCAATTACAAAATGAAACGTTAACAAATCATACTGCTCCAATTCGACAGCGCTTCTCAAAATTCTGCAGTCATGATAACTTCTCGCTTTGTGGATATTAAAAATGTGGCATACCTACCTCTCAAAATTGCAATATCTGGCCAACATTGGAATGCATTTTCCTTTCCTGATCCCAATGCCGAACACCAGACGAAGCTCTGAGCAAAAGTGAATCTCAAATCGAATTGAATCGAATGCGCGCACCGGTCGGACCTCAGGAGCCAGAGCGACATGATCACATTATAATGAGATATGCTCGCGCGACCAATTTCTGCTGCATTAATCATAATTCCCAAACTGACCGTGCCTTTATTTTTCTTCCTTTTTTCTGCCTCTTCGGATTGTTGTTTTTGTTTTTGGATACGATTGGATGGACGAAAGGTCCCTGTAGCCAAAGTCCAAATCCAATCCATAAAAATTACATAAAAATCGCCTGCAGCGAATTTAATTGCGAATTCGAAATAAATTTGTCGTCGTCTTTGTTTGGCCCCTTATCATGACCGAATGCAAAAGGGTCAAGGCGGGAAGATCCAATCAAAGGGCTATACCTGTTGCTGCCTGCTGATGGCATATATGGGAATATCCAGCTTGGAGTGCAATATTAATCGAAATAGCGAGCTGGCATCTGGGCACAACAGTACAACAGTACGGCATTTCCGTGCAAATCTTATTCCATTAAAGCCATATCCGAGGGGGTTCACAATATTGCAGTTTAATAATAATATTCCACTGATCATGAACCCGTTCACAACTTTTAAAAAGTCTCCAATGACGAAGGTTTCGATTTTGTTCCAATAATAAATTTCCATGAGCGTCAGGGAGCTTAGGCTTAGGTCTTATTTATAGTTAATCACTCAGACTTTTTGTTGACGAAAAAATCGGTTATTCCCACAAGCGGCAAGCTCTATATACATATATATAGCGCTATCAAAAAATCAAGAGTTGAGAAAGAAGAAAGAGCAGTGCATATCAGAACAGAAATCCATCATAAGTTATTCAGAAGCTCTTCAATTTCAATTTCAATTTCAATTTTTATTTCAAATGGTGTAATACTACGTTTTCACCTACCCTAAATCCGAGATTTAGCGAAGAAGATTTAAAATAAATCTCGAAGTGTTTTCACTGGCCCAATAAGATTTAGCTTGTCTTTTGCAAGATTTATTTTCCCGTTATATTTATGACATTTCACAATTCACAAAAGGAAAAAAGGATTTCATAAAAATAAAAACTTATTTTTTTTCAATTTTTTGCAAATTTTGTTAAATGAATGGTATTGAAACATTTGTTGACTCTACAAAGCAGTGCTGTTGTAATTAGCAATGCTCTTGATAGACGAATTCATACATATAAGAAAAAACGTCAACAATTCTTATTAAATATTTTGCGAGCTTGGAATGGATACCCTGGATGTTGGCCCTGGATCGTTGGACATGGAGAGAACAATTTCTTCAACGTTATCAATATCAGCATATCTTCAATCGTCAATGTCTGAGAAAAAGGAAGCCCTTAAATGAAAAAAGAAAAAAATTCAATGAAACATACAATAAAATAAAACAATTGTTTTGCCAACCTCCAACGCTTTCTTCCACCAAATCTGTCAAATCGATTGTCAAGAAAAAAAAGACATTCAACTGAATGAGTTCCCGAAATTAGGTATGTTTGATTCGTTATTACAGCATGGAATCATTCAGCCTGGAATCATCGAGGAGATTTATAGAAGATTTATTTTAAATCTCCTCGTAAGGAGATTTAAAATTTGTATGGTAAATCTCGAGATTTAGAAGAAGATTTAGCTCTAAATCTCGAAAAAGGTGATTTAGGTGTAGGTGAAAACGTAGTATAAGAATAAGACTGAGTCTTTTATAGTACCTTTAATACAGGACAAAATAAAGTTATGTTATTAATAAGTTAATTTCATATATGAACTTACAATTTTTAAATACAAAAAAACAAAAGATAAGTTATAATATATACAAAACAATAAAAGGCAAGAAAAATTACACTTAATCAAGATTAAATATTTTTATTTTCAATTTACTATTTGTATGTTAGTTGAATTAATATATTCAAAAAGTGTTTTTTTTAAATTGTATAATTCCTACAATTTGTTTTAAACTTACTGGCAAAGAATTCCAAAGTTTGATGGAATATACATAAAATTGTCTAGACGAATTCAAATACGTACATAAAGGTGTAATATAACTGCAGCTTTTCAAATAAATATAGCGCAGTTTTTCTTTGAATTATTTTATGCAAGAATATGCAACATCTCGTATCTAGGAACTGTTCAAAAGTACATCCAAGGACTAATTGATGGTATTGAGAGACATGGTCGAATCTACTCAGACTAAAAATATACCGAATTATACTATTGAAAGCAACAAGCAATTTATGAAGTGAACGAGAATCAAGCTTAGCGTAAACTACTGAACTATTCCCTATAATAGGCAAAAGCAACGATTTACTGATTTTCAATTTGGTTTCAGTAGGTGTACATAAGGTAGGAAAACATATTCACCGAAAATGCGACCTATAGAAGTATTAATATGATCGTTGGCTGACAGGGAACTATTTATTTTAAAACGAAGACTACACTGAAAAAAATAACCGTTGTCATATTGACAATTACTGGTTGTTAACCGAAAATTGTCATATTGATCAAAAAAAGTTTCAATGTGATGTAAATTTTCAAAAGTCGTCTCAAAATCTAACAACTTGATAGTAAATTGGACAATTTGAAATTTTCAATATCTTGTTGCTAGTTTGAAAATCAAAGTTGTAACACCTGAGATGATCAATAAGAAGATAATGGTTGTCAATATGAAAACCTTAGGATGTCCGTCAGTTAATTAAGAACTACAATCATCATTTGTACAACAATGATTATCAATATGATTACTACCTTAATGCAACAAGTGCATTGAAAATAAAATCATCAAATTGACAGTTGCAGTTGTTAATGTGATGACTGAATTTTACCGGCATCAAATTGAAAACTAGAGTTGCTATATTGATAATTTCGATTGTTACAATATAAATCAAAATAAATAGAAGTAAACAAATAATAAATAAGTTCTTTAGCAAAGACTTTTCGTTGACAAAGTTTTCGTATTGAAACCCATGTTGTCGATATGATGATGGAGTTTTTTTGTTATCGAAATATGACGAGATCTAAAATGGAGCTTTATTTTCAAGACGAAATTGGAATAATTTATGGAAATAAAGCCGCATCTTACTTGGAGGAAATAAGTTCATATTTACAAAAAAAAAAACTGACCACATTCTTCCCAGAGGAAGTTATTGTAATTAATGGGACCGATTTTGTGAAGTCACAAGAACCAAATCAACCCTTTTTATCATGATGTCTGTGTCTTAGTTTTTTGACCTCCATTAAAAAACCGCTAAACCGATATTGCTCAAAACCTAAACAGCTTTAATAAGGCTGAGTGGTTCGCGAGATAATCAAACACATACGCACACATGAACATACGTACATACATACATACAGACATCATGATGAAAATGGAGATATGCAATAACTGGATATTCACAAAATCAGCCCCATTACAATAACTTCCTATGTGACGTTGAAAAACGGTTCTATGAGAACCGTTTTGGAGCAATACAAAAATAATTTGTTTATACTAAAAACATCAGTGTTCCGAAAAAAAAATTACAAGGATGTTTTAAGAAAATGGTAGTTGCCGTTTTTAAGAACATTGAAACCAACATTAATAAATAGGATTTTTCGAACTATTGTTGTTTATGATTATGATAATGATCATAATTTTAATGCATAAATGACGAGTTTTTGTTTTTTAATTTAATTTTTCAAAACTACCCTCTAAGTCGAGTATTGAAAAATATGGTCATCAAATTGACAATTATTGTTTTTAGTATGAAAATCGATTTTATCTTGAATTTATTAAGAACAAACAAAAACAAACGATAAATTGCTTATGCCGTTATCAAAATTATTGTATTGACAACCATAATTGTCAAGTTGAAACCGCAGTAGTCATTGTGATGCTTTAACCGTTTTTAAAAATCATATTTACAATTGCTGTTGTCAGTACGATGATCGACCACATAAGGTTTTCCTATTGAAAACTATGGTCATCCAATTGACAATTATTGTTTTCAATAAGAAAATAGAGTTTATCTTGAATTGAACAAGTAATGTAATCCTCATTTAGTAGTTGTGCATCAAGTCAATCAGACTTTCGTGAGTGAAATGTAAAAAAGAAAGAAACAAAAAATAAATCAAGAGTTCAATAATCAAGAGTTAAATAGTCGTCTTAAACAATTTAATCCCAAGCAGAATATTGTTATAGGTAAGGTAATAAATAAAAACCTGTTCCTATTAAATATATAAATAGCGAGTGGCGCGGCAGCTCTTGCAGAGCCAAGACCTAAGTGGCTTACTCTCATCAACAATTCTCTGGGTGCGTGTGAAGAATTGAGGAGACCTACAATTTAACGCCAACTCCGAACGGGTAAGTTTGAGAAGCACTTTTTTCATGACTGATACTCTTGAAAGTTTTGTCAGTTTTTTCCGTGAAAGATGAAATAAAAACTATGGGCACGAGTAGGAATCGAACCCACGACGTTCTGCTTAGCAGCCAACGCACTTACCAACTAAGCTACGGGCAACTGCAGATAAGTACGAATTGGACACTCAAAACACACAAAAGAAGCGGATTTTGAGAAAGGTAAACTACTTATTGATTCTTAACAGAAGTAATTCTAATTGTTTCTTTTAAAATTATTATAGATGAAGTTATTTTGCGAGTACTTAAAAGTGTGCACAATTTTCTTATTCCAATGAAGTACCACCAAAGGAAAACCACCAACCAACACCAGCACTAACTCCAAATACCAGCACCAACACCAACTTCAACACAAAAACCAAGCTCAACACCAACATCAACACCAGTACCAACCTCAACATCAACACAAACACCAAGGAACACCAACACCAGCACCAAAACCAACACCAACAACAGCACCAACACCAACACCAGTAAAACCATCAATAATAACACCAATTTCAGTATCAACCACAATACCAACGCAATCACAAAAACCAAGTTCAATACGAACTCCAGCACCAACACCATAACCGACACCAGCATCATCACCAACCAACATCAATTCCAACTACAAAACCAAAACAATTGCAAAAACCAAGTTCAAATGCAACACCTTTTATTAAGAATTATAATGTAAGTATTTTCATAAGAATTAAATGTATGTATATTGTATATTGTATTTGTACGTTGACATAGTTGTAATAATAAATAATTAAACATATTCCAAAAACCTAGATCTGCCTTATATTTTAAACAATTCTTGCAACTCATATTTCAGAAAAAGGGATGTCTTGGATACGAAAGCGGTAATCTTATTGAAAATCGAAATTTTAAAGTGTATCATAATGATTGTAATATTGCAAACCAAACAATTTTGAAACTTTCAAATTAGCAACCACAGTGTTCAATATGACAACCGAAGTTTTCATATTAACTACCGTGGTTTTAAATTGGTTTACTGTGTTTTTTAATATGACTACTGCGGTTGTCAATTTGAAAATCGTGGTTTTCAAATTAACAAGAATGATTTTCAATCTACCAACCACTGCTTTCAATTTGACAACCGTAGTTTTCATATTAACTACCGTGGGTTTAAATTGGTTCACTGTGGTTATCAATGTGACTACTACGGTTGTCAAGTTGACTACCGTGGTCTTCAATTTAAAAGTAATGGTTTTCAATAAGCCTTCCTCGGTTTTCAATTTGATAATATGGGTTTTCCAAATGACTACTGCAGTGTTTAATACGACTACCATAGATTTCAATATGACAAGCATGGTTTTCGATTTGCCAACGCAAATTATCAATGTGACAATCCCGGTTTCGAATCATGAAATTGAAAATTTTAAATTGTCATATTTACTACTGCGGTCATTGGTTGTAAATTGACAACAAAATTGTCAGTTGAATGTAAAAAATTATCAATATGACTGCTGTTTTTGGTTCAGTGTATAGAAACAACATTTTTAAGCTCAATACGGAATTGGGATTCGCACACAGGTGGAAGATTGGTAGTATCAAATTTATGTTTAGAAATAGAAATGATTTGAGATTTTTCTGGGGCTCTTAGAAATTAGGCCCCAGGAAATAAGGCCCCAAAAAAAATGAAAAAAGGCCCCAAAGCTTATACGCAAAACAACAACAAAAATAAATTGCATTTTATTCGGGCATAATTTCACTTATTGGGGCCTTCTTTCATTTTTTGAAATTGGGGTGTTATTTCATTATGAAATACGACCCCAATTCCAAACAATGAAATAGGACCCCAAAACATTTTTTGGGGCCTAATTTCATTTATCAATTTTTGTATTTTTCTTTAACTATAAAAACGTTGCAGGAGGGCAGCATGCCCCCCCATTAATATTCCACTGTTTTTTTATCATCAATCTGTGAAAAATCGAATGTTGTAGCAGCAGATTGATGATAAAAAAATCAATCACTTCAAATTCACCCTTTTACAAATCAAATTCACCCTTTTACAAATCAAATTCACCCTTTTACAAATCAAATTCACCCTGTAGCTACTTATAATGAACATTATGGTTAACAATATTACAAATCAGGTGCATTTTGGGAAAATTGTGTCGCATAAACCCTTCATTTTAAGTACTGGGTGAATTTGATTTGTAAAAGGGTGAATTTGATTTGTAAAAGGGTGAATTTGAAGTAAAAAAAACTGTACACTATGCAAGTATTTGTATGAGTTTGGGGTGTTATTTCATTTCTAAAAATAAAAACACTAGGAAACAAAATATTGGGGCTTTATTTCATTTATTTCTTGGGGCCTTTTTTCATTTTGTTGGGGCTTTATTTCCACATTAAAAATGGGGCTTTATTTCAATATGAAAAATCACGCAATTTTTGGGGCTTTATTTCATTTTATTATTTGGGGCCTTATTTCCAGGGGCCTAATTTCTAAGAGCCTTTTTCTGGGTTAAGTGTTTGTTAAGCCATTACAGAGAGTCCATTTATAAATCTCTTGCAAATCTTCATTCATTCGGCAAGTTAAATCCTCCAACAGGTTAAATGGTCGACATAGATACATTAGAACATCATCTGCATAGAGATGCAACATGACATTTTTACAAATAAGTGGAAGGTCATTGATAAACAGACAAAACAAAATAGGACCTAAAATTGAACCCTGAGGAACGCCAGCAACCAATTCAATGAAGTCAGAGGAAATGTCACCAACTTTTACTCTTTGACAACGATGTGTCAAGTAATTTCCAATAAGACGGACAGAACTTCTACTGAAACCAATATACAAATAGAGTTTTTTACTCAGAATACTGTAAATCAAATTGGATTCTGATATCGTCAAGTACTTTTACCATCGCCGTAGAGCAGCTATGCTCAGCCCGAAAGCATGACTGTACCGGAGATAATAAGTTTTGACGCCGTATGTGGTCAGTAATCTGGAGAGATAACACTTTTTCAAAGACTTTCGACAGGAAAGGCAAAATACTTAAGGGACGGAAATCCGCACTGCTTAAAGGATTGTTTTTCTTAGGTACGGGGATGACATTTGCACGTTTCCAACATTGTGGATATGAAGAGGTCGTGATACAGAAATTAATAATATGGGTGAAAATCGGTATGATTTGTGGTACTATTAATTTGACAAAACGAATTGGAATTCCATTTTCACCAATAGCATTGGATTTCAGAGAGAGAATGATCATGACCAATTCATTTTCAGAAACTACTTCAAAGTCGAATTCTGTGAAAACTTCATAAAGAGCTAAATTTATACATAAAATTAGATGCTTGTAAGTTATTGGCTACAAAACTTTTATTGAGGTCATTAGGATCAGGATAGTCGTGCACTACTTCATTTCTACCAACTCCAAACGCACGTAAGCTATACTCCAGAACTTCTTAGAGGATTGGTTAGGACTAAGTTTTGATTCAAAAAATTTCTTTTTAGCTCTGCGCGTTGCATACGTAGAGTAATTACGAGCACAACAAAAAATCTCCCAGTTCATAGTTGTAGAGTTATGTTTATATTTTGCGTAAAGCTTTCGACGGTTTTTGATAGCATTGAGCACTTCATTTGTAAACCAAGGATAGTTCTTGGTTCTAATGGAGACAGTTTTCAACGGGACATGTTTAAGGAAAAGTTCTAGCAAAAAATGTTGAAACAAGTTCACAACATTATACAAGCTATAACAAATATTCCATGGGCAATTGAAAGCATCAACTTGTTGTAAGCTTTCAATAACAGCTTTGAAGTCACGAAATTGAAATGTAGACGAAGTTAAGGTGTTAGAAAAATCATTGTTATAAGTGCAAAAGAGTAAATCATGGTCAGATATTCCTTCAATAGATAGTTGGGCAATTAAACAAACGTTTAACAAATAAGACACTTCGCTGATATTTCACTAAGAATTGAAAATAGGGGTTCAGCTGAAAAATATCTACTTGGATTGTAAACCACACCTAATAAACATTTAGTGTTACCATCAGAAACCTCTAAAAGCAAAAATTCAATCCCAGCGTTGTCAGACTTGGCAATGATTTTCTTCTTACTTCTTCCTCATGATGTATTTCGGTAAACATGTCAACCATCTAGAGATCGCAAGATTGCCGTTTGCAGCAAAAAAGATAAGTCAGAAGCAGAACCACCCGCCATAGATCATTCAATGATATGCTCAGATTTATCGGTAGAGGCGCAATGAACGGGCAAAGGAGGAGGAAAATACTGCAGCTGTAAGAACGATAACAAGTGAAAGGTATCAAGGACAAAGAGAGCTTGTGTCATTCCTCAACCACCTCATATTGGCAATATCTCTTTCGCGGTAGTAACTGAAGGTGAACTCTGAGGGATTTGGTTGCCATTTGCAAGATAATTGAAACTTGAAGGTTAAGAAGGTTTATTGTCCAAAAAGCCAAAAAGCAACGCTCATTGCAACTACTTTGAGCAGAAACACCGATAATCGCCAATCAAGACAATCTCGTCTCCGAGTGTCCATGTTGAATGACTACCAGAAAGGCTGAATTTCCGTTACAAGTACGAGCACAATGTAACTGAATATGCCAAAGGTTGAGCCCGATAGAAGACAGCAGTACCTTTGAAATCTTACATGAATCTATGATCCCGGTTTTCTTCCAAAATATTTCATGTATGCCTTCTCGTAAACATTCTTTCTTGCTCAAAGCGACTTGTAAAAATAATGTAGATCAACAGTAAACCTTTAACCTCATAGTCAAAATGTAAATTCGTTTTCCTTGAACATTTAATTATTATCATAACAACCCATCGATACCTAAACTCACCCTTAGCAAATCCAATCAAATAAACATCGAATTGAAGTGAACATGAAAAGTCACAATGGCAACTTGGTTAACATGAAAATAAAATCATTCTTTCTCTAAAGTACCGCCTCCTGTCAATGTCTGCGGCCAATCATATGTCAGGCCATATTGAAAACTGGGCAGCTCCAGAGATGAAACCACCACCACTCTACCCTCATACGAGCGAACACAACACATCGCCGTCATCGTCATCATCGTCGCATGAACCATTTTACTTAAACCAAAAGTCAATACGAGACAGCGACTATGACGATGAAGCCGCAGCGAAGGCAACAAAAAAGACGATGATGCATACGACAAGCCGATTGTCGCTGATGAGAATGGGATGGATGTGCGCGCCGCGCACACACGTTCTGTCAGTCGGTGGTCGGTGGTCTGCGTCTGACCAATATTTAAAAAGCGCGCTATGTCAGTCACTCCTCACTCTCACACTGATGTGGGATGATGACAGGGAGAAAGAGAGAGAAAGGCGTATGAATGAGTGCGTGTGATGGAAATGGAAATTATTGACAGAATTCTTCGGTTCGGCTAGTTGCCGTTGGAATCGCTGCTATCGGTAAGGAGTTTTTTTTGTATTGCTTCTAAGCGGCTCTAATTTATGAAATCACGCAAAGGGGAAGATTTGGAGTTTTGTGTTAGGAGTTTGACGCGGAACTGGATATGGACAAACATATGGTGTTGCTAAATTGACAACTGCATGGCGATGGTGATAAATTTGATGCTTCAGATAGCTTTGTTAGACAGAACAGAGGACGATGCATGGCAGTAAAATTCATTGCTGAAAGTTTTGAAGGTTGAAGCTTAGATTTTGGTTTCTTTGACTAAGGTAAATGAATTGAGGAAACATTAACATTTTGGCAATTTAGATAGACTTTTCTTTCGGGCATTGTTTTTTTTTTTTTAGACTATAGCGGACACCTTACACAAGAGGAATGTAAACAAAAACTTTCGTAAAATATTTCGTTTCTAGTACCTACCTAACGCTTTAACATTTCTCAAGCCCTTCCCTTGCTATAGATAATTCCAATTGGAACTCTTAATACAGATATACAAAGAAATAATTCAGATGTTGTTATTAGCACCTAAACAGAAGAACGAAGAAAGTTAAGAGATGTAAGTAATTAAACAATGATTGAGGGTGCTTCACCTTTTCGCACATTTAAATTAGGTACATTATGACTGTAACAGTAAAACTGCATTTCTTATAAAGAATATTTCAATAGGCGCTGGTAGATTTTGGCGCCCCGTGGCGGCCATTTTGGTTTGGTGACATCTGTCAAATCTTTTGTTTATTATTCAGTTACTTATGCTTATGCCAAATCATCATGGCAAGTTACACAATTGAACAGCACGTTCAAATGATAAAACTTTATTATCAAAATGAGTGTTCGTTAACGTAAACGTTGCGCGCATTGCGCCCATTTTACGCTTGGGCTTGGTGGCCCTTCACCAGTGTACTCTTCAACGTTTGGTGACCAAATTTGATTTGACCTTTTCAATACACAATCAGTTAACACCCGTACGTTCAAGGAACGCAAGATCAGCCGAGAACATCACATCGGTCTCGGTCTGTGAAAAAGTACAGCAGAACCCCAGGCAGTCTATTCCTCGCCGTGCACAAGAACTCGGCTTTTCGCAGACTTCAACTTGGTGAATTTTGCTTCGGCACTTGGGCCTACACCTATTCAAGATCCAACTAACCCAGGAGCTCAGAGCTCATGACCATAGACAACGCCGGCCGTTTGTTCGCTGACTGGGCTTCGAATCATATCTTCCCGCCCTTATTGAAAATCCCTTTAGTTTGTGTTCCTTTTCACATATAGGTTAATATCTTTTTGTGGTGCGTTTTGCATATTTTTGTGCAACAGAACATAAAATATGAAAAACCGACGGCATTAACATTGTTTCATTTCAAATCAACGATTGGAAAGTAATGTGTAGGTATTAGGGTAAGGCGAGGAGGTCTCGACATGTAGGAGGTTTCATCAAACTCAAATTTCTCGCTTATTTGAAATTTGACTGAAATGACAATATCCTATATCCAACGCCAGAAAGCATGCCTTACTATTTTTCCTCTATACCGCTCAGTTACTGTCAGTGTATAACAAATTAACTCGGGTATTGTTTCTTGTGAAGAGCAGATGTAATTTTGTTTCGTAAGTTCTTAAGTGATATTTTTTTTGTATTAAGTTTTTTTAAAGTGCTGTGTTGATAATAAAGTAAACTAAATAAATGTTTTTTCATAATTATAACCATTAGACGTAAATATTAAGGTGAACATTTTCTGAAGAAATTTATAAATTTGCACGTGTTAAGGAGGTTTCGACATGTTTTTCCCTTTTTTATATTAAAACTTTATAAATTTTCAGTAAAAATGCCAAATATCTATAAAAAAAAGAATTCTTGATTTTTTTTATAAGGAAATTAAAATACTTATGAAATTTTTTGGTAAGCAACATTATTATGACATTGCATATAAACGCGTTGACAAAATTTCCAAAAAATTGGTTGAGCCGTTTTTGAGAAATCTAGAAAAGAGTGTTTTAAGCCCAAAAGGTACTACAAAAATGGATCTCTTTTCCGATTTTTTTGTTGTTGAAGAATATTATTTTAAATAATATCTTGGAATGCAATATCACAAAGGATAACGTTAAGTATGATTGTGCAAAACTTTAACAAAATCGGTAAAGTCGAAGTGGAGATATACGGGAATAATCAGAAAATCAGCCGCAAAGTCCCTAGTATTAGAATCTACTTCGATACAGGGCCAGTAAGGGGTATAGATAAAAATCTGAAAAAATTAGAATTTTTTTTTTTATTTATTTGGGGACGATTGAGCAGATGTCTTCATTAATTTTCGAAAAAAAAGCAAATAAGAACCACCCTAATATATATAAATGTTCTTGTGTAACCTAATAACTCGCAAACGACTGGACGGATTTGGCTAATTTTGTTTTTATTTTGTTCGAGTTAGTCTGTAGATGAAACTTAGGTAAAAAAATTTAAAATTACTAGCGGACCCGGTACGCTTCGCTGCACAGACAATCTTCTGTGAAATTTTCATGGTTAATACTGTTGTATTCAGTGATGATTTCTGTGAAAAAAAGAAATGGAAAAACCTCATGGAAGAGTGGGAAAATTGGAAAAACCAAACAAAGGTCGGGAATAAGATTTTTTGCTTGGAAAATTTTTTGTTTCAAAATGGGTTTTCAAATGGAAAAATGAAATTCCTTGGTGAAAAACTCGGAAAACTCATTCGTTTTCAAAGGGAAAACAATTATTGGAGTTGCTCTGAAGGGTCGCGAGACGAAGTTCGCGGGTTCAGCTAGTTAATTTATAATTTAGAGACTGCTTTTAATAACTTAAAAAAAATAAAATTTACTTTATTTAAATAAGAACTAAAATTTGATTTAGAGCCAATTGTTCAATCAGCGAAACTGGCAATTAAGCTTATAAGAGCTTTTTTCGTCAGATAAAGTCTATCTGACGATTAAAAAATCCAATTTTTTATTATCTGTCTAATAAACAATATCTGCTTTTTTATCTGACGATTGAAAAATCGGCTCTTAAATTTATTTTTTAATGACTGAATTTCTTGTTTTTGGTTTTTTTATACGTTTTATTGTCGTTTTGTTTTGTTTTACTATCTCTTGTTTTATTGCTTTTATAAAGATCATTTAAACCAAAGAAAAAAATATGTATATTTGTTTTTGTTTTTTAATATATCTTTAAATATTTTTCGAACTGTCGGAACCTCCTATGCCATGATAAAACCTCCTACTTAAATGTCGGAACCTCCTACAGAGTAGGATGTTTCGTCACTTTTTCTTCTTTTATAAATTAATAATAAACTCTGATATGGCAAGTATTTCAAGTATTAAAAATTGTTTTTGTATAAGCTTAAACCCCAATAAAGTTAATTTTATGTAAATAGAACTTTGTTTGTTAAAGCAAGTTCTAATTTTTTGACAATATCCGTTAACGTGTCAGAACCTCCTCGCCCTACCCTATGTTGGCCAATTTTAATCAAACCAAATTTGAAGAATCTTGAACATGTCACAAAAATTTGCTTAATGATTTTATTTCGCAGGGAATCGTTTTCCGACCAGCTTGGTTTCTGCTCCCAAAGTAAAGAAGAATTTGAAACAGTACTTTAACAGCTAACAATATCAACTTTTCCGTAGTCATTGCTGTTCCGATAAACAGTCGAAGAATATGGTTAGCCTTAGCGAGCCACTTAGAACCAAGGGACATTTTTCCGGGTGATTTTTCAGCTAGGTCTCGGGGCAACTACCGTTCAAGACCGCTGTAATGATTCTAAATAAATAAAGTTGGTCAGAAAGAGCTAAGGTTCTTCATGTCCATTATCGGCAGCGACTCTCTTGCAATACCTATGTATTAAATTTAACGAACGTGCGTCGTTTCCTCAAAATTGTCTAGATCTTTTCTAATCACCGAAGTCCCGAAGTTACTCCATATTCAAGTAAATATCAAACTCAAACAGACGCATTATCCCTCCAAATATTCCAACACCGACATTAGGCGTGTTTTTTTGGCATCGCTATCTGCAGCCAAATACGATTTCCCAAAAAAACGTATCCGCAGTTGCCCATCCGCAGCTGTTTTATTTTATTTTTAAGTTGGTATTTGGTTTTGCTTTCGCATAAGTTTTTGACATTTTGGAGGTATGTTCGTAGACAAATAAATAAAACAATAATAAATGTTCAGACAAATGTCAAACAGAGAAGAGTGTTTGAAAGTGCGTGTGCTTGTACCTACCTATGTGTGAATTTTGATAAAAATCGAGATTCAGATTTTTGATTCTCGAATCCATTTTTTTTTTGAATCTCAAG
This sequence comes from Sphaerophoria taeniata, assembly GCA_943590905.1. Taxonomy (NCBI): domain Eukaryota; kingdom Metazoa; phylum Arthropoda; class Insecta; order Diptera; family Syrphidae; genus Sphaerophoria; species Sphaerophoria taeniata. The sequence goes on from OX016540.1 coordinate 269,609,221, forward strand.
TCTCAAATAGATCAGGAAATCTGAGATTTTTCCACTTTTTCCTCACTTCACCAACTCTTTTAGCTGTCAGATTCACAAATTTGACTTAGGTACTCTTATGACTTTGTGAAATTCGAACGAATTTCCTTGATTTTGATGAAAATTCGTCCGAATTTCGTAAAGTCATAATGATAATGAAAAAAATAAAAAAAATTTAAAAAATAAACAAATTCAAAAGAACAGAAAAATAAGAAAAAACAAAGCTTTCCTTAAAATTGAAAAAAAAAGTGTTTCGTAAGTTTGATTGATCGAAACAGAGAAACGGTTAATCGTATCGATGTGAAATTTTCACCAAAATCAAGGAAATTTTATGAGCTTTAATAATTAAGCCTCAGATTAGTTGTATCACTGAAAACCACAAAATAACTGTAGTTTTTATGAAAAAGTTGAAAAATACGTATTTTTTTATAAATTGATAGAAAAAATCGAAAAAAGCAATATTTTAATTTTTCAAAATGTTTTTGTGTAGAAAATTTAACAAATTTTTCAAATCTGCCTTTATTTTTTTGTAAGTCAATATTTAGCAGAGTTATTAGGGTCCAAAGTCAAAATTGTGTTTTTGCATGTAAACCCATTTTTTGATTAGAAAAAAAATCGTAGCGATCTGAACCAAACAGTGAATTATAGCCAACAAAATTCTCAAATTGAATCTTAGATTGATTGGATTGAAAACAAATTTCCGTTCATTTTATGGAACCTCAAAGTTTATTTTTTTTCGATTTTGAAACTGAGTGAACATTTTTTTCGCGCAAGCAAAAACGACTAACGGTACTTTTTTAACTCAAAATAATTTGAAAAGAAAAAATGATAACCTTTGAAAAACTTTTTATTTCACTTCAATCCGACTTTTTTCTACTGAGATACAGCCTTATAAAAATCCACTCCATTTTTGAGTTTTTTCAAGTGTTCCTTTAATTGTTTTGACATTTAAACATTTGAAATAGAAAACACCTATGCAGGTACATAAAAAAAAGAAAATTCAATCAAGTCAAGGTATGTAAATAAATTGAAAACGTCAATACTTCAAAGGTAAATTGGAGGCAGATAAAATCAACCCATTTTGAACATATATTTCATATGTGATTGCCACTTTTAACACTTTGACTGCCAAGCCATTTTAGCATTTTAGATCGCAGCAGACCAAGGTATTTTTTTTTATTTCTGTTTCTTAGCACCTAAAACGTAGTTTCCAGGAAACCCCTAATGTTTTTTCGTCAAAACTGTGAAGTTATAACGGTTTTAGTGTGTAGCATGTTTTTGTGCGAAGTGGCACTGCACACTGCAGTTAAAAAAAATCGCGCTCAAGCAACGTCGCACGTAAATGTGCGACAGTAATTTCCTCGTGTTACCTCGTGTTATCTTGTGTGTTTGAAGTGAGTGTTATTCGAAGTGATTTAATTTGTTACCAATTACTTATTATTTTTGTTCAGTTATATAGGTTGCTAAAAGTTAATAAAAATGGAACGACAAAGTTTGAGAGGTGAGGAAGTGCAGAGTGAGCAAGAAATTGAAGAAAGTGTTGACGATTTTTCTAGTGACGACCCGGATTTTGATGAAAATTGGCTTCCAAATGATGACCCCAACTCAGACACAGATTCTGGAAACGAAGATTTGAATGCGATTGATTTAGAGGCATCAGAAAGCGGAGGAATTATCAGCTGCCAATGAATCAAGCAACCTCGTGCGCTGGACTGAATTTTCTGCACGCCAAAAAACTTTTCCTTTTACTGGAAGATCTGGTTTTCTGACAGATGCCCCTTCAACCATAACATGCCTGGAGGCTTTTAGTCTTTTTGTTGATGATGACGTTATTCAACTTATTGTTACCAAAACAAACAGGTATGCCCAGCAAAAAATAACTCGCGCTTCAAGAAATAAGAATTGGGTTCCAACGAACGGCCCAGAAGTTAAAAAATTCCTTGGGCTTTTACTTTGGATGGGCCTTGTGAAGGTTGGGTTGTTGGAGAATTATTGGTCGAAGAAGAATATTTACAACTTCGGTATTATGGCAAAAACCATGTCACCAACCGTTTTCAGCTTCTTCTAAATTGCGTCCATTTTGCTGACAACACCACCATAGCAGCAGGGGATAGGCTTGGAAAACTGAAACCTCTTTTGGAAATGCTGCAGGGAAAGTTTCAGAGCATGTTGACACCTGGAGAAGACATGGTTGTTGACGAAACTGTCATTCCTTGGAGAGGTCGCCTAGTTTTTCGACAATACATCCCGAATAAGGCTCTATTGTACTTATTGAGAAAATGAGAACACGACGTCTTTCTTTGATGAATTGACAATTGAGAATAAATTTTATTTAGCAACAAATAATTACAATGAGTGAAATGAAAACTGATATCAGAATAAAATCAATGTGGCAAGTAGTTGATAGCAAGGTGTTTAACATATTAACTTAAAACAAAATAATTACATTTCAACACTCCCACTATTATGAATGTTTTAAAGTTAGTAAAAAATTCATTTCATTTCAATAGTTAAATAAAAAAAAATTAAGTACAGGAATCCAAACTTACTATCCATCTTCAAATCTTCGAATTTGCAATCCAAGAAAATGCCTTGCAGGAAAAACCTTAATTTCAAATCTTCGTTGGAGTTGCTCACAAAACTGGATTATTTCACCATTATCTGCTGAAGCGATTAGGCCGTCATATGGTCGTAATTTAAAATCCTTCACCAAGGTCTTGTTGGAGCATCTTGAAGCCTGCTTCAATCCGTTCAAGCTTTTCTGAAGTTTACATACTCTATTGCTCCCGTCTTCATATTCAGGTGGTTGTTGAACATATATTTCTTCTTGGATGTCTACCAGGCGCGTGGCGTCCATATAACACGATTCCTATCGTCTTACCTTTTAAAATTTGTCTCTTGTTCATAGAAAAAAACAGCAACATAAGTCTACAACTAAGCCTATCTTTTCCCATATACACAATGTTCTTCAAGCCTTTTAAATTTACGAGATACACACACAATACACAAAGCATACACGAAGCATTGAAAATCGCCACGCAGAACATATTTTGTCTTTGTCCCTGTCTTTCCTACGATATACTTCAACCCTGGTGCCTCCCTTTTCAATACACGTTCTCTTATTGAAAAAAGTAAGACGATAATTTTCGTCTTTCTGCAATGTCTGCTTGGAAAAAATAATAATGTACGGCGAATTCGGTTTTGTTTTACTGTTTTGTTTTGTTCTACTCATCATTGTTTTGGATTATTTGCAAGTTTAAAGTGAATTTTAAGTAACGTAAATTTGTGAAAATTGTGAGAAAAAAAACTGAAAATTCTGAAAATAATTGTGAAAAGTTTGGAACTGTTTTGTTTTAATTATTTAAATGGCTTTGCTAAATGTTTTTTCTCGACTTACCATTTGAAAATATCCACGCCACGCCACTGATGTCTACACACAGTTTCCGGCCAATAGGTAGTGTCTTCAATGTCCAAGTGTTATTTTTATTCATCCATTGCCTTTCTCCACTCATCTGAATCTACACATTGTACAGCATTTTCAAAGCTATCTGGGATGTAGGACTCTGTGAGAAAAGAATAACTTTCTTCCATACAAAAATTGACATCACTTGAAGAATGTTTCATCTTGCTTCTTAATCGTTGGCTTATAGAACTATTACCTTCTTGGAGATCTACATCCTCTTCCATTACCTCATTACCTCCAGTCGCATCTTCGAAATTATCATGTTCCCAATTACTTTCAAAATCATCTGCAACAACATTCACACCACCATTATTGTCTTCAGCAGCAACAGAAACATTCCCAACTACAGCGTTTTCTTCCGTCGTAGCATCATCCTCACATTCCTGAATCCTTATTAAGGAGCTCGTAGGCAGTGGACCCTTACTTTCTTCATAATTGATTTGATTGATGATTTTGCAGTCATTGAATCGAACATCTCCACAGAGATCTTGTTTCCCATATTGACAAGCATCACAAAAGAAGTTATCTTCGTCCTTAAAAACAATATTTCTGGTTTTCAGTATCTGCTTAACTTGTCCAATATTTTGGTGTTCAAGTTTCTCATGCCATTTACGAAGAGATTCTTTCTTGTCTTCAGCTAAATGTGCACAAGCATCAAAATCGTATGAGTCGCTTGTGACCTTCAAGAGAAGTTTGAACAACTTCGATTCTCGTTCTCCCACTACCAAGACAGATTCTCCTTTAAATAATTTGCATCGCTTGCTGTTTGAAGAAAACCTAAGTCCTTTGTCCAACGCGCAATTCAAAGAGAATAAATTAAGCTTGATATTTGGAACATAAAGCACATCAGCTAGATGATTTTCTTCCCAAGAAACGTTGTTGAAAGACATAACATTAATGTCTCCTCTGCCATAAGCGTTGATGGTATTCCCATCCCCTAGCCTGACTATCACCGGCTCTTCGAAAACATTGTAGTTAATTAGCCATTCCTTTCGATTAGTCATGTGGTCACTAGCTCCTGAGTCCAGAAACCAATCATCAGCTCGTGCCACAGTTTCCGACAATAACGCCTCACAGACAAATGCATTACCTTTCTTAGTTACCAAATTTTGTTTCTTTTTGTTCTTATTAGGACATTCACTCTTCCAATGTCCTGTCTCATTGCAATGAAAACACCTTCCCGGTCTTCTATTTTTATCGACAGACTTGCTCGTTGTGCGCTGTTTGTTTGCAACGAATGCACCTGGTCCAGGCTCAACAGAATTATCTTGCAATTTGATTCGAGCCTCTTCAAGAACTAGTCTACTGGTAAGACACTCAAATGTTTGCTTTTCAACAGCAGTAGACTCCCAAGCACTATGGAAGTGGCTGTATGATCGGGGCAAAGTCATAAGGATCTTCGTAATGACCATTGAGTCAGAAACTGTCTCTCCAGCGTCAGCTAGCTGTTGCACAATGTTTTGCAGCTTGGAAATGTGCAGAGCAATGTCATCGTTTGAATCTATGCCAAAACTATAAAACTGTTGTTGTAACATGCGTGGATACTCGCATTTGATTTAAGCTCATAAACGTTCAGAAGCTTATCCCACATTTCCTTCGATGTATTGCAATTCATTATATGCAAAAGTGGTTGCGAGCCGATAGATGTGACGATAAACTTTTGAGCCTTACAATCACAGCGATTCCATAATAACAATTTTCCAGCTTTTTGAGGCTTAGCTTCTTCACCTGACACATACACTAGTCAAAACAATTAAAGGAACACTTGAAAAAACTCAAAAATGGAGTGGTTTTTTAAAAGGCTGTATCTCAGTAGAAAAAAGTCGGATTGAAGTGAAATAAAAAGTTTTTCAAAGGTTATCATTTTTTCTTTTCAAATTATTTTGAGTTAAAAAAGTACCGTTAGTCGTTTTTGCTTAAGCGAAAAAAATGTTCACTCAATTTCAAAATCGAAAAAAAAAATAAACTTTGAGGTTTCATAAAATGAACGGAAATTTTTTTTCAATCCAACCAATCTAAGATTCAATTTTAGAATTTTGTTGGCTATAATTCACTGTTTGGTTCAGATCGCTACGATTTTCTTTCAAATCAAAAAATGGGTTTACATGCAAAAACACAATTTTGACTTTGGACCCTAATAACTCTGCTAAATATTGACTTATAAAAAAAATTAAGGTAGATTTGAAAAATTTGTTGAATTTTCTACACAAAAACATTTTGAAAAAATAAAAATATTGCTTTTTTCAATTTTTTCTATCAATTTATAAAAAGGTCCAAAATACGCATTCTTCAACTTTTTCATAAAAACTTCCGTTATTTTGTGGTTTTCAGTGATACAACTAATTTGAGACTTAATTATTAAAGCTCATAAAATTTCCTTTATTTTGGTGAAAAATTCACATCAATACGATTAACCGTTTCTCTGTTTCGATCAATCAAACTTGTGAAACACTTTTTGTTTCAATTTTAAGGAAAGCTTTGTTTTTTCTTATTTTTCTGTTCTTTTGAATTTGTTTATTTTTAAATTTTTTTTTAATTTTTTCATTATCATTATGATTTTGTGAAATTCGGACGAATTTTCATCAAAATCAAGGAAATTTTATGAGCTTTAATAATTAAGCCTCAGATTAGTTGTATCACTGAAAAGCACAAAATAACGGTAGTTTTTATGAAAAAGTTGAAAAATGCGTATTTTGGACCTTTTTATAAATTGATAGAAAATATTGAAAAAAGCAATATTTTTATTTTTCAAAATGTTTTTGTGTAGAAAATTTATTAAATTTCTTAAATCTGCCTTTATTTTTATTGTAAGTCAATATTTAGCAGAGTTATTAGGGTCAAAAGTCAAAATTGTGTTTTTGCATGTAAACCCATTTTTTGATTAGAAAAAAAATCGTAGCGATCTGAACCAAACAGTGAATTATAGCCAACAAAATTCTAAAATTGAATCTTAGATTGGTTGGATTGAAAAAAAATTTCCGTTCATTTTATGAAACCTCAAAGTTTATTTTTTTTTCGATTTTGAAATTGAGTGAACATTTTTTTCGCTCAAGCAAAAACGACTAACGGTACTTTTTTAACTCAAAATAATTTGAAAAGAAAAAATGATAACCTTTGAAAAACTTTTTATTTCACTTCAATCCGACTTTTTTCTACTGAGATACAGCCTTTTAAAAAACCACTCCATTTTTGAGTTTTTTCAAGTGTTCCTTTAATTGTTTTGACTAGTGTATTTATAGAGATCTGACGCGCTCAAAATAATTTTGATTTGGAACTTCCAAGTATTGAATTGTTCTCCATTAACCAGCTTCTCAATCTTAAAATCATTAACTTCAGTCTTCAGACATAGCGAAAAGAAAACAATGAATTAAAAGAATTCAAAATAACAATGTTACAAATTTTAACGGCAATCTCCAAATACCAATCGTCGGCGTACGAATAATGCTTCTCGGTATTAAATTGCTTCTCGTTCCCTTATGCAACAAGACAATCTTTTCTTCACACGTGATTCTCGAAAATTCTTTTTTTATTCAATTAGGTAGGTCCTGGGCCCATAACCTATTGTACTTATTGAGAAAATGAGAACACGACGTCTTTCTTTGATGAATTGAGAATTGAGAATAAATTTTATTTAGCAACAAATAATTACAATGAGTGAAATGAAAACTGATATCAGAATAAAATCAATGTGGCAAGTAGTTGATAGCAAGGTGTTTAACATATTAACTTAAAACAAAATAATTACATTTCAACAGGCTCATCCCTATGGAGTAAAGTTGTTCAAACTTTGCTCCACGGAAGTTTCACTTGGGCAACAAAAATTTACTATTACTATTACTCTAAACATTCCAAAAAATATATTTTTTTACCCACCCTAATACATATGTACATTTAGATTATGTAGATGGAAGATGGTATTCTCTTTTGTGTCCGTCCGACGAGTCCGACGGAACCTAGCATTTTTCCGTTCCCTCTCCCTACCAAGCTTCCTTCCTCTCCCAAATCTTACTTATCAGATGTTTTCCAAAGCTCCCCTCCTATCTTGCCTCGCAAAAAAAAAAATAACTACCTAGGTACATATACATAATTTAATTTGTTAGATTTAAAAGTTATTGTCTGACCAAGCAAAAATTGACGATTAGTAAATTATTCGACATTCTTTAAGTACAGAATTTTATTTAGCGCAACACTATCTAACTTTTTGGACAAAATATATTCAAAATTGTGTTCAACAGTATAAAAAAGGAAACTTTCTGGTTCTTTCTGAACTTATATACATTATTTTGAACAATCACTGCCTGCATAAATAATAAAAAGCTTTAACAAAAATATAGAGTTCTGTCCAAATTTAGACTAACATATAGCTCTGTTAAACTAAACACTTTTGGCTCAACAATTTAACCCTTTCTGATAAGTGAACCAAAAATAGTAACCTTTAAAGGTATGTTGCAAATTGAATTTCGCAAAGTTTCCTGAATGAAAACACTTTCGCATTTCGTAATCGATTTTTTGAAAGTGAAAAGTAAAAGTGATTTAACATAAATTCAGATTGAATTAGTCGTCGTAATCATAAAAATGAGATCAGAGAGTTTGGAAAAGGGTTATTCACAGTAAAAAGTTTATTTGGACTTGGGGTTGTCTCAGTTCTTCACAAGTGATCTCTTGAAAAAGATACATAAAAAAAGATACATATAAAAGGTACATGCCCCTGCTACTTTGAAAGTAGAGTTATAAAATTCGCTGTTATCTTTATGAAAAGGGTCTATCCAAGTTAAATAGAAAAGAGATAGATACATCAAATATCATTGCACTGAAGAATTATCCCAACAATTGAGTATTCTATTTGGCAAGAAACGCCCAAAAAAGTTTCTTTTATCACTTAAGCAAGAGATTAACAACAATCTTTGGTACTTGGCAGGATGTTCATAAAGTTTCTCTTAAAACAAAAACATAAAAAATAATAGATCCCTTACATTACCGCCGCGCCGTCATCAGCAAATCAGTTCATAAATTCTCGCTATAGGTAAATGCACGAATGTTGAATGTCTTCAAAATTTGATGAGCGATCGAATGGCAAGCTGGGTCTCAACCGTAAGTCCGTCGGCAGCGTCAGCAATCCGCTGGCTGGGTGTGAAATCGATCGTCCATCTGATCTCTGATGCAAGAAGAAAAGAGGTGGACATGACATGACCTCATGTTACTTCAACATTCATGGACTTATGAAACTTGTGCCGTTCGCATAAATTTCCACAAAACTGCTCGAGCACGCAAAAGTAAGATGAGACGTTGAAACATCGCAGTAAAAAAAGACACAACAACGCCAGAAAACAATCCCATTATCGCACCTTTGGATTTGGACCCCGATATTGGGCGATTCTGATGGGAAGAGTGAGCTCCATCAGAAAAGTCATGTTGTGTCCGGTGCATGTGGCCCGGCTTCATTTATCATAATTGCCGCGGCCGCACTCGATCTCGGCCTACCAGCAGGAATTCATCATTCCAATATCCTGTTGTAGTTTTGTGCCTATTACATTTCGGTCAAGAATTCATTGAGGGCGCAGGAGGCAAGGGTACGATTGACGAGAGATCGTCTTCGCGTCGTTCGTCGGTGCAACGCGTCGGGTGGCAGCAGCGGCAGCGAAAGCGATTGCGCACGAGATATTTATGTTCGTTTATCTGTTTGGTCTGTCTGTGTTTGGTGGCGGGCGCGCGCCAGTGCCATTTTTTTCTTCTTGTGCGCCCATATGCGCCCAAGTGAAGTATCCAAGTGATAAACTTCAACCGGGGGCTCAATAAAATATCGAATTTATGGGGCATAAGTGTCTGGCGGGCAGAAATTTGCAATTTTCGCCCTCGGGATAGTGGGTTCGAATTGGAGTTGAAGGTGCCTCTGGCAGAAAGTTGATCTTCTTCTCCATAGACTCGACACTGGACACTGCTTTCGACGTTGAATCGTTCGATCTCCCGTCTTCGTATCAGCCTCGTCTCGATTTCGAATCGTATATTGGAATCACATTGGGATTTCACTTTGATTTTGGCTCAGCCCTCAATCCGACCGATACACGACTACGAAGACGACGACGACGACGACGCAACATCCCAGACTCGACCTCATTCAAAATACTAAGTTATGAGCTACATATCGAAGGAGAACTGATTGCGGGACACCATTCGAACAACATTTCTAATTTGGGACACAAAAGATAAACTTGCAATGTGCCAATAATTTGGTGGATTTCATTTGACCAGCGAACATCGCACACAATCACATACACTGAGCCTTTGATGCGAAAATCCCTTTTGTATGCGATGGCGATGGGCTTGGCTGGTTTTGGTTGATTCTTGTGCCCGATCTGGCGGGGTTCTTGATTGCAAAGTGTTTTTTGAGGTACGAAGATGTCGAAGGACATCATTTTGTAATTTTATCGATGCTGCGCAATGGATTTTTTTTTATAAATTGCAAAATGCAAATTTTTGTTCATTACGAGATTGCAAAGGTTCGCAATTGAAATCGGGGGATTTCTTTTTCCTTTTGGACACAGTTGGAGTGCTGGAATTAATTTAGTTTTTTTGACATTAAGCGAGAAAATCGAATTCCGACGGACATGACAATGTTATGAGACAGAATTAATGGTGTAATAATTTTGTGGCTATTTTGACAGGACAATGTTTTGATTGGCAGACTGGATAATGCAGTGGAAAATTGAACGGAACGCTGTTGGGTTAAAAGTTAACATAAGAGTTGTGTGATTACAAAGGTTCACTTCTTACCATTTTGAAGAAATGAAGGTAGAGACGGATTGAGATATACATAGGTTCCCTTTTATCCACTCAAAATTCGGCAGTTTAGTTCATTGACGTTCATTGACGTATCCACTACCAAAAGTGAGCTGCATTGCTAAACAAAATTCGCTTATGAAAATTGGGATCAACACCAACTGTTATGTGCAGGATCTGTGATTCCAAATGTTTGGTTATCGAATAGATACACGTTATGGACCCGTGAATTGGCCTCCAAGTGTGATTTAACGCAGCTTGACTAGTTCCAGTAGAGATTTGTCAAGTTGCTAGTATGCTAGTCTAAGCTGATAAGCCCGAAACGATTGACGACTTACTTACTTACTTATGGTGGTGCTACAGTCTGGGTCGGACCAGGGCCTCATCCAACAAGCGTCTCCAGCCAGCTCGGTCCCTAGCTAGCTGTCTCTAGTTTCGCACGACTATGTGCTACATCTGAGTCGCGGTCTTCCTCTCCTGTGACGTCCTTTCGGGTTGGATTCGAAGACTATATACGGGCTGGACCATTGTTTTCCATTCTCTCTATGTGCTCCATCCATCTAAGTCGTTGAACCTTAACTATTCTGGCACAGGGTCAGTGTTGCTGAACGGCTCGCGCGGTTCTTGATTGAATCTTCGTCTGCATTCTCCATTTATGCATGCTGGCTCGGGAGAGGACTTTACTACTCAATTGCCCTCTAAGTCCAAAGAAGAAGCGATTGGCAAGATTCTTCGATTGATTTCAGCGCTGGTGTTGTTGTCTGAGCTTATAGCGGATCCTAGGTAGGCGAAGTCCTTAACTACCTCGAAGTTAAATCTGCCTATGCTGACGTTTGCTCCAAGACGTCGATATTGTTTGTCCTTTCTTGCTGACAGCATTTACTTGGTCTTGCCTCTGTTAACCGCTAGACCCATCTTCCTGGCCTCCATCTCAAGACGCACAAACGCTGCGCTGACATCACACTGTGTTCTTCCATTTATGCCTATGTCGTCTGCATATCTTTGTAGCTGGACGGGCTTAAGAAAGATTTTGCTTCTGGTGTTGACGTTGGAGTTTTGCGCAATCTTTTCAAGAATGATGTCGATGTAATCGCATGTCAGCACATCGCCTTGTCTAAAAGATTTTTTGAAATCAAATGCGTCTGTTAGGTTTTTTCCGACCATGATGGCACAGTGTGGGTTTTCCATTGTTATCTTACACATACGTGGCCTGAAAATCGATGAAAAGGTATAGGTATCGATTTGAAGTTCCTGGGTCTTCTCCAAGATCTGCCGTAGGCGTAGGGTAAATATTTGATCGATGGTGGACTTTCCGGGTCTGAAGCCACACTGATGAGGACCTATCAGGTTGTTGACGAAAGGCTTCAAACGTTTGTGTGCACGGCAGACAAGATCTTGTAGGCGATGCGAAGGATACTTATACCTCTGTAGTTGGTGCAGTCAGGGGGTCTCCTTTCTTGAGGATCGGGCATACGGTGCTAAGGTTCCATTCGTTGGGCATGCTTTCCTCCGACCAAATTTTGCAGATGGGCTGGTGCATGCTCCTAACCAAATCATCTCCATATTTGCTTTGTTTAGTTCAGCGGCTAGGCCGTCTGCTCTAGCGGCTTTGTTCGACTTAAGTTTAGATATCGCTATCTTCACTTCGTCAATGTCGGACGGGTGGGTGGAATTGGTGGCCTACTTCACCAAATGGAATGGTAGTTAAAATAATGTTGTCACCATTTGTTTCGTCCTAATTTTTGGTGAGTAATTTGGTGAGAAATTCGAAATCGAACATGGTACCTAAACTCAGCCTCGGCCTGATGTTTCTGATTTATACAGAAAATACGTTGGCGCCAATTTTCCTTATCACAAGTTTAAACAAAAATCGAAACAAAATGTATATTTCACTAGCTGTCTTCTTTTTCGACAGATTTACAAATATTTATGCTGCATCACGCACGCAACTGAAATCAAAACAACAGAAAAATGGAAAAATTTGTATAAAAAATCAAGTGCTAGAAAAATAGGCGCCAGACAAAAAGTTAACATTTTTGACGGAAAAATTCAAGACCAGTGAATTGTTATCGAAAACAAAACATTTGGAGAGCAATTGCGAATCTAGCGAAAGCGACAGTCTTGAATCATTTACGAAGCAGAAACTTTTCCTCACTTGTTATTTTTCCGCAAGGATCATGAGATATGAGTCAATTAACGATACGTTGAGGCCATCTGTGCCTTGCACAAAATTAGGAAAACAATAAGCCTGCCTGTCTTATATCTACGCTAGGTATTGGGTAAAAGCTATAAAAATAAGTTCGAATGCATTGCTCAACAATTTAGTGCATTGCCAAATAAACAAGAACTAAATAACTCCGGAGCCCAGCAGCGGAAAGAGCATTTCAAATTGTTGTTTCCATTTTCCATTTGCATTTTCCATCACCCCAATTGTGTAAATTCAACTAAACAAAAGAAAAATAAGCAAAAATTTGTGTTAAGCATTTAAAATGCTATATGGCATCAAGTGATATTCATATCGCTTCGTACCAATCATTTTCTCGCAGCGAGCGCCTCCGCCGTCATCATTTCGCTCGCACCCGCCCACCCTCTCGCCTGACTGTAATATTGCCAGCGGCAACGTTTCGTTTTTCGTTCATCCATCAACTGAATTATTTTCAGCTTCCAAAAACAATTTTCATAAAAACGAAATAACTTTCTGTTGAATTTCATTTGAGTTTTCTTGTTTTAGGAATTTGTTTTGGAATTTTTTTTTGTATTTTTTGATTTGTCTAATTTCTGTTGTTGTGCTCGAGGATGAATTTATCCCAAACACTGGGGCGGCTGAGGCATCATCGAAGCACTCCGCTCCAGCTGTCAGTTGATTTGATTGGCATTTTGACTTGAGATACATAAACGCCTGCTATACACTTGATGGACGGACGTGAAGGACGAACGGGGCGATCTTCTTGCCGCCATCAGCGCCATACTCTCCACTTCGGCTTCCAGCCATCATGCCCACCAAAGTTGTTTAGCCTGGATTTTGTTGGTGCTTACAAAAAATTACCAGACCCCAGCCCAGAGTGAAACACGAGTGAGCAATATGGAGATGATGATGGTGCGTTTAGTCTGGGGATCATTGTTGTTGTCAGCGGCGCCCTTCTCCGAACGCGCCGTCTCCTGTTGCTGACTATGAGGAATGCTTTATTTTATTCATTATCTACCTATCTTGTGTATTCAAATGTATTGCTCTTTGCGTGCAGAAATATTAAAAACTAATATCATTCCAAGTTGAAAATACCTTGCCTTATTGGCTCGGTTGGCGGGGGTAGGCGAAATGACCTGAAACAATAGACTATGTTCTCACAATGATTTTTGACACGAATTCATGCATTTTGACACAAATGTATGCAAACAGACTTGAGAGTAGCAATGTGTTTTACGAATTGCATGTTAAGTGACAAAACGCTGACAGAACAATAAAATGTGCTGAACTAATTAAAACTCAATTAATTAGCATAAGGGAACATTATTTCTCGTTCAATGTGTTGTCAAATGTAATTAAGTGGAGTTTAATGTTTTGTTTGATTATAAATTGACAACTTTACAAGCTTTTATGCAGATTAAGTGCAGAGCGTAGCTTACAATTTGACTTGTGGAAGAGTGCACAACTGGAACGTTAATCTATCTCGGTCGTTGAATACCGTGCCACCACCCAGTTTTGCCCCTCGGCCATCATCCTGGTCAGCGTCGTCCTTCACTCTTTAATAAATTTTACTCACTATTTTTAAAAAGCGGGTCTCGTGAGAGAAAGGGCCACGATACACTTAGAAGACGTGGATCTAAGAAGGAAACAATTATTATGAGCTAAGAACTTCAGATAATGAGCGGTGAGCGGTATCCGACTGACGATTCCTGTCAGTTTTGTGCTTATACGGCCAACACACAGGACACTTGTGTGCACACAGGTGTATGCATGCGGAGATGTGTGTGCCATCGGTCAGTGGTGGTCTGGTGTGCGCAGCGATTTTATTGTGAAACACCGTGTGGGAAAAATCAAAACTTTTTGATTTTAGGTGTCGGTGTCACGATCAGGGTGATATGAGTGGCGGAATCAGCTCCCCGGTGTACACAGGTGTGCTGTACAGGGCCGTTTAAGATGAAGAACAGGTCGTTAGAAAAGGTCTTGTCTCTAGCAAAAGAGTATGTAGAGAATCAACGGATGAGCAGTCTTCAGGTGACAGGCTCCTGTCGTTGGTATCTATGCTTTGATGAAGAATAATCACGAAATTATCTTTCGGAAGCGGTTTGGCAATTAACAACAATAAAGATGCAGGTGAAGCCCTGCCTGGTCGGAAATACACTTAAAAGAAGTAGATCTCAGACTTCAAAATGCACGGATAATCCTCCAAAAACAACCGATTTAGAAGCAACAAGCTTCTACTAAGCAGAGCGCGTTGTTCCCCGTCGGCGTTTCTTACTTTTAATACAATAGATTGGTACCTACTCAGCTAAGGAGGAGTAAAAACTGATTTTACCTCGAAAGTTCACTTTTTCTAATGACATTTTATATTCTGACATAATGTGAATTGAAACGAAGCAAACGAAATAAATTTATTCGTTCATACGTTCTTGGTGTCGCAGTCCATCGTAAGTTTTCGTTTACGACGTTTAGTGGTTTAGGTGCTGATATGATGACAGTCTTTTTGCCTGCGCTGCCAGAGACGGTCGTGACTCTCTCAGTTCTTAAGCGGGTAAAAGATTCTAGGGGAAACAATTAGGTAGTTTCGTGCTCGTACCATATTGAGAGTCCTAAAAGAGCTACTGGCCCGCTTTTGTTCCGAAGACACTACCAGCAGCACCGAACCAGTAGCAAACCGATTAATTACTAGACTCCAGCGAGCAAAAAGCAGGTGTCAATCTTAAGCCTACAAGAAAGCGTCACCAGGCTGGCAGCCTATAAATAACGGACCAGCTTTATAAATTCAGTTGAAATCGAGAGATCAAGGGGAGCAGACGTGCCCTACGGAGTATGGTAGTATAAAATCAGAAAAACCGGACCAAGACTTCTCCCCACCAGTGGTAAGGCGTAAGGGATCTTGTCACACATACTAAATCCCGTAGCCAGAATTTGTTCTGCGATATACCGGCTTCGTCCGTAACTTACCGGATGCGTCCGCGGTTTAACAAATTCGCCTGCGATTAACCGGATTCGTCCGTGACTTACTGCATCCGTCCGCGACTTACCAGATTGGTCTGCGATTTACAGGACTCGTCCTCGATTTTCTATTTACCGGACATAAACTTCCCCCCACCAGTGTGGTAAGGGGTCTTGTCACACATACCTACTAACCCCGCACCTAAAATTGTTCCATGGTTACCTGCATACACAGGTTTCCAAGATTTTACGGTCCTAAACTTGCAGTAAAAGGAGACCTCCCTAGGAGGCATACCAAGCAGCACAAATTTCGCCAATTTAGGAAAACGTTAGCTTAGTAAATTTTACTTTAGTCATTGTAATTGAAAGAAGTTAATAAATCTTGACTATGACTAGATATATATTGAAGTTACTGGTTCTCTTTAATTATTCCAACCCTAGAAAGACCGGTGAGCTTACCTCAGCCTAAGAACCATCTCAGGTCTATATCAAATACGCGGTGTTGCCAAAAATGCCGCAGGATGCTGTAGGAAGTTTGTGTCCCCTTCTATCGATAGAACATTTATGGGATTACGAGCAGGCTGTCGTCTAAGTTTTGTGGATGTTTAAGTCGAAGAAGCGCTCATTCAAAGGATCACTTGCATGACGGTTTGCCTACAAACTCAGGTAAGCCATTGAAAAAGAAAATTCTTCCTCAGGGATTCAACGATTTTCTATTCCCTCTGAAATCCTTTGTTCTCTAATGGATTCAATATATAGTTAACAGGACCCGCAATCATATCGCAAACGTAATTAGCATTGCATTTCGCTTTGCGCATATCAAAAAACCATTTAAGGTGCATTCGTACATGTACGTATTCACACCCAACATCAGTCTTGAACCTTCCCAAAAGTTGCCTTTCGATTGCAACAAAACAACACACTCTGGCACTCACTCCAACCACTCTAGCCACCTCCTTGAACCGAACTTGTATAACAATTTTAATGAATTCCATATAAGGGAAATTCAAATTCAAATCGAAATTCTCCGCCAAAGTAAAAAATAAAAAAAACAACCAAAACAAGTAATTCAGAAAAAGTACTTAAACGCGGATGCAAGCCTTTAGGCAAAAACCCACCTGCGAAATGGTTAAAATGTCTACATTCAATTCTCTGGACTATCCTTGCGAGAAATAAAAAACTATTGTCCACTAGTCGCCTTTTCTAGACTCACCAGGTATACTGTAGTCTGAGCCTCTGCGAGCGACACTGGCTCCAGGCGCATAATATGCAACGAACGGCCACACCACCATGCCACTAATTTCGCATGTAAAGTGCCATTTTTGATTCCATTTTACATTTTGCCGTTGTACTGTGGCGGCGCGAAGACGGGGTCATGGATGGCAGCAAATTGCATTGCATGCAATTGCAATCTGAATTCTGAACCGAAGCAACATCGACTCGACGACGACTGCGACGATTGTCGCAAAAGAGCATGCAAGACTCGAAACGTAACCAAAAAAAAAAAGGAAAGACAAAAAAATTATTCAATTGGAATGGAAACAATATTCTCCATAATCAAAAACAATTTTCCAGTTAACGTATTTTTTTTTTCTTCCGCCATTAAACCAAAACGACTGCAATTGCGATTGCATTGGTTGATAAGTGATATTGCATTCGCTTCGCAATCGTTTAATGCTGACGTTGCGCTGCTGAGGCTCATTGTTCATAATGGCGGCGCGACACGGCCAGTCGAAGTTTGCAGTGCAGTTGTGGTGTGGTGTGGTGCAAGTGCAAGCAACCCTCTCGAAAATGGCAGCAGATGAAATGTCACTCACTGGTTTCACGAAGGTTGAATCGGAAATCAACAGCCATACAATGGAGTGCGCCACGAGTGCCATTAATCAAAAGCATGGCCAGGCTGGTTTCCTTTCGCGGAAGTCCTAAATTCAAGAATTTCTTACATATGATGACTCCATTCTCCATAAAAACCAAATGTTAAAAGAAAAATTTCCAAATCGAAACTGTTTGCATAAACCTAAACTAAGCTGTCTGGCGAATTTTAACAAAAAACTGACAGCTTGTTCACTAACTTACTTAAGGTGGTGCTTCAGTCTTCGTCAGTTGAGCACCTTGTAAAATAACAGTCTCTAGCTAAGCTAGCTCAGTTCCCAGCAAGCTAGTTTCAATTTCGTACGCTGAGTCAGAGTTTTAGTCCTCTTGCAACTGTGAATAAGCCTAATCACGGTCTAACCGTTACACAATTTTTCCTTTTTGAGGGTTGCACGAAGAATGATTTTCCACCAATCGAACTAATGCATTGTAGTAAATAAATTATTTGGGTATTGGGTGCTAGACCGTCTAGTTAAGCTTCTTTGGATTTAAGTTACCACATATTACACTTCATCAAGGCCTGAAAGGCAAGATTTTTGGCCTTGCGAACTAGAATCCGGTTCATCATTGCCTTTGACGAAGTATGGCGGACGTCTCTGCTGGCAGAAATTCAGCACCAGCAGCCTGCTGCAATAACTTTGATAGTTATGCCTCGCGTTGTCGGCGTTTGCGTCGTACGCGCACGGTGTACGATAGTGTGTGAATCAGTTTACGAACATCAACTCGCCATCGATCGATCAGCTCAACGTTTCGCGGAATAGCTTGAACAGCATTTTGTTGACTCGCTTTCGAGTTCCAATTGTACCAGCTATAATGTCTGTGTCTTCGTTAACCTTCATCAATAACTCCATCCGTACAAAAAACTTGTAGTATCCGTAGTCGATAGTCTTTTACTCTTACAACAGAATTTTCGGGAAAACCCTGGGACCAAACCGTAAAATTATCAAGTATGGACGTGGAAGTATTCGGCAATAATTAGACCAGAACTAAACTTTACAAAAAAGCACAAAAGCTTGTCCCAACTGCGGGCTGGAAGTTATACTCAAGAATCTATCTATACTGATGACTCCAAGATGGGTACTGGTGTTGGTGCT
Organism: Sphaerophoria taeniata; assembly: GCA_943590905.1. Taxonomy (NCBI): domain Eukaryota; kingdom Metazoa; phylum Arthropoda; class Insecta; order Diptera; family Syrphidae; genus Sphaerophoria; species Sphaerophoria taeniata. The sequence continues at coordinate 269,627,582 of OX016540.1, forward strand.
GGTTGCTTTTCTGAATCTATCCAGTAAACCAACTTACTGAGGCTTGCAGACTATAGTAGTATCTTCCTGGCAGTGACAACGGGTGCTTAACAGGTATATTGATATTGTATCCATATCAATGATGGCGATACCACGGGTTGATATCACCTTTTACATTGATAGCCAAGCGGCAATAAGAGCGATTACTACAACATTAGCTAAAATCAAATATTTTGTTTCTTGCTGCACCGCGAAGAACTAAAGGATAGAACTAAAGGTACGCAGCATAACATTAGACCCTGCTGGGTACCATGGCCACAGCGGTATATACTAGGCAACGAGAAAGCCAATGAATTAGCACGAATAAGATCAATGCTTGACGCAAGTCAAGCTCAGCGTGTCAGCATCCCGCCCTGTTATTTAAAACAGGAGATTTCAAATAGAATTACCATTAAGGCCGATGAAAGGTGGAGCCTCCTGACACCTGTGGCACCACAAGAAAGACCTGGCCCTATATTAACAATCAAAGAAAAGAAAGAATTATGCGCAATTGCACAAGTTTTCACCAGATCATATAGTCTATTAGATGATCTATTAAGAGGATTCGGGGATCAGGAGGCGCATGGAGACACTTCATACTTTCTCTGTCACTGCCCTGCACTTCGAAGCCAAGATTTTACTCAGCAAATTTTTCCTTGGAGACTTTAAAGAACTCTCCAATACCTACTCCGCACTGCATTGATCTAAGTGTGACGGCGATAACATCAACTGCTAACCGCGTTTAACTTAACCTCGCCTAATACACACAACAGCTCAACCCAAATAGTAGAAATTAATACTTCTGAATTGTTTGATTGTTTATATCCGCCCCTGAGAATGTCCAGCCATTTCGTTTGTAGCGCTTCCCCTAAAACAGCTGTAAAGGCATTAAGAAATGGAGCTATATCGTTCAAATTGTCAATTGTCAAATTGCGGCGAACCTGCTAATAAACCAAAGTGAACTCTGGTCCATGGCACACAGGTACCTAGCAAGAAATACAAATTATGTTCAGGCTTCTTCGTAGAGACGCCTGGTTGCTGAAGAACTTGAGCTTCTGTCTTTTGAAAAAGCAGCTTCCTTTCGTACAGTTCAATTTTCTTATCGCTGTCTTGGATAATATGGTGAACCGCACAAAAAAGTTGTAACTAATCACTGGCCGAGTTGCTGCTCGTAAATCAGAAGCTAGGTTAAATTTGGCTAGCATTTGAAATTTAATGCAGGTTGAGTCACTCCAATATATTTTGCGTTATTTTTTGCTTGAATGGTGGATTCATTTTGGAATTTCAGAACTAGGGTAGGTAGTAGGTTCCTACTGCAGGCTGTCACAGATCTACAGCAGCTGCTTTTGAAAACTGATCATCTGAAACACACCTGCTCTTACTTGGCGGTGTTGATCTATGTGCCCCATTTGCCATTTGGTGTAGTTCTATTCGAGTCTGCTAATGGGGTTTCCATTTTCACCTTCCGGACTGCTGTTATGTTTGGTAAGATGGTTGACACGTAGACGGTACAGACGTCTGGCGTCATTAGACTGAAGAATAAAGTCTTAGTTTCAGCACAAGGCAACATTGGCGGTTGAATCCAAACTGCATGTCGCGGACGATGTTGCGCTTTTTATAGAATCTCTTGGGTGTCTTAAAAATTCTTCGATAATCTTACCGAAGTATTGTCAAACTGTACAGCTTCCGTACTTGGCTCTTGAATCCACTGGATGGTGGTGTCGATATAAATTCGGTGGTCCGGGTTCCCTCAGACCTTGCCCGCTGGTATTTTTCACTGCGATATATCATTATCTAGTGATCATAACTTCCAGTAGTTATCTCCCAAATCCGTTTATTTCCTTGAAGGAGTCTGGAGAAGTTTTTGGAGACCCATTTTTATCTGTTTGCCTTCGGGCGTGTAGAAGTTGTTTCGATGACTTGGATACAATTTGGACTTCTAGTATTCTCGAGGGAGCTAATTCTAGACGATCGACCGCGCTGTCAATTTCATCGAATCATAGGTTCCTATTTGCTGGTTTCAGGCTCCGTTCCTCTGCAGTTTCTCAGCCTAGGATGGCTGATAGAGAAAGCAAAGCTTGATTGAAAGCTGTAACGTTTCGTAAGCTGAATCACTCTCTGGAAAAACAAAAACAAGGTTATATTATGAATGATCATAATCGGCTCTCCATTGGTCTATTTAAAGTGAAGAAATTCCCAGCAAAAAGCCCCACATTCTTGGCGCCACGTGTAATTAAGGTTAATCTTTTGCCATTTGAGTAAGCTTCAGAAAATGTTCAACCGTTTTTTTCTGTCGTTCTATAAAAGAACAGTTTGTTTTTCAAAATATGCAAATTTATTTATCAAAACCAACAAATCAAAAATTCTAGTTCAAAAGCAAACAGGGTCGGATCTAGTTTCATCCAAATTGCCTCTTTAATCAACGCCAAATCGATCACATTAATCTTCGCTCCACAAAATCGAAAAAATAACAAAAATTTCGAATTACCATGCAAAGACAATCGCCAAATCAAAGACGCATCGAAAATTATAGTTTTTCATATTTATAAGCCATAACCGCACAACACACTCACCTGAAAGCGAATGCACCCCGCAGAGAGCTGTTCACTAATGAAACGCGGTCCAATTTGAGTATCAATAAATTTTGGTTTTAATTTTTATCTTCATGTGATATTGTGATCGTGATGATGATGATGACCACTTAAACGATTGGTATTAGATCTGCTTAAAACTTTAAGCATCATCGCGGTCGTAACGTTTAGAGCCATTTCATGCAAGGAAGTTGCCAAAGAGCAAGTCTTGCAACAACTTCACTTCTTGCACAGTTTTTGTGCGTTTCAGTCTGTGATCTCCTTTCCAACATGTTCCTCGCAAGAGGTGGTCTCATTAAATATGCAATACCGCAGGCTAATAAACAAACAATAAACTCCAAAAGACCTTCATAGCACAATCAAGCCACAAAAAAGAGAACCACGCAACAAACAGCGCTAACTACAAATTACCATACCTCTCAATTATCGCATCATGCATCAATAACATCGATTGATGCACAAAGGTGGTTCTTAATTTTTCTTCTTCAGACTTCAGTTTGCTTGTTTTTTTGTGTTAAAAAAATTTCCATATGAAGTTGTTAGCCAAGCAAACATAATTTCATCGCCACGGAGACACATTCCCGCCTCCACAGCCACAGAGTTGTGCTGCCGCCGCCATATCGCCAGAGTCCAACAATAACTCTATACGCAACAACAAGACGGGGCCTAATTGAAAGTGAAACATAAATTTATGCAGCGAAGCCCATCGACCACCGCATATCGGCAGAGCAGCGTTTCATGAACCATAAGCACAACACAATTGCCCGCAATATCACAATCACCAATCCTGTTGCGCCCTGCCCGCAGCATCCGCTAGGCGGTAAGTCGAGAGTTGTAATATATGCAGAACCATGCATCACATGACCGCCCGGTATACCTACACCTACGACGAGGTCTGAGATTTCAATTGGGACCTCTGCGGCTCTATCTTCTAGCTTCAGAAGACAGAGACTATGGCCGAAAGCGGACGACTGCCACCAAGACGCTGTGGGTGGCGTGAGTGCCATCTGATATATGTACACGGAGACGGGTTCATCTGGGGGTTTCCCTTATATTGTTGTAGATAGCTCAAGTGCTCTCAGTGCGCACTGCGCACACACTACACGGTAGAGTTTTTGGGGACACACAGCTTCTCTGGGCTGGATCCACATCGAGTACTTGAAGGCCCACTCTTGCGGCCGAATGTGATTTATTCACTTGAAGACCGAGCAGCCAGCCATCTAGGAGACTTAATGCAACCGAGTCGACGGAATGAAGTAGTGAAAATAATAAAATCGAGCGGGACCCAAGGCGTTGCTGCTAGACACTATGGCGGATTGTGTATTTACCCAAAACCCAATCATGGAAATGAAGAGCTATTGAGAGCTTGCGTCCCTGAGATGTTGCCGCAGCAGCAGGAAAAAACAACCAAATCGAGATGTCAGTTTTAATTTATGCTCCTTGTGTCATACTTACCTTGTTCGAGTTTGAGTTCGAGTGTGCGCATGCGTGAGATGGTCATCTTAAGCGACCGACAGAATCCGACGCAACTTGATGATCATGAGATGGCAATCTTATTGCAGACTTTAAAGTTTTCTCTTGAACTTTGTTTTGTTATCACAGAATTGGAGACCCTCTCAAAAGGTATCAGAAGGATTGGGCACTCATGATGAAATTTCTTTTAGTTGGTGGTCAAATTTTGAGTATTGAATTGAATGCATTGAGGGGGTCCTCGTTTTTGACATCATACTTATTCAGGCAGAACTTCTAAAATGGTTTGACCAGAAAAGTAAGTTTGAGCTCAAAAATTGTTATACAATTTACTGGCTAAGAAATGGAAGAACTTCTAGGATCCACCTTGCTAATCTTCTCTGCCATAGTTCTGGTAGAAGATTTACTTGCCGCACTTCCAAATGTGTCTTATTATCAGAATCTATAAGAAATGATGAAACAAAAACAACTTCCCACTCTCCACATCTTTGTTTACCTTCCAGTTTTAAATCTCACGATCTATCGATGGGATATGGATGACTCAAAAAACGTTCCCTTTGTTGGTATGGCTATACGTTCGCTTACATGCCACCGAAATCAATTTCCATTGCGTATCATAATTTATGTAAATTTGAATATTTTCTAATGGGCCATGAGGGCCATTTGCATTATCACGATCATCATCACAATCAAAATAATCAGACAGACAGACAGACAGAATACCTTTCCACATGAGTTAAAGCGATCTCTGATCACCTTAAATTAGCTAGAAGCAAAGAATCAACTCCAATTAGTAATTCTTGCTGCAGCCTTTGGCAGCACAGTGCGACCGCTTTGAAATTTTAATATTAAACACTTTATTCTTCTAAACCGAATCGAAACCGGACTCGGTCTGGATTAAAATCCCACATAATATTTTCTCCATACAATATGGGTCTGAGAGTGCAGCAGCAGCGGCGGCGATTGGAGAGAAATTAAATATTCAACAATCGTAATAGGGTCTGGAGTTTGAGTTGAATCTTGGCATTCTCTAATGTCCATGAAGATAATAACTCTTGGGAAAGTGTCCAGCGAAACTCTTTATGAATTTGTTTGGGGCTTTTCACAAAACAAGGAATTTAAAACTTAACACAAGGGAAATTCAAAATCGCCCCGATCCGCCTCAAGATCATATTTATGACAATTGTTGGCATTCGAAGTTAGATATAAATGCGTATTTTTTAAATTGAGACCTACTGGAAAACATAGGTATAGGCAACTGTTGAAAATAAAAAGTAAGAAAAATCATCGATAAAACTACACCGAGCTCTTCAGTCCTCTTCTTGAACACAGCTTGCTGAACACGGCTCTTTTGGATACCATACCAACATTTAAAAGCAAAAGAAATAAGTACCAAAATACAAATGTCAAATTGTAACACATTTCAATATAACCTAATAAAATCACTTATCAAGAAATCGTGATCCGAGGTTATCTTTTCAATTTGTCTTTTGATATTAAGTTAATACCAATTTTCAGAAATATTATTATCTCAACATTACTGGTCCTTCGAGCCGGATCGTCATAACTGGGAGTTAACTTAAATCAAATATCATCATGTCTAAATTCAACCATCTAACACATCTGCTTGAAAAGCAAGGCGACTTATCCGAGCTAATCAAAAATTCAGTTTCTAAGTTGAATGGTAGCTCAAATGTTACTTTTCATCGCATTAAATCTCGCATTACAGCTCTTTCCAAGAACTGGGAAGAGTTTAAAGTCAATCACAATTCAATCGCACAAATACAAAAGTCGACGAAGATCCATACTTTAAAGGGAAAGCTTTTCTGGAATGTGAAGAAAGTTTTCTTGACGCTATGGAGGAGATGACGATATTGCTAGAAGAGAACTCGCCAAAAACCTCAGTTGACGGCACCGCACTTTCTGATCTCTCTATAGTTCGAGAACCATCAACATCAACTACACATGTTCGCTTGCCAAGAATGGATTTCCCAATGTTTAGTGGAGAGTTCATTGATTGGGCTCCTTTCAAAGACGCTTTTACTGGGCAAATTGGTGTCTTTTTGGTGTCTCGTAAGTTGGATTCTGCGTCTATAAAGGAATGGGAGAGACAATTGGGATCTAAGACAGAGATATCTTCTTGGAAGGAATTTAAAGAATTCATTCAAACTCGTATCCCGTCGTTGCAGGCATTTGAACGAGTTAAACCAAAGCGCCAACAAGAAGTAAAACGTTCAATTTTTGTAAGAAATCAGCCATCTAAGTTACGATCTCACCACGTAGCACTAAGAAGCTCAAATCAATCGTGTTCGCTTTGCAATGGAAATCATTTTATATCGTCTTGCCAAAACTATCTGTCCTAGTTTTTTGATGATCAGCACCAGTTTGTTATGCAAAGAAGACTTTGTTTTAATTGTCTGGGGCCTCATCCAGTTAACGGATGCCATTCGAAGAAACGCTGTTACATTTGCAGTGGTTGTCACCACACCTCTATTCATCCTGGTGGCAATACAGCCCACCATCAGCCTGGAACGAACAAACCTGTTATGGAATAAGTACCAATTGAACCTCCGATAGCCTCCACCTCCGCCTCCGCCTCTGTCAATGCCACCTATATCTACAAATCTCCCGCAAACGGAACACTCCTCGGTCTTCGCAACAGCTTTAGTAAAAATTATGTCCTCATTATATAGTCAGAGCATTTTTAGATCAAGGATCGGAAATAAATTTAATATCAGAAAAACTTTATCAAACTCTTCGATTGCCACGCATTCACACACCGCTTAATATTGCTGGTATAGGGGCCGAAACGTCATCTTCGCAAAAACCAAATGGAAAAGTGACCCTAAATATAAGATCTTGTGTGAATGAGTTCTCAACTGTTTTCGACGCTTTTGTTTTACCAAAGTTAACCAACTATCTCCCTTCAACAGTGATCACCATCAACAACTGGCCTCATCTTAAAGGACTTCAACTAGCGGATCCTGAATACCATCAACCCGGAAAGATAGAACTTGTACTTCGCAAGGGTCCAGCAGAAACACCAATAGCATAAAATACCAGTTTGGGGTGGATTCTTTCTGGTGCCATTTACTTAACTGAACAAATAAACCCGTCAGAGGCAGCAGTCTTTCATTGTCAAATAGACCATGATCTGAACGAACTGATGAAACGATTTTGGATTCAGGAGGAAACTTTCAGTCTACCTAAAAATCAACTAACCTTAGAAGAGCGTGAATGTGAGCAGATATTCAAAACCACCCATTCTCGTAACGCAGATGGAAGAAACATTGTTAGGTTGCCTTTCAAGACACGGCCTGCATCTTTTGGAGATTCACGCACACCAGCTAAGTATGAAGTATGATCAATAGCATGCAAAATAGATTTACAAAAAATTCATTGAGGCCTATTCAAAGTTCATTAAGGAGTATGAAATTTTGGGTCACATGCGTAGAGCAACTTATGCTCCTAAATCTAACGACCAGGCCTTTTATCTACCTCATCATGGAGTTTTGCGTGAGACGAGCGCAACTACCGAACTCTGAGTTGTTTTCAACGGATCTTTTAAGACCCAGCACGGAATTTCTCTTAACGACGACGTCTTACATGAAGGACCGAAATTTCATGTGGACCTTCAAGATGTTTTCTTTTAACGAGATGGCGCATAGGGAGATCAATTTGCATTTTCTTCTGACGTTACAAAAATGTTTCGACAAATTGAAGTTCACCCCGATGACTGGGATTATCAGAGAATCTTGTGGCTTGAGAATGCAAATCTAGTTGAATTCGTTTTAACCTAGCCGGAGCTACGAAATTGTACAACTTTATTCACTTTTTTATTATGTTTTACCACCCCAGCCCCAGTCTGTGCCAAAAATGATAAGAAGCTTACATTGTGCTCACAGATCTTGAAATCCAAGAACACTTGAGAAGGCTACACCTACACTTACCGATCAGTAAGTCGAGTTTTGGGTGTATCAACTTGGGTGATTTATAGCAATGTTCAACGATACAGGAGGGCAGGGAGAAGTTACTAACAGTGGAAACAAGGACAAGTCATGAAAAAGGTTGCAAGCACCGTTGATGACCGTTTTATAAACTTGCATACCTTAAGAAACCGGAGATTAACTGCTATTCAGATACAATTTAAACTGGCGAAGGTCCGTAACGTCAATGTTAGTGAACGAACCATAAGAAGACGTTTAATTGAAGTTGAACTAAAGTCTTATGTACCAGCAAAAGCACCCAAGCTCATGTGGCAAGATAAGCGGTCGCCCGTTAGCATAGAAACATTGGCGTCCATCTGCTCTAGATGACCGATCCATCTAAGTCGATAGACTTTGACTCTTCTTGCTAGGTCCCTGCCGTCGTACCCCGCTGTGTTCATCCCTTTATGTCAATATCATCAGCGTATGCCAGAAGTTGAACAGAATTTTGGTGCCTCTGGTGTTGACGGTGGAGTTGTGCATCGTTCTCAAGAACGATTGATTTGTCAGAGTGGATTCTTGCGTTCGCTGGATTGAAACAAGGTTGTAATCTCAGCCCCTCACTATCATTCAAGATTTGAATAATGAATTGCCATGTAGCATAACAATCGATGGGTTCCCTATTAAAATACTTATGTATGCAGACGACCTAGTTCTGCTCTCGGAATCACAGGAGTCCCTGCAGCTAATGATCAATAAATTAAGGGATTACTGCTTTAAGTGGAACCTTACTGTAAATCTCAACAAATCCAAAACGATGGTCTTTCGGAGAGGAACTGGACCTTTGGCTGCAAATGAAAAATGGTACTATGGTCTATGGTGAAGATTTAATCGAAAATGTCAAAGAATACCAATACCTTGGTTTTACTTTAACGAGCAACCTGAATACCGAAAAGCACCTTGAGAAAAAGCTATCGGCTTCCAAAAACGCTGTTGGTACAGTATGGCAAAATATTTACGGAAATTCGGATCTCTCATTCAGCACCAAATATCGCGTTTTTACCGCAACGTCTCAGTCCATCATTGTGTATGCTGCAAAATCATGGGGCTGGCGCCCTTCGGAGACCACTGAAAAATTCCTCCGATTCTTTTTAAAACGACAGTTTCGTCTACCGAACACAACACCAAACTATATGCTTCTTATAGAAACTGGGTTATCACCACTGTACCTAACATCACTTAGACTACATTTCAATTACCTACATTGTTAAACTGATGAACAGCCACACCGATAAAATTGCTAGGAAGATTGCAGTATCAGTCATAAGGTCCCAAAGTTCATGGTTTGAAGAATGGAAAAACTTAGCAGACTCTTGCGAAATACCTTTCAGCTTGACTTTGGAAAATGTTACAGAGTGGAAACCTTTTCTCTGTAATTTACTGGAAAGCCTCCATTACAAAGCAAGGGAAGACAACGTAGAGAAGGCGAGAAGCTCACTTCACAGAGAAATATATTCAAAACTCCAATATGATTTAGGACAAGGCAACTATTTCAATGACAATTTTAGCTGTGAACAAATATCTTTCCTGTTCCGAGCAAGAGGAGAGTTGTTATCTTTAAACTTCATACCGCACCGCAATGACTTAGCTCTGATTTGCTCCATGTGCAATACCAACGAAAGGGAAAATAACATATAGTTAATTTCATCGCAAATTGTCCAATTCTGGCAGAAATCCGACGACAAATATGGCAACAAAATATTTTAGAAGAAGTTGATCTTCTAGCGATTTTAAATGGGAAAAACTGTCAACAACTAGCACAATTTATTAAAATAGCAGTAAACTATAGAAGAAAAATAATAAGTGAAAGCTTTTAAATTTAAAATAAAAAATCAATTAATTTACAAAATTCAAATAAATACATTAAGCAAAGCTATCATCTGGCTGACGGCCCCTCTGGCCATGCCTTATAAGATTTAAGTCAATTAAACATTATGATTTTGTAAAATTTTTCTTGATAAATCAATAAATCTATTTTATCTTTCTATCTATCTATTGAGATGTAAAAACCACGTGCTTCCTACCACTACATTTCACCCGGCAGTAAAATCCATCAACCTGTCGGAAGTGGTTTCATACAGACTGTGCTCTCCGACTATTCCACCAAACATGTACTCTTTTCATAGCTTTGCTCCCAGGACAACTTTATTGTCATAGTAAGGACACTGCTCATCCGATTTGTCAAGAAGCTCGTAGAACTCGTCCGTGGTGTCTTTTTTTTCTCTTCTGTGGGGGTTTGCGCGCATATCGGGCTAATGTTGGCATTTTTAGCCTTCATCGTCGTGATGCGTTCGCTTACAACTTTTTACCTTATTCTTGCTCTCAATAACAATAAGCATAATAAATGTCGCAGTTTTTCATCCTCCTTTTGTCCGGTTCATCCCATCGTATTTCCTGAATATAGCAGTACTGTTTGCTTTGTATAGCAGTTGAGGGCCTCACGTCTATCTGTTAAGGGACCTAACATTCTAAGTACATATCCGAAATTCGTTGCCCTTATTACATTTTGGCTTGGGTCGTCAGCAGTATATCTGTATATCCATCTGTTTCCGAGGTCTGTTGATACTTCATAAGTAAATTTCTTTCTACGTAGCCGGGAAGTCATCCCGACGTATACAACTTCATACCAGGAGTACCAGGCACTTGATATAACTCTAAAAGCGAGAGCCGGAAAAACCGCTCCTTTTTACGGCCTTGGTTTCAGATATGTCGAAGTAGAAGGTGTTCACCAAGTATTTCGGCCTATAGGGAACATGAGGACTCCACAGTTGATTTTAAGAAAAGAATTCTTCCGCTGCCGTCATTCGTTGTAAGTGCATCAGTGGAAGCCGGAGCTTTCCTTCGTTAGAGGGTAATTATAGTAGCAACATTCACCACCTGTCGACCATGGGAGGCCTTTCTGTGAAAACAAGTTTCGCGATCGAATAGCTCTAACCTTCATAGTAGTAGTCATCGTAAGCCTCTCCACCACGTTAAAGTTTACCCTATGAAGGAGATCTCTGATTTGCGGTGATTTATAATACCAAGAATGTCCACCAGGTTCAAGCTATGATGTGAAAGCAAATTCAACCACACTGACATTCTTTTCTGAATGAAATGTATCATTCGGTCGCTTTTCCTTCTTTTATCCCAAACAGGCGAAATTCTAAATGTGAATTCAAATGTTATAAGGACTAAAACAACATATCGTCGGTCGGTGAAACGAGAAATTTGCTGATATGTATGCAGTACCTAACTGTTACACACTTCTCTGGTTTCACGACGAGAACTTATTTTCATAGAGGTACAGGTTCGTGGATTGCTTGAATCAAATATGTTGTTTATTATTATTGGTAACAAAGTTATGAAAATCAAATAGTAACTAATCAATTTTTAAGCAGTTATAACTATTCAAACGACGAAAACCCGCTGATAATAATAATTTCTAAGCCAATAAAATACATTTAATTTGCATTGAAATATTATAAACAACATTTAAAATTTTAATAAGATTTTTATCAATTCAATAATCTTGCTTTTGGTCGTTAATAACAAATTACAGCAAATTAATATTAAAATAAAAATCTTTTTCCAAAGCATCGTCTTGAATGAATATTTATAAGTTGGTGTTACATCCATAACTTTATCTAGTTTGAAAGCCGTTTAAATGCAAAATATTACACTATCGTGTAAGGTTATTCTTGACAAATTAAATTAACTGCGAATATTTCAATAAATGTAAACAAAATGCTGCGATTATAAATGAATCGATATTTATTGACATTTTATTCATCTCAATAGGTCTGTTCGATGTGCGCAGTGCGCCTGGGTGTCGCTCTGTGGCGCTCTGGTTTCGCCTTGATGCATTTCTACCGTTTCAATGCTCGCACAGTGAGCGCACCGAACCGACCCAAGTTTTTCGGGGCGAGAACTTGTAACGAAGTGTTACATGCTCTTATACAACAATATCGATTTTTCATCAAATACTATATATACAGGCCATTTTCACATTTCGAATTCATATAATTCACGCTCGCTTCAAAAATCACATATGCTTACAAAACTAATTCGTGCATATACACTAGTCAAAACAATTAAAGGAACACTTGAAAAATCTCAAAAATTGAGTGGTTTTTTATAAGGCTGTATCTCAGTAGAAAAAAGTCGGATTGAAGTGAAATAAAAAGTTTTTCAAAGGCTATCATTTTTTCTTTTCCAATTATTTTGAGTTAAGAAAGTACCGTTAGTCGTTTTCGCTTGAGTGTAAAAAATGTTCACTCAATTTCAAAATCGAAAAAACAAATAAACTTTGATTTGTCATAAAATGAGCGGATTTTTTTTTTCAATCCAACCAATCTAAGATTCAATTTGAAAATTTTGTTGGCTATAATTCACTGTTGAATTGAAAAAAAAGTGTTTTGTAAGTTTGATTAATCGAAACAGAGAAACGGTGAATCGTATTGATGTGAAATTTTCACCAAAATCAAGGAAATTTTATGAGCTTTAATAATTAAGCCTCAGATTAGTTGTATCACTGAAAACCACAAACAACGGTAGTTTTTATGAAAAAGTTAAAAAATGCGTATTTTGGACCTTTTTTAAAGTGATAGAAAAGATTGAAAAAAGCTATGTATATTTTTATTTTTTCAATGTGTTTTTGTGTAGAAAATTTAATAAATTTTTCAAATCTGCCTTTATTGCTATTGTAAGTCAAAATTTAGCAGAGTTATTAGGGTCCAAAGTCAAAATTGTGTTTTCGCATGTAAACCCATTTTTTGATTAGAAAAAAATCGAAGCGATCTGAATCAAACAGTGAATTATAGCCAACAAAATTTTCAAATTGAATCTTAGATTGGTTGGATTGAAAAAAAAATCCGCTCATTTTATGACAAATCAAAGTTTATTTGTTTTTTCGATTTTGAAATTGAGTGAACATTTTTTACACTCAAGCGCAACGACTAACGGTACTTTCTTAACTCAAAATAATTTGAAAAGAAAAAATGATAGCCTTTGAAAAACTTTTTATTTCACTTCAATCCGACTTTTTTCTACTGAGATACAGCCCTATAAAAAACCACTCAATTTTTGAGTTTCCTTTAATTGTTTTGACATTTCATTTGGCCTTGAATATATACCAGACAATGCATAAACAAAACATCTCGTATGACTCATTAACTCATGGCGTGTTTTGTATTCATCATCGATAACAGTCTTGATACATGACACACCTAAGCAATTAAACCGAAACACATGAAAGTTTAGCTTTCGCGTTCGTACAATTCACACTCGGTTTTAGTAGTAAAGTTCATATGAGGGTCAGTACTTTCGTAGTAAAATCACCGTAGTGGTAAGGGGTTTTAATATCGAAGGAAATTGCTCTGAGTTCTGACCGTGCAGGAACCGCCATTTCAGTATTAAAGCTTCCCCCACCAGTGGTAAAAGGTTTTAAATACTGAAGGAGATTTGTCCTGCGTGCCTCCAGGGGCCGTACATAAACCTGCTGATCGACCAGAGCTGTTGCCTGCCGTGTAGTGCCCCCAGAGGCCTTAAATAAACCTGCTGATCCCCCGAAAATAAACCGGTCGAGTAAGAATTACCAAACGCTCAAAAGGAAACATGAACAGGAAGCCCAGTAGCGTAAGCTCTACCGCCAGTCAAGACAGCAAGAAACCGTACATCCGACAAGCGGATGCTTTAACTAGATCCGAACGCATACCGGAAGTGACACCAGCGAATACTCATTTAAGAAGAATCAAGTCAAAACTGAATTATTTACTTACATAATTGTAGTTATTAAGTGTTTCAGAAGGTTCAGAAGACCTATCATTGGAGTTTCGTATTTTCTTCAATAGACCTTGGCACCGACGAGCGAAACCTCGGCTGGAAAACAAAAAGCACATCTCAAACTTCATAGCTGTTCGAATCAGCTGTTTCTATACAACACGAAGATGAAAAAAGCAGACCACTACTAATGTAAAACCAAACCCAGAGAAATATGTCATTTTATTGACAGCTCCACTCAGAGCAATGACAAGCACTGTAGCGCCCTAGGGCTGGAACTAACCTTAAGCGTTAATTAGTTAAACTTTTCATTTTCCCAAATCGTTTTCAGAATCTTATATCTGAAATTAAATTTGATTTCTCTGCGAATTTTATTCTTTTCTTATTTGTATTTGAGAGTTAGAATTTGTTGGTCCTCGAATGCATTATTACTCCCTAGTTGTTCAGTCGTCGTTGCAGGAAAAGAGTACAGTGCACAATTTTTTAAAAACTATACAAGAACAATTATTTTCTTCGCTTAAAATTGAAAAGTTCTAGGTATTTGTCCAATGGACACTGTCCATGACCTTAAACTTATAAAAACATCACGGCACCTTAAAGTTACAGTAAAAAAAAGAAACAACAAAATTATGAAAACCTTTTGATCCGACCATACCACGTGATGTCCAGCTTTGTGTCCCTGAAAAGAATGACAAGTTAATAAACTCCCACACTCTACATCGGCACTGTTGTGGACGGTGGCAGGCGGTGCGGTAGTCATGGTGTGGCACTAAGCCGCAATGACCATCATGAGTAGGCATAGCTAGGCAATGGGCATATTCACATCTCATCTCATCTCACAAAGACGTAAATTACCATTCACTCTTTGGATATATGAAATTGGCATCTATAACCGAACCGAAACGAACAAACAGCGGATTAGCCAAACCTCTTTTTTTCCAGCTTTGTTGTCGTCGTCGTCGTCAAACAGCACAATACCGAAAGCCATACCTTAAGTAACGAGAGTCCACTTTGTATACCTATGAAATGGCTATTCAGTAAAAAAGCGGACTTAGAACTCGCCTCGGTTCCATCTCCATGGATGATGACTTTGTGGAATATCGCACAAAAAGGAAACCCAATCAAACGCCTACCCGCAAAAGGAGTTAATCCGATTATTTCCCACACAAGATTGATCAGAAGGCACGCACATTTGCCTCCTGAAGGAATGCAAAAACTGCCCGCATTGTCTATGAGCCATACATAAGCCTTTTTCCAGTTTGAATTCGGTTTGGCTGCGAGTGCTGGGAACTCAACAAAAAAGGCAACTTAACAATCACACAGAGAGGAGAGTCAGTCGACTGTGGATTCTTGCAACAGCAGCGCACAAAAGACATCGCGCAAGGTATCTTCTTGGTAATCCATCGAACCGCACTAAATGGAGCTCAACGCTCGCCTTTAATACAGCGCCCGCACCACAGCATCGCCATATTGGTTGGTCTTGGTCGCGTCATCGTTGGACCTCTTCACTGCTGCCAGATTCAGCATGTTCCACAAAGAGATGGACAGACAGATTTTCACTAAAGCGACTACTTATTAGGATTTCAAAAAGAGCTGCCGTTCTTCTCGTTGTTCGTCCAGGCCATCCGTCGTCGGTCGTAGTCGTCGCTGTCGTCCATCGATGAGAAGTCAGCTCCTCAGTGCCACTGCTTCTGCCACCAATGTCCTGTTGCTTGTAGTTCTTGTGTTTAAGTGAAGTCTTGCTGAGAACCTTACTCGTACTGGTTCCATATCTTCGATCTATTCCAACAGTGCGCAGAACCAAGGAGCTCGTTTGGTGTTTGTCGCCTTCTTTCATTGAATTGGGCACATGAACACCAACGAACACTCAAAATGCTCTCAAGTGCGCTTCATAAGAACAAGTGGATCCCCAGATCGGGATCCTTTTGTGCGTGCATTATGCCGCCTCACCAGCTTCGCCTGCCGAACATTGAACAATGTAAATTTGAATACCGAGAATCAGTGGACCACTATGCGGACAAGTGCGCTGTTCCTAAGCAAAGTGAAAAGTCGAGACAAACGAAATTCATCAAACGCATTGCTGCTTCATTGGAGCAGGCGGTGGTCTACAAAGACTTCCACTTCGCCTAGTAGACTTGATGACTTTTCCTGTGAATAATTATAACACTTAAGAGAGGTCCCTTTCGGGGGCCTCTATCACGTCTTAAACAAAATAGTGGCTACCTACTCACCAGACCAGTGCCCACCAGAATATTACCACCGCCGCCGCTGCTGCGCAACTATCACCTTAACACAGAGTCGGCAGTAGCATAAGATTCTGATGTGCATAAAATTCCAACTGCCTATCAAATTGTGATTTAATCTTTCAAGACACAGTGGCGGCTTGGTGTGTTTAATCATAACATGCTTTTGGAGTTGTGAGTTTTTTTTGTCTTCTTATTGTTCATCCATAAAGCGAAACATTTTTGAAAATCACTTGAGTGGGAGAACAAATCTGTCAGAATTTGTTTCGGTGTCAGAAATGATTTTTAAGTCACTTTAGTAAATTGAATGGGTTTTTAGGGGAAAGCCAGACTGCCTGGGGACTGAAAATTAGCAGTTTCATAAAGAATTGAAAATCGTTTTTAAATTTTGTTTCTACAAATTCAGAATACACTTCATAATGAAGTGTAGGTCATTAACATCCCAAATAAATTAATAATATGGGTCCTAAAAAGCTCCCATGTGGGACACCAGGTTTTGGTGTAAAGATTTAAGAATTGCTCTTTCCTAAATATTAAAATGTTTGCCTTTTTAATACCTATATGACCAAAGCTACTAGTCTTTAGTTTTGATACCCTTACGCCCGATTTCTTGACAAAGTTCTAGCCCTTAAAACTCGGTTTAGTGAAATTTTAGAACTCATTTGAGTTCTACGTCATTTCCTCAACAAGTTATAACGCGTTAGAACTTCGATTTAGAACTTTGTTATAGTTAGAACTTCGATAAAATTAGACCCTCAAATTCGGGGGTCTAGAGCCTTAAAACTCGGTTTATTTATAATTTCATTTTTTCAACTAGCGAAATGAAAATGAATTGAATTTCTAATCATTTTCGGAAAATATATTAAAAAACAATAAATAGCGAATATCCTACGAAAATGGATCTTATTTTTAATGATTTCCTTTTTATGGACGATATCATGGAAGAACGGCGTATATTGGAAGAACAACAATTGCTGATTTTTCTGCGTTTCTTGGCTTGTGGAAATATGCAACTAACTGTTGTCGTGCATGTGTCTCCTACGAGCGAGCGTTTGTCGTATACTCCCAAAAGCTTGTAACGCATTGTAACGTCACCTTCACTTTTTCGTCAAAATGCCGGCAAATGCAGAAGAACTAAGGGCAGCTGCTGTAGCTTTTTATGATATTGCGCGATTTCCACGAACAATTGGAGCAATTGATTGTACTCACGTGAAAATACAATCGCCGGGTGGAGAATTGGTGAGTTTTTAAAGTGTCTGTGCTAATGTGCACTCTTTTAATCAATATTTGTTTTAGAGTGAGGCTTTTCGAAATCGGAAAGGTTGGTTCTCGCTTAGTGTGCAAACCATTTCATCTGCCAATTTAAAGGTTTTGAATGTAGTCGCACGTTGGGCAGGGTCAGTTCACGATCAAACGATTTTTCAAAATTCATCTGTGCGACAAGAATTTGAACAGGGGCGGTATGGATAATATATTCTTGTTGGTGATTCTGGGTATGCAAATACCAGCTATTTGGCAACCCCTTACACGGCAAACAACCCGGATATTGCCAATAATCAACGGATGCAAGTTTACCAATCCCGCATTATCCGAACACGTAATGTAGTTGAACGTCAATACCGAGTACTAAAACGTCGGTCGTTTCCCCCTATTGGCCTACGGCATGTGCATGAACATTGAAACTGTTCAGAAAATTATTACATCGTGTTGCTACATAACATTTATATCGAGAGGGGCGAAATGATTCCACCGGAAAATCCTGACGATGAGGAGCGTTTGAGAACGGGCATAGTGGAAGGAGATATAGAGAATGGGCCAATGGGAGTTGAAGGTGGTCAGCATCGAAGTCGTCGATCAGCTCGCGAATATATTTTGGCAACATTGTGAAAAAAGGGACTTTTTTAATAAATATACAGTGCCGCACTTAATTATTGGCACACCAAACGTTTTTAAACCAAATGTTGTTTTAAGGCGATTGAAAAAGGATAATTTAAACCATTGTCTTATTCTTTAGTGGATGCATATATTTTTAATCAAATGCAGGTCATTTTATTTGGAAATTGTCCATTGGCTTTGAGAAAATTCAAATAGTTCAGAAACATTGATTAATTATTCGCACAAAATTATTGGCACACTTAGTTAAGATCTTAAACAATGGACAAATAAACAACCCTTAATATTTTGTAGGCAAACCCTTTTGTTTAATAACAGCCATTTATCTATTTGTCATAGAATGCACCAAGTTTTTCGTTGTTTGTTCTCCAATATTTTGCCATTCTTCAATCAACGTCTGTTTGAGCTCAGTTTTCGTGGAAATTGCGCGCTTTTTAACCTTTCTATCCAATTCTTCCCATAAATGTTCAATAGGATTTAGGTCCGGAGATTGTGGTGAGTGTGGAAGCACATGTGCAGTATTGTAGGCTAACCACATACGCACATCTTGAGCCGTATGCTTGGATCGTTGTCGTGTTGAAATGTGAAGAAGTGTGTTAAATTAAACATTTCGGCGCTTTTCCTTGGGTTTTTCTTTCAAATTTTCAGATACATTTTTTTGTCCATTATGGTTTCGATGAAAACGAACTCGCCCACACCGTCAGCAGACATGCAACCCCACACCATAACTCCTCCACCACGATGTTAAACAGTGGGAGACAATTTTTTTCCTTTCTAGTGCAGTGCTAGGCTTCCTCAACACAGATATGCTGCCATCGGACCGAAAATTGTTGAACTTGATTTCATCGGAGAACAGAACGTCATTCCAGAAATCAAATGGTTTTGTCTTGTACTCAAGAGCATAGTCCAAACGTTTATTTTGGTTGATTTTTGAAATCATTGGCTTCCGTCTAGCTTCTCGAAAGTTGAAACCGGCCTCGTGAAGCATTCTTCTTACGGTCATGGGATTGATAGAATAGCCAAGTTCTTGTTTTACTTCAGCAGCAATTGATGGTTAATCTTATTTTTGGATCTACCTTAATTTTTCGGACAATCTTGTTGCATTCTCGAACATCCAAAATTCGATGATGACCGGTTTGCTTGACACTTTTGAAGTTAGACTCACCATTAAAACTTTACACGATGCTTCGGATAGTGTAACGGCTTCTGTTGATTAATTTACCAATTTCTGCATATGAAGGGTATATCATGGCTATGCATATTAACTACTACTTTTTTTCAGATTCCATTGTTTCTCTTTGTTTGAGACTAATTTTTTTTCGGGTTCACTTTTTTCTACTTTTTGTGTTCGATTATGTTAAAATTTTGAGCTCCTTACTTGATAAACAAAATTAAAATTATTAATTATCATATTAAATTGATAAATTCCTTGGTGGGATTAAATTTATTGCACAAAACGCTAAGTGTGCTAATAATTTTGTGCGAGTATTTGAGTAATTTAATGTTAAATATTCCGTTTTCTATAATACGGATCAACAAATGGTGATGAAACTTATTGCATTAGATAGAAAATAAGATAACTGTTGAACGACAAAAAATTGTTAAAATACCATGGTGGTTAGTTTGAAAAAGTTGCCTTCTAAATTTGAAAAGCTAAGTGTGCCAATAAAATAAATCTATACTCTATACTAATATATGTGTAAAGCTGAAGAGTTTGTTCGTTTGAACGCGGTAATCTCAGGAACTACTGGTTCGAATTGTAAAATTCTTTTTGTGTTGGATAGTCCATTAATCGTGGAAGGCTTTAGGCTACTTTACAATAGGCTGTGACCAATAGGACCGAAGAATATATGGAAAGTGTTGAAAAAACGGCAACAGTATTAACCATGAAAATTTCACAAACATCAGTTAGGCTA
Organism: Sphaerophoria taeniata; assembly: GCA_943590905.1. Classification (NCBI taxonomy): domain Eukaryota; kingdom Metazoa; phylum Arthropoda; class Insecta; order Diptera; family Syrphidae; genus Sphaerophoria; species Sphaerophoria taeniata. Next base: position 269,647,459 of record OX016540.1, read on the forward strand.
TTTTGGAATCTGAAAGAGACATACAAACAAACAAACACAAGCCTATTTTTATACATTATAGATAGATAACTATTTCATGAATGATACATACATATGTAGATGTAGGTATACAGTGAGAAAAAAAAATAAACAAAACGTAGAAAATCCTGACGATGAAATATATAAAGCATATAAAACAGAAGAAGACAAACTATTAAATGACAAATTAATTCTAAAACCAAACATATTATTTGACACAGCATTAAAACACGCAAGATAAAACAAGATAAAAACAAAGAAATAAAATAAATTAACAACAACAAATAAAATAGAAGACAACAGCATAAAATGAGACGAATGCACAATCATCAGCATCAAACAGTCAACACCATTAACGCCCGAGGATGGAATAGTAATTCCGAAACGCGTCGCGAAAATTAAAATTATTTATAATTTATATGTTGTGTCTAGTTTTGTTATTTATATTAAAATAAAATAACTTTCTAAAAACAAATCACCTTGATTTTATATATCTCAAAACGTAGAAGTCACTTCTTTTGCAGGCGGTTTCCTTCACCTCCAATCTCGCCGTTATGATACACGTTCCTCAATGCCTTCGCTGACGACTGAGTCACTTTGAGGTGATAAGTCGAGCAGCACTGAAAGCTCAGCACCGCAGTTCCTTGTATCATCACTTGCATATTGCATTGGTGGCTACCTTACAAACTGTTATGATGTCACCAACTCCCAATACGTTGGATTTTTTTTCGATCGCAACTCCATCTGCAAAATTGCGAGAGTTTTTTAATTCCTGCACTGCAATGCATCAGTTGCAGATTGCCAGAATTCCATTTGTTTTACTGCCAAGGCTTCTTGCAGTTTTTTTCGTTGCTGAATTTCTGAAATTCGCTCAGCATGCTCCAAGCGAAATTAATTCATCCTCAATTCATGGAATTCTGCAAGGCGACTTTCTTCCTTTGTAATCATTTGCTGACGCATTTCCGCCACAGTAACTGAATGTAAGCTACTTTTTACTTGCGACATATAGAATATATGGCAAGTTTTGAATTCGTAAAAAAAAAAAAAATTTTAGGTAATGATGAGATATGACATTACGATGATAGAGAAGTCGAAAAAAGTGGGTCCGGCGATTCCGTCCGTCTGTCTGTCTGTCTGTCTGTCTGTCTGTCTGTCTGTAAACGCATCTACAGCCTTAACCTCTGGTCCGATTGACTTGAAACTTGAAAATTAAGCGTTTGAGCGAATTCGCGTGGGTCGTTTTTTTGATTTTTTTTTAAGATCAAAATTTAGGATAGCCACCATACGATTTTTTTGGCCAAAAACCAAAAGTTTCAATTTTCTCAAAAACGGTTCCTACGATTTTTTTTAAACTTCCTTGAAAATTTTTATTTAAAACTCTGATGTATTTTATGTAAGAAAATTTTTTTTGTATTGCTCCAAAACGGTACCGCCCATAGAACCGTTTTTTTGTTATCAGATTTTCTCGGAAAATAAAAGTCCGATCTGAGTAATTTTTTTTTTGAAGGTACGTGTATATTGCCTAAGTAATATTTTGTATTCAAAAAAATTTCAAAAAAAATTTTGGATTTTTAAAAAATATTTTTAAACTTTTTTTTTTTTAAATTCTGTATCTCGAAAACGGATCAATATTAAAAATTGAAATTTACTTATAAAATGTATAGTTACACATTCTTGAATACTGCATACCCAAATTAATTTTAAGACATTTTCGAAAACTTTTATATACAAAAAATTAATTTAAAAAAAAACCGCTCCGACGATTTTTAAAACAAAAATTTGGAAAATCAATAATTTTTTAAGAAATCATATGACATAATTTTTTTTCAGATTAAATCTTTTTTTTAGGTTGATATTTCAATTTAAATTTTTATTTACGAATTACATTTTTTTATGAGTTATAATTTGGAATACAGGAGCAAGTTCGTACGACCGAGTCGTGCACATTTTTTGATTTTGTATCGGACGACGACGTTGATCGTTGGTTGGGAAAAATTGATATTTTTCTTGTCCTTTGTCCTTGTCTTGTCCAACATTGGTGTTGACACACGGCTGCGGTACCGTTGTCGTACCCACAGCTTCGGTGGACAAAGCTGCACACATATCAGCTAGGTATCGGTGAAGAGTTGACGGTTTGAGATGGCGGCGTTTTTTCAAGCAGATTTTGGCAATCGTCTGTACTTGTTTCTTCACTACGGGAAAAGGTAGTGTTACTACCTTTTCCTGGTTGCGAAAGTAAAATTTTACTGCTGTCAGCAACAATTGGAGCATTTGGCCGAAATCTGTTGGCATTGCATCAGAATCAAAAGATTCCAACCCTGTCAGCAAATGACCGTAATAATTTTTTAATTGAAGTACTTCGCCGGTCATTTCAATTTTCAGCACGGGTGGTGTATTGGCCGGTCCCCCACCAGTTTGCAGCGCACTTTGTTTTGCAGAAGTCGTAAACTGACGCAATGCCGTTACAATTTTCTTATGCCTTCCAATTAGTGCAGGAACTTCTCCTTGGGTCTTTATCTGAACGAAAATGCTACGTTAAAACTGATCAGGAAATGAAACTATAACGCACCTGTCTGTATTGAAATGTGAGCGAATTATGCTCCACTCTCTTTTTTTGAAGTCGTTAGTTGTGCCATTAGTCTCTTTGTTCAAAATCCCTATTTGACCAAATTTTACCAACAAATTACACAGCAAGTTCGTGTCCTCTTGAGTCCAATTGTCGCATAAGTGTTTTTTGCTGGCGGGCAAATCACCATCATTAGATACCGCTTTCTCGTTTTCTTCCTTTCGTATTTATAAATGCACAACAAATTCACTATAATATGCATAAAAATAGGCATACATACCAGAAAAGAAAATAGGCGCAACAGAAATATTTATTTTGTATTTTGAATTGAAGAATATAAAAACGGAAAGGTCTGTCAAAATATTCTGCCGGGTGATTCAAAAGTTTCAAAAATATTTTAAAACTAGGTTCTAAAAATAACAAGTTCTAAGCGCTTAGAACTCGATGATGATTTTAAATCGAGTTCTAGAGAAGTGAAGAAATGCCCGAGTTCCAAATATTTTAAAAACTAAGTTCTATCGTTAAACTGAGATTCACTACATCGAGTTCTAAAGGGAATTAAGAACTTTGTGAAGAAATTGGGCGTTATGATACAATTATATAGCAGGCCGTATGCCTGCAAATACGTGGACAACTTGATATCTTTCTGAACAGAATGGACTTATAGTTGAACCAGCCGAAAGGCGAAAATACCTTGCATTACCGGGTTTGATGTCTAAAAAGTTCATCTATGTGGTCAAAAGTAAAGAAAAACTATCACTTAACAGATGATAGAGAAGTCGAAAAAAGTTGGTCCGGCGATTTCGTCCGTCTGTCTGTCTGTAAACGCACCTACATCCTTAACCACTGCACTGGTCCGGTTGACTTCAAACTTGAAAATTAAAGGTTTGAGCGAATTCACGTTTGACGTTACTTTATTATTTTTTTAAGATCAAAATTTAGTGTAGTCTATATACAATTTTTTTGGCCAACAATAAAAAGTTTCAATTTTCTCAAAAACGATACCTTTTATAAAACCGTCTTTTGCTATAAGATTTTCTTCAAAAGTAAAAGTCCGATCAATGTATTTTTTCTCTGAAAGTACGTACATATGTATATGTTGCCCAAATATTTTGCTTTCAAAAATAATTTGAAGATTTTTAAACTTTTTTTTTCAAAATTTACTTATAAAATCTATATTTTTATATTCTTCAATACTTCATACCCACATTAATTTTAAAACATTTCCGAAAAATTCTAAACATAAAAAATTAATTAAAAAAAAACAGCTCCAATGATTTTTTTTCCTTAAATTTAAAAAAAATCAAAAATTTCTTATGAGATCCTACGACATCAATGGCATCAATTGAATGTATTTTTCAATTTCTCCAAACTCTTCGTCGAAATTAATCATTGAGCATTCTGAATCATCCGATTTACTGGTTAATTGATTGCTTGAGTTGTTCGATGCCATATCTCCAACTAACCTGCTGCTTGCAAGGACTTATGGAGTCCAATATAGGCTTGTTTGTAGAATTCAATTCTCGCTACATTTTTTTCCACCTCCGTGAAATTTGATGTTTTTGAATGGCAAATAGAAAGTTCTTCATGAACAACTCGAATGGAAATAAGAAAGTCATTTTTAGGCTATGTTTATGACCGAGCGTAAACGCGTCGCGCGATGCGACGAGAATCGCTCCATCGCTTGTTATATTTTCGCTTGCGTTATCGCTAGCTATTGAGTGTTTATAGCAGAGCGAAACTTCAAGCGATTGAATGTTTGAAATATTAAAACTTTATTTAAGTTTTGTCAGTGAAGAAAGCAAAATGCGTGCATTGACTAGGAAAGTTTTATTATTAGAAACCAGCTATTTATTGCGTAAAAAATATTTAACTTATAAAAGCATATATAAGAGGTTTCAAGTGCATCCAATTATAACAGAAAGAAGAACTTACGGTGAATTTCATCATCTTCATTCACGACTGCTAGAATTTCCTGAAAAATTTAAGGAATACTATCGTATGAGCAAAGAAACTTTTGAGTTGTTTTCTCTTTGAAAATACCTTTCCAGATATTGAAATTAACGTTTTATGGCAAAGTTCACTCGGGCGTACTTATTATTTTTCAGAAGAGAAAAGAAGAAACGTTATCGCACTTCTTTCCGAGAACTATTTGAGGTACAAAATTAATTCTTGCGGCACAAATTAGCAACAAATTAGCAACAAAATATGCCGTTAGTTTCATGTCGTTGGCTGCATTGGTTCTAGTTTGATTCTGCTATCGTAATATTACGCTAGCAGAACATCGATTTTTCCAAGAACTAGTGGAGCAAAAAAATCAATTCTTGCGGCACAAATAAGCAACAAATGCAACAAAATACTGAATACTTTTCATTGCCAGCTTATGAAATGGTTCTGCTAGCGTAATAGACGTTCAACAATCGCTCGTACGCTCAAAATATCAAAATATTTTGATTGTAAATTTTCATCGCTTTTTCCGCTTGTAATCGCTCAATTCGCTTTTCACTAAATCGCTTTGTCATAAACACTTTCATAGGCAACAATGAATTTAGTCGCTAGTAGCGATTCTCGTCGCATCGCGCGACGCGTTTACGCTCGGTCATAAACATAGCCTAAGAATGAAGACATGTACATTATTAAGGGCCAGTTGCTCAATCGAATCATAAATTTAAGTTCTACATAAAGTTCTACTTTTGTATGGGGATTTTATGTAGAACTTAAGAATTCCGGAACGTCTCATACAAAAATGAAAACTTTATGTAGAACTTAAATTTGTGATTCGACTGAGCAACTGGGCCTAAACAAAGCAATTTTGTGGTAGTGTCCGTGGCTTAGTGGTTATGTGCGTTGGCTGCTAAGCAGAAAGTTGTGGGTTCAAATGGAGAACTGGAAAGTTCTCCCATAACAAGACGCTCTCATAACCGGACATGGACACAAATTTTCATAATCGCCATAGAATGTCGCTCTCCCTTGAACGGACAAACTACATCTATGTAAGGCGTTGTATAGTTTTGCGTCGTGTTGCGTGTACCTGAGCGTTGGAATGAAACCCCACAAAAAATAGCATGCGAAATGTTAAGGAAATAAGATTTTTATAGTCATACATACATACTTTGTTATGTTCTATCTTTTCCGCTTATTCACGATTTCAGTTTTTGACACCTCTTTTATCCTTTTACTTTTTTCAGTTGCTTCTAAATTTTTATTTTTACTTTTTTCTCTTGCTCTTCAAGAGAACAATTCAAAACCAACAATCAAAATGGAACTTGAATTTTATTTGTATTTCAGTTCCAATCGTTTACAATAATAATTTGTGTTTGTAAACTTCAAATAAAAAGTGTTTAAAAAATAGAAACTTCTTGAAAGCGGAACAACATGGGGTATAATTCTTTTTGTGTTGGATGGTGCCTTAATCGACTTAGACATTAGGCTACTTAACATTAAGCTGTGACCAATAGCAGCGAAGAATCTGTGGAAAATGTGGAAAAAACGGCAAAAAATATACATTTTTCTGCGTTTTAACGCGCTTATCTCAGGAACTGCTTTATGAAATTGAACAATTTTTGTGTGGAAAAATGGCAAACATTACAATACAATACAATACAATATAAAGTTCGTTTGAACGCGGTAATCTCAGGAACTACTATTTCGAATTGTAAAATTCTTTTTGTGTTGGATAGTCCATTAATCGAGGAAGGCTTTATTCTACTTAAAATTAAGCTGCGACCAATAGCAGCGAAGAATCTGTGGAAATGTGAGAACTGAGATTTTTTTCTGAGATCTCTGAGATGAAATTATTTTGGATTCGATTTCTCACTCAGCTATTTGACGTGGCTGACATATGTGCAGCAACAATTAGTAAGGTAACCATTAAATCTCAATGATAACTGAGAATTATGTTCCACCAAATGATTTTGCCTCAGTCAAGGTGACATTGAGATCTCAGTGAGATGTTGTTAGGTGGAACTGGCCTAATAACTGCTCAAATTAGAATTTTGAGAGTTCAATTGATTTGTGAATGTGATTGATTGCACTATTTGTGCAGATTATTGTGTTTAAACAATATCATTTTATGTACTTCTTGACTAAAAAATATGCTCAGTTTAAAGAAAAAATAAATTACTTAACGAAGAGATATTAGAATTATTAGGGAGAGTTCACCCAAGGGAATGCTTTAAGTATGAACAATTGAAGGGAATCATAAGAAATGCTCAAATTTTTCAAGTTCAAGAGAATTACGACCTAGGGAGAGTTGACTGCAATGCAATTTTACAATAACTTCCGAACAAAATTCCCACGCGCGCATGATGCACAAGTCGAGACGATACTCTGGCCGGTGGACGAGGGAGAGGCGGACGAAGTCGCGGGCAACTGCTAGTGCTTCATATAGGTACACACACAGAGAATTGTTAATGAGAGTAAGCCACTTAGGCCTTGGCTCTTCAAGAGCTGACGTACCACTCTATATTTTATATATATATATATATAATACAACAATATTAAAAGAAAATAGAAAATAGTTTGGATGAAAATTCAAGTTTTAAAATGTTACTAATAACGCTTCAAACGAAAACTTGCCAAGTGAACTTGCAAATTTTCATCCAAACTATTTTCTATTTTCTTTTAATATTGTTGTATTATCTTCTACGATTTAAAATATTCAATATATAACTTTTATTACATGTAAGAACTTGGCGTTCTTTTAGATCTCATAACTTTTGGGGGCTGACTTTTTACACAATGTTGTTCGCACATAAGAGAACTTAGCTCTTTTTTTACATTTTATGTTTTTGTTCTGATTTCACATCTTTTTGCAAAGTTATTTATGGAAGCATGAACCTTGAAATAATTTAATAAGCTAGCAATTTGCAAACTTTAACACTCTAATTGCTCTGCCAATTTATAAATAAACTAGCAGCAGCGTTGCCGCGAAGAAAGAAGCAAAGCGGGCCACTTTGAAATATTTTGAGGGCCATTTGACTAAACAGCGGGCCAAATGTTTAAAATTAAAATCTTTCCTTAAAAAATGGAAATACATTTTTTAAATATGGGTATTTATTTTTTAAATTAAATAATTCATTCAATTTCTCCAATAATTGTAACATAAATAAAATAAATAATAAAAAAAAGTCACTGATGTACCTATCACATTTGTTTAATAATTCATTGAGATTGATTATACTTAATAAAAATAAATAAAACTAACTTGAAATAAAGCCATATTTTAAGGTATAATGAGTTATCACATCTTATCTAAATTCTATTAATAACATCAGTGGCCGAATTACCGCTCACGTGAATGAGTGAGTGAGTCTCATCAGTGAACGAATGAACGAGTAGCCACATTGAGATGATGACATTCGTTAGCTGTTAGCTCACGTATCGTTTGAGAATTAAAAATTGTAGTAGTTTTTATCGAGTCTCAATTATTTTGAAAGAATTTTGACAGGTTTGACAAAGAAAAAACAAAAAGTTGAGCCAAATAGCGATGGCAGAAATATAATTATTATTTTTTTTAATGAAAAAACACAGTTTGACTGTTAACAGAAGACGAGATTGGTGAAGCTTTGGAGAGGAAAATCTTGACCTTAATAAATTATTGGCTAAGAATTTCATAACCCCAAGAAAAAATTTAAATTTGTTTTTTAGAAAGTTCCTCCCATCAGTGAGCTGTTTATGTGTCGAATGAAATTCAGTTCGATAACTGAGGATAGATTTGAAAAATTTTGTACTAGAACTCGTACAGAACTCAATAACGTGAGAGGTTTTGCCAAATGCCCACAATTCAGTCTTGTATTATTCGATCACTGATACCGTGATTCGACCACAGTAACGTATTATTTGATAACGGATGCCGTAATTCGGCCTCTGGTTTAGAAATAAAATGTCCACAGTTACTCAAGTTGCCCTGCATATAATCCTTAAAACTCATTATAGAGTGAATAACTTCATACGATAGCCTATTTCGAAATGAATGAATTCAGTAATATTTTAATTATGGTAATTTGTTTGGGTTGGAAACACATCGGTAAAATAATGATATATTTATATATAATTTTAACATTGACATTTCACAGTACTTCACACATGAATGTAACGAACTACAGACACATTATAGCAGCACTGGCGACTAAGGCCATCGGCTGGGACAGAACAAGACATTAATACAACAAAGAGAGACAGATAGACACATAGAAAGAAAGCACACATAACATAAACCTACGTGGCTCAGAGGAGGAGAAATAGATATTTATTGTCTCATATTATCGCACAAGTGGCCTCAGATAAGCTGGCGATTTTCGTAGAAAAGAAATCTGCCGAAGCTGGGGCTTGAACCCGTAGCGTTCGGCTTAACAATCGACTACTTTATCCTCTGAGCCATGGCCACCTGCTGATGCATATGATTTTGTAAAACGTTTCAGCTATTATTTGGCACTTCTTATATATGTCAAAACTTCAAAAACAAAGATTTAAGGGCCATTCCAAACTGGCCCGGGCAAAGGGCCAAAATGTAAAACAGCGGGCCAAATGGCCCGATCGGGCACTTCGTGGCAACGCTGACTAGCAGTTGCCCGCGACTTCGTCCGCCTCTCCCTCGTCCACCGGCCAGAGTATCGTCTCGACTTGTGCATCATGCGCGCGTGGGAATTTTGTTCGGAAGTTATTGTAAAATTGCATTGCAGTCAACTCTCCCTAGGTCGTAATTCTCTTGAACTTGAAAAATTTGAGCATTTCTTATGATTCCCTTCAATTGTTCATACTTAAAGCATTCCCTTGGGTGAACTCTCCCTAATAATTCTAATATCTCTTCGTTAAGTAATTTATTTTTTCTTTAAACTGAGCATATTTTTTAGTCAAGAAGTACATAAAATGATATTGTTTAAACACAATAATCTGCACAAATAGTGCAATCAATCACATTCACAAATCAATTGAACTCTCAAAATTCTAATTTGAGCAGTTATTAGGCCAGTTCCACCTAACAACATCTCACTGAGATCTCAATGTCACCTTGACTGAGGCAAAATCATTTGGTGGAACATAATTCTCAGTTATCATTGAGATTTAATGGTTACCTTACTAATTGTTGCTGCACATATGTCAGCCACGTCAAATAGCTGAGTGAGAAATCGAATCCAAAATAATTTCATCTCAGAGATCTCAGAAAAAAATCTCAGTTCTCACATTTCCACAGATTCTTCGCTGCTATTGGTCGCAGCTTAATTTTAAGTAGAATAAAGCCTTCCTCGATTAATGGACTATCCAACACAAAAAGAATTTTACAATTCGAAATAGTAGTTCCTGAGATTACCGCGTTCAAACGAACTTTATATTGTATTGTATTGTATTGTATTGTTTGCCATTTTTCCACACTTTACACAAATTCTTCGCTCCTATTGGTCGCAGCTAAATTTTATATAGCTTCAAGCCTTCCTTGATTAATGGACCATTCAACATTAATAAAATTGTTCAATTTCATAAAGCAGTTCCTAAGATAAGCGCGTTAAAACGCAGAAAAATGTATATTTTTTGCCGTTTTTTTCCATATTTTCCACATATTCTTCGCTGCTATTGGTCACAGCTTAGTGTTAAATAACTTCAAGCCTTCCTTAATTAATGGACCATCCAACACAAAAAGAATTATACCATTCGAACCAGTAGTTCCTGAGATAAGTGCGTTAAAACGCAGAAAAATGTATATTTTTTGCCGTTTTTTTCCACATTTTCCACAGATTCTTCGCTGCTATTGGTCACAGCTTAATGTTAAGTAGCCTAATGTCTAAGTCGATTAAGGCACCATCCAACACAAAAAGAATTATACCATTCGAACCAGTAGTTCCTGAGATAAGTGCGTTAAAACGCAGAAAAATGTATATTTTTTGCCGTTTTTTCCACATTTTCCACAGATTCTTCGCTGCTATTGGTCACAGCTTAGTGTTAAATAGCCTAATGTCTAAGTCGATTAAGGCACCATCCAACACAAAAAGAATTATACCATTCGAACCAGTAGTTCCTGAGATAAGTGCGTTAAAACGCAGAAAAATGTATATTTTTTGCCGTTTTTTCCACATTTTCCACAGATTCTTCGCTGCTATTGGTCACAGCTTAATGTTAAGTAGCCTAATGTCTAAGTCGATTAAGGCACCATCCAACACAAAAAGAATTATACCATTCGAACCAGTAGTTCCTGAGATAAGTGCGTTAAAACGCAGAAAAATGTATATTTTTTGCTGTTTTTTCCACATTTTCCACAGATTCTTCGCTGCTATTGGTCATAGCTTAATGTTAAGTAGCCTAATGTCTAAGTCGATTAAGGCACCATCCAACACAAAAAGAATTATACCATTCGAACCAGTAGTTCCTGAGATTACCGCGTTCAAACAAACAAACTCTTCAGCTTTATATATTAGTGTAGAAGCGTAGATGTAGATTGTATTGTATTGTTTGCCGTTTTTTCCACATTTTACACAAATTCTTCGCTCCTATTGGTCGCAGCTTAATTGTATATAGCTTCAAGCCTTCCTTGATAAATGGACCATTCAACATTAAAAAAATTGTTCAATTTCATAAAGCAGTTCCTGAGATAAGCGCGTTAAAACGCAGAAAAATGTATATTTTTTGCCGTTTTTCCATATTTTCCACAGATTCTTCGCTGCTATTGGCCACAGCTTAGTGTTAAATAGCTTCAAGTCTTCCTCAATTAATGGACCATCCAACACAAAAAGAATTATACCATTCGAACCAGTAGTTCCTGAGATAAGTGCGTTAAAACGCAGAAAAATGTATATTTTTTGCCGTTTTTTCCACATTTTCCACAGATTCTTCGCTGCTATTGGTCACAGCTTAATGTTAAGTAGCCTAATGTCTAAGTCGATTAAGGCACCATCCAACACAAAAAGAATTATACCATTCGAACCAGTAGTTCCTGAGATAAGTGCGTTAAAACGCAGAAAAATGTATATTTTTTGCTGTTTTTTCCACATTTTCCACAGATTCTTCGCTGCTATTGGTCATAGCTTAATGTTAAGTAGCCTAATGTCTAAGTCGATTAAGGCACCATCCAACACAAAAAGAATTATACCATTCGAACCAGTAGTTCCTGAGATTACCGCGTTCAAACAAACAAACTCTTCAGCTTTATATATTAGTGTAGATTAAGGGGACCTACAATTTAACGCCGATTAACGAACGGCAAAGTTGAGAAGCACTTTTTTCATGACAGATTGATACTCTTGGAAGTTTTGTCAGTTCTTCGCAAGAGGCCGTGCCCGTGAAAGATGAAATAAAAACTTTTTATGAGCACGAGTAGTATTCCAACCCACAACGTTCTGCTAACCAGCTTTACCACACAACCACTAAGCCACGAACACTACTATTGGTCCATTGTGATTCCCTATTCAATAATGGGAACAATGATGTTCCTAAGCCTGCTGGTTAACATAGACTGGTTAGTTTACAAACCAGCCTGTCCTATCAATGAATTTCCTCATATTTGCCATTGAGAGCTGCGCTAGATCGTCCAGTTCCCCAACAAGTCTGTTTCCGAGGTATCGGGGTGGAAACTTACCCGATATCAAAACCACTATGTCATCAGCATATGATACAATGTTAATGCCCTGATTTCTGAAATTTGTAAGAATTTTGTTGACAAAGAAGATCCAAAGTAGGGTTGAAAGGACCTCTCCTTGTGATGTGCCCCTTGTGACTGTTTTCTCCCTGCTGTGTGCCATTTGAGACTTGATGATTTTGCTTGATTAACATGGTGTGAATCCAGTCTACAATGACAGATTCAAGTTTTATCTCTACTTAGGCAACTTTAATTGATTCCGTCATAACGTCGTTAAACGCTCCCTCGATAGCTTAAAATGCTGCCAGAGTATGTTTTTTTCTTAATATACAAAAGACAAAACCACCTCATGCAATGCAGTTTCCAGTGATCTGCCCTTAAGATAGGCGTGTTGGTAATTAAATTACACAAGCTGTTCTGATTGAAAAGCTCTCTAACGTCCAGATCAATGATTTTCTCCAATGTCTTAAGAAGAAACGAAGAGAGACTTATTGGTCTATAATCTTTTTCGGTTTATCTCAGTATTTGGGATAAAAAAAGGTGAAAGACCACTTTATACAACTTCTGAAGATTAGGTACCCTAAGCCAGTGGGTTATTATTTTTAGAGCATTTTGAAGAAGAGCCGGAAAAATCCCACCTAGTCCAGTTGATTTATAGGGTTTGAACGAGTTGAATGCCCAGAAAATCTTCTGCTCTGCAATAGCATGTTCTAGGTTTTCATTCTATGTTAGTAAGTTCTGGCAAGTTTGATTGCGTGCAGTCATTACTTTCTGGATTTTTACAACCAGAGAATTGTGTTTCCATGAAGAGTTCGTGTTTCTAGGCTCTAGTGCGGGGTGTTTTATGTAACACGTAACGTGGGGTAAAAAGGGAAAGGACTTTACGATGCCTCGTCGGTCGCCTCACTTGTGTTCTCGATAGATTCAAAGTGTCTTACCCATGGGTTCTTTGGTGTACACCTAAGTTTAGTTCGACTTTATTTCTCTAAGTTCATGTCCTCTTCGTTTTTACTCTTTTTGGCCTTATCGTTTCCTTAGCTTACTCTTCCACCATGGTAGGTAAGTTGTTTTTTTTTTACTACGAGATAGTTTTTCACTAGAAAGTTTTTGAACAACATTGCGCCCAACCGAAAGGACGAAGACGAGTGTATGAAGGCGCTTAATTGATGTACACAAGACAAGAATAGTAGACTGGGCCTAAGAATAGACAGCTGGCCTAAGGATAGAGTTTGCTTGCTCCCTTGAGGGCAAAAGCTTAAGTTCACAACGAACTGCAGTGACCAACCTATGAAGAATAGTTAGTCATGATTCTGGGAGGCAGCGTAGGTGAAGAGTAGGTATACCTACGCATAATTGAATTTATTTAGTTTTTAATGTTTCACATGGCTTGGACGTCAATCCACATAAAACAGAACTAGTATACTCTTTACGAGAAGGTAAAAAATTCCTCGGATTAATCCACCCACGATTAAAGGAATACCCTTAAGCTTTTCCGACCAAGCTAAATATTTAGGCCTCATTTTAGACAAAAAACTAAATTGGAAGGCAAATATTGATGAAAGAGTAAAGAAGGCTACTGTAGCACTCTTTACTTGTATAAAAAGGCCATAGGCTCAAAATGGTGCTTCTCCCCAAAAATAACCCACTGGCTATACACTTCGGTAATCAGATCGATACTCATTTATGGAGTTGTCATATGGTGGACCGCACTGGACAAGATGGTCAATTTGAATAAACTCATAAAAGTCCAGCGGTCAGCAGGTATGTGCATCACAGGAGCACTTCGCTCAAGACCAACAGCAGCCTTGGAAGTGCTTCTAAACCTAACACCTCTTGACATCTTCTCCAAAATGGTGGCAGCCAACTCATGCGTAAGGCTTAGAGCCACCTCTCAATGGATCAGTAACAGCACTGGTCACACTACTATTCTAGACAAATTCAGATCTATCCAAGATCACTTAGACTATACCACCCCAAAAATGGTATTCGATAATAGCTTCCAAATTTCAATCCCTTCAAGATCTTCTTGGGAAGAAGAGAGACCCCTGGAAGACAATACAGTACACTTCTATACAGACGGTTCAAAGGCCGATTATGGCATTGGAAGTGTATCTTTTCGAAACAAATGAATCTCAGTCTATCATATAGACTTCCCAATCAATGTAGTGTGTTCCAGGAAGAAGTAATGGCGATTAAAGAGGCACTATTCTGGCTCAGAGAAAACGTTATATCTTGCAAGGATACACGAATCTTCTCGGACAGCCAAGCCGCTCTCAAATCTCTCACGTCCGTCTGCACTTACTCTCAAATAGTCCACGATTGTCGATCATCTCTTAATGAGATGATGGAACAGTTTAACATTTACCTCATTTGGGTGCCGGGCCACAGAGACATCCCGGGAAATTGCAAAGCCGATGAGCTCGCCAAAAACGGAACACTTCTGACTACTGTTCGACAAAGACATAACATAGGAACACCACTTGCTACATGCAAATATCTTCTCAAACAATATGCTCTAGAATCAAAAAATGCTAGATGGTCACAGGGTACCACCTGCCTAGCAACCAAACAAATATGGTCAAGTATAGACCTGAAACGGTCAAATGGCTTGATTTCCCTGAGCAGACAAAATATAAGCTTTACAATTGGAGTCATAACTGCCTCATAGGTGGACAGGCTTTGAGGCTAGGGGTCTACGCAAACGACTTCTGTAGAAGCTGCATGGACGAGGAGGAAGAGGAAACAGTCCAACACCTTCTGTGTACATGTCTGGCACTCTCCAATAGAAGGAATAACTATCTCGGTAATCCCTTCTTCGACAATACCAGTGAACTGGCAACGATCGACACAAAATGTCTCTCTAACTTCATTAAAAGTACAAAATGCTTTGTTTAAATTCATTACTTTCCTATAATGAGTAACTTCTTTAGTGGTATCACAAGGTCTAAGTGAGTCAATAACATCTAGGCAGGCACTCCAACCTTACCTAACCTAATGTTTCACATTCTGAAAGTAACAGGCCTCTAGCTCAAGATTGTGCATTTTCAAAAATGATTTTGTGAAACTTGTCTGTCAAAACATTGACCTTACCTCAGTCTGACATCTTCCGGAATTGTTCATCCTCACATCTTTCAATCAAGAACAAAATATACATTCATGAGAAACATTTTAAAAACAAACATTTCTTTTGAGGTACATCCAAATAGATATTTTCAAAGCAAGAAACCACGATGTACACTTTTAAATGGCGCCAATAAAAAAAACAAAAATAAATAAATAAATACCCACAAAACCAATTTACCTCTTCCTATTGCGTTAATTGAATGTTTCCCAATTGAAAATTAACTCAAAACATTAAAAAGATTCTTTTCAACAACAAATACCTACACCAAGTAAGTCCCAAGCGATTTTCCTTTTTTTCTTGAAGTTTAAAAAATTCTTTTCGTAATCAATCGCAGCTGGTTCCACCTTGAGCCAATCTTCCCCATTAGCACTTCAATTTTTCACCAAATCAAATGCGCACCTTTCGCTCGGCTCGCATATAACATTCCTCGACGACGGTGGAACCCCTTTTGCCCGCATGCATGGGACGATAGCGCACTTTTTGCAGATCAAAGGACCTTGCAGACTTAAAAGGAACTCCCATGCTGTGCTTGGTTCCTGAACTTTCGAATGCAGACGATAGAAACGGGCCTCCATCATGAACGACGAAACCGTATATAGCTATCGCTATCGCTCAACTCCACCCGACCTCCTGGGTATAAATAATAAACCATTTCCAATGATACAACATCAAACGTGATGGGTATTTAAATAAATTTCCAAAAGACTCCCAGCTGGGAGCTGAGTAATCCCATATCTCTCCCCTTCCTCTCGCTCCAAAAAATTAAGTTCGCTTTATTTATTCCATTCGATTGGTTTTTTTGTTCTGTTGTTGTTTTTGGGTCGAATTCGGTTGCTTTTGGATGGGAAGCGCGCTGCTCGATGGGCAATGACATAAGTTCAGTTTGTTTGCTCATCGCTTGGAGCGGTCAGTGGCTGTGGTTTGAGGTGATCAGTGCGAGCGATGACGATGCTGACGGAAAAGCAACGCCAAAATGTCCCAAGTGCGGGGCTTCTTCATCATCACAAAGCAAAGCAGGATTGCGCGTCCGCCATACAATCCATGGAACATCTTCCCAAGTCGAACAACAAATTAACCCGACGACCGACGACCGAAGAAACAAAGACGAAGGAGAATCAAAAAATTAATTTGCATATTAATCAAGGAGCGATTCAGCGTACCGTACGGGCTGGAGTTCTGCGGTTTAGTGGTTATGGTAAGGTATAGCTCTTCAAACGAACGACGCCGATTGGTCCCGGGATTCGTATAGAGCCGCAATTCGTATCTCATTGATTTATTAGAAATTATTTATCACTCATTAGTGGCTCATTCAACACCAAGGTAATTCGTCGGCGGCAGTGCAGGTCGCCCCAATGCAATGATGGCGCGACGGCTAGTGTCGAAGATAGTATAGTGGCTTAGGCACTCTGGCGCGACTTGGCTTAACGAAAGGTCCTCGCTAAAGTCCAATCGCATTAATGCAAACTGATGTGGACTTACACACAGCGGACGTGCCGCTGGCCGCCGCTATGTATTTAAATGTGAATGCGACGATGATGATGATGAGGACGTGATTTGAGAGGGACACCAATTAACACGTTCTAAAACCAAATACGCGTAAGCTTTATCTTTAAGATTAGAAAGGCGGATAGGTATCTAGGGTCTATTCATACATTTACATGAATATTGCGCTGAATTATTCCCTGTTTGTCAGTGGGCCTTTGCGGAACTTTTTTGTTATCCCATTTTGTGGTAAGAGGTTAAGTGGAGCCACTTGGATTTGGTAATCTGCAACAAAAAGTGCCTTAAAGCGACTCATTCATTCATACATATCTATTAGTCAGCATAACAACGAACAGAATTTTTGTGTAAGGGCCTCGGACAGTGATTTCTTGTCTGATTCCGTCGTGTGTCATGCTAGAAACTTCCGAGACATAAGACGGTCTGTAGCTTCTCTCATATTCATCAGGAAAAATTGTCAAGATTCCGAAGCTATTAACCCCCCCTTTTCCCCCTTATGGTAAGGAGTTTCCATTTGAAGATTTCTAATGTCCTTCTTGCCACCAGGGGCGTTGGGTTGATTCCTCGGACAGAACTTCAAACTGATTTAACATCATTAGGGGCCAAGGGCGTAACTCCAGCCGTTCCATTACCACCTTAATTTTCTGAAATTTCTGCCCGGGCGGCGAGTGACTTTTTCAAGTTTTGAAACAAAAAAAATTCGTACAGAGCCCGATCTGGTGGATGGGGCAGCAGTTCCTATCCCAATTAGACCAATTTTGATATGACGATGGCTTGAGTGGTAAACTGTTGGTGCTATAAGTCGGAAGAGCACTTTTTTATTCGCCAAGTTGGACCGTTTTTTCTTCAATTTGGCATAGGACCAGCCCAATAATTCAGCATAGTACAGCCATGAGACCAGCCATCACCTTTTTGGCTAATGAGACAGTCTTTGCATTCTTTGGAGCATGGTCTTTGATGGTCCAAGGCGATTGTCACGAAACGATAAAGAAAATCCTTCGGAATGCGCTGTCTGGAGTGATCGATCGCAGTACACATAGCGGTTTGTTGCCGCTAAAATTTAATTCAGTATAGATATGAACCACCCAATCTTTTAAAATGCCTATTGCCTCAGCTATGCCACACGCACCTTCAATCGGAAGTCTGCTAATACGAGATCATGGACTTTTATCACGTGGTTTTGGGACACTCTTCAAAACCCGGAGTACCTATGCCACTTTGAAACTCTTGCAAGAATGTTTTGACAGCCGCCATCGAAGGCGAAGAGTCAACGTTACAGCATCCAAACGGTCTATTCAGTCCTCCAAAATGCCATCTCATTGCTAAATGAAGTCGTACTCAAATTCCTTGCACCTCATCAAACAGCTCTGCGTTTACAAAGATCTCAAAACCATTACCAAAAGACACAAGATAACCGATTTCTAATCGTTCCACGTCACATCCACTTAACTTGACCGATGGCTAAGCGGTCGGCACTCCTTTGACAAAAAAAAAATTTTTAATCTGTCCAAAAGAAACCGGCGCACACTTAACCCATCAGCCCAACACTCTAACGCACCATATAATCAACAATGCGGCAATAAATTCCGAGCCTTCAAAAAAATACTCAAAATGCTCTTAAGACCAACTTGCTCACTCAGAAAAGAATGAAAAAACAAAACAATACACACGTCCAAATCAAAATATGCTCAGTGAAACAATTCAATCAGTTTTTTTTTGGGAAGCCGCGTTTGTGGAGGAGCAATGCTCCAAAACCAACATCGCCAACAAAAAAATCGATATAATAGCTTAACACTTGTAATCCCTACCTGTACACCTCGAGCTCGACTCTAGTATTCCCAAAATATAATGGGCATGAGAATCTAATTGAATATTACCTGTGAACAATGTCCAAGAAACCTCTGGAACCTCTCGAAGCCAACCGAGCCCCTTTGTGTAACTGTCGTACACGCTGAGCCTATCAATCTTATCAGAGATTTTTCCCCAGCTGTCACCTAACCATTAACCTCGTTTTCAATCAAATTTTTCCCAAAGACCCGTCAACCGTCAAAGAATCGAAGCTCGTTGTTTGGTGAGTCTGTCAAATGGATTGAGGAGTTTGGTATTTGGTGTGGGGTTATGGTTCACTGAGAGCAAGTACACCGGCCGACCAGACAATGAATTCCTATTATTTGGATGGAACAAAGACGAGCACCTGGAAATGATGGAATGTGTGTTCGTTCGAAAATGAGATGCACGACTAAAGGGTGAAGTCAATTGGAAGACAAAAACCAACAACTCGCGGACACTGCTTTTAGAGAGACTGAGAAGAATTTCCAGAAGATGAAAAATCTTCACGTATCGAATCCCGGTCCCGATTCAGATTCCAGAAAAGCAGGTAGATAGATCTCACTGCGATTGGTGAGAGATGGTCTGACCATGACTGGCTCTATTGAAATCTGTGATTTTGAATCTTTGATTTTGTTTTATTCCTTTTGGAACAATATATGCGTAGCGTGACGACCGAACGCCCGCCGCCGATCATGCAAACGACGATGACGACAAAGATACGAGATTCAACCTTATCTACAGTAAGTCCATATCCAATTCGAATCCACATGCGGCAGGGAGTCGCTTATGCATTCATACGCAGCGGGTGGCATGGCAACACAGTCTGTCCCGCTTTGGGTTTGGAAACTCGTGTATCGTGATGATGAAGACTATCAGGTTGCTGGAGAGTTATGTGTGGAGTGCAAGTGTTTATATACGGATTTGTTGTGAGCAGAAAATCGGTGTACTATCGAGACCTAATATTGAACTTCTCTATACAACACCAATAGAGATTTCGAAGCATATTTTTGGTCAATCGGTACCCCGAGTCGAAAATGCGATTACACTGGTCATACTCATACCGGGTGTTGGTTCTCGGCATATGGTACTTCGTTAATCAGGGTTGAAATACGATCTTAAGCACAACTGGTTTAGTTCTCAGGAGATCACCGGCAACGACACATCTGGTGCCACTCAACACTGCAAGTCTTAGCTATGGTGAATCGGCAGGTATAAAGCTCATTTGTCAGTTAGCAATTAATGTTGCATGATCAAATGTCTCTGACTCGCAATTGGACTTGGATTTGGACTCGGACTCGGACCAGAAGTCGGACTCGGACCAGAAGTCGGACTCGGACCGGACGCTGCAGAGAGCTTGTTTTCGGTGATTGGAGGACTCACATAAATGTCCATTATTGAAGGAGGGGTGTCACAACAGGAACGAGGTTCGAAAGTTCTACAAAACGGTGAAACACACCGAAGCCTGTAGAGACCATCATGGGAACATCGTAGTAGAACCGCAGTCAGTGCTGAGGATATGGAAAGACCACTTTTCCAAGCTGTATAATGGCGATGACGAGCAAAACTTCGCTAGCAATACAGAACCATTCGATTTGGGTGCAGAAGGCCAACAATTCCACCCACCCGACATGGACGAAGTGAAGATAGCGATATCTAAACTTAAGTCGAACAAAGCCGCTCGAGCAGACGGCCTAGCCGCTGAACTGTTCAAAGCAGATGGGAATGATTTGGTTAGGAGCATGCACCAGCACATCTGCAAAATTTGGTCAGAGGAAAACATGCCTGACGAACGGAACCTTAGCATCGTATTCCCGATCCTCAAGAAAGGAGATCCCCTGAACTGCACCAACTACAGAGGTATAAATCTCCTTAACATCGCCTACAAGATCTTGCCTGCCGTGCTGTGTGAACGTTTGAAGCCTTTCGTCAACAAACCTGATAGGTCCTTATCAGTGTGGCTTCAGACCCGGAAAGTCCACCATCGAACAAATATTCACACTACGCCAGATCTTGGAGAAGACCCAGGAACTTCAAATCGAGACCTACCACCTTTTCTTCGATTTCAAGGCCGCGTATGACAGCGTCTATAGAAACCAATTATGTATATAGAGCAATGTCTAGTTTTGGCATCCCAGAAAAACTCGTCCGTCTGTGTAAGATGACAATGGAAAACTCACGCTGTTCCATCATGGTCGGAAAAAACCTAACGGACGCTTTTGATGTCAAAAAAGATTTTAGACAAGGCGATGCGTTGTCATGCGATTTCTTCAACATCATTCTTGAAAAGATTGTGCAAAGCTCCAACGTCAACACCAGAGGCACAATCTTTCAAAAGTCCGTCCAGCTACTAGGATACGCAGACGACATTGACATAATTGAAAGAACACAGCGTGAAGTCAGTCAGTTTGTGAGTCTTGAGACGGAGGCCAGGAAGATGAAATCAAACGAAGAATCACTCTTGCCAATCGCTGCTTTTTTGGACTTAGAAGGAAATTGAGTAGTAAAGTCCTCTCCCGAGCAACTAAAGTGACACTCTAAAAAACCCTCATCATCCCGGTCCTCATGTATGGTGCAGAGACATGGACCATGACAACATTCGATGAAAACGCTTTGGGCTGCTTTGAGAGAAAAATTCTTCGAGTGGTTCTTGGTCCTGTCTGCATTAATGTAGAATGGAGATGAAGGTTCAACCAAGAACTGTACGAGCTGTACAGCGACACTGACCTAGCCAGAAAAGTTAAGGTCCAACTACTTAGATGATTGGGTCATGTTGAGCGAATGGAAAATAATGCTCCGGCTCGTAGAGTCTTCGAATCCAACCCGGAAGGACGTCGCAGAAGAGGAAGACCGTGACTCAGGTGGAGCACACAGGTGGTAGAGGACCTGAACCAACTTGGCGTGCAAACTGGAGACATCTTGCTAGCGACTGAGCTGGCTCGAGATGTTTGTTGGATGAGGCCCTGGTCCGACCTGGACTGTAGCGCCACCATAAGTAAGTAAGGAAGTAAGTAAGATTGGAGGAAACTTGCAATTCCCTTTACTAAGATTCTACAATGCTTTGGACCGGTCCTCGGAATCGATCCTCTCTGGCACTCAGGACAGCAGACTAAAACTTTGGTAGATCAGGAGGAACTTACTTGAATACTAAAATATCTACCTGCCTAATGGTGGTAATTCGGTTACAAAATTTTGATATTTAGACTTTTTCTCACACAGCCGCCGTTGATGCCGAAATTTTATCGTCATTGAGCTGTGATGAGTCAATTATGTGACCCAACACCCAACCGATGACATTAACATTTCTACAAGTCTAATAAATCCATCAAAGCTCCTGCCGTCGTCGCCAATTGGTGAACCGAAATTTCAGTCAACAACAAATTAACGAGCGTTAAATTTACAGCGCTATAAAAAATCTCACCAGATAACACCCCGAGGCGCCAACTCGCTGCAAAATGATAATAAAACTCTTCAAGACACTCAACAACCAAATAAACTTCCCAGGCTACCAATCTCTATTAATTACCCATAACAACAACAACAAAACTGATCTCGCTGCAGCTAATGATTCACTCTTTAAAATCAAAGTCCAAGCCAAAAAGAATCAATTAGCTTCCCATATGGGAAATAAAACTGAACCCAAGCTCAGGCACCGATTCGAAGCCATAAAAGCGAACACACCTTGATTGATCGAGTCGATAGCCAAGCTGCAGCGGAACTGAATAGATCAGTTAAGATCGCTTATCGCCTTTGAATTTGCAAATGTCACCATTTTTCGAATCCGGTTGACCATGTCGTCGTTCGGTGGTTGGTCATAGATGACTCCGCTCTCTCTAACTCGTAGACATAGACATGGGAAAGGGTATTCATGTCTCATATGAAATCAGTGAATTGGGAAATTTTGGGATTCTTATCGCCGACCGACGATCGTGTTGTCGTCGTTGCTCTCTCAAATGAACTGAATCCGATACCCGCCCCTTATAGTCCAATCCGAGATTTATAGCCTCCATAAAAATGATAGACGGACCGAGACCGAAGCGATCACAGAATTGAAAACTAATTAAGTAAACCCCGCTCTTCGGATCGAAAATGAAATGGTAATCCAGTCGTCATCGGTTGGTCGGTGCGGGTCCAAGTGGATACTCTCATGGTCGGAGTCCCAAGTCCCAACGAACGAAGAAATTTTAATAAACAACCAAACGAGTTCCAGCACTCATAATCCTCTCCATTCGACCATTATGTGCACCGGGATCACATTAAGTAGAATCCCGAAACGAAATGGATTTAAATCAAAAACTCGTATAACTTGTCACATGCGATAAGCTTCCAGATTGAGAGTGCGCTCTGTTCAAGCTGGCTCCATTGATATTGTGCAGTCGGGCACAGCGAAACAGCATTGCAGCAGCAGTGTCGCGTCGCATCGGATGCAGTAGCATAATTCTGGATGCAAGCATCTTATCTGATGTCGTATAGCAGAGCGGCCAGCCAGGAGAAGGACTTTGTTTTTTTCTTCCAAATCAAATGCATAGGCATACTTTTGTGTGCGGCTTCTGGCTGATTATCTGCGCAGGTGAGATGTTACTTGCGAGATAACATTTACGACAATCGCGCCCAACCGCATCTTCACTGCAGCCTTTTTGCCACAATAGTCTCATCATCTTTAAACTGCTGGGTCCGTTGTGGACAATTATGATGGAAAATTTCTTCCCACACGAAGCCATGTGGTCAGTCCGGGACATGAAGACATGACTCATGGGTGAAATTAATTTTAATAAAGCTTCCTAACTATCGGTCAATAATTGAGTGTAAATCATTTGGTATTGTGGCCGTTGGGGAATTGCTGCGACCGACGACGACTGTTTGAGCCTGATGGCGTATTGCACGATTAGGTGTTGAAAGTTTGTGTAAGAAAACGCGGAAACAGAAGTTGCAGTTAGGTTTAATGATTGCTTAGATTTTAAAGAGTGACTTGGCTTCTTTATGAGATAAATTTGGTAAATGGCTAGTTAGGAAAGGTAATAATTTTGTTTATTTATCCTTTTCGAAGGCGCACGGGCAATTGGCGGTTGAAATATATTGGATGGGACGGTTTAAGCGGTAAGTGATGATGGTGATGATTGTCGCAATGGCCTGGCTAATCAATTGGCAATTTGTTAAATGGTGTTTCAAAAGTCGTCGTAAATCAGTTCATAAAAGTTTAGTGTTGAAAACTTATTAAGAAGATTTTACTTCCCCTTGAATCAATATGGCTAATGCATGATTTCTTCAGCAGATGACATCAATTGTGTTCTCTTCTATAACCTCTTTCTTTTCTATTTTCTTTTCTACATTTATGACATCTGTCATAACTTATGACTCATGAGTCATAAGTCATTAAGTGAATGGGCACATCATTTTCCACAAGGCAAGTGAATCATTACACTCAAAAATTTTCATGCATAAATAGTACGAAAATATGAGTGAATCGTACGAATTTTTTTCGTAGTTTTCAGCCACGAATAAATTCGTACAATAAACTCATATTCGTATATTAAATAAGGAGCTTTGTTCATTGTACGAATGGAATGACAATATTTACGTTTCCTTTCGTACATTTACAAGGAGCGTTAGTACATTCTACTTATACTTCGTACTATTTATTCCCCATTTGTAAATTTACAAAGAGCATTAGTTCATCCTACAAATACTTCGTACTATTTACTCCCTATTCGTAAAAACAGCATAAGCATTAGTATATTCTACCAATACTTCGTACTATTTACTCTGCATTCGTAAATTCAAAACAAACCATTCGTTTATTTTACTAATACTTCGTACTATTTACCTGCCATTCGTAAGTTTACCAGAAGCATTAGTTCATTTTACTAATACTTCGTAATATTTACCTGCCATTCGTAAGTTTACCAGAAGCATTAGTTCATCCTACTAATACTTCGTACTATTTACCTGCCATTCGTAAGTTTACCAAAAGCATTTGTTAATTGTACTAATACTTCGTACTATTAACTTACCATTCGTAAGAGCATCGCAGTCGTTTGTTTTGAGATCGTGGTTTTTTATAATACAAAATTGTAAAACAGCCTCGACCAAAACTTTCCGCAAGTTGTCTGTAAATTTGGGTGTCCTATTAAATTTCTTCAAATACAACTTATCTACTCGTTCTTTCTGTCATCAAATACTTAGCACTCTTAGCACGCTTTTTATGTTATTTTAATTTTATTTAAAAAAAAAACTCACAAACCAAACTAAACACGATCAAAATCACAACCAAAATGAGCCATTGCCATGATTTAAAAACAATGACGCAATCCGATTCGAGTTGCGGCAATGTACTAATGCTCTTGGTAGATGTACGAAGTATTAGTAGAATCTACGAAAGCTATTGGTAAATGTACGAATGGAGTGTAAATATAACTTAATAATAGTACAATGTACTAATGCTCTTGATAAATGTACGAATGGAGGGTAAATATTACTAAGTATTAGTACAATGTACTAATGCTCCTGGTAGATGTACGAAGTATTAGTAGAATCTACAAAAGCTATTGGTAAATATACGAATGGAGGTTATGATATACGAAGTATTAGTAGAATATACAGATAAAGAAGTTGCATTCTACTTATAATGAGTAAATCCTACGAATTATTCGTAAGGTCAATTTTCGAGACTAAATTTTTTACGAATATTAGTTTTGCTTCGTACATTTAACAAATGCATGAGTAAATCTTACGAATGAATTTGGAAAAATTACGAAACCATTCGTACACGATGATTTACGAATGATTTAGTTCAATACACGAATAAATTCGTACAATGTACTCATAATTTTGATTTACGAATAATATTAGTACATAGAACGAAAAAATTCGTGTATTTTACCAAAAATTTAATCAAAATTTACTAATACATTCGTAATTTTCTTATTACAGAAAAGCTTCGTACAATCTACGAATATTCGTTCAATGTACGAATTTTTCTCGTACGAATGCTATTCGTAGCAATTTTACTAATAAAATTTTTCAGTGTAATCTATCCAAAAAGTGATTTTCAATTCTCTACTTTTACTTATTCGAACTTTAAGTTGGCTACACTATTTAACTGTCAGCTGATCATAATTAAGAGACTCAAGCCTGAACAACGTCAAATGAATATGCCCTACACAAGATTATCGATGAAGCTTTTGGTTGAAGGAATGCGCCAATAACCATAGGTAACTGCCGTATTTGGAGTGATGATAATCTTCAAGTGAATGTTGAGACATCGTTACATCGTGTGCTTTATGGGTTGGTAGAAAAATTGGTTCGTACAGAACGTAACATTCAATGGTATCCGCTTTAGAGCCACTTTTTCGTTATTTTATTGAAGAATCATGATATTCAGAAGCTGTGGTTTAAATAAGACGGCGCAGAATGACACACAGCTCGTGGTCGCACCATAGTAGAAAAAGCGTTTGGTAACCACATAGTTTCACATTACGGACTCGTGAATTAGCCTCCAGGATCGTGTGTTTTAACGCTGCTTAACTATATCTGTGACGATATGTTAAGTCGCTACTCTAAAAGAAAAGCCCGTAACGATTGACTATTTGGTATTTGGAGGACAAAATTCACCGCGTTACTACCAAAACACCGCCCCCAAATATTGGAAAAAGGCATTGACAATACTGAACACCCAGATTAGAGTACATCTGATCTAGCCAAGGCGGTCATAAGCTAGAGATCTTATTAAGAAAAAGCACCAAAAATTTTACTTAATTTTCACTTTACTTTCAGGCCCCGATCTAGGGTGGGGCAAACGGGGCAATTGCCTAGGGCGGCAAAATCGATGGTTAAAAAAAATAATGACTTTTTTTTATACTACAATGTGACTACATAAATGAAGTCCCGAAGTCCCGATCCCCGACTGAGAGTGTTTTTCTCTCTTTTCCTACAAACAACAACTACACATTTATTACTTGAGAATTGAGATCTAAAGAATATTTTTGTGTTCGTGCTCGTGCGTCTTGCCTCATGCGTCGCTCAATTCATTTAAAATGGGAGCGTTTGCGTCAATAAGAAAGAGGAGACTAGGACTATTTGAAGTCTGAACTAAACTAACCTTAAAGCTTACACGTCTGCGAAGTTTTATTTTTTGGAAAACATCGGCAGTTCCTACCTACAAGTTGACACGAAGCTAAGATGAAATTATAATTTGTTTTTGTTCCTTTTGATAAATCTGATTTTTGAGTAAGAACAAAACTATTTGGGGCTCTTTATTTTTGTTTCTAAAAAAAATATATTTTTATTGAATTTGTATTGTTTTCAAATAATAAAAAATAAGCACGAGTCGGTCGTACGAACTTGCTCCTGTATTCCAAATTATAACTCATAAAAAAAAAATAAAAAAAAAAATTCATAAATAAAAATTTAAATTGAAATATGTGCCTCAAAAATCTATATGATTTCTTAAGAAATTGTTGATTTTTCTACGATTTACGTAGGAGCAGTTTTTTTTAATTAATTTTTTATACATAACATTTTTCGAAAATGTCTTCAAATTAATTTGGGTAGCTATGCAGTATTCAAGAATATGTAAATATACAATTTATAAGTAAATTTCGATTTTTGATATTGATCCGTTTTTGAGATACAGAATTTTGAAAAAAAAGAACAATTTTGAACATAAAATATTATTTGAGCAATATAGGCGTACTTTCAAAAAAAAAAATTACGCTGATCGGACTTTTATTTTTTGAGAAAATATAATAACAAAAAAATGGTTCTACGGGAGGTACCGTTTTGGAGCAATACAATTTTTTTTTTCACATAAAATATATGAATGTTTAAAAAAATAAAATTTGAGGAAGTTTAAAAAAAAATCGTAGGAGCCGTTTTGGAGAAAATTTAAAGTTTTGGTTTTTAGCGAAAAAAATCGTATGGTGGCTACCCTAAATTTTGATCTTAAAAAAAAATCAAGTGGGATATGAGTTTTTGCTCAAACCTCTAATTTCTAAGTTTAAAGTCGGACCAGTGGTTAAGGCTGTAGGTGCCTGTAAACTCACAGACAGACAGACGGACGGAATCGCCGGACCCACTTCTTTCGATTTCTCTATCATCGTAATGTCATATCTCATCAAAATCTCAACTTTTTTTTACGAATTCAATACTTGCCATATATTCTATATGTCGCAAGTAAAAATTTTGCAGTGCAAAAAGTGCATAGAAAATAATTTTAGTAAAAACTTTATCTGTTGTTATACCATTGTTTAGTTATTTACTTAAATATTTTACCTGAATTTGTTTATTATAAAAGATACAATTAGTATTTGTTGTTTTTTTTAATTATTGCGATTTTGAGGTTATGTGAAAAATGTTTGTATTACTTTTAAGTTTTGTTACCTTAAAAATAATTTTTCAATTGAAATTGTTTTGTTTTCAGAAATGAATTATAACCTATTCCTTTTTTTTGCCAAAATTAAAATTAAATAAAAAACTATCTGTTATTTTTTTGTTTTTATGATTATCATTTCAATGATAAGTCGATGTATGGAAGCAAACACACATAAGTTCACAAAACAAGTATCGGAGACATTTTGAACAAACATAGTTTATATCCAGATATCCAGAAGATTTACATTATCTGAATATGTACAAAAAATACATACATATATATACAGTAGAAATAACTTTTCATGCCTTTTAAGATGTGATTTTAAAGGGCGGCAAATAATAATTTTGCCTAGAGCGGCAGAAAAGCTAGATAGGGCCCTGCTTAACCTGCTTCCAATTCATGTAGGATCTCAACGTGAGACATTGCGAACGGTCCCTCCCATGTGTTTTCCATTCGTCGAAATCAAGCGTTCTGGCATCCGCAGTTACCCGGTCGTTGTACCGGAGATTCGGTCTTCCTTGCCTAGCCAGTGAAGGCGTCTTTTCATGACACTTTGCGTTTCTAGTCAGGAGTTTAGAACCCAGTTGTTGGCCGAACCGAAGTAGCAGAGGTTGGCTAGTGTAATTCTTCGTCGGATTCCACTTAGGTGTTGATCGTAGGATTGATTCTTTGTTAAAAGGTCGGTAAACTCCTTACTTACTTACTTAAGGTGGCGCTAAAGTCTTCGCCAGCAAGCTCAGTCATTAGCTAGCTGTCTCCAGTCTGCAATCCAATTTGATTGTGGTCCTCTTCCACTTGGGTGCGCCACCTGAGTCGCGGTCTTCCTTCTTCGTCCATCAAGAATGATATCGAAGGCTTTCCTATTTCCGTTCTATTATACTGAGCCATCTGAGTCGCTGGACCTTGACCCTTCTGGCTAGGTACGTTGTACAACCCATAAGGTTCGCTGTTGAATCTTCTTTTCCATTCCCCATCAATGAACACCACAGATAACCCGAAAAACTTTCCTCTCGAAACAGCCCTTCTTAGCCCAAAGAAAAAGCTATTAGCAAAAGTTATTCTGCATCTGATCTCGGCGCTGGTGTTATTTCCCGTTTTAAAAGCAGAGACTGGGTAGACAAACTCCTCTATACGACCTCAAACCTCGAAGTTATGTACGTCTATTGTGACGTTTTGTCCGAGCCGTCGCCGTCGGTGTTGGGTGTCCTTCCTCGAAGCAATGCCGGTTTTAGCACTATGAGCGCCCTGGGCGAGATTTATACGGCGCCCCCTAACTGCAATTCAAACCCATATGAAAAAAGGAAAAAAGATATAATGAAATTACCATTTATTAAAAGAAATAATCATTTATGAAAAAAAGAAAACAAATAAAATTTGCCTTTTCTAGCCTTTCTGTCGACGAACTCTTTTATCAAAGGGCACGGTAGTGCCCAGCCAAGTTCTAGCACTACTCCCTTTTTACAGGATCGAACTCAAACACATTTTTAACCCTCCATAACTTGTGAGCCCATGGAGTTAGAAGCTTTAAATTTGAATTTCGTATTAACTTCATGGGCACAAAGGCCCTGTAAAAAAAATAATTTTGTAGAACCACTACTTCCTGAGATATTGGCCAGTAAAAATTTCAAAAACCGTAATTGACTGACTGACTGACTCACTGACTGACTGATCATCAAAATTATGAAGCACTTCTAACAATAGCAGAATCTTGAAATTTGGTACAATGGTAGGTTTTCAGCTGTATACAAAGGAAAAAATCGAAAATTTCAATTTTCTCATTCAGGGGGCGTGGTATCCGCCCACTTTCTAAAACTGGTCGTAGGATCTTGAAATTCGGAAGTCTGATAGGGTTTTGGTTGAATATAAGAAAAATGTAAGTAAAATATTTTAGTTTCATTTATGGGCGTGGTTTCCGCCCACTATCTTAAAACGGTAGTAGGATGTGGAAATTTAGAATTCTTGTAAGGTTTTGGTTCAATAACATGAAAAAAATGAGAAAAAAAATCTATTTTCATTTAGGGGCGCGGTATCCGCCCACTTTGTTAAAATGCTCGAAAACGTTTAAATTCGAAATTCTGATAGGGTTTGGGTTGAGTAAAAGAGAAAATAGGTATATGTACAAAATTATAGTTTTATTACAGGGGCGTGACTGCCACCCACTTTCTTTAAATGGTCATAGGTTAAAATATAGAATTCTGGTTTGTTTAACTTCATAAAACTCCATGAGTAACTTTCCTTAGTGGTTTCACAATGGACACTTGATATCTAAATGTGACATCTAGACAGCCACTCTAACCTAACCTACCTATTATTTATTTATAAATTGGCAGAGAAATTTTACTGTTAGTTTGCAAATTGCTAGCTTATTAAGTTATTTCGAAGTTCATGCTTTCATAAAGAAAAAAAAAAACTTTGCAAAAAGATGTGAGATCAGAACAAAAACATAAAATGTAAAAAAAAGAGCCAAGTTCTCTTTTGTGCGAACAGCACTGTGTAAAAAGTTAGCCACCAAAAGTAATGAGATCTAAAAGAACGCCAAGTTCTTACATGTAAAAGTGTTATATTGAATATTTTAAATCATAGAAGATAATACAACAATATTAAAAGAAAACAGAAAATAGTTGGGATGAAAATTTACAAGTGCACTTGGCAAGTTTTCTTTTGAAGCGTGATTAATAACATTTTAAAACTTGAACAGTGAACTTGTAAATTTTCATCCCAACTATTTTCTGTTTTCTTTTAATATTGTTGTATTATCTTCTATGATTTAAAATATTCAATATAACACTTTTACATGTAAGAACTTGGCGTTCTTTTAGATATCATTACTTTTGGTGGCTAACTTTTTACACAGTGCTGTTCGCACATAAGAGAACTTGGCTCTTTTTTTTACATTTTATGTTTTTGTTCTGATTATTTTATCAAAATCCAGGTTTTCAGCAATTTCTTTCTCGATTGACTAAGTTGCGAAGTTTGTCAATCGGGATTGCGATATTGTCGATCGCAGAGAGATTTTTATCAGCTTAAGCTTAGAAAAGCTCCTCTCCCCACTAGCAACCGTTACATTTGGATACAGTTCTTGTAACAAAAACAGGGAGCTGCGGAGCAAGTTAAAATATGACAGTAGTGATTAAAAATTCATCCATTTTTAACCACAGTTCATCCAATTCGCACACGGCCTAACTCACATTTTATTCAAAAAATTCAATTTAACTGCCAAAATTATTCTCTTTTGGTGAATAGACGGATTGAAAGAATGGCCGCATTCACTAACGTATAGTCACTACGTAGTCAAATCATTCTGACTGGTCAAATACAACTAAGAAATTAGTTGAAATTTCCCCTCCGACGTAGTGTAAAAATTTTGACTTCAAAGTGATTGACAGATTTTGACATTTCAAAATCAGCTGTTGAACGAGAAACAAAAGTTCAATTTCAAATTTTAATAATAGTCCAGGCAAATTAACTCATTTACAAAGATAAAACAAGAAAAATGTTATCCAGAATTTTACGTTTTCAAATGGTTAAAAGGGTTAAGGTCAACATAAGGAAAATGAGTTTTGCGTCCAAGAAGGTAAAGGGATGATTTTAGGGGATGAAAAGGGGGGAAAATCGATTTATCTCGTGTTTTTTGCAATTTCACGCAAAATTTGATGTCCTACTGAAAAATGTTGTATACAAAAGTTGTAGATCTTAAAAAAATCTACAACTTTTGTGTGGGTCATTTAATATAACCTCATTGTTGCATTTAATGTATGTCCAAGCCACATTTGTAGTTCGAAGTAAACCTGTACGAGTGTTGAATTGCTGCTCCAACAGATGGGGGTAATTTTTCGAATTTAAAATTTGACTTTGCAGTTAATAATTTAAACTGTGCAAATCTTAAATCATCCAGTGGTATTTTAGAACTTCTTGATTGATAAACCGATGCAATCAGTTTACAACCATTTCGAGCAATGACTTTGCGATCTGCATCACTTTGATAAAAGGGTACTGCTAATTCTTTTAACTCAGGAGTAATCAACGAATCAAAACTTGTTGTTTTTCCTTTGCCAGCAAAAGCGGATGTTGTATCACATAATAGAAGAAAAATCATGATGATTAAAACTGTTTGACAAATAGATTAAATCGCTAACATTGGCTGTGCCTGGTTTCAAAAGGTAAATGTTAGCTTTATTTGAGTTTAACTGATGCAAAAGAACCAAAAGATCGATGTCTTGACCAAGAATCGAATCATCAGAACAGTCGTTTTTAATATACATTAACAGATACCAACAGCAATAAGTAATGTACAACAGAATTCGGAAGTTAGATAATTACATTGAAGAAAAACCTTTTCGGTTGTTTATTACAAAACCGTGTTTTCAATAGTTACAAATTGACATGCAAAGAACTAATGGAACAAGTAATAAAGCAAAGTGTGTAGATTCACAGTGAATTCATTTTTAAAAAATCATTCAATTATTTAAAAGCATGTTTTAAATAATTGTATACAAAAGTTAATTATAAGACGATTTATTTATCAAAATATGAAGAAAATAATTGAATTAATTAATTTTATCGCGAGAAATGAGGAATTTTTCTTATTAAAGTAAAAGTCGATGGCATTGCATGTACTTACCTGACATCTTTCAACTACATGGAATATGCTATTACAATGTTTAAAGCAGTATTGTACAAAAAAAAAAATGTATTTAAATAGGAAAACATATGTTTCTTCGTGTTTTTCCCGTACATTTCAATGGTCTAATTAGATTAAAAAAAAAATATTTATAGCAAATTATTAACAATAACCAAAAAAATTGTTTTTGCAAAATTAACTTTTTTATATTTTTCAATTTTTAGACATGTTTTTAAATGGAAGGTGTATTGTTTTATTATTTCGTTGAAAAAAAGGCGTCAAAACAAATAAAATGAGCCCTTTATGACCTCTCTACGATAATTGTATGTAGTAAAATGTAACCTTGAAAACAACTTGCTTCGGACCGAAAAAAATGAATATTTCAAACAGTTTTTAATATTTCAGTATAAAATTTTTTTCTGTTGTTTGGGACATAAAAAGGAGTATTATCAGCAAGTTTGGTTAAAAAATATTTATTTTTGAGAAATTGACAAGTAAAAAACAAAAAAATTTTTTTTTTTGATTTTTTGCATTTTTTTCTAAAATTTTGAGGTTATATTAAAAAAATGACCCATACAAAAGTTGTAGATTTTTTTAAGATCTACAACTTTTGTATACAACATTTTTCAGTAGGACATCAAATTTTGCGTGAAATTGCAAAAAACACGAGATAAATCGATTTTCCCCCCTTTTCATCCCCTAAAATCATCCCCTTACCTTCTTGGACGCAAAACTCATTTTCCTTATGTTTACCTTAACCCTTTTAACCATTTGAAAACGTAAAATTCTGGATAACATTTTTTTGTCCTCTATATTTAATTTGCCTGGACTATAAAATTTAAAATGAAATTAATCGTACAATACGACAATATAAATAATCTGATAGGGTCTGAAAACGAAATTTATGTAATCAGATCTTATTAGGTACCTAGTGTTTTTTCATAGTATAATAAGCAAAACAAGACAACACTTCTGATTAAAGATCTCTAACCTCAAATCACAAATTCACAAACGTTTCTTACTTCATATGTTCATAGTCCAATCGTTTTAGGCATTTTGAAAAACAATGTAGGGAAAATTTCCTAACCAGCTGAATTTTTGGATACCCTTTTAATACGGTCTTGTCATGAAGGTGTTAAAAGTCGTTGATATCGTGTCGACTAAAAAAGTTATAAGGGTCAAAAGGTCACGAAATTCATCTTTTCGCAAATATCTCGCGACCTATGTACACATAAAAATTGTTCGTGAAATTATCTACAACGCATGGTTGCTTAACAGCTCAAAAGTGAGCTTAGCTCAGCTCACAGCTCAGCTCAAATTTTGAGCTAGCTCACTTTTGAGCTATGTACAATAGCTCAGCTCACTTGAGCTGAGGTGAAAGTGAGCTGAGCTGAAAGTGAGCTGAGCTGAACTAAAATTGAGCTGAAAGTGAGCTGAGCTGAAAGTGAGCTGAGGTGAAAGTGAGCTGAAAGTGAGCTGAGCTGAAAGTGAGCTGAGCTGAAAGTGAGCTGAGCTAATGGTTGAGCTGAGCTGTCGGTGAGCTGAGCTGTTGGATGAGCTGGGCTGTCAGTGAGCTTATCTGAGCTGTGGGTTGAGCTAAGCTAAAGTGAGCTAAGTGAGAGGTAGGTTTCATTGATTTGAATTCGAATTTGGAGTATGTATACTTATTGTATATAAGGGCAATCATCATCAGCGGATGGCAATGATTAAAACCTAATTTTTCCATTTTTTATGTGTTTTCTAAACCGATTTTCGGGGCAATCCGGTATTTTTCAGATCGAAATATATATATAGCGACCTAGATTCATATCTTATCTTTCTATTGAGCCATTAACATTCAACTTTCATCAGCGGATGGCAGAGATTTTGACGGATTAAAAACATCATTTTTTCCGTTTTTTAAGTGTCTTCTAGATCGATTTTCAGGGCAATTGGCAAACCGAGTTTGCGAACCTAGTTGGCAAACCGAGTTGGCAAACCGAGTTGGAAAACCGAGTTGACGAACCGAGTTGGCAAACCTACCTCTCACTTAGCTCACTTTAGCTTAGCTCAACCCACAGCTCAGATCAGCTCACCGACAGCCCAGCTCATCCAACAGCTCAGCTCACCGACAGCTCAGCTCACCGACAGCTCACCTCAACCATCAGCTCAGCTCACTTTCAGCTCAGCTCACTTTCAGCTCAGCTCACTTTCAGCTCAGCTCACTTTCAGCTCAGCTCACTTTCAGCTCACTTTCAGCTCAGCTCACTTTTAGTTCAGCTCAGCTCACTTTCAGCTCAGCTCACTTCCAGCTCCCTTTCAGCTCAGCTCAAGTGAGCTGAGCTGCAATGTGAGCTTTTTGCAACCCTGCTACAACGCTACTTTCCGTAGAATTTTTCGGCAGATAAAACCTAAAATAACTGAGCTTTCTTTATTTGACAGCTTGCTTTCGACTAGCTTTGTAGTGCAATTTTGCTTTCACAAAGCTAGTTGATTTTCGACTACGTAGTGACTAGGTTAGTGAATGCGCCCAATGTATTAGTGAAAACACGAACACAACTTTGCAATCCGTAAATTTTAGCTTGTAGGCATTGTCATTTTGACAGCTTTGTTTCCCATCTTGTTACTTATTTAATCGTTGATGACGAACATCAGCATCGCAACGTAGCATGAACCGTCTGATTACTGCGTCTGCGCCTGCGGCGCCCCTTTATATCCGGCGCCCCTTTATATCCGGCGCCCTGGGGCGGTCGCCCAACCGCGCCCCACCCTAACGCGCTACTGCCTCGAAGACAGCATATACTTCGTTTTGCCCTCATTTACCGCTAAACCCATTTCTGCCGCATCGATTCCGTAGGATCGTTGCCAACTTTGATGGCGCAGCATGAGTTCACCATAGTCGTTTTGAACAAGCAAACGAGCTTGGCAGGTAAACTCCTTAACTTTTCCTCGAAATTGTTGCTACCAAAAGTGACGTTTTGTCCTTGGCGGTGGACAGATGTTCTTTTGTTTATAGATAGCATGTACTTTGTTTTGACCTCAGTCACTTCAAGACCAACAAGTTTCGCCTGTTTTTCAATCGCTGTGAAGGCGTCAAGCACAGCTCTTTCATCTTCGCAACAAGGAGCTCTTTGGGTTTGTTGAAGAAAGTGTTTTCCGTGCTCACATCTGCCTTGTGCACTATCTGCTCCAGGATAATGTTGAAGAAGTCACATGACAGCGCATCTCCTTGTGAAACAGCTCAGTTTGTTCAGGGTCCCGAATTCAGAAATCGCCACCATAAACTCTTGGCGAGGGATGCTAACATATGAAGCTTTGATTTGAGTCGATGAAAAGATGGTGGGTTTCGACTTGGTTTATTGCCTCGCCTAAGAAAACACTAGCACGTGAAAACTATGCAGCGATAAACATTGGAATTTCATCACAATTAAATTTATTCCACAGTACTTTGACTATGAAGAGATACCCTCTGAATCGTAAGGAACTGCCAACATAACATGAAACATTGAACAATTCATGTTTTGTCAACAATTGCGCATTTTTCCTCGAAATTATCGTCAATCAATTGCTCAAAATACCGACCGGTATTTTTTTCAGTTCGTCAATAAATCAATCAAACCTGGCGCAGCACAATAAAGCGGTATCATTGCAATACGCTTCGCACCTGCTTTTTGCTTCGTCCCCGCTCTGGTATTTCTGCATTTCAAAATTTAAACATTAACATACGCACGAGCTGGATCTTTTGACAATTGAACAATTCGACCCAAAAACCCAGCAAAATGCGGAAATTTTAAATTCTGAATCTAATGAATTTTTTATTGGGTCTCTGTCTCCTTGACCATTGTTTTTTTTTAAGTGTTTCATGATGCAGCACAGAATTACAATATACGCTTCGGGCCAATAAATCACTTTGCGTCAATATGTTATTCAGTTCAGGGCGTATGTGGAGTACCTGATGGTAAGGGACACTTTTTTGACATGAAAACGCGGCTTCGGCACTGAGAAAAAGAATGACCACATTGCGCAATGAGGGGTCAACATACGGCTCAATTTTTTTTGCTCTCGGTTTGGGTTACCCACAATATCTTTTTGTTAAAGCCGCTTTTGCAGTTTTTCATCTTTTTTTTTGCTGAAACAATGTCACTTTGAAACGAGTCCGACACCAGACAGACTTTTTGTTTCTGGAGTGTCGATCTTTTCCCATCATGTCAAAGGTACAAACGTGCGCATATGTTTATCTTTGATGTTAAATCATAAATGTTCACCTGTTCTCTTGTAAACGTTCTTGTCTGAGGTGAACCTCTGGGTCGTCATTTTTGATGGTATTTCGTTTTAGAGAGGCAGCAGGGTCTTCGGTCTTCTTGTAGGTTAATAGCCGCACACTTTTTTAATGTGTTTGGCGAGGTCAAGGATCAATTGTTTGTTTTAAGTTTTTTTTTATGAATTTCTTCCGGGGTCTTATGTTTTGGGTTGTTGGAAAAGTGTGTGTGGTCAAAGGGTTTTGTTTAATTTTAATTTTTATATGAGGCGTTATATGTTCCACTGGCATTTTGTTGGAGTTTTATGGTTGGTTGTAAGAAGCCGTAATGTTTTGATGTTCTTTTTACACTTCTGTTGTAAAGAGGCTTGTTTTGATCTAGATTATGGTTTGTTAATGCAATTTATGAAATAATTAAAGTTTTTCCACATAAGAAGGAAAACGATACGGAGCACTACTGAATAGGTTAAAATATAAAAAAAGACCGGACGGAAGTTCTTAAAAGAACTTCTACCAAAATAAAAGTAAGACAAAATAATGCAAGTGCAAGGCATTGTTTGTATGAAAGTTTTCACTCAAGACTAAAAGTAACAGTAACAGATAAATGAGGCACAAAATTAGCGGTAGATACCCATACCAGTACTTTCGTGTGAGAATTTCGTTCTTCAAAATTGATCAATCAGTCCAGGAATTAAAAACAAGAATTCCTTGGTTAAGTCACTCTCGACTTTGACTCAAAGGAGATTCTTAGACTCGACCTTGATCATTGAAAGAACCCAATGTTCATCTAAACTAAACAGAATATTCGCCTACAAAATTTTTGATTCGTCGATTTGGACGATACGTTCGACACCCCGAAATTTCTTCTATTCTTCCGGAGGATCGAGGAAGTCGACGATCACTTCACGGCAGTTATTAAGTCAGCAGTAATTTTGGTGAAGGAGTAAACCTTCCTTAGAGAACTTTGTTTACGGGCAGCCTCTGCAACCAAGAGTCCTTCGCTCTAGAATTGGATGGACGTCGACCTGTGGTGACTGCGTTCAACCGTTGCAACCGTTAGGTTAGGTTATAGGTTGTAGTGGCTGTCTAGTTGTTGTTGACTCACTTAGACCTCAAGGATCCGTTGTGATACCACAAAATACTCATGGGAGAGTAATGAACTTAAACAAACCAATTCGTGCTTTTAATGAAGTTAGAGAGACATTTTGTGTCGATCGTTGCCAGTTCACTGGTGTTATCGAAGAAGGGATTACCGAGAAAGTTATTTCTTCAAATGGAGAGTGCTGGACATGTACAATGTACATAGAAGGTGTTGGACTGTTTCCTCTTCCTCCTCGCTTCTACAGAAGTCATTTGTGTAGACCCCTAGCCTCAGAGCATGTCTACCTATGAGGCAGTGTCCTGTTATTACTCCAATTATTGTAGAGCTTATATTTTGTCTGCTCAGGGATATCAAGCCTTTTGACCGTTTTAAGTCTATGCTTGGCCATATTTGCTTGGTTGCTAGGCAGGTGGTACCCTGTGACCATCTAGCATTTGTTGATTCTAGAGCATATTGTTTGAGAAGATATTTGCATGTAGCAAGTGGTGTTCCTATGTTATGTTTTTGTCTAACATTAGGCAGAAGTGTTCCGTTTTTGGCGAGCTCATCGGCTTTGCAATTTCCCGGAATGTCTCTGTGGCCCGGCACCCAAATTGAAATGAGGTGAATATTAAACTGTTCCGTCATCTCATTCAGAGATGATTGACAATCGTGGACTATTTGAGAGTTTGTGGAGACAGACGCCAGAGATTTGAGAGCGACTTGGCTGTCCGAGAAGATTCGTATATCCTTGCAAGATATAACGTTTTCTTTGAGCCAGGATAGTGCCTCTTATATCGCCATTAGTTCTGCCTGGAATACACTACATTGATTGGGAAGTCTGTATGATAGACTGAGATTCAGTTGTTCCGAATAGATACTACTTCCAACTCCGTAATCGGTCTTTGAACCGTCTGTATAGAAGTGTACCGCAAGGGTCTCTCTTCTTCCCAGGAGGATCTAGAAGGGATGGAAACATGGAAGCTTTTATCGAATACCATTTTTGGGGTGGTATAGTCTAAGCGATCTGGGATAGATCTGAAATTGTCTAGAATACTAGTATGACCAGTATTGTTACTGATCCATTGAGAGGTGGCTCTAAGCCTCACACATGAGTTGGCTGTCATTTTGGAGAAGATGTCAAGAGGTGTTAGATTTAAAAGCACTTCCAGGGCTGCAGTTGGTGTTGAGCGAAGTGCTCCTGTGATGCACATACCTGCTGACCGCTGGACTTTGATGAGCTTATTTAGACTTACCATCTTGTCCAGTGCGGTCCACCATACGACAACTCCATAAATGAGTATCGGTCTGATTACCGAAGTGTATAGCCAGTGGGTTATTTTTGGGGAGAAGCCCCATTTTGATCCTATGGCCTTTTTACAAGTAAAAAGCGCTACGGTAGCCTTTTTTACTCTTTCATCAATATTTGCCTTCCAATTTAGTTTTTTGTCTAAAATGAGGCCTAAATATTTAGCTTGGTCGGAAAAGCTTAATGGTATTCCTTTAATCTTGGGTGGGCTAATCTGTGGAATTTTGTACCTTCTCGAAAAGAGTACTAGTTCTGTTTTATGTGGATTGACGTCCAAGCCACATTGCTTAGCCCAATTTGTTAGCCTATTTAAGGCATTTTGTAGGAGTTCCGATATTGCAACGTCGCACAGTGGCCCGTTTAGGCGAGGAACGTGGCAATAATCATTTTTCGCGTGATTTTATTTTGAAAAAGTAAAAATCACATTTTGTTTAGAATTGTTTAAAGTGTAAGAATCCAAATACAAAAAAATATTAGATGAACGGTTTGGCTTGAGGAGCCGATCAAAGCCAGAAAATATTA
This sequence comes from Sphaerophoria taeniata, assembly GCA_943590905.1. Taxonomy (NCBI): domain Eukaryota; kingdom Metazoa; phylum Arthropoda; class Insecta; order Diptera; family Syrphidae; genus Sphaerophoria; species Sphaerophoria taeniata. Next base: position 269,687,202 of record OX016540.1, read on the forward strand.
AAAAAAAAATATATATATATTTTTTTTTGTTTTTTGTTGCACTTCAAACTTGAATATTAGAAAAACGGTGCAAGTAAATCCATTTATTTTTTTTTTGTTGAAAAGTTTGACATTATTTTAATCAAATTTTGGAAACAAAAAAAAAACAAAAAAAAACTGCATCTTTTTTTTTAATGAAAAAAAAATATCACATTTTGCACCTATTTTTGAATTTTAACTTGGCTCATATAAAAAACGTCAAAACCCGTCAAACCAAACTAAGTGAGGGATGAATGCCCACATATTCCTTAACATGTCCTCAAAAACTCAGCTGCGTAAAGTTGCATAAAGCCGAGTTATGGCAATTTAATTGGTTCAAGTCAGTGATTTTTCATTTTTTTTAGTTTTTTTTCATATGAAAAGAATATAATTAATCTTTTTGTCGCAACCTTTATTTTGGATTTGCATGACTTAATTTAGGTATTTAAATAAGTGCAATGAGTGGAATAGCTAAAAAAAAAATTATGGTTTGGGGATTACCTATTTCTAAAAAAAATAATAAAAAAAACAATGATGATTCCTGCCATTACTTTTTGCTATAAGATTTGTTGTGCACAGGTATTTATTTTTGACAGATTACTGTATTTGGATTAAGAATTAATACATATAAGGGTTACAGGTAGATTACAGGTAGCCGAAAAAAAGGATTTTAATCGAAGGGTTATTTATATGGAATTAAATATTTATTCTTATTAGGGTTACAGGTAGTGAAATTAACAGGATTAGGTACGCACAGGATGAAGGAGATATTACGGACGAACATAACTACGAGTATGGGATTTCTCCATTGCATGCTAGAATTAGGTGCATGGAATTCATTTTGAAACTTAGCTATACGATTGCTAAGGAAGGAGAGGATAGCTCTATTGGAATCAAAGAGTTAGAAAAAAAGAGGAAGCAGGATATTCAAAAGTGTTTCCATGAAGAACTTGGACTTGATGGGGATAAACCTAAGCCTGGGTTTGGAAATACCAATGATGGCAATACTTCCAGGCGATTCTTTGAACAACTGGATGCAGCTGCCCGAATAACTGGAGTCAATGAAGAAATTATTAAAAGGCTTCAAATAATACCTTATGTCTTAAACTGTCGAGAAAAAGTTAATACAGTAAAATTTGGGGAGTATGCAAGAGAAACAATAAAAGTGTTATTAAGACAACTTTATCCAGAAAAACAACTCACCCCTACTCTTCATAAAATTTTGGTTCGTAGTCAAAATATTATGGAGTATCAGATACTTCCACTTGGGGAATTATCAGAAGAAGCTCAGGAATGCAAAAATAAGGACTTCAAAAGATAGAGGTATAAAAAAAAAAATGCAAGGTTTCAAGAATTCGGCAAAATGAAGACCTGTTTACTATGCTAGCAATCTCATCAGATCCACTTATTTCTTCCAAAAGGCATGCTAGAAATCAAAAAGAACTGAAAACACACTACTCCCCAGAAATGTAAGATCTATTAGATTCAACATTGAATTTAGATGATAGTTTTCAAGAAATAATATAAGTTAATTATTAAGAATAAAACAAGATAAAAATCTAACGTTTATGCTTTATTTTTTTCCAAATTCGTACTTTTAAAACACTTTTTTCTAATTTGAGGATTGTTTTTTTCATTGAAATATTGAAATTATGGTAATTTTCAGTTAAATTGAAACACCCTGTTTGATTTTGAATGTAAATATTGATGGTTTGATTGGTTGCATATCAAAAATTATAAAACTTAAAAACTTTAACTTAAAAAAAAAATTTTTTTTTTTGCTTTCATGACTATTCAAGTGTTTTTTTTTCTTTTTCCTGCTATACCAAAGCTAATTGTTCTCTAATCATTCACAAAAACAAATTGTTCGCCATTATGGATACATTTTTAACAATTTTTATGACATTGAAAAAACTTCCAACTTTGGGACTTAATTCTGAAACACCCTGTGAACATGTTTTGTTAAAATTTTCACGAAACATAGCTTTGGAAATTCCCTGCTAAATAAAAAAAAAATTGAAGCGATATCTTTTTTCGTTTAGGAGCTATGATTTTTGCAAGGTAAAAAGTGAAAACGGGCCACTGTGCGTCGTCGTCAGCATAGGAAATCACCCTGAAACCCTCTGCTTCCAATGATGTTAGTAGGTCGTTTACTACCATGTTCCATAAAAGAGGCGAAAGGACCCCACCTTGGGGGGTACCTCGATTCACCGATCTGGTGGTAGTAAAACTTCTCATGCTGGAAGTTATTGTCCTGCTTTTGAGCATGAGACTTATAAGATCTATGAGTGCTTTCTCTAACTTCAGCTTGTCCATTGCTGTTGTGATCGCCTGGTAACTGACGTTGTTGAAAGCTCCTTCAATATCTAGGAAAGCTACTAGGTTATATTCTTTGTATTTGAGGGAATATTCAATACTACGTACCAGCGAATGAAATGCTGTTTCTACTGATTTTGCCTTAGAGTTGCAACCGTTGATAAAGGATATAGGAAACAAGCTTTGAAGTTCCTTTTCATCATAAGGTTTCTCTCAGCTTATCAACAGCTTTGTACCGGTTTGTCAAGGAGTTTCCCTGCGGCGATGCTTTGACCGAATTATCGGTATCCGTATTTTAGGACGCATGGAACGTTACCACTTTTCAACCACTGTCTTATACACATTTCTTGCAGAAACTGGAAGTGAACTATATAAATGAGTTGTAAGAATTCATATAAAACTCTTTCTCATAAATTCTGTTGTTGTAGTCTGATCTTGAGCTTTGACATCACTTTTTGGCGATTTAAAGAAAAGCTATTTTTGGTGTACCCTGACTCATGTTACGATCAATTTTTCTGTCAGTACTAATGATAGAGACCTCATTTTAGATTTTTTTTTTAAGGAATTCTAACCTTCAAGACTACGTTTAATTTAAGCTGATATGTTCTAAGGGTTGCCAGATATTCAATTTCAAATGGTGTTCAAGGGGTTATTTATACCTTTTATGCCAGAGACACAGTGAGCGCTTTAGGGAAGAGGAAAGAGGTTTGAAAGGAGGTGCCTGTGTACGTTGGTATTAAACTCCTGAACATTGCAATAATTTGGAAAGACAGAGTGAGTGTGGAAGGGAGTTCCACATTCACGTAGTACGGCTGAAGAACGATCCTCTATACTTGAAGGTACGTCCGAAGTTGGGCTCTAGGGAAAACTGATGGACATTCCTAGAAACGAGAGTATTACGGACGAATTGTTTAAGGGGAGAAATGCAACTGGCTATTTCACAAGAGCACATACCGTTAAAGTAACGATAGAGGACGGAGAGACACGAAATGTTACGACGGTGTTCGTAAGAGTTGGTTATGTCTCTATCACCAATCATTCTAAGGGCTCTTTTTTGCATACCATCTAAGAGGCTTAAGTATGTAGCTGGAGCACCAGCCCAGAGATGAGAATTGTAGTTAAGCCTTGGACGTATATAAGTCTTATAGATAATAGCCAGATCAGACGGGGAGAAAAATTTCTTGCACCGCCTTAAGAAACCCAAACATAGGGTAGGATGGTGTAAGAGTGCGCGGTTGGTAAAAGTGCGCAAAGCGATTTTCTACAATTTCAAAAGGCATATAAGACTGAATGCACTCATTTTGGAGAGATATAAATGAGTTTGAACAGCTGTCAAAATTTCATTAAAATGCGATTGTAAACAGAGGTGTGAGGTACGTTTTCATTTTGCAGCTCTTTTTCTTTTAATTTTTCTTGTAAACCAAATCAAATTTTCAGCTTTATTACAAATAATAACAACTAACAAGGCACAGGATTTTGAAAGGTCGACAAATAGAAAACATTGAGGGAACAGGTAAGTTTGGCTATAAAAGCAGGGTGAAATAGATATATATTTTTCGAATACATGTCTGAACGTGTAAGAATGCGCACCATGAGGAAGGACAAGAGTACGCGTGCGCACTCTTATACAACATGTTGAATTATTTGCTTAAAATTATTTAAAGAAGGTTTTCTTAATGAAGGCGGTTTCCGGAAGAGCCAACAACATCAAATGTCAATACACTCACCACATCAGTCGTAGAACCAGCTGGGATGTCCATCTCTTCGCCAATCTTACCACCAGACGCAGTGACGTCTTCACCAATTTTGGAGCCGTCTGAAGATGCAGCTTGTACATCAGTTTTGGAGCCTATGTTTCATCTATCTATTGATCATTTGGACAATACTGCACAAGAACTAGTGTCAGAGTTAGCCACTGACCCACTGCAAAGTAAGCCCAGTAGATCCGAATCAAATAATGATTCGTTTTTGTCGGTATTTGACGTTGCGCCCCTACCCTGAGGGGACCTCACAAGGTCGAATAGAAAGAAAAAGAGGTCGGACATAATAAGTAGCTCTCCATTGAAGCAGCAGCTGGAAGAAGCAATTCCTACCAATAAGAAACCAAAGACAAATTTGACAAAAAACAAAAAGCCAGTCAAAACCCCAGGAAGAAGAGAATGGCACTGCCCAGGATGTCTTGAAATTTACTCGGAGCCATTATGCGAAGATTGGATCGAATGTTCCCCATGCAAGGAGAGGTGGCGCGAAAAATGCACTGCTTTTTCAAAGATAGGCAATTTTATCTGGGACTTTTGTGTGAACTAACTCCTGCGCACTCTTACAAACTAAGCCGCGCACTCTTACACAATAACATTGATAAGAGTGCGCAAATAACCTTACGTGATTTTTTGTTAATAACTAATGAATTAATTCTTTTTTGTTGCTAGTTTTAAGTTTTTTTTTGTTCATTTAATTATAAGCCAAAAAGTGAAAATAAATAAAGTGGTTAAATTCTGTTTGTTATTGTTTTAATTGGTGTTTTGTCTAAAGTGCGCACTCTTGCATCATCTTACCCTAATGCGTCATTTTTGGCGACATCGCATATGTGCTCGTTTCACATGAGGTGGTCAGTGATGCACATACCGAGAATCTCGAGATATTCGGTCTCATTGACGCAAGTGCAACTCATGGATAGTGGCAAGGGGGTATATCTCGTTTCAATGATACAAAACAGAATTGAGTTTTCGAATCATTAAACTCTACCCGATTTTTCATTCCCCAATGTATACAATGCTGTTTAAGTCAGAATTCAATGAGCTTATCATATTTTGCCGTTGCAGTTCCACATCCGAAGAAGAGGGATGTGAGTCTGGAAAAGAAAAAGAAAATCTAAGGGTACTATCGTCAGCGAAAAAAAATGATTGGATTTGAAGTTACAGACAAGAGATCATATTGAGCTGATAGTTTATCAGCGTTTCCATGACCTTAGAAAGATGGGACGTAAGTGCAATCGGACGATAATTGGAGGGAGAGGAGCCCAGAAGAATAAGATGGATGGAAAAGCTTACGCAAGGGTTTTTTTACTTAATTCACTTTCATGCCAGGCGCGGATTCAGAGGGGGGTCACGGGGGTCATGACCCCCCCCCCCCCAAACAGGCTGTATTTAAAAAAAGAGCTGAACCAATATAAACGAATAACAAAAACAAAAAAGCAAACGAACAAAACCTAACGATCACAATTAAGTTACTTTTGCCCTCTGAAAAAAATAGAATCAAAAAAATGCTGAATCAACCATTTTTTTACACAGTACTGACATTTTTTATTATTTTTTCTATATTTGCATTGTAGCTATAGTTTATATGCTAGCATCTGTTTACAATCTGTTTACAAGTTCCAACCAAAAGCATAATTTATAACACAAAATGCAATCTTCTATTTTATTTCGCAAATCTGTTAATGATCGCATCGTTGTATAATTTGATGTCACGATTGAATGTAGCAATGCATGCCCGGTGAGTCTGTCTCAACCAAGTTTTGGGGCGATAGAGAGTTGAAAAACTTCTTTCTTCAGTGGCTCCAGTAACAGAAAGCGTTTCCAAAATTGTAAGCAGTGTGTTAATAGCCGGATAAATTACCATCACACGCTTCAAGGGCGAGAGGAACCGAATCAGGGAGTTCATCGCCGTTTTCAACAATTCGGTTCCTTTTAGCTACCCACAACTCAAATTCGGCAATAACGCTTGAAGGGGGAGAGTTCAGAAGCTTCTGGTACGTTTCTGCTACAAGCTGAACTTCTTCAATGTCCTTCACTGTATAGGAAGTCCGAGGCAGAAACACTCTCAACCCAAAAAGCTTTATCACGTCTGGAGAGAGCCTTTTGTTGAGGTCCGTCACAACGTTGTCCAACAGAGGATTGTAAATTCCTCTCCTAAAATATTCCTCCGGGGTTTAATTCTGTTGGTGGTTATGTAGATGTTTTTTTACGAGAAACAACGCGTGGTACTTTCAACTCCATATCCAACTGTTTTGCGAAATTTTCAGTTTCAGAAAATAGCTTATTTCGTCGTGCGTTATTTTACGTCACCGCTATTGATACTTCCTATAATTGTTTGAATTTTTTTGTTTCTCACTTACTACTTGTTTAATTATGGCACATAAACATTTAATTTAATACCACAATCAAAACCTTTTTTGGGTGTTTAAAACAAAAAAACGGTGGTTCGGGAAGCTAGTTTATTTTTTTATGTCAAATTTGATTTTTTATTCATTCGAAAGTGAATTGAATAAAAGCAAACACATTACTTTGTTTTTATTTCTTCCAAAACGTATGGAAAATTAATTTTGCTCGTAACTTCTGAATAGGTGAGTTTATGAAAAATTTCTAACCGTTTAAACCTTCCCTGCTTTATTTATTTGGTTTTTCTTGTTATTTTTTGATTTTTGTTCTATTCTGTGACCCCCTCCGGACAAAAATTCTAGATCCGCGCTTTCATCTCATAAGTCAAGTTCTCTGTTCACAATATTTAAGAAAGTGAAAATTTTAGCTTAAAAATGTCACGAGCTAGGAATATGAATCTTCTAACAATAGCCGACCGCAGAGCAGCGGTTTCTGTCAAACCAATTTAACGATCACGAAGTTTGCTTGTAATACCAGGCATTACAACAATCATTTCTCACCTGTGCAAGTTGCACCGACCGACACCCGCATCACAGTAACTGCGACATTCAGCGGCGCACGTTATCAAGAGTCATTCACTTCCCCTTACCCCTTGTTTGATTCAAACTCATTGTAAATGCACTCCATCGTGGTTGTCGGTTAAACTTTGATTTGCATTGCTCAACCGCAGCAATAATGGTGACCAGTAATTAATATCTCGCGCGACATTATACTTGCAACTTTTGCAACAAACTCACGTTCCATGCAAATTGCACTCTCCAGAGCTGATTTATTGTCATTCAGCGGTACAAAAAAAAATCCACGGCGAATTAAACAAAATTTATAAAGAAAAGTGGAAAAAAAGAGAAAACAAACACAAAATTTGAATCGAAATGTCAGCCGACCTAGTGAACAAAGTGTCAGTTTGTCAAGCGACACGACGCACGACCGAACGAGGTGGAACGTGAGCTGAGGCTTTTTTCCATGATTTGAATTTTATTTTGAATCTCTCAACTGGCGGAACTTTTATTTCCATTGCCATTCAATACGTCCTTTCACTCCCCCTCATACTGCCCCAACAGTGAGGATGCAACAACGACGACCGACGCGACGGGAAGAGAAGAGACGCAACGCGATGCAAGAGCATCACATCGCGCAATATTTGTGTGTCAATGGTATATAGTGAAATTATCCGCTTATTTATCGAAATGACAGCTGGATATTAATGTGTCATGAAATTAAACGTGAGCGGGCAATTTCCCAGATAAAACATTTTTCCCTTTCGGATCAGTCCAAAAAAAACGAACAGAAACTCTGACGAGGTACAGAGGAACGACCGCTTTTTTGTATTAAACTCAATATGCATCGAGCACCATCAGTGGCAAGGAGTTGTTCGATGTTCGTTTGGCATTTGGACCTGTTACATATTCGTTGGCGGATTATCTGCGTATGGCCCACTAGTAGGGTTGCCAGATTTTCGGTTCTAGAAACGTTCCATAAACTGGCGATAATTCGAACAACACTACCATCATTGGTTAGGAGTCGATACCTCCAGTGACAAGTTTCTGATCGTTGGCCGATATTCTTACAACGCAAAGATGGCAGCCCCTTGAGACTTAAGAGAGGTGGACCATTTAAATGGATACTTATATGTTATATGTAACTACTGTGTAAACACCACCAGAAACGGGACTGGGGACCTGAACATTACCTGTCCGCAATTTGTTCTTTGTCTCTTTGCAACGTGAATTATTCTCAGAAACCGCTCGCACGGTCGTTCGATCGTATGAGAGGAAAACAGGGTACTTAAATTTTTTTGCAGATTATTTTGCTCCTTTTGTAATTACAGCCAATTAAATTTTACACGGCGTGAAAAGAATTATGAGACTTAACAACGGGATGGCGCGCAACGAAAACAATGAGCCAGTGAGCCATATGCAAAGTCGAATTGGAAACAAACCAGAAAACCTACTCCTCTTCTCCTCTGCACCTCGAGATGCTATTGTCAATACAAATTTGACTATAATTTTCATTTTTAATTGCCTCACGTCTTCTGGAAAATATAATAAATGGTTTAAATTGCTTATAACAATTTTTTGATTAACGAAAGAATGCATTAAACGAGTGGCAAGGTGTTTAATTGGAATTTTGTAAGTTAGGCGCATATATTTGGCGGTGGGGGGTCGTTGACGATAAATTTATTAAATGTGGACTTGGTGGAAATATTAATTGGTCATTATTTCAGATGAGGAGTCTTAGAGGTGACTAGCTTTGTTTTGGAATGTGGAAAATAAATTATTTTGATTGTTTATGCTTGGTTTTGTTTTAACGCAGGACAGCAATATGGATACCTAGAAAGAGAAGTAGGTACAACAGCCCTGAAGTTCTAGTTGATCGGCAAGTATTATCAACACAGCAGGCTTCTACACGAGAGCTGTAGTTCAGGAGACACAAAGCAGCTGGTAGATCTTAAAAAAGCAGACCGAAGCTGTGGCAGAAAAGGAGGTTGGAGGCCTGAAGGCACTCAATACAGTAATTCGAAAGTACAAGGCCCCTATTGGAAATGAATCCAACAGGACGAAATTCTGGCTTATCAGTAGGTACAAGAAGAACTAAATACAGCAGAGCTTAGCTCTGGAACTCAACGCAGGTACATACCTATTGCTTATTTATTCAAAGCAGCAGGCCGAAGCTCCAGTAGATAAGCATGCTGCAGCTCTGGTAGGTACAGGTACAGTGCCCATATTTGCACTCAACTTACCTATCCACAGCTCTTCTATATCTTCAGGTACAAGGTCCCTATTGTTACTCAACACAGCTCATAGATCAGCATGCCGAAGTTCGGGTGGATTAGTAGATAGATACAAAGCCCTAATCGGCACTCAGCTTACATAATCCCTTTTTTAGCACTTAACATAGCAGGCTTCCGGTCAGCATTACGAATGCATTATACACAATGGAAACCTTGGCAGAGACACCTCCATGCACCCGGATTATAACAATAACACAATTAGCAGCCGTTCCGCGCAGACTATAAATTACCTTGACCCATATGCGGGTGACGTCAACAAAGGCAACAACATAAATACACATATTTTTAGTATTTAAGTTTTTCTGTCTTTTTATAATTCACAGCTTGTTTTTCCCGAAATGTTTTCAAGAAGAAGTGTAATAAAGAAGAAATTCGAGCCCCAGCCCTTTTAAATTAAGCGCCACGGGAACAAGCCTAAGGAGAATTATAACATAGACCATCGCAGAACCAATGGAGACGGAAAGAAAAACCGAAAAGCCATCACCCTACTCAATTGCAGAAGATCGGGAGAATGAACTGAAACTTGATCGCCATCGCCAACCCCTCTTCAAAAATCTTGAAAATCACTGAGTCACCGACGAAGAGTCATCATTACCTATACCTACCCAGATTAGTGCACATTGTAAAACGACTAACATGCTCTTTTAGCTAGCGGACCCAAAAAACAATGACACCAAATCACTCATATTCAGATTTTCGCTCACCATTTATAATTCACGATAGCCCAACACTGGAAAATATAATAAATAAGGCTTTATCAAACAAAATTGAACCTGCTCCTGCAAAGTCACCGACTCTAGGTTACGAACGTTTTAACCCGCTAGAAGGTATCGGCCACCCGCGAACAACTAGCGCAGCGCGGAAAATATCATCGACATAAGCCGACCATCCTGTGGAAAGTAGGTACCCTCAAGAGTTGCCAAACCAGTATATATTTCAAAGTTTAACTACGTCGAAACGACTTAAACTCCACATCAAGAAGCAACTGCAACCCCCGCCATCCCTTTCCGACCCAAAACGTCAATAATCGCCGATGACCATAACTTAAGAGCCCCTCCAAGTAGTTGCTGAGCTTTGGTGAAAACTGAAAACGGTAAGAGACATTGAAGCCGAACTAACCAAAGACCAAGGGATTCCGACCAACCAACCAACCCATACGGCAGCCAGCTTACACTACAAAGGCAAATGTTTTAAGTTATCCAGCAACCATAACCGCCACTGCCGATGCATGACAAGGGACTCGTCACATTTACAGAGAGGGCTCTGTAACAAAGCGTTACAATTCATTTATTTTGTTCAACAAAGTGCAGGAGCGGGCCCGCAATTGAGCAGAAAGTGGACAACCACCCGCCCCCACGATTAATAACCTATACCACGATCCGCCCCGAACGACCAAAAACTACCAAGTACAACAATTGAATGCAATAACATGAAATCACGTGATACCTACTCATTTGGTTTGTGTTGAATATAATTCACACTTAGCACCTACCAGAAAAATGCATAAGAAGAGGTGTTTCCGTGATGAGAATTCAGTTTTTTGCTTTGCTTCGGTCGAGTGCACATCGTGCTTAATGGAAACGCCTAAAAGCTTTGTTTACGCATACCGAAAACATTTTAAGGGAAGGCACTATTCATAGATCATAGAGCTGCCCATTTGTCTATCCTTGGGGGCGGGGATATATTTCTTCAAAATATAAGTATCTCCAATCGACCGGGACTTCTCTCCGATACGCTTTGAGCAACAGCTCCACTGTTCATTTCACAACCGTCACTATAAACAGTAGCAGGCTCAGTTTATTCTTTGTTCTACTTTGGGTATCAAAGACAGCAAGACCCGACCGCTGCCCAGTAAACACCATTGGAGGCGTATTGACCGGGTGCACCAGTAAACATCGATGCATTTCCGTCCAACATAGTTGTTCAGAGAAAATCTATCTATCTACCGACTTTCTCGCATTGGTGGCAAGAGATCTTGGGTTGTAAGTTGACGGTATTTATTTTTCCATTAATTTCCTGGCCTCGTCCGTCGATTTTCCCATTGACAACCATCAGAAGGTACCCAAAACATCTAGGGATAGATACCGACACCTTCCAGTCTTTGTGCAAAATCTGTACAACCACAGGCAACGGCTGAGGGAACGTCTTCAACGGATTCACCATCGGGAACTCAACACCGTCAATAGCGACTACCAGGCAGTCAAAGCAGAACTCCAATGTACTAACACCATGTTCCGGAACGCCATCCAATACCACAACAACCTTCATTTCCAGAAGAGGCTCCAGGAAATAAAACCTGGCCCACATGCCTTCAAGGAAATAAATAGGATTGCTGGAGGGAAGGAGAGTATTCCCGAAGTCATAATCTACAATGGCAATGAGGTTTCATCAGCAGCCGACAAAGCCGAGGCATTTGCATCCTGCTTCGAAGGAAACTTCACACTGTCCATCCACAGACTCCGCATTTCTCGAGGAAATCGAGAAATCAGTGCAACGATCCATCCAGCCAAGCAATGAAGAAGTCATCTTTAGCTCCACAAACCCTGCCGATGATCCCACTGAAAACAATGAAAAGTTTTGTACAAGAGAAGAAGTCAGCGAAGTCATCAAGAACCTGAAGCCAAAAAAATCAACAGGACCTGATGGAGTCTCCAACATCATGCTGAAGAAACTCTCCCAAGTATTCATCGTGTACATCACCATTATTTTCAACAATTGCCTCAACAACTGCTATTTTCCTCAAAAATGGAAAACTGCGAAAATAGTGGCGATCCCGAAGAAAGGCGCAAGGAACCTAGTGACCAATTTCAGGCCAATCTCCCTCCTCAACAACATCAGCAAAATCTTGGAAGAGATTATATTAAGAAGACTTAAAATGTGCAGCACCAGCAACAACCTCATCCCGGACTTCCAATTTTTCCTTTTTAGCCTGATGACCAGCGACCAGCCAACAAGCAGTGAATGTGAAAGTCTTCTGTCGATTTTCCGGATTATTCTCAGTGGATGTCTAGTTCACTTCCAGAACCAATGCCATTTCCATTTCTACAGCTCTCCCGTACGAACGCGTCCGTTTAAAGTTGTCAAATATACAAGTGTACCGATGGAATATTAGGTACCCTGTTCGATAAATCCAATGCCATCCTCATTATCGAATACACAAGTTCACTGACAGATGAATGAAGAACATTTATGTTTAATGACATGTTCCTTTCCCAAAAGACTAAATTCGATGACGGTGAATACTTTTCCAATTGATTTGCCGCCGCTCTCTTATGCCTAGTACCTTCTACACCATATAGGCTCATCGAAACCAAATTTTAGCGGACTTTTAAGGACATGCCTTGACTCCATAAATTTTGCTCCATCGACTCCGTGTGCTAACGAGGTAATGATTTAATTTATAGGATGACCCATAAATAACAATTCCTTGGATCTACAACGATTGGCCAATTTTTGGCGATGTTCGACACACAAGCAAGCGGCCAACGATATGGTGGTAGCGGGGATGATGGTGATGATGCCTCAAATATATTTATTCATCCTCCTCCGTAGCCTCTGAGCACGCATTTGAATATAAATGTGAAAGAACCTTCAGCATACCAATAAAATAATATTTTAAAATGGCTTTCGGTTTGGTAGCAGGAGCAATATACCAGGCCCAGTTCCAGTCGCAGGCCATCGTCGCGGTCGGTCGTGCCAAAGTCCCATATATTTTGTTCGCTTGGGAAATTTTGGATCCTCGCGCTGGCTGAATGGTTAGGAGTTCGAGCTCGCAAATGGATATATGAAAACAGGACAACTATACCCTCCCCAAACTCTTGGATGTGGACATTGTCATAGTCATAATTAATTTTGGTGAGAGCAGAGGAGACAGTCTCTTATACGAATTTATGTCACCGGTGTGTGTTAATTAGTTTGTCGGGTTAATTAGTCATTTTGTGTGTGCGGAATATATAAAATATTCGGGAGTGCCGCAACCTCACTTAGTAAAGGTTATGTTTTTGTTCTTGTTTACAATCAAGCAATGGGGCCTTTTTTGCTTTTTTTAATGTGAAAAGAAATAAAATGAAGTGAGTGAGAAAAATCGTGTCTCTATTTGGGAAGGTTTTAATTTAGAGATTACATGCATAAGCTGGGAATTAATCATGTTCTAAAGAAAAAGTATGACACATTAAGTAGTTAGCTTAGGAACATCATTTTTCTGACTAGGTAGAGCCGTACCTACCTATACCTACTAGAAAGAACTTCGAATTGACTTTAACAAAAAAAAGTCAAGCTTTCTATGAAAAATCGCCAAACGTTTTTGAAGAGTGGACATGCATGAATTTAAAGAGCTCTTCAGACTTCAACACCGAAACCTTTGCTTATTTGCTTTCTCGAATCAACTGCAATATCAATCCGAGGAGTAGGTAACTGCAGTCCTAAGAGCCTAAATAGGACTTTCTTCAGCCACCCACTTATTAAACGTGGTGCTTCAGTGGGAGAAGGTTAGCTTAGCGCCTTCTAGCGCCACATAGCCACAGAATACATAGTTTGGTGTAAATCTCATGTAAGATGTGACTACTAATATGAGTGTATTGCTTATGATAGTATTCTCAATCTTTGGTTGGAAGTATTGAAAGTTGGAAGAAACATTAATTATGTACCTAATTTAAGTTCCAGTTGTTTTTTGTGCGCATGTTTCCCTAATGGTTGGCGTATTCAACTATTGAAGACGGAGCCTACTGCCGAATCTGCGTATCATTCGTACAAAAGAATCAAAAACCTTTGTTCAATGCGCTCTCATTCTCTCAAAGATTGGAAGAAGGCTTTGGAAAAATGTAGAGATCATCAAAACAATAAGTATCACAAGGATGTTTCTGAAGACGCGCTGAATTTTAAAATGATTTATGATCAGAAGAAAAATGACATTATGTACGAAATAGACCATGGTAGCAAACAACTGCAGCATGAAAATCGACAAAAGCTGATTCCCATCATTCGTGCCGTTTTACTCTGTGGCAGACAGGGACTTGCTCTCCGAGGACATCGAGAGCATGGCTTGCTATCAACGAAGATACCAAATTAAAATGATGGCAATTTCAGAGCAATCCTTCGATTCGCTGTGGAAAGTTGAGATCTTGCTCTGGAGCAGCATCTGAAAACAGCTAGCGCCAACGCTACTAATCTAAGTTTTCGCATCCAAAATTAAATCGTTGAAGCGACAGGAGAAATAATTATGAAACATTATAACACGTTAATGAGTCAAGTTGTTTCTCAGTAACCGCTGATGAAACCACGGATGTCAGTGGAGTTGAACAATTTACAATTAGCGTTCGATACATCGAAAAAATTCAAAAAATGTACAACATCCGGGAAGATTTCTTGCGTTTCGTCCCTGTGACAGACGTATCTGGAGTGGGCCTTGCGAAGTCTCTACTGATCACATTGGAAGAGCTTGGATCGGAGATGCGTTTCATGAAAGTGCAAGCTAAAGTCAGAAGGTGCAATAGCACTCTAAAACGACCACATTCAAAACATTTTTCCCAGTTTATTCAAATTGTAAATAAAATTGATACACTTGCAGATTGTCCATTTTTTATAAGCTTCCATTAACGATGGGATATGGGAAGCACGCTCTGAATATGTCAGTGTAGCATTTTTTGTATAAGAGTAAATCAGCCAAATTGATAAATTTTTTCTTATCTTTTTCTTTCTTCTTATGATGGGGCTCGAGCTATGAACGGAGAATTTAACGGTTGTGCTGCAGTCGTAAGAAAAACAGTGCCGGATGCTCTCTATGTTCATTGTGCCAATCACAATCTTAATTTAGCCATCATGCATGCGTGTGATATTCCGTTGATCAGGAACTGCATCGCGACTCTCAAAACGATAGTGAACTTCTTTCATATTCCGAACAAGGCAGGTGGCGTGTTAAAAAAAATGCATAATTGCTGCAGACCCTGGTGCGAAGCAAACCCGTCTATTCTAGTTCTGTGAATCACGTTGGGTGGAACATTTGGCGTCTCTCGGATTATTCGACGAGTCACTGGTATGTCTGTTTGGCATTGGAAGAATTGAACAAGAAGAACACAAAATCTGATGGTGTACAACCACATGCCTTGCTCAGTTCAATTAGTACAGCTCAACTCATCATTGCGCTAAAAGTGCTAAAACCAGTTTTTAGCCTGACGAAAAATTTGAGCCTGTATTTACAATTTATAATTTGAGCAAGTGCGTCAGTTACGCAAACGACTTGCACGATTAAATCAAAGAAATGGGTGCAAAGGCTGACGACAAGTTCCACGATATCTTTATCTCAGCAACTGAAACTGCGAATGAAATCGGGCTGGCTGTTCCAAGAAGAGTAGGGCGACAGAACAATCGGGAGAGGTACGAAGGGGAACCTGAGGCATTCTACCGTCGTTCAATCTTCATTCCGTTTTTAGAAATTTTTTTGGCAAAGCTGCAGTCGAAATTCCTGGAACACCGGAAACTTCTATCCAAAATACAAAATATCATCCCTGCGAAATGCGCTGAACTCGAAGAAACAGAATTATTCGAAACAGTACAAACATTCCAGGCAGATTGGTCAAACGACATCTTTGGATCTATTGAAGATTGCAAAGCCGAAATAAAAATGTGGCAAAGGTAATTATTTCTGTTTGAAAATTAGTCATTTTTATATTTATTGAAATGATTTTTTTATAAGACACTGCTTGCGTTTATCCAAGCAGAAACGACCAACAACGCTTATCAGTGATTTGGAAAGTTGCGAAAAAACGTTTTTCCAATCAATTGATCGATTTCTTCAGATTGGAGCAACACTGCCGGTTACAGTGGCTGCAAGCAAACGTTCTTTTTCAACTCTCCTGGCTGAAGACGTATTTGCGTAACAAAACAGGAGAGTAAAGGTTGAATGGGTTAACGCTCCTCAGTATACACAGAGATATAGATGTCTCCACTGAGGAGATTTTGAATATTATGGCTAAAAGCCAAGAAGAATTGGTATAATACTGTAAATATGTTGTCAGATATGAATATTTTCACTTTTCTTTACTGATTGCGAACACTTACGATTACAATATTTTTAATACACAACTGTTGTTGCATTAATCAAAATTTTTATTTATTTATCGTTGTCGTTTCACCGGGTATTCCAATTTGAATAGTTGAGCTGATGTTTTTGTATTGATGTTATTGGTTATAGCATGCGTCCTGGGCCAATGATGTTTTTTGTAGTTCTGTGCATAATATTTGGAAAAGCTTTTCGTATCAATTCGTCTATGCTTTGTGTTATCTTACAGAAGTTTGCTGGCAATATTATTATATTGCTTATTACAACATAATTACTAACATTTATATGGCAAAACAGCGTTTAGTGGGTCAGCTAGTAATATAGCATAGCCTATATAACTTAGGGTTAATGTAGCTCTCTAATTTTGCAACAAATTCTTTGAAATCGGATCAGCAGTTTTTGAGTTTATTCATTACAAACATACAAATGTCAAATACACAAATCATTCCTCTTCATAACATTAGTGTAATAGGAATACCGATTTTTTCACCGATCTGTAAGCATTGCTATAGTTTTAATCTGTCTGTATCTATATCGGTCATTAAGTTATATGTACATAGCTTCATTTGTACCTAGGCAGGGCTTTCCAGTCCAAAGGAATTCATAATTTTCAGATTTAAGATGGCTCTGACTAGATTAGCTGGGTCCTCGTTTCCTTTCTCTAGTTGTACATCACTGTGTTTGGTTGGTTAGATTTTCATCGTTTACCCTTTCAAGAACCTTCGTATGATGTTGTTTGCATAGGACTCCTCGGCAAAATTGAGATGAAAAGCGACGCTACTCTTTTCACGCGGGTTTTCACAACAAACAAGAAGACGTTCAATATTCCATAACGGAACTAAAGTTGATGCAATATTGCTACCACAGATGACCGGTTATACTGATCTCAATATCATTTCTCAACAAATTTCCTCCTCTCCGAAAGAATAACTTCTTCAAGTTAAACTCTGGCAATGGTTTCTTCTAGCAAAAATTCGAGATTCCTCTAACGAGCATAAGCTCATACCTATTCCCACAGATTTCGAGCTCTTGAATAAATCAAGAAGCTACACAAAACGCTCATGAAAACTATAATAGCTGCAAATCAATTCACCTTTCTTTAATTTGCAATTCCGCACGAAGGATCATCACCTAATTAAAATTAACTCCGCATCCAAGCCTTCGTTCCAATGCATCAGTTCATCCCACCTCCATTTCTCTCTGGCATATCATCCAAATCAGCTCTAATCAACGTGATGAGCCCCTGACAAAGCCCACATCATGCAAATTGCCTACACGATGTCTACAACGCTACTGGAAATTCGTGCCGCGTCTCGTGCGTCAATCAGCCAAACACACACACACAAACTCATTCGCATTGAAATCGTACTTATTCAAGCAATTAATAAAGGTGGGCGCAAGTCATGAAAATGCCACAAAAGCAAATGATGACGAATTTGATGTGAAAAGCGCCTACAAGGATCTTTGCATCATGCATCGCATAGGCAGACATCTCTTCCATACAAACCCAATGACTTGACTTTGGCTCGTAGGCAAAATGCAAGATTCAGAAATCCAGAATCTCTGACTCCCTGGCTCAGACTGTTAAACTGACAGGAAGACAAAGCGGACGACGTATTAAATCCGCACATTTTAAGTCATTTGGTCCTTTTTAGCTTTTATTGCGGAATCATTTGAGTGTTTTTGTGCCGCGCGAGTGGATACTATTTTCATTTCTGCTAATTGCCTAATCGTCCTTGTCATTTGGATAAGAACACATCGAACAGCGAAGTCGACAAAGACGAGAAGAAGGATCTTCAGTGCCGTGCTGTGGCTGTCATATGTGGATCAAGCGGTATTTGTCAGTGACAGGATTAGTGTCAGACGAATATTATCGTCATTGAAGAAATTCCGACATGTCGTTGGTTTTGGTTCATTTTTGTCAGTCGCCAATTGGATAGTGAGATGATTAAGGTAATGGATTAGAGATGAGGTTGATTTGTGTGGCACCGTAGGTACCAAGTATGAGAGACTTATGGGTACCAAGTACCAATAAACTTTAGAAATTCTTGAAAAAAGTTAGCCAGTACTTTTATTTTTATAACCAGTCCATAAAGTTAGCATTTCTATGATGATGAATGTCAAATATGATCTGTAATCTGTCAATTACCTAAGGTTAAGGTGACGCTACATCATTTCAGGATGCTGCAGAAGCCTCTATATTGTGTAAAGGCTGTGTTATTATCTGACCAGTACCTACACAATTACCGATTCCAGACTTGGGTTTCTACCTAGCTAAAGGCACTCTTAGCAAGTCTCACGGTAAATAGTTTACCCTGTCTGATGTGCGAAGAGACAATTCAGTGTAGAGTTTGCGTGATTGGGCCCAGCAGATTGCATTTTTGACATGATCAAAACATGACACTTCTAATTAAAACGCTCCACGTGACGTCATGTCAGTGATATCATTATTCATTTTCCCAGACGTCCTTCGTCTAAACTGAACAAAAAAATTATCCCGAATCACTTGTTAATGTAAAAATGTTCCCTATGTCTGTTTGACACATTTTCGTGGATAAAAGAAAGAAAAGAGGTCATCAACGCCCAGAGAACATTTCTAATTTCTGATTTGAACGAGACGAGTCCCAGACACGTCTTCGTTTGACTGTAAGAAAAACCCTAAAACAGTTTAATGATGATAGATCAAAAACTCACGCAAAAGAATTTATTGAGATGATTTATGATCTTCTTCGATGAAGATGGATATGATGATGATGACGAGGGGTGACATGGCAAATGTCTTTCTTGGCGCCGAGCCAATTTGACTAGGTTTGATAACTACTATAAACGAAAATGCGATTTTCGTATTAATAATCATTGTCAGTATTAACTGCTTATGATCTATGGAGAACACATTAAAGAAGATAACGAAGATATAGGTCACATGTTGAAAACACTTTTGAGGGTACATTTGATGCCAGAAAGTAGCAAATAAGATCATAAAGAAGCATAAATGGAGAGTAGAGCCGGTACAGAACATTTTAAATTAGTTGTACTGTACCGGTTCTTCAGCTACAAGAGGCCCTCGTTTAACCTAGACTCTAGCTCAACCGTGAGAACCTAGGTATGTTGAGTCCAACCGTCTAACGAAGCGTTACACTAAATTTCATTCATACAACACACCGAATACCGCCACTGCCAAACCACCACACAGAACACCGCCACCGCAATCAGCCACCGCCGCGCCGTTAAGTTAAAGCAAAGCAAAAATAAAACCATAGACTGATTTACTTTTTGCACGATAGAAGTCACATCCAGTTTTTGCCTAGAATTATTAAGTTAGTGACAAAGAACAACGAAAATTCGAAGCTTGCTATTGAAGTGATTGAGGTTTAAAGCCTTTAAACACCGAAAAGCTGGTTTTCCCCGATATTCCCACGTTTTTTGGCTTGTTATAACTAGAAAACCCGCTTTTCCCTTACACCCTTTGTGTAGGCACTAATACCGTTTAACCGTCTTTCCACTCTTCTGTTAAGTGGACACGGGCACTTATACCGATATTTCCTCGCACTCTTCTGGTGAGTAGGCAGTTGTGTTATTCCCTAGAACCATTCTGGTGAGTGCGCCCTAATTACAAATCTGATAAGCAAAAAGAATAGCCCTTAGGGTACCCCCCTTGGACTTTGTATTTCTGATGAAATTAGTTATTAGAAGTAGGAAATCCACCAAAACAGGTATCCAAGTCTTGAAGAATTGATTTAAAATGAGAACCTCATTACTCTTGACTCTAAACGCAAATTTTCCGGCTCCACCCTGGTGATGTGCTTTTTGGTTTCCAGCCGAGGTTCGCCGGATCGCGCCAAGATTCCGTGTGAAAAAAACGGTATAAGGTCAAATAATAATTCTATAATCTAACATGAACTAAATTTTATGAGTCTTCTCTCAAATCTGTTTCTTTACACTTCTCTGGTTTAGTGCATATCTGGTGCTTTAGGCTTATACTTCTCTGGTAAAAGCGTAAAGCTAGTTTGCAGGGCTTACACTTCTCGGGTATTGTGTAACGCTCATATATCAATCTGGGAAGGTACCTACACATAAGCGTGATGAGAAAAACGGTATTCGGTAACTCTGGATGAACTCGCTAAAAATGGAACCGTCATACCTATTTCACCTGAAAGGGAGAAGATAGGTATACCGATAGCTACATGTAAACTTTTGCTAAAAGAAGCAGCTTTAACGAGAACAAACTATAGGTGGCACAATTTACCAACGTGCGCAGCTACGAAACTCATATGGCCTTCACTGGACTTAAAGCGCTCTAAAGACTTGTTATCTCAAAGCAGACTTCATATTAGCTCCCTAATAGGTGTCCTTACAGGACACTGTCTTATAGGCAGACACGCAATACGACTTGGTGTAGCCTCAAATGACTTCTGCAGGAGCTGTATGGATAAGGAAGAAGAGGAAACAATCTCTCACCTTCTCTGCACTTGCCCTGCTCTTTCACTAAGACGCAAACTTCATCTGGGAGAGTACTTTTATGATAACCCCAGTGAACTAGCTAATAAGGATATCAAATATCTTCTTCGCTTTATAAAAAGCTCAAAATGGTTCGACTAGTAAGAAGTAATTCTCTAGATTCATGGTATCACAATGGGCCTTTCCTTTTGGCCTAAGTGTGTGGATTCTGAATCCATAGCCACTGTAACCTAACCTAACCTAACTCTGGTAAACACCAGGCAATAGCTCCGGTCGATCTGTTGATACGGTCCTTGGTGACACGCGTTGCAACAGGATATGTGGCCCCTGGTAGCGCTCTGACTTGCAATATTATTCTTGTCGATGTGGTTTAGTTTTCTACGAATTTAACGTCTTAATTACCACGTTTTTGCTTTCCTTTTTGTCATATTAAGTTTCTTCATGACTCTTCTACATATATAATATTAGTACCTATAATCTTTCGTCACAGCGCGAACTCTTTCGCCATGGTGGCCTATATATTTCATAGCTTAGTTCAAGCCGGCTTCTGCTTTTTCGGGTGTTGACTGAGTGTGAATTGTATTTTGCAAACAGTAAAATTGTGTGTGAATGAGAAAAAAACGTGTTGGCTGACAAAAATGGGCGATGATGCTGGTGCTCACATGTTTGTCTGAAAAAACAAAATAGATAACATGTAACGTTTCATTACAACCCTTTCTTGAGAATGTAAAAGTTCCTTGTCAGGAAGTTTTCACACCATCTTTCTTCACTCAAAGGGCTTTCCCGATAGATTCGTCATCGCTCTTTGTCAAAACATTTCTTAAGACGTAGATTTATGATATGCTTTTTGCTTCGTCTTAAGAAACATACTTCCTTTAAAGACAGAAAATAACCGAGAGAGAGAAAGAGGTACAATTTACAGAGTGATAAGTTGTAAGAAGCTGTATCGAATGACTGTTATTTTTCTTCGGTATCCCAAGCGGCAGCTCCTTTACTTCAAGGTTTCTGCAGACATTTTACTTCGTTTAGAGTCAGCCCCACGGGTTTCACAACCTTGCCTGCTCTATCATCAGAAATCAACTGATATTTTTATATTAAACTTCAGTTAGTCAGCAATTAAGGAAAATGGTAAGGTTGTCTTTGATTTTCTTCGGAGGAATCGCTTGAGTTAAAATGTTGATCAGATGCTCGCCATGACTTCATTGGTATTTTTTATCCGATGGTCCATATTCCTAATAACCCTGAGTCATAATTGAGGTATAATGTCATTAATGTATCTACCGATTTAGCTCATCCTTTAGCTAGTATTAAGAAACATTTAAAGTCAGCACCTAGCAATTAAGCCTTATCTGACGGTGGACCTATCCACACTGTCGGCTGACAAATTACAACCGAAGTCAGCTGAGTCACTATGTTTTATTTAAGAGGACACTAAACCTCTTCCTGATGATCCACCAGAATACAAAGCACACCTCAACTTTCTGAAAAGAAAGTAGCGAGTACCCTGCATCTAGATACAAACCAGTACCAATTGAATTAGTGCCAGCTCTTATTCATCTTGACTAGACTACTATTTATGCAACACCACGGAAAACCGCACTCAACTTTCAGTCATCGAAAGAGGAGCCGTTGTCCGGTCACGGAAACTACCCAACTTTCGTCACCGAAAGAAGAGCCGTTAACCATGATTTGCGAATAGCAGCTGAGGACAAACTCAGATAACCACAACCCCCGCGAAGGTCCACCCCACTAGTGAGGTGCTAAATCTCACTACCCGCGGTACCCATTGCACCTGGGTGAGGGGTGGTGTCACATTTTGTATAACTATTCGTTATACTTTGTTTATGTGATATTTTTGTTTTGCAGCTTCTCCAGCTGGCGGATGAGGGACACCGCTCACCCTCTGTCAGGTATATCCACATTGATCGAAGGGATGAACCAGCCAATCAAGGGACACACCCAACATTTTGTCTAATTTCCTTAACGTTTATCCACATTCGGTACTCGTTAATCGTAATTTCGTCCTTTACTATATGATAGGCTATAGTATCTGTTAAGGATCGTATTGATCTTGATCATACGTCCTGCTTCAATCCGTTAATTTCATTAGACTAAAGCTGCCTACACGTCCGCAGGTTCATGCCAATAAATTGACAAGAACCTCTCGGAGGCAACATGAGAAGGTGTAGGTCAGCACGTTCACTTCAAATTTGTACCATATTATGTACTAGGAAACATGTTTCCTTTCTAAATTGCCAAGATCCATGATTTCACCTCCCCTTTAGCTAGTAACGAATCACGCGATAGCAGCCAAAGGCATTCCGTACCTAGTTTGTCGCTATTGGCCAACACCAATCGCAACCTCATGACTGATGGCCATGACGGTTCCGCAAGCCCATAAAGCGCACCAAATTTTCATTTACCCAAATGCGTCAATTCTGCTTATTAACGAATCTACTGAGGTGATAGTGTTCCTGGTCGCTGAATATGATTTTCTTTGTCAGCATTCACTTCTGTCTGCTCAACTAGTATTGACGACGCGACGACACGCTTTAAATGATCAGTTCGCTTCAGCTCTTGAATCAATTGAACCTTGTCATAAGCTGCCCATGTCAGCAAGATTATCCTTTAGGAAACTTAGTTTACAAAATTCTTCTTCTTTACTTTTTCCGCACGCATGACACATTATTTTACCCGAAAGACTCTTATAACTTGAGTAAAAAAGTGAAAAAATTATAGATTACTTCCGTCAAGATTTAATGTGCGGACAGAGAGAAAATTAAGCCTGACCTAGAGGTTGCTTGCATATTTTCTCAAGACGAACAAATAACGCAGCAGTTTAATAGTTAAGAGAACACAAGAAGAAAACTATTCCCGTCAGCCATCTTTTCCACATGACAAATTGCAGATCAAAACAAGTTCGTGTTGACTTCTCTCGATTAGAAATCAACTTCAATTAGCTAAGTTCATTTAAAGGGGATAAAAAAATACATCAAGCTTCTTAAATTATGCACCCCTGATGTGAATTCTGCACTCATCATGGTCTCCAACTGAGATACCTCGTTACACCGAAGATTTCCATTAAACTAAAACCTTGAATGAAACATTTCTCTGCCACCAACCCAACCCAACTTTAAACCAGAGAAGAAAGCTAAATTCATTCATTTTCAATTTCATAAAACAAAATAGAAACAAAATTATTCAAAAGCCAACCACGTAAGTGGCCCTTCGCACATTACATATTCATTTCCCTAAAATACACAAAAAATCCCCTTCCAGGGGCAGGAGCCAGAAGAAGAGTCAGTCAGTCATATCATCCCGAATCGAGGTATCTCAACTACTCTACAAAACAGATGTATTAAACAAAAAACGAAAAAAAGTTATCCTGTCGTTCGCGCGAAACAACGAACAAAGGGCGTACAAAATTTACGCCATTCACCGAAAAGAAGAGAATTTGATTAATGCATAGCTGTCACTGATATGTCACATGCATGTCAAATTGTGACGTTTGACATTTGCACATACAGCCACTAGCACACATCCTTTTCCTTTTTCATGATCTCTCTCCCCCTCGAAACCGAAACCGAAACCAAATTCGAAGCTGAAAATGAAGAAACAAAAAAATGGCAATTCCTGAATCTGGTTGTTCTTGTTTCGGTTGCTATAGTCCGTCCTTCCCGGGACAAGCGAAGAACCACGCGTTCTCGTCGTCGTATTCTTCATCTTCAGCAGCA
The DNA here is from genome assembly GCA_943590905.1 of Sphaerophoria taeniata. Classification (NCBI taxonomy): domain Eukaryota; kingdom Metazoa; phylum Arthropoda; class Insecta; order Diptera; family Syrphidae; genus Sphaerophoria; species Sphaerophoria taeniata. The sequence goes on from OX016540.1 coordinate 269,711,736, forward strand.
GCAGTGGCCAAAAATATACACTTTCGATCGAGCTCCCTCCTCCAATCCCATGCCACTCCGCAGGCAAGATGTGTGATGTGATAAAAAATTCACCATTTGTACCAGCAAGTGTTTTTCGGGTCGTTCGTTTGACAGTTGTGTAACAACGGCAACGACTCGAAACGGGGCTTAGGCTGTGTGCAATGGGACAATGGCGGTGGGGTTATCCGGTGGCTGTCAGTAGACTACTGCGTAACAAACACTCGTGTATGTAGGCAGGACTCTGTTGGTTTTTTTTTTTTTTTTGTTCGTCGACGAATGATTTCCTCCTTCTTGCGGCTTAAATATTTACCCGGGCTTCGGGAACAGGAGGAAACAGTAACGAGAAAACATTATCGAATTAAATTTGTATAGATATGCTTGCCAACCCTCCTCGACTCAATACAGTAGCGGAAACGTAGGCCGAGGCGGAGAGGGTTTGCGCTGAGTGACAATTTCCCTTTTTCTCTGTTGGATTTTCATATTATTTGTTTGCTCTAGATGTTAACTCGACATTGACGTGGATAAGCGCAGAAAATTAGCTGCTGAAGTCATGTAAGCTGCCTTGATTGAGATTCTCTATTATTTCGGTCCATCATCCATAAAATAGAATACCTACTCACAGAAAAAAAAACAAGGATCATCGCAAAAGTCAAACACATTTAGAAATCTACACCTCGACACGGTACACGAAGGATATTTTGTGAGCGAATGTTTGTTTGAATAGAATGGTAATTGAATTAAAAAGGAAAAGTATCGTAATTCAGTTTGAAGGACCTCTGACAGTTTTCATTGTTTGACGGTGAGAACATGGGATTTTCATGGTAAGGCAGACAATGAGCTGGATAATGAGTTTGATGGTCCTTTTTTTTCACTGAAGAAGTGTCATTCAAATCAGCGCAGCGGCGTTCTTAGGGATGGTGGCAGTGACACGATTTGGATTTTGTGTTCTATTTGGCAGCGGAAGTCGAAACAATTGAGTTATTAATAAACAATTGGCTGAGATGGTGGAAATCGGCATATTATGGTGAGACATTGTTTGAGACAAAAAATAAAAGCTTAGGTATCTATACCATATTGAAGTGATGAACGACATGAGAAAAGCATGAATTTGATTTGTTAATTAACAAGAAAGTAATATGTACTTGTACACAGGAGAAGGGATTGTGACATGTCACTGCCCAACTTCGAGTGTGGTACAGGTTGTATCTACACTGGGCGACAGTTCGGCGATAATGTCGGCTGTCGTTAATCCTGTGCCAAACATAGGAGAGGGGTCTGTGCCAAGTCATTGCCCAGCTTCTAGGGAGGTACAGGAGGTATCCCTGGCGAAAGCGCCTCCTCATGTCGGTAGTTCCACAACCAAAGAGAGTAAACCTCTCCAGGATGGTCCTAGTGGTAGTCTCCGTGGTGTTAGCAGCGTCGTGAATAACGACCCTGCCTCCACTACGAAGACAGCCATCCAACCTAGGGACCTTTATAAACAGCGCCGCTATGCGATGAGATTGCTAAAATCCTCTGGTGCAACATTGGGGGATGGTAGTAATCCCATTCATAGCAAGAAGATTGAGTGGGCTAAATCCATCTTAGCCAAATCTAGGACCAGCTGCGACTCCACGTCAAAGCGACAAAGGTCTCTGGAGGAGTCCACTCCCATCCCCAAGAAACCCAAAGTGCAGAACACCAGCACTCCCAAAATTCCTAAAGTACCTCTCACTAAACCTTTTAGTGATGTGCTTAAGGAACACAACAAAATCGTGGTTGCGGTCATTGACAGAAGCAATATTGATGGCGCGATTTCCTCTGACCGTTGGCAGATGGTGAAACTGAAGATCTCGGCTGGCTTTCTCAAAGTCATGCGAGAGCATCCGGGTCCACCACCTGTAACAAGCGATGGGGATTGGCATCAAGGTCATGTCAAACTCATCGTTTGTAACGATCAGAGGTCACGCGATCTATATACGCTTGCTGTCGGCATGCTGGGCGAAGTTTGGCCAGGCGCAAAACTCGAGGTTGTTGCAAAGGAAGATATTCCTTGCAGGCCGAGAGCTCGTGCTTGGATCCCGATTGAGCCTGCATGTTCTGAAGACATCCATGAGATGATCAGACTTAGCAACCCGGACCTCTCCTGTCACGACTGGAAGATCGCGAAACTGGAGGAGCCGAAGGGTCTTTATCGAAGTGCGATTATCGTTATCAATAAGGACTCTGCAGCCTCTCTGGTGCGAGACAAGGGAGTGATAAGATACGGGTTCGAGACGATTACTCTTCGAATTTACAAAAAAGATGAGGTAGACGCTTTATGCGAGCCTCCACAACCCACTTTAGAAGCTGTGTCGCAAGACGTAGGGGGTCTTGGTGCTACTATCACCTTTCCATCCATGGATGTGGACGATGGTGTACCTGGGCCCTTTTCTGTCGCGGCGCAATCTTCTTCCCTACACTCAGAAGCTGTGTCGCCAGACGTGGGGGGTCCCAGTGCTATCATCACTTTCCCATCCTTGGATGGGGATGATGTTGTACCAGGGCCCTCTTCTGTCGCGGCACAGTCTTCTTCCGAAAACGTCAAAAGTTTATCCCTAATGGAGACTGATGACTCATCCAACAAAGTTCTCTCCAGTGAGGAAGAAAATGAACTGCTAGGTTCCTCTTCGTCCGATCTGGATGAACTGGATTTAACAGTGGTGGAGGTTGATCTGCCTAGTTGTAGCCAAAATGCTGCAAATAGCACAGATTAATCTTCAACACTCTATTACCGATATAAATGACAGAGGTGAGTCTCTTTTTGATTACACCTTAACAACTAATCTGGTAGTAAGTAACGTTGGTAATGAACCAACCTTTGTTACTAAAAATCGACAAGAAGTTTTAGATATCACTCTTGTCTCGTTGCATCTCTCGAATAAAGTATTGAATTGGAGAGTATCAAAGGAGCACTCGTTCTCCGATCATAGGTACATCCAATTCACTCTTAGTGAAGAGTCCCCAAAACCGATCCCTTTCCGGAACTATAGGAAAACAGATTGGCCAAAATATAGGACAACTCTGAAAAGTCTGATTAAACCAGAACTTAATGATCCTCCCTTATGCGCTCTTGAACTTGATAAAAAAGTTGATGAGCTTACAGCAGCCCTCAATAAAGCTATGGAAACTGCCTGTCCCCTCACTACAGTGCGAGGAAAGAGAAAACCACATTGGTGGGCTGCTGAACTAGAAATACTCAGGAAAGGTTGTAGAAGGCTTTTTAACCGTGCAAAAAAGTCTAGACACCTCCAAGATTGGGAGTCCTATAAGGAGCGTCTTCCAAGTGGAAATCTTAGCGATCAAAGAGGTTCTCTCCTGGCTAAGAGAAAACGTGATATCAACTTCTGATATTCGCATCTTCTCTGACAGTCAGGCTGCTATTAAATCTCTCGATGATGTCTCAACCAAATCTCAAACCGCCCTCGATTGCCGATCGTCTCTGATGGAGATGGCGCAGCAATTTAACATTCACCTCTGTTGGGTGCCGGGTCACAGAGACATCGAAGGAAATTGTAGAGCCGATGAACTCGCTAAAAATGGAACCGTCATACCTATTTCACCAGAAAGGGAGAAGATAGGTATACCGATAGCTACATGTAAACTTTTGCTAAAAGAAGCAGCTTTAACGAGAACAAACTATAGGTGGCACAATTTACCAACGTGCGCAGCTACGAAACTCATATGGCCTTCACTGGACTTAAAGCGCTCTAAAGACTTGTTATCTCAAAGCAGACTTCATATTAGCTCCCTGATAGGTGTCCTTACGGGACACTGTCTTATAGGCAGACACGCAATACGACTTGGTGTAGCCTCAAATGACTTCTGCAGGAGCTGTATGGATGAGGAAGAAGAGGAAACAATCTCTCACCTTCTCTGCACTTGCCCTGCTCTTTCACTAAGACGCAAACTTCATCTGGGAGAGTACTTTTATGATAACCCTAGTGAACTAGCTAATAAGGATATCAAATATCTTCTTCGCTTTATAAAAAGCTCAAAATGGTTCGACTAGTAAGAAGTAATTCTCTAGATTCATGGTATCACAATGGGCCTTTCCTTTTGGCCTAAGTGTGTGGATTCTGAATCCGCAGCCACTGTAACCTAACCTAACCTAACCTAATATGTACTTGAAGCATTGAGCAAGAGTTTGGGAGATGTGCTTCGATGCAGGATTTGAAATGAATGAAGACAAATAAGTAGGTATGTCCCATTAACAAACAAAACATCATAGGTATGCTAGGGCAAAACGTCTTACCAGCGATCTGATAGGTAGCCTTTCCAGGCAATTGCGTATGCCGACGACCTGATTGTGTACAGAACTGCCCCAAAGGTCGAAGTCATTAGAATTCTCTTGCAACGTGACCTCGAGAAGATTCAGCGATATTGCAATGATTGGAAACTGAAAATAAATGTGCAGAAATGCGAAACAATTCTGTTCCGGACCTCGTTGGCTGTGGCCACGAGGGATACGCGCAAGAATTGCCGCAAGATGGTCATCGTTGGGCCTCACGGACAGCGATTAACGAGCAAAAGTGAAGTGAAGTACCTCGGTATCTGGTTGGACCAGTATCTGTATTTCGACAGACATATAAATGCTGCTCTGACTAAGGCCAGAGGAGCCTTCGCTCTGACGAAACGGCTGTTTTACAGCAGTCGGCTTGACCCCAGAGTCAAGGTAATTTGCTACATGGCCCTCATACGGCCGATGATCGTTTATAATGGCTGTCCAGTGTAGTTCAACGTTGCACCATCTCAAATGGAGAAGTTTCGGGTGTTCGAGAGGCAGTGTCTTCGGAGAATAATTTGATCTTTGGGGCGTTCTATCCGAACAACGAATATTTTGATAGTGCACGTTCGATCAGCTTCATTCCACCAGAGGCATTCCTCCATTTAGATAAATGCGGTCTGATACAGGGTAGATTGGCGATCCCGCTAATCTACCACGTCAGGCGGAGAACCGTCGATCGGCGGCTCCTTTACCATCGAGACGTTTAAGTAGGGAAGGCATGGTGGCACCCACATGGATAAGGACAACAAATACCAAATACAATATAGAAGGAAAAAAAGAAACAGAAAGAATATAAAAAAAAATATACAAAAAAACAAAAGAAAAACAAAAAAAAAATATTCATTTTCAAAAACATGAATTACAAATGAAAGAGATTTGCTGCTGTGGCTGTTCTAGTTTGTAAGTAGTTGTTAGGTAGAACACGTAGTTTAGTTTTAATTAATTTTAAGTTTTATTTTTAAGGACCTAATTTTAAGTAGCAAGTAAGAAAATGAAAATTGATAATGGCGTTAGTTTTTATTCAAATTTTCTAACAAAAACAAAATAAATTAATAAAAAACAAAAATTAGCTCATAGGCCGAAAGGCATTATTTTAAGGTAAAACATAAATTGCTTAGAGTGCCCGGTTGGGGCCAGTAAGTTAAATATAAGATTTTAGATAATAAGCTAGTTTGAATTCATTGTCTAGTATATAAGTAGTTATAAGTGAAATGAATAAAAATGAATTTGAAAAAAAACGTCTCTTTTTGGCAGTAATTTGAAGGTAGTTAAGGAGTTCACCTTAAACCTATAGCGTTTGGTAAAAAAAAAGTAATTGTGCTGATATTGCTCACTCTCGGAATCTACAACAATTGTGGATCAAGTGCAAAAAACCATAGTAACATTACTACATCAGCTCGACTAAAGGACTATTCAATTGAGAACAACCAATGAACGACGAATGAATAATAAAAAAAATTTAGACACTTTTGAAGCCGTTTTACCTCGCAAATTCACAACAAAATGATAGAAATATAATTTAAAGTTAATATTTGATTTATGATTCCTAAAATTAACTTTTTTTTATGACGTAGCGAAGCGTCACACTTCACACCTCCTACCCCTACTAGCCAGCCAAAATAAAAAAATTAAAGAAAAAATGCAACGACGTGCATCCAGACTATCAAACATCGAGCAGCCGTACCGCGCGGACTATAAATCATCTCGACTTAGATTCAGGTAACGTCAGCGAAGGCAACAACATTAAGTACACAATATTCTTAGAATTTAAGTTCAGTAAGTCTTCTTATAAATTTATTATCTGTGCTACTAGTTTTTACTAAAAAGTTTCCAAGTAGGAGTTGTATTTAGTAGGCAAATCGGGCAATAGTAGTAGTTCTCCCACCGCTGTAAATTGATAAACAGATGGTGGTAAGGGCAATTAAGATTGTTCCTGATTTCGAACGAATATTATTTTGTTTTAAAATCCCTCTGAGATTCCCCCTCGTCTTGAGGCTGGGCGATAGGATATATTGTCTCTTTCCGAGAATCCCCCTCACTTTTAGGCAGTGGCTATTCTACATCCTTCCATATTCCCCGTCACTCTTAGGCTGGGCAACAGACTATAATATCTCCTTCCGAGAGTCCCCCTCACTTCGAGGCCGTGGCGCTTTTGCTATTACTATATGAGATTAGTATTTTATAAGAGTACTAGCTGACCCTGCGAACCTCATCTCGCCTCCTTTCAGATCAACTCCAGAATAGTAATGTTACACACATTTTATCAAAATGCAATGATATTTAATTGAATCCAATTGTTGAAATGATGATGACGACACACTGTGGCGTATGAGTACTTTTTTTATCATTGGTATTGTGAGTTTTAAAATTTGGCTTGGAGAAATGTTCAATTAATTCAATGATTTTCAGTTTCATATCATACACTTATTTTGTCCTCAACTTCTGGGTTAAAGCCCTTAATAGAGACTTACTTTGATTGTAAAAATGACTCGGAAACAGTATCGATTGATTCGCCGGGCAAAGACTGTTTTTTGCAGTTTATAGCGTTAAAATCGATATTTTTTGCGGCTAAGATAGCTCGTAAAAATTATTTAAGCAACATTTATCGTGTGAGCTAGTAGGATAAAAAGCAGCCTATAGTCGTCCCCTGGTTCCAAGCTTACAAGCAGCCAAATCATTTCAGCTGTTCTTAGATAGGCAGACCTTGGATTCCGACGAGTAAATTAAGCATCACAATCAAATATTAAGAATTTTTGAAAACAAGTTTTATCGTTGCGAAAACAACTCTAATTGATACGAACTTACATACTCTATTCATGTTCCACACGATCCACACAGCGAACGAATGAAATGTTCGCTCGTATTGAACCTTAAAAATAATTTTGGTTTGGGTTTTGGTGGTGGTTCGTTCGCGACGAATAACTATCTCTCTTGTGAATGAAATATCAAAATCGACGAATATTAGTTCATTCGTTGATTGGAGGTCGTGCTCATGTGAAAAGTGTTCAAGAACGATTTTAATCCCAAAGTGGATGACAATGAAATGGCCGATAAAATTTGTTATCCTAACCTTTATTTAGATATTCTTAGTGCCCAGTCCACTTATACTTAAGCCTTTCTAAATGCAAAGAAGTTCCCAATCCGTATCCCAAAAGCTACCGAGAACTCTAGTCAACCACAGCCACGCTGAAGATCCCACCAGTATGCATACGTATGATCCGCAACCTGACCCACCAACATCGTATGCATGAAGTTAGTTAAGCAGACAGTTTTCTCCAGATATTCAGAACAAAATTATACTTCGTAAAATATAACTCACACCGTGTTTCTGTTCAAATATTATGAAGTAAAAGTGGAATATCAATTGTAATTCAGAGCTCATACCTACTGCATTAATAATTATATATAGTGAATACCGAGTAGTCTGACGCTTCCCACCTTTGCAAGTATCAGTAGCAGTTGGTGTATTTTACCTTAGCTAGCCATTTATTTACATTTCCGAAACCGAGAATAACCTTCCACCAGAGATTGGGGTATACCTAGTCCTCACAGAGTTCGGTCATCCGGCGATTAATACCTCGGCCTGAGGAAAAAAGCAGTTACAACACCTTTATTGTTTGAATAAAAATTTACGCAAGAAGATTCCGGCGACAACTTTCGAAAATCCGAATCTTCTCCATTTCTGATGGTGCAACGTTGAACCTGGACTACTGGACTAATCTTGAACGATCATCGCCCGTTGTGTACAAATTACCTTATGACTGCCGTAAACTGCCAATTTGTAAGAGCGGAGGCTGGCCTGACCTTATTCTGTCAATCGTTGTACTTTAGGTCCAAAGATGACCCAACGACGAATTGTATTTCATTCCTTGATTTTTTTTCGGTCCCTTATCATCTCAATATCACTGAATCTTTTCAAAGTCACATAGCAAGAGATTTCTATTGAACTCAACCTTTGCGGCAGTTCTGAACAAAATACGACCATCGGCTACGGCAATTGCCTGAGTAAGGCTACCCATCAGATCGCTGCACAGTGCGTCGACCAGTGGACAAAAATCAAAAAACTAAATATGCGTTTGAGATCTATAATGCTGTGGAATCTATCAAAAACATGTTTAGCAACTGTAATTTATTATTTTCAACTGTTGTTTTTTTCTTATGTATTGATTAGCGGGATTTTTATATGCAGAAAAAGTACTTTTATTTTTTTTCTTAGTTTTGATTTCGATTTTCGCATGCAACTATTGATCTCGTTCAAGAAAGTGTTTCTAGTTATAAATTTTTTTTTCTTGAATATTAATTATGGATATATTAAGAGGTGATACAAACGTTTTTTGGTTTATTTTTATGTGATATTACTTTTATAATTAATTTAATTAAAAGTGCTATTTTTTGAGGCACATAAATTTACATAAGTTGAGTTTTAAAAAAAATATATCAAAGTATACCTGGATTTTAAGTATATTTGTTTTCGTTTGCTATTATTTTATTGAAAATCAAAGAGTTCCATTGCTAATTTTTGCAATTTTTCGAAATATTTCGTTTTTTGTAGGACAAGTGCAAGTCATAAAAAATGAAGTTATTTATGAAAAATGGTTTCTTTCGATAAAAAATCGATAGTTAAGGATGTCTTAATTTTTGTTATAGCTTATTAAAATATAAATAACTGTCCATATAAAATAAAAAGTGATTTTGAATCGAAAATTAAATATTTGACGTAAGTTTAGAACGACAATGGGTGCAATGTGCAAAGAGCCATAGTCTTTCAGATAAGCCCTACGAGGCTTGACTTAAAAATAATTTTACACTTCCCGATAGCATTTAACATAATTTTCTTACTGTACCGCCTTTTTATGGACCAGAAACTTCATTTTAAGACGCGCCAAAAAAGACGGAAAAAGAAGAGTTGCGAATCTTTCAACTCCAAACTGAAGAAATGAGGTTTTCTTTTTCATTTTTGGCGTCAATTTTTTTGTTTTTTAAAGATGTTACCAAAAATATCTCAAATCTGTCTGTATCCCATATCCCTGTTTCCAAAATATTAATATTAACATCCAAGCGGTTCATAAGAAATAAACAATTTTAAAAGTGGGCGTGGCAGTGGGCGGATTGAGTCCATATTTTTTTGTATTAATAACCTTATCTAGAAAATTAAACTCCTTAAATTTCATTCAATTCCTGCCAGTCGTTCTCAAGATAAAAAATGATATTCAAAAATGGGCGTGGCAGGGGGCGTAAATATTACCTGAAATTTCGTAAAACTTATTATTTAATTAATTCGCAACAATTATTTTGGCGAAATTTAACAAAGTTTTGTAAAATTGAATTTTGTCCACCATCTCCATACAATCGACGCACTGTGCGCTGGTGTAAACACTGAAGAGAATCGGCGAATTAACCGCTCTCTGTTGCAGACCATTTTTAATTTCAAGAGTTAGGTTGAAGTAACATTGCCATATTTGAATAACAAAAAGCATATACAGAAATGGCTTACTTATGTCAAGTCGGTTAGCTTTAAACAAACGAAAACCTTGTCCAAATCAACCTTGCCTGCACCCGTGTATTTCTTTTGCTTATTCTGTTATTCCGTTGGTTACCAGTTAGACTCGGCATGAATGGAGTCATGGTACCTCTACCTGAACTTGTTTATCTTACTGATGCTCAGTAGATGACTTATCAACCTAAGATTTAGAGGATCCTTTCCCTTTTTTGGAAGATGAGCTCATGAGTCCAACTTCCAAGACCTTTATACCATGATAATTGAAACGAGGCGACGAACGTGAAAAGTTCCATCCGGCATTTCAAGTGAAAAAGCATGTCTAGTGACATGAGCATATTCTCTCCCCCTTGGTGCTCTGTTCCAGCTCTGATGAATAGCAGCTGTAAACTATGATTACAGACAGAGATAGCATCTATTAAAAGTTTCCACGTCAATTTTGGACTAGCCACTTGTCAAAAATTCTGAGAGTCTTTTCCAGGTATTCTTAACGCTCCTGATTGCAGGAATTAATTGAACATGTGCAAACACTTTATTTCCAGCAAAAATTGGTGGAAAAAGACACTAAAGCAGCACAAATTGAATGAACAATTATTTTGCTTCGTTCTCCATGATTCTCATCGTTTCGAGTCTCCTATAATTTCTTTTTTGAAAGAAGTTGAATGGCTGATTCAGGGCTTGCAAGAAAATTATGAAACGAACCCAATCCCGATCTCCTTAATCCTCATCAAGCTGAATTTTTAAAAAGGAGCAAATGAAAAAATATTTTTTGCGATAGAATCATATACTCGTGTCCTCAAAAATTTCCATTCTGCTAATCTGACTGCACAACAAAGTAACTATACAATCAACGGGTCAAGACTGCTGTCATTCAACCACATCGCAACAAGATAAATTCAGAATTAACAAATTCATCGCGTCTGCATAATGTGTCACTCATCAAACACACCCGCTTCCACAAACATTTCTAAGACATGGAATAACAGAATAATCTTAAACCAACTTGTTTGCACTTCTGACTTATAATGTAACCAAATCCAAGTTATAATTAAGCTGCAGAATGATGATACAACATTTACCCGCCTCGATTTTCTCTATCAAGTCTTACGTCTATGCAAAATATATTCTAAGTCAGTAGGTAAACCGCGCACTCAACCAAATACGCGTGACAGATTGTCATGAAAGAATTATCTGACGTAATTTAAATGTCAAAATAACAAAACAACAAACTGTCAACAAAGAAGAGTAATAAATCTTTGGCATCATGGTCGTATCGTCGTTGTTGTCGCCGCTGTCGTAAAACCGATCTCGTCATCGTGTTCATCATCATCATCTGTTATCGTTGCGTTCTTCTCGATGTCGACGCATTAGTCACTTTTAAAGACTGCCAAATGTTGTGGCATACAGGTTAGACAGGGGAGGGAAATAAATACAGAAATTTAGATAAAATAATAATTTTGCAACAGTGAAGCTGTCAGAAGTTTGACAGTTTGGACAGTTAGATGCTGCAGGTCATCATTAACTCAGAAATTCTAAAATGACCCTTCGCCTCTCTGAAATGGAAGAACTAGAAGAAATGAGGATAGATTTCGAACCCTATCATTAATCTGACAGCCAGTGTGTGTGCTGTCTAGTGACCTGTCATAGTGTCATCCCTCTGATCTTGTGCGTTTCCATTGAATTCGATAGGATCGGATACCGTAGGCGGGGTAGAATGTGTTTGCGGCATGTGTGATGGCTGATGGATTCGACGAAATTGACAAAAACCTTTCGGAGCAATTTTCGATTCCGAATTTGTGTAGACAGTCATGATAGGTCTATTGTTTGGCTCACGTTAAGTAGGATCCCATCAGCTGAGTGATAAATCGAGGACATGACAAACTTTTCGAATCGAACATTCCACAAAACAAATGATCGCTTGAGTTAGATTACAATTGACAGTTTCGATGACGCGCTCAATAGCAGCGTGCGACGACCGACGGCAACTTGCAATCAAATGTCAAAGTGACAGATAGATTGACACATGCTTACGATGACTTACAGACAGGAGGAGAACCAAGCTCGCTCGCGCAAATTGTCACCCAAAATATTTGAAATTTGATTTATGTGGATCGCGGTCAGTAAAGTTGCGACCAACAAGGCCGTTTAGCGATAGAAGCAGCCAAAAAGTCAAACCGTCTGCTGTCAGTCGGTTTGCGGGGACCCCTAATTGACGGAAGTGATTTAGTGATCATTGGACTCGTGGAATAGAGGAGGCGGTGGCGGAGGAGGTGTTGATGTGTGGCGACAACAGACTGACGCAGTGGGTTCTCTGTCTCTCGATGATATATCGGCAGTGTGCAGCGCTATAAATTTTATTGATTGGACATGGACACGGTTAAGTGACTTCGAATAATTTGTGATTCTGGTTCCCCCTCTCCGTTCCCAATGGTACTATAAGGAAATGCGAGAAGAGACAGTTTTATTAATGATCAGCGTGCACTCATGTCATTTTTATGTGTGCTTCCACGCGACAGAGTTTGACGTTCAAGTCCACTCTAATAAGACATTTGAGATGAAAACGAATATGGCTACTCGGTTTGTGTTGCGTCTCATGCGTTGCGTCACGTCACATCTGCCAGCGTAATGCTATGATGGAGATGTTAATTGCAGTGTGACATGAAGGTGTTCCTTCTGAATAAATGAAGTGTCATGCTGGGGGCATGGATTGTGGGTTGATCACTCTCATGGTTGTTTCGGTTAAGTGTGTGTGTGTGTTTGTATTATGGTCTCTTTATGTTTTTTGACATGATGCGCGATGGGCGAGCTGCGGCGCGGCGCCTTTTCGTTCGAATGTCATACTTTCTATACACAGCGGTGATAATGACATTCAGGAAAAATTATGCAAATGAATTTTTCGTGAATAAACGTGAGTTTAATCAGTTGAATGTTTTCTATCAAACGCTTTTTTTTTTGGTTTTCCATATCTCCCAGCCCAAAATTTATTCGAATCTCTTTTGTTTTTTTTGGTGGAAAACTTGCTTTATGGTGTCTCAAATTTCGGTTTTATGGTAATAAGTATGGCATTATGAACACCTTTTTCCATTTTTCTTTTTTCCTTCGTCTGGGAACTAATTGTGAGGATTTTTTTGTATTTTCTTGTGTTGAATATATTAAGAGAATGGATTAATAATGTAGATGATGTGTTTCTGGATAACCATTGGGGGTAAGGCTAATGTGGGATAGAAAAACTATGAAGTCTAAGAAATTACTTTTTTATTCTTCTCTGAGTCGCTTAGACGTAAGATTTTCTAAAAGTGATTTTTTTTAATTTAATTAGATAAGTTTTAAGGGTTGCCAGACATGGAAATGTAGGAAATACACGGTTATGTCGTGTGTATTCACTTCAAAAGTCCAATTAACTTGTTTAAGTCACCTAAGTGTATGTAGGAAGATGGAGAAATAGAGAGCTAATCGCTTACTTAGGATAGTAAGCTCTTCAAACTAGTTTAGTCCCAAGTCTCCAGTTTCGTTCTGGTCCATTGGCTCTGCAAGAAACAGCCACTTAATTTCTTTGGAATTCGCAAATAGTAAAAAGGATGTCAGCCATGCGTACAAAGTACCATTAATGACTTCAGCCTGCCTAGAGTTTGACGTGAAAAACATTCAAACACTCGACAAAGACAAACAACTTTGTAGCCATCCAGACCCTCCAACATTTTCTTCCTTCAAATTGACATTGAATTGGCAAGCTGTATATCTGGAACATCAACAACAGTATGGGGATTACGACTTGAAGGTTTTATCCCATACTTAAAAGACTAAAAATACGCTTGAAGATTAGCAAAGATAAGAATGGTCGCTCCAAGCCTTGGAGTTGAAACAAGAGGAAGTTGGCCAACATTCGGGGTAGATTCAAACCAGATTCGAACAGGTCGATTTAAATGAAGACAGAATATGGAGTAGATAAATCCGACGCACTGTCAACCAATTTCCTTAACGAAATTGTTCAAAGAAGTATAGGTATGTAAGACTTAAATCCGTCCAGTATCCCGCGGCGACGGCATTTACATAAATCAAAGAATACAGCGGGAGTTCAGTGGAGTGCCTTTGAGGCTTGAGGCAAATACCAAGAAGGTTAAAAATAGAGTGGCGCAACAGCTCTTGAAGAGCCAAGGCTTATACTCTCATCAACAATTCTCTGGGTGCGTGTGAAGAATTGAGGGGACCTACAATTTCACGCCCGATTCCGAACGGCAAAGTTGAGAAGCATTTTTTCATAACAGATTGATACTCTTGGAAGTTTTGTCAGTTCTTCGCAAGAGGCAGTGCCCGTGAAAGATAAAATAAAAACTATGGGCACGAGTAGGACTCGAACCCACGACCGACGTTCTGCTTAGCAGCCAACGCACAACCACTAAGCTACGGACACTATAGGCCAAGAAGGTTGGTTAAGCTATTAATTAGGTCAAGATCAAGATAATGATGTCAAAAGGGAAAAACTTCATGGTTAAGAACTTTGTCTTCCTTGGATCCACTATAAATTCAGACTTTGACAGCAGTTAGCGGTGTAATAAACCGCAGAATCCGCCTTGCTTTTTTGGACTTAGAAGGTAACTCAGTAGTAAAATCTTCTTTCCAATAATTATTGTGTCGCTCTTTAAGAACCTCATCGTCCTCATGAATGAAGACATAGACAACATCCGAGAGAAAATTTCTTAGCTTGATATTTGGTTCCGCTGCGCGCCAACGGAATTTAGTCGAAAACTGAACTGAGTGGGTTGTACAGTGACACTGATCTTGTCAGAAAAGTTAAAGTCTAGCTGAGTCATAGATACCGAGTGCCAATGCCAACGCAAAAAATCGCTCTGGCCCTTAGAGTTTTCGAATCAATCGCCGAAAGTCGTCACCGAATTAGGAAGCTGCGAGTCGTTAAAAATAGGTACTCTTCTTACTTTTGCTGAAACGCATTAAAATTTCATCATCCGAACGGTCCGTTTTGGTAAAACCAGATTCTCCATACCAACCGACCCACGGACCGTTGAGAAATTCGAAGTTAAATTTTCAATAAATTCAAATTTTATTCACCCGCGTCCATACAATTCACATTATGTCATTATAATAAAATCCATATGGTGAAGTGCAGTTCTGTGTTAAAACCAAATTTTTTACGTCTCCGTTATCGAGTACTAACTATAGTTTACTAGAAGTAAGAAATACAGGGGGGCAAACTGCTGTACTTAGTTTACGGCTGGCAGCTTCTAAACCGGAACTTTTTGGGGAAATTATTTCTTATTATGCAGTTGCCCGTTGCCTAGTGGTAAGGTGCCTTGGCTGCTAAGCAGAACGTCGTGGGTTCGAGTCCTACTCGTGCCTATAAAGTTTTTATTTCATCTTTCACGGGTACTGCCTCTTGCGAAGACCTGACAAAACTTCCAAGAGTATCAATCTGTCATGAAAAAGTGCTTTTCAACTTTGCCGTTCGGAATCGGCGTAAAATTGTAGATCCCCTCAATTGTTCACACGCACTTTGAGAATTGTTGATGAGAGTAAGCCACTTAGGCCTTGGCTGTTCAAGAGCTGTCGCGCCACTCTATTTATTTTTTAAGTGTATCTCTTAGTCTTCTTCTTGACTTTTATTGTTGATTGCTGGACCGCTTCCGAAAGAAGATTTCGTGGTTATTCTCCTCCAGAACATAACACAAACAGAGCCCGTCACCCGAAGACCGCTATCAATTCTCTAGACTTTTGCAAGAGACAATCCCACTACCAACCCCTTATTCTATGTGTACCACAGACAGGCGTCAGTCTTTTACCGCTCACCGTTTATTCTTTAGTATCTGCTCTCTCCCGACGCGAAACAATTAATCGATCTAAGTTATCCAGTTTCTTCTTACTTACTTACTTAAGGTGGCGCTACAGTCCGTTGTGGACTTGGGCCTCAGTCAACAGTTTCCGCCAGTCAGCTCGGTCCCTAGCTAGCTGTCTCCAGTTTTGCACTCCAAGTTGATTGAGGTCCTCTTCCACTTGTGTGCGCCACCTGAGTCGCAGTTTTCCTCTCCTTCTGCGTCCCTCGGGAATAGTGTCAAAGACTTTCCGGGTAGGAGCATTGGTGTCCATGCGCTCTAAATGACCGAGCCATCTGAGTCTCTGGACCTTGACCCTTCTGGCTAAGTTCACGTCGTTGTACAACCCGTAAAGTTCGCTGTTGTATCTCCTTCTCCATTCCCCATCAATGCACACGGGGCCAAAGATGACCCGAAGAATTTTCCTCTCGAAACAGCCTAAGGCACATTCATCCGATTTTGTTAGGGTCCATGCTTCTGCACCATACAGCAGGACAGGGATGATGAGGATGTTGTACAGTTTAACCTTAGTTGCTCGAGAGAGGGCTTTTCCGCTCAGTTGCCCAAAGAAACAGCGATTAGCAAGAGTAATTCTTCGTCTTATCTCAGCGCTGGTGTTATTGTCCGTGTTGATAGCGGAGCCTAGGTAGACAAACTCCTTAACTACCTCGAAGTTGTATACGTGTATTGTGTCGTTCTGTCCGAGCCGTCAGCCGACTGCATGTACTTCGTTTTTCCCTCATTCACCGCTAAACCCATTTTTGCCGCTTCTGTCTCAATCCTCACAAAGGTGGCATTGACATCACGCTGTGTTCTTCCCATTATATCAATATCGTCGGCGTACGTGAGAAGTTGAACAGATTTTTCGGAGATAGTGCCTCTGGTGTTGACGGTGGAGTTTTGCACTATCTTCTCAAGAACGATGTTAAAGAAATCGCACGACAGTGCATCGCCTTGTCTGAATCCTTTTTTGACGTCGAATGATTCCGTAAGCTCATTGCCAACCTTGATAGAGCAGCGTGAGTTCTCCATCGTCATTTTGCACAAGCGAACGAGCTTGGCAGGGATGACAAAACTAGACATAGCTTTATACAGTTCGTCTCTGTAGATGCTGTCATACGCGGCCTTAAAATCAATGAAGAGGTGGTGGGTATCGATTTGGAGTTCATAGTTTTTTTCCAGGATCTGCCGCAACGTGAAAATTTGGTCGATGGTAGACTTTCCTGGCCTGAAGCCACATTGATAAGGACCAATCAGATTGTTGCCGAAAGGCTTCAGACGTTCACATATTATGGCAGAGAGGATCCCTTAGGCGATGTAAAGCAGACTTATTCCTCTGTAGTTGGCGCAGTTTAGAGGATCTCCCTTTTTCAGGATCGGGCAAACAATGCTGAGGTTCCATTCATCGGGCATGCATTCCTCCGACCATATCTTACAAATGATTTGGAGCATGCTCCTATCTAGATCGTCGCCTGCTGCTTTGAACAGCTCGGCAGCTAGACCATCTGCTGCAGCGGCTTTGTTGGATTTCAGCCGTTATATTGCTGTTTTCACTTCTTCTAGGTCGGGTTCACGGAATTGTTGGCTATCATCGTGTACGATAAAAGTCTCCTGTCTGACGGCGGGGTTTTGTTCGTCGTCGCCGTTATACAGTCTACAGAAGTGGTCTTTCCAAATCCCCAGCACTGACTACGGTTCTACTATGATGTTCTCTTGTTGATCTCTGCAGGCTTCGGTTCTTGCTCGATGACCTTGAGCCAGCTGTTTTACCTTCCGATAAAACCTCCGAACTTCATTCCTGCTGTTAGCTCTCTCAACATCTTCGATCTGACGCTTCTGATGCTCTCTCTTTTTTCTCCTGAGAAGCCGGCGCTCTTCTCTCCTCTTTTGCTCGTAGAGCTCACGAGCAGCTCTTGTACTTCTTTGCAGCGCCGCTTTGTATGCCTCCTGCTTGGCTGCATGGGCCTACCTGCATTCTTCCAGTTTCTTCTACTCAAAGTTTCTTCTACTCAAAGTTTTGAACTGAGTGGACAAAAACTACAATTTTTCTGTAACGATTCTATTTCTGAGACCGTGAGAAGAAGACTTCTGAGAAGGAAGGATGAACTATGAACGCCCCCAGGACATATATAAAGTTCCGATAGCTATCGATAAATACCGCACAGCACAACCTTAAAGTTAATCTCTACTTTTGCATCTTTAATGATTCGAAATACATTAACATTATACTTGATCTTGAGCACAATTAAAACCATTTAGAGATTAATCAATCAATGTCCTACTCCATGAATTTTCAAAGATAACTCGTTTCAAAGCTTTGCAAAACGAGTTTGAGACAACGTTTGAAAAATTACCATCCTACAAGCATTAAAATAATGTTCACAGCTAAATGTACTTTTGAACAACTATGGTAATCGACGACGACGATTTAAATGACGGACGACGAAACAAAATACACACATGTAAGCTCCCAAAGATGCTACTGGGTATAATTACTCCTAATGTCAAAATCAGCTTTCATTTGCATAATCTGGTCTGGAGCTATCGAATAACTGTTTTACTCTCTATACCTCTCTGTCTCTCTCTATATCTCTCTTCACACAACCGATGTTTGATTTAAGACCCATAGAAGTCGTAAGGCTTTTAAGACGCATCTAGCAACGTTTGTCGAAATCCCAAAAAGTATCAGTAGCCACAGCACTTAAGTAGCAACTGGTATTTCGTTATTAATTGTTTTGATTTCTCAAATTTGATTTTTCGTTTTCTTTTCTCTATTTCTTGGCTCAGGAGAGAAAAAAGTTTGAATTTAAGGAAAAAAGATATGCCATTAAGATAAAAGATGCAAATTAGAAGACAAACCAACAATACCTGTTGATAAATCAAAATTCTCAAAAAGGCAATTTGTATTTGTCCTTTCCTTTTGTTCATTTTTGTTAACGTATTTTTCTGGTGGTTTATAATTTTTTAAGGAAATCTAGTTTTAATGAAATCGACAAGTGAATAATTATGTAAAGCAACCAAATTTATAAGAATCAGCTGGCATTTATAAATTGCTGTGCTTTGCAAATTGATTTTTTTTTTTTTTTTTTTGAAAAAGAAAACAATCTTAATACTTGAATAATACTGTTAGGTTGAGGAAGTGAGATCATAATCAAAACAAAAGGCATTAAAATGAATATCTAACTGTAAATTTGATATAGTTAGATATTTATTAATTTTAACGACTAGTAGGTACTGTTTAATATTATAAGCAAGCCATTGTGGGCATAAAACTCAAGAATGGCCTTTTCCCTGAAACTTAACCTCAACTGAAGGCAGAAGCACAGATCTGGCCTAAGATAAAATTAAATTTAAGTCTAAAAAGAGACGAGTGGACTTCCTTGACGACAAAACACAAGAGCTTTGTGTCAGCGAAAAAAATTGGTTCTTGGTTTTCTTAAAATAAGCGCTTTTCAATATCTATTTCAAATAGCCCATTCGACAAACAATATTTTGAATTAAAATAAGCAGAGTAGCACCTCCGTTCAGCTTCCAAACCTCGAAAAAATTTGAATATCTCAACGGTCGGTCGGTTTGAACAGGAGGATGATAAAATAAAACTAGTCTTAGCTGACGTTTACTTATTCATTCCGTGGAGGGTGGAGTAGCGAAGGAATACAAAAATGTAAGAAAAATACTTCTTTGTCAAATGGCGCCTCAATCTTTTTTTTTTTTATAATTTGCACACACTAAAGGGGCTTTTTATACCCTTATTATGCCAGAGACACAGTGAGTGCATTAAGAATCAAGAAAGGGGTTTGAAAGTAAGTGTCGGTGTACATTGGTTTTGAATTCATCAACATTGCAATGACTGGGAAAGACAGAGTGTGGAAGGAAGTTCCACATTCGCGTAGTACGGCTAAAAAATGATTCTCTATACTTGACAGTACGTCCGAAGTTGGGCTCAAGGGTAAACTGATGGGCATTCCTAGAAGCGCGAGTATTACGGGTGAATTGTTTGAGGGGAGGAATGCAACTGGCTATTTCACTAGAGCAATTACCGTAGAAGTAACGGTAGAACAAGGAGAGACACGCAACGTTACGACGGTGGTCTAAAGAGGTGAATGAGTCAGTGATCTCTCTATCACCAATCATTCTTACAGCTCTTTTTTGTATTCCATCCAAGAGGCTTAAGTAAGTAGCTGGAGCACCAGCCCAGAGATGGGAATTGTACTCAAGCTTTGGACGAATATAAGTCTTATAGATAATAGCCAAATCAGACGGGGAGAAAAATTTCTTGCCCCTTTCTTAAGAAACCCAAACATCTTGCAGCATTTTTGGCGACATCGCATATGTGCTCGTTCCACAAAAGGTGGTCAGTGATGCACATACCGAAAATCTCGAGATGTTCGGTCTCATTGATGCAAGTGCCACTCATGGATAGTGGCAATGGGGGTATATCTCGCTTCGACGATACAAGACAGCATTGAGTTTTCGAAGCATTAAACTCTACGCGGTTTTTAATTCCCCATTGGACAATGCTGTTTAAGTCAGAGTTTAATGAGCTAATCATATTTTGCCGTTGTAGTTCCACATCCGAAGAGGAGGGATGTGAGTCTGGAAACGAATATGAAAAACTAAGGGTACTATCGTCAGCGAAACAGTTAATTGGATTAGAAGTTACAGACAGGAGATCATTTATGAAAATGAGAAAGAGGGTTGGAGACAAAACGGAGCCCTGGGGCACACCAGCATTTATATTATGGGTTTCAGACTTGAATCCGTCCAATACAACTTGTATTGAGCGGTTCGAAAGAAAGTTTCTAGTCCAACGAAGGAGGATGGCCAAATATAGCAAACTGGGGTACATTCCGGCCGGTTAAGTAGAATGAACTATTAATCGTTACCCTATAATTTTTATACGGTTTTTTTCTGAGAACCTATAACAGTGCTTGGCGGATATGTTTGTCGGCCATTGCAACTAGATAATTATTTGGAGAATAAAACGGGCTTAGCGCGAGTGTTGCGGTTGTTAAGGGAAAATAAATTCCACATAGCGTTAAAATGGTTTCTCGTGCAGACCGAACTTGGCATGCTTGCATTGAGCACGATTAGGAACGTCGGCGGGGTAGGACCTTGATCTGCGAGGAATCGTACGCGAACAAGAGATTTATTTACATGCCAAGATTTACTTAAAATACGACAACGAATGGACACTTTAACTTCACTATAACATTTGTTCCTTTGGCAATAGATTTTAGGAAAAAAGGTTACAGTGAAGTGAAAGTGTCCGTTCGTTGTCAAAGAGTAGCCTTACAACATACCCGAATTCGAAATACACATAACGCAGTGCAAGCTCAGGAACAAAATTTAGGGATTCAAAACACTAATCAAGGTCAAGTAGAGGATCTTTCACAACCTGCTAAGGTTGGCCAAGAGCCATTGCAAAATGCAAATCAGATTCCTCAAGATTTAAATCAAATAGAAGGAAATGATCAAAATGCCTCGACGGATCAAGTGCTCGATCAAAACCGACATTGCAGCAATCAAGCTGCGGTACACAATGTTGAAACAGGCTCTTCGACGAAATCAGAGTAGCACGATGTGCAAACATTGGCTTCAGCCTTTGAGCGAATAATGGAAGCCAATAATAAAATGATCATCAGTGAGATGAAGACTTTAAGAGATTATATCTAACTCAAAAGCTTGAACGAAATAACACACCTCTTATTCAGACAACCCATGACTTAAACGTCCCAATCGCTAATCCTAGAGTAGATTTTGATCCCATTTTACATAATATTTCTTTTTCGACCCAATATCGACAGCAAAATGAAGCAAAAAGAAGGGGAAAAAAGCACACATACACCATAGTGAATACTAAATTTGTGAATCTATGCATCCATAACACGAGCAACGTTGGCAAAAGAGTGTAAGAACCTACCTATTGTAGTGAGGTGTACCCCTTATTACTAGTATCTTTTGGGGAACGATCATATATATGCAATGTAAGAAAAACTGCTGAATGAAACGGTGCGAAAGGTTTAATCACTTAATGAAGCCCCTTAAATGGAATTCAAGGATATACATTAAAATTATTGACGATCAAAACATTGTGAATATTTTTCGTCAAATACCTTTCAGAGTTTTTCTCTCTGGTTGTCGTATTTATGATTCAAGACTAATATTTACGCCTATGACCTATATACCTGCGCCAAACTCTTGTTCTTTTCTATTGCTCGCACTGTCTCTTGTTGCTTGTTGCTTGTTTATGTTATAGCGAAATTCTCTCTTGTTGTTGTTTTTTGAGCTATTGGTTAAGAAGGAAATCGAATCGCAAGCCTTTCGAAAAACATATGAAGTTGTACTGACTTTGCCTAAAACGGATGTAGTTCAATGCAAGTTTCGTAGGAAAAGTTCGAGCGATCTTTTGCTCAGGTTCTGCTCGGAAATTCAATTCAAACCGAAAAAACTGATCTTAAGAGACTTAAGCTGCTCAGCTCGGTGCGGGGAAATAACTCCACGGGAACTAACTCCACTGAGGGATTTACTTCCCACCAAGTGAGAACTTACTCCACTTTTGTAAAGTGTAGTTAGTTCCCATGTACAGTGGGAATTAAATTCCTCAAATAATTAGTGGATCTAGTTCCCTTCGAATTTGAAATAATTTTCCACTTTAATTGAGAAAAAATTAAAATAAGAATTGAAGTATACTGAGCAATTTTGTTTGTGAAATTAAAATAAATGTCTTTTAGAAACGAAGTCATTCCGAAATTCAGTTTTGAAGACTGAAAATAATTTTTAAAAAATCGCATGCACAAAAATATTGAGAAACTTAGTCATTCGGAAACCCATTTTTTAGAATCTGAACCCCTACCTATATGGTGGTTCATTAGTCCAGAAATCAAATTCGGGGTTTCTGACCTTTGCTATTAATTTTAAACATTTTCTAAAACGTTATATAACAATTGAAATATACCGCATGCTGTAAGTTTATGTGACATAAAGAAAACTTTTTCCAATGTAAACGTTCTTCTGAAGTTTGGTGTTCGGTGAGAGTAGGGCATTCTACAAGCACACTGTACTTGCACCCAGTTTCATCTTGTTGCATCTTTTTGTCCCCTTAAATAACTGAGCTATTTCAATAACATTAAAAGTTCCATCAGAAAGACATTTTTTTATTGACTCTATTAACTCTACAATCCCTCTCAAATGATTAGAAAAATTGTATTATTAAGGATTTGGAGCTTGAACCAAAAATTGCAAGCGAGCGAAGCGAGCGGAAAAATTTTTTCCCAAAAGAGAATCAATTTGGGGTGTGAAAATAAAAAAATTCGCGCGAATTTTTTTATTTTCACACCCCAAATTCGCGCGAATTTTTTTATTTTCACACCCCAAATTGATTCTCTTTTGGGCAAAATTTTTTCCGCTCGCTTCACTCCCAATCAAACCAAATTGATTTTGAGTGTTACAGATAGTCATCATCCACCAAGGTGAAAAAAGATGCTCAAAATGAATCATTGCAGTGCAGCACCTGCTATCCAGACACTAGCATGCTTTTCCAAATTAAAGGAAACGGCAACAGCTTTGAAAATGAATTGCTCTATCCATTTTGTCGACAAATAGGTAGTAAATAAAAATGATCTTATTTATTTATAGGACATTTTGGGGTTGTTGTTGTTGTTGCATACACGAATGACCCACCATAGTGGGTTATTAGCCCCGAAACCCATTTTCGGGACTTCTGACTTCCGGACCAGTTTCCCTGCGCAATGTATAAATGTGTGAACCTAGTTCCCATTAGAAAGTGAACTAAGTTCTCACCGTACATGGGAACTAACTACACTTTACAAAAGTGGAGTAAGTTCTCACTTGGTGGGAAGTAAATCCCTCAGTGGAGTTAGTTCCCGTGGAGTTATTTCCCCGCACCGCTCAGCTCAAGGCAGAAAGATAAATATAAAACCGCAACAAATGTGTTGGCTACGTTTTGAAAGTTTGTTTCGTAGATCCCTGTAGCCCTTCTCAAAGCTTCAAATAGTGTAAATAATTTTTCAAACATAAATCTGCAAGGAATATAAGCTCTTCTACGTGAATCGAAACATATTGAAATAATCCTTCCTTGAATTACATATTGTGTATTAAAATTTCAACTCAGATGGAAATAATTCAGTAAATTCAAACAATACATCTGTATAAACTTAAAAATATGAAATATACTTAATTTCCGCCAGAACCCATTGAATTATAATTAATCTTCTCCAAAAAAAAACAATCTCTATGCAAATCGAACAAAAAATAAGTTTTAAAAAAAATATGTAAAAAAATCCAATAACAATACACCAAACACAAAAACGCTCGCGCTCATCCATCGGATGCTGTCAAATGTTCACCTCAATTAATAAGCTGTGGCGGTTCACTGACCAAAGCCTTGCATCCAACTAATTCATTTCATTAGGCATCAGAGGATGCCACACACACACAATGCCAAGTACCATAAACAACACTACTTGTAGACCTCCTCCCCTCCCGATCCATCGAATTTAATATAAATTTATCAAATTACCATTTGGCCATTTGTGAAACGTGCTGTAAATTTAAATAATACAAACCCCCAAACGAATGGCTTTTGAGTGCAATGTGTGATCGATGGTCAATGGTTGCACTAACGAATCCCTAAAAACACTCCAAGTGCAACACCAACCGTAACCATATTTTATACCAGATATCCTGCCACCCCTAAAAGTTCGATCTGTGTGACCGAGTGCATTATGAAATGCGTGCTTCTGCTTTAATGCACTTCGGAGCCGGTGTCGCTGGTCGGGGCAAAACATCAGCAGCACTAGGGGTTGTACTATTGCAAACCAATGCATCATCATTCGACTCGCTGAACTTCCGCACTAGCTTCATGTTGATGATGGTGTTTTGACGCCGCCGCCACCGTTGCCGATGCACTTTCCGGGCAGCAGCCTGGGGTCTGAGGTGACACCCCGACAGCGTAATGGAACTGAATATTTGTTGCTGATAATATTTACGATGACTTTATTTCCATCTATTTATAGGAGGTACTCAACTCCACTCTATACCCAACCCACATTTGTTCCCATCCCCAATATCGACCCCCTTCGTCGATTTGTCCACCTGGATAGTTGACTTTGCATGTTTTTTCGTTGTTTCGTATTTAATGCTATTGGATTTTATATATGGCATGAATTTGGGTTCGACATCGTTTCCATCTCCATACTCCCACGTCCCACATCATTCGATTCGTCGGTCGGTGTGTCGGCCGGTCATTTTGGAATATAAAAGCGAAAATGCTGGCGAAATCACTCGAATAAATTACCGCGAGAATGACATTGTTAATGAACTATTAAAATCGCGTTAAGTAACTTTTTGGTTGAACGCTGACATCGGACATGGCAGGAACCTGCATTGTTTTAACAGAGATGAAAAGTTGTTGGTACATTTTGTTTTATGAATCGGGAGGGAGGGTGTAACTAAACTTTGACGGATACGTTTTAAAAGAATAAACACATAATTATCTTAGGTTGGGGTTATTGGTGGCAAAGGTTTTGCTGACCGATTTCGGCAAGGTCTTACTGAAGAAAGCAAGAAAACTCATTCCAAGGTTTTCTTAAGCTTTTGACAAATAACCGTCATGAAGAATAAACCTTCAATTTCAATAAGAAAGTTTAATATAAATAAATGAATAAGCAGGCACAATTTCTCCCGAAACGGTCTGGTCTGCCGAGCTTTCCCTGAAACGGAGTGCTGATGGCGCATGCCTTTAGCGACATCCGATTGGTAGGTACGATGTCCCCAGTGGCACTGATCGGTAGGTATAATTACTCTGTAGCATGGATCAATAGGTAACATATCCCCTTCTTCTTCTTAAGGTGGTATTACAGTCCGTTGTGAACTTGGGCCTCAACCAACAGTGCAACAGTCTCCGCCAACCAGCTCCGTCCCTAGCTAGCTGTCTCCGGTTTGTCTCTCCAAGTTGATTGAGGTCCTCTTCCACTCGGGCGCGCCACCTGAGTCACGGTCTTCCTCTGCTTCTTCTTCGTTCGGTTGGTGTCCAACCACTCTAAATGACCGAGCCATCTAAGTCGCTGGACCTTGACCTTTCTGGCAAGGTCCGTTACGGTGTACAACCCGTAAAGTTCGCTGTTGTATCTTCTACAAGATTCCCTATCAATGCAAACGGGCCAAAGATGACCCGAAGAACTTTCCTGTCGAAACAGCCTAAGGCACATTCATCCGATTTTGTCAGATCTCGGCGCTGGTGTTGATGCCCGTGTTAATAATTAGCTGTACTATTCCACTAGGTAGATAAACTTCTCTACTAACACGATGTTGTATACGTCTATTGTGATGTTCTGTCCGAGGCGTCGGTGTTGGGTGTCCTTCCTTGAAGACGTCATGTAATTGGTTTTTCCCTCATCGCTTAACGCATTTCTGCCGCTTCTGTCTTAATTCTCACAAAGGTGTCACGCTGTGTTCTTCCCATTATTTATTTACGACGGTGACGGTGGAATTGCGCACTCCTCAAGCACGATGTTATAGAAAGCACATGACTGAATCCTTTTTTGACATCGAAAGATTCCGTAAGCTCGTTGCCGTAATGGCGCATCGTGGGTTCTCCATCGTCATTTTACACAAGCGCACATGCTTCGGCTCTGTAGATGCTGTCACACGCGGCCTTAAAATCGATAAAAAGTTGTGGTGGGCATTTGGAGTTCATAGCTTTTTTCCAGGATCTGCCGCAAAGTGAAAATTTGGTCGACGGTTGACTTTCCTGCAGGTATGAAGCCACATTGATAAAGACCAATCAGATTGTTGACGAAAGGCTTTAGACGTTCGTTTAATGGCAGATAGGATCTTGTAGGCGATGTTAAGTAGGCTGATTCCTCAGTAGTTGGTGCAGTTTAGATGATCTCCCTTTTTCAGAATCGGGCAAACAATGCTGAGGTTCCACTCATCGGGCATGCAGATGATTTGGTTCAAGTTCCTATCTAGATCGTCACTTGCTGCTTTGAAAACCTCGGCAGCTAAACCATCTGCTCCAGCGGCTTTGTTGGAGTTCAGCCGCGTGATATTGCCTTTTCACTTCTTCTAAGTCGGGTTCACGGAATTCTTGCCTATCATCGTGTCAAATGAATGGCTCCTGGCTGACGGCGAGATTCTGTTCAACGTCGCCGTTTTACAGTTTGCAGAAGTGGTCTTTTCAAATCCCCAGCATCGACTGCCATTCTACTAAGATGTTCTCATCATCTCTGCAGGCATCGGTTCTTGATCGATTCGATGCGATGCGATTAAGTACGAAAGTACTAGTCTACTTACTATATCTTCCGGTGTGAGTGGATGTGAATTGTATAAATAGACTGCAATTTGATATGGGAAAATGAAAAGCATGTGACTTCATTACAGTACTGGCGTTTACTCTCTATAGGAGTTCCTATTTGAAGTTTCTCTGAAGGCATCATCTTCTTTGTTCTGGGAAGTGGATGTGCATATTATAAGCCTTGCCTTACAACGTATGATGGTCCAAGTAAGAATTGTTGACAATAGATGTCGCTATCCAGCTCAATCGAGAAAACGCAAACCTCATAGTATTTCTTAGAATTTTCTATTCAACTTCAAAGCTGAATATCGCTTTCGCCATCCAATCAGAAAACAATTTTTTAATAAACAAAAAATTGAAAATTTCTTCAATGACCGACAAAAGACTCAGCAAACAACAAAAAATTGAGAAAAGACACAAATTATGAATTATTACGAAATTTCTCAAAGTGGCCTCCGCACTTACCATCCAGGGATTAGTGCCGGTCGAACCCAAAACACAAGGAATAAAAAAATTAAACTTCTCCGATCGCTACGGTCCAGTAATCCTCTCAATCACGTTACTCGGAACGAAGCAAAATGAATTGTGTCCATAAATGACAAAAGGATATACAACAGACTTCGGGGTCATGGTTTATTCTTTTTGTGTGTTCATATTTGATATTTTTTAACGTTCCTCTGAAGGATTTCTCTTTTTGTATCGTGTCTCCTTCGATTAAAATTTTTTGTCTCCTTTCTCATCAATGTTGATTGTTTATGGGAATTTTTTTTTTCCGATAGGTAGGTAAGTTGTAAGGATACCTCCATTAGACACGAATATGGACCTGGGTAGTTCATCATTTTTTGTTTTGCTCTTGTGGGGGACACTATAACAATACAGAAATAAGTATCAGGAGTTGAGGGTATTGATTGCAGCAAAACAAACATTAAGTCTTAAGCTAACCCACAAAGAAGAGAAGATATCAAATCCGATGACCTTTTTCTAGACTCTGGTTTGGGACAGAATTAAGTCAGAATCCTTGATTTATGGTTGTTATTTACTGGATCGTTTAAGTTTCTCAAGGCGCTGACAGGGAATTCGATGGACTTATGTTTCGTTTCTTTCTAGAGCTATTGGTTCTCAGGATGGACCCATTTCACCGTTCTTGGAGCATTCTACCTAATTATTAGAATTTATCTTAAACGACATTCTCTTGCATAATTATTGGCCTTGTTGGTGTGGGAAACTTTGCAATTTAATGAAAAATATTGTCCATCAGGTCCCGAATCTCTAAACGATTAAAACAAACCTTTATTCACCTTCACTCTTTATCCCAACTTCCAAATAAACACTTGCCGCCGCATCTCTAAGCATCAAGCCATAATCTAAATGCATATTTTTTTCATGATTTTTAATGACATCTTAAAGTCCAAATCTCAACTGGACCGTCCAACTGAACGACATCGCATAGAAGATGACGACCGCCCATTAGTGTGAAGAACATGGTGTTAATTTGGATTCGTACATGGAAAAATGCCCTCATCTCCCAAGATGCTAATCATTTTATACGACGATTCTGTACGTGATGCTTGCCCTGATGGTCGCGCATTTTAATGTGATTTCCAAAAAGTTGTCATAACCAAATCATTTCATTTGAGCGAGCTGTGAGATTCTAACTTGGGTCGTCTTCAAAACCACTGATTCTAACGAACATTCAAAATTCATATAAAATTTGGGTATGAAAGGGGATCGTTAAAGATTTGTGATGGTCATTGAGATATTTTTGGTAATTTCCTTCGAGGAACATCAAATTTAATTTTTTGTTTTGATGGAATCACATTTTGGTCAACATAACTTGTCTTTAGAACAAGCTCTGGCGACCTTTTTTGTTTTGGTAATTTAGCATTTGGGGAAATTCAAAAACGGGTTCGCGGTATTCTTTCGAATTCTGATAAAAATGTGCAAAGGAAAATGTGCGAAAGGAGATTTTTGAGCAGCTTGACAAGACGTACCCAGCGTTTACACACGCCTTTTTGGTATACAACCAGTGTGTTCCTAAGGTGAAACAGTTGAAACTCAGGGGTATATTTAGTATTTTGATAGGAATTGATAACATGGAGTCTAGGTTAACGTAACTTTAATGTCTGCAACTGAGCCTATATTTTTGTCCTTGACAAAATGACAAATCAACTTTCAACAGGAAAAGAGTTTTCCAATTCGAACCAATTGTTCCTGATGGTTTGAGCTTTGAGTTTAAGTGCCTAAAAGCTAAAACATCATGCAGACGAACGAGAATCATGTTCAACAACAAGCCCATAATCTGCAATAGCAAAGAAAGAAAGTAGGCTTTAGCTGGAATGAAACTGGAAGTATAACCAGGGGGTTAAGAGAACATAATTGAAGATTGCTGAATAAAAAATCACTGGACAAATTAATAGAGACTGGAGATGATTGGGTTAGGACCATGCACAAACTTGTCTGTGAAATATATTTGGCAACAACAGCTTAAGGCTTGTTAAAAAGCAAAAGGTTGCCTTCCTTGTCTCCTGTCAATGCAGACAAAAACATTCGTACTGAGATCTAACGAAAAATAACCCTCACCAACAGGGCTGGATTAAGAAGGAAAATGAAAAGTGAAGCCTTAACAAAACTATAATTTTTTTATCATTTGCGCGCAATCAAGGACTTTTTTCAATACCAATACTGTGCCAAAAGCACAGTACGAGCATTAGGAAAAGAATAGAGGATTTAAAAGGAGGTGAACATTGGTTTTGAATTTCTGGACATTGCAATTACTGGCCACTGGGGAAGACGACGTGAGAAGAAAGTTCCACATTCACGTAGTATGGTTCAAGAACTATTCTCTATGCTTAATTTAAGAGTACGCCCGAAGTTGGGCTTGTTGGTAAACTGATAGGCATTCCTGGAAGACAAATGAAGAAGATTCAAAAGCGGACTTTACGAACTACGAACGCTATAAGCACTTAAACGCTTAGCAGAAGGGGGCTTATAAAAACATGGAGTTTTGAAGTGAGGTTTTCAGCTAATTTTTCGACCTCACGTGGTCTGTTAAGGGACCTTGCGTTCCAAGTGCAAAACCAAAATTCGTTGTCCTTAAAATGTTTGCTTGGGTCGTCATATAATTATTTCCGTCCGTATCCGAGGCTTGTTGTTGTTCCGAAGCTAGCTTTTCTTTATGTGGCCGGGCAGTCACCCTGATGCACGACCTCCAACCTGGAGGGCCAGGTCTTTAGTTTGGCTCCAAGACAAAGAGCCGGCCAAACCACTCCTATATGCCTGGGCTGCGAATTTCTCGTAGAAGCCCTATAATCTGTTCGCTAAGTATAGTTCATCCTGGCTGGAACTGTAGACGCCACCGTTGATTCCATCTGCTGAGTTCTTCTTCTAATGCCTGTTGAAGAAAAGGATAGGCATGCCTAATCGACGCATACCCCCTCCACTTCACTCTCTTTGCTGCCACCAAAAACTTACCACTGGGTTTGGAACCCAATCTTCGGTTGAGGTAATAGGCACCCGATGTTCACCGCGGGGAGGTGTATAGACAAGCTTCCACAGGAACCTCTGTCTAACAACTCCTACTCTGCACTGCAGAGGTTCCTCTGGATTGCACTGTGTCTTACATTGGCACATACTCTTCGAAAGTCCTCTCCCTAGCAACTAAAGTTTCACTGTACAAAACCCTTATCATCCCGGTCCTAATATATGATGCCGATACATGGACCGTGACAACATCGGATGAAAACGCTTTGGGCTGCTTGGAGAGAAAAAATCTTCGAGTAATTTTTGGTCTAAATGGAGACTGGAGACGAAGATCAAATCAAGAACTGTAAAAGCTGTTCAGCGACACTGACGTAGCCAGAAAAGTTAAGGTCCAACGACCGACGTAGATGGTTGGATCATGTAGAGAAAATGGAAAATAATGCTCCTACCCTTAGAGTCTTCGTATCCAACGCGGAAGGACGTCGCAGAAGAGGAAAACCTCGACTCAGGTGTAGCAAACAGGTGGTAGAGGACCTGAAATAACTTGGTGTGCGAAACTGGAGACAGCTAGCTAAAGACCTATTTGGCTAGAGATCCTTGTTGGATAAGTAGGTAAGTAAGTGGAAGCGAGGTAACTTTCGGTCTAAAATCACCCTCATGAAGAGCTATCTAGAGTAGATTACAAAGATGTTGTTAAAATCTTTTATCTCTGCTGTTGCCGTCTCCCGTCGCATTTTCCGTTTTTATCCGTTTAAGCTAGAATAATAGTATGATGCCTATGGTCTATGGCTAAAAACAAACGAGACCCATTTCTAGCAAAAACTACCGGGGCATCGATACCTAGGCCAGGCTGGCCAATGCTAGACAATCAGCTAGGCAAATCCCCGAAAAAGTGAAAATCCAGCACATCTTCAAGGATCTCAGGATGCCGAAAATCTGATACAGCTGTGCAGCATGATGTGACACAATACAAAGTGCTGTGTGAAAATGGGAATTTGTTCTTCACCGGTGAACCGCTGCTGATGCTATACTTCGGCTTGCCACATCAAATATTTTAGCAGCTTCTTACTCAAAATCGGAGTACTTCCACACAAAATCTTGATTTTAGCAGCCCTACTCTTCGGTGCCAACTGACTGCTGGAACTGGGCACTTTTGATTTTTTCGACCCAAAATCCGGGAAAACGAATGGAAATTAAGATTCTGCCGCTAAATACGTTGGCTGACCGGAATTTATCTCTTCGATAGCTGAGGCAATGAATTTTAGTGTCGCGATTATATAAGTCGCACTATAGCGCGGTATAACGAAACTGGAAGTTTTCGTCCAAGGCTTAGTCAAGGTCGTCGAGGGTATACAACTGATCGCTATGACCGAATGGTGTAACGAAAAAACACCGAAGAGAACCATTTCTTCCTACAACAACCATTGGACAAAGCTTAAGCAATCTGGAACCGACCGTTTCGAACCAAACATTGAGGAACCGGGTACATGGATTCGGACTATGAGCCAGTCCGATCACCAATGCTAACAAGCCAGGCATATCCAGGCTCGTCTGGCCTATGCTAATCAGCATAGGCGGGAATGGGCCAGTGTTGTATTTATCGACGCCTTTGGTTTGGTTTTAACCAACATTTTATACGAAGCAGATGGTTTCCTTCATAGTAGGGAGGAGCCTCAACAAACTGGAGGACACCGCTTGTCATTATCAATGGCAACTTGACTGCTGGACAGTATGATGAGACAATTTTGGAACCCATCATTTTGCCACGAAAGATCATCAAGAAGGCTAATCTTGATGCATGACAATGCTCGACCCCAGACTGCCATGGAAATACGACAGTTTCTAGAAACGCACCACATTGAAGTACTCAACCATCCATCGGTAAAGCCCAGACCTCAACCCAATTGAGCACGTTTGGGACATCGTATAAAGAAGGTTAAGACGAGAGGTTCAACGTGCTCTCCAACAAATATGTAATACCATCCCCCGACGCGATATTGCTAGGTGTACTAACACGCGAAAAAGGTTAAGGGCCACTATTGAAAATCAAGTTGGCAACACAAGATTTTAAACACCGAAGCAGACACACAGACACACGTCTGAAGTGTAGGACATTTTTTCCATACGTCTCTTCATCTCCTTTTCTGTAGGTTCCAAATGACCAGCAAGGTTAAGCCTTGCTACCAAGACCAACCATCTACGGAGTGTATGATTTTGGTGACTGGAGGTTGTTGGAAACAGGTGAATAGTCCAGATCAATTTTGGCCGGCTTTACTAGCTCCCAAACCAGTAGAAAAGTCGGCCATAGTTTTCATCCTTGGTATCTTGCATTAATATCAAGATCAATAGAAGCGTAGCATTGGTACTATGAAGCAGAGGTGAACTATCACAAATTTGAAATTCAAGACCTTCTTCCTGAGTTAATTTTCAGATTTAACTATAAAAATCTACATCTATTCGGACAAGTACCTACTCCAATGCAAAACGTTTTCATTGCAAGGCCAAATTTGTTGAAAAAACTCCGAAGATTGAAAGCTCGCTGAACAGATTTTTTAGGGCTCCGTCTCTAGCCCTATAGGATATCAACTAACTAGAACTGTATTCTTTCTCAGTCGTCCTTCAAGTAAGACATGCTACTTCAACCCTTTTACAAGGCTTTTAGGAAGGTATAGCATCAAATCAAATTCTTCTTTAGGTAATAATCTCACATAAGCACAGATTTCTTTTCCTACGTTTCGATAGTCAAATTTTACGATAGCATTAAACCGACACCAAAGATTCCATTTAACTGCTCCCAATAAACCCAAACAACTTAATCATGAGAGCTACTGAATAAATTATCCATCCATAAGTATCCCTAAATATCCCACAGCATTAGCACCACAAAAAACAAGTAAGGTCATGGTTACACACTTACAAAATTCCCCAAAACTCCCAAACTGATTAGCACACATTTTGAACTGAGCCAGAAAAAAAGGCTGACTCAATCAAAAAGTGCTGATGATGACAAATCATCACCATCATCGTCATCATCATTTCTAAATGCAGTCAAATTGCCAATGCCAGCATTGCTCTCTGACTTAACCAGATCTAACAAGAAACAAACAAAAGTGAGAGCACCTAATATCTATCCTTCCATTTAACCGCATCACATTAATTCCAAAATACCCCCGGGTTACCCCCATATATGCCCCATCATCTACAACATCATCATCGAATCGATAAAAATCCTTCCAGGACTCTCACTCCTCACCCCACGATACGGTCAGAGATGGAGAAGTTAAAGAGCGAGATTCCATTCCATGTTTTTCAGCTCTGCGAGCTTCGACATCAGCATTCTCCGAATTCCGACAATTCCATTGTCTGTCACATTGTTTACATTTTTCTAGGCTTTTGAGTGACGTCTCCGTCGCGTTGTGTGTCCGTGTTGTGTCGTCTCGTCTCGTTTATCTCCCAATTTTTTCTTCCCCCCAAACAAATACAAAATTCTTAAAAACTCAACCAAAAAAAGTCCTTTTCGTAGTAAATTCCTCAATTATCCTTTCGGTTCGTCGAATTTTTAATAAGTTCCTTCGATTGAAATTAATAAAATTTGCAATTTTTTGTGAGTCCTGGAAAAGTCAATTCTTTTTTTTACGTTGTTTGCCAGAAGTGTCAAAAGTTCCTAAAAACATCCTGTCTGTATTTGTCGTCGCTCGTCGGTTGACGATTCGGGTGACTGTGTGTGCGTGTGTGTGTTGTCTGTTTGATTCAAAATCCGCAAATAAAAGGATGCTGTTCTAAACGGTCCCCTTCCTCCCGTTCTCCCGTTGTCATTGTTGTCGTCCGTCGTCGGTGTGTGTAGAAGACGCCAGGATGACAGGAATACCGCATGCGTTGTAAATCGGTTGTGAAAAATAATAATATGACAAACAGGACGAATTTTGTATTATTAAAAATACAATTTTGAGACCCCCAGAAGAAGGATAATAAGCCAACATTTTGGTTATTTTTTCGATTTTCATTTCAAAAAGGATCAATATGTTTCTTGAATTCGAAGAGGATGATGAGAGTAATTTAGAAAACATGTGCATGTATGAGATGCTCCTGAGTCGGTAAGTGAATCCTTTTGAATCCTCCCTTAACAGGTGGACACTATCGTCAAGAATTAAGTCAAACAGCGACAAGGGTAAGTAACCTCATTGTCTTCAAAAGCCGATTTAGGAATCAAATTTTAAAATCCTTAATCCAATTTTCACATCGCCTTTGGCGGTAAACAGGACAAATAGGGACACCACCTTATCCACCTACCAATTTCGTACCTGTACGAATAATAGAACAACAATAGATTGACTTAGCATCTGAGACAGACAAGAAAAAAAGGTGGTGACACTTTTCAGGACTTTCTTCTTGTTCCTCGCTGTCTTTAAGGAAGATAATGGAATGAGGAATCCTTGTGAATTGCAGTCAAAGAGTCAATATTCGTCTTTTGTTGTTGGATGAGAACAAAATATCTATTTTCGACAAGAGACATTCTAAAAATTGATTTTCCTAGAGATTCCTTAACACTATCCGAAAAAAGGTAACAACGAGTCCTTTCTTTTTGATTTCATTTCGTTGAGTTCTTTGTCTGAACTTATGGATGCTGTTCTCTTTGCGATGCTGTTGAAGTGAAGTTACCACCATGTTTTTTTTCTCATTTAGGTGAGGTGGGAGAAGGTTTTTCTTTTATTGTAAGAGACAGACAAAGTCGTCATTTAAGAACTAAAATTGGAAGACGGATGTGATACATCTTTGTCAAGAGTTCTTTTTGTTTGTGTTAAATTTCTTTTAATTCTGACTTAGGATCAGAGAATGTTAGTGATCCTTTTGTGTCGATTTGAATTTCAGAGGCTTTTGATATGGAACAAACATAATCACGCGATGGGTCACTGCATGGGGTGACCATGCAGAGGGATCGTTCTTTTATTAAAATTTTATGATTTATTAGCCGAGTGTATTTATGGTGGACCATAGTCATGTGGGAAGTTATGATTTTATGGGTATTTAAATTCTAAGTAGGTATCACATTTTTATGGTTATTAAAATTTTTATGAATATTTTCTTTGCATGCGGGGAGTTAATATGATATTTCTAGGTATGGCAATAAGTAGGTATTAAATTCAATAGGAAATTGTATTAAGTATTTTTATTTAATTTGTTTTATTTTTTATTTATAACTTAACAAAAATCTATTCTACGAAAGTCGTTGGTGTTTTGAACTTCATCGTTGGGGTTTTATTTGTCTTCCGCTCGTTTTTTCTCGACAGATATATGAAGAGATAAAAGGTTTGTATTGAAATAAAATGGTAAGCTTGAAAAAAAATATAATATTTATTGATATGACTTTATGGTAAAATAATATCGTCGCGTCGTCCTTGTATAACTGTGTTTTAAAATGACAAATATTTTAGAAAAAAGAAACAAAATTTAGTTTAAGACTTTTTATTTTAACACGCAATGGAACTCACAAAATCAAATAACGGCTTTTATTTTAAAGCTCATAATGAAAATTGGATTGGATTTGGATGTTAAATGATGTTAAAAATGATAACTGTAGTGTTTTCCTTTATTGAAGGCTGATTAATGACTTAGCAGATCCAGTTAAGTTCCCAAGAAGTAACGTAGACTTGGGCAGAAAACTTCTCGACTCCGAAAACAGAAATGATAACCAACCGTTTATTTTCTTTTTAAATAATAACCAATTTTTATTTACATATTTTTTTTTTTTCAAGATAAACCAATTTTAATTGATCATTTTTATATTTTTACAAGCGTTTATGATACTTACTTACTTACTTAAGGTAGCCGTACAGTCCGGTGTGGACTTGGGCCTCAATCAACAGTCTCCGCCAGCCAGCTCGGACCCTAGCTAGCTTTCTCTTCCACTTGTGTGCGCCACCTGAGTCGCGGTCTTCCTCTCCTTCTGCGTCCCTCTGGAATAGTGTCGAAGGCTTTTCGGACCGGAGCATTGGTGTCCATGCGCTCTAAATGACCGAGCCATCTGAGTCTCTGGACCTTGACCCTTCTGGCTAGGTCCACGTCGTACAACCCGTAAAGTTCGCTGTTTTATCTTCTTCTCCATTCCCCATCAATGCGCACGGGGCCAAAGATGACCCGAAAAACTTTCCTGTCGAAACAGCAACAGCCTAAGGCACATTCATACGATTTTGTCAAGGTCCATGCTTCTGCACCATATAGCCAGGATAGGGATGATGAGGGTGTTGTACAGTTTTTATAGTTTTAGTTGCTCGAGAGAGGGCTTTTCCACTCAATTGCTTTCTTAGTCCAAACAAACAGCGACTAGCAAGAGTAAATCTTCATCTTATCTCGGCGCTCGTGTTGTTGCCCATGTTAATAGCGGAGCCTACGTAGACAAACTCCTCTACTACCTCGAAGTTGTATGCGTCTATTGTGAGCCGTCTGTCTGTCTGAGCCGTCGTCGGTGTTGGGTGTCCTTTCTCGAACACAGCATATACTTCGTTTTTCCTTCATTTACCGCTAAACCCATTTGTGCCGCTTCTGTCTCAATTCTCACAAAGGCGCCATTGACATCACGCTGTGTTCTTCCCATTATATCAATATCGTCGGCGTACGCGAGAAGTTGAACAGATTTTTCGGAGATAGTGCCTCTGGTGTTGACGGTGGAGTTTTGCACTATCTTCTCAAGAACGATTTTAAAGAAATCTCGCGACAGTGCATCGCCTTGTCTGAATCCTTTTTTGACGTCGAAAGATTCCGTAAGCTCATTGTCAACCTTGATAGAGCAGCGTGAGTTCTCCATCGTCATTTTGCACAAGCGAACGAGCTTGGCAGTGATGTCAAAACTAGACATGGCTTTATACAGTTCGTCTCTGTAGATGCTGTTATACGCGGCCTTAAAATCGATGAAGAGGTGGTGGGTATCGATTTGGAGTTCATAGGTTTTTTCCAGGATCTGCTGCAACCTGCAACGTGAAAATTTGGTCGATGGTACACTTTCCTGGCCTGAAGCCACATTGATAAGGACCAATCAGATTGTTGACGAAAGGCTTCAGACGTTCACATATTACGGCAGTAGGATCTTGTAGGCGATGTTAAGCAGACTGATTCCTCTGTAGTTGGCGCAGTTTAGAGGGCAAACAAGGCTGAGGTTCCATTCATCGGGCATGCATTCCTCCGACCATATCTTACAGATGATTTGGTGCATGCTCCTATCTAGATCGTCGCCTGCGGCTTTGAACAGCTTGGCAGCTAGACCATCTGCTCCAGCGGCTTTGTTTGCCGTTTTCACTTCTTCTAGGTGGGGTTCACGGAATTGTTGGCTGTCATCGTGAATGATAGAAGGCTCTTGTCTGAAGGCGGGGTTTTGTTCGTCGTCGCCGTTATACAGTCTACAGAAGTGGTCTTTCCAAATCCCCAGCATTGACTGCGATTCTACTATGATGTTCCCTTGTTTATCTCTGCAGGTCTCGGTTCTTGCTCGATGACCTTGAGCCAGCTGTTTTCCCTTCCGATAAAACCTCAGAACTTCATTCCTGCTGTTTGCTCTCTCCACATCTTCGATCTGACGCTTCTCATGCTCTCTCTTTTTTCTCCTGAGAAGCCGGCGTTCCTCTCTCCTCTTTTGCTCGTAGAGCTCACGAGCAGCTCTTGTCCTCCTTTGCTGAGCCGCCTTGTATGCCTCCTGCTTGGCTGCCTTACAATTACCCGAGTCGGCACGTTCTCGATCTAGCGTTCTATGGAACTGTCTTCAACAGCAAGCTGAAGTAGCTTTTATTTCTTGAGTAAACTCTTAAGAAGTTGATTTAAGAGTAACCAAGTTGCTTGCGGATAATAAAGTCTTAGTTGCTCATCGAAAAATTGGCGCAGTAATATTCATACTTCGAGCAGTTTTTTTTTATAAGAGACAACCAGTGGTAAACGGCAAGAACTACGTTCCTGCCTCAGCTCTGAATTCGCTTCTTATACTTTTCCGGAGTGTGAATTATGAGGATGGTGAAGTTAAAGAACAAAGGAATTTACATTGGTGGTATGGTAGGTGGATGACCTGTGCATTGTGTATACTGGACGGTACTCGGGTGGGATAATGCATGGTTGTGGTGGTGTTTTAGGTTTATAGCTGAGGTATGCTCAGGGAAGTCCAGTGTTTGTTAAATAAAATAAAAAAACTTAACTTGAGGTCTACTTTTTTTATTCAATCGTAATTAATTACGATATTAATTGTTTATACATTAGTTGTTCCGGTGTGTGTTAGTATCCTGCTTTGACTGGGCCCTCGATTACGCGTTGTCTCCCTCAGACGGGTATTCATTATTGCAAATGAAACTGGTAAATCTCGACTTGACGTGGGTAATCGTGGTAGAAACTGGAAAAATCGCCGCTGAAACGGGTAATTATCGTTTAAATGGGTTAATCGCCACTTAACGTTGGTAATCGCGGTCGAAACCGGTATTATCGCCGCCGAAACGGGTAATCGCTGTATAAAACGTGGGTAATCGCGATCGAAACTGGTACAGTCGCAGTCGAAAGTGGTATTATAACTTACCTTGTTCCTTTGATTGGCTAGCAACGTACCGAATATTTCACAAAAAGCCCTTTACCACTGGTGAGGGGAAGCCTTTGTTATATATTCAATAACTTACCGGTTGACGTCCGACTGAGCGGTACTCCTCTCGTTCACTTGTATTTATACTCATACTTTGTTCCCGGTTTTCTAACTAGCTTTTTGCTCTTTCCTTTGATTCTACTAGTCAACCTTTTGAGAAAACCAAATGTGACTTATAAGTAGGGCGAAGTTAAAAATTACTCTGCAAATGAATGCTTGTTTCAACTCTATATGACTTGCGAAGGATTTGGCCTTGTTGTGTTGAGTGTAAACTTTATACTCGGCGTAGTACAAAATTGCATGTATTTTGCTTATGATTGTTTTGCGAATGAATTTGAAATGCATCATTACAAGATGCAGGTAAAACACAGGTTCGGGGGTGAAAAAGTTTGTTTTACACATAAGTATTCGGTGGTATTCAATCGTGAACTGGTTTTGAGATATGTTCGGCGGTAGGGAGATATATTTCAGGTGCGTACTCCAGGAAGGGTGTTTTGTAGAACAAAACGGGAATTCATAACGCTTCGTTACAAAACCCTAACTGACGCCTGAACAACGTGCAATGAATGGTGCCGAAACAAGATTGCCATTGATCCCAATTTTCAGTATAGTGAATTCTGTTTAGCAAAGAAGCTCACTTTTGGCTGGATGAACCTTTATTTCAGTAAACAAAACTGCCGTATCTACGGTGATTATTTGGATAATTGGTCCGTACGGATCATACAATATAGTGAGACATGTTCAACAATTGTACAATCATGATGTGCCAGGCAGTGGCGTAGATAGGTTTTCGCTATGGGGGGGATGGATCTAGTTCGCTCATTTTTACTTCCGACATCTATACTAATATATAAAGCTGAAGAGTTTGTTTGTTTGTTTGAACGCGCTTATCTCATAAACTACTGGTTCAAATTGTCTTTTTGAGTTGGATAGTCCATTAATCGAGGAAGGTTTTAGGCTACATAACATTAAGCTACGACCAGTAGGAGCGAAGAATCAGTGGAAAATGTGGAAAAAAAGGAAAGTAAGTATTAATTTTTTGTTTGTTTGAACGCGCTGATCTCAGGAACTGCTAAATCAAATTGAAAAATTCTTTTTGTGTTGAATAGTCCATTTATCGAGGAAGGCTTTAAGCTATACAAAGTTACGCTGCGAATAATAAGAACAAAGCTTCAGTAAAAGTCTTATTAAAATGGGGAAAATAATACATATTTGAAGGCTTTGAGTTAAAAGAATTTTGACTTAGGGACTAATATACAATTTTAAAATAACTTCGCAATTCGCAACCAAATTCACGCGCATGATGCACAAGTCAAGACACACCTCTGGCCGGAGCACCAGGGAGAGACGGACGAAGTTGCGGGCAACTCCTAGTATAGAATTCATATAAAAAGTTTTGGATGTTTGTCTGTCTTTCTGTAAACGCACCTGCAGCCTTAACCACTGGTCCGATTGACTTAAAACTTGAAAATTAGAGGTCTTTTTTTTTAAGACCAAAATTTAGGGAAGCCACCATACAATTTTTTTGGCCAAAAACCAAAAGTTTCAATTTTCTCAAAAACAATTTTTTTTAAACTTCCACCAAAACGGTACCTCTCATAGAATCGTTTTTTTTTTCTTATAAGATTTTTTAGAAAAGCAAAAGCCTGATTAGCGTACTTTTTTTCTGAAAGTACGAATAAATTGCCAAATAAATTATTTTGTTTTCAAACAAATTTTAATTTTTTTTTTGTATTTTTTAAAAACCTTTGGAAATATTATAATCAAGCTTTTTTGATTATATAAAATGATTTAGTGATTTCAAATGAGTAGTATAATTTATTTGATTAATTCTTTGAAATACGATTTTATAATGATGAAGAAATTGGAACAAATTATTAATTAGAAAAATACGGTTTTTGACAGAAAAGAAAAAAACTAGGAAAAAGTACAGTGAATCAAGAACACAGTTATTTTAATCTTTAGGTTTTAAGAACAACCTTTTTAAATTTTTTTCAAACTTCTATATCTCGAAACCGGATCAATAGTTAAAATCGAAATTCGCTAATAAAATGTCAATTTACATATTCTTGAATACTGCATACCCAAATTAATAAGAAATTAATTAAAAAAAGCCACTCCAAATAACTCGCACAAATAACTCGCAAAATTACGACGAATGATTGTCAATCTGCCGCTTGTGTAAGGCATGCTTATGTAATGGGTAATAGTGCATTTTGCTTTCTAGTTAAAATGAATTAGTGTGAGTTATCGTTACCGTTAGGATTCGCGTTAACTTCGCCGCAGTTGTGCGAACATTTGTGTTCGTGTGGATGAGTGTGTTGCGTGTTTGGGGCGGTTTATTACACCAAATTAACACACACGGCGAGAAGAAATCTAAATAACTTACAATTTTTGTGTCGGTGTGGGCTTTTGTGGAAAGCTGGACTGAAGCTCTTTTTCTTGCACGTTTACCTATTATAAATTGGTGAGAGACGTTAAAAAAATACTTTTTAAAAATCGATAAAAATAGAAATTCAAAATATTAGGTGATTTGCCGAAGTAATAATTTCTTTCAGATGAAGTTGACTTTGTGTTTTCCCCGTAGACTGTAGGTATAGAATGTTCAATTTACAATGCCTCTAGGAATCCTGTGAGTACTAATAAGACTTGATTCACGAAGTAGGTACTAAATTTCAGAGTGCATTTCTTTAACTTATTTGGCAAGAGTGGTTATGTTGAACCATTATGAATCCCAATGGGGGGGGATATATCCCCCTAATCCCCCCCCTATCTACGCCACTGGTGCCAGGAGCTGTAATTTCAACAAGATTGTGCAACATGTCCCACAGCTCATGTCACAATTATTTATTTATTGACGGAAAACTTTTGTTGCCGCTTAATTTCACGTAACGGGCCCGTGATTGTGTGATTTTACGGCGCTTGACAACTTTCTGTCGCGATATTTGTAGAAGCTAGTCTAGGCCTATAAAAATGTGTCACAGTTTTAGTTTTGTGTTAAATGAAATGGGCTATAGGTCAGTTTTAGTGTTTATACTCCTCCGGAACGTTTGAACCAATTTTGATGAAATTTTGTACGTATATATTCTAATACTA
The DNA here is from genome assembly GCA_943590905.1 of Sphaerophoria taeniata. Lineage (NCBI taxonomy): Eukaryota > Metazoa > Arthropoda > Insecta > Diptera > Syrphidae > Sphaerophoria > Sphaerophoria taeniata. The sequence goes on from OX016540.1 coordinate 269,753,886, forward strand.
TAGCTATATGCGTTATTCTAGCGACATAGCTAAATGTGAAATTCAGTTAAATTCTGGATTCGGAAAAAAGTGCTCTTTTCCGGTATCTACACCCCTAACAAGTACTAGTGTTGTTCGAATATTTCTTAATAAGGACAATGGCGCCGGACAAATTTTTCTTTCGCCTCCTAAACAACACGAACAGCAGCCAACAAAAATATTTATTTGCAAAAGCAAATATCCAGTAACAGCAACAAAATGGAATCTCCGCAAGATCCACATCACCACGCTACCACCAGAGCACTTGCGGCTCTGCAGAAGACCACATACGATGACCTTCACCAGGTCCGAAGTCTTTCATTTAAAAGAGCATGTTCGCCGGTAATCGTCACGTACGAATTGTACAACAAAACGGTTTGGCTCGCAACATGCTTTTAATTACACATTCTACCACAGGAATATTGGACACCTTGTGTCAACTCGTGTGCAACTTCAACAAGCTTGCTGCCGCCCGACCGCCACCACCAGCCGATCCGTAACGCATGTACAAGATCAAACAGACCATCAGCATCCAACAGAAAACACTAAAACATAGTCCTCCAAAGTTCCAAAGGAGCAACAATTTGCTGCTACGGACATAAGGCAGCGCAGCGTTGTCGAAAGAATCCCACCGTCCAGGCTAATTCAACTACTGCTTCTTGGCGTTCGCCGGTGGTCGTTGTGTGTGACTTACTGGTTACTGGCTCTTAAATGGAATGGGACTATAATGCGTAACATGCCACTGAACTGGGGCCGTGAACTATGTGATCTAGTTGGTCTTTCTTATGGGTATGTTTTCGCACAGACACAATTTCTAGTGTTCTGGTTGCGCCTTTAGAGGTCTGAAATTCCTCAGGTTCCAATGAAAGCAACTAGACGCAGTGTTTTGCGTTTTGTTGGACTCTTTATGTTGTTTGTTGGCTTAGAAAGGGACTGAAATGCTACGAATTCTGAACATGCGCCAGTGTTTTCTTTTTGGTGGTCTCTTGTAAGAAACTGATTGTGAACTAGTTTGAGCATTTCGCAGCCTTATTTGAGTCCGGTTAAGTTTGTCACACACACAACTACAAAAAATCCAATTTTCCAAATAAATTCATCACCCAATTGTCCCTGAAATAACAATAAATAGACATTACCCAAGACAGCAGGTGCCGTCACACATGCGATTCCCTCGAGACGATACATAGTTTCCAAGATTTCACTTCACGCATGGAGCAAACATCCTATCATCCAATTGCTCGCCACGCGTCACAAGCCGTCAATCAAGACATCCTACTTAGAAAAAACGAACAACAAAAATGAAAAGAAAATCATTCGCTCAAGTGCATTTCCCATGCAAACTGATTTGAGTTTTCCCCTTAGAGAAAAGTAAAGGAAGGAAAATCCTTCCCCGCAAAACACATTAAGTACTTCCCAAAATGAACAAATTTAATCTAGACCCTAAGGCAGACGACAAATGAGTCCTTAAACTGCGATAGATCAACCCTCTTCAAACCACTTTCATCCATAGGGAATTACGGAGCTGTTTGTGTTAGAAAGTATTCCCCAATTTCCGGCCTTAAGTTAAGTTAAGTTGTTGTTAGTTCCAAAAAAAGGGGAACTATGATGTTGATGGATGTTCGACTCACCAAATACAAGCGATGTCTTATCAACTGTTTGTACAGTTCCAAAAGCCAATCTTTTCGAGCTCACATTCCCATAAAGTGCAGCTAAGGTTTTAAGCTCGTCCAGCCTCTGTTCAGGTCTCGGAGTGCGGTGACCACCTTCAGCAGAAAAAACACAGTCATCGTCCAGGGTTCGAGGGATGATTCAAGCCGAAAGGGGGGCAAAACAAGAATGATGCATTCTCTGATTTGAAATCTTGTTGTTGTTCATTGAAATTTGATCCTTTCCTTCAAACTTTAAAAAAACGAAAAAACACAAGGAAAACGAAATTAACAAACAAGAAATTCCGTAAGGCACATTGGCCATTGCCATTGTCAGGTTATTGTGATTGGTGCCGTTGCAGTTTGATCCTTCTCAACCCGAGAACAGCGAACACCGATCATACAAGTCGACCCCAAATGCCCGCGCACCCATCACAACACATGCAGCAGCAGTCCAGAGTCCAAAGCTCGTCTCCTCCGATCCCTCGTAATGGAGAACGGAAATTTATTCAAAGTTGTAACAAATAATTAACCTGTGTGGAGGAATCTTTTAAGTCACGCGGTGCGTATATGGGCTCTTGGTGGTCATTGTACTTGGGCTATACCGAAGCAAGTCGTGTATTGACTCATTCTGTTGGCATCATATGGAAACGGAAGACACAAAAAAAAACCTGTTGAGCCATCATTAGGACATCGAGCTTAAATCTAATTAAAAAATCAAGAAGTTATGGGGATTAGGTGGGGGTTATGTGTGTTTTGATTTGAGATAAATAAAAAACAAGTTTTTATGAAGCGTTTTTGGTGACAACGTTGGACAGTTTTGACGAGGTTTGCTTTGGTAAATTCGCAGAAAGTTTTATTCAATTTTTACATTACTACATTTCTTGCTTTGCTTAACAGCAGGTTATTATAATGACAACTTTTCCATGTAGGACCAGGCCCTCACCCAACAAGCGTCATCAGCCAGCTCGGTCCCTAGCAAGCTATCTCCAGTTTCTTGATTGAATCTTCGTCTCCATTCTCCATTTATGCAGACTGGACCAAAAATCACTCGAAGAATTTTTCTTCGAAGCAGCCCAGAGCGCTTTCATCCGATGCTGTCATAGACCATAGCCTCTGCACTGAGAGAGGACTTTAATTCACTCAATTGCCTCCTAAGTCAAAGAAGCAGCGATTGGCAAGAGTGATTCTCATTTGATTTCAGCGCTTGTGTTGTTGTCTGAGTTAACAGTGGATCCTAGACAAAGTCGTTAACTAACTCGAAGTCAAATCTGTCTGTACTGACGTTGGCTCCAAGACGTCGATGTTGGTTGTGCTTTCTTGTTGACAGCATTAACTTTGGTCTTGTATCCTTGTTTACCGCTAGACCCATCTTTCTGGCCTCCGTCTCAAGGCTCACGATCGCTCTACTGACATCACGCTGTGTTCTTCCAATTATGTCAATGTCGTCTGAGTATCCTAGGTATAGTAACTGATGGACGGACTTTTGAAAGATTGTGCCTGTGGTGTTGACGTTGGAGTTTTGTACAATCTTTTCAAGAATAATGTTGAAGAAATCGCATGAGAGCGAGTCGCCTTCTCTTAAACCTTTTTTGACATCAAATGCTTTCGTAAGGTTTTTTTTTTAACCACTTCTGTGGCGGCATCTCTTATAGCTGCTTGGCAGTGTTGCCACTGGTTCCCTTCACTTGGAGCCAGCTGGCAGCTGGCTCCTTACTAGGTTTTCGGAGACATGATCGGAAAATGATCTGGCAACCTCTTGCGTTTGTAGCTGTTTAGCGTCGAATTTTGTCTTAGAATTTTCACGTGTTGGTCTTGATTGGGATATCCCCATTCGTAAGTACCTTGGCTGCAACAAGATAGTGATTCAAGTCAATGTTGGCACCTCGGAGTTTGAAGTCATTTTGCATGCTAGAGTGCTACCATAACGTCTCGCAGCGAAGTCAATTAGCCTCCGTTATGGGAGGTAGTGTCGTGTAGGCTTTGTTGATCGATAATTCCAACAAAGGTTTCTTCTCTTCCCAGCTTGGCATTAAAATCTTCAAGGACAATTTAAATGTCTTACCAGTGCTCATAGAACTTGTTGAGGAGCTCTTATAGAACTTGTCCTTGGTGTTCACCCTTTTCTCAGTGGGGGCGTGAGCGCAGATGAGGCTTATGTTGGTGAATTTTGCCCTTATCCGGATTGTCGTGATGGACTCATTCACAGAGTTGAAACTCAAGACCTTTCTCCTGAGTGTAGCCCTGACTTCGAAATTCACATTCAAATAAACGCTGATTTTGTTCCAGGTCCGTATCCGAGGCTTTATGGTGGTTCGGAATTATATTTTCTTAACGTGACCGGGCAGTTACCCCACGAACGACCCCCAACCTGAAGGGTAGGATTTTTGATTTAACTCCAAATACGGGGGGCGGGCCAATCCGTTCCTATAAGTCTGGATTGCGAATATGTCGTAATACCCCTATAAGGTGTTCACTATGTTGTTCATATCCTGACTGGAACTATAGAACTCACCATTGGTTAAATCTGGAGAATTCTTCTTCATTCCTTAGTGGACGCATACCCCCTCCCTTCCTCTCTTCCCTTGCAAAAACTTCCCACTGGGATTGGAACCAAACCTTCGGTTGAGGTACTAGGCATCCGATGTTCACCGATGGAAGGTGGAGAGTAGGATTTTATAGACAAGGGTTGCTGGTGGACGTCTATGTCCTCTTGAATGCGCCGTGTCACCTTTCGAGCACTTCGGTTTAGGTACATATTTCCAGATCAGATAGAACGTAATTTCCTACTAGTTGAAGCTATCCGTAGCAATAAGCATTACAAAATCCCAGAGTCAAGACCTTAAAGCATCAGGTAGTGGAGTGTTTTTAAACGCTGAATGTTTTCAAATTAACATTGTTATCACGGAACGATCCAAAAGTGAATATTAATCGAATTCTAGTTAAAGTCTTCTGGCATTAATCGATAATATCCAATAATTAGTTTTTGGTTCTCTGCTTCCTCAAAAGATTAAAAATTGATAACATTTGAAAGAAAAGAGCCCCGAAGTTAAACAAAACCCCGAAAAAACGCAGCCCGATCAGATAATTCAAATAAAAAATTACAACTCAATGCGAGAAAGCACTAATGCACGACTCCATATCGTTTGTTCCAAGTTATGCATCCGTTTGACTTAATTAACCATATTTGAATCTCAAATGAAAAGAACATCTTTTAAGTACATTATAGCTTAATTACCTCCTTTAAAAACCGTTTCTTCTCTGATATCGATAATAATTTGTCTTATTGAATGGTAACTCTCCATTACAATCGCCATCGAAAAACGACAAACCTTAACGGGCCAGGCCAGCCAGCCAGCGGCTAACGACACACCGGGACAACGACCAGCGACAACCTGCAGCCTCTCTACTCAATCAAAAAGAACATCATTATGTGGCCCCGGTCGTGTCGGATTTTTTTGTCTGTCTCCCTACCATCATCAAACCAAATGGACTCCTAAATACCAATTAAGTCATCGAGAGCCCAAAGACCAAAGTCGATGATTTCCCGTGCACTCAGAGCATTAAGCTAATTCGAAAATTATACAACGTCCAATTCTACGACGACCGACACGACTATGATGACGACTTGGAGTTCGCGTGATTGTCCGAGTCTGATGTGTCGAATATTATAGTCAGTCAGTTTAAGTCGTAGATATATTGTCGAATGGTCAATGATGCTGTTGATGTCTCTGTTTCCATTGATGATGCGGCATCATTAGCTCTTAATTTTAATGCCGTAGCTGAGACTTTGACGAGATTCATGCCTCGTGCGACCAGCACCAAACATCATCATCAACATCATCGGGGTGCGAAACACCATAAGACCATCGTTAGACCATAAATCTCTTGAATAAAAACAATTTTCGACTAATTATCCACTTTAATTACACTAATATACTTGGAAGCATGATATAGGACCTCAAAACGGCCCCCATAAATCCATCAGTTATCCTCTCATTCCAGCCAGCATCTTGTGTTGTGATGGTAACATGGCATGGCATTCAGGTCCTTTGGGTCAATAAACACTAAATTGAAAAGATGATGTCTTCATTTAGTCCGAGGTTCTACCTTCGAGCTTCGAGAGCAGATATATGGGCGACTGATAAACACAACAGCAACAGCAGCAACAAAAAAAAGTTACACATTCGCCCGTCCATCTTCATCTCGAGGCGAATGTTAAATGTCAATGGCTATCTGTTCCGGCAATAAATACACCATTAAGAGGTTTGCTCTTCTTTTCTGGCAGCGGCGGCGGCGGGCGATTTGCGCGGAGGAGCTAATCTCCATGTTCAGGTTTGGTTATGTGCAATAAATCCTTCTTCCGGCTAAGACGAGAGCCAAACCACCCCAGACGGGAGACGAAGTCAAACTTTAAATATCGCGTGTGTTCATGTCTAAAAGTCCAAAGAGAAGTTGCAAACTAAACAGCTCTACAAGAGCATTCATTCGACGACCGACGACGACGATAAAGAGCAGTAACACGAATTAAGGAAAAAAAAGAGGAATCTGCTCGGACGAACATCAACTCTCACAGTAGAGACATGGACAAGCAATAAATCTTCTTCACTTCAAGCCGCGTCGAATTGGATGTTTATAACCTAGGAAAACCGAAAGGAACAGCAGCATCACATTTCCCGCGTCGACTCGGCCGGGTGGGCCCCCTACAACCTCTTTGGCCAAATGACATTTTAGCCCGACTATGGCTAATCCAAATATTCGTTTTTAGGGCCGAAAAGGACTAGCCGGCCTGTTACTATTACGACGATGACGATATGGGGAGAACAAGGGACTCCAAACCAAACATCTGGAAGAAGAATCTGGCTGCATTTTGCATACATCCAAGTCTACGGACTTCGATTATATCCAATAAGCTTCACGAAGACCCATAAACCATTATAAAAAGCAATAGGGATTTTTTTTCGGCTGTCCATTGTCTTAAATTTTTTCCCAAATTCAGTGGAATCAAAGTCTTTTAGAGTCTTAGACGAGACCGAACCAAATGCTGCGTTTGCAAAATATCTCTTGGGTTTCGCCATTAGAATGATAAGAATGTTTATTGTTCTTTTGGAACAAGAAGGACGCTCTGATTTGTGGAAGGATCTTTGTTTGGTGCGTGGGTCTAATCGTGATGGGATTGTTTGTTTTTTGGGATTTTGGAAAGAATTCAGATGATGCCTTTTATCAATCGCTTTGATGCAGAGAGAAGTTGCAGTGGCGGCGACATTAAATTGTCTCAAGCCTTCCGAGAAATTTGCTTGTTTGTTTACTTTTGGGGACTTTTTTTATTAGGAAGAAATTTAAGGAGCAAGAAGTCAAAATAGTCTTTTAAATTTTTCCTTGAAAATAATCTTTTTGGTTTCTCAAAATTTTGAATTTAGCGATAGTGAATGCATTGCGTCACTTTACTTATCTCTAATTGCTTCGCTGAGTGATGCACTTTGGAAACGTCCAGTTTTGGCGCATAAATCAGGCTGAATTTGAGCGATGGCATCGATTATGTTGTCTTTGAGGGCCGCATAGAATTGCGACTTATGAAAGCCTCAACAGAAAAAGTCTTCGGGGTCAAATCACACGATCTTGGTGGCCATTTGAAATAACCTCGGCGCGAGATTACCCATGCCATAAAAACGCTCGCTCGTGCAGAAAATCGATTGTGTCTTGAGCTGTGTAGCGCCATCCTGTTGAAACCATATTTCTTCGGTGTCCATCCAAATCAGGCCCCAAAGAGATGGTGATCATCGACCTTTATTGATCGCCGTTGACGGTGATGGCCTGGCGAGCATCATTTTCGAAGTAGTAGTCTTGAATCTCGCGTGGTTTGGTGTCGGATTAATTCCGGCAATTTCGCTTATTCAAGTACTCATTCATCCAAAAATGGGCCTCATGCTCATCACTAACGATGATTTTTCAACCAAAATTGGGATCAAACTCCAACTGCTCCAAAACCCAATCAGCGCCAGCGCACACACGACGCAACGTTGCGTATGATGGGCATTTGGTTTCAAGCCAAAATCAAAGAACAAAATTTACCGTGTTGTGGTCTGCGGCAGACAATTATATTGACCTTTGTATATATATTTGGGTAGTAGTTTGAAGATAGCAAACGATGGTGGTGCCATCTTGAGACCTTTCACAGGAGCAGATCTTCTGTCAAACCAAGCAGAGAACCAATCTAGATAATACTGTAGTCGTGCCATATACAAAGGTAATTGACTGCCTAGGATTCTGCTTCACACTTTCAAGAACAGCGGCGATGTTTTTGACAGATATTGGGCTTCGTCGACGTTCTGATGTTGACTGGTTGTTCACCGAACTGGACTATAGAATTTGGCCAACAAAAGTTGAATGGTTGATTTGGAATGCCGACGATTTACCCCATAAAAGCACAGCGCTGTTCGATGCGGTTTCCACGATTGTGTGACTGATTTAAGAGCTGAACAGAGTGCAGTCCCCAGTCGCCGGACGACGAAAATCACAGCTGAAATTTGTATTTGTCATTTTCGCCGTAAAGTGGCGACTGGCTAATGCATTCTGTTCAGCTCTTTAAAGACGATAGAAAGTAAAAGAAACAATATGGCCGCCACAAGTTGTCAAAAACAACAACAACTCCTCTAACTGGTAGGTAAATTGCAAAATTCCGTCCTTGGGAGCTTATGCTTTGTGTAAGCAATTCAAAATCCAATCAAGACAAAATCACTAAATTCCCATCTTAAAAATGTTGTCCATCAAAGAAAAAGAAATTGCCTCAGATATTTTAATTAAAACAAACGATAAAACAAAGAAAGAAAAATACACTTTTTTCGACAAAAAACAAAACAATACATCTCAATAATTTACCAAACCAAATCTGAACCCGAGATCCATGACATGAAGTCTCGATAAGAAATGTTCGTTTCATAATTAGAAAAAAAAAAACAACGTGGGAAAATTTGCATTTAGAAATGATCCCATTTCGAGATATCGAGCGAGATTATCTCGGGTGAATGATGTGACCCTTGAGTCTTGAAAATGTGTTGGGGAATGATCAACATCTGACAGAATATAAACAACACCAAACGGCCAGCCATCAGCAACACAGACAAAAATTATGTATACACATTTTTGTTAGTTATTTGTGTCTGGTGAATGAGAAAGATTTAAAATGTTGAATGACGCAATGAAAAAAAAGTGTCAAAACAGAAAAAAAAGAATAAAATTAGATGAAAAAGTATCGAGGTCAAAACGGAGCCTTCAAGCACACCACCTTTCTTAAACGTTTTGAAAGAAAGTTTCGTCAAATTCAAAATTTGCTGAAGACAAAGAATGAAATTTCGAAAGATTCTAGAATATTAAAATCTCTATTCACACAAGAATTAAAGGATTTACTTCACAAGGACAAAACACAAAACGAACAAATGCTCATTTCAAAACACCTTAATCCTCAAAAAGAAGTAAAATTGAAATATTCCTTTTTTCCTGAAGGAGTCAAAATGATTTATGACCTCAAAAAAAAGGACTCGCTTGCCTCTAACACCTTTCTTCAGGATGACCTTTTGTATTCGCATCAACTCTTTTTTTTCTCGTCTCCTTGATCCCATTTTTATTCCATGAAAATCGTTTGTCAATATAAAAACGAACGAAAGTGTTTTTTGAGTCACACGTTTGTGGCATTGTTCGAAATCCTCTGATCCTTTTTTTGTTTAATAATTTCTCGTTTCTTTTATTTAATTCTTAATTTTTTAAAAGGGAAATGGTTCCCTAGCATGGTCTTGAAAGCAAAAGGAGACACAAAAACAAAAAAAGGTGAAATAAGGTGCAAATGCCCGTCGACGACGACGTATCCTCTTTCAATTTTGAAATAATTTATAATTAATGCATGATCAATCGAAGACAGAAACTGTGTTTGTTTGTTGTTTTTTCTTCCTTTTGGAAGGCAAAATGTTGAAAGGAAACTTGTTTTGACTCCTTGCTGTACCATCATCATCATCGACGACCAACCAACCGGCATCGACCAGGAATCTAGTCAACGCATTCATTAATCATCTGTACGAGGCGTGTGAATGTAATGTCATTTTCATTATCCAAGGATATAATTTTTCTGTCTGTATTTTTTTCATTTTTCTTTTATTTATCGTTTTTATACTTTTTTTTGGTTAAGAATAAAATGTCTTCATTTTGAGTCTGAGTTTTGCTAACGCCAAATGAAAAATGATCTTTTAATTGGCAAATGATGTTAGGAATTGTTCTCGTCCCTTGGGCTGGTGGCTGGTGGTGTCTTAAAAATGTTAATGCAGAATAGAGAAGTTAGTTATGGTGTGTGTTTGGAGGATTAATAGTTCATAGATTATTTAAGAGGTGGGAATAATTTTAAATGGTTTCAATGAACAACATAACAGTGGTTAATTTTTGATAGATTTGGATAGATTTTACATTTCAAAGTATAACGACGAACTCATTCACTATAATCAAAGTCCGACATGTTAAGGTCTTTGGGGACTCTAGTACATGCTCTTAAACATGTTACGAAGTGTTAAATGCGTCAATACCATTCACTGCTTCATAAAATATATGATATAAATAAATTAAATCGAATCAAAGGAAACCTTAACATTCGCATTCCTACAATTCACACTCAGTTTTAGTAATAAGGTTCATATGACGGTCAGTCAATTCTTAGTAAAATCACCGCTCCGCTACCACTACCTTTATAGCTACTACTTTGGTTGTCATTTAAACATTTGGGTTCGAATCGAGTTTTTTGGACATTTCCGCTGCCGACCGTGGCATTTCTTTATTAAAGCTTCCCTTCACCAGGAGTAAGGGGTTTTAATATTGAAGGAAATTTCCTGAGTGCCACCAGAAGCCTTAAATAAACCTGCCGATTCACCAGAGCTATTGCCTGCCGTGCTGATTGCCACCAAAAGCCTTAAAAGTACCTGCTGATCTCCCGGAAATAAGCCGTTCGAGTAAAGTATACACCGGAAATCACCGATAAAAACGGCAATTAACCCGAAATCTAAACAAGCGGAAGCAGGAACTAAAGCCTTAATACCGGAAGCATTATCACCGCTAGAGACAACAAGTAACCAGACATCCGACCAGAGAAAGCGAGAACCTAAATCCTAGCACCGGAAGTACTACCAGAAGATTTCCGTTTACCGCTATAACCAGATTTACCAGTAATACCGACTTGTTATTATGTTCAGAAAGATCTATCAATGAAGTTTCGTGTTTTCTTCAATAGACCTTGGCTAGACCGACGAGTAAAACCTCGGCTGGGAAACAAAAAACATATCTCAAATATCAAAGGGCACGGTAGGCCAAGCCAAATTCTAGGACTACTCCCTTTTAACAGGATCGAATTCAAGTCCATTTTTATATCCCCCTATATGTGAACGTTTGAAGTCTCTGGCAGGACTGATGATTCTTTCGCTAGTGTTTTAAAAGTCGTAGACTTCTGTGGCAAAATTATTGACAGCATGATGGAAATTGCTATTTTAGTGGCTCGGTGACCTTAGTGGCACCGGATCAGCAGATATAATGCCTCTGATGACAGTGGATAAGCAGGGATAATGCCTCTAGTGGCAGTAAAACGGCTGGCTTAAGCACTAACTGTGAAAAAGCAACTACCAGATCACCAAAATCGTATTCCCTTACCACCTATTGTACTAGTACTAGATGTGCTTTTAGTACGAAATTTCTGGCCTGATTAAAAAAATTTCCGAAAGGTGTGAGTGTGAATTATATGACCGCAAAATACAAATCTGCATGTGAATGAATTATATTGAAGAAAACTTGTAACGCTTCGTAACAAGATGTGCTTTTACAGTTTTTTCTAACTAGTCGCTAGGTTTGGGTCTGCGTTGATCGGTCTCATTTCTTTTCTCATCTGCTTCTCGCTCTACTATATATATTGCTTGCAGTAGAGTTCATGGAACGCATACACACTGTGCTTCATTGATTGGTTATCACCGCTTTTCTAAAGAGCTTGTGCACCCACGAACAAGAAGGCAATATGGCTTAGGACTCTTTAAGACTTCTTAGTCATGAAGCTACTGACGCACTTCTTCTTTATCTTGATCGCTTCCCGTTTGAGTTTCAGCCTTCACTTTTTAGCTCTCATCATCTTCGGATCGGAAATTGCAAACACCGGAAATTCATTGAACACGAAAGTCTATTCAAGTTCATGTAGTGCTTAGCACCCCATATAGTCATACGTATCACTGTCCCCTAAATTGCACCTTTCGCAACATTAACACAACACTAAACACCCGACCTAAGCTAACTCTAATTATCGTTTCGCTGCACTTCAAAATCAAATTGTGCATCAACAACGCTCCAGCAGCGCGCTAGCGACTCGCAAAAAATCAATAACAATAAAAACCTAACATCGCCACCGCCACCGCTTTGCTTTCTATAGTCACAGTTCAGTGGTGTAATAAACCTCCAATATGCCCCCATAATCCCACAATGGACTTGCACAGGGATATACCTGTGAAATGTGGCGTTGCTGATGGCAACGACGACGACGGTGAGGATAACTAAACTCTCACTGACAACCTGTCACTTTCTCACTGATTCCCATCACCACCCTATCGCGCTGATGATGTTGATGACGATGATTTTCTAATTTCGCCAGAGTTCCAGCGATATAGCAGGGGGACGATAGTGCACTGCACAAAACTGCAATCAATCCGACGGCCACCATCGATACCGTTGTTATCAGGTACTGTGTTGTCGTTCTTTTCCTAGCGCCCCCGAGTCCCGAGTAGCCAGAATCGAGCGAGTCTCGAGCCACGTCAATGCACATCACTAATGCGCCACAGTGATGGGTTCCCTCTCCTCGGGGTCATTAAATTTAATTGCGCGTTTTTTTTTGTCAGTTTTTTGCTTGTAGCTTGGAGCTCTTGGAGTGAATATCATGAATGACACTTCTGTGTGGTGAGATTAGGAGGAAACATTGCTCATAACCTCGCCATATGATGTTTGACGTGTCTCCTCCGTGTCTTTGAGATTTTTATAGCCGGCTGTTAAAAGAAAGTGGATTGTTATTTCTATTGTTGCACGTTTTGTAAAGGTTTTTGTGACTCCTCCAGCCAGAGTACACCGACAACCTACACCGAGCGTCCGAAAAGAAAAAAACAATAGACAAACTGTATATGCATGGCGAGGAGGAGATAAACACTCACCTCTTGTTGTGTCGTATCTATGCTGTGGTAGGTAAGGTATGTCATTAGTTTTATGACTTTGACAAGTGATTCGGTTCACACGGGTTGACGACGACGAGGAAAATTAACATACCGAGCTGATGAGTTTTTAGTTGGAATTTCGCTGGATTGTCGAAAGCAGAAAACAGGTGATGTAGTGCTTATCGGTTTGTCGATGTTATGCATGTATCATAAAGTGTGACAATAAATACGATGTTGTTTTGATTACCTTGGGCTCGCACTCATAGGAATCAGATTGTTGAAGCAATCGGTTGTGAAGGGCCGCTTATTGATAAGGAAATTGTTTGAATAGGAACATGAGGTTTTCGCATTTTTGCCAAAAGATAGTAAAATTCGATTTCAAAAGAGGCTAGAACCCTATCAGAGGTAAAGTCTTGGAGTGTTAAGAAAACTTTGGGCCGTTATTCAAGCTTTTCGGTCCTTCAAGTGTATTGCCTCTTGCGAGGAACCGACAAGACTTGTAGGTAATCGACATAAGATTGTAGGTTCCGTCAATTCCTAGCACAAAACAAGACGATTTTTGTATTAAAAGAATGCTGCCGAAGCTGGGACTTGAACCCGCAACGCTTTGCTTAACACATTCCTCTGAACCATGGCCACCTGCCACTACTCTAGTCTTTCATGGCTCCTTACATTTAAACATATTTCCATTACTTCAAAAATGTACAACAAAAGGCTTACCGGTCCTCACGTATAGATCCGAGACTTGGGTGCTTTGCAAGAGGTATACCTACTCTGAACTCCTAACCGTGTTGGAAAAGGCTTACGGAGAATATTAAGCCCAGTTTGTGAGGAATTACGTTTCTGGAGACGATTTCATCAAATCTACAGCGAACCGCCAATTTGTTGCGAGGCAAGAGGAGGGGAGCCCTGGGAAAATCTGACAAGTCAGATTTGGAAGAGGAAGGAAACTAGGAATGGGATACTATAGGGTCGGAAGAAGAAAGAATGCTAAGTTTCAGGGACGCGGCCTGCTTGCGATGCACGGCGTCAGCTCGTCGGACGGGGGGGATCTTGCCCCCGAAAACTTAACCTCACCTGCAAAAAAATACATATATCAGGCCTAAACACATAGGGAAAAAAAGGACTAGAAACTGACGGACGGGCTATCTTCACGTCAGAGGCACTGCTGGTGCTAGTGCAGTGAGGCCATTACCCACCCTACCATAGGAATCTTCGGCCATTTTTAGATTCCCCCAAGACGGTAGATGGTCGGCTTCAACTCAGCACATCCTCACCTGTCAAAAACTTCGGCCACTTATCGGAAAGCCCTTCGAGACAGTGCGGAAAAATTGCAGAGACTTAAACGCCACGGATGACAACAGATGATAAAAAATGGGACATATGTAAAATAACTTGTTGCAGGAGCTCTTTACTAGTCCCCATTGTGGTTAAGATGAAGGCAATAACTTAATGGGTGTACATTTATGCACTCGCCGATCACTTTGGTTTCGCAGTTCAAACTGCAAAATTCCCGTTCAATATCATTGAACAGAATTGTAAGCGATCCCTATTTAAAAGGCTATCACAAAATCACCCGCCAGCCATCAGGCAAACCAATTGGCACACACCACATCGATACCTAATATTTCAACTTAATAAACAGCCCCCGGACCTGCGAGCAATGATCACTCGTAAAATACCATTAAAGCATAAAAACCTATTCCCGTTCAAATTGTCCTTAACACTGGGTACACACTGCTCCAAACAAATTGTACTTTCACGCGCACACAATTAGCTTCGCGCGCTCGTAAATCAGAACCCCAGTCTTGAGCTTGAGCTCGCGCAATTTTTCAAGTCCCGCCAGCAATCGCCATCGCCATTATATCGCCATTTAATATCTGCAAACTGCAATGAACATACTTTCTCACTCGCTCAGAGTGCACACTAGCATCCTGATATGGGGCCAAAACAGTGGCCATATTGTTGAAATTTATGACACCGCCTCGCCTGGATGTGTCGGGCACGCACGCATGCGCATAATTAAACCGTTTAAACTTTAAATACACGCGAAAAGCCGAGCGAATCAAATGGCGTCGTTTAATTGCATTCAAATTGCCTACGGAGAAGTGCCATTTCTTCCTCTGTTCTGTTCGTTCCATGTTCGACCGACATGCGGTAATGAAATTTTACACAGTTTAAAATTCATGTTAGGAAATAAAAAAGTTATTAACTTAACTGAAACAAAAGACGATTTCGGTTAAATTTACATTTTTCTAGGTTTATGTTCTCGTTGAATGTTTTTCTCGCGAGATCGTAGCGTCGATCGTGAAAAGAATAGACCAAAAGCAGAGCGAAGCTCAAAACAACAATTTGCGTCGCAAATAAATTCTGTTATGGGTGTTTTCCGCCAAGTTTAAGTTTTATACTCTGTTTATTTAAATTTGATTTTTTTATTGTTTATTTAGTGCGAAAAACAGACAAAGCCAGCGGAACATGGGGCGCTAGCAAAGAGTTATAAGATCTTTAAGACAAATTTGTTTGGCAGATGTTTATCTGAAGCTCTATAACGAGGTCAAGCTGATGAGACGACCAAACGACCGACACGACTTTACGACCGTTAAGAAATTAAATTTATAAGAAAACGTTTCGTTCCGTGTTTCACTTTCGGTTTTACGAGGCAATTATTTTCGTCATTTGCATATTTTTTTTGTGATCATAAAGCTCAACTCTTTAAGCCGTGGTTTATTTAAATTCGTCTAAAGGTTTTCTTGTATGCGAAATATTAAACTGATTTCGGAGTTATTGGCGGCTTACATTCGCTTTGGTCTTGTGGTGTATATGAGGAGATGAATTTAGTGGATCTTTGAGGAGTTCGAATTTAATTGTGAGAAAATGTAGGTTTTATGATTATTGGAAAGGTATTGGCCGGCAGAATTCCGCGAAATCTTGAATGACAATTTTTGTAATCGAAGTCTTAAGCATCTGGATTGGGAGGGACGTTCTAGGAAAAACAATAAAAAGTTGAATGCGTTCATTAAGGATCTTTTGAATACTAAATGGCTTTTGGTATCACCTCTTTTCTGGTTAAGCAGGTTTGCTTGCTACGACGAATCTGGGTGTGCATACAATTTTCGTGTCACAGTGTTTGTTTAGTTAGGGACCATACCCTTCTCCGTAAAAGTTTTCTCTTGAACGCCGTTTAGTCCAAGCCTCGGATCCATAAGTGAGTAGGTACTAGTACGACTATCGTCTCATACAGCAGCAGTTTCAATTTAATGGTGTGGTTTCTAGATTTAAAGAGCCTTGAAAGGCTGAAAGAGTAAAGGAGATTCTGTTGGCTTTGAGCAGCCGCCCGCGTATTTCGTCTTCCATATTGTTATTGAAATGAGAAAAAGACCCTGCGAAGGAAGAAAAGAGCATCCGCAGTTTCTCAGCTCAAAGATCTAGAAGAGTCTCGGGCCAAAAACAACACCCGGTCGAAGCAATTAGCTTCTGGTCTTAGAACCGGGACACAGGCTCTTCGAAACGTTGAAGGAAATCTAGTCACCTTTTCATCGACTTTAAAGCTGCTTATGATAGCATCCACCGCCAAGAGCTTATGATGGCGATGTTTGAATTCAGGATCCCGAACAAACTGATCTAGCTGTGCCGCATGACGCTAAACAAGCAGTGCAGTGTAACAGCTCATCCGAGTTATTCCAACATGCGCAGGGTTTAGACAAGGAGATGCGTTGTCATGTGACTTCTTCAACATTGTCCTGGAGCAGATAGTGCGCAAGGCAGGTGTGAGCACGGAAAATACTATCTTCAACAAGTCCACCCAGCTCCTAGGCTATGCGGACGACATAGACATCTTCGGTCAATCCAAGAGAGCTGTGCTTGAGGCCTTCACAGCGATTGAAGAACAGGCAAAACTCGTTGGTCTTGAAGTGAATGAGGACAAAACAAAGTACATGCTATCAACAAACAAAGCAACATCTGTCCACCGCCTAGGACAAAACGCCACTGTTGGTAGCAGCAATTTCGAGGTAGTTAAGGAGTTCACCTACTTTGGAACAAACATCAGTCCTACAAACGACACCTTAGTGGAGATCTGAAGAAGAATTACCCTAGCGAACCGCTGCTGCTTCGGTTTGGTTCAAAACTCCTCACTCGAAAGACAAAGTGTCTGCTATACAAAACTTGGATTTTACCAGGCGCCGAGTGCTGGACGATTAGTAAAAAAGGGGAGTTGATACTGGGCACTTTCGAAAGAAAAATTCTTCGACGGATTTTCGGTCCCGTATGCGACGATGGCGAATGGAGAAGAAGGTTCAACCGAGAACTGTATGAGCTGTACCAAGATGTGGATGTAGTCCAGAACGCCAAGAAAAGACGACTACATTGGCTCGGCCACATCGAGCGAATGGACGACAACGCTCGAGCCAAGAAAGTCTTCTCATCCCAGCCCCCAGGTTCGAGCTTCGAGACGACAAGGAAGACCGAACCTACGGTACAAAGACCAAGTGACTGCAGATGCCAGAGCGCTTGGTTTCGGCGACTGGAAAGTGCATGCGACACGGACCGTTCGGAAGGCTGCAGTACCTCAGGCTGAGATCCTTCATGGATTGTGAGACGGATAAGTAAGTAAGTAAGTAGTATTGTTATCGGCTGTTTCTACTGATCAACGGTGATTCAAAGGTTCGCACTACTGCCGTTTCCACTATGGAAGGTCTGGACACTTCCATACCTGCAACCTTAACAGGTATGGAATTTCAGACCTCGGAATATGAACAAAAAAAAAACTCAACTGGGCTACTCTCCCCCAAAGCTGTTAACATAAAGAGGCGAAGCTGCGTTTGAAGGGTTAACAGCTTCGGCGAGAGCTACTTATGTTTTTACAGCAATATTCTCGATCTCCGAGAGGTTAACATCGCCCTGATTCGTATAGGCGAATAGCTTCGGGGATAGTTTGGTTTCTGGGTTTTATGGGATATTGGTTTTAAAAATGCCATATCTCTGGTTTTAAGGAAACGACATCCCTGCTACTGCAGACAGCGCTACAGGGTGGCTCATTATCCCTCATTTCCCTCATTATCAAAATGAGCCCTAGGAGTTTTGCCTCCAGCTCGATCTGGATAAATGCGTTTGGTCTTTGTAAGCTTCTGTTCCTCCAAAGGATGTCAATGTCTTCTGCGTTAACCAAGTAACCAGAGTTACGGATTGCTTTCTTCAATGCCAATGAGATGAGATGAGAGAGGCAAGCCAGTCCATCGCCTTGTTGGAGTCCATTGAAGATATTGATGTCGACTGGTCTGGATATAGCAATGCGATTACGATTACCTTTACTTGACTTGAGATGTTTATTACGGCCAGGTGACATTGTTCATTAGTCTTACCAGTTTATTTGTAATTCAAGCGTTCCAAGCACGTTACACGTTACAGGAATACAGGGCAGGTACTGCAGAACATTTTAATTCAATTTATTGAATAATGTCACGCTCTTGTCTCCCACATATTTCAAAAGGACACATTGAAGCAATGAAGCTCTTCAAAAAGGTGTCAAAAAATGTGTCAACAAATTCAAATTAAACGCACTTCGCGCCTATTATAACATCTACTCAAATAAATATTATTAATTCATCTACAACCAGTGACCACACGTATTTTAACGCATAACGAACCCAAAAAATATCAATTTCAAAATTTAGAAAAACCACCGAGAAGCGATATTGGTACACAAGAAAGGAAAAAAATCACTAGAACCTTCCAGGAAAACCCACTCCTGCCAAGCAAGCTTCACGCAGCAGCCTGGTCACTTCGTTATCTAATCTTTCAATAAAATCAGCAAGAAACTCGCCATCCGCACCACCTCCGCCTAACCAGTCGCCATGCAAAGCAAACATTTTTACACCACCACTGTCATTTGTAATCGATTTGAACATCCTCAAAACTCGCTAAAGATCATGTTACTCGACTTGAAAAAAACTATAAAAAAGCAAAGTAAACAAACCGATAAAATGGCAGCCTTTAATGACAACATCTCCAGCGCTTCACTACCACTGTCAGACTCCAACACCAATTCCAAGCCACGACACAAACCGAGACGGACCATGACGACCGCGACGCGATGGCATCGAATGTATCCAAATACTGCGGGGAGGTCGATATTAATGACTTATCAAGGATAATTTGATACAACGTAATAAATCAAAATGGAACATGGTTCGGTTTTCAGATACACCTCGGAGTCACAGCTCGCTCGCAGCTCATCGATGATGCCTCCATATAGATTGGCTTGTGCTCACTCTGGCGATCTTGTCATGGATCTTGTTTGTGCGCCCAGGCGCGCTTCTCTTCGCACTTCGATCAGTCCGCTGGCTGTAGCAACTGCCTTCGATTCGATCATCCCTGGATGATCAAGCCTGGGCCATTGGATTCGAAGGGAAATGTCACACAGTGACAATTCATTTGATATTTACATTACATAAGCAACTTGTTGCGACCGCAGGTTCATTTCATTTCATTTAAACAAAAAAAAGGCCAATCTTCCATCATCAGCGATCCCAAGAATAAAAGACAATTTTTTTCGATCTACAAAATTAAGAGGAAAAACGCCTCGACTGAAGGAACCGCGAGAAGAAGAAGTCCCACAGCTGCTCACGAGCTCACGGGCTAAGCCAGCCCGTCGATCGTTCAATCTCGTGTTGTCAAAAATTATTCACAAAATTTTTCATCAAATATAATGTTTTCTGATTTTGTCGGTTTTGGTCTTTTTGAATTTCGTGGAAAAATGATCATCAATGTCTGAATCGGAGAGCTGTGGTTGGAGTTAAAGAGAAGGTGTCGGAGTGTGTAATGTCGCGTTAAATTCCGAGAAATCCTGACACAGATCCTCATTCCACAAATTCAATGCTTGACGGCGCACGGTGTGGTGTTGGCGGCGGCATGAGGAAAAGGGCAGAATCAGAATTGATGAAAAAAGAAACCATCTCAAGATGTATCAGAAAAAAAGATGTACTTGGCCGAGTCGAGTATCTCATTAACGCATCGAACATAACATCGCTCCGAGGAGGAATTCCATTCCATATCAGTATCAGTCTCGACCGAAATTAAGCCAGCATAGCAGGCCACATTGCTATGGCGATTGATTGCGATAGAGGACATCGATTTGGATGGTTCTTGTACATCAGTTGCTAGAAAAAAGATTAACAGACAAGGATCTTTCCCCGACCGTCCTCCTCTTTCATAAATTCGGATAAGTGGGGGCGTTCAAGCAACAATTTTTGTTGACGTAAGTGGATTTTTGCTTGTGCTCTGTAATTAGATACATTTTTTTCTTCCTCGTTCTTTATGTGGCAGCAATTCATCATTTTGTTGGAATCGAAATCAGGGTGCGCACATATGTGTTGAAGTGGCATATTATTTTTCTTTTTTTGGTTTAGTCAAATCGAGATTTATGTCGATTTTACTCATTACGAGAAATTTTTTGAGAATTTCTTCCCTTTTTGACTATAAGGGAGCCCTTCATTGCCGTACAAGGGTACAAGGTACACAATATTGATGTGAAATAAGGTTTTGAAATTCTCAAAACCCTTATGAAGCCGTGTCGCTCGCAAAATCTTGTCATGGGACCTAGAAAACTTATGGTTTTTCAAGAAGAAGCTAAAATGTTTTCTAGAAGCTTAGCAACCTTTTATGTGAATAAAACCACTGACTGAGCTTAATCGTTTAAGCTTTGACATTTATCTATATGCTTGCGTCAAGCTTGAGAAAGGACTTTGAGTCAAAACAAGTAGCTGTCGGTAAGACTGATTCCGATGCAAGAGCCTTAGATAATAGAGAAAGTTGATAATACTAGTAACTACCTCAAGGTCAAATCAATCATTGGTTACGATCAAGAAATTAGAGTTCAGTATCACGCCTTTTCACAATTTCTTCAAGTCACATATTTTGACTTCACGTCATGAGAGTATCTTCTGGCCATGATGGAGCAGCAAAAGATCTTAAGCAAACCGACGGAATTGATAGGAATGCCAATAACACCATGCGTTTGGTCGATAAAGCTTTTCTTCCTATCCATTTAAACATCCTTGAAATCGACGAAGACGTTGTAAGTGTCGATTTGAAACTCCTTCTTGAAAACTTCACATAAAATGGCCGACAAGATCGGGAAAGCAATATATTTACAATTCTTGTATGCACCAGAAGTTTCTGCTGATACTTATTCATATTCTTTCATCGGACATGCTTTACTGACTTTCTTTTGCTTACTGACCTACCTCCTAAAGGTGGCGCTACAGTCCGTTGTGGAATTGGGCCTCAACCAACAGTCTCCACCAGCCAGCTCGGTCCCTAGCTAACTGCCTCCAGTTTTGCACTCCAAGTTGATTGAGGTCCTCTTCCACTTTAGTGCGCCACCTAAGCTGCGGTCTTCCTCAACTTCTTTGTCCCTCGGGAATGGTGAAGAAGGTTTTCCGGGCCGGTGCATTTGTGACCAAGCCATTTGAGTCGCTGGCCATTGACTCCACTGGCTAGGTCTGGTTCGTTGTACAACCCGTAAAGCTCACTGTTCAATCTCCTTCCCCATTCTCCTTCATACACACGGTGACACGGAACTACGGATAACCCGAAGAACTTTTCTCTCGAAACATCCTAGTGCACTTTTACCCGAATTTGTCAGCGTCCGTGCTTTTTCACCGTAGGTACAGCAGGGCTGGGATGACTAGGATGTTTTATAGTTTAACCTTAGTTGATCGAGAGAGGGCTTTACCATTGCTTTCTTAACCCAAGGCAACAGCGATTAGCAACAGTTATTCTTCGTCTGATTTCGGCGCTAGTTTTTTTGCCAGTGTTAATAGCGGAGCTAAGGCAAACAAATTCCTCTACTACCTCGAAGTTATATGCGTCTATTGAAATATTCGAGCCGTCGTCGCCGTCGCCAACCGTCGATGTTGTGTATCCTCCCTCGAAGACATTATATACTAGGTACGTTTTGCCCTCATTTACCACTTAACAGATTTTTGCCGCTTCAGTCTCACTTCTCTCAAAGGTGCCATTGACATCACGCTTTGTTCTTCCCAGTATGTCAATATCATCGGCGAAGTTAGACAGTCTTATGTAAGAAATCGCATGATAGTAAGTGCATCCCTTTTGTCTTGATCCTTTTTTGACACCGAATGACTATCAAAAAGTTCCTTGACGGAGCAGCAAGCAAACGAGCTTGGCAGGGATGCCAAAACTAGACATAGCTTTATACAGTTCGTCTCTGTAGAAATGCTTTATTGCGGACAAATATTGGATATACCTGAGCAGTGAGGTGAAAACTTCTAATAATATTACTTCCTGCTGTTTGGAAGAGCTTGGGAACAAAACCGTCATCTCTGTATTAACATTTTTTCATCACTTTATCGAGATCAAAGCTTGGTCGCATGATTAGATCAAATGGCATAATATACGTAGTGGAATCTGTTTCAGAATCACCGTTTTCTTAAGATACCGTATCTCAATTCGTCCTTTATCATACCTAAACTGACTTCCCTTATCTATGGCTCATCTCTCGTTCCTTGCTAATACCTTGCTTATCTTTCGTAGTTGAAGCCATCTCACGCAGAATTTTCAGATACTGACCTCAATCGGGGTATCAGCAGATTCACTTGAAGTAAATACTTTCAATTTTAGAGCCTCGAAGTCTGCAGACATCCTATGTGTCGTTCAGGCTGTGTCGTAAAATCCTCCCACCAAAGATGTACATATTCCGAAATTCCAAGACCCTCTTTATGGTATCTGGTCAGGCTATAGATAACTGATTTGTAAAACGGTACAGGACTAAGGTGACGATTGATGGCATACAGTGCCGGCTTTAGGGTATGGCGACCCAGGCGGTCGCCTGGGGCGCCGCGATCCAGGGGCGCCACGTCAGTCAGCATAACTTCAACATAGGCAAGAAACAAAGCAACAAGTTGTGAAACTGTCAAGATCTAGCTCAAAAAATTCATATCGAAAAGAATCATGAGTTTCATATTGTTTTGTTTTAGCTGACTATTTGCTTCTGTTTCCAAATGTCATTTTTTTTTTTCACCATACACTACGCATACAAAACACAAGAGAGAAGTGAGGTAGTGTTTGGTAAGAACAAAAAGTTGGTTTTTATTATGACATTCTATTTTTAATCGCTATAGTAGTCCTATGAGAGTTTTTGACGAAGGGCTTCTTACCAGTTGGCGCTGTTAATTTCTTATTGTGTTTTTATTACCTTTTTAAGTAAGTAATGCATCTTTCCTTTTTAGCGCCACCAGTTAAAATCAACCCTTATAGAGATTAAAACTACAGTGGATGTGCATATTACATGATACAATTAACAAGGTATTATCATTAGAGAAGAGATTGTAAACTAGGTATTTTACAATTACTGGCAACAGTGTGTTATTATTGTATTTGCTGTCATCCAGCAAATTTTGATGTAATCTTCCTCTGTTTTTGGCATTTTGACATTTGTTTGTTTGTAAATTTGCCAACTGATGAAGAATCAAATATCATAATATCTTTAGAAATACATTCAACATGTTCCCAGCCGAAAGGCTTGTAGCTAGTGCTGTTAGTTAGTAACATTAATTTGTAACATTTATGTTCAGGTTAATAAATAATAATAATAATAATAATAATAATAATAATAATAATAATAATAACCATTCAACATGGTAATACTAAAACTAGTAGGGGGGCGCAGTGACAACCGAGTGGAAGTCACTATATATGTAGCGACTTAAGGGAACACTCCAGGGCTAAGAACATCTATGAACCCCGATGAAAAAGCTAAAGTTGCCGTTAGCATGAGGTAAATTAGAAGTTATGGAACGATATTTAGAAGATTATTTTGTGGTATGGCGATTTTCGGCTCAAGGCACGTTATATCCATAGCAGCCCAAGGGGAGCAAAATTCCACCCCTCCGACGAGCAAGCCCTATTGGCCATTTTAGCGTGCCTACCGGCAGCGCACGGCAAGGACAACCTACTTCAAAATAGACCAAAAGCCTTGAGATCCTGTGGATCTCGGTATAATGGTGTATTTGCATACGATTGCAATAGTTAAATAGGAACAGCTAAAATACCGTTACAATTTCTAGCCCTTAAAATTCAGTTAAGTAAAATTTTAGAGCTCATTTGAGTTCTAAGTCAAGTCTTCTCCAAGTGCTAACGCGTTAAAACTTAAATTTAGAACTTCGTTATACATACATAGTTAGAACTTCGATAAAATTAGACCCTCGCATTCGGGGGTCTAGTGCCTTAAAACTCGGTTTATTTATGATTTCGTTGTTTCAAGGTTTAAAATAAAAGAGAATAATAAGTGGAAGAAGATATACGAAAATTGATCAAATTTTCGATGATTTCCTATTTCTGGACTTTGAGAACGATGTGAACGTAATCCTGGAAGAACGGCGTATTTATCGAATGCCAATACGTGCCACTATTAATACATTGGGCGACACTGATTTTTTCGGCGCTTCCGTTTATAGACAGTCCTGAAACTGGTGGCAGAAGATCTTCAACACCCAATGAATTTATTAAGCACTTTTTTTTCTTGACAGTTTATGGGCAAGAGTAGGATTCGATTCGAATCCAAACTTCTACGTAACAGCAAACGCACATAAGCACCACACCATGGGCATCACAAAAATAAAAATAGGTACACACATACAAGAAACAAATAAGAGCAGTCAAAAATTATTTGTATTTTGTTTCGAATTGAAGAAAATGTCTGTCAAAAAATTCTACCGGGTGACTCAAATGATTCAAAAACATGCTTGAACTAGTTTCAAAAATAACAAGTTCTAAGCGCTGAACTCAATGATGATCGATCGAATTCTTGAGAAGTGAAGAAATTTCGAGTACCAAATATTCTAAAAACCAAGTTCTAACGTAAGACCGAGATTCATTAGGTCGAGTTTTAAAGGGAATTTAGAACTTGGTGAGGAAATTGGGCGTAATTTTATCGAAGTTCTAGCTATAAAAAGTTCTAAATCGAAGTTCTAACGCATTTGAACTTGTTGAAGAATTGACTTAGAACTCAAATGAGAAAAGTTCACTTAAACGAGTTTTAAGGGCTAGAACTTTGTAAAGAAACAAGGCGTAAGTGTATTTGTGTTTGACATTTTCAAATTCAAAATAAATCAATATTAACAGGATAAAATTAATTATTATTACTAAATCGTTAAGAAAAATTAATGAGAAATGCATGTAAATATGAAAATCTAGCGTGTAACATAGTGACTTGAAATGTTTATAATATTTGCATATAGGAGAATTATACACAGTTATTCTTTCAAGCATAAATTCTTCTTTTTCATCAACTTGCATTTTTTTAAGTGAGATAAAAGTTTTATCTTTTTTTAATTCTGGAGGAGGAGGCAATATAATTTGTAATTTAAAAAAAGGGCGCCAAATATTTGGCCCGCCTGGGGCGCCAAGATAGCTAAGGCCGGCCCTGATGGCATACATCGATTCTAAACGGTTTCCAAAAAAAAAAAAAAAAAACCTCCAAAGTTGTCAAATAAGTGCTCTGGACAGCAAATTGACGCCTGATTACACAATTTGATAAAACATAGATTTATCTTCGATCTCCGTGTGGTAAGGCGTCCAAGGGTCAACAAGATTGTTAAAAATGCTAACAAAAGCCTTTGAGTTTCGCAGCTGGTCAAGAATAACTTTTTCTCACCTAGCCAAAGGTACCTAAATTCCCTTGTTCCTACTCAACAGGTACAAAAGCAGTTCCCTTCCTTAAACATTTTCCTACATTAAATCCCTAACTCATTGGAAGAAACAAATCGTCCATCAAACAAAAGAGCATCATCACCCAAAAACTCTCTCAGCCATTTGAACCCAAACCAGATCAGCATCGCTTTTATTTAATTTATTTTCACCTAAAATGACAAACTCAATTGCTTGTTATGGCATCCTGCGTCACATTTTTCATCATTTCGCACACACACGCACACACACTCTATCGGATTCTAGATTTTCATAAAAAAAAGGACAATTTTCATCGCCTCAAACCCCGGAACAAAACGCTCTCACAAAACTACAAATTCATTAAAACGCCATAAAAATTTGTCGGCCGTATCGAGTTGGATTTTCGAATTTAGTTTTCTTGTTTTGTTTTTTGGTCCTCTTTTGTGAACTATTTTAAGGACTCCCGAGAGTCGGTTTTCTATTCAAAACAACATCACAATCCGGAGGGTATATGGCTACGGGGTAAGAAACAATTCAGGTCGGTGGTGCTTCTAATTTCTCGACTGCAGCAGCCACTCCTAGACAAAGGCCCTTCGTCGCAGTTAAAGTCTGCTGTAGGCAGATAGGGTGAAAGTGAAAGTCGAAGCTGCATATGGACCGAAACATCTCATCTCTCTACCTACCCTGGCCCTTCCCATATGCAATCAAAAGGACCTTCTTTTTGTTTTTGTTCAGTGACGACAGAAGTCAATTTACGCACCCAGCCATAGTGGTATTAAAATTTCAGGAATTTTCCCAGACTGCTATCAGTGTGAATCTTTTAACACAAAATTAAGTGGATTGAGGGAAAAAAAAGTCAAAAATAGAAAGTGGCCTTTGACTCGACTCGGCTGAATGCAGATGGGAGACAAATGTTACTTCAAATCCATACCTACCTACTTATAGAACATCCTGGAAGGATATAGGTACTCTTCCCAGAAGGGGATTCGATTTCGATTTTCGACAGCTTCTCTCCTGGAACCACATCTCTAATCTGGAAAGCTGAAAATCCCCTCGCTGAGGCTGTGGTTACGCTTGGAATTGGAATATTGCCAAATTCAGACAAGTCTGACATTTGCTCAATTGCGCAGGACCCTAAGATGTCAAAATTTCAAACTACAGGGATGTTATTTCGTCTCAAATGAGGTGTAATCTGATTAAGCGAGTAAACAGATAATAAAAAAGAAGAATCACTTTCACCATTTACCACTTTTATCGCTCTTTGATTCCATTTGATTCCATGTGATGGCGATGGGTAAACAGATTAGACGGATTTGTGTTTTTGACAGTTACTGCCCCATCAATTTTGTTAGGAATAGTGGTTCCTAGGGAGAGAGGGTGCTCGATCATTTGACGCAGATAAGTTATGACGTTTTTGTGCGATGTGTGGGTTTCGTCTTCTTTTAGTGATGAAATTCACTTGCACTATTAGAAGCCCCAATTAGCGATACTCATAATTTTATTTTTATTTTATTTCGAGAACATTAAATAGCTTTTGATGGATTATTTTGGGGTTTTTATCAATTTGACACTCGATCAATTATTTAATATCTCAACGCGCACCTTCTACGGTAGCATATCGTAAGAGGGCTGAGTGTGGTGTTTCTTTTTCGGTGATAATATGGTTGTTTATGGTATTTTATTTATGGCTTGTTTTGGGGGAACAGAGGGAGTAGCCTTTGATTTTTGGCAAATACCGAATTGATAAATAATAACTTTTGGGAAAGATTTTGGTGATTAGCGATTAGGCGGGTACCAACAAATATGTAAGCCTTAACTAAAGAGTACTAGTAGTAGTAGTAGTTGAAATGGTGGCCACGAGCAGTCTAGCTCGGTGACCCAATTAGCGCTGAGTTGCGCCGTTTTGGTACCATAAAAAAACTCGTTTGACCTATAGAGTTAAAAGAGGGATTATAAATAGTACTGAGATTTGAGTGCGCCTCAAATCCACTTTGTTGCGTTTAGAAAGGAGATCAAATCTTTGACCTCCAGTTCTGAGAGCTCACTGAGGTCATTGAAAAAGGATTTTCCCAATGTTTTGGCTCTCGTTTTGGCTAGGGCAGGACACTTGCATAAGAAGTGAAGAACAGTTTCCTTTTCTCGCTGGTCCTCACAACTACGACAGAAAGTATTGTGGGGGATGCCCAGCTTAGATGCGTGTTCTCCAACAGGCCAGTGTCCGGTGCATGTAGCAACGACCCTGGCTATGTCTTGCCTGGGTCTGCAAATAAGATTATTAGTACGGGATTTGTTGTAGGTGGGCCATATCCTTCTAGATATGACACAGTTGGTTAGGCTGTTCCACCTGTCGTTTGATTCAGCGAGGAAAATTGAGAAGATCTTGCCCTTCATAGCACCAAGAGGAATGTTGACTCTTTCCGCGAGTGAGCTATGAAGGGCTGATCCTTGCCTAGCCAGCTCGTCAGCACGTTCATTGCCCTCATGACCTCTATGACCCGGAATCCAGATAAGAGTGACCTTGAGTCCAATGTTCATGCCCGCTAACTCACTTCGGCATTGTTGAACTAATTTGGAGGATGAAGTGGACGAGCCAATCGCTTGAATAGCCGCCTGACTGTCCGAAAAAATAGCTGTATTGCGGTTTTGATTTGGATCTAGTTTTAGTAACTTGCATGCTTCCTTGATCGCGAGTAGTTCAGCTTGAAAAACACTTGCAAAGTCAGGAAGTCGCAAAGACCTGGAAACATTTAAAGACTCGGAGAAAATTCCTGCACCGACCCCACACTCCATCTTCGAGCCGTCAGTGAAAATAGTTGTGTCGAAGCCTCTCGTCACTAAGTCCTCATCCCATTCATCTCGAGATGGAATGATTACTTTAAAATCCGCACTGAGGTCCACAGTAGGGGTGCAGTAGTCGGTTTCTGTCGAAAAAATGTCCGCTGGGATGAGGTTAGTAATATTACTATGACCATAGGGCCTAGAATACCAACTATTCGATTCCCTAAGTCTCAACGCGCTGCAAGATACTAAGTATTTGATATGCAGGTCTATTGGTAAGAGGTAGAGAAAAACGTTTAGGGCGTCCGATGGACACGAGCGCAAAGCTCCAGTGGAGCCAACACTAGCTGTTCTCTGAACCTTTTTTAGTTTAGTTATATTGTAGGCTTTACTAAGCGCGGGCCACCAAACAATCGAACCATAGGACAAGATTGGACGGACCACGGCTGTATACGTCCACAAGATTATCTTCGATTGCAAGCCCCACTTTTTGCCAAAGGTTTTACTGCAGGCATAGAAAGCTATGCTGGCCTTCTTGACCCTTTCTTCGATATTAAGTTTCCAGTTTAACTTTGGGTCAAGTATTACTCCCAAATATCTAGCGCTGGAGGACAAGGAAAGAGTTTCACCGTTGAGGCGGGGGAGGGTGAAGGGTGGTACTTTTGTTTTCGTAGTAAAGAGCATCAGTTCAGTTTTGCTTTTATTGACACCCAGGCCACAGCTTGTAGCCCAGCTGCTTACTTTTAGCAATGCCATCTCCGTGATCTCACTAATCACGGAAGTGAACTTTCCTGATACCAGTATCACCAAATCATCTGCGTAAGCAACGGCCTTCACACCACAACTTTCGAGTTTAATAAGAATTTTGTTCATGACCAGAAGCCAAAGAAGGGGGGACAGAACACCCCCCTGAGGTGTTCCCCTGTTTACGCGTCTGGTTAAGTAGGTGTTACCTAAGGTAGCTTGAATTCTTCTATCACTGAGCATGGATACAATCCAGTTTCTGATGTAGTCTTCTACACCCTGATCGACTAGTGATTCTTGAATAGATTCTGTTAAGACGTTGTTGAAAGCTCCTTCTATGTCTAAGAAGGTAGCAAGAGTAAATTCTTTGTAATGTATGGTTTTTTCAACTGTACGCACTACCTCATGTAGGGCTGTCTCCGTAGACTTGCCCTTAAGATAAGCGTGTTGAGAACTCTCAAGAGGACATACATCTAAAATGCCTCTGATATGGTAATCGAGAATGCGCTCCATTGTCTTAAGCACGAAGGAAGTAAGGCTTATTGGTCTAAAATCCTTCGCGGATTCATGTCCTCGCCTGCCAACCTTCGGGATAAAAACTACTCTGACATGTCTCCAAGACTCGGGAACATGATTTAGACAGAGACATCCTTTAAAGATCATCTCCAGCCAAGGAATCGCCAGAAATTGCGTTTTCTGAAGCATGATCGGCATTATGCCGTCCAGGCCTGGAGACTTGTACGGGGAAAATGTGTTGATTGCCCAAGCAATATTTTCCTTGTTTATCAAGGTATCGATTTGTTCTATATCCGCCGTCGACGCGCCATTGGCATTAAGAGTTTGAGGGTTGTTATTCTCGCAACCCGGAAAATGCGCCGCCAACAGCAGTTCTAGGGATTCTGCAGGAGAGGCTGCCCAGGAATCGCCAGACTTTTTAAGAAAGGAAGGACAACAATGGTCTTTCGATAGGATCTTACTAAGCCTGGCGGATTCTTTTATGTTTTCTATTTTGTGGCAGTAATCTCTCCAGCTTTGCTGTTTAGAATTGGCAATGGCTCGCTTGTAAACTCTTAGACAGTCTTTGTACGGTTGGTAAAATTTGTGTTTGTGGCAAATATTAAAGATCACTCTAGTCTTTTTCCTGAGACTAGACAGTTCTTCATTCCACCACGTAGGGAGTGATTTGCGACTGTATTTAATAGGGCACGAGACTTTGTAAGCCGTGTCAAAAGCTGCCTCGAAGGTCTTTACTTTAGACTCGAGATCGCTTACCGACTCTGGACACCGACTTGGTGTATTACGCAGTTTCGTGCTGATTATTTGACTGAATTTCTTCCAGTCAGTTTTTTTGGGATTTCTGTGGGGGTGGGGAATTTCAGACTCAAAATTTATATTGAAGAGTATCCACCTATGATCAGAAAAAGAGTTCACAAGTGAGACTCTCCAATTTTCCACCATAGAATGAAGATTGTTATTTGATAGAGTAACGTCAAGTACATCTTCCCAACCTTCGAAGTTATCCGAGCTCGGAAAAATAAAGGTTGGGGTGTTACCTCTATTGCATACATTTAAATTATTGTTAATAATGAAATCAAAAAGTGACTCACCTCGTTCATTAATTACCGTGCTGCCCCAAAGAGAATGCCGTGCGTTGGCGTCGCACCCAATCAGGAGGCCTATCTTTTGTTGTTTGGAAGCGGTTACCAGGGTCTGCAACTCTTCCGGCGGTGACTGCCGGTCGTGGCCACAGTAAGCCGATGCCAGAAGTAAGCCCGCATTCCTTCCTTCAGTTCTGACAACTGTCAGATCGGGGGTGCTAAGGTTGGGACACAAAAAAGCTTTTAAGTGTTTCTTAGCTAGAATGCAGGTTCTAGGCTTACCTTGGTCGATATTGGGGATTTTATATAAAAGGTCGTATTTATGATCAAGAAGGCCTCGAACTCTAAGGCCATTCACCCAAGGTTCTTGAACAAACGCTACGTCCAAGTCTTCCTGACTCAGGAAGACCTTTAGATTATCTGAGGCACATTTCGAATGCTTCAGATTAATCTGTATGGAACGCAGCGCGTTTTTTAATTGCCTGAAGAAGGGCCTGCACCTTCAGGGCCCGGCGACTCGCCGGGGACTTCGGCAACAATGATGTCATCGTCGGTCGTGACTTTGCCATCATTATTGTCGCAGTCTGCTCCTTGACTATGCAGGACCTTAATCTTGGCATTTCTAATGCCGAACCGAAGCTTATATTCAGCCTTCTCAAGGGCCCCCAAGCTTTCCTCGCTAATCCTCAAAAGATAAGACGCGCTGTTCTTCTGCGGCTCTTCAGCCTTGATGACTGTCCAGTCACGCATTGGAACCAACGGGTTTAGCCTCTGAAGACCACAGATCAGCTCCTGTCCGCTTGGCTTGATACTCATGAGGGGCAACCAAATGCGAGCCTTCGGTTGTCTGGGGATGTCCTTAGCTGGGATAAGCTTAAGTCTCAAGCCTTCCCAGTCATTGCTTATCTTAGCAATGCATGAACTAAGGAAATCCCTGGAAAACACGTCATCGCACTTGATTACCCTGTGTCCCCTGAGCACCTCGCCAGAGTCAAAACTAGGGTAGGGACCCTCTATTGCCGAGATTGTGTAAGAAAACACCATCTCCGAGAGCTTGGCCTCGATAGAACTCCACACAGCCAACAGACCTCTGCTGTTTGTGGAGAGCTCATCCACAACCGCTACTTGGAGGTCGTCTCTGACAACCTCACTTAAAGTACGCTGTTGCGCCGCTCTGGAAGATGATGCCTTCTCATCTTTTTTTGAGTTTGGTGCATTTGGTTTTGGCTTTTTTGAGGGTTTTACGGTCTCTTCACGAGACCGGTTTCTTTTGTCGGCCTTCTTTTTTGTAGCCAAGAGACTGTTGTATTCATCAACAATCTTTTGGTACATGATCTTGTCCTCGCGATCCTTCTCCAGCACAATTCCAGCCTTCTCATTATCAGCGATCTTGCTAAGAATGAAAGAGGCCTTCTTGTACTGGTTCTTGATGCGGACACCAGACGACTTTTTATTCTTTCCTTTAGCAGCATTGCTATGGCTGGCATTGCTGTTAGAGGAATTTGGATTTTGGATTGGTTGAGGTCGAGGCACAGGAGTACTATGGCTGGTACTCGCTGCACTTCCAGTTTTTGCGGGTTGCCCCACAATGGTCTCCTGACTGGAGGCCAAAAGTTCATCCTCATAGTCGGCGGATGGTCCTAAAGTTCGTCATGTCTGAAACGTCCTGGAAAAAATTATGAGAGTTAATGTTGGTCCCACGAGTAGTACGGAAAGGGAAAGGTCAGCCCCGGCAGAGCCGATATACCGGGGCAAGGCAAGATGTAAGACGGACCCTGCCAAGGCATCCGAATGAGCTCGTTTGCGACTGGTTTACCCCCCAGCCTTCCATTTCTTCGGCACGGATTATGAAATCGCTCACACCACCACTGAAAATTAGGGACCCCGTATCTATGGTCAAATTGCATTGCTGAGGGTTTAAACTATTGAAGAGCTTAGAAACGCTTCAACAATTCAACCTGACCTTAGCTGATCCCCTTCTTGACATCGCACAAGAAAACTGTGGTGATCATTACCGCCCGGCACCCACTAGGAGGGTTTGATACGAGGATTTTTGCCAGGCGTACTATCTTAAAGTTATATTTTAACAAATAAAGGGTATATAGGGTAATATGGGGCGCTATTTTGGAAGTAAATTTCTCGTTCCTTACCAATAGCTTGTTTATTGCAAAAGCGGGCAGGTGCTTCTATAGTTTATCCCTCTAAGGATCTTTGATCTTCGATATTCGTATTCGATATTTTTAAAGAACTTTTTATCTCAAATGTTCTCATCCGCTTTTGGTAAGACAAGATCCAGGATAAGAACCGAACATAAAGTGTAGTATTGAAAAATGACATACAGAGGGATTGACTACTCAATTGGTTTCCGAGTCCCGAAAAGTATCACCGATTTGCGAGAGTTGTTCTAACTTCCATTTCCGCTCTGGAGTCTGGAGTAATCTTAATTTATGACGCTGAAGCCTGTGGTTGATAAAGATCATAAGGACTTCAAAGACAAAGCGGCTTTGCGCAGAGGCGATATCGTAACCAATGAGGTCCTACCGAGGTGCGATTATTGCTAGTTGAAAACTTTAACCAAACTTTAACCAAAGCGGGTCTATGGTTAAGTTTGTGCTTAAAACTTCAATTTTGGCTGTCCAGCTTCTGTCTGAGGTTCCCAATTGCACAATGAAATCAAGCTGTGTTCTTTCAACCATGTCAATATAATCGGCGTTTTGTCTGATTTTGACGTGTGAGTTAGCATAATTTTTTTCAATGATGTTGTAGTGCCCGTGGCATAGTGCTTATGTGCGTTCGCTATTACGCAGAACGCGTGGGTTCAAATCCTATTCGTACCCGTAAAGTTATTTATTTATTTTATCTTTCACCGGTGTACCTACTGCCTCTTGCAAAGAACTGAGAACACTTCAAAGAGTATCAATCTGTCATGAAAAAGACGCTTCTCAACTTTGACGTTCGGATGTATAAATTGTAGGTTCCCTCAATTCTTCACATGCACTCAGAGAATTATTGATGAAATGATTAGTGTAAGCCACTTAGGCCTTTGCTCTTCTGATCAATTTAAAGTATTCTGAGAGATCAGTTAGAAGAGGTGCAGCTCAGGGCAATTTTATTTCCTTTCCTTTCAGGTATTTAGTATGCTTAACGAACTGTTGACTTTGTTTATACCGATGAATTAATCGATAGAATGATCCGTGTGATGGCTTTCGTCACTTTCGACGTTCTCTTTCTCATACCGTTCACAATGAAACAGAAGTTATCACCAAGTGTCCCACTTAAAACAAAAACGATCAAGACTTGGTATCGCTAGTGAACTTCATGCTTTCAACTGCAAATAGGTGATTTGTCCTCTTCGGACCTGGCTACAATCTATTTGTTGTATATCCTTAATCTGTCAAAAGTTTGGGTAGATATAATGTATATTTCCTATCTCCGAAGTTAAAACTTTTGGATGGTATAAAAAAGGGGAGCATTAAAAATGGTTGCCTACAAAAAAGTCGGCGGATTATGTATTTAAGTTGAAGACCTTGGAACACCGTCAGACGGTCGTAAGGTTTCTTGTCTGTCACACTTGTATCGTTACTTTAACGTTTAACGGTCTATACTCCAGTGAAACAGCCAGTTGCATTCTTCATCTTAAACAATTCAGCCGTAATACTCGCGCTTCTAGGATTGCTTATCGGCCACCGGATGTATTGTTAATGTTAAATACCGAGATTCGTTTTTTAGCCGTACTATACGAATGAGGAAAAAAACCAACATTACCATTCCCTTATCATTGCAATTTGCAAAAATACAAGATCAATGTACATATCGACACTTCCTCTGCAATTCCTATAATGCAATTCCTATAGTGTTCCTGGCATATGAAGGGTTTACAAAACACCTTTAGTTTGTGCTATGTTAAATAAAAAAAGGTAGGTTAAAAATTCATCAGACTGTTCAATTAAACAAATTTAATTCCCAAGAGACAAACGCTTCCATTGACAATTTTTGCAGATTATACTAGCCGACTCGTAGCTTCTACGTGACCAGTTGAATGGTGTTTTCCAAAATTTTGCATTGCTCTGCGTTTATTTTGCACGATTCCAGTACGAGTTACGTTATGTTATAGTACAGTTATGTTTATAGTAAGGGTAAAAAACGTTGACCAGGACCGTAACTCAAACCGGCCCAGCTATATTGTCTCGACAACCCTGATAGCTGATACAGTAAAAGCCGTAGCTAGGATTTTGTTTCAGGGGGGGGGGGGGGGTATAAGAAGTGATAATTTTTTCAACATTTTTGAAGTACGGCTAAAGAACGATTCCCTATGCTTGAGAGCACGTCCGAGAGGCTAAACTGATGGCAATTCCTAGAAGCGCGAGTATTAGGTACGGGCGAATTGTTTTAGGGGAGGAATGCAACTGGCTATTTGACTTGAGCACTTACCGTAAAAGTAACGATAGAACCGAAAGAGACACGACACGTTACGACGGTGGTCTAACGAAGTGAATGAGTTGGTTATGTCTCTGTCACCATTTCACCAATCAGTCTTAAGGCTCTTTTTTGTATACCGTCAAAGAGGCTTTAGTATGTAACTGGAGCACCAGCCCAAAGATGGAAATTGTACTCAAGCTTTAGACGGATATAAGTCTTAAAGATAAGGGCCAGATCAGACAGGGAGAAAAATTTCTTGCACTGTCTTCAGAAACTCAAACATTTTGCGGCATTTTTGATCGTTCCACAAAAGGTGGTCACTGATGCACATACCGAGAATCTCGAGATGTTCGATCTCATTGATGCAAGTGCCACTCATGGACAGTGGCAGGGGAGGTATATCACTAGTTGACCTGTTACTGTACTGCCGGTCATTAAAAAAGCTTTGGGTCTTCGAGATATTTCTTGAGTTGATAGTTTATCAGCGTTTCCATGACCTCACAAGGAAGGGACGTAAGTGCAATCGGACGATAATTGGAGGGAGAAGAAGATTCGCTTTTTTTTGGAATTGGCCGGACAAATGCTGTTTTCCAACTGATCGGAACGAGCCCATAATAAGGATAGATAAAAAAGCTTACGCAAGGGTTTTGCCAGCGTGGAAGAACACCTCTTTAGATTAATAGCAGGGATACCATCCGGACCAGCAGATTAATGTATGTTGGGAACTTCTAGGACTCTCGCCACAGCACGAGTGCGGAAGAAGATTTTTCCCATGGAATCATTGACGCGCTCAAGAACTGGGGGAATCATGACACTCTCTAGCAGCTTTTGCGAGAGACCTAACAACTGGAGTTTTTTATTGTCAACGAGAGTAGGGACCGAAGAAGAAGAAAAATTCTTCATATTTTTTACAAAATACCAAAAATTCTTACTGCCTTTGGGACATTGCAGTATTTTTTGCCTTAATTTTTGGTCATGTAACGAGTTATGTAAAAGAAATATGGTTATCTCTGCTTGTAGGTAACTAGATGGCGAGTGTAGTAAATGGTATCTTGATTATACCAAACCAAATAAATATACAAAGGTTTCTGAAAGAAAATAGAAAAATACCCTTAAGCTTCAATGGAAAAGTTATAAATTCAGTGTTCAAGATAAAAAAAAAATCATTAAGTTATTAATCAATAGTTATTTGGTTTTGCTTTACAAAATTATTGCGGGGAGGGTTAAACCCCGTAACCCTCCCCCTAAATACGGCTATGCAGTACCTATCGCTATCTTCACAAAACTCATACAGAGTTATTTCCTGAAGTATTTCTGTCCTTGACTTTATTTGTTAATGCACAATGTCAATAGCTATCAAGATCGAAGAACTTATGTTTATTGTTTAAACCTTTGGTCCAGTTTCTTTCATTAAACTTAACACTTTCATAAATTTGATTGTATTTTTATGAAGGCCATCAAATTATGAATACACTTTTAAGACCCAATAAAAATTTTACGGCTCCGATTTGTTTTCGAAAACATTAGTTTTTTCTTTTATTAAAATAAAAAAAGAAAAGAAAAACAAACCCTTTAAAAGGTCAACAAGGAACAAAGACAAATCAATTGAAAAACATTAAAAAACACTCTTTATACAAATGATTCCCTACTAAAAGTGTCACTTTTACTTTTCCAAATTATAATAGTAAATATTTTTACGACCCATCCGAAGGCTGAGTTCCAATTTTTTTTTTTTATGTGATTGAAGACAAACTGTCTGGGTTGTTGCCATAGCCACCGCCACCATCGGTATATCGTCAAACTTTCTGGAGAAACAAGGCATAGAAACAATTTTCAATGGACATAAAACGTTCAATTTTATTGCTTGAAGATTATGGGAGCGGCATGAGTCTCGCATGAGCATTCAAAACGCAGATATCTTGTATAGCTGTGACTGTGAATAACCCATGGTCATCTGTAACGACAGCGCGCGTTAACCCTTTTCATCACCTTGAGTAATGTCTATTGTTAATTAAAAAGTTCTCTTATAATTTTGACTGTTGCAGGTCAAACTGTTGCAGGTCAAACTGTTGTTTGGTGAATTGGTGCAAGGTGCATTCAAACAAAGATCCATGTTTTTGATAAAATAAGAGTGGCTTAAGATTTTAGATACCTAGTTAGGCTGAATCGTGCATCTTAGTTTCTAAGACACGATTATGAGTTCGCATTTGTTGTGCCTTCAACAAGGAATTAAATACCGCACCTTTAAAAAAATGTTGTATGCATCGCGAAACTTTAAAATTCATAGGCAATACAATTTGCTGTCAATTAAATTCAACAAATATTTGCGTAGGCAGTTAAGAGTGTCTTATGAAAAATAAGGATTGGCGTTTGAATGAACAAACATCAGAATTCAGAATATTCACACAAAAATGTGAGCGAGGGACTATGGGGTATTCGCAGGTATTGTAATTAGTTGTTGAGTTTATGGAATGCAAAATCAAGGTGCTTTTCATTTTGCGCATGAAGTTCTTGAACAGTTTTGAGATTTTACTAATTTAGATAGGTTCCCGGTGGCCTGAAGCATTAGACCGTTCCAGCCAAGGACAACGTCTAGAATCATCAAATCATGTTGCACATTATATCATAGCCATAGGAAGAGGTGAATAATTTACTATCGTGTAGCACATTCCCGTAGATGGCTGCTACCGAAATTTCAGCCTGATCAGCCTTACTGTTTTGTTTTGACCGCTGTATGGTGGAAGCGGGAGTGTCAGCGGATAGAAAAATATGGGAGAAGAGCAATACCGGTAGGTGATTCGATTATTTTTCTTTTTGAAGGAAACTGGTGTACCGTGACTCTTCTTATTCCATGGCGATTGTCCGAAATTGGTTTAGGGTTTCGAATTGGTCGCGCGGGTGCTCCAAAAAAGGCTAACACGGAGGATAACCAGACAAAACTTTAGGATCACGTATCGGTGGACCACCGACCGACGCACGGCGACGGTTGAAGATGCTCGGAATATGGCTTGGACTCTTGGATAGTTAGCATTTGAAGAGATTGTGTAGTTCTTATATTCCATCAACATTTGGGTATGAGAAAATAAGTGCGATGTTTACTGCGTTTGCTCACTGAACAAGCGCAACCGTGAGAACACATCAGAGCAGTATTTGACGCATGGATGTACTGGTACACACCAGACACTAAAGAACAATCGAAAAGTGGACTTCAGCCGTCGAAACGTTCTCCGTGGAAGGCGGAGACTGTCCTGGTGGCAGGAAAGGTGATGGCTACCGTTTTCTGGGATTCACAAAGTGGGTGTGTGATCCGCATCGACTAGGTTAGGTTAGGTTGAGGGGCTGACAGTTGATCTCGTTACTGTCACACTTAGATCAATGCAGATTCGCTGTGATACCCGTGAGTATTGTATTGCTACTCCAGCTAATAATAAAAACCTATGTGTTCAGTTAATCAAGCCATTTAAAGGCATTGATGAAGTTCAAATGTTAGTAACTGGAGTACTAGAGAGTTCTTCTAAGTCCCCGAAGAAACGACATCGACTAAGTGAGCACATACTTGGAAAAGGACAAATCCACAGATCCAGTGAAGTGAGATTGGAATACCAAGCTTCAGAATGGTTTTTGCCTACAAGCTGGAACTCGGAAATGTTGAGAGTGTATGAGGGTTTCTTAATGTTCCAGATATTGTTTCCTGGATTTCACATTATATTTATGTTCGTACACAAATTGAAAAGCAACAAAATTAGTCGCATTTTGAAGATAAAACGTACCGCCCTTAGTTAGTTTCTGATCTCCTTTCTCTGATCTGTGGACAAAACGGTCACAGGGCAGCAGGTACAGCATAGTACCTAACCTATACTATGCCGAATGATTATAGGTTGACTCGATGCGGAGTTCGAGAAGAAGACAGTGCTCTTCCACTATGACACAAACGGCCCACACCTTCGCCACCTTACTTAGGTACTTACTATAGGGTGGCGCTGCAGTCCCTAACTAGCTGTCTCCAATTATGCGTGTCGAGTTGGTTGAGGTCATCTTCAACTTGTCTTCCTCTACTACATCGTCCCTCTAAGGTGGAGTTGAAGACTTTACGGGCCGGAGCATTGGTAGTGGACCCAGCCATCTGGTCGTTGATAAGTGTCGCTGTACACCCTGTATATGGTTCGTGGTTAAATGTCTTCCTCCATTCACCGTCGATGCAGACAGGACCCACACTTTCGCCACTGCCACGGTCAAGTTGGTCCGATTGGTCATAGTTGATACTGCTCCATCTACCGCATATTCTACAGATTTGACTTCGTATGCGATATTTGTTTTTTCCAAACTCGAAGATGTCACTCGTCGGGGAGAAATTTAAGCCGAATGAGCAGGTCATAGTAGTCATGGAGACGGGTTTAAGAAGTTGAAGTTGGGCCAAGTTAATTGACAAAATACAAGTTTTTTCTTTGGTAATGCAATCAAAATCAAAAATCAAAAGAACAAAATTAAATTTTATAAATGTAGGTAGTACTTAGGTACCTATCCTGTTTTCCAAGAATATGATGGTCATAGATTACCTACGGTACGAAATCAGGCAAATCATCCATGTTGTGATGATATCGCTAACATGGCTGAAAACACTTGGTGTTTCACTTCAGACTGATGCTGACTTTGGAAAAAGTTATTTTGCAACACAGCTCAAGCTTTAAGCGACTCGCACTTAACTTCGTTCCGTCAATCGTTATCACAGCAATATTTTAAGAAACCTTGCGAAAGTTTTTAGCGCAACTCATTTCGTAAGCAAGCCCAAGATAACTCTCCAATTTGCATCCTGATATTTTCTATCGATTGATGTTGAACTACAAACTTGTAAATTTTCTTTTCAGAAACATTTGTTTTTCCGAACTTCAAACACTGTTTTACCCTTGTGTCCAAATTGCTACCATACCTAGGGGCATTTTTTGCCACTTAGTTTGTTTCCAACAGCTTTAACAAATTTGTGACATTTTGCAGCTTTTATGAAGAACTTCCTTATTATTTATCTCCTCCTCCCAAGCAACATGTTGCCAAACTCAATGTTTACACAAATCAAAAAAAAAAATTTACCAATGCATCAAGGGTTTAGATTTTAAACCTAGCTCTTTAAACTTTTTTCCGATGCTCAAAAATTGCATCGCGAACAATGTTTGATTCTTCTTCTCTCTCGCTGACATTTCCCTCTAGGTTGGTTCAATACATTCCCAATTCCCAATATGACATTTATTTATTTTGTTTCAAATTTATTTCATTTCGTCGTCATCGTCATCATCATCGCCGCATAAAATCGAAAAATACCCTCAGCAAGTGCAACCGCATGTGGAATAACAACAACAACAGCCAAGGCACAACGTCATTTTCATCCACCATAGCTGTTGCCCGAGTATGCCTGCCGTCGGTAGCATTAACAGATAAGGCGAGAGAGAAAGAGCGCAAACAACTC
Source organism: Sphaerophoria taeniata (assembly GCA_943590905.1). Taxonomy (NCBI): domain Eukaryota; kingdom Metazoa; phylum Arthropoda; class Insecta; order Diptera; family Syrphidae; genus Sphaerophoria; species Sphaerophoria taeniata. The sequence continues at coordinate 269,794,447 of OX016540.1, forward strand.
AAAACATGATTTATTGCTGACCTTGTTACATTAAGCCCTTCCACAATATGTCTATTTCACTTTCTCGGCCATTACAATTTTCGTAATGGGCAAATGGGTGTTTTTTTCTTCTTTCTTGAACCTTGTATTGCTCTCAATATTATAAGAAGGGGAATTTTCACAATCACAAATGGTTGAATTGGTATGAAAGAGACAAACAACTGCTTGCGTCTCTGTCAGATAAACTGAAAATTGCCTTTTTAGTTCTGTCTCTGTTGCGTGTTGCCCCAGTTTGTGTTCAATTCATTCTGAAAGGGGAATTTTAATTTCCCCTCAAAATTATAGCAACATAATGGATGAATTTTATAGTTCACTTGAGTGCTTCAGTGAAATAAACTCGAGTGGATTTTGAAATAATTCACGCCTCGAGCAGGACTCACAGACAGACAGACTCAAACAAGGAGCCCAATGAAATGAGATTTATGCCTGGTCATAATAATTAATCCCGATGAAACAAGACAAGGAAGGGAAATCGGAAATTCTTGTGTTTTCTTTTCAGGTGCAGTCGAAAAATGCAATTAAAATTTTATTCCCAAATAAATGTCAAATTTTAAAGGGATTTACTTATTTAATTGGAGAATCGCCTTCGGTGGTGGTAAAAGGGTAATTTCCCGATTCGAAGATGGATTAAAAGTTAGGACTTGGGGATATTTATTGCATTTATTAGTTTTATGGTTTTTGTATCGATATCAATATCGATAATAATGATTGTGATGCGAATTTTATGTCCTTGAGAGTCGGCGAATTGTGGCTTCGAATAATTGGATTCTGATTTATTTAAAATAAGAAAAAAAGAAAGGAAAAGAATGCTCACACGGAGCGCTGGAGTAATCCAAGGCCTTAGCAGGAAATGCTTCCAAGACCTATCGAAATGAATTTATGTTCGATTGTCGACAGTTTCTTTCTGAATTTCAATGAAGAGTTGAAAAACACGTTGGAAAATGCATCGCATAATAAATTTCACTGAAACCCGATTCCGTCGTGAGTATACCCTCGCCCAATCCGTCGATAGTTTCAAATAACTCTTATTATCGATTCTCATTCTCGAACAGTGTTTCTGCTATTTATTGGGGGATTGGATTACACCGATTAAATTAACATATTCGGTCTGGGTTCTTGGACCTTTTTTTTCTCAGTTCTTCGGACAACAACGAACAGAACTGAGTTTTAATTTGTGATTTAAGTGTTGTGTAGCACATTTGAATGAAATATTGGAGAGAAACTTGTTTAAATATTTTTGTCTGTTTTCTTTTTTAATTTCTTGTTGGCAATTAAATTCGAAAATAATTAGCAATAATTATGATTTAGAATAATTTAATTTATTTAATCCAGACTTTGTGTCGGTACAACGCAAACCCTTAACTCAAATCCTGAGTTATTGGATAGAAATACTCTTCTGTTGGGTAATTTAAAATTCAAATAATTTTTTTGGAATAAAAAAAGGAACAGAATTAGCATTCTATAATTAAAGAATTTTGAATTTTTAACATTTTGAGGTATTTTCGTGCATAAATCAAATAATTTTTCTATTTTTAAAGAAGAAGGAAGGTCTTGCGTTGGAGTTTATAAATGTGTAGGAGCAGTGTCAAAGGTTTTTTCGTTTTTTTTTCGGTCTTAGCAATTGTATTGTCCGCCCGCCCGCAAGTTTTTGAATAGGTTTATCCTTAGCATGCCAGAAAGACAATGTAAAAATAAGAGAGGTGTTTTGAAATGTTGCGTTTATGTAAGTATCGGTCATGAATTCCCAAAAGTTACATTCTCGTAAAACGGGGAAAACAACCCATTTCTGTACCTACTTACTTGGGAGAACGAATGAAGTTAGACTCAAGGAAAATATGATTGGCATTCCTATACTAGCATGACTATACTGACTATAGGTATTGCTATTCAATGCTTCTAGGAGACACCACACAGGAAACCCTGTTGTTACGTGGACGTAAGAAACTAAGAATTTTAAAATTTTTGTCACCAATCGTAATAAGAACCATTCTTTGAAAACCCTCTATATGACACAATTCCATCAGCCATAGATTTGGGAATGTTACTCAATCTTGGTTTGTAGACACAAGATAAATGCAGCTAAGGGCAGACAAATTTCATGCAGAACCAAGCATTTGATTGTTCCTAACGAACTGGTTAGTGATGCACAATCTGCGAATTTGGGGTTTTCAGTTTAAATGGTCCAAGTTCCACTCTTTCTTACATAGGTATAGGTACAGTTGTTAGAGTTGCTTACTCATTGTAAATTGTACTTTAAATCAAATTGAAATACATTTGCTTATCCTTTCTTCCGTTTCTTTTCCAGAGCCCGACTCTGATGGACTTTATCTTGAGGATAGAAAGATGTAGTAAATTATCAAAAGATAATTTCATTACAAACGAGAAAAAGAGTTGCGAAAACCGGATAACGAACGGCTCGAGTTTTTTTTTTATCAGAAGTGATCTCTGGAAAGATGAACTGAAATTGATCTCGCTATGTCCTAGATACGGAATTTTTCAAGTTAATCCTGGCCTTACTGCAATTTCATTTTCTTGAAAGTAATCATAATAACATAAATGCTCCAATTGCTTAGTCATAAAGAGAGCTTTAGAAGAGTTATTCACCGATTTCTTTTTAGATACCTATTGCCGCCGCGCGCCGCACAGTGTGGGAATTCGGACATCTAGCGGAATTAAATTAATAACGCTTGTGATTTGAAGTTTTTGATAAATGTTTTTTTCTTAGTTAAGTGCAAAATACCCATGAAATGATATGTAATAGTTATTTTTTTCTTATTTGGCCGAAGTTCTTGAAAAATGAGTCACAAATCCGCCGTTTTTTCACATTTTTGAAATTTATTTTTAAAGTTTTTATTAATGCCCGAAATTGATAACTGGCATTAAAACAAGCAAAAAATTGTATCAGGAGGGGGTCATCTCCCTCCGTTTAAGTGGGAGGGGCATTTTTCGAAAAACTTGGTTAAATAAAAAAAATGGTTTGTAAAAAGCGATGATAAGTGCCCACCATAATTTGGTATAGTTTTTCTGGAAGCTAATATACTACTGTTTCTTATTCATTATAAATCATAGGTCTAAACAGCGCAGTCTTCTATAAATTCAATTTTAAAGTCGAAACTTTTGTAAAAAAAAAATTATTTTCCTTATTAAGTGCAATTTTACTCTTCATTTTCTCATATTAACTGGCACTTTTTTTCTATCTTTAATGCTCTTATAAATTTGGAGTCAAAAACTGAAAATTGCATGTCAAAACCTTTTAAAGTGATGGAAAAGTTAAAAAATGTATGTGTCAAAAACACCAAGAAACTGTTTTTTTCATATTTAAAAATTAAGATACCTTAGCCATGATTTCTTACACGGAAATTGTTTTTATTTTTAGCAAATTGCATAAACACAAAAAAATACATATAGGTACAACTTAAAAACGAAACTCTTAAAGTTCCACAACCTCAGGTTCTATACTGTTCCTTTTTTTTGGAATGCTTCTTAAGCCAGCAATATATGGGTCTGAGGTAATTAGCAGCCAGTGAATGAGGTCTGTCATTGTGTCCAGTCTAGATGTCTTGTAACTATGATCTACCTACCATCCAAATTTCAAGTCTGTAGCATAAGAAATTAATTTTTTCATACAAGCTTACGAAAGGCCTTAGACCCCTTTAATCCGGCCCTGTGTTAAAATATTTTGTTGGATATCGTTTTGTAACTATGATCTACCATCCGAATTTCAAAACTGCAGCATTACAAATAAAGAACTTTCATACAATTTTACGACAGGCCCTAGAGCTAAGAACCCTGAGTCGGTCCCTGTCAATAAAAAATAATTAAGTTTTTAAACTATGTTTGCCTATACTCGTTTGTATATATCTATATTCACATATAAGTAGATCATATTGCAGCAATAACATTTTTTTTCTCTTATTTAGCTTGTTCCGGATCATTTTTTGACTCGTTAGCTATGGCGAAAAATGACTTAAATTTACAGGCGCGCAAAAACGCGCAAAATTTTTTGATAGTTTTAAAAAGTTAAGATGTCAAGCTTTGCAGTGAACCTAATTTCAAGGCGGAACTATGTGGAACTTAGCGTTTCTGATCCATTGAATGTAAAAATACCTACTAAAATACACATTTTTTAACTTTATCCGCCACCAAAAATGTGTTATAAGAATGAAACTATATAAATTAACTTATTTTAATATTATTTAGTATACATTTAATTAGAAAAAAATAAACTTTCACCAAAACACGCACTACACGTATCAAAAATAATAAAGTTCGAAGTGACCAGTACAACCAAATTAGAACAAAGATTATCACAAACTGCTGCATCCATGGCTCATTTTTTCTTTGTTAACATAATTTTTTTCCCAAAATTTGTTTCATATCGTTCAATCCACTATTTAAGCTTTACGAAAAACCGGTTTTGCTATCAATTGCAGCATATCATTTTTTGAATAAAATGACGCTAGATGTGCGAATTCCCACACTGTCGCCGCCCGCCGCCGCCGGCGGCCGGCGTCGGGTGTGGGACATATCGTTGAATGAAAAATACTTTTATTTATCTAGGTATAGGTACTTATTTCAAATTAGAGTAAGCCAATTTAAGGTTGAAAGTCAATCAAGGATTGTTGTTATTCTCTTGCATATTTTGAACAGTTTTGAATATTTATTTTAGCAAAATAATTATTTTTCATTCTTTGAAAATTCTGTTTCCTTCCTGGAGGCAATGGGCGAGACTTTAAGGCTTAGGTAGGTAGGTATACCGTATACCAAAAATTTAGTTTGAGGCAAATTATTTATGTTACCGTTGCGCCGTTATTAACATTTTGCAAATTTAAAATTTGTAAGGGATATGTTGTGAACAAAAACTCCAGACCCAACCGTAGATATTTTTATGATCCTTTTATAATTAAACATTTTTTTGTTTTTGTTGTGATTAGATAAAGCACTGAAGATAAGCATAATCATTAGTGGTGTCAATGAAGATTTTTTTCAGAAAGTCCTCAGAAACAGCTTGGATTTGGATTTGAAAAAAAAAAATCCAGATCCGAGCTGTTTCTGAGGTTTTTCTGAAAACACCCTTTTTTGAGCTTCATTGACTCCACTATATTAAGTATTTGCAAAAAGTTTAAACAACATGTTTTCTTGTAATTATCTACTGCAACTAAGCCGATCAAAATGATATAGGAATATATAAAAATAGAAGTATGAGTAATAAAAGTAATGCCAACGGATGATCTTCTTTTGGTCGGGGGAATATTGATGAAATTTCGAGTCAAAGAGAAGAAAGGTAAGACCCACACTGTTGGTATTATATTATAGATCTAAGGTTCTTTTGTGTTCCAAGATCCATGAATCAAAGAAAGAAACAGTAGGTAAGACTCTCGTATAATAAACGCAACAACTATATACATATCTAATCAATTTTAAGCTAAGTTTTTCGAAGATCTTCCAATATTGGCCAATTTTCCGATACAAATCTTCTCCAATTTTCTTTCAAACACATAATTTTTTTCTTAAAAATGACAAAACAAAATTGAATTGGCAGACAATTCTCTATCAAAAAATTGGCCAACTCCCGACTTCTTCCAATCGTGTGAACCCGTCTAAACACAACATTATTTGTATGACGGTTGTCGACTATAAATTGATTATTGGATACTAGCGACATCGACCAATTTTTAATTGGAAAACACTCTTGTTTATTTGTAGTTCAGAAGAATTGGAAAAGAAAAGTATTTATTTGTTTGAACAACGAAAATGGATAGAGGGTTGCTAGAACCAGGAATGAAGTTGAGAAGGCTTGGACGCATGAGCTACTTAATTTTACAGCTGTTTTGAGAGATCGAGACCAGGCGATCGATGTTTGTGGGATGCAGGTTGTTCAGCTTCCCAAAAACATAATGTGGCAAGAAGTTGGTTTAGGACGTCATTGGGATATCCGTCAACAAATGTTAATTCAAATGGGCCAGGGACCAAGCGACAATGTATCGATCTCCTGCAAGTTTTTCAAGCCTATGCTGTTCTTAGAAAAAAAAATAAGCTCTGCAATCGACCGAATCAACATCATCCCAAGAACTGTTAAGTTTGTTAGTTTGGCTTTTTGACATGACAAGAAAAATGTCGTTAGAGGTGATGGAAAAAATATGCACCAACAACGCAAAATTGATTTTTTTGGAGAGTAAGTATGTTACATCCGAGTTTTATGCACTTCCAGAAGACCAAAGCAATTATTTTAGGTCTGGACTTAGAAATGTTTCTTTATTATTTTTATTTAATTATTATTTATTTAAATACCTATTATATTTTTATTATTTTTTGCCACTCTTATTCACCTTCTTCGAGAAATTATGATTTGAATTCTTCATGTATATCCCTGGCTTCAATAATAATCAAATGGCTAAAGTTGCTTGCTTTGCAAGTTGCGCATTATAACTAAAGGCCCAACCACAATTGCTTAAGTGAACTTAAGCTTATGTCAAAAAACCGGACGAAAATTTCCTTAATTAAGCAAAATAAGTAGGCTTAGAAGGCCAAATTGTCAAATTCACTTAAGCAACGAGCGAATGAAACCGCACTACAGTAAAATTTGAACAAAATCAGACCAGGCAAAAGATTTTCGATTTTCGAACGAGGAGGACAACGTAATATATTTTACAGAACACTTGGCTGTGCTTAAAACTAACAATTCGTTTTTAACGTTGCGCATTAAAAATAAATTTCTGCAGCAATGAATGTTACCTATTTTTTCGGGTGCTCTCTGCCTTCTGTTTTCAAAGCAAAGTTGAGGCGCTCAGTGCCCAAACGGTTTGCCAGAATGTTAAGCTAACTGTGAAAAGCTCTTTGTTTTTTATGCGAACTCAAAAAAAAAATATCGACGCCAAAATGGCCTAAGCCACTTAGGCCAAATAGAAATCTAGAAATAGAAAATCTATATGTTGGTTAGGCCAACAACGCATTCTTAAATTTATCAAGTCAAGTAAGCCGGCATTCTAATTTTGGAGAATATTTTCATAAAGCTTATTTTGAGAATGCTCAAAACCGACGGAAGGACGGATTTGATGGACTAAATTGTAAGTTGTTACATTCCCAGTTGGCTTGTCAATTTGTGGCTTACAATACTATTAATATGGAACCTCACAAAAAAGTCTGTCATGACAATTTGACTGCATCTCTTTAAAATTGTTTACTTCGACACGAGTTGCAAGTATTGTTACGTTGGAACAAACGTATGTATCTGTAAGCGTGTGACATTAACCATATTTTTGCCAACAATCAACCCAACACCCTGGCTCTTCCTGAAGGCTCCTGGCTCTAAAATATGGTATTTTCCAAAAAGTGCCTTTTCTAAAAAATTGTTACCTGTAACCTGTCCATGACCACTGCTGGTGCACATCTCACTTTTGTGGGTGCAAGCAAACTGCGAAATGTTGGAACAAGTTTTTACGTTGCAAAATATTTTCATCGGATTATGACAAACATACAAAAGGCTTATGCTTTCTTTTTGTTTCTATTTTTTTCTGTTGACGATTGTCGTCTGCCTGTTAATGTGTGTTGCAAAATAAAATAATAAAATAAATTCTAAAGTCACTTTTGCGAAGGATTATGATCTCTCGGCGATGCGATGTTGGTTTTATGGAATCTCAAAATTCTGAAGGCACAAAAATATGTGCACCTACAATCGTATCGCCTGCACAGGTAGATAGGAGCTCTGCCTCTACCTACCTGCAACATATAACAATCTAAATGCAGACCAAAAGGTGTATTTTGAAAATAAAAACAAAAAAGGACACATACATAAAATGTACAATTTTGACATTTTACAATCCTTGCCTTGCTTTGGTTTTCGGGATAGGAAGTCTCTCATAATACTTTTTGAGGACAATCTTCGGGTAGGTATTCCTACATATAGATGGAAGAGGCATTGTTATAAATGTTTTGAAATTGTCATTTGCTTGTTGACTATAGTGCGGCCGGCTTAATGTCCTCTACACATTTATGACACTGAAAGGAGGTTTTGGGTTTTAGGTATAGGCTTAGCTTAGAGACCTTATAGCCAAACCATTGAACACAACACAGAGAGAGATTGAGAAGGATTTAGGAGTAAACTCCTTAATTGGATTAGCAGGAAGAGGCATAACGATTTTAAAGGTCTTCCTTTACTGCTGGGATGCTTTTGTTGATGTCCAATGTCCATGGCAAAGAAGATAACCAAAAACCAAACATCAACGAAATCGTGGAATGTTGCTATAGAGCGACAGAATGAGAGATAAGAAAAATATTAAAATGACCTTGTCCGTGGCTTATGCCATAAAAACCAATAAACATTTTCCCACTTCATTTGGCATTTTTTCGACGGACCTTAAAATAATATCTGAATATTTTTGTTGATGGTTTTGAAAGGGATGATGAAGAAGATCGAAGAATTTTGAAGGAGGCGGTTAGAGGAGGCGTTTGCATTTTTAATCCGAATTGGCTTTGTTTTGTGGTCGAAACGCAGTCGGAGTTGATTTCCTTCAATTAAAGTACCTATACGAATGTGGATGTCTGCGAAGAGGACTCGTTTTCGAGAAAAAGATTCAAAATGTTGATACACATGTTGATTGTTGAGTGCTTGTGTATCTGATGTTAGATTGAATTGAAGAAGAAACATGATTGTTCAATTTTAAACGATATTTCTGTGGATATAGGCGGATGGTTCGATTCCCGTCGGCAGTTTGCATTTTGATTTCGACGCAATTGTCAGAGGAGATCATGAAAAGTGAGGTGTCTGTGCGTGAACGTATTTGATATTTCTATTTCCCTTGATTAAAATATTACGAGGTAGATGAACGGGAGCAATGCATTAAACTTATTTTTGCAATACAAGCATTTAAATTTGGTGACAACATTCTGTCGAAACATACTCAAGTCACGAATTTAATTAGCATTAATAATATTTGCTATGCAGGTATGAGTATCTACCTGCTCGAAAATTCAATATAATGATAAGTGCTTTGATAAATTTGCCATTTAATGTGGTTATACTTTTGCTTTGTATTTTTTCCGTCGTGGAATTTGCTTTTAATTCAAAAGTCCGATTGAAAAGTTGAGGTAAACTGCTTGACCACCGCTGCCCAATTTTTGTGTATTTTGGGACCAAACTGCAGTTGTATCACATCAGAATCCGAAATGCTATAGGAAAAGAGCTCCGAAAACTCAGGAAGATAGACGGTGATTTGTGAGTGGAAAGAAATTGCATTATGTTCTTATTGCACGTCCTTACCAATATCGGACAGGGTGCTGATTCTAGTACTTCTCCCTACTGATGAGTCCAGATTTGCCTGAGATGATATGCCTGCATGTAACAGACGCCCCGTGCCAACAAATTTCCATCCCTCACGATGTGCTGCTAGATATTTTAGCTGTGGCCACGTTTTTTTCCGAGAGTCTGCTTCTGCACCCTGAGGATTCTATTCGAGTGTATAGCTATGTTATCGTTAGGTTTCCTCAGTGTGTGAACAATTCATCGCCATTTTCGCTTTTTTATGTCAGCATCCCATAGCTCCTGACTAATCCGACGCCACAATTCGTGATTGGATATATGGTTTGTGGCCAATGAATCTTTAGGATGTAACGAAGACTGCGACTTACAAAAGCCTACAACCTTTACGAGATGTTAGCCGAGGCTTTCCAGGTTTCGTAGGCAAACGGAATTAAAATTGGATTCGAAGAATTTCAACTTAGTCCGTAAGGAAGTTTGACTGGATTTCCAAGTAGGAAGATCTTTTGATCAGAGCTTGAGTGTTTCTGCATTTAATATTTTTTTTCAGCTACATAACAATAATATCACGAATAAACTTTTTTTTTTAGCAGAATGTAGGCACCATCATTGAAGAACAACATCAGAAGGGAAGGAAGAAGTTGGTGGTATTGTGGGATTTCACATTAAAATTGTTGCGTTTATTATGAGAGGTTCAACTACTGCTTCTTTGATCTCCTTCCTTCTGATTTTTGGCATAGTGCATAGATGACAAATCTTCTTTCTATAGAAAACATCAAACTTTAAATTTCACCGTCACCTACCACCCCCGACCAAAGCGACATCATGCGTTGATATTTTGTTTACTCCTTTTTCAAATATCCCTCCATTTGTCTACGAAATTTTGTCTAACATAATTTTGTTTAGCTTAGTTGCACGATAGGTAGGTAATTACAAAAAACATGATTTTTTAAATTTTCCGCAAGAACTTCATGCTTCATATCTTGAGTGGTTTATCAAATCATAACAAAAAAATGTTTTTTATTATTATTATAAAAATTGCATTAATTTAGCTTCGGTTGGCCGTTGGGTAGCAACGTTTAAAGTTTTTGTGCTTAAACGGCGATGACGCGACGGCTTGAAAGCTTTATAAATAATTTCGTCAAACTCAATTTTTGCTATGTATAAGATTTAAAATCGGGTCCACTGTCTCCTAGAAGGAAACAGAGTTTTCGAAGGTTGAAAAATAATTATAATCCAGTCATTTAAGGCTTTGCTGGGTGGCCCGCATTCGAAAGGTCCAGTTTTCGATGACTTTGGCGCATAAATCAGACTGAATTTGACCGATGGCATCGATTAAGTTGTTGTTGAAAGCCATAGTGGTTTTTGGCTTATGAAATCGCAACTGAAGATTTTTATATGAAAAATAAAAACGGTTAATTTTAGAGAAATACGCTTCCACCATTTTTTGGATAATTTCAAGACCAACAATTCGTCCTTGACCATTATTGACCTCCGGGCAATATGTCGCGAAATATTCACGAAAAATTGAATTTCGTGACCTTTTGACCACCATAACTTTTTTAGCCGGGATGATATCAATTAGGGTTCCCAACTGTCCTCCTTTTTGGAGCACAGTCCTCCTTTTCACTTTTTTGTCCTCCTGTCCTCTTAAGCTTTTAAATGTCCTCCTTTTTTTAAAATGAAAGGCATGACGAAAGAAATAGAGAAACACTTCATCTTATTAGAGCTGAGATATTGATAAATATCAATATCTGCGTTTTATTATCACAATGATCCATATCGGATCATTGAATTATATCGCTGGTTGACCTCGTTAGAACTTTTGGGGTGTTTTCCACAATCACTAAACAACTGTTTTTGCAGTACCTCGTATGTATCAAAACTATTCTGAAATTAAAACACGGAAAGGACCTCGTATGTATTTGCCTCAATTTATATTCCTTGTAGCTAATTAACTATAAAAGATTTTCAAAAAACGTATATCTCATTGTTTTCCTGAGAATAAATACAAACCAAAAAACAACACTTTGAATTATATTAAGTTTAATATTTTTCGACTAAATCTTAACAGAAAAAAAAACGACTCAAAATCTCACTTTTGAAACTAACGAGGTACTGTATTTTCATTTTACAAAGATTTTTTTCGAGGTTTTGTATTTTCAAATTTTCTAATGCCAAAATGTGGCTCTGATTTGTGTGCATTTTTTTAGCCTAATTTCCAAAAAGTGATTTTTTCTTCTTACGAGGTCCTTCCTTAGAATCAGCGATATGTGAAACCGTTGACTTATTATACTTATATATACTTATTATATAGTAAGTCAATGTGTGAAACAAAAAATCGAAATCCTGTTTTTAACTTGGATCAGTTTTTTGTGATCCAAAAATTAGTTCTTCTTCCGCACACAAGTTGAAATGCAAACGTATAATTTCAATAAAAACCATGCTGCCACTTTCACACATTTATTATCCGGGAATGAGATATTTTTCAATTACATAGCAAAAGCTGTACATTTTTAACAAAGTGATTTTTCACTTGAAAAACAACAGAATAATCGTTCAACAAAATTATCGTAGGGCAACTCAGATGTAACTGACGGAATGAATATGTTTCAAACAGCTGCCAAACGTGAAGTAATAAGTAAATTGATGATAGAAAAAACAGCTAATAATAAAAATTCTTGCAGCGAATACTTTGATTCTGTTAAGAATGGTTAGGATTTTCTTCGCCAACAAAAATATAAGTTTAAGAAATAAAGATAAGCTTCCAAAGCTAAATGTAAAATCTTTTATATTATTTAAATTTTATATGTATAAATATGTTAAAACTTGAAACGAATCAAAATCATTTATTTTAAAAAAAGCTTACACTTACAAAAAAATAAAATGAAATATGATTACTGGTTCATATTCTAAAGTAAAAAGTAGGATTTCAATTTGTTGTTGTTACACATATAAATCATTGATCTGATCTGGATCATTGTGATAATAAAACGCAGCTATTAATAAAGCAAACGTTTTTGTGACGTTTTGTTTTTTATTCTGAAAAAATACTGTCCTCCTTGGTTTCCAAACAAAGTTGGGAACCCTAACTCACACCTTACGGAAAAAAATAATGTAGAAACAACTTTCTACACTTCTCTTACAGAACGTTCTTCTTGCTTCAAAACAATCCTGGTTTCGCCCTTCCCACAGCAGTACATCAGCACTCTTGGAAGTTGTTGAACAGGTGCGTAAAGCGTTGGATGCCAACAAAGTTTCATTTTTGGTTCTCCTAGATTACTCTAAGTCTAAGGCGTTTGACACACATCCTGTGTCAAAAACTTTTAAAAATTTACAATTTTTCTTCTGACGCAGTTAAACTTATTTCCTCTTATCTCGGCCAGAGATGTCAAGCGGTTGTACTGGGAAATAAAATTTCAAATTTTATGTCTAAATCTAGCGGAGTTCCACAGGGTTCAATTTTGGGTCCATCACTTTTCTCGATTTACGTGAACGAAGTACCAAAACTTTTACGCCACTGCGATGAGCACCTCTTTGCTGATGACCTCCAGCTAATGAAAAGATTGTGTTGATGCAATTAACGAGGATCTGTTATAGATTTAAAATTGGTCAGTAAAATGTGGTCTTACTTTAAATTCACTCAAAAACAAATGCCTCGTTATTTCTAAAAAGCCCGTGGGCTTGGCCGGTTTTCCAGATATTCTTGAGACTCAAAAATAGAATTCGTGGATACCGCTTAAAATGTTGGTATTTGCTTTAATAGAAGCCTAAGCTGGAACGACCATATTAATCAAACTGTTGAGAAAGCTTATGGAGCTCTTCGATTATTGTGGCCAACAAGAAAGTTCATCCCATTAGATACTCGAAAAATGCTTCCAAAAACACTTGTAGTGCCCATTCTTACATATGGCCGCGAAATTTGTTGTAAGCTTGATAGTTTCAGTCAAAGAAAGATGAATACTGTGTTCAATAACGTTGCGCGCTATATTTTTGGTCTTAGGCGCTACGATCATATCTCTCAGTTCTCCAAAAGTATCTATGGCATCTCCTTTGACAACTTACTTAGGCTCCGAACTCTTATTACGCTCTCTAACATTATCCGTACGCGTCAACCTTCATACCTGTATATGTTCCAGTTCTCGCTTTCAAGACGATAAAACCAAATCATTATTCCCCGGTTTTCATGTTTAACGTCCGAGCGACAGTTTTTTATTAATGCTGCTCGTTTGTGGAATTCCCTACCACAACATGTTAGGAGTGCGAACTCAGTAGGGAAATTTAAGAAAAATGTCTTTTCGTACTATTCCTTGTCTTAGTTGGTCTTAGTTAGAAAGCAGCAAAACCAACATCAATCAGGCGATTGTCTCTGTCACGTCCTTAATTTAAACTTAATTAAGTGGCCATAAATAAATACAAATACAAATAAAATACAAATACAAATACAGCTTCCGATTCATCCTTATGTGGAAAAATATCATGCGGAACCACAAAAGCAGAGTCCGTAGCTATGGTGCTTGGAGATCAAGCTTTGGAATGTGTTTTGCGTTCTTTAAAATAAATAAAAATAAACACACCAAATCATAAAAACAGATAAAATGTTTCCAATATGCGTACAATTTTTCTCAATACAGAATGGTATTGAAAACAAATTTTTGGATTTCATAGAAAACCCCGACGAAACCGCAGCCGGTATGTTTAATATGATAAAGGGTTGTTTTGATAGATATGGTTTGTCGTTCCAACAAGAAGTAGTGTCTGCTTTTAGTGCAGATAACACTTACTCAAATTTTTTTGTCACTTTTTTTTATTGTAAAAAAAATACTGTCCTCCTTCCTTTCCAAACAAAGTTGGGAACCCTAATATCAATGTCGATTTTTCACATCCTCATAACTCATAACAGCATCGTAATAAAAGTGTATACAAAAATTCAGCCTACTAGGAATTTTTCCGCAGATTGGGATTTTAAATTACTAAAATGAATGGACTATTATTTTCGTAGCATAAATATTAAAAATAATTCAAACTATTTGCAAGAAAATAACAACAATCCTTAACTTGACCTTTAAATTGATATAAACTCTGGGGGGTTAGTTAACTGCGGCTTATGAAATTGGTAAGTGTGTTTCGGCTGGTGGAAAAAAGGATATGTGTGGTCTTTCGGTAAAAATGGTGAAAAGATATAATTACAAACATTTAAACAATTATATTTGTCAACCAGCTGAGTGTAGGTACGTCTTTATGACGAATTCCACGTCAATCGCACGTCACAGTTTACGATGTTGACTTGACCAAAATCGTTTCTAGATAGTCGCTAAGTCATTCAGTAATTGATTCTGTAATATTTTTAGAAGTGCAATAACGAAAAAGGCCAATTGTAACTCAACAATAGGATATGCTGCTAAATGCTTGTCAATCGACTATAGTACCTAACCTGACTACCTTCACGCTTCACACATTTGACTGATTATAGCTGCTCTCAGTCTCAACAAATAATATTTTTCCGTACAATATAAGTATCTACCTAATGCTAGATATCGTCGGTCAGTGAAACCAGAAATGTGTGTAATTCCATACCAAATTTTACAGGAGAACAAAAAGAAAACTTATTTCAATTTTTTCCACGACACGATGTCAATTTAAACATTTTGCAACTAGAAAAATAAAGTTATCACTTTTTTGAAAAGGCCAATTAAAAAAAATTAATAAAATGGGGGTTCCCGGTTTGAGGGATAATTCGCTCAATTCTAACAGGTGGCATTGAAATTTTACTTTTCTGGTTTCACCAACGATATGTTTGTGTTTAAACTTTAAATCTGATGTAAAATAATTGTTGCTCATTGTAGATTTTTGACAAATTGCGCCGCTCAAATCTATACTTACCTACCTATTTTTATTTTAGGGCGATTCTTATGAAATTCCTGGTCCATCTTGCCGGCGGCGGCGGCGGGCCGGGCGTGACGGTAACATAAATAATTTGCCTCAAACTAAATTTTTGGTATATATGTACCTACCTACCTAAGCCTTAAAGTCTTGCCCATTGTCTCCAGGAAGGAAATAGAATTTTCAAAGAATGAAAAATAATTATTATTTTGCTAAAATAAATATTCAAAACTGTTCAAAATATGTAAGAGAATAACAACAATCCTTGACTTGACTTTTAACTTTAAATTGGCTTACTTTATTTTGAAATAAGTACAGATAGCTACATAAAAGTATTTTTCATTCAATGATATGTCCCACACCCGACGCCGACGGTAAATCGATGCAATTTCGCTCAATCACCTGCGTTGTCGTTGTCTTCCTCAACTAAAAATTCCTTCAGGTTAAGATTCAAAGACTTTCTGGGATGGATGTTGGACCTCGACTCTTCCGGCTAGATTAATGCCGTGCCGTCTGCGAAAAAAACTCCTTATTTTTGAAAAAAAAGTTGGCTTTAGTTCAACGTAAACAAAACCCTCCCTCACGATTCCATGGTACCATGAAAGCCATACACTTTGTAGACAAATTTATTAAAATCAATCATTCTTTCTATCATAGCGACATCACTCACTTGTCACTTCACCCCCTTCCCCTTATGAAAAGAAAACAAAAATCAATAAAATCGATTACCACAAAATTTAAGGCCTAGGTCATAAATAAAAATTAAGAATTTAAAGGGTGCTATATACTTACAATATTCTCCACCCGCGAAATCGAAAAAATGACAAGAAAATAAGCTAGAAAAGTGGTTCCGTCCATTCTCTGTCAGTCATTATCATTAAGCCATTCAACACAGAACCTCATCTCTCGTGCAGTCGCCAAAAATTGGTCCAAAAAAGCCTACTCCGACTCCCGTGTGAACAGCTGAAAGCCTAGTCGTCTGATGTAGTGAATGGAAGAGCCACCACCACCACCACCAATATTATTGTTTGGTGGCACGGCCAAGGCCCGCAGGATCCCAATGTGTAAAGTCTGCCTCAATTGACCATGGATGCTGCGACGCGGCACGGTGCCACCACCACCATCGCCACTGAAAATGAATAATAGCAGCGCACCGTTTTGCACTTTTGCGCTCGTTCATTAAATCCTTTCATTGGGTCCTATTTGGTGATGGTGTTTGTGCCCCCACCCCATCGCGATGACACATTAGCCAAGAACAAAAAACGGCAAACAGACCCAGAAGGACAAGTTATTATCCTTATGAATTTATCAATTGGAAATCTTGCAAAACTTTCGACTCTTTAAAATGTTCCCAATTCCGGTTGCATATACCAAGCTCGAGCACCGACACAGACAAGAACCAAAAAAACACTCACCTCCACATGAACACGAGGAGAACAACAAAACAGGGCGCAAGGTTGTTGATTCTGGATGAATAATTGCTGTATGCTGCCTGCTTACCAAAAATGGGAGGACTGAACTGGAATACAATAATTTTTTTTCCACTGCTCTGCTCGTATTTTGTATTTTATTTTTGCCGGCAACAACAACATCGACTATGACGACGACGACGACGGTAACAAAACTGCATGTCATCGTCGTCATTGAGGCCTGTCAGTTACAGATTTGTAGGACACGTGAAAGTTTTTGGGATTTTATTGATTTTTTAACGTTTCAATAAATTTTTGTCGAATCTGGGAGGTTTCATGCTCAAATAAGTTTTTAAAGCGTTTAAAAGTTTATGGCAAAATTTTAAGAATTTATTTTTATTTAAATCGCTTATCCCGGAGCTTGTTTAAGCTTTCCATAAGCATCAAAATGTCGTTCTTTCGTCATATTACTTACTTTACTTAATAAGGACGTGCCGTTTGCTTTCTTTGTGTAAAAATATTCTTGGCGGTGTTTTTTTTTCGTTTTTGGGAACAAAATACGTGATAAACATTTTAAATCCCAAAACAAACTAATATAAATTTCAATAATCGTTTCTCGTAAATTTTGGCAAAATGAAATTATGTTTTCAATGTAGGTTTTGGTTTGGATTTAGGAGGTAGCTTGAGCTGGGTATGGTACCAGCAGCCGCAGCCCGTGGGCCGTAGGCAGTACAAATCATAAGTCTTTTTCCTTTTTTTTTTCTCTCTTCAGTCTTCGACTTGGTCGTGATTTGTTTTTTAACAATTTGTTCGCTGGGTATGAATGATCACAATATTTTCGAATTAATGTTAAATTGGTGAGAAAATTGGTTTTGAGCATATTTTGTTGTTGTCGTTTTTTGAGTCTTTTTTGGACTTCTTGGTTCTTTCATTTTTTTTTTGCAGCGCGTATATTTTGTATTGGTTTTGGTACCTAAGTAACGATTAAAATTATGAGATTAGGAAATTGAATTAACAAATTATTGGATTTATCGGAGACAGGATGTTGACATTGTTGTAATTGGATTAGTAGGTAAGGTTTCGGGAGGACATTTTTTTTTGGGGAAACTCTCTTTGGCGAGTTAAATTGGAACAACGGAGAGTTTGAAAGAAAAACCTTTTGTAAGCAAGCATTTTAAATTTCGGCTCTGAAATTTGGGCTTGATAAAATTTTATGTCATCAAATCGGGAAGCTTTGAGTCATGCGATGCTCTTGAGGTAATTTTAAACAATTTTTGTGCATATTTCGGGTTGTATAGCGGCCAGCCATAGACAGAGCTATCATGGTTTTAAATGCACTCTGATTTCTGAGATTAATGGCCTCATAGATTTAAATAAAATGTTGTCAAACTGGTGTGATCTTGGTTGCTAAATGACGTCGCTGGTCGCTAGAACGTGATATTATGCAATCTCACGCTATATAGAGCAATAAAATGAATGTTTGCTTAGCTTGTTTTCTTTTGGAACCACATATCGACAAGTTATGGCTTTCAATAATGGCCGCCATAGGAATTCAATGCAAGATATCACAATGATAGACCTCACGTTTCGTATACGTATAATGGCAGGACTCAACGTGACACCAAACGGAAGTTTTAGCTGAACATTTGCCTTGTCTGACAGCTCAACAGCCTTAAAAAAAGGACACAAACAAAATTCATTTGTTTTTGGAAGGATAATGATGGCAGAGGTCGAACTGTCATTCAAAGCAAATTCTAAGCGAGCGACATCCAAACGCAGTCGAAGACCAAGCTGAAGCGTGTTTGTATTTTAGCCATAATGGCTGAAACATGCAGACACGCTTTAGCTTTGGTTTCGCTTGACGTTTACGCTATCTACTGTTTACGTCTAGGTAGGATACGTACGTACGTTTTGTACGTAATGTGAATCCAAACGGAAGCTGTAGTTCAAATATGCTGAACGTTTTAGAGCCCTACGACGAAAATGACAGATGAAATTTTTACGCACGACGAGTTTGACATTTCCGTTCAAAATTTCAGCTGTCATTTCATCGTCGGACGACGGGCGATGCATTCTGTTCAGCTCTTTGCTTTGTCTGACAACACAACAACTGTCAAAAAAAGACAACAAACAAAATTCTTTTTTTTTTAGAAGGCTGATAATCGTTGAGGGAGAAATGTCATTGAAGAAACTCGAAACATCATAACGTAACGTAAGAAATTAAATTAATGAAGTTCAAACCAGAGATAAGAGAGGAGATAGAAAACCTGAAAAATAAATAACCTATGAATCATGTGGTTCGTTTAGCCATCTAGAGGTCTTGACAAAGCTTAGTAAGCTTTTGCCTGGCAGTTCGGATAGTTCCTCTAGTTCATTAAAGAAGATGAAGACGATGATAATGAAGATGAAATTAATTCACATATCTCATTGCATTCAACATTTTCAAAGGTCTGAAAATAAAAGTAACGAACAAATTAGGTTTAACGTATCTTTCTGTTATCAAAACGGAAAAGTTCTTCTCTTCTCAGAAGCATTCCGTTTGTCAAAGTCAGTCCAATGGAAGAGTTTCAAAAGACTTCTGGCCTCTTCCGAATGCTGCTGGGGCCTGATTATGGGATTCGCGGTGGATTGTTTTCGATTCGACCTTTCAAATTCAACTCGCGTCGTTTTTCCTTATTAACGAACTCGCGGCGGAGCGAAAATTTATTTCTTCCAATATTCCAGTGGTTTGAATAAACACGCTCGCCTGTGAATCCGCCAAAAAAAAAGCAATTGGATTTCAACTCGCCAGCAAACATTATGACATTTCAAATTCGCATTCGAACTCTTCATAGCGAAAGCAATAATTGAAAAATGTCAAACTCGATAGCAAAAAGATCCGAGTCGAATCCCATAGGTAATCGGGCCCCTGGACTTTTCCAAATGCTTTTGAACGACCAATGGAAAACGACTAAGTATGTTTGAATAACTAAAGGGTTTTTTCAATTGGCGCGGGTAAAATTTTGCGCCCCGTGGCGGCCATTTTGTTTTGGTGACATCTGTCAAATCTTTTGTTTATTATTCAGTTGTTTATGTCAAATAATCATGGCAAGTTACACGATTGAACAGCACGTTCAAACGATAAATTTTTTTATCAAAATGAGTGTTCGTTGACACAAACGTTACGGGCATTGCGCCCATTTTACGCGTCGACTCTTTAACGTTTGGTGGCCAAATTTGAGAAGACCTGTTCAGTAAACAACCAGCCAACACCCGTACGTTCAAGGAACGCAAGAACGGCCGAGAACATCGCCGCATTCCGTGAAAGTGTACAGCAGAAACCAAGGCAGTCTATTCGTTGTCGTGCACAAGAACTCGGCCTTTCGCAGACTTCAACTTGGCAAATTTTGCGTCGGGACTTGGGCCTACACCCCTACAAGATCCAACTGACCCAGGAGCCCAAAGTTCATGACCATAGACAACGCCGTTTGTTCGCTGACTGGGCTTATTGAAAAACCGACATAACCAACTAACGTAATATTCATAGAAATAGAAATTAGGGTTGACCAAAATGGTTTGCAAAATGGGTGACATTTACACTTAAGTTACCTTATAGTAGTTACGTACTACGTACACCGAAGACTGGCGTAAAGTGATCAACTTCAACTGTTCCGAACGTATCAAAATAGAGATTTGTCAAGTCGAAATGTCACAAACTGTCTTTAGTCAAGGTACACTCATTTTGCTGACGCAGCAATGTTGGAAACATCTTAACCTTAGACCCATACCAGTGCCTGATCGAAGTTTCCTTCCGTCTGCGTTGTCAAACTCCAAAACAAACTACATAATCACATTCCTGTCAATCTCTAAGCTCACTCTCCACTTTCAATTGAAAATGTGCTTCTATTCTCCAATAATGCACCGCTTGTTGTTTTGTTTCCATCGCCATCACAAAGTCGATATCCAAAATAAAAACATCGCCGCGACGGACGGGGTGGCAATGACGAGGGCTAAGTTTACATAGACACAATAGGCGCCGGCAACAGAATTCAAATAAAATTCAACATATCGCCCATCGAATAATATAGATTTTCTCTTGTGTGTGTTAAAATAAATAAAACCGTAAAACGCATCGCAATTGATTTACGACTTTCTAACAGCACCACCCGTTATAGGCATTGCATGGCGTCGAAAAAGACACCAACAACAACAACGACGCGGCATTGCGTTATGCTGTCTCTATTTTGTTTACTTTTTTTGGCTTTTTTGACACCATTATGATGTATGGAATGCATGTGCGCCCACTTGTCAAATACGACAAACTTCAACCTCTCACTCCCCTGCACACACGAACTGCCTTATCCAATCTGTTTCAAAGTGATAAAGTCACAAAAATTTCGTTGACACCTGGAAAATTGATAGACTCCGTTTTGAGCGGCGGCGAAATGAATGCATTCAAATCCTCTTCCGGTTGATTCTCGCACATCGCACTCAATTTTAATTCTACGTTTTGTCAACAAAAACAAACAAAAATCTCAAAACACTTCAGTTTCCAATTTCTTCAACAAACCGAATTGTAAAAATAAAACCAGAACCGACAAAAAAGGTCAGGGCACATCATAATTCATCTGAAACCATAAAAATCGTTGACAGGGATTAGCCAAACATTAATCCTTTGTTGCATATATTCCATTTCTAGCGACATTTGTCTGCGTTACGTAGAAACAAAAAAACGTAACCGCACTCTCCAGGAAATTATATTCCTTTGGAAATTCCAAACTGCGATCCCGCACCGTCTGAGATCCGCATCCGCAGGTATGAACTAATCTGGCATTTGACAGTTGTGCGGGCAATCAAAACTGAGCGAATCAAAAAGTCATATAATATCGCACTCTCCCTTTCGTTCTAGCTAGGGAGGTAGCCTAGCCTGGCTAATGATTGATGGTGTGGTCTCATTTCTTGACAAAAGGTCTAACTTTTGCACACTTGCACTCGACGTCTATTTCTCCGTCAAACAAACACACAAAACTAAAAGAAAACTAATACCCATACACAGTCGCAAAGTCTGAACACAGCTGCAGATCAAATAGTGCAATTTTTCATTTTCAGCCAACCCGTTAGCTTTATTTTGCGTAGCCACTTCTCTTGTATTCGCCCCAAAAGAAGACCGTTTGGCTCCGCATAGGAGCTGCTCCGTCGCCAACACCACCACCAACGACAGCGTCTACGAAACACGTCAAGACGAAGACAAGGTACAAGGGCTTCACTTGGGAATCAGAAAAAAAAACAACACCAAAAACGTCAGTTTTTCCTAACTAACTTAGAGTGAGAAAGGGAGAACGCTTACGCGCGCAAAACACCAACTACCACTTGACACTCAGACTCAAGTGACGTTTCGCCAAAAACCCAACAACTAACTCAACTTTAAAACAAAACAAGTGAAAACCAAGAAGAAATATCTCTCCTTCATCTCATCGTTTACTCTGTTTGACTGATAGAATGACAACCTTCTATACCGACCAACGAGCGAGACAGCGAGAAGTGCAAAAACTTACTCCAGCACAAATCCAGCCCCAAAAATACTTTAGTTGAAATTCTTGGGCCCCACACACTTCTTCATGACTTTGTTGTTTTCCTCCTCAAAGTTTTTTTCTCCTCGTTTTTCTTGAGCGTATTAGTGGGGGATGGAAAAACGAGATGGAGGACAGTTCGTTGTGTTGTTTTTTTTTTATAGGAAAACTGTCAAAACAATGAAATGAGATAACACGAATATGTCACACATACAACTATCTCTTTCGCTGAGACAAAAACAAACCATAAAATTGACGGCAAGCACGTGCACACATGTGAACCTTTCCCAAAAATTATATGAAATATGAGCAAAACAAGAGAGCGAGAGAGTGGAGTGTTTTTTTTGTGTTGTGTTTATTCTGTCGTTGCTGGCAAACGGTTTTGTATAATGGCGATGATGAGAGGCTGGTTACACCTCTCGTATACGTCACACACGACACGTATAGCGAATATCAGTCAAAATTTTAAGTGTGTGTTGTAAATCATTTTTACTCTGGATGGATGATGGTTGCTTGCTTGCTCTGTTGCTGGCGTTCTGTTTTTTTGTTTTATGTGTGGAGCGGTAGAATTTGAGTGTGCGTTGACAATCGGTTGAATGAATGAATGAGAGATGATGATGATGACGACGACAAACATTTGAATTGGGATGGCTAACCCCCCACCCACAGAATAAAGAGTTGTTTTATTTTTCGTTCAACTCAGCGAAAACTCATTGGGCATTGGTGGTCGCAAATGGGGTGGGAAAAATTATCAAAAATCACTTTCTAATGCTTAAAACTATGGGAAATCAGATTTTCGATGCGATTTTTATGTACCGTTAGCCGTTTTCGAGATAAACAAACTTAGCGAAAAAGCTCAAAATGTTGCTGAAAACGAATGTGAATGAAATGTTTTTGAAATATCTCCTATTGACGGATTAAGCCAATGAAATGATATACATCCCACCGCACAGGTGTCGTGTCCACATACAGCACACACATATACCTATAAATGGTGTTATTTATACGCACACAAGCTTTTATTATTTTTATTGTATAGACTATATATTTTTTTTGCCAAAAGGAAGGCGTTACCTAAAAGCGGCCCCACACACAATCAATTTCGCAAACCTAACAATCTACAAGGAGCGCTTGTCTCTCAAAATTGAACACGAACCAAATAATAATAAAAAAAAATATTATATCCAACACCAAAAACCCATCATTCCAGTCAGAATCCAGAAAATAGGCACTCAAACTCAGTTCGGTTTAGAAAATTTCCTTGAGCAACTCTCCTGGCTTTGGCATATTTGAGTTCTTGAGATCCCTGAACCTGACTCTACACTCCAATTCCAAACATTCTAGATTGTAGTCGTCTCATCGACATCGTCTTCACCGTTGTTGTCGTTGGTGACGGCAGAGAAGGCGCATGCATCATTTCTGGTGCTGATTGAGCGAAAATTCCACACCACGCCGAAAAATAACAAATGGGATTGGTTTTTAGTTGGGTACTTTATATCTATTGCTTTTAACTTGTTCATAGGCAAAAATCAACACGCGCGCACCCTCGCATTCACTCACATAAGCCATATATTAGGCATTTATCTCCCTCTATTGGCTGACAGAAGAGGCGTACTGTCAAATCAGTCATTCCTCCGCATCGAGAGATGCCTTGGGTTTTTTTTCTGGATTTTATGTGTCGGTGTGTTGTGAGCTGCTGCTGCTTACTGTTACTTGCCTAACCATCCATCTCTTCCACTCCATGACGTCTTCAAGTTCTTACCCCTGCCAAATTTTCTAAAAAAAAAAAAAACAACAACACACACTTACAGAAGTCCACAAAACAACAAAAACAACACAGCAGCCATAGATCTGTCTCATTTTCGCCCATTCAAAATGTCTACCTCATGTTTTGCCATCAATCTACTAGCGAGTGCGCTTGAGTGTGTGTTGGTATCGAATTAACTGTAACTGTATGCGTAACCGTTGTGAAAAACACAACAACAAAATTTGTTTCTCAACTTACCCCCGCCAAGTTTAGTTCACACATTGATTGACAAGCCCAGTGTGTATTTGCCTTCGAAACGCGTACGACGTGTGTTGAACACAACAATAAAATAACAGTAATAATAATAATAAAAACTAAAAACCCCTCATAATCATTATTATTACAAATTTCGTTTTGTTGTGTTTTTTCTCTTTTATTTCTAATAAATTTCGAATTTATACAAAAAATTGCGATTTTGTGTGTTCCGTTCTAATTTTGACGTTTCGTGTTCGATCAAAAAGTCAAAAAGCTGCATTACCTACAATCTGATCGCTGTTTACACCTTGCATTATTTTACTCTTGTCCATTAATAACACAGTTATACGAGCGACGGCGATACGAGTATACGAGTATTATTCTTTATTGTTTTGTGTGTTTGTTTTACACTTTGTTGCAAACAAAAAATATGTATTTTATATGATTATTGTCCAATGAATAGTTAAAAGAAAATTAACGGATGGTTGCGCCTGAATCAATCAATCAATCAATCAATCAGTAAAACAAAAAAAAACAACTTGAACAGCAGAAAAATAAAAAAATGCAACACAGTGTCGCCGCGATGTGCAGGAGCAGAAACAGCAGCGATTAGAGCAGCAACATCATTTTGCTCGCAACATCTCAGCGAAGCAACAGAGAGTAGTGCAACATTTACAAGCACACTGCACTACCTACTAGCAGCTACAGCAACAACAACAACCATTCATCAAATCAATCGGCAACAGTATTGATGCAGCACGGGAATTGCACGCATTCAATGTCTTCGTCTTCGTCGTCGTTGTTGTCGTGTCGGTCGTTCGTCTCAATCCATAAATTCGGTTTCGCGTTTTAACGTCGGGTCAACATCACATCCATCGAGAAACACACACATCATTTTATAATCTACTTTTACGCCATCTTTGTTTTTGATTTGAATAAATTTTGATTTTTTTTGAAAATAAATCAAAACCGGATTTTTTGTGAAACCAAAAAATTTAAGAAAAGTGCGCAACGTCAAATTTATGTTAACACAAAATGCAATCAGCAGATTTTTTATGACAAATGTCACGACATGAAACACTACTTTATTAACATAACGGATTTTATTAACCAGAGCTCAACTATGGAACATGTCACGTTACACAGGCTGTCTTGAGAGTAGTAGTATCCCGCCAAATTGTGTCAGTCTGGTCAAAAATAGTGGACATCACTATTTTCGTGCGAAACACAAGTAAAAAACATTGAAAAACAGAACTTTAACGCCGTTCGGTCTTTTTGAACTAAGTGAAAATCGGTTTCGCGGTTAAAAAAATAAAGGAAATCTTGTATACGATAAAAATAATATTCTTTCTTTAAATTTATAACTAAAAATTATTCTTTTTGAAATTGATCTCAAAATACACATGTATACCTACATTAAATGACTATAAATCACCTATACGCTAAATAATCTATTTTTTCGTCACTCGAACTGTAAGAAATAAAATCCCTAAAAGCAAGCAAAGGATAACAAATGTGCCTATAAAAAAAAATAAAAAAAATTAAATTAAAAAAAAATTGTATATGACCAAAATAAAAGTTTAAATAAAATAAAAAAATTATTGTGAATTATTTTTTTTTTCTTTTCTACAAAACAAAAAAGTCATTTCTCTCTATCGCGCCAAAAAGAAAATCTTCAAAAGAAAAAAAATCTATTGTGAATGTTATTTGTCTTAACAAAAATCGAAAAGAGAAACGGATATCAACAAAAATAAGTGAACGTAAAAAATTAATAAACAGAAGGAGCTTGGCGGATTGCGTTGGTTGCTTTTTGTTCGGGAAAAAGTAATCAATTTGTTTTGTCAAAAGTGGCACAAGTCGGGCTGGACGTCGCTCCTCGAGCATTAATGGCTCAACCTAGGGTGAGTTTCACATAACTATTTTTTACTTAATTTTAAGCTTAATTTATGTCAAAGTGGCTATTTTCAATTGAAAAAGTGTAAACTCAGATTTAGCGACGGCAAAACGACGAATGATTATGAATAAGTACCAACGGGTTCTCTTGGTTGACACTTTGATTGTCAAAATAATTTATTGTCGGGTTTCGATTTTTTGTTTTAAGTTCAGGGAAGCTATAAATTTATTAACAAGAAAAATAACGGTACTTATTGTGACGTTGACAGTTGAAATGTCACCATAGCCTTCAAAGATTTTAAAGTTAAGTGAAGTCAAAAATGATTGATGACACAAGGTCACTTCTGGTTTAAAGAATTGAATTGAAGTGACAGTAAATAGTAAGCGAACAGGTCGAGAATTATTGGCTTGACATGAATCAAATTGCGATGATTAAAATGATTAAGTGACTTTAAGGTTAGGAATTTGGTCGAAAAATGTTGTGATAATTTGATGTCAACATCAATCTCTTGGTCTTGAAGAATTAGTTTTCGATTTGGGACACTAGTCTATCTGAAATGATAATTTGTGTAGAAATCATTTCCGCCGTCGGTGTTTGATTTTTTTCATTTTTCTTCAAAATTTTGACAGTAAGATAAAAATCGAAGTGTGTCAAGTGTCAACAAGCAAAGTGAAACGATAGCGTTTTGTATCATGTTAGTTGTTGCCTGAAGTTTAAATGTCAGCGGTCTTTAAAGTCTTTTGACGGGACGTGTTGTTTTTTAAAGGCTTATTCAATAAATAATTTTTGACAGTTAACCTCTTAAAATTACTGAAAAAGATGCCAAATCAAACATTTAGTGTCCTTTTCGTGTTAAAATTCAATTCAGTTCAATATAAAAATCGAATTTAGATAGATTTTTAACACTTAGCAATAGGCCAGATTGCTTTCAATGCTTAAAGCCGGCTGTAGCAACTTATTTTACAACAGGAGCCCTTTTGAACGCAACCCAACAGTTAACTGTCATCAGTCAAAAAAATATACAAACTTGTGATATGTAGATTCCTTCGGCAATAAATTCATTTTTTGACGTTTATTGTATCAGCTCCTAACATCGGCCTGTCTAAACACTCAATCAGTTTTTGCATTTACAAATTTTAAGCCTGGAACGCACTCAATAAAAACAAATCTTTACCATTAAATTTGACAGTTAAAGCTCAGTTTAGATGTAAAAAAAAAGAGAATTCCCTTATTAGCTCTGTTCTTTTACTCCCTAGAACTCCTAATTTCTCACACGCTTCTGTTCTTTTACTCAAGATTTTTGTGAGTTCTGTCAAACATTGAAGTATTTGACATATGATATAATTTTGTGCATTTGTGAGATTAAGGCTGTCAAGTGTTCTTTTACTTTTTAGGAGAATTACAAAATTTCATCGCCACTCCTCGCAATTTGACAGTTTTTTACAAAACTCCCGCAAAAGTAAAAGAACCTATTTTGTTGAACTTCAAAACTGAAGACAATGCACTCGTAACGCAACACTTAAAACTTCAAACGTACTTTTTCAGCTGTCAAAAACAAATTGTACTTCGTGACAAATACTGTTTTAACAAGCGTGATTTCGAACACTTTCTGAGTTGAACTCTTTTTCTTTTAATACAAATTATTCTACCGTTATCAAAGTTTGATTAACTTATTCTGATATAGAGTGTTCTGAACTACCCGGAACACACCCGGAATGATCTACGAACGCTCTGAGCCAACAAAAAAATCACATGGTACTTTTGTTAGTTTGAAAACTCTTCTTTGCTGCCAACGTAAAAAAAAAACTGTTCTTGAAGCCCCTAAAAAATTCGGAATTACACAATAAAAACTACGAACAAGAATTGTACCCTCCTATAAGTGCTCCTTTTAACCAATGTAGTTCTGTAGTACTAACGACAAAACGGAACAGTTCTAATTTCAAGAATAAGAAAATTTCATTACATATTCATAAATTCAATAAAATTGCAATCGACGAAAAAACAGTTCTTCTAAAAAAATTAGAGATTATGAAATATAAGAGTAATGTTGAATTATTTGCTCAGTTGTCGCTGTTTTTTTTTTTTTTTTAATTTTATTGAGTAAACACAGCACAGTTGGTACAAAACACTTGCTGATATTTTGCACAATATTTTCAAATTGTTCTGCGAGACTTGAAATTATTCCTAATAAACCTTTTCATACACATCAATTACGACATACGACGGCTTACGGGTCGATGAATAAAAATGGCTGCAAATGCAAACTTTGACATTTCACGTTACTTAAACTAATAAGCAGCGTTGCCATTTATACCAATAAATTCCGCTATTAATAATTAATTTAAGTGAACATCTTGTCTAAATAACAAAAACCTAGGTCTACCTCTACATGATGATGACACTTTGTCATTTTATTTTAAAAGTGTCACGATAGTGCCGTTTTTGCCTTCAGTCTTCGAAAAAGATTTAACCCGATTTTCCAGACAAATTGACTTTATGAACCTTGCTAGAATTTTTTAAACTTAAGGCCGTGCGCGAATTCAGTTAAAAATGGGTTAAAACTTGACGTTTGGTTAAATTTTGACACTTCGCATTATTTGACTAGCTGCTGAGCTGGTTAAAATATGACAGTAGTAGTTAAAAATTCATCCATTTTTATTTTTTAACCACAATTCATCCAATTCGCACACGGCCTAACAAAATAAAAGTGTTTAAATTGTGAAAAAAATTACGAATACAAAACTGTCCGAAAAGGAGTGAATTATGTAAACACAGCCTTAGGCATTATCGGTAATAGATTACTGTAGTTCAGTTTTTATCAATGACAGCTGTGTCAGTATAATATGTTGGACCTGTTCGTTTGCTACCTAGAGTTTGCATCAAAAAGTCTTCATATTTTTTTGTGAGATGTTTCACTTTGTTTGAATAATTAAGAAACGCTCGTTGTTATTCAAATACTAATCTGTCAAACTAGGTGCTTCAGTTAAGGCTGACTATCATACGAAAAAGAACGCTTCCATTATCAAATCAACATAGTCTCTAGCTGTCGATCTGTTGTTTTTTGACAGGAAAATGTCAGAAACACCATAAAAAATGACAAACCAACAATTAAGGCCAAATTATCACCCTCAGAATCAGATTTTGGCATTGAAATATTCCATCCACTATTGATTCGACGTTTAATTAGCACACCCTTTAGCATATTGCTCAATAATTTTATTTCAAAGTTAAACAAAAATATTCCCAACTGTTCTCTTTTTCAATTAAACAAGTTCAAATAGCTAAATTTCACATTTGCATGCTTAATTACCACTTAGAGATACCAACTCGCCGATAACCCTCTAGCTGCAATACAGACATACCCTAAATTTGTTTTTTCAATTTTTTAAACTCACTTATTTATTAGCGAGTGTCTGCCACAATTTTGTCTTCCAATTTCATTGTAAAACAAATCAATTTTAATAAAAGAAAAAAAAATTGTTTATTATATTTATTTTTGCGGATTACCACCTACCTATTAGATTCAGAATAGTAAAAATGGAATAAAATAAAATTTTATAGTCGGATATTTATCTTTTTAATTTTTAGTGTTGTTTTTTTTCTATGCAATAAAAAATTGGCTTAAAACCGCAGTACAATTTGTGTTTTGTGGTTTTTTTTATTTTGCTTGCATTCAAATGCAATTTTATTTGTTTTTATGAACAAAAAAAAGTAAAATAAAAATCGTCCTTTGAAGATGTGGCTACATGGTTGTTTTGCGTGCTAAAAAACGCACCTAGGTGTTTTTTGTTTCAAAACATTTTTAATCAGCGGTGTAAAATGAAAATGGAGGCGATTCAACGCGAGGGACGTGTGCCTGGCATAATTGTTATTCGTATGTAAAATTTTCATTTGCGGTTTAATTTTCGATTGTGTATGCAATTTTAGTCCTTTTTTTGTGACGTTTTTTCGGATTCATCTGTATCTCAATAGATTTCAAACCATGAATATCGAATCATGTATATATGACAACCAACAAACCAACCAACCGACACGATAGGACCACCTAGCTCTAGCCTTTTATATAGGTTTGCAAATGGTTCTTTTTTTTTGTAACGAAAGAGGTGTGCAATTCAATTTTATTGCTGCCAGCCAACCCATTTTACAATGCGGTTTTATTATTTACATGATGGTTTGTCGTCTGAAAATTTCTTCTTCTTTTTTTTGTTGGTTGGTATAATTTTGCATTTGTCAGCAACACACAGGAAATGCATCAGAGGACCACCATTTTTCTCCCACATGAATTTAAAAAGGTCTGCTATAGGTAAATTTTATGCACAGATACAGAAACATTGCATTTGAAATACCACCATTTTGTTTTATTTTATTTTTTTCGCCTTAAAAACATTTTTATATATAATTTGATTATTTTATTCCCGCATTGGGAGTGATACAAAAAATATATAGATGTTTTTATACAAATTTATATTTTAAACATTTTTTGTGAATGCAAAAAATAACACGCATCCCTGATTTTTTTATTTCTACAATTTTGTGTGCGTGTGGGTTTTCCGAAACAAATTGGTGGTTTTTTGTTAAAATGTTTATCCACATTTTCCCTTGGTCAACCACAAATTAAAAAATATCAGCACAAAAAAAAAATGTGAAAAACATAAAACTGACTGATAAAAATGTGTATTTTTTGTTTAAATTAAAACAAAAAATCACGTATCTAGATATTTATTATGGTAGAAGATTAAATTCGCTAATGGTAAATAATTTATATCTAATTGAAAATTGATAGCTGAGGAAGGAAATTAACCATTTTTTTTTTACTATTTTGTGCTGAATTCCCAACGGGATAAAATATTGATAACTTGTGTTTTTTTATTTAATTTTTAATTTTTAATCGAAAATAAAAATATCAAGATTTTTGCGTCTCGTTAAAAACCATTTTTAAAGCCGTAAAGAAAAAAATGTATAAAAAATATTTTGTGTAGTTTGTAGACAGTTTTTGCAAGAGGTAAAAAAAGTACCCTATCCTCAAAAACAGCCAGGTACAACCATATCATTGCCCTCTTAGTGTTTACCAAACAAGAACTTCAAATGCAGTTCTCCTAGAAAAGAAACACCAGCACATACTGTTTACAAAAGTTAGTTCAATTCCAATCGTTGGAGTCGTTTGTAGTGCGAATATTGTATGTACTGCACTTTCCTACAAATTCCAATCCCACGGGTAAATATTAAATAAGCTGTTGATCATCGGAAACCATACGAACAAACAATGCTGCTAAAAAAGCATATTCCGATCGTCCACGAGTCACGTTTTCGAAAAAATCGCATCACCAGCGAAGTTACAAATAGAAAAAGAAGAAGAAGAGTTTCGACTAGTCGGTGAAGTTATAATCAATAGATACTAGGCTCTGTGGCTTAAACCGAAGAGATTGACAACAACATCGACCGACGGACTTTGGGAACATTGTTCGACCAAATTCTCATATGAATATCGGAAGAGCAATAAGTACTAGAAACTGTCAAAGTTAAACACTAAAAAGTGAACAAATTGTGTGGAAGAACATTCTGACAGTTAGTTGAATGTCAAATTAAACTTCCAATGATATAATGGTTGAACCATAGTTCAACAATTTTCTTCGTTGACGTAACAACAAATCTCTAAAAAAATGCGCTCAGTTCTTACAGTTTAACTGAAAGATCAATTCTTATCGAAAACAAACCGAGTTGGACACTATTCTTCCTATAGGCATTTTCCTCCATCTTGCTTAACCACTTTCTGCGATCATTGGAGTATGCTCTCCGCCGCGGTAATGATCGCTATTATTTTCAGTGCCCGAACAGTCTCATTTTCGAGGATGAATGTTCCAGCCGAAAACATGCTAAATTGATGTTTTCGGGCAATCAGCTATATTCTCGCGAATTCTTTCTATAGTTTGTGTTGAACGACTTTTGACGGGACTTTCAAAGTCTTTAAAATCAGTAATTGGTCGGGTCTACGCAGTATGTCGAATGGTTTCTTCACTTTTGTTAAGTTACACGAATTCTACAAACTTTATCTAAACAAAAAGTAGAGTGGCGCGACAGCTCTTGAAGAGCGAAGTCTAAGTGGCTTACTCTCATCAACAATTCTCTGAGTACGTGTAAAGAATTGAGGGGACCTACAATTTAACGCCGATTCTGCACGGCAAAATTGAGAAGCACTTTTTCATGACAGATTGATACTATTAGAAGTTTTGTCAGTTCTTCGCAAGAGGCAGTGCCCCGCGAAAGATGAAATAAAAACTATGGAACGAGTAGGACTCGAACCCACTACACGTTCTGCTTAGCAGACCGCACCCAACCATTAAGCCACGGACACTACACGAACTGTATCTGTAAAACTTTCTTTTTTTTTCTCAAATATCGCTCAGCAATAAAAATAACCGAGACTTTCGTACAGCGCTCGATTTTTATCCCCGCCGAACTGTCATCTCTCATCTGTCATGTTGTTTTGTTTTTTCTATTGGCAACATTGTATTCTCAAATATCAAAAAGTGAATTATGTGACACTTGATTACTTTATCTTTTTAAATCAAATCAATGACATTTCTGTCATCTGTCATTTGTTACTTAACCAGCTGACCCTCTCCGACTTCGCATGACGCAAACTGACTCAGAAACTTCAATAATCACCTTTTTCTAATGAAACAATTTAAGTTTCCAAATTCTTTGATACATACAAATTGAGAACGTATTTTTGATTTCCAGTTGAAGAGCAATATCCAAAGCCGCCTGGTTTACATACCGAAATTCTTTAAATGTTCGATGTCCCCAAAATTGCTCATTTAAAATCAATCAACAAATTTTTATTGATAGAGAAGTCCGAAAAACACATAAAAATTTAATTAAATCTCATTAAGAAAAGTTCGTCAAAATGTGAAATAAATTAAATCTACACCTTGGACAGGGCATTTCTTAACCTTGAGCGTTCCGAACACTTTGGAATCCAACACGATAAAATAGATCTATCACAAAAAAAGAAGAAAAATCATAAAAGTTGTGTTTATCACTTGAAAGAGAGAAATCCTAAAAACAACGTTTACACTATGACTTGTGAAATATTTAAATAAAATCATAAAAGTTTTATTTCAAAAAGAAAAATCACAGAAATCCCCCAACAAAAAATAAAGTAGCTTTTGTAAACATTAAAAATGACAAAATAAGTCGTTTTGCAAAGAATAGAGTTTTATTGCTGTTTAAGATGATAAAAACTCGATAAATTAAATTTTTATCAGTTCTCTGCCGAATTTAATAGATAGATATGTAGGTACAGCTTCTGAGACACACAACTTGTCTATGGAAATAAAATTTTAAATATCATAAAACAAAAAATGTGTTTTCGTTGATTGTTTAGCAAAAAAAAAGACCAATTTAGAATTTTTAATGACGGCAAGCACGGATTAATATTTTTGGCGACAACAATGTATTTTTAGATAGTAGTAATTGCTAAATTAATTTGCTAAAATATTCCATGAGGTTAAATAGCGACGATTTGTCATTTCGTCTATTCCTGTATATGCTAGGTGTTGTCCGTCGCTAAAACAGTTTTAAGGTAACATAGCGAATGATCTCATAGTTTTAAGTATCTGTATCACGCCATTATTGTGATATTCCGTCGGCATGGACATATCACCATCATGTCACCTATCATCGACGTTTATCTACTTTCCTGTTCTCCGAAATGACAACCTGTCAATTTTTACAATGCAATCGCAGAATTCACAATCGGTGGAAAAATTAAGTCGGATACAGTGTAATCTTTAAACTATCTTGGATCAGAAGCATTCGAAGAAGAAATATGCGGGGAAGCTGTTCAAACACAGCATTAATCACCATAGTTTGTCATATAAAGCAGGATAAGCTCTTTCAAAGATACCGCGATCAACGTTTGAGAGAATTTGTTGGCCCTAAGAGTAGTTTACTTATAGTAAACTGTCATCTTCGAGATTGAACCACTTCAATTTTATTGAAGCCATATAATTCACAGTGATAATGACATCTCTGTCACCTTCCATTTTTTACCCATGGTACTAACTTATTCTCAATAAATTGCTCATGAAACCGGCTAAGTAGTGTTTTAGTCTTACTGTCTGTGGATGTTGACATTTAAAGATAAATCCTCAATTGTAATGAAATTGAAATGATTCACAATGAATATGACATCTCTGTCATCTGTCACGTGGTATTTAACTAGCTAACCCTGCCCGACAGCGCATCGAAATAAACTGTTGAGCTCAAAAAGCTCATTTAATTCATCAAATTTCCAATGAAACAATTAAAAATTCACCAATTTTCACTTCGCCCGAAGCTATCCCACATCCCAGAAAAAAGGAAGAGATAAATAAAATTGCAATTCATTCTGTTTCTTATCGACTCATAATCAAACTCAACGAGAAAAAAAAACGAACTTCAAGAATGCAATTGAGAGTGAATGTATATTTAACAAAGTAACCGCCCTGAAGTGTTTTGTTTGCCGTTGTAAAATATTAACAAACTCTTAACTTACAACACGAAGACGAGAGAGAGAAAAAAAAATTATAATTACTTTCCATTCTCAAGACGAATGTTGAAGTATAGAAAACGAAGAAACGATCAACTCTCAAACGTCCTCAAGAAGTAATTTTTATTTGAATAAGGATTAATCCACTTGAGAAAAACGTAATAACTTGGGATAAGCATAATGATACTTTTGCGTGTTGCATGTTAAAAAAAAATATATATTGAATAGGGACTTGAAGAACACTACAGCAACAACAAAAAAATTGCGTAATAACAACACTTTTTTGCAACAAAATTCAAATGCACACAATTTCCAGATTGTATGATCTTTTGAGTGCTTTTTAAGTGGATTTTTATTATGTGCAAAGTACGTACTTCAATTTTTTTTTATTGAATCAAAAAATATACAAAAAATAAATGCACAATCTTGAGGTGTGATTGTGGAACGTTAAGCAATTGATTTCGATATAAATGTCACTTGAAGGCGTTAAAAATGAGATAAATCATGAGCTCTTTATGTTTCTAGTTTTTGAGTGCGGTCCTGCTTTGACGTCGAATTCACTCTAAAAATACATCAAAGATGGACAAAATTAATTTATATTTTTTAAATTTACGACGAAATTGAAAATTTATCAAAATGAAGTCTTTGTGTCTGTCTGAACTCATTTATCATTGAAAGAACTCATCAAAGAGCTTAAAGGCTTGTGGCGTTTTTTTTTTTATTTTCAAACAAATATTTTGAGGTGTTCCAAATGTCTGTATACAGCTCGAAGTGTCTCTCGAGGTTAAATAAAAATTCGCAAACAAAAAGAAGAATTTTGGCGGATTTCCAACACAAGGTCGATATACCTTGCTCAAAATTTAAGCTGAAAGTCGTGTTACCTATAAAAACCCAACTTTAAGTGATTTTCCCACTTCTGAAACGATGTAATACTAACCAACGAATGGCTATAGGGCTATTGCCCTATTTGGACAAGAACCCAGTTCTGTAAACTGAATTGGTCCCCTTGGACTTTAAATTAATGTGCTTTGGGCCTTCTCTAAAGTCCTTTTTGACTCATGAAATTCGTTTGGGTTCTTCCGACTGACATAAATCGACGTTAATCAGTGTAAACTCTCCATTGTCATTTCACACAAACGCATAAGCCTCAAACGAATGTCAATTCTAGGCTTTGATCTGTGAATAGCTTGCCTTTTTCGTCATAGGCATACTTCATTTTGTCGTAAGGCTTTTCCATACGACCAAAATGCAAAGAACCATAGTGTGACGTGACAACCTATTTTTTCAATGGTAACAACTTCTTTATTTATCGAAATTGTTCAAAAAAATTACTTGCAGTTAGTGGTTAGGTGCGTTGGCTACTAAGCAGAACGTCGCGTCGTGGGTTCGAGTCCTACTCGTGCCCATAAACTTTTTATTTCATCTTTCACGGGTACTGCCTCTTGTGAAGAACTGACAAAACTTCCAAGAGTATCAATCTGTCATGAAAAGTGCTTCTCAACTTTGCCGTTCGGAATCGGCGTAGGTCCTGTCAATTCTTCACACGCACTCAAAGAATTGTTGATGAGAGTAAGTCACTTAGGCCTTGGCTCTTCAAGAGCTGTCGCGCCACTCGTAGAATTCGCAGTAAGTTTTGTTGTGCCCTGGAACTTCAATTTTGCGTCAAAAGCCAAAGGAATCAAGCTTATTGTAGGTCTGCTTTATCTAAATCGAGTGGCACATGGTTGTCATCGTTACATCTATACAAAAATTTTGAGTCAAAATGTTGAATCAATAAATGGTTCATTTGCTTAAAAAGTCTTCTAAAACTGTTTTCCAGTCCTTGAAATTTAAGTGTCCAAAAGGATACATAAAATTAAATCGATTGAATTCCAAAACTACATAAACCCGAGTAAATAAAACTGCCAACACAATCGCCAGTAACATTTATAGAAGCAAATGACCCTACAAACCCTCTTAAAAAATAAATAAACAAATGTTTCGAACTCCCCAAAAAACAACAATTCCTACAAAAAGTATCGATATTAAATTCTATTGCAATGCAACAGTGCAGTGGCATTGAACGAGGCAACAGAGTGTTAGATGGCCATCATATTGCACCACCAACAATGAAAAAACTTACCTACCAAACACACCATTACAACCACACCACACACCCAAAAACCTCCAAGTCCCGTTATAGACATAAAAGCACCTATAGCATAAACCGCTGATGTGTCCATTAG
Source organism: Sphaerophoria taeniata (assembly GCA_943590905.1). NCBI lineage: Eukaryota > Metazoa > Arthropoda > Insecta > Diptera > Syrphidae > Sphaerophoria > Sphaerophoria taeniata. Next base: position 269,831,237 of record OX016540.1, read on the forward strand.
ATTCTATACTGCATCCAAAACTCTAAAACTTCCTCTCCAACAACTGTTATTTAGTTTTTGCTTAGATATTCGAAAATAGATACAGTTCCAAAAAAAACAATCATTTTCTGAAACTAAAATTCTAAAACTAAAATCCCACATACGGTACAATGACTATAATGCATATTGTGAATGTGTGTGGCCCATTCAGAATCAGAGGAGAGTGTGAGCGATGCGAGAAATGGCCACTCACCTATACACAATACATTTTCGGCCTGGCCCGTATTGAATTCCTGAAACCTTAATATCTCTACCATCCAGAAGATATATGTGGAACCGTACGTTCGGTCTTTGACCAGAGCAATGCGAGTTGGTAGCACTGTTCCATGCACCTAACGTGTCGTCATCGTCGTATAGTCGTCGTCGCATGACCAAAATAAACGACGACGACAAGCTGTGTGGTAAAAACAGTTGGTAGGTTTTTGGTTCTTACATACAGGAATATGTAAATAGGGAACATGAGGGTGCATTTATATAACACAGGGTTACAAGTGTGCGTTTTTGTGCAATGTGAACAATTCACAATGGAAGAGTTTTTTCCTCCAGCTTGCAACATGGTTGTAGGAGTCTATCGATCCCCCATCCCTATCACAATCTAAAAATATTCAAGTTCACGCAAAATTTTACACAAGAATTTGTTCATCGTTTTCTGAGCACACAAAATTTTATATACCTACCTACTCGTACCCGGTTACACATAAAATCGATCGTAGCAACATTTCACAGTAACTATAGATACATACAAAAATATGTCGCATGGTCAATGGCAACATAATAGAGACACAAAAACTAACTTCCTATACACCCTCCAACTAAACCAAACTCCTTCCACAAAGCCAACAAAAAAAGTAGAAAAAAAAATACGGAAAATAAATTGCTTGTACCGAGAACCAGAGAGATATGTACAAATTAGAATATTAATTGTTGTTATGGCGGCGCGGCGCACACACAAAATGTAGGTTGAATCCATTTTGTTGTAACTTGTGCCTTTTGTATTATATAAACACGCACACACATACAAACACAGACAACGAAAACTCATACAAACCCAAAAAAAACATAAAATATAAGGAAAAGGCGACCAGTCCATGATATGATGATGACGACGACTTGGTATAGTAGTGGCCATGAGGGATATTTTATGATTTGTTTTGAGATTGTCAAAATCAGGCGGCTGGAATGTCATTTAAAAAGAAAATATTTTATGCAAATAATGTCTCGTTGTGTATAGGAGTGAAGGACAAACAAGTGGACAGGCGAGCCAAGTTGACCAAATTGCGATGAAAGGGAAATTTTCATTTTCATATTTTTGTCTGGAGAGTATATTTTGTTGAGACCGAATTTTCGTAGTGTTCAATGTTCAATCTACAAATTAAATGGTTCCAACGGTCTGACTTGAAATTTTAGTCCTTAAACAAAGTTCTTCAAAAATAAACTCTATTGTGAATCTGTCAGAAGTGGTAATTCACGATTGGGAAGAAGAGATGAAGAGTAATCTTGTTTTCTTGATCCTTAATCTTTGTATTTGAACCACTAATCATACAAAGTATGAAAACAAATTAGACTATTGTGAATTAACCAAAGTAATTGATTCACAGTTAAATTGTCAGTTGCGAAATCAAGTTTTGAACATTGTCCCCAGGTCTTCAACTCGAAATAATCCCAATTTCACCTATCGTGCATAATCTGTAAGGGAGGTAATTATCACTACTGTGAACGCAACATTATCACTAAATTACAAAAACAAAGATTGATTTTTGTACAAGTTTTCTTTTTAGACCGGAAATAAATATTCTTAACCTCTGCAAGATGTTAGCCTTACTTACAATCTACTGTGAACATGCCAGAAATATTTAGAAATATTTATAATATTTAGAGATACGCTGATTCACAGTAGTAACTCTCTGAATATGAAAACCATTGTGAACATTTAAATAGGGCACATCACAGTGAGAAAAGTAATGGTGGTTTCTGTTGTTTCGCTCCTTTGATGCTTAATCGAGATTCTGTATAGTCCTTAAGATAAATCAGAGCATTTAATAATTGTGAACAGGCCACTAAACGTTCAGTCACAGTAGTAAGAAAGGAATATTACCAGTTATGCTTCTTCAAGGAATAGTCGACGGAAGTAATTTAAACAATTACAACTAAATGTATGTAGGTATACCGACCATTGTGAACGTACCACAACGGCAATTCACAATAAAAGAAATGTGTATAAGACACTACATTCGTATGTCAAAACAAAGAACATTCTAAAAATGTGATGACAATGAAAGAGCTTGACATTTGCTAAAGCAAGACAAACATTTCTAGATCAAAATGGTTTACTTCTACGACATCCAAGTCCTTGAACTTTTGACGGTGCACAAAGCACTTAATCAATTTTATTCAATATGTCTTCTATGTCCCCCTTTTGTCACAATTTGTGATTATGTAAATCAAAATTTTGTCATGCAATTTCGTAGACTGTCACAACTCGATACTAAATATATTTTCAGAGTTTTTTTGTATTTTCCTGTGGATTCTTGTTGTGTTTGCCTGACAGGAATTTCGCTGATAGCAAAGAATATCCTTTTTTTGTTTTTCGGTAAACTTTTGTGTGCTATCGAAAAAAATAAAGAAAACATTGTAATAAATAATAATAATGGCCGCGCAGACAGAGATAGCATTACCAGGTCAACAATATGACTAGACACCAATACACTCAAGCCCACCGAAAACACAGACAGATGAACTATAGGTATTGAACGAAAATCCAAATAAATTCACTCCACTCGTGCGAGTTTCGAACAGAGAACAAAAATAAAAGAGCCGAAAACAACAATTCACGATCATCAATCAAAATTTCGTTTCACTTCAGCGTCCTTATTTTTGTAGCCTTGTATCTCCTGCGTGTTTTATACATTTTTTTCTTTGCTTTTTTATCCATGTAGTATAAATTCTGTTAAAATTTTTGGGGTGTTATCGCTTTAAAAGGGATTTGAAAGGCATGTCCTTTAAAGATAAAAAAATGAAATACCAAGAGGCTTTAATTGAATTTGGATGTTTCATTTTTGGGGCATCATAAAGATAAAGCAAACGCCATAATCACATTAAATTTTAAAGAAATCACGAAATTTCGCTTATCAACATGTTGAACAGAATATTTTGTTGCTGACGATTTAAGTCGTTGGGGTTCTTCATCTTAAATCCACGAAATTGACTTAAACTAACAAAAATGCCAGTTAATGTATTTTTAGATTCCAGCAACATGTTGCCAAATGATATTTTTGCTTCAACTCAAAAAATTACTTACCAAATCAAGAAATCAAAGTCTGGCAACATGTGTCGGTTCATCAACATATTGAAAAGCAAACATCTGTCTGACTGTCAACATTGCAAAAAAACACTCGCCAAACTAGACAATGAATGTTGTGTTACAGTTAGCTATATCCCAACTGCAAAAAAAAGAGTACATATTAGCATAACCGCTTTTAGCGATATCGCATTTTCTGGTGACCTCACAATCTCAATGCATTCCATTTTCTCACATTTATTTAAACATTCCCTTTACCATTGACATACACACAACGACACACACACACACACTGTGGAACATTGATACAAATTTATATGCGAACAACCGGCAACCAAATGACAATCGAAAACCAGAAAAACTCCAGAACCTATCACAGTTAATCTAAAGTATGTATCTAGAGGACACTCAGGCCAGCAACAAAAAAAAGCAACAACAACAAAAGCACTCTGTACCAATATAACAATAAGTATCTATCTATGATCTGATGTGTGCAGGTGGGTTATACCTCAGCTAAACACACCTGAGATACATTCAGAAGAACAAGAGAAAAAAAGGCAACGAAACGATACAAACCGGAGTAACGCGCAAACACAAAAAAAAAGAAAATCAAGAACAAAAGGAGGAAAAAACTCTAAGCCTGCCACACTGACAACAACACCGGTTGCTCTTGCTGGTTTATTGCTGCTAGCGCAAGCGCAACAACTCCCAACTGCAGCTTCAAGATCCGCAGAGATTCAGATTCCCAGTTTTGAATTTGATGGTGCAGCGGCGACAGAACGGGCTGCATATTCCTCTGCAACATCATGTACTGTTGAGAGTTTTGAAGAACTTACGCGCCACCATCACCACAAAGTAATCAGAATCTCAATAGGCAAACAGTAGAGTCAAGAAAAACACCAATTGAAATAAAATCTTTGGATTATAATTTTGACAATCGCTCTCAAGCCTTCTTTAACATCCATTGTGCGTAGGTATTATCATTCATCGGAGTAATTCAGATCGTATCAGATAATTTCTGTCCTTCATTAAAGACTCGAATACCCGCACAAGAACCTGTCATCAAAGAAAAGATTTTCTGTTGATTTTCGTTCGACTGCGGAGTGTCAAGAATGTCAACAAGTTGACAATAACAATACAGCACCTCTCCAATTGTTCATTTGTTTCTCCCCAAAGTCTCAAAAAAATTATTTGGTTTGGGTTTTATTTCAATTAAAAATTCTATGCACGCAAGTAAGCAAGGTCATAACTTGCTGCCAGTTGCGGTGGCGGCGACACCGGCGCTGCTGACTGCTTACAAATTTGAGAACCTTTAAACAAATCTACAACAGAAAGAAATAGGCCTCATTGTAAACGTGTAAGAGAGATTAAAATTTTTGAGGTGTTTTTGGTGCGTTCTGTTTTTTTTTCGTTGGTTTCCCTCAAAATTTTTGTTTGGTAATTTGTCAACATCACGCATGCGAGAGGGCCTCTCTATACGCAGTGATTTATGCAAATTCCTTTAAGGCAACCCGCGTGTGCACAGGTTTAAATAGTTGAGGTTAACTGAGGGTACACACGTGAGGTGTTGAACTGTAACTTGACCTACCCTACGGATACATTTAAATTCATCCATTTCTTTAAGGAACTCTTTTTCAATAGAAGAAAAATACTCTTTGCAACATGTTGCGCCATTTTTTTCAGTTAGTGACCTTTTTCTCCGTTGTTTCAGGTATCTCAGTGTTGAACAAAGAGCGCAGATATCTTTGTCTCAATATCTGTGCAATTTCTAATATGTTTGCAACATGTTGCTAACAAAATTCCAAACAAATATTATACAGGGTGATTCACGAGCGTTGTGCCAAAAAGCTAGAGCGTGTAGGTTGAGTTGAGACAAGAAAAAAATCGTATGGGAGGGGGGGGTCTATTCCCCCCCGTTTAGCCGGGAGGGGCAATTTTCTGAAAAATTGACTTATTTTGTTTAAAAAAATATTAAAAATCAACGGCTTCGTTTACAACACCGTGCTATACCTTTCTGAAAAGCCAAAAGCTTCTTCTTTCACTTTGTTTTTAAAATAAATTGTTGTAACGAATAGTTTAAAAAAAATAAATTTTCAAACTCAAAATTTTCAAAAAAAAAACCAAAAAAAACATTTTTGAACTAATTTTTTTCAAAATTTTATGTAATTAAGTACTAATTTTGTTTTAAAAATTCAGTGTGTTTGTTAATTTTTAGTCAAAAACAGAAAACCGGATGCAAAAATGTCTTTTCGTTTTTGAGAAATTAAGAAAAAATCAAAACCACTTTTTTCTAAAAAAATCTTTGTTTTTATTTTTACCTATCTGGACTTTTAGTTTAATTTATTAGTTTAATTTATAAATTTATTTTTTTGTGATTGGAGTTTTATGAGGACTCAATAAAGTAGAAAAGTATTGGATTTTCCCTGGATTAATCATTTTTTTCATTGATAACGTCTGCCATTGACCTTTCACTTCTAGCTCTCAGTGCTCTCGTCGGCGGATTCTTGAAAACATGCTACGACTTGGGCGCCATCTATTGGGATACTTTCAGCGTAGAGTCTTTCAGCTTCCCGATCTCGACAATAAGTTAAACCGTAGCAGAAGTTCCTGTCCGCTAACTCTTCTCGAGCGTATGAGTTTGTTATTGTTATGTGTTGATGAGTTAATATTTTAATTGTTAATGGTTGTTTAGTAAATATGCGATGCCTTTTATTTACCTATAGGTTGTTAATTGTTTTTTCATTCAAGAAAAAATGCGGTTTAATTATCTTAAGCCCCTAGCAGATAGAACTCTTCGCCAGTGAGTGGCCGCGGCCCAAGGTATAGTAAGAAAAAATTACAGGTCAGTTTTCAGACGTTATCAATGAACAAAATGGTTAATCCAGGGATAATGTAATACTTTTCTACTTTATTGAGTCCTAACAAAACTCCAATTACAAAAAATTAAATTTATAAATTAAACTAATAAATTAAACTAAAAGTCCAGATAGGTAAAAATAAAAACAAAGATTTTTTTAGAAAAAAAGTGGTTTCGGTTTTTTCTTAATTTCTCAAAAACGAAAAGACATTTTTGCATCCGGTTTTCTGTTTTCGACTAAAAATTAAGAAACACATTGAATTTTAAAAACAAAATTAGTACTTAATTACATAAAATTTTGAAAAAAAATAGTTCAAAAATGTTTTTTTTGCTTTTTTTTTGAAAATTTCGAGTTTGAAAATTTATTTTTTTTAAACTATTCGTTAAAACAATTTAATTTGAAAACAAAGTGAAAGAAGAAGTTTTTGGCTTTTCAGAAAGGTATAGCACGGTGTTGTAAACGAAGCCGTTGATTTTTAATATTTTTTTAAACAAAATAAGTCAATTTTTCAGAAAATTGCCCCTCCCGGCTAAACGGGGGGGAATAGACCCCCCCCTCCCATACGATTTTTTTCTTGTCTCAACTCAACCTACACGCTCTAGCTTTTTGGCACAACGCTCGTGAATCACCCTGTATAAAAGTACATATTAACATTTCAAAAAAAAAATTGCAGTTTTATTTTTGAGATTAAAGCTGTACAGGAACATTTAAACCCTTGCAACATGTTGCACAGCGTTTGGTGAAGTCAGAATGATCTTTTTTTTTCAACAGATCCAAGTTGATTTATATAGTCTTTCTGAACTGCAACATATTGAACTTGCAAAAATGTTGCAAAAAATGTTGCAGACAAATTAGCCTTCAAGAAAACGAACAGACCAAAGAATTTATTTTAGAGCAATGTTCCTAGAAGCCATCACGAGCAGTCACACTATAAAATATGGCTTGATTCCCTAATAACAATGCATATAAACACACATCAATCTCAACATATAAACCACTCCACCTGTTCATAGCATGAACTTGTATTTCTTCCTCAAGTCTTTGTTTTTGTTGTTCCCCTTCGTTTGTTAAACTAATTGCCGCATACACACTTTTGGCCAGAGATGCATATAATGCACTGGCGCTCTTCTCATTGCTGATTTTAAAGGGCTACAAAGTCACATCTTTGCTAGATACATTGTAGCAATTTCATATGAAAGTCTTCACCGCCTCCTGTGGTGATTAATTTTAAAATTCAAAAACGTTAAACAAAACAATAAATTTCCCTCTAGTAAAAATTGTATTTTAAACATTTTATTATTTATAATCTGTTGTCACGATCTTTTAAAATTTCAAAAAGCAGCCACTTTGACTATTTTTAGTTTCTAAACATAAGACAATGCCTATTTGCAACATTTTAATATTCATTATTTAATTTTTCTGTATTTTTTTCCAATTTATAGTACGATGATGGCCTGCATGGCTATATGGATTCTGGGGCAGCAGCAGCAGCTATGTATGATCCACATGTTGGACATCGGCCGCCTGGATTACAAGGCCTACCACCGCATCATTCACCACACATGAGTCATGCTGCAGCTGCGGCCACAGTTGGTATGCATGGCTATCACACAGGAGCTGGGGGACACGGTACACCTAGTCATGTATCACCGGTTGCTAATCATTTAATGGGTGCAATACCCGAAGTACATAAACGTGATAAGGATGCTATTTATGAGTATGTATTTTATCGTTTTTAACTCATTTGATTTTGAGTAGATTGAGTGCATCCGATTTATTTTTGTGTCATATTAAAATTTATCTTCATTTTCGTTGTTTCATTCTTTTGTATTTATTTTTCTGTGATTTTAAATGATGATTAAGAAGCGAGGAATTCTTTTGAGAGTCATTATGTTAAGCCTTAGGTAAGCTGAGTCTTTGCACAGCCCTGACCTGTGTTTGCACAACTAAGACTATTGTCAACCAACAAGAGAATTATCGACGAGATTGAAGTGTCCGCAGCTAAAAAAGTTGACTTAACCATTTTTGGGTGCAACCTGGTGTGTATAGTGTGTCATTGTTATGAAAGCTTCTGTTTTAAGCTGCTCTACGCCGAGTCTGACTTCATCGTCTCAAACAATTTTGGGTCGTTTGATAAATTTGCATATAAGCTTAAAGTATTAAGCAACTAAATTGCCTTTTAGCTGCTGCAAGAGCTGTTTATCTGTAAAATCAAACGAAAACGATAATAAAAATTCAAAATGTTGCTATTGTGAACTTGTCTTGAATTTAGTTTTGTTAATCTGAAGTATTTCCATTAACTGTCAACATAGTTCAAGACTTTAATTGTCTTTTTCTTAAGAAAAAACATTATGTGAATTTTAGGTGTCTATTGTGAATAGTCACGATATTTTTAGTTTTAAGATTGGTTCTATTCTTAATATTGCGTGTGATTAAGTTCTTTTTTATTTAAAAAAAAAACAGAAGCAAATCACTGATTTCAACTTTATACTCAATTTTTACGAGTTAATTACTATTGTGAATGAGCCGAGCTTTTGATTTAAAACTTTATAAAGCAAACGAAATCAAGTTGATAGAAAATCACCATTTTCTGTAGAAACTAGCATTATGTGCTCTTTTGGAGTAGATTTTCTGTGAATTAACTTCTATTGTGAACTACCAATACAAAAATTTTGTGACTGCATGATTTTCTTTATTCTTTATTTCCTTTGATTCAAAAGGAATCCTCGTTATGAAATAAAACTTAAAATATGTTTTCTGTTGTGAATATTCATATTCGCTTTGATTTCTGTTAAATCACAATTGTATCTTTTTCTACAAACCCTAAATCTACCTCAAATTTTTCATGCAAAGTAAATGCCTGCAAAATTATGCTGCATGAAAAATTGGTAAATTGAAACTGTCTATTGTGAATCGTCCCCATGTTCTTCTTTTATTTTTCTTGCTTTGTAAGTGATTCAAGATTTTTCAAGATCAAAATAAAAAGTAACTGATCAAAACTTCATTACCAATTCTGAATAATCCATTATTATTGTGAATCAGCCTTAAAATTAACTTTGTCAATTGTGAATATGCTTTTAATCTATTATTTAGGAAAAGACTAAACTTTTCCCTACGCTTGAAGGTTATTTCTATAGCTCAAATCTAAGCGAAGCCTTCAGTCACAATGGCAAACAAGTCTCTATTGTGAACTTTTGCTTTAAACTGATAAATCACAATTAACTCTTTAAATTATTCAAATTGAAAAGTTAAGACTCAGATTTAACAATTTCCCCCTTGTGGCCATAATGAAGTAAATTGCTTGCTAGACTAGTAATTATTTTTGAAAACCTGGCCTATTCACGGTTAGTTAATTCACAAAATTATACATTTTCTGTTTTATTTTTCACCGAAAATTGCTTAATTTAATTAAAAAAACACCACATTTAGCCGCAAATTTGTTTTAATTAAAGTGTCATAAACATTTTAAATGTTAAAATTACAGTTATTAACATTTCGTCTATTTCACTTCCCCATTTTCAAATGCACACACACGAATTCAATAATATAAAAAAGGTCCTAGTTTTCAATTACTTTTAAACGAAATAAAAGAGAAGTTCAGCGGAAGGCATCACCTCAAGGATACCCATAAGTAGATGTTAAGCAGGGATAAACGGAAATACTTACTTATTGTGACCTAGGGTAAAAACTTACCTCACAAAACAAATAGAAGGGTGTTTCTCGGTCTCAAGGTATTTAAAGCTATCCTATCGTGTCCGTTTCGAATGTAGCTACATTTAATCTATAGAATTGTCCTTTTTCCAAGGAATCAACATACAAAATGCAACCAACTGGAAACATCTGCGCGCTATTCAATGATAGACATAAAACGAATCAACGAAATGTATCTCTTTTTTTTTCTGTTTAATGTCGAATGTGTGTTAAATCCTTATAGTCTTTTTTTGCAGCTTTAGTTGTCTCAAGGATTAGAAAGACAGAAAAAAACGTAGTGGTGGTCACTTTACAAATTGCACCTGAGAGAACACAAAACCCTTAAAAAAATACACACTCTTAGGAAGTGTGTGGGGCACAAAATAAACACCCTATCCTTCAAATTATATGTTTGGTCCTAATTTCTCCTTGTCATCTTTTCTTTTTTCAATTAGAATTTCAAATATTTAAACGAAAAGGAGGACAGGAAAGAACCTATCAAAGCGTATCCTTTCTGTTTTCTTTTGAAAAACAGTAAAAAACTCCCCTCAGAGCCTTTTAAAAGGATCTTCGCCTACTCGATCATTTTTTTAACAGTCATCCTCTTCATCATGATCGTCGTTCTTGTTGAATTAATTCTCACATTTTGATGGAAAGGCGATAGTATTAAAAATATAATGAAAAAGGACTCGTGTTGATGGACATATAAAATTTGATAACGATCCTGCCCGGGGGTCATGTAGTTCATTAATTCCTTGGCAGGTTGATCTTTTATTGCACTATTTTCTAGGGTTTCCTATTTTTAAAGAAATAAGTGGCGCATGTCCTTCATTCTTATCCTTCACGATCCTCACTCTAACAGCCGCTGCAATAAAAACAAAAATATATTGCAGAACTGCGCGAGTAGTTTTATTACTCCTTTGTCCCTCACTGAAGGTGAGGTGTCTCTTGTCTCTCCCAAGGACTAAATTGGTTGGTGGATTTTTAAGTGTGTAAGGTCCTTTCAAAGAATACAAAAAAAAAAGAACAAGGTGTTCCTTGCCCATTATAAAGCAATAAAAATTCTTAAAAGGTGTTAAATTTTTAATTTTAAGGACTCACAAGAACATACAAAAATTCAATTATGACGAAGCGATCATAAAATTTGCCCAAGGAATATAAAAACGCATAAACTGTATCCTTTCTCTCAAAAATTATTATGATTTTCTGTCAATTTGGCATTTTTCTTATAGTTCACAAAAAAAAAAAAAAAGAAAAATCACAACGACCGGATTCTTATCCTTGGACCTTTTCATAATTTTTTTTCGTTCGGAAAAAAATCCGGAGAAAATTTATGAAGGATAATGGCTGTCTATATTGCTGCGACATGATTTTATCAGCCATCTTCCTCGCCTTTTTGGTCATTAAAATACATATTTTTTTCCTCTCGTTCGTTTGCCTTCCCCTTGACTTTGCCTTCAAAAAAATAAAACACCAAGTGAGATTTCTCCCCTCTTGTACTTTTTTTTTGTCGAATTTAGAACACTTACGAGTTTGCTTTAGAGACCAACCAGTCTCCAACTATGTTGCGCGTTGCGTTGGCTTGCTAGACTGACTTGTGTGTATATTGTGACCCCACGATGCCCTGGAATGGAATCTTATCACATTTTTATTCAGCTAATAACGAATCACTTTTCTCCACATTAATTGGAAAATTATTTAAATCACTATCACGTCTTGATGATGGTTTGTGTTTCGTTTTTTTTTTTTTTTTCTTTGAGGGGCGAACCAACTGCGTGTATATTATTCTAATACCTGTTTTCGGTTGGAATTTGGAGTAATCAGCGAGGGGGTAGAGGCAGCTAGATCTAGATACATTTTTTTGGTTTTTGGGTTGGCGTTGGATTGAATTTAAATGACTATCGGCTATAGACAATTTGAATAAAAGGATTGGGGATTATCAATTTTCTTGTTTCATTCTTCAAGAATTCCAACAAGATTCAATTCTGTTGAAGTTAAAAAAAAAGCAGAAACAACAGAAAAAAGTTTATCCGCATTATACTCGAGACAATTAAGCTGTCAGTGTTAATCATGTCAGTTTGACAAGATTGCCTGTCAATGCAATGGTCTTATTATCCCATTAGTGACTGGTGTAGAATGTTGCTATGTTTTGTTTTTTGTTGTTCAGCCTTCTTCTTCCACGTCTCAAGCAGTTTGTTGCAAATCTGCATGTCTGGCTCTTCTATTGAAGAAAATTACGAGAAACAAATGATTTAAGTAATTAAATGCAAAAATGAAAATTATGAAAAATCGTGATTCAATTAAGGAGTTTCTTTTACATGCGACCAGGTGTTAGATGTTGAAAGCAACATTTTGATGGAAACTGGTGTTCTCTCTTCCAACCTGATAATGAGGATGTTTTGTCTTGCGGTGGGGAGAGAGGGGGTCTGTCTATTATGCATTTATGCAACGAGAAATGCAAAACATAGAAGTCAATTAAGAAATTAAAATACATAATCTAGCATTGAGTTGCGAGTCATTTAATCGCTTTATATTGAAATGTATCTCAACATTTAACTCGAAGCATTAAAAAAAATATTTGGTTAAGAGACGTTAACAAGAATTTCAAATACCTTTGTTAAATGTTGCGCAACATGTTGCCAAAAACATTTGCTTAAATATCAGTAAGTTCAAAACTCTTCATCATGCAGCTTTCTAAATAAGGAAGCTATCTAGTATTTTCTCAAAATTTGTTTGCATAAATATTTTGTCTAGCAACATGTTTTTCAGCTTATTCACAAAAAAATATCCAACAACATCGTTTTGATCAATAAACTTTTCGTTGCTTGTGTACACACAAATGTAGTGTGTCTTATGTTAAACACCATTTCTTGAAATGTAAATGTTGCTAAGATATGATTAATTTAACAATTATCATTTCAGGTTGGAAATATCACAAAGTTATTTGCTAAATCATTTGATTGCTTGAAAAATTCCAAATGTTGCATAAACATTTGATGTATATAAACAATGTTTATACACATTTTAAATTAGATTTTTTCGCAGTTTTGAAATTTTAATTTTTATGTTCACAATATAACTCCTCACAGTCATGCTTGCATCGAAATATTTGATTTGAGAATTCCAATAATTTCTATCTCCCCAAGCAACATCTGAGCCTAGACTCTCTAATCATTTCCAATTATAAGCAATTACCAGATTATGTTGGCAGTCACAGTATACTCAATTTGGAATTGCATTCGATTCGAAGGAATTCGCATGGTGAAAGCCGTTTTCTTTTATTTCTTATTATTGTTGGCTTCCATTCGCTTGAGGTTATGTTTATTGTATTTATTTTGTCTTCTTCCATCTCTTTAATGTCATCAACAAAACAAAAAACCACAAAGCAACTTTTATTGCGGTGTGCCATGTAAACAAAAAAATAAAAGAAACAAAATAAAGTGACGAAAAATGTTGTAAAATAAAACCAAATAAGCCAAGTTGGCCCCTTTTCAAATATTTTGAGAACCAAAAACGAACGACAAATCGAAACCATCGCCTAAATGCCATGCACTCTATGTGCACTGATGTTGATGTTGTGTTTGATGATGATAATGACGATGATGCGGCTGCCGATGTTGATGATGTTCTTTCTAAATACGGATGCGCTCTAATTAAAGTTTGAAAGAGTATACTCACGCTACCGCATTAAGAAAAATCAAAAAAATCAAATACAAAACTAAAAATTGTCTGAACAAATTCCACACCTATGCGCCAACCTCGCGCCCTTCTTGTTATACCATCTTGTGCTCCTCTTTGGCTTGCCGGTAGAGTCAGTTGGCGCATATATCTCATGATTTCTTATACACACACATATTTCAAAATTTCCATTCAACATTTTTGCTTATACACATTTTATAACCTCGCATTCAGAGTGAAACTTGTTTTTTTCTCATTTTCGGCAAAAAAGGGGGAAGGGAGCAATTTGATAAGTCTTGTCGCCACTGTATAAACACTGCAACCGCAAAGCCAGTCAGTCATCTACCCAGAAGTTAGTTTTCTCAAATGAATGTGTGTATACATCGTCATCATGCTGCATGCTTGCTTAAAATGCAACAACTCTACAGCGGCACAAAGGCATATATATCCAGCGAAACATCATGCTTATCGCCAACAACATTCATTTGAGAGAATTCTGGCCCTCGTGCAATTCCCGCTGAATTCATCGCCACCACCGCCGCCATTATTATCAACCGTGAAACCAACAAGAGATGGTGTTGATGATGATGATGATGCTCCATATCACAAAATCATTCTCTACTCCGGGTTGTTGAGATTCCACACACCCGAATGTGTTGCGTACTCATTACGAATTTTATGTGCGTATCTTTTTGATTTTGTTTTTCGCTAAGATTTTGCTCTTCCACCCCTTCTCCCCCACACATCCCAAAATGTGTTCGAGAGGAGAGCGATGTTTTTCGAACCAAAAAATGTTTACTTTTTGTTAAAAGTTTGTTTTTTCTTGTGGTTCTTTTATTAGTTCTATACACAATGGCCACCCCAGTCAAAAGGGATCCAGCGATAGTTTATACAAAAAAACCAAAACACCGAGTGCTGGTTAACCACACAAAAACACACGCAGCAGACACATGAAATAATTATGAGAGGGTGCACTTTATCTATTTTAAAACAAGATTTTAGTTTTGTTTAGATTCATAAATTTTTGTATTCTTTTTTGATTTAGTATGTCTAACTTTTGTATTCAATTTCTTTCCACAGACATCCACTCTTTCCACTATTGGCGCTTATATTTGAAAAATGTGAATTGGCCACATGTACGCCTAGGGAACCTGGTGTACAAGGTGGTGATGTATGTTCGTCAGAGTCGTTTAATGAGGATATAGCAATGTTCAGTAAACAGGTATGTACATAAATAACTAATTATTTTTGGGGTACCAGAGGGTTCCGTCGTAGGGCCAGTATCATTTTATTATTATACTTTTCTCACATTACAAACCCTTGAACAACTATAAAATAATGACAGCTGGGATGTCAAAAAAATTGAAAAATCAATCTTTCGAGCTCGTAAATGTTTTTCACACACCCAAACCCTGAGTTACAAACACCAAAAATCTCAATCAAACATAACCACATATCACAGCTTGTTCTCTTCATTTCTCGATGCTCTATAAAACTCTTTTAACTGACTAATAAAGTTTATGCCACTGACATTCGGGATAATTTATGATCCCTTAACATCAAAATTATATGTTACTTGAGTTCATGGCGTGTTTGAGAGACTGAGACAGAGATAATGTTTGATGATTGCTTTTATGACCATGAATTTGCCAAGCGTGCGCGGTTCATATTCTGAACATTATGTTTGAGTTCAGCATGCTATATGGTGATGATGGGAATTGTGGAGACGGAAAAATCTGTGTGGTAATTCTGTTATTGAAAATTTGGTATAGGCTGTAAAGCGATATTAAAATGTTGCCAGGAACTTGAGAAGTAGTATTATCGTGTGAAATTGCATTTGTTGTCGTCGAAGAAAGTTTAGGACATAACGATATCATGGGCATTCAGCTTGAGGAACCAAAAACTGTCTGCAACATGTTGCGAATGCTCATTTTAGACAAGTCACAAGCCAAGCGTACTTTACAGCTACACACTAAGGCTGTTAGCAACATGTTGTTATCCTTTTTTATTTCACACACCTAAAAACACCTGAAAAGATAAGCAGGTTTCTAAATTTTTGCCTGGAGTATTCCAAGACGCTTCCATGCAACATGTTGCTAGGAAAATTTCGGCAGACAACAACCTCACACTTCTATTTTTCCTTCGAGGTCCTAAAATTATGAAAACCAAATTTTGAAACATTGTTCCCAACACTTTAAGGGTTAAGCAACATTGTTTGCAGTCTGGATGTTCGAACAAAACATTACAAAAAAAAAAAAAAAACCAAAAAATGTTGCAAGTAAAACCTTTCACCATTTACATTATTAACTTCAACATGTTGATAAAAACAACCATCACAATGTTTTGAATTTTTTATCAGAGCCCTCTCATCTTGTTTTCAGAACTATCTTGATGCATTTTAAACCATAATAACACCGACCCTAGTTTGCCCCAGACATTCTGGTGTTGCAAACGTAAATGATGCGTTCTCAAATCACTTTATAATTCATAAAACATGTGACTCCTTAAGTTGAACATTGTCTGTCTCATCCCACACCAAACCGCTCAAAAGTTTATTTTTATTTTTGTTGCTTGTTACCAGCGGACCAAAGGCAAATACAAAAAAACCTTAAACACAAAGATGCTCTTTTAAGAACAATTCCAAGATCACACTCTTGAGGTCTTAAATCATTTTTATTCAAAAAAAAAAGAAAAAAAAATCCCGAGAACACAGCATTGGCTTTTGTCTGATTGCTGTTAAGTGTGAATGTTGTATTTCTTTTTTTTCGCTTTTTTAAGTTAAATTTAAAAAGGGGGAAAGGAAACACATTAAAGTCTCAATAAGACAGGCATTCAGAAATATAAAAAAAAATCAAGTAGGAGGCGGCTGACTGTTGGATTGAAAATTGGGTGTTCAAGAATATTACTTACAAAAAAGTCAGAAAAAAAAACGAATTTTTCTTAAAAAGATCGCTCGTGCTCTGTTTAAGTCAAAAAGGCAAGCCAAAGGAAATTTCTTATTTTTTTGAAATTATTTTTTTCCAATTTCTTTTTTTAATTTGTATCTTTTGTCTGTGACCCTCATCAAAACAAGAAAATCAACATCATATGTTTCACACATGATGAGTTTCATCATTTTTTTCTTTCTTTCTTCGTTTCATATGTTTCGTTGGAGTATTCTTGTTTTTGGGAGAAGAGCCCCGATGATGATGATGATGTGCATCTTTTGTCAGTGACATCAACATACCGCTTTCGGTGGATTTTCTATTAAGTCGAATAAAAAAACACCATTTAGGAGACGTATATTCAAATTTATATATTTTTTGTATTTTTGAAATCCCAAATCAAGTGAAATACGATATTAAAAAAAAAACAAAATAGTTCCACAGCTGCAAAAATGCTTGATTTCCTTTTGGCAGCGCAGCTTCTTTATAACAATCTCGTTTGTTTCACTATTTTTTTTTCAAGCCATTACCATATACAGTTGATTGCATATTCATGCTGACTTTGCTTGGTGTCACAATGATTAATGAATCTCTCCAGTTTGAGCATTATTGTGGTGTTTCTTGTTGTTTTTTATTTTCCTCATGAATGTGCCACATATGCAGATTTAATTATTGTGATGGTGGATTTTTTTCTCATTCTATTTCTATGGCTCTGAATATTTTGTAAAAAAAACAACATTTCATTCAAAAAGTTCAAGGCAAACTGAGATACAACTACTTTTCATAGACACTAGTTGAGATTTACTTTCATCTTTGCAGTCATTTCAATGATGAGCTTTACTACGTGTGGGAAACCCCTTGAAATCCGGCTCGAAGGACCAAAATTTCAATATTGCATTCAACACAAAAAAACACTCGTTCAACTTTTGTTTTCCAAAAGAATAGAAAAATGTTAAAATTTATTAACTAAAAAGTCCTACTCGAGAGGCGAAAATATGTGATTCTGATGGGTGCAGTATTTGACTCGTTTTTTTTATCGACATTTCATTAAACTCAAGCCGTTCAAACTGCAGAGGCTCTTCAAAACTGACAGAACATTTGTCGTTTTTAAAGCAGAGACGCATATTTGTTGATTTTTGTCCACAGTATGCTAACAAGCTTGTATGCAACATGTTGCTAGATAAATTTTCGGAGGACTATCGTATTGTTCTTCTAATGTGTTTTTCGTTTCTTATAATATCCTAAAAATGTTGCGAAGGAAAACAGATATCCCAAAAATGTTGAAAAATTATTTGCAACATTGTTTGTATCATAAAGTTATCGTTCGACTTAATCGTAAATAGTTAAATGTAATACAACAAAATTACAAAGAAAAATTTGAATGTTGTAAAACCTTATAGCAATTATATTTTCAACATGTTGATAAACAAAAGTAAAACTCTAAAACACACAAAGCCTTTTATTTGACATTCACAACATCAGACTGAATAGGTTGATGTCAGTCTTGGAATCGCCGCCGCTGCAACATTTTTGTCAATTTTTGACTCACACAGTTTCAGATTTAATGCATCACGGGTGCAACATTCTTCCAATAACCATTAGCAGTCAATATAAACACCCAAACATGCTCTTAAATTATAAAAAATCCGGCTCGAAGGACCAATTCTCAACCACAAATTAAATTGTTAATTATTCAAAGCAAACTCGAACCATTTGCAACATTGTTGCTATCACACTCAAACATTAATTCAGTCAATATCTTAAATGACTAGCTATCAAAAATTTAAAAGAACATTTTGCCATGTCACCCATAACCACCAGACATTCGTTTTGCTGAAATGTATGCGGTTACCATGGTTACAAAATTTACTGCATAATTTGCATTAACATTACAGCCCCATTGATTATATAATTGTAGCTTAACTTGCTGCGATACATATTATAAACATACAGCAAATAGGAAAATTATTCGCAGCAATTACAATTACCGAACTATAATTGCTGTTTTGTGGTATTTTGTGATTGATAATCACAATCACGCGCGTATTAGATATTCCACCCTCTCTGCTCCGCCCCAACCCTTGTGCAACCTCTCAAAAAGCCACCTATAATGTCACAGTTGTTGGTTTTGGCTGTATACATCGATATGTAGATGAAATCATGTGGTTATAGATTTTGGGGTTAACAAATGCTATAAAATTAAGCAATTTATGTTGCCAACCAATAGTGAGGCTTAGTAATCCTCCTTTGAGGATATTGATACATTTTTTGTTGCAACTCTTAAGATGTTTGCTTTGATAAACAAATAGACAGAAGAAAATGTTAATAGTATCCTTGACACTTTGGTTGCATCTTTTATTATAAATCATTGCCTAAGTGGCTACATCCAATTAGTTTTTTTCTTAATACACCATTGGACACCTTTGGTTTTTTGTTTGAGTATGTAGGTATTTTGTCAGGCGAGAAAATTAATTGGGAAATAAATTAATTCAATGGTCATTTTAAATTGCACTCATCGATTCAATCAATAATTCTTCTTCTTTCTTCTTTTTTCGTGTGTCACTCGTTTACTGCAGTTTTTGTCGTCTTTCAACATTTTTTCAAAGTCGCAAAAAAAAGAAATAGAATAAAAGAATCATACTGCGCATTTGTTTTATAAGAAATGAAATAGAATCCTTGCCAATATGCATTGCATTGTCCTTGAGCAGGTATAAAATTGTCTCTATTGTTAGGATTTTTTTTTATTTTCTGTAAATTGAAAATATCCTTTGTACAGTTTTTCTCTCAAACACAATTTCAAGGAAAAGGGGTCCTTTAGAAAACCAAAAAGAAGAAAAAGGAATGCTCATTTTTGGATTTGAACCTAAGTTTCAGCGGAACAACGGAACCCAACAATTTTTAATCCCTACTAAGAGGCATACGAATTTCTACCTACCTAGAAGCAAAAGGATGCTCTAGGTAGGTCCTTGCAATATGGTCCACACAAAATTTGGGTCTCTCGACACGGTTTTGAATTTCCTCCTTTATTCTTTTTTTTGTTGCCATTGTGCACAGTAAAGTCTTTTCTTTCATTCAATTTCTAGCAACATGCGTTTGAAGGATTTTTGTTCATCATATTTTTTTTTTGTATTCTTGTTTTAATGTTTTGATTGTGTATGAAGGACAAAAAGTGAACATTCGTAAAAAAAGGGAAAACCACGTGCATTGGTTGGTACAACAGTACTTTATGCATCGCAATCGGGATTTATTTCTCAGGGGTTGGATGCTATAAATGAAATTAAATGCGCAACAATGCACAGCAGGATACATAACGCGAGACCGTGATGCTCTTTTTATGTTGCAAGAGAAAAAAAAACTCGATCATGTGAATTTAAAAAAAAAAGTTTTTTGTTTTGTAACCGGATCTAATTGAATAATTGAGAATTTGACGAAAAGACGAATGGCGCCTTCGTCAATGATAAAAAAAAAATCTAAAAATACAAAAATTCGTCCAGCTCTATTTTGTAATCAAGTCACAAACGCATTTATCCATCAACATCTGCTTGAAACTTTTCGATGTAATTTTATTGCTTCAACGACAGATTGATGTTTTTGTCGCGCTCACAATTCGACAATGAAAATTACTTGTGCCCACTGATTTTGACACATTCTCTAGCAAACAACTAACAAAAATCTCTCGAGGAAAATATCAGTTTTGTTTTTAGATAAAACTCAACTAAGCAATAGACGTCAGTTGAGTGCAGTTTCTATAAATAGAAATAATATTCCATTGGAATTTCAATAGTAGATGCAATGGCTGTTTTCTTGTTTGGCTTTGAATACACACAACGTTGAGAGTAGGTACATGCGCGATTTGAAAACATCATTTTTTTTTTTTGACACATGCCATAATCATAACACGAACAAAATTGTGTAGGATGAAGAAATCCTATTCAATTCGATCAATAATGTTTCGAATTGAAAATTTGGCCTTAAGATGTGTAAACACTGATTGTTTGATTGAATATTTGATTTTGGAAATCAAATTGTGTTTTTGTTGTCTGAAAATGGCAACATTTTACGACTGTGTGTCAATTTTCTGTCGAAAATTGTATACGATTCTTTTGATTTCGGTTTCTTTGAAACATTTGTTTATCAACATGTTCTTGATATTATTCTTTTTCACGAAATCCAAAAACTTGACCTTAATATGCCCAAAATTTAACCATAACAGCTTTAAAGGTTGGATTTTCGACCCAGATTTCAGTTTTGTTGAGGCACATTCTTATCAACATGTGTCTTAATTCTTCCTTCCACATATTTTTGGTAGGTACCCCAAATTCTTTCAACTCTTAAATGTTCAAAATTTGATAGTGTACATTTTAGGCCCCGTTTTTCCACCCAGATTTCAGTTTCTTTGATACATTCACCTATCAACATTGTATCTGATTATGTCTTCTAAAAGATCAACTTAATTTTGGTCGAAAATGTTGGTACCTATTACTTTTCAATTCAGCTTGAAACTCCCGAATGTATAAATCTCGGTATTCGAATTTTGTGCCACGGTTATTTTTTATCATTTTCGTCAGCAACATGTGTCTGCTTTTGTTTTCACATATTCAAATTTGGTTAACTATTCGTTGCATTCCAAACTGATCAAAATTTAACCGAACCTAATCAATGCACTTATTTTTGAACTCGAAACTCCCTACCCATGTTGCATAAGCTTCATATCGCAAAAACATCGGCCCTATGGCTCAACCTTGTGGTACTCCTGTTTTAGAAAGTAGAGTCAGTAAAACGTCATTAAAATAATATCGGTCCCATGATTTAACCCTGCGGTATCCCATTCAATGAAAGCAGCATTTAAATATAATTAATCAGTATTGGACTAATGATTGAACCCTGTGGTATTTCATATAAAGGCGGCCTAGAAAGTCTAAACAGACACATCGATGAGTCCAAAACTCCGTATATTCTACCTTCTTTTTGACGTCCAAAGTTATGAACCTCTGCTAAGACTCAAATTCAAAATCTTAAACAAAAATATTTACGTTTGATAGTTTTTGTAGCTCCGCAGCACTGTTTAGTTTAAAATGTTTTCAATTTTTAAACACGCACAATAGATGGATGATACCTTCCCATTCTGTGTGTGGGCCTCTCCTCATCCTCAGACAAAAAAAAAATCAAAGTTAAAAGAAAAATCAAACTAAAGATAGAACGATAGAAACAGAACAAATATAATAATCAATTGATTTTGAGGTCGATTAAGAAATTATTGTTTGTTTATGAATCCACTTGGCGCCTTGTGATTTTTTTTTCTCATTTCCAAGACCCCTAACCACACATTTGGGTATATGGCGGGTGAAGTTTGAGGCAAGTTAAAGCCAGACAATGAAGAAAAAAATATGTTTTTTTTTTTTATTCAAAGACGGGCGCAGCGTGCGCCTACCCAGAGGAGACATCTAGACACAAACACACGTCATACCCGTCGAATTGACGCTCTGGGTGTGTTTCGATTTAAAAAACTTATACTCGGCTCTGTCTGACTGTCTCTGCTGTAGGTTGGCTTGTTTAGCTATTTCATTAGCATCTTGTTGCACACTGTCAGTCAAGCTAAACATTTCATTTAAAAATTATTATTATTGATAATTTTTTTTTTCGCCTGTTCACTCTGTACGTGTGAAATGGGAATTGCTCTGGTTTGTTAAGTCGACCTCTAAGATAAACATTTATTCATATCATAATAAATAAATACACAAAGCATAGAATAGATTGACGTTAATCAAACTTTTCTCTCTCTCTTTCGGTCCCTCTCTATCTCGTTCTCGAAGACTCGTAGAGTCTAGCGAGTGTTAAAAAACTATTCAACATCACTTAATGACTTAGACACGCTACAAATAGATCAACCTCTAGAGATGATGGGGTCTATGCATATTCATATCGCGCTGTTTGTTGCTTCTTCCCACTTCTGAATGGTGTTTATTATTGTGAGATTTTTCCCTTGAGATTGAATACAAAAAAAAACCGCCCCATGCGTTTGATTCAAGTTTATAAACATTTTTCGAAATTTTATTTTTTGATGTTTCTTTGTTATCGTTTTCATCGAATCAATTGTGCCAAACGATCATAGCTTCGATGATGGATACGATGTGTTTTGTTTGATTTACTAAGTAGCTTCAAGACACCCCCCGTGTTGTATGTGATGTTTAGAAGAGATTTGTGTCTGATTCGAAATGAATCTATACAAAAAATGTTTTCCTTCTAAATAAACAATTTATTTTGATTTATTTTTCGGGCAAAAAATATAACAAATTGCCTAAAAACTGTGAATCATAAAGACACAAGCAGAAAGATAAGCCCTGACCTTACCCAAAACCTATATAACACACGTCTTCATGCCCGTCGCGCAAAATGACCCATAATTTACAAAAGCAAGCAAAAACGAAAAAAAATGTTGCTGGCAGATATAGCTTAGCCGCTGCCCGATTGAAATGAATTAAAGTCATATAAAAAAATAAGAATAATATATGACGGGGTCGGTTGCTTAACTAGAATAACCATAATTTACTTTTTGGTGTTTTATTTTGATGTTGTTTATGCCCTCTGCCACTGCCGCCCGCCGCACACCCATACCCATCTCATCCAAATAGGCTCAAAATAGTCTCTAGTGCTGTCTCTGTCTTTGATTTTTGTATATTTATGACCATTAGAGACTCAAGAGTCAACAGTCATGATAATAAACATTATTCAATCTCATTCACGGTTTCGGTTGTTTCGGTCTTTTTTCTTATATCGATGGTTTTGTGATTATTGTTATTGAGTTTTTTTTGAGGTTTTGGTTTTTAATTCAAACCATTAGCAATTATGTTTTTTTTTTTTTTCAAAATACTAATTCATGGGTAACACTTAGAGACACATAAATATTATGTTGAGATACTTTATTGAAGAACCATCATTATTTTTATTTTTTTAAAAACTTGCTACTCTTTGATTTGTATGTTGATGGTTTTTTGTTTGTGATTGTTGTTTTTGTGTTTTGGGGTGATGATGATTGTTTGGCATTGTGTTTAATGTTTTGAACGTGTCGCTTCAGCATGTTAGCGGAGATGATCGATTTTGTCTTTGTCTTTTTTTGATAAATTATTACGGTGCAGGTGGGAATTTGATGGAGCTATTGTTGTGTTTTTGACGTCTTAATTGAGACCTTGAATTATTTTTCTCTTTGTCCGTGTGTCATTAGGTTTATCCTTCGATCTTGATGTTCTCATTTTTCTAGGTCATTTTCAGTTTTGAGTTTATTCTAAGTGTAGTTTGTTGTTTCCAGTAATTTGTTCCGCACAACAGTTTATTTAACTATCTTTTAAACCATATCGGACTCAAGGTTGACCCCTGCGGAACCCAATAAATTAGGGGGTAGATTCATTCGCAAAACATGGATCTGTTCTGTTTTCTGTTGATATCATATATCAAAACAAGATAATTGAAACAATGTCGGCCCTGAGATTGAACCTTGCGGAACTCCATAACCAAATTAGTTATCCAGCCGTCATTGTGTGCTGATAGAGCTGCAAAATATTTGGAACAAAATATCACTTCAAGATTAAACATAACGACTTAAAAAAAAGCTATCGGCCTTAATATAGAACTCCATTAAAACAGAAGAAATTAATACACTTAATTTCATTTTATCGCCCTACGATCTAACCTTGTAGAACCTTTGTAGAATAGAACGCTTTTTAAAGAATGGAGTGAAACAAAGCATCAATAATCCATATAGTACCCAAAATCCTAAGAGAACAATTTATGAGTTTCTGGTCTTCTGCAACGTACCAAGAAGCAGCGGTTTGATCTTTTAACAATTTAAATTGTTTGAATTTGAAATTTAAGCAGCATTTAACATTATTCAGAACTTGTGGTGCCAGATTGTAACATAAATGAATTTGAGTCAGCTGGTCAACAAAGTTTCTACAATCCCCTTAACATGTCCATGCTCTCATTCCAGCTCAAAAGCCTTTACCACAGACTTCCTTATACGTCTTCATCAAATAAACTGTAAAAAAAGTAGAAAGAAAAACACCTTTAACTGACCCTAAACAAATATGCGCCCAAAAACTGTTATCGTCTTTTGTATACAAAATCATGACAGTTGCAACATATGTTGCGCCACTTATCTAACGTCTAAAAGGAAAGAGAAGTAGGTGCACCACATCGTCATATTTGAATTTGGTAGTAAGACTTATCAGGCCTTAAATTCCGAAACAAGAAGTCACAGATTATGAAAGAAAATCTCTCCAAAAAAAAGAAAAAAAACTATATTTACATTTCCCGACAGGCAAACTCGTGAAGAAGATACGCTCTAATGATAGTGAAAGTCAATGTGCTGTATGGACTATTCGAGCTTCTTCTAAAAATATAAAGTAGCTAAATCTAGACGCACAAAATAAATATTGACAGTATGAGCCCTTTTGAAATAGAGCTACCTAGGCATATCATTTTGTTTGCTATACAGCCATAAATGAAAAATGCACTGAAGAGTCAAATTAGTGGAGACACACATCGTAGCTATACCACACGCACTCGTCACTGCACCGTCGCGTCGCATCGTCGTAGTTGCCCAACATGCGTAGCAATCTTGCCATATCGTCATCCAAGTCGTCGGTCGTTGACGACGATGACAAAAAAAGAAGAAAAATGCAGCGCATCAATTGCTGAGAATAAATAAACTAGGTGTATCTTCATCTATGCACGCATGTTGCGCAGCACTGCATCATCAGGTCACCATGACGACAAATATACAAATATACGAGTCTACGCAACTGCCGCTGCTGCTATTGCTAATGATGATGAGATCTACATATATGTATTTTTTTTTCTGTGTTTCCTTTTCAAAACTGAGTCATCATAATGTCACATTTCCGTGTAAATAAACGCAACATTCCTGACAAAAATTCTTTCAACTTAAAAGATACTACTTGATGGTTTTGTTTAGTTTTGTTTGGCAAAGGTTGCTAGCGCTATAACAGCAGCGCAGCGGCATGATTATGCGGTAAGCAAAACAAACACTCGTGGATACATATTGCCACATTCACTTTTATTTCTTTCTTCTTTTTTGTAATCTTTATAGGTAGGTTTTTTTTTGTTGTATAAACATTGTTTTGCGTCTAGGTGTAGGACTACTGTTTCCACGAATGTTGATAAGACAATGTTTTTTTCGGGGTGTACAGATACCTTTGTACTGCCTGGGTTATATTACACTTATTTAATTATAATCTAACAGAAAGATAATTGATAAACATGTTTATAATAGGACCGATAAGTTATATACGAGAGTTTGAGGTGGTTAAGAGCGTGTATCTACAATTGTTGACCTAATAAACCTTTTCCTTAATTATAATTACTATTGCTACAAGCTGTTAGAGTCGTGTTGGATGATGATTAGGTGATGTTTTGATTTAAATAAATTGGTATGGTAATCGAAACGTGTAGATTACAATCAGAAACATTTTTAATTGATTGCAAAGGTACGTAGGAAATGACGACTCACAAGAAAAAAAACTTTTTGTGCTGTGATTTGCAAAAAAATATGATCGGAACTTCAAAATGTTGCAGAAACTAAAAAAATTCTTCTGTAAAGAAGAGTCTCACAACAAATTCGGAACCAGAGATCTATAAATATTGCTGCAACTTGTTGCTTCTTTTCCAATCAAAGTTTTTCTTAAACTTACGTATGAACTGAGAAACTCGCACCTAATAATTAACAAAAGCACAAATTAGTTGTTCATTGCATACCAATATGCATGTAATGTTGCTGCAGCATATTGCTAAAGGTTGAAATCACTTCTAACGTTATGTAGCTTGAAGTTGAAAAACAAACAACCGCTTGAAACTAATGAACTCAATGCTTATAGTGTTTCAGCAACATGTTCTTATACAATAACAGCATTTTGCTATGTATGGCTCCAAGCGATGGTTATAACTTATAAGAATTGGTAGTTGGACAAATTTTTTTATTTATATGATAAAAGTGCTGCGACATGTTGCTAACTCCTGTTATCTTACATTTTTGTGTGAAAATTTCTCTTTTGTCTGTTATTGGTAAAAAACAAAATGGTTTGCATTGAAAATTTGAGACTGATCAATAAAAAAAAGTTTAGAAACATGTTGCTCAACTCAAAAACTTCAATACCTGCTAAGTTATTCTGTAACTAGTTCGGAATTAGATATATAAACGCTTTTTTTTTTATTTGTGGCAGTATGAGTATCGCCACCATCGTTCGAAGAAATATTGCAGCAACATGTTGCAAACTCTTTTTATGGACTGAAAGCAGTGAAATGTGTCCATATGTTCTTTGTCTAAGCTTAAAGTCTTAATTTTATTTTGAAATGGCCAAGCAACATGTTGCTAACTAAACTTTGAAGTGTTACAAAGTTAGGAAAGAATTTTTCAATATCCAACAAACAAAATGCCCTGACTTCTAATCAACTTAGATTGATAGCCCAAAAACACTTGGATTAACCTTCATTCAACTAAAATTTATTGGTTTTACGACCCTGTCCTAGCGATCATAAAAACATAAAATCATAATCCAAAAAAATCACATGATTTGGATTTAACGATAAGAATTAAAAATAATTGTGTTAATTTTTAATTTTAATGATTTCCAAACACTTTGTTTACGACACACTCATTTATTGATTTTTAAAAGCGTAGTTGCCTCAAATTGGACTTTATTATTGTTTTAAGGTTTCGGCAACATCTTGATCGGTCTTAATGGACAAAGAAGAAAATAGAAAATATAGTTAAAGATATCAACATCCACTTAAAATTGTTAAAATTTCCTTGTGACAATATTCTATTTTACGAGAATTTCCGCCCTCACAAAAGATTTCATCAAAAAAAACAACAGACAAGATTCCAAAAGCCAAAAATCCAACATTTAAGTTGGGAAAACAAAAGTGAAACAAATTTCATTTTATTGTGAGTCCATGACAGTAAAATTGTATGCGGGTTGGGATTATGGTTGCCAAGTGTGTTGGGTCTTATTTGCTTTCGATTTGATTCGTTAAGTGCGTTCTAAAGGAGCTTGAAATTTTAACCCCGTTGGCAACCGTGTTTACTATTCGAAAGCAGAAAAAAATAACAACTTCACTGAGGGAATTAGTTTTCATCAGAAAAATTAAATGTGAAAAACATTTGGTCGACATGCAACAACGCGACAAATCCATTCACCCACGCACTACGCCAGCACATTTGGCACTTAAAATTTATATTAAAACGCAAACAACACAAACAACAAACCAAAAACGAAAAAATTTCAGAAATTGTGTGTTTTTTTTCGTCTAAATTTAGACCATCCCAAGATACATCACAAACAGATATACATGTGCGTTGTCGATGTTCATTTATAGACACTTTATGAAAATAGCTCTCAATTTTGAATGGTGTGGCTGAAGAAGATGCATGAGCTGAGCCAAAAACAAAAGAAGAAAAATAACCAAAAAATGCAAAAAACACAAAGAAAGGCTTTCACTTTGTTGTCTCAAAAAACTGTGAAATAAAAATTCAAATCAAAAATAACAAATAAAAAATTGAAAAAATGTTGAGTGCATCGCTTTTTGAGTATTTTTCGTTGTGAGATATTTGTCGAATTTCTTGTTTGGTTATTTTTAAAGTAGGTAAAAGCGGGTGTTTATTTATAGCCATGTCTCATGCTGTGAATTTACTTGTTACAATGATTTATTCGATTTTAAAAACCTCTTCTTGCAGCCACATTAAAAATTATATGCTCTTGCGTCTCATTCTATCTCAAGAGTACCTAGTCTTTTTGAGAATTAAAAATTGCACATTTAGTATACATTCGTATCTAATTTGAAATGAATTTCGTAAAATGAATTTTACGCTTGTGCATTTGAGATATACGCCATTCAAGAAGGGAAGAAGAAGACAAAAATATGGCGAGTTTGATTTTAATAACAGGTAAAGATACATCTGTCCGAAAACGAGTTTATCGACAAACAATTTATATCCTATAGATAGATTCTCAAAACACGAAAGCAGATTTATAATGATCGGTTGTTAGCTCTTCACGATTGTAAGGGGTCAGTTGAAGGCGTTTTCTCAGGACCTCAAGTATCGCCTTCTCAGCCAAGGCAACAAAAATTCCATCCATCTGGGCACTTCTTTAGTGTATATCCATTTTCAATCCCCATAATCAAAAGATCCCCACTTTTCTTAAACTTGAGTCTATAACCATCCCAGCGGACAAACCTTATAATCATCGGTTTGTTATTTATTTATTATTATTTTTTTTTTTGCTGTCGAAAGAGAGACTGAGTTTCGTATAGAATGACTTTGACAAGATGATTGATGTGCCCAGCCCCATTTGAGTGCGAGTGAGATGCGCGTGCTTTGCTAATTTAGTTTTTAGGGTCTTACCGATTCGATGTTTATATACATGCGGGATGTGATCTTTTTTTTCTTTCGTT
This sequence comes from Sphaerophoria taeniata, assembly GCA_943590905.1. Lineage (NCBI taxonomy): Eukaryota > Metazoa > Arthropoda > Insecta > Diptera > Syrphidae > Sphaerophoria > Sphaerophoria taeniata. The sequence continues at coordinate 269,860,192 of OX016540.1, forward strand.
GTTTGTTTGCCCTTGGAGGTTGGTTCTTTGATTTGTCGCACGCCATATTGTCATTCTATTCGATCAATCGATACACATTGACTCATCTACCTTGCACCATATACCACCTACAAAGTTCTTCCTAAGAACATGAAACCTTTTTTTCGCAATGATTCAAAACCAAAAACCTATAAACATTTTTTTTCTTCAAAACTAAAAGAGCAAAACCATAACGAAGATAATTCTGCATTCAGATACATTAATGACGGATGAGTAATCTGAACTGAAGGGAAAAAGTCATAAAATTTTGTAATACGGGACCATTCAATCCAGCTTCTTTCTTAGTTCTTTTATTTCAGTTTTTTTTTGTGGATTTGGGATTTTCGAATTGGTTTTTATTTTTAAACTACGACACTTAAAAAGTATCTTGTTATAGTCTCTCCATTTGGGATGCAGTCTTTATATTATTCTGTGGTGATAACTTTTCAGCTTCCCTGCTGGGTTTTTTTTTCTTTTATTTTGTTGTTGTTGTTGTTCAGGGTGATTATAGAGGAAAGGATTTTGCTTTAAGACCATGAAAAAGTGTGAGAAGTAGATGTGTGTGGTTACATTTATTTTTTGTTGGTTCTGCTTGGGTGGCAACTGGCAAGTGAAAGACAACAAATTTGATCACGAAAAAAGGCAACAGATTTAAAAAATAGGATCGGTTTTGATTTATTTCAACTTTTTGTCCCCTAGGTTACCACTTCTAATCCGGCTTGAACCCTCAAAAATGTTTTCGAAGTATTACAAATTTATCGAAAACGAAAAACACAATTTTAGTCAAATCTTGTTATTACAACAATTACAACTGTGACAAAGTCGCCTTTTTTGTTTTAAGTGTGAAGTATGTTGCTGCAACATATTGCCAATAACTACCACTCGACTGCATATTTGTTTTTAAGAAACGAATGCCGAAAATCTCAATACTTATTGTGCTTCTGCAACATGTTCTTACATATTTACTGCATTTATGTTTGCCTTCAAGCGATAATTATAAGAATTGGTTTTTGGACAAAATTTTAATTTCAATGATAAAACAAGGTGTTGCAACATGTTGCTAAGTGCCATTATTCTAAATTTTTGTGTTAAAAAGTTTAGAAACTTGTTTTTGGACTCTAAGATTTCAATACTAAGTAATTCTGTCACTGGTTCGGAAAAAAACATATAAACGCTTTATCTCTTTATTTTTGGCAGTATTGCCACCATTGCTCGAAGAAATATTGCAGCAACATGTTGCAAACTCTGTTTTTTTTTTTAAATTTTTTTTTTAAGAACATGGCAAAGAAATTTTGTATCAAGCATTCTCTCAGAAATTTCAACTTCACCGCATTTTTCCATTTTTAACCAAAATTTTGGATACCGGAAATCTGTTGCTTCTGTTTCAGATATGCCTTGAGCTTCGAGGTTACAAACGGCATAAAAACAAAGTTATTCACTCTTAATTCTTTTTTTTTTATTTTCTCTTAAATATTTCTGTGTTTACGCTATCTGTACCATACCTCTGCAACCTCATCCAGGTGGGTCTGATTTTTTTTTTTTTGGTTTTTTCAAAAATCGAAGAAACCCATTTCCAAATCCCAATCCCATAATATTTTTGTGCTTTTGTGCGAAGATGAATTAAGAAAAAAAAATTGCATAAATTGGTTGTGTATGCGTGGGGAATACACACCATGTGATTATATTCTCATCCCATATTGTAATATGATCATCTCAAAAAAAAAAAAAATACATCTTTTTCTTTCACAAATCAAGAAAGGCTAAAGATACACCTTTTTACTTCGTCCGTATATATATGAAATTAAAAATTCAAAAAAGCAAAAAAAAAAAATACATCTTGAAAACAAGATTTTTGTTGAATACAAAAAAGACAGACGCAAAGGCGAAAATTTTAACCTCCCGCTGTGAGTCTGCAAGTTCGAAATGAACATTTATTATAATCGGTTTTTGGTTCTTCTTCTTCTTCTTTTTTTTTTCTCTTGGAACAAACGTATATGAAGATATCCATAAGCATACAGATGTGTAGGATGAGTATTGATCACTCGTCTTTGTTGATATGAATGAGCCGAATGCATCTATAGATTACCTTGTTGAGGGGCTTTTTATATTAAAAAAAAAAAAAATCTTTTATGAATATTCAAAACTAATTTCGATGTTTTTTTTTTGCTAATTTTCATTTCAGATAAGATCACAAAAACCCTACTACACAGCGGATCCCGAAGTAGATTCACTTGTAAGTATAAATTTTGTATTTCAATCGATGTCTTCCTTGACCTAAAACAAATGAGCCTTCCAAAACCATGAAGTTCAATACCGTCATCATCATCATCATCGTTGATTTTAATTCGTGACAACAATTGGTCAATTTTAAAACATTCTTCCATATAAGAGTTGTAGACACGACAGTGCAGTTGCAGAAACAAGAGATCGATGCTGCACTGCCAAACGACATTATAAAAAGTTGAACGATGCAAAGATGTGTCTATAAAAGAGTTGTTAGCTTATTTTATTGTCGAACATTTGCAAAGGCATACCAAATCTGCCATTAAAACAATGCCAATGAAAAGGCAACAAAAAAATACAAACAAACTACAAAAGACTTCTGTGAACCAGATGAGTCTCTCGACTCTATCAGGAATCTCGGCAACATTTTTTTACTTTTTTTGTTTTGCTTGCAATACCTGTCGATCGGCCTTTCAACTGTATATGACAATTTAGTCAGCTTTTTGTCTCCTTGCAAATCAGCATTTTATGCCGTTCACTTTGTGTATTGTTTTGTTTCATGACTCAAACGACACGCAGTTTAAAAATCTGTATAGCTCTCTCAAGCTAGCAACATTAGCCTTGGTGAAAATTACACATTTAATGCTGTTATATTGTGGATGCTGTTTTTTTCTGTTTGTCTATTTTAGCATGAGTGAAGCAATTTTGTGTACAAATGCGCGTGTACACAAAACCGCACCGCACAATGATTCATTGGATTAACTCTTTAATCTGTGTTATATGTGGTTTTGTTGCGGCACATGTTGCAATTGCAATAATTCTACAATCTACAAACGAATGAGAGGCAAACAAAATGAGGAAGTGAAACTGATTCTTGTTAACAGGTTGTCGCAATATTTGTTTTATTTTTGTTTAAAGGGGCTTCAAAAAAAATTAGACAAGACAAGAACCATATTATTGTTGCTCAACATTTCGATGTGACATTGTTGAGTTTTTATGTGCGTTCATTCATAAAAATTTCAACTATTAAAAATAAAAGCCATAAATCAAATTCCAGTCTCGTTTTATGAGCTCTCCTCATACTTTTTTTTATTGGTTTGGTTCTGTACTAAAATTGAGATCTACTATTCGCCGAATGATGATGATGACGAGTGAGTACAGTCAGTTAGGACGTTCTCGGTCTATGCTACATATTGCCTTGTGGGCTGTCTTGTTGAGTTGTGGTTTTCAACAGTTTAAAGTACACTTTTGACTGACAAAAAAACACATATAACAAGAAGTGCAAATGACACATGTGTGTTAATGTGTTTTCGGGCGCTGCCGGTTGCGATGTTTTGTCGTAAATGTCGTCTGGTTGGTGTTTTTGTGGAAGTCACTAAATTATGACATCTCAATCATAAAAAGGATGTTATGATGTTTTGAGGAAATTAGACACATGGTTGCTATAAACATTGTTGTGGCGTTTTGTGGAGGCTCATTTTCATGGTCAACATTTTCGATGTTCTTCTTTTTGATCGAATTTTTACTAAGAATTTTTGTATTTTTTTATTTTTTTTTTTTCAGATGGTGCAAGCAATACAAGTACTTCGGTTTCACCTCTTAGAATTAGAAAAAGTGAGTATACATGTTTCATTGTCTTTTGTATTTAACGGTAAAATATAATCTCACACAAGGGCTTTAAATTTTTATGCAAAAACATTGACTTGGGAGTTAGTATTTTTTGTGCAACATGTTGCAAAAGATAGAAGTGCATTATGTTAATGTAAGGGATCTAGTTATACAAACTTTTAAGATCTGAAACATTCATTCTAATCATGAAGACCTTTCTTGAGAAGCTTTGTTTAGATACATCGGCCATTTTGTATGGAACAGAATGTTGTCAGGCGTAGAATCTCATTTCTTACCAAAATGCCACCTATTAAAATCACTATCTTCTACCTTCATCTTCCACACTTGCAAGCTAATGAAGAGTAAAACCCAAAAATTCTGCAACATGAAAAAATAAAACAATCTCACGAAACTATCTCAGATTCCTTTTCTCCTATTTTATGAGCTTGCAACATTTTACGAGACGCCTTTTGGACTCTTACTTCTAACGCATTGAAGTCGACATTACTCTTAAATCTTGCTATATCTGAACATTCATCTTGTTACAGATGCCTTTTAGGACTCTCATTTCAAACACAATGAGGTCGAAAATTTTGCTTCATCTAAAAATACATCAGCAACATGCTTTCCGCCGATATCAAAATGACTCCAAGACACAAATATTTTTGAAATGTTGCTTCGCGTTGAATTACTGTTTTTTTTTATTATTAACCTTTTAAGGGCTTTTATTTTGAGTCAAATAAGAATGAAGTTCTAAGCAACATGTTGCTAAACAATTTTTAACCATTCTTTGCTTCATTTTTATACTTTCATGTTTAACTTAGTTTTTGAAATATAGACGAATCTACAAGCAACATGTTGCCAGATACATTTACAAAAGTTTTAATTAAACAATTCATCGGGATTCAGGAGTGTTTATATTTATCAAATTCAATGGAAATTTTTCGCCAGAAACCATCCGCAACTTGTTGATTTGAATATGCTAACATTCTTTTAGAGATCCGTGTGAAAAAAGAAACTAGCCTACGTCAAAGGAAACACGTTATGGAAAATTTCAACAAAAACACATTCAAATCATTTCGATTAGGACAAAAGAAATCTATCTTTCTTCTGCATCATTCCATCATTTCTAAATTTATAATTCTCCTTTTTAAGTAAAAATCTAAAATCAGTCGATTTTATATTTACACAAATTAAGGAAAGCTTATGCTAAACTAATTGCCAACAATTTACATATTCATAGATACAGATACACAAACCAAAGGGGAAAATAGAATAACCAAACCATCCAGACACATTACAAACTGGTTTAAAATCCACCACATGGAGATTCGAATACGAGTAGGTGGGCTATAACTTGATATTAAAACAAACAGAAAAGAGAAAAACAAAATATTATTAATATGATTTAAAACTTAGGTTTGTGCGATTTTTTTTCTAGATAAATCAAGTTTATCGGTTGGCCTTCTGCGATGGTTTTGACTATTTTGACTACCTGAACGGTTCGATAGCTGGTTTATGGTATAATTGGTTGAAGGTTGAAATTTGATGTTAATTTGTTGAGCTAGTGGGATTTATGGTTAATTTTTTGTGTTGGACTTAAAGGATCAACATTCCCACAGTATCTTTAGTTTTTCGATTGAATAACACAAAAAGTCTCAAAAGATCATATCAATCCCCGTTAGCAACAATTAGCATAAATTTGAATTTTTAACCAATTTATCTTCTAACAAACAATCAGCTCTAAACTATCTTATTCAAACGAAGCAAAATGCTCAAAAATAGTCAACGTAGGAGGTGGGCACCCAATGAGATGGGATACGAGTCGGAGTCCCGCCATGGTTCGCAGAGCATTGCTTAATTAATTTTTTTCTATTTCGTCTTGCGGTTTGAAATATTAAAATAATGACGAACATTTAATTATAACTATTTTTGAAGTTATTTTTCTGTGGGACCCCACGGCCTCGAGCACGTAATTGAAGACCGATAGGTAGTCCCCTAATTTTTTATTTTTATTTTTATGAGTGGGGTACCTGCCCTGCCTATAAGCACGACGCAGCTAAAACCTGTAATTTTGTATTTAGCCGAATTAGAGAGTGGTTAGTATAATTTTACGGGTACGGGTGATTTTTAATGGTGGGTTGTCCTCGGCTGGTTATAATTTTTTATTAAGTACATAATAGGTTTTCTTTTTTCAAACATAAAAAAAATAGACAAAAAAGAAAAGAGGGAAAAACTTTGATGTTTTTGTGGGTTCATCCAAAATTTAATGATAATTAGCTTTCGCACAATCGCAACACCTCTCTCGAGCAATCAGAATGGTTTTTATTGTTTTTTTCTTTTCACAATTTGATAGATCTAGATTTTTGTGTGTTTATTTTTTTTAACGACTGACCAACCAACCGACAGACGGGATGTGGGTGTTCTTTGGCGCGTAAAGAAATGTTGATATCGTTCTTATTTAGAAACAACACAATATCTAGTTGGAAAATATAAGATAAATAGTAAATATAGAAACAAAAAAATACAACAACAGGTGAATGAATGGGGAAGCGGCCGTTCATGAGAGATTTTTGGGATTTGTTTTGTTGCGAGTGTGGGTTTGATTTTATTTGCCTTTGTTTGAAGTCAGATCGCCGTTGTTTGGCGGACAAAATGAACAGGATGTTGATAAACAAAAGAAACAATAACTGGGAATTCAAATTTGTTGGAAAATGTCAAAAAAATTTGTTGACGTTTCTGTGAACTGGAAACTAATTTCTTATTTCAGGACGGACGAGGAAATATGACCGTGGGAAAAAAGAACTAACCGACTTTCTAGAAATGTTTATATTCTCCACTTCTGAAGATTTTTGGTTTAAAAAAGAACTAGTTCATTGCCATAACAACAAATATGTCCCCAAAGAGCAGATATTAGCCAACAACTTACTTTAAAGAGTAACGGCCCACAAGTCTGCCTTTGAAGACTTGTGAGATGTTAGAAACGTCAAAAGAAATCACCTTTTTTTTATTTTTGCAAAAGTTTTTGTACAATTTACGCCTTCAAACATTCATTTATATCGCATTGCAGTTAACAAATTGGATGACAAAAGGACCAGTTCTTGTAACATTAAAGAGAAGTGGCCCTTAGAGGCAGCCTTGTGGGATGCCAGGAACTATACGACAATAAACGGCTCTTACTAGAGTTAAATCCAAAAAAACGAAGGAATTTTAAGGAAAATCAACAGCAAATAACAAGGGTAAACTGTTTTACTGGTGAATAGTAGAGGCCCTTAGAGACAACCTTGTGGAATATTAGAAACTTCAAGGAAAATTTATGTCTATAGCAGAATCTCATAAAATATCCGTTTTCGAGCCGATAATTGACCACACTACCGAAAACCACAAGTGTCTAGTTACATTAAAAAGTAGCGGCCCTTATAGGGTGTACAATTAAATCAACGTTCTTGTAATATTTCCTGAAACATGCGCCTCAAAACTAAAAACAAATAGAGTGGCGCGACAGCTCTTGAAGAGCCAAGGCCTAAGTGACCAACTCTCATCAACAATTCTCTGAGTGCGTGTGAAGAATTGAGGGGACCTACAATTTAACGCCGATTCCGAACGGCAAAGTTGAGAAGCTCTTTTTCAGGACAGATTGATACTCTTGGAAGTTTTTTTCAGTTCTTCGCAAGGGCAGTACCCGTGAAAGCTGAAATAAAAACTTTATGGACACGAGTAGGACTCGAACCCACGACGACGTTCTGCTTAGTCGCCAACGCACCTTACCACTAAGCTACGGGCAACTGTCTCAAAACTATTCAGTCTTTTTCTTTCCTTCAATATGGTCTAGAAAATAAATGTAATCAACTTTTTCATCAGATAATAGTATGGGCCCATAAATCTTGCGGGATTTCAGACACTAAAAAATGGAATCAATATTGTTTGTCAAATTTCATAGAATTTCCATTTTCAAGCCTTCTAGTCTTTTAATTGAAATATCAGGGGAATGGTATACCACACTTGAGAACTCGTAGTGAGTTGTGGCCCTTAAAGACACATTTGTGTCTTCAGAAGAATCAATCTCTGTTACAGAATTAAATGAAATATCCGTTTCGAAGACTTCAAATAATCCCTAAGTTTAGAAATGCCGATGGGATGCCAAAAGGTTCACATCTTGTACCGCTATTGTTTAGAAACCAGAACAGATGTTGTCACAAGTTTTTTTGAGAAGTTAGAATAGTATTCTTTTGTGTTCTGGAAAGTGAGTTGGCTTGTCTTTTTCAAGCGTAATGATGATACCATCAGAAAATGCTGCGAGTCTCACTCAGTCGCAAAAATGTATACGCATGAACATAATGGACGAATGTTTAGTTGTAATGTTTTTTCGACTTTAATTGGCATGCGTTCTAATGTCATGTTCAAGTTTCAAAGTCAATTGCATTTAACTGTTGTCCACCTTTCATGTTCCCAGAAACCTATCCACGCAGACAGCATCACCAAGCTTAATAATTATTTTTATTTGTTTTGTACGTTTTAGCAAGCTACACGTTGAAATTAATTAACAGTGGTGTATAATGGTGTAAACCATGCAAATTTACTCATAACATCGCATCATAAAAAACCAGGCCAAACTATAAAAACGCCAGCATCATTCTTATTAATCCCAATAAATACGAGAATTTATAATATTGTGTGTCGATGTAAAGATACACGAACGTCCGAGTCCGTGCGACGAGGTGACGGACGTTTAAAAACAAGTCCGTCGGAAAAAGCCATAAATTATCAATAGTCACTGCAGTTGACTGTTATATCGTTTTAATGAAATAATTGCTAAGAGCGTGTTATTGTGTGTGGTACACCGTTTAAAATTTATTAACATAAAAAAAAAATCTAAATCCAGACTCATTTTTTGAGACACACAACATTCACTCATAATAAAATTGAAAACCACCTACTTGAGGACTCTCAAAGCGCGCTTACAACTTTGAGTGATTTCTTTTTTGTACATTTTTTTTCGGCAACAAAATATGTCTTAATAAAATGATTGACGTACGACAACTTTTTTTTTGTGCACATTTTGGTTTTGCATTGTGATTGGTTTTTATTGTTAAACTGGTGGTGTATGTGATATTTTCATATCACAACATTGTCACGCTTGATTGAGAGATATATAGTTTCATTTTTGTGTCTTATATCAACAACACACTCAAATGTACAAGCAATTAAGACTTTATAGTCTGATTCAAAATAAAAAAAAATCAGCAAAGCAAAGAAAGACTTGACGAAGAACGAAGACGAATAAGTGGGAGATATTGTGTTTAATTTATGATTAATATGACGTATCTGTTAAATATGTTAATAAATATTCCAAACGAGACATGATTATTTGATGTTTAATTGATATTAATTGCTCAAGAAGAGAGTGTGTCTTAGTTTTTTTTTTCTTTTTTTTTTTGTTAATTTAAAAGAGAAAGAGGTTGATCGTAAAAATTTAATTGTGATGTGTTGATGGGGGTAGAATGACTGATATTTTGACAGATGCAGTCATATAGATGATGATTAGTTAAATTACTTATTATTTGCATATAAATGAGTGGAATTGTAGTTGGGATTTTTCTACGACTGTGCTTTATGGATAGTGTATCTGGAAACATCCGGTTTCATCCTGTTTTTTTCTTATATTTTACAATTTGCAAAACAAAATTGTTAGAAAACTTTGCAATAGCTTTAAACATTCTTGGGAGACCTAATGTGTCCTTAAATCAAAGCTCACATCTTTCTGGGTGGAAGATAAGCTTAGCAACACATTGCCAAACAATCGAAGAATCGGAATCCATATTCAATTCAGCAAGAGAACATAGCTTTTCCTTTTCTTTTTTGATTTTTGTGGCCGAGTAATGTTGCGAAACATAAGTAATGTTGGGCAACATGATGCATCGAAAATCCATTGTTGAAACTGCAACTATATGAGACAAAGAAATGGAATAATGGCCTTATAAGGCTTGAAAGTTTAATACCACATTGGTTTTTAAATCAAAGCCCAATCTTTCTGCTAAAGGATAAAGCTTAGCAACATGTTGCCAAAAAATCCAAAAATTGTGATCCATTTTAAATTCAGCAGAAGAACTAAGCTTTTTCTTATCGTTTTTGAATTTTTGTGGCCAGGTAATGTTGCGCAACATATTTTCAACTTCAACCATATGTAAAAAATTGTATTTCTAGCAAAACATTAGCGGTAATTCACTTAGAAAGAATTTACATAGAATTCTGTATTAAGCAACATGTTGCAATAAGAGCAAGAAGGCAAAGACTTGGTCTGAAATATGTTGCAATCTGCCAAAAGCAATGCAAAATGTCTCTAAGTAGCGTTCCTTACCTTTTAAGTTTTGTTGCTTAAAATAAGGTCCCAGCAACATGTTGCAAAAGAGTAAACAAAATGACTATTGTGTTCTATTGTTAGACCTTGCAATTTTTTTGACTACTCATACTTTCGCAAAAAAAGGAAAATGAGTTCTATTGACTCAAAGATACAGCAACATGTTGCCAGACAAATCGTTTGAAAATTTCCCTTTCAATGACCTGCTTTCAGTTTCTTATCAGCTTCGAAAAAGTAGAAAAAAAGAACCTAAAAGAAAATAAAGCAACATGTTGCGGGCTTTTTGACAATCCTTTAAACTGCTCTCAATTTGCTGCTAAAACCGTACCCATTGTTAACCATAAAAAATTACTTCAATAAAAACAACTTAACTGCACCTTATTCACGTCTATTCAATGCAAAATAAAATCCACAGCTAAGTCGAATGTCACGATTTCGATTCAGCAACATTATACAGAAAAAAAATGCCTATCTACATAGGGTAATTGCGGGATAGATGCCGCGGTTTTTGAAAAATAAATTTTTAGACTATGTTAACGTTATATATAATTTTTATTTTTAACAAAACTTAACAATGGGTTTATATTCTACCATACAAAAATACTTAACATAAAAAAAAATTAATAATTTATTAAATTAACAAAAAATAAAAAAGTATTAAGTGCGCCATCTCTCCCAGCATGTGTGGGAGAGTTGCCGCACACTAAATTAATCAAATCTAATATTTTAAATTATTGCAAAACATGTTTTTTGCGTTCCTCATTACGCCCACAATCTGTGCACATGGTTTTCAGGCTTCTTGTACCGGGTACAATTTTCATGTAGCCATTTCCGACACTTTTTGCATTCCACCCAATCTTCTTTTTTTTTGAGAAATAGTTTTCCTAACATTCGGCACAGTTGTTAATGTCCTCAGCCGGTCCAATGAATTCTTTATTGGTCCTTGCGTTAATTGGATCTTTTTTTATTTTTTTGGTTTTGTATGAGAGATTTTTTTTTTTTGATCGAGGTAGGCGTAGTTAAGACCTCTGCAAACTGCCTACGCCTTGAACAAATTGGTGTTGGAATATTTGGCAGTGGTGAAATTTCTTGAAGAAGTTTGGTTGGCGTAGAGCTATTAAAGCACGATGAAGTGTGGGTTTCATTTTCTGAATAGTTGCAGGAATGCGTGGTGTTACTTGCGGTTGGAATAGCCGATTCTGAGACTGTGGCAGGAATGCCGAACACTGTTTCTGCTTTTCACACAGACACACCTTCCTCGATGGATTTTCTGGCTTTTTCTAAGCCCTCTTCTATCCAACTTCCTCGATCAGTCTTACGGATATATTTACGTGGCATAATTAAGCTGTATTTTATCTTCTAAACAAAAAAGAACACAAAAATCAAAATGCGGCATCTTCTCCTAACAAAAATGCGGCATCTATCCCTTTTTTGAGGGAGAGATGCCGCATGAGACTATACAACAACAAAAAAATAAGAACAAGAAAAAAATCACACCAATTACATCTTATAATACTCATTAACTACAAAAAAGACTTACATTTAAGATAACACGCAACGATTAGTTTATTCAACTAAATATTCCAAAAGACTGAAAAATTTCCATAGTCGAGACGGTAGCGTAAAACAAAACAAACACCAAAAACTCCCGTTACTTGTTCGAAGTTTGCAGTTTTTTGTCTGCGTTTTAGTTTGAATGTAAAACGAACAAATTTGAAAAAAAAAAATGTTGGCCAGGACTACTAGATATATGACTTTGGCTCAGTGCGGCATCTCTCCCGACGCGGCATCTCTCCCGCAATTACCCTACATCTCAATTCCAAACAAATTACACCTCAGCTAAGGACAAATAGTTTATAAAAGATACATCCACCACGATTTTAAAATTACAAAGATACATCATAGATACTTCTATGAGCCGAGGGAACTTCTGCAAAAAACAAACACAAAAAATAAGTAAAAAATAATGAAGATACCTTCAGGAGGCTTAAAATTTACCTTAAGGCTAAATAAACACTAATTAAGTAAACATTTCTCTTTGTCTTTTCCCAACTTTGCTTCATTTTGACTTAAACAAAACAAAACAGACACAAAATAACTCAACAATCATTCTACAATCTTAATTAGCAAAAGGCACACCAAAGAACAACAACAACAGCAATAAGAGTTCCTTGTCCTGTTCTCACTCTCTCACTCACTTTTGTGAATATAAAACGGGCCTAGGAAACATGCCTCATCATCAGTGCTGGCCTGGAATTACCTATATCTATTTTCATGGTTTACAATTATTGCATGTTGCAGACAACAGACGCACATTATTTTCCCTGGCTTACTCATTATTTTTGTGACGCAAATTCATGGACAAAAAAAAAGTGCCTTAGATTGCTAACGCACTTCGGGGGAAATCTAATCAACTTTAGCCAACACTACGGCTTTCGATGAAGACAATCGGTTTATAGGTATTTTTTTGTTTTTTATTGCACCATGAATATTCGAATGGCAATTACTTGTTTGCTCATACTGATAATGTTTACTAATGGGCAAACAATTTCACATAAATTAAACCGACCATGGGTCACTAGGATTAATACGTGCGTGTAGTTTTTTTTGTTCTTCTAATGTTTTTTTTGTAGTGCTAGGTTGCTGCAACATGTGTATATAATATAGAGACATTTTATAATGACAAAAGTGCATAATGCAAATTGAAAGAGAGCGAGAAAGCACCAAATTGTAGGTGAGGAGATTGTGTGTGTTTGTGACAACAAACCACCAACCAGCAGCAAAAGTGCACTTCAAACTGGTTGACTTTATCTGAAATTGCCATCGAAAGCAGCACTGTATACTAACTCCGAGCACTCCGTTATATTCGAACGAATACGGCGACGACTACAACGTCAAGCGAAAAAATGTAAATATGCGAAAAAAAAGCCGCTACAATTGTGACTCTTTGGGCCAGACTTTAAACTTTCGCATGGTGACATGGAAACATGCAAATGACTTAAGAAATTACACAGATACTGAACTGGATGCAACCAGCAACAGCAACGGAAAGAGAAGTTGCAGAATTGTCGCATGATTCCGTCGCTGCTGTTGTATAGACTTTGACTTGAATTAGTTGGTGTAAATTGGATATTGAATGTTAATCTTTTTAGAGTTTTTATTGCTGCACCGAAACGGTTTGATTTACTACTTAAGATACAAGCCATCGCTTGAAAAACGAAAATGAAAATCAAACGTTGGGCGCCACTTTAAGGTCGTTAATTGAATTTATACATATTTTGTAGTTTGTATGTTGCCAACGATGCAAGATTGTTAATTCTGGTTTCAATTGACATATTAAGCAGCTGTTATGTATGAATAAGTAATTTATGGTGTCTAGGTGCTGGCTGTAGTGCCAAAAAGATACAATGTGTCTATGAATATGCATAGCAACATGTGCTTATTTTTTTGGTCGTCTAGAAGTGATGAATTGATGTTGTCACTATCGAATGTTCATTTTAAAGTAGTATCTCGCTTAAAAAACCCCAAGAAAAAGTGTTGGGCGCCATTTAATTAATAATCATATCGAATGGTATGAGTTATGTCGCCAGATACATGTTTTAATTTTTTTTTTTTGCATTGTTATGACTTCAATTTGTTGAGATATGAATACTAAATAATGGTATTGCTGTGCCAAGGAAATACAATGTATGAACAACCATTTCTGGGCTTCGAAACAATCAAGCTCATGTTGGGCGCCATTTCGGAATGTCTAAACCAATTGTCAACCCCTTGGGGCCTCAAATATTCTTACTGCCTATCAACACTTGAGATCTTTCGAGTCTAACAAATTACTGTGGCATTTCATTTGGCATCCAAGAGTCAACTAAGCCTCCATAACTGTTTTCATCAATTCTTCTTTTTTTGCATCACAAAATCAACAGACACATCTCTGTATTAATAGACCTAAATGTTGCTGGTGACATTGAAAATTATTTCTATGAATCATTACATATATAGGCAGAAAACTTCAATAGATAATTATCTCTCTCGAACAACACACAAAACGAACTCACAGCTTTTAAATGATCATCACAAAATCGCAACATCATAGAATCGCAAAATCGAAAGCCTTCGAGGTATCTCGTGTGTCATTTGTGTGACTGTTTGTAGATGCGTAGAGTGTATCTTTGAGCGCGCTATCTGGCTTGAAAATCTTTCCACAAATTTATCTTCTTCTCAACGGTTACTGCTCACAGCTTCTATCGTACACACACCTGACTGTGCGACGACGACGACGATTGTGACTTTGTGACTTCGACTTGGTTGATGTTGATAGCCGCTAATCTGATCTGGTGCCTCGGTCTTTTTAACTTTGGGAACACACCATAGTCAGAGCGCGAGATGATCGCGACCTGTGCGAATCACAATCCAAAAAAAAAGATATATACTGTAACAGAAGCAGCATTTTTGTGTTGCAGCAACATATATACGTCTAAGTCTTCAAACCGAAGACCTTATTTGAGCTCTCAGTGCTCTGCGGGGATGCGAGCAAGATGGAAAAATCAACCTGGCTGACTGCACACGTAATTTTTTGTTCCCCGCTAGTTCGCATCAGATTGCCATCTTTGATAGACAATTTTAAACAATTTTGTAGCTAGAAACAAATGAATGAAAATTTCAATGACTTCAGCTCCATTTTGTTTCGCAAGAAATTATTTAAATTATAGGGTTCCGGAAGAGCCTTTGAAAAACAAAAAGAAAAATCCAAGAACAGCCAGACAATGAACTCTATGTTAATTTAATTTGTATGGAAGTGCGGCGAGAGCGGGTTTTTGGGCGCGCACCAAAGTATCTGCCTACAAAATTGTTTTGCGCGTTGCATCGCGCTGCGCTGCTGGTTCCAATCGCGAAAAGGTGTGCGATGGTTTTTTTTCTGTATTTTTTTCCTTTTGTATTTTTAATCTGCTTGAGGCTTAGTGTGTGTTGTGTTGCGTTAAATGACATGCAAATGAGTTTTGTAGAGTAAAAATTGTGTATAGGTTGGCTATATACAAAAATGGCGAACCAGCACCATCATCATCATCATTATCGTGGTCATGATGATTTTTTGTTTTATTTTTATAGATATGTATTTTTTTAAGCCCACCAAAACCATTAGGATGGGAAGTATGTGTATGCAAAAAAGGAGAACAGCTTTAAATTCTTCTGGGCGCACAAAAGTGCAGATATGCCAGAGTCGTTCCTCACCGTACGAGCACACCATTTGACTCGGGGAAACCTAAACATTGAGATAAACAAATGCGATAAGAGAAAGAAGAGCGAGTGGTGCTTCTGGTGCAGCAGCGGCTACACCTATGTGTGTGCTGTGCTGAGGCAGCAGCTTTGTTTTGGGTCAGTGTTTTTCTTTTTTTGGCATGTGCACCCGAATGCATGGTTGAGAATTTGTAGCAGAGAAAAAGAGCACCTCACCACTTCAATGTGAAAGAAATTAATTGTGGAGTGAGTTGAGAGTTCTTCTTTTATTTAAAGTTTGAAAATAAATTTAAAACAATTTTTGCAGTTGAATTTTCGTATCTTTGAAACAAACGATTGGTTTTTGTCCTGAATTTGAGCAACACCTTTAAGCGTGTTAGATTTCTCGCTGAAAATCGATAAAACTGCAAAAATCTCATTAAACCATGTCAAAATCTTGGTTAAAAATCGGTAACTTGAAGAAAATTCAATACACCGAAAACAAAATTGTAAGCAAAATGGTTTTAAACAGGACTTTGGTTCAAACCTTTGGTAACAATTGTCAACGCCTTGTCAGAATCGCTTTATGCAAGGATTCCAGGCCCATGAAATGCTTTGTGAATTACAAACTTCTTAAAACTTGCTCTTAGTGTCTTGAGTTGTCTCCTTTGAATTGAGCTATCCACTCAGAAAATTGGTTGATGTCCTTGATGTACCTTGCAAATATCTCGCATGTTCGGCGTTATTGGTTCAAGCCTAGGCTTAACCCAGAAAAAACCATTTCAGTTGTCTTGAGCTGGTACAACTGGAACAAACGTTGACCCATATGGTTCGAGTAGTAACTAGATGAAATCAATAAGATATCCCACTTCTGATATTGTAAGAAAAGGCTTAACCTTTATGCACCTTGCCTAAACACAGTACCGTAAAAAAGGTTTTGTGAAAGTGTTGCTTTCAATGATGATTTAAGACAGTGGTTCGTGTCCCTGCTAAATTCCTTGAATATTAAACAAATATGTTAACAATGACCCAAATGTGCTTAATTTGTTGCGAACAGAAATGCAACAGGTGCACTCTCTCACCTATCGACATGACCTGCAATCTTTCAATCTCATAGAGTGCACCCAGCTGGCTCTGTGTACATACACAAATAATGTCTTGATCAAAATGCATTTAGATTTATTATAATTCCCATGCATTTTTCATTCATACAATCTCTGTTCTCTGTACAGTGTCTCAATCGATCACTCCGATCATCGAGGGGGCCCAACTTCACCGTACCTGTAGCTTAAACATGTATACAAAACATTTTAATGCACTTTTGTATCTAAACAAAAAAAAAGTCATCCTAAAATTTATAAGAGAAGAAGGTCGGTTAGCCTAGAGTGCCACCGATAAATGGCTGTGGCGTCGTCGGTCGGTTTTTCGTCGTTCGGTTGCTGGCGGGCGTTTGCGGTCAGCCTCATCTCGCTCTGGCGACAAATTTGCATTAAAACATGTATATTATCGCGATGATGCAGGATGCACAGACACACTGACGAAAAATGCAAATTGCAACAGATTTTCCAGTAGATAGGTATTCTATTTTGTTTCATAAAAAAAAAAACACTTCCTAAAGAGAACATTCAAAAGTTGCCTGGTATATGCAGGTATGTAGGCATATTGACGACACACAACAACTTGATTTTCTTTTGCCGGATGAATTAATTGTGGTTTGGTACAATTTTTTTCTCTACCTTGTTGTACGACATTTTTTTCACAAAAAAAAAACAAAAAAAATAAAAACAAAAACAAATCAGCATTAACATTCCCCGAGTTCGATCTTACGGTTGAGGGTTTTTCCCATTTCAACTTTAATTCATCGTTAACTTTTGTTTTACAAAAAGATACATCATTTATTGATAGATACATTTTGCATTTAAATATACCTTCTTTGGAGGTTTATTTCTCTTATTGTATCTATGTATCGCCTAGAAACGACTTTTGTGCTGCTGATTATAGCTTTATTATTATTGTCATTCATTACGCGAAATGCATTTTTTTATGCCAGCGGCGATATCTAAATATGTACATTCGCTTGAGAGACTGCAACAGAGAGAGAGAGAGAGCAGTGTTCACCTGGCATTTATACAGTCAGTCTGACTGCAGTGCATACACAAAACTCACTCGATGTTGGTCATGCAAATAAAAAAAAATACAAACAAAAGCAGAAAAATGTATCTCCTTGGTTCTGTGAGTGACAAATGACAAACCAAACCTGTCGTGGGATGCGATAAGATCTGGTCACACTGCACTAAGAGCATTCAAGAATTTTATTTATGTATAGAGATATGGAAGCTTTTTTTCGTGTTTTTTTTTTTTTTTGAGTGGGATTATGGAGAATGTCGCATCGCGTCGTCGGTCAGCCAGTCGAGTTGTTTTTTCGTGTGTTTTATGTCGTGGTCCAGGATTTAGTTTCAGACCGTCAATGATTCACACAAAATTCTTCAGCACTTCCAGAAAAAAAGAGTGTTGATCGCTTTTCCTTCCTGAGTCAGAGCGCAAAATCGTTTTCCTTTTTTTGTTCTAAAATGTCAGAACGGAAAAATAACCACACCTAGGATTTAGGACTGAAATATTTTTCATAAAAAAACAAAAAAACAGAACTTGTTCCATCAAAGCCACGTTACAAAGCAAAAAACAGTTAACAAAAGAGAACCCGTTTTACTGGTAAGACGGACAAAAAAAAAATCCATCTCATTGTTGTGGAGTTAATCGAATGCGACGAACTCTACTCCACTTCGTCAAAAGACCCAAACCGAAACAGAGACACATGTTGAGCTAAAAAAAAAAAAAAAACATTTCGGTTTGGGGATCTCGCTACTACGACGACCGACGGACACAGCACGGCATGGCTGCGGCGGCAAATGAACCTCAGGTCCGGTCAGCTTCGCTTAAAGTCGGGCATCTCACCAACAGCTCCAGCATCAGCTTCAATGACCACGACCAAAATACTTCTTTCCAAAAAAAAAAAAAAACCCAAAACACAAAACATCGAAAATGAGATATCCCCGAGATCGAGGGTATAGAAAATTTGTACGATTTATTTTTGAGACCTGGAAATTTTGTCGCCAAAGTGTGTGTTGGGATTTTTTGCTTGTCCTCATTTGAAATCGATTCGTCCTAGCTGCGCATTTGCAAAAAAGAAAGATGCGAAATGGTTTTGCATTTTCGTTTGTAAGAGTTGGCCCGTTGCTGTGTCTCGATACGGCAACAACTTCTCGTTTTCAATTCGAGCGATTGTATTTTTATATCTGTATCTTTTTGCACTTAAATGCGGTTTTTCGGTCGCCAAAACTCATCGTTCTCATCCAAAAAATTGTAAAGCAAAAAAGTGGCATGTGGTATGTAGTTATTGACGTTGCGTTGTCTGGAAAGAGGAGCGGGTTAGGCGAATATGTCATAAAAATTTTCCATCTCGTACTTGAATGCGCGACGAAGATGTGACATTATAATAAATATCGTGATATTATTCACATCACTTGACTGACGACTCCAACTGGTGCGCCGACCGACGACGACGCTACCACCACCACCGTCACCGCCACCAGTTATACTACAAAAATGTTGTTACTTCTGCTGTTGCTGCCATTGCAACGCCAATGGAAATGCTGTGTTAAATGGTTACAAGTTTATTTCAGAGCAATTATTATTGCCTTACGATGCACACAGTCACTCGATGAACAAAAAAAAAAAACAATGCTGTCGCAGACGCACAGAAAAACGCAACGCAAAGGGCTTGAAAGTTTTTCGTTGACAGACTACATGCGAACGAATCAATTTTATATTATTCGCGCATAACATAAGCAACGAACTAATAACGTACGCAGATTGATATGTAATTCTGAGTTTTTTTTTTCTGTCTCAATCCGAAAGAGAGACACAAGTCAGTTTGTTGCAAAGTGGTATGACTAGTTGAGCTATCATAAATGGAGGAGGTAGTGCAGTGGAAAATATTTTAAGAATTTCATAGACTTATCTCGCGCTTTCTGTTTTGTTTTGGGGAGGGAATTGGGAATAGAGTTGCTTTTTGTGTCAGCGAGTTGATCAGAATGTTGTCAAAAGTGATCAAGCTAGTTTTTGGGACATGAATTTTAAGTGGTTTTTGTTACCTACTTTGACAAGCTTGTCGTAATGTGGCATTTGGTCTATCATTCATTTGGGTGGAATGCAAAGTGTCCCAAACATTTTTGGGACACATTTCTGTTGATATAAACTAGTTGCAATGGTTTTTGGAAGTTTGGGACAGATTGGGACAGTTGCTCAAAGAGCTTTTTTGTATCCAAATAAGGCCCAGAGATGTTTGCTCATTGATTTTTTAAATGAAAGTGTCCTAAAATTGTTTGGGACATGCTGATGAATTTTTTTTTAAACTAAATCCGAGCGGTTCAAGCATCTTTATTCGAAATTACTGCCTGGAAAAAGTAAATACATGACTTTATTCTGTTTTCAACATTAAGGACACATTGTGACAGCTGTATCGAGTGTATCGAATTTTTGAGCACCAAACATAGTTTTTGACTTTCATGTCTGTCGGAAGCTATGCTATGTAGATATTTGATGGATATTGGGACATTTTGGGACAAAAAATTAACTATTCTTCCCAAATTATTATAAAATGTGTTAAACGACAATTTTTGAACTTAAAATAAACCGCTGATACAAATTTTGGGACAGGCAGTAAATAAAAAAAAAGATTTTGGGACCCTGAAAATAAGTTATCTTTCAGGAAGGGAAATAGAAAAAAAAGTGTCAGTCCTGTATTGACAGATAATTTTGGGACGGTTTGGGACAACTAATAATCTTAACCTTTTTTTCAGCTTTAAACTTTTGGAAAAAAGCAGTGAGTATTCAAATTAGAAATATTTTTTTTTTAAATATAAACAAGCCCTTGTGTGAAAAATCATAAAATTATAACAAAAGCATTTTACCCAAAAACAAAAAAAAAATTAAATACATATATCGCAAATTTTGTCCACGAACTACCAATCCGAACAATTGTTCTTTTTTTCTTCTCTTCTCTTTGCCATTGCAGGTACATGAATTATGCGATAATTTCTGTCATCGGTATATATCATGTTTAAAGGGTAAAATGCCAATAGATTTAGTGATTGACGAACGGGACACCACCAAACCACCAGAATTAGGTTCAGCTAATGGTGAAGGAAGAAGTAATGCCGATTCAACATCGCACACCGATGGAGCTAGTACACCAGACGTTGTGAGTACCCCCTTCGCGGGAGCACATGGTCCTATATTGGCGAGCTACAATGCGGTGGTGCACCCATGTTCGTAGTACGATAACGACCTTCTTGCAAAAACGAAGCGGGTGCTCACAATGCCCTGGGATTAAATAAAAAAAAATAAAAAAATTAATTAAAAAGAATTAAAAATACAAAAAAAAACTTAAATTATATAAAAAAAAAAGTTATGTGAAATTTAACACCACAACAAAAAAAAGTTTAAAAAAATAAATTGTCACACGTATAGACCAACAAAAAGTGAAAAAAAAATACGCACACAACTCTACGGCACGCCAAAAAATTGGATACCAAAAATTTTACGAACATTTTTTCTTACGAAAAAAAATAATAAAAATCTGGTGGATGTTGTTGTCCCAAATTTAACACGAAAAAAATATTATTTCCCGGGTAATTATACACGGAATAGATGAATGTTTTTTTTAACTTTTTATTGCCTATACGTGGAGCAATGCCAATATGAGAAAAATTAACGAACATTTTGTTCCGTTTCTTTTTCCATTAACTAAATGTAAGACAAAATTATTTTTAAAAGAAATATTTTGTTTTTATTTGTTTATTTTTTTTCTCTTAAAAAAAAATAATTGTACAAAATTAAAAAAAGAAAATCAACACACACAATGAAAAATAGTAACAAATTTGTATAAATTAACTAAACAAAACAAAAATCAAATTAAATCTAAGAATTACGATTAAAGTCAAGAAAAATGATTTAAAAAATCTAAGATCAGAAAAAAAATTAAAATATGAAAAAAAAACTTCGTTTTTGCAAGAGGCCCATATAGCTCGCCAATAATTTTTAAAAAAATGTTTCTTATAATTTTTTTTACAATTAAATAAAATAGAAATTAGAAAAAAGAAAAACACTTTCGTAAAAGATTTTAAATTTAAACAAATATTTTTGAAATTGATTTTGTGTTTAGTATTGACGACGGAGGTTGTGGCATTCATACTTCCCAATTTTTTACTTTCACTTAATTGGCAAAAAAGCACTTTATACAATTTTGTTTATAGAAAAAAGTGTTTTTTGTAATTTCTATTTTATTTAATTTGCATGTACATATATGTATTTAAAAATCATAATATATTAATATAAATATCTTTCTTATTTGTTTCTTAAAACACAAATTTTTATTTGAAATTTTCATTTCTTGGGACTATTGATTTAAAAAATCAAATATTTTCAAAAAAAAAAGAAGTAGGGAAAAGCTTTAGTCCTGCCAAATCGAAACGTAATTTTTTATTAACTGTCTGCCATGTCATGTTTGTTTTTTTTTTGTTATAATTTTTTGTCGTCTCTGGGGGATCATTATTTGAGTTGCTATTGAAAATACATTTTTTACAATTTCCTAAAAACCTTTTTTCAGAATGCATAACATTCACAAATGTCCGTTGAAATAGGAAAAATCACAAAAAGTATCTTAACCTACGCTTTTGACATTTTTAAATGGCTTTTTCAATAGCATTAATATAAAAACAGCGAACACCTTACAATAGACTTAATAATCTACCAGTTTTCTACTCTTAAAAAAAGAAACTAAAACTACATACAATGACTGTGAGCTGTGAGAGTATGCGTGCATGCTGTTTCCAGAACACATGTATGCGCTGCAATGGGCATGTGGATAGTTAAAAGAAAAATAAATCTATTTTACCTCTTTATCCTTATTTTTAAAAGCATTAAGGATCCAAAACGATATACGTAATTTTTTAATGACTGATGACCTAAATACGTAAAAAAGAACACAAATTATATATATATAACTTTACAACATAAAAAAATAAATAAATATTTAATAAGATGCAAATAATATTCGTTAAACTTAATCTAGTTCTTAGGTAAAACTTTAAATAACAATAAATTTTTTTTGTTTTTTTATTTAAATTTTTATTTAAAATTTAATATAGAAACAAAAAAAAAACTTATTATGATAATTGCAAAAAGTATACGATTACCAATTTATTTCGTCCTCATTATTATTTTTTTTTCTTTTTTTTTTATTAATATTAGAACTATATATCTTTTTCTCTATATATAATATTCGGAAAGTATTTTCTCAAAAAAAAAAGATAAATCATTTAAAAAGAGATATCAAGATATCAGAAAGTCTTGCCAAACTTTTTCTTACAACAAAAATACGTAAAAAATTAAATAACTTAAGTTCAAATGAAAGTATACGATCACATGAAACATTATTAACTAAAAAAACAAAACATCAAGGATATACGATTAAAAAACAAAAAACAAAAAATACAATCTTGGAGGGATTTAAAAAAAAGTTATTCTTAACATTTAAAAATATTTTTTAATTTTAGTACTCTTGCCTAAATAGCGCAGGAGTGGGTTGGTTATTTTTTTTTCTTTTTTAATTTTATTAAAATAGATTATCCTCTTTAAAGTACTAAATTTATATATAAATTTAAAAATACAAAAAAAAACGTACTTAATCTACAAATCTAACTATTCCCTAATATACAAAAGCAAAAAACACAAAATTTGAATGCTTCAATTTGTAAAGCTATATGGGCATTTATTTTTTTCTTATCATAAAAAGAACCCGATATCTTCCTATTTATTTTTTATTCTTTTGAAAGCAGTTGTTGTGCAGGTATATACAATTTTGAAAAAAAAAAATTAATGTGCTTAAATTTCAATTAAAAATTGTGATTTTCTGTATTAAAAACTTTAAACAAAATAAATCATGTTATCTCTTATTTTATATATACAACAGGCCAACTTAATTTTTTGTTTAAAAATTAAATAAAAAATCAAACTTATATACGTAAACAAGCGATGCTTAGTTATTCATTTTTTTTCTTGTTTTGTTATGTTATGTTGTGGATAATTATAAAATTTTAAAAACAATATCAAAATATACGTAATATGTTTTAAGTGATATAAAAAAAAATATAATATTAGATACTAGCAAAATTGTAATAAACCACAAACATTTTTAATTATTAATTAGCATTTTTTTATTTTTTAGCAAAATAAAATTAATTAATATATATTTAAAACAAAAAATCTTTTGTTTTCTTATTTTTTTGTGTGTTCCTTGTTTTTGTGGCAGCAAGACCCATTTATTTTTATTTCCTTCGCAAAAAAATTGCACGTCATCACAGAATCTCAGCAGCTGCGTTGTTATTTTATTTTTGTTTTTTTGTTAAATATTTATTTTTGTACTTTTATTTGTTTGTCAGCATTTTATCTTCTCAAAAATTCCTAAACTGATATACGTAAAAAAAAACAGAACAGTAAATAATGTATACTAACAAATAAAATTATAAAATAGTAGTACATAAATAAATATATATATATACATAAAATATAAATATATTTTTGATTATTTGATAGCGAAATACGTATAAGTACTAAAGTTTAGGAAAAATAAGTAATTTCAAACCTTCCTTCACTCTTAATATAAATTCTAACTAAACTTTAAAAATCTACTAAACAATACAAAAATGAGTAAAAAAAAAACAAAATGTATACCTATACCGAAATGAAAATGTGGTAAAAACAATAACTTATTTAAAACTAAATAAGAATATTATTACAAAACAAAAAAACATGAATTAATACGTAAATAAGGAATTAAAAAACTAGGAATGGGCTAGCAAAAACGCAAGAGAAGTAAATTTTAAACGCAAATTTTTATTACTATATAAATACAAAAACAAAGTATTAAATTATAAAAAAAAGACAAAAAAATCTTATGGAAAAATGCAAACTAAAAAAAAAAACACAAATTATTATTATTGAGGATATGAAAAAAAAGTGAAAAATAAATGTTTTGTTGTTATAAAATAATTAAAAAGAAAACAACTGACTTCTTATTGAAGACACTGGAGATTGTTGGTTCTGCTTTTCTGGGATGATGGATTTCGCTTGCAGTTCTGGAGAGGATCTCGATTTGGCTGTGGATGACTTCGTTGTTGACACTTTTTGGAGCTTGGAACTTCGTGAAGACTAAGTGACTACTCGGCAACTTGAAGAGACTTTCAATGGAATAGATGTTTGTGAAATGTTTTTTGATTTATTTTTCTTAAATTTCTTTTTAAGTTTTTATTGCATGCTTATTTAAGAATATAGAAGAAATTTTGGTTATTATTTTGTTATTTAAGCATTTTTTATTATATAGGTATTTATGTACGACTAAGTATGTTAATTATAATAAGTATAGCTATTTATTGAAGTATTTAGGATATTTTAAGTAGGTAGGATTGTGGTTCAGGGGATGGTTATAAGTTTTTTTTTGTAAGTACTAGTTGTAGAACTTGCACTTTAATTTCAGTACAAATTTTTCATGATTTTGAAACTAACGTAGGTACTTGCACTTAAAACACTGGGAATGACACATATTCCGTTATCAGTACTTTCAAGTTCAAGTACCAACATTTTAGAGTAGGTACCAATAGAAGTACTTTGAAGTACAAAAAATTGCTTAAAGTGCAAGATTTTTACGAAACTGTATTTGAATGAAAAAAGGGTACAGAAATGCAGAAGTCAGCTCCGGTACTACTACTGATACAAGTGCTTGTAATTGTTATTCTACAGCTTCGATTTACAAGTTTTAATTTCTTGATTTTTATTTGGGTTATTTTATGAAAATGGTCACCACTCTTTGATTAGGAAAATCTACCTTCCTATGTTTTAATATCAATTCTGGTGAAAATCTATTTTAAAACGATAATCTCTCGTTATACCTCAAAAAACGCTGATTTCGTCAGATACTTGTGTATTTAATGCTTTAAAACACAATGTATTTCGAAAACAGCTAAACGGATTCCAACGATTATGCAGAATTATCACCCATGGTAAAGTAAAAGGTTTAACGATGTCACATCTCTTCAACTTCGCACAATTTTTGTGAAGGAAAATCAGTAGACACCGCACTTCCCTCTTACGTATAAAATATTCTGTACAATTGTCAAGCTTGAGTCCTGTCTGCGCTCTTACAAGGTGGACTTACCTACAAGATTTCGACTTTGAAACCCATCAAATAAAAGTATTACTCATTGATTCTCACAAACGGGGACGTTGGACGTTATACCCCTCTCGACAATCCGATACACTTGAAGAAACCTGTTAAAGTCCAAGGTACTATAGGTACTTTTCAATCTCAAGCCCGTCGACATTTACTCCGAGCAGCCAGATTTATTATCTTGGCCTTAAAACACTTTCTCAATAGATTAACAACAACGCCTTTGACAACAATAAGAAGATCTCCATTCCATCAAAATTCCGGCGTTTAAGAAAAAGGACAAGTGGAAGTCTTCCAACGATAGATGATTTATAATACTGGATGAAGAAATCCGCGATATTTTCTAGGGATATCCGAATCCTCTAACAGCCGAGCTGCTATCAAGTCGTTCGTCGTTGTTTCCTGAAACTTATTCATACGATCCATGACTGCTTATTCCCTTAGGTTAGGTTAAGTGAAGCGGGGTGACAGTTGGTGTTGTTACCGTCACACTTAGAGCAATGTAGATCCATTGTGGTACGCTGAACAATACTTCCTGAAAATAAATAACCTATGAATCATGTGGTTCGTTTAACCATTTAGAGGTCTTGACAAAGTTTAGTAAGCTTTTGGCTGGCAGTTCGGATAGTTTCTCTAGTTCATTGAAGAAGAAGTTGCCTAGAGTTTTCTTCCTAGTAAGACAGATTGAAGGACAGTGGCAAAGAAAATGAGCAGTATCTTCATGCTCGTCCTCATCACCAAAGGTGGATAGGAATTTCCACTAGGCTTGTTATCTGTTCAAACGAATTTTTAAAAGGATGTGTGAATTGAGTCATTTACGTCGGTTGCTTTAACGCCGATGTAATGTATCAGGCTTCATCCTTTTTCGTTAGAGAAAAATCCATCAAAATAACTTTCGGCTCAACTAAGTTCACTCTGTTAAGAACAAGTCTTCCCCGGTCATTGCAATATTCAGGAACCCAAGAGCAGTAGCCACCGGCACGTTCTTTTAAACTATATCCTTTCTTCCTTTCCTAGGCTCACACTGTATCTTATCACGTAAAGAGTATCAAAACCTCATTTTGGAGGCTAATCAAAGCATATTTACAAGCTCAACTCAAGCTCATCAGTGTCAAAGTAGCTTAATCTATTAAGTCACTTCCTGGATTGTCATGCCGGGTCAGGAAACAATCCTCTTCGCTTGTGTTCTTTTCTGAGTTTACTTTCTTCTGGACCTACAAGATTAATTCAAGAAATAAACTTTCCAGTCCTGAAAATCGTAACTTTGGATACAAAGATCCCTCCGGGCGATCACATTTCCCAAGTACCACATTATGACTTCATTGTCATGTTCTTTAAATGGCCATAAGTGTTTTACTTAAATACTTAAAATACTTACTGAATGTATGAACTCATTTCAACCAGCTTTAATGCATTGAAGATGGGCTGAGGTCCTCCATTTCTTCCTATTCTTGAAATTCAAGTAGCTCACATTTTATCTCAGTTGCCCGAAAGTATTCCTCATTCATTTTTTTCTCGTCAACTCAATTTTGTCACCAACTCTGCTTCATTAACCAAATTGACATATCGCATCCATCATTTCCTCAAAAAAAGAAAAACCTCCCGCCCATCTCATGATGTCATCTTACACGTAATCCTGCAATTGATTCCATATCTTGAATCAAATTTCCAACCGATTTTTTTTTCTACTGATGGATTCTCACCCTTATAGCTCGTGTGACAAAATGTTGTCTCAATTTTTCAAAAAAAAAAAAAAAAAATTTAATAGAGGTAAAGGTACTTCTCAAATTACAACATCATATTCCCGAACTTGATTCCTTAAAAAAAAAAATTGGCGTGCGCTTCAAGTTCATTGAGAATCCTATAGCTTCGAGTGTATTAAACGTAAATCGATTTTCGTCTGGCTATCATCATTTCTCTCACCCCCCACTCTCTCTCAAAATATTAATGAAGACATTACTTCCACAATTTCAGTAAAATGAGTTGAAAAAAAAAATGTTTTTTGATGACAAAATGCAATCGCATGTCCAGAGAAGGACATCATCATCGTATCGCCTCATAATGGCCACATGCAAGGACCAAAATATGTCTGTTGATTGTATGAGAATTTTTTTTATGAAGGTAGTTGTTGTTGGTTTAATATTGAGTGGGTGCCATTAGCTTAGTGTGTCTGGGTTGCAATTTGATCCTAAGCAACATCATCATCATCACCATATCATCGTCGTCGTTGTTGTTGGTCGACTGTGTTGGCCGTCAACATTATTATTGGCGTCATAAAGCCTGGAATGCTGGATAGGATGTACTTTGTGGGGCCAAACACTGGTCGACTATATGGTTGAAAAGATTCCCGCAATGCTCTTTGGCTGAGATAATGACTTTAATCCTGGCCACGCTTCTCACCAGAACATTTGCGAGTTCGTCATGTGGGTGCATTATTTGGTGTGTGTGATTTGATATCTCACTGGGAAAAAAATGAGAATTTTTATTGAGTGCCCTGCACGCACATAAAAGCGAGACCTAATTGGAAATGGATACGTCATTTGGAAGGAATTTCAATCCTGATTCGAAGTCATGGGGTGTTGCTTTTGATTTGATTGTTTCGCAACATGGCGGACGTTTCTCTTCAAAAAAGTTCCTCGACTCAGAAAAAAAGTCAATTGAGGTGGAGCCCCTTCTGAAGCCGTGAAAAAGTCTATAGAGCACAAACGTATCGCACGGCAAGAATTTTAACCTCTTTCGTGCTATAAATCATTACAAAAAACAGTGATGAATTTGTTGCCACCCCATCAATTAGGATTCAATTTTTTTTCGTCCGTTTCTGGTCTGGAATTTAAACACGAACAAAAAAACATAAAAATAAAAAACCAAGTCATCATGCAATCTGAATTCCTTGGTTATATTTTTATTTCTTCATTTTTTTGTTGGGTCTCCTTCTGCCAGTTTCATCCTCTTAAATTAAACCAGCCACACAATTTCCTACTTGACCGCATGCACAGTAAAAATTTCGTTTATTCGAGCTTTGTACAAAAATGAGCACAAATAATGACTCCTTGTGTTTTTTTTTAGTGTTTTTATCGTCAAAAGCCTCCTGTCCTGTCGTTAGAGAAAATTATTATACCACACAAAAATTGAGCTCGCAAGAACACAGAATTTGCGTGATGACCGAAGGCGTGGCTGTTACTACTTCTAATCGAGCAATTTCATTACCATTTAAGTGTAGAAGTTAACAATAAAAAAAGTGTAGGTAGGTATACCCCAAGTTCAGAGAATTTAATAGGAGGAAGACCAGAGCCGGCCGTTGGGCTCTACCACACCTCCTTCTCACAATCTCGTTACTTCTTCCTCGCACCACTCTTCCGGAGTGTTGGATGAAGAAAACTTCGTGTTCTTGTAATTTATGTGGGTGTTGAAAACTAAAACCAAAGAGACGACAAAGACGCAGACTTTTCACGACCGAAACAGAGACGTGACATGTCTTTATACTCGTCTGGAATACTTGAAAGCGGTTGTATATGCCGGTTAACTGGTGTGTGAATCAAATCTCAGATTTGATGATGGATTTCTTAAGTTGGCTCTAAGCTGTACTGTGAGGAGTTTTGGCGTGTTACTGTCGACTAATTAAAACCGGAAAACCTTTGAGTGTCACCAGCAACTTATGTGCTGGGATGACCATCTAACGTGTAATAGTGGAGGTTCTTTCTATCTTTGAAACTAGCGCTTGCCTCTTTGAAAAAATGAAGTGCTGATCACACTGATTGCCTTTCAATTATTTTTTAGATGAAATTTAATTGATTCACAAAGTTGACTTGTTTAATTTTTTTTCCAGAAAAGTTTATTTATTTATTTATTTTATTTATTTATTTATTTATAACGGTTTAACTTACACAGTAAGATACAATATCTTTTAAAATAGCGCAAGTTTCAGTATTTAAATACTATTGTAAAAAAAAATGAAAGTTTTCAACCGAATTGATAACATACAACTTAAAGCATATGGTCACACTGGTCAGTAAACATTTTCTGCACCATATCCAAATATTTTATCTTACAGAATTAAACATAAAGAGGTGTTGTTACAATGAAATCCATATTTGATTTTTTTTTCAAGGAATGGTCACACTACTTGGTTTGTTTGGCGTAATTAAAAAAACAATGACGAATTTCAAAGTTTTCTTAAAGTGTGTTTTTGTCGCCATTAATATTTTCTACGGAAATGAATGGTTTGCAAATAAAATTTCATAAAAAAAATAAAAACAAAAGTATGGCTACACTGGTCACCTTAAATTTTCTATTTACATCGCAACATTTGCTTTTAATAAACAAAAATTACGGAAGCTATATTTCTTACGATCGGAAACAACCATATTTTATTTTTTGTTTTGGTAATGGTCACACTGTTGTGTTATTTTCTTATTTTATGCTTATCTCAAAAACTGAGCAGAATTTCAAAATTTTTATGAAGGGAATTCTTTTTCAATATGGAAAAGTCTATAAGAAAAAGGATTGTCAAAATGAATTTTCTGATAGGTGGGTAGGAAAAACAACTTAAACAGACTTTTCTCTCTCCAAACCTTTGGTCACACTGGTCACCTTAAATAATTTCTTCGTATATAAAATTTTATCAGCAGAATTAACCGAATAAGACTATGATAGATAAACAGTAAATCATGTTTTGTTTCTATTGAAGAATGGTCACACCAATAAGCTTAATTTTTCGGTTTTTCGGTATTACTCAGAAACTAAGTCGAATTTCAAAATTTGCATTAAGCAACTTTCTGTTGCAAATACAGTTTTCTATCGAAATAAATAAGAAAAATAATGAATTGTATGCCATGTGATCCAATATTTCAAGAGACACAAATCCATTGAGAGCCGACAGTCTCCAAAGATCCTAAAGGAACAACTATCTCAAAACCAAATCCAATTTCTGATAAAAATTTAATCAGGCATAAAAAAAAAACCAAATTGCGTGTGACCAATATTATTTTGAAAAAAAAGAAAAAAACGATCAAAACGATCAAAACAATTCCTCAATTCAGACTTCAATCTGTCTTACAATCGAGACACATCGAGAGCATTGACGTTCCTGCTCGTAACTCGTATATAAGTAGGTCTTTAAATTTCAACATAATGTTGATGATGGTGAAGCCCAAAGAAATTGATGGTGCAAATGAATAAGGATTCTCAGAAGTCATGTCTTTCGGTTTCGACTTGTCGTAGTCATCTTCACTCGTCGTCGCAGACATACAGTCTGCTGCAACTCGGGTAATTTAAGATCAAGTCTCAAGCTCCCAGACAAGAACTCCCGACTTAAACGAGACGAAGCCGTACGAAAACTATCTGTCATTTAATAATCCGCACTGTACCCCTTTTTTTTGGTAACGTTTCATTTGATTCTCGTTATCCTCGTTTTGATTACCTTAACTAAGAAAGACTGCACCACCGCCGCCGCTTGCCAAAAAGTCTGGTTTTAAATTTTTTGTCAATTGCTAATGTTGTTGGCTGTTTGAGTTTCGGCTGATGATAAAGATGACGATGGTGGCTGGTTGATGCTCTCTTCAACTATGTCGAAATGTCTTCGAAAAATTTTTAACCGCGAAACGGATGGGACACAACAATAATAATAATTATTATAAGGAAAAAGGTTTAATTTTTGGTTTGTCCTAAAAAGCAAAAAAAAAAAGGCTAACCACAAAAATGTCATCACTGTCGCTTCATCGGTTTGCGATTTTGGTGTTTTTGGACCAAGCCTCAGATACCTGTGCAACATTTTTGTTTTCTTTCTGGCTCAAAAGGAAAATAAAACAACTGCGCACCACAAAAACAAAAATCCAAAATTGTATACGACTTGCTGAACGATAACGAAACTATACACTTTTGGTTGCGCTGTGGATGTGGACGAATATATTGTCCTTCACATTGGGGTTACCCATGGCTAATGTGAGTTTTTTGATAAAAAAAAAAAATTATTTTATTTTTATTTTTCGAATTGGAGACCTGGAATATTTTTCAGTGCGAATTAGCTCGCCTTTTGTGATCTGTGTTAATTCTTTTATACCTTTGGGTCTTGTTTTTATGTTGGTTTTTGATTCTTTGTAGGTAAGGTATCGAAATTCAGAATTTGTGATTGTGGCCGAAAGTCCGTAAAGAAAACAAAAACATAACAAAATCGTAGAGGAACGTTTGTGAACGAATTTAAAGAGACAAACGTGAGGCGATTAGGGAAGGGAACATGTTGAGAATCCGTGAAATAAAATACTGGATCACAGGGCTTAGAATTTTGTGTGCTTTTGGTGCTTCTGTTCTTTTTTAGTTTGATTTTTGTCTTTCAATATATTCCGAAAACAAGGAGATTTTTGACAAAGATGGCAATCAATTTGGTCGTTTTTGAAGAAGGTGATTGTTGTTGTTAAACAGGTTCTAGCAGTTCCCATTTCAATGAGGTATTGCAAATAGTTGAATTTTAAGGCAAGCATTGCTAGTTGGTTTCTAAACAACTTTCCTAGATAAATTTGTAAAGTACTTAAGTTTTTTAATTTTTTTAAATTTCCCCTAGTACAATTATTAAAGAACTTTTTTAATACTTGAATACCTAAAATGAAATTTGAATCAGGTCCAAACGGTGCTTTCAAAATGAAATTTCTGTACCTGAAAGTTTTGATTGTTACTCAAATACTTAGAAGAACAATGTCTTGTAACTAAACATACTTGTAAGATCTAACGAGATATTTAGAAACTTCGTACCCTATGTACAAATTTGATGATTTCAGCTTGAGTTCTTCATTGAATCTTATACTTCATAATCAATGCATTTAACTTTTGTTCTTCGCAACAGCAACCAACAGTTTAATTCTCTTAATTTCGAGAACCTATACTTCGACAACTTTTAAGTACGAGGACGATGATTTTTAAATATTGAATGTTCTTCTAGTACTTCTATACTTCATATTCTTCGTATTATTGGAAACGGTACTTGTAGATTGCGAGTAGGTACTTAAAAAGTACTTAAGACTTTGTGAGTTACTCTAGAACTTGCAAGTTACCTAAGTAAGTACTTAGAAGTACTGAAGTAATCTTTAAAGTTTGGAATTGATACGAGAAGTGTACTTAACACTAAAGTATACTTATAAGTACTTTATTTTTATCTAATAACAAATAATAGTTTACTTCAACTCAAGCACCAGTTACTAGTACTTGCATTTGAATTTAGTACTGAAGTACATACTTACACACTCACAGTTTTGAATCACATGAAATATGTAGGACGGAAGTATTTTTCTCCTATTACCAAATTATTAGCACCTGGTCTTAACTTTTAAAAATGTTTTCAAGTATGACTTCATTAATAATCCTTCCTGGAAACTCAACTATCTTTAAGGTCTTACATTCGACTTGATTATTTGTCTTTTTGAATTTGTCGTTTGCAAAAATTACAGTTACATCACCTCCAAAGCCTTCACATTATTGAAAACCAATAAATCAGAGTCTTTCTTTTTTGTTTTTATTTACTGACAAAAATAAAAAACAACTTAAGCCTTGGAAAAATAAAACCAAAAAAAATCTAATTTTTGAAGAAAAAATTAAAGTATGTATTTTGATCCCTTTAAGAGGATTATTCCAATTTGATTTCTTAAGAAACTCGTCTCTAAGATAATGAATAAATATCTCATTAAATTAGCTTTCCAGGTCAATATCTCAAAAATATGTTTTTTTTTTTTTTTTGTACGACTTGTACCTAACCTATGAAGGCTAAAAATAGCTACAATACCAATCAGTTGGATTAAAACATTTTTTTTTCTTCGGTCATCGTCCACAGGGGTCTTATCTGTTTTGTTCTTCTTCTAGACTTTAGAGTATTTTCAGATTTTTTGTTCTTAGCCATGTCAAAGTTACACTGAACTTAAAAATCGCGTCCTTTAAATTTGGTCTAATATTTGTTTGCAACATAAATATTCGTTCAATCTTTGCTTTCATCGAAACTAAATGAAAAAAGTAAACATTTTTTTAACTTTAATGAGATCGAAAGGTTGCGAAATTGTATTAAAGAAATCGTCATTCGACTTCTATTCATTCGAATTCTCGTAATCGTCATTCGAGTTCTTTTCACTCGAGTTCTGGCATCATCCTTCGAGTTCTTTTTACTCGAATTATCGTAATCTTCATTCGATATGTTTTCACTAACTTTCGTAATTGAAGTTCGAGTTCTTTTCATTCGAGTTTTCGTCATCGTCATTCGAATTCTTTCACTCAAATTCTCGTAATCGTCATTCGATTTCTTCTCACTCGAATTCTCACCATCGTCATTCGAGTTCTCTTCATTGGAGCATTCGTAATCGTCATTCGAGTTCTTTTCATTCGAGTATTCGTCAGCATCATTCGAGTTCTTTTTACTCGAATTCTCGTAATCGTCAGCCGAGTTATTTTCATTCAAATTCTCGTCATTGACACTCGAGTAGTAGAGTAGTAGTCACAGTAGTAGTAGAAGTAGAAGTCGGTTTGAGAAATCGTTCGAATGATTTCACAGTAAATGATTTCGAACAGTTGCTTGAATCGATTAAAATCGATTTAATCATTCGAATGTGCCCATCACTAGATCATTCTAAATCAACCTTTCATTTTTTCCAGTGTACCAAAAAAGGTTTAGAAACTGATTACAGAACCCCAAAGAGCATTCAAGATATTTATGCGTGGTTAGATAGTTTATTTATTTTTTTCTTTCTTTCAACTTTTTTTTTGATCTTCTTAGAATTGACCGGATTGACATTTTTCTTTTGTCCATCGGGTATAAATGTTTTGTCCCTAAGACGACTCATATACATATTCTTAAAGTCCAATATGATAGAAAAAAAAAAACACAAAAATCAATTCTTCAATGGCTTCCAAGGAAATTTATTCAAAAATATCTAAACCGACCGCGACGAAGACAAAAACAACAAACCAAACACACGAAAAAAAAGTATCTCCTAAGCTATGAATCGATCAGAAGAATAAATTGTGGGTTCCACCGAATCTAACTTGTTTTGATTTAGGCTACATTTGTTTTTTTCTCTTTTCCTCTGTTTTTGAGGAATGTTGCCTACATTTTCAGGGGGCATAAACTACGGGCGTTACCTGCAGATACAAAGTCTTCTCTAACATCACCTTAGCGTAACTCGAACCCCCGAAGCGATCAAAGGGAAAGTACTATTATTAACACCATGTTAAGGGCGCAAGCCTTAAAGAAGCTTACTTAATTAAGTGTGGTTTTCGTGTTGTTTTTCCTTTGCCTTTGCAAAGCTTATTAGAACAAATGCCTACACTTGTTCGCAACTCTATACGCTTTATCGAAGCCTTAGATGGTCTATGAGATAGATTGCAATGCAGAAAGGCGGCAAGCAGAGTACTTTAAGTGTAGAACTGCAGAGCTATGGGATAAAGGAAAATACCAACTTGTTACAGTGAATTAACATTTAATGACTCAAAGGGTTTTTTCTTTAAGTCTTTCTTATCTTCCGCTTTGCCTATTGACCAGCCGAAAATGTTCCCCCGAAAAATGTTAAAGTATCCAATTGGTATAAGCTGCTTGCTTGATTAGCTAAAACCTTTGGCAAAGCTATCAAAGAGGAAAAATAAAACACAAAATTACTTGAGTTCAATTGCTTCGCTGTTGAAGGATTAAATATCAAAAGGTCCGCTTCAAGTGAGTAGAAGGAGGTTCCCTGCACTATGTCCATCATTACCCAGTTTAGAGGCAAGACCCGAAAGAGAGAAGGAGATTAGATCAATGTAAGTGAGGTCAATTGCGTTTCGTCTTGTTTTTTTCTGTTAGCGTGTCCATTTCCAAACGAAATGTGGGTGAAGAAGCACTTTTATCAGAGTAAAAGGGTTGATTCGACTTTTTTTCTGTGCGGTAAACTCAATCAGAGGGATTTAACTTTAGCAGACCAAAAGCCATCAGGAAACATCATAGTGCGGGTTTTTTGAAGAAATTTTTATTTATTTATCATTGAAAGTAAATTGGTATTGAATGAGTCGGTTTATGAAATTTATTTAAGTCTTATCGGTCGAGCAGACATTGAGAATGGTTTTTTCTGTCGTTTTTGGAGGGGGACTAAAGTGACTTGTGGTCTATCCATTAGGCCTTATGGGGTCATTGCGATAGAGGAAATTGCTATGATGAATCATTGTGAAAGTGAGCACTGAAATTGATATTGCTTTTGAGTGTATCTGTTGAAATTCGATTTTTTGCATTTTACAGCTTAACAGTGGTTTCAATTTTTGAAGGGTTGACTGAGGGTTTGAACTTTCTTCCCGGTTATTTAAGAAGTATGTTAGACATAGAGCTCCTTTTGGGGATTTTGTCCACCCATTTCCTCCTTATCATAATCTTCGGTACAACAATCCCCCAACTGTTAATTCTTTTCCCCTAATTGATGAATGAACTTAACGAAATGAAATCTCGTCTCCTCCCCCATTTTATCGAAAAATCTATTATAATAATTCAATTCATTAATTACCATTAAACAGCCCAAGACAACAACAACAAAAAAATTCAATCACCCAAAAGAATGTGCAAACACCAAAAATCCCTCAATCTCTTACTCCTACACTCTCTCTTGACAACAATGCATACAAAAGTGGCTTCAATCACCTATACAAAAGCAATACATCTTATTTTCACCCAAAGTGATATAAACCAACAACAAAAAAAGGCCAACAAAAAATTGTAATATTAAAAAAAAAAGAAAACAAAATAATTCCATATTCCACTCTCGGATTCCCCTTGAGTAAAGTGAATATTCCCAAAATCCCCGAAGAGGATTAAATCCGAGGGTGTGGAGGTCGGTTGATGGGAAGCACTGGTGGCTTTGACTGGTAATTGGCGTCAATTTGGTATTTCGCGCGCCACCCTACTCGAGTCGAAGTGAACATCAACTCGACGAGTATGAGGCTTCCCCATCAGGAACAAAATCCCTCACGCTAAAGCCTGACTATGAGGGATAAAGTGTATTTTTCCCATATATGCTCACATTCACGGAGAACTCTAATATTCGAAATTCAGAGCATAGAGTTTTGCGTAAATCCCTGGTAATGCGCTTCCCAGCCAGTTTCTATATTAAAAGCAACACAAGGAGTGAGCAAGCACCCTCGTCGGTCGTTGTTCTAAGGGGTCCCCCTGATTAGAAAGTGTTTTAGCATCATATTTCATTTATTAGTTGAATATTTGTGCTGCTGGTGTTTGAAGAGAATTGGCTTGGTATTCCTTAGGAACATTGCGAAACAAAAGTTGCCAAACCCTACTCCCAGCCACTCTGCTGGCTCTGGAGAAAGTTGAATGAATTATAATTCCACCGTATGTCCCAATTGGGAATTGCCCATGCCAGGAATGAATGGAATTTTCTATCACTCATGCTCAACCGTGAAGGGAGAGCGACGTGGTGTCAGAAAATACCTTCGAACAAAAATATTAAGAAAATATCAAATATCTTTTTTTGTCCTGTGCTCTCGTGTTCGTCCTTGGATGGGTTTTTGTGTGTTTTTATGTGTTCCACACCGTATGTGGTATTTAAGTTAAACCCCTCCTTAAATTTCATTAAAAATAAGACTTGAAGGACCTATTTTGTGCCTCACTAAACGCGAGGACCTACAGTCGTCGTCGTGGTTGTTCGCTTTGTCATGCAAAACTCGTCTGCTTGCTTATTTTTCATTTTAATTGTATTTTTACGCGAGTTGTAATTATTATTAAAGACGAACAACCCTTCAAAAACAGCCATACCACACCTCTTCTTTTTTGTTTTGCTTATTTTCATTTCCAGCAAAATTAAAGAAAATGAAGAAAATGTTATTTACCCTTAAGCCTGGCATCTTCCTTCATTTTCAGACTTATGGCCCATTCAAAATGTGATTTTTACCCGTCTACTCCACAAAAACAGAAAAAAAAAACCAACACACAAAGTCTTATAAAAGTATCTTAAAAAGTATTTATAACAATGAACCGAGTATATAGTATATCTTTTAAGGCTTTTAAAAAGTATCTTTGTATCTTTTGTATACAGTGTGTTTTTGTGTGCTTTTGTTTTTGTTACGTGAAGGTAATTAAGGTTTCACGTCTTGAAAATAAAAGGGGCTGGCAAGTTTTTTTTTTTGTGAATGGAGAATATGAAAAGTCGGGACAAAAATATTTTTAATTAAAAGTCAAGTTTGGAAAATTTTATTCATTAGTGAGAGAGACGCGTAGAAAGTTAACTTTTTTGAGTTTTTCTATTTTTAGGGAATGTACCTA
This sequence comes from Sphaerophoria taeniata, assembly GCA_943590905.1. Lineage (NCBI taxonomy): Eukaryota > Metazoa > Arthropoda > Insecta > Diptera > Syrphidae > Sphaerophoria > Sphaerophoria taeniata. Next base: position 269,898,160 of record OX016540.1, read on the forward strand.
ACGAAGTCTTGCTTCTGGATAATTAGCATCTTTTTCTTTTGACATTTTGTAATCCGTCATAACTTTTTTTTTTTTTTGTCTTTGGAAATGTGAATGATGTACAAAAATGGAGGAATAGGAACCGAAAATTTTCATTATGAATTCAGTGAGGATTTGGTTTTTTTGGGTTGATGAACATTAACAACTCGAGCGATGAATATTTTTTAATAAACAACGCAAAAGTTTTTTGGTTTGAATGAATTAGGATTTGACAAGGTGGTTTTGTATTTTTATAAAATGTCAAATGGAAGTCATGTTGGGTAGTTTATTGGTGGAACAGTGAATAAAATTACCCGTGAGCTGAAAATTTCGTCAAAATTTCAGCTTTTTCTCAGACTAAAGAGCTAGTATACAAACAAAAAGAGTCTTGTTGATAGTAATGCCTCTATAACCTAATACAACTGCAATTTGAACATTTTTTTAAAAATATTTAACATAAACGTTTTGGTAAAAACCACTTTTTAGAGGTATTGCGCATATTTCAAAAACGACTGAACCGATTTTTACAAAATTAATATTAATGAAAGTCAATGAAATTCTTCGGTTAGGTTAGATTACCCGTACTACATGCTGCTCAAACTGATGAGAATCAAGGCATTTGGATTGACGAAGTTCAAAATGTTAGTACCTAGAGCACTAGAGAGTTCTTCGAAGTCTCCATAAGTCTCCGAAGAAAAAATTGCCGAGCAAATTCTTTCTTTGGTGGCAAAGTCCAAAGCAGTGACGGCGAATGTGAAGCGCCTTCTGAACTGAGTCTCATCTTTTCCTTTGATAGCTTAACAGATAATGCCCGGCAATTATGCTCACAAGAGATCATAATGTTCTGGGATCTGCCAAGAACCTTTAGCCCATCACGGCCGAAAGCAAGAAACAAGCTTTGATTTTACCTCAGTTGCGGAAATCACTTATATTGCCGTTTGGCTCTCAATGTAAAAGGTAAAATCAGCCCGTGATATCCCCATCATTGATTACTGTTGTCACTGCCAGGACTTGTGAATTCAAGTTCGTGTGTTTAACAGTCTGTCGTAGCACTGACCAATAACTTAGTGAAGGATTTGAGCATGTCTTATTAAACTGTTTATCCAGACTTTAGTCTGACTAAGCCTCGAGGCACTGTTACCTGCAGATTCTTGAACAAGGAGATCTAAGGGTTTCAAATTGAGTATAACGTCCAGTCCCGAAGTTCCACCAAACTAGATTACCATATGTTAAGATTGGTCTTATTATTGCCGAATACATACACCTGATAATTTAAGGGTTCGGTCCCCAGGTTTTCCCGAAAATTCTGTTGGAGTAGAAGGCGATCGGCGCCTTTTAATATCTTTCTTTAGTGTGCAGGCGCCAGAGAACTCGCGAAATTCTTAACAAGCGAACACTTTAGTCTACAAGGATTTTGTACTAAATTTCGAATTTCTCGCAAACGGCGTGGACTATTCGGTTCAAAATTTTGAAGATAATTGCTGTGAAAAATAGTAGTAAAAGTGTATTTTAGATTTTCTTCCAATATTCATCATCATCTTCAACTGCACCAAAACCGGCTACGGGGCTGGGCCTCCTTCAGCAAGTTCTTCCATGTATCTCGATTATTTGTCGATGCTATCTTTGAAGTTTCGTAACCCCAGACTTTGGACGTCCTGGTCCACGCCAGCCTTCAATGAATTGTACAGCAAGAGATTTCCTGTGCCGGTTTTTTTTCGCCAACTAACTAGTCCACCGCAGTCTACCAAGCTTAATTTTAGTCCGATTTGCGCTAGATTTGATAGAGCTTGTGATCTCCGGAACCGTCCTTCCCCACAAAGGGGTCCAACCTAATATACTCTGAAAGACTTTTCTCTCGAACGCGGCTAAGAGTTCATAGTGCTTTTGGCTAAGCAGCAAGCATCCATGTCTGGTGAACCGTAATGGTGGGATTTTTTAGCCTTGACAGACTAAAGTATGTTCTGTTGGCTTTGAGCAACCGTCCGCAAGGTAATTGAAAGATCACACCACTTCGAACTCTTGCTTCTCCTAATAGTTCTTCTTCTTCTGCCGAAGTTTGCTGCAGGTGGAGCCACCACGCAGAACAAGGTTTTGTACAGCTTGAGGGTTCCGTCGAAAGATGCCAATGTCGTTGGCATATTTCGATAATTCGGTGGACTCAGTGACGATAGTGCCTTTGTTTGATATTCTAGAGTCATGAATTGCTTTCTCCAACGCGTTTTTAGTGGGAAAACGTGGGTATCAACGGAGATTCCTCCGTCTTTCAACAGTTCTTTGACAGGTTCTTAACGAGAGTTCCCTTAGGTCATCAACGGCCTTGAACTGCTTTGTCAACGGAGTTAGTCCGATTTTCAACGGTCTTTCGACCGGCTCTAAACAGGGTTTCCCTTGGGTTATCAACGGCTTTGAAGAGGCTTATCGACGGAACTTCCTTTGGCTTTAAACGGTTTTTCGAGCCGCTCTCAACAAAGTTTGCATTGGGCCATCAACGGCTTCGAAGGAGTTTATTAACGGAGCTTTCTACGGCTATTAACCAGTGTTTCAACGGACAGGTCCGCGGGTGTACATTTGGAATGGTCGGTTTCCGTATTTAAGGGGCATGGAGTGTTACCCCTTTCCAACCTGCTGTTGTCATCGACATATCGCTCCCTTATGCACATTTCCTACGATAACTGGATGAGAACTTTAATTCACTGAGTTGTAAAATTTCATACAAAACTCTGTTCAAGTAACAAATCAACTGTTCTCTAGAATTGAAATTTGACAACAATAAACCCAAGAATACCCACTTTTACAGTATTCTCGATTAAAGTCGAAAACCAACAGCAACTTCTCTAGTCGACCTATCCTAAATTCCAACGACATGTATCCCCAGAGACCCGACAAAAATAAATTTACACTCAAGCTATTGGCTTACATGACTGAGCACTCCCTACAGAAACGATTCTGTTACCAAAAACTTGAATTTCCCAACTCAAAAAAAAGTAAAAATCACATCAACATCAGAGACAGAGACAAGTAACAAAAAAATATTACCATATAGTGTAGCAATGTCGCCTTGTCGTGTTGTATCTCCTCCAAATTTGTCACATCTCTTCAAAAATGTGTTCATGGTCTATAATGCAAGCTTGAGCACTCATCCAGCGCCCTATAATATTGCGAAACATACATAAACAAAACACACTTGCATTTTTGTTGTCGTGTCGTTGGTCGATTTTCCTATATCTGAAACTTTAGAGTGAGGTCCTTCATGTGCACACGTTTGTTGATTTTTTTTTTTAAACTTTTGCAATTTTTAATGCACTTTAGATAGAAAACTCAAAAGACACAAGAAACAAAAAAAAAAATAAACAAATTTAGATACGAGGTATAGACGGAGTCAGTCAGTTTTGTCGTCCACGTCTTTGTCATCGTCTTTGTTGTTGACATCGGTCGTCGCTCGTCGTTGTCGTCTAGGAAGTCCACGAATCCAATCGTCTTGTCGCCGAACGACCGTGTGACGACGTTGTCTGCAGCGGTCTTTCACAATGGAGAATTATACGAGATACAATATCTATCCACCGCATAATGTATAAATCTCCCACTAAGCGAGATTCCATAGAGCCTTTTGTGTACCTTAAAACTGACTCCTTTCATATACAACTGCATCAATCCTCAGAGAGGTTATTTCTTAATTTTGGTCAACCATTGGACTCACATTATGCATCACCACCGAGACCGACCGGTCAGGTTGTATCTTATGGGTACCCCGTCTGTTGATACTGCCTCACAAACAACAGTTGATGTGAATTATATGACAGATCCATTCTTATATTTATTGAACCTTGTGTGACAATCATGGAATGAGCAAACACCACCTATCCCAATTAAAATACTATACACACAGCCAAAAGGTGAAAATAATCCCCAAAGTTATTTGTTTTCTTAAAGATTTTGTATCTTTTTGAATTTATGCAGATTTCGTTTGATACTCCATGCTCTCTTGCATGCATTTAAACGGCTAGATGGGTGTTAAGATAATCACGGAGTAAATTATATTTCTCGTGTGACTGCACACGGGGCACAACTGGCAGAATTATTTGAATGTTTCTACGACTAATACGAAAAGCTTGTTGTTTGACTTTTTTTTCTCAATTTTTGCTTCGCAATTGCTGGATGTTTCTGTCTGCTTGTCTTTAAAACTTACAACATAACGCACATAAAACATGAATATTATTAAGATTCAAATTAGTGGCTGATGAACAAAAAAAGGGGAAAAAACTGCATTTTAAAAATAGCATCTAATCAAGGAGAAGCTCAATTTCAACTTGATTGTAGTAGGGTTGCCAGAGTTTTCTCAAAGAAACTGGAAATGCAGTTATGTCGAACGCCTTGATAGCTTGCTTTGTGGCAAGTTTTATCAAAAACGCCTTAGTTTATGGGGCATGTAATGCCTTTGCACCAGTCTTACGCCATTTCTTCCTGTTACCATGCGTCCACTATAACTTCATTGTGTTTGTGGAGTGATAATCCTTCATCCAGTCATCAGTTTTGATGGCTTTGTTGTTTTTAAGCCGCTTGATAGCTTTTTTAACTTCCTCAATGCTTGGCTGCAGCATGAGATTGTCAACTTGACGTAGTGGATTTCTTCGAAAAGCTGATGGTTGAGCAATTTACTAAATTGCACTTCGCAGCGCTCCACAATGTATAAAAGATCGTTGATCAGATTGTTCCCCCAACCTTATACAGTATGCATCATGTTTGGGACGGCTTCCTCGGACTTTCGTGTCCGATGTGGTCTTCACTCTCTATTTCTATTTTTCTCTGGTATCCGCGTTCTGTGGAATTGTTGCATAGCTCGGAATGCAGCATTCTAACGTTCGGAAGCTAGCTTGCATGCATAATAATCAAACCAGTCGCTCCAATCTCTACGACTTATGCCTAAGAAGAAGAGTTGGCAGTACTAATGACGTTTATTTTCGAGGCGGATCGACTTCTCTTCCAATCCCGGCAATCCTTTCCTCTTTAGTGAACTCTTCGAGTCGTGTCCATTGTCATTGCTCTTTTGCAAGCTATGAGATCCAATGGATTTCCTGATTACTGGCTACCGACCTATTTTTGCCCTGAAATCGCTGAGAATAATTTTAACGCAATACCTTGGCTTCGAAGGTCCTTTCCTTGGTACATGACTATAGTACCAAGTACCTAGCTACTTTTTTCTCATTCCCCCCCCCCCCTTTATGAGCAATTTTGAATTTGATCAAAATCCGCCCAGCGGTTTTCGATAAAATCGCAATACCTTTGAAATTTCATATGGGAGACACAAAGAAATTGAGTCGCAAATGTCAAAAATATATTCGATGGCAACCCTCACACTGCATCTTAATGCACTCTCGAACACAAGCAAAAAATATATCTCCAAGAACTGTCATTGCCGTGGTATGGTACGGCCTTTTTGTCAAAAGACACTTGTCAACTATTTTAACGGCTCATAAAAATCCTAATTAATTGCCATTTAAATGCTGAGAAAACAGTGTTTGTGTGTGTGAGAGAGACTTGAAGTGGTTACGGTGCGACACGTTGCGAATGCGACGCACCAACAAGATTGAACCGAAGCGATGATGCAAAAATGCAAAAACGATGATATCCAAAAGTGACCTTTAAGGAAAAATAATAATCTACTCAGCATGCTACCCATCCCCCTTGACTCCCTGTTGATTCACTCATTTTTGGAGCTGATGGCGAGTTCGTAATAAAGTTCTGCGCGCACCCTTTGCACAAGAGACCAAAACAAAGATACAGGTTTAGTTGTACTTAAAAATTTAATACCAAGTTAAAGGCAGCTTACAGATTGTTGTTTTTGGGTTGGCTACTTTTACCGATTATTTTTGTATTGAAACGCGCACCGGTAACTGCGTGCAGCCAGGCGCAGATAGAGCCGCTGAGAGTCTCCTGACTTGACCAGACCATGCAACACCAAAGTCGCACGAGATAAGAAATACAAAAAACAAGAAGATGGACTTTGGTTGCGGCTAATGCCTCTTCGATGGAGTGGATGCGAGATGGTGTGCCAAATCTTTTTTTTCAGCGAGTTGCGCAGAAACGCGCTTGCTTCGCATCGAGCTCTATAGGAATATGGTTTGTGTGATGTTGTTTTTGGATTGCTCATGCAACTGCGCTCGCTGGTATTCGCTGGTGGATTATGTTTACGGTTCACAATTGTTGTGCCACTGCACAAGACCCCATAAGAGCTACCTACTTATAGAACTTTGTTTTTGCCGGATTTTTGTTGTTGTGTACAATTTTTTTCGGTTTATTTAAACGAAAACTCATTTATGGCCAATAGCACTCTGTCCAAGGAGCCTGATGGAAATACAAAAATCCTTTCAAAAGCGATGTATCTGCGCAGAGATATCGAAAATGATGCGAGTGTGAATGCATGTTGTAATTTAACCTTATGACATAGAGCAAAACATTAGTGTCTCTGAATGCAATATTTATCACCACCTCGTGAAGCTAATGGGACGGCACAAAGATGGCTTTTTACTCTCATCTTGACGCAACGCAATGGCGAATGCCCATGAAATCCGACAACGATGACGATGGTGATGGTGATGGTCGGGCAGCATGATCAGAAACCCCTAACAACATCTCAGCAGCAACAGCAATCCATTGCGAGAAGATCACTTTGGGATCTTTTAATTTTTTTTTTCGTTTCTTGTTTTTTTGAAAGAGTGATCTCAACTTTCTGACTGATTTTTGTTTGATTTCGTTGGGTTTTGGGGCTTGTTCGGTTTTTTTTTTCGTGTTGAATGCCATTTCTTAAGGATGGTGCGCATCGCTTTTCGATGATGATTTGGAATGACGACGCGATGGATATAAAATAAAATGTTTATTTATTTTTAGAATTTTATCTAAATAAATTTATTTTATTTTCGTGTTGAGATGTTTTTTTTTGAAGGGATTTCCGTTTCGTTTCTGCTGGTGCGTGTTTCTTTTTTGTGTCGTGAGTTTTGGTGAAATGAGGTCATAAGGGATTAACTTAATGGAGACGTGATCTATTTTCAGAATGAAAGTCTAATGTCACAGTTCATTAATTTACTAATTTTAATTTAACACAGATGAAAAGAAACACGAACTACCAAAAAATAGACTCACGACATCCGTTCTTAAAATAAAACAAAAAACAAGAATTTGAGAACTGGTCCTTCGACCCGGATATGATGGAAATCCGCTTCCCACAGCCAAAACGATCTTGAAATATCAACAAAACTACTTTATTTTCATCAATTTCAAGCTTTTATTTTTGTTTCAAGTGATTCTTTTGTGGCAAATTTCGTAAAAAATCGTTTTTTAGCAGGTAAAAGCGTGTCGTCATATAGCCTGGCATGGCCTGGCCTTCCTCCTTCTCTGTATGTTGGATTTCAATTGAATCTAATAAAATAATTGTCTGTCGCATGATATGACAACAGCACTTTGTACCTGCACGATCACCATAACAGTGCAAATTGTTATGTATTCTGTTTTCTGCACAACAGATGGATTTAATCAGTTGAAATGCAATTTTTAAAAGTTGTTGTTGGGCGATCGAAATTGGAATGCGATCGACTTGGGCTACCTGATGGTCGACATTTGAATGCATTTGTGGCCTCAATTTGCCTGACCTGACATGGGTTGTTGAGCATGCATTGATAGCACAACTTTATCAGTCATAGGAAAAAGTACCTAATGAGTTCGCTGAGTTATCGAACTGAGCTGCCTTGGCATGGCTAATTGTGCTTTTAACTCAACCAAATTTGATCCTAGACGAAAATGTTGAGGAACTAACTTCTAACAAATTAAATTCCCTACAAAACATGCCTTAATCTTTTTTTCGATTCACCCTACTGTTCTCGAGTTATGCATTAATCATTTTGGCAACACTAATATTAATACACTTTCCGCAGTATATTCTCTTTTGTAGTACCTACAAACTTCAATTTTTGTTTGGTGTTGGTGAACTTTTTGTTACTAGATATATTATGCATATCGAACTGCAGTTATTACGTTTCTTTTGATAAATTTTCTTACCACGTTACCGTCTTTTTTCAATTTAAAATAAAAAAATAATTTTTAAGGTAACAGCTTTAAGCATAAAATTATTCAAAATTAATTGGATAGCAGTCAAAACGCCTTCAGAAAAAAATGCGAATTGCCACGCCCATTTTTTAAAAAAGAAAAAAAATATTTTTTTCCGCGAAAAGTACTTCTTCTATTTTTGTGAACTTTTCAAGATGTATTTGGCCTTCACAAAACTAAACACGGTGAATTAATTAACATCTACCTACTGACACGCCCCTTTTTTTGCTAAGATCTGATTTCTATAAAATTGTTCGTATATATTTCATGAAATGGTCATCCAGCCCGCAAATAGCTTCTCCGAGGTCTCATCAAAAAGTCCTTTTTGAGAACAACTGAGCCTATGTCAATGCTTCAGCAAATAAATATCCCATGCAGGTGGCCATGGCACAGAGGATAGAGTAGTTGACTGCTAAGCCGAATGCTACGGGTTCAAGCCCCAGCTTCGGCAGCATTCTTTTTCTAATCGCCAGCTTATCTGAGCCATCTGTGCGATGATATGAGACAATTAAAATCTGTGTCTCCTCCTCTGTGCCACGTAGGTTTATGTTATGTGTTCTTCCCTTCTATGTGTCTATCTGTCTCTCTCTGTCGTATGTCTTGTTCTGTCCCAGCCGATGGTCTCAGTCACCAGTGCTGCTTTGTGTCTGTAGTTCGTCACATTTATGTGCGAAGTACTGTGAAGTCAATGTCAATGTCAATAAATATTCCATCAAAATCGGATCACTGATGTCAAAGCTATTTATTCTCCTGACTCTCACCGCTAAAACTTTGAAATCATCAAAAAAGGTCATCATGCACCCAGCAACTTTTATCAAACCTCAACAATCTTGTTCGATTCTAAATTTGACTTTTACACATTTTTTTTATTCGATTTGGATTTTGTGCAAAATGTTAAAAGTCTAATCATTTGTTTGTATCATCATTTTATTTTTGTAATATACAGATTACTCGCTACTGCCCTCTCCCTCAGCCTCATAAGACTCGTATCTTTTCTCTCTGTCTAAAAATGCAACCCTGTACACTCGGACTCTAGACTCTCGCATTCACATAATAAGTGCACTCAATTTATTTGAGTGTTTTTTTGTTGTCGTTTCTATTTAACCTGATAGATACATTGGAAGTGATAAATGAATTGAAATTGAAATAGACGCCGTGTTGACGGCAAAATGGCAAATTGTTTCTGAGGATCGTTTAGGTGCGATTCTTGTTTTAATTTTATTCTAACGTTTGCTTTTTTTCTGGTTGTGATTTAGAAAAAAACGAACAGTCGATCACGTTCGTGTTCTGTAGAGAGAGATGTGTGTTTATATACAAGCTCTAGCAACATGCAATCACAGTGAACTGATCTCAATGAAATTGGATGCAATTTTGTTTAACAATTTGAGTTTGTGAATTGAATTTTATTCCATGAAATATAAATGAGGTGACATCACTGAAAGAAGTGGGGCGAAAGATGCAGAATAGTCTAACAAAAACTTAAGTACAATTTGCAACATTGTTGATAAGCAGAAAGGTACGTATTGCGCTTTAGTTCAGGTCCTCAAATTTCAATAAAATGTTTCATGATAAATCTTCTTAACGCTGTAAGAAAACAGCGTTTGGATCTCCAATTTTTGGTACCTGTTTTCGACTTTGAAGTCAAGTATTTATGAAATCCAGACAAAGCTCATATCCAGACGATTGGGGTTTCGTAGCTTTTTCTTTTTTAATTCGAATCAAATTTTAAACACAAAAAGAAACCAAAAAAAAAAAATATGATTGCCTCACAGCAGGAGTTATCCGATTTTAGATTCAACTCGCAAGAGAGGACTGCTCATTCCCTTAACAGTTTGAAATTAATTATATTTTTCCCCAAACGAAATAAATACACATTTATATAATTTTAAAATTCAATTTTTTTCTTGCAACATCTCGCATGATATCATCTCCTTATTGCGAAGCCGATCCGTCTTGTTTTTGATCATCAACACCACTCGAGAAATGAGAATCCTTCGTCGTGCGTCGTTTTGTTTTATTTTTATTCATTGCATATTAATTTCTGACATTCGTTGTGATCACCGATTCAATTTCAGTTGTGTCTTGTCTTGTCCCATTCGAACGAAGTCTCCCATCACACCAAGTATCATCGCATAACTTCGCAACATGTGTATAAAGTGACTTTGATTTCTTGTATGCATTTGTTTTTAATTATCCTTTTTTTAAGGGAAAATAATTATATATTCTGTTAATTTTTTTTTGCGCAAAAAAACAAGATACATGTTGCTAATAACTCCCATCTTTGATTGACCACCACCGGTGATTAAACCGTATATCGTGCTGCACGAATCGAATAAACGATATAATTGTATGGTCCTGCTAATCGTTCCGATAAACATTTGTAAATATTTGCTTTGGTCCTTTTTTTTCTGTTTGTTTGTATAGAAAAAAGGAAATTCCAGATGTTTGTGCGAAAGGCAACGCACAGATGTTTGAATGCATAAATAGATACATTTTCGTTAAGTGAGTGTATCCATCTTGTGTTTGATTGATTGGCCGATCTGATCATCAACGACGATCACCGATCATCAACATCGATCCTCATCATCGTCCAGTTGGAAGAAAGGGGTCACTTTGCTTCTGCCAGATGTTGACAGTTTTCTTTCATTTGAAGGAACATCTACATACAAATTTGTACTGTCCGACTGTGAATTGATGTGCAGTTATGCATAGGTAAAGACACTTCATCTTTTGAATCGTTTATGTATGCCAATGCCGACCATATTTGTGGGGGAAATGTGTGTTTTTGTTAGTCTGTCCCATTGGCAATATCGCAAAAGGAAGCTTGAAATGTTGCCATAATGTTTCTTGCAATCGTCGCCGTATCTGCGTCTTCTCGGTCGATTCGTGCAGAATGCCAAAGTGACCATAATAAGAAAAATTATGACAGATCACATGCCGAGAAGACAAAGGTACCTACAAACGACATAATTAAAACATTACCGTCTCTCGCTTGAGAGGTTCTTAAGAAGGAGCTTCTGGTGGTTGGCATTTTTGTTGCTGGGTCTGCTGGAAGCTGGTAGCAACTGAAGGCACCATTGGGGGGAGGCTTTTTTGCACTGCTGCTGCACGTCATCTCATCAACATCCAGCATGTCCTCTCTGAGACTTTTCGAGGCTGACTATGTTTAATATGCGCTTGTAGTCTCTTGCCTTGTCTGTTTATAAAATTTTGGTTTTTGTGTCTGCAGTGTTTTTATAATTTTTAATTTAAAAATCAAAAGTCGACTGAAGAGTTTTTTTCGTCGTTGTTGCAATATCACTGAATACGATCAGTTTAGATACATGTGTTCATTTGTCATAAATTTATTTTATATTTTTGCGCGCCCGACTGTCCTTGTAATACAAAAAAAAAATATTGAAAACAAAAACAAATAATGAAATCTGCACGATGCAATCTTAACAATTTAATTAAACATTTTTCGAGAGTGCCACTTAAAATGTGTAGCCTCCTATCCTGATGCAATGATAACACACTGTAGAGAGAGAAAAAAAAAAAACAGAAACTAATAGATACAAAATTATTTATAAATTTTATCTTAGTGCGGTTATCGCCGCCGCCGCCGCAGCACTACAGCTTCGTCGAACAGTAGCGTGTCGTCATATAGCCGGCATGGCCTGCGCCTGGCCTTCCTCCTTCTCTGTATGTTGAATTTCAATTGAATCTAATAAAATAATTGTCTGTCTTATGGTATGGCAAAAGCACTTTGTACACGATCACCATAACAGTGCCATTTGTTTTGTTTTCTGTTTTCTGCACAACAGATGGATTTAATCAGTTAAAATGCAATTTTTAAAAGTTGTTGTTGTTGCTCGATGGCTTGAGCGAGTTTGAAAAAAGGACGTTTATCTTGATGGGTTGGCTTTTGAATTCTTTGCTTTGAATTTGAATTTCAAAGTGGACGATCGAAATTTGTATGCGATCGAGTTTGGGTACCTGATGGTCGACATTTGAATGCATTTGAGGCAAATTGAGGGCATGACCTGGGTTGTTGAGAATGCATTATAGCACAACTGTTATCAGTCATACGAAAAAGTAATGAGTTCGTTGAGTTCGAACTGAGATGCCCTGGCATGGCATCAGCTGCTATTGTTGCTTGTCCTCGAAATTGCGATTTTAACTCAACCAAATTTGATCCTAGACGAAAATGTTGTGGAACTAACTTATAGCAAACTGAATTTCCTACAAAAAATGCCTTAATCTTTTTTGTGATTAACCCTTCTGTTCTCGAGTTATGCATGAATCATTTTGGCAAGACTAATTGTCACTAACTTTCGACAAAGACTACCTTTGTCCTCTAGCCCGCTCATACATAGCCTTTTTGAGGTCCCATCCCCTTAATTGCTCATTTCAATACAAAAATTACACAGAAAACAACTTTCCAAACTATCTCTCCAACTTCCATTACAGAAATTTCAGATAAAAACGATGTGCAGAAAATGTATCATTCATTAGATAAAAACATTTCTCCGCACTTTTCTCTCTCAATAGATAAAATACATTAGCTGGCAATATTACGTCACAATCACAAGGATTCTTTCAAGGAAACCACACCACAAAAATAGACAAAACGAACGAATGAAATGAACAACATACCCTTTTAAGTGGCATTCTTTCTATCTTTCCCCATTTTTTTTTTTGCTGTATAGAAGATACATGACTAAAAATACAAAATACCCTTCTTTCCGCTTTTTCGAAACGCTGAAATGCTATTTTGATGATGGAATCCAACTAGCACAAATTACATAAAGCCATTTACGGAAATACCATCCCCCCTTCCATTTGAACTGGAAAAAAATTCATATAGCCAAAAATAAGATAGTAATTTGACTGATGACTTCTCTTCTACTTCGTTTTCCTTTTTTTTTCATTTCGAAGGAGAGAATCGGAGGGGAGCTTGTGTCATGCGATTTTATCGCAATATACTCTTTTCGGTTTTGTTTCCGGTAGGTTTGGTTTTTCGGTATATCCTGTGAGTTAGCATTTCCCAACCTTCAACCCAACAAACACATTCCTTACTCAAGGCTAAGAAATCCCCCCAACTCCCTAAACCCCTCTCGTGCTAGAACACATCACCGCAATACGATCCAATTCCATTTCCATTTCCGTATCGTGAGTCCTTTTTTTTCTTCTTCCGATTCGACTAAAGTCGACTCGATTCGACTCCGTCTTTCGCCAATGACGAATGTGTAAGATTTTGATTAACAATTTTTCGTGTTTCAGGGTTGGAGCAAGGGCAGGGGGATTTTATCTAAAGTTCATTTATAACTTTCTACTTTTTGTCTATATGGGAGGGGGTGCCCATGCTCTATGTCGAATGAAACAAGCCCCGAGGTTGATGTTGATGAAACGAGCTAGATAAACGCGTGTAACGTTGTAACAACCCCTTCCCGCATTGTCTTAGTTTCTGCGGCGAATGAGGAGCCGTGTAAATGACATAAGTCTACTCGAGGCGCACGAGAGCCAAAAGAAGAAGAATTTTGAAACGTTGTTCATATCTCTCTCTTATCTCGATTTGTTTTCTTCAAAAAAATAACCAAAACCAAAAACACCTTCGGGGATCAACCATAAGACCCTCAAACCATAAAGCTCGACAATTTAAAACGGGTAAACTGAAATTTGATGGTTTTTATTTGATTATTCAACAATTAGATCTATGTCTGGAGAATACCAACCCCTTGACGAGGGTTGTGTCTATATGGGAGTCCAGAACAAAATTATTATTGCCTCACACTTCTAGTTCCTGACTTTCTCTAGATTTCTATATTAACAGCGAAAAGGGAAATCAGAAGGTGAATTTAAAACTCTGTTTGATTATTAAATCACCAGTAAAAATTCACAGAATTCTAATGAGTTAAGTGCGAAGTAAATGGATTCACAATTTTTAACCCCGATTTCGGAGCGTTCTCATCTTTTTGTTTCAAAAGCACAGAGAGAGATAACATTTCTAAACGACGACACGGTAACTGTTTCGAAAAAAGGGTTGAACTCTAGACAAAATTTTGGGAGAAAATCTTTTTCTCATTTTGTGTTTGTTAGGTATGATGACGACGACCCTCTATTTTGGATGAACATTTTGAACATCATCAGCAGAGCATCCAAAAAGGCAGGCAACAACGCAACGTGGCGAGATGTCGAAAATTAGATAAGTTCAAATTGGATTTGCGTTTCGCGCGAAACGCTTCAGATTCGTCTCTCAGCCCTCATCGGGTATGGGATGGTATAAAGGGTATATAGCAATGCGAAGCAGAAAATATTGAAAATTGTTAAATTATGAGAAATTTGCATAATTAAAATTAAATCTGAAACGGAATGAAGACTAAACGAATTTTGTGTTGTACGCTTTTTGGATGGCATAGAACGGCGACGGGTACAGATATTTTGAGTTTTGTTTTTTTTTTGGGTTGGTATGTTTATAATAATAATTTTAAGGAGGGCGTGAAGGACTCATGAATATTATTATGAGTCTAATGGTTTGAATTAGATTTGTACAATGGCGTGTCTGGGTCTGAGATTGTTTTTTATGGTTTCGATGATGTAGTGATGTATGTGTGTAAGAATCGAACTTTTGGTGAGGAATTTATCAGAGATTTTTTGCTAATATACATCTTTTGACGGATGGTCTCTCGAAGGTCTTAACCTTTCTTGCCAAACAGTTAATTACAGCTGACATTTATCTTACCAGCAAAATAAAGCATATTGTTGTTTTATAGTCACGCTCTTCAGCGTCTTCGATTTTTTGGAGCTCCTAAAAGTATGCAATATTATTCGTTACTCCCAAAAATATGCAATGTTTTTTTAATTTGCTTATTTTAAAGGCAAATATCAGTATGAAACATATAATTTATAAGATTTCTATTAATAATACCTTAATATCGTATCAAAAATCAGGACGATCGTTTCTTAGAGTAAAATGTTAACTGATCAAAATACTTATCTTAAAGTATCTAAGTAGTTTTAAAATTGACAGAACCCTAAAGCTAGCGTTGAAACTTAAATTTCCATTCTTTGAAAAAATCCATACTCCTATTTCCGCCAAGTCATTCTTGAATCATTATAAATATTCACAACGAAAAAATCAATAAAAAGAAAAAATATTTAAGAGCACGTGCTATAAAATGCGCCTTCCATCTCACTTAAAAGGATACATCTACAGCGATATCTTTTTATTTCAGAAAAAAATCAATAACTAAAATTTGCCCTGTCATAATCACTTAGTCACCTCAATTATTAATGGATTTTAATCTTTCTCCGTAAGCGAGGAGCATTCAAAAGAACGAAGTTCATATTTCTGATCGATCAGAATACATTCTTGTTTTTTTTTTTGTATTCAATTGAAATTTTGTTTCTTTGTGTCTCGAACTCAGCTCTTTTCAATACACAAAGGAAAGGCATACCAAAAAGGAAACACCGCCAGACGCACAGGCACAGCCCTTTCAATTTTCTGATCGAAAAATGACTTGCAGAAATGTTGCTAACCAGACTTTCGACAATAGAGGACAAACGAAAGAAAAAAAAATATATTAAAGGGGAGCGAAATGTTGCCGCAACAATTGAGGACGAACATTTTTGGTGAAAATTAGGAGGGCGACAATGCATTTTTCGTTCGCCCTTTTTTCGTCTGAGGAAAGTAAAAATAAGAGATAAAAAAGCGACGATTACGAGGCATAAAAATGCACATCTAGACACATTTTCGAACCCCCTACAAGAAATGTAAGTAAGTAAGGACGGTAAAGGAACAGTATAAATTCTGCTAAATCATATTTTTTGAAGAAGGATTATTTTTATTTAAAATGGCTAGGACGGGTTGTTTAAGGTCCCAGACAGACAGAAAGAACAAAAAAATACACAAACTACACAGAAAGACTTCAAAAGCTACAAATTTCTAGCAAAATTATTATTTTCAAGCTCAAATCCAAAAAGAACAAAAAAAATATGAAAAATTTCAACAAGTAAATTTTTGTCAGTGTATGGGTAATTTGTAGACAAGAAATTACAGTTCATATTCAACCGGTCCAAGGCAGAAAATAAAAAGAATAGAAATTGAAATTCATGACGCCACCAGACCGTCTGTCTACACTAAATGATTCTACAATTTTTCTACATCACTTCACTGTATTATTATTATTTTTGGTCTTTTTTTTTTATTCATAGTAACATTTCCCAGTTCACACTTTGATTCGTGCCGAAATGATTTTGGTATTTTAATTTTTTATGGGAGACGAAGTTCAAAACTTCGATTTAATGTGAAATTTGATATTAAGTTCACGTTAACTTGGATTGGTGGGGAAGGACAGAGGTGGATGGACATGGATTTTTTTCTATTTTTGCTTGATATGTTGAAAGTTGGAACCCTATTGGATTTTTTTTTTGAGGAATCAGTTCTTAAAATGCCATAAGCCTTTTACTGAAATTCTGAATCTTAAATTTAATGGGAGACACACGTTTTTTTGTGTAGAGAGGTATTGTCTGATGTGCTTACTTTTGTTTCGATGTGTCGAGTAATGGTTGTTGAATTTATAATGGTATTGGAAAATAATTGGTCAGGTACGATTTTTCATATATGGACTTGAATGGTTGAGACATGAAAATGCCCAACTTGGTTTCGGTCAGACAAGCAGACCGCAGACAAAATTAGAAAAAAAGGTACATTCTTTCTCCCTTCATTTTACCTTGTTTCAAATTTGCTGCTGGTTTGGGAGTCAGTGTTAAATATTTTCATATTTTGAACTACCTTCCCCGATTTACTTCGTCTCATACAATATTTTTGAATAAATCACTGGTTAAAGCAATAGCTCTTGCAATATCTGCCCCTGCCACAACGCCTTTTAGCCATGAATGCTGTTCTTTCAAAAAAATAATACAAACAAGTCTGCAAGTTAAAACTAACAAAATCTAATAATACAAAGCAACGATAGTCGGGTCAGATAGTTGGACATTTGTTTTCAGATGTTAAGACTGTCGGGTTTCAGATGTGTCCTTTTTTCGGACGTTAAATTAGGACGAAACGTATAATGCAAAACCATCATAAGCCGTCTGAGGCATTATTTGTTAGTATACCAAAAAAATTATGTAAACCGTTTGTAGCACGCATTCTGCTCAACTTACTAGAACTTAATAGGAAAAAAGGCATTTGCACGTGGGAATTTTTTCAGCCTTTGATATACCGCTGTGCTTTTCTTCATCTTAAAAGTTGAAGAAAAGAAAAATTTAGTCGACAGTCTTGAAACTAGTTGTTACTTGTTAGTGACTAAAAAATTCAACAGCTTCCATGACATTTTGGAAAATGCCATTGACGTTTTTTGGTAGAGATTGTGTGTGTTAGAATCGAAGTTTTGGTGAGGAACTTTTCAAAGATTTTCATGAAGATATATTTTTGCTAGATGGAATGATGGGAATATCTAGTGAAGTTGAGGAGATGGGCTACAAGCTCTCTGAAAAGCCTTAATCTTTCTTGCAAATCGTTAATAAAAGTTGACGTTTGTCAAAACAAAGTATACGGTTCTGTAATAGCCAAGGTCTTCAGAGTTTTCGATATTTTGAAGTTCCTAAAAGTAGGCAATTTTTTCGTTACTCCTAAAAATACGCAATGACTATTTTTAAGGCAAAATTTACTATGTAACACATAATTTATTAAATTTCCAATAAATAAACTTCAATTACATTCATAAGGAGAAAAAAGGACTATCGAAAAATCGATTGTCACATTTTTGTGACTTTATCTCGATTGATTGACACAACCAAGAGATATCAGCGAGGTCAATATGTTTAAACAATTTTTATCACCTATGTCAGACATTGGCTTATGTTGAATACAGTTCATGTTACCACTCTTGACATGAGGCAACTCAAATAGTTTCTTCTTTTCGCCCAAACATAAATTTATCGCTCCATATCTCTCCACCCAAACAACATACAATTTATTTCTAATCACCCAGCTCCAGACAACGCCTTAGATATTATGTTAATGAAATGAGATAATCCTTCAAATTGTCTCGCACTCATTGAGAACAAGACCAACTATCTAATCTAAATGCATATCAACCAAACAAGACGAAAAAAAAATATGTAAACCCAAACCAATATCTTAAGATAGAGCAAAACATTTATAAAGATAGAATACTTATTCTACAAAGAATTAATCGTATAATTAATTTGATGCATGTATGCAAAGTATTTCGTGTTACATGTCATACCAAAAAAACTGCAAAAAAAAAAGAACTCGTATCAGATTTTTTCGTCGCCTTGGTATTCTGCAAGTTTATTGCGAAAAACAACTTTGTCCATGTGTCCGTCGGTTGGTTGGTCGGTTTGTCATTCATGTCTGCACAATTCTATCTCATTGCAGTTGAATTGTTTAGGAATAGCTTATTCCACATGCGAGTTGTGTCTACTTATTTATATTGTGGAAAATGTCGTCGCCACCACCACCACCGCCATCATCGCCGCAAATGCGATTTAAATGAAACAAATTGAAGTAAAAATAATTGTATACAAGTGGAATAGGCTCTCTCCCTATTATAGGACTCTGACGCTCTGGGGTGAAAAATGCACGCAAAACATGAATGTGTCTATCTCTCGGATGTGGATCGAACAGACAAAAAATGCACCTCCTAATCACTGGAAATCTCTGTTCGAAATCTTATTTCGAATTCGTTCAGTGAGAGATCTTTTCCTTTCGATTAACTTCACTCTTCCTTATATGCAAATGGGCGTGTTGTCTATTTTCTGATCCAGAGATTATCTCCGGCCTGGTTGTTGAGTTGTTTCATTCCAAAACTGGATCTTCCAGCTCGCAGATAAATAATCTTTCTACCGCCTCACCGACCGTCGCACCATAAAATGACATCTTAGAAAATGTTCATGTTATATGCCTGGCATTGGTGCATGTAACATACGCATCTTATCTGAATCTTAATCAATCTGTGGTCGGGGCTGTTGCTCTGGCAATTTCTTTTCAGCAATCAAAAATGTTAAAACGATCACGACTTTAACATGGTCATTTGTATCTGTCCGATACATGAACAGACGCAGATGAAGAGAGCTCATGTCATGAGACATTTTTTTAACTTGATCGGTAGGGAGTGAGTGTCTTATCGAGAATCTTCAAGCCGCGCCCGGGCGCCAATTAAAGTCAAATCGGTCCTGTAATCATATTACACAACGCCCAAGCCACTTAATTATTAAACATTGTAAATTTTACTAATAACACGAGAATATTACTCATTTAATATTTGGGTACACATTTTGGTCGCTTTTTTTTATTGGGGACTCTTGAAAGATAGCAAAGGCAAGCCGATAAGGCGCCTTTCATTTAAAAGATATGATTCTCTTGGTACCTCTAAAAAACAAACCGTGTACGCGGCGCGGTGTGTGTGTTGCCACATTTTACGCAGAAGCCCTGAAATGATAAGAATATTATCAGAAATAACAAAACATGTGTAATTGTTTCGTTTTATTAAGTAGTTATCTACATTATGGATTTCCGTATGAATCCGCGTGAAAAAAGTTGAAATTTAATTTTTTTGTTCGTGAAGAATTTTCGGCGCTGTTATCTCTTTGGAGAATAAACAAAAACGAAATTTAGATAACAGAATTTTGAGTGGCTTCTAGTATTTTTTTATTTTATAACTTCGGTGTTGTTCTTAATTTTATGAAATAAAAATTGTAGATCAATTGAGCGAGGAATGGTACAGTTGGGTAAAAAATTAGAGGTGTTCCCTTGCATCCATTGTGATTTCTGGTTGAAAAGAAAAAAGAAAGTAGGACGTTTGTTTGAAT
Organism: Sphaerophoria taeniata; assembly: GCA_943590905.1. Classification (NCBI taxonomy): domain Eukaryota; kingdom Metazoa; phylum Arthropoda; class Insecta; order Diptera; family Syrphidae; genus Sphaerophoria; species Sphaerophoria taeniata. The sequence continues at coordinate 269,918,095 of OX016540.1, forward strand.
TGCGCATTCGCAACAGGACCTTGCTCATTTTGAATGCTTAGGCTCCTATTGTATTCAAGTTCGTTCCCTTTTCATTGTTTGAAATGCGGGAACGGCTCTTTTCAATTTGGAAAACGGACAATTTCGCAAAATTGCAATATCTGGTTACCTAAGACTCGCCCCTATTTAAGAAACCAATTCCACGTCATATAAAAAAGAAAGTCAGAGGGTTGAAACGAAATGATAAATAGTTACCTTCTAAAGGTCCTGGAATTCTGGAAAACCAGAGAATGTCCAAATTTCAAGGTAAACAAACAAGTTGCTTTGATTGCGAAGAAGATAATTTCGTGCGAATATCCCAAAAGGTCAATTTTTGTTTGAATAGCTGGGAAAGCAGGTTTACTTCTTCCCAAGAAGATTTCCAAATGATTTCCGGTGATAAATGCACATTTTTGTCTCCACACTGTCAACGACACTGCTTACTCCTCTTTGGCAGATAAATAAATGCAGAAAATTAAAAATTCAACTTCAGTCTTTGAGGTAATTAAAACAATTAACCCACACCAATTAATAAGAGCTCAATTATTTGTCACACACTGATTAATTAGTGAAATTCCTTTTACTTTTGCAATTCTCCTACCAACTAACTTGGCTAGGGCAATTGGCATTCTAAAATCTACTTTTTCCAATGTTATGGGGATTGACGCGATCGAGACTATTTTAATTGAATTCACAAATGCATTTTTAATGAGACCGAAGAGAAAGAAAAGTAGAACAACGATGAGAAATTAAATGCAAGCAAAAAGAAGTATTAGAAGAATCTAAAGAATATTAATGATTTGTTAATGAAGCAATCAATTAAAAGAAATGAGACAAAAAAATAAAGCTGTCATAGAGATGAGATTAATCCTTAAATCATTTTGTCTGCAACAAAATATTACAGCAAACAGTCGATTTATGATTTATTCCAAAAATTTTATTATAATTTGCAATACACTTAAGGGGTTTTTATGCCCTAATAAAGCCAAGGGTCACAGTAATCGCAATAGGAATGAAGGGAGGGACTGGAAAGTAGGTGTCGGTGCCTTGAATTCCTGAAAATTTCAATGATTGGGAAAGACAGAGTGTGGAAAAAAGTTCCACATTCACGTAGTATGACTAAAGAACGATTCCCTATGCTTGAGAGTACGTCCGAAGTAGGGCTCGAAGGTAATCCGATGGGCATTCTTAGAAGCGCAAGTATCACGGGTGAATTGTCAAAGGGAAGGAATGTAACTGGCTATTTCACTAGAACACTAACGAAGAAAATGAGTCAGTAATGTATCCATCACTAATAACTCTTACAACAGTTTTTTGCATAACATCCAAGGATCACTAGTCCAGAGATAGGAGTTGTTCTCAAGCTTTAAACAGATACACACAGAAAGTAGTCAGCACCGTGCGTCTTAAAAAACCTAAACATCTTGCGGCATTTTTTGCGACTTCGCAAAAATGTGCTCTTTTCACAGGTCAGTGATGAACATACCGGGAATTCCAAGATGTTCGGTCTCATTGATGAAAGATGCCACTCGTGGACAGTGACAACGATAAAAGGCTTACTTATTTACTTACTTATCCGATTCCCAATCCATGAAGGATCTCATCTCAGCCTGAGACACTGCAGCCTTCAATCGGGAAAAGTCCCTCGCATACACTCTCCCGTTGCCAAAACCAAGTGCTCTGGCAGTCACTTGGTCCTTGTAGCGTAGGTTCGGTCTTCCTTGTCGTCTCGAACCTGAGGGCTGCGTTGGGAAGACTTTCATGGCTACAGCGTGCCAATGAAGTCGTCTGTTCTTGGCTTTCTAGACTACATCCACATCTCGGTACTGCTCTTACAGTTCGGTTGAACCTTCTACTCCATTCGCCATCGTCGAATACGGGACCGAAAATTCCTCGAAGAATTTTTCTATCAAAAGTGCCTAGTATCAATTCCCCTTTTTTACTCATCGTCCAACACTCGGCGCCGAAAAGTAGGACTGGTGAAGATAGTGTTTTCTGTTTTCACACCTGCCTTGCTCACTATCTGCTCCAGGACTAAGTTGAGGAGTCACATGATTGCGCATCTCCTTGCCTAAACCTTGCGCATGTTCGAAACAACTCAGATGAGCTGTTACCCATTTGCATAGTGCACTGCGTATTAATTAGTGTCATGCGGCACTGCCAAATCAGTTTGTTCGGGATCCCAAATTCAGACTTTGCCATCAAAAGCTTTTGGCGGTGGATGCTATCCTTAGCAGCTTGAAGTCGATGAAAACATGGTGGGTTTCGACTTGAAATTCCTTAACCTTCTCCAGGATTTGCGACCGTGTGAATATTTGGTCTATCGTTGTTCTGCCTAGTCTAAAGCCACAGTGCCGATCATTGTGTTGCAGAAAGTACGTTCGATAAGATTTTATATGAAACATTAAGTAGGGATATACCCTGATAGTTTTTGCATGACATAGGATCGCCTTTATTGTATATTTTTCGGGGCTGTTTGCATTGTTTTTAATGAATCTGACATGCCTTTAGATATTTCATCATCATCATCATCGTCGGCTGGGTGATGAAGTTTCCGCCTGCAAAACAAACAACAACCGGGATCTTCAGCAAGTTCTTCCTTGTACCCCAATTCTTGGCCGAACGTCATCCAGTTTCCTTTTCCAATGCCCAAGGCTTCGGTCTCTCTCGTCTACCCTATCCATACGCTGTTTCCTACTATGAATTGTAAATGACTTTCGGGACCGGTTCCTCTTTGCCAGACGAGCTTGTCCAGCCCATCGGAGTCTAATAAGCTTAATATTTTGTCATTACTTCTGCTCCGCGATAAATTCTATATAGCTCGTTATTATATCGTCTCCGGAACCGTTTTTCCTCACTTACGGGGCCAACTATTCTGTGCAGATCACCTTAGGTGAATCACCCAAGTTGTGGATCCGTAAGCCGCCAGCTTATTTCTTCTTACATATTGGTATTGGTTGCTTCTACTGACGCAAGGTTATTAAAGGAAGCAACAAAAACTCGTGCTCCTCTACTTTAACTTCTTCTGTCGACGTGTTCTCCAGACGGAGCTACCATGTAGTTTATTTTTCCCCAGTTTTGTTTGCCTTCTCGAACTGGATAAATGAAGTTTGTCAATGTCGTCTGCGTAAGCGAATAAGTAGGTAAACTTGGTGGTCCCCCTTTGAGACTTTCCAAAGTCACAGATTGCTTTCTCGAACGCCCGCCACGTTGAAAAGGAGGCAAGTCCATCTTCTTGCTTGTCGGAGTCCATTGAAAATGTTCAGAGGTCTGGATAACTATCCGGATACCCTTAAATCATTCTCTTAATTTTTATTGTTTGCCGTATGTTCACTCAGCTGTAACGGTTGAATCGATTTAGACTAAATGGTGTAGGAAAGTTTGCGTATAATTTTTGCTGTGTACTCTAAGGATACGGCAACTAAAAAAAAACAGCTTAAGAAAAAATAAATTGAAATTTTTGCAAACTCTGATGTCTCCTCTTCCAAGCTTAAATTTCAATTAGATTGATTCCAAAAATTCTAAATAAATTATTCCTCGAAAAGACGAAAACGAAAATTTCCAAATGAAATTCGCAAAAGTCTTCAGGGACCAATGGCATCACGCACCAAACGAAACGACGACCATTTCACCTAGAAATTCACATAACATCATCATTTTCATCAGCAACAGCCAAAGAAAAAAAAAAAACTGCCACTCATTGTCATTGAAATTGAAATACCAAGGTGGATGGGCAGGGCACTGGTTGTACCTAAAGACACTCACCGTCGCATATTCCCAAACTAATACAACGATAATGTTTAGCTTAAAAGTGAAATTTGCCGAGTAAATATCTAATTTTCCACTGGGGTATCCTCAAGTGATCAAGAAACAATTTTACTTTTGTCAATTATTTATGCGATAAACGCAACTGGGAGAGTCAGCTATAGCATCCACCGCCTCCGACACATCCTGCGAATATTAGAACAGCCCAGAAAAAAAGGGACATACAATGCTTCAGGAATAACAAACGAAAAGAGGAAAAGTAAGGGAGTTTCATGAATTTTCAGAACCAATATAATATCCCAGCCAGCAGCACACTTTAATCCCATTGGGACATGAATCCTCACCAGGAATGACGACGTTCTGTCCTTCTCGGAGGAGTAATCTTCGATATTAACAGAAATTCAACATCAGGCAGCGGAGTTGGCTGAAAGATGCCACTGAAGATTATCCTCTGGCTGGTTGGTTGAATGCTGGTGAAAAATTCTTAAACAGACATCTTTGGATGTCCTGTCCATGGGGACAAAGGACTTTTGCACCCACACAGACATCACTGTACACACAAGAATGATTACATAAAACTTGTTTCTTGTTGTTTGTCCTCTATACATGTATACAGAGCATGTTGCAGAGTTTATTAAAAATTAAAATACGAATCCTTGAGCAAAAAAAAATATTTTGCAAAATTTTGGCATGCATGCCAAAAGCCTGAAACCGAAACCACTTTATATTTAAAGGATAAAAATGTAGTTTATACATATTTTATAAGAGAGCGCACATGAGGGAGAGAGAGGATATCTGTACCACAACAGGACGATACAGGGCAGAAGTGGCATTCGACACAAATTGGAAATGTCGTCTTTACATGTTTTTGTAACTTTATTTTACTTTTTTGGATTTTTTTTTTAAAGTGAAACATGGAAAAGAATATTGGATACAAGTGAAGGGTTAAGTGAATGAGGTTTTTCGGTTTTTCTTCTTTTTTTCGGTACAGGAAGGAGGGGGGTACATGTGTGTCGAATTTAATAGAGAAAAATTCGACATTCAAACAGGTTAACATTATGCATCCTGTTCATGAACGGAACTAATAGAATTGAAGGATGCAGTGGTACCAGAGAAAAAAAAGGCTTATGTTTAAAAAATCATCCTTGTTCGATATGTGTGGAATTTTAATATTTTGTTTGTTTTGTTGTTGTTGTTGTTGTTTTTTTCAACTCGAAAACGAAAAGTGAAAAGATGAATAATTAAGAAGGATAACAAGGATTTCACTTTGCGGTTGATGGAGGTTTTAGTAGAACGGAAACGTGATGCAAATAATTTTGTGTATTTTACAACGAAAATTGATGTTGGCAACCTTTTTTTTCTGCTTTTGAATGCAAGGAGTTAAAAGGTCTCAAAGCCGATGGCAATAAAGTTTGGAAGTTTATCATCAGAATTTTAAGGTTTTTCGAAAATGAGGAATTAATATTTGATTTGCTAAAGAGAGCTAACAAATTGGAGCTTTTCAAAGAATCGTGATGCATAAGCGGCTTTTCAGGTTGGTTCTAACTTTATTTATGGCTGAGCAAATTCACATAAGTCCTAGAACCTCGAAGTTTTCTACATAAACACAAATATCATCCATTCCCCCTTATAAATATTTGAATGTAAGAATTAACTATCCTCGCACCTCACAAGTACGTCAAAAAGTACCGTACCGTACTCAAAGTTCTCCGTTAAAAACATTTCACCAAATTTTGTTCCAATCAATCATCTTATATACCATTTCAAAGAAGTCTTATCAAAATCGGCTGAATTGTTCGTGAGAAGAATGCAATTGGATCGCAATTTTTTCGCTAATTAATTTTTGGAAAATAATCTGAAGACTTAATTTTGTTTAAATCCTTGACAGCTTATTGCTTGGCAAATAAGTGGCAAAATTGCCCAGTCGTTCACGAGATATTTACAATATCTCCAAAATTGTGTAACAACGTTTTTGTCCAATGGCGGTGTTAAAGAAAAAAGTCTAAGGAAGTATGACAATGAAATTGCTGATGACTTGCGAGTTTCGCAAATATTTGCAAACACTAATAAATTCATAATACCTTTTGAAACTTCCTAATTAAGAAGTGTTTTGGAATAAGTGCCTGTTAAACAACATTTTGTATACTTCGCAAGCTAATCACTTTTGCCAATCTTAGTTTTTACGCTTAAAATTGTCTTTCTCAATTTTGCGAACAAAGCAGGGTTTCGCAATTACTTGCAAACGTCAAAATACGATTGCAAAAGTAGCTGCCGATTTTAAAACCTATATTCAAGCACTATGTTTGTAATGTCTCTATGATTTCTCGAGTTTCGCAAAATTTTGCGAACACCATAAGCTTCATAGAACCCTCTGCTTTGATTTTGCCAATTTATTTACAGCTTCTTTCTTGACAATCATCCCAAAAACTTACTTTGAATAACATTTACCAACTTCGCAAAAGTTGCTATGCCCACTTCTAAGTCACTTTCTGGTCTTTTTCTCTCTAAGAACCCTTAAGGCATGTTTAAACCTCAACATAAACGCCTAATCTCCATTGCCTCATTAACCAAAAATTCCACTCATTACTAACAAGATTTGAACACCTTTTGGTATCAGTTACATTTTAATACCTAATCACCAGACCCCAATTAGTCTGCGTCACCAAATCCTCATTTGCCCAAAATCATAAAAAAAAGCCATAGATCTCTCTCTGTCTTACCTTCATAATTAAAACGTCTTTTCTACAAGCTTAAGCAAAATGAAAATTTTCTTTCACACGACTAAGCAAATCCGGCTTATTTGGTCAACCTGGGGTGGCCCTGGCCAGCTCGGCTCCCTATGTAATTTAAATCCTGACGGTTGCGACGACTTAAAATTCAATTCGAAATATTCATCCCTACCTTCCGATACCGACACCCCTGGTAGTGTGTTGTTTTCATAAAGCCAATCTAGCGGTACCACCTCCTTAGTGTAGTCTATCATAAAGATTTGATTAGGCCCAGCAAAAAAGGGATGCCCGATGAGAAAAATACAGATTTTGAGATTGCAAATTGAAACCGTGCGAAGCGCATCGTTGTTTGAGGACATTTGAAACTCAATTGATTCTTGGAATAATCACTGTAATCAAGTGGTATCCTCCTTCAAGCTTGTTTTCCTTGAAGGTAGTGTCATTGCACACCTTGTTTGTTATTGTGGGAAGAATAATTTCAAAGTCATTGTGAGTCCTTCTCTCCAGGGCATTTGTAAGGCACACGTCAAATGTCAGAAAATCTATTCTCCCTTCATTAAGACAGCGTGCGCTCGCGAGTCCTTTCTAAATGCCTGTTTTTAGTCTAGAGCGAAAAAAAAGGTTGGTGCGAAAGGCGAGTACTTGAAAATTAAAGCTTAGAATCAGAAGGAATGAAGGGAAAAGTAAACTCTCATAAGTGTAATAAAAACAAGGACACTCTCGGTAATTGCAGAGCGTATGCTTTATCCCATGAGGAATTGATAAGCATCAGAATCATCATATCATTGATGAGCCGGTCGGTCGTTCGTTCGTCGTCGAACAGGACACGACTTTTTGAATGAAAAACACAATTCAATTGGTGTTTGAGCATTTCCTGGAGGATTATTGTAGCCTTAAAGGACATTCAAGGACAATAAAATACAAATGCAAAAATCCCATTCGACGACAAAATAATTAGTTCCTTGAAATTGAAATCGAAATACACACTCCTTTGTGGCCGGACAAAGAGAAAATCAATTTGTGTGGCATAAACAGTTTTTCGCTGTTGTTGTTTTTTGTTCCGTGTTGGGGTGTCAAATAACAATAGACCAGGAAAATATCTCCAGCATCCTTTTTATTTTGTCTTGTTGTTGTCGGTTGGTGGTTTTTCTCAAAACACAAAACAACATCGTTCTTTTGTATCAAGTGGGTCCTTATAGACACGATTGTTTGTTACTGAGCGAAACACGTTTCGATTGTTTGTAAGGAAAAGCTCTGGAAGAGGGATTGGTGAGGGGAATTTGAGGGAGTTATGGTCTGTCAGATCTTCAACCAGGAAAAAAATTAAAGGCAAAGTTTTTCTCAAGTTGATTTTTTTTCATCGCTCTCTCTAAGGATATCTGCAATTTGTTTTTGTTCGCTTAGACTTAAGATGTTGTTTTGGTGTTGTATCGTGCGGTTAATTGTTATCCGGGTCTCTCTCGAGTATCCTGTTTTTCGTGAGTCTTTTGTTTTTTTCGATGAAAATGTTTTTCTTCGCTTTAATAGCATTTATGGTTTGATTACATTACTAATTGATTAAGTTTTACTTTCTTTGAGAATAAGAAATGAGTAAAAAGGACTTTTTGGACGTTGGAAGAGAGAGGGGGGCGAATGAAAGATTTATGGTGAATTTTCGAATAGAAAAACATGTTCGTTACTTCAGGGATAGTGGGGGAGATTTAATCAATTATTGAAGGTTGTTTTGTTGAATTGTTTTGGTCTTACTGTCGATGAACTACTTTTGGAGAGTTTGTTCATTTCAAGACCTCGATTGAATCCTGAGAAACGCCAATAAAACCCTCTCAAACACCTTAATCTGCAGTGCATCATGTTTGACTCATGAAACTCGTGTTTGTAACGAACATTTCCAAAACTGTCAAAACTTAAGAAGAAAAGAAGGCTTATTTAATTGGGAAGCCAGAAGACCGGAAACAATTGAAAAACGTAATTAACCAAAAATCTCACGTTTCAAAGAAGACATTTGTCAATTCTAATGACATCTTTTGAATTGAAAAGAAGAAAAGAAACAAAGTATAACTAATTTTTAAGCCCCCTGAGATGTTAACCCATTGTCCAAGGTTCTCAAAGTGCCATCAAACAAACACCCACTCGTAGGGTCCACCCAACATAAAAACAACAATCATAATGGTAATACAAACAACAAGGAAATATTTTAAGTGGGCAATAAACTTATGAAGGTAGCTTTAACTCCCATAAAACACTCCAACCGTAACCATCACATCATTCCTCATAGACGAAAAACATTCAAACAAGTAACAAACAAACAAAACGCTCGTAAAATGATTAGAAGAATCTATCTACCGCAGACCGGGCAATAAAATCTACTAAATCGCTTAGAGCCCCCAGAGAGACACACACCAACCAAGTTGTATAGAGTTGAGTTTTTGAGCGAGGTCGTAAAAATAAAACGATTGCCCCATAAAACTCCAAAAAAGAAAACAACAACAAATGAACAAAAAAAAAAGCGGAACTATCCAAAAATAAAGAATAAGACACCAAAGTGCTACCGAAGTGAAACAAATTATGTTACGGTCGCATTCTTTTCCTTAGATGATGCGGCACCAAGGATAAAACTCACCCGAACCATATATCAGGGCGGCAAGTGTAAATAGGTACACCTTGAGAGTTGCGCAAAAATTCCAGAAAATCCAATTTCAATATCGGAAATTCGATAGGGTTTACAGAAAGCCCTTAAAGCCGCCGCTGCCGCCACTGGCACTATACATGTTCAAAGTAAAACGATCTTTATCCGCGTGCGCACGAGATCACATTTTGCTCCTTTTTCTCTCATAAGGGCTTAAAGGAGTCTCAAATTTCACCCACATTTTTTTTTGTCTCTTCATCTTTTTTGTATGTAATTTTTTTGCTTAATTTTTGCATAAAAGTCCTTCTGCTTAATTTACTCAAGATGATTAAATTTAACCTCACTCCACTTTCATGTGAGCCGAGGTTAAGGTGAGTCTTTATATTTCTACACCTTTTCCTTTATCATGCTCCAAAATGCAAAAAAAAAAAGACAACTGGCAGGTGGCAAGTGGATATAGCTTTGTTTCTCATTTTCATATACTGACTACCGAGTCATCTTATCCTGCCGCCCCATGGGGAGACTCCTTAGTGATTGCAGAATTCTCGAAGGTAAAAGCTTATAACAAACGACTCGAGAAGACAAAAAAAAACGAAGATAGCTTAGGCGAAACGAGACGACATCCTTTTTCAGTAATTAAATTTGTCCTGGTGATTTATGACACCTAGAGTGAGCGCAAATGGCGTGTTTTTCATTATATGAATCTATCTTAAGTAAGTATCTTTAAGACGACAAGAGCAATGAGAGTATCTTCGAAGCCCTATAGCCCCACCTTCATTTAAAGACAGGTATAGTGAGTGTAATAGGTCGTTTAATTGAAGTAAAGTGGAATTTGTCTCCTCAATGTATCCTTTTAGTCCTTATTTAGGGATAACTTGATATACCATCTATCTATCTAAATGTCTTATTTGATATCTTCGGTGTTTCGACAAACGAGATTAAGTTCTTAATTTTTGATATTTTATTAAAATATTAATTATCCTTTTTCCATACACTCTATACTCGATTATAGAGAACAGGAGAACATTGTCAACATTTTTCAGAAGCACAATAGAAGTGAAATGAGGTTTTGGCACGCTTTATTTGGAATCTAGAATGTACGAGGCAGTGTCACATTCGTGAAAATGTTGCATGTCCTATTGCAATATTCCCAATTGAATTCGAAGGAAGAAGAACAAATGAATAAGGGCATACCCAGCACTAATATCGAGTAGCGCTATTATAATGATTGAATTCCCTTTTGTTTTTTGTGACTAATTTTTGTCATTTTATTAGCTAATAAGAGATTTTAAGGGAATGTTTTTCCTAATGAAGAAGGGGGGAGGGGGGGGGGATGTGAGGTGGAGTTGGGAGACAAATTTGACTAAAGTTGTATTGTGTAAGTGTTCAGACTATAATTTAGTGAAAGCAGGTTTCTTTTGAAATAAGGTTATACAATTTTAGAACAAATGTCTCTCATTAGTACTAAAAATACTCATTATGTTATAACAGCGAAAATACAAGAGCTACGGGCCTGATCAATACTTCATTCGAAAGAAGACTTATTCGACTTGTTGAACTTTAAGAATTTTTTTTTTGGAAAAAAATTGCAATGAGCTGTTTCGATCGTATTAACGTCGGAAAAGAAATCATGAGTACTAAAACATTACAGAAACTTAGAATTAAAATGTTGCGACATGTCCTGTAGAAGAAGACCAAACATAAAGGAAGAAATTAACGAACTTAAAGCCAAAATAATAAACACAGGATAGGTACTGAAGGAATAATCCTTATTCTATGGGACAAAACAAATTTTCCGATCTAGCGTTAACCGTGAAGGGTGGTTTTTAGAAGAAACAGATTTTCTGTCAATTCATTAGATGGCGCCACAATCGATAGCAATGACAACAAAGTATCAACAACAACAAAAAATCCCAATGAAAATGTTTGGAAAAAATCACATTACTATTCCAGGAATTATTAATGGAAAATTTTAATCCATTGATTAACTCTTATTCTATGGAAAAGTTAACCTGATGTGGAATAAGCGTAATTTTTATCGTAAAAAACCTAGCTTGCAAGGTTTTCAACTAGCTTTGAGAGCTTGTTCGGTGAGGCTCTCCTATTCGAGCTGTAGCGCCACCATGCGAAAAAATAATTTTACCCTGCAAAAAACTTTCAATTGTCATTTTGCTTACGTTTCTCTTTCTAAACAGCACAAAACAATAATTTTAAGAACCGTTGAGTCCATTTTCTTAATGTCTTTTCGATACACCACTTATCACCTTTATTCCCATGATCCATGAACAATTTAACTAACCGAGTGACCTTTTGAAAACCTCATAAAAAAATCAATTAAAATTTGTAGCCTTTTTTGTTGAAAGCTATTTTATTGGAAAAATATTAATTGTTAATACTCCCATAATCGCATTCATAAGACATAATTTTCTTACACTGAAAAAAATCTAGACTTCACACAGCGCCTATTGATTATTTTTTAGTTTAAAATTTTATAGCCCAACACAGAAAAGTAAAATCAAAATTAAAGTCTCCCCATAAAAATAGTGATTCCAAAAAAAGACCCCGGCAATATTTTGATGTTTTCATTTTCTTCATCAAAACAAGGTCAGTTCTTAAAAACCAATTAAAATTCAATTAAAACGAATTTAAAGAAAGCACACACCCAACAAATTTTATTAATTATTGTTATTGAATACTTGGAGTTATCATATCTTTTTTTTTGGTAATTAAAAGATACAAGAAACATGCTCTGAAGGAAATTAAAATTGAACTCGGTTGAAAATGTGTTTAAGTGCCTGTTTTCTCTTTTTCTAGTAGAAAAGCCATAAAATGTGAACTAGAAAGGGGAGGCTTACTATCAGTCTCTGGGTGCACTCTTAAGTGTTTCTACAAGTGTATGATGGCACTCCAGCCATTTGGTGTATCTTTTTCAATGCATATTTTCACTTAATTTAATGATTTCTACAATTACTTTCTTCCGGGTGGAATTTATTCGTTTTTAAACTGATGCAAGCGATAAACCGGACGCACTTGTAGGTACCTCGGAAGACCCCATAAGTACAACCCATGCATAGCAACACTCAATTCGTCTCTGTGAATTGATAAGTACCAGTACCATAGCAATGATCTATTCAGTTTTTTTGAAATGTGGCGTGCGTTTGGGTACTTAATAACTATTCGACTGAATTTCATTAAACATTACCAACATCTGCATGTAAACCGCTTAGGTAGGGACTTTATTTTATCTCCTTGCAATGACCGCTTCAGAGTTAACAAATTTTAGTTCAAGAGAGATATAAAAATAAATAATTTTATTACTCGACGCTCCTAAACACTGTTAATTACAAAGAAAAGATTTTTATTTTATGGACGTTTAACACTTTGTTGAACATTTTTATGATTTTTTGTTGCGTCACAAATAGCAATGTAAATAAATAAATTTTATTTTCAATTTTGTCAAGAGAAATTTCCATAAAACAAGGCATTTGAGGTATTTTTGAGTTATTTCTGTTTGAAATTATTTTTGAAAATGTTAAAAACCGCTTTCACGACTGTAAACACTCAAAAATGTCGCCTACACAATTTGGATTGAGCAACATCGAGTTAAGTGCTTTGATAGACTGGCACTTAAGGCAATTATCAAAAATTGTTCTTCAGGCAACGAAGACATTATAAGAGCCCAATATGTGTTTACATTATGACAAAAAGCAGGATTAGATTAAGATGGGAAAAAGGTCTGCATCGTGGCGGTCGGTGGTCCATCCTTCATTTAGATGCGTGGTTCTTGTTTTTCGATTTGTCGACACTTTGGTCCAAAATCTAAATGTGATTCTAATGAACTATTGGATCGAATAAAAAATTGTAAACAATTTTTCTAGTCACGAGTTTTAATGCATACATCATCAAGTCGATATCCCATTGAATCTTAAGACATAGTCATTCCCACTTATGATATTTCTACACACTCATTTTTAGTGAATTTCGTTTACCTCTTGAATGAAAAACAGAAAAAATACTGGAAAAGGGAAAGAGCCACCAATAATCGTTAAAATTCTGGCATATCCTTTTTGGTCATAAAGTACACTCCTTTGTCACAGAACAAATCACGCAGTATGCAGTCTAGCGTCTCATGTGATAATTTTTCGTATTATTATAATTTTTCCTTAACTTCCCCATCCCCAAGAAACAACGCGACGCATGGTTTGTGTTAATTTTGTACTCGTCCATGGTCGTCCTCGCGTTCAATTCAGCGTCCATCCAAGTCAGTCTACCATTTTGCACTTTGCGTGCTGTGAATTTTATTTTTTACGATTTTCTCTTTTTTTTTTGTATTTCTCAAGATTTTAGTTTCAATAATTTATTTTTTATCTAAGTTTGGTGAATCTTTATTGCTTTTTAGTATAAACTACAAGAATAAGAATCACGATTGGAATAACGACAAAAAAAAACCCCAACAAGCGCCTCAATAAAATTAAAATAATGTATCTTTTCCTTTTTGACGCGCACAATTAAATACATTGCGCACGTTACTGTCTATAATGACAATCGACGATACGCTTTCACGGGACAATAAAATGCATCAATCCAACCAATACTAGCAACTAGCAGACAAAACAACGCATTTAACGCATCGAAACGCGCAACTCACAAAATCAAATATTCGAATGTTGTGCAGTTAATAATCGTTTTCGTTTAAATGTGAATAAATCCTTTGGCAATGATTATTGAATGACATTTAGTAATGATTTTATTTTCGCATCATGATAGTGATGGGTTATATGGTGTGGTGTGAGGTGGCATGTTAAATAGGTTTTTTTTTCGATTTGAATATGCAATTTGAAAGAACAAGCTTTGCGATTGCGTCTAGCCAATTTGTTTCAATAGACAGCTGATGACGCGACGATGGCGATGGTTTTCTTGAGAAAACGGTTGTGAATTTGAAATTCAATTCGGTGACCCTTTTGTGAGTGTTCCGATTAGTGGATTGCGTTAGAAAATAATCGAATGAGAGTCTCAAAGTGCGTTATTGACGGTTTTCACTTTGAAAATTTAGCTGCTTCATATTTTATTCGGGAGCGATTCGTTCAACGCCGACTCCTTCTTTAGATGTGCGTTTAAACCTCTATTTGTAGACATCTTTTCCAAAATTGTGCCAGCCTATTCATAGGTATGGCTTAGAGCCACCTCTCGATGTATCGGTAACAACACTGGCCAAACAATAATTTTCAGACTTCTATTCCTTCAAAATCCTTTTAAGGAAAAGGTTGACCACTGACTGGAAGATAACTCGAACTACTTGATGGTTCAAGACTGGCAACGGTTCTGGAAGTGGTATCTACTGAGAACAACTGGATCTCAGTCTCTCCTATAGACTCCCCAATTAATGTTTGCGTGTTCCAAGCAGAAATAATGGCGATAAAAGAGGAACTATCTCTCATCTCAAACAAAAAGTGATATTTTGAAAGCATATACGTTTTGTATATTATTTTGCAGGGATTGTCGTTTTGTCAGCTAAGCCGCTCTCAATTCCCTCGCGTCTGTCTCGATGATTGTCGATCATCTCTGAAAGATATGGCAGACAAGTTCAATATTTACCACGAATGGGTGCCGAGGACGATTGCGGAGACGGTATAACGATTATCAATATCAAATCTACCTCAAAGCAGACTTTATGACAAAAGTTAAGCTTGGTAAGCTCTATTTGTCTTGGCCCATAGCTTCTATGAGCGAAGAGGAACTCGCCCGGAAAGTCCTTTGCGGTACAATACATGGAGTAGATAGGTCATCTCGGCCGACCAAATTTGTGCTGGAAGAAAAGTGTGGACCAGGATGCCTAGAGCTTTGGGGTGCATAACTTGATGGCGTCGCGTTGGCCAACAATCGGGATACATGGAAGAAATCAATGAAGGAGGCTCGAACCGGATCCCGATTGTGGCGCAGATGAATGGAGAAACTTCATTGATCAGGCTGACGATGATGATGATGGGTGCCGTGCCGCGGAGACATTCCTGGAAACTGCAAAGCTGACGAAATCGCTAAAAACCCTGCAATTCGTCCTTATGTTAGAACCGAACACAATAGGAATAGGAACACGACTTGCGGAATGCAAACTTTTACTAAAACAATACACTTTAGACCACAGCACAGGGCACTATGCCTAGCAACAATATGGGTAGAATTGCTTGATTCCCCTGAGCAGACTACACATAAGCTCCACAATTGGGGCCATTACAGGTCACTGCCTTATAGGAAGACATGTCATCAGGCTAAGAGTCTCAACTTTAACTGATTTCTGTAGAAATTGTATGGACTAGGAGGAAGAAGAAACTATACTAGATTGTACCTGTCTGGCACTCTCCAACAGAAGAATTCTCTATGTAGATAGCTTGTGCTAAACCAGTCAACTGGCAATGATTAATGTTAAATGTCTCTCCCGTTTTATAAAAAGTACAAAATGTTTTCTCTAGTGTCCCAACTCTCCGATGATAAATTTTTCAAAATGGTATTTCAATGCACCCTAAGGGTCTAAGTTATAGTCAACAATATCCAGACAGATAGCCTTAAAGTGTAGCGCCTTCTTTTCCGCTTGATGAGCATTTAAAGCTCACAGGAGATTGTAGCACTTTGGGTCTGTCGCTTTATCTTTCAGCAGGCAAAATAAAGAGCAGAGGACCCAAGATGCTTCCCTGCGGTACACTTGCTGCTAAGAGAGCATTTTAAGCTCACAGGAGATAGCACCACTTTGGGTTCGTCACTTAATTTTCCTGCCGGCAAAAGAACTGAAGTAAAAAAGGCAGAGGACCCATGACGTTTCCCTGCGGACACTGATTATTGTGATTTTAAATTCTTCTGTAACTCCAGCTGTATACTTTACCTTGTTTAATTTTCACATTAGTAACCGCTCAATCAAACATATCCATAGTTATCCTCAATTATGTAGGTTACTAAAAGTCCTTGTAACCAGCGGGCCACACATATCAGGTCACTTGGTTGTTAATCAACAATTATTGTGTATCTACTCAATATGACAAAATGCGCCAATCTTGCTTACGGATGGAAAATACGAGTTTGGTTCAAAACCTCAAAAGGGTGTTGACCGAAACAACTTCAAGCTTGCCAAAAAAGTTCCCAAGCGAATTCCATAAGCGGACGCACTGAAATGTCTTTAATGTTTCTAACACACCTTCTCAAGAGTCCAACAATACCAACACGGCCGTTCAAAACTCATTATTATTTCGAACAGTAATTATAACAATAACTTTTCCATCTCTCAAAGCCCCAAAACCCTTATACTTTTTGACACTTATTAAAAAAGCATAAAAGTCGTTGTTGCACGAATACACTAGTGCTTCTCCCAATTAAAGAACAATTTCAATAAACATTAATTAGACATTCATGCGCGCGATTAGATGGAGCGAAATTAAAAAATCGTTACATTGCGGACGTTTTGAACGAGTCGCGCATACAATTATTAGACCGCCCCGTCAGACAGACTTTTGATAGGGTCTATGACTGCTTTATGGACAACTAAGCATAAGCTGTCAAAATTTTTTTGTCCACGACTGGAAATGCTGTTTCTGAGAGTTGACGACTTTTCGCATACATTTGGAATTCCTTCGCCTAAAACATGAGTATGGAAAGACGTATGTAGATGAGTCTAGCGTGTCTGCTGGCAAACAGTCTTTGGTACATAAGACCTTATGAGAATTAGAAGACCCCTGTCTGAAGGTCTATTTTGATCGTTTCTGTTCTGTGAGCTGCCCTTGTATAATGTCCGTCCGTATGTCTGTCTGTCTGTCTGACCGGAGATACGTGCATTTCATATCATATCAAAGTGAAGATACTCATAACTCTTGGCGTACTCATAATTTTCTCCAAACCATCAGCAAGGTTCGTCTTTGTCGTCGACTTGGGAGCAGACGATTGTATTTTGCAACTCACATATAGGGTCGCTTCTGACTCTGTATGGAATCCATAAATCTAAGTGTGATTAGAAAATTAAATGAGCTTCAGAGGCATTATCATCGCCATTTCGCCATCACCATCGCCACTGCTTCTGTTCTTTTTGTTTAACCACAAATTCGCAGCAATGAAAAGAAGAAAAATAAAAACGCGAATCACAGCAAATTACCAACCTCGTTAAACATTAACAAGCTGTCATCGTTTGTCTAAACAGTAATTTTCATGTCCTTCCAAAAAGACAGAATGTCGACATCTATCGTTTGGTTTCTCTCTCGCTTTTGAGTCTTTTGTGCACTTTGGATGCGTCGTCGTCGTCGTCGTCACATCGTCGTTGGTTGATTTTCTTGTCTTTTTGAGAGGTTCGATTTTTTGACTAAAAATATCCTCCCAAGTATTATGACTCTCTAGCACATGTTCTGCATATTATAGTTCAGGGATTGCACATTCACCAAATAGAAATAGTCGGTACCTAGAGTGCGCAATCGACAACAAAACATCGCCCCGCCCCCTGCCACCATGACGGCTTTGAGGACGACTCATCGGGGCTACATTATGACGATGACGACAAGAATAGAAGAGAGATTTGTAGCTTTTTCTTCTATAAAGTCTCTCATACACGTAATTGAAGTTTTTTTTTTTGATTTTTTGAAGTGAACGCGAAATGTTTAAAATGAGTGTTCTTTTTTTTTTGTTAATTTTCATTTCAAACATTAGAATGAATTTTATGCAGACAACGTTCGAATGTTTAGTTGTGAATCCTAATGGTGTCTGGCTGGGGATAAGACAGAATTACGGACTCCCCGAGAGTATCGTTGAGTTTTTTTTCGTATACTCGCGTACAGATACTTTATGACCCTATACAATGTCGTTTCGGGAATATTGAGATTTTATTTCGTCGCAATATATTAGAAGCAGAAGCCCCCTATAAGCGCTGCGCTGATGTTGATGTGCTTTTGACTCCCAATATAGGCAGTAGCAGTAGTAGTATCTCTCCACCTTGGATGGACTTTTGAAGTTACGCGAGAGAATCACTATTAATGTGGTATTTTACAAAATATTATTGTGAAATGGATTTTGAATAATAATTTTTTTTGTTGATAAAAAAAAGCCAAAAGCTTCGAATCAAAATTATTATTAGAACGATGACATGTGTGGAGTGTGGGAGAATTATTTTGAATGTTCAAAATGTTTGTGTTGTTTATTTTTTTGGGGCTTTGATGATGATTGCGATGATTTGCTTTATGGGTGGGTATAGTTTGTCAAATTTGAAAGTTGTTTTGAGTCATGGTTTTGTTTTGTTGCTTTGGAGAATACCTAATTAAGTTCGGTTAAGGCAGGCAGAAGTAGTGGGAACCAAACTGAATTGTTTTTGAACACCTTCAAATCGAAAACTTCTATCAAGGATTTCAATAACTTAAGTCACTGTTTGTTGTGAGATATTGGCCTTATATTTGAGTTTTTAAGAAGCTGTTTAGGATATCATTTTAACAGCGAGTAGACGGACTGTTTAGTGAACAATTTCCAAGGCTATACTTGAAGAAGAAAGTTTGATGAAATACCCTACATATTTTCGGAAAATCATCATCAAGTTCTAATAGCTTATGGTCATGTTCCTTGTCTCCGAGCTCAACGGAGGTGATCGTGCTGAATTGCCTTATCAATGGTTGGAAGTGGAAGTCTAATCTACAAAGGGAGGGGTGATACTGGAAGCCTTGATAGTTTTGGTGTCAAAATCATGAAGATCGTTAGGTTAGTGATTCTTGGAGAACCGACTGATTGCGGGTTTGTCGCGGGGAAGTCAGCCACAGTGCCTAAAGTGTTAGGATCAATCAAGGTAGCCCGCAGGTTACGAGGAGTTCCAGTTACCTGCATATGTAAGGATAGCTATGGAAATGTATGTTTGAGCGGTTGCAATAGTAAAAACTTAGGTAAAGTTAAGCTGAAGTTATCTAAGACGCAGGGAAGCGTCTTATTTCCTGTATTACAGTCCTTGATTGATTGATTGGCAACTATGGTCAAAAGTAGCGATTGTAAGACGTCACAAGGTCTGAATGTTTGACACATCTGGCCAACGCTACTTTTCTTAGTACATAAAGTACCAAAATAAATTTTCAACCTTAAACCATGTGTCATTAAATGCCCCTAAAATCGTCAATACATTACCTTCAGGTTCCATGAATCAGTTTTGATTCACCTACATAGCTCTATGTGTTCCGTTGAATCACATGTGTCCATGAATCACATATGATTCAAAAAAAGATAAATATAACTGATTCACAATCGTTAATCGATCTCAAGTTGTTTTAGTTTTCATTCAAATTTAAGCCCCATCGTGGTATGTGGTCTTATCACATCCAAAATTATATGAGTCAGCTATGATTCATGAAAAAAATAATAATGAGAACAGATTTTTTTACTGTAGAAACAATACTTTCGAAAGCACAATATCTTTTGTGATTTTTGGACGCTGAAAACAGGGTATGAGCAAATTTTATGTATCAAAAGTGATTCATTTGGAAGTATGAGTACCAACTTACCAATGTGTCTTGCTTCATAAGACTATTGAGTTCAGAAACGTTTAAGCTGACCAATAACGTAGAATGCGTTTTAACTTCAAAGTTCTTTTGAATCATATGTGATTCAAGAAAGTAGGATTCTCTAGGAGTTGATGCTTATGTTCTTATTCCAAATAGGAAAATTGAATGTAGCGACGTTCTTGCTTTCCAAAAGTGAGAACGCTTTTTCATTTGGAGTTCCTTTGAATCATATCTGATTCAAGAAACTAGGAGCGAATAGACGGGATTGATTTTGTTGAAATAATATGATTCAATGGAATGTGAGAAATGAGGGAATAGGTAGATATGTGGTTTTTACGAAATCAGTTGACGTGAAACTAAACTTAAAAAGTAATTGAGATTGAGATCATTTTTAAAATCTTCCACCATAGAAAAGAAGAAAATTGAAATGGATTTCAAATGCAAACTATTAAATCATGCCAACGACAACCAAACTCACTCCCAAGTTTATGCAATTACAATCCTGCGGTTAAGCTTTAACATGAATACAGCCGCAAGCACACCTCCATGCAGGGCACTAACAATCATAAAAACACACAAACAATTATTTTATATCCTTCACAATCCTTCACATCAACCGAACGCATCCTGTTTTAATCCCTGTGAGAGATATAAAGTGCTAGTTACGTCGTCATCGGTAGTCGTGGGGAGACCGCAAAACAAATTATTATATTATAATCGCCTGCAAACGCATTTCAATCAACGCAACCAACCAAACGTCCAGGATTAAGTCTGTTGGTATTATATCTATGAAAAACCCCTTCCAACAAAACAGAAAAAAAAATATATAAGCATGTTTGTTCGATTTCACATAATGATCGATTGTTGTTAATCACCTCAAACACAGACACAAAACATACAATACACAACAGAAAAAAGAAATCCGTGTTCCAGATAAACAAACAACCAAACAAAACGAAATATACACAATTTTAGCCTCAAGGACCTCCCTTTTCGACGAATGTCGCATCTCGTTCTCGATTCAACTACAATTATTTTATTTATAAACGCAGCCCAAGCCTAGTTATAACAACGTTTGCATTGTGGATTTGTTTCGATACGCGCGGTGGTTGGCGTTGTTTCGTTTGACGTATAACATATTTTCGTCCTTATTTTGATTTTTTTTTTTTTGGTAAATATTGAGGACTCGTTCTCTCTGTGTCGGGGATATATCCTTAAAGCAAATAATTAAATCCTTTTCATTAAATGCGGTTTTCTCCAATTCAAATAGAAGTTGGGTTCTTCAGATATTTCAAAGGCGGACTAAATCGATGGTAAGGAGGGTGCCACATATGTGAGACACGAAGGCAGCAACGTTGAGTTCGTTGCCATTCGTCTAATTAAAGATGATTGCCTTCATCAGCAATGTTCTAAGGACGAAGGTGACTATGCTCCACAGTGTGCGGAGGGGGTGGCTTAAACTTAATTGCGCGCACTTAATTCATACAGGACCTCAACTCATTTTTTTGTTTGTGTTTTTTTTTTTGTTGTTAGGAAAATATATATGGAGGTATATGTACGGTGCTTTGCACGATGCAGCAATATGGCGGCGGGTGAAATTTGAAATATTTCAAAAAAAGGATAACTTTAAGGAAAAAAACGAAGTAAAATTGGTCTAGAATAGAACAAGAACCTGCTAAGATAGAAAAGTTGAAGGTTGAAATTATGTTCCTGGGGGAAGATTCCAGTTTTAACAAAGTCGAGTGAAGGGTGAGCTTAATTGGGAGCAAAATCTTAGTTTTATTTATTTAATGAAAAATTTGAAGTTTTTTTTATTGTTTTAAGACTTGAATTCGATCTCAGCTACACTGACAAAACCAGTATTTTACACATAAATTATCAAATAAAATCGAAACGAATGCGTTATATAGTGTTACCCGACAAATTTATTGATTTTACCCTAAAAGTATGCATTTTTATTTTGACTCCTAAAAGTATGCAATTTTATTTTTTATGTGAAAACTTGGATTACAGACTTTTTTGTGTTTCTTTACATTTTTAAAGACAAACACAGCTTCAAACAGAAATAATTGCATTACAATGCTAATGTTTACAGACTCTAGAACACTCCGCTTCTATCTATGTTGTAAAAATTTCATGCTCAGTTGATTTTTGTCCTCGTAAAACACACGGTTTGATATGTCCTTCCAATAATCATTCTTCTAGTATCCCTACAGTTTTTCCAGTGTTGAAAATATAACATTTCTTGTTAATGTTTTTTTTTTAAAGATTTTCATGTTTTTTTCTATATTTTTTTTTTTCGAGGACTTGTATGAATACAAATTGGTTATGTCTGATTTATTTTCATTTGCAGTGTTTTTAATTTGATTAAACAAGTTGAACAGTTCAAATTGCATAAAAAGATATTTATGTTAAAAATGTTCGTTTCTATTTTTTTTTGTATTTTCAAATTTCTTGTGCAAAAAACTAATGGTTGCATTTTTTTCTCTAATTTCAGCGGCCTCCTAGTTCATCCCTGTCATATGGCGGCGCAATGAACGATGATGCTAGATCGCCGGGCGCTGGCAGTACACCTGGACCCCTATCACAACAGGCACCTGTATTAGACACATCAGATCCCGGTAAGTTCAATCAAATTACGAAAAAGATTATCTCCCAACAATGTTGCCAAAAATACTCCTTATCAACAACAACACCAAAAAATTCAATTAAATTCCAATATCGTAAATCCTTGCACAATATCGTATCTACCCAAAGCATCGAACAGGAACTGGAAAATAAAGAAAATGAAGGCAAAAAAATTAACACCCATAAATTGTCGAAAATGTTGTGTAATTTTGTATTCATAATATTGTGTTCATATGAACCGAAAAATATTATTTTATTTTAATCGCATTCGACATCAAAATTATGTCACCATGTGTTGGGTGTTTGTTGTCAGCCAGGGGTGAAAGTTTTCCTTTTCATATTTTCTACTTCAGCTGCTCGTCTTGATCAAATTCGTCACACTCTCAATTTTATACACACCCATCACCCATCGAGCTGAAAAAAAAGGAATTTCAAAAAATACACCTATTGTTGCGTTTTGGTTGTAAAGTGTGAATCGCTTTATGAATATTCCCATACATCCCGTACATCCCGGGTGAGTTTGTTATCATCGTCATCAACCCCTTTTGAAAGCAGACAAAAAAAATGTCTGTTTTTGGCAGCAAAGGTAGGACAAAAAACTGCACACACTTATCGCTAACAAAAATCAAGTCATTTCGAGCGTTTATGAGCAATCTCAATGGATGTTCCTGAAATTCTGATAGAAACATTTCGATTTTTTTTAATGCGCATTTCCTTAAATTTTCCTGCCCTTGATGCTCAATGCTAAAATGCTCCTGCTCGATGCGAATGCGAAGGACAAATTTCATTCAATTGGGGTGAATTTTATGGCATCCTTTCGCATCATCATGCGAGAGATAGAACGAGATAGACTGACGAATAAATAAATTTAAACAACAACCCTTATAAAGTTTTTTTGACGAATTGACGCATCTCTTATGCAGTAGTCTCATCATTCGTCAATCCATGACGATGAGATGGATTCCTTTCTTTTTGGTTTATTATCAACAACAGAAGTTTGAAGGGTGAAGTCCGGTTTTAAAAGATACACCGTTTTTTTTTGTTTTGCAACCCCAATTGGTACTCTTCATCATCATCATCATCAAAAACGGCAACAACAACATCAAGTCAGATCGACGATGATGACAAAATTGTGTTGTAGGTATAAAATTTTCAGTTGACAAACAAGCAACACCAGTAAATTCGACTTTTAACCATTTTATTCGACAGCCGGGAAAAGTACAAAACGACTGACAATAGCAATGGCAACAACAATCTACGGAACGTTGCTTTTTCCGGAATTCGGTTTTCTATATCAGGATATGAGGGTTGATGAGCACAGCTCATGTTTTTTGTTTTTCACTTTTTTCGCATTTTGAACAATTTTTGAGGGGTTGCTGATGAATTTCTACATTTGGACCACCACAATGCCATGTTGCTGGTATGAGAAAATCAAACGGAAATATACATACAATCGAACAAAACGAAATGAAAAAAATAAATTAAATTAAATCAGAATCAGTGGCTGTCGCTGTTGGGTTTGGCGTTAGCGACAGAGCATCATCATCCTTCAATCCTGCGCTATGTTAAACCAACAGGAAAAAAAAAAGAAAGAACTGATTCCAAAGTGCACTCAATGGGTAATTTTTAATGCGATATTTTCCATTCGAATTCATTCGCATGTTATAGTCGTCCCCGGGTGCCTATCTATATCTATTATGAGTTTTTGACTGGCGAAAAATACCTTCGTCGCAAAAAAATGTAGACAATCCTGCTGCCTCCATTATTTGGTAGGTATCATAGTTTGTAACACGAATTTTGTGTTTCAATTGCGCGTTTTATTGAAACAAAGATAAAAACTGGCAGACAAAAAACTGAGCGACATTAAGACTGAGGGAGCTTTTGATGATGGTTAATGTCCTTTTGGGGATGTAATAGGTTTTTTTTGGCGGATAGAATTGTATTTTTTGGCTGTTTTGAGTTGAAAACAGAAATTGGAGTAATGGAGGCAAAATGTGCGAAAATGTATTTTAAGAGATTGGATGATGATGCTTCTAGAACATGATTTAGCACCTTTCAGACGACTACGTTCCTTTTCCTCTATTTCTGCTATTTAAGAACCTTGGCAACTGAGGTCCGTAAATGGTCTTCAGCGTTCTCTGTTGGACTACATCCACATCCTCGAATCAGCTAGGATAAATTCATTGAAGTTAGAATGTTTTGCTAATGTGGACTACTCACCTCTACAACATCATATCAGCTACTAGACATTCTCTAACCTTCTTCCCAAAATCAAGGTCAACATTTCAACAATGATAAACAAAAATCTCCTTTTGTTACTTCCAATTTGACTATCAAGTCGTAAAACCGAAACAAACGATAATCACTTGGTTAACCTTAGACCGCTACCAAGACCATAAAAATCTCGGTACTCCTTGCTGACCCCAAATCCCTTAAACAATTCCGTTTTCTTCTTTTTATTTCATAAACACTTTCTTTGTGTGCGTCTGCCATGCTGACGACCGACGGACGCAGCTCAAATCTCATTTCCAAAAAATTTATGATTCATAGCAATAATATTGGGTACTAAACTATTATCATCGAATATACATCTTCTCACCTATAACACCAGATACAGTTGTAATAAACCGACCTACAACAACGAATCATACAAAATGAGTAACACACATTCCGTTTTCGATCTCTTTTTTTTATTTCGTTTTTGACCAAGAAAATTGTTGAACTATTAAAAAGTCGTAAAATATCTGAAATCGAAATGAGTTCGAGTAGCTTGGTTTTTTTTTTGTTTTGTTCCAAACTCAAACCCAAACACATAACATACTAACCCACACCGGCACCACCATCGCAGCACCGCAAGTAAAAAAGTCGTAAAATTAAAGATCAAAAAAATATTCATTTGAAGTTGTGTTTTTTTTTTGTGATTTTGTATCTCGGTTTATAGCACGTTCTGTTATATTGATTTCGGTTTAAATATCTTTTGTATCTTCTAGGATGAGTTCAATAAAAAAAAAATCACAAAGGAATGAACATTATGTTGTTACGATAAAAAAAAGTGAAAATCGTAAAAAATTTTAACGTACAAAAAATACTACTCACACAGTCTTCGGACTTGGTTGGCGTTTATTTTAGAATTCTGAAAGAAAACGTGTTTCATTTCGGTTATGGTTTAGTTAACTTTTAAGAAAGCGTTAATGATGTCAAATTATTATTTTGTGGTCCTTAATTTTCGACATTAGGCATAAAGCAAACGAATTACTTAGTAGGAAGTGTATACTTCCGGCACAATAACGCTTTAATTTGTAAGCACTCCTAAGAAGCACGAATTTTTGATCTTGGGAGTATGATATGGATTTGTTGTTTGCAAATTCGTTTGCAATATCATCTACTTTGAAAAAACTACTTTAATACATATAAAATATCAAATAAAATCTAAACTAATGGATTCTGTAGTGTTTTACGACAAATTTGTTGATTTTACCCTAAAAGTATGCAATTTTATTTCGATTCCTAAAAGTATGCAATTTTATATTTTATGTGAAAACTTGAATTTAAGACATTTTTCTGTGTTTCTTTATATTTCAAAGACAAACACAGCTTCAAACAAAAATAATTTCGTTACAATGCCAATGTTAACAAACTCAAGGAATTTCCGCTTCTATCTATGCTGCAAAAATTCCATGCCTACCTAATTTTTCTCTTGGCAGTGCAAAACACACGGGCTAGCAATATCCAGTATCCATAATCCACTATCCTAAATGTTATGTCCTTCCAATGATCATTCTTCGAGTATCCCTACAAATTTCCCAAAGTTGAAAACATAAAATTTCTTGTTTATGTCTCAATAACCACTTCTTAAAATCTCTTCTGGGAAGCCTTTATGTTTCTATCCCTCTTTATTCTAAAACATCAAATCACCTCATAAAGACAATTTTTATGTGACATAAACATCTCTTATGCCAATCACCACTTAACCAACAACACAAAACTCGGCACTAAAATTAAAACCTACCAAAAAAAAAGGATAACATCAAGGACCCAATCGTGCGGATAGATAGCCAAACAAGAAATAACAATTCCAATCTTTATGGTTGCTGTAGACTTTTTTCAAAATGAACAAAATTTAAATAAATAAACGGAAATTGTAACCGTTCTAGTTTTATAATCGCATTACAACAATTTCTTTAAATCTACTACCTCTACTTGTACTTCCTTTCCTTAAAACTCAAAGGAAACCCAGTAACGCACCCCTAAGCTAAGGGAATTGAAAATTTTGTATAGACGACAGAAGTCGTAACAATTTTCTCGTGTCACGCGTTTTTACAATTCTGACCTGAAAATTTCCCAAAAAAAGGGGGAGGGTATCGACAGAAGAACAAGAAAAAAACTGTTACAATGATGTTTCCTGTGAGTCGAAACATCATTTGGACGAAGCCAAGGGCATTGTCAAACACATGAAGAGGCTAACTATGCTCTTTGAGGCTTCTTATCCATTCATACGGTTAGTTTAGCAATTTTGATTTTTCTGGTGTGCTCCTCTTCTTTTTTTTTAAGTATTATTGTTTCCTTTTCATTTGTGTTATTTTTAAGCAAAAAGGGGTATTCTCGACATTCATAGAAAAAATAAAGTCTATAACTGGTGCAGTTTAAAATTCAACCCCCTTTTGGTTTGGATTGAGGGTTTTACATCAATCGGTCTCATCCTGTGCTGATTTGTTTATTTGAAAAACATTTCACTCTTCAAAAGCCACCAAAGACGACGACGTGCGTCGACCGATGAATAAAAGCGACGGTGATGCTTAACCAAAATAATATTATCCTGCGTGTGAAATAACGTGATGCAGACGCTTTTGAATATTGTTGTTATTTGCATCCTCTCGCTTCGGAGATCGAAACATATTTTTCTTGTATTTATTGAAGGATTTGAATCCTTTTTTCTTGTTGGCTTAGTGACTGGTGCCGGAGCGATGATGGTGGTGGCGGTATTGTTGATGTATAAAATCGAATAAACAGTTTTAAATTAAATTAAGATCCTGATTTGCGTTTGATGTGTTTGTTGTTTTAATAGCGTTGATGTTGGAAGGAAGTCAATGTTGAGCGGTGGCATATTTGGAGTGACAGTTATGAGGTGTTTAAGTGGGAATTAGACCAGGACAAAATAAAGGATTTGTTTGAAAAGGGATTTATAGGGAAAAAAGAGGATAGACGTTAAGTTAAGTTGGATTTAAGGAATGGCCCCCTAAGGGTATGCAATTTTGTGTATATAGCAAGCATAACACATTTTTGTTTCGTTTAAGTAGTGTTTTCATGAGTATCAAAGACTTTTTTCTAATTTGTGTTGAATATATCCTAAAAGTATGCAATAATAAGTTGACCCCTGAACCTATGCAATAAATATTTTTTTCTGTAGTGTCCCCAAATTTAAATTCTTCTCCTTGCAAACACTTTTTAAACTTCTTTGCAAATACTTCGCACTCAGTTGCAAAGATTTCGCTACATAAGAGAAGACTCTCCATGCCTTAATTTTTCGTAAAATATGTAAACTCTAATAAATATTAAGAAGTTTTCTCAAAAATTGTTCGCAAAGGCTAACACCTAACTATGTTTCCAATACAGAGTAAAATCGAAATAAGTCTGGCTACCGAAAGTGTATTTCGCTTCGCATACACGTTTTCGCAAATCTTTCGCAAGGTTTTTGCAAAGTTTAAAAACAGTTTCAAAATGTTAAAAATTAGACATGAACCGGGTTATCCCATGATGAGTTATTTGGCTAAAGAACTGCAATTTTCCTCTGTCAAAAGTTGCGAACACTAATTAGTGAAATATGATCCCACTTCTGATGTACGAAACCTCATTATCTCACTTGCAACATGAGAAAGTGCAAAACCATTCATTATATAATTATCAACCAATCTGTTGTATTTTTCAAGTTTTCACTTCAAAAACCTCAAAAATATAAAACTTCACACTAACAACAGGAAAAACCTTCACATAAATCAATTTTTATGAAGATTACACAACAAAACACAAATAGGGCTGCTGTTTGGTACAAACCGCTCAAATCTCCCATCCGTGAAGAGCCCAAAAACCATAAATCAAATATTTAATTATCCATTGAATATTGGCCACTTTGTCTTTGGAAGACATAAGACAAAAACTATCCATATAGACACCCATGTTAGATCACTCTTCGGCGAACTTGAAAAGGATCACATCATAGGGTTATGGAAAAAAAGAATCAAAATGTTGCCTATCACCGTAAATAATCCAAAGTGTTAAGAAGTGGCCCTCGTCTCCATATAATTTGAAACAACAACATCATCATCTTCATACTCATCATCATCATCCTTGGGATCTTCAACATCAAGATGGTCATAATCATGATATTTCTCGTCATCATACTTGGGCTATTCGCTCAGCGCAGCCGCATAGACATTCGGGCGCAAGTGTGATACAGCAAAGTCATGAAGTCTTTGTCCGTCGTCGTGGTCGTTGTCGTCGTCCAACAACGTCTCCGAAAAGTCTCTCTAAATCTCATCCTTACATGCACCCAATACAACTTGACTTTTGTCCATGATGCCGGGATGAGGAACACATTCAAACTACATGAGAGGACGGTGATACAAAAAAAGCAGTCGAAGATCTTAAGTTTAAGAATAGACAGCTCTCAAGCGTCATTCAAGCCAGCCAGCGAAGAGAAAAAAGATAGCGACAACAGCGAGGATGAGAACGAGGACGGATTAAGCACATACCACAAGTCAAGTTGCCTGTGTAAAGCTGATTTTTGTTTGTCTCTTCCTTTTTTCTGCCATATTCCAGCTTTTTGATCCAGGCGGCTTATTGAGGAAGAACTCATCTCCATTGCCGACTCAAGCGTGTAATAATAATAAAGCAACAAAAAAAAAAAACCTGCGGGAAAAATGTTTTTCAAAATATTGTACACTCTGTTTGAGTTATCCAAAAAGCAAAAGTCAAGGCTTTTGTAAAGCGCTCTCATATGCGATCATCATCAACTTCACAGCATACAGCCTTGCATCACATCTCTTTCTGTCTCTGTGATGGCGCGCGGCGGTGTATAGCTTGCTCGGTGGGGCTTTTGTGTTAAAGTTGTGTCTTTGTTTTCTCTATCCTTGTTGGGGTATGGTGTTTCCCTGTTGCTTAGATGGAACACAAAACGACTTAAAGTCACGACACACTTTAACTTCGATTTAAGTTAAAAGCCAGGAGCGGATTTCGAAATGGCGCAAACAGTGGATTTATAAAAGGCGCCATGGTTAAAAAAGGGGCCCCTCCTAAGAAATGTATCAAAAATGATGAATATTTCAGAAATCAATCGAAGTTGATCATTTCAATGTTAAAAATTTAGTAAAAGCGTGATAGATATCATAAAATCCCCTCCCGCCTTCAAAAAGTTTAGTTCAACTACACTTTCTGATTCGATTTTATTTCCAACTGCAAATTCATACCAGAAAAACAACCTCGAGGCCCAAAAAACTCAAATGCAGCCCTGAATTCGCTACAAAACATTTATACAATTTTTCGGTTCGTCGGAACATCGATTCAGAAGATGAACGAAAAAATCACAAAATTGTAAGAAAACATCTTAAGTGTAATATGAAGTTGATGGGGCCATGCCATGCTAAGCCAAGCCCCCGCGCCTTAAACTCAAAAGATTCCACCAAAGCCGCTGTTCCATCTCAAACTCTCGCTGGTCTTCTTCAATTTTTTTTTTAACGAATTCAAATAGAAAACGAAATCAATGAACGATTTTACTGTTAAGAGAGCATAAAGTGCACGATTGTCGGATTTCAAGCACCTTATAGAAGAAGTAGTCTTACTTCATTCTCCAAAAACAGATGGATGCAGATGATGAAGTTAAAAAGTCAAGCCGCAGCCGCTGCGGCGGCTACTTCTTATGGATCCCTCTCCAAAGCCGACTCTTTTGGGTGTTTGGAGGTATTGCTCTTTAAAGAAGAGTTGCATTGTTATTATATATCCATTATGTGCCGCCCCTTATGGTTTCAAAAAATAAAAGAATTTTTCTCATTCTTCCCGAGAATCACGTGCCCTTCAAAATGCAACTCCAAATAAAAGAAAAACCAAATTCATCTTCAAGTACCGAACAAAAAGCCGAACATCACAGAGACAAAACGTGAACTTTGTGTTGTTCTGCTGGGTCTGCGTGCCAGTTGGTGTGCCATGAAAAAAGGCTAGAAAATTATAATTTAGTATTCAAATGCCAGCAAGATTGACTTGGACATCATAATTATAGGGTTTTCGTCAAACACAAGAAAAACCTTTAAGAGAGGGTTTCGGGCTGTTCTTCTAATTCGATAATTAGACGAGGGTCGATCGGAGAGTAAATTAAATGATGGACATATCACGAACAACAAAACTGAAACCCGAGAAGGAAGAAAACAAGAATTTTGAAATGGAAAAGTGACCTGCTCTCCTTATGGTCAAGGAAAAATTTTAAATGGATTTGTAATGGATGGGATTTTTTTGAAAAGGAATTTTTGAAGGTTGGTTTTGGGACAAACACCAGAACGTTTTTCTTGGAAAGATGATATCTGTAGAGAACCTGTGCTGTAATTGATTTTTACAAAATTCCATAGAAAGGAAATTTTTGTTTAGAAAAAGAAGATGTGAAAATTATTTCATATCAAGATAAGGGAAAACTTAGGGAGACCTTTTATCGGGGTTTCTAAAACGATAGCCTTGAAAATTAAGAGCATTTCAAACTGAAGCCATATGGAATTTCTAGGAAGTGTATTCCTTCGATGTAAATGTCAGGTTCGGTTGAACTTTGTTTTGACTATGAACCAGTTTAAGGCAGGTTCTACAGCTTTTCTTAAAACAAAAATTATGACATTCAACAACATAAATTTGCAAGTTGAAAATTTAGTCCAAGTTGTCTTAGTTGTGTTTAGCACAACAGCTCCCAAGAACTAAGGCCTGAGTGGCTTACAGTTTTCAACAATTGTAAGGAATTGAGGGGATCTAAAATTTTTCGCCGATTCCGAACGGCACTTTTCCGCGACCACTGATACTCTTGGTAATTTGTCAGTAAGTACTTCGAATTACGCAGTACCTATAACAAGGGGTTTATATTCCCTTTTTATGACAAGGCACAGTGCGAGTATCAGGAAAAGGAGAGAGAGCTCAAAAGGAAGTTTTGGTGAACATTGATTTTGAATTTCTGAATATTGCAATAACTGGGGAAGACAGAGAGTGGAAGAGAGTTCAACGTATTTAAAGAAAACTTTATACCTACTTTAATCGTATCGTTCAAATCGTTTCGTAGAGATAAGTGTACAGCCGGATGCACAAACGAAGAGACACACACGCCGACGGAAGGCTTGAAGAAAATCACTTTTCTGACACCTGAATATACCGATGTTGATAAACATTGTTATTTGGAGCACGTTTTTTATTTAATTGAGTTCCATTCTTGTCTCAACATAAGAACTGATATAATATAGTAACTCAGCGAAAATTCAAAACACTCTTAGTCTTCAACCCGTAAATCAAATCTATTTGTCGAACTCTCCATAAATAGAGAACATAACACCCAATGTTATGAGCTACCATATCACATGTTCGAATACTTATAGCATCTATAAAATAACGCATAATCGCAAATGCAACATAAAATTCAATAAATTCCGAAACCGAAATGAATTTCAAATTTATTGCCCTACAAAAATCAGTATTTATATTTATATTTATCGACAAATTAATACTGCTCTTAAAAATTTGAAAAATATTACACAAAAATAATTATAATCGCCACATACGCACAGACCCATTCGTACACAAATTTATTTTATTATCACAATTAAAGTCTAATAACAATTAATCTAATTATATGTGTATTAATTTTTCAACAAAAACAGCGCATACGACAGAAGAAAAAATTAACACAAATGAAGAAAAATTATTATAAATTACAAATTCAGATTTATTGGTTAAGTGTGTGCGTTGCACGAATATTAAACATTTTATTTCCCTATAAATGTCCCAATCAGCAATTTTTTTTTACAATACGTTCCATTTTATTCCCCATTTTGAATGTTCAATTACAATTTATTTTATTGCGTTGATGCATCTGTTTGGCGGTGTTTTTTTTAATTAATTTTGTTTCGTTTTTAAGTTCCTTTTTTTATTGCTAAACGGACACTGTTCAGTCCGTCTCAAGTTCAAATCGTAAAAAAAAAACTGAAACATTCAATAAGATTGATAGGGCGGGGAGAGAAATCGCGTAAATCATTTTAAAAAGAGCAAAAAACAAAACTGTAGACAAATAAAGTTAATAAAAATATCACCATAAAAATAATGTGCACGAGAAAAGTCTCAAAGCCACCAGTCTCGTATTGAGGTTTTAATCAGTGATTATATTTTGTATATTATTAAACGGTAGTGACCTTTTGGTGTAACCTCAGACATATGCAGAGATGTCTTCAGATTTATAGAAAACAAATGAGCGTGTTTAATGTGAATATTAATGTGTGAAGTTGAGTTATCAGGGTGATTTTATTTTTTGCTTGAAAACATTTAAGTGATAATAAAAAAGCTGCTCAGTGCAGACACGAGAGCGATAACAGGAATCTTGTCTTAAAATTATAATTAGACAAAGCTTTTAACACTAGCAAAATAAATAGACAGTTAGACAAATGTGGAATATCACTCAATCTTATTTTCAAACTTTGTTTTTAATGGGGCAGAAAGAGTGGTATCTAAGAAAAAAATGAATTAAAACTGAGCGAAACTGAGCATTGTTGCTTAAGAACTTGAATTTGATCATATAGGCTGAACGAAAAGTTAAACAAGTAAGCCAGTTCCTTTTTGCACTTTCACTAAATCCGTGTTTAAAGGAACTCAGCGAAAAATTCCTCATTTTTGCTAACTACTAACTACTAGTCAAAAAGTTATAGATATACAGCAAAATGTTAAAAGACGAGAGCACTGAGAGCTAGAAGTGAAAGGTCAATGGCAGACGTTATCAATGAAAAAAATGATTAATCCAGGGAAAATCCAAAACTTTTCTACTTTATTGAGTCCTCATAAAACTCCAATCACAAAAAAATAAATTTATAAATTAAACTAAAAGTCCAGATAGGTAAAAATAAAAACAAAGATTTTTTTAGAAAAAAATGGTTTCGGTTTTTTCTTAATTTCTCAAAAACGAAAAGACATTTTTGCATCCAGTTTTCTGTTTTCGACTAAAAATTAACAAACACATTGAATTTTAAAAACAAAATCAGTACTTAATTACATAAAATTTTGAAAAAAATTAGTTCAAAAATGTTTTTTTTGCTTTTTTTTTGAAAATTTTGAGTTTGAAATTTTTTTTTTAAACTATTCGTTAAAACAATTTAATTTAAAAACAAAGTGAAAGAAGAAGTTTTTGGCTTTTCAAAAAGGTATAGCACGGTGTTGTAAACGAAGCCGTTGATTTTTAATATTTTTTTAAACAAAATAAGTCAATTTTTCAGAAAATTGCCCCTCCCGGCTAAACGGGGGGAATAGACCCCCCCCCTCCCATACGATTTTTTTCTTGTCTCAACTCAACCTACACGCTCTAGCTTTTTGGCACAACGCTCGTGAATCACCCTGTATAATTTTTTCTAAAGGGTGTTTTTTCGAGGTATAGAACTTTAAGTTGGCATTACTTTTCAAGACGGCGACCGATTTAACAGCTGTCAAGTGATTTATTCTCAGTTTAGTTTTAGTCCAGTCATTTGGTAGTTTTACCTAGAAAGTTTTCCAGGAGTTTTGAAAATTGGTTAATTTATAGATTTGGGTATGCCCTTTTCGAATTTCAACTTTGCCACCTCGTACCCCCGCCGCTCGCGCCGCCATCTTGAAAAAATGGCGCCTAAAAACGGTTTTTCGGGAATATCTCCTTTCCGACGCATTTTACGAAAAAATATTTATGTACAAAATTAAACTAGAAAAAAATTCCTACAATTTATGTATCAATAATTTTTTCATAAAATCAATAGTTTTTGGCGTACGAGTGCCACAAAGTAACATTTATCTTATTACGAGAAATACACTGAGCTTCAACTGAATAAACAC
Organism: Sphaerophoria taeniata; assembly: GCA_943590905.1. Taxonomy (NCBI): domain Eukaryota; kingdom Metazoa; phylum Arthropoda; class Insecta; order Diptera; family Syrphidae; genus Sphaerophoria; species Sphaerophoria taeniata. The sequence goes on from OX016540.1 coordinate 269,952,438, forward strand.
ACAATTTTTCTGAAGTTTGTTGTCCCTTTTTTCCTAACTTTGAACGTTAATGCATCATTTATGATATTGAGAAAACAAATCACAAAGAATAATTTAAAAAAGACCATTATTTTTTCCCTGGCTCTCATGCAAAGCTTTCCAGATTAAAAAACTCAGTTTTTTTTGCGTCAACTGAATAAGCACACGATCTCTTTCACTCTCATTATTTTAGTTGGTTCTGAGAGTTTTAAGTTAATCGGTATACCAAATCAAAAGTTGAAGTGCTGTTAGTGCATTTAGCCGTTAAATTAAAATAAAAAATAAAAACATGGTTAGATCAGAAGCTTTAATAGTGTCGGACGAGTTAAGGTTGATTCGTTAAAAGAATAAAGACTGACCGTGCGTGCTATAGCTACCAACGTTGATCGGAGTCTTAGTGTTGTCTATTCGTACCTCAGAAACAAAAGTTTGTACGAGAAAAACATGAAAGGTAGTAAAAAACGGCAACATTCGAAGTTGATCGACGAACAATTTTGAGATGTGCTCCCAGTTCATGTGGCTCCGCGGTAAAAATTAAACAAAAAGTTGGTGTAACTGCAGGTGTTTCAACAGTCCACAGAGTACCAAACAGCGCAGATCATTTAAAATGATTGTAACTCCAAAAGAAACCACCATTAAACGAGCAACGAAAAGATATTCGTTTAAGATTTTCTAGACTCGATGTGAGTAATTATTACTTTCACGATTTGAGAAAAGAAGAACGATTTTTAGCGCGGCATCATAGCCGAAAAAGTGGGGTTATGATATGGAGAGCAGTTAGCTACTATGGGGCTATTGAGCTTGAGTTTTAAACGTCAAAAAGGACTGCAATCACCGACAAAAGAATATTGGAAAGAAAGTTTCCTTCATTTTCGGATATTTTTGGACCCTATAAATGGATTTTCCAATATGACAACGACCCCATCCAAACGTCGTGCACTGTTAAAAGTGGGATACATGACTAGAATGTTGAATTACTTCAACGGTCGCCCTATTTACCTGACCTGGACCTTATAGAAAATGAATGGGAATGGTTGGTACGTAAAGTCTATGAGTCAGGCCGTCAGTTTGAGGACAGAGAATCGCTTATTCCAGCCATTAAGTTACCATGCAGAGAAATTTCGCTGGACTACTTAAAGAGTTTATACGATTCCATGCCAGCCCGAATTTATGAAGTAATCAAGCATAAAGGTGGTAGTACCCAATACTAGAAATAACCATTAAAAAAATTATTTAAAGAAAATTTTGTTCATTTCTTTCCGATTGATTTTATTTGCATTTTTAAAAGTTGTGCTTATTCAGTTGACGCAAACAAAAACTGAGTTTTTCAATCTAGAGCATGAGAGGCAGGGAAAAAATAGTGGTCCTTTTTAAATCATTCTTTTTGATTTGTTTTCTCAACATCATAAGCTATCGGTAAGCATCATCAAATGATGCATTAACGTTCAAAGTTAGGAAAAAATGGACAGCAAACTTCAAAAAAATTTTGTGCTTATTCAGTTGAAGCGCAGTGTATTTCTCGTAATATGATGAATGATACTTTGTGACGCTCGTACGCCAAAAACTATTGATTTTATGAAAAAAATTATTGATACATAAATTGTAGGAAATTTTTTCTAGTTTAATTTTGTACATAAATATTTTTTTCGTAAAATGCGTAGGAAGGGAGATATTCATAAAAAACCGTTTTTAGACGCCATTTTTTCAAGATGGTGGCGCGAGCGGCGGGGGTACGAGGTGGCAAAGTTGAAATTCGAAAAGAGCATACCCAAATCTATAAATTAACCAATTTTCAAAACTCCCGGAAAACTTTCCAGGTAACCCTCTCTTTTTTTACCAAATGACTGGACTATTTGGCAATTCATCATGAATAGACTCACGCCTGAACAACGCTTGCAAATTGTGCAATTTCATTTCGAAAATAATGGTTCTATGCGGAATACGTATCGCGCACTACGTCCATTTTATCGTTGACAAAATCGTCCATCAGAGCAGTTAATTCGATTAACCAATGAACGTTTTCACACCACGGTTACTCTAATTGATAAATCGCATCCCCAGAGACGCCGCCGCGCCGTACGGTGCGTACAGAAGAAGCTATTGCTACTGAAGAGCGTAGCATTGAGGAAGACCCGACTGAGTCCATCCACCAATGTTGATCGGTATAGAACCATGATTACTAACTTTTTCATTCCTGAATTGAACAATCATGATGTCCAGGAGCTGTGGTTCCAACAAGACGGCGCGACATGTCACAAAGCTCGTGCCACAATCGATTTATTAAAGACATATTTGGTGATCGCCTAATTTCACGTTTTGGACCTGTGAATTGGCCTCCAAGATCTTGTGATTTAACACCGCTAGAATATTTTCTGTGAGGTATGTAAAGTCATTGGTCTATGCCAAAAAGCCACAAACGGTTGACCATTTGGAAGACAACATTTGCCGTGTTATTGCCGATATACGGCCACAAATGTTGGAAAAAGTCATCGAAAATTGGACGTCTAGATTGGCCTACATCCGAGCCAGCCGTGGCAGTCATATGCCAGAAATCATATTTAAAATGTAATGCCACAAGATTATCTTTCGAATAAATTAAAAATCATGTCGATCGAATATTCCATCGTTGTTTTATTGCAATTTAAAGTTCTATACTCCTAAAAAAACACCATTTAGTTAGGGAAAATATTGGACAGCTCAAAACAACTTATTTGATTTAAAGTTTGCTTGACTGAGCGAAAACTGTGCCCTTTTGCGTAGGAATATCTTGGTACTTCATAAATTCATTGTTTTATATCCTATTCCAGGATTATTTCCGTAATATTTTGTATTGATATGATAAGCAGTACCTATGCTTATTTAAACTGAGCGAAAAATTAAATTCGTTGGATTTTTAACAAAGTCTTTGATTTATGATGACTTAATCTGGGCGAAAATGTAAAGCTGTGTGTCGGTGAATTTGATTGAATCCAAGCTAAAAGCAACTCCGCGAAAATGTTCAAGTCTCAAATAGAAGAAAGTAACAATCTTAAAAAATGCACAAGACAAAAGGCTTTTGCTGAATCAATTCAAACGAAGCCAGTGGTAAGAATTGACACACTTCATTAAGAGAAATAACTAAGCGAAAACTGTAACCTTAACTTATAACAAACTTTATTTAACAAATTCATTATTTTGTTTTTATAGAACTGAATTTAAAGGCAACTCAGCGAGAAATGTGTAATCATCTTTGATTTTTGTAAAAAAAACTCAGCGAAAAAAACTGTAGAGTACCTACCTACAGAAAATAACTAAATCTGTTATTTGACATTTCAAAAGTAGATAAGAGAACAGAATTTTGCCACTTTCAGCGAAAAAGTTAAATTGCGAAACCAACATCAATAATTACTTTTCTTAACTGAGCGAAAAAAAAATTTCATTGTTAAGAGGCTAAGAAGAAGGTTTTTTTTCAAAACATTTTCTTCCTTCTGTAAAAAACAAGAAAACCCATGAAAACAAATAGACACTTTGAGCACCCACCACTGACAACAAATAAATACCAGAATAAACCAAACCTTTAAGTAATTATATATCTGGTGACCAAAAACTGACACTGTCTTGTGCAAACACATTAAATTACACTTAGGGGCCAACGAACTAGCGAAAAACACCAAAAATTACTAATGATACATCAATTATTTACCTCAAGGAGGTTTTTATGTTTCGGTTCTTAGGTCTTCTAGTTTGTTGTCATATACTTAGAGGGTGTCCCAGTTCTGTCCTGTGCTGTTTGTTAGATACCTACCTACCTATTAACAACACCCTCACAATTACTTACGTCGTCATCGTCGTCGTCCTCGTTGTCGCTTGCCAGTCGCTCGGTGTGGTAGCTACAACTATATCATTATAGAAAAATAAGAAAATTGTGTGGGAACGTTTTTGCCTCACAAATAAAAAAAGGACACCGTCCCCAAAATGAGAAAAAAATATTCGAAAAAAACGGAAACTTGAAATTATGTTACATCAACACCTCGGCGATCAGATGACTAACCACCCAGAAAAAAGCCGTGTCCCGTCCTAAATATACACCCAGGGTGTAATGGCAGTCTAATGAGTCTTTCTTATGAGTGGGCCATTAGGCCCGATTCGACCAAACGACCAACCGACCCAAGACGAGTCAATCAACGATATTCCATTTCAAAGAAATTAAAATCGATCAATATTTTATTCTGTGTGGGGGCTGGGAGCTTCCACAAAAAAACAAAAACTCCACAAATATACCCTCTGTCTTAAGATCGATGAACTTGCCTCCGGTATGTGTCGCTTAAAATTAAACAAACAACAACAAGACTGACTTCACTCAACAACCATTGAAGCAAGGCAAAAAATCGATTCTAAATTTAAACAAAATAAAACAGAGGCCAATGACAACGAAAACGTCAGGGCGACAAAACATCTTCTACACTACCATAATATCGCCCCATAAGCATCATCATCATCGTCGTTTTCGTCGTCAACAATTGCTGTCGTCCCCAAAGGCAGCGCATCTCACAGCTTCTCATCGCGCATCATCGAGCAACGGAGAAAGAAATTTTTATAGAAATACAAAATGACAAAAAAAAAATCTTATAAATAAAAATAAAACTAAACGAACATATTTAAAGATATTTCAGAGTCGAAGAGAATTTCCTGTCGACATCATCATCGTGTCGCGTTACGATGCGACACCAAACGACACAAGCAGCAGGGCAGAGCCCATCATTAATTCTCGAAAATACTCAAAAATACCCTCGAGAAAAATTTCGAAATATGGAAATCTGTCTATACATTCTGCTTGCAACATCTCATCTATGTTTAGCAACATTTCGCAATAATCAGCCTGCAACATTCACATTTTGCGAAATTTATTGAAAAATGTATTTGCAACCGACCATTGGACACTCGGCCTCGGTTCGTTGTTTTCACTTCAACTTCTGATCCGAAAATGATGCGCTCAACACCGATGACGTTGATGATCATAAACATCACAAAACGACAAGCAATTATTAATTTGCCAACAAATAAATTCAAACTGATTTACGACTTGAAATTATTCACACTAGACGGCCATAAACTATGAGTGATGCGACATTTCTATAAGTCGCTAGCCCCAGCGAGCCAATATTGCAATCGATTTTGAGTCTGAATGTGTTTTATCAGTGCATGGCAAAAATGTGTCGAAAAGTGCTGTAAACATTCTTAGAAAGATGATATTTTTATTATTGACTGATATCTCCTTTGCTCGTGTATGTTGCCCACAAGAAACATGCCTCGAGATTCGAGAAGTCGACAGAGAGATACAAGACGACACGACAACGAGCGACGACGACGGTCGCGGTTGAATATACGACGATGATGGGGCGGGCGGTTTTACGGTTTAAGTACGAAGTGGCAGTAGCAGCAGCAGTAGAAATGATTTATACGCCAATAATCATTTAAAGAGCTGCGAATAATATCGTTTTGATTGCAAATAAGAAAAAAAAATTGTATTTAATCGAAACGAATGAATTTATTGGAATATCGTGCGAGCACGAAATTACGAGTATTATTGGGGTATTGGAGGAGTTCATAAAAAAGGGTGGTATTTTAATTTATAAAGGTCTAATTTGGTGCAAGGCAATTTAGTGATTGAAGGTTGAGTTGGGTTTTGTTGAGTGATGAGTGATTTGAACTTTTTCTGAGGGTTATTGAGCTTTTTTCTCGCGTTTAACTATAGCACTGCGCTACAGTCCAGAGTTAAAATATGACACCAACACTTTCCAAACGATATCAGAAGGACGCATCAGGAGAAAACTTTAAGAATGGATTTCGACATTTATTGTTGCCAGCCTACCTATGCCTACCTACAAATATTCAGAAACTGGCACGAATCGGAGAAGATCTTGAGCCATTTGGATAAACAGCACCCGTTACAAAAGACTGGACTCAGTAAACGCTGCACTAGTTCCAGGACTGTATAGATGAGGTTTCATGTTTCGTCCGAAATCGTTCTAGAGCACATAGTGGATCGCACAGAATGTCAACACGAAAAGGACTATTTTCAGGTTATCACTCCACTCATTGACTAATAAATGATTTGAACTCTCTCAAAGACCTGGCATTGAGACTTTCATAGCGATTGAAAGACAAGAGAGATTCGTAGGGCTTCATGTGAACGAAACGAAGCCGTTCTACTTTATGGCATGGACTGCTGGCGGACAAGATTCAAGGCGACCTGATCCGATCGCAGTACCAAGTTAACAAAAAATATTGAATTCTTCATGCAGGTGGCCATGGTTCAGAGGAATGAGTAGATGACTGCTAAGCATGTCTTTTTGTAACTCTGTTCGCCCGACTGTACTCTTTTTTCTTGTTAGAGCATCTTCAACGATTAACTTGGAATGCTGGGTTTTTGAATTTCTGCTAGTCAAAGCTTGGAGGCAATTATTTGGGTTACAGATTGCAGATTTAAAGCTTTTTTAAATTTCGCCGAGTTTTACTTTTTCCATATATATTTGAATATGCTAAGAGTACTGCATACGTGGATAGAAAATGGTTAGTGAAACAATCTTAGAAACATTTGTGTTAATGAAGAATTGGAAAAAAGTGACTGTTTGCCTGTTCATCTATGAGTCTTGTTGTGCACTGCAGTTATGCCTGAATGGCGTGATGGATTAACTTGAAATTTTCAGAAGAAATTGGTTGTTGTGTCGTCTTCTTGGTAAGAATTTCAAAACTTGATTTGAAGATAGAGTTGCAAAAATATGTCCCTTTACATTTTCGCTGAGTTTTTTTTTCTTTAATTATTGATTCCTTTCATCAAACGAAACATTTCTTCAATTCCTCTTTTCCTTAGCCTGAAGGGACTCATAAATTCCCATGTAACTTAGATGCCTCGTAAATCAATAAAAAAGAGGAAGAAATAAAAACCCCAAAAAATGTCACCTTTAATTTAACGAAGGTGCATTAAAACTTTATTCGCATTTCTTCTTTCTTCAGCATTTTTGTTTGCCTTATGAAACCACTTTCACTCGGTTTACCATGCTCTCTCTGCTCTCTCCTCCCAAAACACACATTATATCCCAATTGTAGATAATTCCTAATTTGCCTTTAATTTATTGTTCCAACTAAAGAAAAGGACCTTTTCTCCAAATAACAACAACACTTAAATCCAAACAGGAAAAAGAAGACGAAAAAAAATAAAGACATTCCTTATAATAAAAATCCCGAGCTAAAATTGGTATTTTATGCTATTATATGGCCTCCTCGCCTATCTTTTTGCACTCTTAAGTTCACCTTTGCGAATGGGGTTTTGCTTATGTGTGTTGCGAGTGCGTGGGTGAGCGAGGGATAAGAAAAACACCGAGCAAAAGATACTTCACCGAAAGAAAGTCTAATAAAAATAAATGTCAGTCGTTTGTTTTTATCAAGAACTACTGAGGCCTAGAGTATAGGCCAACTCCCCCACCACTCACTCTCGCACTCACCTAGCTTTGTTTATTCAAGTATGTTTTCCTCCAGGAAGCGCATGCAGGCAAGTGTAAATAGGCGGATAAAGCATGTAGATCCACATAGTGGACCAGCAAAAATCTCATCCTTATGGTGAATTTGAGCGTTAAAAGTCCAGAACAAATATGTATACGATAGGAGAGCCCCAATTAAATTCGTAAAGAAGAACACACATTTTTACAGGACCTCAATTTCTTGAAGAAACGACGCAGTTTCAATCTAATATAATCCCCCGAAAGGGATTTCTAATTCGACTCGAGCGAACCTGGACCGTGATGCTGCTATCCTCGCCGAGCACAATGAAATTCTATTTTATGGTGTTTTCCTAATAAGAAGCATTTTTTTTTTCAAGGAGAATGACCGTTGTTGAGCGAATTATCCTGTTGCTCTTTTTCTGGGTGTACAGTTATAGCCAGTAATTTTGTGTGATGTTGATGTTCGAGTCGGGGTGTATCCTTTCGTTTTCCTTGGGGTGCCACAAATGGCAGCGCAGACCGGGCAAATAGCGCAAATGCCTAATAAATAAGCCCCCAGACCCGGACGGCCAAAAAAAAGGTAAAGAAAGTCATTAGTTCGTTAAAAAGTAATTTAGGATGAATTTGGTGTTTTTCTTTTTCGTTTTGTTTTCCTTGCTTTTGCACTTATACCCGTCGATTAATATTGCTCGAGGGCTTAATGTGTTAATTATATAATGAGTATGGTTTTTTTTTTTCAGCTGAGTAACAGTGGAACAAGGGGGGACTTTTGTTTAATGAGTTTTTGGGTATAAGAATTAAAGTTTCTTGTAGATGCGGCTTAATGGGAAAACTATTCTAACCTAAGCCCACTCGAAACTTCGATTGCAATTGTCACACACGGCAACACACAAAAATTTTCGTGTTCCACGGTACTTGAGGGCTGAGTATTGAACCAACGAGAGATATATTTCGCAAAAAAGACAATAAATAAAAATTGTGTAATTTTTCGCTTCCTTAAAGACTCCATCATCATCTTCGTCATTGGCGTGTGTAATTTCGTCGAGGAGAGAAGAAACAAATTGCGCAAGAAAAAACGTTTTCCCATCTTCTACGACTCTACGTGGTCCTAGTTCCCTCTTCAGAGATAATATCGTGTTTGATTGCCCGTTCGATAATTGATCAGGCAGTTTATTCTTTCGCTAAAACGCACATTTGCGATTTTATTTTTCCATTCTATTTTGCTTCCTTGTTTCGATGATGGGAAGGAACATCCACTTGAATTTTTGTTGAAAAATATATATTTTTTTTCGACTGGTTTTCTCAGTTTTTACCGGTGCGAATTTTATTACAGTTTCCCTAAAGATGAGACATTCTACCAACAAGATAGAATTTCTAAGGTCCTCTTTGAGAAAGAGAAAGGGGCCTGCATCTGACGAGTTTTTGATAGAAAATGGAAATTTAAATGTTTGCATTCGCAATGGAGTGGAAAATAATCGAAATGACAATGGGGTGCGATGAGCGTTGTGGTAGCTGAAGAGATGCCAAGAGGCCGATGTGGGAATCGATTTTTAAAATTTTAGTGTAAAAACAAAGAATTGGTTTGTTAAAATTTCGAATTTTCGTTTTATGCAAAGTAATCGATTTCTCTTAAACTCAGCGAATTTTCTTTTTCATTTTTAAGGTTCAAGCTTTTACGATTTTAAAAAATCTTAGCTTGGAAAAATTCTGCGGGGAAATATGATATATGTAACATATGTTTTATGTTTCAACTGCGAAGTGGATTATCAGTAGCGACAACTCGGCGAAAAGCCTTCATTTCTAACTTCCCTTTTAGCTACAAAGTGATTTTATGAACTGCTCGTATTTGAGTCTATTCTCAATATTAAAATTTCTTATGACTCGTAGGCCTTAGCCTACGCTTCACAAAAAAATTCAGCGAAAAACTGCAAAACTAAGTGAAAAACATTTTCAGATCCAAAGTACAACGATATAAACAAATACAAACATATGAATTAACTAATGGCAAATATGAAAGTAATCAGAGCAATCGATAGATATAACTCAGCGAAAAGTGGGAAATATATTTTTGGAAGAGAAATGATGTTTATGTGTAGTTATTGTTGACAAAGGTATCGCGATTGAGCAAGGCTCTCAACTTAAAAGTATAAACTGAGTGATAACCTTCAAAACTCAGCGAATTTAAATATAAAGTGTATGATGTAACGAAATAAGTTCGAAATTCTGGATTTATATAGTACAGTATACGAAATATAATTTGATACTAATGAAGATAATCAGTAGAATAAACTCAGCGAAATATGGTTATTTCCCACAGTTCTCATTAAAAAACAAGCAGTTTTTCTAAACTATACTCCTCCATTAAAGTGTGATCTTAGGTAAACCTATAATGTTTTAAAACTGTGCCCTTCTAGGACTTGCAAATTTGACATACAAACTCAGCGAAAAAGAATACGCTTCTTATTCTTCTGAAAACTCCATTCTTTGAAACTGTTCAGACAAACTAGCAAATTTGAAGTAAAGCTCATACTGAAGCGCGTTAAGGTACAGCTTGACGCAAGGAAACACAAGATTGCATGACTTCAGTCTCTGTTGACAATTTCACTCATTGAAGTCGAACTGGTGCTAGCGCCAAAAAATGGAGATAAAGAATCCAAACATTCAAAGATTAACCCGACAATGTGGCAGTGGCTCTGCTAAAATACGTCAGACGCACTGAAAAACACAAGAACAAACCCAACACCCAGCGAATAAAATGCAAGGACGACACCCACTTTTTTACATTTACCCTCATCTTGTTGAAAGTGCAAAGAAGTAAAAATCAATGACGATAGTCGATTGATAAGTACACTCAGCGAAAAAGACTCGGACAAAAGAAAAAAAAATGAACTTTAAAGATTTTTGTGTAAAATCTGTCCTTTCATAACTTATTATTCTGGTTAGCAAACGTTTAGAAACTGGAATTTTGCCTATTAAAAGAACTCAGCGAAAAATTATTAAAACCAGTATTTGCATAGCCAACTGAACTCTGCAGATGTGTATATGCATATAGGTTATTTGAATTTTCCGGATAAGCCCGTGAATGTGTTTCGCTAAACCTAGCGCATTTAAAGAATCATCAGCATCAAATGAGTAAACTGAGCGCAAAGATGAAAAAGTTCAAGAAAACCTTCGATTCTTTAAACCAAAATGACGATAGTAGAAGTAATTCTTAAGGTCTTGACCTTCTTATTCTTTAACTCGATAAATTCCGCCTGACAAGTTGACATTTATTTTGACTCAACCAAACCAGAAAAAGACCATCAATCTTCCCATTGTTCGCATGTTTCATTTGATATAAATCTCACATAAAAAAAGAAAACAAAAATAAATAAATTAAACTCTGAAATGAAAACAAAAATGTGTAACGAAATTCTTTTCTTAATGACGAATGTAAACAAGTAATTAAGAGCGTAGTACTAACATGCGTACGATTTTGCGTCATCATAGTTTATATGAAACGCGCTGCCCATCAGAATCAAGGATAGTTTCAACATTAATCTAAAAAATAATTTTGAAACACGTTGGGGGAGACCTTTTTGATGACAGATAATTCTAAAATAATTTCTTCTGCTTTTTATTATATTTTTTAATTTAATTTGTGACTAACGTGTGGTGGTCGAAGGACAGGTTGATGGTAACACTCCTTTGTCATAATTTTCAATCGTCATAGTTTTATAGCAGCTCTGTCAATAAAATCAACTGAGGGTACCACATTCAGGCCTGATACATACGCACATTACAGAATTCAGGAAAAGAAGGAATTAATTGAGGACAATGGTCAGTGTTGGCTGCCTGCTGAAATGGTGTGTGGCCCATATGGTATTAATTTAGTGGTAATTACCAGACCGATTTTAATGAATTGAAAGAATTTCTTTCTTTTTTCCAATTTCCAATCGGCCAGCCATAATCGAGAGCATGAGTGATAGACGAGTGTCTTTCACACACTTCTCTCTTTGGTGTTTGGGCATTTACAAACTTGCGATCGATGGAAGAATAAAATTTTTTTGTATTTTTTTTTTAAGTATTTATTTAGAGTCACATTTGGTCATTTTACTTAATGAAAACCATAAGGGGTGAATGCCTGAGCAACTTGCGAGCTTGCCGGAATACGTGCTGCTGACTGACGTTGTATTTTATTGAGTTGTTCGAATGTTTCGGCTTTATACGTTGAAACAGTGGAGCGCGTGTTGGCATAAGTGGTGTGCATAGTTTTTTTTTCGCTTTCTTTTGTGTATAAAAATCTCGTTCGATTGAATTAATTTCAAAAATTGGACATGAGGGAAATTAAATTAAAACAAAAAAATTACGTTTGCGGCCGCTTTAATGCTCTTTGATAGACTCTTAGGAGATATGCAGGTTGCGCTTGTGATAAGGAAACACTTGAAGTTGTTAAGTGCCGGTCAATTTTATGGTTCATTTTTGTCATATTTTAGACAAACTCAACATAAAATGTTGCAAAGATATGTCATTTGACGGAGAATCAATATTTAAGTGTGAAACTAAAACAGAAAATTGGTGTTACGTCGCGGACGCAATTATGTAGAACTTTGGGTTCGACCAGACTCTCATGAATCGAGGATCTTGAACAGTTACAGTTCCTTGGTAGTTGGTCTCCTGTTTAACATTCCAAGTTGATTGAAGTGCTTTACCACCAAATGTGCTCCACATGAAACGTCGTCCTCTAATGTTCCTTCCTTATCGGGGCTGGATGCCAACATTAAAAAAAATCCTATAATTTCTGCGCTTAATTAAATCCAAAGCAATTTTAACTCTTAAGCTTTTGTCTAGCCCCCGTCCATCAAAAATACTTACAAGTGCCTCCCTCCATAAAAAAACACCTTTTTTTTCTCAAACCAAAAAGGGTATAGCACTTAGAAAGGCCAACGAAAACTAATAATTTATTTAAGGATTATGATCACGACTTTGAATACGCATGTTTTCAGTCTTTTTCTACATCATGTGTCGGTTCTGTCTGTCTGCCTCGGCGGACTCACAGAAAAAAACCACAGACATCCCACCCAATCTGACTTTGATTAGAATTACTAGACTCGTACAACACCAATCAATGCGTCAAGCCTCAAGTTTCTGTCCAATGCAGAATTCAACATTTAATTTCGTATTTAATATGCAGACATTGTGGAATGTCATTCCTTTATTTTTTGTGTCTTGTCTTTACCTACGGATGTGTATCTGTCAACGCATTAAAATTGTCATTTACCTTTTCTGAACAAAAAAAGACCAAAGCGACTAGATGATTGGCTGTTTATGCTGTTCGAAGCGAAATAAAGCGATTGTCAATTGTTTGATTAGTTTGTGTGTGTTCGACAATGTTCGATTGGTGTCTTAACTCTTAAACTTTATTCAAATCAAAATCGTAAATGTTGTCTGTTGACAACTTTTTTTGAATGTTCCAAAGTGACATGTCTGACCAGACAATCTAGAATCTTATGTCTAACGGTTATTTCTAGGTGCTAAATCAATTTACAGTGTCAAATTGGTATGGAAACACACGGGAAATTCCATTTCAACACCTTTGAGGTCTTAACAGAGGTCCATGTTTAGAAACATTTCAGCTAGATGCACAACATTTATCGAAGGAAAACAACGGTCACACCTCAGACTTAATTTACACTCAGAATTTGTTGCAAGAGTTAAAATAATGTATTAAACTGACATTAAGGTCTTGACGTATGACGGAGTCTTTACTAGTTGCCCTAGTCCTCTCTCTTTCTCTTCTATCCAAAGCTTTCCTATGGAAAAGAACGAAATAACATTCCCGTCTCTTAATAAACGGAAAGCGACCACAATTATTATTTTTTTTGCCCTCTTATCAAGTCAAACCATCTTTGACACTAATGTCGACAAATTGAAGTATTTTCACCAGCAAGTAGAGTTGTCGTAATGCAACATTCAAGAAAGGAGCAGGACTTGTATTTTTTTTCGTTTTCTGTGTAGATGGGGTAATGAATTAGACTTCGACAAAAGAAGGCGGCTAGTGTTATAAAACGGCTAGTCACATTCGTGGTTGCGGGCGCAACATCATAGATGGAGATAGATACCAACAACTCGAACTATTAACAAATATAGACACATTAATTGCGCTAAGTAATGCATAGGAAAAGACAGTTTTTTGTTGTTGCTGTCGTCTTTTGTGCTTTTGGTATCTGTCATTGCATCAGAGCAGTTGGTAGTTACCTAGTTTTTTTTTCTGCTGCTGTTGAGCCTACTTTTTTAATCTAGACAAAAAAATATTAAAACATATGCGGTCTATTAATTTGGAAATTAAGTCTTTGACTATGTTGTTGCTGTTGTTTGTGTGGGGGAGCAGTGGAAATAGGTCGTAGTTCTGTTCTAGGTGAAGGGCGTTGAGTGAATGAGAGTAGATTTGTATCTTTAGAGTCTCATTAATGAAATTGCTAAAGTCATGAAGTTCATTTGAATTGCGTTGATGTATGCAAGGAAAGGGACAAAACACGAATAGTGCATTTTTTGTGTTTTTGTAGATGTGTCTGATTGAATTAAGATCGAAAGGATAAGGCACGCACTTTTCAAAAAGTGCAAATTCAATTTTATATCTTCTTTTTTTTTCAAATGGAAGCTCTTAGAAAAAGGGTCAACAGATATCATAAGTCGTAGTTCTAAACCTTTCATTGATTGTCCTGAGAATAATGACATCAAAACCCTAAAACGATGCTACACATTTTCTCCGCGCGCCGCTTTGACCGACTGTCTTTCTTATTTCTAGAGAGCCGACAACGCAACGATTTCTATTCCCAGCAAATAGACATCGAATTTAGGTAATGGAAAATACAAAGGAGGGGGTAAACAAAAACTAAACCACCAGATGCAGAAGCTCTCCTTCTTCCTAAATTACCAAGCAAAGGCGGAAATTGACTGGGGACTCAATCTCAACCTGATTGTGTGGTAACTGGCCGGGGAATCTATCCCAACCTGATTGTGCCATAACTGGCCGGGAATCTACCTCAACTTAATTATGCTCTAACTGGCCGGCGAATCTATCTCAACCTGAATGTGCCGTAACTGACCGGGGAATCTATCTTAACCTGAATACGCCGTAACTGGCCGTGAAATCTATCAAAAACTGATAGTGTCGTATTTGGCCGGGGAATCTAGCCCAATTTGTTTGTGCCGTAGCTGGCCGGCGATTCTATCTCAATCTGATTTTGCCGTAACTGACCAGAGCATCTATCCCAACCTGAATTTGCCGTGATTGGCGGGGGACTCTATGCCAACCTGATTGTACCGTAACTGGCCGTGGAATCTATCACAATCTGATTTTGTCGTAACTGGCCGGGGAATTTATCCCAACTTGTTTGTGTCGTAGTTGGCTGGGGTTTCTATCTTAACCTGATTTTGCCGTAACTGACCGGAGAATCTATCCCTACCTGAATTCGCCGTGATTGGCTGGGTACTCTGTGCCATCCTGATTGTGTCGTAACTGGCCGGGGAATCTATCACAATCTGATTTTGTCGTAACTGCCCGGGGAATTTATCCCAACTTGTTTGTGCCGTAGCTGGCCGGGGTTTCTATCTTAACCTGATTTTGCCGTAACGGACTGGGGAATCTATCCCTACCTGAATTCGCCGTGATTGACTGGGGACTCTGTGCCAACCTGATTGTGCCGTAACTGAACGAGGAATATATCGAAACCTGATAAAAAGGTCTTAGATAAAGTGCAGCGTTTGTGTTAACTTATAGGAAGTCAGCGCTTAAAGAACCAAATTAAGAACCGATAAAAATGTTCAGCAGACAAAATCTCAGCAAAAGTCTTAGCCTCTTTCGGCGACTCGTTAACAATTTGACAGAAACAATTGCCCAACTCAACAACCTGAGTGTCCTTATCGAAATTTGATTGCTTTTGGCAGTTTCGCGAATAAATGTCGCATTTGCCTCGTTCATAATTCATCGTCAATTTATTTTGCATCTGGTTAACGCTTAACTCTTAACACAAATATCCTTTCAAAATTTGCATCGTAACATAAAATGACACTGCAATCGTCCAACCATTCCCCATTCCTCGTTTCGCACCAAAAACACAACATGCCTGCATGACGTTCAAAAAGTATTCCTCAAACCTCACTTAAGGTTTTAATTATTTCGACTTCCGATTTGTATGTAAAAATGTGCAAATTGCATAAAAGGTATTTTTTAATTACACACTCTCCAGAAACGTATATAGGGTATAGCATTACCCAAAAAAAAAAAAATTCATCTTCTCGCACTTCGTTTGTATTTTTTTGTTGCTCCCTCCTTTAGCTGGACATTAACGAAGACGATGCGACTTTAACTTGATGGTTGCAACCGACCTGAACCGCAGGAGCATACAATTTTTTGAGTAACTTTAGCATAAATTATTCGCCCAAGGCGATAATGAGGTTAAAAATGGTTGCCGAAACCGAGGAAAAGAACTACTATCATCATTGCATTTCGCTTTTTGGTTTTTTGAAGTTCGCAAAAAGAAAAAAACAAAAATTTAGCCCAATTTCCATGGCGGCTGCAAAAATTGCAAGAAGCAACGTAAACGCAAAAGCAGAGCGAAATGAGTTTAGATTGCCAAAATGATAGTTGTTGTTTTGCATGCTGCCAAAAAGTGGAAAACAAGTGCCGGCCGGTCCGATGAGAGCCTTGAATGCCAAGAAGAAAAACAAAAAACTCAGTTACAGGTACAGGACGCCATGATAATCACCTAATCATACAAGGAACCAGGCCTGGAAGCTCTCCTCGCATTCCTGCTCGCAACCATCGCCATGTTGGGCATATAGCAGCACCAGCAAGCAATGGAAAATTGTTGATAAAGATTGTTTTTTTTTTGTAGGCCCTTGCATTGAAAAATTGAAACACCATGCATTGGTCTCATCAACAAGCTTGACGCGCCATCGCTGCTGCCTCCGCACCTCAAAGAAAGATGTGTGTGCTGAACCACGAAAACATCACCTCATCGCCTCGCCATAAGATGCTTTGCATAAATTCCAATGCTAATTGAATAAAATGAACGACGATCGACAACGTCGACGAATTGTGATCGCACCCGCTCTCATCACCAATCGGGCTCGGGCTCAATGGGAACAGTGATGACACGACCGACGCGGCGCAATGGAATGGAGATGAAAATGCGCGAGACAAGTTCCAGATCCGTTCGTGGCTTGTTGAAAAAGTATCGCGATAAAACTCCTTCACGCTGGCAAATGCAAGTTTTTAAACTTTTGTCCCTTGGTATTACTTTTTTTTTCTTTGTCAACGTTTGTCGTTTGTCGATCGTTAGCATTGCTACAGCGGCGGCGTTACGGCGATAACAGGTATTTGTCCTTTTAGCACAACTTGTTTTCTTTTCGCAACCAACCTCAACCAAACAACATCGATCGAAATGCATCAACCCGAAGACCACTGATAGACACCCAATTAATATATCTAGAAAGGAGTTCGTATAGATACATCACCACTTTGCTTGGTCCCAATGAATATGGATGCACCGCCAGAGCATCTTTTTTTGTTTGCTTACTAGCCAGCATAACTAAACGTAGACCTCGGAACCTATGAAGACTGAACACAAAACCTGGACTCACAAGGAATCCGCAAAATTCCCAAGGGTGCCTTTCATATCGCTCAATATATTTATTACAAGTAAATTAGTTGCCGACCAAACGAGCAATTGTTGACTCCTCTGGAGAGGACACAATTTTGCGGTACGCTTTTTATGTTAAGAGATTCGAGTTGACTACGTCCTAAGCCTTTGAGCTGTGCTGATGGGACAAAAATATGGTTGGAATTGACAAGTGCTGACCAATAGGCCTGACATAACTGAATTCTTGGCTACTAAATTTGGAGGTTCATATATGATGTTCATCAAAAACGTCATCTTCACTTATTCCAAGCAGCCTCAAGACTCCATACAAAGCCTACTTGCTTTATACACTGAGAAAAACAAATGTAGAGATATCAAGAATTTTTTTTTGAAAGATCCATAGCGCCGTAACTCTGTTATTTGATATTTTTGGAGAAAAAATAACAAAATTTTTAAAGTTACAATTTTTGAGGACATTCATGTCGTCAAAGTCTTATCAAAATCGGCTTAGCCGTTTTTGAGAACTAAGCAATAATACACTAGAAACTTACGTAATTTTTCACTTCTCAAGATCTTAAAATTCGCTTTTGGAACAAAATTTATAAAATTATTCCGCAATTGTTCATCAAAATCGGTTAAGCAGTTCTCGAGAAACTTGAAATTCCTCAAATAGTTGTTGAAGCCGAGGTTTCAGCCAACTGAAAATGCAGTTTTTGTTCACCTTTTTAAGAAGTTTTTGTATCGAAAGTTTTGTAAAAGTTGAAAGAACAGTTTGCGATGAAAATAAAATTCCCCAAATTTATTTTTCTCTTCCAAAAACAGTAGTTGAGAATTCTTCAAATTTTCGCTACTATTTTTCCATTAAAAAAACCAACAGCTTCTCGAAATCGAAGCTTAAATGCAACTTTCTCCAAATTTAAAGATTAAATTTTTCATCAAAATCGTATGATGCGTTTTCGAAAATCTCAGCCAAACCTTCCGTTTATCTTCGGGAAAAAAAATTAGAATGCAGTTTTGTCAGGATGTTCCCGTAAGAATTAGAGCCTCTTCTGTGATAGTAGCCTTGCAGATTATCCTTTTTTCTCTGAGTGTACATTTTGTGATAAGTAAAATGCATTTTGAAGTCTCGCTGAGAAATTCACAAAAAAGGACAAAATACAACTCGGAACAAAATCAATTCCATCAATCTTCCAATTTCATGTGTCCAAAAACACAAAACAAAAAGTAAAAGAGCAGATCCACACAATCTGACCACAGAGATTATCGCTCACTCCCAACCTGTGCTACATGTGAATTTACTTATGGTGTCCTTTTTTTTTTGTTCATTTTTACACTCGTATCTTTCATACCACTTTACATTTTATAAACCTCATCACAAGCTCGACCGGCAGCATCCTCCAATTGCATCGCAAAACATCGCACAAAACGGCGCGCTGGCTGTCGTATTATCAGGCCCACGTGAAAGCACGTTATTTATGTATTTTAATGTCCATACGACTGCTGTCCTGACAAATTAAAATAACCGATGAGTATTATATTAATTTATGTTCATACATAAATGTGCAGTTTAATACTTGAAAATGCTTTTAAAGGACATGCGGATGTGAGGATGGGGATGGTTTCAGGAAACTCATATTGTATGTAATGTTGTGTGAGTGGTGTGTAATAATTTTGTTAAAAAAGGCAAAATGCTAATTTATTTTATTTTTGCGCCTGAAAATAGGCTTCGCATCACTTTTCATTTAGTTTCGCTCGCCTCGTAAAGTATACTTTTTAAGGACCAATTTCCTTCTGCTCCTCCCAGTGTATTGGAAGTCAGGAGAACCTTTTCACTCGTATAGTGGTTTAATAAAATTTGCAAAATTATTTGACCTGTCAGATCCTAATTGACCGAATGCCGCCTAAAAAGGAGGCTTCTTTTTTTCTATAAATGGTAAAGTGGCGGAAGGGATGGAGGTATATATCAATTTCACTTACCAGACATTTACTTTCTGCTCTGTGTGTGCTGTGATGTGTGTAGGTACATGCGTCTTTTCATGGGAAATATTTTACCATATTTATTACTGCTGATACAGGTGATCACATTTGTTCAATATACGAGTGGGATAGCTTGAGTTCGACTAAAAGAAAAAACTTTGAACAAATTGAACATACATTTGCTATTAGCTGTAATAACCAGTGAATTTATTTGTGGGTAGTTTAATATTTCTTTTATAGAATCTGGTTTGTGTAATTGAATTTATAAGTTTGTTTTTTGTTTTTTGTTATTTTTATTTTTTGTTAATAAAATTCCCATCTGAGGGTCATTAACGTGGAACGATAATAACTCTGCAGCTCCATGGTCTTTTCTATGTTTTATTATTGAATTGCAGTTTTTTTACGCGTTTTTTATGTTAACTTGTTAAAAACATAGTTTTTCAATTAAATGTTTATTTTTTTCACAATAAACCTCAAATGAATTTTATGCCATCTAAAAATAAAAAACAAATTAAATGGCTTCCTATTTCAACTGTTCATTCCACAGAACGTGGTATATGTCACCGTGTGGAAACTTATTACCTAAAACACCAAACCACATTAAGTCAATTGTAATTTATGTCAAAATGATTTTCCAGTGAATTTATTTCAAAAAAAAAAACACAACAAGCAAAATTAAATTTAATACCAACTTGTATGTAGATAGGTACTTTGCAGTTGTTAAGAGATTGTTTTCCTGTCGGTATTATTGCAGTATAGACACGTAGATACAATTTCATGAATAACAGATACACGATGTTGCATAAAATAAAGGGGCAAAACGTTTTGCTAGATCTCTACTTAATCGTACACACACGATTTGCAATATTCTTTTTTTTTCACTTAATTGGAATATCATGACCAATTGTTAATCAAGTTCAATGTAGTGTTTTGTACTTTTGTAGTTTGTATCTCAAGCTTGTATCTTAGAAAATTATGACAGCTAAATGATCTTTTAAACACGTTTGGTTTTTGTCAGCGCTGATTACCTTAGACTTAAAAGGTGTTGTTTTGAGATTTTCATCAATTTTTCCTGAAGAAAATTGACGAATTCTGCAATTCAGCAGGGTGCTGGCTGATGGATGCTTTCTGAAATCAAGTATATTGTTATCATTCTATCTTTAAAGCACAAAATTTACTTATTCAGCTCATTAAACATATCTTATTCCTTTTAGGCAAGCTTTTTTCTGCTATTCAGCACCTGTTTTTAGTAATATTCATGCTTGTTGAAACTCATAATGAAACAACATGTCAGAAAAGTTGTCTTTAGTTTTAAAAATCGTGCAATTTATGCTATTCAGCGCGGTGCTGAATGCGCAATACAGCCATTAGACATTTTCCTTACCCTTGTTTGTTAAAAAACAGTCAATTTCTATAAAACAATAAAAAACAATAATAAACTCACATTTCAAAGAAGATAGAGAAGATTTTCATAACATTTTTTTGATTCAAATTCTACTATTCAGCATTTTGCTGAATACTCAATTGGCAATTCAGCTTTGGGTCTGCTATTTTTTTCCAGTTGATCGAAGTCAGCTTTTTATCCAGATCATTCGATATTTCTTTCAGCTTCAAAACAAAGCTATTCAAGCTATTCAGCACTCAGATTTTGTCAGTTAAAGTGATTTAAGTAAATTTTCACATTTTACATTCTTTGCTGTTCATTTCATTTAGTTCTGCAATTCAGCACTTTGCTGAATGCTGTCGTTTCTCAAGTTTTTATACAGCTTTTATATTTTTAAATTGATGACTTCATCCATGCAGCCCCCAACAAAAGTCTGATCCTAATAGGGGCCTTCCTCAGACCCAACCTATAGTATAAGCCGCCAGTATCCAATTCCGCATGTCAAGTTGCTGCTTATTGTCAAACTGTTCTTGCGAACAACGTATTTAATGTTCTTAAAACTGCTTTTTGTCATCAATTCAGCAAATTTGATTTGGTATTCAGCGCATTTCCATTCTTTAAAGTGGATAAAATCCAGCTCAATTTTACTAACTTGAACATAATTTTTTTCAAAAGTATAAGAAAGCATAAATTAAGAGGGTTTATTGCTTGCTGAACGAGCTTATATGTGTGCCGTTATTACTTGAGAGGCTATTTTATTTTTTCATCGAATTCAGCAGCTTGTCATAAACTTTTTGAACAAAATCTTTTAATTTTCTGAACGAGATTTAAATAAAAGGCTCGTATTCAGCTATTCAGCAATGAATTATTGAAAATTTCTGCCGTCTCGTGACTCTTAGCCTATTCTTTAAATGTTAAGAAACTCTTTTAAGACGCGATCTGCTATGGTGAACTCCTATTCAGCTATTCAGCAATAAATTACTAAGAATTTTTGCCGTCTCATGACCCTTATCAAATGCTTTAAATAGTTTCAAACTCTTTTAAGACGCGATCCCTCATATTCAGCTCACGTCGACCACCCAAAACCAGCGCCAAATCTGAATGTTTATGTTAACCATCCCGCAAAAATCATCTATCACCATCCAAAAATAAAATGCCAAATCACTTCGCGCCTTAAATGAATGAAAAATGTTGACAGTTTTGTAACAAACAGATAATCATCTAACCCGCAACCAAAGACATTAACTACAAACAACTTCCATTAATTTACAATTCTACAATTTATTTGTCTGGTTTGGCCTGTCTACGATTGTTTCTTTCTTTCATATTTGTTGTTGCTGTATATTAAATCTTTTTGTCAATTAACAATATTAAATGGACAAAAATTCCTCTAATTTATTAACACAAAATACCATCTGCATTGAAACACGCAAATTCGAAAAAAAAACACAATTCCTTTCACCATCATACATCACAAAACATGAAATGCATTTTATATGCACTTGGGACTAATTACGAGCTCCATTGTCATTTTTATTTTTTGCAAAAATTTTCATTCACTAAGTAAAGTAATAAGTAGTTAGTTTTTGTCGCGTGCAATGAAAAATTCTGCATTGACGACACAAGAGACACACGGGGAGGATCTCATGCAAAATCCATCTCATGCTTTGTCTAGCTCGAAAAATTTGTCAATTAACACTCTTTAAGTGCGGTCTGGGGGCAGTAATGGGGCCAACAAACAAGCAATGAGAGAAAGATGTGGTATCCAAAAGGACGCACGAACGGACGAGAGGAGCTGAAGACCCCCAGAGAATGTTGCGCTCTAGAGTGGCCACAATAAATTATCCATATGACGGGCTAGTATGGTTCTTTTGGGATTGCACATTCATCTAGCGTTGGTTTTTGCTTTTTTGCAGTTCGTTTTCATTTCTGGAACATAATGAATCAAAGATTCAAATGTTATTATAAATGATTTGCTTGTTTACGCTCGTAATGCGGCTGAGTGTATAATATTTTTGCATCTATTTTTGTATGGGCTCTGACATCGAGCAACACGCCGACACAGTCAGTCGTTGTCGTCGTCGTCGTTGAACACAGAAAACACGCTGCTGGTGCTGATGCTGATGTTGTCGACCGACCGGCAACAGGCATTCAGCTGACGAGAAGTGTGTGTGTGTGGAAACACCATTCCACTCTTGTTAAGTGCCTTCCTGTTGGATATAATTTTTTTTGCCATAACATACCCCCTCCCCCTCTCACCACAGGGGCACATATCGTCTATTGGATTAATCTTAAAATAGAGTGTAGTTCATTTATACAAAAAAAAAAAAAAAATTGAAATTTAAATCATTATGCTTGAATTGCTTTCTACCTCTAGTTGTAAGCGATCAAGGTAGCTCTAATACCGAGTCCAATTCCAAAGTGCATGCGATACTTTGAAATCGTATCAAAACTAGACTCTAGTATGAAGTATTATGAAGGAGGCGAACAAACAGACAGACAGACAAAACACATGCAACTGAGCACGCTATATTAATTAGCATTTAAATTAATTTCAACTCATTTGTCCGAACATAGATTTGCACTTTTATTATTTTCTTGTTTTGCCTTTTTTCAATCTTTTTTGTTGATATTGTTTATTTTTTGCGAAATTCCATATTTGGCACTGAAGTGGCAGTTGTTGATTTCTTTTAAAAAAAACATTAATACCTAATTTTTGAATTTCAAATTTGTTGATTTGGGTAATTTTCACTTCTTCTTCACTTAATTTAGGGTTTTTTTCTGCAAAAAAGACACAAAAATCTGAAGCAAAATAATGTAAACTTTAGTCTAGTTGCAAGATCCCCACTTTTTCTCCTTAAATCCCCAAAAAGAAAACTGGCATAGGCTTAATCCCCAAAAATTAAAATTGATTTAGCCGAAGCTCTTCAAATTACTGGAGCAGAGGTTTTGGCTTTCAGAGTAAAGGTACACAAATGTGAATTTATTTATCCCAAAAGCAAGAATTGTAATCAACGAATCCTTTGGGTTATGGGGATTAATGTTTGCACTTTCACCCAATTAAAAAAAAAGCCATAAAACTTGAGAATAAACTCTTTTAAGCTAAGCCTAAGTGAAACAGTTTTATTGCAGGATTCCAACTTGTTTGCCTTAAATCACCTAAAAACTATCTGCATCGGCTTAATCTCCAAATGTTAAACAACAGTTTAAAGAAAAAAAATAAACATTTAGGGTAAATGTATGCACCTTCTACCCTTTTGAAGAAAAGGGCCCAAAGACCTGAAATAAAGTTTTGTAACAGAAACAGTCTTATTGCAAGGTCCAAACTTTGTTACCTTAAATCCCCAAAAACAAATCAGACATCCACTAAATCCTCAAAATATAATAAATTGGACACAAAAAATTCTCCAAAGTTTCGGGGTCAATTGGCAGATCGCAGCATTACCCGATAAGTTCCCACAACACTTTATCTTACTTACTTACTTACTTCGGACCAGGGCCTCACCCAACAAACATCTCCAGCCAGCTCGGTCCCTAGCTATAGCTGTCTCCAGTTTCGCACGCCAAGTTGGTTCAGGTCCTCTATCACCTGTGTGCTCCACCTGAGTTGCGGTCTTCCTCTTCTGCGACGTCCTTCCGGTTTGGATTCGGAGACTCTTCGAGCCGGAGCATTGTTTTCCATTCGCTCAACATGACCCAACCATCTAAGTCGTTGGACCTTAACTTTTCCGGCTAGGTCAGTGCCGCTGTACAGATCGTACACTCGTACAGTGCTTGGTTGAATCTTCGTATTTGCATTCTCCAAAAATCACTCGAAGAATTTTTTCTCTCAAAGCAGCCCAAAGCGTTTTAATCGGATGTTGTCATGGTCCATGTCTCTGCACCCTACATGAGGACCGGGATGATGAGGGTTTTGTAGAGTGTCACTTTAGTTGCTCGGGAGAGGACTTTACTACTCAATTGTCGGGTGGGTGAAATTGTTGGCCTTCTGCACCCAAATTGAATGGTTCCGTATTGCTGGCGGAGTTTGGCTCATCATCGCCATTATAAATCTTGGAAAAGTGGTCTTTCCATATACAACACTTAATCCCCTTACCTAAATAGAACATAAGAATGTCCAAAATCGGCCATTATGTATGAAACGCAAAGTTGACAACATTCTAAGGTCGAAAGTCTTAAATTTCACCATCTAATTTACCACTTCTTAAACCCCCAGATCATTAATCCCGAAGTTTTCTTTTTAATCCCCAATTGAATGGTCACAGATTTTCTATATTTTACGAAGCTTCGACCTAATAAATGTAAAGAAACGTTTATCCAAACCCAAAATCAATATCTTCAAATCTTGCTTTAGGGGTTTTTAGCTCTTTTCATACAAATCCCAAGCCCCAACTCCCGTTTTCTTAATCCCAAATTTTGAAAATCATGCTTGTTGGTTGATTTTGGGGATTAAAAGGTCTACAGAGAAAAGCTCTTAAGTTAAACGTTTGTTTCTTGGGGACTTGAATTCCTAGAGAGTCAATGTTTGAAGTACATCAACTCAAATCAATGATCGGATATCCTCCTCAGCCCAATCAAAGTATAAGATCGGGTAAACGGAAGAAAGAACCACATGGGCACATTAATTGCACCCAGGAAGGAACTCTTAAGACAGATCTTAAAACTTGGTTTAATTACATTTCGCCTTGCTCTCTGACTTCATTCCGATCTCGTTAAGTTGAAGCTAATTTTTGCCACGTTTATGAAGTGTGCAAACAAGCGATAAATATTTATGATGATCACATCACACTGAGCAGAGATGTTCTTAGACTTGAAGTCGTTTTCTCTTTTTCTGTTCAAGCGCACAGCACATACTCGTAATACAGGAAGAACGCACACAGTGAAGGTCTTTCATGCAATTTCCTCTAACATCAACAACATTTTTATAACATCACCCTGATCCATGAAAGCAGGAATATGGGATGTTAATCTTCATGCTTCAGAGATGCATGTTTGTACTTACAACTCCACTTGAACTGTCTCAGCTTCTACCACTTCAAATTTATTTTTGCATTTTTTTTTCATTCTTTCGTTGGGGATATGAAGTATTATATCTCTTCATAGCCTTTGGATGGTATGAAGAACAAGAAGATTCTTTTTCCTGTTTCTTCATCGTCATCGTCATCGTCACTCTGGTTAATATCACAAACAGTGAGTGATATAGCATATAATCGTCGTAATAAACATAAAAATAATCATAAAAAAAGTTACTCAATGTTGTCTGTTGGATTTTTTGTGTTTAATACCCCCTCAGCTTTTTTTGGGGAACAGGAACTCATTCCGCTGATATCATTTAGAGGTTATGGTGTGAAAGCTGTTTTGAGGTTGTTAAATTTAAGGAAGTTCAGCTGGATGAATATGTTTAGAATCTTAGCATATTGTTTAAAAAGATGTTTTGGGGGAAATTCCAGGCAGAAGGGTATGAGGTTTTAAATAATTTTTTTACAGAAAAGAACTCAACATTCAGGAACTATATTGGGCTGTACAATTTGAACCGAGTGTGAATTTACAACTTTATTTAAGAAATTTTTTAGTTTAAGACATTTTCCTTTTTTTTATCCCCAATCAACTATTCATTCCCTGTTTGAATTTGAAGGTATTCAGCATGCACTATGTCAAAAATCCGGTCGTTTAAAGTCGAGGGGACTCTTCATTCAAATATGGTCAAACTGCTATTGATGGATGGGATATATGTTCCATGATAATTTGGGGTTTTTCATTCTTTAAATATTTGCATTTTTCCCCAACAATTACCCTTAAAATCACAAGATAGAAACCCAGCTTTTGTGATTTTGAGTTTCTCATGGGATTCGAAGCTTGCCAAAATCAAATTTGGGGTTGTACGGATTGTATGCAGGTCCAGGAACGATTGTGTTATCTCTAGAGGTTTATTGCTTGTAGAGTAAAAAGAACATTAGAATCTTGATAGGTGTACTAACAGGTCATAACGCCATTGGCATAAATGCCAATAAAATGAGGCATTCGCTCTCGATTTCTATAGGAGCTGTCAGGATGAAGAGGAAGTAGAAACCATTGAACACCTGCTCTGTGAAAATTCAAACATACAAGCAAATCGACTCCGTTACTTCGAAAATAGATTTGTTGGGGAACTGGACGATCGTAAACAAACCTGTCTATGTTAACCATAGCAGATAAGGAGCATCTTAATAGGAAATCACAATGGACGAGCAAGCCACAGTTTCATGTTGTGCACTGCACACCTCTCGCAACCTTACCTGAGGTAACCTATCGTCAGAGAAGTTTAGGACTGGATCATTGATAGAAATGTAGGAAAAACACCGAGAAAGAATAGACCTCCGTGGCGTAGCAGTATTTATTTTATGGGTGCTTGGCTTAGCCATATCAAAAAGAACTTGTATTAAACTGTCCAAAAGGTAGTTCCTTATCCTAGGAAGAAAGAGTTCACCATACCGCTGTTTATCGGGAAGCTTTCTATGTCTCAAGATGATTTTGAAAAGAAGTGAATACGGGTTGGACTCGGAAAAAGTGAGGAAGAACAATGGTTCCGTTTTACACTAGCAAACGATGATCCTACTGAGGTAGCCAATATTTTTAACAACTTTTTTAGCTCCGTAGGCCAATCCAATAGGTCAAATTTGTATTGTGATCAACATAATGAGGATATTGGAGATCGGTTGAGATCTATTGAATATGTATCAGAAGGCAGCTTTTACTTTGAACCTATTACTGGATCTGAAGTTAATTGTTTAATTAATGCTCTAAATAAATCTCATGCATCTGGAGAAGATTGTATTTCTAACCATATTCTGAAAATGATTTCACTGAGTATATCGGATATTCACATCTTTTCAATTTAAGTATTGATACTGAAATTTTTCCTACAAATTTAAAATGTGCGATTGTGATACCGATTTATAAGAAAGGCGATAAAAAGGAACCCAACAACTATAGACCTATTTCTTTGCTCTCTACCATCTCAAATTTTTTTGAAAAAGCAGTCAAAAACAGAATGTTGAGCTACTTAAAAAAATATAAATTCTTCAGCTCGTCACAGTTCGGCTTTCGAGAAGGGCTCTCTACGGAAGATGCGCTCCTAAATTTTTGTTCTTATATCAACAGTGGCCTTGATGATAAAAAATTTTGTGCGGGGTTGTTTGTTGACATAAGCATTTGACACTGTTGACCATGCTACCCTCTTATACAAGCTTCAATCGATTGGCTTTAGAGGCCAAGTATACAACTGGTTCGAATCTTACCTTAGGAACAGGACTATTAAAGTCAAAGTTAGAGATAACTTAAGCGACACTAGAATCTCGAACATAGGTGTCCCACAAGGGTCTGTGTTGGGTCCTATTTTGTTCCTCATCTACATCAACTCCATGTTAAACTTACCATTTTGTGCTAAAATTACGGCATTTGCAGACGATTTAGGTTTAGCGTACACTTCATCTAGTACATTAGATCTTCTAGTTGGTTTGAACCATGATGTTCATTTATTGCGTATTTGGTTTGCTAAACACAAACTTTGTGTCAGCGATAAAACTAAAGTTATGTATTTTAATCTTATAAAAAGAAATGATCCTGACGTAAGCCTTGTTTTTCATGTTGATTCTAGCTTTATGTCTTATGACATTCAAGAAGTTGATAATTACAAATATCTTGGAGTCTCGTTCGATCAGACTATGAGTTGGTCTAATCATATTTCTGCCTTAAAATAATATCTGAGATGCTCAGTTAGAAGCTTCTATCACCTCAGGAAATATTGCAATACAACAACACTTAGAATGGTTTATTTTGGTATATTTCATTCGAAACTCTAGTATGGGATATGCTGCTGGATTGGGGCATATCAATCAAAAATTAATCCCCTTCTAATCCTACAGAAATGTGCAATAAGAAAAATTTGTGGAGCCAATCGTTTAAATCGATCAATGGAATTGTTTCGTTCCCTTAACATCTTGCCCATCAGACATCTATATTATTTTAAGACGTCTAAAACATTTTTTATGAGGGGTGGTTATTTGCAGAGCCCCATATCTGATGTCCGAACCTTGAGAAGAAACCGTGATAGTTATGTGACCGTCCCCTTGTTCCGTACCACTCATCTAAGAAACTTTTACTCTGTCGTGTCCTGCAAACTTTGTAATACGTTTCCTGTAACTATTCGTTCCATTCGTGTATTGTCCCTATTTCTGAAAAAATCTAAAGCCTGGCTTCTTGAATTTGACCATCATCAAATCGAAGTTTTGTTGACCTATGTCACTTGAGGATTATCTTACATCTCTCTTAACTTATAGCACTTTAACATTTGTATTTATATTCATTAGTTCATTTTTTTTGTTATATGGAGTTTTGTATCAAATTTGTACCGCACAAACCTTGTCCATTATTGATATTTTGTATGCCTAAGCGACATTTAACACTATTTTAATTTTAATTTATAAAATGCCGCTATATAAATATTATGATAATAAATAAATAAATAAATAAAGTTACAAAACTGCTAAGGTTAAGAGATCACCTTTCTCATGTAAATAAACAACAGTCAATGTCATTAAGCCTTCTAACCGTACTGGTGTAGAAATTCTTTTAAAACTAACAAACATTTTACTGAATTAAATTTTGATCAGGCTGAATTTTCAACCTTCGAAAATCGACGGGATCTCCTGCCTTGTTTTAACTTGTTTACAAACTTCCTCAGAAGAGTAGAGTTGAAGTATTGTAAAAAGCGGTTGAAAATGAGTTGTGTCTTAAGCAGGTATTATTTTTGGGTGGATCGGAATGATTATAGGACCTACAGTCATTCTCGACAAATCTACTTTCCAGCACAGGAAGAATTTTTCAATTCAAACTTTAAGTTTCCGAGATGAGTGCGTTAAAAAAAGAAACAAACAAACTCTTCAGCTTTATAATATTAGCCGTGTTTAATTGGGAACTTAGCTTAGCTCAGATTAGGAAAACAAATACACACGAACACCTGGCTCAAGGCCCTAATTTCGTGGTGGATTGAATTCCAATCCACTCCATTTTTATATGCATGCATTACATGCATATTTATGGTGTATGTTGCCTTGTAGAATATGAAAAAAAGGCAAGATTAATCTTCTGCATCTGTCCTATTGCCGTAGACTTTACCTTCCGTCATTTCCATTTTTCTCAAGTACCAGTTTGCTTTTCCCGTTAAAAAAGCCATACTGGTAGATGTGTTTTTATCTATGTAACTGAGCTTAAGGAGCACCATCACTCAGTTTCCGAGAACGCATTTCTCGTTAACCACAGCCACTCTGAAACTCCCACAAGGGAGCCGACCGCAACTGTAGTTGAGATTCAATTAGAATCCGGGCACAACTACCCCAGAGCACCAGTTTTTTCAGAAGACATGGTAGTCTTTTTTGTTATTTTGTACTCTGTGAATGTATGACATTATCATCATACATTCTATCGGATGTGTGAAATTATCACACATCCGTACAAACCAAAAGGATAGTTTTCCAGCTTCGTGACTTAACGGCTCACAGGAACACTGGTGTCCATTGTCATGCAGTCTTTTTACCAGAAAAGAGTTGGGTGACCAAACTGGAAGACTGCATGACATATTGCCATGCACCACGCACTTTTCTTAAGAACACTCATTAGTGCCTTATTCTATCACAATGATAATCAAGTACAGTCTCATTAATCACGGTATCAAAAGAAAGTGATTATGATACATGTACAATAAAACGTAGGTTCATTCGCCCTGACCGAAGTCAAGTTGACGCTCTGCACCACTTGGAGGTTGAACCTTCCGCACATGAGCGGCAAGAAATCTGTACTAGGCATTGCAAGCAATCCTTTCCAAACCCTCACCCACTCTTCGAAGAGCTTAGCTTAGCTCAGTAATAGGAATTCCAGTAAAACGCTATAGTCAATTTTAAACTGAGTTTCGTTCACCAGAATATCAAATATTGAAGGCTTTCAAACGCCATCTTGAGACCTATCTGAAAGCAATTTTTTTACATGAGTTTCTATGGTACCAAAAGGTTTTGACATTTGATTATATCAAATTCCAAAACCCAATCAAACACCAAACGAAAAACACAACGAAAAACTCAAGTGTCGAATTGCTGAAACCTTATCTTCAGGAAATTCCTTACTAAAATTCCTAACTTATTTTTACTCAGTTTTCGGTTGTTGTTTTTTGACATGTAATTCCTATTACTGAGCTGAGCTCAGTTCCCAATAAAACACGGCTATTGGTATATTCATTCATCAAAGGATATAATTTGTGAACAATTCAGCACCGGAAACCACAACACTATCGAGCAAGCATTGTGTTCAGTTGGAGTAATGTTAAACCCATTTATGTTTAGAGCTTATAAAAATGCAAAAAAGACGTTTGATTTTCTATCAACATCTTGCAATCTCATTCCTTAAAAAAAGTCTTAAAAATACTTTTCCTCTGAAAAAATTGACCCACATTGAATTTAAATCTAGACAACAACATTTGTTTGAAATTTTCTAAAAAATATAAAAAAAAACTGACAATATTTATGAAGGTCGCCTCCGAAAAATTTTATTTTCAAAAATAAATAATAAATAACAGCCAACGACTGACTGAAAAATAAAATGAACAACAAAAAACCATCTTCGAGAAAGTCTTAAATTAAGTTGTTGTTCTGTTACCATCCATCACCGCCGAAAATATGTTTCGTTCAAGCTTCAAACTGTTTCGTTGACATTGGAATTGGTTAAAATATCCAAAGCTGTATAGCTTTGTCATCTCATAATGAGAATAGCACCAACATCATCATCATCATCATCAATGAAAGAAAACCAACAAGACTCCGATATTTGGTGATAAAAAGATCGGATGCTGAGATAAATCGCTTCACAGCGAGATGGGAAAAACACAACATGATTCGAACATCTGAAAAAATATGTTGTACAAAATTATTTTCTTTTTTTTCTTTTACAATATAAAATTTCATTTCGAAAATAACTTGCTTTGGATTTTTTTAAGAGTTTTCTTAGAATAACTCGAGTCATTCCGCCGAATGTTGATGTTGTTGATGATGATGATGGTTCCATAACTTATGCACTGCACATGCATGCATGATGTGTCTTTTTGGCGTTCTTGAGGATATTCAATACTTCCAGACTTGAGACTTCAGACGTCAGTTTGCGGATCAGAGATCTTAATGAAGATCGTATTGCATCAGTTGTCTCTTACAAGGGAGTTGGGACATGAGTAAGACAACAATTTGTCTTTTCGACTTCTGACGAACAATTTTTCAGATAAAAAAAGCCAAATTGTTTGTATCGTCTTTTAAAAAGTGCCTTAAAGCCGACAATTCAATAACAATAACTCAACCTAATTACAAAATTCACTTTGAAGCCAACAAGTGAAACCATGTCAAGCAATTTTCATGGGACATTAGTTTTATCGCCAATTTTATTTTATCACACAAGAAGTTCGAACCGAACAGACATTAAAATATCAAAAACAAACCATATCACAGACAAAATTAAAATGTCAAAAACACCAAAAATGTCAAATAACTGTCACAACTCGTGTGTATGTTATTGCGTTAAAATCAATTTAATTACAAATACACATAATTTTTCTTGACATTTTTACTGCCATCATCGTCGTCGGTCGTCGTTTTCGTCTTTCAAAAGGCCACACATCTTTTTTATCAACCAAAAACCACTATACCACTCGGACTTGAAGCCATATCCAAAAATATTTTAAGAATCGCCTTTGGTCATTAGTCTCGGCGTTTTTTTTTTTGTGTTTCTTTCTTGAGTGTGATCAAATCGGATGGTAATTCAAAACACACACAGCAAGTTCACTGCATATTTTAAGTCCATCTTTTTTCGATTATAAATAAAATTGCAATAAATAACTTTAAGTTGTTTTTAAGTTGATTTATTTAAATGAACACAGAAAAGTCAGGTTTTCACCTGAATTCGCCCCCAAAAAAACCAATTTGATTAAACCAAAATTGAAACAAAAACCTCAAAGAGCAGAGGAAGGACGATCTGGTTTTTGGTTTGTTTGTTTTTCAACTCGTACGAAAGGCGAACGAGACGACTCCAACGACTCCGACGACTCACAACGATGATGATTTTGATGCTTATCGCCATGAAATAAGATGACGATAATAAAATTCACCAAAATATCGAAATTTACATTGAAACGCTTTTTAAACGTTTTTAGGTGCTGATGAATAATCTACATGCACATAAACCCGTCGGGTTGAATTGCTGATTTAATTGATATCAGCCAGCACCAACAACAAAAATGTGAAAAGCCAATCAAGCAGATTTGTTTATTCAAACAAAAATCTTAAGGTCATAAATTAAGTTTAGAGCTCTTTGGACCCCAGACTCGAGATAAATTTTAAATCACCGAAATTAGCTTTGATCCAATGGGATGCTAATTTCTTCGATCTGGTCTGGTCTGTCTCTATTGTGTCCGAAAAAGTGTCTTTTAGATTGAGGAATTGGTGATTCAAAATGTCAATTTGGGTGAGATTTTGTTCATGAGTGGGTAGATGTGTGTGCTGGAGAGATATCCTTGAATATCATTTGCACTGTATTGACACTCATTATTTGTAAGATTAGAGATAAATCGAATTGAAATTCAAATTAAGAAACGGCAGGTGTAATTTATTTTAAATTGGCTGTTATTTATTTGAGAGGAGAATTTTGTGGAAGAATTTAGAAATCGTGAGAAACTATTTGGGGGTCGAATTTGGTTGAGCAAGCTTAGTCAGCTTCATTCTGGAAACATAATGTCTGTGATACTTTTTCATGAGAGCTGAGATAGGCCAGTCCATGGTTGTCCTATGAAGTCACATGACCTTGAAGATCAAGGAATCTAAATTTTGAAATAATTTGTTCTAAGGTCTATTTTCCTTAGATAATTGATTGATAATAATTGATACTACTTCTATTTACTTCTGAACCTTTCCTGTCCAGTTCATCTGCATTTTCATTTCCTTCTCAACACAGTTTGACTTGGTTACTGTGGAAAATGCTATTTAGTTTCTTCCTGCAGTTTAAGACCGCCTCTGATCTTAAAGTCTCACTGGCTAAGGCTTTGATAGCAGCCTGGCTGTCCACGAAAAGTGTGATCTCCGGTGATTTTAGTTTTTCTTGGTGTACCAGTTCTGCTGCTTTTTCAATGGCATACATTTTAGCCTGAAACACACTACAGTCATCTGGGAGCTTATATGACTCTCTAATATTGAGAGATTTCAAACCGTAAGCATAAAAGGGGATGCCCTGCTCACTGATGAGCGAGTAAGGATCCCACCTTGTCTTTCGTGTATGAAAAGGTGGAATATAATCAGTGGTCTCTTTCAGTACTAGAATTGGGTCAAATCTTTGCAGGATAGACCCATGTGCTATGCCTCCAAAAGCCCAGTTCTTTTAACCGAAATGTGCTTATGGCTGCCGTGCATCTTAAGAAGTCTTCAAGGGCCGGCAGGTCTAATATCTTACTAACCGTGCTTGTGGCATATATTTCTGTTCCCTGGTACACCTAGGATGTACACACTACACAGTCATATTCGTTCAATGTGACATATTGACTCAATAGTTTCAAATTAGAAAAGCCAATCTCTGATCTGTCAAAAATATGACAAAGTTTCGCCTGCTACACTCCAAGACACCTCAAATATCGACTGCTGTCAAAAACCCGACAACTAAAGCATCCACTAAGGAAAACCTCTCAAGTTTTCCTTTCAATCTGAAAAACAGTTATCATCCATCAATATAACATTTAATGACTCTATTTGCTCTTTCTCCTGAAACTTGCTCCATCTCTGACCATAAATTGATCACAACACAACAACGTAACGCATTTCCCCCCATCGATAATGTTATATGAACTGCCACAATGTCGTTTTACCATCTTTGACACTCAATACACTATTAGCGTACTCTTATTGACTTCATAAAATAATAATAATTCAATTTGAGCAAAAACGCAAAAAAAAAGACTCAAACACCATAAAGATTCTAAACAGATACCCAAAGCCATTTATGGCTGGTGATAAATAAAATTATTACCTACCTTCCGCAAGAGCTAGGACGACTTGCAACTTTAATTAAGTTGACTTGCTATACCAAGTCTTCGACTCTCAAAAGTCTTCGGACATCGCCAAACGCACATAATCATCATAAATCATTTTTACAATTTGAAATTTTAAATCGTCCTAGTCGCACTCAATAAACAAAACGACATGATCTCTTGTCCATCACAGCATCTCACGCAGCACAAATCTACTCAATACATCAAATTGCAAACAAAGACTGTCTTTTTGTACCCCCTTCAAGGTGCACAAACAAAAAATACACAACTTCGAACTCCCGTCATAAGACATGGCCTCTGACTCAGGCCAGGGAATTCCATTACTACACTTTCCCAAACTGATGTTTATAACACCTTTGCTGGATGCGCGCAATTAAATGTCGCAATCCAAATATGGCATCCGATTTATTTATCACCTGTCTGTCTCTGCTGCATCGAGTTTTGTGCGAGATGTCTTTTAGCTGTTTTCATAGTCAGTGAGACCTCGCGTCATCATCTTCACCATCAAACATGAACATCATCGTCCACTCTTTGGGCGAGTTCGAGGTGAGTCTGTGAGGCACGTACAATAACTGCCACTAGTATCAGAGCTTGGCCAAAAACAATCGACAGAAGACACTAACCATACTGGCAGGAGCAAAAAAGGAAATCATCAGCGCTAAATTGTATCAAAAAGTTGACTTTTTTGTTTCGCCACTGCAGCTCGCATGCGATTTCGCAAAGTGTCTCCTTTTCGCCAAACTGATCGACGATCGCTCCAGTTTGTCCGAGGTGTAAACTTTTGTCTCCGTTCGTCGGCAATTAACAAATTATTTCATTTCTATTCTCTCTGTTCTCTGGATGGGACAAGAAGGGGGAAGGTCAGTTCGATCTGTCGTGTTTGACAAGAACAAAAATTTGGCGTGGTTCTTATTCGCAAAACCTACGGGCACCTTACGCGAATCTTCTGATGGAAATAAGAAGATTGACGGAGAAGTTCGAGGTTTGGGATGAATCTGGAGAGAAAACCCGAAAATCAAATAATCGAAAAGCCTTCGGGGAGTTACAAAGAAGTCATCTTACATCAAATTGGTTTTGTTTTTTTGTTTGGTAGAGAGGCACCGCAAACGGCAAACCGAAATCCTCAAAAGCTGAAATTGTTCTTCTGTCAAAAGACAAAAATGGGAAAGACACACTTGGGTCCATCGCAAATCTTGCATTTAAAGCAAACTCACCCAAAAAAGGCGACTCCACCTTTAATTCTTCTCTCTGTAGGTAGGTACTGTTCCCCTGAAGGAAGAGTCGTTTGCCTGGTCTCTTCTTCTTCTTTGTTGGTTGATTTCATAAAACCGAATGAAGATTGCAAACTTATTAATTCCGTATCCAAAAGATACTTTTCACAAATCATTCAAGCTTATGGGAATCCTTACATTTTGTTTTAACCGTCTTCATGGCCGTCCTCATCATCTTTAGGTTCCTAAGGGAGTTGTTGTCTTTGGGAGTCTTGAGCAGACATTTTTTTGCTGGTATTTTTTTTCCTTAAATTTTTTACAACTTCATAATTAATTGTTAATCTTTTTTTTCTTTTCTTTTCAGATGGTAAGTTCTTATCATCATCACATAATCCTACAGAACTAACATATGATGGTAAGTCCCCCATTAAGTTCATCCAATTAACAAAACTAAAAAAAATCTTTTTGCAAAAAATAATTAAAACCTTAAAATTGATAATTAAGAAACTCATTTCCATTTATCTCTGTTCATTTTATATTTTTTTGTAAATTTAAGATTTTAATCAATTTGTATATCAAAATGCAAATTTGTTGTTTTGGAATACGTCAGGAGAGTACGGGAGGCAGAAAATTATTACCCAAACTTCTTTTGCATAAT
Source organism: Sphaerophoria taeniata (assembly GCA_943590905.1). Lineage (NCBI taxonomy): Eukaryota > Metazoa > Arthropoda > Insecta > Diptera > Syrphidae > Sphaerophoria > Sphaerophoria taeniata. Next base: position 269,988,897 of record OX016540.1, read on the forward strand.
CATTTAAGTTGAAAAAATAATAAAATTATCAGACGTCGTAGATGTTATCTTTGTAAAGGGTTTTCCAATTTCTTTCAAGACCCCGCTACCCAAGTTGTCAATCCTGAAGGTTTCATCTTTGCGAATTCTCCATTACTATCACTAAAAACCTTATTTCAAAACTCTGTTTAAGCCCACTCTCTGTTTAAGGTACTTACCTTAAAATTAGGAGCTCGATATGATGAGAATCATGGAGAACGAAGGTAACTCGAACTAATCCTTCGTTCAATTGTCTTACTTCAGTGTTTGAATTCACTATTTCGGCAATTGTCCAATTGTCACTTTTTAAGCCCCTCATAAATCTTCAAAGATGGCGCTGAGACATGGAACCTGACATATTTGATGGAAACGCTTTCGAGTGAGTTTTAGTCCCGTCTGTCCATGTATAGGTAATGTGTATTTGTACATGGAGCGCGTACAGTTCTTGGTTCAAAAAAGGTAAGATCTAACGTCTAACATAGCTGGGTTCTATACAGAGCGGAAGGCCAGCCGGTAGAGTTGCGAAAGACGTAGCATGAATAGGAGCCACGACTCATGAAGTAGAAGGCTGGTGGTGGTAGAAGACTTGGAGTTCGATATAATAGTAGCAGCTTCCTAGGTTCTGAGTAAGGCCAAAACTAATATTTCGCAAACAACATAACACACATTACTTACTTACTTATTTACTTAAGGTGGCGCTACAGTCCGGGGTGGACTTGGGCCTCAACCAACAAACCTCTCCAGCCAGCTCGGTCCCTAGCTCGCTGTCTCCAGTTTCGCACGCCGAGTTGGTTGAGGTCGTGTTCAACTTGCGCGCGCCACCTGAGCCTTGGTCTTCCTCTACTGCGTCTTCCCTCTGGGGTGGATTCGAAGACTTTACGGGCCGGAGTATTGGTGTCCAGTCTCTCCACGTGACCGAGCCATCTGAGTCTTTGGACCTTCACTCTTTTAGCTATGTCAGTGTCGCTGTACAGCCCGTACAGTTCGTCGTTAAATCTTCTCCTCCATTCGCCGTTTATGCAGACAGGACCATAGATCTTACGTAGAATCTTTCTCTCAAAACGGCCAAGTGCGCTCTCATCCGTTTTTGACAAGGTCCATGCTTCTGCACCATATAGCAGGACGGGGATGATGAGGGTCTTATAGAGCGTCACCTTAGTTTTTCGGGATAGGGCTTTACTACTCAATCGCTTTCTTAGCGCAAAGAAACAGCGATTAGCAAGAGTTATTCTTCGTCTGATCTCGGCGCTGATGTCGTTGTCCGTATTGATAGCGGAGCCAAGGTATACAAAGTCCCTAACTACCTCGAAATTATATGCGTCTATCGTGACGTTTTGTCCAAGACGTCGGTGTTGGGTGTCCTTTCTAGATGACAGCATACACTTTGTTTTGCCCTCATTGACCGCTAAACCCATTTTTTCAGCCTCTGTCTGTATACTCGCAAAAGCACTGTTGACATCACGCTGTGTTCTCCCAATGATATCAATGTCATCAGCGTACGCGAGTAGTTGCACAGACTTCTGGAAGATAGTGCCTCTAGTGTTGACGTGGGAGTTCTGCACTATTCGTTCCAATATGATGTTGAAGAAATCGCATGACAGTGCATCACCTTGTCTAAAGACTTTTTTGACATCGAAGGCGTCGGTGAGGTCGTTACCGACTTTGATGGAGCAGCGCGAGTTCTCCATTGTCATCCTGCTCAGGCGAATGAGTTTTGTAGGGATGCCAAAACTGGACATGGCTTTATACAGTTCTTCTCTATAGATGCTGTCATACGCGGCCTTGAAATCGATAAAAAGATGGTAGGTGTCGATTTGGAGTTCTTGAGTTTTTTCCAGGATCTGCCGTAATGTGAAAATTTGATCGATGGTGGACTTTCCTGGTCTAAAGCCACACTGATATGGACCTATCAGATTGTTGACAAACGGCTTCAGACGTTCACATAGTACTTCAGAAAAGATCTTATAGGCGATGTTTAGGAGGCTGATGCCTCTGTAGTTGGTGCAGATTAGAGGGTCTCCTTTCTTCAGGATCGGGCAAACAATGCTGAGGTTCCATTCATCGGGCATGCTTTGTTCCGACCATATTCTGCAGATGAGTTGGTGCATGCTCCTAACCAAGTCATCGCCGGCTGCTTTGAAGAGTTCGGCAGTGATGCCGTCAGCTCCCGCGGCTTTGTTGTTCTTAAGCTTAGATATTGCTATCTTCACTTCTTCAAGGTCGGGTAGACGGAAATCTTGGCTTGCGTCGTCTTCATTGAATGGTTCATTCTGCCTGACAGCGGAATTTGATTCGTCATCGCCGTTGTACAGTCTGCAGAAGTGGTCCTTCCATATCCTCAGCATTGACTGTGACTCTACTACGATATTACCCTGTTGGTCTTTACAGGCCTCAGTTCGTGCTCGGTAACCTTGAGTCTTTCGTTTTACCTCTTGGTAAAACTTCCGAACCTCATTCCTGTTTTTTAGTCTCTCAATATCCTCGAAAGATCGCTTTTCATGCTCTCTCCCGAGCTGATCTCGTCTTCCTGTGCAGCGCTGCTTTGTATGCTTCTTGCTTAGCTGCATGCACCTGCCTGCATTCTACATCAAACCAGGGGTTTCGTTTTGGTGGCTGTGTGAAACCCAGCACATCAGAGGCAGCATCCCTAATGGCTTTCTGGCAATTCTGCCACTGGTTCTCAATACTCGATGCTGGCTGTAGCGGACTTCTTCTGATTTACTTGACACTCGGTCGGAAAAGGATCTGGCGATCTCTTGCGATAGTAGCCGTCCGACGTTATACTTTCTTCTAACACTTCCTGTTTTTGGCTTTGGTTGAGATATCCGCTGCACTACCTTGGCTACAACGAGGTAGTGGTCCGAGTCGATGTTGGCCCCTCGGAAGGTTCGGATATCAATAATGTTTGAAGAGTGTCTTGCGTCGATCGCAATATGATCAATCTGGTTGACAGTTGATTGGCCTGGAGACCTCCAGGTTCCCTTGTGGATGTTGAGATGTGGGAATCGTGTGCTTGCTACTACTATATTTCGTCCCGCTGCAAAATCGATAAGCCTGAATCCGTTATCGGAAGTTTTTTCGTGCAGGCTGTGTTTTCCGACTGTTCCACCAAAGATGTCCTCTCTTCCTAGTTTGGCGTTAAAATATCCTAAGACTATTTTTACGTCGAAGCTAGGGCATTGCTCGTATGTCTTGTCAAGGAGCTCGTAGAACTTGTCTTTGGTGTCGTCATCTTTCTCTTCTGTGGGGGCGTGAGCTCATATTAGGCTTATGTTGCCGAATTTAGCCTTTATCCGGATTGTCGTGAGGCGCTCGTTGACAGCTCTGAAGCTTAAGACATGCGACCTAAGCCTGCCTCCAACGACAAAGCCACATCCAAACAGACGCTGTTGTTGTTCTTTGTAGCAGTTGCCATAGTAGATATCACAGTTTTTCATCTTCCTTTTGCCCGGCCCATCCCATCGCATTTCCTGAATGGCGGTTATATCCGCTTTATAACGGTCTAGGGCCTCCGCTAGTTGCTCGGCTGCGCGTGGTCTGTTAAGGGACCTAACATTCCACGTGCAGATCTGAATCTCGTTGTCCTTATTTCGTTTGCATGGTTCGTCATCAGTAAATCCGTCCGTATCCGAGGCTTGTTGATGCTTCGCAACTAGCTTTTCTTTATGTGATTGGGAAGTCACCCCAAAGCACGACCCCCAACCTGGAGGGCCAGGTCCTTGTTTAAACTCCAAGGGCGAAGAGCCGGATAACCGCTCCTTATCGGCCTGGGCTCCAAATATGTCGAAGTAGCCCGTATAAGGTGTTCACTGAGTAGTTCAACCTAACTGGAACTGTAGACGCCACCGTTGACTCCGTCCTGGGAATTCCTCCGCCGCCGCCTGGAAAAAAGGAGTAGTGCCTCAGTGGAAAACACTCTCCCCACCCTCTCTCGTTAGCTGTCGCCAAAGCCTTCCATAGGGGTTTTCACCCTATCTCCAGCAGAGGTACTAGACACCCGGTGGTCACCACGTGGAGGTGAGAGTAGGACTTGGCAGACAGAGGTTGTTGAGGACCCTTGGGTCCTCATGAGTGCACTGTTATCTACCATTTGACGCACCATAACACACATTAAGGATTTCAAAAATCAGTTTACAAAAGAACTCAAGTCGATCGATGAGGAGCAACGTCGCACCTTAGCTAATTGGGTTCTTCATAAAAAAAAAACAGATTTTCATGGAAAAATCATGTTCAGTGATGAGGCCCTTTGGAAAATACTGAGCTGTCACATTTTTGGAGATCGAAAAATCCAAGCATGAGTGTAACAAGAGCCCCTCCATTTCCAGCAAACATATCCGTATTTGGTACGAAGTTCTGAAATAACTCAGAAAGAAAATCGAAATTCAAAAATTAGACGGCAAATTTTAAATTATCATTTCAACCTTTGATAAGCAGTTTAAGTTTCATGCAGGGTACAGAAAAACTCGCTCCCGAGCGCTCTTTTAAGCTCTTTTAGCTCTCAGCTCGCGAGCCGGAGCTCCTTTTTCAATATTTTTGGCTCCGGCTCGCGAGCTCTTTTTGAGCTCGGAGCCAAATAGGCTCCCGAGCCGGAGCTCTTTTTTCAATATTTTTGGCTCCGGCTCGCGAGCTCTTTTTTAGCTCGGAGCCAAATAGGCTCCCGAGCCGGAGCTTTTTTTCAATATATTTGGCTCCGGCTCGCGAGCTCGGAGCTCTTTTTTCAATATATTTGGCTCCGGCTCGCGAGCTCGGAGCTCTTTTTTCAATATATTTGGCTCCGGCTCCCGAGCTCTTTTTCAGCTCGGAGCCAAATAGGCTCCCGAGCTGGAGCTCTTTTTTCAATATTTTTGTTTCAGCTCCCGAGCTCTTTTTCAGCTCGGAGCCCAATAGGCTCCTGAGCTGGAGCTCTTTTTTTCAATATTTTTGGCTCCGGCTTCCCAGCTCTTTTTCAACTCGGAGCCAAAAAGGCTCCCGAGCCGGAGCTTTGTATTCATTATTTTGGGCTCCGGCTCCCGAGCTCTTTTTAGAATCTAAGCAAATTGGGTTAGAGAGCTGAAGCAATTTTGCAAATGTTTGGCTCTAGTAAGCGAGCTCGTTTGAGCTCTTTCATAAATATTGATATTTTGTTATTACATATAAAATTATGAATGCAATGTTTTATGACTACTTGGACATTTTAATTTGTTGGTAAAGAGCTATTATTACATTGTGATATATTTAAAAGAGACATAGATTGGTTCGATTTGTTATTGCTTTTGATAAATTTTATAGTTTCAAATATGAGAAGATTTCTAGGAGTGTTTAGTTGTTTTCAAAAATTAAATGGAATTCGATTTGTCCGTGGTACCATATACAAATTCAAGTTGATGCTTTTCACATGTGATCCGCAAGGGTAGGTAGTTACTTTACCTTGTGTGCTTGTTTGTAGTGAAAAAAAAACATATTGTTTTTTTTTCAATGAGTAGGTAGGTATACGCTAATGACCTTTTTTTTGTTTTATTAGGGTTTGATTTTTGTGGTCTTGTGACAGGAAAAAAACAAGAAAGATGCAATAAAATAATATTTGAAGAATTAAAAAATAAAGGAATATGAGGAAATAGCAAAGAGTGTGCCTGTTAATTTATTTAAAAAAAAATGAATGGAATTTGGTACCCGCGAATGTAGAGAATTCTTTTCATATGTGAGTTATGCATGTTTTAGATATGGTGTATCTGCAAGGGCGGGTGGTTACTCTAACTGGTAGGTAGGTAGATAAACGTAATATAGTGGTGCACATTAGGGTTTTTCTTGTAGTAGGTATACGCTAGGATATGATTTTTGTGGCTTGGAAATTTCGACCGTAAACACAGGAAGAAAATTAGAAGGATGCAATAAAATGATTGAAGAATGAAAAAATTTAAGGAAATGGAGTAATAAATGTGCAGCAGAAATCCTCTTGTAGTCCTCTCGTTTCTGTGAAGTCGGTTTTTGAGTTGTATGTATCATTAATAAGCATGAACAAAAAATTAGCTAATCTAATCAGATATGATATGAAGATATGCATTTTCCACAACTCGATTGTAAAAGAAAAATAAAAATAATTAGACTATTTAAATACATAAATAGGAACTTTATTACATTTCAACATTTTCTAACAAATTTATATTTGAAGATTGAACTAAATCATAATTTAATTTATACAAAAGAATGTTTGACAGAGTTTTTTTGGAGAGTTTTGACCTTAACTTTGTTAATATAGTGGAAAGGGCACTAAATGCTCTCTCAACAGATACTTGGGTGGCTGGTACGGCTAGGCAAACTTTGGCAAGCTCCCATAAGTCTTGATCATGCCTATGACTTCTTCTCCAATAGGCTATCACATTGGTATCCATGGGCTCCATAGTCCTTTGACACAGCAACGATAACTTTTGTTTGATGCTCCTTTCTGATGTTGATGCAGATCGATTTGAACTAGACAAGTATCTTATATGTTGTTCAAGTTTGCTGTACTGGTTTGTTGATACTCGAGGGCTTTCATATAAAACGAGTGACTCCTCTGTCGGCTCTGGTGTTGCGTTGAGTCTTTTTATCACCTCATGAGTTCTCAGGAGATGTACCTGGAGACAAGAAAAAAAAACATGGATTGTTATTAGGAATAATTCATAAAGACAGTAGCAAATTGTCTCACCTGTGCTATTTGTTTTTGTTCATCGGTAAGCATTGTTGAACCGTCGAAATTAAAACGTGGATCCAAATATATTCCTGCAACAAAAGCATCATTCTCAAAGAGCTTATGTTTTCGTTTGTTAATTGCTTCATAAAGACTGGAAGCGTAGCAATTCTCGTCTGACATATCCAATAAATCAAGTTCGCATGCCAGCCAGTCTCTGTAGAAGTCACCGAGGATATACTGCTCACACTGCAACTTCAATGTGCAATCTGCTAGAGGCCTAAAAGCTGTGATGAAGCTCTCCACAAAGTTCCAATTTACGTCCATGTCGTCAAGGGTTTCGATGTAGGATTTGAGAGTAAAAATTGAGTTCATCATCTCGTAGGTTGAGTTCCATCTAGTTGAATTGTCAATTATTGGCATCTTGATGTTTTCATTGCCATTTCGCAGTGATGAACGAAGTTTTTTAACGGTTTTTCGACATTCACTGACATCCGAATCAAGCGTTTTTAATACGTCATATGCCGCTAACTGCAGAGTGTGTGCTGCACACCGAACTACCGAAAAAACGGCAGCGATTTTTACACAAATGTCTTCTTCTTCGGTTTCAGTGTCTTCCATCAAGTCAATTTGTTCCTCCTGAATCTCCTGCAGTATTTTTGAAGCCTTTATAACATTGGCACCATTGGCGACTGTGTGTCTTTTCGTTATTTCGATCATACCTGTGAAATGTATAAGTTTAAGTAACTGATCATGAAAACAAATTTTCAAAGACCAATTACCTAATGTATTTATACAAATTTTATTATCTTTGACATATTAGATATTTATTCCCAATATACTTTTTTCCATGCGCGTCGCAATGTCCACTTTTAGTGAAATCATTTTTTTTTCGACGCGCTTTGCTATGATATCCTTTATTTGTATACAGGCACGATCCACGATGCACCCTATGTTCTTTGAATTGATAGTAACTCCAAATTTTTGTTCGTATGGACTTATCAATTTCTTAAAAAAATCCTGGTCGTCGTAAATTCGGAATGGAATGTTTTTAACTGTCACTAGACCAACACAGCATTTCAAAAATTCATTTTTGTCCATTTGTATGCTAACACTTGTATTATTTCTTTTAGATCCTGAGGCAACTTGTTCACTACCACTATCATCAGTTTCTTCCTCACTTAAATTTTTTTGATGTACTCTTTTATAATGTCTTTTGATGTTTGATAATTTTTTACCACTTAGTTTCTTCTGACAATTTTCTACCAGACAAATTGCCTTGTCACTTTCACAATCGTACTTTACAAATTTATCCACACAAACACGTTTTCGCTGCGCCATTGTAATTTTTTCTTTGACCAAATAAAAGCACTTCACTCTTTTTCACCAACCACTTAAATACACTCAAGATAAAATTGTACTATTTGTTTTTTGACCTAAAACCGCAAATAATCCTAGGTATCGATTATTTGCGGTTTTAGGTATGTAATATGTAATAATATTAAGCTATCATAAAATATGGGAACGATTTCTGCTGCACATTTATTAAGTACTCCATTTCCTTAAATTTTTTCATTCTTCAATCATTTTATTGCATCCTTCTAATTTTCTTCCTGTGTTTACGGTCGAAATTTCCAAGCCACAAAAATCATATCCTAGCGTATACCTACCACAAGAAAAACCCTAATGTGCACCACTATATTACGTTTATCTACCTACCTACCAGTTAGAGTAACCACCCGCCCTTGCAGATACACCATATCTAAAACATGCATAACTCACATATGAAAAGAATTCTCTACATTCGCGGGTACCAAATTCCATTCATTTTTTTTAATAAATTAACAGGCACACTCTTTGCTATTTCCTCATATTCCTTTATTTTTTAATTCTTCAAATATTATTTTATTGCATCTTTCTTGTTTTTTCCCTGTCACAAGACCACAAAAATCAAACCCTAATAAAACAAAAAAAGGTCATTAGCGTATACCTACCTACTCATTGAAAAAAAAAACAATATGTTTTTTTTTTCACTACAAACAAGCACACAAGGTAAAGTAACTACCTACCCTTGCGGATCACATGTGAAAAGCATCAACTTGAATTTGTATATGGTACCACGGACAAATCGAATTCCATTTAATTTTTGAAAACAACTAAACACTCCTAGAAATCTTCTCATATTTGAAACTATAAAATTTATCAAAAGCAATAACAAATCGAACCAATCTATGTCTCTTTTAAATATATCACAATGTAATAATAGCTCTTTACCAACAAATTAAAATGTCCAAGTAGTCATAAAACATTGCATTCATAATTTTATATGTAATAACAAAATATCAATATTTATGAAAGAGCTCAAACGAGCTCGCTTACTAGAGCCAAACATTTGCAAAATTGCTTCAGCTCTCTAACCCAATTTGCTTAGATTCTAAAAAGAGCTCGGGAGCCGGAGCCCAAAATAATGAATACAAAGCTCCGGCTCGGGAGCCTTTTTGGCTCCGAGTTGAAAAAGAGCTGGGAAGCCGGAGCCAAAAATATTGAAAAAAAGAGCTCCAGCTCAGGAGCCTATTGGGCTCCGAGCTGAAAAAGAGCTCGGGAGCTGAAACAAAAATATTGAAAAAAGAGCTCCAGCTCGGGAGCCTATTTGGCTCCGAGCTGAAAAAGAGCTCGGGAGCCGGAGCCCAAAATATTGAAAAAAGAGCTCCCGCTCGGGAGCCGGAGCCAAAAATATTAAAAAAAGAGCTCCGGCTCGGGAGCCTATTTGGCTCCGAGCTAAAAAAGAGCTCGCGAGCCGGAGCCAAAAATATTGAAAAAAAGAGCTCCGGCTCGGGAGCCTATTTGGCTCCGAGCTCAAAAAGAGCTCGCGAGCCGGAGCCAAAAATATTGAAAAAGGAGCTCCGGCTCGCGAGCCGGAGCCTAAATTATTGGAAAAAGAGCTCCGGCTCGCGAGCTGGAGCTGAAAATGTGAAAGAGCTGGCTCCGGCTCGCGAGCGCTCGCGAGCGCTCGCGAGCGCTCGCGAGCTTTTCCGTACCTTGGTTTCATGCAACTTTAAGAGCATAGTCTGAATCCGTTTTGTCACTCTCTTAAACCATTAAGCCATTTAGCAATAGTCTACTAGAATTTAGACGAACCCTCATGTGGCTTAAAACCTCAAGTAACCTGCGATTCTTTTTGTGCTACGGGCTTAAGCTATCAAAGCTTCAGCCTCCTTAGGCGAATTCTATTAGACTTGGTTCTCAATTAGCAAAGTGCTTCCACACTGAAACTGAAATACATCAAAATAAATTCCAAGCCCTTTCATAAAAACTAAATCAATCGCTTGGCCTTTCTCTAAATCCTTCTCGTTGCACGTAAAAATAATTAAAAACACCCCAGCAACGCCCCTTTTGAGCTGTTTTCCTTTAAATGTGTATCAAGGAAAGAAAAATGATCTCCGCATTCAATTTTCAAAATCAGCCAACATAAATCTTAATATTTGTCTACTCGAAGTCACTTTTTAAAGATTTAAGACTTTTTAAAAACGTTTTCGAAAAGAAAACGCCAGACAGAGCGATATTTCTGACAGCCCAAATTAACATCGCCACCGCCCTCGAAACAATAAAAATCTCTTACAACAAAAACCGCCGGCTAACACAGAACAAAAGAGATATTTCCTTGCGCGATGCATGCAAATTCATTTGTTACATGACTCGCCAAAGAAGGTTTAATATGCTAATTACTGGCACTCAATATGGTGCTATGGCGTAGGGCCTTAAGTGCGGGATTATGTTTTTTAATGAAACCAAAATGTTCCGTCCGATCCGATGTGGACTACTGTTTTGCTGCACTCTCTTTAAAAGATGCTGTCTTGTCCGATCGTAAAAAAGAACTTCAGAATTCGATCGCTCCCTTTTTGTTGCTTTGGGGTACTCAACACTGGAAACGGGCACTAGCAGTTTGCTGCAAGTAGTAGCTCAACAATTTGTTCCACCGCGTGGCAAATGAAAGACGATTTTATAATCTGCCGCGCTATGAAGTTAATTTATTTCCAGACGTTTTGTTTTTGTTTTTTTTTTTTACAACTTCGACTTTATAGAAGAGTCGTTAAAATTATTCTTAAGGATTACCTCCGCATTTTTATAGCTTGGCTTGGTTTTTTGTAAACGGTGCAGTGTATTGAATGGCATTATGCAGAATTTTATGTTTGTAACTAAATTCTGGGTGGACTCAGGAGGGCCTTTTGACTTCTCTAAAAGGCTGTAATGTCCATAAATCAGTAAAAGTCTGGCTTAAGTGAAGCTGTTAAATCAATTCCATAATAATGACTTAAGAAGTTGTAAAAAACGTGTAGGTATATCTCTGGCTTTTAAGGGCTGGACGCGGTATGAATGAATATTCAGCACTTCGGTAACCGAAAGGAGTTTATGAGAAAGCAGCCACCCATTTATTTTGAAAATTCTTCCAGATGGAATATTCCTTTAAGTTTGAAAGCTTACCATCGGCTTTGCTCAAAGCATAGGCGTCAAATGATTGCCAGCTGATATACATCCTTTGCAGCTGACGTCAGCTGACAAGAAACATTTGTAGCTGACTATCAGCTGACAACATACAATACGCACAAAAAATGTATCAAGCCGCTCTAAGGAGCTCAACCACACATAAATCTAGAAAAGAGGCCAAAACACTGCCTAACCATCACATAGGCGAAACGTGTCGATCGCAAAAATTATAACTTTCGAATTTTATTAAGCATTTACTTATCTAGATACATCATTAAGAGATTATAAATTCATTAAAAAGGGCTTCATCAGCGCAGAGGATGCTTGAACCTCTTTTCTTTTGTAGGCGTATAAATGCTCACGTAGCAAGCGCGGTAGCTATATAATCAGCACCCGACCGACGCACGACGACGACCACGACCAGCGATTTCTCTGACAGGAGTCCATCACCATCATCATCATCTTCAGTGAAGGAAGACGCAGCAGTAGCACTAGATATCATCGAAGGTGGAAAATCCATCAACAGTGAATGGGTCAACCACCCAAAACTCATCAGAAATCGACAGACAACCGACGACACGATGTCGAATTTTGATGATAAAGAGACCGAAGACAATTCAACCGATGATCATGGTTAGCGGTAGCGGTAAAGCGGTTTGTTTTTTGTATAGAGTTTGCTGATCTTGTCTTGTCGTCTTCTGTTTGTCTTTTCTCAAATTTTTTTTAGGGCCAGGTTGATTTTGAAGAAAAAAAGTAAGTCGGCAGCGGGACCAACCCTTCACAAGAGAATCTCAATTTTGATCGATTAATATTGCAGACGCACTGGGGCACACGTTCGCGAGAAGCTTTCGCCAAACCTTTTGAACGAATCGAAGGCAGCTTCCACTTTTTGACCTTTTTTGTTTTTTGGTGATGGAATTATTAATTTCGTTGACGAATATCAGAAATAATTTAAAATTAGCCTTGGTCCATGTCTGATGCCTGCTTCCTTCGTTCTCATTCAGTTTTTCATCAGGAGCGAAACCTTTAGAGCTCAAGATAGAAAATTTGGCGCGAAACATCATCGAATCACGTCCGATCAGATTACGTTGTAAAAAGGCTACCATTCAATATAATTTTTCCTGCCTATTTTTTTCATGCGTGGCCATCATCGTCGTCGTCGTCAGATGCAATGCGACTCAACGACATTTAAGAAGACAAAAAAGACCTTAATGAAAATTGATGAAATGCGCAGCTATCGCCGACCCATCGATGCATCATTGGAAGCAGTAATTAATTGGATATATGGTGGGATGTAGGTATGCGAGGAGGTAATTAATATTAGCGTTGGGCAAGAATTGAGGAAGTGACTTCTGTTTTTCAAAGTTCGCAAAGCGTCTTCTGCTGGACATTGCGCAGCAGTATGATGGATGCGATGGATGGGAAAAAGGTGCGGTTTTTGTGTGTCTGATGATATGTCAGAGATGAGAGAGAAAAGAGTGTTTAAGATCTCTTAAGACGCGATAGGGATGTTATGTTATTGATTTTTGTGACTAAGTGCTGTTGGCATTGGGTGGATGGGATAACTAGTATAATTTATATCAAAAAGCTATTCGTTTTTTAGATAGTTAAGTAAAGTTAGTTGGTTTACCGATGAGTTGTTAAGAAATTCTAGGACGAGGCGTGAATGATCTTAATAATTCGTCCAGGATAGGAAAAAGGCACGCCAACAGTAAGCAATCCTATGCCTTCGTCATTCTTTGTATTTGAAATCCTGCACTTTTGTCGATAGTGGACTTTCCTGGTCTGAAGCCAAATTCATAAAACTCTGTCAGGCTGTTGACGGACGGCTTCAAATATTCGTTTCGTTCGGATTGTTTGCTGTAATGACTAAGTATGTAAATTGATGGGGAATCGACACCTCGATTCAGCAATATTTTCAGTTGTTCTTGAGCTTCTCATTGTCACACAATTTAAGTCCTTCAAATTCCTATTAGTAGAAACTTATACTTCAGTCTGACTATTGCTGGCGAAGAAGTTGCCTCACAACAAACCAAAAGTTGCCAACTAAGATCGTCATATTTTTAGTAATGGCGTTGTTTTACTTGTCATATGTCAAAATAGCGAGCCATTCACACTGAAGTACAATAATTGAACGAAGAATTTCTTGGAATCAACTGTGTTCTCCATGATTCTCATCATATGGAGCAACCAATTTGATTATGACAATAGTGCTCTTAATCAGAGCTTTAATATAAGGGTTGAAGTGATAGAACGCGAGAACTCAAAAAGATGAAAGCTTTAGTAGTGACATCTGCCAAAAATGCAGGCTGGTGATAGATCTCATTGGAAATTCTTTATATAGCTGACAAGACTAATTCTCAGTCAGGTTACAAAAAAACCTGTAAGCTGACCCACAGCTGCCAAAAATATATTAAGGCCGACTATCCGCTGACATTCCGTCCAGACAGGCTCTGACATCCCTAAATTTTCATCTACACCACCCACTTAAGTTTTCATAAATAGTCAATCAATTAGTCTACAAAAATACACTCACAAAAACTGATCTCTCCCAAAAACCACTCATCCTGTCTTCCTCTTTCAAAACACTCAAAACGTCAATGTCCGTTCGTAGCTCAATAATAAAAACCGACCACAAAAACCCAGACATCAACTATTGTGCTCTCATAACCCAGATCTGTCAAAAAAATGAAAATGACATAAAACATACCCCTCGAGCACATAATTTGTTATACAAAAAAAAAAGCCCTGAACACTAAGTCCGAAAACAAATAGGCATCCGACAAGTAGTAATGTTTCCAAGGTCGTTGACCATAAAAATGAATAAACCACCATCATCATCATGATATATAATAGCCAGAGAGAGGGCGAGACGTTGAGACTGACCAGAACCAAACCAGACCAGACAGAGACACCGTACTGGTTTCGATTTTTGTCGAGAAAACAAATGGCAACTGTCTAAGTCGGCCTTTATTTTTTGACATATTACATTCAATTTTTCTCTTTGTCCATTCTTCCTTCCTTGACAGGGTCCCCTCTTGGACCATAACGAGTCTCGTCCATTCGTCTTTCAAAAGCGACAACAACAACAACAAAAGTTAGCCCATCTCTCAACCACAACTGAGAACTGACCCATAATCTAATTTATCAATCAGTTTAAGCCCATGTTTTCACTTCCGATTTTTGTGTATACTCAATGCCGCCGCTATTCGTCGCGTATTTAATCAAGAGTGAGTGAGATAGGTGTTTTTGTTGCTTTTGCAATGTCATCTTTTATTTTGACAGGTCGTGTCGTCGCCCAACATAAATTCGTAGGCAAACAGAGATTTCAGCTGTCAAAAAAGTTTTTTTTTTTTTTTGCTGACTTGTTCTGTTGTTTGTATTGTGCGCTGTTCCTGTTCCTTGACCCTTAAGATGCGTTACAGGTTTCCGCACACACAATTATTCACTTTTACTTTCAGTATTAAAATCTATATGCATAAATATTGCTTTTGAAAGCGAGTGTTTGGGTGTCGACGACCAGGCAACGACGACGACGACGGCAAGCGAAAGTTCAACTTTAAATAATAGTCTGTCAGAACTGTCAAACAAGTCGGCGGGCGCTAGAATTAATGGCACTTTGGGTGTCTACCGGGTTTTTCGGTGCCGCTCCAATGTTCTTCTTGTTGTTGGTGGTTATCCATTATGTGTGCTCTTGCTTGCTCGGTGTGCTTGGCCCTTGCGCTACTGGGCCTCTGTGTGTGTGTATGTGAAATGTCACATTGTTATTTATTATTATAACATTTTCAAGGTCATTAATACACGAACCAGCCAGCTCTACCAAAAAGGATGTCACTGCACCACATTGTAACAGTTTTCAGTCGACTTGCTAAAGAGGGTAAACATTTTTTGGACACCTCCCGGGCGCTTGCTGCTGTCAGATTTATCACTTTGACAGGTATCAGAACACATACCGTTCTCTTCTTTTTATATTGATTTTATTTTGTGATAGGTATTGACGTTTTTTTGTCTGTGTGTGTGTTTTGCCAGACATATGAACATAAAGCCAGCCAATCTGACTGGGTTAACAGGCTAGAGAGCTGCTAGCTGTCATAAGGGTGTCATCATTGTCATCGTCGTCAAATAAATTGACATTTTTCAAATGTGCGCGACATGCTATTGTTATTTGTTTTTGCTTTGCTTGAGGTATGGTTTGGGTATTGTGTTCCGCCCGCCGCGCCTCAATCGTGTGATTGCACAATCACAATCGCGAGAAAATTATTTAGAGTCGATAGAAAATTTTGACAGATTTATCTGACCTCGACGGCGTTGTCATCGCACGTCATCGCATATGACGATGCCGATGATGATGATAGAATAAGGTTCATTGAATTTTATATTTTGACTGATGGGCTTGATGAAGCACCCGCGCCGAGTCGTTGTTGCGGGTATAGTTGTCGGCTTGGAATTTATATTTATATTTTGTTTGGTGGCTTAAATATAGCAGACATTTTGGCTGGAATATTTATAACGCTCGGATTGTTGACGAATTGATTTATGATGTCGGAAAATTTGACAGCCGATTGTTTGTTGGGTGTAGGAATTTATTGATTCGCTGTTAACTGTTAAATGAAGTATGAAGGAGTTGTGTGTCGAAGGTTGTGATACAATTATTCTCCGGCTAGAAATTGAAGATACGAAAATATGGAGAATCATTGTTGCAAATGTCAGATCAGATAAGGACATTTTATTTTAACACAATTTGAAGGTTCATCAAGGTGGTTTTCCAACGAAACAACGACTTACTTACTTACTTATGGTGGCGCTTCAGTCCAGGTCGGACCAGGGCCTCACCCAACAAACATCTCCAGCCAGCTCGGTCCCTAGCTAGCTGTCTACCATTTTCGCACGCCAAGTTGGTTCAGGTCCTCTACCACCTGTGTGCTCCACCTGAGTCGCGGTCTTCCTCTTCTGCGACGTTCTTCCGGGTTCGATTCGAAGACTCTACGAGGCGGAGCATTATTTTCCATTCGCTCAACATGACCCAACCATCTGATTCGTTGGACCTTAACTTTTCCGGCTAGGTCAGTGCCGCTGTACAGATCGTACACTCGTACAGTTCTTGGTTGAATCTTCGTCGCCATTCTCCATTAATGCAGACGAGGACCAAAAATCCCTCGAAGAATTTTTCTCTCAAAGCAGCCCAAAGCGATTTCATCAGTAAGAGTGATTCTTCGTTTGATTTCAGCGCTGGTGGTTGTTGTCTGAGTTGATAGCGGATCCCAGGTAGACAAGGACCTTAACTACCTCGAAGTTAAATCTGTCTATTCTGACGTTTGCTCCAAGACAGCATTAACTTGGTCTTGCCCTCGTTGATCGCTAGACCCATCTTTCGAAACAACGACGTCAATGTTTAATCAACGTCATTTCGTTCATTGTCGGATAGTGACTCACGTTTATAGTCAAATTTTCCACTGTGGTCATCTCTCTCTTCCTAATAGACTAAAAGTCAATCCCAATTCAACATCAAGACCATCCAACTGCCAGTCAACGGTTCGGGCAGTGCAGTAGGTTTCCAAAATCCTCTAAAACACATACCAAAATTCACCTAAATTATAATAACTGGCTCCGTCTATCGAGGCACCTTTTATCTCACACGATAGATATGTAGATTATTCTACATACTCAGTCAGCTCCAATGCATCAAATCATTCACATCATTCAAATACATCACAAAAATATCTCATCTCAATACCCTCTTCCTCTTCACCAGAGTCGGACACCCTTCAGAAACATGCATTTATTGATATCTCTCAGACCCTTTCGTTTGGAATTTTGTACAAACATAATACTCACTCACTTTGGAATTATTTTAATACAAGTCCAGAAAATTATATTATTTTAACTCAAATCAATGGATGAGCCTACGTTTAATTTGAAATGCCAGAGAACATTCCATTTCCAGATCACACTTAATATGCTGCAAGCTATATAGACATCTATCTAGATACAATTTGTGTAATATAATTTAATAGATAGTTTAGGTTGAGCGAGAATCATCCGCACGAAATAACATGCCTATGCAGCGGTGAATAGACACAAGCCCATCATCGACAGACACACCAGTCGGTTCTATCATCATCACAATGAATTGAACTTTGGACATTTCTATGAGCAGCTAACCTCTCTTAAACCAAAATGCAGTGGTATCTAAATGCTATATCTCGATTTCTATACCCCATTTGAGGTACCTACAACATGTATAGTTATGGGCAACACAACGTTTCTTTTTGTACCTCTATATACACGCGTTCGTTAGCCATCAAAGTTGAGCATTTAGGTTAAATTCCAAATACGTATATCCCATCCGCTCAATAATCAACATCACTATCATCTAAAATAGTCCGTTTCACCGAAACATATAACTAATTTGGACAACTGAAATTGAAATCTCTGAAACGCTAATGTGAATCCATCAAAAATGAAAAAAAAAATCGTTGGCGTTCTCATACGAAATAGGTTGGTTTGCGGGGACCCTGGGGTATAGCGTGGTGAAATGTGTCGCTGTTTTGGTTTGATATGGATAAACACTAGAGAGCAGTGTTTAAATTCTGTTAAAAGTTTTTATTCCGACACCTAGGGGGCTGTCAAGGCTCAAAAGAGATTTATTTGTTTCTTAGCAACATATCAGCATTTTTATGAGCAACACTTTACACCACCATTTAAGCCCTCAATTTTGTTCGTACTTCATTTGAGTGAACAATCGAATTTATATAAAGGTTTTGCTGCGTGAATGGCCGGTCTTTTTTGTGTTGTGTCTTGTGTGTATGTCAGGATAATTTGATAAAGCGTGTGTTAATCAATTAATAAAGGCTGTAAATGTTGCACGCGAACGAGCAACTATCGTACTTACTTTCATTAGAAATGGGTTTCATTTCGGTGTTTTTATTTTTGACTCGGTTTTTTTTTTGTTTTCGTTCCTGTGTTCATTTATGTCATTTTTAATTTGAAAACTTGAAAATATGTTCAAAATGTCATGATTAATGTTGAAAAGGGGCAATTTTTTACCAGCAACATTTTTGCTGTCTAAAGCAGTGTTAAGGAAGATGTACAGAAACATGTGCCGAATTTGTTTTAAAGTAAGTTAAAATTTGCATTGAAAAATCCTTAGCAACATGTTGCTTGAACTATGTTTCAAGGGAATACTAGTTAAGCAAAATACAAAGTGAACCCGATTAGAAGTAAAGACATCTAAGAAAAAATGAAGGGAAATATTAAACATCATGGTACTTTTATAATGTTTTTTTCTGCAACATGTTTCCAAAAGAGGCAGAATGCTGAGCACACAAGGCCAAAGATTATACATAACGCTTAAGCAAAGGGAACATGGAAAAACTTGTAAAATCAGAGACAAATGCACACACACGTTGCTGCAACATTTTGAGTAATTATTTTGGAACTGTTATTGCAAACAATAGACACATTGCCTGTTTTTTATGACATGATAGATCAGTATCCGACTACGCAACATAAACTGTTGCTTGCATCATGAATACAATTTTTTTACTAAATTGTAAGCTTATTTTAAACAAGCGACCATTTTAACT
Source organism: Sphaerophoria taeniata (assembly GCA_943590905.1). Classification (NCBI taxonomy): domain Eukaryota; kingdom Metazoa; phylum Arthropoda; class Insecta; order Diptera; family Syrphidae; genus Sphaerophoria; species Sphaerophoria taeniata. The sequence continues at coordinate 270,007,632 of OX016540.1, forward strand.
AAATGACAGCCGTTGCAATACTCCAATTCAATGTCCCTGTTTAATTACAGCCAAATAAACATGTCGCGGCAACATTTCGAGTAGAGTGGTATTACTAAGAAATGTCTTTCATATTTTATGATAAAATAAAAAACAATTTTGGCAACAAGTTACTGTCGATGAATGTTGAAACATAAAATGTTGCTAAGGTTACAAAAATTAAATGTTCAACTAAGCTGAAGCTTATTGAAATCAGCATTACAACCCTCCACATCCCTTGCAACATTATTGTGAACTTTTTTATTGTTTTCAAGTCAGGTAAATGTTGCTGCAACATGTTTCCAAGTAAATTTTTGTATTAAAAACGTTGTTAATTAAATTTGTCGGCAAAATGCTTCACAGCATTTTTAATATTTGTGTATTTTCTTTGTTTCCTTTCCTTGAAGGATTAAATAAAAGTACCGCCAACTCAAGAACTCAAAACAAAAGCCCCGTTCAAAAGGCATAAAAACAAATAAATAATATTTTCTTTATTTTTAACTCTGAACTTTCCCACATCCCGTTTAATTAATATTATTCATTCCCCAACTCCTTTTGGCAAACAACCATCATCATCATCATCGGTTAAAAGGACAAAACTCTTACCTTTTAAAAGCTGGCCCCTCGTCCCTCCTCTTCAAAACACAACGAAAAAAATGCCTAAAATCAACCTGATCCAAGGAATACAATTTAAGTATAGAAATAAAGTAGGTACCTTAACTTTAGCTCTGCCCTTCTGCCCAAACATACATATTTATTTATAAACGAATTTCTTTTTCGTGTTTTAGTTTTTTATGAATTATTTATAAATTTATTACATTAATGGAAAAGGCGGCTCGGGCTTGTTTTGGGGCTTTTCGTTTTTTTTTCGATTGTACCTGGTTTCCGTAACTTATTCCCTTTTGGGCTTGAATCGTTCTCGATGGGTTGGCGGCATGTTTATTACGAGTACATAAAGGAGTATGGGTATTCCTTCAAGGATGAATGAGCAATAGAAGGAAGGATGTGGTTGTTTATGTATTTGGTGAATATTTTGTGTACCTATTTGTAACTAAATCCGTATCAGAACGGCACCGGAGGAGGAAGGGAAATTTTGTGTTCTCTTGGCCAAAACACAACATTCTAATGACAAATCGATTCAAATTGAATTCACTGAATTATTGATTATTCCAAAAGTAATCACTTTGTAAACGCAGTTCTCAACTAAGACAAGGATATGACAAAAATACAAAAATTCAATTCTTCAACTCGGCCTACCTTTTTTGTGCTTATCAATGCTGGTCACACAATATTTTTAAGGTCCTTTTTGAATCCTCCAAGGGGGAAGGGGGAACGACCTATAAATATGAAATGGGACGGGATAACCGAAAAGTATCCCAAAAAGGGATGAATTTATATCCCTCCTTAATGCACGTAAAATCCAACCGACCGACCCAGCCGAACAAGCAAAAACAGGAGATATTATTAAATCTAGTAGATAAAGTGATATAAGGGCGGGCATCCGTTCTGTGCTCGTTTCTGTTGTTGTTTTGCCAGCTCCCCAAAAATGATGACGACAAAAGATGAGAAGGCCTCGTCATAGTCTCATAAGCAAATAGATTACGTGGAAATGTGTCACTTATATTTTCCATGGGTTTATTGCTGCAAAGCACTGGAACTGGAGCCAGAATCAGCTTCGGCACACACCCAAGCAAAAAAGCAATTTCTATTACGGACAAGCGTAACAAATTATGATGATCACACACAAGAAATGGCTCCGGTGCCAAAATAGTGGGTGGGCCTTGTCCTGTCCAACTATTGCTGATCTGATGTGCTATTATGCTGTATCGTGCGGGGGACTTATAGACCCCAGCGATACATGGAATTTTGTATTGTTATGATTTAATATTAATTTATTTATTCTATTTCTGTTTTTGTGTTCAGTGTCCAGTGTTCGGATGTGATGATGAGAGTGTTTGTGTTCCAATGAAACACACAAAAAGTATCTATTGACCGACACCTTGTACATCTACTAATTCTATGGATGATATGTTTATTGAAGTTTCGTTTCGTTTCGATATTCAAGGCAAGGCGAGAGCTATTTCTGTTTGACTTGACTTTGTTTCTGTTTTTTGATAAATTATTGTCATCACGTTTCGCCAATTGAGTGAGATACATTTTATTTTTGCAGAAAAAGTGCAAAAAAGAAAAGGAAATTCCTGCATCTTATTTGAAATGTAAATTTCTGTGACTTTTATGAGTTATTTCTTGTTTTTATATATTTTGTTTTCTGAACGATAAAAAAGCGACAAAGAGAACGTTTTGTTTGATGTTTTTCGGCTTAATTGATGTTCGGACAAATGGAAATATTTTGTTTATGATTTTTTTTTTTCAACATGTTGAATGATAATTTGAATGCATATTGATACAAAAATTCAAAGGAAAGTCATAGATTTATTGCTTCATTTAATTTGGGTACGTCTAAATACTTACTGGCTTCTTAAAAGGGGCGCTACAGTGGGGCCCAGATCATCGCCTCATCCGTAAAGCGTTTTCAGATAATTTTTTCTATGGCTTGCCATCTACAGCTTCACAAGCAAAGTTAGTTTAGGCGTCCTACCATTTAAAGGGTCTACAACGGAACTTGGAGGTATTGTGCACCATACTGCTTGATATAAAAATCCTCAAAATCCATAACTTCAATTTCAATTGTTAATCAAGGCTCTGCGCCGGTCGTGGGTTATTGGAGTCCTACTCGTGCCCATAGGTTTTATTTCATCTTTCACGGGCACTGCCTCTTGCTAAGACCTGACAAAACTTCCAAGAGTATCAATCTGTCATGAAAAAGTGCTTCTCAACTTTGCCTTTCGGAATCGGCGTTAAATTGTAGGTCCCCTCAATTCTTCATACGCACTCAGAGAATTGTTGATGAGAGTAAGCCTACTTGGCTCTTCAAGAGCTGTCGTGCCACTTTTTTTTAGGTTTGAATTTGACATGGGTTTCCAAAGTGAAAATTGGAACACTTGGCAGTTCAAATGACATTAAAACATGAAAATTGTATAATTTTGACTACATTTTCCAGAAATCTTAGATGTCGAAGAAACTCTTCTTTTAAAATAGAAAGTTACTAATCAGTAAAAATTCAAATTGACTGGCCTTGGGTCACATCCAAACATTTACTAGGAAATCCACTTTCTCGTCTACGATTTTTTTGTGTTTTAAGCCTCTCATAATTAAAATTATGATTAATTTGATCTCAGCTCATAAATAAGAAATCGATGAAAAAGGCGAAATTCATCACGACATCAATATCCCAGCTATTAAGACATTTATAACATGAATCGTTAAAAGTTTATGACTCAAAGGGTATTACAGCAATCTGAATTTCAAGGCGACGACGATGCACGATTGGAAAGAAGATGTGAAAGTTGTTTTTTGTCATAATTTTGACAACAACCGAAAACGGTGACTTTTTAGCCCTTAAAATGTCAAATAAAAGATTGTTGTCTCTAGGCAAAAAACACACAAATTCAATGTTGTAAACACTCATCGGTTTATGCACCTACTTTATTTATGACACAATCAAGCTGTGTGAGACTGTACAGTAAATTTTCGTCAGGGCATGATAATTTGCATGAGGTTCAGTCTACGGAAAAGCGTTGGAGTTGAAATTTTACGTATTTGGTTAAGAAGAAGTCTCCGACGGGCGATGTCACCATAATTCTTATTTGATTAACAGACCCACTAAAGATGAGATGTAATCACTCTTCTTCTTTTGTTTTCACCCAAGATGAGCCTAAAATGCAAAGGTCTTGTCGATCATTGACTGAATTTGCTGTCGAAATCACTAGCAACAATGTTGAAGTACTAAAATGGTCTTTATGGCAATCGACAACTCAGACTGAGTTTAGTAAGCAAGTGTCTAAAAATGCTTTCAAGCATCCCACTTTAAGTTAGTTTAAGTTAAGAATGTTGCTAGTAGATTATATCTGCAACATTCCTCAGAACATAACATTTCGTGTTACAGTCTTATAGTATTAAATTATTTTCACATGAATCCAACTTTCTTATTGCAAATGTTGCTCACAATTCTCCTGCAACATTTGCCAGTAAAATCTATTTCCGATCCATTTATTTAACAACTCCACCAGCCTCATTCAGCACCAACCAATTCAAGCACATAAAACGACTTCAATCAACCGCTAATACACTTGTTGACACACTTTCAACAATGTTGTCTACATTCGTGTTGCACACCTATTACAATGGTTTCTATATGACCCCATTATCATAATTTTAAATTTTTGTTGCTCATCAAAAACCAACAAAACAAAACAAGCCAATGATTGGCAATATTCGTCCCATCATTCGGCGATCCCGCATTTATGGGTCATTATTTGCAAAAAACAATTATTACATACTGCTTGTCCGGCGGGAAAAGTGCATTTTTATTTGATGACTCGGGGTGAAGATATGTCCTCGTTTAGTCTGACCGCTATTAAAATTGGGAATTGCGTTGATTGGCAATATAGGCAACCATCATCTCAACAGATGGGGTAGCCCAAAGTGCCATAGATATTGGTGATGAGTCCGGACCCCCTTTGCACTTTTACGGAAAATGTCTGATAGAAATGGTGTTCTACTCGCTGGATGCATTTTTATGACTGCTGCAATTGCTGACAATGGCTTTATTGCTGCGAGTCATTTGGTCAGATATTTGTCGATACAGAGATAGTGGGACGGACATATAGCTATGAGAAAGAGAGTTAACGAAGAATTTTAGTGGACTTCACGGCACTTATAGACGTCGCTGAGGGGCGAGCTAGAACTCGATTCCCACTTCTCGACAAGATACATGGAAATCTGCCACAAAGAATAACCCACAATACTGACCACTTTGCGAACGATGTAGGTCCTTTTTTCGAAAGTTCTCTGATTTTCTCTCTGAAATGGCAACACGAACAAGCAAAGAATAGAGGTGCCGCTCAAGTGCTGAGTTTCACAGGGTGCCTCCAAACTCATTAATCCTTGCAGGATTCATACAAAACTGAGCTGCAAAGCTTCGCAAGGGTCATCTCGGCACCTCGATTTGTAAAATCCTTACATTTTTGCGCGGATTGCGAATTTGTGACCTCATTGGACTTTTTCTTTAAGATAATGAGGCTAGGAACAAATTTTCGGTCAACAGAGGGCGGCGACGTTCGGCCTAGCAGCCAACGGACTTAACCACTAACTACGGGCAACTGCCAATTCAATCCAAATTCAAACCTATTCGTCAAAAAAGTGATTATGAAAAATGTTTAAATTCAAGCAATTACGGGTGCAACATCAAACTGTCGGATTGCCAAAGCATCTTGCTTTGTTGAATGCATCAAATCTTGGTTATTTAAAATAAAGAAATTGGAAGAGAGTTCAAATTACTTTCCCATACATTAGGGATAGCGGGTGCAACAAGTGAAAAATTTGTGAAAAGCGGGTGCAACAAACAACGCCTGTTTGCACAATCAATTTTACTCCAAAGATTAAGTGAATTTTTGATCAAATTTATAATAAGTAAAGCGGAAACATAATAAATAAGGCAATACGTTGCCATTTTCCAGTTCCTTAAAATTGCTCAAAACTTTAATATACCAAAATCCCTATAAATTTCCACGCCCAATATCTCTTAAAGTCGCAAAATATTGAGGTCACATTGATCCGCTTTTTTTCCAATTTATTTCATGCAAAATGTCTAAAATAAAAACAAAAGAGGAAGAATCCGGCAACTTCCAATGTTTATAAACATTCTCTCCCAAGTTCAATTTATTAAAGGTAATTTCATAAAATTAATGACATAAACAACAAGTTAGTATATTTTCATATAAAATTTATTTACCATGGAATTGTGTTTCTTTTCGCTTGATTTTCTTCTTTTTTTTCGCTTTACATTTCGATTTTCTCATCCTGAACCAGGAAGCATGTCCATGTAGAAAACACAAACACAGTTGTTGTTTTTTTTCTCCTCAAAGAAAATAGGGAATATCCCTCAAGTTTTCCTCTTTTTATGTTGGTATTTCGTCAATTTTCGTTTCACACCACTACCCAAAAACAAACACACACACACACTCCCAAACAATCAGAAAAAAAAACCGAAACTAAAAAAGCTGCTTTTCTTTAACAATTTCGTTAGATGATGGAATTTTGTTATTTTTTTTCTAACTGTCTACTTTTCTATACCCTGGCACTCTTGGCTGGCCCTGGCACCCTAGAAAATAACTTAATTCATCTTACTCTTTTGGATTCGATGATTTTAAGCGCCTGCGTTATATGAAAACCAATCGCATCAAAGCACCCCATTAAACTTTACTCCACTTCTACGAAAACGACACACGAGAATATTGCGACGACGACGACGGATGGCAAGACAAGTAGAAGTATGATAATAATAGAGGTAGTATAGAAAATAGCCCAAAACCGTTCCTATAACGTCCCTCGCTATATTGCCCGTAAGCTATAGTCTTCGTCCTTGCAGTCGTCACATAGCCATCATCATCATAATCATCTTCATCAACATCATCATCGGGGTTGTCGTTATTATCGCCCGTCCGTCGTCGTCCTTACAGTCCGGCTTGAGCTTTCTTTTTTCATTTTGAAGAATCAGGAAAAAAATCAGACGTTTTTTATACTCACCTCCTCCTCGGCTGCTGCCCTGAACATCATAATCATCTTCCCAGCTCCATCAGCTCTTCAATCCGGTTGTCGGTCCTTTTATGGCAGAGCAAATGACTTTATATGCGAGTCCTGAGGATAAGTTTATAGGATGTCTATATTGTTTTTGTCTACCCTGCCCCTTTCCCCCCTTTTTATGCACACAGACAAACATTAAGGATATCTTTCTTCTTCCGACTTGGGTTGGGTGGTGTGTTAGATTGTGCGGATGTGGTATGAAAAACCAGCAGGTGTAAGTATAGGTTGATCCTTCATTCATGCTTCAAACGACACACCGACCGACCTGGATATGTCTGTGTGAGATGGAGACTGACTCACACGCAAAACGTCATTCATTCGCTTCGTCCGTCCATCGTCCTTGTCGTCATCATCATCATAAAAGCAGAAAGAATGGAATAGTTGTTATCCTGATGCGATATGGTGAGAAATTTCCTGGCACAAGGATATTAAGAACAAACCCCTTTCCCTCCCTAGAAAACACACACACAGACGAGCAGAATAGTTTGGCATGTTATAGAAAAGAAGGATCCTTGAAATCTGACAATATACATCCTTTTTTTTGTTGAGGAGCGAAAAGCTTGCCTCACACAGTAGAGCGCACAGTTCGCTTCAATTTGAAAAGTACATAAAGTCCTTCCTTGCATCTTATGTAGTTAAATAGGGTTCATAGGGTGGTGTTGTTGCTGGTTTTTTTTGGAACTGCAAAAAAAAAGAAGCTTGAGTGAATAGGATCCTTCTTTGTTGAACTCCTATCAAAAACGAGAAAAATAAAAATTGCAAACGAACAACACAAAAAAAAGGACATCTTTGTCCAACTTGGCTTCGCCGCCATATCCTATTTTTCACAAAAAAAAAAGAAGAGCATTTTATCCTTCTTCGTCTATTTACAATTTTTCTTAAGAAATAGCTAAAAAAAAGGACGAATCTGCGCATAGTTTTCCTTATCTGAAGATTCTCACACACTCATAGAAATGTTGTGCATTTTTCATTTGGTTTTTCTTCTACTTTTTTTTTGTGTGCTTTGAAGCCATGTAACAAAAAAAAAAGTGAAGTAAGGATGCATATTGGCCAAACGCATGAAATTTTGAAAAGGACATGCACATAAGGACCATATGGTGTGGGCTAAAAATTGTCATTGCAATGGAAACTTTCTTCATTTTTCTTTCTTCTATTTTGAAAAAAAATTGTGGGTGGGCGATTTATAAATATTTTCTGCACAAAATGCCAATAAGGATTCTTATTTGGCTTCCTTTTTGTTATTCCGAAGTTTTTTTTTGCTGTTGTCAAGTTTCTTCTTGTTATTTCCAAGTTTGTTTGCAAGAAAACATCATAAGATAGTAAATTGTGTGCGCAGAAATAGTTTCCAATATCCTTGATGGTTTAGGATCCTTTTAAGTTGGATGACAACGATATGGCAGAGGAAGACGATGACTTGAGGAAAAATATTTATCTTAGAATTTCTAAAGGAAAGATCTTTTCTGCTTTTTGCTTCTTTGTTGGTGAAATAGAAAGAGATACTCATTTAAATGTAATGAATATAAATTTTCTTGCAGTTTTCATTCAATACTTTGTTGGGAGGTTTATGGCTAACGGACATCCTGGATTTTATTGTATGGGTTTTTGGTTTGTTGTTTTTAGAAAATGAATGAATATTGGAACACAATAGGAGTGACCTTTGATTTTGAAAACAATCGAGTTAAGCGTTTTATTTCAAACGGATCTTTAAAAATTGCTATTTCTATATCCAAGGCTATGAAAGGTCAAAAAGGGTATATAAAGGGCAATGATTGGGAGACAATTTTTGGCGTCATAATTTTTTCTGATGGTCTTAGGACATGAAAATGTAAAAAAAGACCATTCTCGTTGTCTTCGAGATCTGTTCGAAAAAATTAAAATTTATTGAATTTGCCACAAATTTTCCCTTAAACATTGTTTCGATATCTTGTACAGTTTTCGAGATATTGATATTGTAGAAAAAAATGATATTTTGTCTCATTTTGCGTTTTGAAGATCTAATTTATTGACATTTGAAGTTGAAGTAGATGAATTGTAAGCTCTAAGCTTGCAAAAAAGTATCAGTTGGGAGGTGAAAATACAAAAAAGTCCATGCTCGTAGCCTTCTTCGGTTCGAAAGGAAATCCTTTTTTGGATTTCCGCTGATATTTTGGAAACCCCAAGTTTGAGCTTATAGATCTGACAGAATTGAAGTTGATTGAATTTTCCACAGATTTCACCTCAATAAATTTTTCAATATCTTGTATAGTTTTCGACATATTGATACTCTAAAAACATACTTTTTTGCCTCATTTTGTATTGAAGGTAGTTTCAAAGTAGACCAATTCTAAACTGTTGGCTTGCAAAGAAGTATCAGTTAGAAGGTGAAAATATAAAAAGGCCACATAGCCTTCGAGTCAAAGAAAGAGGAGAGAGGGTGTTTGAAACTCCCCTCTTTTGTATTTTATCTTATATCTGGAAAACCACATGTTCTAGATACTTGATTTGTTTTACAAAAATAAAGTTGATTGAATTTGCCACACATTTTGCCTTAATAAATTTTTCTATATCTTGTACAGTTTTTGAGATATTTATAATCTAGAAAAAAAAAACTATTTTTGCGTTATTTCAGAAGTTTAAGCAATTTTTCATGTTTTTTGTAATACTGTCTAGAGGCCTCTTTTGCTAGTGCTGAAAATTATTCTGACTAATCACTTATAAGAAAAATTACACTACACAATGGCAAAATAAACATAACACTTCCTGAACTTCGAACAAAAACTAATTTCGCAAATCTTATCAGCAAAACTGCTCACGTAGAGTCTAATTTCTGCCATGTTTCTAGATAGAGACTATTAGATAGTAGTTTTTGCTCGAAAGAACAAAAACTGTTCAGCTGATTACCAGAAGCTGTGGAATGTCATAGATTTGCTGATTTCAATTCCACAAGATAAGATAACGAAAACGATATCTCTCTTCGACTTCCCTCTCATGTTATTCCAATTAAAATAGTTTTCAAAATGAATTATGTTCCGACGCAAACAATGTCTGCACGAATAGTCACAAAAGATTGAAAAAAATTATCAATCATGTTGCTCGTACAAACGAATTCATGAATCTCAAGTTTAACCTAGTCGAAGAGGCGCCCCACTAAATGGCGTGATTAAAATCTTGAAACGAGAAAAAAAATCAACTTGAATCCGAACTCGAACTCCGATTAAACAACAGAATGAAGAAATGATTACAATTAAAAATTAATAAACGTAAGAAAAATAATTAAAAAAAAAGAGGAAAAAGTAATAATGAACAGATATAAAACAGACTTAAATTGAGGCGGCCGTGCGTCGTCGTGGCGCGCCCACCTACCTACCTACCTACCTCCATCAAGGCTCATAACATTACTATAAGGCCAACGGCGTTATGACGAACGTTCGGATGGTCAGTTTGCCCCTGCAGATACCACATCTAGATACCAGAAAGATACAAGATTAAATAATAAATCTGACGGTTCTGGTGTTTTATTTCTTTTTTTTCGGAATCGGAATGGAATCCAACTCTAACCGAGAAACAAATCATCAAAAATGAGAAACTAAATGCTTATGGAAATATGAAAAGCCAAAGCCAAAGCCATTAAATTAATTAAAAAACTTTTAAAACACCACAAAAATAAAATATACCTCTCTGTCTTCTTCTTCTTCTTCTTGTTTTCATCAAAAAAACAAAAAAACAAAAATTACAATAAATAAACTGAAACGAATTATAATTTAAGAAAAAAGCAAAAAAAAAAATCCGAGAATGTATAATCCAGAAGAATGGATATTATGAGATATGTGTTCATTTCGGAGAAGTGACTTTTAAGCATATAGATAGTTGATACCTTCAACCCAACAACAACAACAAAAATAAAAGAGAAAATGAAATAGAAGCCAAAACATAATTAAAATTCCACAAAATTCAAGCGACGAAATAAAATGAATTCCATAGAACATATTTTCGAAAATTAAAGAATTCTTCAACACACCAAAATTTATATACCTACATCCGAATGTATGTTTTCTACAAATGCTATATGGGGAAGCAATATCTAACCATATACGAGATAAGATACATTTTGTATCTAGAGAGAAAATGAGGAATGTTGGGGCATAGAAATAATATCTTTGCCAGGTCCTTTATATTGAATTCGAGCGCAAGCATATGTGGAAAATTGCCTTTTTTTCTAGGTTTTGTAAGTTTTGTTGTTTCAGATGGAAATGTCTTTATATAGGTTTTTGCTGGTATTTGGCTGGGGTACGGTTGTGATTGATGTTTGTTTCATAACTTTAATTTAAATGAGGGGCACATTCGAATGGGGCGAGAAATATTTTAAATAAAACAGATATTTTGGGTTTGAAGTTTTCCTAACATTGAAATTTATTTTTTGATTTAATTTAAAGTTTGTATATCGCAAATACAAAAACAAACGCACAACTTCTGGCGGGGATCGTCTTTAAGATTTCGGACGGATTTTAGACGGTTTGCGTTGTTCCGTAACCAAATTGGGGATAGATTGAAATTTCCTGTCCAGGTAAAAAATAAAAGCTTGGGAAAAGGGTTCTTCGCATTATTTAATGAATTTTGACATTTACTTAACATTTTCCCTTGATCTCAATGGACCAGTAGGCCCCCGTGTATGCAACAGCTCACGCTGTGCACACCCCTTATCACCTAACATTTCACCTTTAACTGCGCACTGAAACGGTACAAAACAAACTTTGATATCCCAAACAATAATTTCTTGATAATTTTCCCACGCTATTTAAGTCGGCCGCCGTAGTATTGGTTTGTTCGATAAAAGTTCTATAGGCCGCCAGTAATTCTTTGCTTCTTAAACGATAAAACGGTGTAACGTTTTTTGTTTGTACCGTTAGAATTCTAGGATTGGTGATGCATTGAAGGCGTAAGGCTCATTAGAAGCCTTAAAAGACGGTTTCCTTGCTGTTAAAACATGGAGCTACTGTAGTATTAGTTCTCAGATGTTTGTGAAATTGTCAAACAAGGTTTTTATATATAGTCCGGGACAGTACAGTTGCTTTCTTACCTTCCCAAGCATAAACAAACAAAACAATAGCTTTATGGTAGATTGGATATAGCTAGTGATTATTTGCACTCCAAAATTGTTCTTCTAAGCACCCAAGTCCAGTATCCATAGGTGAATACTTCAGATAATACTATCATCAAATACAGCAGAAATTTTTAAGTAATTGCAAGATTTTTCTGTTTAAAGAGCCTTAAAAGTCCGAAGAAGGTTCAGTTGACTTTGAGAATCCGGAAAACATTTCGGAATCGATAAAATTAATTATGGTATCAAAAAGTGCTCGAAGGAAAAAATAAACGAAATACACACAAATCGAACCATTCAACAATAATTACAGAGCATATCTTTTAGTTTCCCCGAAACCTCTACTTCAAAAACCCACCCCATGCAGTCGGTCGCCCAATGTCTGCTAACAGAAAGTATTCATGGCTTTGCCTCCCCATTTCTGTCTGTGTTGAATAAAATTCGCCATGGTGGTAGTTTAACTGCTTGTAGGCCACCAAACATTTTTACGATATTATACGAAAACGATTTACTTTACGATATTTATGGCCCATGATGAGCTTTTATGGCGTTCAGTAAAAGAATTTGTATTTTCGAAATCCTAGCATTTCCTTGAAATCCTCAAAAAAACACAACAGATATGTTTATCGTTTGAACCGGGTCAACAGCCGGTTCCGGGTCTAGGATGAGAAGAGAAAACATCAAACGACACAGAAGAAAAAGGGTGATTTTTGAGTGAAACAGATTGTTGATGTCAACCATATGCCATTTGGATGGCTTCAAAACAAAACTTTCGGAAAAAGGATAAACCCAACCATCAAACGCCGAGGACATTTTCACTCCTCACAAAACAGTAAATGAAATGCGGGAAGTAATAACTGTTATTTTTATTAAAAACAATAAACACTTTTTGGTGTTTTCTTCTTCTGCTTTCTACGTTCTACCCAATCTGGCCTTGTTTTTCAAATTGGGGTTCCAGGAGTGTGTCGTAAGACATTGATGTTGGTAATGGTGTTGATGGCAATGACTTGTGACTTTTTTTGAGAGTGCTTTCAGAACCAAGTCAAGGTTAACGACCCATTATTATTTAACTGTTTTTAAAGGACAAGTTTTTCGGAAAATATGCCTCTCTGAAAAACGGGATCAAGCGACATATTGTTTTGACTTTTTTACTTAATCCTTCTGTAGTTCTTGATGATATTTTATCAACCCAAAACCCATTTTGCTGATACTGACCAACGAATGTTGCAAAAAGAGAATGATACCGCGGTAGTGTTGAAAAGTCCATTTCTCGTTGCGACTCTCTGAACTCATTTCCACAGCTTGACCATACCAAAAGAAGGACCACCAAAAGTGGTTGCACTGATTCCGTATATGAAGGTAGGTTTTGCCTATCTCGCGAATGCATACAACATACCGTTATATCAGCTTTGTGTATTGTGAAAACACTACGCTCTCGCACACACCATTTCACGTAACATTAATTCTGTGATTTATGAGGGTCACGTGACCGTCAAACGGACGAGTGCCCAAAAGTCCCAAAAAAAAAAAAAATTAACGGAAAGGAGAATGTATACAAAAAGGATAATAATAAAAGAAGGGGAAAGAGAAATGTGTGGTCGGTCGATATTTTTAATTCGCCACATGCATAAGGGACACGGGTGATACCTTTTTGCCTATTGTTGTATGGCTTTCAGCGGGCGGGCACACATTGAGATGTGCCAAAAGTGAAGCTATACACACAGTGGCGGGTGATTTAATGAAAGTGATTTTTTGTTGTTGTTGTTGGCGGGGGTCATTGGTTAATGTCGATATTAATAGTCTGCTGAGCACTCAGAAATGATTTAATGGAGATTCTTATTGTTATGAAAATTTAAGGGAAATGGAAGGTGTTTGAAGGAAAATATAATACCTGGGGTCCGAAAAAGCGGCGGTGAGATGCCTAAATCGACTGGGGAACTAGACAACTTCAACTCATGGAACGGAGAAAATTGCGTGAATTATTTAACGTTAGTTTGCACGGACAGAGAACCTTAAAAGTTAATTGAAGGGTTCTTCACTTTATTTAATGAATTTTGACATTAATTGATTTTTTATTTTCCAATGCGCATTGAAAATTTTCAAAACAAACTTTGATATCAATAACAAAAAGAACTTGGTAATTTTCCCACGCTCGTTAAGCCGGCCGCCGTAGTATTGGTTCGTTCGATGAGAGTTCTACAGACCGCCTCTTCTTCTTTGCCTCTTGTCCAATAAAACACAGTAACAGTTTTTGTTGTACCGTTGGAATTCAAGGATTTATGTTGAATTGAAGTTGTAAAGTTCATTGGAAGCCTTCAAAAAGAGTTTCTCTGCTGTTTGTACATGCAGATGCCGTAGTTTAGCTGTCAGATGTCAGTGTTATAGTCCAAAAGGGTATTTTCTATATAGTCTGGGACAGTACAGTTACTTTATTACCTTCCCAAGCATTAATAAATACAAATTTCAAACGAAAGCTTTATCGCTTCAATCAGTGCTGATGAAATGAATAATTTTAACGAAACCAGACCCTGTCTTCCTCTATTGAACTGACAGTTTTCAACACCTAAAGAGTCCATTCTAATCAATTCATTCTTCCACTCTTTATCACTCTTTCTGCTTTCAAAATAAAGAAAAACATGAAACGCCCCAAATTTATTTAGAACTTTATTTTATGTCTAAATTGACAACACATATACACAATATCGCACCTAATATCCATTCAAAAAATCACCTTAGTGAAATTTCCGAAAACAAAGACCCCCATTTCACCAATCAAAAACCAATAAAAAAAAGTTCCCAATTTTCAATGGACAAAAAAAACCGACAACAATGCAAAACAAATAAAGTGTGATTTTAAATTGGCTGCCCTCGCTCACTCAACCGTCATGTCATGTCATTCATTTATTGTACCCCCCGCACTTTCGCCCCTCCTCCAAAATAAATAAATGCCGCAGATATACAATATCTCCGATCCGTGCATTTTGGACGTCTCCATTTTTGCTGACTGACTTTCCATATAACAAACCACTCACCGAATCCGAAAATACCGTTCGCAAGTCCATATAGACGAGTTCAGTGTAGGTCGATATATTGAGGTGGGTATGGTGGCGATTCCCGCATCATTGATTTCGCTATACGTGTAGTTTGGTATATACGCGCCCAACAAACAAATTCAAATATCCGCTGCCGCCACTGCATTTTTCAAACGAAACGCAAAACAGAACAATGGTGCTGGTGCTGGCCTGATGGTTGCGGCGCGTTCACACACAATAGCCAGAAGTGGTGCGGCCATCTCGGCAGCGGCGGTGAAGCGGTGTAACGACGAACGTTGCACAGTTGAATGCGTCGCAAATAATACCCCGTTTAGATATAGAAAAGTACGGCACACCGGAATAATGCTATATTTACTATTTCCACAACACCCTGTGCTCCGAATTGACAATAGAATCAAATGCGAATCCGAAATGAGAGAAAGATTTTAAGTGACCTTTTGAATGACACGTGCTAATTGAGAAAAGCGACGAACGGTGGTCCTTAGCCAGTGTCAAAAAATAAAATATTGTTCGTTAGTGTTGTAATTCGGGCAAATTAATAAAAAAAAAATCTGACATCTAGCAATGTCGTCATCATCGGTTTGTTGTGAGGTACAACCGAATGAAGGGGCGGTAGTGACGATGGTGGCTAAAATATAATCTTGATTGAAAGACCCGCAGCACACTATAGTTGTTGTTGGTGCTTTCGAAGCTACTCCACACCTTGCCGCAAGAGACAATGTGTCACATGTGGTGACATATCGTATTGCAGAGATCATTGCGCGAACGTGGTGGTTGAGTAAGACGTGTGTGTCTTTGTGTTTGTGCAAATGAAACTGGAATTGAAACCTTCCTTTGGCAACATGTTGATCGGCAATCTCTTGGACACATCAACAACATTGAACATCGGACAAAATGCAAAATATTTGCTTAACTTGGGGCATCAGCAGGGTCTCAAGTCACCATACCACACGAATGGGACAAGATTTTGTGAGAAGACAAAAACAGAAGACACTCAATAAAAACAACACAGTGGCCAAGATTTTGTATTTCTTGCATGAAATTGTTTCATGTTTATGTTGAACCTCAAATGGCGCCCAATTGAGGATTTTGTTTTATTTAATGACGTAATCTTTTGACAGAAATAAAAAAAACACATTTTCGTCAACCAGACATCTTGATCTTAACTTAACAAAAAAAAAACAAAAACAAAATATAAACAAGCAAAGAATACAAAAAAAAAATGGCGCCCAACGTGAGTTTTTTTTTTGCTGATATTTTGTTCTTTTCAAACTAAAAATATTCATAGTCTAAGGCTTAGAAGAACAATCTAAAGAATAAAATTGAAAAATTTGATACGGAAGTGGCGCCCCATCTAAGTACTCTTTTTTCTCCTAATTGTGTCCCTAACGATTTCAAGTTCAGTTAAGTGGCGCCCAACATAGGAGATTTGTTACTTTAAAAACAGCCTTTTTCGCTATTGAAGTGGACCGAAATATCTGATTTTCGTCTAAAAACAACGTCACTTCGTGCCCACTGTCCGATAATGGATCTTCTGTACAACAAAGAGTGACACTATATCCCAAAAGTGATGCAGAGACCCATCACCATCAGCGCAGTAGGTATATTACAATATGGTCAGTGCGTATAATTTTATTGAAGGAAGAAAAAAAAAACATCGAAATAAAACCCCATCGACCAGTGTGTATCCGTATCCTGTTCCCACACACCTATTGCATTATTTTCGGAGTTGTTGGGTCTGCATAGTTTTTTGTTTGCTTATTTGTTTGTTCGTATAAGGTGTCTCGTGTCCATCCCAGACAATCTCTTTGAATGACTAATATACACATATAAGCAAATGACAGCCGCATATTACGAGACTGTGGCTAGCGTGTGTAGGTGGTGGCGCGGATTACCAACTGATCACTTTTGATGGCGACAATAAACTTAAGCATCTCCCCAATGGAGTAGTTAAGTGAGTTTTGAGAAGGCTTATTTATGTCTTTTTAAATGAAGTTTGTCGGATTGAAGGAGTTCATGAACCTGCAGTATAAAATTTGTTAATCAAAATTAGTATTTTGCAAAATGGCGCCCAACAGAAAACTCTTGATTTTTGAAAATTTAAATCAATTACTTGGTTTTAATTTAGTGGACTTAAAATTTGAAACAATACAGTAACGAAGGGCTTATAATTTGGTTTTGCCCCAAAATGGCGCCCAACGTGTGATCTAAGGTTCTGAAATCTCACTCTTAAATGTTCTATTTTCGATTTTCTTGACAGAAAAGGTTCCGTTTGTCTTCCGGTCGCCGGACCACGAGGTTTTAAACCAAAAAAGTGAATTTCACCAGCACCTCACAAGTTTCAGAAGTTGGGATATTCGAGTGAACACATGCGAAATGGTTTCCACGTCTGTCCTGTCTGTCTGTTCGCTTGTTCCGCCATTGAATAGAGTCCTCCTGCACTCTTTTGTTGTTGCAATATCTCCATGTTCCTTTCAGCCATACTGCACTCCAGCGGAGTTTCAACACGGAAAGAAAATGGGATTGGTTTAAAAATGAAATGGAAAAGCTTTTTCGGGGTTATGGAATAATGGCGAAAACCCTAATGTAATAATAAAAAAAAAACACAAGCCCTAGGGTTTCATTTCGAACTTTTATTTTCCTCCCTTTTTTTGTCATTGCACTTCCTCTGATGTTTTTTTTCGTTGTTTTGGTGCAAATGCAGCGAAATTGTTGCTTTTAGCTTGAGCCAACAAAGGATATTCCACAGGATAAAGGTTGGGTGTGTTGTTTTTTCGCTTTTGTTGTTCAACTTACTTTTTTTTTGCAAAGGATAGGATATACTCAGGGTACCATGTTTTTTTTGTGTTTTTCAAACACGAACTTAAACTTGCACATACGTCAGGCTAACAGCGGGCGCTAACGATGTCATGACAACGCAGACGAGTTAACGTTATTTGTTGGTGTTGTTTGGTGTAGTAAATATAAAAAAAGGTGTGTATTTGTGTGTGTGTGATTTTAAGCGAACCGAAAGGGTTGTTATGTTGTGTGTTGTTTAGGGGTTGGTTTTCCAATTTAAAGGTGTATCTAGATGCATTTATCAGAAAAGCTTGCAAGCAGCACACTTTAGTTTGCAGTTTTCGATTCTTTTTCTTTTTTTTTTTTTTGGTGAGGAGCGTTGATGTTGAAAAGTAGAAAGATTTATACATGTACACATTTTAAATTGGGGGATAAGATACCATGGGGATTAAAATGAAAGGAATTTCGTTGTTCTCGTTTAAAATTGGGGATATATGCAATCCATGGAATTCGTTTAATTATTTTTGAAATGAACTCTTTTAGTTTGGGGCTGTTCTGACATGTTTTAAAGTTTTAAATAAAATCACTTGTAGGAGAAAGTATGGCATGTACCCGCTTTGTTGTGCATTTTCCCTTTATTTCGATTTCGATTTCGAAAACAGCTGAACCGATTTTGGTCAAAATTCGCACTAAACATATTTTCAAAGAACGATCTAAGAAAATGATTAGGTCATCCGGTCTAACCGCGGTTTTCAATGTTTACGATGTTCTTGAAATAATCTGTGCCCAATTAATAAGATATGAGATTACCCTTGCAAATTTGCATTCCCAAGATTCCTCACAATCCTTACCTGATAAGAAAATAAATTGCACTCAAATTATGGGAGATATCAAATTCTCCAAGTTAATATACGTCCATCATACTTATATTTACTTGATAACCCCGCGCGTTATCCAATCATAACCTCAACTCAGAAGAAAACAAAAAAAAAAAATCTGACAGCTAGAACGAGTAAAATATCCCATCACATGACAAATGGCGCTAAGTAAGACATGTTGTCGTAAAAATGAATGACTCTGATTTTTCTATGACATTTGAAGACCATCCAAACCGAAGCAAAGATCCAATGTCTCTGATAACAATTGAGACACACACACATATGGACACAACAAACAAGAGTTAGCGGTGTGACGCTTATAGACGCAATAATTTATTTGACAATTCTCTATTGGAGTTTTGTGGCTTTGAAGTGAAGTTACACTCGTATATTGCACGTTACAAAACAAGGTCTTGAGAATATTGAAGACTAAAATTTAGCTTAGATATTGCATTTTAACAGACACTAAGGAAAATTTGCGAAGGACGAGAAAGAGGGGGGGGGGGGGGAGTGTAATGTAAATTGGCTGTGGTGCTCTTTCTCATATCTATATTTCGAAAAATGAATATGACTATGGACTGGTATTTATGGAGGAAAAATGACAACGACATTGGCGACGTGACAGTATGACAGAAGTTGAAAAAAAAAGAAAATACAAAATAAACGAACAACTAGATAAAATTGTTTCGGAAAAGTGACATTTGAAATGATTTATCACCCGCCATAGCGAAGCGATAAAAATATATTCTATACCTAGTCAGATACGATATTTCTGTTTTTAACTTATTTTACGTTTTACCTATACCTTATGCAATCATGTCGGGTGTAGGGTGTCTAATGGTGGCAAGTAGATATTTTTGTTGTGATTGGAAAATATAGAAAAATGTTGAGTTGATTTTTTTGTCTTCTTTCCTTTGAGATTAAATTTAAACAAAATTATATTTCAGGCATTTCCGAATCGATTTCTAATAGTCCACAGTATTTTCGACTAGATATCTTATTCATAGTCATGAGATTTGCCATTTTGGAAGACGTTAAAGGGACCAAATGCACTCATTCATCATTCACTGACAATCACCTCTATTAGACGGTTTGGAATGGAATCATAAGTTTTTTTTTTTTAAATAGTCAAGCGAAATCTCGTCCCAGGCATCACGGATAGGTCTCCTTGTCTTCAAATTGTCTACCGCCTTCATAAACTTTTCGAGATAGCCATGACCATACGTTTTCGATTATGTTCAAGTCCGGTAAATAGGGCGGCCATGGCAAAAGCTCTACGTCTTCTGATAAAATTCAGCTTTTGACAACCCTGGAAGTGTGGATGGGGGGCATTGTCTTGTTGGATTATCCAAGGCAGAGGACCAAAAATATTTTTCATCTTTGGAAATGACCGTTCCAACAAGCATTTGTAGCTGTTTTCGTTCATGTAGAAAGAAACTCCAATTCGATTTTACCATAGTAGGTGATAGCTCCCCACACTATGACACCTGATGTACGGCTGTGATGTTTTCCCAAAATTAGTTCCTCTTTTCTTAAATCATAGAAATAAAAGTTGAAACCATCGGGGTCGTCAAGGTTAAACTTTGTTTTATCCGAAAAATCAACGCGTTTCCATTGACTGCTCCAAGCGACCTGTTCTGTTGCAAAGTTCATTCGCATCTCCTTGTGTACTTGCTTTAGAACAGTTTTCTTCTCTGGATAGTACCATCTATTTATATTATCCTTCGGACTGTCGAAATACTGGCTGATACATACTCCGCTTTTGGACCTAACTTTAGTAGCTGGTTGAGTGGAAATTGAAGCAATACGTAGGATTAACCGCTTTTCTCGGGATGTTGTTGCTTGGGCAGTGCATCTTTTATGTTTTTTTCCATAGTTTTGAGGATCAGCAAGATAGTTGTTTACAACTGTCTTACTACTGTTCAGCTTCCTTGTTTGAGAGTCCCACTTTCTTGAAAGCATCGATTTGTCCTATTTCTGCCACTGTCAACGTCTTTCCGGAACCCATTTGTAACTCAAATTAATGAAAATATGTACCTACTCTCATGTAGTAAAATTTGCCGGGTTAAACAAATTCCAACAGGTATACAGAGCGAAAATCGGTTGAAAAATATGTGGCCTCATCCTATTGATTGGCAGTGTATCAACAGCATCAACAAAACATGATTGCATTAATTTTAAGCCGATCTGACACTTTTAATATTTTCCAAAAAAGTGTCATATTTTGTACTGTCACATTTGTAAATTCAAAGTCATTTTTTATAATTTTCCTGTAAAAGTCAAATTGTTTAACTATGTCCAACTTACAAAACGGAAACATATTGTTTTATTTAATCAGCTTACAACATTTTTGGTCCTCGGAGCCGGATTATTTGATGTTCAAAGTGAACGTTTCTGCTTGATCTCATACCGATCGGGGTGATGGGTGAATTTGATATCCGACAGACTAAATGTTTAGCTTTTACAAAAGCTAATCACAGGCCAATTTCATGTTATGAACCAAACAACTTTGATCGCAGACCAAGCAGGAGTGACACTAAATAAATTAATGGTCCAAAATGCGTAGTTATTCACTAATAAAGCGACAATCCTCGAAATGTGTATAAAGTCAAACATTTTTATCTGTTTTTCGTGTGTTTACATGAAGAACACACTTTTGCAAGTTGAAAATTTGTATTTGAGGCTACTTTAAATGGTTTCTTTATAAGGCCTTCTGAGTAAAAATTACTTTTTTCAAATGACATAGACTGCAAATATCTCTAAAACTATACAAGATATCGAAAATATTATTAAGGTAAAACTTGAAGAACATTTTATCACCTTTGTTTTGTTGAAGAAGTCATGGTGATCAGACGAACGGTTTCCGAAATATAAGCCAAAATATGAAAAAAGGAGAACTTCAAACATCTTCCTTCCAGTACCCATGTTCTGTAACTTCTCACATCGAGAAAATCATACCGAAAACAGTGTAAACGGAGCGTAACTAGTTTTTTTTGTATGAAATTTGACACAATTTGTTTCGATTTCCTATGTTTCTCGACTCCGAAAGTTTTCGACCGAGTTACAGAACATGGACCCAGGACACAAATCAATTTAAAAATCACTTCTAAAATTCATAGCTTTTAAGTGACACCCGTAAATGACATAAGTTCATTGAAAGGTTCTGTGTACCAAATTTGTTATTTGCCGACGGCCGATTTATATTTTCACAATAAGTCGTTATTGCCTTATCATCGTTTTGTTTGGCGGTTGTTTGGTGCAGATGGAGCCAAAAACTCCGTCAGGTCAATAGGTCACTTGTTTAATTTCATCTCATAAATAAATATTTCTACTGAATTGGCTTAGACCTACAATACTTAAAGACTTTTGTTTTCAAGCCCCCACATTTCACGGCAAAAAATTACAAGCTGACAAAAAAATAAATAATTAAAAATAATTTCCCCGCGCTCTAAATAAAATAGACAACCATAAACGATTAAATCTCTGTTTAAACACCTAAGACCAAAAACTACACCAATTAACCTCCCGCCATCTATTTGTGAATATTTTCACTTCATACAATTCACTTTATTCCCAAACAAACCTACCAAGATAGGGCTACGTACACCAGGGCCTATGCATGCCCATAACTGTATAAATCCCCTTCATTTTGTGTGCCATTCGACAAGAAAAAAAAACAACAAAACAAAAACAACTCATTACAAAATATCAAAATGGCAGGTTGGGTCTTAAATTAAGCCCACCTCTCTTGTTATAACCTCTCGCTTTAGATACAAGAAAAATTGAAATAAAAAGACTACAGAAAACAGATAGGTAGGTAGTACAACTCCTCCCCACCCATTCCTCAGCAAAATGTGCACTTTGTACTGCTGCTTTGCACAAGTGTATTTTTTTTATTTCTTTATAATTCGCATATCTATGAGGTGGTGCCGGTGGTGGTGGCTATACACAAAACCTATCTATTCTATGCCCACCTATGCCTGCTGCTTTTCTGCTGATGGAACGAACGGTTGTTGTATGTTATCTCATTTTCATTTATTTATTTCTCTTTTGAATTAATTCTCATCGTCATTTTTTTTGTGCTCCATCATTTCACACACTGTACTTTATACACACGGGCCACGGCTGCTGCTGCAAAGCAAAAGCTACAAGCTACAACGTCGCTTGTCTCGTCGCGGTCGTCTCGCATAACCGTATCTATCCATTTTTCTTTTTATTCATTCGCTGCTACTTGCTTGGAGGAAAAACAATTTTTTAAAGTGCGATGAAAGAACGAGAAAGACAGAGTGATGTTTGTGTGTTGCTCACAAAGTGCAGTTCCATTAGATTGTGCTAGGAAACTCTGTTTTTTTATTTGCATTTCTGTGGAAAGAGAAAAATAGTTTCGCTTAATACAAAGAACATGATGAAGAAAAATGCAATTTTCTTTTCTATTTCCTTGCAAATAAAAAAAAAAAAACTTTACCTCAACTCAGGGCAGGCAACTTCTCAATCCAACACACAACAAACTCACACAAAACCTACGTTACGATATAAAGACACAAACACACACTGCCACAAAATGTTATTCAGCACTTCAGACAGCTTTGCTTCAAGTTGAGAAAACATTTTGTTTTGTTTTTTTTTTTTTTTACTCAGGGGAAGTGGCTCACAAGAGTATGGGGTAAAATTTGTCTCACTGTATATTTGTATTTGTGTGTTGAGTGTTCAGCAAAAATAAAACATAAATTGAGGGGAAATTTGTTTGATTTAGTTCTCGTATCAGTCACTTGTAGACAACATGGCAGCACTAGATGTTATGAAGATTTATGTGAGAATTTTCGGGTTTTGATGGAATTTTATTATTTGTTTTTATTTTTTCGTTGTTTGGTGTTTTCTTTTGAATTTTTTTGTGTTTTTGATTTTATGAGTTTTCAGATCGAGAGACACCTTCAGGTATTAGCTTTAAAACTTTAATAGTAAATGAAGAAGGGCGGGCTTGATTGAAACCATTTTATTTGACGGGGACACATTATTTCTTTCGCAAATAGGGTAGTTAAATACTTAGTTATAATGTTCGCTGATAAATTAACAGAAAACTCCTAGAGACAGCTGCAAAAGAAGTTAGCTGAGCGCACTAGATGTATTTATTTAACTTTGAAATCGCCAGAAATATACGACCGGCCGGCGCGCGGCCGGGTGCTACCCTTGTAATTTTTTTTTCTCGAAGCGAAAAGTAGGTAACGTCTTTTTTATTTAATTAAAGATCTAAGAATGATCAAACACTACAGCGCCATTTAATTACTTCATACCTGTTGGTAGTGCTGGCATTTGACAGCTGTCAAACTCTGCTATCATTTGAAGTGTCATTTTATATATTGAATATTTGCCAATTACGACAATGGATCGCTATAAGTAATTGAACAAAACGTTCAAAGTTTTGAAACTTACTGCAAAAGATAGTTATTCAAAGGAATCTACTTTTCGCGCTTTATGGTGCGTCCACACGGCACCAACTTTGACTGCAACTTCTATTGAATTTTGTCTGCGCAACAGTCTGAGCACGATGATTAAATGCAAGTCCAAACAAAAGTCTGTACCTACTAGAAGTCTGTGCCATGTAGACCCATTACGCGATGCTTTAGATCGTCAAAATCGGCCATTATGCAAGAAATCAGTAAAATTTTGAGTTTTCCACGGACAGTTTCCGATCTCCTTCTCTCTCTCTCTTATCTCTGTATTGAAAGGTGTCATTTATGGCTGCTTTTTATTTCTTTTAAAGACAGCAATAAGCTTCAGAAGTACCTAAATTGTCAATTCAGAGTCGATTGATAACGGTTTTTTTGAAAATCATGACTTAGACGATAGGTTTGTGGTTCAATAAGAAGGATCAACAAGCTACACAACCTCAACAGTTTTGGCCCTGTGCTTATCTATGAAGTTTCTTTTTTAAGCAGTTTCGTATTTTAGCGACATCTTTTGATTACCAAGACCATAGATCATGCGGCTACGTTAGTTCATTTTCTGAAGCATGAGGTACAAGACCGAGTTTATGGGAATAATTTTCGAACTCTAGTCGCTTCAAAAATCAATTTTTGCTCAAATTATGGTTGATGTATCGCCCGAAAAGTTCGAAAAAGTGGATACTAAATTAAAAATCATCCAGTCATCCAACTAGACTTATTGCAGTGCACTGATTTTCTCGCTTCTGGCAACCGTCTTTCAACCCTCCTTCAAGCACATCCCAGAAATGGTTAGAAGGTTTCATGTTCGGGCTGTTAATAATCCAATCCAAGTTATCTTGAACAGACTTGGTCTTGGCCCTTTTTTCCACTGGGCTTTCAATTTGGCAACCGGTCGTCGTCGTTGCCGACAAGAATCCACCACTTAATAGCTAACAAATTTCTCTGATGATGTCAAACTGTTGACATATCAGATTTTCAGTATAGAAGAAACTTCTCTAGTCAGTCTTAGCTCAACATTCGTGAAGTAAGGAACTTCTTATTGATGATGTTGACGTCACTCTGACTCTACCACACCATAAACCTTAATATATCTGACCATTTGTTGAGATTGGCCGTCAATTCGCCTGAGTGCTGTCAGTGCTTCGAGAATTTCGAAGCACTAAATGTTGGTTATCTTCGCAAAAGCTATTCTGCTCCGTTCTACTTGCCTGCAGATTGACACTAACAAAGAAGCCAAATAATGGATGTTTCTTGCGAAGAACCGACAAACCTTCCAAGAGTTTCAGGAGAGGTCGCACAAAACTTACTTATTTAAGGTGGCGGACATAATCTGTTAGGTTATCATATGAAAAAGATGAGAATCAGTTCAGATGATCTATGCAGAGGATGCGGTGACGAGGAGGTACATGAAGATACTTCGCACTTTCTGTGTCACTGTCCCGCACTCTCCCATCAAAGGAAGAAACTGCTTGGCAACTATTTCTTCGGGGATTTAAAAGAACTCTCTAGTACGCCAGGTACTAAAATTCTGAACTTCGTCAAAGCCTCTAAATGGCTTGACTAACTGAACACACAGGTTTTTCTTATTAGCTTGAGTAGCAATACTCACGGGTATCACAATGGATCTGTATTGATCTAAGTGTGACGGTAAAGACATCAGCTGTCAGCCCCTAAACCTAACCTAAACTAAGGTGGCGCTACAGTCCGTTGTGGGCTTGGACCTCAACCAAGAATCTTCGTCAGCCAGCTCGGTCCCTAGCTAGCTGTCTCCAGTTTTGCACTCGAAGTTGTTTGAGGTCCTTTTCCACTTGTGTGCGCCACCAGAGTTGTGGTCTTCCTCCACTTCTACGTCCCTCGGGAACAGTGTCGAAGGCTATCCGGGCCGGACCATTGGTGTCCATCCGCCTAAATGACCGAGTCATCTGAGTCTCAGCACCTTGACCCGTCTGGCTAAGTCCATGTCGTTCTACAACCCGTAAGGTTCGCTGTTGTATCTTCTTCCCTATTCCCTTTCTGTCCAAGCCGTCAGTGTTGTGTGTCCTTCCTCTAAGACAGCAAATACTTCGTTTTTCCCTCATTTACCGCTAAACCCATTTTTTCCGCTTCTGTCTCAATTCTCACAAAGGCACCATTTAAATCATGCTAGGTTCTTCCTATGATATCAATATCATCGGCGGCGTACGCGAGAAGTTAGACAGACTTTTCGAAAATAGTGCCTCTGGTGTCAACGGTGTAGTTTTGCACTTGTTTAATGAACGATGTTACAGAAATCGCATGACATTGCGTCGCCTTATCTGAAATCTGAATCCTTTTTTGACATCGAAAGATGCCGTAAGCTCGCCATCCTTGATGGTACAGTGTGAGTTCATCATCGTCATTTTGCACAAGCGATCGAGCTGGGCAGGGTTGAAAAAACTTGACCCTTTGTCTCCGTAGATGCTATCATACGCGGTTCAATCCATAAAAAGGTTGTAGGTATGTGTCGATTTGGAGTTCAGAGGTGTTTTCCAGGATCCGCCGCAAAGTGAAAATTTGGTCGATGGTTGAATTTCCTGCTCTGAAGCCGCATTGATGAGGACCAATTAGATTGTTGACGGAAGGCTTCAGACATTCACATATTACGGGAGAGAGGATCTTGTAAGCGATGTTAAGTAGGCTAATTCCTCTGTAGTTATGGCACAGTTTAGAGGATCTCCCTTCTTCTGGATGGGACAAACAATGCTGATATTCCATTAATTGGACATGCATTCTTGCGACCATATCTTGTGGCTTTAACATTGAACATTCCTTCAACATCTCAAGGTTTTCTCTATATTTAAGATTTTTTTTAAAACTCATTTCCAATTAATTTTCACCCCCACACAAAATTTCCCTTGAATATCCCACAGGAATTAAGATAGCAAAAATTCGAAAAAAAAAAATGGAAACAAACTAACCGAATTAAGAAAATGCAATAAATCCTGATTTAGTTAATTCATTCGCATCGAAACAAAACAAAAATAAAATTCCACAAAAGTTGAAATTACATTTTTCTCTTCTGCTTGTATTGGGATCGGGAGAAAGTTCTTTTTTTTGTCGAACTTCCTAAAAGTTTTGTTTTCTTTATTTAACCGTTAATGTGATGTCCCCTTGGAGAATTGAGGGTTTGTTGCTTTTTTGTCGAGGGTATTAAGGAAGGACCACCAGAAGAAGAAAAGACACAAAAATTACGAACTGTTTAGAGCATCAGGACGACATTTTTATTTTCCATTAAGCATCGTTATCGTTTTGTTATTGTTGTCAACAGGGTCGGATTTGTTGAATATGCAAATTTTGGAAATTAGAAACTTCAATGGACAGGTCTTTTGAGATAAGAGTGTGACTATCGGGGCCTTCTCAAGGAAGTCAATACGCCCACTCATTGCTGTTGTGAGAGTGGGGGTACTTCTTTTCCATCATGCAAAAGAGAAATAATAATTTTCTTTATTTTTATTTTATTTCTTTATACACCACCCTCAAGCTTGTGCCACCCTCCTTCTTGCTATATTTTTTTTTAAGTCCTGATGATGACGGTTCTTGGCACTTTTAGCTGACTTTTGAGGTGGGCTAGAAGAACTAAAAAACTCACCTTTATTTAAAGAGACCACGATGACGACGATGGTGCAAGAAATACTGCATTGCAGGAATGAAATGTAATCTAATAGTGTTAAACAGGACAAATAAAAATGTATAGACGACAAACAGAGAAAAAAAGGCGTGGGGTGCCCGCGTCAGCTCTCTGGGGTGACACTTTTTTTCATCAAGCCACATGCAAAACTGTTTTTGTTTGCTTCAAGGGTCTGTTACTACATTTTTTCTGGTTTAAAGTAAACCAACTTTGTTGTTAATTTTTAATGGAATATTTCTTTGAGTGATGATCTCGATTACCGAGTAAACATATTTTCCTTCCTCATTACGGGCGCCATTATATCCTTCCTTATTTTCGTACTCTTTGTGTTTTTTTTTTGCTCTCAGTCAATATTCATCTGTTTTATAGCATTCATCGAAAAAAGTGTCACCCTCCTTTTCAGCAGAGAAAAAACCTCCAAACCCACACGGAAATCCCTTCGCGTTTTACTCGCTCACAGAACTCTGCGAAAGGACAACGGAGTAGGTAACAGCGAAAAGAAGAAAAATAAAAATTATGAAATTGCATTTTTTATGAATTATTATTACTTTTTTTATGGAGCATTTAATATTAAATTTCTCTATTTCACTTTTTATCCCCAAAGCGCTCGCTCAGTATTATACTATCTGCCTTTACTGTAACCGTAACGAATTCAAAATTAAGGGAGTGGGGGGTACAGCAGTTGGAAAAAAAAGAGAAAATACGTTAGCCGCCATAATAATAATTGGCAATTGCATCAGTGTTATTTTTCCATAGAAAAAAACACAATGGTGGTTCTCGTTTTGTGGGGGGAAACATTAAAGAAAGTGGGATATCACGTGGTTGCTTGAAAAGAAAAAAGATGATGGCTTACCCTATTCGGAGTTTGGATGATGTCAGCGATTTCTATAGGGCTTATGGATATATCAGCGATGAGGAGAGAAAGTTTTGCATTTAATTATTTGCTAGTGTTGGATTTTGTTTTAAATTTTATTTTATTGCAAATGGTGCAGTTTTGAGGTTTTAGTAAGAAAATAATTAAAAAGGCTGCTTCTGGTGGGTGATAAGTAATTCTTGTTGAATTTCAGGGCGTAAACAAACTTCTGACAACATTTTTTATATCGTGAACTTTTGATTCAATATGTTTGATCTGCAGATCAGCTCTTAAATGCTATCAAATGTAGATTGACTTCAAAATCTAGAACTAATATTTCCATTTATTATGGAATGCAATATAAGTCATCCAAGCCGATACCTTGGATGGCTTCGCAAGAGCGCATTTTATCACTTTTTTGTCCGAGACCTGGTAAATGGTTTCTGGCACACGGATTGGTTGTTTTTTTGACAAAATAATGGTCCAAAATAGTCAAATTGTTAATTTGTTTTGGTTACACAACCCGTATATGATAACACAATTTTGGTATAGGCTGTATAGTAAGGTGTGAACAAGAAGTCGTTCAAATCAATATCTTCAATTAAAGTGACAAAAGAGTCGGTTGAAATCCCTCTATGACGCATACGGTTGAGCTGAACGTCCTTCTGGGCCTCATTCCCCAAGAAAAATTATTCAATGCTGCCACTACACCACAATCCTTACCAAACTGGATAATGGTGATGCGACTGTTCCGAAGAACCAAGACCTATGTGGTTTACAATCTTCAAAAATTTCTAAGAAATTGAGGGGTCCTACACTCTTATTCTCATAGGTCGATTCCGAACGGCTGAGTTGAGAAGCATTTTCCATAACACATGATCTGGAAACTTAATATTGAAAAGTGGGTCTAGAAAGCGAGCATAGCTTTCACTGACTGTAGTTAAACTTTTGTCAAAAAGTAGGGTTTGCAATCGAAGATGATTTTGTGGGATTCCACAGCCATGATCCAGCCAATCTTAACCTACGGTTCGATTGTCTGGTTGCCCGCACTTAGCTTTTAGTTTTTTGACAAAAAACGACTATTGCACTCCTACTGTGGACCTCAGTGGGGATTTTAAAGTTGTCATTCCATCATGACGAGAGGCTTCGGCACACCTATTTTTACTGTGACAGCTCAGGTGCAGAAATTTTATCCGAGTCCTTAAATGTCTCCAGGTCTTTTCGGCTTCCCGACTTTGCTAGTGTCTTTCAAGCTTAACTACTCGCGATAGGGGAAGCAAATTACTTAAACTGGATCCAAATCAAAACCGCAAAGAACTATCTTTTCGGACAGTCAGACGGCTAAGCAAACGATTGGCTTGTCAACATTATTCTACAAATTAGTTCAACAATGCCGAAGTGAGCTCGCGAGCATGAACATTGGACTTCAGGGTCACTTTTTCTGGGTTCCGGCTCTTACAGTTCCCTCTCGAACTTGAGATCGCCAGTAAGCTACTTAATAATACAGAAGCTCAGAACTTTATATAACCCCTCTTCTAATTTCATAGGTCAAACTAGTGTTTATGGGATCAAAACGGAGCAATCCAGTGCCAATTGGGTCACGAGCTAGACTACTCGTGGCCTCCATTTTTACTACTATTACTACTGATAGTCTTGGTAGCTTTGTCAGAACTTCGCAATGCGCAATATCCATAAAGGATGCAATAAGAACATTATAGGGCACGAGTAGGACTAGAACCCACGTCTTCTATGTTCCCGGTCGAGGCGGTTATATTCACGACTCCTAAAGTCAAAATGAGGTACCTAACTCATTTTACTCACGAAGTTATGCTCCTGAATTTCTGTCTTGTCAAAATATAAAACTAAAGCTCTCTTTAAGCCCAATACCCACAAAAATTAGGTGCTCGATATGATGAGAATCATGGAGAACGAAGGTATTTCGAAGAAATTCTTCGTTCAATGTATTTTACTTCAGTATGAGAATTGTTCGCTTTTTGTTCATTTGTCACTTTTAAAGCTGCCATCTTTTCTGTTGAATTTTGACAAATAAAAAAAAAAACGATTTAAGAATAAACCACTAGATGGTGCACCGTGCAGGGACCCTCATATCATGCGGACATCTTGAAGTTCTCTTTTCGGTTTCTGGTTGCAATCATTGCTCTCTGCTTCCTCAATTAAAATACCAAACTCGATCAAATTAATCTCATTAGTTCATGTGCCAAGTTAAAAATCCACCTGTCACACACTTTAGATAAATTACACAAATTCCACCATTTTCAATAACTACTCGCACCTCAAAAACCCATTGATCATTTGATCATCATCTCTGCCATATTTTTTCTTTTTCAATTTTATCTTTGATCTAGATTTTTTTTGTCAGTAAAAAACGAAGGAATTTCTTCCGATCAGTGTATGCCTACAAGTTATCAAACAGTCTCGACTTTGCCCATGCCCACCTCATCAATCAAATTAATGACAATCGCAAACGCATATCTTTCTATTCGATATGTCAAAACAGAACAAGAATTTATTAGTGCTGTGGTCGGTGTAGATATCAAAAAATCAAAAAAAAAGAAAAATGTCTTATTGAAAATTGTTGAAAACAAGAAGTCATTTTCGAACCGCTTCCCATTGACCATCAGCAATTAATCATTCCAATTATTTTTTGTATCACTGATTAGGCTCTCCTGTGGTATTCCAATTACTTATTTGCAAAAAAAAAGAAAACATTTTTTGAAGAGTTGCAAAACAAGTGTAAATTTGACTTTAAACAATTTTCTATTTTTGTTTCAGGTCGATGGTGTCGAAGAGAATGGTCATCGCCTGCAGAAGCTCGAAATGCTGATGCATCGCGGCGATTATATTCCTCAGTCTTCCTTGGTAGTCCTGGTAAGTGGAATCAATGTTTTTTGTTCCTTTTGATGAAATTAGCGTGTGAATACGAATTTATTGAATGTTTTTGAAGGGGTTTTAAATAAAAGGCTTCATTTGGAACAGCCCGCTATTAAGGCAGATGTCGCTTCTGTAGCTTTCATCTTTTCGAATTCTCTGGTTCTATCACTAAACACCTCATTTCGATGTTAAAACGCTGTATAAGGTCACTTACTCGCATAAATAGAGGGTACTTGAAATTATGAGAATCATGGAGAACCAAGGTATTACTATCTTTAGTTTGAATAGCTCGCCATTTGGGCATTTGTCACTATTGAAGCTGTTTTCTTTTGACTTATGACAAGTAAAAACTTTGCCATTTCCGAAAATGGAACGAAAGATGCTTCAAGAAAGCTTTGAAATCGTTAAAATTGCTATCAAATATGGTGAATATTTTGCAGTCACAGTGTGAACACCAAAGCATTTTGCGTCGGCGTGAAACACCACTGGTGGACAAATTTGAGCTACCAGGTGAGAACTCAAACCGGTCGATCACCAGCAACATAGCTGATTGGGTCCTTAAATTGCGTCAAAATTACTAAATGCCAGACTCCGAACTCGACGCTTCATCAAAAATTTACCTCAAAAAACAGAAATTTGGTTTCCTTTAGAAACACTAAACAACTGTTATATTTTAGGATAAAGCGAGGAGCTAAAGTACATCTATCATATAACGCGAGATACCATCACCTCATCGCATCCCATCGCATCAAATTGCATTTATTTTCTCCTCTTTTTGGTATAAAGTACAAACATCGAATCTCGACATAAATACAGACATAGGTCGTCCATAAAAGTCAGCGCTGGCACGATGATGATGTTCAGAAAAAACCTCTCCAACTCCATAAAAACTCTTCGTCCATAGTCGTCAGCATCATCATTTTGTGCATTGCAATGTCTCCTCCAAATCATGAGAAAAAGAACATCCAAAAGATGACGACGATGATGATGCTGATGATGATGGCGAACAAACAGTCACTATATTCGAAGAGAAGCTAAAAGTTTTGGCGCACGCAGCAGGCAGAACTAAAAAAGACATGTTTCCCCACTTTTCGTCTTCGTTCACAAAAAATAAAAATGAAGTAGTTCGAAAACTTCTAAGAGCGAGCTGGACAAAATGATTTCTCCTTGTTTTTGTACAACTTTGCAAAAAAAAAAACACTTTTGCCATATAATCTGAAGACTGAAGGTATCTGTATCCATTTGGATTTGGCCATCCATCCCACATTTTGCCAGCAAGCATGGCATCATAGCAGCTCTTACTACATTGGTGAAACTTTTGCGGAATTGCAATTTCCTGCGTTTCGCGTGTTGTACAACAACAGATACGTTGGTTCATACATGCATTTCGCATACCATAATACGCGCTGAGGTTGCTTCTTCGTCTTCTTTCTTTTTTTTTCTTCATATTCATCGTCTTGATAGAGGATAAACTCTTTTACAAAAGCGAGCGCTCCTTAAGCGACGCACGGCGGCGGGTGCGGTGATGGTCGACCTATCCATCCATCCATTCCGAAGCATATCCATCCACATCCATTCTTCCATTTTATCGTTGCTGCCATTGCTATAGTGCGGCTCTGAATTGCGCACAGATGTAGGATTATCAGCTCTTCTGGGAGCACCGATGCGATGGGTGCTATGCGAAAAACGCACTCACTCACCTCAACATAGATATAACCGCTCTCTGCGCTCTGCGAAATAATATACTCGTACAATCGTGATGCAAGATGGTTGCGTTCTGTGCGGAACTTTATTCCTCTTTCATCATCATCATCATCATGCATCGGCTTCAACATGATTGTCGGGAACCTCGGCCCTCGGGGAATTTTTTTTTCTCTGAAAGTGTGATGGGGCTTAAAGGGCTTTCCATATAGATGATGTGCATAGCCAAAGCAACACGTAGGTTAGATGCCATGTTGATATGATCATGGTGTGCTATCGATTGGTTCATATCCTAATAAGAGTTAGGGGGATGAGAAGGGGGGAGGGTGCTGAGCTTACACAAGAATGCAATAGAACATCGGGAATGAGTGTTGAATTGAACGAGATATTTTGTTGCATCAGTTCGGTGCTTCTGCAACATAGTAGACGAAGCTTGTTACTTGTCTTGTATGCCAACTAGTTGGACATGGTATTGTACCTTAGAACTTCTTAAGACACAAACAAAAAATTAGAAAAATAATCCCAGCCTCATTGCGCAATGTGTTCCAAGACTGTGGAACAAGGTTATTTGCAGTGCAGTTAGGAGTAGGTTAGTCAAACAGATGTTACCCTGAAATAGCTTCCTTCTGGAAACTGGTAAGTGGTAGCCCAGGCTTATAGCTTCTGTCAGGCCTGTTTACGTTTTTTTTTTTTTTGGAAATATGAAATCAAATATCATTTTGTGAAACATTTTACGTGACAATGTTCAGGTTATTTTGATTTTTATGGAAACGACTTAACCGATTTTAATGAAATTTCGCACACATCAGTTCTATAAAGTTTTTAACAAAACTGCGTTTAAAATAATTTTAAACATCTCACAAAGTGAAAATAAATGCAATTAGCTTGGGACAAAATGTTTTTTTAAGTGTTTGCTCATATCTCAAAAACGACTCATTCGATTTTGATGATAATTTGCAGAGAGATTTTCAATAGAAATCGAAACAAAACTGAATTTCCATTCATTAATCAATTTTGTAGGTCACTGTGGTTAAAAACAGCACTCTCGAGGTATTGCATCTATCTCAAAAACTGCTCAACGGATTTTGATTAAATTCTGCATTGCGAATGCTTTTGAAATTTTAAACAAAATTTTACTGTCCAAGAAGCATTACAACACAGAAAGAGAGAAACAGAGCAAATACCTCACACACCTTAAGTAAATATGTGAAAGTCTCATCTGATTTGAAACCATTTCTACTATTTTTCATTCAATTTCCAACAGATTTTGTACGATTTACTCATAAGTAGACAATAAGTGAGGCTTTACGCCTTCGACAAGCCCATCAAAAATCCTAAAAGCCCCGAAAACCACTTAAAAACACAGAAATCTTTGTTCCAGACCTAAGTCCTCTGTTGAAAAAAAGCTCAAAGCAGATCATAGTGTTCATGAATTGTCGGTACACCTACTTCAAAAAGCGTAAGCCCAAAGTTAAAACCTCTAATCGGCATTGTATTAAGCCATTCCGTCGCATTCCTTTGAAATTCTCTAACTTTGTTTTTTTCTTCAAGTCGATTTGTTTGTTCTTTGCCGCTCAAAATCGATCTGCTTTTGTTGCGTCTCCCCGTCCGTCCCCTCATTTGACAAAAAACTCAAGCCACACTGCAACGACATTTCCCAATATCGCTGCGACCATGGTACAAAAAAAAATCTACATCATGTACCAGCGATCAATTTAAGTCTCCAATCTATTCAGCGCCTTATTTTGCAAATCACTTTCCTATACAACCATGTCCCACGATCATGATATGGAAATTTGTATCTTTTGACACACAAAAAAGCGACCGAAAAAAAAATAAGATCGCGATCACCAATTTAACACAAGTAGTTTTCTGCGAAATAAGTGTTGTCAAGTACTCTTCGTGTTGTGGGCCCTTTTCTGGCTCCCAAGATCACCATCGATCGGCGATCGCCGAGTGGCTTTAAGAAGTGTTTAGTGTAATAATAGTAAATTGTTAAACTGATTATCCCCCATTCTTCGATATTTTGTTGTCTTTTTTCTGTTCAATTTGAAAAGAGGAGAAAAAAAAATTGTTTCCACCAAACTATTTGAAAGTCATGAACCGTACCAACTTTGTTACAGAACATTCGTTCGGGCTGACTTTGATTTTTTTCGTTTTTTTTTTTTTTTTTTGTGGTGGTGCCCTCGCAGTCACCCGCTTCAAGAACTCTTGCGCAAAAGTAAGTATCTTAAAAAAGAAAAAAAATACTTACAGCAAAAAATCAAAGCAATTTCGCCGCAAGACTGACTTGACTTTTTAGAAGTTTGCCGTTTTTTTTTTCTTCTGCCTTCATTCATTTTGAAGTTCTGAGCCGAGGTTTGGTTGTTTTTTTCTGATGGAAAATTCAACTCAAGCCATTGAAAAGCTGGCTTTTAGGTTTGTTAACGTTGTCGGGCCGAAAGGCCTTAAACATTCGGTTATTCTCATGCGAGCCTCGCTTTTGAGTCTTAGAAGATCTGACCGCTCCGTTTCGTCTTGCAGAAGACGACGATGATGATGATGATGAGGATAGAATATAATGAAGTCTGCACATGCATCCAGAGAGATTGTTGTGAATACTTTATCTGTAATTTTGCACAGCATGATCGAAATCAAAGTAATTTGATAATGCGCCGGGCCGTTGCGCTGATCTTCCAATGCACACAGCCACTCAAAACAGAGAAATAGATACTTTTTGTATCTCGTATAGATAGTTTTTCAATTGGCATTCGACATTCGGCATTCGGCATTCCAAAATGCAAAGATTAATGATCAGTGCTTGGCAATTACTGTTTTCTCAATAGATCTATCTGTAATTCACAGTTCAAAGATACAAAACTTCAACAACAACTGACAAGACGTCTGAAAGTATCTGGCTATAACTATTGCTGTATCCGAGTAGTGTTCAGAGCCACACATCAACGAGTTTCGGATAGATAACAAAACTAACTTCAAAGTCGGTTAATTTTGTTTCATTTGCTTTCTGCTTTTTGGGGTCCAAACAGATAAACTTACGGTAAACCTATTAAATTTCACGAGAGATAATTTTGATTCAAAAAAAGTGTACACACAGCGTTTGAGTTGACCATCAGGGGGTTTATCTTCTTGCTATGTGTGACGACCTGAACCCAAGAAAAGAAAAAAAAATTAGGATAAACCAAATCCAGCATCGAGTGAATAATTGAGAAAGGACTTTATATTTTATTTTTATCAAATTGACCAAATCAAATGAGTTTTAGATATTTTTTCCAAGATAACAGAAATAAAAACTCTTCTTAAAATGGCACACACATGCTTTGGTTCTGTGTGTCGTTCGTCCGCGACCTCCTATATGAGCTTGGAGATTCGGTTGTTAAAAAGGATTCCATTTTCCATCTCCCATGGATTCGGATGTATACACAAAGCGCAAAGAGTTAAGTTGTGTGTATATATAAAGAAGATATAAAAATTGTACAATCACCCATTTCGAAAGCGGTCAACTTAATTCATTTAATGGTAATGCGAAAAGATTTGTATCTTTTGCTTTTGCTGTGCTGGTTTGCTGTTGATCTTCTTTTGAATATGTATAAACTAAGTATTCAAGTGGATATGGGTGCTTTTTGAGTTAAGGAAGAAGAGATAAAATAAAAATTCAAAGAGTTAAGTGCAAGTTGTGGGTACACTTCGAAAAAAAGAACCGATTTTACTCTTTTTACCGAGTTATACCAGTTTATACCATTTAAAAAATGAAAAATTGCTAAAACAAAAAACACTTTCCTAAGTCATTAACATGAAATTGTTGCTGTGGTGGTATCTATTTTGCTTCAAATACTCTTTATACCAGTTTATACCAATACGCAATGAAGCAAACAATGCTTAGTTCCATAACTCAAGAACAGATTACGATCTGCTTATTGGTTTCAAAGAGTTTGTATGTTGAAATTCTTAGTTTGACGTGTTGATACCAATTGGAAAATATGATGTTTTTCAAGCTGGATATACATATAACATATGGCATGGGGACAAGCTTAACGCGATTCCTATAAATGTATGTCTTACAAGCATACAGTTTTAGACCATTTAAATACTTTTTATAAATGTACACTTCTTCAACTTGAAAACAATGTTAGAAAAAGTGATCACTTTAAATCAATACAATTTGAAATTTGAAAAAAAGGTCGAATAGTTTTTATAACAATTAAAAAAAAATATCCCGTGAAGTATTGTTTTTACAGCGGCTCAAACATATTTTAAAAATGTTTTAAACTCAGTGATAAAAGCTTGTACAGATGCATTTAGCTCTTAACCATTTAGGTCAGTTAGACCATTTGCAACATCAACTTTTTTTCTAGAATTGTCGTCAGCATCATAAATGACAGGTGTCTTTTTCTATCCTGAGGTAATTTCCTTAAAAAAAAAATCAGAGCCAAAAAAAGGATCAATAATAATCTGTAAGTCATTAGCCCAGTTGCAAACTAAGTTATTTGAGAGCCTTAAGAACCTGACACGCAAGCATCTAAGTCATTGCGCACTGACTCTTCTATCTATACAGACAAAGTTCTTAACAACTCCCTCAAAGTCGAGGCTAATTATGTTGACTTTTTTTTACAAACTTGATACTGGCTTCGTACCACTGACATAACGCTGTATTCGTGCAAAAATGTCAATGCCGTCGGCGTATTGGAATGGATCTGCTGTTGGCCTGGGAGCTTTGCACACTCTTTCCTAGACTTGTGACAAAAAAGTCGCATGACGACACATAGCCTTGTCATCCCAAAGGATTCTTCAGCCCCATCAAACGCATTTCCTACCTGGCGTTAGTTTTCGACCAATAAGTAAGACGAAAAACATTTTCAACTTTTTTTCAATTTTAAATTTTAATCAATCAATTTAAAAAAATCGAAAATGCTAGAATATATCCACAAACTTCAGAAAAAATTGCTATTTCACAAGTTTCTGGTTTCGACCAGTTTATACCAAACAATATTTGTAGATAAATACAACTATAATTATGGTTTCGCACTGCACCACCCTCTTTCTAGTTAGTGTTGCTAACACGTCAATAAACAATAAGTTAATCAGATGGTAAAGACAAAAATAGCAGTTTTAGACCAATGAGTAAACAAAATTAATTTTTTTACCAGTTTCGCAAAAAAGAGAATTCTGAAACTTGAACATATATTAAATAACACCAGAGAATATGTTTTCCTTTCCTTTCTTAAACCAAATATACAGATGGTATAAAACAAATTTTAGACCAATTTGTAAACTAAAAGAGAAAATATGATTATTTCGCAAAAATTGTGTACATTCAAAAACACGAAAATACCAACGGAAATCAAAGATAACGTCTTTGTTAATAAAGTTGTGAATTAGACCAGTTTATACCAATCAAATAAGTTGGTACCATATTTTTGAGAAAATAAATAACATTTTCCGAGCAGAAACTGGTATAGCTATGATCTCAACAGTTATTTTACTGTATGGTATAAAGATGCCTATAGGCTTATACCAGTTAAGAAATATCATAGAAAATTTCTTTAACAAAAAATTAAAGTAAACCTTGGCTCCCTTTGAACTGTTCAAAGCATTCGACCAATTTTATACCAATGACAAATTTATGGAGCTAAAGACGTTTTGAAGTTTGAACTCTTACATTCGGCCAACTGAGTCTGGTTTCTCTATGGAGAGGAGAGCCGTCAAATTTTTATAAAATGCCTTACAATTTTTTTTCCGTGTAGGGACACATTTCGTTGAACTTATTTTTTTAGGGTGAGCAATAAGGCTTTTATTTTCGGTTCAAAGAATATCTCTTGTGGCTTTTCGCAAGTTAATTTCTTAGATTAACTAATCTAGATAAGGAAATTGTACAAAATATTTTTTTCCTACTCTCTCTCTCTTACTTATTTCTCGTATTGCGTGATGTCTGATGTGTTTAAAGTTCGGATAAAGATACTTTAAGAGATTCCTTTGTAGATGTTATATATTACCCCATGCGAATTTGCAATCTACACTTCCCTACCTGTATATTTTGCAAGTGAACCTCTATCGCTGGTTTAGAGTTAAGAGTATCTAGATACACCTCGTGCGATGATACGTATCTATGGTTACTTTTTTTCGACTTTTATTCATTTACCACCAAACTCGAGTCTTTCAATCAATCAGCAGTATACACGCTTGGAAAAAATCAACCACAAATTCTGCATTTTGTTTCTAAAGTGTCAGCTTCTACATTGCGAAAACGCAAACCATCCAAGAACCAACACCTTGTTCATTCATGGGTCATTGAGTTTCGTATAAAATGTATAATTTGCCCAACAGCAACTGTCTGCGGCTAAATCATATTTTTGAATGTGATTTTTATTTTTCGATTGCGGTTGATTTCT
Organism: Sphaerophoria taeniata; assembly: GCA_943590905.1. NCBI lineage: Eukaryota > Metazoa > Arthropoda > Insecta > Diptera > Syrphidae > Sphaerophoria > Sphaerophoria taeniata. Next base: position 270,047,063 of record OX016540.1, read on the forward strand.
GATGAAAAATCGATGTTGCGGGATCAGAATGGGACTCGCTGGCAGTATTGATTTCCTTTCTTTAATGACACACAGGATGTTTCGGTTTGCAGAATTTTAAGTAAAAACCAAATTTGATGGGTGCGCTTTTTTAGCTTCTTTTTTTGGCTAACAGGGGTCTGCAACAATGACACCTCTCACTAATGATTTTCTTGGTCCAAATTTGATTTAATTTTCAACGCACTGAGTTCGTATTACAACATTGTCAGAAAACTGTGCCATTTCTTGTGTCGGTAAGCTCACGTTGCATAACTTTTATGTTCCTTAACCGATTGACCCAAAAAGACGTCATTTTGAAACGTCAACATAACAAAATTTGAACCATGAATCGTTGAACATTAGATACAACAGCTTGTTGGAGAACTGGAACCCTGCATTGCAGCCACAAGTCTCAAGTCCAAAAACTCACTTCTTCATAGTGCAAGGCGTTTTCATTCTGCTTCATAGTTTGGCCAGGTAACTGGAGGCGGCTGGAGGAAAGGAATCTCAGCATATCCCGCCGCGTTGCCGTTTGCTATACGCAATAAAAATCAAATCAATTTATTGTCCATTCCACTAATAACACTCATAATTGTCAAATTGTTGTGAATTTATTGATGTCAAGTTGTCTCGATCCTCCAGCACTCCACCTGGTTGTGATCTTCAGTTTGAGCCTAGTTTTTGATCTTTTTTAGCTTTTTTTGACTCCCCGATGAGGGAACGTACGAAATCACATCGCACTCGTATCTAGTGCCATGCGTTGCGTCGTCGTTTTCGAGTTTTTGTTTTTTTCTAAAAAAAAAAAATCTGAATCCAATGCGCGAGAGTTGAAATTTATGAGGCATATTGAAATGTATCTCACCTTGATTACATGTACAGATAGATTGTATCTGGTGGGCAAAATGAATTGAAAAGTTTTTCGTTCTTTTATTTTGTTGTTGTTGTCATTTTTTTGTATCTCCAGAGCATGTGTTTGTCATTTGGTGGATTTAACACTGCACAAGATTAATGTTCGGGATGTTGAGTTTTGTTGTTGTTTGGTGTTATGGGAGTATGGAACATTTTTCTTTATTTTTTATTTGTTTGGTGCAACATGCATACAAAGTCTACCATCATCATCATGGTCGTCATCAACATCATCATGTTCGTTTGTTGTGGACCATCAGACCCCCCTGGTTCGAATGCGGGGTTCTGTCTCGCTGGGTCTCTAGCCTAAACGACTAGACGCACAAAATATTTGTATTTTTTTTTATTTAAATTTTATTTCCATATAGTATAACTGGGTATAGGTAACTGTCACCGTAGGCGACAAAAGATTACCGTATATGGTGTGACAGAACGTGTATCTTTTCTATGTCGGATGCCAGCCATTAGGTGCTGTGTGCATGTTTTCTGCTTTGGGGTTTGTTCATTTATTTCAATTTTTTTTTCCATCAAAGCTCTTGTGAAACCTTGTGTTTTGTTTGGTTTTTGGAACGAACATTAGTTGCACCATGAGCGAACAGAAAAACAGCAAAACGCAGGTGGTAAATGAAGCCTTTTTTGCGAAAGGGGCAATCTACGATCGTCATCGACGACGCGACAACAGATTAGAGGAACATAATTAACCTCAAATTTTTGTGAACATTTTCTTAATCGTTATGTTAAGTAAACTTGTTGGTTAATTTTTTGTTTCCTAAGCGTAAAGTTGGTCATAGACTTGATAGCAAAAATTATTTAGCTTGCTCTAAAATATTGTTTACTTCCTCAACGATTCCTCATTGATCTCTTGAATTGATTAATTGAGCTGATGAATTAATTCTTTGAACTGGTGAAAAAATTTATTGACGTGAAGAAAACATTAATTTAAACGACGATTTTATTCATGAACTCATGAATGGTTCATTGTATTGATGAAAGCGTTTATTAAACCAATGAAAGCATTCATTAATCTAATGAATTCATTTGTTGAATGGATAAATTGATTCATTGAACTGATCAAAACATTCATTGAACTCCAGAAAAAGTTCATTGAACTGATGAATTAATTCATTGAGGTTATGAATAAATTCACTTAATGAAGGCGATATGTTTAGAATTGACAACCGCTTTGCTGGTGCCCCAGGGTGGAACTTATTGTAGAGTGTGTGATATCACAAAGGATTGAAAGTCCTAAGCTCCCAATACACGGGGGAACGGGCATAATTCTCAATATTTTTCCACATATGTCGAAGGTGCTGTTTTGCCAAGAAAATTGCTGTTAAACATTTAGTTTTACAACAAAAGCCGAACAAAACGAAATCGCTACAAAAAAAAGCTAAATGCCATTTAAAAATAATCACAAAGGAACAATGATAATTGTGTTCACGCGAGGACTGCCAACGATGATTACAAATTATCAACAGCAACAAAAAAAAAAAAAAAACAATCAACACTGGTTAGTGAAGTTTGGTATTTTAACAAAGGAATGGAACTTCCCGGCAGGTCACCAAAAAATCAATTCCCCTTTGGGATTTCATTTCAAGCAATTATAGATTATCCTTTTGGGCAATCACCTTTTTTGAGAAACAAAGAAAAGAACCAAATCAACCATAAAGACTCCTCCATCACCATTTCTGCTGGCCTTTTAATTTTACAAATTCCATGTGCATTTTCAGTTCGTTTCTCGTCTCCAGGAAACAACACAGAAAAATATTGTAGTCACTTTAAAAATTCACATCATGTTGTTGAACAAAACAAGAACGAATCAAAAACAAAAGAACACAACAGCAGCAAAAAAAAAAAAGAATTAAAAGAAATTAACTAAAACTGTCAACAAAAGCCTTATTTTCTTTAGAGTTCATCATCATCATCCCGGAGATTCCGACGACTCTGACTACAGCGACAACAAAAGACAGATCGGCCGACCAAGCGTCATTCGATTGCTTTCTTTTCCATCAGCAGCAAGCCTTTTTTTAAAACCTTGGTTCTTGTTATGTTGCTTCTGGATTGTTAAGAGTCTTCTGCCCGCTTATACGAATGTGATCCGATTTTAATATTCTAGATAGTAGTTTTTGTGTGCGCGATGAATAAAAAAATTATTAAATTCGTTTTAAACGTTTATTGGTTTACTAATTGATTATAGAATTTTTTTGTTGTCCACCACTGACTGATTGAAATTTCACTGGGCAAGTGGAAGATAGTTAACTACTGTTGTATCAGTAAGCAGTTGAGTGGGGAGTAGTATTATTTTGCATTCTAGATAGTCGATCGGTGCGAAAATCACGACTTTTAAACTCTACTTATTAAAGGCATAATGGAAAGCAAAACAGAAAAAACGTTCTTAAGGTCATTTACGTTATAAGACAAGGCAAGTTAAGTTGCCTTTCGACAGCCTTGAAAATGGGTTTGGCAAAAAGGGGCTCCTCGCGTAACTATTAAGAACTAAAATATTCTGAAATGAAATGCGTCTTGTTTAAACGACGTGCAATTTGTGTGTCAATTCCAATAAACCTACGTGATTAGGTGCGAAAGGCAATTAGACATGATAATATTTAATTTGATTCGAACGTTATGCTTTTCAGTTTTATGTTAGATGTTGAAAGGTAGGAGAGGTTCACCAATAACGTAATCCAGACATCTGGATCACTTGGACTTAGAATTGAAAACATACCGTAAATTTGGACGTGATTGGAAATAATTAAAATTGTTCTAAGACTTAAAGAAGGAAAACAATTTTGGTGCCAATAAACTATGTAGAAGCTGATGATTGTTGCAACTTGAACACGGATTTAATAGTCAGATTGTTGATTGATTATCAAAGTTGGCATCTGCGAGTTTTGATATATATCGTAGATTTATGCGAGTGCATTCTGGAACGTATCCCGGATTGCTTTTTGCTTTTCATACTTTCTTCAATGCAGCTTGACATTTTTGAACGTTTCTTGGGTTTTCGCCAGTTTTAAAGTCAAAATGTTTAAGTGTCAAAACAACTTATCAAACATGGATGGCCGAACGGCAATTAACGTATTAACTTAAGCGGATTTAGTAGCGTCTATCAGTCAAAATGAGAAATAAGCAAAAATGACTCCAATTGTTATTCGACCCGGAGACATTTTAGTTGCATGCACTGCTACGGTTTCTGCACCTTAGTATTATTGGTAATTTGCCTCCTGAAAACCTTTCGACTATTCACTATCAAAACTTTTGAAGGGTTGGCTACGCTGATCCACTAGTGATACGGCCGTTTTACTGCATGAATACGGGAGAGTGGGGTGGTTATAAAGGGTTAAATCTCCGGTTCTATCACTAGATATCTCATTTCGATTTTAAAAATCTGCATTTGGCCATCCAGTCGCATAAATACTGGGTACTCGATCTGATGAGAATCATGGAGAACGAAGGTAGAAAGAAATATTTTGCTCATCAGCTTGCATAGTTCGCTATTCGGGAAGATGGCACTTTTGAATCTAAAATTTTTTAACCATGAAAAGTACAAACTATGCCATTGCTTAAAATGGAACGTAACCCGCTTCACCAACACATTCTTGCTTTTGTTTTTTCGTGAAGCACTTTCACGGGCGGCAATCGTGCAGTAGTGGACACAACTTGAGGTGTTCGAACAAGTCTAAGATGTGAAGAATCGAAACTTTGTGTCGCTTAAGAACAACGGAGGATATTCTTGCTATAAACCCAGGTTTTGTCCAGTCCTCTGCCATTTTTGCAAGTAGGCACGTTTCACGGCTTTATCCATTAAACCTTAGGGATTAAGGTTCTTAGCATTCAGTGAACACAAGAAAACAAGCTGGTTAATCAAGAGCAACGACGTGTCTTCGCTGTTTGTGTCATGGAAATGCGTCTAAATGATCCAGATTGTCATCGAAAAATCGAATGAGTTTATTTTTGACCGCAGAAGCAATGTTAATAAGCCAATTTGTAACATTTTGAGTTTGGAAAATCCAAGAATGATTGTTGAAAAGCCCCCCCCTCTGGGGTCGTCGCTTCTTGATTCGATCGTTTAGCTTTAGCTGTTCTTGTGATTGGGCCTTACTCATTCGTAAATGAGGCTAGTGCAACTGTAACGGCGAATATTTCTAAAAGATTGCCAACCTTAATATTTTGGAAATCGTGCTTACACTTTTCGTTTGAAAACAGTAGCAAAATCTTAAAGGAAACAGCTTGAAAGTAAAGAAAGTAGTTTGACCTTTTTGCAAAGCAATGCAAACACCATCGTTCTCCATGATTCTCATGCATTTGATTGACCTAAAATAAGAGTTTATTGGCAAATATCTACCTTTTTTACGGAAACAATATGAATAAGGGCCTATGAGTGTTGAAAAACATGTTTGGGATGCGTTCAAACGAGCGAACAGTTCGATGGTGCATAGAACCATGACAATGCAGTCATAACTTGAAATCTCCGTTAAAGGCACCGTGCCTTTTTTTTGATTCTGATATTACTCCACCGGAAAATGTATCAAGCTTACTGTCAAAATGTTCAGAAGACCACTCCTTGGAGTTTGTGTTTTCGTCATAAAACTTGGCGAAAGCGACGAGCAAAAGCTGGAAAGCAAAAACCACATCACAAATTTAACCTTTTTGAACAATTTTCCACCAGGTAATTCACGTCGGCCACGAAGGTAATTCACGGCGACCCAAAAGTGTTTGAGTTCTGCGAACTATGACTGAAAAACGGGCAAAGAATTTTAACAATTTCACTTATCGAATACTTTCACTTCTAATACCAGCAACATCGCTTATGTATCGATTTTAAAACAATTCCATTTGAACAAAAACGAAATCTCACTCCATACACGAATCAAAATATCATCGGTGGGATCGGTCATCCTGATGAAATAAAATCATCGAAGAGGTGCATGATCGGATTTTGTTCGCTGTCTTAAAAAATCGTTGTTTTTTCGTTTCTTAAATCCACCTTTCATTTTGTCGGTTTAATAACACAGAAGTTAATTCTTTTCGTTTGGTTGTTTTCTTTTTTTTGTTCATCTCCGCTGAGCTGATCAACTTGAACCAACCATTTCGAGAAACGATACAAAAACCGAAATCCTTTTTTTTGTGTGTTGAATTCTTTGACACGAGATCCTCCTTTTCATTCGTTTTACTGGATCTCAAGGAGTGGCTGAGGTTTCTTTATTATTTTTTTCTTGTCTTTTGTTGTTTTTATTTTTGAGAATTTCGTTTTTTGTTTTGGGCTATGGATTCAATTCTAGATCACTCTCTTCGCGGGACCGCTTTTCTGACAGGCCTATAATTAAACAATGTGTTTGGGATATAAATCTTCTGATTAAAAAGTATATCTTATCATAAGATTGTGAATACTAGCGGGACACTTGGTTCTTTTCTGTTTCTGTGTGGGTATAAGGTAATCCAATACTTTTGAGCTGCATTTCTATTGATTAGAAGAACTCGATGTTCGAAAGACAAAAAAAAAAGAGAAATATTAGAGAAAACACATTCTTTATGAAGAGGAATGTTTCCAGAAATAACTCATCTCACTCGTATGGCATATTTGTTTGTCACGCTGTTGCCGCCGCGCCGCTGGCCTTCGTCATCCTCCTAACAGCCGACTTTGAACAACGACGATGATGACGAAAAAAAATTCAACATCGAGAGAAGATTTAAGTCTATAATCCCTAGAGGGGTCATTTGAATATGGTCGAGGCCCCCGCCTCTTTTTTTCCTAAAATTTAAAATCATAGCTGAAGAAAATCCCTCCAGACACCATCTTGAGGTTTTTTTTTCTGTTAAATTTAATAACCGAAACTAACAAAAAAAATAAAAAAAACAACAAAACCGCTAAACGCAACAACATAGGTGCCATATTGAGCATCGATGGCGTATTAAGACGATTAGTGGCGATGTTGTTTTTTTTTGTATTTTTCTCATTTTATATTTTTAAAACAAAAAAAAGGAACACATCAAGTTTCGTGTGGTGAACTGTATTCTGATGTGTTTGGGTAAATGCGGTATGCACATAGCTTAAGGCTAACAACTCATTATGGCTCTTCAGCAGACTTCAGAAACAAAGGAAACAGCATGTTGAGTTGTTTCTGTTTTTTTTTTTTCGTAAAAAAACAATCTTGTATCTATGAACATAAATCGCTACAAAATTTTTAAACTCCTCAAATGTTGATCTGACACTTTCGTGACTTATGAAATTTTACACAAAAATGCATTTTCATTCACGCATAGGGTTGAGCACGCCTCTGTTCCTGGCATATTCGTGATAAGATTTTTTTTCAGTTTGGTTGAGTTAAATATTTATGAGAAATATTTATGTTTTTTTCGAGAGCTTTCATATTTCGAGCAATTATGAAATTATGATATGAGAAACGCCGTAGGGCATGAAGAACGTTTTTATTATTCTCAACCTTGTATTTAATTTTTTTTTTACTTTTTGCAAAATTTAATTACCAGTTGTTGGGGTATTGTTTTATGAAATCTTTTGAGCAGTTATAAGGGTGCAAGTAGTCTTCAGTGTCACACTCAGCAATCTAACTCCTTAGACCTAGATTCTTCTTGCTAGATCAATGCCTCCATCATGAGCCAAATGTTCATATTGAAACATCCTTAGGCGTTCTAATTAGCTTTTGACAATCTCTCCTTCCGGGCCTCAGAAGCAATTGCTCCTCGTTCATCGGCGGGATCAACTATGCACTTATACTCTTACAAGCGTCATAACTCATCTACTTCAATTCTGTTTCAAGCCCCATAAATGTATTTCTTCTGTATTTTTCCAAATATGTCAATGCCGTCGGCGTTGCGTGTTGCGATGCCAAAAAACTAGACAAAGTCCTATACAGCTCGTGTCTAAAGATGCTGTCTTACACCTCCTTAAAAAGGGTCGATTTGAAGTTCCTGTATTAAAATAAAAAAAAATTGTAGACAGAAAATCTGATCGGGAGTAGACTTCCGTTGTCTAAAAGGATTTATCTGGCTATAGTCGAACGGCTTCAGGCCTTCAAATGTTTGGACACAGTAAGATCTTGTAGTACTTACTTTAATTAGGTCCTTGGGGGACTCTTAAAAGGACACAAGGCCTCTACTACGCCAGCGCGTTGGCATTTTTCGTTTTTTTTTTCAGCTTTGTCCAGCTTGCCCAGCGACGCTGATGGCTTACGAATATCCCTCACCCTCGCCATGTGATTGTCGGTCGCCCAGCTCTTCTTCTTTCTTGAGCTGGTTCCACTGCGTTGCTTGACTTGCAATGCAGCGAAGCGTATGTCCAATCAATTGGCAATTACGTTTTCTAATAAAAGGGTCAATAGGTTTCTATCTTCCTATGAACGTTCTCATTGGATATTTGATTGGGCCAGAAAAGCATAAGGATGTTGCGAAGACATCTATTAACGACTATTTGCAGCCTCCTTGTGATGACTGAAGTAACTTTCCAGGTGCTGCATCCGTACAACAGCACATACTCGACATTTGTGCGAAACAGTCGTAGCTTCCTTCTTAAGCTGAGAGATTTATTCCTCCGTACTTTGGACAGCATATCAAACTCCAGTTTGGCTGTGCCGATGCCGCAGATGGCGTCTTGTTCGGTTCCGCCTTCGATGGAGATGATAGAATAAATAGAGCGGCCCGACAGCTCTTGAAGAGCAAAGACCTATGTGGCTTACTCTCATCAACAATTCTCTGGGTTTTTGTGAAAAATTGAGGGGACCTACAATTTTACGCCGATTCCGAACGGCAAAGCTTTTTTTTATGACAGATTGATACTTTTGTCAGTTCTTCGCAAGAGGCAGTGCCCGTGAAAGATGAAATAAAAACTATTGGCACGAGTATAGGACTCGAACCCATAGTTGCTTAGCAGCCAACGCACCTAACCACTAAGCCACGGACACTACCGATGGAGACGATACTACCAAGATATTCGAAGCTCTCCACTTTGTCCACCGAATGAGAGGAAATATTTTTTAGAGAGGATAGTCAGGTTCCGAGGCTGATCATTTTTGTTTTGCCGGAATTGATTTTCTGCGCCACGATTTCTGCTTTTCTCTCGACCCTAGTTGTCATTTGATGGATATCCATGTTCCTTATGATAGAGTAAGCAAAAGTCATCCGCGTAATCAAGTTGTTCTAAATAGGATGTCAAAGTCCATTGAATCCTTCCACTACCTGACAGAGTTGCATGGCTTATAACCAAAAACACAAAATTGGCGACAGGATAGGTACAGCCTTGACTGACTCCGGTGTGTATTCAAAAATGCGTCCAACAATCTACCCTCATGCACAACGTGAAGAAGATTTTGTAGGTGATAGTGGGGCTATCACTCATTTAACCTTACCTTCCTTGAGGCTATTTCTTGTTTGATAGTCACTCCGTTGTATGACTATAGCTTCAAAGGAGGATCTTTTAACAAAACTCCAGAGGAAGAAAGACGGCAAATAGCCTGGACTCCAAAAGAGTTGAAGAATATAAAATTTTGACTTAGAAGGGCCTCCTTACTGGCTCTGCCTGAAGAAGAACAAGCAGAAGAAGAAGAAGAAGTTGCAAGAACCCAGATATGTCTCAGTAGGTCTCCACAGGTTGATCACCCTAAAATTAATTGAATGCAACAATTCGATTGAAACCAAAACCCCAAGTTGAGTCAATATCGATAGCATTCAAAGCACATTTCTGATAATTTGTTGATAATTTGCCTTATTCTTAATCACTGTAACTCCTGCAACTCCCTAGCAATTACAATAATTCAAAACTCAATCAAATATAATTACCTGCATAAATATCGATATTAAACAGTCCTAAACCCAATTTATTATATTGTATATCATTTTAAGTTTTTGTTCTCCCCAATCGAAGGCGGCAGGTTTGTCTTTTCAACAAAATATATTTTTTAATCAGAGAAAATCTCAGCGGGTGTGTTCTTATTAAAAATCCAGAAAAAACACCAACAATAATCATATTTTATCGATTTTAAAAATTCGATTCTTGCCAATTCGATGATTTGGTATTTTGTTGTAAATTAACCCAAAAAAAATATCCAATTATCAATTTGCAATAAATTAACAAAATGTCGGGGGACATTTCCGATACTTTTATTTTTTGTTGCTGTTCAATCTTTCGTGACATTCTTGAAGAGATTATGTGCTTTTTTTCTTCTCTCTCTCCGTTTTTGTTGGAATTTATTTGACGTTTTAGCTAATAACTTTTCAGATTACCGGTGCAAGGATTTTTTTTTTAATTTTTTGTCAGAGAAAAGGTTGAATGAATTTTAGCGGATTATTCATATTTTTATGAAAATTTCACAACTCGCTGCAATCGCAACGATCATAAGCGAGCGAAATCGATTAACCAAAGGCGTTTAAAAACATCGAACACTTCAAATGCATTAAAATGTCAGATTTGTTGCAAAATTAATGTCGAAAGAGTTAAGAAAAGAAATGCAATTCTTTCGTTTAACTGTATTTAAAGACTCGCAAGGACACACATTGATTTTTATTTTTAATCTCAAAGTGAATCGAAAGAAATAAGAAACTTTGTCGAATTTAAGTTGAACTCAAAAACAAGGACATTGTGGTGAACAAAAAAAGAAAGAAAAACTTTCATCCTGCACAATAGTGCATTGAAGCAGGAAGCGCACGAAAATAATCATTCAGAAAAAGTAGAAAAAAGTTGTGGAGGAAATGCCAGAGACATTGGGAAAATTTACTGCAAATTGGAATTTTTCTTTTCCACCAAAGTAGTTTCTAAACGGTTTTTTTTTCTCTCGTCAGTGAGGTTAGTTTTGTGTGTTATTATTGGTCCCCAGTGATGATGATGATGTCGGACGGTCTGTTGTCGCCTTGTGTCGTCGTCGTCGTGGGTATAAGTTTAAGGCGACTAAATGTCTGCTTTGATATCTTCATCTGAATTTAGTGGCTGGTTATTTCCTCTTTCTTTTTGTTATATTTTAGGTTGACAGATTTTGTTAGAGTTTGCATTTTATTTGGTCATATGTTTGCTGTTTTATTGTAGGTACGAGAAATTTATCGAAATTGTTGATCGGCAGAAATGAGACTGATTCATAATTTTCATTGTTTACAAGGAAAGACAAGAGATAAGAGATAAGACAGTGTCTCTCGTCTTAATACAGGAGCCAAACAACTGAGTTTGAGACAGTGTAGGGTCTTCCATTCCGCCATTTTGTCTTAAAGTACTTTTAATTCTTGCTCGTAGCTGGTATAGTTTTCGTTGTAGAAGAAAATGTTTAGAGGCAAATTTGTAGAAAATGTTGTTCTCTACAAAATATGTCTTATTCCTTTTTTCTCTTATACTCACCATTAAGAAGCTTTAGCGGATTCCATTAGTGTGCATCAAAACACAAAAACAAATTACGTCAAAATTCGACTTAGGTACTTACTTACTTATCCGGCTCACAATTCATGAAGGATCTCAGCCTGAGATACTGCAGCCTTCCATCGTGACGGTCCCTCGCATGCACTCTTCAGTCGCCGAAACCAAGCGCTCTGGCATCCGCAGTCACTTGGTCCTTGTATTGTAGGTTCGGTCTTCCTTGTCGTCTCAAACCTGGGGGCTGGGATGAGAAGACTTTCTTGGCTGGAGCGTTGTCGGCCATTCGCTCGATGTGGCCGAGCCAATGTAGTCGTCTTTTCTTGGCCTTCTGGACTACATCCACATCTTGGTACAGCTCATACAGTTCTCGGTTGTACCTTCTTCTCCATTCGCCATCGTCGCATACGGAACCGAAAATCAGTCGAAGAATTTTTCTTTCGAAAGTGCCCAGTATCAATTCCCCTTTTTTACTTATCGTCCAGCACTCGGCGCCGTAGAGTAGGAATGGTAAAATCAAAGTTTTGTATAGCAAACACTTTGTCTTTCGAGTGACTAGTTTTGAACCCAGTTGTTTGGCCAAACCGAAGCAGCAGCGCAGCGGTTCGCTAGGGTAATTATTCTTCGGATCTCCACTAAGGTGTCGTTTGTGGGATTCCAAGGTAGGTGAACTCCTTAACTACCTCGAAACTGCTGCTACTAACAGTGACGTTTTGTCCTAGGTGGTGGACAGATGTTGCTTTGCTTGTTGATAGCATGTACTTTGTTTTGTCCTCATTCACTTCAAGATCAACGAGTTTTGCCTGTTCTTCAATCGCTGTGAAGAGCTCAAGCACAGTTCTCTTGGATCGACCGATGATGTCTATGTCGTCTGCATAGCCTAGGAGCTGGGTGGACTTGTTGAAGATAGTGTTTTCCGTGCTCGATTTTCGACTTGAAATTCGTTGGTCTTTTCCAGGATCTGTCTCAGTGTGAATATTTGGTCCATCGTTGTTCTGCCTGGCCTAAAGCCACACTGGTACGTGCCGATTATTGTGTTGCAGAAAGGTTTAAGACGCTCACACAGTATGTTGGATATGATTTTGTATGCAACAGTAAGCAGGGATATGCCACGGTAGTTTTTGCATGACATCGGATCGCCTTTTTTGTAGATGGAGCATATGGAGCTTATCGACCAGTCAGTGGGCATGCATTCTTCCTCCCACACTTTGGTGATGACTTGGTGCATGCGGTTCATCAAAAAACCTCTTCCGTATCAAAATATATCAAATTGACAAAAGCCAAGAAAAGAAACTGAGTTTCAGACAGTGTTGGGTTTTCATTCCGCCATTTTGTTTTAAAGTTCTTTAAATTCTTGCTCTTAGCTGGTATAGTTTTTGCTGTAGAGGAAAATGTGGCGAGACAAATTTGTAGGAAATTTGTTCTCTAAAAAATATGCTTTACTCATTTTTCCCCTAAAACCCGCCATTTAGGAGCTTTAGCGGATTTTATTAGTGTGCATTAAAACACACAAACAAAAGACGTCAACCTCATCAAAATATATCAAATTCACAAAAGACAAAACTTCAACGAAACCATCATTTTTATTATTCTCCACATAACACCGAGAACTACTGACAGAACAAAAAACAAAACTCGAGTAGCAAAAATTACTCAAATTCGATTGTTTTCATGCGAAAATAATTATATTCCATTTTGCCGCAACATAAATCAGTAGAAATGGACAAAAAAAAATTCTATGTTAAAAAAACTTCCCATCGCACAACGTCGCAGGGCTTATAATTCGTTGATGCATTCAAAAGCCTGCCTAATGCATCAATGCAACACGCATGCCACCCAGTGGACAAAAAGTACAAAAAAAAATCACAATCGCAGAGCCTCATATAAAAATATTTTTTTGTAATATTTTTAGTAGGATAACAAAGTATGTGCCTACATTTTCAATTCACTTAAGCCTCTTAAATCTTTTTGGATTTTCATTTTTTTTTTATAATTTTTTGCATTTATTATATGAGCCAATCCCAATGCAATTTATAAATGGTTTTTTAATGCAAAAATAAAGAACAGAAAAAAAACCCTGCCAATATAATATGCAGAGTTGTGAACCCGCAACAATTTTTTTGCTGTTTTGTTGAATTTGCTTGCTGGCCCCATAATATTGAATGGAAATAAATAAAATCCACAAAATGCATGATGCACGAAAAATTTGGAGCACGAACAACAACAGAAATTGAAATCACCATCGCAATATACTCAATCACAGCCGTCTCCTCCCTCATCTTTCTTCAACTCGCCCCGTTACGATATAACATAAATAAATCAATTCGCACTCAATTACAATTCTTTGCTCCTTTTTATTAATTTCTCTCGGATTTTGAATTTCAATGCAAAATTTTGTTGTCTTTTTTTTCGGAGTATTGGGTGACTTTGCGACCCTCTCCATCCACTTGGCAAAGGTAGGTTCCTACCTTTTGTTTTTTTATGGCAATTGAATTTCACTTTCGGTTCATAAATTTGAAATCCTCATCCTCCCTCAGCCTCTCGAATATGTGTTTCGTAAACAAATTGAATTTTTCAAATTTGATCGTAATTTATTTATTAGATCTCTCCCCGGTTCCATTCTGCATCCCAGCCAATCTGACAGTCGAGAGTTTCAACATATCAGAAACAAACCGAAACTATTTTGAATGAAGAGGAGTGGGCTGGATGAAATGGACGAAATGGAGTGCGCTTGCTGTAGGGAGATGATATAAAATATAAATGGAATGCTGCATGTTCAATTGCCGGCGGTATGCAAAATTCCAGAAATGAATATCCCATTGATTGGAGTGCTTAAGCGAAAACAACAACAACAGCAGCAACATGTCTTCTGTGTCTGTTCGTCCATCGTTCTGTGGCGTCGTCGTCGTCGTCATTTTCTTGGTCTTTTAGATATCCGCATCATTGGAGGCACTCGCCATATCATGGTGCGTCGCTCGTTTCTCTATAGAACTCTGGGAAAGAAGAAAAAAAAAAAAACTTTATCCTCGTTTGGGATCACTTCATGTGCATATCCAATTTCTTTGATTTGTGCATCTTTCATGTCCTGCAGTCGTTTCAATCAAGTCCTGGGCTCATTCGGTTATTATCCGCATCAGGGAGATATAGACTTACTCACAACGCGCACGCAGATGATCATCGTCTCTCTCTTTTCTTTTTCTCATTCTGGTCAGTCTTTCGGAGTTAAAGTTGTTTGATTTCCTTCTTTTTAAGTGAGTTTTTTTTTTTCTTCAACTCTGTTGTTGTCGGTCATCGTCATTGCAGCAACCGTTTGGTCAACGTCGCGTCGGTTGTTGTCGTCGTGGGGAATCTTATGGTCAGTGCAGTTCCTTACACTTTGATTGGATTTGTTCCCGAGAAAGAAGAGTCAATCGAATGAGTCTAGGCCCAAGGCAGTTTATTTTCATGGTTAAATCATTGTATTAAACAAAATAAACAGGCAAATGAAAATGAGGAGTTTCGGGTTTTGCTCCGTAAATCAACGAGTAGGGGAGAGTGGGGTACTATTGAATTGTTTTTTCCCTGGTTCTATCACTAAATATTTCATTTTGATTTTAAAAATCTGCATTAGGCCATCCAGTCGCATAAATACTGGGTACTCGATCTGATGAGAATCATGGAGAACGAAGGTAGAAAGAAATTTTTCGTTCATCAGCTTGCATAATTCGCTATCCGAGCAGATGGCACTTTTGAAGCTGAAATTTTTTAACCACGAAAAGTACAAACTATGCCATTGCTTAATATGGAACGTTACTCGCTTCAACAACACATTCAAAGAGTTTAAATTCACGACAAAAATGGTCAGATTTGTGTAAACCGCAGAGCTTTTTGTTTCATCGTGAAATACTTTTTCGGCCGGCAATCGTGAAGTTGTGGAACAATTTGAGTATTTCGAACAATTTTAAGATGTGAAAAATCGAAACCTTTCAATTCGCTCAAGAAGAACTGAAAATATTCTTGCTGAAGACCGTAATGTTGACCAAAACCCAAGTTTTCTTGATTCCTCAGCCATGTTTGCAACTAGGCATTCTACAATCGATTTTTCACCTTTTTTTCTCATTAAAACTCAGGGCTTAAGGATGTTTACATTCAATGAACACATGAAGTCAAGTTGGTCAATCAACAGCAACGTCAGGCCTTTGCTGTTTCTGTCATGGAAATGCGTCAAAATCCGGATTTTCATCGAAATATCTTATGAGTTTAACTTTCACCTCAGAAGCTGCTATGTTAACAAGCCGATTTGTAGCATTTTAAGTTCGGGATATCCAAGAATGATTGTTGAAAAGTTTCTGCTTCCTCAGAGTGTCGATTTATGATCCATTTTTGAGCTGCTGGTGTATACCTATGGGACATAGTCCTTCGAAAATGAGGCGGGTACAACTGTAACGGTGAATATTTCTAAAAGATTTTCAACCATAATATTTTGGAATTCCAGTTTCCATGTTTGTTTTTAAAAAATAGCAAAACCCTAAGGGAAACAGCTTGAAAGTAAAGAAACAATTTTCAACTTTGTGCAAAAGCAATCCAAACACCTTCGTTCTCCATGATTCTCATGAATTTGTGTGACCTGAAGAAAGTGTTTATTGGCAAAAATCTATCCTTTCAAGGGCACAACATTGAAAAAGGGCCTAAGAAAGTGTGGAAAAAAATTTTTCAGGATGTGTTCAAATATTTGGTCAACCGAGTGAACCGTTTGATGATGTATAAAACCATCAAATTGTGCACTTAACTTGAAAATTCTCTTAAATGCATGGTTTTTGATTCTGGTTTTACTCCGCAAGCTTTCCATTAAGAAGACACTTTTCCTGTGTTGACCCCATCTCAACCACTCATCTCTCCCCTATTTGTACCTGCAGCCCAACCAGTCCTCATTCAATGTCAATTTCGAAACACTGAAATTATACGGACAAAAAGTGATAATAAAATTGCGTTAAATGTGTTTACAATATTACCTTCGATTCTATTTAAAATAAACATTTTAATATCCATTTCCCGAATGGCCTATAAACAAAATAATAAAGTTACATCTTCCTGTTGAGTTTTGACTCGCAATGAGTGTGTCTTGATGTTGGTTGGATGGTTGTATGTTCTGGGATGTCGAATGACAACCCACGCGCGTCGACGGCGATGTGTCTTGTGAATCTTTATGTCAGGAAATCTTATTTTAATGTGAATTTTTATTTATAAAAAAGGAAACAATGATTTTCCTTCTGATGGGTTTTTGCCGTAAAAGGAAGACTGTCAATTTGCAATAAAGCTTAGGAGAGTCAATTATAAGAAGGGTTGACAATTTATGTGCAAACAGGCCAGCTAGATCGATTTGACGTTGAAAGAAGCCAAAAGTCGTGGTCTTGAAGGTCAATTCAATTTAAGTTGAGCCAATTCCAGCTTAAAACACTTTTATTAGCCTCTTTTCAAATTACTTTAAAACAAACCTCATAAGTGAAATTAATTACTTGGCAATAATTAACACTTAATCAAAAGGTTTGAAATTACCACTTTTATTACAAGTTGAATGGCTAACAAGTCTGGTTTAATAGTTTTGTTTTTTATGCACCGTATAATTGTTATACATTTCCTCTAACACATTAAAATCGCATTCAGTTAAATTGCATCTTATTAAACTTTTAGTGGCCATTAATACAATTAGCAATAATACATTGTACGGTGATTTTAACTGGTACTAACCTACTTAAACTTATCACTCGAATTATCATTTTTTTAGGTCAAAGATAAGTCGAGACTAAAGATCAAGAGAAATTCACTTATTTCAAGGGGACTTTTGCAAGCTCTAATTTTTTGTTGCATACAGTTTATGGGTCTCATTTGGTTAATCGAAAGTGGAAATAGTTCCGTTAAGTTTTGTGTCAATGAAAAACCATTCGTCGAACACTTGCATTGATGATAGCAGACTTTGTCCAAAAAGTTGATAATTCTTTTGTGCAATTTTTCAGCAACAAATTAACAACAAGTTGCAAATGAAAAAAACTAAAAAAAAAACTCTACGAGCGAGGCACCAATCGCTCCCGAAAACACCAAGCACTGCCCACTTCTGTCCTAAGTTTCCAAATGGTGTTAATACCAAAAGATTCTTAAAGGCGATTAAGATTTCTGGTATTTTCTTCATTTAGTTGAATGGCAGTTCGGCGGCTGTGATGTCACGCCTCCACGCCCCCTTAGTCGAAGAACAAAACCCTCGAGATTATTATGAGCGAATGGATTTTCAAAATTGTACAGCGATGCATTTAAGTGTATATCTATTTTCCCGGAGCTTGATGTGGGCTTATGAGGTGGAATTCCATCGCCAAACGCCCTCTGCCAGCCGTCACTGCTTCCATCTTGGTATGATTGGAAGAAGGGCATCATGATCATCGTCGAGTTGGCCAGCGTCGTCGTTCGTTGTAGTCATAGCTCTTCTCGTCATCGTGGTTTGATAGCAGCCATCGTCTACAAGTAAAGAACTGCGGGCTTTTGAAACTCAAGCAATATCGTTTAACCTTAAAAGTCTTGAACTATTTTGTGCACATTACATTAACTCCACTACCGAACAACAACAACAACTTGCGGTTATTAGATAGAAAAAATTTTTCACAAAAAAGAAAAAAACTGCCAATACTTTTGTCTAGAAGCTATTGGATGCGCGATATGGAACCGCGAGCACGGATGCTGCTGGTAGGTACATCAGTTCTGTTCAAGAGGAATCAAAATCACTGAAGCGTGTTGCACTTTTATGTGAAGTGCCTGGGATGTTATTGTGATGCTATAATATCTAACAATGGTGCAGCAAGACCCAGAAAATTCACTTTAATACGCCACGAGAATATATTTTTGCCTCATAATGTGTGTAGGTATTGTTTTAATGTCGGCAAGTTGCACTTGATTTTTCCTTCAATTTTACTTTTTTTTTTTTGTAATAATTTTGTTGTGGAAAAATGCTCGTTTTCGCCTTTCTCTAGCCAAGTGGATAATTGAGTTGAAAACGTGATTTTTCTTTTTTTTTTGTCTGTTTTCATGGTTGTTAAGAATGTTTATGTTCGTTTTGCTGGGCAAAAGTTAATTTTATATTTAATGGGCTTGTAAGCAGGCGTGTTATTATGACAATCATAGACATAACGGAACTTTCAGCTCTTTAGTGGAGGCTCGTGATGTATGAGGAATGCAATGTGCTTTTTGGCTTAATAGGGTCGCTTCTTGGTTCAATATCATTTTTATTACGTCGTCGTGTCGATAAGGAAACTGAAGGAGATCGAAAGAAGATCGAAAGTCAAAAGACCTCATCCAACACTCCTTGCTTCCTAGATCATGTCCACCCTAGCGCCACCTTGACTGAGGCCATTCTCTTTTATATTGATGAGCATTCGACTCATTCGATTGAACTCATCGACGACGTTAGGCATCTTCACTAACTTTTAACTTTTCCGACTATAGGTACATGTCCCTATACAGGTTGTACAGTCCGGTGTTGAATTTTCTTCCGCTTTTGTCGTTTGGACAAACAGTGCCAATGCCAAAAACAACCCGAAGAACTGGTCTTTCGATGAGGTCTGCCCCAAATATCTTCTGCGCGAACGGGCTTTGCTGTTTAATTGTGCGAAGAAACAGATCCTAGAATTGGTCGATCGGTAAATGAAGTCGAAGTCAATTGCTGCCTCAAATTTGTTGTTGGTTTAGACTGTCCTCATGTACCTACTTTGTGGTAGCTATATTAACCCTTAGATCACCTGAATGTTATCGAACCCTTTCCGTGCAGATGACAATCAACAAAACTCGAATAATTTTACTCCTTGTATTGACATGATAGGATTGCCTAATACCTTCAAGTAACTGTTGACGTCAGTGGTATTGTCAAGGGTCCTTTCGATCCTGATAGTGAAGTGTGTGTTTTCCAATGTCATTCCGAACAAACGAACGATCTTCGCAGTGATGTCTACCCACAACTTATTCTAGAGAGTCTGGCAGATAGGTCCCGTCGATTACAGCGAAATGTAGTCTACAGAAATGGTGCATCCAAATCACCAGCATCGATTTGACCACAACGTCAGCTAATTTATCTTTGATTCATTCCGTTTTCCTGCCTTAAAATATATCTCTCCCGCATACATAAAGCAGGGCCCATGGAAATGTGTATCATTCTGCTGATAGTCCATCCAAATCCATCACCCAGCATTTGTTCGATTTGGTGAAAGTAAGGGCTTGTGCATCCAAAGCTGGCTACAAGCGATGAGTCCTTTGAACTTTCAAAACTCACATTTCACCTTGTTTGAAGGTCAATAGATCTAGAAATCCTAATGTCGCCTTGTGAATGTTGAAGAACTTCAACTGGTCGCACAACCTGAATCCATTACTGGAGGAAATAAAGTGCCTCCCAACATGTCCCCATTCCCATTAAATTAACACATCCAATATTTGCCCATTTGAAATTCAGAGCATCATGCACTTGAGTGGTTATCTTTTCCATAGACACAAACAATCCAATAAACAAAAAGTTGACATAAAAAAAAAATTTAATCTTGATAAGCCCGTCACTGGTATTCACAATTAAAATTCCAATTCCACCTCCTTTTTATCCCACCCAAAATCTCGTTTTATGCAACTACAACTTCGCTCCCACTACCCCTCTTCCTCATAAGCCAGTTCGACTCTTCCGTCTCAATGTCCACTTTGCACACCGCCATTGCCATCTCGAATAATAAACCTACGTTAACCAAGTCCAAAGCAATTTGTAAATAAATTTCAAATATTTATTCGCCTAACCACCTGACAGAGAGGGGAGACGCTCCCCGTATCAGAATTCAGCAGCGCACAAACAACACACAAAAAAAAAACAACACCTTAAGGCTCTGGTTCTCTAAATGGCATAAATCACCCGCTTGTAAATATTTGCAGCGATTTATTTGCCAGGCACAACAACTAAACATGTTTACTTACGCCAAACTCAAGTGGCGTAAACTTTCCGTATAAAATGCAACTTATGAAGACCCCTCTCTCCTTGAACCAACCGAATATAGAGATTGAGATTGTCTTGTTTGGGTTTCTCGTCCTCGACGAGCGACGCGACGCACAGAGAGATCTGATGAGAAATTATTACTGCTGCAACTACCGATAAGAATTAATGTGTAATCATCCTCCTCCTGTCATCGACAGTCGTACCGCGCAGCGCACCATCACTTAGGTACTAGTTGTTGCTGTCCCACAGCAGTGCAGCGGCTCGGCGGTGGTCTCCAAACTCAACTAGTGGCGATGGCGACTTTTTTAAAAGCGGAACCAGTTGTTTTGAGGTTGATTCAAGCGGCGAAGAGTGGACATCAACTTCTGGAATTCCACATATCTGGCTTTTTCATCTCTCTACTTTGAAATTTAATTTCTCCCGGTTTGTGATTTTTTTTCCTTTATGCCATTTTGAAATGTGAATTATAAAGATGTCACATTGCGCCACACGCTGCTTGCTGCTCGGTGCACAGTGTTCAAGCTCAAGCACTCTTGCACAAGCACCATGCAGTCCGAAGCACCAACAAGCCGCAGCCAAAGCCAAACAAACATGATTAATTGGCGGGAGGAAATTAGAAGCTGACAATATAAAAAATGGAAAAAAACGGCGAATTCATTAAAACGCCCCCAAATGTTTGTGCGCCTGTTGGGGGTACACATTATTTAGCCAGTCACTCGAATGCCACAGAACAAAAAAAGAATAATAACACGATATGGTCTCAAGAGGACATCTTGGAGTGCTTTTCACACATCGGCTTCGGCATCGCTGGTGTCGCTGATGTTGATTATGATTATGCGATGATGATGATGGCGATATGGGATGAGCGTGCACACCTCTATAGTCAAAGATCAAACATGTGATGGCATTTTTAGAGATTGTGACAGATAGCAGAGGGCTGCCAGGCGTTCTTGTTTTTGAACAAATAATAAAATCTTGACAAAAATTAAGTGGAGTGCTTTTGTTTTGGCATTTCTTATGAACACGTGTTGAAGATGATTTTTGAAGGGGTTTTGAAGGTTTGTTGTTTTTTGAACAATGCCTTTGACTCTCGAGGAGCTGAATGTGTGCGGTCTTGTTTGGCGAGTCGATTGTTTGCATTGTAAAAAGAGATATGGAGCTTCAAGTTGAGGCTGCAAGATGTGTGAGGCCTCCCACGATCGTAAGTCAGTCAATTTCATACACCAACGAAGAAAGCGCTTTTATTGCCGTTAATTGTTGTTTTTCAAGGAAAAACATAAAGACTTATTTTACTTAAAATTTTGTGCAGATTCTTCTTGCAAACTTTCATCACAATCCAATCAGCTGTTTGTGCCAAATAAGCAATACCTCAAAAGAAGCGATTTTTCTTAAAAACGAGAAACCGTGTATCTCTGATTTTTTTAAATCCAGCGAAAAACTGAAATTGCAGTTTTGTCATAATTTCTTAAAGATATTTTCTGACGAAATTTTAATCAAAATCGTAGGAGTCATTTTCGAGATATTTGCAATACCTCCTTGAAATCACATTTCGTTACTAGCAGGCTCATAGTTCGGAAATCTGGAGTTTGACAAACAAACTAAAAATCCAATTTTGTCAAGGAAAATAGCGTTTCTGACACTGCCAAATTTTATTGATATCGTTTAAAGTGTTTCACGGAAATCCCCCAATACCTCCGATATACGAGAAGAGCAAATGACAAAGTATTCCTTTTTCCAGCACTCAAACACCCAAACATACTAACATTAAAAGATGGAAACCTAAGCTTCACTTTGACTCGTCACTACTCAACTCATTTCCAAGTGCAAGTAGTTGTTGTTGCTAATTTTTTTTTTGTTGCAGCTCGCCGAATACGATTACAAGATCAAGCACAAACTACTGCAATCGGTTAGTTCGCCAGCATTATATGGCATTAATCAAATTGAATAAACACTTTTATAATCAATTTTCAAGTCAATAAATAACTTTAATGAAGATATAAATTCCATCATCCTTTTGCAGTTAAAAAAGTCGAGGCATTAAAAGTTGTTGTAGTTGTTAGTGTTGTTGGTTTAATGACGGTGCGGCCGGTGCTCGTCTTGTTTTATTATTCACACCATCAACACACTAACGATCATCGCGCCAATCAAGAAGGCGTATAGGATTGTAATTTTTGCACCCGACAAAACAGCAAGTTCGACTTGGGCTATCAGCGCAGCAGCAGCGGTGGATTGATGTATCTACGAGCATCTTTTTGGCATGTCATTCGTATTTGTGATGAGATATCGGAATTTGACTGCGGAAAAGAGAAGTCTCTGAATGAAATGATGACTAGATTCATGTTGTTTCTACAATTAATTGGGTTAAGATATTTTTGACCACCCTCCCCTCCCGTCACAGGTTTTACACATTTTTATATTGGAACTATAAACTTAGCTTAAATTTGACTTTTGCTCAAACTAAAATATAATGTGGCATATATCTCGTGAACCGCATCTCCTGACTCGTTACGTAAGAATAATATGTGGTCATTTCATGCATACAGCAAATAAACACGATCAAATGTATGCGACCAGCTTGCCTTAGGTTTCTGAGAATTCTTTCTTAAGAGTCTTTTATCATTTGACATCAACTCTGCCCAAAAAAAGACCCTTTAACAGCGCGCAATACATAATAATTATCATCGCCATCATCGTCGCCATTCCAATCATCATCTGCCGCATAAAATTGCATGATGTATGTACGTCCATGTCCTTTCGACTGCCTTCATCCTTAGCTTCTTGCTTGCCATCATCGCCAAAGCTGACAAGTCGTACTTTTAAGACTTTATAGGCATATTTTGGTGTCAGCCAATGGTAATGCATAAACATTGTCTGTCCATGTCTGACAGTTGCGCAAAAATAACCAGCATCATCAGAGTAAGTCGATGCGAATGCGATGAAGCAACTTCATATGCTCGTGTATAAGTGTAGTCATTTCATAATCGAGTCGAGGAAAAACTTTCCTGTTGCTAATTTACTTACTGTGTTCCAAAGAAAATTGATTACCAACCGCACCGGCACCACTCAGCTAGCACTCCTGTCCTGACCGACTGAAACTGATAGAGAGAGAAACTTCGAGGTAGTCCTCATCAGACATTTTTACAATATAGGAAGAAAACGACACGAAAACGATGATGATGCTGATGATGATGAAGAGACGATGATGATGCTAAAGCCGAAGAAGGTGGAAATCGTTGTACCAGTTGATTTTCAATTGATAATTGAGTATGTGGAGCAGAGAGGTAATTTATCATCCAAGTTATGACCACCATTCGGATTTCAGAAGTAATGTTATATATTATACACAAGAGCAAAAAAAAGTGGCATAGGTTCAGGAATTCTATCTGGGAATGTTTTAAGCGTCATTACGAAGGCCCAATCGGCGAGTGGGGAAGAGGGGGAAGAATACAAGACTATTGAATAAAATTTATGATGTGCTTTTAACTTTTTTAAAATTTACTGTTTCGGACATTTCGCACCTTGCTGGCTGGAGGAAGTGTCGAAGAGTTTTATATGAAGGGTGTTTGAAGTTGAGAGCAAATTTTTGTTAAGTATTCGAAACAGGTTAGGTTATCTTGGGAATTCATCTGGAAAAAGTTAATACAGATCAAGCAAAGCTGGGGATGAATAAATTTTAAATGCGATAAGAACTTCACGAACATTGGCTAATTTATCGGCAAAAATGTCAGAAACTCTCATGAGACTGTCAAACAAAACTCAGAAAACTTCTTTAAATTGTTAATTGATTTAAGAACATATATTTGCTCTCCATAAAACTTTCCCTGAACCAAATATTTAAAATGTCAGTTCCATTTTGCTCATTGTACTCTGTCGAATAGCCTTTTGCAGCCCTTAACACCTTTATACATTAATTGATGTATGTTCCAAGTGGATGTGAATTATAAGCAAATTCTAGATTCATATGAATAAAATATGTTTGATGTAGGTTTTTGTTAGCTTTAAAGTGTCGGACTTCTTTGAAAGCACACTGTATTGATATTAAACGTGAAAAATATCGAATGAAATAGCAGCAAAAAGTACCCTTTGATGCAGTCATCCAGAATCCAAACCATGAAACCTATTTTCAAATGCACTATTACATTTTGCTCCTTAAACTTGGTTTTGTATTTCCATCATAAAAAAATCGAAATTTTGGACATACAAATGGACCTAACAAGGTGCGCAATCCACTAGAAATATCACTTTTTCAAAAAAAAAAAAAAATTGTTTGAGTTTATATTCCAAATTGTACCTCCTATGTTTATGTGCCTTATCATTTTATTAAACATTTCTTTCAATTAGTTTCTAAATTATCAAGCTCGATTAACCTTCAGGCAATAATCAACCTTTACACTTCATAAATTCACCCTCTCTCTCGCTTAATACAAAATTTGTAATTCCAACAAATTTCCTCCAAATTGAGTTTTCCCTTTCCATAAATTTTAATGTGACCCAAAGTCTACAAACAAACAAAAGAAAACGAACAGAACAACAGAAAGAAGAAAAAAAAATTCATGGCACCGAATAAAATGAGTTAATTATGCAAACGCTCGATTAATCGAGGTGATCCATCACTAGAAGTCTAGTCTAGCCATCTGAGCCAATAGCTAGAAACCGACGGGAATGATAATGAATACGAAATAGTGGCGGCGGCGATGCTTTTCGTCTCCCTAATGTGCTTTTGTAGAACTGCAACTTAACCCCGAGGAAATTTATTCAATTTCATTTGTAAGCCGATGCTTATTGTTGAACTTAATTTCCACCTGTGGATAGTTCGTTGATTGCACAGAATTTTCACTCGAAGCTCTCGAGTAAATTTATTTAAATTTCAAGCATAAAATCTCCCCAAAGTTCAGTTAAATGGAATTATTTTTTGGGGGGAATGATTGAACGACTTGACAAGACGCTCCGCTCATGTTTAAACAATATGCGTGAATGAGAATAAGGGGTTCTCAAGTGGTGCTCATCCGAGACCTGCAGAAGATTGATGTTCGAGCACCGAGCTTCAGCATACATTAGCCCAAGATGGGTGAAGTAGTTGTAGGTGCTCTACCGTCATATCTTTGACTGTTCCGACGCGAGTCACGGAATACACAGAAAAAACAAAAAAAAAGAGATGACAAAAGAGTTTGCTTTGGGTTAACTAATTAAGGCAAACAAAATGATGGACCCATCCAGAGGATCCAAGTCCTCCGCCAGGCTAATCAGAATGATGGTTGCCTTTGCCTTCTATACTTGAGTGAATCCCTCAAATTTTTCGTTTTGTTTATGTTTGTTCTGTTCGTCTCGTAGGGCCTCACACAAGATTGTTCAACTATACTCCAACGATGAGCATGACAACGACATATTATCCATAACCAACCATTACGTCTGCGATGAGTAAATATTTGCCATGCTGCTGTGCGATAATAAAAGGACTGATATCCATGGGTAAACACCCAGAAAAGGCCCATTGGGTTCCAATTTTTGTAAAGAACAGTAGCTGGATGTTATTCGATGAAAGGGTGCACCTATCTTGTCATAGAAAAGAAGAAAAGTTAATATTTTAATAAGAATCCGTTTTGTGAATTCAAGTGGAAAATGAGATAAGGAACATTTTTTGAATGAATTCCATTCATAAACTGAACGGATGTGTGTTTTTTGGAGATTGAATGTGTTTTTTTTTTTTACTTTTTTTTCGTTTAACAAAAATATATTGTACATCACCCACAATAAGTGTGTTTAATTTGAATGTTGTTTTTCAACTCTTGCATTTTCAGGTGATACCAGCAATGCTAGTATAGGTAGCGGCGAGGGTACGGGCGAAGAGGATGACGATGCGAATGGTAAAAAGAACCAAAAGAAACGTGGCATTTTCCCAAAAGTAGCAACAAATATTTTAAGAGCGTGGCTGTTTCAGCATCTAACGGTAAGTATTTGTGTATAATTTTTTTTTGAATAATACACTCGAAAATCAAATTTATTTTTTGTTCTAAACTTTGGAAGAATTGCGATTTTCTCAAAAACGGTTAAACCGATTTCGATTCCACTTTTTTTGTAAAGAGAATCAGAACAAAAACATAAAATGTAAAAAAGAGCCAAGTTCTCTTATGTGCGAACAACACTGTGTAAAAAGTTAGCCACCAAAAGTAATGAGATCTAAAAGAACGCCAAGTTCTTACATCTAA
The DNA here is from genome assembly GCA_943590905.1 of Sphaerophoria taeniata. Classification (NCBI taxonomy): domain Eukaryota; kingdom Metazoa; phylum Arthropoda; class Insecta; order Diptera; family Syrphidae; genus Sphaerophoria; species Sphaerophoria taeniata. The sequence goes on from OX016540.1 coordinate 270,073,527, forward strand.
AAGTGTTATATTGAATATTTTAAATCATAGAAGATAATACAACAATATTAAAAGGAAATAGAAAATAGTTCGGATGAAAATTTACAAGTTCACTGTTCAAGTTTTAAAATGTTATTAATCACGCTTCAAAAGAAAACTTGCCAAGTGCACTTGTAAATTTTCATCCCAACTATTTTCTGTTTTCTTTTAATATTGTTGTATTATCTTCTATGATTTAAAATATTCAATATAACACTTTTAGATGTAAGAACTTGGCGTTCTTTTAGATCTCATTACTTTTGGTGGCTAACTTTTTACACAGTGTTGTTCGCACATAAGAGAACTTGGCTCTTTTTTACATTTTATGTTTTTGTTCTGATTTCACATCTTTTTGCAAAGTTTTTTTTTTTTTAATGGAAGCATGAACCTCGAAATAGCTTAATAAGCTAGCATTTTGCAAACTTTAACAATATAATTGATCTGCCAATTTATAAATAAATAATAGGTAGGTTAGGTTAGAGTGGCTGTCTAGACGTCACATTTAGACATCAAGGGTCCATTGTGAAACCACTAAGGAAAATTATTACTCATGGAGTTTTATGAAGTTTAACAAACCAGAATTCTAAATTTCAACATCGTATGAACATTTTAAGGAAGTGGATGCCAGCTACGCCCTTTGAATGAAACTGCTATTTTGTACTTCTACATTCTCTTATACTCAACCGAAACCCTATCAGAATTTCGAATTTAAACGTTTTCGACCATTTTAACAAAGTGGGCGGATACCACGCCCCTAAATGGAAACAGAATTTTTTCTCATTTTTTCATGTTATTCAACCAAAACCTTACTAGAATTCCAAATTTCAACATCCTACGACCGATTTAAGATAGTAGGCGGAAACCACGCCCCTAAATGAAACCAAAATAATTTATTTATATTTTTCCTTATATTCAACCAAAACCCTATTAGAATTCCGAATTTCAAGATCCTACGGACAATTTTAGAAAATGGGCGGATACCACGCCCCCTGAATGAGCAAATTGAAATTTTCGATTTTTTCCTTTGTATACACCCGGAAACCTACCATTGTACCAAATTTCAAGATTCTGCTATTGTTAGAAGTGCTTCATAATTTTGATGATCAGTGAGTCAGTGAGTCAGTGAGTCAGTCAGTGAGTCAGTCAGTGAGTCAATTACGGTTTTTGAAATTTTTATTGTTCAATATCTCAGGAAGTAGTGGTTCTACAAAATTATGTTTTTCACAGAACCTTTGTGCCCATGAAGTTAATACGTAATTCAAATTTAAAGCTTCTAACTCTATGGGTTCAAAAGTTATGGGGGGTTAAAAATGTGCTTGAGTTCGATCCTGTAAAAAGGGAGTAGTGCTAGAACTTGGCTGGGCACTACCGTGCCCTTTGATCGACAAGAGAAGATTATAACTATAGTCTACTTTCTTTCTTAAGACTTTCATAATGCTGCATGCTTCCTTGTCTTGAGTTTCTGAACTGGAAGGACTCTCTAGGCTTCACAGTACGACAAAAAATGGGTCCGAGGGAACTGGAGCACCAGCCAAGTAGTGGGAGTTGTATCCAATATATAGACGTTTCATAGCTAGAAGCCAGATCAGAAAAGGAGACAAATTTTTCCTTTACTGCTCCTAGATCTGTAGATCTCCCTTGCATCGTATCGGTATTGTAGGTTAGGTTAGGTTGCAGAGGCTGTCTAGATGTTATTAGACCTCAAGGGTCCATTGTGATACCACTAAAGAAGTAACTCATGGGAGCGTAATGAACTTAAACAAATCATTTTGTACTTTTAATGAAGTTAGAGAGACATTTTGTGTCGATCGTTGCCAGTTCACTGGTATTATCGAAGAAGGGATTATCGAGATAGTTATTCCTTCTATTGGAGAGTGCCGGACATGTACACAGAAGGTGTTGGACTGTTTCCTCTTCCTCCTCGTCATGCAGCTTCTACAGCAGTCGTTTGCGTAGACCCCTAGCCTCTAAGCATGTCTACCTATGAGGCAGTGTCGTGTTATGACTCCAATTGTAGAGCTTATGTTTTGTCTGCTCAGGGAAATCAAGCCTTTTGACCGTTTCAGGTCTATTTGTTTGGTTGCTAGGCAGGTGGTACCCTGTGGCCACCTAGCATTTGTTGATTCTAGAGCATATTGTTTGAGAAGATATTTGCATGTAGCAAGTGGCCGGTGTTCCGATGTTATGTCTTTGTCTAACAGTAAGCAGAAGTGTTCCGTTTTTGGCGAGCTAATCGGCTTTGCAATTTCCCAGGATATCTCTGTGGCCCGGCACCCAAATGAGGTGAATATTAAACTGTTCCGTCATCTCATTCAGAGATAATCGACAGTCGTGGACTATTTGAGAGTTTGTGGAGACAGACGCGAGAAATTTGAGAGCGGCTTGGCTCTCCGAGAAGATTCCTTGCAAGATATAACGTTTTCTTTGAGCCAGGATATTGCCTCTTTCATCGCCATTACTTCTGCATGGAACACACTACATTGATTGGGAAGTCTATATGATAGACTGAGATTCAGTTGTTTCTGTCTGTATAGAAATGTACCGCATTGTCTTCCAGGGGTCTTTCTTCTTCCCAGGAAGATCTTGAAGGGATGGAAACATGGAAGCTATTATCGAATACCATTTTTGGGGTGGTATAGTCTAAGCGATCTGGGATAGATCTGAAATTGTCAAGATAGTAGTATGACCAGTGTTGTTACTGTTCCATTGAGAGGTGCCTCTAAGCCTCACGCATGAGTTGGCTGCTACCATTTTGGAAAAGATTTCAAGAGATGTTAGGTTTAAAAACACTTCCAGGGCTGCTGTTGCTGTTGTGCGAAGTGCTCCTGTGATGCACATACCTGCTAACCGCTGGACTTTATTTAGATTTACCATCTTGTCCAGTGCGGTCCACCATACGACAACTCCATAAATGAGTATCGGTCTGATTACCGAAGTGTATAGCCAGTGGGTTATTTTTGGGAAGAAGCCCCATTTTGTACCTATGGCCTTTTTGCAAGTAAAAAGCGCTACGGTAGCCTTTTTTACTCTTTCATCAATATTTGCCTTCCAATTTAGTTTTTGTCTAAAATGAGGCCTAAATATTTGGCTTGGTCGGAAAAGCTTAATGGTATTCCTTTAATCTTGGGTGGGTTAATCTGAGGAATTTTGTACCTTCTCGTGAAGAGTACTAGTTCTGTTTTAGTTTTATGTGGATTGACGTCCAAGCCACACTGCTTAGTCCAATTTGTTAGCCTATTTAAGGCATTTTGTAGGAGTTCCGAGATAACTTGGCGATGTTTCCCAGATACAGTTATTGCAACGTGCGTCGTCAGCATAGGCAACTTCCATGTTCCATAAAAGAGGCGAAAGGACCCTACCTTGGGGGGTACCTCGATTCACCGATCTGCTGGTAGTTAAATCTCTCATGCTGGAAGTTATTGTTCTGCTTTTGAGCATGAGACTTATAAGATCTATGGGTGATTTCTCCAAATATCGGTATAGTTACTTTCTCGCGAATTAGAGAACCGATTTCAATGAAGTCTTGCAAACTAAAACCCTACATCGAATGAAATCTTTCCCTGTGTCAAATTTATATTTTCAGATTTTCCCCAAATTGGGTTTTCAAAGTATTGTTAATATCCTAAAAACGGCTCTTTGAAGAAAATAAAAAAAACCTGTAGGCAAAATCCTTCTGATAATCTATCAATCGGTTCCTATTGTGAGAGGTTTTGTTTAATTTCCATAAAATGAAATCAAATTCAAAATTCCAACCTCTTCATTCAATCAATATCCCACTTCTGAACATCTTACCCGACCATCGAAACGCACGATTTTTTCGGATTTCAATTTTCACTCCACCAAATTGAAATCTCCGTCAAACATTAACTTAACTACATCTAGCGATTCACAAAAAAGACATGGCAATAAATCAAATCCCTTCTTTTTCTTTAGTAATTTTCATTAAAAATTCACCCCACCACACATCAGCAACAATCGATAAGCAACTTATCCTCTCACTGATAATGAAATGAATATTCTTCATTTCTGCAACAAGACTCTACACTAAAATTCCTTCAAATGCAAACTTATTCAATGAACAAAAAAATCCCCAAATCGTATGCGTAGCTAAAAGCACCACATTTAAGGATATATCCCGTTTCCCGCATAATGTAAAGGTATTAACTTTGTGTAAATGAAATGGAACGAACGTTTTTCATTCTATCGTCATCGTCGTCGGTCGCGGTCGTCTAAGAATTGTAATATCCTTTTGTGTTCTTTCTTTCCATTACTTTAAGTTACACCCAAAGAGAGTCAAAGTGTATCCGTATCCTTGTAGACCAAAAAAAAAAGCACACGCGTTCTTTCTATTCTATACGGGGCATGAGTGATTTTCGACTTAATCTGCAATTCATCAATGTCGAGATATTTAACAGAGAAATTGGGTGGGATATCTGGAAGACACGCTTTAAGGATTTTTTGTTTGTCTTTCTCCTTTTGTACTTCGTTTATCTCTAAATGCATTTCCAATAAGGAAAAAGAAACATTTTTTTTTTTTGGTTTATCACTTCGATCAGGTATTCCTAATCTTTTTTAAGGACTTTGGGTCCACCAGGATACATTTATATTTAAATGGTTGGTTCATCGTTCACCCCCAGTTTTCTCTGCCATCCTTGATCCTTAAAAAACCGAAAAAACAGAACAATTCAAGAGAAATGAAAAACTCATTATCTTTCGACCGAAGTCCATTTGGCTTCGTTCCGTAAGATATAATACGAATCGAATTTAAATCCAAAATTGCCGATTGACCATTAGAAAATCCCATTAAGATGCTTATCTCCAAAAGTACCAATTTTCTCTTTCCCCAAAAAATCAAGCAAAAAGAAGGGCAAAAACAGGAAATTTAAAATAAATACGATAAAAATGCACACTGGACAGCTAAAACTTTTTCGGTGCGTAGCCAACACACACACACCCTCTTTCAACCCCCCCCCCCCGTAAGGAGTGGACAAAAATTTAGTCAACCTTTATGCAGATCGGTTAGGTAAGAACGTAGTTTATTTTTTATCCCGAAATATTTGTTTACCGGATATCTTGACATTCCGAACACAAATCGTCGAAAAGTTTTGTCCTAGATGGTATTTACCCTTGTAATAACAACACTAAATCCAAAAAGGATGTCCTGCACGATTTGAAGGGATATGTGGACGCAAAAAAGAAATGTAAATGTATCCAGGGGACATTTTCGGTCATATCATAGGATATCCGGTTCAGTCAGAGATGAGAACGAGAGCGACAGTCAATTGTGTCTTGTATCTATTAGTGTTCCCCCGCTGTTGTTAAATGACTTTGAAATTTGAATGTTTAGCTCGTTTTCTATTTGTGGTTATTTGAGAGTTACTTTGGGTGGTCGAGTTATTTTTGTTAACATTTTTTATTATAGAAAGTGTATAACTCTCTAATTTTATCTAAAGACCCCATTTTCCCACCAAGATTGACAGTTTCTTATCTTCTTTTGTGTATCTTTTCTATTTAAAAAGGTGTTTTATAGGACAAGTAAACTTTTTCCATGGCAAAACTAATCTCTCGAGCAATAATTTATGCAAAAGATACATTTTAAATGAGATTCTTTGACTAAAGATACAATTGCAGATACATTTTTTTTGCGTACGTCTGTTTATTTTACCATAAAAAATTGAAATTCAATTAAAAGATACGTTCATGTTGTTTCTTTTCATTTTGTATCTTTTACTTTATTCGAAAAGTATCTCAGCCATTAAAGAGTGAGAATAGAAAATTAGTTTCATGTGCTTATCTTATCTTGGTATCTGGAACTTTTCTACGAATCAAAATAAAGTTTTATAACACAAGTGGGTAATAAGACAGCAGGTACAAAGAGAGAGGGAATTCAAACAAGCAAAAGAATCGAAAACTTTGCGATAAAATGCGAAAGATATTTCCTTTACCAACAACTGTATCTACTATTTCGTATGAGTGTAATTTTTGTTTTTTGGTATAAACTGCGAATATGTTATGGAGGTACCTCAGCAAGGCAGTTTGAGAGTGGGGGTTGGTTGATAAAATACAACCACAACGTAATGAAAGAAGCCATGTCTAAATTGTGCAAGATAAGATCTGTTTTTTTTTCTGTTTATATCTGGGCCAGACCGGTATGGTAGTTCGCGAGCTAAGTTAGTCTAGTATACTTTTTGTCCGTCGTCGTCATCGTCGTCGTTGTGGTCGACGTTAAGTCGAGTCTTCCATGTTGAGGGTAGATTTTTGGTGTGCACTTGTTTTCATTTTTTGTTTATTGTGTTGGTTTTTAATAGTGTAATGGGTAAATAGTGATCTCATTGGTGGAACATTAAGTGGCGTACTTGAGCTTTATACACCTCCTACTTTTTTGAGTGTTTTTTTCTTTCTTTTTGAAATCATTTTTGAGGGTATTCGTTTGGGGAACCTACATGAATGGTTGGTACTATTTTCTATCGGTTAAAAGTAGGTTTTTGGTTGAAATGATTTTGAGAAGTGATATAACTGTCTAGACACAGTGATGTTTCAATCGAGTCAGAATCACAAAAATCTCCAAAGAAACGTTTTTAAGGTGGGAACAATCTTGAAATTTGTTGAAAACTATTTTGGTAGAGAATGAAATACCGACGACGGCTATATCAGGATTTGACAATACTTAGCAAAGTCAATTAAGTTGTACAGTCCGTGTGGTTCGTGGTGAAGTTTTCCGGTCAAGTCTGCATTTCTACAATCCGGATTGGACCAGAGATACTTACAAAAAAAAAAGAAAAGCTTCTAAGCAACTCTGACTCTTGTTTCTTATTTCCAGTTTGGCAATCCAAGTGAGCTTCAGCTAACACAGTGTTCCAGTGGAAGCTCAGTTCTCCTTTATTACAAAACTTTTCGGGGTAGTATTGATAGACTTTCCCATCTTATGGTGGCGCTACAGTCCAGGTCGGACCCAACAAATATCTCCAGCCAGCTTGGTCCCTAGCTAGCTGTCTCTAGTTTCACACGCCCAGTTGGTTCAGGTCCTCTACCACCTGTGTGCTCCACCTGAGTCGCGGTCTTCCTCTTCTGCGACGTCCTTCTGGGTTGGATTCGAAAACTCTACGAGCTGGAGCATTATTTTCCATTCGCTCAACATGACCCAACCATCAAAGTCGTTGGACCTTAACTTTTCTGGCTAGGTCAGTGTCGCTGTAGGTACAGCTCGTACAGTTCTTGGTTGAATCTTCGTCTCCATTCTCCAGTAATGCAGACAGGACCAAAAATCACTCGAAGAATTTTTCTCTCAAAGCAGCCCAAAGCGTTTTCATCGGATGTTGTCATGGTCCATGTCTCTGCATCATACATGAGGGCCGAAGTGATTAGGGTTTTCTAGAGTGTCACTTTAGTTGCTCGTGAGAGGACTTTACTGCTCAATTGCCTTCTAAGTCCAAAGAAGCAGCGATTGGCAAGAGTGATTCTTCGTTTGATTTCAGCGCTAGTGTTGTTGTCTGAGTTGATAGCGGATCCCAGGTAGACAAAGTCCTTAACTACCTCGAAGTTAAATCTGTCGTCGTTGACGTTTGCTCCAAGACGTCGATGTTGGCAGTCCTTTCTTGTTGACAGCATTAACTTCGTCTTGCCGTCGTTGACCGCTAGACCCATCTTCCTGGCCTCCGTCTCAAGACTCACAAACGCTCCACTGACATTACGATGTGTTCTTCCAATTATGTCAATGTCGTCTGCGTATCCTAGTAGCTGGACGGACTTTTGAAAGATTGTGCCTCTGGTGTTGACGTTGGAGCTTTGCACAAACTTTTCGAGAGTGATGTTGAAGAAATCGCATGACAACGCATCGCCTTGTCTAAAACCTTTTTGACATCAAAAGCGTTCGTTAGGTTTTTTCCGACCATGATGGAACAGCGTGAGTTTTCCATTGTCATCTTACACAGACGGACGAGTATTTCTGGGATGCCAAACTAGACATTGCTCTATATAGTTGGTCTCTATAGACGCTGTCATACGCGGCCTTGAAATCGATGAAAAGGTGGTAGGTATCGATTTGAAGTTCCTGCGTCTTCTCCAAGATCTGCCGTATCAGGTTGTTGACGAAGGGCTTCAAACGTTCACACAGCACGGCAGACTAGATCTTATGGGCGATGTTAAGAAGACTTATACCTCCGTAGTTGGTGCAGTTCAGGGGATCTCCTTTTTGGAGGCTTACGATTCTGAGGTTCCATTCTTCGGGCATGGTTTCCTCCGACCAAATTTTGCAGATGAACTGGTGCATGCTCATAACCAAATCATCTCTAGCTGCTTTGTACACCGACTTTACGTAAAGACAATGTTATCAAGCGATTTAAGTCCTTCGAAGTTGACCTTTTTTTTGGCCATGCTCAACTATTGAATACGGTCAAACGACCAGCACGGTCTTGCGGTCCAATTATGCTAACTCTATTTGCGCGGGGTTTTCAACAATTGAGAACTAATATTCGGGAAGTGAGATTTGAATACGTTGGTGTAACGTAAATACCCCATCGTCATCTTTTGTACAGAGGACAACTTTGTCGAAGCGCCAAGGCAATGCATTTCTCCTTTAAATCGTTCGTTCTTTAAAAAAAAAATGTAATATTAATTCGAAGTTCCAAGGCTTTTTTCTAGGAACTGCCCTGTCACTCGGTCCGAAAGTGAACTCTTCAGAATAGTTCATTGGCGAATGGCTTCAGAGACTTATAGCTCATCAGTTGATGTTGTTCCTAACAGAAAAGTCTCCTGGTACCCTTAACAGTTTCACAGCTAAAGAGTGTGTCCAACTGGTTGTTCCAAGTCCATGAAGGATATCAGAAAGACATGCTGCAGTTTTTCATTCTGTACACTATCACTACCACAAGTTCTCTATTCCTCGAGCAGTCTTGAGTCAGCAATTGCTTGATTAATTGATGTTAAGGTTCAGTCAGTAGTCCTATTTGCTTAGAATAGAATATTGTAGACGTCGTTAGAGCTTTGGCTAAGTACTGCTGTACGCCAATTTGATGTGGTCTGATTCGGAGTGGTCCACTTTCTCAAATGGCCCTAGGATTGATCTTGCCGACTTAAATGCTTAGCACTTATAAAGTCGCAAAGAGCTTTAAATATGCTAAATTTTCTAGAATTCAACATTAAGCTATTTCACCTCTTTTCTACTTGGCACTGTGACTGGAACTTGATAGACGTGTTTCCCGCTTATTCGTCTTAAAATTGTTCAAAATTCTATTGAAAAGAATCCTTAATCCCAGGAGCTTTGTTGACTTGGTTCTCTTCACTTTTCCGAAGACAAATTACTTATAGAACTCTTCAGTGTTGATACTCTGTTTCTATACTGATTGAAATGCGACACTTTTGATTTAGACCTCGACAAAGTCAGACCAGGTAAATGAAAGCATATGAAAAAACAGTCAAGCTTAAAGATTTTACACATTTCGACATTCACAGTGCTACCCGCCTGTCCATTAAGCCATTAAACCCCCCACGAACCCCTACAAAAAGCAACATATCATTAAAATACCATCATTAGATCCTTTTATCCCATATCTGGAAATCCTTGCATACACACACGGCTTTATGATAATGATGAGGGCTAAACACAATATTGACAGCTAACGAAACGAATATCCGATAAGAGAACCGTCTTCATCTTCTTAAACCTAAATGTCTGCTCCCAAAAAAAATCAAACGAAAAAGAAATCGTAATGTTTCAAGGATTACCAAGGATTTGTTCCTGCTTCTTATATCCAAACAACCCTGAACCGATATGGGGAAAAAAAAATCTAAACCCACCTTTGAAATCTCCATCCCTCGGCCTTAACTTTCGACCGCAATACCTCTACAGATCCTATGTCTAGTCAGAGTGCCTTGAAGAGTAATAAAATTATATATCAGTTCCTTTACATGATTTTGGGTAACACCCAATCCATAAGGTACATTTAATTAACCGCACAAAATGTTACACCTCCACTAACTACCAAAGGTAAATGCATATAATCATCATGAGTACATCCCTTATCCAGCAATTTCGTCATCATCCAGGCATGTTGTAGGCCTTGCAACCGACTTTCCATATACCTACCACAACAAGACGCACTATGGCATCAGGCGCAATATTGCAAAACGCATCCTTGATGTTTGTAAGGAACACAATTCTCCTACGAGAGACTCACAAACAGAGCAATCATTATGGGGGCATGTTTGGAGCACCTTTGGCCATTTTAGTGAATGCATTTCAGTTGTACCTAGGATGTCATTGCTCGTCCTCCGTGCGGTCGTGGTCATCTCAACAATTTTCAGTTGGCTAAATTCATGTTCGGATATATTTAATAAGTAGAAAGGTTGCTTACCTTAAATGCGAATGTCCTTCCAGAGAGAGAGAGAGTGTGAGACAAAGAGAGATGCAGAATGTCCTGCAGAATAGTATGGGCCTAAACCGAAAACATGGATATTATACAACATCTTGTTGCAGCTTGTTTTTGTTCAAAATGAAAATCAACCAGGAGGGAGGCAGGGAAGGCAACTCGCCTTCAAGATAAAACACCTATGTTTCATTTGGTGAATTGTGTATCCTGCGGAACACCTCTGACATGAAAAGCAAGTCTCTCCAAGGAGACGAGCGGAAGGACTTGTTCTTTTATGTGCCTATATGACTATGGTCGCCGCCATATTGATGTCATTATAGAGACAAAGCCTGCTTGCTGGGGAGTGTGTGTTCCTAGAATCTATTGTCTTGTTCTACCTGCACAATATGTTGTTTTAGATTTAGTGTTTTCTTACACCCTGCGGCCAGAAAGTCTAAAGTCATTTACCCCCAAAACGCTTCTTCGAACAGAACAATGAGATCCTTAAGTAAAACCATCATTTCCAGGATGCAACCAATACAAGGTTTATGTGTGCCCCCCTCTCGACAACAAATTGAATGCTGGACAATATATTTCTCTACCTGTTGTAGAGACTATACAGACTAAACAACAAGACGCTGCTACCTCTTGGTCAAAACCAATCAATAAATTACTCCCTAAAAACCACTTTCAGATCCTTCTCGCTCGATCTATGCTCGTTGATAGTCATGAAGTTACAGGACTCTGACCGATGCTGTTTGGTTGCTTCTTCTGAAATTACATTTTGAATAATTCCAATCTGAATATTGAATATCCTTGCACAAGGAAGAGGTTTGGTTTCTGGGACAGGATAAATATTGCAAAAGGCCTTCCCAATTATCAGGATGCACATTCAGTGATTTCTGCTTTCGTTTTAATTTTTTTGTTGTTGTGTTTCCTGTCATTTACGGTTGTGTGTGAAATGGGAGACATTTTGGGTTTTATCAGTTGCCAAACAGGCGGACAATGGTTGCAAAATTCAATTTTGAATATATTGCGTTGAATGTGTGCCGTTTCGTATCGTCCTTCGTGCAGGACATGAAGTGTGGAAAACGTGTTAACGCATATAATATAAGACTGATGGAAAAAAATGTTGGCAAAAGTCAATAATTGATGAATATTTCACAATTGGAAATCCTTGGCAAATGGGTATTTGGAAAGCGGTGACGGTGGTTTATTGGGTACCTAAACAAAGCGGGTGGTTTTTAGCACTCTTCCTTGTTGCTGATGTCATCCATCTTGGGAAATTGTCGTCGATGTATTGGTTGACTATTAAATGTTCTGAAAATTCACGAGCACACATCGCATTCAATGATGTTTAACCATAAATATTTGTTCAAGGATTTAATGTCAGTTGGGTCGGTAAGGGGTCATATCAATATAAGAAGGGGTCCGAAAGTTTGCCAAACGAGATGAATTTCTTGAATTCCGATTTGTTGGATGGAAGAAAATGCAAAAAGCTCTGTGTGTCTGATGCTGAGGGCTTTATGCAGAAAAGCAACTAAGCATAAGGCTTAATTAGAGGACTCCTCGATGGCGATGAGCTGTTCATTCGACTTTCCCGGTGAGTGACTTTTTTAAGTTTGGATATAAAAAGCAGTCGCACAGATCCTAATCTGGAGAGTACTCTTAACAGGACAGCAATTCGCAGCTCGATTCGACTAATTTGGCCGTGGTGATGGAGGAAATGTGAGCCCATAAGTTATCAAGGTGAAAGAGCACTATTTCTTCGTCCAAGTGATCCCACTTTTACTTCAAATCGGCCGTATAATATGCAATAGTACATCAATGTGACAGTTTTGGCATCCTACAAGTAGTCGATGTCGACTGAACCTTGTGAATCCTATTAAATGGTCGTCATCACCCCTCCGAGCGATGGGATAGACTTAGCCTCCTTCGCAAAACGTTCGGAGGCTGAAGTCCACTATGTGACGTTCGACTATCATGCAGAAACCCCCTCGGATAGCGCTTAAACAGCCGTTCACACTTTTCTGAAGTGGTCTCACCCTTGCGCATCTTGTCCGGAGTGAACAAAAGCAGCACCCATCAAGCCGACAGTACCTACTCTCATGCGATCTTTTAAAATGCCTTCTGTCTCAGCTATCTCGATCACCTCCAATCGTCTAGCTGCCAAGTCCGATTTTCGAGTCGTGATCCTCCGCGGTATCTGCTTTCCAGACATCTGACTTGGCTCATCAAAAACTGGCGTGAGAACACGTTTAAACTTTTGGAACCAAATTTTGACGGTCGACATCGAATGAGAAGCTTACCATGTATAGCTTCCTACTCTCTCTGGATTCGTTGTGCAGAAATTTAGCAGAAAATGCCTCGAAATCGATAAATTCAAAATTTTAGCAAATTCGGCGCAGTCGTTCTCGAGTACCTAATTCTTCGAAAAGAATTCAAGGAAGCCATTTCTACATAGTTTCGAATTTTTGCGGAAAATCGAAAAATACAATTCTGATGCAAATTTTGACGGTCAGCGTGGTATGACTTGCTCTGCAGTAACTTAAATTCCAATTGGGCGCCATTTCGTTTTCTTATCAACATTTTACTCCAAACAGTTTTTGTCTGCTGTTGTCAGTGAACATATAAATTCTTTTATCTACTGAAAGTCTTCTAACGTGTCTTAATCGGACCTAGAACACTCGTGTCAATACAAAAATTATCTTGTTAAAATACTTAAACTACTAAAAATACATACCAACACAAAAAACAACAACAAAATTATCTTTATCAATATTTACACAAAATTAAGGTTGCTACTGTCTAGAATCTAACCGCAAACACAATATCGCTATCTTCCAAATTCTATCTCAACGTTTTTCTTTTAGTTCCTTTTTTCCCCTAAAAAAAATTTGTTTCAAGTGCTCCTCTGGGTCGGTATAGAAATTATATCGATTTTAATTTTTCTTTCCCGGCTTCTATAGCCCAAATAAAATCCAATAAATCATTGGAGATAATGCAGTCGATGCATTGCATCGATTTCGAAACAAAAACCGACAAACAACGAAAAACTGAACGCGCCCTGTCGTCCATTTGTCGTCACGTGTATGGTCGTTGCTTTTCGGGCTCGTCATATTGTTGATCAAATATTTATTCAAAAACTTCATTGTAGCGCCATTTGATCAGTATTTGATTAGATTTCCAATTTTCGATAAAATAATATAAATAATATTTCATCGGGTTTTCTTTTTTTTTTTTTGTTAGAGAAATGCACCCAAAAAAGCGTTTAGAATTACAGTTGCATTTGATGTAAGAACTGAAAGGGATGTTTTGTTTATTTAAGGCTTAAATCCAGTGGCATATTTTGACGCCACCAAGTCGGGACTTTTGTGTTTTTGGAAAATTTATAACACAAGTATTACAACTGGTTATTGCATTCAATTAAAGCTGTCGAAGTCAAATTGGATGTTTGTTTGATTAGTTTACTTTTGGGGTCAGCACCCTGTTGAAAGCAATGTGGGGCAGACAATGTAAATACAAGAGTTTTTATCGTTGATGATAAATTGGAAGATTGATTGGTCTGAGAGCTTCAACCTTCAAGTTGAAAGAGTTTAAGTTGACAGTAATGGAGCGTTGGGCGCCATTTAGATGGGTACCTTTATTTAAGTGCAGCTATGGTGAAAAAAAACTCAAAATAGACAAAATCGATGAAAAATAAAGTAATTTGAAGGATTTCTCGCCATCGTTCTATTTATCTCCAGTTCCAACAGCTATCCTGGGCCGTTGGGCGCCACTTTTTGTGCTAAAAAAAGTAAAAAGATTCGGATCACTTTTCTTGCCACTAATCATCAGCATGAGTTTGCAATCGAAACACATCACATCTCTCTCACTCACTTCGAATGCTCTTTGTTTAATGGATGCACATTTTAATTATTCAAAGATGGCGCTTGATTCACTCAAAAATAAATTTATGCGCCACCCCTTTTGTGTATACACTAGAGCACAACTGGAGCGTTGTACTGAGAGCAAGGCAAAGCGAAAAAAAATGAAATTAATGAATTCCAACCTAAAGAGTTCAACCCACCACAACCGTTTGCATTATACTATGTACTTCGCCAGCCGTTCCGCTGCGCGCCGGCCGCATCATCATTGTTCGTCAGTGAAATTTGTGCAAGCAACAATTCCACCTTCTTCCACATGCTTCCTTCCTTCCATTTCCAAAGTCGACCTTAAAGTATAGCTCAAAACTCGAAAGCTCAACCGCATGTTGTACTTTAATCTTGTGAAGTCTGCATTTTCACGACATCGTCGACGGACGGTATACGATGATATGGTCATGGAACCGCAGCCACAGCCCAGCCATCATGTTGTAGCTCGTAGCACATGCATTGCAAATGTTTATTCCATTCCAATTCCACACTCTCTCTCACTCGCTGTTTTGCACATAATTAATTACTGTCACGCCTTTTTTATTCGTCCGTCGCGTCGCGTCGCCTACCGCTCGCTTGTTTTGTGTTATCTCGAGAATTTTAAACAATCATCTCAAGTGTTTGTCATGCCATGTGCCCTCACACAAGACAGTCAAACCCAAGCTGTTGCAACTTAGACCAACAAAAGGAAAAAAAGTTGAAAAATGGAAGCTATAGCCTTCCAATGCTAAGGTAACTCCCAGCGAGGTCTTTTAAGTCATCTTATGCCCTTACATTGTTATCCCAATGTCATGCAGGACTCTTGAGTGACCCAAGCTGATTCGCTAGACTGACCGGAATCATACATATTTATCATCAGAGAGAGTCTCAACCAAATTTATGCGAGTATGACTTCAATATGGCTGAGCACAGGTGTAGTTGGCTTTTAGTCTAATTGTTTGACTTAAAACCGTCAAAATCTGAAAAATAAGGGTCACACAAGACGAGAGCAAAATGACAAGGTTGGTTGATTTTTATGGTAATTTTTCTAGTGTGTTTTGAGGGGATTACGAGTTTGAAGAGATATCACATTGTTTGGAAATCTAAACAGATCAGATTCTTGATGGTTTCACTTAATAACGGCGAATGGTCAGAAAGAAAACAAAGTGATTAAAGGAGATATTTACATAATTGATATTTCGAGTGTAAGAACACTTTTTCAGTTGTTCAGCTAATTCCGATGATGAATGCCAAAACGTACTGCAGTATTTTGTTGGAAACCGCACAGCCGATTTCGAATTAACTTCATGAAAACAATACTCATTCAAAATGTGAAAAAACTGCGTGTTTGTGTTCATCGGCTTTGAAATCCTAAACTTTGCAATGAAAAGAAAAGAAACAGTGTGTTAAAGCCTTCCACATTCGCGTAGTACGGCTGGAAAATGAATCTCTGCACTTCACAGTTGGTACGTACGAATTGGACTCGAAAGTAAACTGATGAGTCTAGAGACTAGTTCTCTACATCACTCACTAATACTTTGTTCCTTAATTCAGAGCTCGAACATATATCCGGAAGCTCAGAGACCTCTTACCGTATTTCAAGAACATATTGGGCTCAATATGCATCCTTAAACAATCTACACAACGATATTGTGCTCATGTCCTCAGGTATGTTTCCTCACTAAAATTGAGTCTGCAGAAAATTAAAAAGAAGTTAAAAGAATAGGTACCACGACTCACCCTTGAGGCACTCCATTTTAAATTTGCTATTTCTTTGTAAACTTAAATACACAACGATCCTGGTTTTCTCTCTAATATTCGAGGTATGTTTCCTCACTTACTTCGAGTCTTCAGTAAATTTAAAAGAAGTTAAAACAATACGTATCAAGACTCTCCCGTGAGGCATTCCATTTAAAAATTTCTATTAGGTACTTTGGCATTCTTCAACATTTATTCTCATTTTCACAGTCGTTGAAGAGCACTTCTTTCCGTCGAAATCGTTTGTCAAACAAAAAATTGGTCACCCTTAAAGATGTCAAACAATATTCAAACCAAGTTTTAAAACTCAGTTGCTCCCTGAATGGTCAACTTTCTTTGCCAAAATTCTGCCTTTTCGCCATGCAAACAAAAAAATTGTCATCATATCATGTCACATTTTGACAACCACAACACAATTAGTGTTTCACATCAAACAATATCAACTTACATTCTTGCATTACAAGATGATAAAAATTGTTCATTTCAATTAATCCTTGCAGTAAATTTATACACTCTCATCCTGTCACAGTCCCCATCTCCATCCAATTAAGTTGACAAACGTCTCTGCAGCTGCATTTTTCGTCATCCCATGTATAAGTATATCCGATTCGTTTAGAGTAATTGCATAAAACATATTTTTGTATTTATCCTTCCGTTTTATTTTATTCACTCCAAAAGGAGTGCCTCCACTTTAATTAGGCGAATGATTGAAGGTGCATTTTTTCCGTTTGGTTAAAAGGATATGTTTTACCAAAACAACAATCAAAATGAAGGAGACCACAAAAAAACATATCCTTCTTACATACGAGTGCGTAGATCGACATTAAACCAGTTGTTCGCTTCGAAAACAAGCACATGGTTCCTCGAAGTAAAATTCGTATTGTTTGATTTTTTTTGTTATGGAAAAAAGGATTAATGGCGGCAAACCTCTTCTTTGCACCATTAGCGCATTTTGTGTTCTAACCTTTTGTTGAAAAAAATTTCAATTGTGTACAAGACCTTTTGTGTATTCGAAAAAAAGAAAACCTCAAACATATTTGGAGAGTTTTGTGTAGGCGGAGTGTTTATTGTGATTTTTGAGGGCTTTAATTTGATTGTTAACTTGTGCGCGTTGGCTTTGTTTGACTACAAAACAAAAAGCAAACAAGAGAAAAATAAAACAAGAACAAGCAAAATTATGACAATGAACAAAAAAAGATCGGCGCGCACGCGTAAAAAGATACTTCCGCCAGATGTGGGAGTTTTTTTTCGCTGTTGAACTTATGCGCTTATGATTGTTTTTGAATTGCAAATTTATTAAAAAAAGAAAGACTTGAAAAGAACTCCCTCGTTTTAATTGAGAAACAAATTTATTCCATTTCAGCATCCCTACCCATCCGAGGACCAGAAAAAACAATTAGCGCAAGATACAGGATTAACGATATTACAAGTAAACAATTGGTAAGTTTGATTTCATTTACATTTTCTAAAATAATTTTCTATACCAGGTTCGCTGAAATTTCATAGACTTTCAATCAAAGCCAACGTAAATAGGAGTAAAAAGTAGTAGAAGTAGGTTTCTTGACAATTCAGACGGATGTGTCACCTTTAGGCTTTCTGCGGCAGCGTTTTCCATCTGAGCTCAACGTCCCTTTAGTGCCAATTTTTTCTTTTAGTCAAGACTGGAGAATGTTCGCCATAATGACGCGAGCAACAAATGCAATAGCGATATCCTGCTGAACCCATAATTCAGGACTATCAGCAATCGTTGGTCTTAAACAAATTTCGATTGTGGCCCTTGGGTTTCAGTACCCCATTCCGCAATTTTGTTTGTTTAGATTTACCTATCGACAGAAGTGACTCAAGGATTTTAGAGTACTTTTTTTACATGTCCATTGTGATTACTCGGAATGTCCTTCTCTTTAAAGAAAATTGACTTGAGATGGAAATTTTACTTGCTTACTTACTTATCCGGCTCACAATCCATATGCCTGAGATATTGCAGCCTTCCATCGTGAACGGTCCCTCGCATGCACTCTCCAGTCGCCGAAACCAAGCGCTCTGGCATCCGCAGTCACTTGGTCCTTGTACCGTAGGTTCGGTCTTCCTTGTCGTCCCGAACCGGGGGGCTGGGATGAGAAGACTTTCTTGGCTGGAGCGTTGTCGTCCATTCGCTCGATGTGGCCGAGCCAATGTAGTCGTCTTTTCTTGGCCTTCTGGACTACATCCACATCTTGGTACAGCTCATACAGTTCTCGGTTGTACCTTCTTCTCCATTCGCCATCGTCGCATACGGGACCGAAAATCCGTCGAAGAATTTTTCTTTCGAAAGTGCCCAGTATCAATTCCCCTTTTTTACTTATCGTCCAGCACTCGGCGCCGCCGCGCCGTAGAGTAGGACCGGCAAAATCAAAGTTTTGTATAGCAGACACTTTGTCTTTCGAGTGAGAAGTTTTGAACCCAGTTGTTTGGCCAAATCGAAGCGGCCGGCAGCGGTTCGCTAGGGTAATTCTTCTTCGGATCTCCACTAAGGTGTCGTTTGTGGGATTGATGTTTGTTCCGAGGCAGGTGAACTCCTTAACTACCTCGAAATTACTGCTACCAACAGTGACGTTTTGTCCTAGGCGGTAGACAGATGTTCCTTTGTTTGTTGATAGAGCATGTACTTTGTTTTGTCCTCATTCACTTCAAGACCAACGAGTTTTGCCTGCTCTTCAATCGCTGTGAAGGCCTCAAGCTCAGCTCTCTTGGATCGACCGATGATGTCTATGTCCTCCTCATAGCCTAGTAGCTGGGTGGACTTGTTGAAGATAGGGTTTTCCGTGCTCACACCTGCCTTGCGCACTATCTGCTCCAGGACTATGTTGAAGAAGTCACATGACAACGCATCTCCTTGTCTAAACCCTGCGCATGTTTGGAATAACTCGGATGAGCTGTTACCCATTTGCGCACTGCACTGCGTATTGTTTAGCGTCATGCAGCACAGCTGGATCAGTTTGTTCGGGATCCCGAATTCAGACATCGCCATCATCAGCTCTTTGCGGTGGATGATATCATAGCAGCTTTGAAGTCGATGAAAAAATGGTGGATTTTGACTTGAAATTCGTCGGTCTTTTCCTTTCTCGGTCTTTTACTTCAGAAAAATCATAAAATAACTTAAATTTCCGTCCTTCAAGTCCAAGTTCACGAATGAATTCCTTAATAAGCAAATAAAATGAAACCAAAATCTGCCATTCCAAGAAAGGAAAAAAAATATATTTTTCCCATATCAACTGACATTGTATCCAATCTACGAGGAAAAAGAAAAAAAAAACAAAATAAAGTAAAATTTATTGCGATTATCCTGTCAGATGTTAAAAGCTTGATAACCCACAGCTTCTTTAATTCCAATTCTCTTCGTTGTCGTCCTTTTTTTTGTATTTTTCTGTACCTGTACCAAAAAAAAATGATGCAATGTTGGAAGTTTTCCCTCCCCCTTCCCCCACTGTGCATTGAATAGAAAAACAGAAAGTTTGAGTTGAACAATTTCACAGAACAAAATCAGAAATAATGGGCAAAAAGTGCCCAATTCAAGCAGCATCATCCCCCCAAAAAACCTAACCTTCAAAAAATAGGTAACTTAAAGTTCGAACGCACCGAATGCCGACAATAATTTGAAAGGAAAAAACAAAAAAAACAAAGAAAAAGTAAAATAATTTATGGCTGAGTGAAATTAGTAAACGAAACCCCCTTCCCCATTCTGAGGCCATTGTGCCAAAAAGTAAAAAGGATATAATGTGTTTATATCCGCAAACACCTTTCCACCTCCCTCCTTACTCTCCGATGTGCTGTGTGTGGGGTCCAAAAAGGAAATAATATAAGAAAAACAAAGATATTGTTTTTTCTTTCTTTTTTAAGATCCAGGAGTAAACTTGAAGAGGGTTTCGCTCGTATTTCTTCTTTATAAAATTATTTCTCAGGTATAATATTGGGCATTGGTACTTTTTGCCTTTGCTTAGGCTAAGACGACGACTTGTGTGCATATTTAGGTGTTAATGGAAGACGAAAATTCCATTTAGATACATTATTTTCATTTTGCTCTACCCCATCCCCATCCTTCGACCCAAGCATCGCTATTTGCACTTTCAACCCCCCCAGAATTGTCTCGGTTTCAGATCAGGGCTACTGTTGCTACTGGCGTTCTACCCACCCCCTCGCCAACTATAGCTACAGTTTTTTTTTTCTCTCCTTCCCTGATGTTTGTTTACTTAAATAAAATTCCCAATGGAATCACAAATATTCACAAAGGCGAATCGGAGCAAGGTGCCAGGCAATAAATTATTTTGGCCCAGGCAACCTGAAAAATTCTTTTCCTTATACTTACTTTATTTTTGTTTCCTTTTTTTTTGGATTAATATATGGCAATGGGATCGGTTTTGGGTTTTTTTTTTTTTGCTTATTATTTTCCCTCTTATTAAAGTTAGGGCAATGAGAAAAATAAAAGCACAAAAGTCCAAACAAAGGAAATTTTGTTTTTCCTTGGTTCAATCCAACTTAATTCCAAAGATGTGTATCTTAAGAGATTTTATATATTTTGTTATTTCTTTAATTTTGTTTGTTTGCCCTTTTTTCTGCACCATAATGAAAATAAATTCAGGAGTAAGCAATTTTGCTTGGACCACTTTAATTTGGTGCAAATTCTTTGCCTGCTGATACACAATCGAAGTTCTCGGACTCACAGAACCAAAAGTGAAACAATTTTTATAACAGTCCAACAAATAAGAAAGTTGATGTTGATGTTGTTGATGTTATGGTGGCGCTACAGTCCAGGTCGGACCAGGGCCTCACCCAACAAACATCTCCAGCCAGCTCGGTCCCTAGCTAGCTGTCTCCAGTTTCGCACGCCAAATTGGTTCAGGTCCTCTACCACCTGTGTGCTCCACCTGAGTCGCGGTCTTCCTCTTCTGCGACGTCCTTCCGGGTTGGATTCGAAGACTCTACGAGCCGGAGCATTATTTTCCATTCGCTCAACATGACCCAACCATCAAAGTCGTTGGACCTTAACTTTTCTAGCTAGGCCAGTGTCGTGTCGCTGTACACCTCATACAGTTATTGGTTGAATCTTCGTCTCCATTCTCCATTAATGCAGGCAGGACCAAAAATCACTCGAAGAATTTTTTTCTCAAAGCAGCCCAAGGCGTTTTCATCAGATGTTGTCATGGTCCATGTCTCTGCACCATACATGAAGGCCGGGATGACGAGGGTTTTGTAGAGTGTCACTTTAGTTGCTTGGGAGAAGACTTTACTACTCAATTGCCTTCTAAGTCCAAAGAAGCAGCGATTGGCAAAAGTGATTCTTCGTTTGATTTCAGCGCTGGTGTTGTTGTCTGAGTTGATAGCGGATCCCAGGTAGACAAAGTCCTTAACTACCTCGAAGTTAAATCTGTCTATGTTGACGTTTGCTCCGAGACGTCAATGTTGGCAGTCCTTTCTTGTTGACAGCATTAACTTGGTCTTGCCCTCGTTGACCGCTAGACCCATCTTCCTGGCCTCCGTCTCAAGACTCACAAACGCTCCCTGACATCACGCAGTGTTCTTCCTATTATGTGAATGTTGTTTGCGTATCCTAGTAGCTGGACGGACTTTTGAAAGATTGTGCCTCTGGTGTTGACGTTGGAGCTTTGCACAATCTTTTCAAGAATGATGTTGAAGAAATCGCATGACAACGCATCGCCTTGCCTAAAACCTTTTTTGACATCAAAAGCGCCCGTTAGGTTTTTTCCGACCATGATGGAACAGCGTGAGTTTTCCATTGTCATCTTACACAGACAGACGAGTTTTCTGGGATACCAAAACTAGACATTGCTCTCTATAGACGCTGTCATACGCGGCCTTGAAATCGATAAAAAGGTGGTAGGTATCGATTTGAAGTTCCTGGGTCCTCTCCAAGATCTGCCGTAGGGTGAATATTTGATCGATGGTGGACTTTCCGGGTCTGAAGCCACACTGATAACGACCTATCAGGTTGTTGACAAAGGCCTTCAAACGTTCACACAGCACGGCAGACAAGATCTTATAGGCAATGTTAAGGAGACTTATACCTCTGTAGTTGGTGCAGTTCAGGGGATCTCGTTTTTTGAGGATCGGGCATACGATGCTGAGGTTCCATTCATCGGGCATGCTTTCCCCCGACCAAATTTTGCAGATGAGCTGGTTTGTACAGTTCGGTGGCTAGCCGAACGAATATGACGTCACAATGTGGTAAATTGAAGTTTTTTTGCTTGGGGTCCCCTATTTTAACCAGTTGTTCGTCCTTCTTTAAAAAATTAGGACAGTCTTGAATTACATAAATTTAGACAAAAACCAAGAAGACATCATGTAAGCAAATTGAGCAATTACCACATTGTGACGTCATACTTGATTTCGTTAAATGGCCGTAACTTAAAGTATTTCAAAACTTTTTTCACCACTGTGCTTGCAATCAAAACCTCTTTGTTTGACATCAAAATGAAAAGTATTAAAAATTTCGAGGGCAGCCTATCAGCGATGTGTCTGGTTTCAGGCTCTCTACGTCAAGAATACACTCCCCCCTTTGTTGCACGTAAGAGACACAAAACAACATTGTTTTGTTGAGTAGCCTTCAAGAGATGCATAAACGAAATCGACATCACATCCAACAGACAGCTCATGTTTCATTTGCATAAATCGACGAAAAATCTTCAAAACCAAAAAGAAGTAACACAATTGCGTTGCAGAAATCTTGGAGAGTCAATGGCACTCATGTCTCCATATCGCTTGTATCAGATTTTCAGCATCATCATCACCATCAGTGCCGTCTTCTTATTTTCTTTTTTTTGCAAAATTGCAACATGCATCGCACATCCACCTCGTCAAGATTGAAATTTGAGGATTCTTTCGTGTGCCAAAAGCCCACAACCTCTGTCTGCATATCAAAAGCGATACGTTAGTTTCATGATCGAAAAGAATCGGTGCAATATATTTTGCATACCTTGCTTCGGCCTCATTCAGTAAATAGCGATATGAGCTGTCTATACTGTAAATGTCGAAAAGGCCGCTAAACCTTCGTCAACCTCCTTTTTTTTTGTTGATTAATTAGTTTCTAACCCCTGTGACAACTCATCGCTTATTAAAGTGAAAATCTCGATTCGTAGAAAACAATAAATAATACCAAAGCCCAATTAGCCGAAACATATAAAACCCGAAAACCCCCCACATACCAACAGCTATATCACTCAATTCGCCATTTTATCGCAATAAACCTAATAATTCCTGTCCAATAAAAATGCACAACAAATCAAAATCTCTCTTAGCACCATATTCGTACTGCTGAATGAAAAGAAACCAAAAAGGATAATCCCTTATACACAATTGTTGTTTGCTGTTGTGAGGGTATACCACCCCCAAAACAAAAAAAACAGTCAGTCAGTCATCCACATCGTCATCAGGCAGGCCACACTCCATATAACAAACTATAATCGTGCGCAATATATGAAAATGTATAAAATACAACATTCGGAGAAGTGGGATAAACCTCTCGTCTCACATAGATTGAACACATTCGTCATGTGATTTGTTTGCCTTTTAAATCTTCGGCAACTCTCCGTCTCCAGGCGGAGAGACTATGCGATGGCAACGGCACAACAGAAAAGATTTATGGTTGCACTCAAACGCGCATTCCTGTCACGGATATGGAAAAGGAAAGGAATTTCATATCCTTATAGCCAAAGCCAGAGCATCACAACTAAACACTACTATATGACTGCTCCTGGCAATGTTCATGGTGCTTCGACAAGAACACACAATATCATCCCTGTTATTATTGCCAGTGCCAGTCGACTGTGTGGGGCATGTCATGATAGAAATTTGGGGGGTTGAAAATTTCTATTCTGTGGAAGTGGAGGGAAAAAAAACTTGGAAGCAAACAAAACGAAAATAGAAATCCTAATGCCAAGGCATGCGTAATCCTTTGCAATATCCTGAATCCAGCTTTTCTCGCTCTTATGGCTTTCACTGTTGTTGTTGCTGTGAGTCCTTCCTTGTTGGAGGAATTACATTTCTGCTTATATTGCGACTGTGTTTCGAAATGAAGGGATAGAATCCTTTTTTCTCCATCATGACATCCCCATCGCATGGGGGATATTATATTAAAATACCCTCCTTGGGGTTACAACTCCCAGCTATTCACATACATACATTTTCTGCTATGACGGGAGATGTATGAAGGATGTCTGGGGTTGTGGAGCTCTGTGGAGTCTTTAATATAAAATGAAAAATTCGAGCACACTAAGCCAAAGCCACATATCGTTAGTCCTTTCATGCATTTATCCTGTTTCTCAGGGTTTTTTTGGTTTTTCTTTTAAATTTGGTCGAGTTTTTGTCTGGTCATTTGCTGACTCTTTGGAGGCTAACTTTAATATTTCGGCGGATTTCATCTATCCTTGGGCTCAAATTTTGATTTTGAAAGAAGACGAAGAAGCTAATTTTTGTGTCGCGCCGGTTTTTTGTTTTTGTTTTTATTATAATCCCCAATTCTGTTGTTCCTTCTCTTATTTTCGGTTGCCTTGGGGTGCTTAAAACCATTCAACAAAAATATCCCGAATCCCAGCCATAAGCTTTTACACAGATCTATTCTAATAATACGAGCTACACATATATGAACAGCGACGAAAAAAAAAAAACAGAAAGATTGGTCACAGCTGTAGACAGTTTGGTTGGTGGGATTTCGCTTCAAGCTTGCTTTTGTGATATATTTTTTTGTCTTTCTTTTTTTTTCATTTGGAGGAAGGATTTTGTGGAACGTCTGCTATGAATTGGAATACCTACATACGACTTTTTTGTTTTTTTGAAAATTCAGAGAAAATGGTTTATGGTATCTTAAAATTGAATTCCACATGTGGTGGTATTAAATTTTGACTGTTGAAAATATGAACGGAGAAAAATATTCATAAGAATGAATATTTACATTTTGATTAGGAAAGCAGTTTCGAGGATGAATTGGCATTGGTTATTGTGTCTTTAGAAAAAAGAGGCAATACTTTAAAAACAAATGAATTATGTTCCTCTTTAAAGGGGTTGAAAGAAGGGAGTATCGAAACTTTGCCTCGACTTAAAATAGATATAACAAATTTCAATCTCCAGTGAAGTAATTCGTGTCCTGGGAAGTCGAAATTCTGGTTAGATTCACACTCAGCCAATGGGATCAAGCTCTCAAAACGCTGATGCTGCATGACAATAATCTGGAACTACTATCGAATTTGAAGGCTTCGATGAAGGAACCTTGGTCTTCCTTTTTTTTCTTTTTTTTCAGAAGACGAATTTCCGACTTGATTACGTTCCTCCTAATATTACAGCTCCTCTTGTTTGGCAACGAAATTAGAAGCTTCAAGTTTGTCATCTAATTTAGAGTCTGAGGCATTAGCTTCTGGTGCGCGATCGTAGACTCGTTTCTGTTTGCTGTCTGGATAATCGGACTTGATATGTTAATTGGATTCAATACAGCGAAGTCCTTATAGACAATCATCCCCGGGCCGAAAGGAAACTTAGAATACTGAAGTGATACTGTAGTTTGTCATAAATTTGAAAGAATGTCGTCTTAGCTTGTTTTGTAAAGCTTCCAATCAGGATTCTTTTCTGTTCCTGACCCCGGTGATGCACGAATTCGATAAACAGCTGTATCAAAAGTCTGAATCTTCTACCAATTATTGATGATTGACTAATAAAGATGACATGTTGCGCTATGCAAAGTGCATACTGGCATTTACCTTAGCCTATTAGTACCATTTCTACGATGGCGTTAGATTTTAATTTACCAGTTGGCAGTGCTTTCGGCGTTTACACAACTCACAATCCATTATGTATTATAGTGACGCTTTCTGCGTGTTCATCCAAAATTCAATGGGTTCCTTTTGATCGACTCAGCGTTAAAACGTTTTTCTAGTTGTGGAGCTTTTCTGTCTTGTTTGAAATACGTTACTTCTGCCAACAGGAGAATGATTGACGGAAATATTTCTGCTGAGTTTTCGAGCCCTTCCCCGATTCTTTATTGGGGCTTTCCGAACTGCTGTATATTTTCTGTTGTCTTTTCTAAAAATTTCCAACCACTTAAGTCCAACACCATATTTTGAACCATTTATGTTGAAATAGAAGCATTTTCGGGCATACGAAAGCGGGACTGCTTAACTCTGCCTAAATTATTCTCTGGCATATAGAGTTCGTCATGCCATTTTTAGTGAAGTTGGCTTTTATTGGGTGAGTTCCTTATTAAATTTACCTCTTTAATAAAAGCATCACAGACTTTTAGGCAAAAACCTTCTACCGGAAACGAAGAAGAGTGCTAAGGCGTGACATTACAAAGCTCTTACTCAGTAAATCCACTTTTCTGAGTTGCCTCAACTTTTCCGACACGACTCCATGGACTTATGTTATCGGCAGCGAAAGCACATCTTATCGTAATCAATGCCCTCAAGGAACTCTTCTCATTCTAAAAAACACTTCCGTTTTGCTTAAATTCAAGTCCCCAATTTTCCAGTGAAATAGCCAAATTACTCTTTAGAAAAGACTTAATGTCGTAACGATTCTGAACAACGAAAGTACTTAAAGGTTGACATGGACAAGGTGTCTTCCAATTCCAATATCTAGATATTTCATTTTGGCAAACCGAACAATCCAAATGGGGCGTTGCAGATATCGACTTTCTGTGTGTCTATGTCTGTAGATGCACTCTGAATATTCTTATTTCCTTCTTTGTTGGCTAGAAAATGCATAAAATATCATCAAAAACCAATCAGTGCCATTGCTCTCAATAATTTTGTTGCCAAACTCCCAAAAAAAAGAAAATTTTGGAAGTCTTTGAATGCTGATATCGACGACGACCGACGACTGATGACGATAAAAAAAGTCACCAACATTTGGCAAACAGTTTTTTCCTGTATGACATTTGGAAGCACATCCTTTTGATATTTTTTGTGTTGCCGTAAAGTTTCATAACAAAGAATAATAATTGAGAAAAAATATTATTATGGATTGATCTCTCTCAGAGTACCTATGCACTTTTTGCTTCAAAACAATTTTCTGTATATAAAAATCTTTTTTAATAAATAATTTATCGACCGAAGTAAGAAGAGTTAAAAGGATACCGCTTTTGATACACTTGTTAACAATTTTTTTTACGTCCGAATCGATTTAATTTTTTTCATTCGTTTTGTTTGGCTGTGAGACTGTTTGGGTCGTCGCCGATGGAAAAACGAATGACATAATGTGCATCATCAGAGGGAGGAGGGAAACAAAAAATTCATATGTCGGTATTAAAGGGACACTCGTCTCAGTCATCTTTTAAGGAGCACAGAGCAGTTGCAAAAAAAAATAATACCAAATCGAACTGTCGACCCTCTTTCGCCCATCTCCGATATGGTCTCTGTGAGTGGAGATATGAGATGCCCTTAGGGAGTCTGACGGCCTAAAAATGCAGGAAATATATTAAAAAATGCTTTTGTAAGTCGTGGAATGCTTTTTTTGTTCCCCGGTTCCTTCTGTGTCTGTGATTCGTTTATTTCTTGATGATGGCGGCAATGATGATGACGGGTATGGGATTTTGGATAATAATAATCCCGTCTAGCCTTATGTGGAGTCTCTGTCAAGCTTGTGGCCTGGTTCAGAAAAATGTATCTGTTCATATGTGGAGACAGGCCTGATAAAAAAAACAACCTGACTAGACTGAGATTCTCTTTTATGAAATTTTCTGGTTTGTTCAATTAAAACAAACCCTCTTTTGTTCTAGCGAGACTCTATGCAATTTTGTATGTGGAATGAAAGAAGCCAGCCAAAGTGTCTGGTGGCCTAAATTTTAATGACAGGTTTTTGTAAAAGGGCTGTTTCTTAAGCATGATGGACTTATCAAGGACAATGTGCTGAATTTTATATAGTTTGCATTTGTGCATTGCTGGGGCTCTTATAGAAGTGGGGTGTTCGGCTTGTTTAATCTCATTACAATGCTGTGAAACCAATAAAGTGATACTATTTAATTTTGTATTTTTTCTCTTCCCATTTCAGGTTTATTAATGCGAGACGGAGAATCGTGCAACCAATGATTGACCAATCGAATAGAGCAGGTAAGAATTTTGTTTTCTTGTGCAAACTTAGTGACATAAAAATTGATTATTGGTTACCTTTATTCGGACTAAAAGGAGGCTCCTCAATTCCATTCGAGAAATTTGAAAGGTTTCATAAAATAAATTGACTTCGGTGCACTCGTCAACGTAATCTGATTAAATAGACAATTCAGTTGCATGCATAGGAAATGGATGTGGATCTAAAAGAATCAGCACAGCACGTTGCACGAGTCCCAATTCAGCTTTAACAGGCTGACCCCAAAAACTTGGACAGCTATTTCTTGAATGAAAACGTTTTTGTTAACTGGCATTTTCTGTTTTCAAAATGTTCTGCGCTTGTTGCAAAAACTCTGAGCTAATATAGCTTTCCAGAGCTGCAAATTTGCGGTTTCAATTACCAAGTTCTGGCACGTAAAATAATCAAGTACGAATACTTAAAGTATCTTAGCTCTTGGAAAAGAACTTAAGTAGCTCCCAAATGCAAATACCAACTCCAGTACTTTCTAGCACTTTTAAGTACAAGAAACGTGATTGCCACTTTAAGTACTTGAAATAATTAGTAATTGGACTTGAAATTTTACAAATTCTACTTTCAATGTGCGAAATAATCAAACTTCCCATTTAAATTCAATATAAGTACAGTTACTATAAAATCTATTTCAGTTCTGAACCTGGTACTTGTACTTAAGTAAGTAATACCTCACAAGCTACAAGTACCAGTTACATCATGTTTAAGTACTCGAACAGCCTTGATTACTTGAGAGTAGGTACTTTTACCGACACTTGAAAGTACTTTTGTAGTACTTAGGTACAAAAAAAACGTAAAAAACACTGGTACTTGACTTTTTGAAGTAAAACTTTCATGTTTAACTTGAGTACTTAAAAAGACTTGACTACTGAAATACTTAATTTAGTAACAGCTTCTTCGCACTCAGTTTGCACATCAGTAATGAACTTGCAAGAAGTTTGAAATTATTTTGAGGTATTTTGACAAAAGCTATTTAAGAATACTCAGGTTACTTGAAGATCTGACTTTGTTATTCCCTATCCAAATGTAAACTAAAAAGATTGGAAATCATCTATTTTGATGCTGTCTTTCGACTTATATTAGTGACTTGAAATTAGGAGAACCTTCTAAAGTACGATCTAAAACGATCATTACTTCAAGTAAGTACTTCAAGTAATGTTGAATTTGATGTTAAATTTTTAAATGAAGGAGAAATGTCTGTCGTTTATTGGGAATGTTCAAAACACTAATTTTCTCTTTAAAAACAAATGCTATCAGGAAATTCACAGCAATATTTGACTTTACAAGATTTTAAACTATCCGACACGACAACCTTTTCTTTTAATTGAAATTTGACGATTAGTACTCAAAAATCTTGGAATGATTGAAGACATTGTTTTGAAAATCCAAACGTTTTTTTTACACTCAACCATTTTTAACTTCAACTTACCCAAATAAAAAAAAAGAAAGTTGAAGCATTTAAGGTTTTTAGACCCTCTTAAAAGTTATTTAACAATATCTCAACTGATTCATGTCCAAAGTTTTTTATAAGTTCCTTTTACTGTATATCACATGACACATTCCTTGGGGACTAATCGACAAAATATAAACACTCCCATATAGCCCATTAATTTCAGGATCATTTGGAAAGGATGTTTTTGTTCCTCTTTTTTCGATAAATTTTTGTTTTTATTCCTGCAAAAACAAAACAGAAAAAAAACACGAGAAAATAATATAAGAAAAGTTATTTTTCTATCAGAAGTAGTAACAAAACTTCCACGCCATTAAATACATCCTTTAAGAGTCAATTATGTGTAGCTACCACCTACCCATTAAATGTCCTTTAAGAGTGTTCCGGAGCAAAACAGCGTTTTTTCAAATGGTATTGTGAAGCGACTGTATGTCGTATCGAAATGATTTATGTGTCATTGTGTAGACAAAAATTGTTTCTAAATAATCATTGGAGCACAATTTCAATTTAGTAGTTTGTTACTTAGTAGTAAAGGCTCAAAAACGCCAAAATTGACAAAAATCGTACTTTTTCAAAGAAAATTCCATCAAAATAAAAACATTTTTCGCTAACATTTCTTAATGAGCATAAAATTCGACATGTAAACTGTATAACTATTGGAGAAAAAATTAACTTTTTAAACAAAAAAGAATTAAAAAATTATGAATAAAATTTGTATTATTGATAAGCAATTTTTCTTATGATGCGATATTTATTTTTTTTTAAATCTCTTAATTTATTTAGCACGTACTTGTTCTCAACACATAGCAATCAAAACATTTTGAAAAAACTTTGATCAAACACATTTTATTTCAAAATTAAAAGATAGCCAAATCTGCCTAAATTTGAAAATTCAAATCAGTAACGGCTGGCGGAAGTCATGATTCTCATAGGAACATGATTCTCTCTCTCTAAGCAAGATGCATTTAGTTCAAAATTTGTCGTGTGGCGCTTCAAGCAGTAAGAAGAAGTAAGAATTTTCATTTTCAGTCCGGAACACTCTTAAATATCCTTTTCATATGTTATGTATTGTGAATGGCGACTCTCTTAAATTCCATTCCAACCTATAAACGCACAGTTTTAGCGCGTGTTGGAAGTTTTTACGACCGTCTGTCGTGACAATTGATTCTCAAGTTTAATACCCTTCTTAAAGTCCAATTTCTAAGTACCGGAAGTAGTCGTCGTCTCGGTCGTTTGGAATTACCCATATCCATATCCAGGGCTATTTGTTTTTGCTTCGAAACATACAAAATATCCTTTGTGCGTGTTCGATGTTTGCTGTGGATTGAGAGAGGGGGCTGCTTAAGAAACGGATGTTAATGACAATGCCAATGATAATTGAGTTTTTTTTTTATTGTCTGTATGTGTTGTGATGATCTCCTTAAATAGGTGAAATAATTGCGGTACTTGGGAAGCTGTAATGAGATTTTTATGTCACACATTTGCACACAAGAAATTTGGTGTGTCCTGGAGGACTTTTCTCATGATATCGATTATATGATATTTTTTTTGTTTATTTTCAGTCTATACCCCGCATGCTGGCCCATCCGGCTATGGACATGATGCAATGGGTTATATGATGGATAGTCAAGCACATATGATGCATCGTCCGCCCGGTGATCCTGGCTTCCATCAAGGCTATCCTCATTATCCACCTGCCGAATATTATGGACAACATTTGTAATCGCCTCCATCCTCCCTTCCACCATAATATTATTGTAATATGTAAACAATTAGTTAGAGAGACAGACAGACACACACAAACACACAAAATGAGAGAGACATCATAAAAAACAACATTTAAGGACCCTAACAAACAGGTTCTGGACCGCACTTAAAGCCTCAACGACAAAAATGGAAAATAGAAAACATCATCATGAACATTGTCAGCAGCTTAAAGTCGCATCATACCTGATATACGTAAAATTTTTATTTATAATTTTCAACTTTTTGGAATTTACGCTGTTTTTTCGTTAAAATTGTTTGAAATTAACAAATTGGAGATAAACAAGAGGTGAGTTTAACAAAAATATTTTTTGCATTAAAAAATTAAATTTATGATTTTTCTTAAAATAAAATGATTTTTAGTATTAAAACTTATGCAGTAAATTTATTTTTAATTTTTATTTAAAAAATGATAGTTTTTTCAAGTTTAAAAAGTTAATTTATTTTCTTATATTTTCAGTTATCACCAAGTGATATAAAATTCTGGCCTGACTTTCAAATAAAAAAAAATAAATGCTTAAAAACAAAACAAATTAAAAACACTGCATCGATAAATAATAATAATTACCATATCCGTGCTAAACCAAAAAATAACAACAAAAATTAAAAAAAACTAAAAATATTTTTGGCGCAACCTCCTGAGTTTAATTTAAAACAAAATGTATTTTGTTATCAAATAAAATTGCCGAGTGTAGACACTCCCCCTTAAAAATTGTTTTTTCCTTTTTTTAACACACTTAATCTTAACTTTAACAATTTTGTGATTACTAAATTTAGTGTTAAATAAACAAAATTATAATTTAAATTAACAAAAAATCATTTTCATCTCCCATTTAACTAAAAAAAAATACTTGTACAAATGATTTTTAATTTAAAAATTTAAATTTGTTGAATTGTTTATTTTTTATGTTTCGGAACTTGAAAAAAAAATAGAATGTTTAAAATAAAAATCGATTTTACGGCTTTACAAACGGAATACAGGATAAAAATACATATAAAACGATAAAGTTATTTTTAGTTTAAAAAATTAATTCAAAACTAATGATAAAAACAAAAACTAAATGAATTGAATCGATCTCCTTCAACGAGACACAGACAAAATAAGAAACAAAAAAATAAATAAACAAACAGCAATAGTTTGCAAAGTAAACAATGTAAAAATCATACTTTATAGTTATAAATTTTATACAATACAAAAAAATCTTTAAAAGTGGCAATATCATATAAATAAATTTCTTCAATAAAAATGATATTATTAACAAGAAAAAAAAAACACCATAGAAAAATTCAATAAAAAAAAACTGCAAAGTGAAAAGAAGAGAATGTGTAATTTTTGTGTATACTTATATAAAATTAATTTTACTTATAAATATAAAATTAAAATAAATCATTAAAAGAAAAAACAAAAAAATTAATTAGTTTAAATGCGTAGCCATGTAAGTCCTATATTTTAAATTATGCTTAGTCTTAGTCAATAGAAAGATGGAAAATAATCAGATAAAAAATGTTTAAAATTAAATCATATAGTTTGAATGTAAATTGAACTATATTTTTATGTATAAATGAATAAATCCAAAAAGAAACAATTAAATATTATGTAAAATTACAAAAAAATAAACACCAGTTCATCACAAAAATAAAAGAAAAAAAAAATAACTCACCCGACATCAAATCAGTAAAACAATTTAGAAACAAAAGTCTTTAAGAAATTACACCCAACTTTATATAGAAAAATCGTATGTGTTTAAAAATAATAGAAACACTAACTTAAAAAATTGCATAAATAATAATAATATTTAAAAATTGATTTAACAAAATTTGGAAGAGAAGAGAATCGAGCAACTAAGTATACTTACCTTTCGAAATAGTGATTAATTGTAAAAAGAAAAAAAAATATTCAAAAACTGAAAAACAATGTTAAATTATTATTTGTCGTCTTCTTTTTAATTTTAGCTTTAAAACAAATTAATTTTCATTTTTAAGAGAATATGTGTGAACGAATTTCTTATTTTTTTGCAAACACACTCATTCTGTAGATTTTGCTGAATTGCTTCTTTTTTGTTGAAGCCTTTTTCTACAATCTTTGGCTTGAAAAATAAAATTAAACATTTATACTCTTTTACCAACAGAACAAAGAATCAAAAAAGGGAACATGAATTAAAAGAAAATGAATTTAAAATCTTATTTTATGTATTTAAGGCTTTTTCTGTATTTTTTTTTAGTTTTTAATTTTCAGGTTGTAAGTTGTAAAAGATTATATTTTAATTTTGTTTTCTTTGTTTTTAGTATTATTCGCATTATTTTTAATTATTATTATATTATATTATTATTATTATTACGAAATTAATAATGAAAATTAAAATGAAGAATAATATGAGAAAATGTGATTTTGATGTGTTTTTATTTTTTGTTATTTGGAATTTGGTTGGTTTGGTTCGTTTCAATGATTTAAGCATTTTTTGCTGGTTTCTGTTTTTTGTTGATTTATGTTTGGGGTATGGTTTTGTGGAGATTTAATTTCTTATATTTTCCTTTGGATGATGTCCTTCCTTAATCAAGACTTTTCTCTTTTGTGTATTTTTAAATGTTTCAAATTCAAAACGTGATTTTTTATACATTTTTAAATAGAGGTTCAAAAGTCCAATGAAACCAATATTTTTTGTCAGTCACTAAAATGGGCTGAATAACGATACATTCATCGGCCGCTATGCTATTGCCCAAGCACAACCACAACCATATAAAAGCACGGAAAACGTCAAATTTGTACATGTGTAAGGCAATTATTTGGCGGAAAGTTGATGTCGATTGAGAAAAAAACAAACGAAACGAATGGATTCCATTTCGAACGATGTCAGCCTAATATGTACCTATATGTGGTCATTTGGTCATCTCTCATTCTCGCAAATTTGAAAACGTTTGGAGTGTTTAGCACCACATTTTGATGTTCGGGTATTGGTGTACATGGTTTTAAAGAAGTTTGCACAAAATCATGAGATATGGCCAAAATAATAAGAAGTGGGGAAATGGATTATTGGTAGCGGATCAGCGGGATGCGTGTAGAGGGTAGTCGCACACGCATGTGTTTAGTTTAGGTCTTTAATATATCGATTGAGGCAGTACGAAGTCTGCCGGGTCAGTTAGTCTATATTATGAAAATGAATCGCTGAATAGGTTGCCAAGCGAAAAACTCCAGAAGGGTTGGACAGTTTGGCACGAAATTTTGAGGGTATGTTCGTGTAGTGGTATAGATATTTTTTAAGAAGGACTCAATAGGCCAGCCGCTTATTAGAAATGTCCAAAAATGTGCATACCCTATTTTCCCTAAAGAATCGTAAACTATGCATCTGGTCATGTGATGATCTTTAGCAAAGTTGTTGTGCCAGGGCCCAACTGAGTTACTATGACCTTACTAGCTGACCCATCAAACGCAGTTTTCCAACATATAAATGTTAATCTTCGGAAATACTAATCCAATTAGAAAAATTCTTTCACAAACAGAAAACTTCAATATCCAGGAGTAAAGGCTGTACTTTATTAATAGGTGACCCGGAAAACACTGTTTGACATAAGTATAAATGTTTGATCTTACATGGACAGCTCTTTGTGGCTTATGTGGGAAGAGGGGGGGGGGGGGAGCTAGATTTATGCATCTCTTTTAAAATTGAATATAGAATTTGATATTGTGAAGCCAAAGGAAAATGCTTATTATACAAAAAAAATAAATAAATTAGGTTTAAGGGCTCAATAAGAGAAATACAGGCTTTAACTGCTTATGTAGTGCTTTTTACCTCACTCTCCCCTTTTTTGCAGGTTGCAATAAATTTGGCAGTGATAACATGAAAAATGTGAAAAGTTAAATGAAAACTTTTTGGCCAGTGGACGGGGGCTGATATGATTGATTTAATTTTTGAAGAATGTTACCTCATCCAACGACTTCTTCCAGACGGTCCAGCGTCAATTTCGCACGCAAAGTATTTTAGGCCCTCTACCCCTGAACCTGTAAGTTTCACATAACAAGGGCTCTTCCTGCTCTGTACGTTCCCTTGGCATTAGATACATGGTTTTTCCGGTAGAAAGCTTTAAGGCCCGTATAGTTCAAAGTTTAATCTTTGCATTTTTCTCGGTTTTCGGGTTTTCGGACACAAAATCACGATGAAAATGTTTATCTTGCACCATCCTCCATCCCAAACTTCTTAATGTAGGTAATGGCTAATTAGTTTCTCATTAAGTAATGTTTTATTTGCTGGAAAGAGCAATCTTCTCTATTCAGCCTTGTAAGTCCAAAGATGGAGCCAGTCAGCTAGTGGGAAGAGACAAGGTCGATTCCTACTTTGAGGTTGTTTATGATGAAGTTTTGTACCCTAGAGGAGGCCTTGATTTCGTCAATCGTAAACCTTGATTCTTCAATACCAAGTCGTGGCTTACAGACGCGCCCCTTAGCATGTTACTTCAGTAGATTTTGTACCTAATAATGAAATATGAAACATCAAAAGTTGTAGATTTGCAATTTTTTGCATTCTAACATGCCATCTGAGAAAATATTTAACTTAGACATATTCAGCCATGTTAATAAAAAACGCCTATTCCACTCTTATTCCACAGATTAACTTACCCAAAGAATAATGTTAATCCATGGGTTAACATTTTTCATTAATAAAACCAGTTTTTATTTCCTTTATTTAAGTGATGTTTAAAAAAAAAATACCTTTCTGAATTTTGTTGTTGTTGATACTTGACAGCTTATTTGTTGCTTTCTTTGCTATAAATGTATACGGCAATCGATTGTGGCTCCATCTAATAAAGTGACAGAGAACATTTTTTTGTATTCCTTCGCAAAACCACTCACACTGTGGAACAACTAAGTAAACGTCAATTAAGGGAAATTTTGTTTTATTAATAGCATTTTCAATTTAGTCAAATAAAGGGTTAATCCTTCGCTATTCTAAGGAATAAGCTCATGACGTAATTTTACTTTAAAAGCTTACAACTTTAAGATTCTCTGGCAATAGGTTGGCCCCGAGATAAGTGTCTGGCAATGAAAGATCATGCACTACAAAATATATCAAAATAATTTTGACCGCTTTTGAAGGACTATAGCCGCCTGGACCACTGGACCGAAATGTTATTATTGTGTTTTTCTTACAATATTTTCGCTTAATACTTTTGTTTTTTATTCTAATTTTTTTTTATTAAAACAATTTTTTTTACATAATTATTTGCGAAACATACTTTTGCTCTTATCTGACTTTTTTCAGTAAAAATCAGAAACGATATACGTAATTTTTAAAACTATTATCATGTACCTATATTAAGCTATTCGAAGTGTATACATTTTTCCTTCTCTTTTTCTAAGAAAAACAAAGAAAAAACTGTAAATTAAACCTGCAATTCTGACTTATTTTTAAATAATTACTTGAAGGCTTATAATATCTTCAATTCAATGAAAATGTAAATAAAAACTCTAATAACATTTTAAAAATATTCCTTGGAGAAAGCATATTTCATCTAGTTTTTCCAAATTTGGAGCAAGCCTTAGTAAATGTGCAGTTTCTTATATATTTTTTTTTCAATTGACATTAATAAAATGCTTTCAAACAGGGTCTCAAAAGGTTGATGACAGAAAGAGTAAATGGAAAAACAAAGGGTGAAGGATTTATCAAGAAAAGGGACAATATAGCAATGGTTACACTAAATTAAAATCTTAAAAAAAGTGTAAGTAAAAAACAAAAAAAAAATAATTCTTTTATTAAAATAAAAAAAAAATAAATGTGTATAAATTTAAAATCAATTTAATATATCACGAAACAATCATAAAATGTATACGAATATTTATAAAATAAAAAATTATGTACTTTATTAGTTTAAAACAAAATTATTAAATTAAAGAAAAAGAACACACACTTGTATACTTAAAAAACTTTCCATAAATATTTATAGAAATTCGCGTAACATTTTTCAGAAAAACAAAAAAATTACTTTTTTTCGGTATAAACTATATAAAATAATGTGTATTGTAAAATTTTGTAATTTTAAAAATTAAATTAAATAAAAGAAAATGAAATCATTCATTGATCGCCTTAATCATGTATACGATAAAACGATGTGAAGACCAATGAAAAAGGTTTATAAAGTTTTTTTTCTTTCTACAAAAACAAAGAAAAAATAAACTGAAATCAATGGAACAATGTTTAAAAATTTATTAATTTTTCATACCATTTCAAATGAAAATTTAAAATGTGTATTAATTTTTGCTTGTTAGAAGAATTTTGCTCTTTCAACTTTGTTAAAATTTTTATTTTCGTTTTCTCTATTTTTAAAGCAAATTCTTATTTGTGATGTAAAGATGTATACGGAAAAGTGAGTGCGGAACGATTTAACAGAAAAAAAATTGTGCGTATTTTGTGAATGAGATTTTAGGAATGATTTAATCATAAGGTAACATTATTATATTTAAATAAATAAATATTAATTTTAATTATAAAATTTACAAAATTAAAAAAAATAAATATATTATATATTAAAAATGTATATTTAAGAAAAGAAGAATGAAAAATAAATACACACGAGTAAATTGATTATACATATTAAAAATAATGATAAGGATCATTATTGTGCAAAATAAATAAAAAAAAAAAAATCGTAATAATATTTAAGCAAGAATATTAAAAAAAAGTCTTAATTATTATTGAAAAAAAAGTGGAAAAAAAATAAACATGATTATTATTATTATATTATAAATATAATGTTTAAAATGCTTGTATGTACATTTTTAATTGTAATAAGAAAAACGACGATATGAAAATAATATATAAAAAGAAAAAAAAAACTGTGTTTTTATTTCAAATTAAGGCTTGACAAGGAGTACAATTTTTTCAGTGAAAACGTCATCCTTACTGATATTCTATTTCGTAAAAAGAGGGAGGGACTCTGGTCTATAAATGAGAAATGGTTCCGCGTTCAATGTCGTTATTATTTATTAAATGCGTTGAATACTAACGTTAGCATTACAATTATTACAACTAGAATTACAATTTTTCTTAAATCTAGGAATTTTATCATTACAGTTTTATTATTTATTAAATCTGTTTTTTTTTTATTTTAAACAATTTTAACCACTTTTTTTATATAATTTGCACCCACTCAATGGATTTTTTATACCCTTTTTATGCCAGAGACACAGTGAGTGCATTAGGAAGAATGGTAGGGGTTGGAAAGGAGGTGTCGGTGTACATTGGTCTTGAATTCTTGAACATTGTAATGATTTGGAAAGACAGAGTGTGGAAAAGAGTTCCACATTCGCGTAGTACGGCTAAAAAATGATTCCCTATACTTGAGAGTACGTCCGAAATTGGGCTCGAGGGTAAACTGATGGACATTTCTAGAAGCGCGAGTATTACGGGCGAATTGTTTGAGGGGAGGAATGCAACTGGCTATTTCACTAGAGCAATTACCATATAAGTAACGGTGAAACAAGGAGAGACACGCAACGTTACGACGCACGGTGTTCTAAAGGGGTGAATGAGTCAGTGATCTCTCTATCACCAATCGTTCTTACAGCTCTTCTTTGTATTCCATCCAAGAGGCTTAAGTAAGTAGCTGGAGCACCAGCCCAGAGATGGGAATTGTACTCAAGCTTTGGACGGATATATGTTTTATAGATAATAGCCAGATCAGACGGGGAGAAAAACTTCTTGCGACGTCTTAAGAAACCCAAACATCTTGCTGCATTTTTGGCGACATCACATATGTGCTCGATCCGCAAGAGGTGGTCTCTGATGCACATACCGAAAATCTCGAGATGTTCGGTCTCATTGATGCAAGTGCCACTCATGGACAGTGGCAAGGGGGGTATGTCTCGCTTTGACGATACAAGACAGCATTGTGTTTTCGAAGCATTAAACTCTACGCGATTTTGTGTTCCCCATTGTTCAATGCTGTTGAAGTCAGTGTTTAATGAGCTTATCATGTTTTGCCGCTGCAGTTCCACATCCGAAGAGGAGGGATGTGAGTCTGGAACGAATAAGAAAAGCTAGGGGTACTATGGTCAGCGAAACAATTTATTGGATTAGAAGTTACAGACAAGAGATCATTGATGAAAATGAGGAAGAGGGTCGGAGACAAAACGGAGCCCTGGGGCACACCAGCATTTATTTTGTGGGTTTCAGACTTGAACCCGTCCAATACAACTTGTATAAAACGGTTCGAAAGAAAGTTTCAAATCCAACGAAGAAGGGATTCATCGATACCGAATGCACGCACTTTCGATTAGAGAGCAAGATGCCAGACTTTATCAAATGCCTTTGAAATATCAAGTGCAACAATCTTACTTTCTCTGAAACGATGTAAAGATTTGTTCCACTGTTCGGTGAGATAAACCATCAGATCACCAGTGGACCTGTTGCTGCGAAAGCCGGTCATTAAGAAGCTTTCGGTCTTCGAGATATTTCTTGAGCTGATAGTTTATCAGCGTTTACATGACCTTAGAAAGAAGGGACGTAAGTGCAATCGATCGATAATTGGAGGGAGAAGAAGATTCGCCTTTTTTTGGGATTGGCTGGACAAATGCTGTTTTCCAACTGCTCGGAACGAGCCCAGAAGAATAATATAGATGGAAAAGCTAACGCTAGGGTTTTGCCAGCTTGGAAGAACACCTCTTCAGAATAATAGCGGGCAAACCATCCGGACCAGCGGATTTATGTATATTGAGATCCTTTAGGACTCTCGCCACAGCACGAGTGCGGAAGAAGATTTGTCCCATGGAATCATTGACGCGCTCAAGAGCTGGAGGAGTCATGACACTCTCTGGCAGCGAAGAGTTGGAGGTTAGCTTTCGCGAGAGAGCTAACAACTGGAGTGTCATTGTCAACGAGCGTAGAGACCGAGAAAGAAGAAGAATTCTTCATATTTTTCACAAGTGACCAAAAATTCTAACTGCCTTTGGGACATTGCAGTATTTTTGCCTTTATTTTTGGTCATGTAAAAATTTAGTCCGTCGAGTATGGGCATTGCAGGCCTTCCTGGCTTGTTTAAACTTGTTCCGGTTTTCCTCAGTTGTTTTGTTGGTTTACAATGCTCTTAACATCCATCGTTGATCTGTACGTTGTTCCGAGCTGAAGAGAACTAGAAAGATGGAAAATTATGCTGTTAATCTCTGGCGAATGCATTGACTTACCCAACAATAGCATTTGCAGTTTACTAATTCTAGATGTTGCAATTTTGATTGTAACCGTTGCTGTAAAGAGGATTGTCAGAATAGACAATTTTTCGCCCAGATTAAAGGGCCAGGTCTCCATTCAACAAACGTATCCAGCCACCGCAGCCAAAAAAGTTGGGGTCCTCCTAAGTGGTCCGAATATAAAGACCAGAATGTTGAGCGCATGTTGATGCTTCTTTCAACCGAGGCTGATGAGGCTCATCGGATAACGAGAGGTTATCCCTGATGGGTGCAGGGAATATCAGTTCGAGTGCCCATACCTCACCAGATGGGTGTCGGGGACGGGGACAGTTACAATTTTACCAGATGGGTGCATGGGAATATCGGGTTATCGCACATCATGCTATGTTATAACAATCCCACCACTTCAAATCAAATGCCCCATTTCGGGGGAAACTCGTTTTTCGGTAGTCGAGGCAATAATTTTTGTCTCTTACTCGATTTCTTAATCAAAACTGAATGTGAATTATAAAACTCAAAATTAAAGAATCCATTCAATATTTTATTTTTTGTGTGGCTGCTGCTTATGAAGTTGTTCGGCATGAATTTGGTTGATGACAAACGGGAGTTCTCTATCATCATCTGACACAAACCAAAGGCTGACAAAAATAGACATAAGTTTTCTTCTTTAAAGACGCTCGCTGGAAGAAGCGGCCTTGCAACCAATGTAGAGGAGTTAGGTGTTGCTTTGAAGTTCCGTTTGTTTCAAAATCAGCTGTTGAATATCTGATCGGAGTTAGACTTTCCTGGTCTTAAGCCTTTAAACGCTGTTGTCGAAAAGCTTCTGATCTTCCCCTTGTAAGGGGAAGGCAATGTTTTATGGCCAAAGGCCGATTCTTACGAAACTTATGCTTATGTACTTGGAGCAATTCAGAGGGTATCCTTTGTTAACGACCGAGCTTATTGC
Organism: Sphaerophoria taeniata; assembly: GCA_943590905.1. Lineage (NCBI taxonomy): Eukaryota > Metazoa > Arthropoda > Insecta > Diptera > Syrphidae > Sphaerophoria > Sphaerophoria taeniata. The sequence goes on from OX016540.1 coordinate 270,114,991, forward strand.
GTTCTCAATTAAAAAGTTTGGCGCTAGCCGCCTTCAGGACTCCGCTTTTTAGCCATAAGTTAACTATCTTCACTTAGGTTAGATACACAGAATTCTCTGCTTTGATTTAGTTTAAAAAAAAAACATGAAAAGATTACTCATGGCCCCTTCTGTTCTTGTGAGCGGTCCAAACAGGACAAGCTAGGTTCAGCGTGGTTGCTCTAAATTGTTTGAAGCTTTTGTCGTCTTATTCCCTCCTCCATGGTGTAGATCTCGCAAGAAGCTGAAATTTGCAAGCTTTTTATTATAAGAAACATGGACTTGCCCCATCGAAGGAGGTCCACCTGCAATTTTGTTTTAAACATTTTTTTTTCCTACATGGTTGCATTGGTAGCTATATGGGAAAAGCAATTTGCAGATTTCAGGGTTCTTCAAATGTTCGTATGTGCCTTTTGCTATAAAAAGATTATACCTATTTTATCCGCGATCAAAATAACATTTACGAGTATAATACCCCTATCAAATGGCCATTCAATAATTTTCAAACGATTTCCCATTAACATATGAATTAAAAACCGCAACGCAACTCTTTCACCATTACACCATGACCATTCAGCATTGTGCATATTTTATTATAAATATGATTTCCAAGGACTTTCGCCATAGAAGGACCATAAAGGGGATCGTTTTAACATAAAGCGTCCAACAAAAGCCTAAATGTTGTTTCATTTGCCTCACGCTGAATTTGAATAATCTTAATCCCATAAATATAAAGCGTGACTAAATCTGTTACAAAGTCATAAAACACCAGGGGTTGAAATGTTATTATGGCATTTTAAACGATTTAAATCTACGACACAACACACACAAGTCCGGTTTAATCTTCGGCGAGGATTGCATTGTGAAACTAACTACGATTTTCATTTTTATGGTGAAATGGTAATAGTTGTGTGGTTCGTTTTTGTGAGGCTTAAGTTCGGCAACATATAGGAATATTATTATATTGCCATGTCCAACCCCCCGCAGGTTACTGTAACATTAAATGGGATTCTGTGTGGCTCGTTTTTTAATCCCCGAATGCATTGACACCCTCTCAGAGGCTGGCATATTAACAAAACACGTATGAATAGGCAATAAGGACATTAAAAAAAAAATCATATTTTATTTTCATTAAATGTCTCACACCAGCCTTAAGATATTTTACATTTTTGAAGGGAACCACAAACAAAACATATTTACTGGTACTGTAGCCAAAGGATTTTAGTTATTAGCGAGTATCGATTCTCTTTGAGAGAAATCTTCGGAAACGCAGAACAACAGAGCCTTGACTTTTTTCATTGGACACTGAAAGTGTGTCAGGTTATCTATGGCACCGAGCATTGATGGAGAATGGAAAAGAAGATTCAATCCTTACTGGTTGTACAACTACACGTATCTAGACCATCACTGACAAACTGGTTCAAGGCACTGAGTTCATTATTGGTTCGCTCCAGGCTTAGCTCTTTGCCGGTAGGCTCACAGCCGGAGTTGAATCAATATCTTCTCTTTCTCGGACAGGTAGAAGTGTCGCCATAACCTCCACGAAACGGATGATGGAAACGGATCCTCATGATCCGGCTTATATGGTGAGGCTAGTGGCTAACATGGATAGAAACGGTATCTGGGTGTCGCCTGATGGAGTCCCAATTAACTGCCGTTGGTATGGTGTGGGCATAGATCTCCTTGTTATGCTCGAACCAATCTTGCTGCCATGCTCAACGAAAACATTAGCACCTACAGTCATGCACTTAGACTCGCCCTTAAAGAGCTCGATGTAAGGGTAAAGGTCAGTCGTGAAACTAGAGTGCATAGGGCGTGGAATGACTGATTTGATATTGAATGGTCGCTAGCGGGTAATGCTCCAATCTTACAGAGCTCGGGCCCGTGAAGAGGAATTTAGAGGGTCAGGAGAGAAGAAAAGAAGCGTCTCATACAGTTGAAAGGAATTTTGGAAAATTATATGATATCCTAGCCGGAGTGATCAGTGATCATTGATTAACCGCAGAGCACCAACTCTTGATCGACATTTACATGAATTCCTCATCAACTTTTAGTAAAGGTAGATATTGCTCAATGCACTCTAAACCTTCAGCAACGTTCGAGAGAAAAGTCCTACAGAGAATAGTTGGCCCCGTTTGTGAGCACAGTTGATTCCGAAGGCGGTATAAACATGAGCTGTCTCAAATCTAGAAGAGGTAATCAAATTGTCAGAGTTATGTTTGAAGAGAAACCGGGGCTTTAAGTCCCTTGCCAATACGATTCATGGTATTGAAGGCAGCGCGGTAACATAAACTTCTGCTTGACGGAAAGCATTACCCAGTTCGTCCGAAGTATTGGGATGGGATGGCATCGGCCAAAAGTCGGGATAGGTGCAAGAACTGGGTTTAGGCTACGACCGAAGCCCGGTTGTATTGTGCACGCTGATGATAATTTTCCTGTGCTGGCCGGGATTGAAATATCCGCAATGATACGTTGGCTGCATCGTGTAGTCATCGGAGTCAAAGTTGGTATCTCGGGAGTCGGAATGTCTAAGCATTCTATATAACTACATACGTTAGATATTTATCGTGCACCGATTACAACGCACGGGGTCCATCTGGCTTATTGTTCAATGATCAAGCGATTATTATGCCTACTCCCCCCCTCTCCCCTGCAACTAACACTGTTCACTGTTGTTTCCACAATGTTAAGGTGGACAGTTACTTCATTCAGTGAGAAGAGTATTTACAAGGCATGCTCTTGACGACAGTCTTTCTTTCCCCATTTTTAAATACATACCGTATTCGTTCCACAATTATTCAAAATTTAAAACCTATGATGCCTTTCGCCTCACCAATCAGAATTCGCAATGAGTGTCAACCGCATGTCCTTTCATTTGCTTGCAATATACTCGTATGTACGTCCTTTGTCAAGCTATTGCTTATGCGTTACAACACTGACTCCAACCATCAATGAGAAAAAATGTCAGGCAAACAAAAAAAATCTCCCAACCGAGTTGAGCTGAATAAAGCGGCCTAAATGACATACGATATACAACGTATCTCTTACATCTATAGGAGCAGCGAAAATGGTCTCCTGTCTCTTCTATCGTCAGCTTGAGCGTCAGCGTTCGTTACTGACGCGTTTTCGTAGTCGTTGTCGTCGTCGTCGACCTCATCAGCTTACCAATTCGTTTCTTTCAGAAAAATGGTCGCCTCTGTGCTTCTGGCTAAATACAACTGTGCACACACTTCAATACCCAAATACATTGAGTTCTGTTGATGGTGGGCCGCGAGGAGCAAAACAAAAAGGATCCCCCCCAAGCCAGAGTCAGAAACCGGAGCACCAGTGTGTGTCGAAGCTGTGTGTGGTATAAAATGGCAAAGCCGCGACGTTTTCGAAAAATACCAACAGTTGCTGCTAGAGGTCGAGCTAGCGAATAAAGTCAGTTCCCTCACAAACATAAATGAGTATACAGTCTGAGCTCTGGCAAATAAACGGGCCAGCAAAAAAAAAAAATATTCAGAAGGGAAAATCCATTCACCGAGGAACCAGGCAGGATGGTTGGGTAAGTTTTCCCAATTTGTTTGACAACCATTAATCACTCTGCGCGACAACTTCTGCACGGATGACTGCTATCTCCGGCGTCGCCGACGACGAACGTCGTCCTGAGCCCTGGGTTCTAGTCCTGCTCCTGCTACTGCCGATGAAAATCCACTACATCAGGAATTTTCGGGGTGAAATGTTTTTCCTTGATATTACTACATTAATGGCGGCGCATCACAGTCACAGGACTAGAAGAAAGAACGCGTTTGCCTGTTTCTTTTTTTTCATTTCTGTAACATGTTTTGTTTGAATTCCTTGTGTGTCCTTATATTTTCCCATTATAGCGAGTATCAGGACATGTGCACACTCCTCACTTCTGTCCATCATCACTTGGTGAAGAATGAAATAGAACATTTTTGCTTTATTTGTTTTTTGTCGGAGGAAAATCCTGTGCGAGGAGGAAACAGCAAAAAAAAGATTGGACCCATCCAATTCGAGATCCAAGAAAAACAGAGAAAGAAAGGATCTGATTGTTATGGAGGACTTTTAGCTTCATTCGATATGGCGATGGTTGTAATTTAAGTAATGAAACTGATAAGAGGATTTCTATCTACTTTTCGTGTTGTTTTTGTTGTTTTTGTTGGTGTTATCGTCTTACGGAAGTTTTTTTCCATTTCTCTTTTCTGTTTGGATCTAAGACTTGGGGGGTTTATCTTTGTTGGAAAATATTAGCAGACATAGGAAATCCAAGCTTAAAACAAAGAAGGAGGGGAGCATTAGTTGAGTGAAATGAGGAATTACTTTCTGGAGGCTGGAGCCAGATCGAAATTTGCCTAAGATTAAATAGCCTTTTTGTTATTTATGGCTTCGGTTGGCGTGTGTTTTCTTTTCCGAAGAAGCTTTGTGCCTTAAAAATAAATGTGTACAGGTTGGTTAAATGTTTTATATTTTTTGTTTGGTCTTACGGGTTTTGGAACATTTTGTTCATAGAAGTCATATTCTGAATCCTTCGGGAGCGGGGAAGTCTACTCTTGCCCGATTTGTGATGAGAAGAGACATTTAGCAAGTCCCTAACATGACTAAAAAGAAAAAGGATGACTGAATAAAAAATTAAATCGAATTCTATAAGTAAGATTATCGCTAGGAGAACTTTTCGACGTAAAGGTTAATAGTCATATTCGGAATTGTGGCTTTATTCAACGAAAAGGTAAGTCTAGTGACTCTTAACAGTTTTGCTCAGTACTGTATTATTTTGAGTACCTACGCACGAAAAGGAGAAATGAGAATGAGAAAAGAGCATCCGCAGTGAAGGAAACCTAGTCACCGAAGCACAGGGAATTGTAGATGTTTTCAAGCAGTTTTTCCAACAGCTGCTGAATGCGCAAAATGTCGAGCGAGCTAATGACGAAAGAGAAGCAAGACCAGTCAATGAAGACCCAGTCCCAGCCCCCAGCACAGAAGGGGTAGAAAGAGCCATCCAAAAGCTAAAAAATAATAAGTCCGCCGGGTCAGATGGCATACCTGCGGAACTCTTTAAGTATGGAGGAATCGCATGCACCAGGTCACCACCAAAGTGTGGGAGGAAGAATGCATGCCCACTGACTGGTCGATAAGCTCCATATGCCGCATCTACAAAAAAGGTGATCTGATATCATGCAAAAACTACCGTGGCATATCCTTGCTTAATGTTGCATACAAAATCCTATCCAACGTACTGTGTGAGCGTCTTAAACCTTTCTGCAACACAATAATCGGCACGTAAAAGTGTGGCTTTAGGCAAGGCAGAACAACGATAGACCAACTATTCACACTGAGGCAGATCCTGGAAAAGACCAACGAATTTCAAGTCGAAACCCACCATCTTTTCATCGACTTTAAAGCTGCTTATGATAGCATCCACCGCCAAGAGCTTATAATGGCGATGTCTGGATTCGGGATCCCGAACAAACTGATCCAGCTGTGCTGCATGACGCTAAACAATACGCAGTGCAGTGCGCAAATATGTAACAGCTCATCCGAGTTATTCCAAATATGCGCAGGGTTTAGACAAGGAGATGCGTTGTCATGTGACTTCTTCAACATAGTCCTGGAGCAGATAGTGCGCAAGACAGGTGTGAGCACGAAAAACACTATCTTCAACAAGTCCACCCAGCTCCTCGGTCGATCCAAGAGAACTGTGCTTGAGGCCTTCACAGCGATTGAAGAACAGGCAAAACTCGTTGGTCTTGAAGTGAATGAGGACAAAACAAAGTACATGCTATCAACAAACAAAGCAACATCTGTCCGCCGCCTAGGGTAAAACGTCACTATTGGCAGCAGCAATTTTGAGGTATAGTTAAGGAGTTCACCTACCTTGGAACAAACAACAATCCCACAAACGACACCTTAGTGGACATCCGAAGAAGAGTTACCCTAGCGAACCGCTGGCTGCTGCTTCGGTTTGGCCAAACAACTGTGTTCAAAACGCCTCACTCGAAAGACAAAGCGTCTGCTATACAAAACTTTGATTTTACCAGTCCTACTCTACGGCGCCGAATGCTGGACGATAAGTAAAAACGTGGAATTGATACTGGGCACTTTCGAAAGAAAAATTCTTCGACGGATTTTCGGTCTCGTATGCAACGATGGTGAATAGAGAAGAAGGTTCAACCGAGAACTGTATGAGCTGTACCAAGATGTGGATGTAGTCTAGAAGGCCAAGAAAAGACGACTACATTGGCTCGGCCACATCGAGCGAATGGACGATAACGCTCCAGCCAAGAAAGTCTTCTCATCCCAGCCCCCAGGTTCGAGACGACAAGGAAGACCGAACCTATGGTACAAGGACCAAGTGACTGCGGATGCCAGAGCGCTTGGTTTCGGCGACTGGAGAGTGCATGCGAGGGACCGTTCACAATGGAAGGCTGCAGTATCTCAGGCTGAGATCGTTCATGGATTGTGAGCCGGATAAGTAAGTAAGTAAGTATTATTTTGTGATAAGACGTTATACTAATAAAAATTAGGATTTTCTTTCTTTTTAAAAGTGAATAAAATTCAAATTTTTAGAAAGCGAAGTAGTGCTAACCGCTCAGTCGACTTCGGCTAATACAGATTGCCTGGGAAAGCGATCGAGTTCAAACTCATCTTCGTCATCTAGCTCAGGGTCATCAAGTGGCTCATCTACTGAAGATAACGATGATATTCTGAATTATAAGCCTTACATACCAGAAACTTCAAGCGATAGTGAAAACGAATGCCACGAAGCCGCACCGATTTTGACTAGTACTCAAGAATTTCCTCTTGTTTCTCCCCAAAATTTATATGTATTCTTAATCCTTCTATACCCATTACATCAAGCGTTAGAGAAAGTCCAAAAAAGTCAGCGACCATCGACAAAACGAAATATAAATGAAAATATGTGGAAAAGAAATCTAGTAAAAAAATTGAGAAACAGCGTAAAAGAATACAAAATGCATAATGAAGAACACAATATTCGAAATGAGAGAAAACTTACATATTCCTGTTATGAAAATACAAACTCACATGTTCTTCAAAATCAACGATGAAGACCGTACCGAAATGTTAACATCTTATTGGGAAGTAGGAGATTTGTCAAAGCAACATCAATATATTGTAAATAGCATGGTACCCATCCAGCCAAAATATCGTTTCTTACTTACTTACTTAAGGTGGCGCTACAGTCCGGTGTGAACTTGGACCTCAATCAACAGTCTCCGTCAGCCACCTCGGTCCCTAGCTAGCTGTCTCCAGTTTTGCACTCCAAGTTGAAGTTGATTGAGGCCCTCTTCCACTTGCGTGTGCCACCTGAGTCGCGGTCTTCCTTTCCTTCTGCGTCCCTCGGGAATAGTGCAGAAGGCTTTCCGGGCCGGAGCATTGGTGTCCATGCGCTCTAAATGATCGAGCCATCTGAGTCCCTGGACCTTGACCCTTCTGGCTAGGTCCACGTCGTTGTACAACCCGTAAAGTTCGCCGTTGTATCTCCTTCTCCATTCCCCATCAATGCACACGGGGCCAAAGATGACCCGAAGAACTTTCCTCTCGAAACAGCCTAAGGCACATTCAACCGATTTTGTCAGGGTCCATGCTTCTGTGCCATATAGCAAGACAGGGATGATGAGGGTGTTGCAAAGTTTTACCTTAGTTGCTCGAGAGAGGGCTTTTCCACTCCATTGCTTTCTTAGCCCAAAGAAACAGCGATTAGCAAGAGTAATTCTTCGTCTTATCAGGGCGCTGGTGTTATTGCCCGTGTTAATAGCGGAGACTAGGTAGACAAACTCCTTAACTACCTCGAAGTTGCACGCGTCTATTGTGACGTTCTGTCCGAGCTGTCGGTGTTGGGTGTCCTTTCTCGAAGACAGCATATATTTCGTTTGAAGTTGAACAGATTTTTGGAAGATAGTGCCTCTGTTGACGGTGGAGTTTTGCACTATCTTCTCGATGTTAAAAAAAACGCACGACAGCGCATCGCCTTGTCTGAATCCTTTTTTGACGTCGAAAGCTTCCGTAAGCTCATTGTCATTGGAGCAGCGGGAGTTCTCCATCGTCATTTTGCACAAGCGAACGAGCTTGGCAGGGATGCCAAAACTAGACATAGCAAAAGGATCTTTGCGAATCATACACTGCCTATGACAATGCACTTGCAGATGAAAAAACGAAATTAAGAGACAATTACATTTGCCAGAAGCAAATTGGTTGTTAATCAGACTCTATTTAGCAACCTTTAAATAGCCAGCTACCAGACCAGTTTATTCAGTTGAATCCAAGAGCTCAAAGTGAGCAGACGTGTCCTACGGACGGGTAAGTAAATACTAGCCAGACATAGACTTCCCCACTAGTAAAAATGGGTCGTGTCCCACATACTAATCCCGTACCCGTAAATTGTTCCATTGATTACCTGCAGTCACACGTTTCCACCCACTTTACGGCCCTAAAATTTTAGGCTAAAAATTCAGTTAAGGAGACCATCCAAAGCGGCATATCAAGCAGCACAGTTTCAGACGGACATTGATATTGACATTAACTTCACAGTACTTCGCACATTAATGTGACGAACTACAAACACATAGCAGCACTGGCGACAAAGGGCATCGGCTGGGACAGAACAAGACATTAATACAACAGAGAGAGACAGATAGACACATAGAAAGGAAGAACACATAACATAAACCTACGTGGCACAGAGGAGTAGACACATATTTTTAATTGTCTCATATCATCGGCTCATCGCACAGGTGGCTTCAGATAAGCTGGCGATTTTCGTAGAAAAAGAATGCTGCCGAAGCTGGGGCTTGAACCCGCAGCGTTTGGCTTAGCAGTCAACTACTCATTCCTCTGTGCCATGGCCACCTGCTCAGATGGACAAGAGCAACGTATTCCACCAAATTAGAAAAATATTGTCTCAATCAACTTTAAAATAATCGTTGTCATGAATAAGAAGTTAATAAAATTTGACAATAGGTACTTCATTAAAAATTCTGGTACTCTTAAGCACCAACCTTAGCCCCACTTAGAACAGTAGTACCTCACAAGCCTTTACTGCAACATTAAATATTTAAATATTTGCTTTTCCGCAGGTTAAGTACTTAAGATTTAAGAATGCATTCATAATTTGATGACTTAAATTTGTTAGCCTGATGGTTCAGTTTTTTGCCATCACCTGCACTTCAACTAGTTACAGTTGGCTGGGTTTGTCCAACTTTATTGAATGTTTGATCTACCGCATTATTGCGACCATGAAATATTCTGGACTTGTCAGTTTGGTTTATGCTCTCGAAGAGTAAAGAAGTTGTAAAGTGGAATAAGTAATTTTGTTTCGTGATAACGATGGGAGAACAATCAATTTCTTTGATGAGCAATCTTGTTTTTGATATAACTAAAACTTTAAAAAATAAATCTCCGGGCCCTAAATTTCTTATAATAGAAAGAAGTGAAGAAAATGAAAGTATGGAAAAAGTATCACCATTCCTTCTTAAAAGAATTATTTCACTTGTCTGCGGTGATGTGATTAAGTGCGCCAAAATTAAAAACGGGACTGTACTTGTTAATACCAAAGACCTATTACAAGCAAATAAACTAATAAAATTAACAAACTTAAACCCAAATATTAACATTAAAATTTCAGAGCACCCCACTTTGAACAATGTTAAAGGTGTAATTTTTTGCCCTGAATTTAACTACATGGAAAAAGATTATATTCTTTCGAATTTGAGTGCACAAAATGTAATTGATATAAAACGTATGAAACAAAAAAACAAATCTACAGGTGTCTTAGAAGACAGCAGTCTATACACTTTAATCTTTTCTAACTCATGCATTCCTGCATTTATTGATATTGGCTACATAAGAACAAAAGTTCGACCATATATCCCTTACCCTCTCAGATGCATGAATTGTCTACATTTTGGGCATGTCGCACTTATTTGCAGGCGAACAAAAACGTGTTCAAATTGTGCTGAAAAATTCCACTTGGAAGAAGAACAGAAATGTGATAAACCAAGTAAATGCATAAACTGTTTTGGATCTCATCACGCATTTTCAAGGCTATGTCCAATTTTTATTAAAGAGAAAGAGATTCAGCGAATACGAGCTTTGGAAAAAGTAGACATAGCAGAAGCTAAAAAAATTTACGCAGAGAGAAACCCGCTCTTTTTTTCCACGCATCGGGTTCAAAAATTTGCGCCGAGAATATACAACAAAAACAATTGGGAGAGAAAGAATCAAGCAGAATACAACAAATAACATCAAATAATTCTGAACAAAATCTACAATCAACATATACAGCCCTTGATATGAGCACAAGTTCCTCAACAACAACAATTAAACGATCGATAAAATCATCAGAAGAAAACTCTCTCGACTATCCAGCAAAAATTATTATTACTAAAGATCAAGGTACTCTTAAAATACTTCCAACAAAGCTTTCAAAAAGGGCAAAGAGTAATATAAGAAAAAATATTTAAAAAAATTATAACAACATCACTAAAATTAACGATAATGATAACTTTTCTAGTGACTTACACTCCGAATCAGAGTTCCTATGAATAATTTAAATATAATACAATGGAATTGTGACGGCTTCTATAGCCATTACAATGAATTCCAGCTGCTTACCAGTAAATATAAACCTGTAGTTTGTAGCATACAAGAAACTAAATTTAAATTTGATCATGACCCAAAACTCAAAAATTATAAAATATATTACAAAAATTTCAATTCCGATGCTAACTCCCATGGTGGTGTTGCCTTACTCGTGAGAGACTCATTTTGTTGCGAAAATTTTGATCTACAAACCAATCTTCAAGCTGTAGCGATACGAATGTTTTTTCCTATTAAATTTATTATTTGTAGCATATATTTACCCGGAACTGAAAACATTTCTCAACTTGATATTGAAAATATTATAAATCAGTTTGACAACCCCTTTTTACATTTGGGCGATTTTAATGCCCACAATAACTTGTGGGGCTCTGTGAAAACGGATAAAAAGGGAAAAACAATAGAAAATGTATTAAATAATTACCAACTAAGTCTGCTAAATAACGGTGACCCTACACATTTCAGTTTAGCTTATAAGACCTATAGTTGTATAGACCTAACAATAGCAACACCAATTTTAGAAAATTATTTTGAATGGTTTGTTTGTAATGATTTGCATAGCAGCGATCATTACCCTATTATAATACCTATCATAAATAGTACGAATAAAGAAAACAATCGTAAGAAATATTTGATAAAAAATGCGAATTGGGATGTCTACAGAGAACATTTATCATTAGATTCACAACACCTTGACTTTGAAAATGTAGACCAACATGAAACATTCATTCGTCAAAAAATACTTGAGGCAGCCAATAAGTCTATTCCTCTATCACCCTCTCACTGTCGTTCAAATAAAAACGTTCCTTGGTGGAATAGTGAAATTAAAACTATTCTAAAACAGAAGAAACAATTACTAAGGGTCTACAATAGAACTTTAAACCTTACTGATTACAAAAGTTTTATAGCAGCTAAATATAAGGCAAGAAAAATGATTCGTATGGCAAAAAAAAAATCTTGGGAGGAGTATATTAATACGATATCTAGCAGGACACCGTCTTCTGAAGTCTTTGGTAAAATAAGAACGTTGAACGGAAAAACTAAAAGATCAAACATAACATCTATTTTATTTAACAACCAAATATTAACTAATAAGAATGATATAGTACAAGAATTTTCTAACATTTTCTCTCAAAACTCCAGCTCACAAAACTACAATACAAATTTTTTAAACTATAAAACCCTGACCGAATCAGTTGTTTTGAACATTCCTTCAAATCAAACAGATGTTTGTAATCGCGCTTTCTCTTTCCAAGAACTTAAAAATGCTCTTGCAGAATGCAAGGGATCCTCTGCAGGCCCAGACTTAATTCATTATGATATGATTAAAAACATGAACACTTTAGACCTTTCGTACTTACTTCAATTTTATAATAAAATTTATAGTATTGGCACTTTTCCAAAAATGTGGCAAACATCCCTCATAATACCAATCCTGAAGGCAGGAAAAGACCCCCTTAATGCAAATAACTATAGACCGATTTCATTGACAAATTGCCTTTGCAAGGTCTTAGAACGAATGATAAACAAAAGACTTCAATGGTTCCTTGAAAGCAATTCTTTAATTAATAGCTTTCAATCTGGATTCCGCAAAAATAGAAGTACCATCGATAACCTTTTGTATCTGGAATCTGAAGTTATGGAAACTTTCGCATCTAGAAAATTTCTCATAGCTATATTCTTTGATATGAAAAAAGCTTACGAGACCGTATGGAGAAGAAGTATAATCGAAGAATTGATAAAAATGGGGCTAAGAGGGAATTTAGTCAAATTTGTAAATAATTTCCTAACCGAAAGAACCTTCCAAGTTGCTATAGGCGATTGCTTGTCAAATGGAAATATCCTCGAAAACGGCATACCCCAAGGTTCGGTTATAAGCGTAACTCTTTTCCTGATTGCTGTTAATAGTATTTTTACCCAAATAAAACATCCTATCAAGTTTGCCATGTATGCCGATGACTTGGTCGTTTTCAGCTCCTCTAAAAACATTAGAACTTTGACAGTTAAAATGCAATCTTGTATAAATAAATTAGAACAGTGGTGCGACAAAAAAGGTTTTATGTTTTCCCAAGAAAAAACAGTTGGTATACTTTTTACCCGAAAACGAAGTGTTGTTACATCACCTAACTTATTTTTGAATGGCACGTTACTTAGTTTTGTAGATTCACATAAGTTCCTTGGCATGACTTTCGATAAAAAACTGACATGGGCTAAACATATAAAGGAAACAAAGGCCACAGCATCAAAAAGCCTAAATCTTTTGAAACTTCTTGCAAACACCAACTATGGATCTGACAGAAAATTGCTCCTTAGATTACATAAAATGATAATTTTAACTGTAATAGACTATGGCAGTATATTGTACCTTTCTGCAAAAAAATCATTGTTACAATCACTTGAGTCTGTTCACAATGCGGGTCTACGAATTAGCATAGGAGCCTATCGAACCAGCCCAACCGATAGCTTAATGGTGGCTGCAGGAGAAGTGCCTTTGGAATACAGAAGACTAAAACAGGAATTATTTTGTTATGCTAAAACATGTTCTTTTAAGTCTCATCCTTTAACCGATAAGCTTCAAAATGACTTACTGTTCACAAAACATAAGTCACGACCGCTAAATTACCAACCAGCATATGTCAGGCTTAAAAGTAGCTTTCAAAACAACATTAATGAAGAAATTTTCTTCAATAAAGAAAAAAATCAGATTTCTCCTCCTTGGCTTTCTACAGGTCTTAAAATAGATACTAAACTTTCAAAATACAAAAAACAAGAAACACTTCCCTTAGAGTACAGGGCAGCTTTTCAAGAAACTTGTACGATAAACTATCCCGATTATGAACTTATTTTTACTGATGGATCTGTAATACATGGCGAAACTGGGTGTGCATTCAAATATAAATCCATTGAAAAGAAATTTCACCTACGAAAATTTTCAAACATTTGCACAGCTGAATTGTACGCAATCCAAAATGCTATTGCTTATGCGATTACAACAAAATTTTCAAATTTTTTAATCTGTACTGATTCATTGAGTTCCATTCAAATTTTGAAAAAAATTTACAGCAGCCACCCAATTGCTTACAAAATAAAGGAGCTTGTATACCAGTCTTCAAAAAATTTTGTCCTTTTCTGGATTCCCAGCCATATGAACATCGGATTAAATCATAGAGCCGATGAGTTAGCCAAAGAATCAATACTGGAAGCACTTGATGAATGTTTTCTAGTTTTTTATAAAGATTTAAAAGAAAAAAAGCAAATTTACAATAAACGATAAATGGAGACACAAATGGCAAGCTGTTCCCCTTACAAACAAACTGCGATCTTTAAAAGCTACAACTGAAGAATGGTTTACTTCTAATAATCTTAAAAGGAGGGATTCAATAATATTGACAAGGATACGAATAGGGCACACCAACCTCACTCATAGTTTTTTAATTAATAAAACTGATCCAATAAAATGTGTATGTAATAACAGACTAACAATAAAACATATCTTTTCGGAATGTTCTCACTACATAAACGCAAGGCATCGCTTTCAAATTAATAATCTTGAAATGTTATGCTCTGAAAATAACAATGACATCAAAAATATACTAGGAATTATAAATGCGATTAAATTGTATAATAAAATTTAAGGTATACTTTCTTACATTTACATTAACGTATCCACAAAATACTAATACATACGTATCATACAAGCAGTTTGATTAAGTATACAAAAAAAATTATTGTAATTGAAGTTTCTTTAATTCTGATTGGCATTTTTTTTCTTCTTAGTTGTAACTTTAAACGAATTGTCTTAACTATAAGAATTATACTTCATACTTACCTGAATTAAGCCCAATTTTCCATTGTTATAATTAATTAGCTTTAAGTGAAATGTAATAACTCAAATTCAAATGGGCCTAAAAACCTTTCAGTGTTGGAGGCCAAATAAAAACTTATTATTATTATTATTCTGGACTTGTTAATATAATCTACGAGCTACCGACTGTCATATCTTACAATTGCCCTTCCGATTGTCAAATTATAATCTTGCAGCATTACTTACTCGTTACTCTTAATAAAGTCTCTAAGCTGTAAGGACCGTGCCTTAAGAAGGTTGAAGAAAAGTTGACCAGCCCATCACACTGTTGGAATGTTGACCGGTTGATATAGCAATTCGGAACCAGTGGACCCGTGTTTCGCCAACTATCACGAAACGATGCAGAAACTAATTCAGACACCGCTTAAACAAAGTCAAGCACGGTTCTGAAGTAGTCTCAAGGCTGCGCTTATTATCCGAAGTGAGCAACACGGCTTCCATCTCGCTGAAAGATTTCTCACGTCCAAAATTTTTTGTAATGCCTTTCTGCTATCACGCGTACCATCAATTGGCGGCGGCGGCGGCCGGCGGTCAGCTAATACCGTGTATAAGCTGTTTTCGTGACCACTTCGAAACTCGAATTTTAGACGGTCGGTCGCCATTGCAGGAGAAGAATCACCGTGTTTCTGAAATTTTATTTTTCAAAGGAAATTCATAAATTTTCACGTTTCCGTGTGATGGTCAGTCCACCCAATATCTAGAAAGGATTAATTTTCGCTTGACTCTAGAAGATGAGGCATTTTTGAAAGAAAAATTCTTCAACAGATATTCGGTCCGTTTTTCCAACCCATTACTGCCTCCTCGTAACATCATGGACAAGACAAGTCGTCTCAAATTTTTTCCTTTACTGTTATTCGATTTCCAACTGTAAAAAATCAGATTCACCATAACTAAGGACACTTTCTGACTGATATAATGAATAATTGACGAACAACACCCCTTGTAGTTGATATTGGTGGTTTGAGTTGAAACCAAAAGTAAAACCGATAAAATTTCGACAAAACAATTGAATTACATATAAAGTGTATAGCTCTCCCGCATAATTGAATAATTGCGTTACATTACATCCATTGTTGGATGGCGTCACTCTCTTCCATATTCCCAACGACCACTGGCCATCATACCATCCATCATCTCATCAACCTCACCATCACTATCTCTTACTCTATTCATCATGCACGAAGGGGCAAGCTGAGCTGACTGATAAAAACCATTGACTTCCTGTTCCACTTTGGAGTTAATCAGATTTCCACTAAACACAAAAGTTCTTCTTCCTCTCTTCTTGAGGAAGCCCTAACCACCATCCACCAGTTTCTTGAGCATCACAATTCGAGTAATTGAATTTGAAACCATTATAGAAATTAAGTTCCATCATCCTCAGTTTTAGACGAGTAACGTACTGTACATGGAAGAAGGATCTGGTCGTCGTCGGTCGTCGCTGCTCTGGCTGGTCGACATCTGAATTTCCAAGCCGAACCTGAGCTGGTGGGTGATATTTAAATGTTCTCTCTTCAGTGTTGTGTGAAGCAGCAGCAGCAGCGGGTTACTGTTAGGCTGAAGTACTTTGAGGCCTCAGGGTACCGAAAAATGCTTAAACAATGATATCTAGTGGTCGGAGATGGAGCAAAGTGAAACAGCAGACGGCAAAGCACTCCTCTCAATTATGGTAATGAAACAATTGTCGTCTGAATGAGCGGTGGCGGTGGTGGTGGTAGTGGAACCACGTTAAGTCTTAAGTGATTCTTGAATTTTAAATATTCCGCCTGAAAATTTTTAGTTTACTGCTTGTTCTTCGGTCTGGGTTGTTCTGGGAGTGTGTCGCTTTGTTTTGGATCTTGGTTTCGGTTCTCGGTCACATGAAGTTTTTTTTTCATGCTTCGGGAAGATGGGATGACAAGCCGCGACCGAGAACAATGTCATTCTGGTGGGCACCATGCTGGGACAGAAGATAGGAGTGGGAGTGCTCCGGTTTGTAAGTCGAACTTGTGTGCTATAATTTAGCAAGAGCAACAGAAGAAGGAATGAAGGTCAGTTTTAGTGTGGGCTGATTATGTAGGTTTCCTTTAAATTAAGTCAGCACGGGTAATTTCAAGAACTGTTCTGCTTTGTGTTTAATCGGAACAATGAACTTAATACTTACCTACTCAACCAACCGACTGTCTCAAGCCGATCTTATGCAAATATGATGTCTTTAAGGGAAATTTGAAGAAGTTCTATGGCAAGTGAAACTAAGCTAATGTACTTTTAGAATGGTGCCGTAGGACATTGATTAATAACAAATTCTAAATACTTTATATCCAGTAGGAGCTGAAACAACACAGTTCAATGACGTCTTGACAAACTTAAATCACCCAACAACATGAAACAACCTCGACCACAAAAGCGCTGTCATTGCTCCAATACAACACCAAACAGAAGCCATCACTTTCCACATCAAGACCTGTTCTAATTAGTGCATCCCAATCCCATACATTTACTTCTATTCGATTCTGTCCCTGGTTACCTTGCGTCTATATATTTCCATCTTCGTCTACTCCCAAATTTACGCACTCTCCAGCAGGTTCACTCCGAATACAACAAACCGTTCAACCACACCTAGTCGTTCAATAAACCAATCTACCTTCTAAGTAGAAACACTTCTGTCCGTCTGTCAGCCTATATCTCGCATAGACATCGACCACCTCATTTTCACCATTTTCATTTTGACACCATAGTAATTTCATCTAAGGCTAAAATCCGTGCTGCAATTGAGCAACTCGGCCTGTACCTAGGCCTGTCCCAGTGTCCTTGTCACTCCTAAATAAAGTAATAATACGAATAATGCACTTAGGACAAGAACATCAGCCATTATGCTTCTTCTACGAACTACGAAGGAAGTGACATCAGCCTGCCATCATATCGCAACTAGTACAACAATAAACAAGGGACAGGGGAAGAATAGGAAAACCAAGTAACAACATAAAAATAAAATAGACAACGTCTTCATTTCAACTGTTGGATTAAACGTAGATGAAGGGGGAAGAGGGCAGGGGCAACTTAAAAGCTAAATAAATGCGAACGTGTGTGACTGCTTGTTAGTGTGTCTGTTATGAAGAAACGGGAATGGAACTGCTCCCGGTGACATGATTTTGCACTTTAGTGTCGACTGCATTCTGCAATTAGAATGTCACGTTTGTTTCTCGTGTAAGTACCTTGCACCGTAAAAGTGTAAGTATCTGAGTAAAGTGGTTCTATTGCAACTCACCATCACCCCACCCTGACCCTTGCCCCATCTTTCTTCATTAACCTTTCCAAGAGACTTTGCGATGAATTTTGTCCTTAAAAAAGTTCCGCCATACACCCAATTTGTTTCGTTTTGAGATACAACTGCACTTGCATTTAGTTGCAATGTCAGACTTTTCGGCTCACACATGGAATGAATATGCCACTCTGGAGGAAAATGTAACCCTTTTTTGCGCACGTATCGGTATCGTAACGCATTCGATTAGAATCGAACGTTTAATGGCTGATGACTGCGACTGGTGTAGGAGTTGAAATGCAACATTGCATTTTGGGCGATGTTTGGCGGGTGGCGATGGCGCCTCGAGGATAATAAAGCCAATGCACTTTTCGTTTACGTGAATTGCGCGTTGAATGCGCTTTTGAACACGTCCCACACACACAATGACTAGATGAAAGTTCTGTTAATGGAAGTCGAAGTGGACTAGTAAATTGAAATTTACAGCTGAGTCATGTGTGATGACGAGAGTAAGTGGGTGCAGGCAGGTTATGAACAAACAAATTTCAGACTGTAAAAAGGACATCACAAAAAACACAAACCTTTTTTCTAGAGCGGTGTAACAGCTCCAATGAACCTAGGTGTCTTAGTGGCTTTCACTCCAAATTGATTGAAGAAGACCGCGACTAAGGTGGCCCACCCAAATGGAAGAAGATTGCACTTGGGTCTTTCACTACTTGTACGTCCCTGAGAATACTGTCGCAGGCTTTCCGGGCCGGAACATTGATGTCCCCGTGTCGTTGTACAACCCGTTAAGTTTGCTGTTGAATCTTCTTCTCCATTAAAGCACACGAGGCCGAAGATGACCCGAAAAGCATTCATCGCGAAACAGCCTAT
Source organism: Sphaerophoria taeniata (assembly GCA_943590905.1). Taxonomy (NCBI): domain Eukaryota; kingdom Metazoa; phylum Arthropoda; class Insecta; order Diptera; family Syrphidae; genus Sphaerophoria; species Sphaerophoria taeniata. The sequence goes on from OX016540.1 coordinate 270,133,608, forward strand.
GGCACATTCATCCGATTTTGTCAAGGTCCATGCTTTTGCACCATACAACGGGACTGGAATGATGAGGGTGTTAGTGGATCGACAGAGGGCTTTTCCACTCAATTGCTTTCTTAGCCCAAAGAAACAGCAATTAACAGTTTTTCTTCTTCTGATCTCGATGCTGGCGTTATAGTTATAGGTAGCCCGTGTTAATAGCGGATCATGCTTGATATTGCGTGATATAGCTGTTTTCATTTCTTTTAGGTTGGATTCACGGAATTGTTAGCTATCATCGATTGTGATGAATGGTTCCTGCCTGACGGTGGGATTTTGTTTGGGTTGGTGACGTTTTCCCCAAGCCAAAATCCCCAAACGAAAATCTCAAAACCCAAAATCCCCAAACTGAAATCTCCAGCAGCGAAATCTCCAAAGAGAGAATCCCCATGGACAAAATCTCCATGCCAAAATCTCCAAAACAAATATGTTCAAGTAGTGAATCATGCGATTAAATCGCGCGATTTAATCGCATGATTCACTACTTGAACATATTTGTTTTGGAGATATTATTGTATTCAGTTAAGATTGTTTAAGAAATAAATGTTTAATTCATTTTAAATGTAATTCATTTCATTCAAAATAAATAAAAAAATCAATTCAAAAGAACTTTGTTTAATGTTTAAACAAATAAAGAATGAATATAAAACAAAACACAGAGCTGAAAGCCTTAGCAGCTAGGCTCTTTTTTTTCTATGTATATTTATTTATAATTTCAATTATATGTAAATAAATTATAATAATAATAATATAAAACAAAACATGTCGTGAGAGGAACGGTGTAAGTAGACGTACCTGAATATTGGAGTTTTGGAGATTTCAAGGAGATTTTGGCAAAAAGTATTTTTTCTTTGGGGATTTTTTCCGTGGGGATTTTGTCGTGGAGATATTGGCAAGTTGGATTTTTTTTTGGAGATTTTGTCCCCATGGTGATTTTGTCTTTTGGGGATTTCGTACTACTCCCATTTTGTTTGTTATGCAGCCTACAGAATTGGTCTTTCCAAATCCCCAGCATCGACTTTGATTCTACCATGATGTTCCCTTGTTGATCTCTGCAGGCATCGGTTCTTGCTCAATAATCTAGAGCCAGCTGTTACAAAAAAAATAGAGTGGCGCGACAGCTCTTGAAGAGCCAAGGCCTAAGTGACTTACTCTCATCAACAATTCTCTGGGTGCGTGAGAAGAATTGAGAGGACCTAACGCCGATTCCGAACGGAAAAGTTGAGAAGCACTTTTTCATGACAGATTGGTACTCTTGAAAGTTTTGTCAATTGTTCGCAACAGGTAGTACCCGTGAAAGATGAAATAAAAACTTTATGGGCGTGAGTAGGACTCAAACCCACGACGTTCTGCTTAGCAGCCAACGAACCTAACCACTTAGCCACGGGCAGCTGCAACCAGCTGTTTTACCTTCCTGTAAAACCTATGAACTTCAGTCCTGCTGGTGACTCTCTCATGCTCCTTCTTTTTTCTCCTGAGAAGCCGGTGTTCCTCTCTCCTCTTTCGCTCGTAGAGCTCACGAGCAGCTCTTGTCCGTCTATACAGCGCCGCTTTGTATTCCTCTTGCTTGGGTGGTTTTGTGAAACGGCATCTCTAACTGCTATCTTTGATGTTTATAGCATAGGAAGGAGTTCTTGAGAGGTTACTTGACACTCGATCAGATAAAGATCTGGCGATTTCATGCGATTATAGCCCTCCGTACCGAATTTTCTTGCAGTATTTCCTTGTTTTGGCCGTTGTCAGGATATTCGTAGCACTACCTTGGCTGCGACGACGCACGGGGCAGTAGCCCGAGTCGATGTTGGCTTCCGTCGATCGCAATGTGATCAACCTGGTTGCCGGTTGGTTGATTGATCGGGAGATCTCAATGTTCCTTTATGGATGTTGAGATGTGATAACCACGTGCTGCTACCACAACATTTCACCCAGCAGCAAAATCGATCAGCCAGAATCCGTTGTCGGAAATGGTGTGTGGCTTCACTCTTCACGCCTTGGAAGCTTTGTCGGTAAGCAAGAAGCAGTACGTTGAATAAGATAAAATAGAAACTTTTTAGATACGAGTAAGATTCGATCCTACTCCTTCTAAGTTTATGGCCAATGCCCATAACTATTTCGTCAAGGACAAATCAGCTTTAGAAATATCGCGAAGACTTCTTGATGACTTGCAGTACGGCTTTCGCATAGCAATAGGTCCACTTGCGATCTGATGGCTTGTCTCACTGAATAGTGGAACTAGTCTTAACATGGTTTCGAAGAAGGTATTGCAGTACCCGTGTCTCAGTGGTTATATGTGCCAGTATCATAGAAGTCATAGAAGTCGTACGAGGGTTCAAATCTGATGCTTGCGAAGAACTATCACCGCTCGGTCGGAAGGTCGAACGTGGGCTAAAAAAACCCTGTCACTGTATATAGTAAAGTGATTGGTTTTGAAAACTTGAAGAATGGGTTCAGTGTGCAAACTATAAGAAATGAGACTCCAATTCCCTCAACTGAGATTCCACTGTTTCGTAAGCACGTTTTGTGGAAGCCCAAACCTTCAATCACTCTTTCTTCTAAAGCATGCGTTTTGACTAACACTATCTGCAGTCCCTGCTACCTGACTAGGATCCACACTGTAAGCCTAGCTCACGAGTCTCAAAGTTGATTCAACGCTAAATTGAAAACGTCTGAAACGATTTTGCAAATTAAATATGCAAAGCTGCAAACTTTCTTATTTTCAATTTCAATATCCTTTTTCCTTTTTTAATCGAAATCAATTAAAAACTTTTCAATGCCATCGCAACGCAACGCTCCAAAAAAAAGAAGAGAATCCAATAAAACTGCGCTGGAAAAAATCTCCATAAGCCCCAAATTGTTTATGCAAAACCAACCTTCGTCACGTCTTTCACAAAACTTTTTCTTATTTCGTTGTTACCGCCGCGCGTTGTCGTACCAAAATAAACTGAAATAAAATCACTTCACTTTAGTCAGTGTGATGCCCTCAAACGTATTTGGGGTTTCTTTTTTGGCGAAATTGAAAACTTAAAAACTTTTCCTATCTACCCTCATCTATGCATAGAATTTTTATTAGATCTCCTTGCGAGCTGCCATCATTGGATACGCTACACGCCAGCCACCAGCAGCGGAGCAGCGCATAAATCACAGCGACACCGAAGGATTTCGATTTGCTTCCTTCAATTTGTTGCCAGAAGTCGATTGTTACTATACTTTTTTGAATTCCGCTCGCAACCAATAATAAAGAGGAAACTTTTTAATCACTTTGTGTCCAACGTGCCTTGCGCCAGCACATTTTTTTTTTTCATCCTCTTGGAAGTAATAAAATTGAGTAGTCTGTTTCGGATATTTCAAGGATATCCACTTATGACACAGAATCCTGCAGTGAACTGTGTCTTAAGTCCGGTGTGTGTGCCCAGAGCTTAGACAGAAACAAGAGGACTAAGAGCCGAAACCAGCAATAACTACCGCCCGACGACGACGACGGACGACGACACCATAAAAAGATCAAACGCCGTCGTCCATCGATTTTATGTCGTTTTTGGGAACGTCAGACTTAATTATTGTACATTCGATGCGTGTTACATTGTCTGTTAATGTCCTGAAGGAGGAGGATGCCCTGTTGGGACCATTAACTCGATATGAACTTCGCTCATTCACACAAAGTTCTATATGAGTGTCCGACTGGAGTAGACAACATCGACAACGAGCAACGAGACGATGCATCGCGATGATGACAACATTGACGACTACGACGGAACAAGCACTGAAACTAAATAATGAACTCTCCGAAATGGAGGCTGAACCCATTGAATGACCCATTCAAATGGTCATAAAGCTGACCATTAAATTTCTCCGACTTGGGAACTTGGCGGTTGTCCTGAATATGAACTTCTCTGATGGGATGCTGTATGATTTGGGGTTTCGATGTGGAAGGAGTTCTTATTGCAATCTCAGGCCAGGCGCTTGCAAGACTCAGGGAGTTTGTTTGGAACATTAAAGTTGATGGTAAAATACCGAAGTTTTTTTAGGTAGTGGTGCATTTTAGATGTTCGACAATATAGTCGACTGTTGGTTGGGGTCAGGTTTTTGCAATTTCAAGGAATTGTGAGTTTTATGGACACTTCTCCATGCTGCGGGAGAATAATGCAAAGTTGGTGCGATAATGATTCATTTTATTTTGGAAAACAAGAGAGTACGTGTTGGTGTTGGGTTGCAATAAATTTGATTTGTGATTGATGGTTAAGTGAGTTAACGCCATCAAACAACCAAAAGTGTTAGGAAGATACTCAAAAGACTTAAAAGTGTAGTAGTTTACTGCATTAGAACTGATTTCTGGGTGTGAAGACATGCAGTAAACAGATGAAGAGGAAATGTTGTCTACCTTGAAGAATGTGAATAGTGCCCAACTACTTCTGAAAGAGATTGACGTTTTTTGTTTATGCGTAAAAGCCAATAAAGAATGTTGTTTCAAGTGTTAGTTTTTCTCAACAGTGGCGGCAAGTCCATCAAAATTATAAGCTTTGTTTGAGTTAACACTAAGTCAGGCTCAAGAGGTAGACAACATTGAGACAAACAGCAATGAAGCAAAATTTGAAAATGATTTATATTATATGTTCTAAGAGCTATTTATGACAGAAAAATGCATCAACAGATTTCAGAAACTTCAAGTGGTACCGGTAGCATATGACAGAGTATCGCGATTCTCGACCAGTCGAACCCCCACCATTCACCACTCCCAGGTACGGGCCACAGGGACATTCATGGAACTATCGGGTTTTTCATTAAAAGCGCTATTAAAGTTTTTTTTTAATAGAAAAACCGTTTTAGATATTGTAACGAAGTTACAAATTCAGCAACAACACACAACATAGCACCGAAATAAAACAACAACCAACAGCAGCCATCAATAGAAGAATAAAACTAAAATGAAAACAACAACAAACACACAGTATACAAACAACAACCGCCGTCAATAGCAGAGTACAAAATGAAACAACAACAAACACACGAACAACGAAAACAGACAAGCAGCAGCACAGAAGTTACATGGTCGCATGTGCAACTGCATAATTGGTACTTTTCTGTATCCTTTCAATTCACTCCTACTTGCTACTCGAAATATATCAAGTAGGAGTGATATCGACCATGAAAATGAGACTTCATTCGGTCGTCGACCGTCGAGGTGCTCTGTACAATAAATATTTTTTATTCAGAGTATTCCTGAGGCATCTTTTGGTGAGCGCCATAAGAATCCTCGAATAAAGTTTTGCTTCGGCCTTTATGGCTTGACTAAGGAATAAAAATACCAATTTTTCGTCAAGGCTAGGGAAATTATCCCACTGTAGGTAACGCTTCGAATAGGGATTGAATCCCATGTACTGTTGAGGCTAGGGGAATACCCCACTGTAGGCTCGCCTAGACTAGGGATTAAATCCCATCTTTCCGTCAAGGCTAGGGAAGTTATCCCTTTGTAGTATTAGTAGTATTTTTATTGTTTCGACTAGGGAATGAATCCCATACATTGTCGGAACTAGGGAAATTATCCCGCCGTTAAATTCCTAGAACTATCCATCCGCCGCCGTTTGTTCTGGGAATCCGCCGTTTATAACCTTTCTTACTGCAATAAATAAATTTGAATGGAATCCTTCTTTAAAACCGAGTTTTATTTGTTCTTTCCTCGGAGAAACCTGGACCCGCTGACCTACCTCAGCTGAGAAAAACAAAAGGACATCACAATATCAATTAAATTCTTTATTCATGCGAAAGTGCATTCAATGCCGTTTGCAGAATTCCAGTCGTTGAACCCAATTTTCGACGGTTTTCAAGCATAAGTCGGCCGATACTGCTGCAATTTTACTCTTATTCGATCGAAGTTCATCAATAGTCGTTGGCTTGTTGTTATAGACGGCGGCCGGCGTGGCGTTTAACCGCACGAACGAGGCGACCAATCGACTGGACCATTTCTTGAAATAACACTCTGTGGCTTGTGACGTCGCCGCTGTCCTGTTGAAACCACACATTGTCCAAGTCAATACCATCCAATTCATGCCAAAAATAATCAGTGATAATTTTTCGATAAAAATCAGATCATTTTCAAAGTTAATGCTCAGCCCAATTCTTGAACGTACGACGCTTATGATGGATGATTAAGCGCCTGCTTGCGTCAATTTGATCTTTTAAGGATGTAGAGAAAAATCTTTTCGCGGAATGCGCCAAAATGACGTCACAGAAATACCCAATTCTTGAGAACGACAAGTAATCGGCTGATTTGGGTCAACTGAAGCACTATCGGCAGAGCTATTCGATTCACTACTGACTCCGAATTTCGGCAGTAAATTTTAATAATTTTAGAACGTTGTTTAGTCTTATATCTTTCCATGATGAAATGGCAAACCTTACTGAAGAGAAACGCCAAGAGACCGAGAAAAAATATGGCGTCGTTTGTTGTTGCTATTGGTATACTTTTGTAGCGCCCATATATAAATACTTGTTACTTTCATATTCCAGCACCTTATCTATGTAGAAGCACAACCTAAGATATTCCATTCTTCAAAACTGGAACCTTTGTATATGCATTGACTTCGGCTTGAAGCGTCACAAGCGACAGAGCCCTCGGAATATCAACAAATCTTTGTGGAGTAGGTTTTCAACCCACGGCAGAACTTCTGTGGTGCTGGTCAAATGTCCATCAAACTGTTTTTTTTTTCTTCGAAAGCACGATTCTTTTTTCTGCGTTTCACCTTGGGGTAATTATTGATATACGTTTTTCGATTTGAACGTTTTGACCCTATTTGTTTGAACAAACCGAAATAGCAGCGTATCAGATAATTGAGGATATCGAGCTAAGACCGAGCCTTCAAAAGGCTAACCGCGACCTTAAAGTTGACGAAATTATTACTGGTTTCGACTAGAACTCCGTTGGTCTTTTCCACCACGCCTCACAATTGTAATTAAGGAGTTTTCACTTTTTTTTTTGTCATCAATGAGCTTAAGGGTTCAAGTCAAAGTCGGAGACAGAAAGAAAGTTTCTCCTGATTGCCGCATTTCGATAAGAAAGAAAGATTTAAGACGTTATGAAGACCTGAAGTGGTCGAAACGCTTGAGCAGACAGAACAAAAGCTTCACAATTGAAGTCATAGTGGGACACTAGCTCATGGGAAGACATGCCATGAGGCTGAGGATCTACATACATATATGATTTCTGTAGTAGCTGCATGGACGAGGAGGAAGGGGAAACAGTTCAACACCTTCTCGGAACATGTCCGGTTCATAAATAGTACGAAAGGGTTTGTTTAAGTTCACAACTCTCCCATCAGTAACTTTTTTTAAAGTAATCACAATGGACCCTTAGGGTCTGAGTGTGTCAACTACATCTGGACAGCCACTCTTACCTAACCAAACCTAAGACCTTATCAAATGAGTTCATTAACGCTGAATTTAAGCAAATCTTATACTGAACAGGACAGGAAAGTCTTCAGTCCATGGTAAAAGCCCGTACGAATTGTGGATGGGTAAGAAGCCGAGGATAAAGCATTTAAGGCTAACTGGATCAACATGTTACACCCACATTCCCATTCAGAAGAGACAGAAAATGGACAAGAAAGCAGTCAAAGGATTTCTTGTGGGATATGACGATCTTTATTCAAGATCAGAACAAGTTAGTTCTTTCAAGAGATGTGCAGTTCCAGGAAAGCCCAATTAAATGTGAAAATGCAGTTAAACTTCCCTTTCGAGACATCGTTCCAACAAGTTCGGAACGGGAAGAACGTGAAGAAAATCTTGCAGATCCCGAAAACGTTGAAGAAATAGGAGATGAAGAAATAACTATTAATTTAGAGAGAAGCATATAATTCGGATGACTACGAAACAGGGAGAGAAAGTAACTCCAGCTCCAGCCAGTGAAATAGAAGATCACAATAAAACAGCAAAATACGAATATGGATTTCTAAGAGATCGAAATACTATCAAGAAACCGCAGTAGTTCGAAGACTTTGTTATGGCAGCATGTGACTTTGTAGACTCTTCAACAGTTCCAGAAACTTCTCGAGAAGCCATCAACAGTAAAGAAAAATTTGAATGGAAGAAAGCTATGGAAAGAGAAATCCAGTCCTTGAAAGAAAACCAAACATGGCAATTGACTTCGTTACCAAGAGGTGCTAAAGCAATACCTTGCAAGTGGGTTTATTGTTTGAAGGAGCATGCAGATAGCACCATTGATTGATATAAGGCAAGGCTAGTTGCAAAAGGATTTACTCAGCGAGAAGGTGTTAATTACAGTCAAACTTTTAGCCCCATAGCAAAGTTGGGAATCGTAAGATCAGTTCTTAGCATTGCTGCAAGTGAACATATGCATCTTATGCAGTTTGATGTATCAACAGCCATGCTGTATGGTGACTTAGAAGACACCATATATATGAAACAACCGGAGGGATTCGAAGATGGTATAGATCAAGTATGAGAACTTAAGAAGAGTTTATACGGCCTTAAGCAATCATCAAGATGCTGGAACAAACGTTTTGGAAGTTTCATATCCAAACTAGGATTTCGGGCATGTGATGCTGATCGTTGTTTGTATATGAGGGAGAGAATCGAAAAGAAAAAAGTACTTGTTCTCTACGTAGATGATGGACTTATTGGATCGACTGATCAACATGAGTTGAAGACTTTCATTGAAGAACTGAAAACCGAGTTAAAAGTTACTTCAAAGAATGCATCGTACTTTCATGGACTCGAAATCAGGCAAACAGAAAATGGATTAAAAATATACCAAGAAGCATATGCAAGAAAATTTTTGGAACGTTTCCAGTTAAGCCAGTGTAAAACGATTTCAACTTCAATGTTGAAGAATTCAGGAACTTCACAAGCAGGGAAAGAAGAACCCAATAATTTTCCATACAGGCAAGCAGTTGGTGCTCTGATGTATCTTATGGTAGGCACAAGACCTGATTTGGCTTACAGCGTTGGATTCCTTTCAAGATCCTTAGAAAATCCGACAAGAGAGGATGTAACAGGAGTTAAAAGAGTTTTTCGTTACATATCTGGAACTTTGGACTAAGGAATCGAATTTCAAAAAGATGTTAAGAAAGGAATTCTAGAATGCTTTAGTGATGCAGATTTTGGTGGATGCAAAAGCACTGGAAGATCAACTTCTGGGGTTGTAATTAATTATGCAGGTGGAGCTATTTCCTGGCTTAGTCAAAGACAAGCAACGGTTGCAACATCCATAACAGAAGCCGAAATCGTAGCAGCGAACGAAGCAACGAAGGAAATAATTTGGCTGTGCAGATTATTCAATGGAAAAATAGACTTGAGAGAAATTCCAATTCTTCAGGTAGATAACTCTGCGGCAGTAAGACTTGCTCAAAACCCACAGTTTCATCGTAGAACAAAGCATATTGCAACAAAACATTTCTTCATCCGAGAAAAAGTAAATGAAGGGAAAATCGAAATCAAGCAAATATCTACAGAGAATCAAATAGCAGATATAATGACTAAACCAATTCCTTTGCCAAGACTAAAACTATTATGTAGATTGCTAAGCCGAACGCTACGGGTTCAAACCCCAGCTTCAGCAGCATTCTTTTTCTACAGAAATCGCCAGCTTATCTGAGGCCACCTGTGCGATAACATGAGACAATACAAATCTAAGTCTCCTCCTCTGAGCCACGTAGGTTTCTGTTATGTGTGCTTTCTTTCTATGTGTCTATCTGTCTCTCTCTGTTGTATGTCTTGTTCTGTCCCAGCCGATGGTCTCAGTCACCAGTGCTGCTATGTGTCTGTAGTTCGTTACATTTATGTGCGAAGTACTGTGAAATGTAATGTAATGTAACTATTATGTAATCAAATGGGACTTTTTAGAGAATATTAAGTATCAAATTAACAAGGGAAAGTATTGAAATCAAATTTTCTGTCTATATTAATTTGATACTTGTATCTCCTTGCACTTGATACTTTAAGTTTCAAATCAAGTTTGTTTTTGAGCAAAGCTCAGTTTTTATGTTTTTTTCAATTTTTAGTTTGAAAAATAAACTCAAAGATAATTGTTCAATTTTATAAACGAAAAATCTTTTTATTTGGAAATTTGATTAATTTGATATTGAATTCAGATAATTCAAAAATAAGATCACAAGCGGGCCTATTGCTGAGAACAGGCGCGGATCTAGAATTTTATTCCGGAGGGGGTCACAGGATAGAAAAAATCAAAAATAACAAGAATAACCAAATGAATAAAGCAGGGAAGGTTTAAACGGTTAGACATTTTTCATAAATTTACCTATTCAGAAGTTATATGAGCAAAATTAATTTTTCCATACGTTTTAAAAGAAGTAAAAACAAAGTAATGTGTTTGCTTTTATTCAATACTCAATACTTTCGAATGAATAAAAAATCAAATTTGACAGAAAAAAAAATAAACTAGCTTCCCGGGTTCGGGTTTCTTTGTTTTAAACACCCAAATAAATATTTATTCAGAGCCATTTCGTCATAAGGTTTAAAGTCGATTAAAAAAGCTTTTGATTGTGGTAATAAATTAAATGTTTTTGTGCAATAATTAAACAAGTAGTTAGTGAGAAATAAAAAATTTCAAACAATTAAAAGAAGTATCAATAGCGGTGACGTGAAATAACGCACGACGAAATAAGCTATTTTCTGAAACTGAAAATCTGAACATCTCGCAACACAGTGGATGTGGAGTTGAAAGTACCACGCGTTATTTCTCGTCAAAAACATCGAGATAACCACCAACAGAATCAAACCCCGGAGGAATATTTCAGGAGAGCAATTTACATTCCTCTGTTGGACAACATTGTGACGGACCTCATCGAAAGGCTCTCTCCAGACGTGATAAAGCTTTTTGGGTTGAGAGTGTTTCTGCCTCAGACTTCCTATACAGCGGAGGTCATTGAAGAAGTTCAGCTTGTAACAGAAACGTACCAGAAGCTTCTGAACTCTCTCCCTTCGAGCGTTATTGCCGAATTTGGGTTGTGGGTAGCTAAAAGGAACCGAATTGTTGAAAACGGCGGTGACCTCCCAGATTCGGTTCCTCTCGCCCTTGATGCGTGTGATGGTAATTTATCCGGCTATTAATACACTGCTTACGATTTTGGAAACGCTCTCTGTTAATGGAGCCACTGCAGAAAGGAGTTTTTCAACTCTCTATCGCCTCAAAACTTGGTTGAGACAGACTCACCTGGCTTGCATTGCTACACATCAATCGTGACATCGAATTAGACAATGATGCGATCATTAACAGATTTGCGAAACAAAATAGAAGATTGCATTTTGTGTTATAAATTATGCTTTTGGTTGGTACTTGTAAACAGATGCTAGCATATAAACTATAGCTACAATCCAAATATAGAAAAAATAATAAAAAATGTCAGTATTGTGTAAAAAAAAATGTTGATTCTATTTTTTCAGAGGGCAAGAGAGTAACTTAATTGTGATCGTTTGGTTAGTTCCCGGTTCTTAAGTTTGCAAATACTAGGTTTTGTTCACTTGTTTTTTTTTTTGTTATTCAGTTTGCAAGATATTGGTTCAGCTCTTTTTTTAAATACAGCCTGTTTGGGAGGGGTCATGACCCCCGTGACCCCCCCTCTGAATCCGCCCCTGGCTGAGAAGCAAGCTTTCGGTCTTCTAAATATTTCTAAAGCTGATAATGCATCAGCATTTCGATGATCTCCGAGAGAAAAGTCTACAGTGTAAGTGCTTTTTGTAGAAACTGGCTGGGAAAATACTCGGAACGAGCTTAAGTACGTTCGAAATTAAGTTATGACAGTGTACCAAGAGGCTTAAGTATGGCGCGGGAACGGACGGATATATAAGTCCTATAGATAGAGAAGATAAGTAGCGAAGATATACTCGTATTTCTTGCATCTTCTCTAGAAACCCAATGTCTAGCGCCATTTTTGGCGAAGTCGCATACGTCATAGTATCGTTCATCAAGAGGTGGTTGTTGAAACACATATAGAGAGATGTTTCATTTCATTGCTGCAGTTGAAAGATTTTCTAAAACAATACGTCGGGATGGATAATTCCGTATTGAGATGAGTGTAATGAAATTTTTTTTGCTAGACATCAAAAAATATAAATTAAACCTCTGGAATTTTCACCATTCCTCTGCACCTAGTCACCTAATAATACTATTAATTCATCGTATCTGATCTGAAAGCCATGTGCACTCTCTTTCTACCAGTTAAGCCATATCCAACATTACACAAAATTCTAAGAGTTAAAAAAGCTTTTCCCAAGATCTCGAAAATGAAAAAAAAATGAAATAAGAAAATCTTTCAAGAGTCTATATCGATAGTCGAGAAAAAGGCTTTCTTTCTTTTCCTTTCTCTCGAAAAGATAAGGGAATTGTTCTGTCAACTGGAGTGATATATGGCCCGCAAGGACTTAAATGAAATAACCCAAAAGCCATGTAGTCGACCAGAAAAAGAGTTTTTGAAATGAAAGAATAAAGTAAAAAGCAAAAAAAATAAAAATAAATAAAAGAATGAGAAAAGGACGAATTAACGACGACGACAACGAGAGAGTTGAGCTTGGAGCAGGAGCATTGGGTGTTACAAAAAAAACAAGAAGGATTTATTTTGATGAAATTTATTCATGGATGCGGAAGGTAATATTAAAGTGAGCGAGGTTTCTTCTTAGAATAAGAAATAATTTAATTTAAAATTAAATTTGTTCCATCGAGTTTGGCTTGTATGAGCTATGGGTAAGGCAAGTCCAAGCAATGTTTGAACCCAAAAAATTGGTTCAAGTGGCGCCCAACGCGAAGTTAAAATTGACTTTAAAAGAGTTGTTGCATTCAGCTTGTAGCTGAATGGTTATTGTTTGAACTTCCATTTTTAGTCTTCATGTCAGTGCTGTTATCCACTCTGCGGACTGCCTACATCTCGCGACCCGAATGAAAATTAACAAAACACCAACAAGCCTCCACTTTGCCCTAATCAGCAATACAACTGCACAAAAATACCTCGATATGCAAAGTTAGCAAATGTTAAGTACTTCAGGCGAACCACACTAATTACATAGAATTCTTCACGTCCAGGTGACACCGAGCGACCACTGGTCCAACGATAAACCCGAGACGGCAACGATGGTTGATATACGCGCCTTAAAAACTATCACCATCTCTCCTCGTTATAGACTTCGCCCTGATGGACAACTAAAGGTACGTAAACAGACAATGAACCGACACCGAAATCGACTCCAAACAAGAGAGATTGGGCAGCTGTGGCATTATCGTGTCGGCCAACTTCTACATCTGATAGCTTCCCCAAAAAAACAAGAAAAAAAAACAACCAGACAAACAAAACCGAAACAAAAGGAGATGCATCCAGTTCACGACCGAGCAATGCTCGTTGCGAACACTTTCGCTAATTGTAGTCATTTCGGAGGTAGCTTCAGAAACGTGACACATGGTCACACGGTGTTCCAACGAGACACCCAAACTGGACTTTTCGCTGTTGCTGGTGTAGCGGCGGCGGCGAGGAAGGTGATGAGGTGGTTCCGCCTAATGAGTTTACAAGTCAAACGGTCTGGTCTTTTCCAAACATTACCACCATTGCACTATTGCCGCCACTGCCAAAGAGCTGTCCTGTCTTCTGTCCATTTGGTTGCAGGTAACTATTGGCGGCAGCGGTGGATTGGAAACCTCACGAGACTCGGATAGGTGCTTTTCACGTGCGAGCACGATCATGCTGCCATACAACACGCTCCGGCTCCCGATGTCAATGTGTGTACTTAAGCTTGTGCTCCATGCCATCCTCTTTTACGTAATCGAGTTGACATAACTAAAAGCGGGCGAGCAGAGTGTAAGCAAAAAAGAATTTCTGGAATCTGCATTCCTTGTAACTCCTTGGTCCTAGAACAAGGACATTGACGGCAGAAGCGATTTCGTTTTGTTTTGCCGGCACAGCACACTACCTCTCGAAAGGAGGAGCTGAAGCATGGCGTAACAGCAAGAACAACTCTGGGACGCGTGGCGACATGTTGCATGAAGCTTTCGCCGTCTGGCCATGCTTGTAGTGTTGCTGCCATGTGTATGGGGTGGAAATTGCCATCCCGCGCAAGTTCCGTTTAAAATTGTTTTTTCGTTCCGTGCCCTATTTGAAGAATAATTGCGTAAGGATAATCCATCCTTCGCGAAAAAAAACCTGCCACTCACAGATGAGTCTGCATTTGATGGCCTCTGTTCATCGTGCGTCGTAGTCGTTGTACCTATAGTCGTTTAGGATTTACTTCAAGGGTGGATTTGAATGGCTGGTATTTTGGGCCGGGCCAGCTTTTGATATTATTCCGATCTCATTGTGTTTCGCTTTGTATGTTTGTATGGCAGCTACTGCAGGATGTGAGTGTGAATGTGATATAACGGTAATTATAATTATTTTTATGGTTTCGAAATGTGTGTGTTCCAATGGCGCATATAAGAGGCATAGAATGTGGATATATCTCATGTTATTTGTCCTAAGGGCGTCGTTTAATTGCTTCGGCAATTAGGTGAAGGGTCCTTGACGGCTCAGTGGCGGTGGAAGGCGGCAGTATTGTCGGTGTGCTTGTTTTGTTTAGATTGTTGATGATGGCTATGATGGGGCGGAGGTAAGTGTCTAACTACCAGACGCCCGAGTGCCGGGTTCTATTGGATGGTTGGGTGGAGGGGCTGATGTTGTGTCAAGCTTAAGGTGAGTTCCACGAAATTTTTCGGGAAAATCTTAGGCAATTATCATAGAAAAATGTTTTAAGAGGAGAAATAAGGAGTGGGTGATGTTGCTATACCTTTTGCTTTGTTTGTAAGTATTTTTTTGCTGTCGGAATATCTGGCATAAGTGTCAGAGACAAGAGGACTGGAATGCTGTTTAAAATTTAATTAATAAATACTTATATCCTGCGTGAATGTGGAGGGTTGGAGAGAACAAGAATGTTTTGATTGGTAGGAATGTTTACAACAAAGTTGAGAAATTCATTTGGAAAGGATTTGCAGACGAAGAATTCGTAACAAGGGTAGAATAAACTCTTATTGGTTAAGACTTTACCCTTTGAAACTTAGGAAGATTGGGAATTCGATTTTTTTTGGGATGATTCAAAGCCGATTTCAACAACACAATACTAACTTTTTCACTTTCAAAATCTATTTGGGCTATGTTCATTTTTACTACCTTGTTACTTTATTTTACCCTAAAGACCGCGGGACCAAGGATTTCTTCTAGAACTAAAACGGTATGCTATTTCCGGGTATGTTGATATTGACACTGACATTACAGTTCTTCGCAAATTAATGTAACGAACTACAGACATAGGTTCATAAAAGCACTGGCAACTGAGGCCATCAGCTGGGACAGAACAGATGAACGAGTGAGACAGGTAGACTCATAGAAAGAAAGTAGACAGAACAGGAACCTACGCGGCGCAGAGGAGTGACATGTTTTTATTGTCGCATATTTTTCTCAAAACATAAATCGTTGTATAAATAGACCCCAATGAACATCAGTTGCCGACCGACCTCAGTCAAGTAAACATCAGTCTCCGTCGTTCCGCCGAAATACAAACAAACCAGTTGCAAACCGAATGGACCCAGAAGCAAGCCAATTGCTAACCGGACTCCTACAAACACCAATCAGTTGCCGACCGACCGCCTGCGCCGCCAACCAAATAACATCGTAGACAAACAGCCAGCTACCAGCACTACTAAAATCAGCGCTCAAGCGGAGTTTATAAACTACAGGAAGCTTAACATCGAAAGACTAGGAGGGACGTGCCGAAGCCAATCTAAACCTACCACCCACATGACAGGAACTTAATACCTAATCACCGCACAAATTGACAGCGCGGTCGACAGCCTGGAATCAACTCTTTCCAATGCACTTGATACACAGAAAGTACTCAAGCCATCGAACGACTGATACCAGCATCTTCCGGAATATGTGCAGATATTATACGCTTACAGGTAAAGGATAAGGAAGCGCCGTTAAAGGATACTGCATCGGGAACTCAACACCGTCAATCTGGAATACAGGATAGCCAAAAAGAACTGGAATACATCAACATCATGTTCCGAAACGCTATTCAACACCACAACGACATCGCGTTAAGGAAGAGGCTCAAAAACCAGGACCAGGCGCATTCATGGAAATAAACCACCTGATTGGGAAAAACAAGCCACCACCGGCAGTAATGCTCAGGAAAAACATCGAGCTAACAAAAAAAGCAGACAAGGTCGAAGTCTTTGTCAAACCACTTTAAAAAAAGCTTCACTCCTTCTCCGTCAGCATACCAAGCCTTCCGTATGGATATCGACGCCTCCATCCAATTGGTTCAGCAACCCAATACTGAAGTGCTTCAGTTTGACGATGCTTGTCTAGCATGGGCATGGGAAGAAAGGGGCAAGCAACCTGGTCTCCAACTACCAGCCTGTATCCCTTCAATATTAGCAAGATTCAGGAAAAAATGATACTCAGCATACTAAGGAATCCAATTTTTTTTGATATCTTCTTAGTTACATATTCGAAATGATTTTTAAAATTTAAATCTTTATCTTTAATAACTCCAAGGTATTTTATAGATTGAACTTGTTCGATTTGAGTGTTATGAATTTGTAGATTTGAAAAGTCTTCAGAATTTAACACCATACACTTTGTTTTACTTGAGTTAATTTTAAGTTTATTCATTTCAAGCCAGTCACAGATTTTATTCAGGTCAAAGTTTAATTTGTCGGAAATCTGATTGAAATCTTTTCCACTTATAAACAAAAGAGCATCATCGGCGAACAGTGAAATCGTGCAATGTTTGATTATTTTATTAATGTCGTTTATATATAAAAGAAAAAGTAGTGGGCCTAGTATAGTTCCCTGTGGTACACCAAATGAATTATGTTCACTACTTGAAAAGAAACCGTTGATTTTAGTTTTTTGAGTTCTATCACTTAGGTATGACTGGAACCATTCAAGTTCTTTATTTTTAATGCCATATTTTTCTAATTTCCAGTAGCAGAGTCTCTGCTGCAGAGAACGGTCAATTGTTTCAAAAGCTCTTTGAAAGTCGAGGAAAACTGATATTATTTTATTTTTGTCATGTTTCTGTGTTTTTAATGTCATAATAAGCCAATTAAGTGATGTTTCACAGGAGTGATCGGACCGAAATCCAGATTGATTTTGAATTAGAATATTATTATCCGACACATATTTAAATAACTGATCATACGCAATTTTTTCTATTATTTTTTCTAACAATGATACCATATTTATGGGTCTAAACTTATCACAGTTAATGTTATTTTGTTCCTTAGGTATAGGAATTATAATCGATTCTTTTAAGTTTTTAGGAAACACACCTTGTTGAAAGGACAGATTTATAATACTTAACAGTAAGGGACCAATAATATTGAAGCTCTCTAATATCATTTCAATGTTGAGTTTTGAGGGATCTTTTTTCTTGTTCAGACTTTTACATATTGCTTTTAGATCGGTTAGATTTATTGCTTCGAACACAAAAATTGCACACGAATCAGGTAAATAGCTGAGGTCTATTGCACGTTTTGGTATTGAATCACTTATATTACTTATGCTATCTATAAAATATTTATTAAGTCTATTTGCTATCACAGAGTTATCACTTTCTTTACAGTCTTCGAATTGCACTTCTTTTATCACAGTTTTTTCTTTTTTTAAAACTAATGTTTTGATTGCTCTCCACATATCCTTTCGGTTTGAACAACTTTCGATTTTATTGCACGTATACGAACTTTTTGTAACTTGGAGTTTATTTTTGTGTAAATTTCTTACTCTTCTGTATTCAGTCCAGTATTCTGGTAGATTATAGATAGTTGCTCTTTGATAACACTGAATTTTTTTACATTTAAGACTTTTTAATTCTTCCGTGAACCATTCATTTTTTTGGGGATACAATATTTTCGTTACGGTTAGGGCCTGAACACTGTTGTCTAAACTTTCTTTTAGTTGCTTCGTCAATTCGTGCAGATCGACATCATGAAGATTTCTATTAATCAATACACTGGTTTGATTTTGTAACGATGATCTAAATTCACTTTTTTCATATCAATTTGGTTTCTGATACAGGAATTTTTATTTCAATTGACTCATGATCGCTTACTTTTAGGTCATTTTTAACACTAGCACACACGAGCCTTTCAGTTGGGGTTATAACGTAATCTACAAGGGTTTCTGATGTTGGTGTTATTCTTGTTGGCGTATTTACGACCTGCTTGCAGTTATTATCCCTTAAAATTTCCTTTATTCTTTTTTCATAAGTACTAGTTTTTAATAAGTCGATATTGAAATCACCAAGGATAGTAAAATTAGAGTAAGAGGAAATAAACTGGTCTAACCATTCGGTAAATAATGCACAAAAATCACACTCTGAACTACTTGGAGATCTGTATAACACTGATATCACCTCTGATTTTTCATTGTAAAATATTTTTAAACTTAAGCACCACAATTTCATTTCAATGTGAGTATAGTATTAAGATGTTCAAAACTAAGTTTTTTATTTATATAAACTACGACTCCACCTGTATGACTGCTAGTACTATCACATCTTATTATGTTATAGTTTGTTAAACTTATTTCACCATTAGTAATTTCTTCCGTTAAGTGTGTTTCAGAAATAGCTATTACATCAAATTCATTTTCAACGAGAATAGCTTCAATTATGTCAAAATTATTGACTAAACCCTGCGCATTAAAGTACCAACAGGATAGTTGCTAGTACTGAGTTTGTTCCCGTAATACTTTGAGTTTATGTAGATAAACTGGACAGTTTTTGTCTATTGCCTCATGATCAATATTTGTATTCAAACCAAGCCGCTCGTTTGTTTTAATACAGTTAATACATTTTGTTTCATTGTTAATACACTCTTTTATGTTGTGCTCACTTCCACATTTTAAACATGCTTTTTTATTCTTACAATTGCTTGATTTATGATTGTAGCCTTGGCAGTTAAAACATCTTCATATGTTGTAAAACTCTCTGACCAAACATTTCACCCATCCGATTTTTACTTTTCCCATTTCTAATATCTTGTGAAAGTGTTCACTATCTATTTCAATGACAACATTCAAGTTACGATACTTATTATTATTTTTAAACACATTCAAAATTTTCATATTACTCCCTTGTAATTCAGGGTTTTGTTTTACTATTTTGTTTAGGATATCGTCTTCATCGTTTTCCAAATTCATTATACATATTTTTGGTTTCATCATATCTGGCATTTTAACTTGGTAGTTTTCACCCATTTTACTTTCAATTACTTACACTTTTTATTTTTTCTGAGGAGTTTTTGTCAGCGCATTTTATAGCTATTCCACCTTTATTTTTATTTAAAACCGCATATATTTTCAATTCAGTAGGATCAATGTTCAATTTAAGTTCTCTTCTGGTTTCACTTGATTCTTGCTCTTTTCTCGGATACACAATAATAGAAGAACGTCGCGACGTTCAATGGATTCCAGTAACATTTTTATTTCATTTTGACTTTGTTTTAGACATTCTTCAAATTCGTTTTTGTATTCTCTTAAATAACCGCTGTTTTTATTTATTGACTCATCCACGTCTTTGAGAACCAAATCAACGTTATGTATGTCGTCGCACATAAATTTTATTATGGGGTTTGTGAGACATCCAACCGAGTATGCATCAACACCACTACACTTTATAGCACACTTTGTGCCATCAGACTGTGAAAATCTGCTTTTTGTAGATGACTCTGTCACATAGAATTTGTTCTGTTGATTGACCGGATTCGTATGTGATTTAAAGGATTTATTATCCTTGATTGTCCGGGATTGGTTCCGTTAATTTACCGGATTTGTCCGTTATTTATCGGACTCGTTCGTGGTTTAATGCCAACTAGTTATAGACTACCCCCCACCTGTGGTAAGGGGTCTTGTCGCATATACTAACTGACTAACTTTGAATCCGTAATTTTTTCCATTGATTGCCCATATTCACACATTTCCACTCACTTTACGACCCTAAACCTGCAGTAAATAAAACCACCAAAGGCGACTTAACTAGCAGAATACCGGATGAAGCTTCAGACGGACTTCGAAAAACAAAACTCACTAGATTAACGCAAAGCTAGATTAAAAAATGAATAGAGTGGCGTTGCGGCTCTTGAAGAGCCAAGGCCTAAGTGACTTACTCTCATCAACAAATCTTTGGGTGCGTGTGAAGAATTGAGGGGACTTACAATTTAACGCCGATTTCGAACAGCAAAGTTGAGAAGCACTTTTTCATGGCAGATTGATACTCTTGGAAGTTTTGTCAGTTCTTCGCAAGAGGCAGTGCCAGTGAAGGATGAAATAAAAACTATGGGCACGAGTAGGACTCGAACCCACGACACGTTCTGCTTAGCAGCCAACGCACCTAACCAAACTTAGCCACAGACAGCTGCTAGATTAAAAATTTTAATTAAAACCATTTTTATTAACAGGAAGTTCGTAAAAACTTTATTAACACTAAAGTGTCTGGTAGTCCTTAATCCCAACTCGGAAAACAGTGGCGACGAACTTAACTCAGCCTCAGAACAACAGAACTTCACAATATCTCAGTTGGTACCTTAAGAGCGCGTTCAAGCGAACAACTACTTGAAGCCGTGAACTGCTACTAAGCAAGTCTAACCGCCATCCAAGGAATGCGATAGGACTGCCTGGTCTATTTGCACGTAGATTCGTAATTTGTGAATGAGCGCCTCATGCCAATCTGCATCAAAGCTAAATTGGTCAACATAAGCCTTGTCTGCACTCACGCCCCCACTGATGAAAATGGGAGCGAAATGTTCCTGCTATCTTTTAGGACATACAATTTCTCGCTAAGCGAAAGGGAAAGCTCTACAGCAGGAGTAACAAAACTATAAAGAATTATAAAAGTCAGCTTCACGTATATATTCTAAGAAATGGAGTACGACCAACTCAAATGGTGTTGCCGTGTATGGTAGCGAAAATCAAACACCAATTCGGGCAATATACGTTGAGCACCACCTGTGAAATTTTTTAACCCTAATGCATGAAAAGTAACAAAGCCCTGTGCTACGGCTGCAAGGACTTTTGGCATAAGCCAGCATGCTGAGCAGCCGTGGTGTGGCCTGGACACTCTCTTCAAAACCCGCAATCTGGATTGGTCCTGTAGTCCTAAGAACGTGAAATATAGTCAAAGATTGAAGATGGGGGAACAAACAAAGGTTTCGTTAGAGATTCTGACTGACTCCATATCAACAAGGAAATATCATACAATGTTCCGAAACAACCGCTAAGTAATAAAGAAATGTAGGCCTAAAAGCTCCTGGTACATGTAACGATCCAGTTGGCCCCAGAAATGGAACAATACAAAACCGGGATTTCCGGAGCCCACCCTGGGAACTCCACAAGCAAACCACTAGCGTAAAACAGACAGTTGAAAACTTTTTCCTAGACGAAGACACTGACAAAGTTCGAAAACTCGGATTGCAAAATTGTAGACAGCTGGAAACGCCGCCACTTTTTCAACGGGTTTCTGGTTTTACACTGACTGTAGGTACTAATGCTATCAACTGAAGACCATCACGAGGTGGAAAGACAAGCATTTAGATTCGATTTTCTGCTGATCGCAAAACATAATTTTGTTTCAAGTTGCATTCAATTTTTCACATTTCCGTATTTAGTTCGACATGTTGAAAAATCCAATAAATTAAAATCCACCGGCATCCATTCATCCACCGACCCAATACGAACACAAAAAATAAAAATCACTTCCGATTGTCACTTTTGAATAAATAATGTCGCATTAAGCACCCGCATTACATTGACTTCCCTTCAATCAGTTATTTCTCTTTTTTTCTGGTTGCCGTTCGGCGATGTTGCGAAGCTGAAACTTAAAATAATAACAATATAAAAAATGTGTATAAATAGGCATTGAAAAAAATATTTATTTCAATTGGCAACCGCATCAATTGAACCACATCCATCATCACCCTTCATTCTCACATCGCATATCGCAGCATTCGGAATCGTGTCGTATAAATCTACAATTGACAAATCACCGCTACCGAGTAACTAACTCACTCAGTTCAGTCGTCGTCGTAGTCGTCATCGTCGTTGTCAACCCCCCAGTGGGGGGTTGCTCCAACTGGAATCTGGAATTCGGTGAGGAGTAGACGTCCATCAAAACAAAGCCCACTACCGGATCTATCAATTCATTGAGTTTGATTTCGAAACAAAAAAAAAATCCAAAAAGACCGAAACTGAAACAAACATAAATAAATAAAATATATTCCCTCCCCCGCTGCCAATCACACTCCACCGCGCCACTCACCGCAGCACTCAGTCGCAATTGTTGAACAAATTCAATTAAACGAGTGCCGTATGCCATATTGACAACTCTGAGCGACGAACGGCAGCGGTAACGACGACGACGGTGGTTTGCGTGACAATTTAAATTCGAGCAATGAATTGTATAATCCAAGAGATTCCAGAGTGATGGGCGGAGGGCTAGCTCAGATACTGTTGCTGCTGCTGATGATGATGATGCGATGATATGGTATCACTTGTCTGAGGCTTTTATTGAACCTAATTAGATTTGTAAGTGAATCTAGTCCGCTAACAATGGTACTGGCGGACGACGACTGCGGCAACGGCGACGAAGAACGGACGGATCACTTTCTGTTTCTGCATTGTGTTGATTTCAATGTTTGCATACGCAATTGTTCCAAGCGTCCTCGTCGCGGTCGTCACTTTCGCTTTGAATCTATAATATAAAATTGTAAGCTCCAAGGCAGAGCTCTCTCTATATCAAGCCCTATCCCATTTTTACTTTGCATAGCTATTAGCTGAGCCAGCAATTGTTTGGCTTGACGAGAGGTCGGTTGGAGGTGGCATTGGCATCCGTGCGTGTAGAAATTGAGAAAAGAATTCCATTTCCACCATCATCGCATCGTCGCATCGTGTCGCATAACATAATGACGTGAAGTCAATTAGCCATCAGCACTCTACATTTTGTTGAATTGTTGATTTAGGACAGAATTGTTCTTACATCTCTCGATTCGCTTTATTAGAGCCCATTAAGGTACATCTTCGGCTTGCAGTTGTGGGCCTGGGGCGTTAGACATGTTGCAGACATAAATTAACTCCATGAACCACGGTCTGGGCCAGCCATTAATTTTGCATGAAAATTAGAATAAATTGAACAAAGTCTCAATTTTAACAATTGTTATAATTTTTTTCGCTCAAATGTACTTAACGTCGAATGTGTCTAGACTCGCTTCAACTCGGCAAAAGGTTTGAATGTCAAAATAATCAGAAAAAATGATGCATTCGACGGAGAGGAGGGAGAATATGGGAATGTGACAGTGTGACAGCTAGTTTGAATAATTGTAATTGAGGAGAAAGCTGATCGCTTAATGGGAGTAATTGAGGACAAATATTTGGTCTAGTTTGACAAATTTGCTTGGTTAGAGATAATTTTTGAAAAATGTCTTAGTTTCAGAAGTATGAATGGGTTGAGTTCCATCAAAATTTTACGGGCAGCCCAGGGGTTTTCTTAGCAGGATCGCTTTGGACTTTTTACTTGGGACTTGGGACTAACCGATAGAACTGGAACGAACGTCTTCTGTCTTTAGGGATAAAGAGTGCTCCGGGAGTGACTGTAACGTGTTGGTCTATCATGGGAATCATCCTCTACAGAAGGACCTGACATCATACCACCACATTCTGCTAACACCACCATCCGACTAGAAAGAGAGTTTAACCCGTTAATTTCTAGTGTAAGAACGAACCTTTGATCAACTGAATAAGCTTGGGGTCTACTGTAACAATTTACACCAGGAAGAAGATATCGGATAAGGGGGCGGGGTATTGTACTGACGCTTTATACGTAATGCTAAAGCACAGTCATTGATCATATTCATGTCGTTAGCTTGACCACTCATTGGGACATTTATCCATGATAGCGAGTTGGAACAAGAAGATAAAAGCCATGGAACGCCAATCGTAAGCTCTCAACGTCAAGTTGATATGACTGGCTCATGGCAGAGTCAAGTGAGTACGGTGAGAGGATCAATCAACGTTTTGCTTGCAGAGATTCAGAATTCTTAACTGAACGGTAGAACCATCCAAACGAAAAGTCCAAAATCACGCACAAATAACTTGGGGAACAATAAGTTGGCCGACAAACCTCTACCCAACCCGTAACCATGTAAGGATCCAATAGAGCAAGGAATAAAGAATCCTTCTCTTCAAAATGCTTACTGAACAAAACCAATAACTATATGTATGACAACCCATGTGATGGGAAAGCAACAAGTAGGAAGGAGCGCGACAAGCCATTCGTTAAGAATAGATCACGATGTGACGCAGCATGGTACCAGCTGCTACTACTGACCCAAAATTAAGAATTCTACTACCTCAAAACGCAGTTGCAGTTGTAAGTGCGTTGGCTGCTAAGCAGAACGTCGTTGGTTCGAGTCCTACTCAGGCCATGTTTTTATTTCATCTTTCACGGGTACTGCCTCTTGCGAAGACCTGACAAATCTTCCAAGAGTATCAATCTGTCATGAAAAAGTGCTTCTCAACTTTGCCGTTGTAGGTCCCCTCAATTCTTCACACGCACTCAGAGAATTGTTGATGAGAGTAAGCCACTTAGGCCTTGGCTCTTCAAGAGCTGTCGCGCCACCCTATTTTTTTATTCATACTACCTCAAACTCGCTGGTGATAGGCCCCTCGTGTAGATGTTCCAGAATCACGGCCTTTTTGCTTTCCAGTCGAGGTTAATGCTCGTCGAATCGCCAATGTTCTATCAGAAGAAAAACACAAACTTCTTTGTTTATAGTGTGAATCGGGTTCGTCTGGATTACAATTTTTTGGTTATAGCGTAGTTCCTTTCTGATCGGCGGGTAACTCTGATGAAACAGCAGGCAATAGCTCGGGTTCTGGTACGCAGCTATTAGGTATAATAGCCTCTGGTAACATGACGTATGCGGATTATCATTGCAATTTGCAACTGGTGCAGGTGGCACGAAGTTTCAATGAAATAAGTGACGACCTTTTCTATGCTGCTGCTCAGTATAGACTGACACAAAAGACTATTTCCCCCTATGCGGTATGGGATTTATATTTCACGCTTTTTTAGTTTGCTCTTTGTTAGTTGAATTTATTCACGCTTGCACCACTTAGTGCACTTAGCGCAGGCTGTCTTATGCATTTTCGGGTGATGACTGAGTGTGAATTGTATTCGCTAACAGCGAAATTGTGTGTTCACTAAGCTAATGATCGTATTGAGTACTGTAAATGTAGTTGATGACGGACCCATATTGTACTGATGTTAGAGGCTGTATGTTTGTTTGAGAAAAAGAAAAAAAAAAACATGTAATGCTTTGTTGCTGCAAATTTTATTTTTAATCTCGAGTTCCAACTTAGAAAACCACCACTTTTTGATGAAATTCCTAGATATGCGAAATTTAACTAAAAGTTTAATACAAGTCGTATACAAGTCGTATTGGACGCTAGTGTACCGCAGGGTTCCGTAGTGCCTCCAAAACTCCTTATCATTTTCATTTTTGACTTCAGCTTTTCATTTTTATTTTTAGACCCACAACCTTGCACTTCCTACGTAGGTAGTTAGGTACATTCCTTTTCAAACTGTTTGAACTTCATGCTTAAATTTAAGGCTGCATTCTGTCGTTAAAGCGTTTTTCTGCCTTTTCCATTGGCATTTGCATGGAGAAAGCTCACCATCTCGAAATTCTTGGTAGATATGTGTATCAATAACCACTCCTTGTAGAATGAACAATTGATCAAATAAGCGGTTTCGTCAAATATAGCGCAAGATGCCTAGGTTTTCTTAGACGATGCCAAAAATGTTACGCCCCTTCTGATCAAGCTACTATCTCTAAAATGTGAATACGCCCTAAGCTTTTGTAACTTCAAGTCCCACGTTTAGGCTGGTGATCTAGTGATGTAAGTACTAAAGCCTCAGAACGTTCAAGAAGATTGGTGATCATACCATCATTTAGGCATTTACGAAAACCGCCTTAATATCTCATGCTCCACTTTCTTTTATCGATAATTCAACGGTATATGCTTTGTTGAAGAAGCCAGCTGCATTGCTCCTCTTAAGATATTCAACCGTAAAAACTGCCCTTACAGGAAAACCCATCATTTCATCTTAGGTTGTACTTTCAAGTATAGCGATTCGTTCAGCAGTACCACACGATTGCAGAACTGTTTACCTCACGCTTTCCTTCCAGTTACTTGCAATATCCATTAATTGAAGACCAATGTTAACCGACATCTCTTTTTAAACCCTCTCTTTAAATACCTCGCATTGTGCTTTGCCAAAAGTGTATCATAAACCCATTGAGTGCAAAAAAGTCAACATTTTGTATTTATTCGCTCCTAGATCCGGGCTTATTTTCACTCTAGTATGCAGTGACATAATGTCATGCATGAAGCTCTAAGGGCTCAGTTATAGCTATCAGTAAAATCCATCAGTAAAAATTTTGTTTTACTATTTTGAAAACTTTAATCTTTTATTTTGAGGAAAATTTTGATGAAACAAGTTGAAAATACATTTCGTCTAATTTTTCCAAGAAAAAAAATGCATTTAGTGTTAAATATTATTAACAAATCAATTTTATAAATTTTGCTGATGAAATTTCATTTTACTGAACAACTGACTGCCAAATGTCAAAAAAAATTCCATTTCGTTTTACTGATGGCGTTTCATTTTTTTACTGTTCCGGTGCCATCATTAAAAAAATTACTGATGAGATGAACAGAAAAAACGAAATTGTTTTGCGGCGCGAAGGTGTAAATTTACACTGAAAAAAATAACCGTTGTCATATTGACAACTACTGGTTGTTAACCGAAAATTGTCAAATTGATCAAAAAAAGTTTCAATGTGATGTAAATTTTCAAAAATAATCTCAAAATCTTACAACTTGATAGTAAATGGGACAATTTGAAATTTTCAATATCTTGTTGCTAGTTTGAAAATCAAAGTTGTCGTTTTAACACCTGAGATGATCATTTAGAAGATAATGGTTGTCAATATGAAAACCTTAGGTTATCCGTCAGTTAATTAAGAACTACAATCATCATTTGTACAACAATGATTATCAATATGATTACTACCTTAATGCAACAAGTGCATTGAAAATAAAATCACCAAATTAACAGTTGCAGTTGTTAATGTGATGACTGAATTTTACCGGCATCAAATTGAAAACAAGAGTTGCTATATTGATAATTTCGATTGTTAGAATATAAATCAAAATAAATAGAAGTAAACAAAAAATAAATAAGTTCTTTAGCCAAGACTTTTCGTTGACAAAGTTTTCGTATTGAAACCAATGTTGTCGATATGATGATGGAGTTTTTTTGGTTATCGAAATATGACGTGATCTAATATGGAGCTTTATTTTCAAGACGAAATTGGAATAATTTATGGAAATAAAGCCGCATCTTACTTGGAGGAAATAAGTCCTATTTACAAAACAAAAACAATATTGACCACATCCTTCCCAGAGGAAGTTATTGTAATGGGACCGATTTTGTGAAGTCACTAGAATCCAAATCAACCCTTTTTATCATGATGCCTGTGTCTTAGTTTTTTTACCTCCACTAAAAAACCGCTAAACCGATATTGCTCAAAACCTAATCAGCTTTAATAAGGCTGAGTGGTTCGCGAGATAATCGAGCACATACGCACATATGAACATACGTACATAAAAACATACAGATATCATGATAAAAAGGGTTGATTCGGATTCTAGTGACCTCGAAACATGGAGATATGCAATAACTGGATATTCACAAAATCAGCCCCATTACAATAACTTCCTATGGGACGTTGAAAAAAGGTTCTATGAGAGGAACTGTTTTGGAGCAATACAAAAATAATTTGCTTATACTAAAAACATCAGTGTTCCGAAAAAAAAATTACAAGGATGTTTTAAGAAAATGGTAGGTGCCGTTTTTGAGAAAATTTAAACTAACATTTATAAATAGGATTTTTCGAACTATTGTTGTTTATGATTATGATAATGATCATAATTTTAATGCATAAATGACGAGTTTTTGTTTTTTAATTTAATTTTTCAAAACTCGACTTAGAAAGCCTTGCAAAAAATCAAAAAAAAATTATTTGCAAAGCCTTCCAAGTCGAGTTTTGAAAAATTCAAATCTTTAATTAAATTAATCATATTTACAATTGCGTTTGTCAATACGATGATTGACCACATCAGGTTGTCATATTGAAAAATATGGTCATCAAATTGACAATTATTGTTTTCAATAAGAAAATCGAGTTTATCTTGAATTGAACAAGTAATGTATTCCTCATTTAGTAGTTGTGCATCAAGTCAATCAGACGTTCGTGAGTGAAGTGTAAAAAAGTGGACATACATACAAATAAATCAAGAAAGAAACAAAAAATAAATGAAGAGTTCAATAAGAGTTCAATAATCAAGAGTTAAATAGTCGTCTTAAACAATTTAATCCCAAGCAGAATATTGTTACAGGTAAGGTAAGAGTTAAATAATCAAGAATTAAATACTCTTAAACAATTTAATCCCAAGCAGAATATTGTTATAGGTACCTAAGGTAATTAATAAAAACCTGTTCCTCTTGCAGAGTCAAGACCTAAGTGGCTTACTCTCATCAACAATTCTCTGGGTGCGTGTGAAGAATTGAGGAGACTTACAATTAAACGCCGATTCCGAACGGGTAAGTTTGAGAGGCACTTTTTTCATGACTGATTGATACTCTTGAAAGTTTTGTCAGTTCTTTCCGTGAAAGATGAAATAAAAACTATTGACACGAGTAGGACTCGAACCCACGACGTTCTACTAAGCAGAACCAATGTGCTACGGACACAACGAAAAGTAGTGAAAACTTGTACTTATCAGCATTAATAAAATAAAAATTAATTTTCCATTGTTTATAAGACTTATTTATGTAAGCAATTATTAACATTAATATTTGTACCAATACCTGCACCAACTCCAACAACAACACCAACACAAGCACCTATTTCCACATTAATCTCAAAAACAATACTAACACAATCCAAAAAACCAAGCTCAACACCTACAACACCAATACCAATACCAAAAGGAACACAAACAGCACCAACAAGAGCAACACCAACACCAACACCAACTATAACACCAATACCAACATCAAACCCAACAAAAACACCAACTCCAACATCAACCTCAACCATAATACAAATTCAATCGATAAACCCAAGCTCAACACCAACACCATCACCAACACCAACACCAATACCAATACCAACAGCAACAGTAACACCGACTATAACCATACCAACATCAAATATAACAAAAACACCAACACCTGCACCAACTCCAAAACCAACACAGAAACCAACACCAACACGAACACCAACACCAACAGCAAGACCAGCACCAAAAACAACACCAACATAAACACCAACATCATCACCAACACTAACTCCAACGCCAATACAATATTAGATTTCATGGTATTTTCTATGTTGTAGATTGATATTGACTTTCAATTCATGTACCCCCAAAGTTCCTCCATCCTTTCGTATTGGGAGCCAACTTTCAAAAGGATAAGTACGTATTGGACACTCAAAAATACAACAGAAGCGGATTTTGAGAAAGGTAAACTACTTATTGATTCTTAACTGAAGTAATTCTAATTGTTTCTTTTAAAATTATTATAGATGAAGCTATCTTGCGAGTACTTAAAAGTGTGCACAATTTCCTTATTCCAATGAAGTACCACCAAAAGAAAACCAACAACCAACTAAACTAAATAACTAAAAACACCAGCACCAACACAAAAACCAAGCTCAACACCAACATCAACACCAGTACCGACCTCAACATCAACACAAACACCAAGCAACACCAACACCAGCAAAAAAACCAACACCAACAACAGCACCAACACCAGTACCAACAAAAATAAATTCATCAATAATAACACCAATTTCAGTATCAACCACAATACCAACGCAATCACAAAAACCAAGTTCAAGACGAACACCAGCACCAACACCATAACCGAAACCAGCACCATCATCAGCACCAATTCCAACATCAATTCCAACTACAAAACCAAAACAATTGCAAAACCCAAGTTCAAATCCAACACCATATTTTATTAAGAATTATAATGTAAGTATTTTCATAAGAATTATATGTATGTTTATTGTATTTGTACGTTGACTTAGTTGTTATAATAAATAATTAAACATATTCCAAAAAACTAGATCTGCCTTAATTGTTTCAGAGTAAACTGTGTGCAATCTTAATCAATAGTATATTATATTAAATTTCCTTAGTGATTGCACTTTTATTATTAATCAAAATAAAATTATCTTTACTTCGGTTAATTACCTCTCGAACGCGTTTCAATAGAACTTGTCTATCATCATCGGCGAACACGACTGATAATAACAAGTGTCTCCCACAATTTGCAGCATCATTGGTCCAAAGTCCGATTGATTTTTGTTGTACCCACACGGTATGAACAAACACGAAGATTTAAACGACAGGTAAGCGGCGTGACGATGCACAAAAAATGCACATGATCAATTTGTGCGAGAACAGTAAAACCAAACACAAAACACAAAACGCGAAAAATATTCATGCATTCTTCAAAGAAAGTGCACTTGTCGGCAAAGTGTAACAGTTATTTTAAAACTAATCCAAAAAGACATGAACTTATATTTCCATTATCGGCGTTCATGGATTTCTCGTCTTTTTGAATAAAGTAACTCTCATATGCATCTAAACGTCTTGCATCATTAACTTGACGTATTAATTTTAAGTTATCTTTATTTATGTTGAAATGGTTGTTGGTTAGGACATGATCGGCTAGGGCTGAAGGTCTACAATTATTTGTTTTTATGTATGTGGAATGTTCTTTAAATCGAGTTTCTATATTTCGTTTCGTTTGACCATAGTACACTTGTTCGCAATCACCACATTGAACTGAATATATTCCCGACTTCTTCATATTATCCGTTTTATCTTTTGTTGTGCCTAGTATGTTCTTCAATTTATTGTTATTAGAAAAAACCATTCTCATGTTGTTGCGATTAAAAGTACATTTTAATTTATTTGTTACAACTGGGTTGTATGAAAAACGAACCCTTTTTGGTTCATCTTTTTGATCAATGCGCTTATTTTGGGCATATAGAGTAGTCATATTAGAATTTTTGATTTTTCTCATGTGTGTTATGATGAGATGATGAGATAAAAACAAATAATTGTAGACCTTCAGCCCTAGCCGATCATGTCCTAACCAACAACCATTTCAACATAAATAAAGATAACTTAAAATTAATACGTCAAGTTAATGATGCAAGACGTTTAGATGCATATGAGAGTTACTTTATTCAAAAAGACGAGAAATCCATGAACGCCGATAATGGAAATATAAGTTCATGTCTTTTTGGATTAGTTTTAAAATAACTGTTACACTTTGCCGACAAGTGCACTTTCTTTGAAGAATGCATGAATATTTTTCGCGTTTTGTGTTTTGTGTTTGGTTTTACTGTTCTCGCACAAATTGATCATGTGCATTTTTTGTGCATCGTCGCGCCGCTTACCTGTCGTTTAAATCTTCGTGTTTGTTCGTACCGTGTGGGTAAAACAAAAATCAATCGGACTTTGGACCAATGATGCTGCAAATTGTGGGAGACACTTGTTATTATCAGTCGTGTTCGCCGATGATGATAGACAAGTTCTATTGAAACGCGTTCGAGAGGTAATTAACCGAAGTAAAGATAATTTTATTTTGATTAATAATAAAAGTGCAATCACTAAGGAAATTTAATATAATATACTATAGATCTGCCTTATATTTTAAACAATTCTTGCAACTCATATTTCAGAAAAAGGGGTGTCCTGGATACGAAAGCGGTAATCTTAGGTATTGAAAATCGAAATTTTAAAGTGTATCATAGTGATTGTAATATTGCAAACCAAACAAATTTGAAATTTTCAAATTAACAACCACAGTTTTCAATATGACAACCGTAGTTTTCATATTAACTACCGTGGTTTTAAATTGGTTTACTGTGTTTTTCAATATGACTACTGCGGTTGTCAATTTGAAAATTATGATCTTCAAATTGACAATAATGATTTTCAATCTACCAACCACTGTTTTTAATCTGACAACCGTAGTTTTCATATTAACTACCGTGGTTTTAAAATGGTTCACTGTGGTTATCAATATGACTACTACGGTTGTCAAGTTGACTACCGTGGTCTTCAATTTAAAAGTAATGGTTTTCAATAAGCCTTCCTCGGTTTTCAATTTGATAATTTGGGTTTTCCAAATGACTACTGCAGTGTTTAATACGACTGCCATAGATTTCAATATGACAACCATGGTTTTCGATTTGCCAACGCAAATTATCAATGTGACAATCCCGGTTTCGAATCATGAATTTGAAAATTTTAAATTGTCATATTTACTACTGCGGTCATTAGTTGTAAATTGACAACAAAATTGTCAGTTGAATGTAAGAAATTATCAATATGACTGCTGTTTTTGGTTCAGTGTACTGATAGTTATAAACGCTCATCAGTAATAAATTTCAGATTCCAAATATTTCAATTTTTGCTGATGGATTTTACTGATAGCTATAACTGCGGCCTAAGACGCCGTAAAAGTACACTTCATTCATATGATTTGGTATGTACAATTAATTTTCGCGGTATAATTAGCAGAATGAAGGATATTCACAAAGTGAAAATCCCTGCTTATCTACAGGTTTTTCTTTATTCCAAGGACCATGTTTTTAATCAGAAACGTCCAATAAGAACCCTTAAGACATTTCTGCTTACTTCCAGTAAGTCATATTCATTGACTTGATTAGAACGAAACCATATTTAGTCACATTTTCATCAGTTGATCATTTATGTTCTCCTTCTTTTGTCAATTTTATTTTATTTTAAATGTTTTTGTATTCGCATTTAAAAAAGCATATAATTAATTGTGACATAACTCTGGCAGTTCCTCTGACAAGTTTTCGTGTTCTTGCATCCAAGTTGCTTGTATTTTTCGCTGTACGCGCATCATCGCTGCAGCGTTTAACCAGAAAATCACTTACAGCCAGTTAAAAGTCGACATTATCGCAACCATATAGCGACAGACCACAACACACAACAAAAAGGCTAAATTAAGATCCTCTGTGAAAACCATAATACACTTTAGAAGCGAGAGGACTGAACGACTCGACTGGGTGATGATCTTGTAGTCATACGCTTTTCGATATTGTATACTTCCCCCCCTCTCCGCACGATTCTGCATAAATATGTTGATACAAAACACATGCCAGTTTCGGGACGGGGTTGACTTGCAATTAATTGCGGATGAAACAGAATTATTAATTGCATGTGATCTCCCCATGCTTCTTGAGTCCCCTGTCGCTCCTGTCACCGATATATGCAATAGTCTGTTACGGAATGTCTAAGGCGCTCATTGCACTGCGCTCTGCGTCTTATTGTGGCAGCAGTTTTATTAATAGAAAATGAAAAGCAAGGAGACGACATCGAATGTGCCATAATAACCCTAGTTATAGAGAAAGCTGGATTTTAGATCTATCGCAAGCCAAACAATCAACACAATGTTCATGTGATTGGATGCATTCATTCAATTTTTCTAGCTTGAGGAGATTTTTCCTTTCAAAGCCTCGAGCCGAGTTCCATATGTACCAATAGCTCAAGGATTTCAGCGGTTATAAACATAAACAACAAACATGACTCGCAGTATGAATCAAATGATTACCTTGCAATTTGATATTGTTTATAATTTGTTTTCAACTTCAAACGATGTCATAAAATTCCCATAACACCCTTGGAACTTTCTCGTAGTTATAAATAAGGTATACGAAACGATGAAGAAAATTCAACCACTTCATCAATTTTGCACAACGAGAGAAGAAAACAAAAATCATTCAAAAAATCTGCCAACATGGCAATAAAAAAGTGACAAATGATATTTTTCTTGTAACCCGATACTGTGTATTGGTTCGTGTGTGTACCTTTGAACACCTACCAGCTCCAGCTAGACTTGCGAAAATATTAGAACAGAAGGACTCTCCAGCTCATCGAATTCCCAAGACAAGAGTTTTTTCTCCAACAGCCAATTTTTTCCTTATTTTTTGGGAAATTGCATGAACAAAAAGATTTATTCCCTTGGCCCCTTGTCTTATCGTCAGATAAGAAATCATATTTCGTGAAATTGTCGACCCCTTTCTTTCGCATGCGAAAATCTCTACATATTCATGAAATTGCATGGAACAATATCCTTCGTCTCATTCTCAAGGAGCATCTGAATTTCCATTTCAATGCCACAGATTATTGCAGAAAAAAGATACGAGGAAAATGTAAGAACGAAAAAATATCCTTCCTCATTCAAGCCATTGTGGAATGAGTGCGTTGTTGGGGTAGGAGAGGGCTTTGCAGCAGCCTAACTACTCCCTGATGTGACATTTTCAGCATTTTTCCATTTGGAAATCACCACAATATGCCATTAAGGTGCTCCCTCAATGCTCAGCCCCCGAGATGCTATAAAAGGATGCGATTCTCGGTGATTCCTTTATTATAATGGTGTCTCGGTGTGTCCTTAAGAATAGCTTGCAGACGAAAATTGCAAATAGAATATGCTTCCGCTGACTGCTTAAACCTGAAACCGGAGGGGTTGATCTGGGATGCAAAATATCCTTGGAGCCATCAAGCGATATCATTGAAATGGCAATGAAAGTGTGAAGGTTGCGTTGATGTTCGCAACAAAAAGGTTTACCTGCTTCGATTTCCGAAGACATTCCTCTTACTCCTTTGTTGTTTTTAGCATGCCATAACGAGAGGCAAAAAAAGGATATTTTCGATACCTATTGCCGTTATTGGTTTATTCAAATAACAAGCTCGTTTATTGTTTTACAACAGGAAAACAGATTTTTTGCCCTCGCTGCTGCGTCGTCGTCCCCATAAAATCTTTTATTTCAAAATGGGCGGTTTTTTAACTTTTCTTCTTTTTCTATTCTCTGTTGTGGAAGACAATGTAAGGAAGGTTATACGTGGAAGGAAGGGTTCAATTTTATTTTATTTCCATGGGCGGTTTTTTTCCGACAAGATTTAATTCAATTTTAATGGAATTTCTTTTTCGAATGGAAGAAAGAAAAGATTTATTGAATAAGAAACGTGTCCCGTGCCATGATTTGAATTCAATATCTAAACAAAAAAGGGGGGATTTGGAATTGGTCTGTTGGGCTTTGCTCGAATTTAATTGGAATTTGAATTAATTTGAATTAAAGCAAGGCCTGGAACGCACAAAATTACTGGAGACTTTTGCATATCAGAAAGCCATGTAGACTTATTGCTTCAGATGAAAAATGATATTTAAAGAAAGCTCAAACTCTCACGGAATTTAACAGACAAATCAATCAAAGCTGCTTGAGTCGGAGTAGAATGGAAAGGATTTGAAAGGACTAACTGCATATTCGAGACAACATTAATCTGCTGAACTGCGTAAATTGTGGACGTGGATTGACAATTATAATCGATTGGAACCCCAGCATCGTATTCTCGATCCTCAAGAACTGCACCATTTACAGAGATATAAGTATCCTAAAAATCATCTACAAGATCTTGTCTGTGTGAGCGTTTGAAACCTTTCGTCAATAACCTGATGTCCTTAAAAGTCCACCATCGATCAAATATTCACTCTACCGCAGATCCTGGAATCGATACCTACCATCTTTTTATAGATTGCAACGCCGCCTATGACAGCGTCTATAGAGACCATCTATATAGAGCAAGTCTAGTTTTGACATCCCAGAAAAACTCGTCCGTCTGTGTATGATGACGATGGAAAACCCACGCTGTTCCATTATGGTCGAAAAGAACCTAACGGATGCATTTGATATCGAAAAAGGTTTTAGACAAGGAGATCCGCTGTCATACGATTTCTTCAACATCATTCTAGAAAAGATTGAACAAAAGTCCAACGACGACACCAGAGACACAATTCTTTATAAGTCCGTCCAGCTACTAGGCTAAATATCAGACGACATTGACATAATTGGAAGAACACAGCGTGATGTCTAGCGGATAACGAGAGCAAGACCTAGTTAATGCTGTCAACAAGAAAGGACAACCAACATCGACGTCTTGGTTCCAACGTTAGTATACATGTAGATAGATTTGACTTCGAGGTAGTAAAAGACTTTGTCTACCTTAGATTCGCTATAAGCTCAGACAGCGACACTAGCGCTGAAATCAAACAATGCCAACCGCTGCTTCTTTGGACTTGAAAATAAGAAAATGAGTAGTAACTTGAGCAACTTAAGTGTCACTGTACAAGACCCTCATCATCTCGGTCCTAATGTACGGTGCAGAGACATGGACCATGACAACATCAGATGAAAATGCCTTAGGCTGCTTCGGGAGATAATGCTCCGGCTCGTAGAGTCTTCGTCTCCCATTCGGAAGCACGTCGCAGAAGAAGAAGACCGCGACTCAGGTGGAGCACATAGGTGATAGAGGACCTGAACCAATTTGGCGTGTGAAACTGGAGACAGCTGTTGGATGAGGCCCTGGTGGTAGCGCCACCAGAAGTAAGTAAGTAATTTATAATTGTCAATCAGATCTTAAGTTCGCCGTACTTATACATTCCTATCGACACCACGATGGCTAATGTTGATCGGACTCGTGGAACATTTGTAAGCGGGAGTGTCTGCAGATTTTAGAAAATAAAAAGTGAGCATTATCAGTTCGATCTTTTTCTCATTGGAAGGGAAAAAGCAAAGAGCGCTTAGACGACTTTTCTACTTTGATGGTGACCGTCAAGCTCGCTCGTCGGTTTTTCATATGGACAACGTCTCGTTGCCCCCAAAACGGCTAATACGGATGATAAAATGACGAAAATCCACGATCTTGTCATGCCGACCGCCGATGAAAGGTGCCAATAGATGAGAGACACTAGGAATTTCAAAAGATGACGTGGGTCATATCCAACATGACATTTTGGGCATCAGAAATTTGTCGGTGGCGGTGGTGACAGCTGCGCTCGTTTGTTCACACTCGACAACAAGTGCAAAAGTGATTCCACTTCAGAGTAGTGATTGACGCTGTTTATAGATACTATTTCAGGGATCCGATGGAGTCTCAAGTCTCAAGAGTCAAAAAGAAACATGAATCCGCTGGTTCACACCAGAGATCAAGGAACATTCGAAACATTGGACTTCAGCCGGCGAACACGTTCGAACGTTCTCCCATTCCCAATGAAGGATAAGACTGTTACATAGGCCACATAGGTGATGGCCACCGTTTTTGGGGATTCATCAGCTGTGATCCACATCGACTACTATCCTTGGAGAATGGTAAAACGCTAATAGGGATGTGCTATGTTGAATTATTGAATTTCGAAGAAAAATAATGCCCTACATGGAGAAAAATCCCTCTTCCACTATGAAAACGCACCGTTGCAAACCACCATCATTGCAAAATTGGTCAAATTGGGCGAAGAACTGTTATTCATCAACGATCCACTCCTATGCGACTTCCTTTTGTTTCCAAAGTTGTCAAAGTACCTATCAAAAAATCGCTTGGTTTTCACTTTTGTGCCGTTTGTACTGTTTATAGCTGTACCGATGGATGTACTGTGAAGGCCACAAGCACAGCTCATAGTAATATAGACCCGATCATTCTAAGAGTTTTCTGAATAGCCAAAGATAGCATTTGCTGCTCCTTTTTGGAAACCTCTTTTGCTTCGATGACCACTGTTGTGACATTACCCGATATGAATTATCTCCAGTCTGAAATCGTATAAGGCCGTTGTCAAAAAAATGTATCTAATATGTTCTTAGTGACCGAATCTCTCCTCGAAGCACGATTCTGACATTAGGCTTCAAACAAGGTATCGAAAAATGTATCCTTAAGAAGTCTTTCGCAGCTTCGTCGGTAGGTCGCGGCCGTCTGTAACGTGGCCTTGACGAAAACACATTTACAAAGCCAATGAATTCCTATCTATTGAATTCCTGGATTACAGAAACAGCGTCGTATACAAGATACCAAGCAGCACATAAAGTGTACAGTTCCGTTTGAAAGAGCTTTGTTTTCCAAAGCTCCAGTGTCTGTTACAATTTTTTCATCCATAAAAAACTTCCCCAAAACAAACTCATATCTTTGAAAATCACTTCACGCTCCAAACTATTCTTCAATAAAAAACAAATTCAACCCCAAACTGCCCCTAAAGTGTATTTAAAAATCACTATATAGGCACTTTTACTACCTTTTTTATCTTTCCCTAAGCAAGCTCAAAATCTAAATAAAAACCAGTATCTACACACTTTTATCTCGAAACCAACTCCCCAAGCGTGGGTATAAGCAGTCAACTCCTTCCACAATGTCCTGAGACCAGTAATACACTCATATCCCCTTCTCCAAACCGAAAAAAAGGATTTAACTAACTTTCGAATGGCACTTCAACATTTGCCATTGCCATTGCCGTACACACAAAACGTGAAAATAATTCTTTTTATGTGCCCATTCTAACAACCCCCAAATGGGCCATTTGCCCGAGCTCACACCCCAAAGGCGCCGAGCCACGCCGCGCCGCGCCGGAAACTGATTTAACACTCATTCATACGAACAATAGCCTGAACTTTGATAAGGCAGAGAGGGAGAGAAGGAAGAAAATAAAAATCAAGACCGATGACTAACCGTCTGGAAAGAAAATGAGCAAAATTCAAATTTCCCTCATATCCCCGTGCTGATGCCCTTCGGGAACAGCAAAAATGAGGAAGAAGATTGAAAACAGAAGAAAAAAACGAAAGGATGTATTGCACCATTGCCATTTCCATTTCCATCACCCACCCATTGAGTGCGCTGAAGGGTATAAGATGATGTCCTTGATTCCTCCTGCCATATCGTGTTGTTGTATTCAAACAACAGTACGTAACGTATATAGTTTTCACACTACACTGACTTAACTTTTATGAGCCGATGAAGTACCAGAGATATCCTTTACGATATGCGTGTTGCGACTTGATGTGTCGGCTTCGTCCTTTTTGTCTAGCGAGTGTCGTTCAAGTGTCAAACTCGAAAAGGAAATGTCCCTCGGTGATGTTATTACACCTATTTTCTGGTAATCTTATGTAGCGAGAAGACATTCTCAGGACCGATTACGAACGATGCGATGCTTCTTCTTCGTAAAACAAACTGATTTGAATAAGGACCTCTTTATTGTTTGTTTATACGCACATTTGATGGTTCTTGCTTATGGTTATTGCGATTCGTTTTGTTTCCGCTTTTGAGTTTCCTTATCGAACTGCTTGATCTTGTCTTTAGAGATGCTATGCGGTCTTATCGGGTTTATCGATAAAGTGAGTTTGTTCTTGAATCGGTATAGAAGGTAAGGTATTGTTTTTTTGTGGAAGGATATGCTGCATGTGGTTGACTTTTGGGATAATTGTAAATTGTCCACGACCCTTACGGCAACCTCGTAATGCTATTGTTTTGGTTTGGTGATGTCCTTGCAAGTGAATTTGATGGCTATAATGGCAAGGACAACATGTCTTTTTGAGTGGTGCGAGAGCTGATGCTACCATTACAGCGCGCCGTACAGCCGTGCGTCGAGGGAGAGTATGTCAAATTGTTTGTAACTGGGTACTTTGTGTTTTTTATTGTTTTTACTTTCGAATTTTCAAGGGATGAGTTAAGACTGTCTGTCATACATATTAGTGTATTGATAAGATTATCATAAGGCATATGAAAAAGAGTAGTGTAGGTAGTTGTCTCTCGAGCAACTTAAGTGTCATACGGATGTCATATTACGCT
The DNA here is from genome assembly GCA_943590905.1 of Sphaerophoria taeniata. Classification (NCBI taxonomy): domain Eukaryota; kingdom Metazoa; phylum Arthropoda; class Insecta; order Diptera; family Syrphidae; genus Sphaerophoria; species Sphaerophoria taeniata. Next base: position 270,173,483 of record OX016540.1, read on the forward strand.
CATTATGCATGGTACATATAGGCACAGGCACCTTGTCCATGTAGGATCCCAGATGGAACGGTCCCTATCAGCCATTCTCCAGTAGTCAAAAGCAAGCACTCTGACATCAGCAGTTACCTGGGCTTTGTCCTTGTGTGTCTTACCACTGGTGGAGAGAAGTCTATGTCCGGTTAGTACAAAATCACAGACGAAACTGTTAAATTACAGATGAACCCGCATAATCCGCTGAATCTGGTAAAGCACGGATGAATTTGGTCTATCAACCGAACGAATTCTGGCTACGGGGTTTGTATGTGTGACAAGACCCTTAACTGTGACGCTTATACTTGTCGGCGGCGGTGGTTTGGCAACTGCTTGATGCTTGCTAAATTCTGGTGAGGATTGAGGAACCCGTTTGCTACTGCTTCGGTGCTGCTGGTAAATGAGTGGTCTATATATACCACGAACGGAAGGCACATGATGTAACTTATATTTTGTGAAGAAAAAAAAATAGGTGTATGGCGGGAATTTGTAATGCGTCATTACAAGGTTTGGTTTTCCTGGCCGTCTCGAATCTTAATCTAGGAGCTGCAAAGAGAAGACTTTCTTGACTGGAGCGTTGTCGTCCATTTGCTCGATGTGGCAAAACCAATGCAGTCGTCTTCTATTTGGCTTCTGTAATACATCCACATCTTGGTCCAGCTCGTACAGTTCGCCATTGTCGCATATTCGACCGAAAATCCGTAGAAGAGTTTTTCTTTGGAAAGTTTCCAATACTATTTCCCGTGTTAAGTACTCTGCGCCTTAGAGAAGGGTCTGGCACTTTGTCTTTCGAGTGAGAAGTTTTGAAATAGCATCGGTTCGCTTGGGTAATTCTTCGTCGGATCTCCACTACGGTGCCGTTGCACAGTGGGCCCACTCATGCCCGGCCTTAGCTATCTTGGCGCCCCAGGCGAGTCAAATATTTGGCGCCCTTTTTTTATTTACAAATTATATTACCTTCTCCTTCAGAATTAAAATAGATGAAACTTGTATCTCCCTTAAAAAATTGCAAGTTGATGAAGAAGTAGAATTTATGCTTTAAAAAATAACTGTGTATAATTCTCCTATACGCAAATATTATAAACATTTCAAGTCACTATATGTTACACGCTAACTATTCATATTTACATGCATTTTTCATTAATTTTTCTTAGTAATTTAGTAATAATAATTAATTTTATCCTGTTAATATTGATTACTTTTGAATTTGAAAATGTCAAACACAAATACACTTACGCCTAGTTTCTTGAAAAAGTTCTAGCCCTTAAAACTCGTTTAAGTGAAATTTTAGAACTCATTTGAGTTCTAACTCAATTCTTGACCAAGTTCTAATGCGTTAGAATTTCGATTTAGATCTTTTTATAACTAGAACTTCGATAAAATTACGCCCAATTTCCTCACCAAATTCTAAATTCCCTTTAAAACTCGACCAAGTGAATCTCGGTCTAACGTTGGAACTCGTAATTTCTTCACTTCTCAAGAACTCGATCTAAAATCATCATTGGGTTCTAAGCGCTTAGAACTTGTTATTTTTGAAACCTAGTTCAAGCATGTTTTTGAAACTTTTTCGTCACCCGGCAGTATTTTTTGACAGACATTTCCTTCAATTCGAAACAAAACACAAATAATATTTGACTTTACGCTCATTTTTGCTGTTACGTAGAATGTAGGATTCGAAAAACTGTCAAGAAAAAAAGTGCATAATAAATTCATTCCAATTTTTACCGTGGTTGTGGATGTTGAAGGTCTACTGCCACCAGTTAAAGGACTGATAAGAACGTTTGCTTTGTTAAACGGAAGCAGCGAAAAAAATCAGTGTCATCCCATGTATTGGCATTCGATAAATACGCCGTTTTTCCAGGGTAACGTTGGCATTGTTATCAAAATCAACGTCCATAAATAGGAAATCATCGAAAATTTTATCCATTTTCATCTCCCCGCACCTATTATTCTCTGTTATTTTAAACGTTGAAAAAACGAAATTATAAATAAACCGACTTTCAAGGCACTATACCATCGAATGCGAGGGTCTAATTTTACCGAAGTTCTAATTATGACAAAGTTCTAAATCGAAGTTTTAAAGTGTAAGAACTTGGAGAAGAATTGAGTAAGAACTTTAAAGAGCTCTGAAATTTCACGAAACCTAGTTTTAAGGGCTAGAACTTCTAACGGTATTCAAGCCTATTCCTATTTAACTATTGCAATCGTATGCTAATACACCATTATATCGTGATCCACAATATCTCAAAGATTTTGATCTACTTTGAGTAATTTGTCCTTGGGGTAAGTTGCCGACAGGCACATGGCTAATTGGGCTTGCTCGTCGGAGGGGTGGGATTTTTTGGCTCCCCTTGGACTACCGTGGATATAACGTGCCCTGAGCCGAAAATCGCCGTACCATAAAATAATCTTCTAAATATTGTTCCATAACTTCTAATTTACCTCATGCTAACGGCAACATTAGCTTTTTCATCGGGGCTCATAGGTGTTCTTAGCCCTATAGTGTTCCCTTAAGTCGCTACATATACATATATATATAGTAACTCCGTGGTCACTGCACATCTCCTACTAGTTTTAGTATTACCTTGTTGAATGTATTTCTAAAGATGTTATGATATTTGATTCTTCATCATTCCGCAAATTTAATAGAAAAAATGTCAAAATGCCAAGAACAGAGGAAAATTACAACAAAATTTGCTGTATGACAGCAAAAACAATACTAAAAAAATAGTTGACAGTAATTGTAAAATACCTAATTTGCAATCTCTTCTCTAATGATAATAATTGTAGGTATAATGCATATCCATTGTATTTCTAATCTCTATAAAAGTCCATGGGTTGATTTTGACTGGTTGCGCTTTAAACGGAAAGATGCCTTACTAAAATAGATAATACAAACGCAATAAGAAATTAACAGCACCAACTGGTGAGAAGCTAAAGCGATTAAAAATACAATGCAACAAAACTCAAGTTTTTTTTTACTAAACAATACCTCAATTCACTCTTGTGTTTCCTATGTGTTGTGTATGATGAAAATAAAAACAAAATGACATTTGGAAATAGTCTGCTATAACAAAACAAGATGAAAGTCATGAAACTTTTCGATATGAATTTTTTGAGAAAGAGCTTGACAACTTCACAACTTGTTAATTTGTTTCTTGCCTATGTTGAAGTCATGCCAGCTGTCGCGGCGCCCCAAGATCGTGGCGCCCCAGGCGACCTTGAAGCCAGCCACAATGGGAATGCTTAAGAGCTCCACCATTCGTTATCGATTTTTGAAGCTAGATTCACAAAAAAGCGATTTGAATGTAATAGAAACGAATTCCGATTTTTGAATGAATCTTGGTTGCTTACACCAATTAGTTTTAAACTTCTTGATCCAGCAACACCATTATTGCTTGTAACTTGAGACCCCTTAGTAGCCAGTATCAGTGGCGTAGATAGGGGGGGGGGGATCAGGGGGATATATCCCCCCCCATTGGTATTCATAATTGTTCAACATAGCCAGTCAAGCCAAATAAGTTAAAGAAACGCACTTTGAAATAAAGTACCTACTTTCTACGTGAATCAAGTCTTATTAGTACTCACAGGATTCCTAGAGGCATTGTAAATTGTACATTCTATTTCTATAACTACTACGGGGAAAACACAAAGTCAACTTCATCTGAAAGAAATTATTACTTTGGCTATTATATCGATTTTTAAAAAGTATTTTTTCTTTCACCAACTGATAATAGGTAAACGCGCAAGAAAAAAAGCTTAAATCCAGCTTTCCACAAAAACCCACACTGACACAAAAATTGAAAGTTATTTAGATTTCTTCTCGCCGTGTGTCACATTGTTAATTTGGTGTAAGAAACAAACCGCTCCAAACACGCAACACACTCATCCACACGAACACAAATGTTCGCACAACTTCGGTGAAGTTAACGCGAATCCTAACGGTAACGATAACTCACACTAATTCATTTTTACCAGGAAGCGAAATGCGCTATTACCCATTACATAAAGCATGTCTAACACAAGCGGCAGATTGACAATCATTCGTCGTAATTTTGCGAGTTATTTGGAGTGGTTTTTTTTTTAATTAATTTTTTATATATAAAATTTTTCGAAAATTTCCTAAAATTAATTTGAGTATGCAGCGTTCAAGAATATGTGAATTTGCATTTTGTTAGTGAATTTCGATTTTAAATATTGATCCGATTTCGAGATATAGAATTTTTAAATAAGTTTAAAAAGGTTTTTAAAAAATAAAAAATCAAATTTTAATTTTTGTTTTTTTGTATTTTGGAGGAAGTTAAAAAGAAATCGTTTTTTGAAAAAATTGAAACTTTTGGTTTTTGGCCCAAAAAAAATTTATGGTGGCTTCCCTTAATTTTGATCTTAAAAAAAAAAAGACCACAGCGAACTCGCTCAAACCTCAAATTTTCAAGTTTTAAGTCAATCGGACCAGTGGTTAAAGTTGCAGGTGCGTTTACAGCATGACAGACAAACATCCAAAACTTTTCATATATTCTATACTAGCAGTTGCCCGCGACTTCGTCCGTCTCTCCCTCGTGCCCCGGCCAGAGGTGCGTCTTGTGCATCATGCGCGTGAATTTGATTGCAAAGTTATTTTAAAATTGTGTAGGCATTAGTCGACTCGCCCTAATTCAAAATTCTTCTTAACTCGAAGCCTTCAAATATTATGTATTACTTTCCCCGTTTTAGTAGGTAAGCCTTTTAACTGAAGCTTTGCGATTATTATTCGCAGCGAAACTTTGTATAGCTTAAAGCCTTCCTGGATAATTGGACTATTCAACACAAAAAGAATTTTTCAATTTGATTTAGCAGTTCCTGAGATCAGCGCGTTCAAAAAAAATAAATATACTTTCTTGTCGTTTTTTTCCACATTTTACACTGATTCTTCGCTCCTATTGGTCGTAGCTTAATGTTATGTAGCCTAAAACCTTCCTCGACTATCGAACTCAATTACAATTCGAACCAGTAGTTTCTGAGATGAGCGCGTTCGAACAAACAAACAAACTCTTCAGCTTTATATATTAGTATAGATGTCGGAAGTAAAAATGAGCGAACTAGATCCATCCCCCCCCCATAGCGAAAAGCTATCTACGCCACTGGCCAGTATAAGGCAAATACCAAAAAAAAAAAAACTTCAGAACATTCCCTAAAGAAGACCTTGACTTAATCATTGTCCCAAATGTTTCCAGTGTTAAAAACTCAAACACTTGTATCAGCGGCGATAAAATTGAGTCCGATGAATCTGACTTTACTAAGAAAATAAGCTTAAAATGTAAATAAAAGTGGTTTTCATGATACACTAGTCAAAACAATTAAAAGAACACTTTCCTTAAAATTGAAAAAAAAGTGTTTTGTAAGTTTGATTGAAACAGAGAAACAGTTAATCGTATTGATGCGAAAAAATCACCTAAATCAAGGAAATTTTATGAGCTTTAATAATTAAGCCTCAGATTAGTTGTATCACTGAAAACCACAAAATAACGGTAGTTTTTATGAAAAAGTTGAAAAATGCATTTTTTTTGTAAGTCAATATTTAGCATATATATTAGGGTCCAAAGTCAAAATTGTGTTTTTGCATGTAAACCCATTTTTTGATTAGAAAAAAATCGTAGCGATCTAAAACAAACAGGGAATTAATGCCAACAAAATTTTCAAATTGAATCTTAGATCGGTTGGATTGAAAAAAATTTCTGCTTACTTTATGACAAACCAAAATTTCTTTTTTTTTTTAATTTTGAAATTAAGTGAACATTTATTACGCTCAAGCGAAAACGACTAACGGTATTTTCTTAACTCAAAATAATTTCAAAAGAAAAAATTATAACCTTTGAAAAACTTTTTATTTCACTTCAATCCGACTTTTTTCTACTGAGATACAGCCTTATGAAAAACCACTCAATTTTTGAGTTTTTTCAAGTGTTCTTTAATTGTTTTGACTAGTATTTGTAAAATTTGTAAAATAAAGCCTAGTACGCAGATCGAGCTAAATTTTAGCTTCCATACGAAATTCTCTCCAAAATTTAGCGGAGCTAAAATTTAGCTGAGCTTTTTAGCGAAGAGGTACGAAGCTCTAGCTAAAAATATTTTATTTTTTTCGTAACTCTACATAATCAAAAATCAAAATTTGTCAAAATTTAGCTAGTGAAATAAATGTCCGGTACATTATTCTAGAGCTAAATTTTGACATTATTTGACATTATTAGCTGTGTTTTTTTGGCAAAGCTATCCGCATCCGCAGTAGTAGATTACATGTATTACAAAAAAAACACGGTACTGCTGATAAAAGTAGAAGTAGAATCATACTGCGGATAGAATTTTGAAGTTATTCGACTCTCGAATATAGTTTTTTGTTGTTTGACTTATGATAGTTGGTACACCTTTGTTGTTTGTAGTTTTCCATTTTTCAATGAGAGCGTACTCTTTTTGCTCCTTTTATATTTGTTACTCTTTTTCAGATTATATACAACCAAACAGTCAATTCCGTTGCAACAGGAATTGAATTCTTACTTAATATATTAAAAAATTCAATAATCGTCTTTAAAATGATTGTTTTGAAGAAAGCAACGATGCTAAGTGGAAAGAGTATATGGACTATCAGAAGGCAAAAGAGGAAAGTCGGCGCAAGAAGGCAGAACTACTCAAAGAATATTTGAAGTCAAAACAAAATATGTATCAATAAAATAGCATGTTAAAACAAATTGTGTCTTTCTGGTTTGTTATTTCGAATTTATTCGGTCAACAATAGTCGGCCCTATCGAGGTAACCGTTGCGTCGGAGCGGAATTTTCTTCGACTTCCTCCGAATCAGAAACATTTTGCTTGTCGGAGAACTACCTCGTCGAAATCATTATTGGCCTCGTCTATTTCGCTCACCTCTGACGATTGATAGGGATAGTAAAGATCGCCGGTGAGTGTCATATTTAAATCGTTATCCGGCTGAGGACGAGGAGCATACAGACCGTAACTCCGAATGCTCAGCTCAGAGTTTTGATAATTGAGATCGCTCTCACATGCCGAACCCCGAACTTGAGGCGAATGTCCGTCGAATACTGAGAGCGAACATGTTGAGCGAATCCGAATTGACATTGCTGCCTTGGTTGTAGACAGCCATTTCACTGAGACCATCATCCAATGAAATAGACTCATCATCTCCCATTACGATCGGTTTCCTTCGATCCTGAGGCGAAGGCAAATCATTGATCTCACAAAGGCTTGGTGAAAAGAGCACGAGACTGCTGAGTCCAGGTCGGTTCTCGGCAATCGTTCGAATCGGCAATGGATTGGCCAGACGTTTTTGCTTCTTGAAGAATTTCCGCGCCACATTTACATATCTGATTTGGTTTGTAGAATATATGGGCATTGGAATTTCTTGGGTCATTTTCACTGGATTGTGCACATACTGCTGGCGATTCAGTTGGACAATGCTCGCCGATCTGGAGGGCGTTAACAATTTACTTGGACTGTCGATTCGATTCATTTCGCTCTTCAGATGGTTACTGCGAGAGCTGGGCGGTCGGTTTTTTGAACATTGACTGTTCGAAAGCGACGCCGATTGAACCGTTTCGCAAGTCTGATGGTAGGTAACAGTGATGTTGACTTCTTTGGTATGGTCACTTATGTTCCGCGTGCGGCAGCAGCAAAAATTATGACAAGTCAATTGGCTCCATTGGAAGCGGACTAGCAAAATATTTTTTTTTTTCAGAAAACAGCTCTTTTTGACACAAATTCTGTAGCCTTGTTTGTTTACTGCCTGATTCTATTGACATGATTGAGCTCAAAATCTGTAAAACTCCATATAAAAAAAAAATTAAAATGATAGGATTTGTAAGTTTCAGACTTTCAGAGTAGTACCCGAACAAACTTTTCTTCATATTTTTTTCAAGCGTTAAGCCTAGTTCGCTGATCGCGCTAAATTTTAGCTCACGAATTTCTTTCCAAAACAATCTTGTGTCAAAATTTAGCCGGGAATTTAGCTGATGTTTGGAGAGAAATTCGTGAGCTAAAATTTAGCGCGATCAGCGTACTAGGCTTAAGCAAGAAAACTAAATTTAAAATCTCAATTATGGTTTTCCTATTAATTGTTTTGGTACTTCAACTCAAAAAAAATGTTTTCAATAAAGCAGACCCATCTACAGAATTAATTCCGGTTATTGGAGAATCTTGCCCCACTGTGCGTGTTGGTGAGATTTATGTGCTTTCCAGTGCGTCGATCAAAATTTGAGTAAAAGATTTCCACGTTCGTTTTCAGAGGTTATGTCGTGCTTGCCTGTCGAAGATGGTTACTTTTGTGTCCGCTTTCAACTTTTAAGACTTCAATTACTTTACGAAGAAGGTCGAAGAGCTCTGTTTTCTTCGCAAAGTACTGGCATAATTCGGCATAAAATAGACCTATGATCTTTTTCTGTTTTCCAAATAATCGGTAAGGACTAAACTTTGTTAATCCCAGAAAACTATCAACTTTCTGGTCGATGGGACAGTCTTCTGCTTCTTCGGGTAACGTTTCTCCGTATAATAAGCCTGTTTGGGGCATCGGGACATGAGTCTTAAGACTGACGCACGTGAGGGCCCGTTGAAACTCGTCGCCATCGAAGAAGGAGAGTCTCCGTTCATAGCATCTAAACGTTATTTGATTTTACTGCTCAATTTCCCAGCCGAAAACAAGAATCGAATCACCGACGGATGATGCTCCTTTTGTATCATACCTTAAAATCCGTGGACACACTCGCTTCTTCGATTCGGTTGAAATTTTGAAAGTAGCCGTCTTCAGGAATGCACAGGAATGCATGCTGAAAGATCTCAACAAACATAAATCCGCTGTTCGAGAAAAAGCATTTCTCCAGCCGATTCCAAAAAAGGCGAATATTTTTCTCTCTCCAATTATCGTCCGATCGCACCGAATTCACTTCTTTCATAGGTCATGGAAACGCTGATAAACTATCAGCTCAAGAAATATCTCGAAGACCGTATGCTTTTTAATGACCGGAAGTATGGTTTTCGCAGAAACAGGTCCACTGGTGTTTTGATGGCTTATCTCACCGAACAGTGGAAGAATTCCTTATATCGTTTTGGAGAAAGTAAGATTGTTCCACTTGATATTTCAACGGCATTTGATAAAGTTCGACATCTTGCTCTCTTATCGAAAATGCGTGCTCTTGGTTTCGATGAATCCTTCCTTCTTTTGATTAAAAACTTCGTTTCAAACCGTTCAATTAAAGTTGAATTGGACGTATTCAAGTCTGCAATCCACTCCACTTCGGATGTGGAACTGCAACGGCATAATATGAAAAGCTCATTTAACTCTGACTGCTTTGAAAACTAAATGTTATTTTGGAGAGCGACTATCCATGTGTTGCACTTAAGTCAATGAGACCGAACATCTCGAGATTCTCGGTTTGTGCGTTACTGATAACCTCTTGTGGAACGAACATTTATGCAATGTCTCCAAAAATGCCGCAAGATGTTTGGGTTTCTTAAAGCGGTGAAAGAAATGTTTCTCCTGATCTGATCTGGCTATTATCTATAAGACTTAATATATCCTTCCAGAGCTCTAGCACAATTCTCATCTCTGGGCTGGTGCTACAGCTACATGCTTAAGCCTCTTGGATGGTATTCAAAAAAGAGCCCTACGAATGATCCTGGAAGGAACTCTACGAATGATCGAATGATAGAGACATCACTGCGTCATTCCATTCGTTAAATCGCCGTCGTAAGGTTTTATGTCTCTCTCTATTCTATCGTTACTTTATACGGTAAGTGCTCTAGAGAAATAGCCAGCTGCATTCCTCCCCTCAAACAATTCGTCCGTAATACTCGCGCTTCCAAGAATACCCATCAGTACTCTCGAGCCCAAATTCAGACGTACTCTCAAGTATAGAAAATCATACTTTAGCCGTACTACGCGAATGTGGAACTCTCTTTCACACTCTGTGTTTCCCAATCATTGCAATGTTGCAATGTACACCGACACCTCTTTTCTTTCTAATGCACTCATTGTGTCTCTGGCATAATAAGGGTATAGAAAATCCCTTAAGTGGGTGCAAATTATAAAAAAGAGCTCTAGAAAAGCCAACGCCAACGCCTAAGCGAATTACACTCATCAAACATTCTCCAAGTGCATGTGAAGAATTGAGGGGAGAGGCTGCGAATTGATAACTTTCTAACTTTCAAATTGGCTATTCCTCTCTCAATAGAAGATCTTCTTTGCTGTTTTGAAGACTTCTAATTGATGTTCACTCTGGACTGATACATTTCAGGCTATCGATTTCAAATCCTTTTAATTGAACCGATTCTCATTCTCTCAACCGCAAGGCGCTTGTTATAATACCTTGACTTGGAACTAAGTGAAAGCTCGAATTAAAAACACAATAACACAAGAACAAAACAAAAAAAACTGTCAAGACCTTACAAGACCGTTCACCGATCGCTGATGAAAAAGTGCGCCCGGCACGTGTTCGTATTGAAGTTCGCATGTACAAACAAGTCGTCATCTGGTCCATTGTTGGGAGCACAGAACATTGGTGTCCTGTTACAAAACATCCCTTTTAAAAAATTAAGGCCAGCCACACGCGAATAAAATCGCAATTGGACCCCTTTTTTAATCTCAAACTCTTGAACCAAATTTCTAAACTCTTTTTCAACACAAAAGAAAAACAATATTGTTGGCTCGTGCGGCGCCATTCTTCTACACTGTTGCTCAAATTGCATAACTCGAATTTCTATTTGGCATTGTTGTGGGTGCGTTTGGTCCTTGAATGCGGGCGTATCAGCTTTAACCAAGTTTCAATCACCCGAAGACCACAAGGGGTTATTTTTTCCAAAGGTACAATTGAAAACAAACAAAGATTCTTGTAATGAGTATAAAAGCCGAGCCAGTTGCGTCCATATGCGTTGCATGTTTCCATAGAGCTTAGGTGCCAAATCAGGTTCCACCCCCACAAAAGGGTGATTGCTCTCACAAAGACTCTAAAACAGCATTCACAAAGCAAAAGAGAATAAGCCTGCATAACAGAGGGGGTTCCAGGTTTCAATTTCTGGCCTGGCAAGGCAGCAGAACAACAAAGAGCAAACTGGAAATAAGATTTTTTTCCTTCGTCCTTCGTGGTCTGGGTTGGGTCTCTCCATTAATTCATCTCGACTAAACTAGAGACGCAACCGACCTACCGACCGACGCGACGCGACGACCATGGCGACGACGTTGATGTTGTTTGGGAAATTTTGCTTTGCCAAAGTCAACTTATCCCTTCTGTTGCTTGTTCCAGAAAAGAACCGTAATGGAGTGGTTTATAAACAACAACTTTGTGTTCCTACATAGAAGAAAGGATATATGGGATGGATTGTGAGATCCTTTGTCCTTCTAGGACGCTTCTGCTGCTCTCTATAACGCTGCAAATGCGGAGGAGAAAACTGTTGAAATGCATGCATTGTTAGGGCTATTGTTTGTTTTGACGTCAACGCTCTAGATTGTGTGGTTGAGCGCTGAATTGTGTGTTGTGCCGCCTTTTTTTCTTTTTTTTTCTGTTTGTTGAAGCGAGATGAATAGAATTTCTTTTGTCCTTCTAGTTTCTAGGATAGAAAATTGAGTTCTTCTAAGTTTAAAGAATATATTCCACAACCTGAAAGTTCGGTTTAGAAAGTGCAGGAAGTGGAAGTGATATTTCTTCATCAAAACTTTCCAAAATATAGGCGAATGTGGTGGGGAAACGGAAAGACATTACACGCTTCTCAAAAAAATTCTTAAAACTTTAAAAAATCTAGAAAAAGGACAACATAAAAGGTAAGAAGATCAGCCAAATAGACGTGGCTTCGCCGGTCCGGTTATTTGCTTAAATTTTCCTTTTTTTCCCTTAAGCTATCCTCCTGCCTATAAGCTCCTGCTTACCTGCTAATGCAGATACCCCCTCACAAAACAGTTAAGAAAGAAACGGAATAATCAAAATGCTTTCGAAAATCTTCTTGAGGAGAACAGCTCTTGCATGAAGTGGCGTATTATCCTAAAGGCAAACTAAGTACGTGCTTAGGGGCGCGGCAACAAAGGGGCGCGTGGGCGCAGTAATTCTTTCAAGTGGCAAATAATTGTGAACTCGAATTGCACTTGCATCTTTTGTTAAAATAAAAATCGGTCCTGAGCAATTCCACTTACAGAACAGAGCCAACTCGGTTTGCCAACTCGGCAATCGACATAGCTTTCTTCTAGCAGTAGTCTAGCTCGGTGAGACGGTGACCCAATTAGCGTTGGGTTGTGCCGTTTTGATTCTGAACTTTTGTTTTGAGTGCGTTAGCTGGCGATCTCAAATTCGCAGAACTGAAACAATCAGTTCAAAATACGCCTCAAATCCACTTTGTTGCGTTTAGAAAGGAGATCAAATCGTTGATCCTCAGTTCGGAGAGCTCATTTAGGTCATTGAAGAAGGACTTTCCCAATGATTTGGCTCTCGTTTTGGCTAGGGCAGGACATCTACACAAGAATTGAAGAACAGTTTCCTTTTCTCGCTGGTCCCCACAACTACGACAGAAAGTATTGTGGGGAATGCCCAGCTTAGATACGTATTCCCCAACAGGCGAGTGTCTGATGCATGTTGCAACGTGTGCGGGATTTATTGAAGTTGGGACATATCCTTTTAGATTGTGATGTTCTTTTGTATTTCCCAGCTAAGGTAGGTCCGCGGGTCCAGGATTTTCCGAGGAAAGAACAAGTAAAACTCGGTTTTTAAAGAAATTTAAGGTTCAATTTTATTTCTTGTATCAATAGAGTATACTAAACGGCGGATCCCTAGAGCGAACGGCGGCGGATGGGATTCAATCCCTAGTTCTAGGAATTTTAACGGAGGAATAGCTTAACTAGTCCCGACACGGTAAATGGGATGCAATCCCTAGTCGGCATAATACCTTAACTAAATACTCTAATGGGATAATTTCCCTAGCCTCGACGGAATAATGGGATTCAATCCCTAGTCTCGGCAATACAAATAACCTACGGTGGGATAATTTCCCTAGCCTCGACGGAATAATGGGATTCAATCCCTAGTCTTGGCAATACGAATAACCTACGGTGGGATAATTTCCCTAGCCTCGACGGAATAGTGGGATTCAATCCCTAGTCTTGGCAATACGAATAACCTACGGTGGGATAATTTCCCTAGCCTCGACGGAATAGTGGGATTCAATCCCTAGTCTTGGCAAAAAGGCAAAAAGGAAAAAAAAACCAAAAATTAATTTGAGGCTTCAAAAGATGCCTCAGGAATACTTGTTTAACTATTTAGTAAACCAAGCACCTAAACGGTCGGAGACCGAAAGAAGTCTGATTTTTGTGATGAATATCACTCCTACTTGATAAATTTTGCGTAACAAGTAGGAGTGAATTGAAAGAATACAAGAAAGAAGTAATCGTATATTTGCACATGCGACCATGTGATCAACTTCTGTGCTGCTGCCTCTCTATTTTGTTGTTCGTCGTTCGTGTGGTTGTTGTTTTGTATACTCCGACTGTGTGCTTGTTGCTTTCGTTTTCGTTTCTTTTGCTTCTATCGATGGTTGGTGTCGGTTATTGTTTTTCTTTTCGGTGCTGGGTTCTCTTAATTTGTAACTTCGTTACAAGATATGATACAGTTGATTAGGCTACTCCACCTGTGGTTTGATTCAGCGAGAAAAATTGAGAAGATCTTGCCCTTCATAGCACCAAGAGGAATGTTGACTCTTTCCGCGAGTGAACTATGAAGGGCTGATCCTTGCCTAGCCAGCTCGTCAGCTCGTTCATTGCCCTCAAAGCCACTATGACCCGGAAACCAGATAAGAGTGACCTTGAGTCCAATGTTCATGCCCGCGAGCTCACTTCGGCTTTGTTTGACTGATTTGGAGGATGATGTGGATGAGCCAACCAGCTTGAATAGTCAGCTGACTGTCCGAAAAGCTGTATTGCGCTTTTCATTTGGGTCTTGTTTTAGTAAAGTAAGCTTTCTTCTAATTTTGTAAGCGTTTTTGAATAGGTATTGATTTTACTTATTGTAGAGGCAAATAACCTAATGGTCGGAGTTCATCAGAGGATGGCAAGGATTTCGATGGATTTAAAACCTAATTTTTGTGCTTTTTAAGTTCTTTCTAGGCAGTTGCCCGTAGCTTAGTTGGTAAGTGCGTTGGCTGCTAAGCAGAACGTCGTCGTTGGATCGAGTCCTACTCAGGCCAAGTTTTTATTTCATCTTTCACGGGCACTGCCTCTTGCGAAGACCTGACAAATTTTCCAAGAGTATCAATCTGTCATGAAAAAGTGCTTCTCAACTTTGCCGTTCGGAATCGGAGTTAAATTGTAGGTCCCCTAAATTCTTCACATGCACTCAGAGAATTGTTTATGAGAGTAAGCCACTTAGACCTTGGCTCTTCAAGGGCTGTCGCGCCACTCTATTTATTTTATTTATTTTTAAGTTCTTTCTAGATTGATTTTCGGGGCAATCCGATTTGCGAATCGGATTGCCACTCGGTTTGCATAAGACCAACTCGAGGTAACTTGGTTTACAAAATTTATGGTTCGGCAGATCAATCAAAATATTTGAAACTAAATTCGTATGATTTTTCGGACAATACTAATAGATCTCATGTTAACTAGGTCTCTTTTTCCTTGGCCGCTATTTCAACGCCTTTTCTTTAGGCGCGGTGCAGCGATTTCAGTCAAACTAAAGTACGACATATTTCTATATAAGGGCGCCAGTGAGATGCTTGCCTATGTCGCCCTCAACGTCTAATCCGCCACTGCTTGCATGAAAGCTGCGATCCGCTGTCAATTCTACAAATTGATTTATTTCAAGACTCACGGAGCATGTAAGCCAACATTTAATTTCATTTTGATGAGAATCAATCCATGTGTTTTTGAAATGTTCGATTTATGGTGCGTGATTGGAAAGCGGTCAATGGTCGTTCGAATTGACCATCATGACTGCCCGCATGCATATGGTCATGCAACTTTATGTTTCCAAAACCGAGGAGTTGTTGAAAAATAGAGCACGAAACTGTTAGTTTCTTGCCTACACATGCTATTGAGCTGCAATCGCCCCCTTTTCATCAAATCCATTTCTCCCAAAATTTCCAATTAAAACAATTTATTTTCACTTTCTAATTTAGAGAAGTATAAGACGCAATATTCGTGAGGCCGACACCTTTTACCACATGAGTGCTGTTGTTTTGAGGTCCAAAGTGTTAGAATTTATGTGTGAAATGGTTTTCTTGACCAGTATATCAACCCTCTTGAGGTCATTTGTTACACATTAGTTAAGGTGTTGGCTATTTATCGTAGAATCGATTTTTAATCATCCTCCACATGGTATGGTTATTAACAACGATTATGATGAGGTCGCTTATGTGCAAGGGAATAAAGCGTTTCTACTAGGTACTTTGTTTTTGAAAATTATTGAACATGAAAGTTCTAGCTAAAATTGTTACTTTTTTTTATAATCAACACGCACTCAAGGGCTTTTTTCATTACCCTTTATATGACAAGAGTACAGTACGAGTAATAGGGAATGGATAGAGGATGTAAAACGAGGTGTTGTGAAGGGATCACACGGTGAACATTAGTTTTGAATTCTTGATTATTACAATGACTTTGGAAGACAGAGTGTGGAAGAGAGTTCCACATTCGCGTAGTACGGCTAAAGAATGATTCTCTGTACATGACAGTACGTCCGAAGTTGGGCTCAAGGGTGAACTGATGGGCATTCCTGGAGGCGCGGGTGTTACGGTTGAATATCTTAAGGGGAGGAATGCAACTGGCTATTTCACTAGAGCATAAACCATTGAAGTAACGGTAAAAGAGGGTGAGGCATGAGACATTACGTCGATGTTGTAGAGACGTAAATGACTCAACGATGGTATTGTCACCAATCATTTTGAATGCTCTTCTTTGGAGACTGTCCAGAAGACTTAAGTACGTCACTGGAGCACCAGCCCAGACGTGAGAGTTGTACTCAAGCTTTGGACGTATGCAAGTTTTGTAAATAATAGCCAGATCAGAAGGCGAAAAAAAATTTCTTACATCGCCTTAAGAAACCTTAACATCTTGCCCTTGCGGGGAGGTTATCTCGCTCTCGCTTCAAGGATATAAGACAGCATTGGGTTTTCAAAGCATTAAACTCAACACGATTTTTTATTCCACATTGTACAATACTGTTTAAGTCAGAGTTAAATGAGGTTATCATATTAAGCCAATGCAGCTCCACATTTATCAAATGTCTTTGAAATATCAAGTGAAACAATCTTACTTTCTCCGAAACGATGTAAGGATTTGTTCCATTGTTTGGTAAGATAGACCATCAGATCACCAGTGGACCTGTTGCGGCAAAAGCCGTACTGCCGGTCATTAAGAAGCTTTCAGTCTTAGATATATTTCTTGAGCTGATAGTTTATCAGCAATTCAGCATTTTCATAACCTTAGAAATAAGGGACTTAAGTGCAATCAGACGATAATTGGAGGGAGAAGAAGATTCGCGGTTTTTTTTTAATTGGCTGGACAAACGCTGTTTTTCAACTGCTCGGAACGAGCCCAGAAGAATAGGATAGATGGAAAAGCTTACGCAAGGGTTTTACCAGCGTGGAAGAACACCTCTTCAGAATAATTTCGGGGATACCATCCGGACCAGCGGATTTATGTATGTTGAGATCCTTTAGGACTCTCGCCACAGCACGAGTGCGAAAGAAGATTTGCTCCATGGAATCATTGACGCGCTCAAGGACTGGGGGAGACATGACACACTCGGACAGCGTTGAATTGGAGGCGAACTGCCTAGCGAAAAGGTTAGCTTTCGCGAGAGAGCTAACAACTGGAGTGTCATTGTCAACGAGCGTAAGGACCGAGGAAGATGAAGAATTCTTCATATTTTTTACAAATGACCAAAAATTCTTATTGCCCTTGGGACATTGCAGTATTTTTTGCCTTAAGTTTTGGTCATGCAAAAACTTTGTTCGTCGAATATGTGCATTGCAGGCCTTCCTGGCTTGTTTAAACTTGATCCGGTTTTCCTCAGTTGGGTTGGCTCTAAAACACCGGAACTTTACTTTTTTTCCCTTATAACTTCTTTACAGCTTGAATCAAACCATGACTTTTCTTTGGGTTTGATGCTTTTAACCCTATTCGGGATAAAAGTTTTCATTCCCAAAATAATCATATTAGTAATCATATCTGCGTTGGAGTCTAAGTCACTATCGAGGAAGCTTAGTTACCAGTATCGGAGCTCTCTCTCTCTAACTGGATTAGTTTGACACGAGAAATTTGCAGATATAATACTATGGTCTGATCTGCCTTGAGGTGTTAATACACAGATAGTGTATTTATCATGGTCAGACGTAAGGAACAAGTCAAGAGTATTATCCCCTTGGCCATTAATGTCCGATATTCGAGTAGGCTCAGTGACTAGCTGAGTAAGGTGGTTAAACTCAGCAAAGATCTCGGCACACATTCCTTCGGGTGTTGTCGGGCCCGAATGGAGAAGCCACGAAGAATTGTGTACATTGAAATCGCCCGTAATAACGATTTCAGTGTGAGGATACAAGGATACAATTCTTTGTATGGAGTCAGACAGAGCGTCAAATTCACGAGAAGTTGAAGCTCTGTCCAGGTTTGGGCTTCGATAGAGAAAACAGTAGTGAATGATGTGCTTGTTGACGGAGAATTTAAACCACATAAAATTAAAAAAAGAGTTGGAGCAACGTCCATATTGAGGCAAGAACTGATATGTAACATCATTCGTTACTAATGAAAGGAAAAATATACGTGGAACTTTTCCAGCAAAAACACCAACACCGCTTCTTAAAAGCTGTTCATGAGTCTGGCTGGAATTAAGAAGGTTTTTCTTCTACGGGTAAGACTTCAGGCTTGATTATTGACTGTACATTGTAATGTTGTAAGATACAGGCTTACAGGGAAACCTGAGTGCTGAGATTGGCTGTAGGTTAGGTTAGGTTAGGTGATAAGGGGTGCGCACAGCGTGAACTGTTGCATACACGTGGGCCTACTGGTCCATTGTGATCCCCTATAAAAAATAAAAGTTAGCATAGATGCTCTTCAAAATTGCCGATTCACGTAGACTGGCTCGTTAACGAACCAGCCTGTGTTATCTACAAATTTCCTCATGTTTGCCATTGAGACCTGTGCTAGTTGCTAGATCATCCAGTTCTCCAACTAACCTGTTCCCGAAATGACGTAGTCGGTTAGTTTGGAGGTTCGGACAGTCACAGAGCGGGTGTTTAATGTCCCCTATCGGCCCTATCTTGTTGGCCATTAAGCAAATGGCGCAATGACCCGTTAGTACACCTATCAGGATTAAAATCCTTCCTTTTTTTTTTATTTGTGTTGTAAATTTTATTTGTGTCGGTAGTAATCGACTAAGCGTTGCGTCTTAGAAATTTACGACACCATCTAACTGATGAGGCCAACTGTCGTATCTGGGCGAAACGCATTGAACTAAAAGTCATTTTTAAATAAAAACAATATTATATTGTAAAAAATTCAATTAAACAACAACAAAAATTTCTTGTAATGTTTATTTTTTCCATGTTCCTTTTACTCAGCGATAGAATATACCGAGTTTCCTTTTCATTTGTGTTAGGCCATAAACTTCTAGAGATTACGCAATCGTCCCCGGATTTCCAGGAGTTATTGATTTTCTCTTTTGATTTAAGGTCTATCTTCCTATTGAGTACCCCCATCAGGACGCGCGGTCCCCTAACTGAATGGTCGCTACTACTTGTATCTGCTTCTGACCCTTTCCTGGCTAGTTCATTTACTATTTCGTTCCCTTCTTATGCACAGGAACCCAGCAGAGCTTAACCTGGTTAGTGTGGCAGATTATATTTAATTTCTTCCTACAGTTTGAAACTGCCATTGGACCTTATGGTCTCACTGGCTAAGGCTTTGATAGCAGCCTGGCTGTCCACGAAAAAAGTAATCTCCGAGGAGCTTAGCTTTTCATGATGTGCCAATTCAGCTTCTTTTTCAATGGCAAGACTCATCCAGAGCAAGGAGATCCAAGATCATTTCCAACCCAGCTTGTGGTGTGGATCTCTAAGCCCCTGTTATTCCTATACAGGCTAGTCTCTGTACCTTATTCAGGTTCTTGAGACAGCTTGATTTTTCCACCGCTTTCCACCGGCCATAGGTAAGAAAGGGTCTGATAATCGCTGTGTACATCCATTGGGTGACTTGCGGTCGCATACCCCAACGTACACCGAAGGTCTTTTTGCATGTGTAGAATGCACATAGTGTTTTTTTCATTCTTTCCTCAATATTACGCTTCCATGTAAGCTTGCAGTCAAGGATTACCTATACTCCTAGAAATTTAGCTTCCTTAGAAAGTTTTAGAGGAATACCATTTAGTTTGGGGGGGTTGAAGCCCTCCAGTTTACTTTTCTTCTTGAACTTGCCTGATACCAAAACCACTATGTCATCTGCATATGCTACAATTTCTATGCCCTGATCTTTAAACTTTGTGAGAATTTTGTTGACTACGAGGATCCAGAGCAGGGGTGAGATGACCCCTCCCTGTGGTGTGCCTCTAGTAACTGTTTTCTCAATAGTGCAAACTCCCATTTGAGAGTTGATAATTCTGCAATTTAACATGGTGAAGATCCAGTCGTACGGTCTAACCTAAATGTTAGTTTGCATGAGCAAACTACCTGTCCAGGAAGTATTTCGCGGTACAATTCACGGTAGTAGGTATACCAGAGTGGAATGCCAAATTTGCACTGAAACGACTCCCAAAGACTTGGAATGCGAAACTAAATGCCATCGGAAAATGAAGGTGCAATGAAACGTATTCATTACATAGATTGCTGCTATCGTGTTGTCTTCATATATGGATTTGAATTTATAAAATCATAATTCACAGTTTGTCTTCGTTCAAAAATGCATAAAGGAGCAACACAAATACGGCTGTGTACGGCTGCTATCTCAGTCTGTGTCTGTGATTAAAGTATACGACTGCTTTCTCAGTTTGTAATTAGATGTGTAGGTCTGCTGTATCAGTTAGTTAAGTGAACGTCCTGATCTACATCTTCTAGCGGTGCCTCTGAGAGGTTCTTGTCAATTTATTGGCATGCAGACGTAGGCAGCTTTAGTCTAATGGAATTAACGGATTGAAGCAGGACGTATGATGAAGATCAAAGCGATCCTAAAAAGATACTATATCCAAGGATATAGTAAAGGAGGAAATTATGATTAACGAGTACCGACTGTGGATAAACGTTAAGGAAATTAGACAAACTGTTGGGTGTGTGGTGTGTCCCTTGATTGGCTGGTTCATCCCTTCGATCAATGTGGATATACCTGACAGAAGGTGAGCGGTTTCCTTCATCCGCCAGCTGGAGAAGCTGCTAATAAAAGCATAATATTATAAAGTAGGTATGCAATAAATTAGCGTTGCATAATATCACAGAAAGTATAACGTAGAAGTATACAAAAGTGATACCCTCACCCAGGCTGTTGGGTACCGCGGGTAGTGAGGTTCAGCCACCTCACTAGTGGGATGGACCTTCACGGGGGTTGTGGTTATCTGAGTTTGGCCTCAGCTGCTATTCGTAAATCCGGTTGACGGCTCTTCTTTCGGTGTCTGAAAGTTAAGTGCAGTTTCCGTGACCGGATGACGGCTCTTCTTTCGGTGTCTGAAAGTTGAGTGCTGTTTTTCTTGGTGTTACATGAGTAGTTAGTCTAGAATCAAACCAAGATGAATAAGAGCTGGCACTAGTACTGGTGTGAATGTAGATACAGGGTACCTACTCTTGCTTCTTTCTTTTTAGAAAGTTGAGGTGTGCTTTTGTATGCTGGGGGATCATCAGGATGAGGTTAAGTGTCCTCTTAAATAAAACATAGTGACTCAGCTGACTTCGGTTGGAATTTGTCACGCCGACAGTGTGGATAGATCCACCGTGAGATAAGGCTTAATTGCTAGGTGCTCACGTTAAATCTATACTACTTCTGTCTCAGTTTGTGATTATAACGTATGGCTGCTTTCTCAGTCTGTGATAATAGTTTACAGCTGCTACTCTCAGTCAAACATAGTTTATAACCTGTTATTGTTAAGAAACTATTGTCACATTTAGATTATATATCGTCGAGCTTAGATTGTAACCAGTTGTTGTTTAATATTGGCTATTCTATTGTAACCCAGGTGGAAGAACTCGATTTATACAAGAACTACATTGGCCAGACTGATAATGATGATAAAGAAACCTGAAAAACGTGCTAACTATCTATGGGAGATGCAACTTTGGAAAGAAAAATCCCCATTCTTACGTTTCTAAAACAATCAGGCTCTGATGGTGAGCTTACATGCACAACAAAGAAACTATTCACATAACTGTATCAGACATTGTCAAACAGAAGTTTCTATCAATAGGCCTAGTTTGGCCGATAAGGTCCAGGTATTCTTCGGTCAGTGATGACTGATTACCTCATCCACACACTTTCTTGTGGCTCTGCGAAACGAAATTAGTTGACTTACGCTTGACCCACATTGAAAAATATCGGACAAATTTCAACGGTCAGTTTACGATTTTTGAACAGAAGATTTGGCTCAAATGCAGCCCCCTGTTCTACTGACGTTATCAAGCAAATTGCATGGAACTGCAAGACATTCATGGTGCTCCGTCCCCGTGGCCGTCCGACAGTACACAAGAAGGACTCAATTCACGATCATCAACTTAGCATGAATATCAATACTTCACGAACCAGCTGGCCTGAGAAGAATATTAATCGGCTAAGCTCTTTGTGGTTTAAATTGTGTAACCCCCTTAATTTGACAACGATTCCGTTTCTGTCGAGAAGCCGATGTAGCCAAATAGAAAGGCAGATTCAGTGCAAATGGTTCGCTATGACAACCACCAAAACAAGATGTGAATTAACCGCCACGGAGCTGCGATTTGACCAATTGAACCCATTCTTGTATGGAATCGTAAAGGCGCCAACAATCTGGACTCAAGTCCGGTATAATCCAAGTAATCCGTGACCTACAAACATTCCTTCATGTCGCTCTCTTCTATCGATTTCAAAGTCCAAAGTGAAAACAAATTTATTTCCCGGAAATTCTTAAGGCAAACAAATTCTGTCAGAGCATCATAATTCTTAACATTCAAGCGCATTCCGTGCCTTCATTAAGCATTTGCTCTATCACATCAATTATGCAGCTTTAATAAGTCAACAACCAAAAAAAAAATAATCAACAATGCAACAAAATTACAAATGGCATGGCAAGACTTCGAATACTGCCAACCGAAGACAGTTTATCGATGTTCAAGAATGTATCGAAAAAGGGGTTCCGGAGGGGCGACAAACAACCGACTATTCTACAAAATGACAATGGCGCGACCGGCGGCGCACATGACACTCCATGTCAGGGCAAATAAATTACACCTCTCACCCGATCAAAAGCTGGCACACAGTCAGCTGAAGACAGAGGAAGGTGCACAGCACCAAAAGACACCCAACACAACAAACAACACAATGGATTACAATTAATAAACTTCTCATTAAAAATTTTAAAATATGGGGCAGTGCTACGCCTCCTGTCACTCGCTGTTCTGTTTTATCCCCCTCCTTCTCTCACTACCTCTCGCCTGTCGTGACTTGGACGGACACTGTATTTGGCCGACCTTTCATCTATGATTATCAATCTCGATGGGGTATTCGAGGGGAGAGGGGTAATTTCTTTGAAGTGTAACGAACAACAACTGCGCGCCGAACTCTCATCGAGGAAATAGCATTTTTCATGTCCTATTAATCCTGTCGAGTGTAACACACGCTGAGTGCAAATCAAATTGCTTTGCAGTAATTATTCCATCATCGTCAGAGTGTTGTTGGCTCGCGTTGCCATTGCAAGCCCCCCACTACCTCACACTCAGCTGTCACATCCCGGCCACGCCATATTGTTGTTCGTAGTCATCTTGAGAAGGTCATTAATTACCCTCAAGACTCACAGTTGAGCGATTCGAGGACGAACAGGCGTTCATTAAAGATGACATTCGGTACACAAAAAACTATATGCTCCACAGCCTCATTCCAAGATGGAAACGGGCGACCATGATGTGGGCCGTTTCGTTGGACCATTGCATGCGAGGTGTATGCGCAATTAGTGTGGCCCCAAATATATTTTATGCAGAATTCCGAACACGAGCCGCATTATGCTAAATTAATTTCTTTCAATTATAATTAATGTGGCAAATAAATCGAAGTCGCGGTTACGTCGACTTTTATCGTCTTTTGAAAAAACTAATGAAATTTCGACTTAATGGAGTTGTATGACATCCTGGAAGAGTGTTCTGTGTGTTCCACTCAAAAAGGCAAACACAAAACAAAATCCATTTCCAGCTAAGCATTCTGACCTAGTTTAAAGTGTCAACAAGAACTTTTCATTGTTCAGCGGAAGGATATCGATGTAACTTTGGTGGACCATTATAGGATCGACCTACCGCCGCAGACCGAACAAAGGTGAAGAATATCTTTTGAAAACTATTTGGTCTTTGGAATAACAAATAACTTTTTTTTCTTAACCCGATTGCGGTAGAAACTTTACACCGGAATAAATTCCAAGTTGGCCGCTTCACCAGTTTTATACACGTCACTAACTATAAAGTTCAAAAAGTCGATGGGGGGAGTGCCTGAAGCCAGTCAGCGAGCATTGTTACTATGTGTACCCTATCAACATTTTGCAAACAAAAAAAGTGTAAAAAGAAAAGGGTAGAATGCCATAAATCTCCCTCAAGTGTCGATACCTCTCCACCCATAACACAGAAACCGAATCCTGTATTCTGAATCCTGAATCCTATTATTATTATTATTATTTTCCTTATTCCCTCCGGTACTTTCTTTCACTTGGATAAAAGGAAAAATCAAGTTTGGACGAACAAGAAAAAAAAAACGGAACCAAATTTCCATTTCGGTTTCTCAAGGACCAAGGACCCACAACAGAAATAAATAATAAAAAAAAGAGAAAATAACAAACTAGAGAAGTGGACTTTGTCTTAAGCTAAAGGGTTGCTATTGGAATCTGATGGAAAACTGAACTTTGACATATTATTCTTGGGCAAGAATCTGTATATAGTCGAACAAGATCAGAACCGGCCACAAAAGAAATGCAAGGTATATCATCAGACAAGAAGAATTTCGGATCTTTTCGAACATTTTGAAGATTTGAAAATGAGGTAGGGAACCTACTTAAGTTGAATAGATGGATGACACATGATACTTTTATGCGGCAGGGGCCGCCAATATCAACATGGACTCGTGCCACTATCTCATGATAGTCAAATGACGAAAGTGGACATGTATTTCGTTCATACAATTCACATTCATCTTTTCTACTACACTAGTACCTACTTTCTGACTGAAATCGCCTCTTTAACTTCTATCGAATGTACTTACTAACTTAAGGTTGCGATACAGTCTAGGTCGGAACAGGAGCTCATCCAACAAGCAGCTCCAGCTAGCTCGGTCCCTAGTCAAGTAGTCAGCAATTTCCTCTACCACCTTTGTGCTGCGCTTTAGTCGCTCGAAGGCTCTACGGGCCGGAGCATTATTTTTCATTCGCTCTGCATGACCTAACCACCTAAGCCGTTTGATCTTTACTTTTCTGGCTAGCAGTTGCCCGTAGCTTAGTTGTTAGGTGAGTTGGCTGCTAAGCAGAACGTCGTGTGTTCGAGTCCTACTCCTGTCCATAAAGTTTTTATTTCATCTTTCACGGGTACTGCCTCTTGCGAAGACCTGACAAAACTTCCAAGAGTATCAATCTGTCATGAATAAGTTCTTCTTAACTTTGCCGTTCGGAATCGGCGTTAAATTGTAGGTCCCCCCAATTTTACACACGCACTCAGAGAATTGTTGATGACAGTAAGCCAATTAGACCTTGGCTCTTCAAGAGCTGTCGCGCCACTATATTTAATTTATTTATTTCTGGCTAGGTAGTACAGCACGTACAGTTTTGACGGGTTAAATCTACGTCTCCATTCTCCATTTATGCCGTACTTACTTACTTAACCAGCTCCCAATCTATGAAGGACCTCAGCCTGAGACACTGCAGCCTTCCATCGAGAACAGACACTCTCCAGTCGCCAAAACCAAGCGCTCTGGCATCCGCAGTCAACTGGTACTTGTACCGTAGGTTAAGTCTTCCTTGTCGATGAGAAGACTTTCGCTAGGGTAATACTTCATTGGTGGTTGGTTCCAAAGGTAGGTGAAGTCCCTAACTACCTTGAAATTGCTGCTACCAACAGTGTCGTTTTGCCCTAGGCGGTGGACAGATGTTCTTATTTTAGTTGATAGCACTTTGTTTTGTCCTCGTTCACTTTAAGACCAATGAGCTTCGCCTGTTCTTCAATCGCTGTGAAGGCTTCAAAACTTATGATTTTTTCTCAATCAAATCGGACTGAAGCTGGAAGCAATTGGAGGTTCAATGGAAGGATCTTGGAAGTGACTAAAGAACATAAATATCTTGCAGTAAACATTAGCCCATCGCTGAATTTTAGTAAGCACCTAGTCGAAAAATCCAAAACCTCTTCAAAAAGTCTCATAAACCTAACATGGAGAAAGATTATTGCAAACGATCACATAAATTTGTCGACTAAATATCAAATCTTCAATTCAGTTGTGAAGTCAACTCTGTGTTATGCAGCTCAAGTTTGGGGAATGGATGAGTATGAGGAAACTGAGAAGCTTCAGAGGAATTTCATCAACAAAATTTGCAATCTACCAATCAACACTCCGAATTATGCGAAATACTTAGAAACCGGCCTGCCAAAGATATACAAGTACCCTAAAAGGCTAAAACTACAAGCTGATTACCTAATTAAAGTCTTAGGTTTTCGAGATGTGCGCTTGAGCAAAATCCTGCTGCTATACGAAGTAAGAAACAAGGACTGGTGGTATGCTAAATGGCAACGAATCGCCGCTTCAGTTGGTGAAGATATACAATTCAATCCAAACAACATTATAAACTTAAAGGAAAGTCTGTACAGAATTATTCAGCTAAATGAAGACGCAATGCGAAATTCAATCCTAACATCGGCTACTGAATCAGAAAGCCGAATTCTATATAGTCAGTTGCAATTTAATCTGAGTACCAATAATTATTTTCATGATCCTCTATGTCCCAAAGACATTTCTCTGATATTCAAAGCGAGGTGCGAATATTATGTCTCAACGGTCGACCGTACAATGGGATTTTCAATCAATTCTGTTCTGTATGCAACACTAGAGCCAAGGAAGATTGCTTCCACTCTATAAGTGTATCCAATTTTTAGACACACCAGATTCGGGTATTTTGGAAAATTCTCTCTGACAATGCAAGAAATAGTACAAATATTGAATGGACCAAACTGGACAAAACTTATCAATTACCTGAAGGAAATTATCAGATTTAGAAAATTACTTATTACGGAATATGATTAATCTTTGTTAAAAATCTAAAAATCAAAAATCAGTGAAAACTGAGTTTCATTTATAAAGTAAATATATGTGCATTGCATTTGCATATGTATTTATTATAAATCAATAAGACAAATTAAAGTTGCGAATCGAGCTGACGACAAAGCCAAAGCTTTTAAATTCCTAAAGAAAACTTTCACTGTAAATTATGAATTGTAAATAAATGAACTGCTTACTTACTTACTTACTTACTTACACGGCTCTTTGGCAGCGACCGATGATGTCAATGTCGTCCGCATAGCCTAGGAGCTGGCTGGGTTTGTTGAAGATAATGTTTTCCGTGATCATACCTGCCTTGCGCACTATCTGCTCCAGGACTATGTTCTAGAAATCACATAACAGCGGATCTCCTTGTCTAAACCCGGCGCATATGTTTGAAAAAACTCAGATTAGGTATTCCCCATTTGCACACCGCATAGCGTTTTGTTTAGCGTCATTTCGGATCAGTTTGTTCTGGATCCCGTATTCAGACATCGCCATCATAAGGTCAATGCTATCATAAGCAGCTTTGAAGTCGATGGTGAGTTTCGACTTGAAATTCGTTGGTCTTTTCCAGAATTTGCCTCAGTGTGAATATTTGGTCCATCGTTATTCTGCCTGGCTTAAAGCCACACTGGTACGTATCGATTATAGTGTTGCAGAAAACTTTAAGACACACACAGTTCATTGGATACGATTTTGTATGCAACATAAAGCTGGTATATGCCTCGCTAGTTTTTGCATGACATAGGATCCCCTTTTTTGCAGATGGGGCATATGGGGGTTATAGACCAGTGAGTGGGCATGCATTCTTCTTCCCAAATTTTGTTGATGACTTGGTGCATGCGGTTCATCAAAACACCTCCTCCATATTTAAAGAGTTCTGCAGGCATGTCATCCGACTCAGTGGACATTTGGATTCAATTTATGCGTATGGGACCAAAAATCACTAGGAACAGCCCCAAGATGTTCTCAAGGTACATTCCATGTGTCTGCACAATACACATTGCTCGAGAGAGAACTTTACCATTGAATTGCCTTCAAAGTCCGAAGCAGCTATCAGCAAGAGTGATTATTTGCTTGATTTCAGCACTGGTGTCGTTGTCCTGGGCAGACAAAATTCTTCGAATTAGTATTACTGGTTATTTTCTATCTTATAAAATTCCGACCATTTTTGATTTTGAAAATTTGCGTCCTAGTTGCTACCAGGGGCCTTCGGCCTTGGTACTTACTGATACACGGTTATTGGTACGGCCTGTCGTCACCATGTCCATCGAATTATTGGCTTCTACAGACAAATTTACAATCCTGGGGCAAAGGGCAGCTGGCCCGGAAAGTCCCCTGCAGTACAATAATTCCCTTTAAGAGAAAGCGCAGTAGACCAAGTTTGCCCTTAACGGATTATGTTGACCAGGAAGACCGACGACGCCTTGAAGTGCAAGGCTTATTCTATCAAAAATCGGGATACACTGAAGAACTTGCTGAGAAGGCCAGGACTCGATCCCAGTTGTGGTGCAGACGTATGAAGAAACTTCATCGGCTAGGCTGAGTATGATGTAATGATGATGAAGTGAACAACACGTTCAATTGCTGCAAACGCCGGGAAATCGATGAACTTGGATCATCAGCAACACTTCAATAACGATGATGCACATGCCTTACGACATCAGTGAAGTTCCCAGCCCTGAAATGGACTCAGAGCTGTCGAGACTACTCTACAATCGTCATCAGGGTTCCAACGAAAGCTTCGATGACTTCTCCTTGCGGTGCAACAACTCAATGGTCGCTTCAGCATTTCGTAAACGGATTCGGATCATCGATCCTCTCAAGAATAACATCCGGAAGCAGATGCGACTACTGCTGATCACCATCGAGACATATTCTCTAGCCGACATGGTCCTCGTGTGCCGCAAGGTAGAGAAGTACCTACAGGATCGCGAAACCACGTTTCATAAAATCAGCTTTGGGCCTGCAGTTCAACATGTTCCCGTCGCGATCGCGTCGTATTGCCATCTTTGAACTTGTTGCCGAGGACCTACATGAAGACGACTGTCGTCTCCCGGACATCGTAGCCTTCCACTCTAAAATAGTAAAACAGGGGATGATCAGGGGTTTTGACCGCCCTAGGCTTATTCTCTGGACGCGCCCCCTCCAGGTCTAAGAAAAAATAAATTGTTTATGACTTCGTCAGCTTTCAATATTAAAAAAAAAACAGGTCTCCAACCGATTGGTATATATAGTATAATATTAATAAGAACAAAAAATCTTTTAAAAAAAGCAGTTTTCGAAAATATACATTCATACATATTTATTATGAAAAATTATAATTTATTAAAAAAATAAAAATTAATTATTGCAAAAATAGTTATTTATAGGTATCGGTAATATTAATAAAAAAAAAACTAAAAATGCATTCAAAAAAGTATCACAAAAATAGGATGATATAAATTATTAGGCGCCGTTATAGCTATCAGAAAAATCCATCAGAAAAAATTGGAACAGTGAAAACTTGAAACATTTTTCTGATGAGTGTTTATAGCAACCAAGAATTTTGTGTCAGAAATCCTGCTGCACGCTTTATTTTATGACATCAGAATTTTTTTTTCCATCAGAAAAAAATTTTCTGATGTAATCGGAACAGAAAAAAATGGAAACACATCAGAAAAACGAAATGGAACATTTTTGAAGTTTTTACAATCAGCTGTTTCAATTTTCTGAAATCTCATCAGAACAAAATTTAAATTCAATTTTCTAATTAAATTCGGTCAAAAATATTTTAATTCTTTTTGAAAAAAATATTTCAAATAAATATCCGTCGAATTGCATAAATATTTCATTCAAATGAAGTTCTAGAGTAGTCAAATTTGGAAAAGAATTTTTTTTCTGATCCGTTTTTCTGATAGCTATAACCGGCCCCTTAATGAATATAATATAAATAAATAAAAATAAATCAATTAAAAATAAAGAAAAATAACAAATGGTTAAAAAAATAATAATTTATTTATTGCAAAAAATAGTTATAAATTATTAATTAAAAGATAAGAATTCAATATCGAACATTTTTTCGTCACGCAAAGTATCTAGATAGGTATTTAATGTCTCATAAAGAGTAACAACATCAGTCACATCAATAGAACTCGCTTGAAGCTGTGCATTTACTATTTGAAACTTTGTAAGCACAGAGTTCCAAAAGCACAACATGATTGTAAGAGAAATGAAAAACTTCAGTCAGCGCTCTTATAGATTTCCGAAACAAAATATTTTTTTTTTTAAGTTACTGGCGTAACGTGTACAATGGTTGGCACCCCTAATTTTTGTACTAATTATTGGCAAATTATGTTTTTTCATAACTTCAATTAATTTTCTACAATTCTGCATTTTTATCTAAGATTTATTTTACTCTCAGTTTTTTTTTGTAAGTAAAAAAGTAAAGTCGTTCTAAATTCGTGAAAAAAGTGCTAAAAATACAGTGTTTCTGCTAAGGTGGCTCAATTTTGAAACCGTCCGTTTTTCAATTTTTTTTTTTTGAGTTTTTAGATGAATATTTTTTTTTTAATATAACAATATAATAAATTAAATATTTTTAATTTTATTTTTGTGAAAAAAAATTGTTTAAATTGTTAAAATAGGGGTGCCAATAATTGGTCCCATAAAAAATTGTGGTTTAATTATTGGCAGGGGGGTGCCAATCATTCGTGCTTTGGGACATCATTTATTGGCACTGCTAATAATTGTACTTTAAGGACTGCCAATCATTGTACCCCGTATCAGTTATAAATTTCAGTTTTCACAATGGGGCAAAAAAGGCACAATTATGGAGAAGAAAACGATCAGCAAGCTTTAATAAGCTAATAATATTATATTTATTTTAATTTTTTTAACTTCTTACCAAAGTTTATTGTAATGGGTTGATTTTGTAACTCCCCAGTTTTTGCATATTTTCATGTTTCAAGTTCACCCATGTTAATATGTGCTGTGCATTCTGCATACGCACGTTTGTTTTGCCTCCAATATCTCATAAACCACTTATGGTACTACTTATAATTAATCAATTCTTGTATATAGCTATATTTTTTTTTAATTGCGTTGAATGAAGTGTTTTTGTTATAATTAACTGTTTTTTTTTAACTTAATTTTGATAAAAATAGCTAGCTATGTCGAAAAATAATGCTATTTCTCTAATTCTTAAGGGTGCCAATGATTGTGCCTTTTCGCAGTCTTTTCCTATTTTGATGTTTTTATAAGATTCTTTGTTTATTTAACATTTTTTATGATATTATTCTAGTTAGAAATTCTTTAAGCTTTAATTTGATATACAAAACATATAACTCAATTCAATTCCCAATTTAAAGTGAAAAATGCTTAGGGGTGCCAACCATTGTACCCGTTACGCGCAAAAACGTAGTTCGAGGAAAAAAGTGGATTTTTGTTTAAATTTTTTATCGATTTATATTTTATCTTCTTAAGTAAGGAATCTGTACCCATGTTATGTAACTTATTCTCAAATCAATAAAATCATGCGAGAAACAGTGTGAACAGAGCGTAACTCATTTGTTCTGTATGAGTTATGACATAATTTCTTTCGTTTTTTCGTTTCTCGACTCGAAAAGTTTTCGACTGATTGTGAGTTACAGAACAGATAGTAAATACAACAGCGTCATCTGGTGAGAAAATCCAGTCCTTGCACAAAAAACATCACGGGATAAAGATTTCAATGCCACAATCTGTGTTTGTGTGTTGAAAAAAGAAAAACTGATACAGACTGGGTGCGTTCACTTTCTGAATGCATTGGCTATCTCAGATAACGAGAAAAACATACATCTTGTTTTAAATGAACGAAAATCTCGAATTAATTATAATATGAACTTCACTTTGTAGTCAGTTGTGTCGTTATTAAAAAAAACTTGTATGTATTTGAAATAAGAATGTATGATGACAGTGAATATACGATTCCCCGCCAGCGCCCTCGAAATCCTCACGCCCAAGGCTGCAGCCTAATTAGCCTATGGGCTAATCAGCCCCTGTAGTAAAAGGAAACTCGCACTTAAACCTGCTCGGGGGAATAGCTCTCCGGAGAAAAGCACGGAGACACAGTTATTTCACCAACCTCCATCATCAACAGCACCGACCAGACCGCTCCAGCCCTTAAAGATGACCAATCTCTACCTTCGGTCCATTTATCAAGATTCTGCAACGACCAGCCCCGACAGAACAACCCACCCCTTCCTCCAATCCTAAGATTGGAGGGCGCCGGACTTTACGACCTTGAAAAGGGAAAAAAGTTTGGCTTTACAGGAGAAGCGATAAATCGGTTCATCATGGTCACTAAAGAAGTTTACGCAATCAGCTCCTACAACAAAACCACCCATCAACAGTCCAA
Organism: Sphaerophoria taeniata; assembly: GCA_943590905.1. Taxonomy (NCBI): domain Eukaryota; kingdom Metazoa; phylum Arthropoda; class Insecta; order Diptera; family Syrphidae; genus Sphaerophoria; species Sphaerophoria taeniata. The sequence continues at coordinate 270,205,335 of OX016540.1, forward strand.
GACCTGTGAAGATATGTGGGAGTTCCTAATTTTTAAGGACGTTTTTTCCTCAAAGCTAATCCAAGCAGATTCAAGCATTTCTTACCAAAAAATATGCGCGAATTCCTGCGACACCTTACTTCCACATTTGCTGGTGTACCGAACGCCCTTTCCAAGAAGGCAAAAAAAATATTTGCAAACAATTTCTAATGACATGTTATCGGATATTGATCGTCCTTCTTTTTTGGCAACAACGCAACGCATCACAGGATATTCAAAAACACACAATTCTAGGATCGTGGTGTTGTTAGCATAAAATGTTCCTCCTCGGGTTCCCTTCGGTATCATAGAGTGTGTGCCACAGCAGAGCGTAGCGCCGCTGTAAGACAATTTGTGCTAAGGATATGTTCCGGAATACATTATGGCATTCAAAAGCGAGCAAGGGCATGCTCGTCCTGGTCGTTGGCTCTGGCAGTTACCCAGACTTTATAGATGCTGATGGTGAAATGGTGATTTATGCGTTTTGATTTGCCTACGCTTCTGCCATGGCATTTTCGTTTTGTTTGTTTCCAAAGTGCGAGTGCGAATTCCAAAGCGAAAAACTGCCCCTTCGCACCGTTCCGTTCCTCGGCTGAAAATTGAAAGCGCGAAGGGTCTCGAGATTGAATTTTTATTAGGAATCTTATTTATGGGCATGTGTCCTTTTTTTTCGGTGCCTCGCCATGCCTCCCACCCACCGTCATCAGCGGCAGTGTGATGCTGATGACTGTTTGCATTGTATACTTCATCTCCGGGCTTTGTTGACGTTTCTTAAAGTGGGTGGGCAGAAAGTGGCAGCCAAGCTGGAATTTGCGTGCCTGCGCACAGCACCCACATATGGTCGGGTCGGTGCTGTCGCTCGATTGGTATGGTGGCGCGAATTCCATGTCGCCTCGCGCGACGCATAATGTAAAGTGTGACGCGATGTTAATCACCTGAATGAGTGCAAGATGAAGAACTACACTCTGCTGACAGTGACAAATCCACATTTGGCGACTGTCATTCTCGTCGCGAAATGTATCCTGTTGTGTTTTGACTATGTTCTCTGCCTTGTGTCTGGAGCTCTATAACAATCGGACTACGGGACTTTGCTCAAGTCTGTGGCTTGTTATATCGCCATCACGAAAAGCAAAAGATTTTGGCGCGTTTCGGTTGAGTGTAGGCCCCATGGCCCATGGGGAATTGCATATATATGATAAATACCCCAGAGTTCGAGGTGATCCCATTAATCTTTCAAGTTGTGGCGCGTTAATTGCCACCGTGGCACCGTACACTCTCTGTTGCCATAAACACACATGCCCATCATTTGTACGCGCGAGTGTAAGAGGTTTCGGATTCTCGTGGACTGGTGTGTCAAAATATTTGCCCAATATACAAGTCTGTAGGAATTCATATAGCTAGAGTCAAAGAAGTGGCTTGGGGTAGACAACAGATGCCTTCGCAGTTTTTGTTCCTTAATTTGAAAATGGATATTCGCGTAGATTACTCAGAGCATGAGTTATAATTAGGATAAGGTTTATTGGTGTCTCCTCTATGGAGTGCGATTATTGTTGGAAGGAAAAAAACAAACAAACAAAATTAATGACTGATGGAAATATTTGAATATCTTGTTTGGTTTGCGGTTTTGAATGCGAAATTGCAACTTTGAATGTGATTTAGGGGAATGAGTCATGGGGTTGATTTGTGTGGAGAGGTGGATGACTTTTTCGAAATGTGTTAATCGCCGGAGGAATGACTTGTTTCGGAAGTTGAAGGAGATCACGACATTCACTTCAAGATTTTATGTCTTCTGTCATCTATTTTCTTGTAATGAAATTATTGTGCTCTCATCATCTAAATTTTCAGGTGTTTTCCTGAATTTACCAGCATTCCGGTTTGGGGTCGAAGCAGTATCATGCTGCTGGTTTGTCATCCTTTCGTTCAAAGTGACTAAGCCACCTCAGTAGTTTAACCTTGAAGATGAGGAGTTTTGCATATCCCGTGGAGGTCGCTTATAAATCTGCTGGACGCAAACCTATCAAAGCACAAACGCTGTTAAGAAGGTCTCTTGTTTCAGTATCGGGCTCTTGCCAACTTTTTTCGATCTCGTGTATACTTCAATATTGAATGGTTCGTGCTTGACAGCGTAATAAGTGTCGTCTTCAACATGGCCTTATAATCCTTGGAGCCCCCCCTTAACTCTCTGATTAAGTTTTCTTTTAAAGTTTCATTCCTGTTATAGCATTCTTTGAATTGTTCTTTTTAATGCATTTCTACTCTCTTTTTTATGCAAAGCATACTCTTCTCGAATCTTCAAGGTTTTGCTGAAGGTACTTAACCTGGTTAGCTCTAGAAGTCTTGACACAACCTAAAGTATAAGGTACATAAAAAGATGCGTCAGTATTAAGCCTTGAGCCCAGAATTGAGACTTTCTACGCAAGTTGTGGTGTGGAAACTTGATATCACCAGATATGTTGAATTTGGGCTTACCAAGATCTCGATCTCTCACACTGGTGTATAGTCAGGCAATCTATATGAACTGAATGATAAATCTTTTAAACTGTCATGCCTATCGACAAGTTTAATCAATCAATTGTAATTTTTGTCATTTCTGTTAGCCCCAAACCCCGTGGTAGAACTCTTTGTCACCGGATGTCTGAGACATATGCTCTTGCATCTGCAGTTGCTTGGTTGATGTGTATACCTGAGGTTCAATTTTCCTGTCTGTGTGGAATCTATGGGCTTAGAAACGATGAATTTCTTGGTTACAGCAATGCTCTAAATTTTCGTCCACTGTTCGTCCACTGTTCTAGCCCTCTATTCGCCTTCCTATCATAAGGAACCAAGTATCCTAAAAAGATTCAGTATGAGTTATGAATGTCTCAGAATGTCTGAGCATTGTCATCAGTAGCTCATGTCATGATGATGAAAACTGTCTTATACAACGCTGAAGTCAACAAAAAGATGATGGGATTGATTTGAAATTATGAATCCTCCTTCATTGATAAACACAGGATACTAGTCTCTCAGCCATTATCTGCTGAACTTATAAGGGCGGATGCTGCACTCTCAAAAGAAGCAACAATGCAAATACTACGCTACTGTCAAATTCCCTTGGGTTCTCGTCGGAAGACGAGTTACTTGCCTCAAGCAAAGAGACAGTGTTAAGAGGAGCTGAAGCTAGCAACAGTAAGGCGATACCATCAGTAGCACCTGCTGCCGTTAGCAGGGTCGACGTTAAAAAAAGGGCAGCTCAGAAAAGCAATTTGGACGCTAACACAGGCAGCATCAGCGACAGCAAACCTAAGCGTATACCGTATACATAAGTCCAGTAATACGGTGACAAAAGTGCCCTGTTCATTCTCAGCAAAAATGCTAAAAATGAACAGGAAGGCATTACATCTGATAAATGTCGGGAGGATAAGGATAAACACACCAACATCGAATCATAGAAGAAATCTCTCGTGAGCACAACTTAGTGCGAAGGTGGGCAAGTTTCAAAGCGCAAAAGGTCTCAAGATGAGACTGCTCACTCTTCAAGCTCAAACGAGGACTCCCAGAGAAAGACAGGAGAAATCTGTCACTGGTGGCCAGGCGGCGCACACCTTGAGCGAGATCGTCAGGGATGATCTCCAGTTCAGGTGGCAATAGCTAACCAGTTATCTACGAACGGGAATTTCGTTGCAGCCAATTGGCCAGCTATTGAAGCCAAGTTGCAGGACTTGGTGATGGAGCATATTCTCGAAGGGCACGGGGGGCCTTCTCTATCCTTCAACTTTTGGGAAACAGTGCGAGGTTTCCGGGTAAACAAATGCTGCGGTAGGTTTTCGAAGTATTTCCTGGCTATATGCATCGCAAAGATTAGTTACGCTTGGGTCCTAGAACTTCTAAAGCACTCATGTGGTTGCTCAAATTGAATGTAGAGAGTCTTCGAAAGTGCTCAAAAGTCAAAATCCCGAGGTCGATATGGAGGATTGGTCGGTCATCAAGATTGATGGCGAAGACAAGTCTCAAACGTAACTCTTTCTCAAAATCACCGAAAACGGTAAGAAGGCAATTGACAAAAAGAACGGGCCGACTCTGATAAACGCTTCAATCTTCAAATCCTTCTGCGACAGAAGGATACTGACACTGGCATTGTCCAAGAATCATGGGTCAACAATCAAAGAGTCCTTAGTTTCAGCGCAGTTGATTCATTTTTTTGATACAAAAATGCTACAACGACAAATGAGTGAGGAAGACAGACTGCGAAAAGGTGTTCTACGTTGGCGTGGTAGACGTAGGTATACTCTCTTTTTAACAGTGCAACCGAAATTGTGCTCGATGTCATTTCCTCTTTAAGTAAAGAAGTGGTAGAATGCAACCCCTCTCCATCAAACTCAATCAAATTAATTTATTCACTTTAAGGTGAACCTTCTTTGACTCAGGGTAACACATTGAGAGCTAGCAAAACGTTGCTTAGTCATTAGAGCAGAGAAGACGCAATTATATGAAATAAAGTTCGCATTCCAGTTAATTATGTATGAAAATAAAAAAATAATTTCTTTTCAACCCTTTCGCTCAATTCCAAACAATATCATCATCTCACAGACCCACACATATGACACTTCTCCCATGCGCCCTACAAAAGCCCTCACTACCAATTCTCTAACTCTCGCATAAGGAGTCAATGAAATTCAATTTACAAACGCGACTACATTCAATAATGCCCCTGAATTCTCTATGAAAACATCACAAATTACAGAACATATGGTGCCAATGAGTTTGCGACTTTCACGCTCCTGAATCCTGGCAATAACCCATTACACACATGGGCTTCAAAACACACACAAACTTTACACGTGTTGGAAGGATCTCTACTCTCGCAGAAGGAAAAAAAGCAAAAAAAACTCTTCTCGTATGTTATGGAGCAAAGCAAGCAAAGAGCTTAGCTCAGGTGACACCAACAATATCGTACAGAGAGCTTCGCACCGCCTGGGAGTCATAAATCAAAATGGCTACACGGGGGCCCAACCCTTTACTTTCAAACGAAGATTCCTTTCGCTTTCCAATTCGCACTGTATGCGAAGTGAATTCGAGGCAAACACTCTTTCACTCCTGACTCAAGCCATCTGTGAAAACTCGCAGCGGAAAATGATTTGTAGCTGCAGCGAACCGAAATTGCAATTTAAAGACTCATTCGAAGGAAATTCGATTGGTTTGGGGTCGGTACCGGAGCGTCTTCTCGGTCAAAATGCAAACCTTAATCCATTGATGATGAATTCTATGGAAAAAGGGTCAAGAAATTCTTCATCCTTTAGCTCGATGACGACGCGATATGGGCTATCAGAAAGCAAAATCATCATCAAGGGAATCCAATTACTTTCTGAAGGGATGTTATTGAGTTGTAATCACCAGGAATAGAGCACAAAAGGCGACACACATTTACAAGACAATAAATTCTCGAAGAAATGAGCAAGGACCATAAAGAACAGAACATGAACCCTCCTGCTGGGCCCCAGAGCTGTTCGAATTTGTTGTTGTGTTCGACCAACCAACCGAGATGGAACTCGCTATCGCTATGAATATTCACTCGAACTCATCTGGAACGAAAGGGTTGACGATGATGTCTTTGGTGTGAGATGCGAGAAACCGAGGCTTTATACAACTTTTTTCTTTGTGTCCAAAGAAATGGTGAAAAAGAGGAAGGCACCACTGTGCGTTACTAATCGAGGGATATTATTACAATTATAATTTCCAGTCGACAGGATATGTTGAGCTGAAAGGAAACAAGTGCCAAATGAGCGAGCAGAGTAACAAGAAGGGGTATTGGGGTCTGGTCACAGCGAGAAATGGCAAATAATACTTTGTAAAACAGGTGTGCCTGTAGCTGTTATGGCGAAGAATCATGCCAGAGGATGGTAATAATTAGAAAATTTAATTTGAAATCGGGGAACATTCCGGATCTGGTCTGGAGACAGATATGTTCCGTCTGGCAATTTTCGAAATTGTCTTTCAGATCTGTGAATTTAATTAGATGACATTTTTTGAAAGGAGTGGAGGGGGGTGGAAAATATTGGACAGGCAGTTAAGAGCGGAAAATACAAACTAGACAGGCATCTTTTTTAAGTAACATAATTGGTGTTTTCTTATTGGCAATACGGACAATTCCTAAAGGCAGGTTCTTCAAGATCTCTTATGATGATTTAGAACAACAACTGGTGTTTCATCGCCAATATAATTGGCCCCAAGGAAGAACTGTTACCCTTCTTCTGCATCTCACCTGTTAACCAGACTGAGAGTCTTGCAAGTAGTTGTTGCACCTTTCCAACGACGCCACTCAGTTTCGTACGCCACTGCTTCGGGCTTTTACGTCAAACTTCTAGAACGATAATTCTGGCTGATAAGACATAGTTTGCAATGTTGTCCTCTGGCCGGTTTCCGGATCCACTGATACACACGAGAAGAAAAGTAATAGTCCGAGCAATAGACTTCAGACTACTGAGAGGAGATAGCCACCACTTGGAAAAGGCTAAAACCGTCACAGGGCTGCATTATACCGAAATATTTATCAAATTGAAGAAAAAGTGGTTCCACTTACGGTTCTACGAGCTCCACGACAAGACGTACGAACAAAGCCCTAGCTATGGCATTAAAATTGTCCTTGGAAATTGGAGGAATAATCGGACGACATACCTACATAGCCTACATCACACCACCTGCAATAACGGATTTAGGCTAATCGACTTCGCTGCGGACCGAGACGTTATGGTAGCAAGTACGCGATTCCCATTCCCACATCTCGATATCAACAAGAGGCATGGAAATTTCAACCAGATGGATCATAATGCAATCGACGCTCGACACTTCTCTAGCATGCAAGATGTCCTCACATTCCGTGGTGCCAACATTGACTAGGACCACTACCTTGTTGTAGCCAAGGTACGAATGCGGATATCCCGATCAAGGCCAACGCGTAAAATTCCACAGCGAAACCCCTGCTTTGTTGATGAGTGCCGGCGAGCACATGCAGCTAAAAAAGAAGCATACAAAGCGGCGCTTAAAGCGGGGTTGCAAAGAAGGACTCGAGTCACTCGCAGGCTCTACGAACAGAAAACGAGAGATGAGCACAAATATCTCAGAAAGAAAAAAGGGAGGATGAGAAGCTGATGATATAGAAGGATGGCAAACCAGGAACGAGCTTCCAAAGTTTTACAAAAAGGTAAAAGGAACCACCATGGGTTTTACACCCAACCACCATGGGAACATCGTAGTGGAACCAGAGTTAGTGCTGAGATGAGGATATAGAAAGACCACTTTGCCAAGCTGTATAATGGAATGGAGATGACGAGCAAAATTAAAATAGGTATACAGAACCGTTAAATTTGGGTGGAGCAGACCACCAATTCCACCACAAAGGGAACGTCAACATCGTATGCCCGATCCCCAAGGAAGGAGATCCCCTGAACTGCACCAACTACAGAGGTATAAGTCAACTAAACATCACCTACAAGATCTTGTCTGCCGTGCTGTGTGAACGTTTGAAGCCTTCCGTCAACAACCTGATAGATCCTTATCAGTCTGGTTTCAGACCCGGAAAGTCCACAATCGATCAAATATTCACAGATCTTGGAGAAGACCCAGCAACTTCAAATCGATACCTATAACCTTTTCATCGATTTCAAGGCAGCGTAAGACAGCGTGTATATAGAGACCAACTATAGCAATATAGCATCCTCGATGTAAGATAACAATATAAAATTCACGCTGTTCCATCATGGTCGGGAAAAATCTAATGGATGCTTTTGAATTTTGATGTCAAAAAGGTTTTCGTTATTGTTTGAAAAAAAGGTTTTCGGACAAAGCAATGCGCTGTCATCATTTTTGAAAAGATTGTGCAAAACTTCAACGTCAACACCAGAGGCACAGTCTTTCATGAGCCAGCCCAGCTCATAGGATTAAGGATACGCAGACTATATTGACAATATTTGAAGAACACACCGTGGTGTCAGTGGAGCGTTCGTGATCCGGACAAGACCAAATTAATGCTGTCAACAAGAAAGGACACCCAACATCGACCGACGTCTTGGAGCCAACGTCAGTATAGACGGATTTATCTTCAAGGTAGTTAAGGACTTTGTCTACCTTGCATCCGCTTTAAACTCAGACAACTACACCAGCGCTTCTTTCGACTTTAGAAGGTAATTGAGTGGTAAAGTCCTCTTTCGAGCAACTAAAGTGTCACTGTACAAAACCCTCATCATCCCGGTTCTAATGTATGGTGCAGAGATATGGAATGGACCATGATAACACCGGATGAAAACGCTTTGATCTGCGTTGAGAGAAAAATTCTTCGTGTGATTTTTGGTCCAGTCTGCATAAATGGAGAATGGAGACGAAGATTCAATCAAGAACTGTACGAGCTGTTCAGCGACACTGACCTAGACAAAAAAGTTAAGGTCCAACAACTCATAAGAAGGCTGGGTCATGTAGAGCGAATAGAAAGTAATGCGCCGGCCCGTAGAGTCTTCGAATCCAACCCGGGAAGACGTCGCTGAAGAGGAAGACCGCGACAAAGGTGGAGAACACAGGTAGAAAGGACCTGAACCAACTTGGCGTGCGAAACTTGAGAAAGCTGGGTGGAAACACTTGTTGGATGAGGCCCTGGACTGTAGCGTGACCAGAAGTAGGTAAGTACGTACTTGGTGAAGAAACAAGTGCTCTACCATGATAACTCACGCACTAACACCCTAGCCATATTCGTGGCCAAATTGGTCGAATTGGGTTAAGATTTTTTCTCCAAACTTGAAAGGTCACTCGCCACGCAGCCGCAGAAATTTTAGTCGAAGGAAGAGGTCATCGCCACCGGCTTACTTTGCAGACTTCGAGTAAACGGGTCAAGAAACTTGCAGAGTCTCTCGGTCAAGTCTACCGAGTTAAAATTGTGATGCTTAATTTACTCAGGCTGGGGTATACTCGCCGGAGTCCAGGGTCTGTCTGAGGAAAGCACGAAAACTCAGAAAAAGAAAAACACCAAACTCTCTCCAATTAGACTTCAACTCTTCTTTATTGAAACAATTCAACTTAAACTACAATGTACATATGAATGTTTCTTTACGTATACTCTTAAAATTAGCCTTATGAATACGCTAGTGCCACGGCCTCAAAGGGAGGGGGATTCTCGGAAGGAGAAAAAAATGTAACCTATCGCCACAGCCTCGAAGTGAGAGGGAATTCTCAGAAGGAGGTAATTTGCCACGGCCTCAGAATGAGGGGGATTCTCGGAAGGAGGGGAAATCTATCTATTGCCACGGCCTCGAAGTGAGGGGGATTCTCGGAAGGAGGGAAACTATAACTTATCGCCTCGGCCTCGAAGTAAGGGGGACTCTCAGAAGGAGGTAATTGCCACGGCCTCAGAATGAGGGGGATTCTCGGAAGGAGGGAAAATCTAGTCTATCGCCACGGCCTCGAACCTCGAAGTGAGGGGGATTCTCGGAAGGAGGGGAACTAAACTCAATATAATCTCGACCAATATTTAATACCAAAATTAGGAACAATGCTAATTGCCCTATGAACTGTAAACTGCTATCCAAAAAGTAGCGGTGGGAGAACAAAATAAAATGCTTCTCAACTTACATACTAAACTTTCCTTCTACTTAATAACTATTAGGTAAAAACTAGTTGTGAATCATATAATAACAAAAGAACTGAAAAAATACATAATAGTCTATGGTGCTGTTTATTGAGGTAAATTATAGTCCGGGCGGTAAGGTTGCTTGTGGTTGTATAGTCCGGGCGGTACGGTTGATTATTTTTGTTTACGGTTGCTTGTTGATTAGTTCGGGTGGTACGGTTGATTATTCTCATAATATTCCGGGTGTCCAGAGTTGTATTTATTCTATTTTTCGGTCGGAGAGGTGTGAAGTGTGACGCTTCGTTACAAAATGACTACATAAAAGGAAATAGAAATCGCAACTTTTTCTGTTATTATTTTATATTTATAGGGTTAGAAGGTTCTTACCGGACCATACTAGTAGTGCTGTCATGACGATTTTAAAGTTGGTCAATATATCGGCTGCTGGTTAGTTCGACCTCTCATTTGCTATGACAATTTTGAATGGTTTTATTTGAATTTTTTTAAGAGCCATTGCAGTCATCATGAATTTAATTTCCAAACTCCACTGTTCTCCTTTCCAGTTCTGGAATTCTAGTATTATAAATAACTCACAAGGTTGGACGCCTGAAAATAATTTTGCTTACACCAAAATAACAAATTTAACATGTCCAAAACTTGATTTTTCCATTTGACTTTTGTTCTAAATCAAATTTAAACAAAAAATCCCCCTCTCATCCCCAAATAGCAACATCCAAAGAAACATAAGGACAATTGCCATAAATCTCGACATAGTTCGCAGCATTCCAACTGAAATAGAAATATATCAAAAATAATAAACTTCTTGACACCTCGAAGTGGATGGGAACTGCCAGCCAGTCTATGGTAAGGCACCTACGACTACTTCATATAAATGTCTTGTGTTTTAAATTCAGTGACCTATTACCACCACCGATGCCAGCTTCAGTCGGAACCACCTCCCCGCCTCCTTGTTCATTTCACAATAAAATTTATTTCCAATTAGAAAATTTATTTATTAACACGCACACACAAAGGTCACTTCGTGTCGTCGTAGTCTATGGAAACAGAAAGAAGCAGAAGCACTGTTCTACCCAAGGAATTATTGTACTGGCTGTGCCTGCTCGGCTCTTCGTCCTTTCAACATGACACTGGGTACAATATGTGGTGCGTTCCCTTAGAGCTTCGGCTGGAGATGGAGCTGCCTAGCAGTGAGAGAAGGTGGGCATATCACAAACTGACAGAAAGCATCGTTTTGAAAATTTTATGAACTTAAAATGAGAGGAGAAACACTTAAACCCATTTTCTGACCCAGTCAGTTGAGGCTGTCGCTGCTGTAATCATGCAATGGATATACTGATATGAGACATTGGGGGAAGGAAGAATTTTTCCTTCAGTCATCGGAAGCACAACTAACCCCCAGAGAGTGGCAGAGAGGTGTTAGAGGGTGAGCTGTGTTCCTACACACCCATCAACTACACACTGGAGTGCGAGTTTGAGATCCCAATATATCTCTGCACTGAGTGCCAACGACGACGATGAGGAGAACACACCAACCAGAGCACCACCAGTCAACGCTCCTGAAAACAATTTCTATGAAATTTATTTCGCATGAAGATTTATCGCGATTTTAGACAGCGCTGGCGACACCTGCCAACGCCTACAAATGTAATTTATTGCGCTCAGGAATATTATGTGATATCTGTCGAAAAGTGCTGCTTTACAGTGCGGCGATGGTGGTGGTGCTGGGATATATGCGAATGTGGCCCTAGCACTTGACAAAAGTGAGTGTGAGGTCTACAATAATAATTCCGATTGCTTACACGGAAAAGAATATACCCACTTTATAATTTATGGCAAAAGGAACTTCTGCGATGCGATAATAATTATTTTGAAATAACTGAATTTCTAATTGAAGCACTTGGGAGAGCATGGCGTGGGCCCACACTTTGACAGTTTACACTAGACAGCTTTTTGATGACTCAGAAATAGCTACATCTTGTAACCCAAAAATACCGATGAAAAACTATCAAATTTAGAAGTTCTGATTGACTTTCAAAGACAGCTTATAACTCGTAGAGGGGCGATTCTGTTATCGCGGGTTCTATTACAAGACTCACTTCATTTTTGGGGTTGCTCTTTTTTCCGAAAAACTAAATGATGAATTGAGATTCGTTACATCTTTGGTACTATGAACTATGAAGAGAGGGTCTAATGTTCGACCTTGGCTCACCAGCTGACCGGCACTCTCATTACAGAGCACTCTGGTGTCTTATACAATTCTTTTTGGAAAACAATGCACGAGTTATGGAGCTAAGCGAGGTCATCGTCAAACCAAAAGTTAACGATGACACCGCAGAGCTCCAATTCACCAAAACCAGCCGGTTCTGAATTTTTCATTTCATGGGAACGGAAATTGCATGAACCGAATTACATTCAATTTCCATTTCCATGAAAAGTGCTGATATGTATGTATTCAATAATTTCTGAGTATAATAACTTTTTTTCGACTGAGTCAGGTTAACGAATGAATCCTTTTCACCTTCCCTCTCTAAAACGTTACAGATTCGGCCATCCTGACTTTATCGACGTCCACGCCGAGATCAGTTTCTAGTTGAATCCATTTCTTCGCTGTTAGTTGTCCAAGATCTTTTCCTGGACTGATTGCATTCTCTTGCAAAGTGACCAGGTTGCTGGCAATTTTAGCAGATGATTTTGCTTGCCGTAGATTTAGAAACATTTCCGGACGGAGTATATCGAAGTCTGTAGTTATTCGATGAATCTTGTTTTAAATTGAAGCGAATGCTATTGAACCACTTTTGTTTTTCTACAAGGTCTGCAATATCTCGTATTGACCCTCCGGCCAAGCTTGAACTCATTACGGGATAGTTGAACCCAGTAAGTATGTACTGTAGAAGTGTAGAATAGTTTTATCGCAAAGTTGGATCTTTTTGCCAAGCAAGTTCATTGCGAAACAGTAGCTTTCAATTGTCTCACATCTGGTTTGCGCAGTTTTCTCGATAACTCTTGATGTATGTATGTACATCGTCTTCGCTTAGTTGATGTGGGAAATTAGACAGTACACCCCTAGCTAGCTCTGTCCAGGATGTGAAGGCTCCATCCACTGTGTCCCACCAAAAACGCGCTGGTCCTTGCATCTTTGATTTCAGCAGCCATCAATAGAGCCCTTTCGTCCCATTAATAGATTTTAGAGAGGGACTCTATTTTATGCACCAATGAGTTGGCGGACATTGATAAGACATTCCCTGGTGAAAACACGGGCAAGGTATCTGCAATTTCCCTTATGCTGCAGTTCACGATTCTCGCTTCTGAAGATTTTCCTTTTTCCAAAAGTTTGAGTTTTTTTTCGGACCTCCTTTTCCTTCTTCATGAACGCTTTTTCCTGTTCTATGAGAAGCTTTACCCAAATTATTGTATCCCATTCACGGGAACGTGCCTCTTCATCGTTCATTTGCCTTCCTGATGAGACCGATGAACCAATTGTCAAGTTTGGTAGGCACCTTCTCTATTGACAGATGGACTTTGGCTAGATGAAGGTAGCCCCTGTTGCTCCAATACTTGATCCTCTTCAGATTGTCTCAGGCGGGTGAAAAAGGTCCTTTTTGTACCATTTGTAGGTAGCTGCCTTGCCTCGTTCTCACAGTATGATTCTTTTTAGTTCACAGATTTATATCAGTTCAACCGGATGCAGACTTACTTACTTACTTAAGGTGGGGCTACAGTCCGGGTTGGACTTGGGCCTCAACCAACAAACCTCTCCAGCCAGCTCGGTCCCTAGCTTGCTGTCTCCAGTTTCGCACGCCGAGTTGGTTGAGGTCGTGTTCAACTTACGCGCGCCACCTGAGCCTTGGTCTTCATCTACTGCGTCTTCCCTCTGGGGTGGATTCGAAGACTTTACGGGCCAGAGTATTGGTGTCCATCCTCTCCACGTGACCGAGCCATCTGAGTCTTTGGACCTTCACTCTTTTAGCTAAGTCAGTGTCGCTGTACAGCCCGTACAGTTCGTGGTTAAATCTTCTCCTCCATTCACCGTTTATGCAGACAGGACCATAGATCTTACGTAGAATCTTTCTCTCAAAACGGCCAAGTGCGCTCTCATCCGTTTTTGACAAGGTCCATGCTTCTGCACCATATAGCAGGACGGGGATGATGAGGGTCTTATAGAGCGTCACCTTAGTTTTTCGGGAGAGGGCTTTACTACTCAATTGCTTTCTTAGCCCGAAGAAACAGCGATTAGCAAGAGTTATTCTTCGTCTGATCTCGGTGCTGATGTCGTTGTCCGTGTTGATAGCGGAGCCAAGGTATACAAAGTCCCTAACTACCTCGAAATTATATGCGTCTATCGTGACGTTTTGTCCAAGACGTCGGTGTTGGGTGTCCTTTCTAGATGACAGCATATACTTTGTTTTGCCCTCATTGACCGCTAAACCCATTTTTTCAGCCTCTGTGTGTATACTCGCAAAAGCACTGTTGACATCACGCTGTGTTCTCCCAATGATATCAATGTCATCAGCGTACGCGAGTAGTTGCACAGACTTCTGGAAGATAGTGCCTCTAGTGTTGACGTGGGAGTTCTGCATTATTCGTTCCAATATGATGTTGAAGAAATCGCATGACAGTGCATCACCTTGTCTAAAGCCTTTTTTGACATCGAAGGCGTCGGTGAGGTCGTTACCGACTTTGATGGAGCAGCGCTAGTTCTCCATTGTCATCCTGCTCAGGCGAATGAGTTTTGTAGGGATGCCAAAACTGGACATGGCTTTATACAGTTCTATAGAGAATAGATGCTGTCATACGCGGCCTTGAAATCGATAAAAAGATGGTAGGTGTCGATTTGGAGTTCTTGAGTTTTTTCCAGGATCTGTCGTAATGTGAAAATTTGATCGATGGTGGACTTTCCTGGTCTAAAGCCACACTGATATGGACCTATCAGATTGTTGACAAACGGCTTCAGACGTTCACATAGTACTGCAGAAAAGATCTTATAGGCGATGTTTAGGAGGCTGATGCCTTTGTAGTTGGTGCAGTTTAGAGGGTCTCCTTTCTTCAGGATCGGGCAAACAATACTGAGGTTCCGGATGCAGACACTATTTTGTAAAACAAAATCGCATGAGCGGACAGTTATTTTGATCGCAATTTCACTCAATGATTTCGGGATCAAAATATGGCTCTTGTAATATCACTCTAATCCAGGAACTTTAAGTTAACAAAAAAAAAACATCACAACAAATGTTTGCTTCTTTATAATTTCAATGATGTTCCTATTTTCGACTGAGTCAGGTCTCAGGTTAACGAATGAATCCACTTGATCTTCTCTCTCTAACACGTTACATGCTTTTCTATTATTGGTCAAAATTCACTTCATAACTAAAAATTACATTTAAACATTCAATACCTTCGGAAAGTTAATCAAAATAGCCTCTTCTACTTCTTTTGTACTATGTATCTACCAACATTCCTATTATTATTTGTATGAATTTGGTAGCTTTTCCCTGTAATATTGAATGAAACAAGAGGAACTACACACTCCACTTCATCCACAAGCAAATACAGATTAAGCTTAAATCGAACATATGTAGATGTACATACGTCAGCCACTATACATCCATCCGACAGTCGTATTTGAAGGTTTCAACACGGCAAAAGTGCAGAAACAGGATATCCGGATAAAACGACGGACTAAATCTCGTCTAAAACCATGAAATAGCAGCAGTTGGACGTATTAAATGTTTGGACTTTTAAAGGAGGAGAAATCGGTGCTTTGTTTTCCAAGCTACCTGTCTTTGATTGATGTTCTCTATCACCCATGTGCACTACTCGATTCGTGACCTTCCTCTTCTGCGACATTCTCATATTAACATTCGAAGGCTCTACTAGCCGGACCACTATTTTGCATTCGCTCTACATGACACACCCATCTAAGTTTTTGGTCAAAGTCACTGCGTCGTGATTGACTCTTAAGTCGCTCAAGGTAGTATTATACAATTGCAACTGAATTTTCCAAAAAAAAACAGCGATTGGCAAGAGTATGATTCTTCGTTCGATTTCAGCGGTGGTCTCGTTCTCAGATTTCATAGAAGAATCATAACTATCGGGGATTTAAAACAGTCTATGGTGACTTTTGTTCCAAGACATCGTGGGGTGGGTGTCCTTCCTGGTTGAGAGCATTAACTTGGTCTCAATCACTAAACACCTTACCCATTCTTTTGTCCTTCGTCTCAAGGCTCAAAAGCTCTTCGATGATATCACGTTATTATTTACTAATCATTTCTATTATGGAATCATCTTTGAAAGGTTGTGGCTCTATTGTTGACGTTTGAGTTTTGCAGAATCTTTTCAAGAAAGATCCCGAAGAAATTGCATAACTGCGCATCGCCTTAGTCTACATCAAATGCATCCGTCAGGTTTATTTCGACGTTAAGTGATTATTTCGATCGATGTTGGACTTTGTAGATCTGAAGCCATCCGGATGAGGACAGATCAGGTTGTTGACAAAAAGGTTCAAAGGTTCATATTCAATGAACTATGGCTAGGAGACTTACTTATGCCTTTGCTGTTGGAGCTGTTCAGTGGATCTCCTTTCGGAGTCGGGCATACGATGTTGAAGTTCCAGTCGTCGGGTATGCTACCCTCCTAACAAATCTTGCAGAGCTGGTGCATTCTCTTATCAAGCCCGTCGAATATTAAGACAGAGAAAACGCAGCCAACACGAATTCCACCGAACCATTGGCAAAATAGTGTATCGAATTTTCTTCCAAGTTTTTTCTTTGCTGCCAGAAATATCTGGGAAATGTTGTCAAAACTATCTTAGAAGGCTTACATGTTAAGTTTAATGAATTGACCAATTTTTATTTGTTTTTTGGTTGAAGTGGCTTTTAGGCGACTCATGCCTTCACCTCGGCTGCCACTAAATTGAAGAAGATAGCATAGTGCCCCGCTGACGTACTTATATCTTAAAGTAGGTGTTAAAAGGATATAGTTGAGGAAGATTTTGGGATCAACATTATTAAGTCCAACAAGAACTGGCAACTAATGTTCCTATCTGAGTTCCTCAGACTACAGTTAAATATATTTGTTTGATCAAGGCACCAATCAAAGGAAGTTTTCTGTGAGTGTATAACATCAACTCATTTGCCTTACACGATTTGAACTATTCTCTGACTTTTGGACGGAACATCACTATCTGGATACTTCCTCCCACCAACTTAATCTGCACCGCACACACATCATAGAGTGAGACGAGAGTTTGAGTCTCTTCTGACAGTGCCAGTGGTGGACGTATCATCAAAACACCCACTCCAACATCCATCCCACTTAACATTTTAACATATAACCCTTTGGTTTTTAATGTCTGAGCCATCCCATGAAAATATTTTTGACAAAAACCAAGAGTACCAAATCGGAAGAACATCCGTTTTACAGGCAAACAAAATGCAGACCCCAGCTGACTCACTATCTTCTCCTGGATATCCGCTATAGGTCTGAAGCCCTTGTCTGGTTAACATCTGCGTAAGAATGTGAACGTTAATCCATCAAAATCCTTAGCTTCAATCAAAATTAAGGTTCTCCATCCTGACAAGCCATCAGGTGCAACCGAACCATGTTCACAAAATTTTTAGTCAGTTTTATTCACATCATGGGATTTCTTCCTGGGTGATCCTAAATTCGTCCAACTAACACTAGACGGAGACAAACACCGATGCGATACCAGGCAGTTGCGAAAGACATTGCTTTTGGTCTATTCAGGCGCGTCCCTGCAGCACTGTCCTGTCCAACATAACCGCACCAGCAAACTGCTCGGCCACCATCGAAACAGAGAGATGAGGAAGTTGTGGTCTAGGATTTAGTTTAGATTTTAGGTTGCTAAAAGCTTTTGCCAACCGCACACTGAAAATAGTGAGAAAATGGTGCTCTGGGTTTTTTGGAAACTATAAATAATGTTGGGTGTCTTTTTTTGAATAGAATCACTCGATTTTGTCATCTCGAAATGGTGACTCGGGTTTGTGATGACTTTGTCCTTCTGAGCAGACTACACTGACTCCACCCCGACACGCACGGGGAAAGTCATGGAGTGTTTGGTTGGAATTCAAAAGGCATGGTCCGGAGTGAGAAGTCTGGATGCTTTTTGTGTATCGATTTTTAAGAAGGTTAAGAAATTTTGTTAGAACTTTTTTTCTGTAGACTTAAAGGATGACACTTTGGATTTCTGGAAGCAGCTGGGCTTCTCCACCTTCTCTCTTGCAGGACTATCTTCTAAGAAGACGATAAAGACACAATTTCCTTGCAAGAATTATGAAAATCCTGATCTTAGGGAAGGAGAAAAGATCAGTAGGTAGGTACAGTCAGTAGGAAGTTATTCATAGTAAAGTGCAGTGAATTGCAGGTTAAAGAAAACAACATTAATTTTTCAATAAATTTCTTAGACCACAATACCTACTTCCAAAACTTTAGGTTGCAGAACTGGATTGAAATTACATCAAGAGTCTTAGTTCGTTAAGACTTTCCAAATCAAGTTTAAGCTAGCATAAGATCTGATTGGAACCGAATGTTTTCCGACAACGTTCCGTAACACCTTTTTCCTAAAAAGCTCAAAAAGCTATTACAAGGTTGTTTGAATGACGACTAAGGAAACTCAATAACATGACACTCAATACCTTCTTTGTTCCTTATTCCATCAAAAAGTCTCTTTGTAACAATCTTGCACTCCGTATCTACATTTTGCAACAGCATCACCCATCTGAATCCGCCCTCCATATTCGGCATTCCATTCGATTCCTTGTTGCTCTATTTCATTCGCTCCCAAAACAGCTGATCGCCTTAATGATATCATAACAAATTTGTCACACTTGTCAGTTGTTGCAGTGTTTTTCTGTCGTCTTCCATGTCGCATGATGCTCCAGCTCCACCTTAATATCACCTCGTCTAGGTGCTTCCTGAACCCAAACGACGATCGACGACAACGACAACGACAACGATAGGCTCTCCCGAATTGGCATCCGTTTCATCACGGTATGTGAGCGATGCCACAGAGATAACAATCCAATATGCATCCAAAAACTACAATATTCACACACTCTCCCTGCAAAAGCGAAGTATCGGCCCAATGTGATCTGTCGTCGATCGTCTAGTCGTCGATTTTTGCATTAAACGTCAGCTCGAATACGATCGATGTGCTCTGATAACAGAAACCACTACAAGTCGCGTATACCCATCGTGCCACATGACAATTCAACCGGCGCATTTGCAATTGCAATCGCACTTTCGCATCATTCGAATGCGTAGCACACATTTCGATCGCGATCGCGCACTCCATGCGACTCCTCGTCACTCATCCGCGTCATGCCTTGGGCCTATCACCCGTATGGATCGTACATAGTCGTCGGTCGTCTCTCTAGCCAACACAGCGAGAGATCGTATACAGCTATTAGGGCTAGCTCTGCAGGCGATATTTAATTGTCCGCCCGGTAATCGTTGCGCTCAATCGGAATTTCAATTTTGTATCTCGGATTCGACATCAATTTTTAGCAGCGATCCGAGAAGATCGACTGTCTGTCTCTCGTCTCCTAGATGCGAGCTAGATGAGGTAAAAGTCTAGGAACAGCAATAGTTTCGCGCGAAAAGATGTCTCGCGATTCGTGCGTCCGTCTGTCGTGGAGCAACACACAGAAGTGCATCGATCGCGTCTCCTGCATGTCGTAGTAGTTGTTGTCGCAGTCGTCATCGTTGTAGATGTCTCCGTCGTGTTTTCGAATTGGTCATTAATTACTCTTCGGTACTAGCGCGTCACATCATGCGGACCCGTGATATTGGACTTGGAACGACGACGACGACGATCTAAGAGGCAACGCAGAGAAATGGAAACATGCCGCAGTTCTGGTGGTTCTGGTTCTGATTCGCTTTGGGTCCCACTCACTCGACAATGTGTACCTTTAGCTGTTTTTTGTGTTACCTACGAGCTCTACAAGCTGAACGCGTATTCGTAGTATGCCCGCATGGCGCGCGAATATTTGCAGGCGATCATTAAACGAGCGTTTTGTATAAATTATGCTAATGATCCTTCAATTGATTTGTAATAAAAATGCATTCGAAAAGATAAATATCCATGAAGCACGCACTTTGATATGCCTTTGCCAAAGTCACAATCACAAAGATGGGTTAAGGTTCTTTTGGCTCTGGACTTGCTTACTTTGTTTTTTGCTTCGGCTTCGTCTCCATATTTAAATGGAATAAAAGTTTTTCACGTAATCAACGGTGCTCGGCGGCGATGCATGGTCACTTGGGCACTTTTGAGAAGCGGGAGATTGCTGTTTAGAATTTTGGTGGAAAACCTGAGTGAGTGTGTCGCGATATGTTCTAGGAATTATACCTGCCAGAAATTGTTGGTTGGTTTTTGTTTAAGAAATTTAAAAACATTAAAAAGGGTTCCTCCAATTCTTATCATGGAAAGAAGAAGTAGAAGTTGAGAGCTTGAGGAGTTCAGCTATCCCTATATGACGGCCGTTGGTTACTGTTTCGGTATTTTTTTGACAGGTACTTGGACAAAATCGGTATTGTGTGGTGATAGGGGATGATACCCTAAAAGGGTGAAGATCGGCAGGTACAATGCCACTGGTGGAACGGATCGGCAGCTATAATGCCCCTGCTGACCTGTCCCTGGTGGCACGGATCAGTATTTCTATCAGCTAGTACAATGCCCCTGGTGTGGTGGCAATAAATCCGTACGGCCTATCAAAAACGGACTAAAGAAAACGGCTTTTAAATGGTTTCTCAAAGGTTTCCGTATTTTAAGGAGGTGTTATGTTACTAGGCCTGGTTATGTATTTGCTGGTTAGTTTGGGTTGCGTGTCGGTGTTTAGCGGCGGTGGTACAACGACTCCAGGCTATCATAACAAAAGCCTGCTTAAGCATTGTCCGTTGTCCATTTCTCCGGGATATCCATGGCCCTGATGGTACCTGGGTTTGGGATGTCGTTTGTTATTAGTTGTCCTCGTCCTTCTATAAATCATCACCATCATCAGCGGCTTAGGGTAAGAAGAAATAGCGTCTGTAAGAAATATTCCCAGTGGCTTGATTCAGACTTCCTCTTACAGACTTACGTACTTACCTAGGTCCTCAACCTGTTAAGTCCATGGGGGACCCCTTAAGGGGCAAAAGCCCTCTACTTAGTTTCCGGAGATGTGTTTCAGCTCCTTCCAGCTCTTGCCTAGCCATGCTGATTCTTCCTCGACTGTCCTCCACCATGTGCTTCCCGGTCACCCAGCTCTTCTTCCTTCTTGTGTGAGCGGGTTCCACAGCATTGCTTGCTATGCAATCTTTACCTTTTTGAAGCGTATATATAATTCTTTGCCATCTTACGTCTTGGTATAATACAGTCAATAAGTTCTTGACCTGTCCCCCTATACATATGGTTGCCCTCAGTGGATGTCCAGAAAATCCTAAGGATGTTGCGAAGATATCTATTGACGAAGGCTTGCCGCTTCTAGTGATGGCTGAAGTAACTTTCCAGTTCCAGGTGCTGCATCCATAAAGCATCACAGATTCGACATTTGTGCGAAGCAGTCGTAGCTTCATTCATAAACTAAGAGAGTTATTCCTCCATACTTTGGACAGCATACCAAACGCTGATTTTGCTTTTCCGATGCGGCAGATAACTTCTTGTTCGGTTCCGCCCTCGATAGTCTTCCAAGATATTGGAAGCTCTCCGCTTTCTCCACCGGATGAGAGGAAATATGAACTATAGAGGATGGTCGGATTCCGAAGCTGATCATTTTTGTTTTCCCGGAATTTATTTTCAACCAGACGATTTCTGCTTATTTTGTCTTCACCCTAGTTGTCATTTTTTTATAGAGATCCATGATCCTATGAGACATCAAGCAAACTTCGTCTGCGTAATCTAGGGGTGTCAAAGTCCAGCAAAAACAATATCGGCGACAGAATACAGCCCTGCTTGACTCCGCTGTGGATTTAAAAATTGTGCCTCAAGATGTTTTGCTACTACTTTCGCATTAGCAGGAAGAACGCAAGCTCCCACTAGTTATCACACTTTGTTAGATATTCTTATATTGGGAGCTTGACGATGAATCCCTTTTTCCACTCTTCGGGGAAGCTTTCGATGGCCCAGGCTTCGTTCATGAGCCGATGAAGCATCAGTTCGTTTGATGACGTTGGTGCAGCGCCGGCCAGTTTTAAAATCTCTGCTGGAATTCCACCAAGTCCCTAAACGCTTTGTTGTTCTTAGTTGCTTTAATTGCGGCTAAGATCTGATCTGTACTGGGAGTTGCCATGCGGATTCAGGGATTGGCTTGTTTGGGCAATCCAGAAGTCATCGGCTGAACGTCGTTTTCATATACTCGGTTTAAAACCGAGGAAAATTGTTCTTTCCATCTTCTGCCTTGTTCATCATCCGAACTTATCAAAGAACAGTTTAATTCCTTAACCAGTGGTGTTGTTTTGAATTGGGTGCATTACTCAGTTTCTTGGATATTTTGTGTATGGTCCTTCAGTATCTTCTGCTTCTTGCGCCTGTGCTTCTACCAAAATGCAGTAAAAATGAGTAGGTGCTTGTAAATCAACAGTTTGGTTGGCTTGCTCAGCCCGGTTTTTTTTTCAACAGGTTAGCTTTCTTAACTAGGTAAGCTTTGACTAGGACTGCTCTGGAATGCTGGTTGATGCGAAACAGCTCGTTGGAAATGAATCCGATTTATTTTTCATCCTTTTTCTCTTGAATGGTGGATCCATTTTAGAATTTCAAAATAAGGTGTCTGCAGTCGATCTACAACGGCACACCAAGTCAAACTTTTCGTTTTTCCCGACTGTTAGGAATTGTGAGATGGATGACGCGTACGTGAGTCAGTCATCTGCAAAAAAAACATCATCATCATTAGACTATAGAAGAAAGATAAGAGTTTCGTACCCTGGCGTACTTCACCAACAATATATTTCTAATATTGTCAACCTGCTACTTTCAACTTATACGAAGAACGTCCTGGAAAAAAGAGAAGAAATAATATTTTGATTAGTGCCTGAGGGTTACGGTGATTTTAAGACGGAGCTCTTATACACTATCCAATGCTTCCCCGACATCCTTCCAAAACACAGTCGTTATTCAGGGAGAACTTTGGACAGGAACTTCAGCATTGGCCGTAGAGAACCCTTGTAGGTCGGGGATGATATTGCGCTTTTTGTAAAATCTTTTGAGTTTGCTTAGGATAGTTTCTTAAAAAATCTTGCTGAAGTAATTCGGGAGGTATACAGACAGATTAGTTGCACTTTTTTTTCGGGATTGCCACTTTGATGTTTTCCACTCCTTTGGCAGAACCATCTATAAAATTTACAAGAAAGAGACTTGGATAATTGGATCCACAATAGGACAGGCTGTCAAAAGCCCCATATCGGCAGCATTCTTTTTCTACAAAATCGCCAGCTTATCCGATGTCACCTATACTATAAACCAAGTTCCCCTATTGACTTAAAGTTGCAGAGCTCCCATCAAGTCTCAAGAACACCTGTTAGCTTTAATCCTGTTAGCTTGTTCATCATTTTTAAATCCATCATGTCATTTGAACAATGAAGCTCAACCATCACATATTCGAATCCAGCAATGATATTCACTTGCGTAATATGAGCCACTTATTCACCGCCAGCACTTCCTTTACTACGGCTGCAGTCAACTTCGACGCATGCACATTCGCGACAGGTAATAATTTTATATCAATTCAGCCAGTGCCGTTGTGCAAGTGATCCATGTTCCCATTGGCATTGAACGAGATACTTTGCACGAAACCGAATTAACATAGGATAACACGGTCCGAACATGACGCACTCCCTGTGCAGATTCACGAACCCTCAACACACCACAAGTTCCACAAGAAAACGAAGAAGAAAAATCTCTTGTATCCACTCTACAAACTGACCATTGCGCTATGGCCAAACGGGTTGCGCCATTATTTGCGACATTTAATGGCACACCGCACCACGGATGAGATGGACCCACACAATTTATTTTGAAATTTTTGCATATTTGCACAACAATCTTTTTTTCTTGTCCACTAGCATGCAGCATCGCGCAGATTAATGCCGCAATTATGATAAGGTGCTAATGGAAAAAGCCAACTCTCGGCTTAGGATTGTCTCCGTTTGTGCTCTCCATCCCGGAGTGTGTCCGCTAATTAAGGTGCGCAACAGAGGCTGAGCACACAAAACTGATGGACTCATAATGGTCACTCACGTATGCAACACAAAAATACCATAAAGTGACATTTATGATGACCAACTTAATAAATGTACACACACTAACAGAGGAAGCCAGAAAGAGATGCCCGGATGCCATTTGAGTGAAGTGACGGCCATTGCGAGAGCAAAGTCATTTGCAATTTCGAATGCAAAGTTTTTCGGGGTTAATTGCAAAGATTGTGGGACACAACCAACCGACCGACGAGCGACGGACAAGTTTGCGTTTTGCCAGGCAATTTATGAAAATTATGGCCAATTTGGAATTGGCCTTTTTTTTCTTGTCTGGTTAGAGAAAAAAAGTTTTAATTGCGTGTGCCAACAGAGTGACAAAGTACACAAGTGCACACAACGCAGAAAAGGCTCTTTTGAGGACGTTTGGTCTTCGGATTGGAGGAACTTTGATTAGGAGATGAAAACTAGCAACGAAGATGGCATCGAGCTCAGGTGGAACTTTGTTTATGAAATCGTTATGTTTCGACATAGTTTTAATTAAGTTTTCTTTTGACTAAGGGGCGAGAGTTGAGCAAAATATTGGTATATTGCCTTGGATTGACTTTAATTTCAAGTTTGAAGAAGCTGCATTTGTAAACAATGACTTGAGCCCTCTGGATGGCTAGTGACTCAACTGAAGATAAGGTTTCATCCCGAGTTTATCGAAAATTACTACTAACAAAAAGAAGTGTGATTTCACAGGAATTTCTTAATGGAGTCACTGTTGTTATTTCCTGTGCCAGTCGGGTGGAACTACATAGTGAACACCTAAGTCGGCTACACTGAATAACGTTCACGGAGTATATTGAGCGCTTTGTATTTGCAGTCTAAGAAAAGATTTTCTACTCCGTGCCTATGAGCCAAGCACGGCCTAAGATATTTGCTTATTTACAACGAAGATTTATCTTCTTGGGCAACTATGAACAGTTTCGGGGTCAACCCCACCAAGACAAAGCTAGTTTTGTACACGAAGAAACGGAGGGCTTCAACCCTCCCAAACTAAATGGTTTTACTCTAAAACTTTCTAATGGAGCTAAATTTCTGGGAGTAATCCTTGACTCCATGCTTACATGGAAGCGTAATACTGAGGAAAGAATGAAAAAAACACTATGTGCATTCTACACATGCAAAAAGACCTTCGGTGTACGTTGGGGTATGCGACCGCAAGTCATCCAATGGATGTACCCAGCGATTGTCAGACCCATTCTTACCCATGGCTCTATTGTATGGTGGAAAGCGGTGGAGAAATCAAACTATCTCACGAACTTGAATAAGGTACACAGACTAGCCTGTATAGGAATATCAGGGGCACCACAAGCTGGGTTGGAAATGTTCTTGGATCTCCCGGCTCTGGATGAGTTCATAAGGTGCACGGCAGCCAAAACTGCAATTCGTTTAAAAGAACTGAGTTTTTGGAGGCACAGCACTTATAGACACGGGTCAATCTAACAAAGATATGATACGATTGCAAGACTGATGGAGGCCACCGATTACAATCCCCCTTTACTAGATTTCGATAGGAAATTTTCTATTTGCATACCAGAAAGACAGGGTTAGGATCTTAATTCACTTATAAGTACACTGACGGTTCAAAAATGGAATCAGGAACAGGTGCTGGAGGGTTTTGCCAATCTCTCAACATCAGAGCGTTGTATAAACTCCCAGCTGACTGTAGTGTCTTTCAGGCCGAAATCTTTGCCATTGAAAAAGCAGCTGAATTGGCATGGCACATCAGGAAAAGCTTAGTTCTTCGGAGATTACTTTTTTCGTGGACAGCCAGGCTGCGTTCAAAGCCTTAGCCAGTGAAACCATAAGATCAAAAGCAGTTTTAAACTGTACAAAGGAATTATACAAAAACTGCCACACTAACCAGGTTAAGCTCTGCTGTGTTCCTGGACATAGCAATATAGAAGTGAACGAAATAGTAGATGAACTAGCCAGGATAGGGTAGTAGTAGCGACCATTCAGTTAGGGGACCACTCGTCCCGATTGAGGTACTCAAGAGGAAGATAGACCTTAAATCAAAAGAGAAAATCAATAACTCCAGGAAATCCAAAGACGGTTGCGTAATCTCTAGAAGTTTATGGCCTAACACAAATGAAAAGGAAACTCGGTATATTCTATCACTGAGTAAAAGGAACATTAAAATCCTGATAGGTGTACTAACGGGTCATTGCGCCATTGGCACAATGGCCAACAAGATAGGGGCATTTACACCCGATTTCTGTAGGAGCTGTCAGGATGAGGAGGAATTAGAAACCTGCTCTGTGACTGTCCGAACCTCCAAACTAGCCGTCTCCGTCATATCGGAAACAGATTCGTTGGAGAACTGGATGATCTAGCACAAGTCTCAATGGCAAACATGAGGAAATTTATAGATGGCACAGGCTGGTTCGTTAACGAGCATCGTTGAGGAGCATCGATGCTAGCCTTTATTTTTATAGGGGATCACAATGGACTAGTAGGCTCCCGTGTATGCAACAGCTCACGCTGTGCACACCCCTTATAACCTAACCTAACATAACCTACAACGAATTAGCGAAACGACATCCAAGAAAGACGAAACAATTATGAAGACAATAAAGACAATGTCCATACTCGACGGACCAACTTTTTGTTAGACCAAGAATTTAAGGCAAGGAATACTGCAATGTCCCAAAAGCAGTAAGGATTTTTGGTGATTTGTAAGAAATATGAAGAATTCTTCCTCTTCCTCGGTCCCTACGCTCGTTGATAATGAAACCCCAATTGTTAGGAAGTTCGCCTCCAATTCTTCGCTGCCGGAGAGTGTCTAGATTATGTCATCGCTATTATTCTGAAGAGGTGTTCTTCCACGCTGGCTAAACCCTTTCGTAAGCTTTCCAACTATCTTCATTAGTCCAGCCAATTCCAAAAAAAGGTGAATCTTGTTCTCCATCAAATTATGCGCTTACGCACGTCCCTCCTTTCTAAGTTCATGGAAAAGCTGCTAAACTATCAGCTTAAGAAATATCTTGAAAACCGAAAGCTTCTTAATGACCGCCATTACAGCTTTACAGCAACAGGTCCACTGGTAATCTGATGGTTTCTCTCACCGAACAGTGAAATAGGTTTTTATATAGTTTTGGAGAAAGTTAGATTGTTGCACCTGATATTTCAAACATTTGATAAGTCTGGCATCGAAAATGCGTGCTTTCGGTATCGACGAATCCCTCCTTCGTTGGATTAATAACTTTCTTTCAAACCGTTCAATAAAAGTTGTATTGGACGGATTCAAGTCCGAAACCCACAACATAAATGCTGGTGTGCCCCAGGGCTCCGTCTTGTCTCCGACCCTCTTTCTCATTTTTGTAAATGATCTCTTGTATGTAACTTCTTATCCAATAAATTGTTTCGCTGACAATAGTACCCTTAGCTATTCTTATTCGTTTCTAGACTCACATCCCTTCTCTTCGGATGTGCAACTGCAACGGCAAAATATGATAACCTCATTAAACTCTGACTGCTCATTGCTGTCTTGTAACGTTTAAGCGAGACATACCCTCCTTGATACTGTCTATGACTGGCACTTGCATCAATGAGACCGAACACCTCGAGATTCTCTGATTCACTGGCCACCTCTTGTGAAACAAACATTTATGCGATATCGCTTAAAATGCCGCAAGATATTTGGGATTTTTAAAACGGTTCAAGAAATTTGTCTCCGTCTGATCTGGCTACTATCTATAAGACTTATATCCGTCAAAAGCTTGAGTACAATTCCCATCTTTTGACTGGTGCTCCAGCTACTTAGGTACTTAAGAATCTTCAATTGTATACAGAGCAGATCCTAAGAATGATTGGTGAAAGAGACATCACATTCATTTACTTCTTTAGATCACAGTACGTCGTAACGTTTCGTGTCTCTCTCTGTTCTATCGTTATACTACGTTAAATGCTCTAACGACATAGCCAGTTTCATTCCTCCCCTTAAACAATTCAACATCAATACCCGCGCTTCCAGGAATGCCCATCAGTTTACCCTCGAGCCCAATTTCGGAAGTACTCTCAAGTATAGAGAATGGTTCTTAAGCCACACTACCCGAATATGGAACTCCCTTCTACACTCTGTCTCTCTCAATCATTATAATGTTCAAGAATTCAAGACCGACACCTCCTTTCCGATCCCCTCCTTCCTTCCTAAAGCACTCACTGTGTCAGAGCATAATAACGGTATAAAACCGCTTGACCAGGTGCAAAAATGGTTATACGAGCTTGTAAAGTCCAAACCTTTGAACCATGCTCATCACCAACCATCATGTTAGGTTAGGTTACAGTGGCTGCGGATTCAGAATCCACACACTTAGGCCAAAAGGAAAGGCCCATTGTGATACCATGAATCTAGAGAATTACTTCTTACTAGTCGAACCATTTTGAGCTTTTTATAAAGCGACTAGCGAACCCGCGGGACGTTGTACCCGCTTTGAAGGAATGGTTAATAGTAACTTAAAAGTTGAGTTTTCAGTTTCCCGTCCCAGGTTCAGCCATTCTTGAGATATAAATGAGCCGCCTCCAAATATTTTTTGAATTCCTTGCGAGAGCCCTATTTTATTTTCAGATCGGATAAGTGCTAATGAAATGCATCTAAAAATTTCAAACCATCACTCTGATTGATCACACTTTGCATGCACATGCGCATACTTCTGTTGATCGTTTAACTTCGGTGCATTAAATTGTACAAATTTTCTAAACTCAAAGCATTTGTTTTTTCACGTAGTATTTCTTGTTCAAAAATATCTAGCGCAGCACGATTTTGGAACAACCAATCCTTACTGTACAGCTTTGCCTGTTCGCAATCCGGTGTGATAGTATATTACTTCCAAGAATCCTTATTGCACCCACTAATGTGCCACTTTAATATAAAAGCATTCAGTTCCCAATTACATTGGCATTTGCAACGACTTTTGACTCAAGCCCAAACAATGTCTCTTTGTGGCTTATATTTGAGCACACCATGTTTTTCAGATGGACAGTTATACGTCGCAAGCTCTCAAATGGGCAAACCTCCAGTTTGTTTGTATTAATTAAATTATAAACGACACATTCCGTCAACATTCACAACGTTCTATGCCTCTTTTTCTTATATTCCACATACGCACACACAAAAAATAAATACGATTTTTTTTTCATACTCTAGAAATAATATTGATATATGGCAAAACAACGTTTGCCGGTTCAGCTAGTTTTTCTCTGGAACCCATACGGTTTGCGTAGGAGCCCCACTTCGCTTTCGAAAGGATAAAATTTTTTATCTTACTTTTTTTTAAGTTCTTATCGGCGCGCCGCGCGTTGGATTTGGGTTGTTTTTCTCTGAATACTTTTTTCAAAGAAATCAGCAGTAATTCACTACAATTTGACGATTCCTTGCCAATAATATCAATTTTAATGGTATCAGATCTGTTAATACGCAAGACTTTAAGCCCATTTCGATGTGGCAAAACTTGTTTGACAGTAGCTACCTACAATTTATGCTGTAGGTATCAATGTCAAATTAGATTTTGTCTGAACACGGAATGGTCGTTTTGTATTTGAATGCATTTGTCATTAGTGTCAATGATTCTTGTTGGCCTTTCAACACATCCATAATGGTGAAACTTTTACTATTCCAGACGTTTTGATATGTTTTATTGGATTTTCATTTACAGAATGAAAGAGGGCGACCACGACCAGATTAATAGGTCTATCTATCTCTATCTCTATCTTTTTTTCAAAAAAAAAAAAAAACAAATGTGTCATATCACCCCGAATGTTTGTTAAATATTTCACTGAAGTTCCAGGTACCCATTGCCCATAGTTAGAAGTAGGGCCAGTTTTCATTCTATTTAGACTCTTCTTTTAAGAATGGTATTTCGCAAAAGTTTCCATTTACAGCAGCAAATGGTTCGAAGAGTATGAATTTCCTTACTTTTCACCTCGCTATCACAATGAGCCTATCACCCTTATTACAGGCCCCGACGTAGTAGATTCGTACTACGAATCCCGAAGAAAAGTATCATACGTCCCGTCGTAATAAAATTATTTGCTACGAAATTCGGAGTTCGTAAAATCGACATCCCAAGCCCCGAACGAATAGGAAGTCTGATAATTTTTTCTACGAACATTTTTTTTGATCGGAGCTGTGCTTCATATAAATTGCTTTGAAGACTACCGGGCTCCAAATGCTTCTTTCACCTTCCCGATATCTTCTTTAGAATAAGGACCACACATTGGAATATTTTTTTTTCATTCCTATTCAAAAACCGCGAAATGATTTCGCTGAAAACTATCAGTTCTCAATCTTGCAATTTCGCGTCGAATGAGACCAATTACATATCAATATTATTAGTGGTTCGCGAGATAATCGAGCGGAAACAATCTGAACCCACATGCATACACAATACACATGAAAAGACATCGTGATAATAAGGGTTGATTCTAATTCCAGTGACAAAAACAGGGGATTCACAAAATCGGACCCATTACAATAACTTCCTCGTGGAAGCTACAAAAAGCCCAACATTGCCCAAGAATTAACAAAAGCATCAAAAGGTGGAAGTGAACGCCTATTGGGACCAAGTGAGAAAAGAGCTAAATAGCATCAGTCCATCCGCATACTATGCAAGTAGTTGGAGAAGATGCATATTTTTTCAACTGAAACGGTCTAAAAGTATTTCTTTTTTTTAAGGTTTGGACGTTTGACTATAGATTGGAAGGCGTGTATTTTAAGAAAACTACTACATATTTAATGAAAAAAAAGTTTAAGCTTCAGGTGGCCAGAATAAAATGCACACCCGTTCTTTTGGAGAAATCAGTTGGATGTTGTGAATCTGCAAATCAGGCATATGATGATGTTGATGGAGGAATAAAACAAATTTGTCAAAAAAAAACTTGAAAAACCAATGAATTAAATGCATCTTTTAACACTTTCTTTTATATTTATAATGCACGTTTCCGCTGTCGATTTATTTAATTAATAAAAACAACTGCAACTGCTATCGAATCCAATTTTGTTTCAAATTTTTACTTCAAATCCGCTTTGCAAAAACTTCCTTGATATTTAATTTGTTTTGAATTTCATATTTTGAAGTATGTCAACTGATTCCGAAAGTCGGAATGATTGATTTGTATGTGGCAATGCTTTTATTGATTTTGTTCGGGCCCTATGATTATAATTTGTTCGTATTCGTAGCGGAGCTTTACGTTCGGAAATTTTCTACGAGGAACTCTGTGATAGGGGTGTATATTACATATAGTTTTATAAATGTCAGCAGCCACCAGTTTGATCTAGAAGCCACCCAAATCTATTATCATTCTTAAAAACTCTACCAAAATCCGCCAAAAAATTAATTGAAATGATCCTTCCTTTCAATCCTGACCGTTTAAATTGCTGAAGTTTGAAATTCAAACAAATTAGCAATACCAATGTTTGTTACTTAAGCTTTCTCGAACTTTAAAAATTGCATTCATTTTGATTTTCAAATCTTTTCTTCAATCCTACGAAAAAAAATCAAAACAAATTTTGTTAAAAGAACTATCTTCAGTATCACGGAAGTGATAAGGAATTCTTTCTTTAATATTAACGGTAATAAAATCAAGTAAGATACTTATATATAATTTAATTTAAAAGCGATAGGTTCGCTCGATGTTACCCGTCCCGTCACGCTCCGCTGCTTGTCGCTGACCTGGGTTTTTTGTATAGAAACAGCTCCGAATTTCTCTCCCCGAAAAGTTGGGTCTGCATTTCGGCAGTCAGCTGTCAGTGTACTTCCCGTCCCGATGCGAGCACTCAATACATACATACATATGTATGGAACTGTGGAAATGCACCGGGCCTTCCTCGCCTTCTTCTGTGTTGCCTTCTTCCTCGTACAAAAAATAATAAATACATTTTCATAAGAAATTGTTTTCGATTTGATGTTGTTTTCGAGCAAAATTGAGTACTTGAATATTAATCAGCTTAGCTTATTTGTTCGTACAGTGAAAAAAATATTTTTTTTTAACATTAGCACCGTTTGTCATTTGATTGCATTTGAAAAATATACATTTTATTTTTTCTAAACCTTCTACCCTAATACCTCTTGCATTTAGAGAAAAAATTAGGAAAATTGGTCAACCAGTGTGCCCGGTTAGCGAACGAACACAAAAATTAAGCTGTTCTTTTATACAGGGTGATTCACGAGCGTTGTGCCAAAAAGCTAGAGCGTGTAGGTTGAGTTGAGACAAGAAAAAAATCGTATGGGAGGGGGGGGTCTATTCCCCCCCGTTTAGCCGGGAGGGGCAATTTTCTGAAAAATTGACTTATTTTGTAAAAAAAAATATTAAAAATCAACGGCTTAGTTTACAACACCGTGCTATACCTTTCTGAAAAGCTAAAAACTTCTTCTTTCACCTTGTTTTTAAAATAAATTGTTTTAACGAATAGTTTTAAAAAAATCAATTTTCAAACTCAAAATTTTCAAAAAAAAAGCCAAAAAAAATTTTTTGAACTAATTTTTTTCAAAATTTTATGTAATTAAGTACTAATTTTGTTTTAAAATTTCAATGTCTTTGTTAATTTTTATTCAAAAACAGAAAACCGGATGTCTTTTTGTTTTTGAGATATTAAAAAAAAACCAAAACCACTTTTTTCTAAGAAAATCTTTGTTTTTATTTTTACTTATCTGGACTTTTAGTATAATTTACTAGTTTAATTTATAAATTTAATTTTTTGTAATTGGAGTTTAATGAGGACTCAATAAAGTAGAAAAGTATTGGATTTTCCCTGGATTAATCATTTTGTTCATTGAAAACGTCTGCCATTGACCTTTCACTTCTAGCTCTCCGTGCTCTCGTCGGCGGATTCTTGAAAACATGCTACGACTTGGGCGCCATCTATTGGGATATCTTTCAGCGTAGAGTCTGTCGGCTTCCCGATCTCGACAACAAGTTAAACCGTAGCAGAAGTTCCTGTCCGCTTACTCTTCTCGAACATATGAGTTTGTTATTGTTATGTGTTGATGAATTAATATTTTGATTGTAAATGGTTGTTAAGTAAATATGCGGTGCCTTTTATTAACCTTTAGGTTGTTAATTGTTTTTTCATTCAAGAAAAAATGCGGTTTAATTATCTTAAGCCCCCAGCAGGTAGAACCCTTCGCCGGCGAGTGGCCGCAGCCCCAGGTATAGTAAGAAAAAATTGCAGATCAGTTTTCAGACGTTTTCAATGAACAAAATGATTAATCCAGGGAAAATCCAATACTTTTCTACTTTATTGAGTCCTCATTAAACTCCAATTACAAAAAATTAAATTTATAAATTAAACTAGTAAATTATACTAAAAGTCCAGATAAGTAAAAATAAAAACAAAGATTTTCTTAGAAAAAAGTGGTTTTGGTTTTTTTTTAATATCTCAAAAACAAAAAGACATTTTTGCATCCGGTTTTCTGTTTTTGAATAAAAATTAACAAAGACATTGAAATTTTAAAACAAAACTAGTACTTAATTACATAAAATTTTGAAAAAAATTAGTTCAAAAAAATTTTTTTGGCTTTTTTTTTGAAAATTTTGAGTTTGAAAATTGATTTTTTTAAAACTATTCGTTAAAACAATTTATTTTAAAAACAAGGTGAAAGAAGAAGTTTTTAGCTTTTCAGAAAGGTATAGCACGGTGTTGTAAACTAAGCCGTTGATTTTTAATATTTTTTTTTACAAAATAAGTCAATTTTTCAGAAAATTGCCCCTCCCGGCTAAACGGGGGGGAATAGACCCCCCCCTTCCATACGATTTTTTTCTTGTCTCAACTCAACCTACACGCTCTAGCTTTTTGGCACAACGCTCGTGAATCACCCTGTATATATAGAAGAAGATATTTGATATCCTTATTAGCTAGTTCACTGGGGTTATCATAAAAGTATTCTCCCAGATGAAGTTTGCGTCTTAGTGAAAGAGCAGGGCAAGTGCAGAGAAGGTGAGAGATTGTTTCCTCTTCTTCCTCATCCATACAGCTCCTGCAGAAGTCATTTGAGGCTACACCAAGTCGTATTGCGTGTCTGCCTATAAGACAGTGTCCCGTAAGGACACCTATCAGGGAGCTAATATGAAGTCTGCTTTGAGATAACAAGTCTTTAGAGCGCTTTAAGTCCAGTGAAGGCCATATGAGTTTCGTAGCTGCGCACGTTGGTAAATTGTGCCACCTGTAGTTTGTTCTCGTTAAAGCTGCTTCTTTTAGCAAAAGTTTACATGTAGCTATCGGTATACCTATCTTCTCCCTTTCAGGTGAAATAGGTATGACGGTTCCATTTTTAGCGAGTTCATCAGCTCTACAATTTCCTTCGATGTCTCTGTGACCCGGCACCCAACAGAGGTGAATGTTAAACCATCATGTTAGGCTGAATGATCTTTAAACGAAAGTAACACGGAACCGCACTCTCGACTTCGGATTCAAGTTGATTTACAGTGCTGCAGAGTTGAGTTCTTGGTAGCAAGAACTTCCTTCCGACATCTCAGTATCTGCAAGCAGACAATAAAATATTCTTAACAATCAATGAGCAACCACATCGATGGAAGCCCGAGACTTGTCTAGCCAACAAAATATCCGTTCATTTCGAGGGGTTGACTATTTGATGCAACGGAACTGCAGAATTGAACTGTGGGTAATGCCCTGTGCATTTTTCTTCGCACTGAATTCATTCTTCAACACTACAAAATATGTTGTGTCAATAATCCTTCATTTCACGTTCTCTTTAAACCGCCTCTGCGTCCATTTAAAGGGATCTAAAATGGTTCGAATGATATCCTAACTTCCGAGTCATTTCCCTAATTAATCCGATTATCTTAATACCGAAAGGACAATACTCCACCTTACACCTGTGTTCTGACTTTTGTATCATTAGTACAAAGCGAGTGTACCATGGGATCTCAAAAAAGACCCCAGAAAATGCTTCTATCGAGATATAGAAAACAACAACTGACAGTACAAGAACAGCAAAAAAAACCTACTTACCCTTCACAATCGCCTTATAGAGATAGATTCACTTAATATTTATTTTTCCTGGTAGATGAGCAGGAGCATTCATTCCGAACGAAAAGATAACACGTGTGATTAATTACACTTAATGATTTTATTATGCAAAACCATAGGTATGGGACTAAGGAATTTATTTTTTCATTTAAGAAGCACCAGTAGCACCCAATTTGCTTCTGTTCTGGGAGTCTATTTGCGCTTATTTTTATCTCTTCAGCAATGACAGTGCTGTTTCTCATCACTGAGAAAGCGAAAGCAAGTTGCATGTCGAGGATTAAAAAGCGAAATGTGATTAAAAAAATATACGAAGAATTGAGTTATTTTTTTAGTAATTCCCAAATTGACTCATGACCTAATCAGAGAAATGCTACCTCCTCAAGTCGCATGCAGCTCTTTGGGCGCACCAGAATCCCAGAGCACGAAAATAGAAAAATAATTATAAATACAAGGACTTTCCGATGATTAGGAAAAAGAGAAGAACCTTATCTCGAACAGCACGACACACAACAAAAGTCAACCCTACCCAACTGATGTGGCTTAATGTCAGGTGCGTGTGTGAGCAGAGGGGGAAAGGTGAGTTTTTTAGTACTTCAATTAACTTACCGGTAATAGCTCGCAACCTTCCGATGGAAAACTGCTATGTCTCAGGCTGAGATCCCACATGAATTGGGAGCCGGTTAAGTAAGTAAGAAAGTAATAGCTCTCAACCTCTATGCAGTTGCTTGCGGTGGTTCAGTCCAGTCTTAGGTCGATGGATGCACTTTCTCGATAGTATTATTTGAGGAGTCTAAAAAGTAGGTAAGCTGAATGGGATTAGGCAGAAAATAGAAACAACGCATTTTGCACGGTAGATTTTGTTGAGTATAGGTCGCTTGTTTTGAAACTGTCTTGGAACTGAGCCGTCATTGAGTGATTCCTTTTTTCCCTTACCTCCTGCAGCTCGCACTGCCAGACACGCTTCCAGAAATTCTGAGTCACGATATGTAATTTTCCTTTCCATCACTATATCGATGAGGCTGTGCATCTGTTCTTGAAAATGAACGAAATAGCGATCACCTTTTCTTTCAAATATTGACTAGTTGAATAGGCAACGCGGACATTCATTCTCATGTGGGACAGATTAGAGGCTTTTATAACAATCTGATGTTCGGACCTCATCCAAAAAGAGTTATCCAGGCACTAATATCTTTAACTCTGTTAAGTCGACGACCTTTTGATAACCTCTATCTCGTAAAGTACCGTGAGGATCAGTCTGAAAGGAGATGGTTCAATTATCGGCTTTTAGTATCTGGATAATCGCGGCTCACCTTGTGAATGAATAAACGGATTGAATTTCTGTCAGTTTTACTACTGAATAAACGGTGGCCTTCACCTTGTCTTTGACCCAGCCAATGGATCAAAACATAAACTGAGTCTAATTAAAAAAGGACTCTCGAGAAAGAGTAGTCCAAATCCGACTCATGTTCACAATAAAACCCGTGAAATGAACGGTTGAGCAGTTGCTCCAGTTTGTGTACTTTACAGATGGGAAGAATACACAAAATAATCGGATGAAAATATATCTTGAAGAAATAATTTCCCAAGGCAAAAGTAAATGGGCAGCTCCGTAAATAGTGCCTTGCCTCAAAAATATTGTGGTATACGAATGCAAACCTCGCACCATGTGTACTCTACCAAAGCAGAGCAGAAACTAGTTTTCGATTGGTAAAACACTTTTTCTTGTACAATTTTTCGGTCGGTGCTGATTGTGAATTAAATCAGATTTTCCTAGGCCGGTCATTCACAGAACAGAGACTCAAGACTTTCTTCTAGAGTTGAGTACCAAGTTCACAGTTCAGTGGTCAAATTCCCGATCCTCTCATCTTATTTCTTCCATGATTATTACACCTGTCTTGTAGAAGTTTACAGCACTTCTGCTGAATGTTTTGCTGTGTAGATCCGAAATCTGTTTATCTTTTACGACAGTTGATTTTGTTACCGTCACACTTGAAATATCTTGAAGACCTTAATGACCGGCAGTACAGGTTTCGCAGCAACAGGTCCACTGTTTATTTGATGGTTTATCTCACCGAACAGTTAAACAGCCGTCATTGAGTGATTCCTTTTTTCCCTTACCTCCTGCAGCTCGCACTGCCAGACACGCTTCCAGAAATTCTGAGTCACGATATCGTCGCCCGAGAATGATAATGTCGTAAGCGACATTTTTTTGATTTTGGGAAATCGCAATCAAAGTTTAAAAAATCATATCTCCGAAACGGCTACGAATAATTTTTCAAAACTTTAACTATAGTTACAGAGCTGATGGAACTTCATTTTAGAATCAAAATTAAAACCCAGCTTCCATTTCTACAGATTTTAAAGCCAATAAACCATAGTATTATTTTGTCGTATGTTACATTTTGCTAACTAAAATGTTTATTCCATACACATACGACAAAAAATTTGCACATACGACAAACTTTTACCCAATTCAGTTTCTTTTTATTCAAACAAATAAATAAAACTACGAGTTATTCAATATTTTTTTGAAACAAAAATAATTTAATTCACATAAAATAAAAATAAACAGTCTTCTTCTGTTTAAAAAAATAAACATTAAATCTAAAAAAAAAAATAAACACATCCATGGTGATTTATCAACTTAACAAAACAATGAAACAAAAAAATAAATAATAAATAATAAATAAATATGCCGTTATACATCTTCAATTTGTGGATAAGAATTATAAACAAAATTACACGAGCTTGTGTAGTTGGACGGTAAACTTCTTTCTATTTGGTTCGATGTCGATGGGGTTTCTATTTCGTTTGGTGCATTTTCATAGAACGACCTGAGAGCTGAGCGCTCGTTATTTTCAGTTGTGGGTAAAAAGGTGGGATCGTCTTCTTCGTCGTCAACAGAAAAGTCAACAGAATCAGTGTCATTTAGTATGTCATCACTCATGCTAGTTATTATATATTTTTTATTAAAAAAATATTTAAGTTGATTTATACTTTATAATACTCACGCTAAAAGTTCTGGCGGTAACTCCGGCTCAGGGGACCCGTCCGCACTCGACGACATTCTGAAGTCAACTGAAATTGTTCTGCATACACATTCTTATGGCACATACGACAATAATTTATCGTAAGTTGGGTAAAAAATTGTTGTATGTGAAGGATTTCAAACACATGCGACAATCATTTACGCAACCAACAAAAACCGCGATTTTACATAGAAAAAATGTCGTATGTGAAATTTTTTTACACATACGACAAAATTAATACCCAAAACGCATTTGACCTTGCACATACGACAAAATAATACAAAATATCTCCGAAACTAAAGGAGATATCAAAACGCGGATTGCACCATTCGAAAGATTATTTTTTTCTTATCAAAACTGCATTCAAACCTCAAAAAACCATTTTTGTGATATACGACATTCTTTTTCTCAGGCGACGATATGTAATTTTCCTTTCCATCACTATATCGATGAGGCTGTGCATCTGTTCTTGAAAATGAACGAAATAGCGATCACCTTTTCTTTCAAATATTGACTAGTTGAATAGGCAACGCGGACATTCATTCTCATGTGGGACAGATTAGAGGCTTTTATAACAATCTGATGTTCGGACCTCATCCAAAAAGAGTTATCCAGGCACTAATATCTTTAACTCTGTTAAGTCGACGACCTTTTGATAACCTCTATCTCGTAAAGTACCGTGAGGATCAGTCTGAAAGGAGATGGTTCAATTATCGGCTTTTAGTATCTGGATAATCGCGGCTCACCTTGTGAATGAATAAACGGATTGAATTTCTGTCAGTTTTACTACTGAATAAACGGTGGCCTTCACCTTGTCTTTGACCCAGCCAATGGATCAAAACATAAACTGAGTCTAATTAAAAAAGGACTCTCGAGAAAGAGTAGTCCAAATCCGACTCATGTTCACAATAAAACCCGTGAAATGAACGGTTGAGCAGTTGCTCCAGTTTGTGTACTTTACAGATGGGAAGAATACACAAAATAATCGGATGAAAATATATCTTGAAGAAATAATTTCCCAAGGCAAAAGTAAATGGGCAGCTCCGTAAATAGTGCCTTGCCTCAAAAATATTGTGGTATACGAATGCAAACCTCGCACCATGTGTACTCTACCAAAGCAGAGCAGAAACTAGTTTTCGATTGGTAAAACACTTTTTCTTGTACAATTTTTCGGTCGGTGCTGATTGTGAATTAAATCAGATTTTCCTAGGCCGGTCATTCACAGAACAGAGACTCAAGACTTTCTTCTAGAGTTGAGTACCAAGTTCACAGTTCAGTGGTCAAATTCCCGATCCTCTCATCTTATTTCTTCCATGATTATTACACCTGTCTTGTAGAAGTTTACAGCACTTCTGCTGAATGTTTTGCTGTGTAGATCCGAAATCTGTTTATCTTTTACGACAGTTGATTTTGTTACC
The DNA here is from genome assembly GCA_943590905.1 of Sphaerophoria taeniata. NCBI lineage: Eukaryota > Metazoa > Arthropoda > Insecta > Diptera > Syrphidae > Sphaerophoria > Sphaerophoria taeniata. The sequence goes on from OX016540.1 coordinate 270,244,629, forward strand.
GTCACACTTAGATTAATATAGATCCCTTGTTGATAGGGTTAAAGCGGGAGAGATGGCACACCTTTTTCTTCAATATCTTCGAAAAAAATCAAAATTAGTGCATGAGTCATGTGCACATCTGTGATGCATAATGCACTACAACCACTCGCCTTTTTTGTGGTTGAACTATATTCCTCGCGACACCCTACTAAATTTTTTTCACCAAAGTCTTCTGGTTCATCAAAATCACCATGCAGGAAAATTTTATCTTCTGACACTTCATCATCAGTGTTAAGTTTTGATTTAATAGGCCTCTTTTTCCTTAAACCAAGTTTGTTCTCCTTGAGTTTTTAGAGACAAATCACCTCAACAATGTTCAAAACCCGAGCTATTTCAAGATGTTATCTTCGGAAAATTTCTTGAAGTAGGCATTATTTCACAAATACTTTCTTAGCTTGCATTAGGCTTCAAACACCTGAGACGAAACATAAAAAATATTTGTAATCATTAAAATAAAATAAGCGGGTGAGATGGTGCAGAGCCGAAGTTCAAAAAAATGCGCCATCTCCCCTTTTTCTATCATATTTATTTGAAATTGAATAAAAAAAACACGAGTTTTCTTATACATTTCATAGCTGATATGTATACGTATGTATACATGTAGCAAAGTCATAAAAGCAGGCGACCGACGCACAGAGGAGTATTCGACCTCAAAATCCGGTCATAAGTAAAAAAAAAAAAATCATATTCCGTCCGTTATTTTTTGCTATTTACATTAACAAATATCCGATCTAACTAAAACCGGTAAAACAAAAAAAAAATTGCTAACCCCCACTCGTGAGAGTTTTGGTCTTAATTTGTCACAATTGAAAACGCACTGGTTGAGTTCATACAGTTTTCTTTTTTCAGCAACTTTGTACCTTGTTTTTTTTTAATAATCGTGTAAAAATTTTTAATGGAGATGGAAGGTCAAGGTATGTACTTAATATTAATACCTAGATTTGCATGTGCTTTATTGATTTTAATATGAAAAATTGCGTTCACATACAAGTGTAAATAATTTTCGGAATTTCTGCGTTTTTGGAACTTAAAAGGTGTTTTTGTTATAGTGTCGGGTTCGATCGGGCAATTTCTTTTTTTCTATAACTTAATATACAGTTTTGTCATGCTAAGCACATTCAAATAATTTCCCCATCTTGCCACATTTTTTTTTATGGCCTTTACATTTTTTGAGGTATTTTTTGAAAATTTCGAGTTATGGCCTTAAAACTGATTAAAAACTGCAAACAAAAATTTAATAATAAAGAATTTAAGCTTATTTTGTTGATTAAAAAAGAATTATACTGTATTAAAATTGATTTTATGAATAAAAAAAAAAAAAAATTTAATTTTTTTATGTTATGAAAATTCAAAAAAACTTAAATTTTTCAATTAAAATACAAAATCTACATCTACACTAATATATAAAGCTGAAGAGTTTGTTTGTTTGAACGCGGTAATCTCAGGAACTACTGCTTCGAATGGTATAATTCTTTTTGTGTTGGATGGTGCCTTAATCGACTTAGACTTTAGGCTACTTAACATTAAGCTGTGACCAATATCAGCGAAGAATATGTGGAAAATGTGGAAAAAACGGCAAAAAATATACATTTTTCTGCGTTTTAACGCACTTATCTCAGGAACTACTGGTTCGAATGGTAAAATTCTTTTTGTGTTGGATGGCCCATTAATTGAGGAAGACTTGAAGCTATTAAACACTAAGCTGTGACCAATAGCAGCGAAGAATCTGTGGAAAATATGGAAAAAAACGGCAAAAAATATAAATTTTTCTGCGTTTTAACGCGCTTATCTCAGGAACTGCTTTATGAAATTGAACAATTTTTTTAATGTTGAATGATCCATTTATTAAGGAAGGCTTGAAGCTATATAAAATTTAGCTGCGACCAATAGGAGCGAAGAATTTGTGTAAAATGTGGAAAAAACGGCAAACAATACAATACAATACAATACAATATAAAGTTCGTTTGAACGCGGTAATCTCAGGAACTACTATTTCGAATTGTAAAATTCTTTTTGTGTTGGATAGTCCATTAATCGAGGAAGGCTTTATTCTACTTAAAATTAAGCTGCGACCAATAGCAGCGAAGAATCTGTGGAAATGTGAGAACGTAAAAACTGAGATTTTTTTCTGAGATCTCTGAGATGAAATTATTTTGGATTCGATTTCTCACTCAGCTATTTGACGTGGCTGACATATGTGCAGCAACAATTAGTAAGGTAACCATTAAACCTCAATGATAACTGAGAATTATGTTCCACCAAATGATTTTGTCTCAGTCAAGGTGACATTGAGATCTCAGTGAGATGTTGTTAGGTGGAACTGGCCTAATAACTGCTCAAATTAGAATTTTGAGAGTTCAATTGATTTGTGAATGTGATTGATTGCACTATTTGTGCAGATTATTGTGTTTAAACAATATCATTTTATGTACTTCTTAACTAAAAAATATGCTCAGTTTAAAGAAAAAAAAAATTACTTAACGAAGAGATATTAGAATTATTAGGGAGAGTTCACCCAAGGGAATGCTTTAAGTATGAACAACTGAAGGGAATCATAAAAAATGCTCAAATTTTTCAAGTTCAAGAGAATTACGACCTAGGGAGAGTTGACTGCAATGCAATTTTACAATAACTTCCGAACAAAATTCCCACGCGCGCATGATGCACAAGTCGAGACGATACTCTGGCCGGTGGACGAGGGAGAGGCGGACGAAGTCGCGGGCAACTGCTAGTACAGTTATAAAATAACATTCTAAGCTATTTCCAATGAAAAAAAAGCAATAAATATTTTTGACCGGATTTTGAGGTCGAATACTCCTCTGTGCGACGTGAAATAAATTTAAAGGGGATAAAAAAATGTCAAAAAAAAATTTCAGACAAAAATTCTGCATGTTTTTTTGTTGGAATTTTTTTTCTTTTTTTGTATCATAGAATAGCCATTTAATATTGGCTTCTTCGATATAAAATGAAAAAATGATTCGAAAACTTATATAAAGGTTTCGAAATAGTTATCCGTTTACGAGATATTAAGAGTGCGCCATCTCCCCTGCTGCGCCATCTCTCCCGATTTTACCCTACACTGAAGAATTATAACTTCTGAAAAAGTGGGTTAACATGAAGTTTGATCCAAGTGGACCAATACCCGTTTAACAAGCGCTAAGCTAGCCCGAATTTCCACAGCCTAATCTCAAGCTCAAACCGGAATAAGTTTAAACAAGCCAGGAAGGCCTGCAATGTCCATATTCGACGGACAAAATTTTTGCATGACCAGAAATTAAGGCAAAAATACTGCAATGTCCAAAAGGCAGTAATAAGAATTTTTGGTCATTTGTAAAAAATAGGAACAATTCTTCTTCTTCCTCGGTCCCTACGCTTGTTGACAATGACACTCCAGTTCTTAGCTCCCTCGCGAAAGCTAACCTTTTGCAAGGCAGTTCGCCTCTAACTCTTCGCTGCCAGAGAGTGTCATGACTCCTCCAGTTCGTGAGCGCGTCAATGATCCCATGGGACAAATCTTCTTTCGCACTCGTGTTGTGGCAAGAGTCCTAAAAGATACATAGGTACACATATCCGCTGGCCAGATTGGTATCCCCGCTATTGTTCTGAAGAGGTGTTCTTCATCGCTGGCAAAACCCTCTATACAAGTTGTATTGGACGGGTTCAAGTCTGAAACCCACAAAATAAATGCTGGTGTGCTCCAGGGCTTCGTTTTTTCTCCGACCCTCTTTCTCAGTTTCATAAATGACCTCTTGTCTATAACTTCTAATCCGATTCATTGTTTCGCTGACGATAGTACCCTTAGCTTTTTATATTCGTTCCCAGACTCACATACCTCCCTTTCGGGTGTGGAACTGCAACGACTAAATATGATAAGCTCATTTAACTCTGACTTAAACAGCATTGTACAATGGGGAATAAAAAACCGCGTAGAGTGTAATGTTTCGAAAACTCAATGCAGTCTTACCAAGATTAACCAACACCTCATCAAAAACCCTCTCCATCTATCCCACTTTCCCTAACGCTCTGTTAGGTACTCTGTCAAGCACCGATATCTGTTTTTTTAGCCGTACTTTTCCTAAATATAGAATCCTCTCCGCATCGCTCTTTCTCCGTTTCATTTTTAAATTCAGAATTTTCGGGCAAAGTGAATGCAAAATTTCTATATTTACGCATTGCGACGTAAAGGTAAATTGAAATTCCCCCTCCACGAAAGTTCTTAGATACGGCCCTGAGGAAAAAAATTCCGTGTAAACTGCATGATAAATGACAGCGAAACATTGAACGTCCTTTTGTTGAATGAATTCCTAATAAGCTGATAACGCACCAAGGATGCCACACCACCATTAGAACATTACCTTACCAATTCGCCTCGACATTTTTTGCTCACAAGGGGTTTGCTGTTGTTCATTTCACTGGGACAACTCATTGTTTCTTTTTTTATCATTATCATTTCTTTTTTCTCTCATTTCTCATTTCTATTCTTTTTTTAATTCCAATTCCTGAATTTAATGGACAAAGTATGCCGCAGGACATTTTTTTTGTTTTCCAGAGTCACAAGCAAGAATATGGATTTTTCCAATTTGTTGCAAATGCATTAACTCATTTTTTGAGGGTGGTGAAGGTGATTGAGGCTAGAAAAGAAGAAAGGACTAACCCGTAAGGAGCTCTACACTATTCCTTTAAGTTTCATTTATCCAACCATCCAAATAGAAACTAAGTTGGAATGTCCTTTTTTTGTTCAGGGATCAGGGTCATATCTGGTGGGAATGCCTCCACCTCCTCTCTGCTACAGCAGCCCAGAAGGAAACAGTAGAGTGGTGTGGCGCAGTGCGAGCAACGAATGATTAATGACTCCTGGACAAATGGAAATTGTTTGAATTGCATTAAAGTATTTAAAAGGGTTTCTTTCCCTCAGTTGTTGTTGGAATAGGATGTTGCTCGGTCGAGCGACAATTGTATACGAGAACCGAAGACCGACAAGGACAGCGCTCGACTTCACTTTGGGGTTAATTCTGGAAATGGAAATGTACAAGAATACATTTCCTTTTGCTTGTTTAGTTTTTTTTTTTTGAAAATTGTATTGTTGTGATGGTGATGTAGTTGCCATTTGAATTATAGACACTTCCCTCCGCAGCGCAGGGATCCTTCCTTGCGTCATACTCGACGAATCGAATTTTTAGATTTTGACTCTCGTTTCTTTATTTCCGTGTTTTTTTTTCGTTTCGAGACGAGATTACAATTTGGCAGTGAAAAGCAGAGATAAAGGTTTAGTATTCCTTTTTTTTGTTGGGCTGGGTGCGGAGGAGATATACGACGACAATCTTTGGTGAGTTGAAATGCAATCGGAGATTGCGTCAAGTCAAAAATTACATCCACATGGCTTGATTTGTTTCTCCGAATGATGAATGATGTTTTTCATTTCAGCAAGGAATTAACCCTTAACCATTACATTTTTTTCACAGAGTCAACTGAGTACCTGGTGATATTCAGATATACCTCCTTGTCCTCTCAGCAGTAATAGACGTGCATCGAATTGCTTTGACGAAATGAAGAACATGTGCAAGGAAATGTTCGAATTTAGTTTGGGGAAAGGTCAAAGGTATTGTGCAAATTAATTCAGAAAGTTACAAACTGTTAAGAGTGAACAAGTTAAAGAGTTGCTCCTTGCTGTCATAGGTTGACGTTTAGCGGTCGTCAGTAGGTAGGTCTAGGTACCATTCGTCAGATTTTGCTGCAAAGAAACACCCGCCGCTCCTTGTTCAAAAAATTCATGAGACGTATGAAAAATTGCGATTATAACTGCTGTAAGCAAGAAAAGTAGACTTAATCAACTCATCATCGGTTTCATCAGCTCACTACAGGGTGTCCGGTAATTCGCCTGCCATACTTCGGGATGTGATTCATGGTCATGTTCTAAGAAAAAAAATTGTTTTACAGTGCAGTCTGATTTTGAACGATTCAAAGAAAGTCTTTTATGTACTTTTTGTACATGAACCCATGTTAAGATAAATTTCTCTGACATCATCGGATCCGAACGAAGTCCGCTGTTTTGACTGTTGCTTGAACTAGTGAACAGGCTTCATCGACTTTCACTAGACGATGCAGATACTCCTGTGCATTGTCCTAAAACACGGTCAAACACTGCTCTGAAATGGTCTCAAAGTTGCGCTTACTATCCGCTTATTGAGGAGACACGGCACCTATCATGCCGACAATTCTTTCTCATTCCCAAAATTTCACGGTACCTAGATTGCCGATCTAGATACGCGATCTTTTTGATATGCGAGCTTACAATCAGAGGCTTGCCAAAATGCGATAGTATTGGAACGTAATATCTTAGATCCTTGTGGGCAGGTGTATTAATGGCTGTGAAGAGGCTGCGGTGGCACCAGCTGTCTTCACCACAAAAATCTTTCTGGTGGCCTCTCTGCTTGCAATTCCAACAGTGGGTCTCACGGTTGTGTGGAACGGCTGGTAGAGGGGTCCAAGGAAACGCTGGAGAAGGGTTCGTAACTGCGGTCGGAGGTCGGGTATTTCTTTCGTCTTTTTCGTATTCTTCTGCCATTGTCATGAGATGGTCTAAGTTCTGCAAATCGGGACTTCGAATGGACAGACGCTATTCTGGGCACATGCTATCGAAGATCTGGTCGATTTGATCCTTCATACGTGTATGTTGTTGAATGTATTCTTTGGCTTGTTCCCGTGGACTCTGCGCCGGCGCATTATATCTCCTTCTATAGCTTTAGCCAGATATGGCGTGCTGCATATCGTCTGGCAGGATGTCTAAGCATCTGGTTAACTCAATGAAACTCTCGAGGAATTCCAATGGATTTGTGACCTCGGCTTCATAGCTTAATGGAAGCCATCGAGAAGTACGAGTTGGGCAGGGAGATAAGTCGGAGGCTTGTCTGATTTGCGGCGGATCAGCCGGAAAGAAATTCGGAGGCGTTAATTTTTGTTCGGTTCATGTTATCGATGGTACCACAAATGTAGTCTCCCTCCTCGTATAATGGATCTTTAACTTCGGTTGTTGGGACATAGTCGCAATATTTTTAGCGAGACTGCCGGTGTCATCGTGTAGTGTGGCGTTTATCGTCTTCGCAGCAACTTCTGCCCATTGGCACACAGATTTTGTGTGGAAGCACATGGTAAGTGAACGGAAGTCGTTAAGGCAAATAATCGGAATGCTCGATTTTGTTTGGTCGGAAAGAGCTTTATGAATTATAGACGGACGGCTCGCCGCGGTATCGGAAAAGGAACGGATAAATCCTCTAAAGGTCTATCTCTTTAGTTTTAGAGGCTATAAACCTCAATTAATACGGTAGCAAGCTTCGAATTTTCGGTGTTTTTACCTTTTAATTAATACTTTTTTGGGAAAAAACTGGGTGTGACTTTTTATCTCGCTGTATTCAGGGCACTTGAACTCGGCTTTCGATGGCGACCATCAAACATTGGATCCCTACTTCAGTTTTGACAGCGTTTCGAAGCGAGAGTATCCGCGGATCTAAGAAAAATGGGAAAAGAAGAACTTTGATCAGTGATTCAATTCTTGTTTGTGGAAAGGAGATTGGAGATCGCTACTATCATAGTAGCCGTCTACGTGAAAAATCTACTTGATAGTAAATGCTCTTGCGAGAATGAAGTCATCAAACGAAGAATAAGAATACCTATCGCTCTCAAAGCTTACGGAACAAAACAATAGCACTTGCGAAGAAAACATTCACCTTATGTGGAAATTGGACATGTTCCAATGGTCATATCATAGCGGAAGTTTCAGAGAACACAAACACTCACTATTTATACCTCCGATCTCTAACCTAATGTTAGAATGAAAAAAATGTCTAGACCTCTAATAAACGTTTACTCTAGAGAAAATGGAACACTTCAAATTAAAAGAGCAAAACCATAAACAACGAACAATAATTACTTATTCTCTCAAAAGTAAACCAAACCCCAAACCAACTACATGATTGAGTCCCAGTAATCCACCAACATCAATCATCATCATCGTAAATTCAGCTAAACGTTCTTTTCTATGAAATAATGACATGGTTAGGGTACCTAGCACTTTGGCTGAGCAACTATTGTTATCAAAACAGAGACTCCATGTCTGTCGAACTTCGCTATAAAAGACGTCATGATCCTCTTCTGAAAACCCTTTTCTTATGCGAACCTCTCTTAATCGTGATAACGATATAATTGCATGTATCCTTGCACCAGCTATTCTGCTCTTTCTATGATCGGTTACCTCAGCCCTGCGACTGTAACCAATAATTGTGATTCGAACGACGAAGATGATCCACCGATCGACCGCTGCGCTGTTTCACTGAACTGCACTCTAGGCATTTATAATAATTGCTGCGTTCAAACGCCAACAATAATCGAGGCAACAAAGCTCCTTAAAGCTGGAGGAGAATTGCATTCACCAAAACGTTCGATTCCAATTTTTGTTGATTCCATAATGATAGAGGATGAACGTTCGATGGAGGATTCAAACTATCAACGAAGAAAAAGAGACGCAAAGAACCAAAGGCTATGCTGGAATAACAACGAGAAAAAGAACACTTTTAATGATCCTTGTTACATCCTTAGAGCGAACAAAGGTAATTCTCACATTCAATTCTGATTGCAGCGGCAGATAGGATCACATATCCACTTGATTTTTTTAGGGCAATTGTTGTGTTGCACAACCAGCCCAGCTATGGCAGCCATTTTTTTCGAATTCGTCTTAGATTGGTTAGAGTCTCGGTGCCAGAGCAATTCTTGATATCGACACATGGTTGCCAGGCACAGAAAATTGGATTGTTTTCATTTTACTCGATTCTTGTTCTTGGAAGGGAAATTACGCAGCGAAATCACAGAGCTTTTGCATATGTTCTCCTTAAAATGGCCCATATACAGCACAGTTGTGTGCACATCGGTGTGCTGACACATCATACCGATCACCAGACCGACACCAAAAATCAAAAGGTTTTAATCTAACCCACACGGTGTCTCACGTCAAAATCAATGCGCACACCAGGTCACAGACGACACACGTTCCGCACACAAACACCTGTGTTCACACAAGTGTGCTGTGTATGAACCGTTTTAGTGGGGGCGCATAAACTGGTTTAACGAGTTACAACGTGGTTGCTGGTTGCACGTCAGCTTTTGAAGAGACACGTCAAGGTGTCGGCGTGATGTGTGTGGCCATCACCGCTCCGCACAACAATTTCAATGTTCAATCGTGAAACTATTTGACGCTCCTTAATAGCATCTGAATGCATTTCTGAGAGTGACGAAAAATGGATCCAGTGACCAAGGAACGGTCGGCGGACGTGTTCCGAAGAAGGCGAAGATTGTCCCCTCGGGCGGAAAGGTAGATAATGTCCACTGTTTTCTATTTCTCAGAAAGTATTGTCCCCATCGACTACTTGGAGAAGGACAAAACTGTCACGGCTGTATGTACTATGCCGATTCGACCCCGAAGCCGAATTAATGAAAGAACGACCCAACTTCGCGTAGGAAAGAGTGCACTTCCGCCATGATAACTCACCGGCTCGAGCCTCGACGGTCGCCACGGCCAAATTAGTTGACCTGCACTAGGATCTGCTGCCCCATCCTGGATATCTTCCAGATTTGGTCCTGAATGAATAAAGACACAAAACTGAATGTCTTTTGGATGCGTTAAGGCTTGCCCCAGGACATCAATAGTTGTTTTTCTATTTCGATCGAAACTCACTCTAGAACTTTTGAATTCCTATTAAGATTCCTTACTGAACCATATTGGCAACCATGACTCAAAAACAATGACGAAAATCCAGAGACGTTTCGTCGACGCCACTGTGACTTGCCAGAACGAAAAACGTATAAGCCCTCCGTGAGACGCCACAAAGATGATGATGATGAAGAACCTACCAATCGAGTGAACAACGAACAAAGAAGCTGATGAGTACCGCTCAAGCCGCAAGGCCTTTCAAGCAAGGGCTTTCCTTGAGAACAAAACCTTCAAGAAAACCAAAAAAACAAGGAAAAAATAAAACGATGAGTTCTCCTGCCACGCCCCAAAGATTTTAAAGTAATTTTTCACGGGAATTGCATTTTAAATTGAAAACACCAAACCACTCTCATCATCATCATCATCATCATCAGCTTCAACCATGGCAAGGCATCACAGCATCAGGAGCTGCATTAGTTCTGCTTTCTGGCAGAACTTTATGTGTAGACTCAGTATGAGGTTCAATTTCATGGCTGAAGTCAGCAAAACAGCCCTCAGCATCCCGAGAGAGTGTTTCTTCCTTTTCTTTTTTTTTGTGGATCACCCCCGCTGCCAGCCTCCAAATTCAAACCAAAGTCGAAAAATGGTGGCAATGTAATGGACTCTGCGCTGTGCTCCATCATACACACGAGCATCTCCAAATTGTCGGTCCCTGTATGTCCATGACTTGAGCTCATCGGATTCGAATTGCCATTGTCGGATTGGAAGGACTGTTTCTCATATCACAGCCATTGTACTCGAGGCTCAAATGGGCATGCCAATGGAATTGAAGTCGAAACGAAATTGAACCCAGAATCGTCTGGCAGAGAAGGTGGGACACCGCGCGAGCACACAATACTATTCCACGAGAAAATAAGATGAGGTCAAGAGCATCATCATCATCAACGGCACAACGTTTCAGACTGCCATGTAATGGTTATCCCTTTGAATGGACGAAATTCAACAACAACACAAAACTAAGAGCCCCGATCGCATATAGTGCATGGTGATGGCAATGGCGATGGCGATGCGGTGATCCGTGATCGGTTAATGATTTCTTGCTTGGGCCCTCTGTAAACAAAAGTCCATTATCTGATCTATAAATGAGATCTTTTTGTCCATGATTTATGGATACCTTAAATCGATGATTATCTGGAACGGTCGTATAGCGTCGCGTCGCGGTCGCATCGATCGGTGATGGGCCGCAATCCATGTAATGTGCAATCGCACCATATCGATATGGTATCGCAGTGGTGTGGATGGTGTGAGAGAGGATTTATGCGTCAATGGAATTATTGCGCGAAAATGTACAATTGCTTGATTGAATAGACTGCGGGATGATTCAATGGAATGAATATTGGAGAATGGTATTCGGGAACCGAGGTTATGGACATTACACGAAGAGGCCATGTTAAGGTCGTTGGTGCTGAAAAGGTATTGTTGCGTGTGAATTTTTTGCATATCAGGCATAGAAGCGTAAATAGTGTCTCAGTGTGTGAAAAAAGATTCTTCAACACTCGAAACGTCTCTAAATTATTGAAGTTCACTTTGAAAAACATGCTTTACATTATTGACCTTTTGTGTTCCACGAGACTAAATAGAAAAATTGACATGGCTGGTCTGAAATGCCTTGCGTTGGCTTACAAAACTCATCTCACGAAAGAATTAAAGCCTTCAAACATATAGATTTACTTTTATTTTTCGCTTAATAATGTCTAAAACTGCTAGAGAAGTTCAACTTTAAATACTACGACCAGGTAAATGCATAATGCCACACTTTTTGAGGAAAATGGAGGAAGCCAGTGTCAAGTAGCCTTAATGACCCAGAGGATGATGTCCCTCGTTTTTTTTTTATCACACTATCATAAAGGTCGAAGAATGCTTATAGCAAACAACATCTTACTCATCCGAGTCAAGGGCTCATGCAATCCGTGATTGGTCCTATGCCTTGGGACTTTGATTATATCGATGCTGCGAAGGTGATAGCCACTTCCCCGATAGTTAATAAGTGTAGCACTTACACTAAGAAAAAAACGAGCTAAAATCAAGATTATCGGTCTCAAATCAAGCCGATTCGTTGACGAAAGTCTGTTAAGCTCGAAAATTCTTAATTAAAGACCAAAACTCTTATTTTAAGCTTGTTTTTTTCTAAGCCTAAAATTCTTGTTTTAAGATTTTGAAATCTTAATCTAAGAATAAAAACTCTCAATTTCAGATTATTCCAACCTAAAATTAAGATTTTTGTCTTATCTAAGAGTTCTTATTTCTTAGTAACCCCTACATTAGCAATCTTCTCCACTAGGAAACCAAAATGAAATTCATGTTTGAATACTTCATTATATTAATTTTTTTTATTTAGTACTAGCTGACCCTGCAGACTTCGTACTGCCTCAATCGATAATCGATAACCCTTTTCCTTTATCGTTTGCATTGTTTTTTTGTTAATTCGTATGTATGGATCCGTCTTTAAACAAATAAGCGATATCAAAAAAACAAAACAAAATGGTAAGTATACGCCCCGTTGCCTGCGGTGCACGGATTTGTAAAACGCGAATCATTTCGGTTTCACTTCACTCCTCATGTTGCTGTTGTGTAAACATTTCGAGTTCTTCGACCCTAATTGTTGCGTATAAAACACATTGACCATGATATTGAATGAAAAAAGGATTTTTTATGATTGCTCTGAGAGTTACCGTTATGGAGCAATACAGCAAAATAATTTTTTACATTAAAAATATCAGTGTTTCAAAAAAAAATTTACCAAAATCACGAATTCTCTATTTTCCCATTGTTTAAAATCCATTCAAAATTTGACTTGGGATTTTCTTGCTCTTCTGGAGTTTTCCATTTTACCACTCATTTTACCACAACTAATGCATTTCATATGAAAGAGTGTTTTTGAGATTTTTGTTTAGCCAATTTTTTTTTTGCATTTCAAATTTTCCATTTTTCCAATTTTTTGTTTACTTTTTCTTGCTTTCAAGTTCCCCATCACAAATTTTCCAGTTTCCCTTTGTAAACCAATGAGTTTTCCGAGTTCCTTTCGAAAACCCATTTTGAAATTTTCCAGTTTTCCATTTGAAATTTTCCAGATTTCCATTTGAAATTTTCCAGTTTTCCATTTGAAAACCAATGCATCTTCAGTTGCATGCAATTTTCCCTTTGAAAACCAATGAGTTTTCCGAGTCTCATTCGAAAACCCATTTTGAAATTTTCCAGTTTTCCATTTTAAATTTTTCAGTTTTCCATTTGAAATTTTCCAGTTTTCCATTTGAAAATCAATGCATCCACAATTTCATGCAATTTTCCATTTGAAAACCAATGAGTTTTCCGAGTTTTTCATCAAGAACTTTCTATTTTTCCATTCGAAAACCCATTTTGAACCAAAAAATTCCAAGCAAAAAATATCTAATTTCCGACCTTTAATTGGTTTTTCCAGTTTTCCCACTCTTCCATGAGGTTTTTCCAATTTTTTTTCACAGGAATCATCACTGAATGTAACAGTATGAACCATGAAAATTTCACAAATATCTGTTGGGCCATTTCGGAGTCTATAAGAGACATACAAACAAACAAACAAACAAACAAACAAACAAACACACTTCCATTTTTATATATATAGAGATTTTTACCCTTTCAGGCTATTGTATAAACTAGTTGGTAATATTGGTCAAAGATATTACCAACTAGTTTATACAATAGCATCATTTGGTAGTAGTTGTAGAGACGATCTTATCACTTTCGTTCTAATCCTATAATATTTTCCGAAGGGATTGAGTGTGAATTGAATAACGAAGTTCAATTCTGTATGAAAAAGTATTTTATATGAAAAAGGCATGTGACTTCGTTACAAAACTTAATTTGAGAACGAAGCGGTTCAAATTAAAAGTTTTGTTCTTAATTTCAGACTGCAAATTTGTTTTAAGAACAAAGTTCTTGATTTAAGATTGTTTCGGTTTGATTTGAGAATGTAATAACTTAATTTAAGAACGTGGCAGCTCAAATTAAAATGTTTGTTCTTAATTTAAGAATACAAATTTGTTTTGAAAATAAAATTCTTATTTAAAGAATAAAAGTGTAATTTTTAGGATAAAAAAAATAAGAATATAAAAATCTTGAAATAAGCCTACTCGTACTTGAATATAGCTTCCTTTTTTTCTCTGAGTGTAGAAGGCTTGGTGCATCTGTGGGGAAGGAAAACTATATCATTGAGTGATACTCGACCCCCATAAGAAGGAATATTTTGAAGGTCATGCAATTGATCATGCCTTTTAATACGAAACGAGTAAAACTTCGTTACACCGATTCTAACCTGTCAATATGAGCCTTATAATAAGGTATCCAAATCTGTGAAGCATATTCAAAGTGGGGACGAACTAGGCAATTACATATATCGAGCAAGGGTGATGGCCGTTACGGTCAAGAAATTCTTTTGACCAACGCTTAATGAACCCAGTATAGAATAAGGTTTTTAAGTTATGTTGTTAATTTGCTCAGTAAAATACAGATTCAGTGAAAAAGGACCCCAAGGTCCCTTACTTTAAAAATTTGAGGTAGAATTTACTGGGATATATCATACTCATAAGTCGAAGTGTCTCGTTTCTTTGAGAATATCTGACATCTGACGGGACATTTTGACGAGTTAAGATTTAAACTGTTCTTATTACACCATCCAGAAAAACTATTTATATCATTTTGCAGAAGAATGCGATCATTGTAAGATGTAATTTTCTTAATTGCCTTCATCATCTGCAAAAATAAGAATTTCACTGCTTCGAACACATAATGGTGCATCATTTATAAATAAAATAAATAGAAGTGGTCCTAAGGTAGCCTGTGGAACACCAGATCAAGTAGTAAAAGTCTTCAAAAACATGTCTCTAAACTTAACTCTCAAGAAAAGAAGAAATCCATGAGGTTTAGCTTAAACTGCCTTGCAGGTTTTGAATAAAATGGGAAGAATACCATCAGGGCCAGAAGAATAGTCTTCTTTCAGAGGGGACAAAAACCTTAGGACGATGAATGAAGAAATGCCGGAAGACTGACCAAAAGCCTTTGGGTTAATTTTAGTTTATTTTATTCGATCTGTAGTATATAACTTCTAAGATTAACAATTATAACGAGATGTTTAAATAAGATAATTTAAATAAATACTTAATATTATAACATAAATTAAGATAAAGTAAAACAAATAATAAATTAGTAAGTACTCCTAAATTGCTCTGAAACCGAATTTTTAAACGATAATCTACTTGCCTGCAAATCAATAAGATTATAAAATGAATTAAGCACTGAAGACGAATGAGATATTGGTTCAAATTTACCATAGTTGGTCCCATGAAAATGAACATAAAAAAAGTTATATAAGCATGTAGAGATCTAACAAATAGAAAACAGCTCAAGCAAAGGTGTACAATCAATATGGTTACAATTTACAAATCACATCTCGAGCAAACATTACTAAATAACACTGACGTCTAGAGCAAAGAGAACATAAATCATAGGAAGGAACTACTCCATTTGTCCAATTGAGTCTAAAAATCGCACATCTTGTAAATTTTCTTTGGACAGATTCAATGCGTTTCATGCTTTGATCGTATGAAGGACACCAAATACAACAAGCATATTCCAAAACAGATATTATTAAAAATTAAAGACACATAAATTGATTTAAGCGTAAACGGGTCAGAGAATTCATTGGAATTCCTTTTTAGAAAACCTAACAAACTATTAGCCTTAGATATAATAAATTCATAATGCTTATTGAAGCTCATCTTACTATCAAGTACAACCCCAAGGTCTTTATGAAAATTAACTCTACTAAGATCAGAGATGCCAATCTTGTAACAAAATAAAATAGGGCTGCGAGATCTCGTATAAGATATAAAAAGGCACTTGCTGATGTTTAGGTGGAGGTTGTTGTTCATACACCAATCATAAAGCCGATCAAGATCAGACTGCAAGAGTTCACAATCAGATAAGGATTGGATTTTATGAAATAATTTTAAGTCATTAGCAAAAAGACAAAAGGACGGCAAAAAAACGTTAGGAAGATCATTGATGAATATAAGAAAGAGAAGTGGACCAAGCTGGCTACCCTGAAGAACGCCAGAGAAATTGAAAATAATTTTAGAAACCTTAGAACCAATAGTTACAGACTGTGTACGCTCAGGAAGATAACATTTGATCAATCTAAGCAAAACCGAATGCATGCCAAAGATTTCAATTTTTTGAAGAAGAACATCGTGGTTACAGTCGACCTACCGCGAATGAAACCGTGCTGTACATCCGATAAACCATTTTTCAATAAATCATAAAGTTTGTTTTTGACAATGGCTTCAAACAATTTAGGAATGGTCTGAAGTTTTGAAATCGGACGATAGTTAGAAATTAATTGTTTTGGACCAGATTTGTGGATTGGTATTATTTGAGACACTTTCCATTCATTAAAAAATTCACCATTCCGAAGCGACAAGTTGAACAACAGGGTTAGAGGTTTAGTCAAACTATCCTAACAATTCTTCAGGAATAAGAGTGCCAAGTTGTCATAGCCTATTTTACCAGAAGGATCAAGAGTCGACAATTGGGCAACTACCTCATCTTCGGAAATATATAACTCGCCAACGTCAGCAAATGAATGTCGAAGGTTATAATTGACAAACCGTCCCGATGAATTAAAAATAAAATTAGATTGAAAAAAGTCCGCGAACAAATCACAAACTTCTTGTTCATTAGACGCAAGCCTGTCATTATAAGTCATATTAGCAGGAAAACCAAAAGATTGTTTTTTACCATTGAGAAAAGACCAAAAAGCCTTGGAGTTGCACTTAATATTATACTCAACACTCCAAACATACTGCTGATAAGAAATTTTTACTTGCGACATATAGAATATATGGCAAGTATTGAATTCGTAAAAAAAAAGTTGAGATAATGATGAGATATGACATTACGATGATAGAGAATTCGAAAAAAGTGGGTCCGGCGATTCCGTCCGATGTCTGTCTGTCTGTCTGTAAACGCACCTACAGCCTTAACCACTGGTCCGATTGACTTCAAACTTGAAAATTAGAGGTTTGAGCGAATTCGCGTGGGTCGTTTTTTTGGTTTTTTTTTAAGATCAAAATTTAGGGTAGCCACCCTACGATTTTTTTGGCCAAAAACCAAAAGTTTCAATTTTCTCAAAAACGGCTCCTACGATTTTTTTTAAACTTCCTCGAAATTTTTTGTTCAAAACTCTGATGTATTTTATGTAAAAAAAATATTTTTGTATCGCTCCAAAACGGTACCGCCCATAGAACCGTTTTTTTGTTATCAGATTTTCCCGAAAAATAAAAGTCCGATCAGGGTAAGTTTTTTTTGAAAGTACGTTAATATAGTTAAATTTATATTTTGTATTCGAAAAAATTTCAAAAAATTTTTTGTATTTTTAAAAAATATTTTTAAACTTTTTTTTCAAAATTCTGTATCTCAAAAACGGATCAATATTAAAAATTGGAACTTACTTGTAAAATGTATAGTTGCACATTCTTGAATACTGCATAACCAAATTAATTTTAAGACATTTTCGAAGAATTTTATATACAAAAAATTAATTTAAAAAAAAACCGCTCCGACGATTTAATTTTTTTTTTTTGAAAAATCAACAATTTCTTAAGAAATCATACGACATCAATTTTTTTCAGATAGAATCTTTTTTTCAGGTACATATTTCAATTTAAATTTTTATTTACGAATATTAATTTTTTTATGAGTTATAATTTTTATTATGAGTTATAATTTGGAATACAGGAGCAAGTTCGTACGACCGAGTCGTGCACATTTTTTTTTAACACTAGATAATCATTACGACATCGCAAATAATCTTGCAAGCAAATATTGCTTGAATTTTTACTTTTCAATAACTTGTTCATTTTATTTTTCAATTTCTTAAGATGAGAGTAAAACCAGACCGGTTTGTGACCTTGTAATTTTTTCTTTAAAGGAACAAATCTTCGGTATGATTCTTCTAAGACTATTTGAACATCCCAGTGCGATTCCAAAAAGTACGAGTATCTGCGTAATTGGCTTTGGCGAAATTATAATTAACCGAAATTGCTTCATCAAATTGCAAAGTTGCAAAATTGAAAATTTTTAGTTTAGTTTCAAGAGCAACATGATGTAAGGAATTATTTACAAAAGGAGGCCTAGAAGCTGCGGTATCTGAATCAATATCATTATTAACAAAAATTAGATCAAGTAAACGATCATTTGAATTTTTTACGCAATTAATTTGCTTCAAATCTAAAGATAATAAGTAATCAATAAACAAAATTTCTATATCACTAGAGACATTAAATGGTATAATTACAATTATCATCTTCGGAAAAAATCCAATTTATGTCTCCTAAATTAAAATCACCTAAAACGCAAATGTAAAATAAGGATACGTGGAAAAACTTTCTGAAGACAGAGATGAAGACCAAGCCAGGAACTTCATTCAGCCAGGCTGACAAACTCGCCCATTCTACATAAATATTTTATTGAAATGTAGCATTTCAATAAATTCATTTCAATGCTTACCAGCTACTTTGCCTTATATGATTTAGAAACATTTTGTTCAACTGTCAATTATTAAAATACGAATGTAAATTTATTTTTCCTCACTCTTTTTCATCATACTGTTCAGTAAACATCTCTTCATATTAAATTTTTCCTGTTAAATAAAAAAAGCAACAAATAACAATTTGTGTTTTTCTGTGCAATCTCAAAAGGTTATGGGCCCAGATAAACAGTTGGGAAATAAATAAATTTATAAGCAATTAAATAATTAAATTAATTTTTTTTTGCAAATAATATGAGATATCCAAACGGCTATGGAAACGAAGACGATGATAGAAAATTCAATGTTGGCACACAGGTTATGCAACACGAATTTTCGAGCATGGAAGTTCCAAATTAGTGCAATCCTTCGTAGCCACGATCTACTAGATGTAGTAGATGGAACAGTAGTGAAACCCGGTGATGAACAAGCAGCAGAAGTATCTAGATGGTTGCAACGAGATGGAAAGGCAATGGCAATTTTGTTTTCATCATTAGATGCAGAGCAATCGTCTTATGTTCTAGATTGTAAATCAGCTAAGCAACTTATGGATATGCTGGAGAGTATTCACCAGAAAAAGAGCGATGTGAAAGTGATGATGCTATACGAAGACTATTTCAGTTTGCGAATGGGAAGTGATGAGTCCGTGACGTCACACGTGTCTAGGGTACGACAAATTGCTTCAGAACTAGAAGATCAAGGCGAAACTTTGTCGGACAATTTAAAGATGTGACGAATAATAAGTAGCTTGACGCCAAAGTTCCAGAATTTTCGTACAGTTTGGTACAACATTAAGGAATGCCGAACCATGGAGACACTTTTGTCCAAACTGCAACTGGAAGAAGATCAGATGAAAAAGGCTGAACGGGATGGCTTACATCATGAAGAATCTAAAGCAAAAGAGGTGGCATTTAGTGCCAAGTGCGCAAGCTCATATAGAAAGAAAAAGAAAAATTACAATGACAAGGAAAAATCGGTGTGTCACGCATGTGGTAAGGTGGGTCATTGGAAGCGCGATTGTCCGCAACGCAAAGGCAAAACCAATTTTAATAACAACAACAAGGTTGTGAAATCTGTTGCTTATGCAATAACAGATGATGTTCTTTCGGCTGACTATGCTGATGTATGGTTAGCGGACTCGGCAGCAACATGACATACAACATTTCGACGAGATTGGTTCTCAACATTTTTTTCTGACGGATCACATAAGGGCTTAAAAATAGCAAATGATGAAACGTTGGATATTGAAGGAATAGGTACAATCGAAATTGAAGCGTTTGTCAACGGAAGATGGGAAGCAAGAGTGATTGCAGATGTTCGCTATGTTCCCAAAGCTAAAGTGAACTTGTTCTCTATTGTCCAATTGGCGAAGAAAGGGTTTGAAACCAAATTCAAGGACGACAGGTGCACTGTAATCAACACAGCCGACAAAAGTTTATCAGCTACTGGGTAGGTACATTGACAATAATAATTTGGTGAGAATGGCATTTAGTATTGCAAGTTTTGATCGGGCATGTTTTTCGTCAGGAGACAATACTTCAGCTGGCACTTTACAGCAATGGCATCGACGCTTGGGCCATGTAAATGCAGCAACTAGTCAAGTCAATGTACACAAAAAATCTGGTAAGTGGCATTAAATTGACTAATCAAGATAATTTCTTTTGTGAAGAATGTCAATTTGGCAAAATGCACCGAGTGTCACATCCATCAAGAGAGAAAAGAACATTAACTAAGGGCGAATGTATTCATGTTGATTTGTGTGGGCCAATGGAAGTGGTAGGGGCTGGTGGTGTTCGCTATACTTTATACTGATGAAAGACGAGGCAACAAGATTGAGGTTTGTTTACTTCCTGGAACAAAAATCTGAGGTAATTGTGCATTTGAAGCAATTTTTGGAACAAACTGAGAACGCATGGAACTCGTATAAAAAGAATACGTTGCGATAACGGAACAGAGTTCATAAACAATAACGTCATGAGTCTTTTCAGAAACAAAGGAATCGTTTTCGAGCGAATTGCACCGTACACACCTCAACAGAACGGGTTCATTGAGAGAGACAACAGAACCGTTCAAGAGTCAGCTAGGACCATGTTGCTATCGAGTGGTTTAGCGAAGACACTTTGGTCGGAGGTAGTACGAACTGCAGTTTATATTCTCAATCGAACATCAAATGCACAAAACCCGAATAAAACACCATATGAGATGTGGTTTGCGAAAAACCAGAGTTAAGTCACGTGAGAGTTTTTGGCACAGTGGGGTTTTTACACCTTCCAAAAACACTCAATCGAAAGAAATGGGATGCCAAAGCAAGGAAAGTTTACTTGGTTGGTTGCGAAACTACTAAGAAAAATTTTCGACTTTACGAGCCTATTTCGAAAAAGATCGTCGTGAGTTGTGATGTTAAGTTCAGTGAAAATGTAGTTCGAACCGAGTATGTGACAATCTGTGATGACAACAGTGCCAATGACGAAGGTGATGACCTTTCGGCGAAACTCACATCGAACATGTCAAACCAGAAGAAATTACAATAATTGATTCCGAAGAAAGCTCAGGTAACGAAAACAACGACCATCAACACGAAAGAAGATGTTTGCGCTCCAATCCTAAGAAAGTTGTTCAATATGATGCTGAAAGAGGCTTCTTAGCTGCATTTATTGAACCATTACAAAGAAGCTATGGAGTCAGAGCAGTCTTCAGAATGGCAAAAAGCAGTTGAAGAGGAGCTAAAATCGTTGGATGAAAATCCAATTCCGATAAACCGGAATCTTGCAAGAACGTCGTTGTTTTCAAATGGGTTTTTAAAATCAAGGAAATGCCCAATAAAGAGCCGAGATACAAAGCACGTCTGGTTGCGAAAGGTTATTCGCAGAGTTTTGGTATCGATTACACAGAGACATTTTCTCCGGTTGTGCGGTATGATTCGGTAAGATGTGTTTTGGCGCTGGCAGCTATTTACGACATGGAAATAGTGCAGTTCGACGTGAAGAAGGCCTTTTTAAATGGAAGCTTAGATGAAACAATTTTTATGAAAGTTCCAGATCAAGTGGACCATACGGAAGGTCAAGTATGTCGATTGGCCTCAAGCAATCACCACGAGCATGGAACTCTAAATTCGTAGCTTTCATCAAAGATTGTAACATGGAGCAACTGCAATCGGACCATTGTGTATTTGTCGGACATATCGATGGAGATAAGGTACTCCTTTTGCTTTACGTTGATGATGGTTTAGTTTTGTCATGCAGCAAACGAGCGATCGATACTCTAATCAAAAAGCTTCGCAACACATTCCAAATAACGTTAGGAGATGGAAATTTCTATGTTGGGATGGAAATCAAGCGAGATAGAAGAACGAAAACGATTCAAGTCAGTCAATCAACTTACATTGATCGAATTATTCGAAGATTCAACATGGAAAACTCGAAATCAGTTGCAACACCAGCTGATTTTGGCACTTTTCTTACTAAGGAAAGCGATAGTGACACGGAAACTATTTTTCCATATCGACAGGCATGTGGTTCTCCCATGTTTGCCGTAACGGTCTCAAGACCCGACATTTCATATGCAGTGGGAGAAATTTGTCGATTCATGGAAAAACCAAATCAAATGCACGTGAAGGCTTTAAAACGTATCTTCCAATATCTGAACCATACGAAAAACTTCAGCTTAACATACGGTAACGACTTATTGGACTGGGAGTTAGTTGGCTACACAGACGCTGACCATGCCAGAGACATTGAAACAAGTCGGTCTATAACAGGGTACGCTTTCTTGATTGGAAATGGTATTGTTACCTGGAAAAGTCAACGGCAGTCACACGTCACGTTGTCCACGACTGAGTCAGAATATGTTGCATTACGTGAAGGTACTAAAGAAGCAATGTGGCTTCGAGAACTTGTCGAAGAGCTCGGATTTGGACAGAAGAAAGGAACGACGATGTTCTGTGACAACCAAAGCGCTATACGTTTGGTCAAGAACCCGGAATATCATCATCGAACCAAGCATATCAACAAGGCAATGCATTTTACTCGTGAAAAACAACTGGAAGGAGTCATCGAGGTCAAGTACGTTAAAGATGATGACCAATTAGCAGACGTTTTCACAAAACCATTGCCTGCTTTAAAGTTCAAATCTAATATTCTTCGTCTTGGTTTGGACCTTAAAAACTTTGCTTAGTTTGCATTTAAATAATCTTTGTTAACTTTAATTTGAACTTAATGATTTCAAAGTAATTCATAGTAATTTTGATAGTATTGATGATAACTGTTGAATTATGTATCTGTTTATGAAATAAATTCTTGAATGAGTGGGAGTATTGAAATGTAGCATTTCAATAAATTCATTTCAATGCTTACCAGCTACTTTGCCTTATATGATTTAGAAACATTTTGTTCAATTGTCAATCATTAAAATACGAATGTAAATTTATTTTTCCTCACTCTTTTTCATCATACATCATCAGGGTGGCCAAAAAAAGAACGATTCCATCTGTCAAAGTTGAACAAAAAAAACATAAACAACGAGGTCGCTGTTTGTTTATCTTCCTGTTGATGCTGATAACGCGCACGCTGATTTCTTTATTTCTGGCTTAAAAATTATATAAAACAATCAAAGGTAAACATAATCAGTGTTAAATATATTCATTGGAAATATATAATTTGTTTTGTTTTTATAGAATGGTCAAATGCAGCATCAATGGTTGCGATTCCAAGTGGAACAATTCTCCAAGCAACGAAATTTCTTTTCATAGGTACGTTTATATTTTAATTTTCGAAGTTCCAAGCTTTCTAGAATAATTATTGTACTTTCAGAATTCGGGATCCTAAATGGGTTGAGGCCATCCAAATATTAAATAACCAGGACATTGATGTAAACTTGCAAGCAAGTAAAAGAATTTGCTCCTTGCATTTCAATCCGAACGATGTGCTAAACATATGCTCTAAAAACCAAATTGCTTCTGGTGCAATTCCTGTACCTACTCTTTCCTGCACTTTCAGAATAGTAAATACGTTTTTGAACTATTTTTTTTTTGTTAAGTTTTAAGTAAAATGTTTTTATTTTGTGAGGAGGTTGAATTTCTATCGACAGAACAGGGTGAACCCTCAGAAGATGTTTCAGTGCAAGTCAGGTACGAAAAAATTGAAAGACTTTGAGTCCATATTATAGAACACCAACCTGCCGGAAACGCATTTCTTTTGACGAGAACAAAGCAACCCCTCGATCGTTGCCGAAATATACAAAGTCCATCAAGACAATTTTACAAATTCAATCCAACCAGATAAGAAAAATGAGGCGACAGATTTACAACAAGGACAAAAAAATGAAAAGTCTGAAAAAACTATCGAAGATTTAAGAAAAAGTAATTTGCTTTCAGAAAATGCGGCAGATGTTCTTGGGGTAATATTTTTCAGTTTAAGAGTAGTCTACAAAAAAATACGGACACCAAAAATGTACACAAAAATACACACACATCCACAAATTATTTCAAAAGTTGTTTTAATAATAAATCATAAATTTGAACATTTTACAGACTTTTGATAATAAACTCCTACTTAAAAATTTGTCAAGTAGTAAACACCTTGGCAAATACACAACTGATGTGAGGTCATTTGCTTGACGCTCCATTTTTATAGCCCTCGAGCTTACAGCTATGTAAGGAGTTTGTGTAAAAAGAATTTACCTGCACCAAGTACCATGAGAGCTTGGAACTCAAAAAGTGAAGTGAGCCCTGGTGTCACCAGAAAGTCCATAGACATTTTGTGACTTAAGTGCGATTCCTTTAAGGAAAAAAAAGGAAATTGGTTGCATGTCGACGAAATGTCTATTAGGCAGCATATCCAGTGGGACCATATACCTACACAAAAAGTATGTTGGGACCATAGACCTAGGCACCAATATCAATATGGCCAACGAAGAGCTACCTCCAGCAAAAGAGGCTCTTGTTTTTATATTGGTTGGCCTTAATGGTGCATGGAA
This sequence comes from Sphaerophoria taeniata, assembly GCA_943590905.1. Taxonomy (NCBI): domain Eukaryota; kingdom Metazoa; phylum Arthropoda; class Insecta; order Diptera; family Syrphidae; genus Sphaerophoria; species Sphaerophoria taeniata. Next base: position 270,268,961 of record OX016540.1, read on the forward strand.
GCTTCCAGTTGCTTTTTACTTCTTGAATGGGTTGAGTTCAAGCGAAAGGGCAAACTTAACAAGGCACGTACTATGGTTCCTAGAAACATCCGAAGTGGTAATAGTTGGAATCACTTTTGATGGGCATCCAGCCAACCTTGGGATGATTTCGCATCTAGGTGCAACAATTAAAGATTTTATGCCAAGGATTCAAGAATCAACTAGAACCATTTCGATTTTTTTGGACGCGTGTCATTGCCTCAAGCTTATACGCAACACTTGGGGCACAAAGGAAGTAATTTCTGATGGAAATGGTGGTCTAATCAAATGGGAATTCATTGTGAGGCTTGTGGAATACCAGAACAAACTTTGACTTCATTTTGCTAATAAGCTTAATGCCAACCATTTGAACTTTACTTCAAAAATAATGAATGTAAAATTAGCTGCTCAAACTATGAGTGAAAGTACTGCAGCAGCGTTGAGTTTATTACTGGAAAGTGGAGTAGAGGAATTCCAAGGTTGTGAAGCAACGATTCAGTTTATAAGGACGATTAACAACATTTTCGATGTCCTTAACACTAAATCTATTTTCGGGTTTGGTTTCAAGAAAGGTCTCTTTGTCCACAAAATGCAATGCAAAATTTTGCTTTCTTCAATGAATGGATAGCCTACTTATCAAGTCTGAAGATAAACAACAAGCAAATCATATATTCAAAGAACAAAACGGGATTTGTTGGATTCATAACCGACTTGAACAATTTGAAATTCGTTTATCAAGAATACATATGTCGAAAAGCAGAAAATCCTTAGCTACGTTTTGTCCTACAAACTATCTCAAGACCACTTAGAACTTTTCTTTTCTAGCATTAGGTCGAGGGGTGGTTTTAACAACAACCCAACGGCCACACAGTTCATATCCGCCTACAAAAGACTGCTAGTGCACAATGAGGTTACATCTTCAGCGGATGCAAATTGTGTTGGTCTGGACGACACTTCAATCCTGAATGTAACTACATCAAGAGTCCCAATGCATGAACCCTTAAGTATTGACCTTTTTGATTCTGATTTACTAGAGCTTCCTTTAGATCACATTATAAGTAAGGAATATAATGATATTATTATTTACATCAGCGGCTTTGTTGAAAAAAAAAAACTAACGAATGCAATAAATTGCAGCACATGCAAAAGTTTCTTTTTCAATAACAAAAACACTGTCGATTCCAAGCTTATATCTATAAAATCAAGGGGATATCTTAAATACCCTCATAAAGACACTTTAAAAATATGCCAAACCACCCAAAAAAGTATTGCACTTTATGAAATTAAACAAAAACTCAAAACTGAAAAAACTTACAGACTAATTGAAATTAACACTTTACGAACACTCGATTTAAATTTAATATACACAGAGCTTCAACATCATATTTTAGATTGTGATCCACTAGACAACCACATTTATTTGATTGGAAAAAAAGTTATTGACTTATATTGTAGAGTAGTTTTACATCATATTGGAAAAAAACAAATATAAAAGAGCATGAAAAGATGGTTCGATCACGTTTTACAAAATATATCCAGTTCATGGGTCAATAAAAATAAAAATAAAAATCACTAGTCTATTTATTTCCAATTTGAAGATTTTTTTAGGTTTGAATATAACGTTCGTTGTTTTTTCAATTATTTGAATTCAAACATATTTTTTGGGACTAATTTGGCCGCTTCGATCCAATGGCGCTGCTGTAGCTTTTACCCTTTTTTCTTCGCTGAAATGTATGGAAATGACAAGTGAGTAGCAGTCCATATATATTATGTCAATGATCTCTTCATATTAAATTTTTCCTGTTAAATAAAATTACGCAACAAATAACAATTTGTGTTTTTCTGCGCAATCTCAAAATATTTAAAACCCCAAATTCAAAAATCAAAACCCAATGGGAGAATTCACGAAATATGACCAATTCAGTGAACGACCTACTACGCAAAGAGGCTATTTAAGCTAAAAATATAGCAAATTGTCGTGTTGTAAAGATACTCCTATCTTTCAGTTATAGATCGGAAGGCATCTTATTTCCCACTAGTCAATCAGTACAACACTTTGACAGGTATGTATATCAGAGACCAGACTTTCCATATGCGTGGTCAAAATACTATCATATCATTTTTTTGCCAATAAAATAGCAAAATAAACAAGAAATTCTCGATTTAAGGCCTTTAATTATGCGTTCAAACTGGAACCTTTTTTTGTATTATAAATGTCCGTTGGCAGGGTATTTTCTAGTTTTGATACAATCCTTACCCAAAATTTGAAATGACAAAACTGAACAAAACCACCTTTCCTTTTCTAGCACAAGCACAACGCACCGCAGTCTTCCATTTTTGGTCAGACCCTCATTTATCTGGATAAGAAATGAGATCTGCCTTTTGCAGTCCGATTCGAAATGACATTCACTCTTGACCAAAAGCGACCCAGCATCCGTTGCCAGCTATACCTACTCCCCACACATCCATTTGAAGCTCTCGCAGATAACGAGTTTCTGCCTACAACAAAAACCTCCGCCAAAGACCATAATTTGGTCACTCACATAGAAATTCTTATAGTTCCCTGCACATTCGTTCGCTCCACTTCCTGCAGCAGGAGATTGCTTGCACTATACTCAAACTGAAATGCGTGCCACCATGTGTACCACCCCAACAACGTTATCTCAAACAAACGTTCGGTTTGTTGCATGGCTTTTTCATCATAGAAAGATATACCTTCATGGAGCAGTCGTAAGTCTGGAAGCGGGCGTTTGCATATTGCCAAGAAATGCGAATGCATGGGACTTTCCAAAAAAACGCGCAAACAATAGAGAAAGGCCACCATTGCCTCTCGGGCTCGGGGACGACTCGTAGATGACCACGACATGCAGTGGTGATGGCTCCAAGGCACGCAATATGAAAATGAGTTGTTGTTTAGTGCCATACCGCACAAAGTCACACACTCACACACAGTCCCTGTCCCTAAGTCGTCCTGTGAATATTGCATTCTGCGAATTATTACCACTTTGGGTCAGTCGCTTTCATTTCTTCTAGAATAGAGCCTGCTGGACGGACATGTTCACTGCTGTTTCTGATAGGCCGACGATTTTTCCGGCCGGCCAGAAGAAAAGTTGTTTTGTATCCTTGCGTCCGTAATCGGTCGTTGTGGAGAGGGTCACTATTATTGTGCGCCTCTCTCGCCATCCCACGATGATATTTCTTCTGGTGCTGGTCACTGGTGGTCAGCCCGTTTCGTGTTCGGCCATGATACCGTGTCCATGTCATTTGGACACTATATGCATTTACCGTCATCGTCATCGTCATCGTCGTTGTCGTTGCTGTCGCTGTCGCCCTTTGGTCTTGGATACCTACTTTCGGCTGTCTCACTCTTTCGCGCCATTGCTGGTGTTTGCTGGAATGGTTTGGTTGGTACTCTTGGATGTCGGACAACGCAACAACTGGTGTTACGTGTTGCTGCTCTGTAGTTGGCCACCTTATCGTCGTGGCCATAAAGTATAATTATCTGGAATCCGACACGCCTATACGTATGCAACATTGCAGCCAGCATACCACACATGCAATATGGAGGCGCACAGAACTACAACAACGTCAACGACGACGGACATGGGCGATGGACGGACAAGAAACTGCTTTGGTTATTTTTTTGTTTTGGAACGTTTGTAGAACATGGACGCGATGGACAAAACACCGCAATTCGGTGATGACTCATGTCGCGAGTGCATGGCGGATTAATAATGTTATACAGTTGTTGCGTCACTTAGTTCGCACTGGAGTTTTTCATCAGGTCGAACGGCTGATAGACATCCAAAAATACAAAACACAATGAAACCGCTGCTGCACTCGCTGGATTGGTCGGTTATAAAAATGCCTACTTGGGTTGATTTTTTCGACGTGATATGCTAATCGGAGTGTTTTTAATTATGAGTCGCGATTGTGACGGACAGAGTGAGTGCAGAGGTTAGGTCAGTGAAGGGATTGCGAAAGGAGTAACCCAACCGTGAATGTTTAGCTGGAAGACACGAACTGTGGAAGAAAAGTAAAATGCCTTCGGGGAAGTTCTCATTGGTGCGCTGCTGGTGGCTGTTGTGGTTAGAACATGCACATCGACAGTTGGAGTTTTTCATCGAATGTTTCTTGGTAGATTTGCTAAGAATTCAAGTCGGAAATAGGCGGTTGCAGAGTTGCAGACACAATTATTAAAAAACAATTGTATAAAGAAAAAACCTTCATTTTAATCAGGGGTTGTGCCCAATCAGCGAGGTTGTTTGATATGAAACCCAAACAGACTAGACGCTTCATATCACTTCCTTGTTTTTACCAAAGGGTTCCTTCGACGACGTTCGAACACAAGGCAGTTAAGATTTCGCAAAGAAAATGTTAGTAACATGCTTACTGATTACTTTCTTTTTTGCACGAACTCTATGGTTGTGTTCGAAAACTCATCTCTATTTATGTGCGAGGGTGGTCCGATAAGTACTTTGACTGATGACGCTAATATCATTCATTCCCTCAGACAGTAAAAGCGGGACTGTCCTTAGACATATGCAAAAAAAAATATCGATCGGTGATTCGATTCTTGCTCTTGGAAGGGAAATTGCGCATCGAAATCAAAGAGCCCTTGCACTGAACCAAAAAGGTACACCATATTGATAAAAAAGGTCATCTTTATGATGTAGAATTCATCAATTTTAGTCCAGTGAACCTTTTCATCCATATGATGAAGCATTGTTCATTAATATGATGAAAATTTTCAGCGACAAATTTCGATCATCATTCATCAAATTTGTTCATCAATATTATGAAAAATGATGAACCAAATTTTGATTTATTTGTACATCAAAATGATGAATTATTTCATCGATCTGATTATCGTATTCATGAATATGATGAAAATTTAAGCAAGTAAATCATCAATGTGATGAATGCATTCATCATATTGATGTTTTTTTTTCAGATTGATGATCGTATCATCGTATCATAACCAAAAAAAGCATTTACGATTCAGGAGCGTAATTTACGATCAGCCAGTTATCAACTACGTAAATTATCCTTTTTGTTTCCCTCCCCCCACACTATCCCCGTTTCGGGGGGTTCTTGCCTCTTTTTCTCTCTCTCTTCCTCGCCCTTCCCCCGGTACTATATTCTCCCTTCCTCTCTCTCACCTCACCGATCAATCTCCGTACTTCCTTCTCATTCTGCACTGCTTAGTGGCGACTATTTTTTTTCTTACAAATCCGTCACTCCGCACTGCTGGGATTCGAACCCAGGCATGGAATGCACGACGGTCTCTTCACTGAACCAAAAAGGTACACCATATTGATAAAAAAGGTCATCTATATGATGTAGAATTCATCAATTTTAGTCCAGTGAACCTTTTCATCCATATGATGAAGCATTGTTCATTAATATGATAAAAATTTTCAGCGACAAATTTCGATCATCATTCATCAAATTTGTTCATCAATATTATGAAAAATGATGAACCAAATTTTGATTTATTTGTACATCAAAATGATGAATTATTTCATCGATCTGATTATCGTATTCATGAATATGATGAAAATTTAAGCAAGTAAATCATCAATGTGATGAATGCATTCATCATATTGATGTTTTTTTTTCAGATTGATGATCGTATCATCGTATCATAACCAAAAAAAGCATTTACGATTCAGGAGCGTAATTTACGATCAGCCAGTTATCAACTACGTAAATTATCCTTTTTGTTTCCCTCCCCCCCCACACCATCTCCGTTTCGGGGGGTTCTTGCCTCTTTTTCTCTCTCCCTGCCTCGGCCTTCCCCCGGTACTATATTCTCCCTTCCTCTCTCTCACCTCACCGATCAATCTCCGTACTTCCTTCTCATTCTGCACTGCTTAGTGGCGACTATTTTTTTTTTTTACAAATCCGTCACTCCGCACTGCTGGGATTCGAACCCAGGCATGAGAATGCACGACGGTCTCTTGATCGGCACCTCTACCCACTGAGCTACTTGACGCTTTATAAAATTGGAATTGATTTTCGACCGCATGAAAACTAGGGAATAAATAAACAACCCAAAACGTTTTTCTTTTTCAGGAAATATTGTCGTAATTTACGATTCAAGAACCGTAACAAAAAAAAACTGTTTGGATTCAAAAGTAGTAAAATGCGATAAGAATTCATGATTTAATAAACACCTATTTTTTAATTCAGGACATATTTTTGTAAACTACGATTGTCTAAGATCGATTTGTTCATTTAGCTTCAAGAGCTTTGTTTTTAGAATATTGAGATCATAAATCTCGATCTTTGATTTTGTAAATCAGAATTATTTAGTCGTACAATTTATATCATGCTCCAAATGTTTGAAATTACGAATACAAAATTTGTAAATTGCTCTTACAATGGAAATCTAAAATCATGACATTTTTTCGTAATTCTCAAATTATACAGTTTTGTAAATTTAGACGGAATAAAGATTGATTTACAATATTGACTCTCATTTTACGAAAAAAGGGGGTGATTTACAAAAAAAAAGATTTTTCATAGTTTACGACATAGAAATTCGTGATTACTGATTTTTCATTTCTTTCCGTGAATATGATGAACATTTTTCATCAATTCAGTGAATATTTTCATCAATAAGATTCACATTTTCATCACATTGAAGATCGTATACATCAACATGATGAACATTTTTCATCAATTCAGTGAATATTTTCATCAATAAGATTCACATTTTCATCATATTAAAGATCGTATACATCAATATGATGAACATTTTTCATCAATTCAGTGAATATTTTCATCAATATGAATAATAGGATTCATTCATGCAATGATACTATTCATAAATAAAAAGCGTTTATATTCTTCTTCGTACTGATGATCGATTTCATCAATATTGAGGTATATAATGGACATGATGAAAACACAAGTCTGTTTTGTTCATCAATATGATAATCATTTACATCACCTAATTTTCTTCCAAATTCAAATTGAAGTCGATTTTTTGATGACAGTCTTCATCAATATGATGAAATAAAATTGTCATTTAAATATGATGAATCAATTCATCATATTGAAGAAGAAATCATCAATGGGATGTAAAAACATTTTTTTTCGTCAAATAGATGCTTTCATCCTATTGATGAAAACTTTTGATGAACGGATGAACTAAATTTTTATCAAATTCTGCCGAAATTCTCCCAAAAAAAGTTGATGAATGCACTTTCATCTTATTGATGATTGGTTCATCCGTCATCAAAAAGTTTTCATGAATTTATACATAATATGCAAGAAAAGTACATCTTATTGATGAATTACAGTTGATGAACGCCATTCATCAATATGATGACGGCTTTTTTTTCGGTGTGGATGATGTGTACGGTGACCCTTCTCCTTGGATGTCGACCGTCAAAAGTTGGTTTAACGAGTTTCAACGTGGTCGTACGTCCGTTTGTAAGGACTCACGTCCACGTGCCAATAACGGCTACCTTGGCGGACAACGTCACATAAAACCTCGATCCCGTATTGGCAGATCGCCATTTGAAGGTGGTACAGATAGCTTAAACAGTAGATGTTAATATCTATATACTGTTTTGGGCGTTACCGTTATTTCGTGTCAGTCGACGAGACATGGATCATACTAGTACACACCAGAGTCTTGAACTGTTGAAACAGAGGTCTTCAGCCGGAAAACATGCTCCGAAGACGAAGAATGCTGTCTCAGCCGCCGCCTTAAGGCTGATGGCTACCGTTTTCACAAGGATTCGATTCACATATTGACTATGACTACTTCGAGTAGTACAATACGGTCACAGGGATGTATGTAAAAGTATGGTAGTGATGTTGTGGATCTTCAACTTAATTATCGAGTTCCACTTTGCTTACAAGCACTTTGATGTTATTCTAAAACCTTATTTATGTTTGCTTTTGAAGTCAAGATTGTAAGAATTATTTTTCATTACTTATTTTACTTTTCAAATAAACACATCACTTAAATTGTCTAATAAATATCTTACATTTGGGGGCTCAACCTATGTGGACCTATTAGTTACATGACTCTTGGTACATACATACAACTTGCGGAAGAAGAATAAATTAATTCAATACAATCCTAACCGAAGAGAAGTGAAGAAGAAAAATATTTCGAAAGTTGAAGATTCTGTTGCTAAAGCGATAAGGGTTGTAGAGAATAAAATGGCTGAAGAAAACGATGGGAATGTACCAGAAGGTGTGGAGAATAGCAATGCGAGCTTGCAACAACTTATTCAGTTGCTTACATTGAAGATTCAAGCTGATGAAATCAGGCAAAATGAACCGAAGGTATCTGTTGAAATTTTTTCCAAAATTATTCCAGACTTCGATGGTGAGACAATTCCAGTTAAGAATTGGTTCGAAAATTTTGAGCAGAATGCAGATGCATACGGTCTTACTGATAAACAGAAGTATGTACAAGCTAGAGGCAAGATGACACATATTGCTCAACTTTTCTTAGAATCCATCGCTGTAAGTGAGTATAAAGAATTACGTGCCCAATTAGAAAGCGAATTCCAACGCAATTTTAGTAGTGCAGAATTTCATAGGCAGTTGAGTGAAAGAAAAAAAGCGAAAGGATGAAAGTTTCCACGAGTACGTTCTTCAGATGAAAAAAATTGGAAATGTTGAAAATGATTCAATAATTTGCTACGTGGTTGACGGGTTAGATATTAAACCCGAATTCAAGTTCAATATGTACAATCGCAAATCAACAAAAGATCTGAGAGAAAAATATGATATTTTTGAACTCATGAACAAGAAGCAAGAAGTTAACCAACATCAAGCGGTCGTCAAAAGCAATTCCAATGAAAATAGAAGTTTCCAGATGAATCCATTCAGAAATTTTGGCAAGAAGATTCATTGCTTCAATTGTGGTTCTACTGACCATCTTCGAAAGGACTGCAGTTTGGAAATGAAATGCTTCAAATGCAACCAAAATGGACATATTTCTAAGGATTGTCCCAGAACAAAGCATATAAATATTGTTTCTGACCAAAATCGTTTGAAGAAGATAGAGGTGAATGGTGTCAAAATTGAATGCTTGGTTGATACAGGATCGGATGTAACTATTGTAAAGGAGCATGTTTTCAAGAAAATGAAGAATGTTGTTTTGCAGAAGAGTTGTTCGGTCCTATGCGGTCTTGGCAACAAAAGAACACATCCTGTGGGCTTTTTTGATTCTGATGTTACTGTTGACAATTTGAAGACACCCCAGAAGATTGTTGTTGTTTCTGATGATACAACTGAATTTGACGGACTTCTTGGATATGATTTTATCAAAAAGTTTTGCTTAACATCATCATGCAATGGGTATCAATTTTCTCCATTATCAGTTGAAGAAACAGAGGATCAGGTCTTTAATGTTGTGGAATTGAACAATGATATTGATGTCCCCCCTCAGTTTAAAGATGTTGTTGAAAAGATGGTGAGAAATTATGGCCCAGCCGAAAAAAAACCAAAGAATGTCCAATCTAATTGAAGATTATTCCTGATGGCGAAATCAAACCTTTCCGACAATCCCCAAGTCGTCTTCCACCTGATGAAGCCGAAGCAGTTGAGAAACAGATTGAAGAGTGGATGGAAAAGGATATCATACGTAAGTCTACTTCTAATGTCGCTAGCAGAGTCGTTGTTGTAAAGAAGAAAGATGGTTCCTGCCGAACTTGTGTTGATTTCCGGAAGCTTAATACTATGGTTCTGAAAGATTGTTTTCCGGTTCCACTGATCGATGACGTACTCGAAAAATTACAGAATGCAAAATATTTCACTGTAATGGATTTGGAAAATGGTTTTTTCCATGTGCCAGTTGAAGAATCTAGCAAGAAGTATACAGCATTTGTAACTAAAAGTGGCTTGTTCGAATTTAACATTTGGTTTTTGCAATTCACCTGCTGTATTTATACGATTCGTCAACCATATATTTCAAGACTTGGTTAATCATAACGTCATGGAGCTCTATATGGACGATATTATTATATATGCTGAATCTGCTGAAAGATGTCTTAAGAAAATGGAACAAGTGTTTACTGAACCTTCTAGTTATGGACTGAAAATAAAATGGAATAAGTGCCATTTTCTTCAAAGTACTGTAAATTTCTTGGGACATACCATTGAGAATGGAAGTATTCGACCAGGCAGAGAAAAAACAAACGCGGTGAGTAGATTTTCTATTCCAAAGAACGTTAAATCTGTGCAGTCTTTTCTAGGACTTACAGGTTTCTTTAGAAGATACATAAAGGATTACTCAAAAATAGCCCGTCCACTTACAAATTTATTGCGAAAAAATGTTCCTTTCAAGTTTGATGTAGAAGAACATATGTAAGTCTTTCAATGATCTCAAAGAAGCGTTGATAAGAGAGCCAGTTTTAAAGATCTTTGCGAGAGGTGCACCTACAGAAGTTCATACTGATGCATCAAAAGAAGGGTTTGGTGCTGCTCTGTTGCAAGTGTTTGATGATCAACTGCACCCCGTTCTTTTCTGGAGCAAAAAGACGTCAGCTCTAGAGTCGCAGTTATATACTCGAAGTAAAAGCAGCTTACCTCGCTCTGAAAAAATTTCGGCACTACTTGCTTGGTACTCATTTCAAGTTGGTCACAGACTGTGCAGCATTCAAACAAACGACCAGTAAGAAAGATATTCCACGAGAAGTAACACAGTGGATCTTCTATTTGCAAGATTTTGACTACGAAGTGGAACATAGACCTGGTGACAGAATGAAAAAGATGCACACATCAAAGCTATTACAGAAATACTCGCAAGTAGACCATATGAACATTTCAGAATCAAAGGTGATCTTATCTACAAAACTGTAAGAGAAACGATCTGTTGGTGATACCGAAGATAATGGAACGTGAAATTATTGCAGATGCACACAACTTTGGTCACTTTGCAGTACAAAAAACTATCCATTCTATTGAACAAAACTATTGGATACCGCATTTAGAAGGCAAAGTTGGACAGTTTATCGATGGATGTGTCAAATGTATAATACACAACAAGAAGCTGGGAAAGAAAGAGGGTCAACTTTATTGCATAGATAAAGGTGATACACCGTTGCATACTCTTTATATAGACCATCTTGGACCCATGGACGCTACATCGAAGAAGTACAAATATATATTTGAAATGGTAGATGCATTCTCAAAATTTATTTGGCTTTACCCAACCAAATCAACTGGACATGAAGAAGTATTAACAAAGTTTAATGATTGGTCGAATGTATTTGGAACACCCAGAAGAGTAATCAGTGACAAAGGGTCAGCATTTACATCTCAAGCTTTTGAACAATACATGGAGGATAACTGCATTGAACATGTCTTGTGTACAACTGGTGTTGCTAGAGGCAACGGACAAATTGAACGTGTTAACAGGTCCATTTTATCAATAATTGCCAAATTATCTTCGAATGAACCTACGAAATGGTATCAATTTGTGCCGAAAGTTCAAAAAGCAATAAATTCACATTTCAACTGTTCTACAAAAGTTTCACCGTTCGAATTGATGTTTGGGCTTAAAATGAAAAATGAAGCAAACTGCCAAATTGTGGAATTGCTTGAACAAGAGATGGTAGAGAGTTTTAACACTGAACGCCAACAGTTACGTCAAGAAGCCAAGAAACAGATTCAACAAGCCCAAATAACATATTATAAGAATGCCACGATAAGAAATGTAAAGGTGAATTCACTTACAAACTAGGTGATTTGGTAGCAATCAAGCGGACTCAGTTTGTTGCGGGTAGAAAGCTGGCGAGTGAATATCTTGGTCCATATGAAATAATTAAAGTCAAACGTAATGGCCGTTACTATGTCCGAAAATGTGCTCAAGTCGAAGGTCCAGTTAACACATCTACCAGTTGCGAGAACATGAAACTCTGTAAGTACCTTGTAGAAAACGAAGAGCTTTTGTCATCGGGGTCAGATGACGAAATTCAGGATGGCCGAGTGTAAGAGTATGGTAGTGATGTTGTGGATCTTTAACTTAATTATCGAGTTCCACTTTGCTTGCAAGCACCTTGATGTTATTCTAAAACCTAATTTATGTTTGCTTTTGAAGTCAAGATTGTAAGAATTATTTTTCATTACTTATTTTACTTTTCAAATAAACACATCATTTAAATTGTTTAATAAATATTTTACATCTACTATGCCGAGATATTGGTTGGAGTCAACGCCGAATTGAAAAAAAAAACGGTCCACACGTAACCTCTTTTTGTTTCTTGTATTAAAACAGCAACTCTCAGCGCCAAACGTTGATCCGTCGCATTTGTTTTCGGTCATATGAATCTGTAGCATTTGTTGTATTTTGTATATAGGCAAGTGATTTAATGAACTTCAAACAATAGCTTCCGACTGTACACCGTGATCAAGTCTTAAGATATTTACAGATTCCAAGTTTCAAATATTTGACAACAATAAACCAGTCTTCAAACTGACCAGAATTTTATAGTCACCAAACTTGAAAAGATAATCTCGACATAAAATGCGTACCAAGTAACCGTGAGACCGGTACGCATTATCCGATAATTCCAACAAAATAACAAGCAACTGCAGAGGTCTTAATGCATATGTACATTTGGCCATGACGGAGCTAGCTGCCTGTCAAACCCTCAAATCAGTAGAAGCCGACAACATCGCTCATTCACTATCCAATCCAAAGTACCAAGTCGACTAATCCACCGTCTCACAGAATTGTGTGTAGGCGCTAGATGCGATGCACACAGAAAAATCAACTCCGATGATTGATCCTGCAGAGGGACCAAGAGTCCAAAGCTAGCAGAGCTTTGTCATTCCATAACGCTGTCTCACTGATGTTGTTAAATTTTAATTTAATAGACTCGATCGATCATAAAGCGGTCATATTGAAAATCTTATACATCTACGTAACCTAACTACAGGGACAGATGTTTCGATCGAATGCGGATCACTTCTGTTTGGCGGATTGTGTGTTGTTTGATTCCGTTTCGTGATCAAACATCGGGCTGAAGGACGGCCGGCACACAGAGCTAACATATAGGCAGTAGGAGAGCGGGACTTATGATTTATGGGAGATTGCATTCGCCATGTTGCGTGTACATTTGTACAATGTTAGTAGATACATTCCGAAATTGATTCACTCTGATTTGGCAGCAAATTGTGATGAAGTATAAGATAGCGCGGGAAAAGATTGACAAAGTATTATGGAACTTCGGTTTATCTGTTTTGCGAAGTTAATATTCATAAATCAATTCATTGGGAATTTATTACGCCGATATTTGAAAACATCTTTATAACATCCGCATTGCAAGACAGTATATTCGCGCTTGGGAGGTACACGCAGGCCTTTGACACCTATTGATTACGCAACACTCGCTGAGTGATAAAATCTAACTCTTACAATACTAAATTCAAACAGTTCTCCAAGCATTTTCTTTGTCAAAAAACAAGTCAAACTTACGAACTCGAGTCTTAACTTTTCATCCTTCGACACCTCGAAACGTGTTGCTACCAGATCCCAAGTCATTGTCTTCCGGAAATCTTCAAGAAACAAAACTTTAAACCAACAAGAAATCATAACAATATCTTCTAATCGGTTTCCTACCCTTGAAAACAACAAAAGCCGTAGCCCTCATCTTTTTCAACTCACGCAGTGCGAAGCTCAATTCACAATCATCCAACATCATCTTTCCGGCCGCCTAATCTCAATGACCACTTTGGAGAAAACTTTCGCTCATATCCGGTGTTAGAGGAATTAGCTTCCCGAATCCTGCAGCATTGTTTGGTTCCGTCTCATACATCTTGAATTAGGCCTTCGAGTTCTGATGTTTTATTCTCCCTCCCCCTCCTTGAAAATAAAGGAGATATAGTGTCCATTGTTTTGAAACTCCATCTCCTCAATTACTGACTCTCGGAGGGTGCGAGCATCATCAGAGTGATACCATAACGCACTTGTTGGTTTTTCGATAGTAAATTTTCGATTCGAAGCCAGTTCGTGTGGTTTTGCGGAGATCGAAGGATATTATCTTTAAGGAGGGCGAGGCAGGCTGGAAATTCAGTTCACGCCATTGAAATCCAGTCAAGCGGCAGTATGAAATAATTCCACTCTTTCACTCGGCTGAATCTTTGTATCTCGCTTGTCGTTTTGTGGGCCAGAATCTATAAGGACTCGTCTCTATAACGTGACGGGATTCGATGAGTGGTAAGGATAATTTGGAGTTTTTAGTGCGTGAAGCGATGAATTTTTAATTGAGAATTGGGTGATGAATAATATTGGAATTCACTTCTCCCCACACTCCTTTCTTTTGGGTGGCGTGGCGTTGGGGTGGCGTGGCGTTGGGGTGTCCTGGAAGCTCTCGTCCTTCGATTTAATTAAAAACAAAAGAAAAAAACAAGAAAAAAAAACAAAGAGAACAACAAAATTGAAGATTAAAAGAACAAAAGCATCTCGCAGACAATTTGCTTTGGTAAAATTGGAAAAGTCCTTGTTTCACATTGTTCCTCCTTTTACTCCATGAATAATTCAACGATGTTTGTTGTTTATATGCGTGTTCTGTCATTAAAGATGTCTCTCGGAGGCTCCCTCCACTCCTTCCCTTTGGCAATGCGTTTGCGAAACGAAGAACGCTATCGCAACAACGTGCGTGTTGTATCATCAGTGTTTGCGAATCATGTAAATTGCTGCGAGCCACCTCCTCGCTCGAATTGCTGGAGGCTGCTGTCGTAAGACAGCAGACAGGCAAAGGAAATGAATTATAGATATTCCGTTTTTTGCTATTTTAAATCTCCATATTTTCATTTGTGTTTATCTATGTACGCAGGCTTTTCTGCTTTTTCGCAAAAGGATATCAGATAAACATGCGAATTTCGCACACTTATCATATTAAAGCTGCCGTTCCGTTTGTGGAGCGGCGGCGTTTAAGTGTATCCTTTTCTTTTTTTTGCGTTTTGTCATCGGTTGGCAAATTTTCATCGTCCTCCGACCGACGGGAGACGCCAACGCACCAAGTTCCTCGTCGTCGTCGTCGCCGCGCCGTCGGTCGACCAGAAATCCCATGAGAGATTCCAAAGAGCTGATAATTCATATGAGGGATTTTCAGAAAGAAAGTTTTTTTTTTACTTTTTTTGTAACGACGTAACCCTCTTTGAGATGGGATGACACGTTATATATGCAGTGTGATGGGGTTTTGGGGGTGAGTTGGGTGTTGTTCGTTAAGGCGGAAGGATCCGGTTTTGTAATATTTTTCCTTATTATATGGAAACAGAATTGGTTTTTCTTATTTTTTACAAAAGATTTAGTTTTTGTAAAATTTATGTCATTTTGTTGTTCGTATTGAAATTTCAAAGGAAGGAGGCGAAAAGACGAAGACGACGCGACGTAGGTAAGCTATCAATGATAGGGGGATGATTATGATGAGTTTCCGGCTGCAGGAAGAAGAAGGCTTTTGTTGTTCATCGCATGACAATATTTATGTGGGAAGTGCAGAATATGTTTTTTTTTTCGGGTTAATTCCTCTGCAACGCAATGGAAATGGATATAAAAGGGATAACAATAATCGGTGTTTTAGCCTTTTTGAGTCAGCTCAGGTGGAATAAATGGGAAACAAATTTGTTGTTGATGAGGAGGAGCATGAGTTTTCATGCGTTCAAGTTGTGGGAATAAGAAAGAACATATTTTTCTATTCCCACAAGTTCAATTTCTTCATTTTGAGATAAAAAGGAAGTATGGTTAAAGTGTCTCTATTCTGTCACGTTGTGTTACTATTTTCTTCTTGTATACTGTTTCGAACAATATACCAACTGCTAGTAAATTCAATAAAATTAGCAGGTGACAATCTTTGACAAAAGCCATAGAAAAAGCCAACTTCATCAAATTCACAGAATCACTTGCAGACTTCGGTGTTAAGAACTACATTAGAAGGTGGATAATATCCATGCCAAGTAACAGGAGGATTCAATCAAAGCTATATGATATTCAACGTGTATTAAATATGCCAGCAGAGGAACACCTCAAGGAAGTGTACTGTCTCCTCTTTTATGGCTTTTTGTCATGAACAGCATTCTTGTGAAATTCGAGAGTAGTGGAGTGAAAGCGATTGCATATGCGTATGAGCATTCTAGTTTCAGGAAAATTTCTAAGCGTGATCAGTGAAGTCACTAGTATGGCCTTAAAGTTAGCACCTGAACTGCGAGCTGTGGACTAGGTGTTAACAACAACAAAACCAAATGTATGCTTATCACCACCAAAACCAAAATACCACCCTGCACTCTACTGCGGCTAAATGGTCAATCACTAACATTGTCTTCCAGTGCTAAATATCTGGGCGTAATACTAGACACCAAATTAAACTGGAAGCTTAAAATTGAAGAACGTTTGAGAAAGGCGTGCGTTGCCTTCTACGCCTGCAACAAAATCTTCAAGTGGACCTACAAGCATAGCTGGGCACCGTTAATCAAAAAGTTAACTTCGTTAATCGCTAATCCGTTAATTAAAAATTTAACTTCGTTAACAGTTAAAACGTTAAATTTTAGAAAAATTAACGCAAGTTAACGTTAATCGTTAATCCGTTAACACGCCATAAAAATTTTATTTGGCAATGCCAAATGTTTCTCCGATGCTCATTTGTCGGACCCTTTTTGCCGAACTCTTGCTCGAGCTTGTGCTGGCGCTATCATCAGCTTGGTCGAAATTAGTAGTTCTCTTTTTCTGTTTACCGCGGTTCAACGCTGCCTTGCCAGTCACTTCAAATTGTGTATACTGGCACTCATGCACTCTTTTTACGTGTTGTTTAAGGATCGATATATGAGCCTTGATTAATTTTTTTTTAGGAAACATTGTTTACACGCAAAAATTATTTGATCTCCCGTTCCAGATATAAAGTTCATATAATCACTTAAATGTGGCCACGGATTTTGGTCTATTGCGGAACTCGAGTTCGATTCCATGATAATTTTACAATTTTATTCAGTAGATACAGTTCACAGAATCAATACTCTTTGTTTATTGTTTCTAAAAAAAACACACAATCACCCCTGTTCTGATTTTCGTTTACGAAAACAATACTTTCGTTTTTAAAGCTGAGGTGTTCTCAATTTCTCGTTTTGATTTCGTTTCGATTTTGCTGACCGAATTTGAAATCGTAAATTTAAGAATTTAAGTAATTTCAGAGAAATATTTGTCAAAAATTGAAGGCAAATTCGTACGAATTTAGGAACACAGTTTTTTTAGCTTTGCGAAAATCAATTTCGAAAACGAATTGAATTCGTAACGAAAATCAGAACAGGGGTTAATGTACTGATTTAAAACTGAATCTATCACTGACTACGCACAATTGACAAAAAAAAACACTCGTCACTCTCTGAGCATGCGCTAAGGAATAAAACAAACATTGTCGTATCGTCGTATTATTATAATACAATTAGTATGGTATAGTTTTCCCACTCACAGCCGCTGGAAAATAGTGGTATTTAAATAACGGCAATAATAACGGTACCCGGAATAATAGTGGCATTTCAAATTTTACTAGCGACCGAACCTTGCCGGCACGGCGCGCGGCGCCGCACATTTCGACTAGCTCATGATTCGTATAAGAATTGTTGTTTTTTCGCGAAGCAGCCGCGGCGGCGGTGAACCTTTTCACCAACAAAACAACCCAAAAAAAAAATCTCACCCTGCATAGCTTAGCGCTTAGGTAGCGCAAAAAAAATTCCATTGGGAACCAACACCAGTTTTTTTTTGCTGGCAATAAAGAAGCCAGTAAAAAACGCTCGGCAATTGAATTTGCGATATTATATTCGGTATACCAACAGCACCAAAAAAAAAAACAGGCAGGCAGCGAAATAGACAAGTCGCGTGCCATTGTTTCCTGAAGAGTGTTGACTAATTTTTTATAAGTTATAAAAATAATAATTACCAATAATCTAATTTGAATGTGTATCTATGTGGTATTTGTGTTCGATTAACGATTAACGGACTTTGGAAAATTTAACGATCGTTAACATTTTTTTGAAGTTAACTGAAAAGTTAATCCGTTAATGGGAATGTTAACTTCGTTAATTAACGATTAACGGATTAACGAAAAAATGCCCGTTAATGCCCAGCTATGCCTACAAGGCAGTTGTAAGACCGATAATTGTTTACGGATCCATTGTTGGGTGGCCCGCTCTCAGAAAATCTTAGATACATAGTAAACAAGCTTACAAAGGTGCAGAAAAATGCTTGTGTATCTATAGGGATTTTCGTTTCGTTTTCCTGGACCTTCTTTCGATTAACCTTTTTATTAAATATCAGGTATCCTGTACTATCTTGAGACTCCAGGAAATAGGCTGTTGGAAAACAAAATCCTTCAAGCACTGCAATCAAACAAACCTGATACCATCAGACATTTTTTCAACAACCACCGATTACTGCATCCCTACCTTCAACAGGAGGAATGCGATGTGACGGAACACTTTGACACGACTATCTTCACGGATTGTTCGAAGATGGCTATTAAAGCCATTGATTCAGCTATCATCCTCTAAATCGGTCCAGAAATGTAAAGAGGCCCTCAAGAAACTAGACATGAGCGTCACTTTTATCTGGATATCAGGCCATAGGGTAAAGAGTAGGCAGACGAACTAGCAAGGCGAAGATCAGCCCTTCACAACTCATTTGCGGTGAGAATATACGCTCCTCTTGGAGTTGTGAAGGGTAATATCTTGACAATATACACATCAGAAGCAAACCGTAGGTGGAATAGCTTAACCGTTTCATCTAGGAAAATCAAGCCTATACCTATAACAAACCCAAACCAATCGAATTAATCTCCAAACCAAGGCATGACATAGCCTGGATCATTGCAACATGAACAGGGCACTATGGCCTATATATATAGGCTATAGGGGAATAAGCGGCAAAAATTGGGTATATTACACACTTTATCTGCCATTGTCCGGCCAAGGCTAGGCAAAGAGCACTCCATTAAGGAGTTCTTCAATGATATTGAGAAAATCATGGAATTCAAGATCAAAGCCATGATCGCATACCTCAATAATACAATGTGGCTTTAGCACCCTCCCTTATTCCTCGTAAACTAAATGGCTGAACTACATAATGTAGAGGATTGTACGTGTGGCGCATACATCCTTCCTAACCCATTCTTAAGTCATTTAAGGACCCCATGAGACCTACCTACTTACCTACCATGCCTGCGAAACAAAGAAAGCCCGTCTAACATCTCGTGAAAGTTGCCGGCTTTTGTAAATCGCTGTCTTCATCATCCTAAACATTCGCTGGCCATAAATCATATCAAATCAGGAATTGTGGCGTAGAACAAATCATGAAATAATGGATGTTGACATAAGGAAACGAAAATGAAAATTCGTCCGAATTTCACAAAGATAAATGAAAAAAATAAAAAAAATTAAAAAAACAAACAAATTCAAAAGAACAGAAAAATAAGACAAAAAAAAACTTTCCTTAAAATTGAAAAAAAAGTGTTTTGTAAGTTTGTTTGATCGAAACAGAGAAACGGTTAATCGTATTTGTTTAGAGAAAGTCTTGAGAAAGTTCGATTCGATTTCAGAAATAAAAAAGATATTCGTGTTTTCTATTTTATATTTATTTACAAAAGATCTTGTTTCTTCAGTTGCTAATTATCGAATAAATAAATAATTTTCTTAGATTGAAATTTACAAAATCATTTCCTGCTGATTAGAAATTAATTTACTAAAAACAGAGTTATGAAAAAGCTGAGTGATTTTGATTCAACATTCCGCCCGCTTCGTTAACTTGAAGAGTTGACGAAAAACAATATTAAAAAAAAGAAAGAAAGATAAATTAACAGTACAATACAATAATTAAGTTAATGGAAAAAAAACTTATAGTTTAAATTAAAGAATTGATAGGCAAAGGGCAAAGTTTAACAATAGGTCTTTTTAAAATAGAGTTCTTTGTTTTTACGGTGACTACACGAGTTAATCCATCACGGCCGGGATGCAGTTCGATGACACGTCCGAGTGCCCATTTAGCAGGGGGATATCTTTCATCTACGATGAATACTAAAGAGTCCTTTTGGATTGGTTCAGTTTCTTGTTTCCATTTTGAAATAGATTGAAAACGTTGGATATACTCTGCGGACCATCGACTCCAAAAATTATCCAACATACGTCTTATATGCTGCCATCGAGAAAGTCTTGAAATAGGAATCGTTTCCGACAGACTTGGTTCTGGTACTAAATTGAGTGGCGATCCAATCAAGAAATGTCCAGGCGTCAGAGCTTCTAAATCATCGGGATCTTCTGAAAGTGGACATAATGGGCGTGAATTAAGAATTGCTTCGATTTGTACAAGCAGAGTGGAGAATTCTTCATAAGTTAGAATCGTCTCTCCAATGACACGTCTGAGATGATATTTGACAGCTTTGACGCCAGCTTCCCACTTTCCCCCAAAATGTGGAGCGGATGGAGGGTTGAATATCCATTGTGTTCCTTCATTCGCAAGTAGGCAAGCCAGGTCTTTGAGTTGATTAGATGCAGATGAGAAAAGTCGTCGTAGTTCAGCGTCAGCTCCGATGAGATTAGTTCCACAGTCACTGTGAAGAGTAGCACAAATCCCACGCCTACCGGTGAAACGCTTAAAGGCATTAAGAAATCCGTCTGTCGAATAATCGGTTGCAATTTCTAAATGTAATGCTGAAGTTGCAAAGCAAACAAAAAGGATAATAAATCCTTTGTAAGTCCTTGATGATCGTCCTTTCCATGTTTTAAGGGTAAATGGTCCAGCATAATCTACTCCTGAATTGAGAAATGGTCTTGATGGATTGATTCTTGTAGACGGAAGCTGACCCATGAGTTGTTTCGCTACAACACCTCGGTGTCTAGCACAGATGACACAACGCAAGATATAAGATTTTACTGGTATTCTACCGCCGAGTATCCAATATGATCTTCGAATATAGGCGTTCGTAGCTTGTGTTCCGCCATGGAGTGTCTTCTCGTGAACATGTCTTATGATGAGTGTTGTGAGAGGTGAATGTTTTGGCAGGATGAGTGGATGTTTGGCTTCTGGTTCTAGAAGCGAGTTCCGTAATAGACCTCCAACACGGAGCAAGCCAGAAGAGTCTAAAAAAGGTGTTAATTTGGATAAAGGATTCTTGTTTGATAAAAATTGTCCCCGTTTGAGAACAGAAATTTCTGACTCAAAATATGATTGTTGGATCGATTTAACTAAAAAGAGACGAGATTCTTCAAGTTCATCTGTACTTAAAATTGATGTGCCAAGATTAGGAGCTTCTTTTCTGATCATCTTTGCCAATCGCTTACAAGTAGCTATAATTCTAATAAGAACAGTGAATTTGGAGTACCTGTTGAAGACATCGATCACCTTTTGGATTTCGGATTCTCGGATAGTTGTGACATGAATCTTTTCTTCCAAGTCGATATTGTGTTCCAATTTTGATATAGTTGATGGCCAAAAAGTTGAATGTTGCGAAAGCCATTTTGGACCTTTCCACCACAGCACATGATCATTTAGTTGGGAAGGAGATACTCCACGGGATGCACAATCTGCTGGATTTTCTTTTCCAGATATATGATGCCATTTAGCATGAGGAAGAGTATTTTGAATGACAACAACCCGATTTTGTACATAATCCTTCCAACGAGATGGATGAGAGCTGATCCATGTAAGCGCAACTGAGGAATCGGTCCATAAATGAACTGGAGCATCTGTAAGATTGAGAGTCTTGCATATATGGTGAGCTAGCCTTGTGAGTATAACTGCAGCGCCCAGTTCCAGACGTGGAATTGTTAGTTTTTTCGTTTTCGTCTTGTCGATGGGAGAAACTTTTGTCTTAGCTGATATGAGAGTCACTTGGATATCTTCCATTGTCTTGAGAACACGCAGATAAAGTACAGCTGCCATTGCATCCTGGGAGGCATCTGAGAATCCATGTATCTCAACACCATACACATCTGAAGAAACTCCAAGCCAGCGCGGTATACTCAACAAAGTAACGTCTTGAAGTTGATTGATGAAACTTGTCCAGCGCGAAGATAATGTATCTGAAAGTTTATCATCCCAACCTGTCTTTTCAAGCCAAAGATCTTGCATAATTATTTTTGCACGGATGTTTATTGGTGCCAACCATCCAAGGGGATCAAATAATTGTGCAATCCTAGATAGTACTTTTCTTTTTGTTGGTGAGTTATCATCTTCATGCCAAGGCTTAGAGAAAACAAAACTATCTAGATTTGGCTGCCAAGAGATTCCTAAAGACTTAAAAAGAGCGTTTCCGTCAAGATACTTATTGACTGATGTGGCTAAACGATTATTTTCAAAGTCGGAGAGAATGTCTGAATCATTGGATATCCATTTAAGGAGGTTGAAGCCGCCCGCCTTGCAAAGGTTGTCGAATTGATGTGCTGTTTGCTTAGCTTCTTGTAGAGAATCGGCTCCACCGAAACAGTCGTCTACATATGTATGTTCCAAGGTTGAGGATATCTGCTGCTAAAGGAAATCAATCACCCTCATCTATTGCGAGTTGCTTAACTACTCTGTTAAGGTCTATTCATATGGAGATACGACCTGCGTCTGCGAATTGCGAATGGTTGTTGTATTTGCTATTTCATTCATATGAGTATTCGTAGAGAGCTGCGAACTGTCATAAAAAACAAACCAGACAAACAGAAAATATTTATTTATTTGACTTTTGATTTTTGATTTTTTGAAATCGTAGCGAATTATTTATTCGTAGCTTTGTGGAAAGCGTTTTGTATTTGTGGATTGCGAATTCTAATTTGAAAATTCGCAGTTCGCAGTATTGGTCGCCTAGAAAATATTAAAATGTGTTTTTTGTGCAGTTTTAACTAGTTTTAGGCAGTATTCTATATACGAATATGTTAATATGGTAATTTATTTACTTTATTAACCAATTTAAAAAAGAATAGGTTGATATTTGCTTGAGAATAAGCTTTAAAAGAATTATTCGCAGACGCAGGTCGCAGCTCATATGTACGGACCTTTAGCAAGATATGGAGCTGAGTCGAGTCCGTATGTAACTGTTTTCAATTGATATTTGTTAATAGCACTGGATTCGATCGATGGTGACCATAAGATCCTTTGACAGTCCCAATCATCTTCATGGACCAAAATTTGTCGAAACATCTTTTCCATGTCCGCTGAAAAGACATATGGAAACTTACGCCACCATGTAATTACATCAGAGATATTAGTTTGTAGCTTTTTTCCAGTATGAAGAAGATCATTGAGTGAAAGTCCATTACTTGTTAAGGAAGAGCCATTGAAAACTACTCTAAGCTTCGTAGAAGTACTCGACTCTTTAAGCACTGCGTGATGTGGTAAATAGTACGTACCTTGAGGATCTGGCATATCGTCTGTTACCATACGCATATGTCCTAAGGATTCATATTCACTGAGAAATTCTGAGTAGAGAGATTGAAATCTTGAATTCAATTTAATCTTCGAGATCATCCTTGATAACATTCGAGAAGCAGCTGGTAGTGAATTGCCAAGTTCTTTGGGTGATTTCTTAAAGGGAAGTCGAACAATGTATCTTCCAGATGAATTTCTAGAATGGGTGGAGATAAAATGATTTTCACACTCTTCTTCGTCCTGAGAGAGAATATCCGATTTTGATTGGACTTCTTCTTGATGCCAAAATTGTTGAACAGCCTCTAAGAGATTGTCATCGGTTGAGCACTGATGACATTGTATTGGGAAATTGTCTGAAGAAACATCAGGGAGATAAGTTATTGCACCAGAGATTATCCATCCAAGGCCAGTGCGTCTGGCAAATGGTGTTCCTGGAGGTCCTTTGATAAGTTCAGGTTCTATGAGATGAGAGTAGAGATCGATTCCGATGACAAGGTCTATATGTCCAGGAGTTAGAAACGCAGGGTCTGCAAGAGTAATTCCGTGAAGATGAGGCCAACTTCTATTATCCGATTCTAGTGACGGCAATTCTGAGGTAGGCTTCGATACTATATGAGCTGCTGTTTCCCATTCAAGTTCTGATCTGAAATGAGGCTTTATAATGAAATTAACCATACCTTTTGTCATCACAGATAATTGGGCACCAACTCCATAAAGAGGTATACATGATCGATAACGTTTGAGATGCAGTTGTTGAGTTGCGGATTCACTAATGATAGTTATTTGAGAGCCGGGATCAATTAGAGCACGAACTTGAAGTTCCGTGCCGTTTGATGATACAATTCGGACTAGAGCTGTAGCTAGCAACGTTTTGACCCGTCTGATGATGATTTCTTGAGGAATTGCTTGGTGTGATAGAGCTGGTTGAGATTCATTTTCAAGAACATAGTTTTGATTATTCGTTTTGTTGTTAAAATTTGTGTTCGATGTTGATTCAGTGGACTGTAATTGATTTTGATAGTTAGATATTGAATGGTGAATTGAAGTATGATGCTGTCTGTTGCATAAAAGACATCGCTTCGTTGAACGACAAGCTGAAACCCGATGAGGACCAAGGCAATTGAAACAAAGTCCTTTTTCTTTGATAAAAACATGACGTTGGTCAGGCTTGAGGTTTGTGTATGATGTGCAGATGGACAAATAATGAGAGTTGTTGCACATTGAGCATTTCTGATTTGATTCGGAACGATGAGTAACTTGAGGAGCCTTCGTAGAATCTTGAACGGAAGTAACATGAACTTTCGCTGAAAAGTTCCTTGATGGTTTAAATTCGGGCTTAAATGATTTGTTGACGTTTCTTTCTGAATGCCTGTTTTCGACAATCTCAAGAGCACGAATTCTACCAGTCAAAAAAGTTTCCAATTCATTGAAAGTAGCAGGCAAAGTCGATGAACCACGATGAACTTCCCAAGCTTCATGAGACAATGGATCAAGACGACGCACTATGATGTATACAATTACAAAATCCCAGTGATCAGTAGGAGCGCCTAAAAGGTGCAAAGCCCCAAGAGAGTCCTTTGTTACGGCTAACAAATTCTTGAGGTCACTTGCTGCTTTGTGTTAAACGGGCTTGAGTTTGAAGATTTTGTCGAGATGCGTATCAACTAAGAGTCGTTTATTTTCGTAGCTGGCTTCAAGAACATTCCATGCACGCGCAAAATTTTCACTTGAAACAGATATGTTAGCAATAAGGAGTGCAGCTTCGTCCCTCAAACTTGTTTTCAGATAGTGACATTTTTCTACATTCGAAAGAGCTGAATTATCTCCAATCATTGATGTGAAGAGATCATGGAAATTCCGCCAGTGTTGATAATCTCCCTTGAAGATAGGCAGTTGTATGTTAGGAAGAGAACGTACCTGGTGAAAATGACTATTTGCATTTGAAGATGGTTGTATTGCGACTGGATTTATTTGTGCAGCAGTCAAATTGTCCAACATCTCCATCATAACGCTTTGAGTGTCCACAAATATTTCTTGACATTTCTTGAAAATCTCCTCAGTAGGTAAAATATGGACGTTCTCGGATTACATCCGAAGTTCGGGAATTTGTAAGGCGATCATGTCCCATTTGAAATTTTTCCCAATTGGATTCGAGGAGCTTCAATCTTGATTGAATTTGTGTCCTGGTGATTCTATCTTCCCCAAGCGCTCTTAGATTGCCCATGGAAGAACAAATAAAATCGTAGCGTTCGTTTTGCTTCTCCACTAAAATTTCTTGAGCAGCAGCCATGTTTTATTTAATATTCAAGCAAAGATACCTTTTATATAGATAAAACCAAAAGCAGATCCGGCTCGAAGGACCAAAAATGTTTAGAGAAAGTCTTGAGAAAGTTCGATTCGATTTCAGAAATAAAAAAGATATTCGTGTTTTCTATTTTATATTTATTTACAAAAGATCTTGTTTCTTCAGTTGCTAATTATCGAATAAAATAAATAATTTTCTTAAATTGAAATTTACAAAATCATTTCCTGCTGATTAGAAATTAATTTACTAAAAACAGAGTTATGAAAAAGCTGAGTGATTTTGATTCAACAGAATGAATTTTTCAAATCTGTCTTTAGTTTTTTTATAAGTCAATATTTAGCAGAGTTATTAGGGTCCAAAGTCAAAATTGTGTTTTTGCATGTAAACCCATTTTTTGATTAGAAAAAAAAAATCGTAGCGATCTAAACCAATAGCCAGCAAAATTCTCAAATTAAATCTTAGATTGGTTGGATTGAAAAAAATTATCCGCTCATTTTATGACAACTCAAAGGGCCTTATCGGGAATGAGATTTCCCTGGAAATATTTCCCACATTCATAAAATTTGTATCGTGAATAAGAGTTCTCTGGAAATATTTCCCACGTTCGGAAAATTCGTATCGTGAACGATGATCGGAATTCCCCTAGAAATTTATTGCGATCATGAACACTTTTCCCATAGGAAATTTCTCGTTTTTTTCCCATTCATTTTGATGGAGAAATTGCTAGCAAAATCATTTTTGCAGTAAGAAAGAAGATATGGACAGACTTTAAAAGGGAGTAAAACGTTTGTACTATTAAATTGCTTGAATAAACCACAAGCTTTTGGAAGCAATGTTTTAACCTACTTAAAAAAAAAGTGGATGAATCGAAAGATGGGTTCTTCAGCTTCATTCCTTAAAATATAACATCGATCAGTCTGAATGTAATATAGCAGATTCTTTGTCAAGATTTTGCAATATTCAACAAGCGGAAATTGTAAATATTAAACTAGAGATATAATCCCTTCTATGCAAGATAATGTTTTGGACTCCAAGACAAGAGACTTGAACAGTGTTCACAAAAAGAATGTTCGTTGTGCGAAGGAAGCGGGTGTTTCCATTTGTGATGTGGACTTACTTCGTTATTTAACTCTCCAGAACAAGTTTGTTAGTTACCATCTTCGATCCCACTAATTTAATTTTTTTATATTTCCTCCTTCAATCCTTCATCGCAAAAAATAGAAATCCTTTGAGTCAAAAAAAAAATTAAAAATCGGTCGGACAAAAATAAAAATTAATCAATGAAAAAGAAATATTTCTGTCAAAAAAATTTGAAATTGATTTCCGAAAATAGTTTTGATTCCCTGGGAAAAAATCATTCCGAAGGAGTTTCATGATAACTAGAAATGTTTCTTGGGAATGAAATTTTTCTTGGGAAATAAAATTTCTTGGGAAATTCCCGATGGGGCCCAAAGTTTATTTTTTTTTCGATTTTGAAATTGAGTGAACATTTATTACGCTCAAGCAAAAACGACTAACGGTAAAAATTTGAAAAGAAAAAATGATAACCTTTGAAAAACTTTTTATTTCGCTTCAATCCGACTTTTTTCTACTGAGATACAGCCTTATAAAAATCCACTCCATTTTTGAGTTTTTTTCAAGTGTTCCTTTAATTGTTTTGACTAGTGTAGAATATATGGCAAGTATTGAATTCGTAATAAAAAAATGTGCACGACTCGGTCGTACGAACTTGCTCCTGTATTCCCAATTATAAATCATAAAAAAAACACATTAAAAAAAATCATAAATAAAAATTTAAATTGAAATATGAACCACAAAAATGAATTCAATTGGAAAAAATTGATGTCGTATGATTTCTTAAGAAACTGTTGGTTTTTCAATTTTTTTTAATTTATTAAGAAAAAATTAAAAATTGAAAATGTACCTCGTCAATACATTTTATTCCAAAAATTTAAATGCCAAACAAATTTAAACTTTATTTTTAATTTATTGAATTTTTTTTTTGAAAATCGTCGGAGCCGTTTTTTTTAAATTAATTTTTTATATATAATTTTTTTCAAAAATGTTTTAAAATTAATTTGGGTATGCAGTATTCAAGAATATGTAAATATACATTTTATAAGTAAATTTTGATTTCTAATATTGATCCGTTTTCAAGACACACAATTTTGAAAAAAAAAAGTTTTAAATATTTTTTTAAAAATCCAAAAATAATTTTGAAATTTTTTTGAATGCAAAATATTATTTGGATAATATATACGTACTTTAAAAAAAAATTACGCTGATCGAACTTTTATTTTTCGAGAAAATCTAATAACAAAAAAACGATTCTATGGGAGGTACCGTTTTGGAGCAAAACCAAATTTTTTTTTTGACATAAAATACATGAGTGTTTAAAAAATTAAATTCAAGGAAGTTTCAAAAAAATCGTAGGAGCCGTTTTGGAGAAAATTAAAAGTTTTGGTTTTTTGCCATAAAAATCGTATGGTGGCTACCCTAAATTTTGATCTTAAAAAAAAAATGAAAAAACTGGGATATGAATTTTTGCTCAAACCTCTAATTTTCAAGTTTGAAGTCAATCGGTCTAGTGGTTAAGGCAGTAGGTGCCTGTAAACTTCCCGACAGACAGACGGACGGAATCGCCGGACCCACTTTTTTCGACTTCTCTATCATCGTAATGTCATATCTCATCATCATCTCAATTTTTTTTTTTTTTACGAATTCAATACTTGCCATATATTCTATATGTCGCAAGTAAAAATGTGAGATGATGATGAGATATGACATTACGATGATAGAGAAGTCGAAAAAAGTGGGTCCGGCGATTCCGTCTGTCTGTCTGTCTCGAAGTTTACAGTTTTTTTAATTTTTATTTTAAGATCATAATTTAGGGTAGCCACCATACGATTTTCTTGGCCAAAAACTAAAACTTTCAATTTTCTTTAAAACGGCTCCTACGATTTTTTTAAAACTTCCTCGAATTTTTTTTTTTTAAACATTCATGTATTTTATGTTAAAAAAAATTTTGTATTGCTCCAAAACGGTACCTCCCATAGCGCCATAGCACCGTTTTTTTTGTTCTTAGATTTTCTCGAAAAATAAATGTCCGATCAGCGTAATTTTTTTTTAAGCACAACATATACAGGGTGATTCACGAGCGTTGTGCCAAAAAGCTAGAGCGTGTAGGTTGACGTGAGACAAGAAAAAAATCGTATGGGAGGGGAGGGTCTATTCCCCCCCGTTTAGCCGGGAGGGGCAATTTTCTGAAAAATTGACTTATTTTGTTTAGAAAAATATTAAAAATCAACGGCTTCGTTTACAACACCGTGCTATACCTTTCTGAAAAGCCAAAAACTTCTTCTTTCTTTTTGTTTTAAAATTAAATTGTTTTAAGGAATAGTTTAAAATAAATAAATTTTCAAACTCAAAATTTTCAAAAAAAAGCAAAAAAAACATTTTTGAACTAATTTTTTTCAAAATGTTATGTAATTAAGTACTAATTTTGTTTTTAAAATTCAATGTGTTTTTTTAATTTTTAGTCGAAAGCAGAAAACTGGATGCAAAAATGTCTTTACGTTTTTGAGAAATTAAGAAAAAATCAAAACCACTTTTTTTCAAAAAAAATCTTTGTTTTTATTTTTACCTATCTGGACTTTTAGTTTAATTTATTAGTTTAATTTATAAATTTAATTTTTTGTGATTGGAGTTTTATGAGGACTCAATAAAGTAGAAAAGTATTGGATTTTCCCTGGATTAATCATTTTTTTCATTGATAACGTCTGCCATTGACCCTTCACTTCTAGCTCCCAGTGCTCTCGTCGGCGAATTCTTGAAAACATGCTACGACTTGGGCGCCATCTATTGGGATATCTTTCAGCGTTGAGTCTTTCAGCTTCCCGATCTCGACAATAAGTTAAACCGTAGCAGAAGTTCCTGACCGCTAACTCTTCTCGAGTGTATGAGTTTGTTATTGTTATGTGTTGATGAGTTAATATTTTAATTGTAAATGGTTGTTTAGTAAATATGCGATGGCTTTTATTTACCTAAAGGTTGTTAATTGTTTTTTCATTCAAGAAAAAATGCGGTTTAATTATCTTAAGCCCCTAGCAAGTAGAACTCTTCGCCAGTGAGTGGCCGCGGCCCCAGGTATAGTAAGAAAAAATTACAGGTCAGTTTTCAAACGTTATCAATGAACAAAATGGTTAATCCAGGGATAATGTAATACTTTTCTACTTTATTGAATCCTCATAAAACTCCAACTACAAAAAATTAAATTTATAAATTAAACTAATAAATTAAACTAAAAGTCCAGATAGGTAAAAATAAAAACAAAGATTTTTTTACAAAAAAGTGGTTTCGGTTTTTTCTTAATTTCTCAAAAACGAAAAGACATTTTTGCATCCGGTTTTCTGCTTTCGACTAAAAATTAAAAAACACATTGAATTTTAAAAACAAAATTAGTACTTAATTATTTTATTTTTTATTTATTTATTTATTATTTATTTTTTTTAAACTATTCCTTAAAACAATTTAATTTAAAAACAAAGAGAAAGAAGAAGTTTTTGGCTTTTCAGAAAGGTATAGCACGGTGTTGTAAACGAAGCCGTTGATTTTTAATATTTTTCTAAACAAAATAAGTCAATTTTTCAGAAAATTGCCCTCCCGGCTAAACGGGGGGGAATAGACCCCCCCTGCTATACGATTTTTTTCTTGTCTCAACTCAACCTACACGCTCTAGCTTTTTGGCACAACGCTCGTGAATCACCCTGTATATTTTTTAAGTATATATTGCCTTAATAATATTTTGTATTCTAAAAAATTTCAAATTTTTTTTTTGGATTTAAAAAAAATATTTTTAAACTTTTTTTTTCAATCATCCCAATCAATTTTTAAAATCTAAATTGAAGTATAATATGTGTATATTTACATGTTCTTGAACACTGCATACCCAAATTAATTTTAAGACATTTTTGAAAAATTGTATATACAGGGTGATTCACGAGCGTTGTGCCAAAAAGCTAGAGCGTGTAGGTTGAGTTGAGACAAGAAAAAAATCGTATGGGAGGGGGGGGTCTATTCCCCCCCGTTTAGCCGGGAGGGGCAATTTTCTGAAAAATTGACTTATTTTGTTTAAAAAAATATTAAAAATCAACGGCTTCGTTTACAACACCGTGCTATACCTTTCTGAAAAGCCAAAAACTTTTTCTTTCACTTTGTTTTTAAATTAAATTGTTTTAACAAATAGTTTAAAAAAAATGAATTTTCAAACTCAAAATTTACAAAAAAAAAGCAAAAAAAAAATTTTTGAACTCATTTTTTTCAAAATTTTATGTAATTAAGTACTGATTTTGTTTTAAAAATTCAACATGTTTTTTAATTTTTAGTCGAAAACAGAAAACCGGATGCAAAAATGTCTTTTCGTTTTTGAGAAATTAAGAAAAAACCGAAACCACTTTTTTCTAAAAAAATTTTTGTTTTTATTTTTACCTATCTGGACTTTTAGTTTAATTTATTAATTTAATTTATAAATTTAATTTTTTGTGATTGGAGTTTTATGAGGACTCAATAAAGTAGAAAAGTATTGGATTTTCCCTGGATTAATCATTTTTTTCATTGATAACGTCTGCCATTGACCTTTCACTTCTAGCTCTCAGCGCTCTCGTCGGCGGATTCTTGAAAACATGCTACGACTTGGGCGCCATCTATTGGGATATCTTTCAGCGTAGAGTCTTTCGGCTTCTCGATCTCGACAACAAGTTAAACCGTAGCAGAAGGTCCTGTCCGCTAACTATTCTCAAGCGTATGAGTTTGTTATTGTTATGTGTTGATGAGTCAATATTTTAATTGTAAATGGTGGTTTAGTAAATATGCGATGCCTTTTATTAACCTTTAGGTTGTTAATTGTTTTTTCATTCAAGAAAAAATGCGGTTTAATTATCTTAAGCCCCTAGCAGGTAGAACTCTTCGCCGGCGAGTGGCCGCGGCCCCAGGTAAGTAAGAAAAAATTACAGTTCAGTTTTCAGACGATATCAATGAACAAAATGGTTAATCC
Source organism: Sphaerophoria taeniata (assembly GCA_943590905.1). Lineage (NCBI taxonomy): Eukaryota > Metazoa > Arthropoda > Insecta > Diptera > Syrphidae > Sphaerophoria > Sphaerophoria taeniata. The sequence goes on from OX016540.1 coordinate 270,300,707, forward strand.
AGAGATAATGTAATACTGTTCTACTTTATTGAGTCCTCATAAAACTCCAATTACAAAAAAATAAATTTATAAATTAAATTAATAAATTAAACTAAAAGTCCAGATAGGTAAAAATAAAAACAAACATTTTTTTAGAAAAAAGTGGTTTCGGTTTTTTCTTAATTTCTCAAAAACGAAAAGACATTTTTGCATCCAGTTTTCTGTTTTCGACTAAAAATTAACAAACACGTTGAATTTTTAAAACAAAATTAGTACTTAATTACATAAAATTTTGAAAAAAATGAGTTCAAAAATTTTTTTTTTGCTTTTTTTTTGAAAATTTTGAGTTTGAAAATTTATTTTCTTAAAACTATTCGTTAAAACAATTTAATTTAAAAACAAAGTGAAAGAAGAAGTTTTTGGCTTTTCAGAAAGGTATAGCACGGCGTTGTAAACGAAGCCGTTGATTTTTAATATTTTTTTAAACAAAATAAGTCAATTTTTCAGAAAATTGCCCCTCCCGGCTAAACGGGGGGGAATAGACCCCCCCTCTAATACGATTTTTTTCTTGTCTCAACTCAACCTACACGCTCAAGCTTTTTGGCACAACGCTCGTGAATCACCCTGTATAAAAAATTAATTTTAAAAAAACGGCTCCGACGATTTAAAAAAAAAAGTCAATAAATCAAGAATAAGGTTTGAATTTGTTTGGCATTTCAATTTTTGGAATTAAATGTATTTACGAGGTACATTTTCAAATTTTAATTTTTTTTAAATAAATTCTAATTATTTTTATATATTGAGTTCTTTTTTGTGAGTTAAGTGTAATGTTAATGTTTTTTTTTTTATGAGTTATAATTTGGAATACAGGAGCAAGTTCGTACGACCGAGTCGTGCACATTTTTTCTTATTTCCGATGACTCTTAAAATATCACTAGATACTTGAACCATCCTGGCAGGCTCATTTTTAGGAGTTGGCATTCCAGACTCCTTGACTATTGAATTCCTACAGTGTACCTACTGTTGCAACAATTTAAAAGCTTTTGTATTGCACCACCTTGTGTACAGTAAAATCACTATTCATTGGGCCTTACTAATAATCAATCGTTAAATTCGAATTTAGTTAGATGCCTACTCAAATTATTAAGTCGTGTTTAAATGTGTACTTACTAATAACACTAATGTGTACTTTTACTAACTACCGCTCTATTACTTTATCTACTCCATTCGGCTTAAAAAAGACAGCTGAAAAAATGACATTTGTCCTTGTATGAAAAGTAAGGACAGTTTACATGTCGAATTGTAATCAGTAATGATGTCGACTGTACTCGACAACACCTGCGTTTCGTTAGAATTAGCTTCAAGTGGTCGTTGAACTTGGTGCCGTAATCGCCCAAATTCACAGAAGGTATAATCAAACAGTTTTTTTTATTTCCTTTGAGGGCACATGCACAACACTTATTTTGACATCATAGCTAAAATCCTATTTACGTGCCCCACTGATTTGAATTTCTACGCCATTCGCAAGTTACGGGTGGCTGACTTCGAAATCTAGCTGGAACTCTCCTTTCTTATACTTATTCTTCTCATCTTTGAATTTTATTATTATTTTTAAACAATTTTGAATCTCAAAAAATCATTCGCAACAAATTTTCGTAGTCCGCACGGTACAGCGAATTCATATTCAATTTTGAAATATAATTTGTTTAAATGTTTTGTTTTGATGTCAGAATGACAGCTATAACGTTGCTAATATATTTAAAGTGACTTTAAACATAGGTTTCATAACTTTAAATTTAAAGTGGAGTTTAACGTTAAGTTGAGTATTAAATTGATTATTGGTATGGTTCAGAACTAAGAGTCGACTTTAATATTTAAGCAATCTCTAAATTTGCTATTAGTAATGCCCTTTGAGAAAAAAAAAATAATATACTCATAAATTCATAATCATGGTTAGGTTCGCTTTTTTTAACATGATGATGTTCGTTCTTTTATTTAAAACTGCAAAAACCATTTATCTTTGATCACAAACAATTAAAATCCAAAACAATCGGACGCTACCAATCAAAAACCAAACAGACAGACAGCTCCACAGTTAATTAGTTTTGAAAATTCAAACTATATCAAAGCCTCAAGGCATATTTTCCATTCTGTTTATAATCCTGCTAAATACTGATTAGACCGCATTCAGCAATCCAAATCGAAAAAAAAATCAATCCAGTCATGTTCTAAACACTTTATTAGGTATTAGCTTATTTTTTTACACGTGATTGTAATGCGGAAAACATTTCAAATTATGTCCACATAAATTCGTGCATATGCATGCATTTGACCATTTTGAGCAAATAAATTCAAAAATGAATTCCAAATCGCACCGAAAACCCAAAAAAAAAACACAACAAAAATTTGAATACGAAAAATAAACTTTATTGTCATCATTAAAATTGTTCACGACTTTTAGATTTTCAATTCGGAAATAACACAAAAATACCTCTCTCTTCCTGTCCTGTGTATCCTGGTTCCTGGGCACATTTGGAATAACAACAAAAATATTTGCGAAAAAAGAACGCCCGCCACAGGCGATATCAGTAAATTGCAAATTAACCAAAAATAAAACTGCTGACGGCTGATTCGTGGATGTGCGCGAATTTTTCTGTTTCAGCAGGATAATAGTAATAATAATAATAATAATAGCGAACCGGAAACGCAGCCATTTAGCGTGACAGTAGCAAAGCAGCCAGAAGCGCCAGTGGGAGTGACAGCCGCAGCAGCAATGGTGGCTGTGGTGTTGATGGAAGGACGAGTTGAACCGGGACTCTTGTGAATTATTGCAAATAATCGGACAGTTCACAGAGGCGACTGTTAATGTGGAATTTTTCTCGTCAAACGGGATGAGTGTTTTTCTTTTTTTTTTGATTTGGTTCAACATGTTTTTTTGTTTGATAAATTTCGATTGCAGAACGACGATTCTGGTGGCCATTTCGCAAGCATTTCATAGTCTCTGCTGTCAAGCTGCGTCCGAATGGTTGTGATGGGGTTTGGGGTCGCAATGGAGGGTTATATTGTTAGTATTGCGCATTATTGACTTCCGTCGCTTTTTTTTTGTTCATTTCGTCGACATCGTGTCGGTTGTATTATTTTAAATTCATGTCGAATGAATGCAAACCTTATGGGAGGAGCTGTGTAGGTCCATGGGCATGACAACAAACCTCAGCTGTCTGTAAGGCCTTCAATTAATCGAAATATTAAAATATGCGCATTTTATTCGAGAGTGCATACAGTCGGAAAAGTATGCCTACAGGACCACGTAGGTATAGCGGTTTTCATTCGCAATGATGAGAGTGGGAAGTTTTTTTTTGCGACATTTTGGTTTGGATATAATTTTTCGGTATTTTATAGAACATCCGGACTAATGCATTATTCACATTCATCGAATGAAATTGAATGAGGTTATTTATTGGTGTGGGGTGAGACGAGAGGCTGTGTCGCTAATTACACTTTAAATATGTAATTCGATAAGGTTCGGTTTTGAGTAATGAATAAGGAATGTGCCGGTTTGGTCGATAGCATACCCTCATCAGCGGAAGAGCGAACATAACAGGAACAACTGAGTATGTTTATGTCCTTAATTGGATCTCTATGTGACAGTTACAGTAAATATCGATTTATTAAAAAAAATGGCGAGGAAATTGAAATAAAGCATTATTATGTTTGGGGGAGGGTCGAGGCTGAGGGTGAGGATATAAGACATTGCTACATCTATCAAATTGGTTGTCATCTTTTTCATAGACGGGTAAAGCGTTCAAGAGTATGATCTCAGTAGTTTTTTTTTATCGAAATGAGTTTTATTTTCGGGTAACTTTCCGTTCACTTTACCATTATTTGTATGGTTGCCATTATCAGATTTTCACGAATCCACCCCAGATCCAAGATTGTCCAATACTTAGGTAGATACTAACTTGGCACGCCAAGTTGTTTGGTGTCCTCTTCGACCCTTAAGCTTCAGCCTAGTTGGGGTTTTCCTCCTCTGCGATTACCTTTCTGTATTAGATTCGAAAACTTTACGGACCGGGAAACTATTTTCCCTTCGCGCTATATGACTATCACCGTCGTCATTAGCCTGTCCAATGAAGTTTCTCCCTTCATCTGCACCACAACGGGTATCCGGTTCGGGCAACTTTCAGCGAGTTTTTCCATTTAACCCCAATGTTGGCTGACGCCATCCAGTTCTGCACCCCAAGGCTTCAGGCGTTCTGGTCTACGTCACCCTTCCAGCGCAAATTTGGTCTGCTGCGCTATTTCCTACCATGAATTGTACCGCAAAGAAGTTTTCGAGCCGGTTCTTCTTCGCTCATACGACCTAGGTGTCCAGCCCACCGGGCTCAACCGGGCCAAATTTTTGTTATCAAGTCTGCTTCGCGATAGATTTGATATAGCTTGTGGTTATATCGTCCTTCCTCACAAACCGGACCAACCATATTCTCCGTAAGACTTTTCTCTCAAATGCGGCTAGGAGTTCAGAGTGCGTATAGCTAATCACCCACGTAAAAATGATCGTCTTATACAATAGCAGTTTTGAGGTAATGGTAGATAGGATTTTTGGATTTGAGAGCCTTGAAAGACTAAAGTAGGTTCTGTTTGCTTTGAGCAGCCGCCCGCGTATTTCTTTTTCCATATTATTATTGGCTGCTACTACTGACCCAAGGTAATTGAAGGATCACACCACTTAGAATTCATGCTTCTCCTTATAGTTGTTCTTCGACTATTGCCAACATTTTCAGCAATGTACTTAGTTTTTCCCTCATTCGTATTCAGCCCCAGTTTTTTTGCCGCCTGCTCTATGTGTATAAATGATGGGGATTGTACAGCTTCTGGGTTCCTTCCAAATATGTCAATGTTGTTGCGTATGCCAATAATTGGATAAACTTGGTGACGAAGATGTCACTAAGATAGATGATAGAAGTTCCAGAGTCCAACGCCAGGTTGAAGAGGAGGCAGGCCAGTCCATCGTCTGGTCGGAGTCAATTAAAAATGTTACCGGATCTGGATAGCAATCCGGATACTTTAATTTGACTTGATCCGTTGGTCATGGTCATCTCATCCTACATAGTCTTATTTAATTATTTGGGATGCCGAATTCTCTCATGGCCTTCTACCCTGCCTACGCTCTGATAGCAGGCTTTAAAGTCTACAAACGGATGGTATTTTTGGATGTTAAACACTTTTTCATCGCCTGCTTTACGGTGAAAATCTGATCAATTGTCGATTTTCCCGGTGTGAAACCACATTGATATTTGTCGATCATGGTTTCCGCGAATGGGGCTATCTCTCTTGAAGGATGGAGAAAATTATCTAATAATTATCCTAATAACTGCTGTACTCTGTGACATCTTCTTTCTTGTGGATGGGACATATTCCGGCATTTATTTCTGTTCCCATACTTGCACCATAATTTCATGTACTTATTTGTGAAGTGAGGGTCCTCCACGTTTGATCAGCTCGGCTGGTATGTCGCACCTGCGGCTTTGGTGTGCTTTAGACGTTTAATAGCTTTATTGACTTCATCAATGCTTGGTGGCTGGCTGCAGCATGATGTAGTCATTTTGAAATGGTGGAGGCGTCGCTTCATCGGTTGACCGTTGTTGACCGTTCCCGTTCCAGAATCCCTTTCCGTGAATCGGTGATCAGACTTCCCTCTCCGTCATTACAGTAGGTACAGCGCCGTGTATACTGCGTCATGTTAGGGACGGATTGGTAGAACTTCTGTGCCTAGTGAGGACCTCCTTCTCTATTTCTTTCTCCCTCTCTTCGAGGACGAGTCCAAGCACATGCCCATAGGTGTTGGTTTTGTCTTCATTGCGCAAGGCGCTTGACGAGGCGATACATTGCGTCGTCTACTTGCAATCTTCCCTGGGAACACTGTAATAAAAAGATAGTGATCAGAGTTGATGTTGGCCTCGCACCTCGATACGAGCGTATCGCGACTCGAAGAATGGTGGCGATCTATCAACTCGTGGTCAATTAGGTAACGAGCGACTCCATCAGGTGATACCGACTCCATCAAGTGATAACCAGGTGGTAGTCAGATGTTCCTGCGCTGGAATACAGTGCTCACAACGACCATGTTCTTCGATGCTGCCAACTCAATGACTCACTATCTATTATCATTAGTGTTCTCATGCAAACTATGGGATCTAATGTATTGCGAGAATACTGGCTCCCGATCTATTTTGGTATTGAAATCACCAAGGATGGCTTTGACATCATACCTTGGACAGGCATTGAGATTCTTTTCTACGAATTCAAAGTAGGCATCTTTCTTGTCGTCCTTAGTAGGTCCGTGAACGTTTATGAGGCTGATGTTCTTTAATTTGTCTCACAACCGAAGAGTGCTTAGGGTTTCTTTGATAGCGTTGACCTTTATAATTCGTTGAACGTTAACTTTTGTGCCTAGATGTGTATCGCTGTACAGCATCACGAACAGTTCTTGATTGAATATTTTGTAGACGAGAAAAAAATCTCGTATCTAAAGAATTTTTTTCCTTGAAGGTACCAAAAGCGTTTTCATCGATTGTTGTCAAGCTCCATGTCTTTGCACCAATTATGTGGATAGGGATCGGGATGATGAGCTTGTGAGGACACTGACGTTTGAGATTTGCCCAATCAAGAATTATAATGAAGAAATCGCATGTCAGTGCATCGCCTTTTTTGACATCAAATTCACATTTGAGGTTTTTTCGATGATGATAGACTTTTTTATCATCATCTTACACAGACAGGCATGTTTGGTCTTCAATGACTCTTTTATATGCGGCATTGTAATCAATACGGTGGAAGCTATCGATTTGAAGTTGCTGGCTCTTTTTCAAACGATAGGGACTTCCCGGATTTGATGCAGCTCTGATGAGGACCTATCAGGTTGTTGACAAAAGGCTTCCAATTTTCACACAGTATTGTAGAGTAGGTACACAAGATTTAAATATGATATGTAGATGGTTTATTTCAAGGGATGTCTGTTCTTGATGATCGGGCAAACGGTTCTGAGATTCCATACGTCGGGTAAGCTTTCCTCCCGCCAAATCTTTAAAACGAGCTGGTGCATGCCCATTGCCAAATCATCTAAAACTAAGTGTTCCATAGCGGCTTTTTTAGGTAAACTAAGATCTTTATCTTCACTTCGTCATTATCGGGTGATGATCTGCATCATGCAAGTTGAATGGTTCTGCGCATAACTGGCCGTTGTAGAACTTGAAGAAGTGGTAATCATCTATTGATGGTTGTACAAACTTATGGGGTATACAAACTTATAGTGGATTATGTTACCTTTTCGAAGAACTTTTGAACCCCTCTCTCCTTTTTAGCGCCGCCGCTTTGTATGCCACTTATTGATCTTCTAGTGTCGGGTATGGATGCGTCTACTCTACTAGGGCATGTCTCCTTTCTGCAACAGGCGACACAGCGGGAGAATTCCCCAAATGGAACCAACGGTATTGTTCCAGTCTGGATTAACTGGTTAATCCACACCTTTTAGGGGCTACTATATCTGGAGTTTAATTAAATATATGGCTCGCATGTTTGGAGTTCGTACGTCGTCGGTCGTCGGGTATAGACTGCCCGGCCACGGGTTGAATGTGTAAATAAACTTCAATCGAATATTTACCCATTTGCTTCTAGCCCAGCTTTCCTTCACCTTGCATAGCTTGCAATACGGTCGTTACTTCTTCGATTTCCAATAGACTGCCTCTTACGCCTTCATATAATGGGAAAATAGGTCCTGACTTCATGTGAAACTTACTATTGAATATTCAATTGGCTCAGATTGAAGACACTTAAAAAAAAAAACTTCAAGTTTCGCAGGGCCTGATCTTACAACGCTTCAACTTTCAGTCACCATTATACAGTGATACAGTTTATCTAACTGCGTCATGTAAACTTAACACATTAAAGCATACACAAACACAAACCTCCGTTTACCAACAAAACTGCACTCTTTATGTCAAAAACCCTGAACTCTTTAAATACCAGGGAATGTTTCCGAATTCAAAACTTCACTCCAGTTGGGTTGATATCACAAAGACGCAACTAAGCACCCATTTACGAGACAAGAACCATGTTTTATGAAAGTTTTCGGATAAGCCGTGTCTCTGGTCTCACTTTTCATTTTTGGACGAGCAAAGCAGCTGCAGTTCTTATAATGCACATTCTCTGGCTGTCAGAACATTTTGCGATTGGATATGTTTTGTTGCACAACCAACAAACAAAATTCAAACCCATCCCATTATCCCCCTAACTGGAAAGGCATAAGAATGCGAAAAACTCGAAAGCGGCTTAGTTCTAACTACACAAGAGTAGGTACTGGAGTGGATTTCTTGATTCTATGGCCATTTCCTTCCATCATGTATTAGCTCAGTCCTCTTCAAATCCAGCCGCGTTCGCAAAAGTAAATTTCCGCAACTTCTGTTGTATGCAAATACTTTTCCCCAACAACTTCACATGTTGTGTGTGCACTCGCTCCGACTACTTTGTGGCGCATTTAAGCCGAACCCGTTTACTGTAACTGATAAGCACACCCTTAGAGGCATGAAAAATTACCCACTAAACGAAACTTTCTGTAACATCGCAGCACTGTGGCCATGTTAACCTGGTTGTCATCAACAAAACACTTTCAGGTGAAAGATGCGCATAGTAACGTAAAAAAAGAAATCTCTGCCACTGATACAACTTTTGAAGTTTCACCTTTGAAGGAAGAAGAGACACAAATTTGCATAAATGTGACACCCTTGGTTTTGGCATTTCAAATTCAGTTCGCCACACTAATCAACGCCATAACTCATGCCAGATAAACAATATCCCTGCGACTGAGTTTTCAGCCTTGATGCACTCTTCTGCGCAACATATCTCCAAAATGCAGACGCAACTATTTCCACTTCTTGATGATAATAAACTCCGATCAGGGTCCTCTATCATTAGGAATCCATCAGAGATAAAAAAGTCCTATGATTGCTCCACAAGCAATAATGACGCAGCCAGCGAGCTCGGCAATCAGCTGCTCCTGCTGTTGAATTCGCAGTTTGTTGCGAAATTCGCTTGTTGCTTGTGTGCGCAGTTTTCAGCGAATGAAAAATTAACCCTTTATCAGCATTTACTGTAATTCTAGGTTACAACACTACTGGGCTCTGGCTCTGTTCTCATTCCCCTCCCCCTTGTGGATTATTTATTGCTGCGCGTTTACGAATCCATTACGGTGAATTTTTCATTCCTCGCCAGGATTCGCTCGCAATGTCTGATGGTTAGTGGCTGCTGCTGGTCGTTGGCTTAGCTGCTTCGCATTCGGTTAGTAGGATTCTTAATGGCATAATTTCTGCTTCAAAGCCAGTCCGAGTCTAAACTTTAGCCACGATGAAACAACAGGCATGGTGCGGCGATGTTTGGCGGGAAATCATTTTCGAAATTATTGTTATTGTATAATGTGCGGTGCGCGTATTTTCATTTTGCAAAATTAAACGGTGGGCTGGACTTTCTTGTCTCTCGGTGGTTGTCCATTTTGTGAATAAAAGGTTTTTTCGTCTTCTCCTTCGACTGGTAGTCAGCGACTTCTTTGTAGAACTGCAGTGTTTTAATTTGAGTGCGTTCGTTGTTTTGGTCTCTCGAGAGATGATGTTTGAGAGCTCTGGAAAGGCAGATTTATAGAATTTTTATATGAGGAGGAGGTGGGCAGTTGTAATTAGGCTTCCGGTTAAATTGTGTAGAAGGTATAATTTCATATCAACTCGTTTAATGAGAAAATACCGGGGAATTAAGTTAATCGGTTTTTGTTGCTTTGCCAGAAGATAACTGCCAATTATTAATGTAAGTGTTGTTGGGATGCTGCAAGTGGAATTTCTGTCTTAAGAAAAAAAAAAACAAAAAAAGACCATTTCAGAAAAAAGTGGTTATCAAGCAAATTTTAAGTTTTTGGGACCGACACTTCTGTCGCCCTCAATCACCGTACCGTAGAAACTACTTCGGACTGCGCATAAACAGTTTCAACCACTGCTTTGAAGTTGTCTCACAATTGCGCTTGTCGTCCGAAGTGAGCAAATGCAGCACCCATTGCGCCGACAGCTTTCTTCTGCCCAAAATTTCATAAAGGCGATGACCTAAAATCTTTTGAAAAGCCTTTGCTCTCAGCTTTCTCGCACGCCTTCAATTGGCGGCGATCTGCCAACACGAGATCGTGAATGTCACGAAATTCTACCTGGAAACCGTTTTTGACCCACCTGGATGTGCCTCATCGAAAGCTGACTTGCATACATGTTTGAAACTCGTTAAAATTATGTTTGACGATCGCCATCCAAGGGAGAATGTCACCGTACTCAGCATCCAAACCTTGGCGTTGGTAGTCACCCTGTCGTGGTGCGTTATGCTTAAGTTTCAAAGATTCACCTTCCTACTGAGTTTTGGGTAAAAAAACAACAATTAACTTTTCAAGAAATCAACATCCCTTGGGCATTGACCCATGGAGAAGTGGCTGACGAGATGGATCACAGGCTCCAGGGTTCGACACCAATACCGGGTTCCAGCAAATCTAACCGGGACACTCAAGGAGCATCGAAAACAGATGAAGGGAGTTTGGCTCCCAAACCAACTGGGGATGCTGTAGAAGCCTTAGAAGGCAAATACGATGGGAAGACCTCATCCGCTGCCATAACTCGATCCAAACAGGCCATACAGTCTGCAAGGATCCTTTCCTAAAGAGATTCAGTGGAGCGAACACAAAATTGTTCGCGAGATTCCGGGCTCAGGGCCTTATTCATGAAGAAGCCAGAGACAAAACGAAGTCGAAAGGGACAGCAGGATGCATTGCCTCTCAAAGCTAGGACTAGAGCAAACGGAAGAGTTGCCATATAACTCTGCCTCATAGGCTAAACAACAAAAAGTCCAGGACAGGAGCATTGGCTAAAGCGGGACCTAGCACCGCTACTGAAGTTGCAGTTCTGCTGAAGGGCTTTACTCAGTTCCGATGGACAGTTGTCCACACTGGAAGACGCCGTTATTGAGAAGGTTTTTTGGGGTGGAAACACAAACGCAGTCTTAGTGGGCTGGCTTGCTTCTAGTCGACTACATGGCGTGCATGGGTGACTTGATCCCCGCACAACATCACAGTGTTCCTTCCTAAAATTAGCCAACAAGAAGATAAAAAGTCAGTGTCATTGGCACTCTTACAGGCCCAAAATGAAGGACTTGATCTCCAAGCCTGGCGTGTTCTAGATAGTAAGACAGAGGGAAAAGGCCAACTAATATTGATTAACATCGATAGCGTGTCTGCTGAGACTATAGTGAGGGCTTGACACGAACTTCACTATAGGTTTGGCTAGAAAGGGGTCAACGGTCTTAAAAGGCCAGGAGAACCGAAATCGCTCTGTAAAGCTGACATACCAGTTGGAAGGCTCCATGAAGGATAAAATGTCGGAGGTGCCGCCCCCACAAGAGGCCAGGCAATACAACTCCGGCAGCCAGGTGTACTCACTGGCCCCTATGGATTTGGATGTAAGCCCACAAGACACTGAAATGGAGAGCTTATACGTCGTTTTGAGTCAAGTCGGTTCAGAAAAACTTATCAGAAGAAGAAGATCTGATCACAGAGGAAGGCACCGTTGACCCTATATGTAAAGCAACAACGGCGGCATCCTTCGTCTTGAAGGACAAAACAAATACATGCTATCAACAAACAAAAGGTCAGCTGTCCAACATCTAGTCACTTCCGCGACGTCTAGAATAAAAGGTCACGGTTGGTAGCAGCAATTTCGAGGCAGTTAAGGAGTTCACCTACCTGGGAACCAATCCAACCGCACAACCAATCGCACAAACGGCACCTTAAGAGTGATCCGACAAAGAAAACAAGACTTTTTAAAGAATAGTTCTCTACTGGCGCAGAGTCCAGCAGATGTGACAGGTGTGACACAGACCAAATTCGATCGAAAAATTCTCCGATGGATTTTCGGTCCTGGTATGAGATGATTGCTAATGGAGAAGATGGTTCAACCGCGAAACTGTACGAGCTAAAGCAAGATGTGGATGTAGTCCGGAAAACCAAGAAAAAACGACAACAGATCGAGGGAATGGACGACATCACTACAGCCAAGACAATCCAGTTAGAGAAAGAGCTCTGAACAGAACCGTATGGCAATACGAGAAAGCCAACTGGGACGGTCTCAATAACTTCTTCCGGATCTTTAACACTATGCTTCCTCGATAGTGACTTAGACTCCAGCGCAGATATATGATTACTAATATGATTATTCTGGGAATGAAAACTTTTATCCCGAATAGGGTTAAAAGCATCAAACCCAAAGAAAAGTCATGGTTTGATTCAAGCTGTAAAGAGGTTATCAGGGAAAAAGAAGTAAAGTTCCGGTGTTTTAGAGCCAACCGAACTCGTTCCGAGCACTTGGAAAACAGCATTTGTCCAGCCAATCCCAAAAAAGGTGAATCTTCTCCTGCCTCCAATTATCGTCCGATTGCACTGACGTCCCTTCTTTCTAAGGTCATGGAAACGCTGATAAACTATCAGCTCAAGAAATATCTCGAAGATCAAAAGCTTCTTAATGACCGGCAGTACGGCTTTCGCAGCAACAGGTCCACTGGTGATCTGATGGTTTATCTCACCGAACAGTGGAACAAATCTTTACATCGTTTTGGAGAAAGTAAGATTGTTGCACTTGATATTTCAAAGGCATTTGATAAAGTCTGGCATCTTGCTCTTTTATCGAAAATGCGTGCCTTCGGTATCGATGAATCCCTTCTTCGATGGATTAGAAACTTTCTTTCGAACCGTTCAATACAAGTTGTATTGGACGGTTTCATGTCTGAAACCCACAATATAAATGCTGGTGTGCCCCAGGGCTCCGTTTTGTCTCCGACCCTCTTTCTCATTTTCATAAATGATCTCCTGTCTGTAACTTTTAATCCAATTCATTGTTTCGCTGACGATAGTACCCTTAGCTTTTCATATTCGTTTCCAGACTCACATCCCTCCTCTTCGGATGTGGAACTGCAACGGCAATATATGATAAGCTCATTAAACTCTGACCTAAACAGCATTGTACAATGGGGAATTAAAAACCGCGTGGAGTTTAATGCTTCGAAAACTCAATGCTGTCTTGTATCGTCGAAGCGAGATATACCCCCCTTGCCACTATCCATGAGTGGCACTTGCATCAACGAGACCGAACATCTCCAGATTCTCGGTATGTGCATCACAGACCACCTTTTGTGGAACGAGCACATATGCGATGTCGCCAAAAATGCCGCAAGATGTTTGGGTTTCTTAAGAAGGTGCAAGAAATTTTTCTCCCTTTCTGATCTGGCTATTATTTACAAGACATATATCCGTCCAAATCTTGAGTACAATTCCCATCTCTGGGCTGGTGCTCCAGTTAGCCTCTTGGATGGTATACAAAAAAGAGCTATAAGAATGATTGGTGTGACAGACATCACTAATTCATTCACTTCATTGGAACACCGTCGTAACGTCTCATGTCTCTCTTTGTTCTACCGTTACTTCTACGGTAATTGCTCTAGTGAAATAGCCAGTTGCATTCCTCCCCTTAAACAATTCAACCGTAATACCCCCGCATCCAGGAATGCCCATCAGTTTACCCTCGAGCCCAACTTCGGACGTACTGTTAAGTATAGAGAATCGTTCTTTAGCCGTACTACGCGAATGTGGAACTCCCTTCCACACACTGTCTTTCCCAGTCATTGCAATGTTGATGAATTCAACACCAATGTACACCGACTACTTACTTTCAAACCCCTTTCTTGATTCTTAATGCACTTACTGTGTCTCTGGCACAATAAGGGTATAAAAAGCCCCTTTAGTGTGTGCAAATTATAAAAAAAAAAAAATCTTCTCTTTACAGCCCTTAGGTCGAAACGACCAGGAAGACCGAACAGAAACGAACCAGGAAATTGTGTATGCCAGAGTTCTTGGTTTTGAAGAATGGAGCATACATGCGAGAGACCGTTCCCGATGGAAACAAAGTAAGTAAGTATTGGCTCCATCTATAAGTGACAACTTCTTACTGATTCAAGACACATGACAATAAAGTGCAAATCGCGGCTGTGCCTTGAATTCCGATGAGTCCGGATATGCATTAAATTCAACGTGTTCGGGACAAGCTTGTTTGTCATATTGTAAAGTATAAAAGAATACGAATGTAAAAAAAAATAGTATTTCAACACTTAACTTAAAATAACAAAACAAAACACAATCTTCAATTAGGAAACAAAAGCTGCATGCTCCCATTAGCAGTTGCTAATACGTAACCGAATTCCTTTATTGAGGACACCACCATCGATGTTGCAACTAAATATTTATGTCTACCAAACGCACACTTCGTGAGCATGCTTCAAATCCAGTTCTGATTATCTCCATATGCCAGAATACCACCCAAGACAGTAGTCAAGCCGACCGACTGACTCTACTAAATCCAGAGACACGTTGAACGACAAAATTGAACGCAATGTTCGCAGCAGCGACCACACTCTAGAAAATATGTATTCCCAACTTCTAGAGTCATATCGGATAACCGAATTGGTGTCCAATATGTTCTCCGACATGATGCTTATGAAACCGGAATCAAGTGTCGTATTGCACAGGACAGCAGCGCCGCCGCTGTCGAAGCGTTGGCGAGGCGTGGCACGGCCCCTTAAAACCTATCGCATGCATTACTTCTGTTCCGCATTATGATCATCGAAATTGTCCGCTCCCAGTGCCAATTTCAAAGATCACCACTTTAAGGAACAAAGCGCCAACAATAACAACAGCAACGACATCAACATCAACAACAACCCACAGTGCTGGGGCCAGCCAGAAATGCACTCCAATTATGTAGTCCGGTGTTGAATTACACGATCACAGATCACAGTCCCGAAAAAAAAAACCTAAACCGTTCAAAGGTGCTCCTGCGGGCATTCTCAACTCGAAATCGAACCCATTGCTGCTGCTTTAGTACATCCTTAGTGCGGAAGCGCAATCAATGCTTACTTCATCTCATTTCATCTGGGCGCAGAAAACATAACATGGGCGCAAGAGGTGGAACGTGGAACACGCCAGGCCAGTTCAACAAACAAATTCGAATTACATCGTGATTTGGAGCGGGCTGGGCCAGAACTGGCGAGGCCAGTAGTGCAGCAAAATCAGTTCGCTTTGATCTTGTTTTTGCAGAGGCCGGGTCGGTATTTCGGGTATCAACGGGGGTCCGTGTGTGCAAGAAAATTAGTTTCCTACAAAACTAATCAAGTGCATCGATGATGATGATGATGATGGCGATGATGACCATGATGCAAGAGCCACGACGACGACGACGACGACGACGACTGGCTGCTTGGTCAGAATGAAGGTAGGTACTGGTTGGCTGGGCTTCAAGCACTTTGCGACGGCGCGACGACTTCGGGAACACAAAGATAAGGAGAGGCCTTATATTCAGAACTAGCCCTGTGCCTCGATGGAGGTGCAATTCGTGAAGTAATTACTATAATTACTTTTGAGGTAGATTTAGCAAAATGATGGTCGTTGTTTCGGTCGTTGGTTGTTCGTCTTATCTCCTGAAGACGGCTGCTTTTGGCTGGTTATTCGATCGAATTAGAGGGGTGGAACACATTTTTTTTTTCTGTTTGTTTCGGGTTCGCCAATTTTAGTTCTTAGAGTTGCGAATGGCTCCTCCATAATTTGTGCATCTCGTTTAAATTGTTTTCAAGGTATAGGCGCATTTTGTTCCAGGCTGACTTTTCTTGTGTGTGATGATGGAAAAATCGACATAAATGGCGGAACATAGTGGAGTAGCTTTGCTCTTTGAGTTGGGATTTGAAATGCTCAAACGAGAGGTAAACTGAACTTGATGATATTGAAACCCGCATTTGTGTATGATGGCGATAGAAAATTCGGAAAAACCCTCACGGATGCATTTTGATTTGAAAAAAAGGGTTTTAGACAAGACAATGTGCTTTCATGCGATTTCTTTGACGTCATTCCTGAAAAGATTATACCGAACACAAGTCAACACCGAAGGCACAACATTTTAAAGTTCCATCCAACTCAAGGATACGCCTCGCCGACAGCATTGACATAATTGGAGGAACACAGCATGATGATGATGACAATGGATCGTTTGTGAGCCTTCAGATGGAGGCCAAGAAGATGGGTCTAGCGGTTAGTGACTGCAGGACAAATAAAATGCTGTCAACAAGGATGAATCGTCAACATTGACACGTCTTAGGCTGTCCTCCTGGGTCCTGGCTAGGTAACTTTCCGAATGATTGATCTTTTGGAATTATAATCTTTCTTCCAGTAGCTTCATACCTATAGTTTTCGGTATAGATGCGGTCACGGTAAATGATCCGGCAATTAACAGGCTGACCCGGCAAATCAACGAGTGAACCTGGCAAATCAACGACTGAAGTCCGACAAATCACGGACAACAGGCAGATCCTTCAAATCAACTGCCAAACCCGACAAATATCGGACGAATTCGGAAACAGACGTGACAAATCGACAGGCAAACCCAGCAAAATACGGTCGAACCCCGGCAAATCACAGACAAATCCGGCAGTCAACAGCTGGACCTGGCAAATCAACTGCCAAACCCCGAAAATCACGGATGGATCCGGTAATCGTGGACCTGGAAAATCGGCGCGCGAATCCGGCAAATCATTTACGAATCTGGCAATCAACAGGTGAGCCTGGAAATTCCACGGCTGAATCAGTCAAATAACGGACGAATGCGGAAAATCAAAAGTTAAACCTGGAAAATCAACGGACGAGCCCCGGAAAGTCACGGACGGATCCGGCAATCAACAGGCAGACGTGGCAAATGAACGGAGAAGCCCAGTTAATCACGGACGGATTCACAAAATCGACAAGCAAATTAACGACTGAACGCCGGAAAATTACGGTCGAATCTGGCAATCAACAGGTGGACCTAACAAATCGACGGGCGAACCCGGCAAATGACTTACGAATCTGAAAACAACAGGCGAGCCTGGAAATTCCACGGGTGAATCCGGCAAAAAACGGACGAATCGCGGAAAAACCAGAAGCAAACCTGGAAAATCAACGGACGAACCCCGGAAAGTCATGGACGGATACGGCAACCAACAGGCAGACGTGGCAAACCAACGGACAAAGCTCTGAAATCCGCAAAAATTCGTCCGACAGATGATGGACGAATCCAACCAATTACAGAGGAATCGATGGATAACACGGCAAATGTTAGTTTTCATATAACCTTTGCCAGTTAATATTTCCACGACAGTGACTTATTTTGTTGAAAGTTGACAACAGACTGACACAACATCTGATAAAAACACTGTGAGTTGGTTTGAGAGAAAAATTCTTCGTGTGATTTTTGGTCATGTCTTCATTAATGGAAATTAATGAAAACAAAGAATAGAGACGAATATTTGACCATTAACTCTAGGGGCTGTTCAGCGACACAGAACCAGCCAGAAAAGTTAAAATCCAACGAGTTGGATGGCTGGATCATATAGGGCGCATGTAAAATAGTATGGTCTAGCCAGAAGAGTCTTCTAATTTTAATATGAAAGACGTCACAGAAGTGGAAGGCAGTGACTCAGGCAGAGGTGAAAGGTGATAGAGGATCTTAACCAACCTGGTGGCAGCTGACTAGAAAAGCTTTTTGTTGGATTAGGCCTTGGGCCAACCTGGACTCTAGCCCCACTTCAAGTCACTAAGTTTGGTCAGAAAACTAGTCCTCACCAAGCCCTCGAAAAACAACCTTTCAAATTTGCTTTAATTTTCCCTTCGTTAATACTGTCTTATTGAAAGAAAATACATCTATCAGTTTCGTGTTGTTCCCTGTCAGGCTAAGCAAAAAAAAAATACAGCATGACCACACCAAAGTAAGTTAGCCCTTTGCCTTCATTGACATCTAAATAAATTTCTTAAACCATTTTTCAGAAAAAAGAGAGGCTCGAAGATGAAGCCCAAAAAAGTTAAAATACTTATCTTATCCCTTTATGGAGTTATAATGCTAATCCTAATAGGAGGGCTAGTGGGCTTTATCGTAAAAAACGCTACGACAAAGGTTTCCGGTTCTTCTCCGATAAAAGAATAAAATGGTTTAATTGAAATAAAGCTCGGTGTTCCATTGACAAAATTTTTTTCATCTTGCATCGATGTATCATCAACATTATCCTAAGGTTCCCAGGTCCCATTCGTCGTCGTCGTCAAGTCACCTACATCAGGATATTCCTTTACCCTCATGCGCCTGCTTTCAACAACAGTCTAAGTTCCAGTTGACGCAACACTGATATTGCAGACAATGCAGTAGACAGGACAGGGCTTGGAGATATATAAAACTGTTTCCAGTTACTTCGCCAACCACCTAGCTAGAGATCGATCAGACTTGAGACGCATCTGCGCTCACTTTGCGAGTAGCAAATGTCGAATCTGACCATACTTCCTCTTTTCTTCAATTCAAGAGCGTGTCTGCAGCTCTTCGGGATCATCCGCATCGGTCTCCTTGAGCAGCAAATATGTAATGTACCAAATTATGACCCAAGTTTCAGAGTGAAGATGAACAAGCGAACATTTTGGGGACTCGAAACACTTTCTCGGGCTGAGATTCAACCGGGAACCATTCAATGGCAACGGTACCAGAATGAAAAAGAAGTCCAGAAAGTCAAAACACAACGAGACGAAACCATGGAGACCTCAGTCTTAGTCCTTCCAAACTGACCCAAATCTCAAGGAAATGTCAAAATTCTGTATGACTCGTTTCCCGTTGCAACTTCTAATCTAAATTTCATTCAAATTATTCGCCTCTCATCGCAGTGAACATATTTTTTCTATATCACGCGGTCCTTCATTTGGCCAACTTTTAATGGACTCAAGTGACCAATAGCTGTGTCCAACGATAAAAACCTTTTTCTTTATTGTTACGCATAATTTAGCCTATCTGATTCGAGAGTCCGTCTGTCACCCTCCTTTGGTTTGATGGATATACTTCCACCTCCCATCTAGACTGAGACCATACCACACGTGTGACCCAAAGCCGACCCTTCCCGTTCACTGGGAATATGGAACTCATTGGTGTTAGTCATTTCCGAGACCATGCCTCCTGCCTAGCCAAATAGTATGCACGCAGCAGCAGTGCCCAGCATGACACCTTTGCTCAGTGTTCACCTAGCTCCAGCTCCGTCCATAATATGAATAGCAATCGAATGAACGTATACCTGTCATTTATATTGCAGTCGATGTTAGCTGGACAGCAGCACAGACATTGGACGACCAACCGACCGACTCCGACCGTCAGACGGCAATGGACTCTTACGAAATTGGATATTTGCGTGGCATAATTAACAATGCCAACGGCTGGCATTGCTAACACAAGCCACTCCATTCGTCTGCCACACCCGCCCCACCTCCTGCAACACAAATATTCAAATTATCTGCCAGAGAGCGAGAGCGGTCATGACGAGGTGCTGGAGCTCCTACTGTTTTGTGCCACCACTAAATTGTATACGAGCAGTCTTCGAGAGTGACGGCTGCAGTGGCAGGACCAGCGTCACTGATTGTAACCATATCCCAGGGTGATATTTTAATAACCAAAGTCTAGAGTTTGTGCAGTTGCATGTGACATCCCCCAAAATTTACTCCCATTGGGCACGAATGTTCCATCTCTGGTCAGGTTTATTAGATTTCCCAAAGAAAATCATTACAAGTCACCTGCAATAATAATAATAATGGAACTAGCAAAACAGCAGGCCTCCTTTGGCTGACTTGCAAGTCGAGTGGTTGCTGTCTCTGATTTGGACTTGGACTTTCAGGGATCCACTGCTGCAAATTCTCATTCGCTTTGGCATCACAGAGAAACAGAAAGACAGCTCTTGAGTTGCATTGGGTTTTCTCTGTGTGATGTTAGGGCGTAGAATTACGGTGTCGTGACATTTGGCAGGACGACAACGACAACTACGGCGACGACGACAAAGACAAAGACATAGAATGCAAGAGTGGCAAGGTAAGGTTGTAACCTGATGGAGAATTGCACTTGCGAAATTGCGAAGCATTGTGAATAAGGTTCACCACAGACTTTGGTCTCCTGCTGTGCGTGCACTGGGTGTAGGCTTGCTGGGGCTATTCGCACTTTAGAGGAAATATCATCCGTGTGGGAAAGGATTTTGTTAGTTTAAAACGTGGCTGGCATTGATTAGGCATTTTATGAAATGTGGACTCGCTTAATTAGTTTTGCTTGGCGTTTTGCATTACCCACTCCTTTTTGGAGTTTGTAGTGTATGCGGTGGACACTTGGACAGCCTCTGTGACAGTCGTTAAAATATTTGAAAAGATGGTTATGGTATGAATTGGACTGTATTCGAATAGCTAAGACGCACCTTCAGCCGGTCACACCACCGAATAATGACGCTTTGGGTATAAAGAGGCTTTTCATCAATCGTACCTGTGTTTTTCGACTTTTCCGGTTCAAAATCCTGATTTTTTTGGTTCATTTCAAGGACTAACGTTCAGCGTTGACACGAAAATGATCGACAAACTTTTGTTCCTACTTGTGTAAACTGGTCCTTAAGAGCCTTAAGAGCTATTATTTCGTTTGTGATGCCTATTAGTATCTTTAATATAGTGGATGTTGGATTCTCACTTATGATGACTCCATCATCAGAAAAGAATAACTGATTCACTTTCGGCTCCGTCACTTTTCCCTCAAGCAGATGGTCAAGGATTGTTATAATAAGGACTCAGGACGCTTCCCTGGTGCACACCAACTTTGATTGGGAACTCTTCGGTTACTCCTGCGGGGCATCTAACCTTGGTTTTTACTTCGTCGACATGTTCATGATCATCCGCATACAAATTTCCGGAACCCCACGCTGTCTCAGGGAAACCCATATCAGATCTATCAAATGCCTTTTCGAAATCAACCAGTACAGTATGCAATTCTCTTGAGGAAACACTCTGCAGGCCATCTGTGGTTGAGTCAGCGGATACAAACCCCTCAGACTGGTCATCAGACAGCCGTATTATTTTTCGCAAAATCAGTTCAACGATCTACATGGTGTGTGACATCGGCGGGCGGCTTGATCGACTGTAAGGTCAGCTACTTCTACAGCTGTTGGAAAGTATATCCTGGGAAATGGCTCATTTAACAGATCGTCACAATGCTATCGCCACTTTTTAAGAATCATGTCGTCATCCACAAGTATAGTAGCAAGCATAGTAGGCCTTGTGTATCGTTAATGAACTTTGGTGAACGCATTTCCTGAGCATTCCTTCTTCTTTGAGCAGCAATTTTGAAGATAGCTGCAAACTTGTTCATCTTGGCATGTCGCAGTTCCTGGAAAGTCTGCTTGGCTTCATCCAAAACCGCTTGTTATTCTTCGATTTTGGATGATTCTCGAATCTCTACCCAATCGCTGCTTCTTTGAACTTAGAAAGCAATTGAGTAGCTATTTCCGTTCTCGAGCAACTAACGTATCGCTGTACAAAACCCTTATCATACCGATTTTCATGTATGATGCAGAGACATAGACCTCGAAAACCGATGAAAACGCTTTCGGTTGCTTTGAAAGAAAAATTCTTCGAGTGGTTTTTTATCCCGTCTTCTGCATAGATGGATTCAACCAAGAACTGTACTTGCTGTTCAGCGAAACTGACCTAGCCGGAAAAGTTAAGGTCCAACGATTTAGATGGTTGGGACGTGAATGGAAAATAATGCTTTGGCCCGTAGAACCTTAGAATCCAACCCGGAAAGACGTCGTAGAAGGGGAAGACCGCGAATCAGGTGGAAGAGGACCTCAACCAGCTTGGTGTGTGAAACTGGAGACGGCTAGCTGCCTGGAGGGAGACACTTGTTGCATGAGGCCCTGGTCCAACCAAGACTGTAACGCCACCGCCACCTTAAGTAAGAAAGTAAGAATATCCACCCCACAACGACAATACCTTTAAATACGCTCGATTCCCCACTGAAGAAAAGGATGTAGGTACACACCAAAGATATGGGCTGAGTTCGTAATTGCAGGCTTTGTTGCTCATGCCCTGCCTTAAATATGCTCAAATGCTTTTATGAACTCAATTACAACTGCATGTGTGCGGTCATCATACTTTATTGAAAATGAGTTCACAAAAGCAAACGTTGGCAAAACGAGAAACCAAGTTTATTTGTTTTTGATTTAATTTGTAGCTCATTCATTTAAAAAGTGGCTTTCAACAAAAATATTTTAAAACGCATTATTCTAAGCTTTGTGGAAGAAACCATGATATAAAAGTTGCAAAAATAAGAAAACTGAAAAGTTAAGAAACAGGAAAATCCTTGGACCTTTCGTATGATATTCAACGTGATTTTTCAAAATTTGAATGTTGTATTTTGTTTATCAAGAATGACGCAACTTCCATACAAACTCTAGCCAACTATTTCAACCGCTTGCAAACTTGTTATCCCCTTTAATTGGGTTCAAAATTCCTATTTGTCCTTTCTTAAGCTCAATACTGTCTCTGTAGCCTTTGTAATTTTCTGACCCCTTGACCACCTCTACAGAAAATCACGCCGATCACTTAACTTAAAACACATGTTTAACACGGGCACCATAGATTTTACCGGGATATAAAGTAGCCTATGTGATATTCTAGACTATAATCTGTCTGTATACTAAATTTCATCCAGATCCGTTAAGTACTTCTGGAGTTATTGAGCAACAAACATCACATTTGCTCCCTGCCATTTTTCTGCAAATTCAGCAACAAAATAAAAACAAATGCCGGTTTGACCGCAAAATTACAGTCGTTATACTTTTATGAACACAATTGTTGCCTTGCTCATGCAGAACTAATGCTGTTTGTTTACATTTATGAACACAATTTCGGCAGTACTGCGGAAGTTTTACAATTACGAACTCAGCCATGTTCTTTGAGTTTCTCGATATGACCTACGATCAATGCCCTAGCGACGTTATGGTAGCAATCAAAAAGACATGGAAATCTCCAGTCTTTGAACAATACATAAGGACCAGGATGAAGGAGATCTGATAGTGTGACAAATTAGTTGGTCAAGAAAAGACTTTTTTTCTCAGCTGCTTAAAGCCTTCTAAGTCGAACGATTGGCAAGAGTCATTATACGTTTTACATTTACATCTCAAGGCTCACAAACAATGAGTCTTGCCCATCTACAGTGGATGGAGGTAGGTAACGATTTAAAGTTCCTGGGTCCTTTCCAACATCTGCCGTAAAGTCGTACTAGTAGGTACTAATGAGGACCTTCACACAATATTGGCTATGTCAATTACAGAGTTTTTTAGAGAGGGTTTTTCAATTGGCGCGGGTAGATTTTGGCGCCCCGTGGTGGCCATTTGTTTTTGGTGACATCTGTGAAATCTTTTGTTTATTATTAAGTCGTTTATGCCAAATCATCATAGCAAGTTACTCGATTGAACAGCACGTTCAAATGATAAAACTTTACCTACTATCAAAATGAGTGTTCGTTGACGCAAACGTTGCGCGCATTGCGCCCATTTTACGCGTGGTGGCCCTTCACAGTCGACTCTTCAACGTTTAGTGGAAAAATTTGACACGACCGGTTCAGTAAACAATCAGCCAATACGCGTATGTTCAAGAAACGCAAGATCGGCCGAGAACATCGCCGCGGTCCGTGAAAGTGTACAGCAGAACCCGAAGCAGTCTATTACTCGACATGCACAAGAACTCGGCCTTTCGCAAACTTCAACTTGGAGAATTTTGCATCGAGATTTGGGCCTACACCCGTACAAGATCCAACTGAACCAGGAGCTCAAAGTGTATGACCATAGACAACGCCGTTTATTCGCTGACTGGGATTTGAATCACATCTACCCGCCCTTATTGAAAAACCCTTAATTACTACGACCGGGAATTCGATGCTAAGGTTTCGTTCATCGGGTATGCTTCTCCACCAAAATCTTGCATTTGAGCTCGACCATACCAGCTATCGCGTCTTTGTTGAACCGAGGATTAGATATTGCTATCTTACTTACTTACTTACTTACTTACTTAAGGTGGCGCTACAGTCCGGTGTGGACTTGGGCTTCAACCAATAGTCTCCGCCAGTCAGCTCGGTCACTAGCTAGCTGTCTCCAGTTTTGCACTCCAAGTTGATTGATGTCCTCTTCCACTTGTGTGCGCCACCTGAGTCGCGGTCTTCCTCTCCTTCTGCGTCCTTCGGGAATAGTGTCGAAGACTTTCCGCGTCGGAGCATTGGTGTCCATGCGCTCTAAATGACCGAGCCATCCAAGTCTCTGGACCTTGACCCTGCTGGCTAGGTTTACGTCGTTGTACAACCCGTAAAGTTCGCTGTTGTATCTCCTTCTCCATTGCCCATCAATGCACACGGGGCCAAAGATGACCCGAAGAACTTTCCTCTTGAAACAGCCTAAGGCACATTCATCCGATTTTGTCAGGGTCCATGCTTCTGCACCATATAGCAGGACA
Source organism: Sphaerophoria taeniata (assembly GCA_943590905.1). Classification (NCBI taxonomy): domain Eukaryota; kingdom Metazoa; phylum Arthropoda; class Insecta; order Diptera; family Syrphidae; genus Sphaerophoria; species Sphaerophoria taeniata. Next base: position 270,325,161 of record OX016540.1, read on the forward strand.
GGGATGATGAGGGTGTTGTACAGCTTTACCTTAGTTGCTCGAGAGAGTTTATTGTTTAAAACTAGAATTTTTTTTTGTAAATTGTACGCGATTCCAATAATTTTGGCCGATTAAAAAAAAAAAAACTGATAGGTAAGAAATGGCTTCGTCTTCCATCTCATTTCCATTTGAGAAGCTTCGTGGTCGCGAGAATTTTGATATATGGAAGCGAAATGCGAAGTCATACCTCGTTTTAAGAAACTGCTGGAAGATAATCGAATTAGGATTGTCTGCAGTGCCAGATGAAAAAGAGCTTGTATCGAATGAACGTGCATTGGCAGAAATAACCCTAATGGTTGAGACGAATAATTTTGCACATATTGCAACTACTACAATTGCCAAGGATGCCTGGTTTCAGCGTATGATGACAGCGGACTAACGCGAAAAGTTGAATTGCTTAAGCAATTAGTACAACTCAAGTTATCCGATTGTGAATCAATGCAAAATTATATAAATTCTATGGTTTGAACATCGCTCAAAGTTCAAAATGCCAGCTTAAATATTGACGACGAACTGACAGCATCTTTGATGCTTGCAGGTTTACCAGACGACTTCCGGGCACTGGTCTTAGCGGTCGATGAATTTGTAAAGTTCAAGGATCTCGTTGAAAATCAGTGCTCCAAGAAAATCAAAGTGCTCCAAACTGATAATGGAACTGAGTATACTGGATTAGCCTTCCAAAGTTTCTTGGAAAAGAATGGTATTCTTCACCAGAAAACTGTTGTCTATACGCCCGAACAGAACGGCGTTGCGGAACGTATAAACCGTACAATAATTGAAAGAGTACGTTGTATGCTGATGGATTCCGGTTTGGACCATAAATTTTGGGCAGAAGCTGCTGCAACTGCAGCCTTCTTGATAAATCTAGTGCCTTTTGGTCAGGACGTAAGCCAAATCTGGGACACCTTCGCATATTCGGCTGCAAGGCCATGGCTCATGTTCCAAAGGAGAAGCGTACTTAGTTAGAAGCCAAATCAATTGAATGTATCCTCCTTGGGTACAGCGCTGATTCAAAAGCATATAGACTATTCAATCCCTCGACGAAGAAGATAGTGACAAGTCGTGATGTAATCTTCATGGAGTCTGAGAGCAAGGTAATTGAAAATGACAACAACGATATGAATCCTTTTGTCTCACCCATAGTTGACATCTCGAACGGTGAAGATAACAGCGTTGTCAATTCAGGGGAAGAAGAGTTACAGGAATTTCAAACGACAAGCTTGAAAGCTCAAGAAGAAGAAACTGCATCAAGTCAAGAAGCCACAAGCGCACCGAGCGATTACGATTTATCAATTACCTTCACGGCTTATTTATGTGCGTGAAACTTTTAAATACTTCTTAAGAAGCAATCTATTTACTGTGTCCACAATTAAGGAATGTGGCCAACCTTGGTAGACTGAGAAATTGGACCACGCACCGAGCGATAATTCAGATTGTGAGGATCCTAATGACCAAAACTTTGATCAAAATGTAGAAGTCACCCCATTAGAAAATGATAGAGTGGTGCGGCGTTCTGAGCGGATAATTAACCTGCCTAGACCGAACTACAATTTCATTGCAGCAGATGAAAACCTTAGTGATCCAGGAAGTCCTGAAGAAGCTCTTTCGAGTTGTGATGCCAGTTTGTGGAGAAACGCGATGCAAGAAGTGTTCGACGCATTATTATCAAACGATACCTGGACTTTAACGGAAACGTTTGCACCGGTAGTCGGTAGTGAGGTACACAACAATTCGATATTTGCTGGCACTAGCGGCTAGACATGATTTTCTCGTGCTTCGTGCATCAGATGGATGCTGTTACGGCCTTTTTGAATGGTGAGCTAAGAGAAGACATTTATATGTCTCAGCCTAACTTCTTTGAAGATGGTTCCAATCGTGTTTGCAAGCTGAGAAAATCACTTTATGGACTCAAGCAATCAAGTAGAGTGTGGAATGAGAAACTCAATCAAATTCTGATCGATATGGGCTTAAAGCGCAGCGAAGTCGATCAGTGTTTATATTTTCGGCACTCTTGAAAGCAGATGTTGTTTATGGCCATTTATGTCGATGACGTTCTGATATTTTCGAACTCACTTGAAATGATACAATTTACCAAGAACGAGCTGTCAAAGAACTTCAAAATGAAAGATATGGGGGAAGCCTCATCAGTCTTAGGCATTCGCATCACCCGAAGTAAGTCATCTTTAAAAATTGACCAATCTCAGTACATTTCAGATATTTTGAAACGCTTTAACATGGATGACTGTAATCCTATATTCACACCGGTTGACCTCAATCAAAAACTGTCGTCGGATATGTGTGCCAAAAATGAAAACGAAAAGCAACAAATGATTGATGTTTCTTACATGCAGGCAATAGGATGTTTACTCTTCGCTGCCGAGCTCACTCGCCCCGATATCTCCTACGCCGTGAATCTACTTAGTAGATTTGGAACGAATCCTGGGAAGGCGCACTGGACAGCTGTGAAACGCGTGATGAGGTACTTAAAAGGCACTATTGACAAAGGCATTGTTTACCAAAAGGAAAGGCGTGATATAGGCTGGTTTTTGTGATGCAGACTGGGCTGGTGATTTCGATGCTAGACGTTCTACAACCGGGTATGTGTTTACGTTTCAGTCAGGCGCTGTATCAAAGAACCGTTGCGCTTTCCTCAACCGAAGCTGAGCTTATGTCTTTAGTTGCTGCCATACAAGAATCAGTCTGGCTCAAGCGATTGGAATGTGAGTTAGTACCGGATGCAACAAAAACAATGGTCTTACATTGCGACAATAAAAGCGCTATTCACATTGCTACAAATAATTCATACTCGCCACGAACCAAACATGTGGATATCAAGGCAAAATTTATACGTGAAAAGCTGGAGAGTTCAGAAATCAAGTTGCAGTACCATTCGACAGACCAGATCCTGGCAGATATTCTCACAAAAGGCATGTCTGTTGCCAAACAAAATTCTTTTGTAGAAGTTTTTGGTTTTAAATAATTATCAAATATTGTGTAGATAATTTCAAAAAATTTTATGATTTTTATTAACACAATTTTTGTTTGTATACATTTATAATTCACATTATTATCCTTAAATGAATATTTAAAACACTAAATAGTTTTTCAGGGAAGGTATTGAGAATGAAAAACGATTATTACTGTACTATAGACTATCACTGTACTTATTCACTTTTCTAGTTAGCTATATAAATATTGACAAATGTCGTATTATAAAATAAAATAAATAAATAGAGTGGCGCGACAGCTCTTGAAGAACCAAGGCCTAAGTGACTTACTCTCATCAACAATTCTCTGAGTGCGTGTGAAGAATTGAGGGGACCTACAATTTAACGCCGATTCCGAACGGCAGAGTTGAGAAGCACCTTTTCTTGACAGATTGATACTCTTGGATGATTTGTCAGGTCTTCGCAAGAGGCAGTGCCCGTGAAAGATGAAAGAAAAATTTGGCCTGAGTAGGACTCGAACCAACGACGTTCTGCTTAGCAGCCAACGCACTTACCCACTAAGCTACGAGCAACTGCTCGTATGAAATAAATTCATTCTAATTTACAAACTATAACGATCCACGTCTTCTTAACATATCTTAACTTCGTCAAAGTCGGTTTGGTCGAATTACTGGTCTGCATCTCTCATAAGAATAGTTCTTCATAGCCAGCGGATTTTTGTTCGTCATAGTCGTTTTAGAGGTTTTAAAAATGGTAATCAGCACTGACTGTGGTTCTAATAAAATATTCGATTAATAAACAAACTTTTGGTGGATTATTTTACATTTTTGTTAATCTTTCGAACCCCATTTCTGTTGTTCTATTTCCTCGATGGCGTGCTTCTCACACGTTCTCGACAGCACATACAATATTTCAATACACTCAAACATAATTGCCCACCGTATTGAAAAAAAAAAATTAAGAAAATTGTAAATGAAAAGTCTGAAGCGCAACAATTTCCATATCAACATCAACATATTCATCCCCTTTTGAGTTGAAAGTAAATAAAAAACCACCGGAACCATTATCAATTACAGACTGCGTGCCCAAGTATTCACAACAACTACGTTTTATTTGAGTAAATCCAAATTGGTTATCTCGAGCTCGAGCTCAAGCTCGAGCCCAGCTCTGGACGACCTCAACCGAAAAGAGAACATTATCTGTCATTTATTTTAATTTAATTGAAATTATATTCCTTTGGCATTGCAATTGTGTGGTGATTTCAAGGAAATAAAATGCACCACACGCAACTCCTAGCGGAGCAATATAATTTCGTTAATCACTCCAATCCAACAATCCAATCCAACTGTCTGTCCGCATTCACCTGTCCATCATTCTGCCATCTGCTTAGTAATTCGAGTAACTGAGCATATTTCATACCAAAAAAAAACCATAACCCAAATTATACTCAATGTTCGTCGGCGACGACCGACTTGGTTGATGTCGTTGGTGAATGAATAAATTGGTAAAATACCCTGAACGGAATTCCGTGTGTAGCAAATAGCTGCAATTGGAAATTGTAATGAAAAAAGTGATACGAATATCGAGCTGTCAACGTGTCAAAAGCGAATCAGTGAAATAGGCTGGGCCTTATCACCGACCGAGCGTTTGACTCTGCCCACCTCATCCACCCGGTATAGAACTGTAATTTCAGCTCAAAGGGCGCAAGGTGCGTGTGTTCACATAAAAATGTCTCAACCGCAATTCACCGCTTACGGACTACACAAAAAGGAAGTTGATAGAACCGAAGAGCAACCACATTCTACTAATCTCTCAAAGCGTAGCAAGCAAATCGGAACGGACAGCGGACACTTTGCATGCAATCGCTTTCTCTCGCTTATATCAATGACAAAATACCTGTCATCGCATCACGTGATCACGGATGAAGAACTCCACTGTGACGACGACGATGATTACGAGATGACGATGACGAGAGGCCATAGCGTTTACGACAGGCGCCCGTAATTATTTGGGACTTAATTGTGTGCCTCGAACTCAATTGAATTATGCAAATTGGAGGATAATTGCGCACCGCTGCGTTCAGCGCCGCCGACCGCCACGTCTCCCTAACCAACCACAAGAGCCAAGGAAATGCATATGTGTTTTTCTGCAATTTACGAGTTGAAAGTCTGGCAGCAGCAGCAGTGACGGCGGTGGTGGTTTCAGTGAGCATCAAAATCACCCTGGGGCACCTACATATATGGAGTCAGAGTGCTGATTACCCTGTGAAAACACTCCAGACTCAGACTATCTGCTTTGTTCCTTCCGGAGACGAGCCAAACCACATTTTATCAAATTAAGTTAAAGGGCATCGGCTGTGCAGCAGGACAACAACTGACCACGATTGCATTGGTGGTGCGACCTTTTATAAACCTTTGACTCTATAATCGACAGGGATCGCCGATGGTTGATTTCTTTTGCGTGTCCTTGTGCTTGTGGTCACAACACTCACCGGGCCCTGGACAGGGACGGAACATACTTCTATATCCTCAGTTTTGACCTTCTCCAATTATTTACGGACCAAAATATTAAATTTCCAATTTCGAAATTTTTGTGTGGTTTTGACAAATTATCAGTACTCAATTGACAGACAGATGCGACTGATGACGCGATGTCGGAACACGCAAGGATAATCATTGAGTTTGTCGCCTCTTTGACCTGCTTAAAGTAATAAAGATTATGTTGATTGAAGGCGTGTGAAGAAGTACTTTTAACACTTTTCCACCGGTTCTTGAGGTGTAAATGTAAAAAAGCGTTCCCGTTCCTTTTTTGCCTTGTTTTCGTAAAACTAATACAAACGCAAGTAAAAAGTCACACGAAACGAAAGAGCTGAGCAGAAAACTTGAAGAATGAGAAAGAAAGTTTTGATGAGCATTAAAGCCTGAATTTCTTATTACTCCTAGGATAGAAACTCATCAAATGTGTTTTCGGTCGTAATTCTTGCCCTAGTATAGAAGCAAGTGCTAAAATTTGAGACCACATATTCGTTGTGTGATGTTTCCGTTTTACTGTCGCTTCCAGGTGTTCGTAGAACACGATCCAAATCAGTCAATTCCACGGCGTTCGCAAGAGTTGGGCATCGCACAGACTACATTATTGCGTATTTCGCGTAGCGTTCCCGTTTTACATCCACAGTCCACACAAGATCAATCCAACTATTACTAGAGAATATGCACCAAGATGATGAATCTCATCGCAAAACCATCTTCAGTGACGAAACTCATTTTTGGCCAAATGCGTTTGTTAATAAGTTTAGACATCGCTATCTTCACTTCGTCAATTGAATGGTTTGTACAGCTGCCGGAATTTTGCTCGTGATCGCTATTATACAGCTCGGAAAAGTATATCCTCAGCACAGAGTGTGGTTCCACTACGATGTTTCCATGATGGTTTCTACAGGCTTCGGTTCGGGATTTAAAACCTCTGTTGGTTTGTTCCTGTTGAGGCATCCCTCTATCTCCTCGATCGTGTGCTTACCATGCTCTTTTTTTCTTGAGAAGTTTGTGTCCCTTGTCTAAAACAAGGTAATGGCATTAGTCGATGTTGGATTATTCCACCAAAGATTTCATCTCTACCCAGCTCAGCATTAAAATCTCCAAGGACAATTTTATTGGCATAGCCATATGGCATTGCTCTAGGTCTTGTCGAGGAGCTCATAGAAACTGTCTTTGGTGTCTTCATCATTTTCCTTAGGTGGGGGCGTGAGCGCAGATGAGCCTAACGTTGGTTAATTAAGCCTTGATGCGGATTGTTGTTGTGAAAAGAGTTCAAACTATAAATCCACATCCCAATAGACTCTAGGTTTTTTTTACCGTTACCATCAGTCGCCGTATACTAAATCTCACAGTTCTTCATTCCATTCCAAGTACAAAACCGAAATTCTTTGTCCTTTAATCGTTTGCGTGGATCGTCATCATCAATTCCGTCCGTGTGCGAGGCTTGTTGGTGGTTTGTTGGTGGTTTGGAACTCTCTTATCATACGACCAACAACCTGGCGGGAGAGGGAGTCGGCCAAACCGCTCCTTATAGGCCTGGGCTACGAATATGTCGTAGTAGGTCTATAAGTAGTTCATTCTGACTGGAACTGTAGACGCCACCGTTGATTCCATCTAGAGAGTTCTTCCGCTGCCGCCTGTTGAAGAAAAGGAGGCCTTAGATCTTCCTACTGGGATTGGAAGCTAATCTTCGGTTGAGAGAGGAAAATTCTTCGAGTAATTTTTGGTCCAGTCTGCATAAAAGGAGAATGGCGACGAGGATTCATGTAGAGCGAATGGAAATGAATGCTCCAGCCCATAGAGTCTTCGAATCCAACCCGTAAGGACGTCGCAGAAGAGGAAGACCGCGACTCAGGTGAAGCACAGAGGTGGAAGAGTACCTCAACCAACTTGGCGTGAGAAACTGGAGACAGCTAGCTAGGGATTACTGAATATTTTTGGCCCGAATTGGAAGATATGTACCTAGTTGAACAACATGTGGTTTCAACAGGATGGCACCCTTAGCCCCACATCACACGTTTCAATCGATTTATCGAAGAGCGTGTTATCCAAGAAATGAGCCATTCGATTGGCCGCGACTGTTTTGGGCGTAATGAGGGGGGTACTCATTTAAGGTAAGGTTTACAAAACGATGTTTCAAAATATGCAATTCGAGTTTGAGACGCCACTCTGGCTTTTCTATCTGCATTTAAGTTGCTCGTTAAGGAGTGTCCATGCTCCTAGCTTATTTCAAATTAAGTTTGTGCCAAAAAGATCTTTGTTGTGCTTTTAGAAAATTATCTTGATTGAAGTTTGCACAGCGGGGTTCGTCCCCAAGTCCCAACCTGTCTATTCAGCTTTGCTCCAACGCAACGCCAAAGTTAAAAGTCCGACTGGCGTTCTCTGACGTTAAGATTTCCTTTCTCTTCAACTTGTGTCTTGAAAAAAAGAACTTTTTTCTATATTTGGATGGTGAGAATCAATATCACCATTATGGGCTACCTCCCTTACAGAAGCTCCACTAACCTCATTACTATTCTACAACTGTGCCTGCTAATCACTGTCAACCCAACTATTTAACTGCATTCCCAAAGGTGCCGCTTGAAGGTAGATCTACAAAAGTCACCTCACAGACTAATTACCCTTTGTCTAGTTTAATGTGTGTCGTCTCATGTTTGGCACTGTCCTGCTTGCTGTTGATTGAAGGCTTCAAGTGAGCCAGCGGGAAACTGTTCCAGATATAGAAATAACTCAGTTGCCGCCTTATCTAGTTAACACTTTGGTTAAGAAATCATTTTTTTAAAGCCACCTTCAGACCATTCAAATGAAGACAAAAAAAATAAACCCAAGCAATTTCAAAACAATTCTTCATCCCGAAGATGAAAATGGGCCAAGGGAGTCGCCGTTTGCGGCGGCGGCGCGCTATCATCATGATACCCAAACCGAGACGGTAAGCTGTCAGAAATGACCATATCTGAGCGAAGCACGGTCGCAGTGTCATCCATGTACCAATGTTGTTGCGATTTGTGCCCTCAAAAAAGATAAATTAACTCGAATTAAAGATACTGACAGAAGGCAGTAACGACGACGACGATGATTGGTGATGGTAGTGGTCTGGCTGCATCAGTTGCGACGACAAAGTAAATCTACAGACCAGTCAGCCACCACACCATCTCGAACTGGAACTCGCATCGATCTCGATTTTGATTTTTCACCTAAGAGACACTCAGAAGTCCAAAACATAAAAAACGAGCAGCATTCGGATTGTATTTTTGTTTGTATACCCTTCCGGGCGAAACCAACACATAATTAGATTCCATATTGGATTATGGCTGACATTAATATATTTGCCTGACATTAATGATCTTCTGGTATTTACCTCGATTTGGTGCCGCGAAAGAAGACAATGTGGTTGCGAAATGCGATGCAATGCGATGACGTGGATGGCAGTAAGCTCAGATACTCGGCTTGGTGAACGGACAGAGAGTCAAAATTGAGTCAAGGAGAAGCCTTATAGCACCCATCAAATATTTGCTTTGGCGGACCATTGAAAAAATATCCTTGGGGAAAATTTGTGACTTGCCAGTGGAATATCACCAGGAGAGCAAAAGACTTTAGTGATTTCTCAATTGACAATTGAGTAATAGTAAAATAAGAGAGAAGGGCTAAGGGACATAAAGAAGAGCGGTGTATAGTCAAGTGTTCGCTGCTATATTTAAGCTGGTGATACCCTTAAAAGCACTGCAGAAATTCACCTTCATTAAAACTTAAGTGCAGATTTTTATCACAATCCAAATGACGACTGTAATTGCTGGACATTTGTATCATCAGCGACTTAAAGATCGAAAGCTTCGATCTCCCAATTTGTAAACGACAAACGGGACCGATAGCCTCCATTTTAATACACTTTGGCTTCTGGCAAATGACATTTAATTTTCATCACTGGAAAGGAAAACGAAAAAAAAGTGGCAAAAGGGTTTATTATTTGTGCCTCTGAGATTTGGGTGCAGGTTGATTGGTTCGGTATACCTTAGTTGAACCTTAATTATCTGCGATACGTCAATTCAAGTAATCCAAACGTGAAGGAAAGATGGACGGAGTTTTAACGGGTGACGTTGGCGTCTTCGTATCGTAACTCGCTGTACCAATGACGACGCGACGGCACGGTGAACGATGAGACCATTTCGGGAGCAGTGATATTGGATTTGGGATATGTTCAGTTGAACCGGTATATGTATAGGAACGACAACAATTTTTGATTCGATAAACGTGATCAGCATATCGAAAATTTTAATTTGTTTCTTGGCTTCTTTTGAAAATATAAAAAACGATGCTCTACATTTTTATCTTTAAAATGATAATGAAATTATTATCAAAGAATTTTCTAAGGATATAGTCTAAAATCGGAATCCTTATAAATCTACATAATTCTGAAACATTCGTTGAAAAAAAGAACTGTGAAAGAAGTTGAATTCATAAAGAGCGATAAGATGCCGAATAGCCGAATCAAATTTTGTCGAAATTGTAATTTTGTTGCATACATTTAGGCTTATTGTTTGACTTGACTCACTTCACGAAGCTTCTTACGTGATCAGTTTGGAATGAAAATTTAATTGATGTTTTAAAATGTATTACAAAAAACTTCATATGAAATATTAAAAGTGATTTCAAATTAATGATTTCAAAGTAGTTTCATATTAACAACTTCAACACTTTTCCTTGTTAATATGAAATAAATCTATACTAATATATAAAGTAAGACTTTTGTTTGTTTGTCGGTTGTATGTTTGTAGTCGATAAACTAATAAACAAAAAAAAAGTCCAACTTTATAAATGATGCACAAATGTTCTTCCATGCAATGAATGTGCAGTAGGATATTCTGAAAGTAACAGAAATAATTATTAAAAGGAAAAAATATTGATTTTTAATTTTACTTACGATATTTTGTTTTTAAATTCAGAAAACTGACAGAGTGACAGGCGACATCAATTTTTTGAAATGTCTCTCTATTTTCATTTCATTTAATTTCATTTCCTTTTCATTCTTCCTTACTATATTTAAGGCTGAACTCCTACTTAAACTTTTGAACCAAGACAATGTTTACACGCGAATTCTTGGGCACGATTTTCTATGCAAAAGAAAATTTTAACAACGGATATTTTAAAAAGGCATGGATTTAAGTTCCCACAGTCTACGTGCATGAAAATTTCGCCTTATGAATATTGGTTTTCAAAGGGAAAATTGCATGTAATTGCATTGATTTTCAAATGGAAAATTTCAAAATGGGTTTTCGAATGGAGATGGAGAGTAGAAAGTTCGTCGCCCGAGAATTGGTTTGTTCCATACGCCATTGGCACTTTTTCGAGAAAAACGCATTTAAAGGTTCGCGTGCTTAGTACTCCGAAACTGTGCGATAGGATTTTTTTTTATTTTTTTAAATTGAAGTTAGTCTTATTAAAACTTCACCTACCAATTTTCAAAGTGTTTTGCCTTACCGTTAACAAGATACCTTTATCAGCACAAAAGTCTACTTTTTTGGCTTGTGTCCCACCTCATACATTTTGAAAATGATTTGTTTTTCCATACACGTGGGACACACAAAAATGGATATGGCACAAACCAATTCTCATCAATGCATAATATGAAAGGCAAGAATGCATGTAGCTGGATTCTAAAATTTTAAGAGAAAATCGATTATATCTTTTTTTTTAAACATTTTTCTTTAAAGCCTAGTATACAGTTCTTTGCGAAAAAATAAAAAATAAGAGGTGAAACAAAAATGTTTGTTCATGAAAAAATTTCTGAGAAATAAATTAGCTGTCACTGTGAAACTTATGTCGAATATTTAAATTTTTTTCTGACAAAACAATGAGCTACACATTGTTTTGTGTGAAAAAAAATAGAGGTGAGTATAATTTTTTTTTCGATTTTGGTTTACAGCTCGGATGACACAGTGGTGAAATAAAAAATATTTTTTTTTCGGCAAAAATCTCTCCCATAAGAAATACATTCGATTTTTTTTTCTTGAGGAACTGTATACTAGGCTTAAAAAAAAAAAAAAAACTAAAGCAGTTCTACTGCGCTATCACAAAGTTTTGGCGTATAAATCGTACTTTTAACAAGCCGAATGCATTTTCAACTACCATTCTTGTAGCTGAATGCAGGTTGTTAAATGCTAGATGTTGATCCGTAAGTTGGCCGTAGTCCTTGTAAGGTGGAACTATTTTGAAGCAAGGTAGGCTGAATCACGCAACAGAAATGTATTGTTGGACAACAATTGGGCAAAGTAAGAGTGAGCTCTTCTATACAAAGCCGATCTTCGCAAAACACGACTATCGTGTAAAGATCCTGGCTCGCCAACACAAATGTCAATGAATTTTTTTTCAGCATCGACGCCCCCTTGCAAAACAATGGTAAAGTTTTGCTGACGATTGTAATAGCACTCTTTGTTTAATTTTGGTGCAGCAAACGTAATATGCGTGCAATCTATGGCACCGATTACACCTCGTAGTTTCTTTTTTGCTTCGAACTGACGGCAGTTTTCAGAGATACGTTCTCCTTGTGGCCACTTTATATACACATCTGATTTGGAAACAAGCCAGCTGCTTACTCGACCCACAACACCCCAGGCTGAAGATTTTGATACACCGAATAGATTCCCCAATTGCCTTAAAGTGATAGTGTTGCTTATGTACCATACATAGATTAGTACCTCTATTTTTTGCGCCAATACTAAGTTTTCCAGCATAAAACGAAGTTTATGGATTTGAGATGAATTCCGACTGTGAATATTCCACTAAAAAAACGCAGTTAAATAAAAATAGTAGGTACAGCAATTCTTAAGGAAGTAATGTACTTGTTAATTGATTTATAGTCAAGCGGTTCAGCCGCAGATGCGACTTGAAATCTTCTTCACCGTATGCATCTATAGTTTCAGTGAAGTTTTCACTTTGATTGACCATCTTGCAAAACAAGGGCAGAGTCATTTGAACTTAACCTTCTTCGAAAAAAGTGTTCAAAATTGAATTCATTACCATCTTCATCGCTTGAAGAGTCAAGTAGTTGCCAAGCCAAGCCAGGACTAAATGATTTCATACAATAATCTCAGGATATCTACACAATTGTAATGGATATGGCACAAACCAATACTAAAATTTTGTTTGCGATGATTGTCCCATAAACATAGCATTTCTTTAACACAAGTGCACGTAGGACAAACCAATTCTCAACATTCTTAGGATTTTTTCTATCCCTTGTCACCGTAATATGCACGTGGAACAAAACAATTCTGACAAAAAACTTGACAAATTTTATATGGAAAAAATGTCCCAAACGCCAAAAAATGGTTTATGGCACAAAACAATTCTAGAAAATGTTGATTTTGGTGGATATGGAACAAAATTGATGTTGGATATCTCGGGATTGAAAAGCACAAATCTGATCACAGATTTAGAAAGAGCATACAAAATTTCCATAGAATCCATTCCTAACTCGAAAACGACAAAAGTGGCGTATGGAACAAACCAATTCTCGGGCGACGAGTTCTTGATGAAAACTTGGAAAACTCATTTGTTTTCAAAGGGAAAATTGCATATAGTTGCATATAATGCACCTAGCATTGATTTTCAAATGGAAAATAGAAAGTTCTTGATGCAAAACTCAGAAAACCCATTGGTTTTCAAGAGGAAAATTGCATTGTAGTTGCATTGGTTTTCGAATGGAAAACTGGAAAATTTCAAAATTGGTTTTCGAATGAAAAATAGAAAGTTCTTTATGAAAAACTCAGAAAACTCTTTGGTTTTCAAAAAGAAAATTGCATGTACCTAATTATAAGTGCATTGATTTTCAAATGGAAAAGTTTTGCATATAATTTGAGCTGCATTGTTAAGTTTGTAAGTGCGGTAAGGACTCTATACCCGCTCAATCCTCAATGAATTTTTATAAAATTTTCACTTTAGTTATAGCCTGAGTAAAATCAAAGTTTTGGGCCAATCTAAAGTGAAAATCAGCAAATAAGGGGGACAATCATAGCGGTTACTAGGGTAGTGCAAAGCTGGTAGCGAGTAGAGGGTATTGGGTTAACGGGTAGAGGGTAGCGGGTAGAGAAGTAGCGGGATACCATAGCCAAGAGCTTTTATTTATCCATGATGAAATCGAAATAACAGCCGACAGGCCTCATTTCAATTGAATTGTGGAAATAAGGCCACATTTTACATGGAAATAAGGCCGAATTTCCAGAAGATAAAAATAATGGCCCACTATTGTGGGTGATAAGTCCCGAATTTCATTTTGCGACTACTGACCCACGATGCTGGTTCATTTGTCCAAAAATCTAATTCAGGGTTTCCGACGTTCGCGATTAATTTTAGCATTTTTTAAAACAATAAATTAAGTTTACTACATTTTCAAGGTTTTTTCTGTGCATAAAGCTGAAACATACCGCATACTTTAAGTCTATGCGACGCGACGGTAAGAAAACATTATCCAATGCAAACGTTCTTCTGCATTCTGGGATGTCAAAGTTCTGTGAGGATACGGCATTCTACAAGAAAGTACACTATACTTGACTCCAATTTCATCTTATTGCAACTATCTATCACCTTAAGTAACCAAGCTGTTTCAATTACATTAAAAGCTGAATCAGAAAGATGGATGGACACAAGCGGAAAAAATTTTGCCCAAAAGAGAATCAATTTGGGGTGTGAAAATAAAAAAATTCGCGCGAATTCGCCCAAATTGATTCTCTTTTGGGCAGAATTTTTTCCGCTCTCTTCGCTCGCTAGCAATTATTAGGCGTGTTTTTTTGGCATAGCTATCCGTATCTGCAGTGGGAGCTTCCATGTATTACAAATACAACACGGCGCTGCTGATAAAACTTAAACTTAAATCTGGCTGCGGATAAAAAATTGACATTTTTTCGAGTACCTATCGATACTCGATCGGAGAAAAATTGAATTTCTTAGGTTGGTACCCCCCTCACGGTTTTCGCCTTGTTGTGGCGAGGGGCCTTACGTCAACTTCTTCAGCAATCCAACTTCGGAGAACGACAAACTAAGAAAACCATCAAAAAGCAGAGATGTCTATCGAAAAAACCATGATGAGTAGTTTACAAGAAGAAGAAGCTTGGCTTCGCAAGAAGCTAAGTCGCCAGTGACAACAGTAAACAAAGAAAAAGACAAAAGAGAACTTAAAAGACAACCGGCCATTCTCTCGGTAGATCTCCTTCCCGCACTAGATGGTTTAACTATCAAAGGTACGGAGACCTCGGACGGACCTCCTTCCATAGGTAGTCAAACCGAGGACGAGCTACTGAGGGACCCGAATCAAGAAGAGGCTATGCTGGAGTCTGCTGCACCCCTCAAAGCTTCGAGGCTACGCAGCAACTACAAATCCTCCAAAAGATTCGTGGAAATGACCGAGTTGAAAGACCCTGCAACGCTCAGTTCAGGAAAAGCACAGAAAGCAAGTTAGGAACTTCGAGCGGCAGCTGGCAGAGACTGCCACTGCACCCAAGGGAACAACAGAACCAGCGAAGACCAAAAAGTCGGAGAGCAAAGGAGTAGATGCTGCCAAATCTAGGTCTGTCCCTAAAAAGGCAAACCGTGAACAGGCTGGCAATAACTCGACCGCTCGGAACGACAAGGAAAAGTTCAGGCGACTTCCAGCAAGAAACAGCAAGCCAACGCTAGGAAAGACCAAGCACCGGCGAGCACCTCTTCTGGAATGAAACCAGGAACTTCCAAGAGACAAAGATCGGAGGAGACAGTCAAGCAAGACGGTATCAAAAAACAGAAAACCAGCATCTTTGACACCACCCCGATCGACCTACAAATAGCCATAATAAGCCGTGACGACCCAGATGGAAAAATCTCGGCAAAAAACTGGCTTCTTGTGGAAAGCGAGATCCTCAAAGCCATGATGGCGGCATCAGACGACTACATCTTTGATGGTGCCGGGTGGCGGCGAGGAGTCAGTGGTTTGCTGTGGCGACCAGAAATCACGGGAGTTCCTGACCAGCACAATCGCCAACATTGGCGAACTCTGGGTGGGTTCCTCCCTTGAAGTTCTACCCGCCGCTGCTCTACCACTCCGAAAGCAGTTTAGCATTTGGATCCCCCCTCCTGCAGAACATGAGGACGCAGCCATCATTAAGCTGCTGGCAAAGCAGAACAAAGAGCTTCCCATTTTAGAATGGAAGCTCCAACATTCAAGGAAGACCCATGGTAGCGAAGGGAAGGACCTCTTGTTCGTGGCAGACAAGAAATCTTACCTTCTGCTCAAAGAGAAAAAAGACGTGTTGAGGTATGGTCTCGGAACCGTAAAGGTTAAGAGGCATGAAGACAAAAGGGAGTCAAAAGCTGCTAGTGGTGCAAATAAACCTGCATCACGCTAAAGCAGCAACGTACGATCTTACGCTCTACATGTCTCACGAGAACGTGGATGTGGCCTTGATCCAGGAACCATGGTTAGGCAAAAACCGAATCCGAGGGTTGAGGTCAAAATACTACAACCTTTTCCATTCCACGTCAGATGAAGGTACAGCGACAAGGACAACACGGCAATCAGCGTCGAATCGAATGAAGGGAACTTTATTCTAGCGTCGAAGTACATGCCGTATGAGGAGGAGAACCCGCCATCAAAAACAGTCCGCGATCTTGTGGCCCATGCCACAGCAAGCGGTACACCTTTGTTGATGGGTTGTGATGCCAACGCTCACCACACTCAATGGGGTTCTAAGCAGGGCCCGATCTAGCTTTTCTGCCGCTCTAGGCAAAAGTATTATTTGCCGCCCTTTAAAATCACATCTTAAAAGGCATGAAAAGTTATTTCTACTGTATATATATGTATGTATTTTTTGTACATATTCAGATAATGTAAATCTTCTGGATATCTGGATATAAACTATGTTTGTTCAAAATGTCTCCGATACTTGTTTTGTGAACTTATGTGTGTTTGCTTCCATACATCGACTTATCATTGAAATGATAATCATAAAAAAAATAACAGATAGTTTTTTATTTAATTTTAATTTTAGCAAAAAAAGGAATAATAATTCATTTCTGAAAACCAGAGTTGGGCAAAATTTATTCGAATAATCATTCGAATAATAAATAATCATTTTATTCGTTATTCACGAATAATGAATAATTTCATTTATTCGAAGAAAATTTATTCGAATGACGCATAAATTATTTTATTCATTATTCGAATAACGAATAAACGAATAACGAATAAAATAAACACAAGAAATTTGGTAGAACAAATAATATTTAAATTTTTTTTTTTTTTTTTATTAAAAGTTATTTACATAGTTATTGGTTAAAGCTCCTAAGATTGGACTTCTTCACTTGTCTTTGTTTAAACATATTGGCAAGTTTATCATGGTAGCGTATGAAAAAACTTTTTCGACTGATGCAGATGAAGGCAATGATGTATTGTCCCTTTCCCTTCTGGATAGCAATCCAAGACTTTCAGCCTACGGTTTGGGAATCCTTTGATTTTTACAACTTTAGGTTCACACTTTGTACATTTCATCACAATGCTTTAACCACTAGAATATAAAGAGTCGTACTTAAAAAAATGTTCCATTCAACAAAGTCAATGTCGTTTTTGCACAGATTTGATTAGCAGACACATTTGTAGCACATTCATTAGAAATTGTTAAGATGTTCGAAATGTTTGGATTTTATAGAGATATATCAATATCAGTGCCCAATTTTCATTTCCAAATCCATAACTTCATTTAAGGCTCACTCATTTAAAAAAATCAAAAGTACACCACAACACAACTTTCATTAATAATGGTACCAACTGCGATATATTCAATATATTAGAATAAAATATTACTAGATTTTTTTAAATTTAATCACTTCCCAGGATACTTCAGGGGATGGGTTGAAGGCGTTTTGCATTGGGTTGGAAGGTGCAATTGCTAGGTAGAATTGGTAGAATTCGTTCAAAAAAAATTTCTGAGCAATAAAGAATGAATGAAGGAATTCGAGCGTCTAATTCCAAAGGAAACGTAAATAAATAAAAATTAAGATAAACAGACAAAGAAAGAAGGAATAAATCAATTTTATTCGTTATTCAGAATAACGAATGAAATTACGAATAAATTACGAATAACGAATAAAATCACGAATAATTTATTCGCGAATAAATTATTCGTGAATAAATTAGTTGCGAATAATTTTTTATTCGAATAATTATTCGAATAACAATTTATTCGAATAATGCCCAACTCTGCTGAAAACAAAACAATTTCAATTTAAAAATTATTTTTAAGGTAACAAAACTTAAAAGTAATACAAACATTTTTCTTATAACCTCAAAATCGCAATAATTAAAAAAAACAGCAAATACTAATTGTATCTTTTATAATAAACAAATTCAGGTAAAATATTTAAGTAAATAATTAAACAATGGTATAACAACAGATAAAGTTTTTACTAAAATTATTTTCTATGCACTTTTTGCTCTGCAAAATTTTTACTTGCGACATATAGAATATATGGCAAGTATTGAATTCGTAAAAAAAAGTTGAGATTTTGATGAGATATGACATTACGATGATAGAGAAATCGAAAGAAGTGGGTCCGGCGACCTACAGCCTTAACCACTGGTCCGATTCACTTCAAACTTTAAAATTATAGGTTTGAGCAAAAACTCATATCCCACTTGATTTTTTTTTAAGTTCAAAATTTAGGGTAGCCGCCATACGATTTTTTTCGCTAAAAACCAAAACTTTAAATTTTCTCCAAAACGGCTCCTACGATTTTTTTTAAACTTCCTCAAATTTTATTTTTTTAAAAATTCATATATTTTATGTGAAAAAAATTGTATTGCTCCAAAACGGTACCTCCCATAGAACCATTTTTTTGTTATTGTATTTTCTCAAAAAATAAAAGTCCGATCAGCGTAATTTTTTTTTTGAAAGTACGCCTATATTGCTCAAATAATATTTTTTATTCAAATTTTTTCTTTTTTTTTCAAAATTCTGTATCTCAAAAACAGATCAATATCAAAAATCGAAATTTACTTATAAATTGTATATTTACATATTCTTGAATACTGCATAGCTACCCAAATAAATTTGAAGACATTTTCGAAAAATGTTATACAGGGTGATTCACGAGCGTTGTGCCAAAAAGCTAGAGCGTGTAGGTTGAGTTGAGACAAGAAAAAAATCGTATGGGAGGGGGGGGTCTATTCCCCCCCGTTTAGCTGGGAGGGGCAATTTTCTGAAAAATTGACTTATTTTGTAAAAAAAAATATTAAAAATCAACGGCTTCGTTTACAACACCGTGCTATACCTTTCTGAAAAGCTAAAAACTTCTTCTTTCACTTTGTTTTTAAATTAAATTGTTTTAAAGAACAGTTTTAAAAAAATAAATTTTCAAACTCAAAATTTTCAAAAAAAAAGCAAAAAAAACATTTTTGAACTATTTTTTTTCAAAATTTTATGTAATGAAGTACTAATTTTGTTTTCAAAATTCAATGCCGTTGTTAATTTTAAGTCGAAAACAGAAAACTGGATGCAAAAATATCTTTTCGTTTTTGAGAAATTAAAAAAAAACCAAAACCACTTTTTTCTAAAAAAAAGTGTTTATTTTTATTTTTACCTATCTGGACTTTTAGTTTAATTTATTAGTTTAATTTATAAATTTAATTTTTTGTAATTGGAGTTTTATGAGGACTCAATAAAGTAGAAAAGTATTGGATTTTCCCTGAATTAATCATTTTGTTCATTCATTGTTCATTGTTCTCTAAAGTGAAAACTGGCGGAGTTACAAGCAAAAATAAAAAAAAGCGTTTAAAACAAAATGGCGGCCAAGGTTATAAGGTTTCGGGTTTGTAAAATATTGGTTTTTCTTCTCGTTTGATAGTTTTTTAATTTTTGGATCCAAACCTTTCCTCATAACGTCTTCCCAGCAAAAAACTAAGTTTTTTGTACAGATTCACTAAAAAGGCAAAATTTTCATGACGCCGACTGACGGTCTTTCCACCACTAAACGAGCGACTGACGGTCACTTTTATTACTTAAATAGAATAAATATTCGACTGTATGGATTTCATGCTTGAGCAAATGACTTTGTAAACATTTTTTTTTTGGCATGTTCATGGGCCCGACTGACGGTCAATCCACCACTGTCCAAGCGGCTGACGGTCGTTTTTGTGTTTGTATTGATCCAAATAACCGTCACACAAGTTTTGGGCCTTGAGCAAATGACTTTTTTTTTGGGATTTTTTTGCCACTTCGACGAGCTGCCATTTCTGATTCCACCACTGGCGCGGCGACTGACGCTCACTTTTGTCAAAGATGAGTCGAAAACAACAATATATATTAATTTCAGCCTTGAGCAAATTCCTAAAAAAAACTCACGCTGCCTCCCGTACTATAAGAAATCATATAGATTTTTGAGGCACATATTTCAATTTAAATTTTTATTTATGAATTTTTTTTTTTATTTTTTTTTTTTTTATGAGTTATAATTTGGAATACAGGAGCGAGTTCGTACTACCGACTCGTGCTTGTTTTTTTTAATTTGAAAACAATACAAATTCAATAAAAATATGTTTTTTTTAGAAACAAAAATAAAGAGCCCCAAATAGTTTTGTTCTTACTCAAAAATCACATTTATCAAAAGGAACAAAAACAAATTATAATTTCATCTTAGCTTCGTGTCGACTTGTAGGTAGGAACTGCCGATGTTTTCCAAAAAATAAAACTTCGCAGACGTGTAAGCTTTAAGGTTAGTTTAGTTCAAACTTCAAATAGTCCTAGTCTCCTCTTTCTTATTGACGCAAACGCTCCCATTTTAAATGAATTGAGTGACGCATGAGGCAAGACGCACGAGCACGAACACAAAAATATTCTTAAGATCTCAATTCTCAAGTAATAAATGTGTAGTTGTTGTTTGTAGGAAAAGAGAGAAAAACACTCTCAGTCGGGGATCGGGACTTCATTTATGTAGTCACATTGTAGTATAAAAAAAAGTCATTAATTTTTTTTAAACCATCGATTTTGCCGCCCCTAATTTTTGCCGCCCTAGGCAATTGCATCGTTTGCCCCACCCTAGATCGGGGCCTGGTTCTAAGGACATCAATAAAAGGGGTGAGTCAATTTTTGAATATATTCTCTGTTCTAATTTATCGTTATGTAATAGGGGCAATCACCCTACCTTTCGAAACAAAAACAGGGAGGAAATCATAGATTTGACTCTTATTAGTAATAACAGTAAAATTTCAGTCGAAGACTGGAGAGTCTCACCTAAAGAATCTTTTTCAGATCACTTTAGGATTCTCTTCTCCATAGACAGGAACTTTACTCAAAAGAAACCTTACAGGAACCCAACTAGAACGAATTGGACAGAGTACGAAAGATGGCTGAAAAACTGTATTGATCCACCAGGGGACAATACAAGTCTAAACATTTCAACCATTGACACTGCTGTCCAAAACTTGTCTAGTAAAATGAGAACGTCTTTTGAAAAGCACTGCCCTTTATCTCGTTCCAAAAACTCCACTAACCCACCCTGGTGGAATGGTGTACTAAAGAAACGTAGAACAGAGGTTAGAAAACTTTTCAATAAAGCTAAACTGAGTAAATTAGAAGAGGACTTAAAGTCTTATAGAGCCGCACTTAACACTTACACTAAAGAGTTAAGGAAGGCCAAAAAAGATTCATGGGCTAAACATTGTGAATCCATTGAAAAAACAAGCGAGGCGGCGAGGCTCCGTAGAACCCTGGCCCTTAATCCCACGGCCCCGGGGTATATAAAACACCCTGATGGTTCATGGTCGAACTCAAGCCTAGAAACGCTTGAACTCTTCATGGAAACCCATTTCCCCGGTTGTAAAAACCCAGAAAGTTCTGATTACTTGCAATCGAACACGCTGGACTTTACTCATACAGAATCAAATTTAGAACTAACACAGGTTATTACTGAGCAGAAAATTATCTGGGAAATAAACTCGTTCAAACCCTACAAATCAGCGGGACCAGACGAGATTTTCCCAGCTCTTCTTCAAAATGCTCTAAAAGTAATAACTCCGTGGCTTAGGGTAATTTTCATAAGTTGTATCAAATTTAGATACGTCCCTAATAGCTGGAAAAAGGTCAAGGTAGTCTTCATCCCAAAAGCAGGGAAACCGACTCACTCGACCGCCCAGGATTATAGACCAATAAGTCTCTCCTCGTTCCTCCTTAAGACACTGGAGAGGATAATTGATCTACATGTTAGAGAACTTCTCAACGAAAACAATTTGTGCAACTACCAACACGCTTACCTTAAAGGTAAATCAGTGGAGACTGCTCTGCATGAAGGGGTTTCACATATTGAGAAAAGTCTTGAACATAAAGAATATACCCTGGCAGCATTTCTTGATATCGAGGGTGCGTTCAACAACGTTAAAACGGAATCAATCAAAACTGCCTTAGTTGAAGTTGGAGTTGAATCTGTCATTGTCGATTGGATCTTCACCATGTTAAATGGCAGAATTATCAACTCTCAAATGGGAGTTAGCACTATCGAGAAAACAGTTACTAGAGGCACACCACAGGGAGGAGTCATCTCACCCCTGCTCTGGATCCTCGTAGTCAACAAAATTCTCACAAAGTTCAAAAATCAGGGCATTAAAATCGTGGCATATGCAGATGACATAGTGGTTTTGGTATCAGGCAAGTTTCTTACCACCATCGAAAACATTATGGAAAACGCATTAAGGGATTTATCTTCTTGGGCAACTAAGAACGGTCTCGGGGTCAACCCCACCAAGACGGAGTTAGTTTTGTTCACGAAGAAACGGAAACTGGAGGGCTTCAACCCTCCCAAACTAAATGGTATTCCTCTAAAACTTTCTAAGGAAGCTAAATTTTTAGGAGTAATCCTTGACTCCAAGCTTACATGGAAGCGTAATACTGAGGAAAGAATGAAAAAAGCACTATGTGCATTCTACACATACAAGAGAACCTTCGGTGCACGTTGGGGCATGCGACCGCAAGTCATCCAATGGATGTACACAGCGATTGTCAGACCCATTCTTACCTACGGCTCTATTGTATGGTGGAAAGCGGTGGAAAAATCAAGCTATCTCAAGAACCTGAATAAGGTACAGAGACTAGCCTGTATAGGAATAACAGGGGCTCAAAGATCCACGCCACAAGCTGGGTTGGAAATGATTTTGGACCTTCCGGCCCTGGATGAGTTCATAAGATGCACGGCAGCCAAAACCGCAATTCGTTTAAAAGAACTGAGTTTTTGGAGGCACAGCACTTATGGGCACGGGTCAATCCTAAAAAGATATGACACGATTCCAGGACTGCTGGAGACAACCGATTACATTCCCCCTTTACTAGATTTCGATAGGAAATTTTCTATTTTCATACCAGAAAGACAGGGCTGGGACCCTAACTCACTTATAAGTAAACAGGGTATTCCTTTCTACACTGACGGTTCAAAAATGGAATCAGGAACAGGTGCTGGAGTGTTTTGCCAATCTCTCAACATCAGAGCATCGAATAAACTCCCAGCCGACTGTAGTGTCTTTCTGGCCGAGATTTTTGCCATTGAAAAAGCAGCCGAATTGGCACATCACGACAAGCTAAGCTCTTCGGAGATAACTATTTTCGTGGACAGCCAGGCCGCTATCAAGGCTTTAGCCAGTGAGACCATAAGATCAAAAGCAGTTTTAAGCTGTAAGAAGGAATTAAATAAAATCTGCCACACTAACCAGGTAAAGCTCTGCTGGGTTCCTGGACATAGCAATATAGAAGGGAACGAAATAGTAGATGAACTAGCCAGGAAAGGGTCAGAAGCAGACGCAAGTTGTAGCGACCACTCAGTTAGGGGACCACTTGTCCCAATAGGGGTACTCAAGAGGAAGATAGACCTTAAATCAAAAGAGAAAACCAATAACTCTTGGAAATCCAGGGACGATTGCGTAATCTCGAGAAGTTTATGGCCTAGCACAAATGAAAAGGAAACTCGGTATATTCTATCGCTGAGTAAAAAGAACATTAAGACAGGTGTACTAACGGGTCACTGTGCCATTGGCACAATGGCCAACAAGATAGGGGCATTTGCACCCGATTTTTGTAGGAGCTGTCAGGATGAGGAGGAAATAGAAACCATTAAACACCTGCTCTGTGACTGTCCGAACCTCCATTATTTAAGTTTATTTTGAATTAAAATTTAACGCACAAATCAAGGAACGAGTCACACATAGTTGCTCTATGGTGTTTAATATTTTTCTTCTGTAATGTAGTTTTCTATTTGCGAGATTTAAGGTATAACTGCAACGGCCACTTTTTGCAAAAAGTGGGAAATTTACAAAAGTAAAATTTTTGTTTCTTTGTAGCACCATTTGAATTTGCAAAAAAAAACTACAAAAATTGTTTTTGACTTTTAATTTCGGGGTGGATAAATTGTCACAAAATGAGTTTGAAAATTTTCACTTTTTGATTTTTTGCAAAAAGTGCTCTTTGTAGTCATACCTTTAGAGTAAGTCAAATTTGTGAATCTGACAGCTAAAAGAGTTGGTGAAGTGAGGAAAAAGTGGAAAAATCTCAGATTTCCTGATCTATTTGAGACTTGAGATTCAAAAAAATGGATTTGAGAATCAAAAATCTGAATCTCGATTTTTATCAAAATTCACACATAGGTACAAGCACACGCACTTTCAAACACACTTCTCTGTTTGACATTTCTCTGAACATTTATTATTGTTTTATTTATTTGTTTATTGAACGACGACGGAGCCAATCTACGAACATACCCCCAAAATGTCAAAAACTTATCCGGAAGCAAAACCAAATACCAACTTAAAAATAAAATAAAACAGCTGCGGATGGGCAACTGCGGATACGTTTTTTTGGGAAATCGAATTTGGCTGCAGATAGCGATGCCAAAAAAACACGCCTATTGTACCTATATTGTTTTATTGAAATTAAATTTTAAAACATGTGAGACTGAGTTAAGGTTTAGTATTGCAAAAATAATACTACATCTGCATCCACATGGACATGATTCAAGAAAACTGAACATCCCATCAAAACAAAAATGTCTTTCTGATGGAGCTGTTAATGCAATTAAAACAGCTCAGTTATTTTAGGTGATAAAAAGATGCAACAAGATGAAACGGGATTCAAGTACAGTGTGCTTGTAGAATACCCTACTCTAACCGAACACCAAAGATCAGAAGAACGTTTGCATTGGGAAGAGTTTCCTTTACGAAAACTGATATCTTATGTTTTAGAAAATCTCAATATACACAGCAACAATTTTAACCTAACAACTTTCCATATGTTTTCAAAATTATAAACATCATCAATGATTCTTATTTAAGATTTCTAAATCTAAATTTGCACCCGCAACCTGGTACAACACTAAAACGACCATCTAAAAGATATTTCCTGCTCGAACCATTTTGCAAATTTTGTGTTTAATCTATGCCAAATATGGTCAAATGACGCTTTGGAAATGTGTCAAATGACCATATTCCATTATATGGCCATTTGTCGCTTTTAGTAAGCGTCATTTGCATAGCCGTAGCTAGGATTTTGTTTCGGAGGGGGTTAAGATAAATGATCTTCTAACTCCGAAATGACCCAACAGATATATGTGAATTTTTATGGTTAATACTGTTGTATTCAGTGGTGGTTTCTGTTAAAAAAAAAGTGGAAAAACCTCATGGAAGAGTAGGAAAAGTGCATTGGTTTTCGAATGGAAAACTGGAAAATTTCAAAATGGGTTTTCGAATAGAAAATAGAAAGATCTTGATAAAAAACTCGGAAAACTCATTGGTTTTCAAAAAGAAAGTTGCATGAAATTGTAGGTGCACTGATTTTCAAACGGAAAACTCTGCGAGACCACGAAGATTTTCAAGACCTAAAATCAAGTTTTTGCATAGAATTTAAGGTGCATTGGTTGTATATTTGTATATCCGGCAGGGACTCTTTATCCGCTCAATCCACAATGATTTTTTTTTACGAAATTTGCGTTTTACTGCATGTTTTAATAAAAAAAAATTCAGATATGTAGTTCTCTATTTCAATTGGATTCAAGCAAATCACATTGCTCTGAAGGGTGGCGAGACCAGGTTCGGTGGAAAATTTGTTGTCAAGCTATAGAAAAACTTCATACCTTTGAAATTTTAAATACCTGTGTCTTATCTGAAAGCGCTTAATTATGGTAAAACGTAGTTAGCTAAAGATTAGTAAAACATTAAAATGGATGTATGCTGATTTGATTGTATGACCGCTCAACGTATTTTTATAAAATTTTGACAGTACGCATAGCTTAGCCGGGTCATGTTTTCTATGAAAATAAGTTTTGGGCAAATCTTACGGGAAAGTGGACAAATGGAAACAATAAAATGGTCGTAGAAATTGCTTTTCTAACGGAACAATTATTTTTGTGAAAAATTCGGAAAATTTCGAAAACCGAGAATTTTTTAAAATTTCTTTTAGATTTGATTTGAAGGCAATGAAAAAGTTAGTAATCCGATCACCATTGACTGTAACGTTGTGGCCATCATCATTCGGGTCTTCCCCAATGCTACGCTCTACAGTAGCAACAGTTTCTTCTGTACGCACCGTACGGCGTCTCTGGGGGTGCGAGTTATCAATTAGAGTAAACGTGGTGCGAAAACATTCCATGGTTAATCGAATTAACTGTTCTGATGGACGATTTCGTCGACGATAAAATGTACGTAGTGCGCGACACATATTCCGCACAGAACCACAATTTCCGAAATAAAATTGCACAACTTGCAAGCGTAGTTAAGGCGTGGTCTATTCACGATGAATTGCCAAACCAAACTGAGAATAATTCACTTGACAGCTGTTAAATCGGATGCCGTAAGTAATGCCAACTTAAAGTTTTATACCTCGAAAAAAAAACACACGTTATATGTAAAAAAGTATATTCATTGATTTCGTTTCGATTTTGCTGACCGAATTTGAAATTGTAAATTTAAGAATTTAAGTAATTTCAGAGAAATATTTGTCAAAGATTGAAGGCAAATTCGTACAAATTTAGGAACACAGTTTTTTAGCTTTGCGAAAATCAATTTCGAATACGAATTGAATTCGGAACGAAAAACAGAACAGGGGTGATTTTCATGAATTTTCGGCTTTTAAACGACAAATCTCAATTGGATTTGGATATCGAATGCGTTTCGAACAAAATTTGAGCGCCCAGAACACGTTCAGTTAAAAGAAATGCCTCTAAGCTTTAATGGAAACTTATAAATTCAGTGTCAACAAGAAGAAAAAATTCATTAAATTATTAATCATTATTTGATTTTCCTTTACAAAATTATTTCAGGGGGGGTTAAACCCCATAACCCTCCCCCTAAATACGGCTATGGTCATTTGACCATATGGCTGAATGACACAAGAAAATATGGTCAAATGACACATTATCAAAGCGACAAATAGCCATATATTAAAATATAGCCATATGACACAATTTAAGAGTTTCATATGGCCATATCTTGAAATATGGCCATATGGCATATGGCCAAATAGCATATGGCCAAATTGCATGGCACCATTTCTTCATACGGTACACCCACTTACACAGTAAAGCCTTCTTTCCTCTAAAGTATTATTTTCTCTCAAAGAGTTAATTTCTTTTTCCATGGCAATTCTCTACTGTACTTTATCTTCTTTCTCCAAAACTTTGTCATAATCTTCTTGGTCTTCAGACATAAAGGTATTCTGTAATTGTAGAACATAATCATATAAGTATTTTGGTTTCTTAAGCTTGGTTCGATCTCTTAGTTGTATTATTGTTAAATTTGAGTCTTCTTGCTCGCAATCTTCGTATTGGTCTCCTTCACTTTCATCTTCTTCTTGTTGGTATCTTATTTCGATGACTTCAGGTTGTTCTACTCCATTCCCTCTTCTGTCTTGGTAAATCTGTTTTTCTGTTTGAACTCCTTCTTCGTCTTGATCTTTTTCTTCATTTTGTCTTTCTTGATTTTGTTCTATTCTACGTTCTGGCAGGTATTGATCTTCTTTGGTCTCTTTTTGGTCACGAAAAAATTGAATGGGAATACTATTTTGACAATCTGATGAGTCTTCATCTTAATAGTGCATTCGTTAGATACTTTATTGAATGTCACATCTCTGGATATACTATCCTTTGTTTTCTTCTTTGATATACACTCTGTACCATCATATCCAACGAGATCCTTTTTGAGCTTTTGCATCTACATATTTTCTTACGTCTTTGATCAGGTATATGTGCTTAACATGTGGATCCAATAATTCTTAGGAGTCTTATTCTTGGTTTTTGTCCTGAGTTTTTGCCAGAGTTCTACAGGGGTAGCATCTTTCACTGAAGATTTACCTGTTCTATTTAAGATATAAAGAGCTGTATTGACCAGCTCAGTCCACATTGCTTCAAGAAAACTAATTTCTTTATTCGAAAACTTAAATGTTCTTGCCATTTCAACGACTGTTTTCTCGCTCACTAATCCCGTTTTGTTGTGGTGTGTAAGGTGCTGTTAATTGTGTAATTCCATACATGTGCAATATTTTTCTTACTTCTTCATTATTGAATTATCATATCACTTAAAAACTCTTTAATTGAATGTCCTAGTGTTTTCGCATGTCTTAGCATTTCTTCTAGTACATTTTTGACTTTAGATTTATGTCGGATAAAATAACCATAGCATCTTTGAAAATTACAAAATACGTCTTCTTAGAAAATGAATCAGCAAACGGACCAACTGAGATTAGTTGTCCAGGTCCAGAAGTCTCACTTCTCGTACCAAATGCAAGACGATGGTTTTTCCCATAAATGCAAGACTCACAAACTTCATTCTTCAACTGAACTTTTATCCCCAGGTGTGTTCCTAAAATCGACTTAACGTGGTGTTTGTCTTGATGTCCCAACCTTTCGTGGTATAATTGCAGTATCGACTTCGAGTCTTCTGCCAAATTGGCATTTTCAAAACGATTGGAAGCTAATGATTTTATATATGCCTTAAAAAGAGAGCCTCATACTGTTCTTGTTCCTTGCAGCAAAACTTCACCATTTACTTTCAACAAACAACTACAGGGTGTTGAAGTAAATTCACTCTTTTCATTTCTATCTTGAGCTGCTAAAACTGAAAACGAGGTTCTACTAACTTTTGATATATACCAGACATCGTTTAGGGTCATCACCGTTCCATCTGTGGAAATAATTTGAATGGTTCCTTTCCCAAGAGCAGCAAGGTTTTCTTTTCCAGCGTATTGTATAATGGAAACTCCATCTTCAAATTTTTGAAAATTGACGAAAACATCTCGTCTTCTTGTTACATGTTTGGTGGCACCGTTGTCAATCCACCAATCTTCTGTACTTGTCTCAACATGATTGACCTGATTTGTTGTAGACACCAAAGAAACATTTGTATTCACTTCTGAACTATGTGAATTCCTCGACTCCTTCTTTGAGTTGGAAGGCATTTGTAGCATTTTTTTACCTAGTACCTATTCTTTTTTCTTGCAATAATTGCAAACGTCATTTCCTTTATTTGAATTAACACTTAAACCATTTCTTGATTGGTTCTTGGTCTTGACAACTAAAGCTTCTTCAGACTTGCCTTCCTTTACCCGCGGTGTGTTTCTCTCATACAAACACAACTGCATTGAAAGTTCACCAAAGGTCTTCTCTGAATCCTTTGTAAGCAGCATCCAACTTGAACGAAATGTTTCAAAACAATTTGGAAGAATTTGAAGCGTCTTGAAAACTAACAAAAGATCTGGTAAAGCATTTTCACTTCTAGCTTTAAGACCATTGTTTATTTCGCTCCACAAAGTCCTTAGCTTACCTACGTGGATCAAAACGTCTTCTTCTTGATTCCATTAAAATTTAAAAAGATCAGTGACGTTGCTTCGAATAAATTCTTGAGTGCTTCCCATGTTTCCTTAACTGTTTCACTGTCCATCACTTTTTCGTAAACTGCATCAGCCATCGAACTTGTAAGGTCTTCGCATAGCTGTTGGATTTTCGATATAAATCGCACTGAACTATTACATTTATTGAAGATTATCAGTATCACTATTTCGATTTCCATGCGTTCTGTGGGCGTGAACCAATTCATGGTTGAAATTATAATGCAATAACATTTCCAAAATGTGTGTCAAAGTTATTCAATATTTCCATCGACCACACTTAGATGGGGCACCAGCACCAGCTTAACTTAAATTAATTTTTTTGATTCGGATTCTAGTGTCCTCGAAACATAGGTAGAGATATGCAAAAATTGCAGATTCGTTAAATTGGATCCTTTAGGAAGTTGATAAAGTGTTTAATGTTAAGAGTAGACAGACAAATCAGTCATAGTTTATTAGGAGCCGTTTTCTTCACTCGAAGTTGAACTCAACTTGAGGATATTTTTTCTCAACTCCTGATTTTATATTTCTTCACTCAAAGTTGAACATTTCAACTTTCGATTCTCAACTCTCAAGATCCTCAACTTCCGATTTTCTCAACTTCCGAAAAAAGTAGAAGTTGAGAGGCAAACTTGAGAGTTTTCTCCCAAATTAAAATTTTCAAAAAATGTTGATGCATAAAATTATTTTCATTCTGAATAAAAATTATTTGCAGTCTAGAATTTTTCGGGAAAACTAGCATTTTGCAGCATTTACCACTAGCACGCCTACTGCACACAACAAATTTACCTCCACCAAACTAACAATAAAAAGGCTCAAATTCCAATAATTGGAATTATATTCGCGAACGCATGTTCTAGCCGCGGCCTAGGCATAGAATTGTAGTGCATCTTTGCATGTGCTTCTTTCCCAGTAAACCCGAATTTAGATTAAATCAAGAAGATGAGGGAACAACATTGCATTGTTTTCCAAAAGAACACTTCTTCGGAAAAATTGAATTCGTTTTGGCACGCAACAGACCCAAATTGGACGTTGGTTGGTTTTCTTATTTGATGTGCCGGCCGTAGCGAAATTTCATCAAAAACACCAACACAAAATTGAGGTACACCAATTGTTAGCTTCCCTCCATGGGGTTAGCCTTGACGTGGCGGAGCGGCTTACGGTAACTACTACAACGATGCTGAGAGCTATGCGATCGCGAAACTTGTTTTCGCAGCAGGGCCTCCCATGGTCGACAGGTCGAAGCGGAGTAGGCTTTTACTACTAGTTACCCCCACAACGAAGGAGTGTTCCCACCAAGGCACTTCCCACGAGGGACGTCAGCGGATGAATTTCTTTTTGAAATCAACGGTGGCGTCCTCAGTTCCAGTTTGGCCGAACTACACATTTACGGGCTACTTCGACCTATTTGAAGCCCAGGCCGTAAAAGGAGCGGTTTTCCGGCTTTTGTACTTGGAGTCTCATCAAGTACCTACCTGGTACTCCAGGTTGAGGGTTGTACGTCGTGCTACTACGTAGAAAAAATTTAGTTGCGAAGCAGCAACAGGCCTCGGAAACGGACGAATACACTGATGACGACCCAAGCAAATGTATAAGGGACAACGAATTTCGGATATGCACGTGGAATGTTAGGTCCCTTAATAGAACGCGTGCTGCCGAATAATTAGCGGAGACCCTCAACTGCTACAAACCAGATATTACCGCTATCCAGGAAATGCGATGGGATGGACCGGGCAAAAGGAGGATGACAATGGTGATTGTTACCGGGAGCAACAACTGAGAATCTTTGGATGCGGATTCGTCGTGGGAAGCAGACTCAGGCAAAAAGTTCTTCGGGTCATCTTTGGCCACGTGTGCATTGATGGGGAATGGAGAAGGAGGTACAACAGCGAACTTTACGGATTGTACAACGACGTGAACCTAGCCAGAAGGGTCAAGGTCCAGAGACTCCGGTCCGGAACGCCTTCGACACTATTCTCGAGGGACGCAGAAGGAGAGGAAGACCGTGACTCAGGTGGCGCACACAAGTGGAAGAGGACCTCAATCAACTTGGAGTGCAAAACTGGAGACAGCTAGCTAAGGCCCGAGCTGACTGGCGGAGACTGTTGGTTGAGGCCCAAGTCCACACCGGACTGTAGCGGCACCTTAAGTAAGTAAGTAATTGTTAGCTTATGAGCAGTTTGATTGAAGTTCAATGAAACTCGAACAGAGTTCTGCAGCTGTATCCGGCATTCAGTTGTTGTTGTAATGTTGAATAAATTTACAAAAATGTTGCGGGTGCATTCGTACAAATATTTCATTAGTGAAAATTACTACAGGAATGTACAAATTTATTTGACTTAAATTCAAATCTAAAGTTTAAATAGACGTTATTGTAAAAAATATCCCAGGGAAATTTTGAAAAAATGAGAGAATCCAACTTTCGAATTTCAACTCTCGAGTTGAGGTTTAAAGTAGTGAAGAAAAACAATTCTCAACTTCTCGCTCAACTCTCAAGTTGAGGTCAACTCTAGAGTTTATCAACTTGAGAGTTTGCTTCAAGTTGAACAATTATGAAGAAAACGGCTCTAAGAGACTTATGAAATGCTGACAATTGTGTTTAAAAGATGAAGATGAAGATGAAGATGAAATGGAAATCTATAAAGTCTTGGACTTTGATGGAAATTCAAAGTTGATGGCAGAAATAAACGACCTTTCTGTGTAATTTACGACCAACTTGTAGTGATACAATAATTAAAATTTCCGTCATCATCTATTGATATTCGTAAGTTTTGTTAGAATTGAGTCTTACAATTGTATTTCAAACGCAAAAGTCAGCTTAATGATCTAATATTCCAAAAGATGACAATGAAAACCTTAACGGAAAACCCAGCCTACTCAAACTCAACTAAGGAAAACTTGAGATAACCTTATCTACGATCTTTTCTGTATCTCAAGACGTTACAATCTTTGTAAATGCTTCTTGATTTCGTTTTGTTCTGTCTGCCCTACCTATACCTACCTGTCGCATTTCTATATTTGAAACAACAAAAATGGAAGCACTGCATTTCCTTCATCCAGACAATGTCGGTAGCAAAAACAGAAAAGTACCTACACTCTTGCCACAATTGAAAGATCTCTAACTCTGATTGCACCATACGATTCTGAGACTGGGAACAAGCACTCTCGCTCATGCTTAAGAAGAGCCCCGCAATGATGCACTTTATTGCAGCAGCACTACATACACCATCAGCGAATGATTTTTATCAAAAAAGTGTATCTAATGATATCCCTCCGTGAACACAGCAACTATACTACCAGCATTCGTATATTCGAGAGATGCCGATGGAGCTTCCTCGTCTGATCTTGGCGAACAGCCTGATCATCGCCGATATATGTAGCCACAAAAGCATGGAGGAACAAGACCAGAAATCATTTCGGTTGCCATTGCAAGTTGCAACAACGAAAAACGACTGCCACTGCCGCTGAATTGACTTCCCAATGGGGTTCGACTATAAATCTTGCACTTGTTAGCAGATCGTTCGGGAGGTTTGTAAATTCTGAGACTTTTCAGGGAGATGTCTGCAGAGATGCCAGATGCAATTTCTTATACCAAATGGTAGATTTGTGAAAATTTACAAAATATTTTTAATAATCAATCCAATCAATAGATGATCTATTTGGTTGATTGCCCTGCCGGTGAACGATATACGAATAAAATTGTATTACATTGTTCTTTCAGAAACAAGTATCTAATTTTTAATCAATTGGTTAATGAATGCAGAAGTTATTAAATGTTCAAACACCGACATAAAACATGGCGCACTTTAAAAATTTGTTTACTTCCCTTTTTGGTTGGTACAGTTGTTGGTAATGAAATGCTGGCAGTGCTATTTCACTTACATCGTATGTTGTCTTCCATTGCTTGTAGTCAGTTGTTTTGCCAACTCTGTAAATTATCTCGCAGTAAATTTTGGAGGACTTGCAGACTCTGCAATCATGCCGCCCAAAAAATAAAACCGAAAGGTATCAATTTGGTTAGATGCAACCAACAACAGTCAGCAGCGTCGTCCTCCGTATGTATAGCTTCCTCAGATGTGAATAGGTCCGTCGTATATTCGTTGTCGACAACATAGCAGCAGCTACCGTAGCGAGGATGTATTTTCCAGTCCTTTGAGATGCCGCTTCTGTTTGTTTATTTCCAGAATTAAACGATCGATTTTCCTCACTGATATGATCCCAGATGAGGATCCTAAAGCGGCTTTGATTTGGGAGCTTTGCCCAAGTGATTTTTTTTTGCAACTCCTTGCAGGAGTCAGAGCCGCTAGTGCCCTTGCATTGATGCATTGAAATTGAACTCATAATAATTTTTCCATACATTTGCACGATTTAAATTTTCTTATTTCTTCGGAGATGAAAGAAAAAGGACAACAACAATAATAATTAAAACGTCTTCAATCATTGCGATAATCTTAGGGTTGAAGGAGAATTTCTTTATTTTTAGTGAAAAAACTGCAAAAAAAAAAACAAAAGGACCAAGAAATAAAAATTAGAACGGAAATGAATTTCATTTCCTGGCCGAACCCCATTTCGAATTAAATAAAGAGATAACCTGGCAAAAGCAAACAAAGCGATATGGCAACACAACAACAAAAGGATACACGGAAAGGACCTTTTCTTTCGTTGTTTTCTTTTCTAATAATAATTTTTTTTTTTGTTTTTGTTTTTGTCCCAAATCAAAACTTTTACATTTCCTTGTATTTTTTGTTTGCGTTCTCTTTTCTCCTTCATCAGATCGGAGTTCCTTTCCTTTCCAAAAAAAAAAATAAAATACAATCAAGGAAAAATAAGAAGAAGGAAAAAAAAAATTAAAACGAGAAATGTTTATCAGTTTAGTCGAATAATTAATGATTTATTTGCTTATCTCCCCCTGTTGTGCGATTTCTTTGTCATTATTTCGAAATAAACGAAAGAAAGAAATGAAAAAAAATGAAATAAATACAAATGCTGAAAGAATAGACAATGTTGCGGGATTCACGAATGAAGGAGTTTCTAATCCAGCAGGGAAATGGAAATGGAACGCAATCATAGCCAAAATCAGTTTAATTTAAAATTACATTTTAGGCCTATTTTGTATTCATTTGGGGGATTTTCTATTTTTTTATTATTAGAAGGAAGGATTTTGAACATAAATCAGGATTGATGATTCTTATGTGAAAATGTAAGAAAGGATGCGATATGAATGTACAGAGACAGACCAGATTATTTTGATATTTTAAGTCAGCGTCGCGTTGTCATCTATTATAGTACCACTCGAAACTCGAACGAGCTAGGAGTCCAGCCTACCAGAGTCTATAAAGCTTAATTTTTGTGGTAAGATCTCCATCGCAAAGGCTATGACCTCTATTTATCGAAGCTCCAGTTCATCTTTGATTGAAAAAGGAATAAGAATTCAGACGGTTTCAAAGGAACATAACATCCAACATTGTGCTGAGACACTTACCGACGATGTAGGCAAAAGACGTCTTCATCACTCTGTTCAACAACGCTCTGAATAATGCATACTAACCAGAGCGTTGAGAGACAGATGTGGTTCATCTACTCCCGAAAAAGGAAAAAAAACCGTTCCAATCTGTTAAATATTCGGTCGATAAGTCTTCTACCTAGCATCAGCAAGGTGTTTGAACAGATCATCAAAAGGGCATTGAGCCAATGGGCTTCGGACATCCAACGGATATCAAAGAAACAATGCCAACGTGCAGTTCTCGTTGATTTGGAAAAGACTTTCAATTTCAACTCCCTATGATTGGAGGGTCCCGACTTGGCATAAGTTAACCACTGTTGACGCTTAATGGCAGAAAGTTTGCTGTCAAAAGTGGCAATGTAACTTCTTCCACAACCTTCGAAATAAAAACTTGGTCTGCGGTTAATTTGCCGATTCTCTTCAGTATTTATCCTGGCGATTGCCTACAGAACTGCCCCGGTCGAAGTCATACAAATTCTTAAGCGACTTCAAAAAGATTCAACGATATTGCGGTGACTGTAAAGTGAAAATAAACGCCCGGCAATGCAAGACAATTCTGTTCCAGACCTCGTTCCCTGGAGCTTGGAGGGATACGAGCTAGAATTGGGGCAAGGTGGTCATCGTTGGGCCTCACGGACAACAATTAAAGAGCAAAAGTGAAGTGAAGTGCTGCGACAAAAACAGCTGTTTTACGGCAGCCGGCTAAACACCAGAGTGAATGTAATTTCCTTTATAGGTTTCATACGACCGATGATCGTTTATGATTTTCTAGTGTGGTTCAATGTTGCACCATCTCAAATGGAGAAGATTCAAGTGTTAGAGTGGCAGTGTCTTTGGCACTATATCGGTTTGTACCGGCACATTACTATTCTAAGGAGGTTTTTGGTATACAACGGGACTTGCATGAACAGAAATGTCAATTTCATCTATGACTTCGACAAATAATTTGATCAAGTGCACGCTTGTACGGCTTCATTCCTCCTGGGGCATTTCTCTATATAGATGGACGCAGCGGACAGCGGCTCCTTTACAAACGAGATGCCATCCCATATGACAGAGAAGAGCTCCTCCAATTCAGTAGGGCTGTGTCCGAACAGAACCGAATTGATAGGTTGAAGCAGGAAAGCCAATTCTGGTATCTTTAATATGCAATTGACAATGAGTCAACCGGGATGGGGTCTTGGGTCTTGGTCGGCTAACACAACATGTATAACAACACACTTCTTCATACTATGTCAATTTCATAGTCGTATAAGAAGCAGCTAGACGTGTTGTTTTTCAAATATGCACGATTTTTTAAGAATCCTGCTTAAGATATTTCATGACACAACGGTGGAGTGTATTTCGACTTTATTTTGGTTTCAAATACTACCGTGAAGTTTTGAAATCATAATTTTTTGCCATGACCTGCCGAAGAGTGAATCAATGGTGGATTTTCCAGGTTCATAGCCTGTTAGTTTTAGTTTCTCAACAAAAGCTTCCCAATGTAGTTTGTCCAATCACTCATAACTTCACAAATAAGAGTCAATAGGCTCCGAACTTCTTAAATCCTAAGGATGTCTGTGGAAAACGTTGTAAGCTCCTAGGGACAGCTGAAGTATCTAACTTTCCAACCCCAGGAAGCTGTATGTATGTATGGATTATTACGGATTCTACATGTTAGCGAAATGCTTAGTTCTTTGAATTCTCTATGAATATTATTGACAGCATAGTTGTTGTTGACTTTGCTTCTTTCATGATGCAGTTGTTGAGGTCTAATTTCTATTAGGTTCAGACTTAAGTAAGGACGATACTCTGAAGATATTAGAGACACTCTAACCTTAACTCTCACATTTACCTGAAGGTCTTTTGTATGTTAAGAAGAGTTACAAATCTTACAAATAATAAACCGAACCATAAATTTGAATTTTCAAATTCAAATTTGAAATTATCACTCGACCCGCCCATGCATTCCTCAACCAGAAGCTCACGTCAACACTCATACGTTGATTCGATATGTACGTACTATACACACCATGCATACATTTCAGTATCGCATACCAACCGACCGATCATTAAAGAATGCATGCATTTAGTTTGTTTGCTTCCTTTCAATTCACGTTAGGTTTTCACACAAATATTCATAAGGGGAAGTAAAATTGCAAAGCAAAATTAGGTTTTTCTTTTCTTGTGGTGTGTACCAATTTTGTGTACAGAGAAGTGAAAGACGCCGCAGGGAAGTAAGCAACCTACACTTCATGTATGACCGCTTCGCCTTCTTAACCGGAATTTTTTTGCCCTAAAATAATATTTCTTTTGCCAAGTGTATCTCCGACTAGGGAAGGCTTCACCTGACCTGTTTTTTTTTTTGCCGGACCGAGTGCATCTGTTTATTCTGTGGCTGCCCTTCTTCCACACTGAAAAATTTTATTAGTAAAATTGCAACGAATAGCATTCGTACGAGAAAAATTCGTACATTGAACGAATATTCGTAGATTGTACGAAGCTTTTCTGTAATAAGAAAATTACGAATGTATTAGTAAATTTTGATTAAATTTTTGGTAAAATACACGAACTTTTTCGTTCTATGTACTAATATTATTCGTAAATCAAAATTATGAGTACATTGTACGAATTAATTCGTGTATTGAACTAAATCATTCGTAAATCATCGTGTACGAATGGTTTCGTAATTTTTCCAAATTCATTCGTAAGATTTACTTATGCATTTGTTAAATGTACGAAGCATAACTAATATTCGTAAAAAATTTAGTCTCGAAAATTGACCTTACGAATAGTTCGTAGGATTTACTCATTATAAGTAGAATGCAACTTCTTTATCTGTATATTCTACTAATACTTCGTATATCATAACCTCCATTCGTATATTTACCAAACGCATTAGTAAATTTTACTAATACATCGTACTATTTTTCCTCCAGTCTAACACTAAGCGAAACATTAGTACATTTTACTAATGACTTCGTAATATTTTTCCTTCATTCGTATATTTACCGAGAGTATTAGTATATTTTACTAATACGTCGTATTATTTACACTCCATACGTACATTTATCAAGAGCATTAGTACATTGTACTATTATTAAGTAATATTTACCCTCCATTCGTACATTTCACAAGAGCATTAGTACATTGTACTAATAATTCGTATTATTTACACTCCATTCGTACATTTACCAATAGCTTTTGTAGATTTTACTAATACTTCGTTCATCTAATCGGATTGCGTCATTGTTTTTAAATCATGACAATGGCTCATTTTAGTTGTGATTTTGATCGTGTTTAGTTTGGTTTGTGAGTTTTTTTTTTTAAATAAAATTAAAATAACATAAAAAGCGTGCTAAGAGTACTAAGTATTTGATGA
This sequence comes from Sphaerophoria taeniata, assembly GCA_943590905.1. NCBI lineage: Eukaryota > Metazoa > Arthropoda > Insecta > Diptera > Syrphidae > Sphaerophoria > Sphaerophoria taeniata. The sequence continues at coordinate 270,363,419 of OX016540.1, forward strand.
CAGAAAGAACGAGTAGGTAAGTTGTATTTGAAGAAATTTAATAGGACACCCAAATTAACAGACAACTTGCGGAAAGTTTTGGTCGAGGCTGTTTTACAATTCTTTATTATAAAAAACCACGATCTCAAAACAAACGACTGCGATGCTCTTACGAATGGTAAGTAAATAGTACGAAGTATTATTACAATGAACTAATGCTTTTGGTAAATTTACGAATGGTAAGTATATAGTACGAAGTATTAGTACAATGAACTAATGCTTTTGGTTAACTAACGAATGGCAAGTAAATAGTACGAAGTATTAGTAGGATGAACTAATGCTCTTGTTGAATGTACGAATGGAGGGTAAATAGTACGAAGTATAAGTAAAATGAACTAATGCTTCTGGTTAACATACGAATGGCAAGTAAATAGTACGAAGTATTAGTAGGATGAACTAATGCTTTTGGTAAACTTACGAATGGCAGGTAAAAAGTACGAAGTATTAGTAGGATGAACTAATGCTTCTGGTAAACTTACGAATGGCAAGTAAATATTACGAAGTATAAGTAAAATGAACTAATGCTTCTGGTAAACTTACGAATGGCAGGTAAATAGTACGAAGTATTAGTAGGATGAACTAATGCTCTTGTTGAATGTACGAATGGAGGGTAAATAGTACGAAGTATAAGTAAAATGAACTAATGCTTCTGGTTAACATACGAATGGCAAGTAAATAGTACGAAGTATTAGTAGGATGAACTAATGCTTTTGGTAAACTTACGAATGGCAAGTAAATATTACGAAGTATAAGTAAAATGAACTAATGCTTCTGGTAAACTTACGAATGGCAGGTAAATAGTACGAAGTATTAGTAGGATGAACTAATGCTCTTGTTGAATGTACGAATGGAGGGTAAATAGTACGAAGTATAAGTAAAATGAACTAATGCTTCTGGTTAACATACGAATGGCAAGTAAATAGTACGAAGTATTAGTAAAATGAACTAATGCTTTTGGTTAACTTACGAATGGCAGGTAAATAGTACGAAGTATTAGTAGGATGAACTAATGCTTCTGGTAAACTTACGAATGGCAAGTTAATATTACGAAGTATAAGTAAAATGAACTAATGCTTCTGGTAAACTTACGAATGGCAGGTAAATAGTACGAAGTATTAGTAAAATAAACGAATGGTTTGTTTTGAATTTACGAATGCAGAGTAAATAGTACGAAGTATTGGTAGAATATACTAATGCTTATGCTGTTTTTACGAATAGGGAGTAAATAGTACGAAGTATTTGTAGGATGAACTAATGCTCTTTGTAAATTTACAAATGGGGAATAAATAGTACGCAGTATTAGTAGAATGTACTAACGCTCCTTGTAAATGTGCGAAAGGAAGCGTAAATATTGTCATTCCATTCGTACAATGAACAAAGCTCTTTATTTAATATACGAATATGAGTTTATTGTACGAATTTATTCGTGGCTGAAAACTACGAAAAAAATTCGTACGATTCACTCATATTTTCGTACTATTTATGCATGAAAATTTTTGAGTGCAAGCGCACCACAGACAGGAGCCGTCAACTCGGGGACAGCTCGACCGTTTATTATCTAGTTTGGTGCTAGAGACAGAAGCAGAATTTTGATACCTGCTTATTTATTATAAGACCGTATATAACTATTATTGTAAGAACTTTTTTGGAGATATAAATTCATATATGAAATACCGTTATTTTAAGAATTATTATTGTACATAGATCGTAAGCCTTATATGAAACAATTTGTTATTTTAGATCATTACAAACGCTATAATAAATTTTGGATAAAACATTGGAAAGGTTGGTCGTTATTCGAAGTTTGGAACTTTTTGACTCATGTTTTATTTGCTTTCTTTGGGATTGATCCTGGACTGGACACCCTGAGCTTACATCAGCATTAAATAAAAAAGCACCATATTATATATAAGAGCCTTCCATGAAATGAGACTTCTTTGGTAGTTGGTTTGGTTTAAAGAAGATTTGGATAGCATCAGCTAGGCCCACACTCGTCCATCGACGCAGCAAGAGAGTTATACAGTGGCTTGTTATGATTTATTTTCAGTGTTCTATTTTTTCTCATCTTGAGAGCATCCCACAAAGCATTATCTATTTATACGAGTACGCAAAACAATCATCATAATTACCTACTCGTCCTTAACACGGCCCACCGACCGGTTCACTGACTTAACCTCAAACAAACGCAGTTATACAAATCTTCGTGCAGTCATTTAACCGCAACATCATCCGTGACGCGTCGCAAATTGACACTCATCCATAAAATATAACATTCCCACTGTCAGCCAATCATAGCATAGTCCATAACCCATGAAACACCTCATTTCTCATTTTTTAATTAACACGTCTCGCGACGCGTCGCAAACGAACCCAAGGATATCTACTGCATAATTAAAGTAATTACACACGGTACATGCCAAGTATCCTGTCGTTCCATTGTGTTTTGTTTGTGCATGAGTGTGTCGAACGCGCTAACAAAACTCATCAAGACTTTCTCATTAAGCGGTGTGGTGGCAGCAACGCAAAACCACGCAAGCAATGCGAGACGCGTTCATCGAACACATCTATACCTCCGACCTGCCTAATGCAACATTCTGGAGAGCGGAGCAGAAATTGCGTTTTGCGTTTCCCATTAATTCCAGAACTTCATCATAACGAAGAATCCGTCTCACACCCCCAAAAGGGCCTTTCTTCTTTAAGGAGGGTTGGGTATGAATATCGCTTTTTCGTTCACAAATTTCAAATAATTCCTTTGCTCGTCCTTTTTTTCAGAATCGACAATGGGTAGCTCCAAGGAGGTAAATGGTTTTTCTAACCACATTCAGGAGAAGGAGCAGGAGCACGGCTGGAGTAAAATTGCAGGATCACAGAACCACACATTCAACATGCGGCACAGCACTGAGTTGCCATAAACTACATCGAACCAATTTCTTCTTTCAAAGTCTGAAGGGAAACAAGGGGCTGGGTAAATACCCGATTCTTTCAACTTTGTAGCGTTGCACGAAAAGCAATCTAAGCTCGGGACGTGTGTTGGCTTGGCAAGGAACGAGCGACCTGGTACTGGTCGGTGGTGGCGGCAGCCCCTCCTTCTTGTTCTCGCCTCATTTGCTACACATCCTGGCAGAAGTAATTTCTTCTTTACTCTCAGCTCCCAGCTCGCAGAACCGAATTCGCTGCTTTTCGAAATTCTGATCACACGCACGAAAGAGTTCCCTCGTTTTAGAGCCTTTGCTAGAAAGTTTCAGTTTTTTTTTTTGTGGCGTTGCTTGTTCGTTTCCAATTTCTTTGCCTTGCAGTTGGTCTCTTGGAGGAGTCATCTGAGCAAATAGGCGTAAAAGGATAATTTTCCACATCGAATGGTGGTGCATTCGAATGCACAGCCGAGGCTTTGAGATGGTTGTTGGGAAGACGGGGTTGCTTCTAAATAGATTACGTGGAAAATTGTGTTGCTCCACATTTTCCACACTCTTCCAGAGAAATTGGGGTGGCGGCAAGGGATTGGTATACCTAAGACTGTGACGGGCGAATTGAAAAATATGAGCAGCTCTTGGAGTCGCTGTGAATTACAAATTTTGCGCTCTGACGTGATGCACTCAACGTTTTCTTGTTTAGGGGTTCATGTCACGTCCATGTGGGAGTGTTCACGTCTCGCTATCTCTTTCTCGTTCCCCCAAAAATACACATAAATTAAGTAAGCTGTGCCTTCCCGTCGTCGTTGTTGCCTTGCTGATAGAGGACGAGCTGTGTTTTTTGCGTTGAGTTTTCCTCAATTTTCTGAAAATGTTATTGGATCCGTTGCGGATTTGTGCAGAAATTTCAAAACCGCTAAAAGCGTTTTTTCTTACATTTTCTAGTTTGTGTTCTTATTTGTTGGTTCTTCTTTCAATTTCATGGGTAAACCATAAAACTGTAACTAACACAAAAAACAAAGCACACAACATTTTAGATTTTGGGATTCTTGCAACGAAAACAGTTTGGTTGGCAGCGGAGGAGAATCTTCGTGGGAACATATATTTTCAATTTTCCCAAGCACCACTCTGGTTTATGCAGGAGAAAAAGGGCTTAGATTTCATCCTTGCTGTCAGGGATTTGGAGGGTTTTTTTCATGTTGGTGTTGTCTATGCTCCTTTGAAATCCAAAATTTTATTTGGTGCACGTAGAATGATGTGAGGACTGGAATGGAATTTGGTTTTAGAGCAACGAGAACAGAATTTAAAAATCTTTTTTATAAGATGTTTAACTAGGTTTTTCAGTGTTTGGATTGACAGAATGATCAAAATCTCAGTCAGTTACGCATTACAAGAAAAAAGTTCATGAATATGCAGCCGATCAAAGTCCTAGAACTAATCATGTTTAAGAGGAAGTGTTCTTGGCTCAAGGACATTGCTCGATTAAGGATGAATAACTCGCAGGGCTACTTTGAAACTCAAGCCTAAAAGGAGGGAATGTGTGTGGGTTGACTGCCCGTAAAGAAAACAGAATTCGAAACCAAACAACCTACCTCGGTAGTGGATGGATCTACTAATGAAAACCCATACGCAAACGATATGGGACAACATTTTTGGCTATGGTGGCTTAAGTTTTTCAAATTGAAGCAATAGATCAACCTTCCTGTTCAGTTTCCCAAAATATGACTGCAATTCAAAGGCATATTCCATGTTGAAGTGAGAGTTATTCTGCCATATCTTATAGGCAACATACCGAAGGCCTACTTTAATTTTCTTATATGTCATGTAAAATTATCCTTGGTTGGTTCCACGTATGGTAGAGACGATATCTCCTAAGATATTCGTTGCTATAATCATGGCATTGTTTCGTCAGAAATGTTTTTGCTGTGCGCTATTACACGACTTCGTCAACAAACGCCGACATTAGGTACAATTCCTCAACGAAATACAGCGAGCTGTTTTCTTAGCTATTGCTCAACTTGTAGGAAACTGGCCAACTTTACAGTTGAAAAAATTTTGGGAGTTGTTTCACTACCTTAAATCTCAACTTGAGAGTTAATTCAAAAGTTGGAATCTCTTTTTTTCAAAATTTCCCCTTGTTTTTTTTTTGACAAATATATTTCCATTTCATTTGTATCTACATTCCAATAATAATTGTCATTTTGTTAATGTCCTTGGCTACGTGCAAAACTTATTAGTTCACTCCCTTTTTTCTATACAAACGGTTCGGTCTTGAAGTCTATTTTCAGCCAATTCAATCTCAAGTGGCCAACATTCGATCAGTTTGTTCCAAACTAGCTCAAAAGACCAGAAATGAACTAAACGATGTCGAAACATACATTCCCCAAGGCATTGCTTCCCTTCAAGAATGGATTGAAAAACAACCTCATTCGAAAGCTGGAGCCGACGACGATCAATTTCTGCTATGCTTCCTGCGAGGCTGCAAATACAGCTTGAAAAGACCAAACAAAAAATCGACTTTTTCTACGCCTTCAGAAACTTATTGCCAGACTTATTCCTCAATAGACAGGCTGTCATGGCTGAAAAACAAAACAAGATAAAAATGTGGTATATTCCACATCATGATGCTTCCATCGGATTTCCCAATTGATCCACTTTCAAATTACCAATATGGATTCCGTGGAGGTAACTCCATGCTTTTCTCAAGCTCCAAAACGACATTGTATTAAATTTCAGAAATAAAAATTGTACGAAGTACGATTGCATGTTCACTTGATTCAATTGCGTATGGTGTAACGAAGCGTTACAGCTAATATATTTTGTTCGACAAAATTCAGGAGCGGACCCGCGACAAAACTATAAGAAGCATAAAAAAAATCCAACCGCCCACCTAAGAAATTACCTAAGGAGATCCGCCCCTGGAAAAAAGAGAGAAACAAAACAAAGAGAAATAACAACCAACAACACCGAACATAATAATGAGAAACAATATCACCGAAGCAACAACACGAAATTACCGAAGCGACACGTGCGACCGACGACAACACATGATAATGAATTGGGTATGATACGATTCACACCCAACGTCGACAGAAAAATGTACAAGGGGAAGTGTTGTCGTCAACAAAAATCAGTTCTGACTCCGCTTCGGTAGAGTGAACGTTTGAGAAGTTTGCTACACCAGCATCCTATTATAAATTTTTGCCGGGAAGCACTATAAATTTAGAGCTACCCACCTGTATTTTGTATTGGGAATATATTTCTTCAAAATATATTCTCAACCGACCGGGGCTTCTCTCCGAACCGATATTTTGCCGACCGATAATTTTGTGTATTTTCCCTTCTGGAAAATATACAAACAAGAGTAATAATTATTACTCAACCGTTTTTCTCAGTTTATTCTTTGATCCACTCCTTCTGAGTGTATCAGAGACAGGGCTTTGGCCGAACGTTTATTCAGTGGAGATTTGCCACTTGCTGACAGAAGTTTATTTCGTTTACTCTTCCCTTCTGGAAAGTTAACGAACAGGGGCAATAGTCCGAACGTTTATTTCATAACCTTTTGTTGTGAACAGGAGTCTGATTTTGACGAGACTTGGTTTATTCTTTGATTCACTCCTTCTGAGTGTATCAAGGACAGGGCTTTGGCCGAACGTTTATTCAGTGGAGATTTACCGCTCGCTGACAGAAGTTTATTTCGTTTGCTCTTCCCTTCTGGAAAGTAAACGAACAGGGGCAATAGTCCGAACGTTTATTTCATAACCTTTTGTTGTGAACAGGAGTCTGATTTTGACGAGACTTGGTTTATTCTTTGACCCCCACCTTTCGGGCGTATCAAAGACAGGGCTTCGGCCGAACGTTTATTCAGTGGTGACACTGACAGCCATATCTCCGACTTATCTACGAAGGGCCGCAACTCTCCGAGAACCGAGAGGCAATTAGTAACTCATCGTCGCTGCAGTATTACTAGGTTTTATTATAAGTGGTATAAGCTTAAAACAATTGTAGAACAAAATTAGAATAAGAACTCTGTTAGACTTAAGATATTGTTAAATAAAAAGCCGTCAAACGAACAGTGAAGGTTGGTTGTGTTATTTGGTTTGGATCTTTAACTCGACGTTTGGTGCCTAGTCGAGAACACCCTGGACAGACTGAGCATACCTCAGCCTTAGAAAGCAAGCATCACAATGGGGAGACGCGATAATCTCCAAAATTGTGTCCCTCGACTTTCAACGACACTTTTGTACAAATTCAAAGCAATTAATCACAAACTTGCGAATATAACAGTGATTGTCCCCATGGCTCGATACTGGGACCACATTTATAAAAAAATTACTTGAGAGTTGAGAATCAAGAGTTGAAACTGTCAAATGTGCGTGAAGAAAACCAAAATCACAAGTTGACAAGTTACAAGTTGTGTTCAAAATCTTGTAGCGAAATACTTTTTAACAACTTTTGACTTGTTTCCGACCTCTAACCTCTAACCCTGAAAAATACATGACGTCTTTTCTTTTTGTTCCGACGCACTTGTAAGTTCGTTTGAAAGTTGGTTCAATTCTGTGTTACAAAAGAGTGTTTCCTCCAGTTCTGGAAGGAGTTAAGGATTCTATGAGACGAATCTTCTTCTGTACACGTGCTAACAGAACACGTACATTTTTCCATTAGAGGATTAAAAGACGCGTTGACCTTTATGCTTCCAAAACACAGTGCTTCCTTATATCATTGGAGTGGTAAATACCCACCTTGACACTGGCACCAATTTACACTTGGACATAACGAATAAGTGCATCACTAACCATCTATTGTGGAACGATCATATAGATAACATATGCGGTGTTTGGGCTTCTCTAGAAGGTGCAAAAAATATTTCTCATTTATTCCCGCATTTATGGGTTTTTGAACCAGTTGCTCTGTTGGATGCTATACTTAAAGGCGACACAATCGGCCCTATCGAGGTAACCATCGGAGCGGAATTTCCTCCGAAATTTGCTTCGAAGTAGTTCACCGACAAGGAAAATGTCTCCGATTCGGAGGAAATCGGAGAAAATTCCGCTCCGACCGTTACCTTGATAGGGCCGAATGTAACGATAGTAACCTCGCCCAATTATTAACGATCTAGGGACATTGTCGGTCGTAACGTTTGCTGGTAAGCTTTTCTATCGTTACTTTGCCGTTCAATGCTCTGGTAAAGAGCCAATTCCTTTCTTCTCCGTAAACAATTCTCATGACAGTATACTAGTGATTCGTTTTTCAGCCGCACGACGTGAATGTGGAGTAGATAATTGCAATGTTCAGAAATTCAAGATCAATTTAAACCAGCATACACGTCCTTATAATCCTTTCCTTCTTAACTACATATAATGCTCATTGTGTGCCTCTGGCAGAAAACCCTTTTGAGTATTTTCAAATGATATAAAAGCAAAGATTTATGTCAAGTTTCAGAATTTTGAATACGAAAGCAAATAATTTGTATCTCCCCCGGAATCTCAATTACCTGCCAAATAAGTATTGAATTGGCGCCCGACGCGACGACGTGAACTCTGCTCTTCCGATAAGTTCCTAATTTAGCAATGACCATATTATAAAACGTCCGTTTTCAAATAAGTTTGATAAAATGCAGACTCCGGAGCAATGAATCATTTGTTTGACAAAATAACAACCAATATAACCTCCAAACACGTGTTTCCTTAACTCTGTCTTAACTTTAGAATTTAGATATTTCTTTTCGTAATAAATTCATATTTATGGGAAAAAAAAACTTTCAAAATCGGAGATAGTCACAAATTTGAGTTCCGCCAATAGAAAGCTCATAAAAGGTCAAAAACACTTCCAGCCGCTTTCCAAACAAACAAAACAAAAAAACGCAATCAATATTTAAATTCTCATTATCTGGGTAATTCGTCTTGGTTTTATTTTTCGCTGTCACTCCTATGAACGCACCTCATAAAAAAGGACACCTCCCATTACGAAGCCCCATCAACCCCTCAGCCAGTAAGCTAGGGCGCCCTCCAACTGTTTCCATAGGAAAACAAAAAAGCCCCATCCAGTTCGTTAACATGCCCTAATGCGAGTAACACGCACATTTCTGTTTCTATATCGTTTCGCCATCGCCATTTTAATTTATTTCTTTCGCATTCGCATCGTCCTTCGGCGCGTAGTTGTTCTGGCTATTCGTGTATATCCATTTTCATCCGTTTCAAGACATTTTAATGGAGGACGGGAAGAAGGAGGCAGGAATTGAGGACGAATTGTTTTGTAAATTTTTATTTTTAATTTTCACCGTTATAACTAAAACGCCTGGAGACGTGTGCTTCGTCGTTCATTCATTTCGCAATCATCTAACCAATCCGACCAACCAGCCGTGAAACGTGAATGTAACTCACCCCTAAAACATTCGCGAGTTAAAGTCACAATATCGCAATCATCTGCGAAATGGTTTTGTTTCTTTTGCGACGGACGACCGACGCGACTGATGATGACGACTGCTGGAAGCGACAAAACGACTACGCGACCAACAGCAACAACGGCAACGACAACCTGATATACGACGAGCACGACAAGGACGAGAACGACAATGATGGTGGCGACACGGGAGCGAGCGTTTCAAATTAAAAGGGAGCGAGATAAAGAACACAGGGATGAATAGGAGATAGATAAAGAAGAAAAAAAGAAAGAAACCAGGGGTTTGGGGGAGTTAGAATCGCCTTGCACTTTAATTTCCCATTCCTCCCGCGGGCAAAGTCATTTATCATCCAGCGACTCACTGTATTATCTGAAATAAGATCGCAACGCAACGGTAGCGTTTTGTGTTTTTTTTTTCGTTCTTTAAATATTTTTTTTCCTTCGAGCTTAGGAAGGATAACAACTAACCCAGCTAGCGCGGCCGTGCCTCTTCGATATCCTTTCAAGCAAGTTTTCATACAAGGCGCGCATTTCCGACGCGCGTTGGTTTCTTTTCTTTATCTTACGACATTATAAGCGACCGAGAGACATCGAGACCGAAAGGAGCTGGAGCAGAGGTCCTTATTCCTTTTGTGCTTCGAAGAGAGAGCTCACTGGTGTTCATTATAAAATTCGCTTAAGTTGTTGGAAAATTTCAAACCTGCATATCGGAGAAGGTTCGCTGTCTTTTAGTTTTAGATTGAATGGAAGCAATTGTCCTTTTGTACCAACCTGGGCGTGTACTTGTCATTCTTGTTTTTTTTTCATGTCTCGTCTTCAAGCGCTTATTTTCCGGGAACTGGGATGGTTTCCATGAAATTAAGCATTGCTCCTTTTTTCTGGCTGATAGTTACTTGCAATATTTTGGGGAGTTACAGGGTGATTATTCGACTACTCCCGATTTGCACACAGACCCATCCCATCCCCTTGAAAGTTTGAAATTGAAGCATTTTATTTATCCAAAACTATCATCATTTGAACCTCATCATTTGGCTTACTAGGATACCGTTGGTCATTGTCGACCTGGCCGATGGAGCTTTTGCCTTTACCTGTATCAAAACCGGGTTCCGGTCCGAGACTCCTTCAGCAAGCTCGTCCATGGATCTCTATTGTTGGGCAACGCCATCCATTTACGCACCCCAAGGCTTCGGGCGTCTATTCTTCCCCAACCACGAATTGCACCACAATTGACTTTCTGGGCGGTTTCTCTTCGCTAATACGAGCTAGGTGTCCCGCCCGCCACCGGAGTCTTCCAAGTTTAATTTTTTTCATCATACATCCACTTCACGGTAGATTTGATAAAGCTGGAGATTATATCGTCTCCTTTCAAACAGGGCCAACTTTTATCCGCGGCTAAGAGTTCAAAGCTCCAAACTCTAGCATCCGTTAGTGAGTTCTAGGAAGATTATCATCTTATACAGCAGGGTTTTCAATAATAGTAAGATTTTTAGATTAAAAGAGCCATGAAAGCCTTAACTAGGTTCTCATGACTTTGAAGATCCACCCGTGTAATTCTTCTTCCATATTGTAATCAGCTGCTTCTACCGACCTAAGGTAATTGAAGGATCGGACTATCCTTGGAACTTGTACTTATCTACTTTAGTTAGTAACTGTTCTTCTTCTGCAAACCACCATATTCCGTCATACCGCGTTTTCGAGAGAGATAAATGAGTTTTGCAAAGCTTGTTGGTTCCTTCCCAAGATGTCTGCATAAGCCAATAATTGGGTGGACTTATAAATCACAAATTGCTTTCTCTTACTCAAGGTTGAAGAGGAGGCAGGCCAGTCCATCGGAATCGATTTAAAATGTTGACGGGTCTGGATAGCATTCCGGATACCTTAAAATGGCTTGAAACTTTGGTCATGGTCAGCTTACAATCCAACATATTCTTATCGGTATTTTTGAGTTACCGAATTCTTTCATGGCTTCGTACAGTTCTAATCTAGCTGTGCTGCAGTAAGCGGCGAATAAAGCTTACTGAACATGACTGAAACCTACGGAAATCATATTAAAAAAAAAGTAAACTTGATGAGCAATGTATTAGTATAAATACCAGTGAACGAGTGGAAAGACCAGAGGTAAGTTACTGAATATTCCCGTCTCATCAAATCAACAGTTGAAAGGGTATTCTTGTAAAATATTCAGTACATCGCTAGCCATCAAAGGAAAAGTTGAGTTATAATACCGATTTTTACAGCAATTACCCGCTGCAAGTGGTGATTTACACGTTTTTACGGTGATGACCCGTTTTGACTTCGATTGTACTAGTTCCGACTGCGATTACCCATGTCCAGTCCATAGGCGATTAACCCGTTTCTTTTACACCAATTACCAGTTTCAAGAGTGATTACCCGCATCAGGTGACAATTTAGCGTATGTGAGGACCGGGCGATTAAATTGTTATTATTGAATACTGCAAAATCTATACAGAAACTAGCTGACCCAGCAAACTTCACCTCAACTCCCTTCAGACCTACTCCAGAATTGTAATATAACGCAAATTTTGTCAAAACACAATGTGATTTCTTTGAATCCAATTGCTGCTTATGATGATGATGACACACTGTGACGTATGAGTACTTTTCTACCATTGGTATTGTGAGTTCTTAAATTTCATATTTTGCTTGGAAAAATGTTTAGGTTATTCAACGATTTTCTGTTTCATATCATACACTCACTCTTTTATTAGTTTTCCTAAACTTCTGGGTTAAGGCCTTTCATCAGTGCTTTACTTTCATTGTAAAAATGGCTCGGTTATAGTATCGATCGATTTAAAGAATATCTCCTTGCCGTGCAATGACTGTTGTTGTGCTCGTAAGAATTATTCATCATATAAACAACGTTTACCGGATCAGCTAGTAGGATAAAAAGCAGCCTTAGCCGTCTCCTGTTTCGAAGCTACCTTCCTACCAATTTTGAGTCAAACCGGTTCCTTCGTTCTTAAAAATTACTTATATGGCAAAACAGCGTTTACCTGGGCAGCTAGTATAGCCTATAAAATATCTAGGGCACCACCTGAAAAATAAATAAATAGATTGGCGCGAAAGCTCTTGAAGAGCCAAGGCCTGAGTGGCTTACTCTCATCAACAATTCTCTGAGTACGTGTGAAGAATTGAGGGGACCTACAATTTAACGCCGTTTCCGAACGGCAAAGTTGAGAAGCACTTTTTTCATGACAGATTGATACTCTTGGAAGTGTTGTCAGTTCTTCGCAAGAGGCAGTTTCAATGAAAGATGAGAAGTTCTGTGACACACTCACATACAGTAGGGTTTTTTAAATACCTAACTAGCCGTCCACCGGGACCTTGTTCCCGCTCTAAATAAATTGTAATTGGTAACTTATAGTTTGAGTGTGCAGTTTTCCCGTCGCTTTACAGCGTTTCCGTATGAATTGTTTCTAATAGTATGCCCCACATCGATACCCCACTACTCCGCTACCCCTCACCATAGCTAACCGGTAACGCACTACTAGTTACATCACAACAATATCCATGGACTTATATGTAATGTTATTGTTGCGCCGTGTACTCCTTTGTGAATAGTAAAGTTGATGGTGTGGATGTTTTTGGCCGCTGATATAGCACGCGTACTGAGCCACTGATGATTTCTGTATAGTTCTGTGTAATGTTTAGAGAAACTACAGAAGTTTCCTGGCAGTGTGATACATGGCGAAGATTCATGCAAATTGCATTCACTCGTTTCCAATATCCATTCATTGTCTTACAAAATTTCCATCCCCTTGTCGTTGTACACGCACGTTGGTTCTCAAAGTCAAACTTCTTAAAACGGATAATTTGAGACATGCATTAAGCTCATTGGAATGATAGTGGCACCATCTGTCAAAAGTTGGTTGTACCAAATTGTGGGTTCATTCACAACTACTTTGCGCAGTGGAATGCAGCCTATATTACTCCTGAATATTGTGAAGGATTTTTTGTAATCTGATTAGTATTTCTGAAGATTAATGGCAAAACAGCGTTTGATGGGTCAGCTAGTAACAAAATATAGCTTTTGTTACTCAAAAGTGAATGAAGCTTTCTAATGGTGAAAAAATCTTTGAAATCGGATTAGTATAGTTTTTGAGTTATGAAGATGCGATAAAAGAAACTGAACGACCTCAATTTAAATTTCGGTATTTTATTCAACAAACCCTGCACCTGCCCTGGACTTTCCTGAGCAAACCTAAGTAATAAATGTCATATTCTGACTTTTGCAAGACACCCTTTCTTGGCCTAGTGTAATGCTGCTTCATTCTCCATATGTTGCGAGGATTGTGTTCGGGTTTTTTCGAGGTTGAGGTCACCAGCGTCAATCTTAAACTTGCTCAGAATCGGAATAGACTAGCCTCTCACCATATTAGCTGGATTATCCAGATCCGTTTCCATAGGCCGCGGCTGCTCATCAAAGCTATAGTTACAGTTTCACCCGGTAAGAGATAGAGAAGGCAGCTGCCCGCTAAGCCACACATCATGACCATTTATGGCCTTAATGCTGCGAACTTTCTTGGTCTTGCAATTCTATGCCTTAGGTATAGCCACATCAATCAGCCACTAAGATAATGCGATTTGACACCTCTCTGGGTTGAAATTTCTTGTAAAACAAAGTTAGGTCTTGACCACCAAAACTAATCCAAATATTGATTTATAGAATATCTATGGTTTGTGTCGCAAATCATTACTAAGAAAGAAGAAGTAAAATTCAAAATTCAAAATAATGTCAGTTTTCTTTTCAGGAGTAAATGTTACCAGATACCTTGCCTTGTCTTTCAACATTAAAATCAATTTAACTTTAAATGACCCATATTACACTATAAACAAATACTCCCGAGCATTTCCACTCCAGCAGCGAAACCCCTTTTTTTAAACACCCCGCACGTGTTGCTGTGCTCGAACAACCTCACAAAATCACTTGCCAAATTCTAAACCCTACGAAATCCTGGACTTCTTTCCACTATACAGACAGTAGACCCAGTTTAAGATCATGAACGTGCACTACTCGCCGAAATTAAATATTAATTTTAATTTCACGATAATAGAAAAACTTTTGTCTCTACTGAACTTTGTCCATTCGAAGCCGACACAACGCGAAGCCTTTCAAAGGGTTTCTCTGCGGTATCGAATCCCTGGCCATTACTTAAACAGACTTTTAGATAGGCCTCGCGCATACGACAACCAACGACGCGACGACGACGCACGCTGCGTACCAGAAATATTAAATATTCACGAGGCGATGTCCACATTAAACCATCATCCCCCCTTCCCTTTTTCGACATCGTAAACGTTTAGTAAAGGATTCCTCCTTTACTTTTCACGGCCCAAGGATTTTCGAAAAATTCCCTTGGCAAACTGTTGCGTGAATTTCTTTTGCAAAGAATCAAATGTTAATTTAGTGGATTTGGAGTTGGGCCTGGCATTGGTAGCGTCATTGTCGTTGTCGTCATGGTTAGTAGATTACGAGAGCAACTTGGCACTTCGGCTTCTGGCAACGCGATATTGTGTGTCCCTGTAGTTCCAGTTCATGTCGCTGTGTAGCTGCTGCTGCTGCTACTCAACTGATAAGAAGCAACCGATGACTGGTTATTAATGAGATTAGAGTCGCCTTTGGACAGCAAGTCCCGATAGTGAAACACGCACAATGGCCACACGATGCGATAACCCAGGATGGGAACTGTTTTTTTTCCCAGCAGTGACAACAGTAGGAACAGCAGCAAGAGGAAAGCTGAAACTATCGTGGCATTTTCGTCTTTCGTGTGTGAATAACGAGATGAGGGGTTTGTTTGACATTTGCGTGCCAATGCATGCCAAGTGCTGGACGAGGCGGATATTAATTTCAAGACATTTTCTGTGGACTTTTGGTGTAGGCACTTTCACATATAATTAAGTTGTTGTGATGCCATCAACATAGGTTATGATGTTGGGTTAAAGGTTTGCTTTCCTTTTCTTTTTTTTTGTGTTTTGGAATAAGAATGTTTCGGGAATTTCAAATTTCTTAAGTAGCCAGGACCACCCGTGATGTCCTTTTCGGGCAGATCGTTTAGGAACCTTTTGGTCAAACGACCGAAGCTTGAAGAGACCGTCAATAGAATATCGTTCTTTAACATCATTCTTGAAAAGGTTGTACGGTACACAATTCAAAGGCACAATAAAAAAGAGATAGTTCCGAACCACCAACAAGCGGACGGAATTACTGATGACGACTCACGCAAACGATTTAAGGACAACGAATTTCGGTTTTGTACTTGGAACGTTAGGTCCCTTAACAGACCACTTGCAGCTGAACAACTAGCGGAAGCCCTTGACTTCTATATAAAGCAGATATAACTGCCATCCAAGAAATGCGATGGGATAGTCCGGGCCTACACTGAACCAAAAAGGTACACCATATTGATAAAAAAGGTCATCTATATGATGTAGAATTCATCAATTTTAGTCCAGTGAACCTTTTCATCCATATGATGAAGCATTGTTCATTCATATGATGAAAATTTTCAGCGACAAATTTCGATCATCATTCATCAACTTTGTTCATCAATATTATGAAAAATGATGAACCAAATTTTGATTTATTTGTACATCAAAATGATGAATTATTTCATCGATCTGATTATCGTATTCATGAATATGATGAAAATTTAAGCAAGTAAATCATCAATGTGATGAATGCATTCATCATATTGATGTTTTTTTTTCAGATTGATGATCGTATCATCAACCAAAAAATGCATTTACGATTCAGGAGCGTAATTTACGATCAGCCAGTTATCAACTACGTAAATTATCCTTTTTGTTTCCCTCCCCCCCCCCACACCATCCCCGTTTCGGGGGGATCTTGCCTCTTTTTCTCTCTCCCTTCCTCGCCCTTCCCCCGGTACTATATTCTCCCTTCCTTTCTCTCACCTCACCGATCAATCTCCGTACTTCCTTCTCATTCTGCACTGCTTAGTGGCGACTATTTTTTTTTACAAATCCGTCACTCCGCATCCGCACTGCTGGGATTCGAACCCAGGCATGAGAATGCATGACGGTCTCTTGATCGGCACCTCTACCCACTGAGCTACTTGACGCTTTATAAAATTGGAATTGATTTTCGACCGCATGAAAACTAGGGAATAAATAAACAACACAAAACGTTTTTCTTTTTCAGAAAATATTGTCGTAATTTACGATTCAAGAATCGTAACAAAAAAAAAAAACAGTTTGGAGTCAAAAGTAGTAAAATGCGATAAGAATTCATGATTTAATAAACACCTATTTTTTAATTCAGGAAATATTTTTGTAAACTACGATTGTCTAAGATCGATTCGTTCATTTAGCTTCAAGAGCTTTGTTTTTAGAATATTGAGATCATAAATCTCGATCTTTGATTTTGTAAATCAGAATTATTTAGTCGTACAATTTATATCATGCTCCAAATGTTTAAAATTACGAATACAAAATTTGTAAATTGCTCTTACAATGGAAATCTAAAATCATGACATTTTTTCGTAATTCTCAAATTATACAGTTTTGTAAATTTAGACGGAATAAAGATTGATTTACAATATTGACTCTCATTTTATGAAAAAAGGGGGATGATTTACAAAAAAAAGATTTTTCATAATTTACGACATAGAAATTCGTGATTACTGATTTTTCATTTCTTTCCGTGAATATGATGAACATTTTTCATCAATTCGGTGAATATTTTCATCAATAAGATTCACATTTTCATCATATTGAAGATCGTATACATCAATATGATAAACATTTTTCATCAATTCAGTGAATATTTTCATCAATAAGATTCACATTTTCATCATATTATAGATCGTATACATCAATATGATGAACATTTTCATCAATTCAGTGAATATTTTCATCAATATGAATAATAGGATTCATTCATGCAATGATACTATTCATAAATAAAAAGCGTTTATATTCTTCTTCGTATTGATGATCAATATTGGGGTATATAATGGACATGATGAAAACACAAGTCTGTTATGTTCATCAATATGATAATCATTTACATCACCTAATTTTCTTCCAAATTCAAATTGAAGTCGATTTTTTGATGATAGTCTTCATCAATATGATGAAATAAAATTGTCATTTAAATATGATGAATCAATTCATCATATTGAAGAAGAAATCATCAATGGGATGTAAAAACATTTTATTTCGTCAAATAGATGCTTTCATCCTATTGACGAAAACTTTTGATGAACTGATGAACTAAATTTTTATCAAATTCTGCCGAAATTCTCCCAAAAAAAGTTGATGAATGCACTTTCATCTTATTGATGATTGGTTCATCCGTCATCAAAAAGTTTTCATGAATTTATACATAATATGCAAGAAAAGTACATCTTATTGATGAATTACAGTTGATGAACGCCATTCATCAATATGATGACGGCTTTTTTTTTCAGTGTACGTAAAATGAACAACTGTGATATCTACTACGGCGACTGCTACCGGGAACAAAATCAGCGTCTATTTGGATGTGGATTTGTAGTTGGGACTCGACTCAACTCGGTGAATGAGTGCATCACGACAATCCGCATCAAGGCTAAGTTCACCAACATCAGCCTCATCTGCGCTCACGCCCCCACTGAGGAAAAGCATGAAGATACCAAAGACAGGTTCTACGAGCTCCTTGACAAGACCTATGAGCAATGCCCTAGCCATTACATTAAAATTATCCTTGGAGATTTTAATGCTAAGCTGGGTAGAGAAAAATCTTCGGTGGAATAATCGGACGACATAGCCTACACGACACCACCTCCGATATCCAAGGCAAACCGGTGAAAATGCTAAGAGAAAATTCGACGTCAAACGGCTACAATCGCACGAGATCCTTTTCCGATCGTGTCTTCGAAAACCTGCTTAGAAGTCCTTTTCTGCCAGCACAAAATGTAGAGAACCAGTCAGTGGCAGTACTGCCAAGCAGCCATCAGAGATGCCGCCTCTGAAGTGCTAGGATACCCGGCCACCACAACGAAACCCCTGGTTTGACGATGAGTGCCGGCGACCTCATGAAGCTAAAAAAGATGCATACAAAGTGGAGCTGCAAAGAAGGTTTCGAGACGCTCGCGAGCTCTTCGAGCAGAAAAGCAAAGAGGAGTACAAACTTCTCAGAAAAAAAAGGAGCATGAAATGCACGCGATCGAGGAGATAGAGTGATGTCACAACAGAAACGAGGTTCGAAAGATTTACAAAAATGTAAAACAAACCACCAGAGGTTTTACACCCCGAACCGAAGCCTGTAGAGACATCGTAGTAGTGGAAGAACAATCAGTGCTGGGGATATGGAAAGACCATTTTTTCAAGCTGTATATAATGCCGATAACTTGCAAAATTCCGCCAGCTGAGCAGAACCATTAAAGCGATATCTAAACTTAACTTAACAAAGCCGCTGGAGCAGAAGGCCTAGCCGCCAAACTGTACAAAGCAGATCATCTGCAAGATTTGGGTCGGAGGAAAGCATGTCCGACGAATGGAACCTCAGCATCGTATGCTCGTTCCTCAAGAAAGGAGATCCCCTGAACTGCACCAACTACGAAGGCATAAGGAGAAAACACAGGAACTTCAAATCAATAAATACCACCATTTCACCGATTTCAAGGCCGCGTATGACAGCGTCTACAGAGACCAACTATAAAGAGCAATGTCTAGTTTTGGCATCCCAGAAAAACTTGTCCGTATGTGAAAGATGACAATGGAAAACTCAAACTGTTCCATAATGGTAGGAAGAAACCTAACGGATGATTTTGATGCCTTCAAAGGCTTTAGACAAGGCTATGCGCTGTCATCAACAATATTCTTTAAAAGATTGTGCAAAAATAAAACGTCAACACCAGATGGACAAGTCCTCCCAGCGGACTCTCAACATTGACGTCTTGGAGACAAAGTCAGTATAGACAGTTTTAACTTCGAGGTAGTTAAGGACTTCGTCTACCTGGGATCCGCTATGAACTCAGATAACAACACCGGCGATGAAATCAAATGAAGGATCACTCTTGCCAATCGCTGCTTCTTTGGACTTAGAAATCAATTGCGTAATAAAGTCCTCTCTCGAGCAACTTAAGTGACATTCTTCAAAACCCTCATCATCCCGGTCCTAATGCAGAGACATGAACCATAATAACATCCGATGAAAACGCTTTGGGCTGCTTCGAGAAAAAAATTCTAGTGATTTTTGGTCCAGTCTGCATTAGAGGAGAATGGATGCGAAGATTCAATCAAGAACTATGAGATGTTCAGCAAGACTGACCTAGCCAGAAACGTTTAGATCCAACAACTTAGACGGTTGGGTCATGAAACGAAACTGGGGACAGCTAGCTGCAGACCGAGCAGGCTGGGCATGCTTTTTGGATAAAGCCCTGATCCGACCTGCAATGTTGCGCCACCATAAGTTAGTAAGTAAGTTGTAACGAATAATTACACCTACAATCACACCAGCAATTCTACCCATTCGCCGTGTACCTATACTTAATATTGCCAAACGGCGAACATCACCCCGCAATCATCATTTACACAGTAAATATATAGCCGCAATTCAATATGGGCTTTTAAACTTTGCACGATACAATTCACATTCAACTTTAACTAAAAAATCATTAACTAAGGGAAAAGAAGTCGAAGTTTGCTACCAAAGTAAGCGAGATTTATTGCCTCTACTACTGAAGTACGAATTTCCCCCATTTGATTTCAAGTTGAGGGCTTGTTAAAACATTGCGTTCTCTTCGATACATAATCCCGATATCTCCCGCACCCATCTTATTAAGTTGCCTTGCCCTTCTGGTGGTTCGGATCTCGCCTCTATCCTCGAGAAAACGTGGCATCCGGTATAAATATGGATAGCAACGCCGGCGCTAAAATCAAACGACGAATTACTCTAGCCAATCACTGCTTCCGTGATTTTAGAAGACAATTGAGTTGTAAGGTTATCTTTCGAGAAATAAACATTGACCGTAATGTTCGATTAAAGGACACAGAAGAGGAAGGCTGATACTCAGGTGGAGGTTACAGGTAGTATAGATTATCTGAACAAACCTGGCGTGCCAAACCCGAGACAGCAGGCTATCGACTGAGCTGGCTAGAGACGCTCTATTTTTGTATGTGGGCGTGGTCCAATCTATACTACAAAGCCCAAGTTTGCTCAGAAAATAGCCACATAAACAACCTTTCATATTTGACTTAATCTCCCCTTTGGAAGTACTGTCTTACTGAAATAAAATACATCTATCAATTTTGTGTTATTTCCTGTCAAATTAAACAACAACAAAAATGCCCACACCCAAGTAAGTTATCCCTTTGCCTTTATTGACATCTTAATAAATTCCATTCTGTATTTTGTAGAGAAAAATGCCAGAGGACTAAACGAATGCATTGTTTAATGTTAGTCTTTTTTATAGTTGCAGTAGCAATTATAGTAGGGGGCCTATTAGCATTTATCGGGGTAAACTTAGTTAAATCCCTAAAGTTAGACAAATCTAAGAATACTCCAGTACCAGAATAAAATGTTTTAAGTAAAATATGTGAATAAATATCAGTTTGTCCAATTGACAACAATTTTTTCTTATCGCAATAAATCGCCACCTATCATCAACATTGTCTTAAGGTTCCCAGGCCCCATCATCGTCGTCAAGTCGCCTCCATCCGGACTTTCATTGTACCTCATGCGCCAGCCCTCAACAACATTCCAAGTTCCAGGAGACTCAACACTGATATTGCAGACAATGCAGCAAACAGGAGATATATGTAAAACTGTGCCAACTCATAGATCAAAAACCGCTTCCAGCCACTTGGACTTCATATATCATCCACCAAGCGCCCGCCATATCGCCACCCATGTAAGCCGGTTTCCGTGTTTCTTCCTGACTACAATATGCATGTGGAACCTTTTGGCGTCGTCGTTGTCGTCGAGGGCGGAATGGGTAGCAACAGTTGTTGCACCTGGGTGTTTGTTAATTTGTCATTAAACATTAATTACCGTAAGTGAAAATTTTACAACCAAACAGATAGTCATTGCGCCTCTACCACCGGTTGTCAACAGTTTTTGAGGCACGGACTTTTGAGTTCCAATTCCGCAGTCACCACAGCGAGAGAGTCTGGAACAGAAACAGCATCAGAACAATTCAGCGCATCAGAGCCAAATTAAAGGACAACGAAGACGCCATTCGACTCTCGGAACTCTCGAGCTGCATGTATAGGTTTTACACAACACAAACAACCATAAGCAAGCGCCAGAAACTCCTCTCAAACATATTCGAGTGCAGGACTAATTAATTATGCGCTTTAGTAATTTATTAATATCAAAAGTTGACAAGGTGGAAATTTATGGATTCTTCTTGGCCTGGCCGATGCAAGTCGTCGTCGTCGTAGCTGGACTGGTCGTGCCTCGTCCCTCGTTGGATTGTCAG
Source organism: Sphaerophoria taeniata (assembly GCA_943590905.1). Classification (NCBI taxonomy): domain Eukaryota; kingdom Metazoa; phylum Arthropoda; class Insecta; order Diptera; family Syrphidae; genus Sphaerophoria; species Sphaerophoria taeniata. Next base: position 270,385,218 of record OX016540.1, read on the forward strand.
TTGTTAGGGAAGAGCACAGAAGCTGATTGCAGCAGAGGGCCATAATTTGGCTCTCATGTCGGTTCATTTATCTGTTTTGTTCTGCTGCAGCCTTTTGGGTAAAACAAGAGGACGTAAAAGGTAATGTAATCAGGGAGGGTTTTCGATCGGCCGCGGAAGGCTTAAGAACAAGCAGAATGCACTAAGTGAGTGCAGACATTTTAATTACACGCGTAGCAGCCATCAGTAGCTGCAGTACTGATGCATGCCTTTCCATCAGCCAAAGACGATATCACAAAGAAGTTTGCTAGTGGTCATTTTCAAGGGGATAAACTCCTGGATAATTACAAAAATACTATAAATTATTGTTGTTTTTTATAATTTTCGATAATTGTAATTCAATGATTTGGCTGAAAAGATTGACGAAGATTGCAATTTTTTTTTATGTAATTAGCACACACTTATGGGGTTTCTTATACCCTTATTATGGCAGAGACACAGTGAGTGCTTTAGGAAGGAGGTAAGGGGTTGGAGAGCAGGTGCCGGTGTACATTGGACTTAAATTCCAGAACATTGCAATGATTTGGAAAGACAGTGTGTGGAAGGGAGTTCCACAGTACGGCTAAAGAACGATTCATAAACTTCAGAGTACGACCGAAGTTGGGCTCGAGGGTAAACTGATGGGCATTCCTAGAATCGGGAGTATTACGGGCGAATTGTTTAAGGGGAGGAATGCAACTGGCTATTTCACTAGAGCACTTACCGTAAAAGTAACGATAGAACAGAGAAAACCACGAAACGTTACGACGGACGGTGGTCTAAGGAGGCTAATGAGTTGGTTATTTCTCATATGTCTCACCAATCATTCTTAGGTTTTTTTTTTGTTTTTGAATACCGTCCAAGAGGCTTAAGTAAGTAGCTGACTAGTGCTCCAGCTCTCGGAAGATGAGATTTGTACGGAATGTGGACGGATATAAGTCAAATAGATAATAGCCAAATCAGACGGGAAGACAAATTTCTTGCTACGCCTTAAGAAACCGTAATATCTTGCAGCATTTTTGGCGTCATAGCATGTGTGCTCGTTCCAGAACAGGTGATCAGTGATGCACATACCGAGGATCTCGGTCTCATTGATGCGAGTCCCACTTATGAACAGTGGCATGGGGAGACAACAACAAGACAACATTGAGTTTTCGAAGCATTAAAACGTAATTTTTACTCCCCATTGTACAATGCTATCTAGTTCAGAGCTTATCATGTTTTGCCGTTCCACATCCGAAGAGGAGGGATGTGAGTCTGGGAACGAATAAGAAAAGCTATCGTCAGCATAACAAGTGATCATTGATACAAATGAAAAAGAGGGTCGACGACAAAACGGAGCCCTGGGTCACACCAGCATTTATGTTGTGGGTTTCAGACTTGAATCCCTCCAATACTACCTACTTGTTTTAAACGGTCCGAAAGAAAATTTCTAATCCAAGGAAAGAGGGATTCGAAAAGAAAGATGCCAGAATTTATCAAAAGCCTTTGAAATATCAAGTGCAATAATCTTACTTTCTCCAAAACAATGTAAAGATTTGTTCCACCATTCGGTGAGATAAACCTTCAGATCGCCAGTGGACCTGTTGCTACGAGAGCTGTATTGACGTTCATTAAGAAGCTTTCGGTCTTCGAGATATTTCCTTAGCTGATAGTTTATAAGCATTTCCATGATCTTAGAAAGCAGGGACGTAAGTGCAATCGGACGATAATTTCAGGGAAGAGAAGATTTACTTTTTTTTGGAATTGGCTGGACAAATGCTGTTTTCCAACTACTCGGAACGAGCCCAGAAGCAAAAGGTAGATGGAAAAGCTTACGCAAGGGTTTTGCCAACGTGGAAGATCACCTCTTCAGAACAAAAGTGGAGATACCATTCGGACCAACTAATTTAGGTGTGTTGAGATCTTTTAGGACCCTCACCACAGTAGCAGTGAAAGAAGATTTGACCCAAATCATTGACGGGCTCGAAAACTGGGTTAGTATTGCTCATGACACTCTTTGGCAGCGAAGAGTTGGAGGCGAATTGCCTATCAATAAGTTTAGCTTTCGTGAGAGAGCTAACAACTGGAAGAGGAAGAATTCTTCATATTTCTTACAAATGACCAAAAATTCTTCCTACCTTTGAGACATTTAGTAATTTTTGCCTTAATTTTTGGTCATGTAAAAATTTGGTCCGACGAATATAGCCATTGCAGGCCTTCCTGGCTTGTTGTTCCTTGTTTTCCTCAGTTGGGTTGGCTCTAAAACACCGGAACTTTACTTCTTTTCCCTGATAACCTCTTTACAGCTTGAATCAAACCATGACTTTACCTTAGGTTTGATGCTTTTAACCCTATTCGGTATAAAAGTTTTTATTCCCAAAATAATCATGTTCGTAATCTTATCAGTGCTGGAGTCTACGTCACTATCGAGGAAGCATAGTGACCAGTTGAAGATCCGGAAAAAGTTATTGAGACCGTCTTTCTTGGCTTTCTCGTATTGCTTTCTTCGGAGCTCTTTCTTTAACTGGATTAGTTTGACTGGAGAAATTTGCAGATACATAATACTATGGTCTGCCTAGAGGCGTTAATACATTGATAGTGTATTTAGCCGGGTCAGACGTAAGGAACAAGTCAAGAGTATTTTCCGCTTGGCCATGAATATCCGATATTCGAGTGGGCTCGGTGACAAGCTGAGTAAGGTGGTTAAACTCAGCAAAGATTTCAGCACACATTCTATCGGATGTTGTCGGGCCCGAATGGTGAAGCCACCAAGAACTGTGTACATTGAAATCGTCCGTTATAACGATTTCAGTGTGAGGATACAAGGATACAATTCTTTGGATGGAGTCAGACGGAGCGCAAAATCCGCGAGAAGTTGAATCACTGCCCAAATATTTTTTTTTTTACTTGATCGTCATTCGTCATCCTGAGTGGTGGAGCCTCCAGTTAGCTTAGATACTTTTTTCACGTTTGAAGAAAGGCACATCATATCGCCCCAGAATGTCATTGAAGATCAGTGATCACATATCGCCTTTCTTCTTTCAAATAAGTGGAGTTCGGAACGGATTGGTAGAATTTCCGGTTCTTCATTTCCACCTCACATTTATTATCACTACGATCTCTCCAACTGCTGCTCTTTCGCTCTCGGTGTCGGAAATACCACCGTTGTTGTCAGCATTGTCACCTTCATGCCATCAAACCATCAGATCTAAACTATTCTACAGCGCTATTCCCAGTGGCGTAGCTAGACCTTTGGGGGCCCTGTATCCAATTTTTTTGGGGGCCCCCCACCTCTTTCTAAAACTGGGCCATAACCTTATATCCTTTATTTAAATTAAAACACTAACGTCAATTAATAAGATAAATTTAATTCAATGTATAACGACTAGGAACTTTAACATAAATGCTTACTACATATATATAGATATATCTCTATATATATAAAAATGGAAGTGTGTTTGTTTGTTTGTTTGTTTGTTTGTTTGTTTGTTTGTATGTCTCTTATAGACTCCGAAATGGCCCAACAGATATTTGTGAAATTTTCATGGTTCATACTGTTACATTCAGTGATGATTTCTGTGAAAAAAAAATTGGAAAAACCTCATGGAAGAGTGGGAAAACTGGAAAAACCAATTAAAGGTCGGAAATTAGATATTTTTTGCTTGGAATTTTTTGGTTCAAAATGGGTTTTCGAATGGAAAAATAGAAAGTTCTTGATGAAAAACTCGGAAAACTCATTGGTTTTCAAATGGAAAATTGCATGAAATTGTGGATGCATTGATTTTCAAATGGAAACCTGGAAAATTTCAAATGGAAAACTGGAAAATTTCAAAATGGGTTTTCGAATGAAACTCGGAAAACTCATTGGTTTTCAAAGCGAAAATTGCATGTAATTGAAGATGCATTGGTTTTCAAATGGAAAACTGGAAAGTTTCAAAATGGGTTTTCGAAAGGAACTCGGAAAACTCATTGGTTTACAAAGGGAAACTGGAAAATTTGTGATGGGGAACTGAAAAGCAAGAAAAAGTAAACAAAAAATTGGGAAAATGGAAAATTTGAAATGCAAAAAAAAAAATGGCTAAACAAAAATCTCAAAAACACTCTGAAATGCATTAGCTGTGGTAAAATGAGTGGTAAAATGGAAAACTCCAGAAGAGCAAGAAAATCCCAAGTCAAATTTTGAATGGATTTTAAACAATGGGAAAATAGAGAATTCGTGATTTTGGTAATTTTTTTTTTGAAACACTGATATTTTTAATGTAAACAAATTATTTTGCTGTATTGCTCCATAACGGTTACTCTCAGAGCAATCATAAAAAATCCTTTTTTCATTCAATATCATGGTCAATGTGTTTTATACGCAACAATAAGGGTCGAAGAACTCGAAATGTTTACACAACAGCAACATGAGGAGTGAAGTGAAACCGAAATGATTCGCGTTTTACAAATCCGTGCACCGCAGGCAACGGGGCGTATACTTACCTTTTTTTTATCGCTTTTTGTTTAAAGACAATGCAAACGATAGAGGAAGAGGGTTATCGATTATCGATTGAGGCAGTACGAAGTCTGCAGGGTCAGCTAGTGTTTTATAAAGCTTAAAAAAATAATATTTGCAGTTCTTCTCAAAGTACTACTTTCCTACCTTTTTTTCTGCAAATTTATTTATTAAATCTTCCATACCTGAAGAAGATTTCAGTTTTTCAAGATTATCTGCTTTTATTGATAAAAGTGATAAATCTGACAACCTCTTCTGTCCCATTGAAGATCTAAGATAATTTTTCATTATTTTGAATTTTGAGGATTTCGGATTTAAGGCATGTTTTTAGAGCAATTAGTTGATTGCAGAAATCACCAGATATGTCTGTATTGTACTTTTCCACTAGCTTTTTTGATCCTTGATTTATCTCATCATTTGAGAACGATAAAAGCTTATCCGGTTCCAGCACTTCAAACATACTACTAAGACTATGAAGGCTTTGAAATCTTTGCTGAGTTTGTCCAATCAAAATGTCCAAGCCGGAATAGTAAATATTGACTTTGAAATAAATTTCCGGATCAGAAATTCTATGATCTTCTGCCAACTCTTGATGAGCGCTTCGTTATTTTCATCCTTTTATTTTTAAAGACAGGCGTCACTCCCCAATCGTTGGCTTAATCCTTGGACTTTTTAATGGCCTTTTCCAAAACTACTTTTGGGAGTGTACTCCCTGTCAACGAATTTGGAATTCATTTTGGGAAAGGGAGTGTTTTGACGATTAGTTGCATGTATTGTTATTCACTCCTTCACTCCAAGAAAAAGTAGGGAGTGAAGATTTCACTCCCTGAGGGAGTGATGGGTAAGCACTCCTTTTCTATTTTGGAAAAGGCCATAAGTAAATCACTGAATTTCTTTTGATTTCTTTCTTTTTCTAGACCGTCTAAAAGATTTTGAAGCAAAATACTTGCTTTTTGTAAGTCATTTTCCTCATCTTGAAGGGCTTTGGAAACTGGACTTATAAATTTCTTATAAAGAAGATAAAAATTACATCAACACAATAATAGGCGGGGAGCCCTCAATCCTGAAAGTGCACTTACACGGATTTCAAATTTTTTTTATATTAAAAGATAGTTTATAGAAATACCAACAAATTAAGCCCGGTATGACGAGGCCTATCTTGGCACCAGTATTTTTTGCAATTTTTTGCATTATTAATAATTTGCACTTATCGCGGATTTTAATTTTAACTAGCGCATATTATTGGAAATTTAATGTGCTTTGATGAAAAAATGGTATGACAGCTGCCATCCTGGCACCAATGTCTGTCATACCTACTTTAAAAACATATGAGTGACAAAATTTTAAAATAGGTATGACAGACATTGGTGCCAGGATGGCAGCTGTCATAATCAATAATTATTAATAATGCAAAAAATTGCAAAAAAATACTGGTGCCAGGATAGGCCTTGTCATACCGAGCTTAATTTGTTGGTATTTCTATAAAGGGAGTGGTACGAAATCCCCAAAAGACAAAATCACCATGGGGACAAAATCTCCAAAAAAAAAAAATCCAACTTGCCAAAATCTCCACGATAAAATCCCCACGGAAAAAATCCCCAAAGAAAAAATACTTTTTGCCAAAATCTCCTTGAAATCTCCAAATCTCCAATATTCAGGTACGTCTACCTGCACCGTTCCTCTCACGACATGTGCATGACACTGTTATGACATGATAACAAATTATGAATGCACTTTCAGTTTGTCATTTAAAATGAATTACACGTTTATTTCTTAAACAACCTTAACTGAATACAATAATATCTCCAAAACAAATAGGGTGGTGGCACCTGTTACCGAACGTCCCCAGTTACCGAACACTTTTGAGAAATATGGTTGTAGTTTCGTTATTTTAACGTTTTTCGTAATGAAAACTTCACAAAAACCTGTGGGTATTCTTTCTTTACAAATAGGTAAAACCTTTCATTTAAACTAACATATCTTAAGAGAGCAAAAAATTCAGTTCAGTGGTAGGTTTCCCTCGGTACGAATTTGATACGTTTTTCAAGAAAAAAAAATTAGATCAGGACTTCCTGAAAAGTTGTTTTGAAGGAAAAATATTTGAGCAAATTCTTTTCCCAGTGCTTTAAATAAATTAGTATGCCAGATTATTGATATTTTAAATTGTTTAATGAAAAAAAGTAAAATTATGGTATGATTTTTGACTGTTCGAAGAAAGGAAACTAAATATTACCGAGTTGCCTATTTCCGAACAAGTGTGTTCGGAAATAGGAAACAGTGAAAAAAGACAAAATCCTATTTTCGAACACCCTTTTCTTTCATGTTCAAGATTGGGATTGGAATCAGTAAGTTTGAATTAGAGTTTTTTTCAATATGTGCCTTCGACTCGATTAAAGGTCATTTTTTCTGATGAGAAGAAATTGAACTGAAATGATCCTAAAGGATTACATATGGATACTTGAGTGATTTACGAAAGGAACCGAAATATTTCGATGGCCTAATTTTGGTGGAGGTTCACTGATGATATGGTGATGGTGAGCTTTCTTTTCAGTAGGGTGCTTCGAAATGCGATTTACGTCAGCAAAAATCAACAGTTGGCATTATGTTTAAGTGCTGCGCATCAGTTTGATACCTGTTTGGCTGATCACTATGGTTTTTCAGCTGGAGGCGGAAAAATACCAAAATTCATACAAAACGGGAAACATCTCATTGGTTGGAGCTTAATTCATAGATACAGAATCTTTGGGTAATCAAAGACAGAGGAATTTATGGAGAAGGAAGAAGCTACGGATCTGTAGGAGAGCTTAAGAAGCTCTACGAAGAGAATGGCATATAATTTATAAGTCAGTTTTAACAAACTTGGTCAAATCCATAAAAATTTCAAATCAATTCCTGCTAAGGATGTATAAAAAAATAAACGTTAAAAAACTATTAAATTAACAAAATTAATTTTTTGAAAAATGTTGTTTGTTTAAAAAAGTTCTCAAGCCCCTAGCTATTATTTAAAAAAAAAAAAATTCGAAACTTGATCTGACAACTACTTCCTATATTGAAGATTTTCAATTATAAATCGCACTGACTATTTAAAAAATAGAACTTTAGTACATATATTTACTTTTAAGGTAAAACTAAGTAGTACCTAATAAAGATATTTCAAATACGATTTTTATTTATTTTATTTTTGCCAATGGATCATTCAATTATTTACATTTTTATTTAGTGAAAAATATGCAAAACTAGAGAAAATTTTGGCTTTAAAATGGTTTTCTAACCACTAACGTTTTTTTGATTCCAGTGTTCGAAAATAGGAAACTCCGTGTTCGGGCTTAGGAAACAATCAAAATAAGGTGTTCGAGAATAGGAAAAAATGCTTATTTTCAATAAAATCTTCTTTTAATATTTACTGATAATTTTTATGGAAAAAAGAGTATCAAACCTGAAAATATTTTAGATAATAATTCAGAAAAAACTAAAATTATAATACTAAACTCAGTTAAAGTATTTTTTGCAACATGTTCTTTCCTCATAGTCCGTTAACTGTTCGGTAACTGGTGCCACGACCCTTTGTTCAAGTAGTGAATCATGCGATTAAATCGCGCGATTTAATCGCATGATTCACTACTTGAACATATTTGTTTTGGAGATTTTGGCATGGAGATTTTGTCCATGGGGATTCTCTCTTTGGAGATTTCGCTGCTGGAGATTTCAGTTTGGGGATTTTGGGTTTAGGGATTTTCGTTTGGGGATTTTGGCTTGGGGAAAACGTCACCAACCCTCTATAAACTATCTTTTAATATAAAAAAATTTTGAAATCCGTGTAAGTGCACTTTCAGGATTGAGGGCCCCCGGTGTATAAAGTTGTAGGTCTCTAAAATGTTTATAACATTTTTACATTCGTCTCGTTCGTCTTTTTTTGTTGCGGTCAAATTGATAAGGTGTAAGGTTTTCACTCAGACAGATACATACAGGGTTCGGAATGGAGTATTCGAATTTTTTAGGTGTTAGTTCATGCAAGTACCTTAGTATTTTTTAATCTACCGCTGGTCCCTGGTTTGTATTTGTATTTCTGTGTGATGTTTATATATATATATATATATTTTGAAAGCTCGAATAAAAAAGTGTTTGCAGGTTGAAGTTGTAGTAGGTTGTTGTTGGTTGGTTGGTTGTATTGTTGGTTGGTAGGACATGGAAAAAGAAAAAGATACACAGGAAAAAAAATATTTGACGCATGTAAAAATGATCATCGGAACATTATTTTGCAATAAAACTTTATTAAATATTTAAGTGAATTTTTTTACACACGTCTTGTGCTCTGTATCTTTGGGGCCCCTATATCTCGGGGCCCTGTTACATGGATACAGCTGATACAGCGGTAGCTACGCCACTGGCTATTCCGCAGGTGGTCAATTAAAACTTTTCTTATCTGATTAATTAAAAAATTAAAATAAAAACAATACGAATCATTCATCAAAAACCTTGCTGTACCCAATTCGTACTAAAATTTTTCCATTATAATCGATATATTCGTCCACAAATAAAAAGCGATAGACTCCTCCCTGCCTACGCAAATCGTAAACAACAAATCTATTTTAAAATTGATAAAAATCAAAAAGTGAATGTTTACCCTTGTGTTGCTTCCTAAAAGCAGAACTGTCATAAATTTGTCATAAACCCATAAATAAATTCGTTAGCTTAATAACAACTAAAGGTTGCCAAAAGCCAAATTGGTCATCGATATCAAACCACTTAACGCGATGATCTTAAACGTTTCCAATTCAAAGTGATAAGAAGCGAAATAATGGAAAAATTATTATAGTTCTATATTTACCAATTTTGAAGTGTTTGGACAAAAAGCATTATCTAGGACACTCAACTGACCATTCCGGATGTTACTTGTTTACAATCGATATGCTATCGATTTATAAGTCAATTCTAAAACTGAAATTTGTGTACCACAAAGTAATTAAAAAACGGCAAGAGACACAGTGCGGCGGGTTTTTTTTCAGTCATCACCGAATTCAGCGTAGTTCACTCTGTGTGATCCGATGTGGATCAAACCTTTTAAATCCCAGAAAACGATAGCCATCACCTTTCTGGTCGAAGGTCAGTCTTCATCTCTTTCGGATAACAAAATCCACTGTTGCGATTGTTCCCTGGTCTCTGGTGTGTTCCAGTGAATCCATCTTCTGTCGACTATCTTGAAACAACACATGCTGAAGGCTGGTACAATTTTGATGGTTGGACTTGGATCAATTTGCACCGCTTCTCATGTTCTTTCCCAGGCTCGCATCCCTGATCTGAGTATATGGTACTGCAACGATAAAATAATATGATAACTGATAAGCTCTATCCCTATCTTGAAGCCAGGTATATCCCCTTTGGCAATGTCCATGAATGGCGCTTGCATCAATAAGACTGAACATCTTGAAATTCTCGATATGTGCATCACCTCTTGTGGAACGAACACGTATGCGATGTCACCAAAAATGCGGTTTGTCTCCCCTTTTGATCTGTCTATTATCTATAAAACGTCCAATTCTTCCAATGCTAGAGAACAACTTCCATCTCGAGGGAAAACTGATAAGCATCCCTCAAAACGCGATGGATGGAATGGAACACCAGTGGTGGAATCGCGTTAGCTGATTTTTGATAGTTGACAGTAAATTTCTTATCTTTTTCACTGAATTTGACTGCCATATATCAACTATCAGCTTACACGATTCCACCATGGTGTTCCATCCCATCCATCGCGCTTTCGGGGATGCCGGATGCTTACAGTTTTCCTTCGAGCTTGACCTCAGACGAACATACGTACGTAGATGCGTTAACCGTTCTTCCCGAATGTGAACACTTTATCACACTCTGTCATCCCTTGTCATTGCAATATTCAAAAATTCAAGGCCAACGTACACCTACATAAGTCGCCGAGCGTCGCGTCGGTCGTTTGGCTTTAACCTTGGCGATATTTAAACAACACTTAGATATACTCATTTTTGGTATTTCTCTTTCACAAAAATCGCAGTTTACATGAGTGTTAGACGATTAATAATAAACAAAAAAAGATCGTTCTAGGAACAATTTATCTTGTTCTCCTCATGTTTTTATAATGTAACGGCAGTCTCCGGACGTTGTTTTTCGTTTTAAATATATTAAAGGGAAGACAAGTGGAAAATTTGTATTGTAAGAGCTCTTTGGCCAAGGAAATTAAACGTGTCAAAAAGAATTTGAAGAGAAAAAAATAATAATTAAAACCTTGGAGCTGTATGGAGACAAGATTTTCGCTAATTTTGGTACCAGTGTCCGGACACTTAAGAAAATGGATTAAGAAAACGAAAAACTCAATTTTGTTTCTTAGTTTATTGGAAGTTAATTATATTTTTATTGAAACAAACTCCATTTGATTACAAGTTCTCACAAAATCAACTATTCTCAGTATATTTTTCAATGGTCTGCCACTATTTTTTTGCTAAAAAAACAGCAGCGGCTGCTGCTTTAAACGACCCAAAACTTTTCCATTATACATATGATCGGGTTGAAACATCGAATGTGTATGTGAACAATGGTACTAATTCTGTACTTGTTTTTTGCAAATATTGTGTTTAGTTTCTCTCTTATTCCCTATAAAGTGCAAAATCGTCCAGGCATTGGAATCTCTCTGGAGACTGGTGCAGTTACCCTACATCAGTTCAGTGTTGCAGGCTTCGCTACTTTTTAGGCAGATTTTGGAAAAAAGAAACAAAAACTAGTTGACGTTGGAACATGTTACTATTACAAAATCAAATTCAGATAGAAAACAGGAGATTTATGCGCCATTTAAGCGACGAGTACTGAAGAAGTTTCAAAACCGTCCGGAGACTGATCCCGATTTTTTTTTTATAAATATTTCGTCTTAATTAACAATAACTAGGATTTAAATTATTTGGAATCCAAACAACCGTAACTTCCGATGCAGAAAATGGTTTCGTCTATACTCAACACTTAACAGGGAAAAAGATATTGAGTTTTAAATTGTAAATGTCCGGACATTCGATATTCTGTCCGGAGACTAGAACTATCGTCCGGAGACTCCGGAAATACGCCCTTTTTTAGTATTCATCAATTTAAACTAATCATAAGTTACTTTCAATTGACTTAAACACCAAACTACTGGGAAATATTTATAGAAAAATATTAAGATGTGAATGAAACACTAATAGAAAAAAAAATATTTGCATTGAAAGTAAAAAATAGTTATCTGGCCACAGACTAGTGCCGTTACCCTACATAAATGGTTACGATACCTATCTCTATTGCAAATTCGATTTTTTTTTTATTTCTAATAAGGCTAAGTTTCTAAATGAAAACACGTTTTAATTTGTTTACCTTGCATGTCAGTATCGATTAAGGCTTTAGGCAATAATAGTCAAACTAGTTCTTCTAAGTTAAGATTACATTTTATACAAGTGTACGTGTTCACAAGCCCTGATTAGAATACAAATTTTGGCTGATTCCGCTCCATAAAATTCATAGTCTGCTTACGACTGCGTGCTTTAAGTACATAAAAAAAGAAAAACAGCAATATAACGCAAGCAGTTTTAAGATTTACATTTACGCAACGGTTTAAAGATTTACTACAATTACCACAATAACAATAAATAATTATAACTGAAAACCTGGTATTATCACACAGATAAGAATATTAAATTTTCGTAGAAGCGAAATTAAAAAATTTCTTTATAGATAAAAGATACCTACTTAAAAATCAGCGTCTATAAAACCTGCGTTTCATTTAATAGTAGCACTTAGAACAGTGAAGATCATTCAAACGTAACATAAGAGAATTTGAAGAAAGAGAACCTACAATGAGTAATATCGAATATATTGAGTCAGAGAAGATTTGGCGAGCCCCTGAGCTTGACGTCGAGTGCTGCGGCCTTGGAGAGGCAATACTGGAAAATTTGAAGAAAACTGACCCTGAAAAAGTCTACGAAATACTTCACGACAGTGGGTCACATGTGACAGTCAAGGAAATCCATGACGAGACGATAACTGTTGCTCAAAATTTAATGAAACTTGGAGTGCAAGAGAACGATACTGTTGTGTTCTTCACATTTTTGAATTTGAAAATCACGCCCCTGACTTTTGCTTGCTACACAATCGGCGCTCCGGTGTGTTTCTTTGAAACTTATCTAGAAGAAGGTAAATTTTCTTAATTCTTACAGGATCAGAAGTGGGATTTTCTAAATATTTTTTTTCTTACAGAATTTGTTCCACAATACTTGGAAATGCTCGAACCATCTGTGATAATTTATGAAGAGAAATTCAAGTACATGGTTATGAAAGGTCTAAAATCAGCCAGTCTGTCGAACCTGAAACATGTCCTCAGCTTGGATGGAAATGGAAAGGATCAAAGGCTAGTCGATGAATTACTTTTCAAACCAACCGTCGACATTGAAAACTTTCAAATCCCAAAAATTCAAGACCCAAATGCTCATCCAGCGATTTTGGGTTTCACATCGGGTTCAACAGGACTGCCCAAAATTATAATTCACTCCCACTCAATCATGAGAGAGGGTGTCTATAGCCGTTGGGAGGCAGAGCCTGGAAGTGTGGTGATGATTCTCAGTGAGATCCGTTGGCTTTGCCAGGTGTCGATCATGATGCAGCCGGCCTTCTTGGATGTCAAACGTGTGTACAGTTCAACTCCACCGATGGATTTGACTGGCGAATTCGTAAGAGAAATTATTGACACAAACAAGGTCACTCATTACTTTGAGGTTCCAAGATTTTATATAACCGTGTTAGAAGCTGCAGAGCAGTCACAGGATCCATCAAGTTTGAGTTCATTGCGATTGACACTTCTTGGAGGTGAAAGCATTGGCAAGGCATTCGAAGCCTTTTTGAAAAAGATAACACCGAATTGTCAAATTGGAAGGTGCTACGGAATGACAGAAATGGCTGGTGCTATTGCCTCAACAGAATTAGCCAGCAACAAAAATGTCAACGGAGGTGTTTTGAGGAAAGGCTGCAGAGTAAAGATAATAGATAAGGACAAACAGCCGCTGGGCCCAAACCAAATGGGTTTGGTGTGTTTGAAGAGTTCAGCGCCATTTTTGGGATATTTGAAAAACAAAAAAGCGAACGATGAGACTTTCATTGATGGCGGTTGGCTGAATACTGGAGATTTGGGTATTGTCGATTCGGACAATCTTCTGAATATATTCACCCGAGAGAAGTATGTCCTCAGATTTGGTGATGGAAAAATTCTAATGCCAAGTGTTGTTGAGAATATTGTCAATAACTTCGACGGAGTGCATTCGTCGGCGTTAGTGGGACGACCAAGTGAGGACAGCAAACAGCAGGACTGTGGAACAGTTTTTGTGGTTTTGAAAAATAATTCGCACTCAATTTATATTGAGAATCATGTGAGTGTTTATTTGAGGAAGCATCTGACGTCAGAACAGTTGCAGATTGTGAAATACTTAAAAGTGATAGAAGACTTGCCGAAGACAACTTGTTTTAAGGTTGATCGCATGGCTCTCAAGGAGATGTTTGATGGAGGTTATAGAATATAAATTTTGTCTGATTATTTTGCTAAATATAATTATATTAAATTAAGAATTTGTTAACGATAAAAAATTACAAACTATACAAAGCATTTTCAATTTCTATTAAGGATGTGTTTAACTGCGACGAATTTATCAAGCATGTTGCTTCTTCAAGAGTTCGTAGAGAAAGTCAGATTTTCCTTAAAATAAATTAAAATAGACCTCCGCTTCTTTGGTTACATCAATTCTTCCCAGAAAGTTGTATAATAAGGTTTTGCTGAGTACAAAAAACATCTGTATTCGGTAAGGACACTCTACACATTCACTTTAGCTGAACTTCAAATATGTTGTCACCTCAGCCAACAGCAACCGAGACAGCAAAAGACTTTGATTCACCGGTGTAGTCAAAATTGCTATTAATGAGTTCTCAAGAATACTGAGTTGCAACGTGTTTTTTTCTCCGAGGCCAACGCAGGATGTATCTAAAGAGGATAGTTGACAGGACCTCTGTCAATATGTCTACCAGTAAGAGGAAGTCTATGTAACGAGTGAGAAAGCAAACTAACTTTTATACCCTTAGAGCCGATTTTTCAATCATCGAACAAAAATAAAAATAACAAACTGGCAAATAAACTTATCTGAGTATTCATCGGTCGCATAAATAAGAACGTTTTTCGTCAGATAAAGTCTGTCTCCAATATTTTGTTATTTGTCGAATAAACACTATCTGCTTGTATATCTGACGATTGACGATTGAAAAATTTTCTGTTCAGGTGCCTGATTTATTCGAGTATTGTTTGCTGGCTTACGATTGTGATTTAAGTATTCCTTTTTGTCAAACGGCAGCTGATCCCGTAGTGTGTATTGCTGGCTTCCTGTTTAGCAGACAACTGGCGATGACTCTTCCGGCCGCATGAAGATATAAACAAGTAAAACTCGAAATACTTCCTTCAGTCAGTAGCGAAAGACTAGAGAATAAACGTTGAGTGGGCTCGCGAGTTACATATTTGTATGGTGACCTCCCTCACTAAATACTTTACCTTAGATTATTGACCCTAAGACCATTTAACTTTCAGTCCAAATTCAAATGGTAATGCTGATCAGTAGGGCAACCAAAAATATGCTCTATAAAAACCATTTATAGCGCTTTAAATATGCTCTTAAAAGCCAATTATATGCTCTAAAAATATGCTCTAAAAAATTTTGAAATAGTAAAAAAATCTTAAATTTCGTGTTTTTTTATAGTTTATTGACTTGTCAAAAAAAAAAAAAAAAAAAACAGAGGTCAAAATATCTTTAGAGACAAATAAAAGAACAAATAAGAAAAACAAAACAAAAACATAAAAAGCTAAATAAATACCAAAAATCAAAAATCAAAATATAAACCAGAATAATTAAAAAAAAATATTTTTTAAAATTTTTGTTGCAATAAAGGAAAACAGTTTTACTTAAAAAAATTTTCTCTGAAAACATTACATCATCCGCCAGTTATACGTGCAAACTTTAATGCCATTATTTCATATGCAGTTTTTTTTTTTCTACGAATAAATGCTGCCATAATAAACAATTTGAGCCCCCTAATTTTTCCGAAATATCGAAAAATATCAAGTCACGTTTAATGCCACTTCATTAAAACAATTTTTTAACAACTCGTATTGCAGCTGATTCCTCTTCATGTAGTGTTTCGAAAAGGATTTCCACTTTTTTTAAAACATTTCTACACAGTAAACTGCTTCCCTCCAAGATACCCAATTAGTCGGAATCGTTTGCGAAGGAAATGGTATTTCCGGTACAATATCCTTGAATACCCTTATTCTTGACGGAGTGTTTAAAAACTTTTTTTCACGTTTGCGATGAAACTATCAACTTTTGGAAATTAACCTCGAAGTGTTTCACAAGTTCTATGGAGCCTGTGGGCCTCACAAGTGATATGCGTTACTTTTGGATAAAATACTTGAATAGCATCGCGAATTTTTCGAAAAAAAAGTTTTAAAAAAAATATTTACTCTAACATTTGCAACAAAAATTACAAATATTGATGAAATATGCCAAAATATGTATTTTAAAGCAAAATATGCAAAAATATGCATTTATAACAAAATATGCTAAAATATGCTCTAACGAATAGGGTCCAAAATGTTTGTTTTTTCATGAAACGTATTTCTATCTTGTCAATTGTCAAATTCGACGTTCCAAAAAAAACATGCTCGAGCATATTTTTGGTTGCCCTACTGATCAGTCATTCTTCAAAATTAATAATTAATTGCTGACTGATCAGTCAAGTTTCATATTACCGGAAACTTAAGGTTAATAATCAATAAGTATAAATGAAAATCAATAATATAATTTTAAGTCGTAAGAATCGCTTCAAGAAATAAAGATCAAAGACAAATTGGGTCTGTATTATTTAACTCGCGTGACGGACTCCTGTTCGCAGCATTATTTGAAGAAGAATAACTAGGAAATTACATATGTTTCGAAATCAGTCCAGCAATCAAAATTAAAGTTCAAGGAGAAGCCTTGCCTGAGTCGGAGATACACTTGGATGTTCGCACATGAAAAGAAAATACAAGCTTTCGTCCGGTTAAGAAGCTGTCGGCCGTTCACTAAGTACAGCACTTTGCTTCCAGCCGGCGTTTCTAAATCCTAGTTCACTGGCTTGGTATTCGGCAACGGAGAAATAAAAAACCTGATTTTATCTTCCTTACCTTTTACGACAGTTCACTTACCCTTATGAATTTTTGTGTTATGACATGATGTCAACTGTACGGAAGCAAATGAAAAATATAGAAATCTCATGCAAATCCGTTGAGAACTTACTACTTTTTTACGTGTGGAGTTTTTGGCACCAAATTTTGAGGGAATGTTTGAGTAGTGGTCTAGATGAGTTTAAGGTGTTTTGTACAAAATCGACCAAGCCGGTCATGATATATGGCCAAAAATGTGGACACCCTATTTTCGCTATAGAATCGTAAGCTATGCATTTGACTATGTGATGATCTTTAAATGATTTGTTTTGCACGAGCCCACAAGTGTCTTTGAGATTTTACTAGCTGACCCAGGGAACGCTGTTTTACCATATTAATGTTGGTCTGATTTATTTATAAGGCTTTTAGACATATAAGCAAAATCTTAAGACATTACTTCTTACGAATACAAATACGTAGTATGTAGTCGGTAGCGGATGGGTAGTGGTGTACAAAAGCTTAGGTCTATTATTTGTGGCAGTGGAGGATTTTTTTAACGCTTCGTTACACGATGACGGCGGCGGTAACGATCGGTTTTTATTTCATCTTTCACGGGTACTGCCTCTTGCGAATAACTGACAAAACTTCCAAGAGTATCAATCGGTCATGAAAAAGTGCTTCTCAACTTAGCCGTTCGGAATCAGTGTTAAATTGTAGATCCCCTCAATTCTTCACTTGCACCCAGAGAATTGTTGATGAGAATAAGCCAATTAGGCCTTGGCTGTCCCGCCACTCTATTTATTTATATAGTGCTAAGAGCACTAGTTAAGAGGATTCACGTTATACCATTTATGGGACATATACATAATGTATTTCACACATCATATTGTGCAGATATTTAACAGGGATACCTTAGGTTGTTCCAGACACGAATAGACAGGGTTGGAATACAAAGCCCAGCAATGGGTTTGTCATCAGTTGACATTTTTTGGTCTGCAAGAGATTTCTCAACTTGTCTTCGTATGATTTGGCCCAAATTACAAACTCATGAGCATATTTCTCCCTATCGACATTACATTGCAAGACATTCATCGTCCAAATAAACGCCATTTAATGAGACAAATACAACATTCCCTAAAATATACCGAATGTTTCTCATAATATGATTTGACATAAAATTAACATATTCCGCATGTGAACATTGAACAACATCAAAAAGCAACACGCATAATATCAATCTTAGGCTCTCACTACATTCAATATTCAAACATCATGATTGCGAATACGAGTTTACCAAATGTGCGACCAGACCATATAACAAATGTACCGGACGACTTTATGGAATAATAAAGCAATCAACTGTCTCGTTCGTGTCGCTGTATCCGCGCAACGCGTTTACCAAATCCACAATCGACCAACCTCTTACCGAAAAATAAATCCAAAGCAAATATATTCACACTTTTGCAACGACCGAAGTGTACAAACCTGGACACTGCGCATCTCATCATCATCTTTCAGCATATTTTGAAGTCTAACTTTTACAATATTGTCTCCAGAGTTTAGGGTTGCCATTTAGCTTAGTTTCAAAATCAGAAGCAAAGTGCGTAGAACAAATTTTTTATTACTTACATTTTCAGAAGTGGGATGTTTGAGTTGGTATCACTGTATTCAGCCTGCATCTAGGATTTGAAGAAAAGGCTAGCATAATTACTTGCTCATGGTGGCACTACAAGGCGAGCCGGGTCTCAATAAGGGTCTTAATCCAAATTGACTAGAGTTCTCTACCCTTTGTATGTTGCTTATCTCTTCCGGTTATTGAAGACTTATTCAGATGGAACAAAGTCCCACAGTTTTATTCTGCCTAAAAGTAGTCAACGGCAACTCTCAAGCATACTCAAAACGGACCAGCTCTACAACTCTACAAGACCTTACCTCTTGTCCTCTCGTTCAGAGGATATACAGCCCTCCTGACTTATCGTCTTTCACTATATCCCAGCTCCACCAACAGATCGTAGAGCAAAGCTCCTCCGGTTGTACGCGCGATTTATGAAACAATCTCTGGCAATGCATAAATAACGCGACAGCTAAATGTCTCACAGAATGTTTTCTAGTTGTCCGACGACTTGGCCGATGTATAAATAAAATCTACGACCAACCAACAACCAACGACCAGTGCTCTGCAACTTCAGGAGATGAGAATGGTCCCCGTCCGTCGTATATGAGCTACCTTCTGAACGAATGATGATGATGATTCCTGTTGGAGTTGGAGCTCCATCTCCATGTGACCATGGCCCTGGCAAAGAGACAGTCGTCACCGGACATATAAACAACAAGTATTTGTCGTTTTCAACCAAGTAATTCAATTATTGTGAAGCAGGAAGCGCGGACTAGTTCGAGTTATTCGAATCCGATTTCGATCCGAGTTCGATTCCAAATGCAAGAAGTTGATGGAGAACACTCGTTCGCGCTCTAGATCTCTGGACATTGAATTTTATAGAGATGCTCGGAAAGCGGATGAATTGACTCTGGCGATTGATTGTACGAGTATACTTTTGGTTGGTCCAGTTTGTGTTTTTTTTTTTTTTTTAGCATGCTTAAGTGATCGGATGTGAATGGCGATTTCGTTGGTCTTATGTGTATGTCACACATTTCATCGGCTTCCTTTTATCTTTATTTTTTGTGTGGTTGGGTTATCCATTGGATTTAGTTTTTGCTTGGTTTTTGAGACAGTTTAAGGAATAATTTAAGCCCGGTTACGATGAAGGAATACAAGATTAATAAGGACAATAAAATATAATTCGAAAATGAACAGAAATACTTTTCACCGGTTTGAGCGTTTGGAGTCTTAAAAATGTGTTTTTCTTGCATTAAATATTTATGAATTTTTTTTCTGTTTTAGTAAGGTGGTTAGTACTTTTTTTTCATTAAAACTCAGCAGCTTAATCAGCTGAACCATTTGTGGTGTTCCCTGTTATCAAAGGCTGGAGTACCTATCCTCAGGGGATCCAGGGTCTACTTCGGGAGGAGCAATAAATCTAAGTTGGGTCCAATGGAATGAAAAGATTCAAAATTTAAAGTTTCGTTCATTATCTTAGTATTGTATTGTTTTTTGAAAATATGTACGGCTGTACGGCTCGTAACTTCGAGTGTTTCTCGGCGCGGCGTATGTGTGCATCCATTAGAGTTTTCCTAGTGTATCAATGGAGCCTTTTCCGGCTTTCAGCAGCTTGGTAACCGGTTCTCAACAAACCTTCCTTTAAACTGGATTATCAACGGAGTTTCTTCCGTCGTCCAACGAGAGTATACTTCGACCGAATGATCGGTGAGGTTTAAGAAGGCATGGAGTGTTACCACTTCTCAACCTGTTGTTGTCGTCGATGGCTGGCTCCCTTAAGCACATTTTCTACGAAAACTGGTTGTGAACTTTATTTAGTTGAGTTGTAAGAATTCATACAAAACTCTTGCTCATAAAATCTATGTTTGTAGTAGATGTAAATTATATTTTGAGAAAATTATTTGAAAATCTGGTAAAGAACCGTTACTTTAACAACCGCACCCGACACACGATAAGTCAAGATACCCAACGTGACCCGCCAGACTATTTTGTTACGTCGACAACCAACATCGTATTGTAATGAAGTCAGCCAGTAACAACGAGCAGCCAGTTTTCACCAGATGCACAGAACAAAATTACATTTCGTTACATATAACTCACACCGTGTTTCTAAACAAAACTTATGAAGTAGAACTGGAAATTCAGCAGTAATTCGGACTTCGGAGTTCATATCTACCGTATTAAACATATCAAATATCGAGTATCCTGACGATTCCCACATTTGCTAGTTTCATTGGGAGAAAGCAGTTGGGATATTTTTACCGAAATTTATTATTAGCTCCTTCAGAGTTTGGCCGCGCGTCGCGCCGTTTGCATACCCTTTGCTCCTTGTGAGCTGGCCATTTATTTGAATTTCTGAAACCTAAAATACCCTTATACAGAGGATAGGGGTCTTTCAGAATAGGTATACCTAGACCTACAACCTACTCCTTCAGAGTTTGGTCATACTTCATACAGTGAATACCCACTCTTGCAGAGATGTGGTCTTTATCCGCGGCTTCGCCCACATACAATGCAAAATTCAAATAAATATATCCCATAAAACCGTACATTTTATCGGGATAAAAAGTAGCCTATGTTAATTTTAATACCTCCAAGAATTTATTGAACATACATACTGAGTGCGTCAAGGATGAAAGTAATCCTTGGGCGGCCTGTTACTGATTCTTCACGTGATACATTTCAAAGTTCGTGCAGGTTTTTTTTTCAAAAATTAGGGTTTTTTTATGAATAAAGAATGGAACTCGACTGAATACACCTCGGGATCGTTTGCAGGTCGATTCGTTGAACCCAATCTTCAGATGAACGATGACGACTGACCCATTTCTTGGGATAACACGTTCCTCAAACTTACCCTTAAATCGATGTAAGAATGCTGTCTGGCATATGGCACCAGCACCATCCTGTTGAAACTACATAGTCCAAGTCAACATCCACAATTTCTAGAGACAAGAAGTCCGAAGTCATCTATCGCAACAGCGAACACGGTAACTTTTTTGACGACATTATTCAGTAGGCTTCAGCTCTTTACACACGACTACAAGGCACTACGATATTGACGTCTCTTCTGTCACACTGACACTATAATGTATCGCCAACAACAGTAGTGTTTTCCGCAGAACGAACTGCGTGAGGATTCACAGAAGTTTTCGCATTTCCTACAGACCCGGCTTGTCAAAATTTCGTTACATTTCATCCGATTGTGGGCGCACATTTGGTTGTTAATCTTGAGCTAGAAATCACGAAGTATAAGCAATTCGTTAACGGCTTCAACAATTTTGTAGCACACTGAAACAAAGAAATGCCAGTTATGCTGGGCCAGAAACTTGATGTTAAGGTGTGACACACAATAATAAACTTCATGCAATGCAATTTTCGTTGGACCATTCTTTAGAATGAAATAGAGCCAGAACTCAGGGTCAGGACCGTACCAAGAGCGTAATTGCAAACGATTCCTTCCAAACATGACATAGTATCTAATCCACTCTATGCCTCTATGGTAGGTTGAAGCCGTCAGAATTAAACAAAAATAAAACAACAATTATTAGTGTGATACCTAACTGATAATAATCATAGAATTAAGCCGTTTATCATTTTACTAGAACTCTTGACGACCTTACTGAAAAAGGGAGCGTTTACAAAACTCCCCCTAAGTCAGAGGTCAGGGCCTTAGAACTTGTTGCTTACAAATGCAAAATCCAAACAGAACCCTAAGCCAAAACATTGTACCCAAACATATTTCTTGTTGCGTCATACTCAAATGATATCATTTAAAAGGTAAAACCACAGATAATAAATTTATACAGATGTCTCACCCTTATGGCGAGAAATGATATATGAAACTGAAAGCTACCAAAAAAAAAGCTTTTTCCAAAAGCTTTAACGCATTCACTTAATGCATTAAAAATCTATTTTCGCTCGCCTCATTGCCCATAAATGAATATTTAGGCAAGGAAAAAAGCTTCTGAAAGCTCTTTGTCAGTTAAGGCGTTGTCAGTTAAGAGCAAAATATGTTTCATTTATTATCTGTGGTAAAACGTTTGATGATTTAATCAATACGGTATCGATAAGCCACAAGTAGTAACATCCGGAATGGCCAAATGAGTGTCCAAAATATTTCCTTTTGCTCAAACACTTCAAAATTTCTAAATATAAATAGAACAATAATAATATTTTCCATTACCTACTTCTATTCTTATCACTTTGAATTGTAAACGTTTAAGATCATCGCTTAAAGTGGATTGATATCGATGATCAATTTGGCAAATTTAAGCTGTTATTAAGATAAGGCATTCATTTGTGAGCATTCTACTTTTGGGAAGCAACTCAAGGGTAAACGTTTACTTTGTGATGTTGACCAATTCTTCAATAGATTTGTTGTTTGCGATTTGCGTAGGCAGGGAGGAGTCTATCGATTTTTATTTGTGGACGAATATATCGATTATTATGGAAAATTTTTAGTGCGAATTGGGTATAACAAGGTTGTTGACAAACGATTCGCAATGTTTTAATTTTAATTTTTTAATTGATCAGATAAGAAATGTTTTAATTGACCACCTGCGGAATAACGCTGTAGAATACTTAGTTTAGATCTGGTGATGATATGAAGGTGACTTTGCTGACAACAGCGCGGCGGTGGTAGGTATTTCCGATAACGGGGGCGTAAAACTAAAAGCAGCAGTATTCAGAATGGCAAAACGCAGTTGAAGAGGAGGTAAAATGGGTGGATGAAAATCAGACTTGGTATATCATCATAAACCGGAATCTTGTCAAAACGGCAGCGTTGGTTTCAATGGGTTTTGAAAATCAAAGCAATGCGCTGGTAGCTATTTACGTAATAACATAGTGCAGTTCGACGAGAAGACGGCATTTTTAAATGGAAGCTTAGATGAAACTATTTTTATGAAAGTTCCAGATCAAGTGGACCATCAGAAAGGTCAAGTACCTATGTCGGTTTAACACTTCTGCCTAATGTTAGACAAAAACATAACATAGGAATACCACTTGCTACACGCAAATATCTTCTCAAACAATATGCTCTAGAATCAACCAATGCTAGATGGTCACAGGGTACCACCTGCCTTGCAACCAAGCAAATATGGCCAAGCATAGACTTAAAACGGTCAAAAGGCTTGATATCCCTGAGCAGACAAAATATAAGCTCTACAATTGGAGTAGTAACAGGACACTGCCTCATAGGAAGACATGCTCTGAGGCTAGGGGTCTACACAAATGACTTCTGTAGAAGCTGCATGGACGAGGAGGAAGAGGAAACAGTCCAACACCTTCTATGTACATGTCCAGCACTCTCCATTAGAAGGAATAACTTTCTCGGTAATCCCTTCTTCGATAATACCAGCGAACTGGCAACGATCGACACAAAGTGTCTCTCTAACTTCATTAAAAGCACGAATTGGTTTGTTTAAGTTCATTACTCTCCCATGAGTATTTTGTGGTATCACAACGGATCCTTGAGGTCTAAGTGTGTCAACAACAACTAGACAGCCACTACAACCTAACCTAACCTATGTCGGTTTAAGAAAAGCCTCTATGGCCTAAACTCGTGACTTTCATAAAAGATTGTAACATCGAGCAACTGCAATCGGACCATTGTGTATTCGTCGGAGATAAGGAAATCCTATTTGCTCTACAAGACGACAACATCAAAACCTATGTCAACGCAAAGTCGGATGTTCGGTTTGTTTTTCATTGAGTCAATGTTGTCAAGCATGTTCGTCCAAGTGAACCCCCCTAATGAAAACCTGTATTACATTCGGCCTTGCTGTAAGGTCTGAACAGTTATAGCAAATATTTATCTGTCAAAGTAAATATTTTCACGGCATATCTCCTCACCACATGTTCAATCAAATAGATTTGTTTGTTTTGTTCTTTACAAACAAAGCAAGTGATAATCGTATTCGACTTTTGATCTTAAAGACAAGCAAATGTGTTGTGGAATTTTCCCCTAATTCTTAATTTTTTAATTAACAAATTATTAACAAAGTGATTTCTAATATATAACATCTTCCCACTTTTATTTTGTCAATAAATTGCAATTATTTATTAAAAACATTCAAATATATCTAAATAACTATTAAAATTTCATTTTACAAAAGGAATTATAAAACAAATGTTTATTTATACAACGAACTTTTGTGACACAAAGATAGGAAATTAGAAAAACTGAAAGCGGAACAAGATAGCATACTTTGAGGAGCTTGTAAAAATGCTTGTCTATTCAGAGCAATTGATAAACAATAAAAAGTCTGCAATGGGAAACCAAAAATCAGTAGAGTGCAATGCAATGCGTAGTGCATTGGCTTCCCAACTGGCTGGTCTAGGTTCAAATCCAATGATGTGAACTTAAAAAGTTTTTCGATTAAAATGAAAAATAACTAGACAAGCACCACTATTAAAGGAGTCTGATGATCAGCTTGGCACCCGTGAAATAGCTATAACTCCAGCCAAACAAAGGAAATGACGGAAAAATACATTGGTGGAACCACCTCTAAGTTGTTATCGTTGTTCAAATACATAAATACATAAATATATTTGTGATATTTTCTGACACCAAACAAAATAGCAAGAGCTTCTCGATGTTATTGAAAATAATTGTTCTGATGGTGAAAGAGTAATTGATGCAAATAAAACAGGTTTTTCAAAGCCATTTACTATATGCAAAAGCACAGCTCCCACACCATATGGGCTTGCATCACATGTAAGAACGATCGGCTTACCTATTTGGATCGTACGGCAGAGTTGGGCAAAATTTATTCGAATAATCATTCGAATAATAAATAATCATTTTATTCGTTATTCACGAATAATGAATAATTTCATTTATTCGAAGAAAATTTATTCGAATGACGAATAAATTATTTTATTCATTATTCGAATAACGAATAAACGAATAACGAATAAAATAAACACAAGAAATTTGGTAGAACAAATAATATTTAAATTTTTTTTTTTTTATTAAAAGTTATTTACATAGTTATTGGTTAAAGCTCCTAAGATTGGACTTCTTCACTTGTCTTTGTTTAAACATATTGGCAAGTTTATCATGGTAGCGTATGAAAAAACTTTTTCGACAGATGCAGATGAAGGCAATGATGTATTGTCCCTTTCCCTTCTGGATAGCAATCCAAGACTTTCAGCCTACGGTTTGGGAATCCTTTGATTTTTACAACTTAAGGTTCACACTTTGTACATTTCATCACAATGTTTTAACCACTAGAATATAAAGAGTCGTACTTAAAAAAATGTTCCATTCAACAAAGTCAATGTCGTTTTTGCACAGATTTGATTAACAGACACATTTGTAGCACATTCATTAGAAATTGTTAAGATGTTCGAAATGTTTGGATTTCATAGAGATATATCAATATCAGTGCCCAATTTTCATTTCCAAATCCATAACTTCATTTAAGGCTCACTCATTTAAAAAAATCAAAAGTACACCACAACACAACTTTCATTAATAATGGTACCAACTGCGATATATTCAATATATTAGAATAAAATATTACTAGATTTTTTTAAATTTAATCACTTCCCAGGATACTTCAGGGGATGGGTTGAAGGCGTTTTGCATTGGGTTGGAAGGTGCAATTGCTAGGTAGAATTGGTAGAATTCGTTCAAAAAAAATTTCTGAGCAATAAAGAATGAATGAAGGAATTCGAGCGTCTAATTCCAAAGGAAACGTAAATAAAAAAAAAATTAAGATAAACAGACAAAGAAAGAAGGAATAAAGTCAATTTTATTCGTTATTCAGAATAACGAATGAAATTACGAATAAATTACGAATAACGAATAAAATCACGAATAATTTATTCGTGAATAAATTAGTTGCGAATAATTTTTTATTCGAATAATTATTCGAATAACAATTTATTCGAATAATGCCCAACTCTGTCGTACGGTGATTAGCTTCTTTGAATTTTGAAAACACTCGACTTTTTTACTCCACACAAATTTGGTATCTTCTCTGAAAAGTTGGTATAAATCATGCAATTCACTTGCAGCGTTGCTTATAAACTTAAAGCATTCCCAAATAAAACTGTAAGTAGTTCCTGATCATTTTTTGGGACAGGGGCTTCATAAACGACTCTAAGTTTATTCGGATTTGGAAAAATTCCTTTTTCACTTATTAAATGCCCTAAATAAATGATACTTTTTTTGAAAGAATTTGCATTTATCAACATTAATTTTTATATTAAAATTATTAAGTTTTGTTAAGACTTCAAACAAGGTCTTTTTACAATCTAGATAGTCTTGACCTCCAATAAGGATATCGTCAAGATAGCAAGATGCATTTCTCGTGTTTAATAAAACTTGGTCCATCACTGACTGAAAAATGGATGGCGCACTAGATATACCAAAAGGTAATCTGGTATTCTGATACAATCCTTTGTGCGTGTTTATTGTGACGTATTCTTTAGACTTTTCGCATAATTTAAGTTATGTTGGTAAGCACCAGACAGGTCAATTACACGAAACAACTTGCAAATTGCAAGGATTGCAAAAATATTGTCTATTTTGGGAAGTGGATAATGTTCAGTTTTGATATAAGGGTTTATAGTCACTTTTGCATCTATGCAAATACGAATACCTTTATTTGGTTTTGACACAATGACAATCGGTGATGCAAATCTACTAAACCTCACTGGTTCCAAAATTTTCATATCACACAATCGTTTAAGTTCGTCTTCCTTATCACGCAATTTATAAGGCACTGAATAAGCACTATGGAATATTGGTTGACACTCTAACTCAAGCACAATTTCTGCCGTAAAATTTGCTATAGTAGGTATTTCCTAAAGAATGGTCTAGTCAAGGGAATATATCTGGAAACTCTTGCCAATTATATCTTAGCTGTTTTCAATTTGAACATTTTTAAACAATTATCTTTAACATCAACATCAGAAGAAAATAACTTACGCCAAATTCGAAAAATGACATCTAGCCAATCTCGACCAAACAAAGGCCTTACATTCTTTTCACTGTGAATGACAATTAATTCAAGTTTGTTTACACTTGAAACATTCGGCAAACACACTGCTACCTTAATCTTCCCAGCACACTTAATAATTTTACCTGTGACTGATAACAATGTTTGATTAGTTTTAATTAGTTCAATATTACTAAATTTAGACCTATACTCATCTTCACAAATTACAGAAGAACAAGCTCCAGAATCGACTTCCATTATGACAGGAACACCCTCAATGACAACTTCAACAGTGGCGGCTTTACTTATTTCATTGATTGATTGTGTAGAAATAATATTTACATAATCCTTGGCCTCTGACAATTCGGCAATAAACTTGCGACTTCCTTGCTGATCGCTGCTTTGACGGCATTTGGTCTACACGTGACCAAATTTATGACACTTAAAACACTCCCACTGGCGTGCTGGACAACTTTGCGGACTATGCATTCTGCCGCAACGATAACACTCTTGATTGTACTTTGACGATGATGCTGTTGGTAAAGGATCTTGACGACGACGATTCTGACTATTACTCCGACTACAATTTTGATTTTTTTTTAAAACAGCTTTATTATTATTTGACTGCGTAGCTCTTGGGGCTTTTCTTCCTGGACGAACTGCAAATGTGTTTATGATTTCACATTTCGATTCTATCATTTGGTTTTGATTTTCTGCCATCTCCCAATGAATGGTAATTTCGCATGCTGGTTTAAAAGTAAGTTTTGACTCCTTGAGAAATTTTGAGCGCAGACTGTTGTCACGAACTCCACAAACAAATTTATCACGTAACGCTCTTTGTAGATAAATCTCCAAAATTACACTTTTGTGTTAAAGCTTTTAATTTCACTATAATACTCTACGATTTGCATGTTATCTTGATTAACTTTATAGAATTTGTATGACTCAGATATTTCGTTAACAGCGGGCTCAAAATAATTGGTTAGAATTTGAACTAACACATCGTATGACTTTCCTGATGGATCATCTGGAACACACATTTTTCTTAGCACAGAAAATGCATCGGGACCAATATACGTTAAGAACAGCGGTACTTTTTTTGCTTGTTGTATTTCATTTGCGATAAAAAATTGCTTCAATCACATTTCATATTCAACAAAATCATTTCCCATGACATATGGGTCGATGTGGCCAATTATCGAAGACATTTTTATTGGAGTTCCTTTATTGATTTTATTTACTTGAGTCTTTTCGTCTTTTTTTGAGGATTCAGACTCTGACATTTGGCAAGGCCAAGATTTTACCCAAACTTGATACAAGTCCAGACGACGCACGCGATGTTAACCTTTTGATTCCATCGAGTAAAAGATGGCAGAACGAAAAGACGACGCACAGTCAGCCTGAAGGTTTTTTGTGGGCCAAGTACTGGCCCTTAAGAACTTGAAGCCCAAACATTTAAAAAAAAAATATTTTTTGTTTGATCTCTATTAATACAAAAAAAAATTGCTATTCACAGTTTTACAAAACAAAGCGTTTATTAGTGATCTGTGCTTAGGCTTGTGAACATCACTCAGTGAAAGAGAGCAAATTGAAACAATGTCAAATATTGAATATATTGAGTCAGAGAAATATTGGCGCGCCCCTGACGCTAACTTTAAAAACTGCGGCCTTGGTCAAGAAATCCTTGAAAACCTCAAAAACAGTAATCCAGAAAAGGCGTATGAAATACTACACGATACTGGGACACGCGTAACAGTGAAGGAAATCCACGATCAGACCATAACTGTTGCACACAATTTATTAAACCTGGGAGTGAACAAAGGTGACACAGTTGTGTTCTTCTCATTTTTGAACTTGAAAATAACACCTCTGACATTTGCTTGCTACATAATCGGGGCCCCGGTGTGTTTCTTCGAAACTTATTTGGATGAAGGTAAAATATCAAAATTCTTACAATATCAGAAGTGAGATAATATATATATATATATTTTTTTCTTAGAGTTGATGCCGGAATATTTGGAAAAGCTTGACCCCGCTGTGCTCATTTATGAAAATAAATACAAGTCTATGTTAGACAAAGCCATCAAGTCAGCTAAGCTGTCGAATCTTAAACATCTCCTTAGCCTGGACGGAATTGGAAAGAGTGAAATTTTGGTGGAAGAGTTACTTTTCAAGCCAATCGTTGAAATTGAAAATTTTGAAGTTCCCGACATTAGTAATCCAAAAGCTGAAACAGCTGTTCTTGCCTTCACATCCGGCACAACGGGGAGTCCAAAAATTGTTATCATTTCTCACGAGCTGATGAAATGTGGAATTAGTTCGGCTTTTCGGTCAACTCCCGGTGATGTTTTAATGGTCCTGAGTGAGTTGCGCTGGCTGTGTCAAGTCTACAGTATGTTGCAACCGGCCTTCTTTGATGTCATCCGAGTTTACAGTTCAACGTCACCAGCAGATTTGACGGGGGAGTTCATTGTAGAGATGATCAATTGCCATAAAGTTACCCGCTACTTTGAGATTCCAAGAGTCTGTCAAAATGTCTTGGAAGCTTGTGAAAGTAATCGAAAGGCATTGAGCTCATTGCAATTCGTTTTCCTTGGAGGTGATAATATCAGTGATTCATTGATAGCTTCTTTTTCAAAGATTATTCCGAGTTGTAAGCTTGGAAACAGCTATGGATTGACGGATGTTGCGGGCCCCGTTGCTTTTGCACTTTTAAGCCCAGGAACACCAGTGAAAGGAGGCACATTGAGAGACGGTATGATGGTGAAAATAATTGATGGGAACAATAAACCTCTGGGGCCAATTGAAATAGGAACAATTTGCCTCAAGTCTTCAACACCATTTTTGGGTTATTTGAAAAACGACAAGGCTAACAATGATTCGTTCATAGAAGACGGTTGGTTCAATACTGGTGATTTGGGAATGGTTGATTCGAAGAATCTCTTGCATGCAGTCAACCGCGATAAGTACTGTCTGAAATATGCAAATGGAAGGATTCTTTTACCTAATGCAATTGAGAACACTGTAGGAATGCTAGAAGGGGTAGATTCGGTGGCCTTGGTTGGAAGACCGAATGAAAAAATGTCGAATGAAGATTGCGGAACGATTTTTGTGGTTGCAAGGAATGATGTTGGTGCAAATAGATTTGAGAGTGAATTGAGAAATTATTTGAGGAAGGCCTTAACTACAGAAGAATTGGAGATAGTGAAGTATTTTAAAGTGATCGACATGCTACCGAGAACGACTTGTTTCAAAGTTGACAGAATGGCACTGAAAAAAATGTGTGCTGGTGAAAAGAGAATCTTAGAATAAATTTTTTTCATTGTTTTCAATTTTCATAGGTTATAATGTATGATTAAAAAATGGTTGAATAAATTAGTTAGCAATCTTTTCTTTTGTCTGCAAGAACATCTCATGAAAACCCCTGTGATTCATGTCAATAAACAAACCTCCACATCCACATACATATTTCGTTCACATCATATCACAGGACTTGACGATTGCTCTCTGTCCTTGCCCCACAAAATTTCATGCCATGGGAAGCACATTTTTTAAGCGCTTATGCGAATATTATACGCTCCAGGGGCACTTTTTGCACCCACCTCGTCATTGTAAAGCCAGTGGTCGGTCGATCCTTTGGCGAAATCCGCCGACAAACGAATTATAAACGCGCGGACTCACAAAACATCATGTTTCCACAAGAAGGATTTGAGAAATAGTTATATATCTACGGCAAAGCCATTGGCATTATTTTATAACGCGTTGCAGTTCCATCAGTTGATGATCTCTTTGCCTCACTCGAGAGTCATCCATCGGAAACGTCGCCGATACGTCCCATTTTATGCACTCTGCCACTGATATGATGCGGCAACGGATGGCCGGCATGCAGTGCGAGTAACAATGACGTTCGTTGGTTGGATGGTGGACGATGACGATGATGATGATGACGATGATGATGGCAACAGACTGCATCATGGTATATCTTTAGCTACGATGTCCACTTTCGGTTAGCACTAAAATATATTAAACAATGACACCAGCTATAGCAATCACGAAATCTTGGGAGCTGGATCATGTTGTAACAACACTGTCAGAAATCATAGGCGTGGATTGGTTCTAAGATATTTATTGGCAGGTGAGGTCCTGATAGAAATCAGTATGTTTTTGGTGAGCAATAACTCTTTAGGACCGAATGAGGAACTTAGAGGGCTAAATCTAGACAGGAACTTTTTCAGAGCCCTCTCCACTCAAAGTGTTCCATACCAATTCCCAACTAAGATCCTGCAACATTGCAACTTTTCTATTTTTTCCGTAACCAGAAACTTAAATTTTGAGTACCTAATTACTTAGTTGCAACCTGTAACTCACCGTACTTGGGGATGATATGGGTCCGACTCGCTGTACTCTTTTATATGCTATGCTTTCAACTAGACATTCGCATTCTATAGGTATACGGGTTTTAAAGCAGCTGTCGGTGAACATTGTTCTTGATTCGCATTGATATGGGAAACGTTAATAGTTCCACATTCGTGTTGTACGGTTAAAGAACGAAGCTCTATGCTTGGAGGAATGCAGAACTACGTTTTGAATTCTGTTCAAGAGGCCTAGCTACGTTACTAGATGGGTGGGAGTTGTACTCAAGTCTTGGACGGATGTAAGCTTTATACCGTCCTAGAAAACAAAGACCATTTTATGATTCTGTCAAGGTGAGAATCAAACAACTTTTGTTGCTTTGAAGATTCCGATGGTTTTGAGTCTAAAATCGAACATGAAAAGCACAAACGCCAAAGCAAACGAGTGGATTAGTAGATCATTTTCAAAAACTGAGAAAAAGTGATAGATATAATACGGATCCCTGTGGGACACCAGCCATAAAAATGATTAAAAGTCTTGAAACCAAATTTCGTACCGTGTACGATTGCCATTGATCCAGTTGAATGACATAAAAATTTACGACAAAAATCTTCACCAAAGCAAACACATGCTCCACATACTTGCCGGACATTTATAGCAGATAACTTCTTAGGGTACCATAAATAAAACATAATCCTCGCGCGGCTTCGGACCTTAAACTTTTTCACCAACAAATAATCTGCTGCAGAAAAATAAACAAGCCGTGGAAAAAAGTCACCGCTTGCCGCAACAAAATGAACAACAAAAGCAAATGCGAGCAAAAAAAAAATTGTTTGACTAAAAGCAAAACTGGTCCGATGATGGTTTCTTCGATTGATGGTGGACCGTTTTCAATCTTGTGGCATAATTTTCTACTATTGGCCGTGATATTAGTTGGTACAGTGGTTACGGTTGCGGAGGAGGTGGCTGCCTGGATGAATGGTGCCGCCGCTACTGCTGCTGTTTGTTTTGGGCGATTTTCTTGTACAACAAATCGTTGCAGAGACCAGAGAGAGAACTGCATCATCTGAGAATGCGATACTTCATAATAATTTCTAATCAGCAAAAAATTCCATCAGTCTCTCGAATTCTTTATCGAAACAGTGCTCCCTCTGCTAAGCCCTTGTGGCCCTGTCACTGGGGTGAGCAAGTTTGTTTTTGCTTAGGTACTCAGATTTCATATGTGTGTTGTCGTTGTGATGGGGGCCGGACGAAAAAAATTGTCCTTTGTGTATTATATTCAATTAAGGACAAACATTGTTCGGGGGCAGAGGGATATAAGAGACAATCTGAATTACAGTTGAACTCTAATTAAGAGCACCGTAAACCTTTTTTAAGTACGCTTGCCGACAACGTCGATGATGACTATGAGGACAACAACGACGCGACGAGGACGGACGCTGGTCGTCGTTCGTCCTCCACTCGATGACCGATGGTGATTGTGCTATGGCAGTGCGAAGGGGTAAAATAAGCCGCTCTCATCTTCTAGTCGTAAACGGCCGTCAACCCTTTTGTTTTGGTTTATGACATTGATGACACTGTACGGATGTCCTTAATTGACGAACTCTGCTTCATCACAAGGCACGCAAGCCAGCACCAATGGGGTATTGGGTTACACACATTTTTATGAACTCTTCTGTGCTGTGCGTAAACGAGATTGAAGGGTCATATTTAACATTAAAACAACAATAACAACATCGCATTAAAAATTCCATAAGCAGGAGGAGGCAGATGATAAGTTTTGTATAATGACTTTATGGCAGGGCTGGAGAACAGTTTGCCAAGAGGAGATTAATAGTTAAGTGCAGCATAAGTGTTAGCTTAATGTGTCATTACTTTTTGGGCTAAATAGAAAAGTGAAATAAAAAATTAAGAGAAAGGCGTATAGGTACTTATAGCTTTAAAAGAAATAAACACATACTTACACGAATTTTAATATCTTTACGGCACTACATTTTGACCTCTTTTAAAATTTATTTATGAGAGATCCGGTTCTTCATCTTACTTCGACACTTCACTAATGATGGTCGAGCATTCTACGAGCTTCTTGACAATACTCGTACTTTTGGACAAATATCTTCAAACGATATTTAGGTTGTACTTGGACATTGTAATACGAAGCTTGAACAGAAAGGCCTAGTTGACGCCACCGTAGAAAAAAGCAAAAAGAATGAAGAGCAAATCGCTCCATTTATCAAGCAGGAATGTAATTTTATTAAAACCAGAGGTACGGAATTTTTGAACCCCGTACCCCAAAAGACTCGGAGGCCAAGCTATTTTCATACACGCGTAGGCGTTGCGATAGGTCAAGCTCTCAGAGATCGGAGATAATGCCATTAGAAATCTAAGCAACTCTCCCCGAAGCTAATAACCCCATAAACGGAGCTTGGTCTCGCCGCCACCAGGGTTTAAAGTAACTCCACATAACTTTGGCCATTGGGGAGAGGTATAGTTGAGCTTTTTTTGTTCATATGCTGAGGTCTGGAATAGAACAGGATTCAGGTACCTATAGAAATGTCCACATCTACCATACCCGATCTACGACAACTATTTCAACTGCAACAGCTACTAAAAGAGGCACCGCTTCCATGATCTTGTCTAGGTACCGTACTTTATGAACATTTACAGTTATTCCACATAAAACTGATATAACATTATAACTTTGGCTTCAAACAAGAAAAAACCGAGATCGATCAAGTTTTCAGCCTACGACAGATTGCGACGAAGCGTCACTCTTCACGCCCTACTTCCCTGGCCAACCAGACATCAAAATAAAAAGAATAAAAAAATGTTATTCAGTGCACCCGGACTGTCAAACAGCCAGCAGCCATACCGCCCGGACTATAAATTATCTCACTTATATGCAGATGACCTCAACCAAGACTGTAGGTATCGCATATTTTTAGAATTTAAGTTTTTCTGACTTTTTATAATTCACAACTAGTTTTTACTCAAAAGTTGAAAAGAAGAAGTGAAATCAAGTAGGAAAATGTAGAAACTTCTTCCTACAATACCTGTAGTAGTTCTTCCATCACTACAAGTTGATAAGCAACTAGTTATGGTACTAAGGGCAGTTAATAGGATTGTTCCTAATTTTGACCGAATGTTATTTAGCGTTCACCTCCTTCTGAGAATCCCCTCAAACTGGGGCCATGGCGATATGCTAGATAACCTTCTTCAGAGATTCCCCTTCACTCCGAGACCGTGGTGCTATTGTACTAACTGTATAAAAGGTTATTAGTATATAAGAGTTTTTGTTAAAAATGATATGAAACACAAAACTTTTGCGAACACTAGGAAAGAATCGCGAAGCAATCGCTTCCGAGACAACTGAGATAAACGGAGTGAGATCTCCTCTATTTACTCAGACCACGAACCTCGTTTCCTCTTTATACCTCTTTCGAAGAACATAACATCAACCAGTACGACCAGCGCAAGTTCAATTACGAATACCTACGTCAACTCTTACCCCTATTTTAAGGCAGCATATTAAAGTGTCTACAGATATTAAGTGTATAAGTCCGTGCATCTACGCAGAATGATCTGGGATGGTTTTGACTTTGAAGTAGTTACGAACTTTTTCAGCACACTAGTGCTGAAGTAGCTGGAAGAATCACTTTTTGCCAACTTGTGCGGCTTTGGAGTCTTAGATATTTTCACCCCAGTATGTACGATGCAGACACAAATACGCAAACATACCTAAGCCTAGGAGAAGGCGTTAAGAGGTTTCGAGTTGAAAATTATGGATATTGATTCTATTTGTCAGGATATTAGAACCAAAGATATCTATTAACTGAAGCAACAATCTGTAGTGCCCGTGGCGTAGTGGTGATGTGTGTTTGGCTGTTGCACAGAACGTTGTGGGGTCGAATCCTACTCGTACCCATAATGTTTTTATTTCATCTTTCAAGGGCACTGCCTCTTGCGATGAACTGACAACACTTCCAAGAGTATCAATCTGTCATGAAAAAGTGCTTCTCAACTTTGCCGTTCGGAATCGGCGTTAAATTGTAGGTCGCCTCAATTCTCCACACGCACTCAGAAAATTGTTGATGAGTATAAGCCACTTAGGCCTTGGTTCTTCATGAGCTGTCGCACCACTCTATTTATTTATTTTTTAAGAGTCTGTACGGAAGACTTAAGGTTCAACAGTACGTGACACGGCCGCAAGGTAGGTGGAAGAAATCGGCGGCGGTGTAGGTAGATAACTCCATGTGTTGTCCTAACCTTACGCAAGAATTCTTTCTCAAGTTGGAATAATTTGGCACTTTCTGGACCTGTCCTGTCTGCATAGAGAAGCATCCCCAATTTCCAATTAGGGTAATTGCGGGATAGATGCCGCGGTTTTTGAAAAATAAATTTTTAGACTATGTTAACTATATACATAATTTTTATTTTTAACAAAACTTAACAATGGGTTTATATTCTACCATACAAAAATACTTAACATAAAAAAAAATTAATAATTTATTAAATTAACAAAAAATAAAAAGTATTAAGTGCGCCATCTCTCCCAGCATGTGTGGGAGAGTTACCGCACACTAAATTCATCAAATTTAATATTTTAAATTATTGCAAAACATGTTTTTTGCGTTCCTCATTACGCCCACAATCTGTGCACATGATGTTTCCAGGCTTCTTGTACCGGGTACAATTTTCATGCAGCCATTTCCGACACTTTTTGCATTCCACCCAATCTTTTTTTTTTTTTTGTTGAGAAATAGTTTTCCCAACATTCGGCACAGTTGTTAATGTCCTTAGCCGGCCCAATGAATTCTTTATTGGTCCTTGCGTTAATTGGATCTTTTTTTATTTTTTTGGCTTTGTATGAGAGATTTTTTTTTTTTTTGATCGAGGTAGGCGTAGTTAAGACCTCTGCAAACTGCCTACGCCTTGAAAAAATTGGTGTTGGAATATTTGGCAGTGGTGAAATTTCTTGAAGAAGTTTGGTTGGCGTAGGGCTATTAAAGCACGATGAAGTGTGGGTTTCATCTTCTGAATAGTTGCAGGAATGCGTGGTGTTACTTGCGGTTGGAGGAATAGCCAATTCTGAGACTGTGGCAGGAATGCCGAACACTGTTTCTGCTTTTCACACAGACACACCTTCCTCGATGGATTTTCTGGCTTTTTCTAAGCCCTCTTCTATCCAACTTCCTCGATCAGTCTTACGGATATATTTACGTGGCATAATTAAGCTGTATTTTATCTTCTAAACAAAAAAGAACACAAACATCAAAATGCGGCATCTTCTCCTAACAAAAATGCGGCATCTATCCCTTTTTGAGGGAGAGATGCCGCATGACACTACACAACAACAAAAAAATAAGAACAAGATAAAAATCACACCAATCACATCTTATAATACTCATTAACTACAAAAAAGACTTACATATAAGAAAACACGCAACGATTAGTTTATTCAACTAAATATTCCAAAAGACTGAAAAATTTCCATAGTCGAGACGGTAGCGTAAAACAAAACAAACACCAAAAACTCCCGTTACTTGTTCGAAGTTTGCAGTTTTTTTCTGCGTTTTAGTTTGAATGTAAAACGAACAAATTTGAAAAAAAAAATTTGGCCAGGACTAGATACTAGATATATGACTTTGGCTAAGTGCGGCATCTCTCCCGACGCGGCCGCGGCATCTCTCCCGCAATTACCCTAGTTTTTAGAGAAGAGTTTTATTTACCAAGAATGCTTATCTTCATAGCCTAACCTCAAAAGATTCATATAGCTTGCAATTTAAGCTAACTTGTTTATAGATCTCCGCGTGGGACAAACACTTCGCCGTATCGCCGCCGCGCCGCGCCGGCCGGCCGTACCAAAAACTTGTTAACAAACAGAGCATTTTGGGCTTTGGCACAGCTTAAAACCGTGTCTTTGTTTTTCTTGATAAATATCCTACCTGAATATGACTTATACGTGTTTTGCTTTGTCAGTTGTCACCATCAAATTCTTGTTCGGTATTCACCCCTAGGAAAACAAAAATTCCTCAGGCCCGCAGTACTCTTGCCAAGTAAAACAAAAAATTAATTATTTAAGCCTTCAATCAACCTCAACCTACATAATTGATTAACTCTTGCAGGCATTCCCAACTGATTAGCTAAACGCCAACAAAAATATTTTCCAATTTTCTTGGTTGTTTTTTTTTTTTTTTTGCCTGAAAAGTCCACATTCGTTAGAAACAATCAGAGCTATTTTACAATCAAAACACGAAGTCCAGGAATCTCGCTCCCTTGCTTAAAGGCTCGCATGCAACTTCAAACCTAACCATTGTGCAATAATGACACAATTTTCTTTTGAAAAGGTTAAGTGGAGTTTTTGGCTTACATCACCTGATAATTCGTGGCCGTTCTTTTATTTTCTTCAATCTTATTGTTTTCTATAATCGGAGAAAAGTGCAATATAATAAATTAAGTGTGGGAGGGAGAGGGTCGTTCATGGAATGCAATGAAGTAAAAAAGCGGGTATGACGAGGAAAACAATGCATTAGCGCCATGCATTATGGTTTGATTGGCATGTGAAGTCAGGCAGGTGGATTGCAGTTTGCTTGCAACTCTGCGACGACACGGTACTGTGTATTGGTGTTAGGCATTGTACCTGCCGCCCTGCCTGCACCGCACAGGTAAATACTTTTGGCTTTGAATGGCATTGAGCCAATTATTTGTGTCGCGTGCGCTGCGCTTATCAATGCGGCAACAATTCGCTGTGGGTAGGCTGGGTTGGTGGCAAAGTGGTGCGGTTCGATGAATTGGAATGCCATTCCCGAGGCATTATCTATTTTCTTTAAGTGATAGTTTACGGAAAATATGGTTAGTTTATGGACGTACACATTGTTTAGAGTTTTCTTCGTTTCCAGCTCCACTCGAAGGTGCAATTTCTGTAATTAAGTAGTTTGAAATTACTTTCTGATGATTGCTCATGTTTGGAGTAGGTATTGGTGCACATTGAAGCCTTTCGCAGTTTGTGACAAGTGCGTGCACATGTCAAGATTTTGTTTCTGTCTTGTAATTTAACAGAAACAAAAACAAATCAAAGAAAAAATATGTTTTCTTCTGCAGTATTTGCTTGAGGGTTCTTGGCAAGTTTCCAAGTCATTCTTGTTACCCATACGCTTCTATGCGCAGACATTCTTTTATAATTTTCTGTAACGCAAGAAAAACATTCTTCTTTTGGGATATTGTGCAGGTGTTTGGCTTAACAAAGTCGATAAACAATCTTGATGTTTAAAATAGTGACATTGGACTTTGACAAGATGTTGAATCTAGATAAAGATTTTTCGGACTGAATTAAATATACATATATCTGAATTGTGGCATTCATACCTTTGTTTAATTGACATAAATAGTTCCGCGTAGTTCCTTATATGAAGGCTTTTATTTGAAACACCATTTCAAAGGGTTTTCTAAGATATTTCAAAAACTTTGTTACCAGCTTGAAACAATCAAAATATCTGAGAACTCGGGCACGTTTGCAGCAGCTGTTGATTCGTTGGACCCTACTTTCGATAATTCGGCCACACATAGTTATGTTCACAGTTCATAGCATGTGTGGTACAGTGCTGTGAACAAAATTCTCAACTCTTACTTTGCTTTATATGTATTTATTGAAGTGAGATGAGTGTAAAACTTTTGTCGACTAGCCCATTTATATGATTGTTACAAGTCCCCAATAATCAAAATGTATTTGCAAAATAAAAGAACAATAGAGGAGATAATAAGGCTTGTATAACTTGAAATTAAGATAAGGCTTCGTGGAATCCGTTGAACAATGAGACGACGAACAATAGAGACTTGACAATTTTGAATTTAATTTGTGAACACACCTCATTTGGGTGCCGGGCCACAGAGACATCCCGGGAAATTGCAAAGGCGATGACCTCGCTAAAAACGGAACACTTCTGCTTACTGTTATGTTAGACAAATACATAACATAGGAACACCACTTTCTACATGCAAATATCTTCTCAAACAATATGCTCTAAAATCAACAAATGCTAGATGGTCACACGGTACCACCTGCCTAGTAACCAAACAAATATGGCCAAACATATACCTGAAACGGTCAAAAGGCTTGATTTCCTACAGCTACATAATTGGAGTCATAACAGGAAACTGCCTCATAGGTAGACATGTTTTGAGACTAGGGGTCTACACAAATGACTTCTGTAGAAGCTGCCTTGACGGCAACTCCATGTCCGGCACTCTCCAATAGAAGGAATAACTATCTCGGTTATCCCTTCTTCGATAATACCAGTAAACTGGCAACGATCGACAAAAGATGTCTCTCTAACTTCATTAAAAGTAAAAAATGGTATTTTTAAGGTCATTTCTCTCCCATGAGTAACTTCTTTAGTGGTATCACAATGAACCCTTGAGGTCTAAGTAAGTCAATAACATCAAGACAGCCACTCTAACCTTACCTAACCTAACCTTGTGAAGTAACGCCGATTGTCACAACGTCTCTGCGTTAATACGCTTCTCAAGTGTTGGAACAACAAAAAATAAATACCAACAACCAAACAAAATGTTCATGATATTTCTCAAAAAAATTTACAAGTTATCAGAGAGTTTCCGTTTTTCCAAATCATAGAAAGTTTGTTCTTTAGTATTTTATTCATTTTTCACAAAGCTATACTGCATGTTAATTTTGAGCATATAACAAAGTTAATATATAGATTTAAAATGCTGGTGTCGTCGTTAAATTTAACTACATATGTAGAAAGTCAGGCTAGCCGATGATGATTTACTTGCAACATTTTCCATCACTTCCACTTCCACTCTCAGTTTTGCAGGCGCATTTGCAACTTTCAGAACAGTTACAAGTCTGGCAGCATTTTGGACTTGTGCACTTGCAGTCTGTCAAATCAAAGCAAAGAATAAAAATATTATAAAATAAAGTCATAGTAAAATAAAACAAAGATTTAAGAAAGCAGTTTACGTACCTTTACAGCAGTCTTTGCACGGCATTTTGAATTTGTTGGTAAAATATATTTTGTTTTTTTTTTTAAAGAGATCTTTTCTGAACTAAGTCAAAATAATTTTTGATTCATCACAGATCGAAGTCGTATTTTATAAGGAAACACCAATCAAAATAAACTTTGGGAAGTGCGCAGTTCCTCACTGTACTCATGCAATATGATGAATTTTTTTGCACTCGGATTCGATTGCAGTCGTGATCGCAATCAGTTGTTTACAAACAAAACGTTTTTTATATCTTTTTAAATAGGTAAGAAAAAGAAAAGGCCTATTGTTATCGTTATCTTAATATTTTTATCAGGGAGAACCCCATAATATACACCATGAAACCAGACTTATTATTTTTACTTTAGATAGTTATTCGTGTTTGGATTAAGTTGAATTTTTCCACAAAATTATAGGTTCAAGTCCAACTTGTGTTACTCATAGATTTACATCACAAATGATTTTTACTTACAGTCTTAGTTTATGGGTTAATTGCCCTCGACCTTTTGTTAAGTGTGGTTGTTTGGTTCCTGCTAAGGTTGATCAGAACAAAAATAAGATGTAAGAAAGAGTCAAGTTTTCTTAAGTAAAAACTAGGTAGAATCTAAAAAATTCAAAGCGAAATCGATTTTTTCAAGTGAAGATCCAAATAGTGAAGTGAAGATAGCAATTAGAGAACAGATTTAGTCACACCGAATGATCGACTATTGGGCTACATCTCGTAAAATAATTCACTCGAGAGAGAGGAAGGAACAGCCCTTCGATCGAATTTGTCTTGTTAAGACGTCCAAGTTTCAAGATTAAGTAGTCCAGTCATTATATTACAATATGACCTTACTAATGATACTTACAGAGTCATGTTCTAGCATTTTGAAAAGCCAAAAGTCTATTATTTAATATTAGCTATGTCTGAATTAAGTTGTTCGAATGAATAGTTTTTAAAAAATTAATTTTCAAAGTTAAAATTTTGTAAGAAAGATTTATTTCTTTTTAAACAACTTTTTTTAACGTTTCATTTTCATTTCATTTCATTTCATTTATTCCATAAAACTTAACAAAGACACAGTAAGATTTAGATCTTTTAGAGCATCAAAAAAGCAAATATGTTAACTTAAAGTAATTGAATTTTAACAAAACAAAAAAGAGAAAAAAAATAATAAGAATTATAGGTATATAAACGCAATATTCATGTACAAAAAAATAAACTTATAAAATATAAAAGATAGAAAGAAAAGAAAAGAATAGGAAGTAAGAATAAGAAGAAAAACAAAGTGTGTATTATACAGAAAACTTCAATTATTATTCGATAGGTGCAAAAATAGTTCTCTCTTAAATGTAGCAGGTGAGGTGATGCTTTGCAACTCGTTAGGAATTGAATTCCATAAACGAATAGCAGTAACATAAAAAGAGCGTTCTGCAATGCTTCGCGAAAAACGAGGAACAATGAGTTTTAAACCTCTTTGCGATTGCAAAAAGTTCAGAGCTTCAGATAGGTAGGTAGGACTTCTACGATGGATGACACCATGCAGCTTCAAAAGCAGCCTAAAATTAAGAAAACAATCCAGACTCAAACCAAACATATCGTTACGCAAATGTGAAACAGAAATGTATCTAGGGATAGAATAAACATATCGGACACAATCATTAAGAGCAACATTAAGTTTACTTCTACAAATACTATCCAGTGAAGGATAAACAGATAGGTTATACAAAAAGTAAGGCAGAATAAGTACTTTAACAAGTTGTTTCTTAATATTTGGTGACAGAAGAGCAGAGGAAGATCGCAAACAGCGCAACCCAGAATAAATTTTCTTAATGGTGTCAGATATTGCTGTACAACAACTTAAATGACAGTTTATCTTAAAACCCAAGTAAGTAACATCTTTAACATAGGCAATAACAACATTGTTTAACATAACCGAAGGAAAGAATTCCGAGTCAAGCTCATCTCGTGCACATAACATCGCAACCGACTTAGATGGGTTCAGCGTTAAACTATTATTGCATGACCAACCGAAGACGCAATTTAAGTCATCATTTAATCTGGCTATACAGTCTTCCATCAAGCCAATTGGACGAAATATATAAAGTGCAACATCATCAGCGTATAAATGAATTTGGCAGTTGGAAATAACATCCGGAAGGTCATTGATGAATAATGAGAATAACAGCGGACCCAAAACCGAGCCCTGAGGAATTCCAAGATTGGTAACAAAAGAATTTGAGGTACCAATTTCTGTTTTAATACGCTGAACACGGTCAACCAAATAACTGCATAAAAGTTTTATGGAGGAATTGGAGAAATTAAAATTATTTTTAAGTTTTGAAACAAGGATTGAGTGGTCAATACTGTCAAAGGCCTTAGAGAAGTCCAAGAGAACCATTACACAAAACTTATCCGAGTCAAGTGCAAATCGGAAATCATTAGTGACTTTAATAGCTGCAGATTCACAGCTATGGAGGTTACGAAACCTGATTGCCACACCGAAAGCAAGTGTCTTTCATTCAGATAGACTTGGATTTGGTCATGCATAATTTTTTCAAGTAATTTACCAAGAAAAGATAAGATACTAATAGGTCTGAATTCTGATGGCTTAGTTGGATTCGATTTTTTAGGAACTGGGATGATACATGATTTTTTCCATTCATTCGGAAACACACCACTATAAAGCGAGAAGTTTAAAACATGAAGTAAATATTTCAAAACTAACGGACAAATAAGCTTAATAAATTTCGCTGAGACATCATCAGGGCCTATAGCATTCGATTTAACAGATTTGATAGAATTAATAACATCAGATACACCAATGCAGGTAAAAACAAACGAGTTTTCACTGTCAGGAAGATCGAAAATTCTTTGAGAAATTGCTAAACTTGAGTGACCTGGAATTAAAGCATTAATCATCACATCAGGGTTAAAAGGACATTTACTTTTGTTTTTATCGTCTTTAATACCGGCTTGTTTAAGGTTGTTCCAAAGCTCACGAGTGCTAATTGAAGGATTTAATTTTTCCGTAATTAAGTTTTTTTTTTCCTAATATTCAATTTCTTTAATTTAAAAAAAAGTCGTTTAGGAAGAAACCATTTTATTACACTTCCGACAAAAAAGGAGGGAATAAACCCCTTTCTCTATTTTAGCACAACATTCGTGAATGACCTGTATATGTCGCAAGTAAAAATGACAAGCACTTTGTCGAATTTAACCCACATTTGTCACACCAAAAAAACGGTAGAGTAATTTATTCTTATGATACTCATCATGAACTTTCTATTGATATGCATTACAACATTTTTAGATGACTGGTTTTCAAAGACAAAAAAAAGAGACAGAATTTTGTAAGAAAATTCGAATTTTCGACAGTTAAAGTTGTCTGCCAGACTGTTTGCGCTGACATTTTTGGGAGTATTATGCAACAAATGGCATGAAAAAATAAATTATGCAAATTAAGTTCGGTAAGGAAGTAAGCTTTCAAAATTACTCCGAGTTGACTTTTTTTATTTTTCGACACTTTGAGTCGAATTCAAAATTCAACCCATGTTCGTCACACGAAAATGCTGCCAGACAAAAGGATTAATGTCTATCTAGACAGTAGACAGCCACTCTTACCTAACCTATCCTAACCTTCACTAACCATCCAACTATCATAGTCTAATCTATCCGCAGTGCAGTAGAATTTACCAAAAAAAAAACGAATCCGCAGTTGTTAAATTTTTGTATTTAGAGTTGGTCGCTGCTACGAAAACGCGTCAGTTTGGTAGAGAGCCTATAAGCAAATGGTATCATTTTAAAGACGATTATTCAATTTTTCTAAATATATTAAGCAAGAGATTCAATTCCTGGTGCAACGGAATTGACTGTTTGGTTGTATATAATTTGAAAAAAGCAAAATATATAAAAAAGCAAAAAGAGTACCTACGCTCTCGTTGAAAAATGGAAAACTGCAAACAACAAAGGTGTGATCGTACTTTATGAACGCATCCTTCGAAATAAATGGTAGTTATCAATTGTGACAACTATCATAAGCCAAACAACCAAAAAATTTATTCGAGAGTATGATTCCACTTCTACTTTTATCGGCAGTATCGTGTTATATTTGTAATACATGTAATCTACTACTGCGGATACGGATAGCTTTGCCAAAAAAACACACCTATTTTCATCATGGTAAAGTCCACGAACGGGCAACGTCTGCT
Organism: Sphaerophoria taeniata; assembly: GCA_943590905.1. Classification (NCBI taxonomy): domain Eukaryota; kingdom Metazoa; phylum Arthropoda; class Insecta; order Diptera; family Syrphidae; genus Sphaerophoria; species Sphaerophoria taeniata. The sequence continues at coordinate 270,430,043 of OX016540.1, forward strand.
AATTATAAACATTTTCTACCAGAATTCGGAGTCGGTGCCGGCTCTTTATACCTCTTCTGTGCTGGGGGCTGGCACTAGGTCTTCATTGACAATCGATTTCTTGAAAAGTAAATTTGATGAGCGTGTTAGTTCAAGATATTGTCCCGTTTTTTATTCGATTCTCACAAGTATGTCAATAGCTATTTCTGCAGAATTTCTTGCACAGTACTTTAGTCTCTTACACTGTAACCGAGAAGCCTAAGCCCATTCCATCTTCATACATTTCTGTGTTTATCCTTATGAATTAGATTTTCGTGGATATAAAAATGGAGAAAAAGGAAAATCCTGTGTGTCGCAAGTCGCAAGCGAATATTAATAAATTCACTCTCACTCCTTCCTGGTTTCTTCATACAAATACAAGCTTCACTAAGAACGTCATTCCAAAATAAAAATATAAAATGAAAAAGAAATGAAATTACATAAAAGAGACCATTCCAACAAGTTCATTTCGTTTGACCAAATGTCCTGATTTTGTTTGGACATTGGACCAGACCTTGTGTCCTTACTCTACACAGAACTAATTATACACAAAGACCGAAATTATTATGACAACTGGTTGGAATGGACGTTGCATAGATATGGCGAAATTATGATAATTCTTGGCTTTGGTACTGCAATCTCGACGAGATGAGCGAAAAACGTGGTTAAGCGCTTAAGATTGACCTTTGGTGATGATTTTTTGGGTGGGAGTATCTACAGGAATTAGAAGAAAGTCGCCTAATCTGCTTTTTTCTGATTGAAGGGACACCCAACAATGCTCTTCGTATTTACAAGCATTAAGGAATTTCCAACTGAAGCAGAAAATCGACATATTAATTTCATCATCAATCGTCGAAATCTCAAAGGGTTGGAAATGAATTTTTCGTAAACATCATTTGAATTCCATAAGAGACTGGGAGTCAGACATATTACCAAAGTAGCAATCTCCACCGCAATAGCTAGCTTATTAGTTACTCCCAAGGGTCTAATCGCAAACAAAGGCAAACGGCACCATATGCAAGTCGCTCCACCACATTGTCGCATGAACTCTCTGTTCTTGTTCATCGTCTATTCTTCTTCTATTACCCCAAAATGACTAATGTAATGGAATCGCACAAAAATAGTCTTGTGGAAGGGGGTCATCGTCGTGTCGTCTGGATGTAAGTAAAATAATGAATTAGGGAATGAAATTGGAGAAGGAAACAACTGTGAAGTCGGGCAACAAATCCTTGGAATCAACAAGGATAACAATTCTAACAAAACAAAGAACAAAAAAAATTAAATACACGAGTAATTTCTTAAGGGAACACACTGCAGCCAGGGCCAGAATTAAAGCTCAGACATAATTTGGTTGTGCGACGATGGCGGCGCGCGGCGGTGGGTATTAGTGTGATTATGTTGTGATCCTTGTCTCTGGGCATTCGGCAATGATTAATTGTCCTGGAAGTTTGATGGTATAGAGAGAGTCTCCTGCAAGGGTACCAATGTTCTAGTAAAAATTGAGACTTGAACTTACACTATCTTTAAGAACCAATGTGATGGATTTGGTGAATATTGAATATTATGGTTCCTTTATGCTTTGTTCATTTGAAATAAAACGTGCTATATGGTAACCATTTTTTAGGCAGTAACCCTGAGCCACTTGTGTTAACAGGTGCAAAAGCTTAAGCCTTGAGAAAGGCTTGAGTTAACTAGCAACGACTTGGAACCATGTAATTCCGCAGGTCCGGTTTGATACCTCAAAAGAACCCGGCAATGTTATCATGGCTTATTCTAGACACAAGAGCAGAAACCCTAAAAATTGGAGCTATGAAAAAGAAGAGCAGCCGGTATAGAACTTTCTCGAGACCACCACATCTGCTACTGTACCTATTGTGACTGTGAGACTTCGTATAACTGCAATAGCAGCTACGATGAACAGTCTCTCAACACACCAACAATTGAGAGTCCACTTTTCATACGAAATGATGACAATCAATCTAAATATATCGAAAATCACAGGAAAACTGTAAAAAATATTTTTACATCACGTTGCATTGTAACGATGAATTATTTTATACTTTTCAAATTAACTTCAATTAATGACATAATTCCAAAGCACACTTTCTAATGATGGAAATAGTTTAAAGCATACTTTTGTCATGAAATATTTGATAGCCTACTTTTTGGATAAAAAAATAAATAAACATATGTATAAATAGAGTGGCGCAACAGCTCTTGAAGAACCAATGCCTAAAAGGCCTGCTCTCATCAACAATTCTCAGGGTGTGTGTGAAGAACTGATTGACCTACAAATTTACACCGATTCTGAACAGCAAAGTTGAGAAGCACTTTTTCATGACAGATTGATACTCTTGGAAGTTTTGTCAGTTCTTCGCAAGAGGCAGTGCCCGTGAAAAATAAAATGAAAACTATGGGCGCGAGCAGGACTCCAACCTACGACGTTCTGCTCAGCAACCAATGCACCTGACCACTAAGTCACGGACACTTTTTTATAATTGGTAACTTTAAAATTCACATTCAGTCTCTGCAAGAAATGTAGCAAGAAGACCATAATTTCAATAAAATCAGAGTTTTAATGAAACACTCGAAAGTAATACTTGTACAACAAGGTGCTAAAAGAACACTCGGCTAGGCAATAAAGCTTGGTTTTTTGAAGAATTCTGAGCTGGTATCCTTGTCGCAATGTGACAGTTGACATCAAGGCCCAACAGCCAAGATGATACAATAGAATCGTCAGTAGAATTAGCAAGGAACTGGCTAATGCTCACAGTTCCAAGCAACACTTTGTCAAAGACTTAAAGGGCCCGCCACTTAGATCGGATGAAGACTTACTGACAGGTTGGAAGGACCATTTTGTGTCGGTATAACATCGACATTCCTGAAGAGCTTCTACAAACGGTGCAAATGATATGGAGAGAACTCCTGTCTCTACTTATATAGGGTCTCGAAAGAATAGTACTGGACCGCTTTAGAGAACATCTATACGAAGTGGGCTTTCAAAATTATTTAAAATCCCAAATGGAGTCAGGCAGGGCTGAATTCTGGGACCATTGTTGTTTCTGTTGGTGATAATGATAAGCGAACGGTATTGACAGGAAACGGAGAACCGTGCGGAAACCGAATATGGCACCGAATTAAACATCAGCAGCCGAATCAGAAAGGAAAAGACTGCTCTCGATATGATTAGAAATAGAAGCTAAAGGACCAATCTACGGCAAATTCCGGTCCAAAGGCGAATCCAGTTTACTTTACAGTAGAAACACCTGGAAAGTAATAGTTGGAGTACATTATTCTATTCGACGTCGATAGTGGCAGTGACGCTGCGAAAGGTTGAGAACTGTGTTGCGCCGCACTTAAAAAAGAGCTGGATGATCAAGAAAAAGGACAGTCAAGTCAGTCCGACTAAGCGTTGGTGATTCATAGCCAGGAATCGATTGATAGCCAGAACACGACGCACGGGGAGATATCTTTGTAATTAGTTATTAAATTAGCCTATGCCCCACTAAGTGTACCCCCATGGACCTTAAGGTCAGAGGACCTAGGTAAGTATGTTTATATGTATAGCGCATTGTCCAGAAGCCACAAACAAGATTGTTGGCAGCTTCGACAAAAACAGTAAAATAAGTCTCTAATAGGTATGCGACAGCAAAGCTTATGTGCTTCATTATGTCTAGGAGGAAAACAGAAAGTTCCGAAAACAAAAATCTATAGAACTCATTCCTTCTCGTATGTTATTCTTGATATACCTTTAATTAAAAACCCCAGACTCTAATCTCCGGCATTTTAATTTTTCTAAGCTCTAGCACCACGTCTCTATTTCGACACAATCTTTAAATCCCTTCCCTCTGACAAAATAATAGAAAAACATAAACACCAGAAACACTTCTAATTTTCCAAGGCACAATATGACGCCAAAATCTGCTAATAGCTCACTCACTCTCCTTGTTCTCTCTGTTGTCGCTTGTCGTTGTTGCTGCCGGTTGCAACATCCTGGTGAGCAATTGTTGTTACCATTCGAAACGTCAAGGGTCAAAGTGATTTCACAACTAACGTTCCAGCAGTTCCCAGATCTACTTATATGAGACTATTGAGGGTGTATGACCTTTCACGAAAAAATATCATAAAGCAATTTCAAAGCCTTCTCATGTAAGGGGTTATATTACAGAGTTCCATGGAGTTGGTGGCAATGGCAATAGCTGGAAGAAATTGGGGTCCGTAGCTGAGAACTTAGCAACAGACCATATGAGCAATTGAGTTATAATGACATCGACAGCTTGGGATAACTGCCTCCTGCAGAAAACTCCATTTCCATTGTACGTTTGGTCTTCTATTTCAATGTGCCACATCCATTTCGCTGGCGAAGGAACGTTTAAGGGTAAGGAAGGTATTTCTCCAACTTGGAGTGTTTGTTTTGATTGATAGTGAAACAATTACTCACTCACCGTGTGAAAGGGGAGAGAGAATGGGTGAAAAGCAATTGTCGTGCAATCGTATGACACGTCTTCATCTGTCGCATCACAGCTTGCAATTTTGTATAGGGTGTTCCCATCGAGGGACGGTTCCTTCACGACTTGAAAACAGTCAACTTAAATACATCATGAAGGACACCCTGTATACCTCCCTTCACATAAGAATATAAGAAATGAGTTATTTCTGCGAGATTGGATGTGCGATGCGAAAAGCAATAAAAAAAGGCAGAAAAAACACACAAGTGGAATTCACACGTCTCCGTTTGACACTTTTCTCATCCTTTTCTACCCTGCGAACTCCGCACACACCACACATGTTCCCACACGCTGAAGCTCATAACCTCCATTCCCACAATTATCCTAGAAAAGAAAGTGTGTCTGTGCCCTAGAATTTCTCGCTTTGCGTTTCGCCGACATTCTGTGAAATTCTGTTGGCCCAATTTAAATTCCCTCGAATATATCATCCGGGTTGACAGGGCAATTCTCTTATCTGAGAGCCCAGAAGCAGCAGCAGCGCCGGCATCCACGGCAGCAGCGGCATTCGGGATGAATATTAAAAAGTAAACTTATTTTTATTTTTTTGTAATTTTTTGCGTTCATGGTGCCTGGTGCCCTTCCATCAGAACTAGAAAACACTTCCTGAAAATGTAAAAAAAAAGAGAGAACCTTTTGGCATCCCAAAAAAAAGAGCGCAGAAAGGACAAAAAAAAAGCGAATAAGCAATATTTTCTCCTTAGAAAAGGAATGTGGAAGTGGATGTGTTTTCTTATTATATTTTTTGCTAAATTTATTTATTATTTATATCATCTGTGGATGGTGAATAGAATTTTCTATTTCTGGATGTTCAACACAAAGTGGCGAGCGAAGCTCAAGTTATCAGTTTAAAACTACAAAACAGCCCTCAATATGGTGATTGAAATGTAAGGGTAAAATAGACCATTTTTCTTTTTGTTTTGGGTGATGGCTTAACCACACAAATATTATTGATGAACAACTTACGATTGCATTTTCAAGAATTGGACGTCCCCACCTTGATGAAGCGAGAAGGCGATATCGAAGTATAAGTAGGTATGTCCAAAAAGTCGCTATAGAGCCAAACTATACCTACTAACAGAGCAACAAGCAGCAGGAATTTGAACAAGCACTTCAAGTGGTGCTACAGTCCAGAGCGGACCACGGCCTCATCCAATAATCGTCTCCAGTCAGCTCGGTCCCTAGATAGCTGTTTCCAGTTTCGTTAAATGACCCAACCATCTTAGTCGTTCAACCTTTTAACGATTCATTGCAAATCCCCGCTATACCTACTCATACACCTATTTTCACTCTTCACAAAATATAAGTTACATCATATGCCTCTCGTTCGTGGTATAAATAGAACCTCAAAATCGCAATTAACATCAGTGGCCAACCGATCACCGACCATTTAAAATGGCAATGGCAATCTATAAATAGCCAGCTACTAGCCCAGTATATTCAGTTGAATCCAAGAGCTCAAAGCGAACAGACGTGCTCTACGGAGTGGAAAGTATGAAACCAGACTAACCGGACATAGACTTCACCCCACCAGTAGTAAGGGATGTTGTCACACATACTAGCCCCGTATCCAGAATTCATTCTGTTGACTTACCAGATTCGTCTGCGATTTACCGGATCCGTCCGTGATTTGCTACTAACCATCAGGCAAAGACTTTCCCCCACTAGTGGTAAGGGGTCTTCTCATACCAACTTAACAACATAACCATAATTTATTTTGTGGATTACAAGCCTCGTCCGTGATTTACCGATTCATCTGCGATTTACCGGATTCGTCTGTGATTTACGGTGCGGGGAAATAACTCCACGGGAACTAACGCCACTGAGGGATTTACTTCCCACCAAGTGAGAACTTACTCCACTTTTGTAAAGTGTAGTTAGTTCCCATGTACGGTGAGAACTTTGTTCACTTTCTAATGGGAACTAAGTTCACACATTTATACATGGCGCAGGGTAACTGGTCCGGAAGTCAGAAGTCCCGAAAATGGGTTTCGGGGCTAATGACCCACTATATGGTGGGTCATTCGTGTATACATACATAACTACAACCCCAAAATGTCTTATAAATCAATAAGATCTATTTTATTTACTACCATGTTTGTCGACAAAATGGATAGAGCAATTCATTTTCAAAGCTGTTGCCGTTTCCTTTAATTTGGAAAAGCATGCTAGTGTCTGGAAAGCAGGTGCTGCACTGCAATGATTCATTTTGAGCATCTTTTTCAACCTTGGTCTGATTATGATGACTATCTGTAACACTAAAAATCAGTTTGGTTTGATTGGGAGCGAATTTTTTTATTTTCACACCCCAAATTGATTTTCTTCTGGGCAAAATTTTTTCCGCTCGCTTCGCTCGCTTGCAATTTTTGGTTCATGCTCCAAATCCTTAATAATACAATTTTTTTTTAACCATTGTTAATAGAGTCAATAAAAAAATGTTTTTCTGATGGAACTTTTAATTTTTAAATAGCTCAGTTATTTTAGGGGACAAAAAGATGCAACAAGATGAAACTGGGTTTAAGTACAGTGTGCTTGTAGAATGCCTTACTCTCACCGAACACCAAACTTCAGAAGAACCATTGGGAAAAGTTTTCTTTATGTCACATATACTTACAGCATGCGCTATATTTCAATCGTTATATACCGATTTAGAAAATGTTTAAAATTAATAACAAAGGGCAGAAACCCCGAATTTGATTTCTGGACTAATGAACCACCATATGGGGGGTCAGATTCTTAAAAATGGGTTTCCGAATAACTAAGTTTCTCAATATTTTTGTACATGCAATTTTTTAAAATTATTTTCAGTTTTAAAAACTGAATTTCGAAATGACTTCGTTTCTACAAGCGATTTATTTTAATTTAACAAACAAAATTTCTCAGTGTACTTGAATTTTAATTTTTTCTCAAATTCGAAGGGAACTAGATCCACTAATTTTTTGATTGATCTAATTCCCACTGGACATGGGAACTAACTACACTTTACAAAAGTGGAGTAAGTTCTCACTTGGTGGGAAGTAAATCCCTCAGTGGAGTTAGTTCCCGTGGAGTTATTTCCCCGCACCGTGATTTACCAGATCCATCTGGGATTTTTTTACCAACCGGGCATAGAATTTCGCTCAACAGTGGTAAGGGTTCTTGTCACATATAATAATCCCGTACTCTTTAATTGTTCAATTGGGTACCTGAAGTCACTCGTTTCCACTCGTTTCACAACCATAAGCCTGCAGTGCCGGAGACCTTCCAAGGCGGCATATCTAGCAGCATACCAAATAGTGCTTCAGATCAGACGGACAAGAGCAACAAATTCACCAAATTAGGAAAATCGTTAACATAATACATTTTACTGGCCCTGATTTGGTTTCTGTCCAGAATATATAAGTTCAAGATCACTCGACCTAGTTCAGGCCCTAGATGGAAGTTCAGCAAATTAGTTAAAAATTAGTTTTGTTTTTAACGAAAATTTTAACTATCATATCATTGCATGAAGCATGATATAATTTAATTAGTCAGGGAATCTTTAAGATGCATTAAGTTACAAATTGACCTTGGGTTATGCAAACAAAAAACCAAGTGGAACAAGTTGAATTACATACATTTGAACGCCTTTAACTTCGTCTCAAAAACTAAATAAAAGCCCAATAAATCACATAAAGTACTCAGTCATGGTTCAAAATGGAGACTCTTTGGATCGTTTTCTGGATCGCTATTAGTTCTTGGAACGCGAACGCAATCCAAGTCTCGACGAGTTTGGGTGCAATTCATGGAAATGTTTTAAGATCTCGTTTGGGAAAAGATTTCAATGCATTTCGAGGTATCCGCTATGGCAAGTCTCCGGTCGGCGACTTACGCTTCAAGAATCCTCAACCAGCCGAATCCTGGAAACCAAATGTCTTCGATGCGACTGAAGATGGACCCCAATGTCTACAAGAGCAGTTCAATTCAACCGACCACTCAGAGGATTGTCTTCGACTGAACGTCTACACGAAAAATCTCAGTCCAAACATTCTAAAGCCAGTTGTTGTCTACATTCATCCAGGAACGTTTTATGTATTTTCTGCACTCAGTAAATCCTTTGCCGGCCCAGAACTTCTAATGGACCGTGATATAGTGCTTGTGACAGTTGGTTATCGTTTGGGAGCATTGGGATTTCTTGCCACGGGAACACCTGAAGCACCTGGCAATGCTGGTCTCAAAGATCAGGTTTTGGCTTTGCGTTGGGTTAAGCAGCACATACAAAACTTCGGAGGAGATCCAAATTCAGTGACATTGCTTGGTGTGAGCGTTGGTTTTCATATGATGTCGCCGATGTCGAAGGGATTGTTTCATAGGGGAATTGCAATGAGTGCATCGCCGATACCACTCGAGAAATATCCCGAAAATCAATTGGACTTGGCCAAGAAGCAAGCTGAACTAGTCAATTGTCCTACAACGAATTTCAATGATATGATGCAATGTTTGAGGAAGGTAGGTACACTTTTTGTTTTCCGCTTTCGTGAGTGATTTAAATTCCTGAATTTTTCAGACCCCAACTGAGGAATTTGTAAGGTCCTTCCGTCATTTATACAACCTTGGCTACAATATGCTCCAAGTTATCGAAGAAGATCACGGACAAGAGAGATTCCTTGTTGAAGATCCTGGCGAAGCCTTTCAACAGGGACGATTCCAGAGAATCCCGCTCATTGTTGGAATGACCAATGATGAATTAGTGCGAATCGCAAAATGTTAGTTCAACGAAACGGTATTACTCTGTCTTCTCATTGATTGATATTTTGTTTCACAGTTATGCTTCAAGATAAGAACTTAACGAAGGAATTGAACGAAAAGTGGGAAACACAGGCGCCAATAATTCTCAAATACGAGAGAAATACACAAAAATCGAAGTACGTCAGCACTGTTCTTCGACGTGAATACCTCCAGAACCAGACTTTGGACAGTGATATTCCGTTCGAACCGTTTGGCAAGGTTAACACTCGATGGTGAAATGTTTGTTTTAAACGTCTTAACACTTTATTCTTAGCTTTTCAGTGATGCAATTATTGGTTTTCCGGTTCACCGATTTGCCCATCTTGCAGCAAGATATGTGCCTGTTTATTACTATAAAGGACGTTTCAGCGACTTTTTATATCCTGGAGACATGGCTTATGGCTGTGATTTGTGGTACTTGCTTCATAACACGTACATATCTCCAGTTTACCAAACAACTGATCCTGAAGACAAGACAGTTGAGATACTAACAAGAATCGTTTCAAAATTTGCTGAAACTGGGTAAACTATGTTATGACAAACCATTACACGAATGACTTAATTGATTTTGACCTAAATAGAAACCCAAATAATCATGAGGATGAATACATCAAGGCTATTGATTGGAAACCATTAGATTTGATGAAGGAAAACTTTTTGGAAATCGGAGCAGAGCTGGTTATGAATGAAGGATTATTTTTGGAACGCTTTGACATATGGGAGAGACTTTATCCGTTGAAGTGGAAAGGGCCAGAGTACGATATTCAGAGTTTAGATGATCCAAAACTTCCGTGTTTGGCGAGGCCTAGAAGAAAAGTACTAAATAAGATAAAGAATAAGATAAAGAATAAGAAGAAGAAAAAGATAATGAAAAGGAGGAAGGGGAACAGAAACAGGCACAAGAACAAGAACAAGAACAAGAACAAGAACAAGAACAAGAATAAGGACAGACCGAATATTAACACGGATATAGATATAGACGTTACGTTGCCGGAGAATGAGCAAGAGGCAGAGGAAGAAGTAAATGCAGAGCAATAGGAGCCAGAAACTAAGAAGTATTTTTGGTAATAAAATATTGGTGATAATGTAGAAGAAATTAAGAAATAAAGCCGAAATATATCAAAATGCGTTCGAAAATTTTTAAATTAAAAAAATACTGCAGAGAAACATTGCAAAGTGGAAAATACTACTTTCGGTATATCAACTTTAAGTTAGGGATTCCTGACAACATTTTTGACTTGGCCTTAGATCCCACTATTTGGCCTGTTAATTTTCAAATCAAAAGATTTGTAAATTTTCCAAATAAGGGCGACAATTCCAAGGTGAAATAACAAATAGAGTTACTGGAACAACAAATATCGTCAAACATCAAGTTAAAAACTCAACACCATCTCTATCACAACTGCGTGTTTACTTCCAAAATGCTGGAGGTATAAGAACAAAATCTCATCTATCATTCACCTCGTCATCACTTCATGAGTTCGACGTCATAGTCATTGTTGAAACTTGGTTGAATCCACACTTTCACTCAACCGAATTCTTTGACACCTTTATCAAGCATATCGGAAAGATCGACCCCTTTCAACAGGTATGGACCGAGGTGGAGGTGTGCTGATAGCTGTAAGCTCGTAGTTCAGCAGTAAACAATGTAAATTATCAAACGATTCTGATAATGTCGAGCAAATATGTGTATGTGTCAACTCTAAGGATCTTCATTTTATTGTTAGCTATATTAGACCACGTAGTTCCATAGATGTATATTCTAATCATATTTCAAATATTTTGTCTTTAGTCAGTGGAGTGACGACTGATCAATATCCTTGTATATTAGGTGACTTCAATCTTGGTGAAATCGATTGGTGCTTTATAGAACACGAACAAATATTAGTTCTATTTAACGTATACAAGGAAATTGATAGTTTAGTCGTCGATTCATTATCTTCCCTTGATCTCTTTCAAATCAATTTTATTAAAAACTATTTGGGAAGAATTCTTGATCTTGTTTTTATTGATAATGATTTAAAATACGGCATTGAAATTGTCCAATTCCCATTATTAAATAATTCTGTTCATCATATTGCATTTGAAATAATTCTTGAATTTTATGAATTTATGCACATGTTACTCCTATTGAAGAGAGAAAATTTAACTTTGTTAATGTTGATTTAATTGCATTGAATAACTTCTACAATTCATTTGATTGGGAAAATATTCTTCAAAATGACTCCTTCGTAGACATGTACACTATCTTCAAAAGTATTCTTTTCGAAGGTATAGATCGTTACGTCCCAACTTTAAAAAACAAAAAGACATTCAAGCTTCCATGGCAAAACAAAAGTTTAAAGAATTTGGAGAATGTTAAAAACAAAACTTTCAAGCGTTTTAAATTAACAGATCTCAATGAGGATAGAGTTCGATTCCGCCAACTCAGAAAAGAACTAGAATTCCTAAATCGCTTTTTATACAGGCAATATACAATTGCAACTGAATCTAAGATAAAAGAAAATAGTAAATCATTCTGGATTTTTATGAATTCGAAGCGAAAAAATGTTTCGCTATTCCCTCAGTCGATGGAATATGAAGATGAAAAATCCAATGACTTACAATCTTCTTGCAATCTTTTTGCAAAATTTTTTAAAGCTTCTTACAATATTGACACTATTGAAGAACTAAGGTCTAAGTACTCAAATTTCGATCCCTACATCAGTCTTATGCTTCCTCATCTATCCAATGTTGAAGTTTTAAAAGCTTTAAGTGAAATCGATGGTTCCAAAAAACCTGGCTATGATAAAAATCCACCCGTTCTTTTATTAAGATGTTCCTCATCTAATTATTTGTTTTCCTCTCACGATCCTTTTTAACAAATCCCTTTTATCAGGAGAGTTTGTGGACGAATGGAAAATATCGTATATTAATCCAATCTTTAAGAGTGGTTCCAAACAATTGATTAAAAACTATAGGCCAATTTCGAATCTCTCAGCTATTCCAAAACTGTTAGAAAAGATTATCACTGATAAGCTCTATTCTTCTGTGAAAAAACTTTTTATCGCCACATCAACACGGTTTTGTCAGTGGTCGCTCATCGAACACAAATCTCTACCTTTTTACAAAATTTTGCTTAACCGAAATTGAAAAAGGGTATCAAGTTGATGTACTTTATACGGATTTTATTAAAGCATTTGACCGAGTCCATCACGGTTTACTGCTTCATAAGCTGAAAATGCTAGGCTGTGATTCGTCGTTTTCTTATATGGTTAAATTTATATTTAACTAATAGAAAACAAATTGTTGATATGAGTGGGCATTATTCAATTTCAATTGATGTTGTTTCAGGTCTTCCTCAAGGAAGCCATTTAGGACCATAACTTTTCCTTCTATTTGTTAACGATTTACCTTCATCCTTTTTGAATTCAAACTGTTTAATGTACGCAGACGACGTTAAAATATTTAGGTCTATTCGTTCCATCAGTGGCGGATCCAGGATTTTGATTTTCATTTTCTTTCATTTTATTTTCTTCCTTGTACATGAAAAATACAAAAACAAAGAGATTATACTTCGTCCAAAACAAATCTGCAGTACAGCGAAGATAGGACATTCATCTCTCACTCTTTCTGTAGAGGAATTCCATTACGTTGTGTGAAAGAAAAAATTGGCAAGGGCTACCGTAGGTTATATACTAATACTGTAAAAAGCTCTCCGAAAAATCGAAAGAGTTGCTTTCTATATTTTATTAGCATTGTCTTTAACAAAGATTTTCATTCAGAAAAAATATTTAATACGAACATGAAATAAATTTGAATTTCTGGCAATGATTACCTAAGAAAAAGCTACTATTCTTGAAAGCTCCCTTACAGAATCGAAATAAAAGTAAGCATTATTATTTCCTGGCAGCGCTGATTAATATGTTTGTTTTGTCAAACAGAAAGAGCTTTGCAAAAAACGAGCACAAAATCAGTATGGCGTTAGCCGTGCGAATAGCAGGTCATAGGGGGATGTACGCTTGCTTTTCAAAATAAATCAAAACAAATTGTATGAGGAAACAGTGTTGTAGTATATTTTTTTAAGGGGATTTTAGATTTTTTTCCTGGACAGGCACCCTTTGGAGTAAAAAAGCTCTCCCATAAGGCCTGTACTGCAGATTTGTTTTGGACGAAGTATAGGTGGGATTTTTATATTTTTACAGTTCTCTTTTGTTTGTTTTCGCAATTTCAAATTTAGCGTAGATTGCTAGATTGAATTTTCAAATTGGCAAACACGTTTTTCTTAAACTCACCACGAAAATACTAGAATCCATGATTGCGGATGAGTTCCGAAACTTTTGGCCGAAAACCTACTCGTGCCTTACATTGGCCCTGTTCCCATGTGAAGAAGGATTGTGTTCATACGTTAATATTTTTCTTCTGTAGATTTTGCTTACTCCTTAATGTTTTTTTTAGTTTCTTAAAGATGACGCAGAAACAGAAAAAAAAGAAAAGAAGAAAAGAAAAATGAATTAAAGCCGTTGATAAACAGTTTACTTGTGTTCGACAAACTAATATTTTGGATATGCGAATTTTTATTAATAACTTTGTGTTTCAACTTCACCAACATGCCCAATAAAAGCATAAAATTTGATCCCATGGGGGGGATGGGTCCGGACCCGACCCCCCCCTGTGGATCCGCCACTGCGTTCCATTAATGATTGCTTTGGTTTTCAGATGGAAATTAATCTCTTTCTAGATTGGTGCAAATATAATCACCTGGAATTAAATTTCTCCAAGTGAAAGATTTTTAGTTCCACTAGATCGCAGAACATTGTCACTTATTCTTATAAATTCAACCATAGTGAACTTTTAAGAGTGGAACTAGTTAAAGATCTTGGTGTATTTGTGGATTCTAAATTTGATTTCAAATCGCATATCGATTTTATTGTTTCTAAAGGTAATTCAATGCTTGGCTTTTTAAAACGAAACTCGAAAGATTTTAAAGATGTGTACACACTTAAAACCTTGTTTAATTCATTAGTACCTACTTACTTATCTTGAATTCTGCTGCAAATGGGATTCAAAGAATCGAGAGAATTCAGAAAAGATTCACGAGGTTCGCACTTCAAAATTTTGATTGGGCTGGTGATATGCCGAGTTCCATCTCAAGATGTGCACTTATTAATTTAAAAACGCTTGAGGTAAGATCCTTAACATTGTTCAACTCTGTTTGTAATGAAGTCGACATGGTAATGAGTAGGGATCAATTGAAACGCATTGTTTTAGAATTGTTAAGCTTATAAACTTATACATTATGTCTATCTTTAGCTAAATGTAATCAGCAGATTTAAATCCATTGATGAATAAATAAATAAATAATCACAAACAGTGTCAATGTTGAAAAATAATGCTTTTCCCACTACAACAAAATTAAAACAAAACTGATCAATTTACAAATACATACTCAATTTCAATTGAAATTGTCAAACATTTGTGAGAAAAAATACGTGTGTCAAGTCAGCAAGAAAATATTTGGAGTTCCTTGACATCGAACTGTCGTTGTAGTCTAGCCAACTTTAATGGAGCAGTTCTGAGTTCTCCATTTTCATTCTGCTCAGACGAATGAGTTTTGTAGGGATACCAAAACTGGACATGGCATTATACAGTTCTTCTCTATAGATGCTGTCATACGCGGCCTTTAAATCGATAAAATGATGGTATGTGTCGATTTGTTTTTTCCAGGACCTGCCGTAATGTGAATATTTGATCGATGGTGGACTTTCCTGGTCTAAAACCACACATATGGACCTATTAGTTTGTTGACAGAGGGCTTCAAGCGTTCACATGGCATTGCAGAAAAGATCTTATAGGCGGTGTTAAGGAGGCCTTTATAATTGGTGCAATTAAGAGAGTCTCCTTTCTTCAGGATCAGGCAAACAGTCCAGAAGTTCCATTCATCGGGCATCATGAGTTGGTGCATGCTCCTTTCCAAGTCATCGCTGCCTGCTTTGAAGAGTTCGGCAATGATGCCGTCAGCTTCCACTGTTTTTGGTTCGATACATCATTACTTAAAATATTTTATTTATTTATTTAACAAAAATAATTTATAAAAATAAATTTATAAAATTATTAAAAAAAAGAAAGACATCAGGGCGGCAAGACCATTAGATGTCGTTTAGAAAGTATAAAGTGATTTCAGTATAGTTATTTACAGTTTACAATTTTTTTTTTTATTATTTTTTTTTTTAATTATAGAAAGTAATGAAAAATAGAAAAAAAAATAGTTCATATTTCTTTAAATTTGTTATGTAGTGTTGTGGCTTCTTTAATGCGCTTGAACGCCCGGACATCAGATGGATTCAGTACTTCGGCTATTTGTTTCTGTATGTCTTCATTTGAGTTGGAATTAGTACACGTGGTTTGGCGAGAAACGGGGCAAGTGGCAAATATATGCCAAATTGTGAGGACTTCTTTACAATTTGCGCACTCTTCAGGGGGCTCATTGGTGAAATAGTGTCGACTAGTAAAAAGCGTTTTACCTACTCTGACCCGAAACACAGCTATGCATTCTTCCCTGGTTAGATTTTTGTTGTAGGGGATTCGAAGATAGGTTGGGTGATGTTTTCGAAGGAAATTATCTTCACGAAGCCATGAGCTTTGAAGGTCTTCATTTTCATTAGCTATGAAGACTTTTCGAATGAGTTGAGATATGTTTGGCAGTTCTTTTAAGTATGGATAACGAGTTGCTTCTTTGGCTACGGTGTCGGCATCCTCATTGCCTTTAATACCAGCATGTCCTGGTATCCATGCTAAGGTAATGTTGTCGTTTTTATGAAGAATACTTCTGATGTAGTTTAAAGTGGAGCAATTATTTGTTGCGCTTTTAATTCCAGTGAGGATACTCAAGCTATCGGTAAGTATTAGTGTTTTTACCACCCATTTTTGCGCAATAGAGAGTGCTTTTAACAATGCTGTGACTTCTGCTATATAACTACCAGCGGCGTCAGGAAGGATACCTTGGGAAACGACAATCTTTTCGTTGTTTACATTCAATTCGATGACTGCATAAGTGGAGTTGTTATCTTTGCAGGATCCGTCAGTGTAAAGTGTTCTTCGAGGTTTGATGGTACCAATAAGTTCACGGTGAAGCATGCGAAATTGTAGATTGGTAGTGTGTTCTTTTTTGTAGCTAGAGAGGCTTGTGTCGATGTTAAGTAAATGTCTTTTCCAGGGAGGGTGGGACCAGGTTTTAAGGTTTCCCGATGTTTCCAACGGAATACATCCTTGAGCCGAAATCAGGTTGAGTATTTTGCTTAAGGAGGATATTGATGTTATTCTGTTTTGTTTCTTCCTGGATAAAGCCTCTAGTGAAGCTATGTGAAGGGGGTGAGAGAAATCGGTTAGCGCTTTGCTCATTAAATTTACTGCTCTTTTTTGTCCAAGCCTGTAGACTGATTTAAAACCAGCTTCTACTCTAAGAGCTTCAATTGGTGTTGTTCTAAGTGCTCCCGTTGATGTTCGATAGCATTCATTTATGGCTATGTCGATGTTCTCCAGGTTTTTATTTGAAGTCCACATAAATTGGGTTAGCCCATGCTGGAGGGTGCCTTCGACCAAAGCTTTGGTTATTTTGAGAGCTGTTTCAAGATGTGGACCTTTGCTACGAGAGCATATCATTTTTAGAGCGTTGTTACGATTCTTCAGTTGGTTAACTGTGTTTTTAATGTGCCGGTCCCATTTCAGATTTCCAGTGAAAGTTACACCAAGGACTTTAAGTTGATATTGGTGTTTCGAATGACGAGTGGTGATGTTGAGCATGAGCATTTTCTTTTTCGACAAAGGTGTAGTGCCTCGATTTTTGAAGTTGGGACGATCGCCCCAGATTCTTGTGCCCAGGCATTTATTTCTTCGTCAGCAGATTTTAATATTGTGTTAACCTTAGATGGGTCTCCAGAAGCTACCATGAAGATGTTATCTACATAAACACCTACGAAGTCGAGCTTATGTTTTGGTTTTGAAAGCTCAGTTATAAGAGCATCTATGTATGCATTATAAAGGTATACTGACAGGGGAGAGCCTTGTGGAATGCCGTTTTCGAGTTTTAGTTTGTTAGAGGTAAAGCCATTTACATTAACACAAAAAGTCCTACCTGTTAAAAAGGATATAATGACCTTTAAAATTTGGTGAGGAACTCCCCATTTATGTAGCTGTTCGACTATGGGAAAAGTTGTGACGCGGTCAAAAGCCTTCTCAAGGTCAGATGACAAAACAACGCTGTGCTTGCTGGATGAGAGATTATCTGCGAGTTTGTGTTCCATGAGATGAATAAGAGAGTTCACTCCTCTGTTTGGTCTAAAAGCATGTTGTTCATTACTAATGTGGTTTTCCATCAGCCAGCCTATCCTACGTCCTAAAATTTTTTCGAAAATTTTAGAGAGAACAGGTAGAAGCGATATCGGTCGATATCCATCTATTTGGTGACTGTTACTAGTGCTTTTAGGAATCGGCTTGAGTATAGCTTTCTTCCACTCATGAGGAAAGATACCAGTCCGAAGGATGTTGTTGTATAGCGAGCAAATTCGGGTTTTAAGGCTATCAGAAGCAGATTTGACCATTTTGTATGTGATTTTGTCTTCTCCTGGTGTGTTTCCTTTAAGCATTTGTAATGTTGTGTCAAATTCAATCCTTGAAATGTCATCTGAGAGTACTTTGCAAAGGTTTAGTTGTGGTGGGAGATCATTTAAGTTGAACGCTAGTTTCTTGGTTATAACATTATCTGGGAACGTATTGTTTTCACTGTATGCTTTCCATGTTTTTGAGAACGTGTTGGAGATTTTTTCAGGATCTCTTTCCAAAGAGCCATTTAGGATAATATTGGGAAAATAGTGAGTGTAGTTTGTCGATCTTAACCATTTTATTCTGTTCCATAGGGTTTTGGAGTCCAAGGCTGGATCCATAGTGTTCACAAAATTTTCCCAGGATGATCTTTTTGCTTTTATACATTCGTATTTAACCTTGGCACTAGCTTTCCGATAAGCTAAGCAATTTGGTGTTGTTGGGTATCTTCGAGCGTTTTTCCAGGCTTTGTTCTTAGCCTTTACCAAAGTTGCAATGTCTTTGTTATACCACACTGGATTTCGTTTGTCATTGTCTTGCTTTTGTTTGGTTATTGGCATAGATTTAGCAGCTGCATTTCTTATAATTTTCTTAATCTTAGCTGCTTCTTGGTTGGTGTTGTTAGATGATGTTGTTGATAAAGATAGAGAGTGAGTATACGACCTAAAAATGTCCCAGTTAGCCTGAGCTTCTTTGAAACGTATCGTCGGTTTATTTAAGAGTTTTTTCCCATGGGTGCGTATCATGATTGGTATATGGTCTCTGCTTTCACCATTTTGGAGTACTTCCCAATGGAGAAGTGGAGCCAAATCTTCAGATGAAAGTGTAACATCGACAGCAGAGAAGGTGTTTCTAGTGTTAAAAAGGGTGGGTGATCCGTCATTTAAGACAACTAGACCTTGATCATTGGCAAAGTTTTCAAAGAGAGCACCCACTCTATTGGTAGTGTTTGAGCCCCAAATTGTGTTTTTAGCATTTAAATCACCTAATACCAGATGATGCATGTTGTTTTCTATATGAATGTCATTGAGAATTTCTTTGGTAATGTAAACTTCATGCTCTCTATATACGTTGGTAAGTTTTATTGATTTTTTTGCAGGAATCTCTAAGGTTTGGTAGAGTAGATTTGAAGAGGAGGCGGTGTGGGATGTCACAGGTATATTGTTTTTAACGAAAAACCCTATTCCTGATTTTGAGTAGTCGTAGCTTTTATTGTGGTGAAATGGTTTATAATTTTTTAGCTTAAACTTGTAAGAATTTGATGGAATGATGTGCGTTTCTTGTAGCGCTATAATGTCTGGGTTGTATTTTGCGATAAGAATTTCTAGGGCATGTTTGTTATTAATAAAGCCTTGGATGTTCCATTGGAGGATAATGAAAGCATTATCCAACAAGGTCATTATTGTTTTTTATAATTTTTTATTGAGTGTCTGTAGTTTTTTGGGTTTGACTGTTCGGTGGTGGGTGATGTGTTTCTGTTTTCAATTGTAGAGGAGTTGAGTGAGTTATCTTTTTGGGAGCGAGATTGGTTATGTGTTGTTTTGATTGGGGATACGTCACACATTTCTGTGTCTGATAACGATGAGAGTTGCGATTGTTATTAGTGTTAGGTTTGGATGGTGCTGGTGGAGTGACGGCTTGCGCTGGTGCTAAGGCTGGACCTTTAGCTTGAGTAGATGTTGGGAGAGAATTTTGTTGTTTCTCATTTTCTAATCTCTTTTTAATAAGTTCTGCAATAGTGGGATTAGAATTAATTCTCTTTTTTGGTGGCGGTAGCTGGTGAATGCTTGGGTTGTCATTATAGATTTGCCAAGCATCGCGAACAGTGCAGCGACGATCAGCCTTAATTTTATTAACGGATTTGTACCGAAGGAAAGCGGGACAAGAGGGATCGTAAGATGTGTGATTTTCATCATTGCAATTTATGCACAAAATTCGATTGCAGTCGTCGGAGTGTGGAGGAAGACAACAATGTTTGCATGCCGGGTTATTTGTGCAACGATTTTTTGTGTGACCAAGTTTCTGACAATTGATACAGCGCATGGGGTTCTGAATATATTCGTCAACTTTGCAGTTGAGCCAGCCTATTTTAACCTCATGTGGACGTCGAATTTGATCGAAAGTGAGGATAACTGCTCCGGTTGGAACCAAAGAGTCTCCCTCTTTTTTCATCATTTTTCGAACTTCTATGACTTTGTATTGTTTGAGTTCGTCGATAAGTTCATCCTCGCTAATGTTTATTAAGAGCTTAGAATATATTCTTCCTTGGACAGAGTTAAGTGTGATGTGGTTAGAGACTTTAACTGGGATTGAATCGATGAGTTTGGCTTTAATGAACTTGTCGGCTGTTGCAACGTTGAGTACCTTTAAAAGCAAGTCCCCTGACCTCATTGACTTAACCTCCAAAATGTCTTTGGAAATATGCTCCAGTCCACGATTAATTCGGATCGGGTTGTAAGTTGATAGTTTACGGAAAGAGTTCGTGTCTTTCTCGTCCTTCTCTAATCCAGTAATAACGATGTAGCGTGGGACATTTACGTCATTCTGAATTGCTGGGAGAGTTGGAAATTCTTCGCCATTACGTTTTCTTTTGGTTTTTTTGCCTGGGTTTAAAGTCACTTCGGGATCGAGTAACCAAAACCGGCTTTGGTTGGGGGGATGCGTCCCCCCGTCCATTTCGAGGAGATTCCTCGTTAAAGATTCAGTTAAGGTTTTTTCTTAAGGAGAGAAAAAAGAGAGGTTAGGATTCACTCACCGCCTTGGGTGAACAAAAATTAGAAAACTTGTTTGAGAAAAAATGAACTAATTAAGCACTACGCTCAGTATTATCACTCGACTATACACGGCGTTTGCCAGCCTAGTACTGTACTTAAAATATTTCAATCCGATATCGTAAAATCTGTTGCACAATATTAATCGATCTCATGTAAACTTAGCCCCTTTTTATTTGGTCACCATTTCAACGCGTTTTTGTAAGGCGCGGTACAGGAGTTTCGATCAAACTATAGTATTTGAGCAAGCCGTTTATGTTATATAGTCTGGATAGTGGGTAGTGGAGTAGCGTTGTAGTGAATAGCGGGGAAGTGGATAGCGGGTGCCAAATGATATCAAGTCCTGTTATTTCAGTGAAATTTAAAACAACAATTAGGGGTGAAACAGCACAGCGGATACCGATTTTTAATCTCAAAACTATTTTTCTTGGTGTTTGTCCTTTGATTCCTGCTGAACCGATTTGCCTCAAAATAAGTGGATAGGTGTCCTGGATGGTTTAGAATCACAAAACGGCCTGGCAGGTGGTGCTGCAGTCGTTATCTTTATTGCATCTACAAGGCTGGATTGACGCGAATGAATTATTTCTGTATGTATTCATTCATTAATTCATTACGCCACAATATGTCGTATGATATGGATCAGTGTGGCTTCAGACCCACTCTCCACCATCAATCAAATATTCACTCTATGGTGATCTTGCAGAAGACCCAGGAACTTCAAAACTATACCTACCACCTTTTCATCGATTTCAAGGCCGCGAATGACAACGTCTATATAGAGACCAATTATATAGAGCAATGTCTAGTTTTGGTATCCCAGAAAAACTCGTCCGTCTATGTTAGATGCCAATCAAAAGCGCACGCTGTTCCGTCATGGTCGGAAAATGTCTAACGGATGCATTTGATATCATTAAAGGTTTAAGACTAGGCGATGCGCTTTCATGCGATTTCTTCAACATAATTCTTGAAAAGATTGTGAAAAACTCCAACGTCAACACCAAAGGCACAATCTTTGAAATTCCGTCCAGTTACAAGGATACCCAGACGACATTGACATACATAATTGGAAGAACACAGCGCGAAGTGATTTCAGTGGAGCGTTCCTTATCAAGACCAAGTTAATGCTGTCAACAAGAAAGTACAACCAACACCGACGTTTTGGAGCAAACGTCAGCATAGACAGATTTATCTTCGAGGTAGTAAAGGACTTTGTTTCCCTAGGATCCGCTATAAACTCAGACAACAACACCAACGCTGAAATCAAACAAAGAATCACTTTTGACACTTTGGGTTGCTTCGAGAGAAAAATTCTTGGAGTAATGTTTGGCCCAGTCTGCATAAATGGAGGATGGAGACGAATATTCAATCAAGAACTGTACGAGTTGTTCGGCGACACTGACCTAGCCAGAAAAGTTAAGGTCCAACGACTTAAATGTTGGGATCATTTAGAGCGAATGGAAAATAATGCTCCAGCTCGTAGAGTCTTCGAACCCAACCCGGAAGGACGTCACAGAAGAGGAAGGCCGCGGCTCAGGCGAAGCACACAGACGGTAGTGGTCCTGAACTAGCTAGGGGCCGAGCTGGCTGGAGACGTTTGTTGGATGATGCCCTGGGCGTGCTGGACTGTTGCGCTAGAAGATCTTTCTTTGGATATCTCTCTTCGCAAAGCTAAATAATTTACGCATCGCAAACTTCCAATTTTCTATTAACATTGACGAAACTACATATCTCAAGCTTCTTTACTTTGTTTCGTTAATAAGTCCGTAATTCTTTAGTTGAAGTAGTTTTTGTCCTTCTTTATTTTTGCACCGCATACACATTTCTCCGCGGGCTGTGAATGAGGGTGATCCGGAACGCTCGATCATGTGAAACGATTTGATTGAAATTTGGTACAGAAATAGTCTAGAGCTTGAAAAAAGACTTCTTCTTCTTATTGCAATAAAAGGAGGTTGAGAAAAGTGTATTTCAGTTGAAATAGTGAGCCAAACTTTGTATGTATATAACCTAATTCTCGATAAGGCTATAGAAGCAGCTTGAAACATTCAGCCTTGACCAAAACTATTAGACACACTTAACTTTTCGGAAATTCGTCTTTAAATATTTGTTTCCCATGTACCAATTAGAAATCACTAATTAGGTTATAAACGCTAATTACTTTAATTAAGGTACCATTGTGAAGGGAATAGATGCACGTTCGGCTTTTTTTATATCATTTGTATGGATCCAACTTGCAAGCAAATGTTTTGTGTATTCAATGTTTTAAAGCCTACTGAAAATGCCAAAAAAAGTGATATCGATTTTTCGATATGCAATCTAATTCAGTTATTACTTGAATCAGGCAAAAATCAAAGTGAAATTGCAAAAGGTGTGAAATGTTCGGGAGAGAACACAATCCGGAAAACCCAAAATCCCCCAAACCCATTTTGTGTGGTAAAGTAGAATCCTGGTAAATGTATGCTTGCGGAATATACTACCATTTGGAAAAAGAGAAATTTTAACCTATGGATTAACTCTTATTCTATGGGTTAGTTAACCTGTGGAATAAGAGTGGAATATGCATTTTTATTAATGTTGGATCTCAGCCTGAGATACAGTAGTCTTCCAGAACAGTCCCTCGCATGATTCTGCAGTCGTCAAAACCAAGCGGTCTGGCATAAGCTACGCAGTTGCCTGATGTTTGTAGCGGAGCGGAGGTTTGTTCTTCCGGGTCGTCACGATCGTTGGGGCTGCTAAGAGAAGACTTTCTTGGAAGGAGCTGGAGCGTTGTCGTCTCGATGTCTTTTCTTGGTTTTCTGGACTACATACAGTTGGTGGTTGAACTTTCACCTGAATTCGCCATCGTCACATACATGACATCATGACATCTTTCATAAAATTGAATTCCTTGAAACAAAATAAACATGCTTGGTAGTACAACACACATTCATACCTTATTTTCCAAAGCCTTAACCCACCCCACATCCCTAGAGTTCTTTTATTTATTATTATTAACAGTAAAAGTGTCAAAACACAAGAAGATTATTTTCAAGATCTCGCTTTCGCCAAAAACACAACACCCTTCTCCTTGTCAAGCCACAACGACCATCCGAAATCCCAGCGCAGCATTGCGTCTATATTCACTTTTTTGGTTCCTTAATAAATCTTAATAAATTAATATAAGAAAAATTAATAAGAGCGCCGAAAGTATTAAGTCCCTGAATCTTGTGTTAACTGCTAAGTTAAGATTAATGACTCTAATAAATCCTAGAACGGATAGTTCTTTTTTTTTCCTCATAGACTCTGGTTACCTACGTCCACGGTGTGGCGCGGCAGAGGTGTCGGGCAAAAAGAAAATTCATCTCTAAGCTTGCCAACTGATGGGAGCGAGAAGCGGGAGACCAAGCAGCAAGAGGCTAAACCAAATCAGGAAGAACAACAGACACAAAGGACACATAACACACTGATGTTCACATTGTTGCTTTGATTAAATTTAATTTTTGGCTTAATCTCGCATCCCTTAAACGAGCCTTCCTTCCGTCTTGCCAACGAGTTATATCTTGACGCAAGACAATGCAACCCCCTTTTGGTCGTTGTCGAAGCTCATGTGCGTTCGTTTGGAGGGTGGAAAAATAATAATATTCTCAAATCTAATTACGACTTAATCAGGTACATGCGGACTGTGATTAAGAAAAACGAAAATAAAGGTTTGGCAGCCAAAAGGTTTTCATCCGTTTTCTGAAACAGCAGCAGCTCGCTCGTAAGAACAACAACCCCCATTCGAGTCGAATAAGGTTTTATCCTTGATTATGGGGTGTAGATTGCTTTATGCTCGTCGTCGTCGCTGTATTGTCGCAAAATTGCACCACCCATTGTCTCGCATTGTTGTTGTTGGTGTTGCGTGCTTATTTAATCTGGTGCGGATGAGGTAATACATTTATAACCAAAGTTGTAACACTTCCAGGCGAACCCGAGCCGAATTATTTTTGTTGATATGCAACGCATTTCGAGGACAGTTGTTTGTGGGTGTCTGTGTGTTGAACTTTGTCTTTGGCCGCTATTCGAAATGGAAATTGCGAAATGAGGCAAACGACAATAATTCAATGAAATGCGTTACATGTCAATGCGTTAATCATATAATCCCATTAAAAGGCTGGCTTAGGGTGGGGATAAAGTGGTGCTTATTCTCTATGACTTTGGCCTAGGATATGCGCGACGTTACCGTGGTTATACAAATAAACAGATAAGAGTGGGCTATTGTGGTAGCGGTAAGTGGAGGAAGCTTTTATCACGGAAGAATGCACTGAGCTGAGATAATTTTGAGAAAGTTTGAATATACATTTTGAATGGTTCTTGTTAGTCTGGTACTTCAGTTGTTGACTTCGATTTGGTTAGATAACCTAAGATTACAATTGGGATAAGGTTTTTACGGTTCTTTCGTTTTGTGTGATTGCCCTTTATAACAAAGCCTTTATAATAAAGGGTAAGATATGACTGCAGATTAGTTAGGAACGGTTTTTTTAGTGGTGCCTCAGAAATGATGGATGCATTGGCGTTAAGATGCGAACTTTCCGAGGAGCAAATAACGACTCTGACCACTTCCTGGAAGTGTCCAAATTCAACATCGGTTGCCTTAGCACCCCGGGGAATGTTAGAGACTACAGTGAGTGCCTGAGTGAGCGATTCTCAGCCGTCATCCCAAATACCACAGATGTCAACACCTTGTGGAACCAGTATCGCGATATCGGTAACTAAGAATGTGGCCGAGACCACCATAGGTTACCAACCATCCCTGAAAAAGAACCCGTGGTATGATGATAAATGCGCGATATTGAACATAGAGACGGAAATTGCACGTTGACAGATGCTGCAACGGAAAACAAGAGCAGCAACAGAAGAGTACCGGACCAAAAGGAGGAATGAGAAAAAGACTGCGAAGGAAGAAAAGAGCATCCGCAGTTTCTT
Organism: Sphaerophoria taeniata; assembly: GCA_943590905.1. NCBI lineage: Eukaryota > Metazoa > Arthropoda > Insecta > Diptera > Syrphidae > Sphaerophoria > Sphaerophoria taeniata. The sequence goes on from OX016540.1 coordinate 270,455,604, forward strand.
AGCTCAAAGATTTAGAAGAGTCATGGGCCAAGAACAACACCCGACGTTTCTTTCAAAGGTCGAAGCAATTAGCTGCTGGTTGCAGAACCGGGACACAAGCTTTTCGAAACAGTGAAGGAAACTTAGTCACTGAAGCACAGGGAATTGTAGATGTTTTCAAGCAGTACTTCCAACGGCTGCTGAGTGTGTATAATGTCGAGCTAGCCAATGACGCCAGAGAAGCGATAGCAGTCATTGAACACGCAGTCCTTGCCCCTAGCACAAAAGAGGCAGAAGGAGCCATTCAAAGGCTAAAAAAAAACGAATGAACCGCATGCACCAGGTCATCGACAAAGGGCGGGAGGAAGAATGCATACCCGCTGACTGGTCTATTATAAGCTCCATATGCCCCAACTACAAAAAAGGTGATCCTAAATTATGCAAACCAAATATTGACACTGAGGCAAATCCTTGATAAGACCAAAAAATTTCAAGTCGAAACCCACCACCTTTTCATAGACTTCAAAGCTGCTTATGATAGCATCCACCACCGTCAAAAGCTTATGGTGACGATGTCTGAATTCGGGATCCCGAACAAATTGATCCAGCTGTTCCGCATGACGCTAAACAATACGCAGTGCAGTGTGCAAATAGGTAAGAGCTCATCCGAGTTGTTTCAAACATGCGCAGGGTTTACATAAGGAGATGCGCTAAAATGTGATTTCTTCAACATATTCCTGGAGCAGATAGTGCGTAAGGAAGTTGTGACGTGAGCACGCAAAACCACTAACTTCAACAAATCCACCCAACTCCTAGGCTATGCCGACTTCATAGACAGCACCGGTCGCTCCCAGGGAGCTGTGCTTGAGGGTTTCACAGCGATTGAAGAACAGGCGAAAAACGTTGGTCTTGAAGTGAACGAGGATAAAACAAAGTACATGCAATCAACAAACAAAAGATCATCAATCCACCGCCTAGGACAAAACGTCACCGTTGGCAATTTCGTGGTAGTTAAGGATTTCACCTACCTTGGAACAAACATCAATCCCACCAACGAAGAATTACCCTAGCGAACCGCTGCTACATCGGTTTGGCAAAATAACTGGGTTTAAAACTCATCAATCGGAAGACAAAGTTTCTGCTATACAAGGTTTTGATTTACCAGTAAAAAAGGAAAAATGATACTTATGGCCACTTTCGAAAGAAAAATTCTTGGACGGATTTGCGGTCGTGAATGCGACGATGGAGCGAATGGAAAAGAAGGTTCAACCGCGAACTGTACGAGCTGTACAAAGACGTGGTCCAGAAAGCTAGAAAAAAGATGACTATATTCGCTCGGCCACACCGAGAGAATGGGCGATAATGCTCCAGCCAAGAAAGTCTTCTCTTCGCAGCCCCCAGGTTCGAGACGACAAGGAAGACCGAATCTCCGGCACAAGGGACAAGGACCAAGTTACTGCACGTGCATGCGAGGGACCGTAACCAATGGAAAAGTATTGTGTCTCAGGCTGAGATCCTACATGGTTTGGGAGCGGGCTTATTAAAAAATCTAACAAGTTTTATAATTCCATTTGCTGATCGTGTTGGCTGATTTTCAAAAAGCTTGAGAGCTCTCAAGCAACAAGAAGTTCCATAAGAAAGTTCGAAATAACATTTGGTAAAAACCAGGGAGTCGTTTGGAGACCTCTCGATTGCCTGTTTGATAGTAAAGTTAGGGATCTTAAACTGCATCAGTTGTTTGCTGAGGATGAACTTATCAGGCGAGTTAAGCTCCAATCTCCCTGCAATGACGTATGAGTGGACGTTGGAAACACGAAGAAGGCAGAAAACCTTCTCATTTTTGGATCCACACATCTTCATCCAAACGTTTTTTAAGGAACTTAACAAAAAAGCAATAAAAATTAAAAATCGATCGAAGAATTTATAAGCTTCGTTCTCCATGATTCTCATCATTTCATGTCTTCTTAATTTTTTTTTGAAATAGAGTACGGGCTCTTAATTTAAATTTGGTGACGCATATAAGCATGTATGTTAGATATGAGAATTCAAAAGATAAAGATTCAACAAAATGGCCACTTTCAAATGTCAAAGTTCGGAAGTCCATATTGGTAGACCTTTTACCTACACAAAGTGATATTAGATTTGGAAAGCGAGGTTGTTAATCTAATATGGTATAAACTTGTCAAATATTTAAAGTCCTTAAAAGTTACGACCCTAATTAAGCTTTTCACGTAATTCTAAAATAGAATTCCCCTCCAAAATCTGTGTCCTTATGTCATAGGTCGCCTTTGAAATACTCATACGTAACATTATCATCGAGGTTATTGTTTCGAAACGACCACTAAACATTGAATGTAATGTCAGCAGGACTCACTTTTATTACTTACATTCAACTTCAAGTGCTTCTCTACAGCTTAGACTCATTATAAACAAGGCTTCCCGCTCTGTGCCATCAAACTCTCGCACCTACTCGCTCTCATATAATAACAATTCGAAAGCAAATCTCTTGATGGGGTCGTTTTACATTCCAGATAGGCGATCTCAATGGCCAATAAAGCCGTCAGAGAGCCATTCAAGGATATACCAACAAGGTGTATATTCATTCTCCATCCCCTCTGACACGCCATCTTTATGGAAACACAAAAATGGCAGACAGCATGTCTATATCCCGCGATGATGACAATTCCCCATCTCAGCAGTCTTGTTTACCAAAATACGCCAAGGCACTATAAAATTAGTTTTGTTCTTTTGCCTTGAAAACGATGCTACAAAGTTGAGGGGGGTGGTTATTAGACGGGCTTATCCGCTCGTATATCTACCACTTCGCGTTTAAGCACAATGGCATCAGTCGATTTGGAGTTGGATCTAGTTTAAGAGACGGGGGTAGAGGAGAAACAGCATGGTCGTAAAAAGTTTTTCCACTTTTTGTTGTTATCCTTCCCCCCTTTAAACAATTTTTTCGAGAATCACAAAAAGAAACTCAAACAACAAGCCAAATAACCGTTATTCTCATAGTGGTTCTTCCGGGAGACCAAAGCAAGAGAGAGTGGGAGCCTGGAGGCTAGGCCAAAAAAAGCCAAACGTGTCAGGAAGGATGTGGAGTTTCTCCCAGCTTCTCAATCCTATCCCAGAACCCAGACCCCCATCAGGACACACACAAAAGAGGTGAGTTCTTCTTCTGCTGCGCGATGATGTTTTCGCAAGCAATTTCCTTTTTATGTTATTTTAATTTTATGTTATTGTTATGACAACAATGAAATTGAATGTGACGCGCCATGCCCGTTCAGTGCGCTGCGACTACTGCGACACACTAGAGATGGTTGGGCAGGGGGAAGATGTCTAGATTCATGCGGTACACAGAAAACAGGAACCGCCTCGTATCCTGATTGTGTTCGTTGTGATAGCATGGCAGTAGGAGTAGGAGGATTCTTTTTATTGCGTGCGTTAGCACAATTAAGGATCAAAGATAGCATCTTACGATGGGTTATTTTCCACCTTTTGGGGGATATCATTTATATTCGTTCGCGAATTAATTCGTGTGTTCCGCCAACCTGTTAGACAGAATTGTGCAGCATTGTATGCCATGTTGGGTTTTATGGATTGTCATTGTCATCTCGCCACCACCGACCCGTTTGGGTTTATCATATTTCGAATTTTTCTTTGTTTTTTGAGTCTAAGTACTTTTTTTTGGGCGTTCATGTGAGGTGATAGAAATGACAATGAGAATGAACTGAGTTAAATTAACCGTTTAATATTATGAGTTCAGCGAAGGGAAGATAGTTTATTTTTGTCTCCGAATGATTTCTATAAGGATTTGTCAAAGCAATATATTTGTTTTGTAACGAAACGTTGCACTAGCCAACCCCCACGCCAAAAATTTTACCCATACACCACCGCGCTGAACAGCACCGCCACCGTCATCAACTAAATACCTAGCGAATGACTTCATAAGCAACAGCCACACAATAAATATACAACCGAAATAATATGAATTTTTAAACTTTGAGTATTACAATTCACATTCAGTTTTTGCTGGAAAAGCATTAAGTGCTTGCGACTGAAGTCATTGAGGTTAATTGCGTTCCCCGATATACCTACATTTGATTTCAAGTGGTGGGCTTGTTAAAACGTAGCGTGCTGTGCGATAACAATTACCCGATATTCCCCCGCATCCAATTGATGAGGTTGACACTTTACCGATATTCCCCGATCCCTGATTATCCAGCGGACTTACCTCAGCCTTAGTTTAAAGGCTTCCCTTTTACCTGTTGATAGCGTTTATGACTTCCGTCAATGCTGCAGCACGGAATTTTCCTCTTGAAATGGTGGAGCCGTTTTCCTTTACTGACAATCCAAGCACATGACTGTAGATGGGACTGGTGCTTTCGTTGCGCAAGTAATTTGTGTTGATTCGAGTCTTAGAAGCGGGTGGATTGTGTCCCCAATCCGTCTTCGGGATACCATTCCTCTATACTCACGTATCAAAATCGGCTTGGAGGAGTGGCGACGATCTATCAATACATGACTCCGTTGATCAAGCGATACCTCAGGAGAATTCGTAAAAATCCTTATGCGGAAAACTGGTGCATGCAACGACCCAAAGCTTATTGTCATCAGAGCCAGTAGATTACAGTACTTTTACATTGAAACCGCCAAGGGTGATTTAAACGTCTTAACGTTTAATGGGTAGGTATTGAGGATCCCCTCAATGAGGTAAGCCTTGAAGTGGAGGAGGGGACTACTACTATAAAGCTCAGAGCTATGTGAGCGCGAATCTAAACTTGTTTTCGCATGAAGAGCCTCTTATGGTCAACAGGTCGAAATGGAGTAGGCTGTTGCATACTAATTACCCCCTAACGAACGACGGCAGCGAAAGAATTTCTTTTTTTGGAATCAACGGTGGCGTCTTCAGTTCCAGTTAGGCCGAGCTACTTGGTGAAGACGGGCTACTTCGACTTATTTGAAGCCCAGGCCGTAAAAGGAGCGGTTTTACCGGCTCTTGCACAGGTTGGGGTTGTACGTCGAGGTGATTTCCCGACCACGTAGAAAAGCATTTAGTTGAGAGCAACAACAGGCCTGCGAAGTTCGTTCACTTGAGCAAAATGACGATGGGGAACTCACGATGCGCCATCAAGGTTTGCAACGAGCTTATGGAATCTCTCGGTGTCAAAAAGTATTCAGCCAAGGCGATGCGATGTACTGTCAAGCGATTTCTTGAACATTGTGCTCCACCGTCAATACCAGGGGAACTATCTTCTAAAAGTCTGTTCAACTTCTTGCGTACGCCGATAATATTGATATAATGAGAAGAATACGGCGTGATGTCAATGGCACCTTCGTGAGAATTGAGACAGAAGCGGCAAAAACGGGTTTTTAGTGGTAAGAGATGGCATTTGATTTCTTCGAATGACACCCATTGCATACTGTTCGGACTGAATGTCACAATAGAGAAGTCATAGTAGAGAAGTTTTTCTGTCTAGGGTCCGCTTTTAACACGGGCAATAACACCAGCGCCTTTCTCTCTCGTTCTTCTTCTCTTGATCTACTAAGGTAAAACTATATTATACTCTCATCTTCCTAGTCCTGCTGTATAGTGCAGAAGCACGGACGCGGACAAAACGGATGAATGTGCCTAAGGCTCGGTCATTTAGAGCGGATGGACACCAATGCTCCGGCCCTGAAAACCTTCGACACTTTTCCCGAGGGACGTAGAAGTAGTAGTAGTCAGGTGGTCCTTAGTATAAGAGGACCTCAATCAACTACCAACTTGGAGTGCAAAACTGGAGAGAGCTAGCTAGGGACCGAGCTGGCTGGCGGAGACTGTTGGTTGCGGCCAAAGTTCTCAACGGTCACCACCTTAAGTAAGTAAGTAAGTAAGTATTGAGGGTCCTTGCTATGATTAGAGGAAAAGGATGCCTAGCCTTTCGGCGTTGAAATCGATGATGATAGATTTTACTTTTATGCTGTCTATAAAAGCTACCACAAGTACCTTCATGGTATCTTGAATGACCGCTAAGCTGGCCGTAACAAATGTCTAAACCCTGCTTTTTGCAACGCATGTCTTGAATCTCTTGTAAGACTGTTATATCAGCTAAGCAGCCATGGTTCTGCAGAACTTTCAAATGAAAATTCTTAAATAGTTAAGGCATTACCGTTGTTGAGGTCATCGTGTCGGTTAAAACGATTGCTTGCGAGTCTTCTTGTCTGGAAACTGACATCATGATAAAAAATTTGGTTTTCTTTTATATTCAAAAATTATTTATCCAATTCGTGACACGAAGAGGAAAGAAATCAATTGTTCCAGAAACTTTAACTTCCCTATTTCTTTCTGCTACCTTTACCAGCGAATAAAACAGCAAATTGAACACCATCAACAACGAGGACCTTATTCGTTCCAATGAATAAGTCAGCAGGCTCTAATAGAAAATACGAAACGAAATATTCTCCATATCCCACCTATCAAGGATCCTCACGTCCTTCTGCCAGCACTATTTTACAAGCAAAGGCAGTTGGAATGACACTTTTCAGACACTTCTATGAATGCTGTCTGCGCATTTATGCATGCATGTGTACTCAAATATCTATTTTGCTTTTTGTGTCTCTATACCTGGGAACAGGTCGAAGGAATCCTTGATTCTTATAGTATAGGTGCCTTCGTGTTTCAATGCACTATTCATAAGGAAGAGAAAGAACAGAAACTTTATACTCGCTACACATGAAAATTGACATCCAACTGAGCTTTAATAATGCAATGCAAATGGAGCACAAGATGAAGGACAATCAGCAGGAGCAAGAAGAAGGAGTTGTTTCTAGAATTGAACCTGTCTTATTTTTTGGAACGAGAATGAGATAAGGTCCTCATGCAAAATGTAAATGAAAGTTGTTCAATTCTGGAATTCTAGTTCTCAGTCGTCCTTCTTGAAAAAAAAAGGAAAAGCAAGGAGTTTCACCCATAAAGAAAAAAAGGATGTGCTCTTATTTGTGTGACAAAATATTGATACTTGAATTTCAATAAGTTATCTCAACAGTGGTGAATATACAGTCGAGAGTGAATGTCTTCTTGGTTGATTTTTCTTTCGTTTTGTCAAGTGTCCTGTTCAAGGATGTGTGTAGAGTGTGTTTGTTGTCTGACAGTGTCAGTTATTTCCGTGTTTGAAGAAAAAATATGCCAGTTGAGTGGCACTTTAAGCAGCAAGATTATCGTACGAGAACGAGTACACGACAAGTCTGTATGTGCTCTTGAGCTATGCTATAACAGCTTTTGGGCAGAAAAAGGACGATAAGAGGATTAACAAGACCGCATGATGTGACGCCCGCCCTCATGGATTTTTTTTGACTGGATCTTTGTTATTTGTTGAGTGGATGCTCTAGCCGGCAAATGGCCTCCTGAATAGCATGCTAAGTGCGGGTTTTATTTCACTTTGACAGTCGCCGTGGAACATTTTTTGATGAAATAAAATGACTAGGATTGATACATAGAAGGTGGTTTTCAATTCACCCAGGAGAATGGAGTTGGTGTCCTGCGGAAAACACAAAACGTGTCATGATTCCATCTTCGGGCACTCTTCGCCTTCGAGTAATGCCATAGAGTTGAAATCTCTAAAACGCACATTATTTGTCAAAATTCCCCAAAACCTCGATATAACATTAAACCATCCGACAATCTTACATGACACTTGACTCGCCAGGGAATTGCAGTACCTCCTTCGTTTTCATTGTGCTCCTTTTACATTTGAGTTCACATAGACGAGCATGTAGGCATTGCCAATACATGGACGTATGTACATTAGTCAGTTCACCAATAAATCTGTCGATAATCACTTCCAAGCGTTACCCGCACTCTGCTTCCAAAATGAAGTCAATTCTCTTGTGAGGCGTATTGGCTGAGATATTTCATACTTACGACATAAGACTATACAATCATTTGGGATGGATGGAGAAGACAAAACGAGTTATATCAGCAAATGTATGGATCCACCCACTGAACAAGGACATTTTCTTTTGATATCGCTTAACCCAAACCGAGATGACTGTCAACATCATCAGAACAAAACCATAAGAACTTGGTTGCAATGTAATGTTCGATATGTCATTGTCTTAGCTTAGGAATATGGTTGCCACTTTTCGATAAGAAAATTGGGAGTTGGGAAATTCTTAGCACAAAAGCAAGCTTATGCGGATCATTTGAGCAGTTGGACGGAATTTTAAGAGATTGTAATGCTGGTGTCGACTTTTGTGTTTTGCACAAATGCAACCCTGAAGATTTGTGCTTCCAAGATGAAAGAACTTAAGTTTTTTACTGCGGGTTTCTAGCGAGAGGGAGAGGAGAGTGTAGGGGAAGTCTGCTCTTCGTGAACCTGCCGCCATCGGGAGAGAGTTGGCATTAGTGATCAAGCAGCCGAACGAAGCACACATCCGATATCTTGCCAATATTCCATTGTTTTGTATTACTGAATTACGTGTTGTTTTCCTAAAACTAATAAAGAATATTGTATAGATAGACTAGCTGACCCGACAGACTACGTACTGCCTCAATCGATATAAAAAAGACCTAGACTTATGTATCCCGCTACCATACCACCCGCTCCTCTCCCTCTCCCCGCTTCTCCACTACCGTTTACCCGCTACCCCAGTTACCCTGTTACTCGCTACCGGCTTAACCGGTAATCCCTACCAACTACCCACTATCCTCTACACGCTATCCCGTTATACCCAGCTACCCTGTTATCCGCTACCCCACTTCCCGTTACCCAATACTTCTACACGCTACACTTTCCCCGCTACCGACTATCTCGTTTCCCCACTTTCGGTACCCTATCCCTAAGCATTTGGTGCTAAAAAAGTAAAAGTTTGTAATTAACAAATAAACATAGGGGTTGATCGTAGAAGGGTAAAATATAATTTTTGTTATTCTAAGTTGATCATAGAGGGATGAAAATTTAGGGTTATATGTATTTTAGTATGAAGTATCATAAAAACATATAAAAAGTAAAAAATTTAAGGGTGGACCATTTTGAAATTTTCCAGTTTTCCATTTGAAAACCAATGCACCTACAATCACATGCAATTTTCCCTCTGAAAACCAATAAGTTTCCCGAGTTTTTCATCAAGAAATTTCTATTTTCCTTTTGAAAACCCATTTTTTCCAAATTTTCCAGTTTTCCATTTGAATACCAATGCAGCTACAATTATATGCAATTTTCCTTTTGGAAACCAATAAGTTTTCCGAGTTTTTCATAAAGAACTTTCTGTTTTCCATTCGAAAACCCATTTTGAATTCAAAAACACACATTGAAATTTTCCATTTGAAAATCAATGCACCGGTGGACCACCCTTAACATTTAGGGCGATGAAAAATAGATGTTGTCCGATTCTCCACCATAGCCGATATTCTCGCAAAGATTCACGAAAATCGGTCGAGCCGTTTCGGAGGAGTTCAATTACGCACCCCGTGACAGGAGAATTTTATATATTAGATATAGATGCTGGCATAGAAGCCTTGAAATCGATGAAAACTTAGCGGGTATTGCTTTGAAGTTCTTGAATTTGTTTGTGCTGCACTTACTTGGTTATGAGCTGACTGACAATTCTTAAGACGCTGCAGACGTTCCAATTTAGCTTTATGTTTTACCATCTTAATTGGATGCTTCAACCCCTTTAACCCGTAAAAAAAAAGTTTTCTCGAGATTCGTTCAACTGAAATTTCTGTTGCGCGAGTCTCTGTTCTGTTCAGAACCCAATTCGAACAATTTGACCATGGTGATGGGGAGGTATGAGTCGATGTTTTACATCGTGGAAGAGCAGTTTTTTCTTCGCCAATTTGGCGTCGAATCGTCCCAATAATACTACCACCGTATTTTTATGGGACAATCTTCGCTTTCTTTGGGTCTCGTTCGCCTTCTGAAGCCCTATATTTCGACTGTTCGTCTCTGATGTGCACCAGTGCATCGTTTTGTCATCGACTGACACAAAACGACGCAGAAACTCGGATTGTGCTTAAACAGAGTGTCAAACACTGTTTTGAAGTTTTTTCAAGGTTAAGCTTGTTGTACGGAGTAAGCAAACGGAGCACCAATGCAACATACAACCCTCACGATTTTTCGAAATGCCAACTGACTCAGCTATCTCGCGTACCGTTAATTTTTGTCACGTTATTCTCCCTGGTAGCAGTTTTCTGTGCAGCTGAACGTGCCTAATCAAAAACCGACCAACGACGCACGTTTAAACTAATTAAACCTATTTTTGGTGGTCTTCATTGAAGTAGACTCTTTTTCCATTTTTCTTAGATTCGTTAACAAGATCCGACAGTAGCCGTCTTGAGCGGAGAGGCTAACTACTTATCGGTTTTGAACCTTATTTAGAGTTGGGGCTCAGGTGAGATGCATGTAAACCTTAAACGTCACGTTCTCAGAGCTGACGCTCTCAAGATCCTTCTTCTACTTTTCAAACTGTTCTCGATAGTCCCATTTTCAGTGTTTTCCAACCCGCGCACCATGAATGAAGTCCGCGATGTGACTTTTTTCTCCAGGATCCTCTTAAAAGATTACACCTCGTCCACGTATACAACCTGGAAGGGTCCTTCGGTGTATGACCTTCCAATGTAAGTCTTAACTCTGAATACTAATCTGTATAAACCTAAACGCAAATCAGCTGAAAAGTCTGACGTATCAATTCGGATTCCCACATCAAAAGATGCTGCGAATTAGGTGTGACAGGTAAGTCGTCTACAGGCTACTGGACTTTGAACATTGCGTTGATGTTGTATCATTTTGTCGGAAGGTAAACGTCTTGAAAGAAAATGTATTAACCTTTAGTATTATTTTCAAATTAAAATTCTAACATAGTGGTTGAAATAATAATATAGCTCAAAGACAACCCAAAGACGGTTCCCTAACCCACCAATTGACATTGTTTTCATTGTTTTGCGCGATATCAAGATACTTTCTTTGGTTCTTGCGAGTGCACTGCACTGATTTCCACTTAATCAGAAATTGATACTTTCAGGCTTTAATTTAAAAATTCTATAGGCTACAGCACTACTAAGTGGCAACCGTGATGCTGTCTGGTGTATAAATATAGAGAAGAGACAGTCGGCTTTCGCCTCTAGGCTAAATGACTTTTCATGTCACGTGTCAAAAGAGGTGTAACCTCATGTGTATTGTATGTGTCCGAAAATTCACCCGAATCCCGCCCAGACAACATGCACCTTCGTCCTTCTCCTATACACTGCTTTAATAGATAGATAGCTTCAATTTGATCCTTGAGCTCAAAAATCTGTCGAGAAGCTGATAGGGGAAGTTCCAAATAAATGCAAAAGCAGCAACCAGCAGCCCAGCAACAGCAGGAACAGCAAATATCACGAAACCTAGCAAGCGGGTGGTGGATGGATGGGATAATGCCAGAGTAATGTTGACGATGACATAACAGAACGTTGACGATGTCGATGACTTTCCAACTGTATAACGACCAACTAGATACGAAAATGGACGACATCACGACTAGGATGATGATGATGACGCCTCCACCACTCCTTGCTTATCAAAATGGGAAGACAGCTTGTCGTCGGTCGTTGTGTCGCTTCCCAGCGCCATCGCCATCGCCATCGCCACACGCATCGAGAGAGAGGTTATAAATTCGTTGTCATTAATTTGTTGTTAAATTGGATAGGTAAGCATTTATTTCGAGCAAATTGCTGGTTGCATGACTTTTGCTGGCATTGGATTTTGTTTTGTTTTGTTTTTGCGTTTGTTGTTTTGTTACTCTGTGACTGGCTCGTAACGAATCTTAGCTGCTGTCGGTTTTTAAGCTTTATACGGGCGTTCTCAGAGCAGTTGTCATTGTCGGAAGTATGAACCGTTTTATGGAGGCGGGACAGTAGTCGGATGGATAATGAGCTCGATTTCTAGATCAATTTGTTATTTACGTGCCGAATTGTATGTTTTGTTCTTTTGGTTGAACTCGAAGGATGCTCGAAGTAGGTATAAGGATGGATGTTGCCATAAGCAATGCAAATATGGCGAATTTGAAAAATGCTTAGATATGTCGGAAGATGCTGAAGTGGGAGGTTTCGGCATGCGATTTGATTTGTGTTCATTAATATTTTGATTTTCGACAAATGCAATATTCGACGAAACAACACTCAAGGACTTTTTTGTACATTATGAGCACCCGGCTAAAGGGAGTCCTATACCTACCTACTTAGGAGTCCTCATCAGTTGACGAAAAGGATGCATTTTACGATCTCGTCCAAAGGAATCTCAAGGTATGACGTTAAAATCCTGTTTGGTGAATTTAACGTTAAAATAGGCTGGAAGCCAGTATTCACCTGCGTATCACCACGTTTTTATAGATCACTGCTACTCCTCCAACTTGATTACGTTACGCTCGTATCGAGCATCAATGGCGGATAGAAGACATGACTCAAATTAACAGTGAACAAAAAAACCACGTACAGCTAGAGTCCTGCACTTAGGCCATCCCTCGAAGAGCTCGATGAAGAGGACAGAGTAAGACCTGAAATCAGGGTGCCGGCCATCCATCGGCGTGGAAGAGATGCGGAAAACCCTAACAAAAATGTCATTTATACTGCCAACTCCATCTTGGGTAGAATTCGCAGGGTTTGACGATGAACGCAAGATAATGCCTGAACGTAAGAATGCTGCGTTCCTTGCGGTGCAGCAATATCACAGAACATTGGCATGCGAAATGGAATAAGGAAAGTCCAACCAATTTTATTGTCTTATGCAAACGACATTTCATCTTTAGAACAAACTCCATTTTTCAAGATCAAGCGGTTTGCGCTAAAAGGGTTATATATCAAACCGTTTGCTGCTCGGAAGCATACAGTCTAACAGTTTGGAGAGCAGTGTTTAGTTTACGATCTGGGCGACTGATCATAACAACTATGCATTGCATACTTTTCAGACCATCAAAAAAACCTATGCATTGGTTTCCTTAAACGCATTGCATATTTCGAGGCCAAGACAAGTCAAAAGGACAAGATATTACTGCATACTTTTAGAGTAGCTGTCGTAGTAGACTGTTGGGTTAAAATCGGTTTTAAATAATTCAATTCATAACCGTTAACTTGCTGACCGACCCAGCTCCACCGACAACTGCTGAACAGAGGAGGGTGAGTCGAAGTCTGAATATGTAAACAACCATCAACCGTTTACTGGAAGAGCGAAAATAAATAATTATGCAAAAACTAAATTTCCATTATGGAATACACAACAAAAGAAACACCAGGGTCGAGGCTGGGACTTATAACAGAATTCGTAAGCAGTGGGGCATTTCCTAATTTTTCTCCTCGTTGTATTTATTTATTTTCTTATTTTATCAATCATTAAATTTTCAAAATACGAAAAAAAAAGAAATTTAGCAAGCAAAGCAAATGAAATAACACAACTGCACCCCTCCTCTCCTTTTTTTCATTCCCACTCCTTACACCCTTAGCACTCATGCATACATTTAAGTGACAGCACATGATTAATGGCTGTCAGAGGAAATTGCTCCCGAAACACAAGAAACAGGACGCCAACATAGAAAAAAGGACGATATAAACCAGCAACAGCAGAAATTGCACAACAACAAAAATAATAATAATAATACAAAGTACAAAATAAGGAAGATGAACAGAAAAAAAAATCAATGTCGCACAAGGGATATACGAAAAATAAACTATGGAAGCGAAAAAGAATACCAAGACCCTGGCTCTATTTTTATTTTGATGAAAAGCACGAGGAAGGAGCTGGAGGATTCGATACAATTCGCCACTCGCTTGGGGCGCTCGGAGCTCAGCGAAATTAAAAGTTGCATGAGCGAGTATCAACGCTCGCGATATGTTAACCTATTCAGTGTTAATGGCATCGAAAATAACGGGAATTCAATTTATTCAAGAGGATTACGATAAAGACTTAAGGAGGGGTGGTGTTGGTGTATAAGGCGCTGTGCTGGAGTGGGGCAGATCTGAACAGTGCGAATATGACTTAGAATAGAAAAAAAAGGAGATTAGATGCCGGGGAAAATTTAATTAATTGTAATGGAAATTGGCTGGAGATCTGGAACATGCAATTTAAAGTAATATGTATGGAGCCTTGAGACTAAGAGTATTTTTGTTTTTTTCACTCTAAGTCACTATATCCAGACGCTTTTCTGCATTCATCATCAAACCAGTCACTCCGGTCTCTTCGGCTTCTGATTAAGAAGGATTTTTCAGTTCTAATGACATTATTTTGAGGTGTGTCCACTTCCCTTCTAGACCAGGTACCTACTCTGATTTCAGGACTTACTCTAACTTCTTCATGGAGCCCTTGAGGGTGAGTCCAAGCATTATTTAGATGAACAAATCAGAGACAATGAAAAGAAAAAAACTGCGACATTTATGATAGTTGTCATCAGAGAATGCATAGCATATTTGAAAGCGGATTCATTGTGGGAAATCAGCTAAGATCGAAAGTCATCGATTTCTAGCCAATTAGTGATCGCCTGGCTGTAATCCGCATCAAGGCCACACTACAAAACATATGTGCACACACCCCTACCGATAATGCTGCATAGTTTAGCATGGAAGATTTTTACTACCTCCTGCACAGAGCCTACGAAGCCTATCCAGAATACCTACGATGTCAAAATCGTACTCGGGGACTTCAATGCTAAAACCGGAAAAGCAGACATCTACGGCGGGTTAGTTATACAACAGATAACAACTACTGACTCTTCGACTTTGCTGCAGCTCGTTATTTATTGATAAATGCTACGGTTTCCAAGACAGAAGACCTATACGGCGACCTGGCGATCTCCGGATGTTCGTACCGCCAATACAATCGACCATGTGCTAATCCAACATATTGTAGTATTCGGCTTGGGCTTGGTCCGAAAATTAAACCTTATTCACTTCTTTGTGTCGCCACCAAGGGGCTTTTATATAATTCAAATAGGTTCGAGAAACTACTATAGGTTCTTGTAGGAGCTTAATTTTCTCGATTCTTAACGAAAAGTTCTCCCCTTTTTTTTTCGAAATTCATTTTTTTTTATTGTTTGAAACTTAAATCTACTTACATGCTAGACAAAAATGGAAACTAGCCTAATTAATTCTACTTATATATAACTTACTGGCCCTAATCGGGCGCTCTAAGCAATTCATGTATCTTCTTAAAATTAATGCCTTTCGGCCTACGAACTACGTTTATTTCATTTTAATTCATTATATATATATTTTTTTTTATTAGAAAATTGGAAAAAAACTAATGACATTAACTTTTTTGAGTGGTTAACTTACAAACTAAGGTCCTTAAAATAAAACTTAAAATTACCTAATCTACCTATAAACTACTTAAAACTAGAACAACCACAGCGGCAAAACAACTATGTCCTTTTATGTTCTCCTGTTGGAGTTTGTAATTGTTTTTTTTTTTTTTTTTGTATAAATGTACTTTTAATATCTCTTTTTTTTGTTTATTCACTTCTTTGTTTTTTTTTTTTACTTTTTTTTTTATGGTGCCACCAATCCTGCTCTACTTAAACCTAAAACCTAAGACTAAAACAAGTATGTAAGCCGGCCAAGGCAAAAATACCCCATCCCGGATTACCCATTGTCAGATGCAGTTTGAAGCCACCAAAACTGGTTCTCCTGCTTCACCCTATCAAAACGGTCCTTTTCGGACACAGCCCTACTGAACCGAAGCAGCTCCGCTCCATCACGAGCGAGGATGCCCCGTTCATACAGAAGCCGCCGGTCTACGGTTCTTCGCCTGACGTGGTAGATAAGCGGTACTGCCAATCTATCCTGTATCATGCCGCACTGGTCTAGATAGAGGAATGCCTCTGGTGGGATGAAGCCGCTCAATCGTGCATTGTCGAAGTAGTTGTCGTTCGGATAGAACGGCCCCAAAATCAAGTTGTTGGTCGAAGTCATAGCTCTCGCAATATGGCCCCGAACAAGTTTTATCACGAAATTGTCAATTCTATTAATTCGAGCGCCGTTGTATAGAACCTCGTTTGAATAATAGTGCAGATAAGAAGATTCGGGTGTCCGATACCAACCGAGACAGCGCCGAAGACACTGCCTCTCGAATACCCGAAACTTCTCCATTTGGGAAGGGGCAATATTGAACCACACTGGACATCCATAAACGATCATCGGCCGTATGAGGGCCATGTAGCAAATAACCTTCACTCTGGGGTCAAGCCGACTGCTGCAAAACAGCCGTTTCGTCAGAGCGAAGGCTCCTCTGGCCTTAGTCAGAGCAGCATCTATATGTCTGTCGAAATACAGAAACTGGTCCAACCAGATACCGAGGTACTTCACTACACTTTTGTTCGTCAATGGCTGTCCGTGAGGATCAACAATGACCATCTTGCGCCAATTCTTACACGTATCTCGCGAGGCTTTAGCCAACGGAGTCCGGAACAAAATTGTCTCCGACTTTTGGACATTTATTTTCAGTTTCCAATCGTCGCAGTATCGCTGAATCTTCTCGAAGTCACGCTACAAGAGAATTCTAATAACTTCAACCTTTCGAGCCGTTCTGTACGCAATCAGGTCGTCGGCATACGCAAGCTACCTATCAGATCACTGGTGTAAATGCTGAAGAGGATCGGCGAGTTCACCGCTCCCTGTTGAAGACCGTTTTTAATTTCAAAGGTGGTGGTAGAAGTTACATTGCCACTTTTGACAACAAACTTCCTACCGTTGAGCATATCATAAAGCATATACAATGATGGTTTACTGATGGCGAGTCTAGTGAGTTTTAGGTACAACCCTTCTAACCATACGGTGTCGAAGGCCTTCTCCAAATCCACCAGAACAGCACCCGTGCATTGTTTCTTGGACTTGTTCCATTGGATATCAGAAACGAGCTTAGACGCGGCATGAATAGTGTCATGTCCTGCCTTGAAGCCGAACTGATTATCCGGAATTATACTGTTGTCCGCAGCCCACTCAGCCAGAGCCCTATTGATTACCTTTTCGAATACCTTGCTGATGCTTGGAAGAAGACTTATTAACCGGATATTCGAAGGATTGGAGTTGTCCTTTCCCTTTTTCGGGAGAGGATGAACCACAGCTGTCTTCCAACGCTCTGGATAATATGCATTATTCAGGGCGTTGTTGAACAGAGTGGTGTAGATGTCTATTGCCTCAATCGGTAAGTATCTTAGTACAATGTTGGATATACCGTCGACACCTGCTGACTTCTTATTCTTTATTGAATCGAAGATGAGCTGGAGTTCTACCTTCGTGATGAGCAAGGGACTTGGGCCCGTTCGATCGGCGATTATAGCGTTGGCTAAAAAGTCGTCATCAAACCGTGTAAAACCACGGTTCTCGGATCGCCACTGTGAAATATCATTCCTCAGGTAGAAGTGATGAAGTAAGGCTCTGTTCTCCAGGTCGTGGTTCGGGCGAGTGCAAGCATTCACCTTATACACTTGCTGGAAAGCAGCACCAACTGTCTCCACTTTCTCTTGCGGATCTTCAATCACAAAGAAGTCATCGTCCAAGACGGCTTCCTCAGGATCGATTTGCGCTGTCAGAAGTACGTCTCTGTTCTCTACTGTTCTCTGGAGCTTAAGACACGGAAGGTCGTTCTGATTCTTGGACCTAAATATTTTATTAATCTTAGGGAACATACTCGGGTCGCTAGAGTTAACGGCCCGAATTTTCTTGTCCCAATACAAGTTAATAGATAACCTGTAGTTTTCCTTGATCAGGGTGTTGACGTTTTTAATCGACGACTTCAGTGTCCTAACCTCCAGGTCGTTCGGGTCTGTAAATCGTCTGTACAAGTTTTTCAGTCTTGTCAGTAGTCCGCTTTTCTGTCTGTGTAGTGCGTCTATAGTCGCGTTACTGTAGACGTTGTTTTGGTCGCGTTCCTTGTACTTCGGTATTGTCCGTTCCATTGTTCGTTTTATTATGTTGTCCATCTGTTCAAGGTGTTGGTCGATTTCTGTATTTGTCAAGTTTCTGTTGTTTGGTGGGGCTATGTCACTCGAACGAAGTTCTCTTGCAAGGACTTGGGTGAAACGCGGCCATCGCATCTTACCGTAATTGTAAGAATGCGTTGGAACGAATTCATCCAATTCCACAAGCTCGTTCGGAATCTGAATTACAGCAGCGAGCCCGCAGTGGTCACTGTCGTACTCGACTGTCTGTAAACAGTTTCGAGGGTGATTACCCACTTTGTCCGTAATTGTCAGTCTGGTATCGTACAGCAAAAGGTCTAGGAAGGAACCGCTCCTTGGGAACGATGGCCTTTCAGTAGCCAGCAGGTCGACACCATATTCAACACTGTGAAGATTCATCAAATTAAAAAGATGATTACCTCTTGGATTATGAGTTTGATTTCCCCAATCTTCATGTTTGGCGTTCAAATCTCCGGCCATAACGAAGTAGTTTTCTTCCAAGCTCAATTTTAGTACCCTGAAAAGAATCTCGAGCTCTGAAATAAAGATAGTAGCCTGCGGAGCTTCAGCCGCATAAGCCGCAATCATATACATCCGCTTCCCTTGAGTGAGAGAGATGCATACGACGCAAACTTCTAGCGTCCTGAGCTTTCGCAAATCATTATTGTATATGACTTTATAATTAATGCCCTTTCGTATGAAGATGGCAACACCGCCTCCTTGAGTAGAGTCGGGTCGATCCCTTCTTACGATATTGTAATTGTTGTTAGTCAGTTTATGTTTCTGGTTTAGCTTGGTTTCGCTAGCCTTAAACACATCAGGACTGTGGTCTTTTAACAGCTGGAACAAATTGGCTCTACGTTCGATCCTAATCAATGAATTCACATTCAAACCTAGGATCCTAAGGCGCGTCTTCGGCAGCGCGCCCTTAACCCTGAAGATGCGCTTGGCCAGCCATCATAGAGTAGAGTTTATCTACTCTTCCGGCTTGCTCCACGATCTGACTTTGCAGTCCTGCCAACTGGCCTTGAATGCTCAGCAACAAGGACAGAATGTCTGGCTGCACCTCCGGCGCCTTAGGCACTTGGGCCTGTGGGGCGACCGGTGGTGGAGCCTGTCTCGCTTTACCCATTCCTTTCGCAGATCTTGCGTAAGAAACACCGGGTCTCACGAGTGAATTTGTTGTCGGAGCTTGTCGTACGGGTCGATTTTCTGCGGCTTTTTGGCTGGCCTGTTTGTCCCGTATCTCTTGGACCTTAGGACAGCCCCGATAATTTGCAGGGTGCCCCTCGTTCCCGCAGATAACACACTTGAGCTGGGTCATGTCTTCAACCCGCTCAGTCCCTAGCCTACATTCCCCCCTATTGAGGGTTTCGGCGCATTTCACACAGCGCTCCTGCATTCCACAGTTGGCTGCAGCGTGACCGAACCTTTGGCAGCGCATGCATTGTAGCATGTCGTCGTGCCTCATTAATTTTTCCAAGTGTATGACCTGGTAGTCTAGGACAGTAATATTCCTGAGACTCTCCAGTCTACTTTGGGGCGACAGAGTAACTATGAAAATTGGCAGTTTATGCCCCTCCCGTCTGGACCTAACCGTAGAGAAAGGCTTGACTCCGATGAATTCGAGGTCATCGCTGGCCTTCTGACGGAGCTCAGCTAGGAGCTCTTCTGGTTCCGTGCAGGAACTGATGCCCTTCAAAAGGACCGTCTTCGGTTTTTCACTCCTAGGAGTGAAGCTGAAGAATTCAGCAGTGGCTTCTTTCAGATACTCTTTAACTAGTTTGTATTCGGCCAATGTGAAGCATTGGACCGAATACCGCTTCTGTTTTTCATTTATAATTTTAATGCAAAATTTATTATCCGTGGCCGACTTACATACCTGTTTTATGTCCTGTAGGTCGACCTTGTACGTCCTTATTGGTGGCACTTTCTCGGACTTTTGCCGTGGTTGTTTCTGGTGTTGCTGGAGTTGCTGCTGTTGTTGCTGTTGCTGCTGTTGCTGTACCGCTGCTGCTGATGTTGATGCTTCCTGATCTGCTGCTTGTGCTACTGCTGGTGCTGATGTTGGTGCTGCTGCTAGTAGTACTGCTGGTGCTGCAGCTGGTACTGCATCTGATGCTGCGGGCAGCTTTGGTGCTGCTGCCGCCATTGGTTTGGGGGCCCCCGATGAGCTGGGGCCTGATTGTGCCGCCCCTGTGTTGGGTCTAGGCTTCTCTTTTTGTTGTTGGTTGTTGTTAGTAGCAACTTGCTTTTGCGGTTTCAGTTGCTATGGTTGTTGTTGTTGTTTTTGCTGCTGTGGTTGTTGTTTTTGGCTTTGCTGCTGCTCCCTCTGCAGTTGCCTCTTTTTTAAATCCGCTGCCTCTTCTTGCCGGCGCGTCTCTTGTTTTTGTTTAAGGCGTTGTAGAAGGGGCTTAATTTCCTCTTTAAGCGTATTAAGCATTTTCTCGCATTTATCAATGCTGGCCTGCTTGGTTAGGAGGACTTCCTCTACCTCCTCGTCAGTGAAATCGGTGGAGAGCCCATCTAATTTATTGCTGCCGCCGGACCTGTACAGTCCCTCCCCTTCTCCGGACATGTACTCGATAGAATCGTCAGAACATGAATCTTCTTCCAATTGTCGTTGAATTTTTTTTGTTGCCGTTGTTTTTGCTGCTCTTTTAATGTCATCCACCTCAGCTTGCAGCTTGGGTGAGGTGGTGGCTTGCCTTTTGTTGTCCGAATTTGGCTTTGCTCTTTGACTCCGCCTCCTCTTCTTAACTTCTTCCTTACTTGCGGTGTTTTCTACCGCTAATCTCCCATCGGATGATTTAACAGAAGCATCTTTCGATGCCCCTGTCGGCTTATTGTTCATTTTAATCAGGTTAATCATAACCAAGAATGGTTATGAAAAAAAAAAATGCACGCCCTGGTGGGGATTGAACCCACAACCTCTCACTTAAAGAGCCGATACGTTAACCTCTGCGCTATCGGACACCTATAGATATCACTGGCTTTAGTTAGATTATTAGGTATAACTTGCTATTTTAAATTCACTACTAAGGCTTAATAAACACGTCTATACACCACTGAAGTCAAAGATCGAATGAAAAAAGTTCTCCCCTTAATCACTAGATGTTACTACTACAAATACAGAAAATACTGGGATTTTGTAGTAGCTGCATGTTTTCGATGCTCAACGAAAAGTTCTCCTCTTAATCACTAGATGCTACCCCTGTTCTATTCTGTCCTACACAAGTGTTTACTACTACAAATAAACAAATTGCTATTTACTTATTTCAAAATAAAACGATATTAGAGTGATAGAGATAAAGGGTGTATGTACATTACATGTCTATATGTAGACACAGAGAGTAATAGAGATATATAATATGTATACACATTACAATATTGAACGTACGCACTTTTCGAGAGGCATATGTTGACTCTAACCATTTTCTGGTAGTGGAAAAGCTTAGAGCCCGATTTTCAAATTACTAAAAAGCCCTTGCGGCCCAAAGAAAGAAGAAGATGCTGCTGTGAGGGACTCCCCGCCGCGTCACCCTCCCATTGATGGCAACACCTTGTGCAGCCAATATATCGAAAAATAATTAAAAATGTAGCCGAGACCACCATAGTTCACCTGACACCCCCGAAAAGGATACGTGGTATATAGGTTATACCAGACACCCCCGAAATGGACACGTGGTATGATGATGAATGCGTTATAGAAAAGAGAGACGGAAAATGCACGTTTGTAGACGCTGCAACGAAGGAAGTAAAGAAGATTCGCAGTTTCTTAGCTCAAAGATCAAGAAGGGTCACGGGCCAAGAACAACACCCGAAGTTTCTTTAAAAGGTCGAAGCAATTAGCTTCTGGTCACAGGGAATTGTAGATGTTTTCAGGCAGCACTTCTAACAGGTGCCGAATGCGCATAATGTCAAGCGAGCCCATGACGAAATAGAAGCCAGACCAGTCAACGAAGACCCAGTCCCAGCCCCCAGCCCCAGAGCATAGAAGTGGTAAGAAATAACTAGTCCGCCGGGTCAGATGGAAAACCTGCGGAACTCCTTAAATATTGAGGAGGTGTTTTGATGAACCGCATGTACCAGGTCATCAACAAAGTGTTGGAGGAAGAATGCATGTGTGAGCCTTTGAAACCGTTCTTCAACAACATAAAAAAGGAGATGCGCTGTCATGTGACATCTTCAACATAGTTCTGGAGCAGATAATGCGGAAGGCTACTACCGCTGCTACTTGCTTCAAAACTTCTCACTCGAAAGACAAAGAGACGAGACTATGATTTTTCTAGAGAGAGCTGGGTGATGAACTGATGATATAAAAAGACCTAAATGACAATGGGCACTTCCGAAGTAAAAATTCTTCGGATGTAGACGACTACATTGGCTCGGCCAAATCGAGCGAATGGAAGGCAACGTTCCAGCTAAGGAAGACCAAACCTGCGATACAAGGAAAAGGACGAAGTGACTGCGAATGCCAAAGCGCTTGGTTTTGGCGACTGGAGAGGTCGGATCGTACCCGAAAAAAGGCTGCAGTGTCTCAACCTGAGATCTTTCATGGATTGGGAGCTGTAAGTAAGTAAGTAGATGTGATTAGTACTTGCATTGTGCAAGGCAGCGGGTGCATTGGTGGACCCTCGGAACACAAGTTCAACGTCTAACCTGTCGATGTTCATACCTCGAAAGGTACCCACGTGTCACGTATCAACTCTGAAGGAGTTGATTCAAGATTTAAAAAAATTGCTTGGAAAATAAAATCTCAGGTATCTACTTATCGAAAATTGGGCGCAATTTATAATACTCTTACTTTAAGCAGTTTCAGTACCGAGACCACCATTGGTAAACCGCAAAAACTACGCAACTTCCTCATTTATTTTTTCAGTCTGGCTGAGAGTGAGTGTGAATAATGAGGATGGTGAAGAGAAATATCATCCATTGGGGAATTACATAATATATTGACTGTTGTATGGTAAAGGGCCTGTGCAGTGTGCATGGTATATATACCAGCGGCGGATTTAGAATCTCAATCTGGGGGGGGGGGGGGGGTTTCAATTGATAAAAATTGTCAGTGTAAATTTAGTCTATGGAATTTATATGTAAAACGGCCCATACACCCGGGTTGGATTCGCAGACTCTACGAGCCGGAGCATTGTTTTCCATTCGCTCTACATGACCCAGCCATCTAAGTCGTTGCACCTTAACTTTTCTGGCTAGGTCAGTGTCGCTGAACAGCTCGTAAAGTTCTTGATTGAATCTTCGTCTCCATTCTCCATTTATGCAGACAGGACCAAAATTCACTCTAAGAAAATCACTCTAAGAAGCGTTTTCATCGGATGTTGTCATGGTTCGTCTCTGCACTATACATTAAGACCGGGATGATAAGGATTTTGTAGAGTGTCACTTTAGTTGCTCGGGAGAGGACTTCACTACTCAATAGCCTTCTAAGTCCAAAGAAGCAGCGATTGGCAAGAGTGATTCTTTGTTTGATTTCAGCGCTGTTATTGTTGTCTGAGTTGATAGCGGATCCAAGTTAGACGAAGTCCTTAACTACCTCGAAGTTAAATCTGTTTTTGTTGACGTTTGCTGTAAGACGTCGA
This sequence comes from Sphaerophoria taeniata, assembly GCA_943590905.1. NCBI lineage: Eukaryota > Metazoa > Arthropoda > Insecta > Diptera > Syrphidae > Sphaerophoria > Sphaerophoria taeniata. The sequence continues at coordinate 270,479,084 of OX016540.1, forward strand.
TGTTGGTTGTCCTTTCTTGTTGACAGCATTAACTTGCCCTCGTTGACCGCTAGACCCATTTTCCTGGCCTCCGTCTCAAGGCTCAGAAACTGACTGACATCACTGACATGTCGTCTGCGAATCCTAGTAGCTGGACGGACTTTTGAAAGATTGTACCTCTGGTGTTGACGTTGTAGTTTTGTACAATCTTTTCAAGAATGATGTTGAAGAAATTGAATGGCAACGCATCGCCTTGTCTAAAACCTTTTTTGACATCAAATGCATCCGTTAGGTTTTTTTCCGAACATGATGGAACAGCGTGAGTTTTCCATTGTCATTTTACACAGACAGACGGACGAGTTTTTCTGGGATGCCAAAACTAGACATTGCTCTATATAATTTGTCTCTGTAGACGCTGTCATAAGCGGCCTTAAAATCGATGAAAAGGTGGTAGGTATCGATTTCAAATTCCTGGGTCTTCTCCAAGATCTGCCGTAGGGTGAATATTTGATGAACGTACATTTTCTGCACTCAAAAGACTCAATTGTACTGCGAAGTACAATTGGCCCAGAACGGTTTAATGGGCTTGCATCATTGAATATTCATTACGATATTCCACTTACTCGAAATGAAATACTTGATGAATTTTTCAAAAAACCTCGCAGATTGTAAACGGCGGTAAATTGTGATGATATAATAAGATTCTTTTTCGAAATCGAGACTATTATATTGTATGTAAAATTCAAAAGGTGTTTATTAGAAGCAAATGCGTGTTAATTTCAAATATATATTTACAGAAAGTATGTCTATAAAAACCTTTTCAAAACTTGAAAAAGTATTAAGCTTGGCCTGGCCTTTTGTTGTGAAATTATTTCCAAACCTCATATCGAACATCATGCGAGTCATTTTCAAAAGAGTAAGTTGATCAATTGATCTACTTGGAATCGTCTGGATTCGATTTCGTGTTGAGTGCAGTTTTGGGTAAAATTGGCCGAGTGAGGCTCCCCCGGAAATCCGCCACAGATATATACAAATTTACAGGGAGGTATTCGAACGGGATGATGCAACTGCATAGCTCGCGGGGTGAAAAAGATTTCTTTACACATTTCGTAAGTATTTTAATGTTAACTGGTTTTGATGATGTCCGGTTCAGGTTCATAGTCAAGGAGGGGTGTTCACAAAACCAGGAATTTGTAACGCTTCATTACAGGTATGCTGCTATAACAAAGCTAAGCCTACCCAAATGGGCCCAACTCGAGTTGAACGAGTCAACTCAGTGAAAATCATTTCCATTTGCTGATGAAATTTGACATACGATAAGAAGCGATAAAATACGAATTTATGTCACCTGAGGAATATTTCATTATAAATGTGTTCAGATTGCCCCGTAAACCTTTCTAGAAAACACTCATAAAATTGACAGTAAGATAACTGGCTCTACTCGGGTTTACTCGGGTTAGGGAAACGAGTTGACCCATGGCTGGGCAGTACCCTCATTGTAGTTCTTGTCCTTGTCTTAGACAGACATTAAAGGAAGAGAAACCAAGAAACGTGAAGTCGAACTACTTAATCAACTACGAGGACTGCTACCAGGAATAAAATCAGTGTCTATTTGAATATGAGTCCTTGAGACTGGAGCTAGAGGTCTTAAGTGTCTTCTCAGTGAATTTTTTATTTCTTTTGCGTTAGCTTACATGTTTGAAATTTTATTTAAATTACAAAAATGTTTGAAAATCGAGTCAACAAAACTTATCTTTTAATCATGATTGGTTTCGTTCACCAAAATGTCTTTAATAAATTATTATGAATTTAAGCAATTAAAATTTTGATTATTATATTTATCTAAAAAATATTGAGGTTATTAAAACAAAAATTAGCTAAACGCAAGCAAACTTGTTCAAAGTTTTAAAGAACATGTAATTATCAACGAGGAGTTTCGGAAATATTATCCATCTTCCAGCACTAAAGCACTATTACATGACCGTGACCAAGTTCCATAAAAAAAAAATGTATACCTTATTTCATACTAAAACAACAAAAGGTAGGTATGACAATATTAATCAACTACATCAGTGAATTTCAATTTTAACGGTATCGCAAGTGTGTTAACAAAATACTGCTTGAAAGCATTTTCTGTAGGATAATTATATTCAATGTGGAAATTCCGAATAAGCTTTGTTACACAAACTTCCACCTCAATGTTCACTATGCGCTTGCCAACACACGACCTTGGCCCAAAACCAAATGGCAGGAAGCTGAAAGGATGACTGTTGTCTTCAATGATCTCACTACCGGAATTTCGACGCGTCCACCGTTCGGGAATATACTCCATCGGTCTTGAGTAGTATTTCTCATTGAGGAGCATCAGGGAAGGGTTGAGAATAGTACTCGTTCTTTTGGGAATCTGGTAGCCCCCCAAAACGATATCACGACCAGTGCTTCTAAAACTAACGACTGGATAGAACCTCAATGATTCCTTCATACATGCTCTCAGGTAAGGCATGTTCTTCATTGAATCCACTGTCAAGGGGGTGTCTTTGGTTGGCATGATTTTCATGACTTCTTCCCTGAGAAGTGCCTGTTTCGCTGGGTTCTTGGCAAGGGTAAGGAGTAATAAAGCCAAAACTGTGCTGGGCTGAAACGTCAGATCTATTAGAACTTGATGTCAAGCGACTTAATGAGATTTTGTAATACCGCATCAACTCCGGCAAGCAACATGTCCATGGTCATGACAATGGCGACCTTCTTGTCAATCTTCAAAAGCTTCTCTAGGATACTGGGTTCCTGGTTCTCCGAAGCCAGTGACTTTTTGCTCTCTAATTCGACCATCGCATCTGAGACGAACTTATCGGTGATTTCGAAAATCTCCTCTTGGCATTTCATCATCTTTTTGAACATCGGGGTACTGAAGGTCTTCCACATCGATGGTTGCATTTCTAACTTGAAAATATAAATGAAAAAGTCGCGAACATTTTTAAACATTCGCAACGCCTCGGAATTCTCTTTCTGACGCCGAATGAGTCCGAAATTCTGATTAAGAGCAATCGATGTGATGATATCGAATGTAAGTCTGTTTAGGTCTTCTTCGAAGTATTCTGGGACCTCAAGTGTTTTGGGATCCCTTATATCTCGAATTCTATGGTGACACAAAAATGGTCTAATTGCTTCTGGGATCTCTGAAATGAACTCACCTTTCAACGAATTCCTGACTGACATCAACCAATGATTTTATATAGAGTTTGGCACTTCTGGGTTGCACTATGACGGAATTGATAGCCTTTCGTTGTCTCTCCCAGGGTTCTCCATGACTTGAAATATAAATATTATGTTGATTAGATGGGGTAGAACAGTGGAGAGATGTTACAAACTTACACAGCAACAAGGCCGGAAGTATCTCCGAAGAAGTTTTTTTTGATAACATTTCGGAAATAGTCAACTGTTTCGAAACCGTCATGGACAGGCCAGATTCCTTCAGTACGGTAGACTTTTTCTATATCATCCGGGTTGTGGACCATCAAAACATCAGATCTACCGAAAATTCCGGGAACTATAAAAAGTTCACCAAGTTCTTTTTGAAGTGTCAAGGCAGATTCGGAGACTGCTGCGTTTCGGAATCGCCCTAAGATAGTTTCGAGTGAATATTTTTACTTAAATCTTAAAGTTAAAAAATTTTCTAGCTTACCTCCTGGAAGGAAAGATGTTATAAAATCGAATTTTGATTGCCTCGGAATTTCGCTGTAGGGACGAGCATTCAGCCATTCCGAATCTTGAGTTGCATTTGAGGCTTCTTCGGCATGTATCTGCAATTGATTTAGAAAAATTTTATAAGAGCTGTTCTTCACTTTTGCAGAAAAAAAGACTTTCATAAAGTGAAAACAGAAGCAGATATTATCTATGAGTATCAAGGAGATCGATAGTGCCTGGTCTCGATGCATCGAGTCTATCCAAACGATCAGAATTATAGAGAATGAACAGCATTTCCAGCTTTGACATTGAAAAATCCGATTGAAGGAGCGCGAGATAGATGAGATAGAAGGCTTTTCAAAAAGGCACTAGTTATGTCCTTATTGAAATTTTCGTCGCAATTAGTGTCGTTTTGGCTCGCTATGGTCAACAAGCCTTGCGATCACTTCACAACATTTTTTTACGCAACGAACTATCCCCGAAGAAGGCGAAGCCTCTCCGGAAAAGTGATGTTCAATATCTCTGGGATTTATAAAGTAAAACGGTTTTACTTGGCGAAGAACAAAGTGCTTTTCCAACATTTTAACACATCGGCTCACACCTCAATTTCTTAATAACGGATCAGAGCAGGAAATGGCAAATTAAACTGTTCCATAAAAAAAAATTAATTACGAATGTAATGAAACGATTTTTTGGCACAACACACGACGCTACAAACAGTTCTTGATTATGTCGGCGGGACATGACACCATTCATGCCGCGTCTAAGCTCGTTTCGGATATTTAATGGAATAAAATAGAGTGGCACGACAGCTCTTGAAGAGAGAAGGCCTAAGTGGCTTACTCTCATCAACAATTCTCTGAGTGCGTGTGAAGAATTGAGGGGACCTACAATTTAACGCCGATTCCGAACGGCAAAGTTGAGAAGCACTTTTTCATGACAGATTGATACTCTTGGAAGATTTGTCAGGTCTTCGCAAAGGCAGTAACCGTGAAAGATGAAATAAAAACTTGGCCTTAGTAGGACTCGAACCAACGACGACGTTCTGCTTAGCAGCCAACGCACTTACCAAGTAAGCTACGGGAAACTGCAATGGAATAAGTCAAAGAAAAAATGCACGGGTACAGTTCTGGTTGATTTGGAAAAGGCTTTCAACACCGTATGGTTAGAGGGTCCATATCTAAAGTTGACCAGACTTGGCATAAGTAAGACATATAAGTGTTGCTCTAGCCAGAGTGAGAGGAGCCTTTCGCTCTGACGAAACGGCTGTTTTACAGCATTGGGGTTCATCCCAGAGTGAAGGAAATTTGCTACATGGGATTCATATGGCCGATGATCGCTTATGAATTATGACTGTCCAGTGTGGTTCAACGTTGCACCATCTCAAATGGAGAAGATTCGGGTGTTCGAGAGGCAGTGTCTTCGGCGCTATCTCGGTTTGTATCGGACACCGGAATCTTCTTATGTACCTACATTACTATTCTAACGAGGTTCTATACAACGAGGCTCGGATCAACAGAATTGACAATTTCGTGATAAAACTTGTTCGGGGTCACATCGTCAGACCTATGACTTTGACGAACAATAAGATCTTTGGTGCGTTCTATCCGAACGACGAATATTTTGATAGTGCACGCTTGAGCGGCATCATTCCACCAGAGGAATGCCTCTATTTAGATAAATGCGGTCTGATAAAGGACAGATTGGCGGTGCCGCTAATCTACCACGTCGGGCGAAGAACCGTGGATCGGTGGCTCCTTTACAGTCAAGACGTCCTCGCACAAGACGGAGCTTCTTCAGTGTAGTAGGGCTGTGTGCGAACGGGACCGAATAGATAGGGTGAAGCAGGAGAACCAGTTCTGGTGGCTTCAGTCAGCACTTGACAATGAGTAGTGGGGGTTGGGTTTTGAGCCTTGGAGCGCTTAAACAAAACACTTCCTCGATTACCAACTTCTTAATATCTGTCCCCAGATGAGAGAGCAACGAAATATTGCATAGTATTTACTTTAAAATGGGCTTCAGTTGCAAATGCTCTTAAGAAATACACTTGTTGCCGTAAAACGACGTTTGTTTTATTCACGCAGAACATTTTTTTTTTCCTTAACGTAAGTTGACCGGCACGACCGAGTCTGAGATCCGCAAACGACTAAGAATTTATACCGCTTATGCTTTGCATTAAAGTTTTTTGTTTTTATATTTTATTTAAGTATATGACACGTCTATAAGCAAAAATAATTATATATTTCGTGGTATATGTTTAACAACGTACCCGTTAAGTGCTTATCAATATTAAGACGTATAGGCTAAATTTCAGTGGAAACAAAAAATAAAAGACTTAGTAAAAAATATTCAATTTAATAGCCTTCTCACATGAAACGTATTTACCGAGTTTCAAGTAATTGAAAAATAAGAGATGCCCTATCTGGAATTTTAATAAGTTCTAAACAACATTATAAATATAATCCAAAAACTACTTCCAAGTTCAAAGATGTGATGCCCGTAAATCTATCTGTACCTATTATAACACCACATAACCTTAACATAATTGGCATCAGTTTTTCTGTAAATGTTTTTTTTTTTTTGGATGAAATCTCAGCTGCTTATCGAAAATACGCAGTAATACGCTTACTACTGTAACACTGGTATACTCACTGCCTTACTTATTCGGCTCATAATCCATGAAGGATCTTGCCGTGGACTTTTTACAAAAATCGATCCTTCTAATTCCTACCTTCAAATTCCACTGGACGATGCTTCTAAGCGCCCTTGTGTCATCAACACGCATTTTGTTGATCGCAAGCGCGATTGGGATGTTCCAACGCTATATGGAGCATCTGAGAGCTGATCTGTCTGTTTCATGTTTGGATGACATAATTGTTTCAGGTCGAAAGCACCTAAGATATCTCAAGACACTTTACCAACGCTTTGAAGATCATGCATTAAAGCGCCGCCGCACAGTGGGACGACCCATAGTAAAAAATAAAAAATACAACTATTTTAGCGGTACTTTATATTAATTGGTAAGTCATCCCAAATATATAGAAGCTCGAAATGCAATAAAATTTTTCGCCTCTATTTATTGGTCCGCAAGTTATAGCCACGTGAACATTACCTTTTTTTCCGAATTTTATATAAAGAGTTTTAAGGTGATTTTTTGTGACATATTCAATTGCTGTGCAAATATATTCCGCGTGTGAAAATTAAATTAATAATGAAGAATATTAATAGTGAAGGTATTTAAATTTAAGAAACTTTTGTAAGAAATAGATTTTTTTCGTGTTTCTTTTTGTAGGAACGATTTTTGCTGTGTTAGTGTGGTACAAAAAAAAAACCAATGTCAAATTTCAAGTAGAGTTTTCAAAAAATGGTCAAAAACGGGTCTTGAGATCTTTTTTATTTCAAAATAAGCAATGTGTCAGCTAACTAAATCACGAAAAAAATCTTGCGCAAGTTTGCGCTTTTTAAAGAAATTGACATTTTTAAGTTCGACCGTATTCATCAAGCATGGTGACTTATTAGCAACAGGGATGGATAGTGCACATTCCAGGAAAGTTTTCAGCGTTGCTAACAAAATTCAGCAGTTACTTGGCTTGGAAGAGTTGAATGAAGGAGAAAACGAAGTTTTACAAGAAATTTCGAGGCTTTTTTGTGTTAATTTAAAGCAAAAATGGCAGTGTTGCCAAAGAAACAAATTCAGGTTTCTGGAGGTTCACCAACGGTGACTTAACCTTAATTTATCCTTACCAGACGTGTATATAAATTCCGTAAGTAATAATACTAACTTTTATGCGAAATTCTTAAAATAATTAAGTAAAGTCCCTCCTAATAAACCTTTGCTGTTTCCGAGTTCACTTGAAAAATCGTTCAAAATTCTAAAACAAACCCTTTTTTCTGTTTCGTGGGACAATTCACCTAGTACAAGCAAAGGAAGACCTCTTAAACGTTTTAAAGACAGTCAACAAACCAAAAGTTATCGAAAAGTGACCCAAATATAGATCACTATTTGGTAAACAATAACGAAGATCCAGGATTTCTAAGTAAATGAATTACTCATCGGAAAGTGAAATTGATTAATTTTTCTTAGTCTTTATTATTAGAATTATTTATTTTGATATCAAAATCATGTAATTTATACAAAAAACATAAACAGAAAATCATAAATAAAAAAATATAAAATAAAAACAAGTTCGCTGCTCAACTCTTTTGAATAAAAAATCCTGAAATCATAAGTTTTAGTGAATCAATTTTCTTGTTTTTAGGTTACAATCATTGATATGAGTACTAAAATACTATTTAAGGCATGTTTGGTTGATAACTTTATTTTATTCTCAAGATATGAATTTTGAAGTGTTTTCTCATACATTCGTCCCACTGTGCGCCGCGCCGTTTAGTGAAATGCAAATTTGCAGAGCCTGAAAATGACTTAGGCTTAGGGCATAGAATTGACGATAAAGGCATAAAGCCATCAGAAACTCAAGTAGACTCCGGTGCGCTGGACACCTTACTCGTATGAGTGAAGAGGAACCGTCCCGGAAATTCATTTGCGGTACAATTCTTGGTGAGAGACAGCGCGGAGGACCAAATTTGCGCTGGAAAGATGGCGTAGACCAAGACGCCCAAAGCGGAGTGAGCCAACAATCGGAATACATGGAAGAACTTGCTGGATGGAGGCCTGGAACGGATCCCAGTTGGGGGGCAGATGAAGGAAGAAACTTCATTGGATAGATCGACGATGCCGATGATGATGTAAAACAATCCATCAAGCACGGTGAAGCAAACAAATTCCATCCACTCGACATCGGCGATGTGAAGATAGTGATATCAAAGCTTAAGTCCAACAGAGGCCCTGGAGCATACGGCTTAGCTGACGAACTCAACCAAGCAGCTTGGATCTCATTTGCAGGATTTTTTAGAAGGAAATCATATGCCCAATCCTCAAAAGATGAAATTCCCTGCCCTGTGCCAACTACACAGGACTCCTAGGCATCCTCTGCAAGGTTTTGTCTGCCTTGCTAAAACAGTATAGGTTCAACGACTAAGCTAACTGTATCGAGTAGAACGAGTGAACACTGAACAGTATAATAAATAAATTCCAACAGAGAGACGCACGTTGCAGTAGAGGAAGACTACGTCTCAGCTGGAAAACATTAGTAGTTTGGGACCTCAAGAAAAAAATTCCTGTTTGTTAACTTAGGTACATTTATACTTTATTTTATACTAAGGCAACGGAAGGTTATAACAATAAAAAATTTAAAACAAACATGGGTACACATATTAATCAACTACATCAGTGAATTTCAATTTTAACGGTATCGCAAGTGTGTTAACAAAATACTGCTTGAAAGCATTCTCTGTAGGATAATTATATTCAATGTGGAAATTCCGAATAAGCTTCGTTGCACAAACCTCCAGCTCAATGTCCACTATACGCTTGCCAACACACACCCTTGGTCCAAAACCAAATGGCAGGAAGCTGAAAGGATGACTGTTGTCTTCAATGATCTCAGTGCCCGGATTTCGACGCATCCAACGTTCGGGAATATACTCCATCGGTCTTGAATAGTATTTCTCATTGAGAAGCATCAGGGAACTGCTGAGAATTGTACTTGTCCCCTTGGGAACCTGATAGCCACCCAAAACGATATCACGTCCAGCGCTTCTAAAATTACCCGAATTGACTGGATAGTACCTCATTGACTCCTTTATACACGCTCTCAGGTAAGGCATGTTCTTCATTGAATCAACTGTCAAGGGGGTGTCTCTTTTTGGCATGATTTTCATGACTTCTTCCCTGAGAAGTGCCTGTTTTGCTGGGTTCTTGGCGAGGGTAAGCAGCAACCCAGCCAACACTGTGCTGGTCTGAAAAGAAAGAACTACCTATTAGAACTTGCTGTCTAGAGACTTAATGAGATTTTGTAATACCGCATCAACTCCGGCAAGCAACATGTCCATGGTCATGACAATGGCGACCTTCTTGTCAATCTTCAAAAGCTTCTCCAGGATACTGGGTTCCTGGTTCTCCGAAGCCAGTGACTTTTTGCTCTCTAATTCGACCATCGCATCCGAGACGAACTTATTGGTGATTTCGAAAATCTCCTCTTGACATCTCATCATCTTTTTGAACGTCGGGGTTCTGAAGGTCTTCCACATCGATGGTTGCATTTCTAATTCGAAAATATAAATGAAAAAGTCGCGAACATTTTTAAACATTCGCAACGCCTCGGGATTCTCTTTCTGACGCCGAATGAGTCCGAAATTCTGATTGAGAGCAATCGATGTGATGGAATCGAATGTAAGTCTGTTTAGGTCTTCTTCGAAGTTTCCTGGGACTTCAAGTGTCCTGGAATCTCTAATATCTCGAATTCTGTGATGAAACAAAAATTGTCTAATTGCTTCTTGGTTCTCTGGAAATGAACTCACCTTTCAACGAATTCCTGATTGACATCAACCAATGATTTGATATAGAGTTTGGCACTTCTGGGTTGCACTATGACTGGATTAATGGCCTTTCGTTGCCTCCCCCAGTCTTCACCTTGACTGGAAATATAAATATTATGTTGATGAGTTGGGGTAGTACAGTGGAGAGATGTGACAAACTTACGCAGAAACAAGGCCGGAAGTATCTCCGAAGAAGTCTTTTTTGATAACATTTCGGAAATAGGAAACTGTTTCGAAACCGTCTCGGACGGGCCAGTTTCCTTCAGTACGGTAAACTTTTTCTATATCATCCGGATTGAGGACCATCAAAACATCAGATCTGCCAAAAACTCCGGGAACTATGAAAAGGTCACCGAGTTCTTTTTTGAGTGTCAAGGCAGTTTCTGTGGCTGATGCGTTTCGAAAACGCCCTAAGATAATTTTGAGTGAATATTTTTTCTTAAATCTTAAATTTTGCTAGCTTACCTCCTGGAAGAAACGATGTTATAAAATCGAGTTTTGATTGCCTTGGAATCTCGCTGTAGGGACGAGCATTCAGCCATTCCGAATCTTGAGTTGCATTTAAGGCTTCTTCGGCATGTATCTGCAATTGATTTTGTATTCAGTAAAAATTTATGAGAGTGTTCTTTATTTTGCAAAAAAAAAAATTCACGAAGTGAAAACAGAAGCAGGAATGGTCCATGAGAATCAAGGGGATCGATTGTGCCTATCATTTTCTAGAAAACGAAAAGTCAGGAGACGCGATTTATTTCGATTTGACTCACCCGAAAAGATGAGAATCATGGAGAATGAACAAAAAAATTTTAAGATGTTCGACACTAAGTTGAATGCTGGTGACATGCGGACTGACGAACATGATATGGTATAAGGCTTATGCGATTAGTATTTAGCCTCACCGCCCGATGGCGCGAGTATCGCAAGAGCAATTTACTATCACGTACATAGAACATTACCGCTGACAGCTTCTTTCGAAATTTAAGCCGGATCGGACTCTCAGCTTTGTTTTGCTCACGTGTGTATCCGATTATTAAAAAAAATGTGTATGACTAGGTCGCACGATTAATTTTCTCAAACCACTAATTGAAGACAAAGGACAGACAGATAGATAGACGGACGGAATCGTCGGACCCACTTTTTTCGACATCTCTATCATCGTAATGTCATATTTGATCAAAATCTCGAGTTATTTTCTTGCGAATTCAGTATGTACTTGCCAAATATTCCTATACTATCGCAAGTAAAAATGAAGAATTTCGTGCGATAATTCGATTCTTCCTCTTGGAAGGGATATCGCGCAACGAAATCAAGGAGCGTTTGAATGCATTGCGCAGTGACCCTTCTACTTTTATGGCGATCGTCGACATTCTTTTAATTGAATTTCGCACGATGGTTTCCGATGAGTCACGTCCAGGTCCAGTTGCCCTGGAAACGGCTTCCATGGCGGATAAAATGACAGAAATCCACAATCTTGTATCTTGCAGATCACCAATTTGAAAGGTGTACGGGGCAGCTAGACAGAAGGCATTTCGAAAAAGTGGTTGGGCCATATTATGCATGAAATTGTGGCCATGAGAAAGTTGACGCCGAAATTGTCGTCGTTTTGGCTCGCTCCGGACAACAAGCTGCAACTTGCAGTTAAGAGCAGTGTTTGCCCCAGGGAACTAGCTCCGAAGAAGGAGAAGACTATCCGGAAATGTGATGTTCACTGGCTCTGGGATTCTTCCATTATTGGACCGTTTCGACGCCGAAATGTAGAAAAAAACGGTTTCACTTGGCGAAGAAAGAAGTGCTCTTTCACCATGATAAAGCATGGACTCACATCTCAATTTTCCACTAACGGATCAGAGCAGGAAATGCAAAAATTAATCTAATTGGATAAAGCAATTTTTGGACACGACACACGACGCGATAGATAGATAATATATATGTCCCGTGTTAAGAAAGCAACCAAAACCAGATATTGCTCTTGCATAATTATTTACCTTCAAATGGGCTTCGGTTGCAAGGGCTCTTAAGAAATTCACTTGTTGCCGTAAAACGACGCTTGATTTGTTCACGAAGAACATTTCTTTTCTATTTTTTTTTTTTGTGTTATGGTAAGTTGACCGGCACGACTTACTAATTCTGAGGTCCGCAAACTACTAAAACTTAATGTCGCTTAAGCTTTGCTTCAAGGTTTTTCTGTTATTTTTTATTTTATTGTATGAATGTAGACTAGACTCGTCGTATGTTAAACAACCTGCCCCTTAAGTGCTTATCAATATTTAAATTTACAGGGTAAATTTCAACGGAAACAAAAAATTAAACTCCAAGTAAAAAACTTCAATCTCTTAGCTTTTTCACAAAAGACACAAAACCAAGTTTTTGACAAAAAAATCTTATTCAATTTTGGGATGCGAAATCTGTTATTTTGTTAATTATTTCTTAACAAAATTACTAATTATTCAAAAACTACTCCGAAGTTGCAAGTTGTGATGGCTGTAACATAACCTTAACTTAATTGGGATCAGTTTTTCTGTATTTGTTTTTTGGCTACTTCTAAATACATATTAATTATATTCGTTTGATTGATAACACTTGGGTTCAGCTTGGGGCAAACAAAATGTGCTTGTTATTATTGCAAGTCATTTAAAAGAATCAAACAAGTTTCAATATCTCTTGTTTGTTTACATTAATAAGTTTTATTATAATATTATACGAGACATACTTATTTACATGACGCATCACATTTTTAAAATCGGCTTTTGTGGAGTTGTGGAACATGCTTGTCTATTTTTATTTTTTATATTTTTATTGACCCTGAAGTGAAGTTGTCCAAAATTTTAAGCGTTTGGTTCGTTTGAGATTTGATGATTCTATGTTTTTTTTTAAGTTGCGACGTATACATAGGTACCTAGAATAAGTACATGACAAGTTTTGTATTTGCAAAAGAAAAAATTTGAGATTTTAATCAAACTGTAAACTGGCAGCCTTAACCACTGGTCCGAGTAGCTTAAAACTTTAAAAAAATACTTAGAGGTTTGCGTTGTCGGGGTGTTTTTTTTTTTTAATTTCATTTTTAAGATCAAAACTAAGGGTAGCCCCGATACAAATTTTCAGCCAAAAACCAAAAGTTTCAAATATCTCAAAAACGGCTCCTACAATTTTTTTTAAAACTTCGTCGTACTTTTTTTTCGGATTACTGATGTTTTTAATGAACAAAAATTATTTTTAAATTGCTCCAAAACGGTTCTATGAGAAATATAACCTTTTTGTTTTATATAAGATTTTCTCAAAAACTAATAGCCCGATTAGCGTCCTTCTTTTAGAAGTTCCGTAGGTAGGATATATTGCGTATATTGCCTGTATTTTGTGTTCAAAAAATTGTTCTTTGGTTTTCAAAAAAACATTTTTAAACTTATTTTTCAAAATTCTGTTTCTCGATCAATATTAAAAATCGAAATTCAGATTATGATACGTAGGCATATTTACATGTTCTTGAATACTGTATATTCAGATTAAAATTAATTGAAAAAAAACCGCTACAAGGAATGTTTTTTTTTATTTAAAAAAAATCACCAATTTTTTAAGAAGTCTTATGGCACCATTTTGTTTGATAAAATGTGTTTGTGAGGTAGATATATCAATTTAATTTTGTGTATGAATTTTAATTGCATATTACATTTCTTCATATTTTTTGTGAGTTTAGCACCACACTTAACCAAGGTCGAGGGCAATTAACCCAAAAACTAAGACTGGAAATGCGTTGACAGACTTATGTACATATACATCTTGATGTAGGTACGTACGTAGGTATGCGTAAAGTTCATATGCATAACTGACAAGTAAAAATTATTTGTGATGTAAATCTATGAACTATTGAACTTGAACCTATAATTTAGTTGAAAAATTCAACATAATCCAAACACGAATAACTATCTAAAGTAAATAATAAGTCTGGTTGCATGGTGTATATTATGGGGTTCTCCCTGATAAAAAATATTAAGAAACGATTACAATAGGCCTTTTCTTTTTCTTACCTATTGAAAAAGAGATAAAAAACGTTTTGTTTGTAAACAACTGATTGCGATCACGACTGCAATCGAATCCGAGTGCAAAAAAAATAATCATATTCATGAGTACAGTGAGGAACTGCGCACTTCCCTAAAGTTAATTTTGATTGGTGTTTCCTTATAAAATACGACTTCGATCTGTGATGAATCAAAACTTATTTTGACTTAGTTCAGAAAATATCTCTTCTTCAAAAAAAAAAAAATATATATTTTACCAACAAATTCAAAATGCCGTGCAAAGACTGCTGTAAAGGTTCGTAAACTACTTTCATAAATCTTTTTTACATTTTAATATGGCTTTGTTTGATAATACTTTTATTCGGTGTTTTGTTTTGATAGACTGCAAGTGCACAAGTCCAAAATGCTGCCAGACTTGTAACTGTTCTGAAAGTTGCAAATGTGCCTGCAAAACTGGGAGTGGAAGTGGAAGTGATGGAAAATGTTGCAAGTAAATCATCATCGGCTAGCCTGACTTTCTACATATGTAGTTAAATTTAACGACGACACCAGCATTTTAAATCTATATATTAACTTTGTTATATGCTCAAAATTAACATGCAGTATAGCTTTGTGAAAAATGAATAAAATACTAAAGAACAAACTTTCTATGATTTGGAAAAATGGAACCTTTCTGATAACTTGTAAATTTTCCGAGTACCATGTGCGCTATTATTGTTTGTATTCATGAGAATTTTTTTCGGTTGTTGGTATTTATTTTTTGTTGTTCCAACACTTGAGAAGCGTAATAACGCAGAGACGTTGTGACATTCGGCGTTCACAAGGTTAGGTTAGGTAAGGTTAGAGTGGCTGTCTAGATGTTATTGACTTACTTAGACCTCAAGAGTCCATTGTGATACCACTAAAGAAGTTACTCATGGGAGAGAAATGACCTGAAAAAAAAACATTTTTTACTTTTAATGAAGTTAGAGAGACATCTTCAAGTTTTTATTTCATCTTTCGCGGGTACTGCCTCTTGCGAAGACCTGACAAATTTTCCAAGAGTATCAATCTGTCATGAAAAAAGTGCTTCTCAACTTTGCCGTTCGGAATCGGCGTTAAATTGTAGGTCCCCTCAATTCTTCACACGCACTCAGAGAATTGTTGATGAGAGTAAGTCGCTTAGGCCTTGGCTCTTCAAGAGCTGTCGCGCCACTCTATTTTATTTTTAGAGAGACATCTTGTGTCGATCGTTGCCAGTTCACTGGTATTATGACAGAAGTCATTTGTGTAGACTTCTAGTCTCAAAGCATGTCTACCTATGAGGCAGTGTCCTGTTACCTGTTATGACTCCAATTGAGGAGCTTATACATTGTTTGCTCAAGGAAATGAAGCCATTTGACCGTTTCAGGTCTATGCTTGGCAATATTTGTTTGGTTGCTAGGTAGGTACCCTGTGACCATCTACAATTTTAGTGGATTCTAGAGCATATATTGTTTGGGAAGATGTTTGCAGGTAGCAAGTGTTGTTCCTATGTTATGTCTTTGTCTAATAGTGGGTAGAAGTGTTCCATTTTAATTTAATTAATTAAAAAATTGCAGGTCAGTTTTCAGACGTTATCAATGAACAAAATGGTTAGTCCACTGAAAATGCAATACTTTTTACTTTATTGAGTCCTCATAAAACTCCAATTACAAAACAAATAGTAAAAGAATGGTTAATGTTTCACAAATAAATTTAACAAAAAGTCCAGATAGGTAAAAATAAATTAGCAAAGTTTTTCTAAAAAAATTCTCAAAAACGAAAAAACATTTTTGTATCCGACTAAAAATTAACAACGGCATTGACTTTTGAAAACAAAATTAGTACTTAATTACATAAAGTTTTGAAAAAAATTAGTTCAAAAATGGTTTTTTTTTTGAAAATTTTGAGTTTGAAAATTTATATTTTTTAAACTATTCGTTAAAACAATTTCATTTGAAAACAAAATGAAAAGAGAAGGGGTTTTGGCTTTCCAGAAAGGTATAGCATGGTATTGTAAACGAAGCCGTTGATTTTTAATATTTTTTCTTACAAAAGAAGTCAATTTTTCAGAAAATTGCCCCTCCCGGCAAAAGCAATATTTTTATTTTTTCAAAATGTTTTTGTGTAGAAAATTTAAAAAAATTTTCAAATCTGCCTTTATTTTTTTTTAAAGTCAATATTTAGCAGAGTTATTAGGGTCCAAAGTCAAAATTGTGTTTTTGCATGTAAACCCATTTTTTGATTAAAAAAAAATCGTAGCGATCTGAACCAAACAGTGAATTATAGCCAACAAAATTCTTAAATTGAATCTTAGATTGGTTGGATTGAAAAAAAAATTCCGTTCATTTTATGACAAATCAAAAATTTTTTTTTTTTCGATTTTGAAATTGAGTGAACATTTTTTACGCTCAAGCGAAAACGACTAACTGTACTTTCTTAACTCAAAATAATTTGAAAAGAAAAAATGATAACCTTTGAAAAACTTTTTATTTCATTTCAATCCAACTTTTTTCTACTGAGATACAGCCTTATAATAAACCACTCCATTTTTGAGTTTTTTCAAGTGTTCCTTTAATTGTTTTGACTAGTGTATATATCTTCCACTTTGAAGAATTACTCGCATGTGTTCTCAGCAATCGGATAAAAAAAGAAAAGAAAAAGAGAAGTTTCCTAATTATTGGCAACCGATGTTTTTTTTTTTTTAAGGAACCAAGATAGGATATTAAATATGAATTTTAAAGACTTTAAATTATAAGAAACAAGTCATGAGAATTTATAAACTTTTTTTCTGATTCAAAATAAATTACAATTAATTACAAAAAAAGAAGAGCACGTATGTACCCCTTTCTTTAATGTTTGCCAATGATTGTCAAATAAGGTGAATTCAAAAGTTCTGCTGTTTTTAGCAAGTCAACGGTTAGAAGTCTTGAAAAAAAAAACATTATTTACTAATAACTTAAGTTAGCTTTATTTCACTTTACTAAAGTCAACTTTTGTTGAGAAACAAGGCCGAATCGGTTGAAATAGGGCCAAAGCTTGGTGCTATTACACAGCACTTTGTTTGAGTGGTTCAAAATTACAATAGCAAGAAAGCTTAACATTTTATTAATAAAAATAATGAAAAAAAGTTCTTGAGTTATATACAGCTATGGACAAAGAAATAGCACACTTTAAAAAAAAAATCATGATTTCAAATAACCGTTATGTAGAATGCTGCTGATGATTTTTTTTTTCTGGGTATTTTGTAGGAAAACTAATAATGAGTAATGACAAATAAATACTTAAAGTCCCGTTATTCTGCTAAGTTCTTGAACTTGCCTATTCACGCTTTCCTACTCTCTTTTAATTGGACACAGAAATAGCACACATATTTTGAACCGTAACATTTTTATTTCGCGCTTGGAAGTTGTGAAAGAAAGTGCTATTTTTTGAAATTTTATTATTATTAAAAAAAAAAACATTAAAAGAAAATGGGCAGAAAAGTTCACTACTCCGGAAAAAAAGGAAAATTATTTTTGATCTTCACAGAGAAGGAAAAAACCCCTCCCAAATATCCAAAATAGTCAATTGTTCACGTAAAATGGTGTATAATGCCATTTATTTGGTAAGAGAAAATCAAAATTTTAATTTTGACAATAAATTCCGCCGACCACCCCCTCGCAAAACTTCGATACGAGTGGATAGAGCTGTTGCAAGAAAATGCAAACGTGACCCTTTTAAATCATCTCGCACCATTATGGCTGAAATAAACGAGGAATTCGATTTGGACGTGTCAAGCAGACTCATTAGGAGAAGACTTAATGATTTTAAGCTGTTTGGGCGCGTGAGCAGGAAAAAACCGATGTTGTCAAAAAAGAACATCAGAGATCGCCTTTTGTTTGCTAGGACTCATCAGGATAAAGACATATAGTTTTGGAAGAGAGTACTTTGGAGTGATGAAACCAAGGTTAACCGTATTGGACCTGATGGCAAAACATTTGTCCATCGACCCAAGTGCGAAGCGTACAACCCGAAGTATACCTTGAAGACGGTGAAACATGGAGGAGGAAATTTGATGGTTTGGGGTGCATTTTCCTGGTATGGAGTGGGCCCATTGGTAAGGATTGAAGGAAGAATGGATAAATTCTCATATCTTAATATACTACAGAACAACATGGAACCATACTCCTTTGAATTCATGCCAGTAAATTGGATATTCATGCATGATAATGACCCCAAACATTCATCAAAAGTGGTAAAAGATTGGCTTTCACGCGAACAAATCGATGTTCTATCCTGGCCCGCTCAAAGTCCCGATCTTAACCCAATTGAACATTTATGGTATGATGTTAAGGCAAAAATTGGGCAAACAAAATTTAAAAATTTAAACGATCTTTGGACCGGAATCAAAAACGCTTGGTACTCTATACCACAAAGTAGATGTCAGGCGTTAGTTGAAAGTTTACCACGGAGGTGCCAAGCAACTTTGAAAAATCGTGGTCAACCAACAAAGTACTAAGGTGTTAGTACTAAAAATACTAAAAACTGTAAGAATTTTTCTTTAAAATAAGTTTTTTAAATTATTGTAACATGTGTGCTATTTCTTTGTCCACAAGAAATATTGTCATCACTCCAAAATATTTTTTTTAAATTGATTATAAACTAAATAATTTCTAATTTAATTTGTCGTTATATATCAATATTCATATCCTGAAATAAGAAAACAAATGTTTAAGTTAAAAAATCGAAAATAAATTTAATTTTACTAAGAAAAATGTTAAGTGTGCTATTTCTTTGTCCATAGCTTTGTATGTACGATGTACCTATGTTGTTTTAGCAAGAAATAGGGTTAAGGCCCAACTATAATTGTTAAGTTAAGCTTATGTCAAAAAGATGGACGATCATTTCCTTAAGTTAGCAAAGGAAATAGGCTTCAAATAGTCAAATTCACTTAAGCAATGAGCGAATAAAACAGCACTAGTAAAATTTGAATGAAAAGAAATAAATAAATAAATAGAGCGGCGCGACAGCTCTTGAAAAGCCAAGGCCTAAGTGGCTTACTTTCTTCAACAATTCTTTGAGTGCGTCTGGAGAATTGAGGGGACCTACAATTTAGCGCCGATTCCGATTGATACTCTTGAAAGTTTTTTCAGTTCTTCGCAAGAGGCAGTACACGTGAAAGATGAAATAAAAACTTTATGGGCACGAGTAGGACTCGAACCCACGACGTTCTGCTTAGCAGCCAACGCACCTAACCACTAAGCTACGGGGACCCTGTTTGTGGTATGCTTTGAAATCATCTTTTGAATGCGGTAAGTTGGTAAGTTAAGTAGCATCGGCTGGTCAGATATAAATAAAGAAGAAGTGGAGCTTAAACCCCAAAATAACTGAATCCACTAAATAGTACCAAGTGCAGCACTTTGCTTTCTGCTTATTCTTACATCTAGTCCACTTTATTGTTACTCGGCAAAGGAGAAGTAAAAAACTGATTTTAGCTCGAAGTTTCACTTCCCTATATGATTTTTTATGTTATGACATAATGTGAATTCAAATGAAGCACATGAAATGAATTTGAATTCAAAGGGTCGGTATGTATGAGAAAACGGTTCGGATTGCAACAGGTTTCTACTGAAGGAGGAAGGCTTCGTTACAAATATCTTATAGCTATATACAAAAATGTCACACTGGCCACCGCTGCCGACTTTTTTTGTAGAACTTTCTCCATTGGATATTCAATTTGCAAAATCTATTTCCTTAATTCATTATTTTATTCAAACACAATAGGTAGGTACACATCGTTGTCATTATATACAGTTTGTTAATAAATAGAACTTTCACTTAGATAAAGTAGGTAGGTATACTAACAATAATTGCGTATCAACTCTCACTTGCAGCACTTTCCATCACCTCCGGATTTGCAAGCACAATTGCAGGCTTCTGAGCAATCACAAGATAGGCCACATTTGTCACTGGTGCATTTGCAGTCTTCAAACGGAAAACAATTGTTAAGAAATATTAAATCAAACAATATTGATGATATACCTTTACAACAATCCTTGCAGGGCATATTGAATCCTTTAAATTTTAATTTTTTAGGGTTTATGTTGACAACAAGACTTCTGAGAGACTTCTGATTAAAAATATTCCACTTATGATCCGAAGGGTTATTTTATAAGAACTCAACTCTTGGTAGAACAACTTTAGTGAAGTGTGCAATTTCACACTACAAATAATACTTTTTTTGCTCTCTTCACATTGCCGAACGGTTGCTTGCTGATAGAACGCTTTGTTTACAAAACAAAACTTTTTTTGTTTCATTTTTTTTATCAAGCGATAAGTGCGAAGTTTCGCAATACAAAATTATCTTCGTGCTTCGTTCTTTTAAATTTATATCTCTGCTAAAGATCTTTAAACGCTTTAAGTGAACTTCAAAGGACAGCGTTATTAACGATATGATAGTGAATTGGTTCAGTTATTAATTAGCAAACACATTTTTTAAAATGAAACGTACGAATAGAAGGTAAATAGTTAGAAGAAATAGTACAATACTAGTGCTCTCGGTCAATGTACGAATAGAGCAAAAATATCACGAAGTCATTAGTAGAATGTAGGTACTGATGCTCTCGGTTAATGGAGGAAAAATATACCGAAGTATCAGTAAAGTGTTTTAATGCTTGTAATAAAATATACGATTGGAGGTTATAAACAAACGAAGTATTAGTAGAATCTACTGGTACAGAATTTGCATTCTAATCAATTTTTATTAGAAACTAGCCGACCCGCGGCTAGGACTTAAAAATGATAATTGGGAATACGGGCCATTACTTAGTTTTGGCTGATTTATATTGTGAAGCAATATGATCGGCGCACCTTTTTTTAATTCTGTCGGATGATTCAAAACTTCATCTAGATACTACGCTATCTTCTAACTCGCGTTTTTCTGAAATCTTCTGCCAAAAGAGTCAAAGCACCAGCAAACAATAATTGTTGATTTCCAAGTAGATTCTTCATTGTTCAATTAAATGCTTCCTATGATTTCTTGTTGACCAATGGAAACTCATCCCAAATGTTGAAACTTTGACCATCTCATACGTTTTAAAGATATTGCATCGCATTTGAAGGGTAATAAAAATA
The DNA here is from genome assembly GCA_943590905.1 of Sphaerophoria taeniata. NCBI lineage: Eukaryota > Metazoa > Arthropoda > Insecta > Diptera > Syrphidae > Sphaerophoria > Sphaerophoria taeniata. The sequence goes on from OX016540.1 coordinate 270,500,311, forward strand.
ACAATAAGTACTGAATGTTAGATAAAGGGCGGGCTGGCCTATAAAATCTGTCTTAAAAGAATAAAAAAAATGCGCTGTATCAGTCCGTATGTTTGTTAAATATTTCACTGAAGGGTCCGTTTTCATTCTTTTCAGGAGAAAACTGTTTTTTGTTTTAACTATTTCGACAAAGGGAATCTTATTTTGCATTCTTGCATATGGAAAATTTATTTTTTATGCCATGTCCACAGCGCTCCGGAGCTTTTCACTGCCCTGAATGGAGCAGTGGTCGTGGCTTAGTGGTTAGGTGCGTTGGCTGCTAGGCAGAACTTTGTGGGTTCAAATCCTACTCGTGCCCATTAAATTTTTATTTCATCTTTCACGGGCATTACCTCTTGCGAAGAACTGACAAAACTTTCAAGAGTATCAATCTGTAAAGAAAAAGTGCTTCTCAACTTTGCCGTTCGGAATCGGCGGTAAATTGAAAGACCCCTCAATTCTCCACACGTACTCAGGGAATTGTTGATGAGAGTAAGCCACTTATGCCTTGGCTCTTCAAGAGCTGTCACACCACTCTATTTATTTATTTTTTTATTTCAATGGAGCTGTCAAAAAATTAATAAAAAAATTCTCTGGATCTTGTTTCACCTTGTACGCATTAGTTGATAGTTCTATTTTTTTAATTGTTGCATAGAAACAGCTGATTCGAACAACTTCGAAATTTTCGCCCCGAAAAAAACTCGAACACCGAATACACAACGAACACGGTGGAAAAGGAAATGCACCGGGGACAAAAAAGAGACATCGAACAGCTTAGTGCGTTATCAGAGCGCCACGCCACAGAGCGACCCAGGGCACACAATGAACACACCTCAAGCTATATAGAACACACCTGATGATTTCTTACCCTCTTCTGTTTTGCTTTCGTCCTCGTATAGAAAATAATAGGTATTACATTTTCAAATAATTTTTTTTTAAATTTTAGTATGCAAATTTGAGTACTTTTATATTGATTAGCTTAGCTTATTTTTTGTTGTAGTGAGAAAAGTATGATTTTTTAACATTGGCACCGCATGTGAGAGTTTTCACTGTTTTTAAGATGTATTCTGCTATTCGGGGCGGAGACAAATCCAATGAATCAAAAACCATGAAAATTGGTCCAGTAGACCTTGAGTTATAAGTGTTGTAACAAACACGACTTTGTTTTATACAGGGTGATGATTCACGAGCGTTGTGCCAAAAAGCTAGAGCGTGTAGGTTGAGCTGAGACAAGAAAAAATCGTATGGGAGGATTACGTTATCAATGAACAAAATGATTAATCCAGGGAAAATCCAATACTTTTCTACTTTATTGAGTCCTCATAAAACTCCAATTACAAAAAATTAAATTTATAAATTAAACTAATAAATTAAACTAAAAGTCCAGATAGGTAAAAATAAAAACAAAGATTTTCTTAGAAAAAAGTGGTTTTGGTTTTATTTTAATTTCTCAAAAACGAAAACACATTTTTGCATCCGGTTTTCTGTTTCGACTAAAAATTAACAAAGACATTGAATTTTGAAAACAAAATCAGTACTTAATTACATAAAATTTTGAAAAATATTAGTTCAAAAATGTTTTTTTTGCTTTTTTTTTGAAAATTTTGAGTTTGAAATTTTTTTTTTTAACTATTCGTTAAAACAATTAAATTTAAAAACAAGATGAAAGGAGAAGTTTTTGGCTTTCCAAAAAGGTATAGCACGGTGTTGTAAATGAAGGCGTTGATTTCAAATATTTTTCTTACAAAATAAGTAAATTTTTCAGAAAATTGCCCTCCCGGCTAAACGGGAGGGAATATACCCCCCCTCCCGTACGATTTTTTTCTTGTCTCAGCTCAACCTACACGCTCTAGCTTTTTGACATAACGCTCGTGAATCACCCTGTATATATAGATGAAGCAAAAATATTTTTTACAGGCCTATTAATAAAAATTCCCTATCCACTGGATAATAGGCCGGCTCCACTGGGCATGAACGATGCCCTGTTCATGAACATGTCTTGAAAAATTCCAATGGAGGCAGAAAAATCCATGTCCCCACAGACATCTTGTCGAAGAATCTTGTTTTTTGAACATGACATGAGTGTGGTTCAAATCATGGGCATGAATTTTGACGTTTCGTGTACGTGTAAGGTTTTCATTTGAATGTAGATGTAAACCAAGTGAAGTTTGTCCGATAATGTTTGGTGTTTGTTTGTTATTCGTCACGTTTTACAGCTAACAAAAGACTAAAACTGTAACGCTGCAGCCTTTGCAAACTAAATAATCTTATATGTATTCCTAAACTTCAATCTAGCTTTTCATAAATTAAATAATCTTATATGTATGTATTCCTTAACTTCAATCTGGCCTTTCATAAATTAAAATGATTTCGTATGTATTTCTTGATTTCAAATTTGCCTTTCAAAATAAAATGATTTCGTATGTATTTCTTGATTGCAAACTTGCCTTTCAAATAAATGATTTTGTATGTATGTATTTCTTGTTTGCCAAACTTTCCTTTCAAAACATAATGATTTTGAATGTACTTCTTGACTTCAAAATTGCTTTGCATAATTATTACTTATCTAATATAATTCACACTCAATATTGTCCACTAAAGTTATAAGGAGAAGAGAAAATTTGTGTAAATCATTAGTTTCCACCGTTTTATTCGTGTATGCAATTACATATTTATAATTTAAAGAAACTGATAAATAAAAAAGCATACAAAGTTAACTGTTACCTTTAATTCTTAAATTCCAGAATATTGTTTTATATTTAGTTTGATGCGGTCGCACAGACAGCACAAACAAACATTCCGCTCTCTCGCATTTGCTAATTTTTTTACTCTCGCTCGAAATCAAAGTTTGCTGCGGTCGTACAGACAGCTTGAACGAGGTCGACCAATTTTTATTTTTGGAAATCCATTCATTTACTGAGTTGCCGATTCAACGGTTGCTGCGGTCTACACAGACAGCACAACCGCGGTCGAGAACCTAGTAAAGCAGCGAGTGTCCTGTTCCTGCGTGGTTTGACTGTTTGTCCCACAACTAAGCCCTGAGAATCTCTCCCACGCTTCAAAACTACTTTTTTCTTATTTTTTTGTTTGTTTTAAATTAAATTAATTTATGAAACATGAACCTTTCGTATAAAAAATCAGACTTGCATGAGGATACAACAAAGCGACACAGTATTGGATTAACCATGAATTGATCAACTTTTTTCATTGACAACACCTGAAAACTCACGTGAGTATTTTTCTAACTATACGCACTTTTTTTTGGCAAAGTTATCCATAGAAGAATTTCAGTCTTTCGTTGTTTTTTTTTTTTGTTTCAGAAATTGAAAATGAATGAGTGGAAAATATCTCAATCCGATGTTTTAAATCTAATATATATATACCGAGCAAAAGAAGCAGCTATTATAAAAGGACAGATTTAAAAAAGAAGGCATGGGACGATATTGCGAAGGAGTTCAACAAAGACGTAAATGAAATAAAAAAAAAGTAAAATATCTCCGGTCAGCATATGTCGCCGAAAAAAAAAAAAATAGATGACTCAAAAAAGTCTGGAGCTGGAGCAGATAGCATTTATGTACCACACCTCTTTTATTCGAGGAGTTCAAATTTTCGGACGATATAATCGTTATTAGAAAAACCAACAGCATCTTTTCATTGGTATGTATGACGAAAATTAAGAAATAAAACAAAAATACTAACTCTTGGTTTTAAATAGGATGACACACTGGAACGAACCGATGATGTAGTGAACGACATACACCCAAGAAAATAACGAATTTTCTTTTACCCAACAAATTGAAGAGTCTTCCTCACAGATAACGACAGACAGACACATGAGTGATGAGGTTTTATCTCCCCCATTTCTACCACAATCGGCACCATCACAGATGACGTCTGGTGGTTCCGCAAATACATCACGGCGGGCGGCAGAAAACAGCCACTCTCAGAACTAATAAGTATGATGATGCCATAGCTGCCATCCTAACCCCTTCATTTGCAGCCCGAGGTAAATATTTTTTTCATTCTCTTGATCATAACCAGCTCCATTGTGAGTTTATTAGACTGAATATCATTTTTGATCTAATTAAATATATATGCAGAGTTAGTATAACAAAAAATTCCAATTTTTCCAGAGTCTGAAAGCAAATATAGCGATTTCGGCAAAAGCATCGCTAAACAGCTGGAAGAACTGACAACAATCGAAGCTTCTTTAGCTATGGGTTATGTCCCAACGCGTCGTTGAATCATTGAGTAGGCGTTCTTCATCATCACATTCCACCTCCAGTAATATCTTATTGGATGCAATGATTGAATCCGAAATTTTATAATAATTGTACGACAAGGTTGCAATACTTTTTACTTTTTCATTTTCGTAATGCAATAAGATTTAATTTATGTTTTACTTATAAATCTATTATTTTCTGACTCATTAAATATGAAGTTGTATGTTCCTAAAAAAGAAGCTTTATTTAATTAAAACTGAATTGAATTAAATTAATAAAAATTATAAGGTGTTCTCATTTTAAACTACTAATATATCATTAGATACATATATCTTTGAGCGGAATCGAAACTCTAACCACAGGGCGATTCCGAGAGGCATTCCATCAAACTAGTCCTAAGTTTATAATCAGCCCTACCATGAGTTCCACGTGAACTAGTTTCGCCAGGAGTAGAAAAAAAGCATCCAACGAGTGAGTCTGAGTGTTTGAAATCGCTTCATACAAAGAAATAAAACTTAAAAAGAAACAAATCGTTTTTGTTATATTTTAAATAATTGGATTTATTTTCATCCATTGGTATGGCACATCGCCATCTGTTATACAGTACCGAACAATGTTCTCTCTTATTTTTGATGAAAACTTGTATGCGTTGTAGTCTTGAACTGGGAGAGAGGTTATAGTAGCCGGAAGTGTGCAGGAAGCTTCTGTTTGATCCGGACATTTAACAATATTCGTAGCTAGGTAATTGTGCAACACAGTGCATGCTTTGACAACGATTTCGCATTTGTCCAATGAAAGCTCGATTGGACGATGAAATATTCGAAAGCGTGATGCCATCCTCCCAAACGCCATCTCTACAGTCAATCGCGCTCGACTAAGCCTATAGTTAAAAATTTCCTCTTTGATTTTTAACTTGCTCATCCTTCCGAATCCCTTCATCAGATGCCTATCCAGTCCGAAAATATCATCTCCAATAAAATAGTATGGTGTCAATTCTGTTTGTCCAGGGAGTGGTGCTGAAGGAGGAAGGTTTAAGTTTCCACTGTCGAGTGCTTTTTTTAGGCTACAGTTTTTAAAAACAACGACATCCGATGCCCTGCCATTTGCACCAACGTCCACATAAATAAACCTACTGTGAGCATCGACAACAGCTAAAAGCACAATGCTGAAATATCCGTTATAATTGTAAAAATCAGACCCCGATTTTGGGGGTGATTTTATTCTAACGTGCTTTTCGTCAATTGCGCCAAGGGTATGCGGAAAGTCCCATAAGTTTTGGAAATCTTTAGAGATTTCCAGCCATTCATGTGCAGTTTGAGGAGTCTTTAAATAAAAAATTAATATATAAGGTAGGTGACCCAAATAAGGCCCACCTTATTGTTTTTCCTTAATAACTTTCACACCTTAATAAAAATGAACTCAAACTTAATATATTATAAACAATAGTTATATTATGCATAAGAAAGCAGACTTTTAACTTTAAGATTCTGAAACTAAAATGTATTTTTCGATCATTTTGAAAAACCTTACGTTGGGCCTTATTAGGAACACGGGTTCCTAATAAGGCCCATACATTTTTCTTTTAAATTTCACTGTAGTTTTTTCTCAAATCAAATATTTAATAAAGTAAAATGAAAGAAAAAGGCAAAATCTGTAATTATAATAAATTTAAATTGATTTTATTCATACAAAAAAAAAAAAACAGAACAAAGTCTTTCTGACTTAAAAATCTTAAAACCTCATGCTGGGATAATAAGCCTCTTTGAACTGATTTCAAGGCCTGGTCCATTCGTTCTTCAGTCCAAGAAGCTCTTTTTTTCTCAGTAACCGTCTGTCTTGGCATATTGACTGAAATCCACCGAAATAAAAAATGAAATTTTTCATATACTTAATAAGGCCCAGTCATATTTTTAATGGGCCTTGTTAGGAACACGAAAGACTTTTGTTTATAAAATTATAAACAAAAATCTAGCAAATATATATAAACAAAACTTGCAATAAATAAGGCTACAGTTAATATATTCTACGAAAAAAATTAACAATTGTACTAACTTGATCAAATACGTGGAAACAGTAAAATTTTGTAAACTTTTTTTTTTATAAAAAGCACCTGCACGTCACTAAGAAATTTTCAATTGTCTGCCAATTTTAAACCGATCGAAGCAACTGGTTGCTTTCTTTTGTATGAGTTCGAATGTAATGGCTGTACGAACACAAAGAACAAAAAGTCCCGTTACTTGTTGGCTATGTGTTTTTTTATGCACTGGGCCTTATTAGGGTCCGGGCCTTATTTGGGTCACCTACCTTAGTTGAAGGTATTTTCGCTGATTTTTAATTGAGTTTTTAAGATTTTACCTTTAAATGGGATTTATGAAGTGATTCATATATTGCATTCAATACCTCTGGTATGAATTTGCAAATTGTTTTCCGGGAAATTCTTGATAAATATTCCAGGGATCGAAATGAACTACCTGTGGCGATAAACCTTAAGGCAATGGAAAGCCGAGCTCTAGGGCTTATTGCAAACCTCATTTGGGTGTCTTCTTTTTTTTATTTTGTACTCGACCTACAAATAAAATATATATACTTTTTGACTCAAGATGTTAATGCCAATTCAAATTAATAACGACCATTGTAAAGTACGGAAGTAAGAAATGTGTTGCATAGTTTTAGGTTAGTAAAGTATAGCAATTGCAAAGCTTTTAAACATTATGTTATCTGCACATTATGTTAATCCCATTCAATGCCAATTCAAATTAATAACGACCATTGTACGGAAGTAAAAATGTGTTGCATAGTTTGAGGTTATTTAAGTATAGCAAGTATCGTTTGCTTTTTTCTTCAATTGATCCAGCGGTGGATTTGGCTTGTGCAGTGTGCACATTTTTTTGATTGATTGATTCGGATTGCTAATCCCGTAGCATTATCCGACTTTGCCCCAACACAAGACTTGAAAAAATATGTTTGCTTACCAAATGTAGGAGTGTGTTAAAGCGCTGTCGATGGACATTCTACAAAAAATTTTGTAGTCAGCGCCTCCTTCCCATGGGATGTCTTTCAACAAATGCGCCTCCAAATTATGTTATTCCCTTAATTCTAAGAAAGGGTTAACCCAAAATCTGTGGCAGCGTTTTTGTTCTTCGGCTTCTAGCAATTATAAATTTTCAACCATTTGCAGTTTTCTGATTTGTTCAATTTGTTTAATTTTCGAAATTTGTGAGTTGTTGAGAGACATTTTTTTTATTTTAAATTTTCAAAAAAAAAACGTGTATTTTCGTTTGTTCTGTGACGTTTGATAAATGAGACGACATGACATAATTTGCCAGCGAAAAAAAATGTTCTGTTTGTGGATTGGATTGCGGTTATGATGTTGGGCAGCTGTATGCTCAGTGGAGACGCTGTGTAACACACGTTATAGCTAGCACACGGATAGTGTAATTATTCATTTGATAAAAAACATATTTTTTCCTCGTGTTAGATATTCATTGAATAGCTCCAAAATGTACTATAAAATCTAGTATTTTTTTCGATTTTGGAGATTGGTTGTCAACTATTGACTGTTTTTTTGATTATTTATTATTAAAAATATGCGAATTAAAAAGAAATATCAGTGTTCAAAACAGTTTTTGGCCCAAAAACGTTCATTACTACGATTCTGCTTAGTTGTCATCAACAAAGACATCCAAAGATGAAAAATGTAACAGCTTATATTCGATCTGGACCACCAAAAGACATTGGATTACATTCGATAAATGTTTTTGGTTTACAAAAAAAAAAAAACTCCAAAGTTCAGAAATTTTCCGAGAAGTACCTACCTACCACTTGGACGATCCAATTGCTGACAATTTCTTCTAAGTCGAATAAGGTAGTTGTGTTCAACGCCTCTACGCGCAATTGGGAGCATAATCTGATGAAGGGGAGGGCGTAAACAATGTAGAGCTGACCTTCGGACGACGGGTTTGACATTTCCATACATACTTCAGCTGTCATTTTTGTCGTCGGTCGACTGGCAACTGCATTCTGTTCAGCTCTTATATATACTTATCTATATCTGAACGACATCTTAACTTTTCAATGTAATAAAATGCCAATGGCATAAAAAATTCAATTTATTTGTCATCTTTTATTTTATTTCTCCAAATTGTATTAACAATTTTCTGGATGTATAGCACTATAGCAGTATAGGATCAGCTTAATAATGGCCTCTTTTTGGTATTATAGGATTGGTACCGTAGTAACTACCGAGTGCGATTCACCCAAACAAAAATGCAACTGAGTCCCGATTCTAGAACAAAACAAATCAAATTTATGGAAAAAATTAAACCAAACGTCCTTGTCTTACCTATTTACGCTCCCAATGTCTTACTCCAGCCATGACTTAGGTACCGCAATATCAAATTTTCTTTATTGGTAAATTAGATACCTTCAGAACCTTGTTTTCAAATATTTTCAAATAAAAGATATTCGGTCCTTATACGTAAAAATCGACAAAATAAGTTATCCGTTTGCTAAAAAATTTCATATAAGGCTAACACACGTTTATTAATAGGAATTTTGATTTACGACACGAGTTAGTCTTGTGTTAGGGTTATTTTGTGTTTATTAATAGGGGTGTATATGATCGAAAATACAAAGCGAAGTGAAAAATTTATTTGACAACAAAAGATTTTGAATAAAATCTAATATATAAAATTCTTCTGTCACAGACGGTTTGACCGATTTTGATGAAATTTTATAAGTGTATTCAGTAGGTATGAGAATAGGTTCATATCTATTTTTTATACCGCTAATTGTTAAGCATGGCTCATCCACACATTTTGTTTTGCATTTCTTGGGCCATTTTTTTTTAATAATTTTTTATGGTGCGGCATTAAGAAATACATTCAATCCTTAATTTTCAACTTCCTACCACTTATCCCTACTTTTTAAGAGCCACTTCTTAATGAGTTTTCATGAAAATTTCGTCGATTATTATTATTGTTTGTACATTGATCGCAGTATTGATAGTGACATTAAAGCTTATTATTGTGAAAGGCAGGATAAATAATAAAAGATAAATAAACATGTTCATACTATACTGTTTGTCATCATTAAAACAGCAAACAATGCCATATCACTGCCTTTATTCACATACTTGCTAATATATTTGATGCTCTTCACTGAACTACAAAACTATACATTAATATGAGCTTGGAATGTTTTGCTCAGTAGAGGTGAATATGGCACCACCCAACGATTGACATTGATGTCAATATCGATGGTTTTGATACTTTTCGTAAATGATTGTCCGCCATTATCGGAATTCCTTCGACGATATATTGGATATCGTCAACATTTGTGATCGTATCGTTAGTAAAATCTTTAGGAAATCCTTTGGTACATTTTCCATCTGCCATACACGGCGATAAATGATTGAAATTACCGCATGAGCCATGAATCATGTTAGTTGTAACCGATCCGTATGTTTTGATAGCATTTTATATTTTTCAACCCTATGCAAATCCGTTGAGGACTCACTCCTTTTGTACCAGTGGCTTAGGACCAGGGTACCAGGTAGTGGTGAAGCGGGGTAGTCGGTAGCGGGTAGCAATTACTGGTGTAGCGGGTAGCGTTAAGAAGTACTTCGTAACAGGTAGTTGGGTAGCGGGTAACAGGGTTACTGGGTATAACAGGGTAGCAGGTAGAATGTAGTGGAGAAGTGGGTAGAGGGTAGCTGGTGGCATGGTAGCGGGCTACAAAAGTCTAGGTCATTTTTATATCGATTGAGGCAGTACGAAGTCTGTCGGGTAAGCTAGTATTTATATAGATTTTTTGATTAAGTAAGTAAAGTGGTACTGAAAAACAAAGTTGTTAAAAGGATAATGAATTGCCAAAGTCCAACAATTTTCGAACATAAATTTTTACCAATTTTATATCAGTAAATTTTACAAATGTATTTGGAAACATTACGAAACTATTCGTACACGTTGCGTTGGTTTACGAATGAATTAGTTCGCTACACGAATAAATTCGTACTATGTACTCATAATTTTGTTTTGCGAATAATAGAAGCACCTACATACAACAAATAAATTCGTGTATTGTACTAGTAATTTAACGAAAGTTCGTACAATCTACGAATATTCGTTCAATGTACGAATTTTTTTCTACGAATGGTATTCGTAGTAATTTTACTAATTTTTGTGTTTGTGTGTTGTATCTTGAGATTTAAATAATTGTGGTTTACATTTGTATATGCTTGCTAAATGTATTTTAATTTGTCAACTGAGAAAGGCTGGACCGATTTGGCTCGATTTTCAAAAAAAAAATCCACTGATTTCTGACAGTCTTGAATCGCGCATAAAATCCGCAAACAGTAAAAGCGTTGGAAGATCAAGACAATCAACCGTCAACCAGATTGACCACATTGCGTTCGACAGAAGACGCTTATCCAGCATTCTAGATGTTCGAAGTTTCCGAAGAGACAACATCGACTCGAACCACTAGCTCCTCGTAGCCAAAACAACGGACGGCTTCAATTGCAAGAGAAGAGAAGAACTCTTAATGAGTCCTCTGCCGCCAACATCAAGTATCGAGAACCAATGACAACAATGCCAGAAAGCAGTTAGAGATGCCGCCTCTAATGTGCTAGGTTTCATGCAGCTACCAAAAACAAACACCTGGTTTGACGAAGAATGGAGAGAGGTGCATGCAGACAAGCAGGAGGCATAAAAAGCGGCGTTGCATAGAAGGACACGAAATGATTCTGGGGATTTGGAAAGACCACATCTGTAGAATGTATAACAGTAACGGCAAACAAAATCACGCCAACAATTCCGTGAACACGACCTAGAACAAGTGAAAATATAAATATCACGGCTGAAATCCAACAAAGCCGCTGGAGCAGATGGTCTAGCTGCCCAGCTTTTCAGCAGGTGATGTTCTAGATAGGAGCATGCACAAATTAATCTGTAAGAAATGGTCGGAAGAATGCATGCCTGATGAATGGAACCTCAGTATTATTTGTCCGATCCGGAAAAAGGGACACCCTCTAAACTGCGCCAACTACAGAGGAATCAGCCTACTTAACACAGATAACAAGAACCTCTCTGCCGTAATAGATGAACGTCTGAAGATTTTTGTCAACAATCTGATTGCTCCTCGTCAATGTGGCTTCAGACCAAGAAAGTCAACCATCGACCGAATTTTCACTTTGCGGCTGATCCTGGAAAAAACCTATGAACTATTTATCGATTTGTAAGGCCGCGTATGAGAGCATCTATACAGAAGAAGAAAGATTTAACGTGAGCACCTAGTAATTAAGCCTTGTCTCACGGTGGACCTATCCACACTGTCGGCGTGACAAATTCCAACCGAAGTCAGCTGAGTCACTATGTTTTATTTAAGAGGACACTTAACCTCTTCCTGATGATCCACCAGCATACAAAAGCACACTTCTAAAAAGAAAGAAGCGGGTACCCCTTATCTAGATTCACACCAGTGCCAATTGAATTAGTGCTAGCTCTTATTCATCTTGGTTTGATTCTAGACTAACTACTCATGCAACACCACGGAAAACCGCACTCAACTTTCAGTCACTGAAAGAAGAGCCGTTATCCGGTCACGGAAACTGCACTCAACTTGCAGTACCGAAAGAAGAGCCGTTAATCATGATTTGCGAATAGCAGCTGAGGTAAAACTCAGACAACCACAACCCCCGCGAAGGTCCATACCACTAGTGAGGTGGCTAAACCTCACTACCCGCGGTACCCAACAGCCTGGGTGAGGGTATCACTTTTGTATACTCCTACGATATACTTACTGTGATATTTTGCAACGCTAATTTATTGCATACTTTTTAAGATTATGCTTTTATTAGCTTTTCGCAACTTCTCCAGCTGGCGGATGAGGGACACCGCTCACCCTCTGTCAGGTATATCCACATTGATCGAAGGGATGAACCAGCCAATCAAGGGACACACCCAACAGTTTGTCTAATTTCCTTAACGTTTATCCACATTCGGTACTCGTTAATCGTAATTTCCTCCTTTACTATATGACAGGCTATAGTATCTGTTTAGGATCGCATTGATCTTCATCATACGTCCTGCTTCAATCCGTAAATTACATTAGACTAAAGCTGCCTACGCCCGCAGGTTCATGCCAATAAATTGACAAGAACCTCTCAGAGGCACCGCTAGAAGGCGTAGGTCAGCACGTTCACTTACTGGCGAATATGTACTCGGAAACATGTTTCCTTTCTAAATTGCCAAGGTCCATTATTTCACCTCCACAGCATCTATACAGACGAACTGTATAAGGATTTGTCTAGTTTTGGCATCCAAAAGCTCATTCAATTGTGCAGGATGACGATGGCGAACTATCACTGCGCCATAAAGGCGATGACTGCCATGCAATTTCCTGAACATCGTGCATTCTCCACCGTCTACACCAGAGGCACTATCTTCCAAAAGTCTGTTCAACTTCTCGCTTACGCCGATGATATTGTTACAATGGGAAGAACACAGTGTGATGTCAATGGTGACTATGTGAGAATCGACACAGAAGCGGCAAAAATGGGTTTAGCGGTATTTGAGGAATAACGAAGTATCATGTTGTCTTCGAGGAAGGGCACCCAACACTGACGGCTCGGACAGAACGTCACAATACACGCATACAACTTTGAGGCAGTAGAGAAGTTTGTCTGCCTAGGGTCAATTAACTTGAAGTGGAAAAAGCAAAATCGAGACGACAAGCGAATGACCGAGCTGGCTGGTGGAGACTGTTGGTTGACACAAGAGCAAGAACTATGCTATTCGCATATATGAGGGCTGAACTTGCGGATTTTTGCTAAGGTCCGCTTCTGTTTGTTTAGCAATAGTTTGCTGGTTTAAAGGGTCTAACTGCACACTGAACAAAATACACGTTATTATTGGTTATTATTTGTTGTTGATCGATAATTGTCATATTGATGAACAAATTGTCAATGTTCATTTTCATTTTTTATTTGCGGAAGTTATGTCCCCTTGGTTTTCAAAACATATAATATAAAATATAAAAACCTAACATAAAGGCCTTTAAGCACGAAATATTCTCTAAACGTGCTGAATTATACATCATTAGGGCAACCAAAAATATGCTCTATAAAAACCATTTATAGCGCTTTAAATATGCTCTAAAAAGCCAATTATATGCTCTAAAAATATGCTCTAAAAAATTTTGAAATAGCAGAAAATCTTAAATTTCGTGTTTTTTCTTATAGTTTATTGACTTGTCAAGAAAAAAAACAGAGGTCAAAATATCCTTAGAGAGACAAATAAAAGAACAAAAAAAAAATATAAAAAACTAAATAAATACCAAATATCAAAAATGAAAATATAAAAAAAAATATTTGTTAAAATTTTTGTTGCAATAAAGAAAAACAGTTTTCCTTAAATTTTTTTCTCTGAAAACATTTTTGTAAGTGCATATCATCCGTTAGTTATACGTGCAAACTTTAATGCCATTATTTCAGATGCAATTTTTTTCTACGAATAAATTCTGCCATAATAAACAATTTGAGCGCTCTAATTTTTCCAAATTATCGATAATTTTTTTTTTCGATATTGGAGTCCATGGTATTAATTTTAACTTGGGCATTTATGAATAATTTTATGTTAGCTGAAGGCCGCTTGTTTCCAGTTGTGCAATACATTTCAATAAAAATGTATAATTGGATGATAGAAATATCAAGTCACGTTTAATGCCGCTTCATTAAAACAATTTTTTAACAACTCGTATTGCAGCTGATTCCTCTTCATGTAGTGTTTTGAAAACACTTTTCGCTTTTTTTTAAAACATTTATACACAATAAACTGCTTCCCTCCAAGATACCTAACGAGTCGTAATCGGTTGCGAAGCAATATCCTTGAATAGGTACCCTTATTCTTGACGGATCTTTTAAACACTTTTTTCACGTTTGCGATAAAAATATCAACTTCTGAAAATTGACCTCGAAGTGTTTTACAAGTTCTATGGAGCCTGTGGGCTTCATAAGTGACATGCGTTACTTTTGGATAAATTACTTGAATAGCATCGCGAATTTTTCGAAAAAAAGTTTTAAGAAAAATATTTACTCCAACATTTGCAACAAAAATTACAAATAATGATGAAATATGCCAAAATATGCATTTTAAAGCAAAATATGCAAAAATATACATTTATAACAAAATATGCTAAAATATGCTCTAACGAATAGGGTCCAAAATGTTTATTTTTTCATGAAACGTATTTCTATCTTGTCAATTCTCAAATTCGACGTTCCAAAAAAAACATGCTCGAGCATATTTTTGGTTGCCCTATACATCATTATAATATAACGCTTAAAATTATAAATAGATACACATATAGGAGCGTAAATACTTTTAAGGTTTAAGTTGCTTCAAAATGATGAAACTAAATTAGACTCAATTACTAAAATAGTTTAGCCCCCATTGGAATTTTTCGATCATATCGAATTGAAATATGAAAACAAAAACTGTCTCAGCACCACTCCATATAAATAGAAGTTTTTCGCCATTAGACGTCAAAAAGTAAACAGTTCCCGGTATAGAAACAAATTAACAGAACTATGAATAAAACAGTGTTTGTTGAATCGAAGAAACTTTGGCGAGCACCCGATTTCGTTGGAAGTTCTTTGGGTCTTGGTGAGGATATTCTGCGTAATCTCAAGAAGAAAAATCCCGACAAAGTGTTCGAAGTTCTCCATGAAAGTAATACCCACGTTACTGTCAAGGAAATCCAAGACCAGACAATAACCGTCGCGTCGCACAAAACTTACTGAACCTCGGCGTGCAAAAAAATGACACCGTTGTGGTTTTTACAATGTTGAACCTTAAAATTACACCGCTTACATTTGCTTGCTACACAATTGGGGCTCCGGTGTGTTTCTTTGAAACATATCTCGAACAAGGTAATAACATTCAATTTACAGTCTCAGAAGTGCGATATCACTTTCTTATGTTCTAGAATATGTACCCCAGTATTTGAAAGATCTTGATCCAACAGTAATAATTTATGAAGAAAAATTCAAGCCAATGGTTTTCAACGCTCTCAAACTTCTCGATCTATTTAAACTTAAACATCTCTTAAGCTTGAACGGGATGAGCAATGGGCAACAGAAGTCGGTTGAAGAATTGCTTTTCAGACCAGCTGTGGATATAGAGAACTTTGAAATACCCAGCATTGGGGACCCAAAAATTCAACCAGCTATAATAAGCTTCACATCAGGAACAACGGGGCTGCCAAAACTCATAATTAACTCTCATGACATGATAAAACAAAGTCTCTACTTCTTAGTGCGTTCGGAGCCAGGCAGTGTGATTATGATTTTAACTGAAATTCGTTGGATATGCCAAGCGTGTGCCATGTTGCAACCGGCGTTCTTAGATGTCAAGCGAGTTTACAGTTCAACAATACCCGTCGAATTGACAGGGAAAATGGTTTGCGAGATAATCGACACCCAAAAAGTCACGCATTATTTTGAAGTTCCGAGACTTTACAGGCTTGTGTTAGAAGCTGCTGAAATTTCTATAAACCCAATGACTTTGAGCACTCTGAAATTGGTTACGCTTGCGGGTGAGAGCATTCCGGATGCCTTTGATTCTTACTTTGCAAAGATAACTCCGAAATGCATTCTTGGGAGGATTTACGGTATGACTGATATTGGAGGTGGAGTTGCGTCGTCAGAATTTCGCAACAGAAAAAATTTAAATGGAGGCATCTTGAGAGACGGCATGATGGTGAAAATAATTGACAGAGATGGTAAATCTCTTGATCCAAATGAGATTGGTCGAATTTGGTTGAAGACATCAGCTCCGTTTCTGGGATATTTGAAAAATGAAAAGGCCAACAAAGAGACTTTTGTCGAAGGTGGTTGGATGAGAACTGACGATTTGGGACAGATGGATTCCGACAATCTATTGATTGTCTACACCCGTGAAAAATACGTCTTGAGGTATGCTGATGGCAAGATACTCATTCCAAATGTAATAGAAGCTATTGTCGAAAAATTTGATGGTGTACGTTCGTCGGCGCTAATCGGAAGACCCGGTAACAATTTTTGTGGTTATGAAAAATACCTCCGATGGTGTCATTGATTGTGAAAAAAGGTTTAAAGATTATTTAAGAAGAGAATTGAGTCCTCAGCAGTTGAAAATTGTGAAATACTTGAAAGTGATGGAGGACCTCCCAAATACAACATGCTTTAAACTCGACCGAATTGCATTGCGGGGAATGTGTGATGGAAGTAATAGAATTTAATAAGGATTGCAGGTATGGAAGCAACATGTATAAAAGTCTCCCTTATAGGAGCCGTCACACACTGAAAGGAAAATACTTTCAGAAAGCGTTTCCAAATTTTAGAGTTTGTTATTTTTCTGAAAGTGTTTTCAGAGAGCAGTCACACTATGAAAGGAAAGTGCTTTCTGAAAGTGCTTTCTGAAAACATTTTAATTTCAAGAAACTAAATTTTCTGAAAACATTTTTCGGGTCGTCACACTATAAAAGCGAAAGCGTTTCTGAGATTGCTTTCTGAAAGCATTTTGTGTGTAAACGGTTGGGATATTTCAGATCATTCGCTTTCAAGAAAGCAAAAAACTTTCACAAACAGTTTCTGAAAGCAGAAAGCGTTTTCTGAAAGTGATTTGCTTTCTTCAAAACGATTTCAGGAACTAGTCACACTGTGAAAGTTTTTTTTTCTGAAAGTGTTTTTAAGAAAACAAATCATTTTGAGAAACGCTTTCAGAAAAGTACTTTTTGGGGTCGTCACACTATGAAATGTTTGTTTTCAGAAAGCTTTTTGCTTTCTGAAAGTACTTTCCTTTCAGTGTGTGACGGGACCTTATATTTATGAAAGTCCCTATGCTTATTTTACTGTTGAAAGTATCATTTTTAATTAAAAACGGATTTTTGGTTTTCAAAAACTGGTGAGAAAATTTCATTTGACTGAGATAATTCTCATAGAATATACTTACTTAGCTACTTAATGTGGCGCGACAGTCCAGGTCGGATCAGGGCCTCATCCTCAGTCCCTAACTAGCTGTCTCCAGTTTCGCACGCCAAGTTGGTTCAGGTCATCTTGCACATTTGTGCTTCACCCTAGTTGCGGTCTTCCTCTTCTGCCACGTCCTTTCGGGTTGGATTTGAAGACTCTACGGGCCGGAGCATTGTTTCCCATTCGCTCTACGTGACCCAGCCATCTAACTCGTTGGACCTTAACTTTTCTGGCTTTTTCAGCGTCGCTGAACAGCTCGTACAAATTTTGATTGAATCTTAGTCTCCATTCTCCATTTATGCAGACTGAACCAAAAATCACTCGAAGAATTTTACTCTCGAAGCAGCCCAAAACACTTTCATCGATTGTTGCCTTGGTCCATGTTTCTGCACCATACATTAGGATCGGAATGATGAGGGTTTTGTAGAGTGTTACTTTAGTTGCTCGGGAGAGGACTTTACTACTCAATTGCCTTCTAAGTCCAAAGAAGCAGCGATTGGCAAGAGTGATTCTTCGTTTGATTTCACCGCTGGTGTCGTTTTCTGAGTTTATAGCGGATTCTAGGTAGACAAAGTCCTTAACTACCTCGAAGCATAATCTATCTATACTGCTTAATGTTCGGCTGTACGTGGTCTGTTAAGGGACCTAACGTTCCAAGTGCAAAACCAAAATTCGTTGTCCTTAAATCGTTTGCGCGGTTCGGAACTATAATGTATTTATGTGACCGGGCAGTCGACCCGACGACGCACGACCCCTAACCTGGAGGGCCAGGTATTATTTTTAACTCCAAGACAGGGAGCCAGCCAAACTGCTCATTATAGGCCTGGGCTGCGAATATGTCGTAGTAGCCCCATCCCTAACGTGTTCACTACATAGTTCATCCTGACTGGATTTGTAGACGCCACCGTTGATTCCATCTTCCGCTGGAGTTGGAGAGTAGGAGTTGTATGACGGGGGTTGATGGGGATGCTTGTGTCCTATTCAATGCACTGTGTCTAAACTCCGAACATAGGTAATAGTAGATATATATATACATCGAAAAAAGAAAATCGGAACGCTCTCCGGTGCTACCACATTTTTATCTATACATTATGGTCATAGCTTATTTCATCTGGACATGGTTACCGAAATATTTGTTTTAAATTGTTAATTATCGTGTTCAGCGCAATCTCTCTTGTTGTTGTAGACATCTGACAATGACAACACACAACATAACTTGTTTATCTCTTCCACGTCTTTTATTTACATTTTCCTCTCCAATAAACTAATTCACAAATTTATTCAAAATCATATTCGTAGCCCGTAGCCGTCATTAATCTAGAACTTGTTCTAGCATAACCTTTCCCTACACCATCAAACGCTCGTGCGTTGTCTCGTTTTTTCTTGATAAACAATGTTTGCGAGCTTTAATAAACAAAATACTTCAACTTAATTGTTGATACTTTTCACAAAAATATTAACAATCAAAAACGAGCTCTTCATATTCGCCGTCGCCACTGTCCGCTGTCGGTCGGTCGTGTAGCTCACCACTCCACGCAAGCAATAGATAAAATTAATATATCAAAAGCTTTTTAATAACAAAAAAATATAAATTTGAATGCTCCACGCAAGCTTTACGATTCTAATGCTCATCAGTCAAAAACAATCATTCGTTAGCGATGTATCAAGTGAATATTTTGCAACGGTCAATACAACTCGGCGGCAGCAGTGCCATCCATTTGAAACAGCTGCGATCAATTGCGCAGTTAAATGTTAAGGTAAGTGGTTTACTTATCAATCAGTGTATTT
Organism: Sphaerophoria taeniata; assembly: GCA_943590905.1. Classification (NCBI taxonomy): domain Eukaryota; kingdom Metazoa; phylum Arthropoda; class Insecta; order Diptera; family Syrphidae; genus Sphaerophoria; species Sphaerophoria taeniata. The sequence goes on from OX016540.1 coordinate 270,519,352, forward strand.
CCGCTTTATTGATGCTTAAACTAAGGGCGTTGAGACAATAAATGAAGCCATCCAGTCACAAGAATGGGCAAAAGCCAAACCGTTTAGCCAGATCCCAGGTCCAAATAAGCTCCAATTGATTCGGGGATTTCTCCCAGGAGGTAAGTAATGATTGCTAATACTTTTGAGGATTTACAAATGTCCAAACATTCTATCAGGGGTATTTTACAAGAAATCTTTCAACGACTTTGCCTATATTAACCGAGATCTCTATGGTGAATTGGTAAGAGTGCCTGGAGTCTTCGGAAAGAAAGACATCATTATGTCATTCAATCCAGATGACTTTCGGACAGCTATTCGTTCCGAAGGCATTTGGCCAAGACGTCGACTCTTAGAGACGCTGTCATATCACCGAAGAAACCACAGGAAGGACGATTTCGGCAGTGCTGTTGGTCTTCTAGCTACGTAAGACATAATACTTGTATCTCAATTCGCCTTCTTATCTTATGAGTCTTTCAGAAACGATGAGGAATGGAGTAAAATACGAACAGCCGTCAATCCAGTTCTGATGCAGCCCCGAAATGCCCGACTGTACCTCAACAAAATGCTCGAGGTCAACAATGAGTTCTTACAAAGGTATGTTAAGCACTGATCCCTCATGAAAAGGGTCTGAAAACTTCTTTTTTTTAAGAATTCGTGAAATTCGAGATCCCAATACTCTGGAAATGCCGGACACCTTTGAAGATGAAATTAATCGCCTTACATTCGAATCAATTGCCGTAGTTGCTCTCAACCAGCAAATTGGACTCATTCGACGGGATCGTGACAATGAAGCTGCTGTCCGTCTGTTCAAGGTTCTTCGCAAATTCTTTGATTTGGTACTCCACTTGGATATTAACCCATCCATCTGGAAAATTGTAAGAACACCAAAATTCAATGAAATGATGAAAAACTATGACGAAATGTACGACATCATTATGAAGTATATCAACGAGGCTCTTGTTAGGATCGACAACGATACATCAGTGAGGGCTGAAGAAGATAAAGGTGTTCTAGAGAAGCTTCTCAAGATCGACAAGAGAATTGCCATTGTAATGTCAATGGATCTACTGATGGCTGGTGTCGATACAACCAGTACAACCTTGACAGGAATTCTGCTTTGCCTTGCCAAGAACCCTGAGAAGCAGGCAAAACTGCGACAAGAAATCCGCACTATTCTCCCTGAAAAAGACTCCGTCTTGACCCTTGAAAACATGAAGAATTTACCATACCTTAGGGCCTGCATTAAAGAAGGAATACGCATCTATCCGATTTCATTGGGTATCATGCGCACTAATCATGAAGAAATCGTCCTGAATGGGTATCAAATCGAGAAGAATCAGGACATTATGCTTGCCAGTAGTTTGTTGTTAGTGGAAGAAAAGTATATTCCAAAGGCCAAGGAGTTTCTACCAGAGAGATGGGTTCGCGGAGAAAAAGAAGAACATGGAACAATTGATCCGTTTATGTATGTGCCTTTCGGACATGGATCGAGAAGTTGTGTTGGCAGACGATTGGTTGAATTGGAGTTGGAAATCACAGTTTCACGGTTGATAAGGAATTTCAATATTGAATTTAATTATTCGATTGAGAATGCATTCAAGAATCATTTGATTAATGTGCCGGCCATTCCACTCAAATTCAAAATGAGTGAGGTGGACAATTGAGATTTATGTAGGTAATTGTGATACTCGTTTTTAGAAGAAAATTTAAATTTATAAGAAAAAGTCAAAGGTGCTATTGATTTATCCATTTCTTACAATAAAATAATTAGTTTAATAAATATTTAAAAACAATGGACTTTTAAATTTAATGTTTGAATGGGATACGACCGCTGAATGTATGAGTTTGCAACGCGGTGCGTCGGTTGTCGGCGTGTTTTGTTACAGTTTTCCTCTTTTGCCGCAAACCCCACAAAACAAAGAAATGGCAATTTCTGATAAATTCACGAGTAAACTTGTGACTCACCCTTCTTCTCAACGAACTAACTCTGCATCACTGTACTTTTTATGTAGTTTTCCCTTCCACTATTTGTTGGCATCAAAAGATAATATTTGAATTGAATGAGAACATTTCTTGTACGGGCTTACACTTTGTTTCGTAAATCTCAAACTTACTTACTTACTTTAGGTTGCGCTACAGTCCGTTGTGGACGTCAGCCACAACCAACAGTCTCCGCCAGCCAGCTTTGTCCCTAGCTAGCTGTCTCCGGTTTTGAACTCTTAGTTGATTGCGGTCCTCTTCCATTGGGTTCACCACCTGAGTCTCGGTCTTCCTCAACTTCTTCATCCCTTGGGAATGGTGTCGCAGGCTTTCCGGGTCGGAGCACTGGTGTCCATCCGCTCCATATGACCGAACCATCTGAGTCACTGGATTTTGACCCCTCTGGCTAGGTCCCACAGTGGGGCAAGATACTCCAATAACCGGAATTAATTCTGTAGATGGGTCTGTCTGGTTCTGGTAATAGGAAAACCATAATTGAGATTTTAAATTTAGTTTTAATGCTTATTTTACAAATTTTACAAATACTAGTCAAAACAATTAAGGGAACACTTGAAAAAACTCAAAAATTGAGTGGTTTTTCATGAGGCTGTATCTCAGTAGAAAAAAGTCGGATTGAAGTGAAATAAAAAGTTTTTCAAAGGTTATAATTTTTTCTTTTGAAATTATTTTGAGTTAAGAAAATACCGTTAGTCGTTTTCGCTTGAGCGTAATAAATGTTCACTTAATTTCAAAATAAAAAAAAATAAAGTTTGGTTTGTCACAACGTAAGCTGAAATTTTTTTTCAATCCAACCGATCTAAGATTCAATTTCAAAATTTTGTTCGCATTAATTCCCTGTTTGTTTAAGATCGCTACGATTTTTTTCTAATCAAAAAATGGGTTTACATGCAAAAACACAATTTTGACTTTGGACCCTAATATCTCTGCTAAATATTGACTTACAAAAAAAATAAAGGCAGATTTGAAAAATATATAATATATAATTTTCTACACATTTAAAAAAATAAAAATATTGTTTTTTTTTTTTCAATCTTTTCTATCAATTTAAAAAAAGGTCTAAAATATGCATTTTTCAACTTTTTTATAAAAACTACCGTTATTTTGTGGTTTTCAGTGGTACAACTAATCTGAGGCCAAATTATTAAAGCTTAGTAAAGTCAGATTCATCGGCAACAGCAGAGAGGATCTTATAAGTTAAGAAGGCTGATTCCTCTGTTGTTGGCGCAGTTTAAGGGATCTCCCTTCTTCAGGATCGGTGAAACAATCCTGAGGTTCCATTCATCGGGCATGCATTCATCCGACCATATTCTTCAGATGATTTGGTGCATTGCTCCTATCTAGATCGTTGCGTGCTGCTTTGAACAGCTCGGCAGCTGTTCCAGCGACTTTGTTGGATTTCAGCCGTGATACTGCCGTTTTTACTTCTTCTAGGTCGGGTTCACGGAATTGTTGGCTATCATCGTGTACAATGAATAGCTCCTGCCTGACAATAGGATATTGTTCGTCGTCAACGTTTTACAGTCTACAGAAGTGGTCTTTCCAAATCCCCAGCATCGACTGCGATTCTACTATGATGTTCCCTTGTTTATCTCTGCAGGCTCTGCTCGATGACCTTGAGCCAGCTGTTTTACCTTCCGGTTCATTCCTGCTATTGGTTCTCTTAACATCCTCGATCTGACGCTTCTCATGCTCCCTCTTTTTTCACCTTAGAAGCCGGTGTTCCTCTCTCCACTTTTGCTCGTAGAGCTCACTAGTAGCTCTTGTCCTCCTATGCAGCACCGTTTTGTACGCCTCCTGCTTGGCTGCATGCGCCACAGTTTCGCTTTGGTGGCTGTGTGAAACCTAGCAAATTAGAGGCGGCAACTCTATCTGCTTTCTAACAATTTTGCTACTGGTCCTCAGTACTTGATGTTGGCGACATAGAACTCCTTAAGAGGGTACTTAACGCTCGATCAGAGAAAGATCTGGCCAAGTAGAACAGCATAGACAAAGGACCACTTCCCATCAAACTTTGACTTTGGACTTATGAATAACGCAACTTTCCTGAATACAAATTTTTAAGTGAAAATAATTTAAAGTAAAAATATTTATTTTTCAACTTCTGTAAACTTAAACTTCAACGGAATAACTGGAGTATTGATAAAATGGCACTTGAAAGCATTCTCTGTTGGATAGTTGAATTCCATGTAAAAATTCCTCACCAAACGGGCCAGAGTCACTTCCAGTTCAAGATCAACAATTCTCCTGCCAACACACATTCGCGGTCCAAAACCAAAAGGAATATACGAAAACGGTGTAACAACTGTTTCTAAGGGTCCATCACGAATCCAGCGTTCTGGAATGAACTCATCCGGTCTCGGGAAGTAGTTCTTTTCTCTACCCAATAAATTGGTATTCATCATCACTCGAGTGCCTTTCGGCACTTGATAACCACCCAAAGCAATGTCATCCCCTGCCGATCGAGGAAATCCAACTCCGATGGGATGCATTCGGATGCCTTCTTTAATGCAAGCCCTCAAATATGGCAAATTCTTCATAGACTCCACTGTAAATGTTGAGTTTTTCTCTGGTAGGACCTTGAGAATTTCTTCGCGAAGTATTTGCTGCTTCTCTGGATTAGTGGCAACTTCAAGCAGCAGCCCAGACATAACGCTAGAGGTCTGCGAGATTTCAAGAAGTTTAAAATACGCTTAGAATCAAAGTTGGAGAAATCAAGACTTACCGTATCCACACCGGCCATTAGCATGTCCAGTGCCATTACAATTGCAACTGTCTTGTCGATTTTGATCAATTTCTCCAAAACACTCAGTTCCCTGTCGTCCTCAGTACCTGGATTATTCTTTTCCATTCGTTGAAGGCATTCTTCGATGTAGCCAATCGTGGTCTCAAATATAGTGTCCAGAGCATTTCTGTATTGAGCGAATGTTGGGGTCCATACATATTTCCATAGAGATGGCTGGAAATCTAACTCGTACATTAACCGGAAGAACATGGAAAGACTTTTGAAGAGCTTTTGAGCATCCGCTCGATCCCGGTTCTTTCGAATAAGTCCAAGCTCCTTGTCCAATGCCACCACTGCGACTGATTCGAAGGTGAGGCGATTGATTTCTTCGAAGAAATTGTCGGGAACTTCGTGAGTCACTGGGTCACGTATTTCTCGGATTCTGTAAGAAAAGGGAACAGTTTTAACTCTTAGAAACCTTAGAACTATAGGAAAATGTGTGCCTTTGAATAAATTCAGAGTTGATCCTTTGCATTGGGATAACGTAGCTCTTTGCATTGCGCGGCTGCATCAAAACTGGATTCACTGCTGACCGGAATGATGCCCAAGGTTTTCCATGACTAGAATTGAAGAATGTTAACATTTCGAAAACAAAGCGTAGCCAAAAACATACGAAGCCATTAGCCCCTCGGCCTTGTCATACAATTCAGCTCGGTATTTCTTTCGGTAGTATGTCATAGAGTCCAGTCCGGGTCTTGAAGGCCAAACTCCCTCGGTTCGAAACACTTTTTGAATATCATCGACGTTGAAAACCATAACGACATCGTCTTTTCCCAATGTTCCCGGAATCCGAAACACATCGCCGTACTGTTTGCGAGCCTGCAAAATGTAGTCTTCGAACGACTTCTTGTGATACTGTCCTCCTGGAAGGAATCCTCTGAAGAGCTCGTACTTTGTAGGGCCCGGAATCTCCTCATAGGTTTTCGCCTTGCTCCATGAAGCAGAATCCAAATAGTCTAGCTTTTGAATCAAAAAAAAGAACAAACAACGATTAGATTCAAAATTGTTTATTTTATAAATTAAATTTGCGTCTGACCTTTAGGCTACTAGTGGCAGCTGAGCGTCTTGTTAGAGGAGATAGCGTTGCGCATTTTAAACGAACGATTGGTGTAGATTTTAGAATAACTTTCATGACTGTATTGTCTGCGCGATTTGATTGTACTGAGGTGACTGTTTAATCTAACATCACAGTCTAGAAATTGTTTGAGATTGCACTGGGGGAGCTTTTTATTTTGCAAAATAATAACAACAAATTAAGGAGCAGTTGAATTTAATCAAGATGAATTATTTTGGCTTTTGTTTCGACAATCGTTCAATGTCACAACTGGGCGAACTGTGAATTTGAAGAGATATCAAAATCATATCTGCGGTCTTAATGGACTGATAATAATGTTTGTTTTCCAAGTTCCTTGTAGCTCGTTTGGGAGGCTTCCCTATCTTTCATGTTAAAAATAAACGAATATTCTGACGAAATTATCTATTTTTTGAGTAGGCGTTAGACATTGTGTTTTTATTTTTTTGTATTAACATTTACATTCTAGTTTGGGCCGAGGGTTCTTTCTGTTCGATTCTTAGTTAGCTGTCTCCAGTTTTAAGGTAGAGAGTTGCAACAATTAATTCAGCTGCAAGAAAAGACTACATCGATGGATGTAGATAATTTCCACCAAGGCTATCTTCCAGCACACCAATTTTATAATTTTATAAAATAATACTTTTATTCAGTGAACACAATATAATGTTCTTCAATAGTTTTTGGAAAATAACACGTAATTCAGTAATACAGCACAATTGAATATTGGTAAGACATCGGACGTGTGCTTCGTTCGGGTGCTTGATATGATCACTAATGCCAACTCTTTCTCGTTGGCGGCTGGTTCACGGAGAGCAGACTTACCCCACTCTGTTCCCTCTTTCGTTAGAGTGCCCCCTTTTCTATCGATGATGCAGTGAAGCCTAACAAACTCCTACGTGGAGCCAGGGCTGGTCTTCCGACCAATAGATTCTGTTACAGCACGTAATACGGTGATAAGAAGAATTAGGTTTCCAAGTCGGAGCATCTGAACAGCAACCTGATGGTCTCCAGATCATTAAGCCACAAACAAACCATGTACTAATTGGCGGAAGAAATACTTCTTACATCATGAGCGTGCGCATTTTCCAAGAAGCAAATGAAGGCTCCGGCCATTTTCTAGTAGCAGATCCCGATCAAGTAACTAGAAAGCACTACGGATGGCTCAAAGAGAGAAACTTTACAATAGCTGTCTTAACATCCCCAAGAAAGTCAAAGCCGACACCTAGTTGCAACGAACTCCAACATCATTAAAGCTCTGAGCAAGCCTGCGATGATGATGATGGCTCGAAGCGGAAAAGGGAAAAGCAGAAAGCACGTTTTCAAATAAATACAGTAACACAAAACAAGAGCAGTACAGGAAGAGTATCGAACACAAAGAAAGAGGTAGAAGTATGGGGTATGGGGCTTTCCAGCTCAAAAGTTTCGAGTGCACCCGAAAGCTAGAACCTCAACCTAGTGTCACGACAGAGGACAAGATACGAAGAGCCAGTTGTCCAGCATAGTTTGTGACTGGGCAGATCAACGATAGAGCAAATCCTGGAGACGACTAGCCAGCTCCAGAAGAGCTGTGCTTGAGGACTTCACTGTAAGGTATTAAACAAACATGCGAAGCTCTTTGAACTAGTCGTGCTTTAGGCCTCTTCTTAGGAATATTGATGAACAATTATTTGACGGTTTTTTGTTGAAGACTACGAAGGGCACAAATGCAGAACCATGCTGGGAACCATTATACGCGATGTATTGAGAAATCAATCAACCAAGAACATTTTCTTTTATTAGACAGCCGTGCGCCGCCGCCGCCGCCCGCCCGTTCGAGATGACATGGAATAACAAACGTTTTCTACGCTACAATTGCCAAGCTACTGCGGCTGCCAAAGCACTAAGTTTCGTCGTCCATCGCGGTCGTCTCGAAAATACGTTGACCTCATCATTCGATGTCTACCTGGCGAGTGACTCTTTCAAGTTTGGAAACAAAAAGAAGCCGCATATCTAATCCAAATCTGAAGAATATGGTGGATGGGACAACAATAGGCAAATTTGCCCAATTTGGTCGTGGCGATGGTGAAATTGTGAGCCGGTGCTTTATCATGATGGAAGAGCATTATTGTCTTTACCGCGTTTTAACGTTTTTTTCTTCAATTTGGCGTTGAAAAGCCATATAATCGTTTTGCCCTTCTCAAAGTAATCGATGTAGATCACATCTTGTGACTCCCAGAAAGTGATCGCCATCACCTTCTAAGAAATGTATTGGGACAGCTGAAATCCACTGTTTTGACTGTTCCCTAGTCCCTGGGGTGTACGGGCTACAGAAATCAGCTTAAAACAATGCTATGAAGTGGTCCCATGTTCGGTCCAATTGAAAGAAAAGATACATGTTTCTAAACTCAAAGTTTTGTTTAAGGCTCGGAGCTTCGTGTGTTTTACGGATTGGTGATGTTCAATGATTAGCACAACATATACTTGCATCAATTAGGATTTTACCTAATTTATCAACAGAGCTTCATCCGGCTAACAGCCAACGGTTTGGTAACCGGTTCGCAACAACACTTCCCTAGGGTATCAATGGGGCATTTTCCGGCTTTTTGACGGCTTGGTAACCGGTTCGCAACAAGACTTCCCTTAGGTATAAACAAAGCCTCATCAGGCTTTCAACCACTTGGAGGAAACGGAGCTTTCTCCGGTTTCAATGGTTTGGCTAACCGGTTTTCAACAAGGCTTCCCTTAGGTATCAACTAGTTCTCAACAAGGCTTCCCTTGGGTACCAGTGGGTGTATCTCCAGAATACAACGATTTGATAACCGGTTTTTAACAAAGCTTCCCTTGGATATCAACGGAGCTTTCCCCGACTTTCAACGGCTTGGTAACCGATTCTCAACAAGGCTTCCCTTGGGTATCAACGGAACTCTCTCCGGCTTTCAACGGCCTGTGAACCGATTCTCAACAAGGTTTCACTTGCGTATCAACGGAGCTTCCTCCAGCGCCAGCGTTTGACGGTTCTTCAACAGTTTCTCAAAAAGGTTTCTCTTGTGCATTTGCTCGACTACGGCTTTGAACCGGGTTATCTACAGAGTTTCCTAAAAAGTAAGAAAATTAAAACAAGAATTTATATAATTAAATACAAGAGACTTATAAACCGAGAGAATTGTGAACAATAAATTTATTCTTTAACTTCCGCAAATTTAAATTTCAGCGGAAAAGCAGGTACATTAATAAACCGATTTTTAAAAGCATTCTCCGTCGAATAATTGAATTCAATGTGAAAATTTCTCACAAGCTTGGCAACACTAATTTCCAATTCCAATTCGGCAATTCGCTTGCCAACACAATTCCTCGGACCATGGCTGAATGGCATGTGCATAAATGGATACATTGGTGCACAGTCATTTTCGACACCGCGAAGCCATCTCTCCGGAATGAACTCCTTGGCTTTGGGACAATACTCATCCATTGTTAAAAGAAATGTTTGATGGAGTAGAATCTCTTGACCTTTTGGAATACTATAGCCGCTGAGAACAATATCTTCTCCATTTGTCCGCGCAATAGCTACCCCAATGGGATACACCCGCATGGCCTCTTTAATGCTCGCCCGAAGGTAGTGCAAATTTTTCATATTTTCAATTGTCAGAAGAGAATCCTTATTGGGGAGGATTTTGCGGATTTCTTGGCGAACAATTTCTTGTTTTTCTGGGTTCTTGGCAAGGCACAGGAGAATCGCAGTTAAAGAACTGCTGACTGTGTCTACTCCAGCGATTATGAGGTCACAGGCTAAAATATGCGCAGAGGACCTATCGATTTCAAGTATTTTCTCCAAAATGCTGATGTCTTCGCTTCGAAGGCTTTGAGAACTTTCTATTCGACGGAGCTCTTCCATCACATATTTTGAGCTGAACTCTCTCATGACTTCATAATTTCCCATTTGATCATAGAACTGTTTAGTCTTGAAAAACTTCCATGTTGGAAGGCCAAGGTCTAATTTAAGTGCTAGGTTAAAAAATTGGCGAAGACTCTCGAAGAACACTTCAATTTCATCATTTTCATTTCGGTTCTTGTGAATCAGGTTAAGCCGACGATTGAGGGCGATTAGAGCTGTTGATTCGAATGAAAAACGATTGATTTCGTCTTCGAAGTCGTCGGGTACTTCAAGAGTCTCTGGATCACGGATCATCCGAATTCTATGAAAATAAAGTTGATTACAAATTTTGCTAGAGTAATTAATTGACTGCTTACCTTTCAAGAAACTCGTCACTGACCTGCAATAAGCTATTCAAATACAATTTGACGTTTTGTGGCTTCATGAGCACCGGATTGACAGTACTTCGGGCTCTTCCCCAATCTTCGCCATTTCTTTACAAAAAAAAGAAACAATAGAAGCTCAGTTAGTAAAATTTCGAAACTGAAGTGTGTATAGAAAATGACTTACGATGAAAACAGTCCAAGTCCATCTTTGTACGACTCTCTTCTGTAAACTGTTCTATAATATGTCATCGTCTCGAGTCTCCTTCGATATGGCCATTTTCCTTCACATCGGATGACAGTTAGGAAATCCTCCGGATTGAGAACCATTATCCAATTAGGTCTTCCCAGCAGTCCTGGCACAACAAACACATCACCGTACAAAGCCCGACATTTCGAGAGGAATTCTGGAGTACGCATTTTATAAAACAATCCTGTAGGAGAACATAGTTTTATTTAAAGTCAATGATTTCGGAAGATTGACAAAACTACTAAAGACTTGTTGATAATTTTCAAGTCGTCAGGAAGGTTACAAAGATCAGCACTCTTCGTTGATGAACTGTACCAAAAAAAAGGTAGCTATTGGCCTCTGACGCTCTCTGACGATGACATGGAAGGCCCATGTGTGATTCCTCTATGAAAATAGTGATGGCTGGGTTCGGGCAAATAGAAGTTACTAGCATGTATTACTCTTCTACTGAAATGATCAGTATAATGAGCGGAATTTATTTTAAAACTCTTAGAGTGTATCAGAATTTGGTCTTGACCCCTCTTGAAGACCACCCTAACAACCTCTTATCTACCTACAGGCATATGAGGCTGGTCCGGGCTGCAGAAAATAGAGGGGTGTCCAGACTCCGTCCGAAGTTCTGGACGGTCATTTTTGTATGCCTATTCCTGCCGATGCATTCAATTATCTAGAGACAACCTCTCTGCCTCGATGAGAAGAGTTGGCAGCAGAAACACAGTCATGAAAGTAAGGAAAAAGGGTAGGTCTCAACGAGAAATTTGAAATTTGTCACATCTACGTTTTGGTGCTACAGGCAGAAGCTTCTTAAAATGTGTGTGACAGCATAAATAAAGACCTGTCTGGTTTAGACCCGCCACTCAGGACAATACACAACTGAGAGACTTCGGCTTCACTGTATAAGGAAATTATAGCCGACTATGACAGCATATCCAAGGTAAGATCGTACATAGCCATGAGAGCAACGTGAATAAATTGCTTAGCCAACGGCTCCGTTTGTGAGGACACAATTACAAAAGCTCGCGTGAGCCAAGAGGAACCGGTCCTTGAAGTCATTTGGGAAATTCATGGGTGAGGATAGCGTTGCAGAACACATTTGGGCTGGAAACTGTAGATCAGGACCCTCAAAAGCTTGAAATATGAAATTAAATTGCACCGGCCAGAAATCAGGATATGGTAGGTTAGATTTTGTTGACTCACCTAGACCCTAAGTGTCCATTGTGATACCACTATAGAAACTTACTTATGGGAGAGTTAAACAAATCATTAAGCACCTTTTTTGACATTGGAGAGACATCTTTTTTCGTTCCAGTACACATTTTATTTTCGAAGAACGGGTTGCCAAAATAGATGTTACTTCTGTGCCGGACATGGACAGAGCAGATGTTGAAATGTATCTACTTCCTCCTCGCTCATACAGCTTATCAGAAACAAAAAGAGGAGCTTATGTTTTGTCTACTCAGGGAAATCAAGTATTTCGATCGCTTTAGGTATAAGGTCGATCAAATTTGTTTTCTTACTAGACAGGTAGTCCCCTGTGACCATCTAGCATTTCTTGATTCTAGAGCACATTATGTTGTGTCGATTTCTAATATTACGCTGAAGTGTCCCGTTTTTGGTGCGCTCATCAGCCTTACAACTGTCCGGAATGTCACTGAAGCCCGCCACCCATATAAGCTGAATGTTAAACTGTTCTGTCATTTCATTCAAAGATAATCGACAGAGTTTGTAGTGACTGACGCGAGAGATTTCAGAGCGACTTGACTGTTCAAGACATAACGTTTTCCTTGAGCCAGGATAATGCCTTTTTTATCGCCATTACTTCTGCTTGGAGCACACTTCATTGATTGGGAACAATAGGTAGACTGAGATTCAGTTGTTTTGAGTTTTCTTCCAGAGATCCACCTTCTTCCCAAAAGGATCTTGAACGGATGGAAATCCGGAAGTTGTTACTCGATCTGGGATGGATCTGAAACTGTCTAAAATAGTAGTATGACCAGTGTTGTTACTGATCCATTGAGAGGTGGCTCAAGGCATCACGCATGAATTAGCCACCATTTTGGAGAAGATGTGGAGAGATGTAAGTTTGGTGTTGAACAAAGTGACAGGATAGATGATGGAACTTGTTGATGAAGGCCCGAACCGGTAGTGACGCACAATAAAGCGAAAACCTCATTGGCTAGGCCAGACTAGAACCCGAACCACATGCAAGTACTTTTGCGACTCTCCAATTCTCCAGATCTTGAAGAAGACCCAGGAACTTCAAATCGATACCTATCACCTTATCATCGATCTTAAGGACTCACATGACAGTGACCAACTACATATTATATAGAGCAATGTCTAGTTTTGGCAGAAAAGATTGTGCAAAACTCCCACATCAACATAATACAATAAACCGTCCTGGATCGGGTATTAACTTAACTTTTCCTCAAGGTCTTGTCACAAAAGAAAAATTGACATGGGCTCTGAATAGCTTCAAACCTTATAAATCTCCAGGTCCAGATCAAATCATACCAGCTGAGCTACAACACACCATCGATATAACTCTGCCCATCATTGAGATGATGTTCAAAAGTTGTCTAGATCTGGCCTATATACCTCAGCGATGGAGAGAGGTAAAAGTAGTATTCATTCCCAAGGCGGGCAAATGCTCGCATGTCAACCCTAAAGATCTAAGACCTATTAGTCTATCATCTTTCATTCTCAAAACGCTGGAACGATTGATTGATATCCATATACGTAATAGCATTGATAGGGGACTATCGATGTCTCAGCATGCTTACTGCAAAGGGAAATCGGTGGAAACAGCCTTGCATACTCTGGTAAGAACTATCGAATACTCCCTAGAGCAAAAGGAGTATACTATGGTTGCCTTCCTGGATATTGAAGGTGCTTTCAACAACGTTGACACATCTGCTATCACTTCTGCTATGACGACCCTAAACGTCGAATACTCACTCTGTGAGCTGATCAATCTAATGCTTAATAGCAGGATCATCAACTCTGAGATGGGGGATTTTTGTACGAAAAGGTCTGTCAGTAGAGGCACTCCGCAAGGTGGTGTTCTGTCCCCTCTCCTGTGGAACATAGTAGTTAACGAATTGCTAATATCCCTCGAGAGGGAAGGCTACAGAGTGATTGCGTATGCCGATGATGTTGCTATCGCCGTCACAGGAAAACATCCAAATACACTGAGAGACCTCCTCCAAAACGCACTTAATATGCTCACTAGATGGGCTGATCGTTGTGGACTTAGTATTAATCCTCAAAAAACGGACCTTGTCCTTTTTACACGGAAATACAAGATCCCAGTAATTGTACCCCCTTCAATAAAAGGTGTACCACTAATTTTCACCAATGAAGCCAAATATCTTGGTCTGATATTAGACAAAAAATTAAGTTGGAAACCTAATATTCAGGAAAGAGTTAAGAAAGCCACAGTAGCTCTTTTCTCTTGCAAGAAAGCCATAGGAAGCAAATGGGGTTTTCAACCTCGCATAACCTATTGGCTATACACATCGGTCATTCGACCAATTCTCATGTACGGGGTTGCAGTATGGTGGACTGCACTGGAGAAAGTCACTTACTGCGACAAACTCAGCAGAGTCCAACGCACTGCTTGTCTCTGCATAACCGGGGCCTTGAGAACCACACCCTCAGCAGCGTTAGACACTCTCCTCCATCTGGCACCCCTCGACATTTTTAGCAAACAAGTGGCAGCGAGTACAGCTATAAGACTCAACGCCTCATCTCAATGGACCAACAATAATGTGGGACACTCCATCATCTTGAACTCCTTCGGTTCTATACCAAAGTACATAGACTACACCATTCCAAAACCACAATTTGGTAAAAACTTCCAGATATCTATTCCATCCAGAGAAGAATGGGAAGACAAAAAACTTCTGGATGACAAAGGCATTCATTTTTATACAGATGGATCCAAGACAAGTGATGGAGTTGGTAGTGGTGTGTACTCAGAAAAGCTTAATCTAAGCATCTCATTCCGCCTTCCCAATCATTGTAGCGTCTTCCAAGCGGAAATTTTAGCGATCAAAGAGGTTCTCTCCTGGCTAAGAGAAAACGTGATATCAACTTCTGATATCCGCATCTTCTCTGACAGTCAGGCTGCTATTAAATCTCTCGAAGGTGTCTCAACCAAATCTCAAACGGCCCTCGATTGCCGATCGTCTCTGATGGAGATGGCGCAGCAATTTAACATTCACCTCTGTTGGGTGCCGGGTCACAGAGACATCGAAGGAAATTGTAGAGCTGATGAACTCGCTAAAAATGGAACCGTCATACCTATTTCACCTGAAAGGGAGAAGATAGGTATACCGATAGCTACATGTAAACTTTTGCTAAAAGAAGCAGCTTTAACGAGAACAAACTACAGGTGGCACAATTTACCAACGTGCGCAGCTACGAAACTCATATGGCCTTCACTGGACTTAAAGCGCTCTAAAGACTTGTTATCTCAAAGCAGACTTCATATTAGCTCCCTGATAGGTGTCCTTACGGGACACTGTCTTATAGGCAGACACGCAATACGACTTGGTGTAGCCTCAAATGACTTCTGCAGGAGCTGTATGGATGAGGAAGAAGAGGAAACAATCTCTCACCTTCTCTGCACTTGCCCTGCTCTTTCACTAAGACGCAAACTTCATCTGGGAGAATACTTTTATGATAACCCCAGTGAACTAGCTAATAAGGATATCAAATATCTTCTTCGCTTTATAAAAAGCTCAAAATGGTTCGACTAGTAAGAAGTAATTCTCTAGATTCATGGTATCACAATGGGCCTTTCCTTTTGGCCTAAGTGTGTGGATTCTGAATCCGCAGCCACTGTAACCTAACCTAACCCACATCAACATCAGAGGCACAATATTTCAAAAGTTTGTCGAGCTTCTAGGATACGTAGACGATATTGACAAAATTGGAAGAACACAGCTTGAAGTCAGTGGAGCGTTTGTGAGCCTTGAGACGGAGCCTAGGAAGAAGGGTCTAGCGGTTAACGAAAACGTCCAACATCGACGTCTTGGAGTCAGTATAGACAGATTTAACTTCGAGGTAGTTAAGGACTTTGTCTATATCTAGAATCCACCATAAACTAAGGCAACGACACCAGCCAGCGGTGAAATCAAACGAAGAATCACTCTTGCCAATCACTGCTTCTTTGAACTTAGAAGGCAATTGATTAATTTAGTCTTCTCTCGAGCAACTAAAGTGTCACTGTACAAAACCCTCATCATTCCGGTCCTAACCCACACGACCTGGAGATTAGGGCGCTGAATTCGTCGATCAAAAACATCAACCAACTGATTAAAGAAAACTATAGACTATCTATCAATTTGTTTTGGGACAACAAAATTCGGGCCGTTAATTCTAGCGACCCGAGTATGTTTCCCCAAATCAATAAGATATTTAGAAAAAATAATCAGAACGACCTTCCGTGCCTGAAACTCCAGAGAACTATAGAGAACAGAGACGTACTCCTGACAGCGCAAATTGATCCTGAGGAAGCCGTCTTGGACGATGACTTCTTTGTGATTGAAGATCCGCAGCAGAAAGTGGAGACAGTTGGTGCTGCTTTCCAGCAAGTGTATAAGGTGAATGCTTGCACTCGCCCGAACCACGACCTGGAGAACAGAGCTTTACTTCATCACTTCTACCTGAGGAATGATATTAAGCAATGGCGATCCGAGAACCGTGGTTTTACCCGGTTTGATGACGACTTCTTAGCAAACGATATAATCGCCGAGCGAACGGGCCCAAGTCCCTTGCTCATCACGAAGGTAGAACTCCAGCTCATCTTCGATTCAATAAAGAATAAGAAGTCAGCAGGTGTCGACGGTATATCCAACATTGTACTAAGACACTTACCGATTGAAGCCATCGACATTTATACCACACTCTTCAATAATGCGCTGAATAATACATATTATCCAGAGCGTTGGAAGACAGCTGTGGTTCATCCTCTCCCGAAAAAGGGAAAGGACAACTCCAATTCTTCAAATCTCCGGTCAATAAGTCTTCTTCCAAGCATCAGCAAGGTATTCGAAAAGGTAATCAATAGGGCTCTGGCTGAGTGGGCTGCGGACAACAAAATAATTCCGGATAACCAGTTCGGGTTCAAGGCGGGACATGACACCATTCATGCTGCGTCTAAGCTCGTTTCTGATATCCAATGGAACAAGTCCAAGAATCAATGCACGGGTGCTGTTCTGGTTGATTTAGAGAAGGCCTTCGACACCGTATGGTTAGAAGGTTTGTACCTAAAACTCACCAGACTAGGCATCAGTAAACCATTGTTGTATATGCTTTATGATATGCTCAACGGTAGAAAGTTTGTTGTCAAAAGTGGCAATGTAACTTCTACCACCACCTTTGAAATTAAAAACGGTCTTCAACAGGGAGCGGTGAACTCGCCGATCCTCTTCAGCATTTACACCAGCGATCTGATAGGTAGCCTTTCCCAAGCAATTGCGTATGGCGACGACCTGATTGCGTACAGAACTGTCCCAAAGGTCGAAGTCATTAGAATTCTCTTGCAACGTGACTTCGAGAAGATTCAGCGATATTGCGATGACTGGAAACTGAAAATAAATGTCCAGAAATGCGAAATAATTCTGTTCCGGACCTCGTTGGCCGGGGCCACGAGGGATACGCGCAAGAATTGGCGCAAGATGGTCATCGTTGGGCCTCACGGACAGCGATTAACGAGCAAAAGTGAAGTGAAGTACCTCGGTATCTGGTTGGACCAGTATCTGTATTTCGACAGACATATAGATGCTGCTCTGGCTAAGGCCAGAGGCGCCTTCGCTCTGACGAAACGGCTGTTTTACAGCAGTCGGATTGACCCCAGAGTGAAGGTAATTTGCTACATGGCCCTCATGCGGCCCATGATCGTTTATGGCTGTCCAGTGTGGTTCAACGTTGCACCATCTCAAATGGAGAAGTTTCGGGTGTTCGAGAGGCAGTGTCTTTGGCGCTGTCTCGGTTTGTATCGGACACCGGAATCTTCTTATGTACATTACTATTCTAACGAGGTTCCGTACAACGAGGCTCGGATTAACAGAATTGACAATTTCGTGATAAAACTTATTCGGGGTCACATTGCGAGAGCTATGACTTCGACGAATAATTTGATCTTTGGGGCGTTCTATCCGAACGACGAATATTTTGATAGTGCACGCTCGAGCGGCTTCATTCCACCAGAGGCATTCCTCCACCCAGATAAATGCGGTCTGATACAGGACAGATTGGCGATCCCGCTAATCTACCACGTCAGGCGGAGAACCGTCGATCGGCGGCTCCTTTACCATCGAGACGTCCTCGCACAGGACGGAGCAGAGCTCCTCCGGTTCAGTAGGGCTGTGTCCGAACGGGACCGAATTGATAGGGTGAAGCAGGAGCACCAGTTCTGGTGGCTTCAGTCAGCACTTGATAATGGGTAGTCGGGGTGGGGTTTTAAGCCTTGGCCGGCTTGTATACCTGTTTTAGTCTAAGGGTTTTGGGTTTTGGTTTAAGTAGAGTAGGCATGGTGGCACAAACATTAATATGGAAAAAAAAACAAAGAGAACCAAAAAGAAAAAAAAAATACGAAAAAAGTATAACAAAATATACAAAAAGTGATAACAAAAAGATAGATTGACTGCTGTGGTTGCTCTAGTTTGTAAGTAGTTGTTAGGTAGAATAGGTAGTTTTAGTTAATTTTAAGTTTTATTTTTAAGACCTAATTTTAAGTAGTATGCAAGAAAACACAAAAATGATGTTGAGTTAGTTTTTTTTTTTAATTTTCTAACATAAAAAAACAATAAAGTTAATTAAAAAAAAAAAAATCATAGGCCGAAAGGCATTAGTTTTAAGTAAACCCTGATAAATATAAGATTTTATATGATAAGCTAGTTTTGAATTCTTTGTCTAGTAAGAAGTTGTAATAAGTAAAAATGAATAAAAATGAATTTTGCAAAAAAAAAAAAAATCCGGTCCTAACGTATGGTGTAGGTATCGGATGAAAACGCTATGGGCTGCTTCACGAGAAAAAATCATCGAGTGATTTTTCTACATAACTGAATGGAGAACGAAGATTCAAGAACTGTACGAGCTGCTCAGCGACACTGACCTAGAAAAGTTAAGGTCCAACGTTTTAGATGGCTGGGTCATGTAAAGCGAATGGAAAATAATGCTTCGGCTCGTAGAGTCTTCGAATCCAACCCGGAAGGACGTCGCAGAAGAGGAAGACCGTGACTCAGGTGGAGCACACAGGTGGTAGAGGACCTGAACAACTTGGCGTGCAAAATTGGAGGCACCTATCTAGGGACCGAAATGGCTGGAGATGCTTGTTGGATGAGGCCCTGGTGCGACTTGAACTGTAGCGCCACCATAAGTAAGTAAGTAAGTAAGTAAGTAAGTAAGTAAGTAAGTAAGTAAGTAAGTAAGTAAGTAAGTAAGTAAGTAAGTAAGTAAGTAAGTAAATAAGTTTACTTCGGTAGCCAAAGTCTATGGATCCATTACATGGGACATAGTTGGAAGGTTCTTGTGCCAAACTGAACACTATTCTGTTGCTAAAATCAAAATTCTGAAGCAAAAACGATCTGGACTAATGGGGCACAGTATTGAAGCATCGAAACCTTACACTCTACTCATCATAATTCATAAGGATTGTTCCATTATTGATTATATGGTAATCTGCTCTCAAATTAATTCTTATATAGATCAAGAATGCAGCATTTTGTTTAATATTTGAATCAATTGAAGAAGAAGATCGTCGCAAATGGATGTTTTTAACAGTTTTATAAAAAACCTAGCTTTCCAATCGCACAAGACGAATAAGAGCTCGTTGACGGAATAACACTTGCGAGAGCTCTACCGAGATCGGGAATATTAATGCAAATCTTATAGATCTGAAGAAAGTAATCCTCACCGCCGGGTAGTAAACTCCGATAAAGTTGATACTTCGTAGGTCCTGGTATCAAATCGAACGGCTTGACATTCCTCCATTTCTTCTGCGGGTGCGTTTTTTCACCAACAGCCTATATTACAACAAATTTGTTTGTAAGCATTAAGAATTAATTTTTTTTCACATTAAACCTTTTGGGGACACGAACACAATTTCCGACTTTTTGAGAACTCTAAGAAAATTGTTAACAAAGATCTTTGTCGATCCATTACTAAAGAGGTTTTAGAACAGACTAGCCCAATCTTAAAAATTTAAACCTTTTAAGGCTCATAGAAGGTTTTGGTTTTTGAATACGTCAAAACGTCGTTCATAACGTTTACTTAATTTGGGTTAACAAATAAAACAGATCATAATAGAAGCACGTCTGGTATTGTTTGCTGCCTGATGTTATGAATAAAAACAATCTATCAATTTAATGGCAAAACAACAGGTTCATGGACAGACGATTCCCTCTAAATTGAAACATACCGGGATATCATATTTGAAATTATGTATTGACAAAACCTTGAGGCCCATTTTCTAGATCTTTAAATTTTCTTTAATGAAGATCGATTACGAATTGAGTTACAGACCTACGACCTTTTTCGAACCAAAAAATAACAAAGGTCGTTTTTTACCATTTAAATTTTGTTATATTTTCTAGAAAAACGCCAAAAGTCAAGATAAAAGCTCAGAGAGGCCCGTCTGTAATGGACAATTTATTGTGTTTATCTCAATTTTTTGATTAGTGGGGTCAAAAGTTTTTGACATAAGCAAAAAACTAGTTGGAGCCAGTAATAAACCTTATTGTTTGTAATGCACTTGACTCAGCCAAAATTTCAAGGTTAAGTTATTACCCTTCTTGGGATAATTAAGTAAGTAGCAATGACCTTAGGTATCTTAAGCATTTATAGCATTTTAAAAAAAAGTATGGTCGGATTTACTTTATTACTCTCGATTTCTGAATTGAAACATTTCGATTTCACAGACTCAGGATTTGCTCGCTTGTCAAAGAAGTGTAACTGAACTTTCGTTCATACTGAAACAGAAAGAGACTTTAGCTTTGTTTTCGCCTGACGTTTACGAGTTCAGCTGATGAATTCAATACATGATATCACAATGAAGCTTTGACATCACGTTTCATACGTAACGTGACTCCAAATGGAAGCTCTAGTTCAAATATGCTGAACTTTTGCTTTGTCGGACAGCTCAATAGCTGTACAAAAAGTACTCAAACAAAATTCATTTGGGGGGATGATGACGATGTAGGGAGAACTGTCATTCAAAGCAAACTCGAAACGTGTGCATCGTAACGCAGACGAAGCCGAAGCTGAAGCGTGTTTGTGATTCAGCCTTTACTACTCTCGCGCTCTAGTTACATAAATTGGTATTGAGAAAAAATTTCTATCTCTTCTTCTAACTAGATGGCAACAATAAAATCGGGAGTGGTACGAAATCCCCAAAAGACAAAATCACCATGGGGACAAAATCTCCAAAAAAAAAAATCCAACTTGCCAATATCTCCACGCCAAAATCCCCACGGAAAAAATCCCCAAAGAAAAAATACTTTTTGCCAAAATCTCCTTGAAATCTCCAAATCTCCAATATTCAAGTACGTCTACTTAGATACACCGTTCCTCTCACGACATGTTTTGTTTTATATTCATTCTTTATTTGTTAAAACATTAAACAAAGTTCTTTTGAATTGATTTTTTTATTTATTTTGAATAAAATGAATTACATTTAAAATGAATTAAACTTTTATTTCTTAAGCAACCTTAACTGAATACAATAATATCTCCAAAACAAATATGTTCAAGTAGTGAATCATGCGATTAAATTGCGCGATTTAATCGCATGATTCACTACTTGAACATATTTGTTTTGGAGATTTTGGCATGGAGATTTTGTCCATGGGGATTCTCTCTTTGGAGATTTCGCTGCTGGAGATTTCAGTTTGGGGATTTTGGGTTTGGGGATTTTCGTTTGGGGATTTTGGCTTGGGGAAAACGTCACCAACCCATAAAATCTGCCATCTTGATAATACCTGTCAAAAAATATACAAAGGTTTAAATATGCTGAAATGTCAAACCTGAAGCGAGTGCATCGTATTTACGTTACGAGAGGAAGCTAAAGCATGTTTGTGTTTCAGCCATAGAAATTTGAGGTCGCCGACTTCAATTTTTGGCAGATAACTTTAATATTTTGTAGACGTTCCGCGTCCGTGGACTTAACCATGCTGAAAATGTTGAGTTTACTGATTAAATTGACAATGACAGTACGAAGATTTGTGAAAGGGTGCGTTCACAAATTAAATTCAAAGTTGTCAAGCCAACCCAGGTTGGTTATCAGTTTATTAATTAAGGATCCTGCATTCTGACTTTGCAGTCGTGGGCGGCCTTTAGGTCAAAATCCGAGTCTTTGATGTCGGGTCCGTGGTTTTCATTGCTTGAACGGGACTCAGCATATTTGCCGGATTTGTTTTCAACCGCCTTGTGGCGGTTATGGTTAAACTTCCCTTACGTCACGCTCGTGCAAAAATATCAGTAGCGGAAAAAATTGACTGACCGCTTTAGAATTCAAACAGAAATACCCTACGTTCATGCAGAAAAGACGTTTGGATCTTTCATAAGTTGCTTTTATAAAAGCACAGCAGGCAGAACGCAAACACATCTTCACTTTGCTGTAGGTACGAGTAGCTATTTAATTGAACTTGAATTGAGATTGATATATGAATGAACCTCTTTACAAACCTCTCTGATGAAAAAAGGGTATTACAAACAAGTTTTGACAAAAGCCGTTATGACTTAAGTTGAATCACTTCAACACTTAGTCTGTTATCTGAATAGGTTTATATTTTTATTCACTTTCTTTACAACTCAGCAGCATTCTTCACAATCCATGATCTCAACTCGGGCACCGAAGAATAAACCCCAGGATAGTCCTTGCGAGCGCACATGTTCCCCCAAGACACGATTCCAACCAGTTTGCCACCCGAAGCCAAGGGACCACCCGAATCACCCTGACAAGCATCCTTGCCACCGCCTTCCACATTAGCACACACCATGGTCTCACGCACCTGGCTTCCGTATTTATATTTACTCGACGAACAATCCTCCATTGTTACAATATTGACTTCGGCCTGCTGTAGAACCTTCTGAATCGAACCGACCAGAAACTTTTCGGTTCCCCATCCACTGACAACAGCTGGAGTTCCGGTCTTTGGGGTTGACTCAACCAACTGGATTGGCTGAATTTTAGCGGTGTACCTGACTGGAGTATCCAATTTGATGACAGCCACATCGTTGGTCATATTGCTGCTGCTGTAGTTCTCATGGTATTTGAGAGACCTTACCGATACCAATTCACCACCGGAATTGTAGTTGGTCGATCCAAGTCTAACTTTGATTTGCTTAGCTGTGTAGCTTTGAAGACAATGAGCAGCTGTGACAATGACATCTGGCGAGTATAGACTTCCGCCACAGAAGTGGCTGCCGCCTGTTTGAAGGGAAACTTGGTAGGGAAACTTTTCGATGGTTGTTGGTTCGCCTCCGACAATACGGCCACCAAAGTCGTCGGGCTTATAGCCGGGACTGGGCCCGATGACGCCAGCCAAAGTGCAGCCTACGAGCACAAATACAATTGCCGACTGAAGCATCTTCGACAAACTGTAAAAATGATAGGAACGGAATGACTAGTTTTTCCCAAAAGACTTGCTTTAAATAGTCTTTTGGCTCTCACGTTTTCTACAGCTGAGAGTTATCAAAAATAAGCCGTTGACAGAGGATTAAGATTTTGAGTTTACACTTTGAAAGGTCCACTTCAAATAAAGCTTATTTAATTCCAATATTATTCTGATATTTGATTTAGAACTTTTTCAAACGAAGTATGCATTATCGTTGGTTACAGTTTAAAGAATGTTAAGAGCACTTTATCAGTTCTTAAACTGATAGAGTAATACTGTATCTACTGTATTCAAAGTTTTTTAGTACCTACTAACTTATCTGGAAAAAGGGGATTAACATTTACAGTCGGACCTACAAGAGTCACGGGCCAAGTTGATCTGCCATTTCTATGATACATACCTGAGTTGCAACTGTTAAGGTATTGATTCAATAACTTTGCCGGAACTTCGTGGTCTTTTCGTTCAGTATGCTCTAGCCATCCTAGTGGTTGAACAGTGATCGCTTTGGCTAGATCGGTTAGTTGTGAATCCTTGCTTGTTGGCAGCGTTAACTCTAACTACGGCGTTCATGTCAATACCACTTACGCATCAAAGCATAGAAGGAATTGAAGTTAGTTTTGAAAAACTTGTAAATTTGGAGGAGCGGCATGATGAACTTTTTCCGACCGTTCGATAGTGGATCAGCTGAAGCCACAGTGATCAGGATATGTGTAAAAAACGGTAGTAGACAGTAGTGTAAGTTCAGCTAAGCCAGGCTACTTTCTCCTTTTCTTGCTTGACATTCTCGCAATTGAATTATTTGTATCCCCAGGTTGTGCTTTTGCCTATGACCCCTGACCAAGAGGTTGTCGTTGGAATCTTTTGGGTCTGCAGTTGGAACCTCAGCATAGAATTTGATGCTTAAGATCCACACCCAACGGCATACACCGTTGTAGACATCGAAGTCCTTAAGTATTCATTGGCCCGGACCAACCCATCGATTTTCTTAGATGTCTTCAGGTTTTATCAAGGACTGGGGTTTCACTCGCCGGTTCCAGGATTTTACTAAAGAAGTACTATAAACTTTAGTTGGTTACAAATTATTTCTTTATTACGTCTTCCTTTCGTTATTTTTTCAAATATTTGGTTTTGTAAGATGTTTTAAGACTCTCCTTGGGGCCGTGTGTTGGTCACCTTTCCTGGACCGCTTCAAAGTGGCTTGTCAGGGTTACGTTCTTTACTGCAGTCGCTTCTAGTTTACCGTTCTTACGCCTTTCTCCGCCTGGTTGTAAGGCTTTCACCGGCTGGTCTTACAGATTATTCAGTCTGGTCTTACGGATTACTCTGGCTGGTACTATGGCCTTCGTCAGCTGGTCTTACGGCCTTCGTCGGCTGGTCTTAAAGCTTTCACCGGCTTATACAGCTTTCGCCAGCTGGTCTTCCTGGTTACTTCGGCTGGTATGACAGCTTTCTCCGGTTGGTCTTACGGCTTTCGACAGCTGATCTAAAGGATTACTCCGGCTGTTATTACGGCTTTCCCCGACTGGTTTTATTTATTTATTTATTTATTTATTTATTTATTTATTTATTTTACTCCAGCTTACGGTGTGGACTCCTCGAATGCTGTTGGTTGATGATGTTGGTAATTGTCTTCCTACTGAACCACGCTCTAGCGGTCTCCTGGATGTCTCTTGCTCGACTGACTCGATGTCGACTGACTTCTGAGAAAGCTTCTTGCAATACTTTCCTGAAAAATAATACAAGTAGAGTCGACCATCTGTTTAGTGTTTTCAGTGGGTGTGAATGTTATTATCAATTTTTAAATTCTGCTCGTTAGAGTTTTAACGCCGCAATTCCGCCCTTTACAAGAAACCAATAAAGAACTGTCCCGGTTATGGAAAATAATTAGTCTGTTTTTTGTTTCCATGTTTTTTTTTTATAGCAGGTCAACGAACTAGAGGCATTTGAGCATAAACAATTCCGTCAAACCACCAAACACAACTTCTTGATAATATTCTATTAAAAAAAAAGCTTTTCATATACGATGCTTGTTTATTGTTTTTGTTTATACCAAAAGAAAGCTTTTTTGTGTGTAGTGTATGGATCGTGGGGCTATTGTTGAGCTTTGCGTATATTTGTCTAATCAGCTTGCCGCTGATAAGTTGTAATTTTTTATTAGTCGTGTCGAAGCAGAGATCCGAAATGTATCGGAATAGGTATTTGTTTTCTTATATATTCTGCAGAGCTATGCAAGACTTACAACTGCCTTCGCTGCTCTTTTGAGAAGTTTTAGTTAAATAGAAGAAGAAGATGGAAGGAAGAACTTACCCTTTTTAATCTTTTCAAACGTT
This sequence comes from Sphaerophoria taeniata, assembly GCA_943590905.1. NCBI lineage: Eukaryota > Metazoa > Arthropoda > Insecta > Diptera > Syrphidae > Sphaerophoria > Sphaerophoria taeniata. The sequence goes on from OX016540.1 coordinate 270,544,667, forward strand.
TCTGGTGAAAAAAGCTGAGACGCTGGAATATGAACAAGCCAAGCCTTTGGAGATTCCAGGCCCAACCTGATACCAGTTGACTCGAAATTATATGCCTGGAGGTTATTCTAATTTGGTCCAAAGGATACCTGAATGCAGTAGTCGGTTCGTAATTTTTCTAAATATAATTTATGCAAAAAATTTACTATAGAACTATTGAATTTTATCAAAACGATGAAGGTTGGGAAAAGCTCGAATCACCGTCAGTCCAAGATTGATTTAGACAAGGAATGTCAAATTGAATCTCAATAATAACTAGAAGTCAGCAATGACTGTTTTGACATTCGAATCAGTTGGTGTAGTTGCCTTCAAATGTCAACTCGGTTTTATCCGCCAAAATCGAAATCGATTTCTTCTAACTGTCAACGTATAGAAGTATTGTCCAAAAGCGAAGCAGTACATTCCGAAATGATAGCTTCGAGGCGAAGATTCTGAGTTTTACATAATGCCGCCCATTTAGTTTTGAGCCAAGGAGCAGATAGTCCAGAAGAATTGTCAAAATGGAGCTTTTATATTGAATTTGACTATTGTCGAATGCAGTCAAAATCCGCTTTTTTAATGTTCCCGTCATACAATTGAAGAATGAAATAAGACGAAATATTCCTTCAAACCATACTGCTTGTACAGAAAATTAAACCCGTTTGGCCGTAGAGTGCTCTTTTGCAAATTTTGATATTTTCGTTGTGATATGAATGAAAGAGCTTTCGTACTCACATAGACAAAAGCTTCGTTTTAAGCACTTCTTTGTTGTTAAAAATGTGTTGTTTTCTTTGTTTCAACAAGTTAATCAGTCATTAATTGACAGCGCCTAGCCATGCATCGACAAGTCGTAGAAATTATAAAAAATTCCGGCAATCTCTTTCGAACGCAGCAACTACGTTCAATCACTCAAACAATTGAGAAGGTAAGTTTCGTTGAAATTTTACATATTGATGACGTTTTCTCACCGGAGCAAATTCTAAAGATTTCAGACGAAAACACAGCGAGAAATCGGGATTGGCAAAATGCAAAACCATTTGAGGAAATTCCTCGTCCGACAGCATTTCAATTTATTCGTGGGGTATTACCAGGCGGTACCTACATAAAACACATTGGATCTAAAGACAAAAGTTTATACATTCCGCTTTGTAATCTTAGGAGCTTTTTACAACCTAGAAGTTGGTGATTTCCTTAAAAAGGCTCGTGAAGTTTACGGCGACTTGTACATTCTACCCGGCTTTTTGGGAAGACCTGATATCTTGATGACATTTAATCCGGATGATATGCTAACAGTTCTTCGAGTGGAAGGAAATTGGCCATATCGTAGAGGATTCGAAACAATGGTATATTACCGGAAGGTTCACAAGAAAATGGGGGATGGTGATATAGTTGGATTAGTTGGAGCGTGAGTATGTCAAAATATACAAAAATGTAATAACATTAATTTATTTTACTCTTCAGAAACGGAGAAGATTGGAGCAAAGTCAGGAGTGCTGTCAACCCGGTTTTGATGCAACCGAAGAACGTCAAGTTGTATCTCAATAATATGCTGGAAGTCAGTAACGAATTTCTTCAAAGGTAAGCTGACGAACCCTATGGCATACATTTAATAAACTTAAAAATTCTTAGAATTCGGGAGATCCGTGACCCAAAGACCCTCGAAGTGCCGGAAACTTTCGAAGATGAAATCAATCGCTTAACATTCGAATCAGTTGCTGTAGTAGCCCTCAATCGTCAACTCGGCTTCATTCGAAGAAATCGTAACGACGAAGAAGCTGAGTTACTGTTTAAAACACTTCGCAGTTTCTTCCAACTGTCACTCAAGCTGGATATTGGCCCTCCGTTCTGGAAATATTATAAAACGAAAAGCTTCAAACAACAGATGAAGAATTATGATACAATGGGAGAAATCTGCTCAAAGTACGTCAACGAAGCACTTGACAAAATTGAAAACGACAAATCCCCAAGGAAAGAAAACGAAGAAATTAGTGTTCTCGAAAAACTGTTGAAGATCGATCGCAATATTGCAAAAGTCATGGCGCAAGATCTGATTGCTGGTGGTGTTGACACAACAAGCAGCACTTTGGCTGGCATTCTGCTGTGTATTGCTAAGAATCCTGTGAGTCAAGAAAAACTTCGTCAAGAAATTCGGACAATTTTGCCGCAGAAAGATTCTGTTTTAACTATTGACAGTATGAAAAATCTTCCATATCTGCGAGCATGCATCAAGGAGGGCATGAGAATATATCCTATTGGCGGGGGAACACTACGACATAATAAGGAAGATATTGTCATGAGTGGTTATAGGGTGCCAAAAGGTCAAGATATTGTTTTGAGTCATAACTTTCTGCTAAATACTGAAGAGTACTGTCCAAAGGCTTCGGAGTTCATCCCTGAACGGTGGCTTCGCGATGGAGAGTCTGAATTTGCTCCGGTACATGCATTTTTGCATATGCCATTTGGTTTCGGACCCCGGAGTTGTGTAGGAAGAAGAATTGTCGAATTGGAACTGGAGACTACGGTGGCGAGACTTGTGAGAAATTTCTATATTGAATTTAATTATTCTGTAGAAAAAGCATTCAAGAACCGGTTGATTAATGTCCCTGCCATTCCGTTGAAATTTAAATTTAGCGAAGTTGAAAAATAGTCTTTGACAGTTACTTAGGTTTAGAGGTGGTAAGTGTTGGTTTCAGAACATATTGCTATCATTGAAACGTAAACTTGAGGAATGTATGTAGAAAAATAAGAAAGATAAACTCGTGTTATCTCATGTCATAAGGTACACCATGTGGAAGCAATTGAAACACCTGCAATTGTGATTAATGATTAGGTAGTAATATTGTTATTAAATCTTTTATCAAATCCTGTTCATCAACAACGTATCATTCCATACATACAAAAACAGAAATAAAAAATATATTCCCGGTTAAGCATATAAACTATTAACACATGAGCTCTTTTCTTTCCTCGTTGAAAACCACACCGTGTTCTTCTTATTGGCTGGTGATACTTCTCTCCAAAATAAGTACGGGTCTTGAAGTCAAATGCTTAGTCTGCTCTATTCAAAGTCAAGCTTTGTGCCGTCAATTTGGTTATAGAAGCAGTTTTTATGCAACACTTTTTTTATTTAAGATTTTCCGTCATTGTAGTCCGTTCAATATCTATACCAGGTGCCCAAGAAGGGAACCGGTATATTAAAGAAGTGAAAAACCAATTGGAAAGAGTTCGGTGTTTTCTTTGATCTGAGTTTTTCTGTGCTTTCATCAGGCAGACCTTGGATTCCGACGAGTATATCCCAGCCCTTGTAAATTAAGCATAACAAATTTGCGTTCGAGCAGGGACCTGAAGAAGATTCAACCGAATTCTCACCGCCGCCGGCCGTCCGACCGCGAATTCTCAAAAGGTAATTCGAACCACACACACATACACTTTTTAATAGCTAACCTACCTACGCCATACCAAAACCGATTGACGAAAGTTGATTGACATGCTAGCTAGCCAAAGTCTGGATACTGCAACACCTGAAACAAGTTCGAGCACACTCGCGAAGCGTGCGAGCACTGGGAAATCATAGTAGAAACAAGGCGCGACACACTTTCCGATGAGACCAGTGACGACGACAGCGCGATGGACGAGTCAATCGTTTCTGAGGCAAACGAGATAAAAGAAGTAAAATTTCCTCTTTTTACCCAGACCACGAACACCGTTCCGTGTTTACACCTTTTTCGGAATACCCATCATCAACCAGTTCATCCAGCCCAAGTTCCATTGCCCGCCAATAATTTCGTCACCACGCGCAAACCACCGGAGCATTCTAGCCAGCAGTATTCTGCATTCTATACAGGGTCAAGCCAGTTCAACCCCGTATCGCAACCCCACTCCCCGAATCAGCTTACATTGAGCTATGAAGCCGATGTCATATAGACAACAACGGCCAGAATATAGACTCCACATTAGACGCTGAGACTTCAAAATGTTGGAGGAGTTGAAGCTATGGCCGAGGAATTCGAGGCGATAAAGAATGAGGAACAAAACAGCCGGCCAACTGTTTTAGCTGCGCCTCCTGCACAATCAGTTCCGCGTGGTCCACCAACAAACGTCCTTTACAATAGGGAAACTCAGTGATGAAACTGTAAGCTGAGGGGCCACTCTACCGCCTCTTCTGCTCGTTCTGGGGTTAAGATGGTAAACTTTCCAAGGATTCGCAGTGCCACCGAACCTATGCAGCTCTTATCTACTCGCCACCCAACCAAGACCGCCGGCCGCTTCTTCAAGCCAATAACCGTAGAAAACCGAATTTATAAGTTCCTCATCGGTATCGAGTCAAAAAAACATTTATAAGGCCCGAACAGTTCTAAGAAAAAGGATACTCCGTGCGGTCCAAACAACAAGCAGCGCATGTGGCCAATGGGGATCCGGTAATAACTACGGTAAAATACACTATGACTTTCTGCTGTCCGCATCAGCGCAGCCAAAGGCCCCGATAGCTTTAGAGATGACCGCAGCCAACGCCAAGCAGCCGAGTAAGCCTGGTTTAAGAAAGTGGTAGACCCTAGTGACACGGATCAACAAGTACAATACCCCTGATGGCTTGGATTAGCTGTTATAATAATGCCCTGGTAGCACGGATCAGCAAGTGAAATGTCGCCGCTGACTCGCATCAGTAGGTATCAAAGCCCCTAGTGGCAATACATACGGACGGTACTAGCACTAACCGTGAATCACCAGGTACCAAAACTCCTAGAGCATAGAGGCTATTAAAACGGACGGAAAGCTTTCGGAACCCCTTATCTCTAGATATTGCTAGTGGGGGGGAATTACTGAATACGAAATGGTCAGATTATAACGTGACTACTTTATTGTGTTGTGTAACCGGGTGTCCCACACCATACAATATCAACATTTCGGTTACCCGGTAAACTGTTTATTTCGGTTTTTTCCTGTTAAAATCAAAAGCCCTTCTTGAAATCTTCAATTTGTTTGTTCTTGAAATAAATCCGACTACTGATGTTCAAAAAATGGTCAAATAGACCAGAAGGACAGAAGGGAATATATTATGTTTGCAGTTTCCGTAAAAAAAAACGCCTCAAATATTAGAAGCTGTCCGCTTTCACCTTCATTACACTTCATTCCCCTACCCAAAACAAATAATAATAACATCTATCAATGATTAAAATAGCTTTCATAGTCAAAGTCATGAAGTCGCTATCTAATAAGCTTTCTTAATCTAATTTTTCCGTCTACAGTTTTCATTAATTAATGAAATGAGCTTTTTCTAGTTTTCATTCCTATATAATAATTAGCTATTCATTTCTTGTTTTCATTTTCTTCTCAGTTAGTTAGTTTTGTTGTGCCAGAGCTAAGCAATGCATCGACAAGTCGTTCGAGTTATTAAAAACACATCCCACTTCTACCAAACACAACAATTGCGATCAATTACTCAAACTATTGAGAAGGTTATTTTTCGTTTTGTTATTATTTTCGCAGAGAAAATTAATTTTCTTCTCGAACAGGTTTCTCATGGACCGACATTGAAGAATCGGGAATGGCAAGATGCCAAACCTTTCGAAGAAATTCCTGGGCCAACAAGATTTCAACTCATTCGCGGATTTCTTCCGGGCGGGATATTTCATAACCTGCCAGCTGCTGATTTCATGAAAAAGACTCGTGAAATGTACGGTGACTTGTTCATTCTGCCAGGCATGCTAGGGCGGCCCACATGGTTGATGGCGTTTAATCCGGATGACGTTCTTACAGCTCTGAGATCCGAGGGAAGTTGGCCACATCGTCGAGGGCTACAGACGATGACGTATTACAGGACGGTTCATAAAAAGGATCAGTTTGGGAATGTTATTGGTCTGGTTTCATCGTAAGTTTCACTGGACTTTTACCTATAGCTGATAAATTCAACGATTTTTATTTTAGAAACGGAGAAGATTGGGGAAAACTGCGAAGTACTGTCAATCCGATTCTGATGCAACCGAAGAATGCCAAATTATATCTCAATAATATGCTGGAAGTCAGCGATGAATTTCTTGAGAGGTAAGTTCAACAAAAATATTTTGAGAAAAATTATTAACCAGAATGTTTTTAGAATTCGCGAGATCCGTGATCCAAAGACACTTGAAGTGCCCGAAACCTTCGAAGACGAAATCAATCGTTTGACATTCGAATCAGTTGCCGTTGTTGCACTCAACCGACAACTCGGTCTCATTCGCAAAAATCGAAATGACGAAGAAGCTAAATTGTTATTCGAAACACTCCGTAATTTCTTCCAGCTTTCACTTGAGCTTGACTTTGGCATGTCTATATGGAAGTTTTACAAGACGAAGAAGTTCCATCAGCAAATGAAGAATATGGACATTCTTACAGAAATCTGTACAAAGTACGTAAACGAAGCAATAGATCGGATTGAAAACGATAAGACTCCACGGAAAGATAATGAAGAAAAGAGTGTATTAGAGAAATTGCTGAAGATCGATAGAAAGGTTGCCAAGGTTATGGCATTCGATCTCATTCAGGGTGGCGTTGATACAACAAGCAGCACTTTAGCTGGCATTCTTCTATGTATTGCTAAGAATCCGGATAAGCAAGAAAAACTTCGTGAAGAAATTCGCGGTATTCTTCCGCAAAAGAATTCCCGTCCTACAATTGAAAATATGAAAAATCTGCCCTATCTTCGGGCATCCATCAAGGAAGGCATGCGAGTGTATCCCATTGGCAGTGGAACGCCGCGATACAACACAGAGGATATTGTTATGAGTGGTTATAAGGTGCCAAAAGGTCAGGAAATTATTGTTAACCATAACTTGCTTCTACAAGAGGAAAAATATTGTCCCAAGTCAAGCGAGTTTATTCCAGAGAGATGGCTTCGGGATGGTGAGTCTGAGTATGCTCCGGTGCATTCATTTTTGCACATACCATTCAGTTTCGGGCCCAGGAGTTGTGTGGGAAGAAGAATTGTTGAATTGGAGTTAGAAACAACCTTGGCCAGACTTGTTCGGAATTTTAATATCGAGTTTAATTATTCTGTAGAAAATGCATTTAAGAACCGTTTGATAAATGTGCCTGCCATACCGTTGAAGTTTAAGTTCAGTGAAGTTGAGACTTAAGAAAGTTTAAAAATGTGCTTTTCTTAAGTATTGAATGCTATGTATGTATGTTTTGAAATAAAGTTATTTTTAAAATTAACTTGTTGATTTTTGCCTCTTCAAAGTTACACACATTTTTTCAGCAACAAACCAGAAAACTTGCATCAGAACTGTTTTTGGATATTTTTATGGGTACCTACTTCAAGCACTTGAAGACTGATAAAGAACTTAAGATAGTTAACTAGCCACTCAAACGTTATCATTCTTATTTGATCTTTTAAATGACAAGACTTGTATAATTACTTAACAACTGGCCGAACACTTCATTCACACTTCTGTTAGAGGCCTTTAACCAATTGCACGTTCTAACTGAGTTATGGTTTTCCTCTTTTGCTTGGATTTACGGGATAAGATTGAAAGACTCTAAGTTCGAAAAATTGTGGTTCATTCACTAGCCATCTATGTCAGAAGTTGGAACTTGACCATCAAGGCAAGGCAAGCGGCAAAAATGACGACTCTCCGTTACTTACGTAGGCTACTGGAAATAAGTTTTATTGCAAGACACTTTGTACTACGTACTAAATAGATGTGTTGTGAGTCCACTGTCCACCATGTTTTTATTGAGAGAAACGATAAATTTTAATCAACAAACATTTTAATTGCAAACTAGCATTGTTCCTTAAACTTAATTAATTTGAAATTTCACTGTATTTGAATTTCAAGGGGATCCTCGGTGTGGTAAAAAATTGAGTATCATCAAATGCATTCTCAATCGAATAATTAAACTCAATTTTGAAATTTCTCACAAGCCTCATAATCGTCAGTTCCAGCTCCAAGTCCACTATCCTTTTGCCAGCACAACTCCTTGGACCAAATCCAAATGGCAAATAAACAAACGGATTAACCTCAGCGGTCTTAAATGCATCTCCTTCTTCACTCCGAAGCCAACGTTCTGGAATAAATTCATTAGGCTTCGGAAAATATTTCTCTTCCCTCATAATGATATTATTGGCCATGGCCACATCTGTATTCATTGGAATTTGATAGCCATTGAGAACCATGTCCTTTGGCAAAGTCCGAACTGTTCCAGGTCCAATCGGATACAATCTAATTCCTTCCTTAATGCAGGCTCTTAAATATGGAAGATTTTTTAGATTTTCAACTGTTGGAACTGAGTCTTTTTGTGGCAAGATCGGCAAAATCTCTTGACGGAGTTTTTCTTGTTTCTCAGGGTTTTTGGCAATGCCAAGAAGAATTCCAGTCAGTGAAGTTGTTGTCTGGAATAAGTAAAGTAAGACATATAAAAGTCATTCTACGTTAAGAACTTTCAATACTTACAGTATCAACTCCTGCCAGCATCATATCCATAGCCATAACAATAGCCAATAATTTGTCTTTCTCACCCAATGCTTCCACCACACTCTTTTGATAGTTGCTATCTTTGTTAGGGTTCTTCTCCAGGCGTTCTAAAGCGTCTTCAATGTACTTCTTTGTAATTTGAAACATTGTTTCGGACACTCTCATCATCTTATAGAATTTCGGAGTCTTAATAATCTTCCAAAGCGATGGTTGAATATCAAGTTCATAAGCAAGGCTAAAGAAATCTCGCAAACTTTTAAAAAGTGCAACAGCCTCCGGAGCATCACGGTTTCGTCTTATAATACCCAACTGTTGGTCAAGAGCAATCACTGCTACTGACTCGAAAGTCAGACGATTGATCTCTTCAACAAAGTTGTCAGGCATCTCGAGTGAGTTGATGTCTCGAATTTCACGGATTCTGTTAAAAAAAAAATATATATATAAAATAAAATTGTTCAGAATTTCGATCGACTTATGATATGAACATACCTTTGTAAGAATTCGTCGCTTACTGGAATCATTTTGTTGAGGTATTGCTTGACGTTTTTTGGTTGCAATAAAATCGGATTGACAGCTGATCGGAACTTACTCCAAGACTCACCAGAACTGAAATGTTAAATATGTTTTAATTTTTGTACATATTAACTTTAACGATAATCTTACTTACTTAAATATGAGACCTTCATTGCCTTGGAAATAATCCTTCCGATAGACCTTTCGAAAATAGTACGCTGAATCGAAGTTTCTTCTTGCCGGCCATATTCCCTCATTGCGAAAAACTTCACGATACAGATTGGGGTCAAAAGCCATAATGATTGGCTTTTTCCCAAACATACCAGGAACTAATAGAAAGTCACCATATCGCTTTTGAAGTGTAGTGAAGAAGTCTGATACTGGTTTCTTATAAAATTCCCCTGGAAAATATTTGTTTTTCTTCTCTTTCAGTTCACAAGAAATTCATAATATGTATACGTACCTCCAACCATAAATCCTCGAAGAAGTTCCCACTTTGAAGGTCCGGGAAGGTCTCTAAATAAACGCGCATTTTCCCATTCTGTATTAATTGATGTTGCAGTATCCACAGACGCATTACGTGGGCACTTGATATTGAAAATAAACAAATTGTGTCGTATTCAAGAAACAATCAAATTTGACGCACTCACTTGGCTCTCAAAATGCCTTCGAACAATCAGTGACAAGACTGAACTATTTCTGTTTATTAAACTTTTGGACAACATTTCGCCGCCGCGATCGTGAGCACACTGAACTTTCGGTTTGTTTATTAATCGAAAACAAGTTTTCAATGCACAAGAAAGGCGGTGGCAGTTAGCCTTAGCAGATGGCAGACGCATTCAACTTGAACTTGGAGCAAGAACAAGAATGCTCGTTAGTTGAAAAGCTTTTCGTTTTCATTAGTAAAGATTGTTCAATCTTTTTAATCATTTCAGAAAGCTTTTGAGTATTCATTTTATTAATTGTTATTTTGTTGATTTTGGTTTAACGATCGATAAAATTGGTTAGTCGATTCTTAAATGGTAGCAATATAATTTTAATAATATGCACCTATAATTGATTGTGTTTGGTGTAGTTATCACACTAAACTAAAACCGGGCAATACAAATTTAAGGGCAACAATAGCTGTTTTAATACAATGCTATGATTGTTTTGAGCAAAGCACATATTGTTTTAATTCACAACTATCATACATTTTCGACTTACAATAGCAAATTAACGAGGAGTGAGCGCACTGAGTGTGTTCAAACAAACATGAGAGCGGTCTTCCAGTAGGTTGATTTGTTGTGTTTTGTGTTGCTTTTTTTTAAGGTCATACGAACCAAACCTTGCACTTGTACTTCGGGTGCTTTTGAAGGCTGATCTTGTTTTTGTTTACATTCTGTTTTTTTCATTTTCATTGGAACTTTTTAAAAAAGCTCAAAGCTTCTGTAAGGCTTTTAAAGTTGTGGCAGTCCATTAATTTAATATATAGTTACATATATTCCACTTAGTTTATAAAAATTAATATTTTACTTAGCTTAAGAATAAATTATATTGTGATTGTGATATATATATAAATTATTCTTAAGCTAAGTTAGTTGGGACTTCTTACATGAAATAGATGTTTCTTTATTTAGTTTCAATTTAAAACTATTATCAATTGGACGCCAGAACTAGAAAATGCTTTTCAAGCCTGTAAAGACGCTCTAGCAAACTCAACCCTACTTGCACATCCTGATGTTATCGCCCCATTGTCATTATTGACAGATGCATCCGATACAGCTTCAGGAGCTGTAATTCAACAGTTTGTATCCAACCATTGGCAACCTCTGGGATTCTTTTCAAAAAAGTTTCACCAACTCAAACCAAATGTAGTGCCTATGACAGTGAGCTTCTTAATTCTTACATGGCAATTAAGCATTTTCAACACATATTGGAAGGAAGGCAGTTTATCCTTTACACGGACCACAAACCTCTTACTTTCGCATTCCAACAAAAACCTGAGAAATCAAGCCCACGTCAACTCAGACATTTAAGCTACATCGGACAGTTTACAACAGATGTAATTCATATCAATGGCAATGATAATGTAGTGGCTGATGCTCTATCAAGAGTAAACGCCATTTGTTCACCATCTGCAATCAACAAAAAACCGACGAAGAACTCAAAAAACTCTTGAACTCGACTTCATCGCTACAACTTACAAAAGTCACACTCCCCAACACTAATTACCAAATCTTTTGCGATATTGCTACAGCTAGGGCACGGCCATATATTCCATCAAATCTACGACGTCAAATTTTCACTACAATCCACAATAGAAAACTACTCAGATGCTTAAGGAACGTTTTATTTGGCCGGACCTGAAGAAAGATTGTCGCAAATGGTCTCAAACTTGCATCAGCTGCCTAAAAAGCAAGATACTACACCAAACCAGATCTCCAATTGTCAATTTTACGACGCCTGCCCCTGCAGAAAGATTCCTTCATGTTCATCTAGACCTTATTGGACCATTGCTATAATATTCAAGTGGATTCACATACGCTCTCATCTGCAGTGACCGATTTACAAGATGGCCAGAAGTTATTCCTCTCCCAGATATCACCGCTGAAACAGTAGCAACAGCTTTTCTTTCCGGTCGGATATCCAGGTTCGGGATCCCTCAAGACATCGTGACAGACCAAGGAAGGCAATTTGAATCCTCCCTTTTCAATGAGCTATCAAGACTTTTGGGCATCAAAAGACACAGTTCATCGCCTTATCATCCCCAAGCCAATGGAATGATAGACCGATTTCACCGAACTTTGAAGACAGCAATCAAATGCCACGGAACACAAGATTGGGTTGCCAAACTCCCAATTATTCTGTTCGGTCTCAGATCGTCGTTACAAGAAGACTACAAAGCAACCTTAGCTGAACTCGTTTATGGTACAACATTAAGACTTCCAGGCGATTTGTTCATAACATCTAATGGTTCACTCAACCACGATTTCCTTCATAAATTTCGAGAGACAATACAAAATCTTCAACCAATCCAACCTGAACGTCACGGTTCTAACAAAATTTTGGTCAACAAAAACCTCCAAAATTCGAGTCATGTTTTCCTTCGTAACGATGCAATCAAAAAGCCATTACAACAACCATATGATGGCCCATACCTTGTCGAAGACGAACAAATATTACACACTAGAGATCAAAGGACATCAAAAAAATATATCATTTAAGAAGTCCCAACATTTGGTGACACCGAGTAGAAACAGTCATATAGGTATAACAAGGTATCAAATGAGTCGATCGGATTCAAATGAGCTACCCACAACATAAATGCTGGCGTGCCCTAGGTCTCCGTTTTGTCCCCAACGCTGTTTCACATTTTTATAAATGATCTCTTTTAAGAAAACAAATTACTTTTAATCTAAGGTCGTACAATTTTTTAATGCTAAAACTTTATAAAAATAACACCAAACATAATATAACCTATGTAAGTCCTTATCTTGAACTAATTTTCCATTTCACTGAATTTAAATTTCAAGGGAATACCCGGGTTTGCAACAAATTGAGAAAAATCGAATGCATTCTCTATCGAATAATTAAACTCAATTTTAAAGTTCCTCACAAGCCTCATAATTGTCAGTTCAAGCTCCAAGTCTACGATTCTCTTGCCAATACAACTCCTTGGCCCGAACCCAAATGGCAAATATACAAACGGATTGACCTCATCGGCCTTGAATGTTTTTCCTTCATCACTCCGTAGCCAACGTTCAGGAATAAATTCATTCGGCTCTGTGAAATATTTCTCTTCCCTCAAAATAATATTATTGGCCATGGCCACGTCTGTGTTTATTGGAATCTGATAGCCATTGAGAACCATGTCCCTAGGCATTGACCGAACTGTTCCAGGTGCAATTGGGTAAAGGCTTATTCCTTCTTTAATGCAGGCTCTTAAATATGGAAGATGTTTGAGATTTTTAACTGTTGGAACTGAGTCTTTTTGTGACAAGATCGGTAAAATCTCTTGGCGGAGTTTTTCTTGCTTCTCAGGGTTTTTGGCTATTCCAAGAAGAATTCCAGTCAATGTGGTTGTTGTCTTGAGTGAGTAAAGTACGGCATTTAAAAGACATTACATGTTAAGAACCCATCGTACTTACTGTATCAACACCTGCTAGTATCATGTCCATTGCCATAACGATTGCCGCCAATTTGTCCTTTTCACCCAATGCTTCCACCACACTCTTTTGATAAATACCATCTTTGTTAGGGTTCCTCTCCAGGCGTTCCAGAGCATCTTCAATATACGTCTTTGTAATTTGAAACATTGTTTCGCACACTCACATCATCTTGTAGAATTTTGGAGTCTTAATGATCCTCCATAAGGATGGCTGGATATCAAGCTCGTACAAAAGAGAAAAGAACTCTCTCAAACTATGAAAGAGTGCAATTGCTTCGGTAGCATCACGATTGCGTCTTATTAGGCCAAGCTGTTGGTCAAAAGCAACCACTGCTACTGACTCGAAAGTCAGACGGTTGATTTCTTGAACAAAGTCATCGGGCATTTCCAGCGAGTCGGGATCACGAATTTCTCGGATCCTATTGGGAAAATTGTTTATATTTGTTCTCAATTGAAGGATCGAACGAGTTACCTCTGTAAAAATTCATCACTAACTGGTATTAGTTTGTTGAGGTATTGCTTAACGTTTTGGGGTTTTAATAACATTGGATTGACCTCGGATCGAAATTTACCCCAAGACTCACCGGAACTGAAATAAAAAAAACGTTATTTTTCAAGTAAGTGCGCAATTGTCGAACTTACTTCATTATAAGACCCTTATAGCCTCGGAAGTACTCCTTTCGGTAGACATTGCGAAAATAATACGCCGAAAGGGAGTTCCTTCTTGCCGGGAACGTTCCCTCATTGCGATAAACTTCGCGGAAGATATTAGGGTCAAAAACTAAGACGAGGGGCTTTTTCCCAAATATACCAGGTATTAATAGAAAGTCACCATATCGCTTTTGAAGTGCGCTGAAGAAGTCCATTACTGTTTGCTTATAAAATTCTCCTGAAATCGGAAAAAGAACACTTTATTCGCCCTCAAACGATGTGAAAAATCATACATACCTCCAGCAATAAATCCTCGTATTAGTTCCCACTTCGATGGTCCGGGAATATCCTTAAAGGAACGAGCATTTTTCCAGTCTACTGAAATTGCTGTTGCTGACTCCGAGGGAGCATTATTTGGCCACTAAATATCGAGGGCAAACAAAATATGTTCAATGTTGAATCTATTATGAAAACAAAAAAATTTAACGCGCTCACTTTGCTCTTAAAAAATCTTCGAGTCGTCTGGGATAAGACTGAACAATTTCTGTTTGCTAAAAATTTGGAAAACATTCCACCGCTACGATCAAGAGCACACTAGACTTCTGTTGGTTATCAAAACAAGTGTGTAATGAACAACAAAGTCACTGCCAGACTTTGGCTCGAATTAAACTCGTTAAGAATGAACTTGTTCTAATTGTTCCTTTTTTGTTATTCTTCTAGTTAACTTTTCAAATTAAAAAACAACTCCCCGCTAACTCTCGATGGTACAAAAAATTTAAGTTTTCGTCACAAGACCAGGTAATGTTGACGAAGGGCTACAGATGATCGCTTTCGCACTATTTAGGTCCAATTGGGTTAGTTTTCGAAATATGTAAATTTCTGAGTGTATTGTCAGTCCCACACAGCACTAAGTACAAAGAGCGCTGCCATCAGTAGATCTATAAGTTTGTACTAGGCTACTTTTTCAGGTCTGTCTTCTAGCCTTAAGATCATAGTACAGTTTCTTTTCAACTTTTTTCGCTTTTGCTGTGTATAAATATTTGTTTTCAGCCGACGTACATGAATGTAGACTCAGTCAGGCATAGTGTAAACACTATACAAGGCAACAAAATGACTAAATTTTTTCAAGTTAGTTCAAATAACTTAATAATAGGAAGTGCTCACCGTTCAACTTTATTTTGTTCTTGAAGGCAGTTCAAGACCTGTCAACATTTTCAATGGACTCCGAGAAGGGGATGGATGTGCCTGCCTCTTTTACAAATTACAACCTGGCGTTAGAGAAAGCAATCCGTGACTCTGGAACATCTATCAGAGGGACTATCGTCACCAACCTACTTTAGTCGTTCAAGGCTCTTTGAATCCAAAAATCTTACAATTGCTTCGAAATTGCCGCTGTTTAAGACTATTGTCTTACCAGCCCTCACTAACGGATCCGAAACGGGTGCTTAGCCAAAGGCACTTGAACTAATGCAAGAGAAAATTCTTAGATACGGAGAATTTTTGGCTCGTTTTTGAGGGAAGACGATTCCAGAGACGAAATTAAATCTACACCGAAGAAGACTTGATGCCAAAAATTAAGCCTGGTATATTCCTGTGGGCTGAACACTTAGCTCGAATGAGCGAAGATGAACCGACCCGGAAAGTCTATAGTGGTACAATTCATGGTAGAAAACAGCGCGCAAACCAAATTTGAGCAAAGCCTTCGTGTGCGGAGCTGGATAGTGTCGTCCAGTAATCGGGATAGATGGAAGAATTTGCTGAAGGAGGCCTAGAACGGATGCAGGTTGTGGCGCAGATGAAGGGAGAAACTCCATTGGCCATACCGACGATGATGATGATGATGGACAGTTCCTTGCTGATTCCGGACTAGTCGAAGCACACATTAAATCAACCAATAAAGAAGCTACTCTTGAATGCTTTGCCACTACCTTGTTTGGACCTTAGAACGGATGAAAGAAGAGCTCGGAAAACTCTCACGCTACTAACGGTAGGCCCATACATCCGCAGAGATCAACATCTACACAGATAGCACTATCCTCAACGTACGTCGATCGGCCTGGTTGTTGCCGTTTCAATTTTGGCCACAATCGGGATACAGTCCGGGCCTAATCAAGTTCTTCTATCTTACCCTATAGTTTGGTGCACACCATTCATGTTACGCATTCCATCAATGGTTTCGGGAGCCCTGGTTTACACCTTCTTTCACACCTATAAAGCTCAATTTTTGTCATTATTTCTGTTTCGATGTATCCGGAAACGTCCTTCTTACTCTTAACTCTTCATCGAGTTCTTAGAGCGCGATTCCAGGCATGCCTTCAGGTGTCACTGGTGTTTTCGTTTCTCAAAGCAGCATTCTTGCCCTACGAGCACCATTCCAACAGGGTAAGAGCGTATCGCAATCAGGCTTGAGAATCGATCTATAAGCTCGGAGTCTATTTGGTACTATTTGCTCTATCAGGCGGTACCCAGTTGACTTTGGGATATCTTACGCGTGAGCCGGGACACCTGGTATTTGCTAAGACTTTGGACCGAACTGCCTTGAAGAGTAGATGCTTGTTGGTGCGTTAGAATAGGTTGGAATTACCTCCCCAACATGTTCAGTAGGTAATATAACTTGGTGTCTCCTGCCTTGTACATTTAGTAAGCCTAGGTTCTCCACTACCTGTTTGTTTCAGCTGGGTGATCGCGACATACATGACTCACGGACTCAGGCCTTTAATATGTTAGACCTTCACTTTTCAGTCCAGATTGGTTTTCATTAAATAAATAAATTCTTCATTAAATAACTCCAAAAGCCATTTCAAAGCCTTTTCATTTACTTCTTAAAGGGCATAGCTCTTTAACGTATTGTGGTGTGCTTTTGCTATAAATCCAATCTTTAATCACATGTGATGCCACCAGTGGCATTGGATGGTCAGGTTCAGCGCAGCTGTAGACTTAACAAGTCATAGACATCATGGGTACTGCATGAAGTACTGTGGTATTCCTCAGTTTTGACTCTAGGAGTAGAGAAAGGGGATTTCTTAGCAGACTAATCAAGAACATCTGAACAACGATCATACAGAAATGTCCAAAAACAGGTATAATGGAAAAAAGGAAAAGCAGTGTTGTTCGAGATCGAATAATTTGAATCTTAAATCTAAATCACATCACTCATACACATGTAATTCATTCATACTTTAATTATTGCATTCATTCAATCTTATCTTAAAAACTTGCTATAAATTAATTTAAAATTATAATAGTTAAAATTTGCCTAACATTGAACCTTATACCCTATGATTAGTTTATGCAAATCATTACACTTGTCATTTGAATTGTTATCAGGGATTATCTTTCTCATCTCATTCGTCATGCAATGCAATTGCTTTCTGAAGAAGAATATTACACATTAGCTTTCTTTTTGATTTCAACCAGCAAGCTGTCAACATCTTGGTAACATCTTAATTATACAAAATCATACATTTATACTTGTGAACTTTACTTTGAAATTATACTTGATTAATTGAACATTTTTTTATAAGATTTATTTCTCATACAAGATTAATTGGTTAATCTCACATATTGTTGGTTGGTTTGATTCGTAAACAAGTGTTTTGTTTTATTACAAAATATTGTCTTACAAACTCCGTTTAATCTTATCACTAAATTCTACCGCACTTAAACCTAACCTTCAAAATCCCTAAACTTAAACTTCAAAGCGAAATCCGGCGAATTGAGAATTGTCGTCTTGAATGATATATCCTCCGGATAGTCAAACTCAATATAGAAATTCCTCACCAAACGACTAAGTGCTGTCTCCAGCTCCAAATCCGATATCCTTCTGCCGATACATGTCCTTGGGCCGAAGCCAAACGGAAGGAAAACAAATGGATTCACATCTCTCGCCATTGGGCATTCTGCAGTCCTGTCAACATTCCTATGCCATCTTTCAGGAATAAAATCATTTGGTCGCGGATAAAATTTCTCATCGCGCATTAAAATTTGTGATGGCATAGCGATATCGGTGTCTTTCGGAACCCGGTAGCCATTCAAGACAAGATCACGTCCTGTCGATCGGAATTGTCCAACGGAGACTGGGAAGAGTCGGAAAGCTTCTTTGATGCAGGCTCGTAGATATGGCAGGTTTTTCATTTTCTCGGCATTCAGGGAAGTGTTCTTATCCGGGAGGATCTTCAGAATTTCAGATCGCAGAACTGCCTGCTTGTTGGGATTTTGAGACAGGCATATGAGGCACCCGGTGAGGGCCGATGAAGTCTGAAAAAAAGTACAATTTTAACATTAGTTGAGATTTGTGGTGCGTCCTTACTGTGTCCACTCCTGCCAAAAGAATATCCATAGCCATAACGATCGCCACCTCACGATCGATATTCAAAAGTTTCTCGAGAACACTCTTCTCCGAATCTGGCTTATTCTCCGCACTAGGGTTGTTCTTAAGCCGTTCTATAGCGGCATCTATGTACTTGATCGTTAGTTCGGTAACTTTGTCAAAGCTCGAAACAATTTTCTTATATTTTGGAGTTGGAATGATCTTCCAGAGTGACGGTTCGAAGTCCAACTCATACATAAGTTCGAAAGTACACTTTGACCCATCAATAACTTCCTTGGCTTCGGGGTTCTTCTCGGCATGATTGATCAAACCCAGTTCGGTATCAAGGGCAACCAAACAAGCCGACTCCATTGCCCAATGGTTGAGATCGTTTTCGAAATCAGCTGGAACTTCGAAACTATTCGCATCTCTGATCATCTTGATTCTTAAAGAAACAAAACACTCGTTAGACGATCTTCGAGGATGAAAGAGGAGAAACTGACCGTTCAATGAACTCTTTCATAACACTGTCCATCCGGGAAACATAAAATTTTGTGGTTTTCGGATTCATCATCACCGGATTGGTGATCTTTCGAAAATGTGCCCAATTCTCACCTTGCCTAAGAAAAGAATGTTTCAACAAACTTTCCGAAAAATCAAAGATCTACTCCGAAATCTACTCAGCCACAAGTCCAGCAGCGTGTTTGAAGATGTGGGGACGCAAGATTTTCCTGTAGTAGTGCACAATGTCGAGACCTCTTCGAACTGGCCAAATGCCCTCGGTGCGGAATACTTTCTGGTAGTCTTCTGGATCGAAGGAGAAAACGACATCGCGCTTACCGAAGATGCCAGGCAGCATGAAAATTTCACCGTAGTCTTTTCGGTACAGGCGATTGACTTCGGGGAGGGGTTTCTTGTAGAAGCGACCACCTGGTAAGAATGCTTTCAACAGTTCGAACTTGGAAGGTCCGGGCATTGATTCAAACGGACGGGCATTGATCCATTCTTCGGAGTCGCAAATTTCTCCTTTCACCTTTAACTCGCTCAAATTATAAGAAAACTCCGAAAATAACATTTTATATTCTACCTGGGTTTGCTGTGCTTGTGTCAAGACCGATCGAGTGCCCAAAATAGGACATTCTGAAGTAACACCGCGGAGCGATTTTAATAAACGACCGCTCATGTTTACGTCTAAGATAGTACTGTACCTCCTCGCCGAGTGGGTGTGAAATTAAATTTGGGAATTTATTTTTGGAAATTCTTATCAGCAGTCTCGTGTCGTTTTTGTTTGCTTCAATGTCAAACTTAAAATTCAATGTTTTGGTTTCGTTAACCGAATCTGAGCCACCACGCAGCGCAGCGAAGTCATAAATAGAAAAATTAAATTCAATCTCCGAATTGAATAACAAAAGATACAAATAAGAGCAGCTGGAAGACGAAAACAAATCATGGAATGTCGAAGCTCTCATGAATGAGATACAATAATGCGTCTCGAGTCTGTGAGGCTGTTAGAGGTTATCGGGAGTCTTGCTCAAATGGATCTCGAATGAATAATTTGATTTGAAATTGTGGATTCCCGTTTTGCTTTGTCTTTGGCGTCCAAAAACATCATTCAAAGAAATACCTATCTTTATGTCTTAGGTCAGTAATAGCAGACGATAGCAACGGTGATGCAATGAAAAGAATGACTCAAGAATTAGTTTTATGGAATAGAAGTGGACACTATAGAGGCACTATCTTTCAGAAGACTGTGCAACTACTCGCGTACGCTGATGACATTGATATCATTGGGAGAACGCAGCGTGATGTCAACAGTGCTTTTGCGAGTATACAGACAGAGGCTGAAAAAATGGGTCTAGCGGTCAACGAGGGCAAAACAAAGTATATGCTGTCATCTAGAAAGGACACCCAAAACCCACGTCTTGGACAAAACGTCACGATAGACGCATATAATTTCGAGGTAGTTAGGGACTTTGTATACCTTGGCCCCGCTATCAACACGGACAACGACACCAGCGCCGAGATCAGACAAAGAATACCTCTTGCTAATCGCTGTTTTTTCGGAAAGCAATTGAATAGTAAAGCCCTCTCCCGAACAACTAAGGTGACGCTCTATAAGACCCTCATCATCCCCGTCCTGCTATATGGTGCAGAAGCATGGACCCTGTCAAAAATGGATGAGAGCGCCCTAGGCCGGCCGGTTCGAGAGAAAGGTTCTATTGAAGATCTATGGTCCTGTCTGCATAAATGGTGAATGGAGGAGAAGATTTAACGACAAACTGTACGGGCTGTACAGCTACACTGACCTAGCTAAAAGAGTGAAGGTCCAAAGACTCAGATGGCTTGATCACGTGCAGCGGATGGACACCAATACTCGGGCCCGTAAAGTCTTTGAATTCACCCCAGAGGGAAGGCGCAGTAGAGGAAGACCAAGGCTCAAGTGGCGCGCGCAAGTTGAAGACGACCTCAACCAACTCGGCGTGCGAAACTGGAGATAGCTAGCTAGGGACCGAGCTGGAAGAATTAGTATTATGCGGGCTACCAAATCCTGATTCAAGAAAAAGTCGCCGGTCGTCGTACGATATTCACCGTAGCCGATGTAGCCAAGATTCGCGAAAATCACCTCGGTAAAGGACTATTCACATGAGTATGGACGACGTCCAACGAATAAACTAGTACTCGTCGATTTTGAAATTTCTTTCAGATGAGAGTTTAATTAGTCGCGAACGAATCACAACTAAAACTAGAACAAGAATGATTTTTGAGATAAAATACGCGCAAACAATTTGTTCGTTCGGAATGTGGATGGTGTGGAACGCGAAGAGAGTTTGAAAGTTCGATAATGATAAAATTAAAGTTTACATTTGATTTACAATGCATACATGTAAAAGTATGGTAGTGATGTTCAATATTTTACATTCATTAACTTTTTAATCAAATATTAATAAATTTGAGAAAACAAATTACGAACAAAATTCTAGTTTATACGAACTTTCAAACTCTATTTGCGTTCCACACACCACACTACTCACTCACACTCCCAACGAACAAAATGTTTACTCGTATTTTACCTCAAAAATCATTCTTGATTTAGTTTTGGTGGTGAACTGTGTTCAGCCGTGGCTTCAAAAGCGACGAATTAAAAATTCTCATGTGAAAGAAATGTTAAAATCGAAGAATATTGTTTCATTCCAGATTTATAACCAGAGGAACATTTTGGATCGTGCACAATTGTGCGATTATACGCTTCTAAGGTCCAACTGTTATTAAGTTCGTGTTCGCCTCTAGGCCCTAGCAGCTTAAATTGGCGACAATTTTTGGCAAAAAATATGTTTTCCAATCAGACACAAGTTTATTTCAGCGTCTACTTTATCATAAAAAAGTGATGCATCTTCTGTTCTTTGAGGTAACCTTGTCATTAGAGAGCTGCGAGTTGTAATTGTATTAAAACCGAACTTCCGTAGCTGCTAAAAACAAAATACATATGTATTTAGAGACACATGAAATGTGATCCCTGGAAATATAGACCCAGACCCAGTCGCAGATCGAATATAAGCTTTTAGTTCAGAAGAAGTGAAAACTCGGAGCCTGGAAAAGAAGAAGATAGCAAAATTATTGCAGAGCTGATTCGAGGACCATATTGAATTTCTTCTTTTATTATTTTACTGGCGCTCAATTAAGGGCTTTTTTGTTTTATATTCCAAGAGCACAGTTCGAATGTTAGGAAATAGGATGGGATTTAATAGGACATGTCAGTGATAGGTCTTGAATTCCCGAATGTTACAATTACCGGGGAAGACAGAGTGCATCATAATATTCCACATTCGCGTAGTACGATTAAAAAACGAATTTCTGTACTTACAGTACTGCCGAAATTGAGCTCGACTCGTGGGTAAACTAATGAGCACTCATAGGGAGGAATATTTACTTACTTACTTAAAGTGGAGCTGTATTCCAGGTCGGACGAGGGCCTCCTCGTCTCAAGTCAGTTCGGTCCCTAGCTAGCTGTCTCCAGTTTCGCACGCCAAGTTGGTTCAGGTCCTCTTCCACCTGTGTGCTCCACCTGAGTCGCGATCTTCCACTTCTGCTACGTCATTCCGGGTTGGATTTGATGACTCTACGGGCCGGAGCATTTTTTGCATTCGCCCTACATACCCCAGCCATCTAGGTCTTTGGACCTTTACTTTTTTGGCCTGATTCAGAGAATATGAGGACCGGTAAGATTACGGTTATGTAAAGCGACACTTTATCTGCTTAAGAGCGGACTTTACTACTCAATTACCTTCTAAGTCCAAAAAAGCAGCGATTGGCAAGAGTTGAGTTTCGTTTGTTTTCAGCGCTGCTGGTTTCGTCTGAATATAAAGTGAATTAGACAAAGTCCTTATCTACCTTGAAGTTAACTCTATCTGTTCTGAACTCTGAAGTCAGTTCTAAGACGTCAATGTTCGGTGTCGTTACTTGTTGACAACATTCATGCTAATCGCTAGACCCATCAAAGCTCACAAACAATTCACTTACATCACGACTTTTTGTCAGTGTGTCGTCTGCGAATTTTTGAAAGATTGTGCCTCTGGTGTTGACGTTCGAATTGGAGTTTTCAAAAATGATGTTGAAGAAATCACATGACAGCTCATCTTCTTGCCTAAATCCTTTTTCATTCGTGAGGTTTTTCCAACTATGATGAAACATCTGGAGTTTTTCATCGTCATATTACACAGACCGACGAGTTTTTCTGAGATGCCGGTTTCTTGCAATATCTGCCGTAAATTGAATATCGATGGTGAATTTTCCGGATCTGAAGCTACACTGATAAGGTAGTCGACCAAAGGTTTTACACGTTCACACATAACTGCAGAGAAAAACTTGTAGGCGATTTCGACCGTATCCGAGTCTTGTTGATGGTTCGGAATTATATGATGTTCTTTACGTTCCGAGCAGTCACCCCGACACAAGACCCCCAATCTGAAAGGCCAGATCTTTAATTTTACTCCAAAGATAAGGAGCCGGATAAACGGCTCCTGGGCTGCGAAGGTATCGTAGAAGCCTTATGTGGTGTTCACTGAGTAGTTTATCAGTCACCGTTTCATCCACTGCCGCCTGTTTAAGATGGAAGGCATGCCTCCTCCCCATCTCCCCCTTTCTTTTTGCAGCCAATAACAACTTCCAACTGGGGTTGGAACCCAATCTTAGGATTATGTACTAGGCAATCGATGTTCACCGCGTGGAGGTGGAGAGTGGGAGTTGATAGACAGAGGTTGCTGTGGACGTTTGTGTTCACTTTAAAGCACTGTGTCTACCCTTCGAACATCATAACGGGGATGAATGCAACTGACAATTTCACTAGAGAACTTACCGGAGATATACTTAAGTAACGACTAAACAGAGAGAAAAACGAAGTGTTACGATAAAGGTTATCACACAATCTCTCTTAGAGCTCCCTTTTTATACTATCCAGGGAAGCCAGAGATGGAAGTCATTGGGTACTTCATCTTATCAGTTCTGTTGATAGAAGCCAGATGAGAAGTTGAGATACATTTCTTCCTCTTTTGGCGATGTTGCATATATGTGTTCGTTTCACAAGATGAGGTCAGTTATGCAAATACCGAACATTTCGGAATACCAATTCGGTCTTACTGATCCAAGTGCCACATATGGATAGTGGAAAAGCGTTCGCATCTCACTTCAACGAAACATGAAAGTATTAGATTTTCGAAGCATTTTACTCTATACACGGATTTTAGTAGTTTTCGTTACGTTATTTTAATGTGCGTTGACAGTTGAAAAGATAAGTCTTGCATTTTTTCATCATTCATGGCTTCTTCTTGGGAAGTAGGTATCTACTGACATAGTTTCCAAGAATATCATTTTTCACGGAAAAGTGTTTCTCTCTCAACTTAGCCGTTTAGAATTGGCATAAAACTGTAGGTGCTCTCAAAAGCCTTGCACGCGCTCAAAGCATTGTGAAAGACACCTAGAGCTAGAGCTTGATTTTCGAGATATATTAATAATGAATGCTTAGATACCTCTGTTTAAAATTAGTCCAAACTCCATTTAGGGCAAATGGACAGTGCCAGCCCAACCTGTTCCTCATATTAACTCTTAAACGCAATATGCTCATACTTCAGTAAATACCGAAATTGAGATAACAAGAACCGTACTTACTCGCAGACCGTCTGAAATCCATTTTTGCATTCTTATTTCTTTTCTTTTTTGAGAAAATTTTAAAACATTGATGCAAGTGCAAAACTCAACTTTTCTCTGTATTCTAAAATGGTTCCTCCACAATTAAATTGCATTTAAATTCCAAAAACGATTGTACAAAAGGCGCATAATCCATCATTACATCCCTCCGAACTACATTTTCGACATCCAACAACCGAGAACCAACCAACAATCGCTCAAATGTCGCTCAATTCAACACAAAAAACCACTCCACATTCGTAACTTCATTGTTATATCTCTTTTCCACTTCCTTCATTCTAATGGGAAATCCTTAAAAACTCCGCCACCACAGTTTTACAAAGAAGGGTGGACTGACTTAACAAAAAAATGATTTCACGTCATACGCAGGCCATTCATCTTTGTAATGTTCTCAAACTTTCTGAAGCTCAAGCTCAGCCTCCTCAACTTCTTTGCAGAGAACAACCAACACCGATGATGATTGGACTCTTCCACCTTCAAGCAATATCCATTCATATCCTTCGCACTCAAAGGAATCCCCGCTTTTCATATGCGCCCAGTGTTCATTTTTATGGCATCTTTGCAGGGGTGGATTTATGGCATCAGATTCTGGAACACTCTCCTCTCAGCATCATTCGTCCTAAAAAAAAAATACAAATCTGGGAGCAACAAAATCCAAAACAGGAAAAAAAAGATCTAAAAATCGATGTCCTTGAAAATTTTCATACGCTCCGTTACAACCGGCGGACATTTTTATTGTTATTAGCGACAGTTTTGTTAATAAAAATAAAATTTATGTCACCGCCACACGCTCGCTTGTTCGCTTGTCAGTTTATATCTTTTCAGTGTGTTTTGAAGGGCACCAACGAAGTGGGGTGTTGATGGCTCCTGTGCAGTGTATGAAACCATCAACCGCCCGCCCGTCTCACTTCGTCTGCCTGTCACCCTGACATTCAGACATTTATTATGCTCGCCAGGATATAGGTGAAACGTTTGAAACAATTTGTCCGGGTCTCTGAGGTTGTCTGATGATGACGACGATGACGACGCAGAGATTCCTGCATGAAAAGTCGTAAAAGTTTATGCTTTTTTATACTGCTGTCGAGGTCGACGGCTACAATGAGACGAAGGTTTTGTTCCTCATTCATTGGGGTTGCCCTTGTCGGTCGGCTATACATCAAGACAGGCCTTAGTGTAGGTCAGTTCTACGGCTGATCGTAAAATGACGTCATGACAAAGCAACTTTGTTCGGCCTTTTTGTGATGTGAGGGGAGGCAAAATATATATATTTTTATGACAAACTGTCAAGCAACAAACAAAAAAAGAAAAACAACATGAATGGAAAGTGGCAGCTAGTGACGGGGCAAGGTCAGATTTCGGAGTTTTATTTACAAGTTATGAGTGTAAACAAAGACGAGGATTGACAGCGGGGTGGCAATGCTAGACCGATTTGTCTGAAATGCCACAGACAAGAGAAGCACAACGACCGATGATGAGACGAGACGACTTCAATCGATTAATCAATGTTGTGTTTTCTCTTGACAGGACTAATTTTATGGGAGTACTGCTGAAAAGTGATGAGTTAATATTGAAAATGCTCCCTTATAAGGTTGTCTTTATACAAGGACTTAGTTGAGGTTGGAAGACCATGATTTGACCTAACATAAGCGGTTTTTGAAGTTGAAGGCTACTTCTAGAATGTAAGGTTTAACAGGTGATAAAAAGAATGAGACTTCCCATATATGATAATCGACTAAGCTATCGCCTAACTTAGGCCAATCCTTTCCGAGATCCTGCATTATTGTATTGTTACTTTTTCGAATTCTATATAGAATGTCATTTTGCCGCAATTTTTGGGCTTTAAAATATACCTATATCTTGTTTTTCAGAGATTAGGACTCCGGTACGTCTCTGAAAAACTAAATACCTATAAGTAGGTATAATTTGTTCTTCATCACCACTACAATCTCTGAGATTTATATTGTGAAGCATTTGTCGGGGCCTGTTCCTTTTCCTTCTATTGGGAGCTCGCCGATGGTTGCAGGTTGGAAGGTGGGGTTTTCCGCTTGTCTTTGAGTATTACCTCCACATCTTTTAGTTTTATGAGGTTTGTTCTCATCATCCATTTTGACCCTGTCAATAGTGTCATCTGTACAGTCGTAGGGATCCTAGCGATAGGAGTAAGATTCAATCAAGGTACACAGTGGACTCTGCCTTCTCGTTTCCTTCATCTGTGGTCTCATTTGTCATTAACCATATCATAAGGGTTAAGAGACGTCATGGGTGATCCAACTTACGAATTAAATGATCCATAAATTTTCTTCTGAATGCTTCGATGTTTTCTCCCCCATTCTACGATTAGTTAGAATAACAGGCCCCAAATTGCGTGTATACACAATTTACCTCTTAAGCCAGGTCAAGCAGAAGGTGGCACTATCCATGTCGTTTCACCAGAACCTTTCCTTGAGGAAGTTGTCCTTCTTTGGGAACTCCCTATAGGAGTAAGAGTTTCGTCAGATGGATACTTAACAAGAAGAAGTCGAAAACAACGAAAAACATGAGCTTGTGGACGTTACCAACTTGAATGTAGTCGTCTTCTCTTGGCTTTCTGGACTACATCCACATCTTGGTACACCTCGTATAGTACAGCAGTTGAACATTCTTTTCCATTCTCCATTCCATTTTTCTTACTAAAGTGCCCAGCACCGTTATCCATTTTTTTACTATCGGTCAGCACTCCAGCGTGCGCCGCCGCCGTAGAATAGGACTACAGCACTTTGTCTGTCCAGTGAGGAGTTTTGAACCCAGTTGTTTTGATCTCCACTAAGGTGTCGTTTGTGGGATTCATGTTTGTTCCAAGGTAGGTGAACTCCTAAGCTACCTCGAAATTGCTGCTACCAACAGTGACTTTTTGTCCTAGGAAGTGGACAGATGTTCTTTTGTATGTTGATAGCAACAAGCTTCACCTTTCCTTCAATCGCTGTGAAGGACTCAAGCAAAGCTCTTTAAGAGCGACTGATGAAGTCTATAACGTTTGCATAGCCTTGGGAGGATTTTGTTTGGGCCAACTATTTTCTATAATACTAGCCTCTCGGACTTTCCAGTGAGTACTGGATTCAACGAGCCTTGAAATACTTAAAGTAGAAGCTGTTGGCTTTGAGCAGCCACCGCAGTTTTTCTTCTTAAATATTAAAGGGTTGCACTACTTCCAACTCGTGCTGTTCAACGTCTGTAGTTCAAGTGACAACTTCCTTTGACTTCAAATAATGCGCTTGTACGTCAAGAGGTTTAATCTCGAGCGGATTACTGTTATAAGTTTTCCCCGCAAAAAGAATGTCAAAAGGAGATAAATCGTCATTCCGAAGTGGGCCTGCAATCTGCATCCTTTTACCTACAAGAATTTTCTCAGATTGGTTCGTTATATGTTCGAAGGATAGCATTCAAGAGGACACAAGCGTCCACAGCAACCTCTGTCTATCAACTCCTACTCTCCACCTCCCCGCGGTGAACATCGAGTGCCCAGTATCTAAACCGAAGATTGGGTTCCAACCCTAGTGGAAAGTTATTGGCGGGAGGTATTCGTCCACTAAGGCATGCTTCCTTTTCAACAGGCGACAGCGGAAGAACTCCCAAGATGGAATCAACGGTGGTGTTTACGGCTACTGCTACCGGGAATAAAATCAGCAGCAAATATCTCTATTTGGATGTTGATTTGTAGTTGGGACTCGACTCAGGAGGAAGGTCTTGAGTTTCAACTCAGTGAATGAGCGCATCACGACAATCAGCATCAAGGCTAAATTCACCAACATCAGCCTCATCTTCGCTCACGCCTCCACTGAGGAAAAGGATGAAGACACCAAAGACTGGTCCTATGAGCTCCTCGACAAGACCTATGAGCCTAGCTATGACATTAAAATTGTCCTTGGAGATTTAAATGCTAAGCTGGATAGAGAAGAAATCTTTGGTGGAATAATCGGACGACAGGCTACTACACGACACCACCTCCGATAACGGATTTAGGCTCGCTGCGGGGCGACACGTAATGGTAGCAAGTACGCGGTTCCCACATATCGATATCCACAAGGGGACATGGAAATCTTCTGATAAATCAACCGTCAACCAGATTGATCACATTGCGATCGACGCACGACACTTCTCTAGCATAGCTTGTATGCTATGCCGCACATTCCGAGGTGCCAACATCGACTCGGACCACTACCTTGTTATAGCTAAGGTACGAATGCGGATATGCCGATCAAGGCCAACACGCGAAAATGCTAGCAGCAAATTCGACGTTGAACGGCTATAATCGCAAGAGATTGCTAGATCCTTTTCCGATCGTGTCTCCGAAAATCTATTCAGAAGTCCTTTGCTGCCAGCACAAAATGCAGAGAACCAATGGCAGCACTGCCAAGCAGCCAACAGAGATGCCGCCCCTGAAGTGCTAGGGCTTACACGGCCACCACAACGAAACCCCTGGTTTGACGATGAGTGCCGGCGAGAAAATGCAGCTAAACCAGAGGCATACAACGCGGCGCTGCAAAGAAGTACACGAGCAGCTCATGAGCTCTACGAGCAGAAAAGGAGAGAGGAGCATAAACTTCTCACAAGGAAAAAAGGGAGCATGAGAAGCGCGCGATCGAAGAGATAGAGCGATGTCAGATGTCACTACAGTAACCTCCACGGCTTATACACTCCGAACCGAAGCCTGCAAAGACCATCATCACTTTTCCAAGCTGTATAATGGCGATGACGAGCAAAACTCCACCAGCAATACAAAACCATTCAATTTGGGTGCAGAAGGCCAACAATTCCACCCACCCGACATTGACGAAGTGAAGATAGCGATATTTAAACTTAAGTCGAACAAAGCTGCTGGAGCAGACGGGCTAGCCACCGAACTGTACAAATCACCAGCTCATCTGCAAAATTTGGTCGGAGGAAAGCATGCCCGACGAATGGAATCTCAGAATCGTGTGCCCGATCCTCAAGAAAGGAGATCCCCAGAACTGCACCAACTACAGAGGTATCTATAAGTCTCCTTAACATCGCATATATAATCTTGTCTGCTGTGCTGTGTGAACGTTTGAAGCCCTTCGTCAACAACCTGATAGGTCCTTATCAGTGTGGCTTCAGACCCGGAAAGTCCACAATCGATCAAATACTCACCCTACGGCAGATCTTGGAGAAGACCCAGGAACTTCAAATCGATACCTTATCATCGATTTCAAGGCCGCGTATGACAGCGTCTATAGAGACCAATTATATAGAGCAATGTCTAATTTTGGCATCGCAGAAAAACTTGTCTGTCTATGTAAGATGACAATGGAAAACTCACGCAGTTCCATCATGGTCTGTAAAAACCTAACGTACGCATTTGATGTCAAAAAAGGTTTTAGAGAAGGCGATGCGTTGTCATGCGATTTCTTCAACATCATTTTTGAAAAGATTGTGCAAAAACTCCTACGTCAACACCAGAGGCACAATCTTTCAAAAGTCTGTCCAGCTACTAGGATACGCAGATGACATTGACGTAATTGGAAGAACACAGCGTGATGTCAGTATAGCGTTTGTGAGTCTTGAGACGGATGCCAGGAAGATGGGTCTAGCGGTTAACGAGGGCAAGACCAAGCTAATACTGTCAACAAGAAAGGACAACCAACATCGACGTCTTGGAGCAAACGTCAACATAGACAGATTTAACTTCAAGGTAGTTAAGGACTTCGTCTACCTAGGATCCGCTATCAATTCAGTCAACAACACCAGCGCTGAAATCAACCGAAGAATCATTCTTGCCAATCGCTGCTTCTTTGGATTTAGACGGCAATTGAGCAGTAAAGTCCTCTCCCGAACCAACCCTTATCATCCCGGTCCTAATGTATGGTGCAGAGTCATGGACCATGACAACATCCGATGAAAACGCTTTGGGCTGCTTCCAGAGAAAAATTCTTCGAGTTATTTTTGGTCCTGTCTGGAGACGAAGATTCAATCAAGAACTGTACAAGCTGTTCAGCGACACTGACCTAGCCAGAAAAGTTAAGGTCCAACGAATTAGATGGTTGGATCATGTAGAGTGAATGGAAAATAAAGATCCGGCTCGTAGAATCTTCGAATCCAACCCGGAAGGACGTCGCAGAAGAAGAAGGCCGCTACTCAGGTCGAGCACACAGGTGGTAAAGGACCTGAACCAACTTGGCGTGTGAAACTAGAGACAGCTAGCTTGTGACCGAGCTGGCTGGAGACGTTTGTTGGATGAGGCTCTGGTCCCACCTGGACTGTATAGCACCACCATAAGTATAAGTAAGTAAGTAAGTTCGTTATATATTGCGCTGTTGAGACCGAGGCAACAAACCGCAACGGCCAAAGTCTTGTCTGTATTTACTCTGTAGGGTAAATACTCGTGAATAAAAAATTCAAGAATTTTCTAAAAAATAAAACAAACAAATTTTCGTAAAAGTCAAAACTCAAAAGTCTTCAAAAAGTTCCATCATTTCTTAAAAATTCTCTGCACTGCAACATATTTGTTAAACTTCAGAACTTATATGGAAAGACCTCATATGTGTTAAGAACTGTTTGAATTCTAAAAACAAAAAACATCCAAAATTTTTGCAAACTTTTTGTAAAATTTAAAAATTCATTTTGACAAGCATTTCCGCATCTTGATGGTTTCAACTTTATGACATGGCAGACTTTGCACACAAAAAATAAGAAATCCAAAAAAACTTGCTTTTTAAACTTTGCACCGAAACATATTTCTTTTAATTATTGCTTTGCACCAACATACTATATCCTGACATGCTATCTATTCTTCCAGAAGAAACTCACTTTTCCTAAAAGGAACATACACATACCCTCCATAGAACCCCGAGAATATTAAGGAATACAAACTCCTTTTTTGTTAACTCTGACACATCTCTGCTTTTCCAACAATCTACCTCCCCCTCATCTACACCTTCACCAAAGACGATTAAATGCATGAAAAATAACAAAGTTTCCATATTATACTCTTCGGATAAAACTTTTACGCACAGTAAAAGGAGAAGAAGAAGTTTGAAGAACTTCAAGGCGAAATGTTACAAAACTTAATTTTGCTAAAATTTTCTTCCACAAAAAAAAAAATAAAAAACATCAAAAACAAGGAAATCCAAGGAAGAACCCTACATTTTATAACTAAGTAAGGTCTTATGGTACCGAGATTTCATGTTTTATTTTGAAACCATAGAAAGTGATGGAAACCGAGTTTTAGCTGGGGCCACAACAAAAAAGAAAGAAAGTATTCATGTAATTGTTAGGAAACTGGAAAAAAAAGTTTTGCACTTCATTACTTCGGTGTTTTCTTTGTTTCCAATTTAGGACTTTGTTTTTTGAAACAAAAGTATTCAATCTGAAATTTTGAGGAAAGAGCTTTTAAACGAAAATGTGTTTTTAATGAAAAATTTATAGGATTTCAAAAACAAATATCACTTGGCCTTTTAATGATTTGCTGTCTTGACACTTATCTTATCAGTTGTTAAAATGAACAAAAATTGTATCAAACCTGCGCGGAAGAGAATCGCTTAAACAACGATTACTAGAGCCCCCAAGTGTTTTTGAAAAAAAAAACTACAAGTCAATCTATGTGTCGTCTCCGACGGACAGTGATCCCGTGTTAATGTTGTCCAGATTCGTCCATTAACTGTCGGATTCGTCCATTTACTGATCTACGCTAAAGGTTAACCCAATTCAAGGGATTGCCTTAAACTCATCTACCTTGAAGGAAGGATTTAACAGCTTATTTACCGAAATTACACCGGATTCTTACAACTTAATTTTTTTTTTTGAAGTGGAACAAATTTCGCCTGTTCTTCAATCTCTGAGAAGGCGATTCTTCTTGCACCAGAATTATGTTGAAGAAATCATGTAGTAATGCATCTGCTTGTCTAGTCTCTGCAAAGAAATTCCGGAATAACTTTGACTTGTCGTCACCCTAACTACCATCTGCCTAACTTACTACATGCCTTTCCAAAGCTCATATATTAGGTTATTTTGAAGAATCTGCCTAGACGTGAGTAATGGGACCCACACTGGTGGGTGCCGATTTAGTTGTTGCGGAAAGGTCTGGACACTTACAAAATACACTCTATAGCAGCGTAGCAGGGATATATCCTGGTAGTCTTTAGATAGCCAATCTTGGACTATGTGGTCCCATAGTGATACCACATGAATCTGACATAGGTATTTCCTAATCGTGGAACCTTTTGAACAAAAAGACTTTTGATGTCTGTGTTAGCCAGTTCACTGTTGTCATTAAAATAAGGCTGGTTCTCCTAGGTGAGTTTTTCTTCTTGTGGAGAGTGCAGTGCGTGTACAACTCTAGATAGAAGATGAGGATTAATTTTTCTCTTCCTCTTCATCCATGCATCAGCTTCTGCAGAAATCATTTAAGAACACGCCAGGCCGAAGATGACCTCATACATATATTCACGCAATATTTTTCATACGTATGAAACTGGTTACTGCAACATGTGACTGGTCCAGCCTCACGCATTTCTTCCTTGTTTAATATTAGATACCAGGTTTCCTTCTCTGTTTTGAGTGCATTCTGTTCCTGTGTGTAGATAACACGGGATGTGCGCGCTTTACTTTCCATGTAGGATCTTCTTCTCCAAATTCTAATTTATTCGATGGTCTTCTTATTGCAAATTGTCACATTCTAAGCAATGAGCGAATGAAATCGCAATAGTAAAATCGGTTCGAGCGGTTGGTAACCTGCAGTAGCGATTGGCCTCGATTACCATTTTTGTGTAGAGTCAGGGTGTTGAGACAACTGATGTCTTTGGGAACCTCGTTGGCCGTATGCATATCTTATTATTGAGTTGAACGCAACAGTCAATTTACGAAAGTTATTTGAATCAAGATTTTCAAAGACTTCACATCCATATGTGAACAATGGTATTAGAAGAGAACGAGCAAGAAGTTTTGTAGTGCTCTCTGGTGTAAAATTACTAGAGGGCCAAAGTGATCGCAGCTCCATAAACTCTTCGCACTATGTAATTAATATGGTCATCCCAACTGAGTGTAGAGTCAATAAGAACACCAAGATTTCGATTGGAACTCGAAAACGGAAAGCTGTATTGTTAAGCACAATTGACGAAAAATTTTCACTTTGAACAGTATGTTTGTATATAATCATACTAGACAATTTTCTAGGGTTAAGAACTAACGAATTGGTACAAGACCATCGTTGAATAAAGACTAGATCGTCGTTAAGACAACTAATGCCATCTTCAATAAAACCTAGCCTTGACAAGAAGAGTTGTGCGTCATCAGCGTATAGATGGAGTTCACTGAAAGTAACACATCTGAAAATATCGTTTATATACATACAGAAGATTAAGGGCCCCAAAATGAATCCCTGTGGGACTCTAGATGTTACCGGAAGAAAAGCTGACGAGGAGCCGTTGGAAAATACTGCTTGGTTTTGTTCATCAAGGTAATTTCTTACTAGTTTGACCGTTGCATGGAAATTAAATTCAGTAATGAGTTTTCTGCAAAGAACATTGTGGCTAATGGAATCAAATGCCTTGGAGAAATCGAGCATAACAAGTAGGGTCAACTTATCACATTCTACGGTCCGATGACAATACACATGCATTGAAATCAAATACACGGACATTAAAAACCAATGCAGCTAACTTACTTTCTAATAGTAAGGGTATACTTTTTAATGCAATATTATTATTATTCATTGTAGAACAAAAAATTATTATACAGAAACAGTTACTTTTGCGTATATTGGGTATTGTGTATTTGGTATATATGTGTTCAAATCAAATACAGTGGAATTATATATTAATACAATGCAATTATTAAAGTATTACAAATAAATATTCCAAAGAATGTATTGCCTTTTTTTATTTGATGTTTCTATTATTTACAATTTGATAGGTATCATAATAGGAAGTAAATCATGACTTTGTCCATTTAAAAGATCGAATGAGAAGAATTTTAATTGTTCTTGTTCAATAATATATTTAAAATATTATTGATTTTTTCCATTTTTTTTTTTGCTGGACTTATTTTTGAACATAATTTTTATAAATAAACCAACTATTTGTGAATAAAACATATAAGTTTAGTATTAGAAATATTTAATTCAGTCAGAAATAAAATTAATTGTTTCTTTATATTAAAACTAAATCTAAGATGTATTGAAATATAAGACAATCAGAGTTAGAATCAAATTGATTCAATATTTATTTTTACTTCGTATCAAGATTAAACTTTAAATTAACATTTAGAGAATTACTTTTTAATATATATTGATTATAATTTCACTGTTAAGATTGTGTTTTAATATTTTTTGAATTAGATATCGGAACTTTAATACGAAATTACTAGATTGTAATACAAATTGATTACAAAGTTTGCTTAATATTTCTCAAATATTAAAAAATAATATTAACTGTATTATATATTGCTGTAATAAAAGTGCTGTATTAAAAATCATGAGAAAATTTTTAACCGTGAAGAATTGACAAAATTTAGCAAAGCAGTCGTACAGTTGTGTTTTGGCCTATAACCAGATTGATTAGGATGAAGAAAATTATGACTGTGAAGATGAGAGCTTATTTGCAATACCATAATTTTTTCGATTACTTTCGATAAAACGATATTCTGTTGAGTTCGAATTTGTGGATTTGGGAATGGGAATTACCTTGGCTTGTTTCCATGAAGTTGGGAAGGTGGATGTCATAAAAATCGAGTTGCATAAATGTGTAAGCGGTTATATCAAATATGGACGCAAAATGTTTATAAATTTTGGATGGATAAGATCATCATATGCACTCTATCACAAAATTTATTTCATTTGGTGTAACGGAAATGAATTTAAACGAAGAGATTGAGTTTGAAGCCGATGGATAATAATCAATTTGTTCACGATCTGTATGATGTATACCTATAGCATTATTCCAGTGAGATAAAAAGTTTCTATTGAGCGCGTCAGGGTCTACAGGCCCATTATTCATTCCTATGGAATAGGTACACCTTCGAGCTTTTGATGTTATTCCAGAGAATTTTTGTAGGCAATTTAGAGCTTAGGATCTTAGAAAACTGATTTCTCTTTGAAGTTCGGATAAGTATAATCGAGCTCGAATCTTTGCAGGCATGAGTTTAGATATTCCATGTTTCGATCTGCTCATAATTTTAGCAGTATTTTGTTTGTTTTTTGGCTCATTTTCAATCATTTCCTGACAGCTAACATCGTAGCTAAGGTTTTCATCTATGCATTTTGTTTCATGGAACTTAATGTTTTTATGCGGTGGTCTTAAATGCGTTTATTATTTTGTGTACTATATGTTGACACCATCGTATGATCAAATTAAATTCTGTTTATCATGGAGATCAGGTTGTTTTTCTAAAAATTGTTATTTGAAATCTTATTCATCAAAAGAAATGACAATTTTCCCTCCATTCACCCTTCTTCTTCCTTAGAAAAACTTCATCAAACTAAACTTCAATAAAATCCATCAAGATACAAAAACTTTAATCCGATTAGAATTAGCTATTAGAATAGTTTTCCTAAGTAAAACTTCTCATTCTCAGCGAGATTCCTGAAATTCTCTTTCGAACAAAAAATTCCACAAAAGAAATAAAAGCATTCTTTTTGTGTGTTGGCATTCCCCAAGATAATCCCTAATTCATCTAATAAATGAAATTCCATGTTCCGACGTCCTACGTTGCGGGGGGAGGCGCAACAAAAAAAAATCAACGACAAGACAAGTATTCGAAATTGCTTTGTTACGCCATTAATAAAAATATTGCTGTCCCCAAGAAAAAGTCGAAAGAAAATTACGAGGAAAAAGGAAGTCCTTTAACTTGCGTATTATACGCGCAAGGACACAAACTATGACACCATCCAATTGGCTAACTTTTATGCGCGTACAGGACTCCTTTTTTCCTAGCTGTTGTTTATGCTCTGCTTAGATATATTTATTTTCCTGTTCGACGTCGGATAAATCTCTCTCATCCCATCCTTCATGACTTAAATTTTTTCTAAAGAACACGACGAGGCGAGAGCGGCGCGGCGCGGCGGCGGCAAAAATAGTGCCAAACGTGGCAAAATAAAATTGACGCCAATTATCGCGTTTCGAATCGTTTTTCTTGTGGAATTTTTTAATCTTCTAAGGGTGATTCTGTTTGCGTTCTTTTCCCACTCTTCGAGGGCATTTGGTTTTGTTTGCCAGAAGGAGCAATACCAACAACAACGGTAATTTTAGCCCAACGGACCTAAGTAAACATGAGCCCTTGGTTTCAAATCGGAATACACTTGACGCTTACTGATAATATCCACCTTTTTTATGAGTGGGGGCTTGAATTTTGAAAAGCGACCATCGCTCGCGGTTGAATGGAAAGTGGATAGGGTGTGGGAGGACTATAATGTTTTGACTTTTAAGGTTGTCAGAAGATACTTTAAACTCTCCCTTTCTATGGTTTCAGCAACGCCAACGGTAGGATTAATTCCCGAAAGACGATACCCTGCGTGAAGAAGGTGGTGCGAAATTTCGCGGTTATCAGAGCCTATTGCGAAAGGATTAATTTCGTCCCTTGAGAGATACCTACACGCAGATAAGAAGCGAGGCAGCGAGTAGACGCACCCCGAATGGGAATTTCGTATAATTTTAATGAATAATGAGTTAATTAAGAAGAGGTAACAGATAAAGTGTTAGTGGCAGTAAGATGAAACGAAACGTGGACTCTCAAAATAATGAGAATTTTGAGATCCGCGAATGGCAACAGATAACAGTTAAGGTGAGTTAAGGCGCATTAATTCTATTTGAACTGGTGTCGGAATATCCGTTTCGAATTAAAGTAGGATATTATTTTGTGACGGAGCGGAGGTGTAACGAAAGAAGCTCAAAGTGGAAATGGGTTTTGGTTCTAATAACAGTTTTGAATGGTCTTTATCTGTTTAAGCGTTTATTACCGAACGATATTTAAGATTAGATTATTTTTTCCGAAATGTTCTTCGAAAACTGCTCCCAGTCACCAACACGTAGCACTGTAGCTACTTCTCTTCTTTGGAAATGCTGTAAAAGCAAGGCATCTCCTAGTTACAACAAAAACTATGAGTCGGATATCATGAGAGCCTCCAAAAAGGAGATTTCTCTAGGTCCATAAAAGTCTCTTTTACGAGATCAGTTAAAGTGCTACACTAAAAAAAAAAATACTGCAGCAGAAGAGGAGACTAGGTGTCGCTTACGATGAAGTACAACGCGGATATGACTTAAATGTGTAATTGCGCAGTCGGTTCAAGATAGAAAACTATCTTTCAACCAAACTTATCACTTCTTGTTCAGTCGACATTACAGGAGGCTTAGATATTGTAACGTCAATGTCAATATTACGACAAGCGACAACTTTTACCTACTTGTGCTCGCACTGAGTTCTTGGACAACAATGTGCAGTTGATACCTTTTGACTTGTTCGGCGAAATAAACTCCTAATTTTGCTGCACCTCTCAGCAGTTACAGCACCTTAGCATAACAAGGCTTGCGAGGCCTTTACTTAATATTTGCTGAGCTGCTACAAGTTGTCTATAAAGAATTCACTAAAAATTCGGAAAAGGTCACCATCGCTGGAACGCTCGATAAGGATACTCGCCGAAAGAAAGACCGCGACGCAGAAGTCACCTAAGAAAATGGAAACGCTTGTTGCACAGGCAGAATTTACATAAGTGTCTTGCAAGTAAGTGTAAGAGGTTTCCTAGTAATAGTTGCAGTAGTTTTCGACGTACTGGATCCAGAAAGCAAAAAAATTCTACTTTTTCCAATTTGGTTGTAAGCTGCGTGCCAGTATCGACTGCAATACTGATTTTGAATCCGTTCATATAAGCTAGGTTTCCAGAACGATTATGAGGAAAGACAGAAGAGCCAGTACAAGCCCCATACTGGCCGCTTAAAAATATGTTATTGGATTGAATTCCCGCTGAACAGATACTTGTTTGATTTTATAAACGTTCGGCCGTGGTCAATTATTAACATAATGTCTGTCAGCATAATTTTCTTTCGACAAGCACTGATCATTAGGTCCAAAGATCATTCCTCAAGAATTTACCTATAACTGTGTCTCAAAGATAATTGTCTTCAACTTCTGAAAACCTCGGAAGAGATCTAATCGTCTTATCGAATACCTTGCTGGTGCAATATTTGTATCGAACGAAAATTCGACGGACTGAGCCATCCCTTCCTCTTTTCGGATACTACAGAACTTGCTTGGAATGCATTGGATAAAGAAAAATTAACGATGTACTTTCCTACTTACGAATTTTTTCCCAATAGATGCTGAGAGCAGTCTTTCATCGATCACGTTCTTCCCGTGAGTCATCAAGTGTCTAATCCAATAGCAGTCTGATTTGTCCGGTGCCATGCCATTTGGCCATATGTATGCCATATGGCCATATTTCAAAATATGGCCATATGACACTTTTGAATTGTGTAATATGGCCATATTTTAATATATGGCTATTTGTCACTTTGGTAATGTGTCATTTGACCATAATGCCCAAATGACACTTTTAAACTTGTTCTTAAACTGCAAAAACAAAAACGAAAATACAATCTATATATATAAAAGAACAGCTTAATTTTTGTGTTCGTTCGCTAACCGGGCACACTGGTTGACCGATTTTCCTAATTTTTTCTCTAAATGCAAGAGGTATTAGGGTAGAAGGTTTAGAAAAAATAAAATGTATATTTTTCATATGCAATCAAATGACAAACGGTGCTAATGAAAAAAAAATATTTTTTTCACTCTAAAACAAAAATAAAAAAACAAATCTGATCGATTTCAAGTTTCGAAAATTGTCAAATCGAAAAAAAATTTAGAAAATTTCATATTTGCTATACATATGTACATATGTACATACATAATTATGTATGTATGTATGTATTTGTACATATGTACACACATATACATACATTATGTATATGGACAAAGAAGAGATAATGAATTTTCCCCCTTCATCTGAGCCACAACCGGGATCAGCAAGCTCTTCTATATGTACATATATCCCGGGGAAATCTGTCCTTAATTGCAAGAACCTTCTATTCTTTCTATTTTACACAAATATTGGTGATGTTATGCAATTGATGGCCGCTGCAGAATTACATAATTGAGAATGTCGGTATCACATAGAAGATAAAATTTGGATAACTCGAATTATAGGTCTTGATCAATATGAAAAGAACGGTACAAAAGAACGACGAACCTTTTGTTGCTTCGATGCACGGACTTGGAGACGAATGTCAAAGGTTTTCCAAATCGATGCTAAGAAATTAGGTAGATAAAATGTCCTAATATAAGTGCGTTTATGAACTTAAATGGACAATCTGTATAATAAACAAAATCGAAATCCAGTTTCGCATCCTCAGGCTGTGAGCGTCGTGGTGTACATTCACACATATGTATACTATCCCAGCGCAAATTTGGTTTGCAACACTGTGTTCTACCATACATAGCTCAAGGTTATATCGTCTCCAGAATCGTCCTTCCTCACAAACAGGGAGAACTAAGAATTCAGAGTGCCATTGGCTAAGCACCCAGGTCTCAGATCCGTAGGTGAGTACTGGTATGACTATCGTCTTAAAGCAGCAGTTTAGAAGTAATGCAATGGTAACCTTTTAGGATATAAATAGTCTTGAAAGACTTAAGTAGGTTCTGTGGGCTTTGAGCAGCCGGCCGCCTGCGTATTTCTTCTTCCATATTCTTATCGGCTGCTACTATATATCCAAGCTAATTGAACGATAGCACTACTTCGAATTCGTGCACCTCCACCTTAATAGTTGTTCTTCTACTATTGCTAACGTTTTCAGCAGACGGGGCCACCATGTACTTAGTTAAGTGGGTTCCTTCCAATGTCGTCTGCATATGCCAATAATTAGGTGGATTTGGTGACGATAGTCCCGCAGTTGCCCGTAGCTTAGTTGGTAAGTGCGTTGGCTGCTAAGCAGAACGTCGTTGGTTCAAGTCCTACTCAGGCCAAGTTTTTATTTCATCTTTCACGGGTACTGCCTCTTGCGAAGACCTCACAAATCTTCCAAGAGTATCAATCTGTCATGAAAAAGTGCTTCTCAACTTTGCCGTTCGGAATCGGCGTAAAATTGTAGGTCCCCTCAATTCTTCACACGCACTCAGAGAATTGTTGATGAGAGTAAGACACTTAGGCCTTGGCTCTGCAAGAGCTGTCGCGCCACCCTATTTGTTTTATTTAGTCCCGCTGATAGATGTGCCAGAACCACGGATTGCTTGCTCCAACGATAGGTTGTCAGGTTTTCAATATATTTTTGTTCAGAATATTTGATTTTTTTTTTTATTCGAAGGATTTGAGAAAGGACGGTTGGACGAAGTTTAAGTTATTGATTCAGTACTTATTGCGAAACACCAATGAAAATTTAAAAAAAATGTGCACGACTGGGTGGTACGAACTTGCTCCTGTATTACAAATTATCTTCTTCTTCTTATAAAAAAGTATGTACATATGTATGTATGTAGGTTTGTATATATATGTAAATATATATATGTTAATACTGTTGTATTCAGTGGTGGTTTCTGTGAAAAAAAAATTTAAGAACTTCATGGAAGAGTGGGAAAACTGAAAAAACTGGAAAATCCAAACAAAGGGCAGATATTTGATTTTTTGCTTGGAATTTTTTGTTTCAAAATGTGGTTTCGAATGGAAAATAGAAAGTTCTTGATGAAAAACTCGGAAGACTCACTGGTTTTCAATGGGAAAATCGCATGTAATTGTAGGTGCAAACGGAAAAATGGAAAATTTAGCATAGAGAGAGCATAGAATTTAAGGTTGCAAAGCTAGGAAAAATTCAGATATGTAAATATTTCTCTAATCAAGAAAAGCTGTGTTTCTCCCATGGAAATCTATATGCGATGAGTTTTCAGAATCTTTTCATTGTTTCACCTTACATCCTGTACAACACCATATTAAAATAATAAGTTAACTTTGAATTAAAGCGGGCAAAGCCGCGGGTACCAGCTAGTATATTTATAAAAATATGGCAACTAACTGAACTCAAAAACTTTATTTCAACGTTTTAATAAATTTAAAAAAAAAATAAAAAAATCAAACGGAGAGAAACAAAAGAGCAATTAACTTTTCAAAGCTGCTGCCGTTCTTTAATTTGGAAAAGGAACCACCACGCACCCTTATAAATCACGCTTGTGTCTGGAAAGCAAGTGCTGCATTGCAATAATTCATTTTGAACATCTTTTTTCACTTTCGTCTGAGGATGATGACGATCCATAACATTCAAAATCGAATTGGTTTGATTGGGAGCGAAACGAGCGGAAAAAATTTTGCCCAAAAGAGAATCAATTTTTGGGGTGTGAAAATAAAAAAATTCGCGCGAATTTTTTTATTTTCACACCCCAAATGTATTCTCTTTTGGTCAAAATTTTTTCCGCTCGCTTCGCTCGCTAGCAATTATTGTACCTGCTTTATTTTTTGGTTAAAGCTCCAAATCCTTTATTGAAATAATATTTTAAAACATGTGAGACTGAGTTAACAGTTAAGTTCAGTATTGCAAAAATAGTACTTACGTCTGCATCCACATGATGCAAGAAAACTGATCATCCCATCAATTCAAAAATGTCTTTCTGATGAATGTAATTGAAACAGCTCAGTTATTTTAGGTGACAAAAAGATGTAATAAGATGAATCTGGGTTCAAGTACAGTGTACCTACTTGTTGAATGCCCTACTCTGACCGAACACTAAAGTTCAGAAGAACGCTTGCATTGGAAAGAGTTTCCTTGACGAAAACTGATAATTTTAGACAATCTCAACAAACAACAATTTTAATTTAACAACGTTGCATATGTTTTCAAAATTATAAACATCATCAATGATTCTTATTTCAGATTTATCAATCTAGATTGGAACAGAATGTAAATTAATATAACTTTACTAACGTGGTTATCATGAGCGAAGTGCACAATTAACAATTGTTTGTAGCCGCAAGCTGATACAACACTAAAAGTACCATCTAAAAGATGGTTTCTGCTCGAACCATTTTGCAAATTTTGTGTCAAATGACGAAAATCTGTCAAATTACCATTTTCCAATATATGGCCATTTGTCGCTTTTAGATAGCGTCATTTGACCATATGGCTGAATGACACTAGAAAATATGGTCAAATGACACATTACCAAAGCGACAAATAGCCACATGGCCATATGACACAATTCAAAAGTGTCATATGGCCATATTTTGAAATATGGCCATATGGCATATGGCCAAATGGCATGGCACCGATTTGTCCTCATAGCTTTGGTTCGATCCTTTTCATTGCTTGGAACTTTCTTTTTGATCGTCTCATTGAACTTATATAGTTCCCGGTTCAATGTCCGTCTTCATTTGCCTTCGTTGCAGACGGGACCGAAAATTCGTAGGAGAATATTTCTTTCCAATGTATCAGTTCCTTTTATTACTAACCGGTCAACACTCGGTACCGTAGGTTTCAGCTGTTACAATCAGGGTTTTGTATTATTATTTATTTATTACTTAATACAAGCAAACTTAAAAACAATTAACAATAAAAAAAACAATAAATAAATGAAATTGTGTTTGTTTTTTGCATTTTTAAATAATTTTATAACAATAACATACAAAATCTTGGAAGATAGAGAAATGGGAGGAAAAATGGGGTTATGATGGCAATCGTAAGAGGGAATCTTCAAGAACGGATTTAGAAAGACATGGGTCGAAGCAACGAACGAATTGTTCGCCTTACGTAGCATTCTGCTTACAGGTTCGTTTAAGCCATAGTCGCTCTTCATAGGGTGGAAGGTTAAAGGGATCTTCTCATCCTGAACCAAGGTTACGTAGAGCAATTCGAATAAATCTGCGCTGGACAGCTTCAATACGTTGAATGTGTATTTTATAGTGGGGACACCAGACAGAATACTTGTCATGTGTATTCAAGAAGTGGTCTGACAAAAGTTATATAAAGAGAATTTGTAACATACGGATCACAGAATTCTTTAGACCAACATTTCACGATCCCCAAAGAGGAGTTTGCCTTAAGTTCTGTTAGTCATTGGAATGCGCTTACGAGAGTGCGTTATAGCTTGACATTAATTTGCTTATATTCAATTCAAGCAAATTCTTTTGGCACCAAATATAGAAGCTCAGGGCCAAGATGACTCCCATGTGGGACACCAGATGTTGCATAAGTTATTTCAGAAATTCCATTCCTGAATACAACTCTTTATTGACGATCTGATAAATATGAAGAGATCCAAGAGATGGAAACTGGTGGGAAGTCAAGCTTTTTGAGTTTGAACAAAATAAGATTATGGGATATCTTATCAAAGGCCTTACTAAAGTCAGTAGCTATTGAGTCAACTTCTTTGTCATTTTCTAAAGCAGGTAATGAAACTAATACCAATATAATTAGGTTGTTCAGGAGAGAACAATGGAAAAACATAGTTTCGTAAATTATACTTTCAAACAGTCTGGTTTAAAGATGCTTTCAGTTACAGTATCCGAAGAATAAATAAGGTCAAGCTGTCTTCCTAGACATATTTTAACACTGCTTAATTGGGCAAATTCTGAGGCAAGGAGGTGGTCAATGAATTAAATTTCCTTTGCGGAAGTGGCATTTAAGGCTATAAGATTATTTCCGTCATCAGAGTGGGACCTAATCAAATGTGGAAAATTGAAGTCACCAAAAATGAGAATATATATATCCAAATATAATTCCGATGTTTTGGTTCGAAAAACTCTAACATTTTGATTTGTAGGTGAGGGTTACAAATTAAAAGAGGCA
The DNA here is from genome assembly GCA_943590905.1 of Sphaerophoria taeniata. Classification (NCBI taxonomy): domain Eukaryota; kingdom Metazoa; phylum Arthropoda; class Insecta; order Diptera; family Syrphidae; genus Sphaerophoria; species Sphaerophoria taeniata. Next base: position 270,588,764 of record OX016540.1, read on the forward strand.
GATGAAGGTGAATTAATCCTAATAAAGTTACTATTCCGATTAAAATTGTTATTTAAATTCGATCTATTATAATGTGATGCTTCTTTAACCAAGGCTGAGGTAAGCTCGCCGGATAACCAGGGGTCGTATCGAGAAAGCACAAAACTCGAATATAGAGGAGCGAAATCCGAACCACTTAATTGATAAGAAACAGTCGATTTTATTATTTCGATTTATTTTCTTCAACTATAATTCATAACCAATAATACTTATAATCTAATACATGATAATATAATACTTATACATATATATATATAATACAAAAGGGCCCACTCGCTAGTAAGTGCGGGGGAAAATCGGAAAAAGTGCCCACGACTTGAAGAGTGCGAGGGAAAATCGGAAAAAGTGCCCACCACTTGAAGAGTGAGAGGGAAAATCGGAAAAAGTGCCCACCACTTGAAGAGTGAGAGGGAAAATCGGAAAAAGTGCCCACCACTTGAAGAGTGAGAGGGAAAATCGGAAAAAGTGTCCACCACTTGAAGAGTGCGAGGGAAAATCGGAAAAAGTGCCCACCACTTGAAGAGTGCGAGGGAATATCGGTCAAGTGCCCACGACTTGAAGAGTACGAGGGAAAAACGGTTTTTGTTGTCGCACAGCACGCTATGTTACAACGAGCCCACTAATGGGAATATCGAGGGAAACAAGCACTTCGGTGTCAAAGGCAATAAACCTTAATTACTTCGGTAGCAAGCTTCGAATTTTTGCTAATTTTTACCTTTCTCTTATCACTTTTGTGGTAAAAACTAGGTGTGAATTTTTATTTAATAGAAGAAAAATAAAGGTACATATTTTTTGTTGTTTTGTTTTCAGTTGACGACGGCGATGTTTGGTGAATTGTTTGGCGGCGGCGGCGGTGTTCAGTGTGGTGTGTGGGTAATTGTGTTGACGGGGCGGTTGTCGGTTGTTGTTGTTGGTTACTGGATTAAATGTTTGTTATATGGTGGCGGCGGTGTTTTGTGGATTGGCTTGATGATTGTTGTTGGCTGTGGTTTTGGTGCGTTTTGATAATGTTGGCGGCGGCGGGCAGCGTTTTATAGGGCGTAGATATGTATAGGAGTGTAACGCTTCGTTACAATAATTACCAGTAAGATGTGAAAATGCAAAAAGCCATTCGTAAGCATATGGTATAGATAGGTACTTTGAACCATCCATATTCTACTCGGCTACATTTAGAAGGTTGGAAGTTGTAATTATGTTAGAAGAAGTTAATGATAAGAGTTGTTCGAATGCCGGGGAGCATTATAAACGATGAAATAAGATGATCTTAAGACAGGTATAGTTGATGGAGCTATTGATTCCGTCGATGCTGTGGTAGTCGTAGTTACCTTAGCATTTGGCGATGGTGTATACGATGAGATTAAATCGAACGTAGCATCTAATTGGGGATATCTAAAGAAAAATGCTGATCCTGATTTGTTATTGTGAATAGCAATTAGTTCGGACGAAGAATCCTTAAGCATGCTTAGCACATTTCTTATTTCTGCAGAGATATCGCATATTGCAATGCGATTATCAACGGATTCTTTTACATGGACATCAGCAAGCATGAGTAAATCCTTGATAAGCTTGTAAAAACTATTAATTGTTAATTTTGAACAAATGTTATTTAACTATGCATTTATCATTTTCCAGCCCTCTTGAAACACACAAACAATTTAATGAAAATCGGTCAAGCCGTTTTGATAGAAATTACACTTTGAAGCGCTTATACTATGAAAAGAATTGAGAAAAAACCTCAGCCTTTTCATTAGTGAAATTGTAGAAATGCGCAAGAATTCAGTCTTAAATTCATCAGGCACCTTTCACTAGAATGTTGAAACTCTGACGAACTTAAATTCCAACCTTCCGCAGCATGAAAGTTCTTAAAGTAAGAAGGAAACTTGTGTTTCATCAAATATAAAATATATTTATCTGTGTTCACTTTTCCTCCTAACAACAATATTCCCGAAAAAAAGTCAAGAAATAAGAAGCACTTAAAAACATTAAACTACCATCCCGTTCGCCCTTCAAACTCTGACAATCTTGAGCAATCACCCTAACTGACATACTCCATTTTCGTTTTTCCCGTTCCACTTCCACAAATATGGAAAACTATATACTAACACAGAACCCAACACCAAAACAAACCATAACGGCCTTCTGAACCGTTATTCGTCCAAGGGCACACCACACAACACAGAAGTCGAGGTGGTAGTGGTAGGTATTAGAACCCGCACATTCAATTACACCGTAATTTACTTTATGGACTTATCTCCCGAAAACAGCAATTTCGGCAACATTAAGCATAATTTTATGACATCACTTTTTGTTTGATGGCTCCTTCGGTCTGTTATTTTTGCTATGCTGTGCTCGGCTGCGGCGTCGGCGGGCAATGTTTGCTTTGTTGGAGGGTTGTTTTAATATTTACCATAGACACTCGCCCAGCTTGACTATCTCAAACTGAGCATCGCAATATCTGTTACTCCACAGAGACACCAGCCTCAGACCGGGACATGGGCACTGAGAAACACCCAACCACTAAAACTGGTATCTGTCAATGTCTCAACCCCAATCAGCTTCAGTAAAACAGCAATGATGAAGAAGAGACGAAAAAAATGACAAAACAAACAAAAATAAGGACCAAGTGCGATAGCATCCCTTTTTTGCACTAAAAATCATCACGCAAGATGCTCACTTTTGTGGTTGTCTTGTCACTCTAAGGCTACAAGAAATGTGTGTATCAGCTTTGTCGAGTCGACCTTTTTATGGCCGGGCAAAACCACGACGGTTGTGAATTTTAATGGGACACTTTGGGAGTCGCGTGATGGGGTTTTCCTTATATTGAAATTAGTTTTTTTTTTATTTTCAAGAAGTTGGCGCCCTTTCCTTAAGTTTTTTTTTTTTTTTTTGTTTTTCTTAAGGTCGGTCGTTCGGTCGATGGTGAAGATGATGATGGTATTGGTCTTGTGGTGGCAGCTTAATAGTTTGGGTCTGGCAGACGAATTTTATAGCTTCCGACAAAAGATTTAATTTGATTTAATCTTCGGAAATTGTTTTAGACGTCTGTGTTGGTTCCGTCTTGCTTTTTTATGAGTTTCTATTGCCCTTTGTCTGGTCTTGGAGATTTTTGAGAAATTTAAGTCGTTGAGGTTAACAATGGTTCCACTGACGGAAAGGCTCTACATTTACTCTGTGAGTAGAAGAGACAGAAGTAGACATACCTGAAAAATTGAAGTCATTACTCACTAAAGGTGGCACTACACGCTTCAGTCAAGGTCGGACTGTGCCCCATTCAACAAGTGTCTCCAGTCAGCTCGATCCCTAGCAAGCTGGTTCCATTTTCGCACACAAAGTTGGTTGGGGTCCTCTACCTCTACCACCTGTGTGCTCCACCTAAGTCACTGTCTTTCTCTTCGGGGTTGAATTCAAGGACTCTACGGGCCGGAGCATCATTTTCCATTCGCTCCTCATGGCCCAACCATCTAAGTCGTTGGAAATTAACTTTTCTGGCTACGTCAGTGTCGCTCATCAGCACGTACGGTTGAATCTTCGTCTCTATTACTCATTTATGTGGACGTGACAAAAAATCGCTTGCGAGCACGTCGCCTTTCATAAAACCTTTTTTGTACATCAAATGCATCCGTGAGAAGACACTGTGAGTGCTTTAGGAAGGAGGAAAAGTGTTGAAAAGGAGGCGCCCCGCCGGTGTACATTGGTCATTGCAATGATTTGGAAAAATTGAGTTTGGAAGGGAGTTCCACATTCGCGTAGCACGGCTAAAGAACGATTCTCAATACTTGAGACTACGTCCGAGGTTGGACTCGAGGGTAAACTGATAGCATTCCTAGAAGCGCGAGTATCACGGGTGGATTGTTTAAGGGGAGGAATACAACTGGCTATTTCACTAAGTGCTCTGTAACAATAGAACAGGGAGAGACACGAAATGTTACGACCGACGCACGGTGGTCTAACGAGATGAAGGAGCTGGTTATGTCTCTGTCAATAACCATTCTTACATTCTTAGGGCTCTTTTTTGTATACCGTCCAAAGACTTAAGTATGTAGCTGGAGCACCAGCCCAGAGATGAGAATTCTACTCAAGATTTTGATGGATATAAGTCTTCTAGATAAGACTAGGGAGAAATATTTCTTGCACCGATTTAAGAAACCCAAACATCTTGCGGCATTTTTGGCGACATCGCATATGTGCTCGTTCCACAAGAAGTAGTAAGTGATGCCACTAACATAACAGCAATAGTTGCACCTATATGGTCTCTCTTCCATTTTGTACGGATCCCCGGTGTGAGAGTATTTTTTCCATGGAGCTGTTGAAAAGTCCTTCGAAGTATCCCAATAAGTAGGAAATGTATGTACAAGAGCCTGCGATGAGGATATTTTAATTTGAGCTTCCGATACTTAACTTAAACGATTCGAACGAAAATTTAGATCAAAACTATACCCACCTACTGCAATACCTTCAGTAAATTTTCCTCCTTACCTTCTCTCATCCTCATATTGCCTTTACAGAAATATATCTACTAATTCCAATTTTGCCATCGTCGTCGCATCGGCATTGTCATATCACATCCTCATCGTAAAGTCGAGTCGATGAATAATTTCCAGTAATTTGTCATTATAATAATCTGACATCGAATAACGCGTGTGTGCATAAAATTCTTATCTCCAATTCACTCAGCAAATACCCCCGAAGTCGATTTCACCAAAGGGACTGACTTTAACTCACGAGAGTAATAGAGACAGCTACAGACTCATATCAAACTCCTAAATGGCAGTATAATGACTGTAAGAATTTCTTCAAAAGAAAAAAAAACCTATCGCTCATTTAACCAGTTAAAAATAATCATCCACCAACCGGAGTTTCTCCGCTTACAGAACAAAAGGAGCAACCAGATTCCAGTATCTGGGTATTGCATAATGCCAGCCGAAAAGTCTCGATTCAACAAACCATCGTAAAGCCCTGGAAGGTATCATCAAAAACGACAAAAAAAAACCCAAACCCAACGATATCTCAACAATTTGGACGATGGCGCCCGGGCTGGGCTAGATGGATAGGAATCCAGAAATGGCTTAGGGCGATTTTGAAAACGAAAACCGATCCGAAATTTGTGAACCTCCCTAAGTAACTCATCCTGTCGTCTGTTTGTTGGTCGTAAATGAAAGGGGTTTGAAAGTCATTAATGCACTGTCTCACCCGCAACGAGTTGCTATTGTTTCTGCATGTACAGATACAGCCTCCCACTCTTCTCATTTTAAAAGCGATACTGAGTATATTGAGGCGATGACGACGACAACAACAAAAACGGCCCAGAGAAGATTGTATATCTTTTTCGGGTTCTGATGTATTCCTGAAATGGGGTGATTAATGGCTTGAAAACATTTACACAACCACTGATGCTGTACACACAGCACACTTTTGCCACCCGACCAACCATATCGTATCGTGTATGGGTATCGTCGACATTGTTGTCCTCGTCCGTTTCCATTGGAACAAATTGAGAAGGGTTTTCTTTTCCTCTTCATCCGGCTAGCCCAGGACCAAAATCAGAGCTTGATCTAGGTATGATTCTCCAACCCCCATGAAATAGAAAAAGGAATTGTTTGCTATATTTCGAAAGATTGGCTATTCCAACTTCAACTTGTGCTGCGGCCACAGCAGATGCCGGCATTATATCCATTTGTGGATAACGCCTTCGGCAGGAACACAGCTAACTACACACAACACAATCAGTTGCAGCAGCTGCTTGAATATTGGTTGGCGCTCAAAATTGCTCTGGTCGGTATTAGTTTGTCGGCGTCCTAGGAAACTGTAGACCCACATGGAAGCAGTCAGTTTTTTTTTTCAAGTTGTGGCTTTATGACTAGAAATCCTTTCAGCTCTGTTCGACGATCAATGAATACCACAAAAATTTGCACCAAATGCTGCGTGTTTGTTGTAGCAACTTTTGAAGAGTAACCGCATGAATGAGGTCCTTTGCACTATTGCGGTATTGTTGCCTTCATTACAGAAGCATGTTGATGATGCTTTTTATTAGTAAAAACGGTGAGAACATTTCTAAGAAACTAATTAAAAGTCTGTTCTTCGACTGTAGACTCCACCGCTAACAAAAAACATATTTGACCTTGTTTTCAGTGCCAACATCTTCTGCCAATTCTGGAGGTGGTATTGAACTGTTAAATCGTGTAACATCCAAACAAGTAGATGGAGCATCGAGCATAAATAAATCAACTAATACCTGTTCGTTGAGGAAGCTCAAGTTCTGTAGAAAATATCGCCGAAAAGATCTCGGCCTTTCGACATCTACTACTTATCATGGACATAAAAAAAGCGTTTGAAAACGAAAAATCATTTATTTATCAAAATAACGCATATTTTTTACAGTAGTAAGAATTGGAACTTTTTTGCTTTAATATACCATACGAATTAAATTCTAAAACTTCCATCACACATTCCCCGCAATGCAATTCGGTCGACTTTGAAACATGTTGTATCTGGGAGGTCATCTATCACTTTCAAGTATTTCACAATTTGCAATTGTTTTGGAGTCAATTGACTTCTTAAATAGTCTTTTAACCTATTTTCAAAATCAATTACATCAACTGCGCTATTTTTCACAGCCACAAACATTGTTCCATAATCTTCATTGTGATTCTCTTTACTAGGTCTTCCGATTAGCGCCGACGAACGTACACCATCGAACTTTTCGACAATAGCTTCTATTACATTTGGCATGAGTATCTTGCCATCAGCATACCTCAAGACGTATTTTTCTCGGGTGTAGACAATCAATAGATTGTTGGAATCCATCATTCCCAAATCGTCAGTCTTCATCCAACCACCTTCGACAAAAGTCTCTTTGTTGGCCTTTTCATTTTTCAAATATCCCAGAAACGGAGCTGATGTCTTCAAACAAATTCGACCAATCTCATTTGGACCGAGAGAATTACCATCTCTGTCAATTATTTTGACCATCATGCCGTCTCTCAAGATGCCTCCATTTACATTTTTCCTGTTGCCAAATTCAGACGACGCAACTACACCTCCAATATCAGTCATACCGTAACATCTCCCGAAAATGCATTTTGGAGTTATCTTCGCAAAATAAAATTTAAAAGCATCTGAAATGCTTTCACCCGTAATCGAAACCAATTTCAGAGTGCTCAAAGTCATTGGATTTTGAGAAATTTCAGCAGCCTCTAACACAAGCCTGTAAAGTCTCGGAACTTCAAAATAATGCGTGACTTTTCGGGTGTCGATTATATCGCAAACCATTTTCCCTGTCAATTCGGCGGGTGGTTTCGAACTGTAAACTCGCTTGACATCTAAAAACGCCGGTTGCAACATGACGCCCACTTGGCATAACCAACGAATTTCACTTATAATCATAATCACACTGCCTGGCTCCGAACGCAGTATACTGAAGAGACTTTGTTTCATTATGTCATGAGAGTTAATTATGAGTTTTGGCAGCCCCGTTGTTCCCGATGTGAAGCCTATTAAAGCTGGTTGAGTTTTTGGATCCCCAATGCTGGGTATTTCAAAGTTCTCTATATCCACAGCTGGTCTGAAAAGCAATTCTTCAACCGACTTCTGTTGCCCATTGCTCGTCCCGTCCAAGCTTAAGAGATGTTTAAGTTTAGATAGATCGAGAAGTTTGAGAGCGTTGAAAACCATTGGCTTGAATTTTTCTTCATAAATTATTACTGTTGGATCAAGATCTTTCAAATACTTGGGTACATATTCTAGAACATAAGAAAATGATATCGCACTTCTGAGATTTTATAAATTGAATGTTATTACCTTGTTCGAGATAAGTTTCAAAGAAACACACCGGAGCCCCAATTGTGTAGCAAGCAAATGTAAGCGGTGTAATTTTAAGGTTCAACATTGTAAAAACCACAACGGTGTCATTTTTTTGCACGCCGAGGTTCAGTAAGTTTTGTGCGACGGTTATTGTCTGGTCATGGATTTCCTTGACAGTAACGTGGGTATTACTTTCATGGAGAACTTCGTACACTTTGTCGGGATTTTTCTTCTTGAGATTACGCAGAATATCCTCACCAAGGCCCAAAGCACTTCCAACAAAATCGGGTGCTCGCCAAAATTTCTCCGATTCAACATACACTGTTTTACTCATAGTTCTATAAATCTGTACCTTAAGGGAACTGTTTACTTTTTTTTTACGTCTAATGGCGAAATAGATGTTCTATTTATATTGATTGATCGATGCGGATGCATTTTTTATTTTCATAGTTCAATTCGATAGGATCGAAAATTGCCAATTCAGCAAAATTATTAAGTAATTGAGTCTAACTTAATTGCACAATTAATTTGAACCTTTTAAGTATTTACGTTCCTATATAATTATAAGAGGCTTAATTCTTAGGTGCATCACAACGATGTATATTTTTTTGCACGCCGAGGTTCTGTAAATTTTATGCAACGGTTATTGTCTGGTCATGACTTTCCTTGACAGTGACTTGGGTGTTGCTGTCATGGATAACAGTTCGTCGGGATTAGTCTTCTTGACTCCCTTGGACTCTTGGACATATAGTTGTTCCTATCGGGACTTAACAACTTCTTATCTAATTCTTGAACGCAAAAACTCAACTTTTTAAACACGTCCGAAATTAGGTTTCACTGACCGCAACTGTAAGGGCACTTAAACTTAACTTTCTCCAAGAAGAGAGAAGGAGTCTGCTCTCCATGAACCTACAGCCATAGAGGGAGAATTGGCATTAGTGATCAAGCCGCCGAACGAAGCACACATCCGATATCTTGCCAATATTCCATTGTGTTGTATTACTGAATTAGGTACGTGTTATTTTCCAAAAACTATTGATGAATATTATTTTGTGTCCATTAAATAAAAGTACCTATTATTTTATCAAATTTGTAAAAGTTGTAATTCTTGCCTTATTAGTGAGACAATAGCAAGTTTTGTGCAAAAATTTGAGTCAACGTTATTGTCATCTGATGTTGCCGTGTCAGTGGAACAACGAGTTTAAAGAGCCAGAGTCCCGCCACCGCCGATCAGGTGTCTGCCTAACGATTTGAATCAGTTAATTCCACTGTGTTGCTAAGACTCTGACATTACTCAGACCATTACGGTGTATTTTTCGTAAGGATCTTGGCTTAATACAAGATCCAACTGACTCAAGAATTGAAGCCGACGCGGACCATTTGAAGCGACGTACGTTCTCTGATTGGGCTCTGGAGAAGATGCGCAAAGATGATGAATTTTATCGCTAAATCATCTTCAGTGACGAATCTCATTTTTTTGCTCAATAGATTCGTCAATAGGAATAGGTGCGTCAAATAGTAGATGAGGACCCAACCGTCCTCAACAACTTCTGTCTACCAAGTCCTAATCTCACCTCCACGTGGTGACCAAGGGTGTTTGGTATCCCAGCTGGAAATAGGGTGAAAACCGCTGTGGAAGGCTGTTGGAGACAGCTAACGAGAGAGGTCGGGTAGAGTGTTTTCCACTGAGGCTTACTTACTTACTTAACCGGCTCACAATCCATGCATGAAGGATCTCAGCCTGAGATACTGCAGCCATCCATCGAGAACGGTCCCTCGCATGCACTCTCCAATCGCCGAAACCAAGCGCTCTGGCATCGGCAGGTACTTGGTCCCTGTACCGTAGTTTCGGACTTCCTTGTCGTCTCGAACCTGAGGTCCGCGATGAGAAGACTTTCTTGGCTGGAGCGTTTTCGTCCATTCGCTGAGCCAATGTAGTCGTCTTTTGTTGGCTTTCTGAACTACATCCACATCTTGGTACAGCTCGTACAGTTCGCGGTAGTGTGAATATTTGGTCTTTCGTTGTTCTTCCTGGCCTTAAGCCCCACTGGTACGTGCCGATTATTGTGTTGCAGAGCTGTTTAAGACGCTCACACGGTTTGTTGGAGAGGATTTTGTATGCAACATTGAGCAGGGATATTTTAGGTTTAAAAATTCATTTATTTCTTATAATAAGTATAGATAACAGCAAATTCAATATGAGTTCAGTGCAAATATAAATTTTAAGATATAAGTAGTGGCATTAATGTTAGAAAAAAAAACAGTTGGTATTAAATGCCACTTCAAGATTTAACAAAACTTCAAAAATAATATAAATTGGGTGGGGTGACCCTTAATTTTAAACTTCAAGTATAGGTATGTACAATTGGAAAAATAAAGCAAAGAGAATCACAATAAAAAAAATTATAAGCAAGGTGTCAGAAAATATTAATTAAGGTAGGTATAACAAAGATAACGACCAGATACAAAAATTTCAACAAATTAGCAAAACCAATTCTCAAAAAATCACCAGAAATTTTTTCCAAATCCCCGAAATCAGATTGAAACAACCAACTCTAAAGATGTTTCTAAAAAAGATTTGGTAAAATAAGTGACCTTAACATACAAGGTAAGTTTATTAAATAATATTATAGGAATTTTGTAGTGACCTCTCCAAATCGTATATATATATTTACACTTTATTGACCTGGAGCCTGCTTAAAAGTGTTTCATATATATATTTATTAAATAATCTTGAAGAAGCAACTGTGTAAAAGTTTCGAAAAGAAGTCGTCCGGAAGTTAGGAATAGGTACAAGATATTGCAAGTTATTACGCAGGTTATGGCTGTCTAAAACTCTGAAATTTAGATTTCCTGAGCGCAAAAAAGAAGTTTTAAGGACTTTGAAACAATAAAGGTGACGAATTGGAAGAATTTTTAGTCTTACAAATTATGGAAAACTGTGATGCAGTCGTCGTTTTCTGCTTATTATTCTAATAACACACTTTTGGAGAGAAAGAATTGGTTTAACTTTGCATAAGTGCGTTCCGCCCCTACACGCAATTCCATATTATAATTTAGAGTGGAAAATCCTATAATAAATTTTTTTTAAGAAGGTCGGGTGAGCAAACTTTTTGGAGATAGAAGAAGTGCCTGAGTGTTGTACAAAAATACTTTTTTAAATTCTCAGTTTGATTACTAAAGGTCATCTTCGAATCGATTTGCAATCCTAGATATTGAAAAACATCCACTTTTTCAATTTGGAAACAAAGATCACTACAGAATAGGTGTCACAGTAAGTGATCGTGCTTGTATCAGAAGAGCAAGAGCAACTATCTATTTAGTTTAAATTTCTTGCACTCAGGTTCATGAAAAAAGATTTCCGGTTCGAAAAAATTCTGAGAAGAAATGCTGAACAACATAATTTTCGTCTTAGAGCTTATTACTTATTTATGTTCGGCAAACCACGACCTAAAAAGATTCAAATCATAATTTATATCAGCAACAAGATCAAGGGGACTAACAGCACCATAGGCACAACCAACATCATCTGCAAAAGTGGTAATTTTCGACTTGAATGGTAATTTAAATAAAGAGTTAATGTAAATTAAGAACAATATTGGACCAAGCACTGAGAAATTTGAAGCCACTTCTTGTATTGTTAATTTTTACTCGTAATGATCTATTAACAAGGTAGGATCTAAACCAATCTCTCATAAAGCTTCGATTACCACCATTTTCCCATTTAGGAAACATGATTTCGTGATCAACCATATCAAAAGCTTTAATGATATCGACAAACAGGCCAGCTGAAAACGTTTTACTATCAAGGTTAATGAAAATATCGGAGCAAAATTTTAGAATAGCGTCTTCCGTGAAACCCAAATTGAAGGGAACTAAAAAAGTTGTTTTTATGTAAGAATTCAATTAATCTGTTTTTGATACTTTTTTTCAAAAGTCTTACTTACAGAAGATAGAATAGAAATTGGTCTATAATTGTTCACTTCTTTCGCTGATCCTTTTTTAAAAATAGGAACAACATCTGCACACTTCAACGCATCTGGAAATTTTCCTGAAAAGAGGCTTTGGTTAAATAAATAAGCCAAAACATCAACTAAGAAACAAGCTATAGTTTAAAGCCTATTATTTGAGATACCATCAGCTCCACAAATCTTCGAATTTTTGAGCGAACCAATACTTGTCAAAAGTTCAAATGCAGTTATGGGTTCGAAAAAAAAGTGTTTTGGTTTAAAACATCACCACAAATAATGGAAGAGCTACAGGGTGCACAGGTGGGACAAAAAGAAGATTGCAAGGAGACTGAAACATTAGCAAAGTAATCAATGAATTTATTAGCAATAGCTAAAGTCTTATTATTAGACAACTATTCATCTTCATCAATTTTTATGTTAAAATCCTTATTGTTAGAATTAGGTTTATTAAGAAGACTGTTTACCATTTTCCATTCATTGTTAATATCACCTTTAGCTAGCTCAAATTGATTTCCATAGTATCGGTCTCTACACAATGGAACTTCTTTTCTAAGTTTAGAGCACATATCTTTATAACGCTTCGTTAAATTACGGTTTAGAGGATAAATAAAATCCTATCCAACGTACTTTGTGACCGTTCTGCAACAAAATAATCGGCACGTACCGGTCGGTGGGCTGTAGGGTCAATGTCAACACTGTTCTGCCAATTCGGCAGGTGGTATTGAACTATTCAATCGTGTAACATCCAAAAAAGTAGATGGTGTTGGCTACGTCTTCTAGGTAACGATATTTTATTCAGACAGAAAAACTAGAAGAAAAATTTTCTGATTTCCAATAAACTGATAAAGTGATTATAATTTAATATTTAATATAGAGTGATAAGAACAAAGTGTTGTCACTTAACCAATGTAATATTTAACACTCTTCCTCATTCGTTTAGAGACCACACTTAGTTCTAAGTTGTTTAATTCGCACAGCTCCCAGTGGTTTGGTCAACATAATCTGCAAGCATGTCTTCTGTTGGACAGTTCGGACACTTAACAAAATTCTTGTCCACGTAGTCTTTTACAAGATAAAATTTGGTGTCAATATAGGTACTTGAATCGGTTGCTTAATTTTTCTTAACCTATAAGCTTGAGACAGCTCTGATTATCTTCGTATTGTTTGTAACATAATCGGACGTGTCAGACGTGTTTGTTAAGTCGCTCTTGTGTTTTTTTTGATAAAAATAACTAAAGTTATTAAACAATAATTTATTCGTTAAAATGGAAAGATGTGCTTCTTGCCTTACTTTTATTAAAGGTGACTCTTTAAAGTGTTATGGAAATTGTGGCAAAAGTTTTCATAAACTATGTGCAAAGATCACTGACGATCTATTCGCCATGATTAAGAACAATAAAAACCAAAAGTTTCACTGTGACATTTGCTCGGATAGTAATAGTGCCTTAAATAAAAAAAATAATTGAAATGTCTAATGCGCTACTTGATCTAAAAAATTCTTTTGAAGTGTTAAGCTCCCAATTTAGTGCATTTTCAATCAATTTAGCAGCCTTTCATAAACCTTTGGCTCAAACTAAACCTCCTAACCTCAACTGTGACTTGCCGCGCGCCAATTCTGATACTTCTTCTGCCCCCTCTCTACAAATTGATCGTCCCCAAAGTAAAAATAATAATAATAACATCTCTAATCGAAGTAGTTCCACTCGCTCTATTATTGGGACTGGTGATCACAATATTAATCCTAGTGTCATAATTGTAAATGATGATAAAAAGTGGTTTCATTTATCTAAATTTGCTTATGATAACTCTGAAAATGACATAAAATTATTTGTTAGTGAAAGAACTGGAATAGACAGTAATGACATTTCTTGCTTTTAACTTCTTAAGAAGTCGGAGAGTAATTATTCTCATTGGAAGTTTGTAAATTTTAAAGTCGGTATACCTGCACTGTTATCTGAAAAAATGCTCTCGCCAGAAATTTGGCCACCTGGAATGCGAGTTAAATATTTCTCATTCTCTTCAAAAAACTGGAAGTCAAAAAACCTGTACTTGCAAAATTAGAGTATGCCGCCGTCGTCGCCGTCGTCGTAAATGTGCCATCAACAAGTGTTCAATCTCATCAAAAATCTCTCTGCACAAGTAATGAGAAAAGCGATAGTGAAGTTCCACCTACAGACCATTTCTACAATTCAAACTCTTCAACAGTTTTCCACTCTTCTAAAGCTCTGAGTTCTCTTAAGACTTCCAAAGTTCCTGTCGCTCGCAATGTTGATAAAATCAATATATATTATCAGAATATGGGAGGCTTTTGCTCTAAGCTAGGTGATCTTTATTTATCTATTGATGCATGTGATTATGATATCATTGCATTTACTGAGACGTGGATGCATGAACATAAATAATGACCGAGGAATCGTTTGACGTTTCTCGCTTTTCTGTATTTCGTGTGGACCGGTTTGATGTGGATAAAAAGCGAGGTGGAGGAATACTTGTTGCTGTTCGTCGTAATTTGATTGCTTTTGCTGTTGACATCGATTTAAAATTTATAGAATCAAAATTAAATATAGAACAACTTTGTGTAAGGATTCAGTTTAATGATGTTTTGAATGATGATTTTTTGATCTTCCTCAGCTACATTCCACCTGGTAGCTGTCTTGCTCTTTATGAAAAGCATTTAATTAACATCGATAATGTCTTAAATAGCTTTAAAACTGATAAAAATGTAACATTTGTGTACTTGGAGATTTCAATCTTAGCGCATTAAACTGGGTTCTTATTAATGAATTTAAAATGCTCCCATTGAATATATCATCAGATATCGAAACTTGTGTAATTGATTTTTTATTTTCTTTAAATTTAGTACAAATAAATAATAGTTTTAATTCTTTGAACAGGTTACTTGATCTTATTTTTGTTTCAGAAAATGTAAATGTTGTTTTTGATAAATGTTTGCCTTTTTTAAAAAATTCAGTTCATCATCTCGCTTCAAGCCTAACAATCAAATTTTATAATTTTAATAATATCAATTCATATGTAAATAATAATAATCTTGTTTATAAATTTAGTGAATACTATATGAATGAACTTAATTTAGCTTTTGATAATGTAAATTGGATCAATGAACTTCAGGATCTATCAGTAGCTGAGATGTTTTCGAAGTTTTCATCAATTTTCAAGTTTAAAGTTAACCAAATTGTTCCCCTTGTGTGTAAAAAAGTTAATGCCCACCCCCCTTGGTATAACACTCGTCTCGTTAATTTAAAAAATGCTAAAACTAAAGCACATAAGCATTTCAAAAAGGTGCAGACGGCAGAGAACTATGCTGTTTTCAGTAGATTGCGTAAAGAGTTTACTTTTCTTTCTAAATGTTTGTACACATCGCATATTCAATCTTTAGAGCGTTATCTCAAAAACAATCCGAAATTATTTTGGAAATTTGTGAATTCAAAACGGAAAAGCATTGGCTTTCCAACAACAATGAAATATTGTGACCGCGTATCTTCCGATCCAAAAGAAATCGTGGACATGTTTGCAGACTTTTTTCAAAGCATTTATAATTCATCGAATCCTGTTCTTGCAACTCATGAAGCTTATTTTTCGTCATTGGATTCTTTAACTTACTGTAGTTTGATTCAATTTTCTTCGGAAGACGTTTTTCATTCACTAGCGAGTCTCGTGCCTTCTGCTTCTCCTGATTTTTTAGGTTTTTACCCTAATGTCTTAAAATTTTGTGCTTCGTCACTTTGTTATCCACTTCATGTTTTATTTAACAAATCCATATCTTCGGGTGTTTTTCTTGAAGAATGGAAAATTTCATGTATTAATCCTATCTTTAAAAATGGTAAAAAAGATATTATTTCGAATTACAGACCGATTTCCAAGCTCTCAGTCATTCCTAAGCTTTTGGATGAATTAGTTAAGGACAAAGTTACTAAACTTGTTAGGTTTAGAATTAATGACAGTCAACATGGTTTTTTGAAGGGAAGATCAACTTGTACAAATTTAGTTGAATTTACTAACTTTTGTATAAATTCTATAGAACAGCACAAGCAAGTTCATGTTGTGTATACCGATTTCGTCAAAGCATTTAGTAGGGTCAATATCAGAGTGTTATTAAAAAAACTGTTTTCCCTTGGATTTTTCGGTAATATGCTTAAGTGGTTTGACTCTTACTTATTCGGGCGGAAGCAGTTTGTCTCCATTGGTGAAGTTTTCTCAAATCCTATAATGGCTAGTTCGGGTGTTCCTGAGGGAAGCCATTTGGGTCCCGTCCTGTTTTTGCTTCTTGTTAATGATTTGCCTAATATTCTGAGTTTCTGTAACTGTCTTATGTTTGCGGATGATGTCAAGTTCTATGCTGTGGTGTCAAATATACATGATTGTTCTCGTTTTCAAAATGATCTTAATCAATTTTCAAAGTGGTGTTTTTTAAATGATTTGGAGTTAAATATTAATAAGTGTACCTGCATGCCTTATTATAGAACACTTTTTCATATGATTCCATCATATAGTTTATTGAATAGACCTTTGCTTGTCGTTAACGAGTTTGAAGATTTAGGGGTGATTTTTGATGGTTTATTGTCTTTTGACTCCCACATAAATTCCTTAATGTCGAGAGCCAACTCAGCACTTGGATTTCTCAAAAGAAATTCTTCTGAATTTAAGGACCCTTACACTTTAAAATCTTTATTCTGCTCATTGGTCCGCTCTATGCTGGAATACTGTTGCATTATATGGAACCCTACAACAGCTAAGAACATCAACTGAATCGAAAAAATTCAAAAAAAAATTTTGCGTTTCGCTCTTCGTCATTTTTTTGAAAGCAACAATAATAATGGTCGGCAATCATATGCCTCGAATCTCGAAATGCTTATTGCTTGGTCTACAATCACTTGAAGTTAGACGGAAAATGTTCAGTGCTATGTTTGTTCGAGACGTATTGTGTTCTACTATTGACTGTGGCAAATTGCTTTCCCAATTTAATTTGTATGTTCCTCAGCGATTATTACGGCCAAGAACATTTTTATGGGAACCTACTCATAGAACTTCCTACGGTTTACGTGATCCAATTTCAAGTTGCATCAAGTTATTTAATTTAATATATGATGAAAATGTCGATTTAATTATGTCTAGAGAAAATTTCAAATTTAATTTAAATATTGCTTTAAGTCATTTATAACATTGTACTTAGTTTTAAGCCCATAATCTGTTGATTAATATCGTAGATGAATAAATAAATAAATAAAATAAATAAATAAATACAGTGTTTTTGATCCCCTCCGTCATTTTCCAAAAGTGCCTTCGAATTGTTGAAGTTGAATCTAAGCCTCAATTGGTATAGATTTCCAGTTAAGTCAGCTACTGCTACCTCTTGTCCTTTTTCCTATTTCCTATTTGCGAAACTGACCGCTAATCCTTTGTCTGTTATTCTTTTCACAGATAATAAACTGCCTTGAAGATCAAGGATATATAGAACATCTTCGATTCGAATTGTTGCTTCCTCGTTATTGCATTTCAATACTTCTTGTAAGCTTCAAGTATTGAATTATTTTCCTTTCGGAATAATTTCTTCACCATTTGCCTATCACCTTCTCATTATGACTTGAGTCCATGCTTGTGAATTGTTAAGGTTGTTGGTTATGTATGTTCAAACATGAACATACACTACACGTATCTATAAATAACCCAATGTGTAAGATAAGAAAAATCAACCTCAGCATACACTGACGGTTAGGTATAGACGTCCAATATAACGAATGCCCGATATAGCGAATTTGCGATATAACGAACGCTTTTGAAATTTACATTAACATCTCTAAATAACGAACGATGATAAAAATTTGCTATCCGATATAACGAACGCGTATATATATTGCCTTAAAATGATTTTTTTTCTTGCCATTGTGATCTGTGCATATATTTTTATGTCAACACATAAGTTTATTCTCGTACATATGTATGTATGTGCGCCAAAGGTTCAAAACTGTAACAAGCTTTCTGTTTTTCGTTTAGTCTTCGCATCGCCTACTAAAACATTTTTGTTAGAATTCTTATTTTTTGGTTTGTCTATCGCTATGCAGTTTTGAATTTTATGTACGGTCTTACACACACATATTCAATGACACGACGGCAAGATAATGTTAGCAGTTAAATAGTGTTTTTGTTGTTTATAGTCTCGTCTGGTTGAAACGCTCCGTAATAATTTTGTAGATTTAGTTTTGTGTACAAAATATTAAAATGAATAAAAAATCTCAACGTACTCGGCTTTCATTAAAGGACAAAGTCAAAATTTTGATGAGTGCAACAAAGGCGTTTCACTTAGGCCAACCACAAACCGAAGCGGACAAAACGTTCGCTTGTCGCAAGACAAAATGTCGTGTCGTAATCCACCCCACACCGAGGACGACACGGACAAAACATTTTGTCGTTGTCGCACTCGGTGTGTTTTGCCAGCGGACAAACAAAGAAAACATCCACACAAAAATCCACACAAAAGAAATCTCTACACTTTTCTTAATTCTTCTTTTTCTTAATTCTTTTCACCATTACAATAACATCCATACCAAATTGAACAAAATATACAACAAGAAATATAGCAATAAAATGCAAATCCAATTATGAGCAACCGACATGTCCGTTTGTCGAAATCTGTTTGTTTGTCTTGTTCGCTTTGGTGTGTGGTTCTTCATAAGACGGTGTGTACTTTCAGGCCTCGACATTTTGTCCGGGACATTTTGTCTTCTTTGGTGTGGTTTGCTCCTATACAACCCCATGTATTTACTGCAACCGACGCACAGTGCGTCGACCAGTGGACAAAAATCAAAAAACTAAATATGCGTTTGAGATCTACAATGCTGTGGAGTCTATCAAAAATATGTTTAGCAACTGTAATTTATTATTTTCAATTGTTGTTTTTTTCTTCTGCATTGATTAGCGGGATTTTTATATGCAGAAAAAGAACTTTTATTTTTTTTCTTAGTTTTGATTTCGATTTTCATATGCAACTATTGATCTCGTTCAAGAAAGTGTTTCTAGTTATAAATTTTTTTTCTCTTGAATATTAATTATGGATATATAAAGAGGTGATACAAACGTTTTTTGGTTTATTTTTATGTGATATTACTTTTATAATTAATTTATTTAAAAGTGCTATTTTTTGAGGCACATAAATTTAAATAAGTTGAGTTTAAAAAAAATATATCAAAGTATATCTGAATTTTAAGTCTTTTTGTTATCCCCTGCTATTATTTTATTTAAAAACAAAGAGTTCCATTGCTAATTTTTGCAAACTTTCGAAATATTTCGTTTTTTGTAGGACAAGTGCAAGTCATAAAAAATGAAGTTATTTATGAAAAATGGTTTCTTTCGATAAAAAATCGATAATTAAGGATGTCTTAATTTTTGTTATAGCTTATTAAAATATAAATAACTGTCCATTTAAAATAAAAAGTGATTTTGAATCGAAAATTAAATATTTGACTTAAGCTTAGAACGACAATGTTCAAAGACCCATAGTCTTTCAGATAAGCCCTACGAGGCTTGACTTAAAAATAATTTTACACTTCCCGATAGCATTTAACATAATTTTCTTACTGTACCGCCTTTTTATGGACCAGAAACTTCATTTTTAGACGCGCCAAAAAAGACGGAAAAAGAAGAGTTGCGAATCTTTCAACTCCAAACTGAAGAAATGAGGTTTCCTTTTTCATTTTTGGCGTCAATTTTTTTGTTTTTTAAAGATGTTACCAAAAATATCACAAATCTGTCTGTATCCCATATCCCTGTTTCCAAAATATTCATATTAACATCCAAGCGGTTCATAAGAAATAAACAATTTTAAAAGTGGGCGTGGCAGTGGGCGGATTGAGTCCATATTTTTTTGTATTAATAACCTTATCTAGAAAATTAAACTCCTTAAATTTCATTCAATTCCTGCCAGTCGTTCTCAAGATATCAAATGATATTCAAAAATGGGCGTGGCAGGGGGCGTTAATATTACCTGAAATTTCGTAAAACTTATTATTTAATTAATTAGCAACAATTATTTTGGCAAAATTTAACAAAGTTTTGTAAAATTGAATTTTGTCCACCATCTCCATACAATCGACGCACTGTGCGACGGACGGACACGACTTTTTGTCGTGTCGTGTCTTGTTCAGTGTGTGTTGCCTCGTAAGAGCAATGGACTTGTGTCCGCGACATTTTGTCGAAAGACAAAAAGTTCGTCTGTCCGCTTCGGTGTGTTTTTAGCCTTAAGGAAATTTCAATAAAATTCCGTGTGCCAAAATCAACAATATGTGGGATTAAGAAAAGTCGCACAAAAATCTTGAAGAACCTGAACTTGACACACAATGGCTCTCTACAACGTAAATCTATGCGAAAGGGAGAGTTTTCTAATATGGAAAATCGGCTGTACAAATGGTTTCTTAGACAAAGAGAGAAACACATTCCCATAAGTGGTGCTATACTAAAGGCTAAGGCTAGTGTTATTCATCAAAATTCTATATGGTGAAGAGAGTGGTGGATTCTGTGCTAGTGATGGATGGCTCACAAAGTTTAAGAAACGTTTCGGTGTCCGGATTCTCAAAGAATGCGGAGAAAAACTTTCATCACGCGTTGATCTCGTTGAGCCTTTCAAAAAAGATCTACACGATGTCATCAAACACAATGGACTCTCGATGGATATGATTTTTAATGCTGATGAGTCTGGGCTCTTTTGGAAGTTGTTGCCAGATTCTACTTATGTTCACGCTGGTGAAACTTCAGCACCAGGTCGAAAAACATCAAAAGAGCGTTTTACGTTTTTAGCTTGTGCAAACGCATCAGGATTGTTGAAGGTAAAGCCTTTGGTTGTTGGTAAGGCAAAAAAACCACGATCCTTCCTCAACAAAAGATTGCCCGTTGACTATGACTTTTCTAAGTCAGCTTGGATGACTGCAAGCATTTTTAAAAACTGGTTTGTGAACAACTTTGTACCACAGGTATGAATAATTTTTTTGCTAAAATTAAAAAAATTAAAAAAAAAATGTTGTAGGTGGAACGTCTGCTAATAACTTACCAAAAAAGGCTCTTTTGCTTCTGGATAACGCTCCAAGTCATCCACCGGCAGAAGAACTTATTCAAGAAACGGAAGATGGTCGAATTTGGGTAATGTTTATGCCACCCAATGTTACGCCGTTGATACAACCGATGGACCAGAACGCCATCCGGTTAACAAAGCTCCATTACCGCAATAGCTTACTGAGTGACATACAGCGTTCGAACTCTAGGGGCCCAGACATCACCACTGCTCTAAAGGAATTCAAACTCTTTGATGCCATTGTGCTTCTGGAACGAGCATGGAACAAACTTTCAAGTGAAATGCTTCATAAATGTTGGAGAAACATTTTAATTAATGATCCAGAAGATTTCGATGAGGAGGATGAAGTTCCACTCTCTTTTTTGGTGCAAGATGAAGAAGTGTTGACATTGCAAAATACTTTAAGGATGGTGAACTGCGTTTTCCCAGAGGTAAGTCACTTCGTTAAAACGCATCTGTTTCGGAAATGCATTTTTCTTTCTCTTCAGCGTCGTACTACCATCGCAGATATAGAAACTTGGAACAATATTGAAACTAATTTAGAAGAACAAGCTTATTGCAACACCGTTGAAGTCAGTTCTGAAAGTGAAGATGAGCAAGGTGATGGCAGCAATAATGTTGGAGATCCAATAAAACACGTTGACGCTGCCAGTTCTTTGTCGAATGTGTTACAATGGGGACAACAAGTTAATATTGATATGGCTGATATGTTCACTTTGAGGCGGCTTCAAGAAAAAGCTTTACAATTGAAATCTCAACTTGAAGTAAGACGAAGTCTAATAAGTGATTTCTTTTCTTCAAACTAATTTTCAAAATTTGTATACTATAATGGCAGTACCATTCAATTTATAATTATCAATAAAAACATATTAATAAATAAATTAATAAATCAACCACTTACTTAAATTTTTTTGAATGGAAAAGTCGATCGATATAACGAACGCTCTCGATATAGAGAATGACCTCGAACATTATATCATTCGTTATACTGGACGTCCACTGTATATAGATAAGTACAAGTAACATCTTTAAAACAACACAATATGTACAAATAGAGATAAGATAAGTCATTAAGAATAGTGATTAGATAAGACATGTAAATTGTATATAAAGAAGATAAATGGTAAAATAAATTTAGTATTCAACCAACTTACAGACGGGAGTTTTACTCAACATTTGGTCCTTCGAGTTATATTAAAAATTTTCCCCCACCAGTGGTAAGAGATTTTTAATAAAACGAACAAGTGAAACTAAGCGTTGTCAGAGCTAAAATACTGACAAGAAAAAAAAAAATAAAAAATACATACAGTGAAAATTAGCGTTATCAGAGCTACAAATACTGATAAGTGAAGATTAGCGTTGTCAGAGCTAAAATACTGACAGACAAAAAAAATTACATACAGTGAAATAGCGTTATCAGAGCTACAATACTGATTAGTGAAAATTTGCGTTATCAGAGCAAAAATACTGATAAGTGAAAAAGCGTTGTCAGAGCTTAAATACTGACAAGTGAAACAGTGAAAGTAAAAAAAACAAAAAACAAAACCAAATTCAACAATGTCTTCAGAACATCTTAAAATAATTGAAAAACAGGTTGAAATTTTAAAACAGCTTGAAAAATTATTAAAAGAATGTGAAAATGTAACGACACGGAGCAAAAGCCAAGAAATTCTTGTCATTGCTGAAAAAACTGTTCAAGCATTTAAAGAAAATGACAAGCTTCTTCTAAAGCTTGGGATGATCGATGTTCCCTATTTTACGGAACAATGGATGGCAGGAGCAGAGAACTACCTGCAAAAAATTCAAAGTTCGCTAAAAAACAAAGATCTAAACAGCCTACAACAAGGCATAAACGAAGCAGCGTTATCCAGCAAAGTAGCAGAAATAAAAACTGCTAGTCAACAGATAGTCCAAGGACTAGAACTACAGCAAAAACAAATGGATGAGATGATGAAAAAAACCATAGCAAATCATGAAACTCATATAGATGTACAGAAAATACATACTATAATAGAGAGCCTTAAAAAAACAATAGAAGATGCAAAATTAGAAGCCATTTCCTATCCTCATAACAAAAACATATGGATTGGAAAAGTAAAACGATGGAATGAACGAACAGCTCAACTAGCTGTCTAAGATGAATCCAGCACAAGAAGAGACGTCAGCGAAGACATCCAACAGATACAGCCTTGACGACGCAATGATGATTGGGCCTAGACTACAAAACAATATCTTTGACATCATCAAATGGAGGCAATGGAAATATGTCGTTACGGCAGACATCGAAAAAATGTACAGACAGATCAACTTAGCTGAAGAACATCAAGAATATCATCGGATAAAAAACAACAAGAGTAAAGTAAAGTTTATACGAAGCAGAGTAGCTAACATCAAGAGTCTAATGGATAATATGGAATGGATCCATATAAATTCGAAAGACAACCCAGCCGATGTTGCTTATCAAGATGATGAAGGAATCTTAAGAGTAGGTGGAAGGCTTAAGTTTGCAAACTTGCTTAAACTATCCAGTTTAATCATTAAAGAAGCACATGCAGCTACACTACATGGTGGAAATTCGGTGATGAAAGCCTATATTAAAAGAAGATACTACATAATTGGTATCAAAAAACTAATAAGAAGATGTTGTCGTAGTTGTCCGATTTGTATTCGGTACAACTGTAGCGGTGCGAACCAAATAATGGGAGATCTACCAAAGCAAAGAACAACAATTTCTCCACAATTTCAACATCTTGGGGGCGACTATGCTGGACCAATATTAATACGATCATCAAGAGGGCGAGGACTGAAAGCGTACAAGGGCTACATTGCAGTTTTTGTATGCATGGCTACTAAAGCCACTCATTTAGAACCAGTGAGTGACCTTACAGAAGAAAACATTCACCTTAAGGGCTTGGACTTTCACCACATAAGCGGCCACAGCGGATTAATATTAATATTGGTTTTTATGTAAGTAATTACATAATACGGGGCATAATATTCAGAAGAATAATTTCAACACTTTTGTTGGCCCGCAGAATGTTCAAACATGAACATACACTACACGTATCTATAAATAACCCAATGTGTAAGATAAGAAAAATCAACCTCAGCATACACTGACGGTTAGGTATATATAGATAAGTTCAAGTAACATCTTTAAAACAACACAATATGTACAAATAGAGATAAGATAAGTCATTAAGAATAGTGATTAGATAAGACATGTAAATTGTATATAAAGAAGATAAATGGTAAAATAAATTTAGTATTCAACCAACTTACAGACGGGAGTTTTACTCAACAATGTAAACTGTTGCACCAGAATCAATAACCCAACTATTATACATCCTGTCACTAACACAAAAACAGAATTCATTTGGAAGAAGTAACGGTGTTGACTTTTCGTTGTTTCTTAGAATTTTTCGACTGAATGCATTTGCGGCAACCTTTCTTCATATGACCCTTTTTACTACAAAAGAAACATTAAGTAGATTCGTTCTATAGATACCTTTAGTGCAGTATTAACATTCCCCTTATTTTGCCTGAAAACTCTTTGAGTCTAGATCCAAAGTTAATGCCGCTTTATCTCTGGTTTCAAGAGCTGTAACAAGCGTTTCGTATCACCTGGGCAGACTGCTTAAAACCATTGCAACAGTCCAACCTTCCGCCACTGATCTTCACCCAATGCTGCTAGTTTGTCGTAAAGTGTCGTCATAGTCTGAATGTGTTCCCCCATGCTTGAATCTTCCAATTTTAAGCAACATATTTTTCGCATGAGCTGTACCTACCTCATTGCTTAGTGTCGATTTTTCATGATGATGTCTAAGGTTGTCCCATGCAGCCTTTGCTGTTTCTGCCTTCCTGACATGATGAAGTTGGTTGTCCTCAACAAACAAGCCGATGAGTACTTTCGCATCGCAGTCCTTTTTGGTCCATTCTGCTGTTGGTGGTTCAGGTTTTGGATAAAGAACCAGTTCCCAACGGCCATCCTTTCTTAACAAAACCTCTAGCTTGTACTTCCAAATGTGGTAGTAATCTTGACCCAAGTTTGTTAATGAAGTCCTTAGACGTTCGGCCATTTTTACGTTGTTCTTAAGCTTCTAGAAATCTGGTCCCATATCCTGTTGTCTAATTAGATTATAAAGTTCCTTTATAAGTAAAACAACGTCTTCTAGGTAACGATTTTTTATTCAGACAGAAAAACTAAAGGGAACATTTTCTGATTTTCAATAAACTGATAAAGTGATTATAATTTAATATTTAATATAGAGTGATAAGAACAAAGTGTTGTCACTTAACGAACGCAATATTTAACAGATGGTGAATCGAGCATGTCGAAATCAATTATTAATATCTTCTTCGTTGAGGAAGCTCAAGATTTGTAAAAAAAAAAACGTCGCCGAAAAGACTACAATTTATCATGGAGATCGACAAGAAAGTGTTTGAAAACGAAAAATCATTTATTTTTTTAACAGTTAAACATAGTAAGGAGTACTAAGCATTAGAAATTCAACATACAACTGAAATTAAATTCTACTACTTCCATCACACATTCCCCGCAAAGCAATTCGGTCGACTTTGAAACATGTTGTATCTGGGAGGTCATCTATAATTTTCAAATATTTCACAATTTGCAACTGCTGTGGACTCAATTCTCTTCTTAAATAATCTTTCAACCTTTTTTCAAAATCTAAAACACCATCGAAGTTATTTTTCATAACCACAAAAATTGTTCCACAATCTTCATTGGGATTCTCCTTACCGGGTCTTCCGATTAGCGCCGACGAACGTACACCATCAAATTTTTCGACAATAGCTTCAATTTCACTTGGCATGAGTATCTTGCCATCAGCATACCTCAAGACGAATTTTTCTCGGGTGTAGATAATCAATAGATTGTCGGAATCCATCATTCCTAAATCGTCAGTCTTCAACCAACCACCTTCAACAAAAGTCTCTTTGTTGGCCTTTTCATTTTTCAAATATCCCAGAAACGGAGCTGACGTCTTCAGACAAATTCGACCCATCTCATTTGGACCAAGAGAATTACCATCTCTGTCAATTATTTTAACCATCATGCCGTCTCTCAAGATGCCTCCATTTACATTTTTCCTGTTGCTAAATTCCGACGACGCAACTACACCTCCAATATCAGTCATACCGTAACATCTCCCGAAAATGCATTTCGGAGTTATCTTTTCAAAATAAAATTTGAAAGCATCTGAAATGCTTTCACCCGCAAGCGAAACCAATTTCAGAGTGCTCAAAGTCATTGGGTTTTGAGAAATTTCAGCAGCTTCTAACACAAGCCTGTACATTTTTGGAACTTCAAAATAATGCGTGATTTTTTGGGTGTCGACTATCTCGCAAAGCATTTTCCCTGTCAATTCAGCGGGTGGGTTCGAACTGTAAACTCGCTTGACATCTAAAAACGCCGGTTGCAACATGGCGTCCACTTGGCATAGCCAACGAATTTCACTATTAATAATAATCACACTGCCTGGCTCCGAACGCAGTATACTGAAGAGACTTTGTTTCATTATGTCATGAGAGTTAATTATGAGTTTTGGCAGCCCCGTTGTTCCCGATGTGAAGCCTATTAAAGCTGGTTGAGTTTTTGGATCCCCAATGCTGGGTATTTCAAAGTTCTCTATATCCACAGCTGGTCTGAAAAGTGATTCTTCAACCGACTTCTGTTGCCCATTGCTCATACCATCCAAGCTTAAAAGATGTTTTAATTTAGAAAGCTCAAGATGTTTCAGAGCGTCGAAAACCATTGGCTTGAATTTTTCTTGATAAATTATTACTGTTGGATCAAGATCTTTCAAATACTGGGGTACATATTCTAGAAAATAAGAAAATGATATCGAACTTCTGAGATTGTAAATTCCATGTTTTTACCTTGTTCGAGATAAGTTTCAAAGAAACACACCGGAGCCCCAATTGTGAAGCAAGCAAATGTAAGGGGTGTTATTTTAAGGTTCAACATTGTAAAAATCACAACGGTGTCATTTTTTTGCACCCCGAGGTTCAGTAAGTTTTGTGCAACGGTTATTGTCTGGTCATGGATTTCCTTGACAGTAACGTGGGTATTACTCTGATGGAGTACTTCGAACACTTTGTCCGGATTTGTCTTCTTGAGATTACGCAAAATATCCTCACCAAGACCCAAAGAACTTCCAACGAAATCGGGTGCTCGCCAAAATTTCTCCGATTCAACATACACTGTTTTACTCATAGTTCTATTAATCTGTACCTTAGGGGAACTGTTTACTTTTTTTACGTCTAATGGCGAAAAACATCTATTTATATTGATTGATAGGATCGAAAATTGCTAATGGAGCCAAATTATTAAGTAATGGAGTCTAACTTAATTGCACAATTAATTTGAACCTTTTAAGTACCTATTTACTTTCCTATATAATTATAAGAGGCTTAATTCTTAGGTGCATCACAACGATGTATTTTTTTTTTGCACGCCGAGGTTCTGTAAGTTTTGTGCAACGGTTATTGTCTGGTCATGCCTTTCCTTGACAGTGACTTGGGTGTTGCTGTCATGGATAACAGTTCGTCGGGATTAGTCTTCTTGACTCCCTTGGACTCTTGGACATATAGTTGTTCCTATCGGGACTTAACAACTTCTTATCTAATTCTTGAACGCAAAAACTCAACTTTTTAAACACGTCCGAAATTAGGTTTCATTGACCGCAACTGTAAGGGCACTTAAACTTAACTTTCTCCAAGAAGAGAGAAGGAGTCTGCTCTCCATGAACCTACAGCCATAGAGGGAGAATTGGCATTAGTGATCAAGCCGCCGAACGAAGCACACATCCGATATCTTGCCAATATTCCATTGTGTTGTATTACTGAATTAGGTACGTGTTATTTTCCAAAAACTATTGATGAATATTATTTTGTGTCCATTAAATAAAAGTACCTATTATTTTATCAAATTTGTAAAAGTTGTAATTCTTGCCTTATTAGTGAGACAATAGCAAGTTTTGTGCAAAAATTTGAGTCAACGTTATTGTCATCTGATGTTGCCGTGTCAGTGGAACAACGAGTTTAAAGAGCCAGAGTCCCGCCACCGCCGATCAGGTGTCTGCCTAACGATTTGAATCAGTTAATTCCACTGTGTTGCTAAGACTCTGACATTACTCAGACCATTACGGTGTATTTTTCGTAAGGATCTTGGCTTAATACAAGATCCAACTGACTCAAGAATTGAAGCCGACGCGGACCATTTGAAGCGACGTACGTTCTCTGATTGGGCTCTGGAGAAGATGCGCAAAGATGATGAATTTTATCGCTAAATCATCTTCAGTGACGAATCTCATTTTTTTGCTCAATAGATTCGTCAATAGGAATAGGTGCGTCAAATAGTAGATGAGGACCCAACCGTCCTCAACAACTTCTGTCTACCAAGTCCTAATCTCACCTCCACGTGGTGACCAACGGGTGTTTGGTATCCCAGCTGGAAATAGGGTGAAAACCGCTGTGGAAGGCTGTTGGAGACAGCTAACGAGAGAGGTCGGGTAGAGTGTTTTCCACTGAGGCTTACTTACTTACTTAACCGGCTCACAATCCATGCATGAAGGATCTCAGCCTGAGATACTGCAGCCATCCATCGAGAACGGTCCCTCGCATGCACTCTCCAATCGCCGAAACCAAGCGCTCTGGCATCGGCAGGTACTTGGTCCCTGTACCGTAGTTTCGGACTTCCTTGTCGTCTCGAACCTGAGGTCCGCGATGAGAAGACTTTCTTGGCTGGAGCGTTTTCGTCCATTCGCTGAGCCAATGTAGTCGTCTTTTGTTGGCTTTCTGAACTACATCCACATCTTGGTACAGCTCGTACAGTTCGCGGTAGTGTGAATATTTGGTCTTTCGTTGTTCTTCCTGGCCTTAAGCCCCACTGGTACGTGCCGATTATTGTGTTGCAGAGCTGTTTAAGACGCTCACACGGTTTGTTGGAGAGGATTTTGTATGCAACATTGAGCAGGGATATTTTAGGTTTAAAAATTCATTTATTTCTTATAATAAGTATAGATAACAGCAAATTCAATATGAGTTCAGTGCAAATATAAATTTTAAGATATAAGTAGTGGCATTAATGTTAGAAAAAAAAACAGTTGGTATTAAATGCCACTTCAAGATTTAACAAAACTTCAAAAATATAAATTGGGTGGGGTGACCCTTAATTTTAAACTTCAAGTATAGGTATGTACAATTGGAAAAATAAAGCAAAGAGAATCACAATAAAAAAAATTATAAGCAAGGTGTCAGAAAATATTAATTAAGGTAGGTATAACAAAGATAACGACCAGATACAAAAATTTCAACAAATTAGCAAAACCAATTCTCAAAAAATCACCAGAAATTTTTTCCAAATCCCCGAAATCAGATTGAAACAACCAACTCTAAAGATGTTTCTAAAAAAGATTTGGTAAAATAAGTGACCTTAACATACAAGGTAAGTTTATTAAATAATATTATAGGAATTTTGTAGTGACCTCTCCAAATCGTATATATATATTTACACTTTATTGACCTGGAGCCTGCTTAAAAGTGTTTCATATATATATTTATTAAATAATCTTGAAGAAGCAACTGTGTAAAAGTTTCGAAAAGAAGTCGTCCGGAAGTTAGGAATAGGTACAAGATATTGCAAGTTATTACGCAGGTTATGGCTGTCTAAAACTCTGAAATTTAGATTTCCTGAGCGCAAAAAAGAAGTTTTAAGGACTTTGAAACAATAAAGGTGACGAATTGGAAGAATTTTTAGTCTTACAAATTATGGAAAACTGTGATGCAGTCGTCGTTTTCTGCTTATTATTCTAATAACACACTTTTGGAGAGAAAGAATTGGTTTAACTTTGCATAAGTGCGTTCCGCCCCTACACGCAATTCCATATTATAATTTAGAGTGGAAAATCCTATAATAAATTTTTTTTAAGAAGGTCGGGTGAGCAAACTTTTTGGAGATAGAAGAAGTGCCTGAGTGTTGTACAAAAATACTTTTTTAAATTCTCAGTTTGATTACTAAAGGTCATCTTCGAATCGATTTGCAATCCTAGATATTGAAAAACATCCACTTTTTCAATTTGAAAACAAATATAAATACAGAATAGGTGGTCACAGTAAGTGATCGTGCTTGTATCAGAAGAGCAAGAGCAACTATCTATTTAGATTCAATTTCTTGCACTCAGGTTCATGAAAAAAGATTTCCGGTTCGAAAAAATTCTGAGAAGAAAGGCTGAAGAACATAATTTTCGTCTTAGAGCTTATGTTCGGCAAACCACGACCTAAAAAGATTCAAATCATAATTTATATCAGCAAAAAGATCAAGGGGACTAACAGCACCATAGGCACAACCAACATCATCTGCAAAAGTGGTAATTTTCGACTTGAATGGTAATTTATGTTACAACTAACAATGCAGTATCACAGCCAATAATACCGAAGTGGGATCTACTTTACAATTACTTAATTTATATACATATGTTTTAATCGTTGAAATATTTGTGAGATCAAGTTTTTATAAATTTTCAATATACCTAAATAAAAACTTCATTTGAACAAGATCGTTTAGAGATAATGGCGCAAAATTATAGTCGGCTAATGAACAACTTTAGCGTGATACTAGCTTAAAATGACGTTTGAGTCATGATTGAAACGTCATTTTAAGCTAGTTTCACACTAAAGTTGTTCATTAGCCGACTATAATTTTGCGCCAATAATTCTAGAACAGGAAATAAATAAGAGGAAGAACAAAGGCTAAGCATAAACAAAGCGAACAAAGGCTATAGGCATAAACAAAGGTCCATCGAGCCGAATAACCAAAAATTTGAAGATGCTCAGAGCCTCAAAGCGGAAAATGGGAGACACATCTGGAGATGATTTAAACAATGATGGTGAGTGTAATCGTTGTGTTTCATTCAATTACTTAACAACTGCGCTGGTTAAAATGTATATATGTATATAGCTACTAGTGCTAATAACATACAATTTTTGCAACATAGCGCGTTGAAAAAATTCGTTTGTTATGTGCGCAAGTTTTCTTTATTCGTTTCCAATTTTGCTCAACAATTGCGCGTTGTTTAAAATGGAAAATGGAATGAGGAATTCGAATAATAAATTCAAACATAAACTTAAAAAATTGAGCTATGTATGTTTTAATGAGAATCGCAAAAGTGATTGAGAGATAAGATTCTCAAATAAGAGTATGTATATACATTTTTGTAAATACAGCGATGGTTCATTACTTTATATTTACGAGTACGAGTGCTAAGAACATTCAATTTTTGCAACATAGCGCGTTGTAGAAATTTGTTTGTTACAAGCACACGTTTTCCTTATTCGTTTTCATTTTGCTCAGCAATTGCGCGCTGTTTCAAAGAGAAAATGAAATGAGGAATAGGAAATGAGCATAAGGAAATTGAGCTGTGTTTATTTTTTTTTGCAGTATAAGCGCACTGCAAAAAGATAAAAATTGAGCAAACAGCGCCAGAGCGATGCGATGTTCAAACGCAGCAATTGCGCGCTGCTAGGTTTGAAAACTCGAAAATGTTCAATCGATGCGCATACATGTCTTTCTCTTATTTGTCCAGCATAAGCGCGCTGGAGAAATAGAAAATAAGGCATTACGATTTGACAGAGAGGAAGGTTTCTTGTATATTTATATAATTTAAGATAGAGAACATTTATATTAAAAATGCAATCAATTAATTCATATTCATGAGATTTGAGATACGTCATCAAGCTCTTGAACCTGAATGTTGTTTTGTAAAATACAAATATCAATATTTTTATTAATATATAAACAAATATTTTTCTTATTATTTGCCAAGTTGAACCCGGAGCATTTGTTCGTATTACCCAAGAACAGCAAGCAATTGTTGATTCAGAACGCCGAAGAGAATCATCGGGTGACGGTCCTTCATTGCCAACACGAAAGCGTGTGAAGGAAACTGATGGAAGAAATAAATTTATCCATTCAATGCGTCTAAATTTAATGGATTTACAGCATTGGACGAAAGAAGAGCATGAAATTAATAACTGGTCTTTCGACGAAGCTACGATTAGAATGGAACAATCAGAGAAAGGCTGGAAGAACTTTGAAAGCGACTGGATTGTATTGAGTAGAAAACCTATGTTAGATACCGAACTTAATGAATGTAGAGATATATTTGAACAAGGAACGAATGACTACTTACGCGTAAAGTTGCAGTTACGTAGACATATTCGATCAATGGAGTCACAGCAATTTACTTCCACAAGAGTGACACCTAGTGCAGATAACATACAACCAATCAAAATTCAGCTATCAGAAGCACCTAAACTGCCAAAGTTTTCTGGGCTTGATGTTGATTGGGCAAATTTTCGGTCTGTTTTTGAATCGGAAATGCACAACAATGCAACATTTTCCGATGCACAAAAAATGCGGCTTTTGATAAACGCATTGGAAGGAAGGGCTCAAGTCGCTTATAAACATTGGCCCATTGAGAATAAAAATTATAATGAATTGTGGTCTGACATTTGTAATCAATATAATAACGAATACAACACCATTCGAAGTCACGCTCAAGCGTTGCATACACTCAAGCCAATACAGTTACCATCGGTTGATTCAGTGCGAAACATTTTAGATACATCAAGAAGTGCGTTTCGTCAACTACAACTTTTGCTCACTCCCGAAAAAGTCGCAGAATATATAATTTTGCATAAGCTTGAATGTCTTTTAGATACAGACAGCCAAACACAATGGATGTTGAGAAGAAATACCGACTCGATACCAACGTTAAAGCACATGTTTGAGTTTTTAGAATTGCGAGCTAGCGTATTAGCACAAATGGAAGTGACTTCTGAGATGCAATCAATCAAGTCAAACACTCATGTTAGGTACAATAACAACTTTGGAAGATCCAATGACACACGGCCTAATTGTTGGTTATGCCCTGGTATGCAGCACTGGCCATTTAGATGCAGCAAATTTCGATCAATGTCAATTACTGATAGACAGGAGTATATTTATAAACATAATATGTGCCGAAATTGTTTCAGTACAAAACATTTTGTTGCAAAATGTCCTGATAAGCCTTGTCCACGGTGCAATGAAAAGCATAATAGTACTCTTTGCCCAATAAACACCAACATAGGTGAAAGTGAAACTCAGATGTTGCAGTATCGCTCACAGCCAAGAAAATCAGAGTCAAATCGAATTTCAAGACAATAGCAACCAATAGATCACCAGAGATGTAGAGACCTCGGTGCATCTTCGATAATAAATATGACAAATCATACTGACAGCCTCGAAATATCAATGTTGGCAACAGCAAGGATAAGAATTAAAGTCAAGGATGATGTTTCAGCTCCACTTCGAGCGTTGTGTGATACAGGTGCTCAAATAAATCTAATTACAGCACATGCTATAAGGCAGATGAAATGGCCGACCGAACAATGCAACATACGTTTGAAGGGAATCAATGATTCAACAAGCAAAACACATACACGCAAACTTGTGTGTGCCTTACTTTCGCGATTCAATGATGAACCATTAACATTTATAAAGTTAATAATCGTTCCTGAAGTGTTGTCAACATGGCTTCCGCCTTCACCTCTTTCGAAAAATATTATTCCAATAAATTTGCTTGACAAGTTGGCTGATCCAGAGTTACAAATTCCAGCACCAATTGATGTTCTGTTAGGTGCGGGTGTTTGGGCTTCAGCTATTAGCGATGGACTGTTTACCAATGAAATAGGTATTGCGTTTCAACCATCGAAGCTTGGATTGTTAGTATATGGGGGTGGAACAAGTTCATCTAGTATTGCCACAATTCAAACAGTCACTCAAGAGAAGGTTGATTCACAACTAGACGTACTATTACGACGATTTTGGGAAATGGAGGAAGTATCGTTAATTCGAGCTCGCACAACAGAACAACAAAAATGTGAAGATATATTTATGCGTACGCATCAGCGATTGCACACTGGTCGCTTCCAAGTCAACATTCCCTTGCGTGATGACATCAGTAAACTAGGATCATCAAGAGCCATTGCACTTCAACGCTTTAAGCAGCTAGAAAGAAAATTTCAGCGTGACCCTTTACTGAAGGAGCAATATTTTAATGGCATTAATGAACTTTTAGAAGCAGATCATATGCGTTTAGCTGATCGCCCAGCAAGTCCAATCTGTTACCACATACCTCATCATGCAGTTACAAAGAAATTTAGAATTGTTTATGATGCTTCTTGCCCAACAAATGCAGGCATATCGCTCAATGAAGTTCAACTGATAGGAGAAAAGTTGCAAGATGACTTAGCAAATTTAATAATGCGTTTTCGATGTCAGCCTGTTGCGATAACAGCAGATATAAAAAAAATGTATTTGCAGGTTAAAGTTAATCCCAATCAGTGGGACTTGCAGCGAATCTTTTGGCGTCCATTTGCAGAGAGCGAAATTTTAGAATACTGGATGACTGTTGTCACTTTTGGCATGGCTTCGGCTCCATTTTGTGCAGTACGTACAATGATACAGGCAGCTCGTGAATCAAGCCGAAGTTTTCCAATTGGTGCAAAGGCTATTGAACATGATTTCTATATGGACGATTGCTTAACTGGTGCAGAAAGTGTTGAACAAGCTAAACAGTTATGTTACGAAATTGATATCTACAATACTACATTCGTCAGGATTCGTATTAAGCAAATGGAGATCAAATTGTCGAAACGTAGTTCCAACAAAAAGAAGCGAACATTTGAGTGATGCACTTGAGCTTGGAGAATTCG
This sequence comes from Sphaerophoria taeniata, assembly GCA_943590905.1. Lineage (NCBI taxonomy): Eukaryota > Metazoa > Arthropoda > Insecta > Diptera > Syrphidae > Sphaerophoria > Sphaerophoria taeniata. Next base: position 270,623,435 of record OX016540.1, read on the forward strand.
ATGATACAACAGTACTTGGTTTACGTTGGTTACCCGAAACAGATGAACTTATGTTCAAACTTCAACCACCACCGATAATGAATTCTCAAGAGGCAACCAAACGTCGAGTTCTTCGTCATATCTCACAAATATTTGACCCAAACGGATATATTGGGCCAACAGTAATTATTGCAAAAATATTAATGCAAAAAATATGGAAAGAAAATATAAGCTGGGATATGCAATTACCAAATAAATTATTTCGTGAATGGCAACAGTTTCAGCAACAACTTCAACTGATTACGGAAATTCGTCTTCCCCGTTGGATTGGAATCAGTAATGGAAGAAAGATTTCACTTCATGGATTTGCGGATGCTTCGCTTTTAGCATATGGTGCATCATTATACATTCGAATTGAATATGAGGACCATTTTGAATGCCGCTTGATTGCATCAAAATCACGAGTTGCCCCTCTGAAGACAATTACTGTTCCAAGGCTTGAGTTATGTGCGGCCCAATTATTGAGTGAACTCATAAAATCGTTTAAATCAGCATCAAGATTGCAACAAATAAGAACAACACTATGGTCAGACTCACAAATAGTTCTAGCTTGGTTGATCAAAGAAGCAGTGACCTTAAAAATATTTGTTAATAATCGAGTTCAAAATATTCATCGGCTAGTTCCAGATGCAATTTGGCGATATGTACCTTCGGCCGATAATCCAGCTGATTTGATTAGTCGGGGTATGATTGCAAAAGAGCTTCAAGGAACACGACTATGGTGGCAGGGACCGGAATGGCTCTCAAGAGATTCAATATATTGGCCAGATGTTGAACCGAACATGTCAGTCGAAACAGCTAATGAGATTGCTAAGGAAGAAAAAACGTCCCCATCACGGTCCGATTCTTCAAAACTACGCCAAGCCTACAAAGAAAGCTTAGTCATGAGTATTACACTACGAGATGTTAACTTACTCTTGCGTGCTTCGAACATATATAGACTCTGTAGACTAACAGACTGGATTCTGCGATATCTTTTTAATTTGCGCCATAGAAAAGAACGAGCAATTTTCCGTCGTTCAGGACCATTAACTACCTATGAAGTAATGGAAGCTATGGAATATTGGATTCGAGAGGAACAAGCAATCTACTATGCAAATGAAATTAAAGCACTGCGTGATAAAGAAACCATGTGTATAGATTCATCAAGTCCAATATTCAATTGCAACCCACGATTAGATAATCGAGGGATATTACGTTTGGGTGGTCGCTTAGAAAGAGCATTAATTCCTGAACAACAGAAACATCCAGTTCTCCTGCCAGATGTCAGCCCACTGGCAATTTTATTAATTAAAGAGGCACATGAAAAAACCTTACATGGTGGGCCGAGAGAGATGACGGCATATCTGCGGCGAAGATATTGGATTATGAATTTACGCCGAGCAATTCGTACCAGTAACTCTAGGTGTATAGCTTGTGTTAAAGAAAAACAAGAAGGAATACAGCAAATGATGGGAGAATTACCATCCGATCGCGTTCAACCCTGTAGACCCTTCAGACATTCTGGTGTAGATTATGCCGGACCATTTTTAATAAAATCAAGAGGAGGTCGCTGCAAAATTCTTGAAAAGAAATATGTCGCACTATTTATTTGTATGGTAACTAAGGCTGTCCATCTAGAGCTTGTCGGAAGCCTTTCTACGAATGATTTCATACAAGCGTTCTCGTTCTCCTGTTTTACGAGCATTCGTGGAGCTTGTACAAGACTCTGGAGTGATAACGGCAAGAATTTCATAGGTGCTGAAAAGGAGTTGGCACGAATGTTGCGAACTTGGAAAAATGTAGACATGGGACATAAATTATTGGAATATGGCACAGAATGGCGTTTTATTACTCCAAGAGCTCCTCATCAAGGTGGTCTGTGGGAAGCAGCCGTTAAATCTATGAAATACCATTTGCGACGAGTTATTGGGCCACACAATTTAACAAATGCTGCTTTTCGGTTGATTTTAGCTCAAACAAGTGCAGTGATGAATTCAAGACCATTATCAGCCCAATCAGATGACCCAGAGGATTTATCTTACTTAACACCAGCTCATTTTTTGATTGGTGAACCAATAATTCAACCTTTTGGAGTTAACACCCAAGATATTCCCGATAATCGATTAAAACTTGCATCACGAATTCAAAAAATGACTCAAACATTTTGGAAAGCTTGGTCACAAGATTATCTAAATTAGTTGCAACAACGTCCAAAATGGCATAAAACACAACCAAATATAAAAAAAGGGTGAGTTAGTAGTAATTCGAGAAGAAAACGTTCCACCAACACTTTGGAAGATGGCACGTGTTATAGAGGTTCTTCCAGGTCTTGATGGACTTGTTCGCAACGTCCGTCCGGTTGAAAGTAGCAACAGCGGATTGGGAAAAATCACCCAAAATTTTAGAGCGGCCAGTACAAAAACTTTGCCGACTTCCTGTAGATGTTGAAGATGAGACTTCAAAGGGGGGAGTGTGTTACAACTAACAATGCAGTATCACAGCCAATAATACCGAAGTGGGATCTACTTTACAATTACTTAATTTATATACATATGTTTTAATCGTTGAAATATTTGTGAGAACAGGAAATAAATAAGAGGAAGAACAAAGGCTAAGCATAAACAAAGCGAACAAAGGCTATAGGCATAAACAATTTAAATAAAGAGTTAATGTAAATTAAGAACAATATTGGACCAAGCACTGAGAAATTTGAAGCCACTTCTTGTATTGTTAATTTTTACTCGTAATGATCTATTAACAAGGTAGGATCTAAACCAATCTCTCATAAAGCTTCGATTACCACCATTTTCCCATTTAGGAAACATGATTTCGTGATCAACCATATCAAAAGCTTTAATGATATCGACAAACAGGCCAGCTGAAAACGTTTTACTATCAAGGTTAATGAAAATATCGGAGCAAAATTTTAGAATAGCGTCTTCCGTGGATTTACCTTTCTGAAACCCAAATTGAAGGGAACTAAAAAAGTTGTTTTTATGTAAGAATTCAATTAATCTGTTTTTGATACTTTTTTCAAAAGTCTTACTTACAGAAGATAGAATAGAAATTGGTCTATAATTGTTCACTTCTTTCGCTGATCCTTTTTTAAAAATAGGAACAACATCTGCACACTTCAACGCATCTGGAAATTTTCCTGAAAAGAGGCTTTGGTTAAATAAATAAGCCAAAACATCAACTAAGAAACAAGCTATAGTTTAAAGCCTATTATTTGAGATACCATCAGCTCCACAAATCTTCGAATTTTTGAGCGAACCAATACTTGTCAAAAGTTCAAATGCAGTTATGGGTTCGAAAAAAAAGTGTTTTGGTTTAAAACATCACCACAAATAATGGAAGAGCTACAGGGTGCACAGGTGGGACAAAAAGAAGATTGCAAGGAGACTGAAACATTAGCAAAGTAATCAATGAATTTATTAGCAATAGCTAAAGTCTTATTATTAGACAACTATTCATCTTCATCAATTTTTATGTTAAAATCCTTATTGTTAGAATTAGGTTTATTAAGAAGACTGTTTACCATTTTCCATTCATTGTTAATATCACCTTTAGCTAGCTCAAATTGATTTCCATAGTATCGGTCTCTACACAATGGAACTTCTTTTCTAAGTTTAGAGCACATATCTTTATAACGCTTCGTTAAATTACGGTTTAGAGGATGTATAAAATCCTATCCAACGTACTTTGTGACCGTTCTGCAACAAAATAATCGGCACGTACCGGTCGGTGGGCTGTAGGGTCAATGTCAACACTGTTCTGCCAATTCGGCAGGTGGTATTGAACTATTCAATCGTATAACATCCAAAAAAGTAGATGGTGTTGGCTACGTCTTCTAGGTAACGATATTTTATTCAGACAGAAAAACTAGAAGAAAAATTTTCTGATTTCCAATAAACTGATAAAGTGATTATAATTTAATATTTAATATAGAGTGATAAGAACAAAGTGTTGTCACTTAACCAATGTAATATTTAACACTCTTCCTCATTCGTTTAGAGACCACACTTAGTTCTAAGTTGTTTAATTCGCACAGCTCCCAGTGGTTTGGTCAACATAATCTGCAAGCATGTCTTCTGTTGGACAGTTCGGACACTTAACAAAATTCTTGTCCACGTAGTCTTTTACAAGATAAAATTTGGTGTCAATATAGGTACTTGAATCGGTTGCTTAATTTTTCTTAACCTATAAGCTTGAGACAGCTCTGATTATCTTCGTATTGTTTGTAACATAATCGGACGTGTCAGACGTGTTTGTAATGTTAAGTCGCTCTTGTGTTTTTTTTGATAAAAATAACTAAAGTTATTAGACAATAATTTATTCGTTAAAATGGAAAGATGTGCTTCTTGCCTTACTTTTATTAAAGGTGACTCTTTAAAGTGTTATGGAAATTGTGGCAAAAGTTTTCATAAACTATGTGCAAAGATCACTGACGATCTATTCGCCATGATTAAGAACAATAAAAACCTAAAGTTTCACTGTGACATTTGCTCGGATAGTAATTGTTGCTACAAATTCGGTAGCAACCAAATCAAAAACCTTTGTGAACCGGCTAAATGAAACACAACGCAGTTCTATTGCCAGGTTACAAAACCTAAATTAGTAAATTTATTACAATTAGATTTATGCATTACATACATTCTTAATAATGATCATTACTTACTTAGTTTTTGAGTTAATACAGTTGTTAAATTTTAATTTTAACATATATTTTAAGTAGGTTTTGTTTTACAATTTTAGAAATCAAATCTTGATGTACCTCGTGGGCGATCGAATGGCAAAAAAAGGAAAATTCTCGAATCTAGTAAATTTTTGAAAGAAAGACAAAACAAGATGGCCGATCTCCTGTTTTGAGTGGCGCCATCAGCAAGTTCGACTTGGAATTACGATTGACTTTGCTTAAGGTGCGGACGCATCGTCTTTAACACTCCCCCTTGGTAATTTCACTGGCGAACTGGGTTCTTCTCCTGAGTTTAGATCGAGAACGGCCAGCTTGACCGCAGGTCTCTCGTAGACCCCACTCGAAGTTTGTATAACAGCACTGCGTACCTGGTTGTCCTTAGACAGTTTGGTTTTCAGTACTCGTCCTTTGGCCCAGCTGTTTCTGGGGCCGTTTGGGTCGACAACCAGGACTAGATCGCCGACTTCTAGAGTTTTTGCGGGAGTGAACCATTTGGCGCGTCTGGTTAGCGTGGGCAAGTATTCTGTTACCCAGCGCTTCCAGAAGCGGTCCGCAAACTGTTGCGAGGTTAGCCAATTCTTACGTAGCACTGTCACGTCGTCGTTGAGTTCCACTAAAGTATTGGAACCGCCGGCCGAGCCCAGTAAAAAATGATTCGGTGTGAGGGCTTCCGGATTTGCAGGATCAATTGGGATGTATGTCAAAGGGCGTGAATTTATCGTATTCTCTGCTTCGATTAGCATGCTTCGCAGCAATTCGTCGTTCGGATTCCTTGTCGGCAAAATGGCGTAAAGAGCGTTTTTGATGGAACGTACTAAGCGCTCCCAGCTACCCCCCATATGTGGTGAGGCCGGTGGTATAAATTTCCATTGAGTGCTGGTAGAGGTGAAGGTTTCAGCTAGTCTGTCTCTCTGGATGCTACTCGCCGCTTCTCGCAATTCTCTTTCTGCGCCGTGAAAATTCGTGCCATTATCGCTATAAAATTCGATGGGAACACCTCTTCGGGCCATGAAGTTTCTAAGACAGAGGATACAAGAGTCTGTCGTTAGTGTATGAGCGACTTCGATATGAACGGCTCTTATGGTAAGGCAGGTTAGAAGCACTCCCCAGCGCTTTTCAGTTCTTCGACCTACGGTGACTGCAAGTGGGCCAAAGTAGTCGACGCCCACGTACGAGAATGGTCTACTGAAGGAGGCGAGCCGCGCGTGTGGGAGTGGTGCCATGATGGGAGGCTGCGGAAGAGCTCTATTAATCTTGCACTGTGGACAGTTTTTCTTGACGGCTTTCAAGGCTGATCGCATCTGAACGATGTAAAATTTTTCCCGATTGATGTTTATCACCGTTTCGTCGTTTCGGTGGTTGTAACGATGGTGGACGTCTTTGATAATAAGATCAGTTATTCGATTAAATCGGTAGTCTGAAGTCTAGGGTTGACTTTTCATCCAGAAGTATTCTACTATTTATTCGAATGAGTCGATTTTCATCAAGGAACGGAGACAGATTGTAAAGCGAGCTACTTTTCTCAACGCAGCGGTTTATGGTCAAGTCTGCGATTTCTTCGGCGTATGCGCAGCTTTGAGCTTCTCGCAACAGTGCTTTTTGTGCTTCTTGTAGTTCTCCTCTAGTGAGAAGGCCATTCACTTTGAGCGTTTTCTTTCTTTTGGCGCTTGTGTTGTGCACGAATCGTAGCTCATAAGCCGTACTCCTAAGGAGCCTCCACCACGTAGATATTTCATTGGATCGAAATATGTTGTCTCGGCCAAAGGTGTGAATTGCGACAAAATTAGTTTTAAGCTCTTCAATCGTAGAACCCATCACAGTTTCCTGCGGCCATTGATCTGCAGGTGATTTCAAGAATGCGGGTCCAGTGAACCATCGGCTAGTGTTTTTGAACTCTGGAGGCTTTTGCCATTTTGTTGCTTCGTCTGCGACATTCAAGTTCGTAGGAATCCATTTCCATTCCTCAATTTCGGAGAGGTCTAGAATTTCGCTTACTCGAAACGCTACGTACTGCCGATATCTTCGGTGGTCGGATCGAAGCCAACACAGAACGGTTCTCGAATCTGACCAAAAATATTGTTTGCTGAAGACGATGCTGTGTGACTCTTTTATACACTTAGCGAGCCGTGCTCCGAGGAGCGCTGCCTGAAGCTCAAGACGTGGAATTGATAGCGCTTTAAGAGGTGCTACACGAGTTTTCGCTCCTATTAGACTAATCTCCACCAAACCGTTGTTAAAGTTTCTTACGTATGCTACAGCCGCAAACCCGTTCTCGCTAGCGTCGACGAAAATGTGCAGCTGCACATCGGAGCCCACGGTTGAAGTTACGTAGCATCTTGGGATCTTAACGGATTCGACTTTGGGAAGGTGATGCACCCATTTCAGCCATTTGTTGTATTCGTTGGTCTTGATCTCCTCATCCCATTCGATTTTAGACCGCCAAATCTCTTGGAGTAAAATCTTGACGTACATCAGGAAACACGATATCAGTCCTAAAGGGTCAAAGATTGTCATCATGACTCTTAGGACTTCGCGCTTAGTGGGGCGTCTTGAACCAGAAAGGAGTTCTCTTTGACTTGGATTTGTGGTAAGCTTGAACGTAAGGCAGTCTAAAGATGTGCACCACCACATTCCAAGCACTTTTTCTGTACCGGGTTCGACGTTCACACTGATGCTTACTTGTTCTGTTGGTTTCGACTGAAGTGCTGCGAGGACTGCGGACGAATTAGAAACCCAATTTCTGATATGAAATCCACCTTGTTTATGAACGTGTCGAATCTCCTGAGCTAAACTAATGGCTTCTTTCTCAGTTGGAACACTATCCATCAAGTCATCAACATAATGATTTTCTTTAATCGACTGAGCTGCTCTGGGAAATTCAGCTGCAAATTGGTCAGCGTTGGTATTTTTCACATAATGAGCGGTGCACGGAGAGCAGGTGGCTCCAAAGGTCATCACTTTCATAATATACGTATTGGGTCGTCCGTCCTCATCGCAGCCCCACAAGAAGCGCTGGTAATGCTGATCTTCTTCTCGAATACAAACTTGGTGATACATTTCCTTGATGTCCCCGCAAATCGCGATTTTGTGTTGTCTGAACTTATAGATGACGGATGTAAGAGGAGTTAATTGATCGGGACCTTTGAGGAGTAGAGAGTTGAGCGAAGTGCCACGTACTGTAGCGGCAGCGTCCCAGACCATTCTAATTTTCCCGGGTTTGTTCGGATTCTCCACGGGAAAAATTGGTAGATACCATGAACGATGGTTGTTCTCTAGGATCTCTTGGTGAGTAATCCTCCTTGCGTAGCCCTTGCTGACGTATTCTTTAATTTTGCTATCTAGCTTTTCAGCTAGGACCGGGTCATGTTGCATTCTTTTCTGTAGGCAGGCTAATCGCTTTCTGGCCATTGGGTAACTCTCCGGTAGCTGCACGTCATCAACTCTCCACAGAAGTGTCGTTTCGAATCTTCCGTCCTTACGGACTGTACGAGTGTTAAGCAAGTTCAGAGCTCGGGCATCATCATCTGACATCGTGATCTTCTTCGATTCAACAGTCCCGAAGTTGTCATCACAAATGAAATTCTTCACGAGCCGACGCAGTTCAAGGTCATTACAGTCGCAGACATGAAAGTTATGGGAATTATCGAGATTGCTTGCTTCTCCGTTACACTTTCCATGAATGACCCAGCCTAGGCGGGTTTTAGTCGCGACGGGTTGGTTTGGACCTCCTTCTTTGGACTTGATTGGAAAACCGAGTTGAGCATTATTGACACCAATAAGCAATAGTGGGACTGCTTTGTTGTACGATGTTAGGTTGAGGCCTCTTAGATGTTCGAACTCCTTCTGTAACCCATCTGAATTGAGTGTCTGGGCAGGTAGGCATAGCTTTTTCACAGTACGCACATCTGTTAATTGAAACTTCTCAGCGTTCAAATTGGTGCTGGATATTTGAAGACTGATCAACTCAGATTTACTCTCGTACCGCGATGTGTTTCCAGTCCATTTCAGACACAGAGGTCGGAGCTCGCCTTTCACATTCAACTGCCTCGCGAGATCTTCGTCCATTAAAGTTACAGATGAACCGTCGTCCAAAAATGCAAAGGCCTTTACTTTAGTTCCATTTCCATAGAGAAATACGGGCACCACTCGGAACAAAACAGAATCGCTGTTATAAGTTTGACATCTTTCATTTTCTGAATGGATTCCAACTGTTCCGTCCGTAGGCGTAGGTGAGCCTTCTACAGATTTGAGGTCGTTGTGTAGAAGCTGGTGGTGTTTAAGTACACAATTATTTTTTCCACATAGAGACTCTGACTTGCACTTGTAGTTCAGGTGTTGCTTTAGGCATCTACAGCAGAGGCGATGTTTCCTTACTTCCTCCCATCGAGCGGAGCGGTTTGACTTCTGAAACTTCGTACATTCTGCTACCGAAGAACATTCACCACCACAGATACAGCATTTCGTTCGATTCTCTTTGTAGTGAGCATTAACCATCCCTTTATCTTTCCAGCCTTTATTGCGCTTCTTTTCATCAGGATACGTAGAAGGAGCTGACACCAGAACCCCATTTGCAGCTTCGGCCATTGAGTACATCCACGTACTGAAGTGAACGAGGGTACACTTGGGCAATGATTGTTTGTGAATAGCCCAATTAAGACGGAGAGCTGGAGGGAGCTTGTCCACAAGTTCTTGCATCAGTATAGGATAGTTAAGATGGTCGACTAGACCAAGGGCTTCAACTGTAGCACAAAGGTTCTGCACCGCTATGGCGAAGGTAATAATAGTCACGAGCTTTTCTGCTTTTGGCGGAGGCGTGGCACTGATCTTGCGAACCATAGTGTTAATGATCAGCTCAGGTCGGCCGTACAACATTCTCAAAGTCTCAATGACACGATCAACACAATTGGGCTGGATTATTAAACTTCTCACTGCATCTAAGGCTCCACCTTTAAGGGCTTTGTGTAACCTTATAAGATTCTCCTCATTACTAAAGCCACCCAGTTCAGTACTTCGATTAAAGCTTGCGATGAATAGTGGCCACTCCGAAGGATTTCCATCGAAGGTTGGTAGATCTCGAATCAAATTACGTGCTGCTAAGTTATTTTTCGTTAAAAAAATACTTGAGGGCGTAAATTGTTGGCTATTGCTAAACGAAGGCATGTATTGAGAAGACGGTCGATGTGCGGCATATTGATGTGCGTTGTTGTCTTGGATTACCTGTTGTGTATTTGAAATTGAAACGCCCTGTGGTGTTGGCCTCAAAAAGTGGACTCCGGCTGTGTCACGTTGATAGCTATCGGGTAGTGCGTTGACAGAATGGAACTGGCTTCGGTCGACATTGGAGCATGATGGTTGTTGGTTGGAAGCAAACAGGGATTCCCTCTCGGCGGCTAGGTTACGTGTACTTGGAATGGGTTGTGGTTGAAAGTCAGTCGGCATGGGTTCGACGGGAATGGTATTCACGTTCGCCGTGGAATGAAGATAATCATTGATCCGTTGGTTGGCGTTCGCATTCGCATTCATATTTTTATCTTTTGTCATCGGCGGGTCATGGTCGACCCCTTCTTCATCATCTGAGGAGTCGAAGACTTGGTTCATAACTTTGTATTTCTTCGTTAGGTACTCAGCGTCCCTTTCTTCTCGGAGCTGTCTCTCTTCTTCGATCCTCTGTAGCTCCATTTGCAGTCGCTTACTTGATGCACCCTTAGAAGATCGTGAACTGCTGGAGTCCGATTTCGGTGGTCGATTCGAACCACCTGCAACGTGATCACTTTCTTGCATTAAAGCACCTTGGGTTGGATGGCCTGTCGTTACTGCGACGCTGCCGTTCATTGTTAAGGAGGGCACGTTAGGAAGAAAAAGACTTCCACACACGGCGGCAACTTCGGCCGCACTATGCGCAGAAACTTTCTGAGTTACACTGGATGAGTTAGGAAGAAAAAGATTCCCACACATGGCGGCAACCTCGGCCGCACTATGCGCAGGAACTTGGTTAGTCGTTCGTAAGGCGTTGGATAGAAAAAGATTTCCACACATGGCGGCAACGTCGGCCGCACTATGCGCAGAAACTTTCGAAGAATTTTGGGCAGACGCAGGTACGGTTGCGGCTGATGGTAGTCTAAAATAGGAAGCGTCAAGTGTTGTAAATTCACCGGCTAAATTCACGCGCATGGCAGCAGCTTCGGCTTTGTTATACGCCAAGAATGTCGCAGAACTTGAGCTTGAGACGACAGGGTTAGTTGGCACTTTAGGAAAAGTATAAATACAGGAGTTCATTAAATTTACGTCATTGGCTCGATTCCTATACGAGGCCGCAAGTTCGGCGGCATTAAATATAGTGGATATCGGACTTTGAGTATTCCCATACTTAAATTGTGACGGAGTAATACCGACTGAAGTGGCAGCACACTCAGCTGCACTTCCAGGCAGAAGCGTGACAGCACTTTGCTCAAGCGGAGCGGTAGTTGTTGCTAATGAAAATGATGTTTGTGCAAATTGGCTAGTCGTATTGGCTCCTAACCCCCCCACAACAGTTGCGGAATACGCCCCAGAATAACTAGTAACAGAATGACGCTTACCTGTGCACTTTTTACATATAAAGGGTTTTTCCTGGATACTGTCGTTCACTGCCGCGCAGCTAAAATGGTTCCAGCCGTTACACTGGTCGCACCGGACCATATCTTCCACTGAGTCAGGTTCATCGCAGCAGCAGCAATTGTATTCTTCTTGTTGAGATTTCGACTTTTTTGACCCTTTGGGAGGCATCTTCTACTCATGTGTCGATAAGTTTTGTAAGATGTTGCTACAAATTCGGTAGCAACCAAATCAAAAACCTTTAAGAACCGGCTAAATGAAACACAACGCAGTTCTATTGCCAGGTTACAAAACCTAAATTAGTAAATTTATTACAATTAGATTTATGCATTACATACATTCTTAATAATGATCATTACTTACTTAGTTTTTGAGTTAATACAGTTGTTAAATTTTAATTTTAACATATATTTTAAGTAGGTTTTGTTTTGAAATTTTAGAAATCAAATCTTGATGTACCTCGTGGGCGATCGAATGGCAAAAAAAGGAAAATTCTCGAATCTAGTAAATTTTTGAAAGAAAGACAAAACTAAGATGGCCGATCTCCTGTTTTGAGTGGCGCCATCAGCAAGTTCGACTTGGAATTACGATTGACTTTGCTTAAGGTGCGGACGCATCGTCTTTAACAGTAATAGTGTCTTAAATAAAAAAAATAATTGAAATGTCTAATGCGCTACTTGATCTAAAAAATTCTTTTGAAGTGTTAAGCTCCCAATTTAGTGCATTTTCAATCAATTTAGCAGCCTTTCATAAACCTTTGGCTCAAACTACACCTCCTAACCTCAACTGTGACTTGCCGCGCGCCAATTCTGATACTTCTTCTGCCCCCTCTCTACAAATTGATCGTCCCCAAAGTAAAAATAATAATAATAACATCTCTAATCGAAGTAGTTCCACTCGCTCTATTATTGGGACTGGTGATCACAATATTAATCCTAGTGTCATAATTGTAAATGATGATAAAAAGTGGTTTCATTTATCTAAATTTGCTTATGATAACTCTGAAAATGACATAAAATTATTTGTTAGTGAAAGAACTGGAATAGACAGTAATGACATTTCTTGCTTTAAACTTCTTAAGAAGTCGGAGAGTTATTCTCATTGGAAGTTTGTAAATTTTAAAGTCGGTATACCTGCACTGTTATCTGAAAAAATGCTCTCGCCAGAAATTTGGCCACCTGGAATGCGAGTTAAATATTTCTCATTCTCTTCAAAAAACTGGAAGTCAAAAAACCTGTACTTGCAAAATTAGAGTATGCCGCCGTCGTCGCCGTCGTCGTAAATATGCCATCAACAAGTGTTCAATCTCATCAAAAATCTCTCTGCACAAGTAATGAGAAAAGCGATAGTGAAGTTCCACCTACAGACCATTTCTACAATTCAAACTCTTCAACAGTTTTCCACTCTTCTAAAGCTCTGAGTTCTCTTAAGACTTCCAAAGTTCCTGTCGCTCGCAATGTTGATAAAATCAATATATATTATCAGAATATGGGAGGCTTTTGCTCTAAGCTAGGTGATCTTTATTTATCTATTGATGCATGTGATTATGATATCATTGCATTTACTGAGACGTGGATGCATGAACATATAATGACCGAGGAATCGTTTGACGTTTCTCGCTTTTCTGTATTTCGTGTGGACCGGTTTGATGTGGATAAAAAGCGAGGTGGAGGAATACTTGTTGCTGTTCGTCGTAATTTGATTGCTTTTGCTGTTGACATCGATTTAAAATTTATAGAATCAAAATTAAATATAGAACAACTTTGTGTAAGGATTCAGTTTAATGATGTTTTGAATGATGATTTTTTGATCTTCCTCAGCTACATTCCACCTGGTAGCTGTCTTGCTCTTTATGAAAAGCATTTAATTAACATCGATAATGTCTTAAATAGCTTTAAAACTGATAAAAATGTAACATTTGTGTACTTGGAGATTTCAATCTTAGCGCATTAAACTGGGTTCTTATTAATGAATTTAAAATGCTCCCATTGAATATATCATCAGATATCGAAACTTGTGTAATTGATTTTTTATTTTCTTTAAATTTAGTACAAATAAATAATAGTTTTAATTCTTTGAACAGGTTACTTGATCTTATTTTTGTTTCAGAAAATGTAAATGTTGTTTTTGATAAATGTTTGCCTTTTTTAAAAAATTCAGTTCATCATCTCGCTTCAAGCCTAACAATCAAATTTTATAATTTTAATAATATCAATTCATATGTAAATAATAATAATCTTGTTTATAAATTTAGTGAATACTATATGAATGAACTTAATTTAGCTTTTGATAATGTAAATTGGATCAATGAACTTCAGGATCTATCAGTAGCTGAGATGTTTTCGAAGTTTTCATCAATTTTCAAGTTTAAAGTTAACCAAATTGTTCCCCTTGTGTGTAAAAAAGTTAATGCCCACCCCCCTTGGTATAACACTCGTCTCGTTAATTTAAAAAATGCTAAAACTAAAGCACATAAGCATTTCAAAAAGGTGCAGACGGCAGAGAACTATGCTGTTTTCAGTAGATTGCGTAAAGAGTTTACTTTTCTTTCTAAATGTTTGTACACATCGCATATTCAATCTTTAGAGCGTTATCTCAAAAACAATCCGAAATTATTTTGGAAATTTGTGAATTCAAAACGGAAAAGCATTGGCTTTCCAACAACAATGAAATATTGTGACCGCGTATCTTCCGATCCAAAAGAAATCGTGGACATGTTTGCAGACTTTTTTCAAAGCATTTATAATTCATCGAATCCTGTTCTTGCAACTCATGAAGCTTATTTTTCGTCATTGGATTCTTTAACTTACTGTAGTTTGATTCAATTTTCTTCGGAAGACGTTTTTCATTCACTAGCGAGTCTCGTGCCTTCTGCTTCTCCTGATTTTTTAGGTTTTTACCCTAATGTCTTAAAATTTTGTGCTTCGTCACTTTGTTATCCACTTCATGTTTTATTTAACAAATCCATATCTTCGGGTGTTTTTCTTGAAGAATGGAAAATTTCATGTATTAATCCTATCTTTAAAAATGGTAAAAAAGATATTATTTCGAATTACAGACCGATTTCCAAGCTCTCAGTCATTCCTAAGCTTTTGGATGAATTAGTTAAGGACAAAGTTACTAAACTTGTTAGGTTTAGAATTAATGACAGTCAACATGGTTTTTTGAAGGGAAGATCAACTTGTACAAATTTAGTTGAATTTACTAACTTTTGTATAAATTCTATAGAACAGCACAAGCAAGTTCATGTTGTGTATACCGATTTCGTCAAAGCATTTAGTAGGGTCAATATCAGAGTGTTATTAAAAAAACTGTTTTCCCTTGGATTTTTCGGTAATATGCTTAAGTGGTTTGACTCTTACTTATTCGGGCGGAAGCAGTTTGTCTCCATTGGTGAAGTTTTCTCAAATCCTATAATGGCTAGTTCGGGTGTTCCTGAGGGAAGCCATTTGGGTCCCGTCCTGTTTTTGCTTCTTGTTAATGATTTGCCTAATATTCTGAGTTTCTGTAACTGTCTTATGTTTGCGGATGATGTCAAGTTCTATGCTGTGGTGTCAAATATACATGATTGTTCTCGTTTTCAAAATGATCTTAATCAATTTTCAAAGTGGTGTTTTTTAAATGATTTGGAGTTAAATATTAATAAGTGTACCTGCATGCCTTATTATAGAACACTTTTTCATATGATTCCATCATATAGTTTATTGAATAGACCTTTGCTTGTCGTTAACGAGTTTGAAGATTTAGGGGTGATTTTTGATGGTTTATTGTCTTTTGACTCCCACATAAATTCCTTAATGTCGAGAGCCAACTCAGCACTTGGATTTCTCAAAAGAAATTCTTCTGAATTTAAGGACCCTTACACTTTAAAATCTTTATTCTGCTCATTGGTCCGCTCTATGCTGGAATACTGTTGCATTATATGGAACCCTACAACAGCTAAGAACATCAACTGAATCGAAAAAATTCAAAAAAAAATTTTGCGTTTCGCTCTTCGTCATTTTTTTGAAAGCAACAATAATAATGGTCGGCAATCATATGCCTCGAATCTCGAAATGCTTATTGCTTGGTCTACAATCACTTGAAGTTAGACGGAAAATGTTCAGTGCTATGTTTGTTCGAGACGTATTGTGTTCTACTATTGACTGTGGCAAATTGCTTTCCCAATTTAATTTGTATGTTCCTCAGCGATTATTACGGCCAAGAACATTTTTATGGGAACCTACTCATAGAACTTCCTACGGTTTACGTGATCCAATTTCAAGTTGCATCAAGTTATTTAATTTAATATATGATGAAAATGTCGATTTAATTATGTCTAGAGAAAATTTCAAATTTAATTTAAATATTGCTTTAAGTCATTTATAACATTGTACTTAGTTTTAAGCCCATAATCTGTTGATTAATATCGTAGATGAATAAATAAATAAATAAAATAAATAAATAAATACAGTGTTTTTGATCCCCTCCGTCATTTTCCAAAAGTGCCTTCGAATTGTTGAAGTTGAATCTAAGCCTCAATTGGTATAGATTTCCAGTTAAGTCAGCTACTGCTACCTCTTGTCCTTTTTCCTATTTCCTATTTGCGAAACTGACCGCTAATCCTTTGTCTGTTATTCTTTTCACAGATAATAAACTGCCTTGAAGATCAAGGATATATAGAACATCTTCGATTCGAATTGTTGCTTCCTCGTTATTGCATTTCAATACTTCTTGTAAGCTTCAAGTATTGAATTATTTTCCTTTCGGAATAATTTCTTCACCATTTGCCTATCACCTTCTCATTATGACTTGAGTCCATGCTTGTGAATTGTTAAGGTTGTTGGTTATGTATGTTCAAACATGAACATACACTACACGTATCTATAAATAACCCAATGTGTAAGATAAGAAAAATCAACCTCAGCATACACTGACGGTTAGGTATAGACGTCCAATATAACGAATGCCCGATATAGCGAATTTGCGATATAACGAACGCTTTTGAAATTTACATTAACATCTCTAAATAACGAACGATGATAAAAATTTGCTATCCGATATAACGAACGCGTATATATATTGCCTTAAAATGATTTTTTTTCTTGCCATTGTGATCTGTGCATATATTTTTATGTCAACACATAAGTTTATTCTCGTACATATGTATGTATGTGCGCCAAAGGTTCAAAACTGTAACAAGCTTTCTGTTTTTCGTTTAGTCTTCGCATCGCCTACTAAAACATTTTTGTTAGAATTCTTATTTTTTGGTTTGTCTATCGCTATGCAGTTTTGAATTTTATGTACGGTCTTACACACACATATTCAATGACACGACGGCAAGATAATGTTAGCAGTTAAATAGTGTTTTTGTTGTTTATAGTCTCGTCTGGTTGAAACGCTCCGTAATAATTTTGTAGATTTAGTTTTGTGTACAAAATATTAAAATGAATAAAAAATCTCAACGTACTCGGCTTTCATTAAAGGACAAAGTCAAAATTTTGATGAGTGCAACAAAGGCGTTTCACTTAGGCCAACCACAAACCGAAGCGGACAAAACGTTCGCTTGTCGCAAGACAAAATGTCGTGTCGTAATCCACCCCACACCGAGGACGACACGGACAAAACATTTTGTCGTTGTCGCACTCGGTGTGTTTTGCCAGCGGACAAACAAAGAAAACATCCACACAAAAATCCACACAAAAGAAATCTCTACACTTTTCTTAATTCTTCTTTTTCTTAATTCTTTTCACCATTACAATAACATCCATACCAAATTGAACAAAATATACAACAAGAAATATAGCAATAAAATGCAAATCCAATTATGAGCAACCGACATGTCCGTTTGTCGAAATCTGTTTGTTTGTCTTGTTCGCTTTGGTGTGTGGTTCTTCATAAGACGGTGTGTACTTTCAGGCCTCGACATTTTGTCCGGGACATTTTGTCTTCTTTGGTGTGGTTTGCTCCTATACAACCCCATGTATTTACTGCAACCGACGGACGGACACGACTTTTTGTCGTGTCGTGTCTTGTTCAGTGTGTGTTGCCTCGTAAGAGCAATGGACTTGTGTCCGCGACATTTTGTCGAAAGACAAAAAGTTCGTCTGTCCGCTTCGGTGTGTTTTTAGCCTTAAGGAAATTTCAATAAAATTCCGTGTGCCAAAATCAACAATATGTGGGATTAAGAAAAGTCGCACAAAAATCTTGAAGAACCTGAACTTGACACACAATGGCTCTCTACAACGTAAATCTATGCGAAAGGGAGAGTTTTCTAATATGGAAAATCGGCTGTACAAATGGTTTCTTAGACAAAGAGAGAAACACATTCCCATAAGTGGTGCTATACTAAAGGCTAAGGCTAGTGTTATTCATCAAAATTCTATATGGTGAAGAGAGTGGTGGATTCTGTGCTAGTGATGGATGGCTCACAAAGTTTAAGAAACGTTTCGGTGTCCGGATTCTCAAAGAATGCGGAGAAAAACTTTCATCACGCGTTGATCTCGTTGAGCCTTTCAAAAAAGATCTACACGATGTCATCAAACACAATGGACTCTCGATGGATATGATTTTTAATGCTGATGAGTCTGGGCTCTTTTGGAAGTTGTTGCCAGATTCTACTTATGTTCACGCTGGTGAAACTTCAGCACCAGGTCGAAAAACATCAAAAGAGCGTTTTACGTTTTTAGCTTGTGCAAACGCATCAGGATTGTTGAAGGTAAAGCCTTTGGTTGTTGGTAAGGCAAAAAAACCACGATCCTTCCTCAACAAAAGATTGCCCGTTGACTATGACTTTTCTAAGTCAGCTTGGATGACTGCAAGCATTTTTAAAAACTGGTTTGTGAACAACTTTGTACCACAGGTATGAATAATTTTTTTGCTAAAGTTAAAAAAATTAAAAAAAAAATGTTGTAGGTGGAACGGTATCTCTCTGCTAATAACTTACCAAAAAAGGCTCTTTTGCTTCTGGATAACGCTCCAAGTCATCCACCGGCAGAAGAACTTATTCAAGAAACGGAAGATGGTCGAATTTGGGTAATGTTTATGCCACCCAATGTTACGCCGTTGATACAACCGATGGACCAGAACGCCATCCGGTTAACAAAGCTCCATTACCGCAATAGCTTACTGAGTGACATACAGCGTTCGAACTCTAGGGGCCCAGACATCACCACTGCTCTAAAGGAATTCAAACTCTTTGATGCCATTGTGCTTCTGGAACGAGCATGGAACAAACTTTCAAGTGAAATGCTTCATAAATGTTGGAGAAACATTTTAATTAATGATCCAGAAGATTTCGATGAGGAGGATGAAGTTCCACTCTCTTTTTTGGTGCAAGATGAAGAAGTGTTGACATTGCAAAATACTTTAAGGATGGTGAACTGCGTTTTCCCAGAGGTAAGTCACTTCGTTAAAACGCATCTGTTTCGGAAATGCATTTTTCTTTCTCTTCAGCGTCGTACTACCATCGCAGATATAGAAACTTGGAACAATATTGAAACTAATTTAGAAGAACAAGCTTATTGCAACACCGTTGAAGTCAGTTCTGAAAGTGAAGATGAGCAAGGTGATGGCAGCAATAATGTTGGAGATCCAATAAAACACGTTGACGCTGCCAGTTCTTTGTCGAATGTGTTACAATGGGGACAACAAGTTAATATTGATATGGCTGATATGTTCACTTTGAGGCGGCTTCAAGAAAAAGCTTTACAATTGAAATCTCAACTTGAAGTAAGACGAAGTCTAATAAGTGATTTCTTTTCTTCAAACTAATTTTCAAAATTTGTATACTATAATGGCAGTACCATTCAATTTATAATTATCAATAAAAACATATTAATAAATAAATTAATAAATCAACCACTTACTTAAATTTTTTTGAATGGAAAAGTCGATCGATATAACGAACGCTCTCGATATAGAGAATGACCTCGAACATTATATCATTCGTTATACTGGACGTCCACTGTATATAGATAAGTACAAGTAACATCTTTAAAACAACACAATATGTACAAATAGAGATAAGATAAGTCATTAAGAATAGTGATTAGATAAGACATGTAAATTGTATATAAAGAAGATAAATGGTAAAATAAATTTAGTATTCAACCAACTTACAGACGGGAGTTTTACTCAACATTTGGTCCTTCGAGTTATATTAAAAATTTTCCCCCACCAGTGGTAAGAGATTTTTAATAAAACGAACAAGTGAAACTAAGCGTTGTCAGAGCTAAAATACTGACAAGAAAAAAAAATAAAAAATACATACAGTGAAAATTAGCGTTATCAGAGCTACAAATACTGATAAGTGAAGATTAGCGTTGTCAGAGCTAAAATACTGACAGACAAAAAAAAAATTACATACAGTGAAATAGCGTTATCAGAGCTACAATACTGATTAGTGAAAATTTGCGTTATCAGAGCAAAAATACTGATAAGTGAAAAAGCGTTGTCAGAGCTTAAATACTGACAAGTGAAACAGTGAAAGTAAAAAAAACAAAAAACAAAACCAAATTCAACAATGTCTTCAGAACATCTTAAAATAATTGAAAAACAGGTTGAAATTTTAAAACAGCTTGAAAAATTATTAAAAGAATGTGAAAATGTAACGACACGGAGCAAAAGCCAAGAAATTCTTGTCATTGCTGAAAAAACTGTTCAAGCATTTAAAGAAAATGACAAGCTTCTTCTAAAGCTTGGGATGATCGATGTTCCCTATTTTACGGAACAATGGATGGCAGGAGCAGAGAACTACCTGCAAAAAATTCAAAGTTCGCTAAAAAACAAAGATCTAAACAGCCTACAACAAGGCATAAACGAAGCAGCGTTATCCAGCAAAGTAGCAGAAATAAAAACTGCTAGTCAACAGATAGTCCAAGGACTGTTCTAGTCCTAGCAAAAACAAATGGATGAGATGATGAAAAAAACCATAGCAAATCATGAAACTCATATAGATGTACAGAAAATACATACTATAATAGAGAGCCTTAAAAAAACAATAGAAGATGCAAAATTAGAAGCCATTTCCTATCCTCATAACAAAAACATATGGATTGGAAAAGTAAAACGATGGAATGAACGAACAGCTCAACTAGCTGTCTAAGATGAATCCAGCACAAGAAGAGACGTCAGCGAAGACATCCAACAGATACAGCCTTGACGACGCAATGATGATTGGGCCTAGACTACAAAACAATATCTTTGACATCATCAAATGGAGGCAATGGAAATATGTCGTTACGGCAGACATCGAAAAAATGTACAGACAGATCAACTTAGCTGAAGAACATCAAGAATATCATCGGATAAAAAACAACAAGAGTAAAGTAAAGTTTATACGAAGCAGAGTAGCTAACATCAAGAGTCTAATGGATAATATGGAATGGATCCATATAAATTCGAAAGACAACCCAGCCGATGTTGCTTATCAAGATGATGAAGGAATCTTAAGAGTAGGTGGAAGGCTTAAGTTTGCAAACTTGCTTAAACTATCCAGTTTAATCATTAAAGAAGCACATGCAGCTACACTACATGGTGGAAATTCGGTGATGAAAGCCTATATTAAAAGAAGATACTACATAATTGGTATCAAAAAACTAATAAGAAGATGTTGTCGTAGTTGTCCGATTTGTATTCGGTACAACTGTAGCGGTGCGAACCAAATAATGGGAGATCTACCAAAGCAAAGAACAACAATTTCTCCACAATTTCAACATCTTGGGGGCGACTATGCTGGACCAATATTAATACGATCATCAAGAGGGCGAGGACTGAAAGCGTACAAGGGCTACATTGCAGTTTTTGTATGCATGGCTACTAAAGCCACTCATTTAGAACCAGTGAGTGACCTTACAGAAGAAAACATTCACCTTAAGGGCTTGGACTTTCACCACATAAGCGGCCACAGCGGATTAATATTAATATTGGTTTTTATGTAAGTAATTACATAATACGGGGCATAATATTCAGAAGAATAATTTCAACACTTTTGTTGGCCCGCAGAATGTTCAAACATGAACATACACTACACGTATCTATAAATAACCCAATGTGTAAGATAAGAAAAATCAACCTCAGCATACACTGACGGTTAGGTATATATAGATAAGTTCAAGTAACATCTTTAAAACAACACAATATGTACAAATAGAGATAAGATAAGTCATTAAGAATAGTGATTAGATAAGACATGTAAATTGTATATAAAGAAGATAAATGGTAAAATAAATTTAGTATTCAACCAACTTACAGACGGGAGTTTTACTCAACAATGTAAACTGTTGCACCAGAATCAATAACCCAACTATTATACATCCTGTCACTAACACAAAAACAGAATTCATTTGGAAGAAGTAACGGTGTTGACTTTTCGTTGTTTCTTAGAATTTTTCGACTGAATGCATTTGCGGCAACCTTTCTTCATATGACCCTTTTTACTACAAAAGAAACATTAAGTAGATTCGTTCTATAGATACCTTTAGTGCAGTATTAACATTCCCCTTATTTTGCCTGAAAACTCTTTGAGTCTAGATCCAAAGTTAATGCCGCTTTATCTCTGGTTTCAAGAGCTGTAACAAGCGTTTCGTATCACCTGGGCAGACTGCTTAAAACCATTGCAACAGTCCAACCTTCCGCCACTGATCTTCACCCAATGCTGCTAGTTTGTCGTAAAGTGTCGTCATAGTCTGAATGTGTTCCCCCATGCTTGAATCTTCCAAATTTAAGCAACATATTTTTCGCATGAGCTGTACCTACCTCATTGCTTAGTGTCGATTTTTCATGATGATGTCTAAGGTTGTCCCATGCAGCCTTTGCTGTTTCTGCCTTCCTGACATGATGAAGTTGGTTGTCCTCAACAAACAAGCCGATGAGTACTTTCGCATCGCAGTCCTTTTTGGTCCATTCTGCTGTTGGTGGTTCAGGTTTTGGATAAAGAACCAGTTCCCAACGGCCATCCTTTCTTAACAAAACCTCTAGCTTGTACTTCCAAATGTGGTAGTTATCTTGACCCAAGTTTGTTAATGAAGTCCTTAGACGTTCGGCCATTTTTACGTTGTTCTTAAGCTTCTAGAAATCTGGTCCCATATCCTGTTGTCTAATTAGATTATAAAGTTCCTTTATAAGTAAAACAACGTCTTCTAGGTAACGATTTTTTATTCAGACAGAAAAACTAAAGGGAACATTTTCTGATTTTCAATAAACTGATAAAGTGATTATAATTTAATGTTTAATATAGAGTGATAAGAACAAAGTGTTGTCACTAAATGAATGCAATAAAACAGATGGAGCATCGAGCATTTCTAAATAAATTAATATCTACCTCGTTGAGGAAGCTCAAGATTTGTAAAAAAAAAACCATCGCCGAAAAGACCTTGGCCTTTTGAAGACTACAATTTATCATGGACATCGACAAGAAAGCGTTTGAAAACGAAAAATCATTTATTTTTTAAACAGTTAAACATAGTAAGGAGTACTAAGCATTAGAAATTCAACATACAACCGAAATTAAATTCTACTACTTCCATCACACATTCCCCGCAATGCAATTCGGTCGACTTTGAAACATGTTGTATCTGGGAGGTCATCTATAACTTTCAAATATTTCACAATTTGCAACTGCTGTGGACTCAATTCTCTTCTTAAATAATCTTTCAACCTTTTTTCAAAATCTAAAACACCATCGGAGGTATTTTTCATAACCACAAAAATTGTTCCACAGTCTTCATTGGGATTCTCCTTACTGGGTCTTCCGATTAGCGCCGACGAACGTACACCATCAAATTTTTCGACAATAGCTTCAATTTCACTTGGCATGAGTATCTTGCCATCAGCATACCTCAAGACGAATTTTTCTCGGGTGTAGATAATCAATAGATTGTCGGAATCCATCATTCCCAAATCGTCAGTATTCAACCAACCACCTTCAACAAAAGTTTCTTTGTTGGCCTTTTCATTTTTCAAATATCCCAGAAACGGAGCTGACGTCTTCAGACAAACTCGACCCATCTCATTTGGACCAAGAGAATTACCATCTCTGTCAATTATTTTAACCATCATGCCGTCTCTCAAGATGCCTCCATTTACATTTTTCCTGTTGCCAAATTCCGACGACGCAACTACACCTCCAATATCAGTCATACCGTAACATCTCCCGAAAATGCATTTCGGAGTTATCTTTTCAAAATAAAATTTGAAAGCATCTGAAATGCTTTCACCCGCAAGCGAAACCAATTTCAGAGTGCTCAAAGTCATTGGGTTTTGAGAAATTTCAGCAGCTTCTAACACAAGCCTGTACATTTTTGGAACTTCAAAATAATGCGTGATTTTTTGGGTGTCGACTATCTCGCAAAGCATTTTCCCTGTCAATTCAGCGGGTGGGTTCGAACTGTAAACTCGCTTGACATCTAAAAACGCCGGTTGCAACATGGCGTCCACTTGGCATAGCCAACGAATTTCACTATTAATAATAATCACACTGCCTGGCTCCGAACGCAGTATACTGAAGAGACTTTGTTTCATTATGTCATGAGAGTTAATTATGAGTTTTGGCAGCCCCGTTGTTCCCGATGTGAAGCCTATTAAAGCTGGTTGAGTTTTTGGATCCTCAATGCTGGGTATTTCAAAGTTCTCTATATCCACAGCTGGTCTGAAAAGTGATTCTTCAACCGACTTCTGTTGCCCATTGCTCATACCATCCAAGCTTAAAAGATGTTTTAATTTAGAAAGCTCAAGATGTTTCAGAGCGTCGAAAACCATTGGCTTGAATTTTTCTTGATAAATTATTACTGTTGGATCAAGATCTTTCAAATACTGGGGTACATATTCTAGAAAATAAGAAAATGATATCGAACTTCTGAGATTGTAAATTCCATGTTTTTACCTTGTTCGAGATAAGTTTCAAAGAAACACACCGGAGCCCCAATTGTGAAGCAAGCAAATGTAAGGGGTGTTATTTTAAGGTTCAACATTGTAAAAATCACAACGGTGTCATTTTTTTGCACCCCGAGGTTCAGTAAGTTTTGTGCAACGGTTATTGTCTGGTCATGGATTTCCTTGACAGTAACGTGGGTATTACTCTGATGGAGTACTTCGAACACTTTGTCCGGATTTGTCTTCTTGAGATTACGCAAAATATCCTCACCAAGACCCAAAGAACTTCCAACGAAATCGGGTGCTCGCCAAAATTTCTCCGATTCAACATACACTGTTTTACTCATAGTTCTATTAATCTGTACCTTAGGGGAACTGTTTACTTTTTTTACGTCTAATGGCGAAAAACATCTATTTATATTGATTGATAGGATCGAAAATTGCTAATGGAGCCAAATTATTAAGTAATGGAGTCTAACTTAATTGCACAATTAATTTGAACCTTTTAAGTACCTATTTACTTTCCTATATAATTATAAGAGGCTTAATTCTTAGGTGCATCACAACGATGTATTTTTTTTTTGCACGCCGAGGTTCTGTAAGTTTTGTGCAACGGTTATTGTCTGGTCATGCCTTTCCTTGACAGTGACTTGGGTGTTGCTGTCATGGATAACAGTTCGTCGGGATTAGTCTTCTTGACTCCCTTGGACTCTTGGACATATAGTTGTTCCTATCGGGACTTAACAACTTCTTATCTAATTCTTGAACGCAAAAACTCAACTTTTTAAACACGTCCGAAATTAGGTTTCATTGACCGCAACTGTAAGGGCACTTAAACTTAACTTTCTCCAAGAAGAGAGAAGGAGTCTGCTCTCCATGAACCTACAGCCATAGAGGGAGAATTGGCATTAGTGATCAAGCCGCCGAACGAAGCACACATCCGATATCTTGCCAATATTCCATTGTGTTGTATTACTGAATTAGGTACGTGTTATTTTCCAAAAACTATTGATGAATATTATTTTGTGTCCATTAAATAAAAGTACCTATTATTTTATCAAATTTGTAAAAGTTGTAATTCTTGCCTTATTAGTGAGACAATAGCAAGTTTTGTGCAAAAATTTGAGTCAACGTTATTGTCATCTGATGTTGCCGTGTCAGTGGAACAACGAGTTTAAAGAGCCAGAGTCCCGCCACCGCCGATCAGGTGTCTGCCTAACGATTTGAATCAGTTAATTCCACTGTGTTGCTAAGACTCTGACATTACTCAGACCATTACGGTGTATTTTTCGTAAGGATCTTGGCTTACACCCATACAAGATCCAACTGACTCAAGAATTGAAGCCGACGCGGACCATTTGAAGCGACGTACGTTCTCTGTTTGGGCTCTGGAGAAGATGCGCAAAGATGATGAATTTTATCGCTAAATCATCTTCAGTGACGAATCTCATTTTTTTGCTCAATAGATTCGTCAATAGGAATAGGTGCGTCAAATAGTAGATGAGGACCCAACCGTCCTCAACAACTTCTGTCTACCAAGTCCTAATCTCACCTCCACGTGGTGACCAACGGGTGTTTGGTATCCCAGCTGGAAATAGGGTGAAAACCGCTGTGGAAGGCTGTTGGAGACAGCTAACGAGAGAGGTCGGGTAGAGTGTTTTCCACTGAGGCTTACTTACTTACTTAACCGGCTCACAATCCATGCATGAAGGATCTCAGCCTGAGATACTGCAGCCATCCATCGAGAACGGTCCCTCGCATGCACTCTCCAATCGCCGAAACCAAGCGCTCTGGCATCGGCAGGTACTTGGTCCCTGTACCGTAGTTTCGGACTTCCTTGTCGTCTCGAACCTGAGGTCCGCGATGAGAAGACTTTCTTGGCTGGAGCGTTTTCGTCCATTTGCTGAGCCAATGTAGTCGTCTTTTGTTGGCTTTCTGAACTACATCCACATCTTGGTACAGCTCGTACAGTTCGCGGTAGTGTGAATATTTGGTCTTTCGTTGTTCTTCCTGGCCTTAAGCCCCACTGGTACGTGCCGATTATTGTGTTGCAGAGCTGTTTAAGACGCTCACACGGTTTGTTGGATAGGATTTTGTATGCAACATTGAGCAGGGATATTTTAGGTTTAAAAATTCATTTATTTCTTATAATAAGTATAGATAACAGCAAATTCAATATGAGTTCAGTGCAAATATAAATTTTAAGATATAAGTAGTGGCATTAATGTTAGAAAAAAAAAACAGTTGGTATTAAATGCCACTTCAAGATTTAACAAAACTTCAAAAATATAAATTGGGTGGGGTGACCCTTAATTTTAAACTTCAAGTATAGGTATGTACAATTGGAAAAATAAAGCAAAGAGAATCACAATAAAAAAATTATAAGCAAGGTGTCAGAAAATATTAATTAAGGTAGGTATAACAAAGATAACGACCAGATACAAAAATTTCAACAAATTAGCAAAACCAATTCTCAAAAAATCACCAGAAATTTTTTCCAAATCCCCGAAATCAGATTGAAACAACCAACTCTAAAGATGTTTCTAAAAAAGATTTGGTAAAATAAGTGACCTTAACATACAAGGTAAGTTTATTAAATAATATTATAGGAATTTTGTAGTGACCTCTCCAAATCGTATATATATATTTACACTTTATTGACCTGGAGCCTGCTTAAAAGTGTTTCATATATATATTTATTAAATAATCTTGAAGAAGCAACTGTGTAAAAGTTTCGAAAAGAAGTCGTCCGGAAGTTAGGAATAGGTACAAGATATTGCAAGTTATTACGCAGGTTATGGCTGTCTAAAACTCTGAAATTTAGATTTCCTGAGCGCAAAAAAGAAGTTTTAAGGACTTTGAAACAATAAAGGTGACGAATTGGAAGAATTTTTAGTCTTACAAATTATGGAAAACTGTGATGCAGTCGTCGTTTTCTGCTTATTATTCTAATAACACACTTTTGGAGAGAAAGAATTGGTTTAACTTTGCAAAAGTGCGTTCCGCCCCTACACGCAATTCCATATTATAATTTAGAGTGGAAAATCCT
Organism: Sphaerophoria taeniata; assembly: GCA_943590905.1. Classification (NCBI taxonomy): domain Eukaryota; kingdom Metazoa; phylum Arthropoda; class Insecta; order Diptera; family Syrphidae; genus Sphaerophoria; species Sphaerophoria taeniata. Next base: position 270,650,647 of record OX016540.1, read on the forward strand.
ATAATAAATTTTTTTTAAGAAGGTCGGGTGAGCAAACTTTTTGGAGATAGAAGAAGTGCCTGAGTGTTGTACAAAAATACTTTTTTAAATTCTCAGTTTGATTACTAAAGGTCATCTTCGAATCGATTTGCAATCCTAGATATTGAAAAACATCCACTTTTTCAATTTGAAAACAAATATAAATACAGAATAGGTGGTCACAGTAAGTGATCGTGCTTGTATCAGAAGAGCAAGAGCAACTATCTATTTAGTTTAAATTTCTTGCACTCAGGTTCATGAAAAAAGATTTCCGGTTCGAAAAAATTCTGAGAAGAAATGCTGAACAACATAATTTTCGTCTTAGAGCTTATTACTTATTTATGTTCGGCAAACCACGACCTAAAAAGATTCAAATCATAATTTATATCAGCAAAAAGATCAAGGGGACTAACAGCACCATAGGCACAACCAACATCATCTGCAAAAGTGGTAATTTTCGACTTGAATGGTAATTTATGTTACAACTAACAATGCAGTATCACAGCCAATAATACCGAAGTGGGATCTACTTTACAATTACTTAATTTATATACATATGTTTTAATCGTTGAAATATTTGTGAGATCAAGTTTTTATAAATTTTCAATATACCTAAATAAAAACTTCATTTGAACAAGATCGTTTAGAGATAATAATTCTAGAACAGGAAATAAATAAGAGGAAGAACAAAGGCTAAGCATAAACAAAGCGAACAAAGGCTATAGGCATAAACAAAGGTCCATCGAGCCGAATAACCAAAAATTTGAAGATGCTCAGAGCCTCAAAGCGGAAAATGGGAGACACATCTGGAGATGATTTAAACAATGATGGTGAGTGTAATCGTTGTGTTTCATTCAATTACTTAACAACTGCGCTGGTTAAAATGTATATATGTATATAGCTACTAGTGCTAATAACATACAATTTTTGCAACATAGCGCGTTGAAAAAATTTGTTTGTTATGTGCGCAAGTTTTCTTTATTCGTTTCCAATTTTGCTCAACAATTGCGCGTTGTTTAAAATGGAAAATGGAATGAGGAATTCGAATAATAAATTCAAACATAAACTTAAAAAATTGAGCTATGTATGTTTTAATGAGAATGGCAAAAGTGATTGAGAGATAAGATTCTCAAATAAGAGTATGTATATACATTTTTGTAAATACAGCGATGGTTCATTACTTTATATTTACGAGTACGAGTGCTAAGAACATTCAATTTTTGCAACATAGCGCGTTGTAGAAATTTGTTTGTTACAAGCACACGTTTTCCTTATTCGTTTTCATTTTGCTCAGCAATTGCGCGCTGTTTCAAAGAGAAAATGAAATGAGGAATAGGAAATGAGCATAAGGAAATTGAGCTGTGTTTATTTTTTTTTGCAGTATAAGCGCACTGCAAAAAGATAAAAATTGAGCAAACAGCGCCAGAGCGATGCGATGTTCAAACGCAGCAATTGCGCGCTGCTAGGTTTGAAAACTCGAAAATGTTCAATCGATGCGCATACATGTCTTTCTCTTATTTGTCCAGCATAAGCGCGCTGGAGAAATAGAAAATAAGGCATTACGATTTGACAGAGAGGAAGGTTTCTTGTATATTTATATAATTTAAGATAGAGAACATTTATATTAAAAATGCAATCAATTAATTCATATTCATGAGATTTGAGATACGTCATCAAGCTCTTGAACCTGAATGTTGTTTTGTAAAATACAAATATCAATATTTTTATTAATATATAAACAAATATTTTTCTTATTATTTGCCAAGTTGAACCCGGAGCATTTGTTCGTATTACCCAAGAACAGCAAGCAATTGTTGATTCAGAACGCCGAAGAGAATCATCGGGTGACGGTCCTTCATTGCCAACACGAAAGCGTGTGAAGGAAACTGATGGAAGAAATAAATTTATCCATTCAATGCGTCTAAATTTAATGGATTTACAGCATTGGACGAAAGAAGAGCATGAAATTAATAACTGGTCTTTCGACGAAGCTACGATTAGAATGGAACAATCAGAGAAAGGCTGGAAGAACTTTGAAAGCGACTGGATTGTATTGAGTAGAAAACCTATGTTAGATACCGAACTTAATGAATGTAGAGATATATTTGAACAAGGAACGAATGACTACTTACGCGTAAAGTTGCAGTTACGTAGACATATTCGATCAATGGAGTCACAGCAATTTACTTCCACAAGAGTGACACCTAGTGCAGATAACATACAACCAATCAAAATTCAGCTATCAGAAGCACCTAAACTGCCAAAGTTTTCTGGGCTTGATGTTGATTGGGCAAATTTTCGGTCTGTTTTTGAATCGGAAATGCACAACAATGCAACATTTTCCGATGCACAAAAAATGCGGCTTTTGATAAACGCATTGGAAGGAAGGGCTCAAGTCGCTTATAAACATTGGCCCATTGAGAATAAAAATTATAATGAATTGTGGTCTGACATTTGTAATCAATATAATAACGAATACAACACCATTCGAAGTCACGCTCAAGCGTTGCATACACTCAAGCCAATACAGTTACCATCGGTTGATTCAGTGCGAAACATTTTAGATACATCAAGAAGTGCGTTTCGTCAACTACAACTTTTGCTCACTCCCGAAAAAGTCGCAGAATATATAATTTTGCATAAGCTTGAATGTCTTTTAGATACAGACAGCCAAACACAATGGATGTTGAGAAGAAATACCGACTCGATACCAACGTTAAAGCACATGTTTGAGTTTTTAGAATTGCGAGCTAGCGTATTAGCACAAATGGAAGTGACTTCTGAGATGCAATCAATCAAGTCAAACACTCATGTTAGGTACAATAACAACTTTGGAAGATCCAATGACACACGGCCTAATTGTTGGTTATGCCCTGGTATGCAGCACTGGCCATTTAGATGCAGCAAATTTCGATCAATGTCAATTACTGATAGACAGGAGTATATTTATAAACATAATATGTGCCGAAATTGTTTCAGTACAAAACATTTTGTTGCAAAATGTCCTGATAAGCCTTGTCCACGGTGCAATGAAAAGCATAATAGTACTCTTTGCCCAATAAACACCAACATAGGTGAAAGTGAAACTCAGATGTTGCAGTATCGCTCACAGCCAAGAAAATCAGAGTCAAATCGAATTTCAAGACAATAGCAACCAATAGATCACCAGAGATGTAGAGACCTCGGTGCATCTTCGATAATAAATATGACAAATCATACTGACAGCCTCGAAATATCAATGTTGGCAACAGCAAGGATAAGAATTAAAGTCAAGGATGATGTTTCAGCTCCACTTCGAGCGTTGTGTGATACAGGTGCTCAAATAAATCTAATTACAGCACATGCTATAAGGCAGATGAAATGGCCGACCGAACAATGCAACATACGTTTGAAGGGAATCAATGATTCAACAAGCAAAACACATACACGCAAACTTGTGTGTGCCTTACTTTCGCGATTCAATGATGAACCATTAACATTTATAAAGTTAATAATCGTTCCTGAAGTGTTGTCAACATGGCTTCCGCCTTCACCTCTTTCGAAAAATATTATTCCAATAAATTTGCTTGACAAGTTGGCTGATCCAGAGTTACAAATTCCAGCACCAATTGATGTTCTGTTAGGTGCGGGTGTTTGGGCTTCAGCTATTAGCGATGGACTGTTTACCAATGAAATAGGTATTGCGTTTCAACCATCGAAGCTTGGATTGTTAGTATATGGGGGTGGAACAAGTTCATCTAGTATTGCCACAATTCAAACAGTCACTCAAGAGAAGGTTGATTCACAACTAGACGTACTATTACGACGATTTTGGGAAATGGAGGAAGTATCGTTAATTCGAGCTCGCACAACAGAACAACAAAAATGTGAAGATATATTTATGCGTACGCATCAGCGATTGCACACTGGTCGCTTCCAAGTCAACATTCCCTTGCGTGATGACATCAGTAAACTAGGATCATCAAGAGCCATTGCACTTCAACGCTTTAAGCAGCTAGAAAGAAAATTTCAGCGTGACCCTTTACTGAAGGAGCAATATTTTAATGGCATTAATGAACTTTTAGAAGCAGATCATATGCGTTTAGCTGATCGCCCAGCAAGTCCAATCTGTTACCACATACCTCATCATGCAGTTACAAAGAAATTTAGAATTGTTTATGATGCTTCTTGCCCAACAAATGCAGGCATATCGCTCAATGAAGTTCAACTGATAGGAGAAAAGTTGCAAGATGACTTAGCAAATTTAATAATGCGTTTTCGATGTCAGCCTGTTGCGATAACAGCAGATATAAAAAAAATGTATTTGCAGGTTAAAGTTAATCCCAATCAGTGGGACTTGCAGCGAATCTTTTGGCGTCCATTTGCAGAGAGCGAAATTTTAGAATACTGGATGACTGTTGTCACTTTTGGCATGGCTTCGGCTCCATTTTGTGCAGTACGTACAATGATACAGGCAGCTCGTGAATCAAGCCGAAGTTTTCCAATTGGTGCAAAGGCTATTGAACATGATTTCTATATGGACGATTGCTTAACTGGTGCAGAAAGTGTTGAACAAGCTAAACAGTTATGTTACGAAATTGATATCTACAATACTACATTCGTCAGGATTCGTATTAAGCAAATGGAGATCAAATTGTCGAAACGTAGTTCCAACAAAAAGAAGCGAACATTTGAGTGATGCACTTGAGCTTGGAGAATTCGATGATACAACAGTACTTGGTTTACGTTGGTTACCCGAAACAGATGAACTTATGTTCAAACTTCAACCACCACCGATAATGAATTCTCAAGAGGCAACCAAACGTCGAGTTCTTCGTCATATCTCACAAATATTTGACCCAAACGGATATATTGGGCCAACAGTAATTATTGCAAAAATATTAATGCAAAAAATATGGAAAGAAAATATAAGCTGGGATATGCAATTACCAAATAAATTATTTCGTGAATGGCAACAGTTTCAGCAACAACTTCAACTGATTACGGAAATTCGTCTTCCCCGTTGGATTGGAATCAGTAATGGAAGAAAGATTTCACTTCATGGATTTGCGGATGCTTCGCTTTTAGCATATGGTGCATCATTATACATTCGAATTGAATATGAGGACCATTTTGAATGCCGCTGCTTGATTGCATCAAAATCACGAGTTGCCCCTCTGAAGACAATTACTGTTCCAAGGCTTGAGTTATGTGCGGCCCAATTATTGAGTGAACTCATAAAATCGTTTAAATCAGCATCAAGATTGCAACAAATAAGAACAACACTATGGTCAGACTCACAAATAGTTCTAGCTTGGTTGATCAAAGAAGCAGTGACCTTAAAAATATTTGTTAATAATCGAGTTCAAAATATTCATCGGCTAGTTCCAGATGCAATTTGGCGATATGTACCTTCGGCCGATAATCCAGCTGATTTGATTAGTCGGGGTATGATTGCAAAAGAGCTTCAAGGAACACGACTATGGTGGCAGGGACCGGAATGGCTCTCAAGAGATTCAATATATTGGCCAGATGTTGAACCGAACATGTCAGTCGAAACAGCTAATGAGATTGCTAAGGAAGAAAAAACGTCCCCATCACGGTCCGATTCTTCAAAACTACGCCAAGCCTACAAAGAAAGCTTAGTCATGAGTATTACACTACGAGATGTTAACTTACTCTTGCGTGCTTCGAACATATATAGACTCTGTAGACTAACAGACTGGATTCTGCGATATCTTTTTAATTTGCGCCATAGAAAAGAACGAGCAATTTTCCGTCGTTCAGGACCATTAACTACCTATGAAGTAATGGAAGCTATGGAATATTGGATTCGAGAGGAACAAGCAATCTACTATGCAAATGAAATTAAAGCACTGCGTGATAAAGAAACCATGTGTATAGATTCATCAAGTCCAATATTCAATTGCAACCCACGATTAGATAATCGAGGGATATTACGTTTGGGTGGTCGCTTAGAAAGAGCATTAATTCCTGAACAACAGAAACATCCAGTTCTCCTGCCAGATGTCAGCCCACTGGCAATTTTATTAATTAAAGAGGCACATGAAAAAACCTTACATGGTGGGCCGAGAGAGATGACGGCATATCTGCGGCGAAGATATTGGATTATGAATTTACGCCGAGCAATTCGTACCAGTAACTCTAGGTGTATAGCTTGTGTTAAAGAAAAACAAGAAGGAATACAGCAAATGATGGGAGAATTACCATCCGATCGCGTTCAACCCTGTAGACCCTTCAGACATTCTGGTGTAGATTATGCCGGACCATTTTTAATAAAATCAAGAGGAGGTCGCTGCAAAATTCTTGAAAAGAAATATGTCGCACTATTTATTTGTATGGTAACTAAGGCTGTCCATCTAGAGCTTGTCGAAAGCCTTTCTACGAATGATTTCATACAAGCGTTCTCGTTCTCCTGTTTTACGAGCATTCGTGGAGCTTGTACAAGACTCTGGAGTGATAACGGCAAGAATTTCATAGGTGCTGAAAAGGAGTTGGCACGAATGTTGCGAACTTGGAAAAATGTAGACATGGGACATAAATTATTGGAATATGGCACAGAATGGCGTTTTATTACTCCAAGAGCTCCTCATCAAGGTGGTCTGTGGGAAGCAGCCGTTAAATCTATGAAATACCATTTGCGACGAGTTATTGGGCCACACAATTTAACAAATGCTGCTTTTCGGTTGATTTTAGCTCAAACAAGTGCAGTGATGAATTCAAGACCATTATCAGCCCAATCAGATGACCCAGAGGATTTATCTTACTTAACACCAGCTCATTTTTTGATTGGTGAACCAATAATTCAACCTTTTGGAGTTAACACCCAAGATATTCCCGATAATCGATTAAAACTTGCATCACGAATTCAAAAAATGACTCAAACATTTTGGAAAGCTTGGTCACAAGATTATCTAAATGAGTTGCAACAACGTCCAAAATGGCATAAAACACAACCAAATATAAAAAAAGGGTGAGTTAATAGTAATTCGAGAAGAAAACGTTCCACCAACACTTTGGAAGATGGCACGTGTTATAGAGGTTCTTCCAGGTCTTGATGGACTTGTTCGCAACGTCCGTCCGGTTGAAAGTAGCAACAGCGGATTGGGAAAAATCACCCAAAATTTTAGAGCGGCCAGTACAAAAACTTTGCCGACTTCCTGTAGATGTTGAAGATGAGACTTCAAAGGGGGGAGTGTGTTACAACTAACAATGCAGTATCACAGCCAATAATACCGAAGTGGGATCTACTTTACAATTACTTAATTTATATACATATGTTTTAATCGTTGAAATATTTGTGAGAACAGGAAATAAATAAGAGGAAGAACAAAGGCTAAGCATAAACAAAGCGAACAAAGGCTATAGGCATAAACAATTTAAATAAAGAGTTAATGTAAATTAAGAACAATATTGGACCAAGCACTGAGAAATTTGAAGCCACTTCTTGTATTGTTAATTTTTACTCGTAATGATCTATTAACAAGGTAGGATCTAAACCAATCTCTCATAAAGCTTCGATTACCACCATTTTCCCATTTAGAAAACATGATTTCGTGATCAACCATATCAAAAGCTTTAATGATATCGACAAACAGGCCAGCTGAAAACGTTTTACTATCAAGGTTAATGAAAATATCGGAGCAAAATTTTAGAATAGCGTCTTCCGTGGATTTACCTTTCTGAAACCCAAATTGAAGGGAACTAAAAAAGTTGTTTTTATGTAAGAATTCAATTAATCTGTTTTTGATACTTTTTTCAAAAGTCTTACTTACAGAAGATAGAATAGAAATTGGTCTATAATTGTTCACTTCTTTCGCTGATCCTTTTTTAAAAATAGGAACAACATCTGCACACTTCAACGCATCTGGAAATTTTCCTGAAAAGAGGCTTTGGTTAAATAAATAAGCCAAAACATCAACTAAGAAACAAGCTATAGTTTAAAGCCTATTATTTGAGATACCATCAGCTCCACAAATCTTCGAATTTTTGAGCGAACCAATACTTGTCAAAAGTTCAAATGCAGTTATGGGTTCGAAAAAAAAGTGTTTTGGTTTAAAACATCACCACAAATAATGGAAGAGCTACAGGGTGCACAGGTGGGACAAAAAGAAGATTGCAAGGAGACTGAAACATTAGCAAAGTAATCAATGAATTTATTAGCAATAGCTAAAGTCTTATTATTAGACAACTATTCATCTTCATCAATTTTTATGTTAAAATCCTTATTGTTAGAATTAGGTTTATTAAGAAGACTGTTTACCATTTTCCATTCATTGTTAATATCACCTTTAGCTAGCTCAAATTGATTTCCATAGTATCGGTCTCTACACAATGGAACTTCTTTTCTAAGTTTAGAGCACATATCTTTATAACGCTTCGTTAAATTACGGTTTAGAGGATGTATAAAATCCTATCCAACGTACTTTGTGACCGTTCTGCAACAAAATAATCGGCACGTACCGGTCGGTGGGCTGTAGGGTCAATGTCAACACTGTTCTGCCAATTCGGCAGGTGGTATTGAACTATTCAATCGTATAACATCCAAAAAAGTAGATGGTGTTGGCTACGTCTTCTAGGTAACGATATTTTATTCAGACAGAAAAACTAGAAGAAAAATTTTCTGATTTCCAATAAACTGATAAAGTGATTATAATTTAATATTTAATATAGAGTGATAAGAACAAAGTGTTGTCACTTAACCAATGTAATATTTAACACTCTTCCTCATTCGTTTAGAGACCACACTTAGTTCTAAGTTGTTTAATTCGCACAGCTCCCAGTGGTTTGGTCAACATAATCTGCAAGCATGTCTTCTGTTGGACAGTTCGGACACTTAACAAAATTCTTGTCCACGTAGTCTTTTACAAGATAAAATTTGGTGTCAATATAGGTACTTGAATCGGTTGCTTAATTTTTCTTAACCTATAAGCTTGAGACAGCTCTGATTATCTTCGTATTGTTTGTAACATAATCGGACGTGTCAGACGTGTTTGTTATGTTAAGTCGCTCTTGTGTTTTTTCTGATAAAAATAACTAAAGTTATTAGACAATAATTTATTCGTTAAAATGGAAAGATGTGCTTCTTGCCTTACTTTTATTAAAGGTGACTCTTTAAAGTGTTATGGAAATTGTGGCAAAAGTTTTCATAAACTATGTGCAAAGATCACTGACGATCTATTCGCCATGATTAAGAACAATAAAAACCTAAAGTTTCACTGTGACATTTGCTCGGATAGTAATTGTTGCTACAAATTCGGTAGCAACCAAATCAAAAACCTTTGTGAACCGGCTAAATGAAACACAACGCAGTTCTATTGCCAGGTTACAAAACCTAAATTAGTAAATTTATTACAATTAGATTTATGCATTACATACATTCTTAATAATGATCATTACTTACTTAGTTTTTGAGTTAATACAGTTGTTAAATTTTAATTTTAACATATATTTTAAGTAGGTTTTGTTTTACAATTTTAGAAATCAAATCTTGATGTACCTCGTGGGCGATCGAATGGCAAAAAAAGGAAAATTCTCGAATCTAGTAAATTTTTGAAAGAAAGACAAAACAAGATGGCCGATCTCCTGTTTTGAGTGGCGCCATCAGCAAGTTCGACTTGGAATTACGATTGACTTTGCTTAAGGTGCGGACGCATCGTCTTTAACACTCCCCCTTGGTAATTTCACTGGCGAACTGGGTTCTTCTCCTGAGTTTAGATCGAGAACGGCCAGCTTGACCGCAGGTCTCTCGTAGACCCCACTCGAAGTTTGTATAACAGCACTGCGTACCTGGTTGTCCTTAGACAGTTTGGTTTTCAGTACTCGTCCTTTGGCCCAGCTGTTTCTGGGGCCGTTTGGGTCGACAACCAGGACTAGATCGCCGACTTCTAGAGTTTTTGCGGGAGTGAACCATTTGGCGCGTCTGGTTAGCGTGGGCAAGTATTCTGTTACCCAGCGCTTCCAGAAGCGGTCCGCAAACTGTTGCGAGGTTAGCCAATTCTTACGTAGCACTGTCACGTCGTCGTTGAGTTCCACTAAAGTATTGGAACCGCCGGCCGAGCCCAGTAAAAAATGATTCGGTGTGAGGGCTTCCGGATTTGCAGGATCAATTGGGATGTATGTCAAAGGGCGTGAATTTATCGTATTCTCTGCTTCGATTAGCATGCTTCGCAGCAATTCGTCGTTCGGATTCCTTGTCGGCAAAATGGCGTAAAGAGCGTTTTTGATGGAACGTACTAAGCGCTCCCAGCTACCCCCCATATGTGGTGAGGCCGGTGGTATAAATTTCCATTGAGTGCTGGTAGAGGTGAAGGTTTCAGCTAGTCTGTCTCTCTGGATGCTACTCGCCGCTTCTCGCAATTCTCTTTCTGCGCCGTGAAAATTCGTGCCATTATCGCTATAAAATTCGATGGGAACACCTCTTCGGGCCATGAAGTTTCTAAGACAGAGGATACAAGAGTCTGTCGTTAGTGTATGAGCGACTTCGATATGAACGGCTCTTATGGTAAGGCAGGTTAGAAGCACTCCCCAGCGCTTTTCAGTTCTTCGACCTACGGTGACTGCAAGTGGGCCAAAGTAGTCGACGCCCACGTACGAGAATGGTCTACTGAAGGAGGCGAGCCGCGCGTGTGGGAGTGGTGCCATGATGGGAGGCTGCGGAAGAGCTCTATTAATCTTGCACTGTGGACAGTTTTTCTTGACGGCTTTCAAGGCTGATCGCATCTGAACGATGTAAAATTTTTCCCGATTGATGTTTATCACCGTTTCGTCGTTTCGGTGGTTGTAACGATGGTGGACGTCTTTGATAATAAGATCAGTTATTCGATTAAATCTTGGCAGTATAATGGGTAGTCTGAAGTCTAGGGTTGACTTTTCATCCAGAAGTATTCTACTATTTATTCGAATGAGTCGATTTTCATCAAGGAACGGAGACAGATTGTAAAGCGAGCTACTTTTCTCAACGCAGCGGTTTATGGTCAAGTCTGCGATTTCTTCGGCGTATGCGCAGCTTTGAGCTTCTCGCAACAGTGCTTTTTGTGCTTCTTGTAGTTCTCCTCTAGTGAGAAGGCCATTCACTTTGAGCGTTTTCTTTCTTTTGGCGCTTGTGTTGTGCACGAATCGTAGCTCATAAGCCGTACTCCTAAGGAGCCTCCACCACGTAGATATTTCATTGGATCGAAATATGTTGTCTCGGCCAAAGGTGTGAATTGCGACAAAATTAGTTTTAAGCTCTTCAATCGTAGAACCCATCACAGTTTCCTGCGGCCATTGATCTGCAGGTGATTTCAAGAATGCGGGTCCAGTGAACCATCGGCTAGTGTTTTTGAACTCTGGAGGCTTTTGCCATTTTGTTGCTTCGTCTGCGACATTCAAGTTCGTAGGAATCCATTTCCATTCCTCAATTTCGGAGAGGTCTAGAATTTCGCTTACTCGAAACGCTACGTACTGCCGATATCTTCGGTGGTCGGATCGAAGCCAACACAGAACGGTTCTCGAATCTGACCAAAAATATTGTTTGCTGAAGACGATGCTGTGTGACTCTTTTATACACTTAGCGAGCCGTGCTCCGAGGAGCGCTGCCTGAAGCTCAAGACGTGGAATTGATAGCGCTTTAAGAGGTGCTACACGAGTTTTCGCTCCTATTAGACTAATCTCCACCAAACCGTTGTTAAAGTTTCTTACGTATGCTACAGCCGCAAACCCGTTCTCGCTAGCGTCGACGAAAATGTGCAGCTGCACATCGGAGCCCACGGTTGAAGTTACGTAGCATCTTGGGATCTTAACGGATTCGACTTTGGGAAGGTGATGCACCCATTTCAGCCATTTGTTGTATTCGTTGGTCTTGATCTCCTCATCCCATTCGATTTTAGACCGCCAAATCTCTTGGAGTAAAATCTTGACGTACATCAGGAAACACGATATCAGTCCTAAAGGGTCAAAGATTGTCATCATGACTCTTAGGACTTCGCGCTTAGTGGGGCGTCTTGAACCAGAAAGGAGTTCTCTTTGACTTGGATTTGTGGTAAGCTTGAACGTAAGGCAGTCTAAAGATGTGCACCACCACATTCCAAGCACTTTTTCTGTACCGGGTTCGACGTTCACACTGATGCTTACTTGTTCTGTTGGTTTCGACTGAAGTGCTGCGAGGACTGCGGACGAATTAGAAACCCAATTTCTGATATGAAATCCACCTTGTTTATGAACGTGTCGAATCTCCTGAGCTAAACTAATGGCTTCTTTCTCAGTTGGAACACTATCCATCAAGTCATCAACATAATGATTTTCTTTAATCGACTGAGCTGCTCTGGGAAATTCAGCTGCAAATTGGTCAGCGTTGGTATTTTTCACATAATGAGCGGTGCACGGAGAGCAGGTGGCTCCAAAGGTCATCACTTTCATAATATACGTATTGGGTCGTCCGTCCTCATCGCAGCCCCACAAGAAGCGCTGGTAATGCTGATCTTCTTCTCGAATACAAACTTGGTGATACATTTCCTTGATGTCCCCGCAAATCGCGATTTTGTGTTGTCTGAACTTATAGATGACGGATGTAAGAGGAGTTAATTGATCGGGACCTTTGAGGAGTAGAGAGTTGAGCGAAGTGCCACGTACTGTAGCGGCAGCGTCCCAGACCATTCTAATTTTCCCGGGTTTGTTCGGATTCTCCACGGGAAAAATTGGTAGATACCATGAACGATGGTTGTTCTCTAGGATCTCTTGGTGAGTAATCCTCCTTGCGTAGCCCTTGCTGACGTATTCTTTAATTTTGCTATCTAGCTTTTCAGCTAGGACCGGGTCATGTTGCATTCTTTTCTGTAGGCAGGCTAATCGCTTTCTGGCCATTGGGTAACTCTCCGGTAGCTGCACGTCATCAACTCTCCACAGAAGTGTCGTTTCGAATCTTCCGTCCTTACGGACTGTACGAGTGTTAAGCAAGTTCAGAGCTCGGGCATCATCATCTGACATCGTGATCTTCTTCGATTCAACAGTCCCGAAGTTGTCATCACAAATGAAATTCTTCACGAGCCGACGCAGTTCAAGGTCATTACAGTCGCAGACATGAAAGTTATGGGAATTATCGAGATTGCTTGCTTCTCCGTTACACTTTCCATGAATGACCCAGCCTAGGCGGGTTTTAGTCGCGACGGGTTGGTTTGGACCTCCTTCTTTGGACTTGATTGGAAAACCGAGTTGAGCATTATTGACACCAATAAGCAATAGTGGGACTGCTTTGTTGTACGATGTTAGGTTGAGGCCTCTTAGATGTTCGAACTCCTTCTGTAACCCATCTGAATTGAGTGTCTGGGCAGGTAGGCATAGCTTTTTCACAGTACGCACATCTGTTAATTGAAACTTCTCAGCGTTCAAATTGGTGCTGGATATTTGAAGACTGATCAACTCAGATTTACTCTCGTACCGCGATGTGTTTCCAGTCCATTTCAGACACAGAGGTCGGAGCTCGCCTTTCACATTCAACTGCCTCGCGAGATCTTCGTCCATTAAAGTTACAGATGAACCGTCGTCCAAAAATGCAAAGGCCTTTACTTTAGTTCCATTTCCATAGAGAAATACGGGCACCACTCGGAACAAAACAGAATCGCTGTTATAAGTTTGACATCTTTCATTTTCTGAATGGATTCCAACTGTTCCGTCCGTAGGCGTAGGTGAGCCTTCTACAGATTTGAGGTCGTTGTGTAGAAGCTGGTGGTGTTTAAGTACACAATTATTTTTTCCACATAGAGACTCTGACTTGCACTTGTAGTTCAGGTGTTGCTTTAGGCATCTACAGCAGAGGCGATGTTTCCTTACTTCCTCCCATCGAGCGGAGCGGTTTGACTTCTGAAACTTCGTACATTCTGCTACCGAAGAACATTCACCACCACAGATACAGCATTTCGTTCGATTCTCTTTGTAGTGAGCATTAACCATCCCTTTATCTTTCCAGCCTTTATTGCGCTTCTTTTCATCAGGATACGTAGAAGGAGCTGACACCAGAACCCCATTTGCAGCTTCGGCCATTGAGTACATCCACGTACTGAAGTGAACGAGGGTACACTTGGGCAATGATTGTTTGTGAATAGCCCAATTAAGACGGAGAGCTGGAGGGAGCTTGTCCACAAGTTCTTGCATCAGTATAGGATAGTTAAGATGGTCGACTAGACCAAGGGCTTCAACTGTAGCACAAAGGTTCTGCACCGCTATGGCGAAGGTAATAATAGTCACGAGCTTTTCTGCTTTTGGCGGAGGCGTGGCACTGATCTTGCGAACCATAGTGTTAATGATCAGCTCAGGTCGGCCGTACAACATTCTCAAAGTCTCAATGACACGATCAACACAATTGGGCTGGATTATTAAACTTCTCACTGCATCTAAGGCTCCACCTTTAAGGGCTTTGTGTAACCTTATAAGATTCTCCTCATTACTAAAGCCACCCAGTTCAGTACTTCGATTAAAGCTTGCGATGAATAGTGGCCACTCCGAAGGATTTCCATCGAAGGTTGGTAGATCTCGAATCAAATTACGTGCTGCTAAGTTATTTTTCGTTAAAAAAATACTTGAGGGCGTAAATTGTTGGCTATTGCTAAACGAAGGCATGTATTGAGAAGACGGTCGATGTGCGGCATATTGATGTGCGTTGTTGTCTTGGATTACCTGTTGTGTATTTGAAATTGAAACGCCCTGTGGTGTTGGCCTCAAAAAGTGGACTCCGGCTGTGTCACGTTGATAGCTATCGGGTAGTGCGTTGACAGAATGGAACTGGCTTCGGTCGACATTGGAGCATGATGGTTGTTGGTTGGAAGCAAACAGGGATTCCCTCTCGGCGGCTAGGTTACGTGTACTTGGAATGGGTTGTGGTTGAAAGTCAGTCGGCATGGGTTCGACGGGAATGGTATTCACGTTCGCCGTGGAATGAAGATAATCATTGATCCGTTGGTTGGCGTTCGCATTCGCATTCATATTTTTATCTTTTGTCATCGGCGGGTCATGGTCGACCCCTTCTTCATCATCTGAGGAGTCGAAGACTTGGTTCATAACTTTGTATTTCTTCGTTAGGTACTCAGCGTCCCTTTCTTCTCGGAGCTGTCTCTCTTCTTCGATCCTCTGTAGCTCCATTTGCAGTCGCTTACTTGATGCACCCTTAGAAGATCGTGAACTGCTGGAGTCCGATTTCGGTGGTCGATTCGAACCACCTGCAACGTGATCACTTTCTTGCATTAAAGCACCTTGGGTTGGATGGCCTGTCGTTACTGCGACGCTGCCGTTCATTGTTAAGGAGGGCACGTTAGGAAGAAAAAGACTTCCACACACGGCGGCAACTTCGGCCGCACTATGCGCAGAAACTTTCTGAGTTACACTGGATGAGTTAGGAAGAAAAAGATTCCCACACATGGCGGCAACCTCGGCCGCACTATGCGCAGGAACTTGGTTAGTCGTTCGTAAGGCGTTGGATAGAAAAAGATTTCCACACATGGCGGCAACGTCGGCCGCACTATGCGCAGAAACTTTCGAAGAATTTTGGGCAGACGCAGGTACGGTTGCGGCTGATGGTAGTCTAAAATAGGAAGCGTCAAGTGTTGTAAATTCACCGGCTAAATTCACGCGCATGGCAGCAGCTTTGGCTTTGTTATACGCCAAGAATGTCGCAGAACTTGAGCTTGAGACGACAGGGTTAGTTGGCACTTTAGGAAAAGTATAAATACAGGAGTTCATTAAATTTACGTCATTGGCTCGATTCCTATACGAGGCCGCAAGTTCGGCGGCATTAAATATAGTGGATATCGGACTTTGAGTATTCCCATACTTAAATTGTGACGGAGTAATACCGACTGAAGTGGCAGCACACTCAGCTGCACTTCCAGGCAGAAGCGTGACAGCACTTTGCTCAAGCGGAGCGGTAGTTGTTGCTAATGAAAATGATGTTTGTGCAAATTGGCTAGTCGTATTGGCTCCTAACCCCCCCACAACAGTTGCGGAATACGCCCCAGAATAACTAGTAACAGAATGACGCTTACCTGTGCACTTTTTACATATAAAGGGTTTTTCCTGGATACTGTCGTTCACTGCCGCGCAGCTAAAATGGTTCCAGCCGTTACACTGGTCGCACCGGACCATATCTTCCACTGAGTCAGGTTCATCGCAGCAGCAGCAATTGTATTCTTCTTGTTGAGATTTCGACTTTTTTGACCCTTTGGGAGGCATCTTCTACTCATGTGTCGATAAGTTTTGTAAGATGTTGCTACAAATTCGGTAGCAACCAAATCAAAAACCTTTAAGAACCGGCTAAATGAAACACAACGCAGTTCTATTGCCAGGTTACAAAACCTAAATTAGTAAATTTATTACAATTAGATTTATGCATTACATACATTCTTAATAATGATCATTACTTACTTAGTTTTTGAGTTAATACAGTTGTTAAATTTTAATTTTAACATATATTTTAAGTAGGTTTTGTTTTGAAATTTTAGAAATCAAATCTTGATGTACCTCGTGGGCGATCGAATGGCAAAAAAAGGAAAATTCTTGAATCTAGTAAATTTTTGAAAGAAAGACAAAACTAAGATGGCCGATCTCCTGTTTTGAGTGGCGCCATCAGCAAGTTCGACTTGGAATTACGATTGACTTTGCTTAAGGTGCGGACGCATCGTCTTTAACAGTAATAGTGCCTTAAATAAAAAAAATAATTGAAATGTCTAATGCGCTACTTGATCTAAAAAATTCTTTTGAAGTGTTAAGCTCCCAATTTAGTGCATTTTCAATCAATTTAGCAGCCTTTCATAAACCTTTGGCTCAAACTATACCTCCTAACCTCAACTGTGACTTGCCGCGCGCCAATTCTGATACTTCTTCTGCCCCCTCTCTACAAATTGATCGTCCCCAAAGTAAAAATAATAATAATAACATCTCTAATCGAAGTAGTTCCACTCGCTCTATTATTGGGACTGGTGATCACAATATTAATCCTAGTGTCATAATTGTAAATGATGATAAAAAGTGGTTTCATTTATCTAAATTTGCTTATGATAACTCTGAAAATGACATAAAATTATTTGTTAGTGAAAGAACTGGAATAGACAGTAATGCCATTTCTTGCTTTAAACTTCTTAAGAAGTCGGAGAGTTATTCTCATTGGAAGTTTGTAAATTTTAAAGTCGGTATACCTGCACTGTTATCTGAAAAAATGCTCTCGCCAGAAATTTGGCCACCTGGAATGTGAGTTAAATATTTCTCATTCTCTTCAAAAAACTGGAAGTCAAAAAACCTGTACTTGCAAAATTAGAGTATGCCGCCGTCGTCGCCGTCGTCGTAAATGTGCCATCAACAAGTGTTCAATCTCATCAAAAATCTCTCTGCACAAGTAATGAGAAAAGCGATAGTGAAGTTCCACCTACAGACCATTTCTACAATTCAAACTCTTCAACAGTTTTCCACTCTTCTAAAGCTCTGAGTTCTCTTAAGACTTCCAAAGTTCCTGTCGCTCGCAATGTTGATAAAATCAATATATATTATCAGAATATGGGAGGCTTTTGCTCTAAGCTAGGTGATCTTTATTTATCTATTGATGCATGTGATTATGATATCATTGCATTTACTGAGACGTGGATGCATGAACATATAATGACCGAGGAATCGTTTGACGTTTCTCGCTTTTCTGTATTTCGTGTGGACCGGTTTGATGTGGATAAAAAGCGAGGTGGAGGAATACTTGTTGCTGTTCGTCGTAATTTGATTGCTTTTGCTGTTGACATCGATTTAAAATTTATAGAATCAAAATTAAATATAGAACAACTTTGTGTAAGGATTCAGTTTAATGATGTTTTGAATGATGATTTTTTGATCTTCCTCAGCTACATTCCACCTGGTAGCTGTCTTGCTCTTTATGAAAAGCATTTAATTAACATCGATAATGTCTTAAATAGCTTTAAAACTGATAAAAATGTAACATTTGTGTACTTGGAGATTTCAATCTTAGCGCATTAAACTGGGTTATTATTAATGAATTTAAAATGCTCCCATTGAATATATCATCAGATATCGAAACTTGTGTAATTGATTTTTTATTTTCTTTAAATTTAGTACAAATAAATAATAGTTTTAATTCTTTGAACAGGTTACTTGATCTTATTTTTGTTTCAGAAAATGTAAATGTTGTTTTTGATAAATGTTTGCCTTTTTTAAAAAATTCAGTTCATCATCTCGCTTCAAGCCTAACAATCAAATTTTATAATTTTAATAATATCAATTCATATGTAAATAATAATAATCTTGTTTATAAATTTAGTGAATACTATATGAATGAACTTAATTTAGCTTTTGATAATGTAAATTGGATCAATGAACTTCAGGATCTATCAGTAGCTGAGATGTTTTCGAAGTTTTCATCAATTTTCAAGTTTAAAGTTAACCAAATTGTTCCCCTTGTGTGTAAAAAAGTTAATGCCCACCCCCCTTGGTATAACACTCGTCTCGTTAATTTAAAAAATGCTAAAACTAAAGCACATAAGCATTTCAAAAAGGTGCAGACGGCAGAGAACTATGCTGTTTTCAGTAGATTGCGTAAAGAGTTTACTTTTCTTTCTAAATGTTTGTACACATCGCATATTCAATCTTTAGAGCGTTATCTCAAAAACAATCCGAAATTATTTTGGAAATTTGTGAATTCAAAACGGAAAAGCATTGGCTTTCCAACAACAATGAAATATTGTGACCGCGTATCTTCCGATCCAAAAGAAATCGTGGACATGTTTGCAGACTTTTTTCAAAGCATTTATAATTCATCGAATCCTGTTCTTGCAACTCATGAAGCTTATTTTTCGTCATTGGATTCTTTAACTTACTGTAGTTTGATTCAATTTTCTTCGGAAGACGTTTTTCATTCACTAGCGAGTCTCGTGCCTTCTGCTTCTCCTGATTTTTTAGGTTTTTACCCTAATGTCTTAAAATTTTGTGCTTCGTCACTTTGTTATCCACTTCATGTTTTATTTAACAAATCCATATCTTCGGGTGTTTTTCTTGAAGAATGGAAAATTTCATGTATTAATCCTATCTTTAAAAATGGTAAAAAAGATATTATTTCGAATTACAGACCGATTTCCAAGCTCTCAGTCATTCCTAAGCTTTTGGATGAATTAGTTAAGGACAAAGTTACTAAACTTGTTAGGTTTAGAATTAATGACAGTCAACATGGTTTTTTGAAGGGAAGATCAACTTGTACAAATTTAGTTGAATTTACTAACTTTTGTATAAATTCTATAGAACAGCACAAGCAAGTTCATGTTGTGTATACCGATTTCGTCAAAGCATTTAGTAGGGTCAATATCAGAGTGTTATTAAAAAAACTGTTTTCCCTTGGATTTTTCGGTAATATGCTTAAGTGGTTTGACTCTTACTTATTCGGGCGGAAGCAGTTTGTCTCCATTGGTGAAGTTTTCTCAAATCCTATAATGGCTAGTTCGGGTGTTCCTGAGGGAAGCCATTTGGGTCCCGTCCTGTTTTTGCTTCTTGTTAATGATTTGCCTAATATTCTGAGTTTCTGTAACTGTCTTATGTTTGCGGATGATGTCAAGTTCTATGCTGTGGTGTCAAATATACATGATTGTTCTCGTTTTCAAAATGATCTTAATCAATTTTCAAAGTGGTGTTTTTTAAATGATTTGGAGTTAAATATTAATAAGTGTACCTGCATGCCTTATTATAGAACACTTTTTCATATGATTCCATCATATAGTTTATTGAATAGACCTTTGCTTGTCGTTAACGAGTTTGAAGATTTAGGGGTGATTTTTGATGGTTTATTGTCTTTTGACTCCCACATAAATTCCTTAATGTCGAGAGCCAACTCAGCACTTGGATTTCTCAAAAGAAATTCTTCTGAATTTAAGGACCCTTACACTTTAAAATCTTTATTCTGCTCATTGGTCCGCTCTATGCTGGAATACTGTTGCATTATATGGAACCCTACAACAGCTAAGAACATCAACTGAATCGAAAAAATTCAAAAAAAAATTTTGCGTTTCGCTCTTCGTCATTTTTTTGAAAGCAACAATAATAATGGTCGGCAATCATATGCCTCGAATCTCGAAATGCTTATTGCTTGGTCTACAATCACTTGAAGTTAGACGGAAAATGTTCAGTGCTATGTTTGTTCGAGACGTATTGTGTTCTACTATTGACTGTGGCAAATTGCTTTCCCAATTTAATTTGTATGTTCCTCAGCGATTATTACGGCCAAGAACATTTTTATGGGAACCTACTCATAGAACTTCCTACGGTTTACGTGATCCAATTTCAAGTTGCATCAAGTTATTTAATTTAATATATGATGAAAATGTCGATTTAATTATGTCTAGAGAAAATTTCAAATTTAATTTAAATATTGCTTTAAGTCATTTATAACATTGTACTTAGTTTTAAGCCCATAATCTGTTGATTAATATCGTAGATGAATAAATAAATAAATAAAATAAATAAATAAATACAGTGTTTTTGATCCCCTCCGTCATTTTCCAAAAGTGCCTTCGAATTGTTGAAGTTGAATCTAAGCCTCAATTGGTATAGATTTCCAGTTAAGTCAGCTACTGATACCTCTTGTCCTTTTTCCTATTTCCTATTTGCGAAACTGACCGCTAATCCTTTGTCTGTTATTCTTTTCACAGATAATAAACTGCCTTGAAGATCAAGGATATATAGAACATCTTCGATTCGAATTGTTGCTTCCTCGTTATTGCATTTCAATACTTCTTGTAAGCTTCAAGTATTGAATTATTTTCCTTTCGGAATAATTTCTTCACCATTTGCCTATCACCTTCTCATTATGACTTGAGTCCATGCTTGTGAAATTGTTAAGGTTGTTGGTTATGTATGTTCAAACATGAACATACACTACACGTATCTATAAATAACCCAATGTGTAAGATAAGAAAAATCAACCTCAGCATACACTGACGGTTAGGTATATATAGATAAGTACAAGTAACATCTTTAAAACAACACAATATGTACAAATAGAGATAAGATAAGTCATTAAGAATAGTGATTAGATAAGACATGTAAATTGTATATAAAGAAGATAAATGGTAAAATAAATTTAGTATTCAACCAACTTACAGACGGGAGTTTTACTCAACATTTGGTCCTTCGAGTTATATTAAAAATTTTCCCCCACCAGTGGTAAGAGATTTTTAATAAAACGAACAAGTGAAACTAAGCGTTGTCAGAGCTAAAATACTGACAAGAAAAAAAAAATAAAAAATACATACAGTGAAAATTAGCGTTATCAGAGCTACAAATACTGATAAGTGAAGATTAGCGTTGTCAGAGCTAAAATACTGACAGACAAAAAAAAAATTACATACAGTGAAATAGCGTTATCAGAGCTACAATACTGATTAGTGAAAATTTGCGTTATCAGAGCAAAAATACTGATAAGTGAAAAAGCGTTGTCAGAGCTTAAATACTGACAAGTGAAACAGTGAAAGTAAAAAAAACAAAAAACAAAACCAAATTCAACAATGTCTTCAGAACATCTTAAAATAATTGAAAAACAGGTTGAAATTTTAAAACAGCTTGAAAAATTATTAAAAGAATGTGAAAATGTAACGACACGGAGCAAAAGCCAAGAAATTCTTGTCATTGCTGAAAAAACTGTTCAAGCATTTAAAGAAAATGACAAGCTTCTTCTAAAGCTTGGGATGATCGATGTTCCCTATTTTACGGAACAATGGATGGCAGGAGCAGAGAACTACCTGCAAAAAATTCAAAGTTCGCTAAAAAACAAAGATCTAAACAGCCTACAACAAGGCATAAACGAAGCAGCGTTATCCAGCAAAGTAGCAGAAATAAAAACTGCTAGTCAACAGATAGTCCAAGGACTAGAACTACAGCAAAAACAAATGGATGAGATGATGAAAAAAACCATAGCAAATCATGAAACTCATATAGATGTACAGAAAATACATACTATAATAGAGAGCCTTAAAAAAACAATAGAAGATGCAAAATTAGAAGCCATTTCCTATCCTCATAACAAAAACATATGGATTGGAAAAGTAAAACGATGGAATGAACGAACAGCTCAACTAGCTGTCTAAGATGAATCCAGCACAAGAAGAGACGTCAGCGAAGACATCCAACAGATACAGCCTTGACGACGCAATGATGATTGGGCCTAGACTACAAAACAATATCTTTGACATCATCAAATGGAGGCAATGGAAATATGTCGTTACGGCAGACATCGAAAAAATGTACAGACAGATCAACTTAGCTGAAGAACATCAAGAATATCATCGGATAAAAAACAACAAGAGTAAAGTAAAGTTTATACGAAGCAGAGTAGCTAACATCAAGAGTCTAATGGATAATATGGAATGGATCCATATAAATTCGAAAGACAACCCAGCCGATGTTGCTTATCAAGATGATGAAGGAATCTTAAGAGTAGGTGGAAGGCTTAAGTTTGCAAACTTGCTTAAACTATCCAGTTTAATCATTAAAGAAGCACATGCAGCTACACTACATGGTGGAAATTCGGTGATGAAAGCCTATATTAAAAGAAGATACTACATAATTGGTATCAAAAAACTAATAAGAAGATGTTGTCGTAGTTGTCCGATTTGTATTCGGTACAACTGTAGCGGTGCGAACCAAATAATGGGAGATCTACCAAAGCAAAGAACAACAATTTCTCCACAATTTCAACATCTTGGGGGCGACTATGCTGGACCAATATTAATACGATCATCAAGAGGGCGAGGACTGAAAGCGTACAAGGGCTACATTGCAGTTTTTGTATGCATGGCTACTAAAGCCACTCATTTAGAACCAGTGAGTGACCTTACAGAAGAAAACATTCACCTTAAGGGCTTGGACTTTCACCACATAAGCGGCCACAGCGGATTAATATTAATATTGGTTTTTATGTAAGTAATTACATAATACGGGGCATAATATTCAGAAGAATAATTTCAACACTTTTGTTGGCCCGCAGAATGTTCAAACATGAACATACACTACACGTATCTATAAATAACCCAATGTGTAAGATAAGAAAAATCAACCTCAGCATACACTGACGGTAAGGTATATATAGATAAGTTCAAGTAACATCTTTAAAACAACACAATATGTACAAATAGAGATAAGATAAGTCATTAAGAATAGTGATTAGATAAGACATGTAAATTGTATATAAAGAAGATAAATGGTAAAATAAATTTAGTATTCAACCAACTTACAGACGGGAGTTTTACTCAACAATGTAAACTGTTGCACCAGAATCAATAACCCAACTATTATACATCCTGTCACTAACACAAAAACAGAATTCATTTGGAAGAAGTAACGGTGTTGACTTTTCGTTGTTTCTTAGAATTTTTCGACTGAATGCATTTGCGGCAACCTTTCTTCATATGACCCTTTTTACTACAAAAGAAACATTAAGTAGATTCGTTCTATAGATACCTTTAGTGCAGTATTAACATTCCCCTTATTTTGCCTGAAAACTCTTTGAGTCTAGATCCAAAGTTAATGCCGCTTTATCTCTGGTTTCAAGAGCTGTAACAAGCGTTTCGTATCACCTGGGCAGACTGCTTAAAACCATTGCAACAGTCCAACCTTCCGCCACTGATCTTCACCCAATGCTGCTAGTTTGTCGTAAAGTGTCGTCATAGTCTGAATGTGTTCCCCCATGCTTGAATCTTCCAATTTTAAGCAACATATTTTTCGCATGAGCTGTACCTACCTCATTGCTTAGTGTCGATTTTTCA
Source organism: Sphaerophoria taeniata (assembly GCA_943590905.1). Taxonomy (NCBI): domain Eukaryota; kingdom Metazoa; phylum Arthropoda; class Insecta; order Diptera; family Syrphidae; genus Sphaerophoria; species Sphaerophoria taeniata. Next base: position 270,674,433 of record OX016540.1, read on the forward strand.
TGATGATGTCTAAGGTTGTCCCATGCAGCCTTTGCTGTTTCTGCCTTCCTGACATGATGAAGTTGGTTGTCCTCAACAAACAAGCCGATGAGTACTTTCGCATCGCAGTCCTTTTTGGTCCATTCTGCTGTTGGTGGTTCAGGTTTTGGATAAAGAACCAGTTCCCAACGGCCATCCTTTCTTAACAAAACCTCTAGCTTGTACTTCCAAATGTGGTAGTTATCTTGACCCAAGTTTGTTAATGAAGTCCTTAGACGTTCGGCCATTTTTACGTTGTTCTTAAGCTTCTAGAAATCTGGTCCCATATCCTGCTGTCTAATTAGATTATAAAGTTCCTTTATAAGTAAAACAACGTCTTCTAGGTAACGATTTTTTATTCAGACAGAAAAACTAAAGGGAACATTTTCTGATTTTCAATAAACTGATAAAGTGATTATAATTTAATATTTAATATAGAGTGATAAAAACAAAGTTTTGTCACTTAACGAATGCAATATTTAACAGATGGAGCATCGAGCATGTCTAAATCAATTAATATCTACCTCGTTGAGGAAGCTCAAGATTTGTAAAAAAAAAAAAACATCGACGAAAAGACCTCGGCCTTTTGAAGACTACAATTTATCATGGACATCGACAAGAAAGCGTTTGAAAACGAAAAATCATTTATTTTTTAAACAGTTAAACATAGTAAGGAGTACTAAGCATTAGAAATTCAACATACAACCGAAATTAAATTCTACTACTTCCATCACACATTCCCCGCAATGCAATTCGGTCGACTTTGAAACATGTTGTATCTGGGAGGTCATCTATAACTTTCAAATATTTCACAATTTGCAACTGCTGTGGACTCAATTCTCTTCTTAAATAATCTTTCAACCTTTTTTCAAAATCTAAAACACCATCGAAGTTATTTTTCATAACCACAAAAATTGTTCCACAGTCTTCATTGGGATTCTCCTTACCGGGTCTTCCGATTAGCGCCGACGAACGTACACCATCAAATTTTTCGACAATAGCTTCAATTTCACTTGGCATGAGTATCTTGCCATCAGCATACCTCAAGACGAATTTTTCTCGGGTGTAGATAATCAATAGATTGTCGGAATCCATCATTCCTAAATCGTCAGTCTTCAACCAACCACCTTCAACAAAAGTCTCTTTGTTGGCCTTTTCATTTTTCAAATATCCCAGAAACGGAGCTGACGTCTTCAGACAAATTCGACCCATCTCATTTGGACCAAGAGAATTACCATCTCTGTCAATTATTTTAACCATCATGCCGTCTCTCAAGATGCCTCCATTTACATTTTTCCTGTTGCTAAATTCCGACGACGCAACTACACCTCCAATATCAGTCATACCGTAACATCTCCCGAAAATGCATTTCGGAGTTATCTTTTCAAAATAAAATTTGAAAGCATCTGAAATGCTTTCACCCGCAAGCGAAACCAATTTCAGAGTGCTCAAAGTCATTGGGTTTTGAGAAATTTCAGCAGCTTCTAACACAAGCCTGTACATTTTTGGAACTTCAAAATAATGCGTGATTTTTTGGGTGTCGACTATCTCGCAAAGCATTTTCCCTGTCAATTCAGCGGGTGGGTTCGAACTGTAAACTCGCTTGACATCTAAAAACGCCGGTTGCAACATGGCGTCCACTTGGCATAGCCAACGAATTTCACTATTAATAATAATCACACTGCCTGGCTCCGAACGCAGTATACTGAAGAGACTTTGTTTCATTATGTCATGAGAGTTAATTATGAGTTTTGGCAGCCCCGTTGTTCCCGATGTGAAGCCTATTAAAGCTGGTTGAGTTTTTGGATCCCCAATGCTGGGTATTTCAAAGTTCTCTATATCCACAGCTGGTCTGAAAAGTGATTCTTCAACCGACTTCTGTTGCCCATTGCTCATACCATCCAAGCTTAAAAGATGTTTTAATTTAGAAAGCTCAAGATGTTTCAGAGCGTCGAAAACCATTGGCTTGAATTTTTCTTGATAAATTATTACTGTTGGATCAAGATCTTTCAAATACTGGGGTACATATTCTAGAACATAAGAAAATGATATCGAACTTCTGAGATTGTAAATTCCATGTTTTTACCTTGTTCGAGATAAGTTTCAAAGAAACACACCGGAGCCCCAATTGTGAAGCAAGCAAATGTAAGGGGTGTTATTTTAAGGTTCAACATTGTGAAAATCACAACGGTGTCATTTTTTTGCACCCCGAGGTTCAGTAAGTTTTGTGCAACGGTTATTGTCTGGTCATGGATTTCCTTGACAGTAACGTGGGTATTACTCTGATGGAGTACTTCGAACACTTTGGCAGGATTTGTCTTCTTGAGATTACGCAAAATATCCTCACCAAGGCCAACCGAATTTGCAACAAATTCGGGCGCACACCAAATTTTCTCGGATTCCACGTACACTGTTTTATTTGTATTCATGATTATTATTTGAGATAGACACAAGTTTTAACACTGAAGCTCGTTGGTGTACTGTTGGTATCGACTTAGACGACTCCACGTCAGAACAAAATAAAAATGCAAGTGTTCCTTTTCAACTGGTTTTTCCTAACTCCCTTCTGCTTTCATAGTAAGCCAAACGCAAATATGTCTTGTTTCTGGTAATCTAATTGTCAATAATACTTAAATTTTTTTACTGTTTATGTTGAGCAAAACAAATTATTTGAACAACACGTTTAGATAGTAAACAAAAATTGGTGTTGTGGTTTAAGATACCGAAGACAGAGAGGGAATCCAAAGATAAAAATATTTAAATTTAAGAGGAACATAAACCTGATGTTTTTAAACTGAACCCCCTTAAACAGATTATGATACTTACACAAAATGAAATTGTATAGGTTGAGAAGGAGACAGCGCAGCGGTTCGCTATAGATCAGCTCTCTTGGTGATCAATAGGGAATCACTGGCTAAACTAGCCGCGACCGAAAGCGTGATTAAGTACGGTTTCGACGAAATCATGGTCCGTATTTACAAGAAAGATGAAGACTCGCTAAATGCAACCCCCTAGAGGCCACTTCAGCGGAAGGAAATGCTTCGAAGAACACCAAGATGGAGGTCAATGTAACAACACACCTGGAACCATTGACCTCCTCAGCCTATAAAAAGCCACCCGACGCACGTGGAAGCTGATCTCGCCGTCGACAGTAATTCCGAGGAAGCGAGGAAGTCCTACTTCATTCCTTCTCAGACGAAGAAAACGCCGATAAGACAGTGGTGGAGGTTGATCTGGCTAAAAGTAGCAGTGCTGCGATTAGTTCAGATGGCGTGATGAACGCCATCATGGCTTCTATAAAACCTTTTACTCCGGCTGCATAAAACCAGAGAGGACATCATCCTCAAACAGGAATCGTGGGTCTCAAAATCCACCATCAATGGGCTCAGGATAATAACAGTAAACGTATGACAATGACAAAACAAAAAGACGAGATACGTAGGTACTAGGTAGGGGAAAAAAAATAAAGTGGCGATTGGCGAAAACAAATGAAAAGCAAACATCAGTCTGAATGAATGAGTTCAGTGTCATTTTCAATATGGGAACTTGTTTATGGAGGAAACACATTGATAATTTTGTTGATTGAATAAAAAGATTGTTTTGTAGAATATTTTTTTTAGAAAAAAAAAAAATATGATATGCGGGACATTTCATATTGGCCCCGGGCCACGGGACAAAATAAAAAACTAAGGGCCAAATGGCTGAATTAGGTACGTGTCATTTTCAAAAAACTATTGAAGAATGTTGTGTTGTGTTCACTGAATAAAAGTATTATTTAAACAAATTTGTAAAAGTTGTAATTCTTGCCTTATTAGAGAGACAAAAGCAAGTTTTGTACAAAAATTCGAGTATACGTTATCTTCATGTGATGTTGCCGTGTCAGTGGGACAACGTGTTGATTAGGGCGCTGCCGCCGCGCCGGGCGATCCAGGTGTCCTTATCCAACGAATTGAATCAGTCAATTCCACTGTGTTCCCAAGAATCTGACATTACTATGAAATCCACCTTGTTTATGAACGTGTCGAATCTCCTGAGCTAAACTAATGGCTTCTTTCTCAGTTGGAACACTATCCATCAAGTCATCAACATAATGATTTTCTTTAATCGACTGAGCTGCTCTGGGAAATTCAGCTGCAAATTGGTCAGCGTTGGTATTTTTCACATAATGAGCGGTGCACGGAGAGCAGGTGGCTCCAAAGGTCATCACTTTCATAATATACGTATTGGGTCGTCCGTCCTCATCGCAGCCCCACAAGAAGCGCTGGTAATGCTGATCTTCTTCTCGAATACAAACTTGGTGATACATTTCCTTGATGTCCCCGCAAATCGCGATTTTGTGTTGTCTGAACTTATAGATGACGGATGTAAGAGGAGTTAATTGATCGGGACCTTTGAGGAGTAGAGAGTTGAGCGAAGTGCCACGTACTGTAGCGGCAGCGTCCCAGACCATTCTAATTTTCCCGGGTTTGTTCGGATTCTCCACGGGAAAAATTGGTAGATACCATGAACGATGGTTGTTCTCTAGGATCTCTTGGTGAGTAATCCTCCTTGCGTAGCCCTTGCTGACGTATTCTTTAATTTTGCTATCTAGCTTTTCAGCTAGGACCGGGTCATGTTGCATTCTTTTCTGTAGGCAGGCTAATCGCTTTCTGGCCATTGGGTAACTCTCCGGTAGCTGCACGTCATCAACTCTCCACAGAAGTGTCGTTTCGAATCTTCCGTCCTTACGGACTGTACGAGTGTTAAGCAAGTTCAGAGCTCGGGCATCATCATCTGACATCGTGATCTTCTTCGATTCAACAGTCCCGAAGTTGTCATCACAAATGAAATTCTTCACGAGCCGACGCAGTTCAAGGTCATTACAGTCGCAGACATGAAAGTTATGGGAATTATCGAGATTGCTTGCTTCTCCGTTACACTTTCCATGAATGACCCAGCCTAGGCGGGTTTTAGTCGCGACGGGTTGGTTTGGACCTCCTTCTTTGGACTTGATTGGAAAACCGAGTTGAGCATTATTGACACCAATAAGCAATAGTGGGACTGCTTTGTTGTACGATGTTAGGTTGAGGCCTCTTAGATGTTCGAACTCCTTCTGTAACCCATCTGAATTGAGTGTCTGGGCAGGTAGGCATAGCTTTTTCACAGTACGCACATCTGTTAATTGAAACTTCTCAGCGTTCAAATTGGTGCTGGATATTTGAAGACTGATCAACTCAGATTTACTCTCGTACCGCGATGTGTTTCCAGTCCATTTCAGACACAGAGGTCGGAGCTCGCCTTTCACATTCAACTGCCTCGCGAGATCTTCGTCCATTAAAGTTACAGATGAACCGTCGTCCAAAAATGCAAAGGCCTTTACTTTAGTTCCATTTCCATAGAGAAATACGGGCACCACTCGGAACAAAACAGAATCGCTGTTATAAGTTTGACATCTTTCATTTTCTGAATGGATTCCAACTGTTCCGTCCGTAGGCGTAGGTGAGCCTTCTACAGATTTGAGGTCGTTGTGTAGAAGCTGGTGGTGTTTAAGTACACAATTATTTTTTCCACATAGAGACTCTGACTTGCACTTGTAGTTCAGGTGTTGCTTTAGGCATCTACAGCAGAGGCGATGTTTCCTTACTTCCTCCCATCGAGCGGAGCGGTTTGACTTCTGAAACTTCGTACATTCTGCTACCGAAGAACATTCACCACCACAGATACAGCATTTCGTTCGATTCTCTTTGTAGTGAGCATTAACCATCCCTTTATCTTTCCAGCCTTTATTGCGCTTCTTTTCATCAGGATACGTAGAAGGAGCTGACACCAGAACCCCATTTGCAGCTTCGGCCATTGAGTACATCCACGTACTGAAGTGAACGAGGGTACACTTGGGCAATGATTGTTTGTGAATAGCCCAATTAAGACGGAGAGCTGGAGGGAGCTTGTCCACAAGTTCTTGCATCAGTATAGGATAGTTAAGATGGTCGACTAGACCAAGGGCTTCAACTGTAGCACAAAGGTTCTGCACCGCTATGGCGAAGGTAATAATAGTCACGAGCTTTTCTGCTTTTGGCGGAGGCGTGGCACTGATCTTGCGAACCATAGTGTTAATGATCAGCTCAGGTCGGCCGTACAACATTCTCAAAGTCTCAATGACACGATCAACACAATTGGGCTGGATTATTAAACTTCTCACTGCATCTAAGGCTCCACCTTTAAGGGCTTTGTGTAACCTTATAAGATTCTCCTCATTACTAAAGCCACCCAGTTCAGTACTTCGATTAAAGCTTGCGATGAATAGTGGCCACTCCGAAGGATTTCCATCGAAGGTTGGTAGATCTCGAATCAAATTACGTGCTGCTAAGTTATTTTTCGTTAAAAAAATACTTGAGGGCGTAAATTGTTGGCTATTGCTAAACGAAGGCATGTATTGAGAAGACGGTCGATGTGCGGCATATTGATGTGCGTTGTTGTCTTGGATTACCTGTTGTGTATTTGAAATTGAAACGCCCTGTGGTGTTGGCCTCAAAAAGTGGACTCCGGCTGTGTCACGTTGATAGCTATCGGGTAGTGCGTTGACAGAATGGAACTGGCTTCGGTCGACATTGGAGCATGATGGTTGTTGGTTGGAAGCAAACAGGGATTCCCTCTCGGCGGCTAGGTTACGTGTACTTGGAATGGGTTGTGGTTGAAAGTCAGTCGGCATGGGTTCGACGGGAATGGTATTCACGTTCGCCGTGGAATGAAGATAATCATTGATCCGTTGGTTGGCGTTCGCATTCGCATTCATATTTTTATCTTTTGTCATCGGCGGGTCATGGTCGACCCCTTCTTCATCATCTGAGGAGTCGAAGACTTGGTTCATAACTTTGTATTTCTTCGTTAGGTACTCAGCGTCCCTTTCTTCTCGGAGCTGTCTCTCTTCTTCGATCCTCTGTAGCTCCATTTGCAGTCGCTTACTTGATGCACCCTTAGAAGATCGTGAACTGCTGGAGTCCGATTTCGGTGGTCGATTCGAACCACCTGCAACGTGATCACTTTCTTGCATTAAAGCACCTTGGGTTGGATGGCCTGTCGTTACTGCGACGCTGCCGTTCATTGTTAAGGAGGGCACGTTAGGAAGAAAAAGACTTCCACACACGGCGGCAACTTCGGCCGCACTATGCGCAGAAACTTTCTGAGTTACACTGGATGAGTTAGGAAGAAAAAGATTCCCACACATGGCGGCAACCTCGGCCGCACTATGCGCAGGAACTTGGTTAGTCGTTCGTAAGGCGTTGGATAGAAAAAGATTTCCACACATGGCGGCAACGTCGGCCGCACTATGCGCAGAAACTTTCGAAGAATTTTGGGCAGACGCAGGTACGGTTGCGGCTGATGGTAGTCTAAAATAGGAAGCGTCAAGTGTTGTAAATTCACCGGCTAAATTCACGCGCATGGCAGCAGCTTCGGCTTTGTTATACGCCAAGAATGTCGCAGAACTTGAGCTTGAGACGACAGGGTTAGTTGGCACTTTAGGAAAAGTATAAATACAGGAGTTCATTAAATTTACGTCATTGGCTCGATTCCTATACGAGGCCGCAAGTTCGGCGGCATTAAATATAGTGGATATCGGACTTTGAGTATTCCCATACTTAAATTGTGACGGAGTAATACCGACTGAAGTGGCAGCACACTCAGCTGCACTTCCAGGCAGAAGCGTGACAGCACTTTGCTCAAGCGGAGCGGTAGTTGTTGCTAATGAAAATGATGTTTGTGCAAATTGGCTAGTCGTATTGGCTCCTAACCCCCCCACAACAGTTGCGGAATACGCCCCAGAATAACTAGTAACAGAATGACGCTTACCTGTGCACTTTTTACATATAAAGGGTTTTTCCTGGATACTGTCGTTCACTGCCGCGCAGCTAAAATGGTTCCAGCCGTTACACTGGTCGCACCGGACCATATCTTCCACTGAGTCAGGTTCATCGCAGCAGCAGCAATTGTATTCTTCTTGTTGAGATTTCGACTTTTTTGACCCTTTGGGAGGCATCTTCTACTCATGTGTCGATAAGTTTTGTAAGATGTTGCTACAAATTCGGTAGCAACCAAATCAAAAACCTTTAAGAACCCGCTAAATGAAACACAACGCAGTTCTATTGCCAGGTTACAAAACCTAAATTAGTAAATTTATTACAATTAGATTTATGCATTACATACATTCTTAATAATGATCATTACTTACTTAGTTTTTGAGTTAATACAGTTGTTAAATTTTAATTTTAACATATATTTTAAGTAGGTTTTGTTTTGAAATTTTAGAAATCAAATCTTGATGTACCTCGTGGGCGATCGAATGGCAAAAAAAGGAAAATTCTCGAATCTAGTAAATTTTTGAAAGAAAGACAAAACTAAGATGGCCGATCTCCTGTTTTGAGTGGCGCCATCAGCAAGTTCGACTTGGAATTACGATTGACTTTGCTTAAGGTGCGGACGCATCGTCTTTAACAGTAATAGTGCCTTAAATAAAAAAAATAATTGAAATGTCTAATGCGCTACTTGATCTAAAAAATTCTTTTGAAGTGTTAAGCTCCCAATTTAGTGCATTTTCAATCAATTTAGCAGCCTTTCATAAACCTTTGGCTCAAACTATACCTCCTAACCTCAACTGTGACTTGCCGCGCGCCAATTCTGATACTTCTTCTGCCCCCTCTCTACAAATTGATCGTCCCCAAAGTAAAAATAATAATAATAACATCTCTAATCGAAGTAGTTCCACTCGCTCTATTATTGGGACTGGTGATCACAATATTAATCCTAGTGTCATAATTGTAAATGATGATAAAAAGTGGTTTCATTTATCTAAATTTGCTTATGATAACTCTGAAAATGACATAAAATTATTTGTTAGTGAAAGAACTGGAATAGACAGTAATGCCATTTCTTGCTTTAAACTTCTTAAGAAGTCGGAGAGTTATTCTCATTGGAAGTTTGTAAATTTTAAAGTCGGTATACCTGCACTGTTATCTGAAAAAATGCTCTCGCCAGAAATTTGGCCACCTGGAATGCGAGTTAAATATTTCTCATTCTCTTCAAAAAACTGGAAGTCAAAAAACCTGTACTTGCAAAATTAGAGTATGCCGCCGTCGTCGCCGTCGTCGTAAATGTGCCATCAACAAGTGTTCAATCTCATCAAAAATCTCTCTGCACAAGTAATGAGAAAAGCGATAGTGAAGTTCCACCTACAGACCATTTCTACAATTCAAACTCTTCAACAGTTTTCCACTCTTCTAAAGCTCTGAGTTCTCTTAAGACTTCCAAAGTTCCTGTCGCTCGCAATGTTGATAAAATCAATATATATTATCAGAATATGGGAGGCTTTTGCTCTAAGCTAGGTGATCTTTATTTATCTATTGATGCATGTGATTATGATATCATTGCATTTACTGAGACGTGGATGCATGAACATATAATGACCGAGGAATCGTTTGACGTTTCTCGCTTTTCTGTATTTCGTGTGGACCGGTTTGATGTGGATAAAAAGCGAGGTGGAGGAATACTTGTTGCTGTTCGTCGTAATTTGATTGCTTTTGCTGTTGACATCGATTTAAAATTTATAGAATCAAAATTAAATATAGAACAACTTTGTGTAAGGATTCAGTTTAATGATGTTTTGAATGATGATTTTTTGATCTTCCTCAGCTACATTCCACCTGGTAGCTGTCTTGCTCTTTATGAAAAGCATTTAATTAACATCGATAATGTCTTAAATAGCTTTAAAACTGATAAAAATGTAACATTTGTGTACTTGGAGATTTCAATCTTAGCGCATTAAACTGGGTTATTATTAATGAATTTAAAATGCTCCCATTGAATATATCATCAGATATCGAAACTTGTGTAATTGATTTTTTATTTTCTTTAAATTTAGTACAAATAAATAATAGTTTTAATTCTTTGAACAGGTTACTTGATCTTATTTTTGTTTCAGAAAATGTAAATGTTGTTTTTGATAAATGTTTGCCTTTTTTAAAAAATTCAGTTCATCATCTCGCTTCAAGCCTAACAATCAAATTTTATAATTTTAATAATATCAATTCATATGTAAATAATAATAATCTTGTTTATAAATTTAGTGAATACTATATGAATGAACTTAATTTAGCTTTTGATAATGTAAATTGGATCAATGAACTTCAGGATCTATCAGTAGCTGAGATGTTTTCGAAGTTTTCATCAATTTTCAAGTTTAAAGTTAACCAAATTGTTCCCCTTGTGTGTAAAAAAGTTAATGCCCACCCCCCTTGGTATAACACTCGTCTCGTTAATTTAAAAAATGCTAAAACTAAAGCACATAAGCATTTCAAAAAGGTGCAGACGGCAGAGAACTATGCTGTTTTCAGTAGATTGCGTAAAGAGTTTACTTTTCTTTCTAAATGTTTGTACACATCGCATATTCAATCTTTAGAGCGTTATCTCAAAAACAATCCGAAATTATTTTGGAAATTTGTGAATTCAAAACGGAAAAGCATTGGCTTTCCAACAACAATGAAATATTGTGACCGCGTATCTTCCGATCCAAAAGAAATCGTGGACATGTTTGCAGACTTTTTTCAAAGCATTTATAATTCATCGAATCCTGTTCTTGCAACTCATGAAGCTTATTTTTCGTCATTGGATTCTTTAACTTACTGTAGTTTGATTCAATTTTCTTCGGAAGACGTTTTTCATTCACTAGCGAGTCTCGTGCCTTCTGCTTCTCCTGATTTTTTAGGTTTTTACCCTAATGTCTTAAAATTTTGTGCTTCGTCACTTTGTTATCCACTTCATGTTTTATTTAACAAATCCATATCTTCGGGTGTTTTTCTTGAAGAATGGAAAATTTCATGTATTAATCCTATCTTTAAAAATGGTAAAAAAGATATTATTTCGAATTACAGACCGATTTCCAAGCTCTCAGTCATTCCTAAGCTTTTGGATGAATTAGTTAAGGACAAAGTTACTAAACTTGTTAGGTTTAGAATTAATGACAGTCAACATGGTTTTTTGAAGGGAAGATCAACTTGTACAAATTTAGTTGAATTTACTAACTTTTGTATAAATTCTATAGAACAGCACAAGCAAGTTCATGTTGTGTATACCGATTTCGTCAAAGCATTTAGTAGGGTCAATATCAGAGTGTTATTAAAAAAACTGTTTTCCCTTGGATTTTTCGGTAATATGCTTAAGTGGTTTGACTCTTACTTATTCGGGCGGAAGCAGTTTGTCTCCATTGGTGAAGTTTTCTCAAATCCTATAATGGCTAGTTCGGGTGTTCCTGAGGGAAGCCATTTGGGTCCCGTCCTGTTTTTGCTTCTTGTTAATGATTTGCCTAATATTCTGAGTTTCTGTAACTGTCTTATGTTTGCGGATGATGTCAAGTTCTATGCTGTGGTGTCAAATATACATGATTGTTCTCGTTTTCAAAATGATCTTAATCAATTTTCAAAGTGGTGTTTTTTAAATGATTTGGAGTTAAATATTAATAAGTGTACCTGCATGCCTTATTATAGAACACTTTTTCATATGATTCCATCATATAGTTTATTGAATAGACCTTTGCTTGTCGTTAACGAGTTTGAAGATTTAGGGGTGATTTTTGATGGTTTATTGTCTTTTGACTCCCACATAAATTCCTTAATGTCGAGAGCCAACTCAGCACTTGGATTTCTCAAAAGAAATTCTTCTGAATTTAAGGACCCTTACACTTTAAAATCTTTATTCTGCTCATTGGTCCGCTCTATGCTGGAATACTGTTGCATTATATGGAACCCTACAACAGCTAAGAACATCAACTGAATCGAAAAAATTCAAAAAAAAATTTTGCGTTTCGCTCTTCGTCATTTTTTTGAAAGCAACAATAATAATGGTCGGCAATCATATGCCTCGAATCTCGAAATGCTTATTGCTTGGTCTACAATCACTTGAAGTTAGACGGAAAATGTTCAGTGCTATGTTTGTTCGAGACGTATTGTGTTCTACTATTGACTGTGGCAAATTGCTTTCCCAATTTAATTTGTATGTTCCTCAGCGATTATTACGGCCAAGAACATTTTTATGGGAACCTACTCATAGAACTTCCTACGGTTTACGTGATCCAATTTCAAGTTGCATCAAGTTATTTAATTTAATATATGATGAAAATGTCGATTTAATTATGTCTAGAGAAAATTTCAAATTTAATTTAAATATTGCTTTAAGTCATTTATAACATTGTACTTAGTTTTAAGCCCATAATCTGTTGATTAATATCGTAGATGAATAAATAAATAAATAAAATAAATAAATAAATACAGTGTTTTTGATCCCCTCCGTCATTTTCCAAAAGTGCCTTCGAATTGTTGAAGTTGAATCTAAGCCTCAATTGGTATAGATTTCCAGTTAAGTCAGCTACTGCTACCTCTTGTCCTTTTTCCTATTTCCTATTTGCGAAACTGACCGCTAATCCTTTGTCTGTTATTCTTTTCACAGATAATAAACTGCCTTGAAGATCAAGGATATATAGAACATCTTCGATTCGAATTGTTGCTTCCTCGTTATTGCATTTCAATACTTCTTGTAAGCTTCAAGTATTGAATTATTTTCCTTTCGGAATAATTTCTTCACCATTTGCCTATCACCTTCTCATTATGACTTGAGTCCATGCTTGTGAAATTGTTAAGGTTGTTGGTTATGTATGTTCAAACATGAACATACACTACACGTATCTATAAATAACCCAATGTGTAAGATAAGAAAAATCAACCTCAGCATACACTGACGGTTAGGTATATATAGATAAGTACAAGTAACATCTTTAAAACAACACAATATGTACAAATAGAGATAAGATAAGTCATTAAGAATAGTGATTAGATAAGACATGTAAATTGTATATAAAGAAGATAAATGGTAAAATAAATTTAGTATTCAACCAACTTACAGACGGGAGTTTTACTCAACATTTGGTCCTTCGAGTTATATTAAAAATTTTCCCCCACCAGTGGTAAGAGATTTTTAATAAAACGAACAAGTGAAACTAAGCGTTGTCAGAGCTAAAATACTGACAAGAAAAAAAAAATAAAAAATACATACAGTGAAAATTAGCGTTATCAGAGCTACAAATACTGATAAGTGAAGATTAGCGTTGTCAGAGCTAAAATACTGACAGACAAAAAAAAAATTACATACAGTGAAATAGCGTTATCAGAGCTACAATACTGATTAGTGAAAATTTGCGTTATCAGAGCAAAAATACTGATAAGTGAAAAAGCGTTGTCAGAGCTTAAATACTGACAAGTGAAACAGTGAAAGTAAAAAAAACAAAAAACAAAACCAAATTCAATAATGTCTTCAGAACATCTTAAAATAATTGAAAAACAGGTTGAAATTTTAAAACAGCTTGAAAAATTATTAAAAGAATGTGAAAATGTAACGACACGGAGCAAAAGCCAAGAAATTCTTGTCATTGCTGAAAAAACTGTTCAAGCATTTAAAGAAAATGACAAGCTTCTTCTAAAGCTTGGGATGATCGATGTTCCCTATTTTACGGAACAATGGATGGCAGGAGCAGAGAACTACCTGCAAAAAATTCAAAGTTCGCTAAAAAACAAAGATCTAAACAGCCTACAACAAGGCATAAACGAAGCAGCGTTATCCAGCAAAGTAGCAGAAATAAAAACTGCTAGTCAACAGATAGTCCAAGGACTAGAACTACAGCAAAAACAAATGGATGAGATGATGAAAAAAACCATAGCAAATCATGAAACTCATATAGATGTACAGAAAATACATACTATAATAGAGAGCCTTAAAAAAACAATAGAAGATGCAAAATTAGAAGCCATTTCCTATCCTCATAACAAAAACATATGGATTGGAAAAGTAAAACGATGGAATGAACGAACAGCTCAACTAGCTGTCTAAGATGAATCCAGCACAAGAAGAGACGTCAGCGAAGACATCCAACAGATACAGCCTTGACGACGCAATGATGATTGGGCCTAGACTACAAAACAATATCTTTGACATCATCAAATGGAGGCAATGGAAATATGTCGTTACGGCAGACATCGAAAAAATGTACAGACAGATCAACTTAGCTGAAGAACATCAAGAATATCATCGGATAAAAAACAACAAGAGTAAAGTAAAGTTTATACGAAGCAGAGTAGCTAACATCAAGAGTCTAATGGATAATATGGAATGGATCCATATAAATTCGAAAGACAACCCAGCCGATGTTGCTTATCAAGATGATGAAGGAATCTTAAGAGTAGGTGGAAGGCTTAAGTTTGCAAACTTGCTTAAACTATCCAGTTTAATCATTAAAGAAGCACATGCAGCTACACTACATGGTGGAAATTCGGTGATGAAAGCCTATATTAAAAGAAGATACTACATAATTGGTATCAAAAAACTAATAAGAAGATGTTGTCGTAGTTGTCCGATTTGTATTCGGTACAACTGTAGCGGTGCGAACCAAATAATGGGAGATCTACCAAAGCAAAGAACAACAATTTCTCCACAATTTCAACATCTTGGGGGCGACTATGCTGGACCAATATTAATACGATCATCAAGAGGGCGAGGACTGAAAGCGTACAAGGGCTACATTGCAGTTTTTGTATGCATGGCTACTAAAGCCACTCATTTAGAACCAGTGAGTGACCTTACAGAAGAAAACATTCACCTTAAGGGCTTGGACTTTCACCACATAAGCGGCCACAGCGGATTAATATTAATATTGGTTTTTATGTAAGTAATTACATAATACGGGGCATAATATTCAGAAGAATAATTTCAACACTTTTGTTGGCCCGCAGAATGTTCAAACATGAACATACACTACACGTATCTATAAATAACCCAATGTGTAAGATAAGAAAAATCAACCTCAGCATACACTGACGGTAAGGTATATATAGATAAGTTCAAGTAACATCTTTAAAACAACACAATATGTACAAATAGAGATAAGATAAGTCATTAAGAATAGTGATTAGATAAGACATGTAAATTGTATATAAAGAAGATAAATGGTAAAATAAATTTAGTATTCAACCAACTTACAGACGGGAGTTTTACTCAACAATGTAAACTGTTGCACCAGAATCAATAACCCAACTATTATACATCCTGTCACTAACACAAAAACAGAATTCATTTGGAAGAAGTAACGGTGTTGACTTTTCGTTGTTTCTTAGAATTTTTCGACTGAATGCATTTGCGGCAACCTTTCTTCATATGACCCTTTTTACTACAAAAGAAACATTAAGTAGATTCGTTCTATAGATACCTTTAGTGCAGTATTAACATTCCCCTTATTTTGCCTGAAAACTCTTTGAGTCTAGATCCAAAGTTAATGCCGCTTTATCTCTGGTTTCAAGAGCTGTAACAAGCGTTTCGTATCACCTGGGCAGACTGCTTAAAACCATTGCAACAGTCCAACCTTCCGCCACTGATCTTCACCCAATGCTGCTAGTTTGTCGTAAAGTGTCGTCATAGTCTGAATGTGTTCCCCCATGCTTGAATCTTCCAATTTTAAGCAACATATTTTTCGCATGAGCTGTACCTACCTCATTGCTTAGTGTCGATTTTTCATGATGATGTCTAAGGTTGTCCCATGCAGCCTTTGCTGTTTCTGCCTTCCTGACATGATGAAGTTGGTTGTCCTCAACAAACAAGCCGATGAGTACTTTCGCATCGCAGTCCTTTTTGGTCCATTCTGCTGTTGGTGGTTCAGGTTTTGGATAAAGAACCAGTTCCCAACGGCCATCCTTTCTTAACAAAACCTCTAGCTTGTACTTCCAAATGTGGTAGTTATCTTGACCCAAGTTTGTTAATGAAGTCCTTAGACGTTCGGCCATTTTTACGTTGTTCTTAAGCTTCTAGAAATCTGGTCCCATATCCTGTTGTCTAATTAGATTATAAAGTTCCTTTATAAGTAAAACAACGTCTTCTAGGTAACGATTTTTTATTCAGACAGAAAAACTAAAGGGAACATTTTCTGATTTTCAATAAACTGATAAAGTGATTATAATTTAATATTTAATATAGAGTGATAAAAACAAAGTTTTGTCACTTAACGAATGCAATATTTAACAGATGGAGCATCGAGCATGTCTAAATCAATTAATATCTACCTCGTTGAGGAAGCTCAAGATTTGTAAAAAAAAAAAACATCGACGAAAAGACCTCGGCCTTTTGAAGACTACAATTTATCATGGACATCGACAAGAAAGCGTTTGAAAACGAAAAATCATTTATTTTTTAAACAGTTAAACATAGTAAGGAGTACTAAGCATTAGAAATTCAACATACAACCGAAATTAAATTCTACTACTTCCATCACACATTCCCCGCAATGCAATTCGGTCGACTTTGAAACATGTTGTATCTGGGAGGTCATCTATAACTTTCAAATATTTCACAATTTGCAACTGCTGTGGACTCAATTCTCTTCTTAAATAATCTTTCAACCTTTTTTCAAAATCTAAAACACCATCGAAGTTATTTTTCATAACCACAAAAATTGTTCCACAGTCTTCATTGGGATTCTCCTTACCGGGTCTTCCGATTAGCGCCGACGAACGTACACCATCAAATTTTTCGACAATAGCTTCAATTTCACTTGGCATGAGTATCTTGCCATCAGCATACCTCAAGACGAATTTTTCTCGGGTGTAGATAATCAATAGATTGTCGGAATCCATCATTCCTAAATCGTCAGTCTTCAACCAACCACCTTCAACAAAAGTCTCTTTGTTGGCCTTTTCATTTTTCAAATATCCCAGAAACGGAGCTGACGTCTTCAGACAAATTCGACCCATCTCATTTGGACCAAGAGAATTACCATCTCTGTCAATTATTTTAACCATCATGCCGTCTCTCAAGATGCCTCCATTTACATTTTTCCTGTTGCTAAATTCCGACGACGCAACTACACCTCCAATATCAGTCATACCGTAACATCTCCCGAAAATGCATTTCGGAGTTATCTTTTCAAAATAAAATTTGAAAGCATCTGAAATGCTTTCACCCGCAAGCGAAACCAATTTCAGAGTGCTCAAAGTCATTGGGTTTTGAGAAATTTCAGCAGCTTCTAACACAAGCCTGTACATTTTTGGAACTTCAAAATAATGCGTGATTTTTTGGGTGTCGACTATCTCGCAAAGCATTTTCCCTGTCAATTCAGCGGGTGGGTTCGAACTGTAAACTCGCTTGACATCTAAAAACGCCGGTTGCAACATGGCGTCCACTTGGCATAGCCAACGAATTTCACTATTAATAATAATCACACTGCCTGGCTCCGAACGCAGTATACTGAAGAGACTTTGTTTCATTATGTCATGAGAGTTAATTATGAGTTTTGGCAGCCCCGTTGTTCCCGATGTGAAGCCTATTAAAGCTGGTTGAGTTTTTGGATCCCCAATGCTGGGTATTTCAAAGTTCTCTATATCCACAGCTGGTCTGAAAAGTGATTCTTCAACCGACTTCTGTTGCCCATTGCTCATACCATCCAAGCTTAAAAGATGTTTTAATTTAGAAAGCTCAAGATGTTTCAGAGCGTCGAAAACCATTGGCTTGAATTTTTCTTGATAAATTATTACTGTTGGATCAAGATCTTTCAAATACTGGGGTACATATTCTAGAACATAAGAAAATGATATCGAACTTCTGAGATTGTAAATTCCATGTTTTTACCTTGTTCGAGATAAGTTTCAAAGAAACACACCGGAGCCCCAATTGTGAAGCAAGCAAATGTAAGGGGTGTTATTTTAAGGTTCAACATTGTGAAAATCACAACGGTGTCATTTTTTTGCACCCCGAGGTTCAGTAAGTTTTGTGCAACGGTTATTGTCTGGTCATGGATTTCCTTGACAGTAACGTGGGTATTACTCTGATGGAGTACTTCGAACACTTTGGCAGGATTTTTCTTCTTGAGATTACGCAAAATATCCTCACCAAGGCCAACCGAATTTGCAACAAATTCGGGCGCACACCAAATTTTCTCGGATTCCACGTACACTGTTTTATTTGTATTCATGATTATTATTTGAGATAGACACAAGTTTTAACACTGAAGCTCGTTGGTGTACTGTTGGTATCGACTTAGACGACTCCACGTCAGAACAAAATAAAAATGCAAGTGTTCCTTTTCAACTGGTTTTTCCTAACTCCCTTCTGCTTTCATAGTAAGCCAAACGCAAATATGTCTTGTTTCTGGTAATCTAATTGTCAATAATACTTAAAAAATTTTACTGTTTATGTTGAGCAAAACAAATTATTTGAACAACACGTTTAGATAGTAAACAAAAATTGGTGTTGTGGTTTAAGATACCGAAGACAGAGAGGGAATCCAAAGATAAAAATATTTAAATTTAAGAGGAACATAAACCTGATGTTTTTAAACTGAACCCCCTTAAACAGATTATGATACTTACACAAAATGAAATTGTATAGGTTGAGAAGGAGACAGCGCAGCGGTTCGCTATAGATCAGCTCTCTTGGTGATCAATAAGGAATCACTGGCTAAACTAGCCGCGACCGAAAGCGTGATTAAGTACGGTTTCGACGAAATCATGGTCCGTATTTACAAGAAAGATGAAGACTCGCTAAATGCAACCCCCTAGAGGCCACTTCAGCGGAAGGAAATGCTTCGAAGAACACCAAGATGGAGGTCAATGTAACAACACACCTGGAACCATTGACCTCCTCAGCCTATAAAAAGCCACCCGACGCACGTGGAAGCTGATCTCGCCGTCGACAGTAATTCCGAGGAAGCGAGGAAGTCCTACTTCATTCCTTCTCAGACGAAGAAAACGCCGATAAGACAGTGGTGGAGGTTGATCTGGCTAAAAGTAGCAGTGCTGCGATTAGTTCAGATGGCGTGATGAACGCCATCATGGCTTCTATAAAACCTTTTACTCCGGCTGCATAAAACCAGAGAGGACATCATCCTCAAACAGGAATCGTGGGTCTCAAAATCCACCATCAATGGGCTCAGGATAATAACAGTAAACGTATGACAATGACAAAACAAAAAGACGAGATACGTAGGTAGGGGAAAAAAAATAAAGTGGCGATTGGCGAAAACAAATGAAAAGCAAACATCAGTCTGAATGAATGAGTTCAGTGTCATTTTCAATATGGGAACTTGTTTATGGAGGAAACACATTGATAATTTTGTTGATTGAATAAAAAGATTGTTTTGTAGAATATTTTTTTTAGAAAAAAAAAATATGATATGCGGGACATTTCATATTGGCCCCGGGCCACGGGACAAAATAAAAAACTAAGGGCCAAATGGCTGAATTAGGTACGTGTCAGGTACAATATCTTTGACATCATCAAATGGAGGCAATGGAAATATGTCGTTACGGCAGACATCGAAAAAATGTACAGACAGATCAACTTAGCTGAAGAACATCAAGAATATCATCGGATAAAAAACAACAAGAGTAAAGTAAAGTTTATACGAAGCAGAGTAGCTAACATCAAGAGTCTAATGGATAATATGGAATGGATCCATATAAATTCGAAAGACAACCCAGCCGATGTTGCTTATCAAGATGATGAAGGAATCTTAAGAGTAGGTGGAAGGCTTAAGTTTGCAAACTTGCTTAAACTATCCAGTTTAATCATTAAAGAAGCACATGCAGCTACACTACATGGTGGAAATTCGGTGATGAAAGCCTATATTAAAAGAAGATACTACATAATTGGTATCAAAAAACTAATAAGAAGATGTTGTCGTAGTTGTCCGATTTGTATTCGGTACAACTGTAGCGGTGCGAACCAAATAATGGGAGATCTACCAAAGCAAAGAACAACAATTTCTCCACAATTTCAACATCTTGGGGGCGACTATGCTGGACCAATATTAATACGATCATCAAGAGGGCGAGGACTGAAAGCGTACAAGGGCTACATTGCAGTTTTTGTATGCATGGCTACTAAAGCCACTCATTTAGAACCAGTGAGTGACCTTACAGAAGAAAACATTCACCTTAAGGGCTTGGACTTTCACCACATAAGCGGCCACAGCGGATTAATATTAATATTGGTTTTTATGTAAGTAATTACATAATACGGGGCATAATATTCAGAAGAATAATTTCAACACTTTTGTTGGCCCGCAGAATGTTCAAACATGAACATACACTACACGTATCTATAAATAACCCAATGTGTAAGATAAGAAAAATCAACCTCAGCATACACTGACGGTAAGGTATATATAGATAAGTTCAAGTAACATCTTTAAAACAACACAATATGTACAAATAGAGATAAGATAAGTCATTAAGAATAGTGATTAGATAAGACATGTAAATTGTATATAAAGAAGATAAATGGTAAAATAAATTTAGTATTCAACCAACTTACAGACGGGAGTTTTACTCAACAATGTAAACTGTTGCACCAGAATCAATAACCCAACTATTATACATCCTGTCACTAACACAAAAACAGAATTCATTTGGAAGAAGTAACGGTGTTGACTTTTCGTTGTTTCTTAGAATTTTTCGACTGAATGCATTTGCGGCAACCTTTCTTCATATGACCCTTTTTACTACAAAAGAAACATTAAGTAGATTCGTTCTATAGATACCTTTAGTGCAGTATTAACATTCCCCTTATTTTGCCTGAAAACTCTTTGAGTCTAGATCCAAAGTTAATGCCGCTTTATCTCTGGTTTCAAGAGCTGTAACAAGCGTTTCGTATCACCTGGGCAGACTGCTTAAAACCATTGCAACAGTCCAACCTTCCGCCACTGATCTTCACCCAATGCTGCTAGTTTGTCGTAAAGTGTCGTCATAGTCTGAATGTGTTCCCCCATGCTTGAATCTTCCAATTTTAAGCAACATATTTTTCGCATGAGCTGTACCTACCTCATTGCTTAGTGTCGATTTTTCATGATGATGTCTAAGGTTGTCCCATGCAGCCTTTGCTGTTTCTGCCTTCCTGACATGATGAAGTTGGTTGTCCTCAACAAACAAGCCGATGAGTACTTTCGCATCGCAGTCCTTTTTGGTCCATTCTGCTGTTGGTGGTTCAGGTTTTGGAAAACCTCTAGCTTGTACTTCCAAATGTGGTAGTTATCTTGACCCAAGTTTGTTAATGAAGTCCTTAGACGTTCGGCCATTTTTACGTTGTTCTTAAGCTTCTAGAAATCTGGTCCCATATCCTGTTGTCTAATTAGATTATAAAGTTCCTTTATAAGTAAAACAACGTCTTCTAGGTAACGATTTTTTATTCAGACAGAAAAACTAAAGGGAACATTTTCTGATTTTCAATAAACTGATAAAGTGATTATAATTTAATATTTAATATAGAGTGATAAAAACAAAGTTTTGTCACTTAACGAATGCAATATTTAACAGATGGAGCATCGAGCATGTCTAAATCAATTAATATCTACCTCGTTGAGGAAGCTCAAGATTTGTAAAAAAAAAAAACATCGACGAAAAGACCTCGGCCTTTTGAAGACTACAATTTATCATGGACATCGACAAGAAAGCGTTTGAAAACGAAAAATCATTTATTTTTTAAACAGTTAAACATAGTAAGGAGTACTAAGCATTAGAAATTCAACATACAACCGAAATTAAATTCTACTACTTCCATCACACATTCCCCGCAATGCAATTCGGTCGACTTTGAAACATGTTGTATCTGGGAGGTCATCTATAACTTTCAAATATTTCACAATTTGCAACTGCTGTGGACTCAATTCTCTTCTTAAATAATCTTTCAACCTTTTTTCAAAATCTAAAACACCATCGAAGTTATTTTTCATAACCACAAAAATTGTTCCACAGTCTTCATTGGGATTCTCCTTACCGGGTCTTCCGATTAGCGCCGACGAACGTACACCATCAAATTTTTCGACAATAGCTTCAATTTCACTTGGCATGAGTATCTTGCCATCAGCATACCTCAAGACGAATTTTTCTCGGGTGTAGATAATCAATAGATTGTCGGAATCCATCATTCCTAAATCGTCAGTCTTCAACCAACCACCTTCAACAAAAGTCTCTTTGTTGGCCTTTTCATTTTTCAAATATCCCAGAAACGGAGCTGACGTCTTCAGACAAATTCGACCCATCTCATTTGGACCAAGAGAATTACCATCTCTGTCAATTATTTTAACCATCATGCCGTCTCTCAAGATGCCTCCATTTACATTTTTCCTGTTGCTAAATTCCGACGACGCAACTACACCTCCAATATCAGTCATACCGTAACATCTCCCGAAAATGCATTTCGGAGTTATCTTTTCAAAATAAAATTTGAAAGCATCTGAAATGCTTTCACCCGCAAGCGAAACCAATTTCAGAGTGCTCAAAGTCATTGGGTTTTGAGAAATTTCAGCAGCTTCTAACACAAGCCTGTACATTTTTGGAACTTCAAAATAATGCGTGATTTTTTGGGTGTCGACTATCTCGCAAAGCATTTTCCCTGTCAATTCAGCGGGTGGGTTCGAACTGTAAACTCGCTTGACATCTAAAAACGCCGGTTGCAACATGGCGTCCACTTGGCATAGCCAACGAATTTCACTATTAATAATAATCACACTGCCTGGCTCCGAACGCAGTATACTGAAGAGACTTTGTTTCATTATGTCATGAGAGTTAATTATGAGTTTTGGCAGCCCCGTTGTTCCCGATGTGAAGCCTATTAAAGCTGGTTGAGTTTTTGGATCCCCAATGCTGGGTATTTCAAAGTTCTCTATATCCACAGCTGGTCTGAAAAGTGATTCTTCAACCGACTTCTGTTGCCCATTGCTCATACCATCCAAGCTTAAAAGATGTTTTAATTTAGAAAGCTCAAGATGTTTCAGAGCGTCGAAAACCATTGGCTTGAATTTTTCTTGATAAATTATTACTGTTGGATCAAGATCTTTCAAATACTGGGGTACATATTCTAGAACATAAGAAAATGATATCGAACTTCTGAGATTGTAAATTCCATGTTTTTACCTTGTTCGAGATAAGTTTCAAAGAAACACACCGGAGCCCCAATTGTGAAGCAAGCAAATGTAAGGGGTGTTATTTTAAGGTTCAACATTGTGAAAATCACAACGGTGTCATTTTTTTGCACCCCGAGGTTCAGTAAGTTTTGTGCAACGGTTATTGTCTGGTCATGGATTTCCTTGACAGTAACGTGGGTATTACTCTGATGGAGTACTTCGAACACTTTGGCAGGATTTGTCTTCTTGAGATTACGCAAAATATCCTCACCAAGGCCAACCGAATTTGCAACAAATTCGGGCGCACACCAAATTTTCTCGGATTCCACGTACACTGTTTTATTTGTATTCATGATTATTATTTGAGATAGACACAAGTTTTAACACTGAAGCTCGTTGGTGTACTGTTGGTATCGACTTAGACGACTCCACGTCAGAACAAAATAAAAATGCAAGTGTTCCTTTTCAACTGGTTTTTCCTAACTCCCTTCTGCTTTCATAGTAAGCCAAACGCAAATATGTCTTGTTTCTGGTAATCTAATTGTCAATAATACTTAAAAAATTTTACTGTTTATGTTGAGCAAAACAAATTATTTGAACAACACGTTTAGATAGTAAACAAAAATTGGTGTTGTGGTTTAAGATACCGAAGACAGAGAGGGAATCCAAAGATAAAAATATTTAAATTTAAGAGGAACATAAACCTGATGTTTTTAAACTGAACCCCCTTAAACAGATTATGATACTTACACAAAATGAAATTGTATAGGTTGAGAAGGAGACAGCGCAGCGGTTCGCTATAGATCAGCTCTCTTGGTGATCAATAAGGAATCACTGGCTAAACTAGCCGCGACCGAAAGCGTGATTAAGTACGGTTTCGACGAAATCATGGTCCGTATTTACAAGAAAGATGAAGACTCGCTAAATGCAACCCCCTAGAGGCCACTTCAGCGGAAGGAAATGCTTCGAAGAACACCAAGATGGAGGTCAATGTAACAACACACCTGGAACCATTGACCTCCTCAGCCTATAAAAAGCCACCCGACGCACGTGGAAGCTGATCTCGCCGTCGACAGTAATTCCGAGGAAGCGAGGAAGTCCTACTTCATTCCTTCTCAGACGAAGAAAACGCCGATAAGACAGTGGTGGAGGTTGATCTGGCTAAAAGTAGCAGTGCTGCGATTAGTTCAGATGGCGTGATGAACGCCATCATGGCTTCTATAAAACCTTTTACTCCGGCTGCATAAAACCAGAGAGGACATCATCCTCAAACAGGAATCGTGGGTCTCAAAATCCACCATCAATGGGCTCAGGATAATAACAGTAAACGTATGACAATGACAAAACAAAAAGACGAGATACGTAGGTACTAGGTAGGGGAAAAAAAATAAAGTGGCGATTGGCGAAAACAAATGAAAAGCAAACATCAGTCTGAATGAATGAGTTCAGTGTCATTTTCAATATGGGAACTTGTTTATGGAGGAAACACATTGATAATTTTGTTGATTGAATAAAAAGATTGTTTTGTAGAATATTTTTTTTAGAAAAAAAAAATATGATATGCGGGACATTTCATATTGGCCCCGGGCCACGGGACAAAATAAAAAACTAAGGGCCAAATGGCTGAATTAGGTACGTGTCATTTTCAAAAAACTATTGAAGAATGTTGTGTTGTGTTCACTGAATAAAAGTATTATTTAAACAAATTTGTAAAAGTTGTAATTCTTGCCTTATTAGAGAGACAAAAGCAAGTTTTGTACAAAAATTCGAGTATACGTTATCTTCATGTGATGTTGCCGTGTCAGTGGGACAACGTGTTGATTAGGGCGCTGCCGCCGCGCCGGGCGATCCAGGTGTCCTTATCCAACGAATTGAATCAGTCAATTCCACTGTGTTCCCAAGAATCTGACATTACTAAGACAACATTATGGCGTATTTCTTGTAAGGATCTTATAGCACTTTCCATTGGACGAAAAGAAGCGTCCAGAAGCATCCGGAAGTCTTCTGAAACCGTTCCATTGGTAAGAAAATGACACTTCTGACGATTCTGAGAAGAGAATTTTGCTTCTGGATTTGAAGTCAGAATCCACTCAAGAAGCACAAATACATGCATAAATCAAATGTCAAAACAAAATGTCAATTTGACGCATTTTAATTTGTTTTTTGTTTTTAGAATTGTCGAAAGGATTTTGTGTTTCAAAGGAATTATTTAATTAAAACGAAAGTGAAAAAGAAATTAAAATAGTGAAAAATAAAATTCATACATTAATAAGTGACAAAATAAAATATGGATATAGGTTCGGCTGTAGATGGTTTCTTTTCATCATCTTCATCATCAGATGATGAATTTATAGTGGAATATTTGTTGATGAAAATGAAAAAGAATCGCGTGCAGAACTTTGCTGAAGTAATTCATAAATATTCAGAAGGAGAAGTAAAATCATTACATCATACATATAATGTATTTAATAAACATCTTTTTAAACAAAACCTTCATCATAGTTCCGCGAACATTTCCGTGTGCTAAGACCAACTTTTCAAAGTTAAGTGGATAGGTATAGGGAGTCCACTTACTTTAAAAGAAAAGAAGGAGGCGGTGGAAGAACCGAAATTCCAGCTGAAATCCAAATATATTGTAGTATTCGGCTTGGTCCGACAATTAAAACTTATTCACTTTTCAAATAAAACACAAATTCACTTTATTCAAATCACTCACAAACTTATTTATTCAACACTTTCAATAACTTTCAAACACAGTATTTTTTACTTTATCGCAGTTCACAATCAACTAACTCTTCGCCGCCAAACGGGCTCTTTATATAACAAAAATACTTGGTTCTAGAAACTACTATATTGGTTCTTGGAGAAGCTTGAATGTTCCAGAAGCTTACACTTACAAACAAAAATACTGGGATTTTTTTTTGTAGGGGCTAACGTTCTTAATGCTAAACAAAAAGTTTCTCTTAATCATTAGGTATTGCCCCTCACAAGTGTTTACTACTACAATTAAACGATATTAGAGTTATAGAAATAAGGAGTAAGTAAAGAGAGTAAAAGTACATTAAATAAACAAGAGATACAGAGTAAGTAAAGAGAGTAAGAAAAGTGTGTACATTAAATACAGAAAAGAGGTACAGAGCGTAAGAGATAATAACGTATACACATTAGTATTAGACATTACAATAGAAGGAGATACAGAGCGTATGAGATAAATAAAGTGTATACACATTACATTGCCCCCTCCTTAGGATTGATCGTCCCGAACAAATCCATCATCTTCATCACCACTGTAGCGATGTAGTCGGTCGCTATGTACGACTTTAAGTTTACCTCTGACTCCTTTTTGTATCCGGTACACGACGTCGTTGATTTTGCTAATCACTGTATATGGACCTTCCCAGTCCCGTTGAAGTTTCGGTGACAACCCTTTTTGTCGATGGGGATTGTAAAGCCACACTCGATCTCCTGCTTGGAACTCTGTTGTTGTCGCTCGTATATCGTAGCGTGTCTTCATTCGGTCACTGAACATCTTTATTTTTGACCTGGTATCGTCGTGGATCTGAAGGAGTCTTTCTCTGAAGTCATCCAAGTAGACATCCTCGGCTTGCGGTTCCGACGTGGGACATCCAAATTTGATTTCGCTCGGCAGTCTGATGTTCCTTCCCATCAAAATCTCAGACGGTGTATGGCCAGTTGAGCTATGTCTTGCACTTCGATACGCCATCAAAAACAGTGGAATGTGTCGACCCCAATCTCGCTGGTTGTCGTCCACAACTTTGCAAAGATGTTCCTTAAGGGTTCGGTTGAACCGTTCGACCATGCCATCAGATTGTGGGTGGAGTGGTGTTGTTCTTGTCTTCTTGATGTGAAGAAGCCCACAAACTTCCTGGAATATGTTTGATTCAAAGTTCCTTCCCTGTTCGGAATGCAGTTCTGATGGAACACCGAATCTGCTCACCCAGTTGAACACAATTTGGTCTGCGACTGTTTTGGCTTCTTGATTCGGTATGGCGTATGCTTGAGGCCACTTGCTGAAGTAATCCATGACGACCAGAATATAACGATTTCCATTATTTGTTTCCGGAAATGGACCCGCTACGTCTAATGCAATCCTTTCAAAGGGTGATCTGACATTATACTGTTGCATTTGGCTGTGATTCTTTTTGTTCGGGCCTTTGGAGGCAGCACAGGTATCACATTTTCGGCACCACTTCTCGACATCTTCCCTTGCATGTAGCCAATAGAATCGTTGTCGAACCTTTTCTAGCGTCTTGTTTACTCCTAGATGGCCTCCCGAAACTCCATCATGCATCTCTCGCAGAACGTCCATAATCTTCGATCTCGGTAAGACTAGCTGCATTACATAGGACTTTCCATCTGCTGATTCCCACTTACGTCGAAGGACACCTTCTTGGACATGTATCGAGTCCCACTGTGCCCAATAGGCCTTCAGAGCCGGACTTCTGTCGGAGATATCAGCCCATTCTGGTTTTTCCTGGTGTTCCTTGCATGCGAGGATGGGTTCAATATATGGGTCCTCTTGTTGAGCCTTCCTCAACTCGTCGTTGCTCCAGCCATAAATGGGATCGGCTCTGGTTCGTTGGACAGTGACCACTTCTTTTTCTTCTTGGCGTCTGCAATGCTTACAGTCTTTCTTACATGGTCTCCGAGACAGTGCATCAGCATTTGAGTGAAGCTTCCCCTTCCGATGTTGAATTTCATAATCGTACGTCTGCAGCCTCTCAATCCATCTCGCCACTTGACCATCTGGATTCTTGAAATTCAAAAGCCAGTTTAGTGCTCCATGGTCGGTTCGGAGAAGAAACTTCTGTCCATAGAGATACTTATGGAAGTGCTTTGTTGCCAAAATCAGTGCAAGAAGTTCTCTTCTGGTCACACAATAGTTTCTTTCCGACTTCGAGAGTACCTTGCTGTAATAGGCAACCACCTTTTCTTCGCCATCATGTACCTGTGACAATACAGCAGCAATCCCGACATTGCTGGCATCAGCATCAATGATGAACGGTTTTCCTGGAGTCGGGTAGGTCAGCATTGGTGCATTACACAAGCGTTGCTTGAGCTCTTGAAAGCTGCGCTCGCACTCACCTGACCATTTAAACTGCTTTCCCTTTTCCGTTAGCTGATGTAGACTCTTGGCGATCTCAGCAAAGTTCTTTACAAAGCGCCTATAGTAGGTGGCTAGACCCAGAAAGCTTCGGAGTTGATGTTTGTCCTGTGGTGTTGGCCAATTCTTCACGGTGTCAACCTTATCAGGATCCGTCTTAACTCCTTGGGATGAGATGATATGTCCCAGCTATTTCACTTCGGTTTTGAAGAGTGAACACTTTTCTGGATTGAGCTTGAGGTGGGCTTCTCGAAGTCTTTGAAACACGGCTCTCAGATTTGTACAATGTTCGTCAAATGTTTTCCCGTATACGATGACGTCATCCAAATAGACCAGGCAAGATTTCCAAGTGAGTCCTTGCAGGACGCATTCCATAAGGCGCTCAAAAGTCGCTGGAGCATTGCACAGTCCAAAAGGCATCACTTTGAACTGCCACAATCCGTTTCCTGTCGAGAACGCTGTCTTCTCTTTGTCTTCAGGATGGATTTCTACTTGCCAGTATCCACTTTTCAGGTCCAACGTTGAGAACCATTGTGCTCCTTCCATTGCGTCCAGAGTATCACTGATCCTAGGCAGAGGGTAGCTATCCTTCTTGGTCACATCATTCAACCTTCGATAGTCTACGCAAAAGCGGGTTGATCCGTCTTTCTTCTTTACCAGGACCACTGGAGACGCCCAAGGGCTTTTAGAGTTTTCGATCAGACCCTCTTCTTTCATGGTGGTTATCAGTTCATCAACCACACCTTGTTTGGCTAGTGGAAGGCGTCTTGCGGGTTGACGGATCGGCTTTGCATCTCCCGTGTTGATTCGATGTTGGACCAGTTGTGTTCTGCCATATTTCCCTTGCGATGACGAAAAGATGTCTGCAAATTCTTCGAGGAGACCTTCTGCAGTTCTTCGTTGTTGGTGGCCAAGATTAGAGGACTTGAGAATGTTCGTCTTTATGGAGTTCAGCTCTTTGGACTTCAATGTTTGCCTTGGCTCTTTTTCGCTGATCCTTGTTATCGCTGATACAGTTTCGCATTGTCCGACAATCTCACCTTTTCTAAGCATAACTTCGTACGGCTTGATGTTCAGTATTCGTACGGGAACCATGTTCTTTACAGGTCTAACAAGAGTCTTCCCAATGGTTACGTTTTGGGAGGACTTTACAGATGCTGGTTCGACCATGAGATATCGATGGCTTCCAGGCTTACCCTTCAATTTCGTCCACACGAATACTTCTGAAGAAGCAGGCAAAGTCAGATCTTCTTTGATCACGGTTTTCACAGATAGCGAGGTCTTATATGAGTGAATCCCATAAATCATCGGAATCTCGATGTTTCGATATTTCAGGACTTGGTTCCCGATGTCCAATATCAATCCATGATCTTTCATGAAATCGACGCCGACAATGCACTCGTCGCATATATCTGCTACCAGGAACAGGTGAGAGAATTCCAGCTCTGCCATCCGGATCTTAAGACGTACCTCACCATACACTTTTGCGGCTTCTCCAGTTGCAGTTCTTAGACGATAGCTATTGGTGTTGTGGAGCCATGTCTTCTTAACGAGGTCCTGCCGTACAATGGACGCCGTGGCACCGGTGTCGATGGTAGCCACACATTTGTTGCCGTTTATACTTGCTTCCACGGTCAGGCTCTTGTTGTCACGTTTCGTTTGAGAAACCTGGACGGTGTTTCTGTAGCTATCGGTACTAGAAGCCAGCTTCTGTCCCTCGAAGTTGGTGGGGTGGGAAACAACTTGAGAAGCAACATTGTTGTAGGTGTAACTTTGACCAGTTGACATATTTCTGTGTTCACAGTGTTGGCATGCGGTTCCTCTTCGTGGTAATCTGCACTGTCGTTGAAGATGCCCGGTCTTGTTGCAGTTCCAGCATCGTGCTCGTCCGTCTCGCTGACTCCTTTCCAGAGTAGCCTTCTGACAAGAGCATTCTTGGACTTCCAATTCTCTCACGCGATGCACGTTTTGGGAAGCTTGTTCTGCGGCTTCCATTCTTAGAGCGAAAGCCAATGCTTCTGGTAGTGTTTGCTTTCCGGCAGTGCGAATAGCCCTTTGGAGATTTATATCGCCCACAGCTCTCACAAAGGCTTCAACAGCAAGTTGATTAATTATCTCGTTGCCAGCTGTTGGATATCCCAGGTGAACCAGTCGCTCGATATCTGCCTGAAGCTGCTGCAGAGTTTCACCTCTTTTCTGTGCTCTATTGTTAAGCTGAACTCGGAAGACTTCTGTCATGTGGCTATCCCCAAACCGCTGTTCGATTGCGTTTACCAGAACTTTGAAGTCACCGTTCTTCTCTGCTGGGATGGTTTGTAGCAGTTCAGCAGCTGCTCCTCTCAAGGCAAGTGTAAGAGCAATGTATTTTTCGTCATCGTCCCAGCCGTTTGTTAACGCTGCTGCTTCAAATTGTTTCTTGTAGATTGTCCACGGTATCTGACCATCAAAGCTTGGAGGATTCACTTCTCTCTTCCTTAAGCACTCACCAGAATGTTCTCGAGCTTTCATCTTTCGCACTTTTTCCAGTTCCTTTGTGATGGTATCGATTTGTTCGTCGATTTTCTCGATACGTGCATTTTGTTTTCCGACGCACTAGTCGAGAGTATTGATTTTCTCTTCGAAGTCTGCAAACCTGCCTTCTAGAAGATTTTTCTGTTCATCAAAACGCTCTAGAACATCATTCTTTTGTGTTTCCAGTTGTTTGAGGACATTCTCTTGCTCGTTTTTCTGCTCGCTTCTTTGAGTTTCTAGTTGCTCCAGAACATTCTTTTGATTCTCTTCAAATTTGGCTAGAAGAAGTGTCATCATGGTAGATAAGTCGGCAGTTGCATTTACCTCTTCCGATTTTGCTTCCACTTCGAAAGCAAACGTATCTGGGTCTTCATTTTGTTCTTCCAGATATTCCTGTAGCCGTTTTACGAGTTCGTTTTTATATCCTGCCCCACTTAAGCCACGTTTGCTTAGTTCGGCCTTTAGCTCAAAGACAGTTAAGTCTTTCAAAACTTTACTCATTTTTTTTTTTTTTTTTATTTTGAACTTCACTATTTCACACAAAATATTATCACTGTTCACTGTTTTATTCTCAATAAGTTTTAATCCCTTATTCTGACACCAATGTAGTATTCGGCTTGGTCCGACAATTAAAACTTATTCACTTTTCAAATAAAACACAAATTCACTTTATTCAAATCACTCACAAACTTATTTATTCAACACTTTCAATAACTTTCAAACACAGTATTTTTTACTTTATCGCAGTTCACAATCAACTAACTCTTCGCCGCCAAACGGGCTCTTTATATAACAAAAATACTTGGTTCTAGAAACTACTATATTGGTTCTTGGAGAAGCTTGAACTTACAAACAAAAATACTGGGATTTTTTTTGTAGGGGCTAACGTTCTTAATGCTAAACAAAAAGTTTCTCTTAATCATTAGGTATTGCCCCTCACAAGTGTTTACTACTACAATTAAACGATATTAGAGTTATAGAAATAAGGAGTAAGTAAAGAGAGTAAAAGTACATTAAATAAACAAGAGATACAGAGTAAGTAAAGAGAGTAAGAAAAGTGTGTACTGTTCCCCAAAAATGATTTCGATGTTGATAAGTGCAAGGGATTATACGAATTTTATGCTACGGTTCTTGACTGTTCTGAAAATGGGTTCGTAGATGTGAAGAAGGCGAGTTGGATGAAAAATCTATTTGAAGCACTTGACGCAGGAATAATTTTCATATGTTTATAAGTTAAATTACATGTCGACTTTTTTTCGATGGGTAATCGCGATGCTTTTCCAAACGTGACTACAATACTTCGTATAGGGGAGAGTGGGTATATTTGGGACACTTTTCGAATACATTAAATTTGCCGAGATTTTATAGATCGTATCGGAGCAAAATTGATTTCGAATGATAAAATCACATTTTGGCAACCTATTTTCAGTTATAAAGAAGGCAAAAGTCCGACAGAAGAAAAGCCAAAAATCTTTTCATGAACCAACTCACTTTGTCCCATTCCTCCTGCGAGGAGGAACCACTCCGTGATTTTTTTCCTAGACACAACTTGTTTTGTTGAGGGATGGGGACAGACTGAAGACAGAATCTGTCATACAAGGAAAGAGAAAAAAAATTGTGGGAACTGAGAAAATACCTGTGTCCCATTCCTCATGTGTCCCAAAAATACCCACTCTCCCCTACTAGCAGTTTTACCAGTTTCAACTGCGATGAAAGAACGTTCATTTTCTGCGCTCAAAAGACTGAAAACATATTTGCGAAGTATAATTGGCCCAGAACGGTTAAATGGGCTCGCATCATTGAATATTCATTACGATATTCCATTTACTGTAAATGAAATACTTGATGAATTTTTCAAAAAACCTCGCAGATTGTAACATGCGGAAAATTGTGATGATATAATACGATTCTTTGTCGACATCGAGACTATTATATAGTACTAGCTGACCCCGCGAACTTTGTCTCACCATTAAAAATTTCACAAATTATCCATTTACAGAACAGTGTCTGTGCAGCGAAACCTACCGGTTCCGCTAGAATTAAAAACAAAAATTTCCTAAGAACCATCTACAGACTAACACGAACAAAATAAAAAAAAAGGTAATGTAAAGATGTAAAATTCAAAAGGTGTTTATTAGAAGCAAATACGTGTCAAAACTTGAAAAAGTATTAGGCCTGGCCAGGCCATTTGTTGCGAAATTATTTCCAAACCTCATATCGAACAACATGCGAATTATTTTTGAAAGAGTAAGTTGTCCAATTGATCTGCTTGGAATCGGCTGGACTAGATTTCCTGTTGAGTTCAGTCTATGATATGTTAGGCTCAGGTTTTCAGGGGGGGTTTGAACCCCCAACCCCCCCCCCGTAAATCCGCCACTGATGAGAATGAAGATATAACTGCAAATCCTGTCCCTTACGAAGAAATACCGCCTAACAACGCATTGCAGCGATTGGGAGAAATCAAGCGCACCTCAATAGCAGAGACTTTGTGATGCAAAAATACTTGACAGCATAGAATTCAATGCAAAAGTAAAAAAATAACAAATATATAAATACTATCAAAATAGGTTTTTATTTCAATAAATACTCTTCTTAAAAAAAAAATAACAAAACTTCATAACATAACATAAAATATCTTTTAATTCATAAAAAAAAATAGTTTTTCCATAAAAATACATTCATCTGAGATGAATTTAAAACCAAAAAGGACTAGCTTTTCCTTAAAATCAAAACATAAACCATAGATTAATTTAAAAGTAAAAAAAGACTAGTTTTCCATTAAAAAGTAAAAAAAAAAACGATTCACTTCTCATTTGGTGATTTTTCTTGAAGCACGCGGATAAGGTTTTTACCAAACTGTGCCAAAGCCTCAATTTTTTCTTGGTGGCGTCTTTGTTTAGCCTCTTCTTTCGCCAAAGACCGCTCCTGCTTATCTCTAATGAGCGGTCAACCATTTTTTCAGAAAGGCATTTTTGCTTCTTTCGAGGAGTTGGACCATTGCTCTCGGTGAGAGATTCGTCCATTCTATTGACGACGACATCGACATTACCTACTGATGAAGACGGTGACTGAGGTTGCACTTCCTCGAGATCCAAAATGCTGGACGATAATGCCTGACTATTTTGTGTTGCAGAAGATGAGGTGGACGGAAGATTTGGCGCCGGCACACTATTTTCCTTCCTTATAATCTTATTCGGCCCATTGAACACCTCCGGGAACAAGGAGTCATCACTTTTAATGATTTTGCCCATAAAACTAATAGTATATAAAATAATATGTTAATAATGCAATACATTTATTGAACTTAAAATTGTCAAACCTGTGTGATTTTCTTTTTCCACATTGTTGCCGTCCGGGAACTGAAGTCCTAAATTATAATATAGGTACTGCAACGTCTTCATAAGGCGCGGAAACCATAAGTTGCGCTGAAGTGATTTTTTATTAAAAATATTTCTAGGAAATGAAACGAAGTTTATAATATATATCATTACATACTTGAATTGTGTTTTAACACAATATTTCCTTCTAGTTGCTCTACTTCTCCACTTTCCTCATCCACCACCAAAGAGTATTCTGCAAGATTAATATGCTGTGCCATTTCTAACTTTTCTTCTGCTGGAATTGTTTTCTTTTCAGAATAAATAAATTTTGTGTCTTCAATCTTCATCGCATCCTAAACTCCAACTTTAATTACACGAAGACGTCACTTTGACACAGTGTATTTTTTGGCGATTGTCAATTCGCACTCACACAAACACAAAACGTCATTATTGAGTAGAAGCAGTTTTGCTTGTTCCATTGGTTTTCAGAATGAGTGGTTCCCCGAGTGAAACCAATGGAAAGTGCCATTAGCTTACACCCATAAAAGATCAAACATACTCAAAAATTGAAGCCAGTGGAACATTTGAAGCAACACGTACAATCTACGATTGGGCTGGAGAAGATGCGCAAAATCATCACTCCCATTAACACTACGGCTTCCTACGAGAAAACCTCGCCTCATTTACTAAATCACTGACTTTCAACAGACTCATATCGGAAAATAATTACACTACCAACAAAAGCATCCTTCCCCCTCGCTTATGAAATGAAAACAATGAAATCAAAAGCCATCATAGCCGAATCCTCGCAATTTCATTCAAAAGGTGTCCTCTGTCCTACTGGCGCGTCTGTGTGCTGTAAGCATGTTTCGAGGTTTCAGCAACAATGAATATGCAAATATGCCTTTTTGTTTCTTTTGTCAAAAATTATTCTCAATAGTGTCGTTAAAAATAAAAACACCAACAAAAATAACAAAAAAAATAAAAATAACCGAAAACAACATAAACAGGACATAAATTTCCATTGTACACGCAGGGCTCAATTATTCCACAGCAACACTGGAAAATAATAAACAAAAGTGTAAAAATCTCTTCACTTACCGAGCAATCTCACCCCAAGGGGTAGTTTAATGTTAGTTAAAATTGGATTACCACCCCTAGCCTACGGGCTACGGCCAACAACAGTGTTCTCCGGCAACGCATTGTCATTGTCTTTCACTTCTTCGCTTGACAGAGCTGTAACCTAAGTTTAGGTATATTTACATTGATGGCGTGGCGTGGCGGGCGTTCAAGTGAAAATTAGGCACTTTTGCCATTCCCCTATAAATTTTCCCATTTAGACAACCGCTAAAATATTTGACACCCTCCAAGAGCACTAGGGCGGTACTCAGGAGCTCCCACTTGTGATCACAAATCTCTCAGATATGGTCAAACTGCCCTCGAATTATTCGAATTCAAGGCCCTTTCACTCGGAACTACCCCACTGAACTCTTATCCTTGCCTTCAATATTCTTACTTTCGGATAATGTGACAATCGAAAAGTTTCTCTTTTTTTTTGTCTCTGTCGGAATCGGAATTGTAAGCCCAAATGAATGTTAATGCCCCCAGAAAGTATCCTATAAAAAGGTCAAATTTAATAGACCGTTATACGGTAATACCAGGGCAAGGATATAAGGCCCTGCTGGCTTTGGATGAACGGCGAAAAAAAAAACTGAAACAGGACGCCATTTTAAATACTAAAACAAAAGGAAAAGTAAAAAAAAGAAAACACGGAAAGGCGTATGAGGTTTGAAACAAAATGAAAAATAAAACGAAAGAAATGTGTCAACCAATGTAAAGGAGGCTGGTAGAGAATACCAGGGAAAGGGAAAATCCTCGTTGTTTCTTCTTCCGTAGAAACCCTCCGTTGATGATTCTTGTGAGGGATGGGGATGATGGTGGTCTCACCCAGTTTCACTCTAATGTAATAACATGCCACCAGTGTACGGCAATTTTATTTCGCATTAAGAGATTAAGATCGAAATTAAAATTTAAATTAAACGCACCACACCCACCCATTGAGGAATTTTTGTGAAAAGTTAGGGTTTCGGGTGATGTAGGGTGGAAGAAAAGGTCGTGTTCTGAGGAACGCAGATGGGAAAATGATTCTAAGTATTATTTTGCTGCCACATACCTTTCGTAGATATAGAAATGCCAGTCTGGAAAATGTGTAAGCTAGGCTTTAATTTTGTTAAACAATTTGGCATTTAAACAGGCTACAACAAAACTAAAAAAGTTTCAAGAAGACAACAATGAAAAACATGTACAATTTAAGCTTATGTCGTTTAGGTTTGGAGACCTCGAGTTAAAATCTCCTTGTATGCATTTAACTTTTTTAACCCAACCCCTCGTACTATAAGTAGCGAGCTGCAGCTTGACTCGCTTGACTATTTTGATGCGACGACCACCTCCATCGTACAAAACCTAGATCAAAGCTAGACGACAAAAACAACAACCAAGCAAATGTTCTCCAGATGTACAAAATAAGATTGCACTTTGTAGTTGATATAATGCACACAGTGGTTTTGCGCAAAAATCATTTAGTAAGTGGGAAATGTTGACATTAAGTGGAAGCTTCTACCTACCATATTTATGCTTAATTACTTAAGGTGATGCTGCAATAGTCCGTTGTGGACCTGCGCCTAAACCAATAGTCTCCGCCAGCCAGCTCGATCCCTAGCTAGCTGTCTCCAATTTTGCACTCCAAGTTGATTGATGATTGAGGTCCTCTTACACATCCTTGATCTGACGCCACTCATGCTTCATCTTGTTTTTCCTTAGTAACCGGCGTTCCTCTCTCCTCTTTTGCTCGTAGTGCTCACGAGTAGCTATTGTTGTTCTTTGCAGCTCCACTTAGCTCGCCTCCTGCTTGGCTGTTCTTGGTCGATGACCTTGAGCCAGCTGTTTTACCTTCCGGTAAAACGTAAAACCTCCGAACTTCATTCCTGCTATTGGCTCTGACAACATCCTCGATCTGACGCATTGACGCTACTCATGCTTCATCTTGTTTTTCCCTAGTAACCCGGCGTTCCTCTCTCCTCTTTTGCTCGTAGTGCTCACGAGCAACTCTTGTCCTTCTTTGCAGCGCCACTTTGCTTTGGGGGCTGTGTGACACTTAGCCACTTAGGACATTATTTTTATTTGTATTTGTATTTGTATTTATTTGTATGTGATACAATATTGTGACATGACTTGATACAATAAGGTTGAAACTTTTAAAGAGTATCTGAAGTTAGCTTACCAAGTGTATAGAGAATTACAATACTATACTATATAGAAAAATTTAAATTAAAAATCAAAAAGATGGTAGATTAAGACAAAGGTATTTATCAACATTTTTTTTTTTTTTTTTTTTTTTTTTTTTTTTTTTTTTTTTTTATACATAGTAAATTGAGAGAATAATTAATTTGATGTAGCTAGATAAGTGAAAATCTTCTTATTGAACGAAGCTGGAAGGGTGGTTCTTTGGATCTCGAAAGGTAGATTATTCCACACCCTCACAGAAAAAACGAAGAAAGATCGTTCACCAATGGTGTGTGTAAAACGAGGTAAAATAAGCCGGAGACCTCTTTGAGACTGAGTAAATGTAATCAATTCACCCAAATACTCAGGACTCCTCCCGTATATGATATTATGAAGAAGTATTAAGTTACGTGAAATTAAGTACTTATATTTAAGTTTAAACCAAGTAAAGAATCATGGCAAAATGAAACACTTTCATATCTGGGTTTGTTGTGGATGAAACGTAAGCAGTCGTTGTATGCGATGTTGAGTTTCTGTTTGCATTCAAAATCAAGATTAGGGTACACGGTACAGTTAAAAGTAAAATAGGGTAGTATAAGACTTTTTATAAGATGTTTTTTTCAATTCAATGTCCATGAAATGTGCAGAAGATCTTAAAGAACGTAGCCCGTAGTAAATTCGTCTAATAGATTCTGAAATTGCATCACAGCAACTCAAATTGCAATTTATTTGAAAACCAAGGTATTTAACCTTCCGAACATACCTAATGACCTCTGAATTTAAAACAATTTCAGGTAGGTCAATATTGCCGATATCACACCTAGAACAAACCATACAAAGTGTTTTTGACGGATTTAACTGTAGTCTATTGCAATCAGCCCAGGTTTGTATATTTTTCAAGTCTTCATTTATCCGAGCAGCGGAGTCTTCCAATAATCCAATTTTACGAAAGATATACAGTAAGACATCGTCAGCATACATATGGATGTTACAATTTTTAACAACATCTGGAAGGTCATTAATGAACATTGAAAAAAGAAGTGGCCCTAGAATAGAGCCTTGTGGAACCCCACAGTTGTTGATATAAGGACTTGAAGAACCCTGCACTGTCTTGATTTTTTGAGACCTATTAGATAGTTAACTTTTCAGAAGTATGAGAGCAATATTTGAAAAACAGAAATTGTTATACAGTTTTGAAATTAAAATTTGGTGATTTATATAGTCAAAAGCCTTTGAAAAATCTAGAAGCACCATAGTACCCAGTTGATCACAATCGAGCGCATCGCGAAAATCAGAAGTTACCTTGACTTGACTACGGCTGCTTCACAACTATGTTTCAGACGAAAACCCGATTGCCATTTAGATAATTTATTATTTGTTTGAATGAAAGTTGCGACCTGATCAGCTAATAGGCGTTCAAAAACTTTTCCGAAAAAAGGCAACAAGCTAATCGGCCTGAAGTCAGAGGGTTCTGATGAATTATTATTTTTTGGAATGGGAATAACTATAGCATTTTTTCAAAGGTCCGGAAACACACTTCTATAGATACAACTGTTAAAAACGTGATTTAGGTCGCATAATAAGGGGCAGAATTAAGCGAATAAACTTCGGAGAAATGTTGTCAGAACCCATAGTGTTTGATTTAACTCGTTTAAATGCATTAAAAATTTTACTATCGCTCACACAATTGAAAGAAAATATACCATCATCGTTTTCAGGCAGACTAAAGAGCTGAACAGAATGCATCGCCGGGCGACTGGCGACTAATCTGACAGCTGTCAAAAATGTGAAATTTGTATGGCAGTCGCCCATTAGCAACACAATGCGTCGTTCGTCGCCGAACTAGTCGCCCAAAAGTTGAACTTTGTTCAACTTAGTCGCGCGACGAGTTTGACGTTTGTGTTTTTTTTTATATCGTGTTGCTGTTTCCTTGTATTCTTTTCGTCCAGCGTTGCCGATTATATTTTTGAAAACGGGCCATTCTTGAAAAAAAAATCGGGCCATTTTCGTTTTGTCAGGGCCATAATGCACTAGGTAGTGCATATTTTAAAATTATTTTGAATGCCATTAATCCCAGTTTTGAGTCTGTTTTGCTCTTCATAGTAACTAATCACATGGACTTAAAAAGTAATAACCTATAGAAATTATGAAAGCAAGTTGGCGCTAGTTTAACCATTTTTAATGTCAGATGACCAAGTGAGAAGTGAGATACTGCAGAAATGCAGACTTAATATACAATAGGCCAGTGCCACCTTGCGACATCTCTTTGAGATCTCAATTTCACTTTGACTGAGGCAAAATCTCAGACCTCACTCCTCATTGAGAAAGCTTCGGTTAACTCACAAATTCTTGTTATTCTTTCATATACATCAGTAGCGCCAAATCGGCTAAGTGAGAAATCGATTCTTAAGTCTTTTCATTTTGGAGATCCCAGAAAAAAATATCAGTTCTCAGCTGAGAAACTGTTTAACGTTTTCAGTGCAATAAAAAAAATAAACCGAAGTCGTCATCCTCACTGAAGAATTGAACAAATGTTTTGTTTTTGGTTCTAACACTTTTTAGAGGGCCATTTTAAATTTTTTGGGGCCACCGGGAAATTTACACACTTCGGCAACGCTGAGCCCGTCGCGCGACTATTGTGTTCACAAATTTCTTAGCGATTTGGAAGGCGAATTTTTGACTGCTGTCAGATTAGTCGCCAGTCGTCCGGCGACTGCATTCTGTTCAGCTCTTAAAGCGGAAAACACAAAGCTGCTTTGCTGTTAGCTTTGAGTGACGTATAAAGTTCAAGCATAGGAATTGCTAACAAGCTATCAGAAAGCAGCTTTGTTGCTCAAACTTTAATTTTACATACTGAAGAACCCCGTAACATAAACGTAACGTCTCAAAAGCTGTAGCAAAAGTAGAAATGTTTTCTACTTTTTCATATGAATTTGCTCACCGACATGTTTTCTTGTTTGTTTGTGTGAACATTTTATTTGAATTTTATTTCCTTTTTGCTTCAGCTGTCGGTTTTGTTTTCAAAAAATAAAAAAAATAAAAATTTTTGAGAAAAATTGATCGAAGAAAATAAAATAAATTTAGTAAAATGGCAGATGTCTG
The DNA here is from genome assembly GCA_943590905.1 of Sphaerophoria taeniata. Taxonomy (NCBI): domain Eukaryota; kingdom Metazoa; phylum Arthropoda; class Insecta; order Diptera; family Syrphidae; genus Sphaerophoria; species Sphaerophoria taeniata. Next base: position 270,714,748 of record OX016540.1, read on the forward strand.
TCAAAGTTCAAACCGAAGTATAGTAACGTAACGGAGTCAACGCTAACAGCAAAGCAGCTTTGTGTTTTCCGCTTAAGAGGAAGATTTACATTATCTAAAGAAGAAGCATAAAATGTCTTCAAAGACTCGGGATGTAAGGAACACATCGTTGTGTTTTTGTCTTTCACAGTACCGATACTTTTTAAGTTATGCCAAAGCGTCTTTGAATCCAAAGAGAGGTCGAGTTTTTGCAAAAAAAATGTTTTTTTTCGGGATCGAATAAGCGATACTACACGATTTCGAGCGAAAACATAGGTACTGATTTCGATTATAATCCGATGGATTTTTCTTGTATTTTTTGTAGAACCGTTCCCTTTCTTTGATTTGTGTTTCAATATCCCTGCTGTACCATGGACAATCTCTAGTCTTTTTCACGTGTTTAGTTACGATTGGAACATGTATGTCGAAAAGAAGTTGCAACAGAATGTTAAAAATCATCACTTTTCTATTTACATCGCTTGTATATAACATATCATCCCAGTATACATTAGTAATATTGTTTTGAACACTAGAAACATTAAAAGAACGGTAACAGAGTAGAGGTGGCATCTCTAGCTGCTTTCGATCGCTGGCCGGCCGTTGTCTTTCAGTTTGCTCCTTCCTCCAGTGATTGTGGTCTCACAGCGCATACGAATTCCTCCAGAGTTTGGTCTTACAGAGTACAGCAGTTCCCCACAGAATTCGGTTCAGTCCAGTGTCTACCTACTCCTCACGAAGTTTGCTCTTATAGTGTCCACCTACTCCTCACAGAGTTTGGTCTCAACCTCTCAACTGATTCTACATAGGTACTCCTTACAGAGTTAGGTTCTACAGTGAATACCGAATAAAACATTTTATTGTTAAGTTATTTTAATAATTGGTTCCAGTCTTCTTAACGTGAGTTTATTTACTTTTCTTGATTAATATACTGGACTTCCGACCTCGGCCTGAGATTGTATTTCTTTGCTTTAACTGAAGTGCCTCAAGAGAGCTCCATAGGGTCTCCTTATCTTGCCTTTAGTATGGTTATAATGCTCGCTGCAAGCAATTCCTTAAGAACGTTTAACAGTTTCGCTGTTTACAAAATTGGTGTGGAAAGAAAATCGGTCAACGAATGTAGCTTATCCCGCGATCCTTGCCTCGCCGACAATTTTAAACCTCTAGATTAACTCCAGGGTTATAATAAAACACAGATTTTGTCAAAGTGCAATGTTATGTGAACGATATGAATTTTGAAAACTAATTTCCCCAATTTGCCTCGTCCGAAATCATTAAATCAATCATTCAAATCACTGTTATTAGCAGCAATTTCGAGGAAGTAAAGTAGTTCACCTACTTTGGGACAAATATCAATCCAAAAGCGACCTTCTTGGAGATACGACGAAGAATTGCCCGAGGGTAATTGAATACCCCCATAAGTAACATGTTAATTTTTTTAAACTGGTTAAGTATTGAACAAAGAATAATTTTTTGCACATTACTGTTTATACACAAGATTTTATAATGTTGCAGGACTAAAATAATAAGGGTTTGTTTATGGATTTTTATAGATTTACTAGCAAATCCCCGCCCGCTTCGCAGGGCATAAAATACATATTTAAAAAAAATTGATTTAACTATATGTACTTTATTGAAAATTCTTTATTGCTGTTGATTGGAATGATGAAGTCAGCAAGAACGAAGAAGTTTAGCATAATTTTAATTTAAAAAAATGAAAGGTATCCAGCAGTGCATTTGGAAAATATATAACTTGTATATTTTACACCTGAAAATGTTGTTTCCAATACGATTTGAAGAAGAATCATGCCCATCAAGTTAGCACTACAACTTTGGAAATTAAAAAATGTAAGTATGCAATTAACTGTCGTGAATTTGCCGTAAATTTGTCGTGAAACAAATAAATTTGTCGCGTACTTATTTTAAAAGCTAGCCCCTGGTAGTGCTAACTTGATGAGAAAGTTAGCACTACTACCCCAGATTAGCTAAAATGGACATCCAAACCGAAAACTAAGTATGCAGACAACTGTCGTGATTTTGTCGCTGGTAAGTAGCGACAGCTAGCTAGGGACCGAGCTGACTGGCGGAGACTGTTGATTGAGGCCCAAGTCCACACCGGACTGTAGCGCCACCTTAAGTAAGTTAAGTAAGAAGCGAAACAAAAAAAATCAAAAAATTTTTTTTTTTTTACTGACTCCTGGTAGTGCTAACTTGATGCGTAGTTAGCACTACCACCCCGGAACTGGACACCCAAAGCGAAAACTGAGTATGCAGATAATTGTAGTGATTTTGTCGTGAAATGTGCGCATTAAAAACTTTGTCGAACTTTTTATTCGAAAAATATGCCCAATTTTTGAAATTTCTATAAAAAAGTTGGGAAATTTTCGAAAATCAACCCCTATTCATAAACTAAGGGCGCGACAAATTATTTGAATCTATATTTTGGTAGATCTTATCGTTATTTATTGTAATAAATAGAGGTCTGCATGAATACATTCATTTGCCTTCACTGACCAAGCACAGTACTTCAGTGTACTCTGTTTGTTGCATGCATAGAAAGTAGTGTACACTGAAAATGAATACACTATTTTTAAAAACAAACAGTGCACACCATTCGATCCCTTTGTAATAGAACGAATACACTATTTGGTTTCTCTCAAAGGCTTGAATGCTTGAATCAAATAGAACAGAACAAGCCTAACAGTTAAAAAAGCACCGAATACAGCGAATACACCGAGTATGTATAAAATCAAATACACTGTTTAGTGTGTCTTCTTAGTTTGAATTATTAGGTCCGTTCTTTTACTTTTTCGGCAGTTTTTGTAAAAAACTTTCAAAAATGGAGCAGTGGGGATGAAATTTTGTGATTCTCCCAAAAAGTAAAAGAACGCTTTACAGCAAAAATTTGCCGAATGCACAAAATTATGTCAAACGTCAACAAAATTCAATGTACTTCTTATGGTTTGACAGAACTAACAAAAACTGCAGCAAGAAATTTTTGTGACTAAAATCGGCAGATAGGGGAAATATTTTTCTCCTTCAAAAGTGACAGAACTTACAAAAATCGGGAGTAAGAGAACGGAAAAGTGGGAGAATTTGGGAGTTTTCGGCAGTTTTAGGAAGTACAAGAACAGACCTATTGATTCAATTGGAAAAATACAAAATATACAAACAGAACAGTTAATAACACACTGAGTTCAATGATTTGCATGAATATAAATTAATGATGTTCGTAGTTCGTTTCTAGCTTAAATAGAGCTGGAGCCTGAGATTTCTACTTTCTTTAGTGATCTTGACCTTGATGATCGGAGACCTTGTTTAAAAGTTAAGACATCTCGAGCGCTCCTAACTTTTTTAACCACACCAGAAATTTCACTCAAACTCTTTAGTTTGTGATGTACAGTTATTTTTTTTAAATTTTATTCACCTTTTCATTCTTAAGCAATTGAAAGTTCTTAGTTTGCTTGGTATGTTTTGAAAATGATTCGGTGTATTCGGTGTGTTCGATATAAACTCGCTGTATTCGATGCATTTGAGAAAAAAATCAAGTGGTGTATTCGTTTCGAGCAAATACACTATTCTATTGTTTTGGTATCAGGTAATGATTCATTTGATTTGTTTTTTAAGAAGTGAGTATAGCGAATAGTGTATTTGAAAAAATACAGAACAGCTTGGAAGTAGTTTCAAGCCACTCGATGCAGATGTCTAGTAATAAAACAACATTTGTTGGAGTTTTATGCAAAAAATTGAAAAAAGTGAAACTTTTTTGGATTTTATTTTGTTTCGCTACTTACCAGCGACAAAATCACGACAATTATCTGCATACTTAGTTTTCGGTTTGGATGTCCATAGTAACCACATGTAGTCCTTTAAATCCACTCTAATTTTGACCAAAATTTGTGTATTTATCTCGTTCAAAATTGCAACGATTTCAGAAACACTTTTATGTGTTCAATCTATTATTGCACCTTCATTAAACTAAGAGTGATTTTTGTAATTTCTCCCTAGGAAGGCATCTTGATTCAATTGGTTGGAAGAATAATTTGGTTTTCAGAATCAAGTGGAATTATTTCATTTCCAATGTCCAAAAACTGCTTTCAAAATTTTGCCGCAGATATTATGGTTTCGTTAGTGCACACGAACATAATGTGGCCAGTGTAAGTTTCCTGAATTCCTCACAAATCCTTCAAGGTACGATTTAAGACTTCAAATGACTTTTTATGTACAATTGATACTGTTCCACTTTAGCCATTGCCGACATTTTTTGAATATAACGTGTAGGTCTTTCCCCTAACCTACATATTCAAAGGCCATTTAAGAGCGCTTTAGGCCGATATTTTATAACGTAGCTTTAGCTACATTTCCAGGCCAGAGCCAATGCTGTTTTTTTTGCAGATCGTATCTATAGATCAACAACGGTGCATCTAAAAAATACAAACCACCACTCAAACATTGCATAACAGTGTCATGCACATAATTTTGTTGAATAAAAACTGGAGATTCACAAAATCGCCTATTAATTATTTCCTCCGAGAAGTTAAAAATTCGAAAAGAATTAAATGCAGTTTTATGGTAAAGAATATTGAGAATCTGTGAAATGAAAAAGAAGAATGTTGGTGGATAGAAGCTTTGGTTTTATTGTTGATAAATAATTTTATCAAGACACAGAAGAAACCGATAGGCAATATAATATACATGACGATAAAGATGATGTACCGTGAGTTCAAAAATGCAGACTAGTTGCTCATGCTCTGCCGACAAGATTAGTTCACTGCATTTATGAACAGAAAAACTGCTGCAAAAATGCGGCAGATATACAATATCAAAAAACTGTTCAAAAATAAAGTAGACGGTTATAAAAAATAGAATGACAGAAGTAATTTAATTTTTCTTTGAATTACATACGCTGGTTTGTTTTTTTTGGGGTCTGAACAAATTTTTTTTAAAAATGTCCAATAAAAATGTTGTATTAGGACTTATTTTAAATGTTTTGAATGGAACAAATTTTCGTAGTGTCCAAGACAAACTCTACTCAAGGAAAATCAATAAAATCAAAAGAAAAAGAAAGTGGTCTTCATGTTTTGAAACTTTTTCTGAATGTCCTCTCGGCTGTGGGCGAACAAGGGCGAAACGGCTTTTATTTCCCCCAAACATTTTCCCCACAAAACGGACTTTTTTTTGCGGCCAGCAGCAAATTGACACTCCAACGCCAGACGAACTGTTATTAAAAGCTTTACGTCTGCATCGCACCAGAATTTTTGGTCACCACAGTCATTCCTATAAAGTAAAAGTATTATAATTCAAATTATTAATAATTTTGCCAAAAATTTCATAAAAATTCAATTATTTTACTTACTCGTTTTGTTCCGACATTTTTCTGCAGAGCGGCAACTGAAATAAAACGACTGCAGACTTGATCGCAGTTTAGCTGTCAGTTTGTTTTTATGAACAGAGTGCTTGACTGATATACTGCAAACAAACTACAGTTTATCTTCATTTATGAACGCAAATCTTGCAGCACTGCTGCATGTTGACATTTTTGAACTTACCCGTACTAATACGACATCTTGCAAAGATTCCTGGGTGACTCTAGAATTATATTTGAAATGTTTCTTTTAATTTGTCTGCTCCGTGCCGTGCGTAATCTGAAATTAAAATTGACACAGAATACAATGAAATGTATTTTCCTTTTTTGAAGACGGAGACAGCGTTAAAGATATAGGTACATAATATGTACTTAGATACATACAAAAAAAAATAAAAATAAAAAAAAATAGAGTGGCGCGACAGTATTGTAAAACCTTTCCAACTTGGTTGCGCTTGTAATGGCCGCGAACCACTTGCACTTGAATATCCTTGCTAACTGGTCGTTTAGTGCATCTGCTTTGATAGGCAGCTGACATTAGACGCCGACGAATGTGGTCAGGCTTGGAAATGACATTTGCGGATCGTCCTGCGGGAACATACATACCTACATTACATACATACATACATATTTTCTGCAATAGCTAGTGTAATCTCTTGTTTAATTTGATGAAAATATTTTATTTTCTATTTGTCAAATTTTTTGTACAAATTTGAGTATTCGTATGTTTATTGATCAGTTAAGATTATATTTTGTTATAGTGCGAAATACAAAATTTTTAACATTTTTTAACAATTGAACCATTTTTGATTTGAAAAATATGCATTTTATTTTTGCTAAACCTTCTACCCTAATACCTCTGGCATTTAGAGAAAAAATTAGGAAAATCGGTCAACCAGTGTGGCCGGTTAGCGAACGAACACAAAAATTAGGCTGTTCTTTTATATATATAGATTAATCAATTTGAAATAATTTTACTATATGAAACATTTATAACTGAAAATAATCCGAATATCCTTGAACACAAATTTAGTAATTTTGAAGGCAAGTGGATACCAGCTATTAGAGTACAATCAAGAGGAAGAGCCAGTGGAGGTTGTTTTTCGGATATAAGAAGGACATACAGCATATAAATTGTGATTTTCGGGTTGTTGAAGGCGTTACGTATTTAAATCTGATTTTAAATGGAGAGGATTACCGATTACTGCCAGCGTACATCAACTGTAACCACTAGAACACTGATTTAGAGAAACTGGGGGGTTTTGTGTCTCAACAGCGATCATCGCATGGTTGCTTAACAGCTCATAAGTTGTGGGGAAAATAAATTATTAAAAAAAAAAAAGAGGAAATAAAATTATAAAAAAAAAATTTAGCACCACCCTAACCAACCATCGACGCCTACGCACTACCCATTAGCCCACTTAACATACTTACCTTATACATACAACATACTTAATTGCACCGAAACTTACATACCTATAGGTACTTACCTTACATACTTACCGACATACGAACTTACCAACTGCATGCAAACCGACTTACTTACCTACATACATACTTACTGACTTAACATTAGACGAACTCTCATTCCTACAGAAACACTTACCTACCTAACTAACAACATACATACTTCGCAAAAAAAAAAACTATTGACTTTAAATTTGAACAAAAAAAAAAGAAAAAAAAGAACCGTATACATATCAGGCGAGCTGACCCACATAAATACCAAAAAAATGGAATATGACTATCCTAAGCTTAACCTTGAACAGAGATTAGCAATGCGTTCCGCTAACTCAAATGGTCCGATTTGGTGTGTTGCTGGTTGCAACGGGCATATCATACGATGAAGATAACGGCGTTGCAATTAGCAAACACATCAAAGGCGTTATCAACCAAGAAGATGTGACTGTTGTTAATTTTTGGACAGTCTGGTTATGGGTTAGTTAGTGCGTGGTCGGTGAACAAAGTTAAGAGTGGTAAAGAAAATAAAAGAAAAAACTCAAGTGAGGAAAATTTTTGTTAAAAACTGAAACGTATGAAAGACAATTGCTGAAATTAAGAGTAAAGACAAAAGAAAAGACTGATTTTTACCAAATGTGACTTAACTTAGAAAGAAAAATAAAAGAAAAAAGGTACAAAGACCGAAAATTATATAACGAACGTGAAATAAAATAGACTTACCCGACCATTCCTACAAATAAATTGAACTTAACAAAACAATAAAAGAAACTATACTTACCTAAAGTGACCCCTGAAAATTAAACAAAAAAAAAACATAAAAAAAAAATAAAAATAAAACAAATTGTTAAATGTGAAGTTAAATAAATACTTACCCTACATAAACCCTGGTGTTCCTGAAAAAAAAGTAAAAAGTATAAATTAACGGATATTGCTAGAAAGCATATCGAATCAAAAGACTTACCTCAAACTGGATTTACTTGCTGTGAATTCCTGGATGCGCCTAAAAGTGAAGGAGAAAGGAGAACCCGGATCAGACCCCCCTTTTGTGTCGTTTTGGTGTCCATCGTGTCCCCCTTTCATTAAAATTTTCAATAAATAATAATAAGTTATCATTGCTGATTTCTCATATTTTTCATATTTTCTTTATTTCGAATACCCTACTGTGTGTCTTGTCTGTGTGTTAGTTTTAAGAAATAATTATGTAAATATATGGTAAAATAAGTAATGTAACAGAAAGAGTAAGATATAGCGAAAAAAGTGTATAAATTAATAAGATATCAAATTAAGAAAAAAAAAGTTAAATTCAGATTCAAAATTTAATTGTCATCAATGTACAGAAGGGAAGAAGAGATAAAAGAAAGAAAAGCAAAAAGAAATAGTGAAGAGAAAAGATAAAGAAAAAAAAACTAAATTACATAACAATATTTTCCTACCTTTAGAATCCAACAGTAGTGCACTACAGTGGGACTTCATCAACTATCATCGGGATAAAATGTAAGTTTTCTTTTATTATTTTTTTCATTATTCATAAATCGTAATTTGATTTTTTTTTCTCGATAACCATTTTGCTTTCTTTTGTTTTCTTGTTTAATTATTGTACAATTTTTTAAGTTATAGTTCAAAAATTATAAAAAAAAAATCTGAAGTTTATTCATACCTGAAAAAAAAAGAAAAAAAAAACATAAATTAATTCAAATTAAAAAGTTTATAGATTTACTTACCAGAATTACACCTGAAATACTGAATTAAATACCTAAGTAAAGAGAAAAAGAAATTAGTACAAAAGAGTTAATACAATTAATTAATTAAATTAGACTTACCTATATAATATTACTTACCCCTTTGAACTATATGACATGCTGTTTATCATATATTAAATTTTAGATAATAAACAACACTTTTATAACGTTATGATGATAATTAACATGCTATTTCTATTTAATTCCAACGGTTGAAATTTTGGTGGTCCTTCATAATTGGGAAGACGGTTCAGTTTCCTTATGTTTCAGGACTGGAACTTAATTAAGATGTCCGATTAACCACCCAAGGACCGAGATGAAGATGACAGTCATATGGTAAGGAGCGATTAGTGGAGTAAAGGCGAGTTAGGGGTTACTGCTCAAATAGGAGGTTGCAGTAACCAAGGTGGTATACGACGACGTATACAAGGGTGGGCAAAACCTCCGAGGGTCATCAGTCATCACCATCAACGACCCTCCCCCTCTATAGGCATCACTTCCCCCAACCCATGGACAAATCGGGTCACCATCGAATTTTTTTTTTTATTTTGTAATTCTGGCATGAATAAGTCGTAACCCAGTTCAGTATTGCGGTAGCAAGAACCCCCCCCCAACCGTCGAGCTAGGTTGAGCATATGCAAGCATGCCATGCTACCGTGGTCCTGGACACCCTCGCCTTTCGGCCATCGGGTTCGATCAGCCTCTTTGACCTGTAGACTGGGGTTGTGCTGGTGGTAAGGAAGGGAGAGGGTAAGACCGAGAGGTTTCGTTACAAAGTGAGCTTAGCTCAGCTCACAGCTCAGCTCAAAATTTGAGCTAGCTCACTTTTGAGCTATGTACAATAGCTCAGCTCACTTGAGCTGAGCTGAAAGTGAGCTGAAAGTGAGCTGAGCTGAAAGTGAGCTGAGCTGAAAGTGAGCTGAGCTGAGCTAAAATTGAGCTGAAAGTGAGCTGAGCTGAAAGTGAGCTGAAAGTGAGCTGAGCTGAAAGTGAGCTGAGCTGAACAAAAAGTGAGCTGAAAGTGAGCTGAGCTGAAAGTGAGCTGAGCTGAAAGTGAGCTGAGCTGAAAGTGAGCTGAGCTGATGGTTGAGCTGATCTGATGGTTGAGCTGAGCTGTCGGTGAGCTCAGCTGAGCTGTGAGTTGAGCTAAGCTAAAGTGAGCTGAGCTGAGCTGTGATGGGTTAGAGGTAGGTTACATGATTTTTATTTGGAAAATATAATGAAATATAAACATAGTTTAAACTTTTATAAAACACCATAGTAGCCTTAGATTTGGTCCTAGTTATTTTGGAAAAGAAATGTAACAAAGTTTTATTCATTTATGAAATTATTACAAAACATGCACATTTCAAAAGGATTAGAAATGTAAGTTTGTTGACAGAGTATGAAATTATGATCATCATCGAATCTGATGGTAGTGGGCGATCTGAACGCAAGAATTGGTAATGAAGCTGGAAACGAAAACCGAATTAGAGGGATCGAACGGAAATCTAAGGATACAGTATGTAACGCAAGGGGAACTAAATTATTGGATGTTTGTAACTCATATGGGCTTCGAATTATCAATGGAACAAGCGGGGACGATCAGGAAGGTGAATTTACTTTTGTTGGCAATCAGGGCAGTTCTGTAATTGACTATGGTCTCATTGGTGGTAAATGGAACGACCAAATCAGCGAGATCAATGTTGAAAATGTACCGTTTTCGGACCACTTCCCCTTAGTCGTTACCTTTGAACTTGCGATAGTGACTGACGAAGCAAGACCTATGAGACTCCTAACAAAACTTAAGTGTAACGAAAACAATAGAGTTCACTACCAATTACATCTGGACGCTTTTCTTCAAGGATATTAGCAATGTAACTTGACTCAGTTAGAGGAGATCATGAAAGCATCTTATCCGAGCTCTTCGGGTAGCACGAGGAAGGCCCAAGATAGCTTTAAGGCGCCCTGGTTTGATTTGGAGTGTAGAAAGGCCAGAATGTTGTCATTTGGATGGTTAAGAGCTTATCGGCGCTCAAGTGATGAGCACTTTAAAAGACAGTATCTGCAAGCTTATAGGTATTACAAGGAATTGTGTTCCCGAAAAAAAAACAGTTATTTTGAGGCAGAAGCTAGACGGTTATCTAAATGTTCGAACGCGAAAGAATTTTGGATTTTGATGAAAAATCTGAATAGTAATGTCTTTAAAATCCATCCCAAGCTGAGCCTCACTTTTTTGGCTGACCATTTTAGAAATTTATTAAGCCCAGCTCAGGAAAGTAACAACTTCCATTTCGCGCCTCCGGTTATTTACAATGAAGTATTGGACTCAGACGTAACCAACGAAGAAGTATATTTAGCAATGAACAATATGAAGGATGGAAAAGCGGCAGGCTCCAATGGGTTACCAGCGGATTTTTTTTAGTATGGAACTTTCGAGTTAATAAGCAGGCTTACTGTGTTGTACAACGAGGTGCTGGAAACAGGTTTAATTCCTCAAGAATTTAGTGAATTTATAATTTTTCCGATACACAAAAAAGGAAGCTGGACGGAGATGGCTAACTATCGAGGAATATCCTTTCTTAATTCGTGCTATAAGATATTTACAGCTATTCTGAAAAAACGCCTCAAGAAATGGATTGAAGAAAATAAGCTATTGAAGGAATATCAGGCAGGCTTTAGAGCAGGTTACTCAACGATCGATCATATCTTTGTACTGAAAAGTATTGCGGAATCATTTATAATGAGAAAGAAGAAGTTATACGCGTTTTTCGTTACCGAAGATAGTTGCGCTTCAAACCATTTGAGAGATGTGTCAGGCTGGTATGCAAAATGGAGCATCTGGATCGCTGCACAGAGTAGTGTACAGCCAACTCAATCATAATCTGGAGGCGAAGAATTATTTTCGGGATTTGTAAAGCGTTGAAGAGATTTCGTTGATGTTGAAGCTGCGTGGTGAACTCATCCCTCTTAATTTCATACCTCACAGAGAGAATTTACCTATAGTATGCTCCTTATGTAATCTACAAGACAGAGAAGATGTCTTTCATTTCATTGGTAAATGTCCAATTTTTAAGGTCATCAGAAGAAATGTTTTTGGAACTGGCTTTTTGACTGAAAATGAAATTGTATCATTGCTGAACGAAGTCGTCGTTAAAAAATTGTATAAGTACTGTTAACTGGCTTTAAATTATGGGGAGAAGATTATTAATGAGAGTTTCTGAGGCTAATTAAAATTTTGCTATTTAAATTAACTTATTGTACTATATTCCTTATTTGTATATTTAATTATTGTGACGGTAGATTTTATTTCCAAATAAGTATTTGATTTATGTTTTGTCAACTAGGCAGACGGCAATTAAGCCATGCTTTTTGATTATTGTAAACTTTTGTAAATTTTCATGGAAAAAATAATAAAAAATTTTATCTAATCTCTTACAAGATTAAAAATAATTTAACGCCAAACTACCTTCAAAGAAAATTGACAAGAAGAGCTGATGTTCAGCCATATAGCCTTAGAAACAATAACAATGTAGATATACAATTTTTCACAAATAATAGGACCCAAAATATGTTGTTTTATAAAGGAATACAACGACACAACGCACGTTAAAAAAGAAAGATTGTACAGCAGTTTTGTATACTGTTTGTCAAAGAGAGAACATAAACCGGATTGAGAAGGAATGTTTTTAGCTTAAATAAAAAATTATTGTTTACATTTTTTTTTTTGGCTCCATTTGAACATGTGTATGTACGCGAATTAAGCTTCAGTGAAAATGTGTTTGTGTTTGGCATTTAATAGAAAACATATGAGGAGTCAAAAAAAAAATTGTATGTAAATATTAGAAAAATTCAGAAGTCAGCGTTTTTTTAATCAGGGGAATATTTTGGTTATAACATAACTTTTTCTTTTTGGGACGCTTCTTAATAGTGGCATTTGACTTTTTTTAATGAATTTTGACTACTTATAAGGGAAGAAAAATAAGAAAAGCCATATCGGTTCATAAGATGCTTAGCTCAAAACCCTTTTTGTTACTCGAATATTTCGTTGAATATTCTAAAAATTTGTTGAATTTAGTAAAATTCTATTTATTTATTTATTTCGTCTATAAGATCTATTACAACTTTCTTAGACTAATACAGTTATTTTATTAAATATATACAAAAAATATTAATAATTTTAACTCACTGAATTCATAAGAATTAACTTCAAACAATTTCTATTTTGACAAAGATCGATTATACATATGTAAACAAGATCTAAAATTCTTCCAATATCATTTACAACATTGTTTACCTGACATAAATTCAAACCAGAAAACGTATCAGTTACGATAGCTTCAATATCTTTGTTAACATTAGTTGGAAACAAAGATTTATCTTCCTGCGAATAAAGCAATTTAATATTGCAAAGGTTAAAATCACCTAGCAATATAGCAAAGCAATTATCATCAAAATTAGAAACAACATTATATACATTATTAACGTGAGCATCATAAATTGACAGATTAGAATTAGGAGGAATGTATGATACAAATAAATAAATTTTAACCTTATTTAAGCTGGTATCATGAGATTTTACAAAAATTTCGATTCAAACGCAAATTTGTTCGATCATACCAGTGCAGTTTAACAATTTTACTTCTTTGCAATTGAAACAAGATTTCACCGCGATATGTACTCCGCCGCCTCTGTTATATCCAGAACATGTTGCATCACGGTCCTTTCTGAAGACAACAAATGTTGAGTTAAATAATTCTGATGACAGAATTCCATCATAAAGCCATGTTTCTGTGAGTGCAATTGAGTCAAACATGCAGTCTAACACAGATGTATAAAATAAATTTGTTTTGGTTGTATTCTGATAATAAAGAGAAAAATTATCAAATCCATTGGCAGCAGCAGTCGTAGACACAGCAGTATTGCGTAGAGAATCGAGAGATGGAGTAGCAACAGCAACAACGATATCAGCAGAAGCAGCGAGATCATCAGCAGTGGAAACAGGTTTTATTGGTGAAATATTTTTGTTTACGAAGAGATTGCAATCATGTTTAGTTGCTTCTCGTTTTTTGAGCGATGTATGAAGTCTCTCACACGAACACCAACAGGCCAAACAGATCCAATCATTATCTTGTCTATGTACTTTTCTGGTACTCCAGCTTTAAAGTTGACAAAAGAGAAATTTGCCGTATTAACATCTTTCTTCACCAATTTAATACATTTCACTTGCTCATTTGAGATGTCAAGTACATTAGCAAACGAAAGTGGATACTCTCAAAACCTAGCAAGCAATTTCATTACCGAATTTAAAATGGTCAACATTATCGAAATCCCTTAGTTAATTTTTTGAACATGGAAATTTTATTTAAGCAGAAAAAACCAAAACCAAAAAACCCTTTTAAAAAAGTCAAATCTTCCCGCCTCATATTAAATTCTTCCCCCATTTCAAGTTTTTCTACCTTACATTCAACCTCAACCGACTCCTGGACTTAAACATGAATCAGCTTGTACAACTAAAACCTTAAGTCTTCTATGCTAAGACTCAAATTTGTTTTGAGTTCTTGGTAAGATCTCTCTTGTTTGGACTGCACAACACCAAAGACTGAAAATACATATCTGATTTCTTGTACCTATCTTGTTTCTGCCGAACCACTTCCCGATTTGCTTTGTACTTTCGGAAAATTGATTGCATAAAAATCGTTACGAATTTCACTGAGGTAAGGAAGCTAAGCGTTTGAGTAAAAAATCTTCGGATTCTAGTGACCTCGAAACATGGAGATATGCAAAAATTGGAGATTCACAAAACGGCTTAGTTCAAAACTCCTCCTACAGTTCTACTTTACGACGCTGCTCGAGTACCTACTGGACAATAAAGTACAAGAAGGGGAATAGTACTGGGAACTTTCGAAAGAAAAGTTCTTCGACGGATTCTCGATCTTGTGTTCGTTGATAGCTAATGGAAAAGAACATTCAACCTCTGTACTGTTGGCGGTATATCCAGAAAGCTAAGAAAAGACGACTTCATTGGCTCGGCCACTTTGAGCGAATGGACTACTACACTCGATCCAAGAAATTCTTCTCTTCCGAACCTTCACCTCCTCCGGTACAGGGACCAATTACCTAACTGCCCATGGCAAAGCCTTTAGTTTTGACGAATGGAGAGCGCATGCAAATTCATCGCAAGAGTCAGTATCCCCATAAAAGATTAGACACGAGTTCCATCCGAGTCACCAAATTCTGTGTTATCCACCGTCATCGCACGAAACCATTGCCTATGCCATGGACAGAAGACTGTTTTTCTTTTCAATTTGTCGGAATATCGTTAGAAATGACTACAGTCACTCTATTGCTTTTCTCCACTCTCGCATAAAAAACCATAAACCAAAATCTCAAATCATCTACCCTATTGAAAAGAGTCGTAAAACTTGTTCTTCGGGATAAATACTCTACCCACAATGGCACTCGATTCAATTATTTCGCAATAATTTGGTAGTAAAATTTCGCCATCAAACCTAAGACATAACATCGCCATTATCATCATCATCACCATCAGCCAGAGTCATCAACATATCATTATCATCCCTATTGTCAACCAGCGTTTGATGGCGATCGTAAAAATCTCGTCCTAAAATTTGGGTTGAACCCTCAATAAGCTATCATTTCTGTTGTCTTCTATTCTCCCGCTCTTTCCAAAGGACCGGATTCATTCGAGGTTTTACAACTTCCTCGATATTATACTGTATTAACATCATCTTTGACAGAAAAGAAGAAACATGTTGTTCGAGTGTCGTGCCAATGGACGTCTTGAATTTAAGTGTCGATTTTTGTTTGGAAATAGCAAACATAAAATTTTGACATAAGGTGAAGCTGGAAGCGTGTGTCATTCCAACTCAAGTCTGCTGTTCTCTAGATCAATATGAAAGGTGATGGTTAAATATTTCGACCCCAAACAGTCCTCCTAGGTCTTCTCCGTCGCACATCAATAAAATGATTGTCACCGGATAAACAATTAAATTGAGGTTAGAAATGATCGTAAAAATGTTCATAAAAATGCTATAAACCGCATCAACTTAGTTCGTCCTTTTTCGCACAGAGCTGAAAGAGTGACAACCATCATCATCATTGAGACGACTGACTTTTACGACTATTTGTTTTAGCAGATGTTTGGTTTTTGCAGTGGATTCAGATCAGACAAGAGGATAACAAAAGGATTTACACTCGAAGTCGTAAAACAGTATTTCTAGGAGTTCAAATTGATGGTAAAGGATTTTGTGTTGAAGTTCGTCAATTGAATTTTATGTTTTAATCGCTCAATTAGTGCTTGTTCATTATAGTGAAAGTTGTTTCTTTCCTTTCATTTATTAAAATATCCTTGTTTAGGGATAAACTATATTATCAGCTTGAAGTTCAATAAAAACATTTAAGAATGGAACTCGACTTCGTTCATATGGCTACGTTTGCAGCGGTCGATTCATTGGACCCAATTTTCGATGGTTCGGCCACACATCTCGTCTAAGACGGCTGATATTTCACGTTCAATGTTGGCTGTGAGAACTTCCAACAAACAAGACGGTAAATCGATAAGCTAATTTCTTGAGATAACACGCTAATCAAACTATGACATCAATCAATAAAGGTGTTCTGCGTGGTCTGTTGCTCCATCTTGTTGAAACCACATGTCGTACAAGTCCATACCTTCCAATTCGGGCCAAAAACAATCGGTAATCATGACGCGACAACGCTTGCCATTCACGTACTTTCGTACTTTACCACGATCGATGTTGAGTTTACTGAATAAATTCAAATTTGTCAAGTCAAGAAAATCAAATATGAAAGTCTTTCCTCAAATCATTCATTCTAGAGTGAAGACGCCTCCCACAGGTTACGACAATGTTGAATTCTGGGATGTTGAATTTCTACTTACTTACTTAACCGGCTCACGATCCATGAAGGGTCACAGCCTAGATACTGCAGTCTTCCATCGTGAACGATCCCTCGCATGCACTCTCCAGTCACCGAGACCAAGCTCTCTGGCATCCGCAGTCACTTGGTCCTTGTACCGTAGGTTCGGTCTTCCTTGTCGTCTTGAACCTGGGGGCTGGGATGAGAAGACTTTCTTGGCTGGAGCGTTGTCGTCCATTCGCTCGATGTGGCCGAGCCAATGTAGTCGTCTTTTCTTGGCCTTCTGGACTACATCCACATCTTGGTACAGCTCATACAGTTCTCGGTTGTATCTTCTTCTCCATTCGCCATCGTCGCATACGGGACCAAAAATCCGTCGAAGAATTTTTCTTTCGAAAGTGCCCAGTATCAATTCCCCTTTTTTACTTATCGTCCAGCACTCGGCGCCGTAGAGTAGGACTGGTAAAATCAAAGTTTTGTATAGCAGACACTTTGTCTTTCGAGTGAGGAGTTTTGAACCCAGTTGTTTGGCCAAACCGAAGCAGCAGCGGTTCGCTAGGGTAATTCTTCTTCGGATCTCCACTAAGGTGTCGTTCGTGGGATTGATGTTTGTTCCAAGGTAGGTGAACTCCTTAACTACCTCGAAATTGCTGCTACCAACAGTGACGTTTTGTCCTAGGCGGTGGACAGATGTTGCTTTGTTTGTTGATAACATGTACTTTGTTTTGTCCTCATTCACTTCAAGACCAACTAGTTTCGCCTGTTCTTCAATCGCTGTGAAGGCCTCAAGCACAGCTCTCTTGGATCGACCGATGATGTCTATGTCGTCCGCATAGCCTAGGAGCTGGGTGGATTTGTTGAAGATAGTGCCCTCCGTGCTCACACCTGCCTTGCGCACTATCTGCTCCAGGACTATGTTGAAGAAGTCACATGACAACGCATCTCCTTGTCTAAACCCTGCGCAAGTTTGGAATAACTCGGATGAGCTGTTACCCATTTGCACACTGCACTGCGTATTGTTTAGCGTCATGCGGCACAGCTGGATCAGTTTGTTCGGGATCCCGAATTCAGACATCGCAATCATAAGCTCTTGGCGGTGGATGCTATCATAAGCAGCTTTAAAGTCGATGAAAAGATGGTGGGTTTCGACTTGAAATTCGTTGGTCTTTTCCAGGATCTGCCTCAGTGTGAATATTTGGTCTATCGTTGTTCTGCCTGGCCTAAAGCCACACTGGTACGTGCCGATTATTGTGTTGCAGAAAGGTTTAAGACGCTCACACAGTACGTTGGATAGGATTTTGTATGCAACATTAAGCAGGGATATGCCACGGTAGTTTTTGCATAGCATCGGATCGCCTTTTTTGTAGATGGGGCATATGGAGCTTATCGACCAGTCAGTGGGCATGCTTTCTTCCTCCCACACTTTGGTGATGACCTGGTGCATGCGGTTCATCAAAACATCTCCTCCATGTTTAAAGAGTTCCGCGGGTATGCCATCCGACCCTGTGGCCTTGTTATTTTTTAGCTTTTGGATGGCTCTTTCTACCTCTTCTCTGCTGGCGGCTGGGACTGGGTCTTCATTGACTGGTCTTGCTTCTCTTTCGTCATTATCTTGCTCGACATTTTGCGCATTCAGCAGCTGCTGGAAGTGCTGCTTGAAAACATCTACAATTCCCTGTGCTTCGGTGACAAGGTTTCCTTCACTGTTTCGAAGAGCTTGTGTCCCGGTTCTGAAACCAGAAGCTAATTGCTTCGACCTTTTAAAGAAACGCCGGGTGTTGTTCTTGGCCCGAGACTCTTCTAGATCTTTGAGCTGAGAAACTGCGGATGCTCTTTTCTTTCTTCGCAGGGTCGTTTTCTCATTTCTCCTTTTCGTGCGGTACTCTTCCCTTGCTGCTCTTGTTTTCCGTTGCAGCATCTGCAGGCGTGCATTTTCCGTCTCTCTTTTCAATATCACGCACTCATCATCATACCACGGGTTCTTTTTCGGGGGTGGCTGGTAACCTATGGTGGTCTCGGCTACATTTTTTATTACTTCTCGATATTGGTTCCACAGTGTGTTGACGTCTGTAGTATTTGGGAGGACGGCGGAGAGTCGCTCGCTCAGGCGCTCGCTGTAGTCTCTGGCATTCTCTGATGTGCTAAGGCAACCGATGTTGAACTTCTTTCTTTGGGCTGCACGTGTTTTTTTGTCGTTTGATATTCGAGCTCTAAACTTAGCCACTACCAGAAAGTGGTCAGAGTCGACATTTGCTCCTCGGAAAGTGCGCACGTTCAGGATGTTGGATGCGTGCCTTGCGCCGATTAGCACATGGTCGATTTGGTTGGTGGTTCGACCATCCGGAGATCGCCAGGTTGCTGTGTAGATCTTCCTTCTTGGAAACCTAGTGCTACTTATCACCGTATTACGAGCTGCAGCAAAGTCGATTAGTCGGAAGCCGTTATCTGTTGTTTCTTCGTGGAGGCTGTGCTTTCCAACTAATCCGCCAAAGATGTCTTCCTTCCCGATTTTTGCATTGAAGTCTCCGAGTACGATTTTGACGTCGTACTCTGAACAGGCTCCGTAGGCTCTATCCAGGAGGTCTTAGAAATCCTCCTTGCTAGACTCCTCAGCATCATCGGTAGGGGCGTGTGCACATATTATACTGATGTTCTGTAATGTGGCCTTGATGCGGATCACAGCCAGGCGATCACTTATTGGCTTGAAATCCATGACTTTCGATCTAAGCCGATTTCCCACGACGAATCCGCATCCAAATATATGCAATCTTTGATGACAGCTATAATAAATGTCGCAATTTTTTCTCTTTATTGTCCCTGATCCTATCCATCGTATTTCCTGGATCGCAGTAATATCTGCCTTATACTGCGAGAGGACAGATTCAAGTTTCTGAGTTGCACCTGGAGTGTAGAGGGTTCTTACATTCCAGGTACAAACTCTCAATGCGTAGTCCGTTGTCGTTCCGGGTCTGGTTACCATAAGAGGGGGTTCATTATCCGAGGCTGGTATCTCTTTCATAACTGTCAAGTTTTTCACTGTGGAGGGGTTGTTAGCCCCTCGCACTAACCTCCAAATTTGTTGGGCCGTAGATAGGTGCTCTTTTTCCCGATTTGCACCCGCGCTTACAAGTTTCGCAAGTTATATCTAAGATATAACCAGTACCCGGTGGCTACCACGAGGAGGTAAAGTAAGCACTTGGTGTGTAGGAAAAGATACAGCCTAAGCCCCCAGATCCTACAACACCCAACCACCGATGTTGAATTTCTGGGAGGTCATAAAAGGAATAAGTTTAGTCAGTCAAAGACGTGATAAACGTGCATCTATACACAAGTCTGGTATTTTTGACAGGTTTGATCCTAGAAACGTTATGAGATATGGCTGCAACAAGCTTCTTTTGTTTCGCTTTCGAATGTTGTGGTCATCTGTTTCTCTGCAGACGTTTCCACTTTCTTAAGACTGAAACGGAAAGACGCTTTAGTTTTGGCTTTGCCTGGCGTTTACGAGTTCAGCCATAGGAATTCAATGCCTGCCATTTTCAATAACTCTCCGAGCTCGAGAAAGCGTTTTATTGAAATAATATTTCTCAACCAAACGGTGAGTAATTTTCCGGGGTACGGCCGCATCAAGCTGAATCACCAACCATTTGTAATGATTTCAGGTATAGTTGGAATTCAGAAATCGACTGGGAGGTGTGTTACGAAGCGTTACACACGTATCCACTTTTCTTTTAAACAAACATGTGGCCTGCTGTTTTAGTACTACCAGGGGCCATTAATCCAGCTGTTTTGCGTGCCACAAGGGGCCGTACTAGTACCTGCGATCCACCAGAGCTTTTGCCTGCTGTTTTACCTGTTTGTTTCACCAGTGTTACCAAAAACTTTTGGTTATCACGTTTATATTATATTCCCACAATTATACCAGACAGCCGACCCGAAAAGGTATCCCACGATATCCCAGAAGCGTATCCAGAGAGGTGTAAGACCCATAGAAGTAAAGTACCGTATATAATAATAAATATAACCAGAGAAGTGTAAATGACCAGATTAAAAGAATATTAATAATATTTAGTTTTATGTAAGATTGTATTAAAGAGTTACTAACAAAGAGAAATAGGTAATAAAGAACGTGTGGAACTTGTTACTGAAGTTACGTGTTTTTCTTCAGACGGACGGAACCTTGGCGATCCGACGATCATAAGCCTCGGCTGGAAAGCAAAAAGCTCATCCCAGGTGGGAAGTTTATGGCACCAGTTAAAAGTTAAAACCTTTCTATCAAAGGATGAATCTGCGAACACTCCGCCATCACTGTGACTTCCTTACGCAACGATGTCAACTGCGGAAAAAGGTATGATTTGCGTCGCAAGTTGCCAGAAGAACTATCGAATGGTGTCCCTGATAATTGTGGTATTCCGAACCAGTTCCTGTCGGGTACTGAATATTGACGTGCTTACCATCAATAACGCCAACACAAATGGGTTAGTTCTACAAAGTTTCAATGTCATGAGAAATTCGCTTCAAATCACTTTCTGTTGGTGCCTTGGTGGTGATAAGTAGAATGACATAAGGCAGGTCCAAAAAATATCCTCTGTTTGTTAAATGATGGTGGTAACTGTTGGGTATGAAACATCCACGCGAGGACTTGCTTTGGTTCGTCTTGTGATAAATACCTTGAAGAAAAATTTGGTAGGCAAAGTAATAAGCATTTTCACTTGAAAACCTTACAACAGAGTTAAGAATAGTCGTGCACTTGGTTAGATGGGTTTTCTCCAGCACGTCTTCTCCAGATGTGGTGCAATGAGAGCGCGGAGTATTTCAAATGCTTTTGGAGACATCCTTCTTATTTTGAAAAAGTACTCTGGGTCTTTATCCTTTATTTGGTTGAAGTTCAGTGCAAGGAATCCTTCCTCACCTCTGCGTAGATTGAGCTCTCAGACATACCAACGTCTCTCAGTCTGCGCTCGATGAGTTTACCATACCCACGGTAGGTTGTGCATACTACTTTCGCGATAAATTAAATGTTTTTGATTTTTTACTGCACCAAAACAAACTTGTCAGAAAAAATAAACAGATGCTAATGACAGAAGCAACATTTTAGAAATGTCACTCAAAGCAACTCCGAAGCTGAAACGTGTTTGTGTTTCAACCTTAAGATCCTTAGCTCTCGTCTAAAGATTCTTAGACTTAAACGTTACCGTACGTCGGTCGTCGTGCGCCCTGTAGTTGAGTTGCTTGCCAGGGAGATCATTGAGTTGCACCACCTAAGTTAATCTGATGCAATCAATGTTTGTGTTTTCTTTAAAGTTCGTAGAGACTTCTGGATATGATGTTCTGCTTCAATTCTTTACTTTCTTTTTCAATTTTACTTAAAACAATATAGTTAATACCATGAACAAAAAACAACGCCCACAATGAAAACAATTGAGTAATGATACGTAGAAGTTTTAACATACATGAGAAAATATCATTATCTCTGGAGTCGTATTGTTTTGGATGTTAAAACTTTGAAGACAATAGCAACCTGAAACTCTAACAAATCCAACATCACCATGTGAAGCTAGTCCCTATTAAAACAAGTAATCTTTATTTTCTTTTTTCATAAGTGTTCATTATAAATACAAACATCCTACTTCCAAAACAACAATGAACGATGTATCCTTAACCCCTTGCAGCATCTTTTACTCACGTGCGCTTTCACTTCGGTCTGTGTTTAATTTTAGTGCAAATAAACAATACTGAACAACAATAACATGGCCGCAAGCGCCATCACAGAAACAACCGCCCATCCAGCCCATTATGCTGGAATCCTTCAAGCTAGCTTGAATTTAGGAACAAAACAAGTCAGTTTAGATAGACTATAACCACATCCGCACTGCCATTCCACACATAGCCATAGCTATGCGAGATGACGGCAAAATGATATTAATGAGGAGGAGATTTTTGAAATGCGAGCCGTTTTTCATTGTTCTATTGCCCCGTTATTATTCTAAATTCTATATGAGGTCTGGCCAACGAAAAATCATGTCTAACCTAGCTAAACGCGTATTCAACTCATTCATTCAGGTAGGGATTCAGAATTCAATCCTTCATAAAGCAGACATTGGGCCTGGTTGGCAATTGTTTTGTGTGCTAGCCAATTGGGGCAGATATGAGTTCAGGTGAGTATAAGACAGGACTGGACTTCGTGTTTGTTGGGGCCCTACTTATCACTGATCAAAGCTTAGTTGCATAACAATAGGGGAAGGGGTTAAGGACCGTATTCAACCCCTTAGCGGGATTCGTTTGTTGATTGCCGCGATCCTTTAATTGCCCGGAAAGTTTCATTAAGTGTAACTCTGTCTAAACCGTCGAAGTTACCTAGAAGCCTTTAAGCTTTAACCGAAGTGTACTTACTAACATAAGCTTGCGCTACAGTCCGTTGTGGACTTGGGCCTCTACCAACCAACAAGGGTGTTGTGTCTGCTATGGAAGGTCTATACAGTTCTATATACTTGCAACCTTTAGATGTATATATTTCCTGACACAAACAAACAAAACTCAACTGCCTCTCCCCAAAGCTGTTTCTCCACAAACCTAGGTCACAACAAAACCATGCTCCGTTCTGATGTAAACAGTTTTTGGGAGAGCTGCTAGGAGTTTTTATGGCATTATCTCCGATCTCCCAGAGCTTGACCTCGCAATGCCAGGGTTTGTTGGCGAATAGCTTCGAGGAGAGCTTTGTCACCGGGTTTTATGGGGTATAACGTAAAAGGCTTATTCCATACCTCCGGTTGCAAGGAAACCCCTGGACCTACAGTCTCCACCAGCTGGCTCGGTACCTAGGTCCTCTTCGACTTCAGTGCCCCACCTGAGTAGCGGTCTTCCTCTACCTCTCCGTCCTTCGGCAATGGTGTCGAAAACTTTCCGGGCCGGAGCATATTATATGACCTAACCTCTGAGTTGCTGGACCTTGACTCTTCTGGCCAGGTCCGTGTCGTTGTAAAACCCGTAAAGCTCGCTGTTGAATCTTCTTCTCCATTCCCCATCAATGCACACGGGAACATAGATAACCCGAAGAAGAAGGCTGTCCTCTTAAACTCTATGATATGATCATGCAGTATCTTGGTGTGATCTTGAACTAAACCGGGGCCTGAACACCAAAGATAGATATAAAGAGGCATCGATCGAATTATACTCCTGCAACAGAATTTTCGGGAAAACCTGGTGACCAGACTTTGAGAAAAGTACAAAGACTTGCGTGCACAGGCCAGAGTTTTAAAGACTGCAGTCATTTCGGTACTTTAGTTAAGTCACGAATAAGACTGTTTTTTTTTAGTCTTTTAACTTACAAAAGTACTTTAACTGGAAAGGAGCAGTCTCCAGTTAGTACTTATATTTTAACTTGCAGTCAATTATATAAAGTCAATTGACTAAAAGTTAATTAACTGCAGTACTATTAACTGGCTTTAGTCAGTTAAGTCACTAAAAAGTCTTTTAACTTAAGCGAGTTTGGTTTTAGTCAATAAGTCTTTTGACTGCAGTCAATTAACTTTAAATCAATTGACTTTTTCTTAGTCTTTTTGACTAAAAAGTAATAAATTGAGTTTGAGTCAGTATTATTGAGTCAATAATATTGTAGTACCAAAGAAAACAGGATTTTTTTTGTTTGAATTCACATTGTGAAGAACCCTGTCTACGGATTCTTCCAATAATTTACCCCAGTGTGGGATATGAACGTACGCATCTGCTGTCCAGAGGCCAGGGCCGTATACTTCAGGAGATACATACAGGTCAAAGGGGCGAAATGATACACGAGGTTGTAAAACAAGCCAACAAAATTCCGAACCAAGAAAATTAAGAAAAATCTGTATTTCGAAAGATTATAAAAGTAAAAGTTTAAATTTGAATAAAAGAATTTTAAAAGGGATGTTAAGACCACTATCTTGGAAAAAACAGAAGAAATTTCAAAGTTAAGAATTAATAACTAAAATCGAAAAGAGTCCAAGTTTACTATAGCACTTGAATGTTTAAAAGATCAAGTGGTTTAATATCAATAGAAATGTCAGCACTGAATCCCCTTAAAATACGAAAACGCATATCAACGAGATTATGTGTAGTTGCAAACCGAGTTAACTCGAGTTGGTTTTTTTGCAAACCGAGTTGCAACTCGGTTTGCCCAACTCGAGTTGAACGAGTCAACTCGGTTTGCCAACTCGGTTCACCAACTCGGTTTTCCAACTCGGTTTGCCAACTCGGTTTGCCAACTCGGTTGGCCAACTCGGTTTGCCAACTCGGTTCGCCAACTCGGTTTGCCAACTCGGTTCGCTAACTCGGTTTGCCGACTCGGTTCGCCAACTCGGTTTGCCAACTCGGTTTTCCAACTCGGATTGCCCTGAAAATCGATGTAGAAGACACTTAAAAAGCAGAAAAAATGAGGTTTACAATCCGTCAAAATCTCTGCCATCCGCTGATGGAATTTGAATGTTAATGGCTCAATAGAGAGATAAGGCACGAATTTAGGTCAGTAGAGGAATATTTCGTTCTAAATGTTACCGCATTGCCCCGAAAATCGCTCTAGAAAACATTTAAAAAAACCGAAAATACTAGGTTTTTAATCCGTCAAAATCTCTGCCATCCGCTGATGAAATTTGAATGTTAATGGCTCTATAGAGAGATAAGGTACGAATCTAAGTCGCTAGAGGGATATTTCGTTCTAAATGTTACCAGATCGCCCCGAAAATCGGTCTAGAAAAGAAATGTTAACTCGTTTTTTTTTATCGATTGCCGAGTTGGCGAACCGAGTTGGCAAACCGAGTTGGCAAACCGAGTTGCAAACCGAGTTGGCAAACCGAGTTGGCAAACCGAGTTGGCGAACCGAATAGGTAAACCGAGTTGGACCGTTCAACTCGAGTTGGCAAACCGAGTTAGCTAACTCGAGTTGAAAAAAAAAAAAAAAAAAAAAACCGAGTTGACTCGAGTTAGGGGTAACTCGAGTTGATTCGAGTTAGCGAACCGAGTTAAGCCATCACTAATTATGAGTTGGAGTTTAACACGAATGCTCAATTGAACATTATGTATGTTTTTTTATAAATTTCAAAATACTGTCTTTTCTACGACTTAATGGCTTGTTTCTATGCCGCGTGTATCATTTCGCCCCTTTGACCTGCATGTATTTCCTGAAGTATACGGCCCTGGTCTTTGAAAGTTGGACAGCATATGCGTACGTTCATATCCCACACTGGGGTAAATTATTGGAAGAATCCGTAGACAGGGTTCTTCACAATGTGAATTCAAACGAAAAAATCCCTGTTTTCTTTGGTACTACAATATTATTGACTCAATAATACTGACTCAAACTCAATTTATTACTTTTTAGTCAAAAAGACTAAGAAAAAGTCAATTGACTTAAAGTTAATTGACTGCAGTCAAAAGACTTATTGACTAAAACCAAACTCGCTTAAGTTAAAAGACTTTTTAGTGACTTAACTGACTAAAGCCAGTTAAAAGTACTGCAGTTAATTAACTTTTAGTCAATTGACTTTATATAATTGACTGCAAGTTAAAAAATAAGTACTAACTGGTGACTGATCCTTTCCAGTTAAAGTACTTTTGTAAGTTAATTAACTGTAAGTCTTTTTTTAAGTTAATTAACTGCGACTTTACTGACTGCATTACCAAAGTACTGCAGTCTTTTAAATCTCTAGGCATTACAGGGCAACAAGACCCACCCCAACTGCGGGGCTGAAAGTTATTCTCAATTTCTCTTTGTTCAAGAATCTGCAGCTTAGTGCCTTGAGATTTAGTCAGACTAAAGTCTGGAAAAACAGTTCCATAGGACTACGAAATACTATAAAATACCCGAACTTGATTTTCACAAACCATTCCAGGCTGCCTTCCCGAGCAGAGAGGTGTCAATAGCTATCTATACCTACTGATGGCTCTAAGATGGATATTGGTGTAGGAGCAGCCTTCTATTCTGAATCTCTCAAGTTAACCGACTCGCTTAGGTCTCCAGACTACAGTAGTGTCTTCCAAGAGGAGGTCCTGGCAGTGACAACAGCTGCTAAACAGGTGTTAATGAAGGCGATACCACGCGCTGATATTACCTTTTACAGTGATAGCAAAGCGGTAATAAAAGCGATTACTGCAACTGAGGTAAAATCAAAGCTCGTTTCATGCTGCCGCGACGAGCTTAAGGTTCTTGGCGCACAGCAAATTCGTAAAAGAAAGTGAGAAATTATGAACAAGATTACAATCTCATAAAGCTATTGCCCTAGATCGGGCCGACACGGAAGAAGAAAATTGTAAACAAAACTACATAAGTCTTTTTCTCAAAGTAAAAAAAAAAAAAAATATTTAAGGATTGAAGCTCTTATGCATAAAGAAACGTCGGAGATTATAAACAAAGAGAATGCTGACACAGAAATAACTTTTATAATTTCATTTAAGCGAATGTCAAATGTCTTGAACCTTACTTTGAGTCTCAGTAAAAACAATTAAAATGGGATTTTCTTACAAAGTCCTTTTGCAAATATCCTTTCATTAATTTCATTACTCATTCGCTTCCGAGAAAAAAAAATCAACAATAATTTTAAATGTCCAAGCCGCCTTAGGCACCCACCACATTCGCCTCTTTGGTTAATCCGCTTTTTACCAGTCGCAGTCGACTTGTAGCTAGAGGAGATCCCGAATGGATTATTATTACAGAAAATGGCAAAAAAAAAAGGAATAGAGACAGGGAGACAGAGAAATCTGGTGACATCATGGTTATCTTTTTGCTCAAAACGGCAATGGGTCCATATTTCACATTTTGTGTCGTGTCCAACCAAAAACCTGCCCTCGAGCGATGCGAGGCTAATTAGTCGGATGGCATTTTCTCTCATCCCGTCTCTGTGCTAGTTTGTTCAGATTTTGGGAGTGTGTGTGTGTGTGTTGTTTTTTTTTAACTTTGGTTTTAATTAATGGCAATGGTTTCGATGAAGGTGGACAAATTGTGGTTATGTGGAGTGCCCTGGCATAGGTAGATGTGGTTTGCCAGAGGCACGCAATTAAAATCGTACTCAGCATCACGTAATTAAGCTAAGAGCTATTGTCATGAAAATGTTGAAATTACATTTTTCAAAACGTTTAATATTTTCCTTTTCGCACTCGTTTACATCTGCCTCTCTAGATCACCTATGTTTTCATTCAAACACCTTCCAACCGACACCGACCCCGCCATAACATCACAAAAGTTTTGAAAAGGAAAATAATAAAATGTGTAGTTATTTTCATTCCATTTAATTTTTTTTTTTGGCTTTGGATATACATTTACAGAGGAAGTTGAATACATTATTCGCATTCCATTGCCCACATTTTGCGGAGGGTGACATTCTTCGACCCCAACCCCTAACAGCTCGCATGTAGCAGTTTATGTAACTGCCACAGAAGAGCATACGACAACCAGAAAAGGAATTTCCCAATTACCAAGAGTTGACTTTAAAATTTAAACAGCATAAACAAACATATTAAACGTAATTTAATACAAGCATAAACAACGCGCTGGCAAATAACATTGCTCCAGAGCGACAGCAGCGGCGGCGACGGAGTTGATGTTGGCTTCGGTTTCGCATTGGAAAAACATACAAGCAAATATCATTGGGATGGGGGAGTGCTTGTGGGTGGTTGGTTGATGGAAATTAAAATGGGAATGGTAAATCAACCCCCGACCCAGGCCAGACCGCAAAGCTATAGCAGTTCAAATTCAAGATGAAAATTGAACCAGTTCGAGAAATATGCGAATGAGGAAATTTTGTTCGTAAAAGAGAGTTATGGGAATCTTTGTTCCTATTTCTGAGCTTCTGCTGAATACTTTACAGGAATATCGAAAGAAACAAGGAAATACTAAATTTTTTTGATTCCCCACTGAAAGTTTTGAAAATTTAAAAATAGAAATAGAATACCATAATGCGAGCGGCATCAGAACAAAAGTTTCTGAATTATTTAAAAATTCAATCCAACTTGATTATGACGTCATTTTAATTGCGGAAACTTGGCTTTACCCCGGAATATCTTCCTATTAACTTTTTGACCCTCGATATTTTGCTGTATACAGACGCGACGAAACCGTCTCTGAACGTGGAGGTGGTATTTTAATTGCCATCAATACAAAGTTATGCTGTAAAGAAGTTGCACTGCCTCATTTGGTTGTTGAGCAAATATGCTTATCTATTAATCTGTTCTCAACTCAAAATATTCGTTTATTCTTTATCTTAAGCTATATTCCACCTAATAGCGATCTTGAAATTTATAGAAAACATTTTGTAAATATTGAATCTGTGAATAATTCTTGCTCTAATTTTGATACTGTTTGCTGTTTTGGTGATTTTAATTTATCAAACATTATATGGAATTGGTCAAATGATGATAATATGCTAATTTCATCTAATTTGAAAAAAGATTATGAATATTACATGATTGATTCGCTTTATTCTCTTAATCTTTACCAAATTAATAGAATTCATAATTCATTGAATAATATATTAGACTAAGTTTTTGTATGTAACGACTTTCTAAGCTCGAAAGTTTTGGATGTTCCATTTTCATTATTAAAAGAATCAATTCATCACAAAGAATTATATGTTGAATTTGAATTGTACACTTTCTTACCAAACGAATCGGAGAATAAATCCAATAACTTTAATTTCAATAAGACAAATTACATTGAACTGAACAATTTTCTTGAACAAATTAACTGGTCTTTTGAATTGAATGGTCTAAACCTCGACCAAATGTACTCGCGTTTTGTGTCTTTTATTTTTGACTCTTTTAGTAAGTTTGTTCCTCTATCAAGAAACAAATTCATGCAACCGAAGCTCCCGTGGTATAATAAGCAACTGGTGAATTTGAAAAATCTTAAACGAAAAGCTTTTAACAAATACAAGAAAACAAACAATGATTTAGATTATGCTAATTTCAGTAAATTTCGTAAGGACTTTTTTATACTTAATAAATTCCTATACAGGTCTTATATATTGAATATGAATATGAAAGTAATATAAAGTCAAATTCGAATTCGTTCTGGTCATATATTAATGTAAAAAGGAAGTCTTCGGGCTATCCAAAGCAAATGTCATTTAGGAACACTGATGCTTTTAGCCCGGCAAAAATCCTCATTCAAACCCTCCAAGTGGGTGCCAGGCGGGCAATGATCACTACAGAGTCCTGTGCGTTTTTGGCAGGATGGTGATTAGCTAAGGTTGAGTTGGGTCGCTGAATTGTTGTAACTCCTCAATAGTGCAACGTTCGGAAACCTAATTCAATCATAGTTTAGAGGTTCCTAATTTCAGTGGTGGTGTGAGCGTACTTTGTACGAAAACCGTGCCGAAGAATGAAAGGCTGGGGGATAAACCAGTCATTAACAAGCTCTTTCGGATGCTGTGGCGAGGTCCGTCATATTTCTTGCCTTGCCCCGGTAAGCGGCTCTGCCGGGGCTGACTGTCTTTCCGCCTCACTCGTGGGAACAAAAATGAAAACAAACAAACAATCTAACAGAAAAAAAATACAAAACATAAATAGAGCCAGGGCTGACAATGCGGTCACATCTCCTGGAAAGGCTGTCGAGCCAAATCAGAGGTGTGAACGGGTTGTAAACCCTGTGGTTGCCACTAGCAGCGGGAGTCCTTCTCCCTCTACTAGCCGCAGCCTCTACTTAAAGGAATTGCCCGTCAGTGGAACAGTTGTGACGCTCGACTGTCCCAAGGGCGGCAATTCCAAAACCCACATTAATAGAACCAGGGCTGACAATGCGGTCACATCTCCTGGAAAGGCTGTCGAGCCAAATCAGAGGTGTGAGCGAGTTGTTAACCCTGTGGTTGCCACTAGCAGCGGGAGTCCTTCTCCCTCTACTAGCCGCAACCTCAACTTAAAGGAATTACCCGTCAGTGGAACGGCTGTGACGCTCGGCTGTCCCAAGGGCGGCAATTCCAAACCCCACATCCTCCCCGCCCCTGCTAGGACGTTGCAAGCGACCCCAAGAAGGGACGCCCCATCCGGAGAGACAAAATCTGCGACGCGTGGAAATGAATCGAAGGGTGAGAGCGTTCCCCGATTGGTATCGGTAGCGACCAATTCTGGTGGTGGACCCACATCTGTGTCACACGGACATAGCTCTGGGCCGGCCAACAAGAAGTCCTGGAAGTCACAGGTCAGTCGAGACCAGCGCAATGCTGAAAGGATTCGGGCCGCAGTCAGTGTCATACCGGCGGCGGAAAGAACCCCTGAGCAAGCGCGGAAACTCGAATGGGCTAGTGGCGTCCTCAGCAGAATTACCAAATCGACCGGCAGCGACTCAACGTCAAAGCGCAATAGGTCTCTCGAAGGCGACAAGCCTGAACCGAAAAGGCAGAAAGTGCTTTCCAGTAGCACAGCAGCCTTCAATAAAGATCTGTCTTTCAGCGACGCGCTCAAAGCAAGATCATAGCCGCGGTCATTGACAGAAGTCATGTAGATGGAAACATCTCTCATGATCAATGGGCAGACGTCAAGGCTCACCTCGGTTTCAGATTTTTATCTGTCATCGAGGAGAATCCGGGGCCTCTCCCAGACACAGCCGATGCAGGATGGTACCAAAATCGTATCAAACTCATCGCCTGTGGTGATCAGAGATCTTTCGATCTGTACAGGGCTGCTGTTAATGGCTTGCCAGAAGTCTGGCCGGGTGCCAAGCTCGAAGTTGTTACAAGGGAGAATATCCCTTGCCGACCGAGAGCACGTATAATGGTCCCAGCTCTACACAACTGCCCAGACATGATTATGAAATTAATCAAAACCAGCAATCCAAACCTGCCTACTCACGACTGGAAAGTCCCAAAGGTTGAGAAGGAGACAGTGGGTCGCTATAGATCAGCTCTCTTGGTGATCAATAGAGAATCACTGGCTCCACTGGCCGCGACCGAGGGCGTGATTAGGTATGGTTTCGATGAAATCACTGTCCGAATCTATAAAAAAGATGAAGACTCGCTCAACGCACCCCCCATAGAAGCCCCTTCAGCGGAAGGAAACGCTTCACCACCCCCAGAAATGGAAGTCGATCCACAAGTGGAACCATCGACCTCAGCACCCCCAAACAAGCCATCCGACGTGGAGGCTCACCCGATAGTCGACAGTATTTCCGACATGGAAACTGAAGACGCCATCTTAGGCAGCACTCTGAGCGAGGAAGACCTACTTCATTCCTCCTCAGACGATGATAATGCCGACAAAACAGTGGTGGAGGTCAATCTGAGTAAAAGGAGCAATGCTGCGAGTACTTCAGATTAATCTCCATCACGCCATCATGGCCGCAGACAACCTGTTACTCCGACTGCATAGTAAAAAGGAAGACATCGTCTTGATACAGGAGCCGTGGGTCTCTAACTCCATCATCAGAGGCCTCGAGACTCCTGGATATAAACTATTGTATGCATCGGAGAAAGGTGAATCAAGGTCATGCATGTTAGTGAAAAATAACTTAAATGTATTTTTACTCCCCAATTACAGCGACAAAGACACCACAACAGCTGTTCTAACAACGGATATAGCCACCTATTGGCTTATATCCTCGTATCTTGGCCACGACAGCCCTGCTCCGGGAGACACCTTGAGGAAGGCAGTTGCAGACGCGCAAACGAGGAAAGTTGGCCTAGTAATTGGATCGGACGCTAACGCCCATCACACGGTATGGGGTAGCTCTGATATTAATGAGAGAGGTGAGTCCTTATTTGATTACCTTTTAAGCACTAACCTACTCATAAGTAATATTGGTAATGAACCCACTTTTGTTACCAAGAATAGGAAAGAGGTACTCGATATTACACTAACCTCCGACTTTATCCACAATATGATTTCAAACTGGCATGTCTCAAAGGAGAATTCCTTCTCTGACCATAGATATATTCAGTTTGAGCTCAATGATGTGGCAAATATACCTACGGGTTTCCGCAATCACCGTAATACTAACTGGGAACGATATAGGGAGGTACTAGCACAACTGCTTGATCACAACCTTCTTAAAAGTCCCTCCACTAAAGATGAACTAGACCTTTCTGTGAATCATCTCACCGACGCCTTCAACGAATCAATGAGAACTGCTTGCCCTACAACCATTCCAAAGGGTAAAAAGAAACCTCATTGGTGGCACAAAGAACTAGAACCATTCAGGAAGAGCTGTCGCAAGCTCTTCAATAGATCTAAGTACACTAGATCTCCTTCTGACTGGGACTCATACAAACAAGCTCTAAAGCAATATAAGAAAGAATTAAGAAAGAGTAAGAGGTCTTCTTGGAGAAACTTCTGTGGAAAAGTAGAAAATACTTCAGAAGCCTCAAGACTCAGGAAAATTCTCTCAAAAAGTCCAACAATACCCAGTGCTTTAAAGACAGATGCAGGTACGTGGACTACCACAGATGAAGAATCTCTTAATCTGTTATTAGACACCCACTTTCCAGGTAGCTCTAATATACTTAGCGACTTAACATCAGAGTCTCAAGCTTCTACAAGCGATTTAGTGGATCTAATAACGCGGGAAAAATTGCAATGGGCCGTAGATAGCTTTGATCCATATAAATCTCCAGGACCAGACGGAATCATCCCGGCCGAATTACAAAAATGCTCAGATATGATCATTCCACCATTGGAAATCATTCTGACAAGCTGTTTAAGGTTGAGATATATTCCAAAAGCCTGGAGAATGGCAAAAGTAGTCTTCATTCCTAAAGCAGGGAAACCCTCCCACGTTAACCCTAAAGATCTACGGCCAATCAGCCTATCATCTTTCCTTCTTAAAACCTTGGAAAGATTGATTGAAATTCACGTCAGACATAAATTAAAACCATGTCTCATTTCCACAGCTCAACATGCGTACTCTAAGGGAAAATCAGTAGAAACAGCACTTCATTCGCTGGTACGTAGTATTGAACATTCCCTCAAATACAAAGAATATAACCTAGTAGCTTTCCTAGATATTGAAGGAGCCTTCAACAACGTCAGTTATCAGGCGATCACAACAGCAATGGAAAAGCTTAAATTAGAGAAACCACTCATAGATTTTATAAGTCTCATGCTCAAAAGCAGAACAATAACTTCTAGCATGAGAAGTTTTACTACCACCAGATCGGTGAATCGGGGTACCCCCCAAGGTGGGGTCCTCTCGCCTCTCTTATGGAACATGGTAGTAAACGACCTCCTAACATCATTGGAAGCAGAGGGTTTCAGGGTGATTGCCTATGCTGACGATGTTGCAATATCTGTATCTGGAAAACATCCCCAAGTTCTCTCGGAACTCCTACAAAATGCCTTAAATAGGCTAACAAAATGGGCTAATCAATGTGGCTTGGACGTCAATCCACATAAAACAGAACTAGTACTCTTTACGAGAAGGTACAAAATTCCTCAGTTTAGCCCACCCAAGATTAAAGGAATACCATTAAGCTTTTCCAACCAAGCTAAATATTTAGGCCTCATTTTAGACAAAAAACTAAATTGGAAGGCAAATATTGATGAAAGAGTAAAAAAGGCTACCGTAGCGCTTTTTACTTGTAAAAAGGCCATAGGATCAAAATGGGGCTTCTCCCCAAAGATAACCCACTGGCTATACACTTCGGTAATCAGACCGATACTCATTTATGGAGTTGTCGTATGGTGGACCGCACTGGACAAGATGGTAAATCTAAATAAGCTCATCAAAGTTCAACGGTCAGCAGGTATGTGCATCACAGGAGCACTTCGCTCAACACCAACCGCAGCCCTGGAAGTGCTTTTAAACCTAACACCTCTCGACATCTTCTCCAAAACGGTGGCAGCCAACACATGTGTGAGGCTTAAAGCCACCTCTCAATGGAACAGTAACAATACTGGTCATACTACTATTTTAGACAATTTCAGATCTATCCCAGATCGCTTAGATTATACCACCCCAAAAATGGTGTTCGGTAAAAGCTTCCATGTCTCTATCCCTTCAAGATCCTCCTGGGAAGAAGAAAGACCCCTGGAAGACAACGCGGTACACTTCTATACAGACGGTTCAAAGACCGACTGCGGAGTTGGAAGTGGTATCTATTCAGAACAACTGAATCTCAGTCTATCATACAGGCTTCCCGATCAATGTAGTGTATTCCAGGCAGAAGTAATGGTGATTAAAGAGGCACTATCCTGGCTCAAAGAAAACGTTATATCCTGCAAGGATATACGAATCTTCTCGGACAGCCAAGCCGCTCTCAAATCTCTCGCGTCTGTCTCCATAAACTCTCAAATAGTCCACGATTGTCGATCATCTCTGAATGAGATGACGGAACAGTTTAATATTCACCTAATTTGGGTGCCGGGCCACAGAGACATTCCGGGAAATTGCAAAGCCGACAAGCTCGCCAAAAACGGAACACTTCTGCCCAATGTTAGACAAAAACACAACATAGGAATACCACTCGCTACATGCAAATATCTTCTCAAACAATATGCTCTAGAATCAACCAATGCTAGATGGTCACAGGGTACCACCTGCCTAGCAACAAAGCAAATATGGCCAAGCATAGACTTAAAACGGTCAAAAGGCTTGATATCCCTGAGCAGACAAAATATAAGCTCTTCAATTGGAGTAATAACAGGACACTGCCTCATAGGCAGACATGCTCTGAGGCTAGGGGTCTACACAAATGACTTCTGTAGAAGCTGCATGGACGAGGAGGAAGAGGAGACAGTCCAACACCTTCTATGTACATGTCCAGCACTCTCCATTAGAAGGAACATCTTTCTAGGTAATCACTTCTTCGATAACACCAGTGAACTGGCAACAATCGACACAAAATGTCTCTCTAACTTCATTAGAAGCACGAATTGGTTTGTTTAAGCTCATTACTCTCCCATGACTTTTTTATGGTATCACAACGGACCCTTGAGGTCTAAGTGAGTCAACAACATCTGGACAGCCACTCAAACCTAACCTAACCTAACACTGATGCTTCTGATACTTCTTCCATACTTGGCTTATTTGCGGATTTCTTCCAATCAGTATATTCAACTCCAATCAATAATATACCCAATGTTGACGTTGATTACCCATATACTGGTATTAATATTGGTGAATTGCATTTAAATTTAGAAGAGGTTTTCTCAGAGCTTCAGACTATTGAACCAAAATCTACACCTGGTGCTGATGGTTTTAAAAAATTGTGCTAAGTCCTTAAGTTTCCCATTGTTTTGTATTTTCAATCAATCCCTTTCTGAGGGTTATTTTTTGAGTGAATCGAAAATCTCTTATCTGGTACCTATTCATAAATCAGGATCTAAAAACCTAATCGAAAACTATCGTGGTATTTCCAAATTGTCTGCGATTCCTAAATTATTTGAAAGTTTAGTAAAAGTAAAGTTAGATTTTTTAACTCGTGAATATATCTCTGAATTGCAACATGGCTTTATTTCTGGTCGATCAACCCCAACTAATTTAGCGCTTTTTGCGAACTATGTCTTGAATTCTATTGAAGATAAGAATCAAGTAGATGCTATCTACACTGACTTTAGCAAGGACTTCGATTCGGTGGATCATTCTATAATGATAAGTAAATTGAAACTTTATGGATTCCATTCAAAGTTACTTAACTGGATTTCATCTTACCTTATCGGTAGATCTCAGAAAGTAGTAATTAATAATAATTTTTCGAGACCAATTCATTGCAGCTCAGGAGTTCCCCAAGGAAGTCACCTTGGTCCTCTTCTTATGCGGACGATTTTAAAATGTTTTTAAAAATCAATTGTTTTCATGACTGCAACTTGTTGCAGGATGATATGAATCGTGTTTCAAATTGGTGTAAGCTGAATAGTTTAAAGCTAAATATTAAAAAATGCAATGTCATCTCTTTTTATAGGTGCTACACCCACATTGGCTATGACTACAAGATTGACTCGAGCGTTGTAACTCGTGTACAAACCATTAAGGACTTAGGCATTATTTTAGA
Source organism: Sphaerophoria taeniata (assembly GCA_943590905.1). NCBI lineage: Eukaryota > Metazoa > Arthropoda > Insecta > Diptera > Syrphidae > Sphaerophoria > Sphaerophoria taeniata. The sequence continues at coordinate 270,751,152 of OX016540.1, forward strand.
TTCAGATTTTTCCTTTAAGAGTCATATTGACTATGTAGTCGGAAGAGCTAACTCGGTTGTAGGATTTATAAAACGAAATTGTGTTGACTTCAGTGATCCTTATGCGTTGCTTTGCCTTTATATATCCCTAGTAAGATCGATATTAGAATATGCCAATGTCATTTGGAATCCGGCTTTCAAAACTTTTTCTGATCGCTTGGAGAAAATTCAAAAGCGTTTTACTAAGTTCATATTTTATAAGATGAAGTGGACTTTTATTCCGGACTATAAAGCAAGATGTTTGTTTCTAGGAATAAAGTCTCTTGAATCAAGAAGGAATATTCATGGTGTAATGCTTGTGAGGGATATCCTATGCTATCACATACGGTGTTCACCTTTACTTTTTAAAATACCGATTTATGTTCCATCAAGAACTTTGCGTTGCAGGAATTTGCTTGTTGAACCTTTTCATCGAACATGCTATGGTAACAATGAACCGATTTCTAGATCAATAAGACAGTTTAATGAAGTTTGCCTATCAATAATCAATAGACTTAACCCAATAGATCTCTTTTTAAAGCTAATCTTATTTTATTATTTACATTGTAATAGGTATATAATTTCTTATAATAATTATAAATTTACTATTAAATATTTACAATTCAATTTATAGATATGTGAATTAAATCTGTTAGCTTTACGCTTGTAGATAAATAAATAAATAAAAAAAAAAACTTATTTTTTGTCAAATAATTTTCTCATATCACTTTGACGTGAAGTTAGTCGTGCGGACCACAGGAGTCGCACTCATTTTAAGGGGTAAGGGGTCTTAAGATATTATTGCCGAGTTTTATTTTGTCAATGCAATTAGGTTGTGAAATAATCTCCCACACCAATTGTAGAGAACTACTTCATCACAACAATGTGTTTTTGAGGTACAAATTTCAATTTCAATTTTTAGTTATGAATTTTAATTACATGTTCTTATTTTTAAATGTTTTTTGTGAGTTTAGTTTTAGAATACATAAGCAAGCGAGTGCTGCAAGTGAGATAAAATCAATGCTTATTTCTTCCTATTGCGGAGAGCTAAAGATTCTTGGCGCGCAGCATTACATTAGACTCCTCTGGGTCCCAGGCCACAGTGGTATACGAGTCAACGAGAAAGCCGATGAATAAGCTAGAATAGGATCAACGCTCGATGTAGGCCAAGCACAGCTAGTCAGCGTCAAAAAGAGTGATAGTTTAGGCTGACAAAAGGTGGAACCTTCTTAACACACCACAAGAAAGATCTGGATCTCCGATCTCCTCTTAGCATAATAACCGGACATAATCTATAAGGATGATATCATAATATGAAAAAGATGAGACTCAGTTAAAATCAGGGTTCGTAAAATATCGATCGCGATCTGAAAAATATCGATACTTCTCTTTTTCCGATCTTCTCGCGATCTGAAAAAAATAAAATTCTCATTTCTCATGCAAGTATTTTTCGCGTACCTGAATGCATGGCTCTACACTACATGATGCACATTGCCCATCGCACATGCTCACGTCGCGACACGCGTCGCCGTCGGTCGTCGCCATAACAAGTCAAACTAAACAGCGAACTAATCGAGTTGTTAAAAATATAAAAACATTAAACTTTTCATATTGTAAGTTAATTATGTTAAATTGAGTATATTTCAATTAAATACATATGCACACAAACAACAACCGACATTTTTTTATATTTTATTTAACGATCAGTTCGTGAATGGATCTTTTTTGGATCTTCTGTGATAAATTCGTGATCGAATTTAATTTTTCAGTTCCCGAAAAATTTAATTCGATCGTGAACACAAATTTTATTCTCAAAGAACCGAAAAATAAAATGCGCGCTGAATTAAAAATTAAATTCCCGTTTGAATTTATCGATCGCGATCGAATTAAATTTTATCGTTCTACGAACCCTGGTTAAAATGACTATTCAGAGGATTCGGTGATGAAAAGGCGCATGGAGGCACTTCTCACTTTCTCTGTCACTGCCTAATCTTCTCTGCCAAAGGAAGAATTCGCTCGACAGTTATTTCCTTGGATGACTTGAAAGAACTCTTGATAACTGCAGGTACAAACATTTTAATCTTCGTCAATGCCTCCCAAATGCCTTGATTAACTGAACTTTTGGATTTTTTTTTTTTAGTTTGAGTAGCAATACTCACGGGTATTTTTTGCCTTATAACCTTTGCATTGTATGAAAAGCAGAGTTTTGATGTGTTCAGATTGAAAGTTCACATTTGTATTTTTAACCGCAGGTGGCCATGGTTCAGAGGATAGAGTAGTGGATTGCTAAGCCGAACGCTACGGGTTCAAACCTTAGCTTCAGCAGCATTCTTTTTCTACAAAAATCGCCAGCTTATCTGAGGCCACCTGTGCGATAACATGAGACAATACAAATCTAAGTCTCCTCCTCTGAGCCACGTAGGTTTCTGTTATATGTGCTTTCTTTCTATGTGTCTATCTGTCTCTCTCTGCTGTATGTCTTGTTCTGTCCCAGCCGATGGTCTCGTCTCAGTCGCCAGTGCTGCTATGTGTCTGTATTTCGTAACATTTATGTGCGAAGTACTGTGAAATGTAATGTAATGTATGTATGTATTTTTAACCAGGGTTCGTAGAAAGATAAAATTTAATTTGATCGCGATCGATAAATTCAACTGGGAATTTAATTTTTAATTCGATCGCGAATTTTAATTTTCGGTTCTTTGAGAATAAAATTTGTGTTCACGATCGAATTAAATTTTTCGGGAACTGAAAAATTATATTCGATCACGAATTTATCACAGAAGATCCAAAAAAATCCATTCACGAACCGATCGTTAAATAAAATATAAAAAAAATTCGGTTGTTGTTTGTGTGCATATGTGTTTACAAACACCATGAACTTTTGTAAAATGTCTTTTTATATTGCCAGTCACTAGTCCTTTTAATTTCTTATCACATCTTAAACATGATGCCATATTATTTTCTTGTTCATAAAAAACATAATTATTCACTTCGAATTCTTTTTCGTCCCATTTTAAACAACCGAGATCCAACAAAACAATAAACAAGAAACAACCATACACCACAAAACACATTCAAAGAATATTTTTTTTCGATCTTTTCACTTTTCGGATCCTTTTTAATTTCTCTTCGTGAGAGAACAAAATTTGAGGGGAATTTTATTTTTCCGATTTCTTACGAATGATAAAAAGAGAAAAAAAAATAATTTTCAATTCGTGCCGAGAGAGATCGAAAATTTTCGGATCCCGAGAAAAGTATCTGTATGAGAATTTTATTTTTTCGGATCGTGAAAAGATCGGAAAAAAGTGAGAAGTATCGGTATTTTTCGGATTGCGATCGATATTTTACGAACCCTGTTTTTAACAAAAACATCGATTATTATCATTAAACTGTGCCCAGATCGGACATTATGAATTTTTTGATGTCCTAAGATTGCTTTAATCATATCATTTTCAATTGTACATGTACATTTCAGCCCTGATTAAAGCTTTTAATCCATTATAAAAACTTAAAAGCTCTGCATTAAGTTTCAAGTTAAAAATAAAAATAATCAAGAATTAATTACTTCGTTCTCCATGATTTTCATAATTTCGAGCCTCCAAAAAATTCTGTATTCGCTTTGAGGGAAATTTATTTTTCTGAAAATTATTTAACAGCATTGCGGTGGGTCGAGACCGAGAGGAGCCATGAAGGCAAACACGGCTTGCGAATCTGATTTGGACTTTATTGTGTTTAGTTCATCATTATGGGTAACAACAAAGACAGAAAATTACTTCCAAAAACCTCAACCAGTCATGATATAAGGGCTTCTCAACTAGGCCCTTCGAAATGGTCATAAAATTGTTGGTCCATTACTGCAATATGGCTAATACATTCGGCCATTTGTGTTTATAACTTACTTACAAATTACCCGTCTTACGTAGTTCTTAAAATGATTCTTGAATCTGGTACCACAATTTAAAAAGACCTTTATAACAATATGCGCCCTGTGCTGCACATCATCCGCCATATTGCATTCTTAAAATCCACTAATGCATCACATTAAGTCTCTCTCCCATATTTGCATCAATATCTTCAAAAAGAAAAAAAGTTTCTTTAGAAAAATTTTAACTTTTTCATTGTGGAAATCATAAAAACGGAAAAAAAAGCGTTTTCCAATACTTTTGTCTTCCTCAAACGTCCCAAAACGAAGCAAATGCTAGGGAGGGCTATATGTAAACTTTCATACAGTGGGTGGAAGTTAAAACTTGGACTCCAATCAATAAAAGACCATCTCGCAGGATCCAAGAGGCCAGGACAAATTTTCCTAAAAAAAAACACTAAACCAAACAAAGGAAAATTAATGCAAAAAAAGTCTTTAATGGAAACTTTCAAAAAGTCAATAGTTTCACCAGGGACAACTATGCACAGAAACTTGCAAAAAAAAGAACAAAATATCGGAAAACCATTCCATCTACCTACATCCTTGGGAAAGATATCGAACAAGAACGAATGACGAGAAGAAAAAATAAGAACGAATATTATCGTCAAAGTAAACTTTTCCCAGAGCACCAGCAGGAATGCATAAATATAGCAGCTGGCTCTTGGATCTGCCAGGATTCGATGGATCTTTGTATTACCCAAGCTAGAATGTTTTTTTTCCTTTGGAAGCCCGCTCCTACGTCCACATCGATATCGCCAGCGTCATCGGCAGAAGCATCACAAGCAGTTGCACCAGGCAGCAGTGTCCTGCATATTCTAGAAGCATTTGGAGAAGCATCACCGACATCTCATGGCATCATAGAAACCCATTGAACCAATCAAAATATTGCACAAGGACGAGGAGGCAGCTTGGAAGATGGCTATAGGATGGTATCAACATTTCGGTGTTTGCTTATTTGGCGGAACGACTCACCGTCCGTCACCATGACCAAAAAAATGGTTTGGCTGAATTTCTTTTTCTGCCATCTCGGGGAAGAAAAATGCAAAAAAGAGGACGAATAAAAAAATATGCGAATGGGAAAACGATTTTTTGTGTTATTATTTGAGCCAAGGACATTTAGTTCCTTTTCCAGGGAGGCAGAAGCAATATGCAGGCATGTTGGTTGGCTATTCCTCCTTTCACTATAGGGTCTCCATAGAGTGGGAGGAGAAAAAAAACAAGAAAATAAGAGCACCGGGAGAATCGCATAACTTTGCTTCCTTGTCGTATAGTCCTTTCGGTTGAAAAAAAAGAGTGAAAAAAATTGTCTTCATAGAGGTGACTTTTTTGTAACTTCTTGTTTGTTCCTTGGATGCCGATGTGCTTTTTTTTTCTTCCATGCTCACTTTTCCAATTTTCCCAGTTTGCTTTTCTTCAAAAACATTTTTTCGGTACACTTTTGTCCCGAAAAAGTAGATGGATTTTCTTTCAGCTGTGCACACAGGGCTCAGGCATAGCAGTCATGCTTTATATTTTCCTGATGGTTTCTTACTTTTTTTCTGCTTTTATGCTTAGAATGAAAACCATGGAAAACGAAATGTCGTTCGGTGAAAAGTTCTCTGAAGCTCCCAGGATCCATTTTTCCCAGTTCAAGCACTCAGAGTGTGCCACCTTTATCGGAAGATTTATGGCAGGATGCTGGAATTTAATGAAATTGCAAAACGAAATATCCTTTGTTGGTTTGGCGCGGGGGCTTGTAGATACACACAGAAGAGTACTCGCAATTATACCGAAGATGGATACACAAACAAACGAGTGTTCGTTGATATTGTACACACATTCGACGATTGTCGACATTTATTTTGATTCAGTTCCAAATGTTTAGTGGAGTTTTTTTATTTGTGAGGAGGATATGGGTAAGGGTAACAGTGTTGGGTAAAAAATGACAACATTATTAGTTTAAAACCGTTTTCTTGAAGTTTTTCGATAGATTTTCTTCTAAGATGCATAATTTCTGCATCGAAACTTTGAACTTAAATTGAAGGCTTTGTTTACTTATTGCTCTTTAAAGCGATGTTCTTCAGATTTCTGCTAACTTCCTTTTGAAGCCCCTTGTATGATTACCTCGAGGAAGGGTTCGGATTAGATAAATAGTTATGATAAAATAAGTAAATCCTGCTACGTGCTAATGTCTTCAATTTATGAAGCGACAAGCGATAGAGGAAAGCTTTTTGAAAACACTTTATTTTAATTTTAAGGCTTTGTGGTCCATCTTGATTATTGATGAAGTATTTTAGGAATAAGAACAAAAGTTTTCATTTACCTACAACTTATTTTAGAACAATTGCAGGGAAAATAAGTTACCAATCGAAGAAACATTACGTCTCAACATACCAATACGCCTATCTTAAGGGCAAATCCACTGACACCGCACTACACGAAGAAGTACGTACAGTGGATAGAGATTACTTTATTGGCTGGGAAGGAGCCAGCGAAGCACTATCAAATTTAGATTTGAAAGAGCATATTACTAGCTGGATTGTCTTCATGCTTCGAACCAGAGTCATTCAAAGATCGATGGGTAACAGCCAATTCACTAGGTTGACCGAAAGAGGAACACCTCAAGGCGGGGTTATATATCTCCTCTCTTGTGGCTACTTGTTTTGAACGAAATCCTATGCAATCTTGAAGGCAATGGAGTTAAGGTAGCAGTGAAACCATGGAAACAGCTCCATGCAAATGGGCCACTAGATGTGGACTTGAAGTTAACGAAAACAAGACTGAACTGATGTTATTCACTACCAGATATAAAATAGGTACCCTCCTTTCTTCTACCAAATTAAATGGACAACCACTTGTTTTATCCAAGCAAGCTAAATACCTTATAGTTATCCTTGACTCCAAGTTAAATTGGAAAAGTAACATAGAAGAAAGAGTAAAGAAAAAGTAAAAAATGGGGACAAAGACCTTAATATGGTCCTTTGGAATTACACTTCGGTAGCTCGCCCCATTCTGACATATGGATCAATTGTTTGGTGGCCAGCCCTAGACAAAAAATACAACATCGATAAGCTAAAAAGAGTTCAAAGAACTGCCTGCATTGGAAGTATGGGAGCAATTAGATCTTGCAATACTGATGCACTCACAGTCATTCTGAATCTTTTTCCCACTTCACATTCATGAAATAGTTCCCTGTAGTGCTTAAAGACAGAGAGAATCAGGTATGTGGAATGCAAAGTCTTTCGGTGATAGGAAAATTCTAGATCTATCTATTATTTATAGAAAAAACATTAGAACCCTCCAACCACACATAACCAACCTTAAGTAGCAATTTAAGGTTGATATTCCAACAAGGCAAAATTGGAAAATGAATAGCCCTACAAAAGATTTCGATATCACAGTATACACTTATGGTTCCAATATGGAACTCGCTGTTGGGGCTGGTTTCTTCTCCGAAGAACTAGGTATTAAAAAATCCTTTAGACTGCCCGACAGATGTAGCGTATTTTAAGCTGAAGTTCTAGCGATTAGACAAGCATGCAGGCTTCTAAAACAATTAGTCAAAACTGATATAAATATTTATTGATAGCCAAGCAGCTACCAAGGCTATAAACAGTAACCTGACTTTATCTTAAATCGTTATAGATCGCCAGCAGGAGCTTGCAAGTCGCAAGTTTTAGCGACAATATAATAATTAATCTGGTCTGAGTGTCAGGGCACAGTGACATTCCCGGTAATGCAATCGCTGATGAACTGGCTAGGACGGGATCAAACCTTCAAACATCCCAAGCCGAGGAAGTTAGGATGGATGGACGGAAAAACATTTTCTTAAACAATCCAACGTGTTCTTTTTGTCAAACCATCCACAGCTTCTGGACATTCTTCTTTAAAAATATTAGCATGGTGGTTTTTGATGAACTGTGCAGTGTGCACATGTGGGTGAACATCGAGGGCCGAACATCATAACTTGCATTATGTAAACCAATGGCTTTCAAGGTTGTCAGGTCCTTTCAGAAGAAAAGTGTTGAGTGAAACCCCATCAATCTTAGCAGCCACGTCACACACACACCTTGGTTTTATTGGGAGTTTATTGGGATTTTCAACAATAAAAGTCGGTGTGTACCAAACTCGAGGCCACTTTATTGATAACTCTTGTTCCGAAGCGATTCTGGCGTAACCCTTTCCTAACAATGTTCGCATGTGGTTGTTTTGCCATTCTAGTAAGTGTGGTTTCTTTTTCAAGGATTTTTCGAAACTGACAAGTCTTCTGAAAGCCATCGAATAACTATCTGGTAGTCTTACATTGTCAGAGTTCCATAAGAGGCCGATTTCATACTGACCATCAACTAGCTTGATGGAAGATTCCATTATGTCTACAGCTCTTTTTTCTTCACGACTCACAAAATTTCCCTTTGGTGGCTTCACTCCGAACTCTTCCGTTGAAAAATGCTGTTTCACTAGATCGTGTAAGCTCTCTTCAGGTTTGATTGCATCGTGAAAATAGAATTTCATTTTTGGTCGAGGAACGTTGTGAACACAAGAAACGTATGGATGCGAGACATAACCACTGCCAAAAACGATCCATCCGGTCCGCGTTTTTAGCGCACAGGGCTCTTGGTCCTTTCCGTGACGTTGTCGTTGACCCAGAAATTTCGCTTGATCGAGGCCAATCAAAATCTTAGGCTTGGCATTAACTAAATCCACCAAAGGAAGACCACGTAGATGAGGAGGATACTTGCTTTTAAGATAAGTAACATCTATCGATTGGCGTGGCAAGTCCAAATCTTTGACAGTGAACACATTCTTCAAAATATGGCGTTTCGCCATATAAGCTTGTTCTCAAAGATTTTTCCTTACGTGTTACCCCTTTCGTCCATAGGAGAGTTAGGTCTTCTGAAACACCGTCAAGATGCAAATCATCAAAAAGATCCTTTTCAAGCATCGTTAAGGATGAACCATCATCGAGAAAAGCGAAGGTGTCCACAAAACGGTTGTCTCTACCATGAAGTTGGATTGGTGCAATCTTGAACAGTACTGAAGTATTCGAGCGAGCATGAGATGAATGAATGTGTGGTTGTGGACAAAACGGCGCAGCAGATGTATTGAGATCTGAATTGATTTCTTTGGATTGATGCAATAAAGGGTGATGACGACCAGAGCAACCATTTAAACCACAAGTTCTCTTCTTGGCGCAAACCCTCCAATTGTGCTTTGTAGAATCCAAACAAGTAAAAAACAAATCAAATTCCCTTTAACAAAGGCGAGTCTCTCCGATTCTGATAAGTCCTTAAAAGTGACACATTCGTGAAGTGGATGTTGTTTATTTTGTACATTTCTTACACAAGATTTGAACGGCAGAAACTGAAGATTGTGCTTGATGAGTTAAAACTTGTTTTGAAGATTTTGCTGAACCTTGGTTTTTCTTAGTTTCAAAATTATTGCACTAGTTATTGGCTTCATTAAATCAGGTGGCAAATCGATAACCTTTTCATTTAAAAACTCGGCAAATTGAACGAAATTTGCATTTAAGAAACCAGCTTTCTTCTGCTGCCACTCTTGGTATAAACCTGCACCAAGCTTACAGGCTACATTGGTCATCACGTACCCATTGGTGAGGTCTTCTTCTCTATTCATTGACCTGACATCCGCGACGTAACCATTCACCTTCACTGCCCACAGACGAATTTTCGGATCACTCTTCGAAGTTAACTTGGGAAGACTCAATAAATCCTACGTTAGATCGTGAACCAGGACATCACATCGTCCGAAAATGACACGAAGGGAATTCATAATTGCGTCGGCGTCCGATGAATACTTCAAACGATCACATACCAATTGATTCGCTTCCCCTTTTAAGGCCTTTCGCAGTCGAGAAACGTTTTCTTTGTCGCTGAATTTTCCTTCAATAGTCGTAAACTTGAACACCTCTTCGAAATAAGGCCATTCGCGTCTATTTTCGCCCGAAAATGTCGGGAGCTCTTGAACATTATTTCGGTTAAGAATAGTAAGCAGCGTAGCCATTTCCTGACCTTGAATGGAAGTTGAAGGAAAAGAGAAATTCTCTATAGCTGGATTAGGAGGAGAAAAAAGCGGTGTGGATTGTGGAACTTTGAAAATAGGACTGTTATTAACCTCGTTCAACAAGGTCTGATGATTTTGCTGAACCTTTTTTAAGATTTCTAACCTATCATTGTCTTTTTGAACATTAGCTGGAGATGCACATGGTGGTGGGACACATGCAGAAAGTTTCGCCTTCATTTCTTCAAGCTCTGTACGCAAAGCTTCAATTTCTTTGTCTTTTCGAGAAGCTGCAGCTTGAGCAACAACGGCAGCTTCCATAAACATGTCCAACTGCTTCAAGGAATCTGACAAATGAGGGCTTTGTTCTTCTTCTTGTTCGGGATATCCTGATGTGGCTTTTTTAGCAACACAATCACTTTCCCCACAGTACCAAGGGGTATTAGTGTCATAGAGATCAGGATCAAAGCCATGGCATGAATAGTGCCACCATCAAAAACATTTATCACAACTTACCATAAAATAGTCATCTAATTTTTGACAAGTTGGAGAACTGCAACATTTCTTCGATTTCGACATTGTTGCAATTTGTTTTCAATTAAAATAAAATAATGTTTCTTCGCCGATTGGGTTTTCCAAGTTATAAATATCGGGCCAAGATTAAGTCTTCCAAATTCAAACAAGAAATATTCTTGGAATTGTCCAATTTTATTTTCTATATTATAAAAGATTTTTAAAAAACTAAAAGCCAAATAGATAAATTCAAACTTACAATTGGTATTTAACAAACAGCGAAAAAACAGGAATTATGTAAATTATTTATGGCTTGAAAACAGTTGATGAACGAGTGAAAAAATATGTATCGAAAAATTTAGAAAAAATCTTTAAATTTAAGTAAGGGAGAATGATTGAAAAAATTAAAATCAAAGTGTTTTGATATTCTCGACACAGATGTGGCCCACCTATAACCAGAAACGTACCAAGGAACTTCTGAATAAACCTAGGCCAGACATTGGCAGGATAGTTGCCAACATGCCATGAAACTTTGTATTCCCTCAACGAATTTTGTCGAAGCCGTAGAGATACGGTGCAAAGGCAAACACTCCATCACTTTTTGTGCGAGTGCCAAAGCAAGGTTGTTGGTTGCTCCTTTCCTACACGAGTTTAGCGAACTCTCAGATATTGAAAGTAAGAAAGAATTTGATTCTTTATCTTAACCAAACAGGTAACAATACCTGCTGTGTTTCTCATCAGGCTTACATCTACATTCGCAGAACTATACAAAATCGTCGAACAAGAAAGCATTACACTATAACTGGAGAAGTTTAAGCCCGTGGAAGTACCAGATCTACATTTAGGTACAACAAACCAAAATAAGTTTTCCAAAAAATTGGAAAAAACTGTTTTTATGTACTTATTCGATCGTTATGTGATCGATTGATAATGAGTAATGTTAAACAATGTCCTGTATTAAGAACCTAGATAAGTTTTGATTCAAATAAAAAAACGTCCCCGACATTTGCTTTCCTTAAAATTTCTTGAACATTTTCATTTTCCCATCAATCACCATTAGAAGCCGAACGAGCATTTCCAGACTAATTTATCCGTCCATTTGCTTCACTTCTATACCCCACACACACTCTCAATCTATATGTGTTTTTATATGTATATCAAGACACTTGCAAGCATTTCGAGTTTCGACCATTAACTTGACCACACTACCATAACTTTTGCAATAGAAGAAAATTCAGCATTAAAAGCCTTCTCCATTCTCGTTCAAGAGCCATAGCCATCGACACGACACACACGAAGAGGAATATAAAGCCAGCACCAAACTTAAGTCCAATCATCAATTTATTAAGATTTAGAGTTCCCTAAGAGTATACGAATGTGGGGCCCACACGACACACACACCTTCCTTCTTCCTTCCAATGGCCGCATTCGCAAATCGAATAGGGCATTTCATCCCTGCTATAGAAAAATAAGAAGACATTTAATGGGACTCTTCTTTAAACCCAAATGGTCACTTCGATATGTTGCATTGTGATTTATTTATGACACAAACATGCACATTCTATAAGGAAGCAGAGGAGAAGAAGGCGATATTCTCAAGTTGAAAGTCGAAAATATCCCCAAATGCATTTCGAAGTATGGCCGCAGCAGTCACATTCCATTTATATCCATCCAACCCGATGCCCCCACCAGCGCTCGCAATGCAACGGTCGGCCGTCGTCGTCGTTGGTGGTCGGTTGGAAAGTTTGAAAGGAGCACAAAAACACTTCTCAAAGAATGAAAAAAAGCCATCCAATCTCATCTCTGATGAAGAAACGACAACGACATCTCGTTTCCGAGTCGAAAAGGGACTTAAAAACAAAAGCCAGGATGAAAAGAAGAAACCAACAACAAAAAAGGATCTCTCACAAAAAACTGGCCATATAGGTTGGCATAGAGTCCATTTGGCCGTCCTTTGGTCTTTTGGTCCAGCCGCAGCTGAAATGGTATATCCTTCATTCAATCTCCTCTATACAGCAGCAGCAGCGCAAGGACACCGCAGCAGTCCAACATCACACACTCTCCGACTATGGCTCTTACACTGGACGACACAAACGAACCGACCTCTTTTATCAGGGATTCTTTATTTCAATCACATCAAATGCAGACATTTTTGTTTTTGACACCACCACCGTTAGAGACGTTACGTTGTTTGTTAGCCGAGAGCTGAGCCAAAGAAAAAAAAAAGAAATCCCGGAGGGTGGCCAAGGATTTTTCTTACTTCAATTCGTCGTGTATTTATGCAAACCCAGAAAAAAGGGGAAAAAATTCATCATGTGAACACTGAGCACTGAGCAACCATCCCACACTGTGATTTCTTGTTAAAAAATAAAAACACACCGACCGCCACAGCAGGATTAAAGTCCTTTAACTCATTTTTTATTATTCTTCTGGCGAAAGAGTAGTCTTAAAGCCAAACAATTGACATACATCTGGTTTTGCTGGTTGCCTCTCTCCGAGGGCAGTGGTTCGCAGGGGCAATGATGGTCCCAGACCAGGGAAGATCTTGAATGCCATGTCAATGGTACGTTTCGGGCTTTTTCTAGAATAACAACGAAAGTCTGAGTTTAGTTGGATTATAATAAAAAGACGCAATAACTTACCAGCCTCACAAGTCTTGCAAGTCATTTTGTTTTTGTAATCAGTCTTATTAGGTGTTTTGTTTTTTTAACGGAAGGTACTTTGGTGAATCAGAGTTGAGTTGGTAAGTTTTAGTTAATTAATGATGAATGTTTTCAACTCACTTTATTTATAATATCAAGCCAACGTAAAAAGAGTGTACAGTGCGCAATATTCGTCAGATACGAATGATAACTGCCTGTTATGAAGTTTTGATAAGATTAAGCAAAAAGTGTTTTTAAGACAATCGAAAAAAACGTTATTTTTTCCGGTATGTGTCTGGGAGGGAATTCAGTGAAAAAGAATTAGTGTGGCTTTTTTCTTTAATTTAGATTAGATGTGATGATTAAACAAAACAAAATAGAATGAAATTAAATTTAGAATATTGAAATAATACAGTCTTTCCAGCTTATTTTCGTTTGGCATTTCAACATAAATGTCATGAATAGAAATGGACGACTGAACAACGCACATTTTGAACATTTTGTTATCCGTACTTCCTTAAAAACGACGCTGGCGGTCAATGGTGCCCCTCAAGAGCCGTGATTACTGATTTTTTCGTTCATCAATTGAGCAACTGATCTGCAGGAGCTGGGAATTCAATAAGATGGCGCAACTTGTCACACAGAAGCACAGATGAGTTAAAAGGGAGATGGGAAGCCAAGCTGTCAAAATGACAATGTCTACAAGCTGCGGTCAAAGTTTACTGCAAGAGTATGCGTGTTTTTACCAGTACTATCTCAGTAAACTTCGACATACCACCTGATTTTTGTTGCTGTTTTTTCTCATTTATTCACATACACGAGTAACGGTAAAATAAAATTTGCGGTATCCGGAGGGTAAAACGTAAGTCAGTTTCCGATCTCCTTTTGTCTCTGCACAGAAGTGCGTTTTTGCGCTGACGATAATTGACGTCGTTTTTGCACACCAATAGTTACGATTCGTAACCACAATTGTCGTATTTGCGGTCGGTGCTAATGTGACAAATCGTAACTATTTCTAACTATTCCGAATTCATCTCTAATAGGTGAGTTGAAAGTGTTGATGTGTCAAAGTGATTTTTTTTTGTTAAATGGCGTTTTTAATTGGTAGTCTGGAATCTAAAAAAACATTCTGGTTTTTAAATCAGAACGGAATTCTCTTCTTTTCAGAATCAAAATTGCCACTTTTTCCCAATCGAACGCTTTCAGAATGCTTTACTTCCAGATTGTCAATTAAAAACGCCATAAGAAAGTATTTGCCAATCTCAACCAATCTTTCCATTCATGCTCTCCATTGCATGGGCTATGTCCATCGCGACTTCAAACTGGAAAACATTCTGATCGATCGCTTTGGCCATATCATTCTCATTCTCTCCCTGGTCACAAACCCTTCCAATCGAATTGACTATGCTGCGATCCGCAAACATCTCTTTTTCGAGAATATCAAATAGGACTCACTGCGCCACCAAGTTCCACCCCATAAGCCGAATGTCAATGGATAGGATGATACTTTCAATTTCGGCGATATCGACCGCTTTCATGATCTCCGGAGTACCTACTCCAAGAGGCCATCCACGACGAATGTCAAGACAAACGATTTTTCGTGGAAGGACCTCAGATTCCTGAGTGAATTGAAGGACGAAGTCGGCAGTTTGAAGCGCGAGATCCAGAAGGAGCACAAAATGTGGTAAAAGGCCGAGCAGGAGGGATTGAACGAGAAATCTGAGGTAAGGTTTTTCGTCTCCAAATAGATCTCGTATAACGTTTATTGTATTCTTTAGGTCGTCGAACAAATTTCAAATGTTCATCGTTCGGAAGAATGCGTCTCTGAACTCCACCAAAAACTAACCCAGACTCAACAGAAGCACGACGTTCTCAGTTTGGAGCACAAGAAACTCCTTCGTGAACTCAACGAAGAGTGCGATAAGTCCTCAGAAGCCATCGATGCGGCTTCAGCTATCGAAATCAAGCTCAAAAACCTCGAAGACAACTACGAACGACTCAAGTAGGTATGCATTCACCATCACCGACAACCAGCTGACCAAAGTCGAGGCAATGCTGGAAGCCGAGCAGAAGCGCAATCAATCGCCGCAGGAGAAGATCGATGCGCTGTACAAGAGTGTCTGGGAGAAGAACGAAGCCATCAGTAAGCTGAGGAAGACAATTAACGAGGAACATGCGAACAAACTCGGCGCTGCCGCCGTAGGACGTATCAAAAATTTGAACGCGCGAATCCGATCATCTGAGGGTGAATCTGGAGCAAGTCAAAATGACTTAGCACAGATGATAGCACAGCAGAACCAGCTGATCGAACAGACAAATCAGTTGTTTGAGACACAATAAAAAGTCGAAGTCCTTATTATTATTATTGCTTTTATGTATTCTGTTTCTGTCGGCAATAAAAAAAATGTTTAATTAGTTTCAGAAAACAAAGACTTTCTCCATTTATTTATTTAAAAGCACGAACTAGATATTGAATTGATAGTTTTTCAGCGAATTTGGAAGCAGCAATTAGGAGAATATCAGGAGCTGGCTTACTTGGAACTTGTTCGTTAAATATTTCATTTTATTTTCTTGCTGTGTGTTCAAAATTAAATAAATACCTATATGTTCTTATTTCAATTGTCCTTAATAACTTACCATATCAAGATCATTGACAGCCATTTCTACCTACCTAAGATCATTCTTGAATTTTTGCAATAAATTTAGAACAAGCAAGTTTGGTAACCGCATGGTTTCACGTTGCGGACCCGTGAATCTGTCTTCAATAACTAGTGATGGGATCATTCGAATGATATAATCGATATATGGCAATCATTCGAGATCATTCGATTATTGAAATCATTCGAATGATTTCTCAAACCCTGCTACAACTACTACTCTTTAAAATTAAAATCTCAAATGAAAAAAAATCGAATGACGATTATTAGTATTCGAATGACCGTTATTATCATTCGAATGCAAATAATCGATTATTAGTATTTGAATGAAAAATCATTCGAATGAATAATCGATTAATCGAATGAAAAATCATTCGAATGAAAATAGTACTCGAATGAAAATAGTAATTGAATGAAAATAGTACTCGAATATAAAGAATCGATTATTAGTATTCGCATGATTATTTTAAGTTTTAATTCGAATGACGATTTTATTTCTAGTTGAGTTTGCAAATCTTTGGAATGGAATTTTGTTTATGAATTTTGGTTACTTTTTTAAAGGCAAACAAAAATATGGATTTTAATATTCTTTGCTTTTATTTTTTTTTTTTGTAATCATAGCTTTGGTCTGAAAACTATTATACTATATGTACATGATTGGTAAATATTTTTGCGAATTAGTGTTTAAGAAATGATTAGAATACGGAACATTGTTTATAGCTAAGAAGAATAACAGGCTATTTTTAAAAATGTTTCAAAATTGAAATTGGACAATAAACCCAGGTCGGTACCTACCATCTGAGAGGGTATTTTCTAAGGCATTGACGAATGACCGTCAATATTATTATAACTGTAAAATAGCTCATTGTGCACTGTAAACTTTAAATTTTTCACCATTTTCATTCGATTTTGAAATCGAATGATCATTCGATTATTCAAATCATTCGAATACTATTTTCTCGATTATTGAAATCATTCGATTATGCCCATCACTATCAATAACGTCTCTTGACTTATTTCTGTCGGGTTATAAGAAGTCGCAAGTCTGCGCCGATAAACCCGAAACGATTGACAAGTTGGAGAACAAAATTCTCCGCTTTATCGCCGATATACCCCAAAAATGTTGGAAAAAGTCTTCGAAAATTTTACCTCCACATTCGCAGCCAGCAGTGGCGGTCTTATACCAGAAAACCTAAATTCTAAATACTTATTTTTTCCGAATGCAAGAAGATTACACACAGAAAAAAAATCGTGTAAAATCAAAAATAACAATAATGATTCAACATGTTTTTGCTATGATTTTGCTCTAATGGCGTTTCGTGTTGATTTAAAATGATTTTCTTGTAAAACAAACGTAAATTCGTTTCGTTTTGAAATAACGTGATATCAGCTTAATTTGAAAAGATTATCGTATTGATATAACTCGTTGATTCCTGTTGAATCAAAATGACTACCCTTTTAAAATAATACGCATATCCTTTTGAATCATATAGATTTTAAAATTGAAATAACACGATGATCCCTGTTAATTCAAAATGATATTCACCTTTAACAAAATTAGAATTCGAATTGAATCAACATGGCTCTCATGTAAAAATAACATGATAGTTCCTTTTAAAATTATTACATATCCTCTTGAATCAAATTGATTTTAATATTGAAATAACACGAGGATCCCTGTTAAACCAAAATGATATTCATCTTAAAACAAATAAAAATTCGAATTGAATCAAAATGGCTCGCATGTCAAAATAACATGATAGTTCCTTTCAAAATAATTCCTTGTCGTATTAAAACAACTTGAATTTTCCTCGAAAAATCAATATGTTTTTATATTAAAGATGAGTTGGTGATCCTGTGAACAAACATACATACAGAAATACATAATGCAATTTATTTTATGTCATAAATCAATTCATTCTTTATTTTATTCTTTAAAAATATATAAAAATACATTAATTTCAAAAATATATTTTTCAATTTATTAATTTTTATTTGATTTCTTAAGCTAAACATGAACTTATTTAAATACATTTATTTCTTAAATATGTTTTTCCATTATTAATAGGAAATATATTTAAAGGCGGACTTGTGAATTCCTGAAATTCTTTCAACAACATTTCTTCTTTCAGTTTTCCCCACTTCATATGATTGAAAATGACTGCCAAAAAAGTTTAGTTCTATTTCAGGACATAAAACATACATTTTAGGGCCAATTCTATTGAAATAGAGAATGACGATATAATATTTTGTATTGATATTCATAAAAAATAAATCAAAACTGATTATGTTGTACTTATTTAGATATGTACTTACTTATTAAATAATATTTTGCCTCTGGCAAGTCAAATTTATCCAGCAGCTCGTCTAACTTTGTTTGACTTTGGTCCAACACTGGTACTGATGGCAAATTGAGAATAATATTTCCTTGGTCGTCCTGTTCATACGTTACTGGCTCACTTAAGATAGTGCGCCGCTCATCCCCGAACACAAAAACATTACTTTGTACATCCATAACAAATAATCTTTTAAACACTTCACTTCACTTTATTGAAACGAACTCTTCCGACCGAAAGCTTAAATGCGAATGCCACTGCCACCACACATGCAAGGTGTGGTTGAAAAGATAACGGACCTTTTTCTCTCGTTTGGCAAATCTTAATCAAAAATCAACACGATTTGATGCAGTATGAACACGACTCCCTCTTACTTCAACATGATTCCATTTTGTTTTAAAACGATTTAATGTAGATTGGCTACTAAACAGTTTTTGAGCTGAGACGAACAATCAAATAAACTCAAAGAAAAACAAAAATGCTAATGCAACCAGAGAAGGGGTTGCTGAAATGATAACGGATCTTTTTCGTCTGTCGGCAAATTTCAGCGTATTTCAACTCGACTCCGTTTTATTTCAACACGATTTACTTTTTTTTTAAACGATTTCATGTTGATTGAATACTAAAGAAACACTAATCTTTCGTGTTGATTTTACATTGGGTTTGTTTTATGTTTTAATCCGATTATTAACACGATCCCCTTTTATTTCAACACGATTTACTTTTTTTTTAAATCTGATTTCAAGTTAATTTTAAACGAAATAATTTAAAATCAACACTTAATTAATAATAATGACAGTTCAAAAAGCATTCATGTTAAAATAATCACTAAAAATATCAATTTAAAACGAAACCATTTCAAATCTAAATGAAAAAAAAAGTTGATTTAAAAACTGTGCACCATTGTAAAAACAATAATTTGTCGTGTTGATTTTACATTGGATTATTTTTCTGTGTGTATCAGTTCGCGGTCATGTCGGAACGTTTATGATATGACAGGGTATTCAGGGTCTCTTCTTTGAACATGGCAAATGCCGCTAATCCTTCTTTTCGGATGATGGTATTTTAACATAAAGGTTTCCTAGAATATAGGTACTGGTACACACGTGATTCGATATTTTCTTTTCGATCTTTCCAAATTCCAACTTTTCGGTATTGATCCTTATCTACACCTCGAATGGTTTGGTATTACACCTTCCATACTATTTGCTTTTCAATTAACTGTACCAAGAGTCAACGAAAATATTATCAACCATTTTTATTATTATCTGATGATGTTGTGTTTTATTTTACATATTGACGTAATGAAGTCACATGCTTTTCAAAAAAATAATTATTATTTCCCATACAGAATTGAACTTCAGTTCTTGGACTGGAGGCTATATCTTTGTTACTTTATTATCTGTGATCGTACTAATATTGCTTAAAGGGCTGAAGAAAAGCTCCAGCAAACGCCCTGTGGCAGTACAAGTACCGCCCCAGTACAATTAGCAATACGTTTAGGCATATTACACGCCTTGCTGAAGGGCAAGGTCTGTCTAACACCTCTTGCACCCTAGTGATCTTAGATGGTAAAAGATCATCTAGGACCTACTAGTTCCCACGAATTTGGGATGGACAGCCTCCACGATACTTCAACTATTTCATCATCGGAACTTCCCCACAGCAGCCAGCAGCGCCAGCATGCGGTAAGGGGTTTCGATGTTGAAGACATTTTCGTCCGTTTTGATTGACACCAGAAGCTTTGCTGCTGATCTCTGCCAACATGGACATTGTATCTGCTGATCCGCGCCACCAGAGGCATTATAACTCTCAATCGTTGTCACCAGGGGTATTAAACCTGTCGATCCGTGGCACAAGGGGCATTATACCTGCCGATCCTTGCCACTAGGAGAATCGTACCTTGCGATCCGCAGCCGCTTAGGGTATCGTCCCCAATCACCGCACGCCGCACCGAACCTTTTTTTGTCGAAATATATGTGAAAATGTACCAATAGCAACCAACGATCCTCCTCCAGGTAAAGCTCAGATCGCCTGGAAACTAAAAAGCACATCACAATTAATTTCTTAATGTTAAGGCCGAACTATATCGAAACACAAAGTACAAAAAAAGTACAAAGTTTGAGAGTATTCGGTCATAGTCAAGCTTTTGTTCACGCTCACTTTAAAAAAATGAGAAGGAGATATTCAGATATGCATTTGTAGAAGCAGTACAGCACATAATTTCAACTGTTTTGTACTCTTTGGCACTTTGTGTTCCGATGTATGTAGTTCAGCCTTTAGTTACATTGAGTTGAGAATTTTGCAAGAGACCAAGATCTTAATAATATCGCATTCCGCACTTATGGACAGTGGATACAAAATTACCTTAGGGGTCCATATAGTATTAAGGCAGAAAAGGACCCGTAGACGATCTTAAGGCTCTGTAATTGACGGAACACGGAAGACTGCTGTGTCTCAGGCCGAGATAATACATGGATTGGGAGCCGGATAAGTAAATAATTAAGTATGTAATTGAAGCAGTTGAGGGGATCTACATTCTTCAATACCGGACCAAAATACATCAGACTGCAACAGACTTTCGTTGGAACATACTTTACGGATGAATTGATTCATGCTACTAACCAATCTATCGTCTGACGAAGTGAGGCTGTCTTAATTGGTTTTCGAATGAACTGTTCCTTGCCAGTGGATTTTTTTTTTTCGTTATTGTCATTATACAGTCAATAGAAGTTTTCAATCCAAATCGAAGTCGTCTTTTATTTCACACACAAACTGAATCCATTGCTGGAGGCAGCGTTGTGTAAGATGTGCTTTCATCGAAAATACTCAAATACTATACTCTCAAAGCTTAGCATTAATGTCATCTAAACTGATTAAAATGTTATATTCTTGACTCTGTATCATCGTCCCTAGCCGTTTCGTGTGCGGATATAGGACAAGTTCACCCTTGATGCGAAAATTAACTGTTTCTTAAACCTAGAATATTTGCTGAATGAGCTCTCGCCCGGTCCTAGATGACCTCTCCCATGCACGATGCACCTCTTGAACACAGGAATGCTAACCCTTTGAACATCACTTGCTAATGAAGGAATTAGAAATAAACAATGATCTTGATTCCAAAAACGCACTTACACATTTTATTGTGCTGAATTCTAAACAAAACATGAGATACAAAAATGTAGAAAATTTGTTGGTTACATTAAAAAACTGCTGAAAGAAAGGAACACAGTTGTTCTCTTTTTTATTCAAATGTAAGTGAAAGTGAACCTCAGATGGCCTTTCATATTTTTCCTTATTAAACTAAAGCCCCGGATGCATTTTAAAATTACCATCAGCCGTGCCCAAGCACAAACCAAAAAAAAATCCCTTCTTTTGGCTGGTGGCCGAGTCGAGTAAGGGGTTGACAATATTTGAATCTCTGGCAACCCCCTTCTGTTATTTCATTTTTCTGTATAACTTTTTCGCTCTTAAAAGTTCACAGGGGTTTTGTTTTTTTTTTCCTCTTAATTGAAAATTTTCCCGGAGTTTCCGTTATGTCTCAGGTGTTTAGTGAGTCTTAGTCTAAGCCTTTCGCGAGGAGCTATTTTCTAGCATATGGACGCTCTGAACCCGTCCATAGTTGGGTGTTACTGTTGGGAATGTGTGCGTGTGTTTACTTACAAATATGCAACAACACAACCCGCAAAATGAATCTCATCGAAGTGATGTAAAATGTTTTTAAAGAATTTCGAAGGAGAAGGAGGTGGTGGCCATCGCAATTAAAATTACTTCAAGAATGCGTGTGCAAAGAGAACAAAACTTTATAGCTCCGCTCCGATTAAGGAAGAAAACGCAAGGCTTAGAACTTAATGAAGAAATTCCCTTGAGGGTTTAAGACAGCTCGACGCACAGAGAAAAACAAGAATATCCAAGAAAGCTTCCCCCGAAGGAAAACAAATTAAAGAAAAATAATACCAGAGAAGCATACGTTTTGCTATTTTGCAAATAAAAGGACATAAATCTTTCCGAGGCCCGACCGGGACGAAATCACACCACAATTAAGGAGTTTTCTTTTCAAACAAAAGAAGGACTAAAAAAACACAAGAATGGAGATATTTACGAGGCTCATATGGTGAAAAAGGAGCTGTTGCTAATTGAAGTGATGGCAAAGTAGAGGTAGGGTGTGGATCAGTATAGACTATAGAGATAGCAGAGCTATCCGTTTCGGGTATTAGAGGAATGCTGGAAGGAACAGGAGCTAGAGCTTGGATCCTTTTCTCTGTGGCTTTCGTATATCATTCGAAAAGAAAGGTACCAGATGAAGATGGGTATAGGACTGTCGGCATCGTTGGTCGGTCGTGCGTCGGTATGATAGTGAGAAAATGTAGATGGAGATGGGCTGCAAAGACATCAGAGAATGATGCAATTTATCAAAAGGACTTACTCGTTGTTCTTGTTGTAGAAAATTCCTTCTCGTCCAAGACCTTTTCTCTTTCTCTATCTACTAGTTATAGTTTCTTTGAGTAGAAGTTTAATATTGTTTTAATTGCTTCAAAGAAACTTGGGTAAAGAATTTTGTTTACGATGGAGTTCCTTTTCTTCGGATCGATTTTCAACTTGGCGTGAATTTAATTTGAGTAATTTTTGTTACAAAAGTCGTAGAAACAATATTTAGAAAAATATATAAGGAAGACAATTCAAGACAAGGTAGACGTAACAGCCATCCAAGAAACGGGTATTAATGAGGCAGAATGGGTTGAGTTGCAATTGAGTGGCTGCAATTCAAAAGATCCTAGGAAGTAAGGTGTGTTCACATTACACTAATCCGCCAATACGGCAGAAGTCCTTCCACCTGAGTTATACGGTCTTCAGTCTACAGTGCTTGATTGAATCTTCGTCTCCATTCTCCATTTATGCAAATGGAACAAAATCAACTCAAATTATTTTTCTCTCGAAGCAGCCCAAAGCGTTTTTATCGGATGTTGTCATGGTCTGCAAGGCCTCTGCACCACACGTTAGGACCAGGATGGTAAGAGTTTTGTACAATGACACTCTACTTGCTCGAGAGAGGACTAAACTATTTAATTGCCTTCTAGGCCTCGGCCACGCAGTAAGCGGGCGAGCGGCTGAGCGGAAAAAAAAATAAAACATATGAAATCACATAGAAGCGGCCACGTTATGAGCGAGCGGCGAAACAAAATCCTGAGCGGCTAAGCGGCGCCGCTCAGCAACCAAACCTGTTTTAATTTTTAGTAATGTTCTGAGCGGCAAGTATTGAATATTAACGAAAAAATATGTAGGTATATGCTAATATTAATTAATCTACTGTCGCATTATCTACTGTATTAAATAAAAAACTTTCTCATTGTGAAAACATAGTTACTATAGCAGGGTGGCGTACGAATGGTCGACAAAAAAAAATGTCGACTAGCCAACTGAAAACTTTACAGACTGTTAAAATGTCGACTGAAGTTTGATCGACCAAAAAAAAATTTGCCAATTTAAATGTCGACTATAAAAAATGTCGACTGAAAAGTTGTCGGTTAAATTGTCGACTATTGTAAAGAAAAAAAAAAAACAAGAAAATATCTCTTTAATATTTTGAATTCAATACATGGGTTCATGAAAAAATAAAAATTCATAATTTCGTTAAACAAAACCTTATACATACTCATACACAAACCTTTTTTCATTGCAACATTAACAGTTAACCGAGAGTGAAAAAAAATCAATTATTGGACAAACTGGAAGTAAGGGGAGACATCCAAAAGATTATTTTGGAAAAACTTAAATCTAATGAACAAATTTGAAAAAAGTTATAAATCTCTATCTCTATATAATATAGAAATGGAAGTGTGTTTGTTTGTTTGTTTGTTTGTTTGTTTGTTTGTTTGTTTGTTTGTTTGTTTGTGTGTATGTCTCTTAAAGACTCCGAAAAGGCCCAACAGATATTTGTGAAATTTGTATGGTTCATACTGTTACATTCAGTGATGATTTCTGTGAAAAAAAAATTGGAAAAACCTCATGGAAGAGTGGGAAAACTGGAAAAAACCAAACAAAGGTCGGAAATTAGATATTTTTTGCTTGGAATTTTTTGGTTCAAAATGGGTTTTCGAATGGAAAAATAGAAAGTTCTTGATGAAAAACTCGGAAAACTCATTGGTTTACAAAGGGAAACTGGAAAATTTGTGATGGGGATCTGGAAAGCAAGAAAAAGTAAACAAAAAATTGGAAAAATGGAAAATTTGAAATGCAAAAAAAAATTGGCTAAACAAAAATCTCAAAAACACTCTTTCATATGAAATGCATTAGTTGTGGTAAAATGAGTGGCAAAATGGAAAACTCCAGAAGAGCAAGAAAATCCCAAGTCAAATTTTGAATGGGTTTTAAACAATGGGTAAATAGAGAATTCGTGATTTTGGTATTTTTTTTTTTTTTTTTGAAACACTGATATTTTTAATGTAAAAAAATTATTTTGCTGTATTGCTCCATAACAGTAACTCTCAGAGCAATCATAAAAAATCATTTTTCCATTCAATATCATGGTCAATGTGTTTTATACGCAACAATTAGGGTCGGAGAACTCGAAATGTTTACACAACAGCAACATGAGGAGCAAATCCGTGCACTGCAGGCAACGGGGCGTATACTTACCATTTTTTTTTGTTTTTTTGATATCGCTTATTTGTTTAAAGACGGATCCATACATACGAATTAACAAAAAACAATGCAAACGATAGAGGAAGAGGGTTATCGATTATCGATTGGGGCACTACGAAGTCTGCAGGGTCAGCTAGTGTAACAATAAATGTACATACCTTAAAGTTAAAGCCAATCTCTGCTCTGGAGAAATAGCAATTCTTTGTTTTATTAATCTAGGACGCACTTTTTCAAGCAGCAAATCAAAAGATTCGATAGACATAATACGTAGATATTGCCAGAATCTATCTGGAAATTTTCGTAGATTCAAAAATAAATGACTAAATTCTCCAAACTCCGATCTTAATTGGTTAATCGGATGAACACAAAATCGTCTTCTTTTTTTATACGTTTGAGTAATTTGTACACATACAAACGATTTTAAGACAGTAAAATACGGCAAACTGTTCTTGACAACGGCATTTTAACTACTAATCGCTCAAAAGCAGTCGCTCAGTGCCTGGCCATACGTCGCTTAGAGCTGCCGCTCAGCCACTAGCCGCTCAGCCGCTCGCCCGCTTACTGCGTGGCCGAGGCCTAAGTCCAAAGAAGCAGCGATTGGCAAGAGTGATTCTTCGTACGATTTCAGCGCTCGTGTTGTTGTCTGAGTTTATAGCGGATCCTAGATAGACAAAGTCCTTTACAACCTCGAAGTTAAATGTGTCTCTGTCTATGCTTACGTCGACGTTGGTTCATTCGTTGTCCATTATAATTGTTGACAGCATTAACTTGGTCTTGCCCTCGTTAACCGCTAGACCCATCTTCCTGGCCTCCGTGTCAAAACTAACGAACGTTCCACTGGACATCACGCTGTGTTCTTCCAACTGTGTCAATGTCGTCTGCGTATCCTAGTACTTGGACGGACTTTTGAAAGATTGTGCCTCTGGAGTTTTTCAAAATCTTCTCAAGAATGATGTAGAAAGAAATCGCATGACAGCGCATCACCTTGTCTAAGACCTTATTTGACATCAGATGCATTCGTTAGGTTTTTTCCGACCATGATGGAACAGCGTGAGTTTTCCATTGTCGTCTTACGCAGACGGTCGAGTTTTTCTGGGATGCCAAAACTAGACATTGCTCTATATAGTTGGTCGCTATAGACGCTGTCATACGCGGCCTTGAAATCGATGAAAAGGTGGTAGTTATCGATTTGAAGTTCCTGGTCTGAAGCCACACTGATAAGGACCTTTGCTTTGAACAGTTCGGTGACTGGGCCGTCTGCTCCAGCGAGGTTGTTCGACTTAAGTTTAGATATCGCTTTCTTCACTTCAATTGGCGGAATTTTGTCTCTACAGGCTTCGGTTCGGGGTAGTTTGTTTTACCTTTTTGTTAAACTTTCTATCCGCGTTCCTCCTTTGCTCCTCCCTACTTTCTGTTCGTAGAGGTCGCGAGCGGCTAGTGTCCTTCTTTGCAGCGCTGCTTTATATTTCTCTTGTTAAGCTGCATGTGCTCACCGGAACTCACCGTCAAACCAGGGGTTTTTATGTGGTGGCCGTGTAAACCCTACCACTTCATAGTTGGCATCTCTGATGGATGATTGGCAGTGCTGCCACTGGTTCTCTACAATTTGTGCTGGCAGCAAAGGACTTTTAAGAAACGATCGAAAAAGGATCTAGCTATTGCAATCTCTTGCGATTGTAGCCGTTTGACATTGAATTTTCTCTTAGCATTTTCATGTATTGGCTTTCATCGGCTACAACAAGGTGGTGGTCCGAGTCAATGTTGGCACCTCGGAATTTGCAGAAATCTTGCATGCTAGAGAAATGTCGTGCGTCGATCGCAATGTGATCAATCTGGTTGACGGTTGATTGATCAGGAGATTTCCATGTCTCCTTGCGGATATTGAGATGTGAGAATCGCGTATTCCTACTTGTTACCATTGCGTCCCGCCCCACAGTGAAGTCGATTAGCCTGAATGGTGGTGTCGTGTAGGCTATGTCATCCGATTATTCCACCGAAGACTTCTTCTCTACCCAGCTTAGCATTAAAATTTCATAGCTAGGCATTGCTCGTATAGTTCTTGTCGAGGAGCTCGTAGAACCTGATTTTGGTATCTTCATGCTTTTCCTCATTGTGGGCGTGAGCACAGATGAGGCTTACATTGGTGAATTAAGTCTTGATGCGGATTGTCATGATGCGCTCATTCACTGAGTTAAAACTCAAGACCTTCCTCCTGAGTCAAGTCCCAACTAAGAATCCACATCCATAATGGATGTCACAGTTCTTCATTTTTCGTAGGACCGGACCATCCCATTGCATTTCTGGGATGGCGGTTATAGCAACCTAAGGTTCCAAGTACCGAAATTCGTTGTTCTTAAATAGTTTCTTCCGTCCGTATCCGAGGCTTGTTTGATAATTCGGAACTATCTCTTCTTAATGTGGCCGGGCAGTTACCCCGACCCACGATCCCCAAACAGGTCTTTAGTTTAACTCCAAGACAGGAAGCTGTCCAAACCCCTCCTTGTAGGACCATCCCATTGCAATATGTCGAAGTAGCCCTATAAGGTGTTCAATTAGTAGTTCATCATGATTTTAACTGTATAGTATATGCCACTATGGATTCCATCTGGGGATTTCTTTCGCTGCCATCTTTGCTGCCACCAACAACTTCCCAGAACGTTTTAGAACGCAATCTTCGGTTGAGGTACTAGGCACCCGATGTTCACCGCAGGATGGTGAAGAGTAATAGTTTATATGCAGGGGATGCTGTGGACTCTTGAATGCACTGTGTGACTGTGTCTACCCTTCGAACTTCGGACTTGGTCGACTAGTATGTTTAAATTCGAGAGTCGCAGGGATTTTTTCGTTAACCTTTGAACGGAACTTATATTGAATACAATGTTTCTTCTGAAATCATGTACAAGTGCAGTGCACTCTAATTATGTTGTATATTGTTTCTGTTCGATTTTCGAGAATTTTAATGTCAAACTATGAGGAGAATATTTACTAAACTTGCTTAGTGTTGAATTACAATCAGATCAGCTTGGAAACTTTTATTCTTTTTCAATTCCTTCATCAGAACCAACGCATTTGAAAACCCATTTCAGGTTAATAAATCTTCGATATCCGTTAGAACCCACTCTAACAACGTCATTCCATTAACTTAAAATACCATCAATGAACCCAACATGGCAACTTCCAACATATAAATTGTCCAATTGGGATTGTAAATGTCTTCAATGGTCAACAATTCAAAAGCATCCCAAACACAAACAAACAACACACATATAATATAAATCCAAATGCCAACCAAACATTCGACAAAAGTCCACACTAATAAGAACGAACAAACAAACAAAAAACTGTTAAATGAAACATCGAGCATTGGACATCCTCTCTAGCAAGCAAGTCGAAGAGGTCCTGTTTCTAGTTCTGTTCTGGTGTGTATGTTGTTTTGATATAATAATGGAGTTCCTTAATAAGGAAATGACGCAAGGTGTCCTTATATTATATTCAATATAAACATACAAGGATACTCATAGTCATAGCAGAGACATATCTGCGTGTTCTGAGCTGCCATTAAATGTCGTTTTC
The DNA here is from genome assembly GCA_943590905.1 of Sphaerophoria taeniata. Classification (NCBI taxonomy): domain Eukaryota; kingdom Metazoa; phylum Arthropoda; class Insecta; order Diptera; family Syrphidae; genus Sphaerophoria; species Sphaerophoria taeniata. The sequence goes on from OX016540.1 coordinate 270,779,452, forward strand.
ATTAGTGATTATTATCCCCTGAGGAGCAATCTTTGGTTTTCAAATTAGGTGGACGACATAAGGATCGGGGTGATAGCAGCAGAATCATAGCCATTCAACCATGTAGAGGCAAGAACACGTTACGTATTGTCTGTATCCGTTTGGCGAGCACCAAGCATCGATGTTACCTCCGCACCAAACCACACAGGAGGTGTAATTTATGAGAAACTGTTTGAATGGAAGACCTTACAAAACATAATGGAGCCATTTCTGTGAACAGGAACCGGATATAGAAACACGGTGGTTATTGTAAGTCGTGTGTAATGAGGACCAGTCAGAGCATACAACTAATGATGTTGGATTGGAATTGGACAAAGTATTGATTTCATTGATTTTAAAGAACTTTATGAAGCTCAGTGGTTGTTTAACAATGTTGGAGACGTCATTACATTAACAAAATGACAAAGAAAATTGTACTTTTTATTTTTCGGTCGTAATTCTCGTCCTAGAGATAAACGATAACAAGTTTAGTGCACAAATTTGAGTCTTCATATTCGTTGGATGATGTTGCATTGTCAATAAGACAAGTTGTTGGTCGAAGAGTCAAAGACAATTAAAAACACTTGCACTAAAATGAGTGCTGTGGTTTTCAAAGTTGCTGTGTCAAACTGTACTTTGGCGTTTGGAATATTCTTGCTGTTGGGAAAGCGAAAAACATAATGGTTCTTGTATGGATTACCGTTCACCGAATACTTTCACTTTATCGATTTTGACTGAATTCATTTGAGTTTAAAGTGATAGATATTGTATTAGAACTGATGTCACCAGTTTACCTCCAATCGGAGTAGGTACATCACACGGAAATTCCTATAACACAAACTTCAGGTTGCAATACATGCATTGAAAATCACTTTGATCGACTGCCAAGTAATGGAGAGGCTAGACACGATAAACAAGCAGGCAACGACAGTTAACCCGACACTTTCATATCGCCCGCACATCGCGCCTCCGAGAAACGAAAGGAAAACAGTGGAAGGTGAAAAACAGCTAACCATTCCACTCTCCTCAGGCAACGATAGCACTTTATATCTAAATTACATGCATACTGAGTAGAGTCATTTGTCACTATCGAACTCGCCTCCTCTCCGAATAAAATGAAAGCTATTTGAGTCTTTGGCTTTCCAATCTTTTCTTCAGCGACACCCTTACCTAGTTTCTGTAATGCAATGTTTAAGGACATGTAACCACACAAATGTGACATATCTCTTCGTTCTTGGTTTACTTTTGGAGCCTTCGTATCTTTGACAGTTTGCAATTTCCGTTTTAGTTCCTCATGCAAGATATAAGATATACCTACGTCCTACATATAGTACCTCAGTTACTAGGAAGAACCAAGGGATGTTAGTAAGAGATACTGTTGTAAGTCGTTACACTGCAAAAGCAGAAAAAACGACCCTTACGAATTCCTTGCCCACTTTCTCTCAATCGATGTAGTAAATATGAAATGGAAAAAACATATGTGGATTTGTTTTCCAGGACCAAAAACTGCCAACGACTTTAATATTGTTGTAAAAAAGTCTTTATGCTGAGTGGAGCGCATAAGCGATGACTCTGCGGCATAATTGAGGTTCAATGTCGTTTAATGTGGTCATTCGTTAGCTCTTGAATTGATCTTATCTTATTGTAGTACATTTTTTTGTTTTCCCAAAAGAGAAATCCAACGGTTTCAAGTCACTCGTTAGTGGCGGCTTACTATTAAAGTCACGTGAAACAGGACGGCCGGCCATTGCATTTTTCACGCAAACGAGCCTTTGTTTCGTCGGCTGTGGGGCAAGTGGCATCACATATCGTCTTGGTCAATATTCTCAAAATCTTGCCACAAAAACTCTGTTACCATATCGGAATAGCGAACACTATTCCAGTACCTGCTTGGCCAACATCATTTTGAAAGGAGTAGGTACGGCTCGATGATGCCACCAGCCAGCAGCGCCAGCTTATAAACTGCATCAATCAGTCACTCTTCGTAAATGCTTCGGTTTTTCCAGTCACTTGGTCTTGTGGATTCTAATTTACCTAAATGCCCAAATTGTGGACAATTATACAGTGTTCCACGAAAGTCATGGTACATCATAGATTTTGAGTCATCATGCTTAAAATATTCCACACTAAGACCCCATTTAGACGATCTGAAACTGATGAAATTTCCGCCAGTTCTCAGTTTTCTTAATAAATTTCAATTCCTCACAAGTAAAATGAAAGCTCAACTGAACGTCGAACTGACGTCTTAATAAAATAAATAAATAGAGTGGCGCGACAGCTCTTGAAGAGCTAAGGCCCAAGTGCCTTACACTCTGTGAGTGCGTGTGAAGAGTTGAAGGGGTCATATACAATTTAACGCCGATTCCGAAGGGCAAAGTTGAGAAGCACTTTTTCATGAAAAATTGATACTTTTGGAAGTTTTGTCAGTTCTTCGCAAGAGGCAGTACCCGTGAAAGATGAAATAAAAACTTTATGGACACGAGCAGGATTCAAATCAATGCGTACTGCGTAGCAGCCAACGCGCATACCACTAGGCAACGGGCAGCTGCTAAATACAAAATATTTTTTAACTGAAGTGAAAACTGAACTGAGAACTGAACTGATAATTGATCGTTTAATTTGTCAACTCAATTCAGCAGATTAACAATTCTGTCTTCCACAAAAGTCATGGTACAACAACAACTATACTTACATACTTAAGTTTTCGTTACAGTCCTGGGTGTACTTGGGCCTCAACCAACAAACTTTTTCGAGGCTTGTTGTTCCTTCGCAACTAGTTTTCTTTATGTGATTGGGAAGTCGCCCCAAAGCACGACCACCAACCTGGAGGACCAGGTCGTTATTTTAACTGCAAGGGGTAAGAGCCGGATAAATCGCTCCTTATCGGCCTGAGCTCCAAATGTTTCGAAGTAGCCCGTATAAGATGTTCACTGAGTAGTTCAGCCTAACTGGAACTGCAGTGGCGGATTTACGGTGGGGGGGGGGGGGGGGGGTAAATGATCGAAAATGCTTGAAAGTATAGAAATTAGAAAAGAAAAGCAAAGGCAAACAGGAGATCAGAAATTGATCAACTTACTCTTTCGAAAATATTTCACATGATGTTTGATATGAACATCCGCAAATTTCTCGTGTTAAAAAATCCTAGGTAAAGAAAGAGCTCCTAAGAGAACCGTTTGACAGTACGAGAAAGCCGTTCTATGCTTCCTCGTTTAATTTCTTTAATTCTTCTGGGAATGAGAACTTATATCCCGAATTGGGTAAAAAGCATCAGACCTAAAGAAAACGCATGCGCATGGTTTGATATGAGCTGTAAAGAGGTTATCAGGTTTAAAGAGGTAAGTTTCTGTGGTTATAAAGCCAAAACAGTACTGAGGAAAACCGGAAGAAATTAAAACAAGCCAGGAAGGCCTGCAATATCCATATTCGACGGACCAAATTTTTACATGACCAAAAACTAAGACAAGAAATACTGCAATGTCCCAAAGGCAGTAAACCTTTTTGGTCATTTGTGAAAAAACATGAAGAATTCTTCTTCTTCCTCGGTCCCAACGCTGGTTGATGATGATACTCCAGTCGTTGGCTCTCTCGCGAAAGCTAACCTTTTTGCTAGGTAGTTCGCCTCCAACTCTTTACTGCCAGAGAATGTCATGACTCCCCCAGTTCTCGAGCGCGTCAATGATTCATGGGACAAATCTTCTTTCGCACTCGTGCTGTAGCGAGGTTCCTAAAAGATCTTAACATACATAAATCCGCTGGCGTGGATGGTATCCCCGCTGTTGTTCTGAAGAGGTGTTCTTCAACGCTGGCAAAACTCTTGCGTAACCTTTCCATCTATCATATTCTTCTGGGCTCGTTCCGAGTAGTTGGAAAACAGGAAAAGGCGAACCCTCTTCTCCCTCCAATTATCGTCCGATTTCACTTACGTCCCTTCTTTCTAAGGTCATGGAAACGCTAATAAATTATCAGCTTTCTTGAAGAACGAAAGCTTCTTAATGACCGACAGTACGGCTTTCGCAGCAACAGGTCCACTGGTGATTTGATGGCATATCTCACCGAACAGTGGAACAAATCTTTACATCGCTTTGGAGGAAGTAAGATTGTTGCACTTGATATTTCAAAGCCATTTGATAGAGTTTGGCACTAGGCTCTCTTATCGAAAATGAGTGCTTTCGGTATTGATGAACTCCTTCTTCTTTGGATTAGAAACTATCTTTCGAACCGTTCTATACAAGTTGAATTGGACGGGTTCAAGTCTGAAACCCACAAAATAAATGCTGGTTTGCCCCCAGGGCTCCGTTTTATCTCCGGACCTCTTTCTCATTTTCATAAATGATCTCTTGTCTGTAACTTCTAATCCAATTCATAGTTTCGCTGACGATAGTACCCTTAGCTTTTCATATTCGTTCCAAGACGGTTTTATTCAAATAGTTCTACAATAACTAGAAATATGAACTCATATAAAGGTAATTCCTGAGACTAAAACGGCCCATACACATATAAATTCCATAAACTAGATTTACACTGTTTTTTCAATCGAACCCCCCGCACCCTCCCCCCCCCCCCAGATTTAAATTCTAAATCCGCCGCTGCTCCCCGCCCCTTTGGTTAGCTATCACCAACAGCCTTCCATAGGGGTTTTCACCCTATTTCCAGCGGAGGAACTAGACACCCGGTGGTCACCAAGTGAAGGTGAGTAGGACTTGGTAGACAGAGGTTGTTGGGGACGCTTGGATCCTCATCAGTGCACTGTTATCTACCATTTGACGCACCAACAACAACAACTATGCAACCGTAAATTTTTTGAATCGTTTTCGCATAAAAATGCGAGGAAAGGGGTTTATTGTAGATCATGCACTTGGTCCTTGATCTTCATTAAAATCAATACTCCGAAATATCACAAATTATTTCTTGAAGCCGTTGCACCATTCAAAACGTTATTGAGCGCTTTAAAAACGTACACGGCGTGGAAACTAAGCGTCCGTCCATAAAAGCTTACTTCTCGGGATAAAAGAAAAAACAAGCACTTGGTAGCCCAAGATCCATTCTTAAGTGCGAGCAAGATAAGTGAGGAGCTTGAAAAGTACAATGAAAAAATAGTTTATCCTGAATCTGTGCGACGTGGCATCGTTGAAGCTGGGTTTAAGTCTCGTTTTCCTAAGAGGAAGCCGTTAATCAGTGAGTACGTAAATGAGACTCCTGACTTCTGGCGCAAGGTAATTTTTTCAGACGAATCGAAGTACCTACAGTGTGTTTGCCTCAGATGGTCGCGTTAAAGTATGGAAAGTGACGGGTTTAAGACAATAAAACACGGTGGTGGAGGTGTAATGGTATGGGGCTGTATGGATGCATATGGCGTCGGAAACCTTTTTTTAATAGAAAATACCATGGACCAACATATTTGACTTAATATTCTCACAGAGAATTTAAAGGCTAGTGCGAGAAAACTGAGTCTTTTAAATAATTACTACTTTAAGCAAGATAGCGATCCCAAACATACTGCCCAAAAAGTGTTTATGTGACTGATTTACGGCACTCCCCACCTATTAGTGACCACTCGCCCAAAGCCCGTACGCCGTACTTGAACCCGATAGAGAATTTGTGCGATTTTCTTGAAAAAAATCTGAGCAAGCAGACGCCACTGATAATTATTGTCTGAAAGCAGACGCCCTGTTTAAATCCCAGCCCAGTGAATGAATTTCACAGTCTGTTTAAACTTACGAGAGGACCTTCCCTAGTACAATGTATAACTAACTAAGCAAGTGTTCATCAAGTGTTCGAAGAGTCCGGTTGTGTAGTGCTTTGTCTCTTGTTCTAGTGTTTATTTTTATGTCCCGTATAAAATAGAGATTAGCTGTTTGAATTCCAGGGTCGGATCGATTCACGCTGTCATTAAGGCATAACACTGACAGTGGCGCTAAATCGTAAAGATTTCTGATATTCAATTCAGTGACTCTTTTAGATCTTGTCTGTTTTGGTCTTTTATTTTTTTTAACTTGTAATGATCGATAATTTCAGAGTCGATTATTGCAATATTCGTGGGCTAAGAATTAATTTTCTTGCTGTGTACATCCACACTGTGTTTTGGCACTGAGTGAAACCCAAGTAGGTGAGAATACCGACCCTACTGAATTTCTTATTCATGGGTATTGCTTAGTGCCTTTATTCCTCTCCCACCATGGTCTCGCCGTCTACATTAGGGATGATGTCACTTATCAATTCCTTCCACAATATGGACATTGCTCCGACCCTTTTTTCAATCTTATGTGGTTCAAGTTCACCATAAATAAGCACATCATCCACTATTGTTTCCTCTATCGAAGCCCAAATTTGGACAGAGCTTCAACTTCTCGCGAATTTGACGCTCTGTCTGACTCCATCTAAAGAATTGTATCCTTATATCCTCACACCGAAATCAAAGGGCACGGTAGTGCCCAGCCAAGTTCTAGCACTACTCCCTTTTTACAGGATCGAACTCAAACACATTTTTAACCCTCCATAACTTTTGAACCCATGGAGTTAGAAGCTTTAAATTTGAATTACGTATTAAATTCATAGGCACAAAGGCCCTGTAAAAAAAGTAATTTTGTAGAACCACTACTTCCTGAGATATTGGCCAGTAAAAATCTAAAAAACCGTAATTGACTGACTGACTCACTGACTGACTGACTGATCATCAAAATTATGAAGCACTTCTAACAATAGCAGAATCTTGAAATTTGGTACAATGGCAGGTTTTCAGCTGTATACAAAGGAAAAAATCGAAAATTTCAATTTTCTCATTCAGGGGGCGTGGTATCCGCCCACTTTCTAAAACTGGTCGTAGGATCTTGAAATTCGGAAGTCTAATGGGTTTTGGTTGAATATAAGGAAAAATATAAGTAAAATACTTTAGTTTCATTTAGGGGCGTGGTTTCCGCCCACTATCTTAAAACGGTCGTAGGATGTGGAAATTTAGAATTCTTGTAAGGTTTTGGTTCAATAACATGAAAAAAATGAGAAAAAATATCTATTTCCATTTAGGGGCGTGGTATCCGCCCTCTTTGTTAAAATGTTCGAAAACGTTTAAATTCGAAATTCTGATAGGGTTTCGGTTGAGTAAAAGAGAAAATAGGTGTATGTACAAAATTGGAGTTTCATTACAGGGGCGTGGCTGCCACCCACTTTCTTTAAATGGTCATAGGTTGAAATATAGAATTCTGGTTTGTTTAACTTCATAAAACTCCATGATTAACTTTCCTTAGTGGTTTCACAATGGACACTTGATATCTAAATGTGACATCTAGACAGCCACTCTTACCTAACCTAGCTATTATTTATTTATAAATTGGCAGCGAAATTATATTGTTAGTTTGAAAATTGCTAGCTTATTAAGTTATTTCGAAGTTCATGCTTTCACAAAGAAAAAAAAACACTTTGCAAAAAGATGTGAGATCAGAACAAAAACATAAAATGTAAAAATAGAGCCAACTTCTCTTATGTGCGAACAGCACTTTGTAAAAAGTTAGCCACCAAAAGTAATAAGATCTAAAAGAACGCCAAGTTCTTACATGTAAAAGTGTTATATTGAATATTTTAAATCATAGAAGATAATACAACAATATTAAAAGAAAATAGAAAATAGTTGGTCTTTTGAAGCGTGATTAATAACATTTTAAAACTTGAACAGTGAACTTGTAAATTTTCATCCAAACTATTTTCTATTTTCTTTTAATATTGTTGTATTATCTTCTATGATTTAAAATATTCAATATAACACTTTTACATGTAAGAACTTGGCGTTCTTTTAGATCTTATTACTTTTGGTGGCTAACTTTTTACAAAGTGCTGTTCGCACATAAGAGAAGTTGGCTCTTTTTTTACATTTTATGTTTTTGTTCTGATCGTTATTACGGGCGATTTCAATGTACACAATTCTTCGTGGCTTCTCCATTCGGGCCAGACAACACCCGAAAGAATGTGTGCTGAAATCTTTGCTGAAGTTAACCACCTTACTCAGCTTGTCACTGAGCCCACTCGAATATCGGATATTGATGGCCAAGCGGAAAATACTCTTGACTTGTTCCTTACGTCTGACCCTGATAAATACACTATCATTGTATTAACGCCTCTAGGCAGATCAGACCATAGTATAATATCTGCAAATTTGTCGTGCCAAACTAATCCAGTTAAAGAAAGATCTCCGAAGAGAACCGTATGGCAATACGAGAAAGCCAACTGGGACGGTCTCAATAACTTCTTCCGGATCTTTAACTGGTCACTATGCTTTCTCGATAGTGACGTAGACGCCAGCGCAGATATGATTACTAATATGATTATCTTGGGAATGAAAACTTTTATCCCGAATAGAGTTAAAAGCATCAAACCTAAGGAAAAATCATGGTTTGATTCAAGCTGTAAAGAGGTTATCAGGGAAAAAGAAGTAAAGTTCCGGTGTTATAGAGCCAACCCAACTGAGGAAAACCGGAACAAGTTTAAACAAGCCAGGAAGGCCTGCAATGCCCATATTCGATGAACTAAGTTTTTGCATGACCAAAAATTAAGGCAAAAAATACTGCAATGTCCCAAAGGCAGTAAGAATTTTTGGTCTTTTGTGAAAAATATGAAGAATTCTTCTTCTTCCTCGGTCCCAACGCTGGTTGATGATGATACTCCAGTCGTTGGCTCTCTCGCGAAAGCTAACCTTTTTGCTAGGTAGTTCGCCTCCAACTCTTTACTGCCAGAGAATGTCATGACTCCCCCAGTTCTCGAGCGCGTCAATGATTCATGGGACAAATCTTCTTTCGCACTCGTGCTGTAGCGAGGTTCCTAAAAGATCTTAACATACATAAATCCGCTGGCGTGGATGGTATCCCCGCTGTTGTTCTGAAGAGGTGTTCTTCAACGCTGGCAAAACTCTTGCGTAACCTTTCCATCTATCATATTCTTCTGGGCTCGTTCCGAGTAGTTGGAAAACAGGAAAAGGCGAACCCTCTTCTCCCTCCAATTATCGTCCGATTTCACTTACGTCCCTTCTTTCTAAGGTCATGGAAACGCTAATAAATTATCAGCTTTCTTGAAGAACGAAAGCTTCTTAATGACCGACAGTACGGCTTTCGCAGCAACAGGTCCACTGGTGATTTGATGGCATATCTCACCGAACAGTGGAACAAATCTTTACATCGCTTTGGAGGAAGTAAGATTGTTGCACTTGATATTTCAAAGCCATTTGATAGAGTTTGGCACTAGGCTCTCTTATCGAAAATGAGTGCTTTCGGTATTGATGAACTCCTTCTTCTTTGGATTAGAAACTATCTTTCGAACCGTTCTATACAAGTTGAATTGGACGGGTTCAAGTCTGAAACCCACAAAATAAATGCTGGTTTGCCCCCAGGGCTCCGTTTTATCTCCGGACCTCTTTCTCATTTTCATAAATGATCTCTTGTCTGTAACTTCTAATCCAATTCATAGTTTCGCTGACGATAGTACCCTTAGCTTTTCATATTCGTTCCAAGACGGTTTTATTCAAATAGTTCTACAATAACTAGAAATATGAACTCATATAAAGGTAATTCCTGAGACTAAAACGGCCCATACACATATAAATTCCATAAACTAGATTTACACTGTTTTTTCAATCGAACCCCCCGCACCCTCCCCCCCCCCCAGATTTAAATTCTAAATCCGCCGCTGCTCCCCGCCCCTTTGGTTAGCTATCACCAACAGCCTTCCATAGGGGTTTTCACCCTATTTCCAGCGGAGGAACTAGACACCCGGTGGTCACCAAGTGAAGGTGAGTAGGACTTGGTAGACAGAGGTTGTTGGGGACGCTTGGATCCTCATCAGTGCACTGTTATCTACCATTTGACGCACCAACAACAACAACTATGCAACCGTAAATTTTTTGAATCGTTTTCGCATAAAAATGCGAGGAAAGGGGTTTATTGTAGATCATGCACTTGGTCCTTGATCTTCATTAAAATCAATACTCCGAAATATCACAAATTATTTCTTGAAGCCGTTGCACCATTCAAAACGTTATTGAGCGCTTTAAAAACGTACACGGCGTGGAAACTAAGCGTCCGTCCATAAAAGCTTACTTCTCGGGATAAAAGAAAAAACAAGCACTTGGTAGCCCAAGATCCATTCTTAAGTGCGAGCAAGATAAGTGAGGAGCTTGAAAAGTACAATGAAAAAATAGTTTATCCTGAATCTGTGCGACGTGGCATCGTTGAAGCTGGGTTTAAGTCTCGTTTTCCTAAGAGGAAGCCGTTAATCAGTGAGTACGTAAATGAGACTCCTGACTTCTGGCGCAAGGTAATTTTTTCAGACGAATCGAAGTACCTACAGTGTGTTTGCCTCAGATGGTCGCGTTAAAGTATGGAAAGTGACGGGTTTAAGACAATAAAACACGGTGGTGGAGGTGTAATGGTATGGGGCTGTATGGATGCATATGGCGTCGGAAACCTTTTTTTAATAGAAAATACCATGGACCAACATATTTGACTTAATATTCTCACAGAGAATTTAAAGGCTAGTGCGAGAAAACTGAGTCTTTTAAATAATTACTACTTTAAGCAAGATAGCGATCCCAAACATACTGCCCAAAAAGTGTTTATGTGACTGATTTACGGCACTCCCCACCTATTAGTGACCACTCGCCCAAAGCCCGTACGCCGTACTTGAACCCGATAGAGAATTTGTGCGATTTTCTTGAAAAAAATCTGAGCAAGCAGACGCCACTGATAATTATTGTCTGAAAGCAGACGCCCTGTTTAAATCCCAGCCCAGTGAATGAATTTCACAGTCTGTTTAAACTTACGAGAGGACCTTCCCTAGTACAATGTATAACTAACTAAGCAAGTGTTCATCAAGTGTTCGAAGAGTCCGGTTGTGTAGTGCTTTGTCTCTTGTTCTAGTGTTTATTTTTATGTCCCGTATAAAATAGAGATTAGCTGTTTGAATTCCAGGGTCGGATCGATTCACGCTGTCATTAAGGCATAACACTGACAGTGGCGCTAAATCGTAAAGATTTCTGATATTCAATTCAGTGACTCTTTTAGATCTTGTCTGTTTTGGTCTTTTATTTTTTTTAACTTGTAATGATCGATAATTTCAGAGTCGATTATTGCAATATTCGTGGGCTAAGAATTAATTTTCTTGCTGTGTACATCCACACTGTGTTTTGGCACTGAGTGAAACCCAAGTAGGTGAGAATACCGACCCTACTGAATTTCTTATTCATGGGTATTGCTTAGTGCCTTTATTCCTCTCCCACCATGGTCTCGCCGTCTACATTAGGGATGATGTCACTTATCAATTCCTTCCACAATATGGACATTGCTCCGACCCTTTTTTCAATCTTATGTGGTTCAAGTTCACCATAAATAAGCACATCATCCACTATTGTTTCCTCTATCGAAGCCCAAATTTGGACAGAGCTTCAACTTCTCGCGAATTTGACGCTCTGTCTGACTCCATCTAAAGAATTGTATCCTTATATCCTCACACCGAAATCAAAGGGCACGGTAGTGCCCAGCCAAGTTCTAGCACTACTCCCTTTTTACAGGATCGAACTCAAACACATTTTTAACCCTCCATAACTTTTGAACCCATGGAGTTAGAAGCTTTAAATTTGAATTACGTATTAAATTCATAGGCACAAAGGCCCTGTAAAAAAAATAATTTTGTAGAACCACTACTTCCTGAGATATTGGCCAGTAAAAATCTAAAAAACCGTAATTGACTGACTGACTCACTGACTGACTGACTGATCATCAAAATTATGAAGCACTTCTAACAATAGCAGAATCTTGAAATTTGGTACAATGGCAGGTTTTCAGCTGTATACAAAGGAAAAAATCGAAAATTTCAATTTTCTCATTCAGGGGGCGTGGTATCCGCCCACTTTCTAAAACTGGTCGTAGGATCTTGAAATTCGGAAGTCTAATGGGTTTTGGTTGAATATAAGGAAAAATATAAGTAAAATACTTTAGTTTCATTTAGGGGCGTGGTTTCCGCCCACTATCTTAAAACGGTCGTAGGATGTGGAAATTTAGAATTCTTGTAAGGTTTTGGTTCAATAACATGAAAAAAATGAGAAAAAATATCTATTTCCATTTAGGGGCGTGGTATCCGCCCTCTTTGTTAAAATGTTCGAAAACGTTTAAATTCGAAATTCTGATAGGGTTTCGGTTGAGTAAAAGAGAAAATAGGTGTATGTACAAAATTGGAGTTTCATTACAGGGGCGTGGCTGCCACCCACTTTCTTTAAATGGTCATAGGTTGAAATATAGAATTCTGGTTTGTTTAACTTCATAAAACTCCATGATTAACTTTCCTTAGTGGTTTCACAATGGACACTTGATATCTAAATGTGACATCTAGACAGCCACTCTTACCTAACCTAGCTATTATTTATTTATAAATTGGCAGCGAAATTATATTGTTAGTTTGAAAATTGCTAGCTTATTAAGTTATTTCGAAGTTCATGCTTTCACAAAGAAAAAAAAACACTTTGCAAAAAGATGTGAGATCAGAACAAAAACATAAAATGTAAAAATAGAGCCAACTTCTCTTATGTGCGAACAGCACTTTGTAAAAAGTTAGCCACCAAAAGTAATAAGATCTAAAAGAACGCCAAGTTCTTACATGTAAAAGTGTTATATTGAATATTTTAAATCATAGAAGATAATACAACAATATTAAAAGAAAATAGAAAATAGTTGGTCTTTTGAAGCGTGATTAATAACATTTTAAAACTTGAACAGTGAACTTGTAAATTTTCATCCAAACTATTTTCTATTTTCTTTTAATATTGTTGTATTATCTTCTATGATTTAAAATATTCAATATAACACTTTTACATGTAAGAACTTGGCGTTCTTTTAGATCTTATTACTTTTGGTGGCTAACTTTTTACAAAGTGCTGTTCGCACATAAGAGAAGTTGGCTCTTTTTTTACATTTTATGTTTTTGTTCTGATCGTTATTACGGGCGATTTCAATGTACACAATTCTTCGTGGCTTCTCCATTCGGGCCAGACAACACCCGAAAGAATGTGTGCTGAAATCTTTGCTGAAGTTAACCACCTTACTCAGCTTGTCACTGAGCCCACTCGAATATCGGATATTGATGGCCAAGCGGAAAATACTCTTGACTTGTTCCTTACGTCTGACCCTGATAAATACACTATCATTGTATTAACGCCTCTAGGCAGATCAGACCATAGTATAATATCTGCAAATTTGTCGTGCCAAACTAATCCAGTTAAAGAAAGATCTCCGAAGAGAACCGTATGGCAATACGAGAAAGCCAACTGGGACGGTCTCAATAACTTCTTCCGGATCTTTAACTGGTCACTATGCTTTCTCGATAGTGACGTAGACGCCAGCGCAGATATGATTACTAATATGATTATCTTGGGAATGAAAACTTTTATCCCGAATAGAGTTAAAAGCATCAAACCTAAGGAAAAATCATGGTTTGATTCAAGCTGTAAAGAGGTTATCAGGGAAAAAGAAGTAAAGTTCCGGTGTTATAGAGCCAACCCAACTGAGGAAAACCGGAACAAGTTTAAACAAGCCAGGAAGGCCTGCAATGCCCATATTCGATGAACTAAGTTTTTGCATGACCAAAAATTAAGGCAAAAAATACTGCAATGTCCCAAAGGCAGTAAGAATTTTTGGTCTTTTGTGAAAAATATGAAGAATTCTTCTTCTTCCTCGGTCCCTACGCTCGTTGACAATGACACTCCAGTTGTAAGCTCTCTCGCGAAAGCTAACCTTTTTGCTAGGCAGTTCGCCTCCAACTCTTCGCTGCCAGATAGTGTCATGACTCCCCCAGCTCTAGAGCGCGTTAATGATTCCATGGGGCAAATCTTCTTTCGCACTCGTGCTGTGGCAAGAGTCCTCAAAGATCTCAACATACATAAATCCGCTGGTCGGGATGGTATCCCCGCTATTGTTCTGAAGAGGTGTTCTTCCACGCTGGCAAAACCCTTGCGTAAGCTTTTCCATCTATCCTATTCTTCTGGGCTCGTTCCGAGCAGTTGGAAAACAGCATTTGTCCAGCCAATCCCAAAAAAAGGCGTATCTTCTTCTCCCGCCAACTATCGTCCGATTGCACTTACGTCCCTTCTTTCTTGGTTTTGGTTGTGTGTGTGCAGCTGTTGTTAAAGCTTAGCTCTGTAAGTGAAACTACTAATTTTCTTTGCTTCGATAAGGAATATAATTTTTATCAATTAATAAACTTCAGCCAAGACAAATTACGTCTTACTCCTTGACCCCATATCACCCTATTCAAAGTCCAGTGACTTAAAATTCTCAATATTAGAATTCTTTTATTAACACATAAATCTCAATTTTGCTTCTTAATTAATTCACCTAAATTTCAAGAATCAGCTTGCTCGCTCCTCACTTCCCCAGAGATCAAAATTCGAGAAACTTCAACACAACCCACAAGAAAAATGTTTCTTATTGCATTTTGTTTCCACCTAAATACAATTTATTGCTGCAAGCCGAGCACTCTTATCCGAACATGCGTAAACGCATATTCCCAAACGGCAACACAACACAACACCAACCAAAAAAGTCGTCATTTTTCGAATTAACACCCCAAGCGACCCCACCTCCTGAGGCCTGCTCAATATTTTTTTTCTTTTTTTTCAGTAAGAAAATTACAAATGTGCCTCAATATTAACGTCTTAGTTGTCCTCGTCGTCGCCAATGTCAATGGAATGGCAAAATCTCAAGACCAATTTTCGTCCTCCCTCACCCCAAGGCATGGACCATGAAATTAATTTATGCCTCCAATTACCCTTCGATATCAATAAAACACATTCATCTCGTTAACTGACGCAACAAGCACCTTCTTAATATCCTTTTTGCACCCTCCTCCATATAGTCCCTGTGTTTCATGCGGGCGGGAATGGGAAAGAAACGTTTCAAACTAAATTTTCACCTTATTCCGAATGCCTCGCTCTCTGCTGGCATCTCAGGAGCAATCGCATCGCAACGCAACGACAACGACGACGAGCGAGAAAAAAAATTTCCATAATTTTCCGATATCTATGCAGGCGGGCAATTACGCCATAATTAGCGTGCGCCCTCTCGCGTGCTGTGCAGAGGCAGTTTGAACGTCATCGATTGCTAATTGGATCGTTTCGATTTTTTTCTTCCTTAGCTGCTGATTTTTATTATTCGTTTGGTTTTGCTGGTTTGGAGTAGAGGTCCTTGCGCATACACACACTGTGCGACTTTTCTGCCTCACACCTGTTTGCAGGGCGATTCGATGTAATAACTGTAAATCATCCTGGCCGACGAAACGTTAGACAATTTAAACAGTTTCGACACGCCTTCTCTAATAAGAAAAGCGATTTTCATCAGGATCAGGACTCAGGCAGGACCATTACCACACATGTCGTGAAATGGCCATAAGGAATACAGTTTAGCGGTATCTTCTCTATTTTTTTGGGTTTTGCGATTGTAATAAGAATAAGGACATGTTGTTTTTGGGTCCCGGTCGTGTCCCGCTTGTTAGATAAGCCCTTTGGTGCGGTCATCTCATACATTTAAACGATGCCACAATGCGATGGACTGCGTACCTTAAACATTATAATAGTGTCTACTATAGTCTTTTATAAATTGGAAAGATTTTTGAGAAGAAGGGGGCCAGGACCAGCCTGCTCGAAGGACAGCCTCTCTCTCGATACCAAGAAAGAAGCCATCACATCCGAGCCGAGCGCTGGGTTCAGGCTTGGGGTCGGCCGGGTGTACATCATATCCTTTTTTGGATAATACTTCGGGGAAGATTGCTAGGATTAGATCTCTAAGGGAATATGGCAGAAATATGAATTTACTGCATATTAAAGGATATAATAATGTCCTGGGTGAAAATATGAAATTGCTATAGGAAGTTAATTTCTATGATGGCCGTTGGTGTATTATTGTTCTCTTGTTGTTTTTGTCGAACAGGAGGACACGACCGACGACCGACGACGCGACGAGGGGAGTGAGTCAGAGGCTACATGAGACATCAGAGAACACAACACAAAAGGATAATGGGATTTCTTATCTCGGATTTGAATTGTTTGTATCTCTCTATTTCTATAAATGTCCGGGGTTATGGATTGTGGACTCTTGTGGTTGGCTCTGTTTTGTCTTGTTTCTTCTTGGTATCATATCAGAGTTTGAGGAGTTCTTCTTAAATTCGATGAGGTAGGAGAAATGCAGGTGCGGGCTTTTTGGGGAGATAGACCGCCTTAATACTTCTTTTCCTTTAGCTTCTAAATCGGAAATGAAACTGAAGCACCTTCCTTAATCATTTTTCGGGTGCGGCCCTCTAGTCCTGCAAAAACATAAAAGTCATATTGAAATAGGCTTTAAGATAAAGGAAAATAAGTAAGACGATTGTTATGAGAGGGATTCGAAATAATGTACATTTTGCATTTAAATTGAAGATTGAATCCATAGTTAAGGCTTTAAACTGCAAGTGATTGAAATTTAATTTTATTTGAAAGCCTTGAGCACTTGAGTTCTTAAAATACTCTTAAATAAAAGATAACATTATTGTTATTATTGAGCGTATAAAATTTGAAATTTATTATTTATGCAGATATGTCAAGTAATAAAATTGGAATAAGGTTGAGAGGATTAAGTTGAAGGGGTTGATGGTTGTCTTAAGTGTTGCTACGACTCTTATGACACAGAAGGATGCCTTGAAATTAATGGCCCAACACAAAACCACTGAATCAGCATGCCATTACCTCTCAAAATTTAGCAGCTATCTTGCTCTTGAACTTCAAGATTGATTTTCTTAGAGCTGATTACAAACAGGGCCGGTCAAAATTGTTTTTAAATTTTAGAAATTTGATTATTGAAGCATGGGCAATCGATATTTGAGTGGAATCAAAACCTTCTCTACCACGGACTGGTCGAATAGCCTCCACGATACGGGGTTTAACATTGTTGAATAGATACAAGCTTTAAGATTTTCTCCTCGGTCCTACATCGAGTAGTTCAAATGAGGAAAATGAGTGGTTTCAGACCAGGCAAATCGTCAATTGATCAGATATTTACCTAAAGACACTGTGTGTTAAGTGTAGAATTTATGATCGCAACAGTTTAAAGTAGTGCGATCATTCAATTACCTTGGGTCAGTACCTATTAACGGTCAATAACAATATGGAAGAGCGTATGTTTTTCGGTCGCAACCGACTGCTCAAAACCAAAATAATAATAGTCTCTCAAAACTTTTTAAACGCTTTAAATCTTACCATTTCCTCGAAACTGCAGGTGTATTTAACGATAGTCTTCCCAGTGCTCACTGACGGATCCGAGTCTTAGAACTCTGAACTCAGATGAGGAAGGACGATTCAGGACTCAGGAGACGATAAAATGGGCTATATCGCAACTAAAAAAAAAAAAAATAGAATGGCGCGACAGCTCTGGGTGCGTGTGAAGAATTGAGGGCACAATTTAACGCCGATTCCGAACGGCAAAGTTGAGAAGCACTTTTTCATGACAGATCTATATTGAAAATACCGCGAATAAATCGTGATGCCAAAAATTAAGCCCAGCTCAAATGAGCGAAAAGGAACCGGCCTGTAAAGTAATTTGCTGTAGAATTTATAGTAGTAGAAAGTGGTTCTACCAAATTCGAGTTAGAGGGAGGGCGAAGACCAGAACGCTCGAAGCATTGGTGTGTGCATCGCTTAATTTCCTGGATGCTGTAGGCCAAAAATCGGTATAGATCCAGGTTGTGGCGCAGTTGAAGGCAGAAACTGTATTGGCCAGGCCGAAGATCATTTTGATAAATAAATAAATAAATACAAATTATTCGAATAAGATCCGCACACTTCCACCCCCATTTTTATCGCATCTTCTGCTGCCTTCAGCGCCATCTGTTGATAAATTTCGTTCTTTTACCTCAGAAGAAATTATCCAATTTTTTTCAGGCGTTTTCGATTGCAATTTATACGAATAAGAGTTTTTTTTTTTTCAAATGTACATTATTTTATTTAATAACCAGCCGACACGCGTCAAACAGAGTACATGCTTCTGCACCATATAGCAGGAACGGGGATGATGAGGGTCTTATAGAGCGTCACCTTAGTTGTTCGGGAGAAGGCTTTACTACTCAATTGCTTTCTTAGCCTGAAGAAACAACAATCAGCAAGAGTTATTCTCCTTCTGATCTCGGCGCTGATGTCATTGTCTATGTTGATGTCAGAGAAAGGTAGACAAAGTCCTTTACTACCTCGAATTTGTATGTGTCTGTCGTGACGTTTTGTCCAAGACGTCGCGTCGGTGTTGGGTGTGGGGTGTCCTTTCTTGATGACAGCATATACTTTGTTTTGCCCTCATTGACCGGTAAACCCATTTTTTCAGCTTCTGTCTGTAGTCTCGAAAAAGTACTGTTGAAATCACGCTGTGTTCTCCTTATGATATCAATGTAATCAGCATACGCGAGTAGTTATACAGACTTCTGGAAGATTGTGCCTCTTGTGTTGACGCGGGAGCTCTGCACTATTCGTTGCAGTATGTTGTTAAAGAAGTCGCATGACAGTGCATCATCTTGTCTAAACCCTTTATTTGACATCGAAGGCGTGCGTCGTCGGTAAGGTCGTTACCGACTTTAATGGAGCAGCGTGAGTTTTCCACGAATGAATTATGTAGGGATGCCAAAACTGGGCATGGCTTTATACAGTTGTTCTATATAGCTGCTGTCATACATGGCCTTAAAATTGATAAAAAGATGGTAGGTGTCGATTTGGAGTTCTTGAGTTTTTTCCAGTGCAGTTTAGAGGGTCTCCTTTCTTCAGGATCGGGCAAAAAATACTGAGGTTCCATTCATCGGGCATGCTCTCTTCCGACTATATTCTTTTGATGAATTGGTGCATGCTCCTTACCAAATCATCGCCGACTGCTTTGAAGAGTTTGGCAGTGATGCCGTCAGCTCCCGCGGCTTCGTTGTTTTTAAGCATAGATATTGCTATCTCCACTTCTTCATTGAATGGTTCCTTCTGCCTGACAGCGCAATTGGATTCAACATCGTCGTTGTACAGTCTGCAGAAGCGGTCCTTCCATATCCTCAGCATTCACATTCATTATGTGTATATATGTATGATTAATCGTTGCATTTCTAAACTTTAGAATAACGTCTGTCCGGGTCAGCTAGTATTCTAAATTTTTAGTCTAATCCAGCATTTTTTAGAATTTCTTATTGCACAACAATTGTTGGGCCTGCTAGTAAGCTACATCATAAATTAATTCATAGGCACGCAGTCTTGATTTAATCGGTAGAACAATTACGAAATTCGGTTGGCTGTTTTTATTGAGACAACACGTCTTTTCGGTTTGCTAGTGATCTCAATTGCGAAATTCAGCGATTCTCGAAACCAATGGAACGCCGCCAAAAAAATTCACCAGAATCGGTTCAGATGTTGATGAGGAGCTAAACCTAGGACAAGAGAGCAATATCAAAACTTAGTCCTGCAGAACTCTTCAAGAGCTAAAAGAGCTGTTAAAGTAACCATTCTTACCGAAAGAGTCAAGGTCCAATGAGTAAGATCAATAAGTCATGAGTGAAACGCAATTTGTGGTAGTATGGACCGAATTCAATGTCAACGGAAGATTTTTTGTAAAGGTACTATTATTCTTTTGCTTGAACCAAAGCACAATTCAGTGTTAAAAACTCACACTTTTTGGACCAAAAACACACTACGCTTAATGAAATTGCCTGATATTCTGCCCTCAACACACTTTGATCTTGAAGCTATATTTCTTTGTCCAATTTATTTGGCAAAATTAAATTCAATTTTTTTTTTCGACAACTGCTAGTTGCTAGGTAACGACAAAAACCAAAGAATTTCTAATTCCTTTGTTCCCAACTTTTAAGACCATCCCAAGGTAAATCTATTTTCCAAAAGGATAAGACCGAAAAAAAACTCCAGCTATAGACTTTGGCCCGAAGAGCAATAAATCAATCAGTCCAGCTTAAGTGAAATACCCGAATTAAATGCAAGAGAAGGACCAAACCACACAAATCTTCCTTTTCCCCCCAACTGTCCTACACGCGCCTTACGCCTTCTTGATATGGGCTTAAAAGGATGTTACCATTTACACAAACATCAATTCCGAACATCATTTCGTTTTCACGTAAACTTCATTGTGTGTCATGGATTGCATGGTCCGAACATTGACATCACCAGCATATACGAGTATACCCAGGATATGGGGGATTAATTTTTATCCCCGAACAGGGTGCATTAGATCACGTTATGTGGTTGCATAATTTATGGCGACAAGTGACCCCATGCTAAAATGTCACCTTCACAATTCGCTTTCTCCTTCTTCTCCTCTGGTGAGTGTCGTGTGAATGTGTGTGTGAAACTTTATAACTCCCACAAATTCAAACCCAATTTACGCCTTGGAATATAGTCAGCCCCGAAACATGGCCATTAGGCATTACATCCTATATTCTGTCCACCTATGCCAGAATCACATGTCAGGAATAAAAGAAAGAAAGTCAGAGTTCAATTTAATTGTCGCACTCGCTATTCGACAACGACAAGGACCTTCCCTATCCCCAGTCATTGTCGTCCTTCAAGTTCAGCTTCAGAGAACTTCTTATAAGATATGCATAGGGATGGAGAGACATGTGAAGTAGGACCATATTCATCGGGGAGCATTACCAAATTGAGTTACATTTCTTATAAGTTTGGAGACCTTTTGGCAACCAAAACCCAGCCGCAGTCAACCGTCTAAAGGTCTAATCGACCGGCCGACCGAAAACCGAACCAAAATGCCTATACGACAGTTTTGGGAGTAATTAAGAAGCCCCAATTCATTTATCATGGACAACATTATATCCTGAACACACATACACCTTTTGGTGGTTAAATGTTGGAAGGCGTTTAACGACTTTTGGGGGAAGGACCAAGTCGTTAGATTTTTACTGTGGATCAGACTCAATAGACATGCGATATTAAAATGGCGCCCGGGCAAAGGTCTTCTTTTTATTTTGAAAGACTAAACCACTTTTCGTTTGTTGATTGTTTTACGACACCATGTGGACATATTTGGTTATTCATTTTTTGTTTAAAATTTTAATTTCTTATGTCTCATTAAAATGGGATGAGGGTTGGGGCTTGCTACGTTCTAATTTTGTTCAATCATGGTTGAAGATGTTGAATAGTGAGAATTGGTTTATTGTGCGACTTAAATTGTGATGTCTAAGGTTATAGATGATGAAGGTGTATTTCATTGGTTAACGATGTGATAAATTGGTGTGGAATCAGCTCCTTCACACAAAAAATATCATAATAGTTAATTTGCATAATACGATGATTTTTTAAGACTCTGTTAACTACTTACTCACTTAAGGTGGTGCTACAGTCCGTTTGCGAACTTTGGCCTCGACCAAGTTATCCACCAGCCAGCTTGAACCCTGGCTAGCTATCTCCAGTTTTGCACTCCAAGTTGATTGAGGTCCTCTTCAACTCCTCCTTCCTCTACTTCTTCGTCCCTCGGGAATGGTGTCGAAATCATTCTGGGCCAGAGCATTATTGTTCTTGCGGCCTATATAACCGAGCCATCTGAGTCTCTTGACCTTGAGCCATCTGGTTATGATTGTTTTGTTGTACAGCCCGTAAAGTTTGCTGTTGAATCATCGTCTCAATTACCCATCAATGCACACGAAGAACTTTCCTCTCGAAACAGCTTAGGGCACATTCATCTGATTTTCTCAGGGTCCATGCTTCTGCACTATACAGCAGGAGTCAGGACTGGGATGATGAAGTTTTTATACAGTTTAACCTTAGTTGATCAAGAGAACAAGAATGAAAACGAGAGAGAAAGGCGCTGGTGTTTTTTTCAGTTTAAGTTAGCGGACTCTAGGCAGATAAACTTCTAATACCTCGAACATATAATATGCGGCGTCTTTTGTGATGTTCTGTCCGAGCCGTCTGTGTTGGGTGTCCTTCTCTGAAACAGCAAATGGCCTCACTTACCGCGTCATTGACATCACGCTGTGTTCTTCCCATTATATCAATATCATCGGCGTACGCGAGAAGTTGAAAAGACTTTTAGAAGTGGTGCATCTGGTGTTGACGGTGAAGTTTTGCACTATCTTCTCAAGAACGATATTAAGGAAATAGCATGAAAGTGTATATCGCCTTGTCTGTATCCTTTTTTGACACCGAAAGATTCCGTAAGCTCGTTGCCAACCTTGATGGCGCAGGGTGAGTTCTCCATCGTCATTTTGCACAAGCGAACGAACTTGACAGGGATGCCAAAACTAGACATATAGTTTATACAGTTCGTCTCTATAGATGAAGTTGGCACACTTTAGAGGATCTCAGGATTTCCCAACAATTTTGGTTGATTGGAAAAGAAATGTTGAGATTCCATTCATCGGGCATGCATTCTTCCGACCATATCTTACAGATGATTTGGTGTATGCTCCAAACTAAATCGTCGCCTTTAACTTT
Source organism: Sphaerophoria taeniata (assembly GCA_943590905.1). NCBI lineage: Eukaryota > Metazoa > Arthropoda > Insecta > Diptera > Syrphidae > Sphaerophoria > Sphaerophoria taeniata. The sequence continues at coordinate 270,801,938 of OX016540.1, forward strand.
GAACAGCTTGACAGATAGACCATCTGCTCCAGCGGCTTTGTCCGATTTCAGCCGTGATATTGCCGATTTCACTTCTTCTAGGTCGGGTTCACGGAATTGTTGGCTATCATTGTGTCCAATGAATGGCTCCCGCCATTCCGGCGGAATTCTGTTTGCCGCCGCCATTATACAGTCTACAGAAGTGGTCTTTCCAAGTCCCCAGCATCGACTGCGATTCTACAATGATGTTTCCTTTTTTATCTCTGCAGGTATCGGTTCTTGTTCGATGACCTTGAGCCAGCTGTTTTGCCTTCCGTTAAAACCTGCGAACTTCATTCCTGCTGTTGGCTCCCTAAATATCCTCGATCTGATGCCCCGCATGCTCCCTCTGTTTTCTCATGAAAAGCCGTTTTTCTTCTGTCCTCGAAAAGCTCACGAGCAACTCTTATCCTTCTATGTAGCGCCGCCGCTGGCCGCTTTGTACGCCTCCTGCTTGGCTGCATGATGGGTCTGCCAACATTCTTCGGTTTTCGCTTAAGTGGCTTTGTAGAACCTAGCACATAAGAGGCGACATCTCTAACTGCTTTCTGGCAATGTTGCCATTGGTCCTCGGTACTTAATATTGGCGGCATAGTACTCCTAAAGAGGTTACTTGACACTCGATTAGAGAAAGATCTCATTCATACGTCGACCTTTCTTGAAGCAGGGCGTTGTTTTGGCCGTTGTCGGGATATTGGTAACAAAACCTTGGCTACGATTAGGTAACTAAGTGTTATTTAATTGTTGTTTAAATGAATAGAAACGATTTCGTTCATATGGCCTTTGTAGCGGTCAATTGGTTGGACCCGATTTTGGATGAACCGATCACACATACCGACCGAAACGGCCACTATTCTGCATTCATTGTTGGCTTTGAGCTCTTCCATTACTTCTTTATTTTTTGGTTCATAAATTTTTCTTAATCAAAAAGGTAAGTATACGCCACAGTGAACTTTACGTTTTTCCTCTTCTACGTCTTCGGGATTGGGTAGAAAGACGTCTTGAGCCGGAAAAGAAACCGAGGAATCCTTAAGGAAGTGTCAGATATAAGTAACAAAACAGAAGAGCCTCGGGTTAAAAAGTGAGAACTAAACAAGAAAAATAGTTGGTTTTTTAAGTATTCTTTCAAAAACCTTTGAAAAATATAGTTTCCTGCTGCCGGAATGTCCTGAACAAGTATCTAGGTGCCTTTTTATACTTACTTACTTATCCGGCTCACAATCCATGAAGAATCTCAGCCTGAGATACTGCTGTCTTCCATCGTGAACGATCCCTCGCATGCACTCTCCAGTCACCGAAACCAAGCGCTCTGGCATCCGCAGTCACTTGGTCCTTGTACCGTAGGTTCGGTTTTCCTTGTCGTCTTAAACCTTGGGGCTGGGATGAGAAGACTTTCTTGGCTGGAGTGTTGTCCTCCATTCGCTCGATGTGGGCGAGCCTATGTAGTCGTCTTTTCTTAGTCTTCTGTACTACATCCACATCTTGGAACAGCTCATACAGTTCTCGGTTGTACCTTCTTCTCCATTCGCCATCGTCACATACGGGACCAAAAATCCGTCGAAGAATTTTTCTTTCGAAAGTGCCCAGTATCAATTCCCCTTTTTTACTTATCGTCCAGCACTCGGCGCCGTAGAGTAGGACTGGTAAAATCAAAGTTTTGTATAGCAGACACTTTGTCTTTCGAGTGAAGAGTTTTGAACCCAGTTGTTTGGCCAAACCGAAGCAGCAGCGGTTCGCTAGGGTAATTCTTCTTCGGATCTCCACTAAGGTGTCGTTTGTGGGATTGATGTTTGTTCCAAGGTAGGTGAACTCCTTAACTACCTCGAAATTGCTGCTACCAACAGTGACGTGTTGTCCTAGGCGGTGGACAGATATTGCTTTGTTTGTTGATGGCATGTACTTTGTTTTGTCCTCGTTCACTTCAAGACCAACGAGTTTCACCTGTTCTTCAATCGCTGTGAAGGCCTCAAGCACAGCTGTCTTGGATCGACCGATGATGTCTATGTCGTCCGCATAGCCTAGGAGCTGGGTGTACTTGTTGAAGATAGTGCCTTCCGTGCTCACACCTGCCTTGCGCATATCTGCTCCAGGACTATGTTGAAGAAGTCACATGACAGCGCATCTCCTTGTCTAAACCCTGCGCATATTTGGAATAACTCGGATGAGCTGTTACCCATTTGCACACTGCACTGCGTATTGTTTAGCGTCATGCGGCACAGCTGGATCAGTTTGTTCGGGATCCCAAATTCAGACATCGCCATCATAAGCTCTTGGCGGTGGAGGCTATCATAAGCAGCTTTAAACCCGATGAAAATATGGTGGGTTTCGACTTGAAATTCGTTGGTCTTTTCCAGGATCTGCCTCAGTGTGAATATTTGGTCTATCGTTGTTCTGCCTGGCCTAAAGCCACACTGGTACTTGCCGATTATTGTGTTGCAGAAAGTTTTAAGACGCTCACACAGTACGTTGGATAGGATTTTGTATGCAACATTAAGCAACGATATGCCACGGTAGTTTTTGCATAACATCGGATCGCCTTTTTTGTAGATGGGGCATATGGAGCTTATCGACCAGTCAGTGTGCATGCATTCTTCCTCCCACACTTTGGTGATGACCTGGTGCATGCGGTTCATCAAAACATCTCCTCCATGTTTAAAGAGTTCCGCGGGTATGCCATCCGACCCGGCGGACTTGTTAGTTTTTAGCTTTTGGATGGCTCTTTCTACCTCTTCTCTGCTGGGGGCTGGGACTGGGTCTTCATTGACTGGTCTTGCTTCTATTTCGTCATTATCTTGCTCGACATTATGCGTATTCAGCAGCTGTTGAAAGTGCTGCTGGAAAACATCTACAATTCCCTGTGCTTCGGTGACTAGGTTTCCTTCACTGTTTCGAAGAGCTTGTGTCCCGGTTCTGAAACCAGAAGCTAATTGCTTCGACCTTTTAAAGAAACGCTGAGGAGTCTAGCAAGGAGGTGCCTTTTTATATCGTCAATTATTGTTGATTTAGTTTTTAGAGGAAACACTGATTTATCATTTTTTACAAGAAAAAAGAATATTTAACTACCGTGTTCCTTGAACTTTGTTTTCACAGCAAAATTTGTGAACATAGCCTTTTTCATATTATTTTAGACAAAACACTATGATTCCATTGTCCTTGCTTCTTGCTTGTGAGTCAACTGTAAAAAATTGCTTATCAAAACGTAATTTTACTCTCTACTGCTTCAATAGTTTTTCTATTATTTTTGCTGGCTCTCGACCATCATCCTTCCCAAAACATTCTCTATAAAGCTTAGCCAGCAAAAATGGCAGAGAAAGAGAATGGTTCATATATGCGTTCGTTAAAACTTATTCTTCCATTGTTTGTCATCTGATTTATTTCTAATGACTTTGTCCTTATTAGCTGAAAACCAATTTCAGCACAAAAAAGGCAAAAATAAACAAGAAAGAATAAATAAACAGGAAAGAAAAAAAGTGCACACACACCATAAGTTGAAGCTTGTATAAGGCCAACTACAATAGGACGAAAAATAAACTATAAGAAAACTAACTCGCATAAACGTCCATCTATACAAACATAAACGACTATTGGCCGGTAGCACGTGTATGGGAAATGCCAAGTTGCAGGACTTTTGGAACGACCTTTTCGTGTGATGTTTTTTTTTCTACTTTTGCTGGTCTTTCCATTTTATTTGAAGTTTTTTTTATGAAATGATCTCTATCGTCGCGATGTTCCTCTATAGCAGTCATTCAGTATGTATGAAGGTATAGGTATGTAAAATGGACACAGGGCGAACTTTTAACCGATTTTGTTTTCGTTCGTTGTTGTTATGGTTTGGAATTGGTCCATATCCGTTCATATAAAAGAGACGTTGATGTTGAGGACTTTTCCAACTTCTTGGAAAATTGTATGTTGTGCGTTGTCCTGGAGAAAACAATCAGGGACGCATAACAACGAGAGCACCGATCGACCACGCCGAAAGAGGACGACATTCCTACCTTCAAACAGCACATCGCTTCGTAGAAAACGATATGGATTCTTAAGCCGAAGCAAAAGTATATGAAGCAACAGACGGCAAATAATAATAACAGAAGCCAACTAGAAAAATTAATGGTTTTCCTGTGTGGGCTACGCCAAGCGTGTACTGTGTTGTTTTGTTGGCCATAGTCAGTTTATGTGCAATCACGTTACGACGCGACGTTCTGGGGGAAAATATACGAGAAAGTGTTGTTTGTGAGAGGAAGGGGCTGGACTTCTGTCAATTTAAGGGAAATGTGGAAATTAGGAATGTTTTTCAAGTGATTCAATAAAAACTTGAAAATATTATGTGACTTGCTCGCAACTTTTGAAACAAGCAGGCATAATTGCAAAGTTGAAGACAAGCGGTATGGAATAGAAACAAATAAAATGTTGGATGCGAGTTCCGTGCGTATAGCGTCGGTCTTCTTCACTGCACTCATCTTATAACTACAATCAGCCCAAACCAGAGACTTGCAGTAACGCTTGCTACGGGAAGGACCTTCGCAGATCTTAAATATAGTGCAGTTTGCGTCTACAATTGGAAAAATTGTTTTCGATCCTTGTTTGATTTTTCCAGTAAAACAAACAAGAATAAAAACATCAATTTTTATATACATAGAGAGAGAGATTGCTTATTTTACAACGGATGCAATGAAAATGTACACTCGGGCGTATACGTGTTTTTTTTGTATAGCACTTTTTATTTTAGGCATACGCTTTGTGTATGAGAGAATGCGGTGATAAGTAGCACTACGTTTCCAAGACAAAAGATCTATACAGCAACATGGCGATCCCCGGATGGTCAAACCACCAATCAAATCGATCATGTGCTAATCCGCTCAAGGCACGCTTCTGGTAGTGGCTAAGCTTAGAGCTCGATTATCAAATGACAAAAACACACGTGCGGCCCAAAGAAAGAAGTTCAACATCGGTTGCCTTCGCACTCCGGATAATGCCAAGGACTAACGTGACTGTTGGTATCAACAATTTCGATGTAGTTAAAGAGTTCACCTACCTTGGAACAGACATCAATCCCACCAACCACTTCTTAGTGGAGATCCGAAGAAGAACTACCCTAGCGAACCGCTGCTGCTTCGGTTGCCAAACAACTGGGTTCAAAACTCCTCACTCGAAAGACAAAGTGTCAGCTTTACAAAACTTCGATTTTATCGGCGCCGAGTGTTGGCCGATAAGTAAAAAAGGGGAATTGATACTGGGCACTTTCGGTAGTAAAATTCTTCGACGGATTTTCGATCCCGTATGCGACCGACGATAGCGAATGAAGAAGAAGGTTTCAACAGAGAACTGTACGAGCTGTACCAAAATGTGGATGTAGTCCAGAAGGCCAAGAAAACACGACTACATTGGCTCGTCCACATCGAACGAATGGACGTCAACGCTCCAGCCAAGAAAGTCTTCTCATCCAAGCCCCCAGGTTCGAGAGATAAGGAACACTCTGAACCTACGGTACAAGGACAACGTTACTGCGGACGCCAGAGCGCTTGGTTTCGGGAACTGGAGAGTGCATGCGAAGAACCGTTACTGATGTAAGTGTGCTTGAACACGGTGTTGAAAGTAATGGGTGTTTTGTTTAGAGGTATAAAACTTTAAATTGCAATAAAACAACGATTCGATTGACATGATTTTTTATTTATTCGAAAGATAATCTTGTTGCATTACATTTTAAATATGATTTCTGTCACTGCCACGGCTGGCTCGGATGTAGTCCAATCTGAACGTCCAATTTTCAATGACTTTTTCCAACATTTGTGGCCGTATATCGGCAATAACACGGCGAATGTTGTCTTCCAAATGGTCAAGCGTTTGTGGCTTATCCGCATAGACCAATGACTTTACATAACCCCACAGAAAATAGTCTAGCGGTGTTAAATCACAAGATCTTGGAGGCCAATTCACAGGTCCAAAACATGAAATTAGACGGTCACCAAACGTTTCTTTCAATAAATCGATTGTGGCACGAGCTGTGTGACATGTTGCGCCGCCGCCGCGCCGTCTTGTTGGAACCACAGCTCCTGGACATCATGATTGTTCAATTCAGGTATGAAAAAGTTAGTAATCATGGCTCTATATTGATCACCGATGGCGGATGGACTCATTCGGGTCTTCCTCAATGCTACGCTCTACAGTAGCAATAGCTTCTTCTGTACGCACCTTACGGCGGCGTCTCTGGGGATGCGAGTTATCAATAATTAGAGTAAACGTGGTGCGAAAACGTTCCATGGTTAATCGAATTAACTGCTCTGATGGACGATTTTGTCGACGATAAAATGGACGTAGTGCGCGATACGTATTCCGCACAGAACCATTATTTTCGAAATAAAATTGCACAATTTGCAAGCGTTGTTCAGACGTGAGTCTACTCATGATGAATTGCCAGACCAAACTGAGAATAAATCACTTGACAGCTGTTAAATCGGTCGCCGTCTTGAAAACTAATGCCAACTTAAAGTTCTATACCTTGAAAAAAAAACACCCGTTAGAAAGAAAATCAATATAAGATTTCATACACTCGGGCGTATGCGTACTATTTTTTGTATGCACTTGCAGAGGGATTCCAGCAAAAATTTATTTCGGTTGCTAAATATTTAAGGCATCTTAAGATACATTAGTTGTTGCCACTTGCAAATTAGAAATAGTTAAATTAAAAAGGAAATAAAACCTTTCTACCCCATCATGTAGGTTTCCCACCGCAATTTGATTCTGTGAAAAAACTATTGAGCACTTGAAATTCCACAGAAATTTGACTTGAATTCCTTAACAGCGTTTGTGCAATAAATTTCGTCTGCTTAAGTTATCATCAGCCCAAATATTCCATTACCATGTTCATAAATAAGTAGCAACCTTAAGTGATTCGCCTTTCGGTTCGGTTTATTTACTATTCAAGTCGAAGTAACAAATTTCTCCAGATGCTAAGGGCACATGAAGGTTTTACTGCCAGCCAAAGTGGAATGTAATTGAACATTCAATGCAGTATTGAATACATCCTGACATCTCTTGCTTTAGATATCTCGATCTGAAGTATAGTCGACGAAAAACTAGCCCAATAGTGACAGTTTGAAATATTACGGTCCAAAAGTCACATGGGCATCGTTCATCAGCAGCAAAAGTATATGAGGATAATCCTATTCAGGCTAGGGTATATGGGTGGGGATCAATATGTGTGTTCTTAGACGGAAAAAGAAGAAATCCCAGAAAGGTTGTAAACTTCGTGAAAGGTCAATAGGTTGGCAAAAGCTAAGACACCTTCGTACAAAATAAATCTAGGTGTTCAGAAATGCCGACTCGGAACGGAGGAGTTTCTTAAAAAATTAATGGAATACTCTGCTTCAGCGAATTCAATTAAGCAGTGTCAATTTGAATGCAATGTTCTTCGAAATGGATATCCAAAGATAGACACAAAAATACATTCAAATTAGATTCCTTTTGGCAAATTTGCATAACAATTGCCAATTCGATTCGATTAGTTCGAAGACACGAAACGACCGATTGACGACGAATAAGAACATTGGCGCAAGGATGTGGGTTTTGTTCGCAGTTCACACTTTGATTAAGAAAATCATGAACAAGTTAAAGGCTATTTCAGGTCGTAGGTTTTTGTTTGCCTTAATTCCTCCATTGCATTTGTCGCCACAATTAGATTATTTATATCTAAGCTGCGAACCACTATGGAAGCCGGCCTTTTACTCGTTCTCTCTCCCTTTTTTAACGAGTGGAGATTTTCTAAACAAATATGTCTGTGTTTTGAGATTCCATACTTCCCCTTGCACGGAACACTCAATTACAAATTTTGAACAAACAACTCTACCATATATAACAGTAGCTGTAACTGCTTCAAAACGAAACCGAAACGGAAAGCGCTTTGGATTAGATTGTTCCCAATTTCTTTAACCCACTTCGAATTTCATTGTTTGCAAATTTGCATACCTTATCGAGTTTCGCAAATGAAAATCACGCGAAGAAGTGAAGGAAAATTAACACCAAACTCTAAGGGAAAGCTTAAAATAGACTTTCCGAAGCAAAACTTTTTGGGCAACCAAAAGCGCTTTTAAAAGCGCATTTAAAGCGCTTTAAATATGCTCTTAAAAGCCAATTACTTACTTACTTACTTAAAGTGGTCCGGCGTGGACTTGGCCCTCAACCAACAAACCTCTCCAGCCAGCTCGGTCCCCTGCCATAGCTGTCTCCAGTTTCGCACGCCGAGTTGGTTGAAGTAATCTTCAACATTCGCGCTCCACCTGAGCCTTGGTCTTCCTCTACTGCGTCGCCCCACTGAGGTGGATTCAAAGACTTTACAGGACGGAGCATTGGTGTCCATCCTCTCCACGTGACCAAGCCATCTAAATCTTTGGACCTTCACTCTTTAAGCTATAGGTCAGTGTCACTGTACAGCCCGTACAGTTCGTGGTTAAATCTTCTCCTCCATTCACCGTTTATGCATACACCGTTTATGAACCGGCCTAGGGTGCTCTCATTCATTTTTGACAGGGTCCATGCTTCTGAACCATATAGCAGGACGGGGATGATGAGGGTCTTATAGAGCGTCCCCTTAGTTGTTCGGGGGAGGGCTTTACCCGAAGAAACAGCGATTAGAAAGAGTCATTATCCTTCTGTTCGCGGCCAAAGTAGACAAAGTCATTTACTACCTCGAATCTCGAAATTATTTGCGTCTATTTTGACGTTTTGTCCAAGACGTATCGTCTGTGTTATGTGTCCTTTCTTGATGACAGCACATACTTTGTTTTGCCCTCATGGACCGCTTTTTTCAGCCCCTGTCTGTATACTCGCAAAGGCACTGTTGACCTCACGCTGCGTTCTCCGAACGATATAGAAGATTGTGCCTCTTATGTTGACGCGGGAGTTCTGCACAATCCGTTCCTGTATGATGTTAAAGAAGTCGCATGACAGTGCACAACCTTGTCTAAAGCGTCGGTGAGGTCGTTACCGACTTTAATGGAGCAGCGTGAGTTCTCCATTGTCTTCCTGCCCAGACGAATGAGTTATGTAGGGATGCCAAAACTGGACATTGCTTTATACAGTTCTTCTCTATAGAGGCTGTCATACGGAGCATTAAAATCAATAAAAATATGGTAGGTGCCGATTTGGAGTTCTTGAGTTTTTTTTTCAGGATCTACCGTGATGTGAATATTTGATCGATTGTGGACTTTCCTGGTCTAAAGCCACACTGATATGAACGTTGACAAACGGCTTCAGGCGTTCACATAGTACTGCAGAAAAGATCTTAAAGGCGCTGTTAAGTAGGCTGATGCCTCTAAAGTTGGCGCAGTTTAGAGGGTCTCCCTTCTTTAGGATCGGGCAAACAATGCTGAAGTTCCAGTCATCGGACATACTCTCTTCCGATCATATTCTGCAGATTAGTTAGTGCATGCTCCTAACCAAGTCATCGCCGGCTGCTTTGAAGAGTTCGGCAGTGATGCCGTCAGCTCCCGCGGCTTTGTTGTTTTTAAGCTTAGAGCTTAGCTTCAAGGTCGGGTAGACGAAAATCTTGGCTTGCGTCGTCTTCATTGAATGGGTTATTCTGCCTGACAGCGGAGTTTGATTCGTCATCGCCGTTGTACAGTCTGCAGAAGTGGTTCTTCCATATCCTCAGCATTGACTGTGACTCTACTACGTTATTTTCTTCTTGGTCTTTACAGGCTTCAGTTTTTGTTCGGTAAACTTGAGTCATTCGTTTTACCTCTTGATAAAACTTTCAACCTCATTCCTGTTCTTTAGTCTCTCAATTTCCTCGACCGATTGCTTTTTGTGCTCTCTCTTTTTCTTTTTGAAAAGCTTGTCTTCTTCTCTCCTCTTCTGCTCGTTGAGCTCCCAAGCTGCTCTCGTCCTTCTGTGAAGCGCTTTATATACTTCTTGCTTGGCTGCATGTAGCTGCCTGAATTCTTCATCAAACCGGGGGTTTCGTTTTGGTATCCGCGTTAAACCCAGCACATCAGAGGCAGCATCTCTAATGGCTTCCTGGCAATTCTGCCACTGGTTCTAAATACTCGATGCTGGCTGTAGCTGATTTCTCATGAGGTTACTTGATACTCGATCGGAAAAGGATCTGGCTATCTCTTGCGATTGTAGCCGTCCGATGTCGTTTTTGACTTTGGTCGAGATATCCGCTGCACTAACTTGGCTACAACGAGGTAGTAGTCCGAGCCGATGTTGGCCCCTCGGAAGGTTCAGACATTAATAATGCTTGAAGAGTGTTTAGTGTTGATCGCAATATGGTCAATCTGGTTGATAGGCGATTGGTCTGGACCTTCGGCTCCAGATGCCTTGTGGATGTTGAAATGTGGGAAACGCGTACTTGGCTACTACTTTTTTTTGCCCAGCTGCAAAATCGATAAGCCTGAATCCGTTATCGGAGTTTTTTTTCGTGCAGGCTGTGTTTTCCGACTGTTCCACCAAAGACGTCCTCTCTTCCTAGTTTGGCGTTAAAATCTCCTAAGACGATTTTAACGTCGAAGCTAGGGCATTGCTCGTATGTCCTGTCGTGGAGCCCGTAGAACTTGTCTTTGGTGTCCTCATCTTTCTCTTGTTGCGAGGCAAGAGGAGGGGAACATTGGGAAAAATCTGACAAGTTAGATTTTTGAAGAGGAAGGAAACTAGGAATGGGATACTAGGGTAGGAAACGGAATGAATGTTCCGGGGACGCGGCCTGCTTGCGATGCACGGCGTCAGCTCGTCGGACGGGGGGATCTTGCTTCTTGCCCCCGAAACCTAACCACACCTGCAAACAAATACATAAATCAGGCCTGAACACATAGGAAAAGAAAGGACTAGAAACTGACGGACGGACTATCTTCACGTTAGAGGCACTACTGGTGTTAGTGCAGTGAGGCCATTACCCTTTGTAGGTATATTTGGGGAGTAGTCTCAAGATGACAAACGATGGTGGCGCCATCTTGAGAAATTTCACAGAAGCTATTTTTCTTTATTATTTCACGTCCGACAAAAAAAATGAGGAAATCTGAGACCGACCTTCGTAACACTCTGCTGTGGGGGCGTGAGCGCATACTAGGCTTATGTTGCCGAATTTAGCGTTGATGTGGATTGTCGTGAGGCGCTCGTTGCCAGCTCTGAAGCTTAGGACATGCTGCCTTAGCCTGCCTCCAACGAAAAAGCTACATCCAAACAGACGCTGTTGTTGTTCTCTGGAGCAGTCGCCGCAATAGATATCGCAGTTTTTCATCCTACTTTTGCCCGGGCCACCTCATCGCATTTCCTGGAAGGCGATTATATCCGCTTTATAACGCTCTAAGGCCTCCTCTTGTTGTTCAGCTGCACGCGGTCTGTTAAGGGACCTAACCAAAGATTAATTAAGTAACCTTATATCACAGATAATAAATTTATACAGATGTCTCATCCCTGCAGAAAAAAATGAAACATATTTTGCTCTTAACAGACAACGCCTTAACAGACAAGGAGCTTTTTGAAGCTTTTTTCCTTGCCTAAGTATTCATTTATGGGCAATGAGGCGAGCGAAAATAGATTTGAATGCATTAAGTGAATGCGTTAAAGCTTTTGGAAAAAGCTTTTTTTTTGGTAGCTTTCAGTTTCATATATCATTTCTCGCCATAAGGGTGAGACATCTGTATAAATTTATTAGGCGTTTTTCTTTTTTAGTTCAGAGCTCCGAACTCTGAGTGTTCAGAGCTTGCTGAACACGCTCTGAACAAATGAAGCTCTGAACATTTTCTGAACGCCCGGATTTCATTTTGAAATGCAATTGAGCATTTTTAGTTCAGACATCGACCCTTCGTATTTTTGAAAGCTGAAATTAACATTTTTTCATTAATAAATAAAACAATTAAATAATTATTCAAAATAAAACTAATCATCTTTGCCTGAGCGACTTGTTTCCACCACCAATTCAATTGTTTTGAGAAAAACACGCTTGCGTTCATTACGCTCGGTCTCTTTTTTCTAAGCGCGCCGGCGAACTCTGAACACTCAGAATCAGTGCTCTGAACGAAAAAAGTAACACAACTTAGATGCTCTGAACACTCTGAACTAAAAAAGAAACACAACTTTTCGTTTGACAGTTCAAGCTCTGTTCAGATGTAAAAAAGAAAAACGCCTATTATCTGTGCTTATATCATCTCTGCCAAAATTATTCCCCTTTGGTGAATAGACGGATTGGAAGAATTTATCAGTGAAAACACGCACACATCCTAGCAATCCATAAATTTTAGCTTGTAGGCAACTGTCATTTTGACAGCTTTGTTTCCCATCTCCTTACCTTATATGACGATAGGAGGCCGCAAAAGCAGGACGTTACCAAGTCCTCGCAAGAATTTCTTTGCCAATAACGTCAAGTGAACCTGTCTTTGGTGTCTTCATCCTTTTCCTCAGTGCGGGCGTGAGCGCAGATGAGGCTGATGTTGGTGAATTTAGCCTTGCCCTTGATGCGGATTGTCGTGATGCGCTCATTCACTGAGTTGAAACTCAAGACCTTCATCCTGAGTCGAGTCCCGACTACAAATCCACATCCAAATAGACGCTGATTTTGCTCCCGGTAGCAGTCACCGTAGTAAATACCGCAGTTGTTAATTTTACGTAGGCCCGGACAGTTTCATTCATCTGCTTTATAGCAGTCAAGGGCTTCCGCTAGTTGTTCGGCTGCACGTGGTCTGTTAAGGGACCTAACATTCCAAGTGCAAAACCGAAATTCGTTGTCTTTAAATCGTTTGAATGGGTCGTCATCATTAATTCCGTCCGTATCCGAGGCTTGTTGGTGTTTCGGAACTAAATCTTTTTCTACGTAGTCGGAAAGTCACCCTGACGTACAACCCCCAACCTGGAGTACCTGGCACTTGATGTGACTCCAAGTACAAGAGCCGGAAAAACCGCTCCTTTTCTTCAAATAAGTCAAAGTAGCCCGTATAAGGTGTTCACTGAGTAGTTCAGCCTAACTGGAACTGTAGACGCCATCGTTGACTCCATCCTGGGAATTCTTCCGCTGCTGTCTGGAGAAAGGAGTAGTGCCTCAGTTGAAAACATTCTCCCCGCCCTCTCTCGTTAGCTGTTGCCAACAGCACCCGCAGTGTTGACAAAGATTATCTAAACTTGATGTTATTGGCAAAGAAGTTTCGTCGAGGACTTGGTAATGTCCAGCTTATCATTTCTATTGTGTTGGGTCTGATCAAAGAAGAGGGAATTGTACCTGGCTACGTAAACGCAGTCGAAGCAATTAGCTTCTGGTTTCAAAACCGGGACACAAGCTCTTCGAAACAGTGAAGGAAACCTAGTCACCGAAGCACAGGGAATTGTAGATGTTTTCAAGCAGCACTTCCAACAGCTGCTGAATGCGCAAAATGTCGAGCAAGATAATGACGAAATAGAAGCAAGACCAGTCAATGAAGACCCAGTCCCAGCCCCCAGCAGAGAAGAGGTAGAAAGAGCCATCCTAAAGCTAAAAATAAGGAGTTCACCTACCTTGGAACAAACATCAATCCCACGAACGACACCTTAGTGGAGATCCGAAGAAGAATTACCCTAGCGAACCGCTGCTGCTTCGGTTTGGCCAAACAACTGGGTTCAAAACTCCTCACTCGAAAGACAAAGTGTCTGCTATACAAAACTTTGATTTTACCAGTCCTACTCTACGGCGCCGAGTGCTGGACGATAAGTAAAAAAGGGGAATTGATACTGGGCACTTTCGAAAGAAAAATTCTTCGACGGATTTTTGGTCCCGTATGCGACGATGGCGAATGATAAAGTACAACCGAGAACTGTATGAGCTATACCAAGATGTGGATGTAGTCCAGAAGGCCAAGAAAAGACGACTACATTGGCTCGGCCACATCGAGCGAATGGACGACAACGCTCCAGCCAAGAAAGTCTTCTCATCCCAGCCCCCAGGTTCAATTCAAGACGACAAGGAAGACCGAACCTACGGTACAAGGACCAAGTGACTGCGGAGCCAGAGCGCTTGGTTTCGGTGACTGGAGAGTGCATGCGAGGGATCGTTCACGATGGAAGACTGCAGTATCTCAGGCTGAGATCCTTCATGGATTGTAAGCCGGATAAGTAAGTAAGTACGTAAACGCAGTAGTTCGTGCCAAATATGGCCTCTGCGGACATCATGTTAGAGAAGAGTCGTTTTTCGATGGTCATATGGTCAATCTGACTGATTTATCAGAAAGATACCGAAACGGGGTATCAGAAAACTGAAGTTACTTGTATTGAAAAATGATAAAAAATGTCTAACGGTTTCCTCTTTTTAATCAAAATCATTAATGTCTTCAGTTTTTAGTTTGTTATGCGATTTGGCAATAATGTTTTTATAAAACCTAAAGACAATCTCGCTGGCTGCTTTGCACATCAACAGGGAATCATTGTACTGCGCCAAATTGAAACGTCCATTCGTATTACATGCCACCAAGTTCTTCTCCAAACTATCAAAGACAAAAGTAAAAGTCGCTATGGCTCCAATAGCTTGTCGGTGGTCAGGATCGAGTACAAGTTGGCTATCACGATCGACTATACTGTGAACTGCAGCAATAGTGAACTTCATCGGCACTCCTCCAGCTAAGAGAGCCAGGCAAGCTGCATTTATAGCACAAGATTCCAACTAGAAGAAATAAAATATTTTCATAGAATCAGAATGATAAGACCAAATGGAATAATTACGCCACAACGATTGTCCATTTCTTGAAGTTGAATAGAAATTGTTGTTCGAGGATGCAAAGCTGTCAGAAGAGCAGTTTCGCACGTGTTCCGGAGAATGCACTCCCTGAATTTATCTTTGATTGTGGGTAATCCAGATTTCGGTCGGTAGATAACTTCGACACTCGCTTTTTCGATTTTGGCATGTTGGGTTTTTGCTTCAATGGGACCGTACATTGACGCCAAGACACTTGTTTCACCTACATATAAAACAAATATTTTCAACTCGAATTTAAAAACAGAAGATAGATTTGTTTACCTTGAGCAAGGAGAGCTGAACCATCCGCTCCTGTAAGCGGATTCAGTTCACAGTTAATTGGGCGCAGGGCTATATCGTCGGCAATATTTTGTGCGTCAGGATTTGCATCTGTACTGAGTAAAATCATTTTTGTTTGTTTTTAATGCAATCTTGTATTTAATTTAATTAAAAAACGATGCTTTTATCAACAATTTCACAGATGCCGAACGCGGTTATGTGTTTTGACATTTGAAACACGACATTTCCATTGACAATGACAACTGACTTTGCGTTGCGGTAAAGTAACGTTACGAATATTGGAAACATTGGATTGGACACGTTCAATGCAAGTGAAATTTCATATTTTGTTATTCAACGATTTTCAAATCCGCATCTAATAAATTGGAAAAGCGGGCTTTAAAAAGATCTTCCATTTCTATTAAAAGGGACAAATCATATAACAATTGATTGGAAATCAGTTCAAGAATTCTTTTTGACAGAAAAAGTTGTTGTTATTATAAAATCGTGTTTTCCGTTTTCCTCTAAGTTCAGCAAACAATGCATATCAACTGTTAATGTTCAATAACGTTTATCTTGTCTACAAAAACGCTTTCGTTTTCATATTCGAAAACCACTGCACACACGTAGACTCTTCTAAGTTCTAACGTATAAGGCAATTCATTGTAGTTCCACCCTTACGATTGCTTTTTGGATGATACTGTACCAATTCCAGTAACATCCTCACGACTTCCAGACTTCCAGTTTCTATTCCAATCCTGCGAATTAAACAAAAACGATCGAAAGCAACTGATAAATGTACGCAAATTGCGCTAGAATCTCAATTAATTAAGAATTAACTGCACTTCTTATTTCTTAAATTATTTTTTGTGCTTTTAGATTTATGTATTTTCATGTAATGTAACTGTGAATAAAAAAGTAGAGAACAAGGAAACTGGACAAAGAACTTTTTCTCAAATCTGCCAAATTTATTTAAGTGGAAATTTAAATCGAAGAAAATAAAAAAATATCTTCAAAAATGTCAACATTCAAGGACGAAATAGTAAAATATTGAAATGAAAAAAACTACAACAACTCCTAATCCTCACTCTTTTCCAGACAACAATTGATGATTCATTAGTAGATCTCGATATGATTGAAATTGACGACTTGCTAAGCAGTGCATCAAGACTTCTAGAAGAAGTCTGCAGCAGCCGGCCAGAGGCTGCAGCAGCTCACGCATCAGCTACCAGTTCTCGTGAAGATGCAATGGAACAAGGTAAACACTAATCACAAGTCGTTCCCAATGCCGTTAGTCTTATCAAACATTTTTTAGTTCAAAGATTTCTAAGCTCGATACGAGAAAATGAGGAAGATGAGGATGTTGTGTTTGTCGCAGCCCGTCCGGGTAACGCACCACCAGCTGGAGCTCGAACAACAGCAATCGTCGATCTTTGTTCACCACCAAATTTAGGTGATGAAGTCGCTCGCAGGCGACACCAGTCTGTAGAACCTCTACCATTGCCCGATCTCAATAGTACCTCCCCGAATTGTTCAAATAACACTTCAACAAGAAGAACCAAACGACAGCCAAAAAAAGAGCCATTAGATAGCCATAGCCGACAACCAGCAAATGTCTCGCCTCCTAAAACTCGAAGAGGTCAAACCGATGCGAATCAGTTGACTCCGCTTTCAAGTGGTGCCAACAATGGACTACCGCCACTCACCTGTGCCGTTTGTATGGACAGTGTTGTGAGTCGACAGCCTTGCTCGACTTCGTGTGGCCATATTTTTTGCCAGGTATGCATATTTCAATCCATCCGCGTCACAGCCAAATGCCCGCTATGCAATACGAAGCTCAACAAGTCAAAGGTGCATCGGGTGTACTTTTGAGGCGAGGTTGCTACATTGTTGACAATGCCTTGGTGTCGAAATTTATGACTTATGTTTGACTCTATTTATGTCCATTGTGTTAGTTTAGTTTATTTAGAATAAAAAGCAGTTTTTTTATTTTAATTGTAATCTTTTATCGTATATTTTTAATAAAAAAAACGAAAAAATTGCCTAATGTTATGTGGAAGTGGTTAATTATTGCGTAGCTGTGGGCTGGGTGCTGTTTTGGGGCTTCAATGCTGCAAGTAAGTGCAAACGAGGGTCGACTTGTTTGTTTTCATGTTCATCATCTTCATCACCGTCGTCGTCGTCGTCTTCATCTTCGGTGTCGCCATCTTCGTCTGTTGTGAACTCATCCATTGAGTCGTCGTCCAAGTCGGCGAGTTCAACAGCTGGCTGGAAAAGGAAGAATAATGAAATTTGACTTGAAACTGTCTATATTATAATATTTCAAGAGCGCCTCCAAAGCCTCCTCGAAGGGTCCGTTAGAAGAGTATCCCCCCGATCCGCCTAGTTGCTTCCAATATAGGATGGGTCTGATGCGAGTAATTACCCCCTAAAAAGCTGCTTCTACCGACACAAGCTTCCGATGGGAACGATTTAACTGCAGACGATCAAACTGCTAAAGTCATCGCAAAAATAGTTCGGAAGACAAAATATTGAATGTCTGCATGAGAACACTGTTTGAATAGCGAGTTATATGCATATATGCCAACTAAAGAGGAATCAGCCTACTTAACACCGATTACAAGAACCTCTCTGCCGTAATAGATGAACGTCTGAAGCTTTTTGTCAACAATCTGATTGGTCCTCATCAATGTGGCCTCAGACCAGGAAAGTCAACCGTCGACCGAATTTTCACTTTGCGACTGATCCTGGAAAAAACCTATCAACTCCAAATCGATACCCACCAGGCCGCATATGACAGCATCTACAGAGACGAACTGTATAAAGCTATGTCTAGTTTTGGCATCCCTGCCAAGCTCGTTCGCTTGTGCAAAATGACGATGGAGAACTCACGCTGCGTCATCAAGGTTTGCAATGAGCTTACGGAATCTTTCGACGTCAAAAAAGGATTCAGACAAGGCGATGCGCTGTCGTGCGATTTTTTTTTACATCGTTCTTGAGAAGATAGTGCAAAACTCCACCGTCAACACCAGACTATCTACCAAAAGTCTGTTCAACTTCTCGCGTACACCGATGATATTGATATAATGGGAAGAACACAGATTGATGTCAATGGCGCCTTTGTGGGAATTGAGACAGAAGCAGCAAAAATGAGTTTTGCGGTAAATGAGGACAAAACAAAGTATATACTATGGCTCGGACAGACCGTCACAATAGACGCATACAACTTCGAGGTAGTAGAGGAGCTTGTCTACCTAGGCTCCGCTATTAACACGACCAATAACACCAGCGCCGAGATCAGACGAAGAATAACTCTTGCAAATCGCTGTTTCTTTGGGCTAAGAAAGCAATTGAGTGCCCTCTCTCGAGCAACTAAGGTAAAACTGTACAACACCCTCATCATCCCAGTCCTGCTGTATGGTGCAGAAGCATGGACCTTGACAAAATCGGATGAATGTGCCTTAGGCTGTTTCGAGAGGAAAGTTCTTCGGGTCGTCTTTGGCCCCATGTGCATTGATGGGGAATGGCGAAGAATATACAACAGCGAACTTTACGGGTTGTACAACGACATGGACCTAGCCAGAAGGGTCAAGGTCCAGAGACTCAGATGGCTCGGTCATTTAGATCGGATGGACACCAGTGCTCCGGTCCGGAAAGCCTTCGACACTATTCCCGAGGGACGTAGAAGGAGAAGAAGACCGCGACTCAGGTGGCGCACACAAGTGGAAGAGGACCGCAATCAACTAGGAGTGCAAAACTGGAGACAAATTAGGGACCGAGCTGGCTGGCGGAGACCGTTGATTGAGGCACAAGTCCACAACGAACTGTAGCGCCACCCTAAGTAAGTAAGTAAGGTCTGTGTGAGTACCAGGTTCTGCACAATGGTTTCTCCAAACTCCCTTGAGTACCGACTGATGCCTCTTCGATCCTGATCACGATACGCTGGCATAAACATGTGCTACAACGCTTGTCAACCTTGAATCCACACGGCTGCTTTGAGTAATAATGACATCAACAACATCTATAATCACGAAGTTGGACTCACTTTCGAAAAGTTTGATGAAGAAGAAAAGAGTAAGTCCTGGCCCTCTGCGTTGAAGAGTATTCGACATTCTTTAAAGAACTGGCTTTAGTACTGCCAACTGTACCTAAGGTGGAAGTCGCAAGGATCGTTGTGACTGGTTTAATGATGAATGCAAGCCAGCGACTGAACGTAAGAATGCTGCGTGTACAGGAATAAAAGAGAGAAAGTAGAAGAAGGAAAAACTATGTTACGATTGGAACTTTGCTACGATCGTAAGTTTCTCCGAACGGATACGACGATAGGGCAGAATGTCTCGTAAATGAGGTGCGCACCAAGGGCACCAGGAGTGGAAGTTCAACCACTCTTACACGACGCAGTAAATCTAATCACCGATCTCAAAGCATTCCTGAGAAATGGGAAGTGCACGTTAATAGATGGCTTACAGCTTCACCAAGCTTGCAGCCAGCAAGCCTTGAGGAAGTATAAAAAGCTTTAAACCGACTAAGGGATAACAAAGCCGCAGGTACCACTGGCAAGGAAGTCTATCACTTAACCAACTGATGAATGAAGAAGCAAGAGAAGAGAAGCAAGTCCGCCGGGTCGGATGACATACCTGCGGAACTCTTTAAATATGGAGGAGGGGTTTTGATGAACCGCATGCACCAGGTCATCAACAAAGGGTGGGATTAAGAATGCAAGCGCACTGACTGTTCGATAAGCTCCATATGCCCCATCTACAAAAAAGGCGATCCGTGGTCATGCAAAAACTACTGTGGCATATCCCTGCTTAATGTTGCATACAAAATCCTATCCAACGTACTGTGTGAGCGTCTTAAACCGTTCTGTAACGCAATGATCGGGCACGTACCAGTGTGGCTTTAAGCCAGGCAGAACAACGATAGACCAATATTCACACTGACACTAAAGGCAAATCCAGAAAAAAACCAACGAATTTCAAGTCGAAACCCAACATCTTTTCATCGACTTCAAAGCTGCTTATGATAGCATCCACCGCCAAGAGCTTATGATGGCGATATCTCCGAATCGGGATACCGAACGAACTGATCCAGCTGTGCCGCATGACGCTAAACAATACGCAGTGCAGTGAACAAATGGGTAACAGTTCATCCGATGCGCAGGGTTTAGACAAGGAGATGCGTTGTCATGTGATTTCTTCAACATAGTCCTGGAGCAGATAGTGCGCAAGGCAAGTGTGAGCACGGAAAACATAATCTTCAACAAATCCACCCAGCTCCTAGGCTATGCGGCCGACATGGACATCATCGGTCGATCCAAGAGAGCTGTGCTTGAGGCGATCACAGCGATTGAAGAACAGGCTTAGCCCGTTGGTCTTGAAGTGAATGAGGACAAAACAAAGTACATGCTATCAGCTATCAACAAACAAAGCAACATCTGCCCACCGCCTAGGACAAAACTTCCTAGGAGGTGACCTACCTTGAAACAAATATCAATCCCACACACGACACCTAAGTTGAGATCCGAAGAAGAAATACCCTAGCGAATCGCTGCTGCTTCGATTTGCCAAAACGACTGGGTTCTAAACTCCTCACTCGAAAGACAAAGTGTCTGCTATACAAGACTCTGATTTTACCAGTCCTACTCTACGGCGGCGCCGAGTCTTTGACGATAAGTAAAAAAGCAGTTGATACTGGGCCCCTTGGAAAGAAAAATTCTTCGACGGATATTCGGCCCCGTCGAAGGCGAATAAGAAGACGGTTCAACCGCGAACTGGATGTAGTCCAGAAATCCAAGAAAAGGCGACTACATTGGTTCGGCCATATCGAGCAAATGGACGACAACGCTTCAGCCAAGAAAGTCTTTTCATCGCATCTTGCCGAGACGACAAGGAAGACCGAACCTACGGTATAAGGACCAAGTGACTGCCGATGCCAGAGCGCTTGGTTTCGGAGACTGGAGAGACGTTCCCGATGGAAGGCTGCAGTGCCTCAGAAGCTTCATGGATTGACAGCCGGTTAAGTAAGTAATCAAATCTATCATAGAGCAGTTATTACCATTAACAAATAGTTCTAAGCCACAAAGAATGCCAACCTTCGTTATAATGTCAGGAATCTCGTTCCTATTTTCTGGCACAAACCTGTAAGAGATGAATATTCTTACCTGCCCCGCCTGGATATTGATCTCAATTTGTAGCCGAATATCCATGATGAGGAAGACAGTTGTTACAAGAACCGGAATGGTCATACGACTCTTCCAAGCCAAATCCGTGAGGAACAGGAATACCTCTCCAAATTGCGAATTCATGTTTTATTTATTTTGAAGGCCTTAAATTATCGTAGATTATACAAATCAGTTTCCCTAAGTAGGACTATTCGATTCACTATTGGTTGAGTCTTCCTGTGCTTGCTGATGATCGACTTCAGTTTCTTCCTCTGGCTCCAACTGATCGTATTTTACTATATGAACAGTTTCCCCCACTGACAACGCCTGCACCGGTTGAATATGACGATAGAGCTCTTGAACGGCCGAATCACCAGACGATATGGGGGCGTCAAGTTCGAGAGATTCGTCTTTATTGACAAATAAATTGTCTTCAAGCAAATTGCGTAGGCACTCGGCTCGTTTTTCTGATAGAGCTTCTAGGATTTTGGGACTTTTCTTGATTTTCTTTAATTTTTTTTCTATAAAAAATAATGTTTTGTTTTTATTGATTTTTTTTTTTTAACTAAAGTAATTTTGATTTACCTAGAGATTGAAGATAATCCTCTGAATCTGGAAGGCGAGCGTGTTCGGTGTTGGAGGCGTTGACAGTGTTGTTGTGCGTTGGTAGAAAGTTGTCTTCAAATTGCAAAGATGTATTCGAAGCGTTTAGATTGAATTTTGTTTCGTTGGAATTAGAGTCGATTGGAGAATTTTCAAAAGATTCTGAATTAATCGTTTTTTCACGGACCAACCAGGGATCCGTCATTTTACTTTGTATTTTGTGTTTATATGTACTTTTTTGCTTTGTTCAATTTGTTGACATTTCTTCTAGTAGTAGTTGACAGCAGAAAACTTTATTCTTGAATTGTACTAGAAGAAGTCATCAGTTTATTTTAGGGTGGAAACAATTGGAGATAATTTCCAAAACTCCAAGGAGTAGCTCTCGATTAAAATTTGAATCCAAGGTATAGGAATGGATGGAATTAAGTGAATTTGAGTAATGCATGGACCTTGTTCATCATTTTTAAAATGTTTATCTCATGAGCACGAACAACGACCAACAAATGAACAAAAATTCGTCGATTTTGACATTTCTTTCATATGAGAGTTTTTAATTCGTCGCGAATGAACAACCAAAGCACAAAACAAGGATGATTATTGAGGTTGTACGTTCGCGAACATTTTGTTGATTGGGACTTGGGATAGTGGATTATATTCGAAGGGTAGCCACAGTGCATTCAAGAGGACACAAGCGTTCACAGCAACCACTGTCTATCAACTCCTACTCTCCTCCTCCCCGCGGTGAACATCGTGAGACCGAAGATTGGGTTCCCACCTCAGTGCTAAGTTGTTTGCGGCAGCAAAAAGAGAGAGGGGGAGGAGGTATGCGTCCACTAAAGCACGCCTCCTTTTCAACAGGTGGCAGCGGAAGAACTCCCAAGATGGAAACAACGGTGGCGTCTACTACAGTTCCAGTCAGGATGAAGTACTTAGTGAACACCTTATAGGGCCACTGCCCACTACAAAATATTCGCAGCCCAGGCCTATGAGGAGCGGTTTGGCCGGCTCTTCGTCTAAGAGTTAAAAGTTAAAGAAAATATAGTTCCAAAACACCAATAAGCCTCGAATACGGACGGACCTACATAAACGATTAAAGGACAACGAATTTCAGTTTTTCACTTGGAATGTTAATGTGAGGTCCCTCAACAGATCACGTGCAGCCGAAAAACTTGCAAAAGCCCTTGACTGCTATAAAGCAGATATAACCACCATCCAAGAAATGCGATGGGATAGTCCGAGCCTACGTAAATTGAACAACTGTGATATTTACTACGGAGACCGCTACCGGGAACAAAATCAGTGTCTATTTGGATGTGGATTTGTAGTTGGTACTCGAATCAGGAGGAGGGCTTGAGTTTCAACTTAGTGAATGAGCGCATCACAACAATCCGTATCAAGGCTGTAAGCCTCATCTGTGCTCACGTGTTGTGACCGACAATAGAAAGAAATGACACGTTCGAGTTCTATTATAAGACTGACTTTATTCAGAGCTTTAGCATTATAATGAGGAGAGCTTTATTGGTTACATAACGTTCTTATACTAAATATAAAATTCGGAAAACAAAAGAAAAAGAAACAAAATATAATTCAAAACTCATTTACATAATACATCTCTTCGCAACTAAATAAAAGAAAATAAGTAATAATAATAATATTAAATGTATATACTACCAGCCCTATTAATAAACACAAAATAACCCTAACACAAGACTAACAGCCGTATTCTGGCGACCTCTCAAAAAATAAAGACCTCTCAACTCGGGGTGAATTTTATTTTGAGACTTTTTTGGTATTCTGGCGAAAACCTCTCAACTTGTTAGCATCTCAAAATCTTAAAAATTGAGATATGCTCTTTGGCACATCACAACTGCGTTTGTTTTTTTTTATACAAAGAAGAAGGCAAAATATGGACATGTTCATTTTAATACATCTCTTGGAAGAGAATGAAAAGTAAGAATTTTATTATTTTATAGAAAGTGAATAGTGTTTTTATTTTTTAATTAACTAATTTTTAAAATTGGAGCGGAGGAGAATGCTCAAACAATTGAGAGAAATTAATGATCCATTTTCTCTTCAAGAGGAAACATTCACAAAATTTTTTCGGCTGCCCAAAACTTTGTGCTGAGACTTTATTCATGACCTAGAGCAGCACGACGAACAACCATCTTCTTTGCCATTTGTCATTCGAGTACGTACGAGTATCATATTTTATCTTTTATATGTTTGTTTTATTATCCGCCAGTTGACTCCAAAGATCCATTACCCGATGAGGACTCGTTGGATCGTTTTTATTCGCAAGGAGTTTTGGATTTTTCTTCGCAAACTCGATGAAATAACTGAGTTGCTCCCTTGTTGTGCGTTTACTTTTTTGAGTGCCTAATACAATTTATAAAAATATTAATAGAAATACAAATTATTGAACGTTTTATTTAATTTCTTACCGATCGATTCCATAGTTTTCTTTATTTTGTTTTAAAACTGTATTTCCCACTTATCTGTTGCTGTTTTGAATTCTTTTTCATTTTAATTAGAAACAGTCCTGCCAAAACAAAAAAAATTTACCTTCCTGTGGTGAATTTTTTTGAGAGGTTTCTTAAGACCGAATTTGCAGAATACGAATTTGAGATCACCTAACAAAAAACCTCTCAAAAAATTAGTCTTAAAAATTTGAGACTTGAGACCCTCTCAGGGCCAGAATAGGGCTGTAACTCGTATCTCAAATTAGAATTCCTATTAATAAACGTGTGTTAGCCTTAAATGACACTTGTTAGCAAACGGATAACTTATTTCATTGATTTTTGCGTAGGTATAAGCAACGAATATCTTTTTTTTTTCAAAATATTTGACGACAAATTAAAATTTTGTGTTGTAGTTTGGATAGTGTGAGCATTTTCGATACTGAGAAATTCATCACCGGCGGCGTCGTCGTGGCAGTTACTTTGGCAAAACAAACTGACATATTATCTAGTTTTGCGTCAATGGAGATACTTTTTGAATACTTGGGAGACCCAAGTCAAATTCAATCAAATAACGTAGGATCACGGAACAGAAATTATTCTCTCTGCGCTAGCAAAAAACGGTGTACTACAGACTTTAACCTTGAGTACAAATAACTTGGGATCAAGTGGTGCCATTGTTATAGCAAGATTCATTGCGTACATACTTCTCTAAATAAATCTCCTGATGCATTAACATTTGTTTGTTTATTTTTTGTGATCATAACCCAAGGAATAGGATAAAATTAAATGCTCCAACGGTCTTTGTTTATCTAAATTTATATATACAAAGCCAACGGTTGGTAGGCTGTCAAAGTAAAAATGATAGATGACTGATAAAATAATGTTTGATATTGTTCCATTGGTCAAAAGGAGTAGTTCGAATAATTTTGTATTAGTAGAATTTTTCTAATTAAATGTGTGAATAAAAGCACATTTTAGTTTATTAAACCCGAACTAATTTGTGCAGCACATATTTCTCTTAAATACATTAAATATCACTAGTTTTTCTTTGAAAAAACAAACTTATAAAATCAAACGAAATTGATTCCGAAATTAATTTGGAAAACGACATCACTCTCTTGACCATAGAGAACCTATTTATCTAGAGTCGCAACTCGCTCTCTTTTTAAAAAAAATCACTGTCCAAAAATTTTGTGGTGATTACTCTCATTTTTCCTGTCCGTGAATCTGTGAAAGAGGTGGAAAAAATATCATTATGGCGTCTGTGCTCAGTTTTTTTATTGTTGTTCTGTTGACAGATTTACAAAAAAAAAAAACAGTGAGTAGGCTAGACGATAAAATCAAATTGACATTCGATTCGAAAAATGAAAGGTTTTTCTCAAATTTCTTAGTTTTATTATTTAAAATACTATTTGTGACCAATTTAACTAATGCCAATGAAGTTCTCGGCTGTAATATATTCATTAAAAGTCATACAGACATTGATTTCTCCAAAGTTGAAATCAAATTGTGAATCAAAATTGAATTCGCTTGTTGTTTCTGCATTTGATGTGATTGGACGAGTGGAAAGCAAAGAACAAACCTTCTCGGCATTGGAGTCGCCTAATTCAAGACCAAAGAAGTAAGTTGTTTCTTGAACTCGTTTCGAAACGAGCTAAATCAAATGTGTTTTTTCTAGAATTCCCTCTCGTCGAAGTGTCAAAACGAAGCGCATCCGATACCTCATCCCAATTCACAGATTCATCCATTTGTTACACCCAAGTTGTGGCAAAGTAATATCGAATAAATCCTATGCCGTCGGAATAACGGCTCGACCTTCCACAGCGGACAACTCGAATGGCATTCAATTCTTCCCAGTGAATCAGAATTTGTTGGTTAATGCTTCCCCAGTATCTGGAGTGGCGTTCTCTCAGTTGAGAGCGACTCTTATCGAGGAGATAAAATGCCTTCCCGATGCTCCTGAAGCCGGCACTGGTGCCGAGGTAACAATGTTGAGCTTGGATGCTGTTGGACAGCCAATCGGACAATAACAAACAGTCAAAGCCAAGAGTAATAAGAAGGGAAAATTGATTAAAATTGAAAACTAAACTTCCTTTTTTTTGCTTACAGACGGAAAGTATTCCTTCAAAGGGATCCTTCCCGGACCATATGAACTCACGATTCCTCAGTCCACCCTCTGTTTTGAATCGACAATGATCTTGATCAGCATAAATTCAGCCTCCGAATCTGCTCCGGCTTTCATTCACAAAGGCTACGAAGTTTCCATTATTTCCAGCCATCTGGCATTTGTAAGTTTATTTTTCTTTCAACAGGAAGCGTAAAATAAACCGATTTCTTTCAATTTCAGATGCACTATGGACTGACAGCCAAGGAAGATGAAAAAACTCCCATGAATGTCATGAAAATCATGCCCGGAGTCAATACCTTCTGTGTTCCCAAAGTGGAGGCGGGAGTTATCTAAGAATTTGGTTCCTGGCGATAATGGAGCCATTAACATTCCCTTACGCCGCGCCGAGCGAATACTTCTTGCGGTCAATGATGAAAGAATACCAATTCATTCCCAATGCAAAGATAATCGATGTCAAGGATGGAGAGACCATTAATGTGGAATTGGTGTAAGTTTGTTCGCTCTTTAAAATTGTAGATTTCAACTTAAGGGCTTTGTTATCGCTTTCAGTGGAAAACGTGTAGCTTACTCAGTATTTGGAACAATCGGTTCAGGCTGTCGCATTGACCCAACGTAACAATTGGACCCGAAATCGAAGACGGCGTTTGCATTAAACGTTCGACAATCCTTAAAGGTGCCAATGTCAAATCACATTCGTGGTTGGACTCGTGCATTGTGGGATGGCGTTCGATCGTCGGCAGTTGGCAGCGACTCGAAGGAACAACTGCTCTTGGTGAAGATGTTATTGTTCAGGATGAAATTTATATAAACGATGGGCAAGTCTTGCCAGACAAAAGTATAGCTTCAAGCGTTCCAGAGCCTCAAATCATAATGTAAAACAATGCAGCTACTTTTTTATACGAATTCACTCCTGTTCAAATTGTAGTTAGGCTTATAAGGTGCAATTACCATGCGGTTAACTGTGTCCAGCATTTTTTAAACAAACAAAAACAAACAAAATAATAAAAATAGCTTCTAAATATTTTATTGAAATTAAAATGCAGCTTTCCCTCCTACATTAGAACAGAACAGCTGTTGCCTCAGAGCAGTTCTTCTGAAGTCTCTGCAAAGCCTCTTAAGGATCTCGAGATCCAATAAGTCGATTACTTTTTGGATTTGTTTCTTTGTTTGCTCTAACTCCAGAGCTTTGGGCTCAATCCAACTAGTTATCTCATAGTCAATCAGTTTGATTTGCTTTTCAAGAGCATCGGTGCTTTGGGACAGATCCTCAATTCGACTGGCAACGGTGCGCTGGAGGTGCCTCAGGAAATCTTCGCCTTTCCGTACAACTTTCCTGTAGTTCCGGATTCTGATGCAGACACAAAGAATCAACGTCCACACCTAGATTCTTAAAATCCATCATTATCTGCCTGATATAGCTATTAAAATGGGCAATTACCTCTCTCAGTTGCTTGATGTGATGCGAGAGTTGAATTTGCGTTTGATTGTCCTGTTGTGTGTGTTCACAGCAAGCTTGGTCCTTATGCAGCACATACTGCAGCTGAGCGACTTCTTCGATAAGCTTGTTATGTAATTGATCGATTGTATTGGCATTTTCAATCATTTGATTTTTTATTTTTTCCATTTTCCTCCGATTTGTTTTGATTTCTTTGTCCAAGCGATAGTAATCCTCTTCATCATGGATGTTTGCATTTTTAATTGTGATGACATCAAGTTCGAGATTGAGAGTTGCAATCTCCTCGTCCAATGCAGCAGTACCGGAATTTCCTAGCTTCTTGGCAATAAAGAAGTTCAGAGCGGATTTTCGAAGCATTTCGAGTTTATGTGATTATTGCACAGAGGGAATCCCTCTTCGGCCATATTGGACAGTTTAAACGCAAATTCTAAGTCAGGGTATTCCTCACTGTTAACAAGGTGTTTTTTTTTTGGAAGACTTTGATGTTATCGCCAGGTGGAATGAATTCCATCAAGAACGAAAACAACATGACCGCATTAGATTAAGGTTTTGATTATATTGTTGCGAGGATCCTGAACTGATTTCCTTCTTGATACGATACCAGTTTTTAAGACCGGGTCGGTGTTTTATCTCGGGAACTGAGGAACGTTCAACAACATTGAAATCGGCATTTGTCACCTGACGTTCGAAGGAATTGATGGCTGACGGTCTGTCTTCGGTGGCCTTGTCTGTAGACTGGTAGGGTATGAAGTTTTCAGTGTCCTTGACGTGGGTCTTCTTCTTCCTCTTGGTTTTCGGCAACAACTTTGCCAAATTTTTTGTAGATTTCTTCATCGTCTAGTTCTGGTTTGTTCTGGAATGAGATGACATTGGTAAGGGTAAGGGAATTTGAATGATTAGCAAACTTACTTTATTCTTATATTGATTTCAGCCTCACGCTTCACGTCTTCTTTGTCCATTTCCTCCATCTGGGAGTGGAGTTTTTCAATGACTTCAGAATGCTTGTCACACTTTGCTGTTATGATCGTGTATTGAATGGATTTCTGGCTTCGGTTGAGTTTGAAAATTGTCTGCAAACATAAAACCCGCAATTAAGGAGAACTTCCATGGAGTCAAGAAGTCAAACTCACTCCTGTAGGACGGAAATTCTTCTTTTAGTGGCGTCGGCCGAGGCAACTTGCCGAGAAACTAGGTATTTTGTATACGTAGTTTTCAGCACGTCTTTCTGAAAATAAATTCATAGTGAAATAAAAGCAGATCCTAAGAAAAAACTTACAACTTAATTGAATTTCAAAATCGAAACTACATCAAAACAAAATGCGCTTAAATGTATATTTTTGCAATTGTCACTTTTGACGTTTTTTCGATTTAACTGACAAAAATACTCACCTCATCGTGGGCAAATTATGAATTACATTTAGGACATGTCCGCACTTTTAATGCTGTATACAAACTCCGTCAACACATTTTTATGATTTTTTTAGTTATTTATTCGTAAATAATAGATAAAATTTCATTTAAAAGCTGCAAAACATTGTGCACTGCACTTTTTATTATTATATATGTACTAAGAAGTTGAATTTCATACAAATATTTTTTCTTTTTACATTTTTGAATTTAACTGACTCTTAATTTTGAATATTGAGCACAGGTTTTTAAATTTGGGCTCCGGCTTTTCACCTTTTTGAGCCCAGCACAATGTCCATTAAAATGAGAATGTATTGGTTCGCTTCCCATTTGAAATGCATTGAGAAACCTACACATTCGCATATTAATGGATATTTTATCAAATTTAATTATTTAGGTCGAAAGAGAGCAAAATGCCTTGAGTTGCGACTCTAGGTATACCTCCTCTGTGCTCTTGACAACCAACCTTCATCCTTGAAAAAATACTAGATTATCTAGTACAATTTTCATGCTATTCAGTGAATAGCTACGATCTTTGTACAGTAATCCCCGCTTAGTTGCACCTCGCTTAATTGAACATCCCGCTTAATTGATCGAAAAAATTGGCTTCGAAAATTTTCCGTATAAGTAGCAAAGCTTTTTAGACGGTTAATTGAACCCCGCTTAGTTGAATTACTCGCTTAATTGATCTTAAAAATATGCAGCAGAAAAACTAAATACATGGACATGTTTCGGATAATTGGACGGACAAAAAAATTATAATGAAACTGTTCGCTGTGTAACAAATGACAGCTAACTATTGTTTGTTTTTGTTTTTTGCATTGAATAAGAAGTACAGGAAGGGGTCTTAAGAAAAAGAAGTGAAGTATTTTTCAAAGAAGTGTGGGTTTCACAAACACAAATGCATCACAACAGGATTGGCCTGTAGTTGAATGGTTAATCTCAGGGGCGCCAAGCAAAATTTGATCGAATCAAGATTATATCGATTGTGCTTCAATTTATTTCTTCAATTTCAATCCTTTTTTTGGATTATATGGTGTTTTAACGTTCAAGGTGCACACGCACGATTTGTATTGTTTTTTTTTTTAAGTCTTCAATACTTTTTTATTCATTTTTCATCCGTAATTCATCACATTGATTGCACCTTTGTGGGTGGTATTTGAAAGCGCATTCTATGAACAACTTAATCAAGTGTTAAGAAACTCAAGAAATTGTGCAGCGCCATACGATCACCAACATAAATAAATTCGCCCCTGAACTCGAGTTTTTGATTTTTTGACAGAAATAAAACTAAAAATCAAGAACAAATAAATTCTGATAAATACTATGGCAAATACATTTTGAAAGTTCTACGATATTTAAATTAACTAAATAACTTCACTTCACACACACATTTATAATTCAAAATAAGACATATTTAACTTGTGATAAGAAATTTTTCTTGACTCCGTAGTAAAAACGTTTCTAAACAATTTCACACAGCACTTCATTATCTCTTATGGTGTTTTATTAAGAATAGTAAATATTATTATAGAATAGTAAATATTATAATATAAATTAGCAAAAACTTCACTATTTAATTTTGTTTTATAGATTTGTTTAATAAATTTAACTACGAAGATCTCAAAAGAACTTTTTTACAGCTCGGCAAAATGACAGCACAGGAAAAATTTTGACAATACAGGAGAAAAATTTGACATTATCAGAATTTGTTGTTGCTTCACTCAAGTACACTGTACAGGAAGCGGTGTTAGCTACCGCTTCCTGTACTTCTTATTCAATGGTTTTTTGTCATAGAAAATATTTAAACATATTTGCGTGTGCATTCTTTTTAGTATTTTTCCAGGTTTTCGTAAGTTGACACTGAAATATTTATAAACTGAATTTCTGGGATGAATTTTTTATTTTTAGTTGACCTACTCGTGCAATTATACGGGTTTCGCTTAATTGAACAGATAGGTCAATTAAGCGGGGTTTCGTTAATTGAACCACCCGGATAATTGACCGAAAAACCTGACAAAATGGTGAGTGCAATTAAGCGGGGAATACTGTATATGGATTTACCTAGTACTATCAAGAATGGTTTTCAAGCAAGCAAGCAGAGAACACACATTACAAACTAATGTAAAAAACTGTCAAAAAACTGTCAAACCAAGCAGAAAACCATTCTTGATATTACCTGGTAAATCCATATACAAAGGCTACGATGAGGAAAAAATATGTTTATTAATGAACTTATTTAGCAAACGAATAACTTCACTATCCGTGTGCTAGGTATAACGTGTGTTATCCAGTGGATAGGGTATTTTTATTAATAGGGCTGGAAGAGTTTAGATTGAATTTTGTTTCGTTGGAATTGGAGTCGATTGGAGAATTTTCAAAAGATTCTGAATTAATAGTTTTTTCACGGATCAACCAGGGATCCGTCATTTTACTTTGTATTTATGTACTTTTTTGCTTTGTTCAATTTGTTGTCATTTCTTCTAGTAGTAGTTGACAGTAGAAAACTTTATTCTTGAATTGTACTAGAAGAAGTCAACAGTTTATTTTATGTCGTTTTCCATTGGTCGTCCAGAAGCATTCGGAAGAGTCCAGGGGCCCTACTCTGTAATGCGTTTCGAAAGCAAATATTTTCGAAAACGAATATTTTGTACTCTCTATTTCTAATTCGGATAAGAAATCTAGTACTTACGGATTGACAAATCCGCATTCGGATTTTTCGTACCTGGCAATCCGTTTCCGAAAGTCATTTTGGTTGGAAAACGGAAATTTTCTTTCTACACCAAGAGAGGTAACGGATTGCAATTCGAATGCCGTTTTTAAAGGACACAAAAGGAAAATTGTGTTTAGTTGTGTGAAATAGATAAAATGTAAGTAAGGAAATAATCATTTTATTCAAAATTTAAGCAAATAAATCTCATTACAGGGAACCATCAGCCAAAAATTTGCTCATCCCGATCTGACCAAGGGGCGTTTGAACGCCTCGGACGCGAGAAACACTTCCAACAATTTGGGACAGGCTATCACCATCTTTTAATGCAGAAGGACCACCAATGAGAGACGGTGTTCTTCTCTATTTTCTTCATCCATTCAAAGAGCAACCGAGGCCATTTTATTAAGTTTTTATGGAATTATATATTTTTTCTTTAAAAATTAATTTGAACATTCTCGCCTTGTTTGTGTTTTGTTTTGTTTTGATTTTTTTTTCCTTTTGAGTTTTTTTTTTGACAAATCTAATTAGAATTACTTCGAGACTCAGCAAATCTAATAAGAAATACTTCGAGACTCTGCAAATCTATTCTATAAATAGAAATAGTACTAGATGATTTTTTTATTCGATTCGAACTTTTTACAGAGTACGAATTCATAAACGAATCGAATATCAGATTCGAATCGGATTGGCTTTCGAAACGCATTACAGAGTAGGGCCCCAGAAGTCTTCTGAAACCATTCCATTGGACTGACTTTGACAGACGGAATGCTTCTGAGAAGAGCAGAACTCTTCTGTTTTGAAAACAGAATCGTCCGAAGAATGACACATACATCATAACCCGTTCCATTGGAGGTAGAAAAAGAAACGTCAAAAAAATACCAATGGAAAACGACATTAGGGACGGACGGAATTAATGATGACGACCTACATAAACGATTTAAGGACAAGATGGATAAGATAGATAGATAATAAGGATTTTATTGAATTAACATTTGAATTTAACAATAGTAACGTAATAAAATATGCAAAAATCATTATGACATGGCATTAGCCGTCTGGCAGATTGACAACTATAGTATATTTAATTCATTATACATTTGATAACAGTTTAAAATAACATAAATATGTGGTTAAGAAAAGGGAATTATATGACAACCATTTAATTTTAAAAATTCAAATAAGAGACAGTTAAGCGGAAAACACAAAGCTGCTTTGCTGTTAGCGTTGAGTGACGTATAAAGTTCAAGCATAGGAATTGCTAACAACCTATCACAAAGCAGCTTTGTTGCTCAAACTTTAATTTGACATACTGTAAGAACCCCGTAACATAAACGTAACGTCTCAAAAGCTGTAGCAAAAGTAGAAATATTTTCTACTTTTTCGTATGTATTTGCTCACCGACATGTTTTCTTGTTTGTTTGTGTGAAAAATTTATTTTATTTTTACTTCCTTTTCGCTTCAGCTGTCGGTTTGTTTTCAAAAATCAAAATAAATTAAATTTTTGAGAAATTTTTTTTTGGAAAACATAAAATAAAATTAGTAAAATGGCAGATGTCAGTCAAAGTTCAATCCAAAGTAAAGAAACGTAACGGAGTCAACGCTAACAGCAAAGCAGCTTTGTGTTTTCCGCTTTAGTTATACATAAGTTCAATCAAAAATCTTCGTTAATTATTCTCTATATCTAAGCGCAATTACACAGTATTCATAAAGTCTTTCAACGTTCATATTATTCAATTCGTCCAAAACTTGATCTTCAGATAAAACATCGCTCCCAAGAACGCTTCTTCTGGTTTCTTTTAGAGTTGGGCATCTTCCCAAAAAGTGGATGACATCTTCTCTTTCCCTCATGTTGCAAATGCTGCATTCTAGAGGTAGATTAGGTCTGTGAGGCATGAAGTTCAGATTGAGGAGTTCGCTGCGAAGTCTGACCATTGTAGCGATAACGTTTACTTTGTTAGTATCACGAAAGTAGTTTTTTTCTGCCAAATTGTGGTTTAACCTACTGTAAACTGTTCTGTAGATGGAACTGGAGGCTTCAGCTATATATTCAGCTCTACATTTCTCATTCACCTTCGAGATTACATTGTAGAAGAGAGCCTTGCAACTAACCATGTTTTCCAAATTTAAATCGAAGCTTAAATTGCATTCTTCAGCAAGTTTGGACCACTATCTATACCAGCTGTTTTTTTCGTTTATGGCTCTGATAGCTACCTTTCTTGCTAATCTGAATTCTGGTAATTTGAAGATGTTCAGAAGAAAATCGGCTTGCAACTTCATGGTCTTTATATATAAAGGTGATAGTCCGGTTTCGAGCATTACTACGTAATTTGGAGTGTTAACTGGTAAGCAAAATATCCGTTTAATAAAGTGTGTCAAGAGCTTTTCCACCGTGTCAAACCTCATACATCCCCATACTTGAAAGCCATATAAAAGTATGCTCTCCGATACCGCTTCAAATACCTTGTGCTTGCTGCTATGTGCAATGTTCCTGTTCATGAAGCATTTTTTCCATGAAATATTTATTGCAGTTTTCGCTTTGTCCAATTTTTCCGTTAAATGCTTCTGCAAGCTCAAATTTCTAGTAATAATTACACCTAGGCATTTGTATTCAGTAACACATTCTAGGGCTTCTCCGTTGTAGGTCCACTGCTCATTGGAAGCATTTCTACCACTACCTTTTTTAAAAATCATCACTTTCGACTTTTGCGTATTAACGATTAAGTTCCATAAGCAACAGTAATTTTATAACCTGTTTACCTATCATGAGCTGTAACGCTTCCGGAGAATACGCGAACATGACAATATCATCTGCAAATAATAAGGCCTTAATGTGTGTTCCTGCTAAATCCACGCCACCGGGAAGATAATCAAAGAGGTCATTTATAAAAAGCGAAAACAAAGTGGGGCTCAATGTGCAGCCCTGCCTTACTCCCGATGTCGTCTCAAACCAATCTGAGAACTCTGCACCATTCCATACAGTCGCCTGAGTTCCTATATAGATTTAAGGACAACGAATTTCAGTTTTTCACTTGGAATGTTAATGTGAGGTCCCTCAACAGATCACGTGCAGCCGAACAACTTGCAAAAGCCCTTGACTGCTATAAAGCAGATATAACCACCATCCAAGAAATGCGATGGAACTGTCCGAGCCTACGTAAATTGAACAACTGTGATATTTACTACGGAGACCGCTACCGGGAACAAAATCAGTGTCTATTTGGATGTGGATTTGTAGTTGGTACTCGAATCAGGAGGAGGGCTTGAGTTTCAACTTAGTGAATGAGCGCATCACAACAATCCGTACCAAGGCTGTAAGCCTCATCTGTGCTCACGCACCTACCGAGGAAAAGGATGAAGACACCAAAGACATGTTCTACGAGCTCCTCGACAAGACCTACGAGCTAGCTATGGCGTTAAAATTATCCTTGGACATTTTAATGATAAGGTGGGCAGAGAAGAAATCTTTGGTGGAATAAAGACACAACAACACCTCCGATAACGGATTTAAGCTAATCGACTTCGCTGCGGGGCGAGACGTAATGGTAATAAGTACGCGGTTCCCAAATCTCGATATCCACAAGAGGACATGGAAATCTCCTGATCAATCAACCGTCAACTAGATTGATCACATTGCGATCGACGCACGACACTTTTCTAGCATGGAAGGTGTGCTCATATTTCGAGGTGCCTGCATCGACTCGGACCACTACCAACACGCGAAAATGCTAGGAGAAAATTCGACGTCAAACGGCTACAATCGCAAGAGATTGCTAGATCCTTTTCCGATCGTGTCTCCGAAAATCTCCTCAGAAGTCCAGCGCAAAATATAGAGAACCAGTGACAAGCAGCTATCAGAGATGCGGCCTCTGAAGTGCTAGGGTTTACACGGCCACCACAACGAAACCCTTGGATTGACGATGAGTGCGACATGCTGCTTAACAAGAAGAATATAAAGCAGCGCTGCAAGAAGGACACGAGCCGCTCGCGACCTCTATGAACAGAAAGTAGGGAGAAGCAAAGGAGGAACGAGGATCGAAAGTTTTACAAAAAGGTAAAACGAACCAACAGGGCTTATACACCCCGAACCGAATCCTATAGAGACCATCATGGGAACATCGTAGTGGAACCACAGTCAGTGCTGAGGATATGGAAAGACCACTCTTCCAAGCTGTACAATGGCGATAACGAGCAAAATTCCGACAGAAATACAGAACAATTCGATATGGCTGAAGCAGGCCAACAATTCCAACCACCCGAGATTGACGAAGTGAAGATAGCGATATCTAAACTTAAGTCGAACAAAGCGGCTGGAGCAGACGGGCTAGCCACCGAATTGTACAAAGCAGCTGGAGATAATTTGGTTAGGAGTATGCTCATCTACAAATTTGGTCGGAGGAAAGCGTGCCGGACAAATGGAACCTTAGCATCGTATGCCCGATCCTCTGAAAGGAGATCCCCTGAACTGCACCAACTACAGAGGTATAAGTCTCCTCAACATCACCTACAAGATCTTTTTTGCCGTGCTGTGTGAACGTTTGAAGCCCTTCGTCAACAACCTGATAGTTTGTTATCAGTGTGGCTTCAGACCCGGAAAGTCCACCATCGATCAAATATTCACCCTACGGCAGATCTTGGAGAAGACCCAGGAACTTTAAATCGATATCTACTACCTTTTCATCGATTTCAAGGCCGCGTATGACAGCGTCTATAGAGACCAACTATAAAGAACAATGCCTAATTTTAGCATCCCAGAAAAAATCGTCCGTCTGTGTAAGATGACAATGGAAAACTCGCACGCTGTTCCATCATGGTCGGAAAAAAACCTAACGGACGATTGTGCAAAGCTCCAACGTCAACACCAGAAGCACAATCTCCCAAAAGTCCGTCCAGCTACTAGGATACGCGGACGACATTGACATTATTGGAAGAACACAGCGTGATGTCAGTGGAGCGTTTGTGAGTCTTGAGACGGAGGCAAGGAAGATGGGTCTAGCGGTCAACGACGGCAAGACCAACTTAATGCTGTCAAAAAGAAAGGACTACCAACATCGACGTCTTGGAGCAAACGTCAACATAGACAGATTTAACTTCGAGGTAGTTAAGGACTTCGTCCAGCTAGGATCCGTTATCAACTCAGACAACAACACCAGCGTTAAAATCAAACGAAGAATCACTCTTGCCAATCACTAATTCTTTGGACTTAGAAGGCAATTGAGTAGTAAAGTCCTCCCCCGAGCAACTAAAGTGACACTCCACAAAATCCTTATCATCTCAGTCCTAATGTATGGTGCAGAGACATGGATCATGACAACATCGGATGAAAACGATTCGGGCTTCTTCGAGAAAAAAAATGCTTCTAGTGATTTTTGATCCAGACTGCATAAATGGAGAATGGAGACGAAGATTAAATCAAGCACGGTCTGTTCAGCGACACTGACCTAGCCAGAAAAGTTAAGGTGAAACGACTTAGATGGTTGGGTCATGTAGAGCGAATGGAAAATAATGCTCCGGCTCGTAAAGTCTTCGAATCCAACCCGAAAGGACGTCGCAGAAGAGAAAGACCTCAACTCACTCAGGTGGAGCACACAGGTGGTAGAGGACCTGAACCAACTTGGCGTGCGAAACTGGAGGCAGCGAGCTAGGGACCGAGACTTATGTACAACGACCCATCGTCATCTCAGTCGTTGGCTCAGAGTTGATCCTCGGCTTACGAACGGCCCTGGGAGTGATATCCTATCGGATATTGCAATATTATTAACCATAGATGACAAAAAAGATATTAAGAGCAGCTTAGTACACATTTATATTTGCGAAAATTCACTAAGCAATAGGCATGTAATGCATGTACATTGCACATGTGAGTTTAAGTTTGAAACTCAAGCCAATTCGCTGGATTTGTTTCAACAATTTGTTTGATTTGTTCATTTGTAAGACCCTTTGCAAGGAGTCTAGGAATAATATTCATGTGGATGTGATGATAGCCATGTCCGCCATAAGAAGTCTAAAAGAGTCAATTTGATGTTTATAGTTTAACGTTTGACTGGCTTGACAACTTACCAATCTATGCTTTGAATGAATATCCTGAGAAATTAGGATTTTATTCAAATATCCGGATTCTATAAGCTTTATTAAGTTTTGAATTCTCTGAGCATCTGATGGCACATCGATCGAATAATCAAATTGGAACAATGAGCATTCCACACCAAAAAGATCATGCTGCAAGTAGGCACCGGTGTCAGCAAAATCGAGGAGGTGGTCTGCATCCATAAATGCCACTATTGAAAATTCAGTTATATTTAACTAAAACTGAAAAACATATAAAAAGAAAAATAGTTTACGGTCTAAATGTGACATCACACATTTCTCAGCTCTGCCTCCAGCTTCAAGATAAATTCGAAGAATTTCAAATGGAGCCTTAGGATTAAATCCTGGATGGAAAGAAACTCCACATCCCAATTGTCCCTGTGCTTCACCTGTAGCACGGATTGCTCGTTTTTCAAAATCTTAAATTGTACAAAAAATAATGTTTACTTTGCTACGGTTATATTTGCAATCCTACCGTGAATAGGATAGTCACTTCCAACTTCACCAATAAATCCACATTTCACCATGCCAACATTTGGCACATCAATACCGTTGGTTATTTCCTCAACGTATAAATTAGACATTTGCTCAACAGTCATTGCTAAATGTCTTGGAGATTGGTGATTCTGCAAATAGTGACCAGTTCCGGCTATAATATTAACCCCTGTTGTTTTCTGGATATCGACCATTAACTCGAGGTTTCTCGTTAATCCAATTGAAGTGTTTTCAACAATACTTCCTCCGCCGTATTGTTTATACAGCGCGATGTCCTTTTTGACCGCAAATCGTGCTTCTTCATCGCAAAATGTAATGTTTTCTAAGCTCGAATAGGGATATTGCCGAATGTATCCGATGGTTTCGAGGGATATCTTTTTATCAAAAACATCATTAAAACAGTTCGGCGGAGGGCAGAGAAATTTTGTAAGATCTACTTCCACATGTTCGTGTGTAAGTGTGCGTCCAAGAAGATCTGAACTGATCGGACCAAGAACTACAAAAGAAGAAATTATGTGTGTGTGTTAAAACCGTAGCTATTCGGTTCAAGACAAAAGTTTTGAGTCCTCGAATAGGAGTAATTCAAATGAAATGGGAAAATGCTTAAGAATTATCGTAACTACAGACGATCTTTCAGAAGGGACCTTATTGGAAGATGTTTATTTACTATTTGTGTACTGTTTTACTCAACAAAGAAACATAGAGTACCTGTTTGTACAATCGGCATTCTAACAAACAAAAATCGAAACAGAGCTTTTACAAAAGTATAAAAAAAGACCAACTATTGTACTTTCACTACGAGGAACTCAACAACACTAATCTAAGCAATGTTCATTCAGAACGCTGTTTGCTTTTGATTGCCTCTCGCTCTATAAATGATAATAATTTAATCAAATTTAACCAATTGAACAGTTGAAAATTTAAGTAAAGATACTGAGTTGCCGTTGATTGCTTTGAAGTTAAATTGATAAAATCTGAACTTGGAAAAACAATCTTCTACAAATGTTCACATTTCTCACGATTAATTTCATTAAAAATTATTGATATTAAGTAAACTTTTTGTTTATAGAAAATGTTAATGCCGTTCTCATATAATATAATACAAATTGTTAGGCAACGATTCAGAAGCACCTGTCAACCCTGGGAATGTTAACAGTCGAAGAGCAATTTTGAGTAGGTATGATGTGCGGTCTTATTTATAATGTGCTTTTAAATCTATATGAAATGAAGGTTTCTCTACTTTCTGTTAATCCAAACAAATTTCAGGTTATCACATAGATGAGTTTCTGTAATTTTGACAACCGATAATTATACCACCCGGAACGAACCGAACAGAAAACACTGGAACACATCGATAACAGGTTGAGCGTTCTGTTGGCTTTTCAAAAGAAAAAAAAAATCGTAGATGTGTCATTGTTGGAATTTGTTTTAACCATTGAATAAGAAGTACAGGAAGCGGTGTTAGCTACATGTACAGTGTACGTGAGTGAGGCAACAAAAATTTCTGATGACGTCAATATGGGAAGTTGTAATGTCAATTTTTGGATTTTTTAGTGTCAAACTTTGACTGTGTTGTCATT
Source organism: Sphaerophoria taeniata (assembly GCA_943590905.1). NCBI lineage: Eukaryota > Metazoa > Arthropoda > Insecta > Diptera > Syrphidae > Sphaerophoria > Sphaerophoria taeniata. The sequence goes on from OX016540.1 coordinate 270,842,012, forward strand.
TTGCCGAGCTGTGATTGGTCAAATGTTGTTTTGTAGTTTCATCTGTCAAAAAAACTAAAACTCGAGTTCAGGGGCGCATTTATTTTTGTTGGTGATCGTTAGGCGCTACACAATTTCTTGTGCTTTTTAACACTTGATCAAGTTGTTCACAGAATGCGCTTTCTAAAACGACCCGAAAAAGGACAGTAAATATGATAAATTAAGGATGATAAATGAAGAAAATGTAACGAAAAATAAGAAAAAAAAATAACAAAAATCGTGCATGTACACCTGAACGTTAAAACACCATGTAGTCCAAAAAAAGGATTGAAATTGAAAAATAAACAATTGATATAATCTTGATTCAATCATATTTCGTTTGGCGCCCCAGAGATTAACCATTCAACTGCAGACCAGCCCTGTTGTAATGCGTTTGTGTTTGTGAAACTCACACTACTTAGAAAAATGCTTCACTTCTTTTTCATAAGACCCCTTCCTGTACTTCTTATTCAATGGTTTTAACTAGTTGAAATTTTTCAGAACGCAATTTGACGTTGATCTGTCAAACAATAAAATACAAATCTTATTTTTGAGGTTACAATTTTATTTGTTTTTAAAATTATTGTATGAAACAATTTTTAATAGTATTAATTCCATTTTCGTTTAATACGGGATCATAGATTATTATTTTGGGAATGAAAACTTTTATCCCGAACAGGGTTAAAAGCATCTCTTGCTAAAGCTAACCTTTTTCGCTAGGCAGTTCAACTCCAGTTCAACGCTGTCCGAGGGTGTCATGTCTCTCCAGTCCTTGAGCACGTCAATGATTCCATGTGACAAATATTCTTTCGCACTCGTACTGTAGCGAGAGACCTAAAAGATCTCAATATACACAAATCCGCTGGTCCGGATGGTATCCCCGCTAGTGTTCTTCCACGCTTCCAAAAAAGGCGAATCTTCTTCTCCCTCCAATTATCGGTCGATTGCACTTACGTCCCTTCTTTCTAAGGTCATGGAAATGCAGATAAACTATCAGCTCAAGAAATATCTCGAAGACCAAAAGCTTCTTAATGACCGGCAGTACGGCTTTCGCAGCAACAGGTCCACTGGTGGTCTGATGGCTTATATCACCGAACAGTGGAACAAATCTTTAAATCGTTTTGGAGAAATTAAGATTGTTGCACTTGATATTTCAAAGGCTTTTGATAAAATTTGTCATCTTGCTATTTTATCGAAAATGCGTGCTTTCGGTATTGATGAAACCCTCCTTCGTTGGACTAGAAACTTTCTTTCGAACCGTTCTATACAAGTTGTATCGGACGGATTCAAGTCTGAAACCCACAATATAAATGCTGGTGTGCCCCAGGGCTCCGTTTTGTCTCCGACCTTCTTTCTCATTTTGATTAATGATCTCTTGTCTGTAACTTCTTATCCAATAAATTGTTTCGCTGACGATAGTACCCTTGGCTTTTCTTACTCGTTTCCAGACTTACATCCTATACCTCTTTGGATGTGGAACCGCGTAGGGCTTAATGCTTCGAAAACTCAATGCTGTCTTGTATCGTTGAAGCGAGATATACCTCTCCTGCCACTGTCCATGAGTGGCACTTGCATCAATGAGACTGAACATCTCGATATGTGCATCACTTACCACCTCTTGTGGAACGAGCACAAATGCGATGTCATTTTTTCCCCTTCTGATCTGGCTGTCATCTACAAAACTTACATACGTGCTTAGCTTGAATAAACTCTCACGTCTGGGCTGGTGCTCCAGTGACGTACACTTAAGTCTTCTGGACAGTATCCTAAAAAGAGCATTCAAAATGATTGAAAATACCATCGTTGAGTCATTTAGGGGCCAGTTATAGCGATCATTGAAATCCATCAGGAAAAATGTTTGAATGGATATTTAACTAAGTTTTCTTTTGATTACTTATGCAATTTATATACCAATCGACCGGAAAATACTTAAAGAATTTTTTTTGAGAAAAAAATATAAGTTCGCAAACTTATTTTTCATTAAAAATGCATTTTTCTATTTTCCGTACGGAAATTCGTTTTCCTGAACAAAAATGTCAAAAAATGAAACAAATCGTTCCAATGATTTGCGTTTCAATTTTGTACAATTCCAATGATCTGTGTTTCAACTTCTCACAGTTCCAATGATAGAATTACGGCAGGAAAAAAAATCCTGACAGAAATTTTCAACGATTGCTATAAACGCTCATCAGGAAAAAATTTCAGATTCCTCCTGTTCCAATTTTTCCTGATGAAAACCAATGATCGCTATAACTGGCCCCTTACATTGCTAGAACATCCGCGTAATGTGTCATGCGCATGCCTCAAACTATTTTACCCTACTCCACCGGTATATGCTCTAGGTCTAGTGTATGGCTACACACTTGACACTACACAGAGATTTTTCAATCGCCTAACGAGTGAGTTTGTAGTGAAGGGGAAAGATGCTCACGAAGGGAACTGAATTTTCAGTTTGAGCAATACAGTTTCATTCCTAAATTGTTCCTCTTTTTGATGTTAGTTTATTTTTTCTTCTAGCGTTGTCGTTGTCAAGTCATTCAAAATTCAAATTAATTTTGTTGTAATTTTTTTTTTATTAAAAATTACAAAATCTTTAGGTAAGTTCTCGTTTTTCCTTTTGAAAATATTTTGTTGAAATGCTTTTCGTTGCAGATAACATTCCTGAGAGATTTCAAGTCTTTTGCTACGATGCAATCAACTTATGATGTTTCAAGAAGCCCCCCTGACTGTGGAATTCTGTGTTAAGTTGTCTGAAAGAGATCGCTCAAATGCACGGCCACTCGGCAATGAACAAGATAGTCGACAAAATACAGTCCTTGTTTGTAGCCTGTTGTCACTCAGAGGCGCGGTTTTTCAACCGATCGCTTCGCGGAAAGCTGCGAAATGGCCTGGCCGAACAGTCGTTGCTGCAGGCTCTGGCGCTGAACTGCACAAACACTCCTCCAAATCAGAAAATGTATCCTCCAAAGATTCTGCATACTGCAAAAAAACTCGGCGAGACTGCTTTTAAGGCTCAACTGGTTGATTGTTATGGATAGACAAAATTGAAAATTTATTAATTAATTGTGGCTGTCATAATTTAAAAAAATTTCAAACAAAAAAGAGACATTTCACGTTCCCCGCAACGAAATGGAAAAGAAGAACGTGATTGAGCACAACAGTGTGTAGCCACCTAGCCACCAAACGTGATTGTTCAGTAGCTTGAAAAATCTCTGTGCAGCCAGGCACCTAGTGAAATAGCCAATTGCATTCCTCCCCTTAAGATATTCAACCGTAATACCCGCGCCTCCAGTTCGCCCTTGAGGCCAACTTCGGACGTACTGTCATGTTGATAATCTTTCTCTAGCCGTACTACGCGATTGTGGAAATCTCTTCCAAACTCTGTCTTCTCCAGTCATTGTAATATTCAAGAATTCAAAACCAATGTTCACTGACACCTTTAAAATCCTCTATCCTTTCCCTAATACTCGCACTGTGCTCTTGGCATAAAAAGGGTAATGATAAAAGCCTTTGAGTGCGCGTGTTGGTTATAAGAAAATTGGAGTGAAAAACTGGCGACTATTAGCAAGGCAACATTCCGCAAACTTTAATTTGACTTAAAACATGGGTATTTGGGATGCTGGTTGCTAAATTCATAAAAGTGATAAGAAAAACTAAAAGTTTTCTGCCATTGTGCACTCTGGCGTATGAGTGCTCTTCAATCAATCAATCAATCAAATCGCTTTTTAATAAATAATGTTATAAAGCATAAATTTTATTTATTGGGAAAGCAGTAAGGAATATAATTAGATTTTAAATTCAAGCCATTTTGCTGGATTAGTAACCGTTATTTGTTCAACTTGCTCCAAAGTCAATCCCTTGTCAAAGAGTCTTGGCTCAATATTCATATGAATGTGATGATATCCATGTCCACCATAAGAAGTCTACAAAAGTAGAAAATTAATATCCTCCTAAGCTTAATTGGAAAAAAATTACCAATCGATGCTTCGTATGGATATCGTGAGACATCTGGATCCTGTCTAAATAACCCGCTTCAATGAGTTTCATCAAATTATCTATCCTTTGTGCATCCGATGGCATGTCCACCGAAGGGTTTAGTTGGTAATAGGAACATTCAGTGCCAAAAAGATCATACTGTATGTAAGTTCCAAGAGCTGCAAATTCCAGCAGCTTATCCATGTCCATTATTGTTCCTTGAAAGCGAAATGTTTAATAAGCATTCATGTATAGAGGTTTTAAGGTGTTTACTTTCACAATGAGACATAACACATTTCTCTGCCTTGCCACCAGCTTCAAGGTACAATCGAAGAATTTCAAAAGGCGCCTTCGCATCTCGTCCTGGATGGAATGAAACTCCACAGCCCAGGACCTCCTGGATCTCTCCTGTTGCACGGATTGCTTGTTTCTCAAAATCTAAAACTCATTGTTCTACAAAATGATCTCAAAGTATTCTCAAATTATCACCATGTAGAGGATATACACTTCCAACTTCGCCAATGAATCCGCACTTCACTGGTCCATGACATGGCAAATCAATACCATTAATTATTTCCTTTGAGTACAAATCAGTCATTTCCTCAAGGGTCATTGCCAGATGTCCAGGTGTCTGGAGATTATTGACATAGTGGCCAGTTCCAGCAATAACATTTACTCCTGTTGATTCTTGAATGTCGACCATAAACTCGAGATTTCTAATCAGACCATGACTGCTATTCTCAACAATACTCCCACCGCCAAATTTCTTAAAAAGTTCAACATCTTTTTTGACCGCTATTTGTGTGGCCTCGCCACAGAACTTGAGATTTTCTTTGCTCGAATAGGGATATTGTCGGACGAAGCCAATTGTTTGCAGTGAAATCTTTTTCTCAAATATCTCTTTAAACTCGAGTGGTGGGGGACAGTAGAACTGTTCGAAGTCAAGTTCGAAATGTTCATGGGTTAATGTTCGGCCAAGGAGATTCGGGGCGATTGGACCAAGAACTGCAAGTAATTTCCTGACATATAACTGCTATCATGTGATTTCCAGAACTTACCTGTTTGGACACCTAACATTGCGTATTTTTAATGTGAATAAATATTTACTTAGATGCTTTTAAGAGATAAACAGCAGCTCCCACAAAATTTTATTTTCTTATCACTTGAACATAAAGTAAGCTGCCAGCTTCTTGAGATCTTCTCACGACACCGAAACCAATAATACTGATGCTACAAGCAACTTCACCTGCCTTAACATGAGACTTGAGAGTTTATTGTGTTTTGTGTGTGTTTGTATTTTAATCAGTTGACACCAAATTTTTGATTATAAACAAAAATATTTATCTTATCAAGAGAATGATATTTGTTTATTCGTACAGTAATAACTAAATGATATTGTCCAATGCACAATAAAATTGTGTTGCTTATAAATATGTAAGGCGTTTTACAGTAAAGAGCAACTTACTTTGGTTGCACATTGCACTAAGTCTGCTTTTGAGGTAAAAGAGAAAACTATGACAAACCAGATGATGAGAAAGTGAAATGGAAATGTGCATCTTGCTACTTAATACGAAGCCATACAATTAAGCGACGTTTTTTCCATTCCTTTTCGAACAATGCGCAATCAAGAGCTTGTCTTCGATCGGTAGTGAGAATCAATTTTTATTGACAAAAATCAGAACAATTTGGAACATTTGTTTTTTGCTTAAAAAAGTAAATAATAACAATTCTTCGTCTTTGAAAAAAGTGATAATTAAATGAACGATTCTTCGATCCAATAGCGTCATTTCATCAAGAGTCAGGGTCGCATTTACATAGGGGCCTAAGTGACTGATTCCTCGGGCCTCCACCAAAAACAATGTGAAACGATAGCTTAACTATTTTTTTTATTATTTGCACCCACTCAGGGGATTTTGTATGCCCTTATTATGCCAAAAACACACTGAGTGCTTTAGGGAATAAGGTAGGGGTTGTAAAGGAGGTGTCGGTGTACATTGGTCTTGAGTTTTTGAACATTGTAATGGTTTGGGAAATACAGAGTGTGAAAGAGAGTTCCACATTCGCGTTGTACGGCTAAAGAATGATTCTCTATACTTGAGAGTACGACCGAAGTTGAACTCAAGGGTAAACTGATGGACATTCCTCGAAGTGCGAGTATTACGGGCGAATTGTTTGAGGGGTGGAATGCAACTGGCTCTTTCTCTAGAGCACTAACCGTAGAAGTAGAGAGAGACATGAAACGTTATGACCGACGGTGATCTAAGGAAGGGAATGACGCAGTGATGTCTCTATCACCGATCATTAGGGTCCTTTTTTGAATACCATTCACGAGACTTAAGTATGTAACTGGAGCACCAGCCCAGAGATGGGAGTTATACTCAAACCTGGACGGATAAAGGTCTTATAGAAGCCCAAACATCTTGTGGCATTTTTGGCGACCACGCATTATGTGCTCAATCCACAAAAGTTGGTCAGTGATGCACATACCAAGAATCTCGAGATGTTCGGTCTCATTGATGCAAATGCCACTCATAGACAGTGGCAAAGGGGGTATATCTCGCTTTAACGATGGGGTTTTCGAAGCATTAAACTCCACATGATTTTGTATTCCCCATTGTACAATGATGTTTAAGTCAGAGTTTAATGAGTTTATCATATTTTACCTTTGCAGTTCCACATCCAAAGAGGAGGGATGTGAGTCTGGGGATAAATAACAAAATCTAAGGGTACTATCGTCAGTGAAACAATTTATTGGATTAGAAGTTACAAACAAGAGATCATTTATAAAAATGAGAAAGAGGTTCGGAGACAAAACGGAGCCCTGTGGCACACCAGCTTTTATATTTTGGGTTCAAAAGAAAGTTTCTAATCCTACGAAGGAGGGTTTCATTGATACCGAAAGCACGCATTATGATAAAAGGGCAAGATGCAAGACTTTATCAAATGCCTTTGAAATATCAAGTGCAACAATCTTACTTTCTCCAAAAACGATGTTACGATTTCTTCCACTATTCGGTGAGATAGACCATCAAATCACCAGTGGACCAGTTGCTGCGAAAGTCGTCCTGCTTGTCATTAAGAAGCTTTCGGTCTTCGATATATTTCTTGAGCTGATATAGTTTATCAGCGTTTCCATGACCATGAAGGGACGTTAGTGCAATCGGACGATAACTGGAGGGAGAAGAAGATTCACCTTGTTTTAGAATTGGCTCTACAAGTGCTGTTTTCCAACAGCTCGGAACGAACCCAGAAGAATAGGATAAATGAAAAAGCTTAAACAATGGTTTGCTAGCGTGGAAGAACACCTCTTAAGAATAATAGCAGGAATACCACCCGGACCAGTGGAGTTATGTATGTAGAGATCTCTTAGGACTCTTGCCACAGCCCGAGTGCGGAAGAAGATTTGTCCCATGGAATCATTGACGCGCTCAAGAACTGGAGGAGTCATGACACTCTCTGGCAACGAAGAGTTGGAGTATTTTTATCATTTTGGTTTGGTTTTACCAGTTCGATTGTCGTTGTAGTACCGGATTTACAGTGATCTCTTGAAAACTACGTCTCATTTTATTTATTTTTTAAAGAAATACCCCAACATTTTTTGAGTGGCACCAGTAGCGACTAGCGAGCCCTTATTTCAAAGATAGAACAAAAGACAACAGAGTTTTCAGTCTTGAGCTGGAGTGGCCAGGAGCGAAAATAAAAGAAATACGTAATTTACGGTGAATTTTCAATGTTTTCTATTTTTGCTTGTCCAGAAAAATTGTCTCCTATTATTTTTCTTATGCCTTGAAAGTGTGATCGTTTAAATAATGAACATAATTTGCCTTCATAGCTGAGGATTATGAACCCAAACGGGAAGCAAATCAATTTGAAGTTTTCTCTATATACGTAACTCCCTGCCTCATTTACATTGAGTTCGTTTTTATTTTGTACCCTAGATATTACTTATAAGACAAAACAACGTTTATTAGGTCAGATAGTATAAATAAATATATCCTTTAGCCGTCCCCTGGTTATAAGCTATCTCCCCATCACCTTTGAGCCAAATCGGTTCAGCCATTCTTAAATTTTTTGTATATAGCACATGCAACATTTACCGGGTCAGCTGATAGGATAAAAGTATCCCTTAGCCGTCTTCTGCTTCTGACTACCTCCCCATCAATTAAGAGCAAAATCGGTTTAGCCGTTCGTAAAAATTATTTATATGGCAAAACAACGTATACCGGGCCAGCAAGTTGATTAAAAAGTATCATACATATTACATACATTTACATAACACAAACATTCATTCAAGTTGATCCAGCCCTTTAGTTGCTGTATAGATAAATAATCTAGATACCGACTGCAGCGCCACCTTAAAGGGTGCCGAACAAACGCTTAAGTACAAAAAACAAAAAACATTCAAATCGGTTAAGCCGTTTAGTTCAGCAGGTGACCGTGGCTCAGACGAATGCGTTGACTGCTAAGCTGCGTGTTCAAGCCTCAACTTCGGCATATCTTTTTCTACAAAAATAGAAAGCGTATATAGGTTTGTTCGATGAAACCAGCCTTTGGGGTGCTCCGGTGCTTTTCATTGCAAAGAACGGAGCTGTCACTCTCGAGATTCTCGGTGTGTGTATCAAACAAACGGTTCGGAAGAAATACATTATTATAAAACAAATATAAGTGGCTTGAGTATTACTCCCATTTCTGAATTGGTGGTCCAGTAACGTACTTAAACCACTTCGACAGCACAGAAAACAGTAAATTGGTATAATTCCACAGTGTAAACAAATAAAATTGCAGCGTAAACTCATGCAACTGGTATAGCGCTGCAGTCAGAAAAGTGACTCCCTGGTGTGTGAATTTCATATTGTTAAGTAAAACAGTTTTGTAAAAAGTTTATTGAATCGAAATTAAAAATGTGTATCAATTTATATCATCGTAATCCGCCTCCACACTAACATCACTCATTTCATAATCATAGTTAAGATCTGGTTTCATGTGATACAGCCGCCATCTTTGTTCCATTTCAGGCGTTGGATCAGTTGCTTCTGTTTCGATATCTGGATAATCGACATCTTCAATATCCGGAAGTTTTTCCACAGAGACACTTCTGGCTACATACTTCGTACCCCATCCAAGATAGATACACTCACTAAAGTTCTCACACGCTATTGAATATGCACCTGGCCATAAATTCGAACGAACTATGATCATTTGATCGATATTACTGTACACACTCGAATAACGTGATGTCCACGGTGTCACTCTTTCAATATTTCTATCTTTAGAACATGGCGTAAACAAATCCGGACCTGTTTCTATAAAATCTTCTATATCTGCGGCAACTTCTGCGTTCTCATCTTCATTCCCTTCTTCCCCAAATTCGTAGTGTGGTTGAGTACCTTGATTCATGCTTGCCATGACTCTCCTTTCCAAGCCTTTGACTTCCAATTCTGCATTTACGTGAACGACACGGCCTTGCTTAAGAATATACGGTCTCACATGAACCCAATTGCTGGCAAGTGCAAGTTCTTCAAGACTAAATGGAATGTACTTAGGATCTGGAACAACCGGAGCATCATTGCCCTGAATTTCCACATCTTCACATTCGTATTCTTCTTCATCTTCACCAAGTCTGAACTCCTTTCCTCTCTTGTAGAAGCCTTTAGGGGCAATAAAACTGCCCGAAGTAATCCTAGCAATCATAGCTCTCAAGTAATGTCCTTCGCTTCCTGGAAATTGAGGTCGTAAATCAGTGAGCAATTCACCGGTAAAAAACTTTTTGATTCTCTTCGACTTTCGAATGTGTTTTGGAGCAACATTTGGCAGTTCTTGCCATTCTCGACTCAAACAAGTTGTAACATAGTAAGTCCAGCGATTAAGTCCAGTTCCCGTTGGCTCTTCGGGTTCCTCGAAAATGTCATCGTGTACAAGTTTAGGAACAGGCCCAGCTCTGGGTACCATTTTTTTCAAATCTTCTTCTGGATAATTCTGCCATTTTATACCGGGAACAAGGTCCACATCTAGCTCATTCAACGATCCCACTTCTCTTTCATTTATGAAATCCTTCATTTTACCGATACGTCTCAATTTATAGTCTTTTCGGCGTTCTGCTATCTGTGGTTTTGTAAGAAGAGCTTCGACGATGTAGTAAGAGCCTTTTAATCCATAAATCCGGCCCCAAAAACGAGCGTTTTCGACAAACGGATTGTGTTGAACTTTCTGAATTGCCAGTGACAAAAGAAAAACCTCGTCGATATCAAATCCAAAGCCACAAGATGATATGTAGTGTTGAATTTGAATTATATTCTCATTGTTCGCAGGAGTACGCAGCATTCTGATCGACTCTAGCGATTCTTCAAATTGAAAACTCCCCACGCCCGACTCACCAAATCCGTCAAATTCTTCCATATAGTCGTCTGGTTCTTCTACTAAATCTGGGGGCTGATTGGAAATTATGTGACCATTGTACTTTGCATTCTTTAAGAGTTTTTACAGACCTGAATGAAATCCTTAATGTACTTGGCCACTAAAAGAAACTCTGGTTCTTCAATCTCACCGGGAAGCTTTGTTTTTCGTACATCCCGACTAAACAGCTCAAAATGATCGACAACATTTCTGGGACGTCCATCAAGTGTACGTTTTATAATCTCAACAAGATGGTTATATCTAAACGAAGAAGGAAATTTAGCCGACATACAAACAATTGTTAGCCTTACAAATCGTCGCCAGTTTTATTACTAGGGTCCTGGAGGATCTTCTTGAATTTATTAAAATCGATTGGTTTTTCATCCCATTTCACTGGACACTGAAACTCACTGGAAATGTCCGAACCGTATTCCGATATATGTAGACTGGGCTTGACAATTTCAGTATTTTTAGTTACTGAGAGTTTGATTGCGGGATACTCGTTATCGGAGGGACATTTGCGAGCCATTTTTATAGTGAAAAACAAATTTTTTTTCTATTTTAACAAGCTTTTCTGGAGGCACTTGGTTTTTGTTTGATATATTTCCGACTCTACTTATACAAGTAAAACAACTACACATTCAAGGAAGCAAGGGATTTCTAATACAAATATATTCAACAAAAAACGTTTAGCAATGTCAGTGGGTCAATCTCAATCGACTTCGGTCTCAAGAAATACCGAAGAAAAAAAATGTCCAGTAAGTTGTACCAACTTGGATTTGAAGTTCTTTGGCCCACCGTATCCACCTAATATTCAACATGAGTTGAATTATGCGCAATTGGTTCTAGAAAAGGGAAGCTCCTTGACGGGCGATAATTTGTAAGTGACTTAACAACTTTATCGGCTTAGATTTAATGAGGTTTTAAATACCGCAGATTTGACCATTTGGCTGAAATTATAAAACTTGTTGTAGCTGAACAGCCTGAAAATATTATCGACTATTTTGAAGAGATGAGTTTCAATCTACGGGCCCAAAAAATCAAAATTCCAGAAGATTTCCCATGGGTGTATATAAAACCGATTGATGTTGCAAGAGCGAAGTCAGTAATGAAGATTATGAGAGTAAGTTGACCAAATGCTTGTTTGATAAATCACTGTATTGTCGGGTCTGTTGTCGTTAACTGGAACTACTTGCTCTGCTTTTCTGACCATATATATTGATGTCATAAAGGGACAGTTTCGTTACGCTAAAATGAACACTCGACAGATCTAATTCAAAATGTAATCAGAAATCAGATCAACAATTCAATTTGAGTAACGAAGGTTACATTCTACGGTTTAGCGAGCTCTGTACTGTCTACTTACTTACTAATCCGGCACATAATCCATGAAGGATCTCAGTCTGAGACACTGCAGTCTTCCCTCGCATGCACTCTCCCGTCGCCAAACCAAGCGCTTTGGAATCCGCAGTCACTTGGTCTTTGTACCGTAGATTTGGTCTTCCTTGTCGTCTCAAACCTGGGGACTGCGATTAGAAGACTTTCTTGGCCGGAGCGTGTCGTTGTCCATTCGCTCGATGTGGCCGAGCCAATGTAGTCGTCTATTCTTGGCTTTCTGGACTACATCCACATCTTGGTACAGTTCGTACAGTTAGCGGTTGAACCTTCTTCGCCATTTGCCATCGTCACGTACGGGACCGAAAATCCGTCGAAGAAATTTTCTTTTGAAAGTGCCCAGTATCAATTCCCCTTTCTTACTTCTCGTCCAACACTCGGCGCCCTAGAGTAGGACTGGCACTTTGTCTTTCGAGTGAGGAGTTTTGAACCCAGTTGTTTTGCCAAACCAAAGTAGTAGCGGTTCGGTAGGGTATTTCTTCGTCGGATCTCCACTAAGATGTCGTTTGTGGGATTGATGTTTGTTCCAAGGTAAGTGGACTCCTTAACTACCTCGGTGGTGGACAGATGTGGTTTTCTTTGTTGATGGCATCATATACTTTGTGTTGTCCTCATTCACTTCAAGGCCAACGAGTTTCGCTGTTCTTCAATCGCTGTGAAAGCCGCAAGCACAGCTCTCTTGGATCGACCGGTGATGTCTATGTCGTCCGCGTGGCCTGTGAGCTGGGTGGATTTGTTGAAGAAAGTGTTTTCCGTGCTCACACCTGCCCTGCGCACTATCTGCTCCAGGACTATGTTGAAGAAATCACATGACAGCGCATCTGCGCATGTTTGCAACAACTCAGATGAGCTGTTATCCACTCGCAAAGAGCACTGCGTATTGTTTGGAGTCATGCGGCACAGCTGGATCAGTTTGTTCGGGATCCCGAATTCAGACATCGCCATCAAAAGCTCTTGGAGGCGGATGCTATCATAAGCAGCTTTCAATTCGATGAAGCGATGTTTGGTTTCGACTTGAAGTTCGTTGGTCTTTTCCATCAGGATTTGCCTCAGTGTGGATATTTGGTCCATCGTTGTTCTGCCTGGCCTAAAGCTACACTGGCGAGTGCCGATTATTGTGTTGCAGAACGGTTTAAGACGCTTACACAGTAGGATATGCCAAAATTGAGCTGAGAAACTGCGGATGCTCTTTTCTTCTATTCTTTCTCCTATTTTTCTGTACTCTTCTCCTGTTGCTCTTGTTTTCCGTTGCAGCATCTGCAAACCTACATTTTCCGTCTCTCTTTTCAGTTTCGCGCTTTCATCATCATACCACGGGGGTGGCTGGTAACCTTTGGTGGTCTCGGCCACATTTTTAATTATTTCGCAATATTGGTTTCACAAGGTGTTGAAATCTGTGGTATTTTTGGAGGACAGCGAAGAGTCTCTCACTGTAGTGTCTGGCATTATCTGAGGTGCTAAGGCAACTGATGTTGAACTTATTTCTTTGGGCGGCACGTATTTTCTTGTCTTTTGATAATAGAGCTCTTAACTTAGCCATTACCAGAAAGTGGTCATAGTCAGCATTTGCTCCTTGGATTGGAAAGGATGCTTGTCTTGCGCCGATAAGCAGATGATCGACGGTTCCACCATCTGGAAATCGCCAGGTTGCTGTGTAGATCTTTTTTCTTGGAAACCAAGTGCTACATCACCGTATTACCATTACCAACTGCAGCAAAGTCGATTAGTAGGAAGCCGTTTTCTGTTGTAACATCGTGGAGGCTGTACTTTCCAAATAACCCGCCAAAGATGTTTTCCTTTCCGATATTTTCTTTGAAGTCTCCGAGCACGATCTGGACAGACTCCTTAGGCTCTATCATCGGTAGGGTCATGTGCACATATTAAGCTGATGTTTTGTAGTGTGGCCTTAATGCGGATTACAGCCAGGCGATCAGTAATTGGCTTGAAATCCATGACTTTGGACCTTAGCCGATTTCCCACGACGAATCCGCATCCAAATATATGCATTCTTTGATGACAGCTGTATGCTTTAATAAATGTCGCAATTTTTCTTTTCGCTGTCGCTAATCCTTTCCATCGAATTTCCTGGATCCCCCGGATGAAGTCTGCATCTTTGGGAAAAAGCAGGGCATGTGCAGAGAAGGTGAGAGATTGTTTCTTCTTCTTCTTCGTTCAAACAGCTCCTGCAGAAGTCATTTGAGGCTACACCAACTCGTATTGCGTGTCTGCCTATAAGATAATGCCCCGTGAGGAAACCGATTAGGGAGCTTATATGAAATCTGCTTGGAGACAACAAGTCCTTAGAGCGCTTCAGGTCAAGTGACAGCCATTTGAGTTAAGTTTACATGTTGATATCGGTATATCTTTCTTTTCCCTTTCAGGTGAGATGGGTATGACGGTTCCATTTTTAGCGAGTTCATGGGCTCTACAATTTCCTGTGATGTCTCTGTGGCACGGCAGCCGGCACCCAACATGGGTGAATTTTAAATTGCTGCGCCATCTCCATAAGAGATGATCGACATTCGAGGGCCGTTTAAGAGTTGATTGGTTGACTGTCATAGAAGATGCGGATATCAGAAGTTGATATCACGTTTTCCCTTAGCCAGAATAGAACCTCTTTGATCGTCAAAATTTCCGCTTCGAAGACGCTACAATGATTCGGGAGGCGGAATGAGACGCTCCAATTAAGCTGTTCTGAGTACATACATTTGTCTTTGATCCATCTGTATAAAAGTGAATTTTCGTGGTTTCCAGGAATTGTTTCTCTTCCCATTCTTCTGTAGATGGGAAGGAGAACTGGAAGTTTTTCCCAAATTGGCGTTTTTGAATGGTGTTGTCTATGTACTTTGATGTAGAACCGAAGAAGTTCAAAATAACGGAATTTCCTACAGTATTGTTGGTCCATTGAGAGGAGGCGTTGTGTCTTATAGCTGTACTCGCCGCCACTTGTTTGCTGTCGAGGTTTGTCAGATGGAGAAGAGTGTCTAGCGCCGCTGACGGTATAATTCTCAATGTCCCGTAGTACGTTAGACTCTTCTGAGTTTGTCGCAGTAAGTGACTTTCTCCAGTGCAGTCCACCATACTGCAAACCCGTACATGAGTATTAGTCGGATTACCGATGTTATGTTTTGAGAGATTGAAAACCCCATTTGCCTCCTATGGCTTTTTTGAAAAGAGCTCCTGTAGCTTACGTAACTCTTTCTTGCATGTAAGGTTTCCAACTTAATTTTTTTGTCTAATATCAGACCAAGTTATTTGGCTTCATTGGTAAGAATTAGTGAAAGTAGTACACCTTTTATGGAAGGAGGTAAAATATCTGCCATTTTGTATTTCCGAGTAAAAAGGACGAGGTCTGTTTTTTGAGGATTAATATTAAGTCCACAGTGATCAGCCCATCTAGTGAGCATATTAAGTGCGTTTTAGAGGAGGTCTCTCAGGGTATAAGGATAGCAACATCATCGGCATACGCAATCACTCTGTGGCCTTCCTTCTCGAGGGATATTAGCAGTTCGTTGGCTACTATGTTCCACAGGAGAGGGGATAGAACATCACCTTGCGGAGTGCCTCTTCTGACAGACCTTCTCGTACAAAAATCTGCCATCTTAGAGTTGATGATCCTGCTTTTTACCATTAGATTAATCAGCTCACAAAGTGAGTATTCAGGGTCGTCATAGCAGAAGTGGTAGCAGATGTGTCAACGTTATTGAAAGCGCCCTCAATGTCCAGGAAGGCAAACATAGTATATTCCTTTTGCTCTAGGGAGTATTTGATAGTTCTTACCAGAGTATGCAAAGCTGTTTCTACAGATTTCCCTTTGAAGCAAGCATGCTGAGACAAAGATAGTCTTTTAACAATGTTATTACGTAATAAATATAACATTTCGGTAGTATGTAACTCAATGTATGCTTGTTTTAAAATTTATTTTACTTGCAGATTCCAATGAAACCAAGTGATAGGAAATACGAAGTTTGCATTGACAATCCCTCACGGTATGCCAGAAGACAACGAAAGGGTGTTCCACCAAAGGCCGGCGTTTCAACAGAAAAAAAAGATGAAGAAGAAGCCCCTCCGATAATTGCTCACCGGAAACTATTGCCGGATGAAAATGTTCTTCGACTTAAATTATACTGGGCACTGTGTGGCTTTGATCTATTAGAAGAAGAAGTTTTTCAACTCGCATATGCCTTACAAAAATTACAATACGATCCAACAATCTTGCACGCTCGCTTTTGGGGAAAGATTTACGGTCTCAAAAGGCCCTACTACATTGCTGAAGTTCAGCTTACTCAAGCAGAAATTGAAGTTCGTGTTGACAAAATGAGAGACGAGGTGATTCAAAAGATCGCCGCTTATCAAGAAAAAAAATTTGTTCAACCAGTCGAAGAAGACCTAACTTTTATTCCGGGTATACAATGGCTTGGTCGTCCTATCGAAGACCTCGAAAAAATGCAACCTCAAGCTTTACCCAAGCCTACAATGAAGACTAAAGTGGATTTTGGTACTCCGCCGGAATTGGCTGGAACTGGGGTGAACAGGAAAACTTATTTTGTTGTCAATTACCTAGATGAAGAGTGGACTGAACTGCCCTATGCCGACGCTCACCAAATACAAATATCCAGGAAAATTAAGAAATTTCTGACCGGAGATCTAGACGCAGAGGTATTCAGCTATCCGCACTTTCCGGGAACTGAAAGACACTATTTAAGAGCCATGATAGCTAGAATCACAGCGGGAACATACGTGGCGCCCAAAGGTTACTACAGAAAACTTACAAAAGAAGAGTTAGCGGATTTAATGGGCATTGATGGTGATGCAACTAAAAGAACTTTCATAGCTGATGAGGATGAAGACGAAAACGATGACTTTGATAATGATGCTTTACTTATTGAAAACAGCGATTACAGGCCTAACGCCGAAAGTGTGAAGTTTTCAACATCTTGGGTTCATGTAAGACCAAATATTCTTCAACAAGGTCGAGTGACTTATTTTGATGAGGTTAAAGCATTGCAAGCCTTGGAAAAAGGTAGTTCGTTAACATTCAAAATTGCTGAAGAGACCGGAGAAGAGGGAGAAGAGGAAGGAGAAGGCGAAGATAAGTCCGAATATAACGATGAGGATGCGCTTGATATTGAACCTGGTCTCTTTTCACCATGCAATTACGATTACTTCCGTGATCTTGCGCAAAATTGGAGCATTCGACAATCCCATAGACATAACAAAAGCAATCAGATTATAATTATGAACTCGAATGTGTGGCCCGGGGCTTGTGCTTATACATTGGACAAGTATGCTGATAATATTTATTTAGGTTGGGGAGTCAAATACGTCACTAGAAATATAACACTTGAGCATGTTCCAATGATATTGTTTGAACACAGCGTTGAATTGGATGAAGCTACCGATCCGACTCCGTTCATGGAAGAAGCATGGCGACAGTGGAATGAGTTGGAAATACTGTCAAATTCTGGTGGAGAAGAAGCTAATGCTGACGAAGAAGAAGAGATATGCTATTAACTATTTTTGTTGTTTTCATCAAATAAATAAATTTTGATTTGGTGAAATTTTAACAGAGTCATTCGCCATTGCCATCTAAGGCATTTGATCCTAACTTTTCTGGCAAGATCGCTGTACAACTCGCACAGTTCTTGTTAAAAGGTCGTCTCCATTCTCACGACAGCAAAGAATCGAAGAATCTTTCTCTGCGGGATGAAATGGGAGTTTTATAGAGTGAAGCTCACGGGAGCATTTTACTTCTCAATTGTCTGCAAAGTCCAAAAAAGCACCGTTCGGCAAGAACGATTCTTCGTTTCTTTTCAGCGCTGATCAAAGGGCACGGTAGTGCCCAGCCAAGTTCTAGCACTACTCCCTTTTAACAGGATCGAACTCAAGCACATTTTAACCCCCCCATAACTTTTGAACCCATAGAGTTAGAATCTTTAAATTTGATTTACGTTCTAACTTCATGTGCACAAAGGCCCTGTGAAAAAAATAAAATTTTGTAGAACCACTACTTCCTGAGATATTGAACAGTAAAAATTTCAAAAACCGTAATGGACTGACTGACTGACTCACTCACAGACTCACTGACTTATCATCAAAATTATGAAGCACTTCTAACAATAGCAGAATCTTGAAATTTGGTACAATGGAAGCTTTTCGGCTGTATACAAAGGAAAAAATCGAAAATTTCAATTTTCTCATTCAGGAGGCGTGGTATCCACCCACTTTCTAAAACTTGGCGTAGGATCTTGAAATTCGGAATTCTGATAGCGTTTTGGTTAATTATAAGGAAAAATATAAGTAAAATATTTCGCTTTTATTTAGGGGCGTGGTTCCCGCCCATTATCTTAAAACGGTCGTTGGATGTTGAAATTTAGAATTCTTGTAAGGTTTTGGTTGAATAAGATGAAAAAATTAGAAAAAAAATCTATTTCCATTTAGGGGTGTGGTATCCGCCCACTTTGTTAAAATGGTCGAAAACGTTCCAAAATTCGAAATTCTGATAGGGTCTCGGTTGAGTATAATAGAAAATATAAGTACAAAATTGCAGTTTCATTACAAGGGCGTCGCTGCCACCCACTTTCTTTAAATAGTCATAGGATGTTGAACTTTAGAATTCTGGTTTGTTTAAATTCATAAAACTCCATGAGAAACTTTCCTTAGTGGTTAAACAATGGACCCTCGATGTCTAAATGTGATATCTAGACAGTCACTCTAATAGTTTGGATGAAGATTTACAAGTTGACTTGGCTAGTTTTGGTTTGAATCGTGATTAATAACATTTTAAGACTTGAACAGTGAACTTGTAAATTTTCATCCAAACTATTTTTTTTATTTTCTTTTAATATTGTTGTATTATCTTCTATGATTTAAAATATTCAATATAACACTTTTAGATGTAAGAACTTGGCGTTCTTTTAGATCTCATTACTTTTGGTGGCTAACTTTTAACACAGTGTTGTTCGCGGACAAGAGAACTTGGCTCTTTTTTTACATTTTATGTTTTTGTTCTGATATTGTTTTCTGAATATAAAGCAGATTTATTGCAGGTAGGTATAGAGAAAAGTCCTCAACTACGTCGAAGTAATCCTTCTTTTTGACTTTTGTTGCCAGACATCGATGATGCGTGTTCTCCTAGTTGACAGCATTAACAGTAAGGCTCACAATTACAGAAATATTCAACAGATATCACGCTGTGTTTTTCTTTTCCAATGATGTCAATGTGGTCGGCGTGGCGTATACTTTAAGTTGATATGACTTTGCAATGAATGCGCCTCTGGTGTTGGTGTCAAAACCCTTTTTGACAACAAATACATAGGTACGTGAGAAGTGCCTTTTCAGTTGGTGCATTTCGGCGGATCTCCATTTTTGTGGATCGGCCACCTATGTTTTCCTCATCAAATTATCTGCAGCAGGCCGTTGCTCTAATCGACTTTACTGCAGCTCGTAAAACGTTGATAAGATGGACTAGGCTTTCAAGACGATCCGCGGCCGAACCGCCAATCAAATCGACCATGTGCTAATCGGCATAAGACACGTATCCGACATTTTAAACGTGCGCACTTTTCGAGGAGCAAATGTCGACTCCGACCACTTTTTGGTAGTGACTAAGTTTAGAGATCGATTATCAAAAGACAAAAAAAAAACACTTGCCGCCCAAGGAAAGAATTTCAACATCGGTTGCCTTAGCACCCCGGAGAATGCCAGACACCACAGTGCGAGCGCCTGAGTGAGCGACTCTCCGCCGTTCTCCCAAATGAATGCGCGATACTGAAAAGAGAGACGAAAAATGCACGTTTGCAGAACAAAAAAGAGAAATGAGGAAAAGACCCTGCGAAAAGACTCAGCTCAAAGATCTTGAAGAGTCACGGCCCAGGAACAACAACCGACGTTTCTAAAAGGTTAAGCAATTAGCTTATGGTTTCAGAACCGGGACACAAGCTCTTCGAATCAGTGAAGAAAACCTAGTCATCGAAGCACATGGAATTGTAGATGATTTCAAGCAGCATTTCCAATAGCTGCTGAATGCGAAAAATGTCGAGCGAGCCAATGACAAAAGAGAAGCGAGACCCAGTCCCAGCCCCAGCACAGAAGAAGTAGAAAGAGCCATCCGAAAGGTAAAAATTAACAAGTCCGCCGAGTTGGATGGCATATATGCGGATCTCTTTAAATATGGAGGAGGTGTTTTGATGAAACAAACTGTGGGAGGAAGAATGCAAGGGCGCTGACTGGTCTATAAACTCCATATGCCCCATCTACAAAAAAGACGATCCTATGTCATGCAAGAACTACCGAGGCATATCCCTGCTTAATGTTGCATATAAAATCCTATCCAACGTACTGTGTGAGAATTTTAAACCGTTCTGCAACACAATAATCGGTACACCAACGAATTTCAAGTCGAAACCCATCGACTTCAAAGTTGCTTTTGAAAGCATCCACTGCCAAGAGCTCATGATGGCAATGTCTGAATTCGGGATCCCGAACAAATTAATCCATCTAAGCTGCATGACGCTAAATAATATGCAGCTTAGCTCCTAGGCTATGCGGATGACATAGACATCATCGGTCGCTCCGAGAGAGCTTTGCTTAAGGCCTTCACAGCGATTGAAGAACGCGCGAAACTCGTTGGTCTTGAAGTGAACGAGGACAACACGAAGTATATGTTATCATGTTATCAACAAACAAAAGAATATCTCTCCACCACCGAGGACAAAACGTCACTGTTATGGAGTTCAACTAACAACATCAATCCCACAAACAACACCTTTGTGAAAGATTACCCTACAGAACTGCTGCTCCTTCGGTTTGGCTAAACAACTTGGGTTCAAAACTCCTCACACGAAGGACAAGGAAGTGATACTGGGCACTTTCGAAAGAAAAATTCTTCAACTGATTTTCGGTCATGTATGCGACGATGACGAATGGAGAAGTGCTGTACCTGTACCAAGACGTAGATGTTGTCCAGAAAGCCAAGAAAATACGACTTCATTGGCTCGGTCACAACTAGCGAATGTAAGACAACGCTCCGGCCAAGAAAGTCTTCTAATCGCAATCCCCATGTTTTAGACGACAAGGAAGACCGACGACACAAGGGCCAAGTGACTGCGGATGTCAGAGCGCTTGGTTTTGGTGACTGGAGAGTGCATGCGAGGGACCGTTTCCGATGGAAGGCTGCAGTGTCTCAGGCTGAGATCCTCCATGTATCGGAGCCGGAAAAGTAAGTTAGTAAGTAAGGCCGTTGCTCTTGCGGCTTTAATAGATCAAATCTTGGATATCGCTATTTTCACTTCGACGGATATTTCGGAAATCAAAAAAGGACAAAAATGTTCAGAGTTGCAATCGAAACGCTTTTCTCTCATTTTGTGACCCATCCACAAGTTTGCCTTCAAATTTTTGCTTAGGTGGCTGTGGCGTATGTGGAACTTATTTTTCAATTTTCTGTTGTGACCATTCCGCCGCTACTGGATATTTCACATATATTCTATTTATGGCTAGACACGTTGGACATGGGCACCGGATGCATTTCCCACTAAAGATCATAAACTAAACTTTTAAATAATTATTCGTAGAACAGAAATTATGCACAAGTACTTGCTGTTAAATTTTACTTTTATGTTAGGTCCCTTGTATATGGATTTACCAAGTACTATCAAGAGTGGTTTTCTGCTTGGTTTGACAGTAGCATGCAGAGAACGCACATTACAAACTTATGTAAAAAACTGTCAAAAAACTGTCAAACCAAGCAGAAAACCATTCTTGATATTACCTGGTAAATCCATATACAAAGGTTAGGTCGAATAAGTTTTGAATAACAATCAGATTAAGAGCGGCTTGAGTTCTTATTTGCAGTGCCACCTCTCTATATGCCTCTTGTTTAGCTGCATGTGCTCGCCGGCATTCATCATCTAACCAGGGGTTTCGTTGTGGTGGTTGTGTACGCTCTAGCACTTCAGCGACGGCATTTCTGGTGGTCACTGCTTCTCTACATTTTTTGCTGGCAGCAAAGCATTTCTAAGGAGGTTATTGGAGACACGATCGGAATCTGTAACGATTATAGCTGTTTGACGTCGAATTTCCTCTTAGAAAATCATGTGTTGGACACGATCGAGATATTCGCATTCGCACCGAAAATTTTTTTTTTAAAGAACCACCGTTAAATTGATAGTTTTCGCTTACATATTCGAGCTGATGTTGTGCAACTGCGCCAACTACAGAGGAATCAGTCTGCTTAATATCGCCTACAAGATCCTCTCTGCCGTAAAATGTGAACGTCTGAGCCTTTCGTCAACAATCTGATTGGTCCTTATCAATCTGGCTTCAGGCCAGGAAAGTCTACGATCGACCAAATTTTCACGTTGCGGCCGATCCTGGAAAAAACCTATGAACTCCAAATCGATACCCACCACCTCTTCATCGATTTTAAGGCCGCGTATGACAGCTTCTACAGAGACGAACTGTATAAAGCTATGTCTAGTTTTGGCATCCCTGCCAAGCTCGTTCGCTTGTGCAAAATGACGATGGAGAACTCGCGCTGCTCTATCAAGGTTGGCAATGAGCTTACGGAATCTTTCGATGTCAAAAAAGGATTCAGACAAGGTGATGCACTGTCGTGCGATTTCTTTAACATCATTCTTGAGAAGATAGTCCAAAACTCCACCGTCGACACCAGAAGCACTATCTTCTATAAATCTTTTCAACTTCTCGCGTACGCCGACGATATTGATATAATGGGAAGAACACAGCGTGATGTCAGTGGCACCTTCGTGAGAATTGAGACAGAAGCAGAAGCTGCAAAAATGGGTTTAGCAGTAAATGAGGGAAAAACGAAGTACATGCTGTCTTCGAGTAAGGACACCCAACACCGACGGCTCGGACAGAACGTCACAATAGACGCATACAACTTTTAGGTAGTAAAGGAGTTTGTCTATCTAGGCTCCGCTATTAGCACGGGCAATAACACCAGCACCGAGATAAGACAATGAATTACTCTTACTAAATGCTGTTTCTTTGGGTTAAGAAAGCAACTGAGTGGAAAAGCTCTATCTCGAGCAACTAAGGTAAAACTGTACAACACCCTCATCATCCCTGTCCTGCTATATGGTGCAGAAGCATGGACCCTGACAAAATCGGATGAATGTGCCTTAGGCTGTTTCGAGAGGAAAGTTCTTCGGGTCATCTTTGGCCCCGTGTGCATTGATGGGGAATGGAGAAGGAGATACAACAGCTAACTTTACGGGTTGTACAACGACGTGAACCTAGCCACAAGGGTCAAGGTCCAGAGACTCAGATGGCTCGGTCATTTAGAGCGCATGGACACCAATGCTCCGGCCCGAAAGATATGATTGTCATATCAATTTTAATTTCGAATTTTAAATTCGAACTTCGAAACATTTTTACATTAAATCAACGTATAATTGATATGATCAACATCAATATTTTGATTTTGTAATATTATTTTAACGTTGTTTCATATCAACATTACATTGAAATTCTACAAAAAAAAAATGTAGAAACGATATGAAGTTAACGTAATATTGATAATACTTACATCACAGATAATAAATTTATACAGATACAGATGTCTCACCCTTATGGCGAGAAATGATATATGAAACTGAAAGCTACCAAAAAAAAGCTTTTTTTTTTTCAATTTTCAATTTTATTCATTCAAATACTTAAGCTTATTATACAATCAAACATTTTTTTTAACATTGAATGAATTCTGAACATTCGGTAACTATATAAGTTAGTGATGAATGACAGGCCAAAACAAATACATACTTCAAATTAATATCTGATGTGGGGTGACAATCAGGTAGGTATTTAAGTTTTTTTTTTTTTTTGAAATTAATGAAAATCAACAATAAAATTAGATTAAGAGTAAGAAACAAGACTTAACTTAACAACTTAAAAATACAATTAAAAATTCAAATTTAATTCTTAATGAAATGTTGCTTAGAGGGACAAGGTTCTTAAAAAGGATTCAATGCATTCATAGTTTTGTGTGAAAAGCCAGTTTTTAACCTTTCTCAAAAAAGAACTAAAGTATGTAGTTTGTCGCGTTGGTAAAGGTAATTTATTGAAAAGTTTAGGAGCTGTAACTGTGAAAAAAAGGGAGAAATGTGTTCTGCGAGCGAATGGTACATTGACAAGGTGCGATTTTTTTCCAAAAGCTTTAACGCATTCACTTAATGCATTAAAAATCAATTTTCGCTCGCCTCATTGCCCATAAATGAATGCTTAGGCAAGGAAAAAAGCTTCAAAAAGATCCTTGTCCGCTAAGGCGGTTGTCTGTTAAGAGCAAAATATGTTTCAGTTTTTTCTGCAGGGATGAGACATCTGTGTGAATTTATTATCTGTGCTCACATGGTTTAACTATAGTACATTCACGGTTTCATTCCATATTCCTTAATAAAAAGAATTCGTTTACTTTATTCTGAAAACACTTTATTACGATTCTAAAATAGGATAACAAAATTTCGTATTTCATTTAAAAATTTATACTGCTTAAAAAGATTTAAAAAATATAATAACAAAAATGCAATAAAAACACAAAAATGCAGTTATTTAAGTAATCCAGTGTGATGAAAGTGAAGATTAATGTTAAAAGCAAAGTTATGTTACATTAAGTTCACCGGTATGATTAAAAAGTACATTCAAATGACAAGGATGAAGTTGAAAAATTGTTCTATTTTAATAACGCCAACATTTAGGATAACATTTTTAATTCCAAAGTTTTGAAAGCCAAAAAATATATTAACATTAGAATTAAGTTTCATTAAATACATAAGTCAGATTAAAAGGACAAGGATTTAGTAGAAAAACTGTTCTATTTCAGAAGTGCCAACATTAAGCATCAAATTTTTCTGAGTCAAAAACATAAAAACATTCAAATTTAGTGACCTTAAGTACACCAGTGTGATTAAAAAGGACATTTAAATTTTAAGGATTTAATTAAAAAACTATAGGTAAGTGATGTGCATTTTTTTTTTGGTTCTCAGAGTATTTTATTTCGTATCAAACATGTTCAATCGGGTATATAATAAAGATGAATTGATGAATCTTAAAACTTGTAATATCAAATATTTCAAATGTATTGCTCTTATGACCTACAGAATATGACTAAAAATGATTTTCAAATTTTATTATTTCAAATTTTTGTACTAACACATGAGGATGATTTAATTTGTTTAGTAATAATTTTTTAATTTCAAAAAGTTCCATAGTTTCAGATTTTATTATTGTCAAGAAATATCCGTAAATTTTAATGACGCTTTCATACTTAGGGTGAAGGATATATTTTTTCGTCATTAAGTGACTATGTTGTTTTATCGGATAACGGAGTACTAGCTCTACTAAGGTCTTGATTTCGAACCCATTGAAGTACTTTTGAATGGCAACTGCAACTTCGCGTTTCGGTAGGAAACTATGAAAACACAATCTTATAAATAGTTTTAATGAATAGTATAAATTAAATGATGCTGGGAACATTTGTATGACAACTGGGTGTAGATCCAACAGAATTGAAATGTATAAGATATGTAAATGATTTCATAACATGGGATATGGGAGTAAGGCCCAAATTGGCAGGGGGGGTGGGCAGATATAGCATATAGAGCACATTTGTTGAAGAAGATCGAACACCGAACTGAATAGAAAACTAAACTCTTTTATTCAAGCTCAAGATTCTCAACAACATTGAATATACCAATATATCTTCATTTGAGAAACATTTCAATGCTTTTGGATCTGCACTAATATTGCCCATCATCCTTTGAACTGTTAAATTGTGTAGATGATAAGGTGGCTCGAACTATTGCTACCTTCTAATTTTGATTATGTAGGTACACAAAAAGTTTTTTGAACTGCTTTTTAAGATACATAATTCAAAATTGTTTAGATTTAGATGATAAAATTTTTTTAAAATTATTAACTTACATTTTTTGCTTTCCATGTAAAAAGTTTTTCCCTGAGCTCAGCTTTCAGGGCATTATTTTTCTTACCCGGAAAAATTACTTCCAAGTCATCGTTATTTATAAACTTTAAATTTTCATAGCTGAATCCGCAAGCTATAAACACAAAAAAAAAAAACAAACATAAAAATTACTAGATAGTTCGTCCACTCGAAAAAGAAATCACCGATCTGCAAAATAAGACTCCGAGTCAAAATGCTTTGGTTTGAACTAGAATGTATGTTCACATTTTTTTTTCGTTTTTGCAGACCGGTGATTAAAATAATAAGAATAGTAGTTACAAACTTACCAAAAAAGGCGTCATAAGCTGAAGGTAGTTCAAATTCCTCCAATAATTTACGTAGTTGTTGTTGAGGAATATCTTCTACGTTAGGAGGAGTACAATAAACATTAGTGGGGGAATTCACAATGCCATTTGATGAATTCTGGGATCCCAACAGCTTTTCAGAAAATTCTAGGGCAACATCTTGCAACGTGTCCACATTTAGGACTTCACTTGCCGACAAATATATTATTTGTTGATCGTCCGCCATTTTTTATTTTTGGCACAACGGAGAGAATATAATTATATCTATTGTTTTGCACAGTTGCGAGGATCTATAATTGTTTATTGTTTTTTTGTGTTGCACAATGGCAAGGATATGATTTCTTATTTTTTTGCACAATGGAGTGATTATAACAATTGTTTGTTTTTATAGTGGCACAATGGCGAGGATATAAATGTTATATTTTGCACAATGGCGAGGATAGAAATAAATTATTGTTTAGTTATTTCAAAAAATACAAGTCACTACCAAAAATCAACCGAACCGATCACTCGAGAAGCCAAATTGAGAATGAAAATGGGGGATGTAAATCCCAAGCCTTAGAATATATGCATGTGTGAAATATTTCTGTGTATTCATATAGTTTTCACATTAAACACATCGAGCTACAATGTAGCTTAAATTTCAAATTAATGTGAAAACTACATTATTTTTGAAATTTGGCGGTTAGAACGACTTTTTACAATGGCGAATATAGTTTTTCTTCACAATGACAACTATGTACATCAATATTTTTTTTTTTGTGTTTCAAAATGAAAAGGATAATTATTTTTTTGTTTGTACAATGGCGACGAAATACATACATATTAGGTGTGTTTTTTTGCACGCGTATATACGCTTAAAATGAACAGTGCACAAAAAAACGATCAAACTACCAATTTGGCATCACTAGTCAAATGTCAAAGTCAATTTGAAATTTAAATTTGAACAAGCAGCCGAAAATAACGAGAAAAGAATTTATTTCTCGATATTACGAACTGAAAACACTTCGCCAGCAATCGGCCCACGAGATGCATTATCGGTAAGTCATACGAAACCAAATAAAAAAACATTAAACATTTTATTTTATTTACATAAGTGCCAGCGAAGCCGCCTCTTCAGAACAACGGAGGACAAGGAAGAACACAAACGCAGCTCTCTCAAAAGCTGATGTCGACAACAATGGGTTGCATTGGATGAACCTATCTTGTTTGAAAGTCATCAAGAAACAATATGATGACGAATTCCCAATTGTGTCACGAAGCATATTCCAAAGGCATCTCGAGCAGTGGAAAAAGGAACAACGAACTTCTCTTAGTTCTGGATCTGTAAAGCTAATGAGTTCTTCATCCGAAAAGGACACTGAAGAATTATTCAAAGAATATTTTCAGGTTAAGAAGGAACGTGTCCGAAAGTCAAGAAGTAAAATGAAAAATTGAGGAAGAAGGCAAATAGACGATTTAATTCGAACATCAAAGAATGTGCTTAGAATTATTACACACAAATAAGTACATGTTAACTAATATTAAAAACAAGATAAATATAAGTATGTATAAATGTACATCATTACAAATTTTTGTTCTCCATCTACGCTCGAAATTATGAGGACATGTAAGGCCGTGTGCGAATTCAGTTAAAAATGGGTTAAAACTTGACGTTTGGTTAAATTTTGACACTTCGCATTATTTGACTAGCTGCTGAGCAGGTTAAAATATGACAGTAGTGGTTAAAAGTTCATCCATTTTTATTTTTTAACCACAATTCATCCAATTCGCACACGGCCTAAATAATAAAATAAAACGACAGTTTGCTTGGATTTTTTAGTTTTATAACTGTCAAATGGAATGAATTTTGAATGAATTTCGAAATGAAGTTTTGACATATGTTGAAAATTCATCGCAAACAGTGAAAAATATATATGGAAGCACTGTTTTTATATCAGCTTATTTCATAAGCGTCGATAATTATCGCCGCTAGCTTAGCGGATATAGGAATTTGTTTTTGTTGGATTTTGCATGTAAATATTTTTTTAAGTGTATATACGCGTGCAAAAAAACACACCTATTATGTATATGAAATAATTTTTTTTATTCTTATTTTTTTGCACAATGGCGACGATTATAATTGTTTGCTTTTAGAGTGGCACAATAGCGAGGATAAAAAATGTTATTTTTTGCACAATGGCGAGGATAGAAATTAATTATTATGTAGTTATTTTAAAACCACGACCCACGAGTCACATGCCACTACTAAAAATCAACCGAACCAATCACTCGGGAAGCCAAACTGAGAATGAGAATGAAAATGAAGGATGTTGTAAAGACCATAGCCAATAGTATCCATGTATGTGTAAAATAATTCTGTGTATTCCTATCATTTTCACATTAAACATATCAAAGCTACATTGATTAATGTTAAAACTACATTTCTTAAATGTGAAAACTACATTAATAATGTGAAAATGACGTTCGCTGCCGTGTGACCCGGCGGCGGTCACAAGCTAAACATTTTTGTATATTTCTTTGTGGTGTGGCGTGTGGAAGAAACACTTACTTTTTAATGTCGGCACCTAGATGCAAAAAAAGATATAATTGTCAGAAAAAAAAATTACACCAGAGTTATGAAAGTATAAGTACTAATAGTTCACTTTATTGAAAAAAAATAAAAAAAATATGAGAATACGAAAAAATGATATATTTGTTTACTTTTGATGCTTACTAAAACACTCCAAGCATAAAGAAGGATTTCCTTCACATGTAGCACAAAAGGTGGTCACCTTCTTCACCTTTTTAGATGCAGCTTCACGACCTTCATTTCTACTCATCGCATCATAACAATCTCTGCATCGCTTTCTTATCTTTCTGTTTCTGGAGTCCTTATTTTCGTTTTCCTTCAGTAGATGTCTTATTTTAGATGATGCATGTGCATCATGTTCAGAAGTGAAGTCACATAAAGCCTTGCAAATATCCTGCCTAAATTCAAGGATTGTACATTTTTGATTATATTTTTTGTACAGAATCAAGGCGTTCACTGTGGATGTTGACAACAAAAATTCAAAGGCTATTTTATGATACCATCGAATCGTCTTTCGCAGTGGCGTTAAATAGCAAGCCATTTGGTCGGATATATCGATCCCTTGCTTAGCATGGTTGTAGTCAACGATCATACGTAGCTTTTTTATTTCCTGACCATCTCTGTTTCGTTTTCCTGTCCCTACTTCCTCCAAGCCATGTTTAGTCGTAAGCATGAGAACGTCCCGCTTATCTCTCCACTTTTAACTACAATGCCCGAGTCTTATGCATTCTACTTCGTGTTTTTTTATCTTAGCAGTAGTAACTTCTTTTGGATTTCCTATCCTATTGCTCCGAAGTGTACCAAAAAGATGGGTTTGGCGATCAAGGAGATGTTTGGCTAGAGACATGGATGTGTAAAAGTTATCGGTTGCAATACTTGTTCCTTGGTCTAAATATTGTTCGGCCAGATCCAAAACAATTTGCGTCGAGTGTGAGGTCGTTGGGGTTGGTCTGCCTCTTTGGATGTTGCTTTCAATTTTGCCTGCATAGATTGAACTGGTGTAGGTATACCCGTATGGATCACAAAGCTTGTACACTTTCACACCATATTTGTGTGATTTGCCAGGGTTATACTGCCGAAATTGCAGCCTACCACGCCAAGGAATCATTGATTCGTCAACAGCCAAGATTTCGTTCGGAGTTCGCGCGTTGACGAAGTTTCTTTCCAGAAGCTCCAGCAGTGCACTTACCTTTCCTAATCGGTTACCTCTAATAGCCGAGTTGTCTGCAAAGTGGAGAAACTTTAGAAGCAGCTGAAATCTATTGCGTGACATCACTTGGTCACAGTCAGTGTTCCAGTAGTGAGTGATTGAAGGATATTTTACAATCCCCATGTACATGGCAAGTCCTAAGAATTTTTTTATCTCCGGTATATTCGTATCTTCCCACTCTTTTGCGCGAGAGTTGCGTGTGACGGTGTTATTTTGCAAGAACTCGCTGGCATTTGCATTTGTCTCGGTAACGATAAGTTGAAAAACATCTTCAGTTACCATAAGGCTAAATAAATCAATTGGTCGCATTGCTGGTGACTGTGCTGGAATATCAGTTTCTGTATTTGGTTCAAAAACAAATGTTTTTAGAGATTGGCAAGTAACTGTTGTCCATCCGTTTGGTCTATCAATTGTCTCAGGTATTTGTACAGCCTCAATTTCCTCGTTTTCTTCTCCAGCCGGTTCAGAATAATCGGGGAGGCCTGAATCAGTAGAACTTCCATCCGAAGGTATGTACTCATCTGAGTCCGAAGCTGAAAAGTCTGATTCATCGTCATCAGAATCCTCACCACGATTACGATTTCCATAAAACATACTGGATTTCATAGCAAAATTATGGGCTGCCATCTGATAGCTTTTTTATCAATTTATTCCCCTAATGTTCACAAAAAAAGCACATAACGGAAAAAATAACCGTGGCGCGCCGGCAGGTCACGTGGCACCCCATAGCTTTCAATTACTACAGGTGCCATGTGACCCGCCGGGAGTCACACCTAAAAAACACTTAATAATTTGACAAAACACAAAACAAAAAACACAGCACCGTTAACAAATAACTAACGTACACTTTTAAACAAAAAAACACTTTTGGCACACAGGTAAAAAAAAAAATTATATGGGCGGCAGCGAAAGTGTTAAGAGTTGGTCCAAAATGTCAATTTCACATTATTACTATCTTAACTACATTTTATAATATACAAACAACATTTTTTTTTGCGATAAATTTTTCTGTTCTTGTACACAGGGATATCGTTGGTAAAGCAATAGTTGCACTATTTTAAAATATTGAGAACTAAACAGAGATTTGAATCTTCATTTTATATAAATTATTAAATAAACGAATGTTTACCCTATCATTCAAAATTTAGCAAAAAGGAATAACGAATGGCCCAGCGACTCTTGTTCTGGAGCTCGTTAAAATTTTAGCCTGTGGCTATATTTTGACGTTTATCATTGCTCTAAGATAAATTCATTGCCCTTGTTGGAAACATGAGAATAAATATTTTAAGTAGTTTTATTAAGTGCTGAGAATAGAAAAAAAATGAGGAAAAAAGTTGTTTTTCACCCCTACAAAGAATAAGATATCTACAATTTAACTTGGATAAAACTTCACCAAATTTTTAACACAGTTGACACACGTACTAAGAATTAGAAATTTTGTTCAATAACAATTAATTATGCATGTTTCGTTTTCAGAATCTTGTTTCGCTACTATGTCACAAGGAATTATATAGAAAAAAAGTAGTTTTTGGTAGTTTTCAGGCTGTTGCAGCGTGGCGGCAAAATAGCAGGTATTTAAAATACTTGTTTTTTTAGAGGGTGTAAATGTGCTTAAAAGAATTGTGATGTATTTGTTGTTGTTTTGCATTGTATATTTCTATCCTTTGACAAGACCGTAGGCAGGCATCAGAATGCACGATCAACCAAACAACAACAAAAACATAACAAATCTGTGTAGCGCATTTACACCCTCAAAAAAAAAACGAGTAGGAAGTAGGTATTTAAAGTACCATGCTGTGTTTTACGAATATTTTGCTCTTCTGGCGGCTGCGGCTCACGCCGGCCGCTGCGGACTCTTGTCGCGCCAAATTGTGGAAAACTATCGAGAACTATTTTTTTTCCTTAGTAGGTACTTTGTGACGCACAATTGCGAAATCCATAAATTCAATTCTGAAAGCGAAAGGGTTATGGAAACTATACGGAAACAACAAAGAAAAAGTCCTACCTACTCTTATACCAAAAATAATAAGTTGTAGGTAGTAGAAAAAGTAGTTGAATGAAAACCAGGGGTGCCAGCACGTAACTTGATACAATCGAGCATTGTTCATCGTCTATCAACTCGGAACAAATATTTCAAGGTAGCATGAAACTTGAAACGAGTTTTTGCTTAAAATTTTCATTGTGAATCATTAAATCAAAAAATGTCAAGCATTTTCAATTAAAATTTGTAGGTAATTTTTCAAGTCAATACAAAAATGATATTTTTTGATTCTAAATGTGCGGATGATTCATCCTGGATGAAGAAGAGTCCAATGAAAAAATTAAGAGAAGATATTTTAGCGACAAAAGCAATCCCTTAGAAATGATTGATAATGGGAAATGCAGCAGAAAGAAGTGCAAAAACACGGTTTAACAATAAACGTAGGTACTCATAAATGAGTCAAAATACATTTTGTTCTTTGTTTTTGCCCCGATTTAGTTTGGGTTCCATACTTTTTTCAGAAAGAAATGCTTGTTCGACAACTATTTTCTATCGAGTATATTTTTCTGTTTCAAACGTCTATTTCAAAATTGTATGCTACGAAATATGACGATACAATCGAGTTCATTCGATTGAAACTAATTACGTGCTGCCACTGTTTAATTGTATCGAGTAAACGCGATTGTATCAAGTTACGTGCTGGCACCCCAGCACCATTTTATTGAAATCATTCAAATGAAAAAGCAAAAGTAAAAATCACTCGAAAACCTTAATTTGTAGGAACAGTGATTGTCACATTTGACACTTTTTGTAAACCAAAGTCAAATCATTCTTTTGTGACGCTATAGCCGTGTTTTCGTGAGAATTCAGTTTATTAATCAAAAAAACTCACAAAAACCATCCAAATTCATTCCAGTTGGAACACTTGTACATTCTATAGTTTCACATTGTTGCAAAACACTCCCAGTAAGATTGTATTATGATGTATGTTAGATTTTTATTTGAATGTACTACGAAATCTCATGAAAACATGAGTTATCTTAGCCAAAATATCAGTTTTCTACAACCACAGATAAAAGTTATTCGTATCAAAGAAATAAATAAATACATATTTAACAAAAAATAATATTGTTGGATTGTAAAATTTCTTTTCCAAAACATTTCTTTGAGTCATTTGACATCGATTTATGTTGTATTTGCATTTAAAAACCATTAGTTTTATCCTGATCGATATAACCAGCCCCTTATAAAGGCTTCTAATTACAATTAAAAATTTTGGAGTAGAGTTCTATTGAATTTTTAAATTGAAATAATTGAAACGCTTCACTTAAAAAATAAAAATAAATTTAATTGTTCTATTTTTCTATTTTTTAATAAGACTTTTATATCTATATCTATACTAATGTATAAAGCTGAAGAGTTTGTTCGTTTGAACGCGGTAATCTCAGGAACTACTGCTTCGAATGGTATAATTCTTTTTGTGTTGGATGGTCCATTAATCGAGGAAGGCTTTAGGCTACTTAACATTAAGCTGTGACTAATAGTAGCGAAGAATCTGTGGAAAATGTGGAAAAAACGGCAAAACATATTAATTTTTCTGCGTTTTAACGCGCTTATGCCAGGAACTGCTCAGTCAGATTGAACAATTCTTTTTGTGTCGAATTATGGATTTATCGAGGAAGGCTAGAAGTTATATCATACTACGCTGCTACCAATAGGAGCGAAACGTCAGTTAAATATATTACAAAAACGGCAAAAAATATTCTTTTTTGAAGGCTTCTGTTGTTTGCTTGAACCTGCTGATCTCATTAACTGCTAAATCAAATTGAACAATTATTTTGTGTTGAATAGTTTATTTATTATAGAAGGCCTTAGGCTATATAACATTAGGCGATTCAAGCGAAGAATCAGTGGAAAAAGTGGAAAAAACGGCAAAAAAAATATTAATTTTTCTTGGTATGTGTTGAACAAATTAGTGTGCAGTGTGCACTGCTCAGCACCAACTGAGGGAGAGGCGGACGAAGTCGCGGGCATCTGCTAGTTATTCGTACGTTCTTTCAATGTGAAAAATACATTTTTTTTGCAGCGGATCGCGAATATATTTATGTTTAAGTCTTGGCTCCCAGTCACTAAAATTTGGCTAGTTTCAGTTTCTATCTCTCACTGTGAAGTCGTCTTGTTCGCTTTGTCTTATAGTTTTTTTTTTTGTAATTAGTTGTTGTTTTTATATTTTTGGTGTTTAATTTATGTTAATTGTGCCCCGATGTGATTTTCTCATGTGCATGATCCCTATCCGTTCTTTTTCTTCTTCTTGTTTTATCTAATAATCTCCTAAGTTCTTGGCAAAACAAAGTAAAAATAGACAAAAAAATAAAATAAAAAAAAAAAAAACAAATAGGTACATAACTTGACTGCAGTGCCGGTGCTTAAGTTAACTCTCTTGTTTTTGTCTTTCTTTATTACTCTTAGTCTTAACTCTTAACTTCTGTTTTTGTATACATATTTCAAACTTTCAATAGCATCGTCATTTCGTCATCGCCTCTGTTATTTCCGTCCCTCTCTTTAATTTCGGCTTAATGCTCTAATTATTTATTTTTTTTTCTTTCTTTTTTGCTCTTTTTTAGTTTTTATACTAAACTAATGTGTAATGCCTTGCTTTTTAGGGTTCCGTACACAGAGTGTAAACGAAACCCTTATAACATCACTTCATTTTCTGTTCATTCGTCTTTCACAAGCGATTTCTTCGAATCTGTCAGGCCGATTGCAATGAAATTTGGTACACATATTTTAGTATTCAGTAGTAATCTAAAAATGTTGTTTTCATATTTTTAAGATAAATAGTTTCGAAGTTATTAAAGAGAAAAGATAAAAAAATACAAAAATGACCATTCTCCCCCCTGATCTCCGAAACTACTGGGCCTAAAATTATGAAAAAGACACTGAGAAAAGGTCTCAACCTGTAGATTACAAGAAAGCAAACAAGAAGTCTGTACTGTTACATACAACACAGATATGACTCAATATTTGGAGTAACTTTTTAATTTTTGACTCAACTTTACAATTTATTTCCTCCAAAACCGTTATACCAATTGAGTTGAAAGTTGGCCAATATATCAACGTGTTAAGTAGAAATACAATCATATTTTTTTATATTTTTAAGAGAAATAGTTTTGTAGTTATATAAGAAAATATGAAAAAATAGGCAAAAATGTCAAAAACAGGCCATTCCCCCCCCCTAATCTCCGAAACTACTGGACCTTAAATTCTTTAAAAAAATTGAAATATAGGTCTATAACATGAATATTACCGGAAAAGTGATAAGAAGTCACAGTTATTTATGTAACATGCAAAATTTTTCAATATACTAATTTCCAATTTCATTAAATTTTAAAACGATTTTTTTGAACAGGTGGTAACCCTATTGATTTCAAATTAAGTACAATCATTCATTAATTGCCTGCAATGACAAACATATTTTTTTTTGTATTTTTAAGACAAATAGTTTTGAAATTATTCAAGAAAACACAACAAAAAAGGCCGAAAATGCAAATAACTAAACTTTACCCCCTCCTCATCACCAAAAAGGGTGGGCCTGGAATTTCCAAAAAAAATTCACAAAATAGTTCCATACGTATAGATTACAGAACAACAAAAAAAATTGCAGTTATAATGTAAATAACGATATATTTTCAAGGAAAATGGTTTTGAAGTTATTCAAAAAAAAAAAACCAACAAAAAAGGACTATGAAAAACACTCAATTTCACCCCCTCCTCATATCCGAAAGGGCTTGGCCAGGCATTTCCAAAATAATTTCAAAATGTAGTTAAAACGTGTAGGTTACAGAAAATACAAAAAACATTACAGTGATGATGTAAATAAGCATAAATCCGAATATGTATTAGGGTTCCGTACACAGAGTGTAAACGAAACCCTTATAACATCACTTCATTTTCTGTTCATTCGTCTTTCACAAGCGATTTCTTCGAATCTGTTAAGCCGATTGCAATGAAATTTGGTACACATATTTAAGTATTCAGTAGTAATCTAAAAATGTTGTTTTCATATTTTTAAGATAAATAGTTTCGAAGTTATTAAAGAGAAAAGATAAAATAATACAAAAATGACCATTCTCCCCCCTGATCTCCGAAACTACTGGGCCTAAAATTATGAAAAAGACACTGAGAAAAGGTCTCAACCTGTAGATTACAAGAAAGCAAATAAGAAGTCTGTACTGTTACATACAACACAGATATGACTCAATATTTGGAGTAACTTTTTAATTTTTGACTCAACTTTACAATTTATTTCCTCCAAAACCGTTATACCAATTGAGTTAAAAGTTGGCCAATATATCAACGTGTTAAGTAGAAATACAATCATATTTTTTTTATATTTTTAAGAGAAATAGTTTTGTAGTTATATAAGAAAATATGAAAAAATAGGCAAAAATGTCAAAAACAGGCCATTCCCCCCCCTAATCTCCGAAACTACTGGACCTAAAATTCTTTAAAAAAAATTGAGATATAGGTCTATAACATGAATATTACCGGAAAAGTGATAAGAAGTCACAGTTATTTATGTAACATGTAAAATTTTTCAATATACTAATTTCCAATTTCATTAAATTTTAAAACGATTTTTTTGAACAGGTGGTAACCCTATTGACTTCAAATTAAGTACAATCATTCATTAATTGCCTGCAATGACAAACATATTTTTTTTTGTATTTTTAAGACAAATAGTTTTGAAATTATTCAAGAAAACACAACAACAAAGGCCGAAAATGCAAATAACTAAACTTTACCCCCTCCTCATCACCAAAAAGGGTGGGCCTGGAATTTCCAAAAAAAATTCACAAAATAGTTCCATACGTATAGATTACAGAACAACAAAAAAAATTGCAGTTATAATGTAAATAACGATATATTTTCATGGAAAATGGTTTTGAAGTTATTCAAAAAAAAACCAACAAAAAAGGACTATGAAAAACACTCAATTTCACCCCCTCCTCATATCTGAAAGGGCTTGGCCAGGCATTTCCAAAATAATTTCAAAATGTAGTTAAAACGTGTAGGTTACAGAAAATACAAAAAACATTACAGTGATGATGTAAATAAGCATAAATCGGAATATGTATTAGGGTTCCGTACACAGAGTGTAAACGAAACCCTTATAACATCACTTCATTTTCTGTTCATTCGTCTTTCACAAGCGATTTCTTCGAATCTGTAAGGCCGATTGCAATGAAATTTGGTGCACATATTTAAGTATTCAGTAGTAATCTAAAAATGTTGTTTTCATGTTTTTAGCTAAATAGTTTCGAAGTTATGAAAGACAAAAGATAAAATAATACAAAAATGACCATTCTCCCCCCTGATCTCCGAAACTACTGGGCCTAAAATTATGAAAAAGACACTGAGAAAAGGTCTCAACCTGTAGATTACAAGAAAGCAAATAAGAAGTCTGTACTGTTACATACAACACAGATATGACTCAATATTTGGAGTAACTTTTTAATTTTTGACTCAACTTTACAATTTATTTCCTCCAAAACCGTTATACCAATTGAGTTAAAAGTTGGCCAATATATCAACGTGTTAAGTAGAAATATAATCATATTTTTTTATATTTTTAAGAGAAATAGTTTTGTAGTTATATAAGAAAATATGAAAAAATAGGCAAAAATGTCAAAAACAGGCCATTCCCCCCCCCCCCTAATCTCCGAAACTACTGGACCTAAAATTCTTTTAAAAAATTGAGATATAGGTCTATAACATGAATATTACCGGAAAAGTGATAAGAAGTCACAGTTATTTATGTAACATGCAAAAATTTTCAATATACTAATTTCCAATTTCATTAAATTTTAAAACGATTTTTGTGAACAGGTGGTAACCGTATTGACTTCAAATTAAGTACAATCATTCATTAATTGCCTGCAATGACAAACATATTTTTTTTGTATTTTTAAGACAAATAGTTTTGAAATTATTCAAGAAAACACAACAAAAAAGGCCGAAAATGCAAATAAATAAACTTTACCCCCTCCTCATCACCAAAAAGGGTGGGCCTGGAATTTCCAAAAAAAATTCACAAAATAGTTCCATACGTATAGATTACAGAACAACAAAAAAAATTGCAGTTATAATGTAAATAACGATATATTTTCAAGGAAAATGGTTTTGAAGTTATTCAAAAAAAAAAAACCAACAAAAAAGGACTATGAAAAACACTCAATTTCACCCCCTCCTCATATCCGAAAGGGCTTGGCCAGGCATTTCCAAAATAATTTCAAAATGTAGTTAAAACGTGTAGGTTACAGAAAATACAAAAAACATTACAGTGATGATGTAAATAAGCATAAATCCGAATATGTATTAGGGTTCCGTACACAGAGTGTAAACGAAACCCTTATAACATCACTTCATTTTCTGTTCATTCGTCTTTCACAAGCGATTTCTTCGAATCTGTAAGGCCGATTGCAATGAAATTTGGTACACATATTAAAGTATTCAGTAGTAATCTAAAAATGTTGTTTTCATGTTTTTAGCTAAATAGTTTCGAAGTTATGAAAGACAAAAGATAAAATAATACAAAAATGACCATTCTCCCCCCTGATCTCCGAAACTACTGGGCCTAAAATTATGAAAAAGACACTGAGAAAAGGTCTCAACCTGTAGATTACAAGAAAGCAAATAAGAAGTCTGTACTGTTACATACAACACAGATATGACTCAATATTTGGAATAACTTTTTAATTTTTGACTCAACTTTACAATTTATTTCCTCCAAAACCGTTATACCAATTGAGTTAAAAGTTGGCCAATATATCAACGTGTTAAGTAGAAATACAATCATATTTTTTTTATATTTTTAAGAGAAATAGTTTTGTAGTTATATAAGAAAATATGAAAAAATAGGCAAAAATGTCAAAAACAGGCCATTCCCCCCCCCTAATCTCCGAAACTACTGGACCTAAAATTCTTTAAAAAAATTGAGATATAGGTCTATAACATGAATATTACCGGAAAAGTTATAAGAAGTCACAGTTATTTATGTAACATGTAAAATTTTTCAATATACTCATTCCAATTTCATTAAATTTTAAAAACGATTTTTTTGAACAGGTGGTAACCCTATTGACTTCAAATTAAGTACAATCATTCATTAATTGCCTGCAATGACAAACATATTTTTTTTTTGTGTTTTTAAGACAAATAGTTTTGAAATTATTCAAGAAAACACAACAAAAAAGGCCGAAAATGCAAATAAATAAACTTTACCCCTCCTCATCACCAAAAAGGGTGGGCCTGGAATTTCCAAAAAAAATTCAAAAAATAGTTCCATACGTATAGATTACAGAACAACAAAAAAAATTGCAGTTATAATGTAAATAACGATATATTTTCAAGGAAAATGGTTTTGAAGTTATTCAAAAAAAAAACCAACAAAAAAGGACTATGAAAAACACTCAATTTCACCCCCTCCTCATATCCGAAAGGGCTTGGCCAGGCATTTCCAAAATAATTTCAAAATGTAGTTAAAACGTGTAGGTTACAGAAAATACAAAAAACATTACAGTGATGATGAAAATAAGCATAAATCGGAATATGTATTAGGGTTCCGTACACAGAGTGTAAACGAAACCCTTATAACATCACTTCATTTTCTGTTCATTCGTCTTTCACAAGCGATTTCTTCGAATCTGTAAGGCCGATTGCAATGAAATTTGGTACACATATTAAAGTATTCAGTAGTAATCTAAAATGTTGTTTTCATGTTTTTAGCTAAATAGTTTCGAAGTTATGAAAGACAAAAGATAAAATAATACAAAAATGACCATTCTCCCCCCCTGATCTCCGAAACTACTGGGCCTAAAATTATGAAAAAGACACTGAGAAAAGGTCTCAACCTGTAGATTACAAGAAAGCAAATAAGAAGTCTGTACTGTTACATACAACACAGATATGACTCAATATTTGGAATAACTTTTTAATTTTTGACTCAACTTTACAATTTATTTCCTCCAAAACCGTTATACCAATTGAGTTAAAAGTTGGCCAATATATCAACGTGTTAAGTAGAAATACAATCATATTTTTTTTATATTTTTAAGAGAAATAGTTTTGTAGTTATATAAGAAAATATGAAAAAATAGGCAAAAATGTCAAAAACAGGCCATTCCCCCCCCCCCTAATCTCCGAAACTACTGGACCTAAAATTCTTTAAAAAAATTGAGATATAGGTCTATAACATGAATATTACCGGAAAAGTGATAAGAAGTCACAGTTATTTATGTAACATGTAAAATTTTTCAATATACTAATTTCCAATTTCATTAAATTTTAAAACGATTTTTTTGAACAGGTGGTAACCCTATTGACTTCAAATTAAGTACAATCATTCATTAATTTCCTGCAATGACAAACATATTTTTTTTGTATTTTTAAGACAAATAGTTTTGAAATTATTCAAGAAAACACAACAAAAAAGGCCGAAAATGCAAATAACTAAACTTTACCCCCTCCTCATCACCAAAAAGGGTGGGCCTGGAATTTCCAAAAAAAAATCAAAAAATAGTTCCATACGTATAGATTACAGAACAACAAAAAAAATTGCAGTTATAATGTAAATAACGATATATTTTCAAGGAAAATGGTTTTGAAGTTATTCAAAAAAAAAAAAAAAGGACTATGAAAAACACTCAATTTCACCCCCTCCTCATATCCGAAAGGGCTTGGCCAGGCATTTCCAAAATAATTTCAAAATGTAGTTAAAACGTGTAGGTTACAGAAAATACAAAAAACATTACAGTGATGATGTAAATAAGCATAAATCCGAATATGTATTAGGGTTCCGTACACAGAGTGTAAACGAAACCCTTATAACATCACTTCATTTTCTGTTCATTCGTCTTTCACAAGCGATTTCTTCGAATCTGTCAGGCCGATTGCAATGAAATTTGGTACACATATTTTAGTATTCAGTAGTAATCTAAAAATGTTGTTTTCATGTTTTTAGCTAAATAGTTTCGAAGTTATGAAAGACAAAAGATAAAATAATACAAAAATGACCATTCTCCCCCCTGATCTCCGAAACTACTGGGCCTAAAATTATGAAAAAGACACTGAGAAAAGGTCTCAACCTGTAGATTACAAGAAAGCAAATAAGAAGTCTGTACTGTTACATACAACACAGATATGACTCAATATTTGGAGTAACTTTTTAATTTTTGACTCAACTTTACAATTTATTTCCTCCAAAACCGTTATACCAATTGAGTTAAAAGTTGGCCAATATATCAACGTGTTAAGTAGAAATACAATCATATTTTTTTTATATTTTTAAGAGAAATAGTTTTGTAGTTATATAAGAAAATATGAAAAAATAGGCAAAAATGTCAAAAACAGGCCATTCCCCCCCCCTAATCTCCGAAACTACTGGACCTAAAATTCTTTAAAAAAATTGAGATATAGGTCTATAACATGAATATTACCGGAAAAGTGATAAGAAGTCACAGTTATTTATGTAACATGCAAAATTTTTCAATATACTAATTTCCAATTTCATTAAATTTTAAAACGATTTTTTTGAACAGGTGGTAACCCTATTGACTTCAAATTAAGTACAATCATTCATTAATTGCCTGCAATGACAAACATATTTTTTTGTATTTTTAAGACAAATAGTTTTGAAATTATTCAAGAAAACACAACAAAAAAGGCCGAAAATGCAAATAACTAAACTTTACCCCCTCCTCATCACCAAAAAGGGTGGGCCTGGAATTTCCAAAAAAATTCACAAAATAGTTCCATACGTATAGATTACAGAACAACAAAAAAAATTGCAGTTATAATGTAAATAACGATATATTTTCAAGGAAAATGGTTTTGAAGTTATTCAAAAAAAACCAACAAAAAAGGACTATGAAAAACACTCAATTTCACCCCCTCCTCATATCCGAAAGGGCTTGGCCAGGCATTTCCAAAATAATTTCAAAATGTAGTTAAAACGTGTAGGTTACAGAAAATACAAAAAACAATACAGTGATGATGTAAATAAGCATAAATCCGAATATGTAATAGGGTTCCGTACACAGAGTGTAAACGAAACCCTTATAACATCACTTCATTTTCTGTTCATTCGTCTTTCACAAGCGATTTCTTCGAATCTGTTAAGCCGATTGCAATGAAATTTGGTACACATATTTTAGTATTCAGTAGTAATCTAAAAATGTTGTTTTCATATTTTTAAGATAAATAGTTTCGAAGTTATTAAAGAGAAAAGATAAAAAAATACAAAAATGACCATTCTCCCCCCTGATCTCCGAAACTACTGGGCCTAAAATTATGAAAAAGACACTGAGAAAAGGTATCAACCTGTAGATTACAAGAAAGCAAACAAGAAGTCTGTACTGTTACATACAACACAGATATGACTCAATATTTGGAGTAACTTTTTAATTTTTGACTCAACTTTACAATTTATTTCCTCCAAAACCGTTATACTAATTGAGTTAAAAGTTGGCCAATATATCAACGTGTTAAGTAGAAATACAATCATATTTTTTTATATTTTTAAGAGAAATAGTTTTGTAGTTATATAAGAACATATGAAAAAATAGGCAAAAATGTCAAAAACAGGCCATTCCCCCCCCCCTAATCTCCGAAACTACTGGACCTAAAATTCTTTAAAAAAATTGAGAAAATATAACATGAATATTACCGGAAAAGTGATAAGAAGTCACAGTTATTTATGTAACATGCAAAATTTTTCAATATACTAATTTCCAATTTCATTAAATTTTAAAACGATTTTTTTGAACAGGTGGTAACCCTATTGACTTCAAATTAAGTACAATCATTCATTAATTGCCTGCAATGACAAACATATTTTTTTTGTATTTTTAAGACAAATAGTTTTGAAATTATTCAAGAAAACACAACAAAAAAGGCCGAAAATGCAAATAACTAAACTTTACCCCCTCCTCATCACCAAAAAGGGTGGGCCTGGAATTTCCAAAAAAAAATTCACAAAATAGTTCCATACGTATAGATTACAGAACAACAAAAAAAATTGCAGTTATAATGTAAATAACGATATATTTTCAAGGAAAATGGTTTTGAAGTTATTCAAATAAAACCCAACAAAAAAGGACTATGAAAAACACTCAATTCCACCCCCTCCTCATATCCGAAAGGGCTTGGCCAGGCATTTCCAAAATAATTTCAAAATGTAGTTAAAACGTGTAGGTTACAGAAAATACAAAAAACATTACAGTGATGATGTAAATAAGCATAAATCCGAATATGTATTAGGGTTCCGTACACAGAGTGTAAACGAAACCCTTATAACATCACTTCATTTTCTGTTCATTCGTCTTTCACAAGCGATTTCTTCGAATCTGTCAAGCCGATTGCAATGAAATTTGGTACACATATTTTAGTATTCAGTAGTAATCTAAAAATGTTGTTTTCATATTTTTAAGATAAATAGTTTCGAAGTTATTAAAGAGAAAAGATAAAATAATACAAAAATGACCATTCTCCCCCCTGATCTCCGAAACTACTGGGCCTAAAATTATGAAAAAGACACTGAGAAAAGGTTTCAACCTGTAGATTACAAGAAAGCAAATAAGAAGTCTGTACTGTTACATACAACACAGATATGACTCAATATTTGGAGTAACTTTTTAATTTTTGACTCAACTTTAAAATTTATTTCCTCCAAAACCATTATACCAATTGAGTTAAAAGTTGGCCAATATATCAACGTGTTAAGCAGAAATACAATCATATTTTTTTATATTTTTAAAAGAAATAGTTTTGTAGTTATATAAGAAAATATGAAAAAATAGGCAAAAATGTCAAAAACAGGCCATTCCCCCCCCCCCCTAATCTCCGAAACTACTGGACCTAAAATTCTTTAAAAAAATTGAGATATAGGTCTATAACATGAATATTACCGGAAAAGTGATAAGAAGTCACAGTTATTTATGTAACATGCAAAATTTTTCAATATACTAATTTCCAATTTCATTAAATTTTAAAACGATTTTTTTGAACAGGTGGTAACCCTATTGACTTCAAATTAAGTACAATCATTCATTAATTGCCTGCAATGACAAACATATTTTTTTGTATTTTTAAGACAAATAGTTTTGAAATTATTCAAGAAAACACAACAAAAAAGGCCGAAAATGCAAATAACTAAACTTTACCCCCTCCTCATCACCAAAAAGGGTGGGCCTGGAATTTCCAAAAAAATTCACAAAATAGTTCCATACGTATAGATTACAGAACAACAAAAAAAATTGCAGTTATAATGTAAATAACGATATATTTTCAAGGAAAATGGTTTTGAAGTTATTCAAAAAAAACCAACAAAAAAGGACTATGAAAAACACTCAATTTCACCCCCTCCTCATATCCGAAAGGGCTTGGCCAGGCATTTCCAAAATAATTTCAAAATGTAGTTAAAACGTGTAGGTTACAGAAAATACAAAAAACAATACAGTGATGATGTAAATAAGCATAAATCCGAATATGTAATAGGGTTCCGTACACAGAGTGTAAACGAAACCCTTATAACATCACTTCATTTTCTGTTCATTCGTCTTTCACAAGCGATTTCTTCGAATCTGTTAAGCCGATTGCAATGAAA
Source organism: Sphaerophoria taeniata (assembly GCA_943590905.1). Lineage (NCBI taxonomy): Eukaryota > Metazoa > Arthropoda > Insecta > Diptera > Syrphidae > Sphaerophoria > Sphaerophoria taeniata. The sequence goes on from OX016540.1 coordinate 270,886,503, forward strand.
TTTGGTACACATATTTTAGTATTCAGTAGTAATCTAAAAATGTTGTTTTCATATTTTTAAGATAAATAGTTTCGAAGTTATTAAAGAGAAAAGATAAAAAAATACAAAAATGACCATTCTCCCCCCTGATCTCCGAAACTACTGGGCCTAAAATTATGAAAAAGACACTGAGAAAAGGTATCAACCTGTAGATTACAAGAAAGCAAACAAGAAGTCTGTACTGTTACATACAACACAGATATGACTCAATATTTGGAGTAACTTTTTAATTTTTGACTCAACTTTACAATTTATTTCCTCCAAAACCGTTATACTAATTGAGTTAAAAGTTGGCCAATATATCAACGTGTTAAGTAGAAATACAATCATATTTTTTTTTTTTTTTTTTAAGAGAAATAGTTTTGTAGTTATATAAGAAAATATGAAAAAATAGGCAAAAATGTCAAAAACAGGCCATTCCCCCCCCCCCTAATCTCCGAAACTACTGGACCTAAAATTCTTTAAAAAAATTGAGATATAGGTCTATAACATGAATATTACCGGAAAAGTGATAAGAAGTCACAGTTATTTATGTAACATGCAAAATTTTTCAATATACTAATTTCCAATTTCATTAAATTTTAAAACGATTTTTTTGAACAGGTGGTAACCCTATTGACTTCAAATTAAGTACAATCATTCATTAATTGCCTGCAATGACAAACATATTTTTTTTGTATTTTTAAGACAAATAGTTTTGAAATTATTCAAGAAAACACAACAAAAAAGGCCGAAAATGCAAATAACTAAACTTTACCCCCTCCTCATCACCAAAAAGGGTGGGCCTGGAATTTCCAAAAAAAATTCACAAAATAGTTCCATACGTATAGATTACAGAACAACAACAAAAAATTGCAGTTATAATGTAAATAACGATATATTTTCAAGGAAAATAGTTTTGAAGTTATTCAAAAAAAAAACCAACAAAAAAGGACTATGAAAAACACTCAATTTCACCCCCTCCTCATATCCGAAAGGGCTTGGCCAGGCATTTCCAAAATAATTTCAAAATGTAGTTAAAACGTGTAGGTTACAGAAAATACAAAAAACATTACAGTGCTGATGTAAATAAGCATAAATCCGAATATGTATTAGGGTTCCGTACACAGAGTGTAAACGAAACCCTTATAACATCACTTCATTTTCTGTTCATTCGTCTTTCACAAGCGATTTCTTCGAATCTGTCAGGCCGATTGCAATGAAATTTGGTACACATATTTTAGTATTCAGTAGTAATCCAAAAATGTTGTTTTCATGTTTTTAGCTAAATAGTTTCGAAGTTATGAAAGACAAAAGATAAAATAATACAAAAATGACCATTCTCCCCCCTGATCTCCGAAACTACTGGGCCTAAAATTATGAAAAAGACACTGAGAAAAGGTCTCAACCTGTAGATTACAAGAAAGCAAATAAGAAGTCTGTACTGTTACATACAACACAGATATGACTCAATATTTGGAGTAACTTTTTAATTTTTGACTCAACTTTACAATTTATTTCCTCCAAAACCGTTATACTAATTGAGTTAAAAGTTGGCCAATATATCAACGTGTTAAGTAGAAATACAATCATATTTTTTTATATTTTTAAGAGAAATAGTTTTGTAGTTATATAAGAAAATATGAAAAAATAGGAAAAAATGTCAAAAACAGGCCATTCCCCCCCCCCCTAATCTCCGAAACTACTGGACCTAAAATTCTTTAAAAAAATTGAGATATAGGTCTATAACATGAATATTACCGGAAAAGTGATAAGAAGTCACAGTTATTTATGTAACATGCAAAAATTTTCAATATACTAATTTCCAATTTCATTAAATTTTAAAACGATTTTTTTGAACAGGTGGTAACCCTATTGACTTCAAATTAAGTACAATCATTCATTAATTGCCTGCAATGACAAACATATTTTTTTTGTATTTTTAAGACAAATAGTTTTGAAATTATTCAAGAAAACACAACAAAAAAAACTACTTTAACCGCGGAATGATTCGAAATGAATTGAAATGATTTTGAAATTCCTTACTAAATCCCCTACTAAACTTACCAAATACACGGGCCCCTTAGGTGTTAACGGCACCCTTGAGCAACCCGCCCCATTGCCCGTCTCATTGCCGAGATGGCACCTTGGCTGCCGCGCGCTCAAAAATATGCGACAGCCCCTAAATTCGATACACTCACCTGCGTATACCCACTCAAGGCATCCCTTATCTCCGTCTGTCACCAATCACTCCATTCGTTGAAAATTTAAAAAGTCATATCACATCAATAAAAAAAAAATAACTAGTAAATTCATTTTTTCTCTGGTTACGCTAATTTTATTTGGAACAATATGAGATTTAAGAACTAAAGGTCATTGCCTTTTTAACCTACATTTGAATTTACTTGAAATAACATGAAAAATGAAACATAAGAAAAACAAAACAAAACAAAAGCAACATGAACTCAAACTCACTCACTCAAACAAAAAAACTAATGTCAAATATGTAGTTGTTTATTTTCAAAAAAAAATTAATTACCTTGTATGTATTTCTTTATCTCGAAGCAATCCAACGACGAGTGCGCACTTGTCTGCTTGAAAAGACCTTTTTTCTTTTTCTATTTTGTTTTGATTCTAAAATTATGTGTGTGTGTCTTTGTGATTTTGTCTGAATTCATGAATGAATATATTTAAGGATAAGGTTATAAAGAATAAAAAGAATATGAAATTTACAAAAGCAGCTTAAAGAGAATAGAAAATGAGAATCATAAAAAAAAGGAAACAAAACAATTAATATATGTATGTATAGGTTACGTTACAAAAGAAAACTCAGAAGAACAAAATGAACTATTGACTATGACTATTGAATGAAAAAAAAATGACTCTTAGCGAGATGAAGAAAAAAAAAAACAAATTATGATTTATGACTAGACACACAAGAAAACCACAGAAATCTGAACATTCAATATTCTTTTTCTTCCTTCTAGTCCAGCTTCCAGCATCCAGCCTCTAGGTTGGGTTGATTTGAATATACAGTAGTACGATTATTGTCACTTGGACACTTGGACACTTGCACTTCCTTTCTATTTTTACAAGTCTACTTTAGTAGGTTTATAGTTTATTCATAGGGTATCAGTTTCATGTATCACACATCTAACATATCAAACTTTTATTTAACTTTTTCCTTTTTTTAATATTAAGGCACATATAATTATATTGGCTTTTGAATTTCAATTTGCATTAAACTGTAGCTCTCTAGCTTTAATGCAAGCATAAGCACAATAATTTATAATTTCAATTTTTCGTTTGTTTTTGAAATCTTTGGTTCTTATTTATTTTCCTTGTTAACTTTTTGCACTGTTTCTATTCTTTGATAACATTCAGATTTTAAAGCCACACACGATATCAATTATCTTCCATTTTTTACGAGTTTTTTTTTTTTTATTCTTTAGCTTATCAAAACTTGTCTCACTGCCTGGAAAATTCTTACTCCCCCTCAATTTTCATTTTTCCTCGGCAACTCGTTTTTCAGAGACGAGTGATTTTATTTTTTTTTTTTCTAAAAAAGCATAGTGTCGATTATTAAAGTGGCGATCCTACAAAACATTTCACTCCGATGAACGCCAGTGTTCGAGGAGTGAAATGGAAAAGGAGCTGTCTGTTCCGTTTGTCAGGTGTCGATTTTCAATATTGTGTTGTGCATTGTGATTTATGTATATATGTTTTGTGTGGGTGTGTTTTCAAGTCCTTATGTCCTTTGCGTGAAAAATACCCAAGGAAACACCCTTCATGTCTTCAAGTTCATAAAGGCTGTTACCCTGAATATTCTTCACCCTAGCCTTAACGAACTTGGGACAAAGTTTTGCATTCAGGCGTTTGAATGCATCGCTTTGCACAAAGTTTCGTTTAAACACAATATCACCTACTTGGAATTGCACGTCCTTACTTCTCAAATTATATGTTCGTTCGTACACTTTATGAGCACGATCCAATGAGTCTTTCAGGCGGCTGTGGATCATGTTCATCTTTGACGATTTCGGTAGCACATCAAATTCGGGGTTATTTATGGAGTGCAAATTCCTCAGTAATCGATAGTCGGAACCGTGTTCTATTTTCGACTGTCCAAATAGTGCTTCGTATGGAGACATGTCTATGGCAGAGTGAACCGTCGTCCGGAGAGCAGAAGCGATAGAGCAAAGTTGTCTATCCCAGTGCCTTTGATCTTTCCCTAAGTAGGATCGAATAGCACTGAGTATAGATCGATTAACTCTCTCACTTGCGTTCGCCTGTGGTGAATACACTGCTTTTTTAACATGAGTGACTCCATACGAATCCAAAAACTTGGAAAAGTCCTTGCTGACAAATTGTTTGCCATTGTCAGACAACAACGATTCCGGAACACCGAAAACCGAGAAAATTTCTTCCTCCAGAAATCGCACCGCATTCTCGGTGGTAGCCTGTCGAAGCGGATGAACATGAACGAATTTTGTCAGTTGATCCAAGCAGACAATAATGTGAGTATGTCCCTTTGTTGATCTAGGATAAGGTCCCAAAAAGTCGATAAAAATGTGTTGGTACGGCCTTTCTACTTCATACGCCTTTCCCATTTTCGGCCTTAAGATCGTATTAGGAGCTTTCGAGACCTTGCACACGTCACAATTCGATACAATAAAATTCACTTCAGCCGCCATATTTGGCCAGTAAAATCTATTTCGAAGACGATACAAGGTCTTAGCAATACCACCATGCGCAGCCTTAGGAGGTTGATGTGCGAGAAGAATTAAGGATTTGGTTAACGTCGATGGAACCCAGAGCTTCCACACCATGTCGTCTTCAACTGGGTTGCCTGTACAGTGTTTGACTTTTTTGTACACAAACCCATCAGAGATTTGAAGATCCGGAAGCTGGTCTTCGTTTTCTTTGACTGTCTCGACTAACTTCATATATTCCTCTGATTTAAAGCTTCTCTAACAAAGGAACATTTTCAAGGGCGTCAACAGCGTATACTCGCGATAATGCGTCAGGAACAACGTGTTGAGATCCTTTTCGATGTTCAATGTCAAAATCGAAGCCTTGAAGCTTCAAACTCCATCGTGCCAACCTACCATGAAGGTCCTTCTGGTTCATCAACCACTTCAAGCTAGCATGATCGGTTACTATTTTAAAAGTATGTCCTTCTACGTAAGGTCGAAATTTCTTAACACCCAAAACCGCAGCCAAACATTCCTGTTCAGTAACAGAAACATTTCGTTGAGATTTTGTGAGTTTATGGGAGTAATAGTAAATAGGGCGTTCCACACCTTCATCGTCCTCCTGACAAAGCACACAACCAACTCCGGTACTTGAGGCGTCACAAAGGATCTTGAAAGGTTTAGTGTAATCTGGTGTCTGTAGAACTGGAGCAGTAGTAAGTGCCTCTTTAAGCTGGTTAAATGCAACAAGTGCATCTTCAGCAAACTCAAATTTAACACCTTTCTTCAAAGTATTTGTGATTGATGCCGCAAGTCCTGAATAATTATTCACAAATCTACGGTACCAACCAGAAAGCCCAAGAAATCGTCTTACCTGACGAACGCTTGTAGGAACTGGAAACTCTGTGATCGCCGAAATCTTTTCTGAGTTGGTCTTCAAACATCCCTCACCCACAACATACCCAAGATAATCCAACTCTTTGAAACAAAACTTTGACTTTTCTAAATTAATAGTAAGCCCCGCTTGTTTCAGTCGCGCAGCAACTATCTTGAGCATCCTTATATGCTCTTCGAAAGTAGGGGTAGCAATTAACAGGTCATCAACGTAAGGAAAAACATTTTCTCTATACTGATGCGGTATGACCTTGTCAATTAATTTACACATGCGCTGTGAAGCGTTGCATAAACCAAATGGCATGACAGTAAATTGGAGAAGAGGCAGCCCCGGAATAGTAAAAGCAGTCTTTTCCTTTGAACTTTCATCCAACGGTATTTGCCAAAAGGCGTCTTTCAAATCCACACTCGAAAAGAAATGTGACTTTGAAAGCCGACTTAGCAAGCCTTCTATATTTGGAACCGGACCAGCATATTTCTTTGTAACGGAATTGACCTTCCTAAAGTCTAGACAGAGTCTGTGTTTGCCGTTTGACTTCTTGACTAAAACCACAGGAGAGCTCCAAGCACTAGTGCTTTCTTCAATTACGCCCAACTGAAACATGCGGTCTACCTCCTCATAAAGAAGCTTTTGTACCGCCGGAGAAACAGGATAGTGCCTTTGCTTAATGGGAACTGCGTCACCAGTGTCAATGTGGTGACTCTCACAATTTGTCCGTCCTAGGCCATGAACCGCATAAGATGGAAACAATGTTTTTGCTTCCTCTAACATTACTAACTGCTCCGATGCCAATTGATGAGCATTTGGGTTCATTTGAATGGTTTGGGTAGTCTGAAGATTTAACTCAGAAATTATTTGAGGAGCAACGTTAAACAGCTTCCAAAAATCGACCCCCAGGTAAAGTTTCTGATCCAAGGTTGGAACTATAAACAGGCGCATTTCTTTTTTCAATCCCTTATACTCAACTTCTAGAAACGCAGAGCCAACGATGTCCTGGCTCTGTCCGCTTGCTGTCTTCACATGTGACAACAGCTTTTTGAATGGAATTTGGTTCTTCTGAAGGAATTCTAAGGCACCAAGACCGAGACAGCTTATTGAGGCTCCCGAGTCAAGAAGACCAAGGACACTCTCATTGCATATTTTAACATTTGCATAAGGTCTTGGGTCTTCAGAATTTAGAAATACTGTCGCCGATATGGCCCTATAATCTTCCTTTTTGTCAGCAAAGCGTTTTCGAAGTTTAAGGATTTTTTTAGAACAAACTTGTTGTTTGATTTCATTGTCATTAAATATTCGAGAGCGCACCTGTTCATAATTTAACAACCTTTCGTGTAGTGTTTTGTGCTGTATGGATTCGTTTGATTGTGGAGATGTATTTGTGTTAAATTGTCTGGATGTAGTAGTGTTTCCTTTGTTTTGTGTTTGTATTTCTCTTTTGAGAATTTGTATTGGATTGTCAAGTCCTATGTCAGCTCTCGTCCTTATTGTCTTGTCATCTACTGTGTCCTGAATGGATTTCCCGGTCTTCCTACTTGAGAGCAATTGTTCCGGGGATTCGAATTGCTCGACCTGGTGTTTTCCGAACATGAACACCGAAAAGATGTTACATCCGGTCGGCCACATTTGTAGCAAAATAGAGCCCTTTTGGAATTTGGACATTCGCGAAAAGTGTGCCCTGGACCCCTGCAGTTCCAACATTCAAGGACCTTTCTTCGCTGATTTAATTCAGGACATTCTACAGCTTCGATGCCATGTCCGTAACCATCGTCAACGTTGTCAAAGTCGAGCTCATTCACCCTTCTACGGAAATGCTGTTGGTTTTGCTCCGAAATTTGTCGCTGTCTGAAGTGCTCAGTATTATATTTTTCAATATTGCGGCAGGTGTAGACCATCTCTGGTAAACTTACAGTTCTGAATGTCAAAAGCTTAGTACCGATGTCGGGTCGAACATTTTGACGAAGCAGGAAGATTAGACGATCAGGACCTCTCGGTATTCGCAATTTTGCATTGAGGTTCAATATATCCGAGTAAAAATTGTCAAAAGACTCGTTGGAACCCTGTTTTCGATCATCTAGTTTCCTACCTAGCTCGTCATCGGTTTCCAAACAGCCATAGTGGTCAATAAAGGCAAGTCTAAAATTCATCCAGTCTTGTTTGTTATGCGTCTTTAAATGTCCCCAGTACCAGTTTGTCACGTTACCGTCTATAAAGTGGTGAAAGTTACGGAAGATCTCTTCCCATTCCACACCGTAAGATTCCTGCAGATGCTCCAATCGGAATAAAAAATCTTCCACCCCCATGTCCTTATTGTTAAATTTTAATCCCCATTTATGGAAATCGTGCGTCTGTTTGTGTCCTCTAACTTGGTTATGTGTGTGTGTAGTATTTTGAATGAAGTTGTGTTGTCTTGGTATGTCGTTATCGTATCGGTGTAAGTTTTCTGGTGTTGTGTTCTGTGGTGGTGGCTGTTCAAATGATGCATGTATTGTTGAGTTATCTATGGGAGGAATTACTATTTGACTAATGATGTCCCTCATTTCACCCCGAAAAAAATTCCTCTCTCTTTCTGCCCTTGCATCTAGAGATTTTAAGAGATTCACATTCTGATTCTCGATTGTATCTAACACAATTCTTTCAATGCGTGAGTCGAGATCTGCCATAGGATCTTTGATCGGTTGAGTAGACAACGGTGTCGAAGTGGAAGCTGGTTTGGTCTTGTCTGGAGTTTTATTAGTATTTAAATTGAATTTTGGAAACGGCAATGGTTCCTTATGGAAAGAAAAAGGATTTGATAAAGTTCTCAAATCTGCATGAGCTTTAAAGAGTGCTCTCCTTGGGCTAAAAGACAAATTTGACCCCGTTGGGTACTCATTACCCTTGTTCTGGGCTAAATGCAAGTCCTTACTGGACCCCGGTAAATCTGTCATATTGATTGTTATACTTTTTGTTTTAACAATTCATTTACATGCTGGAGTGATCAGTGACAACAAAAATAAGGGCCAAACAAATGAGTTCCGCTTGTGCATTGGAAAGGTTTTCGGTTCATCAGTTTCAGTCTCTAACCTGACACGAGCTATGGCGCCTGCGAGGTTAGATGTTGCAACAGGCAGTCAAGTATTTTAAACACTTGACCCGGCCAACAGATAACAAGTCAGCACCATAGCGATATCAAATTAGAAACTGACTGTACAAGAAATTTACAAGGGTGTGTCTATCGCAGCTGACGAAAAGGTGTAACAACTACCTCTCCCGGACAACAGCCACATGACCCTGCAAACTCTTACACATGTCGAGAAAGTCAAAAGCAATTTAGTCAGGAGAAAACAACTAACTAAAGACGTTTGACCTTCTCTATCTTCTCACAACCCTGAGAAACTTAGATACTCTGCAGCAAGCAACAGAGACTTTACCCTCTATTGCAGGACAAGGAACCTAGAGAATCTTGAGTTATGAAAAAGAATAAAGGAATTTCAGATCCATTTCAAAACATGTAAGGAAAATTACTTGAAAAGACTTTAATCGCGACAAAAAAAAAGAAAAGAATTGATTACGAAACGCAAAGATAAAACCCCACAAAAAAAAATTAAAATTGAAGCAAAAAAAAAATTTATACGTGAGCAATTCCCTTGGACACAAACTTTGCCCTTAAAGAAAATTGCCCCACGTTCTGGGCGCCATCTGTAACGGTATAAAAGGCTTTTAACCCTTCCACCCAGTAGGTACAGATCCTACCTGCAAAGCTCGGGAGGAAGGGTGTCCAGTCAGGCTAGGACGAGAGAGAGAGAATAGAAAATGAGTGGCATGCTGGCTTGCTTGCTTAGCTCGTCGGATGTGGGGGTGGGTTCTTTGTCCCGCCTGACTAGACTACCGTGTATATTTCATGCCATACTTACATCAAAAGAAAATTAACACGCGAAAATAACAATAAAAATCAAATGAAAACAAACTAGGAGTTGAAAAAAAAGAAACGGACTAACACACGAAGAAGAAAAGAACAGAACAAATTAAAAAAAAAACTACTTTAACCGCGGAATGATTCGAAATGAATTGAAATGATTTTGAAATTCCTTACTAAATCCCCTACTAAACTTACCAAATACACGGGCGCCTTAGGTGTTAACGGCACCCTTGAGCAACCCGCCCCATTGCCCGTCTCATTGCCGAGATGGCACCTTGGCTGCCGCGCGCTCAAAAATATGCGACAGCCCCTAAATTCGATACACTCACCTGCGTATACCCACTCAAGGCATCCCTTATCTCCGTCTGTCACCAATCACTCCATTCGTTGAAAATTTAAAAAAGTCATATCACATCAATAAAAAAAAAAATAACTAGTAAATTCATTTTTTCTCTGGTTACGCTAATTTTATTTGGAACAATATGAGATTTAAGAACTAAAGGTCATTGCCTTTTTAACCTACATTTGAATTTACTTGAAATAACATGAAAAATGAAACATAAGAAAAACAAAACAAAACAAAAGCAACATGAACTCAAACTCACTCACTCAAACAAAAAAACTAATGTCAAATATGTAGTTGTTTATTTTCAAAAAAAAAATGAATTACCTTGTATGTATTTCTTTATCTCGAAGCAATCCAACGACGAGTGCGCACTTGTCTGCTTGAAAAGACCTTTTTTCTTTTTCTATTTTGTTTTGATTCTAAAATTATGTGTGTGTGTCTTTGTGATTTTGTCTGAATTCATGAATGAATATATTTAAGGATAAGGTTATAAAGAATAAAAAGAATATGAAATTTACAAAAGCAGCTTAAAGAGAATAGAAAATGAGAATCATAAAAAAAAGGAAACAAAACAATTAATATATGTATGTATAGGTTACGTTACAAAAGAAAACTCAGAAGAACAAAATGAACTATTGACTATGACTATTGAATGAAAAAAAAATGACTCTTAGCGAGATGAAGAAAAAAAAAAAAACAAATTATGATTTATGACTAGACACACAAGAAAACCACAGAAATCTGAACATTCAATATTCTTTTTCTTCCTTCTAGTCCAGCTTCCAGCATCCAGCCTCTAGGTTGGGTTGATTTGAATATACAGTAGTACGATTATTGTCACTTGGACACTTGGACACTTGCACTTCCTTTCTATTTTTACAAGTCTACTTTAGTAGGTTTATAGTTTATTCATAGGGTATCAGTTTCATGTATCACACATCTAACATATCAAACTTTTATTTAACTTTTTCCTTTTTTTAATATTAAGGCACATATAATTATATTGGCTTTTGAATTTCAATTTGCATTAAACTGTAGCTCTCTAGCTTTAATGCAAGCATAAGCACAATAATTTATAATTTCAATTTTTCGTTTGTTTTTGAAATCTTTGGTTCTTATTTATTTTCCTTGTTAACTTTTTGCACTGTTTCTATTCTTTGATAACATTCAGATTTTAAAGCCACACACGATATCAATTATCTTCCATTTTTTTACGAGTTTTTTTTTTTTTATTCTTTAGCTTATCAAAACTTGTCTCACTGCCTGGAAAATTCTTACTCCCCCTCAATTTTCATTTTTCCTCGGCAACTCGTTTTTCAGAGACGAGTGATTTTATTTTTTATTTTTTCTAAAAAAGCATAGTGTCGATTATTAAAGTGGCGATCCTACAATTTTCAAGGAAAATGGTTTTGAAGTTATTCAAAAAAAACCCAACAAAAAAGGACTATGAAAAACACTCAATTTCACCCCCTCCTCATATCCGAAGGGGCTTGGCCAGGCATTTCCAAAATAATTTCAAAATGTAGTTAAAACGTGTAGGTTACAGAAAATACAAAAAACATTACAGTGATGATGTAAATAAGCATAAATCCGAATATGTATTAGGGTTCCGTACACAGAGTGTAAACGAAACCCTTATAACATCACTTCATTTTCTGTTCATTCGTCTTTCACAAGCGATTTCTTCGAATCTGTCAGGCCGATTGCAATGAAATTTGGTACACATATTTAAGTATTCAGTAGTAATCTAGATAGATAGATAGATAGATAATTTTTATTTTCATAGATAGAGGCTTTTACAATTTTATAACGCAGCTAGCTCAGAGATATGACAGTAGTAATCTAAAAATGTTGTTTTCATGTTTTTAGCTAAATAGTTTCGAAGTTATGAAAGACAAAAGATAAAATAATACAAAAATGACCATTCTCCCCCCTGATCTCCGAAACTACTGGGCCTAAAATTATGAAAAAGACACTGAGAAAAGGTCTCAACCTGTAGATTACAAGAAAGCAAATAAGAAGTCTGTACTGTTACATACAACACAGATATGACTCAATATTTGGAGTAACTTTTTAATTTTTGACTCAACTTTACAATTTATTTCCTCCAAAACCGTTATACCAATTGAGTTAAAAGTTGGCCAATATATCAACGTGTTAAGTAGAAATACAATCATATTTTTTTTATATTTTTAAGAGAAATAGTTTTGTAGTTATATAAGAAAATATGAAAAAATAGGCAAAAATGTCAAAAACAGGCCATTCCCCCCCCCCCTAATCTCCGAAACTACTGGACCTAAAATTCTTTAAAAAAATTGAGATATAGGTCTATAACATGAATATTACCGGAAAAGTGATAAGAAGTCACAGTTATTTATGTAACATGCAAAAATTTTCAATATACTAATTTCCAATTTCATTAAATTTTAAAACGATTTTTTTGAACAGGTGGTAACCCTATTGACTTCAAATTAAGTACAATCATTCATTAATTGCCTGCAATGACAAACATATTTTTTTTTGTATTTTTAAGACAAATAGTTTTGAAATTATTCAAGAAAACACAACAAAAAAGGCCGAAAATGCAAATAACTAAACTTTACCCCATCCTCATCACCAAAAAGGGTGGGCCTGGAATTTCCAAAAAAAATTCACAAAATAGTTCCATACGTATAGATTACAGAACAACAAAAAAATTGCAGTTATAATGTAAATAACGATATATTTTCAAGGAAAATGGTTTTGAAGTTATTCAAAAAAAAAAACCAACAAAAAAGGACTATGAAAAACACTCAATTTCACCCCCTCCTCATATCCGAAAGGGCTTGGCCAGGCATTTCCAAAATAATTTCAAAATGTAGTTAAAACGTGTAGGTTACAGAAAATACAAAAAACATTACAGTGCTGATGCCGAATATGTATTAGGGTTCCGTACACAGAGTGTAAACGAAACCCTTATAACATCACTTCATTTTCTGTTCATTCGTCTTTCACAAGCGATTTCTTCGAATCTGTCAGGCCGATTGCAATGAAATTTGGTACACATATTTTAGTATTCAGTAGTAATCTAAAAATGTTGTTTTCATGTTTTTAGCTAAATAGTTTCGAAGTTATGAAAGACAAAAGATAAAAAATACGAAAAATTTTGCCCCTCCACCCCCCCCCCTTTACACTCTTTTATGGGATTTTCTTTTGTTGTATTGATTTTGTACTGAGGTGTATCGCGTAGCAAGGAAACACAAAATGTATAATACAGTACTTAGCAAATGCTTTATTAATAATTTCTATAACTTTATAAATTTTATTAAGGATGATGTTTAGTGGGCGAACGTTAGACGAGAAGTGGTTGTTACAATTTTTTAGTTTCTCAGTTAACAATTTTACATATCTATTTAATTTTGACGTTTGCAACGAGATGCGTTCAAGGTTACAGTAATTATAATCTTTAAGGGGTCGCCACACTACTCCCCCGCTAAATGTTTACATTTAATAGTTAAATGAACAATTATAATTTGTATACATAATTTAAGTTTGGTACCGTCTAGGAATCCGTACGGTTCGTCCTGACTTAGTTGTGGCAGGTGCCTCATGACATCCTGCATGAGTAGGAACCTTGGTTGATGAATGCGTTACGTATTGTGTTGGTGACATAGCTGGTGTATCTGATACGTCCGGTGGTTGGTTTAGTCTAGCTGGTAGTGTATTTGATCTGGCCGGTGGTGTATTTGTTCTGGCTGGTGGTGTATTTGTTCTGGCTGGTGGTGTGGTCTTATCATCAAATTGCAAAAATGCTGTCTTCAAACGGTCGATCGAGATTTTTAATGTGCGATTCTGAAATTGAATTTTAAAGTATTTATTACCTTTTTTCCAAAACTTGGAAAGGACCATCATAAGGCTGCTGCAATGGTGGTTTAACGGAGTCATTGCGAACAAAAACATAGCTGGCGTCCTTGAGGCTCGGTTGTATGAAGGTTTCCGGATTGCAATGTGCAGAAGCTGCAGTTGAAGCTATCTTTGCCATGGAACGTCTCAAACTTTTAGCAAATTCTGTTTCGCAGGAAATGTTTTCTTGCTTGCCGAAAAAGTCACCTGGTAATCTTAAAGTTGTCCCGTATAACATCTCAGCTGGAGTGGATCCAATGTCCTCTTTGTATGTTGAACGAAGACCGAGTAATTTCTCTGAAGATTGAACTCTCGAACTGTCTTGCGAGGTCGGTCGATATTCGCGAGGGAACTCCAAATCTGGATATCCATCCTGAAACTAAAGTCTTGGAGACGGTTTCAGCCGTTATGTCCGGTAGCGGATATGCTTCAGGCCAGCGTGAAAATCTGTCGATGCAAGTCAGTAGGTAACGATTTCCTTCCGACGAAGGCAATGGCCCGACGATATCTACGTTGATGTGTTCGAAGCGGTGAAGCGGCGGATCATATGATGTTAGCGGTGCTTTGTTATGCCGATGTATTTTGCTTTTCTGGCAGGGAATGCAGCATCGCACGAATTCAGCTATCTCTTTTCGCATACCCGGCCAAACATATCGTTCTCTTACTAGTCTTGATGTTGCCCTGGCTCCTGGGTGTGAGAGATTATGTAAAATCTGCATGACGTTTCTTCGTAAACTTTTTGGGACGATTGGCCGAACCATACTCTCAGAAATGTCACAATATATTGGACATTTTGCTTCTGGAAGAGTAAGCAATTTAATTATTAAGGAATGTGAACCAACTTTACCTTCTTTAAGTAGCTCTTGTAGTTCGTCGTCTTTGTTCTGTTCTGCGGCTATGTCTTCTGGGCTGATATTAATTTTGCTGACCTCGGATATTCGCGATAGAGAATCGGCGACATGATTCTCAGCTCCCTTGATGAAATGGATGTCTGTGCTGAACTGCGCGATGAAATCCAATTGTCTGATTTGACGAGGCGACGATTTTTCCATTTTCTTCTTGAAAGCATAGACCAGCGGCTTGTGGTCCGTGTGGATGCTGAATTGTCGACCTTCGACAAAGTGAAGAAAGTGCTTGACACCCAAGTAAATGGCCAAGAGCTCACGGTCATATGTGCTCTGCTTACTTTGCGATGGGGTAAGTTTTTTGGAAAAAAATCCTAAAGGCTGTGCAACTCCATTGACTGTTTGGTGCAAAACTGCCCCAACTGCGATGTCGGAAGCGTCCGTAGTGAGAGAAAGTGGAGCGTCGATTGCCGGGTGTGCCAAAAGTGTAGCATTGGCTAAGTCCGATTTGCATCTTAGAAAAGCGTCTTCAGCCTCGGGAGTCCATATTACTGGAGTCGAATCATTCTTTTTGTTGCCCTTCACTAAACTCTGTAGCAAAATTTGGTTATCTAAGGTGGAAGGTAAGAAACGACGATAATAATTAATCATTGCTAGATATCGTTTCAGCTCTTTGGCTTTAGTAGGTTTTTTAAAATCTTGAATAACTTTAACTTTCTCCTCAAGTGGCATTATTCCCTCGCTGCTGATCTTGTGTCCCAAGAATCGAACGACTTCTTGGCCTAAAACGCACTTGGAAGCATTTATTGTTAAACCATACTCACTTATCCGTTGGAAGACTTGACGTAGGTGTTCTTTATGCTCGTGGTCGTCTCTTGAAGCGATGATGATGTCGTCGATATAGGGAAAAGCAAAGTCTTCAAATCCCCTAAGCACTTCATGCATATGACGCTGGAACGTTTGGGCTGAGTTTCGCATGCCAAATGTCATGAAAAGAAATTCGAAGAGGCCGAACGGTGTTATAATAGCCGTCTTCTTAATGTCATCTGGCTCGATTGGGATTTGGTTGTACGCTCTCTCCAAATCGATCGTAGAGAAAATTTTCCGACCGTGTAAAATCGCTGAAACGTCTTGAGCAAAAGGCAGAGGATATCTATCAGGTGTTGTCTTTGCGTTGAGGGCTCTGTAATCGCCACATGGCCTCCACGTTCCGTTGGCTTTTCGAACCATGTGCAAGGCACTTGCCCAGTTGCTTTTCGAGGGTCGGCAAATTCCTCTCTCCATCAAGAAACGAAACTCGTCTTGTGCAGCTTTTAATTTTTCGTTATTTAATCTTCGAGCACGGGCGAATACCGGCGGGCCGTGTGTTTCGATGTGGTGTGTCGTGGCGACACCTTTCGTTGATGTTCGGGCGTTAAACTCGGTGAGGTGCTTGAATTGTGCTAAAAGCTCTGCAAAGGGATTGTTGATGTTATATGTGGTTATGCTCACTTTATTACCAGAGGTTGTTGCAGCTCTTGATGTGATGTTTGTGGTGCTGTCGATGATTTGGTTGCGTTTTAAATCTATGAGGAGTCCGAAATGACTTATAAAATCAGCTCCGATGATCGGCCTGCTATGACGAATGTCCAAGTGAAAGCGCGACGAAGTCCCAGATCAATAGTCAAATTTTTTCTTCCAAATGTTTTAATTTCGCTTCCATTTGCTGCAAATAAATTAGAATTATACGGTGAAAAACGATCATTGTAAGTTGCAGGCAGAACTGAAATGTCAGCTCCGCTGTCAATCAGAAATTTATTTTTCGATGATTTGTCGTGAACAACTAATTTGCAAATGTATTGGTCAGTGTGTTCACTTATATTGTTGCTGACCAATACATCATTATTCAGTTTTTTGATGCCTTTTGTTTAAATTCACAAGGTTCGCGACAGTTTCTAGACTCTTCTCCGAATCGTCTGTGAAACCAGCACAAGCCATCCCTAGATTTCGATTGATGGCGACGATGAGATGAAAAATTTCGACTGTGACTGCGGCTTCGATGAGTTGACCTTCCCCTTGTATGCTTGATTAATTCGTTTAGCTGACATGTGATCTGGTCAATTTGTTGCTGCAGGTGTGAATCCGAATGAACTGTACTTTCGTTGTTAGATCTAACTGTGCTCTTCTTGTTGGATGACGATTGGTGTTGATTTATTGCCAAGCAGTCTCTAAATTCACCTACCTCCATAACCTTGTCAGCAAGCTTCGCTAGTTGAGTCAATTCTTCGTTGGAGGCTTGCAAAATAGCTCGCACTTGAGCTGGAAGTCTTTGAAGCCAAAGTGATTTCAGAAACTCACCACTAATTTGCGTTCCACCTAAGCCACGAAGCTCGTTGAGGAGTTGTGACGGGCGTTTATCACCCAAGTCGACCTCAGAAAGTAATTTCTTGATTTTCTTCTGCTCTGAATCACCAAAATGTTCGATTATGACCTTCTTCAGATTCAAGTATTTGTCGTTCGCTGGTGGTGAAAGAACAGCATCGGAAATTTGAGTGAGAACCTTCGACTCAATTGCGCTAATTACGGTGTTGAATCTGGATGTGTCGCTTTTAATTTGTCCGATATTGAATTGCGCTTCAATCTGTGCAAACCATATTTCAGGTTTCTCATGCCAAAAAGGCGGAATTTTGACCGTTATTTTGGAAACGGTTTGATCATTCGACATCGACCAGTTATTTCCGTTAGCTTGCTGTTGTCGCTGTTGCTGTGAGCTGCCTGCACGATCATCCGATTGTTGAGTGTCGTCTTTTACCTCGTCATCCTGCATCTTGAATTAGCTTAAAATCGGTATAAATTAAGATGCACCCAGATTTAATTGTTGAGTGTGTTTTTATTTAAAAAAAATGCTACTCAAATACCACTCTATTAATTTTCGGGGTCACCAATTGAGGTGTATCGCGTAGCAAGGAAACACAAAATGTATAATACAGTACTTAGCAAATGCTTTATTAATAATTTCTATAACTTTATAAATTTTATTAAGGATGATGTTTAGTGGGCGAACGTTAGACGAGAAGTGGTTGTTACAATTTTTTAGTTTCTCAGTTAACAATTTTACATATCTATTTAATTTTGACGTTTGCAACGAGATGCGTTCAAGGTAACAGCAATTATAATCTTTAAGGGGTCGCCACAGTACTTTAAGTGTTGTGAATAAAATTTTCGTACCGTTCCACCGGATTTGAACCTGGATCACTTCACTCACATGCCAGACGTCGCTAACCATTCGACCACGGGCCCTAATGTACTCAACTAGTATAGTTTGAATACCATTATAATTTTTTGAAAATTTGTATGCCCTCATCCAAAATATAAAACATTTGTCACAAGACAATACATGTGTGGTGTTAGCTGGATGGTAGAGTACTCGCCTGATGCTCTAGTTGTGCCTGGTTCGAATCTTGTCGGGGGATTGCTTTTCTTTTTTTTTTGTATTCGTATTACAATGAGACTTAATTTTTATTATAAGTTTAACTCTTGTTTGGTATATAAGAAGAGACAACCTATTCGAGTTATAATTAGTTTTTTTTTTATTGTTGAATATTGCAATAAAATCAATTGTTTATTTGCTGAAAAAAAAAATAAAGTTCCTTATTCCTTTCTTACTGTGGTGTTTCGTTTTGTTTGCCGATGGCCAAAATTTTTGTTTCTTTTTAGGGTTCTTACGCAGGTGAAAACGAAAACCTATAAGATGAGTTCGGTTTCCTTTTATTTGTTTCACAAGCGATTTTTTAGAATCTGCTAAGCTGATTGCAATTAAATTTGGTTCACATTTTCTAGATAGAAGTGATCCGAAAATGCTGCTACCAGATTTTTAAGATACACAGTTTCGAAGTCATTGAAGGAAATAGGCAGAAAGACTATTCAAATTATTTTCCAAAAAAATGTTTGGTTTCAAATCTTAATCCTTGTATAAAAAATCCCTAAAAACTGAAAGAAAGTAGGGTCGGATAATCAAGTACGGAACCCTCCTCGAGCGAGTTTATCTCGCACTTGTCCACTTTTTTATTTCTTATTTTGTTTTGCTTTTATCTAATTAAGTTTTTTTCTTTTTTTTTAAATTTAATTTTGTGTTGTGAGAAAGTGGGGTAAGTGACAATTTAATTTTGCTTTTGATGATCGAAGTTTACACTATTTGTATTGAGTTTTTTTTCTTTTTCTTTTGTGTGGTCTTGCTTGTGCTGAGAAATTGCACTCAAATAAGTTAACACAATCTTAGGGTTTCCACCTTTCTGTTTTCTTACCTATTTCTATATTTATGTTTTCTTTCCCTGAATCTTGTGTTTTTAATTTATTTTTAATTTTCTCTCACCTTTTTTTATTATTATTATTATTTTTTCTTTTTTTTTGCTCCTTTGCTTCTGCAATTATGGATATAATAAAATGCCATTTTTGCAAATCTGTTATCGCTGAAGTCTCAGAAAGATTCACCAGACTTCAAACGATTTCCTTGCAAAAGTTTTCGTTTTTATATGCAATGAATGTAAGCATTCAAATATTTCCTTGCAGCTGCAAGGTTTGAATGCTAATGTTGATACCTTCACAAGTAATGTTGAAGAGGTAAAAACATCTGTAGATAAACATTCAGAAAGATTTTTCAATCTTGAAAAAAAGTTGGATTACTATTTGACCATTTTGTGGATCTGGTTGGCAATGTTGATAAAATTGAAAAAATAGTAGACGCTAATACTAGGTCCGTATCTCTTAACACTTTAACCAACGACAAAAATCACTCCAAAGTTGTCAAATTATTAAATAACCTAGACTCTACCCTTAGTGAAGCACTGGAAAACAAAATAAGCATAATTAACTCTGAAATAGAAAATAATTCGCGTCTTTTGATTAATATCAATAAAAATTTGACTTTGGTTGATAAAAACGTTAGTAATTTATATACAATCAATAACTCGAACTTTAATAATATTTCCCAATCTGTTCTCCAACTTTCAAAAGACTTTGAGAGTTTGATAACGCTTAATAAAACTAAACTTGATGAATGTAGCAATAATTTCACAACTTTGGAAAAAGAGTTAAGAAGTGTTAAAGATAGCCTTGCCCATTTAAAAAGTGCTGCAATTTTGAATGCTAGTACCGTCCTTACAGCAGCGGTCAATTCTTCTAATGATTCTAATTGTGTGTCTCTTCAAGACGAATTAACATGCAACATCACCTCCAACAGTAATCCTCCTTTATTTAATAGACCTTTATTTAATAGACCTCTCAATGACAATATTAATATTAATAACCATATTAACTTCGATAGCTATAATTAAAACATTACTCAAAATATCAACACCCCTTTTGTAAAAGCAATTTCCCCTTCAACTTGCATTTTGACTCCCAGAGTGGTACCTTCTCCTAAGTGCATCTTTCTTTCTAAATTTGATATTTCTACATCTTCCACAGATATTCTTAATCATGTAAAGACTATATTAAATCAACAAAATATATACAATGACCAAAACTTAATTAAATGTAAAAATATAACTAGAGCAAATGGTAGAGTTGCTTCTTTTAAAGTCTCCGTCCCCGAACCAATGTTCAATCTATTAATTTCTCCGACATCATGGCCCACTAATACCTTCATCCAAGAATTTGTCAACAAAAAACCGCAAGTTATTAACAATAATGTAAATGAGGCTTCAAAAAACTAAAGTGTTTGTTCCTTTATTATCAAAATGTAAGGGGACTTCGCTCAAAAGCGCCTGAAGTATTTTTAAAATCACAAGAGCTTCCTTTTGATATTTTTGCTCTTAGTGAGACTAATTTAACTATAGTAATTTTAATAATAACGAATTTTTTACCTCGGATTTTAATGTTTACCGAAAAGAGATGTTTTTGGGGGTTATGCCTCGAAGAGGTGTTCTAATAGCAGTGCATTCTAGGTATGATAGTTCACTTTTTGAAATACCTAACACCGAAGAAATTGAATTGATCTGCGTAAGAATCAATATCAAGCGAAAAATTATCTTTGTTTTATGCTGTTACATACGACCTTCCAGTCCAATTGAAACTTATCATAACCTTATAAAAGCAGTTGACAATCTGGGTGACGCTATGGAGGTACACGATGGTTTATTGCTCGTTGGGGATTTCAATCTCCCTAATCTGCCATGGTCACGATCTGAGGATGACTCTCATTTTGTTGCAAGTAACGCAACAACTGAAAAAGAAATGTTATTTACTGACAATCTGTCTGATTGCGGCTTGCATCAGATTAGTGATGTTAAAAACAACTTGAGCAGACAACTCGATCTCATTTTTTCCAATGAAGCAAATAACTGTATCGTAGAGCAAAGTAGCTTATCCGCCATTGTCTTTAACTTACGTCTATGAGCACAATCATCCCGATGTAGAATCTGAGAACCCATATCGATTTAATTTCCGAAAAGCAAACTTCGCCCAGCTAAACGAGCTGCTTAGTAACATTAATTTTGATTTAATATTAAACCAAACTGTTAACAATAGCATCAATAGTTTAACCACTAACTTCTACTCAATAATTTTTGAATGTTTTTTTCTATGCGTTCCCTATGCACCATATAAAAATATCTCACCGTCGCGTCACCACCGTCTATGGAGAAAATATCTTAAAACTAGATCAGAGACAGACTATTACTCCTATTTAGTAGTGTACAACGAGTTCTCTGCTCTCTCAAAACTCCTGTATGATGCATATATTAATCAAATGCAGTTTGATATAATCTCAGATCCCAAACGCTTTTGGCAATTCATTAACGTAAAAAAAAAGTCAGATGGATATCCTAATTCCCTCAATTATTTAGATCACTCTTCTAATGATTCAAAAATTATTACTAATTTATTTGCTAATTTCTTCAGTTCTTTTTCCGACAGTAATTTTGTACCTCATGCTGACTATTTCACTTATATGAACGATTGTAACCAAACATCATTGGTATCGATCAACATCACTGTTGACGATGTGCTTAACAAAATAAATAAATTAAAAGATGATTTCTCTTCGGGACCTGATGGTTTACCTGCGATTGTATTAAAGAAGTGTGCAGCTAATTTGGCTCAGCCTGTTACTATTCTTTTTCAAAAATCTCTTTCCCAAAGAATTTTTCCATCTATGTGGAAAGATTCTTTCATAATTCCTATTCATAAGAAAGGCTGTAAATCTGACATTTCTAACTACAGGCCGATTGCCAAATTATCTTGCATTCCTAAACTATTCGAAAGTATTATATTCGACACAATGTACATTCATTGTAAATCATTATTTTCGGCCAAACAACATGGGTTCCTAAAAGGGAAATCAACGACCACTAATTTAACTGAATTTGTTTCTTCATTATAGCCTTTTCCCACCGACTTGATTTAGCTTATTTGATTTATAAATCAAGAAAGCGTTCCCACTGAACTTTTTACTTAATTTAGCTTGACATTTATCACAATCTTGGCATTTTTTTGAATTTTTCAATAAAATATATCAATATATGACACAAAAATTGAATTTTGACTGTCAAAAAGAAAAAAAAATGAATTTGAAATGAATTTTATTCATTACTTGAGCATGAAATCATTCAGCCTGGAATCATCGAGGTGATTTATACCTAATTAAAAATAAAACAAGATAAATCACGTAATTAGAAATGATTGAAAATGTATGGCAAATCATGAAATTAATTATGTGATTTAGCTAAATCAAGTTAATTGAGCTAAATCACGTTGGTGGGAATAGGCTATTAAACTCAATAGAAAGTAAAAAAGAAGTTGATGTTATTGCTACGGACTTTAGCAAGGCCTTTGATAAAATATCCCACAGTATTATAACTTTCAAGCTAAAGGCTCTTGGATTCCCTCCTGGTTTCATTGAATGGATGGAATCATACCTATCCGACCGTAAATATCGCGTTTTATTTAGATCTTCAATATCAGAACCATTTATTGCAAAATCGGGAGTCCCTCAAGGTAGTCATCTAGGCCCTATTATTTTTATTCTGACTATTAATGACGTAGAATCTGTGATTGAAAATTCCCAAGTTTCAATGTACGCAGACGACATGAAAATCTTTAGAATGATTTCTTCACCCGATGATGCTTTACCCCTGCAGGCCGATTTAAACAATTTCTATGTTTGGTGTCAAAAAAACAATTTAGAACTCAATGTTTCCAAATGCCAAACAATCACATATTCCCGTAAACGTTTCCGTCCGCAAACACGGGACTATTATATCAACGAATGTATTGTTCACAGAGTAACAACTATCCGAGATTTAGGAGTTATTTGTGATAGTGAGCTTAACTTTAGGTCTCACTATGACAATATCGTAGCTAGAGCTAATTCTGCTTTAGGTTTCGTCAAACGCTGGTCTAAGGAATTTTCGGATCCTTACGTTACGAAATCTCTTTATACCACGTTTGTAAGGCCTCTACTGGAATACGCCAGCCAAGTATGGTCCCCTTATCACCAAGTCCATATAAATAGAATTGAAGCAATACAACGTAGATTCCTCAGTTTCGCCTTAAGAGGACTTTCATGGGTTGACAATTTTAACTTACCTCCGGATCAAGAACGGTTGCGGCTTATAAACTTACAATCTCTAGAAAAACGTCGTGAAGTTGCTGACATTATTTTCGTTCACCAAATTCTATCCGGTGCTACAGAATCTTCCACCCTCCTTGATGCAATGAGTGTTAACGTTAACTTTCATTCTCTAAGATCGGTTCCCCAATCTCATCAAGCTCATCACAGAACTGATTACGGCAGTAATGAACCAGTTACGAGAATGTTACGCAAGGTGAACGAAAATTCAAATATTTTTGATTTCAACCATAGCAAGATCACACAAAGGAAACTTTTATACAGTACTTCTTTAAACAACTAATAAAATAAATAAATACGTATGTATATGTAATAGAGAGAAACTGACTCCTCTTTTCTTTTTTTTTATTTTATTTTATTTTTCTTTACGAACTTGACAAGTGTCTTCTACACGCTTATTTACTTTGTTATGTTTATTTAATAATTTTTTTTAAATTTTTGACTTTTAAAATTTTGTTTTTAAAATTTTTTAATTTTAATTTTAATTTTTTTTTCTTTTTGTGAAATTTTTAATTTAAATTTTATTCCTTTTTGACCCTGCTTGCATTAAGCAGTCCCTAACTCTCATCTTCCTGATATTCGTATCGCCATCACTTTTTTATTTTACAAATAATTTCTAATTAAGTGCCGATACGTCTAGCAACCGTAATTGCCGTCGTACTCGGTGAAAATGCACCCCAGCGCGTGCGGTATCTGGGGGGGAAAGAGGCGTGGGAATAATTAATTGGCAGCTAAAAATCCTTATTATAATATTATTCACTTCATTTTGACATTAAAAATGTCAAAACTCCATTGATGCATCAGTGGCGTAGATAGCTTTTCGCTATGGGGGGGGGGGATAGATCTAGTTCGCTCATTTTTACTTCCGACATCTATACTAATATATAAAGCTGAAGAGTTTGTTTGTTTGTTTGTTTGTTTGTTTGTTTGTTTGTTTGAACACGCTTATCTCAGAAACTACTGGTTCGAATTGTAATTGAGTTGGATAGTCCATTAATTGAGGAAGGTTTAAGGCTACATAGCATTAAGCTACGACCAATAGGAGCGAAGAATCAGTGGAAACTGTGAAAAAACGGCAAGAAAGCATTAATTTTTTTGTTTGTGTGAACGCGCTAATCTCAGGAACTGCTAAATCAAATTGAAAAATTCTTTTTGTGTTGAATAATCCATTTATCGAGGAAGGCTTTAAGCTATACAGAGTTACGGTGCGAATAATAAGAGCAGAGCTTCAGTGAAAAGTCTTACTAAAACGGGGAAAAAAATACATATTTGAAGGCTTCGAGTTAAGAAGAATTTTGACTTAGGGAGAGTCGACTAATATACAATTTTAAAATAACTTCGCAACCGAATTCCCGCGCATGATGCACAAGTCAAGACGCACCTCTGGCCGGAGCACGAGGGAGAGACGGATGAATTCGCGGGCAACTGCTAGAGTGCTAGTATAGAATATATGAAAAGTTTTGAGTGTTTGTCTGTCTTTCTGTAAACGCACCTGCAGCCTTAACCACTGGTCCGATTGACTTAAAACTTGAAAATTAAAGGTTTGAGCAAATTCGCGTTGGTGCTTTTTTTTTTTAAGATCAGAATTTAGGGAAGCCACCATACAATTTGTTTTGGCCAAAAACTAAAAGTTTCAATTTTCTCAAAAACGATTTTTTTTTAAACTTCCTCCAAAACCTCTCATAAAATCGTTTTTTTTTCTTATTAGATTTTTTCGAAAAACAAAACCCTGATCAGCTCCTTTTTTTCTGAAAGTACGTTTAAATTGCCCAAATAATATTTTATTTTCAAACAAATTTTAAAAATTTGTTTGTATTGTAGTAGTAAGCACATATTTATGTTAAGGTATTGCATGCTACCGTATTGCTATAATGATTATTGTTACTCTTCCCCTTAAGACATTGTTGTACACATATTGATTCAAACCTAACTGAACGCTTTTATATTCAAACAACCGATAGTCATCTACACATGTATTAGTTATTGTTACTCTTCCCGTAAGACATTGTTATAAACATATTGAGTCAAACCCAAACCGAATACTTTTATATTTGAACAACCGATAGTCATCTACACATGCATTAGTTTCTTTTATTTTGCTTTGTCTCTCTTACTGTTTTGTATGTATTAGTGTGTAACTAGTTTTAAGAACGAAAATAAGAAAGAAAGAGATTCATTCTATACGCATCATCCGAACGAAGTGGACGTGTTGTGAAAACGGCTTAATAAAAATCTTTAAATAAAATAAACGTGTTTTGGTTATTTTCTTTATTGTTCCAATTAACATTTAAATTCCCTGCTACAAATATCAGAAGTGGGATCCAAGATCCAATAAAGTTTAAAAAAAAAACGAAACTCAAAAAACAGATTGTTAAATATTTTTTTTCTCTATCTCTGCCTCTGCTGTGAAAAGTTCTAGAATCCATTCTCGCCTAATAACGCGTCGCACATTTTCTTGTCAAGTAACGCGTCGTATATTTTTTTTTTCTCTCTTTTCCCTTGCTGTGAAATTTTTTTTTCGGTGGTTGTTTTCTGTTTGCACACTTTTCGCTTTTCGGTAAAATGGAAGATATAGTCCATGCATCAGACTACACAGCTGCCCAGCTGCGCGAGTGGCTACAACGGTTAGGAAAACAGAGCAGTGGAAAGAAGGCGACGTTGGCTGTTCGTCTCAGCGAAATCCCATTGCAACAACGTGGAGAAGCGCCGAAGAAAAATGCTCCCGAGAAAGAATCACATGATGACGACGACGACGACGACGGCGACGAGGAGGAACGTGTTCCTAATGAAAACGAAACACATGAAGAAACTGAGCATACATTAACGGATCGTCAAAAACAGATTGACCACGAGTTACTACAACGAGAGGTGGCTATTTTGAAAAGAGAAAGAGATGTAGCAAGAAGGGAAAACGAGCTGTTAAGAAAGATGATGAGCTTGACAACGGGAGTGGCAACGGAGATGACTACAGCTAGAGTGGAAACGGGAGAGACAACGGATGGTGCTATAGAACTGACAACAGGAGCGACAACAGCAACAGCAACAGGATCGACAGCAGCGATGGAAACGGGACCGATAACAGGAGTGACAACAGAAACAACGACAGAAATGACAACAAGCAACATTCAACCGTACACTACATACAAAGACCTCGTCCCAGACTACAACGGTGGTGCTAATATTGACGTTTGGTTGACACAGTTAAAAAATGTGCAACAAATGTACAATGTAGGCGAAGACATGCTGCGCACACTTTTTGTGTCGAAATTAAGAGGGAAAGCGGAGGAGTGGTTGCACGCACAGCCGAATTTCTTGTGCGAGAGTGTTGAAACCCTTTCCCAGTCGTTGAGGGAAATTTTCGGGGTGAAAGAAAATAGAATGGCGACAAGAAAAAGGTTCGAAGCAAGAAAGTGGGCGTTGTCGGAGACGTTTGGAGAGTACTATAGCGACAAGTTGAGACTGGCTGCGGGTCTGGAGATGGAAGAAGAAGAGCTGGTAGAGTACATTATTGATGGTTTCACCGATGAAGACATGAGGCTATACGCATACGTCGGCGCATTTACTACCAAAGCGGCCTTGTACAAAGCCTACAATAAAGTACTACAACGACCGAAACGGAACGAGACGGGATCGGCAACTGAAGCGACAACAGGATCGGCAAGAAGGACGTCGAGGGTAACAACAGGACCGAGTAAGATGACGATGAGATGCTATAACTGTAATTCGATTGAACACATGGCGAGCGAGTGCAAGAAACCGAAACGGGAATACGGAGCGTGTTATGCTTGTGGGAAGATGAGACATATAGTAGCAGCCTGTCTAGAACGGAAATCACTTGTCCATCAGCTCACAGACAAGACAGAAGATGATGATTATGTAAGAAGATTATGTTTTGTTTTTTTCAAAAAATAGTGAAAAATTTTCTCTAGATTGCCTCATAGATTCCGGTAGTCCTGTCAGCCTTATAAGAAAGTCAATAACACCACAACACATTAAACTGATCGAACTTAAAAGTATAAAAGAACAAAATTATTTTGGAATTAATAAAAGTAAACTGAAAATTTATGGAATGTTGTCTGGTGTAGTTATTTATAAAGATATTGAGATAATTATAGATTTGTTAGTGGTAGATGACGGCACGACTGGATATGAGGTAATCTTGGGACGAGATTTTTTAAAGAATGGAAGGTTCAAATTTTTTTCTGAATTAGAAAATTGCAAAAATGAAAGTATGTTAATTGACAACAGATCGAATTTTGAAAGAGAAATAATGTCTATTAATATTGAAGAAACTGATAGCGAAAATTTAAATTTAGAAGTGGATGAGCTAAATGATTGTCGGTATAAAAAACAATTAAACGAGTTATATTTGAATAGTTATATGTATGCCGAACGCCCCGCCGAACCTTTGGTAAAAACTAAAATGAAATTATCATTAAATGATGTGAAACCTTTTCATTGTCGTCCAAGAAGGTTATCTTATGCTGAGAAAGGAGAACTCAGTTCGTTGCTAGATGAATATTTAGACAAAGGCTATATTAGGGAAAGCGAGTCCGAGTACGTTTCACCTATAGTCTTAGTAAAGAAGAAAACTGGAGAGCTCAGAATGTGTGTAGATTTTAGAACTTTAAATAAGGTAACGTCAAAAGATAGCTACCCCATACCGATAATTGACGATTTGTTAGACAGAATGGCGGGTAAAACTATTTTTTCAAAGTTGGATTTGAAGAATGGGTTCTTCCACGTATATATGCACGAAGATTCGGTTAAGTTTACTTCGTTTATTACACCGTTAGGCCAATACGAATTTTTAAGAATGCCTTTTGGACTCAAAAACGCGCCATCAACGTTTCAAAGACATATAAACAAAATATTTGCAGACATGATAAGAAACGATAAGGTGATAGTCTATTTGGATGATTTAATGATAGCTACGAATTCCTATGACGAACATTTTTTGATTCTTGAGGAAGTTTTTAAGAGAATGGTAGAAAATAAACTGGAGCTTAGAATAGACAAATGTAAGTTTCTTCAAAGTAAAATTAAATATTTGGGTTTTACAATTACTGGTGAAGGTATTCAGGCTGATGATAGGGGTATCGAAGCGATACAAAACTTTCCGGTTCCACAAAGTGCTCACACAGTACAGAGTTTCTTGGGCTTATGCTCATACTTCCGTAGGTTCGTTAAGGATTTCTCAACTATTGCAAAACCTTTATACGATTTGATTAGAAAAGATAGAAAATTTAATTTCGGTCCAGAGCAATTGGAAGCTTTTGAGTTACTAAAAACTAAATTGATAGAAATGCCAGTACTGGCAATTTATAACCCAAAAGACGAGACAGAGTTGCATTGCGACGCCAGTGCCCTAGGGTTTGGAGCAATTCTATTACAGAGAAAAGAAGACAAAAAGTTGCATCCAGTCTTCTATTATTCCAAAAGAACGACAGACGCTGAATCAAAATTTCATAGCTTCGAGTTGGAGACGCTCGAAATTATAAATGCCCTGAGTAGGTTTAGAATTTATCTTCAAGGCAGAAAGTTTAAAATAGTTACAGATTGCAATTCTCTAACCCTTACTTTAAACAAGAAAGAACTCAACCCAAGAATTGCTCGTTGGGCATTGGAATTACAAAATTACGATTATACGTTGGAGCACAGGGCGGGCACTCGCATGCAACATGTTGATGCATTAAGTAGGACGACGAATATTTTAACGTTGGAAACTAATACTTTTGAAGAAAATTTAATTATATGTCAAGGAAAAGATGAAAAAATAGTTAAGTTGAAAAGAATGTTAGAGAATGCAGAACATGGTTTATATGAAATGAGAAACGGAGTGATATATAAAAAGAAAAACGATGGTAATGTAGTATTTCTAGTGCCAGAACAAATGGAAGATCACGTGATGTATAGATACCATGATGAAGTCGGTCATGTAGGAACAGACAAAGTAATTGAGTTAATATCAAAAAGTTATTGGTTCCCTAAAATGAGAGAAAAGATAGGTACGCATATACAAAACTGTCTTAACCCTTCAGTGCACACCTCAAAAATAATCACACCATTGCACACGTGGGGCCTGAGAGGCCCGTAAACACAATTTTATGAGCAAATGTAGAAATAATTGAGGAAACTGAAATTTTATACATTCGTTTATAATATTTATTCAAAATCAATCTTAAAACTAATAAAAACAGAGGATAAAACATAAATATTTTGTACAGTAATATCAAATAGAGCAAGTTGGGAAACAATAGTGCTCATGTTGGAGCCAAATGCATTTGCCGCATTTGTCGCAGAAGTATCGACTCTTCCTTCGTTTTGTACAGAATGCACAATCTTTTCTGGTACTTACATTATTGGAAAATGCTATTTCTTCAACAGGCAGCAATCCAGCAAATTTTCTCGCATTTGAACGAGTTTCTAGTGGCAAATGACTGTTTGAAGCACGATCCTTCAAATGGTCTTTTACAAGTTTACGAGATAAACGAAACGAACCCAAAAAGAAAACAACCTTCTCTCACTTATATCCATAAAATAATAAAGAAAACCCACGAAAATAATCCGAAAACAGAATAAAGATATACCGTTTTGTATCTGAGAATTAAAAAAAAACAGTAACGTGAATGTATACCTTGGGCCTATTAGGCCCGAAGCTCTATTTAGTGAAAATCTACTGAACTTATTACAGTTATTTTTGTGTTCGAGGATACATATCGACGTTGTAGGAAGGTAGATGAAAGATTCTTTATTTCCAAAAACGGTTCCAATTTTATACGTATTTTAATTTTCACTTGGGCCTGTCAGGCCCCACGTGTGCACTGCAGGGTTAAGTGTATTTCTTTTTCCGCTAAACAAGGTCGAGAAGAAGGCTTTCTCCATATTATACCGAAAGGAAAAGTTCCGTTCGAAGTAATACACATAGATCACTATGGACCGGTGGATAATTCAAGACAGGTAAAGAAATATATACTGGTAGTGATAGATGCTTTTACAAAGTTCGTGAGACTGTACCCTACTAAGACAACAAACACTAAAGAAGTAATGCAAGCATTGGTTGATTACTTTAGGGCATATAGTAAGCCAAAATGCGTAGTGTCAGACAGAGGAAGTTGCTTCACAGCAAATGAATTTAAAGAGTTTCTATGTGAAAGGGATATTCAGCATGTGAAAATTGCAACAGGATCGCCTCAAGCAAACGGACAGGTAGAGAGAGTCAATAGGAGTTTAGGGCCAATGATAGCAAAACTTGTCAAACCAGAAGAGGGTATACACTGGGATCACATATTGGAAAAGGTAGAGTATTCAATAAATAATACAGTAAATCGAACGATAAAAGAACATCCGAGCGTGATGTTGTTTGGGGTAAGTCAGAAAGGTAAGCCAATAGACAGAATCGTTGAAAGTTTAAGCGAAGTTGAAAACGGGATAGGAAAACGGGATTTAACTGAGATAAGACAGAAAGCGGTGATAGAACAAGAAAAGTCTCAGACTTACAACAAAAATTACGTGGACAAGAAAAGGTGTAATCCTACATCCTACGAAACAGGAGACTATGTAATGATAAAAAAATTTGACTCACATCCCGGCGCATCTAAGAAGTTGATCCCGAAATTTAGAGGACCGTATCGGGTTGCTAAAGTCCTACGAAATGACAGATATCTGCTCGAAGATGTAGACAATTTTCAACAGTCACGGTTACCATATCAAGGGGTGTGGGCGGTCGGCAATATGAAACCTTGGTTAGGTGGAAAATGTAAAACAAAGTAGAGATCAGGTGATCTCAAAGGTCAGGATGGCCGAATTGTAGTAGTAAGCACATATTTATGTTAAGGTATTGCATGCTACCGTATTGCTATAATGATTATTGTTACTCTTCCCCTCAAGACATTGTTGTACACATATTGATTCAAACCTAACTGAACGCTTTTATATTCAAACAACCGATAGTCATCTACACATGTATTAGTTATTGTTACTCTTCCCGTAAGACATTGTTATACACATATTGAGTCAAACCCAAACCGAATACTTTTATATTTGAACAACCGATAGTCATCTACACATGCATTAGTTTCTTTTATTTTGCTTTGTCTCTCTTACTGTTTTGTATGTATTAGTGTGTAACTAGTTTTAAGAACGAAAATAAGAAAGAAAGAGATTCATTCTATACGCATCATCCGAACGAAGTGGACGTGTTGTGAAAACGGCTTAATAAAAATCTTTAAATAAAATAAACGTGTTTTGGTTATTTTCTTTATTGTTCCAATTAACATTTAAATTCCCTGCTACAGTATTTTTTTAAAACATTTATAAACTTTTTTTCAAAATTCTATACCTCGAAATCGGATCAATATTTAAAATCGAAATTCACGAATAAAATGTTAATTTACATATTCTTGAACACTTTAATTTTAGGAAATTTTCGTAATATTATATTTATAAAAAATTAATTTTAAAAAAAGCCACTTCAAATAATTCGTACAAATAACTCGCAAAATTACGATGAATGATTGTCAATCTGCCGCTTGTGTAAGGCATGCTTTATATAATGGGTAATAGCGCATTTTGCTTTCTGGTTAAAATGAATTAGTGTGAGTTATCGTTACCGTTAGGAATCGCGTTAACTTCACCACAGTTGTGCGAACATTTGTGTTCGTATGGATGAGTGTGTTGCGTGTTTGGGGCGATTTCTTACACCAAATTAACAATGTGACACACGGTGAGAAGAAATTTAAATAACTTTCAATTTTTGTGTCGGTGTGGGCTTTTGTGGAAAGCTGGAGTTAAGCTCTTTTTCTTGCACGCTTATCTATTATTATCAATTGGTGAGAGACGTTAAAAATAAACATTTTAAAGATCGATACAAGAAAGAAATTCAAAATATTAGGTGATTAAATAAATAGAGTGGCGCGACAGCTCTTGAAGAGCCAATGCCTAAGTGGCTTACTCTCATCAACAATTCTCTGAGTGCGTGTGAAGAATTGAGAGGACCTACAATTTAATGCCGATTCCGAACGGCAGAGTTGAGAAGCACTTTTTCATGACAGATTGATACTCTTGGAATATTTGTCAGGTCTTCGCAAGATGCAGTGCCCGTGAAAGATGAAAGAAAAACTTGGCTTGAGTACTCGAACCAACGACGTTCTGCTTAGCAGTCAATGCACTTACCAACTAAGCTACGGGCAACTATATTAGGTGATTAGCCGAAGTAATAATTTCTTTCAGATGAAGTTGACTTTGTGTTTTCCCCGTAGACTGTAGGTATAGAATGTACAATTTACAATGCCTCTAGGAATCCTGTGAGTACTAATAAGACTTGATTCACGTAGGAAGTAGGTACTAACATTCAGAGTGCGTTTCTTTAACTTATTTGGCATGACTTAGTTATGTTGAACAATTATGAATCCCAATGGGGGGGGATATATCCCCCTGATCCCCCCCCCCCTATCTACGCCACTGTGATGCATAAACGCTTCTATCAAAAATATATAAAAATATTGTGCAGGTGGCCATGGTTCAGAGGATAGAGTAGTGGATTGCTAAGCAGAACGCTACGGGTTCAAACCCTAGCTTCAGCAGCATTCTTTTTCTACAAAAATCGCCAGCTTATCTGAGGCCACCTGTGCGATAACATGAGACACTACAAATCTAAGTCTCCTCCTCTGAGCCACGTAGGTTTCTGTTATGTGTGCTTTCTTTCTATGTGTCTATCTGTCTCTCTCTCTGTTGTATGTCTTGTTCTGTCCCAGCCGATGGTCTCAGTCACCAGTGCTGCTATGTGTCTGTAGTTCGTTACATTTATGTGCGAAGTACTGTGAAATGTAATGTAATGTAATAAAAATATTGTAATGTATTCAATGAAACTATCATTTACAAATTCATCAAAATTAACATTTTGATCACCAAAACCTTTCGATAGATTGAGAATTAACATTCCATCTATTTTCAAATCAATTATATATTTCAACATTATCAATGCAGAATAAACATTATTTGCATTTTCATATCACTTTAACATTTTCAACATCAAAATCTTTCAAACAATGTAGAATTTACGTTTTCATTTTCATATCAATTTTACATTTTCGAAATCGAAATCTTAAAATAATGTAGAATTAGCATTTAATTTGTATATTTACATTAAAAACTGTACAGTTGATATGAACTATTTTTGAAGAAGATTTGATATGATTTTTCGATAGTGCAATGTGAATTTGCCATTGAAAAAAACTGTAAAACTAACAAGAAAAATGTAAGCTGAACATTTTTCAACGTTAAAAACACATTTTTTTCAGTTAATTTCAAATTTTTGAATGAAATCTGGGTTGATATGACAGAACTATTAATTATACATTTCATTTTTTTTCGGTGGCGTACCTTGGCGACAATAATATTGGCAGCTCAAAATGTGCGGACACTTTGCATACTAAAGAAGTATCGTGCGTCGATGCGCATTGTGATCTATATGGTTAAAGGAGATTTCTATTTCAGTTCGCTTATATCCAGATGTTGGAATCGTGTGCTTGCAATCAGGCATGGAAGATGGGATACAATTCTATCGAATTCGATACAATTGAGTTTGTCGAAGTACGAAAATAAAATTGGCCTCTATTTGATACAATTTCAAAATCTGCAAAAATGAAAACAGTAGGTACTGCAATTTCAATGTCAAGATATATTTACAAAAATTTTTTGATTGGTCTGAACTCTGAATGCATTACTTTTAAATTCTTACATAAAAATAAATAGAGTAGCGCGACAGCTCTTTAAGAGCAAAGGCCTAAGTGGCTTACTCTCATCAACAATTTTCTGAGTGCGTGTGAAGAATTGAGGGGACCTACAATTTAACGCCGATTCCGAACGGCAAAGTTGAGAAGCAGATTG
Organism: Sphaerophoria taeniata; assembly: GCA_943590905.1. Classification (NCBI taxonomy): domain Eukaryota; kingdom Metazoa; phylum Arthropoda; class Insecta; order Diptera; family Syrphidae; genus Sphaerophoria; species Sphaerophoria taeniata. The sequence continues at coordinate 270,920,576 of OX016540.1, forward strand.
ATACTCTTCGTAGTTTTGTCTGTTCTTCGCAAGAGGCAGTACCCGTGAAAGATGAAATAAAAACTGGACACGAGTAGGACTCGAAACCACGATTTTCTGCTTAGCCAACGCACCTAACCACTTAGCCACGAAAATCAAAAAAAGAAAAAAAAAGTTGTTCATTTCCAAACCAATCCTTAGCTTGAAGAAGATCCTCAAGAAAAATTTAACAGATGTAAATATTGCAAAACAAATATTGCAACTCATCAAAAAGCGTATATCGCAGCAAAAACAAGCCTTAAAATTGATACAGTTGCAACAAAAAAGAGTTGCAAGTTATCCGAAAATTCAAGAAGATTGGAAATTGCGCTTTCCATATTTGTTGCCGAGTATAATTGGCCAGGTTCAGCAGCGTAAGGCACTTCAAGTTAAGGCAAGTCAGTTTACCTGAACGCCTATTTAACTTAAGGCAAAGTCTATCTTATTCAAATGTCTTTAGTTGCAATTTCTAAAATTCACTTCTAAACTTTATTGTAAATAAAAAACGAAAAGTGACAAGCCTAAGAAAATAAATATGTAAAGGCGTTTGAAAATCTTTTTGGAGTCTTCAAACTCATACGTTTGGTCATTTTTCCAAATATAAAATTTCGTTTTTTCATAAAACTTTGAATTAATTAAAATCAAACCGTATCTACCGAATAAAGTTCATCTGCGACGTGAAGTTTTTTTATGTCACAAGCAAATGACAGCAAACAAACAGCTGTTACTTGGTTTTAGCGCAAAAATTTTTGCCTTATTTTCCAATATACTTTCCAATGAAACTAACTAAAATGGAAAGATTTTTTTGACACCTGACCAATCAGGTACGCGCATTTTGCCTTAACTTCAAGTGCCTTACGCTGCTGAACCTGGCCATTTACCGGTTTCTGTCGTAGACCGACTTTCAGGCTTATTAAAGAAAAATATTGAAGATTCAAATATCCTACAATATTTCTTATTAAACCGACACAAAAGGCAAACAATTATTTAAGACTTATTAGCTCCAGAAAATTCCAAAATAATTTCATCCATGGCAAATCAACAATATTTTTCATCGATTGTTGATGAGAGTACAGATTTAACAGTCTGTCAGTTTTGTTAATGAATTTTTTATTTTGTGTTACATTTTTATAATAAACGAAAACAGAAAATATTTTTTCTTATATTCTTTTCTATGAAATTGATTTTCGATACAAATGGTACCAAATGAATACAATTTAAAAAAAAAAAAATTGAGTAAAATTGGAAAATGTCAATTTCTTTTCTATCCCTGCTTGCAATACCATAACGTCTCGCCCGCAGCAAAGTCGATCAACCTGAATCCGTTATCGGAGGTGATGGTCGTATACAGCCCTATGATGGTAGCCGATCGGAAGAAAATTTTATCCGATTTGTACGAATTTTTCAATTTTCATATGATTTTAAACCTTCCGACAGTAAAATCGGACAGATCTACGAAAAAAAAAATCTTAGGTGCGTTGAAAATTTAAAATACATGCGATGCTATGCATTGAACTATCAAAATATTTGCGACGCGTTGTGCTTTGCGCTTTTTTTCTTTCCGATTCTTCCCGATAGAAAATTAAACGTGAAAGATTATCCAAAAAATATAAAAACCAAAAATGAGTGCGTTGTTTGTTGTCAATTTTTCTTCTCAAATTCGGGTATCGTGAATACAAAAATCTTCCGATCGGAACTTTTCTCCGATCGGATATCTTTCCTATCGGCTACCATCATAGGTCTGATAGGCTCTGTTATCCGATTATTCCACAAACAATTTTTTCTCAGCCCAACTACTCATTAAAATTTTAATGTCATAGCTTAGACGTTGCTCATTATGTAGATCTTGTCCTCAATGGGGTCTGAACGCAAAAGCTTGCGTTGCTGAATTTAGTATCCTAATCTACCCATGATTAGTGCTCATTCACAGAGTTGAGACTGAAACCTTTCTCCTGAATCGGATCCCAAATACAAACCTAATTCAATGTTTTTGTTCCCGGTAACAGTCACCGGAGCGTATATCACAGCGCATTTCTTGGATGGCGGTTATATCAGCCTTGTAGCAGTTTGCTTAGGTTGCCGTCAGTCTAACTTCGTCGGGCTTGTTGATGATTCGGAACTATGTTTTCTTGACCCCGACCCTGATGCATGTCCAACGTATAGGGCAGATCTAGAGTTAGATTACAAAGTTACAGTATTTTGGTTGTTATATTTAACAGTTTGAAGTTTTTTTTCCGCTTGAAAAGCTATTTCAGACTAAGGTTGTTTGTTACGTTGTTTTAGAATTATTCGTGGAACTGAAAACCAAGTAAAATGGCATTGAAAAACAATTAAAATAAAAGAAATGTTTGTTTTTAATTTATTTATTTTTAGCGAAAGCATCGATAAATACGCTGTCATTACATGATGACAATTATTTAATCACTTCTGAGGGGAATTGTCATGTATAGCCATTGGTTCTTCGGTGAACACAACATACTCATAATGAGCTTTCAGCACTTCTTTCAGTTCTAAACTGTGCGGCCAGTCTCGAGTTTCACAAATTACTTTTACCTGAAAACTTTTCATTACAAAAGTGTCTCACCACCAAACTCGAAAAAAAAACTCACCTCAACAGCCTTAGTATCCTTTAGCCACGCTCGCTCATGCATGATGTCTTTGATGGAAACTCCCAAATCAGCCAGTATTTTACACAGCTCATGAATTCCACCAGGGGCGTCAATCAGCTGAACATTGAATTTCACTAAGCGGCCCTCTGCCGCAAGGCCTCTTTCAAGACATCTTCCTAAGACAGTCGTGTCGATGTTACCACCAGAAGACACAATTACAACCCTTTCAGTAAAATAAGATTATCGAAATTTCAACAGGAATTTCAGTGGTCTTACTTTTTGCCCTTCAAGTCATTTAGCTGTCCAGCTAGAATAGCCCCCAGAGCAATACCTCCGGCACCCTCAACAACGCATTTTTCCTCCTCAACTAGCCGCAAGATAGCCAAGGCTATCCATTCTTCCCTGACCACCACCATTTTGTCTATGAGAGGTTGTGTAGTGGCGTAGGCATTAACACCGACTTTGGGTACAGCCAAACCGTCAGCCAAAGTATTCTTGACTGGAATAACTACTGGTCCCGAGTGCTCCAAGGCGGCGGTGAAGCTTGGACATTTCTCAGACTCCACTCCCTGGAAATATTATGATTCTTCAAAACAAATGGCAATCCTTAAATTTTTTGTATTCACTCACAATAATCTTGGTTTTAGGCGATAATCCTTTAATAGCTGTGGCAACGCCAGCAATCAAACCACCTCCACCAACTGGAACCAAAACTGCATCGGGCTCTGGCACTTGATCCAATATCTCGAGACCAATTGTTCCTTGGCCAGCCATTATAAGCGGATGATCGTAGCCATTAATAAACATTAATTTCTCGTCTTGGGCCATTTTCAAGGCGATATTCTTAGCCTCACCCATGTCCTTGCCCTTGACTACTACTCGTGCCTTGTAGTTGCGACACTTTTGGATTTTCATAATGGCTGCTACTGTGGGCATGACAACGGTTACTGGAATGTTAAGCTTCCAGCCATGATAGCTGAGGCCCTAGAAAAGAAGAAGTTGTTTTTTATTTTGAATTTCTTGTAGTTTGGAAATTTGGCCAAAAGAGAATTGAACTAACCTGAGCATGATTGCCCAGAGATGCCGAGATCACTCCGCTCTTCTTTTGTTCGTCTGAAAGGGTTAGCAGACAATTGCGAGCTCCTCTCTCCTTAAAACTGTCAAATGGAAAAGTAAGATTGGGTTAGCTGTAACTGGAAAAAGTTTGCGATAAAGATTTGATTATTTAAGATTAATCTACTCATTGCCACGACACGCCCACTGATTGCGAATTGAACAGAATTCTTTTTTTTTAGTGAAAAAGCTTTTCTTTAAACTTTAAGTAGTTATATCTTAACAGAATCCATTCAAAAATCACTGGTTGACCGGGATGTGGAGGACTACATCCGAAATTGGATTGTATCCATGCTCATTGATAGAAATATTCAAGCTAACACCACAGATAATAAATTTATACAGATGTCTCACCCTTTTTCCAAAAGCTTTAACGCATTCACTTAAGGCATTCAAAATCTATTTTCGCTCGCCTCATTGCCCATAAATGAATATTTAGGCAAGGAAAAAAGCTTCAGAAAGCTCCTTGTCTGTTAAGGCTTTGTCTGTTAAGAGAAAAAAATGTTTCATTTTTTTCTGCAGGGATGAGACATCTGTATAAATTAATTATCTGTGCTAACACTAGCATTACCAGTCGCGAAAGCACCCCAAGGGCCCAAGGGCGTGTTCTGTCCCCCCTTCTTTGGCTTTTAGCCATCAGTGGCGTGAAGGCTGTTGCTTACGCAGATGATTTGGTAATATTGGTATCAGGAAAGTTCACATCCGTGATTAGTGAGATTACGGAGATGGCATTGCTAAAAGTTAGCAACTGGGCTACGAACTGTGGCTTGGGTGTCAATCAAAGCAAAACTGAACTGATGCTCTTTACTACCAAAACAAAACTACCTCCCATCACCCTCCCTCGCCTAACGGTAAAACTCTTTCCTTGTCTCAGCGCTAGATATTTGGGAGTAATACTAGAACCAAAGTTCGTCCAATCTTAACCTATGATTCGATTGTTTGGTAGCCCGCACTTAGCAAAGACTACAATATAACGAACTTAAAAAAGGTTCAGAGAACGGCGCAGTGTCATAAGTCCGTAGGTCATAAGTCCGTAAAGGACTTTTGACCCACTTAAGTGAGTCAAAAGTTCATAAATCGATTATGAACTTATAACCCACGTAAGTGAGCCAAAAGTCCGCAATAAAAAGAGCCATAAGGTCTTAAACAAACAAATTTAAGATTGAATGAAATAAATTTTTTTTTTTTTTATGGAAAAACTGAAAACAGAAAAATTTGTTTCTATCATAATACAAAATTGAATTTGAATACCTAATTAATTAATAATTCAGAAAAACACCTTCTCGCTCTTTGTCACTATATGTCTGCAAAAGGGGCACAGAATTTCGTTTTTGAAATGATTTGCTTTTTCAACTATACTTGTGAAACATTCATCACATAACTAAGTATGGTTACACGGCATAAGAATTGTATTACGCTGGTTATTGAAACAGACTCCACCAAGCATAGCGTTTTCAGAATTGCTGTTTAGAGAACCATCGTCATCTTCATTCTCCTCTTCGCTCAATTCCTCCATTACATCTAAGTCAATATGGTGCATGCTCTAAGTCTATGTGACCTAAAGGAAACTCTTCTCCATGAAAACGTTCTACTGAACTTTGGTGTTCGGTGAGAGTACGGCATTCTACAAGCACGCTGTACTTGAACCCACTTTCATCTTATTGCATCTTTTCGTCACCTTAAATAACTGAGCTGTTTCTATAACATCAACAGCTCCATCAGAAAGACATTTTTGTATTATGATGGGATGTTCGATTTTCATGCATCATCTGGATGCAGACGTAAGTACTATTTTTGCAATACTAAACCTTAACTCAGTCTCACATGTTTTATTTCAAAAATATATTTCGAACCAAAAAATAAAGCAGGTACAATAATTGCTAGCGAGCGAAGCGAGCGGAAAAAATTTTGCCCAAAAAAGAATGAATTTGGGGTGTGAAAATAAAAAAATTCGCGCGAATTTTTTTATTTTCACACCCCAAATTCATTCTTTTTTGGGCAAAATTTTTTCCGCTAATTTCGCTCCCAACCAAACCAAAGCGATTTTAAATGTTCCAGATTTCAGATCGTCATAATGCTCAGACGAAAGTGAAAAAAGATACTCAAAACGAATCATTGCAATGCAGCATGTGCTTTTCAGACACAACCGTGCATTACAAAAGTGCGTGGTGGTTTCTTTTAAAAATTAAAGGAAACGGCAGCAGTTTTGGAAAATGAATTGCAGTATTCTATATACAAATATATTTATATGGACATTTATTCACTTAATTAACCTATTTTAAAATAATAGGTTGATATTTGTTTTAGAAAAAGGAAAAGGAAAAAGGAAAAGAAAAGGAATTAATATTTTTTTTCGCACGCACCAAAAAACAAACCCAGTTACAGAAAAACTCGAATGAAGTGACGCTTACAAGTCAGAGCTATCAAGGCAGATATGTTTTCATTGAGCATATTAAACCCATGGTCTTGATTACTATTTGCCGATGTAAGATTTAAAAGAGAGTACTTATTATTGAAGGTTGTAAAAAAAAAACCAGCTAGTAGGTAAGTGAAAGGAACGCAACAAATAACAATTTTCGGAAGCATTCGCTTCTCAGAGAGAATGACTCCAAAAACCCGTAAGCTTTGGGTCAGAATTTCGTAGGAAATTTCGACGGACTTTTGACTCACTTAGGTGGGTTATAAGTTCATAATCGATTTATGAAGTTTTGACCCACCTAAGTGGGTCAAAATTCCTTTACGGACTTATGACCTACGGACTTATGACACTGCGCCTCAGAGAACGGCTAGTGTTGGCTCCACTGGGGCTTTGCGCTCATGTCCATCGGACGCCCTAAGCGTTTTTCTTTACCTCTTACCAATAGACTTCACATCAAATATTTAGTATCTTGCAGCGCGTTGAGACTTAGAGAATCGAATAGTTGGTATTCTTATCCCAGTGGACATCTTTTCGCCAAAAACCGACTACTGCACCCCTACTGTGGACCTCATTGTGGATTTAAAAGATATCATTCCATCCTGAAAAGAGACGGATGATTACTGACAGACGAGACGCTTCGACACAACTATTTTCACTGACGGCTCAAAGATGGAGTGTGGGGTTGTTGCAGGAATTTTCTACGAGGTTTTAAATGTCTCTAGTGCCCTATTGCACCAGTTTACAAATTACAACCAGAATTTTGTACTTGTAATCCACAACTACAAATTTTGTACATGAATTTGCTTTGCACCAGTGGCGTAGATAGGGGGGGGGATCAGGGGGATATATCCCCCCCATTGGGATTCATAATTGTTCAACATAACCAAGTCATGCCAAATAAGTTAAAGAAACGCACTCTGAATGTTAGTACCTACTTCCTACGTGAATCAAGTCTTATTAGTACTCACAGGATTCCTAGAGGCATTGTAAATTGTACATTCTATACCTACAGTCTACGGGGAAAACACAAAGTCAACTTCATCTGAAAGAAATTATTACTTCGGCTAATCACCTAATATAGTTGCCCGAAGCTTAGTTGGTAAGTGCATTGACTGCTAAGCAGAACGTCGTTGGTTCGAGTACTCAGGCCAAGTTTTTCTTTCATCTTTCACGGGCACTGCATCTTGCGAAGACCTGACAAATATTCCATGAGTATCAATCTGTCATGAAAAAGTGCTTCTCAACTCTGCCGTTCGGAATCGGAATTAAATTGTAGGTCCTCTCAATTCTTCACACGCACTCAGAGAATTGTTGATGAGAGTAAGCCACTTAGGCATTGGCTCTTCAAGAGCTGTCGCGCCACTCTATTTATTTAATCACCTAATATTTTGAATTTCTTTCTTGTATCGATCTTTAAAAAGTTTATTTTTAACGTCTCTCACCAATTGATAATAATAGATAAGCGTGCAAGAAAAAGAGCTTAACTCCAGCTTTACACAAAAGCCCACACCGACACAAAAATTGAAAGTTATTTAAATTTCTTCTCACCGTGTGTCACATTGTTAATTTGGTGTAAGAAATCGCCCCAAACACGCAACACACTCATCCATACGAACACAAATGTTCGCACAACTGTGGTGAAGTTAACGCGATTCCTAACGGTAACGATAACTCACACTAATTCATTTTAACCAGAAAGCAAAATGCGCTATTACCCATTATATAAAGCATGCCTTACACAAGCGGCAGATTGACAATCATTCATCGTAATTTTGCGAGTTATTTGTACGAATTATTTGAAGTGGCTTTTTTTAAAATTAATTTTTTATAAATATAATATTACGAAAATTTCCTAAAATTAAAGTGTTCAAGAATATGTAAATTAACATTTTATTCGTGAATTTCGATTTTAAATATTGATCCGATTTCGAGGTATAGAATTTTGAAAAAAAGTTTATAAATGTTTTAAAAAAATACAAACAAATTTTTAAAATTTGTTTGAAAATAAAATATTATTTGGGCAATTTAAACGTACTTTCAGAAAAAAAGGAGCTGATCAGGGTTTTGTTTTTCGAAAAAAATCTAAACGATTTTATGAGAGGTTTTGGAGGAAGTTTAAAAAAAATCGTTTTTCAGAAAATTGAAACTTTTAGTTTTTGGCCAAAACAAATTGTATGGTGGCTTCCCTAAATTCTGATCTTAAAAAAAAAAATAAAAAAAAAGCACCAACGCGAATTTGCTCAAACCTTTAATTTTCAAGTTTTAAGTCAATCGGACCAGTGGTTAAGGCTGCAGGTGCGTTTACAGAAAGACAGACAAACACTCAAAACTTTTCATATATTCTATACTAGCACTCTAGCAGTTGCCCGCGAATTCGTCCGTCTCTCCCTCGTGCTCCGGCCAGAGGTGCGTCTTGACTTGTGCATCATGCGCGGGAATTCGGTTGCGAAGTTATTTTAAAATTGTATATTAGTCGACTCTCCCTAAGTCAAAATTCTTCTTAACTCGAAGCCTTCAAATATGTATTTTTTTCCCCGTTTTAGTAAGACCTTACACTGAAGCTCTGCTCTTATTATTCGCACCGTAACTCTGTATAGCTTAAAGCCTTCCTCGATAAATGGATTATTCAACACAAAAAGAATTTTTCAATTTGATTTAGCAGTTTCTGAGATAAGCGTGTTCAAACAAACAAACAAACAAACTCTTCAGCTTTATATATTAGTATAGATGTTAGAAGTAAAAATGAGCGAACTAGATCTATCCCCCCCCATAGCGAAAAGCTATCTACGCCACTGCTTTGCACCAACTACAAATAAGTGGGATCACATATTTGTGATGAGAGTTACAAATTGTAAAATAAATTTACAATCTACTGTTGCACCATGTAAGTTTGAAACTTGTAAGTTACAAATTTAAATTACAATTTTTTTCACGTTGCTGCGTAAACAACTAAAGGAAAACGACCCAAAAACCTTCATATTAGCTGATTTTGACATTTATTTTACATGACAGTTTTTAATTCGTTGCGAATGAACAGCTAAAACCAAAAAGAGAATGATTTTTGAGGTTATTCGAGCGCGAACATTTTGTTCGTTACGAGTGTGGATGATGTGGAACGCGGATAGAGTTTGGCAGTTCGTATCAACTACAATTCTTTTCGTGACGAATACATTTTTTTTCTCAAATTTATTAATATTTGATACTTAACAAGTAAATGTTTGTATCAGAAATCAGATAAAAACTAAATTTTCATGGTTTTGTTGTGAATTTGTGAGGAAATAGGGTTTGAAACTATCTTAAATCACTTTTGTTTCATTCATCCGACATTCTTTGGTTGTTCTCATGTGAATAGTCAGAATATAAATACAGTGCTTTGCAAAAGTATAATCGCACCATGTAAAAATGGTTTTGTGTAAAACCGAGGACTGCAGCAATACTAAACTATTTTTTTTTTAAAGACCCTCATTAGATAAGAAAACTGAGAGAAAAAAAAATTACCGTTACTTTCGCCTCTAATGTTTAGAAAAGAAAACAAGTTTTTTTCTTTGTTGCATAAGTATAATCGCATTCTCTTATTTTTTCAACATTTTTTTTATTTTTTTTTATTTTTTGAAAGATTAGTGTGGATTCTTACTACGCCGATTTTCAATCAAGTTAAAATACTCGATTTGGATTACTCTCGACCAGTTTTTTTAATTAGGAACTGTCCAACGAGTTCCATTCGTGCAGTTTTGTCTCTTGGAGCTCAGAAACACTACAAAACTGCCTGTTATTTTATATGGTGCGATTATACTTTTGCAAAGCACTGTATATGTATATAGATAAATAACAGAATATAAAAATAAAATAATTTTCAAAACTATAATTTTAACGCGAATTATTTATATATAACGAAAACCGCTTCAGAATTACTGCTACCACTCAATTTAATACGAAATACAAATTTGTGCACAAAATTACACACGGTCTTTCGCCTGTAGAATTTTTTCACAAACTGACACAAATTTGTGAACCTCAATTTTATTGTGCAACAGAAATTCACAATAAAGTAGATTTTTCACAATTTTTTTGATTGTGATTTACAATTACAAACTTTTTGTCGTGCAACCGAAAATCAATTTTTTTAACAATTTTGTAATTTGTGAATCACAACTACAATTTTGTAACCTACAAAATTTTACAAAACACAAAACTTGATTTTTTTACAAATTTGTGGTTAAAACGTTTGTAATTCACAAATTTGTAAGATGGTGCAATAGGCCACAGGTCTTTTCAGCTTCCTGACTTTGCTAGTGTCTTTCAAGCTGAACTACTCGCGATTAAGGAATCATGCAAATTAATAAAACTTTATCAACATCAAAACCGCAATACAGCTATCTTTTCGGACAGTCAGGCGGTTATTCAAGCGTGTGGCTCGTCCACATCATATTCCAAATTAGTTCAACAACGCCGAAGTGAGCTCGCGAGCAAGCATGAACAGAGGGTCACTCTTGTCGGGGTTCCGGGTCAAAGTGGCTCTGAGGGCAATGAACGAGCTGACAGCTGGCTGCGCAAGGATCAGCCCTTCATAGCTCACTCGTGGAAAGAGTCAACATTCCTCTTGGTGCTATGAAGGGCAAGATCTTCTCAATCTTTCTCGCTGAATCACAGGTGGAGTAGCCTAACCAACTGTATCATATCTAGAAGGATATGGCCCACTTACAATAAATCCCGTACTAATAACCGTATTTGCAGACCCAGGCAAGACATAGCCAGGGTCGTTGCAACATGCACCGGACACTGGCCTGTTGGGGAACACGCATCTAAGCTGGGCATTCCCCACAATACTTTATGTCGTAGTTATGGGGACCAGCGAGAAAATTAAACTGTTCTTCATTTCTTGTGTGAATGTCCTGGCGCTTGCCAAAACGAGAGCCAAATCATTTTGAAAGATCTTCTTCAATGACCTAAATGAGCTTTCCGAACTAAGGATCAAAGATCTGATCTCTTTTCTAAACGCAACAAAGTGGATTTGAAGGGTATTTTAAACTGATTGTAACAGTTCCTCTTAGATCGCCAGCTAGCGAACTCAAAACAAAAGCTCAGAATTTTATATAATCCCATTTTTAATTTTATAGGTCAAACGAGTTTTTATGGCATCAAACTCGTGGCCGCCATTTGTACTACTACTACTAAAGTAGTTATAACAGAATCAAATTACTGACACGCCCACTTTTTTAAAAGTGTTGTGATACGTTGTTGGAGTTATTATTTGTATTGTTGTTTTTATTGTAGATTTTTCTTTTTCTCTTTGTTATTAGTTTTTCTATAATAACCAACAACGAAGCAATGTACACATCAATAGAATACACTAATATATTACCCGAAATAATACAACAACAATTTAAAAAGATAAACATAAACATATCATTTAAAACCAATAACAACATACAGAAGTTAACAAAACAGAAAAATAACTATGACCCGAAATTGTCATCAGGTGTGTACAAAATAAAATGCAACGACTGTGATAAATACTACATGGGACAAACTGGACGCACATTCTATGAAAGATTTAACGAACATAGACCAAAACAAAACACAAAATCCAATTTTGCATTACACCTGATTAACAACAACCATAATTACACCAATTTTGACAATAACCTAATTCCGATGCACCATTGTAAGAAAGAGAAACTATTAGACGCTATAGAAGAGTATGAAAGTATGAAACAGACGAAGACAAACTACTAAATGACAAACTAATTCTAAAACCAAACATATTATTTGACACAGCATTAAAACATGCAAGATAAAACAAGATAAAAACAAAGAAATAAAATAAATTAACAACAACAATAAAATAGAAGACAACAGCATTAAATGAGACCAATGCACAATCATCAGCATCAAACAGTCAACACCATTAACGCCCGAGGATGGAATTATAATTCCGAAACGCGTCGTGAAAATAAAATTATTTATAATTTATATGTTGTGTTAAAGTTTTGTTATTTATATTGAAATAACATTTTTAAAAACAAATCGTTTTGATTTATATATCTTATATCAACACACAATGGTATCAGAAAATTTATATATTTTGACTACTTATATCATTTTTTTACTTGCGACATATAGAATATATGGCAAGTATTGAATTCGTAAAAAAAAAAATTTGAGGTAATGATGAGATGTGACATTACGATGATAGAGAAGTCGAAAAAAGTGGGTCCGGCGATTCCGTCCGTCTGTCTGTCTGTCTGTATTTTATGTAAAAAATTTTTTTTGTATTGCTCCAAAACGGTACCGCCCATAGAACGGTTTTTTTGTTATCAAATTTTCTCGAAAAATAAAAGTCCGATCAGGGTAATTTTTTTTCTGAAAGTACGTTTATATTGCTCAAATAATATTTTGTATTAAAAAAAATGTCAAAAATTTTTTTGGATTTTAAAAAATATTCTTAAACTTTTTTTTTTTTTAAATTCTGTATCTCAAAAACGGATCAATATCGAAAATTGAAATTTACTTATGAAATGTATTGTTTCACATTCTTGAAAACTGCATATCCAAATTAATTTTTAGACATTTTCGAAAAATTTTATATATAAAAAATTAATTTAAAAAAAATCCGCTCCGACGATTTTTTAAAAAAAAATTTGAAAAATCAACAATTTCTTAAGAAATCATATGATATAATTTTTTTTTTAGATTGAATCTTTTTTTGAGGTAGATATTTCAATTTAAATTTTTATTTACGAATTAAATATTTTGTATGAGTATTTGGAATACAGGAGCAAGTTCGTATGACCGAGTCGAGTCGTGCACATTTTTTAATTAGTAAACTTTAATCTCAAGCAGACAAATCATTTCGTTGGTTATCTTTTCGGTTTGAAAAGTCTGCAAACAGTTATCAATAAATATGAATGGAAAAGCAGCAAAATGTCAGTCAAGGCTGTACATTTTAATGACCAACAAAATAAATTCAGATGTTCTTATCGGGTGTTTTTAGGTCCAATCAAATAGTTCACTGAACTTTGGACCCCTATGGCATTTGTTCGAAGCATCTGAACTGCCTTTACCTATTGTGTGATCTAAATCAATTTGGCACCTAAGCCGAAATTCAAACAAACATACATAGATATGTATTTATTTCAAAATATTTTTACATAGAAAATTGTTAAAGAATAGTTTTCAATTAACATATTAAGAGCAGAACAGAATGCGTTGCCCTTCGTCGCCCGACGACGAAAATGACAGCTGAAGTTTGTACGGATTACGAGTTTGACATTTCCATACAAATTTCAGCTGTCATTTTCGTCGTCGGGCGAGACGGGCAACGCATTCTGTTCGGCTCTTTATCCAAACGATATATCCCAGAAATCAAAACCTTCACTTTACTGCGGGTGATTTCTCAAATCATTTCATGGTTTAAGGTTAGAGCGTTTATTATTATTATTATTATTATTATTATTTTTTTTGATAGTCCGGAATTGATACACAAATGACAGAACTCTCCGATTCCAGATACCAAACGAACATGCAGACACACTTTTTTCTTCAAATAATTACTTGTCTATGGATCTGTGAAACGCCACCAAATACAGATGTCGCATAACATTGTTTGTTTTGCTAAAAAAAATGTGTGTGTGTGATTTCGAATTTTGATTCCGAATTCAAATCCAGAATTGATTTGCATTTGCCCTTGGCTAAGTGGTTAGGTGCGTTGGCTGCTAAGCAGAACGTCGTGAGTTCGAGTCCTGCTCGTGCCCATAAGGTTTTTGTTTCATCTTTCATGGGTACTGCCTCTTGCGAAGAGCTGACAAAACTTGCAAGTGTATCAATCTGTCATGAAAAAGTGATTCTCACCTTTGCCGTTTGGAATCGGCGTTAAATTGTAGGTCCCCTCAATTCTTTACACGCTCTCAGAGATTTGTTGATGAGAGTAAGCCACTTCGGCCTTCGCTCTTCAAGAGCTGTCGCGCCTTTCTACTTATTTAATTGACTTTTTCTTCCTTTCAAAACAAGAACTGTCTGTGTTTAAGAATGCCAAACGTCGGACACATCACCCTATAATTTTGTAAATTCATAATAATGTACCGAAACTTAATCTCTTCATATTTTGCTCTCTTAATCTAATGTGTTGCATTTGCGCTTCCCGCTCACTGCTGTCGTTTTTGCTACTATAGTAGTATTTTACTCCTTTCGAGAGTCAAATGCTACTCTACTACCCTTAGACGAAATATACTCCGCAAACTAAGTGAACAAAATCTACCTATATTCCATGTAGTATGAGATAAAACAAGAATCGAAAATCAAAATTCTCACATTTCTAAGCTCATTTATGTTCAATCAGTGAGATAGTTGGCCTAAATTTAAGTCAAAGTAACCAATTAACGAAAATTGCCAAACATTTTAACGTAAATTTTAAGGTTCCTTAAACTACACACCTAATTCCACACTTTAATTACTCGAAAATGTTTAAAAAAAGAGCCTGCATTTTTTCAATCAAGAAGAAAAAAGACGACAACCATTCTGCCAACAGCTATAGCTAGAATTCAGGACAAGCAAGGCGTGTACCAATACGTTCGCATTCTTTTAGATTCGGGTTCTCAGGTGTCGTTCATGACTGAGCAAGCCGCTCAACGCCTAGGCCCTCCTCGCAAACGTGTGAGGATTCCAATAGTAGGAATTGCACCCAAATCCGCTGGCGTCACTAACGGATTAGTTAGTGTTAATATTGTTTCCAGCTACGTATTGCCAACTATAACGTCATCCCTTCCACCGTGCCAAATCAACCTGGTCCAATCGATATCCTTATAGGAGCAGATAAGGTTTTTAATATTATAACGGAAGCTTCTAAAATCGATGAAACAGGACATCTCACGTCAATACCAACGATTTTTGGCTGGGTTATCGCTAGTTGTAATGCACAGCCCTCTGAAATACAGACTCTTCACACCCGGTTAGATCAGAATCTAGCATTCGATTTGGAGAGGTTTTGGAGGCTGGAAGAAGTATCCAACGAACAAACAATGTCTCTTGAGGAGCAATTAGCGGAAGAAAACTTCGTCAGAACTCATCGTCGTTGTCAAGATGGCAAATATGAAGTAGAACTTCCATTCAAACCTTTAACAACATTCGATTTCGGAAATTCGCTTGGTACAGCCCTAGCTCGCTTTAATTCCATTGAACGAAAATTCAATTTTAATCCAAATCTTAAATCGGAATATTCAAAATTCATCAATGAATACATTTCCCTTCGTCATATGGAGGAAATCCCACCCAACGAAATTCAAAATAACATGTCTTCGAACTACTATCTGCCTCATCATGCTATCTTCAAGGAAGATAGTAGTACTACGAAAATCCGAGTCGTCTTTGATGCTTCTGCAAAATCTCACGGTTCAAAATCTTTAAATGACTCCCTTCTGGTCGGTCCTACCATCCAGCGGGATATATTTTCAATATGCGTAAGATCTCGCCAACATGCCTACATAATGACCGGAGATATTGAGAAAATGTACCGGCAAATCTGGGTTTCTCGAAAACATACAGATTTACAACGAATTGTCTTGAACCAATCAAACATTTTCGCCTTTTCACTGTTACGTACGGAACCGCATCAGCTCCTTTTTTGGCTATTCGTGTTTTAAAACAGTTAGCTACAGATTCATCCGTAAGTCATCCTCGAGCGTCAAAGATTCTCTTGGAAGATTTTTATGTTGATGATGTCTTCACCGGATCTGATAACATTGATGATATCATATCACTTCGTACGGAGCTGGTCGAACTGTTAAAATCAGCCGGACTAAATCTACGAAAGTGGACTACCAATTGCTGGCCACTTTTGATTTCTCTGCCAGAAGATCAACGTGAACTTTCACCTGTAGACTTTGAAGAATCGAATTCTGTCAAAATCTTGGGTTTGCAGTGGTGTCCATCAAAAGATGTGTTCTCTTATAGAGTCAAATTAAATCCGTCGAATACATGCACTAAACGTCAAATCTTATCAGATGCTTCAAAAATTTACGATCCATTGGGATTCCTCGCGCCAGTTATCATTGGAGTTAAGGTATTGCTACAGGACCTCTGCAGAAACCAAATCAAGTGGGATGACGAAGTTCCAGAATCCATATCGCAACAATGGAGCTCGATAAGAAACGAGTTACCCATCGTCGGATCATTCGCTATACCGCGAGTCATGCTCAACAAACAATGTTATTGGGAACTGCACGGCTTCTGCGATGCATTCTTGGATGCATACGCAGCAGTAGTCTATTGTCGATACGTCAATTCTAACAATTCTATCGCGGTGTCTCTCGTAGCAGCTAAATCTAAGGTCGCTCCGTTAAAAATTTTACCTCTTCCAAGGCTTGAGCTCTATGGAGCCTTATTACTTGTTCGATTGCTAAACAAAATCAAGCTATCTTTACAGGTCCCAGATGTTAATATATTTGGTTGGACTGACTCATCAATAGTTCTGCATTGGTTGGCTGCTTCCCCAAAGAATTGGTCGGTATTTATAGGAAACCGAACATCTGAAATCCTCACATCAATGCCGTTTAAGTCATGGAACCATGTTCGATCTGCCTCTAATCCTGCTGATGCCGCAACAAGGGGACTATATCCATCCATATTGAAAAAAACGGATATCTGGTGGGAAGACCCAGGATGGCTTCGAGAATATCGAGAACAATGGCCTTCGTCAAGTTACAGCCCAGATGACATCGATACACAGCAATTGGAAGAGCGTAAGACAAACAAAATCGTCAAGGTATTACTCGTAAATAATAATAATTGCAATCATCCGTTTGAACTTATCATAAACAAATCTTCAAGTTGGTTTAAAATAGTACGAGTAGCAGCATATATCTTGCGTTTCACTCAAAACTACTTTTATCTAAAAGGCTTCAAAATTTAGAACCACTTTCGACAAACGAATTATCAATGGCTAAATCGCAAATCATTAAGTATGTTCAATCAACCTTGTTTTATTCTGAAATCCAATGCTTAAAATCTCAAAAGGAACTTCAATCGAAAAGCAGAATCAAAAGTTTAAATCCATTCATCGATTCATCAGGTGTGCTTCGTGTCGGTGATCGGTTAGAACACGCGAACTTGACATATTCTGAAAAACACCCTATACTCTTATGCAAATCCCATAGAATCGCTAGATTGATCGCGAACTTTACTCATCAAAATCATTTACATGCCGGTGCTTCTCTCTTATTTTCTCTAATCAAACAAAATTTCTACATTCTTGGTTGCAGAAATCTCGCTCGAAAGGTGGTTCGAGAATGCATCAACTGTATTCGTCAACAAAAATCTAATACGAAACAACTGATGGGAAATATTCCTTCCGATTGCGTTCGGTACGCGCGACCATTCAGTAGAGTTGGGTGCGATTACGCCAGGCCACTAACACTTCGTTTAAATCGGGGTAGGAACCCCAGGTTTGTTAAGGCCTACATTGCTCTTTTCGTGTGCTTTGTAACAAAAGCAATCCACATCAAGTTAGTCGGAGACTTAACATCAGCTGCCTTTTTATTAGCTCTTGATCGCTTCGTTGCCCACTGTGGCAAGCCCGCTGAGATTTGGAGCGACAACGGTACCAACTTTGTTGGTGCGAAACGTCTTCTTAACGAGCTATACAACCATCTATGCAACCAACAACACAACAACATCATCATCAATCACTTGGCCAAGGACAACATTGAATGGAAATTCATCCCACCATCTGCCCCACATTTTGGAGGATTATGGGAGTCAGGTGTTCGCTCCATCAAACTTCACCTTTAGCGAGTAATAGGTGATACGAAATTAACTTACGAAGAGATGTACACCCTTTTATCGAAAATCGAAGCATTGCTTAACTCTCGCCCATTATGGCAAACTTCCGATGTTGACCCCGTTGGCCTTACTCCTGCTCATTTTTTAATCGGAGAACCCTATACTAGTGTTCCTCAACCCGATTTATCTAACTCGTCAATTTCAATAAGCACTAACTGGTCTCTCTTACAGGCAATGGTTCAAGGTTTTTGGAAACAATGGCACTCTGAATTCCTTACTTCATTACAACACCGCTCCAAATGGCAAACTCCTCAACGAAATCTCGAAGTCGATGATGTGGTTCTACTGAAGGAACCCAATCTGCCACCATCCAAATGGATATTGGGACGTATTATCCAAACTCACCCTGGACCAGGTAATAAGTGTAGAGTCGTAACAATTCGGACTAAGTTTGGAGATTATGTTCGACCAATAACCAAGTTCGCTCGATTACCCTGTTCTGAAACGCCATAGTCATAACCTTTCAGGGGGGGCTGGATGTTTAAGAATTCCAAACGTCGGACACATCATCCTATAATTTTGTAAATTCATAATAATGTACCGAAACTTAATCTCTTAATATTTTGCTCTCTTAATCTAATGTGTTGCATTTGCGCTTCCCGCTATGCGCACTCATCATACGAGTTGTTTTTTTGTACAAATTAACTGCACTTTTAAAAGCTTTTAAATGAGCAGAAACTAAACTGCCTATGCTTAAACTTTAACGAAAAAAGATTCTGAATTCAACGATGATAGAGGTCGGTCGACCTAATTAAATCTCAAGACAAATCACATACAAATCATAAGTTTATTACAAATCACAAATCACAAGTCAAACATATACGAGAATCAAATAAAATCATTAATATTATAACGAGTTACAAAAATATCATTGCCTTTTATTGTTATACACGGAACATTGGATGTTGGTAAAAAACACATTACACATTGACATTACTAACATTAATTACACAATTACACTACATATATTTAACTAACAAATTCTACACACAAATATTTTAAAATATAAATAGTCAACAAATCTAAACAGTCTGCTTGTACCAAGTGAACGAATTGAGAATCGTCCGGGATCGTTCCGAATGACCAAAAACAAAAACCTATTTGTATCGCTGGCATTTGACACCTGTCAGAATCAGCAGTCAAATAATAGCGTTTATTTTTCTGATCGTTCGGAACCATTCCGGACGATTCAGAATTCGTTCACTTGGCAAAAGATGACAGTTCTTGTTCTGAAAAGAAGAGAAAATCGATTCTGGACTTTAATTCGGAATCAAAATCAGAATCACACACACTTGCACATTTGTACGTATTCGCCGCCATGTTTACAAATAATGAAAAGAAAAACAATGTCATTGTCTTGTCATCTGCCTATGAGGTTTCACAAATACATAGACATGCAACCATTAGAAGCGAAAAAATTCGTTTACATGTTCGTTTGGTATCCGGAACCAAAAACAAACGCTAAAAGTGTCAAAATTGCCTTATCGTCGTATCCGATCGTAACAAAATTATATCCGATCTGTACGAAATATTCGAATCTGTATCATCGTGGTACGCACTTACCTCCAAATTTACATTGAAATGTCAAATTGAGAAACGCTTAGCGATTATGCGGTGAAAACTAAAAAGCCAAGCATAGCGATTATTTTGTTTTATTGGACACCGATCGCCCCGACAGCTTAATTGTGGCTGAATATTTGCGGAATTAAATGCATTATTACACGTAAATGTTTCCTTTACGAAAGACGAAACCATAAACAAATTAAATGTTAGCATGAACAATAAATAAAAAAGTGGCATGACGACTACGAAAAAGAGACTTACAATAATTCAATAATTCCTTGAGTGCGTGGAAGAAATTGGGGGGCCTGTATTTAATGCCGATTCCGAACGTCTGAGTTTTGCGACATGATTTGTATGGACGAAAGATAAGAATGAGGAAATTATACTAAATTTTTGCGAGCGACTTTGAAATATATGAAATATTGAAGCGATGAACGAATTTGAATCAATTCAGAGAACTATTGAAGCAAAAACAATGGTTTGAGATGGTGCTTCACTACCAAAGCCAAAGTAATATGAAAGGCATATTCTTTTTGGTTGATTTAAAGCCTACAGTGACAGCCTACACTCATAAAATGTCATTTGTCACTTTATTAAAACGTTCGAGTTTTCAGTCTTCAAGCGACAATTTCCACAGTGTCAAAATTTCTTGTTATGCAGTCAGATTTGGAATATTTTCACACCCACGATGATACTGATACGAAGGTTGGTCAGTACTTTTGTATCCACTAAATTGTCTTATTAATTATGTTTACACAAAAAATAATTTTTATAGAAAAAAAAAGAAACAATACCTTCCAGTGTATTGAAGAAAATCCTTTTTAATGTAAATATCCATTCCATACTTATCCGATTGTGTTAATTTCTATAATCGAGCAAAAAAATCACATAAATTTCCGAAAATGGTTGTTAAGAAAATTTCTTACTGGACAAGGCGTTTTTTCGATTCCACCTTTGATAAGAAAAGAAGCCGATGTGACATCGTGGAAGGATATCCTCTTTGGATTTTTGGGGTCGCAGTAGGGATCTGGAATCTCCTCAGCCATTTTTTCCTTGTTTCGATTTTGAATTTAGATAATTGTTAAAATTGGTTACCGAACTGAATTTTTGAATTTTTGAATTTATTTTATTGAGGCTTTTATAGTGACCGAACTGGTTGAACAATTTATTTATAATAAATGAAATGATTGAGAAAAAGTAAACATAAAAATAGGGAATTAAATGATTCAAACAAATTTAAGTTAACAAGTGAAATTATTATGAACAGTAAATTAAGTTGATATTTCAATACTCCTCCTCAACTTAATAACATTTAAGAATGAACTAAAATTTAACACTAATACATCTCATTTCATCTCGAAGCTTTGTAAATTGTAGCTTTGCCAAAGATTTTGTTAGAATGTCAGCATTTGACTTTTCGTGTTAATATATTTTATGTTGAATAGTCGTTTTTCATATACATCCCGGACAAAATTGTACTTGACATCAATGTGCTTGAGTCGCTTATGTTCGCATTTTGAAAGTAAATGCATTACCGATTGATTGTCTTCATAAACCGTTGGAGGCAAATCAAAACTGCTTTTGATTTCTTTTAAAAGATTTTGCATCCAAAGTAATTCCGCTGTTGCTGATGCTAACGCTGAAACTCTAGTTTGTCTTTTAGTTGTCCAAGATACAACGTTTCCGAAAAGTTTAAATAAAAATCCAGAAGTAGACTTACGATCGTTTTCACTAGCAAAATCAGCATCAACATAGCAATTTAAGATCTCTTGCTCTCCTCCTTTTGTGTACAGTAGTCCAAAATTAATCGTGCCTTTAATGTAGCGCAATATCTTCTTTAAACCATTCCACAGAACTTCGGTTTGCCTATGTTGATATCTACTAAAAAAGTTAACAGCTTAACTTAAATCCGGTCTTGTAGCAAGCATTCCAAACATTAGACAGCCAACAAGTTCACTATAAGGTTTGATGTCTGGTATAATATTTTCGTCATTGATTGAGAAAGGTGTTGTTTCTATTGGTATGTCAGTTGGATTTGAATTTTGCATTCCAAAACGTTCGAGTATTTTTGTAAAATAGACTTTTTGATTTAAATGCAAACCTTTATCAATTCTTTGCATATGTATACCCAAAAACATTTTTGGTTCTCGTAAATCTTTCATGGCAAACTTTTCCTTTAGTCCGTATTTTATTCCATTAATCATGTTTTCATTGTTTCCTGCAATTAACATGATTGTCATCAACATAAAGATTCAAAAAAATGCGAATTTCATTTAGTTCTATCATATAGAGACATTTATCAAGTTCTGATCGTTTGAAGTTAATTTTTAAGAAGCATTCTCAAAGTCGTTAACCGAGCAACTCGAACGTATGTTTCATTATAATCATACCCTTTTCTTTGAGCATATCCTTTAACGACTAGTCTTGCTTTTTATCGATCTATGTTTCCGTTTTCATCTCTTTTTAAGCAAAAAACCCATTTACTGTCTATCAAGTTTTTGTTTTTAGGAAGACTGCATAGCTCCCACGTATTATTCTTCAAAAGAGCTGACATTTCTTCATCGACAGCTTCCATCCATTTGAGTTTATGAGTTCGTGATGCTATTTCTTCATACGTTTGTGGAACATCTTCTAAAATGTCTCTGCATGCAAAGCTAACTAGGCATAATCTTCAAGATAACTTGGTGGGTTTACTTTTCTTTTGGATCGTCGAATTGAAACTTGGCTGTCTTCAGTAAGTTGCTGTTCACTGTTTGGGGCTGTATTATTTTCGTTATTCGGTGATTTGTCTTCTTCATTTTCAAAACTTTCTGGTGGATTCCAATCATTATTATATTTTGCGTTGTTAGTACAAAGATTATTATTAAACAAAAATTTAGTCTCGTCAACCCAAGAGGCACATTTAGTCGCAGTTAAGTCATCGCGTTTCTTATGTGACTGACTGATTATAACACAATTATAGCAAATGGGTCGTGATGACTGCTTTGCTACCCAAACAGCGAAAAAACATCCAGTTCAGATACTAAATTCTTGTTACAAGGAAGTGCAATCAACTACTCATATGTTATTTTTTAAGTAGCAATATAGTAAATTTGTGATTTAATTGCTATTTTTAAGTAATTATGAAGTATATTGTAATTCAATTGTAACTAAATCAAGTAGAAGGCTAAATAACATAGATACGCAATTGCTACCAACAATCTGTCAAATTTTTTTTTTCTATTTAAAAGAAACTAAAACCATCAAAGGTTTTAATATTTCTTGTAACAAATTATAACAAATTAAAAGTTGCGAAAAACTAATGTCAGTTTCACTCCTCAAATGTTTAAAGATTTGTCTCGTTAAATAAAATGAATATTTTTTGATGGTAGTTTGGGATGAAAATTATTTTTATTTACAATTGAGTATGATTGGGAAAGTATTTTTCAAAACGCTCGCAGGTGAATCATGAAATGTTACCTTCTACCCCCTTTAAAATTAATGCGCCTTCAAAATAAGTGAAAATTATAAATCTTTATATCTTATTCAAAGAATAAAAAATGAAATTTCGCCCTAAAACTAACTAAATATCTGTAGTTCTAACCATTAAATAGCTTTTAAAATCGATATAACTACTTTATAAATGCATAATGTGACCTTATTATTTTCATTAAATGTTGAATCTACACTAATATAATAAAGCTGAAGAGTTTGTTTGTTTGAACGCGGTAATCTCAGGAACTACTGGTTCGAATGGTATAATTCTTTTTGTGTTGGATGGTGCCTTAATCGACTTAGACATTAGGCTACTTAAAATTAAGCTGTGACCAATAGCAGCGAAGAATCTGTGGAAAATATGGAAAAAACGGCAAAAAATATAAATTTTTCTGCGTTTTAACGCGCTTATCTCAAGAATTGCTTTATGAAATTGAAAATTTTTTTAAATGTTGAATGGTCCATTTATCAAGGAAGGCTTGAAGCTATATAAAATTTAGCTGCGACCAATAGGAGCGAAGAATTTGTGTAAAATGTGGAAAAAACGGCAAATAAAACAATTTAATCTATATATATAAAAGACTAATTCGTTAAATTTATGTTATCTTTTCAAATTGACAACCGGTTGACCGATTTTCTAAATTTTTGGTTTAAACTAAAGAGAAATAACTTAAGAAGGTTAATAACAAAAAAAAACTATGTTGTTCAAATCACAAATGGTTCAAATGTTAAGAAATAATGCTTTTCTCACTTTAGTAAAATATATCAATATACGAATACTCATTTTTTTATGAAAATTATTTCAAATATTTTCGTCAAATATTTTTTTTTTATCGAAAAAAAAATTATGATTGACATTTTTGTTATTCATTTGTACAAACAAAAAATTTATACTTGACATTTTTTTGTCATTCAATTGTACATGACAGGGTCGCTTTGCAATGCTAACGGGGATTTATACATAGGTAAGTACAGTGAACTCTCTCATAACCGGACGCTGACATGACGGTACCGAAAAATTTGTCCGGTTATGGAAGATGTCCGGTTAAGGGTACAAACAAATCTACATTCCTTAAGATGCATACAATAGAAGTGTTATTGGGATTTAATGTATTTCGTTACTTACTTAAATGAGAGTAGAAAGTTAGTTTTAAAGCTTGGAAAAACTCAGATATGTAATTTTCTATGTTAATTGGATTCAATTAAATTGCATTTTTACAATACCTGTGTTAGTAACAATTATTTATGAGTTGCTCTGAAGGGTGGCGAGACGAAGTTCGCAGGGTCGGTTTTCGAATGGAAAATAGAAAGTTCTTGATGAAAAACTCGGAAAATTCACAGGTTTCCAAAGGGAAAATTGCATGTAACTGTAAGTGCATTGGTTATGAAATAGAAAATTGGAAAATTTGAAAATGGGTTTTCAAATGGGAAATAAAAGGTTCCTTATGAAAAGCTTGGAAAACTTATTGGTTTCCAAACGGGAAAATTGCATGTAACCGTACGTGCATTGGTTTTCAAATGAAAAACTGTAAAATTTCAAAATGAGTTTTCGAATGGAAAATAGAAAGTTCTTGATGAAAAACTCGGAAAACTCATTGGTTTTCAAACTGAAAATTCCACGTATCTAATTGTAGGTGCATTGGTTTTCAAATGAAAACTGGAAAACTTTTCGAATGCCAAATAGACCGTTCTTGATCAAAAACTCGAAAACTTATTGGTTTCCAAAGGGAAAATTGCATGTAACTGTAGATGCATTGGTTTTCAAATGGAAAACTGAAAAATTTCAAAACGGGTTTTCGAATGGAAAATACAAAGTTCTTGATGAAAAACTCGGAAAACTCATTGGTTTTCAAACCGAAAATTCCACGTAATTGTAGGTGCATTGGTTTTCAAATGAAAAACTGGAAAATTTCAAAATGGGTTTTCGAATGGAAAGCAGAAAGTTGTTGATGAAAAACTCGGAAAACTCATTGGTTTTCAAACCGAAAATTCCACGTAATTGTAGGTGCATTGGTTTTCAAATGGGAAAATTTCAAAATGGGTTTTCAAATGGAAAACAGAAAGTTCTTGATGAAAAACCCAGAAAACTTATTGGTTTCCAAAGGGAAAATTGCATGTAATTGAAGGGGCATTGGTTTTCAAATGATAAACTGGAAAATTTCAAAATGGGTTTTTCGAATGGAAAGCAGAAAGTTTATTGATGAAAAACTCGGAAAACTCATTGGTTTTCAAACTGAAAATTTCACGTAATTGTAGGTGCATTTGATTTCAAATGGAAAACTGGAAAATTTCAAAATGGGATTTCGAATGGAAAATAGAAAGTTATTGATGCAAATCTTAGAAACTTCATTGGTATTGAAAGGGAAAATTACATGTAATTGCAGGTCCATTGGTTTTAAATGGAAAACTGGAAAATCTTGGATAGGTAAGTCGGAAAACTCTACCAGAGCACAAAGAACTTCAACACCTAATATCAAGCATTTGCATAGAATTTAAAGTGCGTTGGTGTGTTTGTATGTCGGGTAGAGACTCTTAATCCGCTCAATCCTCAATGCATTTATGTAAATTTTCGCTGTAGGTATAGGCTTGGTAAAAACAAATTTTTGGGACAAATTTACTGGAAATCACTAAATAAGGGGGGCAATTGAAAACTGCATTTAGTGTTGATTTTTGTGTTATAGTCAAAACACACCAGAAAAACGAGAATTTGTTAAATTTTTCAACGAAATTTGATATTTCTGCATGCTTAAATGAGAGTAGAAAGTTAGTTTTAAAGCTTGGAAAAACTCAGATATGTAATTTTCTATGTTAATTGGATTCAAGTAAATTGCATTTTTACAATACCTGTGTTTGTAACAATTATTTATGAGTTGCTCTGAAGGGTGGCGAGACGAAGTTCGCAGGGTCGGCTAGTACAATATAAAGCTGAAAAGTTTGTTCGTTTGAACGCGGTAATCTCATTAACTACTATTTCGAATTGTAAAATTCCTTTTGTGTTGGATAGTCCATTAATCGATGAAGGCTTTAAAATAAAATAAATAAATAGAGTGGCGCGACAGCTCTTGAAGAGCCAACACCTAAGTGGCTTACTCTAATCAACAATTCTCTGAGTGCGTGTGAAGAATTGAGGGGACCTACAATTTAACGCCGATTCGGAACGGCAAAGTTGATAAGCATTTTTTCATTACAGATTGATACTCTTGGAAGATTTGTCAGGTCTTCGCAAGAGGCAGTACCCGTGAAAGATGAAATAAAAACTTGGCCTGAGTAGGACTCGAACCAACGACGTTCTGCTTAGCAGCCAACGCACTTACCAACTAACCAACGGGCAACTGCTTTAGGCTTTATTCTACTTAAAATTAAGCTGCGACCAATAGCAGCGAAGAATCTGTGGAAATGTGAGAACTGAAATTTTTTTCTGAGATCTCTGAGATGAAATTATTTTGGATTCGATTTCTCACTCAGCTATTTGACGTGGCTGACATATGTGCAGCAACAATTAGTAAGGTAACCATTAAATCTCAATGATAACTGAGAATTATGTTCCACCAAGGCACCAAATGATTTTGCCTCAGTCAAGGTGACATTGAGATCTCAGTGAGATCTTGTTAGGTGGAACTGGCCTAATAACTGCTCAGATTAGAATTTCGAGAGTTCAATTGATTTGTGAATGTGATTGATTGCACTATTTGTGCAGATTATTGTGTTTAAACCATATCATATTATGTACTTCTTAACTAAAAAATATGCTCAGTTTAAAGAAAAAAAAATTTTCTTAACGAAAAAAACGATGCAGAAGTAAGAGAGATATTAGAATTAGGGAGAGTTCACCCAAGGGAATGCTTGAAGTATGAACAACTGAAGGGAATCATAAAAAATGCTTAAATTTTTCAAGTTTAAGAGAATTACGACCTAGGGAGAGTTGACTGCAATGCAATTTTACAATAACTTCCGAACAAAATTCCCACGCGCGCATGATGCACAAGTCGAGATGATACTCTGGCCGGTGGACGAGGGAGAGGCGGACGAAGTCGCGGGCAACTGCTAGTTATTAATATAATCTAAAAATTTTATAAAAATCATGGCCGAAGTCAAATCGCTTGTATGTTACACAATTGGTACCTTTTCGATACTTCAATTGCGTATACGATATTCAGAGCTGTCTTCTATTTATATATTGTAACGTATTAAAAACGAACTTTATTGACAAAGTATAGAAATTAAATATGTAATAACACAAAATTACATTTATAAAAGCATTTAAAACAATTTTTGCAAAAAACTAAACTATTAAGGGACGATAAATCATTACCTTTCTCTAATTTCTATGATTTAAGGGAATGACTGAGTTGTGTATCAGCATGCATTTCCATACTGACTGATTAAATTTGTTAGGGTGTTTCGTTCACCCAGTACCTCCTGGTACGATCGGCACCAAAACTTAAGAAATCATATTTTGACTAATTACATCTACTATTAACATTTGATTAACATTCGTATGGCAATACGATTCTTTATAAATGACATAGACGAACATAAGTTTTTTTGCAAGTTTTGCAATTAACATGTTACTCAGCTAGAATGAAGCTTTATTTTAATGACAAAACTCCAAAACTTTCCTCTTTATAATTAAAAAGCAAATTCCTTTTTCCCTTTGAGTTTGCCGTTGAAGGTCTGAAATTTATTAAGAATGTATACTAACGTGAATTATTTAATTGCAATAAAAAATCTTTATTGATAATTATGCGTTTTCTTAAAGTTAAAATAATTTGTTTCTTGGACATTGGGTTCGCTCAGCTAAAAGATGGAAACTAAATGCCAAGAAAATTTCAAACAGGCGTAGACAGTATTGAAATGCAATTACTCCCAGACGGAATGCATAAATATTTTAACTTGTTAATACAATTTTTAATTGTTTGCCAAACATACCACTTTTAAAACCTCACCCACAAAAATATTTGAAAGTTTAATTAAATTTAAATTTCGACAGCACTGTTTTTCCAACCTTGATTAACTTTACCCACTGCATACATAAAGAATTAGTATTATAAATCCTTTATAAATCCTTTTTCTCTTTCTGTTTTTGTAACCTTCTTTCTTATTCTAGCACTAGCACTTCTACTCTCTTGTAAAGAAAACATGTGCAATAGTGTTCCCAGGTTTTCAAAAACAAAATCCCCCTTTTCTGACACCAAAACACTTATTTTTCCCCTTGAACGAAAAGAAATCCCTAATTTTCCCCGAAGAAAGTTATTAGGATTTTCATGTAATTTTTATAAAATTTTATTGTTTAGTTTTTCGTACATATTCATACAAAAAGAAAAACAATTCAAAAAGGGGACTTCAGTACGAAAAAAACATTATTTTTTATGAGTTCCATCACAATAGAGTTGAATAGATAATAACTTAAAGAAATACAAAATCAATTTCAAAAATATTTCGAATACTATTGTAATGTGTATACACTTTATTTATCTCATACGCTCTGTATCTCCTTCTATTGTAATGTCTAATACTAATGTGTATACTTTATTATCTCTTACTCTCTGTATCTCTTTCTATATTTAATGTACACACTTTTCTTACTCTCTTTACTTACTCTGTATCTCTTTCTATATTTAATGTACACACTTTTCATTACTCTCTTTACTTACTCTGTATCTCTTGTTTATTTAATGTACATACTCTCTTTACTTAATATCGTTTAATTGTAGTAGTAAACACTCGTGAGGGGCAATAATTAATTAAGATTAAGAGAAACTTTTCGTTTAGCATTAAGAACGTTAGCCACTACAAAAATCCCAGTATTTTCTCTCGAACTTTCAGCTTCCCCAAGAAACAATAGGAACCAATAGTAGTTTCTAGAACCCATCATTTTTGATATAAATAGCCGGTTGGTGGCGAGGCGAATTAATGAATTGTGAACTGCGATAAAGAAAAGTACTCTGTGTTTGCAAAGTTATAATTGAAAGTGTTGAATAAATAAGTTTGTGAGTGATTTGAATAAAGTGAATTTGTGTTTTATTTAAAAAGTGAATAAGTTTTAATTGTCGGACCAAGCCGAATATTACATTGGTGTCAGAATAAGGGATTAAAACTTATTGAGAATAAAACAGTGAACAGTGATTAAACTATTTTGTGTGAAATAGTGAAGTTAAAAAAAATGATAAGTAAAGTTTTGAAAGACTTAACTGTCGCTGAGCTAAAGGCCGAATTAAGCAAACGTGGCTTAAGTGCGGCAGGATATAAAATCGAACTCGTAAAACGGCTACAGGAATATCTGGAAGAACAAAATGAAGACCCAGATGCGTTTGCTTTCGAAGTGGAAGCAAAATCGGAAGAGGTAAATGCAACTGCCGACTTATCTACCATGATGACACTTCTTCTAGCCAAATTTGAAGAGAATCAAAAGAAGCAAGAAACTCAAAACAAGAATGTTCTGGAGCAACTAGAAACTCAAAGAAACGAGCAGAAGACCGAGCAAGAGAATGTCCTCAAACAACTGGAAGGAAATGTCCTCAAGCAACTAGAAACTCAAAAGAATGATGTTCTGGAACAACTACAAGCTCAAAGGGATGACGTTCGAGATCGGTTTGATGAACAGAAAAATCTGCTAGAAGGCAGGTTTGCGGACTTCGAAGACAAAATCAATACTCTCGATGAGCGTGTCGAAAAACAAAATTCAACGACTAATGCACGTTTCAAGAAAATAGACGACCAGATCGAAACCATTACAAGCGAACTAGAAAAAGTGCGAAAGATGAAAGCTCGAGAACCTTCTGGTGAGTGCTCAAGAAAGAGAGAAGTGAATCCCCCAAGCTTTGATGGTCAGATACCGTGGTCAATCTACAAGAAACAGTTTGAAGCAGCAGCGTTAACAAACGGCTGGGACGATGACGAAAAATACATTGCTCTTACGCTTGCCTTGAGAGGAGCAGCTGCTGAACTGCTACAAACCATCCCAGCAGAGAAGAACGGTGACTTCAAAGTTCTGGTAAACGCAATCGAACAGCGGTTTGGGGATAGCCACATGACAGAAGTCTTCCGAGTACAACTAAACAACAGGGCACAGAAAAGAGGTGAAACTCTGCAGCAGCTTCAGGCAGATATCGAGCGATTAGTCCACCTGGCATACCCAACAGCTGGCAACGAGATAATAAATCAACTTGCTGTTGAAGCCTTTGTGAGAGCTGTGGGCGATATAAATCTCCAAAGGGCTATTCGCACTGCCGGAAAGCAAACACTACCAGAAGCATTGGCTTTCGCTCTAACAATGGAAGCCGCAGAACAAGCATCCCAAAACGTGCATCGCGTGA
Source organism: Sphaerophoria taeniata (assembly GCA_943590905.1). Lineage (NCBI taxonomy): Eukaryota > Metazoa > Arthropoda > Insecta > Diptera > Syrphidae > Sphaerophoria > Sphaerophoria taeniata. The sequence goes on from OX016540.1 coordinate 270,950,923, forward strand.
GAGAATTGGAAGTCCAACAATGCTCTTGTCAGAAGGCTACTCTGGAAAGGAGTCAGCGAGACGGACCAGCACGATGCTGGAACTGCAACAAGACTGGGCATCTTCAACGACAGTGCAGATTACCGCGAAGACGAACCTCATGCCAACACTGTGGAAACAGAACTTACTCAACAAGTCAAAGTAACTCCAACAACGTTGCTTCCGAAGCTGTTTCCCACCCGGGAAAAGGAATAAGAACCAACTTCGAGGGGCAGAAGCTGGTTTCTGGTATCGATGGCCCCAGAAACGACATCCAGGTTTCTCAAACGAAACGTGACAACAAGAGCCTGACCGTGGAAGCAAGTATAAACGGCAACAAATGTGTGGCTACCATCGACACCGGTGCCACGGCGTCCATTGTACGGCAGGACCTCGTTAAGAAGACATGGCTCCACAACACCAACAGCTATCGTCTAAGGACTGCAACTGGAGAAGCCGCAAAAGTTTATGGTGAGGTACGTCTTAAGATCCGGATGGCAGAGCTGGAATTCTCTCACCTGTTCCTGGTAGCAGATATATGCGACGAGTGCATTGTCGGCGTCGATTTCATGAAAGATCACGGAGTGATATTGGACATCGGGAATCAAGTCCTGAAATATCGAAACATCGAGATTCTGATGATCTATGGGATCCACTCGTACGAGACCTCGTTATCTGTGAAAACCGTCATCAAAGAAGATCTGACTTTGCCTGCTTCTTCAGAAGTATTCGTGTGGACGAAATTGAAAGGTAAGCCTGGCAGCCATCGATACCTCATGGTCGAACCAGCATCTGTAAAGTCCTCCCAAAACGTCACCATTGGGAAGACTCTTGTTAGACCTGTAAAGAACATGGTTCCCGTACGAATACTCAACATCAAGCCGTACGAAGTTAAGCTTAGAAAAGGTGAGATTGTCGGACAATGCGAATCTGTAACAGCGATAACAAGGATCAGCGAAGAAGACCCAAGGCGAACATTGAAGTCCAAAGAGCTGAACTCCATAAAGACGAACATTCTCAAGTCCTCTAATCTTGGCCACCAACAACGAAGAACTGCAGAAGGTCTCCTCGAAGAATTTGCAGACATCTTTTCGTCATCGCAAGGGAAATATGGCAGAACACAACTGGTTCAACATCGAATCAACACCGGGGATGCAAAGCCGATTCGTCAACCTGCAAGACGCCTTCCACTAGCCAAACAAGGTGAGGTTGAAGAACTGATAACCACCATGAAAGAAGAGGGTCTGATCGAAAACTCAAAAAGCCCTTGGGCGTCTCCAGTGGTCCTGGTAAAGAAGAAAGATGGATCAACCCGCTTTTGCGTGGACTATCGAAGGTTGAACGATGTGACCAAGAAAGATAGCTACCCTCTGCCTAGGATCAGCGATACTCTGGACGCAATGGAAGGAGCACAATGGTTCTCAACTTTGGACCTGAAAAGTGGATACTGGCAAGTAGAAATCCATCCTGAAGACAAAGAGAAGACAGCGTTCTCGACAGGAAATGGATTGTGGCAGTTCAAAGTGATGCCTTTTGGACTGTGCAATGCTCCAGCGACTTTTGAGCGCCTTATGGAATGCGTCCTGCAAGGACTCACTTGGAAATCTTGCCTGGTCTATTTGGATGACGTCATCGTATACGGGAAAACATTTGACGAACATTGTACAAATCTGAGAGCCGTGTTTCAAAGACTTCGAGAAGCCCACCTCAAGCTCAATCCAGAAAAGTGTTCACTCTTCAAAACCGAAGTGAAATACCTGGGACATATCATCTCATCCCAAGGAGTTAAGACGGATCCTGATAAGGTTGACACCGTGAAGAATTGGCCAACACCACAGGACAAACATCAACTCCGAAGCTTTCTGGGTCTAGCCACCTACTATAGGCGCTTCGTCAAGAATTTTGCTGAGATCGCCAAGAGTCTACATCAGCTAACGGAAAAGGGAAAGCAGTTTAAATGGCCAGGTGAGTGCGAGCGCAGCTTTCAAGAGCTCAAGCAACGCTTGTGTAATGCACCAGTGCTGACCTACCCGACTCCAGGAAAACCGTTCATCATTGATGCTGATGCCAGCAATGTCGGGATTGGTGCTGTATTGTCACAGGTACATGATGGCGAAGAAAAGGTGGTTGCCTATTACAGCAAGGTACTCTCAAAGTCGGAAAGAAACTATTGTGTGACCAGAAGAGAACTTCTTGCACTGATTTTGGCAACAAAGCACTTCCATAAGTATCTCTATGGACAGAAGTTTCTTCTCCGAACCGACCATGGAGCACTAAACTGGCTTTTGAATTTCAAGAATCCAGAGGGTCAAGTGGCGAGATGGATTGAGAGGCTGCAGACGTACGATTATGAAATTCAACATCGGAAGGGGAAGCTTCACTCAAATGCTGATGCACTGTCTCGGAGACCATGTAAGCAAGACTGTAAACATTGCAGACGCCAAGAAGAAAAAGAAGTGGTTACTGTCCAACGAACCAGAACCGATCCCATTTATGGCTGGAGCAACGACGAGATGAGGGAGGCTCAACAAGAGGACCCAGATATTGAACCCATCCTCGCATGCAAGGAACACCAGGAAAAACCAGAATGGGCTGATATCTCCGACAGAAGTCCGGCTCTGAAGGCCTATTGGGCACAGTGGGACTCGTTGCATGTCCAAGAAGGTGTCCTTCGACGTAAGTGGGAATCAGCAGATGGAAAGTCCTATGTAATGCAGCTAGTCTTACCGAGATCGAAGATTATGGACGTTCTGCGAGAGATGCATGATGGAGTTTCGGGAGGCCATCTAGGAGTAAACAAGACGCTAGAAAAGGTTCGACAACGATTCTATTGGCTACATGCAAGGGAGGATGTCGAGAAGTGGTGCCGAAAATGTGATACCTGTGCTGCCACCAAAGGCCCGAACAAAAAGAATCACAGCCAAATGCAGCAGTATAATGTCGGATCACCCTTTGAAAGGATTGCAATAGACGTGGCGGGTCCATTTCCGGAAACAAATAATGGAAATCGTTATATTCTGGTCGTCATGGATTACTTCAGCAAGTGGCCTGAAGCATACGCCATACCGAATCAAGAAGCCAAAACAGTCGCAGACCAAATTGTGTTCAACTGGGTGAGCAGATTCGGTGTTCCATTAGAACTGCATTCCGACCAGGGAAGAAATTTTGAATCAAACATATTCCAGGAAGTTTGTGGGCTTCTTCACATCAAGAAGACAAGAACAACACCACTCCACCCACAATCTGATGGCATGGTCGAACGGTTCAACCGAACCCTTAAGGAACATCTTTGCAAAGTTGTGGACGACAACCAGCGAGATTGGGACCGACACATTCCACTGTTTTTGATGGCGTATCGAAGTGCAAGACATAGCTCAACTGGCCATACACCGTCTGAGATTTTGATGGGAAGGAACATCAGATTGCCGAGTGAAATTAAATTTGGATGTCCCACGTCGGAACCGCAAGCCGAGGATGACTACTTGGATGACCTCAGAGAAAGACTCCTTCAGATCCACGACGATACTAGGTCAAAAATAAAGATGTTCAGTGACCGAATGAAGACACGCTACGATATACGAGCGACAACAACAGAGTTCCAAGCAGGAGATCGAGTGTGGCTTTACAATCCCCATCGACAAAAAGGGTTGTCACCGAAACTTCAACGGGACTGGGAAGGTCCATATACAGTGATTAGCAAAATCAACGACGTCGTGTACCGGATACAAAAAGGAGTCAGAGGTAAACTTAAAGTCGTACATCGCGACCGACTACATCGCTACAGTGGTGATGAAGATGATGGATTTGTTCGGGACGATCAATCCTAAGGAGGGGGCAATGTAATGTGTATACACTTTATTTATCTCATACGCTCTGTATCTCCTTCTATTGTAATGTCTAATACTAATGTGTATACGTTATTATCTCTTACGCTCTGTACCTCTTTTCTGTATTTAATGTACACACTTTTCTTACTCTCTTTACTTACTCTGTATCTCTTGTTTATTTAATGTACTTTTACTCTCTTTACTTACTCCTTATTTCTATAACTCTAATATCGTTTAATTGTAGTAGTAAACACTTGTGAGGGGCAATACCTAATGATTAAGAGAAACTTTTTGTTTAGCATTAAGAACGTTAGCCCCTACAAAAATCCCAGTATTTTCTCTCGAACTTTCAGCTTCCCCAAGAAACAATAGGAACCAATAGTAGTTTCTAGAACCCATCATTTTTGATATAAATAGCCGGTTGGTGGCGAGGCGAATTAATGAATTGTGAACTGCGATAAAGAAAAGTACTCTGTGTTTGCAAAGTTATAATTGAAAGTGTTGAATAAATAAGTTTGTGAGTGATTTGAATAAAGTGAATTTGTGTTTTATTTAAAAAGTGAATAAGTTTTAATTGTCGGACCAAGCCGAATATTACACTATTTTAATATTCGCTTTTAAAAAAATAATCAGCAAGTGTCTTAAGTGTCAGTTCAACTCAGTCAAATAAAATATGAATTTTAACGTCTTTCGATTGCATTTCAAGGTTCAGTTTCGTAAAAAAATGGTAAGAAGAAATCTAAAAATTCTAAATATAAAACCGTTGTTGGTTTTCCAAGAACCCCGTATATTTTTCACATTAAATTTTGTTAATAGAATCTTCCAGATAACTTTCCAAAAAATACAACACTAAAGCTTGGTATTACTCAATAAGTCTTTTGATAACCATTTGCAGGGACAACCATTGTGTTTGCGATATGGCTTAACGTTGCAAAAGGCTTGAAATTCCTTAAAACCATGTTGTCTTTTGGCACTGCAATTGAAATGCGAGAAGATTTCGCGACAACAAATTTCTATTACGTTAGGCAGGAATTTCAAGGCGTTGTTTGCCACGAGAATGAACGAATGGCACACACACCGCATGATGAACAAATTTGGAATGACATCTTTGAAAATTTTCGAGACAGAATTTTGTTTTCCCACCATAACACTGGCACGTCCGAAGCAAATGCTACTAAATTTTTTTCAAATGGAATATTGTATTGTGCATTTAAAACAAAATGTTTTGTTTTCATTAAAGTTTCAAGCTGTTTTCCCCTTTTTTGGATTTTTTCCCCTTACTTATCCCCGTCCCCTTTTTTCCCCTTTAGCTGAAAAAAATCGGCAAGAATGGTGATTTTCCCCTCAACCTGGGAACACTGGCTGCAAATTGAATTGGTACTGATTCAGTACCAACTACTGATTTGAAACTATTTGTTGTTTCATGTTTCCCTCTTATTTGTTTGTGCATAATTTCTTAAAACCGTTTTGTTATCTACCTATACGTGCCTAAAAAGAAAGAAGTAGTGTAACTGTGCTTGTTTCACTATTCCGTTATTTTGATTGCATTTTTAGTGTTGCGTCGTGAATTAAAGTCGTGGTTTTTTCAAAGCATAAAAATAGAATGTCGTTTAGTGTGGTGAAACTTAAAAAATCTATTAGTAAAAAATCAATAATTGAAGTGGTCCCAAGAAATGGATTTTGGGTTCTTACGTGTTTTGGCCTCCAAATCACTGGGTCACTTTATCCAAGGATGGTGAATCTGTCCCAGATGTCGCCAAATGGAAGCCTATATCATGCAAGACAATTAAGGAAGAGTTGTCCTATGAACAAGCAGAAAAGTATGCCGACAATCTTAAATATGTATCGGATTCCGAAGAAAACATGCCCGGGTCAACGAGAAAGACACCGGGAACAAAAAAAAACTTGAGTTTACATCATTTAAACTCAACCTTTTACCCTCCACCGCCACAAGCAACAAAACACAAAAACAACAGGCATGTCTACATTAATGCATACAAAAAAAATTATAAATAATAGTAATTTTATTAAAGGTTTCAGTTGTCCATCCGAGTATGCCATCTCAGAGCGAGACAAATCTTTTTGAAGAATGTTGCAGTAGCTCTCCAAAAATATTGACCCAAGAATATGAAAATTCAATTCCGCCAACTCCAAGCTCCTTTGATGCTGCAGCGGTGATGCAGTCAATTGAAAATTTGGACACCAAAATCGACGTCAAATTCAATTGCTTGCAAAATGAGCAAATTATTTTAAACAATTCAATTAATAAATGCATGGATGTGCTCCTGAATATGGAAAAAAAAATTTATTTTTTAGTCGCAAAACAAAAATTTTGCTCAAATATTTGTTTTAGGTCTTTAAAACCTTTTAGTTATCTAAATGCAACTGAGTTTGTTTTCAGAAACTTATGTGTTATCTTTTTGCTGCACACATATTTTACTGGTTTTTAAAAACTTGTTAGTTATCTATTTGCAACTAAGTTGGTTTTCAAAAATGTATATGCTAATCTATTGCTATTCACATAATTTACTTGTTTTTCAAAACCTGTAAGTAATCTGCATGCTACTAAGATGGTTTTGTAAAACTTATGGGTTACTCCTTTGTTATTGACATAATTTCCTGGTTTTTCAAAACCTGTTAGTTATCTATTTGCAACTAAGTTGGTTTTGAAAAACTTATGTGTTACCTTTTTGTTACACTTTTTTTCCTGATATTTTTCAAAACCTCTTAGTTACCTTCATGCAACCGAATTGGTTTTGAAAAACTTGTTTGTCACCTTAATGTTACTATTTTAGTTACATTATTATAACAAAACGCAAATCTGTGCCACTTGGGAAATATAACATGATGGCCAAAAACTATTTTTCTATTCTGTGGGTCCCAAAGTTTGTATCCATTATGACAATATCCCACAAAGAAACACTTTATAGATCTTGAGTCAAATTTAGAATTCGGTAGTGGTTTAGGAACTTTTTAGTATGCAACACAACCGAAAATCCTGAGTTTGTTATATTTTATCTTTTCTCCATACCATAGCTCAGCTGGAATTTTGTTCTCAAGTGCTGACGTTGGGCTTCTATTTATTAAATATACTGCAGTTTGTATTGCTTCGGACCATATTGTTCTGTCTAATTTGCAATTAAGCATCATACATCGTGCTTTATTGAGAATGGTCCTATTCATTCTCTCGGCCACTCGGTTCTGTTGTGGTGTATATCTGATAGAGAATTCAATTTGTATGCCCTTTTCTTCAAAATGTTCTCTTATTTCTTTTGAGATATAGCTATTCTCTACCATTATCACATCCGAAACGACTTAACTTTAAATTGAAATGTGCAGTTGCCATGGCTTCATAAATTTTAAAAAATTTTAAAACTTCTGATTTTGAGTGTAAAGGATAGCTAACAGTTAAATGAGTAAAGTCATCAATGAATGTAACTATATATCTCTTGAAGTCATAAGAAGTGGGATAGATAGGTCCAACAATGTCGCTATACACAAGTTGTAATGGTCGTGATGTTTTTTCTCTTCTTTGATTGTGTGGCAAGCTTACTTGTTTGCCTTGAATACATATTTCGCATGATGGTTCTTTTGGAAAACCAGAACTTATTATGATGTCATCAGAATATTTTTCAAGTTTCTTAACATCTTCAATATTAAGATGACCAAGTCTCTTATGCCATTTTTCATATAAATTTCCCTTTATGCTAAGAAACACTGACGGTTGTTTTCTGAAACGTATGTGATACAAGCCCGTTGGACTTCTTTTTGCTACAGCTATCGTTCGATTGTTCTTGCAGATTTGTCCGCATCCATTTTCAAACTCGATACAAAAACCATTCATTTCTAATTTCCGTACTGAGAGCAAATTATGTTCTAAATTTGAAACTGAGAGAACATTATTAATTTTGATTATGTTTTCCTTGTCATTGACATAACATAAAAGTTCAAAATCTCCAACCTTTTCTGCAACAAGAAAACTTCCAGATTTTGCAACTTTAATTTTCATTGGTTCTTCTAATTGCTTACAGTTTGACAATGGTATATTACTACTCATCAAATGCTCCGAGGCACCAGAGTCTAGAAAAAAATCAATATCGTTGTCAGAATTTCTCCCATAAAAGCTGTAAAACAAAAGCAATTCGAATTTTGTTGCTCATCTTCTTCAACTGCTGTATTTGCACAATGTTGATGTTTGAACTTCAGATCAAATGCTCTTTTTCTGCATACTGCAAATTTATGACCAATTTTTCCGCAGTAATTACATTTAAATGGGAAACGATTAGAGGTTTCATTTGTTGTTTTTAATGAGTTAGAAACAAAAGCAGTTGATGGTGCAGAATCTTCTTCAGAAAATTTTCTTTGATCTATGTGCTTTTTTTCTTCATCTTGTAACCGATTTTTAACTTCCCAGAGGAAGTTATTGTAATGGGGCTGATTTTGCGAATCTCCAATTTTTGCATTTCTCCATGTTTTAAGGTCACCAGAATCCGAATCCACCGTTTTTAGAGTGATGTCTGTGTGTGTGTATGTGTGTTCGTATGTGCGTATGTGCGTATGTACAGACGTGCGTTACGTTTTTTCAGCTCGGTTATCTCATATTGTCATAAAATTGATCTCATTCGACGCGGTATTGTGTTGTCAAGAGTTGATTAGGTTTTGAGCGAAATCCGCTTAGCGGTTTTTTAATGGCAATCAAAAATCTAAGACGACCCTAGTATAATGAAAATTATGATAATTTCTGCAATAATTTCAACAATAGTGCAAAAAATCTTATTTATCAATTTAATCAATGACTCAATGAAAAAAAAACAATATTCAGGAGTATCATAAGCTACATTTTATTACTAACTGACCCACCAAACGCTGCTTTGCCATGCCATATTAATTTTCGGAAATACTAATCCGATTAAAAAAAAATTGCTTCACTAAAAGAAAACTACAATATTCAGGAGCAATGTAGGCTGTGCAAAGTAGTTGTGCATGAGTCCACGAGTTTGTACGACCAACTTTTGACAGATGGCGCCACTCTTATTCAATAAACTTAATGTATTTCCTAAAATCATCAGTTTTATGGAATTTGACTTTGAACCAACGTGCGTGTACGATGCATCGGCTGAAAATTTTCCAAAATAACTAATGCTTTTACGTATTTTTCTACTCTGGGAAGTTAGTCGTGTGGACTCCATGGGTCGCACTCATATTTTTTACGAACGAAATTGTAAGATTTTCAGCTGAACGCGTTTCAATTGCAGTAACAACTTGATTATATTCTGTAGGCATTGTTAAAAGTAAATGGCACACAATGTCTAACTCTTCAAGCTTTGCTCCAGTCGATCTAAGATCTCGCATAAGTTTGTAAAAATTTAAAAAATGGGTAGAGATATTATTTTTCTTAGGATCAAATTTCATGGTTAAGAGTGCTTTTCGTATCAGTAATTGACTTGCAATTCCCTTGCGTTGGAAAGTGTTGCAAAGAGAGGTCCATATATCAAAAGCAGACTCTTTTTCCTTTGCATATCCTAAATGACTATCAGCAATTTTTTCAATTATTTGCGATTTACATTTTCTATCGTTTTTCCTATGTTGAAGGAGTTCTTTCTCCTTTTGAACGTTTATTTCAACTGGATCATTTCTCTCAAACCTGACTTTCACATGATATGGTTCTTTGATATAATTCAAAAGATTAAGTTCATCCAGCAAAATTTCAAGACGGAACTTCCAATTATCAAAATCTTCTCCATTGAAAAGAGGAATCTTGTATTTTTTGATTTCGTCATTCATTTTCAAATCTTGATTTCAAATATCTGTACAAAAAAAAAAAATTCAATGAGCCTGCAATTCGGTACTATTTATCAAAAAGTTTTAATGTTTGGGTTCTGGGCCCATAACCTGTTAAAATTGGTTACCGAACTGGTTGAACAATTTATTTATAATAAATGAAATGATTGAGAAAAAGTAAACATAAAAATAAGGAATTAAATGATTCAAACAAATTTAAGTTAACAAGTGAAATTATTATAAACAGTAAATTAAGTTGATATTTCAATAATAATAAAATAAATAAATTGCTGAACGCGAAATTCAACGAGATCAAGTTAGTTTTCGACAGACAGAATGCGCGTCTTAACGCTCTCCAGACTTAATCGCTACTAGATTAAAATAGGTTCTTGTAGTCGTAGTATAATCTGAATTAATCTCAAGTAAGTATTTTCAAATTAATCGTATATTGCTTCGTGCAAAGCTAACTGATGGTTATAATGTAAAATGATTATTTAAGTACCAGAAGTCCATATTTTGCCTTTCATAATATTCTCGTAATGTATTATCACTTCACTGATTCTGTTTAATCTTTGTCTACACACTCATTTTAAGGTGATAAAAATTTCGATCACTAGAATTTATTGGTATTGAATCATTATGTTGAGGATCAGCCTGGAACAGGCGACACGCGTTGAGCTGATAAAGCATTTTTGTTTTTGTTCAAATTTGTCTCAAGCAAGTTTGATTGATATGAAACACTCGATTGAATTTCACGAACAAAGCGTTGAAAATGGACAAATTGAATTTGTAACATCTTCATCGAGGGTGGCAAATCGAATGTCTGAAAATTTCCATTGTAAAGATGAGTGAGGTCCATACAGTGAAAATACAGTAAACAAGGAGTAATGTCGACTCGCCGGCAATTTTGCTTATCACTCTGAAGACAGATTCTTACAAGAAAAAAAAAAATCCAATCTGTTATTTACATGAATTCAAACGTCAGTTATCGTCCAAAAATAGGAAAGCAAATAACACATTGGCTGCCGCAGTTCTTATGGTCTGCTTTTAAGCAAGTTTCTTGGTTCAAATATAAAGGGTGTTTTTTTTTTTGTTGAGGTATAGAACTTTAAATTGCAATAAAAGAACGATGGAATATTCCATTGACATGATTCTTTATTTATTCGAAAGATAATCTTGTGGCATTACATTTTAAATATGATTTCTGACATATGACTGCCACGGCTAGCTCGGAAGCTCGGATGTAGTCCAATCTGGATGTCCAATTTTCGATGACTTTTTCTAACATTTGTTGAATTTGCGAATGTTGTCTTTCAAATGGTCAAGCGTTTGTGGCTTATCCGCATAGACCAATGATTTTACATAACCCCACAGAAAAAAAATTTAGCGCGGTGTTAAATCACAAGATCTTGGAGCCCAATTCACAGGTCCAAAACGTGAAATTAGGTGGTTACCAAACGTGTCTTTCAATAAATCGATTGTGCCACGAGCTATGTGACATGTTGCGCCGTCTTGTTGGAACCACAGGTCCAGGAAATCATGATTGTTCAATTCAGGAATGAAAAAGTTAGTAATCATGGCTCTATACCGATCACAATTGACTGTAACTGTGGCCATCATCGTTTTTGAAGAAGTACGGACCAATGATTCCACCAGCCCATAAAACGCACCAAACAGTCAGTTTTTCTGGATGTAACGGTGTTTCGACATACACTTGAGGATTAGTTTCATTGCAAATGCGGCAGTTTTGTTTGTTTACGTAGCCATTCAACCAGAAGTGCGCTTCATCGCTAAACTAAATTCGCTTATGAAAAACGGGAACAACGGCCATCTCGTTTTGGGCCCATTCGACGAATCTACGCCTTGCATGATGATCGTTTGGCTTCAATTTTTGCACGAGTTGGAATTTGTAAGCACGCAAACCAAGACCCTTCCAATTCCTGTGCTCGATGGCGGATGGACTCATTCGGGTCTTTCTCAATGCTTACGATCTACAGTAGATAGCTTCTTCTGTACACACCGTACGGCGTCTCTGGGGATGCGAGTTAACATTTAGAGTAAACGTGGTGCGAAAACGTTCCATGGTTAATCGAATTAACTGCTCTGATGGACGATTTTGTCGACGATAAAATGGACGTAGTGCTAGTGCACGATACGTATTCCGCACAGAACCATTAATTTCGAAATAAAATTGCACAATTTGCAAGCGTTGTTTAGGCGTGAGTCTATTCATGATGAATTGCCAAACCAAACTAAAAATAAATCACTTGACAGCTGTTAAAAAGGTCGTCGTATTGAAAAGTAATGCCAACTTAAAGTTCTATTTCTATACCTCGAAAAAAACACCCTTTTCAAAGTACATTGTGAGCATTATTCAGTGGTTTGAAATAAGCTTCACGTAAACGTTGGTCAAAAACAATTCATACATTTAAATGATTATCTTAGCTTCACAAATATTAAGGTTAGTCCTATTGGCTTAGGTTCAAGCAAATGAGTTGTTACGTATATCTAGTTTCTTAAATCAAATGTTCACTGTGGCGTATGTGTGCTTTTTTCTCGTTTTGCATCACATGTGTGGTATTCATGTTCCGAGTGAATCTCAGCTTTGGTCTTACATTTTATATCATTAGGAAATCAGTTTTATTTATAATGTTTAAAATCGGAAATATCGTCTGCTGTCGCACAGCATGTAGCAACGTGATGCGTTTGGAATTCCGTACGAACTTCATGCAGATGAATTCTATATCCCTGTGATATTCGAAAAGTAGAAAGGAAGTTCGAAACTTGATACGTGGGCGGAAGCATTTAATCAGAAATTATTTATTAGCCTTAACAAACCCATCCCGCGTTTATGTTTTCACTTGACTCGTAGCTTCCAATCGCATAAAAAACACAAACTGGTGACTATTTTGATAGCTTTTCAGAGAAAATCTCTATATTATAGTGAATAGTGTATTCAAAGTAAATCTTGGCATGTAAGTAAATCTCTTGTTCGCGTACGATTCCTCGCATTTTATTTCAATCGTTTTGCGTACCAGACGAGGAATGTAATGACTTATGATGTATGTTAGATTTTTATTTGAATGTACTACGAAATCTCATGAAAACATGGGTTATCTTAGCCAAAATATAAGTTTTCGACAACCACAGATAAAAGTTATTCGTATCAAAGAAATAAATAAATACATATTTAACAAAAAATAATATTGTTCGATTGTAAAATTTCTTTTCCAAAACATTTCTTTGAGTCATTTGACATCGATTTATGTTGTATTTGCATTTAAAAACCATTATTTTTATTCTGATCGATATAACAGGCATCTTATAAAGGCTTCTAATTACAATTTAAAATTTTGGAGTAGAGTTCTATTGAATTTTTAAATTGAAATAATTAAAACGCTTCACTTAAAAAAAAAATTAATCGAGGAAGGCTTTAGGCTACTTAACATTAAGCTGTGACCAATAGTAGCAAAGATTCTGTGGAAAATGTGGAAAAAACGGCAAAACATATTAATTTTTCTGCGTTTTAACGCGCTTATCTCAGAAACTGCTTGATCAAATTGAATTGTTGAATGGTCCATTTATCAAAGAAGGCTTGAAGCTATATAACATTAAGCTGCGACCGATAGGAGCGAAGAATCTGTGGAAAATGTGGAAAAAATGGCAAAAAATATTAATTTGTCTGCGTTTTAACGCGCTTATGCCAGGAACTGCTCAGTCAAATTGAACAATTCTTTTTGTGTCGAATTATGGATTTATCGAGGAAGGCTAGAAGCTATATCATAGTACGCTGCTACCAATAGGAGCGAAACGTCAGTTAAAAATATTACAAAAACGGCAAAAAATATTCTTTTTTGAAGGCTTCTGTTGTTTGCTTGAACCCGCTGATCTCAGAAATTGAACAATTATTTTGTGTTGAATAGTTTATTTATTATAGAAGGCCTTAGGCTATATAACATTAGGCGATTCAAGCGATTCAAGGAAAAAGTGGAAAAAACGGCAAAAAAATATTAATTTTTCTTGGTATGTGTTGAACAAATTAGTGTGCAGTGTGCACTGCTCAGCACCAACTGAGGGAGAGGCGGACGAAGTCGCGGGCATCTGCTAGTTATTCGTACGTCCTTTCAATGTGAAAAATACATTTTTTTTTGCAGCGGATCGCGAATATATTTATGTTTAAGTCTTGGCTCCCAGTCACTAAAATTTTGCGGCTAAAAATCCTTATTATAATATTATCCACTTCATTTTGACATTTAAAATGTCAAAACTCCCTTGATGCATAAACGCCTCAATATCAAAAATATATAAAAATATTGTAATGTATTCAATGAAACTATCATTTACAACTTCATCAAAATTAACATTTTGATCACCAAACCCTTTCGATAGATTGAGAATTAACATTCCATCTATTTTCAAATCAATTATATATTTCAACATTATCAATGCAGAATAAACATTATTTGCATTTTCATATCAATTTTACATTTTCAACATCAAAAACCTTTCAAACAGTGTACAATTAACATTTTTATCTTTTACATTTTCATATCAATTTTACATTTTCGAAATCGAAATCTTAAAATATTGTAGAATTAGCATTTAATTTGTATATTTACATTAAAAACTGTACAGTCAATATGAACTATTTTTGAAGAAGATTTGATATGAATTTTTGATAATGCAATGTGAATTTGCCATTGAAAAAAACTGTAAAACTAACAAGAAAAATGAAAGCTGAACCTTTTTTCCGTTAATTTCAAATTTTTGAATGAAATCTGGGTTGATATGACAAAACTATGAATTTTTTTCGGTAGCGTACCTTGGCGACAACAATAGTGGCAGCACAAAATGTGCGTACACTATGCATACTAAAGCAGTATCGTGAGTCGATGCGCATTGTGATCTATATGGTTGAAGGAGATTTCTATTTCAGTTCGCTTATATACAGATGTTGGAATCGTGTGCTTGGAATCAGGCATGGAAAATGGGATACAATTGTATCGAATTCGATACAATTAAGTTTGTCGAAGTACGAAAATACAATTGGCCTCTATTTGACACAATTTGAAAATCTGCAAAAATGAAAACAGTAGGTGCTGCAATTTCAATGTCAAGATGGACAAAAATTTATGATTGATCTGAACTCTGAATGCATTCATTTCAAATTCTTACATAAAAATAAATAGAGTAGCGCGACAGCTCTTTAAGAGCAAAGGCCTAAGTGGCTTACTCTCATCAACAATTCTCTGAGTGCGTGCGAAGAATTGAGGGGACTTACAATTAACGCCGATTCCGAACGGCAAAGTTGAGAAGCACTTTTTCTTGACAGATTGATACTCTTCGTAGTTTTGCCTGTTCTTCGCAAGAGACAGTACCCGTGAAAGATGAAATAAAAACTTTATGGACACGAGTAGGACTCGAAACCACGATGTTCTGCTTAGCCAACGCACCTAACCACTTAGCCACGGAAAAAAAATCTTACATACTATTCAGGTTTAAAAGTATTGCCTCGTGCTCTGAAAATCCAAAAAAGAAAAAAAAAGTTGTTCATTTCCAAACCAATCCTTAGCTTGAAGAAGATCTTCAAGAAAAATTTAAGAGATGTAAATATTGCAAAAAAAATATTGCAACTCATCAAAAAGCGTATATCGCAGCAAAAACGAGCCTTAAAATTGATACAGTTGCAACAAAAAAGAGTTGCAAGTTATCCGAAAATTCAAGAAGATTGGAAATTGCGCTTTCCATATTTGTTGCCGAGTATAATTTACCGTTTTCTGTCGTAGACCACCTTTCAGGCTTATTAAAGAAAAATATTGAAGATTCAAATATCCTACAATATTTCTTATTAAACCGACACAAAAGGCAAACAATTATTAAAGACATATTAGCTCCAGAAAATTCCAAAATAATTTCATCCATGGCAAATCAACAATATTTTTCATCGATTGTTGATGAGAGTACAGATTTAACAGTCTGTCAGTTTTGTTAATGAATTTTTTATTTTGTGTTACATTTTTATAATAAACGAAAACAGAAAATATTTTTTCTTATATTCTTTTCTATGAAATTGATTTTCGATACAAATGGTACCAAATGAATACAATTTAAAAAAAAAATTTGAGTAAAATTGGAAAATGTCAATTTCTTTTCTATCCCTGACGTTATGGTATCGTCTCGCCCGCAGCAAGGTCGATCAACCTGAATCCGTTATCGGAGGTGATGGTCGTGTAGGCTCTGTTATCCGATTATTCCACAAAAAAAATTTCTCAGCCCAACTATACTCATTAAAATTTTAATGTCATAGCTTAGACGTTGCTCATTATGTAGATCTTGTCCTCAATGGGGTGTGAACGCAAAAGCTTGCGTTGCTGAATTTAGTATCCTAATCTACCCATGAGGTGCTCATTCACAGAGTTGAGACTGAAACCTTTCTCCTGAATCGGATCCCAAATACAAACCCAATTCAATGTTTTCGTTCCCGGTAACAGTCACCGGAGCGTATATCACAGCGCATTTCTTGGATGGCGGTTATATCAGCCTTGTAGCAGTTTGCTTAGGTTGCCGTCAGTCTAACTTCATCGGGCTTGTCTATGTTTTCTTGACCCCGACCCCGATGCATGTCCAACGTATAGGGCAGATCTAGAGTTAGATTACACAGTTACAGTATCTTGGTTGTTATATTTAACAGTTTAAAGTTTTATTTCCGCTTGAAAAGCTATTTCAGACTTAGGTTGTTTGTTACGTTGTTTTAGAATTATTCGTGGAACTGAAAACCAAGTTAAATGGCATTGAAATACAATTAAAATAAAAGGAATGTTTGTTTTTAATTTATTTATTTAAATTATATTACATATATTTAAAGTATAGCGAAAGCATCGATAAATCCGCTGTCAGTACATGACGACAATTATTTAATCACTTTTTTATTTATTTCATTTATTTTCATTGTATAATTATACTCTGTAAGATACAATATCTTATAAACTAGAGCAAATTTCAGTATCGTAATACTATTTTACAAAAATTGTTCTTTGGATTTAAAAATGGAAATGTGATATAAAAAAAAAATTAACTATATATATTAAAGATCAACTGAAAATTTATATTAAGAACTAATCATCATCATCATCATCATCATCATCATCATCATCATCATTATCATTCTGCAAGGAATTCTCATTTATAGCCAATGGTTCTTTGGTGAACACAACATTCTCATAATTAGCTTTCAGCATTTCTTTCAGTTCTAAACTGTGCGACCAGTCTCGAGTTTCACAAATTACTTTTACCTGAAAACTTTTCATTACAAAAATGTCTCACCACCAAACTCGAAAAAAAACTCACCATAACAGCCTTAATATCCTTTAGCCACGCTCGCTCATGCATGATGTCTTTGATGGAAACTCCCAAATCAGCCAGTAGCTTACACAGCTCATGAATTCCACCAGGGCTGTCAATCAGCTGAACATTGAATTTCACTAAGCGGCCCTCTGCCGCAAGACCTCTTTCAAGACATCTTCCTAACACAGTCGTGTCGATGTTACCACCAGAAGACAAAATTACAACCCTTTCAATAAAATAAGATTATCGAAATTTCAACAGGAATTTCAGTGGTCTTACTTTTTGCCCTTCAAGTCATTTAGCTGTCCAGCTAGAATAGCCCCCAGAGCAATACCTCCGGCACCCTCAACAACGCATTTTTCCTCCTCAACTAGCCGCAAGATAGCCAAGGCTATCCATTCTTCCCTGACCACCACCATTTTGTCTATGAGAGGTTGTGTAGTGGCGAAGGAATTATAACCGACTTTGGGTACAGCCAAACCGTCAGCCAAAGTATTCTTGACTGGAATACGCACTGGTCCCGAGTGCTCCAAGGCCTTGGTGAAGCTTGGACATTTCTCAGACTCCACTCCCTGGAAAAATTATGATTCTTCAAAACAAATGGCAATCTTTAAATTTTTTGTATTCACTCACAATAATCTTGGTTTTAGGCGATAATCCTTTAACAGCTGTGGCAACGCCAGCAATCAAACCACCTCCACCAACTGGAACCACAATTGCATCGGGCTCTGGCACTTGATCCAATATCTCGAGACCAACTGTTCCTTGGCCAGCCATTATAAGCGGATGATCGTAGCCATTAATAAACATTAATTTCTCCTCTTGGGCCATTTTCAAGGCGATATTCTTAGCCTCACCCATGTCCTTGCCCTTGACTACTACTCGTGCCTTGTAGTTGCGACACTTTTGGATTTTCATAAGGGCTGCTACTGTGGGCATGACAACGGTTACTGGAATGTTAAGCTTCCAGCCATGATAGCTGAGGCCCTAGAAAAGAAGAAATTGTTTTTTATTTTGAATTTCTTGCAGTTTGGAAATTTGGCCAAAAGAGAATTGAACTAACCTGAGCATGATTGCCCAGAGATGCCGAGATCACTCCGCTCTTCTTTTGTTCGTCTGAAAGGGATAACAGAGCATTGCGAGCTCCTCTCTCCTTAAAACTGTCAAATGGAAAAGTAAGATTGGGTTAGCTGTAACTGGAAAAAGTTTGCGATAAAGATTTGATTATTTAAGATTAATTTACTCATTGCCACTCCACGCCCACTGATTGCGAATTGAATAAAATTCTTTTTTTTTTAGTGAAAAAGCTTTTCTTTAAACTTGAAGTAGTTATATCTTAACAGAATCCATTCAAAAATCACTGGTTGACCGGGATGTAGAGGACTACATACATCCGAAATTGGATTGTATCCATGCTCATTGATAGAAATATTCAAGCTAACACCACAGATAATAAATTTATACAGATGTCTCACCCTTTTTCCAAAAGCTTTAACGCATTCACTTAAGGCATTAAAAATCTATTTTCGCTCGCCTCATTGCCCATAAATGAATATTTAGGCAAGGAAAAAGCTTCAGAAAGCTCTTTGTCTGATTTTTTTCTGCAGGGAGGAGACATCTGTATAAATTAATTATCTGTGCTAACACTAGCTTTACCAGTCGCGTAAGCACCCCAGGGCCCCAAGGGCGTGTTCTGTCCCCCCTTCATTGGCTTTTAGCCATCAGTGGCGTGAAGGCTGTTGCTTACACGTCAATGTTTCCTTTACGAAAGACGAAACCATAAACAAAATAAATGTTAGCATGAACAATAAACAAAAAAGTGGCATGACGACTACGAAAAAGAGACTTACACTCTTCAATAATTCCTTGAGTGCGTGGAAGAAATTGGGGGGCCTGTATTTAATGCCGATTCCGAACGTCTGAGTTTTGCGACATGAGGTCTGTTCCAGACTTTTTGTGCACTAAATTAGGCAATCTGTCCAATTCTGAGCAGTGGGGAGAAAACTCTCTCAGAGAGGAAAAAATCTATCAAAAAGTGTCTAATTCAATAAAAAATTTACAAAATTGGATTGTTTTTTTTTCTGTCTATGTCAAATTCTCATTTGACAGAACTCATATTTCTGCCGGAAGAAATTCTTTGGGCTAAATTTGTCAGGGTGGGGAAATTTTTTACTCTCACGTGAGCGCTCTCTTCTACACAATTTTTGAAGTTGGGAACAGACTTTGACCAAAAATAACCAAATATTACTAAATTCGGCAGATTCAAACTGGGTGTGGAACGGACCTATGATTTGTATGGACGAAAGATAAGAATGAGGAAATTATAATAAATTTTTGCGGGCGACTTTGAAATTAATATTGAAGCGATGAACGAATTTCAATCAATTCAGAGAACTATCGAAGCAAAAACAATGGTTTGAGATGGTGCTTCACTACCAAAGCCAAAGTAATATGGAAGGCATATTCTTTTTGGTTGATTTAAAGCTTACAATGACAGCCTACACTCATAAAATGTCATTTGTCAATTTATTAAAACGTTCGAGTTTTCAGTCTTCAAGCGATAATTTCCACAGTGTCAAAATTTCTTGTTATGAAGTCAGATTTGGAATATTTTCACACCCACGATGATACTGATACGAAGGTTGGTCAATACTTTTGTAATCCACTAAATTTTCTTATTAATTATGTTTACACAAAAAATAATTTTTATAAAAAAAAAGAAACAATACCTTCCAGTGTATTGAAGAAAATCCTTTTTAATGTACACATCCATTCCATACTTATCCGATTGTGTTAACTTCTATAATCGAGCAAAAAAATCACATAAATTTCCGAAAATGGTTGTTAAGAAAATTTCTTACTGGACAAGGAGTTTTTTCGATTCCACCTTTGATAAGAAAAGCAGCCGATGTGACATCGTGGAAGGATATCTTCTTTGGATTTTTGGGATCGCAAAAGGGATCTGGCAGCTCCTCAGATTCCAGGCCACTTTCCATTTTTTTCTTGTTTCGATTTTGAATTTGGATAAAAAAACATCAAAAAAAATAATAAAAGTAAACATAAAAATAAGGAATATTTAAGTTAACAAGTGAAATTATTATGAACAGTAAATTAAGTTGATATTTCAATACTCCTCCTCAACTTAATAACATTTAAGAATGAACTAAAATTTAACACTAATACATCTCATTTCATCTCGAAGCTTTGTAAATTGTGGCTTTGCCAAAGGTTTTGTTAGAATGTCAGCTATTTGACTCTTCGTGTTAATATATTTTATGTTGAATAGTCGTTTTTCATATACATCCCGGACAAAATTGTACTTGACATCAATGTGCTTGAGTCGCTTATGTTCCCATTTTGAAAGTAAATGTATTACCGACTGATTGTCTTCATAAACCGTTGGAGGCTAATTAAAACTGCTTTTGATTTCTTTTAAAAGATTTTGCATCCAAAGTAATTCCGCTGTTGCTGATTCTAACGCTACATATTCGGCCTCAGTTGAAGAAAGTGAAACTGTAGTTTGTCTTTTAGTTGTCGAAGATACAACGTTTCCGAAAAGTTTAAATAAAAATCCAGAAGTAGACTTACGATCGTTTTCACTACCAAAATCAGCATCAACATAGCAATTTAAGATCTCTTGCTCTCCTCCTTTTGTGTACAGTAGTCCAAAATTAATCGTGCCTTTAATGTAGCGCAATATCTTCTTTAAACCATTCCACAGAACTTCGGTTTGCCTATATTGATATCTACTAAAAAAGCTAACAGATAAACTTAAATCCGGTCTTGTAGCAAGCATTCCAAACATTAGACAGCCAACAAGTTCACTATAAGGTTTGATGTCTGGTATAATATTTTCGTCATTGATTGAGAAAGGTGTTGTTTCTATTGGTATGTCAGTTGGATTTGAATTTTGCATTCCAAAACGTTCGAGTATTTTTGTAAAATAGACTTTTTGATTTAAATGCAAACCTTTATCAATTCTTTGCATATGTATACCCAAAAACATTTTTGGTTCTCCTAAATCTTTCATGGCACACTTTTCCTTTAGTCCGTATTTTATTCCATTAATCATGTTTTCATTGTTTCCTGCAATTAACATGATTGTCATCAACATAAAGATTCAAAAAAATGCGAATTTCATTTAGTTCTATCATATAGAGACATTTATCAAGTTCTGATCGTTTGAAGTTAATTTTTAAGAAGCATTCTCAAAGTCGTTAACCGAGCAACTCGAGCGTATGTTTCTTTATAATCATACCCTTTTCTTTGAGCATATCCTTTAACGACTAGTCTTGCTTTTTATCGATCTATGTTTCCGTTTTCATCTCTTTTTAAGCAAAAAACCCATTTACTGTCTATCAAGGTATCAAGTTTTTGTTTTTAGGAAGACTGCATAGCTCCCACGTATTATTCTCCAAAAGAGCTGACATTTTTTCATCGACAGCTTCCATCCATTTGAGTTTATCAGTTCGTGATGCTATTTCTTCATACGTTTGTGGAACATCTTCTAAAAATGTCTCTGCATGCAAAGCTAGCGAGGCATAATCTTCAAGATAACTTGGTGGGTTTACTGTAGCAGTGAACGTGCGAGCCACTGTACTTGCTACTTAGCTAATCATGAGCCCTCTAACAGCGAATCTAAGAAACAACATAATTTTGTATACTTAAATCGAGCTTTCAATTTCTAGATTAAAAAACTTTCCATCTTTCGATGCGACCACGCGCTAAAAGAAACACCTCAAGCTTTTTTCATCCTCATTAGATTTAATTTAATAAACGTATATATATATATTTCAGAGTTTAACCAGACCGATTTTCATTTTTAGTGGTTCAATCCCACAATTGGTGACCCCGACGATGCCTAACGAAAAAGTAGGAACGCCATCTTCCTCTGACACGCAAGCTAACGAATCATCATATGGTCCCACTGGAGCACCAATGCCGCCATCACAGCGTTTCGTTGTTCGACCACCTGCTTTTAATGCTGATCGTCCAGCACTCTGGTTCGCTCAACTCGAAGGCCAGTTTCATCTTGCTAATATCACCGACGAATTGACTAAGTTTTGTTTCGCTTCGTCTCATTTGGATGCTGTCGCTGCCGCTGAAGTGAAGGGCATTATTCTTCATCCACCAGGTGTAGCGCCGTATATGTTGCTAAAGAAAAGTCTAATTGATAGACTAACGTCATCGCAGGAAACGAGACTCCACCAGTTGCTGGACAAGGAGGTTTTAGGTGATCGTAAGCCATCGCAATTTTTGCGGCACCTAAAGAGTCTGGTGGATGGTGTCCCAATTAGTATTTTGAGAACGAAATGGCTGAGTAGGCTCCCAATAAGTGTCCAAACGGTTTTGGCAACTCAGCAGGATTCATCGCTTGATAAACAGGCGACACTCGCTGATCATTTGATGGAAATTTCATCCAGTCGGCTTTCGGAAATTCACGTTCCTCGTGTTCAGGATGAAATACCGCTAGAGCCACGGCTTTCACGATTGGAAGCCGTTATTAGTGAGCTGGTTAGTAGCTTTAAGGACTGCATAGAAGAGCGACCACGTGCTTCAAGGTTCCAACGGTCCCATTCTAGGTCCCGTTCACGATCCCGTTTTCCATCTTCGTCATCCAACGCCAACCGTAACGGACTTTGTTGGTACCACTCCACATGGGGTGAACAAGCGAAAAAGTGCCGTGACCCTTGCAATTTTTCCTGAAACAGTGCAGGGAGTCGCTAAAGGCGGTTCACGAATCACGACTCCGCTCCTACATCTCACCGCCTTTTCATTTCGGACAGCGCTTCTAAAATAAATTTTCTTGTGGATACTGGCGCTGATCTTTGCGTCTATCCGAGGAAATTCACCAAAGGTCGTCAAGAAGAAAGCAGCTATCGCCTTTTTGCTGCGAATCAGTCTCAAATTAAGACGTTTGGCTGCATCTTGCTCTCTCTCGACTTCATGTTGCGACGAGAATTCACATGGCGCCTCGTAGTGGCGGACATCGAAAAACCTATTATCGGCGCTGACTTTTTGGCACATTTTGGTCTGTTGCCAGATCTTAAAAATAGTCGCCTCTTAGATTCAAAAACCGGACTTTCAGTTTCAAAGCTCGACGCCTTGCTCCAGATCGACTTGCTGTTGCCAAGCAGGAATTCGAAAAGATGGTTAAACTTGGAATAGGAGAATGGAGACTGGCGACCATGCGGTGATTTCCGACAACAAAACGCCCGGACTATTCCCGATCGATATCCAGTTCGACTTCTCAGAGATTTTACTTCAAATCTTGCCGGAAAGAGTGTGTTCTCTACGATTGATCTTTTTCGCGCCTTTAATCAAATCCCTGTCTCAAGTGATGACATCTGCAAAACGGCCATTATAACGCCATTCGGGTTGTTCGAGTTCTCCTTTATGAATTTTGGCCTACGAAATGCCGCACAAACCTTTCAAAGGTTTATTGACGAGGTAACAAGGGAACTCGACTTCGTGTTTGCCTACATCGATGACATTTTGGTTGCATCAAAGGATGAGAACGAAAATCAACGCCACCTTCGCATTCTCTTTCAGCGTTTATCCGATTTTGGAGTTGTCGTCAACACTGCAAAGCGCACTTTTGGCCAAAATGAAGTTGATTTTCTCGGATATCATGTATGCGCAGCAACTTCTCAAGCTCCTTTGCACCAATGTCTACAAGGAACAAATATCAAAAGTTCCGACAAGATCAACTGGACTGATGAAAGAAGAGCTGCTTTTCTGACCTGTAAGGAAGAACTTCGGAACGCTTCAATACTGGTTTACCCGGACACAAGTTTACCATGGGCTCTTTTCACAGATGCTTCATTGAATGCTGTGGGCGCCGTTCTCCAACAGCGTCGAGGTGCCGTTTGGGAGCCCCTTGCATTTTACAGCCAAAAATTACAACCATCCCTGAGTAAACGAAGTCCCTACGATTTGGAGTTGCATGCAATCTATGCAGCAGTACGGAAATTTCGCCACTTAATTGAAGGACGTCACGTAACTATTTATACAGATCACAAGCCCCTTCTTCAAGTTTTCTCACAGAACCTGGACAGAGCAACGCCATGGCAGTTTCGGCGCCTGGACTTCATCAGCCAATTCTCCACCGATATCCAACACGTAGCTGGCAAAGAGAATGTTGTCGCCGACGCCTTGTCACGCGTTGAAGTAATCTCCACCGTCGTATCACCGACCGACCTCGCCCGTGCTCAAGCCACAGATAGTGAACTACAACAGCGACTCCGAAATCCACCTCAAGATGCCTTGCACCTCCAGCCTGTGAATTGTGACGTAAACGGCTCATCACCTCGCCCTTTTGTACCGCTTGAACTTCGCTATAAAATATTTTTATCGCTTCACACCCACCCGGGAGCAAATGCATCGGTCAAATTAGTCTCGCAGCGTTACGTTTGGCCCGGAATACGGAAAGATTGTCGAAGCTGGTCCCGCGCTTGTTTGGCTTGTCAACGAAACAAGATTTCGCGTCACGTTATGTCACCTGTAAACGACTTTCCATCCGGACATACCCGCAGATTTGAACACATACACGTCGACATAATCGGACCCTATGTGCCATCGAGAGGATATCGTTTTTGCCTAACAATCATCGACAGATTTTCCCGATTTCCCGAAGCATTCCCCTTGGAAGACACTGGAGCTGAGTGCGTTGCTCGAAAGTTATTTACTGGTTGGATATGCCGTTATGGTGTGCCACTGCGGATAACCACCGACCAGGGATCTCAATTTGAAAGTCAGCTGTTCAACTCCCACAGTCACCTTCTCGGCAGCAAACATATTCACACAACTACATTCCACCCCCAGTCGAATGGAATGGTGGAACGTTTACATCGACAATTGAAGACTGCGATTCGCTGCCACGAAAGCTCTTCCTGGGTCGACACACTGCCTATTGTGCTGCTCGGTATCCGCACGGCGTGGAAGGATGACCTTGAAGCAACTCCAGCTGACATCGTTTTTGGAGAGCCGCTGAGATTGCCTGGTGAGTTTCTTGTACCAACTACTAATCATCAACTTTCGCCTAAGGACTTTGCTGAACAATTGAGGAATCACTTCGCAAACCTATCACCAACACCTGGTTCACGTCATGGCCAACGAAAAGTGTTTGTTTTCAAGGACCTCGCAACTTGTTCACATGTTCTGGTACGACATGATGCTTCGCACAGTGCATTTTCTCCACCATACCATGGCCCTTACCGAGTTATTTCGCGACACGAAAAATATTTCGTCCTTGACATCAACAGCCAATCAACAACCATATCCATTGACCGATAGAAACCTGTTTTCATATTAAGCAGTTCAACGGCAAACAACAACACCAGCAGCAACAACATCACTCCAAGCCAAATCAATTTCTCGCCAAGCTCAGAATCATCCCAACCAGGCTCATTTGGATACTCATCGCCATCATATCGTCCAAGTACCGACAGCGAATTACCAACTATGCCAACATCAACACCTGTGAGACGCGTTCGATTCAATATTCCAAGCTGAGTAACAATATTTTTCTCGCCGTGGGGGAGTATTGTAGCAGTGAACGTGCGAGCCACTGTACTTGCTACTTAGCTAATCATGAGCCCTCTAACATCGAATCTAAGAAACAACATAATTTTGTATACTTAAATCGAGCTTTCAATTTCTATATTAAGAAACTTTCCATCATTCGATACGACCACGCGCTAAAAGAAACACCTCAAGCTTTTGTCATCCTCATTAGATTTAATTTAATAAACTTATATCAAGGGGCACGGTAGTGCCCAGCCAAGTTCTCTAGCAACTTTGGCACTACACCCTTATTTACAGGAAACAACTCAGGGCATTTTCCATACCCCTCTAACTTCTATACCAAAGAAGCCAAAAGTTTCAAACTCACATTATTTGTTAAGCTAGTCAGGAAGAAGCAACTCAGTAAATTTCAGATATTTAGCATAACTAGTTTCTAAGATACAATGTTCCAAAAATCACGAAAACCGTAACTGACTGACTCACTGACTTACTCACTGACAGATCATCAAAATTATGAAGCACTTCCCGTTGCCCTAGAAACTTGAAATTCAGCACAGTGGTAGGTCATGTAGTACATACAAAGGAAAAAATCGAAAATTTGAAAATTTTCAATCAGGGGGCGTGGTAGCCGCCTACTTTTACATTATTAGTTTAAATTATATGGAGCACTTTGGAGTATAGTAGAATCAAGAAATTTGGCACAGTGATATGTCATGAAATATATACAAAGGAAAAAATCGAAAATTTGAAATTTTTCAGTCAGGGGGCGTGGTAGCCGCCTACTTTTACATTATTAATTTAAATTATATGGAGCACTTTGGAGTGCAGTAGAATCAAGAAATATCGCACAGTGATAGGTCATGAAGTACATACAAAGGAAAAAATCAAAAATTTGAAATTTTTTAGTCAGGGGGCGTGGTAGCCGCCTACTTTTACATTATTAATTTAAATTATATGGAGCACTTTGGAGTGCAGTAGAATCAAGAAATTTAGCACAGTGATAGGTAATGAAGTACATATAAAGGAAAAAATCGAAAATTTGAAAGTTTTTAGTCAGGGGGCGTGGTAGCCACCTACTTTTACATTATTAATTTAAATTATATGGAGCACTTTGGAGTGCAGTAGAATCAAGAAATTTAGCACAGTGATAGGTAATGAATAAATTAATGATTTGATCTATTTTCGATTATTAATGCTTCGAAGAATATAACGACCCTGATGAAGTGATGAAGAATTCATTCAAGCGACGACGACAACGAGAAAAATAATTTTCGGCGAAATGTGAAGACCTTGATTTCAATGTATACTTAATTTTATTCTTACGTTTGATGTTTTCTGCTTGGTGGTTACAATCAAAAGAGAAAGATTTCGAGATCTTACTTCGTGAAATGGCAATAGGCAAAATTAACGAACAGGTGCAAAAGAGAGATTAAAAACATTACTAGAGCTTTACATGTTACAATTTTAGCGTAGATGATTCACAATAATAATTATAGCATAAATAAACATAGATAATGATTATATGATTTAAGTAAACGTAAATATAAATATAAATATAAATATAAATATAAATATAAATATAAATATAAATATAAATATAAATATAAATATAAATATAAATATAAATATAAATATAAATATAAATATAACAAAAATAGGTTAATCAAAACAATAACTTATAAAAACGACTGAACATTCAGCCCCCCCTGAAAGATTCCGATCTTTCAGAAACAGGAAGAGGGGCAATCTTCACAATTGGACGAGTATATTCTCCATAAAAAAAAAAAAAAAAAAATAAAAAAAAAAAACAGGGGGGGCTGAATGTTTCACAGGGTCTTCCGGATTCTTACGCCAGATTATTCTTTGATAATCACAATCTTCAGGTGAAACTAGTATTTGCCTGTACATCTTTTCTATATCACCTGATATAGTATATACGTGACGTCTAAAACGAAGACAAATGGAAAATATATCCCGTTGAATGGTTGGACCAACAAGGAGCGAATCATTCAAAGATATGCAATTGTTTGTTTTTGCCGATCCATCAAAAACAACTCTGACTTTGGTTGTGCTACTTTCATCTTTGAAAACCGCATGATGAGGTAAATAGAATGATTTGAAAAACGGTCGATATATTTCATTAGCAGGAATTTCTTTCATATGACCCAAAGATAAGTACTCATCCATAAACTTCTGATATTCCTTCTTCATTAAAGGATCTGACAAACACCTTCGTTCGATTGAATGAAGGCGACGTAGTGCAATTGCAAATGAATTGCCAAAATTCACGTTACCATTCAGTTTAAATGGTAATTTGACCACGTAGCGACCATCAGCAAGTCTCTTATGTGTTCTTGCAAACATCTCTTCAGCACGATGATCATCGGTAGAACTTGTAGGTTCAGTGGTAATTTCCTCCAGACGCCAAAATCTCTCAAGGTCAAATTCTTGAGAGTGGTCTAGTTTCGTACAAAAACATGCAAAATTGTTTTGATTATGTGTTGATGGCTTTGCAGTTCTTCCTGCAATGACACATCCGAATATTGTTGGAATGAAGTTAGGAGCACCATTTATTCCGTCAACAGCTGGTCCAGTTAGGATATTGAACACCTTATCTGCCCCGATCAAAATATCGATCGAACTAGGCTTGTTGAAATAAGGATCTGCTAGCTCAATCGACACAAGTTTTTCAAAATCAATGTTGTCGATAGAAGATTCTGGCAGTAATGACGTCAACTTTGAAAGAACGTGACATTCAACATCTACAAAGTTCGTACTATAACGAGACATAAGTCTGAGTGTCACAACTCCATTTGTAACGCCCGCTGTCTTTGAACCTACTCCAAGTACCGGTATGCGCGACTGACTGCGTCGGATTCCTAAGCGTTGAACTGTTTGTTCAGTAATGAACGACACCTGTGAGCCAGTATCCAATAGAACACGCACATTATGGAACAATTTTTCCTTGTCCTGAGTTCGGACAACAGCAGTAGGAAGAATTGTTTGATAGTTGCAAATAGGCCCCGATAAGTGATGACTTACAACAGGCGGTGAACTGGGTTTCGAAGAAGACGAGGTGCTTGGCGTGGCGGTATCTGAAGCTGTGTGCTTTGGCTGTCCTTGAACTAAGTTTGAACTAACTGAAGGAGAATTAACAACTACCTCCGGATGAACTAACGTATGATGTCGAGAATTACACTGCTTGCAACGACTATTTGTAAAGCATCTGTTGGCGGAATGTCCCATTCGTAAACAGTTAAAACATAACGAATTCTCCCTAGCATAAGCTCGACGAGCATTCACATCAAGATTGAGGAATTTTTTACAATTTGAAAGACTATGATTGCCTTTACATTCTATACACACTTGTATCGACTCAGCAACATGAGTTCGTATAGGTCCTTGAATCGTAGATCGAGACTTAGAATTTCGTGTTGGAGTGGAACACGATTCCAAACAAGCACAACGATTTTGTAAGAAGTCGAGTAATTCCTGTATTGTTGTGCCTTCCCTTGACCCAAGATTTTCCGCCCAAGCTTGCTTCGTATCTGGATCAAGTTTCTGAACTAACAAATATATCAACCAAGGATCACGACTATTTGTATTTAGGGCATTCAAGCCTCGAATCACTTCGTCAGCACCATCTGTGATTTTCCTTAATTGAGCAACATTGGTAGAATTTATCGATGGTAAAGAAACGTATGAATGAATGAACGCTTGAATAATTAGCTGAGACCTGTCAAAACGTTTCTCCAACCTATCCCACGCTTCAAAGTAATTTGCATCTGTAAGCTTCATATGACTTACTAAGTCTGCGGCTGTTTTAGCCAAAAAACTTTTCAAGTAGTGAAATTTCTGAGATGGCGTGAGCGCGTGGTTTTGATCAACCGAGCTAAGAAACATGTCCTTGAAAGCAGGCCAATCTTCATAATTTCCCGAGAATGTTGAAATTACTATTTTCGGGAGGTTAATTGCTGACTTGTTGGGTGATGAGTTTAATTTTTCCAAAAATGCGGCTTGTTGGTCTACCAGCTTGTCTGCGGTCGTCGTCTCTTTAGCAGGTTCCGACGCTTGTTGTACTTTTATGAAGCTCGAGAAAACGGCGTGCGCGACAAAGTATTTATTTTCATATTCGTCGAACTCCGGTTCTGGATCTACGAAGTCATCTTGGTCAATAAATAAATATAGTTCATCTTGAAGAGATGTGAAAGCAGACCAAGCTTCTTCCAATTTTTGTAACCTAATCTTCAACATTTCCAATGAAGTATCAATGTTCACTGTTGCAGCAAAATCTGCCGCTTTTGTAATTCTTCCCTTGGCCTGACCACGCTTCGCTTTCACCACATTCATCACGACTACACGAGATTTCGATCAAATTATTAATAATTATAATTATGAGCGAATGTCTTTAAACACGTTCTGAAGACAATCCGCTATGCTTTACCGTTTCTCACACAATAAACCAGTTATTTTGCAAAATTTCGATTTAATTTCTGGCTCAATTAAATCCGGCTCGAAGGACCATGAATAAATTAATGATTTGATCTATTTTCGATTATTAATGCTTCGAAGAATATAACGACCCTGATGAAGTGATGAAGAATTCATTCAAGCGACGACGACAACGAGAAAAATAATTTTCGGCGAAATGTGAAGACCTTGATTTCAATGTATACTTAATTTTATTCTTACGTTTGATGTTTTCTGCTTGGTGGTTACAATCAAAAGAGAAAGATTTCGAGATCTTACTTCGTGAAATGGCAATAGGCAAAATTAACGAACAGGTGCAAAAGAGAGATTAAAAACATTACTAGAGCTTTACATGTTACAATTTTAGCGTAGATGATTCACAATAATAATTATAGCATAAATAAACATAGATAATGATTATATGATTTAAGTAAACGTAAATATAAATATAAATATAAATATAAATATAAATATAAATATAAATATAAATATAAATATAAATATAAATATAAATATAAATATAAATATAAATATAAATATAAATATAACAAAAATAGGTTAATCAAAACAATAACTTATAAAAACGACTGAACAGGTAATGAAGTACATATAAAGGAAAAAATCGAAAATTTGAAATTTTTTAGTCAGGGGGCGTGGTAGCCACCTACTTTTACATTATTAATTTA
The DNA here is from genome assembly GCA_943590905.1 of Sphaerophoria taeniata. Lineage (NCBI taxonomy): Eukaryota > Metazoa > Arthropoda > Insecta > Diptera > Syrphidae > Sphaerophoria > Sphaerophoria taeniata. The sequence goes on from OX016540.1 coordinate 270,981,575, forward strand.
AATTATATGGAGCTCTTTGGAGTGCAGTAGAATCAAGAAATGTAGCACAGTGATAGGTCATGAAGTACATACAAAGGAAAAAATCGAAAATTTGAAATTTTTAAGTCAGGGGGCGTGGTAGCAGCCTACTTTTAAATTATTAATTTAAATTATATGGAGCACTTTGGAGTGCAGTAGAATCAAGAAATTTGGCATACAAGTACATCGTGCAATAGAACAAATAAAATATGAAATTTATGATTTTCAACTGAGGGGGCGTGGTACCCACCCATTTAAAAATAAATTTTGTAAAATATATGGGGCACCTCTGATCATCGTAGAATATTGTAATTTGGCAAACTAGCAATTCTGCCAGTCAATATAAAGAAATAAAATTAATTTTTAGATTTTTCTGCTTATCAAAAAAAAAAAATCTTTGCAAAAAGTAATGATATCACACCAAAAACATAAATGTAAAAAAAGAGCCAAGTTCTCCCGAACAAAGATTCTGCCTAACAAATCAGCCACGAAAAGTAATGAGATCTTAAAGAACGCCAAGTTCTAAGATTCAGCAAGTACTCGTAGTTATATTGCAAATGTTTTAAGTGGACTTACATCGAATCAACTATTAGTTTTGAAAGTAACTTGTAAACTAATGTAAATTAGTTAATTTTTTTTACTTGGCAGGTTTTCTCTTAGTAACCTACTATTGAAAAAATTTGGAAAACTTGCTAAGTAAAAAAAATTTAACTAATTTACATTAGTTTACAAGTTACTTTCAAAACTAATAGTTGATTCGATGTAAGTCCACTTAAAACATTTGCAATATACCTACGAGTACTTGCTGAATCTTAGAACTTGGCGTTCTTTTAGATCTCATTACTTTTCGTGGCTGATTTGTTAGGCAGAATTTTTGTACGGGAGAACTTGGCGCTTTTTTTACATTTATGTTTTTGGTGTGATATATATTTCAGAGTTTAACCAGACCGATTTTCATTTTTACTGGTTCAATCCCACATTTACTTTCTTTTGGATCGTCGAATTGAAACTTGGCTGTCTTCAGTAAGTTGCTGTTCACTGTTTGGGGCTGTATTATTTTCGTTATTCGGTGATTTGTCTTCTTCAATTTCAAAACTTTCTGGTGGATTCCAATCATTATTATATTTTGCGTTGCTAGAACAAAGATTATTATTAAACAAAAATTTAGTCTCGTCAAATATAACATCATGGCCAAAAACTATTTTTCTATTATGTGGGTCCCAAAGTTTGTATCCATTATGACAATATCCCACAAAGAAACACTTTATAGATCTTGAATCAAATTTAGAATTCAGTAGTGGTTTAGGAACTTTTAAGTATGCAACACAACCGAAAATCCTTAGTTTGTTATATTTTATCTTTTCTCCATACCATAGCTCAGCTGGAATTTTGTTCTCAAGTGCCGACGTTGGGCTTCTATTTATTAAATATACTGCAGTTTGTATTGCTTCGGACCATATTGTTCTGTCTAATTTGCAATTAAGCATCATACATCGTGCTTTATTGAGAATGGTCCTATTCATTCTCTCGGCCACTCGGTTCTGTTGTGGTGTATATCTGATAGAGAATTCAATTTGTATGCCCTTTTCTTCAAAATGTTCTCTTATTTCTTTTGAGATATAGCTATTCTCTACCATTATCACATCCGAAACGACTTAACTTTAAATTGAAATGTGCAGTTGCCATGGCTTCATAAATTTTAAAAAATTTTAAAACTTCTGATTTTGAGTGTAAAGGATAGCTAACAGTTAAATGAGTAAAGTCATCAATGAATGTAACTATATATCTCTTGAAGTCATAAGAAGTGGGATAGATAGGTCCAACAATGTCGCTATACACAAGTTGTAATGGTCGTGATGTTTTTTCTCTTCTTTGATTGTGTGGCAAGCTTACTTGTTTGCCTTGAATACATATTTCGCATGATGGTTCTTTTGGAAAACCAGAACTTATTATGATGTCATCAGAATATTTTTCAAGTTTCTTAACATCTTCAATATTAAGATGACCAAGTCTCTTATGCCATTTTTCATATAAATTTCCCTTTATGCTAAGAAACACTGACGGTTGTTTTCTGAAACGTATGTGATACAAGCCCGTTGGACTTCTTTTTGCTACAGCTATCGTTCGATTGTTCTTGCAGATTTGTCCGCATCCATTTTCAAACTCGATACAAAAACCATTCATTTCTAATTTCCGTACTGAGAGCAAATTATGTTCTAAATTTGAAACTGAGAGAACATTATTAATTTTGATTATGTTTTCCTTGTCATTGACATAACATAAAAGTTCAAAATCTCCAACCTTTTCTGCAACAAGAAAACTTCCAGATTTTGCAACTTTAATTTTCATTGGTTCTTCTAATTGCTTACAGTTTGCCAATGGTATATTACTACTCATCAAATGCTCCGAGGCACCAGAGTCTAGAAAAAAATCAATATCGTTGTCAGAATTTCTCCCATAAAAGCTGTAAAACAAAAGCAATTCGAATTTTGTTGCTCATCTTCTTCAACTGCTGTATTTGCACAATGTTGATGTTTGAACTTCAGATCAAATGCTCTTTTTCTGCATACTGCAAATTTATGACCAATTTTTCCGCAGTAATTACATTTAAATGGGAAACGATTAGAGGTTTCATTTGTTGTTTTTAATGAGTTAGAAACAAAAGCAGTTGATGGTGCAGAATCTTCTTCAGAAAATTTTCTTTGATCTATGTGCTTTTTTTCTTCATCTTGTAACCGATTTTTAACTTCCCAGAGGAAGTTATTGTAATGGGGCCGATTATGCGAATCTCCAATTTTTGCACTTCTCCACGTTTCAAGGTCACCAGAATCCGAATCCACCGTTTTTAGAGTGATGTCTGTGTGTGTGTATGTGTGTTCGTATGTGCGTATGTGCGTATGTACGGACGTGCGGTACGTTTTTTCAGCTCGGTTATCTCGCGAATCACTCATCGCACTGTCATGAAATTGATCTCATTCGACGCGGTATTGTGTTGTCAAGAGCTGATTAGATTTTGAGCGAAATCCGCTTAGCGGTTTTTTAATGGCAATCAAAAATCTAAGACGACCCTAGTATAATGAAAATTATAATAATTTCTGCAATAATTTCAGCAATAGTGCAAAAAATCTTATTTATCAATTTAATCAATGACTCAATGAAAAAAAAAACAATATTCAGGAGTATCATAAGCTACATTTTATTACTAACTGACCCACCAAACGCTGCTTTGCCATGTTAATATTAATTTTCGGAAATACTAATCCGATTAAAAAAAATTGCTTCACTAATAGAAAACTACAATATTCAGGAGCAATGAAGGCTGTGCAAAGTAGTTGTGCATGAGTCCACGAGTTTGTACGACCAACTTTTGACAGATGGCGGCACTCTTATTCAATAAACTTAATGTATTTCCTAAAATCATCAGTTTTATGGAATTTGACTTTGAACCAACGTGCGTGTACGATGCATCGGCTGAAAATTTTCCAAAATAACTAATGCTTTTACGTATTTTTCTACTCTGGGAAGTTAGTCGTTTGGACTCCATGGGTCGCACTCATATTTTTTACGAACGAAATTGTAAGATTTTCAGCTGAAAGCGTTTCAATTGCAGTAACAACTTGATTATATTCTATAGGCATTGTTAAAAGTAAATGGCACACAATGTCTAACTCTTCAAGCTTTGCTCCAGTCGATCTAAGATCTTGCATAAGTTTGTCAAAATTTAAAAAATGGGTAGAGATATTATTTTTCTTAGGATCAAATTTCATGGTTAAGAGTGCTTTTCGTATCATTAATTGACTTGCAATTCCTTTGCGTTGTGTTGTAAAGAGAGGTCCATATATCAAAAGCAGACTCTTTTTCCTTTGCATATTCTAAATGACTATCAGCAATTTTTTCAATTATTTGCGATTTACATTTTCTATCGTTTTTCCTATGTTGAAGGAGTTCTTTCTCCTTTTGAGCGTTTATTTCAACTGTATCATTTCTCTCAAACCTGACTTTCACATGATATGGTTCTTTGATATAATTCAAAAGATTAAGTTCATCCAGCAAAATTTCAAGACGGAACTTCCAATTATCAAAATCTTCTCCATTGAAAAGAGGAATCTTGTATTTTTCGATTTCGTCATTCATTTTCAAATCTTGATTTCAAATATCTGTACAAAAAAAAAAAATTCAATGAGCCTGCAATTCGGTACTATTTATCAAAAAGTTTTAATGTTTGGGTTCTGGGCCCATAACCTGTTAAAATTGGTTACCGAACTGGTTGAACAATTTATTTATAATAAATGAAATGATTGAGAAAAAGTAAACATAAAAATAAGGAATTAAATGATTCAAACAAATTTAAGTTAACAAGTGAAATTATTATAAACAGTAAATTAAGTTGATATTTCAATAATAATAAAATAAATAAATTGCTGAACGCGAAATTCAACGAGATCAAGTTAGTTTTCGACAGACAGAATGCGCGTCTTAACGCTCTCCAGACTTAATCGCTACTAGATTAAAATAGGTTCTTGTAGTCGTAGTATAATCTGAATTAATCTCAAGTAAGTATTTTCAAATTAATCGTATATTGCTTCGTGCAAAGCTAACTGATGGTTATAATGTAAAATGATTATTTAAGTACCAGAAGTCCATATTTTGCCTTTCATAATATTCTCGTAATGTATTATCACTTCACTGATTCTGTTTAATCTTTGTCTACACACTCATTTTAAGGTGATAAAAATTTCGATCACTAGAATTTATTGGTATTGAATCATTATGTTGAGGATCAGCCTGGAACAGGCGACACGCGTTGAGCTGATAAAGCATTTTTGTTTTTGTTCAAATTTGTCTCAAGCAAGTTTGATTGATATGAAACACTCGATTGAATTTCACGAACAAAGCGTTGAAAATGGACAAATTGAATTTGTAACATCTTCATCGAGGGTGGCAAATCGAATGTCTGAAAATTTCCATTGTAAAGATGAGTGAGGTCCATACAGTGAAAAACAGTAAACAAGGAGTAATGTCGACTCGCCGGCAATTTTGCTTATCACTCTGAAGACAGATTCTTACAAGAAAAAAAAATCCAATCTGTTATTTACATGAATTCAAACGTCAGTTATCGTCCAAAAATAGGAAAGCAAATAACACATTGGCTGCCAGTTCTTATGGTCTGGTTTTAAGCAAGTTTCTTGGTTCAAATATAAAGGGTGTTTTTTTTTTTTGTTGAGGTATAGAACTTTAAATTGCAATAAAAGAACGATGGAATATTCCATTGACATGATTTTTTATTTATTCGAAAGATAATCTTGTGGCATTACATTTTAAATATGATTTCTGACATATGACTGCCACAGCTAGCTCGGGAGCTCGGATGTAGTCCAATCTGGATGTCCAATTTTCGATGACTTTTTCTAACATTTGTTTCGCTGACGATAGTACCCTTAGCTTTTCATATTCGTTTCCAGACTCACATCCTTCCTCTTCGGATGTGGAACTGCAACGGCAAAATATGATAAGCTCATTAAACTCTGACTTAAACAGCATTGTACAATGGGGAATACAAAATCGCGTAGAGTTTAATGCTTCGAAAACTCAATGCTGTCTTGTATCGTCGAAGCGTGACATACCGCCCTTGCTACTATCCATGAGTGGCACTTGCATCAATGAGACCGAACATCTCGAGATTCTCGGTATGTGCATCACTGACCACCTTTTGTGGAACGAGCACATATGCGATGTCGCCAAAAATGCCGCAAAATGTTTAGGTTTCTTAAGGCGGTGCAAGAAATTTTTTTCCCCTTCTGATCTGGGTACTATCTACAAAACCTATATACGTCCTAAGCTTGAGTACAATTCTCACGTCTGGGCTGGTGCTCCAGTGACGTACTTAAGTCTTCTGGACAGTATCCAATAAAGAGCATTCAAAATGATTGGTGACAATACCATCGTTGAGTCATTTACATCTCTAGAACATCGTCGTAATGTCTCATGTCTCACCCTGTTTTACCGATACTTCAAAGGTATATGCTCTAGTGAAATAGCCAGTTGCATTCCTACCCTTAAGACATTCAACCGTTATACCCGCGCTTCCAGGAATGCCCATCAGTTCACCCTTGAGCCCAACTTCGGACGTACTGTGAAGAACAGAGAATCATTCTTTAGCCGTACTACACGAATGTGGAATTCTCTTCCACACTCTGTCTTCCCCAGTCATTGTAATGTTCAAGAATTCAAAACCAATGTTCACCGGCACCTCCTTTTACATCCCCTATCCTTTCCCTAATGCTCGCACTGTGCTCTTGGCATATAAAGGGTAATGATAAAAGCCCTTGAGTGCGTGTTTATTATTATAAAATTTTTATTATTATAAAAAAAAAAACATTTTTGGCCGTATATCGGCAAAAACACGGCGAATGTTGTCTTTCAAATGGTCAAGCGTTTGTGGCTTATCCGCATAGACCAATGATTTTACATAACCCCACAGAAAAAAATTTAGCGCGGTGTTAAATCACAAGATCTTGGAGCCCAATTCACAGGTCCAAAACGTGAAATTAGGTGGTTACCAAAAGTGTCTTTCAATAAATTGATTGTGCCACGAGCTATGTGACATGTTGCGCCGTCTTGTTGGAACCACAGCTCCTGCAAATCATGATTGTTCAATTCAGGAATGAAAAAGTTAGTAATCATGGCTCTATACCGATCAACATTGACTGTAACGTGTTGTGTGGCCATCATCGTTTTTGAAGAAGTACGGACCAATGATTCCACCAGCCCATAAAATGCACCAAACAGTCAGTTTTTCTGGATGTAACGGTGTTTCGACATACACTTGAGGATTAGTTTCACTGCAAATGCGGCAGTTTTGTTTGTTTACGTAGCCATTCAAGAGTGCGCTTCATCGCTAAACAAAATTCGCTTATGAAAAACGGGAACAACGGCCATCTCGTTTTGGGCCCATTCGACGAATCTACGCCTTGCATGATGATCGTTTGGCTTCAATTTTTGCACGAGTTGGAATTTGTAAGCACGCAAACCAAGACCCTTCCAATTCCTGTGCTCGATGGCGGATGGACTCATTCGGGTCTTCCTCAATGCTTACGATCTACAGTAGATAGCTTCTTCTGTACACACCGTACGGCGTCTCTGGGGATGCGAGTTAACATTTAGAGTAAACGTGGTGCGAAAACGTTCCATGGTTAATCGAATTAACTGCTCTGATGGACGATTTTGTCGACGATAAAATGGACGTAGTGCTAGTGCACGATACGTATTCCGCACAGAACCATTAATTTCGAAATAAAATTGCACAATTTGCAAGCGTTGTTTAGGCGTGAGTCTATTCATGATGAATTGCCAAACCAAACTAAAAATAAATCACTTGACAGCTATATGGTGCAGAAGCATGGACCCTGACAAAATCGGATGAATGTGCCTTAGGCTGTTTCGAGAGGAAAGTTCTTCGGGTCATCTTTGGCCCCGTGTGCATTGATGGGGAATGGAGAAGGAGATACAACAGCTAACTTTACGGGTTGTACAACGACGTGAACCTAGCCAGAAGAGTCAAGGTCCAGAGACTCAGATGGCTCGGTCATTTAGACCGCATGGATATCAATGCTCCGGCCCGAAAGATATGATTGTCATTGAATTTTAAATTCGAACTTCGAAACATTTTTACATTAAATCAACGTATAATTGATATGATCAACATCAATATTTTGATTTTGTAATATTATTTTAACGTTGTTTCATATCAACATTACATTGAAATTCTACAAAAAAAAAATGTAGAAACGATATGAAGTTAACGTAATATTGATAATACTTACATCACAGATAATAAATTTATACAGATACAGATGTCTCACCCTTATGGCGAGAAATGATATATGAAACTGAAAGCTACCAAAACAAAGCTTTTTCCAAAAGCTTTAACGCATTCACTTAATGCATTAAAAATCTATTTTCGCTCGCCTCATTGCCCATAAATGAATACTTAGGCAAGGAAAAAAGCTTCAAAAAGCTCCTTGTCCGCTAAGGCGGTTGTCTGTTAAGAGCAAAATATGTTTCAGTTTTTTCTGCAGGGATGAGACATCTGTGTGAATTTATTATCTGTGCTTACATGGTTTAACTATAGTACATTCACGGTTTCATTCCATTCCTTAATAAAAAGAATTCGTTTACTTTATTCTGAAAACACTTTATTACGATTCAAAAATAGGATAACAAAATTTCGTATTTCATTTAAAAATTTATACTGCTTAAAAAGATTTAAAAAAATATAATAACAAAAATGCAATAAAAACACAAAAATGCAGTTATTTAAGTAATCCAGTGTGATGAAAGTGAACATTAATGTTAAAAGCAAAGTTATGTTACATTAAGTTCACCGGTATGATTAAAAAGTACATTCAAATGACAAGGATGAAGTTGAAAAATTGTTCTATTTTAATAACGCCAACATTTAGGATAACATTTTTAATTTCAAAGTTTTGAAAGCCAAACAATATATTAACATTAGAATTAAGTTTAATTAAATACATAAGTCAGATTAAAAGGACAAGGATTTAGTAGAAAAACTGTTCTATTTCAGAAGTGCCAACATTAAGCATCAAATTTCAGAGTCAAAAACATAAAAACATTCAAATTTAGTGACCTTAAGTACACCAGTGCGATTAAAAAGGACATTTAAATTTTAAGAATTTAATTAAAAAACTATAGGTAAGTGATGTGCATTTTTTTTTTTTTTTTGGTTCTCAGAGTATTTTATTTCGTATCAAACATGTTCAATCGGGTATATAATAAAGATGAATTGATGAATCTTAAAACTTGTAATATCAAATATTTCAAATGTATTGCTCTTATGACCTACAGAATATGACTGAAAATGATTTTCAAATTTTATTATTTCAAATTTTTGTACTAACACATGAGGATGATTTAATTTGTTTAGTAATAATTTTTTAATTTCAAAAAGTTCCATAGTTTCAGATTTTATTATTGTCAAGAAATATCCGTAAATTTTAATGACGCTTTCATACTTAGGGTGAAGGATATATTTTTTCGTCATTAAGTGACTATGTTGTTTTATCGGATAACGGAGTACTAGCTCTACTAAGGTCTTGTTTTTGAACCCATTGAAGTACTTTTGAATGGCAACTGCAACTTCGCGTTTCGGTAGGAAACTATGAAAACACAATTTTATAAATAGTTTTAATGAATAGTATAAATTAAATGATGCTGGGAACATTTGTATGACAACTGGGTGTAGATCCAACAGAATTGAAATGTATAAGATATGTAAATGATTTCATAACATGGGATATGGGAGTAAGGCCCAAATTGGCAGGGGGGGTGGGCAGATATAGCATATAGAGCACATTTGTTGAAGAAGATCGAACACCGAACTGAATATAAAACTAAACTCTTTTATTCAAGCTCAAGATTCTCAACAACACTGAATATACCAATTATCTTCATTTGAGAAACATTTCAATGCTTTTGGATCTGCACTAATATTGCCCATCATCCTTTGAACTGTTTAATTGTGTAGATGATAAGGTGGCTCAAACTATTGCTACCTTCTAATTTTGATTATGTAGGTACACTAAAAGTTTTTTTGAACTGCTTTTTAAGATACATAATTTAAAAAAATTTCAAATTATTAACTTACATTTTTTGCTTTCCATGTAAAAAGTTTTTCCCTGAGCTCAGCTTTCAGGGCATTATTTTTCTTACCCGGAAAAATTACTTCCAAGTCATCGTTATTTATAAACTTTAAATTTTCATAGCTGAATCCGCAAGCTAAAAATACCAAAAAAAAAAAAACAAGCATAAAAATTACTAGATAGTTCGTCCACTCGAAAAAGAAATCACCGATCTGCAAAATAAGACTCCGAGTCAAAATGCTTTGGTTTAAACTAGAATGTATGTTTACATTTTTTTTCGTTTTTGCAGACCGGTGATTAAAATAATAAGAATAGTAGTTCGAAACTTACCAAAAAAAAGCGTCATAAGCTGAAGGTAGTTCAAATTCCTCCAATAATTTACGTAGTTGTTGTTGAGGAATATCTTCTACGTTAGGAGGAGTACAATAAACATTAGTGGGGGAATTCACAATGCCATTTGATGAATTCTGGGATCCCAACAGCTCTTCAGAAAATTCTAGGGCAACATCTTGCAACGTGTCCACATTTAGGACTTCACTTGCCGACAAATATAATATTTGTTGATCGTCCGCCATTTTTTTATTAATTATTAATTATAATATTTAATTATATCTATTATTAATTATATCAGTTGCGAGGATCTATAATTGTTTATTGTTTTTTGTGTTGCACAATGGCAAGGATATAAATTCTTATTTTTTTGCACAATGGAGTGATTATAAATGGCGAGGATATAAATGTTATATTTTGCACAATGGCGAGGATAGAAATAAATTATTGTTTAGTTATTTCAAAAAATACAAGTCACTACCAAAAATCAACCGAACCGATCACTCGAAAAGCCAAATTGAGAATGTGAAATTGAGAATGAAAATGGGGGATGTAAATCCCAAGCCTTAGAATATATGCATGTGTGAAATATTTCTGTGTATTCATATAGTTTTCACATTAAACACATCGAGCTACAATGTAGCTTAAATTTCAAATTAATGTGAAAACTACATTATTTTTGAAATTTGGCGGTTAGAACGACTTTTTACAATGGCGAATATAGTTTTTCTTCACAATGACAACTATGTACATCAATATTTTTTTTTTGTGTTTCAAAATGAAAAGGATAATTATTTTTTTGTTTGTACAATGGCGACGAAATACATACATATTAGGTGTGTTTTTTTGCACGCGTATATACGCTTAAAATGAACAGTGCACAAAAAAACGATCAAACTACCAATTTGGCATCACTAGTCAAATGTCAAAGTCAATTTGAAATTTAAATTTGAACAAGCAGCCGAAAATAACGAGAAAATAATTTATTTCTCGATATTACGAACTGAAAACACTTCGCCAGCAATCGGCCCACGAGATGCATTATCGGTAAGTCATACGAAACCAAATAAAAAACATTAAACATTTTATTTTATTTACATAAGTTCCAGCGAAGCCGCCTCTTCAGAACAACGGAGGACAAGGAAGAACACAAACGCAGCTCTCTCAAAAGCTGATGTCGACAACAATGGGTTGCATTGGATGAACCTATCTTGTTTGAAAGTCAAGACTCAAGAAACAATATGATGACGAATTCCCAATTGTGTCACGAAGCATATTCCAAAGGCATCTCGAGCAGTGGAAAAAGGAACAACGAACTTCTCTTAGTTCTGGATCTGTAAAGCTAATGAGTTCTTCATCCGAAAAGGACACTGAAGAATTATTCAAAGAATATTTTCAGGTTAAGAAGGAACGTGTCCGAAAGTCAAGAAGTAAAATGAAAAATTGAGGAAGAAGGCAAAAAGACGATTTAATTCGAACATCAAAGAATGTGCTTAGAATTATTACACACAAATAAGTACATGTTAACTAATATTAAAAACAAGATAAATATAAGTATGTATAAATGTACATCATTACAAATTTTTGTTCTCCATCTACGCTCGAAATTATGAGGACATGTAAGGCCGTGTGCGAATTCAGTTAAAAATGGGTTAAAACTTGACGTTTGGTTAAATTTTGACACTTCGCATTATTTGACTAGCTGCTGAGCAGGTTAAAATATGACAGTAGTGGTTAAATATTCATCCCTTTTTATTTTTTAACCACAATTCATCCAATTCGCACACGGCCTAAATAATAAAATTAAACGACAGTTTGCTTGGATTTTTTAGTTTTATAACTGTCAAATGGAATGAATTTCGAAATGAAGTTTTGACATATGTTGAAAATTCATCGCAAACAGTGAAAAATATACTGTTTTTATATCCGCTTATTTCATAAGCGTCGATAATTGTCGCCGCTAGCTAAGCGGATATAGGAATTTGTTTTTGTTGGATTTTGCATGTAAATATTTTTTTAAGCGTATATACGCGTGCAAAAAAACACACCTATTATGTATATGAAATAATTTTTTTTATTCTTATTTTTTTCCACAATGGCGACGATTATAATTGTTTGCTTTTAGAGTGGCACAATAGCGAGGATATAAATGTTATTTTTTGCACAATGGCGAGGATAGAAATTAATCATTATTTAGTTATTTTAAGACCACGACCCACCAGTCATATGCCACTACTATAAATCAACCGAACCAATCACTCGAGAAGCCAAACTGAGAATGAGAATGAAAATGAGGGATGTTGTAAAGGCCATAGCCAATAATATCCATGTATGTGTAAAATAATTCTGTGTATTCATATCATTTTCACATTAAACATATCAAAGCTGCATTGATTAATGATAAAACTACATTTCTTAAATGTGAAAACTACATTATTAATGTGAAAATGACATTTAAGAGTTGGTTCAAAATGTCAATTTCACATTATTACTATCTTAACTACATTTTATAATATACAAACAACATTTTTTTGGCGATAAATTTTTCTGTTCTTGTACACAGGGATATCGTTGGTAAAGCAATAGTTGCACTATTTTAAAATATTGAGAACTAAACAGAGATTTGAATCTTCATTTTATATAAATTATTAAATAAACGAATGTTTACCCTATCATTCAAAATTTAGCAAAAAGGAATAACGAATGGCCCAGCGACTCTTGTTCTGGAGCTCGTTAAAATTTTAGCCTGTGGCTATATTTTGACGTTTATCATTGCTCTAAGATAAATTCATTGCCCTTGTTGGAAACATGAGAATAAATATTTTAAGTAGTTTTATTAAGTGCTGAGAATAGAAAAAAAATGAGGAAAAAAGTTGTTTTTCACCCCTACAAAGAATAAGATATCTACAATTTAACTTGGATAAAACTTCACCAAATTTTTAACACAGTTGACACACGTACTAAGAATTAGAAATTTTGTTCAATAACAATTAATTATGCATGTTTCGTTTTCAGAATCTTGTTTCGCTACTATGTCACAAGGAATTATATAGAAAAAAAGTAGTTTTTGGTAGTTTTCAGGCTGTTGCAGCGTGGCGGCAAAATAGCAGGTATTTAAAATACTTGTTTTTTTAGAGGGTGTAAATGTGCTTAAAAGAATTGTGATGTATTTGTTGTTGTTTTGCATTGTATATTTCTATCCTTTGACAAGACCGTAGGCAGGCATCAGAATGCACGATCAACCAAACAACAACAAAAACATAACAAATCTGTGTAGCGCATTTACACCCTCAAAAAAAAAACGAGTAGGAAGTAGGTATTTAAAGTACCATGCTGTGTTTTACGAATATTTTGCTCTTCTGGCGGCGGCGGCTCACGCCGGCCGGCCGTTGTGGACTCTTGTCGCGCCAAATGATGGAAAACTATCGAGAACTATTTTTTTTCCTTAGTAGGTATTTTGTGACGCAGAATTGCGAAATCCATAAAATCAATTCTGAAAGCGAAAGGGTTATGGAAACTATACGGAAACAACAAAGAAAAAGTCCTACCTACTCTTATACCAAAAATAATAAGTTGTAGGTAGTAGAAAAAGTAGTTGAATGAAAACCAGGGGTGCCAGCACGTAACTTGATACAATCGAGCATTGTTCATCGTTTATCAACTCGGAACAAATATTTCAAGGTAGCATGAAACTTGAAACGAGTTTTTGCTTAAAATTTTCATTGTGAATCATTAAATCAAAAAATGTCAAGCATTTTCAATTGAAATTTGTAGGTAATTTTTCAAGTCAATACAAAACTGATATTTTTTGATTCTAAATGTGCGGATGATTCATCCTGGATGAAGAAGAGTCCAATGAAAAAATTAAGAGAAGATATTTTAGCGACAAAAGCAATCCCTTAGAAATGATTGATAATGGGAAATGCAGCAGAAAGAACTGCAAAAACACGGTTTAACAATAAACGTAGGTACTCATAAATGAGTCAAAATACATTTTGTTCTTTGTTTTTGCCCCGATTTAGTTTGGGTTCCATACTTTTTCCAGAAAGAAATGCTTGTTCGACAACTATTTTCTATGGAGTATAATTTTCTGTTTCAAACGTCTCAATATGACGATACCATCGAGTTCATTCGATTGAAACTAATTACGTGCTGCCACTGTTCGATTGTATCGAGTAAACTCGATTGTGCTCGTGCTGATACCCCAGCATTCAGAGAAAAAACAATACATAGGTATGTGCCTCATTAAAATCATTGAAATAGCAAAAGCAAAAATCATTCGAAAACCTAAATTTGTAGGTACCTACAGTGATAGTCACATTTGACACTTTTGTAAACCAAAGTCAAATCATTCTTTTGTGACGCTATAGCCGTGTTTTCGTGAGAATTCAGGGGTGCTAGCACGTAACTTGTTACAATCGAGCTTTGTTCATCGTCTATCAACTCGAAACAAATATTTTTAGGCAGCACGTAACTTGAAACTAGTTTTTGCTTAAAATTTTCATTGTGAATCATTAAATCAAAAAAATGTCAAACATTTTTTCATTAAAATTTGTAGGTAATTTTTCAAGTCAATACAAAAATGATATTTTTTGATGCTAAATGTGAGGATGGTTCATCCTGGATGAAGAAGAGTCCAATGCAATATTAAAGAGAAGATATTCTAGCGACAAAAGCAATCCCTTAGAAATGAGTGATAATGGGCAGAAAGAAGTGCAGAAATACGGTTTAACAATAAACATGTCATAAAATGAATAAAAATACATTTTGTTCTTTGTTTATGGCCCAATTTGGTTTGGGTTCCATATTCTTTCCTAAAAGAAATGCTTGCTCGATAACTATTTTCTGTCGAGTATTTTTTTCTGTGTCAAACGTCTATTTCAAAATTGTATGCTGTGAAATCTGACGATACAATAGAGTTTATTCGATTGAAACAAATTACGTGCTGCCACTGCTCGATTGTATCGAGTAAACTCGATTGTATCAAGTTACGTGCTGGCACCCCAGTTTATTAACCAAAAAACTCACAAAAACCATCCAAATTCATTCTAGTTGGAACACTCAACACTTGTACATTCTATAGTTTCACATTGTTGCAAAACACTCCCAGTAAGATTGTATTATGATGTATGTTAGATTTTTATTTGAATGTACTACGAAATCTCATGAAAACATGAGTTATCTTAGCCAAAATATCAGTTTTCGACAACCACAGATAAAAATTGTTCGTATCAAAGAAATAAATAAATACATATTTAACTAAAAATAATATTGTTCGATTGTAAAATTTCTTTTCCAAAACATTTCTTTGAGTCATTTGACATCGATTTATGTTGTATTTGCATTTAAAAACCATTATTTTTATCCTGATCGATATAACCGGCCCCTTATAAAGGCTTCTAATTACAATTAAAAATTTTGGAGTAGACTTCTATTGAATTTTTAAATTGAAATAACTGAAACGCTTCACTTAAACATAAAAATAAATTTAATTGTTCTATTTTTCTATTTTTTAATAAGACTTTTATATCTATGTCTATACTAATGTATAAAGCTGAAGAGTTTGTTCGTTTGAACGCGGTAATCTCAGGAACTACTGCTTCGAATGGTATAATTCTTTTTGTGTTGGATGATCCATTAATCGAGGAAGGCTTTAGGCTACTTAACATTAAGCTGTGACCAATAGTAGCGAAGAATCTGTGGAAAATGTGGAAAAAACGGCAAAACATATTCAGCCCGATTCTAAAAACCAATTCCCCGAGAGTTTGTTCCCTTCTCCCTACTCTCTTGTTACAAACAAAACATCAAAAAGTCTCCGGGAAATTATTTCCTTTTTAGATTTCCCAATCTTCGAAAAAGGGACAAAAATTCTCCGGGAAAAATAGGAGGCATTCTAAATGTCAAAAATAGGAAAATTTTTACTCGTCTCCCGTCGAATCATTCCCCGGAAATTTGTTGGAGAATTATAAACGAAAGTGGAAGTTCTTGTTGGGTGTGTCATTACTCATTTCATTAGGTTCTCATTATCATTAGAGACCAGTTGAAAAGTATTTTTCAGTTCTTCCAACTGTAAAATTGAACGCTTGCTTGCATTTTTTCGCTGAGGGATCATACCAAAGGGCAGGCTTCGGAAAAGACTTTAATGTTGGCTCATTCCATCCTTGTTTCAGTAAGGTGCTTAGTGAAGTCCTGCAAGAGCAGCTTTGTCAACAATGGATACAAATATGGCAAACAGCCGCACATAAAAGAAATATTGCGTTGGCGTTTTACATTAAACACAACTTTCCTCCACAAAACTGTAAGGCTTCTTCCTTTGGCCTGCTCTGGAACACAGAGGAGGTATACCTAGAGTCGCAACTCAAGGCATTGATATGGAATTACACAGATTCATGGACACAAGAAAGAGAGTAATATTTTTTGGACGGTGATTTAAAAAAAAAGAGACCAAGTTGCGACTCTAGGTAATACCTCCTTTATGCTCTGGAATCCGCAGGCAACATCTCCATTAAATTCTGAAATATTTGCAGCTGTGACTTATTAGGTGTTTATTACGCCTTTTTCGTTGATTTTCAGGCGGCATTTGACACGGTGAACAGAGACTCTTTAATATATAAATTATCTAATTTGGGTTTATCCACTAAATTTCTAAACCTGTACAAACTCCTTATAACTGGCACCTCTGCTGCAGTCTGGAATGGAAATTCGATGTCTGACTTTTTTAATACAACATGTGGTGTTCCTCAAGGATGTGGATTGAGTCCCATTATGTTTTCACTATTTATTGACGATGTATCCGGGTGGAGTCATTGTCGGTGATACACTTATAAAGATGCTTTTATACGCGGATGACATTGTTATTTTGGCTGATAATCCCACATCTTTACAGCTTCAAATTAATAAACTCAAAAGATTTTGTTATTTGTGGGATCTCAAAATTAACGCCACAAAGTCAAAAATAATGATTTTTGAAAGTACTCAGCGAAGAAGAGCTCCCAATGAAAAATGGTTTTTAGATCGCGAACCGTTAGAAATAGTATCTCAATACAAATACTTAGGTTTTCTAATAACGTATAACCTTGATCTACGCCCTCATGTTAAAGAAAAATGTATTGCTACCAAAACAGCAATAAATCTCATGTGGAGTAAATTCTTTTGCAATAAATATGTCGATGCTTCTGCTAAGTTTAGAGTATTTGATGCAACTATAAGAACGTGCCTTTGTTACGCAAATCAAGTTTTTGGCTATCGAAACATGGAGGAATTCGAAGTTGTTCAACGTTTCTTTTTCAAACGAATTTTCAAACTAGCTAGTTCAACTCCAACGTATGCTATCCACGTAGAAACCGGTATAGCACAAATATTCCTAGGCAATTTAAAATCAAATGCGGACTATATTGTTAAAGTTATGAATAGACCTGATACAAACCTTCACAAAAAAATAATGCAATACGCACTCCGATCTCAATTATCGCCTTTTAAAGAATGGTACGAATTGGCTAATCAGCATTGCTTTAATCTAAATCTCAATAATACACCTCTAGCCGATTGGCAAAAAGTTTTCTATAAATGCATAGTAAAGATAGATGACTCTCTTTACTTACAGTGTTTGCATAGAGCTCAAACTTCTAGCACTAGACTCATATACAAAACACTTAACCACACACTCTACAGAAGTAATTATTTTAACGAAAAATTATCTATAAAGCAAATGAGCCTTATTTTTAATGCAAGAACTGAGATGCTGAATTTAAACTATAAGCCACATAGAGTAGACCTTGATCCAAAATGTACTTTGTGCAACCGTAATGAAATTGAGGATGTGTACCACTTCTTAGCTGTTTGTCCAATGTTACAGGAAATTAGAAGGCTTTACTTTTCACAAAACATTTTAACACTTGAATATACAAAGCAACTCTTAAATGGTAATCTAGATTGGAAACCCCTATGCTCCTATATTAGTCATGCTTTAGGTTACCGTAACAGTTTTATATAGGTATTAATTACATATTTGATAATGTGATCCAATTTCTCTTTTTTTGTTGTAATTATATTTGAATGTTTGAAGATATAATTCAATTTTTTTGTTTATTTTTTTTTCAAATATTGTATTATAGAATTGAACAAAATGAACAAACAAACTACTATTTTTTAAATTTTTTAATGTATATACAATTCATAGTTTATAACTTTAACTTTTTCACTTAAAATGTAAACTCGAAATAAGTCAATTCAGGCAGACGGCAACATTTGCCATGCTTTTATTCTTAGCTATTAAAAGATTGTACATTTATCGAGGATAATAAAGAATTTATAATCTAATAATAATCTAATCTAATGTATTAGGTGTTTTAGACCTATAAAATTATTAAAATTTGAATTTATTTTCGATGCAAAATCAAAAACTTGCACTTTCGTTTATAATTCTCCAACAAATTTCGGGGGAATGATTCGACGGGAGACGAGTAAAAATTTTCCCTATTTTTTACATTTAGAATGCCTCCTATTTTTCCCGGAGAATGTTTTTCCCTTTTTCGAAGATTGGGAAATTTAAGAAGGAAATAATTTCCCGGAGACTTTTTGATGCTTTGTTTGTAATAAGAGAGCAGGGAAAAGGGAACAAACTCTCGGGAAATTGGTTTTTAGAATCGGGCTGATTCTTTTTTGAAGGCTTCTGTTGTTTGCTTGAACCCGCTGATCTCAGGAACTGCTAAATCAAATTGAACAATTATTTTGTGTTGAATATTTTATTTATTATAGAAGGCCTTAGGCTATATAACATTAGGCGATTCAAGCGAAGAATCAGTGGAAAAAGTGGAAAAAACGGCAAAAAATATATTAATTTTTCTTGATATGTGTTGAACTAATTAAAGTGCAGTGTGCACTGCTCAGCACCAACTGAGGGAGAGGCGGACGAAGTCGCGGGCATCTGCTAGTTGTTCGTACGTTCTTTCAATGTGAAAAATACATTTTTTTTTGCAGCGGATCGCGAATATATTTATGTTTAAGTCTTGGCTCCCAGTCACTAAAATTTTGCGGCTAAAAATCCTTATTATAATATTATTCACTTCATTTTGACATTAAAAATGTCAAAACTCCATTGATGCATAAACGCCTCAATATCAAAAATATATAAAAATATTGTAATGTATTCAATGAAACTTTCATTTACAAATTCATCAAAATTAACATTTTGATCACCAAAACCTTTCGATAGATTGAGAATTAACATTCCATCTATTTTCAAATCAATTATATATTTCAACATTATCAATGCAGAATAAACATTATTTGCATTTCCATATCAAATTTACATTTTCAACATCAAAAACCTTTCAAACAGTGTAGAATTAACATTTTTATCTTTTACATTTTCATATCAATTTTACATTTTCGAAATCGAAATCTTAAAATATTGTAGAATTAGCATTTAATTTGTATATTTACATTAAAAACTGTACAGTTAATATGAACTATTTTTGAAGAAAATTTGATATGATTTTTTGATAATGCAATGTGAATTTGACATTGAAAAAAAACTGTAAAACTAACAAGAAAAATGTAAGCTGAACATTTTTCAACGTTAAAAACACATTTTTTTCCGTTAATTTCAAATTTTTTGAATGAAATCTGGGTTGATATGACAAAACTATCAATTTTTTTCGTTGGCGTACCTTGGCGACAATAATAGTGGCAGCACAAAATGTGCGGACACTATGCATACAAAAGCAGTATCGTGAGTCGATGCGCATTGTGATCTATATGGTTGAAGGAGATTTCTATATTTCAGTTCGCTTATATACAGATGTTGGAATCGTGTGCTTGGAATCAGGCATGGAAGATGGGATACAATTGTATAGAATTCGATACAATTAAGTTTGTCGAAGTACGAAAATACAATTGGCCTCTATTTGACACAATTTGAAAATCTGCAAAAATGAAAATAGTAGGTGCTGCAATTTCAATGTCAAGATGGACAAAAATTTATGATTGGTCTGAACTCTGAAATCTGAATGCATTAATTTTAAATTCTAACATAAAAATAAATAGAGTAGCGCGACAGCTCTTTAAGAGCAAAGGCCTAAGTGGCTTACTCTCATCAACAATTCTCTGAGTGCGTGTGAAGAATTGAGGGGACCTACAATTTAACGCCGATTCCGAACGGCAAAGTTGAGAAGCACTTTTTCATGACAGATTGATACTCTTCGTAGTTTTGTCTGTTCTTCGCAAGAGGCAGTACCCGTGAACAGGCCCGGATTTAGAAATTTGCCGCCCCTAGGCAGTTGCGAAAATTGCCGCCCCCCGCCCTACGAAACTTTTTCAATGGTGTAATAAGTTTGGTTCGGAACTTCGTATTTTACGAGCGATGAACAATAAATTGTTAATAATGCGCCTTTCTTACATTCAATTTTGCAGCTTTCTCCAACACTATAATTTTTACGCAATTTGAACTTTCTATTTTTGGTTCTCATAATCGATTGAACTGCATATTGACCATACAATATTTCGTAGAATTTTTCGTCATTGCGTAGTAATTAGCATGTAAGAAAAATATTTGTAAAGATAACAAACCTGAAATTGGTGCCGTTGAAACTTGTGACACGTACTGTTGACATAAACAATGACGTTGATGATCGTTCACCAATTTTCAGTAATAACGACAGACAAAAGGTTATGTTTATCAGAATACTGTAGGATGGATATAGAACAAGTCTGAACGAGATTATTTTCGATACAGAAACTTATCGAATATTCGATATTAGGCCAATATCGAGAATTGTCCGAATCGATTTTTTTCGATTCGAGCATTTTACACTCATAATGTTGGTACGCGTGCTGACGAAATAGGCGGGAAATTCAATTCCCACGAATATAACAAGTTTTGAAATTTTCTCTCAAAATTTGCAGCCCTCCAATTCTTGCCGCCCGAGGCAACTGCCTACTGTGCCTGCATGGTAAATCCGGGCCTGCCCGTGAAAGATGAAATAAGAACTGGACACGAGTAGGACTCGAAACCACGATGTTCTGCTTAGCCAACGCACCTAACCACTTAGCCACGGAAAAAAAATCTTACATACTATTCAGGTTTAAAAGCATTGCCTCGTGCTCTGAAAATCCAAAAAAGAAAAAAAAAGTTGTTCATTTCCAAACCAATCATTAGCTTGAAGAAGATCCTCAAGAAAAATTTAAGAGATCTAAATATTGCAAAACAAATATTGCAACTCATCAAAAAGCGTATATCGCAGCAAAAACAAGCCTTAAAATTGGTACAGTTGCAACAAAAAAGAGTTGCAATCCGAAAATTCAAGAAGATTGGAAATTGCGCTTTCCATATTTGTTGCCGAGTATAATTAACCGTTTTCTGTCGTAGACCACCTTTCAGGCTTATTAAAGAAAAATATTGAAGATTCAAATATCCTACAATATTTCTTATTAAACCGACACAAAAGGCAAACAATTATTAAAGACTTATTAGCTCCAGAAAATTCCAAAATAATTTCATCCATGGCAAATCAACAATATTTTTCATCGATTGTTGATGAGAGTACAGATTTAACAGTCTGTCAGTTTTATTAATGAATTTTTTATTTTGTGTTACATTTTTATAATAAACGAAAACAAAAACTGTTTTTTCTTATATTCTTTTCTATGAAATTGATTTTCGATACAAATGGTACCAAATGAATACAATTAAAAAAAAAATTGAGTAAAATTGGAAAATGTCAATTTCTTTTCTATCCCTGCTTGCAATACCATAACGTCTTGCCACGCAGCAAAGTCGATCAGCCTGGATACGTTATACGAGGTGATGTCGTGTCAGAGTCTACACGACATCCGATTATTCCACAAACAAATTTTTCTCAGCCCAACTACTCATTAAAATTTTAATGTCATAGCTTAGACGTTGCTCATTATGTAGATCTTGTCCTCAATGGGGTGTGAACGCAAAAGCTTGCGTTGCTGAATTTAGTATCCTAATCTACCCATGAGGTGCTCATTCACAGAGTTGAGACTGAAACCTTTCTCCTGAATCGGATCCCAAATACAAACCCAATTCAATGTTTTTGTTCCCGATAACAGTCACCGGAGCGTATATCACAGCGCATTTCTTGGATGGCGGTTATATCAGCCTTGTAGCAGTTTGCTTAGGTTGCCGTCAGTCTAACTTCAGCAGGCTTGTCTATGTTTTCTTGACCCCGACCCCGATGCATGTCCAACGTATAGGGCAGATCTAGAGTTCGATTACACAGTTACAGTATCTTGGTTGTCATATTTAACAGTTTGAAGTTTTATTTCCGCTTGGAAAGCTATTTCAGACTTAGGTTGTTTGTTACGTTGTTTTAGATTTATTCGTGGAACTGAAAACCAAGTTAAATGGCATTGAAAAACAATTAAAATAAAAGAAATGTTTGTTTTTAATTTATTTATTTAAATTATATTGGCGCAAAATTATAGTCCGCTAATGAACAACTTTAGTGTGATACTAGCTTAAAATGACGTTTCAGACATGACTCAAACGTCATTTTAAGCTTAGTATCACACTAAAGTTGTTCATTAGCGACTATAATTTTGCGCCATTATATTTAAAGTATAGCGAAAGCATCGATAAATCCGCTGTCAGTACATGATGACAATTATTTAATCACTTCTGCAAGGAATTCTCATTTATAGCCAATGGTTCTTCGATGAACACAACATTCTCATAATTAGCTTTCAGCACTTCTTTCAGTTCTAAACTGTGCGACCAGTCTCGAGTTTCACAAATTACTTTAACCTGAAAACTTTTCATTACAAAAATGTCTCACCACCAAACTCGAAAAAAACTCACCTCAACAGCATGAATATCCTTTACCCACGCTCGCTCATGCATGCTGATGTCTTTGATGGAAACTCCTAAATCAGCCAGTAGCTTACACAGCTCATGAATTCTACCAGGGCTGTCAATCAGCTGAGCATTGAAAATCACTAAGCGGCCCTCTGCCGCAAGGCCTCTATCAAGACATCTTCCTAAGACAGTCGTGTCGATGTTACCACCAGAAAACAAAATTACAACCCTTTCAGTAAAATAAGATTATCGAAATTTCAACAGGAATTTCAGTGGTCTTACTTTTTGCCCTTCAAGTCATTTAGCTGTCCAGCTAGAATAGCCCCCAGACCAATAGCTCCGGCACCCTCAACAACGCATTTTTCCTCCTCAACTAGCCGCAAGATAGCCAAGGCTATCCATTCTTCCTTGACGACCACCATTTTGTCTATGAGAGGTTTTGCAGTGGCGTAGGCATTATAACCGACTTTGGGTACAGCCAAACCGTCAGCCAAAGTATTCTTGATTGGAATACGCACTGGTCCCGAGTGCTCCAAGGCCTTGGTGAAGCTTGGACATTTCTCAGACTCCACTCCCTGGAAAAATTATGATTCTTCAAAACAAATGGCAATCTTTAAATTTTTTATATTCACTCACAATAATCTTGGTTTTAGGCGATAATTCTTTAACAGCTGTGGCAACGCCAGCAATCAAACCACCTCCACCAACTGGAACCACAATTGCATCGGGGTTTGGCACTTGATCCAATATCTCGATTCCAACTGTTCCTTGGCCAGCCATTATAAGCGGATGATCGTAGCCATTAATATACATTAATTTCTCCTCTTGGGCCATTTTCAAGGCGATATTCTTAGCCTCACCCATGTCCTTGCCCTTGACTATTACTCGTGCCTTGTAGTTGCGACACTTTTGGATTTTCATAATGGGTGCTACTGTGGGCATGACAACGGTTACTGGAATGTTAAGCTTCCAGCCATGATAGCTGAGGCCCTAGAAAAGAAGAAGTTGTTTTTTATTTTGAATTTCTTGTAGTTTTGAAAAGAGAATTGAACTAACCTGAGCATGATTGCCCAGAGATGCCGAAATCACTCCGCTCTTCTTTTGTTCGTCTGAAAGGGATAGCAGAGCATTGCGAGCTCCTCTCTCATTAAAACTGTCAAATGGAAAAGTAAGATTGGGTTAGCTGTAACTGGAAAAAGTTTGCGATAAAGATTTGATTATTTAAGATTAATCTACTCATTGCCACGACACGCCCACTGATTGCGAATTGAATAGAATTCTTTTTTTTTAGTGAAAAAGCTTTTCTTTAAACTTTAAGTAGTTATATCTTAACTAGTGATGGGCATAATCGAATGATTTCAATAATCGAGAAAATAGTATTCGAATGATTTGAATAATCGAATGATCATTCGAATGATCATTCGAATTACGAAATCCAATGAAAATGGTGAAAAATTTAAAGTTTACAGTGCACAATGAGCTATTTTACAGGTATAATAATATTGACGGTCATTTTTCAATAGACCTGCATTAGAAAATACCCTCTCAGATGGTAGGTACCGACCTGGGTTTATTTTTCAATTTCATTTTAGAAACATTTTTAAAAATAGCCTGTTATTCTTCTTAGCTATAAACAATGTTCCGTATTCATTTTTTAAACACTAATTCGCAAAAATTTCTACCAATCATGTACATATATAAAAAAAAAGCAAAGAATCTCCAAATACAAATTTTTGTTTGCCTTTAAAAAAGTAACCAAAAATCATAAACAAAATTCCATTGCAAAGATTTGCAAATTTAACTAGAAATAAAATCGTCATTCGAATTAAAACTTAAAATATATTCGATTTGTTTTTATGCGAATATTAATAATCGATTCTTTTCATTCGAGTACTATTTTCATTCGATTACTATTTTCATTCAATTACTATTTTCATTCGAGTACTATTTTCATTCGATAACTATTTTCATTCAATTACTATTTTCATTCGAGTACTATTTTCATTCGATTACTATTTTCATTCAATTACTATTTTCATTCGAGTACTATTTTCATTCGAATGATTTTTCATTCGATTATTAATAATCGATTATTCATTCGAATGATTTTTCATTCGAATACTAATAATCGATTATTTGCATTCGAATGATAATAATGGTCATTCGAATACTAATAATCGTCATTCGATTTTTTTTTTCATTTGAGATTTTAATTTTGAAGAGTAGTAGTTGTATCAGGGTTTGAGAAATCATTCGAATGATTTCAATAATCGAATGATCTCGAATGATTGCCATAATCGATTATAATCGATTATATCATTCGAATGATCCCATCACTAATCTTAACAGAATCCATTCAAAAATCACTGGTTGACCGGGATGTAGAGGACTACATCCGAAATTGGATTGTATCCATGCTCATTGATAGAAATATTCAAGCTAACACCACAGATAATAAATTTATACAGATGTCTCACCCTTTTTCCAAAAGCTTTAACGCATTCACTTAAGGCATTAAAAATCTATTTTCGCTCGCCTCATTGGCCATAAATGAATATTTAGGCAAGGAAAAAAGCTTCAGAAAGCTCCTTGTCTGTTAAGGCTTTGTCTGTTAAGAGAAAAAAATGTTTCATTTTTTTCTGCAGGGATGAGACATCTGTATAAATTAATTATCTGTGCTAACATTAGCTTTACCAGTCGCGTTAGCACCCCAAAGGCCCAAGGGCGTGTTCTGTCCCCCCTTCTTTGGCTTTTAGCCATCAGTGGCGTGAAGGCTGTTGCTTACGCAGATGATTTGGTAATATTGGTATCAGGAAAGTTCACATCCGTGATTAGTGAGATTACGGAGATGGCATTGCAGGAATTTTCTACGAGTCTTTAAATGTCTCCAAGTCTTTTCAGCTTCCTGACTTTGCTAGTGTCTTTCAAGCTGAACTACTCGCCGATTAGGAATCATGCAAATAACTAAAACAAGATCAAAATCAAAACCGCAATACAGCTATCTTTTCGGACAGTCAGGCGGTTATTCAAGCGTTTGACTCGTCCACATCATCCTCCAAATTAGTTCAACAATGCCGAAGTGAGCTCGCGAGCATGAACAGAGTGTCACTCTTGTCGGGGTTCCAGGTCAGAGTGGCTTTGAGGGCAATGAACGGGCTGATGAGCTGGCTAGGCAAGGATCAGACCTTCATAGTTCACCCGCGGAAAGAGTCAACATTCCTCTTGGTGCTATGAAGGGCAAGATCTTCTCAATTTTTCTCGCTGAATCAAACCAAAGGAGGAGTAGCCTAACCAATTGTATCATATCTAGAAAGATATGGCGCACCTATAATAAATCCCGTACTAATAACCTTATTTGCAGACCCAGGCAAGACATAGTTAGGGTGGTTGCACCGGACACTGGCCTGTTGGGGAACACGCATCTAAGCTGGGCATTCCCAACAATACTTTATGTCGTAGTTATGGGGACCAGCGAGAAAAGGAAACTGTTCTTCACTTCTTGTGTAAGTGTCCTGCGCTTGCCAAAACGAGAGCCAAAGCATTGGGAAAGATCTTCTTGAATGACCTAAATAAGCTTTCCGAACTGAGGTGAGGATCAAAGATTTGATCTCTTTTCTAAACGCAACAAAGTGGATTTGAATCGTATTTTAAACTGATTGTTACAGTTCCTCTTTGATTTTGAGATCGCCAGCTAGCGAACTGAAAACAAAAGCTCCAGAATTTTATATAATCCCTATTTTAATTTTGTGGGTCAAACGAGTTTTTATGGCATCAAACTCGTGGCCGCCATTTGTACTACTACTACTAAAGTAGTTATAACAGAATCCAATTACTGACACGCCCACTTTTTTAAAAGTGTTGTGATACGTTGTTGGAGTTATTATTTGTATTGTTGTTTTTATTGTAGATTTCTCTTTTTCTCTTTGTTATTAGTTTTTCTATAATAACTCCAACAACGAAGCAATGTACACATCAATAGAATACACTAATATATTACCCGAAATAATACAACAACAATTTAAAAAGATAAACATAAACATATCATTTAAAACCAATAACAACATACAGAAGTTAACAAAACAGAAAAATAACTATGACCCGAAATTGTCATCAGGTGTGTACAAAATAAAATGCAACGACTGTGATAAATACTACATTGGACAAACTGGACGCACATTCTAAGAAAGATTTTACGAACATAGACCAAAACAAAACACAAAATCCAATTTTGCATTACACCTGATTAACAACAACCATAATTACACCAATTTTGACAATAACCTAATTCCGATGCACCATTGTAAGAAAGGGAAACTATTAGACGCCATAGAAGAGTATGAAATATACAAAGCATATAAAACAGAAGAAGACAAACTACTAAATGACAAACTAATTCTAAAACCAAACATATTATTTGACACAGCATTAAAACACGCAAGATAAAACAAGATAAAAACAAAGAAATAAAATAAATTAACAACAACAATAAAATAGAAGACAACAGCATTAAATGAGACCAATGCACAATCATCAGCATCAAACAGTCAACACCATTAACGCCCGAGGATGGAATAATAATTCCGAAACGCGTCGCGAAAATAAAATTATTTATAATTTATGTTGTGTTTAAGTTTTGTTATTTATATTGAACTAAAATAACTTTTTAAAAACAAATCGTTTTGATTTATATATTGTAATGTGTAAAATTTTATTTATCTCATACGCTCTGTATCTCCTTCTATTGTAATGTCTAATGTGTATACTTTATTATCTCTTACGCTCTGTATCTCTTTTTATATTTAATGTACAAATTACTCTTAGTCTCTATACTTACTCCTTATCTCTATAACTCTAATATCGTTTAATTGTAGTAGTAAACACTTGTGAGGGGCAATACCTAGTGATTAAGAGAAACTTTTTGTTTAGCATTAAGAACGTTAGCCCCTACAAAAAGTAATCCCAGTATTTTTATTTGTAAGTGGAGAGCTTCTGCAACATTCAGCTTCTCCAAGAACCAATAGGAACCAATAGTAGTTTCTAGAACCCATCATTTTTGTTATATAAATAGCCGTTTGGTGGCGAATTTAGTTAGTTGGTTGTGAACTGAGATAAAGTAAAGATACTGTGTTTGCAAAGTTATAATTGAAAGTGTTGAATAAATAAGTTTGTGATTTGAAAAAAATGAATTTGTGTTTTATTTAAAAAGTGAATAAGTTTTAATTGTCGGACCAAGCCGAATATTACAATATCTTATATCAACACACAACGGGAGACCAAAAAACCATCAAATATGAATTCTGTGGTATCAGAAAATTTATATATTTTGACTATATCATATTTTTTTTAATAAGTAAACTTTAATCTCAAGCAGACAAATCATTTCGTTGGTTATCTTTTCGGTTTGAAAAGTCTACAAACAGTTATCAATAAATATGAATGGAAAAGCAGCAAAATGTCAGTCAAATTGCTGTACATTTTAATGACCCACAAAATAAATTCAGATGTTCTTATCGGGTGTTTTTAGGTCCAATCAAATAGTTCACTGAACTTTGGACCCCTATGGCATTTGTTCGAAGCATCTGAACTGCCTTTACCTATTGTGTGATCTAAATCAATTGTGCGCCTAGGCCGAAATTCAAACAAACATACATAGGTATGTATTTATTTCAAAATATTTTTACATAGAAAATTGTTAAAGCGTACTTTACCATATCGTGGATTTTTCATATGGACTGTCACTTTTTCCATATGGAATATTATACAAATCGTGTAAACGTATTATGGTGGATTTACATTCGTCTTTATTTGCAGATCTGCGTGCAAAAGGGATATCAAATACTAAAAATGTGTGTGTTCGATAGAGAGAGAAGATGAAAATGCAGACATCTTCACTATAATAAAGTTATAGCAAAGATGAACATGTTCGTCTTTATTATAGCAAGTTTGCTTTCTTTTAATGAAAGTGTGCATGGGCTCAGCAAAATTTCGAGTATCGATGTGATTTCCTATAAATTGTTTTTTTTTTTTTTTTATTTCAAATGTCAAAACTGAACAAATCGCCATATCATCCGTATTTACTAATTTTCAATTGCAAAAAAATTAAACTAAATCTTATTGACTATGGACGATGGTAAGTTGTTTTTATTTGATTTATCTAAGCTAAGGTATTCTATTTCATAACAGATTTCACGGACTACGAAGTTCTACATAATTATTATGAGGATGAAGAAGAATTTGCCTCACCAACTCCTTCACCTTTTCCCGAACCAGTTGCCAATTCCTGGGAAGTTTCACAAGTCCAGGAGAAAGACCAGAGATCATTTCCCGAAGAAAAAACAGGTATGCACCAAACTAATTATGTTATTTTTCTTCTGAATCAGAGTCAGTTTATATTTAACAAAAACATAATCAATGTGAAATAAATTAAAAAAAATATTTGGTCACAATTTCATTCGTCGTCTAGAAGAATTGGGAACAACCTGACCAGACACCAAATCCACTTGTAACCTGCAGCGCAAAAGCAGATAAAATGGTTTGGAATTTTGGTAATAAAAATCTTCAATGTATTAATAACATAACTATTTTCATCAGACATATTAACATATGTTCATATCTACCCTTGAGCTCACCCCGGACAAAATCTATTTCATTAACTATTTATCATTTATTTTATTTCTTTATAGCTTATATAATTCTGAAATTCTCTAATAGCACGTTTGCATTGTTTTTATTTCCAAGAACTCTTAATTGAGACAGTAAAAAAGTACCCCTCTCTCTGGAATATAAAGGATAAAAACTATCGAAATCGAGTCGAAAGGAACAGTGACTGGACTAAAGTATTGGTTGAAATCGGTAGGTGTTGAGTTGAGTTGCATTCATCATAGTCATTAACATACAAATAAAAATTTTAGGATTAACTCACACCCATAAGGAATGCACTAGAAAAAGATGGGATTCCATTAAAACTAATTACACCCGTTCAAAAAACATTCCGAGTGGATCAGGGGCCCAAAAGAAATACAGGCATGCGATTCTGCTTTCATTCCTTGATGACACTCAAACACCAAGAGCGTATGTTGTGACGATCTATTTGTATTTTGTATTTACTAAAAACTTTACTTTTTTTGATTATAGGACAAAAACTGTAATGAATGAGGGCCGGGTAAGCAAGGTGGTCAAAGGAAAAAAAGTAAGTTTCGAATCGCCACAACAATGTTTGCTTATTGCGCGAAACACTACTGCGAATTGATATTGAATTTTAACTTTGATTGTTTTACAAACTTTTATTTCTATTTTACAGATTCTTCTAATGAAGTTCAACAAAAGCTCCAGTCGGAAGCGATTTCTCTATTAAAAGAGATAAACAAACCTAGAGAAGAAAAGACATACGCAACTCTAACGTGTGAACTTGTGCGACAGGATATGGAGTTATTGCCAGATTCAGAGCAGCGTGCTTTACGCAAAGAACTCTTTGAACTGGTCGATCGATTCGTTGCCCGAAATCGTGAACGAGGTGCAGACTAGGCGGAATTATTTTATGTTTAAAAAAAAGCTTTATGTGAAAACCATACACATGTATGGATTTAATTTTTTTTTTACCACAAATGTGTTCCAAGTAATGAAAATTTTGTTTTGTTTTTTTTGTTTCTTTTATTGAATTGTTAATCCTTTTTTTTGCATAAAATTAATATTAAATAAAGAGCTCCGGCTCCGAGCTGAAAATGTTGAAGAACCGCGAGCGTTTATATCCTTTCACATTGCCAGCTGACAGCACCTTCTCCAGCAAAATACTTTGCGAACCTGTTTCGTAGTAGCTTTGCTGCTGTTGCTGAGTTCCCTGTAAGTGGACGAAGACGTTCCATATTAGTAGGCTCTAATCTCCAACTTCCTCTTGTTTCTCTGCCTTCAATATCCAGATCGATTAAACCAGGTTCGATATACTGGTTCCCCTTGTGGTGCCGTAGCCAGTTATGTAGGCAGACGCAACATTGAACAATTTGTTCAATAAGAGTCAAGCCAGCATTGATCGACGTACGGAAAATCCTCCATTTCGCAACAAGAATTCCGAAAGAGTTTTCGATTACTCTTCTGGCTCTGCTCAGACGATAGTTGAAAATTCTTTCTTCCACAGTAAGGTTCCTCTTGCTGTATGGCTTCAACATGTTTTCTGTTAATGTGAAGGCATCGTCGGCTACAATGACGTAGGGAACACATTGAAAATTGTCTGTAACATCTCGGGGTGGCGGAAAGGAAAGAATTACTGTATGGAGTTGGAGTAAAACTTTTTTCCGAACTCAAAGTTTTTAAATATTCCACCATCACTCTGCCTTCCTGCCGCTCCTACGTCACACATTAAGAATGCATAATCGGCATCGCACAATGCCATTAAAACTATTGAGTAGTGTTTCTTGTAATTAAAAAACTCTGACCCAGAGTGTTGTGGAGACTGAATCATAATATGTTTTCCATCGAGGGCGCCTATGCAATTTGGGAAGTTCCACTTATCTTCGAAGCCCTTTGCTACTCTTAAGAAAGTAGTGTTTTCCAAACTTGGAAAAACCTTTTTCCAAAGAGCTCTAGTGATGACTTCAGTTGTTTCGAAAAGAATATTATGAACGACAGAAGCCGAACACTTGTAACAAATCCCTAAGCTCTGTTGAGATTCCCCAGTTGCCAAATAACTATAGAAAATGAGCAAAGTAAGCATAAGAACTTAAGAACTAATTTAAAGTAACTTACCGAAGAGTAATGACTAAGCGCATTTTCGGACATATAGGTTCTCGTGTGACATATTCCTTTTTTATTTGAGGACCAACAAGAAGCAGAAGTTCTTCCAGCTGTGCAGAAGTAGTCCTCAAATATTTCAAGAACAACAAAGGGTCACTGATAGCCTCAATTTCCCCAAACACTGACACGAATGCACCACTTTCATTTCTTTTGCGAAGGTATGGATGAACCCAAAATCTTCTTTTTTGTTTTTTGAAATCTATTTCTTCTTCTTGAAATAAAATAGATGTGAGAAGAAGGTTTGATGCCGTTTTCAACTTATCAAAATCCATTTCAAATTTTTAAAATTGTTGTTTTCAAATTTTTCGCTTTTAAATTAAGAAATAAAATGTCAAAATCAGCTGCGGTAAAAATTATAGGAAGTTATGGAGACGAAAAAGAAACACATAGAGTGTATTCTGTCTCCCTTTCGATGTTCAAAATATAGCTGAGCTCTTCTACTTTTCTGCAAATCTGCAAATAAAGACGAATGTAAATCCACCATTAAGAATCTTTATCGAAAAACAGATGGAAATTCCATATGGATTTTTTTCATTTAGAACTGTTTCTAAATTTCATCTGTATACTAGGCTTGCCAGACGTCCCGCCACGCGCGGGACTGTCCCGCAAAACTACTTTTGTCCCGCAAGTGTCCCGCCGGAAAATTATGTCCCGCAATTTGATTTAATGTCACGCAAAACCCGTAAAAAAATTAATAACTTACTCTATTTTTGTATTATTCATAGTGTAGCGTATCCCTACATGGTATGATAATAAAGTAATGAGACTGATTATATTGCCGCGATTGTAGTAACCCTGCGACCTTGAAATTCCCTTTCCCTTCTCCCAGCATCCTTCCCCTCTCCATTGATATATTTGCCATCGCTCTAGCTTGTTTAGTTCACTTGCTCTGTCGCGTTGAGTAAACGTGTGTTCGTGGTGCTCAAGAGCAACGCGTCGAGATAAAAATTTTCGTCAAGTTGGGCGAAACAGCTTCGGAAACGTACGCTAAAATTGTAAAAGTGCATGGTGATAGTGCTCTTAGTCGTGCCCAGGTGTTTCGATGGCATAAAGAGTTTAAGGAGGGGCGTGAAAGCGTGGAAGACGAGGCGCGGAGCGGGAGTCCAGTCGAGGTGCGGACTGATACGAATGCGCAGCGTGTGCGGGCCCTGATCCGTGAAGATCAGCGTTTAACAGTTCGAATGTTGGCCTCGGAACTGGGTATGAACCGTGAAACAGTCAGACAAATTTTAACAGACGATTTTGGGATGAGAAAGTTGTGCGCGAGGATGGTTCCAAGGAATCTTTCCGAAGAACCCTCAGCGTGTCCCAGTATTTGGCCTCTAAAGGGATCGCCGTGTTGCAACAACCGCCTTATTCGCCCGATATGTCACCCTGTGACTCTTTTTTGTTCCCTAAAACAAAATCGGTGGTCAAAGGAACCCATTTTGAGTCAATTGAGGAGATCCAGGCGGCCGTGACGAGGGTACTCGCGGACATCCCAGTCGAAGCGTTCCAAACGAAGCATGGAAAACGCGCTGGAATCGTTGTATAGGTGCCCAAGGGACTACTTTGAAGGGGGTTGCAGGGTTAAATATACGGTTTTTATGGAATCAGTCTCATTACTTAATTGTCACACCTCGTAAGTGTAAAGTGTGCTCGAATTATAGATTTGGCTTCACTTTTATTCTTTATGTTCCCTGAACGTGAATATTGTTCGAGAATCGAAATATTTATTTAACGTCAGATTTCAAATTATGACAAATGTCAAACTCTTTCTAGTGTTTTTGTTTATATTTCGTGATTTCGTTGTTCGAAGCTAAAAGCTTCTGAGTTTATTTGTTTTTTGCTGAGCGAACTTAAAAGGTAATTTGACTTTTCTTAACAGCATTACAAACTATTTGATATCTTAATTTGTATCTGTATTAAGTTGAACACAATGCGCTCCACAAAATCCGGATCGGATATGCAATCTCTCGCTGACAAAAACTCTACCGACTGCGATAGCGACAGCTCAGGATCTGATGCAGTTGTAGCAAGCTGCTCACGCTCAGTTGCTAAGACAAAAACAAGCCCGCCCAGAAAAAATGCAAAAGGAAAGTGCAGTACAACATTTTGTGGACCCTAGTCATTTATGTTATTTTCTTTTGTGAAGTACTTTTATTTATGTTTTTTTATGTTCCTAAATAATAAAAGACTGATATAAAAATTATAAAAAGCTTTTTATTAAACAAACAGGACTTTTCAAAGATTAAAAAAATGTGTCCCGCAAAGAAATTTTTCAAATCTGGCATCCCTAATGCAGACACACTTTTTTCTTCAAATGATTAATTGTCTATGGATCTGTGAAACGCCACCAAATACAGATGTCCATGTGACATTTGTTTGTTTTGCTAAAAAAATTTGTGTGTGTGATTTCGATTTTGATTCCGAATTCAAATCCAGAATTGACTTGCATTTGCCCGTGGCTAAGTGGTTAGGTGCGTTGGCTGCTAAAGCAGAACGTCGTGAGTTCGAGCCCTGCTCGTGCCCATAAGGTTTTTGTTTCATCTTTCATGGGTACTGCCTCTTGCGAAGAACAGACAAAACTACGAAGAGTATCAATCTGTCATGAAAAAGTGATTCTCACCTTTGCCGTTTGGAATCGGCGTTAAATTGTAGGTCCCCTCAATTCTTCACACGCACTCAGAGATTTGTTGATGAGAGTAAGCCACTTAGGCCTTCGCTCCTATCCTTAAGAGAGCTGTCGCGCCTTTCTACTTATTTATTTGACTTTTTCTTCCTTTCAAAACTAGAACTGTCTGCTTGTACCAAGTGAACGAATTGAGAATCGTCCGGAATCGTTCCGAATGACCCAAAAAAAAAACCTATTTGTATCGCTGGCATTTGACACCTGTCAGAATCAGCAGTCAAATAATAGCGTTTATTTTTCTGATCGTTCGGAACCATTCCGGACGATTCAGAATTCGTTCACTTGGCAAAAGATGACAGTTCAGAATCACACACACTTGCACATTTGTACGTATTCGCCGCCATGTTTACAAATAATGAAAAGAAAAACAATGTCATTATCATGTCATTGTTTACATGTTCGTTTGGTATCCGGAGGAATCGGTGAGTTCTGTGAACCAAAAACAAACGCTAAAAGTGTCATAATCGCCCTATCGTCGTATCCGATCGTAACAACATTATATCCGATTTGTACGAAATATTCGAATCTGTATCATCGTGGATCGTGGTACTTACCTCCAAATTTACATTGAAATGTCAAATTGAGAGTAACGCTTAGCGATTATGCGGTGAAAACTAAAAAGCCAAGCATAGCGATTATTTTGTTTTATTCGACACCGATCGCTCCGACAGCTTAATTGTGGCGGAATATTTGCGGAATTAAATGCATTATTACACGTCAATGTTTCCTTTTCGAAAGACGAAACCATAAACAAAATAAATGTTAGCATGAACAATAAATAAAAAGGTGGCATGACGACTACGAAAAGAGTTTTACACTCTTCAACAATTCCTTGAGTGCGTGGAAGGAATTGGGGGGCCTGTATTTAATGCCGATTCCGAACGTCTGAGTTTTGCGACATGATTTGTATGGACGAAAGATAAGAATGAGGAAATTATAATAAATTTTTGCGGGCGACTTTGAAATTAATATTGAAGCGATGAACGAATTTCAATCAATTCAGAGAACTATCGAAGCAAAAACAATGGTTTGAGATGGTGCTTCACTACCAAAGCCAAAGTAATATGGAAGGCATATTCTTTTTGGTTGATTTAAAGCTTACAATGACAGCCTACACTCATAAAATGTCATTTGTCACTTTATTAAAACGTTCGAGTTTTCAGTCTTCAAGCGATAATTTCCACAGTGTCAAAATTTCTTGTTATGAAGTCAGATTTGGAATATTTTCACACCCACGATGATACTGATACGAAGGTTGGTCAGTACTTTTGTAATCCACTAAATTTTCTTATTAATTATGTTTACACAAAAAACAATTTTTATAAAAAAAAGAAACAATACCTTCCAGTGTATTGAAGAAAATCTTTTTTAAGGTACAAATCCATTCCATACACATCCGATTGTATTGATCTCTATAATCGAGCAAAAAAATCACATAAATTTCCGAAAATGGTTGTTAAGAAAATTCCTTACTGGACAAGGCGTTTTTTCGATTCCACCGTTGATAAGAGAAGCAGCCGATGTGACATCGTGGAAGGATATCTTCTGTGGATTGTTGGGATCGCAAAAGGGATCTGGCAGCTCCTCAGATTCCAGGCCACTTTCCATTTTTTTCTTGTTTCAATTTTGAATTTGGATAATAAAATATCAAAAAAAAAATAATAAAAGTAAACATAAAAATAAGGAACATTTAAGTTAACAAGTGAAATTATTATGAACAGTAAATTAAGTTGATATTTCAATACTCCTTCTCAACTTAATAACTTTTAAGAATGAACTAAAATTTAACACTTATACATCTCATTTCATCTCGAAGCTTTGTAAATTGTGGCTTTGCCAAAGGTTTTGTTAGAATGTCAGCTATTTGACTCTTCGTGTTAATATATTTTATGTTGAATAGTCGTTTTTCATATACATCCCGGACAAAATTGTACTTGACATCAATGTGCTTGAGTCGCTTATGTTCCCATTTTGAAAGTAAATGTTTTACCGACTGATTGTCTTCATAAACCGTTGGAGGCTAATTAAAACTGCTTTTGATTTCTTTTAAAAGATTTTGCATCCAAAGTAATTCCGCTGTTGCTGATGCTAACGCTACATATTCGGCCTCAGTTGAAGAAAGTGAAACTGTAGTTTGTCTTTTAGTTGTCGAAGATACAACGTTTCCGAAAAGTTTAAATAAAAATCCAGAAGTAGACTTACGATCGTTTTCACTACCAAAATCAGCATCAACATAGCAATTTAAGATCTCTTGCTCTCCTCCTTTTGTGTACAGTAGTCCAAAATTAATCGTGCCTTTAATGTAGCGCAATATCTTCTTTAAACCATTCCACAGAACTTCGGTTTGCCTATATTGATATCTACTAAAAAAGCTAACAGATAAACTTAAATCCGGTCTTGTAGCAAGCATTCCATACATTAGACAGCCAACAAGTTCACTATAAGGTTTGATGTCTGGTATAATATTTTCGTCATTGATTGAGAAAGGTGTTGTTTCTATTGGTATGTCAGTTGGATTTGAATTTTGCATTCCAAAACGTTCGAGTATTTTTGTAAAATAGACTTTTTGATTTAACCCTCCGTGCACCACGTGGGCAAAAGTTACGTCCTGCACTATGTGGGGTTTCCTATACCCCAAACTTCATTCTATTTATATATAAAGAATATCTTTTCAAACTTTATTTTTTTTATATTAATATTATTTCTGGACTATGAGGAGATAAAAATAAAACAAATTATGTTAAAAATAGTAAACATTTTTAATGTTTATTAGAATTATAACGAAAATTGTAAATTTTTAATAACTTGAGGATACCACCTTCCTACTGTTAGCATTATAAAAAAAAACTTAACAAAAGACTTCTTATTGTCTTTTATTAAGGGGCTTAATGATTTTTGGAACAAAAATAAAATAAAATAATTAAACAAAATTTGTCCCATTGAGATCCCCAGTCCAATCGTTTAGACGACGTCCCGAACCACGTGGGGTTTGTGACACCCTGCCAAACTTTGAGAGCGGCCGTGAGCTGCGCATCCAACACTACTTATAAATGACTGTTACTATGCGATCCAGCAATGTCTTTTCTCCAGCTACACGACGTTTCATGGAATTTGCGCTGCCGTTTAAAAAGATACAACGATTTTTGTTTCGCTGGGGTCTAATAAACCCCACGTGGTGCACGGAGGGTTAAATGCAAACCTTTATCAATTCTTTGCATATGTATACCCAAAAACATTTTTGGTTCTCGTAAATCTTTCATGGCAAACTTTTCCTTTAGTCCGTATTTTATTCCATTAATCATGTTTTCATTGTTTCCTGCAATTAACATGATTGTCATCAACATAAAGAATCAAAAAAATGCGAATTTCATTTAGTTCTATCATATAGAGACATTTATCAAGTTCTGATCGTTTGAAGTTAATTTTTACTAGGAAATTGTCAATGGTTTTGTTCCAAACTCTAGGCGCTTGCTTGAGTCCGTATAGTGATTTTTTAAGTTTACAAACTAAATCCGTTTTACTTTCAAAACCTTCTGGTACTTTCATATATATTTCCTCTTCGATTGCTCCATGCAAAAATGCATTTTTAACATCCATATGACAAACCATAAGATCATCTTGGACGATTACAGATAGAAGCATTCTCAAAGTCGTTAACCGAGCAACTGGAGCGTATGTTTCATTATAATCATACCCTTTTCTTTGAGCATATCCTTTAACGACTAGTCTTGCTTTGTATCGATCTATGTTTCCGTTTTCATCTCTTTTTAAGCAAAAAACCCATTTACTGTCTATCAAGTTTTTGTTTTTAGGAAGACTGCATAGCTCCCACGTATTATTCTTTAAAAGAGCTGACATTTTTTCATCGACAGCTTCCATCCATTTGAGTTTATCAGTTCGTGATGCTATTTCTTCATACGTTTGTGGAACATCTTATAAAAATGTCTCTGCATGCAAAGCTAACGAGGCATAATCTTCAAGATAACTTGGTGGGTTTACTTTCTTTTGGATCGTCGAATTGAAACTTGGCTGTCTTCAGTAAGTTGCTGTTCACTGTTTGGGGCTGTATTGTTTTCGTTATTCGGTGATTTGTCTTCTTCATTTTCAAAACATTCTGATGCTTCATTTTCAAAACTTTCTGGTGGATTCCAATCATTATTATATTTTGCGTTGCTAGAACAAAGATTATTATTAAACAAAAATTTAGTCTCGTCAAATATAACATCATGGCCAAAAACTATTTTTCTATTCTGTGGGTCCCAAAGTTTGTATCCATTATGACAATATCCCACAAAGAAACACTTTATAGATCTTGAGTCAAATTTAGAATTCAGTAGTGGTTTAGGAACTTTTAAGTATGCAACACAACCGAAAATCCTGAGTTTGTTATATTTTATCTTTTCTCCATACCATAGCTCAGCTGGAATTTTGTTCTCAAGTGCCGACGTTGGGCTTCTATTTATTAAATATACTGCAGTTTGGATTGCTTCGGACCATATTGTTCTGTCTAATTTGCAATTAAGCATCATACATCGTGCTTTATTGAGAATGGTCCTATTCATTCTCTCGGCCACTCGGTTCTGTTGTGGTGTATATCTGATAGAGAATTCAATTTGTATGCCCTTTTCTTCAAAATGTTCTCTTATTTCTTTTGAGATATATTCTCTACCATTATCACATCTGAAACGACTTAACTTTAAATTGAAATGTGCAGTTGCCATGGCTTCATAAATTTTTAAAAATTTTAAAACTTCTGATTTTGAGTGTAAAGGATAGCTAACAGTTAAATGAGTAAAGTCATCAATGAATGTAACTATATATCTCTTGAAGTCATAAGAAGTGGGATAGATAGGTCCAACAATGTCGCTATACACAAGTTGTAATGGTCGTGATGTTTTTTCTCTTCTTTGATTGTGTGGCAAGCTTACTTGTTTGCCTTGAATACATATTTCGCATGATGGTTCTTTTGGAAAACCAGAACTTATTATGATGTCATCAGAATATTTTTCAAGTTTCTTAACATCTTCAATATTAAGATGACCAAGTCTCTTATGCCATTTTTCATATAAATTTCCCTTTATGCTAAGAAACACTGACGGTTGTTTTCTGAAACGTATGTGATACAGCCCGTTGGACTTCTTTTTGCTACAGCTATCGTTCGATTGTTCTTGCAGATTTGTCCGCATCCATTTTCAAACTCGATACAAAAACCATTCATTTCTAATTTCCGTACTGAGAGCAAATTATGTTCTAAATTTGAAACTGAGAGAACATTATTAGTTTTGATTATGTTTTCCTTGTCATTGACATAACATAAAAGTTCGATATCTCCAACCTTTTCTGCAACAAGGAAACTTCCAGATTTTGCAACTTTAATTTTCATTGGTTCTTCTAATTGTTTACAGTTTGACAATGGTATATTACTACTCATCAAATGCTCCGAGGCACCAGAGTCTAGAAAAAAAATCAAAAAAAACAAAAGCTATTCGCATTTTGTTGCTCATCTTCTTCAACTGCTGTATTTGCACAATGTTGATTTTTGAACTTCAGATCAAATGCTCTTTTCCTGCATACTGCAAATTTATGACCAATTTTTCCTCAGTAATTACATTTAAATGGGAAACGATTAGAGGTTTCATTTGTTGTTTTTAATGAGTTAGAAACAAAAGCAGAATCTTCTTCAGAAAATTTTCTTTGATCTATGTGCTTTTTTTCTTCATCTTGTAACCGATTTTTAACTTCCCAGAGGAAGTTATTGTAATGGGGCCGATTTTGCGAATCTCCAATTTTTGCATTTCTCCATGTTTTAAGGTCACCAGAATCCGAATCCACCGTTTTTAGAGTGATGTCTGTGTGTGTGTATGTGTGTTCGTATGTGCGTATGTGCGTATGTACGGACGTGCGTTACGTTTTTTCAGCTCGGTTATCTCGAGAACCACTCATCGTATTGTCATAAAATTGATCTCATTCGACGCGGTATTGTGTTGTCAAGAGCTGATTTTGAGCGAAATCCGCTTAGCGGTTTTTTAATGGCAATCAAAAATCTAAGACGACCCTAGTATAATGAAAATTATGATAATTTCTGCAATAATTTCAACAATAGTGCAAAAAATCTTATTTATCAATTTAATCAATGACTCAATGAAAAAAAAAACAATATTCAGGAGTATCATAAGCTACATTTTACTACTAACTGACCCACCAAACGCTGCTTTGCCATGTAATTTTCGGAAATACTAATCCGATTAAAAGAAAATTGCTTCACTAATAGAAAACTACAATATTCAGGAGCAATGTAGGCTGTGCAAAGTAGTTGTGCATGAGTCCACGAGTTTGTACGACCAACTTTTGACAGATGGCGCCACTCTTATTCAATAAACTTAATGTATTTCCTAAAATCATCAGTTTTATGGAATTTGACTTTGAACCGACGGACGTGCGTGTACGATGCATCGGCTGACAAAAAACAACGTACGCTTGCCGGACGTATGTATGTACGTACGAACCGGACCGTAACTAGGAATCAAAGAAACTCCTGTCCTTAAAATCAAATTTTATGATGGGCAAAACTCAAAGACGTCATCCTGCTACCTCTTTACTCAATATCTGTATAAATATGGTAATAATAGCGTAGCGTTATGTCACATAAATTGAATTCAAGCGACGCAAACGCAATACCTCTGGGCTTCATTTGCAGTTAGCTGGAGGAGAAGCAAAAGACAGACAAACAAATACCACAGTATAAACAGCTGTCCTGATGTACCGTGTGCGTCTTTTATCTGCTGGCGATTTGACTGGACAGGGACTCTTGCGTCCGATGTGAGGTGCTGGAAACCCAGAATTATGTTGACTATGTGCGGTAGAAAATGTCCATCTCGGTATAGTCCCTTTTTTATTGACTTTTTTTGTTAACCCAAATTGTGTCAAATATTATAAGTAAACGTTGTCAAAAAAGTAAAAATCTCAATAAAGATACATACATACATACATACATTGGCAAAATAAAAACGTACACTTGACATTTTTTGTCGTAGATATTTTTTTTCTTTTTTTAGATTTGTTGCTTTTGAGACATGGCCTGGGAAGTGGGTTGTAGTGTAGCGGGATAGTGGGTAGCTGGAGTGAGTAGTGGGTAGCGGGGTAAAAGGGTAGCGGTTATCGTGTTGAAGTAGTGGGAAGTAAGCAATTAGCGTGGTAACGGGGTACTGGCCCAGTATTACTAGGGTAGCGGGTAGCAATAAGAAGTAGCGAGTATTAGAGGGTAGCACGTAGCTGTAAAGGCTAGCGGGGTACAAAACTTAAGGTCTTTTTTTTTATCCATTGAGGCAGTACGATGTTTGCTGGGTCAGATATTTTAGATTTGTTGCTTTTGTCGTGCTGAAATGTTTGCAGCAAGGAATGAACTGGTAGATTTGTGAAAATGTAAGATTATTTTTATTTTGAAAATCACTGAAAATGTAAAATTTCATTGTGCAACGTGTATGTGGTTTAATTCATGTGATTATATAATACTACTGAATATTTAAGATCATTTAATAGCGTGGGTAATGAACATTTAAATTGTTCCTTTTGTAAAGTTTATTTCAAATGTTTAAAGGATAGATTTTTGATTGTGTTTAGTATTGAGTTTGACTCACTAGCTTTTGTACCAGTAGAGTGTTTTCAACCGAAATTTGAGGGAATGTTAAGGTAGTGAAGATAATGGGTTTTAAGTAATTTGTACAAAATCGATCAAGCCGTTTATGACATATGGCCAGCGTAGCGGGTAGTATAGTAGCGAGGTAGCGGGGTGACGGTTAGCGGGAGTGGGAAGCGAGAGTGGGTAGCGGGAGTGGATAGCGTGAGTGGGAAACGGGAGTGGGTAGCGGGAGTAGGTAGCGGAGCAAGTAACGGGTAGCGGTTAGATTGTACGGTAGGTTAGCGGGTAGCAATTTAGGTCTTTAATGTGTCGATTGAGGCAGTACGAAGTCTGCCGGGTGAGCTAGTTAATTATAGAAGGCCTAAGGCTATATAACATTAGGCGATTCAAGTGAAGAATCAGGGCCAGTTGTACAAATTGAGGGTTAACCCACGGATCAGCTGAACTCGAGTTAACTCTTGAACCGGGTTCAACTTTGAATGGGTTGTACAGTTATGGATCAAAAGAGAGTCAGCTGAACCGCAGTTCAGATCTATTTACATGAAAATTTAAGTATATATATACCTAATGTCACCGTCAGTTGTCAAATCAAATTGTTTTTCTGCGGTTTAGTATCTGCTTACGAAAATTAAAAGAAATTAATTAATTACAAATAAAATGAAGTCCAAAAGTAACAAGAAAAGAAACATGAAAAACCCCAAATTCAATCAAAAGAGTTCAAATCCTGGAGAAAAAGCGCTATCCAACCCTTTCGAGATGCATGTCAATAAAGCAAAATTCAATATACTTGGTCGAATTTGTAAGCATGACAAGGGTCTGCCCGAATTCCTGCACAGAACGGAATTTGGAGCTTCTGTTGCTAAAGATTTTTGTGGTTTCTCAAGCGAAGCCACAGCTCAAGGATTTACTGCGAGAGGTAAATGTTATCTTTGAAAACAGTTCCATCAAAAAATGCATTCTCTAATCAACAAAAATGTCGGTCCCGAGTCAGAGAATCCCGCTAATCTAAGTTCGATGGCAATCGCTATGTACGACAAGGAAGACCGAACCTACGGTAC
This sequence comes from Sphaerophoria taeniata, assembly GCA_943590905.1. NCBI lineage: Eukaryota > Metazoa > Arthropoda > Insecta > Diptera > Syrphidae > Sphaerophoria > Sphaerophoria taeniata. Next base: position 271,024,563 of record OX016540.1, read on the forward strand.
AAGGACCAAGTGATTGCGGATGCCAGAGCGCTTGGTTTCGGCGATTTGAGAATGCATGCGAGGGACAGTTCACGATGGAAGGCCACAGTATCTCAGGCTGAGATCCTTCATGAATTGTGCGCCGGATAAGTAAGTACATGCTGCAGTTTCAACTTGAACCAATTATTTATTTTAACTCTTCAATGTTTCAAAAATAGACAAAAAATGTGCATTTACCACAGAACCATCAAAAAACGTAACTTAATTGTAAACTTCATTCAAATGCAATAAAAGAAAATAAGACAGGAATTTCAGTATCTATCGGATGGTGTTCTTTCATTTCTTCTTGTGCGAATAAGGTGGGGTAGCGTAGAACTTTCTTTTCTTCAATGGTGTAGCTGAAAGACAATCATTTAAGTCATGGAATGACAATACAACAGAAATGTTCTATTGACCATATAGGGAATAGAGAGATTCCTTATGATGGGGGACTGGTGTCTGCGGCTTGGACGAACCACCGCCATTATTGGAGCGTGTGTTCTCCTTATCAAAGTCAACATACTGTGTCCAGTATGACGAGGGAATCTTCTTTAGATTTTGCATAACTGAATATTGAATATGAATTCCTGTGAAAATTGCATGTTGGTCGGGATCAGGACTGGAGTAGCCAACAATTGTTGGCCCGAAAACTCGTGAAATGTTCTCAAGGGGCATTCGAACTTCTGGACATTCAGCAATTCGCTGGAAATGCAAAATTAGGAAAGCCAGCGTGTCACGATTGGCTTGAGGCATTTCATTGATGGCGTTGTACAAATTCCTTTGTATATTGTGCTCGTGAACATCTTGAACGGCATTACAGAAATCTTTCCATAAGCCAGTCGGGATGAGGGGTTCCCGCAATGAACGCAAGAAATCCTTAATACAACCACATAACACATGGACGTCTATGTCGCCGAGGTGTGGTTTTCCCTTACCGCGAAGGAATCTTTCCATAAGGGCTTTGATTTCTCGCTCAGATCCAGAAGCGCGATAGAGTCCGATTGATAACAACCTCCGGTTCTGGTTGATGTTGCTGTTGCTCCTCGGAAGTCATTGGGATGGCTTCGATAGTTGACTCTGCACGAATTGCACCACTTCCATCTTGAGGAATTGTGACTTTTGTTGTGGCGCATATTTTCTCGTTAGCTCCCACTTCGAGGGTGTGTTTGTTGCCATTATTACTTTGCATATTATTAACATTGGCTCCGGAGCGCGCGCCGTTTTGGTGTGGGAGCTTTGGGAGTTCCAGTACTCAAACGAGATCGTTTGCCACCAATAAAAGGTCCCGTGTTCTTAGGCAACGAAGGACGATGTTTTTGCCAATTCTTTGAAGTACGCAGTACACACGTCGAGGAAATCATCTTCAGACTGTGTGAGCGAAAGATCTGAGAGAAATGAGCCCGTCGAGTTAATGTCATTGCCGAACTTCTCTTCGATGTGTGTATTCAAAGATTTTCGTTTTTTCTGTTGGAATGTATTGAGAAAGGCTAACTTGTCTTTAGTTTCCTCGTTAATGTCGCGTTCATTGCGAAGCAGCTCAGCCACTGCGATAATTTTCTTTTCCTATAAAACAGTTTTTGTATTTTCATTGAATCAGGTGAATTACTTGGTACAAACCATTTGATCTCGATCGTGCTCAGCTTCTCTTATAGCTTTGCTTTCCATTTCAAGAAGACGCCTTCCATGAAACAAATTCGTTTCCAAATCAGCCATATTTTGCAGGGAGGCGTCTAGTTCTTTTTGTATGCGTTGGGCTTCTCGAGTTCCACTCAGACATTCCAAGCGAAATGCCTCTTGCAGTTTCAAAACTTTTAGAAATTCTGCAATCAATTGAGACCATGTTTTAAGTTATTTAATAAAATAAAATTATAGGCAATTCAAACCTTCTTCAGCATACGATAATGTATGCGATATTTTATTTTTTTGATTCAAGAAAAGGGTACCAGTTATTTCTTTAATTTTAATTTCCACCAGCTTTTAGCTGAACTTTCAAAATTTTTTAGATTAAAGTGAGATAGCAACATTTTTCGCACTTAAAATTACCTGATCCATGGCTGAACCACAGCTAACCCCCCAAAATCGGTGGGTAACTTCTGATCATGGTTCAACAGTGGGTTAAGACCTGAACCTCGATTGTACAACAGTCATTTTGAGTTGAACCGAGTTCAAACGTTTATCCGAGGATGAACCACGTTTGTACAACTGGCCCTCAGTGGAAAAAGTGGAAAAAACGGCAAAAAAATATTAATGTTTCTTGGTATGTGTTGAACAAATTAGTGTGCAGTGTGCACTGCTCAGCACCAACTGAGGGATAGGCGGACGAAGTCGCGGGCATCTGCTAGTTATTCGTACGTTCTTTCAATGTGAAAAACACATTTTTTTTTGCAGCGGATCGCGAATATGTTTATGTTTAAGTCTTGGCTCCCAGTCACTAAAATTTGGCGGCTAAAAATCCTTATTATATTATTCATTTCATTTTGATGTTAAAAACTTCAAAACTACATTGATGCATAAACGCCTCAATATCAAAAATATATAAAAATATTGTAATGTAATTCAATGAAACTATCATTTACAAATTCATCAAAATTAACATTTTGATCACCAAAACCTTTCGATAGATTGAGAATTAACATTCCATCTATTTTCAAATCAATTATATATTTCAACATTATCAATGCAGAATAAACATTATTTGCATTTTCATATCACTGTAACATTTTCAACATCAAAATCTTTCAAACCATCATTTTCATATCAATTTTACATTTTCAACATCAAAAATCTTTCAAACAGTGTAGAATTAACATTTTTATCTTTTACATTTTCATATCAATTTTACATTTTCGAAATCGAAATCTTAAAATAATGTAGAATTGGCATTTAATTTGTATATTTACATTAAAAACTGTACAGTTAATATGAACTATTTTTGAAGAAGATTTGATATGATTTTTTGATAATGCAATGTGAATTTGCCATTGAAAAAAAATGTAAAACTAACAAGAAAAATGTAAGCTGAACATTTTTCAACGTTAAAAACACATTTTTTTCAGTTAATTTCCAATTTTTGAATGAAATCTGGGTTGAAATGACAAAACTATTAACTATACATTTCATTTTTTTCGGTGGCGTACCTTGGCGACAACAATAGTGGTAGCTCAAAATGTGCGGACACTATGCATACTAAAAAAGTATCGTGCGTCGATGCGCATTGTGATCTATATGGTTGAAGGAGATTTCTATTTCAGTTCGCTTATATCCAGATGTTGGAATCGTGTGCTTGCAATCAGGCATGGAAGATGGGAGACAATTGTATCGAATTCGATACAATAGAGTTTGTCGAAGTACGAAAATAAAATTGGCCTCTATTTGATACAATTTGAAAATCTGCAAAAATGAAAACAGTAGGTACTGCAATTTCAATGTCAAGATATACAAAAATTTATGATTGGTCTGAACTCTGAATGCATTAATTTTAAATTCTTACATAAAAATAAATAGAGTAGCGCGACAGCTCTTTAAGAGCAAAGGCCTAAGTGGCTTACTCTCATCAACAATTCTCTGAGTGCGTGTGAAGAATTGAGGGGACCTACAATTTAACGCCGATTCCGAACGGCAAAGTTGAGAAGCACTTTTTCATGACAGATTGATACTCTTCGTAGTTTTGTCTGTTCTTCGCAAGAGGCAGTACCCGTGAAAGATGAAATAAAAAACTTTATGGACACGAGTAGGACTCGAAACCACGATGTTCTGCTTAGCCAACGCACCTAACCACTTAGCCACGGAAAAAAAAATCTTACATACTATTCAGGTTTAAAAGTATTGCCTCGTGCTCTGAAAATCCAAAAAAGAAAAAAAACTTGTTCATTTCCAAACCAATCCTTAGCTTGAAGAAGATCCTCTAGAAAAATTTAACAGATGTAAATATTGCAAAACAAATATTGCAACTCATCAAAAAGCGTATATCGCAGCAAAAACAAGCCTTAAAATTGATACAGTTGCAACAAAAAAGAGTTGCAAGTTATCCGAAAATTCAAGAAGATTGGAAATTGCGCTTTCCATATTTGTTGCCGAGTATAATTTACCATTTTCTGTCGTAGACCACCTTTCAGGCTTATTAAGGAAAAATATTGACGATTCAAATATCCTACAATATTTCTTACTAGCCGACCCGCGAACTTCGTCTCGGCACCCTTCAGAGCAACTCCAGAATAATCATTATGATTAACACAAACATTGTTAAAATGCAATGTGATTTGCTTGAATCCAATTGAAATAGAGAACCACATATCTGAATTTTCCAAGCTCTACAACTAACATTCTACTTTCATTAAAACATGAAGTAAAATGCAAATTTCTTTGAAAAATTCAAAAACTTCTCTGTTTTGACTATTTCACAAAAATCAGGATTCCAAACAGCTAAGGGTTGTCCCCGTTATTTGTTGACTTTCCCGTAAGATTGTCCCAAAAATTTATTTTTTACTGAGGCTATTATCTACAATGAAAATTTTATAAAAATGCATTGAGGATTGAGCGGATTAAGAGTCCAAACCGGACATACAAACAAACCAATGCACCTCAATGCACCTTAAATTCCATAAAAAACTTGATTTAAGGTGTTGAAGTTCTTCGTGCTCTCGCAGAGTTTTCCGAGTTTCCAATCAAAAAATTTCCATTTTTCCATTTGAGATTCAGTGCATTTTCTATTTTCCATTTGAAAACCCATTCAGTAATTTTCCAGTTTTCCATTTGAAAACCAATGCATCTTCAATAATATGCAATTTTCCCAATGAGTTTTCCGAGTTTTTCATCAAGAACTTTCTGTTTTTCCATTCGAAAACCCATTTTGAAACAAAAAATTCCAAGCAAAAAAAATCGAATTTCCGACCTTTGTTTGGTTTTTCCAGTTTTCCGACTCACGCATGAGGTTTTTCCAATTTTTTTTTTCACAGAAATCATCACTGAATGCAACAGTCATGCCATTTCGGAGTCTATAAGAGACATACAAACAAACAAATATACAAACAAACAAACACACATCCATTTTTATATACATAGAGATTAAACCGACACAAAGTGCAAACAATTATTAAAGACTTATTAGCTCCAGAAAATTCCAAAATAATTTCATCCATGGCAAATCAACAATATTTTTCATCGATTGTTGATGAGAGTACAGATTTAACAGTCTGTCAGTTTTGTTAATGGATTTTTTATTTTGTGTTACATTTTTATAATAAACGAAAACAAAAAATGTTTTTTCTTATATTCTTTTCTATGAAATTGATTTTCGATACAAATGGTACCAAATGAATACAATTTAAAAAAAAATTTGAGTAAAATTGGAAAATGTCAATTTCTTTTCTATCCCTGCTTGCAATACCATAAGATCGCCCGCAGCAAAGTCGATCAACCTGAATCCGTTATCGGAGGTGATGGTCGTGTAGGCTGTGTTATCCGATTATTCCACAAACAAATTTTTCTCAGCCCAACTACTCATTAAAATTTTAATGTCATAGCTTAGACGTTGCTCATTATGTAGATCTTGTCCTCAATGGGGTGTGAACGCAAAAGCTTGCGTTGCTGAATTTAGTATCCTAATCTACCCATGAGTTGCTCATTCACAGAGTTGAGACTGAAACCTTTCTCCTGAATCGGATCCCAAATACAAACCCAATTCAATGTTTTTGTTCCCGGTAACAGTCACCGGAGCGTATATCACAGCGCATTTCTTGGATGGCGGTTATATCAGCCTTGTAGCAGTTTGCTTAGGTTGCCGTCAGTCTAACTTCATCGGGCTTGTCTATGTTTTCTTGACCCCGACCCCGATGCATGTCCAACGTATAGGGCAGATCTAGAGTTAGATTACACAGTTACAGTATCTTGGTTGTCATATTTAACAGTTTGAAGTTTTATTTCCGCTTGGAAAGCTATTTCAGACTTAGGTTGTTTGTTACGTTGTTTTAGATTTATTCGTGGAACTGAAAACCAAGTTAAATGGCATTGAAAAACAATTAAAATAAAAGAAATGTTTGTTTTTAATTTATTTATTTAAATTATATTGGCGCAAAATTATAGTCCGCTAATGAACAACTTTAGTGTGATACTAGCTTAAAATGACGTTTCAGACATGACTCAAACGTCATTTAAAGCTTAGTATCACACTAAAGTTGTTCATTAGCGACTATAATTTTGCGCCATTATATTTAAAGTATAGCGAAAGCATCGATAAATCCGCTGTCAGTACATGATGACAATTATTTAATCACTTCTGCAAGGAATTCTCATTTATAGCCAATGGTTCTTCGATGAACACAACATTCTCATAATGAGCTTTCAGCACTTCTTTCAGTTCTAAACTGTGCGACCAGTCTCGAGTTTCACAAATTACTTTAACCTGAAAACGTTTCATTACAAAAATGTCTTACCACCAAACTCGAAAAAAAAACTCACCTCAGCAGTCTTAGTATCCTTTAGCCACGCTCGCTCATGCATGATGTCTTTGATGGAAACTCCCAAATCAGCCAGTAGAATACACAGCTCATGAATTCCACCAGGGCTGTCAATCAGCTGAGCATTGAATTTCACTAAGCGGCCCTCTGCCGCAAGGCCTCTTTCAAGACATCTTCCTAAGACAGTCGTGTCGATGTTACCACCACACAACAAAATTACAACCCTTGCAGTAAAATGAGATTATTGAAAAATTTAGAGGAATTTCAGTGGTCTTACTTTTTGCCCTTCAAGTCATTTAGCTGTCCAGCTAGAATAGCCCCCAGGGCAACAGCTCCAGCTCCCTCCACAACGCATTTCTCCTCCTCAACCAGCCGCAAGATCGCTAAGGCTATCCATTCTTCTCTGACCACCACCATTTTGTCTATGAGAGGTTTTGCAGTGGCGTAGGCATTATAACCGACTTTGGGTACAGCCAAACCGTCAGCCAAAGTGTTCTTGATTGGAATACGCACTGGTCCGGATTGCTCCAAGGCCTTGGTGAAACTTGGACATTTCTCAGATTCCACACCCTGGAAACATTATTATCATTTTTCAAAATAAATGACAAGCGTAACATTTTTTTGTTTTCATTTACAATAATCTTGGTTTTAGGCGATAATGCTTTAACAGCTGTGGCAACGCCAGCAATCAAACCACCTCCACCAACTGGAACCACAATTGCATCGGGCTCTGGCACTTGATCCAATATCTCGAGTCCAACTGTTCCTTGGCCAGCCATTATAAGCGGATGATCGTAGCCATTAATAAACATTAATTTCTCCTCTTGGGCCATTTTCAAGGCGATATTCTTAGCCTCACCCATGTCCTTGCCCTTGACTACTACTCGTGCCTTGTAGTTTCGACACTTTTGAATTTTCATAATGGGTGCTGCTGTTGGCATGACAACGGTTACTGGAATGTTTAGCTTCCAGCCATGATAGCTGAGGCCCTAGAGAAGAAGTTGTGTTTTATATTGAATTTCTTGTATTTTGGAAACTTGGCCAAAAGAGAATTGAACTAACCTGAGCATGATTGCCCAGAGATGCCGAGATCACTCCGCTCTTCTTTTGTTCGTCTGAAAGGGATAGCAGAGCATTGCGAGCTCCTCTCTCCTTAAAACTGTCAAATGGAAAAGTAAGATTGGGTTAGCTGTAACTGGAAAAAGTTTGCGATAAGGATTTGATTATTTAAGATTAAACTACTCATTGCCACGCCCACTGATTGCGAATTGAATAGAATTCTGTTTTTTTAAGTTAAAAAGAAGTTATATTTTAACAGAATCCATTCAAGAATCACTGGTTTACCGGGGTGTAGAGGACTACATCCGAAATTGGATTGTATCCATGCTCATTGATAGAAAGATTCAAGCTCACTTAGATAACACTAACTTTACCAGGCGCGTAAGCACCCCAAGGGCGTGCTCTGTCCCCCTTCATTGGCTTTTAGTCATCAGTGGCGTGAAGGCTGTTCCTTACGCATATGATTTGGTAATATTGGTATCCCTATCCGGAAAGTTCACATCCGTGATTAGTGAGATTACGGAGATGGCATTGATAAAAGTAAGCAAGGAAGGGTCACGAAAGCCAGCATAGCTTTCTAATTTTTTTTTTTTATAATTTGCACCCACTCAAGGGATTTTGTATACCCTTTTTATGCCAGAGACACAGTGAGTGCATTAGGAAGAAGTGAAGGGGTTGGAAAGGAGGTGTCGATGTACATTGGTCTTGAATTCTTGAACATTGCAATGATCGGGAAAGACAGAGTGTGGAAGAGAGTTCCACATTCGCGTAGTACGGCTAAAGAATGATTCTCTATACTTGAGAGTACGTCCGAAGTTGGGCTCGAGGGTAAACTGATGGGCATTCCCAGTTGGAGGAACGCAACTGGCTATTTCACTAGAGCAATTACCATAGAAGTAACGGTAAAACAAGGAGAGACACGCAACGTTACGACGGCGACGGTGGTCTAAAAGGGTGAATGAATCAGTGATCTCTCTATCACCAATCATTCTAGCTCTTCTTTGTATTCCATCTAAGAGGCTTAAGTAAGTAGCTGGAGCACCAGCCCAGAGATGGGAATTGTACTCAAGCTTTGGACGGATATAATGTTTTATAGATAATAGCCAGATCAGACGGGGAGAAAAATTTCTTGCATCGTCTTAAGAAACCCAAACATCTTGCGGCATTTTTGGCGACATCCCATATGTGCTCGATCCACAAAAGGTGGTCTGTAATGCACATACCGAGAAACTCGAGATGTTCGGTCTCATTGATGCAAGTGCCACTCATGGACAGTGGCAAGGGATAGCTTCCTTGCGGAGTCTATAAAAAAAAACATTAAGTTCTTGTAACTGGTAGATCTCGCTTCGACGATACAAGACAGCATTGAGTTTTCGAAGCATTAAACTCGACGCGGTTTTTAATTCCCCATTATACAATGCTGTTTAAGTCAGAGTTTAATGAGCTTATCATATTTTGCCGTTGCAGGTCCACATCCGAAGTGGAGGGATGTGAGTCTGGGAACGAATATGAAAAGCTAAGGGTATTATCGTCGGCGAAACAATGGATTGGATTAGAAGTTACAGACAAGAGATCATTTATGAAAATGAGGAAGAGGGTCGGAGACAAAACGGAGCCCTGGGGCACACCAGCATTTATATTGTGGGTTTCAGACTTGAATCCGTCCAATACAACTTGTATTGAACGGTTCGAAAGAAAGTTTCTAATCCAACGAAGAAGGGATTCATCGACTCCGAAAGCACGCATTTTCGATAAAAGAGCAAGATGCCAGACTTTATCAAATGCCTTTGAAATATCAAGTGCAACAATCTTACTTTCTCCAAAACGGTTATCAGATCACCAGTGGACCAGTTGCTGCGAAAGCCGTACTGCCGGTCATTAAGAAGCTTTCGGTCTTCGAGATATTTCTTGAGCTGATAGTTTATCAGCGTTTCCATGACCTTAGAAAGAAGGGACGTAAGTGCAATCGGACGATAATTGGAGAGAGAAGAAGATACGCCTTTTTTTGGGATTAGCTGGACAAATGCTGTTTTCCAACTGCTCGGAACGAACCCAGAAGAACAGGATAGATGGAAAAGCTTACGCAAGGGTTTGGCCAGCGTGGAAGAACACCTCTTCAGAACAATAGCGGGGATACCATCCGGACCAGCGGATTTATGTATGTTGAGATCTTTGAGGACTCTTGCCACAGCACGAGTGCGAAAGAAGATTTTCCCCATGGAATCATTGACGCGCTCAAGAGCTGGGGGAGTCATGACACTCTCTGGCAGCCAAGAGTTGGAGGCGAACTGCCTAGCAAAAAGGTTAGCTTTCGCGAGAGAGCTAACAGTTGGAGTGTCATATTCAACGAGCGTAGGGACCGAGGAAGAAGAAGAATTCTTCATATTTTTCACAAAAGACCAAAAATTCTTACTGCCTTTGGGACATTGCAGTATTTTTTGCCTTAATTTTTGGTCATGTAAGAATTTGGTCCGTCGAATATGGGCATTGCAGGCCTTCCTGGCTTGTTTAAACTTGTTCCGGTTTTCCTCAGTTGGGTTGGCTCTAAAACACCGGAACTTTACTTCTTTTTCCCTGATAACCTCTTTACAGCTTGAATCAAACCATGACTTTTACTTGGGTTTGATGCTTTTAACCCTATTCGGGATAAAATTTTCCATTCCCAAAATAATCAAATTATTAATCATATTAGCGCTGGAGTCTACGTCACTATCGAGGAAGCATAGTGACCAGTGACTATGCCTGTTGTAAAATCTTTGTCCGTCCAATCTTAACCTATAAACTTCACATCAAATATTTAGTATCTTGCAGCGCGTTGAGACTTAGGGAATCGAATAGTTATGGTATTCTCATCCCAGTGGACATCTTTTCGCCAAAAACCGACTACTGCACCCCTAATGTGGACCTCATTGTGGATTTAAAAGATATCATTCCATCCTGAAAAGAGACGGATGATGACTGACAGACGAGACGCTTCGATACAACTATTTTCACTGACGGCTCAAAGATGGAGTGTGGGGTTGTTGCAGGAATTTTCGACGAGTTTTTAAATGTCTCCAGGTCTCTTCAGCTTCCTGACTTTGCTAGTGTCTTTCAAGCTGAACTACTCGCGATTAAAGAATCATGCAAATTAATAAAACATAATCAAAATCAAAACCGCAATACAGCTATCTTTTCGGACAGTCAGGCGGTTATTCAAGCGATTGGCTCGTCCACATCATATTCCAAATTAGTTCAACAACGCCGAAGTGAACTCGCGAGCAAGCATGAACAGAGGGTCACTCTTGTCGGGGTTCCGGGTCAAAGTGGCTCTGAGGGCAATGAACGAGCTGACAGCTGGCTGCGCAAGGATCAGCCCTTCATAGCTCACTCGTGGAAAGAGTCAACATTCCTCTTATTGCTATGAAGGGCAAGATCTTCTCAATCTTTCTCGCTGAATCACAGGTGGAGTAGCCTAACCAACTGTATCATATCTAGAAGGATATGGCCCACCTACAATAAATCCCGTACTAATAACCTTATTTGCAGACCCAGGCAAGACATAGCCAGGGTCGTTGCAACATGCACCGGACACTGGGCTGTTGGGGAACACGCATCTAAGCTGGGCATTCCCCACAATACTTTATGTCGTAGTTATGGGGACTAGCGAGAAAATTAAGCGGAAAACACAAAGCTGCTTTGCTGTTAGCGCTGACTCCGTTACGCTTCTATACTTTGGATTGAACTTTGATTGACATCAGTCATTTTACTTATTTTATTTTATGTTCGTCAAACATATTTCCTCCAAAATTTCATTTTGTTCTGTTTTTTGAAAACAAAACCGACAGCTGAAGCGAAAAGGAAGTAAAAATAAAATAAGATTTGAACACAGACAAACAAGAAAACATATCGGTGAGCAAATTTATATGAAAAAGTAGAAAACATTTCTACTTTTGCTACAGCTTTTGCGACGTTACGTTTATGTTACGGGGTTCTTACAATATGTCAAATCAAAGGCTGAGCAACAAAGTTGCTTTGTGATAGGTTGCTTGAACTTTATACGTCACTCAACGCTAACAGCAAAGCAGCTTTGTGTTTTCCGCTTTAAACTGTTCTTCACTTCTTGTGTGAATGTCCTGGCGCTTGCCAAAACGAGAGCCAAATCATTTTGAAAGATCTTCTTCAATGACCTAAATGAGCTTTCCGAACTAAGGATCAAAGATCTGATCTCTTTTCTAAACGCAACAAAGTGGATTTGAAGGGTATTATAAACTGATTGTAACAGTTCCTCTTCGAACTTGAGATCGCCAGCTAGCGAACTCAAAACAAAAGCTCAGAATCTTATATAATCCCTCTTTTAATTTTATAGGTCAAACGAGTTTTTATGGCATCAAACTCGTGGCCGCCATTTGTACTACTACTACTACTAAAGTAGTTATAACAGAATCCAATTACTGACACGCCCACTTTTTCAAGTGTTGTGATACAAAGAACATTCCCTCGAGCCAAGGGATCCCGATCGAAATCAATGATGTGAAGTATCCTGATATCTGGTTGCATCAGTACCTATTTATATTTTGATAGACCTGTAAATGGTGATCTGGATAGGGCAATCCTTTGCCCCTGCGCTCAAGCGGAAACGCTGTTTCACAGTAATCGGCAAGAGAGGTATCGAATATCTGACGTTTATTACTATTTTTACGAGGTTCTTTTTCCCAAGGTGTCCTTTCTCACATAGAGGATTTCTATCTGTAAGCCCTTTTAAAAAATTTCCTTGAAATCGTTTCCCATAAAATAAACGTCTTATGACGACTCAAAGTTTTCTTCTGTACGTAAATCATTTTGCAATGGAAAAAATATATGAACCCAAAGTTTAAACGGGAGTGGTACGAAATCCCCAAAAGACAAAATCAACATGGGGACAAAATCTCCAAAAAAAAAATCCAACTTGCCAAAATCTCCACGACAAAATCCCCACGGAAAAAATCCCCAAAGAAAAAATACTTTTTGCCAAAATCTCCTTGAAATCTCCAAATCTCCAATATTCAGGTACGTCTACTTACACCGTTCCTCTCACGACATGTGCATGACCCTGTTATGACATGACAGTTTGTCATTTAAAATGAATTACACGTTTATTTCTTAAACAACCTTAACTGAATACAATAATATCTCCAAAACAAATATGTTCAAGTAGTGAATCATGCGATTAAATCGCGCGATTTAATCGCATGATTCACTACTTGAACATATTTGTTTTGGAGATTTTGGCATGGAGATTTTGTCCATGGGGATTCTCTCTTTGGAGATTTCGCTGCTGGAGATTTCAGTTTGGGGATTTTGGGTTTGGGGATTTTCGTTTGGGGATTTTGGCTTGTTTAAACTCCGAATAATATGAGTGCATGTGCCCTATTGATACCCTCCGCATGTTTATCACAGAAAATTTGCTGTGTTTGCATGTGACGATAATTTGCATCTAACAATCAAGTCCATTGACTTATTGATAAGATTTCAACTTATAATTATTTAAGTGTCAACCGTGTTTCAAAAAAAAAAAAAGTGTAAGATAACGAAAAAAGCACGAATCAGATATCAGAGCCAAAGGAACAGACCTCATAACATCAGGGGCGATTCCTCATAGTTGGCTAGTTTAGCGGCGCTAAACCAATAATTTCAGAATACATAAATTTTATTTCTAATATAAATAAACATTATTCTTATATAAAAGTCAATAAACACCGAATACGTTACAATATTGAAGGTACTTACTAGCAACAAAATAGAATTTCTTACCAATATGTATTTTTCATTGCATGCAAACAAAACTCTCATGCAAACATCTATCATGAAACTATATTTAGCTCAAAAGTTAGCGCTAACAGATTTCATACAATCTTCACAAACAGAAAATGAACATATTTGAATAAATGCCTTCAAAAAGGAACAGGAGGGTTAGCGCAAAAATCACAGCTAACTATTAAACGAGAACAGAACACAACAACGAGAACGACTGGTGTAATCGAATCGTGTTCGTGTTTCGTGTACGAAACGACTCGTATGTCGTATCTGTTTGTGTTGGCTCTTGCCTGTCGTTGTGTTGTTGTGTATTGTGTTCTCGTTTCATAATTAGCTGTGATTTTTGCGCTAACCCTCCTGTTCATTTTTGAAGGCATTTTTTCAAATGTGTTCATTTTTTGTTTATGAAGATTGTATGAAATCTGTTAGCGCTAACTTTTGAGCTAAACATAGTTTCATGATAGATTTTTGCATGAGAGTTTTGTTTCGTGTACGGGTAGCCACCATACAATTTTTTCGGCCAAAAGCTTCAATTCTCTCAAAAACAGCTCCTCCGATTTTTCTTAAACTTCCTCGTAATTATTTTTTTGTCGGAACACTGGTCTTTTTAATGTAAACATTTATTTTTGTATTGCTCCAAAACGGTACCTCTCATAGAACCGTTTTCTTTTTCTTTTTTTTTTGTCAAAAGATTTCCTCTAAAAATAATATTCCGATTAAAAATATAAAAATAAAAAAGAGTGGCATGACAGCTCTTTAAAGCCAAGGCCTAAGTGACTTACTCTCATCAAAAATTCTCTGGGTGCTTGAGAAGAATTGAGGGGACCTACAATTTAACGCCAATTCCGAATGGCAAAGTTGAGAAGCACTTTTTTATGACAGATTGATACTCTTTAAAGTTTTACAGTTTTTTTTACTTCAAATTCACCCTTTTACAAATCAAATTCACCCTTTTATAAATCAAATTCACCCTTTTACAAATCAAATTCACCCTTTTACAAATCAAATTCACCCTTTTACAAAACAAATTCACCCTTTTACAAATCAAATTCACCCTTTTATAAATCAAATTCACCCTTTTACAAGTCAAATTCACCCTTTTACAAATCAAATTCACCCTTTTATAAATCAAATTCACCAAATTCAAAAAAAAATAAAATAAAAAATAAAAAAAAACTGTATCAGTTCTTCGCAAGAGGCAGTACCCGTGAAAGATAAACTAAAAACTTTATGGACACGAACCCACGACGCGACTTTCTGATTAGCAGCCAACGCATCGTATCACTAAGCCACGGGCAGCTGCAGTCCGATTAACGTCTTTTTTTTTAGGAGTCTAAATTGCTCAAATAATATTTTGTTTTCAAAAAACATTTAAAATTTTTTAGATTTAAAAAAATTGTTTTGAACCTGTTTTTCTAAATTACAATATAAACGTACGAGTTAATTAACTTTTTTTTTCAATACTGCAAACCCAGATTAATTTTAGGACATTCTAGAAAAATTGTATAATGTATACATAAGAAAATAATTTGAGGGTTTTCGTCCTCTCCATGGAATTAAAAAAAAATTAAATAAACAACTTTTAGAGAAATCTTATGGCATAATTTTTTTCAAATAAAATGTGTTTTTTATGTATCTATACATATTTCAATTTAAGTTTTTATTAATGAATTTTAAATAGGTACTTGTTTTTATTTTTAATGTTTTTTTGTGTATTAAGTTTGGAGTACTGGAGCAAAGTGCATGCGACACAGTCGTGCAAATTTTTTTAGTTTTATTTTAATCTTTCCCGAAGAACGTTGATATAGCTAAAGCTAGGCATACACGGTGAACATGTTGGTGTGATTTGTTGGGGTTGGGCTGGAAATTATTCGTGTATGGGCATGTTGGCCAACAAATCCACGGTTTATGAAATATTTTGTAAACCGTGAACTTACGGCTAACATGTTGGCTGTGTATGGGTAAGTTTACAACAAATTTTGAAGTTTATCAACATGTTCGTCGTGTATGGCGTTGTGTGACAACAATTCGTCATTTGTGTAGTTATTTTCATGGAGTTAACATATCGAAAAACAAAGCAAAACGCACTTGTATCGCACATCTTGCCTTCACGACAGTCACACAAATAATGAAGTTTATAAACATTTTGGGCCGTGTATGGCGAACCGCTGCCCAACAAATCACACCAACATGTTCACCGTGTATGCCTAGCTTAACCCACAAAACTTGACCAGGAATCGCCACTGCATAACATAACATAAATGGAACAAAGTGAGGTACGAGTAATTCTGTGGTAAGATATATAAATCAAAAAGATTTGTTTTTAAAAAGTTATTTTATTTCAATATAAATAACAAAACTTAAACACAACATATAAATTATAAATAATTTTATTTTCGCGACGCGTTTCGGAATTATTATTCCATCCTCGGGCGTTAATGGTGTTGACTGTTTGATGCTGATGATTGTGCATTGGTCTCATTTAATGCTGTTGTCTTCTATTTTATTGTTGTTGTTAATTTATTTTATTTCTTTGTTTTTATCTTGTTTTATCTTGCATGTTTTAATGCTGTGTCAAATAATATGTTTGGTTTTAGAATTAGTTTGTCATTTAGTAGTTTGTCTTCTTCTGTTTCATACTTTCATACTCTTCTATAGCGTCTAATAGTTTCTCTTTCTTACAATGGTGCATCGGAATTAGGTTATTGTCAAAATTGGTGTAATTATGGTTGTTGTTAATCAGGTGTAATGCAAAATTGGATTTTGTGTTTTGTTTTGGTCTATGTTCGTTAAATCTTTCATAGTTTAAAATTGTTGTTGTTTTTAAATTGTTGTTGTATTATTTCGGGTAATATATTAGTGTTATTGATGTGTATATTGCTTCGTTGTTGGAGTTATTATAGAAAAACTAATAACAAAGAGAAAATTGATTTCGTTTGGTTTGCGTTGTTTTTGTTTTTTGCCTTGTTAAGTGTAAGGCGTGTGGACGACTGTGCTAGGATCCAAAGCAAGTCAATCGTTATTCGTTAATGAATGGGCTCGTTTTCTTGATGTATTTTCGGGACATGAAAAATCAAATTGCATCAGGAAAACAAATTAAATAGGTTTACGGAAAAAATAAGTTGTTTCTCGTTTGTGCCAGAAAAAGTATTTTCTTAACCACATAAAAAATTAATATCAGTAAAAATTTCTTGAGTTGAATCAACAAAAATATTTGCCTTAAGAATACAAGGAAACAACAACACGAAAAAAAAAAAAAAAAAAAAAAAAAAAAAAAAAAAATGTCAAACTCATCGCGCGACTAACAGCCTTATTACGATTGTCAAAGATCGATAAATTGAACTTTGAAACAATTTGTCAATCATTTGATAAATTGGTATTATGAATGCGAGTTGACAATTTTTTGATTCACTGTGAACAATAATCAAAAATTTATTGTGAATAGTGCCAATTGTCAATCGACGTTTGACTTTCAAAATATAATTTCAACCACTTTCCATCAAAGACGTCAAATGAAAAAACTTTTTTAGTGAATTGTCATTTTACGCTTGCAGTTTTTTCCGGTTTTTATTACATTCATCTCCCCAAAACAGGAAAAAATGTGATTATTTAGTGTTTGTATATTTAGTTCTAATAAATGTTATGTTTTTCTTTGTGAAAATGTGTTTAAATAAATATCCAATTTTTGTTCCAATTTGTTTTGTTTGTATTTGTAGTGGTGGAATAGTGTGCTCTGAAATGGGTTAAAAATATTCCTTAAAAACAGGAATAAATTTCCCTACAAGTGTAATTTGTTTATAAGAACTCCCAAAAAAGGCACATAGGTAATAAAACTTAAAGCAAATAACGTACACACACAAGTGTAAGAAGTGTCAAAAAACAAGCAGCAAATCAAGCTTGATAGTCTCCGTGGCTAAGTGGTTAGGTGCGTTGGCTGATAAGCAGAACTTTGTGGGTTCGGGTCCTACTCGTGCCCATAGTTTTTTCACGGGCACTGCCTCTTGCGAAGAACTGACAAAACATCCAAGAGTATCAAGCTGTCATGAAAAAGTGCTTCTTAACTAGCGTCGTGTGAAGCTTAAGGCACATTTAGCTGTTTCTTTACATATAAAAATGTGAAGAAAACAAGATCTCATTCTTAAGCCCTAGGGCACCCCAGGGTCAGCTGACTTGTCTTTATTTTGATGTGCCATTTCGTCATGAATTAACAGTGGATTTGCAGCATCACGTATTTTTCTTCGCTTGCTCCAAAGAATTTTCTTCAACAATTTCATTTTCACCGAAAAATAGTTCTACACTGGACATACTTTTGGCTTTCACGTTTCTTAAAAATGTTTTATCAATAAGGATTTTGTGATTGACTGAAAAATTGACAAATTTTATTTTTTTTGACTATCATAATACCGAAATTATGAATACGCCCATTCACAGTAGTTCTTAAATCTGAACTTGTATCAAAAAAATTGATAACTAAAAACGATAATACCGATTCATCAATTTTTTGTATTATTGTCAAATATCGTATTGAACATTGACAACCGTAATAAGGCTGTAAGTTAAAAAAAGTTCAACTTTTGGGCGACTAGTTCGGCGACAAACGACGCATTGTGTTGCAAATGGGCGACTGCCATACAAATTTCACAGCTGTCAGATTAGTCGCCAGTCGTCCGGCGACTGCATTCTGTTAAGCTCTTTACACTTAACAAAGCAAAAAACAAAAAAACAACGCAAACCAGACGAAATCAATTAGCTCAATAAAAGCACAAACAAGAATACAGTATGAACTCGACGCGTCGTCGTCGTTGCGTCGTCGATTCCTACTTTTCATGCATTTTATGATTAATGTTGATTTTCCTAGCCTTTTGTTCATTCAATTAAAATACATTACTATTTCAAAAAGTATAACCCAATAAAAACAACAATATTACAGCCCTATTATGACTATCAATTTGATAGTCGATAGCTTCTATCAAATAATTGATAGTTTCGTATTATGAGTATCAACTTGTTATTTTTGATCGATTGTGAATAACTATCAAAAGTTTCTTGTGAATGAGTTTTAATTTTATTGCTTGACATTAGATTTTTTGAATATTTAAATTTGTTTTTTCTCTGTCGGCCATAAAAAGGAAAACTTTAAAGTGAAAATGTAAGTTGTTTGAGAAAAAATATCTTCTTTTCTTCAAAAGCATAATTGTTTTATTTAGGAGCAGAATTGTCAGCAACAGAAAACAAATTGAAAGAATGGTGGAACTGATGGAAGAGAGTCCTGAAGTTGCCAGAGGAATGCTATCGAAGGCAGATTTGGCCAAAAAGTGGGAAGCTATTTCAGTAGAGCTGAATAGCTTGGGGCCCCCACAACGTAATCCAACCACGTGGCAAAGAGTAAGTGCAATTTACTCTATGCGTACAATTCATTATCATTTTTGATAATCGTTCTAGGTTTGGATTGACCAAAAAACCAAAATAAAGAAAAAACTTACAAACAACAAAATTGAAATAACGTCAACTGGTGGAGGATGCAATAATTTTATTAAATTAACAGACACCTGCGAGTGTTGATCCTCCAGGGTTTGAACTTGGGTTGGAATTACCGATGGTATCTGCTGAAGGCCAGAATACCGAGGAAGAGAACACGGTACAGATCGAAGCAGAAATTTCAAACTTAGTTCAATCCCCGCAGCTGTCAAGTCAACTAAAATTTGCACAAAAAGACAAAAATGAAATAAAAAGACTCACACTGCTAGAGAACCAGACATCGGCACAAGAAAATTTTTATAAAAAAATGATTGATGTCATGGAAAAAATGGACACAACATTGGTTCAAATCCAAGAAAGTATTGAAAATACTGAACATTATGCGCGAAAATCCTTCCATTTAAAGAAAAAAAGCAAGATGAAATTTTAAAAATCAAGAAGGAAAAGTTATTGCTCTATAAAGAAAGCATCAAAAACAAAGAAAAATATAGAGAAGTAAAATTGATGCTTAAGAAGCAGCTTTTAGAGCTTAAGCAAGAAAAGAAAAACCTTATGAGTCCTCAACCATCAGTTTAAAATATGTTATAACTTGAGTTATTTGTTTTATTTTTTATTTTGAAGAGTTTGTCTTTTGTTTGTTTTTGCAGATATTAAACAATGTGTTTATTAAATACAACCATGAAATAGGAAAATCCCGGGGGCAGATTCTGTAAGGCGAAAGCGAACGAACGTTTTCGTTTGTGCGAAAGATTTGCTTCATATAACTTGAAAAACGAAAACTTTTTTCGTCTGTGCGAACAAAAATAAACGAAAGCAAATTGTTTGTCGTTTTTTTCGTTTTTGCGAATGATTTGCTTCATATAACTTGAAAAACGAAAACTTTTTTCGTGCGTGCGAAAAAAAAATAAACGAAAGCAAAATGTTTGTCGTTTTTCTTGTTTTGTGTTGTTTGCTTTCCAAATTTTAATAAAAAAACATCACCATTAACTATTTTTAAAATGTTGCAAGAATATTTGACGTTGTTTTTGTGTGATAGCGACAATGGTACTGAAACTCTCAACTTAAGAAACTTGAGAAGGAATCTTAGGGACCATTCCAATCCGTTTACATTGCCGGAAAAAAAGTGTGAGTTACAAATGTTTTCGAATGGAAAATAGAAAGTGCTTGATGAAAAACTCGGAAGAATCATTGGTTTTCAAAGGAAAAATTGCATTTTATTGCAGGTGCATTGGATTTCAAATGGAAAACTCGAAAATTTTAAAATGGGTTTTCGAATGGAAAACAGAATGTTTTTGATGAAAAACTCGGAAAACTCATTGGTTTTATAAGGGAAAATTGTTATTCTGCAGGGTTGCGAGACGAAGTTCGCGGGGTCACTTAGCGTCATGCTAAAGCTAGGCAATAAGCAATCAATGCTCAAAATGCTATATTTATGTCCTCGGCTGTAATCTGAGGTTATTCAGCAATATCCGGTGCTTTGACAAACATTGCTTGTGGCAGGAATCTTAAAAAGGAGGACACCTTCCGAAATTTGCATATCACCGAAGCAGCTTAATTCTTTGGTCGGTCCTAATTGGTCATCTTTTTTGCATCAGTCGATTAGATTTTCCTATAAACTTCTTTGTTGCTTGATTGGAAAATTTCTTTTATTATTCCTATTCATATATCTGGCCATTGGAAGCGAAGTTCCTTGCACACACGGCCACATTTAATTTAAAAAAAAAATTAACAGTCACACAATCTGCCACAATAATAGTGATGAGACTTCTCAATTTCTTTTTGTTTATTTAAATTTTACTTCTATCGAAATTTTCCATTTGTTGTTTCTTCATTGTTAAATGTGGTTTTCACTTAATAACGGGCAAAATTGAACTTGAAAATTTTAAAAAAGAAAATAAATATGCTTTCTTCTTTGTTTTGTCTCATTTAATATCCAAAATCATGTATATATTATCGATTTTCTTAAGTTTTAAGTATCGATTAAAATTTCTTTCTCATCTCTCACAATATTTTACAACTGTCAACATCCTAAAAGTAGGCAACAAAATTTTTCTGATTTGAAGCAAAAACGAATACAAAACCAAAAACGAAATGCGATACAGAATTCAAATTATCGTTTTCGCACAATTTCTTTCGTTTTTGAAAAACGAACGTTCGCTTTCGCTTCGTTTATTACAGAATCTGGCCCCCACTTTTTAGTTTATTAATTTCGCATGAAACTTGCAATAGAGTCTCTAATTCGACTGCCTTCATTGAATGTTGGGCTTGCAGGATCAGGTGAAACATCCCAGTTTTCAAAATTCCTCTCATTTTCTTCACTTCGGTCTTCAGGATTCTCCAATCTGTACTTAATACAAATATTATGAAGAGCTGCACACACGTTTATTATTTGTGTTGTTTTTTTAGCCGAGTAGTGTAGTTGTCTAGCTTGCAATAGACAACGAAATCTACTTTTCAAAACTCCAATAACCCGTTCAATTATATTTCGACCTTGTGCATGCTTTTTATTAAAAGTAGCTTCTACTGAATTCTCTTCAGTGTCGCTGTATGGTGTTATTAGGTACGGTGAAAGTGGGTATCCTCCATCACCAAGAATTCTTAAGTCTGTTTTTCCATTCCGATAGTCTCTTTCCAGCTTGATTTTTATTTGTGACATATTCCAAACGTTTGCATCATGTGATGCACCCGGATGTTTTGCATTAACATACCTGATGTTCATTAAGTGATCACAAATCTTTAAATAAACATAAATATAAAAATAATAGTTGAATTTTATGCTGAATCAAAACCTACAATCATGGCATTTATGGGGGCAGGGACATTACTCCACGGGACATAAGTCCATAATGGAATTATGTCCCACTTAGGTGAGACATAAGTCCATAAATCGATTTTGGTCTTAAGTCCCACTTTGGTGGGACATAATTCCGCAATTTTTGTTTGATAAATGGGACATAGGTCCACAATTTTTTAATTCATCAAACACCATGAACAAAATAATTATTTTATTTTAAAATTTGAGCCTTTATAGTCAGAAAGTAGAACAATAATGATAAAACATAAAACATTCGAAATAATTTACATTCATTTCTTCTGACTTCACTTAATTAGGTTGCCGTGTCATATGGCTACGTGTCATAAGGCCATATTTCGAAACATGATCATATAACACGTTGATAAATTGTCATATAGCCATATTATCACTTTTCTAAAGCGCCAAATGACATTTGTAATAATTTTTTCCTGAAAAAATATCAATATTTCAAAGTTTAAATAGAAAAAGATTTATAAATAACAAAAATAATATATTTAAAAAGGAATTTAAACAAGATAAATATTCATGTAATGTATTTCAACACTGACTACTTTTGATGCTTTCTAAAATTCCTGTGCAAATATTCCAGAGAATTGCGTTATTATTTTTACATGAGTTTATCTTTAGAAAAAATTATGAATTTACAAAGATGGATTATAATTATTTATTTATTTGATTTAAAATTTAAATGAAAAAAAAATAATCGTCATTCGCGCAGCGGAAATTTTTTTTTTGCCCCACAGAGAATCAATTTGGGGTGTGAAAATAAAAAAAATTCGCGCGAATTTTTTTATTTTCACACCCCAAATTGATTCTCTGTGGGGCAAAAAAAAATTTCCGCTGCGCGAATGACGATTATTTTTTTTTCATTTAAATTTTTTTTGCCCCACAGAGAATTAATTTGGGGTGTGAAAATAAAAAAATTCGCACGATTATTTTTCCGTTCGCGCGTGTGTTTTATTTTCACATCTCTTGGGCACCCCTCGTTTCGCTTTGTGCGAATAAAGGTTATTATTTTTCCTTTAATTTAAATTTTATATCAAGAAAATAAATTAAAATGTATTCTTAAAAATTCATAATGTTTTCTGTAGTGACAATAGCAAAATGTCGCAAGTAAATATGGAAAAATAACGCTCTTGAAAAGTGAAAAATAGCCTTATGTTCCAATATGGCTATATGATAATTTCACAATGTGTCATATGACACGTGACCATATCCTTTTCTTTCCTTTCTAATGAGTAGCAAGTCAGAAAAAATGTAGTACATTCATATGATTCAAATTATTGAAGCCAATTTATTTGTTTGTAATACCTACAATAACTGTATTTATATAAGAAAATTGTTTGGATAGCAAAGCAGAGAGAAAACTGAATAAGAGGAATGAAATCAGTTCGATTCTTCAGACAGCGGATTTTCAGGACCATAAAATCTCGTCCAAAAGCAAAAACAAAACATATTGAGAAATAGGACATAAATCCAGAATTATTTTTTGAGGAATTATGTCCCGCCAAAGTGGGACTTAAGTCCAAAATCGATTTACGGACTTATGTCCCACCTAAGTGGGACATAAGTCCATTATGGACTTATGTCCCGTGGAGTAATGTCCCTGCCCCGCATTTATGCTATAATAACCCTTTCTATTGTTATAAACATGCCGAAGATCCTTTTTCGGCCCAATAATTTTAATATGTGTTCCATCTACGGCTCCAACTACATTCGGAATCCCACATTTTTCAAAAAAGCATATTTTTGCCTTAGGTTCTTCTTCCTGGGAGTATTGGAATTTAATCCATTTTGGACAAATATGAGTCTCCAATACTCCTAGTAATTCAGTTAAAACGACTGAAACCGTTGGTTGGGCCATGCCAATATTAAAGTCATTTCCAACACCCAATTGGTAACTTCCTTGAGCAAAGAATTTTAAAACCGCTGCAAGTTTCAGTACATTTGGAATGGAATGCTGACTTTTGATTGGCTTAAGATAATCCTCGATATCGTGTAATACCTCAACGAAGGCTTGTTTAGAAAGTCTAAAGTTCTGAATGAATCTGAAACCGTTTTTCAATAGCCAAAGGTTCAAAATAGAATGTGAATTTATTACATGTGTTCTTCCAAGTCCATTGGGTTTGAAGAATCTCGTAAAGATCGCTGAATTTTGATTTGCTCATTTGCATTGGCTTCATCATAACTTCCTTCAAAAAATAGTTCTATCGAAGTCATTATTTCGCTTTAAAAAAACCCGAAAAAATTTGTTTCAATCAAGAATTTGTGCTTGATAAAAAAATTGATGTGTATCTTTTTTGTTGATATTCATAATACCGAGTTTATCAAAAAAAATCATTCACAATAATGATAAAATCTAATGAAATTCAAAGTCGATAAAAATGTTGACAGTTGATAGTCATAATACGAATTCATTAAATTTGTTGATATATATCAACTATCAAGTCGATAGTTGCTAGTCATAATAGGGCTGTTAGATATTTCCACTTGTTACATTAATCAAGTTTCTGCATGGCATATTCATTATATTCATATCTTCAAGGAAAACAGAACTAGCATGCTTCCTCTGGTCTTACACCAAGTATAAGCACACACACATTTTTTCCTCATAATGAAAGGCAGCAAGCCAATAACAAATGAGTTCCACAACAAAAAATGAAATTCCTAAATTAATTTTATTTTCTACTTCTGCTAACTCAACAAAAAAAAAGTCACGTCACGCCTTTTCATTAAGAACACAAAGAAAAGTATGCGCCATAAGCTTAGCTAACGAGCAGAAGAGCAGTGCATCAACCAATTAGAAATCGCCAATAGTTAAGAAAAGCTTTACAATAAAAATTTGAATTTCAAAAAAGCTTCCATCCACATTATATTCCACAAGCTTTTTCTAAGGTGGTAAGATTAGCTACTAGAAACTGCTATAAATAATATTGAGGTCAATTGTCCGGAGGTCAGTTGTACCCGACCCCATTTCGTTGGTTATCTTTTCGGTTTGAAAAGTCTGCAAACATTTATCAATAAATATGAATGGAAAAGCAGCAAAATGTCAGTCAAGGCTGTACATTTTAATGACCCACAAAATAAATTCAGATGTTCTTATCGGGTGTTTTTAGGTCCAATCAAATAGTTCACTGAACTTTGGACCCCTATGGCATTTGTTCGAAGCATCTGAACTGCCTTTACCTATTGTGTGATCTAAATCAATTTTGCGCCTAAGCCGAAATTCAAACAAACAGACATAGGTATGTATTTATTTCAAAATATTTTTGCATAGAAAATTGTTAAAGAATAGTTTTCAATTAACATATTAAGAGCAGAACAGAATGCGTTGCCCTTCGTCGCCCGATGACGAAAATGACAGCTGAAGTTTGTACGGATTACGAGTTTGACATTTCCATACAAATTTCAGCTGTCATTTTCGTCGTCGGGCGAAGACGGGCAACGCATTCTGTTCGGCTCTTTATCCAAACGATATATCCCAGAAATCAAAACCCTCACTTTACTGCGGGTGATTTCTCAAATCATTTCATGGTTTAAGGTTAAAGCGTTTATTATTATTTTTTTCTTTGTTTGATAGTCCGGAATTGATACACAAATGACAGAACTCTCCGATTCCAGATACCAAACGAACATGCAGACACACTTTTTTCTTCAAATGATTAATTGTCTATGGATCTGTGAAACGCCACCAAATACAGATGTCACATGACATTGTTTGCTTTGCTAAAAAAAATGTGTGTGTGTGATTTTGATTTTGATTCCGAATTCAAATCCAGAATTGACTTGCATTTGCCCTTGGCTAAGTGGTTAGGTGCGTTGACTGCTAAGCAAAACGTCGTGAGTTCGAGTCCTACTCGTGTCTATAAGGTTTTTATTTCATCTTTCATGGGTACTGCCTCTTGCGAAGAGCTGACAAAACTTGCAAGAGTATCAATCTGTCATGAAAAAGTGATTCTCACCTTTGCCGTTTGGAATCGGCGTTAAATTGTAGGTCCCCTCAATTCTTCACACGCACTCAAGAGATTTGTTGATGAGAGTAAGCCACTTAGGCCTTCGCTCTTCAAGAGCTGTCGCGCCTTTCTACTTATTTAATTGACTTTTTCTTCCTTTCAAAACAAGAACTGTCTGCTTGTACCAAGTGAACGAATTGAGAATCGTCCGGAATCGTTTCGAATGACCCAAAAAAAAAAAAATCTATTTGTATCGCTGGCATTTGACACCTGTCAGAATCAGCAGTCAAATAATAGGGTTTATTTTTCTGATCGTTCGGAACCATTCCGGACGATTCAGAATTCGTTCACTTGGCAAAAGATGACAGTTCTTGTTCTGAAAAGAAGAGAAAATCGATTCTGGACTTTAAGTCGGAATCAAAATCAGAATCACACACACTTGCACATTTGTACGTATTCGGCATTCGCCGCCATGTTTACAAATAATGAAAAGAAAAACAATGTCATTGTCATGTCATCTGCCTATGAGATTTCACAAATACGTAGACATGCAACCATTAGAAGCGAAAAAATTTGTTTACATGTTCGTTTGGTATCCGGAGGAATCGGTGAGTTCTGTGAACCAAAAACAAACGCTAAAAGTGTCATAATCGCCCTATCGTCGTATCCGATCGTAACAAAATTATATCCGATTTATACGAAATAATCGAATCTGTATCATCGTGGCACGCACTTACCTCCAAATTTACTTTGAAATGTCAAATTGAGAGTAACGCTTAGCGATTATGCGGTGAAAACTAAAAAGCCAAGCATAGCGATTATTTTGTTTTATTCGACACCGATCGTCCCGACAGCTTAATTGTGGCGGAATATTTGCGGAATTAAATGTATTATTACACGTCAATGTTTCCTTTACGAAAGACGAAACCATAAACAAAATAAAAGTTAGCATGAACAATAAATAAAAAAGTGGCATGACGACTACGAAAAAGAGACTTACACTCTTCAATAATTCCTTGAGTGCGTGGAAGAAATTGGGGGGCCTGTATTTAATACCGATTCCGAACGTCTGAGTTTTGCGACATGATTTGTATGGACGAAAGATAAGAATGAGGAAATTATAATAAATTTTTGCGGGCGACTTTGAAATTAATATTGAAGCGATGAACGAATTTGAATCAATTCAGAGAACTATTGAATCAAAAACAATGGTTTGAGATGGTGCTTCACTACCAAAGCCAAAGTAATATGAAAGGCATATTCTTTTTGGTTGATTTAAAGCATACAGTGACAGCCTACACTCATAAAATGTCATTTGTCCCTTTATTAAAACGTTCGAGTTTTCAGTCTTCAAGCGATAATTTCCACAGTGTCAAAATTTCTTGTTATGAAGTCAGATTTGGAATATTTTCACATCCATGATGATACTGATAGGAAGGTTGGTCAGTACTTTTGTAATCCACTAAATTTTCTTATTAATTACGTTTACACAAAAAATAATGTTTATATAAAAAAAGAAACAATACCTTCCAGTGTATTGAAGAAAATCCTTTTTAATGTACACATCCATTCCATACTTATCCGATTGTGCTAATTTCTAAAATCGAGCAAAAAAAAATCACATAAATTTCCGAAAATGGTTGTTAAGACAATTCCTTACTGGACAAGGCGTTTTTTCGATTCCACCGTTGATAAGAGAAGCAGCCGATGTGATATCGTGGAAGGATATCTTCTGTGGATTGTTGGGATCGCAAAAGGGATCTAGCAGCTCCTCAGATTCCAGGCCACTTTTTATTTTTTCCTTGTTTCGATTTTGAATTTGGATAATAAAATATCCGAAAAAAATACTAAAAGTAAACATAAAAATAAGGAATTAAATGATTCAAACAAATTTAAGTTAACAAGTGAAATTATTATGAACAGTAAATTAAGTTGATATTTCAATACTCCTCCTCAACTTAATAACTTTTAAGAATGAACTAAAATTTAACACTAATACATCTCATTTCATCTCGAAGCTTTGTAAATTGTGGCTTTGCCAAAGGTTTTGTTAGAATGCCAGCTATTTGACTCTTCGTGTTAATATATTTTATGTTGAATAGTCGTTTTTCATATACATCCCGGACAAAATTGTACTTGACATCAATGTGCTTGAGTCGCTTATGTTCCCATTTTGAAAGTAAATGTATTACCGACTGATTGTCTTCATAAACCGTTGGAGGCAAATTAAAACTGCTTTTGATTTCTTTTAAAAGATTTTGCATCCAAAGTAATTCCGCTGTTGCTGATGCTAACGCTACATATTCGGCCTCAGTTGAAGAAAGTGAAACTGTAGTTTGTCTTTTAGTTTCATATGACAAATATTGCCAAAAAGCTGTTTCGAACATTCAGAATTTTTTTTCCCGCTTTCGAAGGGAAAAATAATCTCCCGATGAATTCAGAATAAGGGAGAGAACTCCCCGGGAGAACACATCTCCCAGGGAGTACTATTCCCGGGGAATATTTAGAATTGGGCTGATTATTTTTCAGTGACAAAAAACAACGTACAAATAAAATGAAGTCCAAAAGTAACAAGAAAAGAAACATGAAAAACCCCAAGTTCAATCAAAAGAGTTCAAATCCTGGAGAAAAAGCGCTATCCAACCCTTTCGAGGTGCATGTCAATAAAGCAAAATTCAATATACTTGGTCGAATTTGTCAGCATGACAAGGGTCTGCCCGAATTCCTGCACAGAACGGGATTTGGAGCTTCAGTTGCTAAAGATTTTTGTGGTTTCTCAAGCGAAGCCACAGCTCAAGGAATTACTGCGAGAGGTAAATGTTATCTTTGAAAACAGTTCCATCAAACAATGCATTCTCTAATCAACAGAAATGTCGGTCCGGAGTCAGAGAATCCCGCTAATCTAAGTTCGATGGCAATCGCTATGTACGACAAGGAAGACCGAACCTACGGTACAAGGACCAAGTGATTGCAGATGCCAGAGCGCTTGGTTTCGGTGACTTGAGAATGCATGCGAGGGACAGTTCACGATGGAAGGCCACAGTATCTCAGGCTGAGATCCTTCATGGATTGTGCGCCGGATAAGTAAGTAAGTACATGCTGCAGTTTCAACTTGAACCAATTATTTATTTTAACTCTTCAATGTTTCAAAAATAGACAAAAAAAATGTGCATTTACTTGCGTGTAAATTAAATAAAATACAAAATTCAACCACAGAACCATCAAAAACCTAACTTAATTGTAAACTTCATTCAAATGCAATAAAAGAAAATAAGACAGGAATTTCAGTATCTATCGGATGGTGTTCTTTCATTTCTTCTTGTGCGAATAAGGTGGGGTAGCGTAGAACTTTTTTTTCTTCAATGTGCTCTTCAGTGGTGTAGCTGAAAGACAATCATTTAAGTCATGGAATGACAATACAACAGAAATGTTCTATTGACCATATAGGGAATAGAGAGATTCCTTATGATGGGGGACTGGTGTCTGCGGCTTGGACGAACCACCGCCATTATTGGAGCGTGTGTTCTCCTTATCAAAGTCAACATACTGTGTCCAGTATGACGAGGGAATCTTCTTTAGATTTTGCATAACTGAATATTGAATATGAATTCCTGTGAAAATTGCATGTTGGTCGGGATCAGGACTGGAGTAGACAACAATTGTTGGCCCGAAAACTCGTGAAATGTTCTCAAGGGGCATTCGAACTTCTGGACATTCAGCAATTCGCTGGAAATGCAAAATTAGGAAAGCCAGCGTGTCACGATTGGCTTGAGGCATTTCATTGATGGCGTTGTACAAATTCCTTTGTATATTGTGCTCGTGAACATCTTGAACGGCATTACAGAAATCTTTCCATAAGCCAGTTGGGATGAGGGGTTCCCGCAATGAACGCAAGAAATCCTTAATACAACCACATAACACATGGACGTCTATGTCGCCGAGGTGTGGTTTTCCTTTACCGCGAAGGAATCTCTCCTTAAGGGCTCAGATCCAGAAGCGCGATAGAGTCCGACTTCGTTGAGTCCTCTATTTTCGATTTCGAACACACAATGGACGATCAGAGCAGGAATCATGGGCGAAATTGGTGAAGCGTGATCGCTAATGTAGCCCATGAGGCCCTTGAGAGTGGGAGTTCCACTTTGAGGTACACAAGTTACGGTGAGGAGTCCACGGCAGTCTACGTGGCAACAGAGTTGACAATCACGACACGAATTCTGTGAAAAGAAAAAAACTGGGGGATAAACAAAGAAAATGGTTCAATAGTTTGAACACTTACTTCTTTTGGCAATGTGTACATGTATCTGTGCGCATAAAGGTTTTCGAAGAGAAATTATGCTGGCGCATCATGCTGCGGTGTTTATTGATTGCTGGCGATGCCGCAGGTGGATACGGATTTACTGTTAATTGGGTTACTTGAATTTCCTTTTGTGGAGACGGACGCTCTGGGGTATAATTGTTGCTTGGGCGTGGCATTTTCGATTGCGGGCTATTGATAACAACCTCCGGTTTTTGGCTGATGTTGCTGTTGCTCCTCGGTAGTCATTGGGATGGCTTCGATAGTTGACTCTGCACGAATTGCACCACTTCCATCTTGAGGAATTGTGACTTTTGTTGTGGCGCATATTTTCTCGTTAGCTCCGACTTCGAGGGTGTGTTTGTTGCCATTATTACTTTGCATATTATTAACATTGGCTCCGGAGCGCCGTTTCGGTGTGGGAGCTTTGGTAGTTCCAGTACTCAAACGAGATCGTTTGCCACCAATAAAAGGTCCCGTGTTCTTAGGCAACGAAGGACGATGTTTTTGCCAATTCTTTGAAGTACGCAGTACGCACGTCGAGGAAATCATCTTCAGACTGTGTGAGCGAAAGATCTGAGAGAAATGAGCCCGTCGAGTTAATGTCATTGCCGAACTTCTCTTCGATGTGTGTATTCAAAGATTTTCGTTTTTTCTGTTGGAATGTATTGAGAAAGGCTAATTTGTCTTTAGTTTCCTCGTTAATGTCGCGTTCATTGCGAAGCAGCTCAGCCACTGCGATAATTTTCTTTTCCTATAAAACAGTTTTTGTATTTTCATTGAATCAGGTGAATTACTTGGTACAAACCATTTGATCTCGATCATGCTCAGCTTCTCTTCTAGCTTTGCTTTCCATTTCAAGAAGACGCCTTCCATGAAACTATTTCGTTTCCAAATCAGCCATATTTTGCAGGGAGGCGTCTAGTTCCTTTTGTATGCGTTGGGCTTCTCGAGTTCCACTCAGACATTCCAAGAGAAATGCCTCTTGCAGTTTCAAAACTTTTAGAAATTCTGCAATCAATTGAGACCATGTTTTAAGTTATTTAATAAAATAAAATTATAGGCAATTCAAACCATCTTCAGCATACGATAATGTATGCGATATTTTATTTTTTTAATTCAAGAATAGGGTCTCAGTTATTTCTTTAATTTTAATTTCCACCAGCTTTTAGCTGAACTTTCAAAATTTTTTAGATTAAAGTGAGATAGCAACATTTTTCGCACTTAAAATTACCTGATCCATGGCTGAACCACAGCTAACCCCCCAAAATCGGTGGGTAACTTCTGATCATGGTTCAACAGTGGGTTAAGACCTGAACCTCGATTGTACAACAGTCATTTTGAGTTGAACCGAGTTCAAACGTTGATCCGAGGATGAACCACGTTTGTACAACTGGCCCTCAGTGGAAAAAGTGGAAAAAACGGCAAAAAAATATTAATGTTTCTTGGTATGTGTTGAACAAATTAGTGTGCAGTGTGCACTGCTCAGCACCAACTGAGGGATAGGCGGACGAAGTCGCGGGCATCTGCTAGTTATTCGTACGTTCTTTCAATGTGAAAAACACATTTTTTTGCAGCGGATCGCGAATATGTTTATGTTTAAGTCTTGGCTCCCAGTCACTAAAATTTGGCGGCTAAAAATCCTTATTATATTATTCATTTCATTTTGATGTTAAAAACTTCAAAACTACATTGATGCATAAACGCCTCAATATCAAAAATATATAAAAATATTGTAATGTATTCAATGAAACTATCATTTACAAATTCATCAAAATTAACATTTGGATCACCAAAACCTTTCGATAGATTGAGAATTAACATTCCATCTATTTTCAAATCAATTATATATTTCAACATTATCAATGCAGAATAAACATTATTTGCATTTTCATATCACTTTAACATTTTCAACATCAAAATCTTTCAAACAATGTAGAATTTACGTTTTCATTTTCATATCAATTTTACATTTTCAACATCAAAAATCTTTCAAACAGTGTAGAATTAACATTTTTATCTTTTACATTTTCATATCAATTTTACATTTTCGAAATCGAAATCTTAAAATAATGTAGAATTAGCATTTAATTTGTATATTTACATTAAAAACTGTACAGTTGATATGAACTATTTTTGAAAAAGATTTGATATGATTTTTCGATAGTGCAATGTGAATTTGCCATTGAAAAAACTGTAAAACTAACAAGAAAAATGTAAGCTGAACATTTTTCAACGTTAAAAACACATTTTTTTCAGTTAATTTCAAATTTTTGAATGAAATCTGGGTTGATATGACAAAACTATTAACTATACATTTCATTTTTTTCGGTGGCGTACCTTGGCGACAACAATAGTGGCAGCTCAAAATGTGCGGACACTATGCATACTAAAAAAGTATCGTGCGTCGATGCGCATTGTGATCTATATGGTTGAAGGAGATTTCTATTTCAGTTCGCTTATATCCAGATGTTGGAATCGTGTGCTTGCAATCAGGCATGGAAGATGGGATACAATTGTATCGAATTCGATACTATTGAGTTTGTCAAAGTACGAAAATAAAATTGGCCTCTATTTGATACAATTTGAAAATCTGCAAAAAAGAAAACAGTAGGTACTGCAATTTCAATGTCAAGATATACAAAAATTTATGATTGGTCTGAACTCTGAATGCATTAATTTTAAATTCTTACATAAAAATAAATAGAGTAGCGCGACAGCTCTTTAAGAGCAAAGGCCTAAGTGGCTTACTCTCATCAACAATTCTCTGAGTGCGTGTGAAGAATTGAGGGGACCTACAATTTAACGCCGATTCCGAACGGCAAAGTTGAGAAGCAGATTGATACTCTTCGTAGTTTTGTCTGTTCTTCGCAAGAGGCAGTACCCGTGAAAGATGAAATAAAAACTGGACACGAGTAGGACTCGAAACCACGATGTTCTGCTTAGCCAACGCACCTAACCACTTAGCCATGGAAAAAAAATCTTACATACTATTCAGGTTTAAGAGTATTGCCTCGTGCTCTAAAAATCCAAAAAAGAAAAAAAAAGTTGTTCATTTCCAAACCAATCCTTAGCTTGAAGAAGATCGTCAAGAAAAATTTAAGAGATGTAAATATTGCAAAACAAATATTGCAACTCATCAAAAAGCGTATATCGCAGCAAAAACAAGCCTTAAAATTGATACAGTTGCAACAAAAAAGAGTTGCAAGTTATCCGAAAATTCAAGTAGATTTGAAATTGCGCTTTCCATATTTGTTGCCGAGTATAATTTACCGTTTTCTGTCGTAGACCACCTTTCAGGCTTATTAAAGAAAAATATTGACGATTCAAATATCCTACAATATTTCTTACTAGCCGACCCGCGAACTTCGTCTCGGCACCCTTCAGAGCAACTCCAGAATAATCATTATGATTAACTTGATTTGCTTGAATCCAATTGAAATAGAGAACCACATTTCTGAATTTTTCCAAGCTCTACAACTAACATTCTACTTTCATTAAAACATGAAGTAAAATGCAAATTTCTTTGAAAAATTCAAAAACTTCTCTGTTTTGACTAGGGTAGTGGCACCTGTTACCGAACGTCCCCAGTTACCGAACACTTTTGAGAAATATGGTTGTAGTTTCGTTATATTAACGTTTTTCGTAATGAAAACTTCACAAAAACGTGTGGGCATTCTTTCTTTACAAATAGGTAAAACGTTTCATTAAAACTAATATATCTTAAGGGAGAAAAAAATTCAGTTCAGTGGTAGGTTTCCCTCGATACGGTTTTGATACATTTTTCAGGAAAAAAAACTAGATTAAGGACTTCATGAAAAGTTGCTTTGAAGGTAAAATATTTGAGTAAATTCTTTTCCCAGCGTTTTAAAAAAATTAAGTATGCCAGATTATTGATATTTTAAATTGCTTATTGAAAAAAAGTAAAATTATGCTATGATTTTTGACTGTTCGAAGAAAGGAAACTAAATATTACCGAGTTGCCTTACTCGAACAAGTGTGTTCGGAAATAGGAAACAGTGAAAAAAGACAAAATCCTATTTTCGAACACCCTTTTCTTTCATGTTCGAGATCGGGATTGGAATCTGTAAGTTTCAATTAGAGGTTTTTTCAATATGTGCCTTCAAATTCGATTAAAGGTAATTTTTTCTGATGAGAAGAAATTGAACCTAGATGATCCTGAAGGGTACATGGATACTTGAGTGATTTACGAAAGGATCGGAAATATTTCGATGGCCTAATTTTGGGGGAGGTTCACTGATGATATGGTGATGGTGAGCTTTCTCTTCAGTAGGGTGCTTCGAAATTCGATTTACGTCATCAAAAATCAACAGTCGGGATTATGTTTAGGTGCTGCGCATCAGTTTGATATCTGTTTGGCTGATCACTATGATTTTTCAGCGGGACAATACCAAAATTGGGGAAACAAATGGGGAAACAACTCATTGGTTGGAGCTCAATTTGGCAACTGCCCGATGTTAATCTCATAGATACAGAATCTTTGGGTAATCAAAAACAGGAGAATTTATGCAGAAGGAAGAAGCTACGGATCTGTAGGAGAGCTTAAGAAGCTCTGCGAAGAGAATGGCTTATAATTATTATTATTATTATTATTATTTCTTTATTCTCAAAAAATTCAAAAATTCAATATATCATACAAAATTCAATTCGTTACAAAGTAAATGAAAGATATTAACAATTCAATATAGAATTATGAAAAAGAGAATAGTTTAGAGGCATTTTTTAATTAAATTCAAAAAAAGAGTTAAATGCCACCTATAAGATTTAAGTTACGTATATAAGTTTTTAGTGTGGGGTGAATATAAAAATAAAATACATTACATTACATATCCAAATGTTATTAAATGAAATTCAAAAAATAAAATAAAAATCAAATTAAACTATATAGCGCGTCAAATTTTCAATTTCCCTGTGATCCATACTTAATAGCCACAACTTGACCTTCTTCAAAAACATCAATAAAATCCTAATGATTCGAATATTTTCTGGGAGGGCATTAAAGAGTTTATGAGATAATATTGTAAAAAAGTTTCTAAAACAAGAAGTTCGAAAACGAGGAATGTTAACAGTGGTACCAATATTACTACGTAGATTATAATAGTCAGAAGTGGGACTTTGTAAAAAGCCACCTCGAATGAAAAATATTTTCAGTACCTTATAAAAATATAAGTGTCTAATAGGGAGAATTTTCAGCCTTTTGTACAGCTCCATAGAGCTTGTAAGACGAGAAACCTTGCAGTCTTTTCTTATCACATATTTTTGTAAGATAGTTAGTTGTTGAATTTTATTCAAATAAGCTCCGCGCCAACAGCTTATACCATATTGTACTTTTGAATGAAAGATTCCAAAATATATATTTTTTAAAACTTTTGAAGAGCAGTATTTCGAAAGACGGTAAAAACAACGCAGAGTCGATAGAAGATACTGTTTCAAGCACAAAATATGGTCGCTCCAGGACAGATTTTGATCAATTAAGACACCTAAATATTTATAGTTTGTTACAATATCAATTGTGAAACAATGTTCATTACAAGTGAAATCCTTATTGTATAGAGGGTAACAATCGCACAACAGCAAGCTTGCTTTGTGGCAATTAGCCGCATGAAAAGAAATCTTGAACTCAGGAGAGCCCATTGTTTGAAGAGAAAAGCACATAAGTTTTGTTTTTTTACTAACTATCAACTTGTGTTTAGCAAACCAGAGCCGGAGTAAATGAACATCATTATTAATATCAGCAACTAACTCAAAAACGTTAGTTGAAACATAAGCAAACGCTAAATCATCCGCAAAGGCTTTGACTTTGCCAACAAAAGGAAGTTCAAAAATTGAGTTGACATAAATCAGAAACAGAATGGGTCCAAGCACAGAGCCTTGTGGAACACCAAGATTAACGATCTTGGTATCACTAAGACAGTTTCCAATTTTAACTTTTTGAGTTCTTTTGTTAAGGAAAGAATAAAACCAGTCAAGAATGAAGCCACGAAAACCTATACGAAACAATTTGTTCAATAGGATTTCATGATCAATTGAATCGAAGGCTTTGGTTATGTCCACGAAAAGTCCAGCACAACTTTTTTTGTCATCGAGACCTTTGTAAATGTTTTCACAAAAATCGAGTAGAGCATCTTCAGTGGAACAGTTTTCTCTGAAACCAAATTGATTACTACTAAAAAACTTTATTTTAGTGAGATATTTCAATATCCTGCTTTTTATAGCTCTTTCAAAAATTTTTGACAAAGTAGACAACAAAGAGATAGGTCGATAATTGGCTTTATCTTTACGATTTATAAGTCAGTTTTAACAAACTTGGTCAAATCCATAAAAATTTGTAATCAATTCCTGCCAAGAGATGTATACAAAAATAAACGTTAAGAAACTATTAAATTAACAAAATTAATTTTTTGAAAAATGTTGTTTGTTTAAAAAAGCTCTCAAGCCCCTAACTGTTATTTAAAAAAAATTCTCGAAACTCGATGTGATAACTACTTCCTATATTGAAGATTTTCAAATATAAATCTTTATAGGTATTTAGTTTTATCTTAAAAATAAATATATATGTACTTAAGTTCTACTTTTTGAATAGTCAAAAAATAGAACTTAAGCACATATATTTATTTTTAAGAGAAAACTAAGTACCTATAAGGATAGGGTCGTGGCACCAGTTACCGAACAGTTTACGGACTATGAGGAAATAACACGTTGCAAAAAATACTTTAACTGAGTTTAGTATTGTAATTTTAGTTTTTTCTGAATTATTATCTCAAATATTTTCATGTTTGATACTCTTTTTTTCCATAAACATTATTAGTAAATATTATAAAAAGATTATATTGAAAATAAGCATTTCCTATTCTCGAACACCTTATTTTGATTGTTTCCTAAACCCGAACACGGAGTTTCCTATTTTCGAACACTGGAACCAAAAAGCCGTTAGTGGTTAGAAAACCATTTTAAAGCCAAAATTTTCTTTATTTTTGCATATTTTTCATTACATAAAAATGTAAATAATAGTGTGATCCATTGGCAAAAATAAAATAAATAAAAACCTCAATTGAAATATCTTTATAGGTACTTAGTTTCATCTTAAAAATAAATATTACATTACATTACATTTCACAGTACTTCGCACATAAATGTAACGAACTACAGACACATAGCAGCACTGGCGACTGAGACCATCGGCTGGGACAGAACAAGACATACAACAGAGAGAGACAGATAGACACATAGAAAGAAAGCACACATAACAGAAACCTACGTGGCTCAGAGGAGGAGACTTAGATTTGTATTGTCTCATGTTATTGCACAGGTGGCCTCTGATAAGCTGGCGATTTTTGTAGAAAAAGAATGCTGCTGAAGCTGGGGTTTGAACCCGTAGCGTTCGGCTTAGCAACCCACTACTCTTTTTTTTTTTTAATTCATTTTTTTTATTCAGTGAAACTTAACTCTACTTACATGCTAGACAAAATGTGAAACTAGCCTAATTAATTCTACTTATATATAACTTACTGGCCCTAATCGGACGCTCTAAGTAATTCATGATTCTTAAAATTAATGCCTTTCGGCCTACGAACTAAGTTTGTTTTATTTTTTTCAATTTATTTATTTTTTTTTTTTTATTAGAAAATTTAAAAAACGAATGCCTTTATCTTTTTTCGGGTTTTTTACTTACATAAACCCACTACTCTATCTTCTGAACCATGGCCACCTGCTAAAAATAAATATATGTATGGACCTAAGTTCTATTTTTTTTAAATAGTCAGTGCGATTTATATTTGAAAATCTTCAATATAGGAAGTAGTTGTCACATCAAGTTTCGAGAAAACAAATGTTAAATAATAGTAACGGGCTTGAGAGCTTTTTTAAGCCAACAACATTTTTCAAAAAATTAATTTTGTTAAGTTAATAGTTTTTTAACGTTTATTTTTTTATACATCTCTTAGCAGGAATTGATTACAAATTTTTATGGATTTGACGAAGTTTGTTAAAACTGACTTATAAATTATAAGCCATTTTCTTCGCAGAGCTTCTTGCTCTCCTACAGATCCGTAGCTTCTTCCTTCTCCATAAATTCTCCTGTCTTTGATTACCCAAAGATTCTGTATCTATGAGATTAACATCGGGCAGTTACATCAATGTCATGGAATTAAGCTCCAACCAATGAGTTGTTTCCCGATTTGTATGAATTTTCCCGCCTCCCGCTGAAAACCATAGTGATCAGCCAAACAGGTATCAAACTGATGCGCAGCACTTAAACATAATCCCGACTGTTGATTTTTGATGACGTAAATCGAATTTCGAAGCACCCTACTGAAGAGAAAGCTCACCATCACCATATCATCAGTGAACCTCCACCAAAATTAGGCCATCGAAATATTTCAGTTCCTTTCGTAAATCACTCAAGTATCCATGTAATCCTTCAGGATCATTTAGGTTCAATTTCTTCTCATGAGAAAAAATGACCTTTAATCGAACTTGAAGGAACACATTGAACAAACCTCTAATTGAAACTTACAGATTCCAATCCCGATCTCGAACATGAAAGAAAAGGGTGTTCGAAAATAGGATTTTGTCTTTTTTCACTGTTTCCTATTTCCGAACACACTTGTTCGAAAATAGGCAACTCGGTAATACACTAGTCAAAACAATTAAAGGAACACTTGAAAAAACTCAAAAATGGAGTTGTTTTTTATAAGGCTGTATCTCAGTAGAAAAAAGTCGGATTGAAATGAAATAAAAAGTTTTTTAAAGGTTATTATTTTTTCTTTTCAAATTATTTTGAGTTAAAAAAGTACCAGTAGTCGTTTTTGCTTGAGCGTAAAAAATGTTCACTCAATTTCAAAATCGAAAAAAAAAATAAACTTTGAGTTGTCATAAAATGAGCGGAAATTTTTTTTCAATCCAACCAATCTAAGATTCAGTTTGAAAATTTTGCTGGCTCTAATTTACTGTTTGGTTCAGATCGCTACGATTTTTTTTCGGTGCAGTGCAATAAAACCCGCGGCAATAACCCCTGCAGGGGTTATTTCCCAAACGAAAAGGAAATAACCCCTGTAGGAGTTATTTCCTTTTTAATGTGGCAATAACCCCTGCAACAAAAAGGCATTTACACCTGCGGGTGTAATTGCCAATTTGAATTGGCTATAAGCCCCACACATGGATTGAGAGTAACTCTCCATTTAACAATTTTAATAAAAACTCAAAATATTACGTAAACTAAACCGCTGGACCGTGTCCTTGGCTTAGTGGTTAGGTGCGTTGGCTGCTAACGGAACGTTATGGGTTCGAGTCCTACTCTTGCCCATAGTTTTTATTTCATCTTTCATGGGCACTGCCTCTTGCGAAGAACTGACAAAACTTCTAAGAGTTCAATCTATCATGAAAAATTGCTTCTCAAATTTGCCGTTCGGAATTGGCGTTAAATTGTAGGTCCCCTCAATTAATTCTTCACACGCACCCAGAAAATCGTTGATGAGAGTAAGCCACATATGCCTTGGCTTTTCAAGAGCTGTCGCACCTCTCTATTTATTTATTTTAACCGCAAGACTATTTTTTGCATTAGTGAAATTACTTGATTTAAAATTTAATTGAAGAAAAAAATAATTGTCATTCGCGCAGCGGAAATTTTTTTTTGCCCCAGAGAGAATCAATTTGGGGTGTGAAAATAAAAAAATTCGCGCGAATTTTTTTATTTTCACACCCCAAATTGATTCTCTCTGGGGCAAAAAAAAATTCCGCTGCGCGAATGACGATTATTTTTCCGTTCGCGCATTTTTTTTATTTTCACATCACTTGAAGAATAACGCCTTGCTTGAATAGCGGTTATTATTTTTCTTTAACTTAAATTTCATATCAAGTAAACAAAACAAGGAAAAATTATGAAAAAGTGCTTCTCAACTTTGCCGTTCGGAATCGGCGTTAAATTGTAGGTCCCCTCAATTGTTGATGAGAGGCCTTGGCACTTCAAGAGCTATCGCGAACCTCTATTTATTTATTTATTTATCAAGTAAATAAATTTTAATTTATTCTTGAAAATTCAATGTTTTCTGTAGTGACCGTTATGTTTTCTGTAGTGACCGTTATGGCAAAACATCGCCCAAATTTTTTAATTTCAATATTAATTAATTTATTTTTTTATTACTTATTATGTATTTTCAATTTTTTTTTTGGTTTATTGAAATAAAGTGAATAAGGTTACTTTATAAATTTTTTTTTGCTTTATTACGCTTTCTATGGTAGGCTTTATTTCCATTTGAAATTGGAAATAACCCCCACAGGTAAAAGGCAATAAGACCTACGGTTTTTATTGCCACATTTAAAAGGAAATAACCCCTGCAGGGGTTTCCTTTTCGTTTGGGAAATAACCCCTACAGGGGTTATTGCCGCGGGTGTTATTGCACTGCATCTTTTTTTTCTATTCAAAAAATGGGTTTACATGCAAAAACACAATTTTGACTTTGGACCCTAATAACTCTGCTAAATATTGACTTACAAAAAACTTAAGACAGATTTGAAAAATTAATTAAATTTTCTACACAAAAACATTTTGAAAAAATAAAAATATTGTTTTTTTCAATCTTTTCTATCACTTTAAAAAAAGGTCCAAAATACGCATTTTTCAACTTTTTCATAAAAACTACCGTTATTTTGTGCTTTTCAGTGATGCAACTAATCTGAGGCTTAATTATTAAAGCTCATAAAATTTCCTTGATTTTGGTGAAAATTTCACATCAATACGATTAACCGTTTCTGTGTTTCGATCAATCAAACTTACAAAACACTTTTTCTAATTTTAAGGAAACTTTTTTTTTGTCTTATTTTTCTGTTCTTTTGAATTTGTTCATTTTTTAAATTTTTTTTATATTTTTCATTATCATTATGAATTTGTGAAATTCGGATGAATTTCCTTGATTTTGATGAAAATTCGTCCGAATTTCTCTGTCTTTAGTTTTTTTGTAAGTCAATATTTAGCAGAGTTATTAGGGTCCAAAGACAAAATTGTGTTTTTGCATGTAAACCCATTTTTTGATTAGAAAAAAAATCGTAGCGATCTAAACCAAACAGTAAATTATAGCCAGCAAAATTTTCAAACTGAATCTTAGATTGGTTGGATTGAAAAAAAAAATTCCGCTCATTTTATGACAACTCAAAGTTTATTTTTTTTTTCGATTTTGAAATTGAGTGAACATTTTTTACGCTCAAGCAAAAACGACTAACGGTACTTTTTTAACTCAAAAAAAAGAAAAAATGATAAACTTTGAAAAACTTTTTATTTCACTTCAATCCGACTTTTTTCTACTGAGATACAGCCTTATAAAAAACCACTCCATTTTTGAGTTTTTTCAAGTGTTCCTTTAATTGTTTTGACTAGTGTATTTAGTTTCCTTTCTTCGAACAGTCAAAAATCATAGCATAATTTTACTTTTTTTCACTAAACAATTTAAAATATCAATAATCTGGCATACTTAATTATTTTAAAACGCTGGGAAAAGGATTTACTCAAATATTTTTCCTTCAAAGCAACTTTTCAGGAAGTCCAAATCTAGTTTTTTTTTTCCTGAAAAATGTATTAAAACCGTATTGAGGGAAACCTACCACTGAACTGAATTTTTTGCTCTCTCAAGATGTGTTAGTTTTAATAAAATGTTTTACCTATTTGTAAAGAAATAATGCCCACACGTTTTTGTGAAGTTTTCATTACGAAAAACCTTAAAATAACGAAACTACAACCATATTTCTCAAAAGTGTTCGGTAACTGGGGACGTTCGGTAACAGGTGCCACTACCCTATTTCAAATGGGATTTTTATTTATTTTATATTTGCCAATGGATCATACTATTATTTACATTTTTTATGTAATGAAAAATATGCAAAAATAAAGAAAATTTTCGCTTTAAAATGGTTTTCTAACTTTTTGGTTCCAGTGTTCGAAAATAGGAAACTCCGTGTTCGGGTTTACGAAACAATCAAAATAAGGTGTTC
The DNA here is from genome assembly GCA_943590905.1 of Sphaerophoria taeniata. Lineage (NCBI taxonomy): Eukaryota > Metazoa > Arthropoda > Insecta > Diptera > Syrphidae > Sphaerophoria > Sphaerophoria taeniata. Next base: position 271,066,413 of record OX016540.1, read on the forward strand.
GAGAAAAAGAGAAAATGCTTATTTTCAATATAATCCTTTTTTTAATATTTACTGATAATGTTTATGTAAAAAAAGAGTATCAAACCTGAAAATATTTGAGATAATAATTCAGAAATAGCTAAAATTACAATACTAAACTCAGTTAATTTTTTTTTTCATCATGTTCTTTCCTCATAGTCCGTTAACTGTTCGGTAACTGGTGCCACGACCGTATTTCACAAAAATCAGGATTCCAAACAGCTAAGGGTTGTCCCCGTTATTTGTTGACTTTCCCGTAAGATTGTCCCAAAAATTTATTTTTTACTGAGGCTATATCTACAATGAAAATTTTGAGCGGATTAAGAGTCCAAACCGGACATACAAACAAACCAATGCACCTTAATGCACCTTAAATTCCATAAAAAAACTTGATTTAAGGTGATGAAGTTCTTCGTGCTCTCGCAGAGTTTTCCGAGTTCCCAATCAAAAAATTTCCATTTTTCCATTTGAGATTCAGTGCATTTTCTATTTTTCATTTGAAAACCCATTCAGTAATTTTCCAGTTTTCCATTTGAAAACCAATGCATCTTCAATAATATGCAATTTTCCCAATGAGTTTTCCGAGTTTTTCATCAAGAACTTTCTGTTTTTCCATTCGAAAACCCATTTTGAAACAAAAAATTCCAAAAATCGAATTTCCGACCTTTGTTTGGTTTTTCCAGTTTTCCCACCCTCGCATGAGGTTTTTTTCCAATTTTTTTTCACAGAAATCATCACTGAATGCAACAGTATGAACCATGAAAATCTCACACATATCTGTTATGCCATTTCGGAGTCTATAAGAGACATACAAACAAACAAATAAACAAACAAACAAACATACATCCATTTTTATATAGGTATATAGAGATTAAACCGACACAAAGGGCAAACAATTATTAAAGACTTATTAGTATATATCGAGGGTGGAAAATTTAGTTTTCCGTCGGCTATTTGGTCACTTTGTTTTTAGCAAAGAAAACAAATTCTTTAACTTGTCCCGACGTTTCGGCAAGGATTGTTGCCTTCTTCAGGGGAACTTTATTATATGAAAACAGAAATAAATAAACATATAAGTAGCTATGCACAAAAATTATAACAAACAGTAATTTGAACTTACATTTAAGTTTGAAGTTATGACATTAAACAAAAACTCTGATATGAATACAATTATTATAAAACGTAAGCAACTTCTTCGTATGAAGATTTGTCTTAATTTGCAAAAAAAAAAAAGAAAAGATTTGTTCGTTAAGGTTTAGTGGAAATGAGATAGCAATATATGGATGAAATATCTTGTGTGTCTTGTTTTCTATTCATGTTATTTTTGTTGTTAAGGATGTGTAAAGTTTCGAGCGTGTATCTCTTGGAGATGTGTTTTTCGGTTTGAAGAACCTCGGCACCTTCAAAGTCTGGATGATGTCCATTTTCAATCGCGTGTAATGCAAGAGCTGTTTTGGCAGGGTTATTGCTTTTTATGTCCGATTTGTGATTTGAAAGGCGTTGTCGTAGAAGTTGTTTCGTAGTTCCAATTTAGCATAAGTTGCATGGTTCTTGAGGTTTTCCTTTGCAGTTTATTTTTATAATAAACGAAAACGAAAAATTCGTATATTCTTTCTATAAAATTGATTTTCGGTACAAATGGTACCAAATGAATACAATTAAAAAAAAAATTTGAGTAAAATTGGAAAATGTCAATTTCTTTTCTATCTTTTCTATGCTTGCAATACCATAACGTCTCGCCACGCAGCAAAGTCGATCAGCCTGAATACGTTATAGGAGGTGATGTCGTGTCAGAGTCTACACGACATCCGATTATTCCACAAAAGATTTTTTCTCAGCCCAACTACTCATTAAAATTTGAATGTCATCGCTTAGACGTTGCTCATTATGTAGATCTTGTCCTCAATAGGGTGTGAAGGCAAAAGCTTGCGTTGCTGAATTTAGTATTATAATCTACCCATGAGGTGCTCATTCACAATTTTGAGACTGAAACCTTTCTCCTGAATCGGATCCCAAATACAAACCCAAATCAATGTTTTCGTTCCCGGTAGCAGTCACCGGAGCGTATATCACAGCGCATTTCTTGGATGGCGGTTATATCAGCCTTGTAGCCGTTTGCTTAGGTTGCCGTCAGTCTAACTTCATCGGGCTTGTTGTTGATGATTCGGAACTATGTTTTCTTGACCCCGACCCCGATGCATGTCCAACGTATAGGGCAGATCTAGAGATAGATTACACAGTTACAGTATCTTGGTTGTCATATTTAACAGTTTGAAGTTTTATTTCCGCTTGAAACGCTATTTCAGACTTAGGTTGTTTGTTACGTTGTTTTAGAATTATTCGTGGAACTGAAAACCAAGTTAAATGGCTTTGAAAAATAATTAAAATAAAAGAAATGTTTGTTTTTAATTGTTTATTTATTCACATTGATATTATTTAAGCTCTTAAAAAATTATATTATATTTAACGTATAACGTAAGCATCGATTATCCGCTGTCAGTACATGATGACAATTGTTTAATCACTTCTGCAAGGAATTCTCATTTATAGCCAATGGTTCTTCGGTGAACACAACATTCTCATAATTAGCTTTCAGTACTTCTTTCAGTTCTAAACTGTGCGACCAGTCTCGAGTTTCACAAATTACTTTTACCTGAAAACTTTTCATTACAAAAATGTCTCACCACCAAACTCGAAAAAAAACTTACCTCAACAGCATGAATATCCTTTAGCCACGCTCGCTCATGCATGATGTCTTTGATGGAAACTCCCAAATCAGCCAGTAGCTTACACAGCTCATGAATTCCACCAGGGCTGTCAATAAGCTGAGCATTGAATTTCACTAAGCGGCCCTCTGCCGCAAGGCCTCTTTCAAGACATCTTCCTAATACAGTCGTGTCGATGTTACCACCACACAACAAAATTACAACCCTTGCAGTAAAATGAGATTATTGAAAAATTTAGAGGAATTTCAGTGGTCTTACTTTTTGCCCTTCAAGTCATTTAGCTGTCCAGCTAGAATAGCCCCCAGGGCAACAGCTCCAGCTCCCTCCACAACGCATTTCTCCTCCTCAACCAGCCGCAAGATCGCTAAGGCTATCCATTCTTCTCTGACCACCACCATTTTGTCTATGAGAGGTTTTGCAGTGGCGTAGGCATTATAACCGACTTTGGGTACAGCCAAACCGTCAGCCAAAGTGTTCTTGATTGGAATACGCACTGGTCCGGATTGCTCCAAGGCCTTGGTGAAACTTGGACATTTCTCAGATTCCACACCCTGGAAGCATTATTATCATTTTTCAAAATAAATGACAAGCGTAACATTTTTTTGTTTTCATTTACAATAATCTTGGTTTTCGGCGATAATGCTTTAACAGCTGTGGCAATGCCAGCAATCAAACCACCTCCACCAACTGGAACCACAATTGCATCGGGCTCTGGCACTTGATCCAATATCTCGAGTCCAATTGTTCCTTGGCCAGCCATTATAAGCGGATGGTCGTAGCCATTAATGTACATTAAGTTCTCCTCTTGGGCCATTTTCAAGGCGGCATTCTTAGCCTCACCCATGTCCTTGCCCTTGACTATTACTCGTGCCTTGTAGTTTCGACACTTTTGAATTTTCATAATGGGTGCTGCTGTTGGCATGACAACGGTTACTGGAATGTTTAGCTTCCAGCCATGATAGCTGAGGCCCTAGAGAAGAAGTTGTTTTTTATTTTGAATTTCTTGTATTTTGGTAACTTGGCCAAAAGAGAATTGAACTAACCTGAGCATGATTGCCCAGAGATGCCGATATCACTCCGATCTTCTTTTGTTCGTCTGAAAGGGATAGTAGAGCGTAGCGAGCTCCTCTCTCCTTAAAACTGTCAAATGGAAAAGTAAGATTGGGTTAGTTGTAACTGGAAAAAGTTTGCGATAAGGATTTGATTATTTAAGATTAAACTACTCATTGCCACGCCCACTGATTGCGAATTGAATAGAATTCTGTTTCTTAAGTTAAATAGCTTTTCTTAAAGAAGTTATATTTTAACAGAATCCATTCAAGAATCACTGGTTTACCGGGGTGTAGAGGACTACATCCGAAATTGGATGGTATCCATGCTCATTGATAGAAAGATTCAAGCTCAATTAGATAACACTAACTTTACCAGGCGCGTAAGCACCCCAAGGGCGTGTTCTGTCCCCCCTTCTTTGGCTTTTAGTCATCAGTGGCGTGAAGGCTGTTCCTTACGCATATGATTTGGTAATATTGGTATCCCTATCCGGAAAGTTCACATCCGTGATTAGTGAGATTACGGAGATGGCATTGCTAAAAGTTAGCAAGAAAGGGTCACGAGAGCCAGCATAGCTTTCTATGCCTGTTGTAAAATCTTTGTCCGTCCAATCTTAACCTATATGGTTCGAATGTTTGGGTTCCCGCACTAAGCAAAGCCTTCAATATAAAAGAGGTTGAGAGAACAGCTAGTGTTTTCTCCACTGGAGCTTTGCGCTCATGTCCATCGGACGCCCTAAACGTTTTTCATTACCTCTTACCAATAGACTTCACATCAAATATTTAGTATCTTGCAGCGCGTTGAGACTTAGGGAATCGAATAGTTGGTATTCTCATCCCATTGGACATCTTTTCGCCAAAAACCGACTACTGCACCCCTATTGTGGACCTCAGTGTGGATTTTATAGACACCATTCCATCCCGAAAAGAGTGGGATGATGACTGAGAGACGATAGGCTTCGACAAAACTATTTTTACTGACGGCTCAAAGATGGAGTGTGGGGTTGGTGCAGGAATTTTCTATGAGTCCTTAAATGTCTCCAGGTCTTTTCAGCTTCCTGACTTTGCTAGTGTCTTTCAAGCTGAACTACTCGCGATTAGGAATCATGCAAATAACTAAAACAAGATCAAAATCAAAACCGCAATACAGCTATCTTTTTGATTGATTGACTCGTCCACATCATCCTCCAAATTAGTTCAACAATGCCGAAGTGAGCTCGCGAGCATGAACAGAGTGTCACTCTTGTCGCGGTTCAAGATCAGAGTGGCTTTGAGGGCAAGGAACGGGCTGATGAGGTGGCTAGGCAAGGATCAGACCTTCATAGCTCCACCGCGGAAAGAATCAACATTCCTCTTGGTGCTATGAAGGACAAGATCTTCTCAATTTTTCTCGCTGAATCAAACCAAAGGTGGAATAGCCTAACCAATTGTATCATATCTAGAAAGATATGGCGCACCTATAATAAATCCCGTACTAATAACCTTATTTGCAGACCCAGGCAAGACATAGTTAGGGTGGTTGCAACATGCACCGGACACTGGCCTGTTGGGGAACACGCATCTAAGCTGGGCATTTCCAACAATACTTTATGTCGTAGTTATGGGGACCAGCGAGGAAAGAAAACTGTTCTTCACTTCTTGTGTAAGTGTCCTGCGCTTGCCAAAACGAGAGCCAAAGCATTGGGAAAGATCTTCTTGAATGACCTAAATAAGCTTTCCGAACTGAGGTGAGGATCAAAGATTTGATCTCTTTTCTAAACGCAACAAAGTGGATTTGAATCGTATTTTAAACTGATTGTTACGGTTCCTCTTTGAACTTGAGATCGCCAGCTAGCGAACTCAAAACAAAAGCTCCAGAATTTTATATAATCCCTATTTTAATTTTGTGGGTCAAACGAGTTTTTATGGCATCAAACTCGTGGCCGCCATTTGTACTCCTACTACTAAAGTAGTTATAACAGAATCCCATTACTGACACGCCCACTTTCTTAAAAGAGTTGTAATACAAAGAACATTCCCTTGATCCAAGAGGTCCCGATCGAAATCAACGATGTGTAGTATCCTGATATCTGGTTGCACCTATTTCTGTTTTGACAGACCTGTAAATGCTGATCCGGATGCCCCTATCCTCTGCCCCTGTGCTCAGACGGAAACGCTGTTTCACAGTAATCGGCAAGAGAGGTATCGAAAAGAGTCTTCTGACGTTTATTACTATTCTTACGAGGTTCTTTTTCCCAAGTGTGTCCTTTCTCACACAGAGGATTTCTTTGGGCAAGCCCTTTTAAACATTTTCCTTAAAAACGTTCCCTATAAACTATTACGTCTTATGACGACTCAAAGTTTTCTTTTGTACCTAATCCATTTTTCAATGAAAAATATATGAACCCAAAGTTTAAACTCCGAATAATATGAGTGCATGTGCCCTATTGATACCCTCCTCATGTTTATCATTGAAAATTTGCTGTATTTGCATGTGACGATAATTTGCATCTAACAATCAAGTCCATTGACTAATTGATAAGATTTCAACTTATAATTATTTAAGTGTCAACCGTGTTTCAAAAAAAATAATAAAAATATAAAGTTTAATATAACGAAAAAAGAACGAATCAGAGTCAAAGGAACAGACCTCATAACATAACAAAACAAATGGAACAAAGTGAGGTACGAGTACTTTTGTGGTGGTTATTTTTGATTATCAGAAAATTTATTTTGACTTTATAATTTTTTTTAATAAGTAAACTTTAATCTCAAGCAGACCAATCATTTCGTTTGTTATCTTTTTCGGTTTGAAAAGTCTGCAAACAATAATCAGTAAATAAGAATGGAAAAGCAGCAAAATGTCAGTCAAGGCTGTACATTTTAATGACCCACAAAATAAATTCAGATGTTCTTATCGGGTGTTTTTAGGTCCAATCAAATAGTTCACTGAACTTTGGACCCCTATAGTATTTGTTCGAAGCACCTGAACTGCCTTTACCTATTGTGTGATCTAAATCAATTTTGCGCCTAAGCCGAAATTTAAACAAACATACATATAGGTATGTATTTATTTCGAAATATTTTTACATAGATGATTGTTAAAGAATAGTTTTCAATTAACATATTAAGAGCAGAACAGAATGCGTTGCCCTTCGTCGCCCGACGACGAAAATGACAGCTGAAGTTTGAACGGATGACGAGTTTGACATTTCCATACAAATTTCAGCTGTCATTTTCGTCGTCGGGCGAAGACGGGCAACGCATTCTGCTCGGCTCTTTATCCAAACGATATATCCCAGAAATCAAAACCTTCACTTTACTGCGGGTGATTTCTCAAATCATTTCATGGTTTAAGGTTAAAGCGTTTATTATTATTTTTTTGTTTTTTTTTGATAGTCCGGAATTGATACACAAATGACAGAACTCTCCGATTCCAGATACCAAACGAACATGCAGACACACTTTTTTCTTCAAATGATTAATTGTCTATGGATCTGTGAAACGCCACCAAATACAAATGTCATCACATGACATTGTTTGTTTTGCTAAAAAAGTGTGTGTGTGTGATTTCGATTTTGATTCCGAATTCAAAACCAGAATTGACTTGCATTTGCCCGTGGCTAAATGGTTAGGTGCGTTGGCTGCTAAGCAGAACGTCGTGAGTTCGAGTCCTACTCGTGCCAATAAGGTTTTTATTTCATCTTTCATGGGTACTGCCTCTTGCGAAGAACTGACAAAACTTGCAAGAGTATCAATTATCTGTCATGAAAAAGTGATTCTCAACTTTTCCGTTCGCAATCGCCCTTAAATTGTAGGTCCCCTCAATTCTTCACACGCACTCAGAGAATTGTTGATGAGAGTAAGCCACTTAGGCCTTCGCTCTTCAAGAGCTGTCGCGCCTTCTACTTATTTAATTGACTTTTTCTTCCTTTCAAAACAAGAACTGTCATCTTGTACCAAGTGAACGAATTGAAAAAAACCCTATTTGTATCGCTGGCATTTGACACCTGTCAGAATCAGCAGTCAGTTAATGGCGGACGATACTGAATTCGTTAACTTGGCACAAGATGACAGTTCTTGTTCTAAAAAGAAGAGAAAATCGATTTTGGACTTGAAGTCGGAATCCAAATCAGAATCACACACACTTGCACATACGTATTCGCCGCCATGTTTACAAATAATGAAAATAAAAACAATGTCATCGTCATGTCATCTGTCACTTTATGAAAACGTTCGAGTTTTCAGTCTTTAAGCGACAATTTCCACAGTGTCAAAATTTTTTTTATTAAAAAGTCAGATTTGGAATATTTTCACCCCTAAGGTGAAACGAAGGTGGGTCATTAATTTGTAATCTACTAAATTTCCTTATTAATTATGTTTATACAAAAAATAGGTTTAATTAAAAAAAGAAACAATACCTTCCAGTGTATTGAAGAAAGTCCTTTTTAAGGTACAAATCCATTCCATACACATCCGATTGTGTTGATCTCTATAATCGAGCAAAAAAATCACATAAATTTCCGAAAATGGTTCTCGAGAAAATGAGACAAATCCTTACTGGACAAGGTGTTTTCTCGATTCCACCTTTGATAAGAAAAGCAGCCGATGTAATGTCGTGGAAGGAAATCTTCTGTGGATTGTTGGGATCGCAAAAGGGATCTAGAAGCTCCTCAGATTCCAGGCCACACTCCGAAACATGTCTACATTTTTTTGGTTTTCCATTGACTTGTAAACTAAACTTTGGTAATTCCTCCTCAAAGGTACCCGACACTATTTCAACACTTTCCATTTTTTTCTTGTTTTGATTTTGAATTTGGATAGTTAAATAAATAAATTGCTGAACGCGAAATTCAACGAGATCAAGTTAGTTTTCGACAGACAGAATTCGCGTCTTAACGCTTTCCCGACTTAATCGCTACTAGATTAAAATAGGTTCTTTAAGTCGTAGTATAATCTGAATTAATCTCAAGTTAGCATTTTCAAATTAATCCTATATTGCTTCATACAAAGCTAGCTGATGATTATAATGTATAATCATTTTACCAGAACCAGAAGTCCATATTTTGCCTTTCATAATATTCTCGTAATGTATTATCACTTCACTGATTCTGTTTAATCTTTGTCTACACACTCATTTTAAGGTGATAAGAATTTCGATCACTAGAATTTATTGGTATTGAATCATTATGTTGAGGATCAGCCTGGAACAGGCGACACGCGTTGAGCTGATAAAGCATTTTTGTTTTTGTTCAAATTTGTCTCAAGCAAGTTTGATTGATATGAAACACTCGATTGAATTTCACGAACAAAGCGTTAAAAATGGACAAATTGAATTTGTAACTTCTTCATCGAGGGTGACAAATCGAATGTCTGAAAATTTCCATTGTAAAGATGAGTGAGGTCAACCTCGTTCTTAATAAAATATAGCAGTGAAAATACAGTAAACAAGGAGTGATGTCGAATCACCGGCAATTTTGCTTATCACTCTGAAGAAAAAATCCAATCTGTTATTTTTTATATGAATTCAAACGTCAGCTATTATATCAGTTATCGTCCACAAATAGGAAAGCAAATAACACATTCGCTGCCAGTTCGTATTGTCTGGTCTTAAGCAAGTTTCTTGGTTCAAATATAAAGGGTGTTTTTTTAGAGGTATAGAACTTTAAATTGCTATATAAAACAACGATGGAATATTTTTTATTTATTCGAAAGATGATCTTGTGGCATTATATTTTTAATATAATACTAATATGATTATCTTGGGAATGAAAACTTTTATCCCGAATAGGGTTAAAAGCATCAAACCTAAGAAAAAGTCATGGTTTGATTCAAGCTGTAAAGAGGTTATCAGGGAAAAAGACGTAAAGTTCCGTTGTTTTAGAGCCAACCCAACTGAGGAAAACTGGAACAAGTTTAAACAAGCCAGGAAGGCCTGCAATGCCCATATTCGACGGACAAAGTTTTTGCATGACCAAAAATTAAGGCAAAAAATACTGCAATGTCCCAAAGGCAGTAAGAATTTTTGGTCATTTGTTAAAAATATGAAGAATTCTTCTTCCTCCTCGGTCCCAACGCTCGTTGACAATGACAGTCCAACTGTTAGCTCTCTCGCGAAAGCTAATCTTTTTGCTAGGCAGTTCGCCGCCAACTCTTCGCTGCCAGAGAGTGCAATGACTCCACCTGTTCTTGAGCGCGTCAATGATTCTATGGGACAAATCTTCTTCCGCACTCGTGCTGTGGCGAGAGTCCTAAAGGATCAGAGGTGTTCTTCCACGCTGGCAAAACCCTTGCGTAAGCTTTTCCATCTATCCTATTCTTCTGGGCTCGTTCCGAGCAGTTGGAAAACAGCATTTGTCCAGCCAATCCCAAAAAAAGGCGATTCTTCTTCTCCCTCCAATTATCGACCGATTGCACTTACGTCCCTTCTTTCTAAGGTCATGGAAACGCTGATAAACTTTCAGCTCAAGAAATATCTCGAAGACCGAAAGCTTCTTAATGACCGGCAGTACGGCTTTCGCAGCAACAGGTCCACTGGTGATCTGATGGTTTATCTCACCGAACAGTGGAACAAATCTTTACATCGTTTTGGAGACAGTAAGATTGTTGCACTTGATATTTCAAAGGCATTTGATAAAGTCTGGCATCTTGCTCTTTTATCGAAAATGCGTGCTTTCGGTATCGATGAATCCCTTCTTCGTTGGATTAGAAACTTTCTTTCGAACCGTTCAATACAAGTTGTATTGGACGGATTCAAGTCTGAAACCCACAATATAAATGCTGGTGTGCCCCAGGGCTCCGTTTTGTCTCCGACCCTCTTTCTCATTTTCATAAATGATCTCCTGTCTGTAACTTCTAATCCAATTCATTGTTTCGCTGACGATAGTACCCTTAGCTTTTCATATTCGTTTCCACACTCACATCCCTCCTCTTCGGATGTGGAACTGAAACGGCAATATATGATAAGCTCATTAAACTCTGACCTAAACAGCATTGTACAATGGGGAATTAAAAACCGCGTGGAGTTTAATGCTTCGAAAACTCAATGCTGTCTTGTATCGACGAAGCGAGATATACCCCCCTTGCCACCATCCATGAGTGGCACTTGCATCAATGAGACCGAACATCTCGAGATTCTCGGTATGTGCATCACAGACCACCTTTTGTGGAACGAGCACATATGCGATGTCGCCAAAAATGCCGCAAGATGTTTGGGTTTCTTAAGAAGGTGCAAGAAATTTTCCTCCCCGTCTGATCTGGGTATTATCTATAAGACTTAATTTCGTCCAAAGCTTGAGTATAGTTCCCATCTCTGGGCTGGTGCTCCAGTTACATACTTAAGCCTCTTAGATGGTATACAAAAAAGAGCTACAAGAATGATTGGTGAGAGAGACATCACTAATTCATTCACTTCATTGGAACACCGTCGTAACGTCTCATGTCTCTCCTTGTTCTACCGTTACTTCTACGGTAATTGCTCTAGTGAAATAGCCAGTTGCATTCCTCCCCTTAAACAATTCAACCGTAATACCCGCGCTTCCAGGAATGCCCATCAGTTTACCCTCGAGCCCAATTTCGGACGTACTGTTAAGTACAGAGAATCGTTCTTTAGCCGTACTACGCGAATGTGGAACTCCCTTCCACACTCTGTCTTTCCCAGCCATTGCAATTTTGATGAATTCAAAGCCAATGTACACCGACACTTACTTTCAAATCCTTTTCTTGATTCTTAATGCACTCACTGTGTCTCTGGCATAATAAGGGTATAAAAAGCCCCTTTAGTGTGTGCAAATTATTAAAAAAAAAAAAAACAAAAAAAAAAAAAAAAGATTTCTGGCATATAACTGCCAAGGCTGGCTTGGATGTAGTTCAATCTGGACGTCAAATTTTCGATGACTTTTTCCAACATTTGTGTCCGTATATCGGCAAAAACACGGCGAATGTTGTCTTCCAAATGGTCAAGCGTTTGTGGCTTATCCGCATAGACCAATGATTTTACATATAACCCCACAAAAAATAGTCTAGCGGTGTTAAATCACAAGATCTCGGAGGCTAATTCACAGGGCCAAAACGTGAAATTAGGCGGTCACCAAACGTATTTTTTAATAAATCGATTATGGCACGAGCTGTGAGACATGTTGCGCCGTCTTGTTGAAACCACAACTCCTGGACATCATGATTGTTCAATTCAGAAATGAAAAAGTTAGTAATCATGGCTCTATACCGATCACCATTGACTGTAACGTTGTTGCCATCATCGTTTTTGAAGAAGTACGGACCAATGATTCCACCAGCCCATAAATCGCACCAAACAGTCAGTTTTTCTGGATGTAACGGTATTTTTTACACTTGAGGATTAGCTTCACTCCAAATGCGGCAGTTTTGCTTGTTTACGTAGCCATTCAACCAGAAGTGCGCTTCATCGCTAAACAAAATTCGCTAATGAAAATTGGGAACAACGGCCAGCTCGTTTTGGGCCCATTCGATGAATCTACGTCTTGCTTGATGATCGTTTGGCTTCAATTCTTGCACGAGTTAGATTTTGTAAGCACGCAAACCAATATCCGTCCATAAAATCTTCCATAAAGTGGATGGACACAGATCCAATTCCTGTGCTCGATGGCGGATGGACTCATTCGGGTCTTCCTCAATGCTACTTTCTACAGTAGCAACAGCTTCTTCTGTACGCACCGTACGGCGTCTGTGGGGATGCGAGTTATCTTTTAGAGTAAATGTGGTGCAAAAACGTTCCATGGTTAATTGAATTAACTGCTCTGATGGACGATTTTGTCGGCGATAAAATGGACGTAGTGCGCGATACGTATTCCGCACAGAACCATTGTTTTCGAAATAAAATTGCACAATTTGCAAGCATTGTTCAGGCGTGAGTCTATTCATGATAAATTGCCAAGCCAAACTGAGAATAAATCACTTGACAGCTGTTAAATCGGTCGCCGTCTTGAAAAGAAATGCCAACTTAAAGTTCTATACCTCGAAAAAAAACACCCATTACAAGGTACATTGTGAGCATTATTCAGTGGTTTGAAATAAGCTTCACGTAAACGTTGGTCAAAAACAATTGATACATTTTAATGATTATCTTAGCTTCACAAATATTAAGGTTTGTCCTATTTGCTTAGGTTCAAGCAAATGAGTTGTTACGTATATCTAGTTTCTTAAATCAAATGTTCACTGTGGCGTATGTGTGTTTTTTTCTCGTTTTGCATCACATGTGCGGTATTCATGTTCCGAGTGAATCTCACCTTTTGTTTTACATTTTATATCATTAGGAAATCGGTTTTATTTATAATGTTTCAAATCGGAAATATCGTCCTCTGTCGCACTGCATGCAGTAACGCCATGCGTGTGGAATTCCGTACGAACTTCATGCAGATGAATTCTATATCCCTGTTATATTCAAAAAGTAGAAAGGAAGTTCGAAACTTGATAAGTCGGCGGAAACATTTAATCAGAAATAATTTCTTAGCTTTAACAAAACCCATACCGCGTTTATGTTTTCACTTGACTCGTAGCTTCCAATCGCATAAAACACACAAACAGGTGAAAATTTCAGGTTGGCTACGAAAGACCGCAGATTAAAATCTTGTTCACAAAATCTCGCAAAATTAAATCCCGCAAACTAAAATCTTGTTTCTTACAATCTCGTAGTCACAAAATTTCGCTTCCTTAAATCCCGCAATTTTAAAATCTCGCAGACTAAAATCCTGAAATTTGAAATCTCGCATTTAAAATAAAATATTTATTTATTCGCGCGCGGGAATGAATAAATATTTTATTTTAAATGATAGATTTCAAGTTTTAGTATTTTATTTTCCCAGACATATTTCAGCACGAACCAAAAGGAAACCGGTATTATAACTAATAATGGAAAGGCATAAACTGGAACAGTCGAAAAGCAACAGAACTACGAAGCAATGCAGTCGAAAAGTTATTCGCGGTAAGGTCTTAAGATACATCTTTTAAGGCAAAGAAGGTCCAGAGTTGAATATTTTAAGAGCATAGCTTGAAATCTATCTATTTCCTAGGTTTAAGAATATACTTTTAGCTATTTGAACTATACAGTAAATATTTTGTTAAATTTGATTGAAATGCATTGGTTGTTGGTAATGAAAAAAATTATCTTTAAATTTTCTTATTAAAAAATGCACTGCTTTAAATATTTAATGGTTGACTTTTTTTTAAGTGCGAGATTTTGTAGTTAGGGGTTTTGAAATTGGAGATTTCGATAGTGAAAGATTTTTTTTACACAAGCGAGATTTTCTCAAAAAACTAGTGATTTCGTGTTTCGAGATTTAGAAAATGCGTGATTTAGAAAGAAGATATTTTAAGAATGCGGGATTTTGTAATGCGAGTTTTTTTTTTCAAATTTGCGAGATTTCGTTAAAAGTGATTTAGTTCTGCGGTCAAACTCTATATTATAGCTGTACGTCTTTAATACTTGAATAGTGTAGAAAAAGCCAAAAAGTACTCTGTTGTTTGCCACCAAAGCTTCACTTGAATTCCAGACTTAAGGGTTAAGGTACAAGTTGCCAATGGGTGTACACGCCACCGCGCGCCGCCACCGCCGCGCCGTGTCAGAGGGAGGGCACCATAAAGCAAGGTGCTCGAGGCAACTAATATCTATTGCTAAAGGAACAAAGGCTATACCGAAGTGAAAGTGTCTGTCCGATGTCGTATTCTAAGTAAATCTTGGCATGTAAGTAAATCTCTTGTTCGCGTACGATTCCTCGCAGATCAAGATCCTACCCCGCCAACGTTCCTAGCCGTGCTCAATGCAAGAATGCCAAGTTCGGTCTGTACGGGAAATCATAATAACGCTGTATGATATTTATTTTCCCTTAATAACCGCAACAGAATATCGAAGAATGTTTTTTCATAAAAATAAGTACGTATACGCCCGAGTGTATTCTTGAATATTCTCATACTTAATTGGATAGAACTATCATTGGTGATTAATCATTTTTAGTTTTTGTCGAGCAATAATACCGCCCAGAATATTGAGTGATTCGTTATAGATAATTGGTTATGGAGTTGCAGTATGGTGGACTTCAGTGGACAAAGCCATTAACTGTGACAAATTTAGCAGAGTCCAACGCACTGCCCGTCTTTGCATAAGCGGGGCATTGGAAACCTCCTCTCAGCGGTGCTTGACACTCCTATCGATATCTTCAGCAAATAAGCGAGAGCGAGTTCAGCTGTAGGCCCCTAAGCCATCTCGCAATGGACCAGCAATAATGTGGGTCATTCCATTAATCTGAACTTATTTTGGTTCTATTTCAAAGAACATAGACTATACCATACCAAAACGCCAATTTGGCAAACATTTTGAGTGCTCCATTCCTTGCAGATGCGAATGGGAAGACAAGAATATTCACTTTTATACAGATGGGTCCGAAACTAATGATGATGTTGGTAGCTCTAAAAAGCTTAATTTAAGCCTCTCATTCCGCCTCCAAATCAATGTAGCGTCTTCCAAGCGCGAAATTTTTCTTTTGGCTAAGAGAAAATGTGATATCAACTTCTGATTTCCCCATTTTCTCTGACAGTTAGGCTGCAATAAAATCTCTCGACGCTGTGTCGAATTACCTTCAGCCGGCCTCTGTTGGGTGCCGGGCAACAGAGGCATCACAAGAAATTGTAGAGCTGATGAACTCGCTAAAAATGGAACCGTCATACCAATATCATCTGTAAGGGTAATAATAGCTATACCTATAGCTACTTGTAAATTCTATAGATTCTAATGAAAACTGCCTTAACGATACCAAGCTCTAGATAGTATAATTTACCAACATGCGCAGCCACCAGACTTGTTATCTCAAGCAAATCTTATATTAGCTCCCTATTAAGCTACCTTGAAAGACACTGTCTTATAGGCAGACACGCAATACGACTTGGTGTAACCTCATGTATAACGAAGAAGAGGACGAAACAATCTCTCACCTTCTCTGTACATGCCTTTTTCTTCTCTAAAATGCAAACTTCGCCTGAGAGAATATTTCTATGATAATCCTAAACTAACTAACGTTATAAAAAGCTCGACTAGTTAGGAAGTAAATAGTAAAGGGTTTTTCCTGTGAAAGTACGTTTGATGCCATTATGTATGGAACTCGATTTCTTTTGCATGGCCACCACGGACACAGATTGCTGCCTGACCAAAACCGCATATTTTGTTTATTGACGAAGCCATTCAGTCAGAAATGAGCCTCATCGCTGAAGATGATTTTTCGATGAAAATCCTAATCATTTTCAAGTTGTTGCTCAGCCCAATTCACGAACATACGACGCTTCACTATTCACTAGACGCTCAATTGTTGATCTGCTAGGACGATTATGACGACCATAAAATTAGACGTAGCGCTCTTAACGTTGAGGCCACTGACTCCGAATTTCGGTGGTAAATTTTAATAATTTCGACTCGTTGTTGGCTTGTATATCTTTCCATCATGAAATGGCAAACCTTACTTAAGAGAAATGTCCCTGTCGCTCTACTTTTGCAGCGTCCCTGTTGACAAACCCTTTAGTTCCCTAGATGGGTCTTTTTATGGCCTAAGTGAATCGACTCTGTATCCGCAATCTTTAACCTTACCTAACCTATACATTTACAAAGTATTCGCAAGGATTAAAGTTCCGTTCCCTACACCTGGAAGATAAAGATCGGTTTTCACTACTGATAAACTGTTATAGTTTTTTGTACCTACAGTCCGCTTTCAATATTTTGGACCGGCTAGCAGCCCTCACACACACACACAATGAAAACTGCATTGGGCAAGATCCTTGTCAGCCCTATCGAGGTAACCGTCGGAGCGGAGATTTCTCCGCAACGCATCGGAGACTCAATTTCCGATCGAGGTAGCTGTCATCGGATGAAATTTTTTCGGAATGCGACAACGCACTTCGAATGCGATGGATATAATTGTTAGGCAGAGATATGAAAATTAACCGATATATCGAAAATGTGATATCTTTTCGATAACCTTTAATAAAATAAACTTCAAAACCACTTTAAAGCACAGAATATTGTTGGGAGAGTGAATTTATTGTTTATTAAAAGTAAGTTTTGCAGTTTACATGCGTTTTAGCCTTCTTAAAAAACGTTATTAGATGCACCGATTTTCAAATCAAAACTATCGAATATACATAGTTACATCTCTTTTTTCAAGTTTGTGTTTTTGCATCTATTTCAAGTGCCAAAACAATAATAAATTCAAAAGAAATTGTTTAACTTTGTTTGTTCATATTAAAAGATCAATTATTTAAAAATGGATAGCGTAGGACTATTTTTGGACGCCGAATCCAACGAGCAAAGGACACAAGAAAAGAAAACAGAAGAACATTGCGAAACGGAAGCAACTGAAGCGAAGTAAACTTATTTTCTAATCGACTCGACTGTTTGTCTTCTAATAAAATAAAAATGCATTTGCGTATATTTTGGAGCAGATTCAACGTAAATACAAAACGAATCATACATCTGACTGTGTCGCTCCGGAACATAAATTAGCAGCTTGCCTTAGATTGTTTTCCGAAGGGTACTACCAACATGGCGTGGGCAAAGATTTCGAATGCACAATAGAATTAAGCTGATTTGGCCAAATCTTCCCAAAAGGCGGCCACAATTTCTGGATATTCACTGAGCAGATTCACCATCCGCCAGGGGCGAACGCAGGTAGGGGTTTTGGGGGTTAAAACCCCCCCGAAATGTGAGAATAATGTGCAGTAAACAAATAATGGATATTTAATCAAAAGAAAAAAAGGACAAAATAAATTTCCAACTCAAATTCTCAAACTATGTTAACCGACAATTTTTAATCTGTTACGATTGGTGGGTTCCAAATAACTGGAGCTGCGACGAAAATTTACAAAAATTCACTTATCTGCTCGCAAATACATTGCATCGGTCGTTTCGAATCTAACGGGGGTTGCGAACAAAATCTACGAAAAAAAAACCTTCATCATAGCCACACCAAAGCACACATAATTAAAGGAAGCCCTAAACTAAACGACGAACATGCTCGTGCTCGCCTTAAATTCGTCATAATAGGTAGATGGTTCGCTGTTGCCAAACATTTTCGATTTTCTCATTTTCGTAGGTTTCGTTGTTCACATGTAGGGAGATAGTCGAAAGCAAACCTAATTTTTTCTATGAAATAACCATTGGCGCAGTGACTTAGCTTCTCTTTTTGACACATCCTCACACACACCTTAAAGAATCAACACGTACGAATTACGAAATGATGTTCGCCAATTTTGTATTCGCTGTGTAGGGAATAATGCAAACGAGCATGTTGTATGTGTGCCGTTGCCCTACAAGGCTGAAACCTTCTATTTCTTATTAATTTTTAATGGAAATTGTATTCTCTCTTGATTGGCGCAAAAAAAAGGTTTTTTTTTTTAAATGTATTTTCAGTAGTCAGCCGCTTATATAAACGTAAGGGCCGACTTAAGAAGATAAAATTAGCAAATGATTTGTTTCTTTAACAACATAAATAGGTACTGTGAAGAAAAGCTTAGTTTCAAAAAATATCTTAACATTCCAGCACTCTGAAAATGGATAGTTCCGAACAGAAAGTAAAACGCGAATTCCACAAGTACCTCGAACGTATTAGTAAAAATAACAGCACAATTGGCCGATCAGAGAAGCATACAGGGTCCCTCGAGGTAGCGACTACAAGATCGTATCCATGGTAGAATTGTAGAGAAGCAAAGAAAATGGGACCGTAAACTGTCTTTAACTTAGCCGGAGAACACAATCTTGTTAAGTGGCTCATATACCTTGCCAAGTGTGGCTTTCCTCAGAAGCGCACAGACCTCTTGGTGACAAACGTCTATCTTGACTGCTTTCAAAAATAGCTTACAATGGAAAACGTATTACTAGACCTTTTCAAGATGTCACATTACATTATGAACTGAGGGACTCAGAACAACAGGGGACGAGCGATCGGGACGTATGAGTATTTACAAGAGATTGACGCAGCCGGTATTTTAGAAGACCCCTCAAGATTCTTAATGGAGATGAAACATCATTCAGCCTATCTCTAAAACCAGGAGTCGCACAGAGGTTAGGTTAGGTTAGGTTATATGGGCTGACAGTTGATTTTGTAACCGTCACACATAGATCAATGTAGATCCCTTGTGATACCCTGAAGTATTGTAACTTCTGAAAAAGTAATTTAACCTATGAATTCTATGGTTGGTCGAGCCATTTGGTGGACGCCAAGAGGTTGGAAAAATCTTTATACTGTACAACATGGAAACGAACATGAGACGATCACTGTACTTTTTCGCTTCAGTGACGACACCTTTGCTTGTGTTTCCCTATGTGCTCCCTCCTCAAACTGTTGCAAAAAGTGTGCCGGATGAATGAGTCTTACCTCTTAGGTAGATCTGAAAGTAGGTGGATACAATCCGACAAGTTTTTTCAATATGTGGCGAATATGGTTTCAACGAACGGATTATGGAAAGTAATATAGAAAGCTCAGGACTGCTTTAGGTCGATGGCCACAAATCCCTCCTTTCAATGGAATCAAGCGACTTCTGTGTATTAACGAAATCATCTTTTACGCTCTTTTACCCAATTTAACACATAATACAAGATTGTTTTTAATTAATTATTTGTTGTATGTTGTCTTTTATTTATTTAGAAATTTTTTAAAAAAGGTTTGTTAATACATTTAAGATTTAACAACGACTTATAAATTATAAATAATTAATTTACTAAAGGGAGCTGACTACTGACAACTCCCGTGGCCGACTACTGGAATTTAAGGGGCCGACTATTAAGGAATCCGACTTCTATTTGAATTATAGTTAAATTTGTTTTACCTAGCAAATATTTTTTGAACCCCCCCCCCCGAATTTTTTTTCTGCGTTCGCCCCTGCCATCCGCTGCTATTGTTGTGGGTTTGTTATTGCGTTATGCCTTAAAAAAAAAATATATTATTAATAACACAGTTTAACGTAAATAATTTTTTTTATTTCAAGAAAATAAAACAAAATTGCACTTTCCGCAACAAGAACTTTTCGGAGGACGTGGGAGAAAATTGAGTTTGTATCTGCCCAAAATAAAACCAAAAAAGGACTTCATTGCAGAGCATCGCTTACAAAACGGCATGCGTTGAATTTTGTCGGAGAAAATCTCCGATCAGCTGATCGGAGAAATACCTCGAAGCAAAATGTCTCCGATTCGGAGGAAATCGGAGAAAATTAATTCTGCTCCGACGCACAGTGTGGTATATAGGTCAAAAACCTGGCCAAAAATATTTTATATCACTATTCATTAGATATTGCAGTCTTAATACAAAAAACAATAAAAAAAAGTATTTTTTCACGTAAAAACAAAAAAAAAAAAAATTGTAATCATCTGAATTTTTTTCATCGCTATCATGTATAGAAGAGCCAGTGCCTGATAGCAAGCTTAAGACATCAGGTGATAATGGTTTTTTTTTTTCAAAGACATTGCATATAAACGTGTTGACGAAATTTGCAAGAAATTAGTTGAGTCGTTTTTGAGAAATCTAGAAAAGAGTGTAACAAACGCAAAAGGTACTACGAAAACCGATTTCTTTTCCGATTTTTTTGTTATTCAAGAATATATTTTAAATCATATCTTGGAATGCAATATGATTAAGGATAATGTTAAGTATAATTGTGCAAAATTTCAACAAAATTAGTAAAGCCGAAATGGAGATATATGGGAATAATCCAAAAATCAGCCGCAAAGTCCCAAATATTAGAATTTCACTTTGATACAGGGCCGGCCAGTAAGGGGTAAGATAAAAGTCTGAAAAAATTAGAGGATTAATTTTTTTTTTATTTGGAGACGATTGAGCAGATGTCTTCATTAATTTTCGAAAAAAAAGCAAATAAGTACCACCTTAATGTACACGCAAACAAAACACAATATTTTACAAAAGGGCGCCTTGGGGCGGCTAAATCTCTTAAAACACACTTCAACATTTATAACTGCACAAAAAAAAACATATTTCACTGCTTAGAAACACTTAGAAACTTATTAAAATACATTATAAACAAAAGAAAACACATATATTCTAACAATTCACGTGAGGCTAAAGTTAAAGCCTGTATACACAAAAAATGCATGAGTACGAATCAAAAACATTAATTAGATATTTAGATAAGTACCTAGTCCGTCGTTTTCAATAGTTGTTGAACAAAAAAAAAAAAAAGTTAAATTTAAACAAAATTTGTATGTTGCACTAAAATTGCACTTTATCGAAAATTGATCTGACACTTCACTCAATTGTTTACTTTAGGCTGACCGTGTTTTACTCTTGGGCATGATAGAGCTTTGAAAGTTTCGAATTTTGATGAGCTAACTATTAAGCTTTTCAGAAAAAAACAAACCAGGGTTGGCAATTGAAAACAAAAAAATACCATTTTGGCCATGTTTTGGACCCATATACCACACTGTGCGACGGTTATCTACCTCGATAGGGCCGATTTTCTTCCTCACGTATTTTTTTTATCAAGCCATACCTTAAATAATTATTTTAAAGAAAAAAATCATTGTTATCAACTTTTTTCCATTCAGAAATAGATTAGTTAGTGGGCCCAAACTGTTAAGTTCTGTTTCTCCTTCTTTCCAAAATTTTGCTACCATTGCAACCATTAGCAATATCTCGTTTTTCGCTAACATTGTTTGCGCCGCTTTCAATTCCGACAACTAAATAACGGAAATATTCAGACAGAAAAAACAAAAGATTTCCCATGAAAAAAAAGTTGCCGATAGGTATTTTTCCATAGGAATTTTTTTTTCCAGATACCAATTTTTCGAATATGGTAAAAATCCATGGAAAAGAAGTTCCCGATAACCCCAATTAAGTGTCAAATCACTGGAATATTGGAAGACATTTTTTCGATTCGCCGCGGATTCGTTAATAAGGAAATACGACGCGACACGCAAATCGAATTTGAAAGGTCGAATTGAAAACGATCCGCGGCGAATCCCCCCCAGCAGTCACTTCCTTGAAACTTTAACAATAAAAAGAGGCTTGTAAATATACTGTAATGTCTTTTTATTTCCACTCTTTTTTATAACAAAATTAAAGCATTGGTATTATTTTCTTTTCACAAACACATTCAAATGTATTTTTCATACCGATTGATCGTTTTCTTTAAATTTGTCCGCACTCTCTCGAAAACCCCACAAAAACAAAAAAAAACCTCCCAGGGAGTTGAATAATAATCGAATACAACAAACCAAATTTTCGGGAACAATCACACTTAACCAAAGGAAAATCAAAATAAACCAAATTACATAACTTTTTTTAGAATTATTTTATTTGTTTTTTTTTTGCTCCTGTTGTTACTAACTTCTTTTGTTTTTTGTAATCTTTTTTTTTGTTTTGTTTATTATTTTTTATATTTAATATTATATTTTATCTCTTTTTTTATTTTAACTCTAAAAAGCTGGTGCACTAAGATTAAAAAAAAAACTTTCACTTCATTTCCACTACAATAATAGCTTACAATTAATAAAGTTAAAGTTCTTAAAAATCATTTATCATACCATATTTTTGTTTTTATTATTATTTTTGTAATTACATAGTTTTAGTAAAATGATTGGTATTTTTTTCTTTCTTTTTTCAACTGTATATTGGTGAATGTTCTTGTTGTTTTTTGCAAATCAAAACAAAACTTGTTTGAAAATTTTTAAACATGAATTTTCTCTTCTCTTCTTGTTCATTTTTTATTTGTTATATTTTTTATGATCAAATACAACTAAAATTTATCTAATTAAAAAACTAATAATAATTACAAGTACAACTCATATATCCATACTAAATTTAACTCAGAAAAAAAATAATATTTAATTAAAACAAAATACTCAACTAGTCGGAAAAGTAAAGAAACAAAGCTCCCTTAATCGTTAAAGCAAAAAATGATTATTTGAATAATAATATTATATTTTTTTATAGACACGCTAGTATTGTTTATTATTTAATTGTTTTTGGGGAAAATAATAAATTGTAAATATATTATTAGATTTGATTTCTTTATGGTTTACAAACTAATTTAATAAAGAAGAATTGTTATTTGTTTAAACAAAATTAACTACAAAACGACCGAAAAAAAACAAGGACATTTTAATTTTTTTTAGAAAATTAACCTTTAAAGCGAAAAAACGGGATGAAAGAGGACAATATGTTTCTAATTTACTATTGCAGGCTTGTTTCTTTTTTATGTCGGAGGGTACCGCTTGTTTGTTTTGTTGGTTGCAAATCTTGAAAGGAATTCTTCAAGTTCTGCATCACCAACACACACAATCCGATGACAAGTGTCAAATTCCAATATCGAATCATAGAATCGTTTTGCACTATTTGTTTGTTTTGATTTTGTGGAAATATATGTACATTTACAGCCCTATTACCGCAAGCGAGTCGAACGTAAAAACATATGAGTGTGAGATTTTCGTATTACGGTTGCCGAATGAAGAACCTTACATTCGACTTAATGTCACACGTTTTTCGAAGATTGATCTCACTGATCGAATGTTCGTTAATTTGAACGTCGCGTCGTTCGTGTTTTAACTTGTTATTGATTTTAAAGAGTTATTCAACAGGAACCCTACAAAAGTAGAGCGACAGGGACAGCAAACGACGACATATTTCTTGCCGCTCAGTAAGGTTAGCCATTTCTTGATGGAAAGATATACGAGCCAGCAACGAGTCGAAATTATTAAAATTTACTACCGAAATTCGGAGTCAGTGGCCTCAACGTTAAGAGCGCTACGTCAAATTTATGGTCGTCATAATCGTCCTAGCAGATCAACAATTGAGTGTCTAATGGAAAAATTTGAATCCACAGGCACAGTTCCCGTGCCAGTGCGACAAAGAAGTGCACGCAGTGTCGAGAATATTCCGCTTTATCGAGGTAACCGTCGCGTCGGAGCGGAATTTTCTCTGTTTTCCTTCGAATCGGAGACATTTTGCTCGTCGGAGGACTACCTCGAAGAAAAATTCGAAGGAAATCGGAGAAAATTCCGCTCCTACGGTTACCTCGATTGGACCAATTGCTGCCGCTGAGGCTTCAGTTGCAGAAAGCCCAAATGTGTCTCTCACACGTCGTTCTCAAGCATTGGGCATCTTTGTGACATCGTTGTGGCGAATTTTGCGAAATGATCTTGGCCGCCTACATCCTTACAAGATTAAATTGACGCAAGAACTGAAGCGGCTTGACGACCAGAAGCGTCGTATGTTCGTGAATTGGGCTGAGCAACAATTTGAAAATGTTTCGGATTTTCGTCGAAAAATCATTTTCAGCGATGATGCTCATTTCTGGCTGAATGGCTTCGTCAATAAACAACGGTATTGGTCAGGCAGCAATTCATACGTACTCCATGAGTCATCATTGCATCCCGAAAAAATTACGGTTTGGTGTGGTTTATGGGCCGTACTTCTTCCGTGATGATCAAGACCGGCACGTTACTGTGAATGGAGATCGCTACCGTTCAATAAAAACCGAATATTTTTGGCCCCAATTGTATGAAATGGACTTCGAGGACATGTGGTTCCAACAGGACGGCGCCAAAAGCCTCACAGCGAATGTCACAATCATTTTATTGGAAACCAAGTTTGGAGAACGTGTTATCTCACGAAATGGTCCAGACGCTTGGCCACCTCGGTCGTGCGATTTGACGCCGTTAGACTATTTCCTGTGGGGCTATGTCAAGTCTATGGTATATGCCAACAAGCCAGGGACGATTGATGAACTTTGTACGAATATCGAACGTGAAATTGCAGCAGTATCGGCCGATTTATGCTTGATAACCGTCGAAAATTGGGTTCAGCGTCTGGACTTCTGCAAGAGTGCCCGTGGTGGCCGTGCAAAAGAAATCGAGTTCCATACATAATGGCATCGAACGTGCTTTCACAGGAATAAAGAATTTCATTGATATCCAAGTTTTGTTTTGACATTTTATGAGTAGACGTTTTCAAACCCGAATGTAAGTTCGCCGACCGTAATATATGTCGAATGTGTTAGTTCGCTAATGAAAACATCTCACGTCGAACATTCGACTCGCCAGCGGTAATAGGAGTGTTACTTCATTCTTGTAAAATTTGAGAATTCAAAAAAAAGCAAGTTGGGAAGTAATAAAGTAAAAAGTTCTGTCCACTGATCAGAAATAATATGATTGGAAACCTAACCTCCAAATACCTCAAATTTTATTTTTCATACACGCATACTCTTGCAGCAAACTTGCTTTTTAAATTGTAGTCAATTGTCATTTTGACAGCTTGCTGTCCTATCTTGTTATAACTGATCAGTGGTTCTGTCTGTGGTGGTGTTTGCGGTGAGAATGAGAGAGAGAGATTGAGAGAAAAATAGAAAGAGAGAATTAATATACATAATTAATAATCATAATAATAATTTGTTTTATTATATATATTTTTTTTTTAAGAGAGTGATAATTAATAAAAGTTGATTTTGTTTTCATATTACATACATATATGCGTTTACGTTTGTTTTCTTTTCTTTTGTGTTTATCTTAAAACTCCTCTTTTGTTTCTCATTTGTTTTATATATATTTATGGTAAGTAATAATAATAATAATAATAATCAATATTAATTCGAAAGAAAACAAAAGAACAAAAAAATTTAATATTCCACTTGCATTATTATTTATGTATATTTTTTTTTGTTTTTTAATTTAATAGTAAACTAGGTAATTTTCACGATTTTGTGTGTTTGTATTGTTTTTTCCGCTTTTTTTTTTAGTGTTTTCTTTAAAATTGTATTACTATACTTATTTTCAATTTTTTCCTCTTATTTAAACTGTAGGTTTTTGTTTTTTCTGTAATTTTTATATGTGGGCGTGTGTGTGTGTGTATTGTGTTTTTTTTTCTTCCTCTTTTTATATGTGTATATTTCCTTTTTGTTTGTTTTTTGTTTCATTTTTCTTTTTTTTGTTGTAATTATATTTATTTAAATTTAATTTTTTATGTATATATATATATATGTATATTATAAAACTGATGGCACAAAAGTTCAAATTTTTTGTATTTTTTCGCCAACAACTACAGGATTATTGCGTCTAATTTCTTGGGCCCCGTGTTCCCTATAGTCAAATGTGCAGTCGTGTTTGTCGCTGTATCGATGTACAGCACAATATAATCCACCACATCGGCATTCAAAACCTGCAAATAAAAAAAAAGAGATATTTAAATTTATATGGAAAAGAATTAATTTGCAGCGAACTGAATTTGTATCGAACATCGAGCTCAAACAGTATTATGTTCGATGTTCTGAGTAATTATTTGCCTTTGAGAAGAAGGAAAGCTTTTTCTACAAGTCAGTCTAACGAGAGAACTCATCGAGAGAGGACGGAAGATATTAAATAACGGAAAGAATCAAGGTTTATTACAGGCCTGCCTGGTTTTCAACGTTAATGGCGCGTTTTATTTCGTAGTTTAGTTTTTATTTCAGGTTTAATTAATTACAGTCCACTGTTTTTCCGCGATCGAAAACAGAGTTCCTATCTAATTGGTTTGTAACTTGTGAGTTGACTGAGAATGTAACCGAAATCGGTTTTAAAATCTATGCAATGGGAACTCCGTAAGTGTCAGGCGTACACAATATCTGTGACCGCATTTATCTTGTGAAACTTCATCGACATCGTAAGGCTGTTTTAGATTAAATAAAAATTGTGTTGCGTAGTATGACTACCCCTAAACATGACGATATAAGGTTTGTTTAATGAGTGGGGCGCTTCGAATTGCTCTTATTCTACACTGGTTAGTTATGAGCAGCGTTGCCAAATGTGGCCGATCGGGCCATTTGGCCCTTAGTTTTTTATTTTGGTCCGTGGCCCCGGGCCAACATGAGAAATGGCCCGCATATCATACTTTTCTTTTTTCTAAAACAAAATGTTCTACAGAACACAATCTTTTTATTCCATCAACAAAATTATCAATGTGTTTCCTCCATAAACAAGTTCCCATATTGAAAATGACACTGAAGACTGAACTCATTCATTCAGACTGACGTTTGCTTTTCATTTGTTTTCGCCAATTGCCACTTTATTTTTTTGTTTCTGTACCTAGTACGTATCTCGTCTGTTTGTTCTGTCATTGTCATACGTTTACTGTTATAGCCTGAGCCCGTTGATATTAGATTTTGAGACCCACTCCTGTTTGAGGACGATGTTCCCTCTGGTTTTATGCAGTCGGAGTAAAAGGTTTGTAGAGGCCATGATGGCGTGATGAAGATTAATCTGAACCAATTGCAACACTGCTACTTTTTGTTTTAGCCAGATCAACCTAACCTCCATCACTGTTTTATCGGCGTTTTCATCGTCTGAGAAGTAGGACTTCCTCACTTACATAGAGTGAGGCCAAGAGATGAGTCTTCAGTTTCCATGTCGGAATTAATGTCGACTGCGAGATCAGCTTCCGCGTCGGATGGCTTGTTAGAGCCTGAGGATGTCGATGGTCCCACGTGTGGTGTTCCATTGACCATGGTGTTCTTTGAAGCATTTCCTTCTGCTGAAGGGGCCTCTGGAGGGGTTGCATTTAGCGTCTTTCTTGTAAATACAGACCATGATTTCGTCGAAACCGTACTTAATCACGCCTTCGGTCGCGGCCAGTGGAGCCAGTGATTCCCTATTGATCATCAAGACGGATGATCTATAGCGACCCACTGTCTCCTTCTCAACCTTTGGGTCGTGAGTAGGCAGGTTTGGATTTCATACTCATTTTAATCAGTTTCATGATCATATTTGGACAGTTGTGTAGAGCCGGGACATTATGCGTGCTCTTGGTCGGCAAGGAATATTCTCCCTTGTAACAACTTCGACAGTAGCCCTGTACAGATCGAAAGATCTCTGATCTCCACAGGCGATGAGTTTGATACGAATTTGGTACCATTGTGCATCGGCTGTGCCTGGCAGAGGCCCCGAATTCTGCTCGATGACAGATAAAAATCTGAAACTGAGATTAGCCCATTGATTTGATCATGAGAGATGTTACCATCCTCATGACCCCTGTTTGGTGGTTCTGCAAAGGAAGCCACTGGCCCACTCGAGTTTTCGTATTTGCTCCTGGGTTCTTTCCGCCGCCGGTAAGAGATACCGACTGCGGCCAGAATTACGCTGATCTCAATCGCCTGTACCTTCGTGGGTAGTAGTAGTTAAGTTATACCCAACTAAGATC
This sequence comes from Sphaerophoria taeniata, assembly GCA_943590905.1. Taxonomy (NCBI): domain Eukaryota; kingdom Metazoa; phylum Arthropoda; class Insecta; order Diptera; family Syrphidae; genus Sphaerophoria; species Sphaerophoria taeniata. The sequence goes on from OX016540.1 coordinate 271,094,373, forward strand.
CCAAGACATTGATATCTCTACACCTACTAGGGAGCTTATATGCAGTCTTTTCAGAGATACTAGATCCTTTGTTCTTATAGGATTAATACTGGGCCAGATCTGTTTGATGACTGTACAAGAGATTAGTATCCCTGATGGCTTAAGGGAGTTTACACGTAGCGATAGGTATGCAAACCTTTTTCCAATGAGGTAAGATAGTTTCATATTTAGCAAGTTCATCACTTTTGCAATTTCCATGCATGTCTCTGTGGCCTGGCACCCAGGAGAGGTGAGTGTTAAACTAGTGTGCCATCTCCATTAGAGGTGATCGACAGTTCAGGGCAACTAAGGAGTTTGCAAAGACAGATTCAATGGATTCGAGGGCGGATTGGCTGTCAGAGAAGATGCGTATATGAGAAGTTGATATCACGTTTTCTCTTAGCCAAGATAAAAGTTCTTTTATATGCCATAGACTAAAACTCTTTTCCTAAAGGCCAATTCAACGGTTAATATGAATAAAATGTGGATTTCCGGTTTTAGGGATTGTAGTATTGGCCTAAATCAGAAAAAAAAACAGATGGCATCAAAATTTTATTTTCAGAAAATTAAGTTGCACACCAACGAAATGTGTTTCACAATGTCACAAGAAGTGTACGCAAATGACAGCTATCATCGCGTCGAATATGGACAAACGGCGAGTTGTCATACAGTGACTGACAAAAGCAGCAGAAGCTAGAAGGACAAATAGTCGAACAATAGGTATGTTTTTTGGCAAAGCTATCCGTATCCGCAGTAGTAGACTTCATGTATTACAAATACAACACGATACTGCCGATAAAAGTAGAAGTAGAATCATACTGCGGATAGAATTTAGAAAAATTCAATAATCGTCTTTAAAATGATAGCAGCGACCAACTTCTAAAAACAAAAATTTAACAAATGCGGATGCGTTTTTTTGTAAATCCTACTGCATTGCGGATAGCTTTGCCAAAAAAACACACCTTATCGTTCCAGAACCAACGTTTTGTTGTTTGAAAAACTGATTATTTCTGTCAAAACGTCCTTTTAATTTTCAGGATATTCAGTAGATTTATGCTCTTAAAAAAATTGACAGCCAAAACTAAGCGAACAGAGCTATTAGAGCCAATCGAGGTAACCGTTGCGACGGAGCGGAATTTTCTCCGATTTCCTCCGAACTTTGCTTGGATGTAGTTCTCCTACAAGTAAAATGTGTCCGATTCAGAGGAAATCGGAGAAAATCCTTCTCCGATGATTACCTCGATAGGGCCTAGGTCCGTTTTTTTTTACTTTTTCGGGAGTTTTTGTGAAAACTGTCAAAAATCGAGGAGTGGGGATGAAATTCTGTGATTCTCCGAAAAAGTAAGAGAACACTTGACAGCAAAAATCTCACAAATGCACAAAATTATATCAAACGTCAACAAAATTCAATGTACTTCTTATGGTTTGACAGATCTCACAAAAACTATCGCAAGAAATTTTTGCGTATAAAATAGGGAGATAAGGGAAATATTTTTCTCCTTCAAAAGTGACAGAACTTACAAACATCGAGAGTGAAAGAACAGAAAAGTGGGAGAATTTGGGAGATTTAAAGAGTTTTCGGGAGTAAAAGAACAGACCTAAAAATTGTCACTTCAAACGCTATTTTTTTCATAAATTAGGGTGCGCCTTCTCATATAACCGTCGAAACTAGTTCACTTTTGATTTCTTGTTTGAAGAAATAAGAAAAGAAAACAATTATTCTCACCTGTTAATCCAACCTTCTTGCGGCAGACAGCACAACGATTCTTTTTCTTTTTTGCATCTTTATCACCTTCCTTGTCTTCTTGTTCATCGCTTGTGGAAGTTGATGGACCTGACGTTGTTGCACTGTCTTTAACTGTGGTTTCTTCATTTATTTTCTAAAACAAAGAAAAAAAGGAAACAGAATTAATTTAATTCGAATTCAAATTAATTTTCAAAAAAAAAGGAGATTATTCTAAAAATTCTATTGAAACAAAATTGCTGTTCATCATCTCCACTTTCTCTCTTTTCGTTCTCTGTCTCTGTGTACAGTGAGGACACAAACGAAGAACATTCTTGTATCTCATTTTCGAATCTCCCAAAGTGCCAGCCAGCTAACTCTGTATTCGGATGACATTTTTCTTTTATGTGAAGGGGAACTTGGACTTGGTTGCCTTTTTATAAATCTGGCTACATGCCAGCATTGCTATGAATCGAATCGAGCGAGCCTGCACACATCGCAAGCAAAGCAAGTAAACAAAAACGAAATACACGCTAGCTAGCTTAAGGGCTATTTATGTTTTCCTGGCGCATCGCATTCAACATTCACAGATAGCTCGAGTTCATGCTGCTGTTTAACATTGCGCCAAACCAACAAACTAATTAAAAAGCCAAACGCCGAGAAGCCAAATCTCAATTTTGTTTTTTTTTTCTTTTCGTATAAAAAATTAGAACGTACTTTAAGTAGTAGAAAAAGTAGTGTTGTAAAGAAGAGAAAGAGAAAAAAAAATAATAACATTTACCCGTTTCCTAGCGGAGTTATTAAGCGTATCCTTGGAGTCCATAATTCGTATTGAAATCAAATTGGTTGACGCCGAATATGAATACGAAGCGGAAACGGAAGAGTTGGGAGATTTGGAGGATGTGCAATTATTGAGGATACCACCGGCCGAGGACGAACAACAAATGCCGCTTCCCATTCGAATTGCAGTTTTTGTTGTTGTTGTTGCTGTCGGTTTGTTTGCTGATGATGATTCTGCTTTTAATGATGCTGACGACGCCGCTTTTGTTGTTGCTGCTGATGTAGTTGCTGTTGTTGTTGATTCACAGGCCGCCTTAATTTTATTTTAAAAATTTTCGTTTTAGAATTTTTTTTTTCTTTTTTTGAAATTTTTTGTTCAGCTTTGCTTTTTTGTTGTTTTGTTAATTTTTTTTTTATTTTTTTTAATCCAAATAACTAAGACTACTTTCTTTTTGTTGTGTTTAATTTCTACTTATTCAGCAGCAGCACCTTCCTTAGCATACAAATGCAGCAAGCCAAGTTGAATAAATTGAACCAATAGAACGCTTACTTTTTGCAGATCGCTGCTCTTGGATTCGCCACCATCGGAAGCATTCTCATTCGATAATCTTATCAATTGAATTTTATTTTGTTTATCATTTTTCAAATAATTTATACCAAACATGATAGCACAGAAAGAAGAAGAATAATACCGGAATGGGTTTTCAAAGAAGTTCAAGAAATTCTAATTTTTTTTTTGTTTTTTTTTTTTTTTTTTTGTTTGGTGGAACTATTTTGTTTCGTTGGAAAGAACTATATTATTTGGAATGTTTATCTAAAAAATTCATGTTTTAAAACTAATTTATTTTTTTCGGAAGTTTGACTCAAGGAATGTTCGCTTGTTGAAAAAAAATTAAAAATCAGGTTTGGAAAATGATTGAGAGTGGAAGTCACTCTCAAAATGGAAGATCTGGTGATGTCAACCATAGTTTTCAAGGCCCACAAATTAAGTGATCTCCTTCGTTTGTCCGTTTACCAACCAAATAAAAAAAGGCTAAACACTTTAAAAGTTTTCGAATAATTCCGACTAATCAACGACAGAAAAATCCTGCTCTATAGGCTTAAGGTTCATTCTTAGACTAATTTCAGCCAACCAACTACCTTTGTAGGCAGACTTTTGTAACGGGTGTTTTTTTTTCGAGGTAAAGAACTTTAAGTTGACATTACTTTTCAAGACGGCGACCGATTTAACAGCTGTCAAGTGATTTATTCTCAGTTTGGTTTGGCAATTCATCATGAATAGACTCACGCCTGAACAACGCTTGCAAATTGTGCAATTTTATTTCGAAAATAATGGTTCTGTGCGGAATACGTATCGCGCACTACGTCCATTTTATCGTCGACAAAATTGTCCATCAGAGCAGTTAATTCGATTAACCATGGAACGTTTTCGCACCACGTTTACTCTTAATGATAACTCGCATCCCCAGAGACGCCGTACAGAAGAAGCTATTGCTACTGTAGAGCATAGCATTGAGGAAGACCCGAATGAGTCAATCCGCCATCGAGCACAGGAATTGGATCTGTGTCCATTCACTTTATTGAAGATTTTACGGAAGGATCTTGGTTTGCGTGCTTACAAATTCCAACTCGTGCAAGAATTGAAGCCAAATGATCATCAAGCAAGGCGTAGATTCGTCGAATGGACCCGAAACGAGATGGCCGTTGTTCCCGATTTTCATAAGCGAATTTTGTTTAGCGATGAAGCGCACTTCTGGTTGAATGGCTACGTAAACAAACAAAACTGCCGCATTTGCAATGAAACTAATCGTCAAGTGTATGTCGAAACACCGTTACATCCAGAAAAACTGACTGTTTGGTGCGTTTTATGGGCTGGTGGAATCATTGGTCCGTACTTCTTCAAAAACGATGATGGCCACACAACACGTTACAGTCAATGTTGATCGGTATAGAGCCATGATTACTAACTTTTTCATTACTGAATTGAACAATCATGATGTCCAGGAGCTGTGGTTCCAACAAGACGGCCGGCGCAACATGTCTCACAGCTCGTGCCACAATCGATTTATTGAAAGACACGTTTGGTGACCGCCTAATTTCACGTTTTGGACCTGTGAATTGGCCTCCAAGATCTTGTGATTTAGCACCGCTAGACTATTTTCTGTGGGGTTATGTTGGAAAGTCATTCAAAGTTGGACGTCCAGATTGGACTACATCCGAGCCAGCTGTGGCAGTCATATGCCAGAAATCATGTTTAAAATGTAATGCCACAAGATTATCTTTCGAATAAATAAAAAATAATGTCAATCGAATATTCCCATCGTTGTTTTATTGCAATTTAAAGTTCTATGCCTTTAAAAAAAACACCCTTTAGATATGATAAAAAGTGGTTAAATGTTCAGAGACTAGTCCTAGCAACAAAAATCTTGAATTGAGGTTTTTGGTAAAGAGGACGAATCATGCTCGGATTTAGAAAGCAATTAAGGAAGTCGATGGGTTGACTGAGGGTAAACTGAAGGACATTCTTTGAAGCGCTAGTATCACGGGTAAATTATTTAAGGAGAGGAATCCAACTGGCTACTTCACTAGACCACTTATCGTAGAAGTGATGATACAACTGAAATAGACACGAAATTTTACGACGCTGATCTAACGTAGTGAATGTGTCAGTGATGTCTGGGACACCGATCATTCTTAGTTCTTTTTTTTTTATACCATTCAAGAGATTTAAGTATATAGAAGGGTCAGCCGAGAGATTGGAGTTGTACTCAAGCATGGGACGGATATGACTATAGAAAAGAAAGAAAAATTTCTATCACCTCAAGAAGTTTTAGGCGAGATCGCTGTGCTCGTTCCACAAGAGGTGACCAGAAAGTGGTGTCCCGAAGGACGACGCGACGCATTAAAAGGAAAACAAATTTAGTACTCGTAGATCACTAGGTTATGTGATATAGAGATTAAAATGCCTTTTATTGGTCTGATTCTATGCTAGATAAGGTGAGACTGTTTTAGAGTGGTGACGGGATTGAAACTCTCTCGAACCTGGAGACAAAAATTCGGTAATTATTTGTTTGATAATATTTTGTTTACCTCCAGTAGATGTGATACTGTCTTGGAAATCCCTTTTTTATTCTGTATTTGTTTTTGTTAATAAAATCAGAAAAAACAAGTGCAGCTGTTCGCTACGCTATTTGCTCAGTCATTTTATCCTGTGCAAATAGTTTAAACGCCGAGCATACAATTTTTAAGCTCTGCTCTGATGCATCTGAGCCAAAAAAGAAACGCAGATTTTTTCTTTGACATTTCTGTGTTCTGCTGAGAGGTAAACAAGAAAAAAAAACACATGAAAGGATTCGATGGTTGTCTATGATTTGACATTTGAGATCGACAAACCTTGTTGACATTTCTTTTCAGTCACATTTGGCAATTCACTATGATTCGTTAAACGCCATAAGCATGCTTATAAATTGAATTGAATTGAATTTAACTGTTTGGACGGTTTCATCCCCCTCCTTGATCATACACCTCCTGCAAAATATCCGTTTGGTAGAGAAGTCAAGACTAGTAAAATGTCTACCAAGTGGAAAATGTCCTGTCCTTCCATCACTTAGAAATTGGTTTTAAAATTCAATTGCTGAATTGAAACAATTCAACCAAACATCAACATCTAGATTTGATGATTCCCCTAATCCACAACTTTGTACTTAATTATTAAGGAAACTACCTGCATGTAACAACAGTTAATTATAACGTTCATCTTCATCATTATAAAACCTTAATTGCAAGTCGAAAAAAATGATTAAATTTTTATTCTCAGTTCAGTATATTTTGCAACATCAACAATACACGTAATATTCATTTTGGCGAAACAAAACACACAAAGAGTCAGCACTGGAACGACTTTTGTTTGCATTAAATGGGGCGATTCGAGTGGCTTGGATGACGGCCTTGCCGCAGTTACGTTTCGGCTGCTTTATTAACATTGATTGAACTAAGGGAACTAATATTCTAATATTCTGTTTTTTATTTAAGGCTTGTGGCGATAGGTGCATGGGTATTACTTTATTTAACTGACGTTCTTTGTTTTACTCATAAGCAGAGTACAAGTTCGGAATTGATCCCAGATAATAGGTCATGAAGGCCAAAAAATGAACTGTCAAAATCGCTAGTTAAAGGAAATTCAATACATTTGGAGTCGATTAGCCACCACCGCTTGTAGTACTTTGAAAGTTTAAACACAAGACATACAAGAACGATTTTTTTTTGTGACAGCGATAGCTATAACAGCTTGCTATTATGACGCGCGCCGGTCTTTTATTGCTTTTCCTGTGTTTTTAACCAAGACACTCAGCCCTATCGTCGTATCCGTTTGGAGAAACTTACGATCGTAGAAAAGTTCCGATCTTAACATATATTTTGTTCAAGGTATCCGTTCGTAATGGAAATGTTGAAGTGTAATAAAGCATGTCGTTCCGCAAATGTTCCGACACAATTTAGCTTTCGGAACAATTGGAGACGCATAAAACTAAATTTTTGCTTTTCGCCGCGTGAAATCGTGATGCGTTACTCTGAGTTTGACATTTCAACGCAAATTTGAATTTTTTTCTGAGGTATGTACGATTTCACAATCGGAACCCTTAGGACGATACCAAATTCGTATATTTCGTACAAATCGGATAGAATTTTGTTACGATCGGATACGACGATAGGGCTAAGTGTTATAAGAGGCTGCTACAGCCTACAGCTATACAGTGCGACTTGAGCTCTCAGCTCTTAGCTATCACAGAAATGTAGTCAACCTGCGTAGTAGCAATAGTGACTGTTATCGTATTGAATAGATTACATGTGGGAGAGCAATGATTTCAATAGGACGGCGAAACATGTTAAAGAGAGCTTGTTCAAGGAAATGTTAAATGAACTCAGAATTTCACACTTTGGCCCCATGAGAGATATTAAGAATGGTCAATGGAATATCAAGCAACATTGCCAACATTGATTAAACATTAAACAACAATATTTTAACTGGGGCTGCATTTGACCCAGCCGCTGTTTGGTGGTCCAACCATTACGCACGATATTTGTTGTGAGTCACACCTTAACGTCAAGTGTTTTGGCCAACTTTATTTGACATTTCTTTGATTTAGTGTTTCAAATACGGAGATGTACACAATCGAGCAGGGAGTCAAAATTGTTGCACCCTGGACTTTTTTGTTCGGCATAATGGACCAAGTGTCCACAATCGGGAGCATTGTGTTTAAGTTTTAGCAAACCGGATGTATAGGATTGTTGGTTCTAACAGGATGGTGCCTGTTACCACAGATCCAACTAAAAAATGGCTTTTTTGTGCGAGGACTTCAATTGCCGCTTTATTTAACGTGCTTCGTTCGTGGCGATCTTAACTGGCCACCCGAATCATGCCCTACGAAGAGTGCGTGAGGAAGAAAAATTTGCTTGCAATTTCGAGTAAATTTTCCTGGAAATGTTCCACCTCCACGTATGGTGTAGGGTGGAAACCAGGCCTCGGTCTGGGCGAATGATCTTACGCTTTTATTGTAAAGTCATCATAATCACATTTGAACCGATTAACACGATGAGTAAGGAGACTGTACTTAAGATGGTTTTCCATCTATGAAAGAAAAGGCACAAATGAGTGGTGGTGCATGGCAATGAGTCATGCAGTCTTCCAGCTTTGTCCACCGTGACTACAACTGGCAAGAGACTTCATGGCTGTGCATAAAATAATGAAGGCTAGCAAGCCTTCAGAAAAAAGTTGTTACTCTGGGGCAGTTGCGGCCCCAATCAATGTTCATTATGTTAGACTAAATGAATTGCAACTAAGTCGCGGTAGGCCCCCTTGTGGGAGTTTCAGAGTGGCTAGGGATGTCGAGAAATTCGTTCTCGGTAACTGAGTAAGCTATTCTCAGCGCAGTTAAATAGATAGAAAAAAACATTTACCAGTATGGTTTCTTTTATGGGTAGACAAACTGGTACTTGTATTCACACTCTTAAAATGTTAATATTAAATGCGATGGAATAGAGCTAAAGAATGAGATACGACATTGAACTTCAATTATTTCTCAGAGGCATTGAAAATTTGACCATCGGATAGAAGTAGGTTCATCACCGAAGTCTTAGCGAACATTTGGGTGATAATTTGTTTCTCACATAATTGTCATAGATTTTTCTATTTATTTTAGGAGCACCTTATACATTCTCTGTCATAACCTTAAAAACATGTTGACCAACGGTATTATATTATTTCAAACGATTCCTTTTCGAAAACGGTTTAAACTGTACAATCGTGAGAAAGCGAGAAAGGATGAACAGCAATATTTGTTTTTTGCATTCGTAGAACAACAATTTTGAAGCATGCAACTACAACACCTCTTAAAACTAAATCTATAAAAAATCTTAACAAATACAGTAGTTTAGTTAGCGAAAGGATAGAAAACGGTACTCACTTCTTTAATTTCATTGTGTTGCTGTAAACTCTGTACTGTTGGTTGTGCTGTGTTGGTGACTGTAATGGCTGGACTAAATGTGGGACTCGGTTGTGGGCTTGGAACTGACACAGGCGTGCTACTGACTGGTGGCTGTTGTTTTTTTCTTAAGGAATCCTTTTATTTTTTATTATTTTTTGAGTTGAAGAAACACAAATATTGATCAATTTTAATTCAATTAAATAGAAAAAGAAAACAAACTTACTTTGTAGCAAACGGAACAGAGTCCATCTGTGGCTGGGTTACCATAGAAACCGCATCCAGAGCGGCACATGGGTTGCATTGGATTTGATTCACGTTCCATTTTTGTATTTTTTATTTGTTTAGATTTATTTTTTTTTTATAAAATATATAGCTGTGTTGCTGAGGAGGTGGTGTTGTTTTTTTTCGATTATTTTATATTTTAGTGACTTTTTTTATTTTTAATAAAATCGATTTAGAAAATCAAATTTTTAAATGATTTTTTTTTTGTCTACTTAAAAATTGTGAAAGCAGACAGTCAAGCGGCGATGATTTGATTTTACTAAATTATTGTTGTTGTTGTTTTCGCACAGCGACAAAACGACTCTTCTATTTGGATTTTGGTTTAAAATTGTAGGAAATACTTAAGGGTCCCAGAAAATTAGCAAATACTTAGAGATTTTATTTGCTGACCTTTTTTGTGTTTTTTCGAATGCGATTTTAAAAGAATAGAGATAATAATTGAATAAATCACAATATTTGAATTTTGTTTTTTTGTTTGTTTTTTTGATTAGCTCTGGGATTTCGTATGTCACAAAAATCCTTTAGGTTGACGTTTTATTCTGTAAAACAATCCGTCACAGGAAACGTATTCATTCATTAAAAATAATCACACGATGACTACAACTCTCGAGCAAGTTGGAATCGTCGGCTGATATTTGCAGAAAGAGTAGGTTTTTTTTTGTGTATTCAATATTTTGGCGTATCTTTGTAAGATGACGCACTCACACACATACACGTTGAACTTTTGTGCCTTTTTATGTTTTTTTTTTCTACTATATAAGATTTCTTTAATTTTGTTAAATGTTGCTTTGCTCTCAGCGCGAGCTGCTGCTTCTTCTGCTGCGTACTCCTTTTTCTTTTGTTCTTCTTGAATTTCTCTTTGCGTAAGAGTGGTGAATGTGTTATGCAGTGTCACGAAGAAATTAAATTGAAATTAACTGGATTCTGTGATGAAATCAATCTGCAAATAGAAGAGGTAAAGGAAAATATTAAATAACGGTTTATTTTTGTCAAAAACAAAAGAAAATACAAGATAACTGAGCTTTTAAATATCAAGTACTTTAATTAACAGCACTTTACAAGTATTGAAGTATTTTTAGTACCTACTATACTACATACTTCCAAGCCTACAGTACGTTTAGGTACTTAAAATTGTGCAAGTCCTTGAAGATACTGGTACCTGAACTTGAAGGTATTATTACTAGCTTCAAATTGTATGCACTTATGTAAGTTCTTGGGAAGTACTATGAAAGTGCTTAAGTACTAAGGAAATATGTACTTAAGTACTACAGAACTATGCACTTAAGAACTAAGGAACTTATTAAGTACTGCACTTATGTAAGTTCGAAGGAAGTATTAAAGTACTAAGGAATTACTTGAGTACTAAGGAAGTACTAAGGCACTAGAGAAGTACTGAAGTACTTAAATACTAAGGAAGTATGTACTAAAGTACTGAGGAAGTACTAAAGTACTAAGGAATTGATGAAAAACTAAGGAAGTACTAAAGTACAGTAGTACTAAGGAAGTACTAAATTACTAAAGAAGTATTTTAGTACTAAGGAAATACTTAGCACTACAAAAGCAACAAAAGACTTGTGAAATGGCAAGGGAAGTGCACAAGTGTTTTTCAAATCAGCTCTTCATACGCATAAGGGAGATCTTCTAAACTGCGCCAACTACAGAGGAATCAGCCTACTTAACATCGCCTACAAAATCCTCACTGCCGTAAAATGTGAACGTCTGAAGCCTTTCGTCAAACAATCTGATTGGTAATTTAATTATCAATGTGGTTTCAGCCCAGGAAAGTTAACCATCGACCAAATTTTCACTTTGCGGCAAATCCTGGAAAAAAACCTCCAAACTCCAAATCGATACCCACCACCTTTCAATCGATTTTAAGGCCGCGTATGACAGCATCTACAGAGACGAACTGTATAAAGCTATGTCTAGTTTTGGCATTCCTGCCAATCTCGTTCGCTTGTGCAAAATGACGATGGAGAACTCACACTGCGCCATCAAGGTTGGCAGCGAGCTTGCGGAATCTTTCGATGTCAAAAAAAGGATTCAGACAAGGCGATGCACTGTCAAGCGATTTCTTTAACATCGTTCTTGAAAAGATAGTGCAAAACTGCCCGTCAACACCAGCAGCAATATCTTCCAAAAGTCTGTTCAACTTCTCGCGTACGCAGATGATATTGACATAATGGGAAGAACACAGCGTGATGTCAATGGCGCCTTTGTGAGAATTGAGACAGAAGCGGCAAAAATGGGTTTAGCGGTAAATGAGGGAAAAACGAAGTATATGCTTCCTTGAAGAAAAGACACCCAACACCGACGGCTCGTACAAAACAGCACAATAGACGCATATAACTTCGAGGTAGTAGAGGTGTTTGTCCTACTAGGCGCCAGTGCCGAGATCTAACGAAGAATAACTCTTGCCTATCGCTGTTTCTTTGGGCTAAAAAAACAACTAAGGTAAAACTGTATAACACCCTCATCATCCCAGTCCTGCTATATGGTGCAGAAGCATGGACCTTGACAAAATCGGATGAATGGCTGTTTCGAGAGAAAAGTTCTTCGGGTCATCTTTGTCCCGTGTGCTTTGATGGAGAATGGAGAAGAAGATACAACAGCGAACTTTACGGGTTGTAAAACGACATGGACCTAGCCAGAAAATTCAAGGTCCAGAGACTCAGATGGCTCGGTCATTTAGAGCGGATGGACACCAATGCTCCGGCCCGGAAAGTCTGCGACACTATTCTCGAGGGACGTAGAAGGAGAGGAAGACTGAGACTCAGGTGGCGCACACAAGTGGAAGAGGAACCTCAATTAACTTGGAGTGCAAAACTGGAGACAATTAGCTAGGAACCGAGCTGGCTGGCGGAGACTGTTGACTGTAGCGACATCTTAAGCAAGTAAGTAAGTAAGTCATACGCATTTAGAAACTGTTTTTGAGTGTAAGTGGTTTTGATAAATCAATAATTGATACGCAAAAGTCAACCTTTTGGTTCTTACATGGATCGGAAGGAAGAAAAACAAGAAATACAGTGAGTCGTAGGATTTTCTTAGGAAAGTATGGTGAGTCGCAGGCTAACGCAGTCTTTTTTAACATTTCAGAGGTTTGAAATGACGTAGGTACTTATTTTGTCGCTAAAAAAAATAATTAAAACCTGGATAGGTATGGACAATAATCTATCATCGTCACTTTGAAATCACATCCTTGCCATTTCACAAAGTTAAAGTTTTAAATTTACCAATGAACCATTAACATAAAATATGAAAACTAAGTCTGTTTATTATAACACAAAATGAACTCCGTGTGTATTTAACAAATCGAAAAGACAGCCCTTGATTGATGACATACAAAGCTTCAATGCTTCTAGTTCTTAATCAATGTTTTGTCAGCACTCTGATATTTTCTTTATTGATCATCGCAATCTGACAGGCTTTTTGTTAAGCAATACCTCACATGGTCGACAAGAACTCATTTTTCATTTTTCTATTTTTATTAATTTCGATGCATTCTCATTGCCATTTATTTCTTAGACTTGTAAGAAGCAAGCAAAACAAAAACGTAATCTCAACTTGTCAATATGGCAAAAATATGAAGAAAAAAAAACGCATACATAATAGAATTCGATTTCTTTGCACCACAAAGCAAAGAGGACATACCATCATTATAATCAACATTGTCCATCCCCATATAGCAGCAAACACCAGACCAAGGCAACAGGATGCCTTACAAAGGAAACAAACCTCCTCCGTTTGAGAGGATGATTCTGATACACCACAATCAGCAAACGTTGTTGCTCCCCTTTTTTGCAACACACAGAGAATAATAATACTCTTCGCCATAGATTTGGAATGGGATATTCATTCTTTTGTTACCATACTGGGAGTATGTATGCAGACAGATCTTTGGTGTTCTAACTTTACACAAAAAGAAGAAACTCCGAGAGCTGTCAAGCAAAATGGATTGATGATGCCATCGACGACGCACAGTGGCCCGTTTAGGCTAAAGTCATTCCAAAATTCATTTTTTTCGTTGTTCCAGAATTCAAAATTTGTTTTTTCGCTGAATTAACAAATATTTGAAGTTCTTGAAACCGAAGTTTTTTTTTGAATTTTCCCAACGGTTTGGTTTTGAGAGGGGGTCAAAGTTGAAATTTTTTTTCAGTTTTAATAACAAACAATTTTTTTTTCTTTTTCTTGACTTTGAGAAGCTATATTACGAACGTGGTGAAAGAATTTTTGTTTTTTCTTTCTGAAATTAACAAATACGTTAAAATATATGTTTGGAAAAAATATTACAAAAAAAAAAAAAAATGTCTATATATGTATTTTTTTTTTCTTTTTTTGGACACCACTTTTTGTACCTTTTTCTGACTTTACATTGCATGGAAAAAAAAGCTTCAAAAAGCATTAAGCAAAACTCAACGCATAATGAAAGCTGAAGTATTTCTTAATATAATCCTGAAGAAATAATATGCGCCAACTTGCGCCCAACTGAGCTAGAGCGATTTTATTAATCGATGGCAGGCACTTTTTTTCAATTTTCTGGTTTTTCAATGGCAAATTAATAAAACGTTTAATACTATAACTTTTGAACTAGTTGAGATATCACCACAATTTTTTTTTTATTTCGAAGAAAATGTTCACGGCTAACAATATGATGAGTTTTAAATTTATTACATTTGCAGGGTGTTCCAGAATTTTCGAACAAAATTTTTTTTTTCAAATTCAAAAAATTATCTGAAATGGGGAATGAATTCACAACAATTTTGTTTTTGATGACGGAAATATTTTAAAATACGATATGTCATAAATATATCATAAATCGGAGGCAATAAAAAAATTAAATTGAAGGGTTTATATTATATCCATAATAAAATATTAGCAGTTACTTTTGACTATGTTTTTTTTTAACTATGATTGACGGAAAAGTTTTAAATGAACTTACAGAAACAAAATCAACGCGGTCATGCCCAATATGCAAAAGGACACAAAAGATTTTCAATAGCCAAGATGAATCCAATGCAAACATTGACGAACATAACTACCAATATGGAATATCTCCACTGCATGGTACAATCAGATGCATGGAATTTATATTAAAACTTGCATATACACTTCGACAGGATGGAGAGGATTTCGGTGAATCGATTGGGATCAAAGAAGCTCAAAAAAGAAGAAAGGAAAGGATACAAACGTGTTTCCGTGATCAGCTTGGACTCGATGTAGACAAACCAACGCAGGGATTCGGAAATACTAATGATGGGAACACTTCGAGAAGATTTTTCGAGCAATCGGAGATAACAGCTCAAATAACTGGAGTAACATAGAGGTTATTTCCAGGCTGAAAATAATACTTGATGTTTTGAACTGCAGGGAAGTTGTGAACGCAGTTAAATTTGGGGAGTATACTAAAGCAACAGCAGCTCTGTTGACTCAAAAAAGTATCCTGAAAAACAACTGACACCTACTCTTCACAAAATTTTGGCTCACAGTCAAGATATTATAGAGTATCAATCACTTCCCCTAGGAGAATTATCTGAAGAAGCCCAGGAGTCCAAAAATAAGGACTACAAAAGGTATAGATATCAAAATACCTGCAAAGTTTCGAGAATAAGGCAGAATGAAGACTTATACAACATGCTTGCAGCCTCATCTGATCCGCTTATTTCTTCTCTGAGGCACGTAAGGACCCAAAACGATATGAAAGCACTTTATTCTCCGGAAATGTTGAGTTTATTGAATATTACCACGGACCAAGATGATAGTTTTCAAGAAATCTAATGTTTATACGTACATTTCAACTGTTTTTATTGTATAATTTGCTGTTCAATTTGTTATTTATTATTATTCTAATGTCAATTTACAAAAAAAAAAAAAAACTTTTTTCGCCACTGTTCCTCTAAAATCGGTGTTTTACTTTTCGCGCTACTGTTAAACGTCAATTCCTTTTGTTTTACGCCAGAAAATGAATTTTCTTGTTTGTTTAATTCACATTTAATCATTTTTATCTCACTTAATATAACTAAGCTTTTTGACAGCTATTTCCGAAACACCCTGTAATGTTTTTATTTTGAAATTCACCAATTTCATAGCGTTGGGTGTAACCTTCAAAATAAAAAAAAAATTGTGGAAATATCTCAACTCGTTTAGGAGCTATGATTTTTGGAACCAAAAAAGCCGAAACGGGCCACTGTGCGACGATGGCACTCCGTCCAGAGGTTGCTCTTCCCACTGTTTTGTTCGGAATTGAACTCACTATAAATTCATAATCCACAAAGCTCTCGGGAAAGAAGAATAAACGGCAAATGGGGGAGAATGGAGAAGTCTTAAAAAATAAGAAATCCCACCTTAAATTTAAATTCCTATCCAACGCCATCATCCACACACGATTCAAGCATCACACCATTTGATGAGGCGAAACAAAACACAAACTCACCACACTACTTTTTTCATCCGAATAGACCAAGACGAAGCCAAATAAATTGGTAGAGCCAACAACAAGCCAAAACAAATGACCAAAAGGGACCAGCAATTTAATAAATTGGATGAAGAAACTAATAATCAAAAAGAAATCGAAGCGCTCTTCTCTTCTTCTCAAGGCTGTCTTTGACGTTCGTCGTCATGCAATCTTCCATTTTGCTGCGCTCTTCTTCACATTTTTGTGGTTAAATGCAGTCTAACGGTGATAACATTGCTGGCAAGGATGGTTGCAGCATATATTCAGGTACTTTAACTGACGGAAGAAGAAAAAGGGGAGAAAGGGGAGCATACAAAAAAAAACATGGCTGCTGCTTCTATTCACAATAACATTTCCCCTCAAAATGTTAATTTTGTAACGCTTCCCCAACTTGACGATTACAAACAACTCAAATCGGTTTCGAAGGAGAAACTTGATCTGCGCATTTCGTGATTATTCCCCGCTTAATAAAAAGGAAGGAGAGAAATATTGTGGTTGAGTTTGGCTCTCAACGTCAACATGGATATTAAAAGTTTTTTCACCATGACGAAGCAGAAAATGCACCCACTTCTTCTTCTTGTACACCAAAGAAAGAACCCAAATCAAACAAAAAGGAGTGTTGCGAGAGGTGTAGGTACTTCTGAGTGGGTGTGTGTGTTTTTATGAAACTGTAAAAGAAATACAAAATAAAAGAAGATGGTAGAGGGTGTAGGAGAATGACAATGAACATTGCACAATATTGGCATCGGGGCAATGTAAATTATTCATTTTTTTTTCGAGCGAGAGACTTAAGGGCATTCAAGGTGTTGCCAATACACTGAAAAAAATTGTAGTAGAGTTGTGTGCTTGCACTTGTGTACATTTTCGAACTCAAGTACTTTACTACTTTAGTATTTTGAGTACCAGAATTGACAAGCTGCATTTTCATTATGTTCAGTTCATACAAAGGGTCATTCCTTTGTCGGTTTCGAAAGTTAAGCAAAATTAAACACACACAACTGCATGTATACATTTTCGATGAAATTTATTTTGACATTAAGTGTGAAAAAATAATGGCCGCCTCGGGAGTTTTCACACATACCGGACGGTATCACGAACAAATCTTGAGTAATATTGGTCTTTAATGCATCTACAGTTCGGGGTCTATTTGCGTGAACACGGTCTTTTGCGTAGCCCTCATAGAAAACAACCAAGGGTGTAAAATCGCATGATCTTGGTGGCCAATTGACGTCGCCTAAATGTGAAATTACGCGACCAAGAAACTTCTCACGCAATAAGGCTATAATTGGTCCTGTTGTGTGGCTCGTTGTCCGGTCTTGTTGGAACCACATATCGTCCAAGACATGGTCTTCACTCGCCGGCCAAAAAAATCGGTTATCATTCGAAAATATCGCTCCGAATTCACTGTCTTCCGGACCAATGAAATATTTCGACCGTAGAGCACACCAAACTTCTGGATGCAATGACACCTCTTCTGTGGGTTTTCTTGCGCCCAACGTTTGGAAGCGTTTACCCGACTTGTCGGAACGTTTTTCAACGAAAAGTCTTAGTTTTTATAAACTATGTTGTAAAGCCCCCAGTGTGTGTATTTTGAACCCTCGTAAGTCTTTATAGGGAAGGCGGACCTAGATAAATTGCGACGAGTGTTTGAAAATTCCCAGTGACTGCGGTTAGTAAGTGTTACGTTTCTTTTTGGGTTTCGCAAATTGTGTAAGTCTGTATCAGGAAGGAAGGGGGCAAGATCCCCCTTTCCGACGAGCTGAGCAAGAGCAACACTAGCAGGCCGCATTCTCGGAACATAACATTCCAACCCTTCATATGCCAACTTTTCCTATTTCTAAGGCCCCCCTCCTCTTGCCCCCATATACGGAAATTTCGTTTGGTAACACACCGTGCCTCATGGCTAAGGAAAATTTCGTCCGAAAAATCGGTGTTTACTGTCTGTTGTTTCAAAACCCAAGAAGCGTATCTACGGCGTTTTGAATGGTCAAATATCGTAAAACATTCAACTTATATTATGACACTTCAGATGATAGCTAAGATTGGCACGTATCAAATGCCAGTGATATCAACTTGAATCCAAGAAATGAATGAGCCTATACTAGTAACTTCCAAGCTTTTCGATTCGTCGTGAAAAAGGCCGTTAGTCAGTACATGCAGTTCTTCTTCACATGCATTTAAGCAATTGTTGGAGAATGTATTAGACTTAGGCCTGGGCATTTCGGAGCTGTCGCACCATCCTATTATCAATACTGTTAAGAACTTGATCAACTGCAGCAGGTGGCCATGGCTCAGAGGATAGAGTAGTTGATTTCTAAGTCGAATGCTACGGGTTCAAGCCCCAGCTTCGGCAGCATTCTTTTTTACAAAAATCGGCAGCTTATTTGAAATCTGTGTATCTCCTCTGTGCCACGTAGGTTAATATTATGTGTTCTTCCCTTCTATGCGTCTATCTGTCTCTCTCTGTTGTATTAATGTCTTGTTCTGTCCCAACCGATGGCCTCAGTCGCCAGTGCTGCTGTGTGTCCGTAGTTCGTCACATTTATGTGTGAAGTACTGTAAAGTCAATGTCAATGTCAATCAATGATCAACTGCAAAACGTACAATTTGGGATCTTTAATACGGGAAGCTAAAAAGACCGATCCACTTTTTGTTCTAGATTAAGTTGTCCCTACACCTGCTATCTTTGGCTCAACAGATTCTAGTACGTTTTGACAGTGGTTTTAAAGGATTCACCGTTAATCTCATTCTAATCCCTGCGAAAACTCTATGAATTGTCAATCGTTAGAATCCATAGATCTGGCTAGTCAGTGAAAATTGTACTGAAAATATAACTGCGTGCTCGGCACACAATAAAATGATTTATCGTCGTCGTTCTTGAAAAGAGCAATAATTTTTCACAAGCCTTCTTATCAAGATAATTGAACAAGAACGTAAAACCGAAGACAGAAAAACAAACAAATGTCATATGACTGGCCTAGCCATGCACTTGAAATTCTAATTATACTATTTCTACATTTCAACAAATTATTTTATTTTATTTATTTTGTTTTATGTTTCTTTCGGTTTGCTTGCGCGCAAACGAATTTCCTTGTACGAAACTCTATACCCAGCCGCACATGCCTGATCATTTATTTGATTAAGAGCAAGAAACAGATCAAAACTGCTTTTAATTGGAATGTTTTTCAACTAGTCTACACAGAAACTTTACGTAAAAAATGTCGCATTTTGTTTGTTTATTCTTAAGAATCATTAGATACTGTATGAAAATAGTCGCCAAGTGTATTCGTCACATGACTTCTCAGGGGTTTTCAATTTGATTTTAAATTAAATAAACAAAATTTGTAGTTTTTTGTTTTCTTTAAGCGGAAATCAATAGAAGAAGCGTCTAATCAAATTTGCAGACACTTAGTCCTTGGCAGAAAATTAGTTACATGACGTTCATAAGGGCTGTTGAATGTAACGTTAGAAATGTCAATGTTAATGAAATCTGAAGTACTCGTTACTTGTTCTTGCAGCAACTTGGACTTGTTTACGATAAAAAAAACATAAGGAGTATTAACTTTAATGCCATTTGGTATGGTACTGACAAGTAACGCTTTTCATATGAAAGTAATGTTTCATTGAACTGAATACCCGTGCATACGCTTCGTTACATGTCTTAGGCTTATTAATGCTCAGCAACATCAGGTGGGTTGAGTCTGCGGAGGTCGATACGATATCGATTCCGATTATTCAAACAAAATAGTGAGACTATAAAAAAAGCAACATCTTAAAAATTAATCTTCATTAAATGCGTTACGCTTCAAAAACACGTCAATAAATTTTCAAAATTTATATACTTCGCTCCATCGTAATCTTTTCTCAATTACCCCAACAAATTGCAATTCTCAATATGGCAACGACAAGTAGGTACAAAACATGCCCCTTCGCCTTAGCAGCCAGCAATTTACTTAGTTGTTAGTTTAAAAGCTTTTTCACAAGACTTTATTCGCACTTTGCTGTTTCTCGTATTTTTCTTTATGCTCGTTCTCTCTTCTTTATTATTTTTGAGCAAAAAAAGTCTTCAAACAAGCAAAGTGGGAGGATGTAGGAGCGAATAATGAATGAAAATAAAAAAGAGCTAAGTACAACGAAGAAGAAAAAAAGGGAGCCAAAGAAACTGAAAGAAAATAAGTCGAGGTTACTTTATTAGGGTGCGATGGTGGTAGTGCTGGTGGCATAATGGAGTTGGCACAAATGAATAAGCTTATTAGTGACGAAATGTATTCCCACAAAACTATGTTATTCAGCCGAGTGTGAAATAAAAATAAGAAACAAAATAGAATAAGCGATTATGACGTCAGGAAAAGAAATACAAAAACATTACATACATACTTAGATATTGTCTGGCGTGGCATTGCTATGTTGCTCTTGCTACATTGTAAAGCGACATTATTACTAATCGAGTGTGACGTCAGAATGGTTTATACATACATACCCATGACAAGTAATTTTGATTTCCGCGAAAAATGTCATCGTGGTGATGACACATGCACGTTTTATTTTTGCAAAAATTAAAAAAAGTAATGGGTTTGGCTTTGGACGTTTAACTTATTGTTTTTCTAAATTCGGAATTTCCTGTTATTTAAATTTATTTTTAGACTTGATAATTGTTTGTGGAAGGCGTTTGACAGTTATGCCTTTTTTGACAGATTGCAAGATTGCGGTTTGAATCAATAACGATAAGAGAAGTTTTACTGAAGAGCAGATAGTCTCTAACACGATAAGTTCTTTTGTAAGAACACCTTTTGTGATGCCTTTGAAGGGATTTGATCATAAAAAAAACTTATCTGACAGATGCCAAGATGGCAGTCAGCATGTGCTAACGGGGGCGCTCCAACTCGTGAAGTTTGAGGTTTTGCGAATTTGTATGACAGCTTTGCTGCGCTGTGTAAACAGTGTAAACGCAAGAATACAACTTTTTGCGAATTTTATGACAGATGCCAATCAAAAATAATCAAAATGGTAATTTTCACGAGCTGTATGGATAAGTGACGCATTTAATTGCGTATACATACTACTTTTTGAGTATTTTTATAAAATGGTGATGTTTAAAAGATATACTTGTACGATTTTGTATAAATGATGACACAAGAGTGCTGTGTGCTTTAAAAGAATTTGTTTGACAGTTGACAGAACAACAAATTTCGATGACAGCTAGGATGTGGAATGTAAACATGCAGTGATGTTCTGTGTAAATCGTGTAATGACAGGTGTTTCAAACTTCATTGATAACGTCAAATAAACAAGTAATTTGACAACTGCTTCGAAGTAAAAGAAACTCAGACATCTTTTGGATTAGCTGATGACAGACTGATTAATCTACCAATGAAGACACCTGGTAAATACTTTTTCAAGTTTCGAACTAGTTCGCAAATTGCTGAGTTTCTTATAGACTGTTTCGCATGAAAAATGATTTTCGTTTCGTTCGCAGAAGATATTTTTGTTCGTTTTAAGAGATGCAGACACTCAAACATAAACAAGATTAATGAAGTGGAAATGCATGCAAATTTTGTACCTAGGTAAGAAAACTACATAGCAATAATTTCCACTCTACCACATTTTTATGAAGCAAGAAGTTGTGAAGACTCTCGGGAGAAGTTTTGTTTTTCTTCTCGATGCTACAATCTTGCTAAGCTACTTTTATTCATGTTTTTATTATTTTCCTCTTTTTCATCGTCATCACCATCATCAGTGTTGGGATTATTGGAAGAGTAGAGAGTAGTTTAGCATATTAAACCAGTGAATGTGCGGTGTGGCACAACAAAAATCCGAGAAACATGTTAAACCACTTTAAATCAACCAACAGGCACTCACAGTTTATGTTGATTTTTTCATATTTTTCTTAAGGCCCTCCCTGTGGTGGCCGTCCGTCCGTCATCGTAGTATATATGTGCAGTTAAAGGTGAAAGAGAAAAGAGGGAGTAAGAAGAAGACAAAAAAAAATACAAATACCGTTAGTTTCCCATGTCCCGTGAGAAATAAGATGATGAAAAAAATGTGACTATTGAATGCATGTGTATGACACAAGTGTCAAATATTAAATACTGAAAATTATGAGTCAACGAATGACAGAAGCAAAAAGAAACACACACAAAAAAAACTTTTGAAGGACGAGTCTTTGTGTCAAATGGACGGATAGTGAGAAGCGGAGCTTAAAATTAGGGCACGGTTGGTTTAATGTACATAAGGTGAAATATTTAATGGGAAAAGGATTGTGCAGACCTACCTGTTATAAAACAGGTTAGGAGACATTAGCCGCGTTTTATTATCCTCACTAACCCATATGGGTTTATTTTTTGTACACAAACCAACAACAACCTGGGACCCCGATAGCTATCGGGGTTTATTTTGTAACTCAAAAACTATGTTCTAAACATGGCGGATAGATGGCGAATGTGAGACAAAAAAGAAGTTATTGTAGAAAGATTTAGTAATATCAGCCGTATTAATAAAAAATAACGCGTATTCCACTCTTAGCCACAGTTTTATAAAGCCATAGGATAAGAGTCAATCTAATTAATTAATAAAAACAAGGTTTTTGCGGAAAAGCAAAATAAAATTTAGCTGAGGGTTGCGTCTCGGATAAAAACATAGCTTAAACTTCTACCTTTTTAACCCAGATCGTTTTATTATCACGGGGTAACCCATATGGGTTAGTGAGGATAATAAAACGCGGCTATTATTGCCATAAGGTAACACTTTTTTTTTATTCGAAACAGGATGTGTTTCGCGCGTCTGTTGGTGCTCAATGTTGTGGACAAAAACAAGTGGAAATGAGAACAAAAATGTTGATGGTCCAAATAGGTTGCAGGTAAGGTCTTGAATGAAGAAAGGAACGGTTTAAAAGTACGGAAACAAAAATGTGTAGGATTCAAGGGGACACGTATACGTCTCTTCCAAGAATTATAACTGAGCTTTTCGAGAAAATCTGGAGACTGGGGACTAATCCGCTTGGGAAATCCTAGTTTTTTTAAATTTCATCAGAATCGGTCCAGTAGAGATATAATTATGGAAGTGTTTTTTTTGCCAAAATCAGTGCAAGAAGTTCTCTCCTTGTCACACAATAGTTTCTTATTGACTTCGAGAGTACCTTGCTGTAGTTGGCAATCACCCCATCTTCGCCATCATGCACTTGCGATAGTACAACACACATTGCTGGCATCAGCATCAATAATGAACGGCTATGACCATTTAAACTGCTTTCCCTTTTCCGTTAGCTGATGTAGACTCTTGGCGATACCAGCAAAGTTCTTGACAAAGCGCCTATAGTACGTGATAGGCGCTTTGTCAAGAACTTTGCTGGTATCACCTACTATAGGCGCTTTGTCAAGAACTTTGCGGGTATCGCTAGCTAGACCCAGAAAGCTTCGGAGTTAGTGTTTGTCCGTTGGTGTTGGCCAATTATTCACGGTGTCAACCTTATCAGTATCCGTCTTAACTCCTTGGAATGAGATGATATGTCCAAGATATTTCGCTTCGGTTTTGAAAAGTGAACACTTTTCTGGGTTGAGCTTGAGGTGGGCTTCTCGAAGTCTTTGAAACACGGCTCTCAGATTTGTTCAGTGTTCGTCAAATGTTTTTCCGTATACAATGACGTCATCCAAATAGACCAGGCAAGATTCCTTACAGAACGCATTCCATTAGGCGCTCAAAAGTCGCTGGAGCATTGCATAATCCAAAAGGCATCACTTTGAACTGCCGCAATCCGTTTCCTGTCGAGAATGCTGTATATTCTTTGTCTTCAGGGTGGATTTCGACTTGCCAGTAACCACTTTTCAGGTCCAAATTTTTTTTTTGAGAACCATTGTGCCCCTTCCATTACGTCCATTACAAGTATAACTGATCCTAGGCAGAGGGAAGCTATTTTTCTTGATCACTTCATTCAACCTTCGATAGTCCACGCAAAAGCGAGTTGATCCGATGAAGAAAAGATGTCAGCAAATTCCTCGAGGAGACCTTCTGGACTTCTTCGTTGTTGTTGGCCAAGATTAGATGACTTGAGAATGTTGTTGTTGTTTGAAGAGACAAGGCAAACCTTGAAGTCCGAAGAGGTGAATGTTGTTCTTTATTCAATTCACCTCTTCGGACTTCAAGGTTTGCCTTGCCTCTAGTTCGTTGATCATTGTTATTGCTGATTCAGATTAGCTTTCAATTATTGAATTGAAGACAGCGCTGATGGCGTTAAGAAGAATTATTTTGTGACGCGGATGGCGGATCTAATGATCTGAGTTATCAACTCTCTTAGGTTGAAGTATTGGCTATTTTTATTATCCGAGACGCAAGCTTCCGGTCCATTTTTCGACGTTTTATGTAACTATTGCCATATCAATTGAGTTCGACAGACAGAGTGAGTAGGAACGTTTTATTCGCACTGGAATACTGTGCTGGCTACTGAGTAGTGGAAAAAACGAAACGACATGTTCCGCCACCGTGCATACTCAAAATCCATTGCATTTGCTTCTTTTTAAAGCTCAAATCACTAAACGAATGTTTCCCACAAATGGTCCATATCGTTGCTGGGAATAGGTACATTTTCCTTATTGGATACCAAAATAAAAAAAAAAAATCATATCATAACTAATCAAAAAAGGTCTGTGCATAACAAAAACGCGTGAACGTGAAGCCTTACGGATATTCATACATCACGTGAGCATTAAACGTGCTCTGATTTCTAAATGACTTTATGTAACGTTAAGAAAATAATGGCTAATAGCAGACAAAATGCTTTAATAACCAGGCAAATTCCAGCACACTTTTTATTCGGAAAACCTCCTTTTGTTCGATAAATCTCATGACCATAAGCCATAAATTGTCTACCTTCAAATTTCTGTAATAATACGAACCTTATAGGGCACTAAAAAATTGCCTGCAGTCTACATAAATCAACAGGAAATAGAGGCTTGAAAATTCCATAATTTCATGAAAAGCAATTAATTTAAGGAAACTAAAACGAAAAACGAATCGGCGCGCATTTATGTGAATAATAAATTTATCTAAAAAGAGAGAAGAAAAAAACAAAGGAACACGACAATAAATTAAACTGCATCTGCGTTTAGTTAGCTCTGCTCCATCGTTCACTGAACCGAACACACCTTCCTACCTTCAACAGAGCAGAAGAGAAATACTGCAAAACCAAAAACGCACGCCTTCGTTTGTGCGTTATGTTCAAACAACAACAGCAAAAAAAATACGATAATATAATTGCCCAAGAAACGTTCCACCTGTTCCGATTCCAAACAATGTTCTGGCTCTGCTATACAGCCCTCAAGTTGAAATTACAAATTTCTATAGGACACCATATAATTTAAAACCATATGACAGGTAGGAAGGATGACAAAGGTTCAAGAAGGAGAGAGAGAGAGAGGGAGAATGAGAACATAACCACCACTTTATGGTGTTTGATATAAATGCAGCACTCCACAATTCATCTGAACTGAATTGAACTAAACTGACAGCCCAAAGAACCTTCAGTGTTCTGTTTGTCTTGGCTTGGCATATCCTTGACAAAGACATTTATTTAATGCCCATGCTCTGCAATATTCA
The DNA here is from genome assembly GCA_943590905.1 of Sphaerophoria taeniata. Lineage (NCBI taxonomy): Eukaryota > Metazoa > Arthropoda > Insecta > Diptera > Syrphidae > Sphaerophoria > Sphaerophoria taeniata. Next base: position 271,119,697 of record OX016540.1, read on the forward strand.
TCGTAAATGTTGTAATAGATGATCACTCATTGGATTTGCTTGGTTTCTCTTGCTTGCTTTGTAGGGATTATTTTTCTTTTGGGTTCCTCCAAAGACATACCGTCATGTCTGAGCTCAGAAGAACTGGTGCAGTGTTCCAAAAAAAAACACACAATATAATATGAAAACCGAAATACACTTGAAATGTCGTTGTATGTTTTCTCTGTAGATTGGTTTAAAGACCCCAGCAGAGTTGAAAATACCTACAGAGACATACATATACGCCCCTTGTGCACAGTACAGTAGTACTGAAGTGAATTAAATGACCGACCAACCGAACGACCCAGCAAACACAAAGAAAAAATTTCCGAATAGGATTCGCTGTGGAAACCATCAAGTACGAGTTGGAATTTCTCCTTGAACCTTGCCATTGCCAAAGAACTATTAATTCACATAGAAATGCGATAATGGCCGAAATGTTCCTTTTACGAACTTCTTCTTTATTTCGTTTTGTAGACACTTTGGGGTTATTGTATTTTGATCGTAATTGAGGTAAGAGGCAAAAAGTTTTTCTCGAGTTTGAGTTTTCGTTCATCGTTCCATTGATGTGTTGTAAAACTCTTTTTGCTTTTCAATTTGGAAATGTGGTTACCAAGTTTGAGAATGCTTTTTGAAGCATTTCAATATTCATCGGTTTTTGTCATTTCGTTTGATTCAATTTGTTAAAAGTACACGAACAGAACTAAATGAAAGCGACAGAAAATTTGCTGTCAAATGAAAACATCTCCAATGTGACGTTTGTGTCAACCAGAGATGTCTTTCTGTTGATAGTATCCATTTTTTTTAAAGAACAAAAATTAGTGTTTTCATTTTAAGCTGGGTTTGAAAATTCACTCGAGTCAAAAATGTTTGAATTAATTTCAAAATTGACAAGGAGGAAAACAAGTGACGTAGAAAGTCAAAGCATAGGAATTGCTAACAACCTAACACAAAGAAAAAGCAGCTTTGTTGCTCAGCCTTCAATTTGACATATTGCGAGAACCCCGTAACATAAACGTAACGTGGCATAGCAAAAGTTAAAATGTTTAAATTTGACTTCCATTTTAGCTATCGGTTTTGTTTAAAAAAAAAAAAAAAATCGAGACAAAATGTCGTTCGAAGAAGGATTAATAAATTAAGTTAAGTGACAGATGTCAGTCAAAGTTCGATCCGAAGTATAAAAACGTAACGGAATCGGCATTAACAGAAAAGCAGCTTTGTATTTTCCGCTTTACTATAATCGCTTATCATTCATATAGAAGAGGAACGTCAAAAGCTAACGTTACGCTATCAAAACGTGACTTTGTTTGTACTTTGACATAAGAAGACGTCAGCCAAATTGTAAAATTAATGACATTTCTCTTTAAACTTAATTTTAATGCCAAAGAAAATTAAAACAGGTCAAAGTGTAAAATTTGGAGTGAAAATAAAACGTTTTATGAAGCTTTAAATTTTGACATTCAAGGAATCTACCATAAAGCTATGGAATTTTAAAACCCTTGAAGTGCTTATAACAAAAAGGGGTTCCACCAGCATCTTAAATCATTAAAACCAAAAATGACAATTGACTTTTTCTGTCAAACTTCCTTCTTTTTCTTCTGTTCAATTAATGAACCACCTTTCCCACAATTTATTAGACAAACGCAGGAGATGGAAAAAATATCACGAAATTTAATCTCTGTCATAAAACAAAGTTCTTCTTTCTTAAAAGGGCAAACAAAGGGAAGACCAACCAAACAGAACATAAAAAAGTAAGTGCGATTGTAAAAAGACAAAATCATCAAAAATACTTGGATCGTTAAGAAAAAAAAAAAGGAATTATGGGAATGAAACGAAACATGCAGGAGTGGATTGACCTTCTTCCTAGGAGGTACAAAGATCTCTACGATGTAAAATGATATCTTCTGTGCTATGTTCCCTTAATTGTCTTTTTTGTTCTTTGTAATTTTTTGATACTTTTTTGAAGTCCTCTGACTGCAGGGAATCACAGAGGATGCGGATAAACGTGTCTTTAAAAATATGTTTGAAACAAACACAAGGTGGCAGTTTCAGTTGCTTGTCCCTATGTCTCAGTGTCAGCATGTGGCCGAAGAAGATTTAAAGGATTCACATGATAATCCTGTGTAAAATATGAAGCATGCGTTTTATTTGGAAATAACAAAAACTATTTCACTTCGTGATCTTGTAAGCCCTGAAAAGAGCAAATGATACCTGCCTCTGTCCGCTAGATATTTTTCAATCTATTCAAGAATCACGCAAAGAATTTGACAAGAACCACATCATGACGTCAATGTCGATATACATTTTAGCGTACATCTGAATTGACAGTTCCTTAATCCATGTAATTGATTACGGCAGCTGGCTTCTGTCATGTCTGAAACGTCATTTTAAGCTAGTATCACACTTATGCTCTTAAAATTGTTCACTTGCGCCATTATTCTTAGAGAACTTAAAACCGATCAAACAGACCTTAGACAGAAATTAGGTCAGTTCATATTCCAGTGATTTCAGAAAACCCGTTATTTATTACGACAGAACTAAGGAATTGTGATAAGATTACATTTGACAGTTTGAATAAAGTTCACTCATATTTTTGCGATGCACTCAATTTCAGGGCCTTTTGTTTTAGGTTCTCACAATCTTCAACTGACAAATCGAGCCCTCAAACAATCGATCGCCTAACATAGCAAAAGGAAGATTAAGATGTCTGACATTTGACAGGTCAGAGACGACAAGGACAAAACACATTATCGCACACATCCATACCTACATACCTACAGCGAATTAAAATAAAATAATCAATTCAGTTGAAATAATTTTGCGTTTCGCCATCAAAGTAGGGTATTGACCTTGTTTACACTTCCATACATACGTATATGACGTTTTGTTTGAAAGGGAGAGGATTTTTTTTTCAATTGAATTCAGTCTGTTTGTTTGTTTTATTTTATTAAACCCCGTCTCACATTCGCATCAAATATATTATGTACATGTACAAGCATCCAAACTCATTCCATTATGTCTGTCTTTATTCGCTTTACATAAGCAGAAAAACGATGACAAAGACGAGCAAAAAAAAAATAAACAAAGAAGACAAACAAATGAACTGTCAAGACGTAGAACAAAAAACATGGGCGGATTTCTTCGGGAATGTTTATTATTTTCAAAAAAAAAAATAATAAAGAAAAGATAAAAAAACAACAAAACAATAAAGAGGAAAAACCCAACACATGCGCTGTGAAAACATCATCATCCCTCCAATGAATTTTGCAGAGATTCAAATTACACCAACGCCAGCACTACGGCTTGAGAGCAGGGAAGAGTGCAGCAACACAAAACGCAAGATGTGGCAGTGGCATGCCACAAAGAAAACGACTAAACGAAAATTGTGTGGTGTACATTTGGAGAGCTGTCAAAAACAGAACTCTCCAAAAGTTTTGTGGATTGATTTGGTTTCGTTTGTGTTCTACAACACAGTAATAGGGGCAAGACACCAATTGCGTTTGCCTGGATGTAGAGAGAAGGAAAATTGCATTTATGTATTACTACACCTACTTGTTTCTCTCTTTTTGTCCACTTTCTTCGGTTTACAGTTCGAGTTCGATAACATATGCTGTTAAATGTGTATACCTACCGATGAGTGTGTCTGTCTGTTTTGATGAGGTGTGGGAAAGTGGTGAGTATAAAAGGAAACAAAAGTAAATGTCAACAATTCATACAGATAGACTGACGTTTACATTTCAAACCACCTTGACGTTTGGTTGTTGGGGGGAAAGGTAGGTTGGTGATTAAACACCCTTCGCAAGCATACACCGACTAGACCAGGAAAGAGAAAGAGTTATGGATTTTACCCCCGTGGTGGGTCACACTCGAATGGTCAAAAGATAACCATATCCTAGAAAGTGAGTGAGTGGAAAGTGCGTCTGTTTTATGTACAACTGTACAGTGTACATGTTGTGTACATATTTTGTTTGTTGTCTGCTCTTCAAGTGGAAAATCAACTTCGCGTCTGGTTGGAAAATCAATTTGAACTTACAGGTCATCATATTATTTACATACATATGACTTGCAGTGACCAGCCCCTCCGTAAGGGATTTCCATTTCGATATTTGTGTGCTGACTTCAATTCAAAGGGATAACCTGTTTGTTTAACCCTTTTAAGATTTCTTTTTAGATTTCCCTGGGTGGTAGGGTGGCCCAACTGACTGAAAAAGCAAACATCAAATATTAGAAAACCTGACAACAAGAGAATTTAACAGCTGATGAGATTCGCTAGACGCAAGCACCCTTCTTCTTCTTCTTTTTAATTTTTTTTTTAATTTTTGATGTTGTCCCTATAGCAACAACAGCTAACCAGTTTGTATGTATACTCTACTCTCATTCTATCTGTGTATATGAATTTCTATTGATTTTTCTTTAGCCGTGGGAATAGATAAAACAAAAAAGCGGAATACAGAGAAGAGCCCCATCAGTTTCTGGGGCACGTGTATGCATTCGCTTGCGAAGGATTATTACTTGAGGCTAAATGTTCTTCCTTTTTCTTTCTATAGTTTTTTGTTGTTTGTTTGCATTTTCTTCTTCTTCGTTGGCTTTGTTCAATTCAATGGGTTTTTGAAAATTTTATTTGTAAGTGCACAGTTGAAAGCAGAACTGGACCTAGATTTTCTTATGTTTAATGTGTACTTAGGATTAAATCTGTTCTAGAAAACTAGGAGCAAGGTTCATTTGCATAATAATTAGCTAAGCCTTTACAGTTAAGGATGTGTTGCTGGTGCACATCGACACATCGGCTTTGATGCTTCTTTGAAATCTTCTTTAAGAAGTTGCTTAGCCTTTAAAGGGCTTCTATAAGACTTGTGTTAACCATGTGTAGTTTCGATTGCCTCAAACGATTTATTATAATGACAGTTTGCCTGAGCTCAGGAAGGTTTTTACACCTTAAAAATGTTATCAGTGTCCTGAAAATGATGATATTCTCTGAGCTACTTGGACAGCAAGGTTTTTGTTCAAAAAAGTCAACAGGTGACTCTCAAAACTATTGGCTCTGCCGTTTTTTAAAATTAGGAATTCGTCAAAAATACGAAAAACTACTCTAACCACTTGGTTTGATCAATAATCTATCTGACAAACTCTCAAATATAAAACTCCATTCAAAGATGGCAACGATGATGACGGATTAAGAAAAATTCGACATTTTTCAATAAACACATGTGAAGAACGATTGTGTTCATACGTGAGTATTTTTCTTCTGTAGATTTTGCTTACTCCTTTATGTTTTTTTATTTGCTTTAAGCGCAGAAAACAGAAACAAAAAGAATAATGAAGTAATATTGACAGTTTACTTCTGTTCAACAAACATGAAATGAAAAAAAAAGCCAAATGAGAAGAACATAAAGAAGAACGTCAAATTTCTACACTCAACATTTTTAAATTTTTTTGATTTTTTCCTTCCCCTTACGTCTTCTGCAAGCAACCCCGCTCGCCTTCAGTAATCAAAGAAAAATTTCGATTTTCTTCACGTGTGAACAAGGCCATTTAACATAACTGGAAATGAGAATATTTAACAATAACTGGTAATGACAATATTTAACAGAAACGGGTGACAAATTAAATCACAGACTGAGAACAGCAGTCGTACACTGTATCCCAGGCTGAGAGCAGCAGTCGTACACTGTGTTCACAGACTGAGAGCAGCAGTCGTACACTGTAATCACAGACTGAGAGCAACAGTCGTACACTGTAATCACAGACTGAGAGCACCAGTCGTACACTGTAATCACAGACTGAGAGCAGCAGTCGTACACTGTAATCACAGACTGATAGCTGCAGTCGTACACTGTAATCACAGACTGAGAGCAGCAGTCGTACACTGTTATCACAGACTGAGAGACAGCAGTCGTACACTGTTTTAAGAGTCCACGTCAACTTTGGACTAGCCCCTTTACAAAAAATTAATGACCGTCTTTCTATTTAGGTATTTCTACCTTTATAATTTATATTCGAAAGAACTCCGATTTTATTGAAATTTTATTGTTCCGTTAATGATTTTTGAACAAAAGCAAACTGTGAACTATGAATTTAGAATTCAAATTCATATACAAAACGAAATCGATGTATGCAATGAATACGTTTCATTACATTCTCCTCCTTCTTCGGAGACGAGAACCTTCTCGTCTGGAAAGTCTTAGAAATGTCGAAATAAAACAAGTGTATAAGTATGTAATGATTGTGTATCATTACACGTTTTCTTTTCAACTGATAAAATAAAAACAAATTTGGTGAACTGTCAAAATCCATGCAACACCATTCAGAAAAAGTTTCTCTCATCCGACTCGAAGCTTGACGTTATGGAAAGGGAAGATGTAACTTACGTTACTTTTTTGTCTTCGCTTTTCGTCAACAGACAGATTTAATACGTCAATTGGTTTGGAATTTTAAGCAAGTGTAGGTACAGTTTTGACAGCAAGGATGCTTAAATTAGGTACGTTTTTTACTTTTTCGAGGGTTTTTGTCAAATTTCAAGGAGTGGGGATGAAATTTGACACTTGACAGCAAAATTCTCACAAATGCACAAAATTATATCAAACGTCAAAAACATTCAATGTTTTTCTTATGGTTTGACAGAATTCACAAATTCTCCCGCAAGAAATTTTTGCGTGTAAAATCGGGTGATAGGGGAAATATTTTTCTGCTTCAAAAATGACACAACTTACAAAAATCTTGAGTAAAAGAACAGAAAAGTGTGAGAATTTAGGAGTTTTTGGGAGTTTGACGGAGTAAAAGAACAGACCTATTGTCAAAAAAAAAAATATCCTACACACATTTGTACGGTTTTTTTATTTTTTGTCTATTGTCACCATTTTCACGACTTCCAGCATGAAAATAAACAACTGTCATAATGGATATACATTTGTTATCAGAAGAACAAATCATACGGGTTCATCAAGGAGCCATTACTTTTGCGGTTTTCTTTTGAAATGTTGGCATATTTTTTTCTCTTTTTATTTTTATGTCAAGGCACATTTAACTGTCAATATGGAAAAGAAAAACCCCTCTCAATAATAAACAAGCAAAAAATATGACATCTCGCAGAGACAACGCCCAACATTCATGACTTACAATCGAAATAACTCAAGGCATTCAGTACACCAATAAATTCATTAGTTACAGACGAATACATTTGAACACGGAATAAAAATGTCACTAAACAATGCAAATGTACCTATAGACAAAATTTCACTAAACGTCAAGTCAACCACAAAAATAAATTCATTCATTTTATTATCTATCGATTGTCGTAATAATTCATTTTCAGTGTCATCGTGTGATCGATTTTCTATGTAGATAATATAAACGTATATTTGCGCTATCTGCAGCGAACTGAAAATTCAATTTCCATTTTCCTCGTTGCCTTCATTTTAGTCAGAATCACCTTAAAAACATAGCAACAAAAACGATTGCACGAGCCGAGTACTCTATAGATGTACAAACGTTTATGTATGTTTATGGGAAAGTAAAATGCAAAAGAAGATAACCTTGACAAATGCCATCACAAACAATTGTTGCAAGTCGAGTCGCCATCATCGTTTTCGTTGTTGTCACTGACACAAGCGCCACCTATGTTTCGTTTTACTTTATTTTTAGCATTATGTGAGACTGTGCATATTTATGCTGTATTTTCCTGATTGCAGAAATCAGCAAAATTATTTAACAATTTTTGTGTACTATAAAAATTAGAGCAGAATGAAGAAAAGAGACAAAAACAAACGAAAACCTACTGAACTGTCACTTTTGGCAATGCAAAAACATAGTAGAAGTAAAATGTCTCTTTTTTGTATATCGACGGTTTACATCTTGTACTTGAAGGTCATTTTGATGAATTTCTGTCTGTTGCGCGTGCAGAAAAAAAAGAAAACCTTAAAAATATGCACACACATGAGATGACAAACGAAAAATCGAAGTTAAACTAAATTACGTAAGTTAATAAGCGAAAAAAGGGAAATACAAAAAAAAAAGAATTGAAGAAAACCAAACATACCTACGCTTATTATTTCTTGTGCAAAATGAAACGAAAAAAAACTGTCTCACGAAAAAAGTTGTGTAAACCGAGTGACAACAGCAATAACACAATTTAATGAGACAAAAAATAAAACGAAGACAGATATAATCAACGCCAGTGTATGATACGAAATAACAACTGGGCGGACTGTTTGTTTCATTGTTCAAGTTGCATAACAACAAAAACAGAGCACACCAGAATAGTTCAGTTGAAGTAAAAATATTTATACAAAAAATAAAAAATAAAGATAAAACATTTCACTGTTAGGTATACGGAAGGTTGAATGTAGTGGGAGAGCTTTTTTTCGTTTCTTCTATTTTTTTAGAGGTTTGGTATTGCAGGAAGTTGTTGTGATTGTTCTTGAAAAAAAGAAAAAAATTGTTAACAATATGATGTAAAACTTTGACCCATGCTGCGGGAACATTTTTTTGTTTGTTATCTAAAGCTACTTCGGCGTACATACAAAATATTCTCGAGGTCTTTTGTGTCATGAAATTGTATTTTTTTTTCGCGAAGTTAAAACAAGCAACACTACAATCGTCATAGGTTGCGTGTGGCATTTTAAAATATTTGATATCTACAAGTGTTTCAGACACATGTGTACACACAAAATTATATGTATACACAAATATCAAAACAGAAAATAGATTTTTAAATAAAATTTTAAGAGAAATCGTTTGGTTCCCTTTAGTCAAATAGAAATAAGCAAAATGAAAACAAAAAATGTTTTTGTTTATCGCTGCTCGTGTTGATCTATTTTTTGGGTTTGGTATTTGACCTGGATTAGAAAATTGGGAAACCGTAGCAAGCAAACTTCTATTAACATATACGTGATTAGGTTTAGTGACAATAACAATGACATTACGTTTTGTTGTGTCATCTCATAACTGTCAAATCAAATGAATAAGTCACAAAAAATGTTGGCAATGGACTTGATACCTATTGTGATGCCAAATCGGTCAATTTTTACAATAAATGACGAAGCAGTTTTTGTTTGTTTTTGTAAACCCGGTGACGTCACAAAGTGGTACTCGTGAAACCAGTTTGCATGGAAACGTTCTTTTCTGTAGTCTTTGGTCTTTTTGACGTTTAAAAATTGTGGTTTTCTGTTACTGAAGGAGGAAAACTGCTTAAAATAAGTTTTTCATTTAATTCATTTGATTGAAGGAAGCAACAAAGAAAGAAGCGTGGGACGGGTAACGAAAAAGCCATTGCCCACTTTAAATTTGACAAAGAACTAGCTGACCCGGCAGACTTCGTACTAACTCAAATAGAAGCCCTAAACTTTTGTACCCCGCTACGACATTACTCTGCTCCTCTGCCCTGCCAAACACTCTCCTGCTGTGAATCGTCAACGGATTTGCATGAGATTTGTATATGTATTAACATTTATATGGCAGTGCAGTTTCCGTGGCTTAGTGGTTAGGTGCGTTGGCTGCTAAGCAGAACGTCGTGGGTTCGATTCCTACTGGTGTCCATAGTTTTTATTTCATCTTTCATGGGCACTGCCTCTTGCGAAGAACAAGAGTATCAATCTGTGATGAAAAAGTTCTTTCCAACTTTGCCGTTCGGAATCGGCGTTAAATTGTAGGTCCCCTGAATTCTTCACGCACCCAGAGAATTGTTGATGAGAGTAAGCCACTTAGGCCTTGGCTCTTCAAGAGCTGTCGCGCCACTCTATTTATTTTATTTTAACATTTATATGGCATAGAAACGTTTGCTGGATCAGCTAGTTAGGTTGTACCACCTCCGAAACCTTCGCGGGCTCGTGCATAACAACTTTATTAAGGATCATCACATTTTCAAATGCATACTTAACGTTCAATAGGGAAAGTGGAGTTTCCACATTTTTGGCTATATCTCATGAACGGCATAGTCGATTTTTTACAAAATACTTGAAGCCCATCGACACCACTACTTGAACATTCCCTCAAAGTTTGATGCCAAACATTCCACTGGTGCAAAAGTTTTGAGTCCTCAACGGAACGCCATGGGATGTTTATGCATTAAATGATACACTAGTGGACCCAGTGGACTTCGTACTGCCTTCAGCGACAAATAAAAGATCTTAACTTTGGTAGCCCGCTACAACACTACCCACTACCCTACTAACCTCTACCCCGATTCCAAAAAAAAGATGAGAGTCCGCAACGGATTCGTATGAGATTTTTGTATATATAGATAAGAAAACAAAGTTTGCTGGGTCAGCTAGTAATTCAAAAACCTTCGCGGATTCATACTCAAGAACATTAAGGAACATTGTCAAATGCATACCTACTTTACGTTCCATAGGGAAAGTGGGGTTTCCACATTTTTGGCCATATCTCATGAACGGCTTGGTCGATTTTGTAGAAAACACTTCAAACTTATCTACGCCAATACCCGAACACTGCAGTGGTACTAAAGGAGTGACTCCTCAACGGATTTGTATGAGATTTGTTCTACATGTTTATATGGTTCTGAATGCCAATATTTGGATTGATTTCAAGGGTTACCATTATTTGAAACAAAATATTATTCTAGCTAATAATAGAGTTCTGTCAAAGGATGGCTGTGATGTCAATAGATTAGTAAAACTTCTGCGGTGACGATTTTTATCGCATTGTCTGACTCAAGTTGGCATTCTTAGATTTGTCAAACGAATTCAGGTAAGAATAATTTCCGATTGACACATCTCTGACATTCAATTCAGGCTTAACTACTGATTACATTTTGAGTAACTTGAATTTCCTTCATGCATTAATCGAAAGGCTGTTCCTGGAAATTTTTTCGCGTCAGTTCTGATACGGATTGATGAATTTCTTAGAATTTCTTATGAGTACTAGATTGAGGCATCCGTGCAGAGGAAGCACCAGGTGATACTGAACTATGAGTAGAACGCAAAGGATACAAAGACTACAAACTCCGATTCTGCACATGGAACGAAGATCACTTTCAGCCGAACCAACAAGCGGAAGCCCTTGACGAATATCAAAAGTTCTATGACCATCGATCAAGGTTAGGCACTTTGGCTTTTGTTTGTTTGTCTTGAAAACAAAGAAATACGAAACTTCCAGCTTTTATCTTTGTGTCTCACTAAAATTGCTTGTTTTTCTTTTCGTACCTAACAGCTTTATTGAGCTAACAAAAATAATAAAATTTCAAATTCACAAAACAACAAATGAATCAAGAGTAAACAGAAAATAAGGAGCGCAAAACAACTCGATTTCACCACACTCATTGTTTGTATCACGCAACTGGCACGCGGATGATAAACAATAAATCACACGTCACACACAATATTGTATCAATCAATGGTTTTAATTCGGAAAATTGGAAGCTTTTTTCAGCTCTTCTTGACTTTCCAGTCATAAAACATCGAACAATCTATTTATTTACTTGACCATATCAGAAATAGTTTTTCTATCTTATCACAAAGGCCAATTATATGCTTTTCCCCCAATCTCAAAATATGTAAGTTTATTTAAAGCGAGAAACAAAACGTTTCTTTTTCTTCTTTTTTTCGAGAAACGACTTAAAAACAAAACAAAAACTCGATCGAGTATAATAAATACAAAATTAGTCGACCACGTAGGAGAGAAGGGGGGATGTAAATTATGTTATTAAGTTATTTTAGGTCACACGGCTGCTGCTCACACGGCTGGTGTGAGTTGTGTTTGGTGTATTTATTCAGCTTTTAGTTTTTTTATAAACCTTCCTTTCAATGTAGGTATTACCCTCTCTCTCTGTCTCTGCCTGATGTTTGTTTGACTGGAATAATGGAGAACATGTTTTGCAAGCTCAAGAAAATTGCTTCATCTTATTATCATTATTATCGATGTTGTTTAAGAGAGAAATTAAAAAAAAAAGAAAATGGTCTAATTTATTCGATTTTATTATTGCTTTTTTTTTTTTGAGAAAAACAAGTTTAAAAATTATTTCATCAACAAATTATAAAAAAAGAAAACATTAATTGAGACCGAAAGGTGATAGTGGAATCTAATGTTATCGATAGCAAAACAAAGTATCGATGAAGCTAGAATCGAAGTTGTGTGTTTGATTATTTTAAAATTTTATTTGTGGAATGGATGCATGAGACAAATAAACAAAAAGTAGCTCTCCGGTCTCAAATAATGCATGAAAAAGGATTCGATTTCAAGAAAAAAAAAATAAACAAGACAAAGATCGATGACATTCTACTGACTGCCATCAATCTTCTTGCAACCACTAAAATCAATCACTTCAGTCGAAATGTCATGGACTAACTACATTTTAATTTCTTAACACAAATGGACATTCAATCGTCACACCCCAAAGAACTATTGACATTATCGAAATTTGTATTTGTTTATTTTTTTAAAATTCCTTTACTCTTCATAAAGATAAGGACAAAGGGATGACACTTATGAGTGCTTTTTTGTCGTCGATTTTAGCAAATCGCAAATGGCAAAGTTGTGAAAGTACGTTCGATGCCATTATGTATGGGAACTCGATTTCTTTTGCATGGCCACGGGCACGCTTGCAGAAGTCCAGACGCTGAAAACAATTTTCGACGGTTTTCAAGCATAAATCGGCCGATACTGCTACAATTTCACATTTGATATTCGTACGAAGTTCATCAATCGTCGCTGGCTTGTTGGCATAGAGCCATAGACCATAGACTTGACATAGCCTTACAGAAAATAGTCTAACGGCGTCAAATCACACGACCGAGGCGGCCAAGTGACTGGACCATTTCGTGAGAAAACACGTTCTCCAAACTTAGTTTCCAATAAATTGACTGTGACATTCGCTGTTGTGGCTTGTGGCACCGTCCTGTTGGAACCACATGTACTCCAAGTCCATATCATCCAATTTGGGCCAAAAATATTCGGTTATCATTGCACGGTAGCGATCCCCATTCACAATAACGTGCCGGTCTTGATCACCACGGAAAAGTACGGCCCAATGACGCCGCCAGCCCATAAACCACACCAAACCGTATAACAATGATGACTCATGGAGTACGTGTGGATTGCTGCCTGACCAATACCGCATATTTCGTTTATTGACGAAGCGATTCAGCCAGAAATGAGCCTCATCGCTAAAGATGATTTTTCGATGAGAATCCGAATCATTATCAAGTTGTTGCTCAGCCCAAATCACGAACATGCGACAAATCTGGTGGTCAAGCGGCTTCAGTTCTTGCGTCAATTTAATCTTGTAAGGATATAGCCAAGATATTTTCGCAAAATTCGCCACAACGACGTCACAGAGATGCTCAACGCTTGAGAACGACGTGTGACTGTGAGGGACACATTTGGGCTTTCTGCAACTGAAGCCTCAGCGGCAGCAATATTCTCGACACTACGAGCACTTCTTTGTCTCACTGGCACAGGAACATTTTGTACTGTGCCTGTGGATTCAAATTTTTCCACTAGATCTGCTAGGACGATTATGATGACCATAAAATTGGACGTAGCGCTCTTAACGTTGAGGCCACTGACTCCGAATGTCGGTACGTTGTTGGCTCGTATATCTTTTCATCATGAAATGGAAAACCTTACTTAAGAGAAATGTCAAAAGAGCGGCAAGAAATATGGCGTCGTTTGCTTTACTTTTGTAGCGTCCCTGTTGAAAAACCCTTTACTTCCCTTATATTGAATGTTTGTATTTATGTAGAAAATAAAACAACTATGTATTTTACTTCTCATGAATCATATTTGATGCATACAATTTTCCTAACTGAGTATACGGCATCCATGGATCATTTTCGATTCAAGAACGTTTGTAACTTGGAAAATATTCGTTTCTTTTAATGAATCATATGTGATTCATAGTTCATACGACTACTTGATACGATATGCTTTCTGCGCATAAAATTGGACCTTCAGAATATTTGATAAAATTTTAACAGTTTTGAATCCTGAATTGATACACGGACGTTGAACACACGATATCCAAGGAATTCTATGCATCAAGTTTGATTCATGGCACGAGAAAAAAGTATCTTGATTTCAAAAAAATAAATGACAGATCTATTGACAGCTGACTGCACGCACATTTGTAGGTATGACAAGTATCAAATTCATACTTTTTAACATAAGCCATTCTTCAACAAGTTTAAAGCCAGTTTAATAAAACTCGTATATGTTCTTCACTTAGTCCCCACACAATGAAAAAAAAATGACATAAGACGGAAATGGTTTGCCACCATATGGGGTGAGTTAAGCCTGTCATAAACACACATTTCCGATACAGCAACAGCAACAAAAAATGACAAACAAAACAAAAATCGGGGTTAATGACTTTTGTGCAAATTATACATCAATTTCACATCACCCTTCTTGTCATATTTGACTGAAAGTAAGTAAACCAGTTCTGTCAGGCGTCATTATCTTATCAATGTTTTTTTTTCTGTACCCCTATTTGGCCTTATAAAAACATTTTTTCTAGGTTCTAGGTACAAGTATTATTCATGTTTTTTGCGTATCTGTCATTATCTTGCCTTCATTTTTTTTGTCTGTTCTTAGAAAAGGGTGTTCACTCAGTCAAAATACATAGAACAAAATAATTGTCAGACAAGAAGTTTGTAGAAAACAGAGATTCCACTTTATAAGAACTAAACGTCAATTCTACTACTTTTTCTAAAAGTTCCAATACAGAAAAAAAACAAGAGCAAATCAAATGTTATTTTGATTTTTGGCAAAAGCCTGTTCTCAGTGAAAGGAACACGGACAAATGAAAATAAATAAATACAAATACAAAAAAAAAAAAAAAAAAATCACGGAAAACGAATTGTCATTCATTCATTGTTATCTTCTGTGACACTTCCGATACGTATAGGCAGGCAGGTAAGAGTGAGAGTGTATATGCTTATTTGCATTTCATATACTGCACTCTGCATAAAGCACATAACAAACAAACCAAATTACCAAACACAGCGCAAGTTTCACCAACGCCAAACGAACGACGAATAAAAAGCAAATTACAAACAAAAAAAAGGCAAAACCAAATTTGAAAGAAGATTGCAAATGAAGTAAGATTGTGACTTGGGCTTTTCAAGTGGTGACTCACCATCACTTTTTGTTCTCTTTTCAACAATAAACAATTAAAAAATACTTTAAAAAAAATGCCTAGTAATTTTGCAAAAAAAAAAAAAAAAAACAGCTGATTATGACTGCTCACTTAACAACTTACCAACTATTTGATATTTTTGATGATTAATCCACAAAATTGTTGGTAGTTCACCATGCGATTGGAGGGAAGAGAAAACATATGTTTTGTTGATTTTTTTTTCAAATTTTCATTTTGTCGAAATTGTAATCCCATGAGAATCGACATACGGCGACGTCGCAATGAAAGAAAATAAAGAAAAATAAAACTTTTTTTTATCACAAAAACACAAAAAATGCAAAAAAAAATAAAATAGAATCACTTAATTTAGATTATTTTTTTATTTTAACTTATTTTTAGGAGAAGCAAAAATATAATATAATTAAGGTACAGCAAAAAGAAGCCAAGTACATTGAACACACATTCACACAAACACACTTTTTGTTTTTCTTTTTTCTTCTTTTGTTATTTTGTTTTAGTTTTTATTCAGCCAGACAGAATGAAGGTACGTGGTATAAACGAAACGAAACGAACAAAAAAAAGATAATTATCAGGGAAAAAATAGAGAAACAAAGGAAAACGACAAAGGCTAATTTATTGCTTTTTTAGAAAAAGCATTAAAAGCAATAAAATAAATACGAAAAATTAATTTAAATTCATTTATCACTTTAAATCGTTAATTTATTCATGTTGAAATATTTTAAGAGAAACTTTTCGTCTACGGCAGCAAAAAAAAATCAAATGACCAAAGAGATCGAACAAAAAATAAAATTAAAACCGAAAAAAGTCACAAAGGGTTTATTTTTTCTACGTCGTAAATATTTTTTTTTTATTTTTAAAATTTTGGTTTATTTAAAATCCCTTGAACTCATTCATATTAATTTAAAACAAAAAAAATCGTTTAATCGTTTAATCGTTTAAAAAGTAAGGAACAAAATGGGGGATTTCCTGTAATGGAATTAAATGGCAGAGTTAAAAAGTATTCACACAGGGGGGCACACTCAAACGTTAGTTTTTTTTTTATTTCTCTTATTTTTTATGATAACAAAAGATTATGTTATTCACAAAACACACGTAACTGATTTTTTCTCTTTTTTTTTAACTCATATGAAGCTTTCACTTACGTTTCTTTTGAAACTGAATTAACATAAAATTTAAGTAATTTTCCTTTCGCACCAAAGATTGCACTTTATTTTGCTATTTTCTGCTTTTGTTTTGTAATTATTTATTGCACTTGTTTTTTTTATTTTTTTGGGAAAAAATCGCACTTCACAAAATGAATTTATTTAAAAATAAAATTACACACTTTCAAGTATTTTTTTATATTTTTTAAATTTGTTTTCCTTTGGTTTTACCCTCAATAATCAGAAAAAATAGGTAGGTATGTTGGGGACACACAAAGGCAAACACAATAGATTTTTTTTAACAATGACAAATTTTTTCTTCTTTCTCTTGAAATGTGAACAGAAAAAAAAACCTATCTAACGTGGATTTGATCCTCCCAAGTTGGCAAAGTCTCCAAGCACTCGATTCAGACTAAATGTGAATATGAACTAGAAGTTTGGCCGCACCACATAAAGGCGGATATAATTGAAACTCTTGGCAGGGGAAACCAAGCACAGCACTAACAAAAACCATACACGAACACAAAAAAAGAAAAAGACCCCTGCTCTTGTCTTGACGTGGTCGTTTGGTGTGGTGTTGGTGTGTCGTGTGTATGAAATAAAATGTATTATTTCAATATTCAACAACGCCATTATTGTTGATGATGGTGTTGTTTGTGACTTGCGATACCAGGGATGGCGGTGCTACGTTTACAGTTCGTGACTTTTCGGTTAGATTAGGAATGAACTTTGATCATAGCTGATAAGAAACTGGATTTGGAAACTAATGCTAGTCAAGTGCATTTTTTCGTTTGAATCAAATTTTAGATTGGGCATTCAAGAGGCGGAGAATTTTTAAAAAGAAAAGAAACTGAGTTTTCAATAACAACCTATCGGATTAAGGTGAAGTTTAACAGAACGCCTGCCTTGTGACCGGACTCTCCATCCCAATGGGTCGATCTCCCAGTATCTTTCAAACAGAGGTCAACGCAATTAGCAAACGTATAGAACTTAATCTTGAAATGAATCACCATAGCAAAATTATTGCCATCATGTCAGATAGTCAGGCAGCCCTTAAGGCGTTAAGCTCCTACACTTTTACCTCAAAACTCGTTATGGAGTGTATAAATAAATAAAAATAGAGTGGCGCGACAGCTCTTGAAAAGCCAATGCCTAAGTGACTTACTCTCATCAACATTTCTCGGGGTGCGTGAGAAGAATTGAAGGGACCTACAATTTAACGCCAATTCCGAACGGCAAAGTTGAGAAGCACTTTTTCATGACAGATTGATACTTTTGGAATGTTTTGTCAATTCTTCGCAAAAGGCAGTACCCGTGAAAGATGAAATAAAAACTTTATGGGCGCGAGTAGGACTCGAACCCACGACGTTCTGCTTAGCAGCCAACGCACTTAACCACTTAGCCACGGGCAGCTGCTATGGAGTGTATGGGCAGATTAAATGAACTAGGCAAAAACAACAAAGTAAGTCTTCATTGGGTACCTGGACATGTAAGGGCTCAGGGAAATGAGGAGGCAGATGGCGGTTATACTGGCAAAGATAGGTGCGACAACTCCGCTATTAGGAACCCTGTTGCGGAATAAGAGAAAACATCATTAGAAGTAAAATTTAAACAGAAGAGGAAACCAGGAGAAGAAAAAACTGAAAAAACACATCTGCCCGGACTGAGACAGACGAAGCGCTTTTCGACCAGCATAAGTCTAAGCAGGAATAAACTTAGGATAATTACTACGTAATTCCCTCGGGTCATTGTAAGTTAAAAAGGCACCTTAGCATCCTCAAACTATTCGGTCCAACATGCAGATTCTGCAACGTAGCAGATGAAACACCGAACCATATTCTAGACAGTTGTGATGTACTTATCCACCAAAGGTTAAAATACCTAGGTCATAACCAGAAAGATCTTCCATCTGTATAAATACTCCAAATTCTTAAATTCTTAAGGGATATTAGGTTAGAGGAGGAACTGTAGTTTGAGGTACTAGCTCATCAGCTAATAAAGGATCACAATAGATCTTAAAGTCGCAGTGTACTTTACCCCTGACTTAATTCATTCAACATAGGGTTTTCCAATAGACTTCTAGATTTTGGCAATTGACAGCGGCCATCTTGTTCAGTATTCGTCAACCAAAATGGCTGTCATTTTTTTTTTTTCGAAATCACCATGAATTGAATCCACTAGATACAAGAGCGTTCAATTCATCTCGATAACAAGAGTTGATTTACATTTCTTTTTTTTCTATAATGAGCACGCAACTTAACGGGACTTAATCCCTTTTATATGTGCGAGCGAGCGTTAGGGAAAGTGGGATGGACGGAGAGAATTTAAGATGAGCTGTCGGTAAACATTGGTCTTGAATTTCTGAACATTGCAATGATTGGCGAAGTAAGAGTGTGGAAAAGAGTTTCACATGCGCATAGTACGGCTAAAGAACAATTCTCTGTACCTACATGACAGTACGTCCGAAGTTGGGGTCGAGGGTGAACTAATGGAAGTTCCTGAAGGCGCGTGTGTTGTGGTTGAATATCTTTAGGGCAGAAATGCAACTGGCTATTTCACCAGAGCGTATACCGTTGAAATACCGGTAAAAGAAGGTGAGGCATGAGACACTACGTCGATGTTCAAGAGACGTAAATGACTCAACGATGATATCGTCACCAATCATCTTGAATACTCTGTTTTGAATACTGTCCAAATGACTTGAGTAAGTCACTGGAGCACCAGCCAAAACGTGGGAGTTGTACTCAAGTTTAGGACGCATATTTGTTTTGTAGATGGTAGCCAGATCAGAAGGGGAAACGAATTTCTTGTATTGTTTTAAAAAATCTAAGCATCTTGCGGCATTTTTGGCAACATCGCATATGTGATCGCTCCACAAGAGGTGGTCTGTGATACACATACCGAGAATTTCCATATGTTCGGTTGCACTGATGCAAGTGCCACTCATGGACAGTAGTGGCAAAGCGGGTATTTCTCGCTTTAACGAACTTTACGCGGTTTTTATTCCCTATTTGACAATGCTTGAGTTTGACTTTAATGAGCTTAACATATTTAACCGTTTCATGTGAGTCTGGGAACGATAGTGAAATGCTAAGAGTACTATCGTCAGCGAAACAATTCATTGGATTAGATTTTAATCCAACGACTTCTAATCATTTAAAGTTACAGACAAGAGATCATTAATGAAAGTGAGAAAGAGGGTCGGGGACAAAACGGAGCCCTGGGGCACACCAGCATGAGACTGGATTTGGACAACTGGTCACAACAAACAAGTTACGGCTATTATGCAACAATTTAACACACGGAGACATTATGATGTCTATGGAAAACCAATGTCGTCAGTACCAACGACAGGCCAAGACATGTGACTTCGCAATTACCTTGTGATTGTTTGAGCAAAATGTGGGAATTGAGGGTCTGAGGGACGGACAAGTATCGTCCAATTAAGTTGATAACTTCGAGATCCGTGTACACAATTAAAGCAAGTGGCGACAATATTTAAAGCCACGTCAAAAATACCCACCACTTAGTATTCGCAAAGCAAGTACATACGTACTTGGAAAATATTAATTAGTTCAATATTACATTTCAGTTTCAGAGTATCTACTTTCAAAGTTTACTTTTACGATAGTAAAACTGTTTCAAATTCAAATTTAAAGAGAAAAAAAAAGTACTGTAGCTACCATTTTCACCCCTGTCCATGGCTTTAATGTGATATCACAAGTTGTTGAGATTAAAGCTGATAGCTGATTTCATTGGAAAAGTATGCCTGTAGTGGTGAATTACTAACAAAAACGCAATATACCAAAAAGTAGGGGAAATTCAAGTTGTTATAAAATGCGATTTTAAGCTATTTGTGTCGCAGCAGCACACGTTCTTTTTTTATTTCTCGGTTCTCTTTCGTATTCTTTGTTTTTTTTGCGGTTGAATCAATTTGGTTTCGTGCCCCGTTCAGCGTTGTGTACTCCGTCCATACGACCATTATAATTTACAGTCTATACACAGCGTTGTGATCATAACATTTTTGTTTGTTTGTGAGCTCTGGCTCTGAGCTATTTAATATTCACCATTGTGAAATGCTTTAAGCAATTCCCCTCAATTTCTTGTTCATTGTTTGGTTTGATTGACGGATGGGTGAATAAAATTACGATTAGGAGAAATTTCATTATTTGAACACAGAGAAAAAGAGAGAGACAGAGAGCGAGGCAAGTTTCAAAAAATACGCATTTCGTGTGTTGGCTTAATAGGTAGTATTTTTATTGTTCCTCGGTCGGTATAACTGTTTGTTTCGAAAAAAAGAGATATCGACAGTTCGATTCCTATCAATTGGTTGAAAGTGTATTGCGAACATAAAACTAAGAAGATTGTTGATATTTCGAACGAATTCGTGTATTCGAAGAAGAAATTATCACTTTCCGAAAACGTGAAACTTTTGTTTTTCTTTATTCTCATTGTCAGACACTTTTGCAAATGAAAGCAGCAAGCGCAATAATTAACACTCCTTTAGTATTGTTTGAGTAGAGCCAGTGGGTTTGCATTCGCCTCTCATTTAAAGGCCGTCAACATTTTTTTTTTGTCTAGATATTCACATTAATTCGCAGTTACTTTGTAATATTCCCGACTTTTTACATCATTTTATTTTTCTTTGTTGCGAGTTCGAAGGTATCTTCGTTGTGTCGTTTGCATCGGAGACAAAGAAAGTAACACACGAAAAAAAAAGAACACGAAACAGAGAAGTAAACAGCATTGAAATTTACACTGGCTGGTATAGCTGCTACTCTTTTAAACTGGCTCAAAATTAAAAAAAAAAAATGCGACGAACAACTACGCAGAGTACAGAGTCTGATTGTAGACAACGACAGACAAAAAACAAGCATTTTGTGCGTAGTTTGTAATATAAACGATTGGGGCAATGTGTACTGGTTAAGTACTTTGCTGATGTTTTTGGACCTCGTACATCGTACTTGTTTGCTAGGTTGTTCGACGCGAACGCATTATGAAGCAAGTGCATTTTAACAATGGAGAGAATGAAAGTGATTGAACTTTGAAATTTGAGAACTATGAGAGTTTTCTTATGGTTCTTGAACGTTTTGTTCTTGAAGGTAAACATTCCAAGCCTGAGGTATTTATGCTTATAAGTACTATCAGGTAAAAATCCTCAATTTGTTTCAAATTCACAGTCAAGTTGCCTGCCCTGTCTCGAAGTTAATATTTTCTCTAGTAATCTTTGCTTCTGATGACTGCTCCGCCTATTACCAGGAATATGCGACTCATTCTTGAGAGCCATTTTCGTCAACGAAAAAAAAAGACCCATGATGGTTGCCTCGACGTGGAACGTTCCATCCACCAGCCAGCATTTCGACTGCACGAGCATGTCTATCGATGTTCTGGTGCTCATGAGGATGTTTTTCCCTCCTTGGTGGTCATTTTCCGCCAGCACAAAGAACCCTCCCTCGAAATTTTTTGAAGTCTTCTGGTAGCTATTTGCTCCAGCGATTGCAGCTCCAGAATCAAGCTGCAGTGCACCTTAGAAACCTTCGTTTTTTCGTGCATTTTTCGACGGATAGGCTGTTTTCTCCATTTCCATCACTGTATCACGGAACTAAACGCTAAGCGAAAGAGGCTTCTTGATTGGCCTTCAACGTGTAGGCCATCGAATGAAGTGTATCGCTTTCGAATGAAGTGAAGGAAAGTGGCTGTGGACGTTGTTCACCTTCGTTTTTTTTTATTTATCGCGAAAGCTTGGGTAACTTGGGCTGAGTTGGCAAAATATTACAGCTGAGCAGCAGCCTCAAACCATCACTAATCCTTCGCCGTGCATCATGGTATGAAACAGATTTATTGTATTCAAACGCGTCTCTTTTGTGCGCCTGACTGTTATTCTATCATCGGAATAAAATTAACTGACCATTTCTCAGTATTACTACGACCAAGTTTTGTGACATTGTTCCTTTTAAAAGTTCTGAATTGTCAACACTGGTTATTCAAAAATTATGGAAAATATTTAGTAAGAACAAAATTAGGAAAGTTTCTGCCAGCACTGTACGTTGTTAAAATACGTTTCTATTTTAGTACTATTTGGTACCATATGGTATGTATCATGCATATGTTTTGCTACTACTGAAGTAAATACCTTTATTTTAGTAACGAGTACAAACTGTCTAGCAGCCTAGTATCAAGATGACGATTCATTGACATTGTTAGTCATGACCGGGGTCACGTAGTCCTACATCATTGACTACTTTCTCTTTTGAACATTAAAACTCAGTTGTTGGAAAAGTCTGGAAATGCCTGTTTCATTCTAGTAAGCACCTACAATAATCAATGCAATAACAAAATGTTGAAAGACGAAGACACTTAATTACATTGTCAAATTATGAAAAAAAAAAAATACTGGTCAAAGGTCGGACACCTAATTTTAAAGATATGTACCTGATGTCTCTAAACTACTTTATTTTCGACTGATTAAAGATAATCCTGATTTCAATAATTACAGTGGTTGACAAGTCTTCATATGATCTTTTTTTTGTAGCTTAGTCTGTAAGAAAAATGAATGATGTAGAAAATTTTCCTTCTATAGTTATTTGGATGTCACTACAACCAGACTGACTATAAATGACAATGTTCTATCTTCCCTGTACTGACAATCTTTTCTGAACAGACTATAACACATACAAACTAATACCATTTTTTCATAAGTCACTAAAATTTAAACATTTTTTTAATTTCATGTCACACATAGTAATTATAGTTACAAACGTTTAGTTAAGAGTTACGAGAGATGCGTTGGAAAAGCGTTTAGAAGTCGCCAGCGTGCATCAAGTATTTAATGTCAACTTTAAGATATCTCTAAGCCTGTAATTCCATCCTATATTCTCAAAGAAATATGATTCAGGAAAATGGAAATTGGCAACACTGCAAATATCGTTTTTTTTTCCTATCTGTCAAAAGAATCGTTTTTCATTTAGTTTGAAACATTTCAATCAAGTGAAAAACTTGATTTAAAGTTCAATCTAAGCTAACCCTGGTGATAAAATGGATTTGTTACAAGACACATTTATTTATTAACACTAGTTCCGCACGCCTTACTACGCCACCGACTAAAATAAATTTGAAGGAATGACATTACACAATCATTCAGTTTATTTTGAGTAATTTTATTGATTTCGTTCATTTGGAAAAAATTGTGACATTGCAGTTTCATTTCGATATTTTCCTATGCTATGAGATACAATATTTCTTATTTTTCCACCTGCTGCGTAAACGAATAAATCAGAAGGTGTTTTGACGCCTGAGCACTAAGAACGCCACATAGAGCTGCCCATATAAGATAAACAATCATATGGCAAAACAGTTGCTGGTAATAAAGTAGGGGAGAATGGGTATGTTTGGGACACTTTTCGAATACGTTAAATTTGCCGAGATCTTATAGATCGTATCTGAGCAAAATTGATTTCTAAAGATAAAATAACATTTTGGCAACCTATTTTCAGTCAAAAAGAAGGCGAAAGTCCAACAGAAGAAAAGCAAAAAATCATTTCATAAACCAACTCACTTTGTCCCATTCCTCCTGCGAGTAGGATTGGGACAACTATGGGGTGGAATAGTGATGTCCCAATCATCTTGCATGGCACTTTGAATAAATAATTTATAATTTTCGTGTGGCACTTATTAAATAAAACAACGATTTATTCACTTCAAAAATGGTGTTGCTGTCTAATTATTACACTCTTTTGCACAGTAAGTTCACAGTTTAAAAATAAATTCACTCAAAGTTTACGCAGATATTTTACTTTTTATGCACAAATTACCTTTACTTGTTTTGTTGAGGGATGGGGACAGACTGAAGACAGAATCTGTCATACAAGGAAAGAGAAAAAAAATTGTAGGAATTGGGAAAATGCCTGTCTCATTCCTCTTGTGTCCCAAACATACCCCCTCTCCCCTACATACTATATTACTCCTCATTATTGCAGTATTTCCTAAGATAGACATTTATATGGCCAGCACAACGTTTGATAGGTCAGCTAGTAAGGTCAACAACTCGGCTAAGGATTATCACATGAACAAATGCATAGTTTACGATTCTATTAGGAAAATGAGGCGTCTGTCCACATTTTTGGCCATGTCTTATGAACGGCTAGGCCGATTTTGTACAAACTTTTTAAAACCCATCATACACCACTACCCGAACATTTCCTCAAATTTGGTAACAAACACTCCACTGGTACAAAAATAACGAGTTTTCAACCCATCTTCGACTTGCTTTTAAGTATTACTAGCTGACCCCGCGAACTTCGTCTCGCCGCCCTTCAGAGCAACTCCATTTTGAAATTTTCCAGTTTTCCATTTGGAAACCAATGAACCTGCAATAATATGCAATTTTCCTTTGAAAACCAATGAGTTTTCCGAGTTTTTCATCAAGAGCTTTCTTTTTTCCATTCGAAAACCCATTTTGAAATTTTCCAGTTTTCCATTTAAAAACCAATGCACCTGCAATAATATGCAATTTTCCCTTTGAAAACCAATGATTTTTCCGAGTTTTTCATCAGAACTTTCTATTTCCATTCGAAAACTCATTTTGAAATTTTCCAGTCTTCCGAAAACCAATGCACCTGCAATAATATGCAATTTTCCCTTGCAAACCAATGAGTTTTCCAAGTTTTTCATCAGAACTTTCTATTTTCCATTTGAAAACTCATTTTGAATTTTTCCAGTTTTACATTGGAATACCAATGCAACTGCAATAATATGCAATTTTAACTTTGAAAACCAATTAGTTTTCCCAGTTATCCATCAGAAGTTTCTATTTTCCATTCGAAAACTCATTTTGAAATTTTCCAGTTTTCCATTTGAAAACCAATGCACCTGCAATAATTTCAAAATTTTTTACCTAAGAACCATCTACGGACTAACACGAACAAAATAAAAGAAAAATTAGCCAAATCCGTCCAACCGTTTGAGAGTCATTCGATTATAAACGAACAGGATTTCGTTTTTATATATATAGATTGCGTGCATTTGTGGAGAATATTAAATTGTTTTTATTTAAAAATGACTTTTAGTCCAATGCGTTTCGCCCAGGTACGAACAGAAACGTGTGGTTTCCAGCAATTTTTATAATTTTTCTCTCTCGAAGTTCAAGGAATATTCTAGAAAACAAATTAGCGAAATCCGTCCAACTGTTCTCGAGTTTTGCGCTTAGCAACACATTTAGCGACACATTTTTATACTATAGACTAGCTGACCCGACAGACTTCGTACTGCCTCAATCGATATAAAAAAGACCTAGACTTTTGCAGCCCGCTTCCTTACCACCCGCTATCCTCTTATACCCAGTTACCCTGTTACCCGAAACCCCACTTCCCGTTACCCTAACCGCTACGGACTACGCCGCTTCTAAACCATGACAAAATAAAAATAAATATCCTTGCCAAACAAAATTAAAGTTTTTAATTAATAAATTAAAAATAATGGTTGATCATAAAGGGGTGAAAATTTAGGGTTGTATGTATTTTAGTATGATGTATCATAAAAAAAATAAAAAAAATGTTTGTCCAAAAAAAAAAAAAAAATTAAGGGTGGACCACCCTAACATTTAGGGGGATGAAAAATTTGTCCGATTCTCCACCCTAGCCGATATCCTCGCAAAGATTCACGAAAATCGGTCGATCCGTTTCGGAAGAGTTCAATTACGCACCCCGTGACGAGGATTTTATATATTAGAAGATGTTATTGTTACAGTAGTTTGTACTTACAAGTTCCGTTTTTTTTGTTCTAGAATTCAAAGAATAGCAATTACCTGCAAGAAAAAGACACAAAAGCTTTGGGTTAGTTTGATTAGATACGATCTCAGTTAGTAGTGGAAAGCAAATAGCAAAATTTTCATATCTTCTTAACTACGAAGAAACATATCAGTTTAAGTGCAGTTTTTAAGTAGTCTACTACTAGTATCAACAAATTGTATGATTATTTCCATTCCCTATCGTACTCACTTGCGAACCCGAGATTTGAATACGTAGTAAAAGGTACTCTGAAATTTTGGAGAATAGTTTGTGTTTGTAAGAAAGTCGAAGTCGAAACTGAATGTTGTCTGCCAACAAGAAGAAGTTTGTGGAAATCAAGAGGCTTGCTTAGTTTGTGGAAGTCGAAATCTATTTGATTATAGCGCTCTGAACTATC
Organism: Sphaerophoria taeniata; assembly: GCA_943590905.1. Taxonomy (NCBI): domain Eukaryota; kingdom Metazoa; phylum Arthropoda; class Insecta; order Diptera; family Syrphidae; genus Sphaerophoria; species Sphaerophoria taeniata. The sequence goes on from OX016540.1 coordinate 271,146,151, forward strand.
AGTATTCAACTTTCTTATTCATAATATCGCGTGCGATATACCAGGAAATTGAACAGAAATTAGTTTCGTTGTTAAGATTTTATCATTATTGCAATTGTCTATTCTAATGCCGTCGAAATAGTTAAAGAATAATATGCCCCACATACTAGTCATTCCGCTGACACTTCAAAACAGACGTTTTTTTTATGAAGTCATTCACAACAATCGTGCCAATGTTTTACACGGAAAGAAAACCCAAAACACGTAGATACCTATATTGCTTACGTAATCGAATCGAACAAAGTATGAACATCTCATTTACAATCGAATAATTAAGAATGCTTGCTTTTTCATACAACCCTGCCCGACCAACCAACGTCATCGACAAATTTCATCAAAACCACATCTATTTTGTTCATCAAAACAAACAACAAACATTCGGTTCAGAGTTTAATATGATGTGGCTTCGCCCTGAGTTTCAGCAAAAACATACTGACTCATTGATCATGTCTCTGAATAATGGACAAAATATTGATGAGTCTTCTAGAAAGTTCAATTTTTATGAGTATTTTCGAACAAAACACAAAAAGCTTTTTCAAAATCGAGTATGAAAAATATAATAATTTGTTTCTCTACGAATATTGTCTTTAAACAAGAAAAAAGCAATAATTTTAATCTCAAGTGCAAAAACTGATACTAAAAGTAGCAGCGATTATATCTCTGGTCTGACTCTGAGCTCTGGTGAAGGGGAAATCGAAATTATTTTGAAATCACAAAGTTTTTGTTGTTTTGTGGTTTTTGTGTCTCCTATCTCATCTCACCAACGCATTTTCAACAACAGCCAGCTCAAATTCATGAATAAGGGGATGATGGAAGGGGACTCAAATGGGGAAATAATTTAGGAGTCTTGTAGGTTGTAGACTTGTAGTTGTAGTGTAGACAAGACAGATAATGCAGAGACGAGAGAAGAGAGATTTACGAATCGTGATGATGCCGTGTAGCCGAGAGGGGAAGAAGGGCAATTGAAATTGAAACAGGGCAATTGGATCTTTTGAATAATTCATTCGAAAAATAAACTAAACAACACCAATATACAAATATGTATTTAGGTTGAATTCGAAGATGTACAAGTTGAATGTACACAAATAAGCAATACATTTATCACTGGAATTGAGCTTGCAGAGTTTTGTTTACGTTATTTTTGTAGATTTTTGCAAGTTTTTGTTTTTCCAAACTCTTGAATTAATCGAAAATTAAGTTATTGCAAAGTATTTATGTCAATATTCAACAACGGAAGCAGGGGCAATCAAGTGTCTCATGATTTCACGATAACACACCTTTGAAAAATTTCCCCTTTCTAACATTTGTATTGGTTGGCCTTTATCTTCGCATATAAAATGTTGTTAACATGATTTTATTTGAGTGTAGAGACGAAAAATAAGAGAACAATAAAACGTGGGTTTTCAATCGAATAAAAACTACACTCTAGATCGTGATTGCCTTCCTTTCCCCTACGAATTAGGTACGTAGCAGGGACACGGACAGGTTAACTATTGAGTAGAAAAAAAAACGAAATAGAGAACCGAAAAAAAGTGTAGAGAAGAGAATAAAAGGTGTTGTGGTCTTGTGGCACTGGCAGCGGTGAATGACGGTGGTGACGACGAACGACACATCATCGGAAGTCAGGTGTTGAAGGCAGGCCAAAACGTTGTTGTTGTTGTTACTGTTGGTGAATGTATATGCGAGTACCTCATTTCGCCTTTATAGTAAAACTTATGCGGAGACGGACAAACAAGTTTTGTTAATCAAAAGGAAGAGAAGTCGAAGACAAAATATACAATGAAGCAAACAAACGAGGAAAAAAAACAGTGTATGGGAATGGGGATGAAGGTTGTCTGGTGAACTCTACACTGAGAACCTACACCTCAACCTATCTATCTACAAATAAAAGATATGTATACGTAAACACATATGTACGTGGACGTATAGCCGACTAGCTAGCTACAACGAAACGATAGTAATAAATTGCTGGCAATTCGCATTTCTGTTCGATTTCGATCTTCGAGTCGAGTTCGAAAGTGTCTGAGAAGAGCGATTTACAGATTTCTTTTTTCCCTCGTCTTCGTCTTCCAAACCCATTTAAGCCTCACAATCATCAATTTTTGTTTTTGTTTTCCTTAATCTGGAGGAAATCCCAGTAGAAACGGACGGAATATGAAAGGAAAGGACAGCAAGGTGGTGACGACTGACGAGATGAAGTAAAAAGGTGTAGCAATTTGGATTGATGTTCATTCACTTTTTCAAATATGTATGTACAAATACATGTATCGTTCGTTGGCCGTTCCTTCTTTCAGACAGTAAACATGTACATACATACCAAAAGTGATTTATGAACAATATGTCAAAAGTTTGTCTAGTCATTTATAATTTTTTTTTTTTCGTTGGTCCTGGTCTGGTAGACTTCAGGGAATTATGACTTCAAAAACGAAAAAAGCTGAAACAACAAAAATCTTATTGTTGTGGCGGTGAGACTAATTGATTTGGCAGTAATGTTTCAAGAATTGAAAAATCAGAACACTCAAAACAAACAGTGCAATTTTATTTATTGGAAGTAACTTTAAGGTTGCCATGGGAATAAAAATGGATTAAGAAGTAAATCTTCTACTTGATTAAACAATTGTGCACAAAAATGCAGTGAGAAATAATTTTATTAAATTTTCCGATAATTTGAACGATTTTTTTAAAACATTAATAATGATTGACATTTGACAAGCCATTGGCATTTCCAATAAGGAAAAATTAGTTCAGTAAGAGCACAACCAAAAATCTACAATTTTAGAGTGGTTCATCATCACCAACATTAGGATTCCATCGAGAGTAACAACAACAAGCGATCCCAATCTGTGACCAGTTTTGCAATGCGAAGTATTACGTTTAAGTCTTATCAACCCTTAAACCTGCAACTCAGAACCCAGTTAAGGTACTTAAGGAAGCAAGTACAAGTACTTATTGTTCGAGTTGGGAACTTGAGATCTTTACGAGCGCCAGAACTTTCAAATAAAAGTGCCATTCCCTATTTAATCAAGTACTTGTATCCGGCGCATAGTCAAAAGTCCTGAGTGAGTTAAAATTGGTCCAGGAATGCAAGAGAAACTCTAGTGCCCTTAAGTAATGGTTTGAATTCAACCTTTTTGACGATCTGACACTTTTTTATCAAAGGCTGAGGTAAGCCGGATCCCGCGGTTTTCCCGAACATAATATAACTTGGTAAAGATGGTTAAAGTAATATTAACAGTGATTGTGATGAAATAGAGTAAAAGGGATTTACAAGTCGGAGAGGTAGCCCCAGAATAGCTAATAAGGAAAAACTATAAGCTGAGAGGTAGACCAGATTCATTGGTTATGCGAAGAAGGGGGGAATTAACAAGGTGATAATTCAATTAATTTTATGATTTAAGTTTCATATCACACAGTTCTTTTGCATAAATTGTCCTCAACTTCTTGATTAAGGCTTTACTTTGATTATAAAAGTGATCGGTAACAGTGTGGATCGATTTAAACAATAACTCTTTGCCGGGACATGACTGTTGTATTTTGAAGTTTATAGCGTCAACATCGATATTTTTGCGGCTAAGATAGCTCGTAGAAATTATTTATAAGATAAAACAACGTTTATCGGGTCAGCTAGTAAGATACAAAAGTAGCCTGTAGCCGTCTTCAACTTCTTAACTACCTCTCTATCAATTTTGAGCCAAATCAGTTCAGCCGTTGGTAGAAATTATTTATGTCATATCACAACGGTTAACGGGTAAGCCTGTAGGATACAAAGTATCCTACAGCCATCGCCAGGTTTCAAGCTACCAACACATCAAACTGAGCCAAATCGGTTCAGCTGTTCTTAGGTATTACATTTATGACAAAGCAACGGTTGCCGCATCAGCTAGTAGGATAAAAAGCCTCTAATAGCGTCTTCCAATTTTGAGCTATCTCTTCACCAATTTTGAGCCAAAACAGCCGTTCTTATAAATTATTTATATAGAAAAATAACGTTTACCGAGACTAACAGCGCGATTCTCCCCATCATCACTGATACCTCACAAGTCACAAGAAGAGGTAAAAAATTGATTTTGTGACTTTTTCGGATTCTCCCCCAAAGTCACAACTTGTGAGAGTCACAAAAACAATCGATATTGTGATCTCCTTCAGAGCAGGTCATAACTAGAAAATTGTTTGAGATTTGACATTTTGATTATGAATATAGTGAACAAAAGGAAGGAAGAGAAAAGACATACGCTCTTTTTCTGTTTTCTTTATTCTTTGAAATTACACAACAATAATAAAAGCAACCCAAATACACAACCTCTGTTTGCGTTGCCAATATTGACGAAATTGCATCATATGTTGCGTTGAAACACATATTGCAGTTACAAAGAATCCAGTGTGGCAACGCATTTCCATATTCACATTGGCTGTGGTGAGTTTCCTTGTGACTTTAGTTGTGAGGATTCGGGGAGAATCCGACAAATGTTATCGAATCACAACAACCCTCACAAGAAATAGTCACAAGGGCTTATGACTTGTGATTCCTCACAAGGGGGAGAATCAGGCTGTAAATATGGCTAATCTAGGGCACCACCTGAACGCAAAAAAAAATTTTAATCAGTTAAGTCGTTAAGGAGGAGGTTCAGTGGCTAACAGTCGTTGCCAGAAATTTCTTACATATATACCAAAATAACGTTTGTTGGGTCAGCTAGTAGGACATAATGTACTGCTAGTACTTTTAAAGCCTCGTGGTTCTAAGCTACCTCCACAAAAGTTTTGAGCCAAATCGGTTTAGCCGTTCTTAGAAATCATTTATATGGCAAAATAATTTTTACCGGGTCAGCAAGTAGAATAAAAAGTATCTTGCATACACATAAAGATTGAAATGAATTAATGCACACAAAAATAATCCAGCCTTGTAGTTGCAGTATAGATAACGAATGCAGGGCCACCTGTCGGGCTTCTTTGTGAATCTAAAGCATCCAGGACGCTACCTGAACCCATAAAAATCATTCTAATCGGTCCAGCCGTTTAGGAGGAGTCCAACAAGATATTAAGAGACAGATAGACAAATAGAAGGAAAGCACACATAACAGAAACCTACGTGGCACAGAGAAGGAGACATAGATTTATATATGTTATCATTATCACACTGGTGGCTTCAGTTCAGATAAGCTGGCGCATTTACTTATAATAATTTTGGTTAAAACCAAATGTGAATTATAATACCAACAAATTCATTCATTAAATAACTTATTTTAATGACATCGAACAACTGCTGCTGATACCAGTTTAAAGATGGTACACTCCGGATCAGTGAATGTGGTACATGTTACATGGTTTCGGTACAGTCCTGGTCGGACGGTTAGGTACTTTTTTGAAAGTTGGTAGGTTAGGCTAGGTTATGTAAGCTGACAGTTAATGTTCTTACCGTCACACTTTGATCAATGTAGATCCTTTGTGATACCCCGAAGTATTGTAACTCCTGAAAAAGTTTTTTAACCTATAAAATCTATGGTTGGTCGAGCCATTCAGGGGACATGACAAAGTTCAGTAGGCGACTGCCTGATAGTTCGCTTAGCTCTTCTGGTTCGTTGAAGAAATAGTTGCCTAAAAATGTTTTCCTAGTTTTTCAGAGTGCTGGATAGTGGCATAGGAAGTGAGCGGTGTTTTCGTGCTCTTCTTCATTACCACAGCCTCTACATATTATGTCGTCTGTGCTAAGCCCCATCTTCATTTTGTGGTAGCCAAGTAGATTATGTCCAGTAATCACGCTTATGAGATCTCAGAGAGGGTTTTTTAAGACCGGGAACCCAACAGCCTTTGGTCGATCAGCATGTTTATTTACGGCCCTTGGTGGCACACATCACGGCAGGCAATGGCTCTGGTAGATCAGCAGGTTTATTTAAGACCTCTGGTTGCACTACACGGTAGACAATAGCTCTGGTGGATCAGCAGGTTTATTTAAGGCCCCTGGAGGCAATAAACGGCAGGCAATAGCTCTGGTGGATCAGCAGGTTTATCTAAAGCCCCTGGTGCCCCAACACGGCAGGCAATAGCTCTGGTGGATCAGCAGGTTTATTTAAGGCCCCTGGTTGCACTACACGGCAGGCAATAGCTCTGATGGATCAGCAGGTTTATTTAAGTTATATGGAAATGTAATGCTTTATTACAACGCATCACGTGAACTCCCCTATGAAAGTGCTTTGTCATTTTTGTCCATTAACGTTCGACAGGTAATCATGGAAACACTCACACCACATCCAGCGTCTGCAACTTTTTCAGCTTTAATACGAAACCTAGTCTATTAAAAAACAAGGGTATGAGATCGTTTATGGCTGGTGCAATTCTCCATATTTCATCAAAACTTAGGCAAGTCAGAGACAGAATGTTAACGTCAATGATTACTGCCATGTTAACGGAATTTGTTTCCTGCGATTCAAGCCCTTCTTCGTTTGGGCCCAGCCGGTGTTGATGTCAGCGAGGTATGAAAAGTCCAACAAAAGAACAAAGTGGTGGAAAAGGTTGGAAATTCTGTTTGAAACTACAGTTTCTGTTTTTGAACAAAAGTTACAATTCCAGAAACTAAAGTCGAAAATGCAATTTCAAAGTGTATTTTTGGGGACACAAAATTTCGCCTATAACAAAACACTTTGTTGCTGTGTTATCTTCCACGCTCCTGCTTTTTTCATTCGTTCACTGACCGCAAGTGATGACGAAGCCATTCTTCCGATCGCGATCGCGATTGTCAAACAAAAGTCTTCGAACAACGTGTACAAAAGCAGCCTTAAACAATTTTTTTTTGCGTTTTCAACTCGAACAACGCTTCACAAACAGAGAAATAGCAAAATCATTATAAACAGAGGCGTATTTCGCACGCCCCGCGACCGGTTGATGATCAGTGATCATCATCATCATAATTATCAGCAGGCAGAAGAAAGAATAGCAGCAAGCAGTAGGCACTCAGGCTAGGAAAATGACAACAATGAACACATGCTTCACGACTTCAAAGCACAAAACATTTTTTTTTCTTTATGGTGTGTGTTGGTTTGTAATTTCCTCACTTTTATGAAGGACAAACAAATTGTGAATTGAATGGAGGAGAGTTGAAGGACGTCAGAGATGTCAAAGTGTTGGTGTTCATTAAGTTGCGAGACAAAATTCATTTTCATAATTTATACACAACATTACTCTTTAGTTTGAATTTGATTTTTTTGCGTGTGGTGAATAAAAAAAAGAAAAAGATTTCGAGTGGGTGGAGGTGAATATAAATAAATAAAGCTTATACCCGGAAACTGAAATCAGTTCACTGTTCAGTTCAGAAGAGAACGAACAAAAGGCGTGTGCACTGTACACATTGAAGAAACTTGATTGTTACAAATATTAAATTCTGTCTTAAATTCTTGAACAAATAAACAGAATTTTAACAGTTTTAAGAAGATCAATCGAGTTTGTGTTTTTCAAAGGAAGCTATAAAAAATGTTCTTCCATGAACCATAAAGTTAAGAAGTGCGATTCCGTTCGAAATTGATACTCTTGGAAGTTCTGTCAGTTCCCCGCAAGAGGGAGTACACATTACTCAATCCTTGACGTTTTAAAGAGTACCACTTTATATAGATTAAAATATGTAACAAATTAAAATTTGAGGCATGTAAGGAACCGTATGTACTAGTTATGGGCACAAGTAACGAACAGTTACTTTCGTTACTCCTATGATTCGTTACTTCCATACCAAATGGTACTTACAGTACCCGCTCTAAAGATTGTAAATACATTCAGTTTATTGAAACTAATGTAATAATTCAATTCGCATTTTTGTACTGTTTGCATACTGGTATGGTTTTCGTACAAATATAATAGAAATACGAAGTGATCTGCCACACATTTGTAACGATTGTCCTTGGGTTTGTTGATAGTCATTGCGTTAACAAACGGGACCGGCAAACGTTTGAATTCGATTGGCATATACAGGGCCTTGCATAAGTATAACCGCACCTGAAAAAATGTGTTTTATAGAAAACCTACAATAGGAGTGAATCCTTAATATTTTTTTTATTGAGTTGCATCACTAATTAAGCAAATTGAGAAGAAAATAAAGTACCGTTATAACCGTTATTATTACCGTTATTCGAGTATGCCATTTGGAATAACGAGATTTTAGTGTAGATTAATAGAAAGTCACTTACGGTTTTACAATCCCGATTCATGTTTTGGCGGGCAAATTCCAATCTTTTTTGTTTGTGGGCTGCTGTTAGATTTGGAGCTGGCACCATTTTGCCCCGAACAATCACTCCACTGCTTTTTAAAGCACGAGAAACGGTTGAAACCGAAACTCCTAAACCCACGAAATTCCGGCAAAGAATGCACCGAATTGGATGCAGCATTGAGTAAACGCCTCTTGTCGCGACGTGTCAGCTTCTGCGACGCATGGGTCTTGTTTTTGTCCCATAAGATTCTGGATCTTTTAAAAAAAATTCGAACGACAGGATCCGATCGTGAAATTCGTCTTCCAATAGCCCTAAGACTAGGGCCGCTTGACCGAAAAGCCAAGATTTTGCGTTTTTCAATTTCGCTTAAATGCGTACCACGTGGCATTGTTGTTTTTAATTTGAAAGCACTTGAATGAATGCAGCTTCAAGGAGATTTGCATTGTGCGGTTATATTTTTGAAATATGTACATCAAAATCTGTTTTTAAATTTTAAACACCAGGAGAGGAAATAACGGTACTTTATTTTCTCCTCAATTTGCTTGATCAGTGATGCAACTCAATAAAAAAAATGGTAAGGAGTCACTCCTATTGTAGGTTTTCTATAAAACGCACAATACCACATGCAACTTTGTACTACGCCGAGTATAGAACTTACACTAAACCAAACGAGGCCGGAACCTATTCAAATCATTATGTAGATGAAATAAAACTTAATGTGTGTAATTTTCAATTTCGCCTTACATATAGTTCACATTTGGTTTTTCCCAAAAGGTTGACTATGACTGGTAAAGCCAAAGGTAGAAGTGAAAAGCAAGTTGGAAAACCGAAAACAAAGTATACGAACAAATACAATTGAACGAGAGAATTACAGCTCAGTCTGACATCGATCGCCCAGGAGTAGGACCATAGGTAAATTAATGAGTATATAACAAAGGCTTCACCAGTGGTAAGGGACTTCTGGTTTAATATTTAGTTCGCCACTAGGCTAGCCAATCAAATGAACAAGGTAAGTTCTAATTCCAGTTTCGACTGCAATTACCCACATTAAGTGGCGATTAACCTATTCGAACAGCGATTAACCGTTCCGGCAGCGGCGATTGTACCGGTATCGACCGCGATAACCCACGTCAGTCAAGTGGCGATTAACCTGTTCATACGGCGGCGGCGATTAATACTTTCGGCGGCAATTGTACCAGTTTCGACCGCGATTACCCACGTCAAGTGGAGAATAACCCGTTTCATTTGCAGTAGGGAATACTAGTTGTTGGGAAGCATACCTATACCTAACCAGTATCTGAGGGAGACAATTGACGGCCCAGCAGAAGCAGGATAGAAACACACACCGGTACACGACGATTTGATTATAAATAAGTGAAAACTATACAAATTATACAGTAGTTATTGACGATTGAATAAAAGAAATAGATCTTAAGTTAATCGTTGCTCAATCACACCAGAACGGCTGAACGGATCAGACTGAAATTTAGCACAGAGGTAGATTTTGGTGTGGAATAGCACACTTTCCGTTAAAATTTTGCAATGACTAAAAGATTGACATTATTTATTGCATAGGTAGTTTTTAAAAGGTCAGAAAATTGCATTATGCTCCTTTGTGTCGCGGTTATCGTTGGTAACACCGCAGACTCAGCTAGTGGATTAATATAGGTAATTCTAATTTGCATAACAAGTGTTTTCAAAGTTCCAAAACAAATTGAAATGAAAAGAACGGGTCGATCCAGGTACCCTAATTCGAAAAATTATTTAACGAAATCGGCTTGAGTTGCTTCTAACTCGAATTAAAAGAGGGTTTGCAAAACGGAATTAGAATTGTATCTGGTTGGCATGGAATGAAAGAATCACGTCCGTTCGGTCGAATCATGTTTTAACGAAGCAATGTGTGTAGCTTAAAACGATTGACAATATTGCTAATGCAGCCCGTAGCCTTCAGGAAAGCCCATGTTTGTCGATTTATCCGATTTTCGCAGTAAAGTATTAAACAATTATATAAAACCATCTCACCGTTCTAGGTGTCTCAGTAAAGCACTGTACACATGAGAACGACCAACGAACGACGAATGAATGAAAAAAGTGATTTTAAACACGTTTCAAGCCCTATTTTCTCACAAATTGTCAACAAAACTATAGAAATAGAGTTTATATTGCATTTATGATGCATAAATCTACGTTTTCATCTCAAATGTTAATAAATTTGAGAAAACAAGTTTATTCGTCGCGAATGAATACTTTTCGCGACGAATAAATTTGTTTTCTCAAAATTACTAACATTTGAGATGAAAACTAAGATTTATGCATCATAAATGCTATATAAACTCTATTTCTATAGTTTTGTTGACAATTTGTGAGAAAATAGGGCTATAAATGTGTTTAAAATCACTTTTTTCATTTCGTCGTTCGTTGATCGTGCTCATGTGTACAGTGCTTAAGAGCGCACTTTTTAAAATTGGAATATTTTTTTGTCATGCAAGTGGCAACTCTGAAATTTGAAATAGGTCACCCCTGTTTGTTCCGATTACTAAAAATGAAGCGCTTTTTGTGAGAACAACACGTTATAATGGTAAAAACTCATTACAAAAATTGAAAAGTTACGCTTCGCAAACTTCACGAAATTTTCAGTCGAGAGAGTGTACCTATATGTCAACCAATCGAAGAATGGTCGAAAAATTTGCCGGAAATTTGATTCCATACTTACTCGGAACATGTTTTCTTTACAATACAATTATAATATCACAATAATTCTGTTATAAAATACATGTTTTTATATTAAAATGAAAAAGTGCAATCTTACTGAGACACCCTATATATTTGTCACTGTTTGGTGTGTTTTTTTAAGTTGGCAATTGGAGGTTTCTTATTGGAAAATGGGAAGGTGCCACTGTTAAAGTGAATAAATTCAAACAGAGTTGGAAGATGTTGAAGCCGACAAGCCGTCTCTTTGCCTTTCGACAAAAAATCGTGTCGGATTCCAACCCACACCGAGGTGTGTGTGTTGGTCCTATACAACCTATACAACTGACACGTTTTTTTGTCGATTTCTGTTTGTTTGTCTTGTTTACCGAATAGTTTTAGGTGCCGACATTTTGTCTCCGATTTTTTGTTGCCTTCAGTGTGTTTTGCTCCTATACAACCCCATGTATTTACTGCAACCGACGAGCGGAAAAAACTTGTCGTGTCTTTTTCGGTGTGTGTTGCCTCATAAGAGCAATGGACTTGTGTCCGGGGAATATAGAACAAACGTTTTGTCTGATTTGGTGTGTTTTTAGCCTAAGACTCTTTTTTCTTTATAGCCACAGGTATCACAACGCTTAAAATCAATTATAGACATAAAACGGCAATACTTTATATACAAGGACTGACAGACAGACGATGAACTTGATTCCTTCCTTTTTTGTAGTTTAGTTGTAGTTTTCCGTCCCTTTTGACCTTTTGGACAATACAAAAAGAATTTCTGTTAATGAAATGAAGGACGACAACTTAGAACAAAACGTGTTTTTTTGGAAACAAATTTGACGAGTATCACGTAGTTCCGTCATAGCCGTTTGGCGTTTGTTATATCTCCAACCCTATGACTGGAAACCTTATACGTTATTCCTACTATTTGGATCATAGAACCAAGCAAAACAAGATGTCTTTGTGGGTTTTACTGCAGCGAAATCATATTCTTAAACAAGTATCTAGATACATTAACAACAACGGTCCCCTAGCTTCTTATTCATTTTTAATAAAAAAAAAAGAAACAAATTATAACTTGAATTTAAAGTCCCTCTCTTGACATTCAATCCCCCAGGCAATGTGACATTTCAAAAACTTGACGTACATAAATTATAATTGAGGGTGCTAGAAGTCCCATTGATACACCTGATGCACCTTCATCAAAGAAAATGAACCAACTCGTTGCAATAACAAGGGGACTCTGCATTTATGAGTCCTAGTCCTCTCTAGAATTATTGTCGCATGAACAAGGGGCCATTGACCCCTAGGGAAGATTTTCCAATTCCAATAAAGTTGGAAAGCCAAAATTACAATGACAATAAAACCAACTCTCTATTGCCTTTTTGCTCCCTGAACCGGTAGGTCTTCATTCGTCCGTCATGACCATCGAGAATCCCAAGCAGAAGAAGATGTAGAATGGATAATTTCATAAGAAGCTTTCTCAAGAATACCAAAAGGACTGCGAAATTCTATACGTCCAAGAGAGTTCAGACACAAAAACATGCCCACATAAACACGGAGGGAAAATTATTTGCGACCACAACATGGACGAAGACGAAGAGACGATTGCAATTGTGAGAAATTATTCCCACGATATGGGCATCATCGACAAGAATCCTTTCTTTCGTCGAGAATCGAGAGGTTGAGCTTGTTCTTACTCGTTTTTTTTCTTCTACTTCGTGTGTGTTTGTGTAGAGAATGGAAGAGACTCTCAAAGAAACTCCAAGAAGTTGAAGTGTACACACTTCTGCACACTTCTGGGTTGATTAATTTCATTTCTTTTAAGCTAGAAGAATACACAAAGTGAACGAGGGTCTCGTTTCGTCCCTTGACCCGACTCGAATCAATGTTTATACTACTTGCTTTCTGCTGCCAGGCACTGCCAGTCTTTGTTGAATTTCATTGTTAATACTTTGCTTTGCTTTCTTGTCTGGTTGGTTGATTGGAAAGCCACCACCCAGTCAGGCAGCGAGGAAGTCAACAATAGTCACCATAGCAGTCAGTCATTTGACTGGATGAATGACTTTGGATTCACGTTGTCCATAACGCCAGCCAGCTGGGATGACTTTTTTACCTTTCTTTACAAACAAATTTACACTACCAACCAGTAAATACTCTTTAAGGAGATGCAAAGGTCTCTTTCTGCTGATTTATGGCCTGCTGTGTAGGGCATTCGATTGTTAATGTAAAGTTAAGCAGTAGTAAATGAATATAGAAAAAACGCGGCATCAGAAAACGGAGTGCAATGACTGATTTGAATGCAATTGAGATACAATTCATGCAACGAGGAGGAATACTTGAAAAAAATACATTTTCGATATGGCTATGGCGACTTTAATTAGCGTGTTCGCTTAAATGAACAAATCAATATGGGGTGCAAGTTTAATAAAATTGTATGCAAGTGGAAAGAGGGGAAGATTTATGGGATTTTGTTATTTACACAGCTAAGCGCACCGTAAATAAGTTCTGACGATAAATTGTGTTGCAGAGAGGAGGAGAGATGGGTTGGCATCCAAGAAGACACAGGCTCGAAATGAGCGGTAGATTCACAAACATTAGTCGGATTTTCGGTAACGCCACCACTGAGGAAAAGGACGAAGAAAAAAAGGGCTTTACGAGCTCCTCGACATTTCGAGGATCCTACATTGACCTGGACGATGACGGTACGGTACAATCGCTGCATGCATTACAAATTCCAAAATAACATAAATTATACCAAAACACTATAATTCACATCTACTACAGACACAGAACTTATGAGATAGAGTTTTGTATGAATTTTTACAACTCAACTTGATAAAGTTCACACGTAGGAAATGTGCGCAAGGGACCGAACCGTTGACGACAAAAGCAGGTTGGAAAGTGGTTACACTCCACGCCTCCTAAAATACGAAAACCGTAGTATACTCCCGGATCTATCCGTTGAAACACCAGTTAATTGCCGTTGAAAGCCGGAGTTAACTCCGTTGATAAACCTATTCAAAGCCGTTGATGAGCAAGGGCAACCTTGTTGAAAACCAGTCGAAGAACCGTTGGACCGTTGGGAGACGGAGAAAGCTCCGTTGATACTCAAGGGGAGCCTTGGGGATCACCGGTAACCAAGCCGTAGAAAACTCCGTTGATACCCAAGGAAAGCTCCAAAGAAAACCTTGTTAAGATCCGGTAACCAAGCCGTCGAAAGCCGGAGGAAGCAACGTTGATACACCAATCCGAGAAACACACGATGTTCCAAGCCATGAAAAAAGGAAGTCTTCGCCCGCCAGAAAGAACTCCAGTCAACCTTGCCGAGCGAATATTCGACTCCAAAATGCTACAACCGTAAGAAATTGTCAAGTACCTCCCCTACCATTATCCGAGGCATCATAACTATCAGCGATTGAAGAACAGGCAAAACTCGTTGGTCTTGAAGTGAATGAGGACAAAACAAAGTACATGCCATCAACAAACAAAGCAACATCTGTCCACCGCCTAGGACAAAACGTCACTGTTAGTAGCAGCAATTTCGAGGTAGTTAAGGAGTTCACCTTACCTTGGAACAAACATCAATCCCACAAACCACTCCTTAGTGGAGATCCGAAGAAGAATTACCCTAGCGAACCGATGCTGCTTCGGTTTAGTCAAACAACTGGGTTCAAAACTCCTCACTCGAAAGACAAAGTGTCTGCTATAAAACGGCGCCGAGTGCTGGACGATAAGTAAAAAAAGGGGAATTGATACTGGGCACTTTCGAAAGAAAAATTCTTCGGCGGATTTTCGTTCCTGTATGCGACGATTGCGAATGGAGAAGAAGGTATAACCGAGAACTGTATGAGCTGTACCAAGATGTGGATGTAGTCCAGAAGGCCAAGAAAAGACGACTACATTGGCTCGGCCACATCGAGCGAATGGACGACAACGCTCCAGCCAAGAAAGTCTTCTCATCCCAGCCCCCAGGTTCGAGACGACAAGGAAGACCGAACCTACGGTACAAGGACCAAGTGACTGCGGATGCCAGAGCGCTTGGTTTCAGCTACTGGAGAGTGCATGCGAGGGACCGTTCACGATGCAAGGCTGTAGTGTCTCAGGCTGAGATCCTTCATGGATTGTGAGCCGGATAAGTAAGTAGGTACCTACCTCTCCTACCAACCAATGTTCGTAGGAAATGTGCATAAGGGACCGATACATTGTCTCTAAAATCTTATGTCACAAATATCATACTTCTCAAAAGGTTAGGTTAGGTTAGGTTAGGTAGGGAAGGGAGGGATGTGCACAGCGCGAATCTGTTGCCTACACAAGGGCCTATTGGTCAATTGTGAACCCCTATTCAAAGATGGTAGCAATGATGCTTCTCAACCTGCTGGTTAACATAGAGCACATGGGGAGAACGCGATCATGGAGATAGATGAAGGAAAGAAGTTTATACCGCGAGCCGAAAACTGTAGATACAAGCCAGACACAGCATTTCCACCTAAACTTGACGATGGGAAGACAGTAGTATCTTAGGGCTAGCTAATAGTTCACTGGTACAGTACAGACGGGCCGAGCGATTGAAGCAGTTGCCCGTAGCTTAGTTGGTAAGTGCGTTGGGCTGCTAAGCAGAACGTCGTTGGTTCGAGTCCTACTCAGGCCAAGTTTTTATTTCATCTTTCACGGGCACTGCCTCTTGCGAAGACCTGACAAATCTTCCAAGAGTATCAATCTGTCATGAAAAAGTGCTTCTCAACTCTGCCGTTCGGAATCGGCGTTAAATTGTAGGTCCCCTCAATTCTTCACACGCACTCAGAGAATTGTTGATGAGAGTAAGCCACTTAGGCCTTGGCTCTTCAAGAGCTGTCGCGCCACTCTATTTATTTATTTATTTTAACGATTATTTTGCCAGCTCGGAAGAAAGCATCAACAAAGGAAAGCCTCTGAGGCCCACTGACTGCAGAGGCATACGGCTCATATACGAGGAAAGACTAAAAAGTACTAAGCCTCACCGCCCGATGGCGCCAGTATCGCAAGTTACTAACGCGTAGTACATTCCCGTTGACGGCTACTTTCAACATTTTAGGCGGAATCGGAGTTGACTTTTGTTTAGACTCTAGAGCGCATGTGGAGGTGGGAGTGTCTGAGAAATAAAAAAAGAGCAATAGCGGTGGGTGTACGTTGACTTTCCTCCTTCGACTGTCAAAAATCGGTTAAACGAGTATCAACACAGTCAGAACATCGATTGAAGGTACGAACGATAGCTGAGACCGTATAGGAATTGCAAAAGACGAAGTTGGTCATATCCTGCATGTAATTCTGTGAATGAGAAAGCTGTCGGCGCGATATGAATGCCTCGTATACTCAATCTGGACAGTAAGCACAACTACAGAGCAGTGTTTAATGCTGAATTAGCGCAACCAGAACTTGCTCTGAAGAAGGCAAAGACTGTCTCATCGACATGAAAGTTGATGGGCACCGTTTTTTGATGGAGATCCACACCCACATCGACTACTTTGAGAAGGGCAAAACGGTCTAAAGACTGATATGCCCGATTATTGGAACGAATCGACGCCCTAGTAGGCGAAGATAAAGTGGCCTTCCGCCATGATAACGCATCGCCCGAATTGATGGAATTGCTAAGCCATCCGTCGTTTTCTCAAGATTTGGAATCGTGCGATTTCTTTTTTGTTCCCAAACGTGAAATGTCACTCGCTAGGCAAAAATTTTAATCGAATGAAGAAGTCTTCTTTGCAGACCTCGAGAAAACGTATTTTCAGACGGGTAAATGAAGTTGGGGCATCGCTGGGTTAAGTGATGTGTCGAGTTAAAAGTATCGTCAGCTTACTTAGGAAGTAAAGCGATGTTCTTGAGCTTATTTCTATTGATACGTTGAGTTTTCGTTTTTATTCGTATGCCAAATATGAAATCTTATCAAGGAAGTCCATAAACGGTTATCATGTCTTTTTGTTCGTCAAGAAAGCACTGGGTGTGTTCAATAAATTCTATTCACATTTTGCACTTCTCATCTCTCACTCTCTACAGTCTTCTAGCAATCACACATGACTTTCTGTGTGTGTCTCCCTCGCTCTATCTTTTTCTTATTTGCACATTTTATTGAAACAACCTTCGAAAATAACTTTGTATTATTTTGCTAAAAAGCAATTCACACACAAAATGATTAATTTCTGCTGCCATAAACAGACAACTTGTAGAATGCTGCTGCGCAGCAACAAAATAACAGTCAGCGCGCACATAATCGTGATTAAAAAAAAAAATAAACAAAAAAAAATCGTTATTGTGTCTACTTGACTTCAACTCAACACATTAATGCTGAATTTTCAAATATTTGAACAAATGTGATAGCTCCTTATTGGGACTTTCAATGTCGCCAAACTTGCTTCCGATAGTGACTTAAAAAAACTCGTGTACCTAGCGTCCTTATCTTTGCAAACCCACTGAACATACCAGTGCTTTGGGAATCAACGCCAAAAATTGTTTCTTTTTGGGTGGCGGTCATGTTGGGTGACCGCGGCGGCGGTGAACCTCAGCTTGTTCCCATTTGAAGTACGAATAGTACACATAAAGTCGGAATGAGGAAAAATCGATTTTTTGAATTAAACATTTCAGCCTTGTAATGAAGAAACGACGGTCTTGTCCCAATCCCAATTGCATTCGCCATCGAAGTAATAACACGACCGACAACGACGGACAACTCATTTTAAATTGTGTCATGAACGCGGCGAAAAGTGAACAACCTTTAACTTGACACGAATCGTTGGCAATGGAGGGAGATAAAACGAACCAAACACAGAAACAAAAAAACCAAAACCAAAACAGTGTACACAGTGTCTGTTGACCTTTGAATTTCAACGTCGTCATCGTCATCGTCTATGGCGCGGCATCTTGACGCTGCTGTTGAAATTGTTGTTTTGCTACTCTATCAGCTTCAGCATTGTTAAGTTGACTTGACGATGTAGCTATCAATTGTCGCGCTTTAAAGTCCATAGGAACACGAATAGGCAATCAAACACCACTTCTGGTCGATGAACCAGATTCAGCTTATTGTTGCAATTTTGGAGACTGCGTTATGTGTCAACGAGTCTATCCTTTGACCAGCACTGGCACCACCAGCTCATCCACTCATCCTTAAACAACTCTAACCAACACTAGAGATGAGACATTTTGCCAAAATGTAGAGTGAGTGACCTGCCGAAGCTGTGCGCGCTTCTAGGTGAACGGCATATCATTAATAAATAATATCAACGTATAATCTCGACTACGTTGCTTAATGCTTAAAAAGTTCCTCTCTATTATCTCGTCTCATCATAGAGTCAACACGTAGTCGTCGCCCGTCGTCTTTGGCGTTTTGTTTGTTTTTGTGGGGACTTTTTGGCGTTATCAGCTCTCCCTCTCCCTGACGACTACTGAATAAACTTGTTTTCGAAAAAAAAAAAAACATTCAGACGCACTCGATTGTATTGTAAATTTTATCAGATTAAAGATCCACAAGCATACAGATATACGAGTATAAACATTTGTACTGTTAATTCACGTGAGTGGAGTGGTATACTTATGCCAAGACTGACCTAAATAAAGATTTGTATTTTTTTTTTTACGTCAAACAAAACTGATTGTGGTCCACTAAGTAGAGCAAATTTTGAAAATGGGTTAAATCAGAAAAAGCTTTTTCAAAGTGATACATTTATTAGCTTATATGTTTTCGACTTGGGCAATATGTTGTTGTTGTTACGAATTATTAAGGGACACAGTTATGACAAGTCAAATTATCAAGGCGCATACCCTTTGAACAGGAAACTGTTTAAGCCACGTTTGTTCTTCACATCCGAGTAGTGAACGTGCGTGCCTCGTACCTGAAACGAAGAATGGGTCCCAAAACCCAATGAGAACTTGGTGTTGGCAGCATCGAGAATTCGAGATGCAAGGGAGGAGCTGTGCATCCATTTAGGCATACATTTTTATTTGAGCATATGGCAATAGATGATGATTTCCCAGTTGGATTCAACTGTGGCGACTACGGTTGCAGTCAGTAGAACTTGTTAATAAACAATTTATGGATATATTATAATACAGTGCCTTGAATAAGTATAACCGCACCTGATAAAATGCGTTTTGTAGAAAATCTACAATAGCAGTGACTATCCTTACTATTTTTTTATTAAGTTGCATCACTGATCAAGCAAATTGAGAAGAAAATAAAGTACCGTTATTTCCTCTGCTGGTGTTTAAAAATTAAAAACAGATTTTGATGTACATATTGCAAAAATATAACCGCACAATACAAATCTCTTTTAAGCTGCATTCAGTCAAGTGCTTTCAAATAAAAAACAACAATGCCATGTGGTACGCATTTCAGCGAATTTGAAAACGCAAAATCTTGGCGTTTCGGTCAAGCGGCCTAAGACTTAGGGCTTTGGAAGACTTATTTCACGATCGGATCGTGTCGTTCGAAATTTTTTAAAAGATCCAGAATATTATGGGACAAAAATAAGACCCGGGCGTCCGCAAAAGCTGACACGTCGCGACAAGAGGCGTTTAATCAATGCTGCATCCAATTCGATGCATTGTTTGCCGGAATTTCGTGACGAATTGGGTTTAGGAGTTTCGGTTTTAACCGTTTCTCGTGCTTTAAAAAGCAGTGGAGTGTTTGTTCGGGGCAAAATGGTGCTAGCTCGAAATCTAACAGCAGCCCACAAACAAAAAGATTGGAATTTGCCCGCCAAAACATGAATCGGGATTGGAAAGCCGGAAGTGACCTTCTATTAATCTACACTAAAATCTCGTAATTCCAAATGGCATACTCAAATAACGGTAATAATAACGGTACTTTATTTTCTTCTCAATTTGTTTGTTCAGTGATGAAACTCAATAAAGAAATAGTAATGAGTCACTCCTATTGTAGGTATTCTATAAAACGCATTTTTTCAGGTGCGGCTATACTTATGCAAGGCACTGTATGTTCGGAACCGAGGCCTAGAAAGAGTTGTTATGGCCGTTTCCAAAACACTTGAGTTAGACCAAAGATCAAGCGTTTTGAGCAAAGATAAAAGAACAACGAATTTCGAATCTGCAAAGCGAATGCAGATACTCCACTAACGAAAACTAGGAAACTGTGATTTACTTTGGCGACAAGTTCTAGTTTAGAAAAACGTCTTAGGGCAATTATAAATATGGGGGAATCTTAAACCATCCTACCGAAAGGCTTCCGAGTGGAGAGAGTATCGGTCTGTGACGCCACCTACGGACCTATCAGTAGATCCATGTACCATATGCGGATAAACGTCTTTTAGGTTATTCGCATGAGCAAATGTAGGGGAAAGCAGGGTAGATAAGTGGCGCATGATGTTTTGGTTTTGTAACGAGGCGAGGTCATTTGGAGGGTTGCGAAACAGCTCTGATAATATACGAGCGTTGCCGAAGATACCCCGTCTAACGGATACACCATCACGGCCCGGCAAGTCACACTTTCCAGTATCCGGAACCCCAACACCCTTATCCCAGTTCCCCTATACTATTGCCCTGCAACAAATGTCAACATAAGCAATCCTAGCAGAAGCAATAACTAACTAGCTTCATGGAAAATGCATTGGGTTTCAAGTTTGTAAATGGAACCTCAGCATTGTTTGTCGGATCCTGAAGAAGGGAGATTCTCTAAACTGCGCCAACTACAGCCTCCTAAACATCGCTTATTATCCTCTCCGCCGTAATATTAGAACGTCTGAAGCCTTTCGTTAACAATCTGATTGGTCCTTATCAATGCAGCTTCAGACAAGAAAAGTCAACCATCGACCAAATTCGCACTTTGTGGCAGATACTGGAAAAAACCTATGAACTCCAAATCGATAGGCACCACCTTCAAAAATCGATTTTAAGGTCGCGTATGACAGCATCTACAGAGACGAGCTGTATAAAACTATGTCTAGTTTTGGCATCCCTGCCTAGCTCGTTCGCTTGTGAAAAGTGACGATGGAGAACTCACGCTGCGCTATTAAGGTTGACAACGAGCTTACGGAATCTTTCGATTTCAAAAAAGGATTCAGACAAGGCGATGTATTGTCATGCGATTTCTTTAACATCGTTCTTGAGAAGATAGTGCAAAACTATACCGTGAGTCAACACCAGAGGCACTATCTTCCAAAAGTCTGTTCAACTTCTCGCGTATGCCGATGATATTGACATAATGGGAAGAATATTGCGTGATGTCAATGGCGCCTTTGCGAGAATTAAGACAGAAGCGGCAAAAATGGGTTAAGAGGTAAATGAGGGCAAAACGAAGTATATGCTATCATCGTAGAAGGACACCCAACACCAATATCTCGGACAGAAAGTCACAATAGACTCATATAAGGTAGTAAAGGATTTTGTGTACCTAGGTTCCGCTAATAACTCATACTATTTGCTGTCTTTGGCTTAAGAAAACAATTAAGTGATGAAGCCATCTTAGCTAGGGACCGAGCTGACTGGAGATGTTTGTTGGGTGAGGCCTTGGTCCGACCTCGACTGTAGCGCCACCATAACTAAGTAAGTAAGAAGAAGCCATCTCTCGATCATCCAAGGTTAAACTATCCAACATCCTCATCATCCTAGTTCTTCGAGAGGAAAGTTCTTCGGATTATCTATGGCCCCGAGTGCATCGATGAAGAATGGAGAAGAAGATTCAACAGCGAGCTTTATGAGTTGTACTTGTACAACGACGCGGACCTGACCAGAAGAGGCTAAGTCGGTTCGAAAAAACCTCGACACCATTCCGAATAGACGTAGAAGCAGACGATGACCGCGACTCGGGTTGCGCACTGGACCTCAATCAACTTGGAGTGCAAAACTGGAGACAGTTTGCTAGGAACCGAGTTGGCTTTCGGATACTGTTGTTTAAGGCCCAATTTCACAAAGGACTGTAGCGTCACCTTGACCATAAGTAATAAAGTCAGAATGTTGTCACCCTATTCCGAGGCGCCAACACTGACTCAACACTACCTTGAACAAATAATGCCCGAATGGCTATAATTTGTAAACGTTGTTCGTCAACAGTGTGTGTGACTATAGACAAGGAATGAGCTGTAGAGTATAGACAAGCTATTTATATAAAATGTGATGTCTAATTCTGGCATCCCAACGCAAAAAAAAATAGATAACGAATGAAGATGTCATTCAAATCAAAAAGTCAAAAAGTCATTTAATCTTTTCCCGAAGGACGACACAGTAGAGGAAGAATTCGATTCGGGTGACTCATACATGTTGAAGAAAACTTCAGCCAACTTGGCCTGCAAAACTGTAAAGCTTGAGAGCGATCTGAACTAAAGCATCATCTCAGTTCAAAAGCTGAAACAAATATTTAAAATCAACGATAGAAGCAGGTGCAGTTGGTCAGTAATTTAGTTTCACCTGCAATGAACTAGTAAAATGAATGTCATGGTAAAGGCAGCCAGCATGAACAAGAAGGAGAATGTTATATGTTGTTTCCAAACCAAACCAAACCGTTTAAGAACAACACACTAGTGGAACCAGGTCCAAACGGATTGTAATGACCACCTTAAATAAAGTTATTCGTATTCCTTGAAAACACTAAGAAATAAGGAAGCTCAATAAAGAGCTGAAGATTCTGCACAAATGATTCAGGCTGTCCCATATGTTTTCATCTGATTGGATAGAAATATTGATATAAACCCCCATATTCTGACCCAATAAAATATTACAATCTTGAACATTATGAAAATAAAAAACTGGTACATTGAAAACGTTTCCGACATACCAACCCATCCGCCTCTATTGCGTCACTCTTTAATTGGCCAGAATGTTTTTCCTCAGCCCGTTAAATAAACCTCTGCTTATAGGCAAGTTATTCTGCAAAGTGCAGTGGTTCCTTTATATTACAAGCCCACGTAAATGTAAATTCAAAATTGATTTCTCTCGACTCTCTCGGCACATCACACAAAGAGCTTTCTGTCATTACCATCGTACTCATCACCGTCATCCAATGAAAGAATATTGCAGTAAAATTTCATGGATTATAAAAACCAAATCTCTAGTGTCCACCATTTCACTCCATTCGCTATTTTCACAATCCATAAGAGACATTCATTTGCGATCATAAAACTCAAGTCACACAAAAGACTCCCCTTAATTTACATAATCGCATCACATTATTTGAACGATGCGACGGTCGATATTTAGCTTGAAATTTATTGAAATTTGAACAGATAATTATTGTTTGAACTTAAATTGAAAATCAATAGAAGCAAAGGCGTCTGACAGTTTTTCCCCCTCTCGATGTTCGTGTGCACAAATTTCCATACGTTTTTAGTGTAATTCAATACATCTTATGAAAAATGACTCCTTTCAGCGTTGCCGATCTCAGTAAGGATACAAAAATAAACCTCCTTCTCACCCTCACGAGCATTTTTCAGCTGCGTAAAGAAAAGCGAGCTTAAGTGTTAGTTGTCGCCCCCGCTCCAATGCATCGAATCTTACTCCGGACCGAAATGGCAAAGCTATTAGTGCTGTAATAATTATTACATACTTCGATTATAAGTGTCAATCTTGCTTGTGGGTTAGAGCACCTTGAATTATTTGAAATCATGATATTTCAATTATTATACATCGCTGGCTGTTTGGTGTTGGCGTTCGTTGGAGAAGTGTTTGAATAGGTTAATGAGATGTTTTGAAAATTAAGCGATATACGTTGCAGTTTGTACACACGTTGTTGATAAATAGAATTAACTAGATGACTTTAATTTTTAATATCTGCTATAAGCATAAATTTTATCAGCCTTATAAGGACTGCTTGAGAATATACAAGCGCTCTATAGCTCAAGCCAAAAAACAAGGATGGCAAGAGTACTGTCAGTCCATCGAAAATATCAAAGATTCGGCCAGGCTTAGTAGGGTTATATCGAAAGAACATTTGAACCCTTCATTTCGTAAAAAACGAGATGGAAGCTGGACAGCATCTCCAATGGAGACATTAGAGCTACTAATGAATGTACACTTTCCAGGTTGTGCAGAAGAACCACCCGAATCTAATCTGACTTTAAACATGCCAACCTCCATAGAGCATGTTAACTCCTATTAACGGGCTATTAAAACTGCCTATAATGCTGCAAAATCAGCTTGAATTAGTAGTACCACGGCTTGAGAGTATCTTTAAAGGTTGCCTCTTGCTAAACCATGTCCCTTTGTCTTGGAGACAGGTAAGAGTGGTTTTCTTACCAAAAATTGGTAAAAGAGCGTAGAATCTGCCAAAGATAACCGACCTATAAGCCTTACTTCCTTTCTTCTTAAAACCCTGGAGAGAATCGTAGAATCTCACATAAGGAGTATTCTGAGTAGTTGTCCCCTATCCAACTCGCAACATGCTTACAGGAGGGGTAGATCTACAGAGACTGCTCTTCATGAGGTAGTGAGAACGATAGAAAACACGATTCATTTCAAGGAATATACCCTAGCTACCTTCTTAGACGTAGAAGGAGCTTTCAACAATGTCCTAACCGAATCCATCGCAGAATCACTTGCAGACTTCGGTGTTGAGAACTACATTAGAAGGTGGATGATATCCATGCTAAGTAATAGGAGGATTCAATCAAAGTTCCTCTTTTATGGCTTTTGGTCATGAACAGCATTCTTGTGAAATTCGAGAGTAGTGGAGTGAAAGCGGTTGCGTACGCCGATGATTTAGTCATTCTAGTTTCGGGAAAATTTCCAAGCGTGATCAGTGAAATCACTAACATGGCTTTGAAGAAAGTAAGCACCTGGGCTGCGAGCTGTGGACTAGGTGTTAACAGTAACAAAACCGAGTTGATGCTTTTCACCACCAAAACCAAGGTACCACCCTTCACTCTACCTCAGTTAAACAGACAATCACTATCATTGTCTTCCAGTGCTAAATATCTGGGCGTAATATTGGACACCAAATTGAACTGGAAGCTTAACATTGAAGAACGGGTGAGGAAGGCGTGTGTCGCCTTCTACGCCTGCAACAAAACCTTCGGCAAAAAGTGGGGCCTCCAGTCAAAAATGATAAAAAGGACATACACAGCGGTTGTAAGACCGTTACTTGTTTATGGTTCCATTGTTTGGTGGCCCGCTCTCAGCAAAGCTTACATAGTAAACAAGCTTACAAAGGTGCAGAGAAATGCTTGCGTAGGGATATCAGGGGCAATCAGGTCCTGTCCAACGGATGCACTCAATGTCATCCTGGACCTTCTTCCGATTGACATTTTTATTAAATATCAGGTGTCCTGCAGTATCTTGAGACTCAAAGAAATTGGCTGCTGGAAAACTAGATCCTACGGGCACTGCAACCAAACAAGCCTGATACTATCAGACATCCTATCCACAACCACCGATTACTGCATCCCTACCCTAAACACCGAGAGAAGTTTAGAGTCTTGCTCCCGTCAAAGATCGACTGGGAGGAAGGCGATGTGAGGAAAGACTTTGACACAACTATCTTCACGTATGGTTCGAAGATGGAATGCGGTATTGGTGCAGGTGTCTTCTGTGAATCTCTTAAGATTTCAAAATCCTATAGACTTCCCGATTTTGCCAGTGTATTCCAGGCAGAATTGTAAGCGATAAGGGAAGCTTGTACAGCCCTTAAAAATATCCGAAAGAGCCAAAATGTAGCTATACTAACAGACAGTCAGGCAGCTATTAAGGCCATTGAATTGTGTCCTGCGCGAAGTAGGACAGCCTTTTCTACCTACCTACCTAGATGACTTTAAACACTTCTTTAACTATCAACACAAAAAAACATATGATATAAAGACTACCGGTAGGTAATATCTGTTAAGTATTGCATCTAAAATCTTATGAAGCTTACTTACTGATCAGACCATTAATAACCTTTATGCAACACTATTATCGGCAGGTGAGCATGAGCGGCACTTTCCGCCGAATTCCTCAATGCCACAGACGTCAAGACGCGGTGGAACCAGATGCGCGAAAATAATTACAAATATAGCCGAGACCACCATAAGACCAGCCAGCCCCGAAAAAGAACCCGTGGTATGATGATAAATGCTTGATACTGAAGACAGAGACGGAAAATGCACGTTTGCAGAAGCTGCAGCAAGAGAAGAGTACCGAACAAAAACGACAAGAAGAAATGAACATCAACAGTCCGCATCCAGTCTCAGCTCAAAGGTCTCGAAGAGTCAAGAACAACGCCCGACGCTTCTTTAAAAGGTCGAAGCAATTAGCTTCTGGTTCCAGAACCCGGACGTAGGTTTTCCAAAACAGTGAAGGAAACCTAGTCACCGAAGCACAGGGAATTGTAGATGTTTTCAAGCAGCACTTCCAACAGCTGCTGAATGCGCATAATGTCGAGCGAGCCAATGACGAAAGAGAAGCAAGACCAGTCAATGAAGACCCAGTCCCAGCCACCAGCACAGAAGGGGTAGAAATAGCCATCCAAAAGCTAATAAATAACAAGTCCGTCGGGTCAGATGGCGTTCCTGCGGAGCTCTTTAAGTATGAAGGAGGTGTGTTGATGAAGGAAGAATGCATGCCCACTGACTGCTCTATAAACTCCATATGCCCCATCGAAAAAAAAAGCGATCCTATGTCATGAAAAAACTACCGAGGCAAATCCCAGCTAAATGTTGCATATAAAATCCTATCCAACGTACTGTGTGAGCATCTTAAATTTTTCTACAACACAATAATCAAAACCCGATAGCGTATTCAGGCTTATCGATTTTGCAGCTGGGCAAAACATAGCAGTAGCAAGTAAGGGTTTCCCATATCTCATGCGATCGACGCAAGACACTCCATGCAGTACCTTCCGAGGGGCCAACATCGACTCGGACCACTACCTCGTTGAAGCCAAGGTAGTGCAGCGGATATCCCGACCTAAGCCAAAAACAGGAAGTGCTAGAAGATAGTATGACGTCAGACGGTTACAATCGCAAGAGATACTTTTCCGATCGAGTGTCAAGTAACCTCGTGAGAAGCCCGCTACAGCCAGCATCGAGTATTGAGAACCGGTGTCAGAATTGCCAGGAAGTCATTAGAGATGCTGCCTCTGATGTGCGCTGTGCCACCAAAACGAAACCCCTGGTTTGATGAAGAATGCAGACAGCTACATGCAGCCAAGCTAGAAGCAAATAAACAGCGCTGCATAAGAGGACGAGAGCAGCTCGGGAGCTCTACGAACAGAAGAGGAGAGAAGAATAAAAGCTTTTCAGAAAGAAAAAGAGAGAACATGAAAAGCGATCGATCCAGGATGTTGAGAGACTAAAAAACAGGAATGAGGTTCGGAAGTTTTACCAAGAGGTAAAACGAATGACTCAAGGTTACCGAGCACAAACTGAAGCCTGTAAAGACCAACAGGAAAATATCATAGTAGAGTCACAGTCAATGCTAAGGATATGGAAGGACCACTTCTGCAGACTGTACAACAGCGATGACAAATCAAATTCCGCTGTCAGGCAGAATGAACCATTCAATGAAGACGACGCAAGCCAAGATTACCGTCTACCCGACCTTGAAGAAGTGAAGATAGCAATATCTAAGCTTAAAAACAACAAAGCCGCGGGAGCTGATGGCATCACTGCCGAACTCTTCAAAGCAGCCGGCGATGACTTGGTTAGGAGCATGCACCAACTCATCTGCAGAATATGGTTGGAAGACAGCATTTCCGATGAATGGAACCTCAGCATTGTTTGCCCGATCCTGAAGAAAGGAGACCATAAACTGCACCAACTACAGAGGCATCAGCCTCCTAAACATCGCCTATAATATCTTTTCTGCAGTACTATGTGAATGCCTGAAGCCGTTTGTCAACAAACTGATGGGTCCATATCAGTGTGGCTTTAGACCAGGAAAGTCCACAATCGATCAAATATTCACATTACGGTAGATCCTGGAAAAAAACTCAAGAACTCCAAATCGGCACCTGCCATCTTTTTATTGATTTTAAGGCTCCGTATGACAGCATCTATAGAGAAGAACTGTATAAAGCCATGTTCAGTTTTGGCATCCCTACAAAACTCATTCGTTTGAGCAGGATGACAATGGAGAACTCGCGCTGCTCCATTAAAGTTGGTAACGACCTCATCGACGCCTCCCATGTCAAAAAAGGTTTTAGACAAGGTGATGCACTGTCATGCGACTTCTTTAACAACATACTGGAACGAATAGTGCAGAACTCCCGCGTCAGCACTAGAGGCACTATCTTCCAGAACTCTGTGCAACTACTCGCGTACGCTGATGACATTGATATCATTAAAAGAACGCAGCGTGATGTCAACAGTACTTTGGTGAGAATACAGACAGAGGCTGAAAAAATGGGTTTACCGGTCAATGAGGGCAAAACAAAGTATATGCTGTCATCAAGAAATGACACCCAACATCAACGTCTTGGACAAAACGTCACGATAAACGCATATAATTTCGAGGTAGTTAGGGACTTTGTATACCTTGGCTCCGCTATCAACACGGACAATGACATCAGCGCCGAGATCAGAAGGAGAAGAACTCTTGCTAATCGCTGTTTCTTCGGGCTAAGAAAGCAATTGAGAAGTAAAGCCTTCTCCCGAATAACTAAGGTGACGCTCTATAAGACCCTCATCATCCCCGTCCTGCTATATGGTGCAGAAACATGGAACCTATCAACCACGGATGAGAGCTCCCTAGGGCGGTTCGAGAGAAAAGTTCTACGGAAGACCTATGGTCCTGTCTGCATAAAAGGTGAATGGAGCAGAAGATTTAACCACGAACTGTACGGGCTGTACAGCGACACTGAACTAGCTAAAAGAGTGAAGGTCCAAAGACTCAGATGGCTTGGTCACGTTGAGAGGATGGACACCAATACTCCGACCCGTAAAGTCTTCGAATCCACCCCAGATGGACGGCGCAGTAGAGGAAGTCTAAGGCTCAGGTAGCGCGCGCAAGTTGAAGATGACCAACTCGGCGTGTGAAACTGAAGACAGCTAGCTAGGGACCGAGCTGGCTGGAGAGGTTTGTTGGTTGAGGCCCAAGTCCAACCCGGACTGTAGCGCCACCTTAAGTAAGTAACTAATAAAGCTTTGGATGTACATAGGTATATGGTGTACACAGATTAATGTCGTTTTCCATTGGTCGTGCAGAAGCATTCGGCAGGGTCCAGAAGTCTTCTGAAACCATTCCATTGGACTGACTTTGACAGACGGAATGCTACTGAGAAGGGCAGAACTCTTCTGTTTTGAAAACAGAACTGTCCGAAGAATGACACATACATCATAACCCGTTCCATTGGAGGTAGAAGAAACGTCAAAAAAAGACCAATGGAAAACGACATAAGTGAGAAAAATTTCTTTAATTGCATCAGGAAACTCAAACATCTTGCGACTTTTCAAGAGAGGTGCTTAGTGATGCATACAACGGGTTTCGCAGTGTTCAGTTGAATGCTTTGCCAGATGAAGAAAAAAATGAAAATTGTATAGAATTTTGAACACATGCAGATTTTTCAAAATATTTTGTTGTCCAATTTAATCATATCAACATGTTCCTCCGCGTGTCATCCATAAAAAACAGGCATCCCAAACCTTAAAAAAAACTGTTCATTAAAGTTGATCAAGCAAACAGTTGAAAACATGTCAAAAACTGTATTTTCCCAAGCTCACTCCGCTAACAAATTAAGAACCAGCGTTTGAAATTTAAAAAAGTTTGTCTCATGATTCAACAACTCACCTGACTTGACGATGACTCCTTGTTGAAAAGCTGTTTCTATCTCTGCACAAATTAATGGCAAAATAGTTTTATTCCAATTAGAACTTGAGAGGAAAGGAATTCACAACACAAATTGTTCCCTCCTTGTCTTTTCGCACAGATCGTTTGAGGTTTTTTTTTTGTTTTTTTATTTTTTTTATTTTATTTTTTTGTCTCTGCCCGCACTTTAATTAAAGCGAAAAAATGAAAAGAAATAAAATTCACGATTGATTTCCCTTGAAATTGTTTTGGTCACCTGCAAAATAGAATATATTAGAAATTGAATTAGAAGTCTAAGGAAATTTCAAAACATATTTCTCAATAATTTTGATACACAGTTTTTCAAGGTTTTCCCCGATACTTCCAAAAAAGAGATTGATTTGACAAAACGCTAGTTTTTGCTTTTTTCAATAAAATTGTATTTGTTTTATTGAAAAAACAACAATTTATTGGGTCCACCAAAAAAAAAAAAAAAAAACAATAATTGCTAACGGGGGGATGGGGGAACGAATAAAATGGCCGCCACAATGGTGTCTCGTAGCCGTAGTCATCGTCTTCGTTCAGTCTCAGTCTCAGTGCAAATTGCATTTTGTCGTTTTCGTTTGGATAAAGGGTCTATAGCTTGCCTCATTCCATTCCCCAAGTTAAAGTGAAATCCAAGACTTCATTGTCGCACCACTGTACGAATAGATATAATATGGCGAGCAATGCGCTGAACTTTAATTGCAATATTTAACCAAGTAAGCGTGGAAAAAGTTTTGATATTCGATGGATAACAATTGAGAAAATGTTTAAATTGATTTTTTACTTACAATAATTGGAAATGAACAATTGAAATCAATCAAAATGTAGATTTTTTCCGAAATTACTATGACACAGCATAACCGAACTTCACCACTCACTTTTTTGTGATTTACGATTTTCGAATTTACCGTAACGTCGAATTAGATCGTAGGTTGTATTTTTTTGTTGTGTTAATTGGCGATGTTTTTTCTTCTTTTGGTTTGACATGCAAAATGGAGATGCTTGCTGTCAAGGTTCTAGTTATCGATAACATGCATAGTTTAATCATGCGATTGCACTTGAATGGTTTAATTATGGAGTTCTGCCTTTATATTACGCTTCCACCTCATGACGAAATTAAGCGAAGTTAGTTGATTTTGGTCTCGACTTATATCAGATTTGGGGTAGATAAAAATGGAGTATTATACCCTGAATCTGGGGAGAGATGAGATTTTTTCTTTTTTCGCTAAATGTTGGAGATGTTTACTTATGCCCATTTTCTTGACTCCCCATTAAACTTTAGGTTAACTAATCTGCCATTAAATTTAATCAACTCATTTAAAGCTGCAATTAAAATTTGATTTTCTTCACGTTTAATCACTCAATTTAACAAGGCATTAATACTTAATCTCCAATTAAGAAATGCTTCCAGTATTCCAAATAAATTTCCAATATTTCCATTCTAATGTCAATAAATTATATTTATTTCAATTTCTGAGTTTATTTCAAAAAGGAAAAAAATGGAGGAACTAAAACGTCTGAAACTAGCACCTATTCGATCAATGAACGAAAGTACCTCACTATAGCTTGCTAAAAGGATTCCTC
This sequence comes from Sphaerophoria taeniata, assembly GCA_943590905.1. NCBI lineage: Eukaryota > Metazoa > Arthropoda > Insecta > Diptera > Syrphidae > Sphaerophoria > Sphaerophoria taeniata. The sequence continues at coordinate 271,177,374 of OX016540.1, forward strand.
TCTTCAAACTTTATGCATGATCTCTGGGATACAATAAGACAATAAGACACGCCAAATGGAGGCTAAACGTCGATTCTTCGACGTTGGTATTAATCCATGGCGAAGAACTCTCGACCAGCATGATTAAGAGTATATTCCTAAAGCTGTGCGTCCAGGGGGACCGAAGAGCAAGCCTAGGTTCAAGAAGACCTACTATCCATAAGTTGTTTTGTTTTACAATTAGATGAAAAAATAAATATAAAAAGAAACTAGTCTCCAATATTTCCATTCTAATGTCATTTTTGCTGTTACAACATGTGTCTTCAAAAAGACCATTAACAATAAGCTGCTGCGCCAACAGTCAGTTGATAAAGTGTGAAGGGAAACCATTCAAATTTACTCGTTATGTTTATTAGCATAAAACTTACTTCTGCAATAGAACTTGCTTATGAAAGCTATACGGCATGCCAATAAGATTTCAAAGGTCATTATAACTTTCTTATGCAAGATTTCCTTGTGCAGGTATAGCAAACATCCTCGATTGCATTGGTTTTACCTACTGTAGTAAGATGAACATATGGAATCAACGGTTGCGTCTACAGTTTCAGTCAGGAACTTAGTGAACGCCTTATAGGGCTAGGGAAGGAGCGGTTTCACCGGCTCCCTGTCTTTGGAGTTAAACTAAGGACCTGTCCTCCAGGTTGGGGGTCGTGCGTCGTGGTGACTGCCCGGCAACATAAAGAAGAGATTGTTTTGATATACGAAATCGATAAATAAAATCTTCATCATCCCATTTATTTAAATCAATGCGCTCCTGCATTTTATATTGACGCCTTTCCACATCGGAATCAGAAGACCAATTATCCCAAATATGATCCATCATAACATAAGAGCCGTATTGTAGTTTGATAGTAATTAAAAAAAAAAAAAAAACAGAAATTTCAGGGGCTCTACAAACATAACAGCAAAATGTCAGAAAACAAACTAAAGTTCTGTGAAGAAATTGGATTCCAATGCTAATACTGACATTGAAGGCGCTAATGGGACCCTTGAGGTCAATTAACTAATGATTCAGTTAACTTTAATTGACAGGTCTTAAAAAGTAACATTAAAGCTAACTTGGAGTGAAGAAAACGAAATCTGGAAAAATTATGGAATTAATCAGCCATTAAACTTAATGGAGAGTCAAGAAAATGGGCATTAATCTACAACGCAAAATTTCGTAATTTAGGTAGATGGAAACCTTGTATTATTTGAGATCAAAAAAATTCTCGAGTTGTAGGAAGAGAGAACATTTGTTAAATTAGAGTAGCTGCAATATTGCTGTTGTTGATTATAATTAATTTTGTTCATTAGAATTTATAACGTCGACGACGAACAAAATCCCACGGAGACTTTTATCGGACAAAAGTCTGTTCAACTTCTCGCGTACGCCGATGATATAATGGGAAAAACACAGCGTGATGTCAATGGCGCCTTTGCGAGAGTTGAGGCAGAAGCGACAAAAATGGGTTTAGCGGTAAATGAGGGAAAAACCAAAAGTATGCTTTCTTCGAGGAAGGGCACCCAACACCGACGCACGGCTCGGACAGAACGTTACAATAGACGCATACAACTTCAAGGTAGTGGAGGAGTTTGTCTACCTAGGCTCCGCTATTAACACGGGTAATAACACCAGCGCCGAGATCAGACGAAGAATAACTCTTGCTAATCGAACTTTACAAGTTGTACAACGACATGGACCTAACCAGAAGGGTGAAGGTCCAGAGACTCAGATGGCTCGGTCATTTAGACCGGATGGACACCAATGCTCCGGCCCGGAAAGCCTTCGACACTATTCCCGAGGGACGCAGAAATAGAGGAAGACCGCGACTCAGGTGGCGCACACAAGTGGAAGAGAACCTCGTTCAGCTTGGAGTGCAAAGCTTGCTAGGGACCGATGATTGAGGCCCGCGAGATGACAATCGATTGTAGTGCCATCTTGAGATCTGGCGCAGTACCAAACTATGAAAAAAATAGCTTTTGCGCCAGATCTCAAGATGGCACTACACTCGATTGTCATCTCGCGGGTACTAGCTAATAGAAATACAATGAAAAAGCCATTCTAAATGTCAAAAAGGAATAACTTTTACTCGTCTCCCGCCGAATTGTTCCCCGTAAATTTCCTTAAATGGCTTCTGTCAGCTTTTGACTCTCGTTGCATATGTCAAATATTGCCAAACAGTTTTTTCGAACATTCAGAATTTTTGTTACCACTTTCGAAGGGACTTCAGAATAAGTGGCTTCTCTGTGAGTTCTGCTCTTTGGCAGTACTAAGAAAGTAAATAAAGTAGCGGAAGAGCACTAGAAGCGCCAAGGCTAAATAGCTTTCACTCATCAACAATTCTCTGAGTACGTGTGAAGAATTTAGGTGACCTATAAGTTAACGCCAATCCCGAACAGCAAAGTTGAGAAGCACTGTTTTCATGACAGATTGAAGGCTGTTTCACAACAGAGCGGGCAGTCGTTCGTGCGTTGCAAGCTTTATGTAAGCGTCAGGCAGTTTTGACAGTACAACGCAGGTGCTTTCAACTTCAGCTCACAATAACGCGTTCATTCTTGCAAGTGACAATAGGGTGACGTGGTCATCGATGCACCACCCTATTTTCAAATGACCATAACTTTTTCCAATGAACTCTTTTTGTTATGTATTTTTGTATTTCATTCTTTAGATATGTTATGAATATACGTACGAACTTATATTTTCGATATGATCTGAATTCTTTGTGTAATAAGTACTTTTTCCCAAAAAACCAAATGGTGCATGGTGCACCATGGTATGTACTGAATGCACCAGTCGTATGTACACGATGCACCACAAATTTATTTAAACAATTAAAACAATTTTTTAACGTCATAGACAGATTTATTTATTCAAACAAAAATATACGAGAACTTAAATATAAAAAAAATCGATCAAAAGACCATATCACTTAAGGGAACTATAAAATAAAAATAAATAGAGGAACTCCACTAAAGCAAAGTTATTAAAGGATTTAAGTTCATCAAATGGACGGTCAAGAAGTTTAGAATTCAAAGCAACTGATGAATTTGCGGTATCTTCTTGATCCGATAGATTTTAGTTGCTGCAGTCGTTGCTTTATTTCATCTGTGTCTTTTTACACAGTAAACCACGGTGCATTCAGCACCATTCTTATGTGGTGCATTGTGCACCACCCTGACATTAAAAAAAAAATTGAAATAGTTAATAACAAAAGGAACAAAACTATTCACTCCTTATTTTAAAACTAGCCGACCCTGCGAACTTCGTCTCGCCACCCTTCAGAGCAACTCATAAATAATTGTTACTAACACAGGTATTGTAAAAATGCAATTTACTTGAATCCAATTAACATAGAAAATTACATATCTGAGTTTTTCCAAGCTTTAAAACTAACTTTCTACTCTCATTTAAGCATGCAGAAATATCAAATTTCGTTGAAAAATTTAACAAATTCTGGTTTTTCTGGTGTGTTTTGACTATAACACAAAAATCAGCACTAAATGCAGTTTTCGATTGCCCCCCTTATTTAGTGATTTCCAGTAAGTTTGTCCCAAAAATTTGTTTTTACCAAGCCTATACCTACAGCGAAAATTTACATAAATGCATTGAGGATTGAGCGGATTAAGAGTCTCTACCCGACATACAAACACACCAACGCACTTTAAATTCTATGCAAATGCTTGATATTAGGTGTTGAAGTTCTTTGTGCTCTGGTAGAGTTTTCCGACTTACCTATCCAAGATTTTCCAGTTTTCCATTTAAAACCAATGGACCTACAACTACATGCAATTTTCTCTTTGAAAACCAATATTAATAATGCGAAATTTTCATGGACAGGGATTGGAAACTAAAATCCATGCTTTTTTTTGAATATCGATGTTCAAATTTTCTTTTGTATAAAATGTCGTGCCCAAGGATTTGCGTGTAAACATTGCTTGGTGCAAAAGCTAAAGTAGGAGTTCAGCCTTAAATATACAATAGAAGAATGAATGAAATGAAACGAAATGAAATGAAATTAAGAATAGAGAGACGTTTCAAAAAATGTAGATTTGTTTGTTCCCTTAACCGGACATCTTCCATAACCGGACAAATTTCTCAGTACCGTCAGTGTCCGGTTATGAGAGAGTTCACTGTACTTACCTATGTATAAATCCCCGTTAGCATTGCAAAGCGAACCTGTCATGTACAATTGAATGACAAAAAAATGTCAAGTATAAATTTTTTGTTTGTACAAATGAATAACAAAAATGTCAATCATACATTTTTTTTTTCGATAAAAAAAAATATTTGACGAAAATATTTGAAATAATTTTCATAAAAAATTGAGTATTCGTATATTGATATATTTATCTGAAGTGAAAAAAGCATTATTTCTTAACATTTGAACCATTTGTGATTGGAACAACATAGTTTTTTTTTTGTTATAAACCTGCTTAAGTTATTTCTCTTTAGTTTAAACCAAAAATTTAGAAAATCGGTCAACCGGTTGTCAATTTGAAAAGATAACATAAATTTAACGAATTAGTCTTTTATATATATAGATGTTAACAAATGTTCAAAAAACTGTTTAATTGATTTGTTATAAAGAAACTCTTTAATTTCACTCTGATGTTAAAAAAATAAGCTAACCTTATTTTTTCACTTTATCACTGTAAATTTATAAAACACTCCGCACAAGTGAGCCACCAAAGAGAAACACTTTCAAACTTAAGTCTATCGGAGTTTCTGAAAGTAACGGTTACATTTGACAGAGGTATTCACTAATCCAGCGTCCGGTTTGGCGTGTATAGCCGTGGTGCACTGGTGTATTGATGACCACGTCACCCTAGATTATTTTATCAGCGATTTTATTAAACATTAGTTTTCTTAGGCCGTGTGCGAATTGGATGAATTGTGGTTAAAAAATAAAAATGGATGAATTTTTAACCACTACTGTCATATTTTAACCTGCTCAGCAGCTAGTCAAATAATTTTATTCAATGCGAAGTGTCAAAATTTAACCAAACGTCAAGTTTTAACCCATTTTTAACTTAATTCGCACACGGCCTTATTTACATAAAAGTTTCCTTTATTTATTAGGTCACCTAGCTCGGATTTTGGTTTCTTCCTTTCCTCCAACGATTGTTTTTTTTTCCAATATTTTGTTATAATAAAAATCTCTTTAATGGAAAACATAAATTTGTCCTTTTTTATATTTGGTATTTGGTTCATCTTGCTTTTATTTTAACGAACAAGGATTCCCCAGAACCTTAGCGCTTTTTACATCAACCCTTTCCATTTCCGCTATCAATTTGATTATAGGTTTTGGCAAAACATCAGTGGATCTAGAGACAAATCTGGAAAAAAGAGATCTTTGGGTTACATTTAAATATTGTTTCTTGTTAACTTTTTTTTACATTGTTCCATTTAGAGATTTGCATATTTTAAGAGCCTAAGCACTCTTTAAATTCCATTTCCCTATCCCATCCTGTTAGGTGTATGGCTTTAAAGAAATTCCTTAATTTCTCCGTGCAGACTGCAGATATTTGTCTGAAAACCTTTTACACCGCTCCTCTTTTGGCTTGTTGTTTTGTTAGCCAAAGGTTATAAACTCCCAGGAGCATTATCTTCAATGAAAAACATTTCAATTTAACATTTAAGAGGAAAAGAAAAGAACTTACCCAAGAGATTGTAATTTTTTTAGCTTCGCTTTGTTGCTTTGTGATATGTGTGGCTTGCGTATTGCGTTTATTCATTTTTCATTTATTGTTTTTCAAACGATTGCTTGGTTAATTTTTCAAAAGTTCAAATTAAAATTTCTGTTTTTTTTGGGAAAAATATGGATGTATTATTAAGTTTGATCAAAATTAATTTGAATTGAATGACTATGATAGATTGATAGATGACAGAGTCAGAAAAAAATAAACAAACATCAAAAAGAGGAACAATTTAGGAATGTAACTGTATTGCTCACACAGAAAATTCAGTTCACTTCGTGAGCATCTTCCCCCTTCACGTTTCGTTTCTCTTGCCTACAAACTCACTCGTTAGGGCATTGAAAAATCCCTGTATAGCCAGGCACTTAGGGCCAGTTTGTTCAAGCTTGATCATATTTAATCAAGGATTATTCCAGTTGAAACTGACTGATAGACTGGAAAATGGAACGATTTGTAGAAAAACCATGATTAGTTAATCGAGGTGAAAAAAAAGTGAACAAACGCTCTTTGATAATCACTGATTCTTAATCCTTAATTAAGGGCAATCTGTGGTAATCAAATTGAAGATTTAACCCTCAAGCTTGATCATCTTTAATCAAGGATTATTCCAGTTGATAATCTTAGAATTCGTTTGTTCACAAAAATTGTAATTAAGAAATCTATGATTTGGGCAGTTAATCTGTGATTTCGTTAATCATCCAATTTTGCTCGATTAGGACCATTTAATCAAGGATATACTATAGTTCAGTTTGTTCATACTTGATTTACGCGCTGACATGATATTTGAACTCCTTCAATTACTTGATAACTCAAATTTATCATCTTTTGAAAACTTTCCAAATGAACCACTCGTCCAGAGAGCACAGTTTTTCAAAACCCAGAATTTTTCAGAAGAAACCTTCTTAAATTTTTGTGTCAAGGGTTTTCCCTTTGATTACTAGCAGCTAAAGAGGAGGTATTAAGGCTAACTGAACACAGCTATAAGGAGATACATATTAGTAGACAGATCTTTTTTACGGATAAAAAATTATTTTATTAAACAAAATTACAAAAATAAACTTAAACAAAACTATTCCAAATGAACACCTTCCCGCACCAAAATACTTATTTTCCTGTGCGGTCCCTATCGGTACTTGCTCTTTCCCTATTAAGCAATAACTCGATGGCAGGGAATGAAATAAGCAATTTCATTGCTTGCAATAGCATTTTCCACAGGTCAGGAAGCTTTCAGTTTATTCATTGCAACAGCAACATCCTCCTTACTCCATGTCTCTTTTCGGAATATTACATAGCTTTTGCCACACTTGAGCCTGGAAATCGGGTCCTTGCAGCATGAGACGAAAGATCGTCTGTGAATTGGTTTCGATGAAAATATTGTTCACCACGTCAGATGCTTCATGATTTGTGTCCTCTTGCATATTGGCTTCGGGGAATCTCTTGAATAGCTCTTGAATATGGGTATTGCTTTCTTTGTCCACGAAATGAAGATGGCAAATGGCATCGTTTGAAAAGGCTACGAAACATTTGCCAAATCGGGAATCCGCATAGCCATATTTTATGTTGTAGTGGGATTTTTCTGATGCGATTTCGAAGGAAAATATTTTAAATTCCAGTAAAACCAATTTAACTGGTTCAAACTTCTTCTGACTTCTTTCACATTATTATTCTTTAAAAATGTAATTAAAATATATTCATTTACTCACTATGAAATAAGCATAACGATTGACAGCAAAATGAAATAAGAAACTTAATCCTTGATAAAGTTTTGACAGCGAAACTGACTGATAGACTGGAAAATGGAACGATTTGTAGAAAAACCATGATTTGTTAATCAAGGTGAAAAAAGTGAACAAACGCTCTTTGATTATCATAGATTCTTAATTATGAATTAAGGGGAATCCGTGATCATCAAATTGAAGATTTAACCCACTCTCAACGAACTGGCCCTTAGTGTTTTTGTTATCATCAAAAATGTTTAAAAAAAAAAATTGAAGAAAATATCAAATATTCTTTTGATAACATCAATAGTCTATAAAATATATTCTGCCCCCCGGAAATGAAATGAGAGATAAGCTCAATGACTATTTTAACAGTCATAAGATATTATAGTATTCAAAACCCCCTACTTGAAAAATGTATTAATTTAAAATCCGAAATATAAAAAAAAACCTGCCTAAATAAAGGCACAAACTTTACTGTTCAATTTCATTAACATTCAATAGTCCGTTTAATTGAGAAGGCATCTATTTTGTAGATAATCGGAAATGATTACTTCGGAAAAGGCTGGCATAATAACTCCCGCTCGGACACTAAATTTATTAGTTTTTCTTCAAACATTATTTCTGGGAAAAAAAATTATTTGTTTTCTCCTCAGACGCGAACAAATTTTTGATGAAGCTCAAGACGCGAATGAAAAATAGAACACAATTCTATTTAGGATTACGCTCAAGCTTGCGTTACGTGCCGCGAGAGCGTTCAACGCTCTATTTTGTATGGAAGCATCTACTCACATGTATTCTATATGAAATGTCAACGCGAGACAAGTGCCAACGTTCTATTGTGAAACAGCCTTGATGTCTTTAGAAGGGTTGTCAGTTCCTTGAAGGACGCAGTATCTGTCAAAGATGAAATAAAAACTGTATGGGCACGAACCCACGCGTTCTGCGTAATAGCCAACGCACATAACCCCTACGCCAAAAGGGCATTACAATGACATAATATTTGAGGCTATCCACTTCGCTTCCACAGCCGGCAGTCTAAAGCCGAATCGGTTGGGGTTCGAGGTTGAGAAACGGATGCATTGTGCCTGCCACACGCAATCTACATGATCTATTTTTCTGGACCATTTGCTGTAGTTACGTAACCAATCTAAAAATTAATAGCAAAATGGGTAAATTAGCCTCGAAACTGATCGTAGAGCTTGTTCACTACAACAGTGATCTGTTCCTGCAATTTAATTATTAGTATTCATGCAACTCCAATGCACTCTAACAACTGTAGGAAGATGAGCTGCCGTTGTTCTCCAACAACGTCCTAGCAAGATAACTTTAATCTCTTGGCAACATAATCAGCAAATAACCGAAGCTTGCAAACACAGGAATTGACCATAATATACAGAAGGTGGAAGGAACACTATACACTACCCACGAAAAAGGAACGCTTGACTATAATAATCAGTACAGAGGTGCGTTTTTGCGCTGACTATAATCAACTATAATCAACAATGGTTGACTATTTCTCGTTTTTGCACGCCAATAGTTACGATTCGTAATCACAATTGTCGTTTTTGCGGTCTGTGTTGATGTGTCAAATCGTAACTATCTCTAACTATTTTCAATCCATCTCAGGAGGTGAGTTGAAAGTGGTTGGTGTGTCAAAGTGTGACACAAAAACTATAGTCAACTATCGTCAGCGCAAAAACGCACCTCAGAGGTGTACAACAGGTAAAGCTGTAAAAGCAGTATGTACTCTGAAGTCCTCAATACAAATGCAAGCTGATTAATAAATCTCAATATTAATTTTGAAACCAACTTCACTTCGTGGATTTTAGGTATAGAAAAAGTTCCTAATGCATTCAATTCCTTAAAAAAAGTTGATTTTCCATCGATAATTGTTATCGTTATATCGATAACAAACAATCATAGAATAGAACTGCACAATGTAAACGCAGTAGAACATGAAATCAAAAGTAGCTTCAAGCTGCAAGCCAATAAACAAAACTGTCAAAAATATCTGTCAACGACGACATTACCAAAATATTTGTGAAATCAAATTCTTCACACTTCCTCAAATCATCCAAATAAAATGCCTCCCAAAAGTAAAGCAGTTAATAAATCTGGCGAAATTGGTAACCAAAATTCCAAGAGCTTAAATCTTCACCTAATCCTTACAATCTCCCTTTCAGATGTCGTCCAATACTTCCTCAATCTCGTGGAAAAGGACAAGGATCTCAACTCCGGCATTGCAGCTATCAAAACCCTACTCATGATTTTGGAAAAGAAACAATGTTCGTCTCAGGATAACTCCAGAAAATTGACTAGAATACGAATACAAAATAATTAAAACAATCTCTCTTTCCTGCAGTTGAAACAATTCACATCCTACATCAAACCATGCGAAATGCCGTCGATGCAATGCGACGAACTGATATCTCAATTGCTGCCATCGTCTCTGGAGGCGAATTATTCTGTCGATTCATCACGCTAAGTCTGGATGATAAGCATATGGAAGAGTGTCGACAGATTATGTTGCATCGTGGCAAGATCTTCCTGGCGAAGTTGGAACAATCTCGAACGATTATCGCTCGTCAGGCAGCGCTCTTCGTCACCGATGGTAGTCGAATTCTCACACATTCCCGATCGAGGGTTGTACTGCAAGCTCTAATCACTGCCGCCAAGTCGAATAAACAGTTTCATGTCTATGTGACTCATGGAGGTCCAGATAATTCTGGGTAAGTCAGTGAGTTCTGGAGAATAGTCAAGAGGTTAAGCAAATCCAATTCCAGATCGCAAATGTGTCGTGATCTCGAAAAAGCGGGAATAGAAACCACACTGATTCTTGACTCTGCGATTGGCTATGTTATGGAAAGCGTCGATATTGTGATGGTCGGGGCTGAGGGAGTTGTCGAAAGTGGTGGAATTATCAATCGAGTTGGAAGTTTCACGATGGGACTATGCGCGAGAGAAATGAAGAAACCCTTTTATGTGCTAGCGGAGAGTTTCAAGTTCACCCGACTCTATCCACTGAACCAGCGAGATCTCCCAGATGAATACAAGGTTTGTAATTTGCCTTGAATCTGAGGACTTCGAGTTTTAATGCCGTTTTATTTTCAGTACCGTGCCAGAGACCTGCAGGACGTTTCCAAGAGCCACCCACTTGTCGATTACACCCCGCCAGCTTACATCACGCTCCTCTTTACCGATTTGGGTATACTGACGCCATCGGCTGTGAGTGACGAGCTGATCAAATTGTACATGTAAACGAACAACCAAAATTGTGAATGAATTTGGCAATAAACTAGGCAACCGATTTTGTTAACGGAAGTTTAATTGTTTTCTGCCGAACGTATCCAGTTCTGTACAAAAAAGTGGAACCAACAAGCGCTTTTGAAATAAGAACACGAAAAATTTGATTTTTAAAACATTTGAGGTTATAACTTTTATTTCTTTTCAATCACTTAGAAGCTAAAACAAACATTGTTTTGAGTACAAATAACTTAACTAAAACTAAAGCTAAAGCTAACAACAAACAGTCTACAAATGCGAGATCATAGTCTAAAAGCGTAGTTCTGTTTAGTCTACTTCTTCAACTGTTGGGCCATTGCCGTGTTGGCCATTTGCGCGCTGTTGTTGCTGATACTGAGCTCCACATCCGGCTCCGGCACCACCAGTGTGAATCTTTGTCATAATCGGACTGCAAATCTTGGTGGTCTCCTCCATTTTGTAGTCGTACTCCTCCTTCTCTGCGGTGGTGTTGTTGTCCAACCACTTGATCATGTCGTTGCAACAATCCAGAGCTCTGCTCTTGTCCGATTCGTCCAACTTGCTGCCAGCTTGTTCGACTGCTTGCTTCACGTTGAAGACGTACGCTTCCAGACTGTTGCGGGAAGCGATGCGTTGACGGTGTTTCTCGTCCTCCTCCTGGTACTGCTCGGCCTCGGACACCATCCTGTCGATTTCAGCCTGCGACAAACGACCCTTGTCGTTCTTGATGGTGATGTTCTTGGCTGCTCCGGAACCCATCTCCTTGGCAGCGACATTCAGAATTCCATTGGCATCCAAGTCGAAGGTAACATCGATTTTGGGCACACCACGAGGTGCTGGTGGAATGCCAGTCAGATTGAAAGTACCCAGGAGATTGTTGTCTTTGGTCAGTGCTCTCTCTCCCTCGAACACTTGAATGGCGACTGCTGGCTGGTTATCGGCATAAGTCGTGAACGTCTTCGATTGCTTGCAGGGGATTCTCGAATTCCGTTCGATGAGTTTGGTCATCACGCCTCCGGCTGTCTCGATGCCAAGTGACAGAGGAGCCACATCGACCAATAGGACATCTTGAATCTGGCTGCTCTTGTCGCCACTCAAGATTGCCGCCTGGATAGCTGCTCCATAGGCAACAGCTTCGTCGGGGTTGATAGACAGATTGAGCGTCTTTCCATTGAAGAAGTTCTGTAGTAGACTCTGGACCTTTGGAATCCTAGTAGATCCTCCGACCAAGACGATGTCGTGGATTTGACCTTTGTCCATTTTGGCATCCTTCAAGGCTTTTTCAACGGGATCCAGAGTCGAACGGAACAAGTCGGAGCACATTTCTTCGAAACGAGCTCGACTGATCTTAGTGTAGAAGTCAATTCCTTCGTAGAGAGCATCGATTTCCAGAGTTGCTTCGGTGCTGGATGACAGAGTTCGCTTGGCGCGTTCAGCTGCTGTCCTCAATCGTCGCAGAGCGCGTGGATTCGACTTCAGATCCTTCTTGTGCTTGCGTTTGAACTCTTCGGCGAAGTGATTCACTAGACGATTGTCGAAGTCCTCCCCTCCCAAATGAGTATCTCCAGCTGTGGACCTCACTTCGAAGAGCGACCCTTGGTCGATTGTTAGAATGGATACGTCGAAGGTTCCACCTCCCAAATCGAATATCAGGACATTTCGTTCACCAGACAGATTCTTGTCCAAACCATAGGCCAGTGCCGCTGCTGTTGGTTCGTTGATGATTCGGATGACGTTTATTCCAGCAATGGCTCCAGCGTCCTTGGTGGCTTGGCGCTGAGAATCATTGAAATACGCTGGAACTGTGATCACTGCATCTCGGATGGTCTTTCCCAAATATGCTTCGGCCGTCTCCTTCATCTTGGTCAAAACCATTGAGCTGATTTCCTCGGGAGCGAATGACTTTTGTTCGCCCTTGAATTCGACACTGATCTTTGGCTTGCCATTGTCGTTGAACACTTTGAATGGCCAGTGCTTCATGTCATCCTGAATCTTCTGGTCATCAAACTTTCGTCCAATCAATCTCTTCGCATCGAATACTGTGTTCTTGGGATTCATAGCAACCTGGTTTTTGGCAGCGTCACCGATGAGACGTTCCGAATCTGTGAACGCCACATAGCTGGGTGTGGTTCGGTTGCCTTGGTCGTTGGCGATGATTTCGACCTTGCCGTGTTGGAAGACTCCAACGCAGGAGTAGGTAGTTCCCAAATCAATACCAATTGCTGACATCTTTTGAATTCTTATTCACTGTTTTCTTGACAATAATTTAAACTGGTTTTACTTCTTCTTAAATGCGACGTTTTACACAATTAATGCACTTTTAACTTTTTAATACTTTTCAAATACAACTTTCACAACGAAATGCAAAAATTACTTCTTATCTTATTTTTCTTTTTCACTTCTTAATACGACTTTGTTCAATTTAATACTGAAGCGAAGAGAACCGAGCTGGCTATTTATATGATTTTCAACGAAAAGAGAAAATTCTCGAATCGTTTTCTAGAGGTTTATAGAATATTGTAGAACTAAAAAAAGAGTATGAGTAATTCTTGTTTATTCGTTTACTCTATATGGAAAAATTATTGAGAAAAGTAACATAAGGAAAAGGTGATAATGGCGTTCACATTAGGGGAAATTTAAGAGAAGAAAATGAAAAAGACAAATCGTAAGCAAAAACAAAGAAACGAGAAAGAAAATTAATAGTAGCTCTCTTATCTTGCTCAGGTCAGTTATGTTTATGTAAGAGCAAAACATAAACAAACAAAAATCACACACAAGCATACAGCGTTACCGTCATTTCTTATTTCTATATTTAGAAAAAAACGTTCTAGGTTTTTTCATTAAAATTATATTTAGAAAATTTTGATAAAAAACCCTGATGCTGGAGAGTGGGTTGTCAAAATAATACTGAGAAAAACATTTCGCTTCTATCAAGAATAATAATCAATCTGTTGAGAGTTGTATGCTTCACACGCGAATGATATCTTGCAAGATTTGGACAACGTTTTTCTTAGTTTTGTTGTAAATTATTGTCGTTGAAGCTTAACTCAAACTGAATCCATTTAATAAGATATCAGTGTTTATAGCACAATTAAATATTTTGAGTTCTTACAATAAAGAGATAAATGCAGAATAATAAAATAACGTTGAATTGTGTTGTATTATTATTTAGTTTTTGTTTCATTTTTTCTTTAAGAAAAGTAAGCAGGATTGTAGGTATTTATTTTTAAAGTGTTAAATCGGAAAAATCATGCATTTAAGGGTTAATCATCATCACCTTTTTATTAATTGAGTTATTTCTTCTGACTTAAGTGCTTGGCAACGCTGTTTATACGGTTATCAACGAAGAGAGGATATTCTGGATGGAATCGTTTTCTAGATATTTTTAGAATGTAATTAAATTATTGCCGATCAGCGTTGCCGATTTTATTTTTGAAATCGGGCCAATCTTGAAAGAAAATCGGGCCATTTTCGTGTTTTCAGGGCCACAAACAGAAATGAAGTAAATGCATTACAGCATCATTTTAAAATCATTTTGTACGCCAGTTTTAAGTATTTGTAATACAGTTCATTTGATAAATTCATCTGATGTTCAGGTTAGCACTCCATTTTTTAATTTTTTAGAAGAACTTAAGAATAAATTGTGTCTGTGTTTGCACTTCCTAGTACCTAATCACACGGACTTAAAAAGTTATGTTATAACCTATAAGAAACTTGGCGCTAGTTTAACCAGTGTTAATGTCAGATGACCAAGTGAGAAGTGAGATACTGCAGAAATGCAGACTTATAGGCCAGTTCCACCTTACAATATCTCACTGAGATTTCAATGTTACTTTGACTGAGGCAAAATCATTTCGAGGAACATAATTCCCAGTCCTCATTGAGAAAGCTTCGGTTACTTTACAAATAGTTGTGATTCATGTGCCAGTAACGTCAAATCGGCTGAGTGAGAAATCGAATCCAACATATTGCCCACATTCCGAAACCTAGTGACTACGTAGTGAACTCATTCTGATTGGTTGAAAACAGCTAATTAGCCAATCAGAACGAGTTGACTACGTAGTCACTAGGTTTCGGAATGTGGGCATTGTCATCTCATAGATCTCGGAAAAAAATTTCAGTTATCAGCTGAACAGTTATTAGTGAACAAAATAAATAAATTGAACTCGTCATCCTCACTAAAGAATTGAAATCTTAATGCATATGAACCAATGTTCTGTTTTTGGTTCCAGCACTTCAAGAGGGCCATTTTCAATATTTGCGGGCCACCGGGCCATTTCAACAAAATAGGGCCAAAATGGCCCGATCGGGCCACTTCGGCAACGCTGTTGCCGATGCCGCCAATTCAATTGGTGCAATGGTGCCGGGTGCCGGCTGCCGGCTCGGCTCGGCTTGCTTGTCGTTTGTGTTTGTGTTTGTGGAACTAAAAAAAGAGTATGAGTAATTCGTGCTTACTTTTGAATGAAAAATTATATGGAAAACGAACATAACATAAGGAAAAAGGATAATGCGTATTACACATTAGGGGAAATATAAGAGAAGAAAATGAATGTGACAAATCGGGAACAAAAAGAAAACGCTCTCTTGCCCTGCTTATTTTTTTTATGAAAGAGCAAATAATAATCAAAACAAAACAATAAGCGTAGGTATACAACGTTACCAATATTGCAATATATTGATTTTTGGAAAGAAAATATGTATGATTTTTGGAATGCTTTTATTAATATTATCTTAAGAAGATTTTGATCAAAATAATTCTGCTGCTTGTCGTATTACAATTTTCTCAAAGTAATGAATAAAACAAACTTTGCAAATAACTTTTCCACCTTCTCTGCAGCTGGCACTGACACCACAATAAATAACAATCGAAAAATAGGATAACTGAATTTCATCAAAATTATTGAACTATATCAAGCTGGCAACGCAAACAATAAGAAACAAATTAAGGTTGAGAATATAAAGAGAATTATCAGAAATTAGGCCAAAGAGAATAATCGTTAGAGCTCGTTTCGTCAGCTCGTCCTAAGATTATTGAATGATGAAAGAGAACAAAAATTTCTGTCAGGCAGGGCTCGGACATTCCGAGTCGGAGTCGTATATTTAAATTCAACCACACATTTACTTCCTTCGTACTACACAATTATGAATTATACCTACATGAACATTTACAAGGGGTATAACGTATAAGGTATAACTCAGAGACAAAAGGAGATCGGAAACTGACTTACGTTTTACCCTCCGGATACCGCAAATTTCATTTTACCGTTACACGTGTATGTGAATAAATGAGAAAAACCAGCAACAAAACTCAGGTGGTATGTCGAAGTTTACTGAGAGAGTATTGGTAAAAACACGCATACTCTTGCAGTAAACTTTGACCGCAGCTTGTAGACATTGTCATTTTGACAGCTTGGTTTCCCATCTCCCTTTTAACTCATCTGTGGTATAACTTTTCAAATCCAATATCTTCAACTTACTGAGGCAGTGTGCGAATTGAGCTAAAATTGTATTAAAGCTTGACGTTTGGTTATATTTTGACGCTTGCATGGTGAATAAAATGTGTTAAAATTTATGAATTTTTTTCGATACTTAGGCCGTGTGTGAATTGCGTTAAAATGTGTATTAAAACTTAACGTTTGGTTAAAACTTGACACTAGCGTGGTGAATAAAATGGGTTAAAATTTATCCTGCTGTGGAGCAGGATAAATGGGTTAAAATTTTGACGTGTATTTTTGTCTCATGAATGATAGAGAAGTTTGCTTCTGTTTTGTTGTTTTGTTCTGTTCCTCTCCGTTTTATTTAGTTCTTTGTTACTTGGGGTTTCCATTGAACATTTTCGATGACAGGACTATCGGCCTGTCATCAGATAATCCAATACAGCCAAATTAATAAGCACAGACTTGCGAAGGACTAACTCTTAGTCTGCAGACTATTAATAAAATAAAATTTCTCTTAAGTGACGTTTACCAACTAAGTCCACCTTGAAAGGTAGACTAGCAAAGGACTAAGCAAGAAATGTGTCAGATAAAAAAAAATTAATGTCAGTGTCAAGAAGCGCTTGAATTATTTGTGCTTGTGACCTGTCATGCATTATACAAAAAATAAATTAGGACACAATAACAAAAACTTCACTCTATCGTTTCCTCATTATTTATTTTCATCATTTGTATGATCCTAACTTGAAATCAACCAAATTATTCGCTTAATCTGTGGTCCTTGATTAATTAGGCCCTAAATTAATACATCAGAAGTCCTTGCATTAGTGTTAATAAAACATCGATTGTTGAGCTAAACGATAGTATCGATAGTTTTTGTTTTTTTAATCGATTAATCGATAATCAATCGATAGTATTAAAAAAAACACACAATAAGATTCAGTATAACGGCCTACAGGTCAAGAAAAAAATCAAACAAAACGTATTTCATCATTGTCAATGTTTTTTCCCTCTGTCTTCCATACAAAATACGACCATAAAGATAATATATTAGAGCAAGGAAGCTAGCCTAAAACGAGTTTCCTCAAATTATGAGAAAGAAGACATTAGGGAGTTCCTGTCTCTCTCTCTGAGCTTGTCGCTGATTGGCTGTAAAGTGGAATGGACAGAGAAAAAAAATAAAAGAAAGGCTCAAAATCAAAATTGTTGTTGTCTTACATAGGAGCTCAGAGAGAGAAAGGATTTTCCTAATAGCTTCTTTCTCACAATTTTCGGGGTCAACTCCACTTGTACCAAGTGCTACCGCTCCCGTGCTCTATTATATAAACTCTATGAATACGACAAGAGAAAGAGAATACGCACGTTGACATCAATTATGTAGTATAAAAATAAAAATAAACACATGAACATGTAACTCCCTCTGGATATTCAATAGGTAGGTCGTTACTCGTTGGCAGTAGCATCTAGAGTGCAAACCCAAGACAGAGATGATATAAGGTAAGGAGATGGGAAACAAAGCCGTCAAAATGACAATGCCTACAAGCGTTTTTACCAATACTATCACAGTAAGTCAGTTTCCGATCTTGTTACTTATTTAATCTTTTACCCAAGAGCTCATTTTAAGCACATCCATTGAATATGTAAACTATCGATTAAATTTCGAAACTATCGATACTCCCGATAGTTCAAAACAATCGGTTAATCGATTAAACTATCGATGTTTTATTAACACTACCTTGCATGAAGTAATGTTCCCTATTAAATTTGAAACTTTGCTTGTAAGGATTCGTTTGGTATGGATTCGCATAAGTCATTTTCAATGCTTTTTTTGCCGACATCATCGGTCCATTTCTTGCTGGCCTTGGTAGTGACGACAGCATTCCTCAGACAAGTGCTGGGCCCAAACGTTAACCAATGCGCGAAGACCAAATGACGTCTCGATGTAGCCCACAGCTCCAACAACGATCATTGGTGGAGTTTCCAAGATAATGACGGCTTCAACATCTTCCTTCTTGTTGATCTTGGATCCAGGACGGTCAGCTTCTCGAACAATGTGAGTCTTGTAGCCAACAAAGCATGTTAAATGCATGGGCTTTGAGACATCATCTTTGGGGAAAGCCTTAACCTTACCACGATGTCTAGCTGCACGCTTCTTCGGGTAGAAAGCCATGGAACCATGGTCAGGGGCCGAAAACTTACGATGAGACATAATTAAAATTATTACAACGCGTCCTATTCGCTCAGACGACAATGATAGAAATTTGAAAATATTTTTTAATTTTCAAATTGGCTGTCAAATATCAACAAAAATTAAAATTCCCAAAGGGGAATTTTTGGTAAACGTCACTTTACTATTCTGGGATCAAATTATTTTTATTAATGAGAAATTTTAGGCCATGGACTAACGCTTAGTCTATAGACCAGTTAGACTGTGGATTAAGAGTGGACTAGGTGTTTTTTATTAATATGGCTGATAGAGACCAACAATCCAACATCCAGTCCATGATCCGGTCATCGCAGTCTGGAGTTTTTGAGCGGATTAAAATCTTGTCATCAATTTGACGTTTGTGTTGTATGTAGTATTGAGCGTTCATTTTCCACAGACTTTTACTTGCTGATGGCAAGACATAATATGCCCAGTCAAAAAAACACTAGATTGCGGATGAGATTGCAGAAGAGAAGTTGGATTGGATTTTACTCTTGTGGAGCCTCAGGGTTATGACTATTTAAAAATTGCTTTGATATTTCAATAAAATAAATAAAATTCTATGAATTCATAATATTTTCAAATCGAAAAACGAAATCATTGTTTTTTCTTTTGAGAATTATAAAAGATGTCAGCTGTGAAAACATGTTTTGCAGTGTTACCAGATGGAAGGAACCAATCATCCAAAAAGGGAAATTTT
The DNA here is from genome assembly GCA_943590905.1 of Sphaerophoria taeniata. Taxonomy (NCBI): domain Eukaryota; kingdom Metazoa; phylum Arthropoda; class Insecta; order Diptera; family Syrphidae; genus Sphaerophoria; species Sphaerophoria taeniata. The sequence goes on from OX016540.1 coordinate 271,196,415, forward strand.
CGTTTGAAGATACTTTACTGTTGACTCCAATTATCAAATTACCACTGCAAAATCGAGAAAAATGAATATAGCAGAGTTTGTTTGTTATCTTAAGTGGCTTTTCATGAAATCTATTGCTTAAATTTTGGTTTTGTACACAAAATTATTTTACCTAGGTGGATAAAAACATTTTTTGTTGAGGGAAATTTCCTAGTTCTACGCAGAAATGTTGGTTAAAAATATCCCTTTTAACGCAATTCACACAGCAAATGGCTAAATTTGATCCCATTTTCAACCAAACGTCAAATTTTAACCAAACGTCAAGTTTTAATACACATTTTAACGCAATTCACACACGGCCTAAGTATCGAAAAAAATTCATAAGTTTAAACACATTTTATTCACCATGCTAGCGTCAAAATATAACCAAACGTCAAGTTTTAATACAATTTTAGCTCAATTCGCACACTGCCTCAGTAAGTTGAAGATATTGGATTTGAATAGTTATACCCCTTGTAAATGTTCATGTAGGTATAATTCATAATTGTGTAGCAGGTGGCCATGGTTCAGAGGATAGAGTAGTGGATTGCTAAGCCGAACGCTGCGGGTTCAAACCCCAGCTTCAGCAGCATTCTTTTTTCTACAAAAATCGCCAGCTTATCTGAGGCCACCTGTGCGATAGCATGAGACAATACAAATCTAAGTCGCCTCCTCTGAGCCACGTAGGTTTCTGTTATGTGTGCTTTCTTTCTGTGTGTCTATCTGTCTCTCTCTGTTGTATTAATGTATTATTCTGTCCCAGCCGATGGTCTCAGTCACCAGTGCTGCTATGTGTCTGTAGTTCGTTACATTTATGTGCGAAGTACTGTGAAATGTAATGTAATGTTATGTAATAATTGTGTAGTACGAAGGAAGTAAGTGTGTGGTTGAATTTAAATATACGACTCCGACTCGGAATGTCCGAGCCCTGCCTGACAGAAATTTTTGTTCTCTTTCATCATTCAACAATCTTAGGACGGGACGAGCTCTAACGATTATTCTCTTTGGCCTAATTTCTGATAATTCTCTTTATATTCTCAACCTTAATTTGTTTCTTATTCGTGTTTGCGTTGCCAGCTTGATATAGTTCAATAATTTTGATGAAATTCAGTTATCCTATTTTTCGATTGTTATTTATTGTGGTGTCAGTGCCAGCTGCAGAGAAGGTGGAAAAGTTATTTGCAAAGTTTGTTTTATTCATTACTTTGAGAAAATTGTAATACGACAAGCAGCAGAATTATTTTGATCAAAATCTTCTTAAGATAATATTAATAAAAGCATTCCAAAAATCATACATATTTTCTTTCCAAAAATCAATATATTGCAATATTGGTAACGTTGTATACCTACGCTTATTGTTTTGTTTTGATTATTATTTGCTCTTTCATAAAAAAAATAAGCAGGGCAAGAGAGCGTTTTCTTTTTGTTCCCGATTTGTCACATTCATTTTCTTCTCTTATATTTCCCCTAATGTGTAATACGCATTATCCTTTTTCCTTATGTTATGTTCGTTTTCCATATCATTTTTCATTCAAAAGTAAGCACGAATTACTCATACTCTTTTTTTAGTTCCACAAACACAAACACAAACGACAAGCAAAAGCCGAGCCGAGCCGGCAGCCGGCACCCGGCACCATTGCACCAATTGAATTGGCGGCATCGGCAATAATTTAATTACATTCTAAAAATATCTAGAAAACGATTCCAGAATATCCTCTCTTCGTTGATAACCGTATAAACAGCGTTGCCAAGCACTTAAGTCAGAAGAAATAATTCAATAAAAAGGTGATGATGATTAACCCTTAAATGCATGATTTTTCCGATTTAACACTTTAAAAATAAATACCTGCAATCCTGCTTACTTTTCTTAAAGAAAAAATGAAACAAAAACTAAATAATAATAAAACACAATTCAACGTTGTTTTATTATTCTGCATTTATCTCTTTATTGTAAGAACTCAAAATATTTAATTGTGCTATAAACACTGATATCTTATTAAATGGATTCAGTTTGAGTTAAGCTTCAACGACAATAATTTACAACAAAACTAAGAAAAACGTTGTCCAAATCTTGCAAGATATCATTCGCATGTGAAGCATTCAACTCTCAACAGATTGATTATTATTCTTGATAGAAGCGAAATGTTTTTCTCAGTATTATTTTGACAACCCACTCTCCAGCATCAGGGTTTTTTATCAAAATTTTCTAAATATAATTTTAATAAAAAAACCTAGAACGTTTTTTTCTAAATATAGAAATAAGAAATTACGGTAACGCTGTATGCTTGTGTGTGATTTTTGTTTGTTTATGTTTTGCTCTTACATAAACATAACTGACCTGAGCAAGATAAGAGAGCTACTATTATTTTTCTTTCTCGTTTCTTTGTTTTTGTTTACGATTTTTCTTTTTCATTTTCTTCTCTTAAATTTCTCCTAATGTGAACGCCATTATCATCTTTTCCTTATGTTACTTTTCTCAATAATTTTTCCATATAGAGTAAACGAATAAACAAGAATTACTCATACTCTTTTTTTTAGTTCTACAATATTCTATAAACCTCTAGAAAACGATTCGAGAATTTTCTCTTTTCGTTGAAAATCATATAAATAGCCAGCTCTGTTCTCTTCGCTTCAGTATTAAATTGAACAAAGTCGTATTAAGAAGTGAAAAAGAAAAACAAGATAAGAAGTAATTTTTGCATTTCGTTGTGAAAGTTGTATTTGAAAAGTATTAAAAAGTTAAAAGTGCATTAATTGTGTAAAACGTCGCATTTAAGAAGAAGTAAAACCAGTTTAAATTATTGTCAAGAAAACAGTGAATAAGAATTCAAAAGATGTCAGCAATTGGTATTGATTTGGGAACTACCTACTCCTGCGTTGGAGTCTTCCAACACGGCAAGGTCGAAATCATCGCCAACGACCAAGGCAACCGAACCACACCCAGCTATGTGGCGTTCACAGATTCGGAACGTCTCATCGGTGACGCTGCCAAAAACCAGGTTGCTATGAATCCCAAGAACACAGTATTCGATGCGAAGAGATTGATTGGACGAAAGTTTGATGACCAGAAGATTCAGGATGACATGAAGCACTGGCCATTCAAAGTGTTCAACGACAATGGCAAGCCAAAGATCAGTGTCGAATTCAAGGGCGAACAAAAGTCATTCGCTCCCGAGGAAATCAGCTCAATGGTTTTGACCAAGATGAAGGAGACGGCCGAAGCATATTTGGGAAAGACCATCCGAGATGCAGTGATCACAGTTCCAGCGTATTTCAATGATTCTCAGCGCCAAGCCACCAAGGACGCTGGAGCCATTGCTGGAATAAACGTCATCCGAATCATCAACGAACCAACAGCAGCGGCACTGGCCTATGGTTTGGACAAGAATCTGTCTGGTGAACGAAATGTCCTGATATTCGATTTGGGAGGTGGAACCTTCGACGTATCCATTCTAACAATCGACCAAGGGTCGCTCTTCGAAGTGAGGTCCACAGCTGGAGATACTCATTTGGGAGGGGAGGACTTCGACAATCGTCTAGTGAATCACTTCGCCGAAGAGTTCAAACGCAAGCACAAGAAGGATCTGAAGTCGAATCCACGCGCTCTGCGACGATTGAGGACAGCAGCTGAACGCGCCAAGCGAACTCTGTCATCCAGCACCGAAGCAACTCTGGAAATCGATGCTCTCTACGAAGGAATTGACTTCTACACTAAGATCAGTCGAGCCCGTTTCGAAGAGATGTGCTCCGACTTGTTCCGTTCGACTCTGGATCCCGTTGAGAAAGCCTTGAAGGATGCCAAAATGGACAAAGGTCAAATCCACGACATCGTCTTGGTCGGAGGATCTACTAGGATTCCAAAGGTCCAGAGTCTACTACAGAACTTCTTCAATGGAAAGACACTCAATCTGTCTATCAACCCCGACGAGGCCGTAGCCTATGGAGCAGCTATCCAGGCGGCAATCTTGAGTGGCGACAAGAGCAGCCAGATTCAAGATGTCCTATTGGTCGATGTGGCTCCTCTGTCCCTTGGCATCGAGACAGCCGGAGGCGTGATGACCAAACTCATCGAACGGAATTCGAGAATCCCCTGCAAGCAATCGAAGACGTTCACGACTTATGCCGATAACCAGCCAGCAGTCACCATTCAAGTGTTCGAGGGAGAGAGAGCACTCACCAAAGACAACAATCTCCTGGGTACTTTCAATCTGACTGGCATTCCACCAGCACCTCGTGGTGTGCCCAAGATCGATGTTACCTTCGACTTGGACGCCAATGGAATTCTGAATGTCGCTGCCAAGGAGATGGGTTCGGGAGCAGCCAAGAACATAACCATCAAGAATGACAAGGGTCGTCTGTCGCAGGCTGAAATCGACAGGATGGTGTCTGAGGCCGAGCAGTACCAGGAGGAGGACGAGAAACACCGTCAACGCATCGCTTCTCGCAACAGTCTGGAAGCGTACGTCTTCAACGTGAAGCAAGCAGTCGAACAAGCTGGCAGCAAGTTGGACGAGTCGGACAAGAGCAGAGCTCTGGATTGTTGCAACGACATGATCAAGTGGTTGGACAACAACACCACGGCAGAGAAGGAGGAGTACGACTACAAGATGGAGGAGACCACCAAGATTTGCAGTCCGATTATGACAAAGATTCACACTGGTGGTGCTGGAGCCGGATGTGGAGCTCAGTATCAGCAACAACAGCGCGCAAATGGCCAACACGGCAATGGCCCAACAGTTGAAGAAGTAGACTAAACGGAACTACGCTTTTAGACTATGATCTCGCTTTTGTAGACTGTTTGTTAGCTTTAGCTTTAGTTTTAGTTATGTTATTTATACCAAAAAGAATGTTTGTTTTAGCTTCTAAGTGATGGAAAAAAAATAAAATAAAAGTTATAACCTCAAAAGTTAAAAAAAATCAAATTTTGCGTGTTCTTATTTCAAAGGTTTTGAATTTTCTTGGTTTCAATTAAGCATCAAACTTGTTTTTCTCAATTTAATGGAGTAATTGGGCCATACCGAGGTTTTCGTCAATGCGGATACTTTCTGTTGTCGAGTCCGGTTGTGTCCGCTTAAATGACTTAATTACTTGCCGATTCACAAAAAATATATTGAGGGAAGTGTTACTTCCTTGGCCTGCCTTCTTCATCTTGATGTTGAGGTAAACAAGTAAGTATACGCCGGAGTGTATTTTCGCTTCATCGTCTTATTCCATGAGTCATAAAAAAGCTGAAAGTAATTGTTTGTAAACAAATCAAACAAGCAGATTTGAATGCCATTGCGGTTTGAAAAATGGTAAGGAAACACTTATTAAGTCTGTTCAATGAGTCTGTGCTGGACTGTATTGGACAGAAAAGTACAAGGTTTTCCTGTTCAATGACAATTTTTCTGTGCTAGACTGTTCTAGTTTGCTGTTCAATGACTTTTTTTAGAGCAGTTTAGCGTAGGTTAGCGTAAAAAAGAACAGGATTTTCTGTACTTGCTTTTGAGGAAGAGTAACCTAGAACAGAATCATGACAACTGTCAAAGTGTTGTTTTTTTGTCTTTGTTATTGTTTTGTGTTTTGAGGTTAAGTAAATTAATTCACTTAAGACATTAATGAAAGATTTTTCGTTTTTGCTTATAAAATAGTTAGGATTTATTTGTTTGATTTTTTTAAAGATCTAATTCCTTAAATAAATTACATTTTCAGACATGTGTTGAAGAAAACACAGCAGGAAGTTTTTTTTTCTGATTTTATTTTTCACAGATGACGTTTCGATGACTGTTCTAACTTGTCTGACATTTCTGTGCTGATCTGTTCTGTTCTACACTTTTCTGTACTGTTCTAACCTACACTTTTTCTTATTGAACAAACTTATTGAGAAAAACCATTCAAACATGATTTGGAAGTATCCGGTATCTTATTTATAATTAATTTAGATGGTGAATTGGCTTAACGCTGAGTCGAGCCACAGCCAGAATTGCCAGAAAGATTTGATAGAGATGGAGGCATTATAATAGGCCAGTTCCACCTAACAATGGCCGCATTCACTAACGTAGTCACTACGTAGTCAACTCATTCTGATTGGTCAAATACAACTAAGAAATGAGTGCTTACAAAATCCAACTCGTGCAAGAATTGAAGCCAAACGATCATCAAGCAAGGCGTAGATTCGTCGAATGAGCCCAAAACGAGATGGCCGTTGTTCCCGATTTTCATAAGCGAATTTTGTTTAGCAATGAAGCGCACTTCTGGTTGAATGGCTACGTCAACAAACAAAACTGCCGCATTTGGAGTGAAGCTAATCCTCAAGTGTATGTCGAAACACCGTTACATCCAGAAAAACTGACTGTTTGGTACGCTTTATGGGCTGGTGGAATCATTGGTCCATACTTCTTCAAATGATGATGGCCACAACGTTACAGTCAATGGTGATCGGTATAGAGCCATGATTATACTAACTTTTTCATTCCTGAATTGAACAATCATGATGTCCAGGAGCTGTGGTTCCAACAAGACGGCGCAACATGTCACACAGCTCGTGCCACAATGCCAATTTCACGTTTTGGACCTTTGAATTGGCCTCCAAGACATTGTGATTTAACACCGCTAGACTATTTTCTGTGGGGTTATGTAAAGTTATTGGTCTATGCGGATAAGCCACAAACGATTGACCATTTTGAAGACAACATTCGCCGTGTTATTGCCGATATACGGCCACAAATGTTGGAAAAAGTCATCGAAAATTAGACGTCCAGATTGGACTACATCCGAGCCAGCAGTGGCAGTCATATGCCAGAAATCATATTTAAAATGTAATGCCACAAGATTATCTTTCGAATAAATAAAAAATCATGTCAATCGAATATTCCATCGTTGTTTTATTGCAATTTAAAGTTCTATACCTCTAAAAAAACACCCTTTACAATAAATAACCAATAGTTTATTTGGCTTTTGGTAGTTTTAGCACTGTTTGCTTACTATTTGCTTACAATTCACACCACTCTCTTTTTATTTTTTAAAGCCTAGTATACAGTTCTTTGCGAAAAAATAAAAAACAAGAGGTGAAACAAAAATTTTTGTTCATGAAAAAATTTCTGAGAAATAAATTAGCTGTCACTGTGAAACTTATGTCGAATATTTAAATATTTTCTGCCAAAACAATGAGCTACACATTAGGTCCGTTCGCGTACTTTTTGCACTAAAATTCGTAAAAAGAGACAATTTAAGGAGTGGGGGTAAAATTCTCTCACAGAAAAACAAAACTACAAAAAACAAAGCGAACGGAAAAACAACAATTTTTTCCCACATTTTAAATGTCAAGTTTTTTTTTATGAAAAATTGAAAGTTTGAATTTGAATATATTTATTTATTTGCTATTTTCAACCAAATTTGACACTTTTCACAAAACAGCCCAAAGAAATTTCTTGGGCTAAAATTCGTAGGTTGGGGAAATATTTTACTCTCTCGTGAGCGCTCTCTTTTACGAAAAACTCCAAAATTTTTGAGTACGCGAACAGGATTTGGTTAAATTTCGTAATTTTTCGTAAAATTTTACTGTTTTAGGAGGGTACGCGAACGGACCTATTGTTTTGTGTGAAAAAAATTCGAGGTGAGTATAATTTTTTTTTCGATTTTGGTTTACAGCTCGGATGACAGAGTGGTGAAATGAAAAATATTTTTTTTCGGCAAAAATCTCTCCCATAAGAAATACATTCGTTTTTTTTTTCTTGAGGAACTGTATACTAGGCTTAAAAGCATTGAAAAAAAAAAAAAATAAAAATATGATTGCGACCCATGGAGTCCACACGGCTAACTTCCCAGAGTAGAAAAATACGTAAAAACATTAGTTGTTTTGCAAAATATTCAGCCGATGCATCCCGTTGTAGTTGTACACGCACGTTGGTTCAAAGTCAAATTCCATAAAACTGATGATTTTATGAAAAACATTAAGTTTATTGAATAACAGTGGCGCCATCGGTCAAAAGTTGATCGTACCAACTCGTGGACTCATTCACAACTACTTTGCAGTAAAATGCAGCCTATATTCCTCCTGAATATTGTAGTTTTCTTTTATTGAAGCAATTTTTCTAATCGGATTAGTCGGCCTTATTACCATACCCGATCGGAGAAAAATTCTCTCCAATTCGTACAATTTCTACGAATTTTCTACCACCGTATACTTTCGGACTTCTGCGCCTGAATTTCAAATTGAGAGCGACGTTTCGCGATTTCATGCGATGCATCGCGATTTGTTTTCGTCCGATTGTCTCCGAAACAAAAAAGTGTCGGAACTAAAAATACTTTTTAACTCACAAAACAACAAAGAAGTGCGTCGGTACGTATCACTAATTTATGTTCGAATCGGGTACGGTGAAGGAAATAAAACTTCCGATCGGACATTTTCTCCGATCGGAGAATTCTCCGATCGGGTACGGTAATAAGGCTGAGTATTTTCGAAAATTAATATTTATACGGCAAAGCAGCGTTTGGTGGGTCAGCTAGTAATCAAATATAGTCTATGATACTCCTGAATATTGTTTTTTTTTCACACTAACTATAAGATTTTTTGCACTATTGTTGAAATTATTGCAGAAATTATCATAATTTTCATTATATTAGGGTTGCTAAGCAGATTTCGCTCAAAACCTAATCAGCTCTTAACAACACAATACCGCGTCGATGATGATTTCATGACAATACGATGAGTGGTTCGCGAGATAATCGAGCCGAAAAAACGTAACGCACATACGCACATACGAACAAACATACAGAGACACAGACATCATCATAAAAACTTGATTCGGATTCTAGTGACCTCGTAACATGGAGATATGCAAAAATTGGAGATTCACAAAATCGGCCCCATTACAATAACTTCCTCTGGGAAGTTAAAAAAAACAAACGGAACTACAAGGGTAAATATCTTTATTCACTAATTTAATTGATTATTACAAAATAGTAATGTACATTTCTTAAACGACTAGTTACAAAATCATTTTACTTATTATTTCTATTTCATAAGCATAATTTTTCTGTTTAAAAATTCAAAGAATTGGATGAGAATACATAAGATCAGTTGTTGGACTTAAACTCATAGCAGAATAACCATTTGAAATTATACATAAAATTGGTTATGTATGACTTAATAAATAATACTCTATATCTTAAACTGAAAAACAAAAAAAAATATTAACAAGATCTTAAAATTACGTTTTCTTTAATTTTTACATGCGTGCATTTAAAAAACTTAAATTTGTATAATTTTCCAAATGGATGTTAATTATTGGTTTAAAATAAATGGAAATTAACTTAACTTAAACATAAAAAAAAATAAAATAAAATAATGACTTACATAAAATCTTATTTTTTTTATTGTTATAATAACAAAGCATGAGCACTTTATTTAACTTTTTAGCATTTAATTAATTTTCCATGCTACATTATGCACAAGTTAATATCTTTTTTTTTTGGCACACCGAGTTTAAGTTTCACAAAAATTATATGAAACGCAATATTTTCCCCACAAAATTTAATATTTTGTTTTATTATACAGAAGGCTTTATCTTTAATTTATAATTTTTGATTAAAAATACGTCATATATGAAATAAGTTGTGTATAATGAGTTGATCGTTGTTAAGCAGACTTTTTGTTTATTTTTAAACTTCCAGATTAGTCTTAATGTTAAATTGTTGTTTCTATGTATAAATTGTTGTTTATAGACGGAGGCGGTATATAAATAAATTAAGACACAATGTGACAAAAAGCATTTTTGTTAATAATTTAATTGATATTTCGGTTGTAATTGATTAATTGTGAGTGTTGTCATATCGAATAATCAGTGCATCGACGACATTAAATATTTCGTCAAAATGTGGACGAGAGTCGGCTTCAGCAGCCCAACATTTGAGCATGAGACGATACATCTCGGGCGGTGTATTTTCGGGAGCTGGCATTCGATATCCTGTAAAAAATGTTATGGTTAAAAACAGGCAAAAAATAGCAAAACCATGCGATATCATGGATTCTCGATAATATTGCAATTATACACATAGTATAAAAATGTTCATTCAAGTGGACTTGAGATTCCACCGTTTTTTTCGACAGCAGGACTCTATTCCTTATTAATCTATGCTCTATCGCGCTACCTTCTAAAGAGCAATTGTGCTGGTATTTGATATCTTTGAATTTTAGGTAACATCTCCAGAAGGCTTGTCAGGAAGATCGCTGTTACTAAATCTTAATGTCCATACAAGAAATGCAAGGATATGTATATGGCGACAATTGCAAGAGATCGACAAAACCTTTCTTAACCATATCTCTTACAAACTAGTAAACATCATCAACAACATTAAAAGCTCATGTGCCAGACATGGTTGGCATAAGAGGCATAAATATCCTTAAGCCTGGCAAATATCCTCATATCAAACCCTACTAGTTGATGCCGGGCGGTAATGATCACCACAGTTATTCTTGTGGGATGGTGAAGAAAGGGATCAGCTAAGGTCCGTTTGAACTGCAGAGGCGTTTCTAAACTCTTCAATAATTTAAATATTCAGCAATGCAATTTGACCATAGATAAGGGGTCCTTAAATATCAGTGGTGTTTTTTTTTTTTTTTTTTTTTTTAAATAATTAGCACGCACTCAAGGGTTTTTTTTATGCCCTTCTTATGCCAGAGACACAGTGAGTGCTTTAAGAAGGAGGAAAGGGGTTGGAGAGGAGGTGCCGGTGTACATTGGCCTTAAATTCCTGAACATTGCAATGATTTGGAAAGACAGAGTGTGGAAGGGAGTTCCACATTCGCGTAGTACGGCTAAAGAACGATTCTCTATACTTGACGGTACGACCGAAGTTGGGCTCAAGGGTGAACTGATGGGCATTCCTGGAGGCGCGGGTATTACGGTTGAATATCTTTAGGGGAGGAATGCAACTGGCTATTTCACTAGAGCAAATACCGTTGAAGTAACGGTAAAATAAGGTGAGGCATGAGACATTACGGCGATGTTCGAGAGATGTAAATGACTCAACGATGGTATGATCTCACCAATCATCTTGAATGCTCTTTTTTGGATACTGTCCAGAAGACTTAAGTATGACACTGGAGCACCAGCCCAGACATGGGAGTTATACTCAAGCTTTGGACGTATGTAGGTTTTGTAGATGATAGCCAGATCAGAAGGAGAAAAAAATTTCTTGCACCGCCTTAAGAAACCTAAACATCTTGCGGCATTTTTGGCGACATCGCATATGTGCTCGTTCCACAAGAGGTGGTCTGTGATGCACATACCGAGAATCTCGAGATGTTCGGTCTCATTGATGCAAGTGCCCCTCATGGACAGTCGCAAGGGGGGTATGTCTCACTTTGACGATATAATACTACGTTTTCACCTACACCTTAATCACCTTTTTCGAGATTTAGAGCTAAATCTTCTTCTAAATCTCGTGATTTACCATACAAATTTTAAATCTCCTTACGAGGAGATTTAAAATAAATCTTCTATAAATCTCCTCCATGATTCCAGGCTGAATGATTCCATGCTGTAATAGCGAATCAAACATACCTAATTTCGGGAACTTATTCAGTTGAATGTCTTTTTTTTTCTTGACAATCGATTTGACAGATTTGGTGGAAGAAAGCGTTGGAGGTAGGCAAAACAATTGTTTTATTTTATTGTTATGTTTCATTGAATTTTTTTCTTTTTTCATTTAAGGGCTTCCTTTTTCTCAGACATTGACGATTGAAGATGCTGATATTGATAACGTTGAAGAAATTTTTCTCTCCATGTCCAACGATCCAGGGCCATCATCCAGGGTATCCATTCCAAGCTCGCAAAATATTTAATAAGAATTGTTGAAGTTTTTTCCTATATGTATGAATTCGTCTATCAAGAGCATTGCTAATTACAACAGCACTGCTTTGTAGAGTCAACAAATGTGATAGCCATAGTTTCAATACCATTCTTTTAACAAAATTTGCAAAAAAATGAAAAAAAATAAGTTTTTATTTTTATGAAATCCTTTTTTCCTTTTGTGAATTGTGAAATGTCATAAATATAACGGGAAAATAAATCTTGCAAAAGACAAGCTAAATCTTATTGGGCCAGTGAAAACACTTCGAGATTTATTTTAAATCTTCTTCGCTAAATTTCGGATTTAGGGTAGGTGAAAACGTAGTATAAGAGAGCATTGTGTTTTCGAAGCATTAAACTCTACGCGATTTTGTGTTCCCCATTGTACAATGCTGTTTAGGTCAGAGTTTAATGAGCTTATCATATTTTGCCGTTGTAGTTCCACATCCGAAGAGGAGGGATGTGAGTCTGGAAACGAATATGAAAAGCTAAGGGTACTATCGTCAGCGAAACAATTAATTGGATTAGAAGTTACAGATAAGAGATCATTTATAAAAATGAGAAAGAGGGTCGGAGACAAAACGGAGCCCTGGGGCACGCCAGCATTTATATTGTGGGTTTCAGACTTGAACCCGTCCAATACAACTTGTATTGAACGGTTCGAAAGAAAGTTTCTAATCCAACGAAGAAGGGGTTCATCGATACCGAAAGCACGCATTTTCGATAAAAGAGCAAGATGCCAAACTTTATCAAATGCCTTTGAAATATCAAGTGCAACAATCTTACTTTCTCCAAAACGATGTAAAGATTTGTTCCACTGTTCGGTGAGATAAACCATCAGATCACCAGTGGACCTGTTGCTGCGAAGGCCGTACTGCCGGTCATTAAGGAGCTTTCAGTCTTCGAGATATTTCTTGAGCTGATAGTTAATCAACGTTTCCATGACCTTAGAAAGAAGGGACGTTAGTGCAATCGGTCGATAGTTGGAGGGAGAAGAAGATTCGCCTTTTTTTGGGATAGGCTGGACAAATGCTGTTTTCCAACTGCTCGGAACGAGCCCAGAAGAATAGGATAGATGGAAAAGCTTACGCAAGGGTTTTGCCAGCGTGGAAGAACACCTCTTCAGAATAACAGCGGGGATACCATCCGGACCAGCGGATTTATGTATGTTGAGATCTTTTAGGACTCTCGCCACAGCACGAGTGCGGAAGAAGATTTGTTCCATGGAATCATTGACTCGCTCAAGAACTGGAGGAGTCATGACACTCTCTGGCAGTGAAGAGTTGGCGGCGAACTGCCTAGCAAAAAGGTTAGCTTTCGCGAGAGAACTAACAACTGGAGTGTCATTGTCAACTAGCGTAGGGACCAAGGAAGAAGAAGAATTCTTCATTCAAAAATTCTTACTGCCTTTGGGACATTGCAGTATTTTTTGCCTTAGTTTTTGATCATGTAAAAATTTGGTCCGACGAATATGGGCATTGCAGGCCTTCCTGGCTTGTTTAAACTTGTTCCGGTTTTCCTCAGTTGGGTTGGCTCTAAAACACCGGAACTTTACTTCTTTTTCCCTGACAACCTCTTTACAGCTTGAATCAAACCATTATTTTTCCTTGGGTTTGATGCTTTTAACCCTATTCGGGATAAAAGTTTTCATTCCCAAGATAATCATATTAGTAATCATATCTGCGCTGGAGTCTAAGTCACTATCGAGGAAGCATAATGACCAGTTAAAGATCCGGAAAACGTTATTGACACCGTCCCAGTTGGCTTTCTCGTATTGCCATACAGTTCTCTTCGGAGCTCTTTCTTTAACTGGATTAGTTTGACACGAGAAATTTGAAGATATGATACTATGGTCTGATCTGCCTAGAGGAGTTAATACATTGATAGTGTATTTATCAGGGTCAGACGTAAGGAACAAGTCAAGAGTGTTTTCAGCTTAGCCATCAATGTCCGATATTCGGGTGGGCTCGGTGACCAGCTGAGTAAGGTGGTTGAACTCAGCAAAAATCTCAGCACACATTCCTTCGGGTGTTGTCGGGCCCGAATGGAGAAGCCACGAAGAATTGTGGACATTGAAATCGCCCGTAATAACGATTTCAGTGTGAGGGTACAGGGAAACAATTCTTTGGATGGAGTCAGACAGAGCGTCAAATTCGCGAGAAGTTGAAGCTCTGTCCAAATTTGGGCTTCGATAAAGAAAACAATAGTGAATGATGTGCTTATTTACGGTGAACTTGAACCACATTGATTTGAAAAAAGGGTCGGAGCAGTTCCCATATTGTGGAAGAAATTGATAAGCGACATCATTTCTAATGTATACGGCGAGACCATGGTGGAGGAGGAATTGTGGCACTAAGCTATACCCATGAATGAGAAATTCAGTAGGATCGGAATTCTCACCTACTTGGGTTTCACTAAGCGCCAAAACAGCTGGCCTGTGGAGGTGGTGTGAGCGATTTTTATAACCCGTGCCGAAGAAATGGAAGTATGGGGGCCAAACCAATCTCAAACGAGCTCATTCGGATGCTTTGGCATGGTCCGTCTTATTTCTTGCCTTACGTCGTTATATTTGGTCTGCCGGGTCTAACCTTTCCCTACTAACCGTGGGACGAACAATTGATTCTCAGATTTTTTTTTCAGGACAACCAAGACATGACGAACGTAGAACCATCCGTCGACTCTGAGAAGGAACTTTTGGGCTCTAGTCAAGAGACTACGCAAAAGAAAGCCAACAAAAGAAACCGGTTGTGAAGAGACCGCCAGACATTCTGAAAGACGAAACCACATGTAACAGTTGCTAAAAAATATGAGAAGCAGCATAATCCACAGCGTCGCAACTGCGTACCTATTCTAAGTGAGGTTGTCAGAAATGACCTCAAAGTATCGGTTGTGGATGAGGACTACACAAATAGCAGGGATCTGTGTAAAGCTCCATCAAGGCCAGGCTCTCGGAGATGATGTTTTCTTACACAATTTCGGCAAGCGAAGTCCCTTTGTTTCGACTCTGTCGAGGTGCTAAGTGGACACAAGGTAATTAAATGCGATGACGAGTTTTTCAGGGATTTCCTTAGATCCAGCATTGCTTAGATTAACAATGATTGTGAAGGCTTGAGACTCAAACTTATCCAAACGAAGGCCCGCATTTGGTTGCCCCTCATGAGCACTAAGCCAAGCGGACATGAGCTGATCTGTGGCCTTCAGAGGCTAAACTCACTGGTTCCAATGCGTGACTGGCCAGTCATCAAGGTTGAAGAGCCGCAGAAGAACAGTGCTTCCTATCTTCTGAAGACTAGCGAAGTGTCCTTGGGGGCCCTCGAGAAGGCTAAATTTAAACTGCGTTTCGCAATAAGTGCCTAGATTGAGGTTCTGCAGAATCAGAGAGCAGACTGCGACAACAATGATGGCAAAGTAATTACTGACGATCATTGTTGCCGTGGTCCTAGGCGGGACCCCGCTCCGGGCTTTGAAGGTGCAGGACCTTCCTCTAGCAATTAAAACGCGCTCCGGTGTGTACAGATTAATCTAAAGCACTCAAAATGTGGCTCAGATAATCTCAGAGTCTTCCTGAGTCGGAAAGACATAACGCCTATACAAGAACCTTGGGTGAATGGCCTGGGAGTTTAAGGCCTTCTTAACCATCTATTCGATCTTCCATTTTAGCTAAGTAAGCTTGTTTGTGTTCCAGCACTCTCGATCTGACAGTTATCAGAACTAAAAGAAGGAACGCTGGCGTATTTCTGACGTCTGCATAGTGTGGTCACGACCAGTAGTCGCTGATTGAAGAGATGGGTACTTCAGCTACAAACACAAAATCTACCAACCGTACAAGGATTGTCAAGGATTTATGAAGGGCTGATCCTTTCCTGGGCAGTTTGTGACCTCGTTAATTACGCTCAAAATCACTATGAGCAGGGAATCAGATAAGAGTGACACTTTGTCCAATATTCCTGTTTGAGGGATCAATTCGACATTGTTGAGAGAGGATGATGAGGACGAGTCAATAGCTTGAAAAGCCGCCTTACTGTCTGAAATAATATCCGTATTCCGGATTTGATTTGGATTTTATTTTCCCTTATTCCCAGTAATCTAACTTGAAAGACTTGCAAAGTCAGGTTCTTTTAAAAACACCAAATTCTATATATTTGAACCGTCTGCAAAAATATTTGTGTTTTCCTCTTAAAAATAGTAAGTATACGCCGTACGTCTTTTATGCAATTACAATCTTACCAGTATCGATGCGTTCTCTAGCCTTTGAATTGCTCATTCCGGAATATGGTGTATCGCCTTTTGAAAAGATTTCCCACATCAAAATCCCATAAGACCAAACATCACATAAGCAAGTATATTTTCCGAAATTCAGAGCCTCCGGGGCCGTCCATTTAACAGGAATTTGTTTCATTCCATCGGAAACTAGAAGAGTACACAAGGGGTTAGTCAGAGTCAACACAGAATATTAATTTGTTATACCAATATATTCTTCTTCTTCTCGAGACATCCCGAAATCGGAGATCTTTACTGAATTTTCTAGATCGATGAGACAATTCCTGGCTGCCAGATCACGATGAATGCAATTCTTTGATTCCAGATATCGCATACCTAAGAAGCACAATTCAGCAAATTTAACATAACGCTGCTTTTTTTGCATATAAATCTTACCAGCTGCAGCATCTCGGCACATTCCCATCAACTGCCTAGCTGTCAGCGAGTTTGAATTCTTTCGCAAGAAATTCAACAGTGAACCACCTGGCACCAGTTCCATCACAATCATTATTGGTTGCTTTTGCACACAGATTCCAATCAGTTTGACAATATTTGGATGGTCGTACTGCTTTAGAATGCGGCCCTCTTGAAGGAACTTCCTCTTCTGCTCATCCGGAAGTGTCATGCGACAAGTCTTAACCGCAACATCCAGTTTTGTTGACTTTAGTTTTGCTTTGTAGACATCTCCGAAGTTTCCCTAAAAATCAAAAATATAATAAGTTCTTCATTAGTTGAAGTCAAACCACTTACCCTTCCGATCTTTTCCAGCAACATAACATCATCGTTGCTCAGCTCCCAACGTTCACGACATATCGGCCGTCTTAGAATTGCTCCCGATTTCACGGTCACTGGCAATTCTGATTGATACTGATGCATTATAAGTTCCTGTATGCTGGGGAATGGTGGTCCCTCGAACCGGAAGTGGCCATCGACAGTTGTTTGAACTATGAAATGCTTGTGTCCGTTCCAGCAGACACTGAGAACAATTTGACTTTCTTCGTTGCGAATTGTTTCACGGACCAAGAAATCACCGTCGTTGTTGAGGAGACGGACGACTTCCTCGCGTGGGAGGACTCCATGGAACCATTCTTCTTCGTACAGTGGACGGTTTGACGAAAGGGACATCTATAAAAAATACGGTTTTTTCATTAGAAGATTGCTTATCATAAAATCCTTTGAACTGGCAAATATGTACAAACTAGTGCTAATGTGGCAAAACAAACAAATCATTTCATAGAGTAATTCGAGTTAACGTGCTATTAGATTTTGTGGTTTTAAATCTTACAAAACTGAAATAGAAATACTTTCGGGGATTTCCAAAGGGGAAAACAAGTTCATGCGTAAAAATCGTGAATAGATTTGAAAAAATAAAAAAAACATATTTGCTTCACCTGAAAAAAATATAAAAGTTTTAAATCTCGACGCACTTACTGGAGCGCTTGCGAAAGTGTGGACAAAAATTTTCGTTTTATTTTGTTTTTAACATTTATTCTGGAAGCTGTTATTTGAATCGACCAAAATAACCTTCAGTACAGTTTCATGGCGCCGCAACATTCGCGTGATTTCCTAATTGACTTACACATAACATACTATGCTGAGTAGGTTTTGCCGCTTATACTCTATTGGTCTAGCCTCATCATGTTTCCTACGATAAACTAAAGCTATATTTTTTGATGTTCTTGGATTTTGACATTGACATTACAGTACTCCGCACATGAATGATACGATCTACAGACACCAGTGGCGTAGATAGCTTTTCGCTATGGGGGGGGGGGATGGATCTAGTTCGCTCACTTTTACTTCAGACATCTACACTAATGTTCAAACGCTTATCCTAGAAACTACTGGTTCGAATTGTAATTGAGTTGGATAATCCATTAATCGAGGAAGGTTTTAGGCTACATAACATTAAGCTACGACCAATAGGAGCGAAGAATCTGTGGAAAATGTGGAAAAAACGGCAAGAAAGTATTAATTTTTGTTTGTTTGAACGCGCTGATCTCAGGAACTGCTGAATCAAATTGAAAAATTCTTTTTGTGTTGAATAGTCCATTTATCGAGGAAGGCTTTCAGTTTTACAAAGTTACGCTGCGAACACTAAGAGCAAAGCATCAGTTAAAAGTCTTACTAAAACGGGGAAAATAAAACATATTTGAAGGCTTAGAGTAAAGAAGAATTTTGACTTAGGTTGAGTCGACTAATATACAATTGTAAAATAACTTCACAATCAAATTCACGCGCATGATGCACAAATCAAGACGCACCTCTGGCTGGAGCACGAGGGAGAGACGGACGAAGTCACGGGCAACTGCTAGTATAGAATATATGAAAAGAATTGGATGTTTGTCTGCCTTTCTGTAAACGCACCTGCAGCCTTAACCACTTCTGGTCCGATTGACTTAAAACTTGAAAATTAGAGGTTTGAGCGAATTCGCGTTGGTCTTTTTTTTTATTTTTTATTTTTGGCGAAAAACCAAAAGTTTTAATTTTCTCAAAAACGTTTTTTTTAAACTTCCTCCAAAACGGTATCTCTCATAGAATCGTAAGCCCGATCAGCGTACTTTTTTCTGAAAGTACGTATAAATTGCCCAAATAATATTTTGTTTTCAAACAAATTTAAAAAAAATTTTTTGTATTTTTTTAAATTTAAATTTTTTTTTTATTTTTTAAAAACCTTTTTAAACTTTTTTCAAAATTCTATAACTCGAAATCGGATCAATAGCTTAAATCGAAATTCACTAATAAAATGTAAATTTACATATTCTTGAATTCTGCATACCCAAATTAATTTTGGAAATTTTCGAAAAATTTTGTATAAAAAAAAATTAATTTAAAAAAAGCCACTCCAAATAACTCGCAAAATTACGACGAATGATTGTCAATCTACCGCTTGTGTAAGGCATGCTTTATGTAATGGGTAATAGCGCATTTTGCTTTCTTTTTAAATTGAATTAGTGTGAGTTATCGTTACCGTTAGGATTCGCGTTAAATTCACCGCAGTTGTGCGAACATTTGTGTTCGATGAGTGTGTTGCGTGTTTGGGGCGGATTCTTACACAAAATTAACAATGTGACACACGTTGAGAAGAAATCTAAGCAACTTTCAATTGTTGTGTCGGTGTGGGCTTTTGTGGAAAGCTGGATGGAAGCTAAGTTGTCTTGCACGTTTACTTTTTATCAATTGGTGAGAGACGTTAAAAAAAATACTTTTTAAAAATCGATATAAAAAAGAAATTCAAAATATGTATTAGGTGATTTGCCGAAGTTGACTTTGTGTTTTCCCCATAGGCTGTAGGTATAGATATAGAATGTACAATTTACAATGCCTCTAGGAATCCTGGGAGTACTTATAAGACTTGATTCAAATAGATGGTAGGTACTAAATTTCAGAGTGCGTTGCTTTAACTTCTTTGGCATGACTGGTTATGTTGAACAATTATGGATCCCAATGGGGGGGATATATCCCCCTGATCCCCTCTCTATCTACGCCACTGACAGACACAAAGCAGTACTGGCGACTGAGGCCATCGGCTGGGACTGAAACAAGACAAACGACAGAGAGAGACAGATAGACACATAGAAGGAAAGAACACATAACATAAACCTACGTGGCACAGAGTAGGAGACATAGATTTATATTGTCTCATATTACCGCACAGGTGGCCTCAGATAAGCTGGCGATTATTGTAGAAAAAGACTGCTGCTGAAGCTGGGCTTGAACCCGCAACGTTTGGCTTAGCAGTCAACTACACTATCCTCTGTGCCATGGCCACCTGCGATCTTGGATTTTATTTACATTCAAAGAACAGTTTTTAGAATAATCAGACGAAAACCTTCAAAAACATTTCCCAATATTCTTAACTGTTGGATTTTCTGGATTAGCCTGAAGTTGAAGCAAAGCTGACGATTTTTTGAATATCTTAATTCAAAAATGCTTGAAAAAAAAGAGGAAGAACAAAAGAGAGGGAGATCGAGAGAAAAAGAGATAGATATATAGAGAGAGGGGAGCTTTCAGTTAAACTGATTATCTAAATGCTTAAACTGAGGCGCTTAACTGGAATTGAAACTGATGGAATTCAAATCAGTTTTCAGTTCAGTTATAAGCTAAGCTGTTGTGTCATTAGAATGAGAGTTTCCGGTGAAATATTTTCGAATTCCTGTGTTTTTTGTTCAATTCGGTGAACAGAGAAGAAGCATACAATATTTTACCGCGAAAATTGAAAGCTCAAGTGAACACCGGACTGACGTCTTTTTTATTTTAACTGAACTGAAGGCTGTTTATTCTACTCTTCTTCCTAAAAGTTTTACAACTATATTTGACATTGGACGTGTTCAATTTCGGGTTCGATAGCTGTCAGAACAAAATTATAAAAATCAGCTGTTTATGAATTCTAATCTACCAGAAATTGTTGGATAACTTTGACTTTTTTTGGTTTCTGAACCTATTCTATATTTTTGACATGAAAAGAAAAAAGAAAAACAAAAAGCCACCCTGATAGCCTCTCCAATTCAAAATGAACGTGCCCTAGACTCTTGAGCGTATCTTGTCACGTCGAGTGTTTTTTCTTCTTCGGGTCTAAGTTTGGCCATATTTGCTAGGCAGGTAGTGACCATATTTTATTTGTTGATTTTAGAGCTTGTTTAAAAAGAATATTGAAAGTGGTGTTCCGTGTTCCTATTTTATGTTTATTTCTATTAGAACGCCGAAAAGATCAAATTTTGGCGAGTTTATCAAATTTACAATTTCCTAGAATATCTCTGGGGCCCGTCACTTATATGAGGTGAATATTCGACTGTGCTGTCAGCTTGTTTTTCCTTAAGCCAGGCTTTATCGCCATTACTTCTGCTTGGAACACGCGTCATTGATTGGGAAGTCTATAGCATATGGTATGATCTAGTTGTTCTGAGTAGATACCCCTTCCAACACCGTTGTCGGTCTTTGAACTGCTACAAGTTTACACAATTATCTTCCAGAGGTCCACCTTCTTCTGCAAAGGATCTTGAAGGAATGGAAATGTGGAAATTACTACCGAAAACCATGTTTTAAGGGTGGTATAGTCTAAGCGATTTGGGATAGATCTGAAACTGTCTTAAATAGTTGTATGGCCAGTGTTGATCCATTGAGAAATGGGCCTAAGTCCTATGCATCTATTGGCCCCCATTTTGGAGAAACAGTCGATAGGTATAAGGTTTAAGTTAAGTCTCCCGTGATGCACATTCCTGCTGACCGCTGAACTTTAATGAGATTGTTTAAATTTACTATTGAAACTTGATGTGTGAATCGGGCAGATTACCAACGTATATAAGTTATTTTTGGAAAACCCCATTTCGAACCTATTGCGTCTTTACAAGTTAGTCTAAAATAAGACCTTAAAATTGTTGCATTGTTTTTGGGAATTATTGTAATTGAAGAACAACAACAAATTAGAGGTGTTTCCACCAATGGCTTTTTTACGCTATTTCACGGCTGACAAGCCGATCATCAGACTCCTTTATTAGTGGTGCTGTCTATACATTTTTCATTTAAATCGAAAAAACTTTTTAAGTTCACATCTTGGGATTTGAACCTTAGACCAGCTAACCATTGGTGGAAACACCTCTAAGATGTTGTTGTTGTACAAATACAAAAATGGAATTGACGGACGCAGCCTAACTGCGGTGTTGAAATACACAAAAACAAATTATAATATGAGGAATGTATAGCTTGTCGTAGAGAGTACTAATTCCGTCTTATGTGGATTGACTTTGCCCAATTTATGAGCCTGCTTAAGCCATTTTGCAGGGGTTATGAAAGAACTTGTGGGTGTTTCCACGATGCACATATTGCAACCTCAACGGCATAGACAATCACCTTAAAACCTTTTGCTTACAGTTCTGCCTGTAAACCAATAACAAACTATAAAGAGCTAAGGACAAAAGTCACTTCTGTTCTTAATAAATCAGAAACCAAAATTGGTTTTGGCTGGGAAAAATTTGAATGCTAATAAAACCCAAGCGTTTTTTGCAGAGGTTAAGGCTGTCTAAAATAATGTGATTTTCAGATTCATTTGTGCGAAGAGTTCGACATGTCTCCCTAATGACCTCTATTGACTGTTCATATTCATTCCTTTCCAAGGAAGATTAATTAACTGTCGTAAGATTTAAGAACTAACTCAATGTCAACAGTCATTAAAATCAACACAATAAATATTCAATAAACTATTTTAAATACTAACCAACACCATAGATTTTGGCCTTCTCTTCCTTGCCGGAGCAATGGGTGCGAAATTGAAGCTCGACGACCCACTGCTACTTGCACCTGATGCACTCATGTTTGAAGACCGACCTGTTTATCAAGTCATTAATCTGCGGATAAGTTACACAAAACTAACAAAACAATTTGCACCACTTGTTTTTATAGAAACGTTTATAAAGTTTTGTTATGACGGCGAAAATTTCGCACTGAAAAAGTGTTTTCTTCCAATTTCCGACAGACACTTTAATTCATTCACAAATGACCGACCGACGCGACGACGCAAGAAGACGTTTTGGCTCAATTTGAAAATTCTATTTTGGTTTTTGATAAAATTACGAAAATGACGCTGTTTCCAAGTTTCCGCAAGTCAAATTCGATTAACTTTTTCAAACTTCTAACGAAGACCACACCAGCAGGCAAATGCACTTGGCTGCTACTCGATTGATGGAATAACTAACTCGAGTGTTTGGATTTTTAGAGAAATCAATGAAATGGTTTTTTTTCTTGTTGAGAATTGACGCTAATTGGAAAAAAAATCCAAACAAATTATTTTAGCACAGTGAAGCGTTCCCGAGGCCAATTTTCCATTCGGAAAAACTGTGACTCTTGGTCACTTGTTGGCTATACGAATTGTGTATTGTTGCTCAGAGAAAAATCAGAGATTATCTATTTTCAGATGGACTGTGCTCTCAAAACTTCTCAATGGATTCGTATTATTTCTCATTTTTAACAAAAAAAGATCGTGGGCAACTTTTTCCGCTGAGTATGATTAAGTAGGGTATTTTGGGGCTGAACGAGCTCGTTTTACATGCAGAATTCTATAATCGAGTACAAGATTTATGAAGGTGTTGATTGAGAATGAATGATAGGTGTCAAAAAGTTAATTAGAATTTAAAGTGACTAATTCAGGAGGTCAAACACTTTGGAAAATGTATTGAGACGAATGTCTTGTTGCCAATCAGAGACTTCTTCAAAAAAACTATTTTTCAAAATGGTTGTATTAACACTCTCCGTATCACTGGTCAGAGCGATGAATATCCTTACAACTTAACCTTCTCTTCAGTGAAGGCAACATCTTCTTTAACGAGCTAGAAGAACTATCCAAACTCCCAGGCAAAACCTTACTTAACTAAGTCAAGACCTCTTAATGGCTAGACGAACCACGGCGCAGGGTCAGAAGTTCACGAGCCAAAAGTCCATAATTGGTTTATGGACTTTTAAATCAGCAGAGTGAATCAAAAGTCCATTATGGACTTTTGGCCCGTAGACTTATGACCCTGCGCCACGAACCACATGATTCATAGGTTGATTATGTTTCAGTAAGTTACATTACTTCAGGGTATCACAAGGCATCAACATTGATCTAAGTATGACGGTAACGATACCAACTATCAGCCCACTAAACCTAACCTAACCTAACTTCCCATTCATCGATTTAAAGAAGACTTTGAACACCGTGAACAAAGATTAAAATTCTATTCGTTAAGGTATTAAGGGAATCCCAGAGGCTTAAGGAGGCCTAGCTCTCGGTTCAAAAAACCTTATGATTCTTTTAGCTATTTCATAGGTATCAGTGGTTGTCTGGTTGAGATACAACCTTTTAATACTGTCATCAATGAACGTTGAGCTTTATCAAGTAAAAAAAGAACGACTTTATAGGAGGCTGTGGAAAAGCTGTCGTTCCTTACAAAATCGCTGCTCCTGAAATTATTACTGACGGTGACGACGAACAGAATACCGCTGTCAGGCAGGAGCAGTTCGTTGTACACAATTCAGTGAACCCGATCTACAAGAAGTGAAAAATATTACGACTAAATCCAACAAAGCCGCTGGAGCAGATGGTCTAGCTGCCGCAGCAGGCGACGAATTAGATAGGCGCATGCACCAAATCATCTGTAAGATATCGTAGGGAGAATGCATGCCCGATGAATGGAACCTCAGCATTGTTCGTCCGATCCTGAAGAAGGGAGATCCTCTAAACTGCGCCAACTACAGAGGAATCACCCTACTTAACATCGCCTACAAGATCCTCTCTAATATGGTCTGAGGCCTTTCGCCAACAATATGATTGGTCCTTATCAACCATCGAATAAATTTTCACTTTGTGGCAGATCTTGGAAAAAACCTATGAACTCCAAATCGATACCCACCACCTTATTTCATCGATTTTAAGGCCGCGTATGACAGCATCTACAAAGACAAACTGTATTTTGTTTTGGCATCCCTGCCAAGCTCGTTCGCTTGTGCAAGATGACGGTGAAAACTCACGCTGAGCAATCAAGGTTGGCAAACGAGCTTACGGAATCTTTCGATGTCAAAAAAGCTTTCAGTCAAGGCGATGCACTGACATGAAATTTCTTTAACATCGTGCAAAACTACATCGTCAACTCCAGAAGTCTGTTCAACTTCTCGCGTACACCGATGATATAATGGGAAGAACACAGCGTGATGTCAATGGCGCCTTTGCGAGAATTGAAACAGAAGTAGCAGAAATGGGTTTAGCGGTAAATGAGGGCAAAACGAAGTATATGCTGTCTTCGGGGAAAAACACCCAATACCGACGACGGCTCGGACAGAAGGTAGGACGCATACAACTTCGAGGTAGTAGAGGAGTTTGTCTTCCTAGGCTCCGCTATTAACACGTGCAATAACACCAGCGCCGAGATTAGACGAAGAATAACTCTTGCTAATCGCTGTTTCTTTGGGCTAAGAGAGCAATTTAGGGGAAAAGACCTCTTTCGATCAACTAGATAAGACTTTATAACACCCTTATCATGCCAGTCCTGCTGTTGGGTGCAGAAGCATGGACCCTGACAAAATCGAATGAATGTTTCTTAGGCTGTTTCGAGATAAAAGTTCTTCCATCTTCCCGTGTGCATTGATGGGGAATGGAGATGGAGAAGAAAATTCAACAGCGAAACTTACGTGTTGTACAACGAAACCACGGAAAGGTCAAGGTCTAGACATTCAGATGGCTCGGTCATATAGAGCAGATAGACACCAATGCTCCGGCCCGAGGGAAGCAGAAGTAGAGGTAGACCGTGACCCAGGCAGGATAAGGTACTGGAAACTTTCGAAAGAAAACATTTCCAATGGATTTTCGATCTTCTTTGCAACTTTGGCGAATGGTATCAATAAGTGGATGTAGTCCAGAAAGCCAAGAAAAGACGACTACATTGGCTCGGCCACATCGAGGATAATTACAACATTTTGTTGAACTCCCTTGATAACTCTATTACTTTTCGTGCAAGAATAAAATAGAAAAATCTTTCTTTTGTTAGAAGTTTGCAAGAACGTCGGTATATTTGTCTCAAATTAATGCTTGTCCGTAAGAAAATGCACCTAAGATAGTTGTGCATCATTTTTGATACAAAAGGTGCACCGAAGGTCGATGGGTCAGCTAGTTGCTTATGTTTAGATAATTAAAAAAATAAAGACAATTGTTGAATTTGAATAAGAGTGCAAACAACAACGTTGGCTTTCTGATAAACAGCAACACCAACATCGAATCAAATTATGTCAAATGTCAGCTGACGTTTGGCAGTTGGTTCATTGACCGATTTGTTGATAGCTTGTATAAAGAAAGTTAAATGCCCCAAATCAATTGATTAAGCAATAAAATTGAAAACAACAAGCATTACAAGACAAACTACATCAAAACAAAAAAATTTAGCATTGGATTCATGACACCAAATAAGATTCAAATATCAGCAGGTTTCGATCACTTAAATCTAACATGCAATCTAAGCAGTTTTAGCGTGCACTCGATCATTTTAAAGTGAATTATCAGAATCAGCTGCCATTTCTACTCAATTATTTACAGGTTTCTACGTCAATGCTCCATTAACGAGTACTCACACCCGCAATATTTGGCTCGCAATACTTATGATCCTTCATTGACAAAACATCGTCCTCGTCGTTAGTCTCCTCACCAGATGCCTCAATCAAATCATTCGTAGTGTTGGTAGCCCTCGAAACACTATTCTGCTGACTCCCATCATCCGGACAAGCACAAAAGTCATCCTCATTCCAACTCGTCAGGTTGAACTCTTTGGCGAAGTCGAACACACTCTTACTGGGGTGTATTCGCCGTTTCTTCGCACACGACTTACAAGTCTTACCCCGACGCATCTGGAAGCTTATCAGCTTCGTTCGGAATGTGTTGCGTATTGCTTTTGACTTTTTCATTTTGGGCGTTTTTATCTTGGGTTTTGTCGAAGCTTCATTCTCCGAGCAATCGGTTGAAGTCTCCATATTAATTGGCAGTGTGACTTCCTCATTTGGACTTGGTTTCTTACTCAGCACCGTAACACCTTCGAGGATTTCATTGATTTCACGGTCTTCTGTGGATGGCTGGCTGCCGCGCAGCCCCCGAGTCAACGGACTCCGGGGGAATTTAAAGTCTTTGATGTTGCACAAGATCGAGTTGATCGATTTATGGGAGAACGATATCGAGCGTTTCTTCCCAACAGCAGTGTTAGAGGACTGTTTTCTCGTGATCGATGGTCGAGTGTCGGACGAGGAGGACGAGGTTCGTTTTGAGCTGCATTCTTGAATTTCACTGGCTGAAATTCGATGTTCCACAGATTCGATGGCGTTTACATCTGCCGGGCCTGTTGGTTGAAGGAAACGCGGTAATGATCGTTTGAGTTTGTCGTCTAACGATCGATTGATCTCATCGATCTTGTCTAAATGTGCATCTATGGAACTTTTGACCATCGGTTCAGAGTTATTGTCTTCTAAGTTTGTGGACGGTTGTGGTTCTTCTTCCAGCGTTTGGGATGGTATTGGCTCGGGTGCTACTGCTGCAACTGTCAAAGAGGAACGATCTCCTTCGACCCCAACTTGATTGATTTCAATCTGAACACTCTGCTGACTGGAATTGCTTGGATTGTTAGTAATAGAAGAGGCAACAATCGGCACAAACTGATTATCGTTCACTTCTAGTTCGGAATAGATGTTAGTAGGAGGCTCTTCAATAACACAAAGCATTGAGCTATGTCTCGCAGCTGAGACAGGTTTTTTTGGCGACTTGGGAAAAGGATCAAACACAACAATATCATCGCTGTCATAATTGTTATTAGCTTCCATACTGGCCGACAGTCTAAGATTAGTTTTACACTCATCAATGCCGGTAATTACCGTAAGGGATCCCAAACTGTGCGAACGTGGTTGCATGTGTTTGCGATGTCGATTGCGGGATGTTGAGATAGGTGTTGTTGGTTGGGGTGTTGCTGCTTTTCGTTTGAATGGTCCTCGCAGGAGGGTAAGGACTCCACCGCGACGGATGAAGTCGTTCATGATACTTACGTTTGATGTTGGACGAGTCTATGTGTTTTATTTTTGTTTATGTTTGATTTTAGTAGAAGAATGGAAGCATAAGAAAATGGAAATAAATTGATTATTTACTAAAGATACCCATCACCGATGTGAGTTAATGTCTTTTCAACTACTACAAGGTTCTATGTGTGTCTGGAAATGATAATCGTCGAATATTTGGATAAATTTTGGATTTTTACTATTTTAATAACAATATTCTTTTTAGCGTTGGAGTAAGCATTAGATTGACTCTGTCTAGGTTGATGCTACTTCATTGGCATTGCTTGATGATATTAAAGCTAAGAATCACTAAGGAAATATGAATGGAAATACAAGTTCTGGGTCTTCTAAGCTGTTCAGATTAGAGAAGGTAACATGTCAACGAAGCCGAGCCAGCAGCAAGGAAAGAAAGAAACGAAAGATCAATTGACAGCTTAATAAGCTTTTAATGGCCCTAACAGAGCTCTAACAGAGGCGATCGTTTTAATGTGCTTCTTATGTAAAGGGTGTTTTTTTCGAGGTTAAGAATTTTAAGTTGGCATTACTCTTCAAGACGGCGACCGATTTGACAGCTGTCAAGTGATTTATTCTCAGTTTGGTTTGGCAATTCATCATGAATAAACTCGCGCCTGAACAACGCTTGCAAATTGTGCAATTTTAATCCGAAAATAATGGTTCTGTGTGGAATACGTATCGCGCACTACGTCCATTTCATCGTCGACAAAATCGTCCATCAGAGCAGTAAATTCGATTTAACATGGAACGTTTTCGCACCAAGTTAACTCTTATTGATACATCCCATCCCCAGAGACGCCGTACGGTGCGTACGGAAGAAGCTATTGCTACTGTAGAGCGTAGCATTGAGGAAGACCCGAATGAGCCCATCCGCCATCGAGCACAGGAATTGGATCTGTGTCCATCCACTTTATGGAAGATTTTGTGGAAGGATCTTGGTTTGCGTGCTTACAAAATCCAACTCGTGCAAGAATTGAAGCCAAACGATCATCAAGCAAGGCGTAGATTCGTCGAATGATCCCAAAACGAGATGGCCGTTGTTCCCGATTTTCATAAGCGAATTTTGTTTAGCAATGAAGCGCACTTGTGGTTGAATGGCTACGTCAACAAACAAAAATGCCGCATTTGGAGTGAAGCTAATCCTCAAGTGTATGTCGAAACACCGTTACATCCAGAAAAACTGAGTGTTTGGTGCGCTTTATGGGCTGGTGGAATCATTGGTCCGTACTTCTTCAAAAACGATGATGGCCACAACGTTACAGTCAATGGTGATCGGTATAGAGCCATGATTACTAACTTTTTCATTCCTGAATTGAACAATCATGATGTCCAGGAGCTGTGGTTCCAACAAGACGGTGCAACATGTCCCACAGCTCGTGCCACAATCGATTTATTGAAAGACACGTTTGGTGACCGCCTAATTTCACGTTTTGGACCTGTGAATTGGCCTCCAAGATCTTGTGATTTAACACCGCTAGACTATTTTCTGTGGGGCTATGAAAAGTCATTGGTCTATGCGGATCAGCCACAAACGCTTGACCATTTGGAAGACAACATTCGCCATGTTATTGCCGATATACGGCCACAAATGTTGGAAAAAGTCATCGAAAATTGGACATCCAGATTGGACTACATCCGAGCCAGCCGTGGCAGTCATATGCTATAAATCATATTTAAAATGTAATGCCACATGATTAACTTTCGAATAAAAAAAAATCATGTCAATCGAATATTCCATCGTTGTTTTATTGCAATTTAAAGTTCTATACCTCTAAAAAAATACTTTAAAACATCTTTTGTGATCGTCTTCGGGATAATGGCAGTTACAAAGTAGTTACTGAGGGTTGGAAAACCCTACCTTCAGCTATTCGACGATATCGGTAGCTTCGAAAGTATGCGGATAGTGTTGACAAAATCGGTAGCTTCAAACTTTGTCAGTGATTGGGAAACTGGTGTTTAAGGGGACAGCATGAAGCACATATTATCAACAGGCAAAGCCGTTTCTTCTTAAAGTTGGCCAAACAAGTGGTAAATGGTCATAAAGCCTTGTCTGGTACTTTAAAAAGTTACTTGTATTTGGTCCACCGTCAGAGATAAATATTTATTGGATGCAAAAAGCAAAACGCTAATACATTAGTATTCTCAAGCAAATGGGCTCAACACTCTTCTCTCAGACGACCAATTGTGTTCCTGACTTTGATTTTGTAAGCTCTGCAATGAGGACTAGATGATATAAAGAAGAGTGGAGTGTTATTTGAGAAGAATAATGAGTCGCTTGCTATAAGAGCTGTATCAGCAATGTATCGATGCGTCCTGAAATGTAGTACAGCAGTGCTTCGGCCAGAAAGTCTTAAACTCCTAGCTTACAGCTTCTAGACTTCCACAAAAATGGAATTCCCATTTAAGCCAAGAACTTCATTGGAAGACTGAATCTTCTCGCGCTGGGATCCTTCATGCATTAGAAGCCCAGCTAGCGTCATTGTAATTAAGAGTGAAGAAGAAGAACAGGTATAAGAAGCATGTGTTTTTATAATTATTTTTTCTCGTTTTTGTGAAGGTATTCCACCTTCAAGGCTACAAGTAGTGCCTGAATCACTTTCGAGTACCTAGTAGAAACGTTACTAAGCGTGAGTATATGAGATTTGATTCTCCTCGTAAAATCTTTGACTTTGAGCATTAACTTTATAGGTTGACCTCGACTAAGGTGACGCTCATGCGTGGAAGGGAACCTTAACGGACTTAAAACAACGTTAGAAGAAGAAGAAGAAGAGTGAAGATACTTTTACATTACTTTAACTCTTCAAAAATTCCTGAGTGCGTTCAAACCATTCTCTTGCGTTGAAACTCAATTACCACTACACCTGATATCGATTTGGAGAGGGTTTTTGACTGTTGACAGTGTCACCCGAAAATTTATCTCAATTGTGGGAAAATAAGACAAACAAAAAGATTTGCTTCAGAACACTTCCATTCTCCAAATAAATATTGCTTCCAAAGGAAAAAACACTTGGGTTTTGTAGGCAATGAAAAAAAAACTTTGTTTGTATTAAATAACAGCTGCCGGTGTAGGGAAGTTTATATGTAGTTGTAATCCTATGCTATGCTTTACATTTTTATTCGTCGTCATCAGCAAGCTGGTATTATATTGCGCATCTGTCAGAAACCAAAATGACAGAAGTGAGAAAAGGCACAAAAAGAAATTCCAAAAATTTCAGATCCAATGTCAAATTCCTCAAGGGGAAAAAATGGCTGATATGTTTAATAAATGATACAGACAGAGACAGAAATCTAAAGTTTTGTTCTTTTCTTTTTACTATTCTTTTATTATGATATTTTGGATCTGAAATTTGACATAATATGCGCGAACTTGAGAAGAAGAAATTCGGGAATATAATACCTTGTATTCTGTGTACTGTGGATGACGAGTACAGTCAATCTTTGTAGGTCGAACGAGTCGGATGTTATACTGTTTAATAAAAGAAAAATCATAATCGAACAAAACCTGTGTTTATTTTCTAATTGAGTGATTTTTCCTGATTTTTGGTTGAATAAAACTCAAAGATAAAAGTTTGTTGTTGAAAATATGAAGGATTTACTGTTTCAGTTTGAAAACCAAGCTAAAACTGTTCTTCTCAAATCCTAACAATTAAACTGCAATCTTTCGTGAATAAATGTAAAATTCTTATTATGTCTGAAAATAAGGACGCTGCATACTGAGCAATGAAGCAATCTCATAGAATCTCTATGTTTGGTAGATAATGGGCTGGACACCTAGCTCGTATGAGAGAAAAGGAACCGACCCGGAAAGCCCTTTTGTGGTAAAATTCATGGTAGGAATGATTGAGCGTGTGTAAATGAAAATGCTATCATGAGTCCTTTGTGAATAAAAATCTTATCCAAATTTTCAAAAATTATCATTTCCCTAAAATCGACATAAATTTTATCTTTTAACCGATTTCCAACAATTCTACCAAACGAAAACCTTTAAATCATGAATGCTCTATTTCAAACAAACCTGATTGTCATTGTTAAATGAATTTTCAATAAAAGTCTGATCGACATTTAAGTGATCATCACATCCTGAGGGTAATTCTTCACAGCCAACTTCACTCAGAGCACTTTTGATCATGTCTAGAAGTTTTTGTTTTTGTTTCTCTTGACATCGTAACGAATTAAGATCCTTTGAGTTTCTACTGTAAGAAAAAAACACAGTTTATAAAAATAATTTTAATACAGTTTTTCCAATGAACGATAAACCTGTCATGTTTTTATTCTAGTACAATTAAGTGTCACTTAACGTTTATCGTTCATTGTTAGACGCAATACAGCTCCTCTCAGATTTCTTACTTCTGACTATCTTTATTCGAATTTCCATTAACACCATTCGTAATCGGCGATCCACCATTCAGGTCACCAATCAATTTAACTTGTTTCTCCTGACATTCCTTTACCGATCCTTCGAGATCATTCAATCGCGAACGCAACCAATCAACTGTCAAATTATCAACTGTCAATGTATTCGATTGCAATTTACCCGGTATATCCTCAATCAATGTCTCATCGAATTGAAAGACAATTGGGCTGGTAGGTGAGGTCCTGAGGAATGATTGATATTTAGATAGACTTTCTTGTTTTTGTAGTTTAGGAACTTGCTTATGCTTTTCCGTGAATTCTCTGTATTCTTCGTTGGGATTTATCTTATTTATCACATTATCAATACGCTTTTGGATTTCGGTAAATTTTTCAGATGTTAGATCGCCATGTTGGCTGGCTTCTTGCAGGATGTTCTTCCTGGAAAAATCAAAAACAAAAATCAGAATTTCAAGTGAACATTAAAATGAATAAAAACCTTACCATAACAGAATGAAACTTTCTTGGACAGACTGTTGGTGTTCAAGCAAGCCAGGCAACAGTACGGTTCGAAAGTCTTTCTCCACCTCAACGGCTTCGGTTATTGAAAGAACATATTCGTTGTGGGTTAAATGTAGTTTACGGCAGGCTTTTTGATATTTATCACGGACGTCGTCTAGTTTACGACCACCACGACCACCTAAGCAATAAACAAGAAGGAAAACAATAAGTATGTGGAAATAAGAACTCTTGTCGATTAAAAGTATTGCTGTGTAAGGTTTTTGAGACCTACAAGCTTTTATGTACCCAATTGTTAAATGCAGAGTGCAGCAAAATGTTTTAACACAAAATTTAGGAAAAATAGTAATTAGTTGCCTGTTTTGTTACATTTTTAGTGTTTCCTCAATCTTTTAACTAACTTACATTTTATGTAATGCTCCTCAAATCTGGTCCTAAGCGCTTTGTATCCTTCAAGGTGTTTTTGGTATTCGGACTTTTTACGGAGAACTTCATCAGTGAGCTGAAAGAAAAAAGAAAATACTTGAATTAGTAAAAATAAATCCATTAAGTACACTAAAAGCAGAAGTGATATAATAAGTTTCATAGTTTCATAACAGTTGCAACTAAGAAAACTCCTTCTAACCTCAAAGTAGAAGTCAGAGCTATTGACTGAATCAAAGATCAACAGTTAACTAGGCGCGGTTCACTGAAAAAAGTGAACATCTCAAGAGGATCAATTTAAGGTAGCAGACTCATACTTATTCTTCGGACTGTTAAGATGATCGGAAACCACTCAAAATTCAAGAATAAAGGAGTTTAAATGGAAGCCTAAGTTTTGCTGGCAAAAGGGAATCCAAGATTGTAGCTGTGCCAAAAAAACATGGACTGCGAGTCGTGCGAAAATCCCAGATAAAAACAAGATGGTGATCCGGACCACTATGGTTTCGAAGTTAAGGATTAGATAGATAGGTAGAAATGGACCAAGGTTAGGTTAGGTTAGAGTGGCTGTCTAGATGTTGTTGACTCACTTAGACCTCAAGGGTTCATTGTGATACCACTAAAGAAGTTACTCATGGGACAGTTATGAATAAAAAAAAAAACGTTTTGTCCTTTTAATGAAATTAGAGAGATATATTGTGTCGATCGTTGCCAGTTCATTGGTATTATCCAAGAAGGTATTACTGAGAAAGTTATTCCTTCCGGCACTCTCCGGACATGTACATAGAAGGTGTTGGACTGTTTCTTCTTCTCTTCGTCCAAGCAGCTTCTACAGAAGTCGTTTGTGTAGATCTCTAGCCTCAAAGCATGTCTCCCTATGAGGCAGTGCCCTGTTATGACTCCAATTGGGAGCTTAAACATTGTCTGCTCGGGGAAATCAAGCCTTTTGACCATTTCAGGTCCTTACATGGCCAAATTTGCTTGGTTGGGTTGCTTGACAGGTGGTACCCTGTGACCATCTGGGATTTGTTGATTCTAGAGCATATTTTTTGAAAAGATGTTTGCATGTAGCAAGTGGTATTCCTATGTTGTGTCTTACAGTTAGCAGAAGTGTTCCATTTTTGGCGAGCTCATCAGTTTTGCAATTTCCCAAAATATCTCTGTAGCCCGGCCCCCAAATGAGGTGAATGAATGTCAAACTGTTCTGTTATCGCATTCAGAGAATATCGACAGTCGTGAACTGTGAGAGAGCTTGTGGAGACAGACGCGAGAGATTTGAGAGCAGCTTGGCTGTCCGAGAGAAACATATTATTATATCCTTACAAGATATGACGTTTTCATAGAGTAAGGATAGTGCCTCTTTTATCGCCATTACTTCCGAAACACATTACATTGATTGGGAAGTCTATATAATAGACTGAAATTCAGTTGTTTCGAGTAGATACCACTTCAAACGCCGCCGTAGTCGGTCTTTGAACCGTTTGTATAGAAGTGTATCGTGTTTTATCCATAGGTTCTCCTTAATCCCATAAGGATCTTGAAGGGATGGAAATACGGAAGTTATTATCGAATACCAATTTTGGGCTGATATAGGCTGAGTTCGTAATTGCAGGCTTTGTTGCTCAAGCCCTGCCTTAAATATGCTCAAATGCTTTTATGAACTCAATTACAACTGCAGGTGTGCGGTCATCATACTTTATTGAAAATGAGTTCACAAAAGCAAACGTTGACAAAAAGAGAAACCAAGTTTATTTGTTTTTGATTTAATTTGTAGTTCATTCATTTAAAAAGTGGCTTTCAACAAAAATATTTTAAAACGCATTATTCTAAGCTTTGTGGAGAAACCGTTATCGAAAACATGATATAAAAGTTGCGAAAATAAGAAAACTGAAAAGTTAAGAAACAGGAAAATCCTTGGACCTTTCGTATGATATTCAACGTGGTTTTTCAAAATTTGAATGTTGTATTTTGTTTATCAAGAATGACGCAACTTCCATACAAGCTCTAGCCAACTATTTCAATCGCTTGCAAACTTTTTATCCCCTTTAATTGCGTTCAAAATTCCTATTTGTCCTTTCTTAAGCTCAATACTGTCTCTGTAGCCTTTGTCATTTTCTGCCCCCTTGACCACCTCTACAGAAAATCACGTCAATCACATATGCTCTTTGTAACTTAAAACACATGTTTAACACGGGCACCATAGATTTTACCGGGATAAAAAGTAGGCTATGTGATATTCTAGACTATAGTCTGTCTGTATACTAAATTTCATCCAGATCCGTTAAGTACTTCCGGAGTTATTGAGCAACAAACATCCCATTTGCTCCCTGCCATTTTCCTGCAAATTCAGCAACAAAATAAAAACAAATGCCGACTTGACCGCAAAATTACAGTCGTTATACTTTTATGAACACAATTGTTGCCTTGCTCATGCAGAACTTATGCTGTTTGTTTACATTTATGAACACAATTTCGGCAGTACTGCAGAAGTTTTACAATTACGAACTCAGCCATAGTCTGAGTGATCTGGGATAGATCTGAAATTGTCTAAGACAATAGCACAGATAATAAATGTATGCAGATGTCTCATCCCTGCAGAAAAAATGAAACATATTTTGCTCTTAACAGACAACGCCGTAGCGGACAAGGAGCTTTTTGAAGCTTTTTTCCTTGCCTAAGTATTATTTATGGGCAATGAGGCGAGCGAAAATATATTTTTAATGCATTAAGTGAATGCGTTAAAGCTTTTGTCAGTTTCATATATCATTTCTCGCCATAAGGGTGAGACATCCGTCTGATTACCGAAGTGTATACCCAGAACCCAGTGGGCTATTTTTTGGGAGAAGCCCCCTACGGCTTTTTTACAAGTAAAGAGTTCTACAGTAGCCTTCTTTACTCTTTCATCAATATTTACCATCCAATTAAGTTTTTCATCTAAAGTGAGGCCTAAATATTTTGCTTTGTCGGAAAAGCTACAATGCTTTGCCCAATTGGTTAGTCTATTAAAGGCATTTTGCAGGAGTTCTGAGAGAACTTGAGGGTGTCTTCCAGATACAGATATTGCAACGTTGTCGTTGGCATGGGCAATCATTTTAAACCCTCTGCTTCCAATGATGCAAGGAAGTCGTTTACTACCACGTTCCATAAAAGAGGCGAAAGGACACCACCGATCTATTGGTAGTAAAACTCCTCATGTTGGAAATTATTGTCCTGCTGTTAAGCATGACACTTATTATATGAATGAGTGATATCTCTATTTGAGGCTTGTTCATTGTTGTAGTTATCGCTTGGTAGCTGAGGCTGTTCGGTATCTAGAAAATCTACTAGGTTGTATTCTTTGTGCAAGCACCAGTGAATGAAGTGCTGTTTCTACTGATTTTCCCTTAGAGCACACTACACATGTTGAGCTGTGGAAATGAGACATGGTTTTAAGTTATGTCTGAGGTGAATTTCAATCAGAAGGAGGAGAAGGAAGGGTGATAGGCTAATTATTGGTCGTAGATAGTTAAGTTTAACGTGGGATGGTTTTCCTGCTTTTGGAACCTCTTATTAAAATAATTCACCCATTAAACATTCATACCCCAAATTTAACTCTCCCTGAGTCCTACTCGTACCCATAAAGTTTTTATTTCATCTATCATGGGTACTGCCTCTTGCGAAGAACTGACAAAACTTCCAAGAGTAACAATCTGTCATGAAAAAGTGCTTCTCAACTTTTCCGTTCGGAATCGGCGTTAAATTTTAGGTACCCTCAATTGTGTATTGGGAGGAAATAAATTTGACAGACTTATGAACATAATAACATTTTTACATAAAGCCAAATACTGTACTGTCGATAAACGTTTAATAATTAAGGAACGACAAAGCAGGTTATATTTCGCTCTCAAATCTATATCTATATCTATACTAATATATAAAGTAAGACTTTTGTTTGTTTGTCGGTTGTATGTTTGTAGTCGGTAAACCAATAAACAAACAAAAGCCATGCTTTATAAATGTTGACAAACTGTTCTCCCATGCAGTGATTGTGCAGTAGGAGGTTCTGTAATGAAAAGAAATAATTAAAAAGGACTAAAAAACATTGATTTCTAATTTACTTACCCGAAATTTTGTTTTTAAATTCAGGAAACTGACAGAGTGACAGGCGACATCAATTTTTTGAAATGTCTCTCTATTTTCATTTCATTTCATTTTATTTCATTTTCATTCTTCCTTATAATATTTAAGGCTAAAACCTACTTAAGCTTTTGGACCAAGACAATTTTTACACGCGAATTCTTGGGCATAGATTTAAGTTTCGACAATTAGTTACGTGCATGAAAATTTCGCATTATGAATATTGGTTTTCAAAGGGAAAATTGCATGTAGTTGTAGGTGCATTGGTTTTTAAATGGAAAACGGGTTTTCGAATGGAAAATAGAAAATTCTTGAGGAAAAACTCGGAAAACTCATTGGTTTTCAAAAGGAAAATTGCATGTAATTATAGGTGCATTGGTTTTCAAATGGTAAACTGGAAGATTTCAAAACGGGTTTTCGAATGAAAAATAGAAAATTCTTGAGGAAAAACTCGGAAAACTCATTGGTTTTCAAAAGGAAAATTGCATGTAATTATAGATATAGGTCTATTGGTTTTCAAATGGAAAACTGGAAAATTTCAAAATGGGTTTTCGAATGGAAAATAGAAAGTTCTTTATGGAAAACTCAAAAAACTCTTTGGTTTTCAAAGTTGAATTGCATGTAATTATAGGTGCATTGGTTTTCAAATGGAAAAGTGGAAAATTTCAAAATGGGTTTTCGAATGGAAAATAGAAAGTTCTTTATGGAAAACTCAAAAAACTCATTGGTTTTCAAAGTTGAATTGCATGGAATTATAGGTGCATTGGTTTTCAAATGGAAAACTGGAAAATTTTATGATGGGTTTTCGAATGGAAAATAGAAAGTTCTTTATGAAAAACTCAGAAAACTCTTTGGTTGTCAAAGGGAAAATTGCATATAATTGTAGGTGCATTGGTTTTCAAATGGAAAACTGGAAAATTTCAAAATGGGTTTTCGAATGAAAAATAGAAAGTCCTTGAGGAAAAACTCATAAAACTCTTTGGTTTTCAAAGGGAAATTGCATAAAATTGTAGGTGCATTGGTTTTCAAATGGAAAACTGGAAAATTTCATGATGGGTTTTCGAATGGAAAATAGAAAATGCTTGAGGAAAAACTTGGAAACCTCTTTGTTTTCAAAAGGAAAAGTGCATGTTATTATAGGTGCATTGGTTTTCAAATGGAAACTGGAAAATTTCAAAATGGGTTTTCGAATGGAAAATAGAAAGTTCTTTATGGAAAACTCAAAAAACTCTTTGGTTTTCAAAGTTGAATTGCATGTAATTATAGGTGCATTGGTTTTCAAATGGAAAAGTGGAAAATTTCAAAATGGGTTTTCGAATGGAAAATAGAAAGTTCTTTATGGAAAACTCAAAAAACTCTTTGGTTTTCAAAGGTAAATTGCATAAAATTGTAGGTGCATTGGTTTTCAAATGGAAAACTGGAAAATTTCATAATGGGTTTTCGAATGGAAAATATAAAGTTCTTGATGAAAAACTCAGAAAACCCTTTGGTTTTCAAATGGAAAATTGCATGTTATTGTAAATGCATTGATTTTCAAATGGAAAAATTTAAAATTTTTGATTGGGAACTTGGAAAACTCTACGACAGCACGAAGAACTTCAAGACCTTAAATCAAGTTTTTGCATAGGTATAATTTGAGCTGCATTGTTAAGTTTGTATTCGTAGGTCCGCTAAGGACTCTATATCCGCTCAATCCTCAATGCATTTTTATAAAATTTTCACTTTACATATAGCCTGAGTAAAATAAAATTTTTGGGCCAATCTAACATGAAAATCAGCAAATAAGGGGGACAATCATAGCGGTTACTAGGGTTGCGCAAAGCGGGTAGCGGGTAGAGGGTAGCGGGTAGAGTAGTAGCGGGATAGCAAAGCCTAGAGCTTTTATTTATCGATTGAGGCAGTACGAAGTCTGCAAGGTCAGCCAGTAAATAAATAAAATAAGAACTGTTCACTACGGCGTATACGTACTATTTTTGCGTGAAATGTAATATTTGCTAAGGAATTTTTTATGACCGGAGAATATTATTCTGTGAAAAAATTGATGCAAATTGAAGATGATCACAAACATGTTTTGTTAACCAAAATATTGCTGGGCAAGCACTACCGCTGTTATAAGCTGAAGTATTGAAAAGTCTACACTGAGTAGAAATGAAAAATAAAATTTATTCAATGTCTATCAACTGAAATAAAAAGAGTGGTGCGACAGCTCTTGAAGAGCCAAGGCCTAAGTGACTTACTCTCATCAACAATTCTCTGAGTGCGTGTGAAGAATTGAGGGGACCTACTATTTAATGCCGATTCCGAACGGCAAAGTTGAGAAGCACTTTTTCATGATAGATTGATACTCTTGGAAGTTTTGTCAGTTCTTCGCAAGAGGTAGTACTCGTGAAAGATGAAATAAAAACTTTATGGGCGCGAGTAGGACTCGAACCCATGACGTTCTGCTTAGCAGCCAACGCACCTAACCACTAGGCTACGGGCAACTGATGAAATAGTTGTGTTTAATTTGGAATACTACAGGGTCTATAAAAGCTATTGTCCATTTTTAAAGTTCAGATTTATTACCATCTTCATTGCAGTGGTACAATAGTGACCAACCTTAGTTTCTTTTCAAATTCAATTCTATTCCTTTTTGTTCTTTTTTTTTAATATTCACATAGATGTCATAGAGTGTTGACATTCTCAAACAACAACAAAATCAGGAACTCTGTTTAATTTTGTTTAAAGAGAAACATTTCCGGTTAGAATGAAGTTGTATAACAATAATAGCTTACTCATATTAAGACGATAGACAGGTTATGTTACATAAAGGGAATCTCTTGTCGAAACCTTATACGTACGTTTGTCGTGTGTATTAGCCAAAAATAGAAATATATCAACATAAACATTCAGCGAGTCCACTTATGTTAAAAAATTGTTCAAGATTCACTTGGGTGTCTTAGCCTCTTTTGTCTGCTACTTATTATCGTTTTGTTTCATTTGTCGCCTTTCAAGTTTTGTTTGGAGCACGACACCAGGATCGCATTTATTTGACATTGGAAAAAGGCACCGCTTCTACTTTTAATGTAGTTGAAATTTAGCTTTTCTGACAACTGACAATAAAAAAAGTTTGACAGTTGAAGTGACGAACTGTATGCATCGATAATAAAAAGCGACGGTAACGGTTCAGCCAGGGCCGTCTTTACCCTTTTGGGGGCCCTGGGCACTTTTCGAAAATGGGGCCCTTGTATGATTGTATAAAAATGTTATTTTGTGTAATAAAGGAAAAAATCACATAACTTTGAATTGATATTTGTTCTTTTAATTCATTAAAAAGATAAATAGTTATTGCAGCATTTAAAACATAAATATAAACAATGTAAAAATAAAAACAAAAAATAAATATTTCATATAAAAATTCAAAAATAAACAAAATTTAAATAACAGACAATTAAATAAGTTATTGAGAATGTAATTTAAAGAACAATATTATAGTGACACAGACTATATTTTTTCAGGTAAAAGAAAGGAATATCTATTGAAGGGGTCTCTTTCTTGATTTGAGATCAGCAAAATCATTGATAACATCTTCAAAATCGATGCCTGTGAGGATATCGCTTTCGATTGACATCAGCGACAAACATGTAAATCTTTCTTGAATCATTGTAGTTCTGAGTTCGTTTTTGATACTTTTTAACTTAGAGAAGGAACGTTCCCCACTGCAATTAGTCACCATCATACTTAAGAAAATTCTTAGTGCAATTTCAAGATTTGGAAATTCATCTTCAATTTTATTAGTTTTTAAAAAATTATAAAGCTCTAAAATGTTGTCAGTTTTTTTCATTTTCGTGTCGACTGATTTTCAAGTACCTAGTCTTTTAAATTCAGGCATTCAGCATGTGGTTCATCCCCGTTCACATCTTCGGTGTAAAATTTAGCAAAAGATTTGCAGTTCTCTTTTAAGTCTTCTGAATTCAGATTTTTTAATCGAAAAAAAAGTCAAAACGTTGGCCAATCTTCGTATACGAACCTAGTTGCTGTTTCAAATGAACGCTTAGTGTGTCGACAATGGGAAGAAAGGTTTCAATTTTAAACCTTTCTTTCCCAGTCAGAATTACTGAGGGTCCAGAGCCGTAAAAAAAGTCTGGCGTGAGCTTCTACACCTCATCCTTTCAGAAAGGTCCTTATATTCGAAATCCGGGTTTTTTGTCTGGCTGATGAATCAAGTTATCAAAATTGTCCCTGAGCCCAGTTATAAATTCATCTATTGCACTCAACAAATTTATTGCAACATCCAGGGTAATATTTTGTTTTTGAAGTAAAAAACTTGTTTTATTAATTCATTGCAATACAGAGTTCCAAAGTTATGTAAGTATGGTAAATTCAAGCTTGGACATTTTTTTGTAAAGACTAAATGCTTCCTCTCTGGCCTCTCGTGCCTGTCCTAAATCGTTCGCGATAGACATCAAAGCTTCTTCAATTATTTCTTAATGACCTTCATATAAGGCGCTTAGTGCATCAGCTCGCGCCAACCATCTTGTTTGAGAAAGACTTTTTAAAACTTTTTTTGGACCTAAATGAGCAGTCAACATATCTACTCCATCGATGAGAAGATATCGAAATAAAGTTATACAATTTTTGATTAATCTCATCGAATGGCCAAAAACAAAAACTCCTTACCTCTTTACCTTGAAATCTTAAAAAATTGAGTGCCGTTCATCCGACGAATAGTTAAATCGCCTATGTATGAGTTACTGCCTTGATGCAAAGTTGTATGCGCGTTGCAAGTATAGAAACACCATTATCTTTATTTTTTCATACAGATACAGTGATATTCAAAAAGTGTGTGTTTTTTTTCTATCAGAAAGCAAACTGCATTGCCACTCAGTTAGTTATTCATATTTCTGTTTTAATTTGAATATAATTTCGCAGGGAATGTGATTTAAATTGTTCAGCAAAGGTTGTTGTTCAGCAAGGAAAGTATGAATTCTGATCATTCTTTATGCATCTAAAATTGTATCGAAATATTTTTTTTTCTTGAAAATAGACCAATAGAAGTTAAGTGATGTTTCAGCAATTTGGGGGCCCCTGGTGATTGCGGGGCCCTGGGCCTGGGCCCAGTGGGCCCAGTGGTAAAGAGGGGTCTGGGTTCAGCAAAACTGGATACCTGAGGTTGAGACTAGAATCAGCAAGAAAGTCTTGAGTTTGAAATCCGTAAATGAAACAATCCTCATGACAGCTTAAGTCACCAAGATAAGCCACATCCCGATTGAGGAAAAGAAATAGGATGCACACAACATGAACGACAGTTTCTTTGAACTTTCCTCCATAAGTCATATATGCACAGTTCCGAAGCTGTGATACTAAATTTGTTCTTGGAGATTTCAATACCCAGGTAGGCAAGGAAGACATTTCTTGTTAAAATATAAGATGGCACAGCCATCAGAACACATTAAGTGAATTCAATGACGAGCAGTCCGAGACGTATTGGAAGCAAATACGTGATTATGACATCTCAATCAACCAAGGCCACCACGAGCATGAAATATCTCCAAGGCAAACGTTGAATTGGTTTGCAAACTTATAGTTGTAGATGAGGTTCGATTGTGTATATCATGAACAAGGTCCAATATTATGCCGAGATTGCTTGGTAGTTTTTCAATCATGTCTCCAATAGTCTCCTTTAAGGTCTTTAAAGGCTAACATCTTATCAACTGTAGATAACCAATGGTAACATTGATAAGCAGGCATTACGGAAGCCGCTGTACTTTTTTAACAAGCAAGCAACAGTAAAGGAAGAACGCCCGATGAGTGGAACCATCCCATCAATGATTGAGAACTCACGCTTCTCCATGGTTGTCGAAAGAAACCTCTCACATCGTTAGCGTGATCTAATTAGTTCGTGGTCCGAGATGGAAGCAAATATGTGTTAAATGATAAATAAAGGCAAAAGAAAGAAAGTCCAATAACGTTTACCGCCTTAACAGTCGTTAAGAACTATGAATATGTCTACCTTGCTTTCGCTGTCTTAGTTCACACAACGACACTAGTGCTGAAGTCGAGGTCTTGTCAATCGCTGCTAAGGTCTATTGACCAATAAGTCCGCTACTCACCAAACTATTTTTTGCTTTATAAAATCCTCATCTTTTCGGTCCTTATTACCTTCTTTTTTTTTTGCAGAGGCGTTAAACTTGTCTAAAAACGTTTAAGATTTGGGCCATCTGGGTTATCAATAGTAGTTGCAGTGGTTTGGCCGGGAAAGTCGTAAAATCCAATTCCGAATTACGTCGAAGTATAGGAAAAGCACAAGTCAACTGGAACACAGTTATCTAGATACCAACCTTGTTTTAAAATTTAAAATTAAAACTTTGAATGGAGAAAACCGGCGTTAATTCATTTAAATATTTCGATTTCTATACACGACATCTGGAGCCCTTTTGTAACAAAGAACAAACTCCAGCCCTTCCATAGTCAGCATTTGGACTTTGGACTTGTGAGTTCTTTTTTGTTCTTCGCGTATGTTGAATTGTAAGTCCTATTGCCTATTTCTTCACATGGAAGTTGTATGCATGGAGGCTGTCTAACGAGTCTGACTGGGCCTCAGGTGTGCACCATGGCACCGTACCGTCATCGTCAACGTAAACCAAAGTTGAGAATACCTACTAACATAGCTCTCGCGCCATGGTCATGATAATAAACTGTACACTCGACTATAAGTGCTGGTAATTTCATTTACAAATAAGTAAATACACAGATTCATACACCATACTCGAGAATGGGATCTGCACACTTGGAA
Source organism: Sphaerophoria taeniata (assembly GCA_943590905.1). NCBI lineage: Eukaryota > Metazoa > Arthropoda > Insecta > Diptera > Syrphidae > Sphaerophoria > Sphaerophoria taeniata. The sequence goes on from OX016540.1 coordinate 271,240,275, forward strand.
ATTATTGCAAATGAACGGATAATGTCTCTTCGGTTTCTCGTTGCTCATTTGTTTGGATGTTGTTTGTTTCTTTGTTTTTTTCTTTTCATTTTATTTTATTCTTTTTCACTTAATCTTTGTGGTCAAAAAGAGTTAGGCGAGAGGGTGTGTTGGAGAGAAGACAGACTTGTGGCGGCTAAGTCAGAGACAAACTGAAACTGACAAAGATGAAGATGATCACGATTTCAATGCTTGGGACAACAACAACAACGACGATCGACGCGATGATGATGAGGACGACGATGAGGATGTGAATGATGGTGAACGAAAACAAAACAACGACAATTGAAGCTTTGTAATTGTTACAGTTGCGCTTGCGCCTCTCATCTTGATTTAGCAGTTGATATTATGGAGATGAAAATGGAGACAGACTCAAGTACTACTATCAACAAAAAACAAGTTGACTTGATCAAGATGAAAGGATTATAAAAAAATAAGGATTGTAATCACTATGGAGTGACAAAGGGGTCAACGCATGCTGGCAATGCACACTTGCTGATGCGTTTAAGGCTTCGCTTTGTTTCTTGTTTTGAATGTCCAAGTTTCGATTACTGTCGATTGGATTCGGAAATGATTTTTTTTTTGAAAATATTGCTTTCATGGAATTGGAACGGTACAGTCCTGTCGACGATAAAATATAAATTACCTTGGCGCACAAAAAATTTGGGTCTAACTTTTCAAGCAATTAGAACAGGAGCAATGCAGCTGTACAAGAGAAAGAAAGAAGTAAGCTAGGACCTTTGTACCGCAAGAAAAGGAGAGAATTTCGACATATAGTGAGGAGATTCAGAAGATGCTGCAAGTAGGTGGGACAGCAAGAGGACCTACAAAACAACTAACGAGCTGACAGGTGTTCACATTAAACAGTAGCCAATGAGAGAAACAGACGGAACTTGTAACAACATAGAAAATATCTACTTGGTCAGTCATCGACCTATTGCCAGTTTGTAATCTAACAGTGAATAAGAAACGCATTTCGATTTACTAATGAGAATTCCAGCGAGACCATAACATTCCTTTCCATCTCCCATTTGACCAACCATTTACAGAAATAGTTCCGCATATTGTCTATATTTCGTTATTTATGTAATAAACATTTTCTTTTCTTCTACGACAAAGCATTCCGTCCCGGCTTTTTATTGTTGAAGACAACTAATGCATATTAAAATAAATCGCAACAAAATGTATTTACCTACCTACCGTAACAATACCTTACCGGTTAATGTATGACAAGACTGAAAAGTTACGAGATAGAAGGCGTGTGTCTGCAGTCGTATAATGTGAGCGCTCATTTATTTTCTTTCTATACTCGCTCAAATTATGTAAAGCAAAATGTCAAACTGTGTGACAACATTGTCAAAGTAACAATTCGAATAACGCCTTCGTTTTATGAATGCAACAAAAGAAACGAGATTTCTTTTGGATTAAATGCTGAAGTCAAGCATGCATTTATGATTTTAAACTCCGGTCTAATATAATAGGGTCACTGGTTTTTAAGTTTATTGTAAATTTTTTGCTTCAATGCTGTTTTTACTGTTGCTCTTCTCACTTCTCACTGCTCCATACTCCGCCGTAATCGTTCTGATTATGATTCCTTTGGGCCAAGAAGATCGTGGAAGATTTTCATCGATAATAATGACCAGACCACCTTCTTCGACATTTTTTTACATTCTCAAACCATTTCGTTCTCCTTGTAAGAGTCGGAAGGTACTCACGCATCCAACGTTTCCAAAACAAGTCAGCCACTCGTTAACATTTTCGCCACTACTTCTGAAAAAGAAGTTCTTTGTCGGAAAATCGTGCTGCTGGCTTTGATTCACTTGATAAAACAAGTAAGAAATTATTTGGCTTTAGAGCTTCTGAGTTATTAGATTCTACTGGAAAGTATGTTAGGGGTATTGTGTTATCGATCATTTTGACTTTAATCAGCATTGACAGTAATGACACGTCACTAAGTCGTTGACTCTTCATTACCTGATGTAACAGATGCTTAACTAAGCCAACAAGTCGTTTCCATGAACCACCGATATGCGGAGCTACTGGTGGGCTTAAGAACCATTACATGACGACCGAAAGTGCGGTGATTTTTTCTTGAATTTTATCGGTGTTCGAGGATGCTTCACGAAGTTCTTTTTCTGCACCTCTCAAGTTTTTATATTGTCTGAGTAAAAATCGGTTGGTAAACTACGTTTGCATATGAAGTTTCTGATTAACTTGATGAATGAGTTACGTCTGCTGATAAGCTATGGACCACTTCCAAATGCACTGCTTGAATTGTAAGGCATGTAAAAACAACTCCCCAATGTTTTTCTGAACGCCTTACAAGTTACAACTCTGAAAACAGTTGGTCTAAAATAATCGACACCGACATACTAAAAGAGACGAGAAAATGCTGCCCATCTTGCTTTTGGAAATGGTACTATCTCAGCTTGCTTCAAGTGGCGTACGTTACATTTCATTCGAACTTACTGACGAATTTTGGGAATCCAAAGTTTTGTCTCATTTAGTTCACTACAGTTTCTTGACATTGGTGTTGAGCAAAATTGTCACATAGTGTTCCTTCGGTAACTTTAAAAGTCGTTTGGTATCTAATTCAGCGTAAGCGTACCATGCCTTGTCAATTCTGCCTCGTAAACGTAGAAGTCTATCAACGTCAATATTGGGTGAGAGTTTTTATAGCTGACCTGTTTTCGGAGTTATTTTTTTTATCTTCTAGAAGCATGTTTTCGTCAATGAAAGTATCTTTTTGAACCATTCGAAAGAGCAGCTTCTCAGCCTTGTGTAGATCTTCAGAGGACAGGAGTTTTATTCCAGACGATTTTTATGTACCTTCCTTGCTCCTTAGATTGCTTGTGTACCGAAAAATCCATGCCATTAAACGTTTCAGTCGAGTCCATGATGAAAATCGTTCTAAATCAACTGAACCCACCACTACAGCTTGAAGTTCAAACCTAGGAATCGTTAAAGGCTTGAGTGGTGCAACACTCGAACAAACTAGGGAGCATCTTATTGAATCCCCTTTTTGAAACCGAAGATATTTTAGAGCTGCATTGCATTTTCTCTAGCGTCAACAAATATTATGCAACTGGACCTTGTCATTGTCAGGGTTCAAATAACATCTTGGAAATTCTACTTCCCGGGTATCATAAAAGATTCAACAATCATCGCCAGTCGTTCTACTTCGATGCCTGTGCCTCAGGTATTTGATTATCTCATCCACTTCGATTTATTCAACTTCTTGCATCAATATTTTTAGTCTCACCATTATGTAGATTGAAAGAAACCCGAGCGGATCAAAAATTGACAATTGAACTTTCAACATCTCTCTCTTTGTCGGTTTCAAGAATTATTTATGTTTGAAATTTGGGAATTTTAATTGAAAATCTGAAGCAAACTTTGTCGACATCCCACGAGAGACCCAGAACCTTTGGGGTTAACGTGTTTGAACTCAAGTTGTCAAGAATTGTTGTTTGATCAGTATCTGTCGGCTCACCAATGCAATAGATTCTAAAACTTCACCCGACTTGGAAAGCCACCATCGAATATTGAAACAACCCTTTGAGTGAACGTATTTTACTTCTTTCACTAGTTGAACGGTGTCAACACTATCTAGGTAGTCATCGACATAATTCCGGTTCTCGGAGCATAATCACAAGCATTTCTATTTTTAACGTACTAGGCATGTAGATCCAAAGGTCAACATCTTCAGTATGTATACATCAGAGGGTACATCAAATCTTCCATCACGCCATAAAAATCTTTGACAATGCTGATAACCATCGCAAACTTAAAACTTGGTGGATTATTTCTTGAATGTCTCCTGCAACATCAATACTTTGCATTCTAAAAACTGAGAGAATATCGGTCAAAACTCGTCAGATTCGTCAGGTCCTTTTAAGAACGTATCATTCACAGAAGTTCCTTGTGTTTTTGCCGCTGTATCCCAAACCATTCGATTTTTCCCTGGTTTGTTAGGGTTTCTAACTTAAAACGTGGGAAAATACCAGACTCGTGTTCTTTTCTCAGCTAGCTCCGTTTCGACGCACGGTGTTAGCTTCCGTGATTGTTACAAGGTTCATTCCTAAAAGTATTAAAGATAAATAATTCCTCTTTTTCACTTCTTCTTGCTATGGAAAGTTTATTTCACTCTTGAAGCGCTATTTTTCCATACTTAAAATTTTATAAGTTCCTGTATTCAATCTGTCGATTCGGGTTGTGAAGAGTAGTAAATAAAAGAAACTTTCGATTTCTTTTAAGTCATGGAAGATGACTGACGCTGCTTCTAGTATAATTTATTATATGAACGACGCGACGCACGGTTCAGGGGTGCGTCGAGTCATGCATGTGCGTTTGCAAGTCGCGTTTAGACTTGAAGCTTTGTATTATTTAATTTTTAATAAAATGCAAATTGAGTTAATTGAATAAAAAAAAAAACATTTTCTATCATTCGTCGAACGAAAGTTTTTCAATGGGAAATACGTTCCATACGATGATGTGTTCATTTAGCTTTAAATTGACTTGGTGAGCATGAATTTGACACCAAACACCTTTTTCATCGAATTCAAGGCTGCATATTATGATAGTATGTGCTTGGTTTCGCTTGCGTTCCAAACTCATCCATTTGTTAAGGATAGCGATTTTACAAGCAGTATATCGTCAAGGAATTCAATAGAACCTTTTATATTTAACTAGCTGTCCTAGAAACCTGCCCTCGATGAGGTAAGCCTTGACGTGGCGCAGAGGCTTGACTACTACTATGAAGCTTAGAACTATGCGATCGCGAAACTTGAAAGGGCTCCCATGGTCGACAGGTCGAAGCGAAGTAAGTTGTTGCTACTTACTTACCCCTAAAGAAGGAGTGTTTCCACCAAGGCACTTCCAACGAATGACGGGCTACTTCGACATATTTGAAGCTCAGGCCATAAAAGGAGCGGTTTTTCCGGCTCTTGCACTTGGAGTTACATCAAGCTCCAGGTTAGGAGTTGTACGTGCGTCGGGGTGACTTCCCGTCTAAGTAGAAAAGCATTTAGTTGCGAAGCAACAACAGGCCTCGGAAACGGACGGATATACTGATGGCGATCCAATCAAATGTGTTAAGGACAACGAATTTCGGCGTTGCAATTGGATATTAGGTCCCTTAATAGACCGCGTGCTGCGGTCTAGCGGAGACCCTCAACTCTTACAAAGCAGACATAACCGCTATCCAGGAAATACGATGGGATGGACCGGGCAAAAGGAGGATTAAAAACTGCGACACTTACTAAGGTAATTGCTACCGAGAGCAACAACAACAGCAGTTTTTGGATGCGGATTAGTTGTGGGAAGCCGACTCAGACAAAAAGTCATGAGCTTCAAATGTGTAAGCGAATGCATCAGACCGATCCGAATCAAGGCTTGATTCGGCAACATTATCTTAATATGCGCACAGGCTCCCACAGAAGAGGAACAAAAAAGACGACACCAAGGACGGGCTCCTTGACAAAACCTATGAGCAATGCCCTAGTTATGACATTAAAATTATTGTCCTCGGCGGTTTTAACGTAAAGCTTGGAAAAGAGGACATCTTTGGTGGTATAGTCGGAAAGCACAGCCTGCACGACACAACTTCCGACAACGGACAACTACCTCGTCGTAGCCAAGTGCTAAGAATATATCAATATCGGCCAAAACAAAGAAATTCTGCAAGTCACATCAAGTAACCTCTTAAGGAGTCCTATGCCGCCAACATCAAGTATCGAGGACCAGTTGCAACATTGCCAGAAAGCAGTTAGAGATGTCACCTCTAATGTGCTAGTTTTAACACAACCACCAAAACGAAACCCCTGGTTTGACGAAGAATGTAGGCAGGCGCAGAGCATGCCGAGCATGCAGAGCACCCAAGCAGGAGGCATACAAAGCGGCGCTGCATTTATGGACAAGAACTGCTCGTGAGGTCTACGAGCAAAAGAGAACAGAGGAACGCCGGCTTCTCAGGAGAAAAAAGAGGGAGCATGAGAAGCGTCAGATCCAGGATGTTGAGAGAGCCTACAGCAGGAATGAAGTTCGGAGGTTTTAGCGGAAGGTAAAACAGCTGGGGATTTTGAAAGATCACTTCTGCAGACTATATAACGGCGACGACGAACAAAATCCCGCCGTCAGGCAGGAGTCTTTGATCGGACATGATGATAGTCAACAATTCCGTGTCCCGACCTAGAAGAAGTGAAAACGGCAATATCAGGACTGAAATTCAACAAAGCCACTGGAGCAGATGGTCTAGCTGCCGAGCTGTTCAAAGCAGCAGGTGACGATCTAGATAGGACCATGCAACAACCATGCGATGCACTGTCATGCGATTTCTATAACATCGTTCCTGAGAACTTAAACACCAGAGGCAATATCTTCCAAAAGTCTATTCAACTTCTCGCCTATGATATTGATATAATGGAAAGAACACAGCGTGATGTCAATGGCGCCTTTGAGAGAATTGAAACAAAAGCGGAAAAAATGGATTTAGCGGTAAATGAGGACAAAACGAAGTAAATGCTGTCTTCGGAGGAAGGTCACCCAACACCGACGGACGGCTCGGACAGAACGTCACAATAGACGCATATAACATCGAGATATTAGAGGAGTTTGTTTCCTAGGCTTCGCTATTAACATGGGCAATAACTCTTGCTAATCGCTGTGTTGGTTGATACCCAAATACACCTTAAGTAATTAAGTGGTGATTTGGTATAACGTCTCCGAAATCGTCCTTCCTCACAAATTCGGACGAATTGCGAGTCCATTGAAAGTACGGACAAATCTGGATAGCAATACCTTAATTTGGCTTTGAATGTTAGCCGTGGTGAGCCTCCATAGTGTTACTAGTTTATTTTGGATGCCAAATCTCATGGCTTTGTAAAGGTCTTCCCCGGTTTTGCTGTCGTAGGCGGTCTTAAAGGCTATAAATTGGTATGTTGGGATGTTAGTTTCTAGACTAGTCCAAACTTTAAGGTTTACTGAAATACGTTAACCGCTCTGTATCCGGCATTTCTCCTCATTCCCATATTTGTACAACAACTTCATGCTTTATTTGTTTGAGTGATGGGCCCTTTACGTTTGGTATCTTGGATAATTATTTGCTTTTTGCAAGCCACCTTGCAGCTTGAAAGTTGTTTAAAGTCTCCAATACTTCAGTATACTGTGACTGTCTGATGACTAATTCGAAAGAAAAATAACTTGCATCCAAATTTAAATAATTTACTCACGAGTGACCTAGATTTTAAGACATTCAATAATAATCAAGCACCTCAAAAATGCATTCAAAATGTTGGTAGTACGATAGTGTTAGCTATTAGGCTCTATAAACATTTAAGCTTAAAGCGTTAAAATAATCTCAGAGGAACTTTCTATTGAAAAAATAAAACATGTCCAAAATCATTGAGCAGTGAGTAAAGGTAGCAAATGTGTTATGAGCTTGTTTGAGAATGAGTATTAAGAAAATACAAGTGTAACATTGGAATTTCAAAAAACTCATTAAACCAAATTCCTTGATTTCAAAAATGGATATTTTTATCCACTTTAAGTCAAACATCAAAACATTCACTAAATAGCTGACCAAAACCAAAGTCTTTGAAGAAAACTTGCACTCATCTCATCCTGTTTATTGACTGTTGATTGGAGTACATGCGAAAGCGACCTGGAAACATAATTTTCGTTTTGCGAACGAATTGTTGCTTTTGCAAATTTATTTGGTGCAATCAGACGCAAGTGTTTACTTTATACGATCCGGCCGCGGAACGGAGCTGAATCAACTGTTGTTTACTGTTTTTTTTTTGTTTCTGTTGTGTACCGCTTGTGGAGCTGTCATCGTTATCATGTTCTAATTAAGTAGGTAACAAGACTATTATGGGGAAAAGTAATCAAGCTGTTGCTTGTGGGCAGCCAGATCGTGTGGAATCTATTGAGGTGTGAAGTGAAATCCCCAAAGCTAGCGACGAGCTAACACTCATTCGATTGGAATGTTTGATGTTCGTCGGGTGTAAATTTGGTCGATTTTGTCGACTTGGTCGGTGGAAATTTGTTCAATCAGGGGTTTTTATGTGAGGCTTTTTTTCAAGGGAATAAAAAAAAGAAATAAATAGAAAGGCGCGACAGCTCTTGAAGAGCCAAGGCCTAAGTGGCTTACTCTCATCAACAATTCTCTGAGTGCGTGTGAAGAATTGAGGGGACCTACAATTTTACGCCGATTCCGAACGGCAGAGTTGAGAAGCACTTTTTCATGACAGATTGATACTCTTGGAAGATTTGTCAAGTCTACCTTGTGAAGACAGTGCCCGTGAAAGATGAAATAAAAAACTTGGCCTGAGTAGGATTCGAAATTCGATTCAAGGGAATAGGTCGAAGTAAGTTGTTAATTTTATGATGAAAGTACTTAAAAGATTGTTTTCCAGAAACACAAGTCCGAATTTCATCTTTAGCAAGCATGACTCCATTCTTTGTTTATTAAGGATTAAGAGTCAGTCGTCACCTCAGTGCAAAAGTTATGCGAGTCTATGTTGAATTCGAAACCCATCAAGGAATCATTAATCGCGTTAGGATAGCTACGGCTGTGTTCGGTACGTTGTCCAACCTACATCAATAGATGTAGTCGCAACTTGCCGCATCATCAAATATCCAATGACAAGACTCATTATTATTATTACAAGCTTTTATTGCCTTATCAGTTAAAGTTTATAATTTTAAATTTTTTAAATTTTACAAATTATTTGATAGATTGATTTAAATTACAAATACGAAATATAATAAAAAAATATAATTGATATATAATAGATTGATTCAATTTTTTTTTTATTATTAGTATTTGGCGTAAGCCTCCCCCAAGGCGGCCCATATGTCTCGATTTTTCGCTTCACTGTACCAATTTGTGTTTATTTGGCAAAGATCGTCGCTCCATCTCTTGTTCGGTCGGCCTGTTGGTCTCTTGCTCTCCGGTCTCCATTTTGTTGCCAATTTTGTCCATCTTTGATCCTGTAGTCTTGAAATATGTCCTGCCCAACTCCATTTTTGTCTTTTGGTTCTATCTATCACGTCAATTATTCGAGTATTGTTTCGGATGTCTTCATTTCTTATCCTTTCGCTGGGTCTTATTCTGAGGATTTTTCTTTCCATTTTGGATTGACAGATCCTTAGCTGGTCAAGAGATTTCGCAGTCAAGCTCAGGGTTTGTAGTCCATAAGTAGGAGTCGAAAAGATATTTTCGTGTTTCTACACTTTGGTCCAGTTCTAAAATCTGTTTGAGGCTCCAGAATTGCTTCCAGCTGTTTGTGATGCGTCTGTTGATTTCTTTTTTCTCTTGGTCCTTAAAAGATTTTAGTTGTCCCAAGTATATGTAGTCTTCTATGTATTCTAGTTTTTCATGGTCCAGAATTATATCCTCTCTGATGTGGTTTGTCATCACTTTTGTTTTTGACTTGTTGATTTGTAGTCCATAGTTCTTGCACAAGCTAGTAAGTTCTGCTGTCATTTCTTGTATATGTTTAGCTTTTGTTGATATGAGTACTATATCGTCCGCAAACCTTAGGTTGTTTAGAAGTTGTCCGCTTATCCTTATACCATATTTTGTCTTCCAGTTCATCTTTTGAAAAATATCCTCTAAAACTGCACTAAATAGCGGTGGTGAAAGCGGGTCTCCTTGTCTGACGCCTCTTGTTATTTTAAATTTACGTCCTGTACTCTCTGTTTTTATTTGTGCTACATTATTTTTGTATATGTTTTTGATAGTCCTTATAACGATTGGGTCCATATTTTGATTTTCTAGGGATGTCCATATTGTATCGTGTTCAACGCTGTCAAATGCTTTACTGAAGTCTATGAAATAAAAGTATATAGACAAGACTCATAGAAGGTGATAATTACTTACTCACTTACGGTGTTTTTTTTAACTTAAAATGCATCCGTTAGGTTTTTCCGACCATAACGGTACATAATGAGTTTTCTTTTGTCAGAAGGCCGAGTTTTGCTGGGATGCCAATACTATACAGTTGGTCTCTATAGACGCTGTCATTCACGGCCTTGCAATCGATGAAAAGGTGGTAGGTATACACTTGAAGTTCCTGAGTCTTCTCTAAGATCTTCCGTAGAGTAAATATTTGATTGATATGGTCTGAAATCACACTGATAAGGACCGACCAGGTTGTTGACGAAAGGCTTCAAACGTTCACACAGAACGGCAGACAAGACCTTATAGGCGATGTTTAGGAGACATACTTCTGTAGTCGGTGCAGTTCAGGGGATCTCCTTTATTTAGGATCGGGCATACAATGCTGAGGTTCCATGCTTTCTTCCGACCAAATCTTGCAGATAAGCTGGTGTATACCCCTAACAAAATCAGCTCCAGCTGCTTTTTACAGTTCGGTGTAAAACCACTGGTTAATTTCTTTTACAGCCCCGTTCATGTTGTGACATCCCTCTATCTCTTCGATCGCGCGCTTCTCATGCTTCCTCTTTTTCTTTCTGAGAAGTTTGAGCTCCTTTCTCCCTTAGGTTAGGTTAGGTTAGGTTAGGTGATAAGGGGTGTGCACAGCAGCGTGAAGCTGTTGCATACACGGGGGCCTACTGGTCCATTGTGATCCCCTATAAAAATAAAAGTTAGCATCGATGCTCCTCAAAATTGTCGATTAACGTAGACTGGCTCGTTAACGAACCAGCCTGTGCTATCTATAAATTTCCTCATGTTTGCCATTGAGACCTGTGCTAGATCATCCAGTTCTCCAACAAACCTGTTTCCAAAATGACGGAGTCGGCTAGTTTGGAGGTTCGGACAGTCACAGAGTAGGTGTTGAATGGTTTCTATTTCCTCCTCATCCTGACAGCTCCTACAGAAATCGGGTGCATATGCCCCTATCTTGTTGGCCATTGTGCCAATGGCGCAATGACCCGTTAGTACACCTATCAGGATTTTAATGTTCCTTTTACTCAGCGATAGAATATACCGAGTTTCCTTTTCATTTGTGTTAGGCCATAAACTTCTAGAGATTACACAATCATCCCTGGATTTCCAGGAGTTATTGATTTTCTCTTTTGATTTAAAGGTCTATCTTCCTCTTGAGTACCCCAATCGGGACGAGTGGTCCCGTAACTGAGTGGTCGCTACTACTTGTGTCTGCTTCTGACCCTTTCCTGGCTAGTTCATCTATTCATCTACTATTTCGTTCTATATTGCTATGTCCAGGAACCCAGCAGAGCTTAACCTGGTTAGTGTGGCAGATTCTATTTAATTCCTTCCTACAGTTTGAAACTGCTTTTGATCTTATGGTCTCACTGGCTAAGGCTTTGATAGCAGACTGGCTGTCCACGAAAAAAGTAATCTCCGAAGAGCTTAGCTTTTCATGATGTGCCAATTCAGCTGCTTTTTCAATGGCAAAGATCTCGGCCTGAAAGGCACTACAGTCAGCTATGGGAGTTTATACGACGCTCTGATGTTGAGAGATTGGCAAAACACTCCAGCGCCTGTTCCTGATTCCATTTTTGAACCGTCAGTGTAGAAAGGGATACCCTGTTTACTTATAAGTGAATTAGGATCCCAACCCTGTCTTTCTGGTATGCAAATAGAAAATTTCCTATCGAAATCTATTAAAGGGGGAATGTAATCAGTGGTCTCCATCAGTCCTGGAATCGTGTCATATCTTTGTAAGATTGACCTGTATCCATAGGTGCTGTGCTTCCAGAAACTCAGTTCTCTTAAAAGAATTGCTCCTTTCTCCCTTTCTGCTCGTATAGTTCGCGAGCGCCTCGAGTCCTTGTTTGTAGCGCCACTTCATATGCCTCTTGTTCAGCTGCATGTGCTTACCGGCACACATCGCCAAACAAGGGGTATCGTTGCAGTGGCCCTGTAAACCCTAGCACTTCAGAGGCGGCATCTCTGACAGCTGCTTGGCAGTGCTGCCACTGGTTCTCTACTTTTTGTGTTGGCAGCAATTTCCATATCCCCAATCGAGATGTAGGAATCGCGTAGAAAAAAAAACGATAAATATCAGATTCAAAGATTTTAAACGATAAGGCACTACGACACGGCCCTGTGGGTCATCCATTCCGACGAATTTGGCAGTGGTGATGGGAACCGTGGAAAAGTACTTATTTTCGCTAAGTGAGGCCGTTCTTCCATCTGTAATCGTTTTGCCCTTCTTCAAATAGTCGATGTTGGTCACTCTTTGCGAATCCCAGAAAACTGAGACACTAATTTCTCCAACCAAAGGGACAGTTTCAAGGTGATTTGAAGCACGTTTGTTGGCCAAAATCCATTGTTGTCCGGAGAGAGCAAACACGGCATGCTCCCAGCACCGTAATAGATTTTTAATTGCCAAAATTCCATCACTTACACGATCTCTTAGACATTAACTATTGTCTCAGATATCTCCAAAAGGCGGTCTGCCAATCCAATTGTAGATTTTTGAGTTATCCTCCCTGGTAGCCGATTTCAGGGAACCTGGACGAGTCTCATCGAAAATCGACGCACGTGCGGCCACGTTGAAACTAATTACACTAATTTTCGACGATTACCATCTAAGAAGAAGATTCACCGTTCGCTGCGCCATTTCTCTTCCAAAACAAGAATCGGATCACTGGCGGATACTCGCTGGATGTCTAAACAAAACTAGAAGTCCAATCCTGCAATACTGGCGTCATCAGGCGGTGAACTTAAGTACTTAAGTACACTGAGTACCTTCTCATCACTATTTCTTAGAAAATTTTGTTTCGATTCGAGTCAAGCAAACTAAAAGTATTTGAGAGCAAAATTTATACCTATGTGTAGAAGCTTACAAATCTTAAGTTGCGGTGATTCAAAAACAAAAGTAAAAGTAGAAAAACATGGATAAATTAATGCCGATTTTCTTTCGAAATATTACCGAAACATTTTCTTGGAACAAATTAGGGTCGAGGGTAGGTTACGATCAATAAAACTAAATACCAATTACCGTTTTTTTTCTATTTTTGTAGGAATTCGAGAAGATAAGGCTGAATCACAATTTAGTGGCACAAAAGAAAAGGTTTGTCCATAAAGATATGCCAGAGTGTAACGGAAAAAGGAAAGCAAAATGCCTGGCAGCAGACATAACAGAAAACAGAATTATGCTTCATTGGCAGAATAATAGCTGAAAATTTTGCTTTTTGCAAATCAATTTTCAGAAAATCTTCAAACTCACGTCTATTGTCAATTTGAGGATTACCTATCAATTGGTTGTCAAAATCAAATGCACCATAAATTTTGTCTTAGTTTAAGTTGTTTTGTCGACTTTCCTCTTGTATTTCGTAAATATATGTGAATGTTAAAAAAGTTGTCATTTATTTCATTTCAATCACGTTAAACGGGATCTTGCATTACACTAAGTGCGCAAACGTCAACCCTGTCAAATCGAAGACTAACCCTACTTTTTTTGGCCGCATGCCATTCGGCTGACATCCGATGGACAGACAACAAAAACAAACGTTCACGTTTTGATTTCAAAATTTATTCATCGTCGGACAGCAGCGAAAAAAAAATGCCAAGATCAAGTTTCACTTCGCCGCACTTAGGCTATCAATTAATTTGAATTTGGCACACCAGTGACTGTATTCCCAACAGGTCTCATTACCACTCTGCGCCAACTACCAGAGCCAATACACAGTTGGGGGAAAAAAATGGATCACATACAAAATAGTAGAATGGAATTGATTTTTTCTCCTTAAGTTTAATGTAACACATATTTAGCGAATCGAACTTCTCTGATCGCGACAGTAACGACGACGACGACAGAAAGTCGTCGCTCGGTCGCATGGCGAATTTTGAAATCAAGTTTTTACCAGCAATTTGCTGAGTCCGGTCGGTTGGTCGGTTGGTGGGGTGTCATTGTAGTGGTGGCGGTATACTCTTATGCGAGTTTGGGAACCAGTTCCACTGCCCAACACCACCGATCCAGCTTCAAGACCTCGAATCATAACCAAAACGACTCGATTGTGTGACTCTTTTGCGGTTAAGTATTCATGCTACCTGACCTGCACGTTCGCCGCGCCCGGCCAAGCCAACTTCACAAAGTTGATCGCCCTCCGCCAGCATGCTCGGCCAAAAGAGCTCTCTCTTTCTTTTGGATTTTCTGATTTTATTTATGGAAATGCCCAATAAAAGACCTCGCCAGGCCAAAGCCTATTCGAAGTAATAATAATCAATTTGTGTGATGAGTCAATATAAAAAGTTTTTTTCTTGTCGTTTCGTATCGCTTGCTGGGAGGTGCTGGAAGCTCCACAAGATTTGAAACAGATTATTATAAATGTTTATGCAGATGATGATACGGGCCCCGGCCCAGCAGTCGAGCGATGCGATGAATGGCATCGAACGAGAACAAGGAACAAGAAACTGGCGAGACCAGTTAAAGATACGGTGTGATCGGGTTTGTGCTCGGCTCTGTGGAGGTTCCCAGTTGAATAATATATTTATACAAATAAAGTTAATGATTTAAGTAAAGTCATTAGAGAAAAGATCGCTGGATGTCATAGGTGTTATCAAATAATTACACCTGTCAAACGGATCCGTGTTTGTTTTTTCGATACAGCTGTCAGAAACGTAACGTTAAATAATAATGTTCACCAAGAAGTGTGCATATTTGTGGTATGAAATTATTTCAGCTATTTTTAATTGGATTAAAAAAAAAAAATTTTAACTCACCGGGTCTGGGAAATCTTGTGATCAATAACTGGTTGACTTGTTGAGAACGGACTGTTGCTTGTGGTCTAGTTGACGTTTGACAAAATGCATCTACTACTCAGGCTCTTATCAACACAAAATGAAAACACAAGCAAAACCTAAAGTAGGTAGTCAAGCACTTGGAGCTCGGCGAAGAGGAAAATGTAAAGCCTGACATCATAGTGTGGGCCTTCAAAGATAAGCGGACATAACTCAAAAATAATTTCATTTCATTAGCACTGCCATCTCAATTTTAGGCAGAAGTCGCAAAGATCGGATCATGGCATATGGTCACCAAAAAGAGGAATATAAGGGGTTGAGGAAAGCACGAATAAAGTTTGAAAAATAAATAGGAGCATGACGTGGCAAACATCGCATTTTAGAGTGATGGGAAGTGAAATAGAAATCGCCTGAATTGGAAAGCGGCCAGACTAGAGAATGAACGGTGTCGAGTCTCTGGAAAGAGCGGCCTAGAGACTAGACTAGAGAAACAACGGTGAGCGGTCTTCAGGCGACAGGTTCCGGTCCATGTAGCCCTTAGAAGATGGCAGACATAGAATAAGTGGTACGGCTCAGTTGCGGTACTCTCGAAATACTAGAGAATTAACGGCGAGCGGTCTCCCGGTAACGGTTTCCTGTTCGTGATATGCTTTGAATAAGAATAAACACGAAATAATCTTTCGAAAACGGTCCAGAAATTAATAATAAAGGTCAAGTGACCAGCCTTTCCAGGTTGGAAATACACAGAAGTGGATTTTGGACATGCAAAAGTATAGGGGTTAGAAGCTGTCAACCGTACACTAAGTACAGCACTTTGCCATGAGAAGTTTCTTACGTCGAGTACACTGGATTGAACCTCAGCATCGTTTGCCCAATCCTCAAGAAAGGTGATCCCCTGAACTGCACCAACTACAGAGGTATAAGTCTTGTCTGCCGTGATGTGTGAACATATGAAGCCTTTCGATAACAACTTGATAGGTCCATAGTTCCTCATTAGTGAAGCTTCAGACCCGGAAAGTCCACCATCGATCAAATATTCACTCTACAACAGATCTTGGAGAAGACCCATCGCTTTCAAGGCCGCGTTTGACAGCTGCATCTAATGAGACCAACTATAAAGAGCAATGTCTCGGTTTGGCATAAAAAAAAACCGTCCATCTTTGTAAGATGACGATGGAAAACTCACGCTATTCCATCGTTGTCGGAAAAAACCTAACGGATGCATTTCAGGTCAAAAAAAGGTTTAAGCGATGCGCTGTCATGCGATTTCTTGAACATCGTTCTTGAAATGATTGTGTAAAACTCCAACGTCAACACCAGAGTAACAGGAGTAATTGGAAGAACACAGCGTGATGTCAGTTGAGCGTTTGTGAGCCTTGAGACGGAGGTCAGAAAGATGTGTCTAGCAGTTAACGAGGGCAAGACCAATTTAGGCAAGACCAGTATAGACAGATTTTGTTAAAGACATTGTCTACCTAGGATCCGCTATAAGCTCAGATAACAACACCAGCGCTGAAATCAAACGAACAACCACTCTAGCCATCGCTGCTTCTTTGGACTTAGAAAGCAATTGAGTAGTAAAGTTCTCTCTCGCGCAACCCTTATCATCCCAGTTCTAATGTATGGTGCAGGGACATGGACATTGACACGTCGGTCGGTCGGCTTTGAGAGAAAAATTTTTCAAGTGATTTTTGGTCCAGTTTGCAAAAAGGGAGAATGGGGACGAAGATTCACAACCAAGAACCGGAAAAGTTAAGGTCCAACGACTTCGATGGTTGGGGCATGTAGAGTGAATGGAAATAGTGCTCCGGGACATAGAGTTTTCGATCCAATCTGTAAAGACGCCGATTCTAGTGGAGCATACAGGTGGCTGAGCACCGAAAACAATTTGGCGTGCCTCCAACTTTAGGCAGTTTGCTAGGGATCGATCAGGCTGGACACTCTTGCTGGATGAGTTGTTCCGACCTGCACTATAGTAACACCATAAGTAAGTAAGCAAGTACACTGGGTTGGTACTCGGCAACGAAGAATTTAAAAAAAAAACTGATTTTCCCTCAAAAGTTCACTTTCCCTTATATATTTTTATGTAATGACACAATGTGAATTGGAAGAAAGCGAAAAAAATAAATTAATGAATTTCTCAACGGTCAGTTGGTTGGTATGAGAATCCGATTTTAGCTAAACTGACAGTTTGGCTGATGAATTTTTTTGCTGCAGCCATCAAGCACAGAGCAAGTCAGAAAGGCTTTCAGCCGTCTTAAGGACAACTGCATATGCCGAGCTGATTAAACTTGGAGGGCTTTCAATTCAACAACTATTCCACTGACTTTAAGTGCACGTACGAACAGGGAGAAAATCCGAAAGACTATGGAGAAAGCGATATTACGTAGGAAAAGAGATATCGCAGAGTTCAGCAATAATAGGGGTAAGATTTTGTTAAGTACGACCTTAACAATTTTTTTCCTCTATGTTACAAGATCGGATAGCCACACAAGAAAGCCAGGATCGACAGCTATAAATATGGATGAGAATCTGAGGCTTGTTTGCTTAACGAAAGACTTTCTTAATTCTTGGCTGCTTTCGAGATAAAAGTCTTACAGAGAATAGTTGGTCTCATTTGTGATGAAGAACTATTCTGGAGACGATATATCCATGAGCTTAATCAAATCTACTACCAGACATAATGTCAAAAATGAAGCTTGGTAGACTCTCATATGGGCTGGACATCGACGTGCATTATATACGCGAAAAGGAACGATTCCAGAAAGTCCTTTGCTGGTCCTCGAGGTGATTCCTCAAAGACTGGCGAAGATCGCTCGCCATACAGACGTGCCCCAGGCGGTGCTGACAAGAAGGGAGATGTCGGAGCTGGAGCCGGAGATGTTGAGTTCCGTGGTGGTTTGGGTCGTGGTTCTCGTCCACAATAGATGTAAACTGTAAATCAATAAATCAATAAAAAGACAGCACGGTAGACCAAATTTGGCAACTGGCGTGGCAGGGACGTCCGAAACGGACCGATCAGGTAAAGAGTAGGAAACTGTAACAGTCTGAAGAATCTCAATATCACCTGTGTATGTATGTAAGTTACACCTTGAGTATTTCAGGCATTTTCAACTTCAAAGTTAAAAAAAGTTGAAAAATCATTTACGTAAACATATTCTAAACAATCAGAATATGAGTCAACGAACATCGAATTCGAATAATTTTTCAGAAATCTTAATTTCCTTGAATATCCAAAATTATTTATGCAAATGGCTTAGTGTCGTAAATTATTACAAAACCAAAAGATTCTGGTAGGGCTTTTTCTTATGCATCTTCAGCGTCACCTTTTTGCATCTTAATTAAATAATCTCCTCCCTTTTCTTGGCTCAATCTATACATTTGCCAACCAGCAAACAAAACCAGAATAAAAAATAAAAAAGAAAAAAATGCGATCTCGCCTCTTACGAACTGCACTGTCCAAGAAGAACATTATCTTCAAGATTGCCACTTTTTCGATCAAAGATGTTATGGCTATACGTAGCCTCAAGGTTCTACTCAAATAGACTCTGCTAAGCAGAGGGCTTCTCTTTTGTTAAAATCTTACATCAACGTCTTGCTGTATAGGTAGTGTAGGTCCCATCTCCTCCTCTAGAGCTGCTGAAGCTGCTCCTGTTGCTGCTGCAGCCACTCCAGCAGCATCCCTGTCCAGCCATCGTTTGTCGGTCAAAAGACCACGATTCCAAGAACTCTGGACCAGTTATGAAACAAGCCAAGTAAAAATAAACGAAAGTAAAAATAAAACAAGAAACTTAAAGGTAGACTTGTCGTTGCTTAAGCTGGCTTCTTCGAAGTAGTTTCGAAAATGGTGTATGAAATTGAACGCGTACATGCTTTGAATTTATTTCCCGAAACCATGCTTACCCATTATTTTACCGTCATCAAAATCTCAATAAAAAATAAAAATAAAACTTAAGCAACCATCCAAAGACGACAGAGAAAAATTGAAAAAGAATACAAAATGAAGAAACCGAAAGCATCGAAGAGGATGCTTTTATTTTTCTACCTAATACATCAAAATGAATATACTTTTGTTTATGTATGTTTTTGTTATATGCCCAACAATAAAAAAAAAAACTCGTTCCCGCGGGGCTACAAGAAATAAGCCACAGACATGTTTCGGCTAAAGCGCAGCCGCACAGAGCATCGTATAAGCAAAATGATCACACAGAAATCGACGAGGCAACCGAATGTGGTGTAAGCCTTTTTCATGCCGTGGAATCGATGATCTTCTTGCATAAACGAGACCTGCAACAGTAACATGCAACGTCTTTTGTTTGAAACGAGAATCAGATTTAATCTTAAATATTATAACTGTTAGGTGAACTAAAACATTATTAACTCCGTGAGTCGAATAAAAATTTGGTGATTTTGAATCACTTTTTTTGAATATTTTAAATAATGGGGTTGTAAGAGTAAAAAACAATAAAAAGCTTCAAGCGAAATTTGAATTTTGGAAACAAGTCTAAATTCTACATTTTTTCTTTTACTTAGAGCCAGTGGCGATTCCTGGTCCTCATCCTTGGTTTACCTACGACCCTAGCAGTGCTGCCATATTCTTCTGAGTGGATTATCATACTATTTGTTAGAAATTATCATACCGGAGGGAAAATTATCATACACAAACAATTTTTTCGTGTTGAAGGGATACGTTCATAAATTGTGCCAAATTAAATTGCATTTTTCAAATTCCGTGTAATGAAGTTTCTTAATTTTTTTTGAATGAATCGATTTCAAGAGTACCTTTGCTTAAGCCTAGTACGCAGATCGAGCTAAATTTTAGCTGCCATACAAAATTCTCTCCAAAATTTAGCGGAGCTAAAATAAAGCTGAGCTTTTTAGCGAAGAGGTACGCAGCTCTAGCTAAAATTTTTTTTTTTTGTAACTCTACATAGGGTAAAGTCGGGTGATATGGCACCACGGGAGATATGGCACCCTTTCAATATCTCCCACTTAATGACTTTTTTTCAAAAAAAAGAGATCAACATATCATTCAGTTTTACGTAAGCTCTTGAAATATCCAATTTGAATCGCAGTAGCCCGTAAGGTACAATATTTACAGCCGGAGAAAAAAAAAAGTTTGTGTGAATTAAGCAAAAAGTTTTTTTGTGTATTAGTGAAGTTCGTGGTAAGACGAAAGTATTTGACTCCAGGTGTTCGTTTTAAAAGAAAACAAAAGATATAATCGTGCTTATTTGTGTTTGTTTACTACTATAACTGTGCGTGCATAATTTTTCATTTTATTTCGGATATAAAAATAAAGGTCAAAAAGGTGATATGGCACCCCAGCAGCTCGGGAGATATGGCCCCGGTGCCATTTCCCCCGCTCTAACTTTATTATACTTTATTTTCCTTTTAATTTTTTTTTTATCAATTTTTTTCTAGAAATGCCGACAATTTATAAAAAAAAAATATCTGCAAATCGTGCAAAATGAACGCAAGAGCAACTTACATTATCATTGCACGATGACTCAGATGGACCCGAAGATTTCGGGGAAAATATTTGTGTAGGATGTGGTGAGGACTATGCCGTTAAAACGAAACCGAACGAGTGGCTAAAGTGAATATAATATGTAACTCTTGGTCACATGACTCCTGCACTTCCTATTACAATACGTTCAATTAATGTGGAAGGAAAAACAACAACAAAATGTATAGTGCCATTTCACCCGCAAGCAGGTGCCATATCACCCTCCATTTTTTTAGGTGTCTTTTTTTTATGGTTTTTTGTTTTTGTGAAAAAAAAAATTATTTGATTATGAATTTCAAATAAGTTCCTATTTTTTGTTTATCAATAAGTTCTATAATAAAGTTATTTTGGTTTGAAATAAAAATCTTTTTTAATTTTGAAGTTATAAGGAAAAAGGAAAATGGGTGCCATATCTCCCGACTTTACCCTAATCATCTGCGAAAATTTAGCTAGTGAAATAAATGTCCGGCACATTATTCTCGAGCTAAATTTCGACATTTGCTTCATTTGTTCTTTGACTAGCAAGATTATTCGCTATATTTTTTTAGAAAATATAATAAAAGTTGGAGGATAAAAAAGGCCTCAAGCACAAAAAAGGATGCGCGGAAAAATATCATCATTTTCCGTGGATGAGAAAAAAATGTTGGCCGTCCTGTTGAAACACCTGCCAGCAATATGGTGCCAGGTGGAGATGTCGCACAGCAATCTCGATTGCAAAGTGACATGAAAATCCCTTAAGGATAGCCATCGCTACAATGCTTCTCGAAAAAAAAATGTCAAAATTTAGCCAGGAATTTAGCTGATGTTTGGAGAGAAATGAGTGAGCTAAAATTTAGCGCGATCTGCGTACTAGGCTTTAAGTTGAAAGCAAGCAACTTGTAAACATTTTCTGCACCGGTCTTTAAAGTCGGCTATCATTATACACCGGGAGCCCTCAATCCTGAAAGTGCACTTACACGGATTTCAAAATTTTTTATATTAAAAGATAGTTTATAGAAATACCAACAAATTAAGCCCAGTATGACGAGGCCTATCCTGGCACCAGTATTTTTTGCAATTTTTTGCATTTTTAATTATTATTGATAATTTGCACTTATCGCGGATTTTAATTTCAACTAGCGCATATTATTGGAAATTTGATGTGCTTTCTGGCAAAAATGTCTGTCATACCTTTTTTAAAATATTGTCACTCATATGTTTTTAAAATAGGTATGACAGACATTGGTGCCAGGATGCGAGCTGTCATACCATTTTTTCCTGAAAGCACATTAAATTAATTAAAATCCGCGATAAGTGCAAATTATCAATAATTATTAAAAATGCAAAAAATTGCAAAAAATACTGGTGCCAGGATAGGGCTCGTCATACCGGGCTGAATTTGTTGATATTTCTATAAACTATCTTTTAATATAAAAAATTTTGAAATCCGTGTAAGTGCACTTTCAGGATTGAGGGCTCCCCGCCTATTAGAACTTCTCGTTTTCTTTGTTCTGAATGAGGACTTATGGGCTTACTTAAAATTTGTTGAATGTTTTGCAAGACTGCTGAACTTAATACATCTGGTTGTCAGATAAGTGATGCGTAGACAAATTGGGATTGATTTCAGCCAAGCTCAGCTATTAATAGGTTCGTTCGATGTAACCAGCCCTGGGGCGCTCCGGTGCTTGTCACTGCCCTGGACGGAGCTGTCAAAAAAACTGAAAAAAATTCTCTGGGTTTCGTTTCACATCGAACGCATTAGCTCTGTTTTTTCTTCCCTTTGTCTGTTTCGAACAATTCAGAAATTCTCGCCAACAGTTTGGTGAGAAATCAGAGCGCCACAGAGCGACCCAGAGTGCTCATCGAACAAATCTAATATGACGGCTGTCAATGAAAGAAGATAAAAGTTCTTTGTATGTGAAACGAATTTGCCAATGAGCAACTGTTAAAATACATTTTTCCGACTGAAAAAAGGCGTTCAGTATATTAAATTTCAGAAGAACCCAGTCCAAAAATTAAAAAAAAAGTTTGACCGGGGGTCTTGCAAATTGTGGAAAGTCTTACAGCATTTAGCAGTTTTTCTTCAATACTTATTTCGTTGAGAAAAGGGCCAAATGCATCCCACTGCTCGAATTCTTCGCGTTATTTATTGCAAGGAAAGCCATCGGGTTTGGGAAGGTCTAAGAATTGAATATGGATCGAGGTCCGAAAGGTTTTGAAATTTTAAAAACAGCCTTTCTACAAACTGTTCTAGACAGACTCAATGAACACCAAACCAGAACAGTTTGGGATAGAAAATTGCTCAATGAACACCAAAAACCTGTCCTTTTCTGTTCTAAACTGTGCAGAACAGTGTCGCTGAAGCTGAAAATACCTATTGAGATTTAGATCTCAGTGAGATATAGTAAGGTGGAACTGGCCTACTGAATAGCACACCAATAACATTTTTTGTATGTCGTCGTTTTTAAAATGGAATGACATACACATAGTACACTTGGTGAATATGTCGCATAGCGATGGGAATGGCATCGAAGCTTTGTTATCTGTTTTTATCAAAGTACTAGAATTCCTAGAGAATAGAAATTGTAATTTAAAGTGAAAGGCAGTAGATTTTAAGGATATTTGCCTAGCAGATGTGCATTTTTTTCATATTTGAAAATTATCAAATTATCATACATTTTGCGTATGATAATGGTTTCCAATCTTACATCATACGGGAACAACAATTATCATACATGTAGCATAATTATGCTACGAATGGCAGCACTGGACCCTAGGAAAAGTTAAGACAATAATAAAAAAAAACTCAAAACTGTTGTTGTTCAAAAGTTTTTTTTTTAATTTATGATAAAATTTTTAGTAAGGAAAAATGTTAATTTTATATATTTCAAAAAAAAAAAATAAAATAACAACACATAATGTCCGACAGTTATGATTTAAAACAAATATTAAAATACAAAAATCAAAATAATTAAGAAACTCGAAAAATATTTTTAGCGAAAATTTAAATATAGGTAAAGTAAAAACTGCTTTCACAATTATTGAAATTACAATTTATGTTCAGTTTTAAATATTAAATTGAAGTTATAAAAAGAAAAAGATTTGTAAAATCCTTAGAGCTATTTTTTCGTAAAGAATTTTTTTCTTCTTCTAAATAAAATGTTTAAAAAATTCTTAAAAGAAGAAGTTAGTGTTTTTAGCGAATTCATGACGGATGTTTTTTTTATTATTTTTTTTAAGTCAAAATTAACCTTAGTAGCCATTCAATTTTGTTTAGCAAAAGTCGACAATGTTTGTTTTTTGTTCTCTATGTTCTTCTTGATTGATCAACGAAAACAAATATTTTTTTTTAATTTCAAAATTCCAGATTTCACATGTATCTTTATAAAACCTAAAAACTGACATACCAAATTTATTTTTCAAGAATTTTCAAAAAATTTGATTAATACAAAATTATTTAAAAAAAAAAAACAAAATCGCTCTAACGATTTTCAAAACAAAAAATTTTCATAAATTTAAATTTTATACTAGAAAACTCTTTTTCAATTGAAATTTTCAGTTTAAGAACAAAACCTTTTTTGAGTTTCTTAATATTTTATATTAATACCCCGCTGTTGAAGACATGGGCAAGTACGTGCGACCCGAATAAGAATATCTAATTAGAATGTACATAATCCGCCTTATTTATTATCAAATCTTAAAGGTATCTTTAATATTTGGTTTGTTTACCGCTTTGTTTTGACGGTAAGTTTTCATTTTATGACTCTTCTTAAAATACATATTTCAAGGTCTTAAAAATCTTAAACATAAAAAACGTCAAAAACTGAAAATTTGTCATCTAAATAAAGCCGTAAACAATCGGCTTTAATATATTATTTAAGATTTGAGTATAGGTACATAAATAAGAGGAATTATGTACTAAATACTCAAAATGAAGAAATTGATGTACCTAAATCAAAACAGCGACTATGAGCATAATCGTTTCGTGTTGGCGAACACGTGCGTCATCGTACGTCGTCTTGCTAATTGATATAGAAACATTAGAAACACTACAACTACGACCACGAAAGTCGCTTAAGAGTTAAAAATATGTATCTGTGTGCCTTCTCAGTCGAAGGGAATCGCTTTTTTTTGCGCTCAACCTTCTCTTTATTTTTACAGGCGTTTAGTGGAATGTATGCGTCTATTTCTCTCTGAAGATTGTATGCAAAATGCAAATAGTGACCGCAAATTTTTACGGTAGGTATCAGAGATTTTTTGTGTATGCCAAATTCTCATCAAAGGGAAGGGAATCGCTTTTTTTTGCGCTTAACCTTCTCTTTATTTTTACAGGCGTTTATTGGAATGTCTGTGTCTACTGTTTTTGAAGATTGTATGAAAATAGTAACCGCAATTGTTTACGGTAGCAAAGCGGTGTATCAAATAGATTTTCTGCACAAGTTATTTCTTGTGTATGTCACGTTCTGATTCAAAGGGAATCGCTTTTTTTGCGCTAAACTTTTTTTTTTTGTGTTCAGGCATTTATTAAAGTGTTTGAAACTATAAATTTTTGAACTGTTGATTTGCGGAAGAATATTAAATATCTGAAAATACATTTATTTTTTGAAATTCTTGGTTTACCGCCGCCGATATACTTGGTTACTATGAGGAATCGCCCCTGCTTAGAGCCGATTTTTAAATCGTCAGATAAACAAGCAGATAGTGTTTATTCGACAAATAACAAAATATTGGATTTTTCAATCGTCAGATAGACTTTATCTGAAGAATAACGCTCTTATTTATTCGACCGATGAATACTCAGATAAGTTTATTTGCCAGTTTGTTATTTTTATTTTTGTTCGATGATTGAAAAATCGGCTCTTAGTTACGTACCTGAATCCTGGAGAAGGGTCAAGGTGGTCTTCATTCCCAAGATCGGTAGAAGAGGCCATGAAACACCCAAGGATTTCGGACCAATCAGTCTCTCTTCCTTTGTGCTCAAAACATTGGAAAGACTTTTGGAGGAGTATATCAGAGCTAATCTTGTTAATAATCCTCTATCTGAATATCAACATGCCTGCCTTAAAGGCAAATCCTTGGACACGGAAATACACGAAGTAGTACTTACAGTGGAGCGATCTCTAAAAAATAGAGTGGCGCAACAGCTCTTGAAGAGCCAAGGCTTAAGTGGCTTACTCTCATCAACAATTCTCTGAGTGCGTGTGAAGAATTGAGGAGACCTACAATTTAACGCCGATTCCGAACGCCAAAGTTGAGAAGCACTTTTTCATGACAGATTGATACTCTTGGAAGATTTGTCAGGTCTTCGCAAGAGGCAGTTCCCGTGAAAGATGAAATAAAAACTTTGTGGGCCTGAGTAGGACTCGAACCCACGACGCGACGTTCTGCTTAGCAGCCAAAGCACTTACCAACTAAGCTACGGGCAACTGCGATCTCTAGAGTATAAAAAATACACCCTCGCCATCTTTATTGACGTAGAAGGAGCCTTCAATAATGTGCTCGCAGAAGCTATCAGGGTAGCACTATCCAAATTAGATTTGGAATGGAAGAGCATATAAAGGATTTTTCAATAAGGGCGGGTAGATGTGATTCGAAGCCCAGTCAGCGAACAAACGGCGTTGTCTGTGGCCATGAACTTTGAGCTCCTGGGTCAGTTGAATCTTGTACGGGTGTAGGCCTAAGTCCCGACGCAAAATTCGCCAAGTTGAAGTCTGCGAAAGGCCGAGTTCTTGTGCACGGCGAGGAATGCACTACCTCGGGTTCTGCTGTACACTTTCACGGACCGCGGCGATATTCTCGGCCGATCTTGCGTTCCTTGAACGAATGGGTGTTGGCTGAACCGGTCGTCTCAAATTTGGCCACCAAAAGTTGAATAGTCGACTATGAAGGGCCACCACGCGTAAAATGAACGTTTGGATTAACGAAAACTTATTTTAATACTAAAGTTTTATAATTTGAACGTGCTGTTCGATCGTGTAAATTGCCATGATGATTTGACATAGACAACTGAATAATAAACAAAAGATTTGACAGATGTCACCAAAACAAAATGGCCGCCACGGAGCGCCAAAATCTACCCGCGCCAATTGAAAAACCCTTTATAAGTAAGTATAATATATTCCCAGCCATGCTACAAAAGTTACAAGATGTACCAAATGATTCCACGGCTAAGGGTATTTTTCTTCAACTGCTTAGCATTGACTTACGTACCTGAATCCTGAAGAAGGGTCAAGGGTCTTCATTTCCAAGATCGGTTGAAGAGGCCATGAAACACCCAAGGATTTCAGACCAATCAGTCCTCTTCCTTTGTGCTCAAAACATTGGAAAGACTTTTGGACGAGTATATCAGAGCTAATTTTGTTAATAATCCTCTATCTGAAACTCAACATGCCTTGTCTACCTTAAAGGCAAAGCCACGGACACGGCATTACACGAAGTAGTACGTACAGTGCAGAGATCTCTAGAGTATAAAAAAGGAGCCTTCAATAATGTGCTCAGAGTACCACTATCCAAAATAGATTTGGAAGAGCGTATTATTAGCTGGATTGTCTTCATGCTCCGAACCAGAGTCATTCAAGGATCAATGGGTAACAGCCAACTCACGAAAGAGGAACACCCCAAGGCGGGGTTCTTTCTTTTGAACGAAATCGTATGAAATCTTGATAACAATGGAAATATGGTAGTAGCGTATTGCGACGATTTGGTGCTGATGTTCTCGGGGATTTGCCCGACGGTACTCAGTGAAAACGTCGAAACAGCTCTTAAAAAAGTAAGCAAATGGGCCACTAAATGTAGACTTGGAATTAACGAAAATAAGACTGAACTGATGTTATTCGCTACCAGATATAAAATACCCTCCTTTCCTCTACCAAGATTGAATGGATAACCACTTGCTTCATCCAAAAAATGCTAAATACCTAAGTTATCCTAGACTCCAAGTTAAATTGAAAAAGTAACATAGAAAAAAGAGTAAAGAAAGCTAGTATCGCCTTCTACTCCTGTAATAAAGCCTTTGGTAAAAAATGGGGACAAAGACCTAATATGATCCTTTGGATCTACACGGTGGCGATAGTTCGCCCCATTCTGACAAATGGATCAATTGTTTGGTGGCCTGCGATAAGCTTAAAAGAGTTCAAAGAACTGCTTGCATTTGAGCTACGGGAACAATGATATCTTGGCCCACTGATGCACTCACAGTCAATCTGAATGTTTTTCCCGTTGACCTTCACATCCACGAAACAGTCTCCTCTCCTGTAGTGCTTTAAGACTAAGGGAATCGGGTATGTAGGCTGCGAAGTCTTTATTTTACCTAAAGAAATAAAATTAGAACCCTCTGGCAACACGTTATCAACTTAAGCTTTGGTAAGCAATTTAAGGATGAAATTTAAACTAGGTAAAATTGGAAAATAAATAGCCCTACAACAAGGATTTTGACATCAGAGAATACACCGATGTTTCCAAGATGGAATTCGGTGTTGAGGCTGGTGTCTTCTCCGGAGAACTGGGTATTAAAAAAACTTTAGACTGCGCGATAGATGTAGCGTATTTCAAGCTGAAGTTTTAGCAATTAGACACGCATGTAGGGTTCTAAGTCAAGCAGTCAAATCTGACAGAATTACAAAAAAGCAAGCACTCTTTGTTGATAGCCAAGCAGCTATCAAAGCTATATAAACAGCAACCTGAATAAATCCAGAATCGCAAGTTTCAACGACAATATATGTACAAATTAATCTAGTCTGGGTACCAAGGCACAGTGACATTCAAGGTAATGAAATCGCTGATGAACTGGACAGGGCGGGATCAAGCTTTCAAATATCCCTTGCTGAGGAGGTTAGGATTCCCTTAGGAGTCATGAAAACGTATAGTCAAAACCATTTTCTTAAAAAATCTAACGTAAGACGGAAAAATCTCACAAACTGAAATATTTCGAGAGAGATATGGCCCTCTTACGACCACAAACCTACCAAGGAACTTCTGAAAACACCTAGGTCAGACATTGGCAGAATAGTTGCTATTTGCACAGGCCACTGGCCGGTCGGACAACATGAAACTTTGTATTCCCCACAATGAATTTTGTTGTAGCTGTAGAGATACGGCTCAGAGGGAAACACTCCAGCACTTTTTGTGTGAGTGCCCAGCCCTTCTAAATGCCAGAGCAATAGCTTTGGGTTCTCCCTTCCTACGCGAGCTTAGCGAACTCGCAAATATTAAGATTAGGAACTTGATTCTCTATCTTAACAAAACCAATTGGATTTTAACACTTCAAATCTCTATTATGCACTGTACTGTGCGTATCTTTTTATAATTTATTCTTTTTAGGTAACTTCGAGTTTATGGTAATATCAAAACGGCGTACTTCAAGTGCTAATTGTATGCCTGGGCAGAGGCTGCCCAGAACAGCCATTCTTACCTACCTAACTGTGCACACTTTTACTTTAACACTTTTTAAGCCATTTGTACCTTATTTCATTTGCAAATTTGACTGATTAAGGATGTGCATAGATAGCAAGGATACGGAAAAGATTATGCTTTCGATGAAGAAAATCAACTATTCATTTCCTTAAAATTGCTCCGGGGATGTTTGAAAGACAAAATCCACGTCAATGTTTACCTTAAAGCGAATTATTGCATTTAAAGAACTTCTAACGGAAGTCTACGTAGAGGAATGGATTGACAATAGGCTATATGCAGCGGCTATAATCCTAAACTAATTCCCTCTAAAAACGACACGCCAAATAGCATTGGTTTAGTTAATTCTGTCTGAATTCTCTTTCTGTTTTATACTTTGTAGGTGTAGCTAACGAATCGAATGATTTGCAATTCCGTCTGAATAGTTTCAATTTTCTTTTTCATTCAAGGTGGCCATCAATGTGTGTCTAAGTCAACATGAAAACACAACTACCCCCGGGGACAGTGTAATGCGGCAACTGTCTCTCTTACAATGGTGCTTAGCATTGAAGCGAAAAGGTTTCTTGTTATTTTTCAAGCTTAAAGTCGACCATACAGTCAATTTAGTTCGTATTGATTACTTTGCTTTAGAATTATATTACTTTGATGGGGCATTTGGAGCGTTTTGAAAAAATTCCGTCATTACAAAGAATTTCCAATTTAAGGTTTACTGCTCAGGAAAAGAATTTGATCGACCTTCTGCAACAAAAATGTCAGTTGAAGCTTAAGCCATTTGGGCTTTGGGATAAGTAGTTCTGTTCTAATCAAAAGACAAATTGTAAGGCTGTCAATGTCAGTTGCCAATGCCGAGTTCTTACCATCCATTTATCTACGCTTTGTTCAACAAGAAAGTAAGGACATGGCTATCGAAAACATGACAGTTAAATACCGTTAAGACCTGCAAACATTTTTTTTTCCTAAATTTGCCTCTCAGGAATTCAATTCTTATCGCTGACCATAAGAAGATTTTAAGTTCAACGTTTGAGACTTGCCAAATATTTCGTATGCAAATCCTTTATTGGCTTCATACAAACTGAAAACATAAATTAGATGCAAATCCTAAAGCAAGTCCAATTAGAAGCAAAATAAAACAATGGAACTAATTTTGTGGGATAAAAAAAACTATCTTTAGAAATGCAAATAAGCGAGTAATTAGCGAATCGCGGCGCAACTGTTAATTGTTTTAGTATTTTTTAATCATCTTCCAGAAATTATAACTAATTTATTCAACACACTATTCAATTTATATCATTTAGTTCTGTTCATGAACTGGCGGGGCTAATATAGTGTGAATGACCATTGAGGAAGGATGGATGGTTGTTTTGTCGGTTACAACTTGACCGAATGCTATATCTTATTGGCAATTGATTTTCAAAGGATAAAAACAAATTTTAAAAAATGCTGGGTCATCTAATACAGTTTCGTTTACCGCTTTTGAGTGATCTTTCAAAGTCCTGCTTTATTTGGAAACTTACCTAAAAAGAAAAAGAAAAATTATGTTTTAGTACAAAAAAGTTTTTGTCATTTGGATATAAGGAGATTTGATGATAAAATTCTTTTATATATGACAATACCTTCTCCACAATAATTTACTAAGAACCGATTTTTCTATCGTCAGATAAACAAGCAAATAGTGTTTATTCGACAGATAACAAAATATTCGATTTTTCAATCGTCAGATAGACTTTATCTGACGAAAAACGCTCTTATTTATTCGACCGATGAATACTCAGCCAGTTTGTTATTTTTACATTTTTCGATGATTGAAAAATCGGCTCTAAGTCATAAAAATAAGATGTTTGAGGAATATACTCAAAATTATTATTTGTGTTCGTATAATTCACATTTACTCCATTCAGAAAATTATATAGGATCATATAAATTTCGGCAGGTGGCCATGTCTCAGAGGATAGAGTAGTTGATTGCTAAGCCGAATGCTACGGGTTCTTGCCCCAGCTTCGGCAGCATTCTTTTTCTACAAAAATCGCCAGCTTATCTGAGGCCACCTGTGCGATGATATGAGACAATTAAAAAATCTGTGTCTCCTCCTTTGTGCCACGTAGGTTTATGTTATGTGTTCTTCCCTTCTATGTATCTATCTGTCTCTCTCTGTTGTATTAATGTCTTGTTCTGTCCCAGCCGATGGCCTCAGTCGCCAGTGCTGCTATGTGTCTGTAGTTCGTTACATTTATGTGCGAAGTACTGTGAAGTCAATGTCAATGTCAATATAAATTTCGATTTCATGATATTTTGACAAAGAAAAATAGTATTTTTTATGATATGCTTAACGGTAGGTACGTAGAAAGATTGCTGTTTAAAGTGGTAATACAACTTCTACCACAATCTTTGAAACAACAAATTGTCTACATCACGGTGGGGTTAACCCAACTATTCTCTTTAGTATTTACACCAGCGATCTGATAGGTAGCCTTATCCAGGCAAGCGTATCTCGACGATGTTTAGGTTATTGCGTACCAAACTGCCCCAAAGGTCGAAGGCATTAGAATTCTCGTGCAAGGGACTTTGAGAAGATTCAGCGATATTGCGATGGGAGATACGCTTAAGAATTGACGCAAGATGGCCATCATTGGGCCTCGCGGCCAGTGATTACGCGAAAAATTAATGTGAAGTTCCTCGGTATCTGTGGCATTAGACCAAATCTCTGACGAAGCGGCTGTTTGACAGCAGTCAGCTTGATTCTAGAGTGACGGTAGCAAGGATGATGATCGTTTGCAGTTGTCGAGTGTGTGTGGTTCAGACGCTGGACATTAATATTTTCCTTTTCCAACGAGGTTCTACACACCGGGGATTGGATGAAAGTAATTGACGCTTTAGTGACAAAAATTTGTTCGGAGTCACTTTGCGAGAGCTATGACTTCAACAAAGATAATTTCATATTTGGAGCGTCCTTTCCGAACTTCGAATGTTTTGATAGTACACGCTTCATTTAGACAGATTTTCGGTTTCGCTAATTTACCACTCTTTTACAGTCGAGAGGTCCTCGCACTTAATGGAGCAGAACTCCTTCGGTTCTTTAGGGCTTTGTCCGAACAGGACCGAATTTATAGGGTGAAGCAGGAGAACCAGTTCTGTTGGCTTCATTCAGCACTTGACAATGAGTAGTTAGAGTGGGGTTTAAAATCTTACACACCTTTTTTTTTGTATGCAAAGGCTTTGGATTTAAGTTTAAATAGATAAGGCAAGGGGCACCAAAAAAACGATATAGACAGACAAAAAAAAATAATACAAAAAAATAATAAATACAAAAAATCAATAAACAAAAAAACTTTGTCATATTAAGTGTCATAAGAAATCTTATCTCTGTTAATCTATCAGACTTCAGCCAGCTGTGTTGTGGCTTGTACCTGCCTCTAATCAAAGTTTTAAACTGATGTGTTACAACACTTGCAAATGGTGATCTACCAGGATTTCGACTTACTGAGAGAGCTTCAACCAAATTGAATAGACATCTTGCCAATAACATCCACACTCTTATTGGCGTAAAGAATTGAGTTGCTCACATGGTTCGACTTCGAAGGATGCCATATGTTTTACCCACTGCAATGTTTATGTGATTGTTCCAGCTTAAAGTTGGTTGAACACCATACCTAGATTCTTAGCGGTTTCCACATATTCAATAGAGGAATTTTGTAACAGCACTGGAGGGAAGCAGGAAAGGTCAACAACTTTCTTTGAAATCACTAGACTTACAGATTTCTTAGGATTTAATAATAGACCATTTTTCTGTGACCAACATGCAATTTTATCAAGATCGTCATTAAGACGATCTTCTATAAGCCCTAACGGACAACTCAAATACATTTGTACATCATCAGCATACATGTGGATTGAGCTATATTTTACGACGGATGGCAATTCATTTAGATAGAGTGAGAATAACAGAGAACCCAGAATCGAACGTTGTGGAACACCGCGAGAGATTGGGAGAAGATCGGACAGACTGTTGTTCAATTGAACTGCTTGCATTTGATCTATTAAGTAGGAATGCACAACAGCTTCACAGCAAGGTGTGAGATATTGAACTGACGAAAGAGTTTTTCGCATAAGACTGAATGGTCGACCATATCGGATGCCTTTGAAAAATCTAACAATACTAAAAAGTTAATTTTACCTCTATCTAGATCTTGTCGCAAGTCTTCCGTTATTTTAAGTAAAGCTGTAATACAACTGTGACCTTTCAGAAAACCGGATTGATTAGGTGTCAGTAAGTTTGTAGAACCAAGATATGTGGTCATTTGATTCTACAAGATTCTTTCAAAAACTTTAGACAAGAAAGGTAAAATTGCAAATGGTCTGAAATCATCACTTTGAGACTTTTTAGGAATTGGTAAGATCTTTGCTTTTTTCCATTGATCCGGATATTTACCTGAAGTTAAAATTGTGTTGAAGATGTATGTAACGAAGGGCAAGACGAGTGGCAAAATCAGCTTGAGAAATTTTGAATACATCTCATCAAGCCCAAATGCATTAGATTAGATGACAAGATACTAGCAACTACTTCAGCGCTATTGACTGATTTAAATGTGAAATTAAAGTTATTCAACACGTCCGTCGGTCGGTCGTGTAAGGGAGCCTCTGGAAGACAGACCGTAGCTAAAGGAGCCTATGTAAGCGAGATAAATTTGCTGTTGAGTTCATTGCAATCATAATCATCGAGACAAGAACTTTTGCTTCT
Organism: Sphaerophoria taeniata; assembly: GCA_943590905.1. Lineage (NCBI taxonomy): Eukaryota > Metazoa > Arthropoda > Insecta > Diptera > Syrphidae > Sphaerophoria > Sphaerophoria taeniata. Next base: position 271,273,626 of record OX016540.1, read on the forward strand.
ACTAGCGATACCAAAATTGTCATCCGGTCAACGAAGCATTTAATAGGGAAGAGTATATTTGACGTTTTTTCAATCGTATTGCTTGAACGACCTGGTTCCGAAGTGAGCGGTAGGTGCATCGGTGTTCATTTAAGCGAAAAAGTTTCCAGCGTCTGTAAGCATTGTCTCGATCTAGCATTAGAGAGCGAATGTGGTGTGAAAACCATGGTTTTATGTCAGGTGTAAAACTTTCAAGAGAAGAAGTTTGACAAACTTCGCAGTCTTTCAAGAATATGACTCCCGATATATCGAAAATGACACAACAATCTGGCGATCTTCTGATGTTCCTGATGTTCGAAACACCAACTCAATCAACCATGTTATACATAGCTGACAAATAACAAGTATTTGACATTTTAGGCAACTTTTAAAAAGTTAATGTCAACTTTGATAAATTCCGTTTAGCTGCACGATTCAGAGTTCAATTATCCAATGAGAAAAGTTGTCTTAGCAGCTCCAAACAAAACAATAGAGACTGCAGTGAGCTTCTAGGTGAGAAACTCTCCTGAATAGAATAAGTATGTATCACGAAATCATAAAAGAAACGGGACCAAGACCACTCCTAAACAGCCAACAACCCTCAAAGAAGAATTCATGTAAGCGGTATGAAGACGAGTGCTTCTAGTATATGGTTTGACAATGTTATTGACTAATGTCGACAAATCAGTAATTCTTGAAACTTTGGAAGCCAATGTTAAAGAAATCTTCTTCATCCAGATTTTCTAGACGCCCGAGAATACCGAATCAAAAAGGAACTAGCTTGCAGTCACATTTTTTTCTAAGAAAACTCTTGCAACTCCTTATCAACACTTATTAAAAATTAAATTTCTTGAATACAAAAAGTAAATATGGATCCACTCGATTGTTAACAAGAACGATATCCGATGACGCAAGCTACCTTCAAAGCTATTCTTATCGTTTTACAACCACTCCGATCCGAAAATGATTCATTTCTATTTAAAGTTCATAATAAACATTAACATTTTGCTTAAACGTTCTCATTGTTAATTTTTTTCTACCGTATTGACATAGATCAGTTATCCAACCGTAATTGCCCATGGCAAACGTGTTTTTGACAAATTGCCTGAAACACCTCAGCATTGTCATAAGTCATAATATTTATAACCAGCGAACGCGACAAATTTTATCCCATCAAAATTTTTACACGGCTATTAAGTTTCAAACAAGTGATAAATTCAAGTTTATTAATCGCTTTGCATTTTTGTTAGAGGAATGTAACTTTATTGCAAGCGAGACAACGAACCAAAGATAACAACAAAGTTGTAAGATGAGACAGTAGTGATTTGAGTGCATTTTTGTGGCATTGAAAGGTGAATACTGAATGCTACCTGTGCGGTGGCAGTTGTTGTTTCATATCACAACTCGCTGACAGATGGGATAAATCATTTCACATCTAACTGGAATTTATAATAGAAAAGGCATTCCCAATAGCATTATTGGGTGAATGCTGTCATTAAAGTGCCTACATGCACTGCGTTTACACCACAAAATGCTGAAGAAAACAAACTCCTCTGTTAGTCATTTTGAACTCCAGCCATACATTCTCGAATCGGAAGTGGAAATAAACATATCGAAGTGACTTTTTTTTTTGTTTTCATTTTCTGTAGTTACGTCTTGTGTGAATCTGACTTTATACTGACTGGACTGTTAATGACGACTTCTCGGAATCTCGAACTGTCTTATTGTGGTGTTCCTGTAGACCTCAACAACAACAACAAACGAATTAATGCGAGTCAATAAACTGGAATGGAATAATCTGCTTAAAATATCAAACTTGAAAAAAAAATTAAAATTATTTTTGGGACTTAATTAATGCATTGTGACTTTGTCAGGGTTGCTAATGATTTAACAAGGCGTTTAGCCTTAAATGGTTGGAGCCATTTGAGTGAATTATGGTTTTTCCATTCAAATTTAACTTGGTATAGATTTTTTTTAGCTGGTTTAGAACTTTGACGAAGATTTGAATGTGATTGAGAATTTGCAAATTGCTTATCCAAGCAGTCACTAGTTGGTACGGGGTTAAAATTGCGGAGCACGCTTTCAATTGAAACTGGAAATACTGGTCGATTTCACAATGTTATTTATTTTATTGCATTTTCAAATTTGAACTTATTTGTTAAGACAGGCTCTTAGAGGAATTAATTACTACGAAGCCAAGCCGATGACATACTTTAACTAGGGTTTAGAAAACGAGGGTTAACAATCCATTAACAGTTAACCCACTTTTGACGTTTACAGAAAAGTTCATTTGTGTGCAATTGATTTTGAAAGACTTTGTTTTATGAAACCGCTGTTTTATTTTGAAACAAAAAAAGTTTTGTTGTTTTATTCAGTAAATAATGTGTTTTTATTTTGTAGTCCAACCCATGAGGATAAGAAGAGTTGCCAAAGAGAATAGCTGAAGACGCGACAATTGGTCAAAAATCGCCCTTCGGTTAGCGGTGGACAGATTGATATAATGCTATCCAAGCTCGTCAAGATCTCTTCTTCCTCTTCCGATTCTGAGCTTAGGAGTTAGGAGAAGAAAACCAACCATAACTTCATCAACAATAATGAGAATGACCAATAATTAGCTTCTGCAGTCGAAATTGATGTCTTTGGAATGAACCAATCCAGATCGACCAGGAGTTCAAAAATCTAGGGTTATATTGTTGCATTTGTTTAAAGGAAAAACTAAGTAAAATGTGGCGCCTACGTCTTCGGAAAATGTTGCCAAGCAAAGCAGAAAAGCTTTCAAGGATAGGTAGCACGATTTCGAAATAATGCAATCCTTCAATCAGAAAGAAGAAAAGCCAAGGCATAAGTGGCATATGCTTATCTACTATTTCCTAAGTGACTGTGAAGAAGTGAGTGGACCTGGACAATCTCAGGACGATTCCGAACATGATATGTTGAGAAACACCGATTTTGATTTGAACTTACACGTTCAGCGTAACTGAAGCGTCAAATTTATATTCTTATGGATGGACTCATAAAGGTATGTGTAGACATTTTTATCTCTGCAGCAAAATGTCGCCGGTGAAGCGGGTAGAGTAGAGACCACATGTTTCATGACGGAACGTTTGATAAGTCAACAAACAACAATGACGTATTTTTGAAATTTGCCACAATGCCTGTGATTCGTCGTTGGCTTTCGCGGCTGATTTCAGTGAACTCGTAAACGGTGAGTACCTAAGTATTAAGGAGTAAGGCCGCAAGGGTGCGAAAACAAAATATTCGAGGAATTGATAATGGCATTCACGGTAACTCTCTGGACGTTGGCGCACCTCCAAGCTTAATATGACCCAACTCTAATGGAACACTTCACAAAGATAAAGCTGGGAGCAAGAGTCCCAGTTTTATCTATCACCAGAAACCCAGAATGAAATTATAACCTTACTGGGACAGCAAGTTCGATCCACCATCATCCGTCACATTCAAGAAGCTAAATATTATTGTGTAATCTTCGACACTACATCAAACATCTCCCGTCGCCGTCGTAGAATCTTTCATCGACTTCTTCGAACCAAAAGGATAAAAAGGAGATACGATATAATCGCTCAGATAACATCAGACGGACTGGACATTCGAAATATGAGATGCCAGGCTTATGACAATGTTGTCACAATGTCAGGGATCCACAATGGAGTTCAAGTCTGGATTACATCACTGAATCCAATAGCTACATGGACAAACCACTCACTTAACTTGGATGAGGTACATACACGCTGCATCTGACTCAGTGAATTTCGTGACGTTGTTGGAACCTTGTATAAAAGCATCCACTGCTCGGTTTAACGCTTGGGTTACCGTCGCAGGTCAAGCAGTGAAACGAGTCACTGAAAAAACACAGGAGCGCCAGACATAAAGCTGTCAAGACCCTTAAAAATAGGTTTGAAGAAGTTCTTGAGGTACTGGAAGAGTTAACGGATTCACCTCAAACTTCCGGCGCAAGAACAGGAGCGAAAATAATTGGAATCGAACTGGAAACCAGAAGAATTCGCAGGAAAAAACACATGCATGGCGATGAATCCGCAGATGCAGCTAAGTCTAGCGAGCAGGAACTCCGGCGCGTGGTGTGCGCATCATTCGAAAAAATAATTTAAGAAATGACGACATTATTTCAGCAAGATCTGGAAAAAGCGGACAAGTTCGGATTTTGACGCCAGCGAAACTTTTGGACAGCAAGGGACCACTGGAGCTCCTACAGTTCATTCAAAAACGGAACAGGTATTGGAATCGGTTAAAAATCTTGATTGCTGTGAAAAAAGTTTTTCGAAGTTGAAGCAGCTAATCAAAAATTATCTCACATGCACTAGGAGCTCCAAGACCATCAAACTTGGGTCCTTAATTAACAACAATTTAAATTTAAAAGTGTTTATATTTTTTGTTAGAAAAAGAACTATAGCCATAAAACTTGAACAAGAATATAACAGTCTTTTCAGTTATTTGGGTGTCAGACCTGAATTTACAATTTACTTAACAAGGCGTGAATTAATGCTGAAACAAATGTTAAATCAATCGATAACAACTACTCCAAACAACACCATAGCCCTGAGTGCAAGGGTTGTTGACATAAGTACGAAATGGAAACAAACTTAGAACCCCAATAGCAACTGCACACTTACCAGCTCACTCCCTCGCTTCCAAAAAAAAAAAAAAACTCGTTGTACTACCATTTATCAAATAGTAAAACACAACAAAGAGCAAAGCTCGTAAATTTGCATCCCCTCGCATATAGAAACGGCAGACACAAACAAATGAAATTGCCTCATACCCTCTGGCTTAATTGAGATACTGGCGGCAGCGGCAACCGAGACACGACCACCCAAACCAAGGACAAAATTTCTGCCGTACGAAGAACACAATGCGTTTCATCATAAATTGCAAACAAAGAAGTTTCGGGCCAAAACAAAAAAAAAAAGCTTTGCAAATGGACGAGCTCAGTACCCTTAAAAAATTATTCCACCACCAAAGCATTGACAAGTCTGACGGGTAGCGAGTGTAAGAGATCTAAATGGCCTATTTGGGGCGAAAGTTTTAGGTCGCCACATGCACTTTAATCTGTCTGCTGTTTCATTTTTAGCCAGGATTGCTTTTTTCCTGCTTCCCTCTGCTTTTGGCATTGTCTTCTTCCTCGAATGACTCTCAAACTCCCATACAATCAAACTACAATAATTGTCTACAAGGTATACAAAGCTTCATGTTCACTGGCGCCATATTCCAGTTCCAGGGGTAAGTTTCACTTGTGGGCTCGTTGGAATGTTTTATGACTTTTAGTGGACAGACGACAGTTAAAGTTACGATGACACTTTTGTTTTCCAATTAAACAGTGGAATTGATTTAAAACTACAATAAATGTTTTTTAGTACTTTTGCACACCTGGCGCCTACATCTCAGTTGATGATGCTTAAGACATTTAACGAGTTTAAAATTGGAAAGTTAAGTCTGTTGCTGTAATCAAACTTCTATTTTTAAAGCATTATTGTCGCCAAACTCCGTCCCACTGTTGATCCCCGTAGATGTGTTTTACGATATCAGTTACATTGTGGTTTGATAAGCATCAACTGGTTGTGCTGTAGCAACGCTGCTGTAAGGTTATTTTTATGATTTCATTTTTACTTACTTAACGAACACTCTTTGTCGCTGGTAATTTAATAATTTTTCAATTTACCTCTTGCTTCAAGCGAAATGAAGTAACTAAAAGGGCAGACGTAGGGCAGCCATAGAAAAGTTTACATTTTAAGTGAATTCTAGGAACACTCATTACCTACGTTACAAAAGTTGGTTAGTCAGAATAGAAGAGAAATGCGAGATGTGAGATGAAAAGGAAATTTTTGTTATTGACAAAAGAAAACGTAGGTATTACGCAAGACGATAAGAAAACGTAAGTGAAAAATAAATTTGTCAATTATTGTTAATTGGGTTTCAAGTTGGATAAGAAAAGCAAACTTTGTATCTGAATAGAAGTGGAATCAAGACATTTCGTAGTATGTATTCGTCGCCGTCGCTTGGATAGAACGCCTCGATAATATAGGTAATGATTGGTCATATGAAATATGACATTAAAATTGTCCTTGCTAAGCTGGGCACGGAAGAAATCTTTGGTGGAATAATCGGACGACATAGCCTACACGACACCACCTCGCGAGACGTAATGGTAGCAAGTTCGCGGTTTCCACATCTCGTTATCCACAAGGGGACATGGAAATCTCCTGACCTGAAAACCTTCTTAAAGGAATTTGCTGCTAGCCGATATGTAGAGAACTAGTGGCAACACTGACAAGCAGCCATCAGAGATGCCGAATAGCGGTAGATATCTAAACTTTAGTCGAACAAAGCAGCTGGAGCAGACGGCCTAGCCGCCGAACTGTACAAAGCCGCTGGAGATGATTTGGTTAGGAGTAGGTATGCATGCACCAGCTCATCTGCAAAATTTGTTCAGAGGAGAGCATGCCCGACGGATGGAACCTCAGCATCGTATGCCCGATCTTCAAGAAAGAATATACCCTGAACTGCACCAACTACAGAGGTATAAGTCTCCTTAACATCGCCTATAAGATCTTGTCTGCCGTGCTGTGTGAACGTTTGAAGCCTTTCGTCAACGACCTGATATGTCCTTATCAGTGTGGCTTCAGACCCAGAAAGTCCACCATCAATCAAATATTAACTCTACGGCAGATCTTGGAGAAGACGCAGGAACTTCAAATCGAGGCCAGGAAGATGGGTCTAGCGGTTAGCAAGGGCAAGACCAAGTTAATGCTGTCATAATCGACGTCTAGGAGCAAACGTCAGTATAGACAGATTTAACTTCGAGTTAGTTAAGGACTTTGTCTTCTTAGGATGCGCTATAAACTCAGACAACAACGTCAGCGCTGAAATCAAACCAAGGATCAATCTTGCCAATCGCTTCTTGTTTGGACTTAGAAGGCAAAGCAGTAGTAAAGTCCTCTATCGACCAACTAAAGTGTCACTGTTTAAAACCATCATCACCTCTGTCCTAATGTATGGTGCAGAGACATGGACTATATGACAACATGATGGGATGAAAACGATTTGGGCTGCTTTGAGGGAAAAATTGTTCGAGTAATTTTTGGTCAGGTCTACATAAATGGAGAATGGATACGAAGATTCAATGAAGAACTGTACGAGCTCTTCAGCGACAGTGACCTAGCCAGAAAAGTTAAGGCCCAACGACTTAGATAGCTGGGTCATGTAGAGCGAATGGAAAAAAACACTCTGGCCCGTAGAGTCTCCAAATCCAACCCGGAAGCACGTCATAGAAGAGGAAGACCGCGACTCTGGTGGAGCACAAGGGTGGTAGAGGACCTGAACCAAAACTGGAGACAGCTAGCTAGGGACCGAGCGGCTGGACACGCTTATTGGATGAGGCCCTGGTCCGACCTGGACTGTAGCGCCACCATAAGTAAGTAAGTAAGTAAGATTGGTCGAAGACAAACCTCTGACATTATATCCCTGAACAATGGCGCTGGTGGCTTGGATCAGCAGAACAACTCTGGTTGCACAGATCGGCAGGTATAAAACCCCTGGTTGCACTGAGGCAGGTATAAAGCGCCTGGTGTCTTGGATCAGCAGGTATAATGCCCCTGGTGACACGGATCAACAGGTATCGTATAATGCCCTTGGTGGCATGGATTAGCATTTAGGTACCAAAGCCCAGGTGACAACTGTCAATCAAAACGGACAGAGTCCTCAAGATCGGAATGCCTTACCGCTGGTGGGTGGAAGTTCCAATGATGAAATGATCGGACTATTTCAGGCTGGCTTTGACCAATGTTACTAAATAGAAACTATTGTATCATTCGATAGTATGTAGTAGTAGAGGCGATTTTAGTATACGGTTGTACTTGTCTACTTATACAATTTTCCGAAGAGAGTGAATGTGAATTGCATAAACAAAGCTCGATTCTGTATGGGAAAATATAATATGTAAAAAGAAAAAAAAGAGTGGCGCGATAGCTCTTGAAGAGCCAAGGCCTGAGTGGCTTACTCTCATCAATAGTTCTCTGGGTGCGTGTGAAGAATTAAGGGGACCTACAATTTAACGCCGATACTGAACGGCAAAGTTGAGAAGCACTTTTTCATGAAAGATTGATACTCTTGCAAGTTTTGTCAGTTCTTCGCAAGAGGCAGTGCCCGTGGAAGATGAAATAAAAACTATGGGCACGAGTTGGACTCGAATTCACGACGTTCTGCTTAGCAGGCAACGCACCTAACCACTAAGCCACGGCCACTACAAATATAATATGTAGGTATTATATGAAAATGCATGTGACTTCTTTTCAGCACAATCAACTTACATATCCGTCCAATCAATGGACGAATCCAGGAAAAACCTATCCGGGCATTTAAAAAAAAAGAATTCTCTTACATGGGTTGCAATGCTCAACAAGACCCATCACCACTGGAAAGGAAATCTACGTTATGGGACTAACTTTTCTCTATTCCCTTAATTTCTGTTGCATCTTTAGAGCGCGGTTAGGATACAAAGGCTCCTTGTGCCAATTCTTACGAGTAGAAGCTTTAGCCAGTCATATTTAGCTCCATGACATAAACCCCTGGAACCGCTCTATGCGCAATTAGATCATTGGCATAATCGGTTGCCTGAGTAAAGCTATCCATCAAATCTCTGATGTAAATGCTGGAAAGATTGCTGCTCTCTATTGAAGACCATCTGTGTTGAAATGAATGGAACGACTAAACTAAAAAAAAAAAAATAAACAGTCCCTAGAATGAAACCCTAAGGCACAGGAAAAGATCGGTAAAGTTATGGATACGGTGTCCCCAATATAAACTACTTGCAATCTATCAGCCAAACATGGACAAATTTATTTTGCTGCACCGGAGGAAACTTTTAAACTGCTGTGATATTGCACATTTCATGTTTTATTCTCAGATGCATGGTGGGTGATGTTGAGGTATTTCCAAACGCCGACGATGGACTCAACGAAAACGTCGGACGCACGTGAGTCAATTTATGGACACTTGCTTTAGCTCATGATCAAGAAGTAGGTATCATAAGTTTCTTTTTCAAAACTTAAACAACAAAAAAAAAAACCTGTGCAACACCACGTTCGTTCACATTGACATTATTATTCTGGACTGAATCACTTTTTTCAAGAAGATTTTCTTTTATATTTTGTTCTACTACTTTTTTCTTTTGTAATAAACTGAAACTCGCATAGTTGGTTTTTACTTTTACGGATTAATCTTTACATGGACAGAGATAGAGTGTTTATGCAGAGAGGACAAGGAGTTTAACTCCTCATTTTCCATTCACTTGGTGTTCTTTTTTTTTACTTTTTGATTTTGTTTTTCTTTTGTATCGTTATTGTGTCAGCCAGCAGCCTGTTTGCCTTTTCTAGGCGAAATATTGTAGAGTTTTTGTGCTTCTTTTTGTGGCATGACACCGGGCATGACTGTAATTTATACCGTATGCGGATGTGCGGGAATGTAGAACGCAACAAGGCAAGACTCTCTAAACAGGTTCAAATTGAAGTCACATCGCATAGAGCCCGGATGTTAACTAAGAGTTAACGTATATTGTTAGTAAGAGTCTTCTTTATGGGAACACAAAAAGGATTGTCTTTGAATAGACGCATGAGGAAAAGATGGCACATGTCGTTGAACAAAAGAAAAGCTGATTTTATTGACAAGGTTTACCAGAGAGGCAGTTTGGAGTGATGCATTTGGGGAAAACACTGGTTATGATCGATTTTTCGATGAACTTGTTGGTGATTTGATGGACAGATTATGTTAAGGAAAACATGACTCAGCAGTATTGTCAGCTATTGGTACTTCCTGTTGAAATAATATGCAGACTTGAGTATAGACCTGTTCATGATTCAGTTAGTGGGAAGGGAAAGTTTCAGCGAGGTTGTTACAACGAATGACTTCTGCTTTCATACTTTTTCTGGACACACAAGTTGTATAAAGTGACCATGGATTGCGGGATTAATTTTCAGCCTAAATTATCTTGTAAGAATGAAATCTTCTTACTGACAGGAAGTATGGCACTCAAAGCAATAGATGCACTTGTGATTTGATGTACATATATACATACATACATACATGCTACACTAGAAACACTTAGGAAAGGTTGTAGAAGACTTTTCAATAAGGAATCCCTTAAAAAGTATAAAAAAGAACTCAGAATAGCCAAGAAATCCTCATGGGGATCATTCTGTAGCTCAATAGAAGAGTCTTCGGAGGCATCGATATAAAGGAAGATTCTCTTGAAAAATCCAACCATGCCCAATTGTCTTAAAAACTCAGATGGTACATGGACTAACTCTTGCGAAGAAACGCTAAACCTGCTACTGGAAACTGGACACACTCTCCCAGATAGCTCCAAATCCGTTAATACAATATACAACCAACCCTCCCAGGTCTGGTATTAACTTAATTTTCCCCAAAGGTCTAGAATAGTTTCGAACGTTACAAATATCCAGGTCCAGATCAAATCATACCAGCTGAGCTACAACATACCAGCGATATAACTTTGCCCATCATCTAGATCTGATCCATATACCTCAGATATGGAGAGAAGTAAAGATAGTATTCATCCCCAAGGCGGGCAAATGCTCGCATGTCAACCGTAAAGATCTAAGACCTATTAGCCTATCATCATTCATTCTTAAAATTCTGGAAAGATTATGATCGATACCCATTGACGTAATAGCATTGATAAGAGACTATCTATGTCTCAGCATGCTTACTGCAATGGGAAATCGGAAGAAACACCTTTGCATACTCTGGTAAGAACTATCGAATACTCCCTAGAGCAAAAGGAATACACCATGGTTGCCTTCCTGGACATTGTGGGCGCTTTCAACAACGTTGACACATTTACTATCACTTCTGCTATGACGACCCTAAACGACCCTAAACTCCCTTTGTGAGTTGATTAATCTAATGCTAAAACGCAGGATCATCAGCTCTAAGATGGGAGATTTTTGTACGAGAAGGTCTCTCAGCAGAGGCACTCTGCGAGGTGTTGTTGACATCTTCAGATAACAAGTGGCAGCGAGTACAGCTATGAGACTCAACACCTCCTCTTAATGGACCAACAATAATGTGGGACATTCCATCATTTTGAACTTCTTCGGTTCTATACCAAAGTACATAGACTACACCATTCCAAAACCCCAATTTGGGAAAAACTTCCAGGTCTCCATTCCATCCAGAGATGAATGGAAATACAAAAAATTTCTTGAAGACAGAAAAACAATTTTATACAGATGGATCCAAGACAAATGATGAGACAGAAAACCTTAATCTAAGCCTCCCATTCCGTCTCCCAAATCATTGTAGCGTCTTCCAAGCGGAAATTTTGACGATCAAAGAGGTTCTATCCTGGCTAAGAGCAAACGTGATATCAACTTCTGATATCCGCATTTTCTCTGACAGTCAGGCTGCTATTAAATCTCTCGACGGTGTCTCAACCAACTCTGAAACGGCCTTCGATTGTCGATCATCTCTTATGGAGATGGCGCAATAGTTTAATGTTCACCTCTGTTGGGTGCCGGGCCACAGAAAAATCGCAGGAAATTGTAGAGCCGATGAACTCGCTTAAAATGGAACCGTCATACCCATCTCACCTGAAAGCGAAAAGATAGGCATACCGATAGCAACATGTAAACTTAACAAACTCTAGGTGGTATAATTTACCAACGATGCGCAGCCACAAAACTCACATGGTCGTCACTTGACCTAAGGCGCTCTAAGGACTTGTAATCTCAAAGCAGATTTCATATTAGCTCCCTCACGCTGCACTGCGTCTGATAGGCAGACACGCAATACGACTTCGTGTAGCCTCAAATGACTTCTGCAGTAGCTATATGGACGAAGAAGAAGATGAAACAATCTCTCACCTTCTCTGCACATGCCCTGCTCTTTCCCTAAGACGCAAACTTCATCTGGGAGAATATTTTTATGATAATCCCAGTGAACTAGCTTACAAGGATATTAAGTATCTTCTTTGCTTTATAAAAAGCTCAAAATGGTTCGAATAGTAAGAAGTAATTCTCTAGATTCATGTGGTATCACAATGGGTCTTTTCCTTTGGCCTAAGCGTGTGGATCCTATATCCGCAGCCACATTAACTTAACCTAACACCCATTACATATGAACCACCTTGCTGAAAACATGACAAAAAAAGCTCAGATCACATCACAATAGGCGGTTTTCTTTTTTAGTTCAGAGCTCCGAACTCTGAGTGTTCAGAGCTTGCTGAACACGCTCTGAACAAATGAAGCTCTGAACATTTTCTGAACGCTCGGATTTCATTTTGAAATGCAATGGAGCATTTTTAGTTCAGACATCGACACTTCGTATTTTTGAAAGCTGAAATTAACATTTTTTTGATTAATAAATAAAATATTTAATTAATTATTCAAAATAAAACACACCCTCTTTGCCTGAGCGACGTGTTTCCTCCGCCATTTCAATTGTTTTGAGAAAAACACGCTTGCGCTCAGCATTTCGCTCATTATGCTCGGTCTCTTTTTTCTGAGCGCGTCGCCGAACTCTGAACACTCAGAATCAGTGCTCTGAACGAAAAAAGTAACACAACTTTGATGCTCTGAACACTCTGAACTAAAAAAGAAACACAATTTTTCGTTTGACAGTTCAAGCTCTGTTCAGATGTAAAAAAGAAAAACGCCTAATAACATGTTTCATTTGATCCTAAGCAAACAGTCCCTTAAACGTCATTTGTGAAATTCAACCCAAAAAATCTGATCCACCCATAAAAACAATCCGCTTACCAAATTATCCAGACCAGTCCAATAAATTGAACAATTGGTTATGCTTTCCCCCAAATTGCTGATGCTCTGCTGATATTGTTGAGTCACAACAATTTGTCTGGCTATTTAACAACAATGTCTGCTCTCCCATACTCCCAGCACACAAAAACAAACCATAACAACCCCCGCCACCATCGCCACTGAATGTTCTTGTAAATTTATATTAATCTGCCATAATTTATGAAATACCATAAATTATATCGCAGGAATTAATGTGGGAGGGTACTCGAACTCAGATCGCACTGTTATATTGCACTCAAAACATTTCATCACCCCCGGCAACACGACCCATTGGCTTCGCAAAATTAGCACTCAGCGAATGCATGTGCACATCATGAATCCCAGAAAATGTTTTCAGATTAATTCAAAAACTTTGTTGTTTATTTTTTTCCAAATTGATGGCTTTTGTCTGGTTTATGGAAAGTTAAAATATTTCTCCAATCCCTGTTTGCAGCAAATTCTTCTTCTATCGCACAACGTGTAAACCCAGACGAATATACTTGCTGAAAGTTAATTGAACAATTTCTTTTAATTAAATTTCTGACAGAATCATTTCCATTTGGTGTTGTGCTTGTATGTATGTTCTGTTTGGAGGTCTTCTGGCTGCAAAACAGTACGGACAGACAGAGTAAATGTGGAATTCCAAGTGGAATTTCATATTATCCAGCTTGGAGAGGATTGTGATGGGTGCTCTTCATAGACGTTTGCGTTGTTGGTGGATCGGATCGCTTGTTAGAAACGCGCACAAACATTCGAACATCAGCTTCTATATGGCTATGTGCAATGTTCTTTCTTTTGTAGATGAAATTTGATTTGTAGGCCTTGTCTATCTTTTAGAATGAGTTAAAATCTGTTATAAATCAAAATCTACATATTAAGAGGAGTCGATTACTTATATTACTTTTGCGGGTTCATTTTTGTGTGCAGGAAAATAAAAATTAATGTTCATTTTGAAATCGTATTTACTGATTAATGGCGCCGTTAGACTTTCACAAGCAATACTGGTTTATTGATAGAGCTGGACAATTTGCCGGCAAAAGCTGATTTTCGTATATGAATGTGGTTGGACCATTTTATTTTGTCCTCCTATCCCGTTCGCCCTGGTCCGTTTGTGGGGACCAGATGATTTATTATAAATTTAAGAAAATAATTAGGCCTCTGGGGAAAAACCACCGTTAATATCAAGAAGCTGTATGAGGGCAAGACCAAGATAATACTGTCACCAAGTAAGGACACCCAAAAGCGATGTCTTGGAACTAACGTCTAGAAACAGATTTAATTTCGAGGACTTTGTCTACCTAGGACCGGGTATAACATTCAGACAGTGACAATAGCGCTGAAATCAAATGAAGAATCACTGTTGCCAATGCATCTAATGTGTCACTTTACAAGACCCTATCATCTCGGTTTTCATGTATTTTGTGCAGAGACGTGGACATTGACAACATCGGATGAAAACAGTTTGGGCTGCTTCAAGAGAAAAAGTCCGAAAATTGAGCAATTTTAAGTCTTGTCTGCATAAATCGAGTATGTGGACGAAGAATCGACCAAGAGCTCTTCAGCGACATTTACCTAGCCGGAAAAATTAAGGTCCAACGGCTTAGATTATTGGGTCATGTAAAGCGGCTCGTAGAGTCTTCGAATACAACCTCATGTAGAGCACACATACACAGATGATATAGAAGAGGATCTCAACCAAACTTGAGACAGGATCGAGCTAGCAGGAGACGCTTTTTCGAAGAGGCCCTGGTCCGAACTGGGAGCTGTATCGCCACCTTAGGCAAGCGAGTATAGAAGGGCCGACCAGTTTGAATTTAAGTGAGAGGAATTCTGAAATAATAAATTAATAAAGGAAACAGAACAACACACTGTTGGTGAATTTAAACAGCACTTCCAGCTCTAGATCCATAAAACGTTTCAAAAGAGACGAACAAAGTTTGTGACCAGGTCAGGTGAGGATATTTTCGGCCATTGGTGCTCGTGCTGTTGCGAGGGTACGTAAAAACCTCAACATTCATAAATCAAAACAGTATTGCTACTGCTATGACTCTGGAGAAATTTTGTTTTGTTAGTAATATCGACATTGGCATCATCTATCGCTCCAATACGGTTTGGCCAATCAAGCAGGTTCAAAACAACTCACATGAAAGACAAAGTGCGTGCTGTACAAAACGCATATTTTACCAGCCCTTCCACTATACGGTTAGACAGTAAGTTTTAAAGGGATTGGATGTGGATGTAGTCCAAAAAGCCAACATGCGACAACTACATTGATTTAGCCACATCCAGTGGATAGACAACGCTTTGCAAAGAAAATCTCACCCGTAATTCTCGCGTTTCCAGGAATGCCCATCAATTTATTCAAAAAAGCCCTTCAGTGCGCGCTTTTTATAAAAAAAAAATGGCAGGGACCATCTCCAATGGACCCGATATTTTAAAGGAATTGTGGGTCAACAAACTTTTTGAGCGTGTTAAGCCTTTTGCAACAATTTTACTGGCATAAGATTTTTTAAGGAAAATCCAGTGAACGGCTGATATTCATTTGGCAAATCAAATGGGCTTAAGACTGTTGTTTGACAGATCTTTGCTTTTAAAACACCTTCTATACGCAAATGTGCGAAAACCAAAATTTTCAAAGGAAAAATAAAAAAAAATGTAGAAGAAGATCTGATAGGTAACTATTCGAGCTGTGCCAGGTTTCGGATAAGGCCAAAACGATGAAGCCAAGAAAATCGTAATTTCTCAGCTTTCAATGTCTTAGGCTGAATGAATGGGATCCATTATGTATTTGAATAGCACAATCCGACTATAAACTACTATTAAGGAAAGTCGATTTGAGAGCTTCCGATTTTTATTACAAAAAACATGTTCTCTGTAAATTTCACAACACTCAAGTTAGTTTAGTTCTTAAATCTCAAGATTTACACTCTTATTTATCAGATGCACCACTCAAACCATTTAAACTTGTTCTTGATGGCACAATCTGGATCAATTTGTCTGTAAATGATTCAATAAATCAATTTTAATAATCAAATTCAAATTATGTAGTGACTTTCTCATCTTCGAGGAGATCAAAGCTCAAGTGTCCCAAAATGGTCCGTTTGGTTCTAGGGTTAAAGTTAATTGCTGCCTTAAATCAAAAAGGCCCTTACTTTACAATGTGAATTCTGAACTGGGCTGCTTAAAACAAAAACGCAATTTAAATATTTAGGTCACTAATGTTCCTCAAGAAAGAAGTAAATAATGACCGAAAAAAACACTTCACATCAATTTCAAAAGAGCAATAAAAACACTGACAAAATCCCATCAGAAAATCTAAACAGATTCTTTTATGAATTTTCCCCTTTTTCATGGTATTACACCCAGCGTAATGCTTTTACTCTAGCTGTGACTGGGACAGTCTAGGCGAAGATGTGGAATGTCTCATTTTTGCTTGATGAATTCTTTTACATCAATGCAATGGATGGGGTCAGGGCATTGAGCAAAATGAGAAGAACTTAAAGAATTTTTAAGTGCCACTAATATACATATTTCATTTGTTCCACAGAAGGAAACCAAGAGGTGACCCACTCTCTTTTGCATTCGAAATGAGTATCATTTGAATGTACTTTATGGAGAGAAGGAAAACGTATACTCTGCTGATAGTAAAAATATTTCATGACATAATTTCTGGTGTATCCCTTTGAGAAACATTCTAAGCACACATGTTATTCTCATGTCTTTTGGTTGTCGACTTGTCGTTCTATGTAAATATTTTCAATTCTCTTGGACCGAACTGCGAACGACACTCTTTTGACGTAATTTTCACACAAATAGTCGAACACATCATAGACTGAGAGAGAAAAACAAAAAGCCATGACAAAAAGAAGAAAAATCATTTTCATTTAAGAATTTGTCAGTGGGTGTTGCAAGAAAAACATAAATTGATAATCGGATTGCAAAAGTTTCAAGGGAATTTCATTGCGAAAAGATTTGCAGGTGTAATGTGGAAGTTTGAACTTTGAAGGGGTCGTGGTAAAAACATTCAAAAGACGTAAAATAAATACATAATCCTATTTGTAGCACAAGTAAAATGAGTCCAAATGATTATGAGCTTAATCTTCAGAAGGATTTTAAAAGTATAATCTTCAAAACGGTATTTATGTAAGCGTTTGGGTTTTTAGCACCAAGATTCTAAATACTCGAGGTTAAACAGTGGAGTTGAGTTTTGAGGAAAAACTATTTTCTTTTGAAACTTGAAACCGAGATATATTAAAACAAAAATGTAATAATTTTGTGAGAATGGGGGACTAGGCGAAACCCCAAGTATTAGTAAACAGAGAGACTCGCAAGCCAAAGCCAATAAGTTGCTTACAATCTTCAGCAATTCCTTGAGTGCGTATAATGTTAAATAGGTACAGTAAATTAGAAGATGTGGGAAAGTGATTTTCCAACTTGTGGAAAAGTGATTCTCCAACTCAGCAGTTCGGAGTCGCCATAAAATTTAAGGCCCTCTCAATTCATCATTGCTAAGACTACCATTATCCCAAGACAGCTGCGATAAAATCTCGCATCGCAAATCATTAAAAGTGAGATTCAGTGCCAAAACTGACTCCCAATTAAAGGCTGAATTGCGAAGCAAGTACCGAAGAACTCACTCTGGTTGGATGGTCTTGCTGAAAACGTATGGAAAATGCTGCAAGAAGGGGAAAAATAAGGGAACTATAACGACTATCCAAAGAAGTTATCGGAAAAAAAGCAACACAAATCATTCGGTTCTGGGTGTAAATGGCACACTTTCAATATAAGTTGAGGATAGGTTACGTGGATGGAAGGAACATTTTTGTGCCCTGCTGAAGAAGATTCTTTGGAGCAGAGTGCTCAAGTTGTCTCCGAAGTAAACGAAATGCGCAGATCCAATAGAGGTATTAACATCGAACCTCTAGCAGCATCTGGAATCCAAACTGCGATCGAACTCCTCAAAAACAGCAAGGCAAAGGGACAGCTGAGTATTCTACGTCAGAACGGCTGGTATTCTACTTCCGTAAATTACATCAATTTAGGACGAAACCTATACCAGCGACTGGAAGGACGGAGTTATTGTTAAGTTACCAAAGAAAGGCGTGCTAAAGAAGTGCAATAACTGGCTTTGCCTTTGTTTCAAAATTAATGGCTACTTTCATTCTTGAAAGAAGAAGAAGAAGGTTAGAATCGAGTCTACACTCAAGAGGCATTAAGAGGGTTTTCGCAGTGGTCGATTGCGTGTCGTTCATTTCAACACCATGTCATGTGCTTCATTCTGAAGCAGAAGATTTTGAGAAGGCAATCGGGTTAACCGGTTGCACAATTGGCAGATCTTCCCCTCTTTGGAAGTGCAGCTGGGAGTGAGACAAGGTGATGTTTTTGTCGCCAATTCTTTTTCTGCTAGATTATGATGATACTGACCGCCACCGAAGGTACAGATGAGAGACAGGGTATTCCAGTAGAGACCTTTCCAAAAGCTTAGCCATGTAGACTATGCCGATGATATATATTTCCTGGCAAGTAACATATTAGTGGGCTCAACAGGATGTGCCAATCACTACAAGTGAAAGGAGAATCGAACGGTCGAAAGATAAATGTAAATGTCAAGAAGACGAAAATAATGACGCAGGTCGTTCCAAACATCACCGTATTATTCTGCATGAGACGCCATCGAACAGGTCGAAACTTGGAAGTACAGATTTAGACGTCAAAAGTAGAAGCAAAAGAGCTCGCGCTGCTTTTGGTACCCTATCTCCTATTTGGAAATATTTCCTTGCGCACTAAGTTGAAATTCTTCGAATCATATATGAAATCCGTGTTACTGTATGCATGCGAAGCCTCGGCTAACACCTCAAGAAAGTACGCTGTATACGTACATCATAAAGATTCGCTGGCCGCAAATCATATCAAATTAGGTATTGTGGCGCAGTACGAATCAGGAGCTATTGACATTAAGAAACGACATTGGCGATGGATTGGTCACACACTTAGGAAACCTAACGATAACATAGCTTAACAGTCCTTCGAATGGAATCCTCAGGGTATTCGGTGGGATTGGAAGACCAAGGACAACGTGGAGATCAACAGTCTTAACAAAAGCAGACGCTTAGAGGAAAGCGTGGCCATAGCTGATGAAGACTACCATTAGTTCTCAGCTCATCTACCCTTTCCCAGAATCATTTTGGCTGAATGCTGATTTTTCCATTGAAATCCAGAAGAACACTTTTTAGAACCAGGAAGGCAGGAACACCTTTAAACGACAATTCCTCTATTTATTTTGAGTTCAGTCATTACACCATTCTCTTTTCTTAATTTATCACACAAAATGATGAGAATCAGGGAGAACGAAGATAAGAATAATTCTTCGTTCAATTTTTCCTATCCAAGGTAGACGGTTTTCTGTCTAATTGAAAGTGAAAATGTTGCGTGATTTTTTAATTCCGAGGACGACACGGTCTTTGGTCGGAAACAAATACTCAAGTAAAAAATTCGGAAACAAAAAGAAAAGAAAATGTAAATACAATTATTTGAGGAACATAACATTTAAAATGTATCACTGAAATTGGTACAAAATCAATTAAATATAATTTCCCATTCCCAACGTGCAAAAAGATTCATAAGCGTGTCCACTTTCACACAACTTAACACACAAATAATATTTCGTACACAAAACCAAAATTTGGGTGTTGGCCAGTGAGTTTTCATCTTTGTGTAAAATAATTCCGACAACACATGAATTAAGCAAATCATTGAAAGAAAATAAAATCAAAACAAATTTATCAAACGTAAAAGTCACAAAAATAAATATTTAAACAGCTTGCTTGCTTGCTTTTGGCGCACCATGTCCAAAGCCCAGCCATCATGCCTGCAGCGCCGACGAACGTCAGCAGTGTCAGGCACAGCTCTTCTCTGTCAAATACACATTTTGAAATTTGAGGACTGACAAAACCGAAAGGTTGGCGGAATTCATGCTAATTTTCGTGTCTTTCAATAGTTCGTAATCGCAAACAAATTCATGTGCAACAAACTTGACTTAAAAATATTAATGATGATATTTTCCTGATTTTTATTTGTTTTCCTTTTTTTTAATTTAAATTTTTTTAACAAGAATCTCCCTTAAAATACTGAAACTGAATAAATTATGAAAAAATCGTCAACGAATATTATTTCATCATTAGCGAAACAAGCGGCAGACAGGCCATGGTGCCGGCCGTCGAATTAATTTGCTCGAAGCTTGAATAAAAAATAATATAATGAGTAATGAATTGAATATTATTAAAATTGAATGATGCAGTCGGCGAGGAATAATTAACCTACGGACGACTTGTGCTTAAGAAATTCTTTTACAGTGGATGACTTCAGTTTTAATAGACTTTGGCGACAATGGGTTCAATTCAATATAAATTGATGGTGTTCGTTCGTCGGTTTTCTCTGATGGCCTTTTAGAGGCCTACTTGGTTTTGGTATTGATGCTGAATCGGATGCTGGCTACGAGCCCAGTTGCTAAGTCGTAAAATGTCTTAGGAGCGATTATATTTAAAAAGATGATGTATGTTTGATTTCAGGCATAATTTTTGTTTTGTCTAGGGTTGGATAAATGGTTAAAATGGTCAATGAAGAGTTGCATGGTCCATACTCTATACTGATTCATTTGGAGGATGGTTGTCAGAGAATATGGGTGGAGAAACAACGACAGAAAATGACTATAAAAACATTACTCACACCACACTATGTTGCGTATGATTTCTGTTCTGTCTGTTCATTTCATTGACATCTTCGAAGAAATACGGACCAATGACACTATGACAATTATTTTTGTAGTCGGATGAAAATGACAACAATCATCATCGCGAAAAGTGGCTTCTATTGAATCAGAACTTTTTTTAAATTTAGTTTTTATAAATTGAATATCTGCGCTGTCATTTTCAGAATTAGTTTAATATTTGTCATTTACGATCATGAATCGCCTATGGCTGAAACACAAACAAATCAAGAATCTGATTGGTCCTTATCAATGTGGCTTAAGACCAGAAAAGTCAACCATCGACCAAATTTTCACTTTGCGGCAGATCCTGGAAAAAACCTATGAACTCCCACCACCTTTTAATCGATCTTAAGGCCGCGTATGACAGCATACAGTGACGAACTGTCTATGTCTATATATGTCTAGTTTTGGCATCCCTGCCAAGGTCGTTCGCTTGTGCAAAATGACGATGGAGAACTCACGCTACTCCATTAAGGTTGGCAACGAGCTTACGGAATCTTTCGATGTCGCAAAAGGATTCAGGCAAGGCGATGCACTGTCGTGCGATTTCTTTAATATCGTTCTTGAGAAGATAGTGCAAAACTCCACCGTCAACGCCATAGGCACTATCATCCAAAAATCTGTTCAACTCGGGTACAGCGATGATATTGATATAATGTGAAGAACACAGCGCGATGTCAATGGCGCCTTTGTGAGAGTTGAGACAGAAGCGGCAAAAATGGGTTTAGCGTTAAATGAGGGAGGACACCCAACACCAAAGATGCCCCGTGTGCATTGATGGGGAATGGCGAAGAAGATACAACAGCGAACTTTACGGGTTTTTTAACGACGTGGACCTAGCCAGAAGGCTCAAGGTCCAGAGACTCAGATGGCTCGGTCATTTAGAGCGGATGGACACCAATGCTCCGGCCCGGAAAGCCTTCGACACTATTCCCGAGGGACGTAGAAAGAGAGGAAGACCTCGACTCAGGTGGCGCACACAAGTGGAACAGGACCTATATCAACTTGAAGTGCAAAACTGGAGACAGCTAGCTAGGGACCGAGCTGGCTGCGGAGACTGTTGATTGTTGCCCAAGTCCACAGCGGACTGTAGTGCCACCTTAAGTAAGTAAGTAAAGGTAAATGGTGTGAACTCTCAGTGAAAAATGCTTAACAACAAACTAATTATCTATCGTACTCTACATGACACGACTTCGAGATACAAGTCACAAACGTCAAAATTCTATCCACAGTTGGACCCTACTTCTAATTTTATCCATAATGTAATATGTACTTGTAAAATCTACTCGGGACAATGAGGAGGTATCCAATGTTCTTGCTTTGAGCATCGTTTAAACACCGTCAAAGGGACATTGACATAGTGGGTAAGTGTTTTATAGCTTCCTTCTGCTGGGTATCTTAACAGCTGCGCTAATATGCATTGCATGGTGATGGTGTGTCTGATTTTCGTTAGATTTCCAATGGTGAGCGGTTTGTTGCTTTTCCTATTGCTCTGCCCTGTATTGGTCTTGTCAGAATGTACACGAGTCTTATTTTAATGTTCTCACCGAAGTTGGCTGATTGGCTAATTATTTTTTAGCAATGAGTACCTACCTAGTTTAAAGTTACTTTATTTTTTATGACTGCCTGAATATCGATAAAAAGTGCATTGTTCTCCTATAAGCGTAAGTTTGGTCGTAAAAATTGTAGGTACATACATGCTTTTTTTTACTGCCACAACCTCAGCTTAAAATACAATTTATTGATTGGGAAGTTGTCGGTTGTTTTGATGTTCACAAAAATAGCCCACTTCCTTGTTGTGGATCCATTTTGTGGTGTCGGAATGTTTATCGTCTACATATACCCTCATTTAATTACTTTCGTGATGGAAACTGTATATTCAACTTTTTTTGTTTGGGTACAGTCGAGAAATGTAGTCAGGACTTCAGTATCTTTCGCAACCTTGACAGATTCTTAAAAACTTCATACAAAAAAGTACACAAATATACCTTTTATATAGGGTGTCTCAGTAAGAGTGCACTTTTTCATTTTAAAATAAAACCAAGTATTTTATGACGAAGTTGTGATATTTTTATTGTATTGTAAAGAAGACATGTTCCGATTAAGTATGGAATGAAATATCCGGAAAATTACCCCCCGGCTCCGATGACAGGCCATTACTCTTTTCATGAAATTTTGCATGACTTTTGCACAGAGATGTGGCTGTATCTCACCGATGACACTTTGGATCTCCGATCTGAGGTCAGGAATTGTTTCGGGTTTATTTGCATAAACCCCAGATTTCACAAAACCGATCTTTGTGGTCAGTTGACATCAGTATTTCGTGAAATAATGTGTTCTGCAAATCGATGCTGCAATAAGTCGATTGTTTCATGAGCAGTGTGGCAGGTTGCGCGGCGCCCGCCGTCTTGCTGAAATTACATTGTTGTCCAGATTCATGCCGTCCAGTTGAGGCCACAAGAATTTCATTGAAGTTGTTGAGAATGATGTCGAATTGATGTTTTCGGGTTTTCGGCAACACTCTCGTTTACAGCATCAATGTTTCCAAGAAACCAACCGGTAAGTTTACGCAAAGGAATCTTACTATCCATATTCGACCCAGTTTCTTCAAATTTTCTTGCCACTATTCGAATGTTTGACTCATTAGGTTCACTTTCTCGGCTGGAAATTTGGCAAAGTTTGCGAGATGTTTCACTTTCAGTGTAACTTCCCCATTTTTGTAATGAGTTTTCACAATTATAACGCGTTGTTCTTTCAAAAACAGCTCCAATTTTAATAATCCGAATAAACAGAGGTAATAGCTGTCAAATTTCAGAGTTGCCACTTGCATGAAAAAAAAGATATTGCAATTTTAAAAAGTGCAATCTTACTGAGACACCCTATACTTCTTGTCATTTGTTTTTGGATAATTTTGGCACTGTCTTATGAACACGTGACAATTACGGATCTTTTTCGTAACTCGATTGTATCGATACAAATGGAAACCGACTTCGCACGCATACATATTTATAACTAAAGGTGATTTAAAATTTGAATCACAAGTAGTAAAAAGAATAACAGTTTCAAAATTAAAATACAAGAATAAGTTCAATGTTATTGTAACCCCAATAACTTATAACAAAGGAAAGCAAAAATCTTACAGTGGAAGCATTGTTCTTTATTTCCATGATTCTGCCACTAGTTTGACAGAATTATGCGGAAAAAACTGTCACTCTTTGTTTATTTTTGCATACCTAATAAAAAATTATAAAATTTGTATTCAAATAAAACGTGCCGAAGGCTTTATCCAAAGAAATTAACCATTTCTTTGGTATAGGTTCCTTTTAACAACCACCATTTGACCTCAGTTGACCATTTTTCAAGTGTCAAATAAATTATAAATCTTTTTCTGTGCCATGTCAAGCGTTCAACCAACCCGCAAACAATAATTTTAATTATTATTATCATTCGAGCGCTAGAGCGGTAAATTGATGAGTTCAGGTAAATAAGAGAGGCCGCCACTATAAACGGCCACCGTGTGTGGCTGCGGCTATTAAATGGTGTTATGTTTTGAGGTGTGTCTGGCTGGCTGGTGGTTTGGATGATCATCGTTCAGCTTATAAGCTTTTTGTTTTTCACGCTTGAAGTTTTTTTTTCTAGATAGAAATATTTTAATAGTTTGTGTATAAAAGTGTTTTAATGTTTTTGTATATCTTAGTCTCACGCCCACCGTTTTTCTACATGGCAAACGTCTTCTGTGATCATCACCGATCAAGATGTGAGGTCGAAATGAATTTTTGTTTTGTTCTGTTTGTATTGTTTTGGTTTTGTTTTTATTTTTTCTTTCTTCAAGTCAAAATTTCAAAAAGATTTATTGCAGTCCCGAACTGTCACAGCGCAAAAAGTAGCTTTCTGTCGTGATAATAAAAAAAGAAAACAAACAACGAAAGATGTTTTTGATAAAAAGGGTAGGTATTTCTCCACAGACGAAGCTCTTTTGAATAACAAATTATGGACACGAATACGAGTATAAGTGTGTTGATAGGTAGGGGAGTTAAAGGCATTTGAACAGTAAGAAACAAATTGGGATTGTTTTGCTCGTTTTGAGACAACATATCAATTTAGTAAAATGTTCAAAAGGTAAGATCGGGGGGCACAGAATGCAGTGCCCCGCCAGGTCGAGTGCGAAGCAAACACTGCCGTACCATCCTTTACTGGAACCATTTCACCGCATTTTCAGGCCCCAGTTAGCTTTTAACGAAGCTAAACTTCAACTTGCCTGAACCGAAACCAAAAATAATAAGCCGAACCAACCGACCGTTAAGAAAAATAAATTTGAATTTTCAAATTCAATTTCAAATCATCAAACGACCAGCCCATGCATTTCTGAACCAGAATCTCACGTGTCACGTCAACGCTCATACGTTGATTCGATATGTACTTACTATATGTGCATACACCATGCATGTATTTCATTATTAGAAGACATATCCCATACCAACCGACCGATCATTGAAGAATGCATACATTTAGTTTATTTGCTTCCTTACAATTCACGTTAGGTTTTTACACAAAAAAATCATAAGGGGGAGTACAGTTGCAAAGCAAAATTATGTTTTTCTCTTCTTGGGGCTTGTACCAATCTTGTGTACAGAGAAGTGAAAGACGCCGGGAAGCAAGCAACCTACACTTCGCTTCGTGTATGACCGCTTCACCTTTTTAACCGGAACCTTTTTTTCTAAATTGTATTTCTTTTTCCAGTCGAAAATCCACTTTTTCCAAGTGTATCTCCGACTAGGGAAGGCTTCTCTTGACCTGTTTTTTATTTTTCTGGACCGAATCCGTCCGTTTATCTTGTGGTCGCCGTTCTTCTTAGCGCACCACAGACAGGAGCCGTCAATTGGGGACCGCTCAGCCGTTTATTCTCTAGTTTGGTGCTAGAGACAGAAGCAGCATTTTGAGATCTGCTTATTTATTATAAGACCGTATATAACTTTTATTATAAGCACTTATTTGAAGATAAAAATCCGTATATGAAATACCGTTATTTTAAGAGTTATTATTGTACATAGATCGTAAGCCTTATATGAAATAATTTGTTATTGTAGATCATAAAAAACACTTTAATAAAATTTCATAAAACATTGGAAAAGTTGGTCGTTATTCGAAGTTTGGAACTTTTTGACCCAAGTTTATTTGCTTTCTTTGGGATTGATCCTGGACACCCTGAGCTTACCTCAGCATTAAATAAAAAAGCATCACAAGCTATAATCACATATGGGTACTAAAAATCTGAAATTTAGAGTCTGTAGGTCATTTAGTTCTGAAGTTAAGCGAAAGCAAAGATTCGCATTCATGACACTCACTCACTCACTTATGATCATCAATTCATGATTCAAACTCAGAGAGCTGAAATTTAGTTCAGAGTTAGGGTATAATGGCCACATAGAGGGAAAACTATAAAAAATAGGATAATCGAAAATCTGGATTACCTGGTGACCCTGATTAGAAAACACAAGAGCCCAACCAAATTATCAGAGATCGACATGTCCCAAGTCAAATAACATTAACTATGACAATAAAGAAATCAAAGTAAGGAACCTTGGAACGAATTGGCACGACTTTGCCTTGATTTCATTACTTTTTATAGATAAACAAGCAGCTCCATCTAGACTTGGCTAGTTTTTTACAGAACGTTTTTGGTGGGATAATAATTTTACAGTTTGCACCATTGCATACAGACACAGAGGATATGCATATCAACTATCTCGCATTGCTCCTTCCACTGAGACAGTAATGGCTGAAACACAAATATGCTTAAGCTTCGTCTTCGTCTGCGTAACGATGCAACCCCTTTGAGTTTGTTTTGACCGACATTTCTCCCTTTATCTTCATCATCTTTCTAAAAACAAATTAATTTTGTTTGTTGACTTTTTTACAGGTGTAGAGCTGTCAGACACAGTAAATGTTCAGCATATTTGAACTAGAGCTTCGTTTTAAGACACATTTCGTGACGTTATGTACGAAATTCGAATCACGCATTGAATTCCTATGGCTATGAACTCGTTAACGTCAGGCGAAACAAAAGCTAAAGCGTGTTTGTATTTCAGCCTTAATGATTAGGCCACCAACTTCCTCAAACATACTGGTATACTGGTTCCTCTGAATTAATCAAACAATTTTCAAGTACAACTGAATCAATGGCGACAGCGGCGCGGCTCCTCAAAACCAGAGGGCCAATTCATAGCAGCTCTGCGACATCTTGGCCGCATATTAAGGTGACTTACCATCATTACAAGGGATAAAGTTGCAAAGAAATGGTGTCTCGCGAAATTCAGGTGCAGCGGTCACCCAAGTTACCATGTGCTCGAGATACGTTTTCTAGTCAGCAAGTAAAACCTCTCATCTTCGGCTTCAACGCAATAAGTGAAAAAGTAACGTCAGCCTCATAAACGTTTATGAACCTGCGGTGAAGTCCGCAGATGACAAAAAAAAATTCCTACAAGGTACGAATACGAACTCGGTGAAAGAATTCTCAGCCCAAGGTATGACTTTAAAATCATCCTTAGTGAAAAAAAAGGTCGGGAGCCAGTATTCAGGCAATACACTGAATCCAATAGTTTCCATAAAATCATTAAGTCCACTAAGAACACATGAGTCATTGAAATGGCAGCATCGAAGAACATGACTCAAATCAGTTTCTTGTGCGATAGTGTTCCGAGGGCAGATTGTTTATAGAAACCGCAATCCATCGGCTTCCTAGGCTCAAATCGACACGTCTGCTTTGCGCATGGAAACAATAGCAACATCAAGACCTGGGCTTGGACTTCGCAGTCCAAATCTGAGCAGTGGACAACTAAAACATATTTTTTTTAGCAACACCTACCAACTCGGTCGTAGTCAGAAATCCCAGGGAATAAAGCGGCTTGTGCGATGATGAATGCAGAACGGCGATTGAACGTTAGAATGCTGAATATCGACACCGGGAATGCAACAATTAATACAACGTTGGCACACGAAAAGAAATATAACTACTTAAAAAGGCCTTGGCTCTCTAAATGAACCGATAAAAGGACGTAGGCCTAGGGGCACCATTACCAACGGCTTCAAGGCAAATTAAGGTATCCAGATTGATCTCGAGACTTCGACAATGAGATGGACTAGAAATCATCAACAACAGAGACTATCGTCACCTCACAATTATTTGCTAATAAAGATGCTAATAATCCAACAGCTGTACAAACATTTTAAATGAAGGAAAAGTTAAGTACGTGGTAGTCACAGAAAGCCAGAAAACGTTAGCAGTAAAAGAAGAACTATAATTAAGGAAGAGGGGCATGAGTTCTAAGTATTGTGATAGTTCAATAACCTTGGGTCATTAAAAACACCCGATAACAATATGGAAAAAGAAATATACGGGCAATTACTTCGAAATCGCTGCTGTATGAGACGATAATTTTACTAGTACTCGGTACGATCGTCATAGAAACATTATATCTCCACTATATCTAATGGGTATACTTGATATCAATCTTGCTGAATTTTCGTATAGAACAAAGTTAATCGGGTGAGCTAGTTATTACAACTAAAGTACCTACACACACAATTTCTAAAGCGCTGGGTAAGTGGTAACCTAACTAGAAATGTCTGGAAATTGGCGCCAAAAAGTTGTATGTTTACTAATTTTCTGGGTCACTAAGGTCTTGTAAACACTAAAATGTTTGTACTTGTTTTACTTCAAGAAAAACTCTTCAATATTCAATTTTAGGATCACATAGCGCAAGAACGATGGTCCGTATGTCATAAATATTTCGGTGTACCTACTCAAAATATGTACATCAACACCGCGCTCCGCCCAGCTAAACAATTTATCAAAACAGATAAAATTTTTAAATCAAACAAGACTCCTGTCTGAAACAATAATAAATTCCAATATTTAACACACTTCGCATCTAGTTCCTCATCTAGTTCTCAAGAAAACATGAAAAATGTTTACGATATTTCAAAAATAAATTTTATTTGTTTATATCAAGATTGAGCCACAAAAATCTAACCCCGCTGACCATATTTTTGCTCTTGGAGATGTTCCGTCGTCATCGTCGTTTCCAAAATCAAAACAGAAAGTAATGATTTTTTCAGAACCTTAGCTCCTTTTTGATAGTTTCTTGTGAAAAATCTCTACGACAAACACTAAAATAAAACAATGACAAAACCTTACAAATTTGTGAATTTTTGTGTAAAAATAAACGCTCGCTTCATTCGATTTTTGAAGGACTGCAAACATCAAGAAACGAATTTGTTTTCCATCAAAACAAAAAACTTTCGAAAATGTGCGCGGCACCCATCATTTAGATAGTTGGAAAGCTGTTTTGACGAAAAACTGTGGGAAATTCATTCGAAACACCTAATTCTTTCCATGTGCCAGCAATGAAATGACAGACGTTTATTTGTTAATTTGCTAAATTGATGATGTGCGTTTCTTTTTACCGTGCAGGCCGGTCAGTCTCTAGCACTATAAGCAGGCAGCGCAGCGGTGGGTAGTAGGGAAATAATTTTTGGGGATTTTTGAATGATAAATTGGTGCCAGTGGCATTTATTGAATATTTTTTGTTTGATGTTTTAATGGATTTCTTGTTTTCTTTTTTTTTATTTTCTTTTTAAGGAAAAAACAGAAAAACAAGTCAAGTATTTGTTTTGTTTATGTTTGACTAAACTACCTGTTTTGTGATGTTGACTTCCTTTTGTCTTTTTTAGAATTTCAGTCTTTTTGTCAGGTTTTCATTATCTTCCTATTGTACTTTCTTGACTGTTTTTTCAAGATTTAGATGACAATATGACAATGAAGATGAGTTCAGACCGAAGTTCAGAAAAATTTGTGGCTGATCATATTTTCGGGATCATAAGATGTTCGTATTCGAAAGGAGGAAAGTCTTCTACGTCTGCCTATAGTTATACTAGACCAGAGGATATTTTGATACTAACAGCTGTTTTTGCTCGAAATATTGATTGAGTCAGTATTATTTTCGCGAGAACAAGTCGATTCGCTTTGAGCTTACTCAAACTTTGGAAATATCGAGAATTTATTTTCACAGGAAATGCTGAAGAACCAAACAGTGCGTTTGTTTAAAAATAAATGTTGGCCGCCTCGAAGCATACACCGGGCCTCCTGAATTCAAGTTTTGGCCAAAAGTTTGTGAGGCTGGCAGGTATACTACTCAACTTCTCACCGTAGCTGAGATTGTGAGAATTAACTCTCCATCGATTTCACGCAATAGTCGGAATAGGATTACCAATTTTGAAAAGATTCAAAAACTTCAGGCTAATGTTTTACAAACCGAAAGCAACAAAAAATTGCAGTTCACACACTCCAAGCAGGAGCAGCATGTTGATCATTGTATTTAGGTATTGGAAGGTGATCACGTGTCTCCTATCAACCTTGACAACATGTGACACCGTTCAGTGCGCTTAATCGACCTCCTGAAACCCTTTTTGTCAATACCACTGGCGAATTTGAGTTGCAGTTTACATTAGCAGATGATACACATCCAGCACGTGCACTTGTTGACACGAAGAAAGTCATGTTTTTACAAAAAAAAAAAAAACGTACAAAATTCAACATGTGGAAGAGTTGAAGCCGAAGATATCAACCAGCGTATTTTCAGTGAATTGGCTCTGGAGAAACTGCTGCCATTGGAATTGAATTTCTCCAAATTATAAGGAATTTCTACCGAAATTTGGAGACAGTAACCGCAGCTTTTGGATTTATAACTCCGATCGTTATTCTCGCCCTGGTAGACAGGCAATAACAAGATAAGTGCAAATATTTGAGTGCAAATATTCGTTTTATTATGTTTCCGTGTCACTGAGACAACAGCTTGTCCAAAATTTCGAACATATCGCCGGCGCCGTTCAGGTGTCCGTAGCGAACAAACCAAAACAGTCAATTTCAAGGCGTTGTTCCCAAGAATTGGATTAACCGATTATTTTTAGCCCAAATAGGAATATAAGCACTTGGACATGGTGGCACAGGCCACACAGCATATCTCACAATAGATTCATTGATGATTAAGTCGATTGACCGCCTTATTCGTGCTATTTAACGCCTCTTTACTATTTTCTTTGGGGATACCATAATTCATTGATTTATGCGAACAAGCGGACGACGCGACGTTGGAAGAGCTCTGTGCCAACATTGAACACGAAATACACCGGCCGTTTCGAAAATTGGGTTCAACGAATCGGCCGTTGCACAAGTACCAAAACGAAAGAAGTCGAGTTCTATTCAAAAATGTTTTTTTTTTGTACTCCAAGCCAGAGTCTGAATATTCAAAATCTGAGTATTCATGATAAAAAAAATCGGCTCATGGATTGTATGTTCTCAGGGTGGCAATCTCGCTGGGCTGATATTAAAAAAGGTAAGGTCACGTACGAGTTCCTTCCTGGTGTAGCTTCAGCGTGTCGTCGTGAGTTCCTGGACTTCTCATGTCATGCAGGCTTTTTTGCTGACTGGCCCTGGATCCTTGAATGCATTCTTGCATCCGAGGACCTTGGTTGACTCGGCTGAATGGATGTGTGGAGCTCTGAGACAGGACTGGAGACATGTACTGGTTGAGTGCCCGAGATATACGTATATCAGAGATCTCTCTACTATAGGTGTGATACGGGTACATGATGCTTAGGATTGCAAAAATGTTCTTTTCTCAAGGGATACGCTGAGAGTTTTTCTGTCTTCGCTAATCGAGTCATCTAATAATGTCATCTGTTTTTGTCCTCTTTAGTACGCTGCAGAGCAGTATAATAAGGGGTTCACCTGACGTTGGCCCAGCTTTTCCCAAAAGCTTTAACACATTCCCTAAACGCATTCAAATTCAAAATCTATTTTTGCTCACTTCATTGCCTATCAATGAATACTTAGGCAAGGAAAAAAGCTTACGAAAGCTTGTCTGTTAAGGCTTTGCCTGTTAGGAGCAAAAAATGTTTCATTTTTTTCTGCAGGGATGAGACATCATCTGTATAAATTTATTATCTGTGCTGCTAGGTTGGATCCTTGTATCCAAATCCCTAAGAATATGTTTGTGAGTGATTGGGTAGGATGGGACTGTTTCAGATCTCATCGTGACCTTTTTGCTCACTGGCAATATCCTTACACTGCGTTGAATTTGGCTGTGGTGAAGAGGAATACGCATTACATTTTGGTTTTTAAGCTCAGAATGTTAAGGCCTGACCTATGGTAAAAAATTTTGCGTAGAAAGGGGATGCCTGGCTTGTGTATTATCATAATTACCTGATCAAAGCACCCATGGGTGCACGATCTGGGAGTGCATAGTGTCCGATTTTACTAGTAGTTAGGTGTGTCCTTTGTTGTAGTTAGGCATTTATTGTCGTTGTTTTTCGACCTCTTTTGGTGGAGAGGGGTCCATGTTTCATGTGCTTCACCTTGGTGAAGTTTTTCCTGTCACGGTACTGATCGGCTTGGACAGTGCATGTCTCAGTCTGGTTTGAGAAGAAGTTCAGGTTCGTTATGTTTGTGTTGTCTTTCTGTTTTTATGTTGTTGCAGGTATGTAGATCTGGTTATCAGTTTCTGAGGTTGCTAGGCCTCAAGTTTTAAGGAGCTCATCTAGAAGTGACCTCAACGGTTGCGAAGCTTCATTGGACGCTCTATTCTGGTACCACGGGAGATAGAGCATCCTGGACAATTGGTGTTCCAGTATCTTTAAGATACTGGTGCCAATGTCT
This sequence comes from Sphaerophoria taeniata, assembly GCA_943590905.1. NCBI lineage: Eukaryota > Metazoa > Arthropoda > Insecta > Diptera > Syrphidae > Sphaerophoria > Sphaerophoria taeniata. Next base: position 271,305,976 of record OX016540.1, read on the forward strand.
CAGTCTATTTATGAAGTAGGCCTTGTGGGATCATTCTGGTGATTGTTGTTTTCCCAAAATCGCGGGAGCATCCTTGGTTTTTCTGCGCAATGCTTAAGAATCTTGGGTACAAGAGGTGTTAGATAGACCTCGCACCTCAGCAAGGTGAGTGCACACGCCTTAACAGATTGCTACGTGGGTAATCTTGTATTGCCTTGGGGTGTTGGTCAGCACTTAATCTGACTCTGTCAGGGTGGGAAGGCCCGCCGTGGGATAAGCCTAAGTTGGCAGGTGCTTACTTAAAACTCGTTGTGATTCTGTACTATAAGCCGATAATAAAGTTTTTGAAATATCTTAAATGGTTGGCGTTCTATGCAAAAAATTGTTTACCTAAGCCCTTATTGGAAAACCGCTTACAATAAAAACGTCGTTCACACTTGACGCCGAACAAGTTCATTTTCACTAAGGATCCTCAGATTATGTACACAAACCTATCTTACCTATCATTGTAGGCAGTGCCTTTGAATATCCCATATAAGTTTTATTTTTCACAAATTACAATAGCGCAAAATGATAATCTGCTAGTGATAAAAAAAATAAATAGAGTGGCGTGACAGCTCTTGAAGAGCCAAGGCCTAAGTGGCTTACTCTCATCAACAATTCTCTGAATGCGTGTGAAGAATTGAGGGGACCTACAATTTAATTCCGGTTCCGAACGGCAGAGTTGAGAAGCACTTTTTCATGACAGATTGATACTCTTGGAAGATTTGTCAGGTCTTCGCAAGAGGCAGTGCCCGTGAAAGATGAAATAAAAACTTGGCCTGAGTAGGATTCGAACCAACGATGTTCTGCTTAGCAGCCAACGCACTTACCAACTAAGCTACGGGCAACTGCTAGTGATACTTGCTTAAAATGACGTTTGAGTTATGACTAAAACGTCATTTTAAGCACTAAATTCCCTTAAAATTGTTCATTAGCGGACTACAACTTTGCGCCAATCTAACTGCGCAATTCTGTTTTACACAACAAAATTCCTAAGCATTATAAAAGTGTTAACTTCTACTTTCCCATATATTTTCTATAAATTACCAAAAGATTATTTAATAAAATCGGAAACATTAAATTATTGTGAACAATTTGTTTATCTTATCTCTAGAGAACCTCCGGTGTTTACTTTAAGCCAATAAACTCAATGAATTGTTGAGGTTTTGATACAAAAAATAACAGAAATGTGTGTACGCCAGTACTCGAATATTTCCGCCAAATCCAAACAATGTGATAGTCTGTTCTCTCGAGAAGATGAAATAATAAAATATGTTTGCTTTAAAAAATAAAAAATCACAAATAAAAATTTGCATTCTTCCTCAAAACCAATTCGTTTTATTACTATTTTCTATCAAAGCAAACACGTCAAAAGAAGAAAAACAGAACCACGAGTTCTACTGAGGACATTGACCCTCGTGACTCTTCACAATCTTCGACGCTCATAACCCATTTCATTTTCGAACTTTAAGTAAATAGCTAACTCCTCTTGTTACAACAAAACACATTTGTTTGTCGATTGGATAAGCCAACTGGTAATTTTCATCTGTCGGCAACGACGACGTGTAATCCATTCAAGTAGGCATATTTGAATTGTAGATTGTTTTCATTGTTTACACAGAAAAAACGCCTTGATAGAGCAACTATATTTACACTTCAATCACTACCAAAATATTTATAGACATTAGACAGCCGTATTGTCTGAATTCTTAACACTTGCTTCATCTATTAATAGATTGTTGTATACCTTCGAGTAGGCCTAATATTAATTCGACACATTGAAGATACAATATTTTTAGAACGGAGGAATTTTTGTATTAGTATCAACTTACATGATTTAAGCGGACTGCAATTTTTGCATGCTCCTCTTGATAGGACTTGCGGGCTTTCCTTTTGTCTTGGGAAAGATGAGCGAGTTTTTCGCAGATCACTTCCAACAACTCGGCATTCACGCGAAATTGTTTTGCTTGTTGATCTAGTTCGTCCATGTAGGAGCGCCAGGATTTCGTTATGAGGCTGCCTGGAAAGTTTAAAGAAATACAAGTATTAGATTTGAAAATTTGTGCTGTAAGCAGCAAAATTAATTATCTTAGCACCGATTAAAAGTTATGCTTAAATGCTCCTTATTAAACCCTAAATTTTGTAATTTTGTAGTACATGAGACATTTAGTACGAGTTTTCCCGAAAACAAATTGTTCAATTACCAACATGCCTACTTTAAAGGTAAATCAATAGAGTCTGCGTTGCGTGAGGGGGTTTCAAACATTGGAAAAAATCTCGAACCCATACTTTGGCAGCATATTAAGATATCGAGGGAGCATTTAACAAAGTAAAAAAAATAAGTTGGAGTTGAATTTGTCATTGCCCATTGGCTTTACACCATGTTAAATGGCAGAATCATCAACTCTCAAATGGAAGTCAGCACTGTTGAGAAAACAGTTACAAGGGGCACATCACAAGGAGGTTTTTAGATCCTCGTGGTCAACAAAATTCTCACAAATTTTAAAACCCAGGGCAACAAAATTGTATCCTATGCCGATGACATAGTGGTTTTGATATCAGGTAAGTTTCTTTCCACTTTCGAAAATATTATGGAAAACGCACTCAAAGAAATATCTTCTTGAGCAACTAAGAACAGTCTTGGGGTCAACCCTACTAAGGCGGAGCTAGTTTAGTCTACGAAAAAAGAAGGAACTGGAGGACCTTAACCCACCAAAACTAAATGGTTTTCGGTTTTCCTTTAAAACTTTCCAAGGAATCTAAATATCTAGGAGTAATCCTTGATTCCAGACTAATTTAATACTGAGGAAAGAGTGAAAAAGCATTATGGGCTTTCTACCCTTGCAAAAAGACATCGTTTCACGGTGCGGTGGGGTATGCGACCGAAAGTCATCCAACGGATGTAGGTACAAACCGATTGTTCGACCCATACTTACTATGGTTTTGTCGTATGATGGAGACTCGAGAGCTGTTGAAAAACAAGCTATCTCAAGAACCTGAATAAGGTATAGAGGTTAGCCTGTATAGGAATAACAAGGGCACAGAGTTCTACGCCACAAGCTGGGTTGGAATGATATTAGACCTCCCGATCCTGGACGAGTACATAAAATGCAAACCACAAGCGCAAGCCAAAAGCGCAATTTGATTAATAGAAATGGGTACTTGGAGGCACAGCACCTATGGATATGGGTCAATCTTGCACACACAAATCCGGGACTAACAGAGACCATTGGATTCATTCCACCCTTACTGGATTTGAAAAGGAACTTTTCCATTTTCTATTTCTATTTTTCTACTTCCTCATCAGTGCACAGGTCAGGTTTCCCATTCTACACTGTCGCTAACGGTTCAAAAATGGACTTAGGAACAGAAGTTGGGGTGTTAATGTCAGAGTCATATAAACTCCCAGATAAATCTCTCTGAAAAAGCAGAAGTGGTACACCTAGAAAAACTAAACTCCTCGGAGATTACATTTTTCGTGGACAGCCAGGCCGCTAACAAGGCCCTAGACAGTGAAACTATAAGATAAAGGTCGGTCTTAATAACTAGCACTAGCCAATTAAAACTCTGCTGGGTTCCTGGACATAGCAATGAATGAAACAGTAGATGAACTATCAATGAAAGGGTCAAAAGCAAGTATAAGTAGTAGCAACCATCCAGATATACCCCACTCCCCACGTCCCGATTGGAATGCTCAAGAGGAAAACAGACATTAAGACAAAAGAGTAAATCAATTATTTCTGGGGGTCCAAGAACGATTGTGTTATCTCTAGAAGTTTATGGCCTAGAATCAATGAAAAGTAAATTCGGTATATCTTATCGCTGAGTAAAAAGAATATCAAAAACTTGATAGGTCATAGGTGTACTAACAGCTCACTATGGCCACTAGAATGGGGCATTTGCACTCGATATCTGCAGGAGCTGTCCAAGATAAAGAGGAAATAGAAACCATTCAACACCTGCTCTTTGAATGTACTAATCGACTCCGTTACTTTGCGAACAGGTTTGTTGGGAAAATATTCTCCAGCTCATCCAGCTAGATATGGTGAGAAGAATGTCTGCCCATGCCCAATGAGTGCAACTATAGATCCCTCCTTCTCAAGACCATCAACCCTTCTTAATATCGCTTACTACATCTTGTCTCTTTTTTATGCCGAATACGAATTCTAAGATAGATAGCCAGAAATCGAGCTTTTTCAAGAATCCTGTAGCAAAGATAATAATTGATAAGAATATGGACACAAAATGTCTATGTGAAAGTACGACCCATCAACTTTGCCACAAGAGGTTTTTTAACCTTTGCCGCTTAATGAAACACCAAACGAAAAAACGACAAAACTTCCAGATATTCAATCAAGCTTTAGTGATAAGAAAGTTTGTTGTTTGACAAGCCTACAAAAATCTGTCAGTGACTTTATAACGGATTGATGTCATTGATTATGTTTTAAATCCAAAGACCTTAAATGCACACCAACTTGCAGCCTATCCAAATTAAAATCTAAACACCAACATTTTCTTATCTGAAAATGTCAGCTCACTCACTTTCACATTCGACAATAAAAAAAAATTAACTAAATCCATTTAATGGTTTTCCAATTTAGGAGAATGTCAATGTACGTTTTATAAATTAATTGTGTGTTCGAGAGTGAAAGTTATAAGTCCTATTGTGTCTCTAATTGATTCACGTTCGATTTTGAGATTCGTTTTGCTTTTTACTTGGGATTACATAAATAAAAGGAGACAAACTGGCTGTCAATGTTTTATTTATGGTTTGAGTACCTACTTTAACTGTTCAGTGTTTGCCAAATTAAAGAGCATCGAAGCTACTGACTTTTGTGGGTATGTAGGAATTTCTTTTTAGTGAATCCCCTTGCAAGGGAATTAAAATTTTTCGACGCATTAGTTTAATGGTCGATAAACATTCAAGTACTTTTGTGAATACGAAGGTGGGCAAGAAGTTAAATATTTGCATTTGCACTCAAACCAAATATTTGCTACTGACAAAGACCTTGTCCGGTGACGATTTGAATAAAATATGTAATTCAATATGCTATCAAATCTTCGGTGTAATAAAAGAGGAATTATTCGAAAACGAATTACTTTACTTTAGAATCACTTTTTCCAGCATTTACATAAAGACAATAAAGAAATTAAAGAATAAGTAGGTAACCACTACTGCTGCTCATAACGATTAACATCACTTATTAAAGTTGGTCAAAGCCAACAACCAAGGCGTAAACTGTAACTCCGATTACGATGAAAACCACTAGCCATGTAATTGTTTTTCAAAATTTAAATTAAGTAGTGTTACATCAATTATTCGTTGTTTCTGTTTAAACACGTTATTTCCTTTGTTTTTTGTGTCGGCATTATTCTGCAATTTGTTTGCTTAGTCTGGTGGAATGTGTTCAGTTAAACTTCAGCTCTTTGTATTTATTTATGTTGAAGCAAACGATGTTGATTACCACTTTGCTGTTGCTATTGCTGCTTCTGATGCAGAGGCAGCCAGCTCCCATCATTTGAACAAAAAAAAACGAAAAACACAAAAGAAAATTTACCAGAGATTACCCTCGACTCGCGTCGTTGGTCTACTGTTAGTGGCATTTTGATTGAGGTGCCAAGCGATCGGAGCCACACACGGTGCAAGTGTGAACAATTTAAATTAATTACAGAGTTTATAAGTGTAGGAGCTGAACGATGGGCATGAGCATTTTATAACATTCCAAACAATAATAAGCATTATTTTCATTGATGCCAAGTTAGAAATAAAGAAGAAAATAAATTATAGGCAGGAGCTTTGAGATTGATCAGGGATTCTAAAAATATCAACTTTGGTTGATTACTCTCAATCAAACAGATTTCATTTTCGAGACGTTTAGGGGGTTCTGAGAGCATTACTTTTTTTTAGAATTGGTTCCTTAAAATATTATTAATTTGATTATTTTGTGTGAGTGATAAACATTATCACGTTTGCTTTTCAACTTCAATTCATAAAAACATTGCAAGCCAAATCTTAAACTTAATTTAATTTTAATTTTTTATCTTAAACTTGGAACAAAAGCACATATTAATCTTAAAGCCTTTAGGACACGTTATCGCATAAGAAGTCCGCCTCTAGTAAGAGGGAATGTTTTTGTTTATTTCATCAGCAACCCTGCACGTTAGATTCTTATTATGTGCTTTTTCAAACAGACTTTGACGTATGAAATTAGGACATTGTATTAGTTTGATAGCTATCTCGCACACCTTCTATCATCGGTCGGTCAATACGAAATCGTAGATTTTTGTCACGTTATCCTATCCTATGTGATGACCGTTTTCTTCGCATCTAGACGTGGATCATCCAAATCCGTCTACCGCAATGTACTAATCGATACCAAATTGTTTTTACTATATTGGCGCCATCTTGCGATGAAGCTTGGCACTAATTGAACCACCTTCGTAATATAATTACCATCTTCCCTGATGGCTCAAAAAATGAATAGGTACTGGAGTAGGGCCAGGTTTCTTCCGAGAAAACCTCAACCTTGCCAGTTCATTCATGCTCCCCACAGCCCGTAGCCAGAGTTGAAGTAGGGCAACGGTCGTACCAGGTAGGGCAATGGTAATTTTTTGTTTGATCTGGTGTCGAAAAGGTTGAAAATGGTAAAGTGCCAAGTATTAATCCATCTAGGTACATATTTATGTTTAAATATTTTATCGTTTTGTCCAAATAAATTATATTAACAAAATACAAAAATAGCTTACTAGAGTAGTGATAAAATATTGTTAATATTCCTTAAAATAATTGAATTTTTCAATTTCTAAATTTTTCAAACACTCGAAGGACTTCAATATAAGATACACAGTGAGTTCATAAATGCAACCTAGTTGCTCATGCTCTGCCGAAAAAATTCGTTCAATACATTTATGAACAGAAAAACTGCTGCAAGAATGCGGCAGCTATACAATCAAAAAACTGTTCATAAATAAAGAAAACGGATATGAACAAAATAGAATGACAAAAATAATTAAATATTTTCTTTGAGTTACATATGCTGGTCTGGTTTAAATTTTTTTTGGGTCTTAACAATTTTTTTTTTAAATGTCCAATAAAAATGTTGTATTAGGTTTAGGACTAATTTTAAATGTTTTGAATGGAATAAATTTTGGAAGTTTCCAAGACAAACTTTATTTTTAATTCTTATGAATGTGGTCTTTGTGTGTTTTTTTTTAAACAAACAAGGGCAAAACGGTTTTTATTTCCGTTAAACATTTTCCTCACAAAACAGACCTTTTTTCGGCCAACTTCAAATTACCATTATATCGCCAGACGAACTGTTATCAGCTTAACGTCTGCATCTGACTAGAATTTTTGGCCACCACAGTCATATCTATGAAGTAAAAGTATTATATTTTAAACTATTAACAACAAAAATATTTTATTTTTGCCACAAATTTAATAAAAATTCAATTATTTTACTTATTCATTTTGTTCCGACATTTTTCTGCAGAGCGGCAACAGAAATAAAACGACTGCAGACTTGATCGCAGTTTAGCTGTAAGTTTGTTTTTAAGAACACACTGACTGACTGCTATGCTATACTGCAAACATAATACAGTTTATTTTCATTAATGAACGCAAATCTTGCATTACTGCTGCAGGTTGACAAGGCCAAGGCCTAAGTGACTTACTCTCATCAACAATTTTCAGGGTGCGTGTGAAGAATTTAGGGGACCTACAATTTAACGCTTATTCCAAACGGCAAAGTTGAGAAGCACTTTTTCATGACAGATTGATACTCTTGGAAGTTTTGTCGGTTCTTCGCAAGAGGCAGTACCCGTGAAAGATTAAATAAAAATTTTATGGTCACGAGTAGGACTCGAAACCACTATGTTCAGCTTAGCAGCCAACGCACCTTACCACTAAGCCACGGGGAGCTGCTGACTTATGTCTTCTTTTTCATGGCAGAAATACAAGGCCGGTCATTCTTTCATGTCCTATTGATATCTTGTGAGGCCTATTGGTGGCAGTTAAAGTTGAAAATGTTGTTTCACATGCTGCTGTGCTACATCGTCAAGTTGCTACACACGCAAAGTGTATGTACATACGTACGTAGACGCCTGCACAATACCTGTATATTGATTTCGGTTTAAGTTTCCGCCATTCCATCATCACCTTGGTACAGCAAAGAGCTCGGTAGTCCAAATCTGACACCGACTCGTCAGTTATCTTCTTAATTCATAATTATTTTTCCGAATTTCTTTATAAGTTATAACTAGAGATGCCGCGAATAGTCATTCGGCCGAATACCGAATGTTCGGCCAGACTAATCAGCCGAATACCGAATATTCGGCCGCCGAACATTCGGCCAACAAAACGATGTGTTTCTCTATCTCCAACGTGACTTTTTACATTTCACTACCTGTCTTATTGGATTGCATTGCATTCGTCATTGTAGAAATGAAGAAAGGATGTTGCTAAATACAACACGAAAATTGACAAAGATTTTGAAAAAAAACTTCTGATGATAGCAAAAGCGAACTTTATATAAGATCTATTCTATCTATATTTGTGGTCAGCAAACACAAACAGTATCCCCATTTGAGATCAGGTGCCAAAATCTACCTCTCGGTACTATTGTATTACTGTAAATAGTGAAAGATTTTTTTCAGAAGCTGAAATTGCTTACGAAAAAGAAATATCTATTCTCCACAATTTACCATTGGTAGAATTTTAATACTACATTTATTTTCAATAAAAAGAAGACATTTTTATAAATAAATCAATCTTTTTTTCTCCATTTTTGATATTCAACCGAATATTCGGCCGGCCGAATATTTGGTGTACTATTCGGCCGAATACCGAATATCAAAAAAATTGGCCGAATAGGCCGAATACCGAATAGTTGCCGAATATTCGCGGCATCTCTAGTTATAACCTATACCTTAACCAAATTAACATAATTTTTCTTGTGATCCAAGGAGTTTCTTTAAATTCATAAAAGTCGAACGAAAATCTGACTTTCCGAAATATAAATTCCTCGGATCCAACAACAATAACAAATCTGTTGGCTACCTATTTCAGCTAATCCTCAGAGCTGTAAAAGAATGCAATCATTTTTGTATTGCAGTTAAAAGATTAAAAAAAACTTATTTTTTTAATATTTTGAGTTCATGCCGGTACTTAACTTCAACGGAAAATTCACAGTTAATTTTGAAGTCTTTAGTAAAAAAAATCATTTAGAGCAGTAAGAAGACTGTAAGTCAAAAGAGTGCATTACTTTTTTACTGCTTGCATTCTTGGTAATCTTGTTAAAGTCTTGTACATTTTTTGCAGTTATTAAGTTTTTTGATTGCATTCAATGTAATGCAGTAATTTGACTGCCAGTCTTTTAACTGCTTGAAGTCTTTTAACTGCTTGAAGTCTTTTAATTGCTTGAAGTCTTTTTTACTGCTTGGAGTCTAAAGACTACTTAATTTAAATGTGTAGTGCAGAAAGAATAGTAGAAAACTTCAAGCAGACTGCAAGGAATGTGCAAGACTTTAACAAAATTTCCAAGAATGCAAGAAGTGAAAAAGTTATGCACTCTTTTGACTTCAAATCTCTTAACTGCTCTAATGATTTTTATACAAAAGACTTCAAAATTAATTGGGATTTCTTTTTCGAAGTTCAATGAATATGAATGGTACTTTTGAGGATGCAATACCAAAAGATTGCATTCTTTTACAGCTCTGCTAATCCTATACCGCACCACATCATGACCTCGATCTTCATTACTTAAGTTATTTAGATGTTTGCACTCAAACCTTTCTTTCATGCTTTACAGCAACAGAAGAAATAGTACTTGTTAAAATCGAAATCCTCAAAGAAATCCTGAGACATGGTCCCGCTACTGGCGTCCTATCAGTTGTCCTCAAAAATGCAAGCATACTAGCTAGCTGGTCTTTTTGGACTCTCTCTTATTTTCTAAGGTGCTTCTCCATAGATATATGAAACAATTCATTTACCTACCCATATTTTCCTCATCCATACACTAGGGAAACAAATTCTGCATCCTAGAACTTTTTGAATGCTTAGTTTATGATTCAGTTAATTTTTATTGCAAGCCCATATTCTTTTTCGCTCAACTTAGTTTTCTTAATGGAAGCTGCACTACTACTAACTTAACTTAATTTGTATCAAAAGTTTTGTCAGCCCTCGAAAATGGCAGCAAAGTTAATGTTATGTAAAATATCAGAGTTCTAAGTTTTCCACCAAAACCATATAAATATAAATTTGATAAGCTCATATCTCAGTCTCCAATCCATGCCACTTCTGGGGTTCCATAACGTTGTCACCTTGGACCTGTGCTCTTTTTGTTATAATGTTAACGATGTCTGTCATATTTTTTTTAAATTCGCATATCCTAATGTTCGCGGATGACAATTAAATTATATAGGCATATGCGGTGCAATCTCAGCTTATAAGGGAATGAAACGTTTAATTGTGTCTCTAATGATGACCTAAATCGAATAGTTTGGAGAGGCGCAACTACGATATTCTTATAAGAAGGCCTTTTTTAAAGGTAATACATTTTTGAAGGTAGAGCATTTTAAATTTAAGTTAGGGCATTGCCCCTCAATGCCCTTCCCCCCTGGCTTCGGTCATGGCCCCCCGACCTTAAGCAGTGCCTTCAAAGCCGAGTTTTGGCAGCGGTATTGTACGCTTACAACAATATTTTCATTGATGCCAAAGGAGCAATAAAAGCCATCTCTGCCACTGCATTCAAGTTGAAGATTGAAAGAAAATGACCATAGCATCAGAGTCCCTCAATGCGAATGAAAACGAAACATTGGTAATAAGGTTATTCAAAAGCAAACGATAGATTTATAGGTGTATTTTGACTGTACAAGAGCAAGTATAATAATAATTATTAACTAGTGATGGGTCAACTCGGTTCGCTAACTCGAGTCATTTCGAGTTAGCGTTAACTCGAGTCAACTCGGTTTGTTTTTTTTTCAACTCGAGTAATAGCTATCTCGGTTTGCCAACTCGAGTTGAACGGTCCAACTCAGTTTACCTATTCGGTTCGCCAACTCGGTTTGCCAACTCGGTTCACCAACTCGGCAATCGATAAAAAAAACGAGTTAACTTGTTTCTAATTTTGTAAGGGTTTTTTTAATTTTTCCATTTTTTATGAGTTTTCTAGACCGATTTTCTGGGCGATCCGGTAACATTTAGAACGAAATATCCCTCTAGCGACCTAGATTCGTACCTTATCTCTCTATAGAGCCATTAACATTCAAATTTCATCAGCGGATGGCAGAGATTTTGACGGATTAAAAACCTCATTTTTTCCACTTTTTAAGTGTCTTCTAGATCGATTTTCACCGAGTTTACTCGTTCAACTCGAGTTGGGCAAACCGAGTTGCAACTCGGTTTGCAAAAAAAAACAACTCGAGTTAACTCGGTTTGCAAAATTTACGGTTCGGCACATCACTAATTAATACAAAATTCTTAGTCCCCTTATCTCGTGTATTCATTTCAAAATACCTTTCCGGATTATTTTGGAAATTGGAAGATAACAGACAAAAAGGGGGTTTACATTTATACCCAACCAAAACATTTTAAATTTAACAGGCGACCACAAGTGAACCCCCTCAAAAATGTGAACCAACCTGATAAAGACCCATAAATATTTTTAAACACAATCATACAATCGACCTTACCTTGCATATCATCAGCACGATCGATTTTTAATCCTTGTTGGGCAACTGTCGCCAAACTAGCAGCATACTCCCTGTCGCACTTTGCTTTCATTTGAAAACAACGTTTCATTGTTTCCATCAAGCGCAGCTCAGCATCTTGACGAAGTATTAACGCCTCATGAGCCGCACGACCCTGTAGGGCCGTTGAGAATCCCATTTTGTGAAAAATTACCGTTAACGTGTTCAAATGACAGAACTCTTTTTAAGAACTCGAAAAACTACTTAAAACATGAACTACACAAAAAAACTGTCATGACATTTCTCCTTACAATTGATATCCTTTCAATTCAAATTGGGTAATTTTCAAAACTTCCAAAAGCACACAATTTACATAATTTAATAATTTATTACATTTTGTTTAATTATTTAATTCCCATTTAAATTTGTTTTCACAAAATTCGCGGAGGTTAGCAAATTCACATTCACTTTTGGTTGGATACACAAGGCATAACTTGTTGTTGTCGCTGCAAAACGACACTCAAACGAAAAGAACTTTCACAATTTTTTATGATTATTATTTTCTTCTTACTATTCTCTTTTTTTTATTATTTTTTAAAGAACTTATTGTTAAGGCCACACAAACAAGCTTAACAAAGCAAAATATCGCTTAAAATTTAGGTCGATGACAACAAACGATATTTATTGTTGTTGTTCGTCACACTTAAATATTAACGGTGACTGGCAATAACCCCGTAGAATTTTTTTGTAAAATTAGCAAAAATGTTGCAACATTTGATTTTTCTTTTTCTTTAAAAATTATTTATTCAAAACTGCCAGCATGAAGATAGGAGACACCACGAGAAACGAAAACGACAAGGAAAAAAAAATAAAAACACGAAAAATCTTTTGTTTTATTTTTAGTTGGTGTTGTTGTTGATATTGTCGTTTCGATAAAAACTATTTAACAAACACGACGACACGACAACGAAAATGACGGCTACGAACGACGGCGACGTCAACTGCACACTACACTACCGATAACTGTGTTACACACCTTGCGGCTGTACAAGAACCGGATTGTGGTGTATTCGAAACGATTTAAGGCAAATCTTTAAAATACACAAAGTATCTGTGAGATACATAAGGGAAGCAAGAGTTGAAGAAACAAGTATACACAAGAAATGGACGAATTTATCCGCTACACCAAACGATTGGAGAGAGCGCTACGAACCGAATGTCGGCGTTCGGTTTTCGAATTGCGGAATGAGTGGTGGACTGGTGGTTCGATTTCGTCGTTTCAGAAAGATAACCACTCAATCTTGAGTGTATGCTGGGTGTGGAATTTATGATATCAATATTTTATCCAAGTGTTGGTAAGATATAAAACTGCAATTTCATGGTTGCCATCAGGTAATGTGGTATTGAGTGATGTATGAATGAACACATTCAGGTATATTGGTTTTCAGCTTACCTGCGGCTCCTTTTTCAACTTTGGACTTCCATTCAGGAGAGTCATGTCTCGGGTCTAAGAGGCCTTATTTTCAATGTTTTTCGCCTTGAGCTCACACGTTGTGCATTTTTGATGCTGCCTTAAGATAAACTGTGGACTTTGCTAGCCTTTTATTGAATACCTTTTGCAAGCATATCCTTAAGCTTTTTCGCTGTCGTTAAGGTTGCATTCTATTTTAGGTGAGTGACAAAAATGACAGGAGGTCAATGTTTTTCAGGTGACAGATGATGATGATGATGACATTGATGATAGTTCAATCTTTGGAATATTATCTTATGATAATATAATTCTTTTTAGCATTAAGTAAAACCACTCTTTTAGCTATCCAGTCGGCGGTTGATTGGCTAGCACAGCCAACGATATTATGAGGGTGAATACTTTTTCCTTTTACCCTTTCTTGTTGTAATGTTTTGACGTTAGCTGTCAAAGTTTTCTCTCACAAAAGTAAATTTTGAAAGCTTGATGGCTTGTATTCAAGTTATTCACGACTTATTTCCTAAAATAGTTTAATTTAGTATATATAACGTTGAATATGGCTACTGAAGAAGTACAAATGGTATTAAGAGAAATTATAACTAATCAAAATAGATTCTTCGAGAGTTTAATTAAGCGATTTGGGACGGTTAAATCAGAAGATTCATCAAATGAAAGTAACAAAAATGTGCCTCCATTTTATGCTTTTGATAAGGACAAAAATTCTTGGGAAACTTATCAGCAGCAGCTTCAGCAGCACTTCTCAGCTTATGATGTCACATGTGAAAATAAAAAAAAGAGCATATTTTTTGTCTTGGTTAGGAGTTGAGACATATGAGCTCTTAGGCAAATTATACGGTTCTACCAATATAACAGAACAACCATTTTGTGAATTGATTGAAAAACTCTCCATTTATTTCAAATCCAAAATTCATGTCTGTACATCTCGCTACAATTTTTTTAAAAGCCGCATGCAAAAAGATCAGACCTATGCGGAGTGGATTGCAGAGTTAAGAGGTTTAGCAAAGAATTGTGATTTCAAATGTTCTAAAGATGATTGTACTACTGAGTACATTGATGAGATGATTAGGGACTCTATTATATTGCACACGCCGCACGATGCAGTGCGTACAGCAGCGCTTCAGAAAACAAAGCCCACACTGGACGAAGTTAGATCTATTGCAGAGGCATTTGAAGCTACTCAAAAACCAATGCTGGTTCTAAAAAGTGATCATTTTGAGCAAACAATTCCAAAAGGGAAGAGGTCGAAGTAAGAACCGAAGCTTCAGCAAAAATAGACAGCAACAAAAACATAGCAGCAGTTCTAATACACTTAAGTCATGTTCTGGTTGTTTTTATCGACACAGTAAAGCCAACTGCAAATTTTTGAATGCTGTTTGCAGAAAATGTAACAAAAAAGGACACATTGCCCCAGTGTGTTATCTTTACAACAATAATATCAATCGTGGTCCATCATCATATCAAAATAACAGTGCCGCTTATCATGATCATGTGAATAGCGTTATAGAGGAAAATATTTTTTCTCTGAGAGAACTGATGGTACCGCATGGCATGGCAACAAATTATATCTTAATTTAAGAGTCAATGGAAAAGAGGTTAAGTTTTTACTCGATACAGGTGCTAGTAAATCCATTGTAGGCTTGTCTGGATTTAATGAAATTGATAAGCCAAAAGTATTTGAAACAAATCGTCGAATGAAATCGTATGGTGGTATGGAGGTGCCCTTGCTTGGAGAAGCAATGGTGGACGTGGAATTTAATGGATGGTCGAAGAAGTTGCCTTTGCTTATTAGTAATTCAGTACATGGTGATAACATTTTCGGGTGGAATTGGGCAGAATCATTTGTGATGCGTGTAGATTTTGGTTGTGCTCTGGACTTAGATGCCACAGAAAATGTGCAATCGTTAAAGTGTCCAAAAGTTATATTAATGCGCTTTGTGACAGATTTGAGGAGTTGGTTCTCCAACGTTAGGTCACTGTAACTCAACCAAGGCAAAGTTATACTTGAAACCTGATGCAAAACCAAAGTTTTTCAAAGCCAGACCCATTCCATTTGCTCAAATTGATGCTTTTAAAATGGAAGCAAAACGGCTTGAAGACGAGGGTATTTGGGAGAAAGTTAGATTCAGTGAATCGTGAATGGGCAGCTCCTGTAGTGCTGGTCCCGAAAGCTAATGGTCAACTTAGAATCTGTGGAGATTTTAAAATTACTATCAATCCTCAGCTTGAGATTGATCAACACTCTCTACCGCGCCCCGAGGAAATGTTTGTCAAGTTAGCAAAAGGACAACATTTCACTAAACTCGACATGTCAGATGCTTACCTGCATTTTGAATTGGACGAAGAATCGCAACAATACGTAGTTGTCAACACTATTTTGGGCTTATATAAATTCGTACGTCTTCCTTTTGGTGTAGCTGCTGCACCTGCAATTTTTCAGCGAACCTTAGAAGCCATTTTAGAAGGACTTTCATGTGCTATTTTTTTTTGACGATATTCTTATTACTGGTGCTAATCTTGAAGAACACATGTTTAATTTAGAAGCAGTTTTTAAGCGATTGAATGAGCATGGTCTTAGAGTCAACCTAAAAAAGTGTGAGTTTTTGAAGCCAGAGGTGGAATATTTAGGCCATGTTGTGAGTGCTAAGGGTGTGCAACCGTCAAAAAATAAGGTGGAAGCTTTACAAAAATTGCCTCGACCGTAAAACCTCAAAGAACTGCAATCTTTCAAGGGGAAAATGAATTATTATAATAGCTTTATACACAATTTTGCACACACAGCTGGTTCATTGAATGCACTCAGGAAACAAAATGTAGAGTTTCGTTGGGAAGCTCCACAGGAAGAAGCGTTTCAGAAATTATAACAGCAAATAGAAGATGCTACTGCATTAGCGCATTTCAAACCTGAATTGCCGATTATTTTGGCAACAGATGCGTCATATTATGGACTAGGGGCAGTCATCTCCCAAATTGATCCGGATGGCAAAGAGAAGCCTATAGCACATGCCTCTAAGACTTTAAGTGACTCACAACGAAATTACAGTCAAATTGAAAAGGAAGCCTTTTCAATCATTTTTGGAGTCACCAAATTTCGACAATATTTGTATGGCCGAAAATTTATTCTCTATACTGACCATAAGCCATTACTAACGATATTCCATCCAAGAAAAAAGCTACCCATGATGACAACAGGTCGCTTAACTCGTTGGGCTCTTATATTAATGAGCTTCGATTTTGAAATCCGTTACAAAACTTCAAGCCAAAATGCTAACGCCGATGCCTTATCACGTCTACCGATGGGTCCAGATCTCGATTTGATGCCATGGAGGAGTCCTGCAACGAACTTACTTGCGAGATCGAAGAACAAGAGGAAAATTTTCCTGTAAATGCCCATGATATCGCTCAAGAAACGCGCAAAGATGTAATGCTAAGCAAAGTAAAGTTTTATGTGCAAAATGGATGGCCAGAAAAATTGCAACATACAGAAAAAAATTTGCTTCCATTTTTTAATAGAAAGAATTCACTTACAATGCACAAAGGTGTTATATTGTTAAAAACGGATTACCTTCGAGTACTCATACCCAATAAGCTACAAACTCGAATTCTAAAAACGCTTAACGATGGTCATTGGGGTATAGTACGCACAAAACAACTTGCTCGACGATATTGCTGGTGGCCTAACATTGATCAAGACGTTGAGTCCAATGTAAAGAAGTGTGCTATTTGCCAATCATCAGCTGCCGATCCTCCTAAAGAGTTCCATCCATGGCCGATACCTGAAAAGCCATGGGAGCGTATTCACTTGGACTTTGCCGGGCCATTCCTGAACCAAATGTGGTTGATATGTGTTGATGCTCTTTCAAGATTTCCGTTCGTAGTTCCAACGAAGGAAGCAACTTCATCATCAACAATACGAGCACTTACCAAAATTTTTGCACTGGAAGGATTACCGGAAGTTATTGTAACTGACAACGGCAGTCAATTTTTATCAAAAGACTTTGCTGATTTTTGTAAATTTAATGGAATACAACACTTACGCACGGCACCATTCCATCCAGCCTCAAATGGAGAAGCTGAGCGTTTTGTTCGCGAAAAATATATGCTATTCCAAATACTGATCAAACACCAAATGATCAAATAGGTAAATCAAATATGTTAAAATACAAGATTTATATTTTCCAGAGATGTTCAATCCGAAACACCAAGTCAAACTTCTGCAGAGCGTCCAAGACCAATGGCTGTGGCTGGTACCACATAAGCACTAAGACGTTCAGCTCGTACAAGAAAACCAATTGTACGGTTTCAGTTTTGAAGATCTTCAAGAATTGGTGGGAAGGAATGATACGTAGTACTATAAACATCTATGGCAACACTGCTTAATAGCAGCAAATTACACAAAATTATCGAGAGACAAACAGTTCACCATCGGTTCTTGATATCATCGTGTCTTAATCTCTTGAAATCATACTTAAATATTAACTCTGTAAACTGTAAATTAAACGTTATGAATTAAAATTATACTGAATTTATTACATATATCACGTTATACGACTTTTTAGTTCTGTCAATATACAACATAAGGTAAGACTGTATAACACTCTCATCATTCCAGTCCTGCTACCTGCTTCTGCACCATAAGCATGGGCCTTGACAAAATCGGATGAATGTGCCTTGGCCCTTGAGGCTGCTTCGAGAGGAAAGTTCTTGGGATCATCTTTGGCCCCGTGTGCATTGATGGGGATTGGAGAAGAAGATACAACAGCGAACTTTACGGGTTGTACAACGACAACGACCTAGCCAGAAGAGTCAAGGTCAAGATACTCAAATGGTCCGATAATTTAGAGCCACCAATGCTCCGGTCCGGAAAGCCTTCGACACTTTTCCCGAGGGACGTACAAGGAGAGGAACCGCTACTCCAGTGGCGCACACAAGTGGAAGAGGAGTGTAAAACTGGACATAGCTAGCTAGGGACCGAGCTGGCTGACGGAGACTCTTGAATGAGGCCCAAGTCTACACCGGGCTGTAGCACCACTTTATGTAAGTATATACGGCATCCAAACCAGGAGATTAGACGAACTTTTGTCTAGTTTAGATATAAACTGCAGCCAACGTTGTTACTAATCTTAGATTTTTTGTTTAATTTTTACTTTCCAGTTTTTTTTCCGGTTCCTTGAACATAGTCTTAAACCTAGAATCAGCGAAGTGGATTTAGAATAAATCTCGAAGTGATTTTACTTCCGAAAGAATGATTTGTTTTAAGATTCCCAGATTTACTATGACGTTTGGTCGTTTTTATCGAAGGAGAAAGAGAAGTTAGGTTAAGGAAAACGCAAGAAATATGTTCACACCGCATATTTCAGTTTGTGTTTCACGTTTACACAGGGATGTGATATGTTCTCCTTTAAGAGGACTTCACCCGAATCTTATATTCATTGTTGTTCATTCAAGTTAATGAATGTTAATCTGGCAATCCTTAATAATTAATTGTCTTATTTTACCTTGAACAACTTAAATTTAAATGTTGGTTGTCACTAGGTCAATACAATCACGGCAAAGAGAGACTCGACTGTTGAAACAAAACAATCAAATTCAACCATTTTGCACCCAGCAATACCGAACGATAAAAACAATATTAATAATAATCTTATCATAAAAGTCAATCTCCAATTCGACGGAGACAGACTAACAAATGTAAACCACATAAATGTCTTGTCTTGTCCAACACCGACTAGCAAACCATCAACTCCCCCATTAGATCCAACACCATTTAGTTTAGAACGTGTCCGGTGTTCCACAATATCTCATCGAAATCTAATTGCGTGGGTGGCAAGAAAACAAACAACCCGGGGCTACACAAATAACATCACAAAAACACACACTTAAAAATTGAGTGGAATCAAACTTTTGAGTGGTGATGCACTTTACCTCACTCAAAATGCATCTACAAGACACAAAATACAGGTTTTTGATTTTTTTGATTTTGTATAACTATTTTACTTTGTTTTGTTTTGTGTTAATGTTTTCCATGGAATCGGAACTGGTTGATGTATATATGGCACAGGCCGCTTGGCCAGCAGCACAATATCAGGTAAAAAAGAACAGGTAAGAAGTGAACTGAGTTCAGAGTGGCCCCGATGGCACTAATATTACCTGTAGGATCGAGGCTAAATGTGCAAACATAACCTGCACTCAGACACTCTCTAACTATATTTTATTATGGTTTTTCTTTTCTTTTCATCGTCGAACTTGTCCGTCGTCGTCGTGGTTTTCGTTCTGGTTGACGTCGACAAAGCGACTAGACTCATTTGGAAATAAGAATGGCACTTGGAATCACCTTTGTTTGGAAACGCAATTGAATATTTTATCTTTTTATTTGTACTGTAGGATGATTAGGTTTCTTTCGGCGATTTGTCTACTTCGAGGAAAATTATTATCGGGGAGCAGTTAAAGAAGGGCTAACATTAGCCTATAGGTGGATACATCAGAATGTGATAGTTATTATTAAGTGTTGCGATTCAGCTTGAGTAGGTATAACTTCTCAACACAAATTTTCAATTTGAAATAAAATGATGCAGTTTCCCTTGTATTCGATCGCTGGAAAAAAAAAATAGTTTTTCCTTTTTAAGATGACTGCAAAAATTGAAATTCTGCAACGCCCACATTTGGATTAGATTAGTTTAACTTCCACAACCTGCTGGTAAAATCTTAATCGTATATGCATATTAGGGAGTTCGAAACACCCTCTCTACTTTTTTAATTGTTTTGATCATTCGACAAATAAGTATGTCTAATTATTAATGGTAGAAGTGCTAACGTTACCATCCACTTACAATGGTCCTACACGTCATCAAGAGGCAGTGCATTTTAGACATGCATAAATATTGGGTCTTGGAGAATTAATTTTTTAAAGAAAAAACTGCGTGATCTCTTCCAAAGAGCAGAATTGACTTGGGACAGTCTAAAGATCAATTTTTCGGTTTTATGTTTTGGAAAAATAAAAACAGTTTTTCTTCAAAAAATTTAACTCAACTCAACTCAAATATCGGAGGCTGAGGGCCAAGCACTAAACACCTTCTGATATGGTATGATGTTTAATTCTTTTCGAAATGAGAACTTTTATCTCGAATATGTTAAGAAGCATCAGACCCAAAGAGAATGCATTGTTTGACCTCTGCTTCCAATAAGCTTTCAAGGCCAAAGAGGTTAGTTACAAAGTGTTACAAAGCCAACCCTGCATACGGAAACCGGAATAGCGTAAACTGAACGCCCATATTCGTCGGACCAAATGTTTGCTTGACCAAAAAGTAAGAATTTTTGGTAATTTGTAAGAAATATGAGGAATTCTTCCTCGTCCTCGGTTCCAGAGACTCGTTGACAATGACACTTCTTGTTATCTAGGCAGTTCGCCGACAACTCTACAATACTCTTCTGAAGATGTATTCCGTGCCTCTGGTTTTACTTTGAGTAGTTGGAAAACAGCTATTGTTCAGCCTATTCCCAACTGATTGCACTTCCAAAATCATATAGAAACGACGAAAAGTAAATACAAGAAGACCGTAAGCTTCTTAATGACCGGCAGTTTGGCTTTCGCAGCAATAGTTCCACTGCTGTTTGGTTTGGGGAATAAGAAACCGATTTTAATTTAATGCTTTGAAAACACAATGCTTTCTTCTGGCGTTGAAGCGTAATACACAACTATGGCCACTATCCATCATCGAGGAATCTGACAATCTCGAAATTCTCGGAATGTGTATCACCAACTAGCTCATGTTGTACGATAATATATGCGATGTTGCCAAAAATACCGCAAGATGTTTAGTTTTTCTAGGACGATGCAACGAATTTGTCTCTCCCTCTGAATTGGCTACCATCTAAGCATAAAACGTGTACATGTCAAAAACTTGGGTATACAAGACTCATCTTTGGGCTGGTGCTCTAGTAAAGTACTTAATCCTCTGGACTGTATACTTCAACACAGATGAAATGCTTCATGTCTCACTCTTTTCCCGCTCTTTCAACGGGCTACCCTTTGATAAAACAGTCAGTTATATCCTCCCCTTAAGATATTGAACCGTAATACTCGTGTCTCCAGCAAAGCCCATCAGTATACTGTATACTCTAGAGCGCAACTTACTTACTTACTTACTTATGGTGGCGCTACAGTCCTGGTCGGACCAGGGCCTTATCCAACAAGCGTCTCCAGCCAGCTCGGACCCTACCTAGCTGCCTCCAGTTTCTCACACCAAGTTGGTTCAGGTCGTCTACCACCTGTTTGCTCCACCTAAGTCGCGGTTTTTCTCTTCTGTGACGTCCGTCCGGGTTGGATTCGAAGACTCTACGGTTCGGAGCGTTGTTTTCCATTCGCTCTAAGTGACCAAGCCATCTAAGTCGTTGGACTTTAACTTTTCTGTCTAGGTCAGTGTCGCTAAATAGCTCTTACAGTTCTTGATTGAATCTTCGTCTCCATTCTCCATTTATGCAGACTTAACCAAAAATCACTCGAAGAATTTTTCTCTCGAAGCTGCCCAAAGCGTTTTCATCGGATGTTGCCATGGTGCATGTCTCTGCACCATTCATTAGGACCGGGATGATGAGAGTTTTGTACAGTGACACTTTAGTTGCTCGAGAGAGGACTTTACTACTCTATTGCCTTCTCATGTCATCTCATCGTCAAATCAGGGGTTTCGTTGTGGTGGCCGTGTAAGCCCTACCACTTCAGAGGCGGCAACTTTGATGGTTGCTTGGCAGTATTGTCTGATGGTTTTCTACATTTTGGGCTGGCAGCAAAGGACTTCTGATGAGGTTTTCGGAGATACGATCGGAATCTAGCAATCTCTTGCGATTGTAGCCGTTTGACGTCGAAATTTTGAAAAGATTTCTTCTCTGTCCAGCTTAGCATTAAAATCTCCAAGGACAATTTCAATATCATAGCTAAGGCATTGCTCGTAGGTCTTGTCGAGGAGCTCGTAGAACCTGTCTTTGGTGTCTTCATCCTTTTCCTCAGAGGGGCATGAGCGCTTATGAACTTTATGTTGGTGAATTTAGCCTTGATGCGCTCATTCACTGAGTTGAAACTCAAGACTATCCCTCTGATTCGAGTTCCAACTACGAATTCCCGGTACCGTCGGTCGTAGATATCACAGTTCTTCATTTTTCGAAGGCTCGGACCATCCCATCACATTTCTTGGATGGCGGTTATATCAGCTTAATAGCAGTCAAGGGCTACTCTAATTGTTTGGCTGCACGGCGGCGTGGTCTGTTAAGGGACCTAACGTTTCAAGTACAAAACCGAAATTTGTTTGCGAGGGTCGTTATCATTAATTCCGTCCGTATCCGAGGCTTGTTGGTGGGTCGGAACTATATTTTCTTTATGTGGCCGGACAGTCACCCCGACGCACGACCTCCAACCTGGAGGGACAGGTCTTTAGTTTATATCCCAAGACATTGAGTTGCCCAAACCGATTTTTATATAGGCTTGGGCTGGAAATGTGTCGTAGTAGCCGGACTGGAAGTGTAGACACCACCGTTGTTTACATCTGGGGAGTTCTTCCGCTGACGCCTGTTGAAAAAGGAGACATATCTTAGTGTACGCATACCTACTCCCCCTCTCTCTCTTTGCTACCGCCAACAACTTCCCACTGGGGTTGGAACCCAATCTTCGGTTGAAGTAGTAGGCACCCGATGTTAACTGCGGGGAGGTGGAGAGTAGGAGTTGATAGACAGGGGTTGCTGTGGAAGCTTGTGTCCTCTTGAATGCATTGTTTCTTTTGAATTTTTATTAAAAAAAAAAAGCTGTAAAATCACGTCAAAATAGATCTAAGAACGGGAGACACGTGTAATACTGCAAAGATTTATGTAAATTTTTATCAAAAAGGAAAATATTTACTATTCAAAGATATGATTTCATTTAAAAAATAACACGGTAAAGCATTATTATCTCAAATAACAATTAGGTCATTTCAGAATTTAAAAAATGAACACACTTTCTCTCCACAAACTATGTACCTACGTAGTTGCCTCTTTATGTACTTGTACTTTTTTGTAATCTAAAATTAATCATCTTATTGGCGATAATGTGAATTAAATTTTTATCATTTATTGTTTTTTTTTAAGTTGTAAATTTGAATACGCTTGAATACACATAAAAACTTACAAGCACCTTCTTTATGAGCGAAAAATAATCAAAATGTTTTCAGTGATAAGAATGCGATTATTTCTTGTTCATCAGAATTTTTACAAGCAAAAACAAAATAAAATAACGCATACGCCACAGTGAACCAATAATTGATTTATCACCTCTATCATCATAGTTTGCCGGGTGCATGAAGTGTTTGTTCCAACATATGTCACAACTGGGTTCAATTTTAAGTCACCTAATTAGATTTGCTTTCTTACTGGATTTATCTAATTTAATTGACTTTTTGATTACATAAATGAAGAGCATTTAACTCCTCAGGAAATGTCTAAAGGCAGGTTTTTTTGTTCATTCAGATTAGAAGCTCAATGTATTTACTAAACTAAAGGTGACAGACAGAATCTTTTTTTTTTTTTTAAGTGGAGACTCGGTAATTGATTCAGTTGTCCATTCGTGCGTTTATATCAATCAATTATCATCAATTAAGTTTAATTGAGTCTTTCGAGTATATCTATTTCGGTTCTTATTTTTTCATCTTAAGAGTAAGACGTTGCCTTGGTCACTTGGTATGAGAGGATATTGTTGACTTTTGCCCACTGACGTCTTAATGTATGTATTTTTAACTTTTTGTTAAATTTGAATCAAACAGTATCTTTGTTGTCGTGTAGGGTTACTGTTCAGAAGATGTGCTGTCGCAATAATTCGTTTTATTCTTCGACTGATGTTCATTTCGTAGAATGGAACTCGACTTCAACCACAGATCTGTATCTGTTTCCAGACTCACAGGACAGATGTCACACGATATATTATTGTTTATCGGTGAATGCTCTTTACATATTGTATAAGGAAAAGGCAATAAACTTCTTCGGCCGATATAGACAAAGCATGTATTGTATATTGAAAAAAAAAAAAATGCTTTTATCTTTCCGCAATTGAAAATGATCAAAAACTCTTGACACCGACAGTAATGCCAGCCAAATGTCATTTGCTGTCTTATTCAAATCAAGACTTCACTGAACAAAGCTGGCTCAGTCCAGAGATTGCTTTTTCCATTCTAATTTCGACATTTATTAACCATACGTTACCAGCAACCTCCGAAAAAGAACCCTTGGTATGATGATGAATGCGCGTTATTGAAAAGAAAGAAGGAAAATGCGCGTTTGCAGATGCTGCAACGGAAAACAAGAGCAGCAAGGGAAGAGTAGGTACCGAACAAAATGGAGAAATGAGAAAAAGACCCTGCGGAGGAAGAAAAGAGCATCCGCAGTTTCTGAGTTCAAAGATCTAGAAGAGGCTCGGGCTAAGAACAACACCCGGCGTTTCTTTAAAAGGTCGAAGCAATTAGCTTCTTGTTCCAGAACCGGGACACAGGCTCTTCGAAATAATGAAGGAAACTTAGTCAACGAAGCACAGGGAATTGTAGATGTTTTCAAGCAGCACTTCAAACAGCTGCTGAATGCGCATAATGATGTCGAGTCAGAGAAAGAGAAAGAGAAGCAAGACCAGTCAATGAAGACCCAGTCCCAGCCACCAGCCCCCAGCACAGAAGAGGTAGAAAGAGCCATCCAAAATCTAAAAGATAACAAGTCCCCCGCCTCGGATGGCATACCTGCGGAACTCTTTAAATCATCAACAAAGTGTGGGAGGAAGAATGCATGCCCTCTAACTGCTCGATAAGCTCCGTACTGCCGCATGTAACGAAGCGTTACAAATTTTAGCTTCAACTTACCGAAACCAAAAAAACAATAAACCGAACCATCCAACCGACCGTTGAGAAAATTAAATTTGAATTCTCAAATTCAAAGTCAAATTATCACCCGACCCGCCCATGCATTTCTTTACCAGAATCTCAAGTCAACGCTCATACGTTTATTCGATACGTACTTACTGTATGTACATACACACCATGCATGCATTTTATTATTCAAAGTCATATCCCATAGAAACCGACCGATCATTAAAGAATGCATGCATTTAGTTTATTCGCTTTCTTACAATTCACGTTATGTTTTTACACAAAAATCCATAAGGGGAAGTAAAATTGCAAAGCAAGGTTAGGTTTTTCTCTCCTAAGTAGTTCGTACCAATCGCGTGTACCGAGAAGATAAAAAACGCCGGGAAGCAAGCTACCTACACCTCGTGTTTCGTGTATGATTGCTTCGCCTTCTTAACCGGAAATTTTTTGCCCTAAAATTTATATTTCTTTTGCCAGTCGAAAATCCACTTATTCCAAGTGTATCTCCGACTAGGGAAGGCTTCTCCTGACCTGTTTTTTTTTTATTTGCCGGACCGATTCCACCTGTTTATTCTGTGGCTGCCCTTCTTCTAAGCGCACCACAGACAGAGAGCTGTCAAATCGGGGAGAGCTCGACCGTTTATTCTCTAGTTTGGTGCTAGGGACAGTAGCAGCATTTTGAGACCTGCTAATTTATTGCAAGACCGTATTGTAAGAACTTATTTGAAGATAAAAACAATCCGTATATGAATTACCGTTACTTTAAGAATTATTTTTGTACATAGTTTGTAAGCCTTATATGAAATACTCTGTTATATTAGATCATAAGAAACACTGTAATAAATTTTGATGAAACATCGGAAAGGTTGGTCGTTATTCGAAGTTTGGAACTTTTTGACCCAAGTTTTATTTGCTTTTTTTGGGATTGATCCTGGACACCCTGAGCTTACCTCAGCATTAAATAAAAAAGCATCACAAAATAGGCAATCCTATGTCATGTAAAAACTACTGTGACATATCCCTGCTTAATGTTGCATACAAAATCCTATCCAACGTACTGTGTGAGCTGAGCGTCCTAAACCGTTTTGCA
Organism: Sphaerophoria taeniata; assembly: GCA_943590905.1. NCBI lineage: Eukaryota > Metazoa > Arthropoda > Insecta > Diptera > Syrphidae > Sphaerophoria > Sphaerophoria taeniata. Next base: position 271,332,131 of record OX016540.1, read on the forward strand.
AGACAATAATCGGCACGTACCAGTGTGGCTTAAGGCCAGGCGGAACAAAGATAGACCAAATATTCACACTAAGGCAAATCCTGGAAAAAACCAACGAATTTCAAGTCGAAACCTTACATCATCAACTTCAAAGCTGCTTGTGGTTGTGACAGTATCCACCGCCAAGAGCTTATGATGGCGATATTTGAATTCGGGATCCCGAACAAACTGATCCAGCTGTGCCACATGACGCTAAACAATACGCAGTGCAGTGTGCATATGGGTAACAGCTCATCCGAGTTGTTTCAAACATGCGCATGTGATTTCTTCAACATAGTCCTGAAGCAGATAGTGCGCAAGGCAGGTGTGAGCACGGAAAGCACTATCTTCTACATATCCATCCAGCTACTAGAATATGTGGACGACAAAGACATCGTCAGTCGAAGAGAGCTGTGCTTGAGGCCTTCACAGCGATTGAAGAACAGGCGAAACTCATTGGTCTTGAAGTGAATGAGGACAAAACAATGTACATGCTATCAACAAACAAAGCAACATCTGTCCACCGTCTCCTAGGACAAAATGTCAATGTTGGTGGCAGCAATTTCGAGGTAGTTAAGCCGTTCACCTACCTTGGAACAAACATCAATCCCACAAACGACATCTTAGTTTAGATCCGAAGAATTAATTACCCTAGCGAACCGCTGCTGCTGCTTCGGTTTGGCAAAACAACTGGCTTCAAAACTCCTTACTCGAAAGAAAAAGTGTCTGCTATACAAAACTTTGATTTTACGAGTTCTACTCTACGGTGCCGAGTGCTGAACGATGAGTAAAAAAGGGGAATTGGTACTGGGCACTTTCGAAAGAAGAATTCTTCGACGAATTTTCGGTCCCGTATGCGACGATGGCGAATGGAGAAGAAGGTTCAACCGAGAACTGTACGAGCTGTACCAAGATGTGGATGTAGTCCAGAAGGCCACGAAAAGATGACTACATTGGCTCTGCCACATCGCATTCATAATAACATTTTATGAAATGATTCACAAATTGTTTCAGTGTTCAATTTATTGATCTTTGACAGTCGTAATAAGGCTGTAAGTTTTACAGAGCGTTAAGTCGTTCGTGTGTTTCAAGCTTTACGTAAGCGTCTGGCAGTTTTGACAGTAAAACGCAGGTGCTTTCAACTTCAGCTCACAATAACGCGTTCAGTCTTACATGTGACATTAGATTATTTTACCAGCGTTTTCATTACACATTAGTTTTCTTAATGTGTCCTTCATTTATATTATTAGTGTTTTTGTTATCTTCAAAGATGGTCAACAAAAAATTGAAGAAAATATCAAAAATATTCTTTTGATAACATCAAAAGCTCAAGACGCGAATGAAAAATAGAACACAATTCTATTTAGGATTACGCTCAAGCTTACGTTACGTGCCGCGAGAGCGTTCAACGCTCTATTTTGCGTGGAAGCATTTACTCACATGTATTCTATATGAAATGTCAACGCGAGACAAGTGCCACCGCTCTATTGTGAAACAGCCTTTAAACTTACTCAAGACTTGATCAGGGTTAAAAGTAAACCCTCTATTGTGAAACAGGCACTGATAATTTCTAATGAATTTTTAAAACATCACTGTTCATACATACTGGTTCCACCTTAATCTTTGTCAACACGAATGACAAATGCAAGCTGACTCAAAACAAACAAACCTATCCCAAGCGTCAAACGTCAAATTGAATACCAAGCCGCAAAAGCAAAAGCAAAGTGAAAAAAGCGAAATATATTTGTGTTTTTTTATCTCACATAACTTATTTATTTATTACAAACCCAAACTCGTGATCTGATTCCACCTTTTAAGAGTTCTTCTTTCTTAAGTGCTTCCTATCTCGGAACGAGATAACACCAAAATGAATACAAACAACAACTGCTACTTGAACATTCGTCAACCCCTAAACGTCCGGGAACTCTTCAAACTTGATTTTGTCAATCTTCCACTTGCCGAGAAATTAAAAATTCTCGAACTCGGTCCACCACGACCGCGATTCTGTTTCCAAGTTGAACGTGAAACATCGCCAACTCCCAATGGACGAACCAGAAACAACAACGACAAATCCTCCAAGAAGTCCTCACAATCACAACTCGTACATTCAGCTAAGATTTACAAAGAAGTCGATTGGGCTTGTGGCTGTGAAGTGAAGAAAATGATTTGTTGTTTCCCTTGTGTTCTAATGAGTCCCGGATCTCATAAGGGAACAGTAAATCCAAACCAAAAATTCATTCGATTCCATCAAAAGTTGGAGAGCCACATCAAAAACAGCCTTGATGTCGCGCTGTTAGGAAAGGTAAATTCATCCTCACCAGTAAATTCTTAACATGATTCCAATACTTGATTTCACTCTAGACAGTTGCAATAAGCAGACCGGAAAGCGTCATACACAAGACTCACAACGAGAATGTCCGAATGAATCGTCGTCTCCTGCTGCGAATCATCAAGGGTATCATCCAGCATTCCAGCCTGTACGAATACGTCCTGAACGGCGAATCCAGTTGGAACGCAAGGCTAGAACCCTGCAGTTTGATGGAAGTCCTTTTCAAAGTAGACGGATCCCTCAAAGAATGCTACCAACATTCACCGTTCTTCAGTCACATCAACCACAAGGACTTTCAAGAGCAAATCCTTCGTTCCGCTATGACTCTGTATCAATCGAAAGTACTCGAAGAAGTAGCTTCTGCCAAATTCATCGCTATCGTCACCGAAGAGACGACGGACCTGGCTCAGAAAGACCAGATGGCTCTTATTCTGCGCTACATAGCAGACAATCGAGTAGTTGAGCGGTTTTGGACACTTCTCAAGCCACCAGAACGCAATCTCAAATCAGTTGCCGACTGCCTCCTGGCAGAGCTCAATCTCATCCTTCCGACCAACAAGGAAAAGCTTATTGCGCAGTCTCACATCGGCGGAGTTATCTTTGGTCCAATGATATCCGATCTGCACAGACTAGTGACGTCCGAGTACAAAAACGCCATCTACGTCCACCATCACGCCCACAAACTGACCGAAATCATGGAACGAGCAGTCTGCCAGAACAGTCGCATTCGGGACTTCTTTGCCAATCTCTACGGCATGTATGACTTCTTCGAGAAACAGCCCAAAGTCCTGCAAGCCTTCTTCGACGCCACGCCACTCTATTGCGAGGGTAGCTTCGAAAAGGGCGCTTTAGTCTTTGTCTATGAGAACAAACGTGAACTGCTGAATTTCATGATTCTCCTGCACACGGATCTGGACTCGTCGCCGCAGTTCATTCGAGAAGCTGATGTTTGTGAGAAATTGCTCACCAACGACGGATTCATGTACTTCTTGTCGTTCTTCTATTACCTCATGGCCGATGTCAATGTCTTCTACGAAAGCCTGCAGAATTCTTTCGTGGATTCGGTGAAGATCTCGCAGGGCATCAACGAGTTCCTCGACGAAATCCGCAAAACCAAAGATGCCATCGCGGTGGAGAACAGCGACAACGAAGATAAGACGAGTGAGGCATTCATGCGAGCATTCGCCAAGATCGAGGTGTGCGATGTTATTCTGAAGGAAATTCAAGAGCGCTTCAACTTCACCAACCACTGGGAAGCACACATTCTCTTCAAATCCGAGCAGTATTACAAGTTCCATGGGAACTTTCCCGAAAACATTCTGCAAAATGCCATTGAATATTTTAAGTTCCAGTTTCCAGACAAACTGCGAATGGAACTGCAGATTTTGTACACACGGACGGACTTGATGATCTGTCGGAATGCCCACGATCTGTTGTATGTATTCCAGAAATACAAGCTCATATCGATATTCGAGAAGACCACGGCCCTTCTACATGTGATTCTGACCATACCGACGATGCTGATGGATGCGGAGAGCAAGATTTGTGCTGTGAAACGGGTGCGGAGGGCTGCAGCCCTGGCTAGTGATCAGAAGTCGGCAACGGCGCTCACGATGCTCCTGGCTGAGCGGGATACCTTGTTGGCATTTAGGAACTTCGATGAACTGCTGGTGGATGTTTACGTGAAACTAGAGAGACATCAAAACGAGTTCACCTACTGCTAAGTCAATTAACCAGTCAATTACTTTTTGCCCCAGTTTTATGTAAATTTATTATGAGAGGGATCTGACTATATTCGAATCTCGTCACTACATTTAAGGATTACAGTTTTACCAAAAGAAGACAACATAAAATATTTGATAAGTAGCTTGGGTGTGTTTTATTTATCGACTCTAATGATTCACTTTGGATCTGTTGGTAATTTGAAGCCAACCATGTTGGCTGTGTCTCTTACCGATCTTTCGCCTCTCCCATGGAATTCCTTATGCAGTTCCTTGTATTTTCTCAAACTGGACAAGTAGGTGAGGTATGTCTTTCCTAGGAAGTGGACTTCTTCACGTGCCTTGCAGAGTTGCTGATCGGTTGTTTGGTACTTCTTGTATTGGGCTAGGATATAGCGCGCTGCTAGGTTGTCTTTGATGCAGCCATTTGGGGAGGCTTTACGCAGTTCGCTTAGAAGGGCACGGAGTGTTTTCGATGCCATGTTTGTGGTTTCGTTTTCTGTTTGATGCTAAAATAAATAAATAAGTACTTTAATTAACAGTTTGTTGAATAACTTACGAGGTGTTATGAAAACACTTGAAATTGAAAGAGGTCTTTTTCAAATTGACAGTCAGCTGTGGAGTGGAGAATGCAGATTTTTTTGACAGCAGCATATCGAAGAAGTTCCGTTCGCTTGTATAATACGAATGGGTTCCATTTTAAGAGCTGAACAGAATGCAGTCGCCGGACGACTGGCGAATAATCTGATAGCTGTCAAAAATTCGCCTTCCAAATCGCTAAGAAATTTGTGAACACAATAGTCGCGCTCGCGCGACGGGCTCAGCGTTGCCGAAATGTTGAAATTTACCGGTGGCCCCAAAAAATTTAAAATGGCCCTCTAAAAAGCATTTTTTCAATTCTTCAGTGAGGATGACGACTTCGATTTATTTTTTGTATTGTACTGAAAACGTTAAACAGTTTCTCAGCTGAGAACTGATATTTTTTTCTGGGATCAACAAAATGAAAAGACTTAAGATTCGATTTCTCACTTAGCCGATTTGACGCTACTGATGTATATGAAAGAATAACAAAAATTTGTGAGTTAACCGAAGCTTTCTCAATGAGGAGTGAGGTCTGAGATTTTGCCTCAGTCAAAGTGAAATTGAGATCTCAGAGAGATGTCGTAAGGTGGAACTGGCCTAGTGTACATTAATGGCCTTTTCCAAAACTACTTTTGGGAGTGTACTCCCTGTCAACGAATTTGGAATTCATTTTGGGAAAGGGAGTGTTTTGACGTTTAGTTTCATGTATTGTGTTATGTGGCTTTTCTTACAACCAAGAAGAATCGCTACTAAAATCAATGTTTTCTGGCGTGTAAGAAATGTGCAAAAACGAATCAATCCCTTTTTTGAATGTCTGTGTTGCCTGGTCAGCTGTTAAATCGTTTTGTGCATGATAATTACAACCATAGGTGGGCATTAACGGGCATTTTTTCGTTAATCCGTTAATCGTTAATTAACGAAGTTAACATTCCCATTAACGGATTAACTTTTCAGTTAACTTTAAAGAAATGTTAACGATCGTTAAATTTTCCAAAGTCCGTTAATCGTTAATGGAACACAAATACCATACAGATACACATTCAAATTAGATTATTGGTACTTATTTTTATAACTAAGGCCGTGTGCGAATTCAGTTAAAAATGGGTTTAAACTTGACGTTTGGTTAAATTTTGACACTAGCATGGTGAATAAAATTTTACTAGCTGCGGAGCAGGGTAAAATTTGACATTACTGGTTAAAATTTTGAAGTGTCTCAAAAGAGAAATTCATTTAAAATTATATTCAAGACAGCAAATTCAATTAAAAAGAATTCAAGGAGAAGCTCAAGCATACCTTGGGTCACTGCTATCGACCATTGCAGCAACGGTCTTCAAATTAAAAAATATACAGTCTAAAAAGGCCTCGTAAATTGCACAGATTTAGTCAATGCGTTATTAAACGGCATAGAGAGAAGGTTCGGACCACTTATGGACGATGAACAGTGCCAACTTACTGCGGCTTTTCACCCTAAGTTTCGGTTGATATGGTTGCAGAAATATCTACACGATGCAGTGAAAAAATGCATGGAAAAAAAGGTAGAAGAAGCGCTACAAGAAGAAGCTATCGAAATATCAAAGGACGTAGAGAGTGTTAGTGGCGGAGGCAGCAACGCGAGTATAAACGACGATGATGAAGATGACTTTTTCAACTCTGTTACTCAATCTTCAGAAAAACCTAAGAACAACAAATCATTAAGAAGTAAAGCTCAAAGTCTCGTAAAAATGTGGCTAGATTTGAAGTCAAAAGACTCGTTAAATGAAGCGTCATTCCTCGGGGAACAAGTATTGGCAAATCTGTTTATCCAATACAATACTGCCATACCCTCAAGCGCTGCTGTTGAACGTCTCTTCCCCACGGGCAAGGATATGCCGAAAAATGCCTCGCTTTCCAAAGAGAATTTCAACATGCTGGTGTTCATGAAGGGGAACAATCACATTCATATACATGACTGAATAAATTGTTGTTTTAACAGTTTAACTCTTATAAAATATAATTTACTATATTAAAAAAAATTACTTGTCTTTTCATGTTTTCAACTTCCAATTTTTATCAGAAAATAAAATTTTTATGGCGTGTTAACGGATTAACGATTAACGTTAACTTGCGTTAATTTTTCTAAAATTTAACGTTTTAACTGTTAACGAAGTTAAATTTTAAATTAACGGATTAGCGATTAACGAAGTTAACTTTTTGATTAACGGTGCCCAGCTATGATTACAACAATAGAAAACTCAAATGTCAAACTCGTAGTATATGTGTAAAATCCGTGTACAAGTATGTGTAAATCCGTCTCCAAAAAGAGATTTGAGAGAATTCAATCCTTCGAGCAAAAAATTCGATTTCGTGAAAGAAATGCGTTTAAGGGAAAAAAATCGCCACTTTTACGTCACGGATCGATTCTTGGGTTGTAAGAAAAGCCACATTAATCACTCCTTCACTCCAAGAAAAAGTAGGGAGTGACGATTTCACTCCCTGGAGTGATGGGTAAGCACTCCTTTTCTATTTTGGAAAAGGCCATTAGTCTGCATTTCTGCAGTATCTCACTTCTCACTAAACTAGCGCCAACTTGCTTTCATAATTTCTATAGGTTATGACTTTTTAAGTCCATGTGATTAGTCAATATGAAGTGCAAATACACACTCAAAACTGGGATTAATGGCATTCAAAATAATCTTAAAATATGCAGTAGTGCATTATGGCCCTGACAAAACGAAAATGGCCCGATTTTTTTTTCAAGAATGGCCCGTTTTCAAAAATATAATCGGCAACGCTGGACGAAAAGAATACAAGGAAACAGCAATACGATATAAAAAAACACAAACGTCAAACTCATCGCGCGACTAAGTTGAACAAAGTTCAACTTTTGGGCGACTAGTTCGGCGACGAACGACGCATTGTGTTGCTAATGGGCGACTGCCATACAAATTTCACATTTTTGACAGCTGTCAGATTAGTCGCCAGTCGCCCGGCGATGAATTCTGTTCAGCTCTTTAGAATCTAAGCTGGAACTGCATGTTAATTCTGTCTTTTATGCCGTGTGCGAAATGGGTGGGTTCATTCATGTAACCAAAAAGGTATCGGATAGTTTTTTGTTATTGTAAACCATAGTACAAATAGCAAATACATGAACCATTTTCGGTAAAAAAAAAAATCCGTAGGTATCTGAGAATTTTTGGTATCCCTCGGGTATCCGAGAGAGCAGTTGCCCGTAGCTTAGTTGGTAGGTGCGTTGGCTGCTAAGCAGAACGTCGTTGGTTGGAATCCTACTCAGGCCAAGTTTTTATTTCATCTTTCACGGGCACTGCCTCTTGCGAGGAATTGACATAACTTCCAAGAGTATCAATCTGTCATGAAAAAGTGCTTCTCAACTTTGCCGTTCGGAATAGGCGTCAAATTGTAGGTCCCCTCAATTCTTAACAGGTACTCAGAGAATTGTTGATGAGAGTAAGCCACTTAGGCCTTGGCTCTTCAAGAGCTGTCGCGCCACTCTATTTATTTTCTTTTCCGAGAGATGAGCTGATCAACACATGATTTTTTGTCTTGGATTGTTTGGTGCGCTCTTTTAGTAGCTTCCAAATTTAAAGAAATACAAAGTGACTATAGATTTGATTTTAACAATACATAATTGTTATAATATAGATGACTCGGAAGAAGTTATTTGCCGACCGTTTCATAGTCAAGTCATAAACAACTTCCTGCTCTCAAGTGTTTGATTCGTTGTTTTTTTTATAGACATTTTGACAGCTATCTGGATACAGGTATCTGTCTGGTCCAAAAAGATATCCCAGATACGGGTATCTCAGATAGCCTATCCGATAGGTGACTGAACGCAGTCAATGCGTTATAAAACTTCACTTTTGGCTTAATTGGTTTGTCGAAGCGAGCTGGGTAATTTGTGTCATCCTCATCATTTGAAAAATACACTCAATGGGGAAAGCCTCGAAGCGACGTGGCGGAGGGGCTTGCAGTGACTACTACTATGAAGATAAGAACTATGCGATCGTGAAACTTGTTTTCAGAATGGCCTCCCATGGTCGACTGGTTGAAGCGGAGTAGGCTGTTGCTACTAACTACCCCACAACGAAGGAGTGTTCCCATCAAGGCACTTCCAACGAGGAACGGCAGAGAATGAATTTCTTTCGTTGTAATCAACGGTGACGTCTTCAGTCCCAGCTAGGCTAAACTAATTAGTGAACACCTTTACAGGCCACTTCGACTTATTTGAAGGCCAGGTCACAAAGGAGCGGGTTTTCCGGCTTTTGCACTCTTGGAGTCACATCAAGTGCCTGAAGTACTCAGGTTGAGGGTTGTACGTCGTCAAGGTGACTTCCCGACTACGTAGAAAAACATTTAGTTGCGAAGCAACAACAGGCCTCGGAAACGGACGGATACACTGATGACGACCCAAGCAAATGTTTTAAGTACAACGAATTTCGGATATGCACCTGGAATGTTAGGTCCCTTAACAGACCAGACAATTCGCGGAGACCCTCAACTGCTATAAAGCAGACATTACCGCTACCCAGGAAATGCGATGGGATGGACCGGGCAAAGGGAGCATGAAAAACTGCGACATTAACTATGGTAAACTGTTACCGGGAGTAACAACAGCGACTCTTTGGATCCAGATTCGTCGTGGGAAGCAGACTCAGACCAAAAGTTTTGAGCTTAAAATGTGTAATCGAACGCATCACGACGATCCGAATCAAGGCTTAATTAGGCAACATTGCCCCCATAGAAGAGAAAAAGTCGACACCAAAGACGAGGTTCTACGACCTCCTAGCTATGACATTAAAATTGTCCTCGGTGATTTAAACGCAAAGCTGGTAAAAGAGGACACCTTTGGAACATACGGAAAGCACAGCCTGCACCAAACCACTTCCGATAAACATCCATAAAGGAAGATGGAGATCTCCACAATAACAACATTATCCGAATGAATCAACTTTTAGGATTAAAGGTGGGTCTGTATGTTAAGCAAAGGGTACACGGTTGGTGAATTGCGTTAAAATTTCCTTCCATTTAGGGTAAATATTAGTAGATCAGAACGATTCCCGATTCTCCCCATCATCAATGATACCCCACAAGTCATAAGAAGAGGTTAAATTGATTTTGTGACTCTTCCGTATTCTACGTTTTTTTACCTAAAACCGAGAAAAGTGGAGACTGGTTCTTAATATTTTTTCGTCAAATCTCCATGATAAGTGTCAGTGGAAGATTGGGATCGTCACCAACACTTCTGGTTGGTTCTCAGTTGGTCTTTGAAAGTCGCCTGGGAGGGCATCTGAAGCTAATATTGGACTGCACGTAATAAACACACTAACACACTCAAATTTCATGGAATCTTTTACAGCTGATTTCCACCTACAACCAACATGACAGCAAAGCTTTATTTTTCTTAACGTCAATAACATGGGTTTTGTTTTGAGCTTAGCCAACGCACCCTTCACCTAAGAGAAAAAAAAATAGAGTGGCACGACAGCTCTTGAAGAGTCAAGGTCTTAGTGGCTTACTCTCATCAACAAATCGCTGAGTGCGTGTGAAGAATAACACCATATAAGAAAATTCATTTTCCTTGTTCACACGTGAAGATGCCGTACCATCCTTTACTCGAACCATTTCGCATTTTCAGACCCCTATTTGAGAACCTCTGGGTAAGACCAGAACGAAGAAATCCAGTAAGCCATAATCACATACTTAAAATCTAAAATTTCAAGTCTGTAGGTCATTTAGTTCCGTAGTTAAGCGAAGCAATTTATGACACCCACTCACTCACTCACTCACTCACTCACTCACTCACTCACTCACTCACTCACTCACTCACTCACTCACTCACTCACTCACTCACTCACTCACTCACTCACTCACTCACTCACTCACTCACTCACTCACTCACTCACTCACTCACTCACTCACTCACTCACTCACTCACTCACTCACTCACTCACTCACTCACTCACTCACTCACTCACTCACTCACTCACTCACTCACTCACTCACTCACTCACTCACTCACTCACTCACTCACTCACTCACTCACTCACTCACTCACTCACTCACTCACTCACTCACTCACTCACTCACTCACTCACTCACTCACTCACTCACTCACTCACTCACTCACTCACTCACTCACTCACTCACTCACTCACTCACTCACTCACTCACTCACTCACTCACTCACTCACTCACTCACTCACTCACTCACTCACTCACTCACTCACTCACTCACTCACTCACTCACTCACTCACTCACTCACTCACTCACTCACTCACTCACTCACTCACTCACTCACTCACTCACTCACTCACTCACTCACTCACTCACTCACTCACTCACTCACTCACTCACTCACTCACTCACTCACTCACTCACTCACTCACTCACTCACTCACTCACTCACTCACTCACTCACTCACTCACTCACTCACTCACTCACTCACTCACTCACTCACTCACTCACTCACTCACTCACTCATGATCATCAAAATAGAACTTGTACTTCCCATAAACTCAGAGAGCTGAAATTGGGTACAGATAAAGAGATTAAAGGCCACATAAAGGCAAAACTATAAAAACTAGGATAATCGAAGATCTGGAGTACCTGGTGACCCTGATTAGAAACCATAAGAGCACAAACGAACTATTAGAGATCGACATACCCCGAGCATACCTGTACAGAGAACAATTCCCAATCTGTGTGGCGAGCCAAGAGCCAAGGTTCAAGTCTAAAAAATGCCCTCATGGAAATTGGCACCTCCATGTTCTCTTGTGGCCAAGCCTACATGTCACACAACATGAACTATAATAACAAAGAAATCGCAGTAAGGAACTTTAAACTTGGCACGACTTTGTCTCGATGGAGGTGCTTGTTTTTATATAGGTTAGATTAGGTTAATAACCTGCGGATATAGGATCCACACACCAATATCCAATTGTGATACTACATGAATCTAGAGAATTACTTCTTACTAGTCGAACCATTTTGAGCTTTTTATAAAGCGAAGAAGATATTTGATATCCTTGTTAGCTAGTCCACTGGGGTTATCGTAAAAATTTTCTCCCAGATGAAGTTTTCGTCTTAGGGAAAGAGCAGCTCTTGCAGAAGTCATTTCAGGCTACACCAAGTCGTATTGCGTGTCTGCCTATAAGACAGTGTCCCGTGAGGACACCTGTTAGCGAGCTAATATGAAATCTGCCTTGAGAAAACAGGTCTTTAGAGCGTTTTAGGTCAACTGACGGCCATATGAGTTTTGTGGCTGCGCACTTTGGTAAGTTGTACCACCTAGAGCTTGTTATCGTTAAGGCTGTTTCTTTACATGTAGCTTTCGCCCGGCATACCTATCTTTCCCCTTTCAGGTGAGTTGGGTCAAGAACTGCTATCATATTTTCGCCAGGACCTTCCAGAGTATTGTTGCCATCTTCATCGGGTTCAGCACTGCGGGAACTTGAGCGAAGGTACAGGGAAAAGTCAATCACACCCTGTTGCGAGTCGAGGTCTTCTTCTTTCACTCACAAATTACAATCAATAACATTCAGCCCAACTAGGATGCCCATAATGATCACAATCTAGAAAGGCAAATCAGTTTGAGATTGAACCCCAACTCAAGATAGAGTTTGCATACCTCGTCACTCATCATTAAGGCGTGGGGTTCGTAGTATTCAACCAGAGCATCATCACGATGCTCAATCAGGGCCTGCAGATAGTCTGCTAGTTTTTTCTGCATCAAAGCTATTCGCAGCCAAGCCCTGGCTCGACCAATATGCGTCTTCACTGTCGGTAGATCACGAACACTGGCTGTAATGTCTTGAGCTTCGATACAATAGTTTTCGACACTTTGCAAAAGATCCCAGAGGGGACCTACAATTTAACGCCGATTCCGAACGGCAAAGTTGAGAAGCACTTTTTCATGACAGATTGATACTCTTGGAAGATATGTCAGGTCTTCGCAAGAAGCAGTACCCGTAAAAGATTAAAAAAAACTTGGCCTGAGTAGGACTCGAACCAACGATTTCTGCTTAATTGGTAAGTGCGTTGCCTGCTAGCACTTACCAATTAAGCTACGGGCAACTGCTAAATGAAGCTGATTCTTAAATGGTATCCCAAGACAACGTTGTGCAGCCCCAGGATTGGTTACATTGATATCGAACGAGCCTGTGGTTAGATGAACAGGTCTATTCTCACGTCTATTACACTAGAAATTTCATAAGGCGTCACCGAAAAGTATTCAGTATTTTGTTGCTTATTTGTGCCGCAAGCAAGCTGATTTTGTTGCACCACTAGTTCTTGGAAAAAATTAGAACCAATGCAGCTAGCACGGCATATTTTGTTACTAATTTGTTGCTAATTTGTGCCGCAAGAATTAATTTTGTTGCTCAAATAGTTTTCGGAAAAAAGCGCTGTTATGTGTCTTCCTCTCTCTTCTGAAAAATAATAAGTACACGCCCGAGTGAACTTTCCCATAAAAACGTTAATTTCAAGATCTGGAAAGTTATGTTCAAAGAGAAAACAACCGGTAAATGGGTCAGATAGTAGAATAAAAAAGCATCATATAATCAGTTTACTTCTTGTAAAACTCAAACACATATTTTTATTGGGGTTCGTTTATATACACAATTTGTGTAGGTACATTTTTTTTTCTCATTGACGAATGTCGATTTTTCTATTAGGTCATGGAACTCCATCCATGAGTGAATTGCTCTTCTATACCCAACCCCTAGTCCGGGAGGCGACCGTGAGATTACCTACCTCATCATCAGAGTGGAAAATTTAGCCACCATCTAATGGTAAATGACATGAAATTTTCAAAACTAGTGGTCGGACAGACTTATCCTGGGTTTTTTGGCGGCTTAATTGTTGGCGGTTGCGTTTTTTGCTGTCAGCATGGGGAAATTGAAAAAAGTAAATAGAAGTCAATAGACACTTCGTCGAAGATACGAAATGATATGGTAGGAAAGAAATAACCCGGGCCTTTCCCTTTGTCTGACCATCTTAAAAACGGTATTTTTGGTGTCGTCCTACTTCATCGGGTAAAAGGGCAAATGGGGTATCTAATGAAAGCTAAGAACGTCTACATTAAGAATCTCCTGGTCGCCGTATAAGGTTCATATGAGGCTACCAGAGTTACATAGCTCATAAAAATTTGATTCGCACTCAAGATAGGATGAAATTCACAACGTTAGGACGACGTCGACGGACATTTTTTCCAAAATATAGAAAAAAGACATAAAAACGGTAGACTTAAGACCAAGGACAGAGGGCACATTGAGCAGTTTCAAAAAGAAGTTAATCAAAAGAAATAACGAAATTAAATTGTTTGACTTCCTTAGTTTATTTAAAATAACAGTGTAATAAATGAAATAAACCTGTGAATATATAAATTTAAAATTTAAATATGAGTGCGACCCATGGAGTCCACACGACTAACTTCCCAGAGTAGAAAAATACGTAAAAACATTAGTTATTTTGGAAAATTTTTAACCGATCGTACACGCACGTTGGTTCAAAGTCAAATTCCATTAGCGTTAGCGCAGTGCGTAGTGCATTGGCTTCACAACTAGCTGGTCTAGGTTCAAATCCCAAAAGTGAACTCAAAAAGTTTTTCAATTAATATGAAAAAATAACTAGGCAGCACCACTAATAAAGGAGTCTGATGATCGGCTTGGCTCCCGTGAAATAGCTACAACTCCAGCCAAACAAAGGAATTGACGGAAAAAGCCATTGGTGGAAGCACCTCTAAGTTGCTATCGTTGTTCAAACAACATAAATGTAATTGACGGACGCAGCCTAACTGCAGTGTTAAATAACACAAAAACAAACTATAATAAAATGTTGTTAGAAAAATCGAGTTGCCTATTCATAAGGCGAAGAAAAGTGATGCTGTGCTCAAAATAATTACATCCTATAAAAGCCAATTTGGAATTAACAACACCAACAAATAAATAACTAGCCAGCAAACTTCAACGCTTGTAAACTTTTCTTCCGCATTGCATGCAGTTTGAACATTAATGGAAAAGCATCCTTAACGATTAATGTACTCCTCATGATAGCTCAAAGGTTTCCTTGGGTCATTTTCTAAGAGATGAGCAAGAGCTCAGAGTCTGAGCTGGTGAGCTTGAACTCACCTGTAAGATCGATCGAGACAGGCGGAACTCAGACTCAGTTTTGTATGCAAAAAAATGAGTTCAAGCTCAACAGCTATTACTCGTTGAAATTGAGATCAATCTCAAAGCTCTTTTCGTGGCTTACTTAGGTATGATTATTCTTTATGCGAAGCGCGTGAAATAAAAATGTCGTCTGAAAGTGAAAATGATGCAAGATCGGAAGTTTTTATTATTCAAATGACTATATAGGAAAGAGTTTTTCAAAATACGGGAGTCGTGTAAAGATCCTGGCCAGCAAACTTCAACACTTTCAAACTTTTCATCCGCATTGCATGAAGTTTGAACATTAATGGAGTAGCATCCTTAACGATTAATGTACTCCTCATGATAGCTCAAAGGTTTCCTTGTACGGGCATGAGTGTAATCTAGAGCACCAATTGCAAAAGGAAACTCGTACTTCCTGCCCCATAATCTTTGCGCTTCTTGTTCTTGTTTTTCTTCCACGGAAACTTGCTGCACCACTCTAAAGACTGTTGATTGTTGGAGCCCGGGGTCTCCTATGGATCGCAGAAAGATTCCTATTTTTCTTGGTTTGTGAGAGCACCACCACGTCTTTCTGAGCTCGGCTCCAAAAATTCTTCCGTCAACAAACACACACAATCTTCACTAAACCGATTAAACCGACAAAAATCTTCACCAATTGGACACCTTCTTTTTTATAAATTCATTGTCCGACATAAATAACAATAAACTCGGCCATCCTTAAGGTTTTATATGAACTAGTCCGAAAAATGCCATTTGTGAGATCGATCTCATGTAACCAAGTGTTTTCTCATCTTTTCGCATACTGAAAACGAGTTCATTCTCATGACGAGCTTTCATTGTGAGATCGATCTCATCGCTCTGAGACTGAACTCACAAATTGAGATCGGTTAGTTTTTTTTCCATACCACCTTAAGAAAGTTTTCAAAAAAGTGAGTAAAGAGTTTCTTCTCATCTTTTTGCATACGACCCATAATCTCATACCTTAATAACACAAAGTGGCTTTAGCCCCCCCCCCCTTATCCCTCCCTTACTAAATGGAACAGTAAGAAAAAAGGCCGAAGGGTATACAGGATTGTACGTGGGGAACATACATCATCCATAACCCATTTTTAAATCCATTTAAAATCTCACGAGGTATGGTTTCAAAACATCGCACTCAGTGCTAATTGTGTCCTACGCGACAGTAGTACATTTCTACCTTCCTATCTACCTATAACGACCAATGAGAAAATTCACTCGGGCGTATACATATTATTTTCCAGAAGAGAGGGGAAGACTAAAACCGCTCTTTTTTCGAAAACTATTTAAGCAACAAAATTAATTTTTGCGGCACGAACTAGCAACAAAGTACTGAATACTTTTAAGTGCCGGCTTATGAAATGGTTCTGCTAACGTAAAAGCCGTCCTAATTAACTTCTTTTCAGAATCAAAACTTTCACTTTTGCCCAATGGAACGCATTCAAAAAGCCTTTATTTTAGCTTCTACATTGCCAGTTGAATAAAAAAATAAAATAGAGTGGCGCGACAGCTCCAGCAGAGCCAAGGCCTCCCATCGACAATTCTCGGCCGGATGCGTGTGAAGAATTGAGGGGAGCTACAATTAAACGCCGATCTGAACGGCAAAGTTGAGAAGCACTTTCTCATGACAATAAATTGATACTCTTGAAAGTATTGTCAGTTCTTTGCAAAAGGTACTACACGGGTACTAAACCCGTGAAAGATGAAATCAAAACTTTATGGGCATGAGTAGTATTCGAACCCACAACGCTCTGCGAAGCAGCAAACTCACATAACCACTACGCCAAAGATTGTCCTGCAAATAATTTCTTTTATGAACATCACACATTTTTAGGTGTTGATAATTTGGGAGGACAGTCCTCCTTTTCACTCTTTTGTCCTCCTGTCCTCTTAAGCTTTTAAATGTCCTCCAATACATTATATTCATAATATGTACAAATATTTTGCATTGAAAAACAAAAGCCAATGTACTCACACCTTTAGGTTCGCAAAACTATATCCCTTGTAACTTGAGGTGGAAATGAAGAACTTCCTATCATTGCACTCGAGGCACTCGAGGCACTCGAGGTTGCACATATTTTCCACAACTTTAAACATAATCTTTCTTACAACTCCCTGGATTGTGGCTTAAAATTATTAAAGAAGACAGCTTCCGATTCATCCTTATGTGGAAAAATTTAATGCGGAACCACAAAAGCAGAGTCCGTAGCTATGGTGCTTGGAGATCAAGCTTTGGAATGTGTTTTGCGTTCTTTAAAAGAAAGAATGGTATTGAAAACAAATTTTTGGATTTCATAGATTTAATATGATAAAGGGTTGTTTTGATAGATATGGTTTGTCGTTCCAACAAGTGTCTGCTTTTATGGTATCAAAACGGCGCAACTCAGCGCTAATTGTTTCACCGAGCTAGACTGCTCGTGGCCACCATTTCAACTACTACTTAGTGCAGATAACACTAACTCAAATTTTTTTGTGACGTTTTTTTTATTCTGAAAAAATACTGTCCTCCTTCGTTTCCAAACAAAGTTGGGAACCCTAGTTGATAACCCAATGTCAATTTGATAGCATCTTTTTTGGGTTTGTGTTTGTATGCATTTATTTTATTTTTAACCGTTATCTGATCTAGCTCTAGCACAGTGTGGAATGTGGAATTCAAGTTTATACCAGTCAAGCTTTAAAAGCAATCAAGACTGAATCGACTCATCAACTTCGATCGCATTGCAATATTATTCAATTTTAAAAATGAAGCTGTTCCTTGCATTACTTATGATGCTTATTGCTTCGGTAAGATGTCCTTATTAAACTATAATTTTCTTTAAGAAGCAATATTTTTCAATGAATATTATGTAGGTATCGTCGTCCGAAGCATCAAGATTTAAGAGAGAACGAAAACCTCGCGTTTTTCATCAATATAGACATGAGTGCGGTGTGGAGCTATCAATTCCAGAATCTGATATGTATCAATATAGAGATGTTACTTCGCGTGGTCATTCACATGAATGTTTTGTTCAATGTTTTATGTCAAAACTGGGCTTGTACAACAAGGACAAGGGATACGACCAGCGTTGCCGCGAAGAAAGAAGCAAAGCGGGCCACTTTGAAATATTTTGAGGGCCATTTGACTAAACAGCGGGCCAAATTTTTAAAATTAAAATCGATCCTTAAAAAATTAAAATACATTTTTCAAATATGGGTTTTTATTTGTTAAGTTAAATAATTCATTCAATTTCTTCAATAATTGTAACATAAATAAAATAAATAATAAAAAAATCACTTATGTATGTATCACATTTGTTTCATAAATTATTGAGATTTATACACTAAATAAAAATAAATAAAATTAATTTTAAATAAAGCCATATTTTAAGGTATAATGAGCTTTCACATCTTATCTAAATTCTATTAATAAGATCAGGGGCCGAATTACCGCTCACGTGGACGAGCGAGTGAGTCTCATCAGTGAACGAACGAACGAATAGCCACATTGATGATGACATTTGTTAGGTCACGTATCGTTTGGGAATTAACAATTGTAGTAGTTTTTTCGAGTCTCGATAATTTTGAAAGAATTTTGAGAGGCTTGACAAATAAAAAATAAAAAGTTGAGCGAAATAGCGAAGGCAGAAATATTAAAAAAAATTTTGAATGAAAAAACACAGTTTGACTGTTAACAGAAGGTGGGGGTGGGATCATGGATATGTGCAATTTCGAAAGGAAACAATGTTTCCGAGTAGATATGGTGAAATTTGAAGTGAAAGTGCTGACCTACACCTTCACGTGGTACCCCTGAGAGGTTCTTGTCTAATTGGCATGAACCTGCGAACGTAGGCAGCTAAAATCATACAGTCTTCCAGAATTGTTCCACTGCTTTGACAACTGGCAAGAGGCTGCAATGATAAGGACGCCAGCGAATCCTTGTTAATCCATGATAGAACGAAAGTTGGGAAACCTCCTATTGAAAAAGTGTAACGTAAGAGTACATATAATCAATAGAAAGACAGACCAGGTCTATTGAATAAATTGGTACTCTGGGGTAGTTGGGGCCCCGTTCATTGTGTCTTAGGACCTTTGTTCGCCAACTACATAAGCGGTAGGCCCCCTAGTGGGAGTTTCAGAGGGGTTGTTGGTTGTCGAGAGATCCGTTCTCGGTAACTGAGTACATTCTCAAGCTCAGTTATATCGATAAAAAACATTTACCATTATGGTTTCTTCATGGAAGAAATAAACTGGTACTTGAAAACATAATTGAAATTTATTATATTAAATGCGATGATGGGATAACATCGCGAAAGTTTGATAACGATGAGTTTCAAACTGTGTAATTAAGGGAGAGTATCAACTCTAATAAAACAGATACCAATGTGAATGGTCACACGTCGGATAAGGCATAATAGCTAGGTGCCGACGTAAAACTGCTCACTCCATCTGTTAACAGAAGGTAAAGCTTTGTAGAGGAAAATCTTTATAAATTATTGGCTACGAATTTCAAAGAAAAAATTTAAATTTTTTTTTAGAAAGTTCCTCCAATCAGTGAGCTGCTTATGTGTCAAATGAAATTCAATTCGATAACTGAGGATAGATTTGAAAATGCTTGTACTAGAAGCTCGAACAGAACTCTATAACGTAAGAGGTAATGCCAAACACACACAATTCAGTAACGTATTTGTAGATTAAATTGAATTTCGTAGTTTTAAATTTTGTTGGTGAATAGAGCGATGAAAAACAACGGAGCAGCTTCAATGGATAATTATAAATTTATTTCTCTTGTTATAGTTACTTACGCCTCGGTGGTTCAAATAAGAAAGAGGAAGAATTTGGTTGAATATTATACATTAGCAATAACTTAACGGCAAAAACATATTTTGTAAGAAAGGAAAAGTACCACTAGAGAGTAATTTTCCAGTGAGAACAACATTTAGAATTAAGTTAATAAATATGAGAACAAAATTAAGTAGATTGAAATTAACAGCTAAATACGAAATAGAAAACAAAATAGGGTAATATACAATAGTTTGGCAAAGTACACAAAACAAAAAATATTGCTTATAATAATAATTGAATTAAAATAATCAATTTATAATTATGATTTTGTAATTATCAAAAAACTGCTATTCATTCTTAAACATTCAGGCGCCCCTGAAAGACTTCGGTCTTTCAGTAAATGGAAGCGGTGCGACTTTAACAACTGGGCGAATGTACTCTCCATGTATCGTCTTGACAGTTACAACTCGAACTTTATTGTCCCTTCCTGGATGTATTGCAATTATGCGACCGATGATCCACTTAGAAGGAGGAAGATTTGGCTCCTTCAGCAACACGACGTCATCCAACGAAAGATTTGCCTTAGTATTCTGCCACTTTTGCCTTTGTTGTAGAGAAGTAAGATATTCGCTATGCCATCTTTTCCAAAATCCCTGGTTGAGTTTCTGCAAAAGATACCAATTAGTTCTAGTTGAAGGTTCAACATTTACCATGTCGGGTTGTGGAACGGAGGTATAAGCCTCCCCTATCATAAAATGAGATGGCGAAAGTGCGGCTGGTTCAGAATCCGACGTTTGCCACATCGGACGCGAGTTCAGTAAGGCTTCAATTTTTGTGAGGAGAGTATACATTTCTTCATACGTTAACACATGCTCAGTGTTCCCAGGTTTTCAAAAACAAAATCCCCCTTTTCTGACACCAAAACACTTATTTTTCCCCTTGAACGAAAAAAAAAATCCCTAATTTTCCTCGAAAAAAGTGATTAAGATTTTCATGTAATTTTTATAAAATTTTATTGTTTATTTTTTTATACATATTCATACAAAAAGAAAAACAATTCAAAAAGGGGACTTCAGTTTGAAAAAAAAACATTCAGCCTTATCACGAATAAATTTTCCCTGGAATTTTTTTGTTATTTGCTATCATGAATAATTTTCGAGAATGGGAAAAAAGCTTAGTTTCGAAAAATTCGTATCGTATGTAATCTACAATGTAATTCCAATGGGTAACAAAAACCAAATGGCAGTTTGCAAAAACTTCTAGAACGTACATATTGAATGCATTCAACAGAAAAATAGAAATGTAAGTAAAGCGTTGCATGGGCCAAGTTCTTATGTATGAAATTCTAAGGCTTGGTTGTAACTATTGACGATTTCGACAAAAATTTTGTTTTATTAAAGTCTTAAGCTATTTTCCCCTTTTTTGGATTTTTTCCCCTTACTTATTCCCGTCCCCTTTTTTTCCCCTTTATCTGAAAAAAATCGGCAAGAAAGGTGATTTTCCCCTCAACCTGGGAACACTGCACATGCTCTCCAATAACCCTCTTCAAGTGCTGCTTCACTGACTTGACGCCAGCTTCCCATAAGCCTCCAAAATGGGGTGCTGATGGTGGAAGGAACTTCCATGTTATATTGTCTTTGGCTAGATAGTCACTTACAAGGCTTTGATGTTGTTGGGTTAAAAGGCATTGAAACATCTCATTTAACAAACGTTTTGCGCCATGAAAATTCGTTCCATTATCGCTCCATATTTCTATGGGCTTTCCGCGACGCGAACAGAACCGATCTAACGCGAGAAGAAACGCATTCGAAGACAAATCACCGACCAACTCAAGGTGGATTCCTTTGGTGGCAAAGCAAACAAACAGCGCAATATATGCTTTAACAAATTTAGGATTTCGGCCTCGCGATAATCTTAATGTTATAGGTCCAGCATAATCACATCCGACTTTACTAAATGGCCTTGAGAATCGAATCCTCTCAGCAGGAAGATTTCCCATCAATTGTTTTGAAGATTCCCGACGTTGCCGAAAACAGGGAACACACAGGCCCCGATCTAGGGGAGGGCAAACGAGGCATTTGCCTAGGGCGGCAAAAATTAGGGGCGGCAAAATCGATGGTTGAAAAAAATTAATGACTTTTTTTTTACTACAAATGTTACTACATAAATGAAGTCCCGACTCCCGATCCCCGACTGAGAGTTTTTTTCTCTCTTTTCCTACAAACAACAACTACGCATTTCTTTCTTTAGAATTGAGATCTTAAGAATATTTTTGTGTTCGTGCTCGTGCGTCGTGCTTCATGCGTCGCGTAAAGCATTTGATGTAGGTTTGTGCATGTTTTATTTTGATGGCGTTTAGTTTTTCTTTTGTCTTAATTTTGCTCGGAAAACGAGATGCTCTTGTTGCAGTTAGTCTAATTTTGGCCTTCATTTGAATGTATGAACTCTTTTTGTCCCACCACTATTTTTTTGCATGGCATAAAATGTTGTGAACATCTGATTTTCAAAAAACAAAGTCTACTCATCCTTTATTCTTGGCTATAATACTGATTGAACAGCCTAGGAAGGGGTAGAAATGTATTAACC
The DNA here is from genome assembly GCA_943590905.1 of Sphaerophoria taeniata. Taxonomy (NCBI): domain Eukaryota; kingdom Metazoa; phylum Arthropoda; class Insecta; order Diptera; family Syrphidae; genus Sphaerophoria; species Sphaerophoria taeniata. The sequence continues at coordinate 271,354,296 of OX016540.1, forward strand.
CGATTTTTACCTTTCGTTTACATACTGTTTTTTTTACATTTTTATTAATTAAAGATAAGGACTTCTTACATCCTAAAACGAATTTTTTTTTCAAGTTATCGTGATAAATAATGACGATTCTAAGTGAAATAAGAGGCGCTTCTATCCTTATTAGGCGTATAAAATCTGTTTTTTTAGTGACTTAGAAAAAAGCGAAAATAAATGGTTAACTGCAAATAATTTAATCGAAACAGTTTTAACACATGAACACTCCTTGGATATTAATGGGTTAGAACTTTCTGAGGAATTGTCAATAGTATGGATGATAATTAATTGTTAAGAGTTGGTCCTAATTTAAGTATTGCTTTAAGAATTCTGTTAACCTTGCCAGTAACAGTAGCAAGTGGTGAACGAAGCTTTTCAAAACTTAAATTAATTAAGAACTATCTTCGGTCTACCATGACACAAAAACGATTATCAGGATTGGCATTAATATCAATAGAAAAAATATGCATGACTCGGTCGTACGAACGCTCCTGTATTCCAATTTATAACGCATAAAAAATTTAATTCGTGAATAAAAATTTAAATTTAAATATGTATCTACCTCAAAAAAAGATTCAATCTGAAAAAAAATTGATGTCATATGATTTCTTAAGAAATTGTTGATTTTTCAATTTTTTTTTTTAATTAAATTTTTTATATAAAATTTTTCGTTCGAAAATGTCTTAAAATTAGTTTGGGTATGCAGTATTCAAGAATGTGTAATTATACATTTTATAAGTAAATTTCGATTTCAAATATTGATCTGTTTTTGAGATACAGAATTAAAAAAAAAAGTTTAAACATATTTTTTTAAAATCCCAAAAAAAATTTCTTTGAATACAAACTATTATTTGGGCGATATAAACGTACTTTCGAAAAAAAATACCCTGATCGGACTTTTATTTTTCGAGAAAATCTGATAACAATACAAAATATACAATACAATACAATACAAAAATTTTTTTTTTACATAAAATACATCAGTGTTTGAAACAAACATTTTCGAGGACGTTTAAAAAAAAATCTTAGGAGCCGTTTTTGAAAGAATTGAAACTTTTGATCTTAAAAAAAAATAAAAATAAAAAACTACCCACGCGAATTCGCTCAAACCTCTAATTTTCAAGTTTGAAGTCAATCGGACCAGTGGTTAAGGCTGTAGGTGCGTTTACAGAAAGACAGGCGGAATCGCCGGACCCACTTTTTTCGACTTCTCTATCATCGTAATGTCATATCTCATCATTACCTCAATTTGTTTTTTTTACGAATTCAATGTCGCAAGAAAAAATGTGTGTGATACAATCAATTTGGCAAAAATAATGAAGAATTTTGCCGAGCAAAAAGTACGTAGGTTAACTTAAATTTTTTTTAATACAAATATTTGATAATTTATCTTAACATGATACCTGAATTGATATGTTTATTTTAAAAATGCAACTATCACTTTCCTTTTAATGAATGTGATTTTTGTTTTATAAGAATTATATTTTTTGTTTCTCATTATTATTGTTTTAAAAAGAAATATTATTATGATTGAATTTGTTTTATTTTCAAATTATTAAAGATTTTGCAGAGCAAAAACTACTTTGAAAATTATTTTAGTTAAGTCTACAATATTTTAAATACAAACATTTAATTATTTATTTAAATATTTAATCTTAATTTCCTTATTTTAAAGATGAAATTATAATTTGTTGTTGTTCCTTTTGATAAATGTGATTTTTGAGTAAGAACAAAATTATTTGGGGGACTCTTTATTTTTGTTTAAAAAAAATATATATTTTAATTGAGAGCAGAGCAAAAAGTGCATAGAAAATAATTTTAGTAAAAAATTTATCTGTTTTTATACCATTGTTAAATTATTTACTTAAATATTTTACCTGAATTTGTTTATTTTAAAAGATAAAATTATTATTTGTTGTTTTTTTTTATAATTGCGATATTTAGGTTATGTGAAAATTGTTTGTATATTACTTTTAAGTTTTGTTACTTTTATTATTACTTTATTACTTTTATTACTGCATACGTAAAATACATACATACATATATACAGAAGAAATAACTTTTCATGCCTTTTAAGGTGTGATTTTAAAGGTCGGCAAATAATACTTTTGCCTAGAGCGGCAGAAAAGCCAGATCGGGCCCTGGGAACACAATTATGCACTATCTTTTTAACGAGGTTTCTGCATCCAATAATAAAAAAATTCTCGTTTTAATAAAGCGAGGAGAAGTGTCACACCCGGATGTAAATGTTTTTCATGCATATACCGAACGAGAAGTTGTGTTAAATTACTCGATTTACAAAGAATAATGGGGTGCTTTTCATTAAACGAGAGGTCAGAGTTCTGCAGACGCCCACCAACTCTGAGTACGCCGTCTGAATCGAGAAATGGTGTTAAATTCAAAAGTTTATTCTTTTTCGAAAGTTCTTTCCCGTTTTTTAACGCACTGATTTCCGACGGAAACGATGAACACTGGCTTAGCTTAATTAAAGTCATTCGCGCTTTTGACAACTCTTGAACACTTAAGGGTCGATAATTACGAAGAAGAGCATTTTGTTTTGGAATACGACAGTTAAATAAAAAACGATACATTGTAGCAATTACTCGAATACACTTTTGAAATTTGGATGAATTATTTAAAAGGGCCAGAAGAACATTTTCATCAATCGCGTTTGACACAAGTTCTCCTTGCTTCCAATTGATCTTCTGGTATCTCTTTCAAGCATGGGTTCGAATTTGGCCAGTTGTTTCTGTCTTGCCACAACCATGAGGGTCCTTTCCACCACAACTCGTTTGATGACAAAAGAGATGGTGGAATTCCACGAGTTGCTAAGTCTGCTGGATTGCTTGAAGACCGAACGTGATTCCAAAGCTTGTACGGAATAGTTGACATAATTTCAGAAGTCCGATTGGCAATAAAAACAGACCATTTCTTTGGTGCAGACGAAAGCCAGTGGAGGACGATGGAAGAATCTGTCCACGCAAAAACTTTCATTTCTTTATCCTGTAAAGAACTTTAAGTTTAGTGATGAGACGAGTTAATAAAAGAGCCCCGCAGAGCTCTAACCTAGGAAGCGATAAGACCTTTATAGGAGATACCTTACTCTTTGCCGTTACCAATGCTACAGAAAAAGAGCCGTCGTCGTTCTTACTCCTGCAGTAAACTACCGCAGCATAGGCATCCAATGATGCGTCGCAGAATGCATGAAACTCGTGATTGCTTTTGTTTGTCCATATGATTCTGTGAATATGTACATCCTCGATAAAAGGTAATTCCTGTCGAACCAGTTTCCATCTATCAGCCATTTCCCTTGGGATTTCATCATCCCACGTCAACTTTTCTCTCCACAAGTCCTGAAGCAAGATTTTAACAGCGATGATTATCGGAGAAAGAAACCCCAAAGGGTCAAAGATTCGAGATGAATCGGACAAAATCCGACGTTTAGTGCAAATAACGTTGGAATCTAAATTCACTTTGTATGAGAACTGATCCTTTGAAGGACACCACTGTTAGCCCAAGATCTTAACTGAATCGGAATCCTCGAACTCTATTGGGGACATTTCCCGTTGATCTTCAGGCAGCGACAGTAATAGAGGCCAGCAGTTGGTAGTCCACTTCCTTAGATTAAAACCTGCAGTTTTCAAAAGTTCTACTAATTCCTTCTGGAGAGAAATAACTTCGTCAATGGAGTCTGCACCGGTGATGACGTCATCAACGTAGAAATCATTAAGAACTGTAGAAGATGCTAATGGATATTTCTTAGATGAATCTAATTCCAGCTGTTTCAACGTTCGAATCGCTAAAAAAGGGGCACATGCAGTTTCATATGTTGCGGTTAATAGCCTATAATGCTTAACAGGATCCGTTGGATTTTGACGCCAGACAATTCTTTGGTAGTCGCAATGATCATTTGAAACTCGGATCTGTCGATACATTTTCTCTATGTCTCCAGATATGGTATAAATATGCCGCCGAAAACGCATACATATGGAAAATATATCGCGCTGTATTGTCGGTCCAACCAAAAGACACTCGTTCAATGACACAGAATTATTTGTTCTTGCAGACGCGTCAAAAACTACACGAAGTTTTGTTGTGGTACTGTCATCCTTTAAAACAGCGTGGTGCGGTAGATAGAAGGTCTTATTGCTTGATTGGCTTACTTCATCTGTAGGAACTTCCATCATATGACCAAGCACTTCGTACTCTTCCATGAATTTATGGTACTGTTTCTTTAAACAAGCATCTGATGCGAAACGTCTTTCAATAGCGTGTAAACGATGGAGCGCAACTGCGAATGAATTCCCAAACTGAACATCTCCATCAGTTTTAAATGGTAATCTCACCATATAACGCCCACATGAGAGCCTTTCATGAGTAGAAGAAAACAGCTCTTCAGCACGTTGATCATCAATTGACAGGATCTGTTCACAAGAGACTTCTTCTAATCGCCAGAATTTCTCAAGATCAAATTCATGCGAGTAATCTAACTGCGTGGAGTACGCCTTAACACCATTATGAAAATTCGGAGAAAATTGAGTCGATAGTCCAGCAACAACTGCACCAAAAATTGTTGGAACCAAGCTGGGCATGTTGCAAATTTCATTATTAATGGGGCCAGTAATTATGCTAAACATATTGTCAGCTCCAATTAACACTTCAATATTACCAGGTTTGTAGAAGTAAGGGTCAGCCAGTTCCAAAGATGATAGCTTACTAATATCAATATTCTCAACCAATTTTGATGGTAACATTGAAGTTAACTTCGACATAACATGACAGTTAACATCAACAAAGCTTGAATTGAATCGAGACATAAGTGTCATTTTCACTACACCGTTGGTGGTACCAGCTGCAGTTGATGCCACTCCAAGAACTGGAATACGTGAATAACTACGAGAAAGCCCTAAGCGCTGAACTGTCTCTTCGCTTATAAATGAAACTTGAGACCCGGAATCAAGAAGAATGCGAACGTGTTGATATGCCCTTTCCTTATCCTGAACTCTGGCAACAGCAGTGGGAAGAAGGGTTTGACCATTGAAACTTTTACCCGATGAAAGATTACTGACTACGGATAACTCTGGCAACGCCTGACTACAAGAGGGAATCGACATTCCTGGATCGTTTTGGCACAAAGTAGTTTGATTCGATGAAGCTGAAGATCCTTCTGGATGAACCAAAGCATGGTGACGAGATTTGCACACTTTACAACGTTGATGGGAAAAACATCTATTAGCAGAATGTCCTTTACGAAGGCAGTTGAAGCAGACCGATTGTTCCCTAGCGAAGTTTCGCCTAGCATCTACATCAAGGCCTAGAAACACCTTACAGTTTGTTAGATGATGATTTCCTTTACACTGTAAACAGCTTTGATTGATTTCGGCAACATGTGCCCGAACAGGAATTTGAGCTTTGTTTTTAAACTTATTGTTACACGAACGAACTGGCGTTGTACAAGATTCTAAACAAACGCAACGATCTTGCAAAAATTTTAATAATTCTTCAAATTTCACGCCTTCTTTTGAGCCCAAATTTTCTGCCCATGCCTGCCTTGTATCGGGGTCAAGCTTTTGAAGTTGATCAGCAATAAAATTTTCCAATTGAAATCAAACGACGAGTATTCAATTTAAGACAAATTTAGCAAAATATATTTTATTGGATCAAGACTAACTTTAAGCGGACTGTACTAAGATATGATGTGTATGGTGGTTGCTGGTAAAAAGAGATCGAGATCAGGTATGCAACATCTCAAAGCATTGCTTCTTCAAGCAATCACCATATACAAGTATAATGTACAAAACTATTTATAAAAAATATCAATGCATTAGCATAGCAAGTGCATAAGCGCCACAGTCATAAATGGATTAAGTTTTATTGCCCCAATGGACAAACAAGTGGATTAAGCTTAAGTACAAAAAACATAGTCATAAAAAATTAATACAAACAAAAATAGGGTAATATGCAAATGTTTGGCAAAGTAACAAATTATGAAAAGTGAACAAATTATGAAAAGTAAACAGATTATGAAAAGTGAAATATAATTTAAATCAATAATAGTAATTTAATAATAATAATAATTTAATAATGATAATTTAAATCAATTTAAACAATTTTAAATTCAAAGTATACAATTTCATTCTCAAACACGCCGGCCCCCCTGAAGTACATTCAGGAACAAGGCAAAATTGCAAGTTTTGTTATTGGACGCTTGAAAATGCCATTTTGGGTTCGAACGGAAACAACTCGAACGAGGTTATCTTCTCCTGGGTGAAGTTCTTCTATACGTCCTAAGGCCCACTTGGAAGGCGGCATATTGGGCTCCTTAACGACAACCAAATCACCGACTTCAAAATTTTTGGTTTTCGCCTGCCACTTTGGACGCTGTTGCAGTGATGTAAGGTAGTCCAAGTGCCAACGACGCCAGAATCCTTGCAACATGTTTTGGATGAGTTGCCATCTTCCAAGTCGATTGAGAGGTATGTCCAGGCAGCTGGGCTCCGGAATCGCCGTGTATGGTCGGCCTATAAGAAAGTGGGATGGCGTTAAAGGATTCAAATCGGAATCAGAGATAGAGCATATAGGTCTAGAGTTCAATAAGGCTTCAATTTGGGAAAGCAAAGTAGACATTTCCTCAAACGTCAGAACATTGTTTCCTACAACCCGCCGGAGATGCTGTTTAACACATTTTACCCCAGATTCCCAAATTCCCCCAAAGTGAGGACTATGCGGTGGGATAAATTCCCATTGTATGCCTTCAGTAGCCAGTGTCTTAGAAACCGCAGCGTTGTGCTCCTCGGATCGAAAAAGCGAGTACCATTCCGATAAGATCTTTGCTGCTCCACGAAAATTGGTGCCATTGTCCGAGTATATTACGTTGCACTTTCGTCTCCTGGCAATAAACCGTCGCAGTGCAGCCAAAAAGGCGTCCGTAGAAAGGTCACTAACCACTTCTAGGTGCACGGCCTTCGTTGTCATGCAAATAAACAATGCAAAATACCCCTTGACGAGTTTTGGACGTCTTCCTCTTGATAAGCGAAGCGTGATGGGTCCAGCGTAGTCACAACCAGTTCGAGCGAAGGCAAAAGATGGCGAGAGTCTTGATGAAGGTAAATTCCCCATTAGTTGTGATGATGTGGCTTTCCGTTGACGAAACCAATCCATGCAGTCGTGAACTATCCTTCTAATCAGGTTTCTGCATCCAAGAATCCAAAATTCTTGTCGGACAAGAGAAAAGAGCTCCGAAACACCGGCATGACAAAATCTAAAATGATGAGCATCATGTAAAATCAATTTTGTAATCGGATGCCCTTTTGGCAAGATTATTGGGTGTTTAAGATTAAAAGGAACATCGACCGCCTTAGATATCCGTCCTCCAACTCGCAGCAAACCAACGTCATCTAAAAACGGGGACAAGGACGAAATTTTGGAGTCGTTCGGAACACATTTTTCCTTTTTCAAGGCATTTATTTCGTTCTGGAATGCCGCCTGGGTCCAAAGGAGACATTTTCGCTTCGCATACAACAGTTCCGACGAACGCAAAAACCCTTGAACACGCTCTCCTGGGGAAAGTTTACAATTCTTTGCCCGCCGAACGAAAACAGCAACTATTCGAATAGCCCTAGGCCATGACGATACTCGTTTTCCAATTCTACAATTAGGTTCTCCTGTCCAAGGGCCACATTACAAACAACAAACTCCTTTCTTCCTTCAGGAAGATTTTCTTCTTCGAACCTTTCCGATGAAATCGGCCAAGATTTAACATCCTTCGTAAGCCAAACGGGCCCCTTCCACCAAGTTTCCAATTCCAAAAGCTTCTTCGGCTCAATTCCTCTAGACGCACAATCAGCTGGGTTTTGCTCGGAGTGAATATGATTCCAGTTCGAACGAGGCAGAATACTGAGAATCTCTGAGGTACGGTTTGCAACAAACGTATTCCATCTACGAGGAGGAGAAGAAAGCCAGGCAAGGACGATTTGTGAATCACAAAAGACAAAGGTTTGGAAATGCTTCACATCCAACGACTCACGCACCAGTTTGAAAAGACGACGACCACAAAGTTCTAGACGTGGAATAGTTTGTTGTTTGATAGGAGCGACACGGGTTTTCGAAGCAATAAGTTGAACCATTATCTCCCCTCTTTCAGAACGACTTCGAAGGTAAACGACAGCAGAATACGCCTTTTCTGAGGCGTCCGAGAAACCGATCAAGTCAAATACTTTCGAGTTGCAAGTAGCTCTTCGCAAGATCTGCAATTTTTCCAAATAAGGTAAGTCCTTTCGGTAGGATATCCATTTGTCAGCTATTTCAATTGGCAGTGGATCGTCCCAGCCGATTTTCGACTTATGTTCCCACAACTGCTGGAACAACATTTTAAACAAAATGATGACAGGAGCAAGGAAGCCTAATGGATCAAAGATTTGTGAAATCTCCGACAGAAGCATCCTTTTAGTGGGTAATGCAGATTGGATTTTCAGATTAATCTTAAAGGTGAATACGTCCCGATGTGGGTTCCAAACTAACCCAAGAACTTTCGTTAAGTTGTCATGACTTTTCCCATCCAGGGAAAGAGTAGATTCACACGCCAGACCTGAAAGTACTGGCCAACAATTGGAGCTCCACTTACTCAATTCCAAACCTCCACATGACAACAAATGTATCAACTCGTTTTTCAATTTCAAATATCGGTCACAGAATCAGAACCCGTCATGATGTCGTCAACGTAAAAATCATGCAGTATGGAATGTGAAGCTAAAGGGAACTGATTTTCGTAATCTAAAGCGAGTTGTTTTAGGACACGCATAGAGAGGAATGGAGCCGGTGATGTTCCGTACGTCACGGTTGATAGACGATAATGTCGGACGGGTACGTTAGGATTTTCTCGCCATACAATTCTTTGGAAATCACGATGCTTCGTACTGACCCATATCTGCCTAAACATCTTAACAATGTCGGCACAAAAAACATACCGATGAACTCGGAAACGCAAACAAACGTTAATTAAGTTTCTTTGGAGTGGAGGGCCAGTATGCAACGTCTCATTTAAACTGGAACCGTTCGAATCTTTATGGGATCCATCAAAAACTACCCGTAGTTTGTTGGTGACAACGGCATGATGTGGCAAATAATAAATCTTGCCAGTGGTAGGCTCGACCTCCCTGTCTGGTATTAACTCCATGTGCCCTAAATCCTGATAAGTCTGCATGAAACTGCAATATTCTAAACGCAGTGTTTCTTGACGAGCGAAGCGACGTTCCATGGCATGCAATCTGGACAATGCTCCAGAAAGAGTGTTACTAAATTGGACGTCCTTATGTCGAAAAGGCAGCTCCACGATATATTTATTATCGGGTGCACGGGAGAAGGTTTCACAAAATTGGGTGTCTACAAAATCATCTGAGCCAAACGATGCATTGCGAGGAAGTTCCTCAATTTCCCAAAACGACCTCAATAGTACATCGACGTCCTGCACAATCCCTACCGGTAACGAGACAATTTCCTGAGTTGAAGTTTGGCCAGTTATAACCCATCCAAACATGGTGTTATGAGCAAACACTTTGCCAGTTTTATCACTAATACGCCCATCACGAAGAATGCCCCAGGCTTTATCCGATCCCAGCAAAACATCTATGGGGCCTGGAGTGTTCAGACCTGGATCAGCCATCTGAATATCTTCCAAAAGCAAAGACTTATCAAAATCAAAAGGCAACATGGGAGTTTTTGAGGTTATTTGGTTCAATACGAAGGCTTCAACTTCTAACTCATTCGAATCAAAACAAGATTTGAGGTTCAATGTTACAACACCTTGGGTAACACCAGCTTCCAGGGACGATATACCACAAACAGGAAGACGAGCATGATGGCGAGACAAATTTAATCTTCTGACTAAGCTTTCTGTTACAAAGGAAGCTTGAGATCCTGTATCAAGTAAGACACGACAACGCTGAAGTTTTCCTAAACTATCAGCTACTTGAACTACAAGAGTGGGCAAAATACCAGAAGGACGAATTGTGTTCTTGACATGATTGCTTATTATCGACGTTGAGGGAGTTTCTTCATGGGTGCTTTGAGCTTCTCTAACGGTCTGCGGCGGCGACTCAGGATGAACCAATACATGGTGACGAACGCGACAGAAAGAGCAACGGCTCTTCGACCGACATCGTGAAGACGAATGGTTGGTTCCTAAACAATTGTAACACAATTTCTTGTCTCTAGCAAAACTGCGGCGCGACGTTATAGGCAAGGCTAGGAACTGAGAGCACTGTGGCAAGGTATGGGTTTCATTACACATAGGGCATAGGGAATTGCTAATTACAAGGCTTTTTATATTGTTTGAACCCGAACGCGAGGTAGGTCTATTTCCGCGGTTCCTCGATTCACTTGGTTTCGAAATGCAAGCTTCCAGAGCATCGCATCTTTTTTTCTAAAAATTCGATAAGATTCTCAATGGTTGAATCTGCAGAACCATTAGTATATAGCGACCATGCTTTTCGCGTATCAAAATCGGCTTTGTTCAATAAAAGATAAATCACCCACGGATCACGACCTTCAGCTTTCAAAGCTTTTAAACCGCGAATAATTTCATAGGATTTGTCGGTCAATCTACGCAAATGTCCACTATCCGAAACCGATACAGACGGCATTTTCAAGAAACTTTCTATGTGTGCGTTGATAATGTACAAAGGTTTGTCATATCGCCGTTCTAGCTTATCCCACGCTTCCTCATAATTTGCATCTGCGATTTCGATACCGTGCAACAGCTTCGCGGCGTCGTTTTCCAAAAACGAATTTAAGTAGCGCAGTTTTTGAGCTCCCGAAAGATTTTGCTTACAGTCAATGCTACCGAGGAACATGTCGCGAAACTGAGGCCACTCCCGGTAATCCCCGCCGAAAGGAGGAATTTTAAACTTAGGTAGTTCAATTTCAACGCATGGCTTGAGACCTAAACCTGTCTTTTCCTGCAATGACGATTCATTATCATGAGCACCCGGTGCACGAAAAACGGGATTCGAATGAGTCTTTTCGCGGATAGCTTTCAGAAAGGCACTTTTTGTGTCCAAATATTTATTTTCGAAAGCCTCAAATTCACTTTCGGGGTCTACATATCCCTCTTCTTCGCAAAATTCAAACATTTTATAATGATTCAGGCAAAATTCTTTCCACGTTTCTTCCAAACGATCTAAACGTGTTTGTAATAAGTCAATATGGTAATCCGTATTTTCGGATATAAACGTATGAGACCGAGTTATTGAGCCTTTAAGGTGACCACGTGTCTGTCTAAGCAAATTCATAATTATGCCTTCAAAATGTTCTCAAAATAAGACCAAGTACTTAAAATTGTCCAAAAAACGCACTTTCACAAAAATGTCTTTATCCTGGCACAAACTATGTAATAGGAATCCTCAGCAGCACTACCCAACAAACAGCAAGGCAAAAAAAACAGCAGCCAGAAACAAAATCTTCCAATATAATTTGATACAGAGTTACCTCCAAAAATGTTCCAAGATTTTCCAAACAGCAAATAACCAGCAACCGCAACACCAAAATTTTAAACAAAATCAAAAGAATCCGGAATCGCAGAAGGACCAACTTTGATCAGCAATAAAATTCTCCAATTGAAATCAAACGACGAGTATTCAATTTAAGACAAATTTAGCAAAATATATTTTATTGGATCAAGACTAACTTTAAGCGGACTGTACTAAGATATGATGTGTATGGTGGTTGCTGGTAAAAAGAGATCGAGATCAGGTATGCAACATCTCAAAGCATTGCTTCTTCAAGCAATCACCATATACAAGTATAATGTACAAAACTATTTATAAAAAATATCAATGCATTAGCATAGCAAGTGCATAAGCGCCACAGTCATAAATGGATTAAGTTTTATTGCCCCAATGGACAAACAAGTGGATTAAGCTTAAGTACAAAAAACATAGTCATAAAAAATTAATACAAACAAAAATAGGGTAATATGCAAATGTTTGGCAAAGTAACAAATTATGAAAAGTGAACAAATTATGAAAAGTAAACAGATTATGAAAAGTGAAATATAATTTAAATCAATAATAGTAATTTAATAATAATAATAATTTAATAATGATAATTTAAATCAATTTAAACAATTTTAAATTCAAAGTATACAATTTCATTCTCAAACAGAAGTAATAGGAATATTAACCACGGATCTCGACTGTTGTTATCAAGAGCATTTAAACCTCGTATTACTTCGTCAGCACCATCAGAAATTTTTCGAAGTACTGAAACATTCACTGCATTTGCTGTCGGTAAAGAAAGGAAAGAGCCTATGAACGCTTGAACTATTAGCTGTGTCCTATCGAATCGCTGTTCCAATCTTTCCCAAGCTTCAAGGTAATTGTTGTCTGTTAGCGTCATGTGACTACAAGGTCAGCAGCTATACCACTCAAGTATGACTTTAGGTAGTATAATTTTTGAGACGACGTTAGCGTTGAATTTTGATCGACGGAACTGAGAAACATGTCCTTAAACGATGGCCATTTTTCATAGTTGCCCGAAAAGGTAGCAATTGCAATCTTTGGCAAATTCACCAACGACGAATGTGAATTAGGTGTAGAGTTCAATTTCTCCAAAAATTCTGCTTGTTGGTTAGCCAATTTATCAACAACTGACTGTTGTGCACGTGACGATTCTTTCTGATTTTCGTTTATAAAACTCGAAAAAACTGAATAAGCTTCAAAATACTTTGCGTCGTCTCAACGAAAATACAGTGAGGAGGAGAAAAACAATTAACGCAGTTTAATCAAAAAACAAATCACCAAATATCTTTATAACACGATCTGAAGATATTGGTTTGCAATTTCTTTTAGGCTGGGCTTGAACTAAACAGACAATTTAATGGTCATAGAAATTCCCAGTCAAAAAACGAACACCTAACAACGAAGCAAATATATCGCTAGTCCAATATTATTTGGCGAAGAAGGACCAAAATGTAGATTAAATTGAATTTCGTAGTTTTAAATTTTGTTGGTGAATAGAGCGATGAAAAACAACGGAGCAGCTTCAATGGATAATTATAAATTTATTTCTCTTGTTATAGTTACTTACGCCTCGGTGGTTCAAATAAGAAAGAGGAAGAATTTGGTTGAATATTATACATTAGCAATAACTTAACGGCAAAAACATATTTTGTAAGAAAGGAAAAGTACCACTAGAGAGTAATTTTCCAGTGAGAACAACATTTAGAATTAAGTTAATAAATATGAGAACAAAATTAAGTAGATTAAAATTAACAGCTAAATACGAAATAGAAAACAAAATAGGGTAATATACAATAGTTTGGCAAAGTACACAAAACAAAAAATATTGCTTATAATAATAATTGAATTAAAATAATCAATTTATAATTATGATTTTGTAATTATCAAAAAACTGCTATTCATTCTTAAACAGTATTATTGATAACGGATGCCGTAATTCGGCCCCTGGTTCAGGAATAAAATTTCCACAGTTATTCAAGTTGCCCTGCATATAATCCTTAAAACTCATTATAGAGTGAATAACTTCATACGATAACCTACATATTTCGAAACAAATGAATTCAGTAATATTGTGCCAATAACCCATAACAGCATATGTCGACATATGCTCAAATTAAGTTAATGATGCCCTTTTTTTTCCTTTTCCTTTGTGCTTCAATCTGTTAATTTTTCATTTTGATATTTTTGCCCGTTACAAAGATATAGACCTTAAAAAAACCATAAGTTGGGAAAATCCAAATTCATAAAAGGAAAAACAACACAAGTCATAAATATTCAAAACAACCGAACTACTTATGTCATTAAACCAATTTCGTTATTCGACAATTCACAGCATAAGTTAACTTATGCTTTTTTTCCTAAATTTTTGCATTCATTCCTGTAAACACATGTCTAACTTACGCTTCTCTTCCAAATTTCTTTAGTTCATTTATGTAAGCACATGTCTGCTTGTGCTGTTTTTTCATAGTAAGATACCATCAATCGTTTCATACATTTTGTATGGAATAACTGAACTTAGTCGATTTTTTGCTCAAAATCACAGTAAAATAAAAGAATTTTAATGAAATTAAAGAAGAAAAGTCAATTTTTTTATCATTTAAAAACTTAAAAACTCACTTTTGGTTATATATTTGTATGTAAAATCGCTTCAAATAATGCCAAAAACTTCAAATGCCTCCTTAAAAGAAACGAAAACTGACTTATGCTATTGTGGGTTATTACCCCAGATTTTGATTACGGTTATTTGTTTGGGGTATAAACACATCGGTATAGTAAGGATATACATACATATGTATTTATATTTAATTTTGTAAAACGTTTCAGCTATTATTTAGCACTTCATACCTATATGTCAAAACTTCAAAAACAAAGATTTGGGGCCATTTCAAACTGGACCGGGCAAAGGGCCAAATTGTAAAACAGCGGGCCAAATGGCCCGATCGGGCACTTCGTGGCAACGCTGGATACGACGTTCAGACTTTGTTCAAAACGCTTCCTGAATTATTCGCCGCGTCTTTTAACGGCGAAGAACTTCTTGCTAAAATAGAAAAATGTGCGATAAAAGCGCAGGAAGTTGAACAGACAGAAAACGGTTGTGAACGTGCCTATACCGGTGCTATGTATGTGCTTATCCGAAACTGTTCTTGATTCAATAAAATATTATTAACATTTTATTTGTTGTTACTTTTTACATAATTTCGTTACTATCTTGAGCAATTGTTGTTGAACTTTTTTAACTTTGTCGCGTGTGACGAGTTTGACATTTCCATACAAAAATCGCAGTTGTTATATTCGTCGTCGGGCGACTGGCGACTGCATTCTGTTCAGCTCTTAATTCTTAAACAACTTAGTCCAGCAGGTTTGAGTTATGAAACATAACCAACATCAAGTCCGAACATATTTATAACTGGAACATCCGCAGTGATTTTATAAAATGATTTTAAAGTTGTTCTATACTCTGTCCGATAAAAATTGACAGTACAGGGAAGATAGGGATATCTGCATCTCGTTCGCGCTCTTTTCCTACCCATAAGTACTTTTCTCAAAAAAGCTCTTGCAGGGTTGCCGTAATGCGCATTTTGAATTCGAAAAAGCTAAATGAAATAACTGCAGGGTTGCCATTCTTCTTTTTTACATTGATTTTCATTTCATTTTTTATTATATATGAAAATGAAATAAAATTTATCTTTTTCCTTTTCCTTTAGAAGTCTGTACACTGTTCGTTCAGATACAGAAAATAAATCAACAACCTGCTTTACAGCCTCGGTTTTACTTTGCAGGTTCTTACAAATTGTTTTTGTCATTTTGATGTTGAAGCCATTTTAAATTTGCACAACACAACAAAAGCAAAAGCAACAGTAATAAAACACAAACAATACAACAAAATCACAAAGATACAAACAACACAACAAAAGCACAACAAGAAAAAACAAACCACACAACAATACAACAACAACAGCACAATAATGCACAAAAAAAACTCGCAAAATCAACAAAGCTACCGCCCGGTACGAGAATCTGCGCAAATAATATTCTTCCTCAAATAAAATGGCTTTGATTGTTATAACTGCATTTTAACTGTTTTGCAAATAACTTTAAAAGAAATGCAAAAGTCAAACACAACTCGATAACACTCATCGTTAAGAAAGCTCTCAAAGCAAAAGCTCCTCAACAGAAATCCATTGAAAAAGTAAGAAAAAAATACGAAGTGAGTTACGAAATAGAAAAAGGCAACTCTGAATATGTGTGATTTAATGAGGGTTGAAAAGTAGCAGAGAACGATCAGTGCATGCTCAAGATCAAGTGTGTGCCAGGCAGGTCGTTGTAGGTTTCACGTGCGTCGGATGCCATCAAAAATTCATGGGTGTTTTATAAAACTTTTTAAAGGAGTTCCCTTCAATAGGGTATGGTGTAGAGAACAGCGCGCCACTGATTTTTAAAAAGCTCTCCCATAAGGCACTGCCAATTTTTATCGGACAGAGTATAGAATAGTAATTACTTCTCAAGAAGAGAAATGACAACGTTTTAAATTCTACTTTTCCGCCTGCCTTAATTACGTGATTTAGCGAAGAAATTTAAGAATAAATCTTGACTTTTCTGGGATTCGGATAATAATACCACGTTTCAACCTACCCTAAGCCCGAGAAAAGTCGAGATTTATTTTAAATCTAAAAAAGTGAATTACTTTCATCAACAATTTTCTGGGTGCATGTGAAGAATTGAGGGGACCTACAATTTTACGCCGATTCCGAACGGCAAAGTTGAGAAGCACTTTTTCATGACAGATTGATACTCTTGGAAGATTTGTCAGGTCTTCGCAAGAGGCAGAACCCGTGAAAGATAAAATAAGAACTTGGCCTGAGTAGGACTCGAACCAACGACGTTCTGCTTAGCAGCCAACGCACCTTACGAGTAAGCTACGGGCAGTTTAGTTTATTATTAAATCTACTTCGCTAAATTTCGTATTTTAGGTAAGTCGAAAAGTAGTTAAACACTAAACAGAGAAACCGTTTGCATTGGTAACAATGTCAACAAACTTGTCAACGATTCGTCCTTCACATCAAATTACTTTATTATGAATAAATTTCGAGGAGTCAGGCTGAACCTAATGTCATTTTCCATTGGTCTTTTTCTTTGACGTTTTTTCTTCTTCTTTCCGAGGTGCAAATGTCGAATCTGATCACTTTCTGGTTAGTGAATAAGTTTAGAGCTCGAATATCAAACGACAAAAAAACACGTGCGGCCCAAAGAAAGAAGTTCAACATCGGTTTCCTAAGCACCTCGAAGAATGCCAGAGACTACAGTGAGCACCTGCGTGAGCGACTCTCCGCCGCGCGCCGTCCTCCCAAATACCACAGACGTCAACACCTTGTGGAACCAATATCGGGAAATAATAAAAAATGTAGCCGAGACCACCATAGGTTACCAGCCACCCCACCCGTGGTATGATGATGAGTGCGTGATGTTGAAAAGAGAGACGGAAAATGCACGTTTGCAGATGCTGCAACGGAAAACAAGACAAGGAAGAGAAGAGTACCGCACAAAAAGGAGAAATGAGAAAAAGACCCTGCGAAGGAAGAAAAGACCATCCTCAATTTCTCAGGTCAAACATCTAGGGAGATGGTCAAAGCAATTAGCTTCTGTTTTCAGAACCGGGACACAGGCTCTTCGGAACAGTGAAGGAAACCTAGTCACTGAAGCAGGGAATTGTAGATGTTTTCGAGCAGCATTCCCAACAGGTGCTGAATGCGCAAAATGTCGAGCGAGCTTATGACGAAAGAGAAGCAAGACCAGTCAATGAAGACCCAATCCCAGCCCCCAGCACAGAAGAGGTAGAAAGAGAAAGAGCCATCCAAAAGCTAAAAAATAACAAGTCCGGTCGGATGGCATACCTGCGGAACTCTTTAAATATGGAGGAGGTGTTTTGATGAACCGTATGCACCAGGTCATCACCAAAAAGTGGGAGGAAGAATGCATGCCCACTGAGTGGTCGATAACCTCCATATGTTTCATCTAAAAAAAAGGCATTTCTGTTTCATGAAAAAATACCGTGGCATATACCTGCTTAATGTTGCATACTTAGGCAGATCCTGGAAAAGACCAACGAATAAGTTGAAACCCACCATCTTTTCATCGACTTTAAAGCTGCTTATGATACCATCCACCGCCAAGAGCTTATATAGTGATGTCTGAATTCGGGATCCCGAACAAACTGATCCAGCTGTGCCGCATGACGCACAGTCCAAGTCCACCAAGGTCCTAGGCTATGCGGACGATATAAGACATCATCGGTCGATCCGAGAGAGCTGTGCTTGAGGCCTTCACAGCGATTGAAGAACACGCAAAACTTGTTGGTCTTGAAGTGAATGAGGACAAAACAAAGTACATGCTATCAACAAACAAGGCAACATCTGCCCACCGCCTAGGACAAAACGTCACTGTTGGTAGCAGCAATTTCGAGGTAGTTAAGGAGCTCACCTAGCTTGGAACAAACATCAACCCCACAAACTACACCTTAGTGGAGATCCGATGAAGAATTACCCTAGTGAACCAGTACTGCTTCGGTTTGGCCAAACAACTGGGTTCAAAACCCTTCACTCGAAAGACAAAGTGTCTGCTATATAAAACTTTGATTTTACGAGTCCTACTCTACGGCGCGCGGCGGCGCGAATTAAAACACTTGTTTCTTACTTTTAAAATTAAACAATATTTATTTGGAACTATGTCCTTTATTATTGAAATACTTTTTACTAATTCTAAAAGGAGCTTAAGGCTACTATGTAGTTACAATAAGACTATTGATAAATTCATCATACAGTCGTATTTATATACTTTTCTTATCTATCTACAAGGAGACCCAAGCGTACAATCGTCTTGCTTGATAATGAAGAAGAGATAATATTCCAACATTGTATACAAACGATATTATCTCTTTTACATATGTTATCATTGTAGCGTTGTGTGCAAGACTGTACTAGAGACTAAAGATATCATTGAATACAAATAATGTTATCTTTTTTCTCAATATGTTTTGCTATGGATACTTAACTCCCCCCCTTGTTAAACGAAATCGTCCCGATTTTTCGACGCTATTTTTAACATTTCTCTTTCATAAGTTTTGTTATATGCGTCAATCTTTTTTTGTTTTTGACGATCTGTTATACATTGTATAGTTTTTATCATTACGTACGTAAATGCTAGAATAACAATCAGTGTTACAATTGTGTATATAGTTGATAATATCGGTTTTTCTTCAAAAGGAATAATTAGTTTTTTTAAAGTATCTATGTTATCGAATTTGTACATTGTATCTTCTTTAATTATTTGGTCGATGTAAGACTCTGAATTATGATTTCTTAATATAACTTCTTTAATTTGCTTATGCATGTTTTTGTATATTTTATCGTCTAGATTTATAGTATTTTCATAAGTAACTAAGTTTATACCATTAATTGTTTGATTATTTAACTTATGCTTACCGCTTAATAACATAACGTCGGATTCAATTTCTAAGTCGTAATCGTATTCTTGTTTAATGTTGCATTTTGAAGTTATATTCTTTAAAAGTGGAATAAGACAATTTTCTTCTTCAAAGTTAATTTCACAAATGTTTTTACTTAGATGATTTTGACAATTTCTTGTTCTTAAATAAGTTTGGTTACATAAGGCAATTGTTTTATCTGTAATGATTTTTCCATGTTTTGAATTTAAAGGTGTTACTTTATACAATTTACATGATTTAATTAGAACTGGATATTTATATATTGTGATGAAGAATTCATCAGTTCTAGCTAATAATATTTTAGAGTACTCAAGTATATTTATTATGGGTACTTGAATTATTTCATGTTGAATAATATTTTTAATGTCATCTAAGTCTAGGCTTTCTGATAAATATTCATTATTTTTTGCTGCATTAATTGTTCTGGTCAATAATAATAATTGTTCGTACACTTGTTCTATTACTAAATGTTCTTTAAGGCTCTGACCTTCGAATTGTTGCAAAATTTGTTCAAATCTAGAATTTATAGTTTTTTGTTTATTATTGTTTTCTATGAGATTATTTATACTCGTTTCTATGTTAACTAAGTCATAATGGTCAGGATTACCAAACACATATTTGAAAGCTGTTCCTAAAAAGTTAATTGATCTAGTATGCCTAGTATGTTCTTGTAATTGGTCTGCTAAATTCTTAATTTTACTTAACCAAATTTTTTCTTCTTGTGTAGGTTGATATTTACTAGTTACGATATTTACGTAAGGTTGAAATATCGAAGTCAGGTTGGTGGCATGTAACAAATAAGTTTGTTCTTTGAATAAATACACGTCATCTGTTTGCGTAAGTATAAACTTCTTGTTTAGTAACTCAGTTATTTGAACGTTTCCTTGCCCTTCTTGACTCTGTACAATTCCTAGTAATGTTAGGAATATTAATATTTTCGTCATCTGAAAAATGATAATTCTTTATGTTATCCTTGTGAATTTTTATTCCTTCTTTAGAGATTACAGTGTCTCCTTTATCTTCTTCTACTATTCTTGTTATGTATCTGGCGTTAGATTTCTTTCTAAGACCTGTGATTCTTACCATTATCTTATCTCCTTTTTTATACTCTCTGTGTCGAGTTCCTTTATTTAGACGTTCGATTACTTTTTTGGATGCTGAGTTTAGTTTATTTATTATAATTTCACTATTGCTATATTTATTTTGATTAAAGAAAATGTCTCTAGGTTTCAAACCGGTAACTGAGTGTATAGAATTATTTAATTCACGCACTGTTCTAAATATTTCTTCGATAAGTCTTGTTTTATTCTGAATTGTGAATATTCTAGACAGTTCAGTTATTGTACCGTTTACACGTTCTACCTGACCGTTCGCTGTCGATCTGTATACTGGAGTTTCTACTTTAGTTATGTTGTATTTCAAACACATTTGGTTCACCATTTCTGTTTTGAATCCCTTCTCGTTATCTGTCATGAGTCGTTCACATTTTGGGAAATAATTAGATAAGACCTCTTCCATAACGTCGTACAGTCTGTTTCGAGTTTCGATTTCCCGAAGGATTGTATATTTAGAATACTTATCTACTGTTACAAGGAAAGTATACTTGTCGTTGAAGTATATGTCCATATGAATGTGTGTTCCCACATGTGTTGGTATTTCTGAATTATTCAGAGGTTCTCTGATAGGTTTTCTTTCATATTTTCCAAATAGACATGCTATGCATTTTTTGTTGAAACTCTTTGCTTGTTTATTTAGATCGGGCCAGTAATATTTCTCTGAGATTTCTTGTATATTGTTACGTAACCCTCGGTGTGCTCTTTCGTGAGTTACCCTTACAAGTTTTAGTTGTTCCTCCAAATTTGTCACGTCTTGAAGTTTTCTTGGTGTGAATATAAATCTTACTAGTGGGAATTCCTTTTTTATGTTTTCACCATATTTGTATATGTTTTCAAATTTCGTATGCAAAGCTACAATCTTTTGGGGTTGTATAACTTCTTTCATCTGCCTTAGTAAAGAGTCTTTGTCCTTAAACTTTATTATGAGTCTTATTTGTTACTAAAATAGATTTGTGTTTCGATATTATTTGTTATATCTTCAATAAGTTCGAACTGTGCAGCGTATGCATTAAAAGGCTGATTCACAGTTTTTATTATATCATTAGAAGAACTTTCAGCTGAATGTGCTGTTTCTATGGTAGAAGTATTTATGCGTTGACGTGATAATGCGTCAGCTACAAGATTTAGGTTTCCTGGTTTATAAACTAATTTTGCTCCAAAGTCTTCAATGATTCCCTTCCAACGTTTCAGCTTTGTGTTGGGATTTTTTTCTGATACAGAATATATAAGGCTCTGGTGATCGGTATATATGGTTAAGTCTGCTATACCATATATGTAGTTTCTGAGTTTTTGTAAGGACCATATGATCGCTAATAGCTCTTTCTCGTTTGTGCTATAGTTCTCTTCTGTCTTACTCAGTGTTCTTGACAAGAAGTGTATAGGTTGCTTATTCTGACTTAGTACGGCTCCAATAGCTATGTTGGATGCATCAGTAGTAAGCTCGAATGGTTTACTATAATCCGGTTGAAAAAGTTCGACTTGTTCTTTCAAATAATTTTTTAAAATTCTAATCGCTTCTAATGCTGAATCATTCAGATTTAACTTAATATTTTTACTTTGTTTTTTGTTTACTTTACCGTTATCTCCTCGTAAATATAATGTCAGGGGCTTGGCTATGCTTGCGTATCCTTTTATAAACTTACGATAGTAACCTGTAAGACCTAAAAATCCTCTCAAATCCTTTACCGTTTGTGGGACTGGAAAATTTTCTATAGCTGCTATTTTCTCAGGGTTCGTAGTGATTCTACCATGTCTGATTATGTGACCTAAGTATTCTACTTCTTCTTGAAAAAACTTACTTTTCTCATCAGATATTTTTAATGTGGCTTTATTGAGTACGTCGAATACTTGACTTATGTGCTGTATATGTTCTTCCTCAGATGAAGAATATATCAATACGTCATCAATGTAAACGTGTACGAATTTACCTACAAAGTCTCTCAAAATGTCGTCCACGCATCTCTGAAATATGCTTGGTGCATTTTTGAGCCCGAAAGGCATTCGTTTAAAATGATATTTTGCGCCATTTATAGCAAAAGCTGTTTTTTCTTTATCATCTGCTTTGATTTTAATTTGGTGGAAACCTGACTCCAAATCTAACGTTGTAAAGTACTTGGCTTTACCTAAATTTTGAATTGTCATGTTGACATCCGGAATGGGGTATCTGTCTGTTACAGTGTGAGCGTTAAGTTTTTGGAAATCAACAACCATGCGCCGTTTTGGTTTTCCTTTTTCGTCCAAACCTTTTTTAGGTACTGTCCATATGGGACTGTTATAAGGACTATGGCTTTTTTCTATTATATCGTCATGTAAGAGTTTCTGTATTTCTTTGTTTACGAATTCGTTATCTGCTATGGGATATGGATATTGTTTAACATAAACCGGATTATCATTGGTCGTCCTAATGCTTGCTTCTATAGTATCTGTAAAGGGTAACGGTCCTATGCTGTTATTAATCTTCATCAGTCTATCTATGTCTGCTTTATAAATATTATTTTCCCCAATTATGTAATTAATTTTCTGAATAGATTCGACACTGCTTATGGTAGTTAGAGTCATATTACTGAAATTTATTTCCGCGTTTAGAACTTTAAGTCCTTCATATCCTAATATCATATCAAAAGACTGAATATCCTCTAATTCAAAAAATGTTATATTTTTCTTTAATATCCTAACTACTTTCTTTGTATCTACCATAGAATAACCATGCATTGTTTTTATTTTTATAGGTTTAATTTTAATTTTTTCGCTAGAATCGCATTTTCTATTAATGTAATTATGGGTTGCACCAGTATCAATAAGAATTTTATAAATTTTCTTAGAAATAGTACTAGTTAAATTTAAGCAGGGCAACCCGTCTACTAGTTTAAATGATCTATTCTTATGTTATTATTTACCATACATTCCGTTTCATCTGCTTCTGCATATGTATTGCTGACATCGTCTCTGCGTTGTTGTCGGGAGTTATTTACTCTCTGCTGCTTGAAGTTCTGCTGATAAGATCGTTGCGGTCTGTTGTGTGTGTTGAAACTCCCGCTGTGTTCACGTTTCGCTGGTGGATTATATACATCGGGTTTGTATTGATTCCAATTTTGTCGCTGTGCATGTACAATTTGTCTCGAGTTTATCTCCATCGGCTGTGGTCCGTCATTTCTCTTGAAAGGGTTTAGGCGTGGTCCTTGATTGTGTTGCTGCATATTATCGTATTGCTTCTGGGGTTGATAATTCGTTGTTTGGCTCGAATAATTTGGTCTTCTTTCGTTTCTGCGTTCATGTGGCATATTTTTGTGGTGCTTATCTTGAGTGAGATGTAAATGCCTGTGCACATTATCATGTTCTATTCTGCGAGCAATTGCGAATGCGTGTTCTAGATCATTTATTGTAGCTGAATATAATGATCCTCTTGTAAAGTTGTCACTCATACCATCAATGAATATACGAACTGCGTCGTCGTTAGCATTTTTAATTAGTCTGTCGATTATATTCGGCGGATCACCTGACATAGTGATTTTTGATATTATTAAATTGAGATTTTTATTTATCTCGTCGTGGTATTCAGACAGTGTGCTTCTTTTTTGCGTGATGGCTTTCATCATGTCTTGTAGCACGTATAGAGGTTCTTGATTAGAGTACGTATAATCTAATCTGTTACGTATCGCCTCAAAATTAAAAATTGTGTTATAATTAGTTAACACATTCGCGGCTGCACCCTGTATTTTACTTTTCACTATAGTCAATGCTGCTGCGTACTTGTGTGTTTTGAAGTTTTTAATGCTGTCCATTAATCTGGATGCTTCTTCGCGCCACGACCGATAATTTGATTGATCGCCGTTGAAAATAGGTAGGCTTTTAAATGCGTCTAACTGTATTTCACTACCATCTGTATATGTGGTTCTTATTTCCTCTAGCACAGGTATGTTTGGTACTATGCCTAATCCAGATTTTACTTCATTTAGTTTTGTTTCTAAATTAGTGTTTATTTGATTTTGGTTAGTTATTATTGCTGCTAACCTTGCATTCTCTGTGCGTGTGTGCTCTAGGGTTTGTGTTACTGTGTTGCACCTGGTTTCTAAAGCTTCTAATCTTGCCATTAATACTGCGAGTTGTTCCATTTTGAACTCGTGTCTGTTGTCGTCGAATTTGTGTGTTTTTTTTCTCCACATATACACTTTCACTGAATTGCTTTGCTGCTTCGTACGAAGAAGCTATATTTGTACCTGCTATGCTAGGTAATTCTTGTAACCGGTAACGCGAGTGTTCTGTTTATACTAGATTTCACTACTTGTTCCCGAGGTCCGCTCGATTGAAGTTAAAAAGTATATTTAACCTCCTGGCAGGATCGCCAATTAAAACACTTGTTTCTTACTTTTAAAATTAAACAATATTTATTTGGAACTATGTCCTTTATTATTGAAATACTTTTTACTAATTCTAAAAGGAGCTTAAGGCTACTATGTAGTTACAATAAGACTATTGATAAATTCATCATACAGTCGTATTTATATACTTTTCTTATCTATCTACAAGGAGACCCAAGCGTACAATCGTCTTGCTTGATAATGAAAAAGAGATAATATTCCAACATTGTATACAAACGATATTATCTCTTTTACATATGTTATCATTGTAGCGTTGTGTGCAAGACTGTACTAGAGACTAAAGATATCATTGAATACAAATAATGTTATCTTTTTTCTCAATATGTTTTGCTATGGATACTTAACTCGCGCCGCATGCTGGACAATAAGTAAAAAAGAGGAATCGATACTGGGCACTTTCGAAAGAAAAATTCTTCGACGGATTTTAGGTCCCGTATGCGACGATGGCGAATGGAGAAGAAGGTTTAACCGAGAACTGTATGAGCTGTATCAAGTTGTGGATGTAGTCCAGAAGGCCAAGAAAAGACGACTACATTGGTTCCGCCAAATCGAGCGAATGGACGACAACGCTCCAGACAAGGAAGTCTTCTCATCCCAGCCCCCAGGTTCGAGACGACAAGGAGGACCGAACATACGGTACAAGGACCAAGTGACTGCGGATGCGGATGCCAGAGCGCTTGGTTTCAGTGACTGGTGAGTGTATGCGAGGGACCTTTCACGATGGAAGGCTGCAATATCTCAGGCTGAGATCCTTCATGGATTGTGAGCCGGATAAGTAAGTAAGTCTTCTAACTCCAATGGAACGGGTTATGAATATGTATGTGTCATTCTTCAGACGGTTGTCAAAACAGAAGAGTTCTGCTCTTCTCAGAAATATTTCATCTGCCAAACTCAATCCAATGGAATGGTTCCAGAAGACTTCTGGACTCTTTCGAATGATTCTGGACTTCCAATAGAAAACGACATATTTATGTAAGCTAGACACAATTTCTCACAATTTTTATAAAACGTCAACAAAATTCAATGTTTTTTTTTCATTATGACAGAACTCACAAAGAAAAAGGAAAGATTTTTCTACTTCAAAACTGACAGAACTTACAAAAGAAGCCCAGAAGAATGGGAGTAATGAGTTTTCGAGAGTTTTAGTGAGTAAAAAAACAGACCTTATTTTAGTTTTTGAATATAGTCCAGACTAAAGAATTATTAATCGCTTCAGTTAAATTTATCAAAGTAATGAATGTCACTGTGATAACCTTAATAACCTTCTCTTGGAATCGTTCAAAAAGAAAAATAGAGGTCCTGAGAAAGAATATTGATTTATCAAAGTGGGCATTAGATTAAACAAGTTTGCTTTAGATTAAGCTTATCTATGACCCAATGATGCTTTCTTCTTAATTTTTATTTGTGTTGCATCTGTTTTTCAAAAAAGGTATAAAAGAAGCATCAATTCGGAAGTTGACTTCATTTCTATCGTAGAAATTGTTAAAATGAAGCTCTATACTGTGCTATTTTTAGTTTGTGTCTTCACATTGGTAAGATTTGTTTTGTTTAAACTTTGCTCAAAGCTGAAACAAAACTTAAAACCACAATTTTCACCCATAGGTATCAAGTGGAAAAAATGACGCTTATAGTAAAATTTGCCGCGACCAACTCAACATTTTGGATGCTGACTACAATGTGAAGAAAGGGATAGTGGATAGCCATCCATTAGGACACTGCTACTTGAAATGCCTTAGTAAACACCTTGACAAAGTAGAAGGAAGTGATGTTGATATTGAAAAAATGTACCAATCCATTCAAGACGATTATTCAAAGAACCCTAATGCGATATTGCAACTTAGTAACCAAATAGCTGAACTGGAAAAGTGTCCTAATGGAGGAGGACAAGATGATCTTAAATTGAATACTGTTACGGCTTTTCTTTTAGTCATGAGATTTTAAATTGTGAGCCTTAATAATAATAAATAAATAATAATAATTAAAAATAAATAAATAATAGTGGAATAAACTTATTTGTTATTTAACACTTTCTTAACAAAAAAAAAAGTGAGACGTTATCTCTAGAACAGCGAAGGACTTAGTGACTTACCCTTACTCTCATCAAAAAATTTCTGACTGCGTATGAAGAATTGAGGAGACCTACAATTTAACGTCAATTCCGAACGGCAAAGTTGAGAAGGGCATTTTTCATGACAGATTGATACACATTGAAGTGTTGTCAGTTCTGTGCAAGAGGAAGTACTCGTTACATATGCAATAAAAACTTTATGATAGGCACGTGTATGATAAGAACCGGTACGATCAAGCATACTACGCCACGGGGCACTACGACCTTCACATTCTTAAACCGAATTTGAAGGCCAAATATATATTTAGACTCTGATATCATTAGCTTACTTCGGAGAAGCATAGCACTTGGGCACGTACCAAGTCTGTGTAGAAGGACCAACACATCCAATGTCTTTTATGCCTATTAACAACTTTGGAGAAATAAGATAGGATCAGAAGTTTTATAGTAAATATGTCTTAAAACCATCGCAAACACGCTTACAGGAAGCGTGAAATAACAAACACTATCCAAAAAGCTCTAGATTCAAAAGGCTTTGTGTACCTTTCTCGACATTGAGGGGGCTTTCGACAACACCTCTCATGATGCTGTATCATCAATCATCACAACTAGAGCTTGCCCTCAGGGAGGAGTTCTATAACTCTATTGTGGAGTCTCGTTGTTGATGAATGTACTTGCAAGTCTCACGTCCCAGGGTGTTACAGTCGACTCCGCTTAACTGAAACACCATTTTTGCAGACAATTTGTTTCAGTTAAGCGGAGTTTTCAGTTAACCGAACTTCGGATAACTGAAACTTTTTTCAAATAAGCGGAGTTTTTTTCAAAATTAAATACTGCCATTTATGTTGTTTGAACAAAAAAAAAATACTGCCATGTTAAAAAAAAAATTTATTAAAAACAAACAAAAGATAAAGTAAGTAACTTAGAGCCATTCTCTTCACTATTGCTAAACTTGTAGGAAGCCTTCAAGTTGGGCAATTCTAGAGTTAAGAAAAACTTGAGCGTTAAGGGAAAAGCTGAAAATCGTTTTTCTTCACTTCTGTAAACCTCAACTCGAGAGTTGAAATTCAAAAGTTGGGTTCTCTCATTTTTTTAAATTTCCCTGGAATATTTTGGAGTTTGTTTTAACTTAAGATTTGAATTTATGTCAAATACCAAATGCTGCAGGTTCAAGCCCCAGCTATGGCAGCATTCTTTTTCTACGAAAATCGCCAGCTCATCTGGGGCTACCTGTGCGATAACATGAGACGATATAACATCTATGTCTCCTCCTCTAAGCCACGTAGGTTTCTGTTATGTGTTTTCCTTCTATGTATCTACCTGTCTCTTTCTGTTGTATTAATGTCTTGTTCTGTCCCAGCCGATGGTCTCAGTCACCAGTGCTGCTATGTGTCTGTAGTTCGTCACATTCATATGCGAAGTACTGTAAATTCAATGTTCAATGTTCAATAAAATTTTTACATACCGTGGGAAATTGTCAATTTGTAAACGTCCTTAGCTACGTGCAAAAACTTATCAGTCCGCACACTTTTTTCAATTGAAACGGTTCGGTCTGAATTCCATTTTCTGTAAATTCATTCTCAACCAAAACTTGCCAGCATTCGACCAATCTGTCCCGCATAATCTTAAAAGGCCAGAAAAGAACTAAACGATGTCGAAATAAGCATACCCGAAGGCATTGCTTCTCTTCGAGAATGTATCGAAAACAACCTTACCCGAAAGTAAAGACCGACGCGACGACGATCAATAATTGAAATTATTTCTGCTTGAAAAGGCCAAACAAAAGATCCACTATTTCTAACCCTTCAGAAACCTCTCGCCAGACTTATTCCTCAATATACAGATTGTCATGGCCGAAAAAAAAGTTGCCAAAAGTGAGACGAAAACTGGCTAGTGGCAAATGGTACTAGTTTTCTCGAAATATTCAAACAATTATTTTAACACATATGAACATTTTGAATTGAGAGAAAACTCTCAAGTTTGTCTTTCAAATCTACTGTTTTTGGAAGTTGAGAAAATCAAAAGTTGAATTACTTGAGAGTTGAGAATCAAAAATTGAAATTGTCAAATGTGATTAAGGAAAACCAAAATCACAAGTTTAGAATAAAAATCCTCAAGTTCAACTTCCTCAACAGCTCATGTTAAGTTAAAAAATCAAAAATTATTTAAGAAAAAAATAAATCAATTGTTGTGTGTTTGCTGTTATGCAAATTATAAAAAAACAGTTTGTACTATTGTATCGGAAACTTGGGAGTTTTTAGCAAAGGCTTTGAGGGCTCTATAATCTATATTTCATCAGAGCAGTTTTCAACAAACAAACGACTGACACATTACATCACATCATTGCAGTGTAAATTATAATAGGTAATCGCACAGTCAGATATTCTGTTCTTCCATTGCAACGTAGATTTCAAAGTAACTTACGTAGATGACGCTAGTGTAATCCATGCGTGTACCTTAATTTTGACATAAAAACACCACATACATCACACTTTTGCAATAAAAATAAATTAAATTAGATGTTGCGTTCTTTTTTAAACAATAGTCAACAATTATGGCTTCGTTCAACTGTTTAACTTATGCGGAGGTGAATGTGTGAGAAATGTTGATTTAAGGCCAACAATTTTGTTTCAGTTATACGGAGTTTGCAACTAAGCGGAGTTCAAATAAGCGAAGGAGTTTTGGTGGAAAATGTTCAAAATGGCTCGGTTGTAAATTTTTTGTTTCAGATACAGATAACCGAAGTTTTCAGTTAAACGGAGTTCAGTTAAGCGGAGTTGACTGTATAGATATCTCGGTTTTGCTGATGATATTGTATAATATCTGTTGGGAAGTTTGAAGAAACGCTTGCGATTTAATTCAAAGAGGTTTAACCATTACCAGGCAATGATGTCTATCAGTAGGCCTTAAAATCAACCCTACTAAGACAGAAATTGTACCATCTACCAAAAAAGACTTCTACCACTAGTGAAAAAATAAAATTAGCTTCCTACATAAAACTTTGGAGAAATAATATAAGATCAGAAGTTTTATAGTAAATATGTAAATACAGAAAAGGCAGTCAAATACCTATGAATAAACACATCGAAATTCCCGTCGGCAAAACCACTAAAGCCGTCATGATATGACAAAGACTATCAAGCAATTCATGAGACTGGAAGCCAAATAAAATAAGATGGATGTATACCATGATGGTAAGACCCATAATTACGTATGGTGCTATTGCCATAATACCATATTGGTATAAAAGAATCGAACTTGTTATAGCTAGGAAATCACTAGAAAAAGGACAAAGGTTCGCGTGCATTTGCATCACAGGAGCTTGCCCTACAGCAGCAATGGAGGTACTTCTACATTTGACTCCACTCAGTATTATTATTGAAAACACTGCTAAAGGAGTCATTCTAAAATTTTCCAAGGCAGGAACTGGACTGGAAAATGCATAGGCAACAGAGATAGAGAGAGAGAGACCTTCTGTCCAAATTCACAGCAGGTAACTTCCTTGATATTTCGAGAGATGGTATGGTCACAAACTATATAACTTTGTGAAAAATTTTAAAAACAATTAGGTAAGTAGTAAAAAGGTGAAAGTAATCAAATGGTACACAGACGGGTCATCTCCGAGTATCGTTCAAACAGAGGTCAATGCAATTAGCAAATGTGTAGAACTCAATCTCGAAATGAATCACCGTAACAATATTGCCATTATGTCAGATAGTCAGGCAGCCCTTAAAGCGTTGAACTCCTATATAAGTTTAAGTCAAAGCTCGTTAGGGAGTGCATAGCCAGATTAAATGACCTAGCAGGAACAACAGAGTATAGCTTAATCGGGTACCTGGACATGTAGGTGTTCAGGAAAATGAGGAGGTAGATATACTGACAAAGACAGGTGTGACATCTCTGCTATTAGGACCGGAACCCCTTTACTGCGGTATAGGAGAAAACATTACAAGTAAAATTGAGACAGAAGAGGAAACCAGGAGAAGAAAAAACTGGACACAACTGCCCGGACTGAGACGGGCGAAGATTGTTCTGGGTGACTACACAGAAAAGCATTTTTCGACCTGCATCAGTCTAAAAAAAAAATAGAGTGGCGCGACTGCTCTTGAAGAGCCGAAGCCTATGTGGCTTACTGTCATCAACAATAATTCTCTGAGTGCGTGTGAAGAATTGAGGGGCACTTTTTTATGACAGATTGATACTCTTGGAAGTTTTGTCAGTTCTTCGCAAGAGGCAGTGCCCGTGAAAGATGAAATAAGAACTAAAGACACTAGTAGGACTCGAACCCACGACGTTCTGCTTTGCAGCCAACATACCTAAGCACTAAGCGACACCGACGGACACTACACCTGCATCAGTCTAAGCAGGAATAAACTCAGGATTATTACTGCTTTTCTCTCGGGTAATTGTAAATTAAAAAGGCACCTTAGCATCCTCTAACTAATCGGAAGTCCAACATGCAGATTCTGCAACGAAGCAGATGAAACATCGGACCATATTCTAGTTATCCACCAAAGGTTAACACATCTAGGTCATCACCAGATTGAGGAGAGAGATCTTCCATCTGTATGAGTACTCCAAATTCTAAAATTCCTTAGGGATGTTACGTAAGAGGAGCAGCTGTAATTTGAGGTACTAACTCATCAGCTTGAGGTCGCCAGTGTAGGTACTTTAACCCCTAACTTAATTCATTCATTCATAGCCTCTGATATAAAAAATTTATCAAAGTGCTCGAATCGATGATAACATCGCCTTCTATGCTTTTAGTCTATCGCTATAAGTCTCTTGGATCTCCGAACTGCAATTGTATTAAATTGGATGTTGTCTTGGTAAGCAGCAGCCCAATTTAATATTAGGCATAAGATGTTGATAACCCAATGTTAATCTGATAGCATTATATTTTGTGTTGTTTAAAAATTTTGCGTTTGTATTGCTTATTTTATTTTTAACCGTTATCTGAACCAATACAGTGTTTGAATTCAACAGTTCACCAGTCGAGCTTCAAAAACAATCAATATAGTGAATCTTTCACTCATCAACTAAGCTCGCATTGCAATTTAATTTAATTTTCAAAATGAAGCGGTTTCTCGTATTATTTATAATGCTTATTGCTACGGTAACATGTCCTTTATAAATTATAATTTTCTGTAACAATCTATATTTTTCAATGTGTAAAGGTATCATCGTCCGAATTGGAAACATCAAGATATAAGAGTGAAGAACCTCACTTTGTTTAACAATATAAACGTGAATGCAGTGTGGAACTATCAGTTCCAGAATCTCAAAAGCAAAACTACAGAAGTGTTCATGCGAGTGGTCCTTTAAAGGAATGTTTTGTTCAATGTGTAATGTCGAAATGGGGGCTTTACAACAAGGAAAAGGGATATGACGTGCAGGCTGTGTTCAAAATGATCCCTCAATTCAAACCCTGGCCTGTAACGAGCGACGATGTACTTCTTGCTAAAATAAAAAAATGTGCGAAGGAAGCGCAGGAAGTTGATCAGACGGAAAACGGATGTGAACGTGGTTATATCGGTGCTATGTGCTTAGTGAAGAGTTTTTTTTAAAATAAAATAAGTATTATTAACATTTTGTTTGTTTTGTTTATTTATCTGTAATGGCTGAATCACAAACACACTTTAGGCTGGTCTTCGCCTGACGTTTACGAATTCAGTCATTGGAATTCGGTGCATGCTATCACAATGAATGTTACGTTACGTAACTTCTAACGGAAGCTCTAGTTTAAATATGCTGAACCTTTGTTTTGTCTGACAGCTCAACAGGTGTAAAAAAAAGTCAGCAATAAAAATTCATTTGGTTTTGGAGGGATAATTATGATGGATGGAGAAATGTCATTCAAAGCAAACTCAAAGCAGGCGCATCGCAGACGAAGACGTGTTTGTGTTTCAGCCATAAGAATCTTCAAACCTTGTCGGTGTAACGAAACAGTAGTATTGCTTAACCACTTTCAAAGACGCCAGAATCTTTAAGATAAATTTATCCTTATGGCGTCACTGGTATTAACAAACACCTCTATATCAGTTGCTCAAACATATTTGAAACTAGATCTACAACGTGCGAGTTTTTCTTTTGGAGTTGTTAAAGGACCTAGCCTTCTAGCTTTGAGACTCTAAGGACCAGTTGCTCAATCGAATCATAAATTTAAGTTCTACATAAAGTTCTACTCTATAGTATGGGGATTTTATGTAGAACTTAAGAATTCCGGAACGTCTCATACAAAAATGAAAACTTTATGTAGCACTTAATGCCCATCAGTTCACCCTTGAGCCCAAATTTGGACGTACTGTCATGTACAGAGAATCGTTTTTTATCCTTACCAGTGCTGGGGGGCATTTTTTTCCGAAATCCCTTTAACCAGTCTCCAAATTCCCTTTTTTTTCCCACAGACCATTTCATTTTTCCCTTTTTACTTCCCACAGACTAAAAACTAAAAAAAAACGTGTGTTGCAAAACTTGCAAGTTGCCTTTGTTTTATCGTTTTTATTTTCCATAATCCAATGTTAAAAATTCTAGAAAAAGTCAAAAAAGATGTTTGGAAGACTAGCAATTTTTCGCTACCTTTTTTTTGAGGAATATATTTCCTCTGCTTGAAGTTTCATCAATTTGTTGCATAAAATCTATGTAAAATGCAAAGATAATGTTTAAGTAAGAACTATGAAATAATTTCCATTTATTTACCTAGAATTGAAAATATGTACCTATATTAAATTATTTTTATTTAGAGAAATAAAATCCATCTTCTAATGAATATAAATTTGGGGCACAAAATGACAAAACTATCATCGAGATCGAACGTAAATATTAAAAAAAAAAAAAAGCAAACCGTTATAAGGTACAAGACTTTCTTTCTTTTTCTTTCCTTTAGTTTGCGTTCTTTATGGACAGCAGCTTGACTGTTTGCACTTAAATTAGTTTTATTATGATGGATGTTACATGTTCACACTTTTACTATCGAAACTAATTAGAACTTGGTGAAGATGTACTTTTTTTGGTTAAGGGCGAAATTCCCACAAAACCAGGCGGTTTTCCCTTTACCCCTTTTAGGGTCGAAATTCCCACAAAAAGGGATTTTTCCCACGATCCCCCAGCACTGATCCGTACTACGCGAATGTGGAACTCTCTTCCACACTCTGTCTTCCTCAGTCAGTGTAACGTTCAGAATTCAAAACCAATGTTAACCGACCCCTTTTACATTCTCTATCCTTTCCCTAATACTCGCACTGTGCTCTGGCATATAAAGGATAATGGAAGAAGCGCGTTGAATATAAAACAAAAATGTTGTCGAGATCAGAATTTAATGTTTTGTCTTTGAAGGTCCACATCCGGAAAGTAAGGTGAATCTTAATACAAGAAACACGAAAAGCTGAGGGTACCGTCATCAGCGAAACAGATGCGTGGATTGGATATGGAATGCAAATTTCAGACACGAGATCATTAATTAAAAAAAGAAAGAGTGTCAGAGACAATATGAAGCCCTGGGGTACACCAGCGATTAAGAGAGCCGGATCCCAAACTCTGTCAATTATTTAGCTACTCCAAAATATTTTCTTAAACAAATTTCAACGTATGATGATCAAGCTAAAAGTGGCGGTAACAAGTAAATGAAAAACTGTGCAATCTTGAGAAGTGCAAGTTTTAAGAGCAAAGTAAAAGAACTATATCTCTTAACTTTACTTACTTAGTTATGGTGACGCTACAGTCCAGGTCGGACCAGGGCCTAACCCAACAAACAACTCCAGCCAGCTCGGTCCCTAGCTAGCTGTCTCCCGTTTCGCATGCCTTATAGCTTCAGGTCCTCTACCACCTGTGTGCTCCGCCTGAGTCGCGGTTTTCCTCTTCTGCAACGTCCCTCCGGGTTAGATTCGAAGACTCTACGAGCCGGAGCATTGTTTTCTATTCGCTCTACTAACCCAACCATCTAAGTCGTTGGACCTTAACTTTTTTGGCTAGGTCAGTGACGCTGTATAGCTCGTACAGTTTTTGGTTGAATCTCCGTCTCCATACTCCATTTATGCAGACAGGAACAAAAATTACTCGAAGAATTTTTCTCTCAAAGCAGCCCAAAGCGTTTTCATCGGATGTTGTCATGGTCCATGTCTCTGCACCATACATGAGGACTGGGATGATGAGGGTTTTGTAGAGTGTCAGGCCTCCGTATCAAGACCCACAAACGCTCCATTGACATCACGCTGTGTTATTCCAATTATGTAAATGTCGTCAGCGTATGCTAGTACCTGGACGGACTTTTGAAAGATTGTGCCTCTGGTCTTGACGTTTTGGAGCATTGCACAATCTTTTCAAGAATGATGTTGAAGAAATCGCATGACAACGCATCGCCTTGTCTAAAACCTTTTTTGACATCAAAAGCGTCCGTTAGGTTTTTTCCGACCATGATGGAACAGCGTGAGTTTTCCATTATCATCTTACACAGACGGACGAGTTTTTCTGGGATGCAAAAACTAGACATTGCTCTATATAATTGGTCTCTATAGACCATACGCGGCCTTGAAATCAATGAAGAGGTGGTAGGTATCGGTTTGAAGTTCCTGGGTCTTCTCCACGATCTGCCATGCCGTAGGGTGAATATTTGATCAATGGTGGACTTTCCGGGTCTGAAGCCATGCTGATTAAGACCAATCAGATTGTTGACGAAGGCCTTCAAACGTTCACACAGCACGGCAGACAAGATCTTATAGGCAATGTTAAGGGGACTTATACCTCTGTAGTTGGTGCAGTTCAAGGGATCTCCTTTCTTGAGGATCGGTCATACGATGCTGAGGTTCCATTCATCGAGCATGCTTTCCTCCGACCAAATTTTGCAGATGAGCTGGTGCATGCTCCTAACCAAATCATCTCCAGCTGCTTTGTATAGTTCGGCGGCTAGCCCGTCTGCTCCATTGGCTTTGTTCGACTTAAGTTTAGATATCGCTATCTTCACTTCGTAAATGTCGGGTGCGGGTGGAATTTTTGGCCTTCTGCACACAAATTGAATGGTTCTGCATTGCTGGCGGAGTTATGCTCGTCATCGCCTTTATACAGATTGGAAAAGTGGTCTTTCCATATCCTCAGAACTGATTGTGGTTCCACTACGATGTTCCCATGATGGTCTCTACAGGCTTCGGTTCGTGGTGTATAAGCCCTGGATAGGTTTCTTTCACCTTTTTGTAAAACTTTCGAACCTCGTTCCTGTTGTGATATCCCTCTATCTCCTCGATCGCGCGCTTCTCATGCTCCCTTTTTTTCTTTCTGAGAAGTTTATGCTCCTCTCTCCTTTTTTGCTCGTAGAGCTCACGAGCTGCTCGTGTCCTTCTTTGCAGCGCCGCTCTGTATGCCTCTTGTTTAGCTGCATGTGCTCGCCAGCCCTCATCGTCAAACCAGGGGTTTCGTTGTTGTGTCCGTGTAAACCCTAGCACTTCAGAGGCGGCATCTCTGATGGCTGCTTGGCAGTGTTGCCACTGGTTCTCTATATTTTGTGCTGGCAGCAAAGGACTTCTGGGGAGATTTTCGGAGACACGATCGGAAAAGGATCTAGCAATCTCTTGCGATTGTAGCCGTTTGACGGAAAAAAATATGACTATTCCCACTCCAGCTAAGAAAATTTTAATGAAACGAATTCATTATATAAATCAATACACATCGATTTCATCGTTATATTTTAACTTTATTGAATTATAACTCACATTGTGTTTGCGTTAGAAAATCCTTAAAGGAGCAACAAAAATACTCTCAACAAGGATTTCTTTCCACTGTGAGAGGTACGCATTATGAATACCTGGTAATGACCCTCAATGTTTTTGATAAGTATGGCTAGTACAGAAGTGACGTGGACTAGACATAGAAACTTTAGTACGACTGCTATCTCAGTCTGTGTTTATAGTGTACGGCTACTATCTCAGTCTGATTTTCCGTCGCACTTAGATTGTATTCATTTGTTATTCTTACAACGTCGTTTCCGGACATTAAAGTGCTTGACGAAAGAACTTCAACTTCATTATCAAAAAACTAAAGATTCCAAAACACTTTGGCTTTGACGGCAGGACGCTCATGATGCGCTTGGTCTACAATGTATCAGTCAACACTGATCGATTCTGTATAAAATTATGAACTTTTTGACACCACGATTGGGTAGGCGATAATTAATTTTTTTTCTCTTTTAGAATGGAAAACAATCAACAATCCCAAATAATATAACTTTCCACATTGTTTAAAAAAATAGTTACATAAATCATTTCATGGAGAGTTTCTTTTCCTAGATACATTTTCAATTATACACAAAGCTCCAGTATAAGCACGTTCACAACCATTTTCAGTTTGCTGAACTTCTTTCGCTTCTCTAACGCATTCGCCTATCCTTGTTAGCAATTCAGCTCGAGAATATCGGGTATGGAGACTACCTGCGATGTCAACAACTATTGCTTGTTCCTTGAAGCCATTCGCTTTGTCATAGAAGCCAATCTTCGTAAATATGCATTCAACATAACACTGTCCCAAGGGTGTTCTAATTTCTGGTGACGTTGGCCTGTTGTATTTAAACAATTCTGATTCTGGTATTTTGAGCTCAACCCCACATTTGTGCCTTATTTCATCCTCTTTCTTTGCATCAAGAGATCCTTGAACTGATGCCTGAAAGAGAAGCTTCCTTTGTAATTGAAGGCGAAAATTGTAACTTTAAATCCTTACCACAGTGGTCATCACAATAATTACAATTGAAAAATGGTATTTCATTTTGGAAAGAGAAAAAATAATTAATTTTTCAGGGAAGCAAGTTTAAAAGGTTCTCAAATGTTCGCAGTTATTTTCGTTCTGTGTTAGAACTTTTAGATGTTTTCGATTTTATTTCTTCTTAAAGTTTATTTTATCAATTAAGACACACGCCAGACTAAAGTGTAGAAGTGAGTCGCATGACATCGCTCAATCCCTGGTTAAAATTTTCTTCAAAAAGTTGGGTAAGAGCATTCTGAATGCGTTAAATTGGCAGTTTTGACTCTGAAAAGAAGAGAATTCGCTTCTGATTTTAAAACCAGAATACTTTTTTTAGTTTCCAGATTGTTAATTAAAAACGCCATAACTCAAAAATGAAAACAAGACAAATCCTTCTAAAAGTCTCTTTTGGAATGCAATTTGAACTCTAATGAAGATCGAGTTGGAAGTTTTGCTTAACTTTTTGTTGTAGCTATTTCCAAGCCAAAGCTGCCTTAGCCCCCGAGTTTTAATCAAGTTATTTAGTGGAAGTGTTTCAAAACAAACAAGATAACGTTCCAGGAATACTTGTACCTACTTAAAACAAAGACAAAAAAAACTGAAGGAAGCAAAAGGTTATCGAAACACAATTAAAACTTATTGTGTTAATGTTATGTAGGTGCAGTAATACAATATTGTTTTGACGCTGCGGTGACGCAACTATTCAGAGCACACATGCGAGATCTTCCCAAAGGTTTCAATCTGTAGCTTGAGTTTGTCATCAATGGAGGCTTACTATAAGAAACAAGTAATTTCGCGTACCTAGGGCATAGAGTTATGGCTGAAATACAGACACGCTTTAGCTTTGGCTTCGCCTAACGTTAACGAGTTCAGACATAGGATTTCAATGCATTCTATCACAATGACCTCACGTTTCGTACTTAATGTTACGTAATGTGACTCCAAGTGGATGCTCTAGTTCAAATATGCTGGACATTTGCTTTTTTTTTGCGGTAAAAAAAAATTCAGCAAAATTCAGACGAAGATGAAGCCTAAGCGCGTGTTTGTTTTTCAGCCATTATGTTTTCAAAAAGACAAGTGATCAATTTATTCTTCTTTTTACATCGAGTTAGAGTTGCATGAGCATGGATGGAACAGCTTAACTTATATATTTACATACATTGGTTGATACATAGAACATAAATCATACGACTGTACAGTAAAAGATAAAAAGAGAAACATTAACGTTAATGATCATTAGACTTTCGGAAATTACGATATTTGTGACAATAACACTGCGGTTGTATTACATAAAGCTACGAGTATAATATATTATTCGAATGCCTACAATTCGGCCAATCCTGACATAAAATCGACTCGATTTTCTTTTAATTATAAATAATAATTATTATTGCTTGGTACTTTTAACAAAAAATGATTACATCTATGACAATGATTATTCAAAAGCAGATAAATGAATGCAAAACGATTATGTGTTTTGGAAGAAATTGGAAATGAAACGAGGTTTGGTTTTCAATTGTTCAACACATATGGTTTCATATTTTCGGGGCTACATACACCATCATAACGAATTCGGGATATTTGTAGATTTTCAGGGTCTTTAATGCGGTATCTATCGTTAGGCAAAATTTCGGAAATGATATATGGACCCTTATATTTAGGCAACAGTTTTTTGTTAACGCCCGCTGTTGTTACAATATTTTTTATAACGACGTATTCGCCTACTTTATACTTATGTGGCTTTTTGTGTTTTTTATCAAATTCGATTTTGTTTACCTCTTGGCTTCTCTTAATTTGTAAATTAGCGTTTTCCCTTTCCTCCGTTATGTTCACGGGTTGCCCTTCGCAATGGTGAGTTTCGAGATAATCCCGGATTTTGTCGAAAGTCTCTCCTCTTTGAGCAGTACCAAATAACAACATACTTGGACTGGTTCCTATACTTCTGTTAACAGTGTTATTAACTGAAAATTCAATTTTTTGTAAATATTTTGACCATTCGCCAGGATCAACTTCTGTTTCTTTTGACAACATGGCTGTCAAAAGCCTATTAACCCTTTCCACTTGTCCATTTGACTGTGGGGAATGGGTTGCCACTTTAACGTGAACAATATCAAAATTTTTGCAAAACAAAGAAAATTCGTCAGAGGTGAAACAAGATCCTCTATCTGAAATAATTCTTTTTGGTCGACTGTAAGCTGAAAAATAGTTTTGCATACACTGTATTACCTCTTTGGAGCTGGTGGACTTCACAGGGTATAATTTCGTAAACTTAGTAAACGCATCGACGATGAGGAAAATGTGTTTTTTTAAGTTTCTTATGCCGGATGGAAGGGGGCCATAATGGTCAACATGCACCGTTTCAAAAGGTGTGTTACCTTTAGGAATGGGATGAAGTTCACCCTCTTTTTTCCAGAGGGAACCGAAAAATAAATACATTTTAGACATGACTTAATATATTTTTTGATTTTGTCCTTCATCGCCGGAAACCAATAAGTCTTTTTTAGGTGTTCAAATACCTTATCCGCACCCACATGACATAGAGCGTCATGATGAGTTTGGATGATTGTTTTTTCCATGTTTGTCGGCACATAAAATGCAACATGGTTCTTACATTTTCTATACACAAGCCCGTTTATTATTTCAAAGAATGGATGTTCACATTTTTCTAATGATTTTAGTAAGTGTTGTATTTCATTGTCATCGTTTTGTGCACAAGCCAAAGCATTTTCTAATGAATCAGGCTGGATGAGTAGTATGTTATGACATCTACTCAAAGCGTCGACATGATGCATTCTATCGGAATCACGATGTTCAACAACATAATCATACTCCTGGAGCTCCAAAGCCCATCTCGATATTCTAGGGTTTATCATTTTCTTGCTTAGGGTAAGTGACAATGATTTGCAATCAGTTATAATTTTGAAGTTAAGACCAATCAAATATGTGCGAAATCTTCTTAAGGCGTATATGATCGCGAGAGTTTCAAGCTCAAAAGAGTGATACCTTGATTCTGCGGATGTCGATCTTTTAGAAAAAAAGAAAATTGGATGGAATTTTCCATCTGTCTGCTTTTGCATCAACACTGCACCGAAGCCCAGGGCACTGGCATCGCAATGTAGCTCTGTTTGAGCGTGTGGCGAATAAATACACAGGACTGGTGCTTGAAGCAATTTAATTTTTAAAGACTCAAAAGTATCAAGCTCCTTTGGACCGAATTGAAATGTAACATTCTGTTTTAAAAGGTCATAAAGTGGCTTCGAGATTAAAGAGAAGTTTTGTATAAATTTTCTAAAATATGAGCACAAACCTAAAAATGAGTGAAGCTCTTTGATATTTCTTGGAATGGGAAAAAGTTGAACCGCCTTTAAACCATTCGAATTAGGTTTTATACCGTTTGAACTTACTTCATAACCGAGATAAGTAATATATTCCATCATAAAAAAACATTTGTCATATCTTAGCTTAAGCTTGTATTCTGAAACAAGTTTCGCAACATTTTCTAGTATGGCAAAATGTTCTTCTTTGGTTTCAGTAGCCACGAGCAAATCGTCGATGTAAATTAGTATTTTGCCTTCAGAAATTAGATTTTTAAAAATTGAATTAATGTA
Source organism: Sphaerophoria taeniata (assembly GCA_943590905.1). Classification (NCBI taxonomy): domain Eukaryota; kingdom Metazoa; phylum Arthropoda; class Insecta; order Diptera; family Syrphidae; genus Sphaerophoria; species Sphaerophoria taeniata. Next base: position 271,395,229 of record OX016540.1, read on the forward strand.
TCGTTGAAAAGTGGCTGGGGCGTTTTTGAGGCCAAAAGGCATGTACAAATATTCAAATTGCCCCAAAGGGGTAACAAATGATGTTAGTTTTATGGATTCATCTGCAACTTTCACATGGTGAAATCCGTTTTTCAAATCTAATAATGAAAAATAATTTTTGTTTTTGAGGCAATCCAAATGGTCTTCGATTAAAGGCAGCGGGTAATTGTCTCTTTGCGTCATGCGATTTAATTGCCTATAATCAATACATAGGCGAAAAGTTCCATCTTTTTTTTCGCTAACACTATTGGTGACGCAAAAGGAGAATTGCTTTCTTGAATTATTTTTCTTTCTAAAAGATCATCTAATATTTTCCTTAACTCGATTGTATGAGTGTAAGGTAACCGACGTGGTTACATTACACTGTGGTTCATTAATTTTATCTTCGTTCAAATTTTCATTACTCTTAAAACTATATTTTGAAATATGATTGAACTCACTTGTTGATTCTTTTTCAGTTATATCATTCGCAAAATTATTAATAATATTATTTTTTGTGTTGAAATAGCATAATTTAATTTGAGTTTCTCTTAAAAAATCTCTACCCAGAATGGCAGGATATGTCATAGTTTTATTTCTAACTACATGCAACATGCAACTTACTGAACTATCACTTACATTAATAAAACATTTAACTCTTCCAAGTATCGTCAACTTTGCTTGGTTTATTCCAAAATATTTAACGTTGTCATTATTCAACGGCTGGATCAGGAATGACGGTATGAACTGCTCTTGGATAAGACTTATAGGGCTGCCTGTGTCTACCAGAGTATTTGCTTGAAATTCAAAAAAAGCATTAGTTGAATTATTCAAAAAAGTGTACTTAACGTGAACTATAAAATCGTCGCTTAATGTTTTCGTAATTACTTCAGCTTCCATAAAGTTTTCGGGCTCTTCTATCAAATGAACGGCTGACCTTGAAGGTGGATTGTTTGAGATAAGCTTGACAGAGTTGCAAGCTGGTGCTAAATGACCATGTCGACCGCATTTAAAACAACTTCCTTTCTCACGTTTTGGTTTTGGGCAGTTGGTTGCAAAGTGTCCAGGCTCATTGCAATTAAAACATTTGTCTCTAACAAATTGTCTAGTGGTGGTCGCTGATGGTACTTGCGATGAGAATGCCGTTGACGTCGTCGTCGTTGTTGAATTGTCCGGGTTGTAGAACTTCATTTTTTGATATTTTTTCAGCATCATCTTTAAATCGTCCAAAGTCCTTGCTGTTAAAAGAAGCTGCTTGTTGCAGAAAGCATCTGGAATCCCTTTAATGATGTAATAGATAAGGTCCTCGTCTTCGACTTCAGCATGGAACGCGATTTCCTGCATTGCCAATGTGTATTGATGGATGGTCTCGTCTCGTCTCTTTTTCCGGCTTCTAAGAGCATCATGAACATCGGCAGAGGTGACTGCTCGGTGGAACTCTTGAAGAAGGCTAGACTTAAGCGCCAACCAAGTTGTACAGCGTGACGAACGAAGAAATAATTTCGCAGTTCCTTTGAGACATCGTCTTGCGAAGATAAATGCTTGTTGATCGTCCCATTGATGTAGTGTTTTAGCCTCTTCAAATGTTCGTACCCATTGTTTTATTGAAAAGTTATCGTCACCAGAGAATTGGGGAACAGAATCTTCGATGTCCTTATACGATATTGAACACGTGGCGGTAGCGCTGTCATTAATTTTACAAAGCGCTGCGAGTTGCTCCTTAAGTTTAGAAATTTCTCGTTGCTTTCTAATTTTTTCCTCAAGTGCTCTAATTTCAAGCTGAAGATCATCTTCCTCTTCGTTAGTACTTGCCTCTTCGTCTTCTTGTATATCAGGAAAATGATGGTCTAAATCTTCATCGCTCAACAATTCTAGGTATTCCAGGAGCCTAACTTTTAATGTGGCTTTAATACCATCAGTGCTGAGACCAAAAAGACTTAACTTAGCCTTTAAAGAAGCAACTGTTGCCTCTTGCACAAATTGTTCAGCACGCTCTCTTGACATAATAAATTAAATCAAAATTTCTTAAATTTCGAACAGCCGATCGTCCCTCGTCTCAACACAAAACATAAAGCATAAAACGTAAAAAAAATTAGAAACAAAACTAAGCTCAATCAGACTGTACAAAAAAAAATCGGTTCTTCGATTCCACTTCTGATTTATAGAATCTAAGGTAAAAACTTAAAGACGAGGTGATCGTTTTGAACAGCCAACAAAAAGTGATCAATTTATTCTTCTTTTTACATCGAGTTAGAGTTGCATGAGCATGGATGGAACAGCTTAACTTATATATTTACATACATTGGTTGATACATAGAACATAAATCATACGACTGTACAGTAAAAGATAAAAAGAGAAACATTAACGTGAATGATCATTAGACTTTCGGAAATTACGATATTTGTGACAATAACACTGCGGTTGTATTACATAAAGCTACGAGTATAATATATTATTCGAATGCCTACAAATAATAATTCATTATCATTATCAAAATATTCCATGTTTAATCTAAATTCAATTCTTCACACGCACTCAGAGAATTGTTGATGAGAGTAAGCAACTTAGGCCTTGGCTCTTCAAGAGCTGTCGCGCCACTCTATTTATTTATTTTTTTTAATCTAAATTTTAATATAGATTGAACTTTTGCATATTTATTTGCCCGGTGTTATCAAGATGAAATTTTTGACCATCTAGTTAGAAGCAGATATTGTAGAATGGTGGTTAAATGAAACGCACGTGATGAGAGTTACAGACAGAGTGAGTAGAATTTATTTGAAAGAAATAAAACCAAAGAGGAATTTCAAATACAATTACATGTATAAAAGCAAACACAAATACATGAATAAAGAGAATGTACTAAAGGTACACTCATGAATAAAACTAAAGTTAATGGTCTGGTTATATCAACCAACACTCCTCCTTAACCGGAGCATTATGGACGAATACCCATATCATGTCTGAATTGTGAAATCTCGATCAGAACAAAAACATAAAATGTAAAAAAAGAGCCAAGTTCTCTTATGTGCGAACAGCACTGTGTAAAAAGTTAGCCACCAAAAGTAATGAGATCTAAAAGAACGCCAAGTTCTTACATGTAAAAGTGTTATATTGAATATTTTAAATCATAGAAGATAATACAACAATATTAAAAGAAAATAGAAAATAGTTTGGATGAAAATTTACAAGTTCACTGTTCAAGTTTTAAAATGTTATTAATCACGCTTCAAAAGAAAACTTGCCAAGTGAACTTGTAAATTTTCATCCAAACTATTTTCTATTTTCTTTTAATATTGTTGTATTATCTTCTATGATTTAAAATATTCAATATAACACTTTTACATGTAAAAACTTGGCGTTCTTTTTACACAGTGCTTTTCGCACATAAGAGAACTTGGCTCTTTTTTTACATTTTATGTTTTTGTTCTGATTTCACATCTTTTTGCAAAGTTTTTTTTTCTTTATGAAAGCATGAACTTCGAAATAACTTAATAAGCTAGCAATTTGCAAACTAACAATATAATTTCTCTGCCAATTTATAAATAAATAATAGGTAGGTTAGGTTAGAGTGGCTGTCTAGATGTCACATTTAGATATCAAGTGTCCATTGTGAAACCACTAAGGAAAGTTACTCATGGAGTTTTATGAAGTTAAACAAACCAGAATTTTATATTTCAACCTATGACCATTTAAAGAAAGTTGGTGGCAGCCACGCCCCTGTAATGAAACTCCAATTTTGTACATATACCTATTTTCTCTTTTACTCAACCGAAAACCTATCAGAATTTCGAATTTAAACGTTTTGGAACATTTTAACAAAGTGGGCGGATACCACGCCCCTAAATAGAAATAGATTTTTTTTCTCATTTTTTTCATGTTATTGAACCAAAACCTTACAAGAATTCTAAATTTCAACATCCTACGACCGTTTTAATATAGTGGGCGGAAACCACGCCCCTAAATGAAACTAAAATATTTTACTTATATTTTTCCTTATATTCAACCAAAACCCTATTAGACTTCCGAATTTCAAGATCCTACGACCAGTTTTAGAAAGTGGGCGGATACCACGCCCCCTGAATGAGAAAATTGAAATTTTCGATTTTTTCCTTTGTATACAGCTGAAAACCTACCATTGTACCAAATTTCAAGATTCTGCTATTGTTAGAAGTGCTTCATAATTTTGATGATCAGTCAGTCAGTCAGTGAGTCAGTCAGTCAATTACGGTTTTTGAAATTTTTACTGGCCAATATCTCAGGAAGTAGTGGTTCTACAAAATTATTTTTTTTACAGGGCCTTTGTGCCCATGAAGTTAATACGTAATTCAAATTTAAAGCTTCTAACTCCATGGGTTCAAAAGTTATGGAGGGTTAAAAATGTGTTTGAGTTCGATCCTGTAAAAAGGGAGTAGTGCTAGAACTTGGCTGGGCACTACCGTGCCCTTTGATTCTGTCCAGTAGTGGTTTGGTTAGGATGTCAGCGATTTGATCGTTGCTTCTTACACTTTCAATCTTGATTTTGTTTTCATGTAGTGTGTCTTGGAGAAAATGAAAGCGAATATCAATGTGCTTTGACCTCGCATGAAAAGCACCATTAGTTGCGATGGCGATGGCGCTCTGACTGTCACATAGTACTCGAAGGGGCTGCTGCTGTGTTCCAATTTCTTGTCTTAATCCATTCCACCACAGAGCCTCTTGAACAGTGGCAGAAAGTGCCATGAATTCGGCCTCACATGATGAAAGAGCAACGGTTGTTTGCTTCTTCGAACACCAAGATATAGCTCCACCTTGGGCTATAAAAACAAATCCGGTCGTTGACTTCCGGTCATCAATATTTGATGCCCAATCAGCATCACTATAGCCAACGATATCATCTTGTTTGCATTTGTTGAAACGGAGCTTGATGTTGATGGTTCCCTTCAAATACTTCAGCAAATGCTTTACTGCGTTCCAATGACGCGGTCCCGGATTTGCGTTGAACCGGCTAAGACAGTTGACAGCAAAACAAATGTCAGGGCGTGTGCACTGCGCAATATAGATTAAACAGCCGATGGCTTCTTGAAAGGGGATGTTTTGCATTTCTTCCCTTTCTTCAGAAGTTTTGGGACCATCTTCAAGCGACAGTTTTTCACTGGCGTTCATTGGCGTTGAAACTGGATTCGCATTTTTCATGTTGAACCTTTCAAGGACCCTCTCGATATATTGTTCCTGATCCAAGGCTATTGAATGACTGTCGTTCGTGATCCGCATTCCAAGAACTTGCGATGCTTCTCCGAGTTCCTTCATAATAAACGCTGTTTTAAGCTCGTCTTTGATTGTTTTTAATTTTGTTCCATTATTTGTAAAAAACAACAAATCGTCGACATATACAGCCACGAAAATGATGTGATCTGTCGTGATTGAAAAATAAACGCAATGGTCATACTTCGACTTTTCCAGTCCCAGAGATTGCAGTACATTGTCCAATTTCCTGTTCCAAACTCTGCTGGATTGTTTAAGGCCGTACAACGCTTTATTGAGACGACACACCTTTGACGAGTGGCTTTCATCGATGTACAATGGAGGCTGTTGCATATACACTTCTTCATCGAGTTGGCCTTGAAGAAAGGCCGTAATGGCATCCATCTGAGTGATGTTCAAGTCAAACTTGGCGGCAAGGGCAAAAAGGTATTGCAGCGAACTGTGACGGACGACTGGGGAGTACGTTTCCTCGTAACCTACCCCCTTTCGCTGTGAGTAGCCTTTAATTACAAGTCGGGCCTTGTACCGATCTACTTTTCCAGTTTGGTCGTGTTTGGTGCGAAAAACCCATTTGCAGTTTATCGCTTTTCGGTTCCTTGGTAGCTCCTCCAGCGTCCAAGTGTCGTTGGCAATCAAGGATTGCATTTCCTCTTCCATGGCGATTTTCCACCTATGTGCGTCTGGCCGCAGCAAAGCTTCTTCAAGAGTTTCGGGATCAATCTGTTTAAAATCAGGAGCAGTAAATGGAACTTTTTTTCTGGGATTGTTTTCAGGGTACTTGCCTTTAAAAGTGCGCCTCACATCGCTGGGCTTAGACACTATTTGGTTGCTAACCATAACTGGTCGATTCGGGTGCGATGGAGACGCGACAAGTCCTGTGAAACCATGAAGAGATTCCATTGCATCTAATGAAGACTGTGATGCACGTCGTTCTGGTTTTGTAAATTGACCTTAGGTGGATAAAAATGAGGAAGAATCATAATCTTCTAAAACAAAGACATGGTACTTGCCTGGAATTTTGCGCTCCCTTTCGCTGCGCCTCACCTCCTGCGAATGCAGTTCGTTAGTGTTTGATTGCTTGGGGAGCGCCGGCGCCGCACGGTTGTCCAAAATGACTTATCTCGTTGCAAAAATCATAACTTTTGAACGGATTAAGGTAGCGGTACAATTTTTTTTTTTAATTTAAAGGAAATTTCCAGGGCTGTTACACCAATGAATTTCAAGATGCGAAAATTTGGCAAAGAAACTTTTTTTTTTTGCTTTAAGCGGTCAATAATAATGGTTTATACCTTTCTAAGTGACATATTTTATGTGAAACAGTAAAGGGAAAAAATAAACGGACCAAAAAACAAAAAAAAATTAAAAAAACAAATCATTTATACCTAATTAAAAGCATATAGGTATACATACATATATTAAATAAAAAAAAAACATAAACTTTCTTAAACAATAATTATAAATTTTCAGTAAAAAGTTCACTGCCATCATCATCACTTTTAATATTTAATAGACTAATCAGCTCTGGACAGTAGCTTTTTTTAAGCTCTTTTTGGGATCTAACGTGTCTTAAAGATGAAAGTTCCAAAAGGACTTTGTTTGAAATATTCATATTCGAATTTAATTAACACGATCCGGTCTTTAGTCAAACGTTTTGAAAACTAATGAAGTTTATCCATAGTGAGAGTTTATATAACAGATAAACATGCACATGCACAAGGATTATTTTACCTGTGAAATTTAAGCTACCCAAAATACATTACTTATTAGCTCTTTTATTGGGTTAGTGAAAAAACTTTTTCTCTCTACCTGTTTTATTGGACCATAAAATAAGGATCTATAACTAAAAATATCCTTCAACCTTTAATATAATTAGTAGGTAATAAAAAAAATTAATCTCTTACTTTTGGCAAGTTAATTCGTGTTTACCTAGTTTAAGATTTATAATAATCCTTTTGGCTTAGTAATTGCAGGAATCTACTTAAATAGGAAAATGAAAATAGGCAGATTATAAAAATTGGTAGATATGGTAAAACATTTTGCAAATCCTATATCAATTTATATTCGTAATAAAATCCAAAATAATATTTTTTTTATTCTAAAGCAAAAAAAAAATAAAATAAAATTTCATCCGTTGCTTGTTTTTACTAGTATCATACATTTTATGATACTTGTGGGTTTTTCGACAACCTTATGAATGACTTTTTTATTCATTATTATTATCATTATTAAAATAAAATAAGAAAATGTTATGTTTACGACGCATTTTTCGAAAAAAACTGACATCAAAGTCAAAAATTACCACGGACAAGAACGGAACGGAACGGAAAAAAAAGATAAGAAAATTTGTAAATGCAGTTACAATGGCTAATATTTCTTCTTAAAATTAAAACCTTAACATCGTTGCTAGCATTACTATTAACAGAGAACGAAGCTTTCACGTGGGTCAAGGTATGCCAAAGTAAGCGTTTTCTCAAGCCTTTATTTTTTTGTTTTCAAAGTACAAAATCTCGGCAGTGCGCAAGTATGCGCAGCTAAATATTTTTCTTTTGGCTCAACAATTGGTTTATACACATACCCTATTCGGCTTAATGCATGGACTTGGATGGATTTTTTTGTAGCTCTATTCAAACTCGATAAATTGTAAAAAAAAATGGTGTTTTTTTGTTTCATTTATTAAAACCTTAAATTTTTTTTTCAATTTCAAATTTAAATTTCCTTATAAGTAATTAAACCAGGAACTATTAACAAAAAATGAGATTTTTCATTCAATATGCCATAATCGCAAAAATGAAAATAAGGAATTTTGTTTTTTTTATTCTTTTTTTTTCTCTAGAAAAAAATTAACTAACTTTGAAGAGCCCTATAAATTAAACTAGTGATCAAAAAATTATTTTGTTTGCTGTTTTTGAAGCTCTGTCTATATTTCTCTTAGAAATAAAAAACAAAACAAAAAAAATAAAACATTAGATTTTGTATTTTTACCACGAATATTCCCTTTTTGGACAAATGTGCGCCGATGGTTCTCGTTCGTTTGAAAAATCTCCGGATTCAGCGTCTTCGAACTCCGTTTCGTCTTCCTCGTCGTCGTCAACCTCATGTTGATGATGGATATCGACTTTAATTGATCTGGATGGTCTTGATTTTTCTGAATTGCTGGAGTCAACGTTTCCATTTCCGAGTAACTTGGCTTCGTCTTCCTCGTCTTTGAACTCCAGTTGTTTAACTTCAATCGGTGTAGTCTTTGTTGAAATTTCGTAATTATTGCAGTCTTCGTTGATGAATGAAACATCTCTGCATTTAAAAATGCATTTTTTTGTCTGATTATAAAGACGATAACCTTTTGTTTTCTCGTCATAGCCAACATGAATACATTCTGTAGCTTTGGCATCAAGTTTCTGTCGATTGACTTTTGGAATGTGCGCCATTACTGTTGTGCCAAAAACTCTTACATGCGACAAATCGGGAATCTTACCACTCCATTCTTCGATGGGTGTTTTTCCTGTTCCTTTTGACGGGGAACGGTTTAATAGGTACACAGCGTAATTTGCAGCTTCCGCCCAGAAGACTTTAGGTAGACTTGAATCGGCTAGCATGCATCGGACTTTTTCAATAATGGAACGATTGTTCCTTTCGGCAAGGCCGTTTCCGAGCAGTTGGAAAACAGCATTTGTCCAGCCAATCCCAAAAAAAGGCGATTCTTCTTCTCCCTCCAATTACCGACCGATTGCACTTACGTCCCTTCTTTCTAAGGTCATGGAAACGCTGATAAATTATCAGCTCAAGAAATATCTCGAATACCGAAAGCTTCTTAATGACCGGCAGTACGGCTTTCGCAGCAACAGGTCCACTGGTGATCTGATGGTTTATCTCACCGAACAGTGCAACAAATCTTTACATCGTTTTGGAGAAAGTAAGATTGTTGCACTTGATATTTCAAAGGCATTTGATAAAGTCTGGCATCTTGCTCTCTTATCGAAAATGCGTGCCTTCGGTATCGATGAATCCCTCCTTCTTTGGATTAGAAATTTTCTTTCGAACCGTTCTATACAAGTTGTATTGGACGGATCCAAGTCTGAAACCCACAAAATAAATGCTGGTGTGCCCCAGGGCTCCATTTTGTCTCCGACCCTCTTCCTCATTTTCGTTTATGATCTCTTGTCTGTTACTTCTAATCCAATTCATTGTTTCGCTGACGATAGTATACCCTTAGCTTTTCTTATTCGTTCCCAGACTCACAGCCCTCCTCTTCGGATGTGGAACTGCAACGGCAAAATATGATAAGCTCGTTAAACTCTGACTTAAACAGCATTGTACAATGGGGAATAAAAAATCGCGTAGAGTTTAATGCTTCGAAAACTCAATGCTGTCTTGTATCGTCGAAGCGAGATATACCCCCCTTGCCACTATCCATGACTGGCACTTGCACCAACGAGACCGAACATCTCGAGATTCTCGGTATGTGCATCACTGACCACCTCTTGTGGAACGAGCACATATGCGATGTCGCCAAAAATGCCGCAAGATGTTTGGGTTTCTTAAGAAGGTGCAAGAAATTTGTCTCCCCGTCTGATCTGGCTATTATCTATAAGACCTATATCCGTCCAAAGCTTGAGTATAATTCCCATCTCTGGGCTGGTGCTCCAGCTACATACTTAAGCCTCTTGGATGGTATTCAAAAAAGAGCTATAAGAATGATTGGTGTTAGAGACATCACTAATACATTCACGTCATTGGAATACCGTCGTAACGTCTCATGTCTCTCTTTGTTCTACCGTTACTTCTACGGTAATTGCTCTAGTGAAATAGCCAGTTGTATTCCTCCCCTTAAGACATTCAACCGTAATACCCGCGCCTCCAGGAATGCCCATCAGTTTACCCTCGAGCCCAACATCGGACGTACTGTTAAGTATAGAGAATCGTTCTTTGGCCGTACTACGCGAATGTGGAACTCCCTTCCACACTCTGTCTTTCCCAGTCATTGCAATGTTGATGAATTCAAAACCAATGTACACCGACACTTACTTTCAAACCCCTTTCTAAATTCTTAATGCGCTCACTGTGTCTCTGGCATAATAAGGGTATAAAAAGCCCCTTTAGTGTGTGCAAATTATTAAAAAAAAAAAAAAAATCGTTACATAAATCTTTTTATGGAGATTTTCTATTCCTAAATACATTTTCATTTATACACAAAGCTCCAGTATAAGCACGTTCACAACCAATCTGGAGAGTACTAGCTAAATGGAAATACAATGAGAGGTACCACATACAGAGATACACAAAGGAGGTAGAGCTGTCAATTGTTTGTTGATCGTGTTTTGTGTATCATTGGCTGTCGTAGGTTATGATTTTAGAGATAGTGAAGTAGCTTTCTTGTGGTATGTTTGGTGGTGGCGTTTTAAAAAGTGTGTTGTGTTGCATGTTAAGAAATTGTTTATGTTATATTTTGTAAAAACGTCAAATATTTGTAAAAAATTGTCTTTCAGTAATTCTCTGCTAGTTTTCCTTTACGTTTTGGTAATCTTTTCTGGTTTTTTCTACATCTCTGTGGGAAAACAAAAAGTTGATAGGAGCCTGTTGAGTTCGCTCAGACTAGGTGGGTTGGGGGCCTTAAGATCAGAGATCACGTTTGGTGATCGGAGATCTTGAATGAGTGTCTGATCTGACAGATGTCGGCATGTTGAAGAAAGAAAGGAAAAATAAAGAAAAAGGTTAAGTCGGAGTGCGGTCAGTGGTCTCTTGAATAAATTTCTGAAACAAAACTTAAAACTAAATGTAAAAACAAAAAGAAAACGAAAAAAGTTAAACAAACCAAACAGTGAACAAAAGAACACGAAAACCATACAAACTGTGAAAAACATTACATAAATAAAAGGAAAAATGAAAACAGAACAGAGATACAGTGAACAGTGAACAACAACACTGCAAACTACAAAAAGTGGTGAGTGGCAAAACCATAGGTTCTGGTAGTAGGCTTAAGTATTTTTTTGTTTCTTTTTTTTGTTTAAAGGAAAGGAATTCCATTGGAAGGCTACAGGCGGACCCATATTTAGGCCGCCGAGAAATTTTTTTTGTGGTAGCAGAATTCAGGTTTGAGGTTAGCCATTCATTGAAGAAAAAAACCCACCCTCCAGCGAAGATATCTGAAGAGACTACCAAGTCGCGCCACGGAATCCCCACACTCAGGAAAAAGTAAAGTGGGTGCGTTCAACCACTTACGCATCAACCGTCACCGTTCAGGTTTTTCTTGTATTTATTGCCACAAAATAAACTTTAAAGCCTACCATTATTTGTGTTTGTGTTTGTCTTTTAGTATTAAGTTATTTTAAGTTCTTTATTTATTTATCTTGTTTATTTATTATCATTTATTTATTATTCCTCGTATTTTTGATTATTTTTGTTATTTATTCATTTATTCGTAATATCTTTTTCTGTAAGGTCCTAGGTTTCCCAACTGTTTTTTTGTCGCGTTAAGTGTTAAGTATGCCCTTTATACCACTTCAGAGAGCTCCTTGAGGTAGGGTTGTGTCTGAACGCGTTTTTTTTTGTAATTTTGTTTGTCTCTGTCGTCTGGGTGAAAACACCGAACAGGGTGCCCCAGCCACAGATTTAAATTTTATTGATTTAATTTAGTTCGGGAAATCTGATCCTATTTTTTTCTTCTAAATCAATTAAGTACAATGTGAGCGTTAGTTATTTAGTTAATTAAAATTGGTGTTTCAAGTTTAATTTCAGTTGTTTTTCTGTTGTTTCGGCCACGAAGCAACATGGAATAGGAAGTTTTTTCCAAGGGGTGCCCAAAGTGGCTGAAGTTGTTTTGACAGGTGGGGATGTGGTGAGTTGAAGCCGACCATCTACCATCTTGGGGGAATCTAAAAATGACCGAAGATTCCTATGGTAGGGTGGGTAATGGCCTCACTGCACTAACACCAGCAGTGCCTCTGACGTGAAGATAGTCCGTCCGTCAGTTTCTGGTCCTTTTTCTTCCCTTTGTGTTTAGGCCTGATTTATGTATTTGTTTGCAGGTGAGGTTAAGTTTTCGGGGGCAAGATCCCCCCCGTCCGACGAGCTGACGCCGTGCATCGCAAGCAGGCCGCGTCCCCGGAACTTAGCATTCTTTCCTTTTCCGACCCTAGTATCCCATTCCTAGTTTCCTTCCTCTTCCAAATCTGACTTGTCAGATTTTCCCAAGGCTCCCTTCCTCTTGCCTCGCAACAAATTGGCGCCCAACGTCTTGAGCAGTTTTGCTTAGGACTTACGTCTTAGTTTCAGTTTTTTTGTATTGTGTAAGTTTGAACCAAACTTACTGTGAATTTTTAAAACTCGTAAGTCTTTATCAGGAAGGCCACAGGCGGACCTAGATAAATTGCGACGAATCTTTGAAAATTCACAGTGACTGCGGTTCATGTGTGTCGAGTGTTGTCTTTGGCTGTTGCAGGCCTTTGAAGGACACGTATGTCTGCACCAGGAAGGTCTCTGACGTACCTAGGTGTATTGCGACGTGATCTTTCGGAGTCCTGTAGCGGCGGCAGACTTCACTATTTGTGTGTTCATCCTTTTTCCCATCCTTTCTTTTTTTTTTTGCTTTTCACTTTCTTATTTTCATTTTCCATCCCATTAGTGCATCTTAATTACTTGGTAGTGGTGTCCGTGTCTGACTTCACGTAGGACATCGTTGCTCCACACCAATATTTTTTGTTTTCGTTTGTCTCAATGTCTTCCAGCAAGGTCCTTGAGACAGTCTGGAATTGCGGGAACGATGAGGCAAACAATGTAATGTATTTTGTTAGTGTTCTAAATTTCCTTAAATTATCTTTACGTCAGAGGGGTCCGTAAGTCCGTCTGACGTCCTTGTTTTGTTAGAGATGGTCGTGAGTAGGCTCACGCATTCTCCCCTGTAAAACAGAAAGCCACTGTAAGCACCCCGAATGCTTACTGAAAAAAAAACATAATATTAAAATCTAAATTAATAAAATTCTATCAAATAGTGTTAGATTGATTTTTTTTGTATCTAAGAAGAGTTTTGGAGCAACCAAAAATCTTAACTTAGATAACTGTAGATTCCTAGATACCTATTGTTTAAGTTTTTTCGTTACTCGAAAATCTACATTAGACGTTTGGTTATTGAATAGGGATTTAATTAAACATTTGATAGTTTTTTTATTGTGATTTAGTAGATAGTAAGTGTTAGGATATTGTGTTAGGTTTATTTGTAAGTTTTGTTTTTTTATTTATATTTAAGTGTTACATATTTATTTATTTATTACTTATTTATTTGTTAGGTGTTAGTAACATTTTTGATTTGTTATTCAATTATTTATTTATTTATTTATTTATTCTTTTTGTTATTATTGTATATTTATTAACTTGTTTGTTTGTTTATATATTTATTAATTATCTATTTATTTATTTATTTATATATACATTTCTTACATACTTATTTATTTATTTTGGTGTCGGGTTTTATATATATTTATTTATTTGTTTTTATTCAAACATTTATAATTTTTTCATTACATATTTATTTTTCCATTTACCTTTTTATTTATATACTTTTGGTCTATGGTTTCGTTAGTTTTACATTTGTTAGGTTTTTAATTGCCTTTGCCCCTCACCACACGTTTAATAGTTTCAGTTGTCCTTTTACTCGTTGTTTGTTTTGGTTAATATCCGCACAAAATGGCTTACTTTAATAGCAATAAACAAGAAGAAGACCGGATTAACCAACTTATTAGAGACGCGGAAATCGATGAGTCCCGCAGGCTGACTAGGTCCACCACACAAAATTTAGATTCTGCCAGCCGACATCGAGTGATGCACTCACCTCTCATCTCCGATCGTCGGATTCGATCTGAGTCTATGGTCCCAGTGGGTAGTTCAGGGATCCCAGGCAATAGGATGACCCTGTGCTGGCAGGTCCATCACGAGAGCCACAAGGCGTTCCGGCTCATCCAGGGAGAAATGCGTTCGTCCCGATAAATCCGCAACATCGTCGGAGGCACAACGACTTTATTGGGGCTCCAAACGGGACTCGGAACCATCAGCCAACTCCACACGAGTTACATTACTCCGGACCGCCAATGGAACCAAGACATTCATATGGCAATGCAGGTCCGTATGATTGGCCGATGTATCTGAGTCCGGTTCCACAGTCGACGGTTAGGCCACCTATCCACGTCGACAAGTGGGGTCTCAAATTTGACGGGGTGACTTCGACAATGACTGCGGAGGATTTTGTCTTTCGGCTGGAGACTCTCCAGAGGCAGTATGGTTGCCCATGGATTGAGGTCTTGAGGGACTTCCACCTGCTCCTCAAGGATTCAGCCTACGAGTGGTTCTGGCAGTTTCAACGTGACTGTCCAAGACCAGACTGGCCCAGGCTCAAGGAGGCATTTCTTAGGCGGTATCGCAATACGCGGTCCGACTATGAAATCCTCCGAGACATAATGGATCGTAGGCAGAGTTCTTGGGAAAGCAGCGAGGAGTTCTTTGGGGCCATCAACAAGATGAGGTTCCAGTTGAGAGTCCAAATCCCGGAAATAGAGATGGTGAGGATACTCAAGCGTAACCTCAATGAAAGGATAGGCAAGCTGGTGTTTCCTAAGCAGATCTTCTCCTTGGATCAGCTTAGGACGTCTTGTATGGAAGCGGAGGCAGCATTTCCGAGGAGAGAAGTGCCGCGACAGACGTCCAAACCATACCCAAAGTACGCTGCTAACGAGCTACAGTTCGACGATCCCGTTGAGGATCCCTCCGACGAGCAAGTTGCAGCGTACCAATTCGGGACTGCGCGTGCAAGTGTACCTCCAAGGAAATATGCTAACGCGTCCGCTCTGGTGTGTTGGAACTGCAGGGTGCAGGGCCATACATACTTCGATTGCGAAGCCGAGGTGCGAAACTTGTTTTGCTACCGTTGCGGGTAGGAGGGGGTGAAGACTCCATGCTGTCCCAAGTGTCATCCGGGAAACGGGACGAGGAGCGCGAAGGGTCTGGGGACCACGCGTTCGGGAGTGCAACAGAATCCCCAGTAGAGGAGGGAACTGAGGAACAAACTATAGAGGAAACTGAGGAGCGAACTAGGGAAGTTAACCAAGAGATAGAAAAGAAAGAGCAAACCATATTAAAGAGAGATAGTAAGACGATAGAAAATAGTAAAGAAGGAAGAAAGCTGAAAATTTTAAAACCCCTACACGTTAGAATTAGGGAATATGAGGAGGCTAGGGCACGCATTTTTAACAGTTCTTTGTGTTTTGTGTCGAAACGTATTTTAAAGGCCAGAGAAAGGTATAGGTTGAGGAAAGAAGTCAGGATCAGGATTACTTCCTCGGTGGTCAATTTGACTTCGGATCCTCGGCCGTATGCTCGGATCCAGATGGAGGGAAAGGAGGTGCTAGGTTTGTTGGACAGTGGAGCAAGTGTGAGCATACTCGGCAAAAACTGTATGCAGCTTGTCCACGAGCTCGGCTGTCCTGTAACCCCCTTCTCTTCCGGAGTGAAGACCGCTGACGGAAAAAGTCAATCAATCGTGGGTAAAGTCGACGTTAAAATTAAATATAAGGGAAAAGCGGAAGGAATGACTTTCTTTCTCGTTCGAAGTTTGGATCAGGAGATCTACCTTGGGGTGGACTTTTGGAAACTATTCCAATTAGCTCCAAACCTCATTAGTAGTATCACGGTTGACGAACAATCAGATTCTTTGAATGCCCATCAGTTGAACTCTGATCAACAGGCCAGATTAGATGCAGCCAGAGAGAGGTTTTTATGTTTTGAACGACATGGTCTAGGAAAGACGCCGCTCATGGAGCACGTCATTGATACAGGAGATGCAATTCCGGTGAAGCAGCGTCACTACCCTGTTTCCCCAGCGATACAAGCCATTCTGTACGAAGAGCTAGATCGAATGTTGAGTCTTGGCGTTATCGAGGAGAGTGAAAGCCCGTGGTGTTCGCCAGTGGTTCTCTTGCGAAAGCCCGGCAAGAACAGACTGTGTCTGGATTCTCGCAAGGTGAACTCACTGACGAAGAAAAACGCTAACCCTCTCCCCCATATCGAGGGACTCACCAGTCGACTACCGGATGCGATCTACATGAGTAGTATCGATCTAAAAGAAGCATTTTGGCAAATACCGCTGGAAAAACAGAGTAGGGAAAAGACTGCATTTGCGGTACCGGGAAGACCCTTGTACCAATTCACTGTGATGCCGTTTGGATTGTGTAACGCAGCCCAGCGGTTGAGTCAGTTGATGGACACGGTGATTCCTGCACTACTCCAGGAGCGTGTTTTCGTGTATCTTGACGATCTGCTTATCATGGCGCCTGATTTCGAGACCCATATCGCTCTGTTGAACGAGGTAGCTGCCTGCTTGCGCAAGGCTAATCTCACTATCAACATGAAGAAATCAAAGTTTTGCTTCAAGGAGCTAAAATATTTGGGCTTCATTGTTGGTGGTGGGAAGCTTAAGACCGATCCTGCTAAGGTGGAGGCTATAGTGGATTTTCCCACTCCCAAATCCCCAAGGCAGATTCGGCGGCTACTTGGTTTAGCAGGGTGGTATCGTAAATTCATAAAAAATTTCTCAACCCTGACTGCTCCTTTGACGGACATGTTGAAAAAGAGGAGTGAAAAGTTCGTTTTGTCGGACGAAGCGCTGAAGGCATTTGAAGATCTGAAGAAAGCGTTGACCTCAGCACAGGTTCTTTCGTGCCCGGACTTCACAAGAAGATTTTATATCCAATGTGATGCTTCGGACGCGGGAATCGGTGCGGTACTGTTCCAAAAGAACGAGGAAGATAACGAAGTCCCGATTGCTTATTTCTCCCAAAAATTTAATAAGAGCCAGAGGAACTACAGTGTCACTGAGAAGGAGTGTATGGCCGCAGTGATGGCTGTGAAGAAATTCAGGCTGTATGTCGAGGGGATGGACTTCAGTGTCATAACTGACCATTCCAGCCTTCAATGGCTAATGGGCATGAAGGACCTGAGCGGTAAACTCGCCAGGTGGAGTCTGCTACTGCAGTCCTATGCCTTCGACATACAGCACCGTAAAGGCAGTCAAAACGTAGTACCGGATACTCTTTCTCGGGTACACGTAGATTCTTTGGTTCTGGAAGACGTTGCTCCGATGATTGACTTGGAGTCAGCGGAATTCAAGTCCGACGAGTATACGGACTTGGTTCGAACGATAGGCGGTCACCAGGGAGAATTGCCTGATCTTAAAGTAGTTGATGGCTTCATATACAAGAAAGCCCTGAAGAAAGTAGGAGATGAAGCGATGCATGAGCATGCTTGGCTTTTGTGGGTTCCCTTCGAACTCACAGAAGGCATCATTAGTAGGGCCCATGATCCCCCTAACGCGGCTCATGGAGGCATAGCCAAAACACTTAACCGTATTAGACAATATTTTAACTGGCCCAATATGACTGTGCATGTTCGTGATTATGTGTTTAATTGTAGTATTTGTAAACAGTGTAAGGCGTCTAATCAGGTATCTCGCCCTCCTATTGTTACGTCTTACTGTAGTGATCGTCCTTTTGAAAAACTATATGTTGACTTTTTAGGTCCTTATCCAAGGTCTAAAACAGGCAATGTATATGTTTTAGTTTTCCTTGATCATTTGTCGAAGTATGTGTTATTAAAAGCGATGAGAAATGCAAACGCTTCTAATGCCGTCTCCTTCTTAAAAGAAGTGTTTGACATGTTTGGTGTTCCCCATATAATACATTCTGACAATGGGAAACAATTTTTAAGCAAAGAATTCCAATCTTTAATTTCTAAGTACGGCATTAGACATTTTAAAACGGCGAATTATGTACCGCAATCGAATGCGTCGGAGAGGGTGAACCGCTCGTTGTTAGCAGCCATACGTTCATACCTCAAAGACGATCAACGCGATTGGGATGCCGACTTGGGTGACATCGCTTGTGCGTTGAGGAGCGCTGTTCATAGCTCTACAGGGGTGTCACCGTATTATGCCTTATTCGGTACCAATATGATGATGCACGGTAGTAGTTATGAACTAGCTAAAAAGTTGAACGCGATGGACGACGAGTTGTTTACTCTTCCCCGGCAAAGTCGATTGCAGTGCATAAGGAACCAAATTCGCGCGAACATTTTGAAAGCCAATGAAAAGTCGGCAAAAACGTACAACGTTCGTACTAAGACGGTCAAGTATTTCTCCGGACAAGAAGTATACAGAAGGAACTTCGTCTTGAGCGATTCGTCGAAGTATCTATCTTCCAAGTTGTGTCCGAAGTATATAAAATGCCGAATACTTAAGACCGTCGGGAATCAAATGTACGAAGTGGAAAATTTAAAGGGAAGACGAATCGGAATTTTCTACGCCAAGGACTTAAAGCAATAAAGTCGCGATTTCAAACTTTTTGTATTATTAATATTTCTCATTGCTTAACTGTAGTTCTTTGTGTTAATTTATTTATTTATTGCATGCTGTGTTATTTTAATGTTATTTATTGTATTTGAACGTTTTACTTTTATTTATTTTATTTATACATCTACATCTGTGATATTTACTTTATATAAACTGTAATACTAATTTAATTAGCTCAAACTGTGATATTTACAACCTTTAGATATAGTTTATAATCTGTGATATTAGTTTATTTATTTCCAACTGTGATATTTTACCGATGTTGTATTGTCGAGACCGAGTCTTGACAATATATTAAATCTGTGATATTACTTCAAGTTGCTACTGTGATATTAGAATTAAGTTTTATTTATATTTTTTTTTAATGCATGTTTATCTTTAGTTAATTGCATGTTTGTTTTTCCTTTCTGTGCCCGGCTTTAACGTGGGTAGCTCCCCACTAGCAAACGATTTAGAACAACGCCGACCTTCTTTTGTGTTCGTATTTGTCTGAATGAATTCAAACAAATTCCAACATTTTGTTGCGAAGGCCAATACGAATGTATTCCTCGGCCAATTTACTGAAGTGAAATAAGAAAACCAAACCAAGCAGATAGCTTCAATACAAATTTAAGAAAGAAAAATAGCTTAGGTGAAATTTCTTAAGATGGCGCCACCATCGGTTGTCATCTTTAATTGATCAGTGTTTATCTAGTACTGGTATTATCAAAATTGACGATTTCAGTTTTCTCTGCTCCATAATACTTTGTTGCTCAATACAAACTTAGGCAAAAATATAGCTAGGTCGGTGGGGACCCCAAAGATCCGAGATCGCACTCGTTGATCGGAGATGGGAATGAGTGTCTGATCTCTGATCTGACAGATGTCGGCATAGGTGATGGGTCAATCATAAAAGAATCTTTGACTGTCAAATGCGAATGTTTTTTTTTTGGTGTGTGTCGTGTGGCCGAATTAATTCCGGGGCATAAACACAAAATTAGAAAAAAAAGGGTGTGAAAAAGAAAAAAACTCAAAACTATAAAAAAAGACAAAACGAATACATATAGTAACAAAACCAAAGAAACAAAAACAAAAGTGGTCCCTGAAAAAGAAAAGAATAAACATAAAGTGACACACACAGGGCCGTCTTTAAGCTTTTAGGGGCCCTGGGCACTTTTCAAAAATGGGGCCCCTGTATGATTATATAAAAATGTTATGTTGTGTAATAAAGGTATACAGAAAAAATCACATAACTTTGAATTTATATTTATGTATTCTTTTAATTTTTTAAATAAATAAATTTTTTTTAATTCATTAAAAAGATAAATAGTTATTGCAGCATTTAAAACATAAACATAAACAATGTAAAAATAAAAACAAAAAATAAATATTTCATATAAAAATTCAAAAATAAACAAAATTTAAATAACAGACAATTAAATAAGTTATTGAGAATGTAATTTAAAGAACAATATAGTGACTATATTTTTTCAGGTAAAAGAAAGGAATATTTATTGAAGGGGTCTTTTTCTTGATTTGAGATTAGCAAAATCATTGATCACATCTTCAAAATCGATGCCTCTGAAGATGTCGCTTTCGATTGACATCACCGATAAACATGTCAATCTTTCTTGAATCATTGTAGTTCTGAGTTCGTTTTTGATTCTTTTAACTTAGGCCGTGTGTGAATTGCGTTGAAATGTGTATTAAAACTTGACGTTTCGTTAAAACTTGACACTAACGTGTTGAATAAAATGGGTTAAAATTTATCCTGCTGTGGAGCAGGATGAATGGGTAAAAATTTTGACATGTCTTTTTTTCTCATGAATGATAGCGAACATTGCTTCTGTTTTGTTATTTTTTCTGTTCTTTTTTGTTTTATTTTGTTCCTTGTTATGATTAATTAATTATTGCATAGATATTTCAATAGATTAAAATAAAATATGTAGTTCTGAATTTATCATATCATTAAATTGAAAACGAAATTATTGTTCTTTCTTTAAACAGATAACAGAAATCAGCTGTGAAAACATTTTTTGCAGTGTTACCACATGGAAAAAACCAATCATCCAAGAAGGGAAATTTTCGTTTGAAGATTTTTTACAGTTGCTTCAAAATATCAAATTACCACTGCAAAATCTAGAAAAATAAATAAAACAGAGTTTGTTTGTTATTCTTAGTGACTTTTCATGGAATTTATTGCTTAAAGTTTGGTATTGTACACAAAATTATTTTACCTAGAAGAATTAAAACATTTTTTGCTGAGGGAAATTTCTTAGTTCTCCGCAGAAATGTTGGTTAAAAAAATCCTTTTTAACGCAATTCACACAGCAAATGGCTAAATTTGTTCCCTTTTTTAACCAAACGTCAAATTTTAACCAAACGTCAAGTTTTAATACACATTTTAACGCAATTCACACATGGCCTTAGAGAAGGAACGTTCCCCACTGCAATTGGTCACCATCATACTCAAGAAAATACTTAGTGCAATTTCAACATTTGGAAATTCATCTTCAATTTTATTAGTTTTTAAAAAATTATAAGGCTGTAGAATGTTGTCAGTTTTTTTCATTTTCGTGTCGACTAATTTTCAAGTAGTCTTTTAAATTCAGGCATTCAGCATGTAGTTCATCTCCGTTCACATCTTCGGTGTGAAATTTAGCAAAAGATTTGCGGTTCTCTTGTCTTCTGAATTCAGATTTTTTAATCGAAAAAAAAGTAAAAACGTTGGCCAATCTTCGTATATGAACCTAGTCGCTGTTTCAAATGAACGCTTAGTGTGTCGACAATGGGAAGAAAGGTTCCAATTTTAAATCTTTCTTTCCCAGTCAGAATTACTGAGGGTCCAGAGCCGTCAAAAAAAGTCTGGCGTGAGCTTCTACACCTCATCCTTTAAGAAAGGTCCTTATATTCGGAATCCGGGCACACTAACACTACCAAAGTATATCTGAAAATTCCGCATGCGCAAAAATGATTCGACTATACGCTTATCCTTTTCTTTACTATTGACCTATAGAACAAATAGTGAGAAGTGTAATCTTTCATCTATCTCATTGAATGGCCAAAAACAAAAACTTTTTACCTCTTTACCTTGAAATCTTAAAAAATTGAGTGCCGTTCATCCGACGGATAGTTAAATCGCCTATGTATGAGTTACTGCGTTGCAACGCGTTGATGCAAACTTGTATGCGCGTTGCAAAAATATAGAAACACCATTATCTTTATTTTTTCATACAGATACCAGTGATATTCAAAATGTAAGTGTTTTTTTTTTGTTTCTGTCAGAAAGCAAACTGCATTGCCACTCAGTTAGTTATTCATATTTCTGTTTTAATTTGAATATAATTTCGCAGGGAATGTGATTTAAATTGTTCAGAAAAGGTTGTTGTTCAGCAAGGAAAGTACGAATTCTGATCATTCTTTATGCATATAAAATTGTATCGAAATATTATTTTTTTTTTGAAAATAGACCAATAGAGGTTAAGTGATGTTTCAGCAATTTGGGGGCCCCTGGTGATTGCGGGGCCCTGGGCCTGGGCCCAGTGGGCCCAGTGGTAAAGAGGGGTCTGGACACACAAATTAACAAGGAAGAAGACTGTCACGTAGAACAAAAAAAGAAAAAGTTTTAAATATACAACGTCAAGTGGTGAGTGGGAAAATGTGTGATAATGGTGTAGTTTGTTTAATTGTTGTTTTTTTTGTGGTAGAAGGAGTTTGGAACTCAATTTGAATACGGCCGGCGGACCCATTTGGTGGGCCGCCGCGACCATTTTTTTTGGCGGCAAAGACCATTTTGAGGTTAGCCCTGAATCCTCTGAAGTCTGGAGAGCCATAAACACACAACAAGAGACAGCCAAGTAAAGGCCAAAAGGGACCAACACAGTGGATGCGTTCCATCTACCCACCCCAAAGACAACAACACGCCGTTCAGGTTTTTTGTTCTGTCGTTTAAGAAAAATATATATAAAAATCATAAAATTACTGTGTGTTCGTGTTTGTCACTTAGAATTAAGTTATTTATTTACCTTATTTATTATTATTATTATTTATTTATCTCTTTTTGGTTATTTTTTTTTATACATTCGTTATTTATTTATTGGTCCCAAGTTAATTTTTTTGTTGTAAGGTCGTATTTTCCCAACTTTTTTTACGTCGAGTCATAGTGTTTTTTTTTTAATGTACTGTATGCCACTTCAGAGAGCTCCTTGAGGTAGGTTAGTTTTTGTACGCGTTTTTTTTTGTAATTTTTGTTTTTCCGTCTTCGGGGTGAAAACGCCATACAGGGTGCCCCAGCTGCAGATTCAGATTTTTTTTTGATTATTTAACAGTAACTTTTTGGGGAAAGTGATCCTTTTTTTCATATATTATAATAGTCACAATAGCAATTAGGTACCAATAATGTGAACTTTTAATTTTGTCAATTAAATTGGTTCAAAGTTCAATTTCGTTTTTTTTTGTTGCTCTCATAAAGCAACATGGATTAAGAAGTTTCTTCCTAGGGGTGCCCAAAGTGGCTGAAGTTTTTGACAGGTGAGGGTGTGGTGAGTTGAAGCCGACCATCTGCCATCTTGGGGGAATCTAAAAATGACCGAAGATTCCTTTGGTAGGGTGGGTAATGGCCTCACTGCACTAACACCAGCAGTGCCTCTGACGTGAAGATAGTCCGTCCGTCAGTTTCTAGTCCTTTTTCTTCCCTTTGTGTTTAGGCCTGATCTGTGTATTTGTTTGCAGGTGAGGTTAAGTTTTCGGGGGCAAGATCCCCCCCGTCCGACGAGCTGACGCCGTGCATCGCAAGCAGGCCGCGTCCCCGGAACTTAGCATTCTTTCCTTTTCCGACCCTAGTATCCCATTCCTAGTTTCCTTCCTCTTCCAAATCTGACTTGTCAGATTTTCCCAAGGCTCCCTTCCTCTTGCCTCGCAACAGCATGTTGGAAACAGAAACAACTCAGCTAAAAATAGTATTAACGCAACGTGGACAAATTTTCTAAGTAAAAATGGAATTTCTCTTAAATCGAAGTGGCAACTATTCCAAGCAGTCTGTAGAGCAGTCCGGGCCTACGCGCTACGCAGCACAAATATGGGGGAGTAAACATTTTGAAGATGTTGATAAGCTGCAGTGTTACTTCCTCAAGCGAGTGCTGAAGCTTTTATCTAATACCCCAAGTTACGCACTGTATTTAGAGACACATTAGAGCTACATTGCAATACATTTATAAGACATTGTTTGAATACCATCACAGAAGATTACCTCATATATTGTCGAAGAAAATTATGGAAAAAAACATTTTTTTAAGTGAAGAAATAATAAATATAGGATTGGAATTTGATTTACAATGGCGAGATAGAAATCTAACTCGCACTGATTGGCTCAGCAAAGGAAAAGAATTACTAGAAAAGCTTAAACAAAAAACATTGCAAAGTTTTTTATCTAAAGCATCAATGAGTGAAAATATAATTTACAGTCAACTTTATTATTCGAAAGGTCAAACGTACTTCACTGCTGGATATAGTCAAACAAAAATATCATGGCTCAATGGGAGTAGATTTTGCACCCGAGATTGCAACCTATGCTCACTGTGTAACACGAGGAAGGTAGAAACAATCAAACATTTCATTGGTATTTGCCCAATTTTGAGAGAATTTAGGTATAGATATTTTTGCAAGACAACCCTAACTGAAGAAGAAATAATTAATGTTTTAAATGGAGTAAATGAAAAACATTGGAATAATCTTAGTAATTTTGTTATCTTAAGTAGGTATAGAAATGAATTAAATAATTATTTTAACTTTTGAAAACAAATATATTGTATTAGACATAAAGAAGGTAAACATTAAACTTATAAATAAAATATGAATTATAAAATAAAATGTAAGCCAACTACCGACAGACGACGAAATGTCATAGTCGTACGACTATACTTTGTTTCCTTTAAAATTTAAAAATGTATACAAATTAATTAAAATGTTAACTTAAAATTAAGTATAAAATTGTTAAATATTTTTTTGGAAATAAAGATTTATCTATCTATCTATCTATCTATAAGTCTCGAAATTACGCAATTTCGGGCTCAGTGGAGTGGGAACAAAGTTTAAACGTAATTTTTAGTACCGACAGACTACATATATTTTGTTGATTTTTTTTGGTTATGGAATTTTGTGAAATATTTCCCTTTGAGAATTTCACGCGAAAATTTTAAACTCATGTGTAGTGCCCGTGGTGTAGTGGTTATGTTAGTTGGCTGCTTCGCAGAACGGTGTGGGTTCGAATCGTACTCATGCCCATAAAGTTTTTATTTCATCTTTCACGCGTACTGCCTCTTGCAAAGAACTGACAAAACTTTCAAGAGTATCAATCTGTCATGAAAAAGTGCTTCTCAACTTTGCCGTTCAGAATCGGCGTTAAATTGAAGGTCCCCTCAATTCTTCACACGCATCCAGAGAATTGTTGATGAGAGTAAGTCACTTAGGCCTTGGATCTTCAAGAGCTGTCGCGCCAATCTATGTGTTTTATTTTTGTATTCAACTGGCAATGTAGAAGCTAAAATAAAGGCTTTTCGAATGCGTTCCATTGGGCAAAAGTAAAAGTTCTGATTCTGAAAAGAAGGCAGTAAGACGTCTATTACGCTAGCAGAACCATTTCATAAGACGGCACTAAAAAGTATTCAGTATTTTGTTGCTAATTTGTACCGCAAAAATTAATTTTGTTGCTCAAATATTATTATTATTATTATTATTATTATAAATTCTTTATTAAAGTTCTCGATATTTTACAAGATTTTATATTTTTCTAAGAATGATTGCATGGCAAAATTTGCCGTCTGCCTCGATTGACTTATTTCAAGATTTGTTACAAAATGGAAAAAGTTAAAGTTAAAGAAAACATAATTTTAGAAAAATTAGAATAAAAAATAGATTGTTGCGTGAATTCATTTAAACAATAAGAATATATAAAATTAATAAATTGAATTTCATAATATACAGAGCCTACACTTTCGATTTCATTAATCAGTCTAAAAAACTGCTACGATACCCTAAGGCATGATTAATATAAAAACAAGGAATTTTCCAACCAAAATCCCCGTTCAAAATCTGTTTTGTATCTTCAAGTGTAAGAAAGCTCTTCGAAAAATAAAGCCTGCGGATTTCTTGTAATATTGGGCATACAGCTATAAAGTGGTACGTATTTTCAATTTCATTAAGGTTGCACAAACTACATAACGGTTGAAGGTCACTTCTGTGTGGTTTATAATTTAGATTGAGCATCTCAGTTCTTGCTTTGAAAATTATACTTATTTGGTTAAATGAAAGCTTATCATTAAAATAGTTATTTTGGTACAGTACGTGGTTTAAATCTTTGTAACTTAATCTTGTTGTAGATGTTTGAGCCCTATTCAAACGTTCAAGATAAAGTGAGTCATCCACCTTAGCTATACATCTATAGAATGCGTCTTGCCAATCGGTCAGGGGTGTATTCAAGAGATCGAGATTCAGGCAGTGACGATTAGCCAAATCTTGCCATTCTTTGAAAGGTGATAACTTATTCCGGAGAGCGTATTGCATTATTTGTTTGTGAAGGTTTGTGTCGTGTCTATTCATTACTCTTATTAAATAATCCGCATTTGATTTTAAATTCTTTAAAAATATTTGAGGTATACCGGATTCAACGTAGATAGCATAGTTGGGTGTAGTACTGGCAAGCTTAAAAATGCGTTTGAAAAAAAAACGTTGAATAACTTCAAAACCCTCAATATTTTGATAGCCAAATACCTGATTTGCATAGCAAAGGCATGTACTTATGGTTGCCTCAAACACTCTAAACTTGGTAGATCCATCAACATATTTATTGCAAAAAAACTTTTTCCACATAAGATTAATTGCTGTTTTTGCTGCAACACATTTATCTTTAACATGTGGTTGAAGATCAAGATTGTATGTTATCAGGAAACCTTAGTATCTATACTCGCTGACAATTTCTAATGCTTCACCCTCTAGAAACTACTTTTCTTGGGGAAGTCTTCTACGCTGAGAGCTTTCAAATATCATTATTTTGGACTTTGTGACATTAATTGAAAGCTCCCATAAGTCGCAAAATCGCTTCAGTTTGTTTATTTGAAGTTGTAGAGTTATGGGATTATCTGCCAATATGACTATATCGTCCGCATATAGAAGCATCTTAATTACAGTTTCACCACACTTAATTCCTCCCGGGAAATCTTTTGATACATCATCAATAAACAAAGCAAACATAATCGGACTTAACCCGCAACCAAATGCTCAAATAGTTTTCGAAAAAAGAGCGGTTATAGTCTTCCTCTCTCTTCTGAAAAATGATAAGTATACGCCCGAGTGAACTTTCTCATTGGTCGTTAGGTAGATAGGTTAGGTAGGTAGAAATGGCTGTCCTACTTTCGTGTAGGACACAATTAGCACTGACTGCGCCGTTTTGATACCATACCTCGTGAGATTCTAAGGTTATGGATGGATGATGTATGTTCCGCACGTACAACCCTATATATAATGTTGTATTATTCTCCTACCCTACGGCCTATTATCTCATAGTGCCATTTAGTGAGGGAGGAATAAGGGGGGGGGGAAGCTAAAGCCACTTTGTGTTATTGAGGTATGAGATCATGTCTTTAATCTTGAATTCTGAGAGTTCCTCAATACCGTTGATAAATTCTTTAGCTTATTAGAGTGCTCTTTTCCTAGCCAAGGCCGGACAATGGGATAGAAAGTTTCTTTTTCATCCTGGTCATTGTTCGTTAATTCCAAAATATTTATAAAACCTCATAAAGATTTTTTCATAGCGAAAACATGAACAAGAATAAAGCATATGTAACTCCATTTTTATCTTCAACTAGCCGACCCCGCGAACTTGTTCTCGCCACCCATTCTGAAATTTTCCAGTTTTCCATTTGAAAAACAATACACCTGCAATAATATGCAATTTTCCCTTTGAAAACCAAAGAGTTTTCCGAGTTTTTCATCAAGAATTTTCTATTTTCCATTCAAAAACTTATTCTGAAATTTTCCAGTTTTCCATTTGAAAACCAATGCATCTTCAATTACATGCAATTTTCTCTTTGAAAACCAATGAGTTTTCCGAGTAGTCTCATTCGAAAACCCATTTTGAAATTTTACAGTTTTCCATTTGAAATTTTCCAGTTTTCCATTTGAAATTTTCCAGTTTTCCATTTGAAAACCAATGCATCTTCCATTACATGCAATTTTCTCTTTGAAAACCAATGAGTTTTCTGAGTCTCATTCGAAAACCCATTTTGAAATCTTACAGTTTTCCATTTGAAATTTTCCAGTTTTCTATTTGAAATTTTCCAGTTTTCCATTTGAAAACCAATGCATCTTCAATTACATGCAATTTTCTCTTTGAAAACCAATGAGTTTTCCGAGTAGTCTCATTCGAAAACCCATTTTGAAATTTTACAGTTTTCCATTTGAAATTTTCCAGTTTTCTATTTGAAATTTTCCAGTTTTCCATTTGAAAACCAATGCATCTTCCATTACATGCAATTTTCTCTTTGAAAACCAATGAGTTTTCTGAGTCTCATTCGAAAACCCATTTTGAAATTTTCCAGTTTTTCATTTAAAATTGTCCAGTTTTCCATTTGAAAAGCAATGAATCCAAAATTTCATGCAATTTTCCATTTGAAAATCAATGAGTTTTCCGATTTTTTCATCAAGAACTTTCTATTTTTCCATTCGAAAACCCATTTTGAACCACAAAATTCCAAGCAAAACATATCTAATTTCCGACCTTTGTTTGGTTTTTCCAATTTTCCCACTCTTCCATGAGGTTTTTCCAATTTTTTTTTTCACAGAAATCATCGCTGAATGTAACAGTATGAACCATGAAAATTTCACAAATATCTGTTGGGCCATTTCGGAGTCTATAAGAGACATACAAACAAACACACATCCATTTTTATATATATAGAGATTGTAAAACAAAAAATATTACACAAAATGTCTCTCTTAAATTTTAAATTTATGTATTCACAGCGTTTATTTCATTTATTGCACTGTTATTTTGCATAAACTAAGGCAGTCAAACAATTTATTTTCGTTATTTGTTTTAATTAATTTCTTTTTGTAACTGCTTGATGTGCCCTCTGTTCTTGGTCTTAAGTCTACCGTTTTCATGTTTTTTTTATATTTTGGAAAAAATGTCCGTTGTCCTTAGGTCGCGAATTTGATCCTATCTTGAATGCGAATCAAATTTCGCACTATTGAACTGAAATTTTTGTATTTTTATGAGCTATGAGCTGGTAGCCTTTTTTTAAAAAAGTTATTCACTTTATAATTCCATAAATTATCTTTTAGCCTTAACAATGGCCTTATTCCTAGACTAAATAAAAGGCTATATAAAAACTTAAAATAATTGTAATTTTATATTCAATTCTTCTCGAAATGTTCAATGCTGAAGAGAAAAGAATTCCAATTGCATTGGAAAATAAACAAAAACACATACTACATCCCAAAACACAGGGTAACAAAATGTTGGTGCACGGAATAGTCGCCTTTTACGGATAGTTGGGGAGGCAACCGTAAGATTACCTACCTCATCAGCAGAGTGGAAAATTTAGCCACCATCTAATGGTAAATTACATGAAATTTTCAAAACTAGTAGTCAGACAGACTTTTCCTGGGCCTTTTGGCGGCTAAATTGTACTTCCGGTTGCGTTTTTTGGTGTCAGCTTTTACTATGGGAAAATTGGAAAAAGTATAAGTAGAAGTCAATAGACATTTCGTCGAAGATACCAAATCATATGGTCGGACAGAAATAACCCGGGCCTTTCCCTTTGTCCGACCAGAAGATTCTTAACGTAGACGTTCTTACCTTTCATTTGATACCCCATTTGTCCTTTTACCCAATGAGGTAGGACGACACCAAAAGTACCGTTTTTAAGATGGTGGGAAAAGGGGAATGCCCCGGGTTATTTCTGTCCTACCATATGATTTGGTATCTAGGAGGCCAAATAAACAAGAATGAGAATCATGCTGCCGTAAGTGGGCATTATATGGCTATTGTGAACAGAAGAGCAAATCACTCATGGATGGAATTCGATGACCTCATAGAAAAATCTTCATTCGCCAATAAGAAAAAAAAAATTGTACCTTGACAAATTGTGTATGTACATAAACGAGCCCCAATAAAGATATGTGTTTGAGTTTTACAAGAAGTAAACAAGTTTTTTCTAATGATTTCTGCCGAAGCTGCATGGATGAGGGGGAGGAGGAAACAGTTCTATCTTCACCTCCTTTGCACCTATCCTGCTTTGGCTCATAAACGTATGATTCACTTAAAAGAATACTTTTATAATGATTTAAACGATCTCGAACACATTAATATAATTAATCTTCTACGTTTCATGAGGAACTCTAATTGGTTTCAATGAGCTTTCGAAGAAAGCCTACATAGATTCATGTCGTACCACAATGGGCCTTCAATTGGCATAAGTGTGTCTTTTACCATCCATGACAGCCACTTTAACCTAACCTAACCCTAACCCAGCGGTCAGCAACATGCGGACCACGGTCCGTTTCCGGTCAAACGGCGGACCGCTAAACCACGAAAGGTCAAACTTAGCCATCTACCGATTCAATTTAATAACATACCTGCTCGTATGGATGTAAATTTAAACATAATTAAAAAATGCTTGACTAACTAACAAGCAAATGCGTTTGTAAGTAAAATTCTCTCTGCTGTCGAATCGGTTGTCACTCTTACTGTGAAATCTATTCACGGAGCTTTCGTTCGATATCGATTCTTTTATAATTTTTTGTGTTTAAACACGTTTTGTACCAATAATATGGATCCTAAAAAGCGAAAAGTGGACAGTGAGTGAAAATAGGAAGTTTCTGACCAAGTGGACTGAACAATCTTGTTTTACGCTGCCTGATAAGCCTCGAGCGGTTCCAGTATGCCTCATATGCAATAAATATGTTGCTATTGTTAAAAGTGCCAATTTAAAGCGACATTACGAAACAACTCATCTGCAATTCCACAAAAATTTCCCTCTTGGCAGTGAAGCTCGTAAAGAAAAACTGAAGGCTCATTTAACTACAAGAAAAGCACGAACTTATTAGTTCGTTGCATGAGCGAAAACCACAAAACTTTTTTATGTTTTTTTTTTCTGAACCTCGATTAAAATGTTTTCATCCGTATCTGGACCCCACTTTAAACTACTTGCCGACCCCTGCCCTAACCTATACAACTGTTTATATTATATTTATTATTTCTACTATCTGACCTTCCTGACCCGGAAAATGTTGTTTTCTCTTTGAAAATACCTTTCCAGATATTGAAATTAACGTCTTAAGAGAAAATTCACTCTGGCGTATACTTATTATTTTTCAGAAGAGAGGAAAAGAAACGTAACCGCTCTTTTTTCCGAAAACTATTTGAGCCACAAAATTAATTCTTGAGTAACAAAATATGCCGTTAGTTTCACATCGCTAGCTGCATTGGTTCTAATTTTTTCTAATTCAATTTTTCCAAGAACTAGTGGAGCAACAAAATCAGTTCTTGCGGCACAAATAAGCAACAAATTAGCAACAAAATACTGAATACTTTTCGGTGCCGCCTTATGAAATGGTTCTGCTAGAGTAATAGACGTGAGAATAGGCCTGTTCACCTGACTACGGCCTCGTTCGATATCAATGTAACCAGTCCTGGGGCTGCACAACGTTGTCTTGGGATAGCATTTAAGAATCAGCTTCTCTTAGGAGAAGGGTGCGTTGGCTCAACTCGAATTTTCTCGGATTGAGGTTAGATAAAAAACGTATAATTATACTTAATGTACTATTATTCTTTAAGCTCTGATCTGCTAATATTTACCCTAACTCCAAGGAAAGTCCAGATTTGTTCTTAATCTACTCTGTTAAATCTCGTGATTCGCGTCAGTGGAATCTATATATCTTATACGACACAAATTCTCTTTCATGGTGGAGAAATCTGGTAAGGTGCGGATTCCGGATTGTTACTTTTTTAGATTGTCCTGCAAATAATTTCTTTTATGAACATTACACATTAGGTGTTGATAACCTAATGTCAATTTGATAGCATTTTATTTTGGTTTGTTATTATTTTGTGTTTGCATGGATTTATTTTATTTTTTACTGTTATCTGATCTAGCTCTAGCACAGTGTTAAATTCAAGTTTATACTAGTAAAACAATCAATACTGAATCGAACACTCATTAACTTAGCTCGCATTGCAATATTATTTAATTTTCAAAATGATGTTGTTCCTAGCATTACTTATGATGCTTATTGCTTCGGTAAGATGTCCTTATAAAATTTATAAATTTTCTGTAAGAAGCACTATTTTTCAATGAATATACACTAGTCAAAACAATTAAAGGAACACTTGAAAAAACTCAAAAATGGAGTGGTTTTTTAAAAGGCTGTATCTCAGTAGAAAAAAGTCGGATTGAAGTGAAATAAAAAGTTTTTCAAAGGTTATCATTTTTTCTTTTCAAATTATTTTGAGTTAAAAAAGTACCGTTAGTCGTTTTTGCTTGAGCGAAAAAAATGTTTACTCAATTTCAAAATCGAAAAAAAAATAAACTTTGAGGTTTCATAAAATGAACGGAAATTTTTTTTCAATCCAACCAATCTAAGATTCAATTTTAGAATTTTGTTGGCTATAATTCACTGTTTGGTTCAGATCGCTACGATTTTTTTTCTAATCAAAAAATGGGTTTACATGCAAAAACACAATTTTGACTTTGGACCCTAATAACTCTGCTAAATATTGACTTACAAAAAAAATAAAAGCAGATTTGAAAAATTTGTTAAATTTTCTACACAAAAACATTTTGAAAAAATAAAAATATTGCTTTTTTCAATTTTTTCTATCAATTTATAAAAAGGTCCAAAATACGCATTTTTCAACTTTTTCATAAAAACTACCGTTATTTTGTGGTTTTCAGTGATACAACTAATCTGAGGCTTAATTATTAAAGCTCATAAAATTTCCTTGATTTTGGTGAAAATTTCACATCAATACGATTTACCGTTTCTCTGTTTCGATCAATCAAACTTACGAAACACTTTTTTTTCAATTTTAAGGAAAGCTTTGTTTTTTCTTATTTTTCTATTCTTTTGAATTTGTTTATTTTTTAATTTTTTTTAAATTTTTTCATTATCATGATGACTTTGTGAAATTCGGACGAATTTCCTTGATTTTGATGAAAATTCGTCCGAATTTCACAAAGTCATAATGATAATGAAAAAAATAAAAAAAATTAAAAAATAAACAAATTCAAAAGAATAGAAAAATAAGAAAAAACAAAGCTTTCCTTAAAATTGAAAAAAAAGTGTTTCGTAAGTTTGATTGATCGAAACAGAGAAACGGTAAATCGTATTGATGTGAAATTTTCACCAAAATCAAGGAAATTTTATGAGCTTTAATAATTAAGCCTCAGATTAGTTGTATCACTGAAAACCACAAAATAACGGTAGTTTTTATGAAAAAGTTGAAAAATGCGTATTTTGGACCTTTTTATAAATTGATAGAAAAAATTGAAAAAAGCAATATTTTTATTTTTTCAAAATGTTTTTGTGTAGAAAATTTAACAAATTTTTCAAATCTGCTTTTATTTTTTTTTGTAAGTCAATATTTAGCAGAGTTATTAGGGTCCAAAGTCAAAATTGTGTTTTTGCATGTAAACCCATTTTTTTATTAGAAAAAAAATCGTAGCGATCTGAACCAAACAGTGAATTATAGCCAACAAAATTCTAAAATTGAATCTTAGATTGGTTGGATTGAAAAAAAATTTCCGTTCATTTTATGAAACCTCAAAGTTTATTTTTTTTCGATTTTGAAATTGAGTAAACATTTTTTTCGCTCAAGCAAAAACGACTAACGGTACTTTTTTAACTCAAAATAATTTGAAAAGAAAAAATGATAACCTTTGAAAAACTTTTTATTTCACTTCAATCCGATTTTTTTCTACTGAGATACAGCCTTTTAAAAAACCACTCCATTTTTGAGTTTTTTCAAGTGTTCCTTTAATTGTTTTGACTAGTGTAGGTATCATCGTCCGAAGCATCAAGATTTAAGAGAGAAAAAGAACCTCGCGTTGTTGATCAATATAAACATGAATGCGGTGTGGAGCTATCAATTCCAGAATCTGATATGTATCTATACAGAAGTGTATCTTCGAAGGGTCCTTTTAATCAATGTTTTGTTCAATGTGTAATGTCAAAACTGGGCTTTTACAACAAGGAAAAGGGAATGGACGTTCAGGCTTTATTCAAAGAGATCCCTGAATTCAACCCGGCTTTTACAGGCGATGAACTTCTCGCTAAAATAGAAAAATGTGCGGAAAAAGCGCAGGAAGTTGAACAGACGGAAAACGGGTGTGAACGTGCCTATACCGGTGCTGTGTGCTTATCCGAAACTGTTTTTCATTGAATAAAATATTTTTAACATTTTATTTGTTTTTTTGTTTTTTTTTTTGTACGTAATTTCGTAACTATCTTGAGCAATTGTTGTTGAACTTTTTTAACTTTGTCGCGTGTGACGAGTTTTACATTTCCATATAAAAATCGCAGCTGTCATTTTCGTCGTCGGACGACTGCATTCTGTTCAGCTCTTAATCCTCAACCAACTTAGTCCCCAGTCCAGCAGGTTTGAGTTATGAGACAAAAACAAGAATCAAGTACGAACATATTTATATAAAACTGAAACCTCGATTTTATAAAACGATTTTAAAGTTGTTCTAGAATAGAAATATCATCCCAAGAAGAGAAACTTATAAAGGGTCCGCCAAATAACTTCTTTTTTTTTAAATGCTATAAAAAAAAACTACTAAATATTTTCTCAAATTTCTTTTTTATTTGAGAGTACAATCTTTCTGGTTAATAATGGAAAATAATTTCATTAAAATGGCTGCCTCTGCTGGCCATGCAGTAGCCTACACGATCAGTCCAATTTTTAAGCACATTATCGATTGTGTGCAGCTGTATTTCACCAATGGCTTCACGAATATTGTCTTTTAAAGCGTCAATTGTCTCTGCCTTGTCGGCGTAACACTTATCTTTTACGGCACCCCACAAATAATAGTCCAACGGTGTCAAATCGCAGCTCCGAGGTGGCCAAACGACATCAGCTCTGCGGCTGATAATGCTATCTTCAAAAACAGGGCGCAAAACATCGAGTGTAGCTTCGGCTGTGTGGCACGAAGCGCCGCTCCGCTGCCGTCTTGTTGAAACCAAATGTTGCCAATGTCCTCCTCTTCAATTTTTGTGAACAAAAATTTGTTCAACATGGCCCGATAACGATCGCCATTGACTGTAACGGCCACTTCTTGCTCATTTTCGAAGAAAAATGGTCCAATTATGCCTCTGGACCAAAATTCGCACCAAAAAGTGACTCGTTTTTGTTGTATCGGCTTTTCAATGTATGCGTCCGGGTTTTTTGTGCCGAAATGCTACAATTTTGCTTGTTTACAAACCCGCCAAGACCAAAATGAGCTTCATCTGAAAAGATGTTTTTTTTTTGGCAAAATCGGCATCTTCTCTAAGTCGATCGCAGTCCCACTTAGCGAAGCGAAAATGCATTGGATGGTAAGTTGGCTTCAACTCCTGAACAAATGGGATTTTGTATGGCGTCATACCAAGGTCTTTATGCAAAATTCATCTCAATGATGTCTCCGAAATGTTCAACTGTTGAAAACGACGGTGAATTGATGTTGATGGCGCTTCATGCAAACTTTCTGCCACAGCAGCAATATTCTCGGGTATTCGCACTGTTTTTGGCTTATCGCTTTGGTTTATCGATGAAGATGCCAGTTTCTTTAACTTTTTTCACAAGATAACGAACATACGGAACTGCCGGTGCTTCTCTTCTTCCAAAATCCGTACGAAATTTTCGCACACATTCTGCGACATTACCATAATTTTCAAAGTAATGTCGCAATTTTTCCCAGCGTTGTTCAAGCATATACACAACCATATTCGTTCAGCGGAAGGATAAAACTAATTATCTGTCAAATCAGACATGAGCTAAGTGTTAGCATTCACAAAATAAGCACTAGTTGAAAAAAACGTTAGATGGCGGACCCTTTAGAAATGACAAGTTTCATAACTCTACGTTTCTACCTATCTTCATTACCTACGTGATTTAGCGAAATAGATTAAGAATAAATCTCGACTTTTCTCGGATTTAGAATATAATACTAATTTCGTCTTCCATTGGTCGTCCAGAAGCATTCGAAAGAGTCCGGAAGTCTTCTGAAACCAATCCATTGGACTGACTTTGACAGACGGAATGCTTCTGAGAAGAGCAAAGCTCTTCTGTTTTGAAAACAGAATTGTCTGAAGAACGACACATACATACATCATAACCCGTTCCATTAGAGATAGAAGAAGAAACGTCAAAAAAAAGACCAATGGAAAACGACATACGTCGGGATTTATTTGAGATCTACTTCGCTAAATGTCGTGTTTTAGGTAGGTGTAAACGTAGTATAAAACTAAACAGAGAAACCGTTTGCATGATACCAAAAGTGGTAATTTAAGTCTGTTTTTGTGTGAGATCTAGCGCAAATGTCAACAAACTTGTCAACGATTCATCCTTCATATCAAATTACTTTATGATGAATAAAACTGTCAAATTTCGAGCAGTCAGGATGAAACTATAGGTCTGTTCTTTTACTCCCTAAAACTGCCGAAAACTCAAAAATTCTCCCACTTTTCCGTTCTTTTGCTCCCGATTTTTGTAAGTTCTGTCAGTTTTGAAGAAGAAAAATATTTCCCCTATCTGTCGATTTTTGCCAAAAAAAATTTCTTGTGGCAGTTTTTGTAAGCTCTGTCAAACCATAAGAAGTACATTGAATTTTGTTGACGTTTGATGTAATTTTGTGCATTTGGCAGAATTTTGCTGTCAAGCGTTCTTTTACTTTTTGGGGGAATCACAAAATTTTATCCTCACTCCTCGATTTTTGACAGTTTTTACAAAAACCTCGAAAAAGTAAAAGAACGGACCTTATGATTCTCCTAAAAAGAAAAAAAGAATGCTAGACACAATTTCTCACAATTCTCTTAAAACGTCAACAAAATTCAATAGGCCAGTTCCACAAACAGAGATTTCTGAGCCCTCTGAGATTTTTTTTATGGAATATAAAATCTCAGCTGAGCGCTCACTTTTCTGTCAGAGATTTCTGAGACGAAAAAATTTAGGATTCGATTTCTCACTCAGCTATTTTGACGTGACTGACAGATGTGCAACAAC
Source organism: Sphaerophoria taeniata (assembly GCA_943590905.1). NCBI lineage: Eukaryota > Metazoa > Arthropoda > Insecta > Diptera > Syrphidae > Sphaerophoria > Sphaerophoria taeniata. The sequence goes on from OX016540.1 coordinate 271,432,111, forward strand.
AATTTGGAAGGTAACCATTTTATCTCAATGAAAACTGAGAATTATGTTCCACCAAATGATTTTGGCTCAGTCAATGTGACATTGAGCGCTCAGTGAGATTTTTCTTTGTGGAACTGTCCTAATGTGTTTTTTCAGTTTTGACAAAACTCAAAAAGAAAATTACTTCAAACTGACAGAACTTACTAATGTACAAACTTGGGAGTAGTGAGTTTTCGGGAGCTTAAGTGAGTAAAAGAACAGACCTTATTAAATACTTTTTCATTTAATCTCTCTAAAAACTGTTGTTTTTAAAAATATGGTCCAGACTAAAATATTAATAATCGCTTCAGTTAAATTTATGAAAGTAATGAATGTTACTGTGATAACCACTGATCAATTATAATAAGATAGGAAAGCTTGCTGTCAAAATGACATTTGCGTACGAACTAAAGAGCAGGTTTGCTGCAAGAGCATGCGTGTATAAGAAAAATAAAATTTGAGGTATTTGGAGCTTGGAGGTTTCCAATCTTGTTATAACTGATCAGTGGTGATAAGTGATAACCTTAACCTTTTCTTTCAAAAACAAAAAAAAGAGGTCCTGAAAAAGAATATTGATTTATCAAATGGGCATTAGATTAAACAAGTTTGAGAATGTCTGCTTTAGATTAAGCTTATCTATGACCCAATTATGTTTTCTTGTTAATTGTTATTAGTGTTGCATCCAGCGGCGGATTTAGAATTTCAATCTGGGGGGGGGGGGGGGGGTTTCGATTGAAAAAAATTGTCATTGTAAATCTAGTATATGGAATTTATGTGTAAAACGGCCCATATACAGCACCCTTACACATGCGCATAGACATCAAACCGATCGTGACACGCACACTAAAAATCGAAAAGTTTTGACTTTTGCTCACACGGTTTCGCACACCAAAAATGTTGCGCACGCCAGCCCACAGACGGCAAACATCTCCTCACACATACACCGATGTTCAAACAATTGTGCTGTGTATGTGCCGTTTTACAAAACTCATCTTCAAATTCGTTTCACAAAACACAAAATGGTTTTCGAAAATTTTGGTACCTTGTTCCCGAAAAATGATTGCGATGTTAATAAGTGCAAGGGATTATACGAGTTTTATGCTACGGTTCCTGACTGTTCTGAGTCTGAATAAGCATTCGTATGTGAAGAAGGCGAGTTGGAGATCGGAAAATGAAAAATGTATTTGAATGAAGCACTTGAAGTAGGGATAATTTTCATATATACGTTTATAAGTTAACTTTCATATCGATTTTTTTTCAATGGGTAGTCACGATGATGTTCCAAACGTGACTACAGTACTTCGTATTCTAGCAGTTTTACCAGTTTCAACTGCGATGACAGAACGTACATGTTCTGTACTCAAAAGACTGAAAACATATTTGCGAAGTACAATTGGCCCAGAACGGTTAAATGAGCTTGCATCATTAAATATTCATTACGATATTCCACTTACTCTAAATGAAAAAAATCCCGCAGATTGTAACAGGCAGAAAATTGTGATGTATAATAGGATTCTTATTCGACATCGAGGCCCATTTGCTGATTCGGAACATAAATTTATGTTCTACATAAAGTTCACCTTTTGTATGGGGTTTTTAAGTAGAACTTATCGAATTCCGGAACGTCCCATATAAAAATGAAAACTTTAAGTTGAACATAAATTTATGTTCCGAATCAGCAAACGGGTCCGAGACTATTATATTGTACTAGCTGACCCCGCGAACTTCGTCTCGCCACTCTCAGAGCAACTCCAATAACAATTGTCCCTTGGAAAACCAATGAGTTTTCCGAGTTTTTCATTAAGAACTTTCTATTTTCCATTCGAAAACCCATTTTGAAATTTTCCAGGTTTCCATTTGAAAACCAATGCACCTGGAATAACATGCAAATAATTTTAAAAAAATTTCCCTAAGTTTCATCTACAGACTAACACGAACAAAATAAAAATAAAATTAGCCAAATCCGTCCAGCCGTTTGTTTGCGGTTACACACGAACAGGATTTCAATTTTATATATAGATAGCCGACCAGCGGGACGTTGTACCCGCATGCCTTTTTTTTTGAGTTACATAGGACACGGCATGAAAATCATTTTGGACAAAAAAAAACCCGTCGAATGATATATCAAAAGAAAGGTCCACTCGAAATCTATTTGTCAAAATGGGCTTAAAGTTTTTCGAATTACTGGTATCCGAGATAATGTTAAATGAGAGCCAATTCATACTGTAGGTATCGGGAGAAAAGATTGCAAATATGTGGCATAAAACAAAAATGGTTGACAAAAAATTGTTTATTATTTGTAACATTTTTCCGAAATTTCAAATCGAAATAATGAGATAATCGATCCGCTAAATTCTACATAATATTTGATAGTTCTGATTATCACCAGGGTAACCAGGCATTGCAGATTAGTTTGGTTTTCAATGATGGATAGAGGGCGCACAGACTTTGATTTTCTTGTATCATTTGATGTGGACTTCCTGGAAAAATTGAGCAATCTGGCGATTTGAAAACACCGGAAATTTTCGGAAGCCATTGTAAACTTTTGGTCCATCACTTCTAACATAAGACAAAAGAACAGTCAAAACGATGGACTAAAAAGGTCAAATCGGCTCTAAGGAAAGCAAAGAAATTTGCTCCATAATTACGCAAGGTCATTGCATCAGTTTTTTGGTATGCACGTCTTGTAATTTTCATCGATTTTCTTGAGAAAGGAGTATTATGCAATTTTTGCAGGGTTTGGGTGATGATATCAGGGTAAAACCAAAACGTCCCCATTTGATGAAGAAGACAATTTTGCTTCATCACGACAGTAGATACACCAGTTAACACTCCGATATGGCTTTGGCCAATATTGATGATATGGAGTTTGAATTTGAATAACTTACTCAAGTACCAGATTTAGCCCGCTCGGATTATGATGGCTCGGTGAAAAGATTTTTCCAATAATGAAGGGGTGGAATCAGCCGATGAAGGCTATGTTCTATAGAGCTCGACAGATAAAAACAGGACATTGAAGCGATGATTTCAACATACACACATACATACATACATTGTATGTTATAAATTTTCAATAATTTTCAATTAAAATAATTGCTTTTTATTTGACATTATTTCAAAGTAAAATTGAGTATTCGTATATTGATCATTTTTTTTGTAGTGCGAAATATAAAATTTTTTAACATTTTTTAACATTTGAACCATTTGTGATTTGAAAAGTATACATTTTATTTTTCCTAAACCTTCTCCCCATATTCCTCTTTCATTTAGAAAAAAAATTAGGAAAATCGGTCAACCGGTGTGGCCGGTTAGCGAACGAACACAAAAAATAGGCTGTTCTTTTATATATATAGATGTAAAATTCAAAAGGTGTTTATTAGAAGCAAATACGTGTTAATTTCAAATAAACATTTACAGCAAATATGTCTATAAGAACCGTTTCAAAATTTGAAAAAAATATTAGGCCTGGCCTGGCCTTTTGTTGTGAAATTATTTCCAAACCTCATATCGAACAACATGCGAATTATTTTCGAAAGTGTAAGTTGATCAATTGATCTGCTTTGCATCGGCTGGATTCGATTTCCTGTAGAGTTCAGTCTATAAAATGTTAGGCTCAGATTTTTGGGGGGTGTTTGAACCCCCAAAACCCCCCCCCCCCGTAAATCCGCCACTGGTTGCATCTTATTTTCAAAAAAGGTATAAAAGAAGCATCAATTTGGAAGTTCACTTCATTTCTATCGTAGAAATTGTTAAAATGAAACTCTATACTGTGTTATTTTTAGTTTGTGTCTTCACACTGGTAAGATTTCTATTGTTTAAACTTTGCTCAAAGCTGAAACAAAACTTAAAACCACTATTTTCACCCATAGGTATCAAGTGAAAAAAATGACGCTTATAGTAAAATTTGCCGCGACCAACTCAACATTTTGGATGCTGACTACAATGTGAAGAAAGGGATAGTGAATAGCCATCCATTAGGACACTGCTACTTGAAATGCTTACTAAGGCACTATGACAAGGTAGAAGGAAGTGATTTTGATATTGAAAAAATGAACCAATCCATTAAAGACCCTTATGTGATATTGCAACTTAGTAATCAAATAGCTGAACTGGACAAGTGTCCTAATGGAGGAGGACAAGATGATCTTAAATTGAATACTTTTACGGCTTTTCTTTTAGTCATGATATTTTAAATTATGAGCCTTAATAATAATAAATAAATAATAATAATTAAAAATAAATAAATAATAGTGGAATAAACTTATTTGTTATTTAACACTTTCTTAACAAAAAAAAAAGTGGGACGTTATCTCTAGAACAGCGAAGGACTTAGTGACTTACCCTTACTCTCATCGAAAATTCTCTGACTGCGTATGAAGAATTGAGGAGACCTACAACTTAACGTCGGTTCCGAACGGCAAAGTTGAGAAGGGCTTTTTTCATGACAGATTGATACACTTTGAAGTGTTGTCACTTCTGTGCAAGAGGAAGTACTCGTTAAAGATGAAATAAAAACTTTATGGGCACGTGTATGATAAGAACCGGTACGTTCAAGCATTTGAAGGCCAAATATATATTTAGACTCTGATATCATTAGCTTACTTCGGAGAAGCATAGCACTTGGGCACGTACCAAGTCTGTGTAGAAGGACCAAAGTTATCTTTATTCCCAACACAGGCCAAAAAGATACAACACATCCAATGTCTTTTATGCCTATTAACAACTTTGGAGAAATAAGATAGGATCAGAAGTTTTATAGTAAATATGTCTTTAAACCATCGCCAACACGCTTACAGGAAGCGTGAAATAACAAACACTATCCAAAAAGCTCTAGATTCAAAAGGGTTTGTGTACCTTTCTCGACATTGAGGGGGCTTTCGACAACACCTCTCATGATGCTGTATCATAAACCGATGGAAAAAAAATGTGTTGCAATCACAATAACAAGATGGATAAACGAAATGCTAAGCACCAGAACGGCAGAGGTTCAGACAGGTTACAATTTACAGGCAATCATCACAACTAGAGGTTGCCCTCAGGGAGGAGTTCTATAACCTCTATTGTGGAGTCTCGTTGTTGATGCATTTACTTGCAAGTCTCACGTCCCAGGGTGTTACAGATATCTCGGTTTTGCTGATGATATTGTATAATATCTGTTGGGAAGTTTGAAGAAACGCCTGCGATTTAATTCAAAGAGGTTTAACCATTACCAGGAAATGATGTCTATCAGTATGCCGTAAAATCAACCCTTCTAAGACAACAGTTGTACCATTTACCAAGAAAAGACTTCTGCCACTAGTGAAAGAAATAAAATTAGCTGGAGAAGTAAAACAAGCACAGAAGGAAGTCAAATATAAGGGATAACCTTTGATAGCAAACTCCTCTGGAATAAACACATCGAAATTACCGTCGGCAAAACCACTAGCAATTCATGAGACTGGAAGCCACATACCTATAATAAGATGGATGTATACCATGATGGTAAGACCCATAATTACGTATGGTGATATTGCCTGGTATAAAAGAATCGAACTTGTTATAGCTAGGAAATCACTAGAAAAAGGACAAAGGCTCGCGTGCATTTGCATCACGGGAGCTATGATAACTTGTCCTACAGCAGCAATGGAGGTACTTCTACATTTGACTCCACTCAATATTATTGTTGAAAACACTACTAGGGGAGCCATTATAAGATTTGTCAAGGAAGGAACTGGACCTGGAAAATGCATAAGCAACAGTAATAGAGACCTTCTGTCGAAATTCACAGCACGTGATATTCCGAGAGATGGTCACAAACTATAACTTTGTGAAAAATTATAAGAACAAATAGGCAAGTAGTAAAAAGGTGAAAGTAACAACTATTCATTCAGAGAAAACACCATCAAATGGGGCACAGACGGGTCGTCTCCGAGTATCGTTCAAGCAGAGGTCAACGCAATTAGCAAATGTGTAGAACTCAATCTCGAAATGCATCACCGCAACAAAAATATTGCCATTATGTCAGATAGTCAGGCAGCCCTTAAAGCGTTGACCTCCTATACCTATACGTTTAAGTCAAAGCTCGTTATGGAGTGCATAGGCAGATTAAATGAACTAGCACGAACAACAAAGTATCGCTTAGTTGGGTGCCTGGACATGTAGGGGTTCAGGGAAATGAGGAGGCAGATATACTGACAAAGACAGGTGTGACAACTCCGCTATTAAGACCGGAACCCCTTTACTGCGGTATAGGATCAAAGGGCACGGTAGTGCCCAGCCAAGTTCTAGCACTACCCCCTTTTTACAGGATCGAACTCAAGCACATTTTTAACCCCCCATAACTTTTGAACCCATAGAATTTCATAGATACAAAGGCCCTGTAAAAAAATAATTTTGTAGAACCACTACTTCCTGAGATATTGAACAGTAAAAATTTCAAAAACCGCAATTGACTGACTCACTGACTGACTGATCATCAAAATTATGAAGCACTTCTAACAGTAGCAGAATCTTTAAATTTGGTAAAATGGTAGGTTTTCGGGTGTATACAAAGGAAAAAAATCAAAAATTTCAATTTCCTCATTCAGGGGGCGTGGTATCCGCCCACTTTCTAAAAATGGTCGTAGGATGTTGAAATTCGGAATTCTAATAGGGTCTTGGTTGAATATAAGGAAAAATATAAGTAAAATATTTTAATTTCATTTAGGGGCGTGGCATCCGCCCACTTTATCAAAATGGTCGAAAACGTTTAATTTCGAATCGATATGCTGATAGGGTTTCGGTTGAATGTTGTAAGAGAAAATACAAGTATAAAATTGCAGTTTCATTAAAGGGGCGTGATTGCCGCCCACTTTATTAAAATTGTCATAGGATGTTGAAATTTATAACTCTGGTTTGTTTAAGTTCATAACAATCCCATGAGTAACTTTCTATAGTGGTTTCACAATGTACCCTTGGGGTCTAAATGATTTAACAACATTAAGACAGCCACTCGAACCTATTCTACCTATTACGTATTTATAAATTGGCAGAGCAATTATATTGTTAAAGTTTGCTAATTGCTAGCATATTTAGAGTATTTCGAGGTTCATACTTCCCTTAAAAAAAAAAAAACTTTGCAAAAAGATGTGAAATCAGAACAAAAACATAAAATGTAAAAAACAGAGCCAAGTTCTCTTATGTGCGAACAACACTGTGTAAAAAGTCAGCCACCAAAAGTAATGAGATCTAAAAGAACGCCAAGTTCTTAATGTAAAAGTGTTATATTCAATATTTTAAATCATAGGAGATAATACAACAATATTAAAAGAAAATAGAAAATAGTTTGGATGAAAATTTACAACAATAATAATAACAAATGATTCAGATTAGAATTACCTATGTTTTGCCAAGTCCATTACCATTAGAATTATTTATTTTTCTTTTAATTTTCGTACCATTCTCAAAAAGATTATTTACTTGTTTTAATTTTTCTACCATTACTATACGAATTATTTTTATGTTTTATATTAGTGTCATAAGATTTTTTATGCATTTCGACAGCATATTTCTTATCTATAATTGTCAAAATGAAGAAATTGTTAAAGAAATCCCGATAAATTGTACCTATATGAAAATAAAGGTTGTGAACTAGGCTACTTAACGGTGCCAAAAGAAATCAATGTAGTCATTGAATTTCAAAAGATATTATCGCACAAAAGTTTGCCCAAAAAATGCTGTTTTTCAAGGCTTAAATTAAAAATATCTCAATACATATAAATCATACAAATGTAATTGTTATTTCACTTGAAAGATATGTTTGACACCTTTAATTTGATACCACTGTGATTTTTCTAGGTTTTTTAAATCTAAAGATATAAGCATTTATGTCGAAAAAGTGCTGATTTTTAATGTTTGCACTTTTCGAACTTCAATCTCAAATATCTCGGATCTCCCATGAGTTATCGACAAAATATTTTTGCAGATATATCCGGCTTAGAACAACCTTTAATTTGATACCGAACTCATTGGTGTACACTCCGGGCCGGATGTCCCTTATAAAATGAGCAATCCCCTTTGCACAGCACATCAAAAGCAAAAGCAACAGCAATAAAACACAAACAACACAAGAAAATCACAAAGATAATATACAAACAACACAACAAGAGCACAACAAGAAAAAAACAAACCACACAACAATAGAACAACAACAGCACAATAATGTTATCACAATAATGTACAAAAATAACTCGTAAAATCAACAAAGCTACCGCCCGGTACGAGAATCTACGCAAATAATATTCTTCCTCAAATAAAATGGCTTTGATTTTTATAACTGCATTTTTACTGATATGCAAAACTTTAAAAGAAATGCAAAAAACAAACACAACTCGATAACACTTATCGTTAAGAAAGCTCTCAAATCGAAAGCTCCTCAACCAGTGATGCCATTTCGTGGGGAATTCCCCTTTTCGTGGGGAATACAAGGAAAAAATTTGGTAAAAGGGGAAAAGGGGAATCCATTTTCTGCTAGAACAAAATATGGGGAAAACTTTATTAAATCGAACATACTCTAAATCGGGGGCGCGAAATAAGGCCCCAGGAAAAAAGGCCCCAAAAAATAAATGAAATAAGGCCCCAAAAAAAAGCACACAAAACAACAACAACGAAATTTTGGGGTTTTCTTTCATTTTTTTGGGGCTTTTTTTCATTTTCTTTTGGGGCATAATTTCACTTTGAAATAAAGTTTTGGGGCTTAATTTCAGTTCAAAACTATTTGGAGCTTTATTTAATTTTTCAAAATTAACATGAAAATGCATTACCAAGTTTGTCTAATCGAGGACCCAAAGCTTGTTGGAGCTAATTGTGTATAATTTGTGAGGATTTGCGGGCAAATATTTTGCTGTTGCCTTGTTAAAATCTTAAGATTTGCAATGAATGCAACTTTAAAATTCAAGCCGAGTCCATTGTAGATGGACAGGAGAATTACAATGTTGTAGGGAAAATGTTCAAGATACAGTTCAAGTATTTGTTTAAAAGTTTGTGGTGACATCACCTTAAATAAAGTTTGTTATGAAGAAAACAAGTTGTTACCTATTCCTATTTTGGCAATTTTGGTAGTAAGGTACAATTACGGAAAAAATTTTGCCCAAAAGAGAATCAATTTGGGGTGTGAAAATAAAAAAATTCGCGCGAACAAAACAAAGTAAATGGTTCTTACGTGTTCAACATGAACTATGAAATCAAAAATTGGATATCTGCTGAACTTTCTATCAATAAAAAAAGGTCTTTCTGGTGGACTATTAATACAATTAAAAGAACTCAGTAAAATGAAAGTGGGTTCAAGTATAGTGTTCTTGTAGAATTCCCAACTCTTACCGAAAAGTTCGGTGAGTTTGCATTTTTACGTTACGTCACATAGACTTAAAGCATACGGTTTATTTCAACCGTTATGCAAGGATAAAAGCTTGAAAATGTTAAAAACTTTCTACTCAATTTATTGTTTGACAAACAATTATCTAAAATTAACCACAAGGGTTAGAAGACCCGAATTTGATTTCGCAACTTATGATCCACCAAAATGGGTCAGTACCTAGTCTCAAATTCTGCCCTTATGACCCACAAGTCTGTGGTCTCAAAGAAAAAATGCCAAAGTCAATTTTCAACATTTTTCAGGAGAGACGTTTGAAGTTTTTATGAAAAGTGCAACATTAAAAATTGCTAAAGAATATTATTGGAGATTTAATCGCCTTGAAACTAGCATAGAATTGAAGGTTTTTTAGCTCGCAATTAATTCAAATTCGCCCCTTATGACCCACCAGTTTCTATTCTACTAAGAGTCCTTGTTGCAGGGAAATTGTTAAGGTCACATTTCAAGCATTTGTGTAAAAGTTTGGGGTGGTATTTCATTATCTTACTAAATTATTTTTATGAAAAAGATGAATTGGGATTTAATTGCATTTTTCCAATAAAAGTAAAACAAGTTGGGGCCTTATTTAATTTATTTTGGGGTCTTGTTGCAGGGAAATTGTAAGGGCCACCATTTGAGCGTTTTTGGAACAGTTTGTGGTGATATTTCATTATCCAACTAACGGTTTTTTTTATGAAAAAGACAAATTGGGGCTAAATTTCAAAGTTTGGGGCCTTATTTCATTAATTTTGGGACCTTTTTTCATTTCGTTGGGGCCTTATTTCATTGGGGCATAATTTCATTATGAAAATATACCCTAATTTGGGGCCTTATTTCATTTTTTCTTTGGGGCCTTTTTTCCTGGGGCCTTATTTCGCAGAGCCCTCTAAATCAGTTATAGAAAACACAATAAAACAAAAAAACTTGAAGTTAATTTGTATTCATTAGTCTATTAACAGAACTCACACAAATAATCACATGAGATGCACTTTGATCATTGTATTTGTAATCTCTATAGTACCTATACCTATGACTGATTTTGACTGGTGGTGCTCCCAGTGAAAAAAATCCAGTAAGAAAAAGATAATATGTACAATCTATCATACTATTTTCCATCGCAACACAAGACTGGAAATGTGTTTGTCTTTTCCACATTTTTTTGTTTGATGTTTTCACAAATAAAACTTTTATCTTTGAATTCGGTTTGGTTAGCTTCTGCGATTTTTTTGATACACAAAATATTATATGAATTTATGTCTCTCATTTTTTTCGATTCCAAATGTAAGTTTTTTTCAGATTTTTTTTCAATTTTGTCATAAAGTGCTTTTCAATGCATTAAATTTAAGTTAATATGTTGATTTACATTGGATGCTTCATCTTCATCATCAAAAATGTTTCAAAATTCCAAATATAAAGAAAAAACAAAACAAAATGTTTTCTTTTGCAAGTAAATATTCGAGGGGAATTCGTGGGGAAAATCAGTTTTCAAAATGGGGAAAATGGGAAATTTTGATACAGTAAAAGGGGAATTCGACCTAAATCATCTGGCAACACTGTCCTCAACAGAAAAAGTAAGTAAAAAATACGAAGTGAGTTACGAAATAGAAAAAGGCAACTCTGAATATGTGTGATTTAATGAGGGTTGAAAAGCAGCAGAGAACGATCAGTGCATGCTCAAGTGTGTGCCAGGCAGGTCGTCGTGAGTTCTGCGTCGGATGCCATCAAAAATTTTAAAGGAGTTCCCTTCAATTGGGTATGGTGTAGAGAACAGCGCGCCACTGATTTTTAAAAAGCTCTCCCATAAGGCCTGTACTGCCAATTTTTATCGGACAGAGTATAGCTTTGAGACTCTAAGATTCCGAGTTAATGTCCTGTCAGGTATAGGAACAAGTTATGATACTTACACAAGATTCAGAGACGAACAGACTTTTGTATCGCAACAGGAGTTGCAGAAGAAGTGTACAAGATGTAAGTTATCTGAAAAATCTGAAAATTCCACTTTCTATGCCAAGATTATAAGAATGATGCCACCAAAATAAATTTGAATTCGCAGTTTATGACGTGACATCCAATAATGGAAAAATAGGCTTTGGGATTCCACAGTGTTCTGAAACTTAATAATCAGATAGAACGGCGTTCCAATGCATCACATAACAACGAATCTACCTGTCAGAAAGCTGCTAATGTTTGGAATTGTTCTGACTAGTTCCTCCGTAACGGCTACTTTCCCAGACATTTCCAGGGACGATGTCTCTAGGGACACCAAATAGATACCCACCTAATCATGAAATAATCTTCCAGCGGACCACAGTCCAGCTTCATGATGCAGCACTTAAGAGGTGATGAATATTTGTTTTTTAATGAGCACGTACTAAACAGGGTTTGATACCCCCACACAGTGCGAGCATTAAGAAGGAAGGATAGGGTTTAGAAAGGAGGTGGACAGTATCCAAAAAAGAGCATTCAAGATGATTGGTGATCGTACCATCGTTGAGTCATTTACATCTCTTGAACATCGACACGTAATGTCTCATGCCTCGCCTTCTTTTACCGATATTTCAACGGTATATGCTCTAGTGAAATAGCCAGTTGCATTCCTCCCCTTAATGCCCATCAGTTCACCCTTGAGCCCAAATTTGGGCGTACTGTCATGTACAGAGAATCGTTTTTTATCCGTACTACGCGAATGTGGAACTCTCTTCCACACTCTGTCTTCCTCAGTCAGTGTAACGTTCAGAATTCAAAACCAATGTTAACCGACCCCTTTTACATTCTCTATCCTTTCCCTAATACTCGCACTGTGCTCTGGCATATAAAGGATAATGGAAGAAGCGCGTTGAATATAAAACAAAAATGTTGTCGAGATCAGAATTTAATGTTTTGTTTTTGAAGGTTCACATCCGGAAAGTAAGGTGAATCTTAATACAAGAAACACGAAAAGCTGAGGGTACCGTCATCAGCGAAACAGATGCGTGGATTGGATATGGAATGCAAATTTCAGACACGAGATCATTAATGAAAAAAAGAAAGAGTGTCAGAGACAATATGAAGCCCTGGGGTACACCAGCGATTAAGAGAGCCGCATCCCAAACTCTGTCAATTATTTAGCTACTCCAAAATATTTTCTAAAAAAAATTTCAACGTATGATGATCAAGCTAAAAGTGGCGATAACAAGTAAATGAAAAACTGTGCAATCTTGAGAAGTGCAAGTTTTAAGAGCAAAGTAAAAGAACTATATCTCTTAACTTTACTTACTTAGTTATGGTGACGCTACAGTCCAGGTCGGACCAGGGCCTAACCCAACAAACAACTCCAGCCAGCTCGGTCCCTAGCTAGCTGTCTCCCGTTTCGCATGCCTTATAGCTTCAGGTCCTCTACCACCTGTGTGCTCCGCCTGAGTCGCGGTTTTCCTCTTCTGCAACGTCCCTCCGGGTTAGATTCGAAGACTCTACGAGCCGGAGCATTGCTTTCTATTCGCTCTACTAACCCAACCATCTAAGTCGTTGGACCTTAACTTTTTTGGCTAGGTCCGTGACGCTGTATAGCTCGTACAGTTTTTGGTTGAATCTCCGTCTCCATACTCCATTTATGCAGACAGGAACAAAAATTACTCGAAGAATTTTTCTCTCAAAGCAGCCCAAAGCGTTTTCATCGGATGTTGTCATGGTCCATGTCTCTGCACCATACATGAGGGCTGGGATGATGAGGGTTTTGTAGAGTGTCAGGCCTCCGTATCAAGACCCACAAACGCTCCATTGACATCACGCTGTGTTATTCCAATTATCTAAATGTCGTCAGCGTATGCTAGTAGCTGGACGGACTTTTGAAAGATTGTGCCTCTGGTCTTGACGTTGGAGCATTGCACAATCTTTTCAAGAATGATGTTGAAGAAATCGCATGACAACGCATCGCCTTGTCTAAAACCTTTTTTGACATCAAAAGCGTCCGTTTAGTTTTGTCCTACCATGATGGAACAGCGTGAGTTTTCCATTATCATCTTACACAGACGGACGAGTTTTTCTGGGATGCAAAAACTAGACATTGCTCTATATAATTGGTCTCTATAGACCATACGTGGCCTTGAAATCGATGAAGAGGTGGTAGGTATCGGTTTGAAGTTCCTGGGTCTTCTCCACGATCTGCCGTAGGGTGAATATTTGATCGATGGTGGACTTTCCGGGTCTGAAGCCATGCTGATTAAGACCAATCAGATTGTAGACGAAGGGCTTCAATCTTCAAACGTTCACACAGCACGGCAGACAAGATCTTATAGGGCAATGTTAAGGAGACTTATACCTCTGTAGTTGGTGCAGGATCTCCTTTCTTGAGGATCGGTCATACGATGCTGAGGTTCCATTCATCGAGCATGCTTTCCTCCGACCAAATTTTGCAGATGAGCTGGTGCATGCTCCTAACCAAATCATCTCCAGCTGCTTTGTATAGTTCGGCGGCTAGCCCGTCTGCTCCATTGGCTTTGTTCGACTTAAGTTTAGATATCGCTATCTTCACTTCGTCCATGTCGGGTGCGGGTGGAATTGTTGGCCTTCTGCACACAAATTGAATGGTTCTGCATTGCTGGCGGAGTTATGCTCGTCATCGCCTTTATACAGATTGGAAAAGTGGTATTTCCATATCCTCAGAACTGATTGTTGTTCCACTACGATGTTCCCATGATGGTCTCTACAGGCTTCGGTTCGGGGTGTATAAGCCCTGGAGGTTTCTTTCACCTTTTTGTGGAACTTTCGAACCTCGTTCCTGTTGTGATATCCCTCTATCTCCTCGATCGCGCGCTTCTCATGCTCCCTTTTTTTCTTTCTGAGAAGTTTATGCTCCTCTCTCCTTTTCTGCTCGTAGAGCTCACGAGCTGCTCGTGTTCTTCTTTGCAGCGCCGCTCTGTATGCCTCTTGTTTAGCTGCATGTGCTCGCCTGCCCTCATCGTCAAACCAGGGGTTTCGTTGTTGTGTCCGTGTAAACCCTAGCACTTCAGAGGCGGCATCTCTGATGGCTGCTTGGCAGTGTTGCCACTGGTTCTCTATATTTTGTGCTGGCAGCAAAGGACTTCTGGGGAGATTTTCGGAGACACGATCGGAAAAGGATCTAGCAATCTCTTGCGATTGTAGCCGTTTGACGGAAAGAAATATGACTATTCCCACTCCAGCCAAGAAAATTTTAATGAAACGAATTCATTATATAAATCAATACACATCGATTCCATCGTTATATTTTAACTTTATTGAATTATAACTCACATTGTGTTTGCGTTAGAAAATCCTTAAAGGAGCAACAAAAATACTCTCAACAAGGATTTCTTTCCACTGTGAGAGGTACGCATTATGAATACCTGGTAATGACCCTCAATGTTTTTGATAAATGGGTAGTACAGAACTCACGTGGACTGGACATAGAAGATTTAGTACGACTGCTATCTCAGTCTGTGTTTATAGTGTACGGCTACTATCTCAGTCTGATTTTCCGTCGCACTTAGATTGTATTCATTTGTTATTCTTACAACGTCGTTTCCGGACATTAAAGAGCTTGACGAAAGAACTTCAACTTCATTGTCAAAAAACTAAAGATTCCAAAACACTTGGCTTTGACTGCAGGACGCTCATGATGCGCTTGTTCTACAATGTATCAGTCAACACTGATCGATTCTGTATAAAATTATGAACTTTTTGACACCACGATTGGGTAGGCGATAATTAATTTTTTTTCTCTTTTAGAATGGAAAACAATCAACAATCCCAAATAATATAACTTTCCACATTGTTTAAAAAAATAGTTACATAAATCATTTCATGGAGAGTTTCTTTTCCTAGATACATTTTCAATTATACACAAAGCTCCAGTATAAGCACGTTCACAACCATTTTCAGTTTGCTGAACTTCTTTCGCTTCTCTAACGCATTCGCCTATCCTTGTTAGCAATTCAGCTCGAGAATATCGGGTATGGAGACTACCTGCGATGTCAACAACTATTGCTTGTTCCTTGAAGCCATTCGCTTTGTCATAGAAGCCAATCTTCGTAAATATGCATTCAACATAACACTGTCCCAAGGGTGTTCTAATTTCTGGTGACGTTGGCCTGTTGTATTTAAACAATTCTGATTCTGGTATTTTGAGCTCAACCCCACATTTGTGCCTTATTTCATCCTCTTTCTTTGCATCAAGAGATCCTTGAACTGATGCCTGAAAGAGAAGCTTCCTTTGTAATTGAAGGCGAAAATTTTAACTTTAAATCCTTACCACAGTGGTCATCACAATAATTACAATTGAAAAATGGTATTTCATTTTGGAAAGAGAAAAAATAATTAATTTTTCAGGGAAGCAAGTTTAAAAGGTTCTCAAATGTTCGCAGTTATTTTCGTTCTGTGTTAGAACTTTTAGATGTTTTCGATTTTATTTCTTCTTAAAGTTTATTTTATCAATTAAGACACACGCCAGACTAAAGTGTAGAAGTAAGTCGCATGACATCGCTCAATCCCTGGTTAAAATTTTCTTCAAAAAGTTGGGTAAGAGCATTCTGAATGCGTTAAATTGGCAGTTTTGACTCTGAAAAGAAGAGAATTCGCTTCTGATTTTAAAACCAGAATACTTTTTTTAGTTTCCAGATTGTTAATTAAAAACGCCATAACTCAAAAATGAAAACAAGACAGATCCTTCTAAAAGTCTCTTTTGGAATGCAATTTGAACTCTAATGAATATCGAGTTGGAAGTTTTGCTTAACTTTTTGTTGTAGCTATTTCTAAGCCAAGGCTGCCTTAGCCCTCGAGTTTTAATCAAGTTATTTAGTGGAAGTGTTTCAAAACAAACAAGATAACGTTCCAGGAATACTTGTACCTACTTAAAACAAAAACAAAAAAAAACTGAAGGAAGCAAAAGGTTATCGAAACACAATTAAAACTTATTGTGTTAATGTTATGTAGGTGCAGTAATACAATATTGTTTTGACGCTGCGGTGACCCAACTATTCAGAGCACGCATGCGAGATTTTCCCAAAGGTTTCAATCTGTAGCTTGAGTTTGTCATCAATGGAGGCTTACTATAAGAAACAAGTAATTTCGCGTACCTAGGGCATAGAGTTATGGCTGAAATACAGACACGCTTTAGCTTTGGCTTCGCCTAACGTTAACGAGTTCAGACATAGGATTTCAATGCATTCTATCACAATGACCTCACGTTTCGTACTTAATGTTACGTAATGTGACTCCAAGTGGATGCTCTAGTTCAAATATGCTGGACATTTGCTTTTTTTTTGCGGTAAAAAAAATTCAGCAAAATTCAGACGAAGATGAAGCCTAAGCGCGTGTTTGTTTTTCAGCCATTATGTTTTCAAAAAGACAAGACGTTATTAAATAATAATTCATTATCATTATCAAAATATTCCATGTTTAATCTAAATTCAATTCTTCACACGCACTCAGAGAATTGTTGATGAGAGTAAGCCACTTAGGCCTTGGCTCTTCAAGAGCTGTCGCGCCACTCTATTTATTTATTTTTTTTAATCTAAATTTTAATATAGATTGAACTTTTGCATATTTATTTGACCGGTGTTATCAAGATGAAATTTTTGACCATCTAGTTAGAAGCAGATATTGTAGAATGGTGGTTAAATGAAACGCACGTGATGAGAGTTACAGTACAGACAGAGTGAGTAGAATTTATTTGAAAGAAATAAAACCAAAGAGGAATTTCAAATACAATTACATGTATAAAAGCAAACACAAATACATGAATAAAGAGAATGTACTAAAGGTACACTCATGAATAAAACTAAAGTTAATGGTCTGGTTATATCAACCAACACTCCTCCTTAACCGGAGCATTATGGACGAATACCCATATCATGTCTGAATTGTGAAATCTTGATCAGAACAAAAACATAAAATGTAAAAAAAGAGCCAAGTTCTCTTATGTGCGAACAGCACTGTGTAAAAAGTTAGCCACCAAAAGTAATGAGATCTAAAAGAACGCCAAGTTCTTACATGTAAAAGTGTTATATTGAATATTTTAAATCATAGAAGATAATACAACAATATTAAAAGAAAATAGAAAATAGTTGGGATGAAAATTTACAAGTTCACTGTTCAAGTTTTAAAATGTTATTAATCACGCTTCAAAAGAAAACTTGCCAAGTGCACTTGTAATTGTAATTTTCATCCCAACTATTTTCTGTTTTCTTTTAATATTGTTGTATTATCTTCTATGATTTAAAATATTCAATATAACACTTTTACATGTAAGAACTTGGCGTTCTTTTAGATCTCATTACTTTTGGTGGCTAACTTTTTACACAGTGCTGTTCGCACATAAGAGAACTTGGCTCTTTTTTTTACATTTTATGTTTTTGTTCTGATCTCACATCTTTTTGCAAAGTTTTTTTTTTCTTTATGAAAGCATGAACTTCGAAATAACTTAATAAGCTAGCAATTTGCAAACTAACAGTAAAATTTCTCTGCCAATTTATAAATAAATAATAGGTAGGTTAGGTTAGAGTGGCTGTCTAGATGTCACATTTAGATATCAAGTGTCCATTGTGAAACCACTAAGGAAAGTTACTCATGGAGTTTTATGAAGTTAAACAAACCAGAATTTTATATTTCAACCTATGACCATTTAAAGAAAGTTGGTGGCAGCCACGCCCCTGTAATGAAACTCCAATTTTGTACATATACCTATTTTCTCTTTTACTCAACCGAAAACCTATCAGAATTTCGAATTTAAACGTTTTGGAACATTTTAACAAAGTGGGCGGATACCACGCCCCTAAATAGAAATAGATTTTTTTTCTCATTTTTTTTCATGTTATTGAACCAAAACCTTACAAGAATTCTAAATTTCAACATCCTACGACCGTTTTAATATAGTGGGCGGAAACCACGCCCCTAAATGAAACTAAAATATTTTACTTATATTTTTCCTTATATTCAACCAAAACCCTATTAGACTTCCGAATTTCAAGATCCTACGACCAGTTTTAGAAAGTGGGCGGATACCACGCCCCCTGAATGAGAAAATTGAAATTTTCGATTTTTTCCTTTGTATACAGCTGAAAACCTACCATTGTACCAAATTTCAAGATTCTGCTATTGTTAGAAGTGCTTCATAATTTTGATGATCAGTCAGTCAGTCAGTGAGTCAGTCAGTCAATTACGGTTTTTGAAATTTTTACTGGCCAATATCTCAGGAAGTAGTGGTTCTACAAAATTATTTTTTTTTACAGGGCCTTTGTGCCCATGAAGTTAATACGTAATTCAAATTTAAAGCTTCTAACTCCATGGGTTCAAAAGTTATGGAGGGTTAAAAATGTGTTTGAGTTCGATCCTGTAAAAAGGGAGTAGTGCTAGAACTTGGCTGGGCACTACCGTGCCCTTTGATTCTGTCCAGTTGTGGTTTGGTTAGGATGTCAGCGATTTGATCGTTGCTTCTTACACTTTCAATCTTGATTCTGTTTTCATGTAGTGTGTCTTGGAGAAAATGAAAGCGAATATCAATGTGCTTTGACCTCGCATGAAAAGCACCATTAGTTGCGATGGCGATGGCGCTCTGACTGTCACATAGTACTCGAAGGGGCTGCTGCTGTGTTCCAATTTCTTGTCTTAATCCATTCCACCACAGAGCCTCTTGAACAGTGGCAGAAAGTGCCATGAATTCGGCCTCACATGATGAAAGAGCAACGGTTGTTTGCTTCTTCGAACACCAAGATATATCTCCACCTTGGGCTATAAAAACAAATCCGGTCGTTGACTTCCGGTCATCAATATTTGATGCCCAATCAGCATCACTATAGCCAACGATATCATCTTGTTTGCATTTGTTGAAACGGAGCTTGATGTTGATGGTTCCCTTCAAATACTTCAGCAAATGCTTTACTGCGTTCCAATGACGCGGTCCCGGATTTGCGTTGAACCGGCTAAGACAGTTGACAGCAAAACAAATGTCAGGGCGTGTGCACTGCACAATATAGATTAAACAGCCGATGGCTTCTTGAAAGGGGATGTTTTGCATTTCTTCCCTTTCTTCAGAAGTTTTGGGACCATCTTCAAGCGACAGTTTTTCACTGGCGTTCATTGGCGTTGAAACTGGATTCGCATTTTTCATGTTGAACCTTTCAAGGACCCTCTCGATATATTGTTCCTGATCCAAGGCTATTGAATGACTGTCGTTCGTGATCCGCATTCCAAGAACTTGCGATGCTTCTCCGAGTTCCTTCATATTAAACGCTGTTTTAAGCTCGTCTTTGATTGTTTTTAATTTTGTTCCATTATTTGTAAAAAACAACAAATCGTCGACATATACAGCCACGAAAATGATGTGATCTGTCGTGATTGAAAAATAAACGCAATGGTCATACTTCGACTTTTCCAGTCCCAGAGATTGCAGTACATTGTCCAATTTCCTGTTCCAAACTCTGCTGGATTGTTTAAGGCCGTACAACGCTTTATTGAGACGACACACCTTTGACGAGTGGCTTTCATCGATGTACAATGGAGGCTGTTGCATATACCTACACTTCTTCATCGAGTTGGCCTTGAAGAAAGGCCGTAATGGCATCCATCTGAGTGATGTCAAGTCAAACTTGGCGGCAAGGGCAAAAAGGTATTGCAGCGAACTGTGACGGACGACTGGGGAGTACGTTTCCTCGTAACCTACCCCCTTTCGCTGTGAGTAGCCTTTAATTACAAGTCGGGCCTTGTACCGATCTACTTTTCCAGTTTGGTCGTGTTTGGTGCGAAAAACCCATTTGCAGTTTATCGCTTTTCGGTTCCTTGGTAGCTCCTCCAGCGTCCAAGTGTCGTTGGCAATCAAGGATTGCATTTCCTCTTCCATGGCGATTTTCCACCTATGTGCGTCTGGCCGCAGCAAAGCTTCTTCAAGAGTTTCGGGATCAATCTGTTTAAGATCAGGAGCAGTAAATGGAACTTTTTTACTGGGATTGTTTTCAGGGTACTTGCCTTTAAAAGTGCGCCTCACACCGCTGGGCTTAGACACTATTTGGTTGCTAACCATAGCTGGTCGATTCGGGTGCGATGGAGACGCGACAAGTCCTGTGAAACCATGAAGAGATTCCATTGCGTCTAATGAAGACTGTGATGCACGTCGTTCTGGTTTTGTAAATTGACCTTCGGTGGATAAAAATGAGGAAGAATCATAATCTTCTAAAACAAAGTCATGGTACTTGCCTGGAATTTTGCGCTCCCTTTCGCTGCGCCCCACCTCCTGCGAATGCAGTTCGTTAGTGTTTGATTGCTTGGGGAGCGCCGGCGCCGCACGGTTGTCCAAAATGACTTATCTCGTTGCAAAAATCATAACTTTTGAACGGATTAAGGTAGCGGTACAATTTTTTTTTTAATTTAAAGGAAATTTCCAGGGCTGTTACACCAATGAATTTCAAGATGCGAAAATTTGGCAAAGAAACTTTTTTTTTTGCTTTAAGCGGTCAATAATAATGGTTTATACCTTTCTTAGTGATATATTTTATGTGAAACAGTAAAGGGAAAAAATAAACGGACCAAAAAACAAAAAAAATTAAAAAAACAAATCATTTATACCTAATTAAAAACATATAGATATACATACATATATTAAATAAAAAAAAAAACATAAACTTTCTTAAACAATAATTATAAATTTTCAGTAAAAAGTTCACTGCCATCATCATCACTTTTAAATTTTAGTCAGAGTTTATATAACAGATAAACATGCACATGCACAAGGATTATTTTACCTGTGAAATTTAAGCTACCCAAAATACATTACTTATTAGCTCTTTTATTGGGTTAGTGAAAAAACTTTTTCTCTCTACCTGTTTTATTGGACCATAAAATAAGGATCTATAACTAAACATATCCTTCAACCTTTAATATAATTAGTAGGTAATACAAAAAATTAATCTCTTACTTTTGGCAAGTTAATTCGTGTTTACCTAGTTTAAGATTTATAATAATCCTTTTGGCTTAGTAATTGCAGGAATCTACTTAAATAGGAAAATGAAAATAGGCAGATTATAAAAATTGGTAGATATGGTAAAACATTTTGCAAATCCTATATCAATTTATATTCGTAATAAAATCCAAAATAATATTTTTTTTATTCTAAAGCAAAAAAAAAAAAATTTCATCCGTTGCTTGTTTTTACTAGAATCATACATTTTATGATACTTGTGGGTTTTTCGACAACCTTATGAATGACTTTTTTATTCATTATTATTATCATTATTAAAATAAAGTAAGAAAATGTTATGTTTACGACGCATTTTTCGAAAAAAAAACTGACATCAAAGTCAAAAATTACCACGGACAAGAACGGAACGGAACGGAAAAAAAAGATAAGAAAATTTGTAAATGCAGTTACAATGGCTAATATTTCTTCTTAAAATTAAAACCTTAACATCGTTGCTAGCATTACTATTAACAGAGAACGAAGCTTTCACGTGGGTCAAGGTATGCCAAAGTAAGCGTTTTCTCAAGCCTTTATTTTTTTGTTTTCAAAGTACAAAATCTCGGCAGTGCGCAAGTATGCGCAGCTAAATATTTTTCTTTTGGCTCAACAATTGGTTTATACACATACCCTATTCGGCTTAATGCATGGACTTGGATGGATTTTTTTGTAGCTCTATTCAAACTCGATAAATTGTAAAAAAAATGGTGTTTTTTTGTTTCATTTATTAAAACCTTAAATTTTTTTTTCAATTTCAAATTTAAATTTCCTTATAAGTAATTAAACCAGGAACTATTAACAAAAAATGAGATTTTTCATTCAATATGCCATAATCGGAAAAATGAAAATAAGGAATTTTGTTTTTTTTATTCTTTTTTTTTCTCTAGAAAAAAATTAACTAACTTTGAAGAGCCCTATAAATTAAACTAGTGATAACAAAATTATTTTGTTTTCTTTTTTTTTAAGCTCTGTCTATATTTCTCTTAGAAATAAAAAACAAAACAAAAAAAATAAAACATTAGATTTTGTATTTTTACCACGAATATTCCCTTTTTGGACAACTGTGCGCCGATGGTTTTCGTTCGTTTGAAAAATCTCCGGATTCAGCGTCTTCGAACTCCGTTTCGTCTTCCTCGTCGTCGTCAACCTCATGTTGATGATGGATATCGACTTTAATTGATCTGGATGGTCTTGATTTTTCTGAATTGCTGGAGTCAACGTTTCCATTTCCGAATAACTTGGCTTCGTCTTCCTCGTCTTTGAACTCCAGTTGTTTAACTTCAATCGGTGTAGTCTTTGTTGAAATTTCGTAATTATTGCAGTCTTCGTTGATGAATGAAACATCTCTGCATTTAAAAATGCATTTTTTTGTCTGATTATAAAGACGATAACCTTTTGTTTTCTCGTCATAGCCAACATGAATACATTCTGTAGCTTTGCCATCAAGTTTCTGTCGATTGACTTTTGGAATGTGCGCCATTACTGTTGTGCCAAAAACTCTTACATGCGACAAATCGGGAATCTTACCACTCCATTCTTCGATGGGTGTTTTTCCTGTTCCTTTTGACGGGGAACGGTTTAATAGGTACACAGCGTAATTTGCAGCTTCCGCCCCGAAGACTTTAGGTAGACTTGAATCGGCTAGCATGCACCGGACTTTTTCAATAATGGAACGATTGTTCCTTTCGGCAAGGCCGTTTCCGAGCAGTTGGAAAACAGCATTTGTCCAGCCAATCCCAAAAAAAGGCGATTCTTTTTCTCCCTCCAATTACCGACCGATTGCACTTACGTCCCTTCTTTCTAAGGTCATGGAAACGCTGATAAATTATCAGCTCAAGAAATATCTCGAATACCGAAAGCTTCTTAATGAACGGCAGTACGGCTTTCGCAGCAACAGGTCCACTGGTGATCTGATGGTTTATCTCACCGAACAGTGCAACAAATCTTTACATCGTTTTGGAGAAAGTAAGATTGTTGCACTTGATATTTCAAAGGCATTTGATAAAGTCTGGCATCTTGCTCTCTTATCGAAAATGCGTGCCTTCGGTATCGATGAATCCCTCCTTCGTTGGATTAGAAATTTTCTTTCGAACCGTTCTATACAAGTTGTATTGGACGGATCCAAGTCTGAAACCCACAAAATAAATGCTGGTGTGCCCCAGGGCTCCATTTTGTCTCCGACCCTCTTCCTCATTTTCGTTAATGATCTCTTGTCTGTTACTTCTAATCCAATTCATTGTTTCGCTGACGATAGTATACCCTTAGCTTTTCTTATTCGTTCCCAGACTCACAGCCCTCCTCTTCGGATGTGGAACTGCAACGGCAAAATATGATAAGCTCGTTAAACTCTGACTTAAACAGCATTGTACAATGGGGAATAAAAAATCGCGTAGAGTTTAATGCTTCGAAAACTCAATGCTGTCTTGTATCGTCGAAGCGAGATATACCCCCCTTACCACTATCCATGACTGGTACTTGCACCAACGAGACCGAACATCTCGAGATTCTCGGTATGTGCATCACTGACCACCTCTTGTGGAACGAGCACATATGCGATGTCGCCAAAAATGCCGCAAGATGTTTGGGTTTCTTAAGAAGGTGCAAGAAATTTGTCTCCCCGTCTGATCTGGCTATTATCTATAAGACCTATATCCGTCCAAAGCTTGAGTATAATTCCCATCTCTGGGCTGGTGCTCCAGCTACATACTTAAGCCTCTTGGATGGTATTCAAAAAAGAGCTATAAGAATGATTGGTGTTAGAGACATCACTAATACATTCACGTCATTGGAACACCGTCGTAACGTCTCATGTCTCTCTTTGTTCTACCGTTACTTCTACGGTAATTGCTCTAGTGAAATAGCCAGTTGTATTCCTCCCCTTAAGACATTCAACCGTAATACCCGCGCCTCCAGGAATGCCCATCAGTTTACCCTCGAGCCCAACTTCGGACGTACTGTTAAGTATAGAGAATCGTTCTTTGGCCGTACTACGCGAATGTGGAACTCCCTTCCACACTCTGTCTTTCCCAGTCATTGCAATGTTGATGAATTCAAAACCAATGTACACCGACACTTACTTTCAAACCCCTTTCTAAATTCTTAATGCGCTCACTGTGTCTCTGGCATAATAAGGGTATAAAAAGCCCCTTTAGTGTGTGCAAATTATATGTAATGGGCTTGTGTTGGCTTAGAATGTGCGTTAAGCACTGTTGACACTAGGTCGGCGGACTGGCATGCTTGTCGTTGCTCGGCTCGAGCTCGCCGGATGTCGCGGGATCTTGTCCGCCTCCCTAGTGAACCAACCCATTACTTTTATATCATGCCAGGGTGATCCAAATTTATAGAAAAGAGAAATAGAAAACACAAAGGAGATATCTAAACCGGACGGACATTGCCACTAGAGGGCGCCGAGATGTTGTTCGGCATGGCCTGGTCCCACCCCACCGTGGAAGTCCTTCGGCCAAATGATGTTTGGACTTCCCCTATTAAACACCGAAAGAAAGACACCACTCACCGTTTCATTCGCTTACCGTTTCGCCTCCGAATCTTCCTGTCACCATCCGCATCCCCTGGAAATAAAAAAACTTATTTGCCCATCAAGCAAAGCGCTTGACAATAAAAGATAGTTTGGTTCTTTTCCATCTTATAAAATCCTTTTAATTTCACATTTATTAAGAGATTAAGTTTAACATTATCTTTATAAACAAAAAAAAAATGAAACAAAATGAAAAGTTGAATACAACATCAACGATTATTCACTATACCCTTGCAGCGGCTAAGGAAACGTGTAAGTCTTGTGTGCCTATATGCACAATTTACTGGTTATTGATTTCTCCTAGTTGTCTCTTCAACCCCTAGCCTTGAACAAAAAAATTGAAATATCAGTATCTCCGATAATTGTTTATCTTAAATTTCTACTTCTTCAAACTTCGTGGACCTACCTAAATTGAATTCAATTTTTGTATCCCACACTCTCAAAACAAAAAAAAGGAATAATAGTAGTTCCGGACTTAGGGTAAAATTTACAAGGTCGGGAGACACAAGCCCTTAAGAACAATTGGGCGAAACAAAATTATAGAGCTACGATCCTTCGCGCTTCGAGTTTGGCAAATAATCCAAAAAAAAAAAAAAAATTAATCAAAAATCAAAAAAGGTTAAATAATAGTAGTCAAAATTAAATTGAAAGAACTTAGTAATAGTAACAAAAAAAAGAAATAAAATTAATTTAAGTAATGTAGAAATAATTGAAAAAAAAGAAAACAAAATTTGAATTAACAAAAAAAATTAGTTTGCAAAAATAAAATATAATTTTTTTGACGGATGGTCACCCTAATGATATTCGTACTTTATATTTTTCTTCCAACATTCAATAGTACAGACAGGTAATTTGCTTCATAGGGTGGCTCTGCCATCTATCGGTTAAATTTAGCACTTTGGTTGGTGGCTTTGCTAATTAGACTGCTTCTAATAAGGAAATTTCCCGACGGCGATCACCCTCTTCTCGAACCAAAGTGATCGCCGCATAACACCTAGTAAACAAATATCGTAGTGTTATACCTTGAAATTCTTATTATTTTATAGTAAACATCTACTAATATACTCTCAAAAATACAAAGTAGTATATTAATGCCTTCTGTACTAATATGTTAATGAATACTTTAGTCAGTATAGTATGTATATGAACATAATTTACATCACTTACCAATGATGCTCGAGTGTGAAACACGCTTGTGCCCTGTTGCCGTATGTCGTTTTTCTGTTTTGTTTTCAATAGGGTGGGTTAAATGTATACGTTATGTTTTCAATAATGTTCGTGTTGTTGCACTTAAGTGTTCACTTTTATTGCACTTTTGTTGCACTTTATTGTACTATTATTGTATGTACTTGAGGTTAGAGAATATTGTTTTCAAAAATCGTACTTTTAAAGGCACATATAAAAAAAGTAACGATAAATAAAATTGCGTATAGAAGTATGTTCACGTGACACAACAGTTGAGCGGTTGACTTTACAGGCACAATTGAATGCTAATTGCCTTGGTAAAGCCAAGAATCCCAACAGAGCGAATTGGTGCTCTCAAAAATTTAACCGTCGCATTCCGGTATTCAAATTCAATCATCCGATTTTGATACCCAATCAGACAATCCCACAAGAATTTAAGAGATTTTCAGACGAGAAAAGCTTTTCCTTCAGTTTTATCGATGGGTTGCAACAACAAAATCACCCTTTTCTAATGCGTTTCTAATTGCGTTCACCCACACACCAAGCTACATCGTCATAAATAAAAATTGACAATATCGATCATTAGATCAATACATATTCAAAATTGGTGAATCTATTGGTATTTACTCAAACATTGACATAAAATGGAGTATAAGAGTCAATGACACAATACAGACTCATAAAAAGACGAGGTCGTAAAAAATGCCCAATGGGAAATTTTAGATCGTATAGATCTTCAATATCCCTTTTTGTTCATATATGGAAATATCCCGTGCAAAACGAGAACAAATATTGAAAATTTCAAGATGTCAAATGGGAAAAAGTAAACACCAGGTAAGCTGGTTTGAATTTACTCTTTTATTTTATTATTGAATTATTTCCTTTAAATAATCCATTCCCAATAATTTCATTGCAGTTTTACCCATCTCCTAATGGTCGATAAAAGGAAAGGGATCCTGCAAACTCCCGAAACAATTCAAAGGGTAAGTAAACAAAACGCAAAATCCTGAAAATTTTGTATGCATTATTCTAATTTTAGCAGTGCATTCTCATCTTTATCTCTGAAAGCCTTCCGACCCAAACAACTTAGGATGAGTCCAATTTTCGTCGACCACAATGCTCGTCCCCTTGCTGTTATAAGTGTGGTTCCCAGATTCTTGCCAAAGATGAACAAAAAAACTATAAATGTTGTGCTATTCTGGGATGTGTTGGTGCTGATCCTCAACTCGAGGACAACAAGGAACATCCCGCTGTTACAGTGGTTGGGCACAAATTCCATTTCCCATTGGACGTCCAAAAGTAATCGGAAGAGTCTAGAAGCCGTCTGAAACCACACAATTGGGCTGACTTTGTCAGACGGAATGCTTCGGCGAAGAGCAGAACTCTTCTGTTGTGAAAACCGAATCGTCCGAAGAATGACAAATACAACAAAACCTATTCCACTGGAGGCAGAAGATGAGTATTAAAAAAAAACAGTGGAAAACGACTTAAGTGACGTTGTCGATGTAACTATTCAGTTTAAAATAAAAGTGCATTCGTCAAGGGGTGTTTTGATTTTATTTTATTAATTGTCGGCGACGAACAGCTACAGTGAAGGTGACATGTTAAAAGGTAAGGTAATATTATAATGTGTGGTTCTTAGTATCATTATTTTGTCCTTTCATTTTCAGGTCCACAACAAAAAACACTGGCTGAGAAGGGAGCCCAACAGACAACCAGCGAGGACAGTGAAGAAGGACCATCGATGAAAACAAGTAGGTGGTAATTTGACTGTTGCTAAATTACGTTTTAGATAGTGTTAAAGGTTGCATGCAATCATGCTTGTACGCGTTAGTCGTGGGGAAGAATCCCACAAGGCCGGGCATAAAAAAATGTATGTTTACCTCAAGGTAAGCACATAGTTCTATGGAAATGTGTAAATTGTCGAGACATAAGACAATGAATGCCTGTTTCAAGCGTAAAACAAATGAATAAATAGGCATGCAAACGACTGATAAATAAGTTGAATAAATTAAATACTAAAATAAATAATAGAAAGAATAAATAAGGTAGAATTTAAATATTGCACAGTTTGTATAGATAAAAGACTAAAGTAGATATCACAGTAGGTTGTTTAGAGCCTAAAGGCTTGATGTTAGTAAGTATCACAGATTGCTATTGAAGTTAATCAATTTAAAGTTAAACTTAATAATTAATATCACAGTTTGAATAAAAGTCAGTTAAGTAAAAGATGATTGTAAATATCACAGTTGGAAAAATCAGTCAAAAGGTTAAAATAAAAAAAAATCTAATACTAAGTGAAAAGACTAGATAATAAATAAATAAATAAATAATTTAACACAAATTACATAAAAAAAAAACATTTATCAAACAAGCAATGTAGATTAAATGACGATAATTTAGGCCTTATTTCATTGTTTTATGTCTTTCGCGTGGAAGATCCCTATAGCTTTACCGGACAAGTTTTCTAGCTCGCACAAATTCTTTCCAATTGGCTTAACTATCCTACATTTGACAAACTTAGGACAGAGTTTAGCACTAAGATATTTGGAGCTATCGCTAAGCACAAAATTTCTCCTAAAAACTTCTTGCCCTGGTAGAAAACGGATATCGCGAGTACGAGTATTGTACTTCTGCGCACTTTTTTCTCCAGCTTTAGCTATGGATGCCTTAATCTTGTTGCGCACTATTTGCAGTTTAGCTTGCCTAGTCATTATTGTGACTTCGCCGTCCTCGACTGAGTGTAATTGTTTTGCCAACTCGTAGCTACTGCCGTGAGTCATCATGTTGACCCCGAATAAGGCGAAGTAGGGTGTCACTCCTGTAGTGGTGTGAACAGCACTTCTAAGAGCACACGCTATCTCGCTCAAATGTGAGTCCCAGTCACGCTGGTCATCCTTTAAATAAGATCGAACGGCAGCAAGAAGTGTACGGTTCACTCTTTCAGAGGCGTTCGATTGAGGCGAGTAATTTGCCGTTCTAAAATGCCTTACACCATACGACTTTAAGAAATTTTGGAAATCTTTTGAAAGAAATTGTTTACCGTTATCAGAGTGTATGATTTGTGGCACTCCAAACGTATGAAAAACGGTTTCTTGTAGAAATTTAATAATGTTGGAAGAATTTGCGTTTTTCATTGACTTCAAAAAGACAAACTTAGACATATGGTCAAGGACTACAAAAACGAAACAATTACCACACTTCGAACGAGGATACGGGCCTAAAAAGTCGACATATAACTTTTGAAAGGGACGGTCTACATGGAACTCACTCGACATAGGGGGGCGAAGGACTTGATTGGACGGTTTACACTGGGTACACACATCACAATTCGACACATATTCGCGTATTTGCACCGTCATGTTCGGCCAATAAAAATTTTCGCGAATTCTTTGAAGGGTTTTCGCCACTCCACCGTGCGCAACGTTTGGTGGATTATGGGCACGCTCAATGATCCCGTTGGTGAGGCCTGATGGTACCCACAAACACCAATTGTGTTCACTTGTTGGGTTATCATTGGAAGGAAACGCTCGCTTATACACAAAATCATCTTCGACTTTGATGTCGGGTAAGCTTTCATGATTTTCTTTGGCGGTTGCAATTAAGGACAAATACTCTTCGGATTTGAATTCTTCCGAGTTCAGATCGACAAGGGGCGCTATATTTTCAAACGCAAGAGCCTCCAGCTCTACAAAGACTCTCGACAGGGTATCGGGAACGACATTTAGGCTGCCTTTTCGATGTTCGATAGCGAACGAAAACGCTTGGAGTTGCAAGCTCCACCGCGCCAGTCTCCCACTGAGATCCTTAAGGCTCATGAGCCACTTAAGGCTCGAGTGGTCTGTTATTACCGTAAATGTCATTCCTTCCACATAAGGCCTGAATCTTTGTATAGCGAGGACAGCGGCGAGACATTCTTTCTCTGTAACGCTATAATTTTGCTGGGCCTTGTTAAGTTTTTGCGAAAAGAAAGAAATAGGAGTCTCTTCATTGGCGTCGTTTTTCTGAAAGAGTACCGCCCCTACCCCTGTGTCAGACGCATCGCACTGTATATAAAAAGGTTTTGCGAAGTTCGGATGTGTCAAAACCGGGGCCTCAGATAAAGCTTTCTTCAGCTTTCCAAATGCCTCCAGAGCTTCTTCCGTCATATTGAATTTTTTGTTTCCTTTTTTCAGGGTGTCAGTGATTGGAGCTGTCAAGGACGAAAATTCCCGTATAAACCTACGGTACCACCCTGCTAAACCAAGCAGTCGGCGTACCTGTTTTGCCGCTTTAGGGATCGGAAAATTCTCGATCGCCTCAACTTTTGCTGGATCAGTCTTGATCGTCCCACCACCAACGATGAAGCCAAGGTACCTCAATTCTCTGAAGCAGAATTTGGACTTCGATACGTTGATGGTGAGTCCAGCCTTGTTGAGACACGCCGCTACTTCGTCTAACAGTGAGATATGGTCTTCGAAATTGGGAGCTATGACGAGCAAGTCATCGAGGTACACGAATACACGATCCCGTAACCTGGATGGAATGACCTTGTCCATTAACTGGCATAACCTTTGGGCAGCGTTACACAGTCCAAAGGGCATGACAGTAAAATGGTACAAGGGCCTTCCCGGTATTGTGAAAGCAGTTTTCTCTCTACTCTGCTCCTCCAGCGGTATTTGCCAGAATGCGTCTTTGAGATCGATACTACTTATATAAATAGTATCTTTAAGACGACTGAAGATCCCTTCGAGATTGGGGAGAGGATAAGCATTCTTTTTAGTCACGGCGTTCAGCTTTCGTGAGTCGAGACACAGGCGATTTTTGCCGGGCTTCTGTATCAAGACCACTGGCGAACTCCAAGGACTCTCACTCTCCTCAATCACTCCAAGATCCAACATTCGGTCTATCTCGGCATACATCAAAGCTTGTATCGCTGGCGAAACAGGATAGTGTCGCTGCTTCACTGGAACCGCATCTCCGGTGTCGATAACGTGCTCGACCAGCGCCGTCTTTCCAAGACCGCACCTGGTATAGCACCGGAACTTCTGCCTGACAGCATCCAATCTGACTTGCTGCTCTGGAGACAATTGGTGAGTATCTGAAGTTGAAGCATCAGAAATTGCAGCGATTTTAATTTCTCCGACTATTTCAGGGGCAAGGCCAAATACTCTCCAGAAATCGACGCCAAGGTATAATTCTTGATCCAAATTGGGGACAAGATAAAACAAAAGGGTATGGGTAACATTTTTATACGTAACATTAAGGTTAATTCTACCGAGGATTGCTTGACATCTGCCATCAGCAGTCTTAACATTGGATGAAAAAGGCATTATCTTTTTATTCAATTTCTTAACGAAGTCCATGCATCCTTTTCCAATGACGCTGACACTGGCACCACTGTCAAGCAGTCCAAAGACTTCTTCGTTTTCTATTTTGACCTTTGCATACGGTCTTGAGTCATTCGTAATACTAATAATCGTTGATAATAAGTTATTTCTTAATTGTTTTCTTACTCTAAAACGTTTTCTAGTGTTAAGTATTTTGTTCTTTACTTTTCCACCAAAAATTCTGGCCCTAGCCTGATTATATTCATGTATCCTTACGTGTAAGGGCTTAACGCAACTAAATTTATTATTTGTATTCAAATTTTCTGTAACCGGGTCATTACGATCCCGTTTTAAAATAGTAATTTTTGAATCATCTGAAAGATGTTCGACAATACTTATTGGAGGTGATTCGAGGACTCGGGGTTCGTCTTTGAACACGACTCCCCCGTCGAAATCGTGCTCTTCGACAGGTTTTTCTGCCGACACTTGGGGCATGTGGCCGCAATATAGTTTGCTTCCCCACACTTAAAGCAAAAGATATTTACTTTAGGTGAGGGGCACTCCCAATATAGATGTCCATCTACCTTGCAATTCCAGCAAGTCAGGACCCTATTAGGCGGTCTAGGCCTATGCTTTTCAGCATATTGCATCGCGGCCACATATTCGTCGTATGGTTCTTCTTCTTCCATCGCATGTACTTCATTGACGTGCATCTTGATTGGTGGGCGATAATACCTAGGGCCTTGTGGGGGTCTAACTGGGAACGCATTTTCAGCTTCCTTACAAGCGAATCTTAGTTGATCAAAATTGAAAATTGATATTGGATATACCAATTTTCCAATTTGGTCATTAAGATTCCGCTTGATCATCCTAATGAGTTCGATTTCGGGAATCGGAATGGTCAATTGAGATCTGATTTTCGCAATTGCCGAGAAATAGCTGTCGCAAGATTCACTTGGACCTTGCTTGCGATCTGAGATCTCGCGCATAATCTCAAAATCTGATTTGCAATTGCGAAAATGAAGCTTTATTGCATCTCGCAAAGTTGGCCAGTCTGAGTTATGATTGAATTTGATGAACTCCCAGTACCAACGTTCGGCATCTCCAGAAAGAGTAAGGTGAAATTGCCTTAATATTTCGGACCAGGGACATTGGTACTGGTGCTGAAGAAATTCAAGCCGATGAACAAAGTCTTCAACAGACAAATTTTCCGGCTTCCCATCGTACTTTAGACCCCATCGGTCCAACTTCACAGGCTCGTGATGATGTCTGTTAGGATTGGGATTCACATGTGATTCTTGGTTCGGATACAAGGGATTTTGATTACCGAAATCACCTTGATGTCGAACATAATTGTCGGGAGATTGTGAACCATTATCCGAAAATCGATGGATGGGTTTAAACACGTTACTGGTATGGGCAAATGCTCTGGGGAATAACTGTTCAGAATTTTGTAACCCATGATTGATGTTAGGCTGCTGATAAGATGTATTTTGATTCTGAAAACGTTGTTCCGGCTGAAATTGTTGGCTTGGAAAAGATCTGCCCTGTTGTGATGGTGGGTGATGTTTCACCTGCAGTTGTTGTTGTAATCTTGACTGGGTTCTTTGGCTTGGCTGTGAATAACCAGGCCCATTTGAGTTGCTCTGTGAATTGACACGACCATTCACAGCAAATTGATTTGGAATTGATTGTGGCTTTGGCAATACATTTGATTGCAAATTTTGTTGGGGTCTAGGAGGTTGTTGTGATTGTTGTTGTTGTTGTTGTTGTTGTTGGAGGCTATCATGTGAAGGACCTGGTTTGTCGGCTGGCTTTGGTTGGGAAGACGTATTCACACTGCTCTCCTCACGTCTAAGAGGTAGGGTAGCAGTGTTCATGTCTCCCAGGAATTCTATAAAATTGTCCCTCATCATTTTCTTGAGGCTTTCAGAAATCTCAGATTTCATTGACTCGGCGTAAGAGGAGAATGCATTGACAATGGTCAAATTAATGTACGCTTTCATACTCTCTTGTTCGGATTGCTTTGGCCTAAAATCATTACTACCTGGAGGAACACAATTAACGGGTTTTTCCATAATGGGCTCATTACGGACCTTATTGATAGCATCCATATCTGGGCCAGTTGCGCCGATGTGACTCAAACTGCTGTAGCTTGGTGCAGTGATGGAATTGGACTCTGTTGAGACATTTTCTGAACGCTGACCTAAAGGGTTATTTAAATCATTGCTGTTCGACTCGAGGTTAGCTTGCTCATAAATTGGGGTATCTCGATTCTCGATGTTTTCGTCCTGCTCTCTGGGGATTATAATAGGATTATGGTCTATTGGAGTTCGAAGAACTCGAGGTGGGGGTCTTTGTTCTCCTAGAGGGTCGGTGTCAAAAATCGGATTGAATGAAAGATTAGGGCCAGCATCCGTCTGAAAATTGTTGGGATTACTCTGGCTATTATTATGGCCAGTTAAAGAACTGTTAAAAAGCATGGGGCTCATGCTATTCAGCAAACGCTCTTGTGCGTTCTGCGCAGCAGAAGAACGCAAAGTCTTTTTAATGGCCCATATTCTGAGCCTTTCTTCATTTTGGCTTTTTTGGTAAGTATTTGGTATCTTAAAACAAATTATATATATATATATTTATATTGATTGTTCTTTTCTTTTTAGGTTTAAAAGAAGAACGAGAAAAATAATATTTTAGTTTTAAGAAAAATAAATGAATAAACAAAAACAAAATAATAAATATGTAAAGAAAAAATAGAAAAAAAAATTTAAAAAATAATAAATTAACAAAAAAATATGCAAATAGAACAAAAAAAAGTAATAAATTAACAAAAAAAAAATAACGCAAATAGACCAAAAATGTAATAAATAAACAAAAAAAAGATATGAGAATTACAAAAAAAATAAATAAATAATGTAATGTACGAAAAGAGAATTGTAACGAAAAAATGTAAAAAAAAAATAAATTAACAAAAAAAAAATAAGTTAACAAAAAGTAAATGCAAAAAAGTAATAAATTAACAAAAAAAAAATGTAAACAAAAGAAGATATTGAACAAAATGAACAATGTAAACAAAAAAAATGTAAAGAAAAGTTAACGAAAAGAATATAAATTATTATAGACAAAAAGAATAAATTATCAAAAAAAGTAATAAATTAAGAAAACAAGTAAACAAAAAAAGGTTGATTGAGATCTCGAAAATGAAACTTAAATAAGAGATATCAAAAAAAAAAAGTTTGATTAATAAACAAACAAAAAAAATTGAATAAAGAAGAAAGTTATCAAAAAAAGGAACAATGTAAAATATATATATTTGTTTGATCTACCAAAACCAAAAAAAATAAAGAAAACTCAAAAATAAATAAGTAAACAAAAAAAAAACGAAAATCAGAAGAAATTGTCAAAAAAAAGAACCAAATGAATATTGTAACCAATGAGGTATAAAAGGGTAAATCATAAAAAAAGTCGTAAGAAGGAAAACGAAATGTAAACAACAAAAATGGATAAATAATAATAAAAAAAAAAAACTGAATAAATGATGGAATAGAAAAACAAACCAAAAAAAACTACAAATAAAAAGAAATGTAACGTAGAGAAAAAAAAATGTAACAAAAATAAAGATTAACCTAAACGAAGATATAATTAACTAAAATTATAATCTTGTTTTGATTTCCTTAACAAACCAAAAAGCAAATAAAAAAAAATAAACCTATTTTCAAAAATAAGAATTTTTTTGTATTGCTTTTGGAACAAAAACAAAACGAAATGAAACAAAATGAAAACAAAACAAAATGTGCAAAAAAAAAATGATTTTGGTTAGATATTTAAGTTTTTCGAAAAATTATTATATTTGTTTGTATATGGCATTCGGGGATGCTTCAGGTAACTGATTCGGTGGCGAACTCTTGTTGACGAATCGGTAAGCTGAAACGGTGATGTCTTTCGAAAATGATTTTGAACTTAGAAGACTGTCGGACGAACTGATTTAGTAAATTTTCCCTCTAGTGGTAAATAGGTACATAAAAGTAGACATAGGACAAAACAAGTTTGTTGTTTACCCATTGCATTCGCAATTTTGCTTTGCACTAAAGCTTAGGCAAAAGACATAATGCAATTGGCAAACAACACAAAAAATAGAAAAAGGAAGTATTTGAGCAACTGTGTGACTGAACGTCAACAACAGGACTCAAATACTGAAGAAAAAGTAAAGAAATGAAATGAAAAATAAAAAGTAGAATGACAGAATAGTAAAATTTACAAAGAAAAGAAAAGATAGTGATTAAAGAAAAGCAATAGAAATTAAATGTTGTTGTCAACTTCTTCCGCTATTTCGTCGCAAGTGAAATCGGTATGTTCGAAAACTATCCGTGACACGACATACGAGTAGCTGAAGAAGCTGGCAAAAACATTAAGGGAATTGTAAAATTTGGGAGTAGGGTAGACAAAAACGAAGACACACGTTGCGGGCGCCATTTGTAATGGGCTAGTGTTGGCTTTAAGATGTGCGTTAAGCACTGTTTACACTAGGTCGGCGGACTGGCATGCTTGTTGTTGCTCGGCTCGAGCTCGCCGGATTTCGCGGGATCTTGTCCGCCTCCCTAGTGAACCAGTGCTTAACGCACATCTTAAAGCCAACACTAGCCTATTACATATAAAAAAAAAAAAAAAAAATCGTTACATAAATCTTTTTATGGAGATTTTCTATTCCTAAATAAATTTTCAGTATAAGCACGTTCACAACCGTTTTCAGTTTCCTGAACTCCTTTCGCTTCTCTAACGCATTCGCCTATCCTAGTAAGCAATTCAGCTCCAGAATATCGGGTATGGAAACTACCTGCGATGTCAACTATTGCTTGTTCCTTGAAGCCATTCGCTTTGTCATAGAAGCCAATCTTCGTAACTATGCATTCAACATAACACTGTCCCAAGGGTGTTCGAGTTTCTGATGACGTTGGCCTGTCGTATTTAAACAATTCTGATTCTGGTATTTTGAGCTCAACTTGTTACGTAGGCCGGTTTCCACCCTTGAACAAGCAAGAAAACGAATAAAAATTAGAAATTAAAAATAGGAAGCACCTTATTTTGACAGCCTCTTTGAAGAAAACTTCATATGTTTACCTTCTCTATTAGTTGAGACAAGATGGCAATCCCTTTTGAAGCGCCATCCTGTGAGCGGGCAATGTAGCCATGCTTTTTATTGAAATTAGCTTTGACAGTTTTTTTCTCAGCATTGCCCTAGCAGAAAAAAATTGGAAAAACCAATCTGGAGAGTACTAGCTAAATGGAAATACAATGAGAGGTACCACATACAGAGATACACAAAGGAGGTAGAGCTGTCAATTGTTTGTTGATCGTGTTTTGTGTATCATTGGCTGTCGTTTGGTGGTGGCGTTTTAAAAAGTGTGTTGTGTTGCATGTTAAGAAATTGTTTATGTTATATTTTGTAAAAACGCCAAATATTTGTAAAAAATTGTCTTTCAGTAATTTTCTGCTAGTTTTCCTTTACGTTTTGGTAATCTTTTCTGGTTTTTTCTACATCTCTGTGGGAAAACAAAAAGTTGATAGGAGCCTGTTGAGTTCGCTCAGACTAGGTGGGTTGGGGGCCTTAAGATCAGAGATCACGTTTGGTGATCGGAGATCTTGAATGAGTGTCTGATCTGACAGATGTCGGCATGTTGAAGAAAGAAAGGAAAAATAAAGAAAAAGGTTAAATAAATTTCTGAAACAAAACTTAAAACTAAATGTAAAAACAAAAAGAAAACGAAAAAAGTTAAACAAACCAAACAGTGAACAAAAGAACACGAAAACCATACAAACTGTGAAAAACATTATTTGTGTTTGTGTTTGTCTTTTAGTATTAAGTTATTTTAAGTTCTTTATTTATTTATCTTGTTTATTTATTATCATTTATTTATTATTCCTCTTTTTCTGTAAGGTCCTAGGTTTCCCAACTGTTTTTTTGTCGCGTTAAGTGTTAAGTATGCCCTTTATACCACTTCAGAGAGCTCCTTGAGGTAGGGTTGTGTCTGAACTCGTTTTTTTTTGTAATTTTGTTTGTCTCTGTCGTCTGGGTGAAAACACCGAACAGGGTGCCCCAGCCACAGATTTAAATTTTATTGATTTAATTTAGTTCGGGAAATCTGATCCTATTTTTTTCTTCTAAATCAATTAAGTACAATGTGAGCGTTAGTTATTTAGTTAATTAAAATTGGTGTTTCAAGTTTAATTTCAGTTGTTTTTCTGTTGTTTCGGCCACGAAGCAACATGGAATAGGAAGTTTTTTCCAAGGGGTGCCCAAAGTGGCTGAAGTTGTTTTGACAGGTGGGGATGTGGTGAGTTGAAGCCGACCATCTACCATCTTGGGGGAATCTAAAAATGGCCGAAGATTCCTATGGTAGGGTGGGTAATGGCCTCACTGCACTAACACCAGCAGTGCCTCTGACGTGAAGATAGTCCGTCCGTCAGTTTCTGGTCCTTTTTCTTCCCTTTGTGTTTAGGCCTGATTTATGTATTTGTTTGCAGGTGAGGTTAAGTTTTCGGGGGCAAGATCCCCCCCGTCCGACGAGCTGACGCCGTGCATCGCAAGCAGGCCGCGTCCCCGGAACTTAGCATTCTTTCCTTTTCCGACCCTAGTATCCCATTCCTAGTTTCCTTCCTCTTCCAAATCTGACTTGTCAGATTTTCCCAAGGCTCCCTTCCTCTTGCCTCGCAACAAATTGGCGCCCAACGTCTTGAGCAGTTTTGCTTAGGACTTACGTCTTAGTTTCAGTTTTTTTGTATTGTGTAAGTTTGAACCAAACTTACTGTGAATTTTTAAAACTCGTAAGTCTTTATCAGGAAGGCCACAGGCGGACCTAGATAAATTGCGACGAATCTTTGAAAATTCACAGTGACTGCGGTTCATGTGTGTCGAGTGTTGTCTTTGGCTGTTGCAGGCCTTTGAAGGACACGTATGTCTGCACCAGGAAGGTCTCTGACGTACCTAGGTGTATTGCGACTTGATCTTTCGGAGTCCTGTAGCGGCGGCAGACTTCACTATTTGTGTGTTCATCCTTTTTCCCATCCTTTCTTCTTTTTTTTTTGCTTTTAACTTTCTTATTTTCATTTTCCATCCCATTAGTGCATCTTAATTACTTGGTAGTGGTGTCCGTGTCTGACTTCACGTAGGACATCGTTGCTCCACACCAATATTTTTTGTTTTCGTTTGTCTCATCGTTTCATGTCTTCCAGCAAGGTCCTTGAGACAGTCTGGAATTGCGGGAACGATGAGGCAAACAATGTAATGTATTTTGTTAGTGTTCTAAATTTCCTTAAATTATCTTTACGTCAGAGGGGTCCGTAAGTCCGTCTGACGTCCTTGTTTTGTTAGAGATGGTCGTGAGTAGGCTCACGCATTCTCCCCTGTAAAACAGAAAGCCACTGTAAGCACCCCGAATGCTTACTGAAAAAAAAACATAATATTAAAATCTAAATTAATAAAATTCTATCAAATAGTGTTAGATTGATTTTTTTTGTATCTAAGAAGAGTTTTGGAGCAACCAAAAATCTTAACTTAGATAACTGTAGATTCCTAGATACCTATTGTTTAAGTTTTTTCGTTACTCGAAAATCTACATTAGACGTTAGGTTATTGAATAGGGATTTAATTAAACATTTGATAGTTTTTTTATTGTGATTTAGTAGATAGTTAGTGTTAGGATATTGTGTTAGGTTAATTTGTAAGTTTTGTTTATTTATTTATATTTAAGTGTTACATATTTATTTATTTATTACTTATTTATTTGTTAGGTGTTTGTTAGTTTTGATTTGTTATTCAATTATTTATTTATTTATTTATTTATTCTTTTTGTTATTATTGTATATTTATTAACTTGTTTGTTTGTTTATATATTTATTAATTATCTATTTATTTATTTATTTATACATACATTTCTTACATACTTATTTATTTATTTTGGTGTCGGGTTTTATATATATTTATTTATTTGTTTTTATTCAAACATTTATAATTTTTTCATTACATATTTATTTTTCCATTTACCTTTTTATTTATATACTTTTGGTCTATGGTTTCGTTAGTTTTACATTTGTTAGGTTTTTAATTGCCTTTGCCCCTCACCACACGTTTAATAGTTTCAGTTGTCCTTTTACTCGTTGTTTGTTTTGGTTAATATCCGCACAAAATGGCTTACTTTAATAGCAATAAACAAGAAGAAGACCGGATTAACCAACTTATTAGAGACGCGGAAATCGATGAGTCCCGCAGGCTGACTAGGTCCACCACACAAAATTTAGATTCTGCCAGCCG
The DNA here is from genome assembly GCA_943590905.1 of Sphaerophoria taeniata. Taxonomy (NCBI): domain Eukaryota; kingdom Metazoa; phylum Arthropoda; class Insecta; order Diptera; family Syrphidae; genus Sphaerophoria; species Sphaerophoria taeniata. The sequence continues at coordinate 271,471,771 of OX016540.1, forward strand.
ACATCGAGTGATGCACTCACCTCTCATCTCCGATCGTCGGATTCGATCTGAGTCTATGGTGGGTAGTTCAGGGATCCCAGGCAATAGGGAAAGGAGCAGTGAGGAATCTCGTACAGCACCTCCCCATAGCGAGTTGACTGGTATGGGAGCTGCTGGGGGAGACTCCTTGCGTAACCACACCCTTAGGCCTGGGACCCGTGAGCGACCCACTTCAGAGCCAATCCAGGGGGGATATAGAAGAATATTAGATAGCCTAGCTCAGGTTCCTCCTCGAATGGATAAAGAAATAGTAACGGCCGAATTGAAAGAGTATGTTAAAGAGACGCTTGAGGATGGCATGGAGTCCTGCCGTCAAGCGTTAAAGGCTGATATTTCGGCCACCCTACGTAACGAAATTAAGGACCAGTTAAGTGGGTTCCTCCATAATTTAAATTTAGGTCCGGCAGCACCTTCTTCAACCAGTGCGGTGCCGGCGCAGGTCCAACCCTCGGATGACCCTGTGCTGGCAGGTCCATCACGAGAGCCACAAGGCGTTCCGGCTCATCCAGGGAGAAATGCATTCGTCCCGATAAATCCGCAACATCGTCGGAGGCACAACGACTTTGTTGGGGCTCCAAACGGGACTCGGAACCATCAGCCAACTCCACACGAGTTACATTACTCCGGACCGCCAATGGAATCAAGACATTCATATGGCAATCCAGGTCCGTATGATTGGCCGATGTATCCGAGTCCGGTTCCACAGTCGACGGTTAGGCCACCTATCCACGTCGACAAGTGGGGTCTCAAATTTGACGGGGTGACTTCGACAATGACTGCGGAGGATTTTGTCTTTCGGCTGGAGACTCTCCAGAGGCAGTATGGTTGCCCATGGATTGAGGTCTTGAGGGACTTCCACCTGCTCCTCAAGGATACAGCCTACGAGTGGTTCTGACAGTTTCAACGTGACTGTCCAAGACCAGACTGGCCCAGGCTCAAGGAGGCATTTCTTAGGCGGTATCGCAATACGCGGTCCAACTATGAAATCCTCCGAGACATAATGGATCGTAGGCAGAGTTCTTGGGAAAGCAGCGAGGAGTTCTTTGGGGCCATCAACAAGATGAGGTTCCAGTTGAGAGTCCAAATCCCGGAAATAGAGATGGTGAGGATACTCAAGCGTAACCTCAATGACAGGATAGGCAAGCTGGTATATCCTCAGCAGATCTTCTCCTTGGATCAGCTTAGGACATCTTGTATGGAAGCGGAGGCAGCATTTCCGAGGAGAGAAGTGCCGCGACAGACGTCCAAACCATACCCAAAGTACGCTGCTAACGAGCTACAGTTCGACGATCCCGTTGAGGATCCCTCCGACGAGCAAGTTGCAGCGTACCAATTCGGGACTGCGCGTGCAAGTGTACCTCCAAGGAAATATGCTAACGCGTCCGCTCTGGTGTGTTGGAACTGCAGGGTGCAGGGCCATACATACTTCGATTGCGAAGCCGAGGTGCGAAACTTGTTTTGCTACCGTTGCGGGTTGGAGGGGGTGAAGACTCCATGCTGTCCCAAGTGTCATCCGGGAAACGGGACGAGGAGCGCGAAGGGTCTGGGGACCACGCGTTCGGGAGTGCAACCGAATCCCCAGTAGAGGAAGGAACTGAGGAACAAACTATAGAGGAAACTGAGGAGCGAACTAGGGAAGTTAACCAAGAGATAGAAAAGAAAGAGCAAACCATATTAAAGAGAGATAGTAAGACGATAGAAAATAGTGAAGAAGGAAGAAAGTTGAAAATTTTAAAACCCCTACACGTTAGAATTAGGGAATATGAGGAGGCTAGGGCACGCATTTTTAACAGTTCTTTGTGTTTTGTGTCGAAACGTATTTTAAAGGCCAGAGAAAGGTATAGGTTGAGGAAAGAAGTCAGGATCAGGATTTCTTCCTCGGTGGTCAATTTAACTTCGGATCCTCGGCCGTATGCTCGGATCCAGATGGAGGGAAAGGAGGTGCTAGGTTTGTTGGACAGTGGAGCGAGTGTGAGCATACTCGGCAAACACTGTATGCAGCTTGTCCACGAGCTCGGCTGTCCTGTAACCCCCTTCTCTTCCGGAGTGAAGACCGCTGACGGAAAAGTCAATCAATCGTGGGTAAAGTCGACGTTAAAATTAAATATAAGGGAAAAGCGGAAGGAATGACTTTCTTTCTCGTTCCAAGTTTGGATCAGGAGATCTACCTTGGGGTGGACTTTTGGAAACTATTCCAATTAGCTCCAAACCTCATTAGTAGTATCACGGTTGACGAACAATCAGATTCTTTGAATGCCCATCAGTTGAACTCTGATCAACAGGCCAGATTAGATGCAGCCAGAGAGAGGTTTTTATGTTTTGAACGACATGGTCTAGGAAAGACGCCGCTCATGGAGCACGTCATTGATACAGGAGATGCAATTCCGGTGAAGCAGCGTCACTACCCTGTTTCCCCAGCGATACAAGCCATTCTGTACGAAGAGCTAGATCGAATGTTGAGTCTTGGCGTTATCGAGGAGAGTGAAAGCCCGTGGTGTTCGCCAGTGGTTCTCTTGCGAAAGTCCGGCAAGAACAGACTGTGTCTGGATTCTCGCAAGGTGAACTCACTGACGAAGAAAAACGCTAACCCTCTCCCCCATATCGAGGGACTCACCAGTCGACTACCGGATGCGATCTACATGAGTAGTATCGATCTAAAAGAAGCATTTTGGCAAATACCGCTGGAAAAACAGAGTAGGGAAAAGACTGCATTTGCGGTACCGGGAAGACCCTTGTACCAATTCACTGTGATGCCGTTTGGATTGTGTAACGCAGCCCAGCGGTTGAGTCAGTTGATGGACACGGTGATTCCTGCACTACTCCGGGAGCGTGTTTTCGTGTATCTTGACGATCTGCTTATCATGGCGCCTGATTTCGAGACCCATATCGCTCTGTTGAAAGAGGTAGCTGACTGCTTGCGCAAGGCTAATCTCACTATCAACATGAAGAAATCAAAGTTTTTCTTCAAGGAGCTAAAATATTTGGGCTTCATTGTTGGTGGTGGGAAGCTTAAGACCGATCCTGCTAAGGTGGAGGCGATAGTGGATTTTCCCACTCCCAAATCCCCAAGGCAGATTCGGCGGCTACTTGGTTTAGCAGAGTGGTATCGTAAATTCATAAAAAATTTCTCAACCCTGACTGCTCCTTTGACGGACATGTTGAAAAAGAGGAGTGAAAAGTTCGTTTTGTCGGACGAAGCGCTGAAGGCATTTGAAGATCTGAAGAAAGCGTTGACCTCAGCACCGGTTCTTTCGTGCCCGGACTTCACAAGAAGATTTTATATCCAATGTGATGCTTCGGACGCGGGAATCGGTGCGGTACTGTTCCAAAAGAACGAGGAAGATAACGAAGTCCCGATTGCTTATTTCTCCCAAAAATTTAATAAGAGCCAGAGGAACTACAGTGTCACTGAGAAGGAGTGTATGGCCGCAGTGATGGCTGTGAAGAAATTCAGGCCGTATGTCGAGGGGATGGACTTCAGTGTCATAACTGACCATTCCAGCCTTCAATGGCTAATGGGCATGAAGGACCTGAGCGGTAAACTCGCCAGGTGGAGTCTGCTACTGCAGTCCTATGCCTTCGACATACAGCACCGTAAAGGCAGTCAAAACGTAGTACCGGATACTCTTTCTCGGGTACACGTAGATTCTTTGGTTCTGGAAGACGTTGCTCCGATGATTGACTTGGAGTCAGCGGAATTCAAGTCCGACGAGTATACGGACTTGGTTCGAACGATAGGCGATCACCAGGGAGAATTGCCTGATCTTAAAGTAGTTGATGGCTTCATATACAAGAAAGCCCTGAAGAAAGTAGGAGATGAAGCGATGCATGAGCATGCTTGGCTTCTGTGGGTTCCCTTCGAACTCACAGAAGGCATCATTAGTAGGGCCCATGATCCCCCTAACGCGGCTCATGGAGGCATAGCCAAAACACTTAACCGTATTAGACAATATTTTTACTGGCCCAATATGACTGTGCATGTTCGTGATTATGTGTTTAATTGTAGTATTTGTAAACAGTGTAAGGCGTCTAATCAGGTATCTCGTCCTCCTATTGTTACGTCTTACTGTAGTGATCGTCCTTTTGAAAAACTATATGTAGACTTTTTAGGTCCTTATCCAAGGTCTAAAACAGGCAATGTATATGTTTTAGTTTTCCTTGATCATTTGTCGAAGTATGTGTTATTAAAAGCGATGAGAAATGCAAACGCTTCTAATGCCGTCTCCTTCTTAAAAGAAGTGTTTGACATGTTTGGTGTTCCCCATATAATACATTCTGACAATGGGAAACAATCTTTAAGCAAAGAATTCCAATCTTTAATTTCTAAGTACGGCATTAGACATTTTAAAACGGCAAATTATGTACCGCAATCGAATGCGTCGGAGAGGGTGAACCGCTCGTTGTTAGCAGCCATACGTTCATACCTCAAAGACGATCAACGCGATTGGGATGCCGACTTGGGTGACATCGCTTGTGCGTTGAGGAGCGCTGTTCATAGCTCTACAGGGGTGTCACCGTATTATGCCTTATTCGGTACCAATATGATGATGCACGGTAGTAGTTATGAACTAGCTAAAAAGTTGAACGCGATGGACGACAACGAGTTGTTAACTCTTCCCCGGCAAAGTCGATTGCAGTGCATAAGGAACCAAATTCGCGCGAACATTTTGAAAGCCAATGAAAAGTCGGCAAAAACGTACAACGTTCGTACTAAGACGGTCAAGTATTTCTCCGGACAAGAAGTATACAGAAGGAACTTCGTCTTGAGCGATTCGTCGAAGTATCTATCTTCCAAGTTGTGTCCGAAGTATATAAAATGCCGAATACTTAAGACCGTCGGGAATCAAATGTACGAAGTGGAAAATTTAAAGGGAAGACGAATCGGAATTTTCTACGCCAAGGACTTAAAGCAATAAAGTCGCGATTTCAAACTTTTTGTATTATTAATATTTCTCATTGCTTAACTGTAGTTCTTTGTGTTAATTTATTTATTTATTGCATGCTGTGTTATTTTAATGTTATTTATTCTATTTGAACGTTTTACTTTTATTTATTTTATTTATACATCTACATCTGTGATATTTACTTTATATAAACTGTAATACTAATTTAATTAGCTCAAACTGTGATATTTACAACCTTTAGATATAGTTTATAATCTGTGATATTAGTTTATTTATTTCCAACTGTGATATTTTACCGATGTTGTATTGTCGAGACCGAGTCTTGACAATATATTAAATCTGTGATATTACTTCAAGTTGCTACTGTGATATTAGAATTAAGTTTTATTTATATTTTTTTTAATGCATGTTTATCTTTAGTTAATTGCATGTTTGTTTTTCCTTTCTGTGCCCGGCTTTAACATGGGTAGCTCCCCACTAGCAAACGATTTAGAACAACGCCGACCTTCTTTTGTGTTCGTATTTGTCTGAATGAATTCAAACAAATCCCAACATTTTGTTGCGAAGGCCAATACGAATGTATTCCTCGGCCAATTTACTGAAGTGAAATAAGAAAACCAAACCAAGCAGATAGCTACAATACAAATTTAAGAAAGAAAAATAGCTTAGGTGAAATTTCTTAAGATGGCGCCACCATCGGTTGTCATCTTTAATTGATCAGTGTTTATCTAGTACTGGTATTATCAAAATTGACGATTTCAGTTTTCTCTGCTCCATAATACTTTGTTGCTCAATACAAACTTAGGCAAAAATATAGCTAGGTCGGTGGGGACCCCAAAGATCCGAGATCGCACTCGTTGATCGGAGATGGGAATGAGTGTCTGATCTCTGATCTGACAGATGTCGGCATGGGTCAATCATAAAAGAATCTTTGACTGTCAAATGCGAATGTTTTTTTTTTGGTGTGTGTCGTGTGGCCGAATTAATTCCGGGGCATAAACACAAAATTAGAAAACCTTAAAAAAAAGGGTGTGAAAAAGAAAAAAACTCAAAACTATAAAAACAAGACAAAACGAATACATATAGTAACAAAACCAAAGAAACAAAAACAAAAGTGGTCCCTGAAAAAGAAAAGAATAAACATAAAGTGACACACAAATTAACAAGGAAGAAGACTGTCACGTAGAACAAAAAAAGAAAAAGTTTTAAATATACAACGTCAAGTGGTGAGTGGGAAAATGTGTGATAATGGTGTAGTTTGTTTAATTGTTGTTTTTTTTGTGGTAGAAGGAGTTTGGAACTCAATTTGAATACGGCCGACGGACCCATTTGGTGGGCCGCCGCGACCATTTTTTTTGGCGGCAAAGACCATTTTGAGGTTAGCCCTGAATCCTCTGAAGTCTGGAGAGCCATAAACACACAACAAGAGACAGCCAAGTAAAGGCCAAAAGGGACCAACACAGTGGATGCGTTCCATCTACCCACCCCAAAGACAACAACACGCCGTTCAGGTTTTTTGTTCTGTCGTTTAAGAGAAATATATATAAAAATCATAAAATTACTGTGTGTTCGTGTTTGTCACTTAGAATTAAGTTATTTATTTACCTTATTTATTATTATTATTATTTATTTATCTCTTTTTGGTTATTTTTTTATACATTCGTTATTTATTTATTGGTCCCAAGTTAATTTTTTTGTTGTAAGGTCGTATTTTCCCAACTTTTTTTTCGTCGAGTCATAGTGTTTTTTTTAATGTAGTGTATGCCACTTCAGAGAGCTCCTTGAGGTAGGTTAGTTTTTGTACGCGTTTTTTTTTTGTAATTTTTGTTTTTCCGTCTTCGGGGTGAAAACGCCATACAGGGTGCCACAGCTGCAGATTCAGATTTTTTTTTGATTATTTAACAGTAACTTTTTGGGGAAAGTGATCCTTTTTTTTCATATATTATAATAGTCACAATAGCAATTAGGTACCAATAATGTGAACTTTTAATTTTGTCAATTAAATTGGTTCAAAGTTCAATTTCGTTTTTTTTTGTTGCTGTCATAAAGCAACATGGATTAAGAGGTTTCTTCCTAGGGGTGCCCAAAGTGGCTGAAGTTTTTGACAGGTGAGGGTATGGTGAGTTGAAGCCGACCATCTGCCATCTTTTTTTTTTTTTTTTTTTTTTTTTTTTTTTTTTTTTTTTTTTTTTTTTTTTTTTTTTTTTTTTTTTTTAATTCCCACGCCTCTTTCCCCCCCAGATACCGCACGCGCTGGGGTCCATTTTCACCGAGTACGATTGCAATTGCGGTTGCTAGTCGTATCGGCACTTAATTAGAAATAATAAATAAAATAAAAAAAAAGTCATGGCGGTACGAATATCAGGAAGATAAGAGTTAGGGACTACTTAATACAAGCAGGAACAAAAAGGAAAAAAAAATTTAACAATAGGACAAACAAACACTTAAACAAGCAAGACAACAAAATAAAAGTAACATAACAACTAAAAATACATAACACAAACAAAACACTTAAGCGCGTGGAACACTGGCTTTTAATAACGATTTTAAATGATTTTTACTTAAGTTAAAATCAAATAAGTTTGAGTTGCAGTTAGAAAGTCTGCTCATTCGTGTCAAGGGCTCATGCATACCGTAATTTGTCCGATGTCTAGGTTCTTTAATCATGTCCCTACAACGAAAGTTGTAACCTCCTCCTCTATGGTTAAATGAAATAAGGCCTAACAAGTCCGGAGCGTCAGTTATACCCATAATTAACTGATGGAAAAATACAATGTCATTGTTGGTTCTTCTTTGTGACAATGTTTCCATCTGGAGAGTTGACATACGATATTCATAAGGAGGAATGTGTAAAGAATCGCTCCATTGAATACCTTTGATGGCAAACCTAGTAAAATTCCGTTGAACGGATTCTAACCTCTCAATATATATATCATAAAAAGGTGTCCAAACCTGAGAAGCATATTCAAGATGAGGACGAACAAAACAGTTATATAGAGAACGATTGACAGCCGGATCACGGAATTCCTTTGACCAACGCTTTATAAATCCTAACATTGAATTGGCTTTATTAACAATGCTGTTAATATGCTCAGAAAAGTCTAAACTAGATGTGAATAAAACACCGAGATCTTTGACAGTGACAGGACGAGTTAAAATGTGCTGTGAGATTGTGTAGTCATAAGAAGTCGGTACTCGCTTCCTAGAAAAAGTCATTGTTTGGCATTTAATGGGATTCAATTTTAAACTATTTTTCTCACACCACAGAGAAAATCTGTCAAGGTCATTTTGCAAAAGAATTCTATCATTCGTAGAAGATATGTTTTTGAACAACTTCATATCATCTGCAAAGATAAGAATATCGCTATCCTGAACACATAGCGGAGCATCGTTAATAGCCAATATAAAAAGTAGGGGTCCTAAGTGACTGCCTTGAGGGACGCCGGATTTAGCAATAAATGATTTAGAGACATGATGTCTGAATTTTACCTGATAGGACCTGTCTTCAAGATATGTAGATATCCATTTTATGAAAAAAGGGGGAAACCCATATGCGTTCAACTTGAACGTTATAATCGCGTGGGATAACTGGTCGAAAGCTTTCGAGAAGTCAGTATAGACACAATCTATTTCCTGACCACACTCCATATAGTTCAAGCATTTGTTCACAAAGACAAGAAGGTTTGAGACTGTAGAACGTTTCTGCATGAATCCGTGTTGTTGGCTACAGATAATATTTTTACAATTAAATGCTAACGTATCACATACAACTTGTTCAAACAGCTTAGGGATGCATGACAGTTTGGATATAGGTCTATAATTTGTAATATTAGTTTTATCTCCCTTCTTAAATACTGGAGTTAAAAATGCATTCTTCCAAATTGAAGGAAATATTCCTGTTTCCAGGGACAACTCAAATATATTCCTTAAAGGAAGAGCTAAGACAGATTTGCATTTTTTTAAAACAATAGGTGGAATGCCATCTGGACCACATGAATAATCATCTTTAAGAAGTGAAAGAAATTCAAATATTCTATTACTCTCTATTGAAATGCTACTAAACAAAACTTGAGGACAGTTATTTAAATATTGAAAGTAGAGTTTGTCAACTGCATTTGGAGAATCAGCAAAAGATTTACTGAAATAATCTGCAAAACCTTCGCAGATTTCAGGGCTTGTGGTAAGGGTAACATTATTATGAATAAAATTAACTGGATAACCATCACATTTCTTTTTCGAATTAACGTATTTCCAGAAACTTTTTGGGTCAGATTTCAGAGAGCTTCCTACAGTGAGCATGTATTCGCTATAAAGTTCGTAAGACATTTTCTTGAACTCTTCAAAAAGAGAAATGTATACCACTTGGTCTTCCAAGGTCATGGATTTGATATACTTTTTCCAAGCCTTATTTCTTTTATTGCGAAGAGCTTTAAGCTCTTTCGAGTACCAAGGATGGCATGAACCATTAGATTGTATGGATCTTTTTATGGGAACAGTTTGATATATGCATTTCATTAAGATACCATAAAACCTTTCAACAACTGCTTCAGTATCAGATAGTACCGGTACTTGATCAATACCGGAATTACTCAAAAGTTCAGAAAGCTGTTGAAAATTGGCTTTCCGAAAGTCAAACGAGTATGAGCTATCATGAGAATTACTATGGGCTAGTAAGTGATCGCTCAAGTCAAGAAAAATGTCAAGGGGAGGGTGAAATTTATCTATGTTAGATATAGCAGAGGAAGATTCTACCACTACTGTATTAACAGGGTCAGATGTAAAAACAAGGTCAAGCACTCGATTCATATGATTTTTAATACAGCTAACTTGCTGTAAATCAGCTGAAATAATATTATCCAGTGATTGAAGTTCCAGTTGTGGTGAGCAAGTGGAAGCTTCGAAATAGGATTCGTCGTCAGAATTAACCCAATCGATGTTAGGAAGGTTGAAATCGCCTAAAAGGAGGACACAACTATCAATGCTGGCGATTCCAAGAATAAAGTCCAGTGCCTCGGAAAGTTCCATGAACACGGCTATTGGACTTTTAGGTGGAATGTAAGCATTTAATACAAAGATAGATTTCTCTTGTAAGATTATTTTTATGCATAAGAGCTCAATTGATATGTTGAAAGGGAAAACAACTTGAACTGCAAAGAAATTACTTCTAACGGCAATAAGGACTCCCCCACCAACTGAATTCCCTACATCCACATGACGGTCTCTTCGGAAAACTACGAACTCTTGATCAAAGAGTTCTGTGTCCAATATTGTGGCATTGAGCCAAGTCTCGGAGAAAGCAAACACGTCATGTGGAAATATTTGTGAATTTTTAAAAATTGTAGTAGTTTTACTACGAAGTCCTCTTACATTTTGGTAGTAGAGGGAGAACCTTTGTCGTTTTTTGAATGGAGCCTTGGAATGTTGTTTGGTTGAGATTTACGTTTTAGGGGAACAGTAAATTCCTTAACCAAGGTGTTTGGTGGCCAGGAACTGTTACATATTGGTTCGAATAGTGAATTAGGGGCAATTATTTTAAAGGAAGAAATAAAACTACCGGGTTTGCTAATTTTAGAACACTTAATATTAGAGCAATTCGGAATAGTTTGAGAAGCGAACAAATGAGCCAGTATGTCCTCAGGTTCGGTTTCCGGAGACAAACGTGAAACAAAAATAGTTTTAGGTTTGGGGACGGATGTTAAAACTTTGGGTTGAAGAGTAACGTTTGGCTGCGTAGCCACGGTTTCTTGGACGATAGGATCTACGATATTAGGGGTGGTTTCTTTATCAACAGGGGTGGTTTCCTCGACAATAGAGATTTTATCAGAGTTATTTTGTGTGGAAGCAATAAGACACGATTCAATAAAGTTGGTTTCATTATTTATCAAAGGAGATTTTTTTTTAGGAGCTGGACCTGGGTTGGCTGGTGCCATGGCTGAATCTCTTTCTCTCTTCTTACTTTTTTTAGTATTTTCTTGAAGGGGACACTTTTCAGGTGGACTTATATCATCTGTTGAAGATGACTTATCAGCTGATAAAATGGGGGAGGGACTTATATCATCTGTTGAAGATGACTTATCAGCTGACAAAATGGGGGAGGGTATGCTACTTGCAGTTGTTGCAATACTAGCAAAATGTTTGCTTAAGTCCTCAAACCCCTTGGAGATTTTAGAAAGTTCACCTTTGAGTGTGGACAATTTAAATGAAAAATGCGCAAGAGATATTTTTTTACAATTTGGGCAGTACCAAAAAGCTAGATTAGATGCAGTAATTTTATCCAAAAACGCATTGTTCGATCCAACACATTTGGCGTGAAAAAGGTTGCCGCAAGGGCCAAAACAGGCAAATAGAGGAGATGAACCGGTACGGTCCATACAATTAGTGTTGGCGCAAGTCATACCGATTTGAAATAAAGGAAATTATAGAAAAGAAAAAAAGAAAAAAAAATTTGATGGTAAACTCTGGAATTCGAACCCTTGATATTCTAATTTGTATAACTGATGTCCGACGCCTAGACAAGCAGAACCACGGTAGTGAATACAAAATGCGAAACTTATTACCTATAACAATGACTTAGATGGTTTTTTAATGGTTTAAATTAAGGGGAATGACGCAGGGAAATTTAATGGGCTATTTAAGAAAAGGAGAAAATAAACTCAGATTTATGGTATACTTTCAGGCGAAATGCAGAAGGAGTGAAATTATTTAAAAAAAAAAAAAAACTATGCACTGAGTTTGAATTCGAAAGAGAGAATACTGACACGAAGGAGAAAAAAACTCAAAACTGACAAACACCAAACTTACGTGACAAGTTGAATTGTTCACTAAAAATATTAAATTTGATATTGAAAAACCACAAGTAGTCAAAATTATAATAGTTTATCAATTAATAGTCAAAATTTAAGTTGTTTTATAAATTACATAATTATGCAAATTGAAAAACTACAAAACAAAAAGCTAATTGTGGAGAGCACAAACAAAACACGACCACTTGAAATAAAACCAGTGTTACCACTTGAACACTTGGGGGAATCTAAAAATGGCCGAAGATTCCTTTGGTAGGGTGGGTAATGGCCTCACTGCACTAACACCAGCAGTGCCTCTGACGTGAAGATAGTCCGTCCGTCAGTTTCTAGTCCTTTTTCTTCCCTTGGTGTTTAGGCCTGATCTGTGTATTTGTTTGCAGGTGAGGTTAAGTTTTCGGGGGCAAGATCCCCCCCGTCCGACGAGCTGACGCCGTGCATCGCAAGCAGGCCGCGTCCCCGGAACTTAGCATTCTTTCCTTTTCCGACCCTAGTATCCCATTCCTAGTTTCCTTCCTCTTCCAAATCTGACTTGTCAGATTTTCCCAAGGCTCCCTTCCTCTTGCCTCGCAACAGCATGTTGAAAACAGAAACAACTCAGCTAAAAATAGTATTAACGCAACGTGGACAAATTTTCTAAGTAAAAATGGAATTTCTCTTAAATCGAAGTGGCAACTATTCCAAGCAGTCTATAGAGCAGTCCGGGCCTACGCGCTACGCAGCACAAATATGGGGGAGTAAACATTTTGAAGATGTTGATAAGCTGCAGTGCTACTTCCTCAAGCGAGTGCTGAAGCTTTCATCTAATACCCCAAGTTACGCACTGTATTTAGAGACACATTAGAGCTACATTGCAATACATTTATAAGACATTGTTTGAATACCATCACAGAAGATTACCTCATATATTGTCGAAGAAAATTATGGAAAAAAACATTTTTTATAGTGAAGAAATAATAAATATAGGATTGGAATTTGATTTACAATGGCGAGATAGAAATCTAACTCGCACTGATTGGCTCAGCAAAGGAAAAGAATTACTAGAAAAGCTTAAACAAAAAACATTGCAAAGTTTTTTATCTAAAGCATCAATGAGTGAAAATATAATTTACAGTCAACTTTATTATTCGAAAGGTCAAACGTACTTCACTGCTGGATATAGTCAAACAAAAATATCATGGCTCAATGGGAGTAGATTTTGCACCCGAGATTGCAACCTATGCTCACTGTGTAACACGAGGAAGGTAGAAACAATCAAACATTTCATTGGTATTTGCCCAATTTTGAGAGAATTTAGGTATAGATATTTTTGCAAGACAACCCTAACTGAAGAAGAAATAATTAATGTTTTAAATGGAGTAAATGAAAAACATTGGAATAATCTTAGTAATTTTGTTATCTTAAGTATAGAAATGAACTAAATAATTATTTTAACTTTTGAAAACAAATATATTGTATTAGACATAAAGAAGGTAAACATTAAACTTATAAATAAAATATGAATTATAAAATAAAATGTAAGCCAACTACCGACAGACGACGAAATGTCATAGTCGTACGACTATACTTTGTTTCCTTTAAAATTTAAAAATGTATACAAATTAATTAAAATGTTAACTTAAAATTAAGTATAAAATTGTTAAATATTTTTTTGGAAATAAAGATTTATCTATCTATCTATCTATCTATAAGTCTCGAAATTACGCAATTTCGGGCTCAGTGGAGTGGGAACAAAGTTTAAACGTAATTTTTAGTACCGACAGACTACATATATTTTGTTGATTTTTTTTGGTTATGGAATTTTGTGAAATATTTCCTTTTGAGAATTTCACGCGAAAATTTTAAACTCATGTGTAGTGCCCGTGGTGTAGTGGTTATGTTAGTTGGCTGCTTCGCAGAACGTTGTGGGTTCGAATCGTACTCATGCCCATAAAGTTTTTATTTCATCTTTCACGCGTACTGCCTCTTGCAAAGAACTGACAAAACTTTCAAGAGTATCAATCTGTCATGAAAAAGTGCTTCTCAACTTTGCCGTTCAGAATCGGCGTTAAATTGAAGGTCCCCTCAATTCTTCACACGCATCCGGAGAATTGTTGATGAGAGTAAGTCACTTAGGCCTTGGATCTTCAAGAGCTGTCGCGCCAATCTATGTGTTTTATTTTTGTATTCAACTGGCAATGTAGAAGCTAAAATAAAGGCTTTTCGAATGCGTTCCATTGGGCAAAAGTAAAAGTTCTGATTCTGAAAAGAAGACAGTAAGACGTCTATTACGCTAGCAGAACCATTTCATAAGACGGCACTAAAAAGTATTCAGTATTTTGTTGCTAATTTGTACCGCAAAAATTAATTTTGTTGCTCAAATATTATTATTATTATTATTATAAATTCTTTATTAAAGTTCTCGATATTTTACAAGATTTTATATTTTTCTAAGAATGATTGCATGGCAAAATTTGCCGTCTGCCTCAATTGACTTATTTCAAGATTTGTTACAAAATGGAAAAAGTTAAAGTTAAAGAAAACATAATTTTAGAAAAATTAGAATAAAAAATAGATTGTTGCGTGAATTCATTTAAACAATAAGAATATATAAAATTAATAAATTGAATTTCATAATATACAGAGCCTACACTTTCGATTTCATTAATCAGTCTAAAAAACTGCTACGATACCCTAAGGCATGATTAATATAAAAACAAGGAATTTTCCAACCAAAATCCCCGTTCAAAATCTGTTTTGTATCTTCAAGTGTAAGAAAGCTCTTCGAAAAATAAAGCCTGCGGATTTCTTGTAATATTGGGCATACAGCTATAAAGTGGTACGTATTTTCAATTTCATTAAGGTTGCACAAACTACATAACGGTTGAAGGTCACTTCTGTGTGGTTTATAATTTAGATTGAGCATCTCAGTTCTTGCTTTGAAAATTATACTTATTTGGTTAAATGAAAGCTTATCATTAAAATAGTTATTTTGGTACAGTACGTGGTTTAAATCTTTGTAACTTAATCTTGTTGTAGATGTTTGAGCCCTATTCAAACGTTCAAGATAAAGTGAGTCATCCACCTTAGCTATACATCTATAGAATGCGTCTTGCCAATCGGTCAGGGGTGTATTCAAGAGATCGAGATTCAGGCAGTGACGATTAGCCAAATCTTGCCATTCTTTGAAAGGTGATAACTTATTCCGGAGAGCGTATTGCATTATTTGTTTGTGAAGGTTTGTGTCGTGTCTATTCATTACTCTTATTAAATAATCCGCATTTGATTTTAAATTCTTTAAAAATATTTGAGGTATACCGGATTCAACGTAGATAGCATAGTTGGGTGTAGTACTGGCAAGCTTAAAAATGCGTTTGAAAAAAAAACGTTGAATAACTTCAAAACCCTCAATATTTTGATAGCCAAATACCTGATTTGCATAGCAAAGGCATGTACTTATGGTTGCCTCAAACACTCTAAACTTGGTAGATCCATCAACATATTTATTGCAAAAAAACTTTTTCCACATAAGATTGACATTGACATTACAGTACTTCGCACATGAATGATACGAACTACAGACACATAGCAGCACTGGCGACTGAGGCCATCGGCTGGGACTGAAACAAGACATACGACAGAGAGAGACAGATAGACACATAGAAGGAAAAAACACATAACATAAACCTACGTGGCACAGAGGAGGAGACATAGATTTATATTGTCTCATGTTATCGCACAGGTGGCCTCAGATAAGCTGGCGATTATTGTAGAAAAAGACTGCTGCCGAAGCTGGGGCTTGAACCCGCAACGTTTGGCTTAGCAGTCAACTACACTATCCTCTGTGCCATGGCCACCTGCACATAAGATTAATTGCTGTTTTTGCTGCAACACGTTTATCTTTAACATGTGGTTGAAGATCAAGATTGTATGTTATCGCTGACAATTTCTAATGCTTCACCCTCTAGAAACCACTTTTCTTGGGGAAGTCTTCTACGCTGAGAGCTTTCAAATATCATTATTTTGGACTTTGTGACATTAATTGAAAGCTCCCATAAGTCGCAAAATCGCTTCAGTTTGTTTATTTGAAGTTGTAGAGTTATGGGATTATCTGCCAATATGTTTATATCGTCCGCATATAGAAGCATCTTAATTACAGTTTCACCACACTTAATTCCTCCCGGGAAATCTTTTGATACATCATCAATAAACAAAGCAAACATAATCGGACTTAACCCACAACCAAATGCTCAAATAGTTTTCGAAAAAAGAGCGGTTATAGTCTTCCTCTCTCTTCTGAAAAATGATAAGTATACGCCCGAGTGAACTTTCTCATTGGTCGTTAGGTAGATAGGTTAGGTAGGTAGAAATGGCTGTCCTACTTTCGTGTAGGACACAATTAGCACTGACTGCGCCGTTTTGATACCATACCTCGTGAGATTCTAAGGTTATGGATGGATGATGTATGTTCCGCACGTACAACCCTATATACATGTTGTATTATTCTCCTACCCTACGGCCTATTATCTCATAGTGCCATTTAGTGAGGGAGGAATAAGGGGGGGGCGCTAAAGCCACTTTGTGTTATTGAGGTATGAGATCATGTCTTTAATCTTGAATTCTGAGAGTTCCTCAATACCGTTGATAAATTCTTTAGCTTATTAGAGTGCTCTTTTCCTAGCCAAGGCCGGACAATGGGATAGAAAGTTTCTTTTTCATCCTGGTCATTGTTCGTTAATTCCAAAATATTTATAAAACCTCATAAAGATTTTTTCATAGCGAAAACATGAACAAGAATAAAGCATATGTAACTCCATTTTTATATTCAATTGTAAAACAAAAAATATTACACAAAATGTCTCTCTTAAATTTTAAATTTATGTATTCACAGCGTTTATTTCATTTATTGCACTGTTATTTTGCATAAACTAAGGCAGTCAAACAATTTATTTTTGTTATTTGTTTTAATTAATTTCTTTTTGTAACTGCTTGATGTGCCCTCTGTTCTTGGTCTTAAGTCTACCGTTTTCATGTTTTTTTTTATATTTTGGAAAAAATGTCCGTTGTCCTTAGGTCGCGAATTTGATCCTATCTTGAATGCGAATCAAATTTCGCACTATTGAACTGAAATTTTGTATTTTTATGAGCTATGAGCTGGTAGCCTTTTTTTAAAAAAGTTATTCACTTTATAATTCCATAAATTATCTTTTAGCCTTAACAATGGCCTTATTCCTAGACTAAATAAAAGGCTATATAAAAACTTAAAATAATTGTAATTTTATATTCTAGGTGATGCAATTCTTCTCGAAATGTTCAATGCTGAAGAGAAAAGAATTCCAATTGCATTGGAAAATAAACAAAAACACATACTACATCCCAAAACACAGGGTAACAAAATGTTGGTGCACGGAATAGTCGTCTTTTACGGATAGTTGGGGAGGCAACCGTAAGATTACCTACCTCATCAGCAGAGTGGAAAATTTAGCCACCATCTAATGGTAAATTACATGAAATTTTCAAAACTAGTAGTCAGACAGACTTTTCCTGGGCCTTTTGGCGGCTAAATTGTACTTCCGGTTGCGTTTTTTGGTGTCAGCTTTTACTATGGGAAAATTGGAAAAAGTAAGTAGAAGTCAATAGACATTTCGTCGAAGATACCAAATCATATGGTCGGACAGAAATAACCCGGGCCTTTCCCTTTGTCCGACCAGAAGATTCTTAACGTAGACGTTCTTACCTTTCATTTGATACCCCATTTGTCCTTTTACCCAATGAGGTAGGACGACACCAAAAGTACCGTTTTTAAGATGGTGGGAAAAAGGGAATGCCCCGGGTTATTTCTGTCCTACCATATGATTTGGTATCTAGGAGGCCAAATAAACAAGAATGAGAATCATGCTGCCGTAAGTGGGCATTATATGGCTATTGTGAACAGAAGAGCAAATCACTCATGGATGGAATTCGATGACCTCATAGAAAAATCGTCATTCGCCAATAAGAAAAAAAAAATTGTACCTTGACAAATTGTGTATGTACATAAACGAGCCCCAATAAAGATATGTGTTTGAGTTTTACAAGAAGTAAACAAGTTTTTTCTAATGATTTCTGCCGAAGCTGCATGGATGAGGGGGAGGAGGAAACAGTTCTATCTTCACCTCCTTTGCACCTATCCTGCTTTGGCTCATAAACGTATGATTCACTTAAAAGAATACTTTTATAATGATTTAAACGATCTCGAACACATTAATATAATTAATCTTCTACGTTTCATGAGGAACTCTAATTGGTTTCAATGAGCTTTCGAAGAAAGCCTACATAGATTCATGTCGTACCACAATGGGCCTTCAATTGGGTTAAGTGTGTCTTTTACCATCCATGACAGCCACTTTAACCTAACCTAACCTTAACCCAGCGGTCAGCAACATGCGGACCGCGGTCCGTTTCCGGACCGCGAATGGTCAAACGGCGGACCGCTAAACCACGAAAGGTCAAACTTAGCCATCTACCGATTCAATTTAATAACATACCTGCTCGTATGGATGTAAATTTAAACATAATTAAAAAATGCTTGACTAACTAACAAGCAAATGCGTTTGTAAGTAAAATTCTCTCTGCTGTCGAATCGGTTGTCACTCTTACTGTGAAATCTAGTCACGGAGCTTTCGTTCGATATCGATTCTTTTATAATTTTTTGTGTTTAAACACGTTTTGTACCAATAATATGGATCCTAAAAAGCGAAAAGTGGACAGTGAGTGAAAATAGGAAGTTTCTGACCAAGTGGACTGAACAATCTTGTTTTACGCTGCCTGATAAGCCTCGAGCGGTTCCAGTATGCCTCATATGCAATAAATACACCAATACCTCACTTTGCGTCGTGGTTACGTTCCAAAAAAACACGACGCAAATTGAAACGACGCAAAGTGAATTATGATTTTGTATAGAAAGCCATGTAAAGATTGAAGATAGGTTCCAGGGTTATGAAAATATTTCTTTTTAAAAAGAAAATTGAACTAAGTAAAGATATTTAAAACGAAAATAATACTAGGTTTTATAACATTCATAAGAACAATAAAACAAAATAATAAATCCAATTAAAACCAAATAAAATATTCAATCAATTTATAAAAAAAAAAAAAAAATAATATGGAAATTGCGTTGATTTTTAGTTAATGCGTTTTTTTTTGGTCGTCCGGAACCGTTCCGAACGATTCTGAATTTGTTCACTTGGCACAAGATGACAGTTCTTGTTATGAAAAGGACAGAAAAACGATTCCGAATTTGAAGTCCCACTTACACAAACAAACTCGACCCCATGTTTACAAATAAGGAAAATAAAAACAACGTCATGTCATCTGAAATTCTGCATATGAGGTTTCACAAATTCATCATTAAAAGCAAAAACATTTGTTTGGTTTGTGTTTGGTATCTGGAATCGAACAGTTCTGTGTACCAATTCCGGATTACAAAAGAAAAAAAAACCTATTAGAAAGGGAATCCCCGAGTTTTGATACCATGGTGAAATTAGAATCAAAAATCATGGCCATCTTTTAAAAAAATATTTTTTTGTTTTTAAATTCAAACAAAATTAAAGACTCCAACCCAAAACAACGCAACTTCGAAAATCTTACGACGCACAGTGAAAATTAGTTCTAATTCAGCATCGACGCAACTTCGAAAAAACGCAAAACGAAACGACGCAAAGCGAGGTATTGGTGTATGTTGCTATTGTTAAAAGTGCCAATTTAAAGCGACATTACGAAACAACTCATCTGCAATTCCACAAAAATTTTCCTCTTGGCAGTGAAGCTCGTAAAGAAAAACTGAAGGCTCATTTAACTACAAGAAAAGCACGAACTAATTAGTTCGTTGCATGAGCGAAAACTACAAAACTTTTTTATGTTTTTTTTTTCTGAACCTCGATTAAAATGTTTTCATCCGTATCTGGACCCCACTTTAAACTACTTGCCGACCCCTGCCTAACCTATACAACTGTTTATATTATATTTATTATTTCTACTATCTGACCTTCCTGACCCGGAAAATGTTGTTTTCTCTTTGAAAATACCTTTCCAGATATTGAAATTAACGTCTTAAGAGAAAATTCACTCCGGCGTATACTTATTATTTTTCAGAAGAGAGGAAAAGAAACGTAACAGCTCTTTTTTCCGAAAACTATTTGAGCCACAAAATTAATTCTTGAGTAACAAAATATGCCGTTAGTTTCACATCGCTAGCTGCATTGGTTCTAATTTTTTCTAATTCAATTTTTCCAAGAACTAGTGGAGCAACAAAATCAGTTCTTGCGGCACAAATAAGCAACAAATTAGCAACAAAATACTGAATACTTTTCGGTGCCGCCTTATGAAATGGTTCTGCTAGAGTAATAGACGTGAGAATAGGCCTGTTCACCTGACTACGGCCTCGTTCGATATCAATGTAACCAGTCCTGGGGCTGCACGGGGCAGGGACATTACTCCACGGGACATAAGTCCATAATGGAATTATGTCCCACTTAGGTGAGTCCATAAATCGATTTTGGACTTAAGTCCCACTTTGGTGGGACATAATTCCGCAATTTTTGTTTAGTAAATGGGACATAAGTCCACAATTTTTTAATTCATCAAACAAATTATTTTGTTTTAAAATTTGAGCCTTTATGGTCAGAAAGTAGAACAATAATGATTAAACATAAAACATTCGAAATAATTTAAATTCATTTCTTCTGACTTCACTTAATTAGGTTGCCGTGTTATATGGCTACGTGTCATAAGGCCATACTTCGAAACATAATCATATAACACGTTGTTAAATTGTCATATAGCCATATTGTCACTTTTCTAAAGCGCCAAATGACACTTGTAATAATTTTTTCCTGAAAAAATACCAATATTTCGAAGTTTAAATAGAAAAAGATTTATAAATAACAAAAATAATATACATATTTAAAAAGGAATTTAAACAAGACAAATATTCATGTACCTAATGTATTTCAACACTGACTACTTTTGATGCTTTCTAAAATTCCTGTGCAAATATTCCAGAGAATTTCGTTATTATTTTTACATGAGTTTATCTTTAGAAAAAATTATGAATTTACAAAGATGGATTATAATTATTTATTTATTTGATTTAAAATTTAAATGAAAAAAAAATAGTCGTCATTCGCGCAGCGGAAAATTTTGTTTGCCCCACAGAGAATCAATTTGGGGTGTGAAAATAAAAAAATTCGCGCGAATTTTTTTATTTTCACACCCCAAATTGATTCTCTGTGGGGCAAACAAAATTTTCCGCTGCGCGAATGACGATTATTTTTCCGCTCGCGCGAGTTATGCACAGCACACCCTGTGTCCACTTGATCGATGACCAACTTATATTTTGCGCATTGCACCAAAAACGAAAACCAGTATTCTTTAAGAATAAAGTACAACTTAAATAAACCAATATTTGAGATGCATACTAAGTTTAATCATTGTCACTAAAATGTAAAACTAACGAGAACGAGAGCATACACCAAAAACAAAACCAGTATTCTTTAATAATACTATACAACGTAAATAAACCAGTATTCGAGATACATACTAAGTTTAATCACTCACTAAAATGTAAAACTAACGATAAACCTGTATTTGAGAGTTCATAATTTAGAATTAAGATTAAGTAAGAATGACTGATGCTAGAATTAAGTTAGTTAGTCGTTTATTGTTGAAGCTTGTGAGTAGTTACACAAATTAAAGTTAATAAATTTGTTCGAAGAAAAACTGTTCTTTTTTTTGTATGATTAAATAACCATAACTGGCGCAGTCGGTGTTAGCAAAAATTCGGAAACCGCGTGTTAGAATATCAAAGGCATATTGATATAAGTACTTTTTGCTGCGAATGAATATTGCACAAGAACAATTCACTTAAGTACTAACTATTTTGCACGTGAGTTTCGCACCAAAAGAATATTGGTGTAAGGTGGATATTTTGCAAAACGAGGATTAGGGCACATCTCGTATGGAGAATTACAATTCTTTAGCCCAAAGGAACATCATAAGAACATCAAAAGGACAAAAGAACATCAGAAGAACAAATCTTAAGTAGTAAGAATTATTGAACAAGCGAACAATTACAAAAATTAAATTACATATACATTTCTACATAAATAACAAAACTACGAAATCATAATTTTTTTTTCATTATTTCTAAAATAAGAAGATTATTTAAGAACATATTTAAGAACATAAGAATTATAAAAGTGTAGTAAATAAAATATTCCATTTATATATACATACATTATTCACATGCATAGAACTAGATCAAACATTTATATTAAAAAACGGTATTCAAATAAATATAGACCTACTTATAATTCAGATAGTGAAAGTGACGAAACCGAACATTTCTCTCAAATTTCAATGGCAAATAACGGTGATTCTCAATTAGTGTTGAATAACTTGGGTATAAATGGTACCGCTACAAATAGTAGCGTGGGTTCAAGTGGTAACTTAATAAATCACGCAGGTAACGGTTCAAATGAATCTAACAGTAATAATAGAAGCAATAATTCAGGACAACATAGTAACATGAATTACAATATAGGGAGTGTAGATAACGGTGTTATTAATGGCATGAATATGAGTGCAATTAATGGTATTTTTAATACTCTTAAAATCCCAGATGCCGTTAAAGATCTTCCGCAATTCAGTGGTAATCGTAGGCTGCTTTATGAATTTTTAAACAATGTTGAGGAAATACTAAGTGTTATGGACAGTATAAACAACACACCATATGCTCGCATTATAATGAGAGCAATTCGAAACAAAATTACTGGTGAAGCAAATGAAGTCCTTAACATGTTCGGAACACCTTTAGAGTGGTCCCTTATAAAAACAAATTTAATTTTGCACTACTCTGACAAGAGAAGTGAGACGTCTCTCATAAGGGATTTGCATAATATAAAACAAGCAAACGATACACTTGAAGTATATTACTCTAAAATTATAGACATATTATCAACGCTGAATAACCATGTGCACATCCATGAAAGGGACTCTAATGTAATCTTAGCCAAAGAAGGCCTATATTCAGAAATGTGCCTTAACACTTTTCTCATAGGCTTAAGAGAACCTTTAGGCTCTACCATTAGAGCTATGAGACCTTCATCTCTCCAAGAAGCATTTAACTTTTGTATTAAGGAACAAAACTCGTACTACATGAAATACACTACTCTTAACGTTGCTTCGAAGCCAACGAGACCATACCTATCAGAGTCGACAAATCAAAATCCATTTAGATATAGCAACAGTAGTTTTTCGACTGGCCAAAGGCCAACTTTATTTTCCTCTAGACCTAACATACAACCTTTCTTTCAAAATAACAATCAATTTAATGAAAACCTTCCCACTTACTCGAATCACCGACAAAATCAAAATATGACTCCCACATTTAATAATAATTTAATAATCCTTTTCAAAATCAAAACTTCGTAACAACCAAAACACACAATTTTTCTCAGCCAATTCCAATGACTTACAAATATACTCCAAACCAAAACCAAAGCCAGATTGCACCAAGACCAACATTCGCCACTCAACCTCCCCCAATACCAATGGACATATCAAGCGGTACAACCCGTAACACAAGAACGCAACAATCAAATATAAGAGCACAAAACTTATTCAATGCGCATAATAACACTCCCAGTAACAACAACCATTACACACCCAAGGAAGTTTTTAATCTAGAACAGGAACCGTCACACTATCACAACCCTTTAAGCGAAATGAGTTCAACGAACTACCTTGAGTCCAACCCGAGTCAATACTATTATCCACAACTTGATCAATACACTCCCATTGAAAATCAAGGTATAAACGAAAATTTGTATAATAACAATGACGAAAGAAACCGCCACGAAATCGATGACACAAATTTTCAGTTTATTGCCTCGGAAAACAAGTGGGATTCATCGACATAAAAAAGCAGACCACAAATGTATTGCCTTATATATCTCTAATTTCCGGTTCAGGAAAGCCACTCAAGTTCTTGATAGACACAGGTGCATCAGTAAATTTTATTGACCCCCAAGTTACAAACCCCAACACACATGAATTTATTGAAACAGTTTTGATCAGTACTATATTCAACAAACACAAATTAAATAAGCAAGTGACACTCCCCGTGTTTAAGGAATTAAATACGGACGAGACTTTCAAGTTTTTAGTTTTTAAATTTCACTCCTATTTTGATGGTTTAATAGGTTTAGAGATGATGAAACGTTTAGAAGCTAAGGTAAACCTCAAAGATAAACTCTTAGAAACAAAAAATGCTGTAATTCCCCTTCACTTTAAGCCTAACTACAGCTCACAAATTTTTCGGAATCCTCCAAACTCTAAGATTGTAGTAAGTTTGCCAGTAGATATTGAAAACGGAGATATTTACATTAAACCCACAATGCTGAGCAACCCTTAAAAGTTGAATTCTTTAATAAATACAACGAGATAAACAATTTCAACATAAAGTATGACTCATACGAAACTGAACAAGTATCAAATAGTGACATAACAAACTTACTCAGAACAGACCATATGAATGCAGAGGAAAAGGATAGACTTCTTAAGCTTTGTAGGCAATATGAAGATATATTTTTCAAAGAAGGGAACACACTGTCGTTCACAAACGCAATCAAACACCGCATTAGAACAAATGATGATGTACCCATCTATACAAAGTCATATAGGTATCCGGAAATTCACAAAGCAGAGATTCAAACTCAAATACAAGAACTTCTTAGACAAGGAATAATAAGACCCAGCTACTCTCCTTGGAGCAGTCCAATATGGATTGTACCCAAAAAAATTGACGCTTCAAACAAACAAAAATGGCGATTGGTAGTAGATTATCGCAAGCTCAATGAAAAAACAATCGGCGACAGGTATCCACTTCCCAACATAGAAGACATTTTGGACAAACTAGGAAGAAGTATGTACTTCACTACTCTCGATTTGGCTTCCGGTTTTCATCAAATCGAAGTAGACCGTAGAGACATTAATAAAACAGCTTTCACAGTTGACAATGGTCACTATGAATTTGTCCGAATGCCATTTGGACTTAAAAACGCTCCATGTACCTTTCAAAGAGTGATGTGATGTCTCATTTATATGGATGACATTATAGTGTTTTCCTCCTCACTTCAGGAGCATTTGGAAAATCTTAAAAAAGTTTTTACCAAATTGCAACAAGCTAACTTTAAAGTTCAGCTCAATAAATCTGAGTTTTTGAGAAAAGAAGTTGCGTTCCTTGGTCATATTGTAACCCCTGAAGGTGTTAGACCCAACCCTGAAAAAATAGACTCAATAAAGAGATTTCCGATTCCCCGCACCCAAAAACAAATAAAATCCTTCCTTGGCCTGTTAGGGTATTATAGGAAGTTTATACAAGACTTTGCTAAACTAACAAAACCATTGACGGAATGTTTGAAAAAAGGAAAAACTATATTGTTGGATGAGCGGTATCGTAGTTGTTTTGAACATTGTAAGGACATACTCAGTAATGACCCTCTTTTGCAGTACCCTGATTTTTCGAAGCCTTTTAACCTCACCACAGATGCTAGTAATTTCGCTCTTGGAGCAGTCTTGAGTCAGGGCCCGATAGGTTCAGACAAACCCATATCGTATGCTTCACGCACACTTTCTGACTCAGAAATCAATTTCAGTACAGTGGAAAAAGAGTTACTAGCTATCGTTTGGGCTACTAAACATTTTCGCCCATATTTATATGGACGCAAATTCCACATAATCACTGACCACAAACCACTTACTTGGCTGTTTTCCTTAAAGGACCCAAACTCTAAATTAATAAGATGGCGACTAAAGCTTGAGGAGTTTGAATACGAAATTCATTACAAGAAAGGCAAGTTAAATACCAATGTCGATGCTTTAAGCCGCATTGAAATTCACATGAATGAATCTTTGCAGAATAACGTAGCAGATTTAGAAACAAGTTCCAATCTATCCACCATTCATTCTGCTTCAGAAAATCTAGACGATGGCATACCCATTGCAGAACGCCCTTTAAATGAGTTCACTGATCAGCTAGTCCTTCTTAAAACTGATAACCTTATAATTCCTGAAACGTGTTATAAGATACTATACCAGACTAAACGAAGAAGAGTATTTAGACAATCAGATTTATACAGTGAAGAGAAAATAACATCTATTCTTAAAGACAATTTAACTCCGAAAAAACTTCTCGCCTTATACACGGATGAAGAGACTTTTAGAATGGTTCAAACTGTTTACTCAAAACTTTTTTCTAATCGCAAGATATTTAAACTTGTCCGCTGTAAGGAAATTTTAAACGACATAGTTAAAAACGATGATCAAGACCAAATTATAAATGAATATCATTTGAAATCCAACCACAGGGGTATTAATGAGACATTTCAACACCTTCGTCGAACTTATTATTTCCCAAATATGAAAACCAAAATCACAAAAATAATAAATAATTGCGAAAAATGTCAGGTATTAAAATACGAGAGACATCCTCCGAAAGTAAAGTACGAGCTCACTAAAACACCCAGTTTACCGTTAGATACCTTGCACATTGACGTCTACGCGATTCATAATCAACAGATATTGACTATCATTGATAGGTTTTCGAAATTTGCATCCGCCTATATTTTGTCGGCTCGAAATAGCTTGAATATAATTCAATCTTTGAGAGAATTTTTCAGTCACCATGGTTATCCAAAAAGAATTGTTTGTGACCCTGGCTCAGAGTTTAACTCAAATCTTTTTAAGGAATTCTGTGATCAATACGACATAGCCTTACACATCACAACACCTCAAAACTCTACAGGCAACTCCACTGTTGAAAGATTCCATTCCACTTTAACGGAAATATATCGAATTATTTACGATAAAGATAAAAAATTAATACCTAAGGACATACTTAATGAAGCTCTCGCAACCTATAATAACAGTATTCATTCCGTAACAAACTTGACACCTATAGAACTTTTTACAGGCAGAGCGCCTTCATTTATTAAGACCATAAATTATGAATCCAAGCATGACTACTTAAATAAATTGCAACAGTTTCAAACCACTCTCTTTCCACAAGTAAAAAATAAAATAGAACAACATAAAAACAAAATTATTAGTAAACTTAATCAAAAAAGAGAAGATCCACCGACTTTTCAAGATAACGATACTATTTTTGAGTTTAACAATAGACGTAACAAACTTGCCCCTAGAGCTAAGAAATTAAAAGTTAAGTCGAATAAAAAAGTAATAGTTTTAACAGAACAAAACAGAAAATCACACAAAAACAAAATAAAAAGCTTTCGCTTACTTCAAGCAGCATACTAGCTAGTAAACATACATATCTACTTATATGAATATTATATGCAAAATAAATTACCATGGAACCTACCTATGTATTTGTAGAATCAATCCTAATTCAAGAAAAAAAAAATTAATGAGGATGTTCGGATTCATTAATTACCTTCACTTTGGTAAAAACAAAAAAAAAACAAAAAAATACTTTAAGAGGATTTGTGAAGCTTAAAATTACTTATGTTAAAACTAAATAAAACTGTATAATGTATAACTAA
Source organism: Sphaerophoria taeniata (assembly GCA_943590905.1). Lineage (NCBI taxonomy): Eukaryota > Metazoa > Arthropoda > Insecta > Diptera > Syrphidae > Sphaerophoria > Sphaerophoria taeniata. The sequence goes on from OX016540.1 coordinate 271,499,095, forward strand.
GTAAATATATTAGAGTGTTTAAAAATTATAAATATATATATGTATATATAATTTATATACGTCAATATAGTATTAATTATATAATTGTTAAATATAAATAAATTATTGTAGAGTTGTAACAGACAAAGAATATTTCGAAAGTTCAAAACAAAACTATAAAAACGACAGTAAATCTACTATATAACATAAATCTAGTAACGAAAATCATTATCTTAACCTACTTAACTACTCATAGTCATAATTAAATGTACCAAATCAAATGTATGTATCAGCTGTTCAATACCCCTGATATGGCTTGAATCTGGGGGCGGAGGAGTTATGCACAGCACACCCTGTGTCCACTTGATCGATGACCAACTTATATTTTGCGCATTGCACCAAAAACGAAAACCAGTATTCTTTAAGAATAAAGTACAACTTAAATAAACCAATATTTGAGATGCATACTAAGTTTAATCATTGTCACTAAAATGTAAAACTAACGAGAACGAGAGCATACACCAAAAACAAAACCAGTATTCTTTAATAATACTATACAACGTAAATAAACCAGTATTCGAGATACATACTAAGTTTAATCACTCACTAAAATGTAAAACTAACGATAAACCTGTATTTGAGAGTTCATAATTTAGAATTAAGATTAAGTAAGAATGACTGATGCTAGAATTAAGTTAGTTAGTCGTTTATTGTTGAAGCTTGTGAGTAGTTACACAAATTAAAGTTAATAAATTTGTTCGAAGAAAAACTGTTCTTTTTTTTGTATGATTAAATAACCATAACTCGCGTGTGTTTTATTTTCACATCTCTTGGGCACCCCTCGTTTCGCTTTGTGCGAATATAGGTTATTATTTTTTCCTTAATTGAAATTTAATATCAAGAAAATAAATTAAAATGTATTCTTAAAAATTCATAATGTTTTCTGTAGTGACAATAACAAAATGTCGCAAGTAAATATGGCAAAATAACGCTCTTGAAAAGTGAAAAATAGCCTTATGTTCAATATGGCTATATGATAATTTCACAATGTGTCATATGACACGGCACCATATCCTTTTCTTTCCTCTTTAATGAGTAGCAAGTCAGAAGAAATGTATGTACATATGATTCAAATTATTGAAGCCAATTTATTTATTTGTAATACAATAACTATATTTATATAAGAAAATTGTTTGAATATCAAAGCAGAGAAAAAACTGAATAAGAGGAATGAAATCACTTCGATTCTTCAGACAACGGATTTTCAGGACCATAAAATCTCGCCCAAAAGCAAAAACAAAACATATTGAGAAATGGGACATAAATCCAGAATTATTTTTTGCGGAATTATGTCCCGCCAAAGTGGGACTTAAGTCCAAAATCGATTTACGGACTTATGTCCCACCTAAGTGGGACATAAGTCCATTATGGACTTATGTCCCGTGGAGTAATGTCCCTGCCCCGGCTGCACAACGTTGTCTTGGGATAGCATTTAAGAATCAGCTTCTCTTAGGAGAAGGGTGCGTTGGCTCAACTCGAATTTTCTCGGATTGAGGTTAGATAAAAAACGTATAATTATACTTAATGTACTATTATTCTTTACGCTCTGATCTGCTAATATTTACCCTAACTCCAAGGAAAGTCCAGATTTGTTCTTAATCTACTCTGTTAAATCTCGTGATTCGCGCCAGTGGAATCTATATATCTTATACGACACAAATTCTCTTTCATGGTGGAGAAATCTGGTAAGGTGCGGATTCCGGATTGTTACTTTTTTTAGATTGTCCTGCAAATAATTTCTTTTATGAACATTACATATTAGGTGTTGATAACCTAATGTCAATTTGATAGCATTTCATTTTGGTTTGTTATTATTTTGTGTTTGCATGGATTTATTTTATTTTTTACTGTTATCTGATCTAGCTCTAGCACAGTGTTAAATTCAAGTTTATACTAGTAAAACAATCAATACTGAATCGAACACTCATTAACTTAGCTCGCATTGCAATATTATTTAATTTTCAAAATGATGTTGTTCCTAGCATTACTTATGATGCTTATTGCTTCGGTAAGATGTCCTTATAAAATTTATAAATTTTCTGTAAGAAGCACTATTTTTCAATGAATATAGGTATCATCGTCCGAAGCATCAAGATTTAAGAGAGAAAAAGAACCTCGCGTTGTTGATCAATATAAACATGAATGCGGTGTGGAGCTATCAATTCCAGAATCTGATATGTATCTATACAGAAGTGTATCTTCGAAGGGTCCTTTTAATCAATGTTTTGTTCAATGTGTAATGTCAAAACTGGGCTTTTACAACAAGGAAAAGGGAATGGACGTTCAGGCTTTATTCAAAGAGATCCCTGAATTCAACCCGGCTTTTACAGGCGATGAACTTCTCGCTAAAATAGAAAAATGTACGGAAAAAGCGCAGGAAGTTGAACAGACGGAAAACGGGTGTGAACGTGCCTATACCGGTGCTGTGTGCTTATCCGAAACTGTTTTTCATTGAATAAAATATTTTTAACATTTTATTTGTTTTTTTGTTTTTTTTTTGTACGTAATTTCGTAACTATCTTGAGCAATTGTTGTTGAACTTTTTTAACTTTGTCGCGTGTGACGAGTTTTACATTTCCATATAAAAATCGCAGCTGTCATTTTCGTCGTCGGACGACTGCATTCTGTTCAGCTCTTAATCCTCAACCAACTTAGTCCCCAGTCCAGCAGGTTTGAGTTATGAGACAAAAACAAGAATCAAGTACGAACATATTTATATAAAACTGAAACCTCGATTTTATAAAACGATTTTAAAGTTGTTCTAGAATAGAAATATCATCCCAAAAAGAGAAACTTATAAAGGGTCCGCCAAATAACTTTTTTTTTTTTAAATGCTATAAAAAAACTACTAAATATTTTCTCAAATTTCTTTTTTATTTGAGAGTACAATCTTTCTGGTTAATAATGGAAAATAATTTCATTAAAATGGCTGCCTCTGCTGGCCATTCAGTAGCCTACACGATCAGTCCAATTTTTAAGCACATTATCGATTGTGTGCAGCTGTATTTCACCAATGGCTTCACGAATATTGTCTTTTAAAGCGTCAATTGTCTCTGCCTTGTCGGCGTAACACTTATCTTCTACGGCACCCCACAAATAATAGTCCAACGGTGTCAAATCGCAGCTCCGAGGTGGCCAAACGACATCAGCTTTGCGGCTGATAATGCTATCTTCAAAAACAGGGCGCAAAACATCGAGTGTAGCTTCGGCTGTGTGGCACGAAGCGCCGCTCCGCTGCCGTCTTGTTGAAACCAAATGTTGCCAATGTCCTCCTCTTCAATTTTTGTGAACAAAAATTTGTTCAACATGGCCCGATAACGATCGCCATTGACTGTAACGGCCACTTCTTGCTCATTTTCGAAGAAAAATGGTCCAATTATGCCTCTGGACCAAAATTCGCACCAAAAAGTGACTCGTTTTTGTTGTATCGGCTTTTCAATGTATGCGTCCGGGTTTTTTGTGCCGAAATGCTACAATTTTGCTTGTTTACAAACCCGCCAAGACCAAAATGAGCTTCATCTGAAAAGATGATTTTTTTTTGGCAAAATCGGCATCTTCTCTAAGTCGATCGCAGTCCCACTTAGCGAAGCGAAAATGCATTGGATGGTAAGTTGGCTTCAACTCCTGAACAAATGGGATTTTGTATGGCGTCATACCAAGGTCTTTATGCAAAATTCATCTCAATGATGTCTCCGAAATGTTCAACTGTTGAAAACGACGGTGAATTGATGTTGATGGCGCTTCATGCAAACTTTCTGCCACAGCAGCAATATTCTCGGGTATTCGCACTGTTTTTGGCTTATCGCTTTGGTTTATCGATGAAGATGCCAGTTTCTTTCACTTTTTTCACAAGATAACGAACATACGGAACTGCCGGTGCTTCTCTTCTTCCAAAATCCGTACGAAATTTTCGCACACATTCTGCGACATTACCATAATTTTCAAAGTAATGTCGCAATTTTTCCCAGCGTTGTTCAAGCATATACACAACCATATTCGTTCAGCGGAAGGATAAAACTAATTATCTGTCAAATCAGACATGAGCTAAGTGTTAGCATTCACAAAATAAGCACTAGTTGAAAAAAACGTTAGATGGCGGACCCTTTAGAAATGACAAGTTTTATAACTCTACGTTTCTACCTTTCTTCATTACCTACGTGATTTAGCGAAATAGATTAAGAATAAATCTCGACTTTTCTCGGATTTAGAATATAATACTAATTTCGTCTTCCATTGGTCGTCCAGAAGCATTCGAAAGAGTCCGGATATCTTCTGAAACCATTCCATTGGACTGACTTTGACAGACGGAATGCTTCTGAGAAGAGCAAAGCTCTTCTGTTTTGAAAACAGAATTGTCTGAAGAACGACACATACATACATCATAACCCGTTCCATTAGAGATAGAAGAAGAAACGTCAAAAAAAAGACCAATGGAAAACGACATACGTCGGGATTTATTTGAGATCTACTTCGCTAAATGTCGTGTTTTAGGTAGGTGTAAACGTAGTATAAAACTAAACAGAGAAACCGTTTGCATGATACCAAAAGTGGTAATTTAAGTCTGTTTTTGTGTGAGATCTAGCGCAAATGTCAACAAACTTGTCAACGATTCATCCTTCATATCAAATTACTTTATGATGAATAAAACTGTCAAATTTCGAGCAGTCAGGATGAAACTATAGGTCTGTTCTTTTACTCCCTAAAACTGCCGAAAACTCAAAAATTCTCCCACTTTTCCGTTCTTTTGCTCCCGATTTTTGTAAGTTCTGTCAGTTTTGAAGAAGAAAAATATTTCCCCTATCTGTCGATTTTTGCCAAAAAAAATTTCTTGTGGCAGTTTTTGTAAGCTCTGTCAAACCATAAGAAGTACATTGAATTTTGTTGACGTTTGATGTAATTTTGTGCATTTGGCAGAATTTTGCTGTCAAGCGTTCTTTTACTTTTTGGGGGAATCACAAAATTTTATCCCCACTCCTCGATTTTTGACAGTTTTTACAAAAACCTCGAAAAAGTAAAAGAACGGGCCTTATGATTCTCCTAAAAAGAAAAAAAGAATGCTAGACACAATGGCCCTTAGTAATAGAACCCAATTTAGCCAAAATTCGATTTTAACAAAAAATCTGTAGTAATAAAACACACATCTCAATTCTAAACTAAAAATATGCTTAGAAGCAGCTCACCTGTATCTAAGTCAAATTTAAAATGATGGAATCACAATAGAGTTTTGAGAGAACTGACGTAGGCGCGAAGTTCACCATAATACGTTTTGTGAATTTGTCAACTTCAAAAGTGACAGCAGTTCTTTTTTTTCAGTTCACAATAACGAAAGAGACACAATGATTGCGAAGAATTAGACTTTTGTTAAATTTGAACTGTTACTACGAAATGTTAAAAGCAGCTTTTCTAAATCTAACAAAAAGTGACTTTCAAACCGACTTTACTTATGTTTATTACCAAGGGCCAATTTCTCACAATTCTCTTAAAACGTCAACAAAATTCAATAGGCCAGTTCCACAAACAGAGATTTCTGAGCCCTCTGAGCATTGACTTATTATACATGGACTGCCAGTGGCCAACTTCACGATGATTCCACTTTTACTGACGACAACATTTAGAGCGGAAAAATCGTGTAACATTTTTGACAATTGAAAATGGCGCTTCTTTATTTATTTTTTCCCATTTATTTTGTTTGTCACAGCAACACGAAAGTAAGTAAAACAAACTTTGTTAAATTGGTTTAATTGAATCGCGAATCTATATTATATAAGTGCTACACAATCGGATTCTATTTATTTTATTCTGTGGTTTTACTTTGTGGTTTTTTTCTCTTTCAGGCTAGGCGCATATTGATCCGCGTTCGACACGAGTGACGCTACACAGCACAGCACTTGTTTTTGTAAACAATATAAACAAACAGGACAACGCATATTGATAGAACGACACGACATGACTTGACGAGCGTTTTCCGGAAATCGCGTGACACAGTGATCGAAACACAGTTTTTCTTGCGAGACTGGCATGAGTTTGTTTTTTTATGTCAAAAATAAAATAATAAATTGTCGTTGGGTTTGAAAATTAAAAACAGTTTCCTTTTTTTTTGTACATCCATCTGAGTAAATAGATTCTTTAATAATCTCATGGATTTCCTTAAACTGCTCTCGAGTCATTCTATAGAAGTTGATGAGTATTCTGCTCCGGCATCATTCAAATTCCGAGTACATGTACGGGAATGTTCCATGAAATGAACTCCAAATCTACACCCGGTAGGACGACACTTTCCAAAAGATTCAGCTGTATATTTGAATCATATAAAGCGGGCTCCCAGCCAATTGAAACGCTCAACGAAAAAAGCAAAGACTTCAGAACGTGCCATTCGGCCTTATTACCGTACCCGATCGGAGAAAAATTCTCTCCGATTCGTACAATTTCTACGAATTTGCTACCACCGTATACTTTCGGACACTTCAATCGTAGACATCTACGAAAAAATTTGAAACCTGCGTCGGAATTTGAAATTGAGAGCGACGTTTCGCTATTTCATGCGATGCACTGCGATTTGTTACTTACTGTTTTCGTCCGATTGTCTCCGAAGCAAAAAAGTGTCGGAACTAAAAATATTTTTTAACTCACACAAGAACAAAGAAGTGCGTCGGTACGCATCACTAATTTTTGTATGAATCGGGTACGGTGAAGGAAATTTAACTTCCGATCGGACATTTTCTCCGATCGGAGAATTCTCCGATCGGGTACGGTAATAAGGCTGATTAGTGTTTCGATCCACCTGGAGTCACAGCCCGATCAGGTTGGGAAAGCTTTCTTCTTCATACGATAACCACTCATCGTCCTTTTTTCAGATTAATAACCTCCTAGCAACCGAAGAACTCTGGAAAATATACCCATCTGAAATGATTGCTCGAGGCGTTCGACTGAAAAAAGCATCGACGTTATTACTCGCTGGATTGGCCAGAGTTGACTTTCTCGAAGGCGATATTGAGACTACCGGTATAGTCTTGTCATCAACTCCCCATCGTAATCACTCCGATAGAAGATGCTTCTGATGTCTATCAGGAGTATCTAGGATGTGATATCTGCGGACTGCCCACCAGCGATAAAGAACTCCTACATTCTGTCGCAAGGCAAGGGAACCGGCAAATTTGATGAAATCAACATCGACGTCCATGGAATACAGAGCTACAGGGTAATCCAATTCCACCAACAAATGATGCCTTCAAATACCAATACTCGGCCACGTTATGAAGGATGTTATGCGGAATCTCTTAAGGACCTTGGATGAAAAGAAACGCGCTGTCAAACGGTCTAATGCTAACGAGTAGGTCCAGCATATCTCTGCGACTCTGTATGGCAAAAGAGGTGGTAAAGCTGAATGTGCTCACGCTTCTGGACCAAAACAGGACAGAGTCGTTGGAGTGTTCAAATTGGCATCCGTATCGCTAAAGCTAAATTGGGCGCTTAATTCATACATATAAGAAATTACAATTTATGTGGCATTTTATTTTTCTCAAAATGTATACATTATCCGACTTAGAGCAATCTGCATCTATTTATATTCTAATTCTGGGTTTAATTGGTTTTTGTTTTCTTCTATCCATTGCACAGCTTACGCGGAGTTTTCTTTGGCGGCGGGTCGGCAACGACGTGTAGTATACTCTCCATTTTAAATGAGATTGCTCTTCATTCCTAGTTCTCCCGCCAGGGAGCCTTTGCAAACGTCATTAACATCCTTACATTACTTAAATCACCAACCATAACACACTCATCAGCTTTGAGGCCCTTTGGTTTTGCGCTTTCAAAAACTAAACGATTTGGTTCGCCAATGAGAATTGCATTAACTGAAGGTGTGTATTCCAGTCCTTTGACGAAGCACCCAGGACCGAGGGCTAGGCCATCACATTCCGCGAAAGCGAAACAAAACCATACACACCAAGGTTAGGATGATGTGGCTGTCTAGATGTTATTGACTCACTTAGACCTCAAGGGTCCACTAAAGAAGTTGCTCATTCATGTCACCACCTGAAATGGAAAAAATGACTGAAGACAGTTCTATGACCGATGAAACATGCAATCTACCTGACACGACGAACGGTCCACGACACAAACTAAATCACTCTGTTCAAGTTTCTCGGACAAATCGAAAATCTGCCCTGTTGTGTACTCAGTGTTGGTTAGCATACCAGAGCTTCCCAGTGTATTCACCCAGTATTTGTTCCACAGTGAGTCCAGGAGCTTCCTATCCAGTGCTGACTTGAAGTAATTCACCTCCAACGGATAGTATTGCTTGCAATGAACACCAAAATCTTCGATTTTATTCAATGGAATGGTCTGATACTCGGAGGGTTCTTCATTTGGTGGCTTATAACCCTTAGGGTATGTCCGGAAAGCACCCAGACACACTTTGCCAGCCGAAAATGTTCTCACTGGATGGACGTCAATAGCAACAAAGGGCTGAGCATTTGTGTAGACACAAGCCAGCAACCAGCAGCCATAGCCGGGATGGCTGTGATACCAGCCGATTGCATGTTCAAGGCGACCGACTTCCTTGGCCGAAGCGATATATGTCGACATGTATTCGTTAGCTCTGGATTGGGCATTGACTCGGGGTTCGGTTCCTTCGACTGGTGAAGCAAATGCATCCATGACAATCTTAGCAAACACAAGAGAATGACAAGCAAATTAAAAGTAAAACCGAAAGTTTCGACTACAAACCATCGTGTTGTCTTCAACTTTTCCCAAGAGCAAACCCATAACTTCTAATGTGCAGATAGTGCAGAGATTTTAATGTCCTTGAAGTAATGGGGATCCTTTTCCCAGGGTTTTGCGTCCAATACTTGACGTTGTTGTTCGGAATACTAGCGGAATATTTCATGGGAGGGTTTTTACGTTATTTTCTAGTTCCCAGACTGAAAAAAGAAAGAAATTATTAAAAAAAAAAAATAATTTACAAAGAACTTACTGCTACTGCCTGCTTACTTTTCAAGAACTTCGATATTTCCCTGTTGGAATTGCTCGAATCTGCCCAATCGGATTTTCATCAACATGTCACCGTTCAGGTTGATGCAGTTGACTCCATTGTTGTTGAGGAAGAGCGACACATAATCGCTAGTGGCGGACTTGTTGCCGAAAATGATAAAGGGTGATTTCCAACTCGGAATTGAGGTTTTCGATTAGTTTGTCGGATAATTGAAGTCTCTCGAAGGCTTTAGATTTCTTCCATTTGACTGAGAATGACATCTTCACTAACGGATGGGTGGACAACAAAGTAATCACCTTTAGCTCGACGATGCATCCAACCTTTGGAAGCAAGTGCAATTGTTCCAAATTTAGCTTCGATTAGTTTTTTCCCAAAGGAAATGTTAAGTTCACTTTTTGATTCTCAAGTAAACATCGGGAATGTTTTTGGTGACCGGATTCATAGTGGTGTGATGAATCAATGATGGGTTGTCTACATCTGGAGTTGCCCTTCCGTTCGGTGCGGGTGCATAACTTCACGGGTCATAACTTCACATGGGTCATAATTTCACCTCTAGTGAGTTATAATTTCACTTTCTTCGGGTGAAGTTGTGTCCCATCTAAGGTGGGAATTAGCTTCACTTTTTTGTGGGCCAGAATTTCACTTCTGTGTGAAGTTATGTCCCATTCAAATTGGGATATAATTTCACTTTTTACAACAATTGCAAGAAATTATCATTTTGTATTATTTACTTATACATAATTTGTCTACCAAAAACTGCATTACTCTGGCGCGATTTTGTATTATTTTCAGAGTCTTGAAAACTGAATTTCCGAACTACTAACTAACTACAGCTATAAAAAAGTCTAATTAATAACCATTCATTTTCAAAGCTGTTGCCGTTTTCTTTAATTTGGAAAAGCAACCACCACAAATCTTGTAATGAATACTAGTGTCTGGCAAGCAGGTGCTGCAGTGCAATGATTCATTTCGAGCATGATGACGATCTGTAACATTCAAATTCGATTTGTTTTGATTGGGAGTGAAGCGAGCGGAAAAAATTTTGCCCAAAAGAGAATCAATTTGGGGTGTGAAAATAAAAAAATTCGCGCGAATTTTTTTATTTTCACACCCCAAATTGATTCTCTTTTGGGCAAAATTTTTTCCGCTCGCTTCGCTCGCTGGCAATTGTACCTGCTACATTTGTTGGTTAAAGCTCCAAATTCGTAATACCATTTTCTAAAACTTTTAAGACTGATAGTATTGAAAAACTCAATAATGAATACATTTCACTGAACATCCCGTCAATAAAAAATGTCTTTCCGAAGGAGCTGTTAACATTGAAACAGCTCAGTTAGTTTAGATGACAAAAAGGTGCAATAAGATGAAACTGGATTCAAGTACAGTTTGCTTGCCTTACTCTCACCTTACCGAATACCAAAGTTTAGAAGGTCGTTTGCATTGGAAAAAGTTTCCTTTACGTCACATAGACTTAGAGAATGCGGTATATTTCAACCGTTATGCACTGAAAACACATTGAAAATATGTATTGTTTTAGAAAATGTTTAAAACTTAACGCGAACGTCAGAAACCCCGAATTTAATGTCTGGACTTATGACCCATCATAGTTGGTTAGTACCTAGTCCCAAAATAAAATTCGGCACTTATAACCCACCATAGTGGGTCATTAGTCCCAAAAACCATTTTCGGGACTTCTGATTTCGGGACCAAGTTATCTGCGCCGTAGAATGACTAAATAGGTGGGAAATAATTTCACCCAAATTTCAGGTGAAATTATTGCTCACCTAAGGTGGGAAACAATTTCACCCGAAAAAAGTGAAATTATAGCCCACTAGAGGTGAAATTATGACCCATGTGAAGTTATGACCTGTGAAGTTATGCACCCGCACCTTCCGTTCGACAACTCATCAACAGCGCGTTGGATGTTTCTTCCCTTCAAAAGCTCATCTTGATAGGCTTCGTTCTCTTTAGGAGTTCTTCTTCTTTCTGCTTTCTCTGTTCGAGCAAAATGGAACGCTTCAGATATAAGTTCATTGACCAAATACGTGTTTAGTTGATCCAGAGGCGATTTGACCAAGGATTTGGCTTCAAGCACCCTCGGGGCTAGATTTGATTCCATCTGCTCTAGCAACGATGTAATAAATAATTCAATCTGCCACTGTGGGCAGATGTGATCATTTTTTTAATGCTGACGTGAATAAATAACAACTTCGTGGTTTTCGCGGTGCATATGGCATATCCCATGAATTCTAATTAGGTCCGTTCGTTTACCTCATAAAACTGCCCAAAGCTGCCCAAAACTGCCCAAAACTCCCACTTTTGCGTTCGTTTACTGCCACTAATCCTAAAATCTGTCACTTTTGAAGGAGAAAATATTTCCCCTACCTGCCGATTTTAGCTACAAAAATTTCTTGTGGCAGTTTGTGTAAGTTCTGTCAAACCATAAGAAGTACATTGAATTTTGTTGACGTTTGACATAATTTTGTGCATTGGGCAGATTTTGCCTGTAAAGCGTTCGTTTACTTTTTGGGCAAATCAAAAAATTTCATCCCCACTCCTCCATTTTTGACAGTTTTTACACAAACTGCCCAAAAAGTAAAAGAACGGACCTATTGTCACGATGTCTGGCCATGCCCTTGTTCTTGCTTCCATCTAGGGACGGGATATAGTTTCTTCATTGCCTTCGAAATGCCTTGGCAGGCAACTGGAACACTCTTGGGGCAGTTCAGTGGAAGTTTCAATCTCATACTTGATAATTGAAAATCCTTTAAAAGTAAGAAAATTGGCTGAAAAAAGTAAGAAATTATTAAAAAAATAATTAACAAAGAACTTACTGCTACTGCCTGCTTGTTTTTTCCAGAAATGTCAAAATGTTCATAATTACATAAAAAAAAACATGGCATGCATCGTTTATCTCAACAAATTAAACTAGATGTCAGTACTTTCTATGCGATCAAAGCTTATCGCAACTTAAAGAAACAGATGTCGCTAAAAATTTTATTTTCTTTTTTTGCCACTTGGTATTTTTACGCTAGTGTAAAGTGGAACCATTTTTTTTCGAATTTTGTATGGAGAATTCAGACGACTAGCAGTCCATATATAGTAAGTCAATGCCTCTGAGATTTTTTTTATGGAATATAAAATCTCAGCTGAGCGCTCACTTTTCTGTCAGAGATTTCTGAGACGAAAAAATTTAGGATTCGATTTCTCACTCAGCTATTTTGACGTGACTGACAGATGTGCAACAACAATTTGGAAGGTAACCATTTTATCTCAATGAAAACTGAGAATTATGTTCCACCAAATGATTTTGGCTCAGTCAATGTGACATTGAGCGCTCAGTGAGATTTTTCTTTGTGGAACTGTCCTAATGTGTTTTTTCAGTTTTGACAAAACTCAAAAAGAAAATTACTTCAAACTGACAGAACTTACTAATGTACAAACTTGGGAGTAGTGAGTTTTCGGGAGCTTAAGTGAGTAAAAGAACAGACCTTATTAAATACTTTTTCATTTAATCTCTCTAAAAACTGTTGTTTTTAAAAATATGGTCCAGACTAAAATATTAATAATCGCTTCAGTTAAATTTATGAAAGTAATGAATGTTACTGTGATAACCACTGATCAATTATAATAAGATAGGAAAGCTTGCTGTCAAAATGACATTTGCGTACGAACTAAAGAGCAGGTTTGCTGCAAGAGCATGCGTGTATAAAAAAAAATAAAATTTGAGGTATTTGGAGCTTGGAGGTTTCCAATCTTGTTATAACTGATCAGTGGTGATAAGTGATAACCTTAACCTTTTCTTTCAAAAACAAAAATAGAGGTCCTGAAAAAGAATATTGATTTATCAAAGTGGGCATTATAAGCTGTTTCCACTGAACGATAATCTGAGATTATCTCAAATCTACATGAAATCTATTCGAAATCACTAGATTTACCATACAAAAGTTAATCATCTCGATTCAAGATTTCTAATTAATCTACTTGATTTGGACTGTGCTGAACGGACTCATTTTCCAATTTCCAAGGAATCGGTGGAAGAAGGAGAGAAGAAAAGACAAAAAAAAGAAGAGACAAAAGGAGATCGGAAACTGACTTACGTTTTACCCTCCTGTAATTTCGTGTCTGTGAATAAATGAGAAAAAACAGCAACAAAAATGAGGTGGTAAGACCATATTTACTGTGATAGTATTGGTAAAAACACTCATACTATCGCAGTTACTTTGGTCCACAGCTTGTAGGCATTGTAATTTTGACAGCTCTAATCTAACAAAATCCAGTGGAAACACTACTAGATTATTTTAAATCAAACTGGAAGATAATCTAGATTATCGTTCAGTGGAAACGTAATATTAGATTAAACAAGTTTGAGAATGTCTGCTTTAGATTAAGCTTATCTATGACCCAATGATGTTTTCTTCTTAATTGTTATTAGTGTTGCATCCAGCGGCGGATTTAGAATTTCAATCTGGGGGGGTTTTTCGATTGAAAAAAATTGTCAGTGTAAATCTAGTATATGGAATTTATGTGTAAAACGGCCCATATACAGCACCCTTACACATGCGCATAGACATCAAACCGATCGTGACACGCACACTAAAAATCGAAAAGTTTTGACTTTTACTCACACGGTTTCGCACACCAAAAATGTTGCGCACGCCAGCCCACAGACGGCAAACATCTCCTCACACATACACCGATGTTCAAACAATTGTGCTGTGTATGGGCCGTTTTACAAAACTCATCTTCAAATTCGTTTCACAAAACACAAAATGGTTTTCGAAAATTTTGGTACCTTGTTCCCGAAAAATGATTGCGATGTTAATAAGTGCAAGGGATTATACGAGTTTTATGCTACGGTTCCTGACTGTTCTGAGTCTGAATAAGCATTCGTATGTGAAGAAGGCGAGTTGGAGATCGGAAAATGAAAAATGTATTTGAATGAAGCACTTGAAGTAGGGATAATTTTCATATGTACGTTTATAAGTTAACTTTCATATCGATTTTTTTTCAATGGGTAGTCACGATGATGTTCCAAACGTGACTACAGTACTTCGTATTCTAGCAGTTTTACCAGTTTCAACTGCGATGACAGAACGTACATGTTCTGTACTCAAAAGACTGAAAACAATATTTGCGAAGTACAATTGGCCCAGAACGGTTAAATGAGCTTGCATCATTAAATATTCATTACGATATTCCACTTACTCTAAATGAAAAAAATCCCGCAGATTGTAACAGGCAGAAAATTGTGATGATATAATAGGATTCTTATTCGACATCGAGGCCCATTTGCTGATTCGGAACATAAATGTATGTTCTACATAAAGTTCACCTTTTGTATGGGGTTTTTAAGTAGAACTTATCGAATTCCGGAACGTCCCATATAAAAATGAAAACTTTAAGTTGAACATAAATTTATGTTCCGAATCAGCAAACGGGTCCGAGACTATTATATTGTATGTAAAATTCAAAAGGTGTTTATTAGAAGCAAATACGTGTTAATTTCAAATAAACATTTACAGCAAATATGTCTATAAAAACCTTTTCAAAATTTGAAAAAAATATTAGGCCTGGCCTGGCCTTTTGTTGTGAAATTATTTCCAAACCTCATATCGAACAACATGCGAATTATTTTCGAAAGTGTAAGTTGATCAATTGATCTGCTTTGTATCGGCTGGATTCGATTTCCTGTAGAGTTCAGTCTATAAAATGTTAGGCTCAGATTTTTGGGGGGTGTTTGAACCCCCAAAACCCCCCCCGTAAATCCGCCACTGGTTGCATCTTATTTTCAAAAAAGGTATAAAAGAAGCATCAATTTGGAAGTTCACTTCATTTCTATCGTAGAAATTGTTAAAATGAAACTCTATACTGTGTTATTTTTAGTTTGTGTCTTCACACTGGTAAGATTTCTATTGTTTAAACTTTGCTCAAAGCTGAAACAAAACTTAAAACCACTATTTTCACCCATAGGTATCAAGTGGAAAAAATGACGCTTATAGTAAAATTTGCCGCGACCAACTCAACATTTTGGATGCTGACTACAATGTGAAGAAAGGGATAGTGAATAGCCATCCATTAGGACACTGCTACTTGAAATGCCTTAGTAAACACTATGACAAGGTAGAAGGAAGTGATTTTGATATTGAAAAAATGTACCAATCCATTAAAGACCCTTATGCGATATTGCTACTTAGTAATCAAATAGCTGAACTGGAAAAGTGTCCTAATGGAGGAGGACAAGATGATCTTAAATTGAATACTGTTACGGCTTTTCTTTTAGTCATGATATTTTAAATTGTGAGCCTTAATAATAATAAATAAATAATAATAATTAAAAATAATAAATAATAGTGGAATAAACTTATTTGTTATTTAACACTTTCTTAACAAAAAAAAAAGAAGTGGGACGTTATCTCTAGAACAGCGAAGGACTTAGTGACTTACCCTTACTCTCATCGAAAATTCTCTGACTGCGTATGAAGAATTGAGGAGACCTACAACTTAACGTCGGTTCCGAACGGCAAAGTTGAGAAGGGCTTTTTTCATGACAGATTGATACACGTTGAAGTGTTGTCACTTCTGTGCAAGAGGAAGTACTCGTTAAAGATGAAATAAAAACTTTATGGGCACGTGTATGATAAGAACCGGTATTCAAGCATACTACGCCACGGGGCACTACGACCTTCACACTCTTAAACCGAATTTGAAGGCGAAATATATATTTAGACTCTGATATCATAAGCTTACTTCGGAGAAGCATAGCACTTGGGCACGTACCAAGTCTGTGTAGAAGGACCAAAGTTATCTTTATTCCCAACACAGGCCAAAAAGATACAACACATCCAATGTCTTTTATGCCTATTAACAACTTTGGAGAAATAAGATAGGATCAGAAGTTTTATAGTAAATATGTCTTTAAACCATCGCCAACACGCTTACAGGAAGCGTGAAATAACAAACACTATCCAAAAAGCTCTAGATTCAAAAGGGTTTGTGTACCTTTCTCGACATTGAGGGGGCTTTCGACAACACCTCTCATGATGCTGTATCATAAACCGATGGAAAAAAAATGTGTTGCAATCACAA
Source organism: Sphaerophoria taeniata (assembly GCA_943590905.1). Taxonomy (NCBI): domain Eukaryota; kingdom Metazoa; phylum Arthropoda; class Insecta; order Diptera; family Syrphidae; genus Sphaerophoria; species Sphaerophoria taeniata. The sequence continues at coordinate 271,515,212 of OX016540.1, forward strand.
TAACAAGATGGATAAACGAAATGCTAAGCACCAGAACGGCAGAGGTTCAGACAGGTTACAATTTACAGGCAATCATCACAACTAGAGGTTGCCCTCAGGGAGGAGTTCTATAGCCTCTATTGTGGAGTCTCGTTGTTGATGCATTTACTTGCAAGTCTCACGTCCCAGGGTGTTACAGATATCTCGGTTTTGCTGATGATATTGTATAATATCTGTTGGGAAGTTTGAAGAAACGCCTGCGATTTAATTCAAAGAGGTTTAACCATTACCAGGAAATGATATCTATCAGTATGCCGTAAAATCAACCCTTCTAAGACAACAGTTGTACCATTTACCAAGAAAAGACTTCTACCACTAGTGAAAGAAATAAAATTAGCTGGAGAAGTAAAACAAGCACAGAAGGAAGTCAAATATAAGGGATAACCTTTGATAGCAAACTCCTCTGGAATAAACACATCGTAATTACCGTCGGCAAAACCACTAAGGCCCTCATGATATGCAAAAGACTAGCAAGCAATTCATGAGACTGGAAGCCACATATAATAAGATGGATGTATACCATGATGGTAAGACCCATAATTACGTATGGTGCTATTGCCTGGTATAAAAGAATCGAACTTGTTGTAGCTAGGAAATCACTAGAAAAAGGACAAAGGCTCGCGTGCATTTGCATCACAGGAGCTTGCCCTACAGCAGCAATGGAGGTACATACTTCTACATTTGACTCCACTCAATTATTATTATTGAAAACACTACTAGGGGAGCCATTATAAGATTTGCCAAGGAAGGAACTGGACCTGGAAAATGCATAAGCAACAGTGATAGAGACCTTCTGTCGAAATTCACAGCACGTAACTTCCTTGATTGTATTGTATTGTATTTTATTGTAGCTCAAATTATTAAAATTTTTTCTTAAATAGTACGTATATTGCACAGTTTACAGAGATCTGGTATAACTCTACCTTACAACTGAAAAGAATAATATTTTTATTACAATTATCACAGATTATTAAGAAAATGGCGAAGGAAAAAGCTACAGTAAAAAACCTTCGTAAGGTTGTGTTTGTGATTTCCATGAGCGGAGGAAAAGGGGGCGAAAAAGTACCTACTTAATCTCAATTATTGACTTTGACTTTTGACATTTTATGAACAAAAAACATATAAGCAAACAGACAAATAGGAAAGAAAAACAATTAGATAGTAATTAACAAATTAAAACTTACATACACAATTGATAAATAAATAAATAAAAATAAATAGGTAGAAAAAAAGTAAATAAATAAATAAATAAATAAATAAATAAATACATAAAAAAAAATAAATAAATAAATACAAAAATAAATAAATATATAATAGATAAATGTATAATAAATAACTTTTTTTGTTTTTTTTTGGTTTTAACATTTTTTTTTGTAATTTTTGTAGTTTTTAATTTTTTTTTTTTTTGTATTTTCATGTTTTTATTGAATAGCCAGCTGTTTGAGATCAAGTAGTTTTCGGACATACTACAGAAATCGTTATAGCGCTGAAATAAATAACAAATTCTACTCGAAATTTTATCGATGCCAGCCAATGCATGAAGATTATCAGTCGAGTAGTGCCAAGGCAGATTTAAAATCATTTTTAAAATTTTATTTTGTGTTCTTTGTAATCTAAGTAGGTGCACTTTTGCGCAATTGCCCCATACAGGCGAACCATAAAGCATTATGCTTTGGAAAATTCCTTTATAAATTATAAGTTTATTTTCAATTGAGAGCTTCGATTTCTTATTAATGAAGGGATACAAAATATTAACATACAAGTTAACTTTTTTTATAGTTTCCTGGATATGAAATCCAAAGGTCAGCGTTTTATCTAAGTTTACTCCTAAATATTTTAAACTAGATTTCCATTCTGTTGTAATGCCATTTATTTGAAGCGTATTACTAGGTAACAAGCTAGCTTTTCTTTTACGTGTAAAAAAAACAGCTTTTGTTTTCCCAGCATTAATTTTAATTTTCCAGTCGTTAAAATAATTTTGTACTGTATACAATGCAGATTGCAAGTTAGTTTCAATTCTGAAACCAACTGAATCAGATGAATATAGACAAGTATCGTCGGCAAAAATTACAGATGTACAATCCGTAAATCGTGGAAAGTCATAGGTGTATATTATATATAAAACGGGACCAAGGACTGATCCTTGAGGTACACCCGCAGTGATTGAATACAAATCAGAAAAACAGTTATTAACATAGACTTTAAAGAACCTATCACACAAAAACGAATATATTAATTTAACAATTGTGATTGGGAAATCAAGAAGCATAAGTTTGTGAATCAAACCATCATGCCATACTGTGTCAAATGCTTTTTCAACATCTAAAAGTATCATTCCAGTACTTTTGCCTAACGCGAGATTGCTCTTAATGTCCTTCGTTAATTGGTGAACCTGTTGAACCGTACTATGATGACTTCTGAACCCAAATTGTTCTGCGGGAAGAATGTCATGACCATGAGTATTTAAATGCATATCTATTTTATTTTTAATAAGTTTTTCAAGGCATTTGCTTAAAGAGCTAAGCAAACTGATTGGCCTATAACTGCTAGGTGATGAATGATTCTTCCCAGGTTTTGGAATTGGGATAACTTTAACTGTTTTCCAATCGTTAGGGAAGTAACTTGTTTTGAAGCATGCTACAAAAATTATTTGAAGAAATCTTATTGCTGTTTCTGGTAGTTTTTTCAATACAAGATTTCTTTATCCATCTAACCCAGGACTTTTAGAAACTCTTAAATTATTTAGAACCGTTTTGACATCTTCCAATGAAACTATGTTATCATCAACTTGAACATGATGGGACTTCAACAATGACATTGATTGATGCACAGTATCTTCAATATAACAACTGGTTGTGATGTTATTTGAAAAGAGGTGATTTGATGAGAATTCATTCGCTAGAGCATTAGCTTTTTCAGAGTTAGTTAAACAGATTGAGGACCCAATTTTGAACGCTGGGATCTGAAAATTCTTTTTTCTTACAATTTTAACAAGATTCCAGAATGGTTTACTAGCTTTGCTTAGAGTTCTTAGTTTCTTGTTCCACGAATTGTTTTTATGTTAGTAAGCAATTTGGTCTCTGTTAAGAAAATATTATTTCTTGTTCGCATCCATAAGGATCTGTTCCTATTTCTTAATTTAATAAGTTCGTCTATGATAGACGGGAGGACATTTGAATTTTCAGTGTATGGTTTTTTCTTAGGAACAGACTATGCAACACTTTGCAGAGTCACACTTGTAAAATAATCAACGGCATCGTTGATATCCTCATTACTGACATTATTGAGATCTATTAATGATGCATTTTGTAATATTTTAGCCCTAATTTTTTTTTGAATCTACCCCACTTAGCGTTTTTGAAGTCTTAATACCAGTTTTCACTTTGAATAGGCGAGCAATAAACACTACATAAAACAGGCAGATGGTTTGAGCTCAGTTCATTTATTTTGTTTGGATGGCTAAAAAGAGCCGGCATATTTGTCAAAAAAAGATCGATCGTTGATGGATTTGTTCGATCGTTAGGTGGAATATATGTAGGATTAGGAGGGTAAAGGATGTGAAACAGATGTCTAGAATTAACGTCTGATAAAATATTTCCCCATGCATTGGCTCTGACACATCCCCAATTTCGGTGTCTACAATTGAGATCACCGCCAATTAAGAAAACATAATTTAGTGAAACTAATCTCCGAAGATCATTTTTGAAATCGTACCTTTTTCTCGCAGAAGTATTACCGCCTGGAAAGTATACCGAAAATACTTTGAGGGAATTACCATTAGAAAATGATATTTCAACTCCAATATTTTCTATTACATTAGTACTTATAACCGAAAGTAGTTTGTGTTTAATTTTTCTTTTTATAACCACGGCAACACCGCCTCCCTTTTTATCCTCTCTGTCTAATCTATAACATTTGTACTCTTTATTTGAAATGTTTACGTAACTTCCTTGATATTCCGAGAGATGGTCACAAACTATAACTTTATGAAAAATTATAAGAACAATTAGGCAAGTAGTAAAAAGGTGAAAGTAACAACTATTCATTCAGAGAAAACACCATCAAATGGGGCACAGACGGGTCGTCTCCGAGTATCGTTCAAGCAGAGGTCAACGCAATTAGCAAATGTGTAGAACTCAATCTCGAAATGCATCACCGCAACAAAAATATTGCTATTATGTCAGATAGTCAGGCAGCCCTTAAAACGTTGACCTCCTATACCTATACGTTTAAGTCAAAGCTCGTTATGGAGTGCATAGGCAGATTAAATGAACTAGCAAGAACAACAAAGTATCGCTTAATTGGGTGCCTGGACATGTAGGGGTTCAGGGAAATGAGGAGGCAGATATACTGACAAAGACAGGTGTGACAACTCCGCTATTAAGACCGGAACCCCTTTACTGCGGTATAGGATCAAAGGGCACGGTAGTGCCCAGCCAAGTTCTAGCACTACCCCCTTTTACAGGATCGAACTCAAGCACATTTTTAACCCCCCATAACTTTTGAACCCATAGAGTTGGAAGCTTCAAATTTGAATTACGTATTAGTTTCATGGAGACAAAGGCCCTGTAAAATAAAAAAATAATTTTGTAGAACCACTACTTCCTGAGATATTGAACAGTAAAAATTTCAAAAACCGTAATTGACTGACTCACTGACTGACTCACTGACTGACTCACTGACTGACTGTTCATCAAAATTATGAAGCACTTCTAACAGTAGCAGAATCTTGAAATTTGGTAAAATGGTAGGTTTTCGGGTTTATACAAAGGAAAAAATCAAAAATTTCAATTTCCTCATTCAGGGGGCGTGGTATCCGCCCACTTTCTAAAAATGGTCGTAGGATGTTGAAATTCGGAATTCTAATAGGGTCTTGGTTGAATATAAGGAAAAATATAAGTAAAATATTTTAATTTCATTTAGGGGCGTGGCATCCGCCCACTTTATCAAAATGGTCGAAAACGTTTAATTTTGAATCGATATGCTGATAGGGTTTCGGTTGAATGTAAGAGAAAATACAAGTATAAAATTGCAGTTTCATTAAAGGGGTGTGATTGCCGCCCACTTTATTAAAATTGTCATAGGATGTTGAAATTTAGAACTCTGGTTTGTTTAAGTTCATAACAATCCCATGAGTAACTTTCTATAGTGGTTTCACAATGTACCCTTGGGGTCTAAATGAGTTAACAACATTAAGACAGCCACTCGAACCTAACCTAACTATTACGTATTTATAAATTGGCAGAGCAATTATATTGTTAAAGTTTGCTAATTGCTAGCATATTTAGAGTACTTCGAGGTTCATACTTCCCTTAAAAAAAAAAAACTTTGCAAAAAGATGTGAAATCAGAACAAAAACATAAAATGTAAAAAACAGAGCCAAGTTCTCTTATGTGCGAACAACACTGTGTAAAGTCAGCCACCAAAAGTAATGAGATCTAAAAGAACGCCAAGTTCTTAATGTAAAAGTGTTATATTCAATATTTTAAATCTTAGGAGATAATACAACAATATTAAAAGAAAATAGAAAATAGTTTGGATCTTTTAGATCTCATTACTTTTGGTGGCTGACTTTTTACACTGTGTTGTTCGCACATAAGAGAACTTGGCTCTGTTTTTTTACATTTTATGTTTTTGTTTTGATAAAACATTACAAGTAAAATTGAGACAGAAGAGGAAACCAGGAGAAGAAAAAACTGGACACAACTGCCCGGACTGAGACAGGCGAAGATGATTCTGGGTGACTACACCCAAAAGCATTTTTCGACCTGCATCAGTCTAAAAAAAAAATAGAGTGGCGCGACAGCTCTTGAAGAGCCAAAGCCTATGTGGCTTACTGTCATCAACAATAATTCTCTGGGTGTGTGTGAAGAATTGAGGGGACCTACAATTAAACTCCGAGTCCGAAGGGCAAAGTTGAGGAGCACTTTTTTATGACAGATTGATACTCTTGGAAGTTTTGTCAGTTCTTCGCAAGAGGCAGTGCCCGTGAAAGATGAAATAAGAACTAAAGACACTAGTAGGACTCGAACCCACGACGTTCTGCTTTGCAGCCAACATACCTAAGCACTAAGCGACACCGACGGACACTACACCTGCATCAGTCTAAGCAGGAATAAACTCAGGATTATTACTGCTTTTCTCTCGGGTAATTGTAAATTAAAAAGGCACCTTAGCATCCTCAAACTAATCGGAAGTCCAACATGCAGATTCTGCAACGAAGCAGATGAAACACCGGACCATATTCTAGTTATCCACCAAAGGTTAACACACCTAGGTCATCACCAGATTGAGGAGAGAGATCTTCCATCTGTATGAGTACTCCAAATTCTAAAATTCCTTAGGGATGTTACGTAAGAGGAGCAGCTGTAATTTGAGGTACTAACTCATCAGCTTGAGGTCGCCAGTGTAGGTACTTTAACCCCTAACTTAATTCATTCATTCATAGCCTCTGATATAAAAAATTTATCAAAGTGCTCGAATCGATGATAACATCGCCTTCTATGCTTTTAGTCTATCGCTATAAGTCTCTTGGATCTCCGAACTGCAATTGTATTAAATTGGATGTTGTCTTGGTAAGCAGCAGCCCAATTTAATATTAGGCATAAGATGTTGATAACCCAATGTTAATCTGATAGCATTATATTTTGTGTTGTTTAAAAATTTTGCGTTTGTATTGCTTATTTTATTTTTAACCGTTATCTGAACCAATACAGTGTTTGAATTCAACAGTTCACCAGTCGAGCTTCAAAAACAATCAATATAGTGAATCTTTCACTCATCAACTAAGCTCGCATTGCAATTTAATTTAATTTTCAAAATGAAGCGGTTTCTCGTATTATTTATAATGCTTATTGCTACGGTAACATGTCCTTTATAAATTATAATTTTCTGTAACAATCTATATTTTTCAATGTGTAAAGGTATCATCGTCCGAATTGGAAACATCAAGATATAAGAGTGAAGAACCTCACTTTGTTGAACAATATAAACGTGAATGCAGTGTGGAACTATCAATTCCAGAATCTCAAAAGCAAAACTACAGAAGTGTTCATGCGAGTGGTCCTTTAAAGGAATGTTTTGTTCAATGTGTAATGTCGAAATGGGGACTTTACAACAAGGAAAAGGGATATGACGTGCAGGCTGTGTTCAAAATGATCCCTCAATTCAAACCCTGGCCTGTAACGAGCGACGATGTACTTCTTGCTAAAATAAAAAAATGTGCGAAAGAAGCGCAGGAAGTTGATCAGACGAAAAACGGATGTGAACGTGGTTATATCGGTGCTATGTGCTTAGCGAAGAGTTTTTTTTTTCAATAAAATAAGTATTATTAACATTTTGTTTGTTTTGTTTATTTATCTGTAATGGCTGAATCACAAACACACTTTAGGCTGGTCTTCGCCTGACGTTTACGAATTCAGTCATTGGAATTCGGTGCATGCTATCACATGAATGTTACGTTACGTAACTTCTAACGGAAGCTCTAGTTTAAATATGCTGAACCTTTGTTTTGTCTGACAGCTCAACAGGTGTAAAAAAAAGTCAGCAATAAAAATTCATTTGGTTTTGGAGGGATAATTATGATGGATGGAAAAATTTCATTCAAAGCAAACTCAAAGCGGGCGCATCGCAGACGAAGACGTGTTTCTTTTTCAGCCATAAGAATCTTCAAACCTTGTCGGTGTAACGAAACAGTAGTATTGCTTAACCACTTTCAAAGACGCCAGAATCTTCAAGATAAATTTATCCTTATGGCGTCACTGGTATTAACAAACACCTCTATATCAGTTGCTCAAACATTATTTGAAACTAGATCTACAACGTGCGACTTTTTCCTTGGAGTTGTTTAAGGACCTAGCCTTTTAGCTTTGAGACTCTAAGATTCCGAGCTAATGTCCTGTCAGGTATAGGAACAATTTATGATACTTTAACAAGAATCAGAGACGAACAGACTTTTGTATCGCAACAGGAGTTGCAGAAGAAGTGTACAAGATGTAAGTGATCTGAAAAATCTGAAAATTCCACTTTCTATGCCAAGATTATAAAAATGATGCCACCAAAATAAATTTGAATTCACAGTTTATGACGTGACATCCAATAATAGAAAAATAGGCTTTGGGATTCCACAGTGTTCTGAAACTTAATAATCAGATAGAACGGCGGCGTTCCAATGCATCAGAAAGCTGCTAATGTTTGGAATTGTTCTGACGGCTACTTTCCCAGACATTTCCAGGGACGATGTCTCTAGGGACACCAAATAGATACCCACCTAATCATGAAATAATCTTCCAGCGGACCACAGTCCAGCTTTATGATGCAGCACTTAAGAGGTGATGAATATTTGTTTTTTAATGAGCACGTACTAAAGGGGGTTTGATACCCCCACACAGTGCCCTGCGAAGAGTGGGTCGAGTTATTTAGAAAGTGTTGCTTTTCAATATCGAGTAAATATTTCTCCAAGCTCAAGTGCGGAAAAGCCAACCTCCGCGCGGTGCAGGGTGGAAACTAGATGACGATCTAGGCGAATGGTTTTACGCTAAAGTCATGCAGTCTTCCAGAATTGTTCAACCGCCCTGACAACTGGCAAGAGGCTGCATGACAAGGACGCCAGCGAATCCTTGTTAATCCATGATAAGAACGAAAGTTGGGAAAACTCCTATTGAAAAAGTGTAACGTAAGAGTACATATAATCAATAGAAAGACTACCAGGTCTATTGAATAAACTGGTACTCTGGGGTAGTTGGGGCCCCGTTCATTGTGTCTTATGACCTTTGAACGCCAACTACAGTGCGGTAGGTCCCCTTGTGGGAGTTTCAGAGTGGCTGTGGTTGTCGAGGGATTCGTCTTCGGTAATTGAAACTAATTTATTCTAAGTTCCAATTATATAGATAGAAAAACATTTACCATTAACTGCTTAACTGCTCACTATCACTACTACCCCCATACAGTGCGAGCATTAAGAAGGGAGGATAGGGTTTAGAAAGGAGGTGGACAGTATCCAAAAAAGAGCATTCAAGATGGGTATGAGTCATTTACATCTCTAGAACATCGACACGTAATGTCTCATGCCTCGCCTTCTTTTACCGATATTTCAACGGTATATGCTCTAGTGAAATAGCCAGTTGCATTCCTCCCCTTAATGCCCATCAGTTCACCCTTGAGCCCAAATTTGGACGTACTGTCATGTACAGACAATCGTTTTTTATCCGTACTAACCGAATGTGGAACTCTCTTACACACTCTGTCTTCCTCAGTCAGTGTAACGTTCAGAATTCAAAACCAATGTTAACCGACCCCTTTTACATTCTCTATCCTTTCCCTAATACTCGCACTGTGCTCTGACATATAAAGGATAATGGAAGAGGCGCGTTGAATATAAAACAAAAATGTTGTCGAGGTCAGAATTTAATGTTTTGAAGGTCCACATCCGGAAAGTAAGGTGAATCTTAAAATAAGAAACACGAAAAGCTGAGGGTACCGTCATCAGCGAAACAGATGCGTGGATTGGATATGGAATGCAAATTTCAGACACGAGATCATTAATTAAAAAAAGAAAGAGTGTCAGAGACAATATGAAGCCCTGGGGTACACCAGCGATTAAGAGAGCCGGATCCCAAACTCTGTCAATTATTTAGCTACTCCAAAATATTTTCTTAAAAAAATTTCAACGTATGATGATCAAGCTAAAAGTGGCGATAACAAGTAAATGAAAAACTGTGCAATCTTGAGAAGTGCAAGTTTTAAGAGCAAAGTAAAAGAACTATATCTCTTAACTTTACTTACTTACTTATGGTGACGCTACAGTCCAGGTCGGACCAGGGCCTAACCCAACAAACAACTCCAGCCAGCTCGGTCCCTAGCTAGCTGTCTCCCGTTTCGCATGCCTTATAGCTTCAGGTCCTCTACCACCTGTGTGCTCCGCCTGAGTCGCGGTTTTCCTCTTCTGCAACGTCCCTTCGGGTTAGATTCGAAGACTCTACGAGCCGGAGCATTGCTTTCTATTCGCTCTACTAACCCAACCATCTAAGTCGTTGGACCTTAACTTTTTTGGCTAGGTCAGTGACGCTGTATAGCTCGTACAGTTTTTGGTTGAATCTCCGTCTCCATACTCCATTTATGCAGACAGGAACAAAAATTACTCGAAGAATTTTTCTCTCAAAGCAGCCCAAAGCGTTTTCATCGGATGTTGTCATGGTCCATGTCTCTGCACCATACATGAGGACTGGGATGATGAGGGTTTTGTAGAGTGTCAGGCCTCCGTATCAAGACCCACAAACGCTCCATTGACATCACGCTGTGTTATTCCAATTATGTAAATGTCGTCAGCGTATGCTAGTAGCTGGACGGACTTTTGAAAGATTGTGCCTCTGGTCTTGACGTTTTGGAGCATTGCACAATCTTTTCAAGAATGATGTTGAAGAAATCGCATGACAACGCATCGCCTTGTCTAAAACCTTTTTTGACATCAAAAGCGTCCGTTAGGTTTTTTCCGACCATGATGGAACAGCGTGAGTTTTCCATTATCATCTTACACAGACGGACGAGTTTTTCTGGGATGCAAAAACTAGACATTGCTCTATATAATTGGTCTCTATAGACCATACGCGGCCTTGAAATCAATGAAGAGGTGGTAGGTATCGGTTTGAAGTTCCTGGGTCTTCTCCACGATCTGCCGTAGGGTGAATATTTGATCAATGGTGGACTTTCCGGGTCTGAAGCCATGCTGATTAAGACCAATCAGATTGTTGACGAAGGCCTTCAAACGTTCACACAGCACGGCAGACAAGATCTTATAGGCAATGTTAAGGAGACTTATACCTCTGTAGTTGGTGCAGTTCAAGGGATCTCCTTTCTCTGGGTGCGTGTGAAGAATTGAGGGGTCCTACAATTTAACGCCGATTCCGAACGGCAAAGTTGAGGAGCACTTTTTCATGACAGATTGATACTCTTGGAAGTTTTGTCAGTTCTTCGCAAGAGGCAGAGCCCGTGAAAGATGAAATAAGAACTATGGACACGAGTAGGACTCGAACCCACGACGTTCTGCTTAGCAGCCAATGTACTTAAGCACTAAGCGACGGACACTACACCTACATCAGTCTTAGCAGGAATAAACTCGGTCATTGTAAATTAAAAAGGCAGTTCTCATCGTGACGTTGTGGGGTACACTCATGTCGAGGGCTTTTCATTAGTACTTTGTAATTATTCTTTATCCGAGCAACTATAATTATAAAAATAAACTAAACCTTAATTAAACAACAATGTCGTGCCGAATTTGCCGCAAAAAAACCAGTGGTTCTGAAGTGAAAGTGGAGTGCACAGAATGTCAAAAGTTTTTTCATGCAAAATGCGTTAAATTAACAGCCAACGAAATTGACTATCTGACAAAAGAAAAAATAGCATGGAGGTGCCCTTCCTGCTGCAAACAGCGTCGAGCTTCTATGTCATGTGAGTCACCTCTGCCAGGTACTCAGCACTCTCCACCTTCCACCTCGTCGCCCACTGTTATTGCAAATTCTGCTTCAACACAACAATCTGGTTCATCATCAACCTTTACTACCACAGCTACTGCTACCAACACCACTACTAACATCACCAACACCGCCAACCCCACCAACACCGCCAACACCGCCATCACCGCCAACACCGCCAACACCGCAAACTCCGAAAACCCCGCCAATACCGAGTTCATCACCACACCATTGCCTGAAGAAGAAATAAAAGCTGTGACCTTAGAAATGGTTTATTATGAAGTTGTCTTGATGAAACAATATCACAAGACACAAATCGATGCACTTGTCGCCAAAAACATTGAAAGTGATAAAAAAATACTTGCACTAGAAGAAAAGGTCAACAACCTAGAGCAACAGCTTCTTGCGAACTGCATTGAAATTTATAACGTTCCAGATAACAACAACACATTAACGAACGTTGATATCGCTCTCAAAGTCTTGTGCGATGGTTTAAACGTAAACATAAACAAAGCAGACATTGATCAATGTTATATGAAAAAAATAACAACAAAACCATCTTCTAATGCTAATGCTACTAACAAAAATGTAAAGAGCACCAACACCAACATTCTTCGTGTAAAATTGGTTTAACAACTGATGAAGGAAAAGATCATGAAAACAAAAAGAGAAAGAAGAGATCAGCTTACAACTAATCTGTTTGATGCGAAAAGAAAATCAGAAAATATTTTTGTGAACGATTGCTTAACATATGAGACTCGCCAATTGCTTAACAAGGCATTATCACTGAGGACTGAGATGGGATTTAAATATGTTTGGACTAAGAATGGTAGAGTTTATATGCGTAGGAGTGAGGGTGACAAACCAGTAAGAATATTTTGTGCTGCTGATTTTGATAAAATATGAATATTAATAGTTCCATTTCTGTCCCTCCTTCAGTCCCTGAAATATGTGTTTATCCAGTCATTGCATCTAATTTTGTTGATAATAATTGTTTTTGTTTACAACAAAATATTCGTAGTTTAAGGAAAAAAATTTCATCTTTTTTAGCGCATATTGAAACGTTTAATAGCTTACCTGTTGTTATTGTTTTGAGTGAGATTTGGATCTACGAAAATGAATTAAGTTTATATAATATTCAAGGTTATTCAATGTTTGCTAATTGCAATGAATTATATGCCTCAGGTGGTATAGCTGTTTATGTAAGAGATGATATTTTTTGTGAAAGCTCAAAAGTTGAAATTACAAGTGCGGATGTATTGAAGTTATCATTTTGTTATGAAAATGATAGCTATGTCATGTATTGTATATATAGGCTGCATAGTTTTTGTAAAAGTATTTTCATTGATGAATTGAGCAATGTCTTGAGTATAACTAAGGCCAAGAACTTAATTTTATTAGGTGACATAAATATTGACATTTTAAATGAAACGGATAAAGATTCTGAAAATTATCTACTACTTTTGGCAGCTAATGGTCTTAAAAGTTACATAAACGAAGCAACTCGTGTGACAGACTCCTCTAGTACTTGTATAGACCACATATTTGCTAGGTTTAAAAATTACAAGAAATCTTCATATGGAAAAGTGTATGATCTAATGATAACAGACCACAGAATGATAGCGATGACTAATTTTTTGAATTCGAACTTAACGCCACGTCAAAAAAATCTCAAAAAAACCATTAATTATATTGATTACTGTTTACTAAATGAGTGCTTAAAATATGAATTCTGGGATCCAGTGTTTTTAGAAAGTGACCCTTCTGAAGCTTTTGATGTATTTTTTTCAATCTTAGAAAAGCATATCAAATCTTGTACATCTTCGTCAACCAAAAGTTCAAGGTTAAAGCATTTAAAGCCTTGGATGAATAAAGGGCTCCTCAAACTCATAAATAGGAAGAATGCTTTTAGTAAAAAAATGTAAAAAACATCCGCTTAATGAAAGTCTTAGAAAACACTAGGGGTATTCACGTAAACGCAGAAAAGCCATAGAAACCGTAGAAACCGTAGAATTTTCTATCGGTAGAAATGAGCTGTCAAAATTTGTATGGGAAAAATTTTCTGCAAATCGTAGAATTTTATCTCACAAATTTGAAGCAGAAACTGCAGAAAAAAACCTGATAAAATTTATGACGTTTATTTTGACGTTTAATTTGGCGCTCATTTCATCTTTTCTCCAACTGAACTGACATAAAAGTGATTTGTTCATACAATTGAATGAATTTTGTTTAAAAACTACTTCTTGGCATCTTGAAGAGCAAAAATTAAAATGTAATTAGAATTAAAAAAAAAAGAATCACTTTAACATAAATTATCGACTGACGTTAATTGAACAAATTCACTTTGACGTTTAACAAACAGCTGTTTGTTTCCCTTGTTTACGCAACTATTTTCTGCTGGGGTGTTCATTTAAATCTTTTGCGGAATTTTCTATTTTTCCGCAAAGTAGAAAATTATCTCGTTACGTGAATACCCTTAGTATATTTCTCTCTGTAAAACTGTTAAGAAACATATTGAGGTAGCTCGAAATAATTTCTATACGGATGCGTTTTTAAAAGCTAGAGGAAATGTCAGAGATGAATGGAGAGTTGTTGATAACATCTTAGGTAAAGAAAGGCAACCAATTGAAATAAAAAATTTAGAAGTTGATGGTGTTTCCTTTACTGATCCAAGTTCAATTTCTAATCAAATTAATGAATACTTCACTGAAATATCTGATAAAATTAAGCCTAGAGTTGATTCTTACTGTAGTTGTGATTGCTCGATGAGTTCAATTTTAATGACTGGTATACAATGTAATAGTTTTGTCTATAATTCTATAACATCACAAGAAATATTAAAAGTTATTCTATCGCTTAAAAACAAAAATTCAAGTACTTCTGATGGAATTTCTAGTACTCTTCTTAAAAAAATTGCATTTTATGTTGTGGATGTTTTGATGTACTTATTTAAGCAAGTGTTGAAAGCGGTTGTTTTCCCAAAAATTTAAAAAGAGCCGAAGTAATTCCGCTGTTTAAAAAAGGTAAAAAAAAATAATATATCAAACTATAGACCGATATCTTTGCTTCCAACTATCTCCAAAGTTTTCGAAAAACTTATGAAGGTGCGAATCATGTCGTTTTTGGATAAAAATAACTTTTTTAGTAAAAACCAATTTGGTTTTAGACAAAACATGTCTACAGAAGATGCTATTCTACGATTATGTAGTGATTTATATGGCAGCCTTAACGCAAATAAGTCCACCATTGCACTTTTTGTTGACATGACAAAAGCATTTGATATGGTTGAACACAGCTTCAATCCTATTTGAGAGAAAGGGAACAAAAAGTTGTTGTAAATGGGACCTATAGCGATTCCCGTTATTTAAAAAACGGTGTTCCACAAGGATCTGTCCTTGGCCCGTTATTTTTCCTAATTTATATAAACTCAATATTCGAATTAAAACTTAATGGATCATCTACTGCCTTTGTAGATGATATAGCCTTCACTTATCAATTTAGCCCGTTATTTGATTGTATAACAAAAATTGAAGAAGATCTAGAAACACTAAGGACATGGTTTACTGCTCATAAGCTTATCATCAGCGAAAAAACAAAACTGGTGACCTTCAAAGTATCTGGAAATAGTCTTCCTGATTACAACCTATACTTTCATGCCCATAACTGCAAAAAATTTTGTCTACCTATTCACAAGTGTGGTAGGAGCAATTTTAATCCTAGATTTCAATGCTCCAATAGTTGTTTTAAAATCGAATCAGTATTGCATTTTAAATATTTAGGGGTTCTAATTGATTCAAATTTGAACTGGAAGGAACATACTCGCACTTTAAAATCGCATATGATGTTGGTTTCTCGGAAAATGTATCTTATAAAACCATTTTGCTCAAAAAAAGTATTAAAATGTATTTATAACGGTCTTGCACAGTCAAAACTTCAATATGGTATAACCAGTTGGGGTGGGTGCTATGCTAATAATTTTAGACCTCTATTGATAGCACAAAAACACTTGATAAGAATTATTTCTAACAAAAATCGATTAGCGTCAAGTTGGCCCCTATACAAGGAATTGCAAATTCTACCAATGAGACATCTCTATGTTTTTAAAGTACTCAAAGAATTTTTTAAACAAAGTGGCAACATCCCCAGTAGAAACTCAGAAATTTATGATCTACGCACAAACAGCTTGCACCTAATGAATGAACCTTTCACTCGTAGAACACATTTTTCACTTTTTTACATTGCTACAGCACCTAAATTTTTCAATAAACTGCCTGTTTTTATCAGAAACACTACCCTGTTGAGTTCTTTTTTGAAAAAAGTCAAGGACTGGCTATTCACTGTTGAAACTGAGCATATTGAATCCATTTTAAGAATCCCAAATTAATTATCAGCACAAAATAACAATAATTAATTTACCTTTTGAAATTGTTAAAGTTGATTTTTTTCTATTTCTTCCTACGTTTTTTGATTTTTTTCTTCATTTTTATCTTTCTTCTTCATTTTTATCTTTTAATTCTACTTTTGTATCTTAAATTAAATAATTGTATATAGATTGAAATATTGTGTTCATTTATTTTATAATTATAATAACGAATTTACTTTGTACTGATTGTCACCCCACATCAGACCTTTATTGAAATTATTTATTGAAACGTGTCATTCAACACTAACTTAATAAGTTAAAGAATGATTACTATTGTTTACTTCATTCAATTTAATTTAATTTGTATAATTGTATCTAGCTTTAAGTAATTTATATGAATGAATAAAAAACAAAATGAAAACTGAAAAAAAAACCTTAGCATCTTCAAACTAGTCGAAAGTCCAACACGCAGATTCTGCAACAAAGCAGATGAAAAACCGGACCACCAAAAGTTAAAACACCTAGGTCATCATCAGATTGAGGAGAAAGATCTTCCATCTGTATGAGTACTCCAAATTCTTAAATTAGTTTTCTTATTAGGCTAGAGCTGTAGTTTGAGGTGCTAACTCATCAGCTTATTAAGAAGCCACAATAGATCTTAAGGTAGCAGTGTAGGTATTTTAACCCCTAATTTAAATCATTCATTCATATAATCGACTTCTATGCTTTTAGTCTATCGCAATGAGTCCCTTGGATCTCCGAACTGAACTGCTGTTGTATTAAATTGGATGGTTCCTTGGTAAGCAGCAACCCGATTTAATATTAGGCATAAGATGTTGATAACCCAATGTTAATCTGATAGCATCATATTTTGTGTTGTTTAGTAATTTTGCGTTTGTTTTGCTTATTTTATTTATAATTTATTTTTAACCGTTATCTGAACCAGCACAGTCTTTGAATTCAACAATACACCAGTCGAGCTTCAAAAACAATCAAAATAGTGAATCTTTCACTCATCAACTAGAGCATTGCAATTTAATTTAATTTTCAAAATAAAGCTGTTTCTCGTATTATTTATAATGCTTATTGCTACGGTAACATGTCCTTTTTAAATTATAATTTTCTTTAAAAATACCTATTTTTCAATGAGTAAAGGTATCATCGTCCGATTTCGAAACATCAAGATTTAAGAGTGAAGAGCCTCACTTTGTTGAACAATATAAACGTGAATGCTGCGTGGAATTATCAATTCCAGAATCTCAAAAGCAGAATTACGGAAGTGTTCATGCGAGTGGTCCTTTAAAGGAATGTTTTGTTCAATGTGTAATGTCGAAATGGGGGTTTTACAACAAGGAAAATGGATATGACGTGCAGGCTGTGTTCAAAATGATCCCTCAATTCAACCCCTGGCCTGTAACGACCGACGATGCACTTCTTTCTAAAATAAAAAAATGTGCGAAAGAAGCACAGGAAGTTGATCAGACGGAAAACGGATGGGAACGTGGTTATATCGGTGCTATGTGCTTAGTGAAGAATTTTTTTCAATAAAATAAGTATTATTAACATTTTGTTTATTTTATTTATTTATCTGTAATGCCTAAATCACAAACACACTTTAGGCTGGTCTTCGCCTGACGTTTACGAATTCAGTCATTGGAATTCGGTGCATGCTATCACAATGATTGTTACGTTACCTAACTTCTAACGGAAGCTCTAGTTCAAATATGCTGAACCTTTGTTTTGTCTGACAGCTCAACAGGTGTAAAAAAAAGTCAGTAATAAAAATTCATTTGGTTTTGGAGGGATAATTATGATGGATGGAGAAATGTCATTCAAAGCAAACTCAAAGCGGGCGCATCGCAGACGAAGACGTGTTTGTGTTTCAGCCATAAGAATCTTCAAAACTTGTCGGTGTAACGAAACAGTAGTATTGCTTAACCACTTTCAAAGACGCCAGAATCTTTAAGATAAATTTATCCTTATGGCGTCACTGGTATTAACAAACACCTCCATATCAGTTGCTCAAACATATTTGAAACTAGATCTACAACGTGCGAGTTTTTCCTTGGAGTTGTTAAAGGACCTAGCCTTCTATACTCTGTCCGATAAAAATTGGCAGTACAGGGAAGATAGGTATATGTGCATCTCGTTCGCACTTTTTTCCTACCCATAAGTACTTTTCTCAAAAAAGCTCTTACAGGGTTGCCGTAATGCGCATTTTGAATTCGAAAAAGCTAAATGAAATAACTGCAGAGTTGCCATTCTTCTCATTAATTATTCTCATATTATTTCAAAAAAAAACTGGTGAACAATTTGTCTGATTGCACATTTATCAAAATCATCAATTTTAATCCTACGACCAGATTGGTTTTTCTTTTTTGGTGGTGAGTTGTGGCTTTTGGTGCTATTTTCCTTAAGAAGTCTGTACACTGTTCGTTCGTTCATATATCAACAACCTGCTTTACAGCCTCGGTTTTACTTTGCAGGTTCTTACAAATTGCTTTTGTCGCCTCAACTATCTCTTTTTTTTCGGCACTCAAGTCCTTTGAGCATATTGATGTTGAAGCCATTTTAAAGGGGTATGCTCATTTTCGGCCCGGAGTGTACACCAATGAGTTTGGTATCAAATTAAAGGTTGTTTAAAGCCGGATATATCTGCAAAAATATTTTGTCGATAACTCATGGGAGATTCGAGATATTTGAGATTGAAGTTCGAAAAGTGCAAACATTAAAAATCAGCACTTTTTCGACATAAATGCTTATATCTTTGGATTTAAAAATTCTAGAAAAATCACAGTGGTATCAAATTAAGGGTGTCAAACATATCTTTCAAGTGAAACAACAATTACATTTGTATGATTTATATGTATTGAGATATTTTTAATTTAAGCTTTGAAAAACAGCATTTTTTAGGCAAACTTTTGTGCGATAATATCTTTGAAATTCAATGACGACATTGATATCTTTTGGCACCGTTTAGTAGCCTAGTTCACAACCTTTATTTTCATATACAATTTATCGGGATTTCTTTAACAATTTCTTCATTTTGACAATTATAGATAAGAAATATGCATAAAAAATCTTATGACACTAATATAAAACATAAAAATAATTCGTATAGTAATGGTAGAAAAATTAAAACAAGTAAATAATCTTTTTGAGAATGGTAGGAAAATTAAAAGAAAAATAAATAATTCTAATGGTAATGGACTTGGCAAAACATAGGTAATTCTAATCTGAATCATTTGTTATTAAAATGTTATTTAAGAATTGGGAAGGGAGTCTTAAATTACTTTCATATATTTACCAACTTAAAAACCATACTATACTATGGTCATAACACGAGCGCAGCATCCAACCGATCTTCGACCTACTAGGCAATTGCATTAACATTGAACAACTGCTTCTCTGTCCTGTATTCTGTTGATCATCATCATATTACACGTGTTATGAGTAAAATTCATTTTTCCATACTTTTTGAAGGATAAAAGCAAAATAAATTGTATCTTTCATTCAAATACTTAATAAAATTAATCTGATATTAAATTCTAAAACAAGCTTCCCCGACTATTTACAAAATATCTTTCCTAAAAGATTCAAAACAATTTGAAATATGAACGAAATCTTTTTTAGTTTTGATTATTTAAAATAGGTATCCAGATCCAGAGCGCTTGCAAGTTAAAAAAACTAATTTTGAAAGCCCATTAAGTATGTGTTGTAACTTATAAGGATATGCAAATTCTTTAAGGCCCCTACAAATTACGATGCTGTGGGCGGTCATGAACTTAACATACATAACCAAAAATAAAAAACAATTTGTGATATACGATTCAAATGGAAAAGAAAACGGATTTACCTTAATATTTTCAAAAGTCTTATATTTCTTGGGTTACAAAAGAAAAATTGAAGCGACGTCATAATTTTTTTAGGAAAAAGTTTTGTTTCAATAAGTTCACACGTCATTATATCTCTTTTTAGTCAGAACCCCGAGAAATTAAATATAAAATTGTTTAACTATTCAGATGACCTAAAAGATATACATTTCTTGCACAGACTAAAATAGAAGAGAATTAAGATTCATACAAAAAAAATGTTTTTCGTTGATAAAACAAGGTTTGTCGGATCGGCTAGTTATTTTATAAAATATAAACCTACAAATTATTTTCTATTCGCATGAAGGTTTTTTCAATCGTGTTTTCCTTCAAGTACATTATTTCTTAATAATTATAGTCTTATTCATTGAAAAATAATATTACAGTTGAAAGAAAAATGTTTGTTTTTCAAATCTCTGAATGTAAAACGTGCGGCCACAGGCTTATTATAAAATATTTAAGCGAAATAAAAAAAATATATCCAAACCTACAAATTATACTTTCCGACTTAAACGTATGCTTGAATCCTACCACGTCATAATTTAGAATATATTGATAAGGGTAAACCTGCTGGGAGATTGTTGGTTGGGTCCTTGTTTGTTATAAGAGCCATAATTTCGGATATACTCCTCTTTATAAGAAAGTGCTTGTTTCAATCGATAAGTTGCACAACTAAACAAAATATGGTATCATTATAATTAAAGCGGGTTAAAGAATCATTTATAATCGTCTCCTATTTAAATTATATTCTATAACAGAATCTGCTAGAATATAATTCATGAATAAATTAATAGCGTGAGGTGAGTGCTTTAGAGATGAAGGTTATCAAAATCAACTCAGCTTCTTCTAAGTTTTCAGGAACTATTTAATGGTACTGCTCAGAATGTTTTAAGTACCTTTTCAAAAAAGCATGTTTACATAACTTAATAAGGAACAATAACTAAAAAAGAGAAACTTCATAATGTTTTCGTTTGAGGCATATTTTGTTGGTTATAATAAAAAAATATTAAAGAAATCCCGATAAATTGTACCTATATGAAAATAAAGGTTGTGAACTAGGCTACTTAACGGTGCCAAAAGAAATCAATGTAGTCATTGAATTTCAAAAGATATTATCGCACAAAAGTTTGCCCAAAAAATGCTGTTTTTCAAGACTTAAATTAAAAATATCTCAATACATATAAATCATACAAATGTAATTGTTGTTTCACTTGAAAGATATGTTTGACACCTTTAATTTGATACCACTGTGATTTTTCTAGGTTTTTTAAATCCAAAGAAATAAGCATTTATGTCGAAAAAGTGCTGATTTTTAATGTTTGCACTTTTCGAACTTCAATCTCAAATATCTCGGATCTCCCATGAGTTATCGACAAAATATTTTTGCAGATATATCCGGCTTTAAACAACCTTTAATTTGATACCGAACTCATTGGTGTACACTCCGGGCCGGATGTCCCTTATAAAATGAGCAATCCCCTTTGCACAGCACAACAAAAGCAAAAGCAACAGCAATAAAACACAAACAACACAAGAAAATCACAAAGATAATATACAAACAACACAACAAGAGCACAACAAGAAAAAACAAACCACACAACAATAGAACAACAACAGCACAATAATGTTATCACAATAATGTACAAAAATAACTCGTAAAATCAACAAAGCTACCGCCCGGTACGAGAATCTACGCAAATAATATTCTTCCTCAAATAAAATGGCTTTGATTTTTATAACTGCATTTTTACTGATATGCAAAACTTTAAAAGAAATGCAAAAAACAAACACAACTCGATAACACTTATCGTTAAGAAAGCTCTCAAATCGAAAGCTCCTCAACAGAAATCCATTGAAAAAGTAAGTAAAAAATACAAAGTGAGTTACGAAATAGAAAAAGGCAACTCTGAATATGTGTGATTTAATGAGGGTTGAAAAGCAGCAGAGAACGATTAGTGCATGCTCAATAGTGTTAATAAAACATCGATTGTTGAGCTAAACGATAGTATCGATATTTTTTATTTTTTTAAGCGATTAATCGATAGACAATCGATAGTTAAAAAAAAAACACAATAAGATTCAGTATAACGGCCTACAGGTCAAGATAAAAATCAAACAAAACGTATTTCATCATTGCCAATGTTTTTTTTTCAATCTGTCTTCCATACAAAATACGACCATAGAGATAATATAATGAAGCACGGAAGCTAGCCCAATACGTGTTTCCTCAAATTATGAGAAAGCAGACATTAGGGAGTTCCTGTGTCTCTCTCTGAGCTTGTCGCTGATTGGCTGTAAGGTGGAATGGACAGAAAAAAAAGTAAAAGAAAAAATTAAAATTGTTTTTGCCTCAGAGAGAAAAAGGAACTCCCTAATAGCACAGATAATAAATTTATACAGATGTCTCACCCTTATGGTGAGAAATGATATATGAAACTGAAAGCTACCAAAAAAAAAGATTTTTCCAAAAGCTTTAACGCATTCACTTAATGCATTAAGAATATATTTTCGCTCGCCTCATTGCCCATAAATGAATACTTTAGGCAAGGAAAAAAGCTTCAAAAAACTCCGTGTCTGTTAAGGCGTTGTCTGTTAAGAGCAAAATATGTTTCATTTTTTTCTGCAGGGATGAGACATCTGTATAAATTAATTACACTAGTTTACAACATTTTTGCCCCAAGGATGAGACACATCATTTCTAGTTAATTTTATGATGCTGAAACTAAGTCCGGACACAGTATTGTTCTAGCACGTCACGTTTTCGAGATATGCTTATCTCAATGTGCTCGAAACACGGTTTTTGGCGATGTTTGAAGTAATTTTTTGAGGACAGAAAATTTTTACAGACAATTGTAGATACAGCATTCTTTAGAACTACTCTTTATCTTTCAAAACCATTTTAGTTTGTTTCGCTACGAGTCTTTTTCCTCAAGAAATTTAATTTTAGCTACGGCACTTCGATATTACCTATGTTATATTTTGCAATTTTGTACTAGCCAACTGCGTTATGAAAATAAAATGGTATATATTGAGAAAAAAAAATCATAACGAAACAAAGTAAAATGGGTTTGAAAGATAAAGAGTAGTTCTAAAGAATGCTGTAGTTACAATTGTCTGTAAAAATTTTCTGTCCTCAAAAAATTACTTCAAACATCGCCAAAAACCGTGTTTTGAGCACATTGAGATAAGCATATCTCGAAAACCTGACGTGCTAGAACAATTCTGTGTCCGGATTTAGTTTCAGCATCATAAAATTTACTAGAAATGATGTGTCTCATCCTTGGGGCGATCAGAAAATCAAATTTTGTAAACTAGTGATTATCTGTGCTAATAGCTTCTTTCTTTCGGGGTCAACTCGACCTGTACGAAGTGCTAACGCTGCCGTGCTCTATTGTATTATCTCTATGAATACGACAAGAGAATACGCACGTTGACATCAATTATGTAGTATAAAAATAAAAAGACACATGAACATGTAACTCCCTCTGGATATTCAATAGGAAGGTCGTTACTCGTTGGCAGAGTGCAAACCTAAGAACTCATTTTTAGCATATCCATTGAATACATAAACTATCGATTAAATTTCGAAACTATCGATAGTCCCGATAGTTCAAAACAATCGATTAATCGATTAAACTATCGATGTTTTATTAACACTAATGCTCAAGTGTGTGCCAGGCAGGTCGTCGTGAGTTCTGCGTCGGATGCCATCAAAAATTCGTGGGTGTTTTATAAAACTTTTTAAAGGAGTTCCCTTCAATTGGGTATGGTGTAGAGAACAGCGCGCCACTGATTTTTAAAAAGCTCTCCCATAAGGCCTGTACTGCCAATTTTTATCGGACAGAGTATAGCTTTGAGACTCTAAGATTCCGAGTTAATGTCCTGTCAGGTATAGGAACAAGTTATGATACTTACACAAGATTCAGAGACGAACAGACTTTTGTATCGCAACAGGAGTTGCAGAAGAAGTGTACAAGATGTAAGTTATCTGAAAAATCTGAAAATTCCACTTTCTATGCCAAGATTATAAGAATGATGCCACCAAAATAAATTTGAATTCGCAGTTTATGACGTGACATCCAATAATGGAAAAATAGGCTTTGGGATTCCACAGTGTTCTGAAACTTAATAATCAGATAGAACGGCGTTCCAATGCATCACATAACAACGAATCTACCTGTCAGAAAGCTGCTAATGTTTGGAATTGTTCTGACTAGTTCCTCCGTAACGGCTACTTTCCCAGACATTTCCAGGGACGATGTCTCTAGGGACACCAAATAGATACCCACCTAATCATGAAATAATCTTCCAGCGGACCACAGTCCAGCTTTATGATGCAGCACTTAAGAGGTGATGAATATTTGTTTTTTAATGAGCACGTACTAAAGAGGGTTTGATACCCCCACACAGTGCGAGCATTAAGAAGGAAGGATAGGGTTTAGAAAGGAGGTGGACAGTATCCAAAAAAGAGCATTCAAGATGATTGGTGATCGTACCATCGTTGAGTCATTTACATCTCTTGAACATCGACACGTAATGTCTCATGCCTCGCCTTCTTTTACCGATATTTCAACGGTATATGCTCTAGTGAAATAGCCAGTTGCATTCCTCCCCTTAATGCCCATCAGTTCACCCTTGAGCCCAAATTTGGACGTACTGTCATGTACAGAGAATCGTTTTTTATCCGTACTACGCGAATGTGGAACTCTCTTCCACACTCTGTCTTCCTCAGTCAGTGTAACGTTCAGAATTCAAAACCAATGTTAACCGACCCCTTTTACATTCTCTATCCTTTCCCTAATACTCGCACTGTGCTCTGACATATAAAGGATAATGGAAGAGGCGCGTTGAATATAAAACAAAAATGTTGTCGAGATCAGAATTTAATGTTTTGAAGGTCCACATCCGGAAAATAAGGTGAATCTTAAAATAAGAAACACGAAAAGCTGAGGGTACCGTCATCAGCGAAACAGATGCGTGGATTGGATATGGAATGCAAATTTCAGACACGAGATCATTAATTAAAAAAAAGAAAGAGTGTCAGAGACAATATGAAGCCCTGGGGTACACCAGCGATTAAGAGAGCCGGATCCCAAACTCTGTCAATTATTTAGCTACTCCAAGATATTTTCTTAAACAAATTTCAACGTATGATGATCAAGCTAAAAGTGGCGGTAACAAGTAAATGAAAAACTGTGCAATCTTGAGAAGTGCAAGTTTTAAGAGCAAAGTAAAAGAACTATATCTCTTAACTTTACTTACTTACTTATGGTGACGCTACAGTCCAGGTCGGACCAGGGCCTAACCCAACAAACAACTCCAGCCAGCTCGGTCCCTAGCTAGCTGTCTCCCGTTTCGCATGCCATATTGCTTCAGGTCCTCTACCACCTGTGTGCTCCGCCTGAGTCGCGGTTTTCCTCTTCTGCAACGTCCCTCCGGGTTAGATTCGAAGACTCTACGAGCCGGAGCATTGTTTTCTATTCGCTCTACTAACCCAACCATCTAAGTCGTTGGACCTTAACTTTTTTGGCTAGGTCAGTGACGCTGTATAGCTCGTACAGTTTTTGGTTGAATCTCCGTCTCCATACTCCATTTATGCAGACAGGAACAAAAATTACTCGAAGAATTTTTCTCTCAAAGCAGCCCAAAGCGTTTTCATCGGATGTTGTCATGGTCCATGTCTCTGCACCATACATGAGGACTGGGATGATGAGGGTTTTGTAGAGTGTCAGGCCTCCGTATCAAGACTCACAAACGCTCCATTGACATCACGCTGTGTTCTTCCAATTATGTAAATGTCGTCAACGTATGCTAGTAGCTGGACGGACTTTTGAAAGATTGTGCCTCTGGTCTTGACGTTGGAGCATTGCACAATCTTTTCAAGAATGATGTTGAAGAAATCGCATGACAACGCATCGCCTTGTCTAAAACCTTTTTTGACATCAAAAGCGTCCGTTTAGTTTTGTCCTACCATGATGGAACAGCGTGAGTTTTCCATTATCATCTTACACAGACGGACGAGTTTTTCTGGGATGCAAAAACTAGACATTGCTCTATATAATTGGTCTCTATAGACCATACGTGGCCTTGAAATCGATGAAGAGGTGGTAGGTATCGGTTTGAAGTTCCTGGGTCTTCTCCACGATCTGCCGTAGGGTGAATATTTGATCGATGGTGGACTTTCCGGGTCTGAAGCCATGCTGATTAAGACCAATCAGATTGTAGACGAAGGGCTTCAATCTTCAAACGTTCACACAGCACGGCAGACAAGATCTTATAGGGCAATGTTAAGGAGACTTATACCTCTGTAGTTGGTGCAGGATCTCCTTTCTTGAGGATCGGTCATACGATGCTGAGGTTCCATTCATCGAGCATGCTTTCCTCCGACCAAATTTTGCAGATGAGCTGGTGCATGCTCCTAACCAAATCATCTCCAGCTGCTTTGTATAGTTCGGCGGCTAGCCCGTCTGCTCCATTGGCTTTGTTCGACTTAAGTTTAGATATCGCTATCTTCACTTCGTAAATGTCGGGTGCGGGTGGAATTTTTGGCCTTCTGCACACAAATTGAATGGTTCTGCATAGCTGGCGGAGTTATGCTCGTCATCGCCTTTATACAGATTGGAAAAGTGGTCTTTCCATATCCTCAGAACTGATTGTGGTTCCACTACGATGTTCCCATGATGGTCTCTACAGGCTTCGGTTCGTGGTGTATAAGCCCTGGATAGGTTTCTTTCACCTTTTTGTAAAACTTTCGAACCTCGTTCCTGTTGTGATATCCCTCTATCTCCTCGATCGCGCGCTTCTCATGCTCCCTTTTTTTCTTTCTGAGAAGTTTATGCTCCTCTCTCCTTTTCTGCTCGTAGAGCTCACGAGCTGCTCGTGTCCTTCTTTGCAGCGCCGCTCTGTATGCCTCTTGTTTAGCTGCATGTGCTCGCCAGCCCTCATCGTCAAACCAGGGGTTTCGTTGTTGTGTCCGTGTAAACCCTAGCACTTCAGAGGCGGCATCTCTGATGGCTGCTTGGCAGTGTTGCCACTGGTTCTCTATATTTGGTGCTGGCAGCAAAGGACTTCTGGGGAGATTTTCGGAGACACGATCGGAAAAGGATCTAGCAATCTCTTGCGATTGTAGCCGTTTGACGGAAAAAAATATGACTATTCCCACTCCAGCTAAGAAAATTTTAATGAAACGAATTCATTATATAAATCAATACACATCGATTCCATCGTTATATTTTAACTTTATTGAATTATAACTCACATTGTGTTTGCGTTAGACAGGGGCGAACACAGGTAGGGGTTTTGGGGGTTGAAACCCCCTCCGAAATATGAAAATATGTACAGTAAACAAATATCCATTATTCTTCAAAAGAAAACAAAGATACAGAAATGGTACAAAATAAATTTCCAACTCAAATTCTCAAACTATGTAAAACGAGAAATTTTAATGAATCTGTTACGATTGGTGGGTCCCAAATAACGGGAGCTGCGATGAAAATATACAAAAATTCACTTATCTGCTTGCAAATACATTGCATCGGTCGTTTCGAATCTAACGGGGGTTGGGAACAAAATCTACGAAAAAAAACCTTCATCATAGCCACACCAAATCACACATACTTAAAGGAATCCCTAAACGACGAACATGCTCGTGCTCGCCTTAAATTCGTCATAATAGGTAGAATAGGTTTGCTGTTGCCAAACATTTTCGATTTTCTTATTTTCGTAGGTTTCGTTGTTCAGTTCACCATGTAGGGAGATAGTCGCAAGCAAATCTCATTTTATCTATGAAATAACCAATGGCGCAGTGACTTAGCTTCACTTTTTGACACATCCTCACACACACCTTAAAGAATCAACAAGTACGAATTACGAAATGATGTTCGCCAATTTTGTATTCGCCGTGTAGGGAATAATGCAAACGAGCATGTTGCGTCGCGTCGTTGTCCTACAAGGCTGAAACCTTTTATTTCTTAATTTCGTTTAACCTGAAAATGCAGTTTACTGTTATGTCAGCCTTTTATGATTAGTAGATTAGCAATGGTTTGTTTCTTAAGTGCCTCGAACGCATTAGTAAAAATAACAGCACAATTGGCCGATCAGAGAAGCATACGGGGTCCCTTGAGGTAGACTATAAGAAAATGGTACCGGAAACTGTCTTTAGTTTATCCGAAGAACACAAGCTTGTTAAGTGACTCATATGCCTTGCCAAGTGTGGCTTTCCTCAGGAGCCCACACACCTCTTGGTGACAAACTTCTATCGTGAGGACAAACATAGGTCTGCTTTCAAAGATAGCCTACAAGGGAAAACGTATTACTAGTCCTTCTCAAGATGTCACATTACATAGCAGAGGACGAGCGATTGTGAAGTATGAGTATTTAGAAGAGATTGACGCAGCCGGTATTTTAGAAGAAGGGGGTCTTCTTAATGGAGATGAAACATCATTCAGCCTATCTCTAAAAACAGGAGTCGCCAAGAGGTTGGTTACCTTTTAGGCAGATCTGATACAATTCGAGACGTTTTTCTAATATGTGGCCAATATAGTTTCAACGAACGGATTATGGAAATTAATACAAAAAGCTCAGGACTGCTTAAGTCGATGGCCACAAATCCCTCCTTTCATTGGAACCAAGCGACTTCTGCGTATTAACGGAATCATCTTGTACGCTCTTTTACCCAATACAACACGCCCACGGACTGTGTAATAATAGCCCATGGGCGCATTTAAAGAACTGGAAAATCGATTAGAAAAAAAAATTCACAAAATGTCAAACAAAGTTACGAATTGACGTACTTTTTTAAAGTGTTGGAAATGATCTTGGATTATTTGGAATAATATACATGTTTGACTGAAATATAGGATTGTTTTTAATTAACTATTTGCTGTATGTTGTCTTTTATTTTGAAATAAACAGTTTTTGAAAAAAGGTTTGTTAATACATTTAAGACTCAACGACGGCTTATAAATTACAAATAATTAATTTACTAAAGGGAGCTGACTACTGACAACTCCCGTGGCCGACTTCTGGAATTTAAGGGGCTAACTTTAAAAGAATCCGACTTCTATTTGAATTATAGTTAATAAATTTGTTTTAGATAGCAAATAGCAATATTTGTTCCTATTCTGCAAATATTAACAAATCGGAATAACTTAGTTTCACGTCCAGCAATTAAATAACGGATTTTTAAAGACCAAAGAAACACAATAATTAAGTTAAAGAGCCGACTACCAGTGCCATCACTCTACAATACCTATATATTTTTTGAAACCCCCTCCGAAATTTTTTTCTGCGTTCGCCCCTGGCGTTAGAAAATCCTTAAAGGAGCAACAAAAATACTCTCAACAAGGATTTCTTTCCACTGTGAGAGGTACGCATTATGAATACCTGGTAATGACCCTCAATGTTTTTGATAAATGGGTAGTACAGAACTCACGTGGACTGGACATAGAAAATTTAGTACGACTGCTATCTCAGTCTGTGTTTATAGTGTACGGCTACTATCTCAGTCTGATTTTCCGTCGCACTTAGATTGTATTCATTTGTTATTCTTACAACGTCGTTTCCGGACATTAAAGAGCTTGACGAAAGAACTTCAACTTCATTGTCAAAAAACTAAAGATTCCAAAACACTTGGCTTTGACTGCAGGACGCTCATGATGCGCTTGTTCTACAATGTATCAGTCAACACTGATCGATTCTGTATAAAATTATGAACTTTTTGACACCACGATTGGGTAGGCGATAATTAATTTTTTTTCTCTTTTAGAATGGAAAACAATCAACAATCCCAAATAATATAACTTTCCACATTGTTTAAAAAAAAATAGTTACATAAATCATTTCATGGAGAGTTTCTTTTCCTAGATACATTTTCAATTATACACAAAGCTCCAGTATAAGCACGTTCACAACCATTTTCAGTTTGCTGAACTTCTTTCGCTTCTCTAACGCATTCGCCTATCCTTGTTAGCAATTCAGCTCGAGAATATCGGGTATGGAGACTACCTGCGATGTCAACAACTATTGCTTGTTCCTTGAAGCCATTCGCTTTGTCATAGAAGCCAATCTTCGTAAATATGCATTCAACATAACACTGTCCCAAGGGTGTTCTAATTTCTGGTGACGTTGGCCTGTTGTATTTAAACAATTCTGATTCTGGTATTTTGAGCTCAACCCCACATTTGTGCCTTATTTCATCCTCTTTCTTTGCATCAAGAGATCCCTGAACTGATGCCTGAAAGAGAAGCTCCTTTGTATTTGAGGGCGAAAAATGTATCTTTAAATCCTTACCACAGTGGTCATCACAATAATTACAATTGAAAAATGGTATTTCATTTTGGAAAGAGAAAAAATAATTAATTTTTCAGGGAAGCAAGTTTAAAAGGTTCTCAAATGTTCGCAGTTATTTTCGTTCTGTGTTAGAACTTTTAGATGTTTTCGATTTTATTTCTTCTTAAAGTTTATTTTATCAATTAAGACACACGCCAGACTAAAGTGTAGAAGTAAGTCGCATGACATCGCTCAATCCCTGGTTAAAATTTTCTTCAAAAAGTTGGGTAAGAGCATTCTGAATGCGTTAAATTGGCAGTTTTGACTCTGAAAAGAAGAGAATTCGCTTCTGATTTTAAAACCAGAATACTTTTTTTAGTTTCCAGATTGTTAATTAAAAACGCCATAACTCAAAAATGAAAACAAGACAGATCCTTCTAAAAGTCTCTTTTGGAATGCAATTTGAACTCTAATGAATATCGAGTTGGAAGTTTTGCTTAACTTTTTGTTGTAGCTATTTCTAAGCCAAGGCTGCCTTAGCCCTCGAGTTTTAATCAAGTTATTTAGTGGAAGTGTTTCAAAACAAACAAGATAACGTTCCAGGAATACTTGTACCTACTTAAAACAAAAAAAAAAAAAAACTGAAGGAAGCAAAAGGTTATCGAAACACAATTAAAACTTATTGTGTTAATGTTATGTAGGTGCAGTAATACAATATTGTTTTGACGCTGCGGTGACGCAACTATTCAGAGCACACATGCGAGATTTTCCCACAGGTTTCAATCTGTAGCTTGAGCTTGTCATCAATGGAGGCTTACAATAAGAAACAAGTAATTTCGCGTACCTAGGGCATAGAGTTATGGCTGAAATACAGACACGCTTTAGCTTTGGCTTCGCCTGACGTTAACGAGTTCAGGCATAGGATTTCAATGCATTCTATCACAATGACCTCACGTTTCGTACTTAATGTTACGTAATGTGACTCCAAGTGGATGCTTTAGTTCAAATATGCTGGACATTTGCTATTTTTTTGCGGTAAAAAAAAATCAGCAAAATTCAGAGGAAGATGAAGCTTAAGCGTGTCTGTATTTCAGCCATAACTCTATGCCCTAGGTACGCGAAATTACAAGATGTTATTAAATAATAATTCATTATCAAAATATTCTAAATTTTAATATAGATGGAACCTTTGCATATTTATTTGACAAGTGTTATCAAGATAAAAGATTTTAGTCCAAGATCCCAGACCAATCTGACATAACTTATTTTCACACGGATGAAACCTGAAGTTTTCAGTAGCGTCTCGTGTGCCTTGAATACCTACCCGCTTTGTGGAACTTGCCGAGTGACACCTGGGCAGGTACCAGGTGAGAAAGGTAGCTAAAAATAAGTTTTATTTTACTTATTTTCACATGGCTGATTTTTATATATGTCACGAAGAATATTATTTTAAAGTAATATCCTAAGTGTCAGACACTTTTGATGGACCAGAGCTTTTGTCAGACGCTTTAAAGTTACCCAAGTAGTGGAGTCAATGAAGCTCATAAAAGGGCGTTTTCAGAAAGTTCTCAGAAACAACTCGGATTTGGAAAAAAAATGCCCAATTTTTTTGTTTTTTATATTGTTTAAAATCAGAAACATTTCATTTGGGGGAAATAATTGATTATATTGTTTAAGCAATTTTTATATTGTGATCCACGAACGATATTTTTGGTAATTGGAGTGTATAGGTTGCATTAAGAAAAGAAAAAAATCATATAGAAGGGGGGTCTATTGTCCCCCGTTTAGCCGGGAGGGGCGATTTTATAACAAAAAAAAACCCTATTTTTCAAAAAAGTATTAAAAATCAACGACTTTGTCCACAATGCCGTGTTATACCTTCTTGCAATGCTTCTTTCATTTCGCATTTAAATAAAACTGTTTTCAGGAATAGTTTTTGAAAAATTCATCTTCAAAGTCAAAATATCGAAATTTTCAACTATTTTTTTTAACTTCGAACTAATTTTGTGTAGGTAAGTACTATTTTTTGTTCACAATTAAATGCGGTTACAAGTTCTCAGTGAGATCCAGAAAACCGCATGCCTTAATGTCTTCTTGTTTTCGAGAAATTAAGAAAAAATCAAAAAATCTCAGAAAATTTGGATAATATTATTGTTCTATGAATTTTTTTCTGAGTGGTTTTGGGTTTTCCTTAATTTCTCGAAAACAAAAAGACATTTTCGCATGGGGTTTTCTGGATCTCACTGAGAACTACTGACAGCATTTAATTGTGATTAATTTTGAAAAAAATAGTTCAAAAGTAAACAAGAAAGTTGAAAATTTCAATATTTTGACTTTGAAGATGAATTTTTCAAAAACTATTACTGAAAACAGTTTTATTTAAATGCGAAATGAAAGATGCATTGCAAGATTTTTCCAAATCCGAGCTGTTTCTGAGAACTTTCTGAAAACGTCCTTTTATGAGCTTCATTGACTCCACTTTTTGGGTAACTTTAAAGCGTCTGACAAAAGCTCTGGTCCATCAAAAGTGTCTGACACTTAGGATATTACTTTAACATAATATTCTTCGTGACATATATAAAAATCAGCCATGTGAAAATAAGTAAAATAAAACTTATTTTTAGCTACCTTTCTCACCTGGTACCTGCCCAGGTGTCACTCGGTTAGTTCCAAAAAGCGGGTAGGTTTTCAAGGCACATGAGACGCTACTGAAAACTTCAGGTTTCATCCGTGTGAAAATAAGTTATGTCTGATTGCTCTGGGATCTTACTCTATTTGACCATCTAGTTAGAAGCAGATATAGACATTTTTTATCAAAACTAACTTATGTAACAAAAAATGGCTATCTCTGTTTGGCGAGAGTAGTAAATGCCATCTTGATTATAACTGTCAAATAAATATATAAACGACGGAACTTATGTTAAAAAGAAGTACGTGTGCACTGCTTAATAGAAAACAATGTAATAGAAGCCTCAAATGCGTTTTTTCGACTATGCTGTGTGGCTGCGGAGCAGCCCCACAAAAACCTTCGCGTCATTTTGCCGCGCGTGTTTGTACACCACTTCAATTGTTTGTGAGGAGCGTGAAAAAACTGCATGTGTACACCGGGCCCTAGGATTTCTATCGGATGACGTTTCGCAACGATTATTAAGGGCCAAACTATAATTGCTTAAGTGAACTTAAGCTAATTTCTAAAGTTATTTACTAGCCGTGTTTTATTGGAAACTTAGCTCAGCTTAGCAATACAACAACAACCGAAAGCTAAGTAAAAATAAGTTAGGAATTTTAGTTAGGAATTTCCTGAAGATAAGGTTTCAGCAATTCGACACTTGAGTTTTTCGTTGTGTTTTTCACTTATCAAATGTCAAAACCTTTTGAAGAAAATAGTTTTTCACCATAGCAACTCAATGTAAAAAAAAATTGCTTTCAGATAGGTGTAAAGATGGCGCTTGGAATGTTTCGATTTTTGACATTCTGGTGAACGAAACTTAGGTCAAAACTGACTATAGCGTTTTATTGGAATTCCTATTGCTAAGCTAAGCTAAGTTCCAAATAAAACACAGCTACTGATGGTGGAGCTATAGTACTGGTCGGAGCAAGGCCTCATCCGACAAGCATCTCCAGCAAGCTCGGTCCCTAGCTAGCTGTCTCCAGTTTCGCACGCCAAGTTGGTTCCGGTCCTCTATCACCTGTGTGCTCTACCTGAGTCGCAGTCTTCCTCTTCTGCGACGTCCTTCCGGGTTGGAATGAAGACTCTACTAGCCGGAGCATTATTTTCCATTCGCTCTACATGACCCAACCATCTAAGTCGTTCCCAAGTAACAATTTAACTTCTATAAGGCTTAAGCGAAGCTATTTCATGATTTGTATCTTGCTTGTATGAAACCTTATACAAATACGTTTGGCGCAAGTTATGCAAGCCATTGATTCTTTAAATCAATTATGACAGCCCAAAGCGTTTTCATTGGATGTTGGTAATGTCTAAGACCAAACAAAAATTTTCTTGATTTAGCCTGCTCCTTTTCTTCTTCTTTAAATGCCAAATTCATTTAAGCAAAGAGCGAATGAAATCGCACCAATCTAATTTGAATGAATTTAACGGACGTAGCTTAAATAAATTGGCGCAAAATAATAGTCCGCTAATAAACATTTTTAGTGTGATACCAGCTGTAAATGACGTTTGAGTCATGACTGAAACGTCATTTTAAGATAGTATCACACTAAATTTTCATAAAATTGTTAATTATAGCGTTTTTTTGGTAATCCGGAACTGGTACACAGAACTGTCCGATTCCGGATACCAAACGAACAGGCAAGCACATATTTTTGCTTCTAACGGTTGATTGGTTATGTATTTGTGAAACCTCATATGCAGAATAGCAGATGACATGACATTGTTTTTATTTTCTTTGATTGTAAACATGGCAGCGAGTACGTATGTGCGAGTGTGTGCATGTATGCGTGATTCTGTTTTTGATTCTGACTTGAAATTCGGAATCGTTTTTCTGTTCTATTCAGAACAAGAACTATCACCTTAGGCCAAGTGAACGAATTCAGAATCGTGCGGAACAGTTCCGGACGACCAAAAAAAAAACCCTATTAGTGAACTATAATTTTGTGCCATACTGGTTTGCTCACGACTCGCACTTCGTGGAAACTACAGATGAACAAAAACACTAATGTCGAAATCCCTTAAACGTTTACTGCAATCGACATTAAAAATAAAATTCTATTTTGTAAAAGAATCTTCAAAAAAAAAAAAAACGGAAAAAGGAAATGACAGAAGCATCAGAAAATCGTCAACATTCGTGGTGTTGGCTTAAAAGCTGTACAGAATCGTTCGCTCGTCCCCTGCGACGAAAATAACAACTGATATTTGTATTGAACTTTTTTTAAATTTTGTCACTCGATGAGCTTGACATTTCTTTACAAATTTCAGCCGTTATCATCACTTTTATCACAATGGACCCTTGCAGCCAAATTAATAAACACAGACTAGCGACGAACTAGGTTTTAGTCTGCGGACTAGTGGAAAATGCTATTTATAAAATAAAATTTCTCTTAAGTGACGTTTACTAACTTAGTCCCTCTTGAGAGGTGGATTAGCAAAGGACTTAGCAAGAAATATGCCAATCGTGAAAGAAAAAAAAAGAAATAATAACAAATGTCTGTGTGAAAATAAATTCTGTCAAATCTGATACATAGATCTTCAATAACTATAAGTTATTGATTTGGTGTCATTAATGAAATCAGAAATTTCATCTACATATGTCCTATGTCAATAAGAGATTTTTGAAATAAAAATGCCATTTACATAATTTCTAAGAAGATTTTAATATAGCGTTAAGAAGATAGAGAAGATGATAAAAACATGTCCAGCGATTCATTTTGTGTCTGTCTGCTTGCGTTTTTCTCCACATACAATCCTGGAATGTTGAGTCTTTTTGAACAGAGCCCACTCGAATATCGGATATTGATGGCCAAGCGGAAAATACTCTTGACTTGTTCCTTACGTCTGACCCTGATAAATACACTATCAATGTATTAACGCCTCTAGGCAGATCAGACCATAGTATAATATCTGCAAATTTCTCGTGCCAAACTAATCCAGTTAAAGAAAGAGCTCCGAAGAGAACCGTATGGCAATTCGAGAAAGCCAACTGGGACGGTCTCAATAACTTCTTCCGGATCTTTAACTGGTCACTATGCTTCCTCGATAGTGACGTAGACTCCAGCGCAGATATGATTACTAATATGATTATCTTGGGAATGAAAACGAATAGGGTTAAAAGCATCAAACCCAAGGAAAAGTCATGGTTTGATTCAAGCTGTAAAGAGGTTATCAGGGAAAAAGAAGTAAAGTTCCGGTGTTTTAGAGCCAACCCAACTGAGGAAAACCGGAACAAGTTTAAACAAGCCAGGAAGGCCTGCAATGCCCATATTCGACGGACAAAGTTTTTGCATGACCAAAAATTAAGGCAAAAAATACTGCAATGTCCCAAAGGCAGTACATAAGAATTTTTGGTCATTTGTTAAAAATATGAAGAATTCTTCTTCTTCCTCGGTCCCTACGCTCGTTGACAATGACACTCCAGTTGTTAGCTCTCTCGCGAAAGCTAACCTTTTTGCTAGGCAGTTCGCCTCCAACTCTTCACTGCCAGAGAGTGTCATGACTCCTCCAGCTCCTCAGCGCGTCAATGATTCAATGGGACAAATCTTCTTCCGCACTCGTGCTGTGGCGAGAGTCCTAAAGGATCTCAACATACATAAATCCGCTGGTCCGGATGGTATCCCCGTTATTATTCTGAAGAGGTGTTCTTCCACGCTGGCAAAACCCTTGCGTAAGCTTTTCCATCTATCCTATTCTTCTGGGCTCGTTCCGAGCAGTTGGAAAACAGCATTTGTCCAGCCAATCCCAAAAAAAGGCGATTCTTCTTCTCCCTCCAATTACCGACCGATTGCACTTACGTCCCTTCTTTCTAAGGTCATGGAAACGCTGATAAATTATCAGCTCAAGAAATATCTCGAATACCGAAAGCTTCTTAATGACCGGCAGTACGGCTTTCGCAGCAACAGGTCCATTGGTGATCTGATGGTTTATCTCACCGAACAGTGCAACAAATCTTTACATCGTTTTGGAGAAAGTAAGATTGTTGCACTTGATATTTCAAAGGCATTTGATAAAGTCTGGCATCTTGCTCTCTTATCGAAAATGCGTGCCTTCGGTATCGATGAATCCCTCCTTCGTTGGATTAGAAATTTTCTTTCGAACCGTTCTATACAAGTTGTATTGGACGGATCCAAGTCTGAAACCCACAAAATAAATGCTGGTGTGCCCCAGGGCTCCATTTTGTCTCCGACCCTCTTCCTCATTTTCGTTAATGATCTCTTGTCTGTTACTTCTAATCCAATTCATTGTTTCGCTGACGATAGTATACCCTTAGCTTTTCTTATTCGTTCCCAGACTCACAGCCCTCCTCTTCGGATGTGGAACTGCAACGGCAAAATATGATAAGCTCGTTAAACTCTGACTTAAACAGCATTGTACAATGGGGAATAAAAAATCGCGTAGAGTTTAATGCTTCGAAAACACAATGCTGTCTTATATCGTCAAAGCGAGACATATCCCCCTTGCCACTGTCCATGACTGGCATTTGCACCAACGAGACCGAACATCTCGAGATTCTCGGTATGTGCATCACTGACCACCTCTTGTGGAACGAGCACATATGCGATGTCGCCAAAAATGCCGCAAGATGTTTGGGTTTCTTAAGAAGGTGCAAGAAATTTGTCTCCCCGTCTGATCTGGCTATTATCTATAAGACCTATATCCGTCCAAAGCTTGAGTATAATTCCCATCTCTGGGCTGGTGCTCCAGCTACATACTTAAGCCTCTTGGATGGTATTCAAAAAAGAGCTATAAGAATGATTGGTGTTAGAGACATCACTAATACATTCACGTCATTGGAACACCGTCGTAACGTCTCATGTCTCTTTTTGTTCTACCGTTACTTCTACGGTAATTGCTCTAGTGAAATAGCCAGTTGCATTCCTCCCCTTAAGACATTCAACCGTAATACCCGCGCCTCCAGGAATGCCCATCAGTTTACCCTCGAGCCCAACTTCGGACGTACTGTTAAGTATAGAGAATCGTTCTTTGGCCGTACTACGCGAATGTGGAACTCCCTTCCACACTCTGTCTTTCCCAGTCATTGCAATGTTGATGAATTCAAAACCAATGTACACCGACACTTACTTTCAAACCCCTTTCTAAATTCTTAATGCGCTCACTGTGTCTCTGGCATAATAAGGGTATAAAAAGCCCCTTTAGTGTGTGCAAATTATTAAAAAAAAAAAAATCGTTACATAAATCTTTTTATGGAGATTTTCTATTCCTAAATACATTTTCATTTATACACAAAGCTCCAGTATAAGCACGTTCACAACCATTTTCAGTTTGCTGAACTTCTTTCGCTTCTCTAACGCATTCGCCTATCCTAGTAAGCAATTCAGCTCCAGAATATCGGGTATGGAAACTACCTGCGATGTCAACTATTGCTTGTTCCTTGAAGCCATTCGCTTTGTCATAGAAGCCAATCTTCGTAACTATGCATTCAACATAACACTGTCCCAAGGGTGTTCGAGTTTCTGGTGACGTTGGCCTGTCGTATTTAAACAATTCTGATTCTGGTATTTTGAGCTCAACTCCACATTTGTGACTTATTTCATCACCTTTCTTTGCATCAAGAGATCCCTGAACTGTTGCCTGAAAGAGAAGCTTCCTTTGTAATTGAAGGCGAAAATTGTGACTTTAAATCCTTACCACAGTGGTCATCACAATAATTACAATCGCAAAATGGTATTTCATTTTGGAAAAAGAAAAATTATTAATTTTTCAGGGAAGCAAGCTTGAAAGGTTCTCAAACGTTCGCAGTTATTTTCGTTCTGTGTTAGAACATTAGATGTTTTTGATTTTATTTCTTCTTAAAGTTTATTTTATCAATAATTAAGACACACGCCAGACTAAAGTGTAGAAGTGAGTCGCATGACATCGCTCAATACCTGGTTAAAATGTTCTTCAAAAAGTTTGCTAACTCAAAAATGAAAACAAGAGACATCCTTCTAAAAGTCTCTTTCGAATAATGAATATCGAGTTTAAAGTCTTGCTTAGCCTTTTGTTGAAGTTAGATATTTCCAAGCCAATGCTGCTTTAGCCCTCGAGTTTTAAAACCTTTTTTTCCTTAGAAAAATGTTTTCAACCTTTAATCAAGTACTAATTTAGTTGAAGCGTTTCAAAACAAACAAGATAATGTTCCAGGAATACTTGTACCAAACAAAAAAAAACATAAACTGAAGGAATCAAAAGGTTATCGAAACACAATTAAAACTTATTGTGTTAATGTTATGTAGGTGCAGTAATACAATATTGTTTTGACACTGCGGTGACGCAACTATTCAGGGCACACATGCGAGATTCTCCCACAGGTTTCGATCTGTAGCTTGAGTTTGTCATCAATGGAGGCTTACAATAAGAAACAAGTAATTTCGTGTACCAAGGACATAAGAATTATGGCTGAGATACAAATACGCTTTAGTTTGGCTTCGCCTGACATTTACAAGTTCAGTCATAGGAATTCAGTGCATGCAAGAAGGAGGCATACAAAGCTGCACTGCATAGAAGGACAAGAGCTGCTCGTGAGCGTTACGAGCAAAAGAGGAGAGAGGAACGCCGGCTTCTCAGGAGAAAAAAGAGGGAGCATGAGAAGCGTCAGATCAAAGATCTTGAGAGAATCAAGCAAGGAATGAATTATGGAGGTTGTATCGGAAGGTAAACCAACTGGCCCAAAGTCATCGAGCAAGAACCGATTCATGCAGAAATAAACAAGGGAATTTTGAAAGACCACTTCTGTAGACTATATATAACGAAATCCTGCGTCAGGCAGGAGCCTTTCATTGGACCCAATGATAACCAACAATTCCGTGAACCCAACCTAGAAGAAGTGAAAACGGCAATATCATGGCTGAAATCCAACAAAGCCGCTGAAGCAGATGGTCTAGCTGCCGAGCTGTTCAAAGCAGCAGGCGACGCGACGATCTAGATAGGAGCATGCACGAAATCATCCGATGAATGGAACCTCAGCACTGTTTGTCCGATCCTGAAAAAGGGAGATCCTCTAAACTGCGCCAACTACAGAGGAATCAGTCTACTTAACATCGCCTTCAAGAACCTCTCTGCCGTAATATATGAACGTCTGAAGCCTTTCGTCAACAATCTGATTGGTCTTTATCAATGTGGCTTCAGACCAGGAAAGTCAACTATCGATCAAATTTTCACTTTGCGGCAGATCCTGGAAAAAACCTATGAACTCCACATCGATACCCACCACCTTTTCATCGATTTTAAGGCCGCGTATGACAGCATCTAAAGAGACGAACTTTATAAAGCTATGTCTAGTTTTGGCATCCCTGCCAAGCTCATTCGCTTGTGCAAAATGACGATGGAGAACTCACGCCCCCAGAAGGACTTTTTTTCCCTAAAGTCTGTTCAACTTCTCGCGCACGCCGATGATATTGATATAATGGGAAGAACACAGCGTGATGTCAATGGCGCCTTTGTGAGAATTGAAACAGAAGCGGCAAAAATGGCCTTAGCGGTAAATGAGGGAAAAACGAAGTGTAGGTATGCTGTCTTCGGGGAAGGACACCCAACACCGACGGCTCGGACAGAACGTCACAATAGACGGATACAACTTCGAGGTAGAGGAGTTTGTCTACCTAGGCTCCGCTATTAGCACGGGCAATAACACCAGCGCCGAGATCAGACGAAGAATAATTCTTGCTAATCGGTTTCTTTGGGCTAAGAAAGCAATTGAGTGGAAAAGCCTTATCTCGAGCAACTAAGGTAACAGCCCTATTCTGGAGTTGTGATGGTAACAGATCATAATATTTTTATGAGGTTGTCACAATTTTGTATTCTGCGAAAAACCTCATAAGAAACCTCACAGGAAATCCACCACAGGAAGGTAAGTTAATTTTTGTGACTGCCAGCTGCTTTGTCAAAACAAATCAAACAAAAAGAAGTTTTATGCAAAAAAAAATAAACACAATCATAAGAATGAAATCTATATCTATCCAAGTCCACAACTGACTGTAGCGCCACCTTAAGTGCGTAAGTAAGTAAGCAAATAGTCTGATTCCAAGCGGAAGCTCTAGTTCAAATATGCCAAATATTTGACGAGGCCAAAGCCGAAGCGTGTTTGTGATTCAGCCTTAAGCGTGTTTGTTTTTCAGCCGTTAAATAAAAAAAGAGGATGGCGCTACAGCTATTGAAGAACTAAGGCCTAAGTGGCTTACTCTTATCAACAATTTTCTGAGTGCGTGTGAAGAATTGAGGGGACCTATAAATTTAACGCCGATTCCGAACGGCAAAGTTGAGAAGCACTTTTTCATAACAGATTGATACTCTTGAAAGTCTTGTCGGTTCTTCGCATAAATTAACTTCTTAGGCCGTGTGCGAATTGGATGAATTGTGTTTAAAAAATAAAAATGGATGAATTTTTAACCACTACTGTCATTTTTTAACCTTCTCAGCAGCTAGTCAAATAATGCGAAGTGTCAAAATTTAACCAAACGTCAAGTTTTAACCCATTTTTAACTGAATTCGCACACGGCCTTAAATTCAAATTTTAATAAATTTGAGAAACCAAATTTATTAGTCGCGAAAAGAATGTTGATACGAACTGACAAGCTCAATTCGCGTCCCACAACATCCACACTCCCAACGAACAAAATTTCACGCACGTATAACCTCAAAAATTATTCTTGCTTTGTGTTTTGTGAATTCCCATTATAAAAGAAATGTCAAAATCGACGAATTTTCGGTCTTTCGTTGGTCGCTGTTCGTGCTCATTTGAATAGTGCTTAAGAGCTGAACAGAATGGTCCCCGAAGACGAAAATAACAACTGATACTTGTATTGAACTTTTTTTCAATTTTGTCGCTCGAAAAGCTTTACATTTCTAAAAAAAAAAAAAAAAAACAGCTGTTTATCACAATGGACCCTTGAGGTCTGAGTGAGTCAACATTTAGACATCGTCGCCGAGCGACTTGCGACACATTCTGTTCAGGCCTTAAGCCAATTCCACTGAACCGTGCAAACAAACAGACCTTATTGCTTAAGCTGGGAAACTAATCAAACAAACCCAGAATCTGACATTTAAACAATTCAAGAAATTCGTAGTGTTGATTGTGGTTTTCTCATTTTGGTGTTATATTTTTGTCAAGTTTCGCTGATTTTACGATTTATTTAATTAAAAAAAAAACCATAATTACTTAAACATGACTGATGGTTCGTTTAATTTAAATTCCTTTGATAAATCTACATATGCACATTTTTCCTCTGATAACTCCAAACAGATGAAGTTATTAAACGGCGTTTGTTAATCGACGGCGATGGCACTGGCGACGACCGGAGACTGAACATCCTCCTCAAGACCTTTATCAAATGGTGCTCCACGAAAAATGATACCCCCGAAAATAAGTAAGCGTCCTAAATAATTTATAAAATAGAGAAATAAAGTGTTTTTTCCTCCCCACAGCCAAATAATTTACGATCGTCTTCACGCACAATTGGCCCAATGCACTTTTGCCGCAATCAAATCCCAAACGATCGAAAAAATGATCCAACAAGAACTTAAAAACTACGAAATTCTATCGAATAGCATTGAGGCTAGCATTGAAATGGCCAACAAAGAAATCGAAACGAACAAATCCGAATTGGTGCTGGCCAAGAATATTCGCAAGAATCGCATGGAGTATGACGTCTTAGCCAGAGTCATCCAAACTGAACCAGATCGCGAGGAGACTTCAAAGCAACTTGAAACACTCAAGAACGAGCTGAAGAATCTCGAAGAAGAGGAAATTCGTCTCAATCGGAAACTTGACTATAGGAAAAAGAATTTCCATTTGCTGATGCATTCGATTAAGGAATTGCAATCGAAGTTGGACGATAGTTCCAGCGATGACGAGGAATACGAGGAAGAGAGTATTGAACGAATGTCTGAAGATGAAGACAATTTCTGGGACGAGATCAAGAGCAATGATGTGGATATGACTACTAGCATCGAACCTAGCGCCGGTGCCGGCTCATCCGGAAACCTCACCTTTGTGAAATCTCTTGACAACGGAGTCACCAAAGAAGGACCCGCCGAGCCGCCAGCCGATGTCATAATTGTCGAGACAGAATAAACGTCAAAATATAATTTATGGAATTTTTTTTATTTTTAATCGAATCCGAACAAAATTCGATCTTTTTTTATTTCGTCTTCGAGTTCCGTTGTCTCTTTTTGCTGTTCCTGGACCACTTTGTTTTTCTGCTTCAGTTTCTTGGCTCTCTTAGTTCTCTTTGTTGCGTTTCTTCTTTGTTTTTGTTTCTTCTGTTTGGCCTCGATGTGGTCAGTTTTCATTTTGGCTTTTTTCTGAATAAATTTCCTGTCGTCGATGATTCTTCGGGTTCGCTTGGCCTTGGTCAATCCGGTCGGAAATGAGCATGGCAGGATGTTGTGGTAACTGTGCATCTCTGTGCAGAGTGTTTCGTCGATTGGCGTCAGCTGGCGCAGAGTCATAAAAGCCAAATCACTTGGAGACTCGCGAAGCAAGTTGTGCAGACTCACGCTCGATTTGCTGGTGGATTCCAGTGTCTCGGAGTAGAGCATGAGTTTGTCTTGGAAACGGGGATTAAAGCGCAACAGATACCGCCCCGGTCCGATGTTGCTGAGGAGGCCTAGAAAGTCACCCAAGGCACCGAGCAGGCGGCCAGTTTTAACCTTATAGCGTCTTTCTAGTTCGTTTTCGATCTGTTCTATATCGAGATTTTCGTGCAGTACTGTCTTGAAGGTACCGGCGTTGATGCGATGTCGACTGAGAAGCGACTGTGAAGACTCGAAGAACTTCAGTTGGAACCACTCCCTGAGGAGACTAACTTTGGTCATGATTTCGCATCCGAATTGGGGCTTGAATTCGAGTTTGACGCTGTGAAGCATTCTTTGGTTGCTGCTGGTTCGGGAAATGATTTCTATTTGCTTGGAATCATTCTCAAGGTTGAGTTTCCACTTGATGTAGCTCGTCGCTACCGGGGGAAGTGGTTGTGAAGTCGTTTGCCGGCTCAGAAACTCATCAAACTCGTGGAGTTGGTAGGTTCCTTTAAAGTCGGTAGCTTGGATCTCTGAGGGTGAGTCTTCTGTTTTCGATTTCAGAAATACTTCAGTGCAAAAGCTTGTCACAAGTTCGGCTGTATGCGGACCAGTGTTCCTCGACGGCAATAGATCGTTTATAAGAATGACATTCTCACCATCCAGCCCTTCAATGACTTCAACCAGGGCATCGGAAGGAATATCAATATACTCTCCAGCGCTCATCAGAAACACGAGGCTGTCAAGAGAAATGTGGAACTGCTCAGATTGCTCAAACGTTTGTTCGTCTTGGTCAACTGATGATCGTCTCAAAGCGAGATCAAAGAAAGCCTCGAGCTTTGGTTTTATAACTGAGAAATCTACTCCTCGGTCAATTGGAGCACGCACAACATTCGATCGAT
This sequence comes from Sphaerophoria taeniata, assembly GCA_943590905.1. NCBI lineage: Eukaryota > Metazoa > Arthropoda > Insecta > Diptera > Syrphidae > Sphaerophoria > Sphaerophoria taeniata. Next base: position 271,559,314 of record OX016540.1, read on the forward strand.
GGTCTTCATTGAGAAATTCAACATCCGAAATGGAACCAAGTTTGTCTAAATTTCCACACTTTTGTGGGATCGGGAAGCCGGTGTGGATCTGGAATATTCCGTCTGTATACCTTCCCATCAGATGTTTCACTTCCTGGTCATAGAACTTTCCATATAGACCCAGCAACATCAAATTTGGGGCGTAGATCTTTTCATAGCTGGCATTGTTGAAGTGGCGCAGAAACTCCATGAACGCAGCTTGTTCTTTTTGGCGGCGTCCAAAGGTGTTATCGAAGCATGCTATTTGATGTGGAAAAACCTCCTGTTGGGCTTTGATTGATTGCAGAAATGACAGGCATAGGATGTGTTCTGCACGAGTCAGTGCTGATCGATTGGGACACCTGAATATTTCTGGATGACGGTGTATGGTGTGATCGTAAAACGATTCGATTATGGGTTGTTTGTTGCGTGGATCGAGAGTTTGTTGTGGGAGATATGACTCTTTATCGTTGAATTTCTCTTGGGCGAAAATGGGATCGATGTCGTTTAGCGCGCAAAAGAGTACATCACATGGATTGTCAGCGAACGACTGGTCGAAATAGGAGAGTGGTGGATGTGGGACAGAATTCCTAGCTGTGGTGTTCATGGTTTTTCATGTTTTACTTTGAATATTTTACAAAAGAAATTAAAGTTTCGAGTTCGCTTGGTTGGATTTGTTTTTTTGTCTTGGGCTAGAACGATGGTTGACATTTCTTTTGAAAAAATGACATTTAAATGACAAGTACCGAACGAGTATCGAATTTAGCTCTGTTCGATTCTAGTTTATAGGTATGTTCAGCGACACTGTTCTGCACACTTTGGCACAGTTTGGAACAGAAAAGTACAGCTTTTTGGTGTTCATTAGGTCCGTTCTTTTACTTTTTGGGCAGTTTGTGTAAAAACTGATCATCCCCCCTCCCATAGAGAACCTATATATCTAGAGTCGCAACTCGTTCTCTTTTTTAAAAAATCACTGTCCAAAAATTTTGTGGTGAGTACTCTCATTTTTCGTGTCCGTGAATCTGTGAAAGAGGTGAAAAAAGTCAATATGGCGGCTTCTGTGCCCAGTTTTTTTGTTGTGAAAAGTGACAGATACAAATAAAAAAAAAAATCCAGTAGGCTAGAGTAGAATATTTAATTTACATACATGGGAAAAATGAAAAGTTTTTCTCAAATTCTTTTAATTATATTAATTAAAATACTATTTGTGCTGAAGTTCTCGGCTGTGATGTATTCATCAAAAGCCATGCAGACATTGATTTCTCCAAAGTTGAAGTCAAATTGTGAATCAAATGAATTCACTTGTTTCTGGATTTTATGTGATTGGACGAGTGGAAAGCAATGGACAAACCTTCTCGGACATTGGAGTCGCCTTTTTCAAGACCAAAGAAGTAAGTTGTTTCTTTAACTTGTTTCGAAATGAGCTGAATCAAACGTTGTTGTTTTTTCTAGAATTCTTTCTCGTCGATGTGTCAAAACGAAGCGCATCCGATACCTCTAGGCAAAAGCTGATCCCAATTCACAGATTCATCCATTTGTCACACTCAAGTTGGGAAAGAATGGCGAATATCTGTTTAAGGGTGTAGCTCCTGGAAAATATGTATGTTTTCAAGACAGTTTTTGAGAACAAACCACATCAACCCAGACCAACTGGAAATCGAGGTGTTCAAAAGGTATTTCCAAAGCTAAAATCAAATTAAAGTCAAACTGTGGCTACCACATCAACTGATGGGCGCTACCCTCTCGAAAACGTCAAGGCCGGTGCATTCTCACTTCAAGTTGAGTCTGAAAATCTGAAATCATAGCAATGGAAATATAATTCAGTACGAAGTCGAGGAAGTGGTTGAACCGGTTGATAAATTCAAAGGTAAGCGTTTGTGTTTTGATTTATGGATTGATGTCAATCTCTATTATTTATGTTCTAGGACGTCGGAATCGCTCCAAAAGAACAAATCTTCAAAGGAAAATCATCACCCACACAACAACAACAGTCACTCAAACTCAAATTATTTGCACCACAACGAGAACAATCATCATAACAACCACCACAACAACAGCAACAACAACAACTCGAACACAAATCACGGCCACGGCGGCGGGCGGCGCTTAGGACTCCAATTCCGATGCGTCGAGTATATCCTCATCAACATCGGTGGCCTCGTCAACATCCACAATTGCCAATCTAGCATCGCAAGTTGTTTCAAAAATATGCGAAAGCTGCCTTAGAGGCCGATGTTAAAAAATATAGCTCCGAAATTAGTCACATTAAACAAATCGAAAATGAATTGCGACAAAAATTGGAACAAAATCTAACTGCAAAGAGCTGTTTGCAGGCCAAACAGAAGGAATGTGATGATTTAGAGAAGAGAATACAAGAGCAAACTAGCTTGCGCCAGCATGACATGCTAACACTGCAAAATAACGAACGATGTTTGACGGAGGAACGTCGTCGAAAGAAATCAATTGAAGCACAATTGAATAACGAAAAAAAGCCCGCAAAATAGCCGAGGATAAAGCGAGTCGACCGGAATGCAATGATTCTTGCAAGCAAAGCAATCGATGGTGAATTGAAGCAGTTGCGATATGATTTGAAATAGGCTGAAGAATCAAAGGAGATTGCCCAGCAACAGGGAAGGAAATTCAAACAGGAGGTTAGATCAAAGGCTGAAATTTGACTTATTTTTGGGTTTTAATTTGGTTCTCTTTTGTCTGTGTATGGTTTTTCTTGAAGCTACGAATGTTTGAAGCCTAAACTCGAAACCGTGATACTCAGCCGGGCACTGAAATGTTAATGTCTGCATTGGCAGCATTGCAGGATAAGAACTGCACACCCGTGAAGAATTAATCGGCCGAAACGAAAGTTTCTCGGCCATGGGCGAGGCTAAGCAACAGCTCGAAATTAAAGAGAGTAAGTTCCATCATTTTTTTTGTAACTCGCTAACATACTTCTTTGGAAAGGTCTCTATCGTTCGAAAAAGGACGAAGTACACGATTTGAAAGCTAAAATTGCTCAGCTTCTTGCTGGTGTTAAGTCAAGTTGGCAAACATTGCAGTAACACTGGAAGTTGGCTGCATGAACGATACTCCTCCGTTGCAGGGTCCTTCCAAACCGATCATGGTCCTTGGATATTTTGCCTAGGATATTGCCCATCACCCACTAAAGCTCCAAAATTTTAAAATTTTGTTAAAATACATTTCCATTTTTGATCTATTTTTGCAGAAACCTAGAATGTTGATGCTGCAATATAGTAAACATGGAGAGTGTATACTCAAAGAAATCAAAGCTGCTTTCCGAGGTGAACACCCGGCTGACCTTCTAATTGTTTGGGAAAGCAAAGTAACACTCCATGCCCACATATTGGTTCTTGCAGCAGCCAGTCCTTTAATAAGGTAAAATCCCCAATCCCATTGAACACATTTTTAATATTTTATTCCTCCTTAAAAAAAAAATTCTTCCGACAGGATGCTCCTTGAGGAAACACAATTCCTGACTGAACTCATCGCGAGAGCATCTGAGTAATGAGTGTCGTCGGGTTCGGGACGAACCGCTTTACGACAAGGCAACAACACAAACGGAAATATCTGAAAATCGAAATTTGAACATTATAGGCGGACCCTGTCAATCTATCACTTGGAACCCGAAACATGGACGAAGAATCCGACTCAGATACACAGCCTGACAGCCAACGATGACAAAATAAATCTCTTAAGCAAAGGACCAGACAAGAAAAAAGGACTATAACTTCAATTCACACTTTATTCAATGCATGTTTGCTTAAATGACGATTAATTCATCTACTTCAACTAAAATAAATAAACTTAATAAATAAATAAATAATTTGGTATTACAATATAAAAGCTGAAACTTTGGATTAAATTTCCATTAAGCAAATGAATCGACAATGACATCCATCGTTGGTGATACCCGACTTGTTGACTTCTTCGAGACGGCCAGCGATCACTTTGTCAAATACCTCTTGCTCGCCCTCTATGGACCAAGTGTAATGCATTGTCTTGGCCTTTGTATGGTTCGGATTGAGTTACAGATCACGTTCAAAGCGCAAAATAGCCTTCCCCAGATTGTAACTGTAGTACAGGCACAATTCACGAACATAAATAGCAATATCTACTGTCTCATCTGTCAATCTGTGCCACCAAGATATGCCAAACATTTGGCCTACATCAGTTTGTATTTAAGGCAGGCTGGAGCGATTGTCAGCATTATTAACCAAACAAATGTGTGATCGATTTTTGTATTGTGTTTGAACGGTTTTTTCGATTTGTCGCAGCTGCGCTCACGATTGTCGTTCGATATTGATTACAACTGTCCGGTGCCGATGATTCCGGTGGATCGATTCGAATGGATGTGCCCGCATCGACCATGGCATTGTGAAAGTTGCAGAGCATCATTTGGCATGCAGCACAACTGCCTTAGTAGGCGGCCGAATCGGAGCATAGTGAAATTGTATCCGATTATAGTTTTAGGGCAGCCTGGTAGTTTTGTGCTTTGTATTGCTCACTGCCCTCTTTCTCCACACACTCCATTGTCGTCACAACATCACCTGAAAGAGAAGTGATTCCTGTATACTGAATAAAACTTATAACTTATAAGACAAACGTTGGTCTTAGGACGGCAGTAGTAACTTACCCACAACTGTCCATCATCACTGGCTATCAAAACATTTTGATAGCTACTTCGTTGAGCCCATTGTATTTCTATTAAGTTTATTTATTTATTGGTTTATATACAATGGTGGAGCCGGTTCTCTTGAGAATTGAATAATTTTTCTTAAAATAAATTCTTTATTTTCAATTGTCACTTTTGACTTTTAATCGATTTTCCTGTCAAAAATACTCACCTCATCGTGGGCAAATTATGAATTACATTTAGGACATGTCCGCACTGTAAGGCTGTGTACAAACTCTGTCAACACATTTTAATGTTTGTTTTTAGTTATTTATCCGCAAATAATACTTAAATTTCATTTGAAAAGCTGCAAAATGTTATGTACTGCACTTTCTATTATTATATATTTGCTAAGAAATTGAATTTCATACAAATATTTTTTTTTTACATTTTTGAATTTAACTGAATCTTAATTTTGAATATTGAGCACAGGTTTTTAAATTTGGGCTCCGGCTTTTCACCTTTTTGAGCCCAGCCCAATGTCCATTAAAATGAGAATGTATTGGTTCGGCTTCCCATTTGAAATGCATTGAGAAGCCTACACATTCGCACTTTAATGGATATTTTATCAAATTTAATTATTTAGGTCGAAAGAGAGCAAAATGCCTTGAGTTGCGACTCTAGGTATACCTCCTCTGTGCCCACTCCTCGAATTTTGTGATTCACCCAAAAAGTAAACGAACGCTTCACACTAAAAATCTGCCGAATGCACAAAATAATGTCAAACGTCACCAAAATTGAATGTACTTCTTATGGTTTGACAAAACTTACACAAACTGCCACAAGAAATTTTTGTGGCTAAATTCGGCAGATAGGGGAAATATTTTTCTCCTTCAAAAGTGACAGATTTTAATTTAAGTGGCAGTAAACGAACAAAAAAGTGGGAGAATATGGCAGTTTTGGGCAGTTTTATGGGGTAAACGAACGGACCTATTGACACATTTGCTGTTCCAAACTGTTCTGCTTTTGTGTTCATTGAGTCTGTCTAGAACAGTTTGGAACAGTTTAGGACAGGATTTTCTGTTCCATCTTTTTAGGTAGAACCTTTGTATATGGATTTACCAGGTAATATCAAGAATGGTTTTCTGCTTGGTTTGACAGTTTTCTTGACAGTTTTTTACATTAGTTTGTAGTGTGTGTTCTCTGCTTGCTTGCTCGAAAACCATTCTTGATAGTACTAGGTAAATCCATACCATATACAAAGGGTAGAACACATTTTGTGTTCTAAACTGTTCCAAACTGTTCTGACATTTCTCATGCAGCTGTGCCGTACTGTGCTGTGCTGTGCTGTACTGTGCTGTCTTTTTTCTTGCTGAACAAAGCTTATGTATCGAACGAGTTCAATTTTCAGAAGATCAATTGCTCGCTGAAATTGTTGAAAGAATTTTGAAATTTTGGCCATCATTCACTTGAGTGCTTAACCAAAGGCTGAACTCTTTGACGCGTTCGATAGAAAAGTCTTTCCAAGAATAGTTGGTCCTGTTCGTAAAACGATATACTGGCAAAGGCAATATCAAGTCTATCACGAAGCGGGCTTTTGACAAAAAAAATTAATAAAAACTATGGGCACGAGAAGGACTCGAATCCACGACGTTCTGCTTAGCAGCCAATGCACCTTACCACTAAGTCACGGACACTACTACGCCAGCACAGTCCTTTGCAATACAATAAACAAAATTTGCGCTGGAAGGCGTTGGCCATTGGAAGAAGTTGTTTTACAGAAGATGCGGATCAGTTCACGGCTGTGGAGATGAAGGCAAAAACTTCATCGGCTAGCCCGACAATTGTGGCAATAAAATTTTGTACGTCGTCGCTTCAACTCCGTCGAATATGCTATGTCTCACACCTTTTTACCGCTTCTTGAACGGCCTATGAGAATACTCATCAGTAAACATATAATCCAACTTCGGTGGAACTACCACATGCTTGCAAATTTAGCATTTCACCAAAATTGATGCTTTGACTGGCTTAAGCGGAGATAGTCTGAATCACTGATCAGTTATAACAAGTTATATGGGTCTGCAGGGCTGGAAATAATAGATTCCACAGCCACCCTGACCCCTGACGTAGTGAATAGACGGTGACTGGCCTTCTATATAACCAATAATCAGTTTGCTTAAGAAAGACCGTTAAGAATAATTTATTTGTACATTTAAGAACTTCAATATATGAAAATGACCTCAGCTTAAAGATAGTTTATCGAACTCAACCGTCGTCACCATTTCACCTTCTTCATATTTCGGAGCGTCTTTTGGTGTCCAAAACTCAGAGTCCTTCTCGGGCAAAGAATTCATCGGAAAAACATGAACCGACAAGTCATTGAAGATATTATGAACCTCATAACAATCTTCCAATGGGGTTTCCTTAACAAACGACTGTATATCCATAATATATCCAGAATCCTTCCGCAGCACCGAATCTGGTGCATTGCTCGTCAAACTCTCGAAACTATTGTTGATCAAAACAACTCTATTCAACAAATCTGGCATCCAATTCTTCCAAAGGAGATTGTTTGTGAGTGAGTTTGGACAATGTGGCAAATAGAACAGAGTAACAACATCCGAGGTATATTTAGCTTCACAATTTTCCGTCACAAGAGTACATTCCAATTGTTTGAGCACTTCTTTCTCGGCATCATGAAATACTGGATCAAAGTAGAGAGCATCTTTGATGTGTAGACTCTTTTGCAATTCCAAAATAAACCCAAATTGGTGAAGGGCTTGAATGCTTCTTGTGAATGGACCGATGCCAAGACAAATGAGCTTGGTAATTCTGTTGTTGGCGATGTCTGACAGACTCTCAAGTATTGTTGTCAGGGAAAGTTGAAAGTAGTCACTGAATTCTATTTGGTCACGGACGCGTTGAAGTCGTCTGAATTTGGAAGACAAATTGTTGTATTTACAAACAGTTGAGTAACATGATAATACAAACTTGAGAAACTTTGGAACATCAACTTCGGGTAAAACATTATCGGAAGACTTTCGGTAAATTGGTTGTTTTTTATTAATACTTTTTCTGGCTAACCATTTCTTTCGAGTAACAACACAAAATTCTTGATCTGTCATTTTTGATTTTGTTTGTTTGTTTCCCTTTCGTGGACCTGTCAAATTACTTGACGTTTCTATCTAGAGATGTGCAGTACAATCGATATTATATGGTTTCCGATTCCGATGGAACCGGAACTTTGATTGCGTTTTGTTGTTGCGGAAATGGTTAATTCGATGAACAAAAAATTGAAAAAGAGAAAAAAATAAATATTTCTAATACACGAAATGCATTTTGATTTGGACTCCCACACAAAACTGTCGAATTAAAAATAAAAATAAATAGAGTGGCGAAACAGCTCTAGAAGACCCAAGGTCAAGAACTAGTATTATCAAGACGGCTCGGACAGAAAGGCACAATAGACGCATACAACTTCGAGGTAGTGGAGGAGTTTGTCTACCTAGGATCCGCTTATAATTCGGGCATTGAAACCAGCGAGCGCCGAGATCAGACGAAGTATAATTCTTGCTATCACTGTTTCTTTGGTCCAAGAAAGCAATTGATTGGAAAAACCCTTTCTCGATCAACAAAGATAAGACTTTATAACAACCTCATCATCCTAGTTCTGCTGGTATGGTGCAGAAGCATAGACCTTGACAAATTCGGGGATGAATGTGCTTTAGGTTGTTTCGAGAGGAAAGTTCTTCGGGTCATCTTCGGCCCCGTTTACATTGATGGGGAATGGAGAAAAATAAAAAACAATGGACCTAGCCAGAAAGGTCAACATCCAGAGATTCAGATATGGCTAGGTTATTTAGAGCGCATAGACACCAATGCTCCGACCCGGAAAGTCTTCGCCACTATTCTCGAGAGACGTAGAAGTAGCTAGGGATGGGGACTGAGCTGGCTGGCGGAGACTCTTGGTTGCGGCCCAAGTCCACAACTTACTGTAGTGCCACCTTAAGTAAGTGAGAAAGTATTATCAAGATTGGTGCTTTCAAATTACTCTGCTGCATCAGAATAACAGAGGTGGGCAGGTAACGGGTGTTTTTTTCGAGGTAAAGAACTTTAAGTTGGCATTAATTTTCAAGACGGCGACCGATTTAACAGCTATCAAGTGATTTATTCTCAGTTTGGTTTGGCAACTCATCATGAAAAGACTCACGCCTGAACAACGCTTGCAAATTGTGCAATTTTATTTCGAAAATAATGGTTCTGTGCGGAATACGTGTCGCGCACTACGTCTATCCAAAGAGACGCTGCCGTACGGTGCGTACAAAAGAAGCTATTGCTACTGTAGAGCGTAGCATTGAGGAAGACCCGAATGAGTCCATCCGCCATCGAGCACAGGAATTGGATCTGTGTCCATCCACTTTATGGAAGGTTTTGCGGAAAGATCTTGGTTCGCGTGCTTAAAAAATCCAACTCGTACAAGAATTGAAGCCAAGCGATCATCAAGCAAGGCGTAGATTCGACGAATGGGCCCAAAACCAAATAGTTCCCGATTTTCATAAGCAAATTTTGTTAAGCGATGAAGCGCACTTCTGGTTGAATGGCTACGTCAACAAACAAAACTGCTGCATTTGGAGCGAAGTGCGAAGCTAATCCTCAAGTGTATGTCGAAATACCGTTACATCCAGAAAAACTGACTGTTTGGTGCGCTTTATTGGCTGGTGGAATCATTGGTCTGTACTTCTTCAAAAACGATGATGGCCACAACGTTACAGTCAATGGTGATCGGTAGGTATAGAGCCATGATTACTAACTTTTTCATTCCTGAATTGAACAATTATGATGTCGAGGAGCTGTGGTTCCAACAAGATGGCGCAACATGTCACACAGCTCGTGCCACAATCGATATATTGAAAGACACGTTTGGTGACCGACTAATTTCACGTTTTGGACCTGTGAATTGGCCTCCAAGATCTTGTGATTTAACACCGCTAGCCTTTTTCTGTGGGGTTATATAAAGTCGTTGGTCTATGCGGATAAGCCACAAACGCTTGACCATTTGGAAGACAACATACGCCGTGTTATTGCCGATATACAGCCATACAAATGTTGGAAAAAGTCATCGAAATTTGGACGTCCAGATTGGACTACATCCGAGACAGCCGTGGCAGTCATATGCCAGAAATTGTATTTAAAATGTAATGCCACAAAATTATCTTTCGAATAAATTAAAAATCATGTCCATCGAATATTCCCTTTACAAGGGCTTAATCTTATTAAAAATTCTCTGAGTGCTTCAGTTCTTCGCAAGAGGCAGTTCCCGTGAAATATGAAATACAAATTTGTGGACAAAAGTAGGATTCGATCCGATCCGTTCTGGGTAACAGCCATCGCACATACCCAATTAGCCATGGGCTCTTGCAAAAAATGTCGGAATACGATCTGCAAGAAACTTGACTTGTATGCCTCCTGCTTGGCTACATGGGTCTGCCTACATTCTTCATCAAACCAGGGGTTATGTTTTGGTGGCTGTGTGAAAACCAGCGGAGGCGACAGCTCTAACGGCTTTCTGGCAATGTTGCCACTCTTCTTCGAGGTTACTTAACACTCGATCAGAGAAGGATCTGGTGATCTCTTGCGATTGTAGCCGTCCGACGTCGAATTGTCTTGCAGCATTTCCTAATTGTTTTGGCCGTTGTCGGGATATTCGTAGCACTACCTTGGCTACGACGAGGTAATGGTCCGAGTCGATGTTGGCTCCTCGGAAAGTTCGAACATCTAGAATGTTAGACAATAGTGCCTTTTTTCAGTCGATCTTTGACTTCGGTGAGGAACAGTCCATATATCAGAGCGAGACGACTTTTAAAAGCTATATTTTCAAGTGTTATTGCTAAAGTAGAAAGTTTGCTACAAGTTTTACCAAGTAGCCAGTAGCCTGGTGGTAAAGCGTCGGCGTTGGAAACTTGGGGTCGTGGGATCGAAACCTGGTCGGAACATAAAAGATTTTTTATTTCCGCGAATGTTTCGATTTCACCAAATGGTGAAAGAGAAAGCGGCGGCGGCGGCGGCGGCATCGAGAGATGCCAATGCCAGCAAACAAAAATCGGATGATGAGGCAGCGGTACAAAGCACCGCAAGCGAGGGAGCAACCAAGAGGAGGCGGAGCAACAAACCTTCGCCGAATTTGGATAATAAAAGGCCAGCTACCATCCCAGCCCAGCTGCAAACTGGGGTGGTTGACACGAATGCAGCAAAAACAAATGCTACAAATAATAAAAATATGCAACGGCAGATGATAGCGGACTCGTCATCTGAAGAAGAAGAGGTGCATTACATGTCCGAAGAAGGAGAAGGTCTGTATGTCCGGGGGCAGCAACAGGTTAGCTGGCCTGTCGTCTGACCTCTCGGACGAAGAAGTGATAGAAGCACTCCAAACGAAACAAGCCAAAATCAGTGAGTGTGAGAAACTGCTGATGAAGCTCAAGGAGGATTTGAAGCCCCTCATTAACATCCTCAAACAAAAACAGGAGGCGCGCCGGCAAACGGAGGCAGCCGATAAACTTAAATTACAGCAACAAAAACAACAGCAGCAAAAAAAACAACAAGGCCAACCGCAAGTTCAACCGAAACAACAGAATCCAAATTCGGCGGAGGTTTCAAACAAACAGCAACAACAACCACATCAGCAAAAACGCTCTACAGAACAAAATACAGGAGTGGAACAGCCAGAAGCAGGCCCTTATACAGAGGGCCCATCGACGACGTCAGCAGCAGCAAGGGAGCAGCAGCAACGACAACAGCAACACCAGAGACAGCCACAGCCTAAAAAGGATAAAAACGTGCCACCAATAAGGACCCACAAAATTGACCTGGACGACATAAAACAGGTATGTAAGTCGGCCACAAAGGGTAACTTTCAAATTAAAATAATAAACGATAAAGAGAAAAGGTTTTCGGTGCAATGCTTCACATTGCCCGAATATAAAATTGTTAAAGAGTGTCTAAAAGAGGCAACAGCTGAGTTCTTCAGCTTCACGCCTTGAAGCAAAAAATTAAGACGGTCCTCTTGAAGGGCATCAGTTCCTGCACGGAACCTGAGGCGCTCTTAGATGAGCTCCGTCAACAAGCGAGCAATGATCTCGATTTTATTGGGGTCAAGCCTTTCAGCACGGTAAAGTCCAGGCGAGGAGGTTATAGGTTGCCTATGTTCCTCGTTTCATTATCGCCCCAAAGTAAATTGGACAGTCTGAGGAGTATTACCGTCCTCGACTTCCAAGTTATCCGTTGGGAGAAATTAATGAGGCACGATGACATGCTGCAATGCATGCGCTGCCAAAGGTTCGGTCACGCTGCGGCCAACTGCGAAATGCAGCTGCGCTGTGTAAAATGCGCCGAAACCCACAATAGGGGTGAATGTAGGCTAGGAACGGAGCGGGTTGAAGACTTATCCCAGCTCAAGTGCGTTATCTGCGGGAACGAGGGGCACCCTGCGAACTATAGGGGCTGTCCTAAGGTCCAAGAAATAAAAGAAAAACAGGCTAGTCAGAAAGCCGAAGAAAGTCGGTCAGTACGACAAGCTCCAACAACAAGTTCACACGTTAGACCCGATGTTTCTTACGCCAACTCTGCGAAAGGAATGGGAAAGACGAGGCAGGTTCCACCAAAGGTTGCCCCACAGGCCCCCGCGCCTAAGGAACCGACGGTGCAGCCAGACATTGTAGCCTTGTTGGTTGCCATTCAAGGCCAATTAGCAGGACTGCAAATTCAGATAGAGGAGCAGGGCAAAAGGGTAGACGTGCTCTACTCTTTGCTGCCTGGCCGAACGCAATTTAGACCATAATGGGCGCGCTGCCGGAGACGCGCCTAAGGATCCTAGCTGTGAATGTAAATTCACTGATTAGGATTGAACGCCGAGCTAATTTGTTCCAGTTGTTGAAAGACCACAGTCCCGATGTGTTCATGGCTAGCGAAACCAAGCTAAACCAGAAACATAAACTGACAAATAACAATTACAATATCGTAAGAAGGGATCGACCCGGCTCTACTCAAGGAGGCGGTGTTGCAATCTTCATACGTAAGGGCATCAATTATAAAGTCATTTACAATAATGATTTGCGAAAGCTCAGAACGTTAGAAGTCTGCGTCGTATGCATCTCTCTCACTCAAGGGAAGCGGATGTATATGATTGCGACTTATGCGGCTGAAGCTCCGCAGGCTACTATCTTTATTTCAGAGCTCGAGATTCTTTTCAGAGTACTAAAACTGAGCTTGGAAGAAAACTACTTCATTATGGCTGGAGATTTGAACGCAAAACATGTAGATTGGGGAAATCAAACTAATAATCCAAGAGGTAATCATCTTTTTAATTTGATGAATCTTTGCAGTGTTGAATATGGTGGCGACCTGCTGGCTACTGAAAGACCATCGTTCCCAAGGAGCGGTTCCTTCCTGGACCTTTTGCTGTACGATACCAGACTGACAATAACGGACAAAGTGGGTAATCACCCTCGAAACTGCTTACAGACAGTCGAGTACGACAGTGACCACTGCGGACTCGCTGCTGTAATTCAGATTCCGAACGAGCGCGTGGAGTTGGATGAATACGTTCCAACGCATTCTTACAATTACAGTAAGATGCGCTGGCCTCGTTTTACCAACGCCCTTGCGAGAGAACTCCGTTCGAGTGACATAGCCCCACCAAGTAACAGAAACCTAACGAACAACGAAATCGACCAACATCTACAACAGATGGACGAAATTATAAAACGAACAATGGAACGGACAATACCGAAATACAAGGAACGCGACCAAAACAACGTCTACAGAAACGCGACTATAGACGCACTTCACAGACATAAAAGTGGACTACTGACAAGACTGAAAAACTTGTACAGACGCTTCACAGACCCACACGACCTGGAGATTAGGGCGCTGAAGTCGTCGATCAAAAACGTAAATCAGCTGATCAAAGAAAATTATAGACTATCTATCAATTTGTTTTGGGACAACAAAATTCGGGCCGTTAATTCTAGCGACCCGAGTATGTTTCCCAAAATCAATAAGATATTTAGAAAAAATAATCAGAACGACCTTCCGTGCCTGAAACTCCAGAGAACTATAGAGAACAGAGACGTACTCCTGACAGCGCAAATTGATCCTGAGGAAGCCGTCTTGGACGATGACTTCTTTGTGATTGAGGATCCGCAGGAGAAAGTGGAGACAGTTGGTGCTGCTTTCCAGCAAGTGTATAAGGTGAATGCTTGCACTCACCCGAACCACGACCTGGAGAACAGAGCTTTACTTCACCACTTCTACCTGAGGAATGATATTTCGCATTGGCGATCCGAGAACCGTGGTTTTACCCGGTTTGATGACGATTTCTTAGCAAACGCTATAATCGCCGAACGAACGGGCCCAAGTCCCTTGCTCATCACGAAGGTAGAACTCCAGCTCATCTTCAATTCAATAAAGAATAAGAAGTCAGCAGGTGTCGACGGTATATCCAACATTGTACTAAGACACTTACCGATTGAGGCCATCGACATTTATACCACATTGTTCAATAACGCGCTGAATAATGCATATTATCCAGTGCGTTGGAAGACAGCTGTGGTTCATCCTCTCCCGAAAAAGGGAAAGGACAACTCCAGGTTGTCCAGGTTAGAAGGTTTGTACCTAAAACTCACCAGACTAGGCATCAGTAAACCATTATTGTATATGCTTTATGATATGCTCAACGGTAGAAAGTTTGTTGTCAAAAGTGGCAATGTAACTTCTACCACAACATTTGATATTAGTAATGGTCTGCAACAGGGAGCAGTTAACTCGCCGATTCTTTTCAGTATTTACACCAGCGATCTGATAGGTAGCCTTTCCCAGGCAAGTGCGTATGCCGACGATCTAATTGCGTACAGAACTGCTCCAAAGGTCGAAGACATAAGAATTCTCCTACAAGGTGACTTCGAAAAGATTCAGCGATACTGCAATGACTGGAAACTGAAAATAAATGTCCAGAAATGCGAGACAATTCTGTTCCGGACTCCGTTGGCTAGAGCCTCGAGGGATACGCGCAAGAATTGACGCAAGATGGTCATCGTTGGGCCGCACGGACAACAATTAGCGAGCAAAAGTGAGGTGAAGTACCTCGGTATCTGGCTGGATCAGTATTTATATTTCGATAGACATATAAGTGCTGCTCTGGCCAGGGCCAGAGGAGCCTTCGCTTTGACGAAACGGCTGTTTCACAGCAGTCGGCTCGACCCCAGAGTGAAGGTAATTTGCTACATGGCCCTCATACGGCCGATGATCGCTTATGGTTGCCAGTGTGCACCATCTCAAATGGAGAAGATTCGGGTGTTCGAGAGGCAGTGTCTTCGGCGCTGTCTTGGTTTGTATCGCACACCGGAATCTTCTTATGTACATTACTATTCTAACGAGGTTCTGTACAACGAGGCTCGGATCAACAGAATTGACAATTTCGTGATAAAACTTGTTCGGGGTCACATTGCGAGAGCTATGACTTCGACGAATAATTTGATCTTTGGGGGGTTCTATCCGAACGACGAATATTTTGACAGTGCGCGCTTGAGCGGCTTCATTCCACCAGAAGCATTCCTCTATTTAGATAGATGCGGTCTGATACAGGACAGATTGGCGGTTCCGCTTATCTACCACGTCAGGCGAAGAACCGTGGATCGGCGGCTCCTTTACCATCGAGACGTTCTCGCACAGGACGGAGCAGAGCTCCTTCGGTTCAGTAGGGCTGTGTCCGAACGGGACCGAATCGATAGGGTGAAGCAGGAGCACCAGTTCTGGTGGCTTCAGTCAGCACTTGATAATGGGTAGTCGGGGTTTGGTTTTAAGCCTTGGCCGGCTAACATACCTGTTTTAGTCTAAGGGTTTTGGGTTTAGGTTTAAGTAGTGTAGGCATGGTGGCACATATAACGTTATGGAAAAAGCAAAAAGTATACAAAAAAAAAATTAAACACACAAAAAAGAGAGAAAATACAAACAAAAGATAAAAGAAAACAAAATCAATATATAAAAAAAAAAAAAAAGATAGAGATTTGCTGCTGTGGTTGTTCTAGTTTGTAAGTAGTGTTTAGGTAGATTAGGTAGTTTTAGTTAACTTTAAGTTTTATTTTTAAGGACCTAATTTTAAGTAGCATGTAAGAAAATGAAAATTGATAATGGCGTTAGTTTTTATTCAAATTTTCTAACAAAAACAAAATAAATTAATAAAAAACAATAATTAGCTCATAGGCCGAAAGGCATTATTTTTAAGTAAAACATGAAATGCTTAGAGTGTCCGGTTGGTGCCAGTAAGTTAATTATAAGATTTTAGATCATAAGCTAGTTTAAATTCTTTTGTCTAGTTTTAATTAGTAATAAGTTAAAATGAATAAAAAGAATGAAAAAAAAACAAGTGCCTTTCGTCGATGTGATCAATCTGGTTGACGGTTGATTGATCAGGAGATCTCCAATATCCATGTACCTTTATGGATGTTGAGATGTGGGAACCAGGTGCTTGCTATAACAACATTTCGCCACGCAGCAAAATCGATCAGCCTGAATCCGTTATCGGAAGTGGTGTCGTGCAGGCTGTGCTTTGCGACTGTTCCGCCAAACATGTCATCTTTTCCTAGCTTTGCGTTAAAATCGCCGAGGACAATTTTCATGTCATAGCATTGCTCATATGTTTTGTCGAGGAGCTCGTAGAATAGAATAGAATAAATTCTTTGGTGGCGTCCTTTTTCTTGATTCGAATCGTCGTGATGCGTTCGCTTACACATTTGAAGCTCAAGACTTTTTGCTTAAGTCTGCTTTCCACGACGAATCCGCATCCAAAGAGTCGCTGTTATTGCTCCCGGTAACAATCACCATAGTAGATGTCGCAGTTTTTCATCCTCCTTTTGGAAATCCTGGATTTCCTGGATAGCGGTAATGTCTGCTTTGTAGCAGTTGAGGGTCTCCGCTAATTGTTCGGCAGCACGCGGTCTATTAAGGGATCTAACATTCCACGTGCATATCCGAAATTCGTTGTCCTTTATACATTTGCTTGGGTCGTCCGTCATCAATGTATCCGTCCGTTTCCGAGGCCGGTTTTTGCTTCGTAACTTTTCCTTCTCTTATGTTTAATTTTCTAGTTGATTGAAAGAAAATTCCAGTTTTGCAGTAAGTAGATACCGATAATCCCAGTACTATAACCAATTTTCTGTGATCTTTGTTTTCTATTCGGAAAATGATAATGAATTTTATTTCAACTGACATGACATCGATTTGAACTCCCCAAAGATAAGATAATTGATTTGGGAACTACCAACAAACTCTCCGGGAGTTCTTAATCATTGTATTTTTTTTTAAACATCAAACATCGATAACAAACAAAAAATAATTTTAAACTCCATTATGTCCGTTAAAAACGAATATTTATTTCAATTCCCAATGTGGAGATAAGATTAACAACATCCCTTTTTCGATGAGTCAATACGGATATTGCCCTAGTAAGATACTAAAACAACCACTTAAGATAATTTAGACAATAATCTTCCTCTCGAAAAATACGGGTATCGTAAATTTCAATAAAACTTGAATACAACCATAAGGAACGAGTTCAGTTGTTTTTATCTTAAAAGAGAAAACATCCATCATTATTGCCTATACTCAAAGTATCTATTCGTCTTATCTAAACAAAACACAAATAAAACACAGAACAAAAACCAAACAAAAAAAGAAAACGATTCTATAGTCTCCTTCTAATTAACACAGCAAAACACAAATAAAGATCATTTTGTGCATTTACTCAATGCCCCGAAAAAATTATTCGATTTTCATGCCAGTGCAGTTTTTATTTCGAAAAAATAATTCAACTCAAATGTTTCGAGTATTAAACTTTATGCATTCTTGTTAGGTTGAAATTAAACCCAACGATAAACCACTCAAGTAAACTCCACTCCAAAATAGAGTGAGCCACTAGTTGCTGCAATGATATATGCTGCGATCTCGAACCGCGACCCCAACACCAAATCGCAATACTCCACAGTCCACAGTTGTTTCTGAGACACCGTCGTGTTATAACGTTTTCTTTTACGATAGTGTTGCGTTACGTTTTCTATAATCGAACAGTTGTGGATCGTATTTGAATGGATTACTTTTGTTCGTTATTTTTGAATAAATCATTGATCGTTCGTTAATGAAAAATACAATAAACAAACGGAAATTTCTTATAAAACAGAGAAACAAAGAAGAAACAGTTGGTTTTTAATATATTCCCACTTGTCTCCCCATTATTGTCAGATTGTCTCTCTGTCTCTTTTTGTCTCTCGGAGTATTGAGTATTTCGTGTTTTAAAAGTTGTTTTCTTGTCTTCTGTGAGTTAAGACTTGATGGCAAAGCACGAAGAAGAAGAAGGAGATCCATAACAGACTCCAACTCCAGCTAAGAAAAGTATTTCCCAATCGTTTAGTTTAGTAACGATCGACTTGTGAATGCCGCTATACGTTGTTGGCTCCGAAAAAGGTTTTAACCAAATCAAACGGAACTTATCTTAATTCCTGATTCGCGATCAATATCTGTCAAAACAAGGATACACACTTTACGAAATAAACTCAACGTGTTTTATTCGAGCACTTAAAAAAATCTTATAAGATTCGATACTATCGATCGTGTGAGTTATTCACCTAAGAAAGATTGCTCATTCGAGTTATTTTTAGTTTGTGAAATTTGTCTTTTTGAATTCTTGGAATACATCGTGTTTGTGTTGTTTCCATTTATAACACGCACTCTTTAACCAACCTGAGTCAAGAAGAGTCAATAATAAACTTTCCAATTACCTGATTGCAAATAAAGTGACACGATCAGTGCGTCGATCAGCGATCATCATTGAATCCGAGTGAAAGAAGTGTCATCGCGGTTTTTGGTGAAAATTTCTTCCGCTAAATTATTATTTGTTTGTTTATTATTTTTTATTTGTGTTCATCTTAAAAGATATTGTGAAAGAAAATATAAATCAAAAGGAGAATAAAAAATTGCAAAAGTTAACCTACTTTCTACACTACAACATATCTTGAATAAAGTGAAGAAGCGGAAAAAGTTGTTTACCGTTCGGTTTTATTTTTTTAGTACCTATTTGTTTTGAAGTGTAAAAGTGCAGTGAGAAACAATAATATTGACGAGATATTAAATACCTTTATTTATCTAGTAGTCTAGTTGTTTTAAACTAAAACGTTAGATTTCAAAAATAAAGCTGACGTTTAATATTGTGAAACGAATTTATAAAGGAGGATTATGTGCTTGTGACTTTTTTTTTCTGGTAGATACCTACATATACATATTTGCATAAAGACCTATTGTATTTGGTTAAGAAATATACAAGAGAAGAAAATTTAGAAAAGAAGCGGCTTATGTGTCAATTAAGAAAACCTGTTGTTTGATGATTGGAGTGCATTAGAACATTTTGGAGATTTGGAAAGAAAAACTAGAGGTGAGTGACCCTGTTGTCCGTTATTTGTATAATCGTCTTGGACTTTTAAGCTGAGACATTTGAAAAGTGTAGGTAGAAGGAGCTTACAAATATTTAAAGTGTTTATTCCTATTTTATTTGAAAGACTTTAAGATTCAAGAGATATCTTTTTGGTGGGCTTAGGTAAACAGCTTTTAAAAATCTTTTTGTCATCTTTTTTGTGGGTCTGCAAATTATGTTTTTAACATCCCTCTCTTTATTACCGACTTTTAAAATTCGGTTTAAAGTTTAAACTCGATTTCGAGTGTTTTACATTTGTAATGGTGTGTGGCTTTTGTTTAATTATTATTTGACATTATAGCCCAGGAGCCCCCATGCAAGGAATTCCCGTCATCGCGCCCACTAAAATTTTTAATGAGGAATAAAAGGTAAAGCCAAGACGAATAATATTCGCTTGGTCGGCGTGAATTGCCTTAGCCGGAAAGGCCGTGCATACCTGTTGCAATGTGGTGAAATACTCCATCATTACGGATTCTATTTTTGTTTCTTTCATTGCACGCGTCCTAGTGTTAGATGTATAAATACCTTGGTTTGCTTGCTTTCAAGCTGCCGAAAGTATTGCGCAAACCAATTTTTTATAAACGAAACTACTGTAGTTTGTAATAAAAACACAGTACTTTAGGTCATAATAAAACCTGGCAGCTTGAAAGCAGGCAAACCAATTTATTTCTACATTTAACATAAGGACGCGTGTAACGAAAGAAACAGAAATAGAATCCGTGAAGATGGAGGCATTTCAACGTCATTCACCAAATTGCAACAGGTATGCATAGCCTTTCCGGCTAACTAAATTCACGCCGACCAAGCGAATCTTATTCGTCTTGGCCTTATCTTTTATTCCTCATTGAAAATTTTAGTGGGCGCGATGACGGGAATTTCTTGTATGGGGGCTCCCCGCCTATGAGGACATTTCAACTTCAAAAAATTTGACTGATATCCAAATGTTCCCTTTTCTGAAAAAATATAATGTTGTGTAACATAATGTATGTGAAATACTGGTCTCTTGGCAACAACTAGAGTTCAGATGTTTTTTTTTTACGTCTTTTCAGCCCGTTTCGTTTCTTTCAAGATGTCGGCAAAAAACCCAAATAACTTATTAAAAAATGTTTGCAGACTTTCATTCGTTTTTGACGTCTAGAACTCTTTCTTCTGTACTATAAATAGGTCTGTTCTATTACTCCTTAAAACTGCCAAAAACTCCCAAATTCTCCCACTTTTCTGTTTTTTTACTCCCGATTTTTGTAAGTTCTGTCACTTTTGAATTAGAAAAATATTTCCCCTATCTCCCGATTTTAGCCACAAAAATTTCTTGTGGCAGTTTTTGCAAGTTCCGTCAAACCATAAGAAGTACATTGAATTTTGTTGACGTTTGATGTAATTTTGTGCATTTGGCAGAATTTTGATGTCAATGGTTCTTTTACTTTTTGGGAGAATCACAAAATTTTATCCACACTCCTCGATTTTTGACAGTTTTGACAAAAACTGCCGAAAAAGTAAAAGAACGGACTTTATAATTAGGTCTGTTCTATTACTCCCTAAAACTGCCAAAAACTCCGACTTTTCTGTTCTATTACTCCCGATTTTTGTATGTTGACACTTTTGAAGGAGAAAAATATTTCCCCTATTACCCGATTTTAGCCGCAAAAATTTCTTGTTGGAGTTCTGTCAAACCATAAGAAGTCATTGAATTTTGTTGACGTTTGATATAAGGATTGTTCAACACAATTCAAATGGTGTTCAATTGTCAATCTGGAAGCTAAAATAATGTCGTTTTCCATTGGTAGTTTTTTGACGTTACCTTTTCTGCCTCCAATAGGTTAGGTTAGGTTAAGCTGGCTGACAGTTGGTGTTGCTACCGTCACACTAAGATCAATGTAGATCCATTATGGTACCCAGAAGTATTGTAACTTCCTGAAAAATATGAATCATGTGGTTCGTTTAGCCATTTAGAGGTCTTATACGTGTTATGTAATTGCAGACTGTTACAAGTAAACAACAATAGGTCTTCTTCAAGCAAAATAAAATCAATCGTCCATGAGGAAGCCTTAAAATAACACTATGACAGCTAATGCTTCCGAATTTCAGAAATTTGGACCTTATACAAGATAAATTGCTACTTGGGAGAGTCTAAATGAACTGGCAAGGTTGAGGCTTTCAGAGTAGAAACCTGCACCTACTCCAGTATTCATTTCAGTGCCATCGATGTAGATGGTAATGGTCGAGTCGATACTGTAGGGCACACTATTTTCCCAAATATAGTCTATTGGGGAGGCTAGTACTAAAAAGATTTGTTGCAATGTAAGAAAGGGGTCATATAATCTGTACAGATATTGTTATCTACGTATTTCGTAAGAATAGCTGCGTGTCCCATCTGGCTAGTTTTCCAGATGTTGGTTTGATTGAGCCTGAGGGCGCTATTTGCTGCTGATTCTTGGACAAATAGATCTATGGGAGGGAGATTGAGGATCGTTTCTAAACCCGCAGTTGGGGTAGTTCTCATCACACCACTAGTACTGATGCATGCCATTCTTTGTGCTTTGGTAAGGGTTTTTAAATTCGTGGATTTCTCCAGAGCTTTCCACCAAACCAAACTGCCATAGGTTAGAATTGGTCTGACTTTGGCAGTGTACTCCACATGACTATTTTGGGGTTTGGTCCCCAATTTCTACCCAGAATCTTGTTGCATGAGTAGATTGCGATCATGGCTTTCTTATATCTTTCTCGGATATTTGGACTCCAGTTATGTTTTTTCTCCAATATAATTTCGAGGTATCTCGCTCTGACGGAAGTTTTTAGTGTGGTGTTATCAATTTTTGGTATTTCAAACGGAGGTAATTTCCATCTGTTTGTAAAAAGAACCAGTTCTGTTTTAGGAGGACTGTTTGCTTACAATACCTACACGTACCAATTCCAAAAATGACAGTCTCAATTAGAAGACGTGTGGCAATCAAATGATTCTTATTTGAAAGGTTGTAATTTTTTGTCAAAAAATTGTAACCCAATTATAAGGAAATAACTTCCATAAAATCGTTTACTATTCAGTTGAAAAATACCGTTAAATTGCTGTAACAACTTTTCAATAACATTTACAGCGTACTAAATTGACGCATTTTACTAAACTGTCACGCTTCTTGCATGTATGTGTAAAACAGTTTAAAACTCTTTGTTCATAATTATCAATTTAGCGACATCTTCCATGTATTTGCATAACGAAATAAATTACTTTTTGCTTTACAACGCCATTGCTATGCATACGTATAGACCTTTCCTTTATTACAAATTGTGTGCTTTTCTCGAGGCCCTCCAGGCTCAATTTGAAGATCGACTATACTTGGCATCACGTTTCTAGTATCTCCGGTTGTTTGTTAAATAATTTATGTTCCACAACGGATGCTGCAACCTGCACTCCGTTAGATATAAAATATCTATAAGCTATATTGTGGTGTATATCTTCGAGTATGAGTATAAGCGCCCAGTGATAATTGCGCTCATTGTTACATAGCTGAAAAGGCATTGTGCAAAACTTCACCTTTTTGTGAATGGTTGAACGTCTCGGGTCTCAGTGTATTTGTGAGATGTATACCGAAAGCGATCTTTTAGCGTTCAAGAAAAATTCCACTACATTCAGTGTACTTGTGTATAATGCAATGAACTTTTGAATTGCCTTGAAGGCGAAAATAAAAAAAAAAAAATAGGAGAGGATTATTTTTGCAGTTTGTTTTGGGTTTTTTGTGATGCAATGATTGCCGCCACATTGCCGCCATTCCATATTGTCTTTTTTGTGTTCCAAACAATCGGTGTAGGCTAAAGTTTAAGTAAGGGTCTTGTACTCTTTTGACTCAATTTGTTTATGGATTGCAATTGAATACGGCAGCGCTGTGTTAAAATTAAAAACAAAGAAGAGCCAATGTTTAAAACCAAGAAAGAACCCTAAAGTTTTCAAGCGCGTGCGTAACTGACATCGTGCGTGTCTTCCAATAGTGTCAATTCTTTTGGTTTTAGGCCAGTTCCATCTAAAAATATCCTCTCAGAGATCTCAGAAAAAAATTCTCAGCTGAGATTTTTTTGTTCCACTTAAAAAATATCCAATCTCTGAGATCTCAGTGAGATATTATTAGGTACAACTGGCCTATTGACTGCACCTATACCTTAACGTACCAAAAAATCGCATGACAGACGCCACCTTATCACCAAGTGGTGTCTTTTTGACGTTTCTTCTTCTTACTCCAATCAGACGGGTTATGATGAATGTGTCATTCTTCGGACGATTCTGTTTT
Source organism: Sphaerophoria taeniata (assembly GCA_943590905.1). Lineage (NCBI taxonomy): Eukaryota > Metazoa > Arthropoda > Insecta > Diptera > Syrphidae > Sphaerophoria > Sphaerophoria taeniata. Next base: position 271,582,754 of record OX016540.1, read on the forward strand.
CAAAACGGAAGAGTTCTGCTCTTCTCAGAAGCATTCCGTCTGTCAAAGTCAGTCCAATGGAATTGTTTCAGAAGACTTCTGGACTCTTCCGAGTGCTTCTGAAGGTCCAATGGACTATTGCCAACTGTCATGCAAATACGACAAAACTTTAGTTTATAGATATTTGAGCTTGGGTCAAAAGAAACACCGACAGTTTAATGGAAAGAAAGTTTAAACAGAAATCCAAGTGCCAAATATGCTTGCATATAGCCAAAAACTCGACTGATCGTCCATCAAAACAAACTTTTCCATATATAACCATTGACATTCATTATCATATCCAACAATCCACCAGAGTGTGCTTCATGCATAATTGAATGCCATAATCTACAAGCCCATCTCCCAAAGTGTTCAACAACAACAATAACATTTGACTAAAACAAACTCTGCGACAAGACCATGAAGTGTGTAATAGGTGACTTGACGCACCAAAACACATCAATGCCAACAGCGAGAAGCTGCGGAGAAAGCTCATAGCTTCAAAACAAGCCCGTTAGCATTAGCATCATCATAATAGTCGTTTAAAAAAACAAAAATGTTACATAAATTGTGTCTTAAATTTTGTGAGTTTATCTAACAGTGACTAAATTAGCATTGACAGCTAAGCAGCTGTCACCAAAAACCGCTGTCTACACCGTTGAACAGATCTCGTCCGGTCGCTGCTGAGCACGTATATGTAAATGTTCAAAATAACATACCGCAACACGGGAGCGATGTAACGTGCTGCATTGGATTTTTAGTTCCGTGATATTTTGGAAGATGTGATTAATTGTCGGTTGGTTAGGCAAGTGCATTAGCATAATATTTATAGCGAGTTCAACTCGTAAAGTAGCGAGAAATGGAAGCGAAAAGCTTTTGGTGTGATATTTTGTTTTACTTTTGCCAGCTTTCACTCTTGTTTCTAGCCACAGCCACAAATAAAAACAGATCCGAAAATGTAGGTTTAAGCAGTGTTTCGGTAGCCTTTGATGTCTGACGTCTTAACTGTCATGAATCATGACATATCTCGCCATATCGATATCTCTAGTTAACTCTCCAATATCGAAAGGCACTCCATGCGTCGTTGAATTCTTACATTCTACATAAACTCTACAAACTATCAGCCAGAAGCAATCTGAACGGAAATTCAACTACCCGGACATAAAAAGTTGCTTTAATTGTTATTTCTTGCAACGAACTAAGAGGCTGGGTATTTTTCCAGTAGCGCGGGAAAAGAATTCGTTGGCTGGTAACAACCTTCCACACCTACAAACTATAGCCGCCATTTACTTTGTTGTCTTAGCCATTAAAAGCAAGATTAAACAACTTTTCCTTCTGCAAAATACAGACTATGGCTGTACTTCTCGAATGGTTACAACGTGACAAATTTGTCATATCTTACATGCTTCGAGTTTCAAAGAAAAACCTGTCAAACAAATTTGGAATAACAATGAGTTCGAGAGAGACCAGATTTTGCTTTGAGTCAAAGTTCCTATCGGTCAACTGATACTTTGTATATTAAACCTATGAAAGGTCCTTCATTATGCATTCGATTCGTTACGTCAAAATATATATTTTGAATTTTATTTGACTTTTTACACATTCACTGGTGCGGTGTTGTGAACGCATTTTATCACACTCTGATGAACTATGTTATGTGAGGGAAACCAGTAGAAAATTGAAAGACGAAAAATATCATGATGCAGAGAAAATTGGAATCGAGAAAGCGTGGTAATTATAATGCAATGTGACTTAACAAGTCTGTCAGTCACTTAGCTACATATGTTAGTTAATGAATTTTTGTTATCAACTTTATACAATTCAGGTAGCATTGAAGGCAAACACTCGCATACAAGCTATTGGATTTATTTCATTATGTATGTGCAAGGGTATGCGGATATTTTTGGACCTGTTCCTGTTCATGATATTCAGTTGTCAAACTCTGTTTATCTTTTCTAACCTGTGTTTTGCAAACTGTCAAAATTAATCGATCATTTATGGTCGCTTTTTAACATTTATTAGAACATTGACCTTACTGTTTACGTTTTTGCATTAGATCGTTTGACAGTTACTGGTTTCCAGTAAATGCATTTGACAGTTATTTATTCCTTGTAATCAAATTATTAGTAAGGGTTAAGTACTCGTGAAAGATGAAAAATAAACCTTGAACGCAAAGCACGAATTTTGCGTCTGACGAAGAATGCAGGCAGGCCCATGCAGCCAAGCAGAATGCATACAGAGCTGCGCTGCATAGAAGGACAAGAGCTGCTCGTGAGCTCTATGAGCAAAAAAGGAGAGAGGAACGCCGCCGGCTTCTCAGAAGAAAAAAGAGGGAGCATGAGAAGCGTCAGATCGAATTTGTTGAGAGAGCCAACAGCAGGACTGTAGTTCGGAGCTTTTATCGGAAGGTAAAACAGCTGACTCATGGTCATCGAGCAAGAACCGACGCGACGGCTGCAGAGATAAACAAGGAAACATCCAGTCAATGCAGGGGATTTATAAAGACCACTTCTGTAGACTGTATAACGGCGACGACGAAAAAAATCCCGCTGTCAGGCAGGAGCCATCGGACACGATGATAGCCAACAATTTAGTGAACCCGACCTAGAAGAAGTGAAAACGGCAATATAACGGCTTAAATCCAACAAAGCCGCTGAAGCAGATGGTCTAGCTGCCGAGCTGTTCAAAGCAGCAGCCGACGATGTAAATGGGAGAAGTCATCTGTAAGATATGGTCAGAAGAATGCATGCCCGATGAATGCAACCTCAGCGTGTTTGCCCGATCCTGAAGAAAGAGATCCTCTTAACTGCGCCAACAGAGAAAGCAGCCTACTTAAAATCGCCTACAAGATCCTCTCTGCCGTAATATGTGAACGTCTGAAGCCTTACGTCAACAATCTGATTGGTACTTATCAATGTGGCTTCAGACCAGGAAAGTCAACCATCGACCAAATTTTTAAATTTGCGGCCGATCCTAAAAAAAAGCTATGAACTCCAAATCGATACCCAACACCTTTTCATCGATTTTAAGGCCGCGTATGACAGCATCTATAGAGACGAACTGTATAAAGCTATGTGTAGTTTTGGCATTCCTGCCAACCTCGTTGGAGAACTCACGCTGGAGTCTTTGGATGTCAAAAAAGGATTCAGACTGTCGTGCGATTTCTTTAACATCTTTCTTGAGAAGATAGTGCAAAACTCCACCGTCAATAACAGAGGCTCTATCTTCCAAAAACCTGTTCAACTTCTCACGTACACCGATGGTATGGATGTAATGGGAAGAACACAGCGTGATTTCAATGGCGCCTTTGTGAGAATTTAGACAGAAGCGGCAAAAAGGGCCTTAGCGGTAAATGCTGCTTTCGAGGAGGGACACCAAACACAGACGGCTCAGACAGAACGTCACAATAGACGCATACAAGTTCGAGGTAGAGGAGTTCGTCTACCTAGGCTCCGCTATTAACATCGGCGCTGGTGTTACGCCGAGATTAGACGAAGAATAACTCTTGCTAATCGCTGTTTCTTTGGGCTAAGAAAGCAATTGAGTGGAAAAGTCCTCTCTCGAGCAATTAAGGTAAAACACCCTCATCATCCCAGTCCTGCTGTATGGTGCAGAAGCATGGACCTTGACAAAATCGGATGAATGTGCCTATGGTTGTTTCGATTGGAAAGTTCTTCGGGTCATCTTTGGCCCGTGTGCTTTGACGGGGAATGGAGAAGAAGATACAACAGTGAACTTTACGGGTTGTACAACGACGTGGGCCTAGGCAGAAGGGTCAAGGTCCAGAGACTCAGATGGCTCGGTCACTTAGAGTGGATGGACACCAATGCTCCGGCCCGGAAAGCTTTCGACACTATTCACGAGGGATGTAGAAGGAGATGAAGACCGCGACTCAGGTGGCACGCACAAGTGGAAGAGGACCTCAATCAACTTGGAGTGCAAAACTAGAGACAGCTAGCTAGGGACCGAGCTGGCTGGCAGAGACTGTTGATTGAAGCCCAAGTCTACACCGGACTGAAGCGCCACCTTTAGTAAGAAAGTAAGACACGGGAACTACAACAATTTTGACAGCTGATTCCCGTAACAAATAATAAAATAATGTCAAATCCTATCTAATCATTTCAATATGTCAGTAATCTCGTCTAGTTTAAAACCTTGATCTGCATAGAGAATTTGCACACAAAACAAAAATACAAACAAGATCATTTGGAGTATTTTTTTGTTGATGAGCTAATCTCGCTCAGTCGACGCTTAATTTAAAAAATTAACAACAATCAATGCTACTGTGGATTTGCGATTTAGTTGGTGAGCTCACGATATCGACGTGATGCTGGCTGGTTGCAGCTAGATTTTCCCTTCAGCTTTACGTTAATTACCCTCAAAAACGAATTTTCTCTCTGCCACAGTGTTTCTGTGCCAGCTCGGCATCGTCAGAGGCAGCAGCATAACAATTGAATTATAATTCAATTATCACCCAACCGCCGGTAATAAGTATGTCAGTAACATTTAAACTTCAATTTAAATTTATTGTCTGGGGTCTGGGTTCTGCGTTCTGCGCCTCTGCGGTGTTCTTGATCATCTCTCTCTTTTTCTCGCACTCTTGTATTTAAATAAAAAATTGTCTCAAATAAAAATGAAATCACTGTTCAGAGAAATTCAATCAAATGGAAACAAATTATTGTGAGTATCGTTATACGGTCGGATTGCAATAATCATTATAATTGATCTAGATCGATGCTGATCGAAATTGATGAAATCAATTTTTTTTTCTGGAATTATGAAAATCGGAACAGGCCAATGATCTACAAACAAGCAAATCAGTTTGTGTCTGTTTGTTTTGGTTTTTCTATTTTCATTTTTAATTGCTTACTAAGTGTTCTTGAGTTAATACATTCGCATTTAACCGGATGTGAACAGATGACTCAGCCAGGTTGATAGATAGAGATATTGCTGATCTCATTATGATTGAAACTGGCAAATCTAGAATCACAAAAATTCTATATTTTCATTGTCATCGATTTCGCTTCCGCTGTTCAATGAACAAAAGTTAACGATCGAATAGTGTAAAGTGACATTTGGCTGTAGTGTTTTTAACAGTCAAATTTAATTATATTCAAATATCCATCCATGCAAGGTGAGGAGTGATGACCTGTCGATTTGGTACCACTTTAGTAAAAAAAGATTGGCAAATGTCACTTATCAAAGGACGCGTTCAGGTTTCTGTTCGAATAAATTCATTCTAGTACTTTGACTGTCAGATATTTTGATTTTGAATGTATTGCTAATGCACCATTTTTCAAGAAAGGTTAAATTTCAATAAACTCTTAAGAAGCGTAAGTATCCTCCTCCGTTTGTATACTAATCTTGTAAGGCGAATAAACGAACAACAATCCCACTTCTGATCTGTAAGAACACACGGTTTTCATTCTGTATTTTCTATATCCCAAAATAGAAAATTTTTCAGCTAAATTTAGCTACGGGAATATTTTCAATCACACAACATCTCCTTCACAGCTTGTTAACTTCTAGGCCGAATACCAACATAAATAAGGAAACATTTCATCAGCTTCATGATTTCGCGATGAAAAACTGCTACAAGCATCTCACATGTGGAAAATTTTGGAATTCTTATGTGAAGCATTAAAAAACAAAAATCTAAGTTAGTCGATCTTTAAACTAAACAATTTCGAACAGCAGTCTAAACAGTTGCGATCACTTGGAGTCGGAAGGCATATTGAACAAACAAACATACATGCGAAACGAATTGCTTTCCAATGAAACAACAAACACGAACAAATAAAAAAAAAACTTTCTTTCTACTTTCGCTGGGCGCATTGATTGCAACGCCAAAAAAGAAACAACATCGACGACGAAAATGGCTGACGGCTACAATGATGACGAAGACAACGACGACGACGTACGACGAGACGCCACGTCTGACGGATACGCCTGACACGGAACGAAATACTTTTACTTTCATTCCGAGGCGCTTCTTTTGGCATTTTTGTATTGTTTTAATTTATAACCAGTGTTTCCTCTGCAGGTATTTATTTGTTGGTTAGCGTGTTGAGGTAATAATGGTATTACCTCGTCATGTGGAAAACATAAAACAGGCCAAAGACTGATTTCAATCTTGATGAATTCGTAATCGAGTGTCGGTTGGAAGTTGGCAACCGAAAATGAAAAGAAACCATTCAGCGCCCACTCATGACGAATTTATTGGCGATTACCACTTAAAGAGCCTTGTAAAATAGATCTCGCCTTTTATGGTTCGCGGTCTATGATGTCAGCTTCATAAAATTAAGTGGCTAGATCTGATTTGTTCTTGGTCTGGTTTCTTTTTTATAACATTTTTGAACACTCCATTCTGCCGGCAAAGAAACTTTAATTGTTTGCAAAATTTGTGACAATTAATTGCGATTAAATAACCGGTACGCTTTGACGTGCTTAGTGCTTTTTTCGTTGACTAATTTGCTTGGTATTATACGAAATCAAGCATCTTTTGAATGCGGAATAGTGTGCAGTAATTGGCCATGAAAGACTCATTAAGACAAGCATTGGTACCTATCAGTGGCGAAGGCACCATATAAGTCTATTCCTATCGACTTACCTTTTGTAAATCTCAATATCAACAAACAAACTTCATGCAACATGTATATAAGCAAATCATAAAACAGCTACGCTTGCGACATTTCTTTACAATTCAATCAACATGTATTTTCTTCTAAAAGTAAGCCGGGTTATTATTTTTTCGCTGAATAGAACAAATTTGTTTTCTTTCCCGTTTCCGCTTCTGCTTCTTGCTACGCGTGTGCCTCTTTATTCAACCAACGCTTTCTTAAGCATAGAAGTAACCCGATGTTCATCGACTTTCATCGATGAATCTGTATGTATCTGAAAATTCACTTGCCTGTGCAAAAAACAAACAAGTGTGTTGGATTGGAAATGGAGAAATACGCATTGCGCATGTCAGGTCGACGTTGAGTGAGTCTACGCAAAGCAAAGCAAAGCAGTACGTCCACGCACTACACTTGTTATTCATTTTGTAAACAAAAATTCATTCATTCTGTATAGGAAAAAAGACAAACGTAACCCGTCTGTTATGGACTTATAGGACATTTTCCTTCATTCTCGGCGGTTGAAGTTTAAGAAGTAGGGGTTGCCACTTAAAGCAAATTGCGTAGTGGACAAATTTTTTGTCACAAAGTTACTGTAATTGCAGTTTAGTGGTACAATTAGCCAAAATGAACTAGGCAAATGAGATTTTCATTTTGTTCTAAAAAACAGTTTAGGCCGTGTGCGAATTGGATGAATTGTGGTTAAAAAATAAAAATGGATGAATTTTTAACCACTACTGTCATATTTCAACCTGCTCAGCAGCTACTCAAATAATGCGAAGTGTCAAAATTTAACCAAACGTCAAGTTTTAACCCATTTTTAATTGAATTCGCACACGGCCTTACAAGCAGATTGCAGTGCAAAGTGTATAAATAAAAGTGAACAAAAAAATTATTAATTGAAGATAAAAAGTGTTTTTATTCATTTTCATTTATTCAAAACATTGCATTTGCATCATCCAGAAAGGTTTCTTTCGAAGTTAAGGCCATTGAAACTTAAATATGAAATGACTTGAGGTATAACAAAATGGGCTTGAATGTTCAAACTTCTAAGGCGTTATTACCAAAAATGTACTTTATCTTGTTTTTTTTTTCTCTCAGCTGCTTGTTAAAAGAATATTACTTAAAGAAAACACTTTGTCCGTAAAAAAAATTAAGTTAATTTCTGATATTCTTTTATTTTTCTTATTCCAGTCAGTTAAGGTTTCATCTGCAGAATAGAAAAAACAATAGAGCAAATGTGAGTGCGTTCTAGTCCCTCTCCTCCGAAAACGGTTAATTTTAGAGAAATATGACTCAGGCATTGTTTTTGGATAATCTCAAGACGAACAACTTGTCCTTGACTTTTATCGCCCTCCGGGCAATAGATCGCGAAATATTCACGAAAAACTGAATTTCGCGACTTTTTGACCACCGCACAACGGCACGATATCAATGTCGATTTTTCACAACGTCATAATAGCGCCGTAATAAAGGTGTACACAAAAATCTAGCCCACTAGGAATTTTTCCGCAGTTTCGGGTTTTATATTACTAAAATGACTGGATTTTTTCTAGTCGGTCATTTTTCTCCGACTTACCTTTAGAAATAAGTCACGCCTCGCCACTGGTACCTATGCATGTACTTATTTAGTTTTATATTCTTCTTCCGCGTGTATCAGGCTTTCAAGATTATTTTTTATTGAAATTATCTTGATAGATATTGTTGAGGAAAATAAAATTATTGGCGCAAAATTATAGTCCGCTAATGAACAACTTTATAGTGTGATACTAGCTTAAAATGACGTTTCAGACATGACTCAAACGTCATTTTAAGCTTAGTATCACACTAAAGTTGTTCATTAGCGGACTATAATTTTGAGCCATTGACTTTATTGTTCCTTGTTTATTGATCTTACTTTGTTCAGAGTCTCTGAATCGTCCGAAGAGAAGGCCTTTAGATTGTCGTAACTCTTCTAGTTTGGTGTGTTTAATACTGCGTCCGAAATTTACGACTCTACGGTTTTTTCCTTCGAGTTTTGAAATACCTCACAAAGAACATTTTTAACTTTAGCTACAAGGTTTTTTACCATTCACGATGGTTAACTGTTGCCATTAAAGTATGTAATGTGTGTAGACCACAAAAATCAATTTTTTTTTGATTCTGCAAGTCGACAATAAGAAAACTGATGTTTTCTTTTTTAGTTTAATTTATTTTGGAACACTCTATGGTGATTATAATTTTTGTTTTCAAGAAAATCTTGCTGTAGTCAGTGAATCCGAAACACCCTGTAGAATAATTTTCTTGAAATTCATCGTTTAATGAGCCCTGGAAGTTTCCTTCAAATTACTGCGTTCTAAAGTTAGGATTTTTCAAACGCTGTTATAATCACTCTTGTAACTTTATATATGAAATATGATGCAGAATTTGTCACCACGATTCGAGCTTATCGCGATCGGGCTCGATAGTGACAACGATCTATCAATAGGAGTCGGAATTGTGTTGATCAGGCGATATATCTAGGTGACATCCTTACACGCACCGCATCACCGGAAGCTGACAGTTGCAAGGAACATTACCTATAGTTGATGTTGTTACTTTAATGACTCCATTCTCATTATTGCTCTAGTTGAAAATATCGACCCCAAATTTTCTTAATCGATCATCGTTCAGGTTTATTTAAAGAAGTTCGTAGGAGGTACCGTTTTCTTCAACTGCGGATCTCTCAGTGTCAAGCTGGGCACCCTGCCATTCATTAATCCCATTTAACTTTGAAGTCCATGGTTTGGGCTAGAAAACTTAGACTGAGTTTTTCATTATTGCTCATAAGTTGACAAATTTGAGAGTTGAAGCGCAAGTTGAAATTTCTTTTTGTTCACTTATTAATTTCTAAACTTAACAAACTCTAACCTGACGAGTTGGCCAGACAAGAATCAGCATTTCATAGCTCACTCTCGGCCAAAATGAGAGCCAAATCATTGGGAAATACCTTCTTTTATAACCTAGCTAGACTGCTCGGGCCCGCCATTTTTATAACTACTGAGAGCGCATTTTTCAGTCGCTGTTGATGATGTTCCCCAGAAGCTTTCGGTTGTTATATCTGTTGCATATAACGGGTGTTTTTTTTCGAGGTATAGAACTTTAAGTTGGCATTACTTTTCAAGACGGCGACCGATTTCCATTTTATCGTCGACAAAATCGTCTATAGATTAACCATGGAACGTTTTCGCACCACGTTTACTCTTATTGATAACTCGCATCCCCAGAGACGCCAAACGGTGCGTACAGAAGAAGCTATTGCTACTGTAGAGCGTAGCATTGAGGAAGACCCGAATGAGTCCATCCGCCATCGAGCACAGGAATTGGATCTGTGTCCACCCACTTAATGGAAGATTTTGCGGAAGGATCTTGGTTCGCGTGCTTACAAAATCCAACTTGAGCAAGAATTGAAGCCAAACGATCATCAAGCAAGGCGTAGATTCGACGAATGGGCCCAAAACCAGATGGTCGTTGTTCCCGATTTTCATAAGCGAATTTTGTTTAGCGATGAAGCGCACTTCTGGTTGAATGGCTACGTCAACAAACAAAACTGTCGCATTTGGAGTGAAGCTAATCCTCAAGTGTATGTCGAAACACCGTTACATCCAGAAAAAATTTGGTGCGCTTTATGGGCTGGTGGAATCATTGGTCCGTACTTCTTCAGAAACGATGATGGCCACAAATTTACAGTTAATGGTGATCGATAAAGAGCCATGATTACTAACTTTTTCATTCCTGAATTGAACAATCATGATGTCCAGGAGGTGTGGTTCCAACAAGGCGGCGCAACATGTCACGCAGCTCGTGCCACAATCGATTTATTGAAAGACACGTTTGGTGACCGCCTAATTTCACGTTCTGGACCTGTGAATTGGCCTCCAAGATCTTGTGATTTAACACCGCTAGCCTTTTTTCTGTGGGGTTATATAAAGTCGTTGGTCTATGCGGATAAGCCACAAACGCTTGACCATTTGGAAGACAACATACGCCGTGTTATTGCCGATATACAGCCATACAAATGTTGGAAAAAGTCATCGAAATTTGGACGTCCAGATTGGACTACATCCGAGATAGCCGTGGCAGTCATATGCCAGAAATTGTATTTAAAATGTAATGCCACAAGATTATCTTTCGAATAAATAAAAAATCATGTCAATTGAATATTCGTTGTTTTATTGCAATTTAAAGTTTTATACCTCTAAAAAAAAAAACACCCTTTACATCAGTTTTGATTTTAACACATATTATTGAAGTTTTTAGTGCTCAATACAGTAAAGTTCGTTAACTAAGCTCCGTCAATCGATTTCCAAAATTGTATCATTTCTTAAGTAAACATGACTAAAACCTCTTTAACATTTTTTAATTAACATTGTTTTTTTTTTATTTTCAGGTAAAAAAAAAAAACGGATTTAAGAAAAATTTTCAGTAAGTTGATTTAACAAAAAAGAATTTAAAAATTAAATTTCAATCCAGTTCCTTTTTTCTTCAACTGTCATTTATGCAAAATTTAAAAATGTACACTGCTCCAGTGATTACAGAGCAATTATTTTAATAGGCATTTAAGTTTTATAAGCAAACAAAAATTGACATACACAAATTAAGACTTGCATTTTCTGAAAGGAAACAATTTAAAAAAAGTAAAAAGAAAAACTGACGGTCCACAAATTATAAATAATCATGGCAAGAGCAACATAAACCTATAAATTCTGAATTATTATGCAAATGGCAAATTTCTATGCACGACTTTATTGCTTGTTGTTCTCAATTTAATTTTTGCAACAAATCTCTACTCAAGCTATTAATTTTTTTTTTTGTTATTCTTCAACAATCCACCTACACTCTAACCTCTACGTGATCTTTTCGAACCGGCACTTGAGTACCAGTCTCGATTTTTCTATATTTGGTGCGATAACTGTTTTTTTTTCTGGCATTACCTCGTCTGACCGTAGACTGCCTCGCTATAGCCGGAGGGGTAAGCAAAAAAAAAAAGAAGAAAAACACGAACACATTTCCTTTTTAAGAATCTTTTGACGTTTTGGGTATTTAGATGAAATAGCTTGTGAACTTTGCTTTTGCAATTATTTGAGTTTCAATGATAAAACATAGCTGGTTCGTCACGTCGGTCGTCGAATGATTAATTATGGTTTCGATTTACACAAAAAGATTTAAACTGCCTTGCTGTTGATTTTGTCAGATCAGCGTTATTCTTTTTAAACATCTTTATTAGTGTTCCTAATATGGAGCGTGTATCGTCCAATTCGGTTTGTGCGTTCTGATGAGTCATGGTGTCATCGTTCGATGTTACGGTCCATTTTCAACGAATTTCTGTCATAAGTCTGTTGCTTTTTGGAAGTGTGCAATTGTCACAAAAATTTAATTTTTGCATATTGCTTATAATAAAAAAAGACAATTTTTTTTGTTACTCATACGCCGTAGTGCTTCAGACACTAAAGAAGAGATTGCTTTCAATTTGAGAGTGTGTTTAGATTTTTTTCCATCTTTATTTCTATCTAAAAAAAAATTGTGAATCAAAAGTCTTCGTTTTCACGTGTTTACTTAAAGCACGAAGTATAAATAATTTTTGCAAAAGCCGAGAATAAAAAAAAGAATTCAAGGTTGAAAAATTATCAAAACAATAATATACTCAATCGAGTACTATTTGTTTTTTTTTTGTGCCTGCATTTATAAACAATTAGATAATTGAGGCATGAAAAATATTTTGTATTGTTTACAAAACAATAGTTTTGATTAGCTAATCAAGCTCGGTGCTTGTTGCCATTTTTGACTCTGATTTGCGAACTTTTCGGTGTTCAGTTTGATTTTGAAATCATATGCGGGTAAAGAGTGACTTTTGCGGACCGGAAAGAGTCTTTATCTCATTTGAAAGTATAAAATGCAATTTTTCATGTACTTGTACATTTGGCCTGTACTTGTAGCCTGCAAGCATTCTCCAGTCGTCCAGAATGAAACTGGTTCTATTAGCTCTAAAGACAGTTATGGTTTGTGGTCTGTCTATGTATTCGATGCGTTAAATTATAATTTTCGTGGTAAATTTTAAACATATTATTTAAGGGAGAATTCTTCTCGTATCTGGTACGAAAGAGTTAAATTTGAAGAGGGATATGATTATTTCGAAGAGTACGCCTTGGAACACTGAAATTAACGCATATGAGGACATTTAACACATCAATATCGCCGTTTATAACTCTGACAATTAACACAAAACAATAAACACAAATCATAAATAAGATCGTCGGGTTTCAAGAGGTTGTAACTTGTAAGTCAATCAATTTAAGTCTGGAATGGTAGGGAGGCAGATTTATTGGTTCTAATCCTCCAAGAGCAAACCGCAAAAACCTTTTTTGAATTTGTTCAATTCTAGCTATATGACATATATTGGGGTGACCATACCTGACAAGCATACTCAACAACAGGTCTAACAAATGAAATATAAAGTGGTTTAATAACAGAAGGGTCGAAAAATTGCCTTAGAGCAAATAAGTGTACTATGTTGTTTAAAATCGAGTTTCTCATCAAGTAGCACTCCAAGTACAGTAACTTCAACAACAATCGACATACTTGAAACAAGAAAACTTTATTCATATGTCAAAGTCGACAACTTACGGGTTAAATAGCCTTACATATTTCGACATTCAATAATAAACTATTTTTATCACACCCAAGAAAAGAAAGCGTCAAGGTCAATTTAAAGCTTTTCACAGTCGTTATTGTTAGAAACAGATTTGAAAATAGATACATCGTATGCATACATTAGAATATTGAAATACAAAAGGGAGGTCGTTAATGAATATTGTGAAAAGAAGAGGGCCCAGGGGCTACCTTGAGGAACCACAGAATTTACAATGAAATATTGAGACTCAAAACTTTCAAAGCACATGCATTTGGTCTGTAACTCAAATATGAATGAAGCCAGAGTATAAATTTGTTGCTTAATCCCAATTTATCCTGCTTTTTAATTAAAACTCTGTGAGAAAGCTTATCGAAAGCTTTACTAAAGTCAGTTACAATGCAGTCAGTTTGTCTTTTAATTTTAAAACTGTCAATACAATGCTCTGTCAATTCAGTTAAAAGAGTTATAGTAGATATTCCTTTCATAAAACCGTGTTGATTTGAAACAATCAAAGATTTTGTCCTGAAAGTATTGGAATAGCTGATAGCTTGGCTATGGGTCTATAATTTTCGATTTTGTATTTTTACCTTGTTTGTGTAAAGGAATAATAAAAGACATTTTACAAACTAGGGGAAATTTACATGAAAACAAAAAATAATTAAAAAGAAATGACAATGGTACAGATAAGTGACTTACACACTCTTTTAGGACGGAGACCGGAATGCAATCTGGTTCAGAAGAGTCATTTTCAGCTAAATCAGATGTAAATCTAACAATATCGTCAATGCTTGTGTCAACATTTATATTAGTCAAGAAAGAATAAGTCTGCAAATGATCAGTCAGCCGATCATTTTCATAAAATTATCACAGATAAAGCTATCACAGTTTGAATTGTTTTCATAAGTATAATTAAGAGCATCACAGTTGGATGCACCTTGAAAAAACTTAAGTCGGAAAAAGTTGAGTTATTATTATCAAAGGATTATAAACTTCTTCATTATCAAAGTTAAAAACGATAGGATATTGACTTGATCTGTTTTTAGAACTTATAAGATTCCAAAACGATTTCGGGTTCTTCTTTTCAGATTATTTTGAATATTGTCCATGTAGGAGAGATATTTTTGCATAGAGACATTTTCAAAAATTTCTCTTGCCTCATAATAAATGACAAAATCAGATATAAGCCGAGATTGTCTACAACGATTTCAACGTTTATTTCGTCGGTTTTTTAGGGCCCGAATTCGATGATCGGTTGTATAGGGTGTCCCAATAAGAGTGCACTTTTTAATTTGCAAATAAAACCAAGTATTTTATGACAGAGGTGTGATATTTTTATTGTATTATAAAGAAGGCATGTTCCAATTAAGTATGGAATAAATTATCCGGCAAATGACCCCTCCGGCTCCGATGACAGGCCATTACTCTCTTCATGAAATTTTCAATGACTTTTTCACAGAGATGTGGCTGTATCTCACCGACAACACGTTGGATTTCCAATTTGGGCTCAGGAATTGTTTCGGGTTTATTCGCATAAACCCGAGATTTCACAAAACTCCAAAGAAAAAAAATCGCACGGCGTTAAATCGCACGATCTTGGTGGCTAGTTCACAACTGAAATTCGTGAAATAATGTGTTCTGAAAATCGTTGCTGCAATAAGTCGATTGTTTCATGCGCGGTGTGGCAGATTGGGCCGTCCTGCTGAAACCACATGTTGTCCAGATTCATGCCGTCCAGTTGAGGCCACAAGAAGTCCGCTATCATGTTCCTGTAACGTGTGCCGTTCACAGTCGCTGTCGAATTGATTTTTTGGGGTTTTCGACAACACTGTCATTTACAGCAGCAATGTTTTCAAGAGACCGACCAGTACGTTGACGCAAAGGATTCTTATCATCCACTCTTCGAATGGTTGACATATTATGTACAGGTACACGTTCTCGACTGAAAATTTAGTGAAGTTTGCGAAGCGTAACTTACCCCATTTTTGTAATGAGTTTTTACCATTATAACGTATTGCTCTTTCGAAAAGCGCTCCATTTTTAATAATCGGAATAGATAGAGGTGACATTTGACAAATTTCAGAGTTCCTACTTGCATGACAAAGAAATAATTCACATTTTAAAAAGCGCGCTCTTATTGGGACACCCTATATTATGTTTGCTAACCCTCTTCTATTAATCAGAGCTAGTTTATTTGCTAATCTTCGACATTTTGATGTCTCTTATTAGATAAAATTTACATTTATGACCTCTTACGTAAGTTTCCCAACAAACGACGAACATGTAAAAGTTTAAATGCTGATTTTTCTTTTGGCCAGTTTTTACGCCTACAACCTTAACAAATCATTCCACAGTTATAAAGTTGGCAAACACAATAAAAATTTAATCCCCTTTACGTACTAATTTTTTTTTTCCTAAAAGATGATCTCACAATGCAATTCTATATATAGTCAATTCAATGACATTCTATTGAAAAGAATGCATTTAGTTATAGACAACCGGAAAATCACACGATACGTAGGTACGAATAAATAAAAATAAATTAAAGTCTGCACCTCGAATCCCGCAGCCTAGACAGCCGACATCAACACCCATATTAAAAGTAATCAAACCTAAGGCTGGATCACTTGACAGTTATTCTAATTTGCGACAGTCTCTGGTGTTGCACTTTATTTCCCTGCCACAAAGGCGTAGGTATGCGAATCAAGAACAGAGGCGCCATGGGCAAGTTGAACTTGTCTTGTTTATTATTATTTTCCATCTTCTTATTGATTCACTCTGCGAACCTTCTTGTGAAGATCATTAACCGCAGTAAAATACGCATATTAATGAGTCTATATTCCAACAATTGACTGAGAGTCTCAAGAACACCCGCAGTCTTTCTCTAATTGCAAAATAAGTGCCACTCACTCGTTTTGATTCATTTTTCAAATATGAAGAAGTTTAGTCTAATGAGTCTTTTATAATATTCAAGGAGCGATGATTCAGCGATTGGCGCCACGACACAATTCACAGAAAGGCCCCGGATTTCATGTTTCATAAATAATTCAAATCCAAAAATAGACACATTACTCAAAGGTTCCATCAATTTTAACGAGAATTTACTGTTGCAATCACAGTTTTACCTCGATTTGTATATTTTTTTAGGGGAGTTCTATCAAACAATTATTCAGTTGACAGTTGAGTCTTATTTCCATTGACAGTTCATTGTGCGTACAGAGTACCTATTGCGAACTGCGTTTGCGTTGTCGTTTTGACGTAGTGAGTGACACAACAGAGTGTAACACTCCAAAGCACTGTTGCAATGTCGAGGAAATTCAATTTAAAATTGTGTTTTCTCTTTTTTCCGTGTTTTTAAATCAATCAACTGAAGTTGAAGCAAACTTACTATACATATCTAACATTAAATGAACATGAGATAGACTAACTGTGCGTAATGGGATAATGGGTGCTCCATCTACAGAAGCTAGGCGCACAACTCAAGCAACAACGAACAGCCTCCATTTATAATGGAGAAAGAGAAGCTGGGGAAGTCTATGATTGAAAATTGGATGCACTTCCTGGCATACGCAGACCTACACTTGAGTGTTCATGCCTTTTTTCTGTTATGGAATTTATTCAATGATCTTGGCTTAGAGTGTGTTCGGCAAGAAAAGCGAATGACGTAGAGCAATTCAATCGAAAAAAGGAGCATATTGCTTTCAAACTCTTTGTTAAGAACCTACTAAATCGTCAAGACAAACACTGTCTTGTCAAACAGACTGTATGATGCGATTAGCCTTACCCTCAATTGCGTTCATTTATTTCCTACAAATTCATTTAACCCAGTAGCAATATACAAACACACATGACGTGTGTACATAACACATTTGACATTTGAAAAAAAAAATGAATGCAATTTGACAAAGCGTCAGTCTTCTCATTCAATGAGCTCGTTTGTCTGACAGTTGAATATCTCCACGCTGTCACTGTTCGTAATGGATCTGATGTTCTATATTCTTAAGTGGGGTCTTAGCATTTAGCTCTAGACTCGAATTAATTCAATATATTTCTCAAGTGTAGACGTAAGAGGTCGATGGACTTAAAAGGAGGGTATCCTCTAAACTAAACAAAGCAATTTGACGTCTTTGTCTAATAATATTTTGTTCAAACAATGGGAAATAAAAATAAAATAAAAAAAATAAAACATTAAGTTAAACATAGGATGAAAGAGATATGGTCACACAAATTTTATTAGGTGTTCTTGGTTTTGAAATAGTGCGAATTTTTTGTGAATTATAACCTGGTTGGACAAAGGTTAATTATTTCTTTAGAATATTTATGAGAGTTTCACCAAAAAAAAAACTTAGATTTGAAGTCTCAATTAGTTATTGAGCAGCTTTGTAAGAAAACACCAAAATAGAGAAGAAAAGAGAGAGAAGTTCATCCACATCCATGAACGTACCCGTAATCGTTAATGGGAAAAGTTTTCGCAAACGTCAAAATGTTCACAATAGATTCATAAGTGGCTTCCAGTGACAAATTTAAAATATACTCCATTTGGACCGTTCACTTATCACTTCAAGAAGAAGTAGTCACTTAGCTTTAGTCAGATTGAAACAGAATACTTACGGAGACGGAGACGGAATAGCTGATCCCTTTCAACGTAAATAAAAATAGAGTGGCACGACAGCTCTTGAAGAGCCAAGGCCTAACTGGCTTACTCTCATCAACAATTCTCTGAGTGCGTGTGAAGAATTGAGGGGACCTACAATTTAACGCCGGTTCCGAACGGCAGAGTTGAGAAGCACTTTTTCATGACCGATTGATAATCTTGGAAGATTTGTCAGTTCTTCGCAAGAGGCAGTGCCCGTGAAAGATGAAATAAAAACTTTATGGGCGCGAGTAGGACTCGAACCCACTACGTTCTGCTTAGCAGCCAACGCAACTGTCCACTAAGCTACGGGCAACTGCTCTTTCAACGTAGGTACGTATAAAAAAAAAAGGTTCCACAAAAGCTAACCAACTCTTCCATGACCGATTCCGATTACGTGTCCGCTTCCGTTGTATTGCAATAATTTGTATAGGCTACTGAAACGTCTTGTCGGATTTGAAGAACATACGTTGCTTTTGTAGAAAAAAAAAAAATTGGCTCCGACTTTCTGGTGACCAACAGGGTTAGATTTGCCTCGCTCTCTTTCTAAAGGAAACAACTCTAAACGATCTACCCTTACTATTATTACTATCTACTTTTTGCTGTCAATTTCAATGATTTTGAAACAGAAAACATCGAACATCAGTTATAGAAGCTATATGTCGGCCGACTTCAATCTTGACGTTAAGTGAAAGAGTTGGTTCTCCTGAGCCTTTGCTTGGTTTTTCGTCATCCTGATATTTTTTAATATAAACAGGAGTATGGGGAAAAAATGTTCGATTTCGCCGATATTGTGAAGTCGTCTAGTTTTGTTATTCTGGTGTACCTACATCCAAACCTTGGTTGAGCTCGCCTTCCTGGCATACCTACGGTTCATTCAAGAGAACTGCTTTGGGCCCATTTGTGACAACGATTTGTTTGACTAGTTGTTTGTCAGATTTTTACCTATGCGTCTCGTCTTCAATCACTGTGAAGGCCTACAGCTCAGCTCTTTTCGAGCGACCGATGATAATGTCATCCTTAAAAGCAATAAGGAGTTCCCGTCTGCTCTAGGACACTGTGTCGAAGATCACAAGACAGGGTATCCCATTTTCTTAAAAATGCACAGGTTTGGAGTTTTTTTTGGCATCACAAGTTCGGATATCGACATCAAAATCTCTTTGCTTTGAAGTCCATATGAAAAGACTATTGGTTTGGATTGGAAATGCGTTGGTATTCCAGAATTTGTTCCAGTACGAATATTAGGTCAATCATTGTCATATCTGCCTCTATGTAACACTGGTACATACTGATTTCCAACACTTTCATCTATTTCGTTTGTACCTACATACTTTCTATTGCCACTTAAAAATGTTGTCATTTTTTTTATTGACTCTTTCCATTCAAAAACAATCTGCCTACTCTTCAGATCAGCTTTCAAGACATCAATCAAATTCAGCCAAAAACCAGTTTTTCAACAAACAAATTAATCACTCGAGTCTTTAAACAAAAAGGTAAACAAAACGTTGTAAAAATGTATAAAACGAGCTGTCCTATAGACGTGCGAAAAGAAACTTCTTTACATTACGTGCCTCCATCAAACATCAGAGTCAGAGCATTATAAATAGTTTGATCTTTCGCCACATAGACTCGGTGGCCAGTTAGATGAACCATACCCCTATTTTACAACAAACAAAAGTCAATTATCTTTTACCAACACAACAGGTGTGGAAGTCTGCTAAGTGGAAGTTTGCTAATTTTGAATGATCCATCGAATTGATTTTTCAAAATGCAAAAATTAGTGAGGGTGCTTGCTTAAGCTTTCACTCTACGAACTAGGCGCAGACAAATTGACTCTATTAATCATTTTTCTTAATCAGACAACAGTAGTGGATTTGATTGAGAAGATTCCCTGCTAGAATATAAAACACTGATTTACTGGTCGTGAAGCTAGCAGCAATAGGGATGCATAGCCCGAAAAGCTTATCGTTCCTTGTCTGACATTAATCTGGAAAAGTTCTGTTTCTTTTCAAGTAAAGAAGTTCTTCCTTCTTGTTTTATTATCGATATCTCAATTAAGGGAACACACCGAGACCACTGAAGAAGTCAATATTGTCTTGCGGTCCCTACCAATTTGACTTATGAGCGCACCCGTTCGAAATATAGTCTCCCCTTTCGAAAACTGTAATTCTTAATAAAATGTTAATTCGTTCCACTAAAAATCCATTACAAAGTCAGTGGCACATGCTGTGGCAGCCCGAGTGATGGCAATTATATTTTTATCTCGAAATGATCCTCGATTGAATGCTTATGTGTTATGTTATAATGGATCTACAAATGCACTCAATCTTTTCCATGTAGACTTTGTATGTGTGTCTGATAAGAAAGAAGGAATTTTAAAAATAGGTTAAGATGTTAAAATGAACTCTTCGAATGTTGTTGCGGCATCTGTGTTGTCTCTGTTTTGATGTTAAAGTATGATGGAAGAGGAATTCCTATAATTAAACATAATGTACCTTGACATGCTCATTTGGGGGATAATAAGAACTTAGGCTTTGCTTCCGGAAGTATTCCTCTTGAAAAGGGGTAATTCTTTTCTTTTTCGGAATTTGTACTTTAGGAACAACAATATGGTTTCTGTTAGAGTTTTCTATTATTAATAAACTGTCATGAATGCGCTGGTTTAAAATATACCAAAAGACATTTCGTATTCCCCATTGCTAAATACTTCACATCGAAATCCGTTGAGTACTTTGAACAACGCAGAAGCCCAATAGCGGAAAACAATGGCTCAACATTTTTAACAGCCTCTTGTTAAGAGCAATTCAATTTCAATTCAATTTCTTTATTGTAAACAATACACTGAGACAATGTCTTTTATAGTATTTGTACTTTGGTTGAAACAATTAAAGTGTAGTTTGATTCTTTATACAATGATAATTCTTAGGTTGCTATAAATATATATATATATATATTTTTTTTTTTTTTTTTTTTTTTTTTAATTTAATTTAATAAGACTTTTCCTCTCTTCTTCTTTCCTGTTTCTCTCTTAAGATCCTAGTTGTTAGAAAAATGTTTAAAAACCTCGGTCTTGAAATTTACTGCATCCGTTATCCTCTTAATGCTAACTGGCAAAGAGTTAAAAAGGCGAGTGCTGTGAACAAAGAACAACCGTGAGGAGTTTAGATATCTAAAAGTTGGAATAACTAGATTATTTGTTCTTGACGATGAACAGAACTCAATTTTTTCATAAAGGTACTCAGGTGTTCTTGTGTGAATAATTCTGTGGAGAAAGATACAATTACGGAAATTTACGTATTCAACCATAGTGCACTTAAGAATTTTTTTTACTGAAAGCAGAGATCAAGGGGCACGGTAGTGCCCAGCCAAGTTCTCTAGCAACTTTGGCACTACACCCTTATTTACAGGAAACAACTCGGGGCATTTTCCACACCCCTCTAACTTCTATACCAAAGAAGCCAAAAGTTTCAAACTCACATCATTTGTTAAGCTAGTCAAGAGGAAGCACCTCAGTAAATTTCAGATATTTAGCATAAGCAGTTTCTAAGATACAATGTTCCAAAAATTACGAAAACCGTAACTGACTGACTGACTGACTCACTCACTCACTCACTCACTGACAGATCATCAACATTATGAACCACTTCAAGTGAGAGTTAAGCTAATAAATGATTTAAGCTTTTGCAACTCTGGTTCAAACTCGTTTTTTTTGAGTAAATACCCGAAACTTACAAACAATACTTGACTCATTTTAATCTCTGGTACCCACCCATTTAAAAATAAATTTTATAAAATATATGGGGCACCTCTGATCATCGTAGAATATTGTAATTTGGCAAACTAGCAATTCTGCCAGTCAATATAAAGAAATAAAATTAATTTTTAGATTTTTCTGCTTATCAAAACAAAAAAAAAATCTTTGCAAAAAGTAATGATATCACACCAAAAACATAAATGTAAAAAAGAGCCAAGTTCTCCCGTACAAAAATTCTGCCTAACAAATCAGCCACGAAAAGTAATGAGATCTAAAAGAACGCCAAGTTCTAAGATTCAGCAAGTACTCGTAGGTGCATTGCAAATGTTTTAAGAGGACTTACATCGAATCAACTATTAGTTTTGAAAGTTACTTGTAAACTAATGTAAATTAGTTAATTTTTTTTACTTGGCGGGTTTTCTCTTAGTAACCTACTATTAAAAAAGTTTGGAAAACTTGCTAAGTAAAAAAATTAACTAATTTACATTAGTTTACAAGTAACTTTCAAAACTAATAGTTGATTCGATGTATTAAGTATTAATAGGGCTTGACTTTTATTGGGATTGAGCACTAGACCGTTTTCTTTAGCCCAGTTAGAGATTCTCTCAAGATCTTCATTAACGCGAAAGACAAGATCCTCTACTAAACCAAAAACGTGAGAGATAAATTTGTATATCATCTGCATACAAATGAAAAGATACGTGCTCACAAACCGAAGGCAAATCGTTGATAAAGGCACAAAACAAAATTGGACCCAGAATAGAGCCTTGTGGCACGCCCATCTTCAAGTACGTATGTGCTGAAAAATTGTTTCCAACACATACACGCTGAGTTCTGTTACACAAATAACTACCAAAGAGACGAACAGCTGAATTCGAAAAACCAAAGTAGTGCTCAAGTTTTTGACAAAGGACTCGATGATCAACTTTGTCAAAAGCCTTCGAGAAGTCCAATAGGCGCAGTACTGAGATATTGTCTTTATCGTATTCGAGTCTTATGTCCTCTAAGATCTTTACCATTGCTGTAGAACAGGAATGGTTAGCTCTAAATCCCGATTGGTATGGAGACAGCAATTTTTTGGATGTAAAATGGTCAATAATTTGTTTTGTAAGGATTTTTTCGAGAACTTTGGACAAGCAAGGTAAAATGCTTACTGGCCGGTAGTCTGCGAGTTCGGAAGGTGTGGGCTTTTTCGGAACAGAAGTTATCCTGGCTGCTTTCCATGCAATGGGAAACGTAGAAGTGACAATACAGTGATTGAAAACATGAGTGAGAGCGTTAATCAAGCAGGGTAGGACAAGTTTCAAAAATCTTAGTGGAATACCGTCTTCGCCTATAGCTTCGGACCTCAAGGATTTAAAAGTGCGTATAATCTCGTCTTCAGTTACCGTCTCAAAGCAAAAATCGTCAGCTCCATCGTAAAGTAAGCCAGCCTTGGGCTCAAAGCTAGTAACTAATGGATTTGTTTGAGTAAACTGATTGTTGACGTCATTAGGATCAAGTTCACACTTCGAAATTGGCTTTTTACCAATACCAATATCACTAAGATTTTTCAAGAGCTGTTTAAAAGAAAATTCTGTATTGAGTTTCGAGGCGAAAAAGTTACGTTTGGCGCTTAGCTTAGCAAATTTCTAGTTAAGAATTTGATAAATCTCTCGTAATGTGCTGCCGATAAGACGTGTTTTTGATTACGTGGCAATAATTTTTATTTTCAAACGTTTTTTTTTTTAAAGAACGTACCAAGCTATTTTTCACCAAATGATCTTAAAGTATCCATTCGAAATTAGATTGAGTTGTTAAATTAAATTCACTTTTATTGTATTAAATTGCAAAAATAAGTTTAAATTTAACCGCGCGAATATATATCTATTGCTTAAATTAAAACGTGAATTATTTACTTAATTCTCTAAAATCTGGAAAGAGATTACTCTCACATCAGTAGCAGTACTATTCTGTATATACAATAAAATAAAACTCACACATCATACTATTGGCACTCACCCACAACAACAACCTCGTCACATACTGCTCTTTCGCCTTGCTTGTACATGCCTAACAAAAGAAATAGAGGAGATCTATCGTCTTCCCCTGACCCACAACTGCAGCCCTGTTCACCCGATCCAAAACAAGCAAAAAACACACACTCTTCATCATCATCAAAACGATCCATCGATTTTTTAACTCCTGAGCACACCGCTATGTCTCAATCACAATCCGACGAATCTCTTAAAAAACAAAGCGAATATATCATTTCACTCCTCTCGGCAAAAATGGATGAAGTTGAGAAAAGAATAACGACTACAATTGAGAGAGATGTTTCGGCACTAAAACAATCGATTGATGACGTCACTACTCGCATAGGATTTTTGGAATCGAAATTGAGTGAAATTGATGCGATCAAAGAAGAACACAAATCACTCAAAGAAGAAATTAAAAAACACGATGACTTAATTAATAAAATTACCGCACGCATTGATAAAAACAAAGAAAATCAACTTTATAAACAAATACAGAGCGATGCACTCATTCATGGGTTGCCTCTAATCAAAAACGAGGATCTTAAATTAACTTTTAATAAAATGTGTAACACGATAGGATTACAACCTATGGCTATTCGCGACGTTTACAGACTGAAAACAACAAATTCGACACCTAATGCACCGGTACTCGTAAAATTTCACTCAACGCGAGACAAAAGCGCTACACTACGATCAATCGCAAACTACCGATCAGCATCAAAAAAACCACTTTGTCTTCGTGATTTTGGACTTCCTTCTGATAAGCCGGTGTTTATGCACGAATGTCTTACGGTAAAGAACCGCCTTATACTGCAGAGTGCAA
Source organism: Sphaerophoria taeniata (assembly GCA_943590905.1). Taxonomy (NCBI): domain Eukaryota; kingdom Metazoa; phylum Arthropoda; class Insecta; order Diptera; family Syrphidae; genus Sphaerophoria; species Sphaerophoria taeniata. The sequence continues at coordinate 271,607,263 of OX016540.1, forward strand.
TTAAGATGAAAAATGAGGGGAAATTTTTCTCTCCTTTTACTATGCGAGGTTTTGTGTACGTCAAAGACAAACGCAATGGTAAAGCTCATTTAGTGGAAAACATAGATTCATTGAATGTTATTGCCACTTCATCATTGATGACAACTGGAACAGCTGATCTACAATAACACAAGTAGAAGAAGTAAACAAAACTTTTTTTTCTCTTTTTTGCTTTGTTTTGATTTTTTCTTCCTACATATTATATTATTTTTTGATTATTTAATTTCTAATTTATATTCCTTATCTTTCTTATTTTTAAATGAATAATTATTTTTATAAAATTAAACCCATCACTGTCATTGTCGTCACCATCATCTTTTCTATATTTCTTGAGAATCTTTTAAACTTGGTTATACTGCTTCTTATTATGTCTTTGTGGTAGGCTTTTTGTTTGCCTTATCACTTTTTTGTATATAACAATGGCTAATTCTAATTCTGGAGATCGTGATTGGGATTCCTTATTCGAAAATGAGCATGGTTCTACTCGCTGTATGATAAGAATTTTAGGTGTACAGCATGATGGTTTGAAGGTCTGCCATATTAACGCTCAAAGCTTGAATCCTAAGATGGATGAATTTCGTTTTTTGTTCGAAAATTCTAATATTGATGTTGTATGTGTTTGTGAAACTTGGTTTTCTCATGAAATTTTTTGTCATATGGATGGTTTTAATGTTTTTCGATGCGATAGAAGTGGTCGTAAGGGTGGGGGTGTCGCAATCTTTCATCGCAAAGATTTAAACTGCAAACTGATTTGTAAATCCTCACCGGGTAGCGAAGTAGAATATTTGTTCATTGAGGTTAAATGTAACAACAATAAGGTATTGCTTGGAACTGTATATTGCCCAAATCGAAATATTCAATTGACTCCATTGTTTTCAATACTGGACGAGCTAACTTTTGTGTCTCCATTCATTATAGTCGCAGGGGATTTCAACCATGATGTGCTCAGAAACTCTGAACTTGTAGATAGAATGGGTTCACTTAGTTTATTCCCTGTAAATATAGCATCTCCCACACATTTTACAAAACATGGTAGTACTTTACTTGATCTGTTTTTTGTAAGTCACAGTGATAAAGTTCTTCTTTACAAACAACTTTCTGCCCCTTGTTTTTCCAACCATGACTTAATGTACTTAACATTCGAATGTTCACCAACAGTATCTTCTTCACCTAACTGTTATAGAGACTTCAAAAATGTGAATAGGTTGATGTTAGAAACAGATTTGAATCGAATTGAGTGGGCCCAGATATACAATATACCCTCTGTTGACGACCAGGTGTCTTTTCTTCAATACAATATTGATTATCTTTTTGATTTACATGTTCCAATGGTTACAAGAACAAATAATAAAAAACAGCCCTGGTTTAACAACCATATTAAGAGCCTTATTAGAGAACGAAATATAGCCTATAACCGATGGAAAATTTTTAGACTCGAAACTTTGCATACACATACAAAACAATAAGAAACCGTGTCATACGTTTAATTCGTGAAGCCAAGCAACAGTTTTATGCTCCAAAGTTTGATCCTTCTCTAGCCAAAGACAAACTGTGGAAGAATTTGAAAGAAATTGGCATTGGTAAGCAAGTAAATAACAAAACACTCAATATTGATTGTAATGAGCTTAATAAACGTTTTGTCAACTTAAACTCATGCGAAACTGAACACCAAACCTGCAACCTGGCAGAAACGTTTAATGACAGCTCATTTACTGGTTTTTGTCTCTCATGTATTACCGAGTGTGATGTTCTTGAAAGTATTTTAGCTATAAAGTCCAACTCTGTTGGAACTGATGGCATACATCCAATTTTTTTGAAAACCATTCTTCCTTATATCTTAAAATACATAACATATATCTTCAATAATATTTTAATGAGTAGTACTTTTCCTTTAGCCTGGAAACAGGCAAAGATAATACCTATTCCCAAAAATCGTGATGCTGATGATTTTCGTCCCATTGCCATTTTGCCATTTCTCTCGAAAGCGTTGGAAAGAATAATAAATCTTCAAATCAGAACGTTTCTTACAAACAATAAATTAATTTACATCAATCAATCAGGCTTTAGACCACAGCACAGCTGCACTACAGCCTTAATTGACGTTGTTGAAAACATTAGAAATAACTTAGATAATGATAAAGTCACAATATTAACCCTTCTTGACTTCTCAAAAGCTTTTGACACCGTTAATCATTCCGTTCTCTGTAAAAAACTTAAAACTCAATTTCATTTTTCGTATCCATCAGTCAAGCTTATTCTCTCCTATTTAACCGACAGAATGCAAGCAGTTTTTGCAAACAATGTTGTATCAACTTTTCTCCCTTTAAATAAAGGTGTCCCTCAAGGCTCTATATTAGGACCTTTGTTGTTCTCGATGTACATCAATGATCTCCCGTCTTGCCCTCTAAACTCTTCGGTGCACATGTACGCCGATGATGTTCAATTATACAATAGTTTTCATCTAGGTATGCTCGAGAATGGTGTATATGAAGTCAATGAGGACTTAAATAATATTGTCCTATGGTCCCGTAAGAATAGCCTCAGCTTAAATCCGAGTAAAACTAAATGTCTTGTCATATCTAGAACTAATGCTGACACATCATACTTTCCGGAGATTTATCTTAATAACTGTATTATTCAGTTTGTCGATTCTGCAAAAAATCTAGGGCTAACATTTAATAAGACTCTAAGTTGGAATACCCATATTAATTTAACATTAGGTAAAATATATGGAGGTCTTCGATTGCTCTGGGCATCTCATTACATAACACCTCTGAAAACTCGGTTAATATTAGCCAAGACTTTGATTATGCCCCTAATGTTATTCTGCTGCGAAGTTTTTAGTAATTGTGACTTCGAACACAAACGTAAACTTAATGTTGCATTTAACTGTATTGCGCGGTATGTTTATGGTCTCAAGAGATATGATCACATTTCAAGTTTTTCTAAGGTTATCTATGGCATATCGTTGGATAATCTGTTTAAACTCCGAACTCTAACACTACTTCACAATGTCTTGCAGTCTCATCAACCAGAATACTTATACAACAAAATAAATTTTACACGTTCTGAAAGATCATGTGACCTTATGCCAGTGCGCTTCAAATTCTTGGTTTCAGAACGGCAGTTCTACGTGCATTCCATTCGATTATGGAACTCCCTCCCTCACTCTATTAGAGTTATTAGCAACCAGGCCATGTTTGGAAGATCTCTGAAAGAATTCTTCTCCTAGCTTCTAAGCTGATGATGATGTTGATGATGATGATGATGATGATGATGATGATGATGATGATGAATGATGGTAATGAATAACTCTTAAATTTAATTTTCAGTTAATCTTTTTTTTTATATTTTTATTTGATTAAATTTGTATTGTTATTCTTCTTCTTGTTAATAGTTTTATATATTTTGCTGTTACTTAATAACTTGAAATTTTAACTTTTTTCTAAAATACAAAGCACATTTTTGTTAAAATAATGTATGAATGTACAGAAATTTGCTCTATCTTATAAGATATTGTATCTTACTGAGCATAATTACACAATAAATGAAATGAAATGAAAATGAAATAAATGTTAAGTAATTTACTAGCTGTTTGAAAATTGTAATCCCTTTAATTCCCTTTTGTTAAAAATGGCGAACCTGAACACGTCCAAAAAATGACATTTGAAGTCCAATGAAAGTGAAAACACTGACAAGCTACAAGTTACTTAAAATTAATTAATTTGTTGTGAAATTTTCGAAAAATCGCAAAGTCGCAAATCTCCAGATGCGAATTTGCATAGTAAACATTATAGTGAATCGTAGAAATCGGTCCAGAAACATTACCCGGCTGATCAGGTGACAGAAGGAATTGAAAACAGCACGTCAGTGATTTTGGACTAAGGAAGTGCAGGTACTGAGGATTTTTTGTAATTCTGTTGAAATCGGAATCCCACGGTTTGTAATTCGGTCTTGGAAATTAAGGTTTTCAACCTAAAATTACACTGTTATTTTATCAAACCTATACCTGGAGTTAGATTCTTCATCGTCCAGCTCTTCAAAAGGATTTGCTCGGGTTTTTAAACATTGCACTTTTCAGCACAAAGCTAAGTCTTCAAACAGAACGAAATCTTCATCTTCCGAAAACATTTTGGCCCTCCGCACACGAAGCAACTGTTTTGCAACTGTTTTGCGACTAGAATCGCAAATCAGTTGCTCAAGCAACTTTGTATATGAAGCTCTATAGGAGAGCTCCCACGCTCGACTGAAATGAAACCGGTTTGCAACCTCTTCGTACAAGTTTTCTTTGTCTTCAGTACTGGTAATAGTCAATTAAATCGTCTTCATCAGTACAACTGTTTGACATGTTGAATAGTTTCTTATAAAAATTGTGAACAAAAAATTAAAAAAAATCAAAATTCGGTCGTACTCGTGCGCGGAGAGAAGTCACAAATCGATCGCAAACTAGTTGTAAAACAGTTGCTTGAGCAACTGATTTGCGACTCTAATTGCAAAACAGTTGCTTCGTGTTCGGAGGGCCTTATACTTATTCATCTACTGAAAGCCAACTAGTCACAAGGAGTCTCTTAACTCTTTCGAGGAAAATGACATATTTCATGTGAAAAATAGCAAGTTACTAAAATTAAAAGTACCAATCTTTTATTTTAAAATCGTTTAAAATTTGCAAATTATTATTTTTTTTTAACTTAGTAAATTACTAAAATGGTTTCAACATTTTACTAAATCGTTTAAAAATTTGCGCCAATGTCAGCTAAAACCATCGACACCTGCTTATATCTTTGACTTGGCTCGGTTTGTTTGGACAATTTCTTGTTTATGTACATAGAATGCATTCCATGCAACATAACCGATGAAACGTTTCATCTTTTGTGGACCAAATTTCCCAATCATGCTATCAGTCGTCTTGGCGATGTGAATTTTCCTTGTGTTTTTCTTAATCGTCTTACTCTTACTTTCGGTATCGCTCATATTGATGAGAGCGTCACCTAAGAGGAGGTCTTCCTCTTCCACGTTGTCCATCGGGGTTGGATACGAAAACTCGACGGGCCAGTGCATCGGTGATCATACGCTCTCCATGAGCCAGCCATCTTAACCGCTGAATGTTGAGCTTTCTGATCAGGTCGATGTTGCTGTAATGCCCGTATAGCTTGTGATTGTATCTCCTTCTACACTCTCCGTCGATGCACACTGGACCGAACACAACTCGAAAAATCTTTCTCTCAAAGCAACCTAGAAGGTTCTCATCCGCTCTAGTCAATGTCCTGTCCATGCCTCCGCCCCATACAGCAGGACTGGCATGATAACGGTGTTATTGATGGCTTCCTTGGTTCTTTGAGAGGGTTTTACTACTCAGATGCCTTAATTCTGAAGAAATTGCAATTAGCAAGAGTGATTCTTCGCTTTATCACTGCACTTATATCATTGTGCGAGGTTATAGCGAAACCCAGATATACAAAGTCTTTGCTTACTTCAAAATTGGAACTGCCCATTGTGATGTTCTGGCCGAGTCGACGCGACGGTGTTGTGTTTATCTTCTTGATGACAACATATACTTTGTTTTCGTCTCATTCACAGCTTAACCGACCTTTGCCGCCTCCGTCTCAATTCCAGCAAATGTACTACTGACGGCTAACTTCGTTCTTCCGATAATGTCAATATCGTCCGCGTAAGCCAGGAGTTAAACGGACTTTTGAAAAATTGTGCCACTGGTGTTGACTTTTGAGTTGCGCACAATGGCTTCAATTATGATGTTAAAGGGATTGCAGGACAGCGCATCGCCCTGTCGTAGAAGTTTCTTGACATTAAAAGCTTCGGTGATGTTCTGACCGACTTTGACGGAATAGCGAGTTCTCCATGGTCATCCTGCACAAGCGAACGAGTTTGGTAGGGATGTCGAGACGCGACATGACTCTATATAGCTCGTTTTCGTTTCTATTAACGCTATCATAGGAGGCTTTAAAATCGATAAAAAGCTGCTGTGTATCGATTTGGTATTTTTCGGTTTTCCCTAAAATCTGTCGGAGTGTGAAAATTTGGTCGATAATTAATTTGCCTCTTTTTTTTAATCGTCATAACATTGAAAATCAAAAAAATCCAAACTAAATAAGTTAGCCGCAAATTGCAGCGTTTTCTTTTTCATTAGATTTGCAGAATCAGACCTTTTTTGCGTTAGAATAAAAGTCAATCAGTGGAAAACGAAAACAAACGTGACAAATCCACTAACCTTAACCGTGTACTCGTGTTCTTAAGACAAAACCATAGTTCATGGTCTTCCTATAAGCCACCTTATACTTCTTTCAAATGCCTTCCATACCCCTCTTAATTACCTACTTGAACAACACTTTTAACCATTTTTGTATTTGTTTTTCACCTTTTTTTGGTCTTTTTTATTTGTTTTGTTATTGCGGGCCTTAAGTGTTTCAGATTTCTTCACAAAGCATGCAAACTGAAACCGTATATGAAAACGCTTTGCAATAGTTCAAATTTATATTCGAAGTGCGAAAACCTTTTTGCCAAGTCAGGTGATGAATTTTTTTTTTTACGTGGATTGATGCAATTATTTGTTTAGAGTTTATATAACTGCATGCACTTGCATTATTGAAAGGGAAATTTCGTTGAGTCAGTGGAAACAAAAATATTTGGTTTTGCAATCAAAACAACCTTTCATATTAAAAACAGAAACAAAAATAACTTTTGAAGTTCAATGATCTCAATAAAGCCAGTAAGAGTTTAGTCAGGCAGACTGGGTTGATTAAGATATTTTTTTTTTTTTTGCTAAAAATCTGGTTTCTGGTTTCCGTTCATAAATATTTTGTTTCATTTGTTTTTTCTGCTGACAGATGATGTGAAAAAAAAAGAATTCACATCAAGTTCAAATAAAATAGATGAGCTCTGATATCAAATTTGAAACGATTTCAGCAAATCGTGTGTTTACTATATGAACCTTGAGAATTTTGAAAATTATGCCTTTTGCAGTACAGTAGAAAAAAACCGTCAAGCATAAAATCTGATTATGAAGTTCTTGAGTGGATGTCTCATGTTTTCTTTAATTTGAAATAATATACCTATTAAAGAGATAGATTTTTTTCAAACGAGATTGATACAAACATATTATAAGTTGTATTGTTGCTATGGTCTACGTTCTCAAATGTGCTGTTTTATTGTAAACTAGCCGACCCTGCGAACTTCGTCTCGCCACCCTTCGATTAAAATAGAGAACTTCATATCTGAATTTTTTCAAGCTCTACAACAAACATTCTTCTTTCATTAAAGCATGAAATAAAATACAAATTTCTTTGAAAAATTCAAAAACTTCTCTGTTTCGACTATTTCACAAAAATCAGAATTCCAAACAGCTTATCCACCTTATTTGCTGACTTTCCCGTAAGAGTTTTCCGAGTTTTTCATCAGAACTTTCTATTTTCCATCGGAAAACCCATTTTAAAATTTTCCAGTTTTCCATTTGAAAACTAATGCACCTGCAATAATATACAATTTTCCCAATGAGTTTTCCAAGTTTTTCATCAAGAACTTTCTGTTTTTCCATTCGAAAACCCATTTTGAAACAAAAAATTCCAAGCAAAAAAAATCAAATTTCCGACCTTTGTTTGGTTTTTCCAGTTTTCCCACTCTTCCATGAGGTTTTTCCAATTTTTTTTTTCACAGAAATCATCACTGAATGCAACAGTATGAACCATGAAAATTTCACAAATATCTATAAGAGACAAACAAACAAACACACATCCATTTTTATATATATAGAGATTTTTTTGTGGACAGATTTTGTCACACTTTTCATTGATAGATAACGTCTGAAAGCTAACCTGTCAAATTATTCATCGAACACGATGATAGCCAACAATTCCGTGAACCCGACCTAGAAGAAGTGAAAACGGCAATATTACGGCTGAAATCCAACAAAGCTACTGGAGCAGATGGTCTAGCTGTTGAGCTGTTCAAAGCAGCAGGCGTTGATCTGGATAGAAGCATGCACCAAATCATCTGCAAGATTTGGTCGGAAGAATGCAAGTTCGATGAAGGGAGATCCTCTAAACTGCGCAAAAACCTATGAACTCCAAATCTATACCCACCTCTTTTTCATCGATTTTAAGGCCGCGTATGACAGCATCTAAAGAGACGAACTGTATAAAGCTATGTCTAGTTTTGGCATCCCTGCCAAGCTCGTTCGCTTGTGCAAAATGACGATGGAGAACTCACGCTGCTCCATCAAAATTGGCAACGGAATCTTTCGATGTCAAAAAAGGATTCAGACAAGGCGATTCACTGTGGTACGATTTTTTAACATCGTCCTTGAGAAGATAGTGTAAAGCTCCACCGTCAACACCAGAGGCACAATCTTCCAAAAATCTGTTCAACTTCTCGGGTACACCGATGATATTGATATAATAGGAAGAGCACAGCGTGATGCCAATGGCGCCTTTATGAGAATTGAGACAGCAGCAAATGAGGGCAAAGCGAAGTATACGCCGGCCGTCTTCGAGGATACACACCCAACACCGACGGCTCGGACAGAACGTCACAATAGACGCATTCAACTTCGAGGTAGTAGAGGAGTTTGTCTACCTAGGCTCCGCTAGTAACACGGGCAATAACACTAGCGCCGAGATTAGACGAAGAATAACTCTTGGTAATCGTTTTTTCTTTGGGCTAAGAAAGCAATTGAGTTCAAAAGCCCTCTCTCGAGCACCTAAGGTAAGACTGTACAACACCCTCATCATTTCAGTAACAGAAGAATGGACCTTAGGCTGTTTCGAGAGGAAAGTTCTTCGGGTCATCTTTGGCCCCGTGTGCATTAATGGGGAATGGCGAGGAAGATACAACAGCGAACTTTACGAGTTGTACAACGACATGGACCTAGCCAGAAGGGCCAACGTCCAGAGACTCAAATGGCTCGGTCATTTAGAGCGGATGGACACCAATGCTTCGGCCCGGAAAGCCTTCCACACTATTCTCGAGGGACGTAGAAGGAGAGGAAGACGGCGTCTCAGGTGGCACACACAAGTGGAAAAGGACCTCAATCAACTTGGAGTGCAAAACTGGGCACAGCTAGCTAGGGACCGAGCTGGCTGGCGGAGACTGTTGATTGAGGTCCACCTTAAGTAAGGTGACTCGTTCGTGACGAAGTAATAACTACCCTCAAGAAAGAAATGTCAAAATCGACGAATATTCTTATTCATTCTCATGTGAATTGTCTTTTAGTGAAATTATCGTAGTTGATTCTGCGACTAAATTAAAAAAGTGTTTGCCAGAATACAAACTCTTCACTGTGAATTAAAGTACATATCAGTAGGTTCGGATAGAATTTTGACGTTTTCTCGAGTCTCGAATATAAATATTGGTACAATTCGTAGAGTACGATAGTTTGTTGTTTTGCATTTTTCATTTATCACTGTCAACACCATTGACTCGAATCAATGAACGCTTTATCTGTAAATTTTGTTTTCCATATAAGATAGAGTTACGAGATCAGAAAATAGAACGTACCACCAAATAAAAATCTATATCACGACTGTTTATGTAAGATAATCTTTTCTTTATTTTTATAAAAGTAAACCGAGTGTTTATTTATTTCTTGTATGAAGATATTTGAATGGATCACGCACACCCAATAAATGTTTGTTTTGCATTTTTATGATGGCCTCAATCTCGACCCTCGTCTTGAGTAGAATTTAGGTTAAAACAACGGGTTTTCAATGTTTTGATGCTTTTTTTTCTTATGAGGAATCTATTTGTATCCAGACAGCGTGAATCGGAAGATAAGCTTACATTTACTTGCGAGTCAGGTGAGCCTGATTTTATTGGATGTAAACAAATTGTTGATTTGCACCTGATTCGTGCTAATTTTGCTTATTCGATTAGGAATTGTACGAAAAGACCAAGAAAACTTTCTATTTTTGGAACAGCCTGACAGTTCTGGAAACCTTGACTCGCCCATTAAATTTTAAATCATTTTATGAATGGACATTTCAAATTCGCTTATATGGTAGTCCAATCACACATTTTAAGTCTCCATCAATCGGTGTTGGAACTCACCAATTCTCGTTGGGTGGAAAGAAAAACAAATGTCTTGCAAAGTTGGTCCTATTTCTTGTTATTATTATTTTTGCTCATGTTGTGCAATCCACGCCCTAGAAATTGCCTTATTTGTATGCAATATACAATCGATAACAATTTGGCTTCAATTTGAAATTCTTGCATAAGGTTTTGCTTTTTTCAAATCGATGCTTAAGTTTGGCGTCGTCGTCGGTTGGTCGTCGCCTTTCTCGTTACATCGATCAAATCGAATCATGTTAATGAAATTGCAAAATTCCAGTCACGTTTTCGCAAAATCAATTTTTAAACTTTTCTTTTTTGGTGAACGCGCGTCGCGTATGCAATTTTTGATTTATTTTTTTATGCAACCAACGTACCTGGTAATACTGCGCTTGTATTTGGTGGCTATTTGATTTGTTTTGAGTTTGTTGGGACATTTTGCAACACAGCACAGGTTAATAAAACTTAATTGGTGCCTAGGCTAGACTTGAAACCAAACTTAATAACAAGTCAAGGACTGATCTGAATGAATTTGCTTAGAGGTTTAGTCTTGCAAGTCTTAAGTTTTATTACAAAGTTTATTTTATTTTTTTTTCTAATTGTTCAGTTGATATTAATATTCTGTTTTTCTTCATTTCAGGAGTTGTAACAGCTTTGAATTTTGTGGATGCTCAAAAAGGTATTTATTATTGCCGACGTTTTTAAGTAGACCAAAAATACTCACACTTGGTAAACCCTTTCAGAGGATTGTCTTTCCCTAAAATTCTGTGATTAGAGGATGATATTAGTCCTAGTTGTTGAAAAACCTGAGGGTCATACTAGCGTTTAGACAGGATCCTCATCTAACAAGCATTTCCTACCAGCTCGGTGCCAAATATAACTGCCTCCAGTTCCCCATTCCAGATTAGTTGAGGTACACACTACAACATGTGTCCTCCAGCTGAACCGTAATTGCTCAGCCTAGAGGGTTCGAAAAACTCCCTGAATTGGACCATTTTGGTCTCTTAAAAACTCTTCTGGATTTATAAACTCTTTCTTGAGAATGCATTTCTTATTTTTAGAGGCTGTTAAAGTTTCAAGCCTAAAATAACTCAACATACCCTAATCCACTGATTCAGGTTTCATTATCAGCTGAAAAAAAAAACTCGCAGCAATAGATTCACTGGTGATCTGATAGTTTATCTCATTGAGTTCCACAAGGTTCCGTTTTGTCTCCGAACTCTTTCTCATTTCACAGATGATCTCCTGTCTGACACTACAAACATCTCGCCTGCTACGTTGACGACATCAAACTCGCAGCTTCTCATATTTAACCGTTTAAGACTCATAGCCATGGGCTTTGGATTGAAATCTTTAACGTCAAAGTTTGATAAGATCATTTGATTATGACCTTGACATTACCATAAAATATTGACTTTGAATTGTGTAAAATATGCCAAGAACACAATTTTTCCAAATTCTCTATATATGTGTACCATTTCCTGTGGAACAATCACAAAAAAACATCACAATACCTGCAGCAAGATGTTTGGTTAACTAGCACACCCGACAGACGTTGTTTTGTGGAGTTTATAAATGTAACGATCCTTCTTAGCAACGTTACCGAAAGAAATGCAACGAAATATCTAACCTCATGTCCTTTACGATCCACACCAAAAAATTTCAATTGGGTTTGACAGGAAAATACCTGTGAGATCGACTAGAGAGCTTTACAACGTAAACTACTCAAAACAAAATAGGGCCCACTAAGTTTTTTGGCTTTTATTATAAAGATTAGCTTTTGAATTATTTTGGTTAGTAGATAAGTAGTGAGTAGGTCCTAGTTTTCTTCGCATGCACTCTATTAGCCTATCTGGTACGCTTTCGATCAGATGCGTTACATTTTGTTCAGGTATACGCGCTCCCAACAGACTTTTAACGTGCTTTCAGCTCCTGCTTAGTATCTTCATGACTGTGATTTTCTTTGAAGCTTCTTTTTAACTGGTCCCATAAGTGCTCGATGGGATTAAGATCTGGACACCTTGCTGGTCATGGGAGAAGTGAAATATTGGCGTCAGAAAGAGCTGCTTATGTAGTACGGGCCGTATGTGGGCGAGCTTTGCATTGCATTAGAATAAAACCATTGTCAACTCCTTGTTAAAGTGGGATCACAACAGATCGTATAATCTTCTCAACGTAACTGGCGGCGTTATAGTATGTTCCCACCGACCTGATTTAGCTCATATGATTTATAAATCAGGAAAGGCGTTCCCACTGAACTTTTTACCTGATTTAGCTTGACATCTACGACAATCTTGACATTACTTTTGAATTTTTCAATGAATATGACACAAAATTTAAATTTCGCCTATCATTCAGCCTGGAATCAACGAGGTGATTTATACCTAATTAAAACTAAACAAGTTAAATCAGGTAATTTCAAATCATTGAAAATGTATGGCAAATCATGAAATTAATTATGTGATTTAGCTAAATCAAGTGGATTTAGCTAGGAACAGGCTATTACTGATGCCCATATCCCGGATTACCAGCTCTGCTCTACCTAACAAAGTTATTCCAGCCCAAACCATAACACTGGGTCCCCCAAATCGGTCACTTCCGTGACCGTACCTTAATCGCGCTGCCGGATGGGTGGCTGTAAGTTTTGGCCAAATAGCACGCATTCTGGAATGTTGACCATCTTCGTGGAGTCGATGGCGAATGGTTTGATCACTGACATGAGTCCCAGTTGACAGCCGTAGTTGAGTTTGTAAAGCCCGGGCGGTTGCGGTACGCAGCGAACATACCGGTCCTCTTGCCGAGATTTGGCTCTGATTCTTCCTGATCCAGGCCTCCTAGCTACACTCCCGGTCTCTTGGAAACTTTCCCACACGTTTCGAAAAAATTGCTGTTCGCATCGTTAAAGAAGCATACACATGCAAACTCTACAGAAAATGCTTTTCTTCGATAATGTTTATTAAAAATTTTTAGGCAAAATACTAAACAAATGTTGGGTGGGCCTATTTTGTTTTGAGTAGTTTATATTCGACCAAGTCTTCCTCTAGGTTGGAGCTCTAGTAACGCACTTAAGCCCATCTTGCCTCCGAAATGTCAAAAAGCCATAAGTATACCCTTGAGACCAAATTCGTTCGTACCGGCCAGTGCATTAATTCAATGTGACGAATTGAATTAAATTTAACATCAAGTACGTTCTCTCAAGCTATTACCACTTTTTGCAAATTAAGTAACGTGTTTCGTGTTCATCGCAACAACAACTATTTACTTTATTTATTTTTAAATACCCATTTTGTTTATATTTGGTCATTATTTCAATCACGGAAAACAAGTTCCTTAATTTGCACGATCCCTCGTCAGTCATCATCGTTCTCTCTAGGTTTAAATTTTAATCACTTACTGGGAACAAATTGACTCATCGCTCTTAGCCATCCCATAAACAATAAAAAACAAACAATTAGCTAAATGGCAATGCAAAAAAACCTGTCTTCTATTTTTACTCTCTACTCTTAAAACCGCCTGATGACAAAGTTGGACATTACTCCAAACGAATGGCTAAAATCAACTTGAACCATTCAAACAATAACAAAGAACTCAATGAAGGTTATCAGCTGCTGTGACAGAATAACTCTGCAAAATCCATGCACTGTTAACCAATTAGTGCAGCATGCTCTACACACCTGAACAATCTCACAGCCTCAGAGACTTCAATAGTCTTTAGAGCGAGCAACCTACCACTCGTTAACCCTCGAAGGACATTTGAGATTGTTCTCTTTTATCGAAATTACACTTTATTTGCGAAGTTAATTTATTTAAATTACATTCTTGGCAGGTAAATTGTTGTGGCTTTTGTTACAGGTGTTAGCATACCTGCTCCAACTAAACGGCACACCTTTTAATGTTTGCTGTTTTGCTCGCAGAACTTTCACTTTGCAAATTCCCAAAGTGATCTGATTTCGTTTACTATCTGGAAACCTCAAGGCGAGTTGTAAGTTTAATTCGATTTGAGAAAAAAAAACGTGATAATGACAGTTGAGTCCGGTATTTAAGTCTGGACCTCTGGCGGTAAGTTATAAAAGTTCGATTCGAATTCGAGGGACTTTGAAGTTTGCATTATATAGGTATGTTGATCGCTTTTAAAAAATAATTATGTTGCAATAATTTTTGTTTTCAATTATTTTTATTGCAAATCTTAACTCAAAAGGTTCATGGGCATAATTGAATAAGTGTTTCGCAACATTTTCATGCAAACATAATAATGCCATTAAGTCGCATGTGTGGACGGCGAGACGCATAATAGTTTTATGCAGTTGTCAACACAAAATAGCTAACTAAGTGGTTGGTCTTGACTTTGTTCCCATCATGGAAGTTATTAAAAAAAGTATTGTCATTTGACCGGAGTGGTTTTTTGACCTTCAACTTAAAAATTCACAAGAAAATTCATAAATTTGAGGTTTAACGGGTTGTTTATTGTTTTGATGCGGTCGGTGGTGTGGTGCTTCAGACGACAAGTTAGTTTAAGCGTTTTAGGGCTTGTTTTTTCTTCTAAATTTAAAATTATTTTATGAGTCTTAGACAAGAGCTGACTGAATTTCAGTAAAAAAAGCTAATATTAGGTGTGTTTTGTTTTTCACAAAGCTCGCTCTTAACTGTGAATAAAAGTAGAAGGATCCAACGAGGGACAGCAAACGTCAAAATGCTCGAGTCTCGAATTAAAATCTTGGTTCAATTTAAAACTTTTCTGTCTATATCGAGGGAATGTTCGTAGAGTACGATATTTTTTTTGTCTTTTGCTGCAATTTTGACACTTTTGATGACTATGTTTATACCAAAATTAACCAATATATCGACAGACTCCAAATTTGAAAACAAGTGGTATAAGTGGTAAAAGCCTCACCGCATAAAGGCCCTTACGATAGAAAGGGAAATTTGCTACAGTCTCTTAGACGGCTACTATCAAAATATCAGCCGCATCGGAATTGGGTTATTCTGGCAGCGTGTCCGCGGATTTTTTAAAATTGGAAGCAATATCGGTCAGTGATTTGATTCTTCAGTTTTGTAGAGTAAGATACACCCCTATCACAGAGTTCCTCGTAGCTAAGTTCCGAACGTAAAGCTCCGCTACGAAATCGAACAAATTATAATCATAAGGCCCGAACGAAATAAATAAAGGCATTGCCACACGCAAATCAATATTCCGAATTTAGGAGTCAGTTGACGTACTTCAAAATATGAAATTCAAAACAAATTGAATATCTATGAAGTTTTTGCAAAGCGGATTTGAAGTTATTTGAACTAAAAATGGATTCAATAACAGTTGCAGTTGTTGTTATCAATTAACACTTTGACTGCCAAGCCATTTTACCATTTTGTATCGCGCCAGGCCAAAGTATTTTTTTTTCTTATTTCTGTTTCTTAGAGCCTAAAAAGTAGTTTTCAGCAAATTCCCACTTTTTTGTCGTCCTAACTGTGAAGTTCTAACGGTTTTTGTGCGACGTGGCCCTGCAGTAAACAAAATTCGAGTTCAAGCCACGTCAAACAACAACAAAAATAAACTAGAAATTTATATTTCACTCAAAAGTTATTCTAGGGCCACGTAAGTAAGACCAAAATATTCGGCAGAGGCCAGACAATTTGAATCTCATATAAAATCCCATATACCGTCGCACAAAAACGAGCGACATGGCCTGAGATGAAGTACTGGGTGTCGCACGAAAATGTGCGACGCGGCCCCTGGGGAACTATTAAGTGTCGCACAAAATCGTGCGACATGGCAGTCAAAGTGTTAAAGAAATCGACAGCGAAAACGTGCATTAAAAATATTAAGAAAAATGTTAAAAGATTCATTTAATCCATTTGATTCTTCAAGTTTTTCGGATGTTGGATGCCATTTGTTGACGTGTCCAGGACAGTAATTTTAATTACAATTTTTTCTAGGTCTGAAAAAGTGTGCATTTTATTCTGACCACCTGAAGCTTAAATTTCTTTTTCATTAAATATGTAGTAGTTTTCTTAAAATACACGCCTTATATAAGGAATACTTATAGACGGTTTCAGTTGAAAAAATATGCATCTTCTCCAACTACTTGCATCCTATGCGGGTGGACCGATGCTATTTAGGTCTTGTCTCACTTGGTCCCAATAGGCGTTCACTTCCCCCTTTTGATGCTTTTGTTAATTCTTGGGCAATTTCGGGACTTTTTTTCCACTAGGAAGTTATTGTAATGGGGCCGATTTTGTAAATCCTCAGTATTTGTCACTGGAATTCGAATTAACCCTTTTTATCATGATGTCTCTGCAGGTGTATTGTGTATGCATGTTTCTGCTCGATTATCTCGCGAATCACTAATGATATTGACATGTAATTGGTCTCATTCGACGCGAAATTGCTTGATTGAGAACTGATAGTTTTCAGCGAAATCATTTAGCGGTTTTTTAATAGGAATAAAAAACAAAAAAAAAATTATTCCCATGTGTGGTCCTTATTCTAAAGAAAATATCGGGAAGGTGAGAAGCATTTGGAGGCCGGTAGTCTTCAAAACAATTTATATGAAGCACAGCTCCGATCAAAAAAAAAATGTTCGTAGAAAAAATTATTATCAAACTTCCTATTCGTTCGGGGCTTGTGATGTCGATTTTACGAACTCCGATTTTCGTAGCAAATAATTTTATTACGACGGGACCTATGATACTTTTTTTTCGGGATTCGTAGTACGAATCTACTACGTCGGGGCCTGTGATAAGGGTGATAGTCAAAATAGTGGACTTCAGTAAGTTTTGAGACTGTCCCAGTTGGCTTTCTCGTATTGCCATACGCTTCTCTTCGTAGCTTTTTCTCTAACTGGATTAGTTTGACACGAGAAATTCGCAGATACAATCCTATGGTCTGATCTGCCTAGAGGCGTTAATACACAGATAGTGTATTTATCAGGGTCGGACGTAAGGAAAAAGTCAAGATTATTTTCCGCTTGGCCATTAATGTCCGATATTCGCGTGGGTTCGTTGACAAGCTGAGTAAGGTGGTTAAACTCAGCAAAGATCTCAGCACACATTCCTTCGGGTATTTTCGGGCCCAAATGAAAAGCCACGAAACCACGATTTCAGTGTTTGGATACAAGGGTACAATTCTTTGTATGGAGTCAGATAGAGCGTCAAGTTCATGAGAAGTTGAAGCTCTATCCAGGTTTGGGCTTCGATAGAGAAAACAGTGGTGAATGATGTGCCTATTGACGGAGAATTTGAACCACATAAAATTGAAAAAAGGGTTGGAGCAACGTCCATATTAAGGCAAGAATGGCTTACGCCATTGCCAAAAATACGGCAAAATTGGTCCAATTAGTATACGAACTGCTGCCTCCTCTACCACATTCTCCAGATTGCCAATTCATATTCACTCACCGGCCGTGTTGAAATTGCTGCTTCATTGGTCATAAGACCCATCTTCGTCGTTTCCATCAAAAGCACACATCAGACATTATTGTATTAGAGGATGTAATGTGCAGCCATAAGATCGACGGAAAAGCAGCAAAGAAATTCATCTAACTAATAAGGAATCCTAGCTTGATGGAAACCCAAGCGCATCACTACTTCAATTTGTCCAAACATGTGGGCTTAACGCTGTTTACTGGAAAGAAAAATAAGTGCCAAACGAAAATCCACTTTGACCAAAGCATGAAATGATGCATGATAAGGAGAAGTGAAAAAGGAAGTCTCGTTAGCCTAAAAAAATGTGATTGATGATGCTCCGATCCTCTATAAGTCCGTCCATTTCGTTTCTCCCATTTTTTTTCCAAACTGTACATCACGAATTAGTCCAACTTAACTATCAAACATTTCTTTTAATTCTCCCCTAGACTCAAACGTCAAGTCAAGTATCATCACTGTCTTCGTTAATTGCATTTTCAACAAGTTCCTTTCCATAAATGTCAAAACGTGCTCCATGCACCTGAGTTCTTTGAATAAAAACCTAAAAACAAAACTGACAAAAATAGTTACGTATAAGTAGGTATATTCACCGTAGACTGACATACTTACAAAATCCCATCAAGCCATAAGCGGTTTTTAAACATAAACAAACAATTTTAATAGGCAGAAGATGGTGCTAGGTCGACAAAGATCATCAAGCAAGAAAAAAACTAAACATTGCGCTATTATGGATGGGATGGCATGGCACAACCAAAACTGTTAAATGGCCGCCTTAACGTGTTTAATTCAAGTAATGACCTTCAGATAAATGTGAGTGCCGACTAAATGTGTGAGTGGAAGAAGCTCAGCACGATCATGTTAAGAACGATGCGACGCACGACTACGACGACCGACGTGGTGTAGACACCTTCAACGACAAGAACAAGTTGCTACGGCAGTCAGTAGCAACTCTTTTCAGAATAAAAGATGCCATTAAAACGGGTGAACCCCTCTCAGCCTACCAATTGACGGAATATGTGTGGCAAACAGGAGAGGCAAAGTAGAATTTTAGTGTTCGGTCAGTGGAATGCATTGTGGTGTGAAGTGGATATTGCGGTCGCTTGTCTTTGGCCTTCTGCCTTCCAAACCGGTTGCATGAAATTTGAGCCAAAGTCCGTCCGGCAAGAGGGTTCCTAAAGGACAGCGGCGCAGATCACGGGCAATCCGGAGACCATTCACTTGTTTGTCAATGTCGCCTTGGCTAAGTTTTAGAACAAAATTGTGTTTCTTTTTTTTATTGTTTGGAAAGTCTGGAGTCATTTTTCTGGCATGATTAAAATAATTTTTATATTTCCATCTTCCTATAACCACTTTTTAAGTTAATGTTTGCTCAACACAAAGTAAGCAGCAGCATGAGGTGAATGTTGGAAGTTACATTAAATTTATACGAGAACAGGTTGAAGCTGTGGCAATAGAATGGCATTTGGAATTAGGACGTCGTCATCGTCTTAATCGCAAATGTCAGTGGAACTAGATTTTCTTGTCGTTGAAAATTTATGCATCGTAAATGAAGCGGTAGCTACAGCTTTTTTTTCTTACAGAAGTAAGAAGTAAGTTACAGAGTAAAGTCGGGAATTGGGAACAGCTATCAGTATTTTTTAGAGGCTATTTAAAAAATTGATATTTGATTTTCTATGCAAGTTCACTTTTCAAGAGAGTTTAATTACGTGACGTTTTATCTACTTAACTTCAAACCAAACCATTTTTAATAGTTCTTTGAAAGCTTCCGTTCAGTATCTCGACTACGACTACGTGATATCGTTATCTTCCAAAATCCCGTTGTTGCAGTTTAGTTTGTTACTGAGATAAAAGTCCAACTCGTCAGTAAGGAGTTTTGCTCCAAATGAAACACTTAGCACCCAAATATGTGCAATATGTCAGTTCCTCGACATTCGTTGCATAATGTCCGTTTCTCGAAATTTATGCAAAAAGGGAGTTTCTCGACATTTATAAAAAATGCTGGTTTCACGACATTTGTACAAAAATGTTAGTCTCTCGGCATTCGTGCACAATGTCAGTTTCTGATTTATCTGTGCAAAATATCAGTTTCGCGACATTTATACAAAATTCCAGTTCCTCGACATTTGTACAAAATTTCAGTTTCTCGACGTTTATGCAAAATTTCCAAAATCTTAGCTTCTCGACTTTTGCGCAAAATTTCATTTTCTCGAATTTGGGAAAAATGTCAGTTTCTCGACATTTGTGCAAAATGACAAATTCTCGACTTCTGCGCCAAATGTCATTTTCTCGACTTTTGTACCTACAAAATGTCAGATTCTCGGCATTATTAAAAAATGTCAGTTTTTCGACATTTATGCAAAATGTTCAAAATCTTAGTTTCTCGACATTTGCGAAAAATTTCATTTTCTTGACATTTGTGCAAAATGTCAATTTCTCGACATCTGTACAAAATGTCAGTTTCTCGGCATTTGTGCAAAATGTCAGTTTCTCGACATTTGTGCATAATAGGAGTTTCTCCACATTAGTGCTAAATGTCAGTTTATCGAAATGTCAATTTCTCGATATTAATGCAAAATGAGAGTTTCTAGACATTTGTGCAAAATATCAGTTTCTCGGCATTTGTGCAAAATGTTAGTTGCTCGACTTTTGTGCAAAATGTCATTTTGCGAGCAGGAGTTTTATTTCCTGCAAGCCTTCTTTACAAAAACTGATTTTCTGACACGATTTCTAGAGAGACGCATATGTTACTGGTGGTGAGCGTGTGCCTGTGCAGCTTTGGTGGGAAAGATGAATTAATGTTCGAAGTTCTGTAGCCCTGTTTACATTATATTTTGGTGATCTTAGCAAGCACTGCCTTTTCCTTCTAGATATGTCGAGATGATACTGAAAGTTTTCTTCTTCCAACTCTTAATCCCTCTCCAGAGTTTACACTGTCCTAAATCTCCTCCTTTTTTTTTGGAGAGCTCGAAAGAGCTCTTTGGAAGCTTAGGTGACAGAATCTAATTCAGTTGATGAATGCAAAAATTCGCTTTGTAAATAGCTAGCTTGGGTCGCTTGTTATTCTGATTGAACTGTATTGAGTCTTATCGCTGTGTCGTTCGCCTACACTTTTGCTTTGCGCCATAATCCCAGCGCTTCTGAAAGGTGAGGGGTAAGTTTGCCTGAACATTGTTTTCAATCACTCGACCTTACTTTAAGCCTTGAAATTTTGTTCTCAACCGAACTACACTTGCTTCTCTTCAAAAATTGGTGTCTTAAGCTGTATACATCAGTCAGCTCCCTGGTAATTACATACTTAGTCCTGCTGCCGCATCTTTTCTTCCGTCTTCTGTTGCTTGTGCTAGTACAGTATTATGATTACGCTTACCACACAAACATATGAAGTCTGGATTGTTTGCAATTGCTAAGCTACAAAACGAAAGAGCTGAGAATCGAACTCGATTTAAGATAAAAACTGTTGTCAATATTGACAGTATAACTTTCCACAACAAAACGATGCAAGCAGTTTGAAAAAAATTGTTAACATATTTAGACAGCTCAGCTTACGAGATCACATTTCACCCTATGACTTCATTCATTTGCCTACACGTTCATGTATCCCAAATTTGCCATCTGAGTAAAGATAAAATCCCATAAAGCTTACATAAGTCCCAGAGTAAGGTAAAATGTTCATTTCTATAGCAAATATTCCCAAGCCAACACAGCTGGTTGCCGCAATGAGTCACACTTAAACTCTCCGAAAACAAAATGACGCTGGCAGCTATCCAACGCACTCCAACGTTGAGGCTAACACAAATTCACAAAAAGATCTGGTGAATTCCATGATAATTGTGCCACAACAATCAATGTTGTCATGCTTTTATATTCTTTCGTAACGATTGTCGTTGTCGCCGTAGTCGTTGTTGTCGTTACAAGCTTATTGCTCAATTTTTCTTCCATTTTCAAAGACACATATATAAACACCCATATAGACCGCAGGTATTGTGCCAAGGAAGTCTTTAACTCAAGTATGTTGGGCGAGAAAGAAAAACAGATCATATACCTCAGTCCATGCCTAACAGCAGATTGCATTTCAAATGCATCGACCTATAAACTGTAGCAAACAGGCCGAGAGCTATAGTATCTTGAATTCGTAAGCTCTATAATCAGCAACCAGTTTTTACTTCAACTTTAACTGAATTGTCCAAATGGAAGTGTAACTGAGCTGCTTCAAAGCACAGTGCTGGATTTATGTTTTCATGAAGTCAATGCTTCTTCGAATAATATAAATGCACTTATCGTATAATACAATGCTTTGCTGAAATTTCTCCTGACATAGTCCAGCCCTGAACTCTGACGAGCGGAAAGCGGAGCGAACAGAGAAAATAACATTCTAAGTTTTTTGATTCGTGTATCTTGAGTGCTGCCGATTTATCGTTAGAAATGTGTGCCACGGTTGATGGCGGTCGGTGGCAGAGCATTGGGGACGCATTTACCTCAGAGCAATGCTTTGCTTTTTTAGGACACGAGAGATTCAAATGGAGATGCAAAAACCACTATCCCCCAATCAATTTACGACTGAAACCGATGAATGGAAACAGTCGAGCTGAATTGAGGAAAATAAACTACTTTTCACTTGAAAGTCTTTTCTTGCAAATTGTCTCAAGACTTTTATGCGACATAAGTTCCCCCACGTAAGACTCAATGGTCTATAACAAATTTTTATGTTATTTCACTGAGGACTGGGACAGGCACAGTAACCTGTGTAACTCACGGTTACAAGGAAATCACTCAACAAGACGAAGAAAATTAAATGCAGCAATCGAACGGTTCATTGGAGCGCATAGAATCCATCTTTTGAGTATTCAGCATGTTCCAGGCACCTACGGAAAATTTTCGCATCCAAGTTGTAGCGATTGCAATGAAAACACAAGTTATGAATGGGTCGGTCGAGATGTTGTCTTCTGGCGAACGACGGCAGAAGGCATCTCCTTGCCTATTAATTGAAACTTGCAATAAAGGCTTGTGGCTTGAAACAAGTTCGGAAAATGGGTCGTTCATCGGTTTTCTGGATTCTAGCAGAGATAACACTCGTTTGAATGTTTTTCAAAGAAGTTTATTGCTGGTTGACAAATAGGTAACCTAATTCTGTGCAACATGATGACTTACTGCAAATGAAGATAAGATAAATAATGTCCTGATAAGGAGAGGAACATAAACAACTAGGTAATGATAAAATGGATTGTTATGGATATTCATACGGATGGGGTAGTCGTGGATTACGGGTTATGTTTGATGAACAAAATAGAAAAAAATAGTACGTATACGCCACAGTGATTTCCATGTAGGTATCAAAACGATCCTTGAAATATCCAATAACTGGACGGCATAACCCTCAATGTAGCCACGCCATGTTTTGGTGTGGAATTCCAGCCTAAATTCTCGTGTGATTCTATCTCGACTGTCTCCTGTCAAAGTCTTCTTGGTCATTCACTTCTTCTGCCGTCTTTTGTGAGCGAATTGATCTTCATTACTTGGCTTGCAAGCAGTCGTTTGATAACTTCACATCTTATAAAGTTGAACACGTTTCAAGGCCCAAGTTTACTGCTTCACATTCCCCCTTTAGGTGTCTACCAATGACAAAGCTATCGCGTTTTGTAAGCGTAAACCAGATTTTTCATTCAAGTTATCCAATTCAATTGCATGCCTCCGTCAGGGATGTGCACAGTACAAAGCCTATCAGGGATGGCTCCCTGGCTGGACTTTAAACTTGAGAAATATACCTCCGTCGTTTAAAATATGACATTTGGATCCTTGTGGCATACACCTAGTACCCAAAGCAATCCAAATGAATCTCTCTTGACGCAGTTTAGCCAACAAACAACACATTGACCAATACCGGACGTCATATGGGGCTTTTACGTAGGTGTGCCTTTTCTACTTTGGAAGGTCTGGACACAGATATGTGACGTTTACATGTATACAATTCCTGATATAAGAATATGGACAAAATCCAAACAGCACCCCCCAAAACTGTAAACACCACAAACCCGAGGTGCAGGGAAGCCAAGCTCTCGGATATTGGAGATCACGAAGCAGCGCTCCCCGAAGCTGTTTACCCCACAAACGGAGCTTGGCCTTGCTGCATCCCGGATTTGTGGGGTTAAGAGCTTTGGGGATAGCTCTTAGGAATTTCGATAGCATCTTCTTCGAGAGCTGGGCCTCGCTGCACTCCGGGTATATGCGGTTAATGGCTTGGTCTCCGAAATCTATGGGTTATTGGGTTCAAAAATTCTATCTTCCTGTATAAAGAAACTACACCCCTGATTCTCTGATGCGTTCGAGAACAATAAAATTAGAGCTCAAATTTTTGTCAACACCTGGCAGAGAGCATTTCTAGAATATTTAGGAGCTTGAATTCTTGGATTCATGAGTTGAGCATGATTTAATCTTCTTGGAAAGTACGAATTCAAGGTGCTGTTCTCTAGTCAGCTCTTAAGGTTTTCTGTAGTGGGTCCTGCTGGTGCAAAGGTACTAACTAACCCGCCCACTGATTTCAGGGTATTTTAAATAAATAAGCCTTAAATGTAGCTTACAAAAAGGCACACACATGATAACGACGGACCAATACAGGTTGTGACGATTTTTCATGGGTATGGGGCATACTATTCGCATACAAGACGAACTATAAGTAAGGTATGTATATGGATAGAACGCTTTACCTACTAGAAAACACCAGTTGAAGAAGCGGGTTCCCGGAAGCTTGTAATCTGCTGAAATAAATCCAATTCGATTGCTCCAAAGCGTTTTCCTAGTGTGCTAATCTATGAAACAGGAGTTGTGTTATTTCAATCAGAATCCCTTTCCGTAGGGTCGATGGCATGGTTTGGTCACTTCCAGTGATGAATTTGTAAGAACCAGACGTTCTCGAACGTTTATTTTCTATGAACCGCCAGGTGGCGGGGGCTATCTTTTGAGCAAGTTATTGCTATTCTTCGTTAAAACAAATCTTTAACATAAATGTGAGAAAAAGATGGAAATACTTATTTTTCTCTTCGCAGAGTAAAACCAGCAAAATGCTATTTGAAGACAATTGTGGCCAATTTCTGGTTGTTTGCGGTCATCACGCAAGTTCTAAGCCATTTAATAAATATTTATAAAATAATTCCAACCCTCGACTAATAAATTCATCATTTTCTCTTAATTTCAGGAATCCACCACAGCCGCAACATAATTTGATATCAATTTTCATGTAAGTTGCAACAATTTTACTTTAAACTTCCCCAACCAAACACACCTTTTAAATGTTTGCTTTCGCAATGAATACAAAATCTTGAATCCCACAGAACAAGTTGCCATTAAGCAATTACCGAACTAACTTTGAAAGAATTCGCTCAGCAGCGGCCAATTAGAATACCTAATTAACTGCGACTATACATATCTGCAAACGCATGAGAAAATTGCAATCTAAATCCGACCAACCCAATAGTTTTCTTGAAAAACCCGACTAGCAGCGCAAGCGGCGCGCAGCGGTGGATTGCAAAACAAAATTAGAATTGCACTGAGCTCAAACCACATGCACCTGGTCTTGTTTATTTGTAGCCTTGTTAGACGTGTTTAGCGTTACCAGGAAAGAATTTTAATTTGTTTATTTGCCCATTAAAACAGAGCCACCTATCATGATAAATTATCACGAAATATTTAAATATTCCGAAAATCACTGTTATACGTGTGTAAGAGCCCAAAAGCCAATAGCCGGATCAATCGCTGTAACGTTCAGAAAATAATCACAACGACCGTTGGCCCGTTCACAGTTAATCTCTTTTTTGTTCCCTCCCTGCTCGAAATGACAGACAAAATTATTGCTGTCAATTATAATTCAAATTAGTTTTTTTAACGCTGCTGAAACTGTCACTTTCGTTTTCACTGTCATAATTTGAAATGCAAAACATATGCATGCTCCGAGTTGGATTGTTTTTTCCCATCCATTGTATATAAAGTTAGGATCGGTACTTTGCCATTATGAATTCTTGATGACTTTAACGCCCTAAAAAGGTCTTTTCATAAATAGATATATAGACAAGAGATAAGAAGGTAATTTGCATCAAAGTGTATGCACGTTGACAGTTAATTACTTTATAGAAAAAAAAAATCGTAAATGGTGATTGACTTTGAATTTTTAAAACGATTTAAACCAGAAAAAAGAGAAATTTCGTTACGAATCGAATTAAAATTCCTAAGATGGTTTTCATTTTTTTGTTCGTTTGGTTGAGAGTAGCTGATGGAACTTGTTGCAATCTGTCATTGACGAGACACGACGATGACAAACCATCTCTGTACTTATATGCTACTTTCGCTTTTTTGTAGTGTACAAATCGGATATACCTACGTATAGTAAAGACCCCATCTGTCAATGGCGACAAGTTGGCGCGCCGCGGTGGCAGTGACGTCCATGTGTGTTGTGTCATTTTCCATACCACCTCCATGTTGGTAATGGAAACCAGTGCTGCCATAAGTCAATTTTAATGTCAATTCTGCAAAAGAGGCTTCATTGAATGATTGATATGTCCATTTGAGTGATTGCTGGTGATTTAGTTGGGGCGATGTAGCGCATGGCATTGAAACTTTTGTATTGAAGAGGTTTATTAATTTCACTTGTAAGGTTAAGCGGTGGTCGTTTTTGGCAAACCGGCTTTAGGCTATCATTACCAAACTTATGGTCATTATTTATATGTATATGAAAGTAGCTTCTATGGATTAATGGAACTCATTACAGAGTTTGAAAGAAAAAACAAATTGAAGTAAGAACTATTTTATAGACCCACACCAAACACTGAGCAACAACATCGTGTGGATAAATCTATGATGTTGATTCGCCTAAGACTTTTAGGTTGGGCTTTTGTCAAAGAGCGTTATTCATTTTGACATTCCTTATTTGCTGATGCATGTACGTATATTGCCTTAGAAAAGTGTATCGGACGGAATCATCCCGTTTCTTTCTGTCAAAATCATCTTGACGATCGGCTTTCTTGTTCTCCTCGCCAATCTGAACCTTTTCTTGGTCATGTCTTATTGTCTTTCTGCCGTGCAACTCGTACCCTGAAAAAGCGACGCTTCATGAGAAAATTTTGTGCCCAAATCTTGGCTTACTTAAGAGGACAAGCCTTTTCTCCATAAAAGCCGGATCAGTAGAAACCGTTTGCAAAATCCTCGAGGAGTTTTAAATGACACCATGGTGATTTTTTCTTGCTGTTCGAATGGTGGTGAGAATACCTCAACCGAAGTTTGGGTTCAATTCCAACCCTAGTGGGAAGTTGTTGGTGGCAGCAAAGAGAGAGGGGGATGGGATATGCGTCAACTAAGGCATGCCTCCTATTCCTATGCGTCGGGTGACTGCCCGGCCACATAAGGAAGAGATAGTTCCGAAACACCAACACGCCTCGATTACGGACGGAAAAATTAATGATGACGCGACCCACGCAAACGATTTAAGGACAACGAATTTCGGTTTTGCACTTGGAACGTTAGGTCCCTTAACAGACCACGTGCAGCTGAACAATTAGTGGAAGCCCTTGACTGCTATAAAGCAGATATAACCGCCATCCAAGAAATGCAATGGAATGGCCCGGGCCTACGTAAAATGAACAACCGGGAATAAAATCAGCGTCTATTTGGATGTGGATCCGTAGTTGGGACTCGACTCAGGAGGAAGGTCTTGCGTTTTAACTCAGTGAATGAGCGCATCACGACAATCCGCATCAAGGCAAAAATCACCAAAATGTAAGCCTCATTTGTGCTCACGCCCCTTCTATGAGCTCCTCCGACACTAAAATTGTCCTTGTAGATTTAAATGCTAAGCTAGGCAGGGAAGAAATCTTTGGTGGAATAATCGGACGACAATGCCTACATCCTCCGAAAACGGATTTAGGATAATCGACTTCGCTGCAGGGTAAGACGTAATGGTAGCAAGTACGCGATTCCCACATCTTAATATCCAAAAGGGGACATGGAAATCACATTGCCATCGAAGCACGACTTCCGCACATTCCGAAGTGCGAACATCGGCTCGGACCACTATCTTGTTGTAGGTAGTCAAAGTACGAATGCGATCAAGGCCAACATGTGAAAATGTTTACAGAAAATTCGACGTCAAGCGGCTACAATCGCAAAAGATTGCTAGATCCTTTTCCGATCGTGCCTTCGAAAACCTCCTAAGAAGTCCTTTGCTTCCAGCACAAAATGTAGAGAACCAGTGGCAACACTGCCAAGCAGCCATTAGAGGTGCCGCCTCTGAAGTGCTAGGGTTTACTCGGCCACCATAACGAAACCCCTGGTTTGACGTTGAATGTCAGCGAGTACATGCAGCTAAACAAAGGGCAAAGTGGCGCTGTGGCAGTTCCAAATACTAATTTACTGTAGGGAATTAGTCGTTGATGATAAAAGTATGAAAGTACTTGTTTTCAAAACAGAAGAGTTCTGCTCTTCTCAGAAGCATTCCGTCTGTCAAAGTCAGTCCAATGGAATGGTCTTCTGGACTCATCCGAATGCTTCTGGACGACCAATGGAAAACGACATAAGGTAACCATTATATCCCAATGATAACTGAGAATTATTTTCCGCCAAATGATTTTTCCTCAGTGCTCAGTGACATTGAGATCTCAGTGAGATGTTGTTAGGTGGAACCTGCCTAATGAGAAGTTAATTTCTTGATTGCATGACGTGAATAAAGTTCAACTTTATTTTTAATGTCACCCTGTCGTTTCGATTAAAAATGGAAATTGTCAAATTTCGTTAAAATCAAATGTCACTGTGCTTCACAAAATTTCTTTGATGAATCAACCACTCTTTTCAGACTAGTTAATGACAAACTAGACTGGAACCATCCAAATATTTTGTACTTTCTACTATTTTATAATACACCGACTTCCCAATGTTTCGGTCAAAATTTTAATTTCTATTAGCCTGTCTTCTTCATTCTGACATTGATGTTGCTTGATTTAAACTCGAAGGCCACATGATGAGCCGTAACTCCTTTGACGAACCAAATAAACAGTTTTTTATCTAGCCAGTTATTTGCATTTAAAAGAATAGGGACAAGACTCATGGTCAACAAAAACATATTCCTTGCAAAAAAAGCACACACAACACTGCTAACTGGTTTACACAGGAAGAGAAGCAAAATTAATCAAGAGTTACCGCCTCCCATTCCCAACATCCGGTTAAAAGGTTTTTCGTGTCTCAATCAAAACCAGCAAGACCGTTCATAAACAAACGAACTGCCGACCGACCAACCTATCCCAATTTCCAGGTTCATTGAAGATCGACTTGACTGTCTCCTTCAAATATAATACCGACCGGATACAGCAAAAAGATAGGTACCTTAACCACAACTGGACATGGACACCAGAGCATAAAGGGTGCGGTTTTAATCTTAAGACATTCGTAAGAACAATCCTCACGTACACGTCGCATGGTTTCACTCTTTAAAATCTACAACGACTACATCATTGGTTGCTTCAAGATGACTCCATAGAATGTTTGTTTCATGAATTCTTAAGTCAACCTTATTGAAAAGAACTCTTTAAAGGGAACAAAAACTTGCCCGATGCCAATGCACTGATGGGTATCACACTTCATCGGTTACTTGGACTTTGGAGTCTCCTTTGTTTCTGTTTCATTTTTTCGAAATATGATTTTTAAACAATTTTGTAGATGCAACAACTTCCAATGCCATAATTGATGTGAAGCCTCTCTTTTTTCTCATTCCGCTGCGTCATGTTAGCATCGGCTTGCGAAATCGCAATAAATCTCCAGGCTGGCAATCCCAAGGTCTGTCAAAGAAATACTTTTCGACTCTCCGAACTCTGCGATGAAGGAGGAGATAAAAAAGGTTGAGACTCACATCTTCAATGATTGAATCCCTCCATTCGTCGCAGTCGTATCGTACAGCTTTGCACAATGAATGGAAGAGAGGTGTCTTGTTTGGTTGAATGGTGTTTATGATATGCGATCTTTTGCGTTAGCGCACAACTCTATATTCGCAAAAGCATCTCAATCCATCTGAACATAAGCGGTATAGGGTATTGTGAAATGTGTTAGCAGCATCCAAATGCATCGTTTTGCAGCAATGGTTGCCTGCTATTTACATGCAACTAAATCAAGCGATTCATGTGTGGTGATGCCGCAAGACGGCAAGAGATGATGTTTCATTATGTTTCTGTTGGATTAGTATCCTCTTTTAACTATGCTTGGGTCTGTTTTGGTGATGCAAGTCACTATGTTTGGAGGAGTAGTGCTGGAATTAACAAAAAGAACATACATATGTTATTTATTCATCATTATTTTGAAGAATTGAGCAGTAAATTAAAAGTACCTAGTTTTATTTTTAGCAAATTAGGGAATTTACTGATTGCGTTCTGCGTCTTTTTATTTCAATCATGCATCCGACAGTAAATAGAAAAGCCCACTCGCTGTTTTTGAAGTGGTTTGACATTTCTTATAAGCAAAAAATCGTTTTATCCAAATAATTTGCAGAAATTCTGTCTTAAAGACGAACAAGTTAATCGAAGTCTGTCTGACTTATTCTTATGTTGACATATCGAAGAATAATGTCGTCCAGAAGCATTCGGAAGAATCCAGAAGTCTTCTGAAACCATTCCATTGGACTGACTTTGACAGACGGAATGCTTCTAAGAAGAGCAGAACTCTTCTGTTTTGAAAACAGAATCGTCCGGAGAATGACAGATACATCATAACCCGTTCCATTGGAGGTAGAAGAAGAAGCGTCAAAAAAATACCAATGGAAAACGACATAAGGCTAGCTAGCTCTATTCCATCCGATGAACAAACAGCAGTGTCACCTTATAAATGTGTAAATGTACATATGTGAAGAGAAACTCGTCCACATTCTGGACTGGATCTGAACAGCATGACCTAGCGACAGAAATTACTGTCAACAATTCACCTCTCAAAATAGTTGAAAACTGAGTAAACTGGACTGTCACGCGACGGGCTGTCAAATTAATTTGATTTAATTTTTTAAATCAATTTAATTTTTTTTTTAATAATATAAAAATTTAAATCAGTCAAGTCATACAACTTTGATACAATGAAAATGGAGCAGTCCGATTTCTTATTCAATTGCAAAACAGATTTTATAAAAAAAATCCATACGGAAACCAATATCACCAGACCAGACCAGACCAGACTCGCAGCCACTTTGTAAACAAAAAATAAAAAAACTAAAAATATCAAAGGTCAAATTCATCACCCAACAAAGTTGAAAAAAGTTCAACATCGTAACGGGCGACGAGTGCTCTAGTGAAATAGCCAGTTGCGTTCCTCCTAACTTCGGACATCAATGTGGAATGTCAATGTGCGAATGTGAAACTTCTCTTCCAAGGGCTGTCTTTCCCAATCATTGAAATGTGAATTTAAGACCAATGTCCTAAAGCACTCACTGTGTCTCTGGCATAATAAGGGTTTAAAAAACCGATTGAGTGGTAGCAAATTATAAAAAAAAAAAAATTTGTTCGCTTACAATTGTTTTTCTAAGCGTCTGTTTCACAATGTATAAATAAAGTTCTGATTAGTAACCTGCACTTATATTAACTGCCAGTTAAATCCTCCTGTTCGTTAGTTTTGTGTTTCACATCAATCCTTCTGATAAATTTATGTTTCGGGTAGCTAATTGTCAGTTATTCCAATTTTCCAGTTAAAAATGGTTTGACAAACATGAAATCTAAGAAATAGGTTGAATTGTTTGCTATATTTTTTTATCAGAGACGCAACCCTCAGGTCCATTTTTTGACGTGTGGAAAATAATATCTATATTATTGGAAAAATGAAAATTATATACGAATCCTTGCTTTTTCAGACTTTTAATTCTATTAACTGCCAATTAACTACTTTATAGCATAGGGCACTTCATCCTTCCTCCTTATAAGTTACTTGACACTTTAACTACTATAGTTAGCTCTACTCAGATAATGTGAAACGCTGTTTTGAATTTTAACTGCTGGTTATCTTCCAAGTAGCTTAACTGGGACTTTACTTCTATATTGTGAAACAGACGCTAAGACCTGTTCTGTTCAGTGATAAATTCTGTCAAGGCTCTCATAGTTACTTTAGCATGAACAAAATTGCATTTATATAAAGTTTGTTCGATGTAACAAGCCCTGTATCCAGCTTCTCCCAGTTGCCAAAAATCTTAAAGTAGCGGAAAGCTTTTCATTGGTAATATCGAATGTCTCAAGTTGGTCACCATAGCTAATAATTCTTCATACACATCAGCATCCATCCGCAAAAAGTTTTTATAATCTAAAGATGACGCTAGGCTCAGCTCTTGTAGTATATGAGTATGCATATGAGTATGAGCTGGACAACATCGTAGTAAAAGAAAAGTTCATTTTTTTCATCCAACCATGTTGTCCAACCATGTGTAAACCCCACTTAAGTTAAGTGTTATTTTTGGAACACTTAAGCATTTCTTTGCCGATTAATCCTTAAAAACACGTCTGTTATAGATAGCTTCTATACTGATTTAAGAAGTTACCTACATCACTGGCACCATAAAAAAACGCATTCTAATTGTGAACTATGGCCTCTTTTCATAAAAGAGACAAAAATTGAACTTAATCATCCATCTCCTCCGTTGGAATTATTGCTTCATTTTTTTTTTTGGGTTGGGCATTACTTAGTTTTCAAAACGAACATCATAAAAAGAACTCCCAAATGAACGGAGCTGGGCGTTGTGTTTCATTTATATGCGTTTTGTAATTTTGTTTAATGTTTTATTGTAGGTACTGTGTCTGGCATTTGCGGTTTTTGAGAATTTTGTTTTACTGCTCCTGTCAGAGGCGGCGTTAGGCGTGGATGACATTCGTGTCTGTTGTAGGCGGGGTCGGTTCTAAGGCCTCTCACGTCACACCTGGGGCCTATTTCAGAGCTTTTACATCAACTACAATGTAGTACTTTGAAACTTGTGTTACATCATTTCTGTTTCAAAGCTACAACAAATTCTTTGATGTACTACAGAACTGTAGCTATGGAGAATAGGCTGGAATTATTGGAAGGATGTATGATTCTGTTTCACTTCACAGCTTTTTATTTCACATTGTTGTAGTACAAACAACAGTAATTTTGTACTACATTTTAACATTGAAATTTTGTGCAATAAAAGATGTTATAAATTCAAAATGCAATGTGCAAAACGAAAAAACGTTAATGAAAGCATTTTTTTTGTTGAAAACTTCGTATAGTTCACAAAATCCTGCACTTTATTTCTGCCATTGCTTGAAAGCAAGGAGCTTGTCCACCTTGGACGTAACCTAGAGGGACTAAATAAAAATATATGTACCTACATTATGTACGTTTTGTTTGAAACAATAGCTTTTAAATTTTTTTTCTCGTTTCTCGTGTTCATTTGACATCCTTTTGCGTAGGTATGTTACACAATTTTACACATGCAACACTGCTCTTGAGCACCTGGCAACTTTCTGCACTACACCACTTGTTTTTTTAAATTTTTCAAAAAAAAAAAAAAACGATATTTTGCTCGGCTTTCTCCAATGGCATTTGACGTATTTGGTGAAAAACCACTTTCTCTATATACGGGTAGCCGGGTATCACAATAGACCCTTATGGTCTAAGTGAGTCAATAACATCTAGACAGCCACTCCAACCTAACCTAGCCATATACGGGTAGCCGGATTAACCAATAATAACAGCACCTGGAAATAGACGCCACCCTTCGTCATTCCGTCCAACCAGAAAAATTGCTGCTGACTGTGTAAAAATGATAATCAGCAAGAACTATAAACAAAGAATGGAACTAAACGGTTTAATAAATATTCAATGCATGTTCTTCGTATTAAAAACTTTTCCACAACGTATGGCTCTTCCACAAGAAAATTTTGTCAACTAAAATGAAGTAAATATGAAAGTTTTACAAATTATTGCCTCAAATAAATTAAACTTCACATTCAAATTCACAACAGTCTTTCAAATCAACTACATTTTCCAGCTACATCATACAGCATTTCCAGTTGTAGGTGTGAAACAGATAAATGTAGATGATGTAGTTGTAGAATGTTGATGTAGGATGTAAGTGATGTAGTTGATGTGAAACCTCTGAAACAGGCCCCTGGAGTACGGATGCATAATAGTAATTACATAGTGACACATTGACTAGTGTATATTGAGAGATTAGTGGAAATAAGTTAACACTAGCAGACAAATTAATTATCACCGAATAGCGAAGGATTTACCCTTATTCTGTGGACTAAGTGGAAAATACTATTACTTCTCTAAACTCATACAGTAATCCCCGCTTAGTTGCACCTCGCTTAATTGAACATCCCGCTTAATTGATCGAAAAAATTGGCTTCGAAAATTTTCCGTATAAGTAGCAAAGCTTTTTAGACGGTTAATTGAACCCCGCTTAGTTGAATTACTCGCTTAATTGATCTTAAAAATATGCAGCAGAAAAACTAAATACATGGACATGTTTCGGATAATTGGACGGACAAAAAAATTATAATTAAACTGTTCGCTGTGTAACAAATGACAGCTAACTATTGTTTGTTTTTGTTTTTTGCATTGAATAAGGAAGGGGTCTTATGAAAAAGAAGTGAAGTATTTTTCAAAGAAGTGTGGGTTTCACAAACACAAATGCATCACAATAGGATTGGCCTGTAGTTGAATGGTTAATCTCAGGGGCGCCAAGCAAAATTTGATCGAATCAAGACTATATCGATTGTGCTTCAATTTATTTCTTCAATTTCAATCCTTTTTTTTGGATTAGGTATATGGTGTTTTACCGCTCAAGGTGCACACGCACGATTTGTATTGTTTTTTTTTAAGTCTTCAATACTTTTTTGTTCATTTTTCATCCGTAATTCATCACATTTATTGCACCTTTGTGGGTGGTATTTGAAAGCTCATTCTATGAACAACTTAATCAAGTGTTAAGAAACTCAAGAAATTGTGCAGCGCCATACGATCACCAACATAAATAAATTCGCCCCTGAACTCGAGTTTTTGATTTTTTGACAGAAATAAAACTAAAAATCAAGAACAAATAAATTCTGATAAATACTATGACAAATACATTTTAAAAGTTCTACGATATTTAAATTAACTAAATAACTTCACTTCACACACATTTATAATTCAAAATAAGACATATTTAACTTGTGATAAGAAATTTTTCTTGACTCCGTAGTAAAAACGTTTCTAAACAATTTCACACAGCACTTCATTATCTCTTATGGTGTTTTATTAAGAATAGTAAATATTATTATAGAATAGTAAATATTATAATATAAATTAGCAAAAACTTCACTATTTTATTTTGTTTTATAGATTTGTTTAATAAATTTAACTACGAAGATCTCAAAAGAACTTTTTTACAGCTCGGCAAAATGACAGCACAGGAAAAATTTTGACAATACAGGAGAAAAATTTGACATTATCAGAAATTTTTGTTGCTTCACTCAAGTACACTGTACAGGAAGCGGTGTTAGCTACCGCTTCCTGTACTTCTTATTCAATGGTTTCTTGTCATAGGAAATATTTAAACATATTTGCTTTTGCGTGTGCATTCTTTTTAGTATTTTTCCAGGTTTTCGTAAGTTGACACTGAAATATTTATAAAGTGAATTTCTGGGATGAATATTTTATTTTTAGTTGACCTACTCGTGCAATTATACGGGTTTCGCTTAATTGAACAGATAGGTCAATTAAGCGGGGTTTCGTTAATTGAACCACCCGGATAATTGACCGAAAAACCTAACAAAATGGTGAGTGCAATTAAGCGGGGAATACTGTATTTGACGTGGCGGGTGGTTAAGCGAAGGAATAAATAAAAAAAAGCTACTTCACTGTCAATTCATTAGATGGCGCCACAATCGATTGCCATATGTTATGTACATATAACAACAAATCGGAAGTCGAGTACCAACCAAATGGAATTTAGTAAAACATCACTTGCCTATTCCGGGAAAAATTGTTTTTATAAATGAGAAATTTTAACTCATAGATTAGCTGTTATTCTTTGGGTTATTCTAAGGTTTCCTGTGGAATAGGAGTGGAATAGGCGTTTTTTTGTTAATATGCCCATTGCCCAAACGAAATTCTTATCTTTCGCCGCCACTGGCTTCTCTGATATACTTTTGCAATATAGGTACTTTTGGTCAAGTGGCACAGTCTGATGTTTACATATTTGGCGTATCCACTAACACAGTATTAAGCAAAGCAAAGTAATTTTCGTGTTCTTTTCTTTTCATTGCGTGTTTATTGCATGTTGTTAAACATTTCTTTATACATTAAATGTGTACAGTGACGTTAACAAAAATGTTTCAACATTTCAATATTTCAATATTTCATAAGAGATTTTTTACACATAAGTAAATATTCATTGGTCAATACATTATCTTTCAATAAGAGATTTTGGTGTTAGTTAGAGACCGGGATGTTACTTCTCCCAGCACTGTATTAAAATTTTTACTCGTCCAACTGATCTTACAGACAACCGATTTTGAAGATGAATTACTAGCGGGAAGATAGATATAACTTCGTTTCTGTTGTTTTATTGTTGGACAGAAATACAACGACATTGAAAAGTTGCTCTTGTTTCATCTTTGCCATCTTTGGATTTTGATTCAATGACAAGACCCCATGCATCGAGTGAAAAGTGAAATTTATTCACGTGCGCCCAAAAGAACCGCAAAACCAAACTCTGTTGCTAAATAAAGTACCTACATCATATTGCAACCATAAAAGCGTGTAAAAACAGATACGCCCAGATCATAAAAAAAGAAGAAAATTAAAGCATGATGGATTGAATGCTTTCAGCACGCTTGCACGCGAAGTGAGAGCGATAGATTGGTCTACAATAGCGAATTGGAATTGTTGTCTATTGAGAAGAATTCATCTCGGATTCACAAATAGTAAAACATTTTTGTGTGAAAATGAAGCAATTTCATGGGATTTTGTTTTTCTTTTGAAGTGCCACTTGCATGAGAGTTGTTATTTGAAATTGTAATTATACAACGCTGCCACCGCGCGGCGCGCGAACGGTCGGTGACTAAAGGCGGCGCTGAATATTTACTGACACAAATTATAACTTCAATCGTGTGTTAATGACATCAAGCATTGACACTTCGTATATTAAATTCGTGCAAGCAAAAACGAACAGAATGTCGAATTCCCACTTATTTGTTAAGAAAAATCGTGAGATAATTTCTATAAATAAATCCGTTACAAATTTCAAGGTTGACAGGTCTGGCAGTCCCACAAATATTTTGACCTCAAGAATAGCGGGAAACTGTTCTGGCTGTAGGTGTAAAATGACTGCCTTTAAGACGTTAATTATCCGTCATTTGAATAACGTTTTGAAGTGAAGTGATCTTAAATGTTCATCTTACCATTTCTTTTCCCTCGTAAGCAAAGATACGAAACTATGCATTCGTCTTTGATGTTTGATATAACGGGGACATACGCGTAGTTTGGCTAAGGAATGAATATCTGTGCTTGGTGAAATCTGATTTTAAATCAAATTCGAATTACGGACACATTAAACTCAATGCACAAAATATTCTTTCTGTTAAATATGATTCATGAGACTGTTATATTCGGTAGAAACGATTACTTACCTACTTACTTACTTATGGTGGCGCTTCAGTCCAGGTCGGATCAGGGCCTCATCCAGCAAACGTCTCCAGCAGGCTCGGTCCCTAGCTAGCTGTCTCCTGTTTCGCACGCCAAGTTGATTCACGTCATCTACCACCTGTGTGCTCCACCTGAGTCGCGGTCTTCCTCTTCTGCGACGTCCTTCCGGGTGGGATTCGAAGACTCTACGAACCGGAGCATTATTTTCCGTTCGCTCTACATGACCCAACCATCTAAGTCGTTGGACCTACCTTTCTGGCTAGGTCAGTGTCGCTGAACAGCTCGTACAGTTCTTGATTGAATCTTCGTCTCCATTCTCCATTAATGCAGACAGGACCAAAAATCACTGGAAGAATTTTTCTCTCAAAGCGGCCCAAATGGTTTTCATCCGATGTAGTTATGGCCCATGTCTCTGCACCATACATTATGACCAGGTTTTGTAGAGTGCCACTTTAGTTGCTCGGGAGAGGACTTTACTACTCAATTGCCTTCTAAGTCAAAAGAAGCAGCGATTGGCAAGAGTGATTCTTCGTTTGATTTCAGCGCTGGTGTTGTTGTCCGAGCTGAAGGTGGATCCTAGGTAGACGATGCCCTTTAACTACCTCGAAGTCGATGTTGGTTGTGCTTTCTTGTTGACAGCATTACTTTGGTCCTGCCTTCGTTAACCGCTAGACCCATCCTCTTGGCCTCCGTCTCAAGACTCACAAACGCTCCGCTGACATCACGCTGTGTTCTTTTTCAAGAATGATGTTGAAGAAATCGCATGACAGTGCATCACCTTGTCTAAAGCCTTATTTTGACATCAAATGCGTCCGTTAGGTTTTTTTTCCGACCATGATCGAACAGCGTGAGTTTCCATTGTCATCTTACACAGACGAACGAGTTTTTCTGGGATGCCAAAACTAGACATTGCTCTATACATATAATTGGTCTCTATAGACGCTCTCATACGCGGCCTGGAAATCGATGAAAAGGTGGTAGATATCGATTTGAAGTTCCTGGGTCTTCTCCAAGATCTGCCGCAGGGTGAATATTTTATCGATGGTGGACTTTCCGGGCCTGAAGCCGCACTGATAAAAGGACCTATCAGGTTGTTGACGAAGGGCTTCAAACGTTCACACAGCACGGCAGACAAGATCTTATATGCGATAGTAAGGAGACTTATACCTCTGTAGTTGGTGCAGTTCAGGGGATCTCCTTTCTTGAGGATCGGGCATACGATGCTGAGGTTCAATTCATCGGGCATGCTTTCCTCCGACCAAATCAGCTGGTGCATGCTCCTAACCAAATCATCTCCAGCTGCTTTGTACAGTTCGTCGGCTAGCCCGTCTGCTCCAGCGGTTTTGTTCGACTTAAGTCGACAAATTGAATGGTTCTGTATTGCTGGCGGATTTTTGCTCGTCATCGCCACTATACAGTAGTCATTCCATATCCTCAGCACTGACTGTGGTTCCACTACAGAAACGTAGAAACGATTAATAATATTTATAATACTACAGTTTAAGCTGCTAATAAATTTTTCTTCAAACTTAAAATTTGCATATTAATCAGTCTTAATTGAAAAACAATACAGCCTAAGGCAAAGTTGTTGTGCTTCGGATCATAGTTCGTTGACTTATTTGTCAGCAGAAGTAGAGGTTTTGTGCGGTATACCGCTAAACATCACAAAAGACCAAAGAATTCCCTTAATCCAAACAAGCTACCATAATTAAGAAACACGACGAAAAATAAAACACAGAAACGTCATTATAAAACTCACCAAATTAAAGTTCTTTAACCTTTTTTTCGGTCTTACCCTGAATTTCCCTTTCATTAACATTGTTGCCACCAGTGGAGTCGTGTGAAGTCTCAAGTTATGCTGGAATGCTGATGCTGACATTATTTTGCTTTTACATAACCTCAAGTTTTCCAGTGCAGACCTTGCTCGCTTGGTTCGTCGCTCGTCGTTGAATTAAAACACATGTTTTTGATGATTGTTGTTGTTTTGTTGAGTGTCAGTTGTTGGACGTCAAATTCATGCACATTGTTTGTTTAATTAAACAAAAAAGAAAAGAAACGATAAAGAAATGAACACTGAAATATTTGAATCCTATGCACATCGTTTGTAGCAGTATAGTCAGTTGTCGTTGCCGTCGTCGTGTCGCCTGTCGGTAGAGTTGCTTTTGTAATAAAGACAATCGCAACGACTCTTCTTCGCCAAACTGAATGAGAATTCCAACAAAGGCATTGCAGAAAATTGTTTTTTTTTTCTTGAAGTAGATGCACCCATCTTTTTTTTGCAACTGTTTAAGTGAAAGTTTTGCATGAATTTAATAAAAACGTGCTCAACTTTGACATTGAATAGGAAGTCAGCAGTTTCGTGTTTCACTGTTGGTAATTGGTACCACAGCAAACTTATGAACTTTCAATCTTGATATAAACATAGAAGAACTATGATGAAATAAATTGTGTAAGACTTGCTCATCTCTAGTGTTTGCCTAGGAGCTGAACAGATTGCTTCGCCATCGAAAGTCGCCTGGCGAAAATGACAGCGTACTCTACGAAAATCGCTTGTTACACACTTACTTAAACCAATCCATGAAGGATCTCAGCCTGAAACTTTCCATCGGGTACGGTCCCTCGCATGCACTCTCCAGTTGCCAAAATCTAGCGCTCTGGCATCCACTTACTTGGTCCTTGTACCGTAGGTTCCGTCTTCCTTGTCGTCTCGAACCTGGGGGCTGCGATGAAAACACTTTCTTGGCTGGAGCGTTGTCGTCCATTCGCTCGATGTTTCTGGACTACATTCACATCTTGGTACAGCTCGTACAGTTCGCGGTTGAACCTTCCTCTCCATTCGCCATCGTCGCATGCGGGACCGATAATCCGTCGCAGAATTTTTCTTTCGAAAGTGCCCAGTATCAAATCTCTCTTCTTTTACAGATACTTTGTCTTTTGAGTGAGGAGTTTTGAACTCAGTTATTTTGCCAAACTCAAGGAGCAGCGAGCGGTTCTCTACGGTAATTCTTCGTTGGATCTCCACTAAGGTGTCGATTCTGGGATTGATGTTTGTTCCAAAGTAGGTGAACTTCTTAACTACCTCGAAATTGCTGCTACCAACAGTGAGGTTTTGAGCTAGGTGGTGGACGGATGTTGCTTTGTTTGTTGATATCTGTACTTTTTTTTTCCTCATTCACTTCAAGACCAACGAGTTTCGCCTGTTCTTCAATCGCTGTGAAGGCCTCAGGCACAGCTCTCTTGGATCGACTGATGATGTCTATGTCGTCCGCTTAGCCTAGGAGCTGGGAGGATTTTTTGAAGATAGTGTTTTCCGTGCTCACACCTGCCTTGCGCACTATCTGCACCAGGACTATATCGAAGGAATCACATGACAGCGCATCTCCTTGTCTAAATCCTGCACATGTTTGAAGCAACTCGGATGAGCTGTTACCCATTTGTTCACTGCACTGCGTATTGATTAGCGTCATGCGGCACAGCTGGATCAGTTTGTTCGGGATCCCGAATTCAGACATCGCAATCATAAGCTCTTGGCGGTGGATGCTATCATAAGCAGCTTTAAAGTCGATGAAAAGATGGTGGGTTTCGACTTGAAATTCGTTGGTCTTTTCCAGGATCTGCCTCAGTGTGAATATTTGGTCTATCGTTGTTCTGCCTGGCCTATAGCCACACTGGTACGTGCCGATTATTGTGTTGCAGAACGGTTTAAGACGCTCCCACAGTACGTTGGATACAATTTTGTATGCAAAGTTAAGCAGGGATATGCCTCGGTAGTTTTTGCATGACATAGGACGGGTTTTTTTTGTAGATGGGGCATATATAGCTTATCGACCAGTCAGTGGGCATGCATTCTTCCTCCCACACTTTGTTGATGACCTGGTGGAGGCGGTTCATCAAAACACCTCCTCCATATTCCTCTGGTATGCCATCCGACCCATCTGGGACTGGGTCTTCATTGACTCGTCTTGTTTCTTTTGCGTCATTGGCTCGTTCGACATTATGTGCATTTAGCAGGTGTTGGAAGTACTGCTTGAAAACATCTACCATTCCCTTTTCTTCGGTGACTAGGTTTCCTTCACTGTTTCGAAGAGTCTGTGTCTGGGTTCTGAAACCAGGCTAATTGCTTCGACCGACGTTTTAAAGAAACGTTGGGTGTTGTTCTTGGCCCGAGGCTCTTCTAGATCTTTGAGCTGAGAAACTGCGGATGATCTCTTCTTCCTTCGCAGGCGCAGGGTCTTTTTCTCATTTCTCCTTTTTGTTCGGTACTCTTCTCTTGCTGCTCTTGTTTTCCGTTGTATAGCATCTGCAAACGTGCATTTTCTCTCTTTTCAATAACGCGCATTCATCATCATACCACTGATTCTTTTTCAGGGGTGGTTTTTTTTTTTTTTTTTTTTTTTTTTTTTTTTTTTTTTTTTTTTTTTTTTTTTTTTAATTCATTTTATTCAATTCACTTATGACTACTTAATACTAGACAATGAATTCAAACTAGCTTATTATCTAAAATCTTATATTAAACTTACTGGCCCCAACCGGGCGCTCTAAGAAATTCATGGTTTACTTAAAATTAATATGCCTTTCGGCTTATGAACTATTTTTTTTTAACTTCATATGTTTTTTCTTGTTAGAAAATTTAAAAAACTAACACAATGTCTTGTTTATTTGTTTCTTACAAGCTACTTAAAATTAGGTCCTTAAAAAAAATAAAACTTAAAATTAACTAAAACTACCTATTCTACCTAACAACTACTTACAAACTAGAACACCCACAGCAGCAAATCTCTATAATTTTTTTTTTCATATCATTTTTTGTATTTTTTTTTTGTATCTTTTTTTTTTTAATATTCTTTTTATTTCATTTTTTGTTTTTTGTAATTTCATTTTGTTGTCCATGTCAATATCTGTGCCACCATGCCTACTCTACTTAAACCAAAACCCAAAACCCTTAGACTAAAACAAGTATGCAAGCCGGCCAAGGCTCAAAACCCCACCCCGACTACCCATTATCAAGTGCTGACTGAAGCCACCAGAACTGGTGCTCCTGCTTCACCCTATCAATTCGGTCCCGTTCGGACACAGCCCTACTGAACCGAAGGAGCTCTGCTCCGTGCTGTGCGAGGACGTCGCGATGGTAAAGGAGCCGCCGATCGACGGTTCTCCGCCTGACGTGGTAGATTAGCGGGATCGCCAATCTGTCCTGTATCAGACCGCATTTATCTAAATGGAGGAATGCCTCTGGTGGAATGAAGCCACTCGAGCGTGCACTATCAAAATATTCGTCGTTCGGATAGAACGCCCCAAAGATCAAATTATTCGTCGAAGTCATAGCTCTCGCAATGTGACCCCGAACAAGTTTTATCACGAAATTGTCAATTCTGTTGATCCGAGCCTCGTTATACAGAACCTCGTTAGAATAGTAATGTATATAAGAAGATTCCGGTGTCCGATACAAACCGAGACAGCGCCGAAGACACTGCCTCTCAAACACCCGAATCTTCTCCATTTGAGATGGTGCAACGTTGAACCACACTGGACAGCCATAAACGATCATCGGCCGTATGAGGGCCATGTAGCAAATTACCTTCACTCTGGGGTCAAGCCGACTGCTGTAAAACAGCCGTTTCGTCAGAGCGAAGGCTCCTCTGGCCTTAGTCAGAGCAGCACCTATATGTCTGTCGAAATACAGATACTGGTCCAACCAAATACCGAGGTACTTCACTTCACTTTTGCTCGTTAATCGCTGTCCGTGAGGCCCAACGATGACCATCTTGCGCCAATTCTTGCGCGTATCCCTCGTGGCCCCAGCCAACGAGGTCCGGAACAGAATTGTTTCGCATTTCTGGACATTTATTTTCAGTTTCCAGTCATCGCAATATCGCTGAATCTTCTCGAAGTCACGTTGCAAGAGAATTCTAATGACTTCGACCTTTGGGGCAGTTCTGTACGCAATCAGGTCGTCGGCATACGCAATTGCCTGGGAAAGGCTACCTATCAGATCGCTGGTGTAAATGCTGAAGAGGATCGGCGAGTTCACCGCTCCCTGTTGAAGACCGTTTTTAATTTCAAAGGTGGTGGTAGAAGTTACATTGCCACTTTTGACAACAAACTTTCTACCGTTGAGCATATCATAAAGCATATACAACAATGGTTTACTGATGCCTAGTCTGGTGAGTTTTAGGTGCAAACCTTCTAACCAAACTGTGTCGAAGGCCTTCTCTAAATCAACCAGAACAGCACCCGTACATTGTTTCTTGGACTTATTCCATTGGATATCAGAAACGAGCTTAGACGCGGCATGAATGGTGTCGTGTCCCGCCTTGAACCCGAACTGATTATCCGGAATTATACTGTTGTCCGCAGCCCACTCAGCCAGAGCCCTATTGATTACCTTTTCGAATACCTTGCTGATGCTTGGAAGAAGACTTATTGACCGGAGATTTGAAGGATTGGAGCTGTCCTTTCCCTTTTTCGGGAGAGGATGAACCACAGCTGTCTTCCAACGCTCTGGATAATATGCATTATTCAGCGCGTTGTTGAACAGTGTGGTATAAATGTCGATGGCTTCAATCGGTAAGTGTCTTAGTACAATGTTGGATATACCGTCGACACCTGCGGACTTCTTATTCTTTATTGAATTGAAGATGAGCTGGAGTTCTACCTTCGTGATGAGCAAGGGACTTGGGCCCGTTCGATCGGCGATTATAGCGTTTGCTAAAAAGTCGTCATCAAACCGTGTAAAACAACGGTTCTCGGATCGCCATTGCGAAATATCATTCCTCAGGTAGAAGTGGTGAAGTAGAGCTCTGTTCTCCAGG
Source organism: Sphaerophoria taeniata (assembly GCA_943590905.1). NCBI lineage: Eukaryota > Metazoa > Arthropoda > Insecta > Diptera > Syrphidae > Sphaerophoria > Sphaerophoria taeniata. Next base: position 271,651,239 of record OX016540.1, read on the forward strand.
TCGTGGTTCGGGCGAGTGCAAGCATTCACCTTATACACTTGCTGGAAAGCAGCACCAACTGTCTCCACTTTCTCCTGCGGATCTTCAATCACAAAGAAGTCATCGTCCAAAACGGCTTCCTCAGGATCAATTTGCGCTGTCAGGAGTACGTCTCTGTTCTCTATAGTTCTCTGGAGTTTCAGGCACGGAAGGTCGTTCTGATTGTTTTTTCTAAATATCTTATTGATTTGGGGAAACATACTCGGGTCGCTAGAATTAACGGCCCGAATTTTGTTGTCCCAAAACAAGTTGATAGACAGTCTATAGTTTTCTTTAATCAGTTGGTTGATGTTTTTGATCGACGACTTCAGTGCCCTAATCTCCAGGTCGTGTGGGTCTGTGAAGCGTCTGTACAAGTTTTTCAGTCTTGTCAGTAGTCCACTTTTATGTCTGTGGAGTGCGTCTATAGTCGCGTTTCTGTAGACGTCGTTTTGGTCGCGTTCCTTGTATTTCGGTATTGTCCGTTCCATCGTTCGTTTTATCGTTTCGTCCATCTGTTGTAGATGTTGGTCGATTTCGGTGTTCGTTAGGTTTCTGTTATTTGGTGGGGCTGTGTCACTCGAACGGAGTTCTCTCGCTAGGGCGTTGGTGAAACGAGGCCAGCGCATCTTACTGTAATTGTAAGAATGCGTTGGAACGTATTCATCCAGCTCCACGCGCTCGTTCGGAATCTGAATTACAGCAGCCAAGCCACAGTGATCACTGTCGTACTCGATTGTCTGTAAGCAGTTTCGAGGGTGATTACCCACTTTGTCCGTTATTGTCAGTCTGGTATCGTACAGCAAAAGGTCAAGGAAGGAACCGCTCCTTGGGAACGATGGCCTTTCAGTAGCCAGCAGGTCGACACCATATTCAACACTGCAAAGATTCATCAAATTAAAAAGATGATTACCTCTTGGATTATTTGTTTGATTTCCCCAATCTCCATGTCTTGCGTTCAAATCTCCGGCCATAACGAAGTAGTTTTCTTCCAGGCTCAGTTTTAGTACTCTGAAAAGAATCTCGAGCTCTGAAATAAAGATATTAGCCTGCGGAGCTTCAGCCGCATAAGCCGCAATCATATACATCCGCTTCCCTTGAGTGAGAGAGATGCATACGACGCAAACTTCTAGCGTCCTGAGCTTTCGCAAATCATTATTGTATATGACTTTATAATTAATGCCCTTACGTATGAAGATTGCAACACCGCCTCCTTGGGTAGAGCCGGGTCGATCCCTTCTTACGATATTGTATTTGTTATTAGTCAGTTTATGTTTCTGGTTTAGCTTGGTTTCGCTAGCCATGAACACATCGGGACTGTGGTCTTTCAACAACTGGAACAAATTAGCTCGGCGTTCAATCCTAATCAGTGAATTTACATTCACAGCTAGGATCCTTAGGCGCGTCTCCGGCAGCGCGCCCTTAACCATGACGTTGCGCTTGGCCAGTCACTAAAGAGTGGAGGTGGTCCACTCTTGCGGCTTGCTCCCATATCTGACTTTGCAGTCCTGCTAGTTGGCCTTGAATGGCCACAAACAAGGCCACAATGTCTGGCTGCCCCGTCGGTGCCTTAGGCTCTTGGGCCTGTGGGGCGACCGGTGGTGGAACCTGTCTCGCTTTACCCATTCCTTTCGCAGAATTAGCGTAAGAAACATCGGGTCTTACGAACGATATTGCTGTTGGAGCTTGTCGTATTGGCCGACTTTCTACGGCCTTCTGACTGGCCTGTTTTTCTTTAATTTTTTGGACCTTAGGGCAGCCCCTATAATTGGCAGGGTGCCTCTCGTTTCCACAGATAATGCACTTGAGCTGGGTTAAGTCTTCAACCCGCTCCGTTCCTAATCTGCATTCCCCTCTTTTGTGGGTTTCTGCGCACTTGACGCAGCGCTCCTGCATTTCGCAGTTGGCTGCGGCATGGCCGAACCTTTGGCAGCGCATGCATTGTAGCATGTCGTCGTGCCTCATTAGTTTTTCCCATCTTATAATTTGGAAGTCAAGGACGGAAATACTCCTTAGGCTCTCCAATTTACTTTGGGGCGATAATGTTACTAGGAACATTGGGAGCTTGTAACCCCCACGCCTAGACTTGACCGTGGAAAACGGCTTGACCCCGATAAACTCGAGATCGTCACTCGCTTTTTGACGGAGCTCATCTAAGAGCGCCTCAGGTTCCGTGCAGGAACTGATGCCCTTTAAAAGGACCGTCTTCAATTTTTCGCTTCGAGGCGTGAAGCTGAAGAACTCAGCTGTGGCCTCCTTCAAGAAATATTTAACCATGTTGTATTCGGGCAATGTGAAGCATTGCACCGAATACCTTTTTTCTTTTTCATTAATGATTTTTATATTAAAATTACCATTTGTGGCCGACTTACATACCTGTTTTATGTCGTCCAGGTCTATTTTGTGGGTCCTTATAGGTGGCACATTTTTGTCTTTCTTAGGCTGTGGCTGCTTCTGGTGTTGCTGTTGTTGTTGTTGTTGTTGTTGCTGTTGTTGCTGTTGTTGCTGTTGTTGTTGTTGTTGTTGTTGTTGTTGTTGCTGTTGTTGCTGTTGTTGAGGTTGTTGCTGTTGTTGCTGTTGTTGCTGCTTCCTGGCTGCTGCCGACGTCGTCGTTGGGCCCTCTGCATAAGGGCCTGGTTCTGCCCCTGCAGATTTTACGGATTGCTCCACTCCTGTATTTGGGTTTTCGATAATATTTTGCTGCTGTGGTTGTTGTTGCTGTTTCTTTAAAACCTGCGCCGAATTTGGATTCTGTTGCTTATTCGTTTGGACTTGCGGTTTTACTTGTTGTTGTTGTTGTTTTGGCTGCTGCGGTTTTTGTTGCTGCTGTTTTTGTTGCTGCATTTTCAATTTTTCGGCTGCTTCTATTTCTCGGCGCGCCTCCTGTTTTTTTTTGAGGATATCTAGTAGGGGCTTCATGTCCTCCCTGAGCTTCTTCAGCAGCTCCTCACACTCGCTGATTTTGCTCTGCTTGACTTGGAGGGCCTCCTCAACTTCTTCGTCCGAGAAGTCAGACGACAGGGCTCCGACCATGTTGCTGGCTCCGGACCTGTACAAGCCTTCTCCTCCTTCAGACACATACTCCACATTCTCTTCATCAGATGACGAGTCCGTATGCATTTGCTTGTTGATTTCTTGGTTTGCTGTTGTTTTTGCTGCTCTGCTGGTGTCAACCACCCCAGCATGCAGCTGGGCTGAGGTGGTGGCTTGCCTTTTGCAATCCAAATTCGGCGAAGGTTTCTTGCTCCGCCTCCTCTTCGTTGCTACGTCGGTTGCGGTGGTTTTTACCGCTGTCTTGTCTTCCGATGCCAATTTTTGTTTTGCAACAGCATCTTTCGATGCCGCTGCCGCCTTCCCTTTCACCATTTGTTGAAACCGAAACATGTACGGAAATAAAAAAACTTTATGTTCCGACCTGGTTTCGATCCCACGACCTCTCGATTACCAAGCCGATGCGCTAACTTTGCGCTACCGAACACTTGAAAATATCACTTGTCAAATTACAATATGGAACACTTGCTACTTATTTACACTTTTTAAAGTCGATTTGATCCGTGTATACGTCCTCACACAAGCGAAGTCAAATATCGACTGGTTTTTTTCAGGGGTGGTTGGTAACCTATGGTGGTCTGGGCTACATTTTTAATTATTTCGCGATATTGGTTCCACAAGGTGTTGACATCTGTGGTACTTGAAGAGCGAAGAGTCGCTCACTCAGGCGGTCACTGTAGTCTCTGGCATTTGCCGGAGTGCTAAGAAAAACGATGTTGAACTTCTTTCTTTGGGCCGCATGTGTTTCCTTGTCATTCGATAACAATCGAGCTCTAAACTAAACCAATACCAGAAAGTGGTCAGTCGACATTTGCTTCTCGGAAAGTGCGCACGTTCAAGACGTTGGATGCGTGCCTTGCGCCGATTAGCACTTGGTCGATCAGATTAGATCTTTCGACTTGGAAACCTTGTGCTACTTTATCACCGTATTACGAGCTGCATCAAAGTCGATTAGTCGGAAGCCGTTATCTGTTTTAACTTCGTGGACGCTGTGCTTTCCATCTAATCCGCCAAAGATGTCTTCCGATTTTTGCATTGAAGTCTTTGAGTACGATTTTGACGTCGTATTCTGGACAGGATCCGTAGGCTCTACCCAAGAGGTCGTAATGGCCTTGGCCAGGCGATCACTAATTGGCTTGAAATCCATGACTTTCGGTCTTAGCCGATTTCCCACACCGAATCCGCATGCAAATATCACAATTTTTCCTTCTCATTGTCCCTGATCCTATGCATCGTATTTCCTGGATCGCAGTAATGTCTGCCTTATACTGCGTCAAGTTACAAGTTGCAGCTGGAGTGTAGAGTGTTCTTACATTCCAGGTACACACTCTCAATGCGTAGTCCTTTGTCGTTCCGAATCTGGTTGAAATAAGAGGGGGTCATTTTCCGAGGCTATGCCTATCTCTCTCATAACTTCATGTTTTTTTCTGTGGGGGGGCACAGTGGTTCCATTCTATGGACATAATGGAAAAAAACCTATAAAAACTTAACGGATGCATTTTGTTGAAATTTTAAATGTTCTATAAATATTTTGAATTTTAATTATTGGACTTAAATTTTTTTTTTGAAATTTTAATAAAAAAAACTAATAAAAACGAAAAACGAATGTTGTATTTATATGTTTATGCATTAGCGTGGTCCTTAAGATAAAATTAATGAAGACAACCGCTCAATCGTCTCCATATAGATAAGAAAAAATCCTCTAATTTTTTCAGATTTTTATCTGTACCCCTTACAGGCCCTGTATCGAAGTGAAATTCTAATACTAGGGACTTTGCGGCTGATTGTTTGATTATTCCCGTATATCTCCATTTCGGCTTTACCGATTTTGTTTAAATTTTGCACAATTATACTTAACATTATCCTTAGTGATATTGCATTCCAAGTTATTATTTAAAATATAATCTTCATTAACAAAAAAATCGGAAAGGAGATCCATTTTTGTAGTACCTTTTGGGTTTATAACACTCTTTTCCAGATTTCTCAAAAACAGCTCAACCAATTTGGAAATTTCGTCAACACGTTTATATACAACTAGCGAAACCCCCGCCCGCTTCGCAGGGCTTTAATTTTTTTTTGTATATATGCTTTATTGAGTATTTTATTAAAATGCGTTTTTGGTAAACAATATTTTTGGTTTTATAAGGTCGGATGGTTTAACAACACGTGGTAATGGTTAGCTTTGCAGACTTTCAGTATGAACTGATCATAGAAATGATGAAATAACTATGCAACATAAGCATGGAACGAAGCGGTTTGTTGTATTTATTCGTTTAAAATACATGAAAGGTATGCAGCAGTTGTTATAGTTTGCCAATGCATTTAAAAATGGACAACGTGTATATTTTACACTTGGAAATGGTGTTTCAGCGCTAATTTATTACACCGCTTTCATTTGTAGGTAAAAAATTATGCATTTATATCGTTCAAAATCGTTGCATATCGATTTCAGAAACAATTTTAATTGTATCAACCGTTATTGCACCTTCATTCAACCTGGTGCGGTTTTAAACGTTTTTTATATGCTTGGAAAGACGCATTGAATCAATTAATTTCTTGAACTTGCATATTGCATTACAATAAAAATTGTCTGGAATTGTAATTCAGATTTAGGAATCAAGCGGAATTATTCCATTTCCCATGTCCATGTCCAATAACTGTCTAAAAAATTCTGGAGCGATACATTGTTTTGTAACTGCACATGAATATTTTGTGACCAATATTATTTTCCTGAAATACCAACACAAAACAGAAGTTTTAAAACAGGCCTTCTTCTGCAGCAGTGGAACGTGGCAAAATCGGCAAAGTTTGTCAAAAGTCATCAGCTAAAAGAATCTTGGCGCTACTGCCTTTATTCCACAAAATAATCTGAAAATGTTGCAAGACTTTGCCCGTTCCTATAACGTTTTTGAAATATTATGTGTAGATGATTCATTAATCTTCATATTCAAAGGCAACTTAAGAGCTGGATCCGCTCTACGGCAACCATCTGATACCTTGTCTACAATTCCAGAAGAAGCCAGAGCGAATCACACCTTATCACAATATCACACCTTGCATAATGGTGTCATGCACATACTTTTTTTTGATCGTTTATCTGCATCACATGTTTACAATTATTTTTAATTCAATGCAAATGTTTTGCCTTTCGCATAGTATCTCTTGATCAAGAATATCTTGCATTGCACGATTTGGATCAACCAATCCTTAATGTGGTAATGCTTTATTTGCAATCCCGGTAGAAAGTATACCATTTCCACGAATCCCTATATCCGACAGATGTGCAAATTCAATTTAAACGTATTCAATTCCCCATTGTATTGTCTGTTTGTGGATTAGATTTGAGCATTATTTTTAAACACAAATTTTCTTTGTCCTAAGCCTTCTACCCATATTCTTCCTCTCGCCTGCCTTCTGACAAACTCCAGAATAATAAATTAATCACAGGTTTTGTCAAAATGCAATGTAATTTACTTGAATTAAATTTAAATATACAACGATATGCATTTTTCAAACTTCACAACTAACTTTCTACTTTTACTTGGTTCGACATCATTAAAACATGCGTTAAAATGCAAGTTTTCCCGAGTTTTCCGAATTTAAAACTCAGATACCTACTTCCAATTTCAAAGATTTGAAGTTTTTGTTGCTTAGCAACGAATTATCCACCTTTAGATACATATCCAACATCGTATATTTTATAAAAAATCAAATGTTTCTTTCATTTCCGCAATTTTCCGAGTTTTCCAGCAAGAACTTTCTATATTTGTATTTGAATACCAATGCACCTACAATTCCACCAACACTGATAAGTTCAAGAACCTACTTTGTTCCATCGAGTTTTTTCCTTGTTTTCAAAGATTGTCTTACGATAGGAGAATATTATGTAACTCTTATTCTTGATAAGGCTGAAATATTTATGTATGTTGATTTTTTCCAGTTTTTCCCGCTCTTCCGTATGGGTTTTCCTTTTTTTTTTTTGCAGGAACCGTCCCCGAAAAAAAACATTTCCACTCAATTCAAAATAGACCAATTGTTTTTATTCTTTTTTTTCAAGTCCATGCTTTAACAATTATCCTCTTTTCTCTGACCGTTAATAAAATTGAGCGTCTAGACATCTCTTAAAATTATGATAAACGCATTTTTCCAAGGTTTCTCGCGGATTTTTTTTTATTGATATTGGCTTTTCCGACACCTCTAAAAGCGAACATCAACCGATAAATTGAAAGTCCATCTGTATCCTTCCAAGCTTCAACACCACGTAAATTACAGAACACAGGATCGAATATTTATTTGGGGATACATACATATGTACATATGTATGTACTTTTATTTCTCATATCTGGCTCTGGCTGTTCTCCAGATTCATTAGCAGATATCTAAAAATAATGAGATGAAATATGTACGAATGTGCATCATTCTATTAGCTATTTACCAGTGCAACTAAAATTATGAAGAATTTCAGTATTCAGAATTTTAGTATTTACATAAATGTTTGTGTGTACATAGATTCTTATCTCGTTGCTAATGAAATGAAAAATTTGACTTTTCAATAGTTTTTTGGAAATATTATAAACTTGACAGAATCTTCAATCGAATCGATCAGCTTGTAGTGTAGTGAAAAAAATATTTTTTTTAACATTAGCACCGTTTGTCATTTGATTGCATTTGAAAAATATACATTTTATTTTTTCTAAACCTTCTACCCTAATACCTCTTGCATTTAGAGAAAAAATTAGGAAAATCGGTCCACCAGTGTGCCCGGTTAGCGAACGAACACAAAAATTAAGCTGTTCTTTTATATATATAGATGTCTTAGTAATGTTGCATACCAAAAAATTTCATAAGTGTTTTAATTTCCCTGATTTTCTTACAAAGAAATAAGACCTCGTGATTTTGCACTCAAAACGTTTTCACGATCAAAGTGACTAAAAGTGGCCGTTAGTTTTAACAGGGTTGTTACGTTATTAAACAAGGAAACAAAAAATGTAAGTGCCAAAAGTTAGCAACGCTTAGCTCTATAAAAATATGTCCAATAAACAACTTTTAAGCCTAATTGAGTACCTTGATTAGAAGCTATTAATTTTGTTATTGAAAATTAAATTAAGAAATTCTGAACGGATAATGAATGCAAAATGTTATATTCAACATAAAAATCACTTTTTGTTTGCCTAAAATTGATTCTCATTCAAAAAAATTACACATAAAAACTGCTTCCATTTTTTTCCGAATTCTGAAAATTATAATAGACTCAACATTGAATTGATGGTATGGAGAACCAGAGTGAGAAAAAAATATAATTTGTTTTTTATTTCGCACTAGCTGACCCGACAGACTTCGTACTGCCTCAATCGATATAAAAAAGACCTAGACTTTTGTAGCCCGCTACCATACCACCCGCTACCCTGTACCCGCTTCTCCACTACCGTCTACCCGCTACCCCGTTATACCCAGTTACCTGTTACACGCTACCCCACTACCCGTTATCTAATACTTCTAAACGCTACCCGCTACACCAGAAATTACTACCCACTACCCGCTACCGACTACCCCGCTTCCCCAATACCCGGTACCCTGGCCCTAAACATTTGTTACCACTGGTACAAAAGTAGTGAATCCTCAACGGATTTGCATAGGGTTGAAAAATATAAAATGCTATCAAAAACATAGGGGTCGGTTATAACTAACATGATTCATGGCCCATGCGGTAATTTCAATCATTTATCGCCGTGTATGGCAGTAGGAAAATATACCAAGGGATTTCCTAAAGATTTTACTAACGATACGATCACAAATGTTGACGGATATCCAATAAATCGTCGAAGGAATTCCGATAATGGCGGACAATCATTTACGAAAAGTATCAAAAACATCGATGTTGACATTGATAATTGTTAGGTGGTGCGCAAGGAAGTATGTGATTAAAGGCAGTGATATGGCATTGTTTGCTGTTTTAATGGTGACAAACAGTAGTGTATGAACATGTTTATTTATCTTTTATAATTTATCCTACCTTTCACAATAATAAGCTTTAATGTCATTACTACTGCGATCAATGTACAAACAATAATAATAATCGACGAAATTTTCATTAAAACTGAGTAAGAAGTGGCTCTTAAAAAGAAGGGGTAAGTGGTAGGAAGTTGAAAATTAAGGATTGAATGTATTTCTTAATGCCGCACCACCACAGTTGTTCTACCGCAATCGTGCAAATTTTTGATGAAATAAGAAGTGATTTTGATAAAGGATGTATTAGTTTACTCTGTCTTTTAGACTTTTCAAAGGCTTTTGATAGAGCCAATCTTTCCATACTCTCTTGGAAGCTCCGGAATTATTTTGGCTTTGGAAATAGAGATTTAAAATTTTGTTTAAGCTTCTTGAGCAATAGGGTTCAAAGAGTTCAAAGAGTTCAAAATGTTCTGAATTTATGTCACTTGTACAAATGGGAGCACTCAATTCTGGACCCTTTTCTTTATTTGCCTTAATATTAATGACTTACCTACAGTATGCCATCATTCATCTATACACTTACATACATATTCGCTGATGATGTTCAACTTTTATGCTCTAAGCCATTTAGAAACTTGAATGACCATGTCTCTAACTTAAACGAACATTTATGTATCTGCCATATCTATAGATGGGCTCTGCTTAACGGCTTAGTCTTTAATCCGACAAAATGTCAAGTAATCCCTATTCCTAAAACGACCTTTGAAATTTCTTTTGTGCTCGATACTTTTTTATCGAATACGAAGATGAAGTTTGTACATAATAATGAATTTTCAATTAAAATATTTTTTCGATTTGACAAATGATAATTTCAATATTTGAAATTGATCAGTTTTGTTTTTATTTTGTTGTAGTGAGAAAAGCGTTATTTATTTTTTACATTTGCGCCGTTTGTGATTTCAAATGGTTTTCATTGTTTTTAAGATGTATTCTGCTATTCGGGGCGGAGACAAATCCAACAAATCAAAAACCATGAAAATTGGTCCAGCAGATCTCGAGTTATAAGTGTTGTAACAAACACGACTTTCTTTTATATATATAGATTTGTATATTTATTCAATCGAAATATAGGATCAAAACTGCTGATAGAAATATTTTACTTTTGATTTTTTTTCCGCTTTGAAACCACTGTAGGGGGGTTGTTAGCCCCTCGCACTAGCCTCCAAATTCGTAGGGCCGTTGTTTAAGTGTTTCTGTTTCTCCGTTTTGCACTCGCGCTAACAAGTTTCGCAAGTTATATCTAGTGACATAACCAGTACGCTGTGGTTACTACATGGAGGTAAGGTTAGCACTTGGTGTGTAGGAAAAGAAACAGCATATGCCCCGAGATTCTACAACACCCAAACACCGTTCTCTAGGAACATGCCTTCGATATTCGCACCTCGAACAAACGTCAAAATTCTATCCGCAGTTACACCTTATAAATACTACGGATAGTTTTGCACAAAAAAAATACACATAGGGCTTCAAGGGCGTTATCGAGAAATAATAATTTTAGAGGCTTAAGGAAATGTCTCACTTTCGCGGAGGAATTGAAATCGCCATTCATTTTCTCTTTAAATAACATTTTTTTTTTCAACGATAGAAATAACATTAATTTAATAATTTGTTTCTTTCTTTCAGGTCACATCCAAGCTCCGATCGGTGTTCAAAAACCTCAAGGGCAACATTAATCTAAATGTAAGTGTCTCTTGAATTAAATACAAATTTTGCAGATTTAAAAAGATATGTTATTAAACTTTTTATAGTGTGCATTCACTGTTCAATAACAGACACAAAAATATGACTTTGACATCATTTGAAAAGTCTATCCGAGTTTTTTGCTATTTGTTCGAAGCAAAACAAAAACACTCGGTCATCCTTCATGCTACTTTAAGCACTATTGTATTTTTTCTCAACTTCAAGATCTTAATCATTTTTATCAACTCGAAAAAAATCGTACCTAATGTGATCATTCATTTGGACAAAAAGTTGAAGTCAAATGTGCCTTTTAATGGGAAACATATAGATTATGATTCCCTTATACAAAAATTGACACGCAACGATGCAGCCCGCATACTTTGTTGACCTTCACTGAATCCATGGTCAAGTTAGAAATTAACCAACCGGTTGCTTTTTTTTATTAAATTAAGTGATTCTTGTTGTGTCTTTGAAGTAACAGTAATGAAAATGTTAAATTGATTGAAAAAGACATGTGAGATGATAAGCAAGATTCCTCAATTGTCTACATCATAACAGAAAAAAAACACGAAATAATGAGGTAAACCGACTTCATGACTTTTTATTTCTGCGTTCTGCCATAACTTTTAGCATTCAAGAAAATGCTATCAAATTCTCAACATTCATCAACAAACACAAATCCACTCCTTGGAGTTCTGCTTCTTCATAACTTCTCCACCGAAATGTCACACAAAAATTTATTACCAAACAGTGCCGCTGTCTTCAATATAAAACAGGTATTCCCACATCGCAAAAATGTAATGGAACCACCAAAGTAGGTGAATGTAAATCCGATGGCCTCATTGCGAGCCACATTCAACTCGATTTGTCAAATGCGTTGACATTTTGTATTTTTGCCACTTCTCCAAAGGAATGCGTTTCACGTAAGACTCTTCGATTTAACGGTAAGTTTGGTATCAATTGAATTTTATTGGATGAAAGCATCAATATGAATTTGGTTACACATGATACCTGATTTGATTTGATTTTTGAGGCGGCTGTTGCGGTAAATGTCAAATAATTACTTAAACAAGCATTTTATGAGGTGTTCCTAATAACCGACACACTTTGATGGTTTATTTTTTGATGGAGTTGTTGCCAGCCTCCCGATTCGTTTAAATTGAAACTTTGTTGGTTTTTAATGGGCTATTTTCGTTTTCATATTTTGTTTTTTATTTTTAACGAATTGGTCCCATTAGATTGTGTAAGCTTATTTGTTTTCTTTTTTATCATTTTTGACAAGTGTAGTCTGGAGGTGGATCCATTCAGGTTAGACTATTTTTGATATGAAGCAACACCCAACCAGGGCAACTGCATCGGAATCCCTCTCTTGAAATTAAAAGTAAATTAATGATGTTGTAAATGTCAAGTCAATCTAGTGTCGTTTATTTAGATTTTATTTATGTGGTGTCTATTTTATTTGCAGTCAAGTCGTTATAACGTGTTGTAAATGGTTTTCCTTAAAAACAAAAATTTGATTATAAGCTTTAAATCTGAAATACATTTGTTGAGAAAATGTAAACATAGATATGTGGGTACATCAAGGGGCACGGTAGTGCCCAGCCAAGTTCTCTAGCAACTTTGGCACTACACCCTTATTTACAGGAAACAACTCAGGGCATTTTCCACACCCCTCTAACTTCTATACCAAAGAAGCCAAAAGTTTCAAACTCACATCATTTGATAAGCTAGTCAAGAAGAAGCACCTCAGTAAATTTCAGATATTTAGCATAAGTAGTTTCTAAGATACAATGTTCCAAAAATCACGAAAACCGTAACTGACTGACTCACTCACTCACTGACTCACTCACTGACAGATCATCAAAATTATGAAGCACTTCCCGTTGCCCTAGAAACTTGAAATTTGGCACAGTGGTAGGTCATGTGGTACATACAAAGGAAAAAATCGAAAATTTGAAAATTTTCAATCAGGGGGCGTGGTAGCCGCCTACTTTTACATTATTAATTTAAATTATATGAAGCACTTTCCGTTGCCCTAGAAACTTGAAATTTAGCACAGTGGTAGGTCATGTGGTACATACAAAGGAAAAAATCGAAAATTTGAAAATTTTCAATCAGGGGGCGTGGTAGCCGCCTACTTTTACATTATTAATTTAAATTATATGGAGCACTTTGGAGTGCAGTAGAATCAAGAAATTTTGCACAGTGATAGGTCATGAAGTACATACAAAGGGAAAAATCGAAAATTTGAAATTTTTCAGTCAGGGGGCGTGGTAGCCGCCTACTTTTAAATTATTAATTTAAATTATATGGAACACTTTGGAGTGCAGTAGAATCAAGAAATTTAGCACAATGATAGGTAATGAAGTACATACAAAGAAAAAAATCGAAAATTTGAAATTTTTTAGTCAGGGGGCGTGGTAGCCGCCTACTTTTACATTATTAATTTAAATTATATGAAGCACTTCCCGTCGCCCTAGAAACTTGAAATTTGGCACAGTGGTAGGTCATGTGGTACATACAAAGGAAATAATCGAAAATTTGAAAATTTTCAATCAGGGGGCGTGGTAGCCGCCTACTTTTACATTATTAATTTAAATTATATGGAGCACTTTGGAGTGCAGTAGAATCAAGAAATTTGGCATACAAGTACATCGTGCAATAAAACAAATAAAATATGAAATTTATGATTTTCAACTGAGGGGGCGTGGTACCCACCCATTTAAAAATAAATTTTATAAAATATATGGGGCACCTCTGATCATCGTAGAATATTGTAATTTGGCAAACTAGCAATTCTGCCAGTCAATATAAAGAAATAAAATTAATTTTTAGATTTTTCTGCTTATCAAAAAAAAAAATCTTTGCAAAAAGTAATGATATCACACCAAAAACATAAATGTAAAAAAAGAGCCAAGTTCTCCCGTACAAAAATTCTGCCTAACAAATCAGCCACGAAAAGTAATGAGATCTAAAAGAACGCCAAGTTCTAAGATTCAGCAAGTACTCGTAGGTGCATTGCAAATGTTTTAAGTGGACTTACACCGAATCAACTATTAGTTTTGAAAGTAACTTGTAAACTAATGTAAATTAGTTAATTTTTTTTACTTGGCGGGTTTTCTCTTAGTAACCTACTATTAAAAAAGTTTGGAAAACTTGCTAAGTAAAAAAATTAACTAATTTACATTAGTTTACAAGTTACTTTCAAAACTAATAGTTGATTCGGTGTAAGTCCACTTAAAACATTTGCAATGCACCTACGAGTACTTGCTGAATCTTAGAACTTGGCGTTCTTTTAGATCTCATTACTTTTCGTGGCTGATTTGTTAGGCAGAATTTTTGTACGGGAGAACTTGGCTCTTTTTTTACATTTATGTTTTTGGTGTGATATATTTTACCTTATTAAGCTTTTGAAATACTTACTTCCCTACTTCAATAGGCGTGTGATGTTCCTTGTTATAAAAGGCTGAGGTATCCTTAGGGGATCCAGCGGCTGCGTCTCCTGAAGCATACAAACTCTGATTTAGCGGTGTTTATCCTTATTCCCCATTTGGTGTAATACTCGTAGAGTCTGCATATGTGGGCTTAAACCTCCCGGATTGCTAGGACAAGTGAGATGGATGAAGCGTATGTGAGAGGTCATCTGTAAAAAGCAGATTCTCACAGTCTGATACCACAGGTTAGTCCGACTGACATCATAAGGCTGTAGAGAAAGGGTCCGAACTTCGACCCCTGGGCCACTCCAGCCAAAATGTTCCTTGTTGTTGACTTTTTATTTTCCACGAAGAATTTCCTTGAAGAAAAAAAGGAAAATAATATTTTATTATTTTCATTAGGGATACCTAAAATACGAAGCTTGTGGATGAGAGCCTCGATTCAAATGCTGTCAAATGCGTTCTCAACATCCAGAAAGCATGCTACCGTAACACGGTGAATGTTGAGGGCTGAGGTGACATCGTTCTGGAATTTCTGCAAGGGGTGTAGAGTTGAGTGGCCTTTGCGAAATCCAAACAAAATCTTTATAGTCTCCTGAGTATGATTTCTTCCAGAATCTTGCTCATGTTGCTTAGAAGGTTTTTCAGTTGTTGATGATAATCGCTAGAGTTTTCATCACAACTTGCGCAAGTTTCTTCAGTACCTATATAGTTGGAAACACCATCCATTCCCGTTGACTTCTTTGGCCTAAGACTGTCGATGATCTCAGAATGCAGGACTGCTGGTGTTCTACTGAATCATCAGATGGACAGGCATCGTCAAACTACTACTACTACTTCAATATTGCTGATTTTGTCGTCGACGGTTTGCTCCCTAATGAACATTTCTTGCAGAAACTGGTGGTGAATTATATTTGGTCAAGTTGTAAAAATTCATACAACAATTTTTTCTGGTACTTTCTGCGTTATTTTATTTTGTTGGCATAATTCATATTATTTCGTAATTTGTAATGTATGCAGTTCGTTAACTAGCTTGCTATACCCTGTTTTGCACGCTAGGTTGGTTGCAATCCAATTGCTTAGTTGTATGTGTTCACTGCGTCGTCGTCGTAGATCGGAGCACTGTTGTCTGTTTGTCCTATGTGACACAGGCATCTAAGGCAAGGCTCTACTGCCTGTACAGGCGTTCAGTTGTAAGTTAAGTCAAGCAAAGATCCTCTGGAACACCCTTAAGTTTGAAGATATCATTTTCTGTATTGGGTAGTAAACAACATCGTTATAGGCGACCTGGCCGTGTTTTCCTTCATCTTTATCTGTGCGATTGTACATGATATTTTGAATAATAAAATTAAAATTAAAACTGTTATACTAATATTTATTAAAAAACTGAAATTATGTTTACTTAGCCTTAAGTGCAGAATTGCCAACTGTTATAAACGAATATTGAAAATTGACAGATAAAAACTTATCGAAAATGTAAATTGTAAAGGAGTCAAATGAAGGTCAAAATATTAACTTATGTAATACTTTTAAGATTATTGTATGTAATAAAATTTTACTTGGAAAAAACGATTCGCCATCTTTAGTCCATTTTTCATTTTTATTTTTTCTTAATTTTTTTATATAAAAATTCAAGTGCAAGAAACATTGGTCCTTCGAGCCTTAAAATATTACATTTAAAGACAATTCAATAAAAGTTGTTCAAGAAACAGTCATTACAAAGAACAAAAATAAAGTGTTTGATTAAACATTTTAAGACAATTCATAACCTCAAAAATATCTACATTTTTACAAAAAACATTAATAAAAGCTTAAAAAGTGTAATTTTCTTACAAACTAAAAGCGATAAATCAAAATTCGCACTTAAAAACTTAAAATCGCAGCGTTCGAAGTGCAGCGACCACCGGAGCCCCCAAGGACAAATTCAACGCCGAAGCAAGACGACGACGCCGCCGACGACAACAGCAGCAGCAGCATACAATCAGCATACAACGCAGTAAGTGTTGCCCTCATTTTGTGTTGTAAACTCGTCAATTGAAACGTGATTTCTGTAATACAAAAATACATATATATCAATAAACTATGGACCGTAAAGATTTTAAATACGGGGAACTCCAAAAGGGAATTCTAAATAAAATTATTAAAGACTTTACCAATTACAAAAAATCACCAAAAGAGCGTATCACTAAGCCATATGTATCGGGGCGACTAGCAAAGTTGGAAGACGACGTTAGAGCGGCTAGGTCTTACCATGAGGCCATTGTTGGCGGAGGCTGCCTGGAAGAGGGATTAAAATTAGAAGATTTAGTCTCGATTTATGATCAAATTGGTGATAATTACCTCGAATATAGGGCAGTTTTGGTCGAAATGCTTGACAAGTTTTATTCCACGAATGTTGTCACTGTGGCGACTGGCTCGGAAAAGCAACCGTCCACTCATTCCGAAGTGAGGTTGCCTCGTATCGATCTTCCGAAGTTTGATGGGTCTTATTCCACCTGGAGATCCTTCCATGATAGGTTTCAAGCTCTAGTTCACAATAATTCGAACTTAGGTGCTTTAGACAAACTTCATTTTCTTCAATCTTGTTTAACCGATGATGCAAAACGGTTTTTACAAAATTTGTCTGTTGAAGCCGCTAATTATGAAAAGGCGTGGGAGCTTCTTAAAGAGAGATATGACCACAAGCGCATTCTCGTGCACATCCAAATGCAACAACTTTTTGGTCAATCTCAGCTACCTCGTGAAACTGCGTCCGGATTGAAAAATCTCCTTTACACAACCAAAGAGTGTTTCCATGCCTTGGAAAACTTGCAAGTTCCTGTGGACAAGTGGGACATTGTCTTGATTTGGTTCCTTAACCAAAAATTGCCCCCAACTACTCAAAAGCTATGGGAAGAAAAGTTGTGTGACAAGAAGGAATTTACCTTGTTTTTGGAGAAACGCTTCCGAACTCTAGAAGTTTTCGATCAAAAAGACCAAAGTACTTCGAATTACAACAAAATTGATCCGTCAGCAAATTTCAAACCGCGATTTCCAATAAAGTCGAAAGTTTTACATGCAAAGCAGAAGTTTAACCCTCCGAAACCAAGTGGTACGCAGGGTTTAGTATGCCAATTATGCAAGGTAGAAAAACATGCGTTGAAGAGATGTCAACAATTTCTAAATATGGACACTGCGGGACGTAAAGAAGTTGTCCTAAGATTAAGAGTTTGCGACAATTGTCTCTCGTACAGACATACATTACGTGACTGTCCAAGCCAACTATGCTGTTTCTTTTGTCAGCAAAAGCATCATTCTCTGCTGCATGTCAACCATCAGCAGATTGATACCAATTTTATGAGAAATTCCGCACCATCGTCTTCGAGATATCCAACTCATCCGAGAGCAACAACATCAAATGTTGTTCACACATCTATGAGTCCAAATGCAACAGAATTTCAACCAACCAATGATAATAATCAAAACCCAACAACCTTAAACTACCATGCGTCGCAGAGTGATAGAGATTTCTCTCACCAAGTGCTTTTAGCAACCGCTATTGTTAAGGCCCATGCTTCAGACGGCCGAATTTATCATTTACGAGCCATGATTGACACAGGTTCTGAGAGCTCATTTATAACAGAAGCGGCTGCCCAATTGTTAAAGCTTCGGAAGTGGCGTACATGCGTTGAGGTATCAGGGCTGGGGTTGGTCAGTAGCGGCACTACGCAGAACGCTGTACAGGTACAGATCACATCTTGCCACTCATCGTTTGAGACTGCCATACAGGCATTAATCTTCAAGTCGCTAACTGGCCTTCTTCCGACCCAACGAATGATACCAGACAAATGGAATCATCTTACCGGGCTTTCGTTGGCAGATCCACATCTCCACGAGCCCGCACCTATCGATCTATTACTAGGCAGTGACGTTTGTGCCCAAATATTTCTCCCAGAAATCAAACGTCCGCAAGATGGCAACGGACCTATGGCTCAAAATACGGAGTTGGGCTGGATTGTCCTAGGAAGAATATCCACAAATCCTCCTCAAAAAATCCGTAGTTTCCTACAAATGACCGAATTTGCTCCGATCGATTTGAGCACTCAACTACAGAGGTTCTGGGAAGTAGAAGAATTGCCGTTTAAAGCCCATGAAACCGAAGAAAATGTAGCCTGTGAGGAACATTTTGAGAAGCACACTCTTCGATTACCTGATGGTCGGTATCAAGTTAAAATGCCGTTTAAGAATGATCAGCTGCCAAAGATGGGTTTCAGCCGACAAATGGCGTATAGACGGTTTCTTCACCTCGAGAAAAAGCTTGATTTGAATCCAACTCTTAGAACTGAATATACTAAATGCATCAAAGAGTATGAAACACTCCATCACATGGAGGAAGTCTATAGTGACCACGAAGTTTTTAACACGCCAAATCATTTCATTTTGCCACATCATGCTGTGATCAAGGAATCCAGCACAACTACTAAAACAAGAGTTGTTTTCGATGCAGCAGCGAAAGATTCGACTGGTAAGTCGTTAAATGACTGTTTGTTGGTAGGCCCAAAATTGCAAACAAGTATCATAGATCTTGTTTTGCGATGGCGGAGTCACCGATATACCTTCACGGCCGATATTGAGAAGATGTATCGACAGATTTGGGTAAGTCAACCAGACTCCTTTTACCAAATCATTATGTGGAGGAATGAACGAACCGAGCCTTTGAAGTTATACAAGCTAAATACCGTTACGTTTGGCACAGCAAGTGCCCCATATTTAGCCATAAAAACGTTAAAACGTCTCGCCCAAGATGAACATGCAAATTTTCCGGTGGGGGCGAAGGTCGTGCAAGAAGACATGTATGTGGACGACTTGATAAGTGGTGCTGATTCTATAGAAGAAGCAATAATAAAACGCGATGAAGCGAGAGCTCTTTTGGCGTCAGCTGGTTTCAACTTACGGAAGTGGACAGGAAATCATAGAGATTTAATGGAAAATATTCCGATCCAAGACCGTGAATATGATTTCGAACTTCCTTTCGATCCGTCTAATCACGTCAAAACTCTGGGTATCAAATGGGTACCAAGCTGCGACTTCTTCTCGTACAAAAACTTGCAAGATACAAACGGATTAGTTACAAAACGAGCGATATTATCGACCATTGCAAAGCTTTTCGATCCACTTGGGTGGATCTCACCGTGCATAATCACTGCGAAAATTATGATGCAGAAACTTTGGGATCTAGGTTGTGATTGGGACGAGCCAATACCAGACGAACTTAAGAGAGATTGGAAAGCCTTCCAACTAGAACTTCCAATGATTGAAAAGGTGAAGATACCACGATGGAACCGAATGAGCCCCTCAAACCAAGCAATTGAGCTGCATGGCTTTTGTGACGCTTCCATGAAGGCATATGGAGCTGTGGTCTATGTTCGGGTCTTGGATAGCCAGGGGAATATACACACTAACTTACTCCTGGCAAAGACGAAGATCGCTCCGAGCAAGCGGACGATCACCTTGCCACGTCTGGAACTTTGTGGTGCAGTTGTTCTAGCCCAAACATTACATTACACCATCAACGTCTTAGCAATTCCTGATGTTCAGATTTACGCTTGGACAGACTCAACGATTGCTCTCTCTTGGATTAGAGCAACTCCAGCAAAATGGACAACGTTCGTTTCAAATCGAGTCTCTGAGATACAGCGATTAATAGGCAGCGATTGTTGGTCCCATGTTCCAACACATCACAACGCAGCTGATATAGCTTCTCGTGGCGTTTATCCATCAGCCTTGGAATCTTAAGATGTTTGGTGGAACGGTCCAACATTCTTGAGATCGCAGTGGAATTTTGATGTACCCGATCAAGTTCTTGATTTCGAAACAGAAGAAGAATCTCGTCCAATAAAAACTCACGCTACACAAGTGACAACAGATTTACTAAGTATTTTAATACACAAATATTCGAGCTTACTCAAACTAACTCGTATCATCGCATGGTGGCTTCGTTTCAAAAACAACCTCCGATCAACGATTAAGGCAAGAAACAATGCCCAAAATTATCACCAATCGACGATTATTTCTAAGAAGAGCGGACCATTAACCGCTTCTGAATTGGAAGCAGCTCTAATGCTGGCGGTTAAGACAGCTCAGACTGAGATGTTCTCCAACGACATAAAAGAGCTGCAACAAAATGGGAAAATCCCAAAACAATTAAAAGCACTCAACGCATTTATCGACGCTTATGGTATTTTAAGAGTTGGTGGTCGACTGCAGAACTCACTGCTACCTTACGAAGCGCAGCATCCTATTTTATTAATGAACAACCATCATTTCACAAAGCTCGTGGCAAAAGAAGCTCATAAAAATACGTTGCATGGTGGAGTTCAACAAATGATGGCGTATATACGTCAACGATTTTGGATTGGTCAAATCCGAAGATGTGTGAAGTACGAAATACACAAATGTACAACTTGTTACCGGCAAAAGGCATCAGAGATGCAGCAATTGATGGGAAATTTACCGGCTGCTAGAGTTCGCATAGCTAGGCCCTTTTGTCACACCGGCGGCGTGGACTACGCAGGCCCCATCGAAATCAAAGCCTGGAAGGCACGTGCAAGCAAGATCCTCAAAGGATATTTTGCAATATTTATTTGCTTAGCAACGAAAGCGATCCACTTGGAAGTCGTGTCAGACTTGACGACCCAAGCATTTTTGGCAGCGTTCAGGCGATTCACTGCTAGGCGTGGGACTTGTAAGCAAATCCATAGTGATTGCGGTACCAACTTTGTTGGTGCTAGTTCGGAACTCGAGAGGATGTTGAAGGCTTCACAACATGACTGGAAAGAAATTGCTGAGGACTTAGCCAATCAAGGAACGGAATGGCATTTTATTCCTCCCGCATCTCCTCATTTCGGCGGATTGTGGGAAGCCGGCGTAAAATCGGTTAAGTACCACCTGAAACGAGTTGTCGGAATGGAGAGGCTGACCTTTGAAGAGCTTACAACACTTCTGGCTCAGATAGAAGCGTGTCTGAACTCGAGACCTTTGTGTCCTCTTTCCGATAGCTTGGATGACTTAGACGTGTTAACCCCAGCACACTTGCTAATCGGCGAAAGTCTTCGTTCCGTACCGCAAGGTGACATCGACATCAACATCACTTACATGGACCGATGGAAGCGAGTTCAATCGATGACCGAAACATTTTGGCGCAAATGGAGTTCTGAGTACTTGTCCAGACTTCAACAACGTCCGAAGTGGACACAAACCCAAGAAAATGTCAACGTGGGAGATATTGTTTTGCTAAAGGATGAGAGACTTCCACCGACCTACTGGAATTTAGGCCGTATTGTAGAGACATATCCCGGTTCCGACGGATTAGTTCGCGTTGTCTCTGTAAAAACTAAATCAGGACGCATTAAACGCCCCATCGCAAAAATATGTCGCTTGCCTTCGAACGACACACCAGAACAATCCAGCATAATTTAACTTTAAGATCCAAATCAATCGAATAATCGAAACATCAAAACAATTAAAATAAAATAGCATCGAATAAAAATAAGAAAAATGAAATAAAACACCAATTTAATAACAAATTAAAAACTTTATTAAAATACAACGTGCTTAATAATATTAATTTTACAAAATGTTCACAATTAAAGATCTACGAACTTAAAATATATATAATCAGAACAAAAGTAGTTTAAAACAACGTTTATTTATTTTAAAAACAACAAAATGAAATATTACAATACACAAAATGAACGTAAACAAAAGTCTTAAACACTAACCCCAAGCTTCATCGAAGAACTTGGCAGAAATGAAAATGAAATTTAGAATAATAATGCAAATTAAAACACATTGATAAAAACAGAATCATCTTTAATTGCAAATAAAACTGAAATCAAATGAAAACTAAATAAATTCACTTAAAATTTCACAAAAAAAAAAAAAATAAACCAAAACAACATAAACTTTCTCAAAATGGCCACTTCAAATTGCAAAAAACAAAAAGGCACACAATGTGTCCAACACATAAAATTCAAACCAATGTCACTGTCACTCGCGATCTCAAAATCCGAAACATAACAAAAAAAAATATTCAAATAAATGAACATAATGTCAACTTAATGACGTCACTATAATTCACCAGAATTTCACAAATATATTTCGTGAACCGTAGCCTTCATACAAAAATATCAACGCACGAATTTACCGATAAGTATCGTACACATATATACATACTCAACATAGTTATGTAAATAAAACTGTACCAAAGTATGTACAGAAAACAAACACCGGTTAAATCGGACCGTTATAATAAAAAAAAAAAAAACTAACCGTATAACAATTGCGAAAATCAAAATGAAAAATTAATATAAATTTCATACATATGTATTTCATAAAATTTAAATTTAAAACTAAAATCACATTCACGCAATTAAAATCAAAACCACATTCACGCAATTACATTTATCACATTCAACAAAAACTCACCTGGACCTGCCATCACTTCCAAGGCCATCACCATCATGCACCATTAATCGACAAAAAATGACTTAAAGTCATTTATAATAACACTAAACACTTTAAACATCACTTTAAAACATCAAAAGGAACACAAATTAAACCATTTAAACAAAACATAAGAACATTTAATACACAATAAAATTTTGTAAAACGAACTCATAAATTTATTAATTACCGAACACGAAACCCTTTAGATCGACGCGACGCATAAAAACCCGAAATGAAACTGCTATCAATGGAATGGAATATGCACATATTGTAGTATAGTATAAATCAAATTTACACTAGTCAACGGATCTTTTCCATTCATAAGGCATAAATGCATAGAAGAAGAGAAAAAACTTGTTTACGTGCAATTGTTGTTGTCGTAGTATTGATTGCATTCTTTTGTTTTGATTCTAATTTGTTTCAATTCTCTTATATTCAAACTAGATAGCGATGTTTTGTGGAAATCAAACAGACGTGTTCAAATACCTGCAAACTTTGGGTCCGGAATATGAAACTTATTCGAGGGCGAAGAATGTGCGATTGTACATGATATTTTGAATAATAAAATTAAAATTAAAACTGTTATACTAATATTTATTAAAAAACTGAAATTATGTTTACTTAGCCTTAAGTGCAGAATTGCCAACTGTTATAAACGAATATTGAAAATTGATAGATAAAAACTTATCGAAAATGTAAATTGTAAAGGAGTCAAATGAAGGTCAAAATATTAACTTATGTAATACTTTTAAGATTATTGTATGTAATAAAATTTTACTTGGAAAAAACGATTCGCCATCTTTAGTCCATTTTTCATTTTTATTTTTTCTTAATTTTTTTATATAAAAATTCAAGTGCAAGAAACATTATCACAAACTAGGCCATTCCGGGCCTCATGTTCTCTCTTCTCCGATTGTTTATCGACGCAATCTGCCTCTCCCTGAGGCTTCAAGTCTTTTCCTTGGCCTTCTGCTGCTACTAATTACTGCAAGCTCGTGCTCCTCTACAATATTAGTTTTTCTCTCATATAAACTCAGCCCGAGGTTGTTGATTTTCTTTGAAGATGTCAATTGCGTCTTTTTTAGATGCTTCAGAAACTGAGTCATGGATTGCTTTCTCTAGCGTTAGGCTTAAGAAGAGTTGAAGATGTTGACGGATTTCGAAATCACTACCTTGGTTTGGTTGAAGCCAAAGTCTCTTCTGGTAGCATTGTCTTGACAGGTTGAACTTAGTTTTGACTTTTGGCCTCATTAAATTTAACTTAAATCTTTTTCGCTTCCTACCGTCGCGTCGGTCGCAAGGCTACAATATCTCTTTTCATGTTAATGCTGTTGGCGGCCAGCATTTTCAGTACGGACTGTTGAAAGATTGTGCCTGTTGGGTTACCGTGCTTCGAATTCTTCGAATTAAAGAATGATGTTAAAGAAGTCACTGCATGTTTGTTCACCTTGATAATGCGGCTTGGGTTGACCACCCTCTTCAAACAAATAACGGACGAGTTTCTGTAAACGTCTTAATTGGACACAGCTCTCTATAACTCTTTGTAGATGCTGCGACCTTGAAAACGATGAGTCCCCTATTGAAAAATGTTGAAAAATGTCTCTCTTTCTTACTCGTCAATTAAGTCTTTAAGTACATTATACTTTCATAGTTTTGAAATTGCTCATTGGTCTTGTAGAGGACCCCGCCGCATCTGTCGTTAATGTCCTTATGTTATGTTGCTGGATTAAGTTTAAATGCTGATTGTCGTGAGTGTCTTTTTCACGTTGTTAATGAGCAAAAAGATCCAAAATCGAAATGTAAATAAAAATAAATAAAAATCACTTTCTTCAGTGAAATTATCGAGGTCACTTTCCCACAAAAAAAAAGTAAACAAACAAAACAAAGAAAAGCCTCTTAGTTTAAAGCATCACTTTAATTGCAAGATATGTGAAGACAAGGCAGGCCATGATAATGATGAGTTACTCATTTAATGAGCCGAACTCATCAGACCATGATCTTTATGTGATTTTTTGTTTGTGAAAATGAAAGCGACACAAAAAAGTTATTTATGGCCAATTGCATTAAGTTTAATATGGAAAATAAAGGTCATTGAGCTACTGAATCTCAACCAAAAGTTTAAAAATTGCTAGTCATAGTTTTATGCTATTTACCTTGGCATCATTTGGATGTAGACAAATATCAGACGGAATATGTGACCATAACATACTGATTTGATGGTTTTTGAATTCTCTGGAAAGATCCATTCACTTAGAAACCCAAACAGAAAGCACATCAAGCTCTACTGCAGGCATCACTTGGTCCTCAGTCTCCAGAATCAACATCCAACAGTGCATATACCTTGCCAAGATTTAAAAAAAAGTCTCTTATAACCAGCTTCCAGAGCTGACGAGTCAACTATATTTTTCAGAAGTCCTAGCTTTATCAGCTCTTCGAACAACCCAATCAAAGAAGCTTCTTTGGAACAGATGGCAATATAGAGCTTTGGCAAGTTAGATGAACTGAGGTGAAAACTATCAACCCTCTACCCTAATGATTAAATTTCAGGCACTGCTCTATCTCCCCGATCCCATTTCTTGTCTTGCATAGAGGTCGCTTCTCCTTATTTGAAGAGCCAAGTATCTTGTTTAAAACGTTACACACAGCAATCCAGCAGCATCTTTGATGGCTGCTTGACACTTTACGTAACATGGCCCTCCATTCAGTTCTGTATTAAGCAACCACCTTGGTCGCTGAAGTTCTTTATCAAAGATGGTTCTACCTGTATCATTGTTGGGCTTTCAATAAGAGTGACCCACCTATTTCAGCCGCAGGGCTCTTACTTCCTTGCCAAGTGCACGTCATTGTACAGCTCCAAAAGTCTGCTTAATCTTATCCAATCATCATAATCGACAACGAGCAGTTAAATAGATTTACGAAGAACTGTGCCTCGTCTGAAGTAGAGTTTTGCACAACATCTTCAAGAACGGTTTTAAAAAAATCGTTTGACAGCGGGTTCAGTTTATCGGCAAGGCTAACGCTAATTCTGATAGTAGATCATGAGTATTCCATTATCAAAACGGGCAAAAGCGGGCGAGTTTGACAGGTCTACCAACTGTTCAATTACAATTTTTACCCTCAAAATTATTAATTGTTCTCCTTGAATAAGTTAGCATACAAAATGTTGTCGAAATTTCTTTTTAATATTTTTTATTTGTTTCTTTTCAGAAAATGGTTTAACATTCCATCATACCAGAATAGAGTTAACTCACAAATCACTCAACACAAAAACAACCAACACCTTCTGAGAATTTTGAAACATGTCTTCTTCAATCTGTCCACACTTTGCGCAAAATGCCTGGAAAAAGGATCTCTGTTCAAACTGTTTCAAATCAAAAGAAGAACATAAACCGTCAGCAATAAGCTCGTCAAAGAGCCGACGAGCAGCAGCAACAGCTGCTCCAATCGATCCCACAAAGACTGATTACCCAAATAAGAACAAAGTGCCAGCTCGCAGCATAATCAAGGGCACCAAAACGAAATCAAAAAAGTCCAATAAAGTTTGCTTCCCCAAGCAAATATCAGAAGTCATCGGTTATGGCGGTGATTGGTCCGAAGACACAAACAGTGACGACGATGATTTCATGAACATCTCACCTAGCAATGATGATCAAGTAGCAGGCGCCGATGACGAAGAGACTCTCGAACTGAAGAAACTCACAAAAGCCAACACAGATTACAATATGAACAATGGCAATCTGTTGGGCGATCCTCAGGAGAATATTAAGAAATCATTTGCAGCCCTTAAACTGGGAGCACCACAAGTTGACAAAGAAGGCAAGAAGCAGACATTGAAAATCAATGTTGTACCCTTCGGCAGTTCGGCAAAGAAGTTAAGTTCGGCTTCAAAGGCGAAATTTGAAGTGAAAGAGGAACCCGTCCAGAAGAAGACGGTATCGAAAATATCAAATTCGGCTCCTCCAAGCAGTTCGTTGGAGGCCAAAACTCCTCCAGATGGTAAGAACAGTCCGCCAATCGAGAGGGCGATGGAAAAGTCTCTGCTCGAAGAAATATCGGAGACTCTGGAACAGAACAAGAGCGACCAGCAAAAGAAGAAACTCCAAACAAAGCCGCCTTCGACTGACAATAAAATCAAATTCGAAATCACCAGTCTCGCTGATACACTGGAAAATAAGCCATTTCTCGATCTAAAAAAGCCGATCGCCAGAAACTCGCCCATCACCAAGGACCAGGTGAAGCCAAAAATTAATGTCAGCACTATGCACAAATATTCGGACTCCGAAAGTAATTGTTCGGACAGTGAAAATGGTGTTTCGGCGTACTATGATGTCGTCGAAACTGACATGAGCTACGAAAATGTCCCAGACGGTAAGTCGCCCAAAGATGAAGACCAAACTGATAGTAGTCAAGTTGTGGCAAAGCTCGATTCAGACGATGCAAACTCTGTGTATTCGAGCTCGCAGTACATTACAGATATTTTGCTGTCTTCTAAGACCCGCTCGGCAACGTATTCCCTGCATGAGGGAAACTTTATGACAAGCAAGATAACTTCCGATGGACTGATTGTGACAAAATGCAGTTCAGATGATGCCCTTGATTCCACCGGATCAAGTTTTGATGGCAGCAGTGACGAAGAGACTTCGTCGTACAACATGACAAGGAGTGAATCGGATTCGGGTATTGGCATCTCGATTGGAAACGAATACAAGAATCTAAACGACAAATCTGGTGTCGAGAAGAAGCTTAGTGCGAGCACAAATAATTCAGATTACGAAGACATCCAAGTGACCGATCAAGTGAACTCTGTCTCAACGAAAAACTTCTCATTGGAGAAGAGCCGAGAACTGGCTGGCGAGCCCGATGGCAGTGCCGATCCTGATGGAAGTTTGGAGAATCAGCAACAACAGCAACTTCCAGCACTACCAAAATCCCCGCCACCAACAACGCCTTCTCATGAAGCTCGACCATCATTTCTGCATGGATTGCAAAAGAACACTCCTGCCAAGAAGCCCGAACTGCCAGCAAAACCATCAGTGATGAAAAGCTTCACAACCAAACGCCAGGCGACATCAGCTGAACAGCAAGTCATCACTCAGTTGCAGCAGGTAATCAAACCATCCACACAGCCAAGCTCAGGTGATGCTCTGGAAGCTTCAGCAGAAGAACAATCGAAACTTCTTAAAAAGGGCCGTGCTCCAAATCGACCACAAAGTGAAGAACCTGCCAGATCCAGTGCACCCCCAACTCCTGAACGTGATTACAACATTGCTGTCGAGCTGTCTCCAAGCCCAGAAAAGACCTCAGCAGAAGAATCCAAAAATCCCGTAGACGATTCTCCCCAAACTTCAACGCCCCAACAGCAGCTTGCCAGTGCCACAAATAGCATCTACACGAGAAAACAACAAACATCTCTAACCACCACCAGCGGCATCAAGAACACATCTTCACCGCCAGTCATACGAGAAAAAGATAAACGTGAACGAGCCACAGTGAATCCCAAGTTCCGGTCCCTAAACACATTCTCTTCCCATCGTAAGGCCCAATTGACACAAAAACTCTCCGCGTCACCTCCCTCATCGCCAGCAGGCCAATTTATTACCCTCTCCCCAGAGCCATCGTCAACAAACGTCCAACAATCACGCAAGAGTTTCTCCCTATCTGAAGAATCCCTTACCATGACAGATGACATCAAGAAGCAGCAACAACAGCAACAACAACAACAACAGCAAAAGAAAAATAAATTCTCGATTAGGAAATTCTTGCGCATGGGAGCGAGCAAAACCACAGACAATTTGCATAAGAAGGATGGCATCTATTCGGAAATAGTGACAGGCGATGAATCGGGAGTAGTTGCTGTGGGTAAGCCTCGTCTAGTGATCATACATCCGATCGATATAAATCCCACGGCTCTCGAAGTTGTTAAGGATATAACGAAAACTAATGACAGTGTCACATCGCAGACGATTGTGGTGACAACGAATAATGCTGCAAGCACTAATACTGGTGGTAGTTCAGGCAAACCACCAGCTCCACCGTTGCGTAAGACCGATTCTGGAGCTGCTGCTGGGCAGAAGAATCATGAAGCCAATAAACCGGCGAGGCCACCACCACCCAAGAGCGCTGAACTGCGCCGGAAACAGCAGAAGATTAGTTTCGATATGAAAACCGGTGTTGGCGCTGGAGGATCAGTCAAGTGCAAAGCGGACAACGTTTATGCGAATTTAGGTATGTTGTTGTTTTGTGGTACAGATGTAAGTAAACTTGGGTAGGTTATCATAGATTCCTGGGATGGGATAAGCTTATGAGTGTATGTAAAAAAAATAATTGGAATTGAAAAGAGAAGGGCCTATTTTTAATCAGATAGTATCTGTGTTTAATATTTTTATTATATGTTTGTATCGCCAAATAGGGCGTAAAGCACTTTTCATATGAGCTGGTCGTGCTTGTACGAACGACGATTAAATGAAGAAAAGTGATTTTGGTACGTTTGAAGCCGTATTTCCTTACAAATTCTAAACAAAACGATAGAAGTATAGTTTATGTTTGATTTATGATGCATTCATTTTCTTTTAAATCTCAAATGTTGATTAATTAAAAAAAAAAAACAAATTGTTTCGTCGCGAAAAGAATTCTAGTTGATACGAACTTTATTCCCGTTCCACACCAAGTTGTTGTGAAGTTTAACCACCTTACTCAGGTAGTCACTGAGCCTACTCGAATATCGGACATTAATGGCCAAGCGGAAAATACTCTTGACTTGTTCCTTACGTCTGACCCTGATAAATACACTCTCAGTGTATTAACGCCTCTAGGCAGATCAGACCATAGTATTGTATCTGCAAATTTCTCGTGTCAAACAAACCCAGTTAGAGAAAAAGCACCGAAAAGAACAGGATGGCAATACGAGAAAGCCAACTTGGATGGTCTTATTAATTTCTGCCGGATCTTTAACTGGTCACTATGCTTCCTCGATATTGGCGTAGACTCAAGCGCAGATATGATTACTAATTTGCTTATTTTGGGAATGAAAACTTTTATCCCGAATAGGGTTAGAAGTATCAAACCTAAAGAAAATTCATCGTTTGTCGAGTTTCGGGTGTCAAGCACTACATTTTGTGCCCCGAACTTAGTTAATATTAAATATAATTTGAAAACCGACACTGATTCTTTTTTTTTTTTGTAAATTCAAGGACAATGTGAGCGTTAGTTATTTTGTAAATTAAATTGGTGATCAACTTGAATTTTGTGTGTGTTTTTCTGTTGTTTCGGTAACGAAGCAATATGGAGTAGGACTTTTCCCTAGGGGTGCCCAAAGTGGCCGAAGTTTTTGAAAGGTGAGGATGTGGTGAGCTAAAGCCGACCATCTACCATCTTGGGGGAATCTAAAAATGGCCGAAGATTCCTATGGTAGGGTGGGTAATGGCCTCACTGCACTAACACCAGCAGTGCCTCTGACGTGAAGGTAGTCCGTCCGTCAATTTCTGGTCCGATTTTTCCCTTAAGTGTTGAGCCCTGATTTATGTACTTGTTTGCTGGTGAGGTTAGGTTTCGGGGGCAAGAACCCCCCCCCCCGGCCGACGAGCTGACGCCGTGCATCTCAGGCAGGCCGCGTCCCAGGAACTAAACATTCTTTCCGTTTCCTACCCTATTATCCCATTCCTAGCTTCCTTCCTATCCGAAATCTGCCTTGTCAGATTTTTCCCAAGGCTCCCCTCCTCTTGCCAAATTGGATAACCAAGTTTATCAGGGAAAAAGACGTAAAGTTCCGGTGTTCTAGAGCCAACCCTACTGAGGAAAACCGAAACAAGTTTAAACAAGCCAGGAAGGCCTGCATTGCCCATATTCGTCGGACCAAATTTTTACATGACCAAAAATTAAGGCAAAAAATACTGCAATGTCCCAAAGGTAGTAAGAAATGTTGGTCATTTGTAAAAAATATGAAGAATTCTTTATCTTCCTCGGTCTCTACGCTCGTTGACAATGACATTCCAGTTGCTAGCTCTCTCGCGAAAGCTAACCTTTTCGCTAAGCAATTCGCCTGCAATTCAACGCTGGCCGAGAGTGTCATGTCTCCCCCAGTCCTTCAGCGCGTCAATGTTTCCATGGGGCAAATCTTCTTTCGTGGCGAGGGTCCTAAAAGATCTCAACATACATAAATTCGCTGGTCCAGATGGTATCCTCGCTATTATTCTGAAGGGGTGTTCTTCCACGCTGGCAAAACCCTCGCGTATCCATCTATCCTATTCTTCTGGGCTCATTCCGAGCAGTTGGAAACCAGAATTTGTCCAGCCAATCCCAAAAAAAGGTGAATCTTCTTCTCCCTCCAATTATCGACCGATTGCACTTACGTCCCTTCTTTCTAAGGTCATGGAAACGCTGATAAATTATCAGCTCAAGAAATATCTCGAAGACCGAAAGCTTCTTAATGACCGGCACTACGACTATCTCACCAAGAAGTGGGACAAATCTTTACATCGTTTTGGAGAAAGTAAGATTGTTGCACTTGATATTTCAAAGGCATTTGATAAAGTTTGGCATCTTGCTCTTTAATCGAACATGCGTGCTTTCGGTATCGATGAAATCCTCCTTCGTTGGATTAGAAACTTTCTATTGAACCGTTCAATACAAGTTGTATTGGACGGATTCAAGTCTGAAACCCACAATATAAATGCTGGTGTTCCCCAGGGCTCCGTTTTGTTTCCGACCCTCTTTCTCATTTTTATAAATGATCTCTTGTCTGTAAATTCCAATCCAATTCACTTTTTCGCTGACAATAGTACCCTAAGCTTTTCTTATTCGTTTCCAGACTCACATTCCTCCTCTTCGGATGCGGACCTGGCAAATTATGATAAGCTCATGGGGAATACAAAATCGCATAGAGTTTAATTCTTCGAAAACTCCTTGCTGTCTTGTATCGTTAAAGCGAGATGTACCTCCCCTGCCACTCTCTATGAATAGCACTTGTATCAATGAGACCGAACATCTCGAGATTCTCGGTGTGTGCACCACTGACCACCTCTTGTGGAATGGGCACAAATGCAATGTCGCCAAAAATTCCGCAAGATATTTAGGCTTTTTAAGACGATTCAAGAATTTTTGTTTTCCCTTCTGATCTGGCTACCATCATCTAGAAATTATATATACGTCCAAAGCTTGAGTTCAACTCCACCGTTTGGGCTGGTGCTCTAGTGACGTACTTAAGTCTTTTGGACAGTGTACATAGCAGAGCACTTAAGATGATTGGTGACCATACCATCATTGAGACATTTACGTCACTCGAACATCGACGTAATGTTTCATGCCTCACCCTCTTCTACCGTTAGGTACTTCAACCGTATATGCTCTAGTGAAATAGCCAGTTGCATTCCTCACCTTAAGACATTCAACCGTAATACCCGCGCCTCTTGGAATGCCCATCAGTTCACCCTCGAGCCCAACTTCGGTCGTACGGTCATGTTCAGAGAATCGTTCTTTAGCCGTACTACGCGAATTTGGCATTCACTGTCACTTTCTGTCTTCCCCAGTCATTGCAATGTTCAAGAATTCAAGACCAATGTTAACCGACACCTTATCCTAAACTTTCCCGCACTGTGCTTTGGCATAAAAAGGGATATAAACCCCTTGAGCGTGCTCATTATAAAAATTAAAAAAAAAACCAATGTTCACCGACTTTTCCTCTCCAACCCTTCCCTAATATTCGAAGAAGAATAGATAATTATGATACCTACATTGTCATCAGTGCATTACTAGATCTAAGGGTTGCCGTTGTGAATGTGAAATGTGTTGAAAAAAAAACACTCATACGCCATAGTGCATCGTGCATGTGGTCAATGAAAACATCAAATAATTGATTTGATATAATTCACCAACTTTGAATGTTATTCTCTTAAGAAACATCTGACTACCATTACCTGCATTCATTTAAAGTTCAACGTCTCCCAGATCATTATTCAATTTCAATCATTGCTACGTGCAGTCTTTTTCTGTGTAGGTACATGACAACAATTTGTAATGAAATGAGTAAGAAAACACGGTCTTTAAAGTAGGGCACATGCAAAAATAACCCAAAAAGAGTTAGCTAAGATGGGATACAGGTGTCGTTCAGAATAGAAAATTAAGTTCATTAACATGCTGCAACAACGACTTCTTGGCATGGCGCACACTGAGCCCCAAACACGTTAGTTTCGATGTTTGATTGAGTTCGATCAATCATAAGGAAGCAAATAAAGAAAACATCCAAATCGTAATAAAATCTCTATTCTTTGCAATTTTGTAGGTGAAATTCGTTCATCAATAGCGCCTCGTAAGCCCGAACGTACAGCTAGCATGCGTGAACGTGAAGCTCAACTCGAGCTGGCACGCAAACGCCAGGGAAATAACGAAAACGCCGATAACATCTCCATTTGTTCATCAAACGGTGACATTGTACCGGCAGATATTTCTCAAAGTACACAACTTCAAAATACTCAAAAACAAGTGATGTCTTCAAGTTCTGTCGCAGCCAAAGAATCATCATCCGACACCAACAGCCACACAAGTTCGTTTGAGAGGCTCAAACGTGGCGACCAACACACACAACAATCTTCAAGTGCATCCTCAACCTTAGAATCGGCGCGACCAAGTAGCTTAAAGGATTCAGTGCGCAAGATCAACAGCACAATTGACAGTTATCTGAAGGATAAACGGGAGTATGAGAATTTGTATGAATTCGTCAAAACTGGCCCAGTTTCACAGTCACAGCAGGAGGCGAGTTCATCGCCAGTGCCGCCAACACCTCCAGCTCGTGCGATGGACGCAGCTGCATTAGCTCGTGCCAGACGCCCACAGCTATTCTCGGATAACGCTTCGATTTCTGGTGCCAGTTGTACGCGAAGCGAATATGGGTCGCCATCGACGCGCTATGGCCTCAACAACAGTCTCGGTAGGTTGTAAGAATCTTCACTTGGAGAGAATTGATAAAGTTTCATGGTTTCTCTTTTTTTGGATAGCCAACATTCCAAGGGTTATATCGGCTTCGTACTGTGGCAGTGAAATAGGTGAATTCGAAATATACTCACCTTACAGCTATTATGGCAGTGAGGCTGGCGGTGATGTTGCTACGGATATAAATGATAGTGTTTGGGGCGTACCATCAGTAAGTTTTGTGATTTATTTGTTAATTAAAAATCATATTTTTTTTCTTATTTTCTTCAAAAGGCCATTAAGAATAGAACCAAAGCAACAAATCGTCTGCGCATGCGCAAAGGCAGAAGCGTTGTACACAAAACCATTGAAGATAATTACACTGCTGTGGTGGTGGCGAACCACGAGGCCTTGGCGCAAGTCTTAGATCAGGTTTGTAGAAAAAAGTTATATTGGAGGTTAGCTTTAAGAAATGAATTTGAAGGAGTTAATTGGAACGAACTGGAGTACCATCACATAAAACTTCATCTCCTGAGGTTAAAGGTTAACATTTGGTTATATCAGAAAGTGGCGCGTTTATTTGTGTACAGTTCTCTTGAGAGATTTTCATTAGGTCTATTTTATGGCAAAACTATTTGTAGTGAAGCATGATTTTAAACGTATGCATACGTAGAATCTATTTGCGGATATAATTTTGACGTTTGCTCGAGTCTCGATTACAAAAAATGTTGGTACAATTGATAACTCTATAAACTCTTCACTGGGTTAAAAAGTAGAAGTAGAATCCAACTGCGGATAGAGTTTTGACGTTTTCTCGAGTCTCAATTTCAAAAAATGTTGGCACTAACTTACTTAACCGGCTCAAAATCCGTGAAGGATCTCAGCCTGAAAAACTGCAGCCTTCCATCCTTGGTCCCTCGCATGGACCAAGCTCTCTGGAATCCGCAGTCACTTGGTCCTTGTACCGTAGGTTCGGTCTTACTTGTTTTCTCAAACTTGGGGGGCTGCGATGAGAAGACTTTCTTGGCCAGAGCGTTGTCGTCCATTCGCTCGATATGGCCGAGCCAATGTAGTCGTCTTTTCTTGGCTTGACCCATCGAAGAATTTTTCTTTCGAAAGTGCCCAGTATCATTGCCCTTTTTTACTTATCGTCCAACACTCGGTGCCGCCGGCCGTAGAGTAGGACTGGAAAAATCAAAGTTTTGTAGAGTAGACACTTTGTCTTTCGAGTGAGGAGTTTTGAACCCAGTTATTTTGCCCAATCGAAGATGCAGCGATTCTCTAGGGTAATTCTTCGTTGGATCTCCACTAAGGTGTCGTTTGTGGGATTGATGTTTGTTCAAAGGTTAAGGTGAACTCCTTAACTACCTCGAAATTACTACTACCAACAGTGATGTTTTGTCGTAGGCGTTGGACAGATGTTGTTTTATTTCTTGATAGCATGTACTTTGTTTTGTCCTCATTCACTTCAAGACCAAAGAGTTTCGCCTGTTCTTCAATCGCTGTGAAGGCTTCAAGCACAGCTCTCTTGGATCGACCGATGATGCCTATGTGGCCCGCATAGCCTAGGAACTGCGTGGATTTCTTGAAGACAGTGTTTTCCGTGCTCACACCTTACTTGCGCACTATCTGCTTCAGGACGATGTTGAAGAAATCACATGACAACGCATCTCCTTGTCTAAATCCTGCGCATGTTTGAAGCAACTCGTACTCGGATGAGCTGTTACCCATTTTCACACTGCACAGCGTATTGTTTAGCGTCATCCGGCACTGCTGGATTAGTTTGTTCGGGATCCCGTATTCAGACATCGCCATCATAAACTCTTGGCTCTGGATGCTATCATAAGCAGCTTTGAAGTCGATGAAAAGTTGGTGGGTTTCGACTTGATATTCGTTGGTCTTTTCCAGGATTTGCCTCAGTGTAAATTTTAGGTCTATCGTTGCTCTACCTGGACTAAAGCCACACTGGTACGTGCCGATTATTGTGTTGCAGAACGGTTTAAGCCACTTCAGTACGTTGGATAGGAATTTGTATGCAACGTTAAGCAGGGATATGCCTCGGTAGTTTTTGCATGGCATAGGATCGCCTTTTTTGTAGATGGGGCATATGGAGCTTATTGACCTGTCAGTGAGCATGCATTCGTCCTCCCACACTTTGTTGATGACCTGGTGCATGCGGTTCATCAAAACACCTCCTCCATATTTAAAGAGTTCCAAAGGTATTCCGAAGGTATCCGACCCGGCCGGCGGACTTCTTTTTTTTTTTAGCTCTTTCTACGTCTTCTGTCCTGGGGGTTGGAACTGGGTCTACATTGACTGGTCTTGCTTCTTTTTCGAAATTGGCTTGCTCGACATTTTGCGCGTTCAGCAGCTGTTGGAAGTGCTGCTTGAAAACATCTACAATTCCCTGTGCTTCGGTGACTAGGTTTCCTTCACTGTTTCGAGGAGCCTGTGTCACGGTTCTGAAACTAGAAGGTAATTACCTACTTCGGCTTTTTAAAGAAACGTCAGGTGTTGTTCTTGGCCCGAGACTCTTCTAGATCTTTGAGCTGAGCAACTGCAGAAACTCCTTTTCGTCGGTACTCTTCTCTTGCATGAGGTTAGTAATTCTAGGATGTGAAAGCTAACGGAGCTGTTATCCTTATTGATTCATTCCTTCTTCTTTAATATTTTGGACGAAAGGCAATTAAATAAAAATACGTAAATGTCGAGGTCTATTGATCCAATTAGAAGTTTTTACAGAACACCAAAAGCTTGTAAAATGTTCTAAGGTGTTTCCATTAAATTTCTTTTGTGTAAATTAAATGTGTAATTATTTACCTCTTTTAGCTTCAACAAACCCCCATCATACCTCCAGCCCTTCGACCCCTTGCCAATGCCATAAATCTACGCTTCGAAGACTTCACAGTCATCGAAGGTGCCCAAGCGTTTGTCGTTGGCAAGAAGGCTTTCCATGCGGCTGTTTGGACAACAGCTCCAGTCACACTAGCTCTATCCGGTGATTGCAACCAGCTGTCCGGAGTGGGTGGTGAACTCTGCCAGCTTACAGGAGGCATAAGCGGTGTCCTTAACCCTATTACCGAATTCTGCGATATCGTGCCGAGCTATCATCTGCCACTTATGCCAACAACTGAAGTTCGTATGTTACAAGCAACAATATCAGTTTTGCCACGTTTGCAGCTCGAAACTCTACAATCGATCGGCACCATTCTCAAGAGCAAGTCACAAATGCTGGATAAGTCGATGTATAACTTCCGAGGCTCTATACCCAATTTGTCCGGATTGAAGGAGAACGGCATGAGTCTCCGGAATGTGTGCTCGGTGTCGAATCTTACCTCCCTAAGCGAGGACGCCAAGGCTGCATCGACAGGCGAAAAATCGGAAGAGTCTCAACTGGTTCCCGGAATGCCATCGTTCGACGATGTGATGTCACGAGAAGTCGCTTTCATAATGTTGCAGTTGGTCAATGGAATGAAGAATCTACAAGCGAAAGCAATTGAAGAGATGCCGCTGAGCTTGTCGAATGTGGTGCTGGCCAAGGATGTCGATAACAAAGATGCCCAGGCAAGACTTTGTGTGCTGCAGGGGTGCGTCTGAAATCATTGTATTTTTTTGTTGTGTCACATGATTAAATTTTTTTTTTATTTCCCAAAGAAGCAACAATAACAACGAAGAAGACGAACCTATGGGAACCCTATGCCGCTGCGCATATGTCGCTCTCAGTGAAATGCTCCCATACACCAAAATGACTTCGATTTTGGCCGATATTTTGCTTCAAGAACGTTCCGAGTCGCTGTCAAAAGCCAAATCTGTACTCGAATTTGTTCTGTGGGGCCCATCGGATGTCATTCTCTCCGGTTCGACCAAAGAACGCGAGCTAGCTTTGCAGCGCTGGTTGGATCTTGAACGAGCAACCGTTCTACATGGTTTGGTTCGAACTCGCGTCGAACTGACTGTTTACGATGAATGTCATTTGATGTTTTTGGTGCGATCGAATGCCAAAATGATGAACGATGCAGCAAAAATTGTTTCCAGCTATCAAAATGGCAAGGAATAGCAATTCACTTAAATCTAAATAATAAAATTATTCGCGTGCCAAATTCGTTTGCTGTATTCACTCTTATTAAAATGTTTGCTTTTTATGTTCAATAAAAAAAAACGGGAACAAAATTTACTTGTAAGCAAATAAGGATCGTATCACAAATGATTGATATCGTAAATCGAAATACTACTTTAATATTTTTTCTTTGTAAATTCTTCTCAATAAAATAATGTGAAAACCAAGAGCGCAAAATTATCGTGTTGGTTTGTTAGATAATATAAATTGTATTTATAGAAAAAAAACATGCTTAAATAATAATTCTCTTTTATTTTTATTTCATTGTTAAAAATATTGTTTGGGTGTTTGATGAACAAATTATTATATTATATTATCAATAAACTTTAACATATCGTATTTAAAAAAATATTGGTTAGTTTCTCTTTGCTTAGAAAAAAAAGGAAAGCAGGAATTCTAATCACCTAATAATAGATAGGTGCGTGCCATTGGGCTCCAGTATCTACTAGTCCAAGAGGTTAACGTCAGAGTACTTACTTACTTACTTACTTACTTAAGGTGTCGCTACAGTTTGGGATGGACTTGGGCCTCAACCAACAAACCTCTCCAGCCAGCTCGGTCCCTAGCTAGCTGTCTCCAGTTTCGCAAGCCGAGTTGGTTGAGGTCGTCTTCAACTTGCGCGCGCCACCTGAGCCTTGGTCTTCCTCTACTGCGCCTTCCCTCTGGGGTGGATTCGAAGACGTTACGGGCCGGAGTATTGGTGTCCATCCTCTGCAAGTGACCAAGCCATCTGAGTCTTTGGACCTTCCCTCTTTTAGCTAGGTCAGTGTCGCTGTACAGCCCATACAGTTCGTCGTTAAATCTTCTCCCCCATTCACCGTTTATGCAGACAGGACCATAGATCTTTCGTAGAACCTTTGTCTCGAACCGGCCCAGGGCGCTCTCATCCGTTTTTGACAGGGTCCATGCTTCTGCACCATATAGCAGGACGGGGATGATGAGGGTCTTATAGAGTGTCACCTTAGTTGTTCGGGAGAGGGCTTTACTACTCAACTGCTTTCTTAGCCCGAAGAAACAGCGATTAGCAAGAGTTATTCAGCCTTATTACCGTACCCGATCGGAGAATTCTCCGATCGGAGAAAATGTCCGATCTGAAGTTTTATTTCCTTCACCGTACCCGATTCGTACATAAATTAGTGATGCGTACCGACGCACTTCTTTGTGGTTTTGTGAGTTAAAAAATATTTTTAGTTCCGACACTTTTTTGTTTCGGAGACAATCGGACGAAAACAGTAAGTAACAAATCGCGATGCATCGCATGAAATCGCGAAACGTCGCTCTCAATTTTAAATTCCAACGCAGATTTCAAATTTTTTCGTAAACGTCTACGATTGACCTTTCCGAAAGAATATGGTGGTAGAAAATTCGTAGAAATTGTACGAATCGGAGAGAATTTTTCTCCGATCGAGTACGGTAATAAGGCCGATTCTTCGTCTGATCTCGGCGCTGATGTCGTTGTCCGTGTTGATAGCGGAGCCAAGGTATACAATTCCCTAACTAACTCGAAATTATATGCGTCTATCATCCAAGACGACACAGACGTCGGTGTTCGGTGTCCTTGCTAGATGACAGCATATACTTTGTTTTGCCCTCGTTGACCGCTTGACATCACGCTGCGTTCTCCCAATGATATCAATGTCATCAGCGTACGCGATTAGTTGCACAGACTTCTGGAAGATAGTGCCTCTAGTGTTGACGTGGGAGTTCTGCACTATTTGTTGTGATGTGCTTTTTGATTCCCAGCCGAGGTTTCGCTCGTCGGTGCCAAGGTCTATTGAAGAAAACACGAAACTCCAATGATAGGTCTCTTAACCTAGCAACAAATTCTTTATTAGAAACACTTGTTATCTACAATTATGATTAAAGTAATAATATTTTTAGTTTATGACTCGATTCTTCTTGAATTTGTGTCACTTCCGGTAACACTTCCGCTTGTCGGATGTCCGGTTTCTTGCGGTCTTGGCTGACGGTAGGGCTTTCGCTACTGGGTTTCCTGTTCCTGTTTCCGTTTGGGCGTTTGGTAATTCCTACTCGACCGGTTTATTTCCGGGATATCAGCAGGTACGTTTAAGGCCCCTGGTGGCACTACACGGCAGGCAATAGCTCCGGTCGATCAGCAAGTTTATTAAGGGCCCCTGGTGGCACTACACGGCAGGCAATAGCTCTGGTCGATCAGCAGGTTTATTTAAGGCCCCTGGTGGCACTACACGGCAGGCAATAGCTCTTGTGGATCAGCAGGTTTATTTAAGGCCCCTGGTGGTACTACACGGCAAGCAATATCTCTGGTCGATCAGCAGGTTTATTTAAGGCCACTGGTGGCACTACACGGCAAGCAATAGCTCTGGCGGATCAGTAGGTTTATTTAAGGCCCCTGGTGGCACTACACGGCAGGCAATAGCTCTGGTTCATCAGCAGGTTTATTTAAGGCCCCTGGTGGCACAACACGGCAGCCAATAGCTCTGGTCGATCAGCAGGTTTATTTAAGGCCCCTGGTGGCACTATACGGCAGGCAATAGCTCTGGTCGATTAGCAGGTTTATTTAAGGCCCCTGGTGGCACTACACGGCAGGCATTAGCTCTGGTATATCAGCAGGTTTATTTAAGGCCCCTGGTGGCACTACACGGCAGCCAATAGCTCTGATCGATCAGCAGGTTTATTTAAGGCCCCTGGTGGCACTACACGACAGGCAATAGCTCTGGTCGATCAGCAGGTTTATTTAAGGCCCCTGGTGGCACTGCACGGCAGGCAATAGCTCTGGTCGATCAGCAGGTTTATTTAAGGCCCCTGGTGGCACTACACGGCAGGCAATAGCTCTGGTCGATCAGCAGGTACATAAACGGCCCCTTGTGGCACGCAGGACAAATTTCTTTCAGTATTTAAAACCCCTTACCACTGGTGGGGGGAAGCTTTAACACTGCAATTGCGGTTGCTGCACGGTCAGTATTGAGGACAATTTCCTTCGCTATTAAAACAACGAAATTTAACAACGAAATTGCGGTCGGCGGCGGGAATTGCCAAAAGCACTCAGATCAAACTCAAAAGTTGAAATGACAACTAATAGTAGTGACGAAAAGTAGTGGTAGTGGTAGTTTTAGTACGAAAGTACTCACCCTCATATGAACTTTACTACTAAAACCGAGTGTGAATTGTACTAACATGAAATTTAAACTTTCATGTATTTCGGTGTAACTTGCTGTCATGCATTAAGAATGTTATCGATGATGAATGTAAACACGCCATGAGTTAATGAATTATACGAGATGTTTTGTTTATGCATTTTCTGATATGGATTCAAGGCCAAATGAAATGTATGCAATATACATATGCACGAATTAGTTTCGCCTGCATATGGGATTTTGAAGCGAGCGTGAATTGTATGAATTCGAAATGCAAAATTAACCGTGTTTTTAGGTGTTTGTTGGAAAAATCGATATTGTTGCATGAGAGCATGTATCACTTCGTTACATCGTTCCAATATGATTTTAAAGAAGTCGCATGACAGTGCATAAACTTGTCTAAAGCTTTTTTTGACATCGAAGGCGTCGGTGAGCTCGTTACCGACTTTAATGGAGCAGCGCGAGTTCTCCATTGTCATCCTGTTCAGGCGAATGAGTATTGTAGGTATGCCATAACTGGGCATGGCTTTATACAGTTCTTCTCTATAGAATAGATGCTGTCATACGCGGCCTTTAAATCGATAAAAATATGTTAGGTGTCGATTTGGAGTTCTTGAGTTTTTTCCAGGATCTGCCGTAATGTGAAGATTTTATCGATGTCGGACTTTCCTGGTCTAAAGCCACACTGATATGGACCTATCAGTTTGTTGAAAAACGGCTTCAGACGTTCACATAGTACTGCAGAAAAGATCATATATGCGATGTTTAGGAGGCTGATACCTGTGTAGTTGGTGCAGTTTAGAGTGTCTCCTTTCTTCAGGATCCGGCAAACAATGCTGAGGTTCAATTCATCGGGCATGCTCTCTTCTGACCATATTCTGCAGATGAGTTGGTACATGCTCCTAACCAAGTCATCGCCGGCTGTTTTGAAGAGTTTGGCAGTGATGCCGTCAGCTATCGTGGCTTTGTTGTTCTTAAGCTTAAATATTGCTATCTTCACTTCTTCAAGGTCGGGTATCTTGGCTTGCGTCGGTCGTCTTCATCGAATGGTTCATTCTTGCTGACAGCGGAATTTGGTTCGTCATCGCCGTTGTACAGTCTGCAGAAGTGGTCCTTCCATATCCTGAGCATTGACTGTGACTCTACTACGATATTTTCCTGTTATTCTTTTAAGGCATCAGTTCGTGCTCGGTAACCTTGAGTCATTCGTTTTACCTCAGAGTACTTAACCCATATGGTAAATGGATTTTGTACCCATTATTAGATAGTGTCGTTGGAGACAAAAACAGCGCACCAGGGTTGCCTGTCAAAGTTAAGATCTAAAGGGGTTAAATTAAAACGGACCCTGATGCTGTTTTTTTTTTGCTACTCCTTTAAAAAGTGATCTACATGCTTCACCATCGACATATTGCTACAGAGATTTTAGGACTATAAATTTTACGAGTTTGGAGCATGAAATATTCATTCTATGGTTTCTTCTGATGAACAGGTAGAATTTCTACAAAGTAATATTCGTATGCTTTATAACACTCATGTACCGCTTGTGACAAAAACTATAAGAGTTCAACGTCTTTGCTGGTTTACCACTGAAATTCAAAATGCCATAAGCCGTCGTGATCTCGCTAACAAGAGATGGAAAAAATTCAAATTAGATACCCGTAAAAGCTGTATTAAGTATCAAATCCAAATCTGCCGGTCTGAATGATATTCATACACGTTTTGTAAAAATAATTCTCCGACATATATTGCCTGTATTAACTTATGTTTCTAACAGTATTTTATTATCTTCTTGTTTTCCTGCTGTATGGAAGATCGCGAAAGTTGTTCCTGGTGGACGACAGAAAGAGCCAGAATACAGGCCTATATCAATATTACCATACTTATCAAAAGTCATGGAAAAAATCCTCCATTCTCAACTATCTATCTTTCTAAAGACA
Source organism: Sphaerophoria taeniata (assembly GCA_943590905.1). Lineage (NCBI taxonomy): Eukaryota > Metazoa > Arthropoda > Insecta > Diptera > Syrphidae > Sphaerophoria > Sphaerophoria taeniata. The sequence goes on from OX016540.1 coordinate 271,693,990, forward strand.
AACAACAACGAATTGTTGTGACACAAAGATAGGATCAGTGGCATATTATCCTTAAGGCAAACTAGGCACGTGCCTAGGGGCGCGGCAACAAAGGGGCGCGCGGGTGCAGTAATTCTTACAAGTGGCAAATAATGCGAGTTCATAAGTGGTTGTAAAAGTAAGAAATTTGTAAACTCGAATTGCACTTGCATCTTTTGTTGAAATAAAAGTCGGTCCTGAGCAATTCCTCTTACAGTACAGAGTCAACTCGGTTTGCCAACACGGAAATCGACTTAGCTTTCTTCTAATTTCGTAAGCGTTTTTGAATAGGTAGGTATTGAATTTACTTATTGTAGGGGCAAATAACCTAATGGTGAAGTTCATGAGCGGATGGCAAAGATTTCAACGGATTTAAAACCTAATTTTTCTGCTTTTTAAGATCTTTCTCGATTGATTTTCGGTCCAATCCGATTTGAGAACCGAGTTGCCACTCGTTTTGCATGAAAACCAAATTCGTAAGATCTTTCGGACAATACTAATAGATCTCATGTTAAGTCTCTTTTTCTTGGCCACTATTTCAACGCCTTTTCTTTAGGCGCGGTGCAGCGATTTCGGTCAAACTATAGTACGAGATATTTCTATATAGGGGCGCCAGTGAGATGCTTGCCTATGGCGCCCTCAACGTTTAATCCGCCACTGGATAGGATATTAGAAAAAATGAAAGCGGAACAAGATGGCATACTTTGAGGAGCTTGTAAATGATAAACAATACAGTCTGCAATGGGAAACCAAAATTCAGTGTAGTTGTTAGCGCAATGCGTAGTGCATTGGCTTCCCAACTTAGCTGGTCTAGGTTCAAATCCCAAAGTGAACTCAAAACGTTTTTCGATTAATATGAAAAATAACTAGACAGCACCGCTAATAAAGGAGTCTGATGATCGGCTTGGCACCCGTGAAATAGCTATAACTCCAGCCAAACAAAGGAATTGACGGAAAAAGCCATTGGTGGAAGCACCTCTAAGTTGCTATCGTTGTTCAAAGTACATAAATACAAACAATCTCATTTGTATGAGCTAGTCTGGTTTTCGTCCCAGACATAGCTGTGCATCAGCATTGTTAAAAGTATCTGATGATATTAGGAAAGCAATGGACGATGATTTTGTAACTTTCCTAACGCTCTTAGATTTCTCAAAGGCGTTCGATTCCGTCGATCACTAGCTTCTAGTATCCAAACTTATAAACAAGTTCAATATTTCAATGAATGCTGCTGATCTGATACATTCATATTTGGCTCAACGAAAACAGGATGTTTATTTGAACGAGAATTACAGATCAAAGTTCTTAGCCATCTTGGTCTTTTATCAAAATACGTGCTTTCGGTATTGGTGATTCTCTCCTTCGTTGGATTAGAAACTTTCTTTCGAACCGTTCTGTACAAGTTGTATTGAACGGGCTCAAGTCTGAAACTCACAAAACAAATGCTGGTGTGCCCCAGGGCTCCGTTTTGTCTCCCTTTGCCACTGTCCATGAGTGGCATTTGCATCAATGAGACTGAACATATCGAGATTCTCGGCATGTGCGTCACTGACCACCTCCTGTGAACGAACGCATATGCATTGTCGCCAAAAATGCTGCAAGATGTTTGGGTTTCATAAGACGGTGCAAAGCCTGAGTACAATTCCCATCTCTGGGCTATGCTCCAGCTACATACTTAAGCCTCTTCGACGGTATACAAAAAAATAGCTGTAAGAATTATTGGTCAAAGAGACATCACTAACTCATTCAATGCATTGAAACACCGTGGAAACGTTTCGGGTCTCCCTCTGTTCTATAATTGATTGCTTAAACGGCAAGTGCATTACTTCGTATGCTTTCAATAAAAGTGCACTTGGGCGTATGCTTTTTTTGTTTTATTTTTAATTATACGCCTTTTACTTTTTGCTTGTGAACATCAATATTTCAATTGTTATTTTATATTCCCAGGAGGCAACAAAAATTTCTAAAACTAATCATTCAAGAGTTCTCGTAAATTAAGGTGCCCTTTGCCTTAGAGAACTCCTTGATTTTGATTTTTTTTGGATTTGTCAAAATATTGCTCTAAATCAATGGGAACCCCTAAGGTTATCCTTTCTTTTCAAATTTGCAGAACTCTTTCTAAAACTCATCAGGAACTCTAGAACTCTTGACTTTAAGTTGAAATACATCATCAGAACTCATTTTCTGAAAAAAGTCCTTGCTGCGTTTTTTTTCGAATTTTAGCCTTAATTCGCCAGAACTATTGAAAAAAAGTATGAGGAACTCTAACGCCCATGTTCCGAATTTCGATCGAAAGTAAATTGAAATCACTTTTAATTTCGCGTGAAATGAAATTGCATGTTCTTCATTTCTATCGATTTCGAAAACTTCGAACTGTCAGTCAGAACTGAAGGATCATCCATTTTTATTTTGTTTCTGAAGTAAAATTTTTGCTGTTTTGAAGATGGATGCAATGTTATTGGCAATTTTAAGTGAAAAAAGAAAGCAGAATTCAAGAGAAAAAATAAGATGAATTTTGCGAGACAAGTCATATATATTGGATTTACCTGACACAATGTGAGTGTGTAAAAATTATGTAGAATTGTTCTGATAAATAGGTAAAGTAAATTCTTGATTTCCTCTTTTAAGTTTTTATGGTAATTTAGATTAAGCAAAGACGCTTTTTTATAGATTTTAAGGGAAATAAAACCTCTTATAATACCTTTATCGATTCCTTCATTTCAAAAACTTGCTGCACTGCAACCCTCCGATTCTTAGCAGAAGGAAGCTATAAAAAAATTAATTGGCAATAATTTAGACAGCCTTGGTAAGGCCCACGGTTTGTAAAATCATTGAAGAAGTTTTTTAATGTTTTGCAATCTAAATTGTGCAAAAAGGGGATCAAACTACAGATGAATGAAGAAGAACAAGATTCAAAAATTTCCCTAAAAAAAAACAATAATTATACCAAAAAAAAGACAAAAACACAAATTTTGTCTTACATTTTGCAGGAAGACAAAGAAAACATGCAAGCAAACGAGCAAACTAACTGCAACTCTATTATTTGACTGACAATTCACAGAAATAAAAAATGTGATTTGAATGCGTTCAAAAAATGTTCCATTTCCTAAATACAGAACATCCATTCTCATGTTCGAAAATCCAATTCACAATAACGAATTGTGGAACACCCAAATTCACTTTCGCAAAGTGTATTCACAAAAAGTGAAATGCAGAACATGGGCGTAAAACTCTTGATATGCTACCGGGAATTCTCATTTTTTTTTAAATTAAATTTTCAACAGTTATTTTGTTAACTTCACACGCACCCAGAGAATTGTTGATGAGATAAGCCACTTAGGCCCTTGGCTCTTCAAGAGCTGTCACGCCACTCTATTTATTGATTTGTTTATGTAATGATTAATCTATCTATCTTCTTCTTCTTCTCTATATATAAAAATGGATGTGTGTTTGTTTATATGTCTCTTATAGACTCCAAAATGGCCCAACAAATATTTGTGAAATTTTGCTGGTTCATACTGTTGCATTCAGTGATGATTTCTGTGAAAAAAAATAATTGGAAAAACCTCATGGAAGAGTGGGAAAACTGGAAAAGCCAAACAAAGATCGGAAATTTGGTTTTTTTTTTGCTTGAAATTTTTTGTTTAAAAAAGGGTTTTCCAATGGAAAAACAGAAAGTTCTTGATGAAAAACTCGGAAACCTCATTGGAAAAATTGCATATTATTGAAGTTGCATTGGTTTTCAAATGGAAAACTTGAAAATTTCAAAATGGGTTTTCCAATGGAAAAAAGAAAGTTCTGATGAAAAACTGGGAAAACTCATTGGTTTTCTAAGGGAAAATAGCATATTATTGCAGGTGCATTGGTTTTCAAAAAAAAAAAAAAACTGGAAATTTAGAGAATGGGTTTTCCAATGGAAAACAGAAAGTGCACTGATTCTCAAATAGAAAATTGGAATTTTTTTGAATGGGAACTCGGAAAACTCTGCGAGAGCACGAAGAAAATCATGACCTTAAATTAAGTTTTTTTCACGGAATTCAAGGTGCATTAGTTTGTCTGTATGTCTGGTTTGCACTCTTAATCCGCTCAATCCTCAATGCATTTTTATAAAAAATTTCATTGTAGATATAGCCTCAGGTAAAAATAAATTTTTGGGACAATCTCACGGATAAGTCAGCAAATAAGGGGGACAACCGTTAGCTGTTTGGAATTCTGATTTTTGTGAAATAGTCAAAACAGAGAATTTTTTGAATTTTTCAAAGAAATTTGCATTTTACTTTATGCTTTAATGAAAGTACAATGTGAGTTGTAGAGTTTGGAAAAATTCAGATATGTAGTTCTCTATTTCAATTGGATTCAAGCAAATCACGTTATCACAATATCTGTGTTATTTATACATACTTATTCTATAGTTGCTCTGAAGGGTGGCGAGACGAAGTTCGCGGGGTCAGCTTGTAAATAATAATAATAATAATAAAATGTGTTATACTTACATGCTCGTATCATTTATCTTCTCTTGATTTCAACTTCAATGAAATAAAAACAAAGTCCCTTATGTTAGTTTACTTTTTTCTTTTAATTTTAAGTCTAATAATATAAAACGTCAATAAATACATTCCTTAAGAAATATCACATAATTGTTTACTTAATAAGTAATTAATAATTATTCTAATATGTACACAGCTAGGCTCACCTTTTTTTCTACATTACCATGTAATTTTAATTATTATGTGTTAATAAATAATAATAGAAATAATATGTACAGTACAAATACACATTTTGCTTTAATTTAAAAAAATCTTAATAAATTTAAGGCACTTTTCTTTGTTAATAGTCAATAGAAAATTTTGTTTAGCCCCATACCAGTTTTTATTTTCTTTTTTTAAATAGATAAAATTAACAGATACAGAAATAGACATTATTAAATTTTATTATAATATTAAAAAAATGTAAGATGATTTCAAATTGGATGTTGGTAGATTTTTATTTCAATCGAAACATTTTTTTTTTTTAAATTAATCCCTTGAGTACAAATACTAGACCTTTTTTTTTGTAACACACCAAGACATTTGATATATAATTTTAGATTAGTTTTTTTCAGGTAGTCGAAATCCCAAAGAAATTATTTCTGATAACAATTTTTCAAGTATAATAGCCCTTATGTCACCAAAACTTTATCAAATTATCTTCTTCTTCTTCAGCTTAAAAAGTATTCAAGTCCGAAATTGCTTATTTAACCCCAGAAGGGTAACCTTGTCAAATCGACGAATACCATTTTTTTTTTAGTTTTCTCTTTGCTCCTTTTTTCCGATCGCATGAGTGTTTGCATTGAAAGGACGTACATATAACCAATTAGTGAGAACATTTAATATTCGTACTGACGAATATAATAGTGGCGACGAGGACGAAAGCACCTAAATATCTGTGAAATTAAAAATTACATAAATTCACATATCTACAATGCCAGGGAAACATACCCCCTGATCCTGAAAATATTAATATACAATCCTTAATAAAAGTCTTACAATCTCTTCAAACGCCCAGTACATCCTCATCCAACACAAATTTACAATTCGAAGCCTTTAGAGAGGGCGAAAAGACATTCCTCACATACAAGCAGAGACTTGAAAATTTATTTGAACTAAGAAATATCACCGATAGCGTCATGAAAGTGCAAGTCTACACCGGACTTACCTAACTCAAAGACGTATGCAGATTTAATTAAAATTCTGGCAAACCATCTCTGTCTAACCCGAGACGAAGTTATGGAGCAACATAAGTTTTCACTTCGTGTTCAACACGAAGGTGAAACCAATTATGTAGCTGAACTCAAGCACCTGACGATGTTCTGTTACTTCAAATGTGTATAGCGGGGTGTACATGGTCCAACATGGTCATGGTCATGGTTGGACAACATGGAATGACAACAGCAATGTTGGATCATCTAAACTCTAAAACAACCGCTTGACAAACCATGTTGGATGGTTTTTAAATTTTTTTTAAAACTTGCTGATTTGTCATACCATCCAACGTGTGTATTCAGATGTTCGACAAACCTGAAAAATGAAAATATGGGGAATTACCCGCATTCACTCATTTTTCATTATTTCTATTATATGCGTTTACTGTGAGGTCGAGTCGGAATGTCAGCAATTACCAATTGTTGCGAAACCTGGCAGCACCTTCAATAAAATTCACAACATAACATCTGGCTAGATGTCACCGGATGAGGAGAAAAATCGAGAACAGAACAGAACAGAAAGTTGCCACGAGGAAGAAGCTAGAGAGAAAAATGAAATATTTTAATCCTCGTGTATAATTTTCAATTTGAATTAAAATCTAAATGAATTACACAAAACTAAATTTTTCGAAGTTGTTCTTTTTTATTAAAATTACTCTGGCAACACCAATTGCAGCGACCATCTCATTGTTATTAATTGTTATTATTAATATTCACTTGTTTAAATTAACTCTGTTTCAATATTCATTATCGTTATTTCATTGTTTATTTTCATCATATATTTTTAGTATAAATAGAAGAAATAATTTAAATAAAAATCAGTTCTGTTGGGAATTCAAACATTGACGATCTTCGTGCTTAACAGACAACGCACAAATTGCAATTTCGTTTACTGTACTTCGCACACAAACAAATGTAAATATACAATTGGTATATCCTAATAAATTATTTCCAATGCTGTCGTACTTGCTACTATAGAAGTATTCTACTCCTTTCGAGGGTCAAATGCTACTGTACTACCCATAAACGAAATATATTCCCCAAACCTAGTAAACAAAATATGTATGAGATAAAAGAAAAGTCGAATAACAATATTCGCACATGTAACCAATTTACCAAAATTCCCAAAAATGTCAAGGTTCCTAAAATTACACACCTTAAAAACAAACGGAACTAATAATTGTGTGCACACAATTATTCCCCTACTCTATCAAAGTCCAAGACTTCATAATTTTCTCTTTGCTTTATAACTTTAATATTTGTTTGATTAAAAAAGGGTTTTTAACTAAATTCAGAAAATGTACAATATCCGACAGAAAATTGTAGGTAGGTTTAATGGTCTTAATAAGTTTTTTGGCAGTTGACAAAAACTAAAGTTGTTAATTTGAGAATGACAGCCTCTAATGAAGACACTTTAAATCGAAATTTAAAGATAAAATATTCAAGTTGATATCAACTTCTATCGGACAAGCACACAATTCCCAAAATTTTATAAGAAACTATCGTTTGTTTATAAACCTCATCCATATCATTTTTGAAACTTCAAAACGATCTGCAAAACCCATTATAAATGTACTTTTTTCCGGGAGCGATTTATCGGGCTACGTTTTTATGGATAAAAAATTATACTACTCAAATAAAGAAAATATTCCAAAGTAATACAAAAATAGTCACCATGAAATATTTGAAACGACAGCACTGGCTATTTCTTCGTTCTACAAATACATCTACGATCTACCCTTTGCATATTTTATTATGGATTTTCATTTTAGTTTTGTCTTGTCTGTTCATCTGCGCAGTCCGCTAACTTCGTGCGTCGTCATTCGGGTAATAATTATTAAAAATTAAAAGTGGTGTGGTTTCTTTTGCATAATTTTTTTTATTGAAGTGAAATAAAATATAAGTGAAATAAATTAAAAAATATAAAAGGTAAGAAATAAGAAGTAAGAATTATTATGATTAAGAATGTAATCGCCTGTGCCTCAGGTCAGAAGACCTTGAAAGTCTATTACTGAGAAACAAATAGCGTTTTTAATTGGCAATCTGGAATCGAAAAAGAAGCATTCTGTTTTTGAAAACAGAAGGGAAATTCTCTTCTTTCCATTTGAACGCTTTCAGAATTCTTTTTTTTTTTGCTTCCAGATTGCTTAATTGGCAAACGCCAAAAGATTGAAGTGGTCTTGTTATTTGTTAGGATTGTTGCGAGTGTTTTCGTATGGATGAGTGCGATATTGTCGCCGCACATCAAAAAAAAAAACCTTTTTTGAGAAAAAATATTAAAAATCAACAGCTTTGTCTACAATTCCGTATAATAGCTTCTTCAAAGAGTCTTTCATTTTGCATTCAAACAAAACTGTTTTCAGGAATATTGCCTGAGATACTGCAGCCTTCCATCGTGAACGCTCCCTCGCATGCATTGAAAAATTCGCAAAAGAAAAAACATGGTTTTCACATATTTCTTTTAATTTCGTAACAAAAAATTAGTGCCTTTTGCGAAAATTTTAGAAATAAAAGGTATGCGCAAGTTATAGCCATTAATGTTCTTGACAAGAAAACTGATTCGCCCCGTTTAGGTGGTACCAAATTTCAGCGAGGTTGGAATAATTCTGAACTTATAATTTGTGTTCTATTTTGATTGCACTATTATATTCTCAATAAAATCTGATTTCATCAACTTCAATCCTATATTCGATAGGATATTGACACCATTCTCAATGAGCATACATCAGGCACTTTTGTGCTTACTGATAATAAGAAAAATAATAGAACTGGTGATTCATCCAGGCAAATTTTAATTGATTGCATTTCATCTTGGCTTATAAAAAACTACAAGTCAGTATCCCGGAAGGAATTCTCAAACATAGCAGAGAAAATTCAAGAACGTTTCGGCGAACATAAAGTTACTTAGAATCTAGGAAGTTATTTTAATATAATATTGTTTCTATAGCGATTTTTTTTTTAACACAACATTTTTTACTCTGCACCACCAAAGGGAAAAAAAAGAGAATCCTTCAGGACGGCTATACAGTCGTTTCTATAACACGATTTAAACAAATAGGGGTAGATTTCCTTCCTCCTTCTGCTGAGGAGCCAAGTTGTTCGGAAACTTCTTCAATTATTGAAGTTGAAGAAAGGTATGACATTAGTTTATTTGTAATTATTGAATTAGTTGCTTTCCTGCTCCGCATTTCGATTATAGGCTAATACGCTTATAGATTTTGTTTTTAAATCAAGTAGGAATTTGATATTTTCTACAAAACGTTTTTTCTCATACCTGAAGCAAAATGTTTGCAAATCAATAAGGAACCGTGGGATGAAGTGAAAGTAAAGTGGAGGAGGACACATGCACTGAGACTTAAAGATGTGCGAATGCTTAAATTTGCAGAGTTTTGAAATAACTGGCCACTCTTAAGGCATTCGGCTGGAATAACTTTAGTAAGCACTCCTAATTAGCTAATTTTACTACTTTGTGTCCTTATTATTAATTTTAACTTAGTTATGTTCCTTACTTAAATAAATTGGAAAAAGTTAACGCGTTTACATTTTAGATCGATGTTGATTTCGCAGTGCTCTACCCTGGAAAGGAAAATAGTCTCATCGAGAAATGGGATTATTTTAAATCCCTAATAATCCCAGTCATCAATGAAAAAGTCAAGGACAAATATTGTCAGGATCTACTCTTGGATTTAAATAAAAAAGATTTTAAAAAAGGTGTTTTTAATTATGATTTAAATTAAGAGCATGTAAATGAATATTTTTATTTTTTTTTTATTTTTAGGACCAGAAGATGTTCTAATTTTAGAACTTTTGCACGCCATACTTATTCCATCAGCACGACAGATTAAACAACAGGCAACCGAATGCAAAAGACGGAAATACTACAAGCACACTATCAAAGACTCCCAGGAATTATTTCTCCATAGAGTAAAGGAAGCAAACAACTTTAATCCGGCAGTGGATAAACTTGCCGAAAAGGTGAGAGAGCTTGGGCAGAGCTTGCAACCATTCATTATTTATTGCATGTTTAATAACACTTTTATTACTTACTATAACGAGGTAAAATACAAATTTTCTTCGATATTACCTGCTCTAGACTTATGTCTAAAAATATTTTTTGTATTTAATCTTGAATATCCAACAGCCTGTAGGACTGTTTGGATTTTTCTTCAAAAATATTTTTACGACATAGAGACTAAGGAAAGACTCCCAGCAGATATACTTGTACTGATAGAACTTTTGAAGCAGTGACAAAATGCTTAAATAAATTATTTTTTATTGTTATGGATTTTCATTTTAGTTTTGTCTTGTCTGCTCATCTGCGCAATCCGCTAACTTCGTGCGTCGTCATTCGGGTAATAATTATTAAAAATTAAAAGTGGTGTGGTTTCTTTTGCATAATTTTTTTTTATTGAAGTGAAATAAAATATAAGTGAAATAAATTAAAAACTATAAAAGGTAAGAAATAAGAAGTAAGAATTATAATATGATTAAGAATGTAATCGCCTGTGCCTCAGGTCAAAAGACCTTGAAAGTCTATTGCTGAGAAACAAATGGCGTTTTTAATTGGCAATCTGGAATCGAAAAAGAAGCATTCTGTTTTTGAAATCAGAAGGGAAATTCTCTTCTTTCCAATTGAACGCTTTCAGAATGCTTTTTTTTTGGTTCCAGATTGCTTAATTGGCAAACGCCATAAGATTGAAGTGGTCTTGTTATTTGTTAGGATTGTTGCGAGTGTTTTCGTATGGATGAGTGCGATATTGTCGCCGCACATAAAAAAAAACCTTTTATTGAGAAAAAATATTAAAAATCAACAGCTTTGTCCACAATTCCGTATAATAGCTTCTTCAAAGAGTCTTTCATTTTGCATTCAAACAAAACTGTTTTCAGGAATATTGCCTGAGATACTGCAGCCTTCCATCGTGAACGCTCCCTCGCATGCATTGAAAAATTCGCAAAAGAAAAAACATGACATATTTCTTTTAATTTCGTTACAAAAAATTAGTGCCTTTTGCGAAAATTTTAGAAATAAAAGTTATGCGCAAGTTATAGCCAACAATGTTCTTGACAAGAAAACTGATTCGCCCCGTTTAGGTGGTACCAAATTTCAGCGAGGTTGGAATAATTCTGAACTTATAATTTGTGTTCTATTTTGATTGCACTATTATATTCTCAATAAAATCTGATTTCATCAACTCCAATCCTATATTCGATAGGATATTGACACCATTCTCAATGAGCATCCATCAGGCACTTTTGTGCTTACTGATTATAAGAAAAATAATAGAATTGGTGATTCATCCAGGCAAATTTTAATTGATTGCATTTCATCTTGGCTTATAAAAAACTACAAGTCAGTATCCCGGACGGAATTCTCAAACATAGCAGAGAAAATTCAAGAACGTTTCGGCGAAGATAAAGTTATTTAGACTCTAGGAAGTTATTTTAATATATTGTTTCTATAGCAATTTTTTTTTTAACACAACATTTACTACTCTGCACCACCAAAGGGAAAAAAAGAGAATCCTTCAGGACGGCTATACAGTCGTTTCTATAACACGATTTAAACAAATAGGGGTAGATTTCCTTCCTCCTTCTGCTGAGGAGCCAAGTTGATCGGAAACTTCTTCAATTATTGAAGTTGAAGAAAGGTATGACATTAGTTTATTTGTAATTATTGAATTAGTTGCTTTCCTGCTCCGCATTTCGATTATAGCTAATACGCTTATAGATTTTGTTCTTAAATCAAGTAGGAATTTGATATTTTCTACAAAACGTTTTTTCTCATAGCTGAAGCAAAATGTTTGCAAATCAATAAGGAACCGTGGGATGAAGTGAAAGTAAAGTGGAGGAGGACACATGCACTGAGACTTAAAGATGTGCGAATGCTAAAATTTGCAGAGTTTTTAAATAACTGGCCACTCTTAAGGCATTCGGCTGGAATAACTTTAGTAAGCACTCCTAATTAGCTAATTTTACTACTTTGTGTCCTTATTATTAATTTTAACTTAGTTATGTTCCTTACTTAAATAAATTGGAAAAAGTTAACGCGTTTACATTTTAGATCGATGTTGATTTCGCAGTGCTCTACCCTGGAAAGGAAAATAGTCTCATCGAGAAATGGGATTATTTTAAATCCCTAATAATCCCAGTCTTCAATGAAAAAGTCAAGGACAAATATTGTCAGGATCTACTCTTGGATCTAAATAAAAAAGATTTTAAAAAAGGTATTTTTAATTATGATTTAAATTAAGAGCATGTGAATGAGTATTTTTTTTTTTTATTTTTAGGACCAGAAGATGTTCTATTTTTAGAACTTTTGCATACTTCCTCCATCAGCACGAATGCAAAAGACGGAAATACTACAAGCACACTATCAAAGACTCCCAGGAAATATTTATCCATAGAGTAAAGGAAGCAAACAACTTTAATCCGGCAGTGGATAAAATTACCGAAAGGTGAGAGAGCTTGGGCAGAGCTTTCAACCATTCATTATTTATTGCATGTTTAATAACACTTTTATTACTTACTATAACGAGGTAAAATACAAATTTTCCTCGGAACTACCTGCTCTAGACTTATGTCTAAAAATATTTTTTGTATTTAATCTTGAATATCCAACAGCCTGTAGGACTGTTTGGATTTTTCTTCAAAAATATTTTTACGACATAGAGACTAAGGAAAGACTCCCAGCAGATATACTTGTACTGATAGAACTTTTGAAGCAGCGACAAAATGCTTAAATAAATTATTTATTCATTTATGTAAAGGAAGCAAATTTTTATTTATTTGTTTTTTTTTTCATTTTTAAATCTCCTCTTTAATTTTAAAATCCTTGAAATCCGTTTACACACTTAGAGCTGTATCACTGTACATATCGATCGATAACACTTAAGTGTTTATCAACAACCACTTCTAACTTTTAAGTGCTTTTATAATTTACTGCACCTTTGATAACACTTTTATGACACTTTTAGAATCCTTCAACATCAACATTCTTCAACAAAAGAAAGCAAAGAAAGCAAATTTTTTGAAGATGTGAATAATCTTGTATTACATTACAAGGTTATTCACAATTTTAAGCCCCAAGGTGACTATCGCTGTTTCAACTGTAGGCAAGTTTATAACTTAAAAAGTTTAAGGAGGCATTTTAAACGTTCCTGCAAAGACATTAATATTAGTACAGATACAATATCACATACCTCCGAAAATGTTTTTGCAAATGAAAAGACATATCAAAATCTTCCACTAAATGGTGAGAATGCCCACCTGATGGAAAATTTTGATATTTTAAAAATTGTTCAAAAATCTTCCATTAATTTTTTGAGTAGCTTGCATGGCAAACCAAATTTATCCAGGAAATTAGTGGAAGAAATAATACAAGACCTGACAGAAGAGTTTTTTAAAATTATATTCTTAAAAATTTATACAGACTTTTCCGCTAAATTAATGTCATTAAGGAAAAGAGTTTTAAAAACGTGTTAACGGCTTTACAAAATCCTTTTGAAAGTGTAAATACTTTTCACAAATTTGTTCAGATAGCAAAAGAGTATAGTTTATACAGCGATCCTTCTATTTTCGTTTTAAACAACGAAGTATGCGTAGTTGGTGGAATGACTCCATCAGTTGATGTGGTTGAATCTGACGGAATAATCTAATAAGGTAATAAATTAATTCCAATGTTTGAGTTTTCAGTGTAATATTATTGGTTTGTATGGCTTCAGAAAAAAGCGTGTGCGCAATCAGAACGCGTGGAAAAGAAACGTAGCTAAAAGGAAGAGAGCAGAAGGCAAGAAGTACACAAATCGTAAGGGAAATACCGTAGCAGCAAAAACAATGGGCCAGCCATGCAGTTGCAAAAAAAAAATGCTTTGACGCTGGACGCCAGAATCTGTATGCAAAAGTTTTTCATGAATTTAATAAGCTGGGAAATAAAGAAAAACAAGACGCATATTTGTGTGGATTGATAAGGCAAAATGCAGTTAAGAGGCGTCGATCTGCGAGTGGAAATGAGGTGAGGAAATTCCAAAATAAATATTTTATACGGGGCATTAAACATGAAATAGCGGTATGTAAAAAAGCATTTTGTTCAGTTCATGGAGTCCATAAAAGTCGAATCGAAAGACTCTCAAGCTTTTTGGTTAAAAAAGTAACTGGGCCCTCTGACATGAGAGGTCGTCACACTAACAGAGTGAACAAGATTCCAGAAGATGTTGTCCAAAATATTGACAGCCACATTAAAAGTTTCCCCAAACGATCTTCTCACTACAGCCAAAATAAGGAATCGAAGTACTTACCTTCCGACTTAAATGTAAGGAAAATGTATAATCTCTATTAAGAAAAGTTTGAGCCAAGCGTTTTTGCATTGACTGAACAAAATGGTAACCCAAAGCCAAAAGTTACTTACGATTTTTATAGGGAATACTTTGTAAAAAATTTCAAGCTTTCGTTTGGATCACCTAGATCAGAGACGTGTCAGACGTGTGATAGTCATGAAAAGAAAATAGCTGCAGCTGATTCCGAGGAAGAAAAACGTATACTCAAGGTTGCAAAAGATCTTCACGAAAAGAAGGCTAAAGCGTTTTATGATGATCTACGGGAAAGAAGTGCCTACAAGACCCGACAGTTGAGTGCATTTCTTTTGATTTTCAACAAAATTTGCCACTTCCACTAATACCATCCGGTGATGTCTTTTATAAAAGGCAGTTATGGGTCTTTAATTTTTGAATCTTTCAATGCAGTACCAAGAAAAGCTACATGTACACCTTATAGACAAGGGCATCGTCATTTTTAATTAGTGCGTAGTCGTCATTAGTGTAATCTATTATTTCTGATATGACAAAGCATTTAACAAGGACGATGCCCTTGTCTATAAGGACTATGGCGAAATTTTTCATGTTTTCAACATTTCATACTATGAAAAAATATTGACTGACGAAAAAGGAAAACTTCCTGAATACTATGAAAACATATTGACTGACGAAAAAGGAAAACTTCTAGACAAAAACGAAAAAAAAAATCTTTTACACACAGGAGGAACAACTCGAACTCGAATCTGAACTTTCACTTATAGAATCAATTATTTATCAATTAAAAATAAACAAAAAAACAAATAAGGTAAAAAGAGGTATTAACGAATTAGGAACACTATGGAAATGGATAGCGGGTACACCTGACCATGACGATTTCCTTACTATATCAAATAAAGTTAATGACTTAATAGAAAACAACAATATTCAATTCGTAACAAATACCGAAATTTTTAAAGAAATTAAAAAGCTCTCAAACCTCATCAATGACATAATAGGTGCAAAATCTTCAGTCGAAAAAGTCATAAGAAAACAAAGACTACGGCTCGCAACTAGAGATTTGCAAAATATTCTTCAAACTATTGTTCTTGCCAAAGCAGACATTCTGAATACCAATGTTCTACATATGGAGGAATTGAAAGATATAATTCGGCATGAACACAAATCCGTTACATTAGTTGACCTATTAGACGTTTCCAGTTTCAAAATTTTGCAAAGAAACGACTTGATAATTTTATA
The DNA here is from genome assembly GCA_943590905.1 of Sphaerophoria taeniata. Lineage (NCBI taxonomy): Eukaryota > Metazoa > Arthropoda > Insecta > Diptera > Syrphidae > Sphaerophoria > Sphaerophoria taeniata. The sequence goes on from OX016540.1 coordinate 271,709,290, forward strand.
TATACGTTATCCCATAATTTTAAATGAATGTTCTCTTTATGAAGCTAGAGCCATTGCACAAAGCGATGGAAAATTAATAATAGATGATAAGATTTTGAAATGTAATGACACATATTTCAATTCACAAAATTGTAAAAATGAATTGAACAATAATTATTGTAAGCTCAATCAGAACAAAAACATAAAATGTAAAAAAGAGCCAAGTTCTTTTATGTGCGAACAACACCATGTAAAAAGTTAGCCACCAAAAGTAATGAGATCTAAAAGAACGCCAAGTTCTTACATGTAAAAGTGTTATATTGAATATTTCAAATCATAGAAGATAATACAACAGTATTTAAAGAAAATTGAAAATAGTTTGGATGAAAATTTACAAGTTCACTGTTCAAGTTTTAAAATGTTATTAATTACGCTTCAAACGAAAACTTGCCAAGTGAACTTGTAAATTTTCATCCAAACTATTTTCAATTTTCTTTAAATACTGTTGTATTATCTTCTATGATTTGAAATATTCAATATAACACTTTTACATGTAAGAACTTGGCGTTCTTTTAGATCTCATTACTTTTGGTGGCTAACTTTTTACATGGTGTTGTTCGCACATAAAAGAACTTGGCTCTTTTTTACATTTTATGTTTTTGTTCTGATTTCACATCTTTTTGCAAAGTTTTTTTTTATGGAAGCATGCACCTCGAAATAAATTTATAAGCTAGCCATTTGCAAACTTTAACAATATAATTGCTCTGCCAATTTATAAATAAATAATAGGTAGGTTAGGTTGGAGTGGCTGTCTATATGTCACATTTAGACATCAAGGGTCCATTGTGAAACCACTAAGGAAAGTTACTCATGTAGTTTTATGAAGTTTAACAAACCAGAATTCTAGATTTCAACATTGTATGAACATTCTAAGAAAGTGGGTGGCAGCCACGCCCTTTTAATGAAACTGCTATTTTGTACTTATATTTTCTCTTATACTCCGAAACCCTGTCAGAATTTCGAATTTAAACGTTTTCGACCATTTTAACAAAGTGGGCGGATACCACGCCCCTAAATGGAAACTGAATTTTTTTCTCATTTTTTTATGTTATTCAACCAAAATCTTACTAGAATTCCAAATTTCAACATCCTACGACCGATTTAAGATAGTAGGCGGAAACCACGCCCCTAAATGAAACCAAAATATTTTATTTATATTTTTCCTTATATTCAACCAAAACCCTATTAGAATTCCGAATTTCAAGATCCTACGACCAGTTTTAGAAAGTGGGCGGATACCACGCCCCCTGAATGAGCAAATTGAAATTTTCGATTTTTTCCTTTGTATACACCCGGAAACCTACCATTGTACCAAATTTCAAGATTCTGCTATTGTTAGAAGTGCTTCATAATTTTGATGATCAGTGAGTCAGTGAGTCAGTGAGTCAGTCAGTGAGTCAGTCAGTGAGTCAATTACGGTTTTTGAAATTTTTATTGTTCAATATCTCAGGAAGTAGTGGTTCTACAAAATTATGTTTTTCACAGGACCTTTGTGTCCATGAAGTTAATACGTAATTCAAATTTAAAGCTTCTAACTCTATGGGTTCAAAAGTTATGGGGGGTTAAAAATGTGCTTGAGTTCGATCCTGTAAAAAGGGAGTAGTGCTAGAACTTGGCTGGGCACTACCGTGCCCTTTGATTTAAATAAAACCTGTTTTACAAATATTTTAAACAGAATAAAAACAAATTGTACTAAAATTAAGGAAATTAATAAAAATATTGACATTGTTAAAGATGGAGCTATAATTATTTCTGGAACAAATATTGTAAACAATAAACTTTTGAATGGAACTTTTTTAGTAACTTTTGAAATAAATGTAACTATTAATAATGAATGTTACTACAATCCCACTGGGAAAATAATAGAATTTGTAAAAAATTATCATTTTAAGGATTATGAAATAATTGAATACATTTTATCATATAACAACGAATTAAAATTTAAAAATATTAATCTTATGAACAAAATTTGTACACATATCTCGAATAGCCCCAAAACGTCTACAACTACAATTTTATGTACCTTTATACTAGTAATATACATTACGTATAAAACATTTACTTTGTACAAGCGGCGGAAGCATGAAAATATTTCAAAAAAACGAGAAGAAATACTTTCCGCAATGTCCGAAAAAATACGGGTCTTACAAATTCAGCTGAATCGGGACGATTCAGTTTAACAGAGGGGGAAGTTATGCTACCCACAACAAATGTTAATCTTATGGAACATTTGAAATCCCACAGGAACAAAAGCATTTCGCTTTCGTACCGAAAGATAATTTCGTTGCAAATGCAACTCAAATAAATGCAATTCAGCATTCGTGTCTTATCTTGCAATAACTTCATTGCAAACACAATGCAATATCAAATGCAATCCAGCATTTGTTTATTTAAGAATTGGTATCTTATCTTTCAATAACTTCGTTGCTAACGCAATACAATATCAAATGCAATCCAGCATTTGTTTATTGAAGATAATTTCGTTGCGACTGCAACTCAAAACCAAATGCAATCCAGCATTTGTATATTCTTTGGTGGTCCCATATCTGGACCTTATCTATCTCACGCTTCCCAAGCTTATTTCAATCCGAACCAAAAATTATATTGTCAGTCTGAAATACAGCTCCAACCGCGACGGTTCGATATTAAAATTGTACTACCGATTTCGACATTTTATAAAACCTATATTTCAACAAAATTATATATCAATAAAGTATAGTTGTTTTAAAAAATAAAAAATAAATTTTTTTATCCAACAACGCGGTTGTAAAACACTAACTTACATGTATGATGAGACCATCGGGAAAAAAAGGTCCAAATGAAGTCATGAGCTTTTTGCATCATTTCATTGAACACATTTTAAGTGAAACTGTGACGAAATTATATTTATTTTTTGATAACTGTGGCGCTCAAAATAAAAACAACACTCTCGTCCAATATTTATATGCTCTTGTAAAACACAAAAATATAAGCCTTATTGAACATCACTTACCAGAACCGGGACAGTTTTTTGCCCTGCGGTCGCTCTTTTGGCGTTATAGAAAAACAAAAACGACGAGTAGAACGTCTTTATCTACCAAAGGACTGGCAGAATTTAGTGGAAAAGTGTTCCAAAAAGTTTAATGTGATATCAGTGAGCAATAAGGACATATTTGATTTTAAAACAAGAAAACTGTGACCAACAAAGATCGTATTAAGTGGACCATCTCGAAATATCGAAGATTTTGCTACACAAAAGAAGAAAATATGGCAAGCGTTTCAGCTTCCATTAGTCACCATGGGCCATTTACGACATACGACATAGAAATAAAAGCAAACTTGCATGGTGACCCCTTTAAGCCAAAACTATTATATACAAATAATCTTTCCCTAAACCCCAAGAAATATGAGGATGTCATAAACTTGGCGCAAAAGTATGTTCCTGCAGCGGATATGCCTTTTTACAATAACTTGATGTCGCAGCAGTCAGTTCAAGAAGCTGAAAACTCAGACTACGAAGATGACAACGAGGTTCCCTTTTAATTCATACTAAAATCGGTGCAAAAACAGGACAAGTCCAAAAACAAATTTATTTATTTTTTTACTTAAATGTACAATTTTTTGATATATCTTGAATTAAATAAATTCATTTTGATGATTTCATTTCAAAATAAACTAATATTTTGCAATAAGTTCGATTTCTTATTTTTGAGATAGTTTTTTTTAATTTGCTCAACATTTCAAAAAGTGGAGTTATCTGGTTGTTGCACTGGGTGCTTTTTTGGGAAGAAGTTACTTCTATCCGACAAGCACACAATTCCCAAAATTTTATAAGAAACTATCGTTTGTTTATAAAACTCATCCATATCATTTTTGAAACTTCAAAACGATATGCAAAACCCATTATAAATGTACTTTTTTCCGGGAGCGATTTATCGGGCTACAATTTATGGTTAAAAAATTATACTACTCAAATAAAGAAAATATTCCAAAATAATACAAAAATACTCACCATGAAATTTTTGAAACGACAGCACTGGTTATTTCTTCGTTCTACAAATACATCTACGATCTACCCTTTGCATATTTTATTATGGATTTTTATTTTAGTTTTGTCTTGTCTGCTCATCTGCGCAATCCGCTAACTTCGTGCGTCGTCATTCGGGTAATAATAATTAAAAATTAAAAGTGGTGTGGTTTCTTTTGCATAATTTTTTTTTATTGAAGTGAAATAAATTAAAAAATATAAAAGGTAAGAAATAAGTAAGAATTATTATGATTAAGAATGTAATGGCCTGTGCCTCAGATCAGAAGACCTTGAAAGTCTATTACTGAGAAACAAATGGCGTTTTTAATTGGCAATCTGGAATCGAAAAGAAGCATTCTGTTTTTGAAATCAAAAGGGAAATTCTCTTCTTTCCATTTGAACGCTTTCAGAATGCCTTTTTTTTGCTTCCAAATTGCTTAATTGGCAAACGCCAAAAGATTGAAGTGGTCTTGTTATTTGTTTGGATTGTTGCGAGTGTTTTCGTATGGATGAGTGCGATATTGTCGCTGCACATCAAAAAAAAAAAAAAAAACCTTTTTTTGAGAAAAATATTAAAAATCAACAGCTTTGTCTACAATTCCGTATAATAGCTTGTTCAAAGAGTCTTTCATTTTGCATTCAAACAAAACTGTTTTCAGGAATATTGCCTGAGATACTGCAGCCTTCCATCGTGAACATTGAAAAATTCTCAAAAGAAAAAAACATGGTTTTCACATATTTCTTTTAATTTCGTTACAAAGTGGTAACACTGGTTTTATAATCTTTAGTTGTGTTGTGTCTGCCCTCTGCAGTTTTTTAAATCAAATATATATTTAACTATTGTTTTATATCTTGTTTTCTTTTAAATTGTGTATATTATGACAAGTGCTTAAGTTTGCATATCATTTCTTATTAGAAAATATATATGTTTAATTGAATATTATAATTTTTAAAAACTCTGATTTTGCTTTCTTTCTCCAAGTAAGTCTTTGTTTCGTGTTCAATTGGCTTATTTACATCTTGTTATTGCAACTGACGCGTTTTTCTCAGTGCGCATGCTCACTCATACATTCCACAAATTTCCCCTCTGTTTACTTTATTAATTTCAATAGTTCATTTTTTTCCATTTAAAGTAGTTCTAAATCTTAACTAAGGCTATCTAAATTAGTTTTCTAACCCTTACCCCAAAAGTATTCCGTGGCCAAGTTTGTCTGAGCACGGATCTGATACTTTTGTAAGCTAGCAGCCACAGGTTCAAATCCCAAGTAATCCCAAGTCTTTTTTTTTTGTATTATTTTGTTAATTTCATTCTTTTTTTATTTTATCTTACTCCTTTTCTGAATCAATATGATTTGTGCCAATAAAAGCTGTGCCGATCGCTCTGACGCATCTCCCCTCTACCCGTGCTTCGGTCCGTGTGGAAACCTATTCCATTCAAAATGCGTGGGTGCAACAACTGCTTTTTTGGATAAAATAACCGCATCCAAAATTGCATTTTGGTACTGTGACGATTGTAGAAAAATCTCTTTAGGTAACTTATCTTTTAAACTGTCAACCTTGAAGGAAGACATTTTAAAGATATCAAAAAGTTTCGAACAATTGAGCTTAAATTTCTCAATAATGGCTCAAAACGCAAACAACATCCCAGTGCCAATTACTTTCATTGACAAATCCTCCTCCACGGACGACCTTGAAACGCCACCTACGTTAAGCTCGCAGACCCTTAAGTCCACAGCCGAAAATCCTAAAAATTCAAAAAAGAGAGGACGAGAACAAGCTTCTACATCAATTAATGCAGGCCCAGCTCCAAAAAATTTGAGGAGTAACAAAGTAGCAGTTGAGCCCGATAATCCTCCATCAAACGAGTTGAACAGTGGAAATAATGATGCCCAATCTCCTTCAATAACTTCAGACCTTCCTTCAACGAGCCTTGCATCGATTCAAACTTCAACTACTTCCCAAAAATCCCTTACGTCTGTACCTAGGCCCAAAACAATATTTGTATCGCGCTTATTGCCCAATACTGAACCAGATGACGTATTGAATCATCTAGTAGAATGTAAGGTTTTACCTAACACTATTCATGCTAAATGTCAAAAAATAAGTAAACCAAATAGTTTTGTGGCATCTTTCAAAATAACCGTGCCAAATTCTCTTTTTGAAAGCATTTTAAATTGTTCATGGCCACCAAACACTCTGGTAAAAGAATTTATTATTCCCAACAGACGGAAAAAAAATTTACTTCCCCTTACTCAAGAGGACCCAAAAAACTGCAAAGGATCTCCCTCTACTACCAAAACGTAAGAGGACTTCGAAGTAAAACTACTTCAATTTTTAAAAATTCTCAAGCTTTTCCGCATGACGTGTTTGTATTTACGGAAACTTGGCTTAATGCCGCCATTCTTGATTCTGAACTCTTTGATAAAGAATTCTTAGTTTATAGGAACGACCGTCATGTGGATGCTATGAATCTGGTTGGTGGGGGAGTTCTTATTGCCGTTCGAAACAGATTTTGTTCATCACAAATTATCTTCCCTTTCAATCTCTCAATAGAACTGTTATGCATCAAAGTGACAATACAATCAATAGTCTTTTTTATTTTAAATGTGTATATTCCACCAAAAAGTCCTGTTTCAGTGTTTAATGAACTTTCGTCAGCAGTTGACTATGTCATAGAAATTGCTGGTTTTGAAAATAATATTCTCCTGTTAGGTGATTTTAATCTCCCAAACGTAGACTGGGTAACTTCAGACGACGAGTCTTATCTTGAAGCCTCCGCAAGTTCATCGCAACAGGAACTTCAATTTCTGACAAAATTATTTCAGCTGACTTGCAACAAGTAAGCTGTATAAAGAACTCTATGCATCGGTTACTTGATTTAGTATTCTCATCAAATGCTGTTAGCACAGTAGTTGTTGAATCTTCCTCTGCTATATCTAATGTAGACAAATATCACCCACCTCTTGACATTTTCTTTGACTTGAGCGGTCATTTACTAGAAAATAGTAATTCTCACGACTGTTCGTATAAATATGACTTCCGCAGAGCTAATTTTCAACAGCTTTCGGATAGTTTAAGTAGTTCCGGTATTGAGAATATACCGCTCTTAAATGACATCGACGCAACTATCTCAAGCTTTTACACTGTCATGATGAGATCCATTGACGAAATAGTACCCAAAAAAAGAAGTTTTTACTCAAATAACTCCAGTCATCCTTGGTATACGAAAGAACTGAGAACCCTTCGTAATAGAAGGAACAAGGCTTGGAAAAATTATATCGGTTTTATGACATTGGAGAACCAAGTAGTTTTTATCTCCTTTTTCGAAGAGTTCAAAAGTCTCTCTTTTAATCTTTACAATGAATATCTCATAAATATGGGAAATTCACTTAAACAGGACCCTAAAAGTTTTTGGAATTTTGTCAATTCTAAAAAGAAATGTGATGTTTATCCGTTAAACTTCAAATACAACAATACTGTTTTGAACTGTAATTCTGAAATCTGTGATGCTTTTGCAAGTAGTTTTAGTCAGTCTTTCATCGATACTCCCGTAACTGTGGATACTGATTTCTTTGATTATCTGCGAAACTGTCCCCAAGTAACTTTCAACAATGTTCTTATCGATTTCGATAAACTTGTTAATTGTATGTGCCTTCTTAAGGAAGACTATTCTTTTGGTCCCGATGGTATTCCACCTATTGTTTTAAAAAAATGTAGGACGGTTTTGGCCTTGCCTCTACGTAATATTTTTGAATTGTCGTTAAAACTAGGAAAATTCCCTAGCATGTGGAAAACTGCTTACATAACACCTGTATTCAAGAAAGGAGACAAGTCTGATATTACAAATTATAGGCCTATATCTAAACTGTCTTGCATTCCAAAGCTTTTTGAGCAAGTTGTTTGTGATAATTTAGTCTTCTACACCAAAAATATCATATGCTTTGAACAACATGGCTTTATGCAGAAACGTTCAACGGTGACAAACCTTCTTGAATTTTTGCATAAATGTTTAAATTCCGTAGAAAGTGGAAAGGAAGTTGATTGCGTTTACACCGATTTTTCAAAAGCGTTTGATCAGCTTTCTCATACTATTATCAAGTTTAAATTGAATTTATATGGCTTTCCTCCAGGGTTCGTCAAATGGATTTCTTCTTATCTTGATAATAGATCTTACCAAGTAAAGTTCAGAAACTCTTACTCAAAATCTTTCGTCGCCAAGTCGGGTGTACCACAAGGTAGTCATCTAGGGCCCCTTTTATTTATTTTAGCTATTAACGATGCACCGCTAAGTGTTAGTAATAGTAAAATTCTTATCTTTGCAGATGATATGAAGATCTTCAAAAATATTTCATGCAATGAAGATCGCATTCAACTGCAAGATGATATTAATAAGTTTGTTGTATGGTGTGAAAAGAATAATTTAAATCTTAACCCAGGAAAATGTCAGACAATGACAATTTCAAAAAAGCGAAATCCTACATCATATGATTATGTTATCTCCCAACACATCTTATCCCGTGTCTTTAAGGTTAGGGACTTAGGAGTTCTTTTCACATCCAATTTAGATTTTTCAGAACACATTAACATCATCGTCAACAAAGCTAACTCAATGTTAGGATTTATTAAGCGTTGGTCCAAGGAATTTCTTGACCCTAACGTTACCTTTAGCTTGTACAACAGTTTAGTTCGACCCCATCTCGAATATGCATCACAAGTTTGGTCTCCTCATTATGAGATACATATTGAGAGACTAGAATCAGTTCAACGCAATTTTACACGTTTTGCCTTTAAAGGGCTTCAATGGATTGACCCCAATAATATCCCTTCTTATGATGATCGACTTGCATTTTTCCAGATGCAAAAACTTTGTCAAAGGAGAACAAATAATGATATTGTTTTCCTTCATCAAATTATTACTGGTGTCACTGATGCTCCAGATATTCTAAATTCTATCCTCTTTAATTATCGAGGTGGAGATCATAATTTGCGTTCTCATAGTTTGATTAAAGTTCCTAAACATAGAACAAACTACGGAATGCATGAGCCACTGACAAGAATGAGTAAGCTTTTGAATGCGAATGAAAACTTATTTGATTTTCATATCAATAAATACATTTTAAAACAAATTCTTAAGACCAGTGTACCACGTTCTTAAATATCTTTTTTTTTTGTATTTTGTAAATTTGTATGTTGTCTTTTCATGTTTTTTCATTTGTTTAATAAAAAAAAAAGAAACTGACTCTTATTTTGATATTTTTTTTTTTACTAACTTGACAAGTGTCTTCTACACGCGTATTTGCTTTTTTCTTTGTTTCTTTCATGTTTTACAAATTTTTTGACTTTAAAATTTAAAAATTTTTGATTTTAAAATTTTGCATTTTTTTTCTTTTATTTCTACTTTTTGTAATATTTTAATTTAAAATTTTGTTTTTCCTTTATATCTGCTTGCATTAAGCAGTCCCAAACTCATTTCTTCCAAATATTCGTATCGCCATAACTTTTTTTCTAATTAAGTGCCGATACGACTAACAACCGTAACTGTTAATCGTACTCGGTGAAAATGGACCCCAGCGCGTGCGGTATCTGGGGGGGAAAGAGGCGTGGGAATTAAAAAAAAAAAAAAAATTAGGGCCTTTTGCGAAAATTTTAGAAATAAAAGGTATGCGCAAGTTATAGCCAACAATGTTCTTGACAAGAAAACTGATTCGCCCCGTTTAGGTGGTACCAAATTTCAGCGAGGTTGGAATAATTCTGAACTTATAATTTGTGTTCTATTTTGATTGCACTATTATATTCTCAATAAAATCTGATTTCATCAACTTCAATCCTATATTCGATAGGATATGGACACCATTCTCAATGAGCATCCATCAGGCACTTTTGTGCTTACTGATTATAAGAAAAATAATAGAATTGGTGATTCATCCAGGCAAATTTTAATTGATTGCATTTCATCTTGGCTTATAAAAAACTACAAGTCAGTATCCCGGAAGGAATTCTCAAACATAGCAGAGAAAATTCAAGAACGTTTCGGCGAACATAAAGTTACTTAGAATCTAGGAAGTTATTTTAATATAATATTGTTTCTATAGCGATTTTTTTTTTAACACAACATTTTTTACTCTGCACCACCAAAGGGAAAAAAAAGAGAATCCTTCAGGACGGCTATACAGTCGTTTCTATAACACGATTTAAACAAATAGGGGTAGATTTCCTTCCTCCTTCTGCTGAGGAGCCAAGTTGTTCGGAAACTTCTTCAATTATTGAAGTTGAAGAAAGGTATGACATTAGTTTATTTGTAATTATTGAATTAGTTGCTTTCCTGCTCCGCATTTCGATTATAGGCTAATACGCTTATAGATTTTGTTTTTAAATCAAGTAGGAATTTGATATTTTCTACAAAACGTTTTTTCTCATACCTGAAGCAAAATGTTTGCAAATCAATAAGGAACCGTGGGATGAAGTGAAAGTAAAGTGGAGGAGGACACATGCACTGAGACTTAAAGATGTGCGAATGCTTAAATTTGCAGAGTTTTGAAATAACTGGCCACTCTTAAGGCATTCGGCTGGAATAACTTTAGTAAGCACTCCTAATTAGCTAATTTTACTACTTTGTGTCCTTATTATTAATTTTAACTTAGTTATGTTCCTTACTTAAATAAATTGGAAAAAGTTAACGCGTTTACATTTTAGATCGATGTTGATTTCGCAGTGCTCTACCCTGGCAAGGAAAATAGTCTCATCGAGAAATGGGATTATTTTAAATCCCTAATAATCCCAGTCTTCAATGAAAAAGTCAAGGACAAATATTGTCAGGATCTACTCTTGGATTTAAATAAAAAAAGATTTTAAAAAAGGTATTTTTAATTATGATTTAAATTAAGAGCATGTAAATGAATATTTTTCTTTTTTTTTATTTTTAGGACCAGAAGATGTTCTAATTTTAGAACTTTTGCACGCCATACTTCCTCCATCAGCACGACAGACCAAACAACAGGCAACCGAATGGAAAAGGCGAAAGTACTATAAACACACTATCAAAGACTCCCAGGAATTATTTATCCAGAGGGTGAAGGAAGCAAACAACTTTGATCCGGCAGTGGATAAACTTGCCGAAAAGGTGAGAGAGCTTGGGCAGAGCTTGCAACCTTTCGTTATTTATTGCATGTTTAATAACACTTTTATTACTTACTATAACGAGGTAAAATACAAATTTTCTTCGATATTACCTGCTCTAGACTTATGTCTAAAAATATTTTTTGTATTTAATCTTGAATATCCAACAGCCTGTAGGACTGTTTGGATTTTTCTTCAAAAATATTTTTACGACATAGAGACTAAGGAAAGACTCCCAGCAGATATACTTGTACTGATAGAACTTTTGAAGCAGCGACAAAATGCTTAAATAAATTATTTATTCATTTATGTAAAGGAAGCAAATTTTTATTTATTTGTTTTTTTTTTTCATTTTTAAATCTCCTCTTTAATTTTAAAGTCCTTGAAACCCGTTTACACACTTACAGCTGTATCACTGTACCTATCAATAACACTTAAGTGTATATCAACAACCACTTCTCAAGGTGCATCGCGCGACACCCCGTTTTTAAGGAAATTAGAAAAAAAATATTGCTAATTATAGTGCTTTGTATGTGCTTTTTGTGTTGCTTTCCTGCTCCGCATTTTGATTATAGCCAATACGTTTACAGATTTTGTTTTTAAATCAAGTAGGAATTTGATATTTTCTACTGTTAGAAATTGTAAAAATCAGTTTTAATGTATTATATTCTGTTATCTGTTATATTATCTGTCATTTATGAACACAACCCTTGTTTGAGCGTATAAACCCAGAAATGTTAACCAGGACAGAGCGATATACAGTCCACTAGGATCCACGATCCACAAGCCATATTGTATTGAATTCATGTTCCTTTAAAAAAAAAAAAACCGACACTTGCAATGCGGCAGTCAAGCAGTAAACTTTTGTTTTTATCCTGGTTGAACATTTTGTTGGTCCGATCGAGACGGATTGTTAATGTGATTGAAATATAGCAAATATTTCTTTTGGTTTTTAAATTCGGTGCAAATTTGTTTTCTAAAAAATATAAAATAAAATTGAGTGCGTGTGAATAGGTGGAGCGTTGTGACAATGGAGTCAGATCGAAAAGTAAATACAAATGGGCGCAGGATTTTTGTGAATGCAATTCACAGATCAGAGCGGTTCACACTGTCGGAGCGATTTAGGTCGTCGATGGAGGAGCTGCAACAGAGGATGCAGTATCTGGATTCATCATACAATAAATTCGTGCTGGAGCATGAGAAGCTGGTGTCGGAGCACCAGAATAAGGAGCGATTTATGGCCGAAAACAGCTTCTTCAGTCGAATTGAAGAAATTTTTCAAAGTGCGATGGCCAGGTATGAGCCAAATAAATGAGCGTCAGAGGAGGGACATGCTTCAGGGCATAGGCGAGAGGACTCCTAAGAGCGAACAGGAAAAAGAAAAAAGCCTTACGAAAAGTAAGTCGGCGTCGACATCGCCATCCTCGAAGGAGAGTTCTCCAGGTGCGAGACAAAAGTTTCGGAAGCACCGGGAGAGTGAGCGTAAGCCGTTATCTAAAAATACGATAAAGAGCGTGGTGAACGACACACACCAGCGTAAAAGTACGCAGTCGAGCGAAAAACGGGGCGAGAAGGTGAAGTGGCATTGCTGTGGTGGCACACACAATATTTTTGAGTGCGACGAGTTGCGGCAATGCTCACTGTCGGTGAGATGGCGGCTAGTCAACGACTTGAACCTACGTGCGAACTGCCTGATGAGAAGGAGAAGGGGTGGAAGGCACGACTGTCGATACGGCGTCTGTCGTCGTTGTGGCTTGTGGTATAGGGCAATACCACAACAGTATGCTCTGCCCACAGCTGCATTAATGGCAGTTATTTTACAGATTGAATTTTTGTTCTTTTTGTTTCTTCTTTTCTCTATCCAGTCGGCAGCTGCTGCACGCTTGAAGAGAGGGATGAAAATTGTGCGTGCGATGGAAGATCATTTTTTTTTTTGAATTGTTGTTTTGAGCGTACAGTCAGCAAGACTATTATATTAGAGCGTTTATCTTGAAAATCATTTTTTGTCTTTTGGTTAATTCTTGTACGAACCGTCGTTGAGGAAACATCAACAAGAGCGAATAATATATTACATTTGTTGGAGAAAGAAATATTTTATTTTTGATTTGAATAAATTATAAATTAACTATTTTCTGAAATTGTTGGCGTTTTATTTTGGAAGATGGAATTAAATCGTTGCGAATTATTGAAGAATAATATTGCTAGAGCGTTAGCATTTGCGAAGAGCGAGGAATTTGGGCAAATTGGGATAATACAAATCCGAGAGCGCTTGAGAATGCTGGAAAGCTATTTTGAGAGATTCAATGCCGAGCATTTGAATATACTCGATAATGAAGAGCGAATTGAATTCGAAATCCATGGCAGATTGGCTGAGGAAGTTGAAAATGCCTATTTGGAGGCAGTGGAAATAATGGCGGAGCGACTGAATGTAATTGAGGAACAGACGCGTAGAGCGGTGTCTGTACCTGATGAGCATATAACCGAGCAATTAAATGGGAACAACGAGGTTCCATTGACGCAAGCAATGTCGTCAGAAATACGGCTGGAAAGAATTGTTCCAAGCCTATTTGATGGAGAATTTGAGAAATGGAGCGAATGGAGGGCGATGTATGAAAGTCTGGTTCACAACAATGCTACGTTGTCAGACACGCAAAAAAATTCATTACTTGAAAAAGTCGTTATCGGGAGCGGCTGAGCGTGTTCTCGGGGGTTGGCAGACCATTGGAGCGAATTATCGAAGTGCGTATGAGCAATTGGTGGAGGTATTTGAGAACAAATACCGGATTATAATGGCGCATTTAGAAGAGCTAATGAACATTGAGAAATGCACAAAGGAGACACATGAGTCTTTGCGTGTTTTGGTGGATACCACAAATCGGATAATTCGTCAATTATCTGTTGCAGGATGTCCAGTTGAAAACTGGAATCCTGTGCTAGTTCACATCCTTATCACAAGGATGCCTCCACGCACGTTGCAGATGTGGGAGACGAATCAGGATCTGCACGATATGCCATTAGCGGCAGACGTGTTGAGATTCTTAGAGCGACGAGCGAGAGGCATTTCAAATATACCTCAGACTCAACCGGAAAACATGAGATATATGTTAGAGAGAATGATGGTCAGCTAAGCAGTAGCATGGCAACTAGGAAAAATGATTCCAAATCAGTGGCGAAAGAACCAGAGCGTTACAATGAATTAATCTGTTTTCATTGTAAAGGAAAACATACTTTATACAAGTGTGAGCAATTCAAAAATATGGGCGTCACTGAGCGACGTGATAGGATAAGAAGGTTACAATTATGCTTTAATTGTATGATGCCAAATCATCGTTCGAACTCGTTGAGCTGTAAAGGTGGGCCATGCAAAAAATGCCCAAATGAGCGTCATAATAGCTTACTCTGCTATAAAGCATTTGCAGTAAGTGCAATTGGAGTGCGACCAGTGGCTACTACATCAAAGGATGCCCGATTGAATGCTGAAGCAACGACGTATCAGCACCAGGGAGCGACACAATCGACTTCAAATCAGCAGGATTTTTAGAGATGCAGAATGACCAGGCACGGGCGGTGCTCGCAACTGGTTATGTTCGGCTGCAGAATGAGCGTGGCGAGGAGCGTTTGACCAGAGCATTATTTGACACCGGATCAGAGGTGAACTTAGTAACTGAAAAGGTGGTGAGAGCGTTAAGACTAAAAAGAACGAATTTTTCCATCCAAGTTAAAGGGATTGCTTGAAAAAATTGGTGCGACGGCGGTTTAGTATTAGCTAATAGTAATTCACACTCACGATTCACAGGTGGTGTGCTTATTTATATTAAAAAGGGAATTCGTTCACAAGTTGTCGAGATTTTGAACTTATCAAATGTGTGGTGTATAAAGATGTGTATATGGATGAATGATGAAAAATGGACAGTAGCAGTATTTTATAGATCCCCAAGTTCTTCAATAATAGACTTTCTTACATTTTTTTCGGATTGGTGTTTGTGTTCTATTAAGGATGAAGATAACATTTTAGTGCTGGGTGATTTTAATATCGATCTACTCACAAAAAATCGGTACGCGGAAAAAATGTTAGAAATTTTAACCGATCAAGGTCTGTGCCAAATAGTGAATCAACCAACCAGAATAACTGAACATTCGGCTACCTTAATAGACTACGTTATTACAAATAAAGACCTCAAATCTCGAGTTAAATACATGATAGATGCACGCGACAAAATTACTGATCATGAAACTATAAGTATTGATGTGCAAATAAAAAAGAAACCAGAAATTAAAAGAAAAGAGTATAGTGTTTTACGCTATACAAAAGAACATTTTGATTCCTGTCTTATCACAGAAGGTTTCCATAATATATTTTCGGAAGATGATTTGAATGATTTGTCAAATTCTTTTAGTGAAAAACTTAATAAGTGTTGCGGAAAGTTAACGGTAAAAAAACTTGCTCCTCAATTTGAAGACAAAAAATGGTTTAATTTCGACCTACTAAGATTAAAGAATGAAAAAATAAGGGCATATAATATAGCAAGTTTAAACAAAACAAGTGATAATTGGCTGAGGTACAAGAATATTCGGAATAAATATAAAAAAGAAATTCGAATGGCTAAGAGTGACTACATTATTTCTAAAATATCTGCTACGGAGGGTAATCAAATCGAAATGTGGAAAACTTTGAAAAATATGGTGTTAAAGAATACTAAACAAAACAACATTGAGTCTATCCATTTTGGTGATGTTATCTCGAATCAATCTAGTGAAATAGCGAATAAATTTAATAATTACTTTATTGATAGCATTTGTGAAATAAATGCCTCCATACCATATATTCCCTTTGTGTCACCTGATATTAGTGTAAATTCTGTTTTTGCTTTCAGTTTTTGCAGCGAAAGATCTCTCTACACTTTAATAAGTAAATTAAATAATAAAAAAGATATGTTTAGATTAAACAAAGAAATGATTCTGCAATCAATTGAGATAATCGGTCCGGTGCTTATGAAAATAATAAATACGTCATTATCAACGGGTAAATTTCCTGAAAGTTGGAAGGAATCATTAATTGTCCCTGTCGAAAAAGTGAGCAATTCGAATAAGTGTGAAGATTTCAGACCTGTAAATATGTTACCGTTGTGTGAAAAGATTTTAGAAAAATTTGTTGCAGAACAATTTCTTAATTATTTGGAATGTAATAGTCTGTTAATTGAAGAGCAATCTGGATTCAGGAATGGACATTCATGTGAAACGGCTATTAATTGTGTTGTGTGGAATTGGAAAAGGAAGATGGATGGTGGACTTTCGATAGTGGCTGTTTTTCTTGATTTGAAAAGAGCGTTTGAAACGATTGATAGAGAAATATTACTGAAGAAATTGCGATTATATGGTGTGTGTGATCGTGAATGGAAATGGTTTGAATCTTATCTTTCGAATAGAAGCCAAAGAACTAGAGTAAATGGGGAAACATCGAGTGCTAGAGATAACAATTTGGGAGTGCCTCAAGGTTCTGTTTTGGGAGTGTTTTTGTTTCTTTTGTATATTAATGACTTTAAAAAATGTTTAAAATACTGTAGTATGAAACTCTTTGCAGATGATAGTCTGATTTATATTTGTGGAAAAAATAGGGAAGATATATGTGCCAAACTGAATGAAGACTTGAAAAGACTTGATATATGGCTGAAAATGAATAAACTTAAGGTGAATGTTACTAAGACGAAGTATATGAAGTTTGGAATGAATGATAACATTGATGTGAGAATGGATAATGAACCGTTAGTTTGTGTTGAAAGTATTAAGTATTTAGGTTGTGTCATTGACAAAAAACTAAATCTTAAAGAACATGCCAGTCATGTATGTGCAAAAATCTCAAAGAAAGTTTATTTTTTTAGTAGAATCCGTAAAAATTTAACATTAAATGCTTCGACTCTTCTGTATAACGCGATAATTTTGCCGCATTTCAATTACTGTTCGACATTATTATTTGGTTCGAATGCAGACGTCAAACAAAGACTGCAAAGACTACAAAATAAAAGTATGAGGATAATTTTAAGACTAAATGTGTATACACCAATCCGTGTTTTGCTTGAATGTTTGTGTTGGATGAATGTGAAACAGAAATTGATGTTTGATGCTATGATTTTTATTTTTAAATTGAGAAATGATATGTTACCGGAGTATTTATCGGATGGATTAGTGGAAGTGGCGGCAGTTCAACCTTATAGTTTGAGAAATGGAACCAACCTCAGACCGGAGCGATGTAGGTTAAGTAGTACCCAAAGCTCAATCTTCTATGATGGCATTAATTACTTCAATAATTTACCGAATAGTGTGAAGAGTGAAACTAATATGAATGCTTTCAAGAAAAAGTTGTGTGAATTTATTAAAATTGATATAACCTAGTGCAAATGAATACACGAATGAACATGATTTTATAAATTAATTATTAACAATCAAAAGTATATTTTAGAGTTTTATAACTAATCTCGTTTCTTTTATACCTCTAGGGTTAGGGATAAATAGAGCCCAATCTTATTTATAAGATGGGTACTCTTGGCTTTAGCCGAGATGGTATGCGGAAACTCTATTATTATTAAACCATGGTTTTCAGTTGAAAATGAGCGTGTGAATGACATGATTATACACTTCATAGTCATAAAGAGTATACCACAGCCAAGGTATTTTGAAAACGAGCGTAGAATTGAAGAATTTGATAATTTGGTTCTGGCGGATCCCAATTATAATAAATCTAATCCAGTTGATATACTTCTTGGAGTTACTGTTTGGGCGAGGATAATTGAAGAACGAATCTTACGTATTAGTGATGGATTGTCAGCGCAATCCTCAACATTTGGATTTTTAATTTATGGTTCAATATTAGAGCGTAATGTTGATCAAAAAAGTTTAGTCAAATTTACGATGTCGAGCGAAGATAAGATGGAAGCAATCCATCAGTTGATGCAACGTTTCTGGGAATTGAGAGATTATTCAGCAAAAGAACTCTCTTTACTAGAAAAAAGGGCGAAAGATCAATTTGCGAGATCTGTGGAGCGTAATGAGAATGGACGCTTTATTGTACGTATTCCTTGGTACGATGAAAGCCGGGATCTAGGTGATTCCAAGTCAACAGCCTTAAACAGACTAAGGCAGCTTGAGCGAAGATTAGCGTTGGATTCCGATCTACGAAAGAAATATAACGACTTTATGATTGAATACATCAATCTAGGTCATATGCGTTTAGCGAAAGAAGATGAGATTGCAGGTGGTTATTTTATCCCACACCACGCTGTATAAAGAAATTTCGTGTTGTGTTTGATGCTAGCTGCACAACAACCAATGGCAAGTCATTGAGTGACATTCAATTGGCAGGAGCAAATCTCCAAGAGCATTTAGATGTGATAATTATGCGTTTTCGGTTTCACCGATTTGTATTAGCGACATATGTGCGAAATGTTCAGACAAATTCTCATTCATCCAGAAGATTTTATGGCGTTTCGAGGAGCGAAAGATACCGAAGATCTATGTTTTGCTAACTGTAACATATGGTCAGAAATCTAGTCCGTTTCTAGCTATTCGAACTATGATTGAATTAGCGACAAGATATGAAAAGGAGTATCCGTTAGCTTCTAGAGCAACTTTACTCGAGCGTTATATGGATGATTTCTTTTCGGGCACAGATTCTATCCAAGAACTCAAGAAATTATACAAAGAATTGTGCGTTATGATGAACCATGCAGGGTTTCAGTTAAGTAAATGGCGTTAGAATTGTGAAGAATTGCTTCAATTCATAAGACAGGACATTGCAGAGATCGATCCTGTAATGGACTTGAGCGACGAATACACGGCGGTATTAGGTCTTAAATGGGAATCGAGACCAGATTCATTCCTATTTTGTATGGAGACCGAGTGGAGTGAAGAGGTGAAAGTCACGAAGCGCGTGGTGGCAAGTGAAGTAGCCAAACTCTACGTTCCAAATGGTTACTTGGCACCTGTCATTGTGACAGCTAAATGCTTTATACAAAAGCTTTGGCAGCAGAAAATGGAATGGGATGATGAGTTATCCTCGGAACTACGAGAGGAATGGAGAGACTTCTTCATACAATTAGAAGCCTTGAATAATATACGAATACCCCGTTGGCTTCTGACTTCTGGTGGTAGAGCGCTTGAGCTGATAGGTTTTGCTGACGCATCTCAGAAAGCCTATGGCACTTCACGCGTCTTTATTGTCAGCAAATTTCTAATAGCAAGCTAGACGACGGCCATTTTTTCATTCACATTCCATCATCGTCCGAGTTAATACACGTTTCACCAGCACTAGTTTTTTGTACGAGCACGATCTCGAAATCTATATTTCTTTTTAAGAAGGAATTTGTCCTAATCCGCCCATCCCCATAAAGAAAAAGGTAAGCGAATAATTGTTTTACTATTATTTGTGAATCGGATTACCCATATCGTGAGAAAACTTTTTTATGGGAATCCATACGAAGAATGTGACCCGCTCACTAAATGCAAACTTTCTTCCTTATTCCTCTATCAGGAATCCTATCTACTCCCATTGAGGATCAAAGTCGAGCCAGTGGTGAGCCATTCCCATTATCAAAACGCCCAAGAGCTGTCGCGGAAGACAAGGAAGCTTTACGCCCTGTATCGGCCGCAGTCCAACACAAGGAGGCGTCGTCATCCCTTCAGCTGGATATGTCCAGCTATCAGCCAACCGTAAGCAACAATACCCTACAATATAAGAGCCACTGTGAGGATTCCCAAGATCCCGCATCACTAGAAAGAGGAACTCTTCAAGAAGTAGCAAATCGAGAAATCAAGCGAATCCTAACCTCAACCAGAAACACCAGGTAAACGCCCTTTCAAATACGTAAGCGAATGTGGCAGGCAAGACTCAGATTAGTCTCTGCCCACGAACGTCGAAGAGGAACGACGACAGCACTACGCAATCCCATAATTGAGGGACATGAATGGGAATCTCCCACAACATCGAACAAGCAAGAAGTCTCTACCTGCGGCCGGAATCCAGTGCCATTAATCCTTTGGATGCTATATGTAGCTTATTTATCCTAGGCTCTAGGCTAGTTACATTCAAAATATTTGTCCCTTTTAAGATATCCTTTATTATAAGTTTGTTTTTTTGTTGTTTATCACTGTTTTTTTTTTTGTTTTTTTTTGCACTTAATGTCCTTAATGAGGAATTCCTTTTATACCTGAAATTCACATTACAAGAAATGTAAAGCTAGACTCTCGGTCCATTTGACTTCCTACTCGCGCTCGCATGCTGGAAAGCATGGCGATGAATTATATCAACTCCGGGTTCAAAGACGAACATTTAATTAACACACTAACATTAAAATTTTGAAGAACTTTTACTCAAAAATAAAAGTTATTTCGCTATTCAAAGCCAGAAAGAAAATCACGACAAAATGAGTCAATTGTCTTCCAGTGGGTTAAGGAATAATCATCATCGTCCAAGTTCGACTGTCTGAATCTAGATTCTTGACGAAGCGGAATGTCCAGGTGACGTGATTCATTTGGGGGAGGGAAGGCAAATAAAAACTTGAAAGAACGGGGACAAAGTAATCAAGTAGTTCGCGTCGGGCGCAGTACAGAGTTGTGTAGGTCAAATGAAACGATAACTCAACTTACAAATACACACAGGCAAATTCGCAGTTAGGTCGAAAAGCAAATAATACAAATACATATATTCATACGAGCGTCGAGCATACCAGCCAAAGACCAAAGACGGCATACATCTCTGCACATATACACCGGCGGCGTGCACAACGATCTTTTCTTATGTGCAGCTGCACAGCACAAAAGTAGGAAAAAGAATAACAGTTTCAAAAATTTATCCCCGTGTTCTATTTCCATCTGCCATTTGTATTTGTATTTGAACATTAAGTTAACACATGGTGACCACATGGGTCGACGAGAGAATGACGACACTTGACACCAACCCGAAAGAGGATCGGGATCGTCATAAAATACGTGGTTTACGACCCAAGCCGACAATTGAGATTAAACCCAAAAATAGATTATGTTATGAATAATTAACGACCGACGCCGCTGGCAATCAGCATCATCCGAGCCTTCGAGGAGGAGTGATGACCAGCAACGGGCAGTTCGATTTCCACCGTACACTTACATACACGCGTATTAGATTTAAGGAAATATTGTTCTTTTTTTAATAAAGTGATTTTTTTCCTTTAAATCGTGTGTTCAAGATTTAATTGGCGCCCGAGCAGTTAAAGTTTATTTTTCGAAAAAACATAAAGTGATTTATAAAATCAGTGGGTGAAAAACCAACCAGAAAAAGAACTTTTCAACGAGGCATCCAAGAAGGAGAAAGGAACCAAGTACCCTTCAGCCACGGGATCTAAAACAACCAGACTTAGAATCTGGACAACGGGGTAAACAACTCCAAGACTGAAGGCATAAAACACCGGAAGCAAAAACCTGGACGTCGATTCCCAAAGATCAGAAAAAGTAAGCCCTGACGCTGAAATTTCATTCCAACGACGCACAGTGGCCCGTTTCGGCTTTTTTGGTTCCAAAAATCATAGCTCCTAAACGAGTTGAGATATTTCCACAATTTTTTTTTTATTTTAAAGGTTACATCCAACGCTATGAAATTGGTGAATTTCAAAATAAAAACATTACAGGGTGTTTCGGAAATAGCTGTCAAAAAGCTTAGTTATATTAAGTGAGATAAAAATGATTAAATGTGAATTAAACAAACAAGAAAATTCATTTTCTGGCGTAAAACAAAAGGAATTGACGTTTAACAGTAGCGCAAAAAGTAAAACACCGATTTTAGAGGAACAGTGGCGAAAAAAGTTTTTTTAATTTTTTTTTTTTTTTTGTAAATTGACATTAGAATAATAATAAATAACAAATTGAACAGCAAATTATACAATAAAAACAGTTGAAATGTACGTATAAACATTAGATTTCTTGAAAACTATCATCTTGGTCCGTGGTAATATTCAATAAACTCAACATTTCCGGAGAATAAAGTGCTTTCATATCGTTTTGGGTCCTTACGTGCCTCAGAGAAGAAATAAGCGGATCAGATGAGGCTGCAAGCATGTTGCATAAGTCTTCATTCTGCCTTATTCTCGAAACTTTGCAGGTATTTTGATATCTATACCTTTTGTAGTCCTTATTTTTGGATTCCTGGGCTTCTTCAGATAATTCTCCTAGGGGAAGTGATTGATACTCTATAATATCTTGACTGTGAGCCAAAATTTTGTGAAGAGTAGGTGTCAGTTGTTTTTCAGGATACTTTTGAGTCAACAGAGCTGCTGTTGCTTTAGTATACTCCCCAAATTTAACTGCGTTCACAACTTCCCTGCAGTTCAAAACATCAAGTATTATTTTCAGCCTGGAAATAACCTCTATGTTTACTCCAGTTATTTGAGCTGTTATCTCCGATTGCTCGAAAAATCTTCTCGAAGTGTTCCCATCATTAGTATTTTCGAATCCCTGCTTTGGTTTGTCTACATCGAGTCCAAGCTGATCACGGAAACACGTTTGTATCCTTTCCTTTCTTCTTTTTTGTGCTTCTTTGATCCCAATCGATTCACCGAAATCCTCTCCATCCTGTCGAAGTGTATATGCAAGTTTTAATATAAATTCCATGCATCTGATTCTACCATGCAGTGGAGATATTCCATATTGGTAGTTATGTTCGTCAATGTTTGCATTGGATTCATCTTGGCTATTGAAACTTTTTTGTGTCCTTTTGCATATTGGGCATGACCGCGTTGATTTTGTTTCTGTAAGTTCATTTAAAACTTTTCCGTCAATCTAAAATTTTATGACATCGAGCAATAAAAATAAACATTTAATCCGATTAAAAATTAATACCTACATAAATAATCACTGAACATTTAATCTCCTTAAGTCAAAAGTAACTGCTAATATTTTATTATGGATATAATATAAACCCTTCAATTTAATTTTTTTATTGCCTCCGATTTATGTAATATTTATGACATATCGTATTTTAAAATATTTCCGTCATCAAAAACAAAATTGTGGTGAATTCATTCCCCATTTCAGATAATTTTTTGAATTTGAAAAAAAAAATTTTTTTGTTCGAAAATTCTGGAACACCCTGCAAATGTAATAAATTTAAAACTCATCATATTGTTAGCCGTGAACATTTTCTTCGAATTAAAAAAAAAATTGTGGTGATATCTCAACTAGTTCAAAAGTTACAGTATTAAACATTTTATTAATTTGCCATTGAAAACCCAGAAAATTGAAAAAAAGTGCCTGCCATCGATTAATAAAATCGCTCTAGCTCAGTTGGGCGCAAGTTGGCGCAAATTATTTCTTCAGGATTATATTAAGAAATACTTCAGCTTTCATTATGCGTTGAGTTTTGCTTAATGCTTTTTGAAGCTTTTTTTTCCATGCAATGTAAAGTCAGAAAAAGGTACAAAAAGTGGTGTCCAAAAAAAAAAAAAAATATATATATAGACATTTTTTTTTTTGTAATATTTTTTCCAAACATATATTTTACCGTATTTGTTAATTTCAGAAAGAAAAAACAAAAATTCTTTCCCCACGTTCGTAATATAGCTTCTCAAAGTCAAGAAAAAGAAAAAAAAAATTGTTTGTTATTAAAACTGAAAAAAAGTTCAACTTTGACCCCCTCTCAAAACCAAACCGTTGGGAAAATTAAAAAAAAACTTCGGTTTCAAGAACTTCAAATATTTGTTAATTCAGCGAAACAACAAATTTTGAATTCTGGAACAACGAAAAAAATGAATTTTGGAATGACTTTAGCCTAAACGGGCCACTGTGCGACGGAGAGTAAGAAAACTAAAGTAATTAATATAATCAATATAACTAATTTAAAAAAATAAAAAGGGTCAATAGAACTGTTTATTTTCCTTTACCATTGTTCTTAAATTCAATTTAACTAAAATTAATGTTATTAACTAATTGATAAGAAACATTATTAAAAACAAAAAAAAAATTAAGGTGGTTGGGGAACATACATAAAAGTTCAAACATATTTAAGTTGAGAATAGTCCTGGAACAATTTTCCGAAAGACATGTTCCCAACCAAAAACATAGAGCAAATGAATGAGCCGGAATGAAAAATCAGTTCAGAGGCAGCATTCAGGAGGTTATTGGTAATTCTGCTTTTTATATTTTCTAAAAATTGTATCTCCATTGTTCGTTTTTTTTATTTTTTTTTATTCAAAAAGGTGCGGAAGCTGACTTCTTTTGGAGGTTTAACTTCCAATAAAAATATTCGCACCATAGCCAAATTTATGTTTTGCGACGAACTGTTAATGCGATCCTAGAAATGTGCAATCCACTTTGCCAAAATGTGCCGCTCCAACACCAACTTATACATCCGAAATGTCGAAGCCGAGTCAAACACGTCATCATCAGATTCCGAATAGCTCTTCATGGGACTTCTTTAAGCGTCGTCATCTTCACTGTCTTGAGATATATACCTAAATATCAACGGAACTAAGCTGCAATTTCAACTCGATACCGGTGCACAAGGCAACGTGATGTCAGATAAAATATTTTGTCAACTGGGTTTAAGCGAACAGGCCTACAGACAACGAAAAATTATAGCAACAGAGAGTTGCAATTATAGCAAGGTAATTAGAAAAAAAAATAAAACAAAGAGTCCATCACGACACCCTCATCAGGCCAGGATCATCTCCTCTTCGAGTCTGCCATCAACACCTTTGTATTAAGTATCGATAGTAGTTCTATTTTGTATTTTTATCTTTTGAAGTTCGAGTTAAATAATTGAGCAGCCTTACTAAAATCAAATTTTAGCAGACAGAACGGAATCTGGTGCACCTCATCTCTCCTGTTTGGAAAGTCACATATGTAAACAGCAAGTAAGATACAAGTACATACATGTAGGGTACAATACCTACATATAACGTAAGCCGTACGTACATTGAGTGACTGGGTAAGTCCGTTGTTTTTTTCCAATTTTAAAAGAAAATGATTTAATTGAATTGCGTACCTAAACGTAAGGTTGTTAAAGATTTTGAGATAAGTAATTCTGTAGGTTTAAGTTTTTCTTTTCTTGGTGCGTTGCATACGACAATATATAAATTAAGTTTCTTATTTTCTGCTATATAAATAGGTAGGACATAGACTTCCCCCCACCAGTGGTAAGGGGTCTAACCCATTTTCCAGATTCGTCTGTGATTTACCGGTTCCGCCCGTGATTTCCCGGATTCGTCCGTGATTTTCCAGATTCGTCTGTGATTTACCGGTCCGCCCGAGATTTTCCAGATTCGTCTGTGATTTACCGGGTCCGCCCGGTGATTTCCCGAAACCGAACTAACCGGACAATGACTTCCCCCCACCAGTGGTAAGGGGTCTTGTCACTAACCCGTTTCTTGATTCGTCTGTGATTTACCGGATTCGTCCGTGATTTTCCAGATTCGTCTGTGATTTACCAGGTTCGCCCGTGGTTTTCCGATTTCGTCCGCATTAACCAAGCGAAGATTCACCCCTCCCAATAGTGTGCGGAGTCCTGCCGTTCATAAAATTCCTGCACCAGTGAGCTTAGCCGATAGAAACCCACATCCCCCACACGACCCTAATTCTACTGAGAAGGAAGGTGAAGCAACATTCATATACCCAAGGGGATCTACGACGCTGCAACAACGGAAATATATAGATTAAGGCGAACTAATTTTTTTTTACTAATAAAATAAACGATTGTTAACCATAATAAATAAAGAATTATTGACCAAAATTAAAGTTCTGGTACACTTTAATCCAAACCCTGGGAAGACCGGCGAGCTTACCTCAGCCTTTGACAAAAGTACCTCACAATTCCAAAATTGGATTTTTTGTTTCATGCTTCGTTCATTTGTTCAAATAATGTAAATAAATGTGGAAACGAAATAACTGTTAGATAACTCTAATAAATAACTTTTAGGAGACAGGAATAAAAAATAAATGTCCTTTTAATAGCCTTCGAAGTTTTCATGTAAGTCAATTTTTTTATTTCGACTTGATGCATGACGTTCTTGAAGGTGTAGCTGTATATGACATTTGTAATATTTTGTCAAAATTAATTGAAGAGGATGTAATATCTCTAGATAATTTAAATAAAAGAAAACAACTTTTCCATTACGGTGAAACCGAAATTGGGAATTTGTCTCCTCCTTTAGATATGAATCGATTAAAATCTTTTAATTTAAAAATGACTGCCACTGAAGTCTTGTGCTTTCTTCATTTCATGCCCCTTATGATTGGCGATTTAATTGATACACAAAATATTCACTGGAAATTGATAACGAAGCTGATAAAAAATTTTGACTTTTTATTCAAACCTTATTAATCCGAGGAACACTTATTAGTTATTAGAATTAAAAAACTTGGTAGCAGAACATCATACGACCTACATTAATTTATATGGACCAACTCTTAAACCTAAGCATCGTTTTTTGCTCCGTTACCCCACAGCTTTAAGGAAGTGTGGGCTCTTAAAATACGTAATGCGTTTTGAAGCAAAGCATAAGGAGTGTAAAGCTTATTTAAATGACATTACTGTTGACAACTGTTTCCACTCTAGGATTTAAATATTTGACAACCACGACACTCGAACGACTCTCAATCATTGCAGCTGCATAAATAACAACCCTGCTTGTCACATTCGCCAACATAACAAAAACATAAAATAATGAAAATCTGACACCCGGAAATGACCGCGGAAAAAAATTATTTTTGTCTAAAGCTGACCAGACTTGGCATAAGTAGGTAAACCATTGTTCTATATGCTCTATAATATGCTTAACGGTAGAAAGTTTGTTGTCAAAAGTGGCAATGTAACTTCTACCACAATAATTGGTACAGAACTGTTCCAAAGGTCGAAGTCATTAAAACTCTCTTGCAACGTGACTTCGAGAAGATTCAGCGATATTGCGATGACTGGAAACTGAAAACAAATGTCCAGAAATGCGAGACAATTCTGTTCCGGACTCCGTTGTCTGAGGCTCGGAGGATACGCGCAAGAATTGGCGCAAGATGGTCATCGTTGGGCCTCACGGACAGCAATTAACGAGCAAAAATGAAGTAAAGTACCTAGGTATCTGGCTGGATCAGTAGTTATATTTCGACAGACATATAAATGCGGAACTGGTCAGGGCCAGAGAAGCTTTTGTTCTGACAAAACGGCTGTTTTACAGCAGTCGGCTTGACCCCAGAGTGAAGGTAATTTGCTACATGTAGAGTAGGCATGGTGGCACATTCATTGACAAGGACAACAAATATAAAATTAAAAAAAAAAAGAAAAACATTTAAATAAAAATGATACCGACGAGCACTATAAAATTTAAAGTGAAATAGTGCTACAATTAACAAAATCACTTTAAACAAGTCTTCTAATTAGATTTGACTTTAAACATAACGTTGTGTGAACTCGCCTAAATGTGACACATCGATAAATTGAATTAGTGAACTGTCATTTTACGCTTGCAGTTTTTATCAGTTTTTATTACATTTATCTCCCCAAAACAGGAAAAAAAGTGATTATTTAGTGTTTGTATATTTAGTTCTAATAAATGTTATGTTTTTCATTTTGAAAATGTGTTTAAATAAATATCCAAATGATGTTCCAATTTGTTTTGTTTGTAGTTGTGATAGTGAAGGTGAAATAGTGTGCTCTGAAATGGGTTGAAAATATTCCTTACAAACAGGAATAAATTTCCCTACAAGTGTAATTTGTTTATAAGAACTCTCAAAAAAGGCACATAGGTAATAAAATTAAAAGCAAATAACGTACACACACAACTGCAAGAAGTGTCAAAAACAAGCAGCAAGTCCAGCTTGGTAGTCCCGTGGTTCATATATATTTTTATTTTATTTTTTACAAAATTGATATCTACATGAATATTTGAATTTAAATAAGAGCATGCACTAGTTTGATAAACTCTTTGCTTTCTTATTATTTCAAAATCTTCGAAAATCTCAAAATCTGCTTCCTCAAAACTATGTGTTCAAGTAAAAGATAAACTTAATTATCGCCCCATGCTGTTACCACCCTTAAGGTGGAGACTGCAGAAATTGAACGGCTTACGGCTCATTTTCTGACGGCTCATTTTCTCAGCTGTCATGTCACATCATAAAATGCTTTTTTCTCATTCGCAATCCAAATCGTCATTCGTCACCAACCTCTCGAACTAAAATATTCTTTGCCTGAACATTTTTGATCGTGTCGAATTCTGTTCATTAAAAAAAAAAAGAAAAGTTTTGAAAGAAATAAATTAAGAAAATCGCAAGACAAGTCAGTGTTCCCAGATTGGTGGTTTTTCCAACCAAAATGGTTGGAAATCATCTGTTTGGTGGGATAAATAGTGGGAAAAAAATCATGGTCGGATTTATGGTGGGAAAAAGTTTTAAGTGCTGTTATTTTAGAAGAAAAAATATTTATGTCTTTTAACGTTTTATTCTCAAATCATGCAATTTAATTCGACATACCCATACCCATTAGCCTTCATTGCATTATACTCCTTTGCACTTCATTCGTACAAGAGCAAATACTCGCCGTACAATGTAAATGTATACCTACTCATTCATATAGTATTGTGTATGTGTAGGTATGCAAATAATGTAAATGTGAGCGAATACGAAGTCACGCTCACTCTCAAGTCTCAACATTGTAAATTGCACACACTGACACTCTACCAAGGAAAATCTTACAACATATTAACAAAAAGAGACACACATTTGTGTTCATTTTACCTAATCGTCATCCCCATCATTTTTTAACACAAAAAATCATACTTCTCCTATACGAGATACGACGCGTCGTAAAACAAAAACCTACCCAAAGATTATGTATCTAGTGTGACTACAAATATGCCTAATATTAAGGCATCCCATCCACATGAAAATATTGTTGCATTTTTTGGCTAAACGGATTGTTCTCACATTATCAATAAGTGCCAATAATTTTTCAGTTTCATGACGTGTGCAGATATCCTTAGCTTCGGCGACACTGGATAGCGGTACTTTATTGTTTTAAGGTATGTTAGTTATTCATGTATCCTTTTCTTCCATTTGCCACTATTCATTATTTCATCAAAGATTTCTGTTTTGTAGCGCGCAGCTGGTTGGATGATTTGAACTCATTATTGAAAGTGAAGTGATACTGATTACTGACTAGTGACTAGTTTATTTGGACTTTGGATTTGGAAATTGACCCTTTTTTTATTGTGAATGCGAATCGAATTGATGTGCTCGTGTTTATTTATTTTAACAAGTTAATCAAAAAACACGTTTATTTATTTATTACAAATAGTTTTTCCTCGGATTTACCGTTTTACGTTTGCAAGTTATTTAAGTTAACTTCAATTCATTTCAGTACTGAAATTAGGATTATTTATCGTGATTTTGGTGGTTTGTTTTTATTACCAAGCTAACAAAAAGTGTAAATACTGAAGCCAGTCCTAAAGAATGAAATAACTAAAAGTTCCTATCTCTAAGGAAATGCTAGTTTTTCTCAGAATTTTTTTAATTTGCCTCATTGTTAGACAAGTTTGCTTCTTCAAGTCTGTAATTAAAATTTTTGTTGCTTTTTATCAGCTCGATTTTTGGTGAACGATCCACGTATTTTAATCAAAAATGACCCAAAGATACCGCAAAGCCTGGGAAACTGAGGCTCAATTTTCATGTAAGATTTAAAAACTACTTATTTATGCATAATATGTACATTGAAAAACATTTTAAATTTTTGTAGTGTGGGTTTCTCCAGTTCCTGGTGAAGACACTAAAGTGCTTTGCAAGTTATGCAAATGTACAATAAAGGCCCATAAGGCTGATTTGGTTGCTCACGGCAAGACAAAAAAACATTTAGATGCATTTAAGTTCCTTAACCTGGCTTCCACTTCAAAAAAAATAACACAATTCATGCCTACGCAAATAACTGAAAAAAGAAAACTAGCTGAGCTAAAATTAGCTGCATTTATATGCGAACATTGCTCCATAAAAACAGCTGACCATCTGGGTTGCTTATTAAAAAATATTGACAGTTCGTCTGAAGTTATAAACCAGATTCACAGAACAAAATGCACTGCCCTTATCAAGAATGTTCTAGCATGTTGCTTCCAAAATGAATTAATTGTCGATATTGGTGATTCATTTTATTCAATGATAATTGATGAAAGTACATCGGTTGACACCAAGAAAATGATGTGTATAATGGTAAAATATTTCAGTACACAGAAAAAAATAGTTGTGACAACTTTTTACAAGTTAATTGAAGTTGAAGCAGGTGATGCCAAGACTCTTGCCGACGTATTCAAAAAACAACTTTGTGCTGATGGGCTCAATATTAAAAAAACTCATTGGAATTGGTGTGGACGGGGCGAATGTGATCGTAGGGGCTCACAATTCTTTTTCAACTATTTTAAAGGAAAGTGTCCCAGAACTGGTCAAAGTCAAGTGCATTTGTCATTCCTTGCACCTTGCCGCAGAACATGCTTGCAAAGTTCTACCAAGACATTTAGAGTTTTTGGTTAAAGAGTGCCACAACTGGTTTTCCAACAGCACCAAGAGGCAAATAGAGTATGCAAAAATTTATAACTTAATAACTGAAAATCAGCCACTTAAAATTCCAAAACAATCCGAAACGCGCTGGTTGTCAAGATACGAGGCAATCACCAGAGTTTTAGATCAGTGGGATGAACTCAAATTACACTTTTTGATAGCTGGTGACAATGAAAGATGCTATGCAGCCACTCACCTACACCAATTATTGAGTGATGTTACAAACAAGCTGTATTTGCTTTTTCTGGCCAATGTCCTAAGATCCGTCACGAATGTTAACAAAATATTTCAATCAGCTAATGCCGACCCATTAAAAATGATTGTTGATTTGAATGGATTATTGTATTTGATTTTAAATATAATGATTCCACCGGCTAGATTGCAAACCGTGCCAAAAAAGGATTTGCACAAATTTGCGTTTCGAGACTTAGTTATGCGATCCGATTGCATTAACTTCGGACATTACTTTATGCAAGCCAGCGATAAGGTAAACAGGGCAGAGCTGTTAGTATGCAAGGAAAGGTGCAGAGAATTTCTTATTGTCCTTTGCGAACAGCTACAAGCAAGAATTCCGGATAATATTGACCTCCTTGAAAATATGAGTATTTTTTCACCGGAAATAGCAACCTCACAGGTAAAACCAGATATTTCTGCATTCGCATTAAGGTTTCCAAACATTTGCGAAAACGTGGATGCTGTTGTGAGTGAGTGGAGCGTAATTCACAGATCCGATTGGCCTGACCTTGACATTGCAGAACAGTTTTGGGCTGCAGTTTCAAGCAAGAAAACTGCAATTGGAGAAAAAAAATATGGCAACATTTCCACTCTCGCGCTGGCACTTTTGTGCCTTCCGATCTCAAACGCTTCAGTGGAAAGGGCGTTTTCGATAGTAAACATAGTCAAAAACAAACTAAGGAATCGTCTCAAAATCGGAACAGCCGACGCAGTTTTGAGGGTTCGGTATAGCTTGGGCACCGAAGGCTGTGTCAATTTCGAGCCTTCAAAAGCTATGCTGGCGAAATTCAATTCCGAAAATATTTACGAAATAAAACGTTCGGAAATGGATAATACTAATGAAGATGAAGAAAGTGAAACAACTTTAGAATCTGTTTCACATGAGTTTAATATTAATTAAATGTCAAATATTACTTAATTTTACCTTAACATCAACTTTTTTTTCGAAATGCCGAAATACATATACAAATGCTTTGATTTATTTGTAAATAAAGGGTATTTAAAGTAAGAGAACGACATGGTGGTTTTTTTATTTTGTCTAGTACAAATATAGTGGTTTTTTTTTGTTGAATTGGTGGGATTTTCGAAATCTCATCTGGCATCACTGAGACAAGTTTCCTTTTTTATTTCAATGTGCGTGGATGTAATTCCGTCTATCGCTTCAACGCAAAAGTATAGAAAAAAAACCCAACCCCCAAAACCATTCGAATGAAAGATCAAAATCGAAGAAAAAACAGATCACTAAACACGACGACACACAGTCCAGCCATCAGAAAGGGTTTTCGATTTTCCCAGAAGGATAAAAAAAGCCAATACACACGGAAAAAAGCAAAAAAGTGTATTGCTACGTGGAAAAAGAATCCACACCCGAACATTTGGTCCATTCGAGCGCAGATTATTGCGTCCATTCTGTCTCAGTGCGCTATTTTGTGCAAATTAATAACGGCACGTGCGCACGCTTGGCACCGTCCTACAATAACGGCACGTCCGCACATTTGGCACCGTCCCTTAATAACGGCACATTCTGGCACCGTCCCATAATAACGGCATCATTATTCAACAATCCCAAAAGCTAAGTCCCCAAAGAAAATTACATCTGAAGCCATTATCATCGAAGTCCTCAGCAGTTCCAGCGTCAACATCATCATTGCAGCCATCGTTAAATTTGTATTGTACAGGTATTTATCCAATTTTTTCCAATTTGCTAAAATTTGATATATATATACGTGAAGTAGTTAAATGGTAAAATTGGTACGTTATACCACGCGTTAAAATATAAAGCGGTAAAATTTGGAAGGGTTTATATCCTACGGTACAAATAAAATCGCCTTACATTTGTACGGTTAATTTTCGGCGTTATAACGGTGTTGAGCAATTTTCATTTTCATCTTTAATTGGACGCGTTTTTTGTTTTTTCATTTTACTGTGAGTTTGGAGGAACTTATTTTGGCATGTGACACGTTGGTCGATTTTCATGCAACATTTAAAGAAAAACCCGGTAAAGGGCTTTCGCAATCGATGATTGAAGCATTTCGGATTGAGCTTCAAGAATTATGGTTAGATGTTAAAAAGGCTTAAAGGCAATTTATCCTCTGATAGAATGGAATTTGTGCCAACAACGCCAACCCAACTATTTTAATAGAAATCAGGAATATGGTTGTCGTCAAGTGTTCGAAGAATCCGGTTGTGTCCACAATCACATCAAGAAGGAAGCAGAAGTGAAAAACCAAACAAAAATTCCAAATATACTGAAGAAGCTCACTACCTCCGAATTATTGAAGGATAACAAAGTATCAAAGGGAATAACGATGGTAATGTACTGTGTACAACATTTTTCGCCATTCACTATAATGGATTCTTTGCCGGGTTTATTGTTTGCTCTCTCGTCTATTGAAATAAAGTGCAGTGCAAGGAAGTCAACTGAATTGTTAAAATTAATTTCAACATAGGTACAGTAAGAAAACAATTGCAAAAAAATGTAAAAGCAAATATTTTTCTTTAATTATTGACGAGAGCACAGACATTAGTTCCAAAAAATGTTTGGTTCTCATTGCACGTCACCAGGAACATGGTTCGGTTAAAGACGCTTTTTTTGGTTTTCTGGAATTGGAAGAGTCAACAGCTCTTTCTATTTCAACAGCGATCAAGTTATATTTAAATGATTTACAAATACCCTTTGAAAATTTAATTGGGTTAGGGTCATTTTCTCAATATGTGCTCGAAGGCAGCTTCAAAGCAAATTCCTTTCGAAATAGAAAAAATGATAAAAACAATTTTCAATTTACTCCAAATAAACTGAAGAAAAAGAAGATAAACAACTCCAAATAGAAAAGGATTCTGAATCACCAAGAATATGATAACAAAAATTTGTAAATTGTTTTTATATTTTTATATTTCATGTGAAAAATTAGAAGAAAGAATATCAATATACCTAGGAGGCTCCTCTATACAAAGAGCAAGGTACTTATTGTATTCCTAAAAAGAAGCAACTTAATTGGTGGTGGAGTCATTCGTACCTTAGTAGGTTACTGGCAAAAAACGAACGCCTATAATTAAAAAGGAACAATACGAACCTTCCGATCCGAGGTGACCACTCTCAAAGTAGAGAATCGCTCAGCGGATATCCTTCGATAACCTTATGTTGTCGGAGATATATATAAAAAAAAGCAGTGCTGAACTCCCACTGAAGAGACAGTAGCTCAATAAAATCAACCTTTTTTACTATAAAGACATAAATGTATTTCTGATCTCCGAGTGAAGAGACGGAAAGAAAAAAAAGATACTTAACTGATTTATCACTGAAAAGACAGTAGTTAAATACGATTTATTTCCTTATCGCAAAAATAAAAAAAAAAGTACTTCTGATCTCCCACTGAAGAGACACTTGAAGTTCGATTGTAGTGCGATTAAGAAGCCGAAAAAGGATTTTTTTTTGTGAACGAATTATATCGTGTTTTCGGATTATTCATTGTTCCAGAGGAAACCGAGATTCAAGTCTGATAACGTTAAGAGATTCAAGTCTGATAACGTTAAGCACGATTTAACAATTAGAAAGGGGTGTAAATTCTGCCATCGACGACGAACGTCCATCCAAAGCAAAGGTAGCTGTGGGCCTGAGACAGTTTGGCAGAAGAAGAAAATCGAGCCATTAGCCCGTGAGTCTCCGGGTGCCAAGTAAGGTGCCGGCGGGGCAAGCCGCAAAACACACATACATATCGTTTTTTTGGTCCAAACGCAAATAATTTGAGAAACCATATCATTTCGAAATCCGAGCCGATTTTGGCCGAAGATCGTTAATTTCGCACGACGTGTCGTACAGTGTGCTGCTTAGCACGAAAACCGAAGCCGCATAAGAAAAAAGTTCTTCAAGCTCAATTCTTCAAGCAAGAACTTCCTGAACTCAAGAAAGAAGCTCAGAATCCCCTTCAAAAGCGCACCAAGAACCTCAGTCAAGAGCGCGGGGTTGAGCGAAGCGAAGCACAAGAGCGTTCGAAAAATATCAAAAGATGAATTAAATAATAATAACACCAAACGTTGCAACGCTTATGTGATTTTTTCTTCTAAAATTTTTCCAGTTGCAAAAGGACTTCCAGTGTAAAG
Organism: Sphaerophoria taeniata; assembly: GCA_943590905.1. Classification (NCBI taxonomy): domain Eukaryota; kingdom Metazoa; phylum Arthropoda; class Insecta; order Diptera; family Syrphidae; genus Sphaerophoria; species Sphaerophoria taeniata. Next base: position 271,744,334 of record OX016540.1, read on the forward strand.
AGGGCCTATGTACTGTGGGTCTACCTCACCTACTAAGCTATGGGGCCGTCCGAGAGTTTCTTTATTTCATTTTTAGTAATATATATTTTCTTAATTGATTTGGGGCCGCAGAATTTTTGCACATCCCTCGACAATATTTTGCCAAATAATGTCGATTGGGTTGTAGTGCTGTCCTTAGACTTCTTTACGAGTAAACTATTCCCTTTTGAAATATACGCCAAAATTTTGTTTGGTCCTATAATTATGTCGTCGTTGAAATTAACTACATCTTCCGTAAAATTGTCAAAGATTTTTAATTCAATAACTTTTAGTCCACTTTCGGGTGGTTTCAGAAGTTCTGTTATCATTTGTTCATTGGTTTGTATCTTATTATCTTTAGGTGTATTTTTATCTTTATTATTGGCTCTTCCTTCAGCCTTGTTTTTACTTCAAACTTGGAACAGCTAGGCTTCCTAGCCATCATCCATATTCGGCTTGGGGAAGCCATCCAATATCCCCCATAGCTTAGTAGGTTAGGTAGACCCACAGTACATATGCCCTCTTTACATGGCGATCTTGCCAGGCTCTAGTTCAGCAGTTGGCTGAAATTCTTCAATTCGTTCTTAAATTCGAAATTCGGTGCCACGTTTGGACGTACCAATGCCATATCAAAAGGGAATTGTCCCTATAATCCCGGATAACCAACAATTGAGGCACCCGTATACGTGCCCACACCAAAAACCGCTGGAGCTAAGCCTCTAACTATCGAGGAGTATCTGAAAAGGAAAAAACCGATACAACAACAGCAAGTACCATCACAAACAATTAAAAGGAAACGTGCTGGAAGAAAGGTTAAACTAAGGCAAGAGATCGGCAACCTTTACAGATTAGCAAGTCTAAGCAGTGGGAGTACAAAGAAAAATTGTTTGCAATAAGCAAAAAATTTACAAAAAGAAAATAACTTAAAAAAAATTATAATGGGAGGAAGAACCTCCAAAGAAGGGGTCGTTGTAACCAATAATAACAATAATAATAATGTGTTAACTTCAAATCTTGTAATCATGGACATTGTCATCATAATTTTGATAATCTTTATAGTTTATTTAGCCACAAAAATTTTAAAATTGTATGTCATAATGGACTAATGAACACGTTCCCAAATACGAAAGGGAAGCTGTATCAAATAGCCAAGAAGTGATCAGTCAATGACAAGTGCATCCAAAACTTGTTGGCCCTTGAAAATAGTAAATAAAATCACCTTCATTTTATTAATTAAGTAGCTTTATATAGGTTCTGAGGACACCAGCAACCTCGCTGCTTTCCTCCTCATTCCTTCGCTGCTATCTGTGAGCACCTTAAGACTGAAGGGCAGCTCAAAGAAAGTGTGGAGGCCTTCGAAATCTGAGGTGTGGGAGGTCTTTATAACACATATCACCACGAATGCTGGCATCAGGGAGGCAATACAAAGTAGGAAAAAAAAAACTGGAAGGTTATAACCTCACCCTCAAACCGTATATTTTGGCAACATCGTATAATAAACAACATTAAATCCTATTTTGTAATAGTAAATGAAAATAAATACATACTTCCTTCAATAGTGGAAGCAGTGGATACTTGCTTAAAATTTATATTTACGCTCAATGCTAAGTATCCAGAAGAGAGTTTATGTACCTGGATATTAATTCAAAAAGGCTTTTATAAAATTAAAATCCGATTTGATTCAACATCCACTTCCACTTTAACTCTCCTCTCGGAACTCGGCTTGACGGAGAACTAGTTATTTTCTCACTTTCCGTTCCTGTCATATATAATGACACTTTTTATCCTTGAATTGATATTAAGTCCTTTTTGTCATAGCGAATGACACTTTTTATCGTTCAATAGTAGTATTAAGATTCAAAGCAAAACATAGACAATCTAAAATGTCTGCTAGAGCATCATGTAACCGAATGAACATTACTCTTACCAGTTTCAGCTAAATGAAATGTTACTTTCCGTAGGTTGTTAAAATAACCATCTAGATGTGTTATAAACAAAAACTAATTGGTAATTCTAACCGAGAAAATAGTTTAATTCAACAGAGTAAATGGGTTTCTCCAACAAAGTAAGTATGATAATTTAACCGAGTAGATGGGCTAATCTAACTACACAAATGGGTTAATTAAATCCCACAAGGTAGTTGAAGTAGCCAACTAGATGGGTTATATACAAAAAATTAGATGGTTACTTAGTCAAAAGTTTACTTCAACAGAGTAAATACACTACAACAAAGTAAGTATGTTAATTTAACCGATTAGATGGACTACTCGAACTGAGCAAATGGGTTAATTCAATCTTTATTTTAATATTTCTAACCGAATAGATTAGTTAACTCAACCAGAGGATATGTTAATTTAACCGTGTTGATTAGCTATCGCGTTTTAGTTCGAAATATTGTAACCGAGACAGTGGGTTACGGCAACTAATTAAGTGTGTACATAATAATCGAGTAAATGTTTTATTTTAATATATTTAATATGTTCCTTTTACTAACTTACTAGGCTGTTGGTTACTGACAACATTTAGAACAATTTAACCGAGAAATAGGTTGATTAAATTTTAGTACACCTTAACCGGATCTGTGGGTAGAATTTACCAATTATTTTTAACAGAGTTGTACCGGTTCAATTTGGCCCAAGCAGGTTGCAGGTTCCATGTTAGCAGTACCCCGGGGTTAAATTTACACGAAACTTTAATTTTACCCATTTTTTTCTGCGTGCATACAGCCAGAGAAACAATTCAATTGCTGCATCAGTCATTTCCTGGTCGTGTTATATCGGGTTTTGGAGACCAGAATTGGCCGCCTAGATCGTGCGATATAACACCACTGGACTTTTTACTTTGGGGTTTTTTAAAGTCGAAGGTTTATGCGAATAAGCCGACGACGACTCAAGCCTTAAAAGAGGAAATTGGACGCTGCATTAATGAAATACCGCAGCATTTATGTAAAACGGTCATTGAAAATTTCATTAAAAGATCGCGTATGTGCCAGCAAAACCGCGGCGGCCATCTGGCCGATGTGTTGTTGCATACATAACCTCATCCTGTATACTTTACGATTTAATAAAGAATTCACGATTTTTATTTTAAAATATCTGCGTTTTATTTAAAATTTAAATCTTGCGTTCTTGTTGGGACACCGTTTGGATATACTCTGTTCAAAACATACAATTTTTATATTCACATCTCAGGAATCTTGACGCATGACAAATAAAAAGGGTGATGCAAGCATATCGGGGAGCATAAAATTGAATTATGCACTAAATGCTCAAAATATTTTTCTTTAGATGATAAGTTAGTTTAAGAACAGTCTGGTTTCGACCATGGACAAATAAAGTTCATTTTAAAAGTATCTTTATAACTCGTTATAACTCGTTATATTTTATTCTGTTAGTCGAACAGTTGGGCCAGCCCCTCAGTGTTTGGAGTTTTTTAGGAGAATCCTTAATTGGCACCCGAGCTCCCTTTTTACCTTGGAATTATCCGGCTTTAGTACGCTTCATTCCATGGGAACATAAGTAGGAATGGGGACGGTTGAGAGAAAATGTGTCTCGGCTAAATGTATGACGAAATGAGTGTGTTGGGGGTGTGTCTTTGCTAAAGTTTTGGCTGGGGTTGTGTCTGGGGGTAAATGTGATTTGGTTTGGTTTGTGTATGTGGTGAATTAAATTTATTTGAATTTGAATTGTGTAACGGTTTTTTTGGAGTCTTTGCTAAAGTTTTGGGTGGTTTTGGTTTGGTTTGTGTATGTGGTGAATTAATTTTTGGAGGGCTTTAGTATTGAGTGAGTAAGAATGTAACTGATAAGAATGTTTATTTTTATTTTGTTTTGAAAATAGTATTGAGTGAGTAAGAATATAGATTATGTAATGTATTATGAATTTCACCTGATTATTAGTTCAACTTTACCTGTTGCATTGTTATAACGAATAAAAAAGAGATGTTTTGGTGTGAGAGATTGAAACATGATGAAACATTTTGTATATGTGAAGCGGCATGGGAAGAGATAAGATTCGTCGACATATCATTTCATGCAGAAACTTTTAAGCTTGGGGCAACACCTGAACATAGAGTGGAATGTACAATCATTAAGAAACGGAGAGACTATACCTTCGATTTTATTTTTAAATTTTCATTTTCATACACCATACACATAGTTTTTTTTTTTTGGTTCAAACACGAATTTCGAGAAAACGCCTCCATTTTGAAGCCCGAGCCAATCTTGGCCGAAGAGTTGTATTTTGGCACGACCGACGGTCGAATAGAGTGCTGCTAAGCCCAAAAACGCAGCCGCTCAAGAAGTAGTTCTTCAAGCAAACTTTCAAGAAAGAAGCTCAGAATCAGAGCTGTCTTTTTGTTTACATTTTCATTCAACAAGCGAAATCGTCGTCCATTTTGTATTTTTCTTTATGTAATACATAACGTAAATTTTCATTTTTTTTGTCTTATTTTTGAGAACCACAAAGAGTGTGGAAAGTTATTTGGCCGAAGAAATGTTAAGAGTGGGGGAATTCTTTCCAAAACCTCGCTCGGGGAACGCAAGATTTTGCCCCTAGTAAAAACCAACTTATAGAGCTCTATCAGTAGGCAGGTTACGAAGGGTTTTCGACTTGTTTGGTGGGTGAGAATTGATACACCTAATTAAGTGATTGCGAGATTTTTTTTGGGGAGGGTTTGGTCTGCAACCGGCAGATTTTCCAGGTTTTTTGTTTGGTCTTTTGATACTTTTTTTTCATATTTTCGATTATTGTTTAATATAACCTTTTTTTTTTACATTGATTTCTTAAATTTTTCTTTTTGTTTCATTGTATAAGTATACTTAAATATCAAAATTTCTTCTTTAATAAACTTGTCTTTTAATGTATTATCGATCAACTTTCGCTATTCATATTATGAATTCACGCATCAATAAGTGAGCTGTTTTAATGACTTTTGTGTCGAAACCAAGTCGAATTCTTTTGATTGATTTTGGGTTGAGCAATAGCTCAATGGAAGCTTGAAGAGTCATTCTAGGGGTGATTAAAGGTAAGCTAGGGGAAGTGGCGATATTGGATTTTCAGGTGTGATGATGACCGTGTAAAGGAACTCTTATCAAGGGAAATTTGGACTTCCATCGGCCTGCCGGATTCCACGGAGGGGTGGGAATATAAGGCCAAGCTGCACCAACATCAGCAGCCTCCGAGGTATGGTGACGACAAATGGTGGTGGTTTCGTATCGTTTATTTCCGGCATGTTTTATGTTTTTGAGGTAAGAGGAGATCCAGCTGCGGTGGCAAGATCCCCCCCCCACCGTGTTCCGACGAGCAGAGCCGAGCCCCGCGAGCATGCCACGACCGCAGCAGTGGATTCAAAGTGTTGTGTTGGTTGTCCTGCGCTTCTTTTCTGTCCTATCTTTTCTTCTTATTCTTTTGTACTTCTTTCGTCTTTCATTTTCCTTTGCTGTCATTCTTCATGTCAATCATTCTTTTCTTCTCTAATTTCGACTTCTTTCCTCTTCGTTAAATTTGTATTGTACAGGTATTTATCCAATTTTTTCCCATTTGCTAAAATTTGATATATATATATATACGTGAAGTAGTTAAACGGTAAAATTGGTACGTTATACCACGCGTTAAAATATAAAGCGGTAAAATTTGGAAGGGTTTATATCCTACGGTACAAATAAAATCGCCTTACATTTGTACGGTTAATTTTCGGCGTTATAACGGTGTTGAGCAATTTTCATTTTCATCTTAAATTGGACGCGTTTTTTGTTTTTTTCATTTTACTATGAGTTTGGAGGAACTTATTTTGGCATGTGACACGTTGGTCGATTTTCATGCAACATTTAAAGAAAAACCCGTAAAGGGCTTTCGCAATCGATGATTGAAGCATTTCGGATTGAGCTTCAAGAATTATGGTTAGATGTTAAAAAGGCTTATAGCCAATTTATCCTCTGATAGAATGGAATTTGTGCCAACAACGCCAACCCAACTATTTTAATAGAAATTAGGAATATGGTTGTCGTCAAGTGTTCGGAGAATCCGGTTGTGTCCACAATCACATCAAGAAGGAAGCAGAAGTGAAAAACCAAACAAAAATTCCAAATATACTGAAGAAGCTCACCACCTCCGAATTATTGAAGGATAACAAAGTATCAAAGGAAATAACGATGGTAATGTACTGTGTACAACATTTTTCGCCGTTCACTATAATGGATTCTTTGCCGGGTTTATTGTTTGCTCTCTCGTCTATTGAAATAAAGTGCAGTGCAAGGAAGTCAAGTGAATTGTTAAAATTAATTTCAACATACAGTAAGAAAACAATAGCAAAAAACTTTAAAAGCAAATATTTTTCTTTAATTATTATTGACGAGAGCACAGACATTAGTTCCAAAAAATGTTTGGTTCTCATTCACGTTACCAGGAACATGGTTTGATCAAAGACGGAGGGATCCTTCAATGGAGTTAAAACTCATTTAAAGTCATTGAACCCAAATATGTTTTACTTAGGTTGCACTTGTCATTCCCTCAATCTGTCTTCGAGCACAGCTTCAAAGCAAATTCCTTTCGAAATAGAAAAAATGATAAAAACAATTTTCAAGTAACTCTAAATAAATTGAAGAAAAAGGAGATAGACAACTCCAAATAGAAAAGGATTCTGAAGCACCAAGAATATGATAACAAAAATTTTGTAAGAAAATTGTTTTTATATTTCATGTGAAAAATTATAAGAAAGAATATCGATATACCTAGGAGGCTTCTCTATACAAAGAGCAAGCTACTTGTTGTATTCCTAAAAAGAAGCAACTTAATTGGTGGTGGAGTCATTCGCACCTAAGTAGGTTACTGGCAAAAACGAACGCCTATAATTAAAAAGGAACAATACGAACCTTCCGATCCGAGGTGACCACTCTCAAAATAGAGAATCGCTCAGCGGGTATCCTCCGATAACCTTATGTTGTCGGAGATATATATATATATAAAAAGGCAGTGCTGAACTCCCACTGAAGAGACAGTAGCTCAATAAAATCAACCTTTTTTACTATAAAGACATAAATGTATTTCTGATCTCCGACTGAAGAGACGGAAAGAAAAAAAAGATACTTAACTGATTTATCACTGAAAAGACAGTAGTTAAATACGATTTATTTCCTTATCGCAAAAATAAAAAAAAAAGTACTTCTGATCTCCCACTGAAAAGACACTTGAAGTTCGATTGTAGTGCGATTAAGAAGCCGAAAAAGGATTTTTTTTTTTTGTGAACGAATTATATCGTGTTAAGTGTGGCGATTATTCATTGTTCCAAAGGAAACCGAGATTCAAGTCTGATAACGTTAAGCACGATTTAACAATTAGAAAGGGGTGTAAATTCTGCCATCGACGACGAACGTCCATCCAAAGCAAAGGTAGCTGTGGGCCTGAGACAGTTTGGCAGAAGAAGAAAATCGAGCCATTAGCCCGTGAGTCTCCGGGTGCCAAGTAAGGTGCCGGCGGGGCAAGCCGCAAAACACACATACATATCGTTTTTTTGGTCCAAACGCAAATAATTTGAGAAACCATATCATTTCGAAATCCGAGCCGATTTTGGCCGAAGATCGTTAATTTCGCACGACGTGTCGTACAGTGTGCTGCTTAGCACGAAAACCGAAGCCGCATAAGAAAAAAGTTCTTCAAGCTCAATTCTTCAAGCAAGAACTTCCTGAACTCAAGAAAGAAGCTCAGAATCCCCTTCAAAAGCGCACCAAGAACCTCAGTCAAGAGCGCGGGGTTGAGCGAAGCGAAGCACAAGAGCGTTCGAAAAATATCAAAAGATGAATTAAATAATAATAACACCAAACGTTGCAACGCTTATGTGATTTTTTCTTCTAAAATTTTTCCAGTTGCAAAAGGACTTCCAGTGTAAAGAGGGCCTATGTACTGTGGGTCTACCTCACCTACTAAGCTATGGGGCCGTCCGAGAGTTTCTTTATTTCATTTTTAGTAATATATATTTTCTTAATTGATTTGGGGCCGCAGAATTTTTGCACATCCCTCGACAATATTTTGCCAAATAATGTCGATTGGGTTGTAGTGCTGTCCTTAGACTTCTTTACGAGTAAACTATTCCCTTTTGAAATATACGCCAAAATTTTGTTTGGTCCTATAATTATGTCGTCGTTGAAATTAACTACATCTTCCGTAAAATTGTCAAAGATTTTTAATTCAATAACTTTTAGTCCACTTTCGGGTGGTTTCAGAAGTTCTGTTATCATTTGTTCATTGGTTTGTATCTTATTATCTTTAGGTGTATTTTTATCTTTATTATTGGCTCTTCCTTCAGCCTTGTTTTTACTTCAAACTTGGAACAGCTAGGCTTCCTAGCCATCATCCATATTCGGCTTGGGGAAGCCATCCAATATCCCCCATAGCTTAGTAGGTTAGGTAGACCCACAGTACATATGCCCTCTTTACATGGCGATCTTGCCAGGCTCTAGTTCAGCAGTTGGCTGAAATTCTTCAATTCGTTCTTAAATTCGAAATTCGGTGCCACGTTTGGACGTACCAATGCCATATCAAAAGGGAATTGTCCCTATAATCCCGGATAACCAACAATTGAGGCACCCGTATACGTGCCCACACCAAAAACCGCTGGAGCTAAGCCTCTAACTATCGAGGAGTATCTGAAAAGGAAAAAACCGATACAACAACAGCAAGTACCATCACAAACAATTAAAAGGAAACGTGCTGGAAGAAAGGTTAAACTAAGGCAAGAGATCGGCAACCTTTACAGATTAGCAAGTCTAAGCAGTGGGAGTACAAAGAAAAATTGTTTGCAATAAGCAAAAAATTTACAAAAAGAAAATAACTTAAAAAAAATTATAATGGGAGGAAGAACCTCCAAAGAAGGGGTCGTTGTAACCAATAATAACAATAATAATAATGTGTTAACTTCAAATCTTGTAATCATGGACATTGTCATCATAATTTTGATAATCTTTATAGTTTATTTAGCCACAAAAATTTTAAAATTGTATGTCATAATGGACTAATGAACACGTTCCCAAATACGAAAGGGAAGCTGTATCAAATAGCCAAGAAGTGATCAGTCAATGACAAGTGCATCCAAAACTTGTTGGCCCTTGAAAATAGTAAATAAAATCACCTTCATTTTATTAATTAAGTAGCTTTATATAGGTTCTGAGGACACCAGCAACCTCGCTGCTTTCCTCCTCATTCCTTCGCTGCTATCTGTGAGCACCTTAAGACTGAAGGGCAGCTCAAAGAAAGTGTGGAGGCCTTCGAAATCTGAGGTGTGGGAGGTCTTTATAACACATATCACCACGAATGCTGGCATCAGGGAGGCAATACAAAGTAGGAAAAAAAAAACTGGAAGGTTATAACCTCACCCTCAAACCGTATATTTTGGCAACATCGTATAATAAACAACATTAAATCCTATTTTGTAATAGTAAATGAAAATAAATACATACTTCCTTCAATAGTGGAAGCAGTGGATACTTGCTTAAAATTTATATTTACGCTCAATGCTAAGTATCCAGAAGAGAGTTTATGTACCTGGATATTAATTCAAAAAGGCTTTTATAAAATTAAAATCCGATTTGATTCAACATCCACTTCCACTTTAACTCTCCTCTCGGAACTCGGCTTGACGGAGAACTAGTTATTTTCTCACTTTCCGTTCCTGTCATATATAATGACACTTTTTATCCTTGAATTGATATTAAGTCCTTTTTGTCATAGCGAATGACACTTTTTATCGTTCAATAGTAGTATTAAGATTCAAAGCAAAACATAGACAATCTAAAATGTCTGCTAGAGCATCATGTAACCGAATGAACATTACTCTTACCAGTTTCAGCTAAATGAAATGTTACTTTCCGTAGGTTGTTAAAATAACCATCTAGATGTGTTATAAACAAAAACTAATTGGTAATTCTAACCGAGAAAATAGTTTAATTCAACAGAGTAAATGGGTTTCTCCAACAAAGTAAGTATGATAATTTAACCGAGTAGATGGGCTAATCTAACTACACAAATGGGTTAATTAAATCCCACAAGGTAGTTGAAGTAGCCAACTAGATGGGTTATATACAAAAAATTAGATGGTTACTTAGTCAAAAGTTTACTTCAACAGAGTAAATACACTACAACAAAGTAAGTATGTTAATTTAACCGATTAGATGGACTACTCGAACTGAGCAAATGGGTTAATTCAATCTTTATTTTAATATTTCTAACCGAATAGATTAGTTAACTCAACCAGAGGATATGTTAATTTAACCGTGTTGATTAGCTATCGCGTTTTAGTTCGAAATATTGTAACCGAGACAGTGGGTTACGGCAACTAATTAAGTGTGTACATAATAATCGAGTAAATGTTTTATTTTAATATATTTAATATGTTCCTTTTACTAACTTACTAGGCTGTTGGTTACTGACAACATTTAGAACAATTTAACCGAGAAATAGGTTGATTAAATTTTAGTACACCTTAACCGGATCTGTGGGTAGAATTTACCAATTATTTTTAACAGAGTTGTACCGGTTCAATTTGGCCCAAGCAGGTTGCAGGTTCCATGTTAGCAGTACCCCGGGGTTAAATTTACACGAAACTTTAATTTTACCCATTTTTTTCTGCGTGCATACAGCCAGAGAAACAATTCAATTGCTGCATCAGTCATTTCCTGGTCGTGTTATATCGGGTTTTGGAGACCAGAATTGGCCGCCTAGATCGTGCGATATAACACCACTGGACTTTTTACTTTGGGGTTTTTTAAAGTCGAAGGTTTATGCGAATAAGCCGACGACGACTCAAGCCTTAAAAGAGGAAATTGGACGCTGCATTAATGAAATACCGCAGCATTTATGTAAAACGGTCATTGAAAATTTCATTAAAAGATCGCGTATGTGCCAGCAAAACCGCGGCGGCCATCTGGCCGATGTGTTGTTGCATACATAACCTCATCCTGTATACTTTACGATTTAATAAAGAATTCACGATTTTTATTTTAAAATATCTGCGTTTTATTTAAAATTTAAATCTTGCGTTCTTGTTGGGACACCGTTTGGATATACTCTGTTCAAAACATACAATTTTTATATTCACATCTCAGGAATCTTGACGCATGACAAATAAAAAGGGTGATGCAAGCATATCGGGGAGCATAAAATTGAATTATGCACTAAATGCTCAAAATATTTTTCTTTAGATGATAAGTTAGTTTAAGAACAGTCTGGTTTCGACCATGGACAAATAAAGTTCATTTTAAAAGTATCTTTATAACTCGTTATAACTCGTTATATTTTATTCTGTTAGTCGAACAGTTGGGCCAGCCCCTCAGTGTTTGGAGTTTTTTAGGAGAATCCTTAATTGGCACCCGAGCTCCCTTTTTACCTTGGAATTATCCGGCTTTAGTACGCTTCATTCCATGGGAACATAAGTAGGAATGGGGACGGTTGAGAGAAAATGTGTCTCGGCTAAATGTATGACGAAATGAGTGTGTTGGGGGTGTGTCTTTGCTAAAGTTTTGGCTGGGGTTGTGTCTGGGGGTAAATGTGATTTGGTTTGGTTTGTGTATGTGGTGAATTAAATTTATTTGAATTTGAATTGTGTAACGGTTTTTTTGGAGTCTTTGCTAAAGTTTTGGGTGGTTTTGGTTTGGTTTGTGTATGTGGTGAATTAATTTTTGGAGGGCTTTAGTATTGAGTGAGTAAGAATGTAACTGATAAGAATGTTTATTTTTATTTTGTTTTGAAAATAGTATTGAGTGAGTAAGAATATAGATTATGTAATGTATTATGAATTTCACCTGATTATTAGTTCAACTTTACCTGTTGCATTGTTATAACGAATAAAAAAGAGATGTTTTGGTGTGAGAGATTGAAACATGATGAAACATTTTGTATATGTGAAGCGGCATGGGAAGAGATAAGATTCGTCGACATATCATTTCATGCAGAAACTTTTAAGCTTGGGGCAACACCTGAACATAGAGTGGAATGTACAATCATTAAGAAACGGAGAGACTATACCTTCGATTTTATTTTTAAATTTTCATTTTCATACACCATACACATAGTTTTTTTTTTTTGGTTCAAACACGAATTTCGAGAAAACGCCTCCATTTTGAAGCCCGAGCCAATCTTGGCCGAAGAGTTGTATTTTGGCACGACCGACGGTCGAATAGAGTGCTGCTAAGCCCAAAAACGCAGCCGCTCAAGAAGTAGTTCTTCAAGCAAACTTTCAAGAAAGAAGCTCAGAATCAGAGCTGTCTTTTTGTTTACATTTTCATTCAACAAGCGAAATCGTCGTCCATTTTGTATTTTTCTTTATGTAATACATAACGTAAATTTTCATTTTTTTTGTCTTATTTTTGAGAACCACAAAGAGTGTGGAAAGTTATTTGGCCGAAGAAATGTTAAGAGTGGGGGAATTCTTTCCAAAACCTCGCTCGGGGAACGCAAGATTTTGCCCCTAGTAAAAACCAACTTATAGAGCTCTATCAGTAGGCAGGTTACGAAGGGTTTTCGACTTGTTTGGTGGGTGAGAATTGATACACCTAATTAAGTGATTGCGAGATTTTTTTTGGGGAGGGTTTGGTCTGCAACCGGCAGATTTTCCAGGTTTTTTGTTTGGTCTTTTGATACTTTTTTTTCATATTTTCGATTATTGTTTAATATAACCTTTTTTTTTACATTGATTTCTTAAATTTTTCTTTTTGTTTCATTGTATAAGTATACTTAAATATCAAAATTTCTTCTTTAATAAACTTGTCTTTTAATGTATTATCGATCAACTTTCGCTATTCATATTATGAATTCACGCATCAATAAGTGAGCTGTTTTAATGACTTTTGTGTCGAAACCAAGTCGAATTCTTTTGATTGATTTTGGGTTGAGCAATAGCTCAATGGAAGCTTGAAGAGTCATTCTAGGGGTGATTAAAGGTAAGCTAGGGGAAGTGGCGATATTGGATTTTCAGGTGTGATGATGACCGTGTAAAGGAACTCTTATCAAGGGAAATTTGGACTTCCATCGGCCTGCCGGATTCCACGGAGGGGTGGGAATATAAGGCCAAGCTGCACCAACATCAGCAGCCTCCGAGGTATGGTGACGACAAATGGTGGTGGTTTCGTATCGTTTATTTCCGGCATGTTTTATGTTTTTGAGGTAAGAGGAGATCCAGCTGCGGTGGCAAGATCCCCCCCCCCCCACCGTGTTCCGACGAGCAGAGCCGAGCCCCGCGAGCATGCCACGACCGCAGCAGTGGATTCAAAGTGTTGTGTTGGTTGTCCTGCGCTTCTTTTCTGTCCTATCTTTTCTTCTTATTCTTTTGTACTTCTTTCGTCTTTCATTTTCCTTTGCTGTCATTCTTCATGTCAATCATTCTTTTCTTCTCTAATTTCGACTTCTTTCCTCTTCGTCTTCATCCTGGTGGTAGCAGATCTGTCAACTTTGACATTTCCTTCTATCGGTTTAACTTTTCCTTTTCAGCGACGGACATCCAGCTTCGAGTATTCTCCATCATCTTCTCACACTTTCTCTCTTATTTCAAATGGCAATTCCAACATTTACAACATGTTCGTTTAAGAGTAAAAGGTGGAGAAATCACCATATTTGGATCAATTTATTCTAATTCGAGTGTTATCAGTCGAAACGAAAGAGAATATCCGGCTCTTTGTCCTTTTAATGACGCAGAACTAGTAAGAAGAAAACGAAAAAAAAACCGACGACAACATAATGACTATCATCACGATCGTAATAAAGAATTATTATCAAAACAGGATGGAACAAGTTATAGCAAGTAAACACATGGCGACCACATGGGTCAACAAGTGCATGATGATACATGACACCAACCCCGAAAGAAGATCAGGATTGTCATAAACTCCTTGATTTACGACCCAAGCCAACAATAAAGATAAGATCCAAAAATAGATAAGAGATAATTTACTACCGACGACGCCGCTGGCAATCACCGTCATCCGAACCTCCGAGGAGAACGAGATGACCAACAAGACGGAGTTCGATTCCTACCGCAGTGCGTACCGCATATGATTACACTTGTTAGTCTTAAGAATATTTTTTTTTTAATAAAGTAATTTTTTTACATAATCTTGTGTAAAAGTTTTAATTGGCGCCCGAGCAGGGACCCGTTTAGTTAAATTAATTTTTCTATTAAAAATATAAAGTGATTCAGTGGGTGAAAAACCAATCAGTCGACAAAGAACATTTAACGAAGGCATCCAAGAAGGAGAATAGAAACAAGTACCCTTCAGCCACGGGAACTAGAGCAACCAGACTTAAAATCTGAACAACGGGGGAACGACTCCAAGACTTAAGGCGTAAAGCACCATAAGCAAACCCGGGACATCGATTCCCATAGATCGAAAAAGTAAGCTCTGACGCTGAAAATTCAACCCAACGACGGAGAGTAAGGAAGTTAAAGCAATTTATATAATTATATATATTATAACAAATTTTAAAAAAGTCACTAGAACTAGCTATATTTTACCTTTTGCTTTTCAATTCGATTTATTTAAATTCAAATTTATGCTATTAACTATTTGATTAAGAAACGTTATTAGAAACGAAAAATTAAGGTGGTTGGAGAAAGATAGAAAGTTTAAATATAAATTAATTAAATAATAAATATTTAAGTCGGAAAAATTCTCTAAAAAAGAATTTTTTTTTTAAAATAATCTTAAACAAAAAAAAAATCTAAAATCTAAAAAGTGATTACCCCAGAAGTAAAGTTCCAACTCCAACGTTGTTTAAAATAAAAAACAAAAAAGTTACATAGACATTTTATTCTGTTAACAAATTATATAGAAATTTTATTCTATTAACATATATATTAGAGAGACATCACGCGGCAGGTCCGGGGTGTTGTCAAAAGTTTGGGAGGCCAGTGAGGGCTGCCACTAACCTCGCCTTCTTTAATTGAACTCTTTTATTTATCGCTGCCTTGTGGCAGCCCTTCTCGGCAGATTTTATCGCCTCTTTTATATCCTGGATTTTTTTTGGGAAGTCCCAAATAATACTCTCGAACTCAGAAGTCAAACTTAGAAGTCAAACTATAAAATTCTTATAAAAAAGTGAATTCTAAACACCAAAACTTTGCCCTTTTATATGTTTTTGTTTTTTGAATTTACTCTAATATTATCATTGTAAACAATTAATTTAGTTTTTTGATAGTTTTTTGATATCGAAACTAAAGACTACTTATTTTCTTAACCACTTGTCAAATTGATAACAGTTTTTGTGGTTTTAGTATTTTAGTTAATTTCATACAAAATATACTAATCACCTCTTTTTTACGCCCCTCAAAAATAAATTCAATTTAACACAAAATTTCATACAATACTTATCACCTCCTTTTTACGCCTCAAAATAAATTCTAAACTTTTACTTTCATTTTCATTTAAAGATATGTACATAGTTTTTTAATGTTGTTGTGATACCTACGTTTTTATTGTTCTCAATATCCACACCGTTGAGTTCATAGGTAATGTATTTCCTCGAAAAGAAAGGCTACAGCGTAATTAGTTAATTTTGCTAAAGAGGAAACGGTTCCATCTGTTTTAGTTAGACTTCCCTCTAGATAAAGGTAGCTTTCACTAGGCAAAATGCCTGTTGTTGTATAGGAATACGTATTTCATTACTCGGATTAAATGACTGAAGGAATGGTGAAAGCCATTGTCTAGCTTATCCAAATTGAGCTTAAAAAACGTTTTCCTATCGTTAAATCGAAAAGGATAACTACAAAATTCGGCCCACAAATTTTACTCGAACTTGAGGAATGTTGTGTGTTCCTTCCTAAACGTTGGAACTCGCAACTAACTGATGACGATGTCAATGAGCTACCGAAATGTAGCTTCGAAGTGGTCGAGCCGATGGGAATAAATTCATTCCACATAGACTTCCACACGAAGGACGAAAACCTACAATAGCCACAAAAACTCAACAACAACAACAAAATGTAAAAATACCTGTTTCAAAGTCAGCCTTATTTTTTGATAGCGAGAATAACCTTTTAAACTCGCAAAAGTTTTTCAATTTTTAAAATAAAAAAAAGCTCAAAAATGTTATTTAGAATAAAAAATAAAAAAATAATTATTCAAGCAAAAATAAAACAAATTTTTTTCTTTGATTGATTGATTTTTCTACAGCGTTTTACTGTTCTGAATGACCAAGAAACCAAAGTTAAGAGATTCAATTTGAGAGGGCGCAAAATTGATTTCTCTCTCAAACCAGTGCCCAATAATGAAGACCGACGTCATGGATTCGAAGTGGTGTTGAGGATATCCTCACACTAGCTGTAAGCGGTCTTGACCCTCATGATAAGGTGGGGTTGACATTTGGAGGTAAGAATTTTTCCAACCTTCGCGGTAATGGATGGATTAATTTTAAAAATTGTTCCTAACTGCGCTTCTCGGATGTATGGGAAATGATGAACAAAATTTTTCAAAGCAACTCCGAAGGAATAAGTACTGATGATTTAACTTTATCAATTACATCCGTACACATGCCGACTGGAGAAGGCAATACAAGAAAATCTTCCGAAATGTACAACACCTTCGTCGAAAAATGCATTACGCGAAGAGGTATAATAACCATTAAAAATAAAGATAATTTATGTCTACCAAGAGCATTGATTGTTGCCAAGGCATCTGCAGACAAAGAAGTAGCTTTTGAAAAAGTAAGAAGAGACGATGGAAAAGTGCAAAGTAAACGAGCAATAAAACTTTTGGAAGAAGCTCAAGTAACCAAACCAACATCAGGTTGTGGTATAGAAGAATTAAAATTGTTTCAAAATCATTTGAAAGACTATAAAATTACTGTCTATGAATACGGAACCAAGGGTAAAAAAATTCTGTATGAAGGACTTCCAAATGAGAAAAAGATAAATCTGTTGTATTCCAATAATCATTACAATGTAATTACCTCCCTTACTGCTGCATTTTGTTGTTCATATTACTGCGAAAACTGTCATGTTCCGCACAATGAAAAAAAGAAACAACATAAATGCAACAAATTGTGCTCTCAATACCAACACTCCCCAATATGTCCAGAGACACAGAAACAAATCACATGTTCAGACTGCAATCGTATATTTAAAGGAACCAATTGTTATGACAACCATAAAATATCCGGTTCAAAAGGTAAAAATTCCATTTGTGACAAAATAAAAAGATTTTAACTTTGCTTAAGATGCTACGGTGGTGAACGAGATCACATTTGCGAAGAGTTCTTCTGCAAGCATTGTAAAAACAATGTATCAAAAGGATATTTATG
Organism: Sphaerophoria taeniata; assembly: GCA_943590905.1. Taxonomy (NCBI): domain Eukaryota; kingdom Metazoa; phylum Arthropoda; class Insecta; order Diptera; family Syrphidae; genus Sphaerophoria; species Sphaerophoria taeniata. Next base: position 271,761,631 of record OX016540.1, read on the forward strand.
TTATATTCTCCCCAACACCAAAGAGCCTAATCTTAAAAACATATTATATATATTTTATGACCTAGAGTGTCGTCAAGAAAAAATAATTGAATGTGAACATGATACGATAAAGCAGCATGAACCGAATTTGTGCGTTTATCAACACAAATGTAATCAGTGCATAGATCATGAAGATAGCCATTTTTGTGAAATTTGTAAATTCTCTATGAACATAATAAAGGGAGAAATGATAATATCACAATTTTTACATCATGTACTTGAAATACGAAAAGTATTTAAGAAAGTAATAGTGATTGCTCATAATGGACAAGCCTATGACCATCATAGAAAATATTCTGAAAATTATTCAAAAATACTCCCCATGAAATTTTTGAAACGACAGCACTGGTTATTTCTTCGTTCTTCTACAAATACATCCACGATCTACCATTTGCATATTTTATATGGATTTTCATTTTAGTTTTGTCTTGTCTGCTGCGATCCGCTAATCTAATCATCGTGCTTCGTGCGTCTACATTCGCATTCCTCATTTTGAAAATTAAAAGTGGTCTGGTTGCTTTTTGCATAAATTTTTTATTGAAATGAAATAAATTAAGAAATATAAAAGGTAAGAAATAAGAAGTAAGAATTATAATATGATTAAGAATGTAATCGCCTGTGCCTCAGGTCAGAAGACCTTGACGGTATATTGCTGAGAAACAAAAATTGAAGTGGCCTTGTTATTTGTTAGGATTGTGCTGGCGAGTGTTTTCGTATGGACAAGTGCGATATTGTCGCTGCACATCCAAAAAAAAAAACATTTTTTTAAGAAAAAATATTAAAAATCAACAGCTTTGTCCACAATTCCGTATAATACTGTATCGTACACAAGCGTACGAGTTTAAAGAAGAAAAGCATCAGTCAAGAAAACGCCATTATTGATATATGTTATTCATGAATTGTCCATGTATAGCGCCTTATAATATTTATGTTACGCATACACATAAGAAAGAATACATGTAACACATACGCATAAGGAAGAATATAATATTGTTGCGCAATTGTATAATTAAGAAGTTAGTATATTCCAATCAGTCCATCGGGACAGACACATCATTTAGAGCAAAAATAAAGTTGGGTTTTTTCACCGAGAGGTTTTTCCCAAAATAAATTTCAGTGTGTTTCATTTTATAAAAAAAGGGAACGTATAGACCAAGTCTATACATTTTGGTCCATATCGAGGCCGGGTTTGAGCCAGCGACCTGTGAACCATCCGCTAAAATTTAAATTTGTCTAATTGTGCGCGAGTGAATATACACGCAGATATATGTACGAGTGACATAGATAAAAAATTATCTACGCAGCGCGAGTTCTCAAATCAAATCAAAGTAATCGCAAAAAATCGGGCATAATTTAAAATCTCAGTGCAAAGTGAGTCGCAAGAAAAATATTCAATTCCAACCCAAAACGCGCAGGCTATTCCGTTATCTCTCACATTCCATAAGTGCAAGAAAATCAATTCAATTCTAACCCAAAACGCGCAGACCAACCCGTTATCCCTCACATTCCATGCATGGTATGTAACAAAAACTCAAGCCTTTATATCAGAGCAGATATATATATACGACGACGTTCGAACACCGCAAATATTTACTTTGAAATTGTTCCGCAAGCCAAACTAATAGCAGCTGCGCATATTTGCCTTAAAATCTTCAACGCGCATATGTACTGCGCATGTTCTTTCCTGCATTATAACAAAAAAGGGGAAAACCACAAGCAACAGCAAACCTGTGTTAGTAGGTACACAAAAAAGGGAGGGTAAGAAATTTATGAGTACATTTTCAAGTCTTCATTATAGTGTGAAGCGTGATAGTAGCAAGTTGATTTTTCAGTAAAGACAATAATTTCAAAATAACAGAAACAAACATTCAAGTGAAGTGAAAAACAAATTGAATAAATTGTAAGTACATAATGTACATGATACAATATTATGTGAGTGCCAAAATGCAAAATAAAGAAGCGCAAAATAATAATAATTTTATCCCAGCGCAGGTAGATTTTTTTTCCTTTGTGTTGTTAACAGTGTGTGTGAATATTTTTCCCTTTCGTTTTTTGGGAATATTCTATTCATCATCGCCTTAGGTAGGATTATGTCTATATTTTGAAGAAAACACAATTAACCCCTGAACTAATTATGCGAGGAACAAAAATATTGGCAATGCATTTTAGAAACGTCAAATTCATCGATTCAATTAATTACTTTCCTATGGCCTTATCAAAGCTCCCCAAAGCCTTTGACTTAGCTCCAGTTCATAAAAAGGCTACTTTCCGTATTTATTTAATACCAAGGAAAATGAACATTACATTGGAAAATTGCCATCATTGGAGTTTTATTGCCCAGACTCTATGAGAACAGAAGAGCGTGATAACTTCATGAATTTATTTATTTATTCAATTTCGTTAAATACTAACGTGACATGCTTATAAATGTAGGATCCACTACATCTCTAGGAGTAAGCATAAAGATAAGTAGTGTAAGATAATAATATTAAGTTGCAATTTAATTAATTTGATACATTTCAGACTGTCATCGTCGTCACCCAGCCAGTACCAGTGCTAGTGCAAACGGACGCCCACGTATGTGAGGAATTTGAAACACAAAGCGATACGATAAGTGCCAGTGCAAGGGGACGCCCACGTATGTGAAGAATTTAATAAACAAAGCGATACGATACCAGCTCGCGCCAGTGCCAGTGCACTGACAAGAAGGCAACGACCAGCGATCATGACCTATTTTGATTCCAAGTTAAATAGCCATGATCACCATGCAAGGGGACGCCCACGTATGTGAAGAATTTAATAAACAAAGCGATACGATACCAGCTCGCGCCAGTGCCAGTGCACTGACAAGAAGGCAACGACCAGCGATCATGACCTATTTTGATTCCAAGTTGAATAGCCATGATCACCATGCAAATTCGATAAAAAAGAATCATGCAACGAGGCATAAAAATAATATTGATAATCGGAGCTATCGTAACGGCGGGAGGTCTGTGGAGTTGGGCTACGAAAGTGTGGGCATGGTACTGTCTCATACAAAGGTTTCCGTTGTGGGATCTACTATAAGGAAAGGCAGTTGAAGAACTACCACCGCATCGAAAAGACTCGAGCTTCTGGCAGCAACGACGGCGACCGCGACGGTCTGCAAAGTTTTCTTTCGCTAAGTTTAAAGTTTATTTTGTTCTTACCAGTTGTTTTGAATATTGCTTTTTGTCATTAAATAAAAATATCATTGTAATTCGACTATTAAAAGATACATACGTGTTTATCATAATCACTACATAAATACATAAGTACTTAAATACTAAATTAAATCTAAATTTAATTTAAACTGTTATAAAACAATGTTTTGAATTTAAGGCTTTTTAAATTGTCATTTGGTGAGTCAATAAGAAAATGAAATTTATTGTATAAGTCAATTAGTTGATTAAGAGGGCTATGTGCACCATAGTTCGATCTATGATCAGGATATCTGCCTAGGATTTGGTTACGATATGTAGATGATATATTCGCTATAGTGAAAAAATCAGAAATATCAAACATACTTGAACTTCTCAATTCTCAGTACGAGACCATTTATTTTACCGTCGAAGAAGAAGAAGATAACAAGTTGCCTTTTTTGGATCTTTTGGTTCAAAATAAAAATGGAATTTTGAGTTTCGCTGTTTACCATAAACCCACGAGTACTAAACGCTGTATACCGAGTACTTCGTATTGCCCGATCCAACACAAGAATGCCGCTTTTCACTCATATATTCATCGTTTATGCAAATTGCCACTCTCAGTTACAGACTATAAAAAAGAGTATGAATTATTAAGGAGATCGCATTTTTGAATGGTTACAACAAAAAAAAACGATAGACGATCTCATCATAACACACATGAGAAAAATCAAAAATTCTAATATATGCTCTATATGCCCAAAATAAGCGCATTGATCAAAAAGATGAACCAAAAAGGGTTCGTTTTTCATACAACCCAGTTGTAACAAATAAATTAAAATGTACTTTTAATCGAAACAACCTGAGAATGTTTTTTTCAAATAACAATAAATTGAAGAACATCCTAGGCACAACAAAAGATAAAACGGATAATTTGAAGAAGTCGGGAATATATTCAGTTCAATGTGGTGATTGCGAACAAGTGTACTATTGTCAAACGAAACGAAATATAGAAACTCGATTTAAAGAACATTCCACATACATAAAAACAAATAATTGTAGACCTTCAGCCCTAGCCGATCATGTCCTAACCAACGACCATTTCAACATAAATAAAGATAACTTAAAATTAATACGTCAAGTTAACGATGCAAGACGTTTAGATGCATATGAGAGTTACTTTATTCAAAAAGACGAGAAATGCATGAACGCCGATAATGGAAATATAAGTTCATGTCTTTTTGGATTAGTTTAAAAATAACTGTTACACTTTGCAGATAAGTGCACTTTCTTTGAATAATGCATGAATATTTTTCGCGTTTTGTGTTTTGTGTTTGGTTTTACTGTTTTCGCACAAATTGATCTTGTGCATTTTTTGTTTATCGTCGCGCCGCTTACCTGTCGTGAAATCTTCGTGTTTGTTCGTACTGTGTGGGTACAACAAAAAACAATCGGACTTTGGATCAATGATGCTGCAAATTGTGGGAGACACTTGTTATCATCAGTCGTGTTCGCCGATGATGATAGACAAGTTCTATTGAAACGCGTTCGAGAGGTAATTAACCGAAGTAAAGATAATTTTATTTTGATTAATAATAACAGTGCAATCATTAAGGAAATTTAATATAATATACTATTGATTAAGATTGCACACAGTTTACTCTGAAACAATTCAAACAGTTTAGGTATCACAGATAGTTTGGCAATAGGTCGGTAGTTCATAATTTCATTTCTAGGATCTTTCTTGTGTACTGGAGTAATAAATGAGCTTTTCCAGATAGATGGAAAAGTTGAATTTCTCAAAGACATGTTAAAGAGAACACATAACGGATATGATAATTAATGAACACATTTTTTTAGGATAGAGGATGGTACACCATCAGGGCCTGGACTAAAGCTTTCGTCTAAATTCAATATGTTATATGAAACGGTATGTTCACTTATATTAAAATTAATGTCATTTAAATGTGGATAGTTCAATACTGAAGAAGAAGAATAAGAAAAATGTTAAGTACAAGGCTCATCAAACGCTTCTTTAAAATGGCTTGCAAACATGTTTGCGATAACTTTAGGTTCATGGCTAGATGACGATAAATAAGACATAGAGTTAGGATACTGTATCCAACCGATATGCACTTGTATAGGTATTTATGTAAAATGTCTAAATGTATTAGTAAAATATGGAGCTTCACTCCGATATGCTCTCTTTCTAATAAGTTAGTTGCTCGTACAGAACCAAACGATTAAGACGTGCACATCGGTCGAGTGTCAAGATTTGTTCTAGAATTATACAATAAAAAGTTAGTGTACAGAATGGAACTGATTTCCTAGAGTTGTACAGTAAATAGTGATTACATAAAAATATACATTGTAAATTTAACTTCAGAGACAAAGTGTACAGAGTAAATTCAATTCAATAATCGTAACAGAACAGAATTATAAGTACAGACTGTAAAGAAGAGTTTTATAAGTGAAGAATAAAATATGTTCCATAGTCGGTTTTTTCCAATATTGGTTTTCCGACTTTAAACCGTGTGTTTCATTTAATAATCCTTTGAATTACAGTCCAAAATATACATTGGTCCACGTCGAGCTCGGTTAAAGTAACTTGCGAAAAACCGAGAAGTAACGGTCCTATACAAACCATATATCACGTACAGACGCGCGTCGGGAATTACACAACAAAAATACAAAGTACATAACAAACGAGAGAAGAGAACCACACACACATACATGTGTCGGTGTAGTTCACGCGGCGGCAGCCGGTTCTCAATCTCGCATTCGCATTCATTCCGTTTTTGAAGACGAGCGCAATAGCAACGAAAGTTCCGAATTCAAAAATAAAAACAATAAAAAAAAAAAATAAAGAAAGAAGAAACAAAAACAAAAAGTGTAAAGTGAACAGGTGACAAAATAGAAAAACAAATTGTACAGATACGAAGTGGGTACAGACAAATTGAATTAAACAGAAATTAATAAAAGTGCAAAAATCAAGTACAGTGTACAGAAATTAAAGTGCAAAAAAAAAAACAAAGAGAAAGAGTACAGAACAAAGACAAAGGTATGTTTTTTTTGCTTTTCCCCTTTGTATCATTAGAACAGTATTCGTATACCTATCAAATAAAAATAAAAATTGCATGCAAACATCTCTCAGTTGGTGTGGTTCTATTTGCAAAAACTCGCAGTGCGCGGTGCTGCTCTCATAATGCTGTCGCTGTGCTACAAAAGCAACAAAACAAGTAATAACTCATGTGGAAAAATGTGTACGTGACTAAAAGCAAAAGACAGCACATCTGCTTGAGAAGCCCCAAATGCATTTACATGTATTAAGAGCGAACCGCTGCCAGCTAAAAGAGAGGTTATACTTACTGTTTGTGTACAGAATATACCGTATAGAAGAGTACAGATGCTATCGTTTGAGATTGAACATAGCAATGTAAGAAAACGTATAGACTCGCAATTGAGCGGCGCAATATATAGGAATGTATTGTGTACAGATGCTACTGTTCGAAAATGAACATAGCAATAATAGAGAGGTACAGTCAAGCATGCTTATAGCAAGTACAGGCAAGCACGCTTATCATATTCATGGTAATATGAATGTACAGATAAGCATACTTTTTATATTCTTAGTAATATACGTACAGGCAATTACGCTCAAAATATACAGATACCCACAAGTTTTTTTCTTAGAGTTGACAAAATTCCAGAAATTTTCTGGATTAGATTTAAGATTACATTCAATTTTATCAATGTATTCTTCATATAAAGAGTTTGAATAGTCATTAAAAAATTGCTTAAGAATAAGGAACGTTCTATAGTCATCATCAGTTCTAGTCCTATTATATTGTATCCAAGCTTTGTTTCTTTTATTTTTCAAGTTTTTGAGATGAGAATCGAACCATGGTGGAACATGCGAGATCTTACGAGGTTTTTTGAATGGAATACTTTTACTGAAACAGTCAAAGAGTGTTTTGTTGAAGGCATTACACATGTTATCAACAATTAAGTTTAAAAATAATTGGTTCCAGTCAATGGTACATAATAAATTAAATAAATTAACATAATGAAATGGTATTCCGAGCATAAAAATGATAACTTTGATATGCAACATGAAATTGTAGAATACTGCAAGAGCGATGTTAAAATATTAACAGGAGCTTGTCGAAAATTTAGAAAATTATTTTTAAATCAAAGTAATGTTGAACCATTTTTAGAAGCCATAACTATTGCCTCAGCATGTAATCTTGTATTCAGACGGAACTTTCTGCAACCGAACACTATTGGTTTGATACCTAAGTTTGGATACAGATGTGTAGATAACCAATCTATTGAAGCAATTCAGTGGATGATTTTGGAAGAAAAAAAGAGAAATATTAATATCAAACATGCATATAAAGGCAGAGAAGAATGGGGTAAAAGTAGATGGATTTTGTAAAGAAACAAATCCAATTTTCGAGTTTCATTGTCATCCTCTTTGTTTGAAACACCAACGCGATGAACCTTTACATGAGAATGAAACAGATACGTTAAATCTAAGATATGAGAGAACAGTAGCTATGACTGAGCGTTTGAAAAAGTTTAATTACGAAGTAATCGAAATGTGGTCTTGTGAATTTCAACATCTTCTTAAGAAATTGAATAAAGAAGAATTAAACTTTGTTAATACACATCAATTAATAGAAAACGCCCCGCTAAATCCGCGTGATGCTTTTTATGGTGGATGAACTGGGAACTCTTTTAACTACTACAAATTTAAGAAAGGTGAAAAAATTAATTACATAGGAAAACACTGGAAAATTTCCAATTGGTCATCCTAAAGTTTATGTATATGGTGAAGAAAATTGTTCAGCAGCGAAACTCGAAAATTTAAACGGCATTATAAAATGTAAAATTCTTTCTCCTGAGCATCTTCTTCATCCAGTATTACCAATAAAACAAAATCATAAGTTGATGTTTTCCTTATGCAGATGCTGTAGCGAAGAAAAAAATATTTGGGGCAAATTTGTACTCATTCCAATGAACAAAGAGCATTAATGGGAACTTGGGTAATCGATGAAGTTTTGAAAGCAGTCCAAAAGGGGTATGTTATAATCTGCGTTTTTGAAATATGGGAATATGAAGTAATGGAATACAACTTAGAGAAAAAATTTCAAGGTCTTTTCACTGCCATGATGAACAAATTTCTGAAAATCAAACAAGAAGCATCAGGATGGCCAAGTGAATGTTCAACTAAACATGAAAAGGAAAAATATATAAATGATTTTCTAGCCAGGGAAAATATTCAACTGGAATATTCTGAAATTTGCAACAATCCTGGCAAAAGGTGACTGGCTAAGTTGATTTTGAATTCATTTTGGGGAAAATTTGGACAGCGTGAAAATCAAGTTCAAACAATAATTTTAAACGATCCTTCAACATTATTTCACCTACTGACACATCCATCGGCAGAGGTAACACACATTCTGCCAGTAAATGAAGAAAATATTGCTGTCAACTTTGAAATGAAGGAAGAAGCTGCTGACTCCTTATCAACAGTCAATGTTTGTATCGCTGCATTTACAACTGCCCAAGCTCGTCTTAAACTCTACAGTTATCTTGAGCGCCTAGAGGAAAGAGTTCTCTACTATGACACTGATTCTGTTATATATGTAAGCTGTCCTGGACAATATCAACCTCCAACTGGTACATTTATCGGAGATATGACAGATGAACTAGAAAGTTACGGCATTGGAAGCTATATAACAGAGTTCGTAAGTGGAGGCCCTAAGAATTATGCCTATAAGGTATTTAGTACTGATAGCAATAGCGAACAGGTAGTCTGTAAGGTTAAGGGGATTTTTCTAAATTATGAATCATCACTTAAAGTCAACTTTGATTCAATTAAAAATGCAGTATTGAATTCTTCTTCACTAGAAAATGACAACAGTATAATAATAAGGACAAACAACATTCGGAGAACTAAAGGACATGAAGTTATTACCATACCAGAATCTAAAACATACAAGCCCAGAGCAGAAAAACATCGATTTTTGGAAGACCATAGCTCTCTACCATACGGATATAAAAGATGGTTTTCAAATCTTTAAGTAATTCCTTAATCTTGCCATTAGCATTAGCATTATATATAAAAAAAAAATTGAAAAAAATAAAAACATACTTAAAACAAATGCATTATTAGGTTATATGCCCGACTAAGGGAACATTTAGCGGCTTGGAAAAAAGCTGAAGTAAGACTATTATCTTTTTTTTTTTGTATTATTTGTTTAACTACGGAAATAGAAATCAAGGGATTTGTGGTGCATTCGGGAGCAAGCGCCACTACGGAGGAAGGATGTTGCTTCGAATCTATAAGGCAATCATCGCCTTCAAGCTAATGTAGCTCGAAGTCAATACATGTCTCCGACTATGTAAGTAACTCGTTTTTTTTTTAATTGAATAAGATTTAATTAAGCAATATGTACGTACCTATTATAGAAACTTGAAGAAATTTTAAATTGCATAAAGGTAAAACAAATTCAAGAAACATACAAACTAAACAATTCTCTGACTGATTCCACATGGAATCAGCTACATATGTAACTTACTATTAGACAGTAATTTTCAAACTGAAAGCATTTAAAGAGCTTGAGATATCGAAAAAATATCAGACAACATAATTCTATTATTTCGCACGGAAAATAAGGTAAAGGCAATTATAATTCTTTATTTAATAGAATGTGTTACAATTATAGATATTAAATGAAAATTATTACTCCCCAGGGACTTTATTACATCCCACGTCAAGATACGATTCCACCAGGCGGAATATTATATCATCGATATAATAACCTTCTCAGGCTTCAGCGCAAGAAAAATTTATTCCAACAATCATCAAGAAAGAGAAAGTCCTCATATAGCTCTGAGGAGCCCTCCGCAAGTGAGGAATCTGCAGTTTGCACTCTTGAAGGTATTTACATACACACATACTAAGTACCTATGTATGGCAGGTTTAAATTAATGAATTTGTTGTTTTTTTCTTTTTCAGAAACTGAAATTGAAAGTTCAAAAATATTTTTAATATACAATAAAGCCTCGCGCAAACCAGTGCGGCCGCGATGGCGATGGCGATCACCAAACAGATGATGCACATGTAAACCATATGAATGGCACACACCTAGGCGATATGTGGGTTGTGAATACGATCCACTGCTGCGTTCAGCCACGCGATATTTGTGGAACGCTGCATGCACCACTTGCCCGCCATGTCATCTGTCATTCTCATTCGTGATTTCTTTTTGAGTGCATGGAAGCGAAAATCAATTATTATAAAGTGTTTTTAAATAAAAAATGTTCTTCACAGAAGAATTAATAGAAAAAGTGAGGGAACACAATGTTCTCTACGACATGGCTAATATAGATTATAGAAATATAAAAAAAAGATAAAATCTCGGACAGCATCACATCTTCGGTTGGAGAAAGAAATGGTAAGTACCTAATGTAATTTTTGTTTGCTAAAGAAATCTAGGATACAAAAGGTATTTTAGTCAACTGGCGAGCAACATCAGTTGTATATGTACTCCTCTTCAGAATCCGAACTTCAACAGATTGGTTTTCTTTCCATTCCAACTGTGACTTGATATCCTCGCCAAAATATTCCTCGGGAATAAATGTAGATTTTAGAAGTACTATTTGGGATGAATTGCAAGGCGAAAATAGACCGATACAAAACTTGGCCTTGGGCAGATCAGATGAGTTTTTTAAGACCCTGTTTGGCATTTGCCAGCACTCAATCCAACGTTTCAACAATTCCACCTGAAACAAGCAGTGCAGTAGCTAACCCCGCGACAGAAGCTGAAGAACGAAATGAAACAGCAACATTTTCGGACGACAACTTTTCGACTCCGATGCCGAAGCGCAAAAAGAAGGACACACAGTCATCTTCAGCTGTGCAGCAAGTGCTTTCCTTCTTAGAAAAGAAGACTGATCAGCCTGCAGATGAGATTGACGACTTGTTTAAGGGATATGCGAAAACGATGAGGAAATTTAATTATAGAAGACAAGCCCTTCTCAAGTTTGAAATATCTCAGTTGTTTTTAAATGCTGAGATAGCACAGTTAAATGAAGAAGAAAATGAAGGAAATTCATCTGTAGTTGAAGAGGAAGGGCTCCATAAGGAAGGCTTACATAAAATTAGCTTATTAGTTGATTTGAAAGGTCAGGAACTGGATTTATATAATATAAGCTTCTTTTTGCTCCGGATCATGCACGGTTCCTTTGTGAAACGTGAAATGCGAAAGTGTGCATGTTTGGATATGTTTATCAATCTTTCTGATGTAAATGTAGGTAGATGACAAATTTGTTAGGTAGAATAATTAGGTACTACAATAAGGCATGGGAAATGTTTTTCTCTCTCGTGAGCGCTCTCTTCTGCCTAAAACTACCGAATTTGTGAGTTATCGAACAGGATTCGGCAGAAATTGGCTGTTTTTCATGCATATATTTATGAGACAACGCATTGCACGTTGGGTACCTTCAAGCTACTTAAAATATAAATTTATTTACTAATTGCTACTGCAAGACGTTCTGCTGGGCCAATCGGTCTTCTAAAGTGGGTATATTGTTTTGTTATATCCAATTTTATAAGCTCCAACAACTCATCAAAACACTCAGGGGTCATTCTAAAGTACACCCAAAAACGTCTCCTGTCCGCTCGTAGGTCTTCGAAAAGTGTGTGGAATTCTCCTTGAAACTCGCGCCTTAAATTGATACTATGCGACCAGATTCTTCTTGTGCTTCTGAATAATATGCAAAAAACGCTTATGATTTTTTTTTTTTAACTTTTATTAACTTACTGCTGTGGTGCCACTTCTTCATCTATTAAAATAGCTAAAAGTAGTAAGACCTCATCCATTTTTGTAGGAATAATTAAATATTTATTTAATGTTATTATATTTTTCCTTTTTGAAGGTTTGAATATTTTTTTTTATGTAAGTTAAACAAACAGTTATATTTTTGACAGCTTGGCCGTGACTGAAAATATCGCGCTGGTTTGAGCAGATTTTTGCCCTCCCCCTTATCGCGCGGCCTACTAGGTCGCCACCGCCACCGCAGCCGCAGCCGCTTTGGTTTGCGCGAGGCTTAAAGCGGATTGGACAGCGTTTGGCAAAAAGTGGGAAGAACTTTTTTCGTACCGAAAAAAAAACTTACTACGGAAAACCGATCTTAACCTCAAAACAATTTTTGAAGAATGGCCTATTTTAAGACATTCCTTGGGATATACACTGGTGAGTTAAGTATCAATTTTGATTAAAAAAAAATTTAAGGTTGAAAAAAACTAGATGTTTTTTTTTCAAATCATCTCGTTTTAAATTAAGTTTAATATAACATTGAAAATAATTTTTTAAACATTTTAAATATAATAAAGTACAATTGCTTTTCAATAGATAAATAAAGATTTTGCTGAAAGCTTTGGTGAAGAAAAATCTTTGGGATTGTTCCAGAACTGGCCGGAATTTGTTTTGAAATTTAATCGTCTCCTCCCTAACATCAAATGTAAAGACAATTAAAAATTGTTCTTTGAAATTAATGATAATACTTTACCTGGTAAGAAAAACATTACTTTTCATAAATTGGCATTTTATCAAGATTTTTTCTTTTCTTTGATTCACGCGATGTAACGTTGATATAACTCCTTCAATATGTTCTGCAACCAGTAAGCATGATTAAAGTTAAGGGCCAAAAGAAAACTTGGCGCTGAAGCTGTACAGCCTCTCAAGAAAGCTTTGTCATCCATTTACCATCCCCATCAGAAGTAGTTCCAACGATAGAACGAAGATCCAAAAAATATTTGGAAATTGCACTGAGTTGCCAACCATATTTGATGGCAGTAGGAGCTACCCTTGGTGAGCTGACTGAATTTTATGTTAATACTAGATTTTATTATTTATAAATTTGATAGCTTTTTAACAGCTCTAGATTCCTCCTTTAAAATGTATTTTGTATTTAATCTTAAGTACGCCCTTGAATCGGAGTTGGTTTGGAAGTTTATTGAATGTTTTTTTTTTATAAATTTGAAAACAAAGGAAATTCAAAAAAGACCTGTGTAATGAGGGTCTTAGAAATCTTTAAAAACTAATTAAAAACAAAAATATATTTTTTTTTTAAATATATCCTTGCTTTTTGTGTGATAAGGATCACAATAATGCAAATGACCTAATAAATCACCTTAAACATTTACATAGTTTAAATGGAAGAGACCGTTTTGTTTGTGCTCAAGAAAACTGTCCTCAAGGGTTACATCCCAGACGTCATCTAAGCCCTTACCTTTTGCACTCCCCACATTCCCGTTACCTAACGGCACATTCGCATAACAATGCATGCCTAAAACTATTCTCACACCATTTTTGCTTATCGTGCAAAAACCAACGAGGGACATTGCCCTCATTCGCGGGATCAGTAAAAAAAGATCCTCGCGAATTACGCAACAGCAGACAAGCAACAAGTTTTTGAAGTTATCTATGATACGAAGATACAAGGTACTGCCAAAAACCTTGTGGAGAGCAACCCACCAAAGGACTGGGACGACTGCCTAAGCCAACTCAAACAACATTTCCGGGCATCCAAAAATGAATCCACTATCAACAGAGAAATCGGTGCACTTAGGATTAGGATAAGAAGAATTTATGAGTTAGATGAAAAAATAAAACAAATCGTAGAAGATGAAGCGGAACACGCCGTCTTCAGCCAAAATGGCAAAAAAATAATAGAAATTTTTAACGGGATGCTTGTCATGAAAATTAAAGAATTAGTTTCAGGGGCATAAGCTTATGCACTCATAGGAGTACATGATCTGATGGAGATAAGAAGTAAGGTCATTCATAGGACAGGATCAGGACAATCTGAGGTATTTAAGGAAAACACACTACTAACCAAATAATAATAATCAAGGTAACCAGACCGAGCAAACACGAAGTTTGCCAAATAATAATAATAATTATAATACCAGTGTTGAACTACGTTTTTAACTACGTTTCAACTATTAAAACAAAAAAAAAGTATCAAAAAATAATATCAGCATAAATCTAGTCGGCAAAATGACGCCGCCATACATTTGGACCAGTCGTACCGGATTCCACGTGCGGATTGCTCAGCCATCCGAGTATATTTTTGATTTTTTGCAATCAATCCAGCGTTTTTAATATTGGAGGCACCATATCGCCATGATTTGTGAACTGCTTGGCAAAAAATCTTTACGTAATCCTTGGCATCGTGGTCAGCATCAAGACAACCGTCGTTGTGCATTGTGGCACATATTTTTAGTCCAGGTGCTTTATTGCAAATCGTATCTATCGATTTTTTTAAAATTATTTTGATTTTGGTGAGTGTATCGAACTGAACGCTGAATTGAGCTTCAGTTAGATGTTTGAGTATTTCCCTTCTTACAAAAGGGAACTACTCTTTGAGTTTGAGCTTTTCCCTTCCTACAAAAGGGAAATTCTCACTCAATTTACTTCACTTAAGTCGAGACAGAGGTTGTGATAGGGTGTGATAGTTTCAGTGCTTAGAAATAAAGTCGTGAAAGATAGTGTTTTTTTGGTCTATGGCTTTTTCCACTTTAAATTATTGTGTTTTTATTTAATTCTAATTACAGTCCACAGTTGCTCCACTGGCCGTCGATACATTTGGTCATTCGAGCCCGATGGTTATCAGTGCAGTCGGTTTAAAAAAAAAAAATCCCAATATCGGTTCGCGAAAGATTGTGAATAGTGATAGTGATAGTGAAAGAAACAACATGTGAAAGGCCGATTAAGGATTAATGGGAAAGAATGAAGTTTGGTAATTTACACAACTTCAACAAGGTAAGAATTTTATTTAAAAATTCCAAGAGAAAGAGGCAAAATCTGGGTACGATGAATAAGTCACGTACGCCACATCATTTGCACAAGCGGAAAAGAACAAACAAAATCCCTCATATACAATTATATTCAAACGTTCAAAAAAAAAAAAAAAGAGAAACAAGACACAAGCCATTTGACCGACGCCACCAAAACATAAAGTATATACACAGACAGTTGCACACGAGAAAGGAAAAAATTGTACAGATAGGCATGCACGAACAAAAAGCGCACAGAGATAGACACATGCTAACGAGCAAAACTCAAACAGAATAAATAAAACAATAAAAACGAGAAAGAATGTCGACATACAGTTGAAAGCGCACGCAGCTGCCTGCCTTCCAACAACAGCGACAGATAAACGAGAGATACACACTTTAAGTACAGGCACAATGTGTGTGTGATAGAAAAACATGAGCAAGCGGTGGTTGAAATTTTCCGCTCGCTTCATTCTATGTGCATACTTCCTGGTGTCAACATCGATTTAGTCCAAAGTTAAAATTTCTTTTTGCAAGCAAACAAAATATCAAACGTGAGAAGTGATTGAGTTTAATTTGGAAAGTTTATCCAATAGTAAGAACAATAAACATTATACAATAAGTGTATATCTACAAGAGAAAGATAAGAGTGAAAGACAAACAAGAAAAACAAACAAAGTGAAAGGTAAAAAACAAATTTTTCTCCCCTAACAAATAGTACAGTCCACTACCAATTACGTGCCATTCAGTGTTGTTGTTCCAGAAAGGTGAGCAGCGTATATAATGCAATAAAGACATTTTTAAAACGATTAGTAAAATACATCTGAGAAAGATAGTAAAATTTAGCGAGAAAGGAGTGAAAGTGCCAAAATTATGTGAAGAGGTTCCAGTTTGCGTGAAGTGTGAATCAACCTGGAATAATGAAAATGAGCATGTGTGCGTGTATGTGTGAAAGAATGTGTGGTACAGTTTTGTCTGTTGTCGCAGGAAAGAATTTGAATTTTGCGTCGACCGGTCGATAGGAGATAGAGGCAGGGAAAAGGTGTGATAGTTAGAGAATAGAAAACTCAAAGCACACAAGTGCGAGTTATACACATGATCCAAAAAGTCTCCGTACAGAGACTATCGTTTGTGTTTTTGCAAAAAAAAGTAGTTTTGTTTAATAAAAAAAACCAAAATGGCAACACAGATGACTGCACGTTGTCTCCCCTCGCTTGTTTTGCAAATTCCAAGAACTTTTATGTTCGAAGGATACCGTTATAATCATATTCATGAGGCGGTTCCTTGAAATAGAGAAAAAAAAGTCTCCGTACAGTTTTCATTCTCTTGTTGTAGTTGGCCCTGTAAGGTGTGTGATAAGGAATTATTTTGTTTTTTGGTAAGCTGAAGTGTTTTCAATTATGTTTTAGCTAAATATTTTGTTTCGTCACAAGGAAATTAAAATGGAATCGAAAAATAAGCAAATTCCTTTGGCTAACAAACAGATTATCATCGATCTGCGCAATGAGGGGAAATCTTATGCTGAAATTGCAAAAATAATCAAAAGGCCACGTTCTTCCGTGCAGTACGTTGTGGAACAGTTTAAAAAAACAAAAACAATTTTAAACAAACCGAGATCTGGTCGTCCGAAAAAGATAGATCGTCGTACGGAGAAGAGGTTGCTGAGGAGTGTTGCAGAGGATCCGAAGCAAAGTGCACCAGTTACCGCTGGAAAACTTAAAATCAGTGACGGAGTTGATGTATCCCCCCAAACAATTCGCAATCTCTTGAACAAGAATGGATTAAATGGTCGAGTAAGTCGGAAGAAGCCATTCATAAGAAAAGTGAATAAGAAAGCTAGGCTGGACTACGCCATCGAACACTTGGGAAAAGAAACATCGTTTTGGGATCAAGTCATATTTACCGACGAGAGTAAATTCAACATCTTTGGGTCAGATGGTCGTCGTATGGTGTGGAGGAAGCCCAACACTGCTCTTAATCCGAAAAACTTAACCCCTACTGTGAAGCACGGCGGTGGCCATGTAATGGTGTGGGGTTGTATGGCATCTTCTGGTGTTGGAAACCTTGTTTTCATTGAAAATACGATGGATAAGTATGGATATTTAAATATCCTTAAAGAAAATCTTCGTCCAAGCGCTGAAAAACTGGGTCTTGGCAACAATTTTATTTTCCAACAGGACAACGATCCTAAACACACATCGATGCTGGTAAGAGAATGGCTGCTTTACAATGTCCGAACGCAAGTTAAACATCCTGCTCAGTCGCCAGATCTCAACCCAATTGAGCATTTGTGGGATCATTTGGAAAAAAAAATCGTCAGCACACAATTTCCAGTAAAAGTGGGCTCAAAGCCATCTTACTTGAGGAATGGAACAAGATTTCCCCCGATACGACTTCTAAGCTGGTCCATTCCATGAAAAATAGGTTGCAAGAAGTGGTAAAAAACAGAGGAGGTCCTACTAGTTATTAAGTAACGTTATTTGTTGTTTTGAGATAAATATTTCCTTTTTTTAAGAAAATAAGAAAAAATTATTTAAAGTGTACGGAGACTTTTTAGTTCCTTATATTTATTACTGTGCTGTGAATTTGTTTTACTTTTAGTTTTTTTTTTTGAATAAAGTGTTATTTTTTTGTTGAAAAATTGTAAGTTGTTATCATTTCTTTCAATCTTGATGGATTCCAAAAATTTGTGTTCTCTTAAATTAAACAATTTTAAAGTTTATTACAGAATAAACAAAAATTATACTGCTGTACGGAGACTTTTTGGATCATGTGTACCAGAGATTAAAATGAGTCAAGTATTGTTTGTAAGTTTCGGGTATTTACTCAAAAAAAACGAGTTTGAACAAACTGAGTCAACGCACAATCAAGTAATTTCGAGTCTTTTTATTTATGAGTAAAATTATTTACAAATCATCCCTCATTTCAAACGAGTTCAAACGAGTTTTTTGGTTGAAAGTAAGATCGCTTGCAATCACCACTCAATTGTTCATGGCGCTTGTAAGTAAATCGAAAAATATTGTTTGGTTTGTTTGAGATTTGTGTGCTGTGTGGAAATGTAGGTAATCTATGGCAAGGAGGTTTATTTTTATCGTTGATTTGTTTCATTCTCAAATTTTTGTATCGCTGTGTCGAATAAAATAGATAGATACGAATAGAAATAAATAAATCCACATATTTTGATTATTTTGATTTTTTGTGATCGAAACACCATTGTAAAATATAAACAGGACCTTGTGTATGGGTTTCAAATTTTCAATATACATTAGGATTTCATGAGCAAATGAATCCGCGTTGTCAATTGAATTTTCTCCAGCAAAAAAATTAATGATTATGGATTCGTAATATCTTCAAACAAGTTTACTGATTGAAAGTAAAATCGCTTACAATCATCACTCCATTATTCATGGCGCTTGTAAGTAAATCGAAAAATAATGCTTGGTTTCTGTGAGATTTGTGTGCTGAGTGGAATCAATGTAAAAAATTTCGAACAAAATAGAAATAAGGAAATCTACATATTTTGATTAAAAAGAAATGTTTGTAACATATATAATATTCAAAGTTTTATTTCATGATTTCATTTTCTTAGTATTTAAAAATGTACTCATTGAAACAAAAACCCTTTTTTTATAAAAAAAGATGCGTAAAAACCAAAAATTATTACTGAAACTAATTCATTCATAGCTTGACCTCAAAATGTTCATTCATACCTCTTTTTTGTTTTATTACTCTAATTACAAAAAGCCAACATCCCACCCTAGAAAAGGATTACATATTATCCAGAAAGTAGTCGGTACATAGCTTGGTTATAGGAAGGTCAGATATGTTATAAAAAGATTAACAATATTTAAAATATCTTAACAAAACTGCATTCTCTACCAACCGGAAGCAGGTATTCCCACGACATAATCTTCGTCAATCACTATTTTCTATTTAGGTATACAAACCTAACCCACATTGAGGTATAGTATGCATTCATTAATAAATCCTTTCTTTAGTTAATGTGAAAAATTATGTTTCCAGTGCGGATTATTATATTTATGAATGCAAATCCAGCCACCTAACTCATTTATAAATATTTCTATTCGTTAAATTACAACCCATACAAAGCCTGCATCTTTTTTTTTTTGTTCGTAGAGAAAAAAAAAATTGAAACATCCAATCAATTTTACCCGAAAACTCAAACATGTTTGAGTAAGTACAAGCAAGCGAATTGCTTGTGAGTCAATTTGACTTGAAATGATCGAAAACGAAAAATATTTACGAGTTTCCTCTGCTTGCTTGGTTTGACTTACAAGCCTTTTTATTTATGAGTCAAATTATTCATAAATAAGGGTTGCAATCGAACGAGTATGAACAAGCACACAAGAAAAATTTGGATGTGTTCGAACTGTTCAAACATACTCATTTTAATCTCTGATGTGTACATAGCAATGAAGGGAACAGAAAACTCAAGGCACATAAGTACGAGTTGTTCATAGTGTGAAAGAGTGATAGAGTGGCAAACTTAACGCATAGGAGGGCGAGTTTTTAGTCTATATCGAGATAGAGTGACAGATTGGCAAAAACTCAGAGCATTAATTTGCGAGTTATTTGCGGCGGGATAGAGCGATTGGGCAAATCACTCAAAGCATACAATTTGCGAGTTTTTTGCGAGAAAGAGCTTGCAAGCATGAGAAAGGTGAGCCACAACGAACCACAACACTGAACGAAAGGCACGGCAGTCAAATCTACAGCATCGCATCGGCTCTGACTCTCTCGAGATGAGATTGAGTCGGGGCAAAACTTTATTTAGTTATTTGTTAGTTTAGGTAGGTGCTGACTCTCTCAGCAATGGGATTGAGTCGGAACAAAATTTATTCATTCCATATTCAGGATAGGCAAGCTCTGACTCTCTCGAGTGATGAGATCGAGTCGGAGCAAGAAATTCAGCGTCGAACGGTATGACTCAAGCATGATTTATACGAAGGCTGCTCTGGTTAATGAAAGTAAGACATTGTATTCTTGGTGCGAGTCATACCTGATTTCCTTAATCCGGACACGTCTCGGTTATCTTCAGATGAATTCAGGGGGGGAGAATCAAAAGGCATGTTTATTTCAGTCAGATAGGCAATTTTTTTTTCTCTCCAGCCACCTTTATTCCAGCGGCCATTTGTGACGTCTAAAAATAACGCTTTTTTCTTTGTTTTAGAAAAGGCAGAGATAGATTCAGAAAGCGATAGACTAAACTAAGCTGAGGAAGACAAGAGATAGACTGCAAGAACGAGAGAGATTGCGAAGGAGAATATCAACGAACTTGAATATAGATTTCAAGCAGCGTGTTCATCGCTTGCCAACACAATTGATGACACCAGCAGAAGCCAGGCAATGACCTGGCCAACATAATTTTAGTATTAAGTAATAATCAAATTTCAAGATTAATGACTTTGCAATAATTGTCCATTGCCAACAATTGTCAATAAATGTCCGACTTAAATAATTTGTATCAACAAATAAATACACAGAATAAAATACAAAACTCACATGCTGAGCAGTGCAGTTTAATTGTGACATAATTTAGGCACTGTGTAGTGTGTAGCTGTGAAACAGTCATAAGCAATTTATATGATATAGTTTATTTATATTCTCTTCAATTTGTATGACATAGTTTATTCATATTCTTTCTTGTAAGCACTTATTTTGACATAATTTAATTACCTTTTTATTTTGTAATCTTATCATTCACGATCATATTTTGTAAACTAGTTTAAGTATAAAAGAAAAATGTTGTTTGAAGTAAATTCATTTCGTTCAATAACAATCATTATGTTTGTCTATCGAATCCTCTTCACTTTCTATCAAGAACAAGTTCAAGTGCTTGGATCTTGGCTCAACAAGTCTTATTGTACAAGAACAGTAAGACGCAACCTCAAACATCAATCGTTCTACACATTGAACGCCATCAGTACAAAAAACATTTGGTGACCCCGACATTTAAACAACATTCGTCCATTTGATAATACATTTGTCCATAATGGAGAACATTATTGCCGAACAACTCCTGGCTGGAGAACAAATCCAAACACTGGTCCGAAACTTCAAGAAAGACCCGTCATCCAGGAAAACGACCAGAGAATATTTTGCCTCCCGGCTAAATCGACTGGAAGTAATTTGGAAAGGCTTTGAAGCTAACGACAAGGAGATTCGTTCGGTAGAATCCTCAACCGACCATGAATACTTCACCTCAAATTATTTCATCAAAATAAGAGAGGTAACCGAACAGTACATGGAGATATTTAAAAAATCGCTAGCTGAAATAGAGCTCAGCGAAACTGAGGAAGGTCAAAACCATATTGGAGCCTCAGATAAGATCAACAATAAAATGCAATCTTCGACGTCCGAGGTGAACACACTCATGCGCCGTCAGAAGGCATTAATGAACTCGTTAGCCCGTCTCAGCAACGGCAGAGTCAAGGAAGAAGTGCCCACACAATGTTTAGAGGCAATGAACAAACTCTGGGACCAAATTGAAGAATTACATTATTCAATTTGGGAAAAATGTGCAGATCCACTCTCAGAGGGCTATGACATGAACTCATATTCAGAACTCGAAATAACGGTTCTGAAGAATCGAGCGACGCTAAAAGGACTTTCAGATAAGTCAAGAACATCAGACCATCCAGCAGTGCAACTGCCGAAGATGACAATCCCGAAGTTTGACGAGGATTACTTAAAATGGCAGACTTTTTCTGACATTTTTTCTAAAATGATACATAATCAAAATTTACCACCAGTTCAAAAAATGTGGTACTTAAAAACAAACGTTTCTGGGGACGCAGAACGTCTCTTGAGACACCTAGACCTGACAGAATAAAACTATTCGATAGCTTGGAAAACTCTTCAAGATCGTTTCAGCAACAAAAGAGCCCAAGTATTGTCCCTCATCCAAAAAATATTGGGCTTGCCGCAGCAAACCTCAGAAGTCAAGGCCATGAGAGAGTTTCATGACACAGTTCATGAATCATTAGCAGCTTTAAAGGCTCTGAACATTGATACAAATTCATGGGCCCCGCTGCTCATACATCTATTGACGAAAAAATTAGATCGCCAAAGTCATCTACTGTATGAGCAATCGCTGAATAACCCTCGAGAGCTGCAAACAATGGAAGAATTCCTCAAATTCTTGAAAACCCGCTTTGAGGCCTTAGAAGCTGTTGGGGGAAAGGATAGAAATAAGGTCGTATCCAACATTGCGAGCTCCAACATCGACAAGTGTAAGGTGTGTGGAAATAAGGGGCATCCCATCTATTACTGCGAGAGATTCCTGAAGATGTCCCCCGCCATCAGTAAAAAACGATCCACAGGATGGTGGCCTTCACCAAGTCGGACCAGGCCAAGAACTACCCGAGCGAAGGCATCATTGTGAGGATTGAGGCACTGCGAGACTCTTGGAGTTCGTTGAGAGAGGTAGAACGGCTGATGGCGGGCCAGAAAGACCTGGTCAGCATGGCCGAGATAGAAAGGAAAATAGCTGATGCCTAAGAGGATTATTTTGTTGCATCCACCGCGCTGAATCAGCTACGCTCAGAGAAAGATAAGGGAAAGATGGAGAAAGAAGGACCCATTGCCGTCCAGGTGTCGCTGCCATTCTCCCAACACGACATTAAGAACACGTGGGGAGAGTTCGAAGGCAGCTTCACCAAGTGGCAGGGGTTTAGAGATAGATTCATCGCCGCCATTCACGAAAACGACAAGGTGGCTCCAGCGTACAAGTTTGCCTACCTGAAGGGGTCGGTTACCGGTAGAGCCGCACGCGCCCTCGGAGAGTGGCAGCTAACCGAAACCAACTATTGCGAGGCATGGCAGCGGCTCAACGAACTCTACAACCGACAATACGCTACATGCCGAGAGCTGCTGCGCCAATTTTTCAAGCTCCCGGTACTTCAGGGGCAAGTGAAAGGAAGCGACCTCGAGAGAATGTCCAATACCACACATGAGGCCATGCGGCAGCTGAAGGCACAGGGCGTGCCTGTGGACAATTGGGACATGATCGTTGTCCATGTGCTGCATGACAAGTTAGACGCCGAGACTGCATGCAAATGGGAGGAGAATCGCACCTCAGAGCTCCCCACAATCAAGGAAATGTGTGCGTTCCTGGAGAAGCGAGCAACGGCGATAGGCAGTGCCCAAGCCGTCCGCAGAAGAGATAGAGATATACCCAGACCAACAACTTCAGCAGCCGCCCTGATGGAGGTCGGAAGGCCAGTGCGGCCGCAGAGAAGCGACAAAGAACGAACGAACAATCAGAGACAGAATATGTGCAGCGTTTGTGCCTCCGCGTCCCATCCAACCTGGGGATGTCCGGACTTCCTGGGTCTAAGCCCGCTGGGGCGGAGCAGCTTTGTAAGAGAAAGAAAACTATGTCCGAACTGCTTGAAGGTCGGACATCAAGTGAAAGACTGCTTCCAGGGGCCATGCGTCAAGTGCCCTGGTCGTCAATTCCACAACAGCGCACTGTGCCCCCTGGGAGATCTGCGAAAAATAGAAGCCGTATACCGGACGCAGGAGCAATCACGCAGAAGATCCACTTCCAAACGAGTCAACGAGAAGCGCAAAGAAGATTGACTTTCAAAGCGGAGGAGACTAGATGACACCCAAGAGATAAGAAAGAGAAAGAACGCAATAGTAGAGAAAGATAATACGAGAAACATTTTTAGAGATAGATTTGAGGTGAAAAACTTATATGAGATAGACAAGGAAGAAAATGAGACAGATGACACGACAAGTCGTGCCTCTTACAACAATTTTAAAAGAGAGAAGCAAAATAAAAATGTTCAAATTTATTCAGAGTTTTACTGATAGGGCAATGGAACGCTTTATTTTTCTGCCAACAGCACAGGTCATCGCCAGCGCAGGAGGAAGAGACAGTAGCCCGGTAAGGGCACTCATTGACACTGGCGCTCAGCCAAACCTGGTGAGCCATGAGCTTGCAGAAAAACTGCAACTGAGAAAGATTCAATCCTCGAGAAAGATTCTAGGGATCAACGGTAAACCCTTCCACGTTAAGTATTGGGCAACGATCAAGATAAGGCCATGGTTCTCTTCAGAGATTGTAGTCGAGCAAGACTTTCTAATACTGCCCCGAGGAGATTCATTGCAGCCAATGCTGTTAGATGCTGGCCCGGGACACTCCGAGGCAGAAGAGATAGATGGTCTGCAACTTGCAGACCCAGAATTTTGGAGACAACGCCCAGCAGATTTGTTGCTAGTATGCAAGTTTATAGTCGAGATGCTTGGAACCGTTATTGTCCAAAGGCCATCCGGGTTGTTCTCGTTGAACACCATGTTCGGGAAAGTTATACTTGGTCAGCGACAAGATTCTCTATCTGTTAGAGATTAGAGCAACAAGGCACAACATGAGGAGCCTAATGAGCAGGAGCCTACAACACCGACGACACCATAGCAAGAATAAATAGCATTCCAACCACCAGCTGCATTTGCGCGCGAGCACAATAACAATGCGCAGGGCATTTATGATTCCTATTTCTCGGTCCACAAATTGCCAACAACAATTACGTGCAGATCAAACGAGTGCTAGTTCTCGGTCCGGAAAACACAACAACAAATACGCTTGCGGACCAAGAACGATCGACATGAATGGTTAAAACACACCCCTTTTCATAGTGTGTCGATGAGCGGTACTTGCGGACCGAGAACGAGCAACATCAACATCCGACATCGGGTGAGTTAGGACACACCCCTTTTCATACAACGTCGATGAGCGGTACTTGCGACCGAGAGCAGGCAGCAGGGCAGCTGCCAACTGATTGTGCTGATGAAAAACATTATACAATTCATTCCTTTTCGAGCATCAGTGAGATACAGTCCACCTTTTTAGAGCATTTTATTTTGATCAAATAAAATTATATTTTTTGTGCAAAGAAATTAAATCGTTTCCTTTAGTGAGCTTCAACACTATCAGTGAAAGAAGAGCAAGCATACGTTGTTTGCTTAGACAATGATAAAATGCACAAGGCCCTAGAAAGATTATGGCAGTTGGATGAAATAAGCTCACCAACAAGTAAGACAAGAGAACAAGAATTAGTCGAAAGAAACTTCATCAATACGTACAAACGTGATGAAGAAAGCAGGTTCGTCGTCACTATTCTATTGAGAGAGACTTTGAGCGAGATAGGAACCAACTCACAGCCAAAAGGCGGTTCTTTGCATTAGAGCGAAAGTTAGAGAGAGATACGGAGCTAAAGGAGAAATACGTTGCCTTCATGAGAGAGTATGAGAGCAAAGGGCACATGACTCCAGTGGTTGGAGCAGCAAGTGCTAGAATGGTATACCACATACCTCACCATTGTGTCACCAAGAAGTTCAGGGTGGTATTTGATGCGAGTTGCAAGACAACCATGGGAATCTCACTCAACGAAGTGCAGATGGTTGGAGAAAAGTTGCAGAAAGATCTGCACGAGATTCTGATGCGCTTCCGTAGGCACAGAATCGCAATCAGTGCGGACATAAAAATGATGTTTCGCATGGTGAAAGTGGCGAGAGAACAATGGGACCTCCAGAGAATATATTGGAGAGAGAACCCAAGAGATAGATTGAGAGTACTGGCTGACTGTTGTCACCTATGGGATGGCATCGTCGGCCCACAACGCAGTGAGAGCACTTATCCAGTGTGCGAAAAACGCGGAAGCGGAGTTTCCCAGAGCAGCAAAAGTCATCAGAGAAGACTTTTATATGGATGATTGCACTACGGGTGCAGACTCAGAGACAGAAGCGATCAGGTTGTCAAAAGAGATGGATTACATACTTAAAGGTGCTGGCTTCGAGCTACGAAAATGGAATTCAAACTCCAAGACACTAGTGAAAGATATGAGCTATGAAGAGAGAGATTCTGTAGTCTTCCAAGAAGATGAAGGAACATCAATATTAGGCTTGAAATGGCTACTTGCGAAAGATCAGTTCACGTTTGAGGTGAAGACACCTACAACGGAAAGCATGATGACGAAGAGAAAGATTGTGAGCTGCGTGGCACAGTTATATGATCCGAATGGATACATATCTCCTGTAACTATATTGGGAAAGATTCTCATCCAAGATATTTGGCGATCTAAGGTAGACTGGGATGAAGAACTTGCGAAAGATATTCTAGAGAGATGGAAAGAGCTTTGGAGAGAGATCATCTGCCTAGAGCAGTTCAGAATCAATAGATGGCTAGGCACATCATTTGATACAAAGAGAGAGAGATACATGGCTTTTCAGATGCTTCTGAGAAAGCATTTGGAGCAGTGATCTATGTCAGAACAGAGCATGCAAACGGAGACATCTGGTCCACGCTGCTACAGGCAAAGACCAGGGTAGCACCGTTGAAAACAGTGACAATACCGAGACTAGAGCTAGCTGCAGCAGAGCTGCTAGGGAGACTACTTGAGAATGTGAAAGAGACCATGGAATGGAAAGACACCGAGTATATGCTCTGGACGGATTCAGCAGTGACACTTCACTGGATCAATAAACAACCGTGCGAGCAAAAGACGTTCGTGGCGAACAGAGTTTCGTCGATACAAACGAACACAGAGATAGATAGATGGAGACATGTTGGTACAAAAGAGAACCCTGCAGATTTATTAAGCAGAGGTCTGAAAGCGTCAGAGTTGGTAACGAGCGAGTTATGGCTGCATGGACCGCAATGGTTGGTCCCGATCACAATGGAAATCTGAGAAGTTTGTTCCAAACGTTTCAGATGGGGGGAGGGATGAGATGAAAGTTATGACTATCATCAGAGCCGAAGAAGCGTTGACAATAGCAATTAGAGAGTCAGGAGAGAGAGTGCCAGTACATGAATACGTGAGCACATTAGAGAAAGCTATAAACATAATAGGTTATGTATTTCGCTTTATAAACGCAGTCAGAGACAGGACAGAGAAAGGTAATAAAAAGAGAGAAAGGCAGATGAAGAGAAAGAGACGATCCACTCGTCAAGAGAGAAAGAGCGAGAGAAGAGTCATTCAGTTGACATCAGAAGAGAAAGAAAAAGCGATAGAATACTTATTAAGAAAAGAGCAAGAGAAATACTTTGGCAAAGAGATTGCTTCGCTTAAAAGCAACAAAGCAACAATCATCTGCCAGAGAAGAGCAACATCGAGTCCCTGAAACCAACGTTGGATAGCAAAGGAATCCTGAGAGTTGGTGGACGATTGGGGAGGTCAGAGCTAGAATATGAAAGGAAGCATCCAACCATTGTGCCGAATGGCTCTCGGCTAGCATGGCTGGTCATAGACAGCGCTCACAGAGCAACGAAGCATGGAGCCGTGCAAGCGATGATGCATCACATCCGTGAGAGGTTTTGGATCACAAAATTAAGAAGCGAAGCGAGAAGATATCTGCATAAGTGCTTAGTTTGTGTGCGACATAATCACCGATTTGAGACACAGTTGATGGCCGATCTGCCTAGAGAAAGAGTGACTCCTGGTAAAGCGTTTCTTCACTCAGGTGTAGACTACGCGGGTCCGATTGTAGTAAAAATGATAGATCGAGCTGGGGATCAGGTGACGAGACAGAAATGCTGGATTGCTATATTTGTGTGCCTTAAGACAAGAGCAGTGCATATTGATTTGGTGTCGAGCTTGTCATCAATTGCCTTCATTGCATGCTACGAGATTCGTTGCCCGCAGAGGCAGATGTGAGAGGATATACAGTGACAACGGCACAGCCTTTGTCGGAGCAGCGAAAGAGCTACAGAAAGCGAAAGAGATCTGGCACGGGAAAGAGTCCCTCGATTTCTTGGGAGCGAAAGGAACCGAATGGAGATTTATGACACCGGCCGCACCACATCAAGGTTGCATATATGAGGCCGCTGTCAAATCGATGAAATTTCATCTGACAAGAGTGATAGGAGCAAAGATACTGACATATGAGCAGCTTTTGACGCTGACTGCTGGAGTTGAAGCAGTGTTGAACTCACGAGTGACCTGCAGGCGTTAACGCCGGGACACTTTCTGGTGGGGGAGCCTCTTGTGCTTCCGCTACCCTTCGTGACAGGCGAGATATCAAATTCTCATGGTGCTAGACTATGGAAAGAGAGAAAGGTAATGCTTATGCATTTTTGGGATAGATGGCGAGAAGAGTACTTAGTGACTCTACTCGAGAGAAAGAAATGGAGAAGAGAGAAGCATGCGCTTCAGGTTTGAGTTTGAGCTTTTCCCTTCCTACAAAAGGGAAATGCTCACTCAATTTACTTCACTTAAGTGGAGGCAGAGGTTGTGATAGGGTGTGATAGTTTCAGTGCTTAGAAATAAAGTCGTGAAAGATAGTGGTTTTTTGGCCTATGGCTTTTTCCACTTTAAATTATTGTGTTTTTATTTAATTCTAATTACAGTCCACAGCTACTCCACTGGCCGTCGATACAGTGAGAATCTTTTTAAACGCGGGTTAAAAATACACAGTTACTAGCGTCATAATGAGTTTGCTGGACGATTTAATTTTTGCATCCGATGAATTGGTTGAATTTCATGCGGCTTTTAAAGCAAAACCAGCCGGTACTCATTCGGTTTCGTTGCTCGAAGCATTTCAAAGCGAATTTAAAAGTTTATGGCAAGACTTTAAGTTTGCCTGTGTGCGATGCATACGAGGAAACGAAGATCTAAAAGATTTACTATGCGAAGTTAAAGCAAAATATCAAAGTTCTTCTTCAACGTTCAAGTGACATTGCGGATTTATTGAAAGCACTTAATGCAAATCCTAAGGTTTCTAATGATCCAAGTGTACAAAGTACTCTTCCAAACAGTGAACATTCCCACAACATAAAAGTCCCTGCTTGCGATACACAAGATTTTCATGGTAATTATTTAGAATCGCCCTCTTTCAAGGATATGTTCACTGCTGTTTATATAAACCATTCAAAACTTAGCGATGTACAAAAAGTTTTTCATCTACGGTCTAAAACAAAGGACGCAGCTTTTAAAATCGTAAATAAATTCGGTTTAGCCGACAATTATATTCACTTGGCGTGGAATGCTCTAAAGGAGCATTATGAGGGTAAGCGAATTTTAGTTAACAATCAAATACAGATTCTTTTAAATCTAAAACCTATTTCTTTCGAATCCGCAAAGGATATTAAAAATTTGCAAAGTAGTATTAACGATGCTTTGATCGCACTAAAGTCGTACGATATCCAAACCGATGCGTGGAATGCAATCATTACTTTTCTTTGTGCATCTCGACTCCCAGATATGACACTTAGTCTATTGGAAACATCTTTAAGCAAACCAACCGAAATTCCTTCATGGGAAACTATGAACACTTTTTTAACAAATCGGTATCGCATACTTGAGAGTTCTCAAATTGAAACAAAAAATGTCAACAAAACAATCTCGAGATGCTAAAGCCTCCGAAATCCAAAAAGCATATTTGTTGGATTTTTTGGAGGGAAGACCAGATTTGGCGACTGACAAATAAGTAAATCTTTTATTCTTTTTTCATAAATAATAATATCATTCATCAACATATTCGTTGGTGCCGAACGGTGCTCATACTCGAGACAGAGAGTGAAGCGATCTGGGTGGTACTCTCAACAGCCTGGGTGGAGCGTTCAAAGACGCGCCAAAGTGGCGAAAGTACTGGAGGGACCATAGTGAGCAGAATTTTGAAGTTATTATCACTTTTTATTTATTTTTTCTATACGATAATTTTTTTAACAGAAATAATGTCCGTGCCAAAGATAGCTCCATAAAAGAGGAACTTCTCAGATCGGGCATTAACGGATTCGTCAAAATAAAAAGTTTGACCGATATCGAGAAGCGGATTATATCCATAATTACGCCAGAGTTCGTCGAGGGAGTCTCCCATTCAAAGGACGAAATGGGATTCGAACCGATTGTTGTAAGTAGTGAATATTGAAAAATATTTGTATTATATCTTTATTAAATACTCTTTTTTCTTCCATCACAGCCACAAAACATCGATTTCGAGGTAAGCGGTCCATTTATGTCAGATGGTATAATGGAAACAACAACGGTTTTGTTTGGTCCAGTCGATCATGAACCACGAAACACCCGCCCGAACACCTGCCACACAAACCGACAGGCCAAAAAAGAGGAGGACGGTATCCGATTCTACGGATGAAAAAAAAGATTAAATTAAAAGAAAAACAGCTGCAGCTGGAAGAAAAAAAAAAATAAAAATAATAGAAGAAACTTTAAAAGTACATGAAAAAATTAATAAAAAAAACTCGAACAAATTCTTGTACGACAAGTCATTCGGGTGTTAGCTATTGAACAGTGCGGTTGTGTTTTTATTAAGCTCCAGTAGTTTTCCATAGCATTTTTCCGATTGTGTGGATAGTGAGTGAAGCTGGTAGCAGTTTTGAAACAGCTCTCTATGAGAAGTATTTGGGAGGAAGATTTTTAATATTTTTCTCTTTGTATGACAGTTGGGTACATACCAGTTTTTAACTGTTATACAGTATAACAGATAAGTACAAGATAAGTACGAAAATCTTAAAAAGGTTTTATTGGAAAGAAATCGGAATAATGAAGAAAGGCGTATGAACGCTCTGTTAAACAAAGTTGAACGAAAGATTCCTTCAACTGTTACGCATGTGACCTACCGGATTCCGTCGAAGACATGGTCCAATGTGACAGATGCCAACAATGGAGCCATTTTACATGTGTTCGCGTTAAATCAATTGAAGAACATCCGTGGACCTGCCTCACATGCACGACAGGTAAGTCAACTCCATTATCATGTAGCGCTAGTAGTGTTTCTGTATCTGTTGAGCAAAATGCCACAGCAAAGCTAATAAATAAAGGCCCCCTAATTGTTGTCAGTGGTTCGTCGACTAGTGGTTCGTCGACCACAACGTCTGTTGTTCGGTTCAACAAGCTTCATTAATTTCAACTCAAATTTCACCATTTTGGAAATATCGTCCCGATTTATTGTTCCCTCAAATAGAAACTCAATTTCGACTTAAAAATATTGAAACAATGCAATCGGTTGCCGACGTTTTAATTATCCCTCCCGCACAAGATACGTACGAAAATCCTAAAACGGTTTTATTGGAAAGAAATCGGAATAGTGAAGAAAGGCGTCTGAACGCTCTGTTGAACTCGGAGACATGAAGCCATCGGAGCTTTATAGGAGTATGGAAAGTCCGGCAAGTGGGAACAATCTCGTCAATTCGCCATTAGTTTGAAGCTTTGGTTAAATCGACTTCCGTCGAATTTTCACGTTTGTCTCATGGCAGTTGAGAACTCCCAGACGCAAAGTGAGCTTTTTGCCGGCCGATAGACTCCATGAGTGCTAATCCCCTACAACAAAATGCGAGGTCTGTAGAAAGACAAGGCAAGTTGATCGATGCTTCATCAAGATCAGAACGAATATAAATAGTGGACCATACAAACGTTTAGTTAGTCTTAAAGTTTTTGTGAAACGATATAAACCAAATCTTCCAAAATGAAGTTTATAAATATAAAAATTAATTTTATATAAAAGATTTTAACTGGCGCAGTCGGTACGATAAAAAACTTTGCAAAAGACAGCAACAGACACTCTCTTACCTACACATGAGTGATCAACAAGTTTGAAAAGACATTGCATTCGGGCGTAAGCATTCAGTCTGACCAGGTGTGTTCTCAATTAAAATAAATTAAAATATAAAGCAATAGATTCTGTTTTTTTATTGAAAGTGTTTATTTAAAAGTGTTTGTAAAAAGAAAGTATACACTATACATCCCTGCTGTAATAAGAATGTATACATCCCTGCACAAGCAGATTTATAATAATTGTATTAGCAAATAAGTTTTAGTCACATACCAGATGCCAAAGAATAAAGACAACACAAAACACAACAGTTAATCTCTTTATTTTCTAGAACATAAAACAGTGTTCGTTTTATAATATAGTAGCTACAAAAGAATTTTAGTCTGAAAACACATCGCGAATGAATATAGAAGTGGTAGATCTTAATCCTTTGGTTTAATATAACCCTACCCAAAATAGCGTTTCATTTGGTTTTTCCCCAAACATTTTGGTCCTTCGAGCCGGATTTAAGAAACAGTGCTAAATAAATTACTGTGCGTAATTGTGCGAAAAACACTTTGGCAGAAAAACAATAAAATAGTGCAGTGCGTGTTTTCATTCTGGTGCGATCATTCTGAGTACAGTGCAGTGAAAATAAACAATAAACAATTATCAATTGGTGCATACATTTGAACGAGCATTTTAGTGCAACAAAATAAATTTCACCACATACGAGCAAGTGACGTGTAATCATAAAACACAGTGCAGTGCGAGCAAACAAAAATTCAGTGCGAACTTTGAAAAAAAGAAAAACTAGCGTACAGTGCAGTCAAAAAATAAATAATAAACATTTTTGAGCTCAATTCCAAGTAAGTGCATAGCATTTCCGAAGGGTCGACCTGAATCGCTGTGTACCTTGCCTGGTCTTACGGTGCGAGCAATACACAAACAAATCAGTGCTTTAAAAACATTACAAGGCAGTTTCGGAAAACGCACTCCAGGATGCAGACGAGGCCAGGTTAATAACGAAATTGGAAGCATCGGAGAATGCGTTCGAGAAGCTGCTGAGAGAGCACATGGTTTTGGTTGCGCAAGCCGAAGCCGATGCGGAACTGGAGGCGCATGATGAATATATGTCAGACGTGGAGGAAGCGCATCATGCTACTGTCGCTAGGTTGCGGACGCGTAAATCTCAACTTCAGTCCAAGTGCGCAAAGGCTGAAGCTGGTGCAGCAGCTTCAACAGCTAGCGTTATTTAGGTAAGGCAAGAGCGACCAACCAAGATACCTGTATTTAAGGGCGACTTCACGAAGTGGCGTGAGTTCCCTGACCAGTTTGTCACGGAGGTGCACAGCAATAATTCTCTCGCCAAGGTGACCAAGATGAGGGAGCTTAAGCAGGCATTGGAGGGCGCCCCTGCTAGACTCATCAACAGATGGTAGGTCATCATCAGAAACAGTTCAATACATTTAATAGAAACAAAGCAAAAAAGAAAGAAAAAATCTTGTGTGTGAAGACGCTGTACCTTTGGTTGAGTACTACACCTAGGTAGGGAAGAGCCAGTTGAAGACTATTTTTACGGAATGACGTCGCTGGCTCACCGTGCTGGGTTAAGCGAGCAAGGGACAATGCAGCATATAATTGCTGGCTTAAGAGATTCCTCACTAATCGCAGTGCTCGATGCAAAGAAACCTTGTGACCTGAAGAACTTACTTCAAGAAATAAAGATCCAAGAAGCAGCTAAAGAATACAGAGAAACAAGGAAAGAATTTCGCAAAGAGGAAGGAATTCGGAAACCAATCCGAGACACCAACCCTGAACAGCGTCTAACTCGCTATTCGCCGTACGTCAGGAGGCAGCCTGTCGAGGGAGAAAGTCGTAGTAGGCCAACACATACCTGGGGCTCCTCACGACTCATAACAGAACGCGTATACTACACGTGTCGCAAACCAGGTCATATTTTTTTACAGATGCCAAGCCAACAAATACAAGCATCAGGATTATATAGCTAAGAAAAATATAAATCAAATAATTGATAGGTCAAATGTCAATGAATGTTATCAACAGGTATATGTAGAAGGAAATCAGTTGGATGGCTTTATAGATTTGGGCAGTGATTGCACAACTATGAAGCTAGCGTAGCTCAACTGGGCAACTGGTCAAATGAAACGCGAAGTTAAAGCTGGAGCGGTGAGGCTTAAAATCAACATAATAATTGTCGACGATGAAGCCCAGGACTCTTCCTTAATTATTGGGAGGACATTTTTCGATCAGCCCGGTGTTGTCGTGACGAAGAGAAAGGGGTCCTTGAAAATTACAAACACGAATGAGAACATGAGT
The DNA here is from genome assembly GCA_943590905.1 of Sphaerophoria taeniata. Lineage (NCBI taxonomy): Eukaryota > Metazoa > Arthropoda > Insecta > Diptera > Syrphidae > Sphaerophoria > Sphaerophoria taeniata. Next base: position 271,795,537 of record OX016540.1, read on the forward strand.
CCTTCGGATGAACCATCACCATCGGAAAATAAGGTTAAAAAAATAATGCAAATAAAACGCCGAATTTCGTTGGATTATATTAAAATAGTTGAAGCGGCTACCTAAAAAGAAATCGATCAACTTATTACTCTACTGAACAAATATAGGGATGGGGTCGCTTGTGTGACTGAACACCTGTGGTTTGCAAAACGTAAGCCAGCAGTATGATGAAAAACTGTGTGAAGATCTTTGAGAAGAGGAGCTGTGTTATTTACCTATTACTCTGTGGTAACAACCTGTATGAGTCAGGTTGACGATATGTTTCTGCGAGACGTGATTAGCGTCACTATCATTTGCCAAACAAATTTTGAAGTCTATGTTGCAAAGATAAAGATTAATAACTGTGTGCGGTGCCGCAAAAAGATCTGGATGTCCGACATTGAATAATACTTCACCGGGACGGTGAATGCTGGAAAGGAGAGAGGCCAACGATCGTGTGGTTGGAAATGGAAAGAGTATATAGTCAGTCTTTTTAAGAACATAAGTGAGCGCGCGGTCGTTGTTCGCTATCAAAAAAACCTTATGCGCAAAATAGTGTTATTAGTTGTTTTGTCGTTCTCATACAATGGTGTAAGATTCATCACGCAACGTTCGTGAAAGATTCTCGATCGTGGTCTCTAGGTTTGTTTTTATTTACGAGCATTGGAAGTAAAATCTTCACATGACGACCGATAGAAAAACACGATCATTTGTGTGTAGGTCTCCTGGCTTCACATTGTGCATTGGTGTAAATCCATCAGTTTGAATATAGGATGGTCGCTTGGCTCTGTATTGGTTGGTGTGCATCTCATTGCTTTAACATTCACCGGTTCCCCTGCGAGTCAAAGGCTCAATGGTGTGTGAGGTGGCCGCCTGGAGAATCGTCAACAATACATTTATTTTTGTTATTGCCGTAGCAGTAGTTCAAATAAGAAGATAATACAATTGTGTGTATGTTGTCTTTGCTTGTGAATTCATAGGGATTTATTTATTTATTTTCAGTTGTCTTTGCCAGTCGAGGAATGTGCAATTTTTGTATTGTGCATTGAAACAAAAAGGGCTTTGTAAGCAATTTTCAACTAATGTATAGCCGCCCTTAGGATTATTGAGGAGTTTACGGCTACGGGCTATTTAGCCGACGCCGCCGCTGACTTTCATGTTGTCGTCTCCCTCTATTTATAGTTTCAAATTAACTTTGAAGGAGAAACGTGACTAACCTAAAGATAAGATCTTGTAAAACTTTAAGCTTACGCAGAAATTATAGAAAATTATAGAAGTAAAAGAATTGAACTAAACATTAGAATATAATAAAAGAAAGCAAAAAAGAAAGACTGTTGTAAGTATCAAAATTTGATAAATTGCTTATGCTAAGAGATAATTATAATTCTCATTGAATAAAGGAATTTAAAGCTTGCCCTGAAAGCAGTACTTTCTTTCCTATCGGCAGCTAAAAACGTGGTCATAGTTGCGACCAAAAGAGCAGAAGGCTGGAATAGTATTGTGGAAATAACAAATTTCTCATCAGTAGCAGCTACAACTGAATGGTCAGTGAAAATATTGTTTAACTAACGAAAATATCACATGCAAATACAGAGTCCAAATTCCTTCACAGAATGTATTCAAATCTACCACTTTAGAGGAAAAGGCCAACTCGAAAGTTGTTACTTTGCGGGTGAATCTAAACTAGCTCTCAAAGTAATATAACCTCCTTGTTTACATACCAGTTAGCCAGAATTCACTAGGCATAACCTAAGCAGTTTAGCCCCAACAAGTTCAAGAGGGGACAAATAGCAGCTCATAACATGATTTAATTTTAGTTTATTTAGTGTCGGAAAACTTAATTTTTTCAAATATTTTGGAATACGCGCTAAATGATCTTTTTTAATTCAAAGAAAAAATACCTAACATTTACAAAAAGAAACATCCCGAGAAAATAATCGACGAAGGGAACATGGCGAAAGCACTATCGGATATAAAAAACAAAATAGAAACTCCTTCAAGTGCTTCAAAAAAGTACGCAATAAAAAGAACTACAATTTTGTCCCGGATAAAAAAAAAAAAAAAAAAACAAGAACAAAATTCAGGATCCTTACAATACCAATCGAAGTTCTCGTCAAATCAAATCCTCACCTCTGCACAGGAAAAGAATTGGCAAGTTATTTTAAAAAGTGTTCCAATTGGCATTACGGCCTTTCATATGACCTTGGAAGAAGGTTCGTATATGAGTATGTTCGCCGTAATAATTTGAAACGACCTGAATAGTGGGATACCGAGAAGCAAGCTGGAAAAGATTGGCTTAAATGTTTTATGCATCGTAATCCGGACATAAGTCTTCGCAAGCCTGAAAACACAAGCATAGCTCGCATATACGAATTCTAAAAAACCAGCCAAATTTAAAGACCGTCTTAAGTAAACATAAGTTACCATGGTTGGAATAATAAATGCATCTGAAAACCATATTCCCCCAGTGTATGTGTTCCCGCGAAAAAGAATGAATCTAAATTTCCTTAAAGAGTGCATTCCGGGCTCACAAGTACTCCTTGCCAAGAACGGGTGGATGAATGCGGATCAATTTGAAAGTGTTCTCGTCCATATACAGAAACAAGCTCGTTGTTCTAAAGATGACCCAATTCTCCTTCTTATGGATAACCATGCTTCTCATTGTGGACTAGACAGCATATTATACTGCCGTGATAATGGAATCTGTCTTCTTTCATTCCCTCCTCACACTTGCCATAAATTGCAACCATTAGATGTGTCTGTTTTTGGTCCTTTTAAGAAATTTTGCAAACAGTCATTTAACAATTTTACTGTAAATAACCCGGGCGTAAAAATTGATTTAACTGACATCGCCCATCTGACGAAAATTCCATTTATGAGAGCATTCTCATCGGTTAATTCTTGGAATGCTTTGGAAAATTCTGATTCTGGGAAAACCAAATCGATTTGGTTTTCCCAGAATAAGAATTTTCTCAAACTGATTCCGTAGCTGTTGGTTCCATCAATGATCAACCACAAGAAATTTCTTTACAAATTGATTCAATTTCTCAGCCATTAGATCAACAGCCTTCGTCCCCTATTGCCTCAGAAGAAACAATTTTGGTCCAACAACAATCAGTAATCTTATCCCCAGAGATAATACGACCCCTTCCGAAGGTTTTGAAAAGGAAAGCAATTTTTAAAAAAACCAAGGAAAATCTAGGATCACACTCATCATATCCATGCGATGATAACCAAGAAGCTGGTACAAGTGAAGCGACTGCTGCTGCTGCTGTGTTAACTCCGAATGATGACAACGAAGCTCTTCTTGTTCCTGTTTAACCTTTTATTCAAGCCGATAAAGTTGTGGTTTCTGATGATGTTGCTGCTCATACTGTTTAGTATTAAGTAATAAAAATTGCCAACAATTATTCAGTTTATAAACAAACCATAATTCATTGAACTCATAAGGTAACAACCAAAAAATAGACAGAAAACGAATAACAACAAAACTTGCCTAGTAAAGCAAAATATTGTCAATAAAGCAAAATCGTAACATGATACTTATGAATTCAATGAACTAAAGGTAATATTTAATTTACTATCGTAAGCAATAATATTTAATTTACATTCATAAGCAATAAATGGATATATATAGCGTTAAGAATGCAATAAATATTATTATTGGATTGATCACCAGATCGAGAAGTTCGTTTTTGTTATTCATCTTAGACTTCCCCCCACCAGAGGTAAGGGGTCTTAAGAAAACTCAAATCGACAAGTAGTTCAAGTTTATGTGCTTGAGTTACATCCCTACACAAGGTCAAGGTTTATGTGCCCTGATCATATTAAGTCAATACAAACGAGTATTGATTATCACATACTATCAATAATGAAAATGATTATGTTGCTGTTGTTGCTATGGATGTTTCTGGAAACAATGTTGGTGCTGCTGATGTTGTTGCCGTTGATGCTATTGGTTGCAATAGAGATAATATCGCAGGTCTAGTGATAATGTTGATAATGCTACTGGCGTCAATGTTTTTGATGCTCATGGTCATAACAAAAAACGTAAACATAAACAGCTGTTTGGCAGTGATGCTGATGCTTTAAGTGCACTTCCATCATTCGATTGTCGTACGCCGATTGCGAAAGTTTAAAAGTTTAGCTTCAGTGAGACCTCCATATATAAAACAAACAACAAACCCAAATATAAAAAAACGAACAATTATTCCCAAATCAAGCAGTGTATATTGTAAGGGAAACCAAAATTAAAGTTCAACGGAAAGAAAAGCGACTAAAGGAAAGATTTAAAGTATGAAATCACGTGAAAGACAAAAGCAAAAACAACAGGAAAGACCTAAGAAACCGACAGAGGAAAGACTTGACGAAAGACAAAAAGAGGAAAGACGACGATGGAAGGAGAGAATTTCGAGTATGCCTTTAAAGCGGGATGCAATGCAATGTCTCGGATGGCAACCTTCACGCGCTCGTAGGTGTTCGAAAACAGCGGACTTGAGGCCATCCAAGTAAGGCTCGAGGCCCTCAACGATGCCTGGGCTCAGATCAAGGCAGGCGAGAAGGAGATCGCCAAGACTGAAGACGACCTCAAGCTCGCCGAAGTGGAGAGAAAGTTCGCTGAGGCGGAGGAACACTACTTCGCTGCCCCAGCAGCACTAAAGAAGAGGCAAGCCGACCTCGAAATACGGAAAGACGAGCAAAGGAAAGAGGCACATCCATTCTCAGTGCAAGTGAACCTGCCATCTTCCCAGCACGATGTCAAGAATACCTGGGGGCAATTTGACAGTGCCATCACGAAATGGCAAGGGTTTCGCGACCGGTTTGTGGCCGCGGTCCATGACAATGACCGGATATGCCCTGCCTATAAGTTCGCTTATTTAAAATCGTCGCTGGTCGGGAAGGTCACCCGTACGCTGGGAGAGTGGCGGCTCTCGGAAAGAAACTATAACAAAGCCTGGCAGAGGCTCAACGATTGATATCATCGTCAGTACGCTACATGTCAGGAGCTGTTGAGGCAGCTATTCAAGCTCCCAATGTTGCAGGGCCCTCCGAAGGCAGATGAGCTGCAACGCATGTCTAATGTGACACATGAAACGTTGCGTCAGTTGGCAGCCCAGGACGTCCCGACTGAGCACTGGGACATGATCATAGTCCATATGCTGCACGAACGGCTAGACAGAGAAACGGCGTGCAAATGGGAGGAGGTGAGAGCCTCAGAGTTCCCAACCGTGAAAGAGATTTGTACGTTCTTGGAAAGACGGGCAGCAGCTTTGGAAAGTTTGGAGAAAGGAAAATCTTAATTTCAAACCGAGGAGGAAAAATTGCGGTAAGGGATGGTTACCGCTTTCATGTCGAAAGGCAGAAAGGAGAGAAGATTTTTTGGTGCTGCGTGGAGAGGAAATACATGCGATGCAAAGCAAGAATGACCACGGTGGAGAGAGAAGCGGAGCACCTTATAATATCATCTTTGAATGATCACAGCCATGCTCCCCTGGCCCATGAGAGGGAAGTGGTGAAGACCAAATTCAACCTCAAACAAAAAGCTAAAGAAAGCGCCCTTCCACCGTTTGTCATAGTAACAGACTCTGTGGCTAATACACCAGAGGATTGCAGGATGCATTTGCCTTCCACAGATGCCCAAAGACAAAAAATCCGAAGAGTGCGAGCAAGCACCTTAAAGGAACCGGACACCCTGGAAGACATCCATATTCCCCAGCATCTTCGGTTTGTGGATGGCGAATTATTTGTCCTGAGTAAGAGTGTTTACTCCACAGGAATAAATATACTTATGGGAACGAGGACGACCATGGAGATTCTCTCCAACTCCGAATGCTGGCTGGTGGATGGAACTTTCGCTGTCGTTCCAAATATCTTGGGGCAGCTCTTCAGCGTTCATGGCTACCAGGATAACATCATTGTTCCGTTGATTTTTTGTCTTATGAGCAGTAGATCAACGGAAGCTTACGACATCTTTTGGGACCAATTGAAGAAGGCTGGGGATGAGATGACCTTCGTTCTTAGACCTCGGACAATCATATCAGATTTTGAAATCGCCATCAGCTGCACGGCTAGAACCGCTTTCCCAGAAGCAACAACTCATGGCTGTCTCTTCCATTTTGGACAAATTATATGGAGACAAGTGCAACAAAGAGGTCTTCAGCTAAATTTTGGCGCCGATCGAAGCTTTTCGTTGGAGGTACGAATGCTGAAGGCACTCAGCTTTGTATCCGCAGACAAAATTCCAAATTACTTGTGGAAAGCTTGCGGCATAGCGAGGTGAGAGACAAGGCCAAATGGTTCAAGTCTCTTTATATTGGAACCGAGTCAAGAGCTCCAAGATACTCGCCTATCTTTTGGATAACTGGTTCTGCAGCAACAGATCGTCACTTTCCAAGGGCGCAAAACAGCGTTGAAGCTTGGCACAGGTGCCTTTAGGTAAGGAAAAAATAAAAAAAAATTGCTGAATTTGATAATAATGAATAATATTTTTTTTCAACTGCAACAAATGTGTAATTAGCATCACAAGCTGCGAGTAGTATTCCGATTCAGCTCATGGACAACGAATATTTATGTTTCCCATCAATAGCTGCTACGCAGTTGGGCAAGTTCCAAAACAACTCGAAGTCTCTAGCAATGGATCTCCGGTCAACTTCATTTGGTGGCGCTAAATAAAGTGCCATGAGCAAATCCCATAAAATGTCGCAAGTTTCATAAATTATTTTGGCGACAGTGGAATAGCCCATTCGGAACATCCAAGCCAATACTTGTTTTGGACAGCCCTGCGATAAGTATCTACAGAAAATATAACTTTTTATTAATAAAAGAAGAAACTAATTATATGAGAGAATTTACAACAAATTCAGGAACAATCGGGCTTTGGGTTGTATTCGCATCCTCCAAGAACTCTTTTCTAAATGGGGTTCCACAAGCGCTTCAAAAACTTCAAATGTAGCTGCTGACATCCGTGTTATTTTGAAAAATTGCTCCGGGTCCTTATCTTTCATTTGTTGAAAGTTTGTCGCAAGAAATCTTTTTGTATCCCGACTAAGGTTCAGCTCTTGGACCCACCATCTTCTCTCGGAATGAGTTTCATCGTTCTCTTCTTTCTCGCAATATGCCAAATACGCTAAATAAGCGGCACAGCTTAATAATTTTTTCCGCTTTTTCAGTCCTATTGTCTATTTTATTTATTTATTTTATTTTCCTCTTTAATTCTTTGAAATTTAAAAATTAAATGTTTTTTTTTTGACAACAGATAGAATATTTCAATTAGCTGTTTGTCATTCTGACAGAAGCGCGCTTTGAGGATTTCTAAACGTAACGCAACGAAGCGTGTGCCTAAAGCGTGATTGTGTTTCAGCTTTAAACCACCTCGGACAAAATTATATTTGTGAGTCAGTCGGTGTCTGGCAGCAGAGCAGAGCAGGTCGTCTCCGGGAGACAATTGGTTTAATAAATATTATTTCATTGGAACTTCCCCCCACCAGTGGTAAGAGATTTCAAGGGTATTAGGGTATTCGTGCCACTAAGGGCCGCACTAGTACGTGCTGATCCACCAGAGCTTTTGCCTGCTGTTTTGCATGCCACCAGGGGCCGTACTAGTACCTGTTGTTTCACTAGTGTTACCAAACTAATTTCACTAATTACGTTTATATATTCCCTTTCCCATATTTATACTTGACAGCTGATCCGAAGACTATCCCACAATATCCGAGAAGCGTAAACCCGCTGTTGACAGGCGAGGTGTAAACACCCACACCTTTAATTACTTCGACCTTAAACCTTACGTTCTCTATTGTATTTCCAACCTACGCATTTACGATCTTTCTTACACTTACGATATCCGGTCACGATTTCCTTTTATCTTTCATTTTGTTCTTAACCTCTAAACTGTCTAAACTCTAAAGTAAAGAAGTGAACAACTCTAATTGTTAAAAAGAACTGAAAATTGTTAATAATTACCTAAGCAAAATAATTGTTAATATAAGAAGAGCTTTGAATTAATTATTATACTAATTTGAATATTTCAAATAAAGGATTTTGTAACTATAAACCCTAAAGCGGTGTTGGAGTTCACAAAAAATTAGCTGCCGGCCCACTGAGCCACCATATTACACAATCAATTTGGTGAACCAATTGTGTCTCAAAATGAAACCATCGAAGACAGCAGGATCCGACCGTGCAAAGAATCTTAAGCCGAAACTACCATCGGAGGAATTTAATTGCTACATCTACAGCTGTACTCTATAGCCTTAGAGGTCACAGAAGAAATATAAAACCCGATTTAAAAGAAGATTTATAGTATTTAGTTTATGTAAGATCATTTTAGAGTCTTATTATTTAAGAATAAGTAATTGCGGACCTTATTGCTGAAGATTAGTGTTTTTCTTCAGACGAAACCTTTGAGATCCGACGAGTGGAAAGCAAAAATCACATCACAGTCTGTGCTGGGAAAAATAACGGTTCAAATCAAAGAGGTGTAGCATCGGAGTCAACATCCCTTAGTTCCCAAACAGTGCTTGATTTAGCGGCGGAGTACTGTCCCGGGCAAGAGCAAGACTGTAGTGACCGTAAGATTGTTATGAAATCCAATGGAAGTAAAAATGATAAAGCTAAGGAAAGGAGACACAATCAAGCGGAGAAATACGAAATGGAGACATAAGCGCGAAGTTCTGATGCTGAGGTGATAACCGGAAAAAGAGTGGAGAAATCGACAAGTGTCCCGGGGCCTTGTACTGTGCAGGAATCAAAAATAAAAAAATGTCAAATTTACGAATTTTGAGGAACAGTGTAAGCTGCAATCACCTGGAAACTACAGTCGCCTCATTTCTGATATGAAAATTCGTAATGTACCGATTTTCGACTTTTTGGACGCTTATGAAAAACGGTTCAACCGGATGAAAAACATACGCAAGCAACTCTTTCAGTGGTGGTGCTGCTGCTGCTGCCGTTGTCCCTGCTGCGGCTGTAGTGGCTGCTCCTCCCCCTCCATTTGTTGCACGGCCACGAATTTGTCCCAAAGCAGCGGCCGACACACCAGCACCGTCATCTTGATCAAATATCCCCAAATACATTCGAAAGAGCAATAAGCCCGTCTCGCGATCCTTAAACCGTATCGGTTCACAATTCGAATATCTAGGCCTCTCCAATGCCGACACCAACTGGGTGTCATACTGAAAAACATTCAAATCCAAATACGGTGACACCGAATAACTTTGTGTGGCCAGCGGTAATTGCGGCAGCAATCGATAGGCCGCATCAAAATAACCCCGCGGAAACGAATTAATGACTCTCTCCTGAGCCGCTCGTATCTGGACACTATTACTCGACGACGACGGAGCTCGTCCGGTAAATATCGAACGCACATCACGAAACTGATCCGAATAGTAAACAAAATACCACAACAAATCGGAGGCATTCTCCGCTGAAATCTTGATGATTACATCGTCCACCAAATTATAGAGGACAAACAATTTGTGCATAATCATTGTTTCAGCGACGTCCGGGTGTTTGTACAGATCGTAGCGAATCAGCAAGTGATCTTGATCGAGAAACTGCAACTTATAGATTTGCATGGCCTCATAGAGGTACAAACGGCGATAGAACATTTGCAGCATCTGGAGGCGTTGGTGTTTGTCTTCGTAGCTGAGGACTTTGTTGTACAAGAATATCAAGATTTTTTGCTTGAATCCATTGAGACCGGTGTCGAGAGTGCGACATTCTTTTTCGTATTCGGGCACATGTTTGCACAGACACTCGTCCGTTCCATGGGGATAACAACCGAGTGTGTGTAATCGCTTGAACTTTCCGCCTTCCAGTTTGACCAAGTTGATTGTCTGATGAAGCAACGACACGACAACCATGAGATTGCCCTTCAACGAAACGCCATGATTGTGCGAGAGCTTAATGAAGTCATTGGTGAATTCCATTGTATCGCTAACCGTACCATCGCTGAGCCTTATCAAATAGAATCGATACGAGAACAAATCATATTCGAAGTGCATGCGATTGATGGAATTCAGCGTGTAGTACGATGGGAAATGGTCTTCCTGAATTGGCGTGTGACTGGCAATGATGACATACTCGCCGTCCTCGGTGAAGATACTGAATTCTCGATAGAGCGGGCGCATAAATGACGAGCTCAGCTGGATGGACCAATGCAGACGAAAGAGTTCGTTGAAGATATTCTGACGAATGAAGGTGCCGAGCACGCTGGACGTGTCGGGCGGGATGTATTCGGTTTTCCATTGATACAACAGTTGACAGACATTTGTGGTTCCGAGGAAACGATAGCTTTCGAAGGATTGCTGGTCGCGCGAGAAACATATTAAGTACTTGCCGTCGGGGCTGAATTTTCGTATGAAATTCGGATGCTTTTCGATGTTGGCTATGGTGAGATTCGGTGGTATACACTTGAAGAAATCGACACAGAAATCTTTGGAACTTCGACGATGCACCGGATGACGGCGATCGATGCCGTTTTCACGATCGCTAACAAGATGGAATAGATTGAGCGATTTCTCGCGTCGGGTGTTTGTGTGGTGAGTTTCAAGTGACGTCATGTTTTTGACAAACTATTTGACAGTTGGAAGCTTTTGTATTCAAAGGACTACAATTTAGTAAATGATCGCGAACAAGTAACTAAATGACCAATTTGAAATCATCTTAAATCTATAGAATCGTTTACAAACTTGGATTGGAGCTTTGTAAGCTTTGAGTGACTTAAAATATTAGAGATTTGTTGTGCCTCAAATTTTGTACAAATGACGTTGCTTAGAATACGATTAAGTAAAGATAACTTATTCTAGTTGAAATCAACAAAACTACGGGACGATGTTATGGACAAGAAACAATTCTTGTCATTGAGTTTTTGTTCAAGAGCTGTTCGCTTTGAAAGGTACGATTAGCTTAGAGCTATGACTTACGTACAGCACCATTAGTTGGAGGGATGAAAGCTGTGATATCATTGAAGGCAGGCTGTCTTCAATTTTGTGCTTTTGTTAATAATCTCTTCTCCTTCCAATTTGTTTTGTTCCGAGGATCGTTAAAGTTGTGGTTGTTGTTTTGGAGAAAGCAACTTTCTTGTTTAATCTGGAAACAAAAGAAACGAAACATTGAAAAGATATATTTGATTAAAAAAAAAACGGAAAATGCACGTTTGCAGATGCTGCAACGGAAAACAAGAGCAGCAAGAGAAGAGTACCGCACGAAAAGGAGAAATGAGAAAAAGACCCTGCGAAGGAAGAAAATAGCATCCGCAGTTTCTCAGCTCAAAGATCTAGAAGAGTCTCGGGCCAAGAACAACACCCGTCGGTCGTTTCTTTAAAAGGTCAAAGCAATTAGCTTCTAGTTTCAGAACCGGGACACAGGCTCCTCGAAACAGTGAAGGAAACCCTGGCGAAAGCGCCTCCTCAGGTCGGTAGTGGAAAGTTCGTGAATAATGATCTTTCCACTACCAAAGAGAGTAAACCCCTCCAGGATGCTCCTAGTGGTAGTCTCCGTAGTGTTAGCAGCGTGTCGTGAATAACGACCCTGCCTCCACTACGAAGACCGCCATCCAACCTAGGATCTTATATAAGCAACGTCGCTATGCGATGAGAGTTCTAAAATCCCCTGGTGCAACATTGGGGGATGGAAGTAATCCCATCCATAGCAAGAGGATTGAGTGGGCTAAATCCATCTTAGCCAAAACCAAGACCAGCTGCGACTCCACGTCAAAGCGACAAAGGTCTTTGGAGGAGTCCACTCCCATCCCTAAAAAACCCAAAGTGCAGAACATCAGCACTCCCAACATTCCTAAAGTACCTCTCACTAAACCTTTCAGTGCTGTACTTAAGGAGCACAACAAAATCGTGGTTGCGGTCTATTGAGGTTGCACCTTTAAACAAAATAAAAATATTTCTTTGTTATCATTGGCATCACTTTTATTTAAATGAAATCTAGTAGGCTGTGTAAATTTGAAATTTTATGGGGAATTCCCTACTAAATGCCTCTCATATTTGTATACCACTTTTTCATGTTTTCCTCACTCACTCGTTGTACAGCAGTGCTCAAATAAACACCTACAGCCGTATTTATAAAGATTCCTTAAGAGCGCTTTAAGACGTTAATTAGTTAAGCATGCTTAAATATTTAAGTTAAGCTTAAATTCTTATTTATAATCGATTATCGACTGTTACTTAGTTAAGTGACGTCAAAGTCATAAATGTAATAGAAACGACGATTCTATTACAGGAAATTTAAGTTCTATGTGCCAAATTTAACGTCAACAAAAACAAAAATAAACAAAAACCAAAACTGGCAAATAGTTTAGTGAGCTAGGTAAAGAAATTATTATCTCATCAATGATGATGACGACGACAACCGACGACGATGATACCAAAAAAGGACTACACCGCCACCACGCGCCGTTGCTTCAGCTGAACTAACCGAACGCAGACGAACGGAAAATGTGGAGAATAATGTTAAAAACAATTCTAAAAATATCAAACATCCTGTAATGAAACAAAAACATTTGAAGAATGCCAACATGGAGGATAAATATATTTTGTGATAATTTTTAATACAAAAAGCAAATGTAGATGTTTTTGGATTTTCTTGAAGAGAATATTATTAAGGATGATTTTGTTAAGACTGGCAGCTAGGACTGATTATGTATAAATGATTTTTGGACTACATCCATTCCTGGTTCATCGTGCCCGGTTTCCATTTTCCGTTTTACTTCCTCGTATATCGTATCGAAGAAACTGTGGTGGTATTGGAGTATTTCATTCTCATCCCCCACAATAATTCTTGTTTTTGTTTACATATCTTATTAAAAAAAACACTAAAATAACCAACGAAAAAAAGACAATTTCTCAATATCATACAAATGTCAACATTTAAGCAACCTTTCAACCTTTAAACAACAAATTTGGCGTTTAAGTTAAGAGAGCTTTAAGTAACGTGGCTTAAATCTTCAAATTGATTATAAATATGAATTTTCTACTTAAATCATACTTAAAGGTTGTTTAAAGTTAAGCAACCTTAAAGATTTGATTATAAATTTGGCTGCTAAATTATTAAAAGTGAAAAGTCGTGTCTTTGTTCTTATCTAAATATCCAATAGGTTATGGGCCCAGTCCCTTTTCATTTATTTGTGTTAATAATAATATAAAGTGTACTTTTTATTGCAAAAACAAAAATCCAATAGTGAAGTGATATTGCAAAATTCTAAATCAAAAAGAAATATTTCTCCATTCAATGGGGAAAATTACAGTATTTGGAAATTCCGATTGAGAGCCCTTATTGCCGAAGAAAACTGCCTGCCAGCTCTGGAAGAGGCGGCTCCTGAAAACAAAAATACGGGAGAGTGGCGAAGGATGGAACGCATTGCCAAAGGATGCATAATAGAGCATTTAAATGATTCCCTCATTGGAATGATTGCTGAAGAAAAATCAGCTTACGATATAATTAAAAAACTCGATGAAATATACGAACGAAAAAGCCTAGCCACTCAACTTTCTGTTCAAAGGAGGCTCTTAACTTTTAAATTTAAAGGAGACATAACTCTAATTGAACATTTCATCAAATTTGACGAAATGATGACGGAGCTTCAAGCTGCTGGTGCACAAGTCAACGAAATGAACAAAGTGGCGCAGTTGTTGTTGACGTTACCTTCTTCCTTCGATGGTATAGTGACTGCTATTCAAACGCTTGCAGAAAAATATTTGACGTTGGCGTTCGTGAAGACAAGGCTGCTCGATTATGAAATCAAACTAAATCAAGAACATCGTGATACATCATCAAAAGTGCTCAATATTGAAAACAACAACTCTATAAATTATCCGCCGAATAATTTTAAAAATCAAAGGAAAGTGTTCAATCAATTTAAAAAGAATAAATTCAACAATAAAAACAACCGATTAAAATGCGATCACTGTGGACGTTCAAACCACATAAAAGCAAATTGTTATTTTTACAAAAAATCAATTTCAAATAATGTAAGAAATCGAAATTATAAAAAACAACCCAAGACTGGATCAGTTCAAGTTTTTAATACTTTTGAACCCAATAAGAAATTTGCCTTCATGATTGGACGAACACAATTCAACAACAAATCGACTCTGCAATCAGGAACTAATGAAGTGAAATTTATTTTGGACTCCGGAGCAACCGACCATTTTGCGAAGAAATTGGAATATTTTTCAACACTATCAAAACTGGAACATCCGATTGAGATAAACGTTGCTAAAGAGAACACCACAATTCAAGTCAACGCCAGAGGTTCAATTGATGTAGTGACCAAAGATGGACTCCAAGGGATGTTACAAAATGTTTTTTATTCACCGGATATTCCACACAACATCCTTTCAGTTCGTCGAATCCAAGAAGCTGGAATATCAGTTTATTTTGAAAGCAACGGAGAAGTTATAATTAAGAAAGGTAGTGAGGTCTTGGTAAAAGGTGAGTCGGTTAACAAATTAATTATAATTAAGTTTTATTATTCAAATCTGAACACGAATTCAGAAATAAATACCTGCATTGAAGATAGATATATGCTTTGGCACAAAAGACTTGGCCATCTAAGTAAAAATAAAATTTTACAGTTAAAAGAGGGAAAAATGGCTGAGGACAGTAAAGTCATAGAAAATATAATCCCTTCGAATATACTTTGCGAGTCGTGTATATACGGTAAACAATCACGGTTACCGTTTTCTAAACAAAAACACAAATCTCAAGTTAATCGTCCATTATTCATAATTCATTCCGATATTTGCGGGCCAATTAGTCCTTTGACAATTAACAACAAAAATTATTTTGTTACTTTTATTGATGATTTTACTCATTACACGGTAGTGTATTTATTGACACATAAGTCTGAACTTTTTTAAGTCTTCAAAGACTTTGTAGCTAAAAGCGAAGTTCATTTTAACTTAAAAATTGAAAATGTCTATTGTGATAATGGACGCGAATATGTTTCAAATGACATGAAAACATTTTTCAAAGAAAAAGGAATTTCATATCATTTAACCGTTCCATATACTCCGCAACAAAACTCAGTTGCTGAAAGAATGAACAGGACATTGTATGATTAATGGTGCTCGTTTGAATAAGTGTTTTTGGGGTGAAGCAATTTTAACCGCTACATATTTATCAAATATTTCCCCAACAAAAGCATTAAATACAAATAAAACCCCATTTGAAATGTGGCATAGTAAAAAACCAAAACTATACAACTTAAAAGTTTTTGGTTGTACTGTTTTCGTTCACGAAAAAAATCGAAAAAGTAAATTCGATGAAAAATCATTCAAAGGTATTTTTGTGGGCTATGAACCCAATGGTTATAAAATCTTAAACCCAAAAACTAATAAGTTTATTATAGCCCGTGACGTCATTTTTGACGAACACAACTATGAAACATCAAGACCCATTTTAAAACTTGATGAAGGAGCTGATTTAGAAAGCTTCAATGAATTAGAAATACCAAAATTAACTAATTCTGACAAAAATGAACCTGTCGATATACAAAAAGCAGGTAAATCCGGTGTAACAGAAAAATCTGAAACGGATGATGAAAATCTTAAAACAAAACGCTTAAAAACTACAGAGGAAAACTGTAGAAAAAGCGATAGAATTAAAAATCTTCCTAAGATTTCTTATAATGAGGACGAGGAAGACTATGAAAATTATTCGTTGTATATGGAACCAGTCATTGATTCGGTTCCATGATATTGATAAAATGGAAGACAAACAAAAATGGTTAAAAGCCATAAAAGACGAATTAAATTCACTTGAAGTGAATAACACATGGTCCATAGTAGAGAGACCTACCAATGTTAATGTAATTGATTGCAAATGGGTCTTTACAATAAAATTTGATTTACATGGAAATCCATCGAGATATAAGGCGAGATTAGTAGCAAGGGGATTTAGGCAAAAATATTTAGAAGACTATAATGAAACATTCGCCCCAGTGATCCGTATCACTACTTTCCGTATAATTCTAGCCTTTGCAAACCAATTTGACTTATTAATTCATCAGATGGATGTTAAATCTGCATTTTTAAATGGGTATTTAAAAGAAGATATATTTATGTGTATTCCACAAGGTATACCAAACGAAAATAAGAATATGGTTTGCAAATTGAATAAGGCTATATATGGATTGAAACAATCGGCTAGGTGTTGGTTTCAGCGTTTTGATGAAATCCTTAAAAAACGAGATTTTAAAAACTCTCCTAATGATCACTGTTTATATTTTTTAGATAGAGGACACCCTTCTAAAAGTATTTATGTTGTTCTTTATGTTGATGATCTTTTAATTGTAACAGGGGACTTAGATACAATGATAAATTTCAAGGCATATTTAAAAAATCAATTTGAAATGGTCGATATGGATCAAATAAAATTGTTTTTAGGTATTCATGCACAAAGAAATGAAACAGAGATTTCAATTGATCAGAGTATTTATTTAAAGAATGTATTGAAAAGGTTTAATATGTCGGATTGCAATCCAGTAGGTACACCTCTTCCAGTAAGATTAGACTCAATAGCTTTAGGTTCTAATGAAGAGTTCGAAGCTCCGAGCAGAAACCTTAATGTATGCAATGAAGTGCACTCGTCCCGATCTCTGCACGGCAATTAATTTCCTTAGTAGATATCAAAATAAAAATAATAAAGAACTATGGCAGAATTTAAAAAGAGTTTTAAGATATATAAAAGGTACAATTAACTTAAAATTAACGTATAAGAAATCATCGAACTCTAGTTTATTAGTCGGATACGTAGATGCTGATTGGGGTGGAAGTGAAACTGATAGGAAGAGTATGGTAAACTGGGGTACATTCGTCATCGGGGCACATTCGGCACAGTCGTTTTTTGACTGGATGCACTTTGAATTAAGAATTAAAAATAACACTGAACGCATCCTTTACTAAAGCCATGAACACGTTTTAAGTTTGACATTTGCAGGTTCGCGTCAAAAAAAAGTTGTATGTTGTATTGTGCAGTTTCGTGTGTTTTATGATCTACGTTAAAATTAAGTGTAGACAATCCTAGTTTCATTGATTATGTAGTAAAATGAGTAAGGAAGTGGATTTTAGTAAAAAAAAAAAATTAATGCATTTGTGATTGAAATGTGACCATAATTGCTTGCTTTGAGCAATTGGGGTAGATTCGTCACTTTTGTTGGGGGACATTCAGCAGATGCCGAATGTACCCCGGATTTTACAAAAATGTCTTGTTTCTGCAGATATGGTTCGAACATATAAGAAGAAATCAAATAGAACAAACATAAGTGAAGATTCGGTCCGAAATGCGATTCAGGATATTGTAAAGAAAAGAGAAACGATTTCTTCTGCCGCAAGGAAATATGACATAAAACGACAGACCCTACAATCTAGGCTAAAAAAACGAGATCCGTTGAGAGGATCATCGGATTCTGAATCCGAAAACGAATCCAAGTTTCAATCTAAGTAGGTACACCTCTCAACAAACATTCAAAAAAGTTCAAGAAGAAGAACTCTCAATATTATGTCAAAAAGTCTGCGTTCTACCATTTTGGTTTAACTTATTTCGCATTCCGAAAACTTGCATATGAATTTGCAATCAAAAATAACTTGTCATATCCAAGCAATTGGAATTCACTAAAGCAAGCTTCCGAAGATTGGCTTCATGGGTTCTTAAAGCGGAATCCAACCATTTCATTAAGAGAGCCAGAAAACATAAGCGTGGCTCGAGTTAAAGGGCTTAATAAAGAAGAAGTCGAAATTTACTTCACCAATCTTCAGAAGCTTTATGAGAAATATAGTTTTCTTCCAAAAGATATCTACAACCTGGATGAATCCGGAATAACGACCGTGTTGGATACACCAAAGGTAAAATGATACTTGATGTTGATTGATTTTTAAATTTGAACGATTTTTAATAACTTGGTAACAGGTGCTCGCCCAAAAAGGTCAGAGAAGTGTTTGTCAGGTCACTCCGGCTGAACGAGGCACTCTCGTCGTCGTTGTAGGCATCATAAATGCAATTGGGAACCCTTGCCTCCAGTTTTTGTGTACCCACGACAGAGACATAATCCAAGGTTTGCGATCGGAAGCTTCCCCAGATCATTAGTCCTAACAATAAAAAGTTTCTATATATATTTACTTTTGTTTTGATCAAATTTCCTTTTTAGGCAGAAATAAGATCTCTTTGAACAAACTTTTCATGTATTTCTTAAAGTTATTTTCAATGCCCAATGTACCCCATTGAGTGACGAAACTGCCCCGGTCGGGGGCACATTCGTTAAAAAAAAATGAAATTGCAAAACCGCTAGCATTGAAATTTGATAAGTAAAATAAACACTTTTTCTTCTTTAAATTGAAGACAAATATTGAATCTACATCATGAGCCAAAAAAAATTATATTTTATTTATAAACAACGAAAATATTGTATGATAAACAAAAAACTGACGAATGTGCCCCAGTTTACCATACAACGGGGTATTTGTTCATGTTTTTCGACAATCTTATTTGTTGGAACACTAAACGACAAACATCAGTAGCTGCTTCATCAACTGAAGCAGAATATATGGCACTCTTTGAGGCCGTTAGGGAAACGTTATGGATAAAGTCTTTATTGAAATCCATTGATCTTCAAATTAAGGATTCAATCGTTATTCTTGAAGACAATCAAAGTTGTATTTCACTTGCAAATAACCCTGTATCGCATAAACGTTCAAAACATATTGGCGCAAAATTATAGTCCGCTAATGAACAACTTTAGTGTGATACTAGCTTAAAATGACGTTTCAGACATGACTCAAACGTCATTTTAAGCTTAGTATCACACTAAAGTTGTTCATTAGCGACTATAATTTTGCGCCATTGATATTAAGTATCATTTCACTCGAGAACAAGTAGAAAACAAAACAATATTAATAAAATATATTTCTACAGATAACCAGCTCGCTGATGTGTTCACCAAACAGTTACCGACTCCCAAATTCCAAGAAATCGTTTTTAAACTTGGTTTAAGAAATTAATCAATATTATTTTTTTTTTTTTGAACTAATGTTTAACTATTCCTATTTGTATAAATATATTAATGTAACTAAATTAATACTGAATTACTAAGAAGTCTTATTTTTTTAAACTATTGAACTATTGTTATGTTTCTTACTTTTATAATTTATTTTTAATATACTAAAATATTTATATTTTGAGGGCGGCTATTGAGGTTGCACCTTTAAACAAAATAAAAATATTTCTTGTTATCATTGGCATCACTTTTATTTAAATGAAATCTAGTAGGCCTACTAAATGCCTCTCATATTTGTATACCACTTTTTCATGTTTTCTTCACTCACTAGTTGTACAGCAGTGCTCAAATAAACACCTAAATTATTAAAAGTGAAAAGTCGTGTCTTTGTTTTTATCTAAATATCCGATACGGTCATTGATAGGAGCAATATAGATGGCACGATTACCTCTGACCGTTGGCAGATGGTGAAACTGGGGCTCTCGGCTGGCTTTCTCAAAGTCATGCGAGAGCATCCGGGTCCACCGCCTGTAACAAACGATGGGGGTTGGCATCAAGGTTATGTCAAACTCATCGTTTGTAACGATCAAAGGTCGCGCGATCTTTATACGCTTGCTGTCGGCATGCTGGGCGAAGTTTGGCCAGGTGCGAAACTCGAGGTTGTTGCAAAGAAGGATATTCCTTGCAGGCCGCGAGCTCGCGCATGAATTCCGATAGAACCCTCATGTCCAGAAGATATCCATGATATGATCAAGCTGAGCAACCCGGACCTCTCTTGTCACGACTGGAAGATCGCGAAACTGGACCGAAAGGTCTTTATCGAAGTGCGATCATCGTAATCAATAAGGACTCTGCGGCTTCTCTGGCGCGAGATAAGGGAGTGATAAGATACGGGTTCGAGACGATTACTCTCCGTATTTATAAAAAAGATGAGGTAGAAGCTTCATGCGAGCCTTCACAACCCTCTTCAGAAGCTGTGTCGCAAGACGTGGGGGGTCCCAGTGCTATCATCACCTTCCCATCCTTGGATGATGATGATGCACCAGGGCCCTCTTCTGTCGCTAATATCCCTCGAGAGGGAAGGCTACAGAGTGATTGCGTATGCCGATGATGTTGCTATCGCCGTCACAGGAAAACATCCTAATACACTGAGAGACCTCCTCCAAAACGCACTTAATATGCTCACTAGATGGGCTGATCACTGTGGACTTAGTATTAATCCTCAAAAAACGGACCTCGTCCTTTTAACACGGAAATACAAGATCCCAGTAATTGTACCTCCTTCAATAAAAGGTGTGCCACTAGTTTTTACCAATGAAGCCAAATATCTTGGTCTGATATTAGACAAAAAATTAAGTTGGAAACCTAATATTCAGGAAAGAGTTAGGAAGGCTACAGTAGCTCTTTTCTCTTGCAAGAAAGCCATAGGAAGCAAATGGGGTTTTCAACCTCGCATAACCTATTGGCTATACACATCGGTCATCCGACCAATACTCATGTACGGGGTTGCAGTATGATGGACTGCACTGGAGAAAGTCACACACACGACAAACTCAGCAGAGTCCAACGCACTGCATGTCTCTGCATAAGCGGGGCATTGAGAACCACACCCTCAGCAGCGCTAGACACTCTCCTCCATCTGACACCCCTCGACATTTTTAGCAAACAAGTGGCAGTGAGTACAGCTATAAGACTCAACGCCTCATCTCGATGGACCAACAATAATGTGGGACACTCCATCATTCTGAACTCCTTCGGTTCTATACCAAAGTACATAGACTACACCATTCCAAAACCCCAATTTGGCAAAAACTTCCAGATATCCATTCCATCCAGAGATGAATGGGAAGACAAAAAACTTCTGGATGACATTTTTATACATTTTTATACAGATGGATCCAAGACAAGTGATGGAGTTGGTAGTGGTGTGTACTCGGAAAAGCTTAATCTAAGCATCTCATTCCGCCTCCCTAATCATTGTAGCGTCTTCCAAGCGGAAATTTTAGCGATCAAAGAGATTCTCTCCAACTTCTGATATCCGCATCTTCTCTGATAGTCAGGCTGCTATTAAATCTCTCGACGGTGTCTCAACCAAATCTCAAACGGCCCTCGATTGTCGATCGTCTCTTATGGAGATGGCGCAGCAATTTAACATTCACCTCTGTTGGGTGCCGGGCCACAGAGACATCACAGGAAATTGTAGAGCCGATGAACTCGCTAAAAATGGAACCGTCATACTTATTTCACCTGAAAGGGAGAAGATAGGTATACCGATAGCTACATGTAAACTTCTGCTAAAAGAAACTGCTTTAACGATAACAAACTCTAGGTGGCACAATCTACCAACGTGCGCAGCCACAAAACTCATATGGCCCTCACTGGACCTAAAGCGCTCTAAAGACTTGTTATCTCAAAGCAGACTTCATATTAGCTCCCTGATAGGTGTCCTTACGGGACACTGTCTTATAGGTAGACACGCAATACGACTTGGTGTAGCCTCAAATGACTTCTGCAGGAGCTGTATGGATGAGGGAGAAGAGGAAACAATCTCTCACCTTCTCTGCACTTGCCCTGCTCTTTCACTAAGACGCAAACTTCATCTGGGAGAGTACTTTTATGATAACCCCAGTGAACTAGCTAATAAGGATATCAAATATCTTCTTCGCTTTATAAAAAGCTCAAAATGGTTCGACTAGTAAGAAGTAATTCTCTAAGATTCATGTGGTATCACAATGGGCCTTTTCTTTTGGCTTAAGTGTGTGGATTCTGTATCTGCAGCCACTGTAACCTTACCTAACCTAACCCGGAAGGACGTCGCAGAAGAGGAAGACCGCGACTCAGGTGGAGCACATTGATGGTAGAGGACCTGAACCAACTTGGAGTGCAAAACTGGAGACGGTCGTTGGATGAGGCCTTGGTCCGACCTGGACTGTAGCGCCACCATAAGTAAGTTCATGTTTCAGAGATTGTTGTTGTTGGTCACATCGGCATTAAAATTAATGAGCGAACTATTGAACTAGCCAAGAAAGGTTTTGCATTTCATTTATCCTGAACAGACAGCTCCTGTAGTTCCCTAGCATATTGCTGTTTAAAGAAGCTGGAGCCGTACTTTGTTCGCTTGGGGAAAAATGTGCCCAACTTGATCCGTAAAGATGAACGGTTAAAGGAAAATGTATCTGCCTCTCTCATTAGGTAACGGCGTTTCGAGCAAGACAAATTGAGATTTCATCTTGTCACTGAAACGATATAAGCCAAAAGCCGACAAAATCTTATTTTTAATAAATTACACGAGGCGTAGTTACAAAAACGCAACCAGTGCTTACTTGGCAGCGAACAAACCCTATGACGCGTTGACGTTGTTTTCAGAAGGCGTAGGTAAGGGGCAACGTATTGGACATGCTTGAAAAATGCATTTGAAATACGACTAAGAACTGGTAATTTGCAATTCGAACACGTTGAGTTCCCCAATGGAATATGTACGTATTCAAGCAAAATATTCATCGCTGAAACTAATTAATTAGACAAGATTGAAAAAGGAAAACATTCCAACGCTTGCATGACACAAAGACAAACTCTATTCAAGAATGAATTTAAATCATTACATCAGCGTTTGACGCGCAATTATTGAAGAGCTCAGCTCACCCTCACAAGCCCTTGCACATGAACTGAATCGATGAGCAATTTTAATAATTTACATTTTTCTCGGCAAGAACAAAAAAATACTCACAAGTCACAAGCTTTCTAGTATCCAGGAGCCCACAAGCAAAGTTGATACGATGCAATGATTTGCTGGCTAATCACTCCGTATAAAGCGATAGTTTATTTCTTTCAGGCTAACTCGTTTAGAATCTACAAATATTGATAAATGAGTAGGAATTAGTTTTTGAAACAAGAACAATCACCTTTAATTCTCGTTCAAAGATTTAGAATGCTGAGCCCAACAGGCGCGTTGAGACGCATTGCATTTAGAAATAATAAAATTTTTGGCGGGTTTGTTGTTGAAAAATAATTTAGATCACAAATTCACTGACTTTTTAATCTTTCTTTGGTCAATTAAGGCTTTTATTGAAACAAAACCACGTTTTAATTTTTAAACAAATTTAAAGAAAACAATTTTTACACTTCGGCTAGCAGCAAAATTTGCCAAATGGTTCTGCATCTGCAATCTGCTATCTGATTTCTGATTGCTGCATGTAATTTGAATTGAACGCTACGCTGTCAATTCAAGTGTCAAATTGAAATCAATTCATCCATTGAATGAATCTTAAAATTCTTTTTTTCGAAATTTCACTTCGAAAGAATGAATTAGCTGTTATAAGGTATCTAGATGGGTTATTTTTTAAGTGCCGGATTACACGAGCGCAAAAAAGAATTAATTCACGAAAGAAAGCGGATGATTTTTAGATAGAAGGAAAGGAATGGAAAAAATGCCATCCCTTTCCTTCTTTCTAAAAATCATCCGCTCTCTTTCGTGAATTAATTCTTTTTTGCGCTCGTGTAATCCGGCACTAAAGCAATGGCATTTAGGCGAATTTCACGTTCTGGACAAATTTAGCTCTGAACATTTTCTGAACGTTCTGATTTAATTTTGAAATACACTTACAGCCTTATTTATAAACCAGTCTTAGAGGCGGAATAAGGTTACTCCGACTTTACAACGCCTTTAAAACTGAAAAGAAAAACAAACGAGTTTTAGAGAACGAATAAGCTAATCTTACGTTTCCACTGAACGATAATCTAGATTATCTTCTAGCCTGTTTCCACCGACTTGATATTATATGATTTATAAATCAAGAAAGGCGTTCCTACTGAACTTTTTACTTAATTTAGCTTGACTTTTACGATAATCTTGACATTAATTTTGAATTTTTCAATGAATATGACACAAAATTTGAATTTCGACTGTCAAAAAGAAAAAAATAAATGAATTTAAAATGAATTTTATTCATTACTTGTGCATGAAATCATTCAGCCTGGAATCATCGAGGTGATTTATACCTAAGGCCGTGTGCGAATTCAGTTAAAAATGGGTTAAAAATTGACGTTTGGTTAAATTTTGACACTTCGCATTATTTGACTAGCTGCTGAGCAGGTTAAAAAATGACAGTAGTGGTTAAAAATTCATCCATTTTTATTTTTTAACCACAATTCATCCAATTCGCACACGGCCTAAGGCCGTGTGCGAATTCAGTTAAAAATGGGTTAAAACTTGACTTGACACGGCCGTGTGCGAATTGGATGAATTGTGGTTAAAAAAATAAAAATGGATGAATTTTTAACCACTACTGTCATATTTTAACCTGCTCAGCAGCTATTCAAATAATGCGAAGTGTCAAAATTTAACCAAACGTCGAGTTTTAACCCATTTTTGACTGAATTCGCGCACGGCCTAATTAACAAATAAACGAGTTAAATCAGTTAATTTCAAATCATCGAAAATGTATGGCAAATCATGAATTTAATTATGTGATTTAGCTAACCCGGCGGCCAAACGAGCAAGTTCTGGCTAGCAAGTTGGCATACAATCAAATGTTTTACTCACACATTCAAACTTTTAGTACTGGCCAGTCAACTGGCTTGCGAATTTTCGAACCAGTAATCAAGCAAGTAAAACGGGCAAGTAATTTGACAGGTTTTGCCAAATTTATCAAAATGAGCAAAATTAAATTAGAATATTAGTTGAAGCGAAGATTTTAATTTACTTTTTTTTTGGCGACATGTTCGAAATTAAAAATTGGATGTTAAAAGCAGGTAAGCTTGTAAGAAATCGTTGAAATGGAAAAAAAAATGTGAACTTTCTGGCAAGTTGACTAGCAAGTTTTTTGCCACCTACGTCACACCAAGTACACCGATAGAGATTTGGCAAATAATATATGAAGGCTACTGGCAAGCCAGAACTTGCTGGTGTGGCCGCCGCACAGTGTGGCCAAAAGCAGAAAAAGTTGGCAAAAATACCTTTTTTCTCTCTTCAACTCATTAGAAAAGTATTGATATGGTAAAATAGAGGTAGGTACTCTTGAGCTACACAAAACCGGTTTTTGTTTTTGTTTTTGTAATTTGAAGTTCGACTATTTGACAGGTTATTTGTTCTTGATATTCATGCAGTGCAAGAGGGTGTTTACCATTTTAAGTCGCATTTCTTTAAGCAAAAAGCTATCAACTTGAAATAACAAACGGATCCACAAGCATGTAGTAAGCTTTTAATTGATATCACATTTATATATGTTTTATTTTAATATTGTGTTAAGAAATATGTTCGAATTTTACGTTATTTAAAAGCATTATTTTAAAAAAAAGTCCTTTGAAATCGTTATCAGAAAGTATATATAGGCGTGAGATGGCGTAAAACTGTTAATGTCCTGTTATGTTCCATAGAGTAGGTTTTCGTCGAAGTTAAAATATTTTGCCCATGTTTGCCCCTCTTAAAGAAAATTGTATTTTTGTGTGGGCAAAATTGCGTAAAATATTGGATTTGTTTTTTTGTTTTTGGTTCCAACATTAGCCTATCACACAAATTTTTATTTGAAAACCTTATTCAATCAGGTAAACGTTCAAGTCGAAATAAAACTGTATTTTTGACCCAATACTTGGTAAATCGGACAAATTGTTCAAAACCAAAAATGCAAGATCTGCGTTTAAAAGTGTTTTATTTTGTATCCAGCTTTAAAAAAGGTGGTTGAGTTCGAAAAGTATCCGTGGTACCATTTGTCTCTCTTCTACCAGAGCGTCGAACTTGTCGAGTTGTAGAAGCTGAGTAAGGTCAATGATTCTCGGGAATTATTTCTCCAGAAGAGTCCTGAAACCAAAGGTCGCTCGCCCCTCCCCTTCCCAATCCTTATCCCCTCCTCCATCGGCTTTGTGCATTACACTGGCTGATGTCTCATTATCCCCTGACTGTATAGTGTATCACTTCTGTCAGTACCTTGTTTCCTTCCTGGGACGCTTATGGCTCAATTGCTGTTCGTCTCTCCTTTTCCAAATCATATCCTCCCTTTCAACTTCCCAATTGGGCTGGATTCAAGGTGTTATACGACCCGTGCCGTCGTGCCGATGATCAGCCAGGCTGAGGGCCCAATTTCTAAAAATAGATCAGTCACTAACGGAGTATCCGGATACCAGGCGACCTCCGGATTAACTAGCCTTATCTGTGTATGCGAATCTCTGCGCAGATGGACCCCCCCTTTACTTCGCTACTCGTGGGACCTTAATGCCAAAACAAAAACAAAAACAAAAACAAACAAAAAAAATTCAAACCGGTGCCGGTATTCCATCTACACCGGGCGGCAGTTCGGCGGCAACGTCGGCTGTCGTTACACCTATTCCAAACACAGGAGAAGGGATTGTGACAAGTCACTGCTCAACTTCGAGTGTGGTACAGGTTGTATCAACACCGGGCGACAGTTCGGCGATAATGTCGGCTGTCGCTGTCGTTAATAGTGTGCCAAATATAGGAGAGGGGTCTGTGCCAAGTCATTGCCCAGCTTCTAGTGAGGTACAGGAGGTACCCCTGGCGAAAGCGCCTCCTCATGTCGGTAGTTCCACTACTGTAGTATCTGGCAGCACTGTAACTGACGGATACAAGTGTAAAGAGAAGAACAGAAATAAAGGAAGATCATTCGGTGCAAAACAGTCAAGCGAGTTGGTCATTCATTAGAGATCCTACAGTGGCGACGAGGATAAAACAAAAACAAAAAAACTATTTCCAGAAAAAGCAATAACCGAATATTATAGAGTAAAACAAATTACATTTATTAATAGTATCTAAATATAAATGAAAAAAGTGAAATGGACGATTTTAAGGAGAATGAAAGCAATTTTGCTGGTCAAAGTGGTGAGAAAAAAAAAAAACAGAAACATAGGAACCGGCCGGCATAGTTATATGTAATTGTTTCAACAGCTATTAATTTTATAAACTGGCTGAAAGCTGAATTTATAAAGAGAAGTCTATTAAGTGGTAAATGAGTGTTGAATTCAAGGCATGGAAGATTAGGCATATGTTTTCAACCATTTAAATTTATAACGGGACAAACTAAAAAAAACAAAACTAAACGAACCGCAATCCGTTAACTTGAGAAAAAAAAACCATCAATGTCTCTTTCACTCACACCTTATGTGTTGAGATTCATACAAGGAGATGAAATATAAATACATATCTCCGTCTCTTTTACTATAATTCACAACAGACTACATACGTTAATATTATCACTTTACAGCTTGTTAAACAAAGAAAAAAATTAGATCAGTCGGAAACATTAAGGTTATGTTTTAGAGTTTTGAATCAATAGAATTGAATAAAAAGTGAGATTTTGAAAAAAAGTAAATAAATACAGCCTCATCCTATTGATTAACATGAATGTTTCATTGAATTTGAGTTGATAAAATAAAAGCCTTATTTAAAATCCGGTAAAGTGTATCAATGAAATTGTGAACTTATTAAAATTATTTTACATCCTCCGATGGAAGGGGGAATTCAAACTTTGACGACTAATAATTAGCAGGATGTGCCGCAACTTAAATGTAAGCGAAGAAAAAAGCAACCTAAACGATTGCTAATTTAATGAAAAAAGAACTACATAGATGGTTTACTGTCGCAACTTAAATGTAAGCGAATTAATAGAGCAACCTAAACGTTTGTTGAGTAAATATTAAATGAATGTGATTTGTGTCGCAACTTAAATGTTAGCGAAGAAAAAAGCAACCTAAACGATTGCTAATTAAATGAAAAAAAACTACATGATGGTTTATCGTTGCATTTTAAATGTAAACAAAATCTCATCCCGAGGTCATGATTATAAAGTTATAGAAAAAAACATTTGCATGCACATATCTGTTCCTTAAAATGATTAGTAATGCTAATGATCATATAAATCATTCAAACTGTAAAGGTAATATGCACTCGTTTTAGGAAATTTTCCAATAAGCAATTTCCAGCAAGGTTGTATTTCAAGATAGGAACATTTATACCACCCATCTCTCAGTTGACAAATTTCGTTGTTTAGAAAAAAAGTTCTTGTTCCATATACACATTTAGCCATAGCTGGGCATTAACGGGCATTTTTTCGTTAATCCGTTAATCGTTAATTAACGAAGTTAACATTCCCATTAACGGATTAACTTTTCAGTTAACTTCAAAAAAATGTTAACGATCGTTAAATTTTCCAAAGTCCGTTAATCGTTAATCAAACACAAATACCGTACAGATACACATTCAAATTAGATTAATGGTAATTATTTTTATAACTTATTAAAATTAGTCAACACCCTTCAGGAAACACAACGGCACGCGACTTGTCTATTTTGCTGCCTGTCTATGTTTTTTTTTGTGCTATAGGTATACAGATATATCGCAAATTCAATTCATTGCCGAGCGTTTTTTACTAGCTTCTTTATTGCCAGCAAAAAAACTGTTGTTGGTTGCCAACGGAAAATTTTTTTGCGCTACCTAACCTATGCAGGGTAAGATTTTTTTTTTGGGTTGTTGGGCAGTTGCCCGTAGCTTAGTTGGTAAGTGCGTTGGCTGCTAAGCAGAACGTCGCTGGTTGGAGTCCTACTCAGGCCAAGTTTTTATTTCATCTTTCACGGGTACTGCCTCTTGCGAAGACCTGACAAGTCTTCCAAGAGCATCAATCTGTCATGAAAAAGTGCTTCTCAACTTTGCCGTTGGGAATCGGCGTTAAATTGTAGGTCCCCTCAATTCTTCACACGCACTCAGAGAATTGTTGATGAGAATAAGCCACTTAGGCCCTGGCTCTTCAAGAGCTGTCGCGCCACTCCATTTTTTTTTTTTTTGGTGAAAAGGTTCACCGTGCGCACCGCCGCCGCGGCTTCGCGAGAAAACAACAATTCTTATTCGAATCATGAGCTAGTCGAAATGTGCAGCGCCGTGCCGGCGAGGTTTGGTCCCTAGTAAAATTTGAAATGCCACTATTATTTCGGGTGCCGTTATTATTGCCGTTATTGAAATACCACTTTTTTCCAGCGGGTGTGAGTGGGAAAACTGCTATACTAATCGTATATAATACGACGATACGACAATGTTTGTTTTATCGGCATTCCTCGGGGAAAAAGTATTGGCAAATCTGTTTATCCAATACAATACTGCCATACCCTCAAGCGCTGCTGTTGAACATCTTTTCTACACGGGCAAGGATATACTTCAGCCTCGCTTTCCGATGAGAATTTCAACATGCTGATGTTCATGAAGGGGAACAATCACATTCATATACATGACTGAATAAATTGTTGTTTTAACACTTAAACTCTTATAAAATATAATTTACTGTATTTAAAAAAAAATTACTTGTCTATTCTTGTTTCCAACTTCCAATTTTTATTAGAAAATAAAATTTTTATGGCGTGTTAACGGATTAACGATTAACGTTAACTTGCGTTAATTTTTCTAAAATTTAACGTTTTAACTGTTAACGAAGTTAAATTTTTAATTAACGGATTAGCGATTAACGAAGTTAACTTTTTGATTAACGGTGCCCAGCTATGCATTTAGCTGCTAAAATGGCTGAGGAAAAAGAAAACATATATCATTCAAATGTATTTTTATTCCCATAATTATAGATTCGTCCAAACGATCTGGACTTTATGTGGCACCATTTGATCACACAATTGATGGAGAAAACTGTGGAACCGAATGGAAGAACTGGCTTCGTTCCTTCGAATTTTGCATGGAAGCCAGTAACATCGAAGACCCAGAAACAAAACGTAAAATGCTGATGCATTTCGCTGGTCGGAAAGTCCAAGAAATTTTTATTAATCTGCCAGAAATAAGCAGTGACGTATGCAGCGGACCATGGGCAAACGAGTATGTGCCTATGCAAAACAGCTACGAAAGAACAACAACAAAGCTTAATGACTACTTTTTGCCAAAACAACATACCTCGTTAGAGCATCTTCTTTTTAATTCACTTAAGCAGAAGGAAAGTGAAAGCATCAACAACTTTGTAATGAGACTTCAAATCCAATCAAATCACTGCGATTTTGTAGAAAAACGTGACATGATGATAAAAGACCGATTGATACAAGGATGTAGATCAAACGAAATGAGGCGTGAACTACTGAAACTGGGAAATACTACATACGAAGAGATTTTCAAGACTGCAAAAATAAATGAATTTGTTTTAAAACAAGAAATAGCCTTTGCTGAAGACAAACAAACAAACAAGATAGTTGAAGAAGTCCACAAAATCGAAAACAAAACTAATATGAACTGGCCAAAGAAACATGCGACCATTGATAGACGTATAAGAAGTTGCACACGATGTGGATACGAAGGTCACGACTCCAACTATGAAAAATGTCCAGCTATGGGTAAGAAATGCAATAAATGCAATGGTTTGAACCACTTTAGACGAAAATGCCGCTCCCGAAAACGCACAAACACAACAGCAACAAACACAAACGAGAAAAAGCATTCGCCAACAAAATCATCCAAAGATGAACCACAAAATAAACGAAAAACCGAAGAAACAGTCAAATACGTTGATGATAATAAGAATGTGAACGAATATATATTTTGTGTCACAACGCCAAGCGAAGAAAATGAATTTTCATGTGAATTGGGAGGTGTGACCATCAAAGCAGTGATTGACTCAGGATCGAAATTTAATTTATTGGACAAAGAGACTTGGGAGTTTCTGAAATCCAAACAAATTACTGTACAAAATCAACGGAAAACTACTGATAAAATATTCAAAGCTTATGGTGGGCACACTTTACAAATCCATGGCGTATTCGAAGCACAGATTAAAATTGGCCTTAAATGCACATCAGCAGATTTCTATTTCATAAAAGGCCCTGGAAAAATTTTGATCGGGCGTGATACAGCAAACATTCTTGGTATTTTGAAAATTGGATACACCGTTGATCAGGTTCAAGAATTGCAGCAATCCACAAATCAGCAAATTGGTACAATTAAAGGGGTTGGGGTCGCGAGACCGCAAGCCATATGACCGCAAGACAAAAGACCGCAAGCCATTTGACCGCAAGACAAAAGACCGCAAGCCATATGACCGCATTGTCATATGACCGCAAAAAATCCTCCCTTTTTTCATTAAAAACTACTCCTTTTTGTCACTCAAAGTTATGAGAATTAAGGAGATCGTATTCTGGTACCTTTTTCAATTTTTCTAACAACCCTGTATTAGGCCACACCCTTTTTGAAAAACTGAAATTTTAAGAGACACCAAATGCTGAGAATCATGGGGAACGAAGCATTTAAATTTTTCGTTCAAATTTTACTATATAAGCAGTTGCATTTTTGGAAACCAATCAGTTCCAAATATGACTCGCTAGGGAGAGGACACGCTGATGCGTTTTTTTTGTGTTTACAAACAATTTAATAAAATACAAAGTTATAGTTTAAAATTCGCGCGAATTTTAAACTATAACTTTGTATTTTATTGAATTGTTTATAAACAAATTAAATAAAATACAAAGTTATAGTTTAAAATTCGCGCGAATTTTGAACTATAACTTTGTATTTTATTTAATTGTTTATAAAAGATATGTCTTTCTTCCTGTAAAGGATAAAACGTTCTTTTAAGAACGAAGAATAATTCAAAAAGAGATGTGAACTTAAATTGTTAATAAAAATGTTTGAGACCTTAAGTCAGTTTTTGCGGCGTATCTCATCCAATTGTTGTTTAACCTTTTTACAATGTTCTAGAAATTTGTTAACAACAAAATCCCAAACATTTCTCCAGAACATCATGCATGTCTATTTTCAACTTTTTCATACCAAAATAAAAATTTTAACAAAAAAAAACGAAATTTTTTTCGAAAAATTAATTTTTTTTAATTTCTCCAAGAACGTGTACTGCAATGCATAAACAAATGAAAATTTTTTTTATTCTCAACCAAAAATCAAAAAAGAAAAAAATTAAAAACGACCAAAACGCAAAAAAATTCAAGCGACCTTACGTCAGTTTTTGCGGCATATCTCATCCAATTGTTGTTTAAGCTGTATACAATGTTCTAGTAATTTGTTAACAACAAAATCCCAAACATTTTTCCCGAACATCATGCATGTCTATTTTTAACTTTTTCATACCAAAATAAAATTTTTAACAAAAAAACGATTTTTTTTTCGAAAATTTAAATTTTTTTAATTTCTCCATGAACGTGTACCGCAATGCCTAAACAAATAAAATAAATTTGTATTCTCAACCAAAAATCAAAAAAGAAAAAAATTAAAAACGACCGAAACGCAAAAAAATTCAAGCGACCTTACGTCAGTTTTTGCGGCGTATCTCATCCAATTGTTGTTTAAGCTGTATACAATGTTTAAGTAATTTGTTTACAACAAAATCCCGAACATTTTTCCCGAACATCATGCGTGTCTATTTTTAATTTTTTCATACCAAAATAAAAATTTTAACAAAAAAAACGAAAAAAAATGTCGAAAAACCAAAACTTTTTTTTCCTCCAAAAAAGTGGACCGCAAAGCATAAACAAATCAAAAAAAATTATTAACCTCAACCTAAAATCAAGAAAACAAAATTAAAAAAAATCACAATTTTGCATATCATACATTCCAATACGAAATTGCACTTTCGGAATAAATTTCCAAAATAGTGCTAAATCCCGCAAAAAAAAATAGTACTATTTCCTTTTCAAAATAGTGGTCAATCCCGCAAGGAAAAATTTTGCGGTCTTATGACATGCGGTCATTCCTATTGCGGTCATTCGGCTGGCACCGCAATTAAAGATGTCATTGTTACAATTCCAATTAAAGAAAATGCAAAGCCTGTCGTGCAATCTTATCGACGTGTTCCTGTTCCACTTGAAGATGCAGTAGAGAAAAAGTTAGATGACCTCTTAAAACAAGGGATCATCGAAAAAGTGACATGAGACGAGCAAATGAAGCAGTGGAACGGGAGAATCATCCACTTCCGACCATGGAAGATTTTCTACCACATATTAGACGAAGCCGATACTTTTCTTTGTATGACATCCGAAATGCATTTCACCAGGTCTGAGAAAAAAAAACACAAATTTACAAACACAAATCACAGTATAAATTTTATTTGAACTTTTCTTTTTTTTTTGCATGTACACAAGTACATATCTATGCAGTACAAATGTGTAAAGAGATAGAATTAACAATTTTTGTTTTCATAAAACACGAATGAATTCTTTTGTTTTGTTCAAGTTCGAAACTTCTTTTTCAACTACATATTTATAAAAAAAAAGAACAGATCAACAAATGCTTGATTTTTTTTTATGTGTGGAAAGTTGATTAGATATAAGGACTGTTTAATGAAGAAAAACCAGATCAGAACAGCACAGAACAGAACAAGTAAATGAAAACTGTCAGAACAAGTAAGAACAGAAAGGATCAGCTCCCTGTTTAACCTTCCTATACTCGCGCATTGGTCTCTCAGACCGACAAATCATTAATTCTTAGTTTTCTTGAAAAATAAAATCGCTGTCTTTTTGAAATTCTGAGTAGCTTCCTAAATAAGTATTTTCTTTCGATTAGATGGGCGCAAGCGCACCTGTTAGGTAGACTTGTTGCATATTTTGTTAGTTTTCGGTCTGTCAGACCGACGCGAGTACAGGTGATAGAGTTTTTGGTTAAGTAATTTTCAAATTTTAGAAGAAACAGTGGGTGGTAAATTTCGTATTACGTTAGGGGTGTTTATATTTTGCATATGCTTATGTGTATGTATATACATTATATATGTGTATATATATATTTTACATATACAACATTTCTAGGAACCGTTTTGAATTGGTTTTTTGACCATGCACTAATGGTATGTTCAGATTGCTACGATTTGAACAATTATGAAAACTAAATCTCTTTTTATACTTTTTTATAATTATTGTTATTTGTTTTCAATGAATTAATAATTTTTTTTTATTTTTTATTGAGACAAATATTTATTTTTATTTTATAAGTTAAGCTCTAAAAAAAAAACTGAATTTTTTGAGAGGCTTGCATAAAATGTAATTGCTACCGAATAAAGTTCAAAGTTGCTATGTTTTTCTATTTGTTTCATTTAAATATATTACTTTCTTTAAAATAAACCGCAAAAACAATTTGGAAAATACATATTCACGAAAATGTAGACGAGATAAGATTTCGGTCTGAGAGACCGTGCGCGAGTATACGTGTACTGTCAAAACGCGCGAGTATAGAAAGGTTAATCTTTTTGACAGAATAAAATTAGCCGTTAAATAAATATCCAAGTCAAATCAAATTGATCTTTTTTAGTAGATTTTTGCGAAAAATGTTTACTTGGGAGGATAGTAGAAATATTTTTAATTCCTCGGAAAACTCGTCAATCGAGATAATAATAATTTCAAAAAATTGTTTGATTGAAAAAAAAAAATAAATAATTTGGCATTTGAAATTTTGACATTTGATAGTTTTCACAAAGCTGCTCCACCTAAAAAGTAGGGGCAAAATTTTTTTTACTAAACTGAGCTGAACAACTTCATGGAACACAAAATGACAGATTGTAGAACAGTATGGGGCAAGGTTTTTCCTCATGAAACACACAAACTTGTACTTTTTGGATCTTTTCTGTTCTTTTCTGTGCGGAACAGATTCATTAAACAGACCTATAATTCAAACTGATTTTTAGATTTCTTTTTCAAAGCAAACTTGATTTTCAAACGATTCCGAATTTAAAATGTGTTCAAAACGTCAAACTCATTGTCATTACAAATTAGGTGTGTTTGGTTACTTGAAAATTAATACGAATAAACATACTGTTTGGTTACTTGAAAATTCATACGAATGAACATAATTATTTTATTACAGAGAGGAAAATAAATTTGTAAACACCATATTATTCGGTGTTGGAAAAAAAAATTAAAAAAAGAAAAAAAGAAAATAATTATTTATCCAAATTCCAATTGGATTGATCTGATATTAGATTAATCAAAACAAACTTTGATTTCAGGTTGAAATATCGCCGGAGTCTAGAGAAATAACAACATTTATTACGAGGAAAGGCTTATTCCGATACACCCGTTTAATGTTTGGAATATCATGTGCGCCTGAAATTTTTCAGAAAATCATGGAACAAATTTTGAGTAATTGTGATGGCTGTGTTAATTTCATCGACGATATACTAGTGTATGGAGCTACCAAAGAAGAACACGATAATCGTGCACTTAAAGTTAGAGAAACCTTACGGGAATATGGGGTTGAATTAAACCATGACAAATGTATTCACAGCGTTGAAGAAATAAAGTTTCTTGGTCACAAATTATCGGCAAAAGGAATCACACCAACTGATGACAAACTTGATGCAATAAGATGTTTTCGAGAACCAGCAACAGTGGAAGAAACAAGAAGCTTTTTAGGTTTAGTCAATTACGTAGGAAAATTTCTCCCAAATTTAAGTACCATAACTGAACCATTGCGGCGGTTGACGGAAAAGAGCACATTTTTTAAATGGGGAAAGCAGCAACAAGATGCCTTTGATAAATTGAAACATATGATGACTGATGAACTGTTACTTGGCTTCTACGATGTAAACGACCAGACTCAAGTCATTGCCGATGCTAGCCCCGTCGGTTTAGGTGCAATTTTAATTCAAATTAACAATCAAAACGAGCCACGAGTTATCTCATATGCAAGTAAGAGCTTATCAAATGTAGAAAAACGTTATGCCCAAACTGAGAAAGAAGCGCTCGCATTGGTGTGGTCAGTGGAACGTTTTCATTTCTACTTGTATGGGCGATGTTTTGATTTAATAACAGATCACAAAGGTTATATTTGGTCCAAGATCTAAACCATGCTTACAAATTGAAAGATGGGTATTGCGACTCCAAGCATACAAATACAAAATTATTTATAGACCAGGAAAAACTAACATCGCCGATCCACTGTCCAGATTAGTAGTAGATACGCAACCACAAATGACATTTGATGAAGAGGCAGAACATTATGTCAATTCAATAGCATCAGTTGCTGCACCAGTAGCTATAAAATTGTGTGAAATTGAAAATCATTCGCAATCTGATGAAACAACCCAGTTGATAAAACAAGCCATTTACAATAACAATTGGGATACTGCAAATGATTCGTTAAATGCTTACAAAGCGTTTTCAACCGAATTCTGTTTTGCAGGTGACATTTTATTAAGAAGCAACCGAATTGTTATGCCACAAGATCTTCGTCTCCGAGTACTAGAGCTAGCACACGAAGGGCATCCTGGCATGTCGGTTATGAAACGAAGAATCCGAGCCAAAATATGGTGGCCTAAAATAGATAGAGACGTCGAAGAAATGGTTAAGAGGTGTCATGGATGCATGTTGGTATCAGCACCCCCACCACCCGAACCGATAAAAAGAAAAGAGCTACCTAATGCACCATGGCAGCATCTAGCTCTTGATTTTTTGGGCCCGTTACCATCAGAACATTATTTACTAGTCATTGTCGATTACCACAGCCGATTTATTGAGATCGAAATAATGAAAAAAATCGATAGTTGTGAAACTATAAAAAGGCTTAAACGAATATTTGCTAGGTTTGGACTACCCTTAACATTAACCGTAGACAATGGTAGACAGTTAGTAAGCGAACAATTTCGAAGTTTTTGTGACACAAACAACATTAAACTAATTACTACAACTCCATATTGGCCACAAATGAACGGAGAAGTAGAAAGACAGAATAGATCAATCTTAAAAAGACTTACAATAAGCCAAAACACTAACAGGAATTGGATGGAAGATTTAAACGAGTATCTGCTTATGTATCGTTCAACTCAACATTCCACAACGAGTAAAACACCATCGGAATTAATGTTTGGAAGAAATATACGGGACAAATTACCACAAATAATACACCCACTCGAAGTTGATGATGAATTGTATGATCGGGACAAGGAAAAAAAAGAAAGTGAGAAACGATATGCAGACAAGAGAAGACATGCTAAATTAAATGACATCGAAATCGGCGACGAAGTTTTAGTAAAGATGATGACAAAAGCAAATAAACTGTCGCCCAACTTTAGCCCAGCTATACATAAAGTAGTGGAAAGAAAAGGAGCGGAAGCCATCATTGAATCAAAGGACTCTGAAAAATTATACCGTCGAAATGTAGCACATTTAAAAAAACTCAACACCAGCCAGCCAGAGGAAAACACTAAGCAAACAACGAATGAAGAAACATCAACAACAATAACCTCACAACAAAATGAATCAACTACATCAGATCAGCCACCAGAACTACCAACAAAGAGAACAAGAAAGATGCCAGGTCGTTATTTGGACTAAGAAAAAACTACAAGAAAAGGTTATCACCATAGAAATGTTCAATTTTATTTCCTTTAAATCACCTTTAAATATTATCTTATACAAAGTTTTTGAAGAAAATTCACTAATGTTATAAAAAAAAAAAAAAACAAAAAAAAATTAAATTATTAGTATGAAATAAGTTAAAGTACCTAAATGAAAATATTGCTAATATTTTTACTTTTTAACATAAAGTAAATTAAAATAATTTAAGAAAACATTGTAAAAGAAAGAGAGTAGATGTAGTATCTGGCAGCACTGTAACTGACGGATACAAGTGTAAAGAGAAGAACAGAAATAAAGGAAGATTATTCGGTGCAAAACAGTCAAGCGAGTTGGTCATTCATTAGAGATCCTACAACTACCAAAGAGAGTAAACCTCTCCAGGATGGTCCTAGTGGTAGTCTCCGTGGTGTTAGCAGCGTCGTGAATAACGACCCTGCCTCCACTACGAAGACAGCCATCCAACCTAGGGTCCTCTATAAACAGCGTCGCTATGCGATGAGATTGCTAAAATCCTCTGGTGCAACATTGGGAGATGGTAGTAATCCCATCCATAGCAAGAAGATTGAGAGGGCTAAATCCATCTTAGCCAAAACTAAGACCAGCTGCGACTCCACGTCAAAGCGACAAAGGTCTCTGGAGGAGTCCACTCCCATCCCCAAGAAACCCAAAGTGCAGAACACCAGCACTCCCAAAATCCCTAAAGTACCTCTCACTAAACCTTTTAGTGATGTGCTTAAGGAGCATAGGGCTTCACGATATTCGATAAAAATATCGGTATCGTATCGTATCGTATCGAAAGTCGATACGATAATCGATACGATATCCAGTACTGCGATACCGATATCGATACGATAAACGTGTTTATAAAATTGTCGATATTATCGTATCGTCGATAAGCACTGACCGATAATTATCGAATATATCGATATCGACTAAAATTAAACGTACGTCGTACAAGCACACAGACGTTTTCTTGGTTGCTGTTTTTTTTTTTTTTTTTTGGTAAAGCGAAGCGTTTCTTGCCGCTTTTCGTCGCGCGCCGTGGAAACATTTGCACATTATACTCTGGCCGGTGAAACTTGTCTTGCCTACTTTCAGGTTGACTCCAGAATGATGATTTCACTAAGTTTAGCCCTAATACAGGAAATACTTTAATTTTGCCTTTTTCTTCTTTGCTTAAAACTTTTCCGCGTTTTTTTTTTTTAATGTTAAGAAGAATTTTAACTAAACAAAAACATAATTTTTACTGTTTATCAACACGCTTAACAGTGCAGAAGGATTTGTGTTGCTGGCGAACCTTTTCAGATGAGCCGAAAAACGTTGGTTTTTTTTTACAGTTTTTTAGTTAAACTAGTGTGCGAGAATAACGGCAAGCCTTAAGAGAAAAAAAAATGTCTCGCAAACCAAGCGTATTATAATGCTCTTTTATTAAACTATGTAACAGAGATGTTCTTTAAAATAGGTATAAATGAAGAGGGTAAAGTGCGAAAAAATGAACCTATTCAGATGAGCGGCAGCGGCATCCACAACCAAACAAACATACATGATACATGCATCCATTTTCATATTATGTATAATGATAATGGCACCAACTGCTCAGTTACTAACATAAATGCATGAACTAAGTAGTTCTTAACTCGCTTGTCGCAAAGTCGTGGTCTTAGTCGCACAGATGGCATACCGTGGTACTTTGACAAAACTTCGGCACCACATTTTGAGGTTTGTGGGAGGCAGGCGTAAAATCTGTGAGGCATCTCCTTCGGGTACTAAGACGAGATGTTCTAACCGGCGAACAATATTACACGCTGTTAACGCAAATAGAAGTTGTCCTCAATTCGCGAATATAATGCTGGATCTTCCATTTATACTTAGATCTTTTAAGAACTGCTCATTTCAAACTAGATGAGTCCAAAGTACAAATAATGGCATGCAATAGCACTACGGGGGCGATGAGGACTACCCCAACTGCGGGTCTCGAAGCGATCCTAAATCTCACCCCCATAGACTTATTTGCACAAGAATCAGCAGCAAACAGCGCTCTTCGGCTTAGTCAGACCAATATTTGGAGATCTAGTCAACACGGCCATACCACGATCCTTGCAAAATACGTTGGTAATAACGTTTGTACTTATTACATGACGCCTTATCTAGACTTCAATAAAAACTTTACTACCAGCTTCCCTAATAGAGAAGATTGGGAAAACAGTGTACCCTACACCAACGAATCGAACTTACCATCTTTACCGATGGTTCGAAAATGACTACTGGGGTAGGGGCAGGTTTCTACTCAGAAAATCTTAGCCTTGCCAGTTCATTCAGACTTCCCGATCATAGCAGTATTTTTTAAGCTGAGATCTTGGCAGTGAAAAACGCTGCTAATCAAATATCCATGATGGCGATACCACACGCTGATATCACCTTTTTCATTGATAGCCAAGCAGTAATAAAAGCGATCTCTGCCACGCAAATCAAATCAAAGCTTTTTTCTTGCTTTCGCGAAGAGCTAAGGGTTCTTGGTATGCAGCACAATGTAAGACTCTGCCGGGTTCTCGGTCATAGTGGTGTGCCAGGAAATGAAAAAGCAGATGAGCTTGCAAGAGAAGGCTCGGTACTTGATCCCTCTCTCATAGACCATAACATCAGAATCCCTCAATGCGAATTAAAAAGAAACATTAGTAATAATATCATTGAGAAAGCAAATGATAGATGGAACCTACTAGAAACCTGCGGTAACACCAGAAAACTCTGGCCTTATTACGAAAAGAAAAATTCCGATAAAAACCGTCCCAAGATCCCTCATAAGCGTGATAACGGGGCATAACCTACTTGGCTACCACAAAAAGAATATGGAGCTTAGTACAGACGACATATGCAGAGGCTGCGGCGGCGGCGGCGGTGAGGAAGAACACGAAAACACAGCTCACTTCCTGTGCCACTGTCCAGCACTCCTACCTACTAGATTAAAATTCTTAGGCAACTATTTCTTTAATCAACTAGAAGAACAACTATCTGAACTCTCAGGCAATCTACTACTGAACTTTGTCAAGTCCTTCAAATGGCTCGACCAACCATAGAATTCGTAGGTTAAATTACTTTTTCAGAAGTTACAATACTTCTGGGTATCACAAGGGATCTACATTGATCTATGTGTGACGGAACAATATCAACTGTCAGCCCATATAACCTAACCTAACCTAACCCTACCTAGATGAGTCATAGGTTGCGATCCCAGAACCCCAGAACTGTCAATGGTGGATACACCAATCAATCGCCTACTTGTTGTGAACTACTTTGATTTTAATTTTTTTTTTTTTCGTAAATCAATCAGCAAGCAGAATAGCAACTGTCTGCTGAGAAATAATTAATAAAAATTGTAATTTGAAAATTGAAACAATTGACAATCGTGTTTTTTGCATCGTTGGTCAAAATAGTAACATTTACTGCAGTGAATTAAGGATTTGAAGATTGAAGTTGATAAAATGACAGGCTGTTCGGCATGTAAAAATGGGCATAAGCCGACCCAACATTCTTGCATTCAATGCAATAGATATGTGCATCTATTTGATGAGTGTTCGAAGTCAATTGGCGATGAACAAGGTTCCGGTGAAAAAAGACTTTGTTGGCAATGCGATACAAGTAAGTTTTTCTTAAAGTTTAATTAATATATGTACATATGATAATGAAAACTATAATTTTAGGCAATAGAGAAATGTTCAAAGATGACTTCCATGATGCTGCTGATGCTGACGATGATGAATCCTCAACCAAAACTTCTTGTGAAAGTAGAGCAGAGCAAAATATGTGCCAAAACGTTACGGCGAAAAAAAAAACAAACATTAAAAAGTTTTTTTGAATATGAAAAACTAAACGGAGTAAAATATGGAATGTGTATTTTTGCGGTAAGGATTCTGGAAGAGGATATAAAGTGTCTATCAGAATGAAAGACAGTAATACAAGCGGTATTAAATCGCATCTTCAGCGCCACCATAAAAAAGAGAACACCATTTTATTCCCATCTGCAACCCGTAATTTACCTGTAGTTTCCAGGAGTCAATCGACGTTGGAGCAGCATTTCAATGTTGCATTGAAAAAAAATTTCTGCTCATTTTATGACGGATCAAAGTTTATTTTTTTTCGATTTTGAAATTGAGTGAACATTTTTTACGTTCAAGTGAAAACGACTAACGGTACTTTCTTAACTTTCAAATAATTTGAAAAGAAAAAATTATAACCTTTGAAAAACTTTTTATTTTTTTATTTCATTTCAATCCGACTTTTTTCTACTGAGACTGAGATACAGCCTTATGAAAAACCACTCAATTTTTGATTTTTTTGAAGTGTTCCTTTAATTGTTTTGACTAGTGTATTTGTCGGTGCAAATACCTACTTACAAATTTTACAAACATATGTATATAATTAATTCCAGGCTGAATCGAGTTTTGTTAAAAAAAGGACCCAAATCGAATAATCGTAACCTGGTTATCATTGAAAAAATTAAGTATGAGCTTTTTCGACGACAAAGAAACGCAAAATTTTTTTTTCTTTTTTTAACAATAGTATCCCAGTTCCAAGCAAAAATCAAACCAAAAAAATGATTTTTGAAGAATTTAACAAAATGCAACAAAATGTTAAACAGATTTTAGCTCAAAACAATTCTAAATTTGCTTTCACCATAGATGCTTGGTCTGGCAGAACTCGCAAATCTTATTATGGTGTAACCATACATTTTATCGATAGAAACTGGAATTTGCAAACTTTTACGTTGGATTTTGAGCCCTCTAATGGGAAACATTGTGGTATTGATATTGCTAATATCTTTTTTAACATATTGAAATTTTATAAGATTGAGAATAAGATTGGGGGTATAGCAGTAGATAACGCTGCAGCAAACACCAGGGGCCAGATTCTATAAAAAACGAAACGAAAGCGAACGTTCGTTTTTCAAAAACGAAAGAAATTATGCGAAAACGAAAATTTGAATTCTGTATCGCATTTCGTTTTTGGTTGAGTATTCGTTTTTGCTTCAAATCAGAAAAAGTTTGTTGCCTACTTTTAGGATATTGACAGTTGTAAAATATTGTGAGAAATGAGAAATAAATTTTAATCGATACTTAAAACTTAAGAAAATCGATAATATATACATGATTTTGGATATTAAATGAGATAAAACAAAGAAGAAAGCATACGTATTTTCTTTGTTAAAGATTTCAATTTCAATTTTGACCGTTTCTAAGTGAAAAAACACATTTAACAACGAGATATCAATAACTGAAAAAATATCGATAGAAGTAAAATTTGAATAAGAAAAAGAAATCGAGAACACTCATCATTATTATTGTGGCAGATTGAGTGACTGCTAATTTTTGTTTTTTAAATTAAATGTTGCCTGTGTGCAAGAAACTGTACCTCCAATGTAAGTGCATACATATATTAAAAATTAATTTAAAAAAAATCAATCATTTTGTATTATGTCATTATATTATAGGACTTCCAACACAACAGCTGCGCAAAAAGAAATTTTGCTAGGATACATGAACAAGTACCCGACAATGGCGACAAACAGTCCCGCAGAGAACTCGGGCAGGGAAAATTGTAATAAACGCTGGGAGGCACTAGCCGAAAAACTAAATTCGAATGGGCCCCCCATCAAGAATGTCAAAGCTTGGAAAAAGGTAAGTTAATCCTATATAGTTGTTATAGACTTAGTTACTTAAAGA
Source organism: Sphaerophoria taeniata (assembly GCA_943590905.1). NCBI lineage: Eukaryota > Metazoa > Arthropoda > Insecta > Diptera > Syrphidae > Sphaerophoria > Sphaerophoria taeniata. Next base: position 271,838,554 of record OX016540.1, read on the forward strand.
GATGTGCCTGATATCTCTTAGCAGATTGCATATAAGCTCGTTATTTGGTGTTATTACTGGATAGGACACTGTCTAATAAGAAAACACGCCGCGAGACTGGGCATATTTTCTGATGATATCTGCAGAAACTGCATGGATGAGGAGGAGGGGAAACAGTTCCTCACTTCCTCTGCACCTGTCCTGCTCTGATTCATAATCTTATGATTCACTTAGGAGAATTCTTATATAATGATATATAAACGATCTTGAATACGTTAATATAATTAATCTTCTACGTTTTCGTAAGGAACTCTTATTGATTTCACTATCGTTTTCTTTATCGAAGCCCAAATTTGGACAGAGCTTCAACTTCTCGCAAATTTGACGCTCTGTCTGACTCCATCCAAAGAATTGTATTCTTGTATCCTCACACTGAAATCGTTATTACGGGCGATTTCAATGTACACAATTCTTCGTGGCTTCTCCATTCGGGCCCGACAACACCCGAAGGAACTCAGCTTGTCACTGAGACTACTCGAATATCGGACATTGATGGCCAAGCGGAAAATACTCTTGACTCGTCACTATCCTTCCTCGATAGTGACGTAGACCTACTCGCATGTCTGGGCTAGTGCTCCAGTGTTTTTTTTTTACAGACTGCAATTATGCGATACTTGTGATCATTAATCTAAAAGGTACGTAGGGATGTAAAAGGTTAATTATTTCAAATTCAAATAATGTCTACTATTTTGTTTATTTACAATCATTGTGTTAATGCTGTGATATCCCTTTCGATTGTAGAACATTTCTTCATTTTCGGTCGGCCGCATTAGGCCAACGTGGGTACCATCGACGCAACCGATTACTAAAATTTTGAGAACCGATTAGGTTTATTATTTGTTTTATTTAATTATTTCCTTACCACCAGGTATCTTGTATTTAGTGTAAAAATGTTGTTTCGTTGTCTCTTCCTCGAATTCCGATGGCCACTTAATCCACTCTCCACAAAATTGGTCTTCAAGTGCTTTTAGGCACTCTTCAAAGAAGAGCAGAGCCTCAGAATTGGAGGAATATATGTAGTGCGTGTTCCTGTTTTTAGGCGCAAGTTGTCCAACACATATTTGAACGCACTTTTATTAAGCCGAAAGCGTTGAATAAAGCTAGAATATTAATCAACGGTACATACTTTATACTAGTAATTAGTGTAAATATTTGTAACTCACTTTTTATCCGGCAATGTAAACGGATCGGAATGGTCCCTAAGATTCCTTCTCAAGGATCTTAAGTTAAGAGTTTCAGCCCCTTCAGCACAACATTTCCGGTGTTTCTCGCACGTTTTGAACCTGGCAGTTCAAGATATATTAAAAGTAATGGATGTTGAACCAAATGAGGACCGAAATATTGAAGGTTTAGATTTTGAAACAGAAAATTTAAGTGATGATGAAGTAAATAATGTTGATGATAATGGCGTTGGCAATATAATTAAAAAAATAAGAAAATTAAATTGCAAAATAAGAAACTCTGAAGTTCTTAATAACAAATTAAATAGTTTTTGTAGTGCTTTCGATATTAAATATAAAAACCACAGCTGGATACTAGAACAAGATGGAATAGTAGGTACGCACGATATGCTGCAAATAGCTTACCATTTAAAGGATGCTCAGGATAAGCTGTGCGAAAGCATTGAAGCATTAAGAATATATCCTTTGAAACCCACTGAGTGGAATCTCGTAGAAAAAATTGTTGATTTCCTTCAAGATTTTAAATGTGTTTCGGAAAAAATTAGTGGTGAAAACTACATAACTTTGCCAACAGCTGTCATAGCATTTAATTGTTTAGTAGACAAAGTTGAAAAAAAATGTTTTGAAATGGATGCCAAAACAGAACGAGATATTATCGACGATAAACTAATTAAGGCATTCCAAAAAGGTCGAGATAAGTTACTCAAGCACTATCGTAAATGTAACTGGATATACTGCATATCTTTAGTATTGGATCCTCGAGTAAAAATTGATGGTTTGGACACTACTGAATGGGGACGAGAATTAAAAAAAGAAACCCTAAAAAAATTCAAAGAAATCTACAGAATCTACTATGATAAATTCAATATTGAAACTATCATGTACGAAGAACCTTCCAATAAAAAAACAAAAGGAAGCGAGGAAAAATCAATCGATTTTGATATTTTATTTGTAAAACCTGAGATTTCAAAATCTTGGGAAAAGGAGATTAATAATTACTTGCAAGCTCCACGACTGGATGCAAATACTGAGATTTTACTGTGGTGGAAAGACCACGCAAATATTTATCCCGTCTTATCAAAAATGGCAAAAGATGTTTTGTGTGTTCCAGCAACATCCGTCCCTTCAGAAAGACTGTTTTCTGAAGCTGCATTAGTGTTAACTCAAAATAGATGCTCTTTGAAAGATGAGAGCATTAAAGCTCTAATATGCATCAACAGATGGATGAAAAGTTCATTAAAAAAAGAAATATGCGAAGTAGATTTGTAATCGAAAATGTAATGCATTAAACAAGTTCTATATTTAATAAAAATTAAAATTAAATGAATAGCTTGTGTTTCAGTTTTTCAATGCATAGAAAAATAGAACCAAAGGAAAAAATAAATTTATTTATTATCAACTAATATCTACTTATTTTAGTTAAATTGATAAGTAACTATTTACTTTTTTATAATTTTGAAGTTGGTGCCATCTTTATAATTAATATTTAATATTTCAGTTACTATTAGTCTTAGTAGGCACTTGGAAGTTATTCGGGGACTTATTATGTTGGTCTTATTAGGAAAATATATTTTTATGTTGTATCGTTATCTTAATTGTTATTTTTGTAAGGATGGTACTTAACTTAATTCTTTTTTTGGCACCGACTTCAAAATTGTAAAATATTAAATATTTTGTTAAATAAAAAAGGAATTACTTGAATAATGCTCCCATTTTTATTAAACAAACTTATTTCACTATTCTAAGTGATGGGTAGACGCAGCAAAGATGCTTCCCGAATAAGGAAACGGCAGTGACTTGTAAAGACAAGATGAACGGCTGGCACATTTCCTTTTTTCAAAGATGGAGGTCTCTGTTGTATAATTTCTCTTACCGTCTAATTAGTAGGTACAATTTCTCTGTTATAAGGAAGATCCAGAATGCTGAATTAACATGAAACATGCAAAATACAACAAGAAATGTTACCATTCCGCAAGTTTATCACTCAGAAGATAATCATCCAAACCCAATTTGTAATTGGACCATTCGGAAAAACAAAAAAAAAAAAAATCACGTCTATTAAGTTGGAAAACCAATATGAGCACAAACTATTAAACAAACTATGTGCTCTTTATGTGCTAATTATGTGTGAAGTTCGGTTTTTTTGTGCTGATACATTTTTTTATGTAAATTTAATTATGCCACCTTAATATTAAGCTAGCACAACTTCTATATTTTTCATCTGAGTTTTTCATGTAAAAAGACACGAATTAAACAAGAAATTAAACATAGTCAAAAACCAACAATTTAAAGCCTATCTGAACCATCCTCGCTGGCCCAGCTACTCATGGGTAAAATAAAGTCAGTTGTTAGGTGTCAGGTTTATGATCATCACATCAGAAATAGAGGTGTAAAATTTATAACTGATATTTTTTGGTCGAATGAGCTATACTAATGGAACTTCAGTCGGATATTTTTAGTCCAACAGTCGATTGCTGTTTGGCTTGGATTCATATCCAGTCCTCCTTGCCACGACCTCATATGATATTCTAGTATGAAACAATTCCAAAACGACCACCAAGAACTCAGTCGGACGGTTCTGTGAGTCATTAACTCGGCTTACTCATCATCGTTATTAACAAAAACTCTACTCTTGAGGTTCTTTAAAATAACAAGATAACAATTGATACAAAAAATGAAAGATTCCCTAACAAAAAGTAAAAAGAAGGGTTTAAAATCAAATAAAATCTATAAAAACACGTATACGCCCGAGTGTACATTTTCAGTATTTCAGTTTATTTGTGTACATTTAATTAAATTTGAATTCATTTAACATTTAAATAATTCATTTTCTATTTTGTTAATATTGTTAATTAATTTGTTGGTATTCGCAAGAAAACCCTATCAAGATATATTTTTGTTTGTTTGTCATAAGTCACTAATCGGCTGCATTTGCATTGATACCTGCTCTGCTTGTTGTTTTAGTAACCTTACCTTCAATGTGCATAAGCCGTTGCATTTTTTTTTTGCTGTTGATCTTGGCGACAAAAAATCTTCCGTTGTTCAGCAACAAATGCAATGCTAATGCAGGTGAGTGACGTGTGTAAAACCTTGCAATTCTGTTTGCATTTTTGTATTCTAATCCTTCTTCTTATATCAACCACCAAACTAGTCGCATCGTAAATACCTGATTGTAAGACGGTTGCCACTTGGAAATTTAAAATATGACCAAAATTAGAAGGAAAAATGACCAAATGCAGCAAAAAAAGACCATCATATTATAAATATTGAAAACTTAGGCCGTGTGCGAATTCAGTTAAAAATGGGTTAAAAATTGACGTTTGGTTAAATTTTGACACTTCGCTTTATTTGACTAGCTGCTGAGCAGGTTAAAATATGACAGTAGTGGTTAAAAATTCATCCATTTTTATTTTTTAACCACAATTCATCCAATTCGCACACGGCCTTAGTATAAAAATAATGAAATGTATCATTTTAATAAAAAAAAAATTTCAAAAACGATTTCTCAAACCAATACGCTCGATGGAATCACTAATGAAAATTCACATGAATACAAATTACTTATGATAGCAAGAGAAAATCACGTATATAGGGTGGTTTCTTTGCAAAATTTAATAAAACGAACAAAATTAAATTGTTGTCCATGATTTATGGCTTTATCATAAAAAGCCAACATTCTCATTAATTATGGAACAGAACTTCGGTCAAGTGGCCGCCCCGACTGGTTTCGCAGTAGCAGTAGCGCATTCTGTCACTCCAATTTTCCAAGACCTTGTTGATGAGTTCGAGGCTACAGGCTCACGAATTTCTTGGTTGATATTGGCCATAAGTGCATAAATCGATTCTGGATTGTTAGCAAAACATGGGTCCTTTACGGTTCCCCACAAAAAAAAAAAGTCCAAAGGCGTGAAATCGCAGCTCCGAGTGGCCAATCGACATAACCAAAACAAGATTTGGGAATCTGGTTTGTAAAAGATCGATAGTGGCACTGGCTGTGTGGCATGGTTAACCATATTGCATGACCCAGGGGTCGTCGAAATCTATGCCTTCAATTTCAGTACAAAAGAAGTTGGATGATATGATACTGTTTTTCTATCAAGATTTCGAGAGGGAGACAGCTGTCAGTGAAAAAAAACCTATGATTTAAAAGGCACCACCCGTTACTGCATTCTGGCTTTTCTTTTATGTTTAGTATAAAGCTGAGCTCTCTTAGTTTTCTGCAGATATAAAATACAAAACTAAGCTAAAACATCTACTATCAGGTGGTAGTCTGCTGGTAATGCGGTGTAAACCAACAACGCATTATACTTATGGTCTTTTAACAGTTGATGTTTAGATATTGCAGTTTGTATGTAGATACAGTTCGAACCAAACCTTTTGCTGATTTACACGACTGAATCCACAAGGTTAGATGGAATATTTTTTTCTCGTTTTAACAATGTCGTTCATAAACTTTATTTGTTACAATCACACATTTTATGCTGACACTAATGATCTGTTCACATTACGCGAAATATTTTTTTAATTCAAATTTTTCTTAGAACATACAAAATTAAATGGTCTTTTCTTCTAAAAAAAAAATGACCAAATGGAAACAAAAATGACCACAGGACCAAGAGGAAAAAAAAGACCGGATTTGGTCATAAATGACCAAACTGGCAACCGTTTTGTAACTTCTTGTTAATTTTGGCTTGATTTTTTTGTCTAAATAAATATTAACTTTTATAACGTTTTGAAAAGTTGAGTTTTCTTGGATTTTGGACAATTCATAATCACGGAGTGATGTACGAAATCTTTATATATGCCAAAAAAAATCACACAAATCGGTTCATTAACAAAGTAGTACTGGCCTGAACAGACATACAAATCTATCTATATATATAAAAATGAATTCCTGTTTGTGTATCACCGATTAACTCACAAACGGCTGGAAGGATTTGGATAGTTTTGTTTTTTGTTTTGTTCGTGTTAGCCTGTAGATGGTTCTTAGGGAAAAAAAAAATTAAAATTGCATATTGGTAATGGAAAACTGGAAATTTCAAAATGAGTTTTCGAATGGAAAATAGAAAGCTTTTGATGAAAAACTCGGAAAACTCATTGGTTTTCAAAGGGAAAATTAAATATTATTGCAGGTGCATTTTATACATACTTATTCTGTAGTTGCTCTGAAGGGCGGCGGGACGAAGTTCGCGGGGTCAGCTATTATATTATACAATCGAATTGAGAACCTCCTCTTTTTTTGGAAGTCGGTTAAAACAAGAGGTATGTTCCGAATCATTCACGTTTTCTCTTTGAATAAACTTTTAGAGAATTATCCATATATTCTCATATTCTATGAGAAAGTTCACTCGGGCGTATACTTGTCATTTTCAGAGAGGATAAAATATAAGGGCGTAACCGCGCTTTTTTCCAAGAACTATTTGAGCAATTATTCCGGCAAAAATATGCAACAAAATAGCTGTTAGTTTCGTATCCCTAGCTGCATTTTTTCCTTTGATATCACTATGGTTCTGCTTGCATAATATTACCCTAGCAGATCCCCGTTATTTTCAAGAAATTTGAGCAACAAAATCAATTCTTGTGGTGGTACATTAGTAAGTATTCAGTATTTTGTTACCAATTTGGTAAAAAAATACTGAATACTTACTAATATGTGTCGGCTTATGAAATGGTTCTGCTAGGTTGATAACTAAATTGTTTATCACTCCGAAGATACCCTTCCAAACCATAAACAAAAAACAATCAAATGAATCGGTTCATTAACAAAGAAGTGCTGCCCGAACAGACAAATAAAAATATATACACAATCGAATTGAGAACCTCCTCCTATTTTGGAAGTCTATTAAAAATGATTTTTTTATTTCGATAATTTATCGAGTATCGTATCGGTATCGTATCGAAGTCGATAACGATACGATAAATGTGTCTTAAAATTATCGCCGATATCGATACAATACGATAAAATTATTTTTTATTCGATACGATACCGATACAAACGAAAAATATCGGTATCGTATCGTATCGTGAAGCCCTAAGCACAACAAAATCGTGGTTGCGGTCATTGACAGAAGCAATATTGATGGCGCGATTACCTCTGACCGTTGGCAGATGGTGAAACTGAAGCTCTCGGCTGGCTTTCTCAAAGTCATGCGAGCGCATCCGGGTCCACCACCTGTAACAAGCGATGGGGGTTGGCATCAAGGTCATGTCAAACTCATCGTTTGTAACGATCAGAGGTCGCGCGATCTATATACGCTTGCTGTCGGCATGCTGGGCGAAGTTTGGCCATGCGCAAAACTCGAGGTTGTTGCAAAGGAAGATATTCCTTGCAGGCCGAGAGCTCGTGCTTGGATCTCGATTGAACCTGCATGTCCTGAAGACATCCATGAGATGATCAGGCTTAGCAACCCGGACCTCTCCTGTCACGACTGGAAGATCGCGAAACTGGAGGAGCCGAAGGGTCTTTATCGAAGTGCGATTATCGTTATCAATAAGGACTCTGCGGCCTCTCTGGCGCAAGACAAGGGAGTGATAAGATACGGGTTCGAGACGATTACTCTCCGCATATACAAAAAAGATGAGGTAGACGCTTTATGCGAGCCTCCACAACCCACTTCAGAAGTTGTGTCGCAAGACGTAGGGGGTCTTGGTGCTACTATCACCTTCCCATCCATGGATGTGGACGATGGTGTACCGGGGTCCTCTTCTGTCGCGGCACAATCTTCTTCCTTACACTCAGAAGCTGTGTCGCCAGACGTGGGGGGTCCCAGTGCTATCATCACTTTCCCATCCTTGGATGGGGATGATGTTGTACCAGGGCCCTCTTCTGTCGCGGCACAGTCTTCTTCCGAAAACGTCAAAAGTTTATCCCTAATGGAGACTGATGACTCATCCAACAAAGTTCTCTCCAGTGAGGAAGAAGATGAACTGCTAGGTTCCTCTTCGTCCGATCTGAATGAACTGGATTTAACAGTGGTGGAGGTTGATCTGCCTAGTTGTAGTCAAAATGCTGCAAATAGCACAGATTAATCTCCAACACTCTATTAAGGCTTCGGCCTCCCTTCTTCTCCGCCTGTCAAAAACTGGGGAAGATGTCGTTCTCATCCAAGAGCCCTGGATTGTTAAATCCCTGGTTCGAGGATTGAGAACTCCTGGCTACTGCGTCTTATATGTAACGGGAAAAGGTAACCCAAGGTCCTGCATACTAGTAAAACGTAGTCTAAATGTATTTTTACTCCCTAATTTCAGTGATAAAGACGTCACCACAGCCAGTATGGTAATAGACAACCATACCTACTGGCTGGTATCAGCGTATTTGGGCCACGACCACCAGGGCCCACTGCCTGGTACCACTCTGGAGAAGACGGTCGCTGAATCAACAAGACTCAGAACCAACATAATTATCGGTTGTGACGCCAATGCGCACCATACTACGTGGGGTAGTACCGATATCAATGACAGAGGTGAGTCTCTTTTTGATTACATCTTAACAACTAATCTGGTAGTAAGTAACGTTGGTAATGAACCAACCTTTGTTACTAAAAATCGACAAGAAGTTTTAGATATCACTCTTGTCTCGTTACATCTCTCGAATAAAGTATTGAATTGGAGAGTATCAAAGGAGCACTCGTTCTCCGATCATAGGTACATACAATTCACTCTTATTGAAGAGTCCCCAAAACCGATCAATTTCCGGAATTATAGGAAAACAGATTGGCCAAAATATAGGACAACTCTGAAAAGTCTGATTAAACCAGAACTTAATGATCCTCCCTTATGCGCTCTTGAACTCGATAAAAAAGTTGATGAGCTTACAGCAGCCCTCAATAAAGCTATGGAAATGCCTGTCCCCTCACTACAGTGCGAGGAAAGAGGAAACCACATTGGTGGGCTGCTGAACTAGAAATACTCAGGAAAGGTTGTAGAAGGCTTTTTAACCGTGCAAAAAAGTCTAGACACCTCCAAGATTGGGATTCCTATAAGGAATCCCTCAAAAAGTATAAACAAGAATTGAGAATAGCCAAAAGATCCTCATGGAGATCCTTCTGTAGCTCAATAGAAGAGTCCTCGGAGGCATCGCGGCTAAGGAAGATTCTCTCGACAAATCCAACCATGCCTAGTTGTCTCAAAAACTCAGATGGTACATGGACTAACTCTTGCGAAGAAACGCTAAGCCTGCTATTAGATACCCACTTCCCAGATAGCTCCAAATCCGTTAATACAATAAACCGTCCTGGATCGGGTATTAACTTAACTTTTCCTCAAGGTCTTGTCACAAAAGAAAAATTGACATGGGCTCTGAATAGCTTTAAACCTTATAAATCTCCAGGTCCAGATCAAATCATACCAGCTGAGCTACAACATACCATCGATATAACTCTGCCCATCATTGAGACGATGTTCAAAAGTTGTCTAGATCTGGCCTATATACCTCAGCGATGGAGAGAGGTAAAGGTAGTATTCATTCCCAAGGCGGGCAAATGCTCGCATGTCAACCCTAAAGATCTAAGACCTATTAGTCTATCATCTTTCATTCTCAAAACGCTGGAACGATTGATTGATATCCATATACGTAATAGCATTGATAAGGGACTATCGATGTCTCAGCATGCTTACTGCAAAAGGAAATCGGTAGAAACAGCCTTGCATACTCTGGTAAGAACTATCGAATACTCCCTAGAGCAAAAGGAATATACTATGGTTGCCTTCCTGGATATTGAAGGTGCTTTCAACAACGTTGACACATCTGCTATCACTTCTGCTATGACGACCCTAAACGTCGAATACTCACTCTGTGAGCTGATTAATCTAATGCTTAAAAGCAGGATCATCAGATGGGGGATTTTTGTACGAAAAGGTCTGTCAGTAGAGGCACTCCGCAAGGTGGTATTCTGTCCCCTCTCCTGTGGAACATAGTAGTTAACGAATTGCTAATATCCCTCGAGAGGGAAGGCTACAGAGTGATTGCGTATGCCAATGATGTTGCTATCGCCGTCACAGGAAAACATCCTAATACACTGAGAGACCTCCTCCAAAACGCACTTAATATGCTCACTAGATGGGCTGATCACTGTGGACTTAGTATTAATCCTCAAAAAACAGACCTCGTCCTTTTTACACGGAAATACAAGATCCCAGTAATTGCACCCCCTTCAATAAAAGGTGTACCACTAATTTTTACCAATGAAGCCAAATATCTTGGTCTGATATTAGACAAAAAATTAAGTTGGAAACCTAATATTCAGGAAAGAGTTAAGAAAGCCACAGTAGCTCTTTTCTCTTGCAAGAAAGCCATAGGAAGCAAATGGGGTTTTCAACCTCGCATAACCTATTGGCTATACACATCGGTCATTTGACCAATTCTCATGTACGGGGTTTCAGTATGGTGGACTGCACTGGAGAAAGTCACTTACTGCGACAAACTCAGCAGAGTCCAATGCACTGCATGTCTCTGCATAAGCGGGGCTTTGAGAACCACACCCTCAGCAGCGTTAGACACTCTCCTCCATCTGGCACCCCTCGACATTTTTAGCAAACAAGTGGCAGCGAGTACAGCTATAAGACTCAACGCCTCATCTCAATGGACCAACAATAATGTGGGACACTCCATCATTTTGAACTCTTTCGGTTCTATACCAAAGTACATAGACTACACCATTCCAAAACCACAATTTGGTAAAAACTTCCAGATATCCATTCCATCCAGAGAAGAATGGGAAGACAAAAAACTTCTGGATGACAAAGGCATTCACTTTTATACAGATGGATCCAAGACAAGTGATGGAGTTGGTAGTGGTGTGTACTCAGAAAAGCTTAATCTAAGCATCTCATTCCGCCTCCCTTATCATTGTAGCGTCTTCCAAGCGGAAATTCTAGCGATCAAAGAGGTTCTCTCCTGGCTAAGAGAAAACGTGATATCAACTTCTGATATCCGCATCTTCTCTGACAGTCAGGCTGCTATCAAATCTCTCGACGGTGTCTCAACCAAATCTCAAACGGCCCTCGATTGTCGATCGTCTCTTATGGAGATGGCGCAGCAATTTAACATTCACCTCTGTTGGGTGCCGGGTCACAGAGACATCAAAGGAAATTGTAGAGCCGATGAGCTCGCTAAAAATGGAACCGTCATACCTATTTCACCTGAAAGGGAAAAGATAGGTATACCGATAGCTACTTTTGCTAAAAGAAACAGCCTTAACGATAACAGACTCTAGGTGGCACAATTTACCAACGTGCACAGCCACAAAACTCATATGGCCTTCACTGGACCTAAAGCGTTGTAAAGACTTGTTATCTCAAAGCAGACTTCATATTAGCTCCCTGATAGGTGTCCTTACGGGACACTGTCTTATAGGTAGACACGCAATACGACTTGGTGTAGCCTCAAATGACTTCTGCAGGAGCTATATGGATGAGGAAGAAGAGGAAACAATCTCTCACCTTCTCTGCACTTGCCCTGCTCTTTCATTAAGGCCGTGTGCGAATTGGATGAATTGTGGTTAAAAAATAAAAATGGATGAATTTTTAACCACTACTGTCATATTTTAACCTGCTCAGCAGCTAGTCAAATAATGCGAAGTGTCAAAATTTAACCAAACGTCAAGTTTTAACCCATTTTTAACTGAATTCGCACACGGCCTAAGGCGCAAACTTCATCTGGGAGAGTACTTTTATGATAACCCCAGTGAACTAGCTAATAAGGATATCAAATATCTTCTTCGCTTTATAAATAGCTCAAAATGGTTCGACTAGTAAGAAGTAATTCTCTAGATTCATGTGGTATCACAATGGGCCTTTTCTTTTGGCCTAAGTGTGTGGATTCTGAATCCGCAGCCACTGTAACCTAACCTAACCTAACCATTTGTCTCCTACCATGCACAAAATGCTAATTTATGGTAGTATTGTTATAAAAAAAGCGCTTGTTCGTATAGGACATTTGAGACACAAGAGGCAAACAACAATTAAAATAAATATACACTCCGCTTCAACTGAATAAGCACACAATTTTCTGAAGTTTGTTGTCCATTCTTTCCTAACTTTGAACGTTAATGCATCATTTGCTGATGCTAACCGATAGCTTATGATATTGAGAAAACAAATCAAAAAGAATAATTTAAAAAGGACCACTATTCTTTCCCTGGCTCTCATGCAAAGCTTTCAAGATTGAAAAACTCAGTTTTTGTGCGTCAACTGAATAAGCACACGATCTTTCACTCCCATTATCTTCATTGGTTCTTAGAGTTTTAAGTTAATTGGTATACCAAATCAAAAGTTGAAGTGTTCTAAGTGACATTTAGCCGTTTATTTAAAATTTAAGAAAAGATGGTTAGATCAGAAGCTTTAATAGTTTCGGACGAGTTAAGATTGATTCGTTAAAAGAATAAAGACTGACCGTGCGTGCTATAGCTACCAACATTGATCGGAGTCTTAGTGTTGTCTATTCGTACCTCAGAAACAAAAGTTTGTACGAGAAAAACATGAAATGTGGTAAAAAAACGGCAATATTCGAAGTTGATCGACGAGCAAATTTGAGATGTGCTTCCAGTTCATGTGCCTCCGCGGTAAAAATTAAACAAAAAGTTGGTGTAACTGCAGGTGTTTCAACAGTCCACAGAGTACCAAACCGCGCAGATCATTCAAAACGATTGCAACTCCAAAAGAAACCACCACTAAACGAGCAACGAAAAGATATTCCTTTAAGATTTTCTAGACTCGATGTGAGTTGGAAAAATGTGTGGCACCACGCGTTTTTTTGGGATGAGAAGAGATTCAATTTTGATGGCCCTGATGGTTTTAATTATTGCTTTCACGATTTGAGAAAAGAAGAACGATCTTTAGCGCGGCATCATAGTCGAGAAGGTGGAGTTATGATATGGGGAGCAGTTAGCTACTATGGGACTATTGAGCTTGAGTTGTAAACGTCATAAAGGAGGGCAATTACCTGCAAAGGAATATTGGAAAGAAAGTTTCCTTCATTTTCGGATATTTTTGGACCCTCTAAATGGATTTTCCAATAGGACAACGACCCCATCCAAACGTTGCGCACTGTCAAAAGTGGGATACAGGACCAGAATGTTGAATTGTTTCAATGGTCGCCCTATTTACCTGACCTGATCCGTATAGAAAATTAATGGGGATGGTTGGTACGTAAAGTTTATGAGTCAGGCCGTTAGTTTGACGACAGAGAATCGCTTATGGCAGCCATTAAGTTACCATGGAGAGAAATTTCGCTGGACTACTTAAAGAGTTTATACGATTTTATGCCAGCCCGAAATTATGAAGGAATCAAGAATAAAGGTGGTAGTACCCAATACTAGAAATAACCAATAAAAAAATATTTAAAGAAAATCTTGTTAATTTCTTTCCGTTTGACTTTATTTGCATTTTTAAAAGTTGTGCTTATTCAGTTGACGCAAAAAAAAAACTGAGTTTTTCAATCTGGAAAGCTTTGCATGAGAGCCAGGGAAAAAATAGTGGTCCTTTTTAAATTATTCTTTTTGATTTGTTTTCTCAAAATCATAAGCTATCGGTTAGCATTATCAAATGATGCATTAACGTTCAAAGTTAGGAAAAAATGGACAACAAACTTCAGAAAAATTGTGTGCTTATTCAGTTGAAGCGGAGTGTATATAGAGAGAACTTTTCACGCAAATACTCAAAAGAAAAGACCAATGAAGATGTTCTTTGTCGACTCCTTATTTCATCTTCATATTTGTAACTAGTATGCATAAGCCAATAAGCCGAAAATTCAATTTAGACTCATAGTTATAGAGATGTTAGAAGCTCCATATATATTTTTTTTTTATTTTTTCTTTAATTTTGTAATATAATTTGGTGTTTTCTGATTTTTTGTTACATATTTTCATGAATTAAATTTTTTTATGATCTGCAATCACAAATAAATAGTTATCACAAAATACGCAGTTTTAATTGTGAGCTACATAACTACATACATATTCACGTATCCTAAAATCTTATTTTTCAATAAAAACTGCAAAAATATTGATGTAGGCTAAAATTTATTTGGGGTGTTTGGATCACCCAATGCCCCTTCTTTACCGACATAAAAAGTATCCTTTCTGCTATTGCAGACTAAAATCTATCTCTGAGCCAAATTTTATCTAGATCCGTTCAACTGCTCTGGCGTGATTGAGCAACAAACATCTATACCTTCACAAATCCATTCATCCAAACTTAAACATTTATAATATCACTAGGATTTATAAATATTTATTCTCAATATTTTAATAATTGTTATTTGAACTACTCAACATTCCATTTTTCTTGAACAAAAATAAATGAAAACGAGGAAAAATTAATTTTTGCCAACTTTTCATATACTTGGCCACACTGTGCGCCGGGTAAATAATGGGATTTTACATTCAACCACCACGAATCGCTACTAAAATTCAATACTTTTATCAATGTGTGTGTGAAAGCTATCAAAACAAATTTATGATTAAATATTCTTCAATTTAGAACATGTATTATCATTAATTTAAACAATTCGTAAATTTATTTCCGCCAAAACAATTTTTTAAACAAATCCTGCAACAAACTCCATATGCGTTGAATATTAACAAATATCAAACTATCCGAAATGTCAAACTCGAAGGATGTGTGAAAGTTCGTGTGAGAATATGTGTAAATCTGTCTCCAAAAAGAGATTTCAGAGAAATCAATTCGTCCAGTAAAAAATTCAATACTTTTCCCAATGTAATTCATTTAAGGGGAAAAAAATTGCCACACATCCGTGAAGAATCAATTTCTTGGCTCAATGAAAACAAAAATAAAATACGTTTTTGATGGCGGCGTTAGAGGTCAGTTATAGCTATCATTGAAATGTATCCGGAAAAATGTTTGAATTGATATTTAACTATGTTTTTTTTTGTATAGAAAGGCAAATTATATCGGAAATAATTTCGTTTTTCCATTAAAATGTGTTTTTCCAATTTTCGGTTGTAAATTCATTTTCCTGAACAGTAATTTTAAAATTGTTTACCTTCAGTTATTTGTTTTTATAGCCTGTTCCCACCAACGTGATTTAGCTAAAGCATCTTGATTTAGCTAAATCACATAATTAATTTCATGATTTGTCATACATTTTCAATCATTTGAAATAGGGCTTTTTCCCTTTTGACAGCGCATAAATTTCGAGCAATTTCAACTGTCAATTATAAGGTCGTGGAGGGCAAACAATGGCGGGATTTCATACAATTTGAAATTTTTTTGTTATTTTTTTTAAATATTTCAATAATTAATGTATCTAAAAAAGATTTTTTATTCAGGAAATGAAGATTTAAGCATACGCAAGGGACTGGATGCAAAAAAAGGAAGTTGGACACCAAAAACCAAAAACACAGCACTAAGGAGGCATTTTTGTTTGTACATTTTAACACAAACAACGAACAAAGAAGATAAAATAGTAAACTAAAACTTTAACAAATGATAAATGTTCATTAATTTTACAGGAAAAGGTATGTTTTATATTTCTTGTTTACTCAATTTCGACCAAAATGTAATTGTTTGCCCTCCACGACGGCAAGACGTCATCTCGTTTGACGTTTCCCGCCGGTACTCTATTACCTGATTAAGGCCGTGTGCGAATTCAGTTAAAAATGGGTTAAAAATTGACGTTTGGTTAAATTTTGACACTTCGCATTATTTGACTAGCTGCTGAGCAGGTTAAAAAATGACAGTAGTGGTTAAAAATTCATCCATTTTTATTTTTTAACCACAATTCATCCAATTCGCACACGGCCTTAAGTTGTTTATTTTTTAATTAGGTATAAATCACCTCGATGATTCCAGGCTGAATGATTTCATATTCAAGTAATGACTAAAATTCATTTTAAATTCATTTTTTTTTCTTTTTGACAGTCAAAATTCAAATTTTGTGTCATATTTATTGAAAAATTCAAAAGTAATGTCAAGATTGTCGTAAGTGTCAAGCTATATCAGGTAAAAAGTTCAGTGGGAACGCCTTTCTTGATTTATAAGTCATATGAGCTTAATCAAGTCGGTGGGAATAGTCCTGTATATTGTAATGTCTATACACTTTATACATCTCTATCACTATCTTTATCTCTCTGTATATCTGTATCTACATATAGACATGTAATGTACATACATACATACATGTAATGTACATACATAAGTATGTAGCAATAAGTTTATTTGTAGTAGTAAACACTTGTGTAGGACAGAATAGAATAGGGGTAGCATCTAGTGGTTAAGAGGAGAACTTTTCGTTAAGCATCGAGAACATTCAGCTCCTACAAAAACCCCAGCATTAGTAGTTTCTCGAACCTATTTGTGTTATATAAGCCCGTTTGGCGACGAATCAATTAGTTGATTGTGAACTGCGATAATGTTAAGAATACTGTGTTTGAAAGAAATAATTGAAAGTGTTGAATAAATAAGTAAAAAAATCCAATTTTCATGTGTTCCAACTTTTAATGATAGTTTTCAATGATAGCTATAACTGGCCCCTAAGATCAATTTTTCAATTCCAAACAATATTAACTCATTTTCATATAATCGTTTCAGTACTATAAGTTTCCATGTTGCATTTGGAACCTTTTTAGTAATTTAAAACAAACATTTTACTTGAAAGTTGCATGTTATAATTTTAAATTGCTCACAAAACCGTTTAAACAAATAGAATTGAAAATTTTGTTGACTGTTCCGATTCTTCATCATCTTGCATCATTATTTTATTGATATAATAATTTTGAATATGAAAAATGTCCATTTGAAGCTTTGAAGGCGATTATCTTGGAATAATCCGAAAAAACATGCAACCTTATAGTTCTCAGCCAGCGAATTGTTTATATGATACTTTTTATTCTACTAGCTGTCCCGGTAAACTTTGTTTTCTCCTTGAAAATACCTTTCTATATATTGAAATTAACGCTTCACGGGAAAGTTCACTCGGGCGTATACTTATTATTTTTTCAGAAGAGAGAAGAACGTGCTTTTTTCCGAAAACAATTTGAGTAACAAAATTAATTCTTGCGGCACAAATTAGCAACAAAATACTGAATACTTTTCGGTACCGGCTTATGAAATGGTGTTTTTTTTTCATGATATACCGGAATGTGAATATTTAATCGATGGTGGACTTTCTTGGTCTAAACTAAAGGCATACTGTTAAGGATTATCAGATGACGACCCTAAACGTCGAATACTCACTCTGTGAGTTGATTAATCTTATGCTAAAAAGCAGGATCATCAACTCTAAGATGGGGGATTTTTGTACGAAAAGGTCTGTCAGTAGAGGCACTCCGCAAGGTGGTGTTCTGTCCCCTCTCCTGTGGAACATAGTAGTTAACGAATTGCTAATATC
The DNA here is from genome assembly GCA_943590905.1 of Sphaerophoria taeniata. NCBI lineage: Eukaryota > Metazoa > Arthropoda > Insecta > Diptera > Syrphidae > Sphaerophoria > Sphaerophoria taeniata. Next base: position 271,856,122 of record OX016540.1, read on the forward strand.
CCTCGAGAGGGAAGGCTATAGAGTGATTGCGTATGCCGATGATGTTGCTATCGCCGTCACAGGAAAACATCCTAATACACTGAGAGACCTCCTCCAAAACGCACTTAATATGCTCACTAGATGGGCTGATCACTGTGGACTTAGTATTAATCCTCAAAAAACAGACCTCGTCCTTTTTACACGGAAATACAAGATCCCAGTAATTGCACCCCCTTCAATAAAAGGTGTACCACTAATTTTTACCAATGAAGCCAAATATCTTGGTCTGATATTAGACAAAAAATTAAGTTGGAAACCTAATATTCAGGAAAGAGTTAAGAAAGCTACAGTAGCTCTTTTCTCTTGCAAGAAAGCCATAGGTAGCAAATGGGGTTTTCAACCTCGCATAACCTATTGGCTATACACATCGGTCATCCGACCAATTCTCATGTACGGGGTTGCAGTATGGTGGACTGCACTGGAGAAAGTCACCTACTGCGACAAACTGAGCAGAGTCCAACGCACAGCTATAAGATTCAACGCCTCATCTCAATGGACCAACAATAATGTGGGACACTCCATCATTTTGAACTTCTTCGGTTCTATAGCAAAGTACATAGACTACACCATTCCAAAACCCCAATTTGGTAAAAACTTCCAAAAAACTTCTGGATGACAAAAGCATTCATTTTTATACAGATGGATCCAAGACAAGTGATGGAGTTGGTAGTGGTGTGTAGTGTGTACTCAGAAATGCTTAATCTAAGCATCTCATTCCGCCTCCCTTATCATTGTAGCGTCTTCCAAGCGGAAATTTTAGCGATCAAAGAGGTTCTCTCCTGGCTAAGAGAAAACGTGATATCAACTTCTGATATCCGCATCTTCTCTGACAGTCAGGCTGCTATCAAATCTCTCGACGGTGTCTCAACCAAATCTCAAACGGCCCTCGATTGTCGATCGTCTCTTATGGAGATGGCGCAGCAATTTAACATTCACCTCTGTTGGGTGCCGGGTCACAGAGACATCAAAGGAAATTGTAGAGCCGATGAGCTCGCTAAAAATGGAACCGTCATACCTATTTCACCTGAAAGGGAGAAGATAGGTATACCGATAGCTACTTTTGCTAAAAGAAACAGCCTTAACGATAACAAACTCTAGGTGGCACAATTTACCAACGTGCACAGCCACAAAACTCATATGGCCTTCACTGGACCTAAAGCGTTCTAAAGACTTGTTATCTCAAAGCAGACTTCATATTAGCTCCCTGATAGGTGTCCTTACGGGACACTGTCGTATAGGCAGACACGCAATACGACTTATTGTAGCCTCAAATGACTTCTGCAGGAACTGTATGGACGAGGAAGAAGAGGAAACAGTCTCTCACCTTCTCTGCACTTGCCCTGCTCTTTCATTAAGGCGCAAACTTCATCTGGGAGAGTACTTTTATGATAATCCCAGTGAACTAGCTAATAAGGATATCAAATATCTTCTTCGCTTTATAAAAAGCTCAAAATGGTTCGACTAGTAAGAAGTAATTCTCTAGATTTATGTGGTATCACAATGGGCCTTTTCTTTTGGCCTAAGTGTGTGGATCCCGTATCCGCAGCCACTGTAACCTAACCTAAGGATTATCAGTTTGTTGACAAGCGGCTTCAGACGTTCACATAGTACTGCAGAAAATATCTTACATTACATTACATTTCACAGTACTTCGCACATAAATGTAACGAACTACAGACACATAGCAGCACAGGTGACCGAGACCATCGGCTGGGACAGAACAAGACATACAACAGAGAGAGACAGAGAGACACATAGAAAGAAAGCACACATAACAGAAACCTACGTGGCTCAGAGGAGGAGACTTAGATTTGTATTGTCTCATGTTATTGCACAGGTGGCCTCAGATAAGCTGGCGATTTTTGTAGAAAAAGAATGCTGCTGAAGCTGGGGTTTGAACCCGTAGCGTTCGGCTTAGCAATCCACTACTCTATCCTCTGAACCATGGCCACCTGCAGAAAATATCTTATAGGCGATGTTTATGAGGCAAATCCCATTGTAGTTGGTGCAGTTTAGAGGCTTCTTTCTTTAGGATCGAGCAAACAATACTGAAGTTCCATTCATCGCCGAATGGTGCATCAAATGGTAGATATCAGTGCACTCATGAGTCATGAGGACCCAAACGTCCTCAACAACCCCTGTCAACCAAGTCCTATTCTCACCTCCACTTGGTGACCACCGGGTGTCTAGTACCTCAGCTGGAGATAGAGTGAAAACCCCTATTTAATACAACGAATTTCAGTTTCGCACTTGGAACGTTAGGTCCACATGCAGCCGAACACCTAGCGGAAGACCTTGACTGCTATAAAGCAGATATAACTGCCATCCAAAAAATGATACTTTTTATTCTATTAGCTGATCCGGTAAATGTGTTCCGCTCCGAAAAATACCTCGATAAGGCAGAATATTTTGCAAATATGGAGAAGGAAAACGAAAAGTAAGTATAATTCAAAAGCAATTATATAGAAACTCAATATTTATTGAAGATTCTTTTCTTTTTTTCCATCATTAATATATAAACGAAAAAAATGTGTTTTTTTTAACGTCAAATAAATAACCGATCAGCAATGCATCAGCATCAGGTGCAAAAGCATCAGCATCGCAAAAAAAGCAGTGATGCGGAATCACTGCACAGAAATTTGACGTTTGAGAACTTACACTAAATTTCATTTAACATTAAACTACTTATTTCTGCAGGTGCCTAATTTTTCTTTCTTCATCGATCCTTTTGACTTGAGATTATGAAAAACAAAAATTTTCGCACACTGGTGATATGGTGCTGGGAAAATTTTAAGTTGTTGCTATTAAATCTTGCTCTTCGGTGGGTTTTTTAATAATACTTTTTGCTTTTAAGATTGGTTTTATTTTTGTTACGTCAGTTCAAATTCTGATTGATTTTTAAATGACCTGTAAAAGGTTTTAAATTTCATTGAGCTTGCAACAAGAATAGATATGATTGCCATGGCTAAACCATATCGACTTTTATAAATGGAAACAATACATACCTACATTTTGTAGATCAGTTTTCATCGTCTTCGCATACTGCCATCTGCCATATACATACATAAAAATGTATACATATTCATGTACATTTATGAACATTTGTATCAGAATAAGAAGGTAAAACAGGTCATCTTAATTAATTGTATCGCAAGTTCGTTAGTCCTCCAGGCGAGGCCTTATAAAACGTCTATAACAGTAGCGGCAACTAACACATAAACCAAAACAAGCAATAATGTAATAAATAAGCAGGATAAGACCCACAATAACTGCTGTTGAGCCTTTAAAGACTAGTGGAGAATCAGTACTGGGTTTAATTTCTTCTTCTTCATTCTCCATAGTAAAATCTCTCAGGAATCTAAATAAAATGAAAATTTAAAATTTTCAACAAGATTCCTGAGATGTGAATATTAAAACTGTATGTTTTGAGCAGAGTATTTACTGAGTAGGTAAACGCAGAGAAATTCACTTGTCAGTGCAGAATTTCTCACGCAGCTAAATAAAAATACACATGCTGATATGGGAGCAAATGCTTCATGCAGAACAGCGCTGTGTGTTGTCTCTAGTTCTAAATTTGCTGGCAAAATTGAAATCTGGCACTAATTACATTGAAAGATCGTTGACACAAGCCGTGTTTTTTTCACTATCCAATAGCCAGCATAGCAAGATTTCCCTTGGCAAACAGAAATAATTTGGATTACAGTCGATAAAAAGGCCAGTAAAAAAATGACAGTTGTGCCGGCGATAGAACTTTCAATTATTGAAATGTAGACAGCGCTGATAGCGTTAAGAAGACTTATTTTGCTACGCAAATCTAATGAAATGTGCTTATCTGAACTCACTTAGGTTGAAGTATTTGCTAATTTTTGAAATCCGAGACGCAACCCAAGGTCAATTTTGCCATACAAATTTAATTTGACAGATAAAGTGAGCGTTTTATTCGCACTTGATTACTTTACTGGCTACTGAGTAGTGAAAAAAACACGACTACTGTTGACAGTGCGTGTTAATTTATTAATAATTCCCACGCCTCTTCCCCCCCCCCTCCCCCCAGATACCGCACGTGCTGGGGTCCATTTTCACCGAGTACGATTGCAATTGCGGTTGGTTTGCTAGTCGTATCGGCACTTAATTAGAAATTATTTGTAATAAATAAATTAAAAAAGTGATGGCGATACGAATATCAGGAAGGATAAGAGTTATGGACTGCTTAATGCAAGCAGGTACAAAAAGGAAAAACAAAATAATTTAAAATTTTAAATCAAAATTTTACAAAAATTAAAAAAAAAAAATGCAAACTCCCAAAATCAAAAATTATAAAAATTTTAAAGTCAAAAATTTAAAAAATACGAAAAAAAACAAAGAAAAAAAAGTAAATAAGCGTGTAGAAGACACCACAGTACACAGAATACAAGGTATTATATTCCCGATTTCCTTCTTCTCAAGTTCGCTCATATTATGTCAAATTTCAGATCCTAAATGTCATAATAAAAGAAAAGTAAAAAGAAGAGAACCAAACTTTGGATTTCTGTCTCTGTCTGTCTCATGATTTCTGTCTCTGTCTGTCTCATTTACTAAAAATATCAGCCATTTTTTCCCCTTGACGAATTTGACATTGGATCTGAAATTTTTGGCATTTCTTTTTGTGCCTTTTCTCACTTCTGTAATTTTGGTTTCTGACAGATGCGTAATATAATACCTTGTATTCTGTGTACTGTGGAAGACACTACTTGTCAAGGTCGTTAAAAAAAAAATTAAAATAAAAAATAAAAAAAACAGAAAAAAGAGTCAGTTTCTCTCTACTACATTATATACCTACGTACTAGCTGTACCCTGCCACGCTTCGGAGTGCCTGGTCCTAGATCTTTTCACCAATTATAAATTGTTGACGGTGGCGTCACAAATGCCACTTCCAAACTCTGAGTTTATTTGAAAATGGCCAACAGTGGAACATATGCATGATTGAAGCGCGCAACGCTGCAGTCTTCGTACTGCCTAAAACGAAAAAAAAGACCTTAATTTTTTACCCTGCTACCTACCCGATACCCTCCTACACTCCAGAGATACCTGCTACCCGCTTAATCTTTACCCCGTTACCCTGTTCTCGCTACCCCACTATCCGCTCCCCACTACCTACTATTTCAACACACTAACAGCCACCCCTTTACAGCGCTACCCTCTACTCACTCCCGCTACCTGTCACCACGCTATGCGCTACCCGCTGACTACTGCCCCGCTACTCCACTACCCGCTTCCCAAGCCATATCTGACATTTTTTTTATTTTTTAATAAAATATAAATATTTGACGAAATTTTCCAAAGTCGATGTGATATATTTTGCTGTTGTGATTTGAAAAGTATAAATTTTGTTTGTCGTTTATGACCTTGACCGTGGATATGCGACGGATGCAAAAAATAGATAAAAACAATCCTTGATGCGGATTTTATACCATGTTAAGATTTCAGCTCAATAATCTCGCTTTGTTTGATGGTTTCTTGTTGTGTGGCACGATAAGCCATTGCAAATAGTGGCAGGCGGTCATCCCAATTATGTTCCTTATCGTTCACAAATTTGGAAAAAAAAAATGTAAAATCGTCCTATTCATCCTTTCCACCAGACCATCAGACTCGGACGTTGGATTCCCATGATTCGCATGGTGGTACACCAAAACGAGAAAACACTTCATCTACCAATTTTCTGGCTACATATTTGTTTGTCGACTGATACACGTTGAAACGGCTCACTGGATAAGGAACATGGTTCGCGTAGGCGCAGTGTCATAAGTCCGTAAAGGACTTTTGACCCACTTAAGTGAGTCAAAAGGTCATAAATCGATTATGAACTTATAACCCACGTAAGTGAGCCAAAGGTCCGCAATAAAAAGAGCCATAAGATCTTAAACAAACTAAGATTGAATGAAATAAAAAAAACAAACCCAGTTTCAGAAAAACCCGAATGAAGTGACGCTTACAAGTCAGAGCTACAGTTTTTTTACTTCAAATTCACCCTTTTACAAATCAAATTCACCCTTTTACAAATCAAATTCACCCTTTTACAAGATTTGTAAAAGGGTGAATTTGATTTGTAAAAGGCTGAATTTGATTTGTCGAAGAATTTACAAATCTTGTAAAAGGGTGAATTTGATTTGTAAAAGGGTGAATTTGATTTGTAAAAGGGTGAATTTGAAGTAAAAAAACTGTATCAAGGTAGATATGTTGTAAAAAAAAGACCAGCTAGTAGGTAAGTGAAAGAAACAAATAACAATTTTCGGAAGCATTCTCAGAGAGAATGACTCCAAAAAACCGTAAGCTTTGGGTCAGAATTTCGTAGGAAATTTTGGCGGACTTTTGACTCACTTAGGTGGGTTATAAGTTCATAATCGATTTATGAAGTTTTGACCCACCTAAGTGGGTCAAAAGTCCTTTACGGACTTATGACCTACGGACTTATGACCTACGGACTTATGACACTGCGCCGTTCGCGTACGAATTCTGAACATCAGGCCGCATGAAGATACGCTAAGAAAAGATGAGATTGTCGGACAATTAGAATCTGTATCAGCGTTAACAAGGATCAACGAAGAAAACTCAAGGCAAACCTTGAAGTCCGACGAGCTGAATTCCATAAAGACCAACATTCTCAAGTCAACTAATCTTGGCCACCAACAATGAAGAGCTGCAGAAGGTCTCCTCGAAGAATTTACAGACATCTTTTCGAAATCGCAAGGGAAATATGGAAGAACAGTTGGTTCAACATCGAATCAATACCGGGGACGCCTTCCACTAGCCAAACAAAGTGAGGTTGCAGAACTGATAGCCACCATGAAAGAAGAGGATCTGATCGAAAACTCTAAAAGCCCTTGGGCATCTCCATCAGTGGTCCTGGTAAAGAAGAAAGACGGATCAACCCGCTTTTGCGTGGACACTCATAACGCTATCAACGCTGAAATAAAAAATAAATTGGCATTTAAAATTTTGACATTTGAAAGTCTCCACAAAACTGCACCACCAAAAAGTAGGAGCAGAAAAAAATTGTTCTAAACTGAGCTGAACAACAAGACGATGTTCACATTGGATTCTTTCCTCCGACTTATCTTAACGTCTATATGTTTTTTCTCTTTCGCACTTGCTAGTAAGAAAAAGACAACAAAGTGAGGCAGGATTTTCAAATCAAACCAAACTAAAAATTTATGGATTTTTTTTGACATTTGGCATATGGCGTCAAATTAATTAGGCCAGTTCCACCTTACAACATCTCACTGAGATCTCAGAGATTTTTTAACGCCCAATTTCTTCACAAAGTTCTAAAGTTCCCTTAAAACTCGATCTAGTAAATCTCGGTTTAAAGTTAGAACTTAGTTTTTAGAAAATTTGGAACTCGGGCATTTCTTCACTTCTCTAGAACTCGATCTAAAATCATAACTGAGTTCTAAGCGCTTAGAACTTGTCATTTTTAGAACCTAGTTCTAGCATGTTTTTTAAATTTTTGAGTCACCCGGCCACAATTTTTGACAGATTTTTCTTTCAATTCAATTCAATTCAAAACAAAATAAATATAATTTTTGAAGTTGCGCTAATTTTTTGTTTGTGTTTGTACATATGTGTGTACGGTGTAGCTATGTATGTTTATTTTGGTGATGTCGCGTGGCGTGTTATGGCGTTTTTAATTGGCAATCTGGAAGTGAAAAAAGCATTTTGAATGCGCACAAAGTGACAGTTGTGATTTTAAAACCAGAATGCTTTTTTCAGATTCCAGATTGCCAATTGAAAACGCAATTAGTTTGTGTGTTGGCTGTAAGCTGTTACGCAGAATCGAATCCTACTCGTGCCCATATCCCATACACTGTCAAAAAAAAGTACTTCGCCAATGGATGGCGCAATGACCCGTTAGTACACCTATCAGGATTTTAATGTTCCTTTTACTCAGCGATAGAATATACCGAGTGTCCTTTTCATTTGTGTTAGGCCATAAACTTCTAGAGATTACGCAATCGTCCCTGGATTTCCAGGAGTTATTGATTTTCTCTTTTAATTTAAGGTCTATCTTCCTCTTGAGTACCCCAATCGGGACGAGTGGTCCCCTAACTGAATATAGGATCGGCCATTAATTGTATGCACTCAGAGAATTGTTAATGATAAGTGGCTTACACTTTGGCTTTGGCTTTCGTTAAGCTGTCGCCATCGCCGAAATATACTTCACTAACCATTTGCCAACAAGATTAGCATCATTTGATTCTGATGCAATGCCACCAGATTTCGACGTTTCCCATATCCCATGCTCTCTGGTAGAAAAAAAAGCTACAACCCTAATGACGCCGTCTCAAACCGTCAATTTTCCACCGACAGCTCATGTGTCTACAGCTTTGTCCACCGAAACATCGGTGCCGCGGTCGTCTGACAACACCAACAATAATTATTCATTACCAACAAATGCTACAAAGTAAATACCAATTTTTCCCAACGAACGGTCGACGCCGTTGTCCAATATGAAATCAGCAAATTCGTTGAAAAAACGAAATTCTAATAAATCGAAGTTCTAAGGCACTAAACCCCCGAATTCGAGGGTCTAATTTTATCGAAGTTCTAACTATAACAAAGTTCTAAATCGAAGTTCTAACGCGTTAGAACTTGGTGAAGAAATGACTTAGAACTCAAATGAGTTCTAAAATTTCACTAAACCGAGTTTTAAGGGCTAGAACTTTGTCAAGAAATCGGGCGTAAGTGTAACAAAAATGAGAAATGAGATTTTTTTCTGAGATCTCTGAGATGAAAATATTTTGGATTCGATCTCTCACTCAGCTATTTCGACGTGACTGACATATGTACAATAACAATTTGTAAGGTAACTATTTTATCTCAATGAGAATTGAGAATTATGTTCCACCAAATGATTTTGCCTCAGTCAAAATGACATTGAGATCTCATGTGGCTTTTCTTACAACCCAAGAATTGATCCGTTACGTTAAAGTGGTAATTTTTTTTTCCTTAAACGCATTTCTTTCACAAAGAAATTCAATTTTTTTCTCGAAGGATTGATTTCTCTTAAATCTCTTTTTGGAGACGGATTTACACATTGTACACGGATTTTACATATATATACTACGTGTTTGACATTTCTGAGTTTTCTGTACAAAACGATTTAACAGCTGACCAGACAACAAAGACATTCAAAAAAGGACATTTTTTACACGCCAAAAAAAAACTAAATTTCAGTAGCAATTCTTCTTTGTTCTATGAAAAGCCACATCAGTGAAATGTTGTTAGGTGGAACTGGCCTATTGTCAATTTATGACAACTATAAGACGTCAAAGTGAGTCTGGAGCGTTCACACTACTTTTGTGTTTGAACACGACGGATTGGCCTTACTTCAAAATAAGTCGGCGGAAATAGTCCAATGTGAACATCGTCATGGAACACACAAACGTGTACTTTGGATCTTTTCTGTGCGGAACAGATTCTTTAAACAGACCTTATGGCATCTTCTATTTGAGGTGAGGTTCTACCTTGGGAAAAAATTCAAGTTTTATTTTCATCATCAACAGGTCAGTACTTAAAAGCCCAAAGGAACGCACCTTATGTGAACTGACAAGTGAATTTTTCTGAGTTTCCCTTCTAATTATTAGATATACTCTGCTCAAAACATACAATTTTCATTTCCACATCTCAGGAACCTTGTCGAAAATTTTCAATTTTCATTTTATTTGAATTCCTGAGAGATTTTACTATGGGGAATGAAGGAGAACTCGGAGAACTCGATTTATCAGGCCATCATACCATTTGGGCTTGGCTTATAGAAGTTATTATTCTATGTTTTTTCCTCATTGGTTGTTATGTTTGTTCCGGCTTCTGTTATCACCGTTGTATAAGGCGTGACAATGACGATTAACGATCCATTAATGCAGATGACCTGTTTTACCTTCTTATTCTGATGGCAGTAAACGAAGACGATGAAAATTGTTCTACAAATGTAGGTATGTATGTAAGTATTGTTTGCATGTATAAAAGGCGATATGGTTTAGACACGACATAAATGTCAATGAAATTTAAAACCTTTTACAGGTCATTTAACAAGCAATTAGAATTTGAACTGTCGAAATAAAAATAAAACCAGTTTTAAAAGCAAAAAGTGTTATGAAAACCCACCGAAGAGCAACAAAGAGAGAGTCAAAGAGAACGGTGAAGGAAGAAAAATTAGGCATCTGCAGAAATAAGTATTTTAATGTAAGCAGTTGTTTTATCTTAAGTGTTCCACTTGGCAATAAATAAATGTGTCTCGTTGTGTTAAATGAAGTTTAGCTTTTAAATATTATTTTTCTGAAAACATTGGCGCAAAAATACAGTCCGCTAATGAACAATTTTAAGAGAATTTAGTGTGCTGCAACTAGCTTAAGATGACGTTTGAGTCATGACTGAAACGTTATTTTCAGCTAGTATCACGCTAAAGTTGCTCCTTAGCCGACTATAATTTTGCGCTATTGTTTTTTAAACTGTTATAGCTAGAAAAGAGCAAACAATTTGGTGTGATCAAACGCTTAATGTTAAATGCGAACAAGCTTCAGTACGGGAAATATCGAATTAAGTGTCGGACATACTAGTCTGCTCGACAAATCCAACTATTCCTAAAGCACAATGTGAAAAATTGAGGGTACCTCAGTTTTGATTCAGATCAGTTCTATTCCAAGCTTAACTCGAAAAAAACACCACCTATGCAATTAGCCGAAGCCGTTAACTCCAAGTCCATATCTAGTAGCCCATTTGCTAACTTTTTTTAAGAGCTGTTTCCATACGTATATTACGCTAGAATCTCCATTTTATAAGCCGGACTCGGGAACCATCTGGGAATTTGTTGCTAATTTGTTGCTATTTTGTACCGAAAGAATTGATTTTGTACCTCTCTTAGTTTACGAGAAACGGCTGAGGACCTGACGTAATAGTACGCTACAATCTCCCCTTATATATCTAGACGAAGAAAGCACCTATCGACTTGAATCCAACTCCATATTTTATTGCTATTTTGTTGCTGAGAAATAGGCCAGCTACATTTGTCAGAATCGTAACCCTTCACGGGGGTGGGTGGTACACCTAGACCTAGCCCTGTAAATACGATATAGAGTGTATCTCGTAAACCAAAGCAGCTAGTAACACGAGACCAACGGCGTATTTTGTTGCTATTTTGTTGCTGAGAAATAGACCAACTACATTTGTCGGAATCATAACCCTTAATGGGGGTGTACCACCCCTAGCCCTATAAATACGGGATAGAGTGTATCTCGTAAACAAGAGCACCTAGGAACACGAGACCAACGGCGTATTTTGTTGCTATTTTGTTGCTGAGAAATAGACCAACTACATTTGTCGAAATCATAACCCTTCATGGGGGTGTACCACCCCTAGCCCTATAAATACGGGATAGAGTGTATCTCGTAAACCAGAGCACCTAGGGACACGAGACCAGCGGCGTATTTTGTTGCTATTTTGTTGCTGATAAATAGACTAACCTATGCTAGCCTATGTTACTAAGTGTGAATATAGCTTAAATAAATAAAATAAATAAACGCTGACGTAACGTCACGCTAGACAAAGATGGTGGCCCGCTACGCAGGCGATTGCTTACATTTTGTATTAACGTGTTGGCCTTCGTCGGAGACATATCGCTCGTTTTAGTTTAATTTATTTAGTTTCGACATTTGTGACTGTGCAGTGTTTTGAATTTATTAAACGCGTTTTTAAGTGTTCAATTATGCCACGAGGTAGACCAGCAAAAATTTCAAGAGAACAATTCATGGAAATTGTACTGCGGTACAAAGACCGAGTCTTTATTACCGAGACAAACTGTATTGCTTTAAAAGCGGACCAAGTGTGGAAAGAAATTTCTGATGAAATGAACAACGCTTTCTTGCCACTGCCAGTTTACACAGAAGTTGTTTTAAACAGACATGGCGTACTTGACCGATTGAATGCGTTTAACTGCAATGAGAGTTCAGATTCGTTCCACGATTCTTTCAATGCATCAGGTGGTTCCAGTGTGCCTTTAAGTGATTCGACATATAATGAGAAGGAAATAAAGTTCAACATTAATTTGACCCGTAAAAAATTTGAAGAAATTTCGACGGAAGTCGAATATTATGATACAACCATAGCCATCAAGGACACGAAAAAAGTAGTACCTTGACTGATGATGTTTGTAAGAGAAAAATTATAATAACGTTCATTTGTTTTTATATCTTATGGTTTGTAATGAATAAAGTCAAAAACAACTTATCCGATTTAAATTTTTTTTCAACCTTTAGAAAGATACATTCACACTTAGTAACATAGGCTATATTTAATCACACCAAAAACATAAATGTAAAAAAATAGCCAAGTTCTCCCGTACAAAAATTCTGCCTAACAAATCAGCCACGAAAAGTAATGAGATCTAAAAGAACGCCAAGTTCTAAGATTCAGCAAGTACTCGTAGGTGCATTGCCAATGTTTTAAGTGGACTTACATCGAATCAACTATTAGTTTTGAAAGTAACTTGTAAACTAATGTAAATTATGTAGTATAAAATTAATGCAACTATTAATAATGTGTTATTTCCCTTATGTTTAGGTTTCAGAGTTTCGTAACTAGATGTCGCACGCTGAGCGCGAAACACTGAAACCTGAGACATAGAAGCAAGACAAAAGTTGTTTTGGCTCGCTCTCGTAGAATTTGTATTTTAACGGGCATTCTATTTTTTTCCTGACGCGCCCAAGCCAGTCGAAGTGAGTCGAAATAGATTTTGTAATCTTGAATTAAAAGTTATATTTTCAATAAAGAAATATTATACCACAACGTCAGGTGTGGGGTAATACACCAAAGAAAAGAAATTATTGTGTTTATTACCTCTTTTTTTTTTGCGGATTTAAAACCAGCCATGACTAAGCTTAACAAAGCGCAATTGGTTGAAGCACTTCAGGGCGCTGGAGTAGATGTGCCAGACACGGCTTCTCTAGCTCAACTTCGGGCATTGTATGAGAGTACAGTGGCACCCCAACAACCTTCTGGTGAGTTAACCGAGAAAACTCCACCTTCTGCTGAGTCAACCGAGAAAACTCCACCTTCTGGCTCTCCGAATGGAGAGAATACTTCTGAAACACTGGCCGCTTCTGATAACAGGCACAGTAATACAGCTTCTGATGGCCAAGACTTGGAAGAAGAACAAGAGCTGGCCAGACTTGAGCGTCGAAAAAAAATCCTTGAGATGAGGAAAGAATTGGACCAGATGGAGGCGCCCACAACATCTTCGGTTGCACCATGGCGTGCAGTGGACTTCTCAGACATCGAAAATGCTGTTCCTGCATTCAACGGTGACGATCCATACAGCATAACTAAATGGATAGTTGACTACGAAGATGTAACCGACTCGCTGGGATGCGATGACCGATGCAAGTACTTGTCTGCACGCCGGCCGTCTCATGCAGGGAACTGCGAAAATGCTGCTACGCACGGTCTACGTTGACAACTGGGATTCTTTGAAGCAAACACTTATCAAAGAATTGGACCATAAGATGAGCAGACAGCAAGTCTATCGTCAACTGAGTGAGAGAGTACGTCGTCAGGGCGAGCCACTTCTTCGATACGTCATATGTATGCAAGAACTTGGGTCACATGCTGAAATCAATCAGGCAGAATTGATCGAATTCATTATCGATGGTTTGAGGGATTCACCAGCAAATGTTTCTATTCTTTTTGCCGCCAAAACAATAGTAGAGCTCAAAAACCTCTTGCCACGATATGAAAAAAGAAGAGTTCCGAGGACTATGGTTGCTAGGGCAACAACTTCTGGAGGAAATACGGTTCCCTCAACTTCAGCATCAAACAACGAGCAGTCCAAAGATGATTGCTCAAAGTATGGGCACATTGCAGCAAAATGTCCAAAGGAGCAACGACCAGCTGGATCCTGTTTCAAATGCGCTGACGAGGGGCACACTTACAAAAACTGCCCTAACATCGTGAAGACCAGAGTTGGAGCTGTGAACCGGGATACCCTACATGATGACACCAAGGAGCTGACTCAGAGTTTGGATGCTGTTCAGATGGTAAGTGTCGCCTTTATGACTGTTGTTCTCTTTTGGATACCGGTAGTCCGATTAGTTTCATACGAAAGTCTATTCTGCCTGAAGAAATTAACGTTCAAGAATCATTAACGTATTCAAGATTTAAAGGATTAGGAAACATTAAACTCTTTACGTACGGTACGATTAATTGTTATATTAACATAAAAGATAATTTAAATCTTGTTTCCCTTATGGTTATTCCAGATGAAGTAACTCCTATACCTTTACTTATTGGTCGTGATCTCCTTGAAATCTTTAATATAAAACTTAACATGAACTGTAATAAAGTTAATATAACTTCTGAGCAGTGTCAAAATGAAATTTTTTCGAATAAAGTTTTTCTTTCTAACCAATTGTATATGTGCACTTATTCTGATGAAAAAACCAAACCTTCAGAGTGTAGTAATTATATAAGAACAACATAAATGATGTTTCTGAAAGCAGCGTATTAGCCGCTGAACTAAAGGTACAACCTAAAGAACTTAGTGATTGCTTCAAAGACAAGTTAAATACATTTAATCATGATCGGATTAAGCTTAATGACGGTCTTGATGTGAAGAGAGAATATAATAATGTTGAGGAAGATAGTGATTTCTTTGGCTGCCATGCTTTTGAGATTATATGGGATAGAAAAGATTATATAGATATTGATTCAAATCTTAGTTTAGACATTTCAAAAACTATTAAAAATATAGCATCTCAAAATTATTTGAATTTTGATAAAACTATGGTTTCACCAAAGGATTTTGAGATGCACATTAGACTTACATCTGATATTCCTGTTTGTTTTGCTCCGCGAAGGCTATCAGTCTCAGAAAAAGGTACTGTGAGTGAAATAATAAAAGATCTGTTGGAAAAACGAATTATTCAGCCAAGTAGCTCTCCGTATGCTGCACCAATAGTTTTGGTTAAGAAAAAATCTGGTGAAACCAGAATGTGTATAGACTATCGAGCATTGAACAAACATACAGTAAGAGATCCTCATCCAATACCATTGATAGACGATTGCATTGAATACCTGGAGGGGAAGAAGGTTATGTCCTTATTAGACCTTAAGAGTGGGTTTTACCAGGTAAAGGTAGCAGCAGACTCAACACAATTAACATCTTTCGTAACCCCGAACGGTCAATGGGAATTTCTTAAAATGCCTTTCGGTCTTAAGAATGCGCCCAGTGTTTTTCAGAGATTCATAATTCAAATTTTTCGCGAATTTATAGACAGAGGAGATATAGTTGTTTACCTAGATGATATATTAATTGCTAGTAAAACTATAACTGAACATTTTGAGATACTTACTAAAATTTTATGTTGTGTAGCAAAGAATGGGTTGGAGCTCAACTTATCAAAATGTCGTTTTGCATATTCGAAACTTGACTACTTAGGGTTTAAAGTAACGGAACATGGCATCCAACCTAGTGATTCCCATATTCGAGCGATTGCTCAATATCCTGTGCCTAAAGACAGAAAAAAATTGCATTCATTTTTAGGACTTTGTTCATACTTTCGCAGGTTTGTTGAATCCTTTTCAAGAATAGCAAGACCTCTTTATAATTTATTAAAAGCTGAAACTCCTTTTAGATTTACTTCCGAATGCGAAGATGTTTTTCAGACTTTAAAGGAACGATTAACATCTCCACCTGTATTGGCAATCTATAGTCCAAGAAAAGAAACGGAACTGCATTGCGATGCAAGTTCATTAGGGTATGGTGCAGTTCTACTCCAACGGCAAGAAGATGATAAATTACATCCGGTAGCATTCTTCTCTAAAAGCACCACTGAACAAGAGGCCAAATACCATAGCTTTGAATTGGAAACCCTAGCCATAATTTCAGCTTTACGTGCGTCGGTTCCGTGTTTATTTGCAAGGTATTCCTTTTACAATCGTAACTGATTGCAGTTCTTTAACAATGACACTGAACAAAAAGAATGTTAATCATAGAATTGCTCGATGGGCTTTAGAGCTGGAGGATTATGACTATAAGGTCAAACATCGTAGTGGTGCCAATATGAATCATGTTGATGCTTTAAGCAAATGTAATGTTGTATCTGTTATTGACTCTGAGGATGTTGATTTTCAACTCAGAGCAGCCCAAAATCGAGATGTAAAGATTTTGGAATTGAAAAACAAACTATAGGCGTGTTTTTTCTATTACTTAGTAGCTACTCATTTTTTATTTTCATCGAGAAACAAAAACAAACGAAACTGTGTAATATTTTTTCAGTAAACGAATACTTAGTATAAAATATTTATATTGAAATCCAGGCAGCGCTCGAATCAATAAAGAAATTTTATGTCAAACGAAAAAAGTATTTTAAGCTTTTTTTTAGAATTGAAGAGTGAAGTAGTAGGAAATACACTCCGCTTCAACTGAATAAGCCCACAATTTTTCTGAAGTTTGTTGTTAAAGCTTTCCAGATTGAAAAACTCAGTTTTTTTTTGCGTCAACTGAATAAGCACAACTTTTAAAAATGCAAATAAAGTCAAACGGAAAGAAATTAACAAAATTTTCTTTAAATATTTTTTTATTGGTTATTTCTAGTATTGGGTACTACCACCTTTATTCTTGATTCCTTCATAAATTCGGGCTGGCATGGAATCGTGTAAACTCTTTAAGAAGTCCAGCGAAATTTCTCTCCATGGTAACTTATTGGCTGCAATAAGCGATTCTCTGTCCTCAAACTGACGGCCTGACTCATAAACTTTACGTACCAACCATCCCTATTCATTTTCTATACGGTTCAGCTGTCAGGTAAATAGGGCGACCATTGAAGCAATTTATCATTCTGGTCCTGTTTCCCACTTTTGACTGTGCCCTACGTTTGGATAGGGTCGTTACCCTATTGGAAAATCCATCCACAAATATCCAAAAATGAAGGAAACTTTCTTTTCAATATTCTTTTGCAGGTAATTGCACTCCTTTTCGACGTTTAAAACTCAAGCTCAATAGTCCCATAGTAGCTAACTGCTCCCCATATCATAACTCCAGCAATGAAGATAATGAGAGTGAAAGATCGTGTGCTTATTCAGTTGACGCAAAAAAAAACTGAGTTTTTCAATCTGGAAAGCTTTACATGAGAGATAGGGAAAAAATAGTGGTCCTTTTTAAATTATTCTTTTTTATTTGATTTTTCAACATCATAAGCTATCGGTTAGCATCATCAAATGATGCATTAACGTTCAAAGTTAGGAAAAAATGTACAACAAACTTCAGAAAATTGTGTGCTTATTCAGTTGAAGCGGAGTGTATAAAATTGAATTTCTTCAATGACAGTTTAAATAAAATATTTTAAAATGTGTATAAAGTGAGTATAACTGTTTTTTTCTATTTTTAAAGTGAGTTGATAAAATGAGTAGTAGAAAAAACACGCCTTATATTTAAAAGATAATAATTCGTTTTTAGTTCAGGATGGTATTGTCTTCAAAAAAAATAAAAACGGTAAACTTCGATTCTATGTCCCATCTGAAATGGAAACTAATGTTATAAGAATGATCCATGAGAAAATTGGGCATTTAGGTGTAACAAAAAGCTCTGATCAAATTGGCCGTCACTATTGGTTTCCGAATGTTCAAGAAAAAGTTGAAAAATACATTAAAAATTGTATCCGTTGCATAATGCACTCAGCACCAGTTCGATCTAATATACGCAATTTGTTCAATATCCCTAAGGAGCCCATCCCATTCCATACAATACACTTGGATCATCTTGGTCCTCTCCCTTCAATAAAGTCAAAGAGAAAACATATATTAGTGGTAATAGATGCATTTACAAAGTTCACTAAATTATACCCAGTTGTATCTACAAGCTCAAAAGAAGTATCTGCAGCACTAAGAAAATATTTTGAGTATTACAGTAGGCCATCAAGAGTAATTACTGATAGGGGAACCTGTTTCACATCACTAGAGTTTAGTTCATTCGTTATAGACCAGAATATAGATCATGTTAAGGTGGCAGTTCATTCGCCACAGGCCAATGGTCAAGTAGAGCGAGTCAATAGGGTATTAACTGGTATGCTTGCTAAGCTTTCGGAACCAATCGAGCACTCAGATTGGGTTGTTACTTTAACACAAATAGAATTCGGACTAAATAACACTATACATCGCGCTACTCAAAATACACCAAGTCAATTGTTATTTGGTATTAACCAAAGGGGAGTAGTAATCGACAAATTAACAGAATTTCTTGATGATAAACAATTAAGTCAACTGGAAAGAAATCTTGAATTGTCAAGAGAAAAGGCTTCAGAAGCAATCACTAAGATTCAGGAATATAATATTAAATATTTTAATGAGCATAATAACCCAGCACGTATATACGACGAGGGTGATTATGTAGTAATAAAAAATGTAGATACAACAACCGGTGTAAATAAGAAATTGATTCCAAAGTTCAGGGGCCCATACGTTGTTTACAAAATTCTACCTAATGACAGATACGTAATACGCGATATCGAAGGTTGTCAAATCACACAGGTGCCATATGATGGTATTGTCGAGTCTCGAAATATTCGACTTTGGAAGAATCGAGACTCTGAAGGTTCGGTTGATTAAGGGCGACACCTACCATCTCATAATTATAACTTAAGACTTGTTTGTTTAATTTAATCGTGGGCGATCAAATTGTCAGATTGGCCGAGTTGTAGTGTAAAATTAATGCAACTATTAATAATGTGTTATTCCCCTTATGTTTAGGTTTCAGAGTTTCGCGCACGCTGAGCGCGAAACACTGAAACCTGAGACATAGAAGCGAGACAAAAGTTGTTTTGGCTCGCTCTCGTAGAATTTGTATTTTAACGGGCATTCTATTTTCCTGACGCGCCCAAGCCAGTCGAAGTGAGTCGAAATAGATTTTGTAATCTTGAATTAAAAGTTATATTTTCAATAAAGAAATATTATACCACAATTTGTATATTTTTATTGGTGCGGGGAAATAACTCCACGGGAACTAACTCCACTGAGGGATTTACTTCCCACCAAGTGAGAACTTACTCCAATTATGTAAAGTGTAGTTAGTTCCCATGTACGGTGAGAACTTTGTTCACTTTCTAATGGGAACTAAGTTCACACATTTATACATGGCGCAGGGAAACTGGAACGGAAGTCAGAAGTCCCGAAAATGGGTGTCGGGGCTAATGACCCACTATGGTGGGTCATTCGTGTATACATACATGACTACAACCCCAAAATTTCTTATAAATAAATAAGATCATTTTTATTTACTACCTGTTTGTCGACAAAATGGATAGAGCAATTCATTTTCAAAGCTGTTGCCGTTTCCTTTAATTTGGAAAAGCATGCTAGTATCTGGAAAGCAGGTGCTGCACTGCAATGATTCATTTTGAGCATCTTTTTTCACCTTGGTCTGAGGATGATGACTATCTGTAACACTCAAAATCAGTTTGGTTTGATTGGGAGCGAAGCGAGCGGAAAAAATTTTGCCCAAAAGAGAATCAATTTGGGGTGTGAAAATAAAAAAATTCGCGCGAATTTTTTTATTTTCACACCCCAAATTGATTCTCTTTTGGGCAAAATTTTTTCCGCTCGCTTCGCTCGCTTGCTATTTTTGGTTCAAGCTCCAAATCCTTAATAATACAATTTTTTTAACCATTTGAGAGGGATTGTAGAGTTAATAGAGTCAATAAAAAAATGTTTTTCTGATGGAACTTTTAATGTTATTGAAATAGCTCAGTTATTTTAGGGGGCAAAAAGATGCAACAAGATGAAACTGGGTGCAAGTACAGTGTGCTTGTAGAATGCCCTACTCTCACCGAATACCAAACTTCAGAAGAACGTTTGCATTGGAAAAAGTTTTCTTTATGTCACATAAACTTACAGCATGCCGTATATTTCAATTCTTTTACCGTTTTAGAAAATGTTTTAAATTTAATAGCAAAGGTCAGAAACCCCGAACTTGATTTCTGGACTAATGAACCACCATATATAGGGGAGGGGGTCAGATTCTTAAAAATAGGTTTCCGAATGACTAAGTTTCTCAATATTTTTGTGCATGCGATTTTTTTAAATTATTTTCAGTCTTAAAAACTGAATTTCGGAATGACTTCGTTTCTAAAATAATTTCACAAACAAAATTGCTCAGTGTACTTGAATTTTAATTTTTTCTCAATTAAAGTGGCAAATTCTTTCAAATTCGAAGGGAACTAGATCCACTAATTTTTTGAGGAATTTAATTCCCACTGTACATGGGAACTAACTACACTTTACAAAAGTGGAGTAAGTTCTCACTTGGTGGGAAGTAAATCCCTCAGTGGAGTTAGTTCCCGTGGAGTTATTTCCCCGCACCATTTTTATTATCTATTTTTTATTACAAATGCCTCTCACCATTTCAATCTCCCCATCTCACATGCTTGACATTTGTATAATCAGCCAATCACAATGCTCGGTCTCTTTTCTTTCCTAGCGCGACGTGGCAGTGGTTGATTGGTTGATTTCATGTCGGCTGCGTGCAGAGTTCAGAGTGGTGAGTCCAGATCCAGACGTGCCTACTGCCGACGCTATATCACTCCCCTGCCAGTTGAGTGCAGGGAGCTGTAATCAACGATATCTGCCTTAGCGCACAACGGTACGCCCTGTTCGCGTTTTTTGATCGGGCTCCGTGGACGTGTGGTTTTGGTTTTCGGAGAATGAAACCTTTTTGATTACCGAAGGCAGTGGCCTTGTTTGCTCGACGACGACATTTTCGGCTTCTGTTTCCGTAAAACACGGCTTTAAGCGATCGATGCAGATGATGGATTCTTTGCCGTTAATCCAAATTTTAACTTTTAACGTAGCGACTGAGAACATCGAAAGGCCTGTTGTAGGGTTGATGCAGAGGCCTGCGAACCGGTTTTTGAATACATATAATTCCTTGACGGAATCAGACTACGGAACTGTTGTATTCTTGGTCACGAGAAAATCTGAAGGCAGACGAATGTTTTGGCCGAACACTAACTCAGCTGCGCTAGCCTTGAATTCATTCCGATACGTTGCCCTAAGTCCCAGTAAATTGTGTGGAAGCTTTCTAGACCATTGCAAATCATTTTGGCACTTAAGAGCTGCTTTAAGTGTACGGTGCCAACGCTCTAAGAAACCGTTTGTTTTGGGATTGTAAGCTGTGGTACGATGATGTTCGATGCCAAGTCGTTTGCAAAGTTCATTGCATAAACTGGATTTAAATTGCGAACTTTGATCCGTGACGACAACGGACGGAATACCGTAACGTGAAATCCAATTTGTGAACAGTGCGTTCGCGACTGTTTCCGCTGTAATGTCTTGAATCGGAATCGCTTCCGGCCACTAAGTGTATCTATCGATCACAGTAAGCAAGTATCGAAAACCTTCGGAAGGTGCAAGGGGCCCTACTATGTCGATGTGAATTTCATCGAAACGCTTGGTGGCTGGAGGAAAATTCCCGATTAGACTTCTGACGTGTTTTGATATTTTTGATTTTTGGCAGGGTAGATAAGCCCTTGCCCAACTACGGCAATCTTTATTTATTCCGGGCCAGATAAACTTCCACGGAATTGCTTTGACTGAAGAGCGTACCTACACCCTGATGATCCAGCCCGTGGATAGTTTCAAAAACCGATTTTCGGAAGTGCTCAGAAGTTAACAGCGTCGAGAATCGACGACAGCGACGCGTGTATTACCAACCAGAACTATTTATGTCGGTACTATAGTTCCCATGAATAACTGCCAGCGCCAACGACGGGTAAAGTTTCCAACTTAAAATTCTCGACGCTGAAAATACAATAAGGTGTATATACAAAGACAATAGATACCGTTGAACCGGGAATTGCTAGGTTTTCGAAACGCAGAGACGATTCAGAAGAGCGCAAATCATGCAGCTCTGGGTCATTGCCTGGGCTTTAGCGATGGCTAGATAGCCGATCTGCGATCGATCGATCTCTCTTCAAGTCGCGAGAGTGTGTCGGCAACAATGTTTTCAGCGCCGGGGATATATTGATTGTTCGTTGAAAATTGACCGATCAGGTCGAGATGCCGGAGCTGACGAGGAGTAGCTTTTGCCAAAAAGCGAAGGTCAGAGGCTTGTGATCGGTGAAATTTGTGAAAGGTCATGCTTCGAGGAAGTGCCGAAAATGCTTGATGGAAAGGTAAACATCTAATAGCTCCCGATCATAGGTGCTGTAGCCGCTTTGAGCACGATTGAGTTTTACTGAGCAAAAAAAAAAGTGGCGGCCAAGCCCCTTTGTTCCATTGTTGCAATACACCTCCAACCGCGAGATCTGACGCGTCGACACAAAGAGAATATATCGTGTCTGGAATAAGAAACGCCAATAGGGCTGCCTGACAGAGAGCCTCTTTGCAGCGCTGAAACGCCTTGGTAGTCTCGGATGACTATTCAATTATTGTTTTATCATTTCTCTTCTAGACAAATCGGCGGTAGAAGATCAACATGCCTAGAAACCGCCTTAGCTCGGAAATATTCTTAGACTGCGCGTACGGTAGTGCGAGAAAGCGATGCGATGCGAGAAGCGTTTGTATGCGAGGAAAATATTTACGTTCGGCCCAATCGAGGTAACCGTCGGAGCGGAATTTTCTCCGATTTCCTCCGAAATTTGCTTCGAGGTAGTTCTCCGACACGCAACATCTCTCCTATTCGGAGGAAATTGCAGAAAATTCCGCTCCGACCGACGGTTACCTCCATAGGGCCGATTGATTCTTATGAGTGTGCGAACAGTGAAGCAATATCCTGTGCGAGTTTCTCGCATAACAACTCGCTTCAAAACTCTTCCGACCAGTTTTTCAAGCGAGTGAAGCGAGAATGTTTGTTTTGAATTTAATTGTGAGTGTGACGTTTGAAAAAAAAAATGTTGTGTGTTTATAAATTTGTATTATTATTATTATAACATTCTTTATTAAAAGTATAAGATTATAAAACAGAGCATAAGGAAAGAAAATAGAACAATGGCATAGGATGCCGTCTGTCGAAAAAATTGACATATTCTTACATTTAATAAACGCATAAAAAAGTAAAAAGAATAATCGAGGGTACAAAAGATAACTTAGATGGGATTAAGATATTGTACATATACAAAGTTAAATAATCTATTACAAACATAAAAAATAAAGAGATTTTGTGTATATTTTATTTTACTACAAAGTAACAATAAATAGAAATTTGAAGAAGAAAACAATACAAAATAAATAATTAATAGTAATTTTTTTTTAAAGCTCCAAGTTATTGCGATATTTTAAGGCATGATCGCAGTATCTCAAAAGGACCCTCCATCCATATTTAGCATTTAAGATATCTTTAGCTTCTATTTGAGAGAAATAACTCTTTGAGAATTATAATCTACGTAATTCTTGAAGATTTGGACACACAGCTAGAAAGTGGTAGATATCTTCTTTTTCATGTCTATTACATAGACTACAGTTAGCTAAATCATTTTGCCTGTGTGGAAAATAGTTAAGTCCCAATATTTCGACTCTCGCCTTGAATATTAAACCGATTTGATGAGGTGAAAATACATTAGTGAAATAATTATTAGCGCCCAAGGTGTGGTTCAATTCTCTATATATAAGTCGATTTGATGACATCTGGGCACTATGAATGCACTGCAGATAAAATGATTCATCTACTTTAGCAATACATTGGTAGAATTCATCGCGCCAGTTATCAGTCGAGTGCAAAGACAGTTCCAAAACCACCCCGTGGATTCTTGCGATACCAAACCATTCCATAAAGGGCGTTAGATTATTAAGACGAGCATATTTCATTATTTGCTGTTGTAAACTGTCAGTAGATCTTCTAATCACCTTAACAATATAATCGGCATTTGCTTTCAAATTTTTAAGATAAATTTGTGAAATGCCCGACTCTACATGTAAAGTGTATGTGGGTGTTGATAACGGTAATCTAAAGATCCGCTTGAAGAAGAAACGTTGAACTATTTCGAACTCTTCGATAAATTGAAAACCAAAAATTTGACTAGCATAACACAAACAGGTATTTATTGTTGCGTCTAGTACTCTAAATTTGGAAGAGGTGTCAACTTGTTGGTTACAGAAGAATCTGCTCCACATAAGATTGATAGCCGTTTTGGCAACTGAGCATTTATCTTTGATGTGAGGGCGTAAATCCATATTTTTTGAAATTAGAAAGCCAAGATATTTATATTCTTTAACAACTTCAATGGGACTTGAACCTAAGAACCAATTTTCCTAAGGCAACCTCCTCCTATTATTGGCTTCGAAAACCATAATTTTTGATTTGCAGGTGTTTATTTGTAGATCCCATAAGTTGCAATAGTCCACAAGGCGATTTATCTGCAATTGAAGTGTTGAAGGATTATCCGTTAGTAAAACGAGGTCGTCGCGTCGGCGTAAAGTAGCACGTTAACATTCAAATTTCCTATTTTTGCACCACCAGGCAAGGTTTTAGAAACATCGTCTATAAAGATGGCAAACAAAATCGGGCTTAGAACACATCCTTGTGGAACCCCAGTTTCAGTATTAAAAAAGTCTGATAAGATATTGCCATTCCAAACTGATGAGCAAGTATTAGTGACTAGCTGCTTGTATAGCCTGAGAAACTTAGATGATAATCCAAGCGCCGAAAGTTTATAGAGCAAAGAGTTTCTGTTAACGGTGTCGAATGCAGCCTTAAAGTCAACAAAAAATACAAACAGCTTTTTATTATTATCGATGTAACGTTTGGTAATACTAGACAGGGCAAATATCTGGTCGACAGTCGAAAACCCAGATCGAAATCCAGCCTGGAAAATGCTAAGATGCTTATTCGCTTCTATCCATTTGATTAGTCTATAATAGAGTATATTCGTAAACACTTTTCTCAAAGCAGGAAGTACGGATATTCCTCTATAATTTTCTGGAAGGCTATGGTCACCTTTTTTGAAAATAGGACATATTATCGACTTCAGAAAAGATTGTGGGATCATTTCTTTATTCAGGAGTTTATTAAAAAAAACCAAAAGAATATTTAAAAACGTGGGGAAGAGTATTTGAAAAATTCAATCGGTACTCCGTGTACACCTGAAGCCTTATTATTTTTCATTTTATTTACACCAATTTGTATTGGTGATTATTGTGGATTATGAAAGAATTAATAAATATAGAAAATGATAAATTCTTTCTTTCCTTATTGGAAGCAAAAATGATGATGATGTGCTTTTTTCCTTTCAAAATCCTTAAATATAAATTTTCATTTGAAAATTCCTTCTTGCCGCAAAAAATCGCTTTTACTGTGCGCATCTATGTATGTATCTCGCATCTAAAGCTGTTTTGAATAAAGGCTGAACTAAAATGCAATTTCGCTTACTTAAGACCACTTAAGTGAACCAGCTAATAGACACGAACCCTTTGACCAAACTATGTCAGTCCAGTCATTTATGTCATCTTAAGCTAGTATCACACTAAATTTTCTTAAAATTGTTCATTAGCGGACTATGATTTTGAGCGAATATAATCACCCTTATCACAGGCCCCGACGTAGTAGATTCGTACCAGAGATGATATAAGGTAAGGAGATGGGAAACAAAGCCGTCAAAATGATAGTTGCCTACAAGCTAAAATTTACGGATTGCTAAGATGTGTGCGTGTTTTCACTAATACATCCTTTCAATCCGTCTATTCACCAAAGGGGAATAATTTTGGCAGTTAAATTTGAATTTTTTTGAAAAAAGGTGAATTAAAGGATATGTTCACAAATAGAGTAAAATTGGGTGGGTAAAACGCTATAAAATAAAAAGGGCGTAGAGATTGTTCGTGAAATTTCATTTTCAAAGAGTGACGGTAGTAGAAATTGTGCACAAAACACAAACACGCTAAATCAGAACAATAAATTTCTGTATTTTTTGGTAAAGGAAGAAAAATATTTTTCTTGTTTTCATTCATACTAACAGTCAAAATTTTTCAGTATTTTTATTTTCCAACACTGAGGCATCAAGATGAAGGGCTTTTAAAGTACCATTTTCTCACTTTTTGTATGAAGCTAAGTATGTATTATATTAACACAGAGATGCTTAAAAAAAAACTAATAACAAGAAATGATTTTATTGTATTCGTTTTTGGAAACGGTCTCTCGGCCACATATGACACGTTCTAAAGATTAAACGATGGAAAATTAACTATGCAAACACCGAACAATTTTTCGGTACATTTTTGTTAGTTTGTCTGCAAATTACAAATGTTAAGTTTTTTCAATCTTTGAGTTCTGAGACAACAATTTGTTTATGAATGCAATAATAAATTACGAATATTTTAATTTTTTGTTGAGATTAAAACAAAAACAGCAACCCTGTTTGCCTTTTTGCCCTTTTTCCCTAATTCTCGAAAACAAGAATCAAATTGACCATGAAGATTGCCTGATATTTCCTAAATTCAGTGTCGCAAAATTATAGTCCGCTAATGAACAACTTTAGTGTGAAACTAGCTTAAAATGACGTTTGAGATATGACTGAAACGTCATTTTAAGCTAGTACCAAACTAAAATTGTTCATTAGCGGACTTTAATTTTGCGCCAATAAATTTAAATATTTGAGTGTGCTTCTGCCTTCAATCAAATATATCTTTTCAGCCTAAAACTTCGGAACGCATCCTTCTAGTATTTTCGTGGTGAGTTTAAGAAAAACATGTTTGACAATTTGAAAATTCAATCTAGTAATCTACGTTTAATTTGAAAATGCGAAAACAAACAAAAGAGAATTGTAAAAGTATAAAAATCCCACCTCATCTCTTTGTTTTTGTATTTTTCATGTACAAGGAAAGAAAATAAAATGAAAGAAAATGAAAATTGCGGGATCTAGGGAGTGAAACGTAAGTCAGTTTCCCATCTTGTTACTTAATTAATCTTTGATTCGTACTACGAATCCCGACGACGACAGTCGGCAGTGAAATTACGTGATGAGGGCCCAGCTCCCGTCGTAATAAAAGTAATTGCTACGAAATTCGGAGTTCGGGAAATTGACATCACTAGCCCCGAACGAATAGGAAGTTTGATAGTTTTTTCTACGAACTTTTTTTTGATCGGAGCTACATAAATTCAAATTCTAATTGTTTACGCCAATCTAGCGGTGGAGTTAGTTTCACTTCGAAGCTAACTCCACCCATCTAAAACCCCTTTAATACCGACCTTTCGGAACGCGCCCTAAGGTGGCTGCCGGAAATAAACCAAACAAAACCTTTTCGGCAGCCATCTTAGGCACGCTGCTTTTCATTTTTTACTCTTTCATTCTAAATCGAACAATCGACAAAGCCACATCTCGGCATATTCATTCTCCTCGATTTTTTAATCAATTTTTTTGTAAAATTTAAACTGTTTTCAAGTTCAATAAAAAAAGACTTTCAAATTGAAATATTATACTTAATCACGTTTTGTCGAGTTTTTTATTGATTGAACATTGGTGCAATCCATTCTAATCGACCACGGAAATATTCCCGTCGCCGCTTCGTGAGCAGCGTATTCCATCGTGCATCGAAGACATCGTGCTCCCAATCGCACGTAAACATTTGGTCCAAACGAGCCAGATCTTCGTCCAGCTCCTGTTTCGTCGCCGTCACGCCACGAATCCTGCTCCTCAACGTCGTCGTCAAACCACGCGGTCGCACAGTGGAAACGCCCTGTCGTCCATCGTCCTCTTACCCAGTTCTCAGTGCCGAATCCTGCTCCTACATCGTCGTCGTCACGCCACGAATCCTGCTCCACGTCGTCGTCGTCATCACCACGCGGTCGCACAGAAGAAACGTCCTAGCATCGTCCTCGTGTCAGAGACCAAGCGTATTTTACGTGATTGATCCAAGAGCTGTTTTGTAGTCGCCGCCCTAAATCCTACTCCTCATCGTCGTCGTCATCACCACGCGGTCGTACAGAGGAACCGTCCTATTATCAGCCTCTTGCCCAATGCAAAGACCTTTGTGGTACGTGTATCACGTATTCGTTCGAACACCAGCAGCCCGGATTCAACAACAACAACATAAAACCAGCAGCGCCCGAGAATCATATTTGTCTGCGACCTGCAAGGGACAAAGCAGCCTCAACCGCCACCAGTGAACATCATCCACCACCAAACAAAATTCGAAGCCATATACCAGCAGCCCGGATTCAACGACAACAACATAAAACCAGGTATCGTCAATTCAGTGCTTTTAGTTTTTTTTTTCAATTGTACTTATGACCTACATATATACAAAAAATAAATCCTCAAGCTCGTATTTAAAACCTTAAAATATATATTCTTTGGCTGGTGTGATTGTTCACGCAAACAGTTGCTACCCTTCCATTAACGATCCGGTGGTGTACTTTTTCGATTCTTCAAATATTTGATCACTTGTCGCAATTCTTATTTGCACAGTAGTTCAGTTGACATTTTTATAAGACAAATAAGTTTCCTTTTTACATTTTTCGATTTTTCAAAGCTTTTGATCACTTGTCGCAATTCTTATTTGCACAGTGGTTCAGTTGACATTTTTATAAGACAAATAATTTTCCTTTTTCCACTTTTCGATTTTTTCAAAGCTTTTGTTCACATGTCGCAATTCTTATTTGCACAGTGACAGTGGTCTCGTTGGCACTTTTTATAAGTCAACCCATTCATTCTTTTTTAAATTTTTTCGAGTTTTCAGATCTGACAATCACTTGCTGCAATTCTTATTTGCACAGTGACAGTGGTCTAGTTGGCACTTTTTATAAGTCAAACCATTCATTCTTTTTTCAATTTTTTCGAGTTTTCAGATCTGACAATCATTTGCTGCAATTCTTATTTGCACAGTGACAGTGGTCTCGTTGGCACTTTTTATAAGTCAAACCATTCATTCTTTTTTCAATTTTTTCGAGTTTTCAGATCTGACAATCACTTGCTGCAATTCTTATTTGCACAGTGACAGTGGTCTAGTTGGCACTTTTTATAAGTCAAACCATTCATTCTTTTTTCAATTTTTTCGAGTTTTAGATCTGACAATCATTTGCTGCAATTCTTATTTGTACAGTGACAGTGGTCTCGTTGGCACTTTTTATAAGTCAAACCATTCATTCTTTTTTCAATTTTTTCGAGTTTTCAGATCTGACAATCACTTGCTGCAATTCTTATTTGCACAGTGACAGTGGTCTAGTTGGCACTTTTTATAAGTCAAACCATTCATTCCCTTTTAAATTTTTTCGAGTTTTCAGAACTGACAATCACTTGCTGCAATTCTTATTTGCACAGTGACAGTGGTCTAGTTGGCACTTTTATAAGTCAAACCATTCATTCTTTTTTCAATTTTTTCGAGTTTTCAAATCTGTCAATCACTTGCTGCAATTCTTATTTGCACAGTGACAGTCGTATAGTTGGCACTTTTTATAAGTCAAAGCTTTTTTCCATTTTTTCGATTCTTCAGATCTTTCCTTCACTTGTCGCAATTCTTATTTGCACAGTGGTATTTGAATCGTCTCATTTGTAAAATTGAATCCTAAGACCTCCGACATGAGTGAGTTAACTGATTTCATTCACTCAGCGGACCAGCTCGTCAAATTCACTGCGTCTTTCCGGGAACTTCCTGAGACCAGCTTAAGGATTGGTGACTTAAGAGCACATAAAACAGAATTAAAAGATTTATGGTCGGAAGTTAAGGAGGGATATAAGGTCTGTTTCCGAGAATTGTCTTCACAGAAAGACTTCGAACCGGCCACCATAGAGGAAAAGCATAAATCCTCAAAGGATATCTATTTACAGTGCCTCGTTCTTATACTCGAACAAGAAGACCGTCTTCTAACTATATCCGAATCAGGGTCCTCTCCTGGTAAACCTGGTAAACCAACATCATTAGCCAATAAGAGCGATAATGAAAGCCCTAGTCTATACGGGGTGAAGCTCCCATTTTGTGACACGGAAACCTTAAGCGGTGATTATCTAAAGTGGCCTTCCTTTAGAGATATGTTTGAAGCGATCTATATTCGGCATCCTCGCCTCGGGGAAGTTGAGAAACTTTTCCATCTCAGATCCAAAACAACCGGTGACGCATTCAATATAGTAGTCAAGTTTCCTTTAATTAACTCCAGTTTTAAGTTGGCATGGGAGTCATTACGCTCTACTTATGAAAACAGACGCATCATTGTCAATAATCAGGTCAAAAATCTCCTTAACTTACCACCGTGTTCAGTTGATTCGGGGAAATCTATAAAAAATCTTCAACGCCACATTAATGATAGCGTAGCGGCACTTCAGGCCCAAGGTATCCGAGTTTCTGGGTGGGATCCAATCCTGTTTTACATATGTTCTAACCGGTTACCTTCCAATACGCTCTTTTTATGGGAACAGTCCTTAGAGGACCCAACCGTCATCCCCACATGGAATCAATTGGATAAATTTTTAACTTCACGTTTTCAAGTACTCGAGACTATAGCAGATGTGACATCGCCAAGTGTGCCCAATATTACCAAGTCTCAGAGACCTCCAAGACAAACAACGCGACGAGTTAGTACCTACCATTCCAAACCTCAAGAGTTTGTATGTCAGCTATGCACAGGCCATCATCTGATAAACAAATGTCCTCAATTTCTCTCACAAGATCCGACAGCTAGATATGATCTAGTGAGAAGACATCACTTATGTGTTAATTGTTTATCTAGCAAACATTCGGCTTCATCTTGCGCCAGCAAGTATTCCTGTTCCACATGTAACAAGCGCCACCATACTTTATTACATTTTTTAAATTCTCGAGGATCCCAACCAGCGCTCACCAAGCAATCCAATTCCTCAAATACCAGAGCAACTACTATGTCGAACAAACCTTCTTTATCGCAACTACAGTCCACTTCTCCACCGTTTGTGCCCTCGACAACAGGAAACACGCATTTTGCGTCCTCCGACAAAAGGGTGTTGCTCGCCACTGCCTTAGTGAACATCATTGGGAACGACTCACATCATTTAGTCCGTGCCTTGATCGATCCAGGATCCGAGGTATCTTTTATTTTAGAGTCAGTCCAACGACGTCTCAACTTACAGACAATACCGATCAATATCGAAATTTCCGGCGTCAATGCCACGCATGCCACGTCCTCTAAGAAATTATGTCACTTTTCTCTTTATGATTTTGAGAATCCTACTGTTCCAATAGCGGCCAACGCTATTGTCTTAAAGAAATTAACTAATGAGTTACCATCTTCGTCTTTCGCAAAAATTGATCCTTCCGAATTAAGAGGCCTCCAACTCGCGGATCCCACTTTCAACTCATCCGCTCAAATCGATCTACTCATCGGAGCGGATTTATACGCAGTTATCATCCGGAATGGATTGCAAAGGGTATGTGAATCCTTAGTAGCCCAGAGTACGATATTTGGATGGGTCCTCTCCGGTCCGCTTCCAAAAACGGTTAACGCTTTAAGCACTTTCATCTCTTATGAGAAAGATTCTTTAGATGATCAGATAAGAAAATTCTGGGAGTTGGAAGAAGTTTCTAACACTCCACCAATCTTATCTGCTGAAGATCAGTATTGCGAAGACTTGTACTCCAAAACGACATTTCAAAATTCAAATGGTCAATATGTGGTACGTTTACCGTTCAAATCAAAGCCATCGTTGGGTAATTCTCGCAACATCGCGCTCAGACAATTCCTGCGAAATGAAAGCGCCCTCAATCGAAAGCCAGAATTACATAGACAATATTTCGATGTGCTCTCTGAATACTTGAAACTCGGACATATGCGTAGAATAAACAGCCAAGAATCCAATGAAGGAGCCTCCTTCTATCTCCCTCATCATGCAGTAGTGAAACCGGAAAGTTCCACTACGAAAGTTCGGGTGGTTTTTAATGCATTCAGTGCATCCTCTAATGGTCTTAGCCTGAACGATCTACTGCATACTGGTCCTGTATTACAAAGTGATTTAACGTCTTTGATCATTCGATGGCGATTTTATAAATTTGTCTTCAATGCCGATATAGAAAAAATGTATCGACAAATCGCTGTTCATCCGGAGGATACCGCGTTTCAAAGACTCCTTATTCGGTTCCCATCCTCAACCGAGGTGAATGATTATGAATTATTGACAGTAACATTCGGTGTCAATTGTGCCCCATTTCTAGCTATTAGAACGCTTCTACAGCTTGCCCAGGACAAACAAGATAGTTTCCCTCTGGCATCAAGAATTCTAAAGAACGAGTGTTATGTGGATGACATTCTTTCTGGGGCCCATGACCTCATGACTGCTAAACAAGCACAACTCGAACTTATAGATTTGCTCAATTCTGGAGGCTTTCCTCTCCAGAAATGGACTTCTAACTCCACCGACTTATTGACTCATCTTCCTTCAAATCACGTGTTAAACGAAAATTTTCTGGTATTAGATAAGGAAAGTACCACAAAAACACTCGGGGTTCGGTGGAATGCAAGGGATGATGTTTTTTATTTCACGGCTCCTACACTCAAACGGTCATCAACACCTACTAAAAGAGAGATCTTTTCTCAAATCGCTCAATTATTTGATCCAGCCGGATGGTTGGCCCCCGTCGTGATCAAAGCGAAGATGTTGATGCAACGTATTTGGATTGAAGCTACTCACTGGGATAGTATAGTCGAAGCTGATACATCCCAAATATGGGAAACGATCGTTACTGAACTTCCCGATATACAACACCTGAAAATTCCTAGATGGTTGCAGTATTCACCCTTGTATCTCTATCAATTCCACGGGTTTTGTGACTCCTCCGAAAAAGCATACGCTACCGCTCTATATTTGAGGGTAGAGTCACCCGAAGGTTTGATAAGCTCACATCTAATATGCGCTAAGTCTAAAGTAGCCCCAATCAAGCCCGTTTCGTTGCCACGTCTCGAACTCTGTGGCGCGGTGTTATTATCCAAACTCGTTACTGCTCGTCTTACTCCGGATCAGTCTATCTCGCATCAGACCAATTTGTGGACCGACTCTTCCATAGTGCTAGCATGGCTCCACAAGCATCCTAGCACTTGGAAAACATTCGTAGCTAATCGTACTAGTGAGATAATAAGCAACGTAGGAAACGCTAACTGGAATCATGTCAAGTCCAGTGATAATCCTGCAGACTTGGCAACGCGAGGATTGACTCCCAAGGAACTTGAAACCAACACTCTTTGGTGGCATGGGCCTAATTGGCTTCATGAGCCAGAAAATCTTTGGCCTAGTTCCACTCCCGGTCAACCTCCTCTCGATCATCTGGAGACAAAAGCCGTTCCCTGCTTCACGGGACAAGTTATCTTTACAGATGTTTTAGAACGTTTTTCTTCACTGCCACGAGCTCTGCGTGTCCTAAGTTATGTTTTCCGTTTTTGCTACAATGCTCAATCCAACCCGAGTCTTAAAATCTTCCACCGAAAGCATCTTACAATCACTCAACAAGAAATCAATTTCGTAAGAAATCGTTTAATTTTACTAAGTCAACAAGCTCATTATCCTCGTGAATATTCAGCTTTGTTCAGCGCGAAGCCTCTACCGCGCAAAAGTACGATATTAACTCTCAATCCTTTTCTCGACGAAAACTCACTGCTCCGAATGAATGGTAGGCTATCAAATTCTGATCTCTCATATAGCGAGAAGAACCCCATCATAATTCCTTATTCTTCTCAGCCAGCGAAGCTTTTAGTACTTTTCATTCATAATTTGACACTACATGGAGGTAATGCCCTCATGTTGTCGGTCGTCAGGCGCATGTATTGGATACCAAAATTAAAAAAATTGATTAAATCTTGCATTCGTCAATGCAAAATCTGTATCATTCATAAAAAACAACTTCGTTCTCAACTTATGGCGGCTCTTCCCACCGAAAGATGTTCATTTTCACCTCCTTTTACCTTTACCGGCGTCGACTTTGCTGGCCCGTTTTCTATTAAGAGTTATTTAGGACGAAGTTGTCGCATGACCAAGGGTTATGCTTGCGTATTTGTTTGTTTCACTACCAAGGCTATTCACCTTGAGGCAGCCAGCGATCTTTCTTCACAAGTGTTCCTCGCAGCTTTCGCACGATTTGTAGCTCGCCGAGGATTGCCTAAAACCATGTTCTCCGACCGAGGGACTAACTTCATTGGTGCAGACACGGCATTGCGCCGCGAGTTTAAAACGTTTTTATCGTCCTGCTCCGAAGAAACCCGTTCGCGCTATAGTGTGGAAGGTTTCGAGTGGAATTTTATTCCACCTGGTGCTCCTCATATGGGAGGCCTTTGGGAGGCAGGAGTAAAGAGCCTCAAACTCCATCTGCGGAAGCTTGGCGATACTAGTAAATTTACATTTGAAGAGTTCACTACGATTTTAACTCACATCGAAGCATGTCTCAATTCGCGCCCTATTTCACCGATGTCTAACGACCCAGCCGATCCTTTAGCCTTGACTCCCGGACACTTTCTCCGTGGAAGTCCGTTACTTACGTTTCCGGAACCTTACTGTAAGGAATCTCCTCTCTCCATTATTAATCGTTGGGAAAAATTAAAGTGTCTCCAACAACAGTTCTGTCAAAAATGGAAAAATGAATATTTAACCGAATTGCAAAAGCGTTACAAATGGCAGTTTCCCAAAGAGAACGTAAATGTTAATGATCTTGTGGTTGTTAAACAGGAGAATACTCCCTGTACCGAGTGGCGTCTTGGCCGCGTTATTAAAGTGTGCCCAGGAAGTGATGGAAGGGTAAGAGTCGCAACCGTGAAGACGCAACATGGTGAAATCACGCGTCCCATCGTAAAATTATGCGTTTTACCAAATAATTAAGAAAATTATTTTCCTGCCACCAGACAAAGTTCAATTCAAACTATTTTCCACGCTTGAGTATTTATTTCTTTTTCTACTTAACGGTCATCAATATGTTTAACTTAAAAAAAAAAAAAATTGTTTTTTTCTTTTATTCATGCACTGAATTCTCGATTCTTGTAGCCCTAAGATAATTTAAGTTATATTTAAGTTGGCGTATTACGCCAAGGGGGGCGGTAATGTTTACGCCAATCTAGCGGTGGAGTTAGTTTCACTTCGAAGCTAACTCCACCCATCTAAAACCCCTTTAATACCGACCTTTCGGAACGCGCCCTAAGGTGGCTGCCGGAAATAAACCAAACAAAACCTTTTCGGCAGCCATCTTAGGCACGCTGCTTTTCATTTTTTACTCTTTCATTCTAAATCGAACAATCGACAAAGCCACATCTCGGCATATTCATTCTCCTCGATTTTTTAATCAATTTTTTTGTAAAATTTAAACTGTTTTCAAGTTCAATAAAAAAAGACTTTCAAATTGAAATATTATACTTAAATCACGTTTTGTCGAGTTTTTTATTGATTGAACATTGGTGCAATCCATTCTAATCGACCACGGAAATATTCCCGTCGCCGCTTCGTGAGCAGCGTATTCCATTGTGCATCGAAGACATCGTGCTCCCAATCGCACGTAAACACTAATAGTAGGGGAGCCCAGGAAGGGATTTCGCACGTTACTCGAGCGCGTCAGATTATTATATGGGGAGAAACCTTGCACTTTGTTATGTGAACCTACCAGATATGAACGGTAAAATTTGTTGCGTTCGATCAGGGCAGCCCGTCAGATTAGTAAAAAAAATCGATGGTCGGAAATACTCGAGCGCGTCAGATTTTTAGAATATAAGTTAATAATAACGCAAAAAGTGAGTATTTCAATAATCTGACAAATTCAGTGTTGCAAAAGCAAATGGGAGCGTTCCAAATCTGCAAAAAAAAAACCGTTAGCTCGAAATACTCGAGCGCGATTGGTTTTTTTCCATCTTAATGGAAATTTTATGAGGATTACGAAAAACATATAATCTGACAATTTCTTTGTTGCGATGTAGCGTAAATAGTCATTAAAGCATTTTAGAGGTTAGATGCTGAGATCAGTGCTTTCTCTCATTGCTGACAGGATGTGATTACAACCCAGCATTTTACAGACGAGGCAAAAAAAGACCGTTACAAGTTTTAATGGGATCCGAAACTTTTCAAAACGCATTTGCTAATTTAGGATGTGAAGCTTATGATATTGAAGAATTATCTCAAATAATGGAATCTTTTGTTTGCCATCTATATGGAGTTAAGAAGCTAGATAACGTAAATAATGCTCGTATGGAGATTTTAAATAAAACTTACAGAGTGTCAGATACCATCACAACCCTTTTCGTTAAATGTGAAGAATTATGACGCCTGCAATTTGCCACCTTGTCGATCGGAGCTCCACTCCAACAACATTTAATGAGGACGAAATACATCGCTAGCGGATGGAAAATCGTCGATGGAAAATTTGAGCCGAATTGGTTCGTTGGAAACCAACTTCCAACAGCATATGAAGATATCGTCATGACACCTGAAATTGTTCATGATATTTTTGAGTCAGGTATGTTTTCTTAAAA
Source organism: Sphaerophoria taeniata (assembly GCA_943590905.1). Taxonomy (NCBI): domain Eukaryota; kingdom Metazoa; phylum Arthropoda; class Insecta; order Diptera; family Syrphidae; genus Sphaerophoria; species Sphaerophoria taeniata. The sequence goes on from OX016540.1 coordinate 271,892,567, forward strand.
TTATAATAAAATAAAATGAATTATTGTTCAGTTTCCTTGTTAACAGAGACACGAGACGATGAGGAAATTGACCAAATTGAAACACACTTGGATGACGAATCAAGTGATGATGAAGATTAATTTTTCCTTATAATAAAATTTGAATTTTCTGATAATTATTATATATTGAAATTCAAAGTCAGTTCTCAGTTCAGAGTTCGAATAATAAGGCCGTGTGTGAATTGCGTTAAAATGTGTATTAAAACTTGACGTTTGGTTAAAACTTGACACTATCGTGGTGAATAAAATGGGTTAAAATTTACCCAGCTGTGGAGCAGGATAAGTGGGTTAAAATTTTGACGTGTATTTTTTCTCATGAATGATAGAGAAGTTTGCTTCTATTTTATTGTTTATGTTTTTTTTTTGTTATGACTTTATAAAAATTGCTTTGATATGTATTTCAATAAAATAAATAAAATCCTTTGAATTCATCATATTTTCAAATTGAAAAACGAAATTATTGTTTTATCTTTTGAGAATTATAACAGATGTCAGCTGTGAAAACATGTTTTGCAGTGTTACCAGATGGAAGGCACCAATCATCCAAAAAGGGAAATTTTCGTTTGAAGATATTTTACTGTTGACTCAAATTATCAAATGACCACTGCAAAATCGTGAAAAATGAATATAACAGAGTTTGGTTGTTATCTTAAGTGGCTTTTCATGAAATTTATTGCTTAAATTTTGGTTTTGTACACAAAATTATTTTACCTAGGTGGATAAAAACATTTTTTGTTGAGGGAAATTTTCTAGTTCTACGCAAAAATGTTGGTTAAAAATATCCCTTTTAACGCAATTCACACAGCAAATGGCTAAATTTGATCCCATTTTCAATCAAACGTCAAATTTTAACCAAACGTCAAGTTTTAATACACATTTTAACGCAATTCACACACGGCCTAAGTACTCGAAAGAAAATTAATTTATTGATAGTTTCATTGTAGCTAACTACGCAATCTTAAGTACTACAGTAGATACTACAATACTTTCTATTTTTTTTTTTTTAACCATATAAGTTATCAAAAGAATAAAAAAAAGAACTTAAGAAAAACATGCAGTGAATTTATATTTTAAAATCTATATCGCTGTAAAACTTTGGTGGAAGACTCTTGCGCTTTGGAATGGGTTCATCTTCCTCCTTCTTGTTTGTTTGAATTTGATTTGGTAAAATATTTTCAACGTGAGTAGCCCGCTTCAAATGAGCTATAGGTATTACGACGATATTGGGTATTTGTTTCGGGATTTTGGATAATTATATCAGACCCTTTTATTTTGACCAATTTGAAAATTGTTGGATCAAATCTTGTTGAAAGTTTATTTGCTGACAATTGAAGTTTAGATACAACCATGTCTCCTTCACTTAGATCACTTCTTTTTGCGTGCTTTATTTCGTCAAAATATAATTTTCCTTTAAGTTTATTTGTTTGGTCTCGGTCACGAAATTCAGTATCTTCGGACAATCGTTTCATGGAAGCTTGCTGCATTGATGGCAATTTGTCTCGAATGTTCCAATTAAACAACATTTCCGATGGTGTCTTACAAGTTATGGAATGTGTAGTTGCCCGATACATCAGAAGATAATCTTGGAGATCTTCTTTCCAATCACGTTTTGCTTCTTGGCTAATTCTTAACCGTTTAAGTAGCGAGCGAGCGCCGTTTTGTTGGGGCCAGTAAAGGATCGTGTTGATAAGTTTAATATTGCTTGATTCACAAAACTGTTCGAATATGTTACTTTTGAATTGTGGACCGTTATCAGCGGTTAATGAAAGAGGGATTCCAAACCGGGCAAATATTATCTTGAGCTCTTTGATAGTTTCAGCTGTGTCTGTTTTCCACAAAATCGATGGTAATACTATACGTGTTCCTCGTAACAATATTCCACTTTCGAAACATAGTTCATTTTCAACACATTTATATGGTTTTGAAAAATCATTCCAATTATTGTCAAAGATTGCACTTCTAACAGCTTTGATATTCATATCTCCCAATTTTTCAGATCTGATTTCTTCCAGTTTAATAGCTTTTGGTTCTGCGCAGGATAAAATCCACGCAACATAATCGACTGATTTTGATTTTGAAAATAATGGTGGTAATTTCTCTTGAATTAATCTTGTCGGCGGTATTGGTTTTACCAGGTTTGTAGTTTACTTTAAATTTGTAGGACTGTAGACGTAAAACCCACCTCTCAGATTAGATTTTGGTCCAAAAATTACTTCTAAGGGTTTATGGTCTGTAGTTCAAATTCTCTTCCAAAAAGATAGAAATGGAATCTTTCTACAGCCCAAACTAAAGCAAGCGCTTCTTTTTCAGTCTGAGCATATCTTCTTTCAACATCAGTTAAACTACGATTTGCATAAGAAATAACTCGTGGCACGCTGCCACTAAATTGGATCAAAATTGCCCCCAATCCAACCGGACTGGCATCAGCAATAACTTGTGTTCCGTCATTGACGTCATAGTAATAGTAACCCAATGTTTTATTTTCCGATATAGATTGCTTCAAACTTTCGAATGCCTTCTTTTGTTCTGTCTTCCATTTAAACATTGCATATATTTTTAATAGCTTACGAAGCGGTTCCGTCATAGATGCTAGATTTGGTATAAATTTTCCCAACAAATTTACCAAACCCAAAAAACTTTTTACCTCTTCAGCTGACCTTGGCTCACGAAATTTTTTGATTGCTAATAGTTTATCTTCAGCAGGTTTAATACCATCTTGTGTTAAGCAATGACCCAGAAACTGAATTTCATTTACTCCATACACATACTTACCAGCGTTTAAAGTGACATTATAATCTTGAAGCCGTTTTAGCACTTGATGTACACGAGCATCATGCAATTCTATGGTTTGTGCAAAGATGATTATATCATCAATGAAATTCAGACATCCATCACAACCTTTAAGAATCCACTCCATTATTTTTTGAAAAATTTCCGGGGCACAAGTAATTTCGAACATGAGGCGTTTATATCGAAATAAACCTTTTTTGTGATGAAAGTGGTTATCTCCCGGGAAGAAGGAGCAATTTGAATTTGATGGAACACTTGTTTTACATCCAGTTTCGAGAAATATTTGGCCGATCTTAATTCTGGTAAGAAATCTTCCATAGTAGGTAGTGGGTGATTTTCACGTTGAACAGCCTCATTTGCCCTACGCATATCAACACAAATTCGAACATCGTCTTCTTTTGGAACTATTACTAGCGGGGAAATCTTGATGTTTTAGCTTTCTCAATAATGCCTTTTTGTAACAACTCTTCAATCAAATTGAATGAAATTTGATGCCAATGGGCCCCTTTGTTGATTTTCATCTATTGGATCATCTGGTAAATTGAAAAAAATATTTTGCAACAACCAATCTTTCTTTTTTTTTTTTTTGGTCATCGTCAATTCCTTGAGCTAAAATAAAAAGTTCAAACTGTCGAAACCAAGATTTCCATTTCGAACCACAACTAGAATCGTCAACGTCAAATTCGAACGCTGGTAGCCCAAATACAAATTGTTTGATTTGTCCTAAGAAAACACAATTTTGTTTTTTTAAACAACATCAAAACTTGAAAACATATATAATTCTACATTGAACATTATGCATACAAAACAAAAGAAAACAAGAAAACAAACATTCTTTATTGCTTTCCGAATTTATTTCTAACTTTTAATTTTCTGCGCTCCGAATTATTTCGAACGCTTTTTTTTAACATGCGCTTCGAATTGTTTCTAACGCTTTTTTTCATGCGCTCCGAATTGTTTCTAACGCTTTTTTAATATGCGCTCCGAATTGTTTCTAACGCTTTTTTAATATGCGCTCCGAATTCATTCTAACGCTTTAAATTCTTTAAATTCTTGCATGACCAGGTTTCAAATTAATTTCTTACGCAATCAATGTTGCAAGCTGTTTCCAATAGCTTTGCCAATTTTTCATCATAGAAATAATTAAACAAACAAAAAAAAACATACCAAACCATTGTTCCATTCTTGTTATTGATGATTAGATAAGAATAATACACAATTTTTTCTTCTTCAGTATATTTTTTTTTCTGTTTTTTTTTTCTTTGTTTCTCCTCGTCGCCAATATTATATATTGAAATTCAAAGTCAGTTCTCAGTTCAGAGTTCGAATAAAGGGGCTGACCCATAGAATCCGTCAATCCGTCAGCGTCAATGCGTACGTTGCTGCCAACGTATTTGCCGGATTGAACCGTCCCATAGAATACGTTGTATAATTTGACAGTCTCATCTACTTGGTGTAAAAATAATTCACAAAACTGCAAATCCGAACAAAAAATTTCAAATTAAATATGAAAATCATGTCAAAATTATTTATTTGCACAATATTTTCATCATCCATTGCTTTTCCTTGTTGCTTTGGGAACATTGAATTGACTGCTCGTCAAATTTATTTGTCAACGGAGCAACGGACGCAAAAAGTAGAAAGTTAACCAACTCTATCCGTCGTATCCGTCACATGCGTTGCTTATGGGACGAGTTTCATAAGAACGTGTGTATTCTATTGTGCTGTCAGTTGAAAACGTCAACGCTGACGCACTGACGGATTCTATGGGTCGGCCCCTTAATAAGTACTCGAAAGAAAATTAATTTATTGATATTTTCATTGTAGCTAACTACGCAATCTTAAGTACTACAGTAGATACTACAATAATAAATATATTTTTTTAATTTTTTTTATTTTATTAATACAAAAAAAAAGAAAATAAAATCATTTTATTTGTTTTATTAAAGAATATTCACATCGCTTATTTTTTAAATTGTCAGATTAAGAAAATGCAACGGTATATTTGTCAGATTATCATTTTGGGTGAATAAAACATCAAGTACAACACACTGTATAAAAATCTGACGCGCTTGAATATTTTTTTACATTTTCAAAAATCTGTAAAAAGTGTCGGTCTCATTCAAATAGTCATTCATTAAAATAGGACACTTATTTGAGTTCAATTTACGTCCCCTCCAAAAATCTGGCACGCTCGAATAACTGCAATTTTGTTTTTGTTTTTTTACCAAGTTAACAGCCCTTTACAGCTAAATGCAACATTCTTTCCGTCAGATTATTATATACCCGTTATCAGAAAGCCAAAGTGAATTATATACTATGAATATCTGACGCGCTCGAGTATTTCCATGTAACGGTTTTTTTGCATTTTCAAACGTGTTTGCACGCTAATCGCAACACCGTTATGAAAAAATTTTAACGCACGTTTTTATCTTAGACCACAATCTTCAAAACGCGATAGGTCCCGATGACGCTCGAGTAACTGCAAATTTAGCATCTCGGGCTCCCCTACTATCATAGACGTTCTTCATCCATACAATTTTAGGCGTGTTTTTTTCACTACTCTGCAGCCAGCACAGCAAAATTTCCCTTGGCAAACAACAACAATTTGATTTTACAGTCGATAAAAAGGCCAGTAAAATAATGACAGATAAGCCGGAGATAGAACTTCATATTATTGAAATGTAGATGGCGCTAATGGCGTTAAGAAGAATTATTTTGCAATGCGAATGTTGGCAATTTTTAAAATTAAAATTAATTTTGAAAAAAACAAACAAAAATATGGAGTAACAGCCCCTCGATAAAATAGGAAAATCAAATAGAATTCATACAAAATTACTTCCTCCCGAAATCAAGCATAAACTTACATGAGATTAGAAAAACCCGATTGGTTCTTCAAATCTTCTCAACCAGGAAAAATTTTAATTAGAAAAAGACAAACAGAAACCCCATTCGGCTTTTTTTACGATGTTGTTTTTGTGTGCCGCCGCTGCTTTTTTCGCTCTTCCAATGCTGGCCGCCTGTGTTCAGTGTTTGTGCCAAAAAAAGTGTCCACACAAAACACGACACATTTTTTCTGTTTGCATGTGCAAATTTTCAATCGAGGAGTTCGCCAACAAAAACGAATAGTTTTCCAAAAACTTTTTTTATTTTTTTACTATTGCAATATTTCACTTAGGGCCAGTTGTACAAATTGAGGGTTAACTCACGGATCAGCTGAACTCGAGTTAACTCTTGAACCAGGTTCAACTTTGAATGGGTTGTACAGTTGTGGATCAAAAGAGAGTCAGCTGAACCGCAGTTCAGTTCTGTTTACATGAAAATTTAAGTATATACATACCTAATGTCACCGTCAGTTGTCAAATCAATAAATAGGCCAGTTCCACCTAACAACATCTCACTGAGATCTCAATGTCACGTTGACTGAGGCAAAATCATTTGGTGGAACATAATTCTCAGTTTTCATTGAAATAAAATGGTTACCTTACAAATTGTTGTTGCACATCTGTCAGTCACGTCAAAATAGCTAGGTGAGAAATCGAATCCAAAATAATTTTATCTCAGAAATCTCAGAAAAAAAATCTCAGTTCTCATCGGAGATTTTTTGTTCCACTTAAAAAATCTCCGAGATCTCTGAGATCTCAGTGAGTGTTGTTAGGTGGAACTGGCCTAATAAAGAATCACATTACGTTGTAATCATAGAATGAAGTCGTTTCTCACGCATTTTGCAATTAGTAAAATAAAAACGTTTCTATAATACCATACTGTGTACATATATTTAAAAAAAAATCTCAATAAAGTTGCTACTGAATCTCTTTTGTTTAAAAAAAAAGGAATACATGAATTACTTCAGAAGGTTTGTAAATTTTCTAAGTTAAACGCAATACACTCCTGCTCAAAATTAACGCACGCTTTTTTCTTTTGTAGTTATACCTCTGTATCTTATTTTACATGGCTTTAAAATTCTTTGGTCTTTTTTGTGTCTGCTTATTGTTTATGAAGTTGCTAGTCTCCAGTTTCGCACGCCAAGTTGGTTCAGGTCCTCTACCACCTGTGTGCTCCACCTGAGTCGTCTTCCTCTTCTGCGACGGCGACGTCCTTCCGGGTTGGATTCGAAGACTACGAAGCGGAGCATTATTTTCCATTCACTTTACATGAACCAACCTTCTTTTTAACCTTAACTTTTTTGACTAGGTCAGTGTCGCTGAACAGCTTGTACAGTTCTTGATTGAATCTTAGTCTGCATTCTCCATTTATACCAGGACCAGGACCAAAAAATCAGTCGAAGAATTTTTCTTTAAGTCCAAAGAAGCAGCGATTGGTTTGATTTCAGCGCTGGTGTTCTTTTGGGATACCAAAACTAGACATTGTTCTATATAATTGGTCTCTATAGACACTGTCATACGCGGTCTTGAAATCGATGTGGTGGTAGGTATCGATTTGCAGTTCCTGGGTCTTCTTCAATATCTGCCGTTGGGTGAATATTTGATCGATGGTGGACTTTCCGGTTCTGAAGCCACACTGATAAGGACCTATCAGGTTGTTGACAAAAGGCTTCAAACGGCACGACAGACAAGATCTTGTAGGCGATGTTGAAGGGACTTATACCTCTGTAGTTGGTGCAGTTCAGGGGATCTCCTTTCTTGCGGATCGGGTATACAATGCTGAGGTTCCATTTGTCATGCATGCTTTCCTCCGACCAAATTTTGTAGTTGAGCTGGTGCATACTCCTAACCACATCATCTCCAGCTGGCTTTTTACAATTTGGCGACTAGCTCGTCTGCCCCAGCGGCTTTGTACGACTTAAGTTTAGATATCGCTATTTTCACTTCGTCAATGTCGGGTGGATGGAATTGTTGGCCTTCTGCCACCAAATTGACTGGTTCTATATTGCTGGCGGAGTTTTGCTCGTCGTCGTCATAACCATTATACAACTTTGATTATTTAAAAGTAGAAAAGAACAGATGGCGTTCTGAATGGGTTCTGGAATGGGTGAGTTCAAGTCAACATTTTGTGAAGAAGATTCTTTTAAGGCCGTCTTCATATGAAAATTATTTTTAATAAAAATAAAAAAAAACTAAGAGGACACCGAAAAAGAGGACAAATCCCTTTTTTTTTAAGTCACCGGACAAAAGTTTTTTAGGTTAAAAAGAGGACATGTTCTCCATAAAGAGGACGCCTACCTCTAGTGCATGTGACAAGCTGGAGTCGTCTGTTCATTCCACGAATTAGCCTTTGATGGTTTTGTTGTAACTCTTCCTTCAGTGCAGTTTTCAATTGATCAAGACTGCTTGGAGGTGGATTTCGGTCGCAAATGCATCTCTTCAACATTTTCTAGACATAATCTATTAAATTTACTTTCAAATAAATCATAGTGTGTTAAATTTGACCAGGAGTGTATACATACATAATTGTTGAAATATTACTTGTTGTTCAATAACTTCTGTACTTGTTATTAGATTTAGTATGTTATAAATATTTTGTTATTCATAGAAAATATTTATTAATCACTTCCTCGTTAAACTTTTAATGAAATATATCGTTTGTAATTATTTCTGAATCGTCTTGGTATATTTTCCTGGTACAATCTGAACAGGTTATGGGCCCAGGAGACCCTTAAATCGATTTGATAAGACGAAGTTTTGAAATATTTATTGAATAAATTTTTTCTTACAGTTCGCATTTGTTGTGAATTTTTTCTTTTACATAATTGAAAAAAAACATTCGTTGCGTAAGAAATAAATTTTTGAAGATATGTCGTTTCAAGAATCAATAGAAAAACTGCGTGGTGGTGACAATTTCCACACATGGAAATATGCTATGCGAAGCATTTTGGAATGTAACGAAATGGAAGGAACGATCGCAGATCCTGTTACAGAAACCAATGAAGTGAAGCTCCGCAAAGCGAAAGCAAAGCTTATTTTATCCATTGATGAATCACTTTATGTGCACATTCAAAATGAGCCAAGTGCATCTCAAATTTGGAAGAAATTACAAAGTCTTTATGAAGATAATGGACTGACGAGGAAGATTGCGCTTTTACGAAAGCTCATAACCATACGTTTGGAAACTTCTGAATGTATGACTGACTACGTGAACCAAATATTCAGTACAGCGAATAAATTAGCTAGTATTCAGTTTCCTATTTCTCCAGAGTGGTTAGGTGCTATATTGCTTGCTGGTCTCGATGATGATTTCAAGCCATTAATAATGGGCATCGAGAGCAGTGGTACAAACATAACAGGTGAGGCAATAAAGGCAAAGCTTTTAGAATGCGATTATAAGAAGTCTAAGGGTGAAAATGCATTTTTCGGATCGAAGAAGAAGTCCGTTAAACATTTTTCTCCAAGAGATAATTTTAAATGCTACGAATGTGGAAAGAAAGGGCATATTGCCAAGAACTGTCCAAACAAGAGGAAGTCTCATGATTCAAAAAAAGTGGAACAAAAAACGCATTTTCTGCAGTATTTTCATGTCGAACAGAAAAAGATTGCCACTGGTATATTGACAGTGGTGCGTCGAGACACATGACTCCTAATAAAGAATGGTTGAGCGAAATAAGACAATCTTCCATTAGAGATATAATAACTGCTAACAATCAAAAGATGCAAGTAACTGGAATGGGAAACGTTTTATTGAAACTGAATGAACAAGAAATTGAAGTCAACGATGTCTTGCATGTTCCTCAACTTTCTGCAAACTTACTTTCTGTCACACAAATGGTTAAATATGGAAACAAGATTGTATTCAGTAAAGATGGTTGTAAAATTTTCAACAATTGTGGTGAACTTTTTGGTGAAGGCTGATGCTTGTGGAGGTGTTTACAAAATCAATGGCCAAGCTTCATGTATGTTTGCAAGTGCATCATCGAAATTAATGACATGGCATAGACGTTTGGGGCACATCAATTATACCGATTTGTGCAGAATGAAGAATGGAGCTGTTAAAGGACTAGCTTTTAGTGAAGACACCAACTTTTTGAAAAAGTGTGAAGTATGTTACAAGGGTAAGCAAACTCGTGTTCCATTCAAACACACAGGTACAAGAGCTAAGAACATGTTGGATCTTATTCATTCTGATCTTTGTGGTCCGATGGAAACAAAATCGATTGGAGGATCAAGGTATTTTTTAAGTTTGATTGATGATTTCTCACGCAAGGTTTTCGTCTACTTTTTGGAATCAAAATCAGAGGTTTTGTCAATATTCAAAGATTTTAAGCAGATGGTAGAGATTCAAATAGGACGCAAAATAAAGGTTATTCGGACGGACAATGGAACTGAATATGTTGGACAAAACTTTGACAGTTTCTGTAAAAGCTCTGGTATTATCCATCAAACAACAAATAGATATACCCCAGAGCAGAATGGAGTCGCCGAACGCTATAATCGAACAATTGTTGAACGTGCTAAGTGTATGCTATTCGATGCTGAGTTGGACAAATCGTATTGGGCAGAGGCTGTTAATACTGCAGCATATGTTATTAACAGGTCAGTAAATTCTTCTACCAATGATAAAACTCCACAGGAAATCTGGACAAACGAGAAAGTGGACTTGAGTGGAATGAGAATCTTTGGTTCTCCGGTTATGGTTCATGTTCCAAAGCAGAAAAGACAGAAATGGGACTCCAAATCTATGAGAATGATATTTGTTGGGTACTGTGAAACTACTAAAGGATACAGATGTATTGATCAAGCCACAAAGAAGATTCGAACTAGCCGTGATGTTGTTTTTGTGGAATCAGAACCAAAAATAATTGATTGTGTATCAATATTCAACAACGATGAACAAGATTCAGTTGGGGAAATCCACATAATATCAAGCAACGAAGAAAAACCCACTGCTGAACTTAAAGAAGACTCAACTTTAGAATCTCAAGTTAACGAATCTACCGTTGATTTATTAGGCCAATCGAAATCATCGCCCCAAGTAAGAAGATCAGAAAGAATTGCAAAAACCCGAAACTTTGAAGACTGTGTAACATATTCATCTTTTGAGACCGAAATGAGTATTGACCCAACAACAATTGAAGAAGCGATGGCAAGTGAAAGCAAGAATGAATGGACAACTGCTATTCAAAAGGAACTTAAATCACTGGAAGAAAATAAAACCTGGACCCTTGTTGATTTGCCAAGTGGACGAAAGGCAGTTAAGTCTAAGTGGGTGTTTAAGACGAAATATGATGGTGAAGGTAATATTGTTTGTCATAAGGCAAGGTTGGTGGCAAAAGGTTTTTCACAAAAACCTGGCATAGATTATAATGAAACATATTCACCAGTTGTTCGATATACATCTATTCGTTTTTTAATTGCATGGGCAGCTAAAACGGGAATGAACATTGATCAAATGGATGCCATCACAGCTTTCCTACAAGGTGATTTGTCCGAAGAAATTTACATGGAGCAACCAAGAGGATATAGTGATGATACTAATCGGGTATGTAAATTACACAAATCTATATATGGCCTGAAACAAAGTAGTCGTGAATGGAATTTAAAGCTTGATAAAGCCTTAAAATCATTTGGTTTAATACAATCCAAGTTAGACCCTTGCGTTTATTTTAATCAAAATGGCAAGCTTATAATAGGTGTTTATGTTGATGACATTTTGATTTTCTGGAGTGATGAAAGACTTAGAGATGATTTGAAGAAATCTTTATGCAGTTGTTTCAAAATGAAGGATTTGGGAAAGGCAAAAAGCTGTATTGGTCTCAACATAACATACAAAGATGGAGAAAATTCTTTAGACCAATCCAAATACATTAACGAAATTCTGACGAAGTTTGGCATGTCTGAATGCAAGCCAGCAGGAACTCCAAGCGATCCAAATCAAAAACTATCCATAGAGATGTGCAGTGAAAATGAAACCGGTAAGGTACCGTATCAGGAAGCTGTTGGTAGTCTTTTATATTTGGTGCAAGGAACAAGACCAGACATTGCTTTTGCTGTTAACGATGTAAGTCGTTTTAACACAAAGCATGGAAAGGCACATTGGGCCGCAGTGAAGCGTATCTTTAGATACTTAAAAGGTACTATCAACTTAAAATTGTGTTTTAAAGGTTCTGAACATCTCAACGGTTTTTCGGATGCTGATTGGGCTTCCGACATCGACAAACGTCGCTCATGTACAGGTTTTGTGTTCAACTTGTGTGGAGGAGCAATATCATGGGGCAGCAAGAGGCAACCAACCGTCGCATTGTCAAGTACAGAAGCCGAGTATATGGCACTGTCGGCTGCTGTCCAAGAAGCAACCTGGCTTAAACAGTTTGGAGCCGAAATTGATAACTGTTTTGCGAGCCAACATATAATTATTGCATGTGATAACCAAAGTGCAATTAAACTGGCGGAAACAAATTGTTTTAGATCAAGATCCAAACATATTGAAGTTCGCCATCATCATATTCGTGACCGAATTATTGACAAGACTGTTGCTGTTCGTTACATACCAACTGAAGATATGGTGGCTGATAACCTTACAAAAGCAGTTCCTCGTAACAAACACGAATTATGCGTTCAAAAAATGGGAATGAGTATTAAAAATTGAAATGTTAGTTTATTTAAATCTTTTAATAAGTGGGTGTGTTGAAATATTACTTGTTGTTCAATAACTTCTGTACTTGTTATTAGATTTAGTATGTTATAAATATTTTGTTATTCATAGAAAATATTTATTAATCACTTCCTCGTTAAACTTTGAATGAAATATATCGTTTGTAATTATTTCTGAATCGTCTTGGTATATTTTCCTGGTACAATCTCAACAATAATGTTTTTCATTTTTATAAAAAATCCATTTCATAAAAGCGATGTTGAGGATGAAGATTTGATTGAACTGGCCGTCATGACTGCGTTTCCGCGCAGACCCAAAATAATCAGAGAGCGGCCGGATCATTTCATTAAGTGGAATAATCAAGAATTTTTCGATCGCTTTCGGATGTCGAAAGAAGCAGTTGATTTTCTCTTAGGACTGGTCACAGAGAAAATATCTTCTCCAACAAGCATGTAAGTCAAATATAAGATTTTTGTAAACTTTTGAGTTAGCTTTCAGGAACAACGCTGTTTCTCCTGCATCAAAGTTAATGCTTACCCTAAGATATTACGCTACGGGGTCTTTCTTAAGTGTGAGCGGCGATTTTAGTGGCGTCCATAAGTCAACAGCAAGTAGGATTGTTCGTCATGTTTCACATGAGATTGCTTCATTAAAAAATCAGTTTATAAACTTCCCTGAAGCTGAAGCAGAAATGAATCATGTGCGACAACAATTATTCTACAACATTGCCAAATTCCCGCAATGTTTTGGCGCTATCGACTGCACACACATAAAAATAAGATCCCCAGGAGGAAATGAAGCAGAAATATATAGAAATAGAAACTGCTATTTCTCATTCAATGTACAAACCATCTGTGACGCAGATTTGAGAATACAAAATATTGTGTGTAGATGGCCAGGCAGTTCCCACGATTCCACTATATGGGATAATTCAAACATACGCGGTAAATTTGAAAGGGAAGAGATAAGTGACAGAGTTTTGGTGGGTGATAGTGGCTACGCTCTAAAAAAATATCTTTTGATCCCTTTTCGTAACCCAGCTACTGACGGTGAAAACAGATATAATGAGTCGCAAATTCGAACGCGAAATCCCGTCGAACGAAGCTATGGTGTATGGAAGCGTCGTTTTCCAATTTTAGCTACTGGGATAAATATAAATGTCAAGTCAGTTGAGAGTGTTGTTGTGGCTACAGCCGTGCTTCACAATATAGCTTGCCATTTTGGAAATGCTGTTCCACGAGTTACAGATAACCAAGCACATCTTATAGAAATGGGGCAGTTTTCACATGAGGAACAAGAAGACCACATTCAACGAATAACAGAGCATACCATGAGAAGAGCTCAGTTTGTAACTTACTTCGAAAGCCTGTAATTCTCTAAACTGCTGTTTTTTTCAAGTTGTCAATAACTTTTGTTTGTTCTTTATAAATTAACTTGTCTTTGTTTCGACGAAACATACCTTAACGTCATAAACGACATATATCCATATAAACATACATCATTTCAACTAAAATTCACATCTTTTTAAACTCAATATACATACGTGAAATTCTTTCGTATTTTCTTTTTAAATAACATTTTCAAATTCACCTTTATTTCAGAATGATATGGGTTGGCAAGGCATCATTTGTCGTGGCACAAAAACCTTACCTATTCAATTAAGAAGACCCATTGCTTACCAGAAAGTGGTGTAGATTTTGTAAAAAAAAAAATCTTATCTGGCACCAGGAATTTTCCCAGAGCATGAGGACAATGTACGATGCACTTCAATACAAAATTGATACTTATGACTTCATCTTAAAAGCAACAAACTACTATAAGTTGGAGAAGATGAGTAAGAGTTATTATAAGCTTATTGTTTTTACAAAAGAATCACATACCTATATATTTGTATCACTTATATATTTATACATTTAAAAAATAGATAAAACATCTATCCAAGGAGTCATCTCTATGTTCCGTGCTTTTAAAACACAAAATCTGGTCTTGGAAGTATTTGTGGCAGCAACAACAGGCCGCCAAGATTAAATTGAACGAATTGAATGTAACCTGCTGGACATGAATCCCCTTCTTCGTTGTCAGAAAACGATCTTATAAAAATTATTCTCATTCGAGCGACAAAGCCTTCTCCCCTGAAAGCTACATATACCTACATGAACTTGCAACTGCTGCTTTGAATGTTTCACAAATGTTGGCAAGTCAAGTACACTCAGAATTCATGGGGTGCCAATATACAATGATGGTTCTAATGATGATATTAGCAGAAGCACACCTGCTGCTGATGCACAGGGAGCATCTTCAACAGCTGCAGCAAATGGAAACAAAACAGCACCATGTCCATTAGTATCACAGATCATGGAAATGGGTTCCTCTAGAAAGTCTGTTGAACTTGCAGTCAAAACCTTAAAAAAGTAAAGAAAATTCTCATAGATTGTATAAAATGAATTGAATTTTTATATCTTTTAATTTCCAGCTGCTCACACTAAGTTCCACCAACACCAGAATAAATTGTTCAATGGATTTTAGAGCACACAGATCTGTGTCCACCAATGTCGCCAACGCACCGGCTTGAAAGGATCCATATATGAACTAATGCTCCTCACAAACATTCAAAAATGTCAGTAAGTGTTATGTCGGTCTAGCGGCGATAATGAAAACATATCGAGGTGATTGGCGTGTCGAGTCTAACTGGATTCGCCCACTTTCACATCTTTGTTGGGAGAGGCAGAAGTCAAGAGTTTTGTGAACTATTAAAATTGAGTGTTGCTGGAAGAACAGAACGGTAATCTACATGGCAAACCATTAAGGATCGAAATCATCTGTTATCGGAGAAATGCTTCTTGAAACATGCATAACTAAACTTGAAGACCTTTGCACTCCGAGAAATTGTCTAGGCAAAATTGCGAAACTGGTGGGCCAGGAGAGGAGTTATTCATAGACAATGTAACGGCTTGCGGTCACGTCAAAATTTCTGGTGAGCAGGTTCTTCGCCATAAAAACACAACGACCCACTTATTATTCTGGACGGATCATGTCGGCTATGTCATGTCATACTTAAACAAACTTTATTCCTATTCAAATTGGAAAATATATACAAAAAGCTATCTTACTTCCATTTAAAAATAAATACTTTATTTTCAACAACTTCATAGTAAATAAAAAATACGTTTTTCAAGAACTTCATAATAAATAACAAATACGTTGTTAAGTTTTTAATTCTACAAACTGCCATTCATCAATTTTGTCTTTTGCAATTTTTTTATTGCCAATTCCTCTTTGAGGCATTCTATTTTAAGTTTAGCCTCTTCTTCTCTAAGTTCACCCAACCGCTCTTCCCTCTTCATTTTTGAGTTATGCTCCTCAATTTTAAGCTTTTGGTTGAGCTCATGTTCCTCACAAAGGAACTTCTCCTGTAACTGGTTCAAAGCAGCTTTACCTCCTGCCCAATTTGATAAGTTGTCTAGGAGATTTTTTCTTTTTCGGTTTATGTTTGTGCTTTCTATAAAATACGAGAACCAATTTAAAGTGCATTTATAAGAAAAGGTTAAATATATTTAATCGAACCTGTTGCATGCTGAAGTGGGGTTGAAATTTTGGTGCGCAGCAGTGGAGCTGTTTGTCCACCCTATTGCTTGAGTGTTTTGGACTCTGAAAAGCAGGTGGGGTCATTTTCTGTTGCGTTTTGGAGGTATGAAATATCATCTATGAAATTAAAAAAATACACATGTATACAAGCTATCGTCTTAGGTTATCATCGAACACTATATAGAAATAAGACATACCGTAAGATGCATCTAACTCAACCAAATATTCATCGGATATAATTATGTTTTCAATATCTAATAAAAAGAAACAAAATAGTAATTCAAATATTATTCATGTTTTTTTTGCTATCGTTAAGTAAGTGCCACAAAATTAGTAAACTACATTTGTGCACCTGACCCTAAGCTACTTATGAAAAAAAAAACTAAAAGCTACGTTTTAAAAGGAATAAAACTCTTACCTTCCGAATCCTCAACTTTTTCGGGGATGACTTCAATGGAGATACCTGCTTCATCTTTCTTGGAGTCATCATCATAACAAGATGGAAGCCCCGTCATCCGTGACCCTAATATATTGGCTGCAACAGCTTCTGCCTCAGTAAATTCAATGTTTAAGGGTGGACCTCCTCCAGTTCCCCTTACACCAACTTTTTCCTCCGCGAACTTGGCCTTGCATCTTTTTTTGATGTTTTTATATTTTGTTTTTTAGGTTGCAGTCGACCTATGAGAGTTGCAAGAAGCAGAGTTGAACTCTCTCTCAATCCTCTCCCATATAGAACTTTTAAGTCTGAAATTAAAAACAAAAATAGTTCTTAAAAGAAGCTTGGTGTGCTCACGAAAAAAAAGTCTCTGGTGGAGCCAGCCCATTAGGGCATTAGCGACAGGGAAGGTCCGAATGGCTAAGGTGGGATGCATCAAGCAGTATTCATTGCACGATTCACTCTTGGAGTTTTGTCATGTTTTCATGGTCCGTCTTCTTGCATTCGACCACATCTTTGTATTTTTTAACAAGGGTCATGAGCAGCTCTTCTTCCTGCTTCGAAAAATTTGAATTACGTTTGTTTTTGTTACTGTTCATATTTGTTAATTGTCTCTCAAAGATAATTTTATTTATTTATTTTCTACCGATTTTTTTTCAAATTTTGACATTAAAAGAACAGTTATTTCTTTAATTCTAATTTCAACCACCTGAACTGTTAAAAAAATTTAGATTAAAGTGAAATATCAACATTTTTCGCACTAAAAATTACCTGATCCATGGCGAACCGCTGCTGCTTCGGTTTGGCCAAACAACTGTGTTCAAAACTCCTCACTCGAAAGACAGAGTATCTGCTATACAAAACTTTGATTTTACCAGTCCTACTCTACAGCGTCGAGTGCTGGACGATAAGTAAAAAAGGGGAATTGATACTGGGCCCTTTCGAAAGAAAAATTCTTCGACGGATTTTCGGTCCCATATGCGACGACGATGGCGAATGGAGAAGAAGGTTCAACCGACAACTGTATGAGCTGTACGAAGATGTGGATGTAGTCCAAAAGGCCAAGAAAAGACGACTACATGGGCTCGGCTACATCGAGCGAATGGACGACAACGCTCCAGCCAAGAAAGTCTTTCCCCAGGTACCAGACGACAAAGAAGACCGAACCTAAGGACCAAGTGACTGCGGATGCCAGAGCGCTTGGTTTCAGCGACTGGAGAATGCATGCCAGGGACAGTTCACGATGGAAGGCCACAGTATCTCTGGCTGAGATCCTTCATGGATTGTGAGCCGGATAAGTAAGTTAGTATATGCTGCAGTTTCAACTTGAACCAATTATTTATTTTAACTCTTCAATGTTTCAAAAATAGACAAAAAAAATGTGCATTTACTTGCGTGTAAATTAAATAAAATACAAAATTCAACCACAGAACCATCAAAAAACGTAACTTAATTGTAAACTTCATTCAAATGCAATAAAAGAAAATAAGACAGGAATTTCAGTATCTATCGGATGGTGTTCTTTCATTTCTTCTTGTGCGAATAAGGTGGGGTAGCGTAGAACTTTCTTTTCTTCAATGTGCTCTTCAATGGCGTAGCTGAAAGACAATCATTTAAGTCATGGAATGACAATACAATAGAAATGTTCTACTAACCATATAGGGAATAGAGAGATTCCTTATGATGGGGGACTGGTGTCTGCGGCTCGGACGAACCACCGCCATTATTGGAGCGTGTGTTTTCCTTATCAAAGTCAACATACTGTGTCCAGTATGCCGAGGGAATCTTCATTAGATTTTGCATAACTGAATATTGAATTTGAATTTCTGTGAAAATTGGATGTTGGTCGGGATCAGGACAACAATTGTTGGCCCGAAAACTCGTGAAATGTTCTCAAGGGGCATTCGAACTTCTGGGAATTCGGCAATTCGCTGGAAATGCAAAATTAGGAAAGCCAGCGTGTCACGATTGGCTTGAGGCATTTCATTGATGGCGTTGTACAAATTCCTTCGTATATCGTGCTCGTGAACATCTTGAACGGCATTACAGAAATCTTTCTATAAGCCAGTCGGGATGAGGGCTTCCCGCAATGAACGTAAGAAATCCTTAATACAACCACATAACACATGGACGTCTATGTCGCCGAGGTGTGGTTTTCCTTTACCGCGAAGGAATCTCTCCTTAAGGGCTTTGATTTCTCGCTCAGATCCAGAAGCGCGATAGAGTTCGACTTCGTTGAGTCCTCTATTTTCGATTTCGAACACACAATGGACGATCAGAGCAGGAATCATGGGCGAAATTGGTGGAGCGTGATCGCTAATGTAGCCCATGAGGCCCTTGAGAGTGGGAGTTCCACTTTGAGGTACACAAGTTACGGTGAGAAGTCCACGGCAGTCTTCGTGGCAACAGAGTTGACATTCACGACACTTCAAGCCCACCGCACCAAAACGAATTATATGAAAAGAAAAAAACTGGGGGATAAACAAAGAAAATGGTTCAATAGTTTGAACACTTACTTCTTTTGGCAATGTGTACATGTGTCTCTGCGGATAAAGGTTTTCGAAGAGAAATTATGCTGGCGCATCATGCTGCGGTGTTTATTGATTGCTGGCGATGCCGCAGGTGGATACGGATTTACTGTTAATTGGGTTACTTGAATTTCCTTTTGTGGAGACGGACGCCCTGGGGTATAATTGTTGCTTGGACGTGGCATTTTCGACTGCGGGCTATTGATAACAACCTCCGGTTCTGACTGATGTTGCTGTTGCTGTTGCTCCTCGGTAGTCATTGGGATGGCTTCGATAGTTAACTCTGCACGAATTGCACCACTGCCATCTTGAGGAATTGTGACTTTTGTTGTGGCGCATATTTTCTCGTTAGCTCCCACTTCGAGGGTGTGTTTGTTGCCATTATTACTTTGCATATTATTAACATTGTGGCTACGGAGCGCCGTTGTGGTGTGGGAGCTTTGGGAGTTCCAGTACTCAAACGAGATCGTTTGCCACCAATAAAAGGTCCCGTGTTCTTAGGCAACGAAGGACGATGTTTTTGCCAATTCTTTGAAGTACGCACGCCGAGGAAATCATCTTCAGACTGTCTGAGCGAAAGATCTGAGAGAAATGAGCCCGTCGAGTTAATGTCAATGCCGAACTTCTCTTCGATGTGTGTATTCAAAGATTTTCGTTTTTTCTGTTGGAATGTATTGAGAAACGCTAATTTGTCTTTAGTTTCCTCGTTAATGTCGCGTTCATTGCGAAGCAGCTCAGCCACTGCAAAAATTTTCTTTTCCTATGAAACAGTTTTTGTATTTTCATTGAATTAGGTGAATTACTTGGTACAAACCATTTGATCTCGATCATGCTCAGCTTCTCTTCTAGCTTTGCTTTCCATTTCAAGAAGACGCCTTGCATGAAACAATTTCGTTTCCAAATCAGCCTTATTTTGCTTGCAGGGAGGCGTCTAGTTCCTTTTGTATGCGTTGGGCTTCTCGAGTTCCACTCAGACATTCCAAGCGAAATGCCTCTTGCAGTTTCAAAACTTTTAGAAATTCTGCAATCAATTGAGATCATGTTTTATGTTATTTAATAAAATAAAATTATATGCAATTCAAACCTTCTTCAGCATACGTCCATATTTATTTTTTTTTTATTCAAGAATAGGGCACAGATGAGTTAAAAGGGAGATGGGAAACCAAGCTGTCAAAATGACAATGTCTACAAGCTGCGGTCAAAGTTAACTGAAAGAGTATGTGTGTTTTTACCAATACTATCTCAGTAAACTTCGACATACCTACCACCTGATTTTTGTTGCTGTTTTTTCTCATTTATTCACATACACGAGTAACAGTAAAATAAAATTTGCGGTATCCGGAGGGTAAAACGTAAGTCAGTTTCCGATAGCAAAGTGAGATAGCAACATTTTTCGCACTAAAAATTACCTATGGCTGAACCACAGCTAACCCCCCAAAATCTGTGGGTAACTTCTGATCATGGTTCAACAGTGGGTTAAGACCTGAACCTCGATTGTACAACAGTCATTTTGAGTTGAACCGAGTTCAAACGTTGATCCGAGGATGAACCACGTTTGTACAACTGGCCTTTAAATAGGAGATGTGGACGAATAATTTTTGTGACTTCGTTTTGAAGCTGAAAATTGTTTTTTTTTCTTGCTTTTTGCTCTCTTAGGTTCTTTTTTGTTATCATTCACCACTGCTTTATAAACTCTCGGGTTGGCAAACGAAAAATAATAAAACTACATTTAACCGGGCACACTTTTTTGTTGAGATTTGTTGAAAATTATTAATCAAATGTTGAAGAATTGAATGATGGCGTATTTTTGAAATTAGATTTTGAAGTTTTTTGAAATTTAAATTGAATTTGATAGATAGAGTGAGTTGGAGCTTTTTTTCGCACTTGATTACTGTGCTGGTTACTGGGAAGTGAGAAAAACATTTGACTTTCGTTTTTCTTTATTTTGTAACAAAACTTTTGACTGACGATCCAACTCAACTCAGCTCTTTCCCACATGCTATTGGCATAACTTACGAGCGACACATACAGTAAACAAGATGTGTGCTCCATATGCCAAAATCAAAATCAGGCAACAAAAGTCCAAAGAAACGTATCAAGCGAACCGACTTTCATGAAATCCAACGGATGAATGAAATTGAAATAAAATACAAATAATTTTCAAAATTGCCAACATTCGCGTAGCAAAATAATTCTTCTTAACGCCATCAGCGCCATCTACATTTCAATATTAGGCGTGTTTTTTTGCACGCGTATATACGCTTAAAAAAATATTTACATGCAAAATTCAACAAAAACAAATTCCTATATCCGCTTAGCTAGCGGCGATAATTATCGACGCTTATGAAATAAGCGGATATAAAAACAGTGCTTCCATATATATTTTTCACTGTTTGCGATGAATTTTCAACATATGTCAAAACTTCATTTCGAAATTCATTCTAAATTCATTCCATTTGACAGTTATAAAATTACAAAATCCAAGCAAGCTCTACTCTACACGTGAACACCGAACGAACAAAAATCATTCTTAAGCCTGACAAACCAACAATTACAGAAGCTCATCACATTTGGCCAACACTAACCGACACGAGGAATGGATAAAGGTTGAAGTGCAGCTGAAGGATTTGATTTTGGCTGTTTATGGTAAAAAGAACAACGTGAATGTAGCTTCACTAACGCAATCCGAAATTCGTGACATTATTCTTGGAATGGAGATATCGCCTCCATCAGCCCAGCGTCAACAAATTGCCCCAAGGGCTACTTGCCATCGCACTACGAAAGAGTACAAATGCTGTTTTCCAACAAATTTATTGGCTTCTTCATGGTGCCGGCGCAGGGTAGTTGGAATTACAATTTCTTGGGTGTGCGGCACGATGCAAATATGAAATATGAATTACAGCTGCCGAATCCGAAAGAGTTCTACCATGAAATCCATAGACCATCGCATTTCTAGCTGTTTGCGAACTTGGAAGATGCTGGCGATGGTACGGGTGCCGATCGAGAAGATATGTTTTCGTAGATGAGTGTGTAATTTAGTGTATTTTTTTTTTTAATTTAGTCTATAAGAAGAGGTTATTTTTATATACAAATTATTCTGTTTGATGTGAGCACTGGAGCGTGCTGTCTGCTGTGGCTCACCAAACTGATCAATGAAGCTCACGACTCAGTGCTTTGATTCATTCATGGTTTATCGAACAGACAAAAACTAATTGTTTCAATTAAAAACGAATAAAAGATGAATTTGACTAAATAATAGTTGATGAGAGTTCCATAGACGTGATGCAGTTTATTCTTCTTGAATACAACAACAGATCTTCTAAATATTTTTCAAACTCTTCTTCGCGTTCAACAGTTTCAATTTCGACTTCTGGTTTGCTCCAAATGTTCATGCTTTCTTCTCCAGTGCAATCAGTACTTTCAGGACAATTATCGCCTTGTGGAACATTCGATGTTGAGGGTAGATTGCACTCCGCCGGCAGTCCGGTTTGCCTAGGGCAGGCGAGTTTTCACCGCTGCTAAATTCTTTTTTCGTTTAACAACTTTTGACATATTTTCGGCTGCTTGTTCAAATTTGAATTTCAAATTGACTTTGACATTTGACTAGTGATGCCAAATTGCTCGTTTGGTCGTTTTTTTGTGCACTGTTCATTTTAAGCGTATATACGCGTGCAAAAAAACACGCCTAATATGAAGTTCTATCTACGGCTTATCTGTCATTATTTTACTGGCCTTTTTATCGACTGTAAAATCAAATTGTTGTTATTTGCCAAGGGAAATTTTGCTGTGCTGGCTACAGAGTAGTGAAAAAACACGCCTAGTAATTTTGAATATGAAAAATGTCCATTTGAAACTTTAGCCGCGTTTTATTATCCTCACTAACCCATATGGGTTTATTTTTTGTACACAAACCAACAACAACCTGGAACCTCGATAGCTATCGGGGTTTATTTTGTAACTCAAAAACTATGTTCTAAATATGGCGGATAGATGGCGACTGTGAGACAAAAAAGAAGTTATTGTAGAAAAATTTAGTAATATCAGCCGTATTAATAAAAAATAACGCGTATTCCACTCCTAGCCACAGTTTTATAATGCCATAGGATAAGAGTCAATCCAATTAATTAATAAAAATGAGTTGTTTTTGGAAAAGCAAAATAAAATTTAGCTGAGGGTTGCGTCTCGGATAAAAACATAGCTTAAACTTCTACCTTTTTAACCCAGATCGTTTTATTATCACGGGGTAACCCATATGGGTTAGTGAGGATAATAAAACGCGGATTTTGAAGGCGATTATCCGAATAATCAGAAAAAACATGCATTCTACAGTTCTCAGCCAGCGAATTGTTTATATGATACTTTTTATTCTACTAGCTGTCCCGGTAAACTTTGTTTTCTCCTTGAAAATACCTTTCTAGATATTGAAATTAACGCTTCATGGGAAAGTTCACTCGGGCGTATACTTATTATTTTTTTCAGAAGAGAGAAGAACGTGCTTTTTTCCGAAAACAATTTGAGCAACAAAATTAATTCTTGCGGCACAAATAAGCAACAAAATACTGAATACTTTTCGGTACCGGCTTATGAAATGGTGTTTTTTTTTCATGATATACCGGAATGTGAATATTTAATCGATGGCGGACTTTCTTGGTCTAAACTAAAGGCATCCTGTTAAGGATTATCAGTTTGTTGACAAACGGCTTCAGACGTTCACATAGTACTGCAGAAAATTTTTTAAAGGCGATGTTTATGAGGCAAATCCCATTGTAGTTGGTGCAGTTTAGAGGGCCTTCTTTCTTTAGGATCGAGCAAACAATACTGAAGTTCCATTCATCGCCGAATGGTGCATCAAATGGTAGATATCAGTGCACTCATGAGTCATGAGGACCCAAACGTCCTCAACAACCCCTGTCAACCAAGTCCTATTCTCACCTCCACTTGGTGTCTAGTACCTCATCTGGAGATAGGGTGAAAACCCCTATTTAAATAAAACGAATTTCAGTTTCGCACTTGGAACGTTAGGTCCACATGCAGCCGAACACCTAGCGGAAGACCTTGACTGCTATAAAGCAGATATAACTGCCATCCAAAAAATGATACTTTTAATTCTACTAGCTGACCCGGTAAATGTTGTCCGCTCCGAAAAATACCTCGATAAGGCAGAATATTTTGCAAATATGGAGAAGGAAAACGAAAAGTAAGTATAATTCAAAAGCAATTATATAGAAACTCAATATTTATTGAAGATTCTTTTCTTTTTTTCCATCATTAATATATAAACGAAAAAATGTGTTTTTTAACGTCAAATAAATAATCTATCAGCATCAGGTGCAAAAGCATCAACATCGCAAAAAAAGCAGTGATGCGGAATCACTGCACAGAAATTTGACGTTTGAGAACTTACACTAAATTTCATTTAACTTTAAACTACTTATTTCTGCTAATTTTTCTTTCTTCATCGATCCTTTTGACTTGAGATTATGAAAAACACAAATTTTCGCACACTGGTGATATGGTGCTGGGAAAATTTTAAGTTGTTACTATTAACTCTTGCTCTTCGGTGGGTTTTTTAATAATACTTTTTGCTTTTAAGATTGGTTTTATTTTTGTTACGTCAGTTCAAATTCTGATTGCTTTTTAAATGACCTGTAAAAGGTTTTAAATTTCATTGAGCTTGCAACAAGAATAGATATTGTAATGTGTATACACTTTATTTATCTCATACGCTCTGTATCTCCTTCTATTGTAATGTCTAATACTAATGTGTATACGTTATTATCTCTTACGCTCTGTACCTCTTTTCCTTATTTAATGTACACACTTTTCTTACTCTCTTTACTTACTCTGTATCTCTTGTTTATTTAATGTACTTTTACTCTCTTTATTTACTCCTTATTTCTATAACTCTAATATCGTTTAATTGTAGTAGTAAACACTTGTGAGGGGCAATACCTAATGATTAAGAGAAACTTTTTGTTTAGCATTAAGAACGTTAGCCCCTACAAAAAAATCCCAGTATTTTTGTTTGTAAGTGTAAGCTTCTGGAACATTCAAGCTTCTCCAAGAACCAATATAGTAGTTTCTAGAACCAAGTATTTTTGTTATATAAAGAGCCCGTTTGTCGGCGAAGAATTAATTGATTGTGAACTGCGATAAAGAAAAATACACTGTGTTTGCAAAGTTGTAATTGAAAGTGTTGAATAAATAAGTTTGTGAGTGATTTGAATAAAGTGAATTTGTGTTTTATTTAAAAAGTGAATAAGTTTTAATTGTCGGACCAAGCCGAATATTACATTGGTGTCAGAAGTGGGATTAAAACTTATTGAGAATAAAACAGTGAACAGTGATTAAACTATTTTGTGTGAAATAGTGAAGTTAAAAAAACGAAAAAAAAAGAAAAATATGAGTAAAGTTTTGAAAGACCTAACTGTCGCTGAGCTAAAGGCCGAATTAAGCAAACGTGGCTTAAGTGGGGCAGGAATTAAAATCGAACTCGTAAAACGGCTACAGGAATATCTTGAACAACAAAATGAAAACCCAGATACATTCGCTTTCGAAGTGGAAGCAAAATCGGAAGAGGTGAATGCAACTGCCGACTTATCTAACATGATGACACTTCTTCTAGCCAAATTTGAAGAGAATCAAAAGAAGCAAGAAACTCAAAACAAGAATGTGCTAGAGCGGTTTGACGCACAGAAGAAAGAACAAGATAACGTTCGGGAGCAACTAGAAACTCAAAACAAGAATGTTCTGGAGCAACTGGAAACACAAAGGAATGATGTTCTAGAGCGTTTTGATGAACAGAAAAACAGGTTTGCAGACTTCGAAGAGAAAATCAATACTCTCGACGAGTGCGTCGGAAAACAAAATGCACGTATCGAGAAAATCGACGAACAAATCGATACCATCACAAAGGAACTGGAAAAAGTGCGAAAGATGAAAGCTCGAGAACCTTCTGGTGAGTGCTCAAGGAAGAGAGAAGTGAATCCTCCAAGCTTTGATGGTCAGATACCGTGGTCAATCTACAAGAAACAGTTTGAAGCAACAGCGTTAACAAACGGCTGGGACGATGACGAAAAATACATTGCTCTTACACTTGCCTTGAGAGGAGCAGCTGCTGAACTGCTACAAACCATCCCAGCAGAGAAGAACGGTGACTTCAAAGTTCTGGTAAACGCAATCGAATAGCGGTTTGGGGATAGCCACATGACAGAAGTCTTCCGAGTTCAGCTTAACAATAGAGCATAGAAAAGAGGCGAAACTCTGCAGCAGCTTCAGGCAGATATCGAGCGACTGGTTCACCTGGCATACCCAACAGCTGGCAACGAGATAATTAATCAACTTGCTGTTGAAGCCTTTGTGAGAGCTGTGGGCGATATAAATCTCCAAAGGGCTATTCGCACTGCCGGAAAACAAACACTACCAGAAGCATTGGCTTTCGCTCTAACAATGGAAGCCGCAGAACAAGCTTCCCAAAACGTGCATCGCGTGAGAGAATTGGGAGTCCAAGAATGCTCTTGTCAGAAGGCTACTCTGGAAAGAAGTCAGCCTGACGGCCCCGAACGATGCTGGAACTGCAACAAGACTGGGCATCTTCAACGACAGTGCAGATTACCGCGAAGACGAACCTCATGTCAACACTGTGGAAACAGAACTTACTCAACAAGTCAAAGTAACACCAACAACGTTGCTTTCCCACCCGGGAAACGAATAAGAACCAACTTCGAGGGGCAGAAGCTGGTTTCTGGTATCGATGGCCCCAGAAACACCATCCAGGTTTCTCAAACGAAACGTGACAACAAGAGCCTGACCGTGGAAGCAAGTATAAACGGCAACAAATGTGTGGCTACCATCGACACCGGTGCCACGGCGTCCATTGTACGGCAGGACCTCATTAAGAAGACATGGCTCCACAACACCAATAGCTATCGTCTAAGGACTGCAACTGGAGAAGCCGCAAAAGTCTATGGTGAGGTACGTCTTAAGATCCGGATGGCAGAGCTGGAATTCTCTCACCTGTTCCTGGTAGCAGATATATGCGACGAGTGCATTGTCGGCGTCGATTTCATGAAAGATCACGGAGTGATATTGGACATCGGGAACCAAGTCCTGAAATATCGAAACATCGAGATTCCGATGATCTATGGGATCCACTCGCATGAGACCTCGTTATCTGTGAAAACCGTCATCAAAGAAGATCTGACTTTGCCTGCTTCTTCAGAAGTATTCGTGTGGACGAAATTGAAGGGTAAGCCTGGAAGCCATCGATACCTCATGGTCGAACCAGCATCTGTAAAGTCCTCCCAAAACGTCACCATTGGGAAGACTCTTGTGAGACCTGTTAATAACATGGTTCCCGTACGAATACTGAACATCAAGCCGTACGAAGTTAAGCTTAGAAAAGGTGAGATTGTCGGACAATGCGAATCTGTATCAGCGATAACAAGAATCAATGAAGCAGAGTCAAGGCAAACCTCTATGTCCGGAGAGCTGAGCTCCATAAAGACCAACATTCTCAAGTCATCTAATCTTGGTCACCAACAACTAAGAACTGCAGAAGGTCTCCTCGAAGAATTTGCAGACATCTTTTCGTCATCGCAAGGGAAATATGGCAGAACACAACTGGTTCAACATCGAATCAACACCGGGGATGCAAAGCCGATCCGTCAACCTGCAAGACGCCTTCCACTAGCCAAACAAGGTGAGGTTGAAGAACTGATAACCACCATGAAAGAAGAAGGTCTGATCGAAAACTCTAAAAGCCCTTGGGCGTCTCCAGTGGTCCTGGTAAAGAAGAAAGACGGATCATCCCGCTTTTGCGTGGACTATCGAAGATTGAACGATGTGACCAAGAAGGATAGCTACCCTCTGCCTAGGATCAGCGATACTCTGGACGCAATGGAAGGAGCACAATGGTTCTCAACTTTGGACCTGAAAAGTGGATACTGGCAAGTAGAAATCCATCCTGAAGACAAAGAGAAGACAGCGTTCTCGACAGGAAACGGTTTGTGGCAGTTCAAAGTGATGCCTTTTGGACTGTGCAATGCTCCAGCGACTTTTGAGCGCCTTATGGAATGCGTCCTGCAAGGACTCACATGGAAGTCTTGTCTGGTCTATCTGGATGACGTCATCGTATACGGGAAAACATTTGTTGAACATTGTACAAATCTGAGAGCAGTGTTTCAAAGACTTCGAGAAGCCCACCTCAAGCTCAATCCAGAAAAGTGTTCACTCTTCAAAACCAAAGTGAAATACCTGGGACATATCATTTCATCCCAAGGAGTAAAGACAGATCCTGATAAGATTGACACCGTGAAGAATTGGCCAACACCACAGGACAAACATCAACTCCGAAGCTTTCTGGGTCTAGCCACCTATTATAGGCGCTTTGTCAAGGACTTTGCTGAGATCGCCAAGAGTCTACATCAGCTAACGGAAAAGGGAAAGCAGTTCAAGTGGTCAGGTGAGTGCGAGCGCAGCTTTCAAGAGCTCAAGCAACGCTTGTGTAATACACCAGTGCTGACCTATCCGACTCCCGGAAAACCGTTTATCATTGACGCTGATGCCAGCAATGTCGGGATCGGTGCCGTACTATCACAAGTACATAATGGTGAAGAAAAGGTAATTGCCTATTACAGCAAGGTACTCTCAAAGTCAGAAAGAAACTATTGTGTGACCAGAAGAGAACTTCTTGCACTGATCTTGGCAACAAAGCACTTCCATAAGTATCTCTATGGACAGAATAAAGGGAAGTGTCGGATCACCCTTTGAAAGGATTGCAATAGACGTGGCGGGTCCATTTCCGGAAACAAATAATGGAAATCGTTATATTCTGGTCGTCATGGATTACTTCAGCAAGTGGCCTGAAGCATACGCCATACCGAATCAAGAAGCCAAAACAGTCGCAGACCAAATTGTGTTCAACTGGGTGAGCAGATTCGGTGTTCCATTAGAACTGCATTCCGACCAGGGAAGGAACTTTGAATCAAAAATATTCCAGGAAGTTTGTGGGCTTCTTCACATCAAGAAGACAAGAACAACACCACTCCACCCACAATCTGATGGCATGGTCGAACGGTTCAACCGAACCCTTAAGGAATATCTTTGCAAAGTTGTGGACGACAACCAGCGAGATTGGGATCGACACATTCCACTGTTTTTGATGGCGTATCGAAGTGCAAGACATAGCTCAACTGGCCATACACCGTCTGAGATTTTGATGGGAAGGAACATCAGATTGCCGAGTGAAATTAAATTTGGATGTCCCACGTCGGAACCGCAAGCCGAGGATGACTACTTGGATGACCTCAGAGAAAGACTCCTTCAGATCCACGACGATACTAGGTCAAAAATAAAGATGTCCAGTGACCGAATGAAGACACGCTACGATATACGAGCGACAACAACAGAGTTCCAAGCAGGAGATCGAGTGTGGCTTTACAATCCCCATCGACAAAAAGGGTTGTCACCGAAACTTCAACGGGACTGGGAAGGTCCATATACAGTGATTAGCAAAATCAACGACGTCGTATACCGGATACAAAAAGGAGTCAGAGGTAAACTTAAAGTCGTACATCGCGACCGACTACATCGCTACAGTGGTGATGAGAATGATGGATTTGTTCGGGACGATCAATCCTAAGGAGGGGGCAATGTAATGTGTATACACTTTATTTATCTCATACGCTCTGTATCTCCTTCTATTGTAATGTCTAATACTAATGTGTATACATTATTATCTCTTACGCTCTGTACCTCTTTCTATATTTAATGTACACACTTTTCTTACTCTCTTTACTTACTCTGTATCTCTTGTTTATTTATTGTACTTTTACTCTCTTTACTTACTCCTTATTTCTATATCTCTAATATCGTTTAATTGTAGTAGTAAACACTTGTGAGGGGCAATACCTAGTGATTAAGAGAAACTTTTTGTTTAGCATTAAGAACGTTAGCCCCTACAAAAAAAATCCCAGTATTTTTGTTTGTAAGTGTAAGCTTCTGGAACATTCAAGCTTCTCCAAGAACCAATATAGTAGTTTCTAGAACCAAGTATTTTTGTTATATAAAGAGCCCGTTTGGCGGCGAAGAATTAATTGATTGTGAACTGCGATAAAGAAAAATACACTGGCGCAAATTTTAAGTCAGCCCTCGTTTAAGCAATAAAGTCTACTCTACTTGAAGCACTTCTAACTTTTCTTATTTTTAAACACTTTAAACGAGTCTTCTAATTAGATTGGACTTTAAACATAACGTTGTGTGAACTCGCCTAAATGTGACACATCGATAAATTGAATTAGTGAACTGTCATTTTACGCTTGCAGTTTTTATCGGTTTTAAATACATTTACCTCCCCAAAACAGGAAAAAATGTGATTATTTAGTGTTTGTATATTTAGTTCTAATAAATGTTATATTTTTCTTTGTGAAAATGTGTTTAAATAAATATCCAATTGATGTTCCAATTTGTTTTGTTTTTATTTGTCATAGTGAAGGTGGAATAGTGTGCTCTGAAATGGGTATAAAATATTCCTTTAAAACAGGAATAAATTTCCCTACAAGTGTAATTTGTTTATATGAAATGAAGACAGCGGTGATAGCGTTAAGAAGACTTATTTTGCTACGCAAATCTAATCTTTGTATATGGAATTTATAGTAGTTGCAGCCTCGTGAATCGACGACAGCGACGTCCGGAACGCGATACAGAACTAAAATCTTGTATATAGAAAAACTGACAGCGCCAAGACGGGACGACTCTCCAACCAAAAATTCTCGAGGGTGAAAATACTATAAATTCCATATACAAAGATACAAATTTAATTTGACAGATAAAGTGAGCGTTTTATTCGCACATGATTACTTTGCTGGCTACTGAGTAGTGAAAAAAACACGACTACTGTTGACAGTGGGTGTTATTTTATTAATTATTCCCACGCCTCTTCCCCTACAGCACGCGCTGGGGTCCATTTTCACCGAGTACGATTGCAATTGCGGTTGGGTTGCTAATCGTATCGGCACTTAATTAGAAATTATTTGTAATAAATAAATTAAAAAAGTGATGGCGATACGAATATCAGGAAGATAAGAGTTATGGACTGCTTAGTGCAAGCAGGTACAAAAAGGGAAAAAAAATAATTTAAAATTTTAAATCAAAATTTTACAAAAATAACAAAAAAAAAATGCAAAATCCCAAAATCAAAAATTTTAAAATTTTAAAGTCAAAAATTTAAAAAAATACGAAAAAAACAAAGAAAAAAAAGTAAATAAGCGTGTAGAAGACACTACTTGTCAAGTTCGTAAAAAAATAAATTAAAATAAAAAAAAAAAACAGAAAAAAGAGTCAGTTTCTCTCTACTACATTATATACGTACTAGCTGTAGCCTGCCACGCTTCGCAGTGCCTGGTCCTAGATCTTTTCACCAATTAAAAATAGTTGATGGCGTCACACATGCCACTTTCAAACTTTGAGTTTATTTGAAATTGGCCAACAGTGCAACATATGCATGATTGAAGCGCGCAACGCTGCAGTCTTCGCACTGCCTAAACCGAAAAAAAGACCTTAACTTTTTACCCTGCTACCCACCCGCTACCCTCCTACACTCCAGAGATACCTGCTACCCGCTTAATCTTTACCCCGTTACCCTCTTCTCGCTACCCCACTATCCGCGTCCCACTACCTACTATTTCAACACACTAACAGCCACCCCTTTACAGCGCTACCCTCTACTCACTCCCGCTACCTGTCACCACGCTATGCGCTACCCGCTGACTACTGCCCCGCTACTCCACTACCCGCTTCCCAAGCCATACCTCAAAAGCAACAAATGTGACATTTTTTTAATTCTTAAATAAAATATAAATATTTGACGAAATTTTCCAAAGTCGATGTGATATATTTTGCTGTTGTGATTTGAAAAGTATTTGTATTTGTTTGTCGTTTATGAACGCGACCGTGGATATGTGACGGATGCAAAAAATAGATAAAAACAATCCTTGATGCGGATTTTATACCATGTTAAGATTTCAGCTCAATCGGTGTAGAACTTTTCGAGCGTACACAAACCAACATTACATTTTTATATATACAGGGTGATTCACGAGCGTTGTGCCAAAAAGCTAGAGCGTGTAGGTTGAGTTGAGACAAGAAAAAAATCGTATGGGAGGGGGGGTCTATTTGCCCCCGTTTAGCCGGGAGGGGCAATTTTCTAAAAAAATTGACTTATTTTGTAAAAAAAATTATTAAAAATCAACTGCTTCGTCTACAACACCGTGCTATACCTTTCTGGAAAGCCTTTCTTTCATTTTGTTTTTAAATTGAATTGTTTTAACGAGTAGTTTCAAAAAAAAAAAAAATTTCAAACTAAAAATTTTCAAAAAAAAAGCAAAAAAACATTTTGGAACTAATTTTTTTCAAAATTTTATGTAATTAACAGCCTGATTCTCCCCATTGTGAGGAATCACAAGTCATAAGCCCTTGTGACTATTTCTTGTGAGGATTGTTGTGATTCGATAACATTTGTCGGATTCTCCCCAAATCCTCACAACTAAAGTCACAAGGAAACTCACCACAGCCAATGTGAATATGGAAATGCGTTGCCACACTGGATTCTTTGTAACTGCAATATGTGTTTCAACGCAACATATGATGCAATTTCGTCAATATTGGCAACGCAAATAGAGGTTGTGTATTTGGGTTGCTTTTATTATTGTTGTGTCAATTTCAAAGAACAAAGAAAAGGAATAAGGAAAACAGAAAAAGAGCGTATGTCTTTTCTCTTCCTTCCTTTTTTTCACTAAATTCATAATCAAAATGTCAAATCTCAAACAATTTTCTAGTTATGACCTGCTCTGAAGGAGATCACAATATCGATTGTTTTTGTGACTCTCACAAGTTGTGGGGGAGAGTCCGAAAAAGTCACAAAATCAATTTTACCTCTTCTTGTGACTTGTGAGGTATCAGTGATGATGGGGAGAATCGGGCTGTAAGTACTAATTTTGTTTTAAAAATTCAATGTCGTTGTTAATTTTTAGTCGAAAACAGAAAATCAGATGCAAAACTGTCTTTTCGTTTTTGAGAAATTACAGAAAAACCAAAACAACAGTGCGTGTTATTTCAAATTGTCAGTTTGGCAAATCAAAAACCATGTTGCATTAAATAAAAAAGCATCACAACTGCTTACATTAAAATACTTATTTCTGCAGATGCCCAATTTTTCTTTCTTCATCAATCCCTTTGACTTGAGATTATGGAAAACACAAACTTTCGCACACTGGCGATATGGTGCTGGGAAAATGTTCAGTTATTGCTATTACTTGTTGCTCTTCGATGGGTTTTCATAATACTTTTTGCTTTTAAAATTGGTTTTATTTTTATTTCGACAGTTCAAATTCTAATTGATTTTTAAATGACCTGTAAAAGGTTTTAAATTTCATTTAGCTTGCAACAAGAATATAGCCACTACTCAGTAGCCAGCACAGCAAAATTTCCCTTGGAAAACAACAACAATTTGGATTGCAGTCGATAAAACTGTGCGATAGAACTTTCAATTCTTGAAATGAAGACAGCGCTGATAGCGTTGAGAAGAATTATTTTGCTACGCAAATCTAATGAAATGAGCTTATCTGAGTTATGTACTCACTTATGTTGAAGAAATTGCTAATTTTTGTAATCCGAGACGCAACCCTCAGGTCCATTTTGCCATACAAATTGAATTTGACAGATAAAGTGAGTTGGAGCGTTTTTTCGCACTTGTCTTCGCATACTGCCATCTGCCATATACATACATATAAATGTATACATATCCATATAAATTTACAAATATACAATTGTATCAGAATAAGAAGGTAAAACAGGTCATCTTAATTAATGTATCGCAAGTTCGTTAGTTCCCCAGGAGAGGTCTTATAAAACGGTTAAAACAATAGCGGCAACTTACATATAAACAAATGAGAGCAATAATGTAACAAATAAGCCCGATAACAACCGCAACTAATGGTGCGCCTTTAAGGGTTAGTTTTGAAAAATCTTCTTCTTCTTCTTCCTCCATAGTAAAATTTCTCAGGAGTCAGGAATCCGAATAAAATGAGAATTGAAAATTTTCGACAAGATTCCTGAGATGTGAATATATAGAAATTGTATGTTTTGAGCAGAGTATATCTAATACTCAGTAGGTAATTTCAGAGAAATTCACTTGTCAGTGCAGAATTTCTCACGCAGCGAAATAAAAATGCACATGCTGATATGGGAGCAAATGCTGCATGCAGAACAGCGCTTGTCTCAGTTTCTAAATTTGCTGCCAAAATTAAAAAACAAATATGTCCAAGTAATTGCGATCTGGCACTAATTATATCGAAAGATCGTTGACACTGTTGACAGTGTGTGTTATTTCAAATTGTCAGTTTGGCAAATCAAAAACCATGTTGAAGGAAAAAAGGATGAAACATAATTTTTACTTCTAATGAGGAAAGAAAAAAAATATAATTTTCTATATTATTTACCAACTGATGTTCCAAGAACAGACAGCGCAGCCTAAGAAATAATTCAAGACAACCAAAACAATAAAATGTTGACAGGTGTCTTTTTTGTTTTGACAAAACTGGCATACTTTCCCTGTACGTGTGTTTTGCTTGCAATGGGTGCAGAACTGATGCACATCTGTTTTGAGCACAATGGGAGCTGTTACGAATCGACTTAAAATAGTATTGACAAAAATGAAAAAAAAAATACGTATACGTCACAGTGACCAACTTAGTAGTTTTCTTTTAAATCTATACTTTCACAAAACTTGGAAGACAATTATTATCAGCTGGGGTTGAACTTTGAAAAACCTTCTTGACGAATGTCAACAGTCGAAGCACTCATAGTTCGCATCTCAGAAAGCTGCTTCTGTTGTTCATTCCTCAGCTCAGTAATTTCAGTGTTTAGTCTTACCACGGTATCTGAAAGTAAGGTTAATTTTTCGATGATTTCTTCGAATTTTTGGTCATGTGCCATCCTGTCAGGATCCCACTTCTGACACCAATCTTACAATTTTAAGGCATTTGTCAAATTCCGGCACAGAAAAACACCTGAAAGAACAAAACTCTCTTAACAATGAAATCGAACAATTTCAATTGAAATAATCTTGATTGTTTTTTCTTATTAAATCAAGGCAACTGCTTCGTGGTCTGGTTTTCACTTCTCTATTCTTATCTGTCAATCAGAATTTTTCTCTTGACAATGTGGAGATTGACTTTAGCTAAGAGAAAGAGATGACTGTTGTCGTTTGCAGATTACATTCGGTGTAGTTCAGCTAGTCATTCTTTTTACACTTCCCCCTTCTTGAACTAGAGCGTGTAGGGTGGAAGACTGCTCCAAAAGCTCCCACTGACTAAGATTGCTCCCTCGATAAGAGGCTAAGCGGTCGATGTGGACGATCTTTGGTTTACTTTTAGGTAACTTCCTGATCTGTAGTTAACTCTATTACACGTGTAAAAGAAAAGGTAATTTTGTATTTTCTTCTCTTCTACTTAGCTCTCTATTCTCTATCCTTTTCAAGTGGAATAATTCACAATGCACTCTTATAATATTCAGTGTCAAAATGTACAAGGGTTAGTTGGTGCGTGATTTTTAAGGTGTGGTTGTGTTTTGTTTATTTTTCCAAGTAAAACAAAGAAGACACAAAAAAAGTTATAAAATAACCAAAAAAAAAAAACCTTAAATCTGGTTAGTTTGTTCACTGAGTGTTTGTTTGTAGAGTAGATTAGATAGTTTTATTTCTTTTAACATTTAACCTATGATCAAATAAATACTTATTGGTAAATATATACATAGATCGAACGGTTAAGTGAGTGATCGTGTTGTGTGTGGCGGCTGCTCATTCTCCGGTTCCACTTGAGTGTGTGGACTAGTCAGTTTCCCTGTCTTATATGAACCGTCTGACAGTGTGTGTGACTTAGTCCTGTTTCCTCAGTTGCCTGTGTGGAATGAGTTGTGTCGTCGCCTCGTCGGTTCCACTCGGCTTGTATATTTACTGTAAACGTTCAGTGAGGGCAATAATGTGTGTGCGTCGCATGGCCGGTTCCCCTCAACGGAGTTGGTACTCGGTAAAGGCGTTTGTGGTGAGCTGACGTGGTTCCGTTGTTGCACTCTTCCAATATTTCTTTATCTTGGCAATGAAGCTCAAAGCGGTTTTATTTTGTGTTCGTTTCAGGACTAGTATTGCCGATGAACGAAGGAAGAAACTAATAAGGAATGCGTTAATTTTTTTTACTAAAAAAAAAAATTGTACGTGTCAGCTCCGACGCGCTACTGGACTTCACGCAATAAGAATGATTATCTTAAAGCCGCGTGTTAAAAAGTGTCTAAAACTTGACGTTTGGTTAAATTTTGACACTTTGCATTGAATAAAATTGTATTAAAATTTCCTATGTAGACTAGATGTGGAGCAGGCTAAAATATGACAGTAGTGGTTAAAAATTCATAAAATTTAATTACAATTCATCCAATTCGCACACTGCCGAATATATATATATATATACTAGCTGACCCGGCAGACTTCGTTCTACCTCAATGGATAAATGAAAGACACAAAAGAGCGTAAGGAATCTGGCGCTGGGACCAACTGTGGCAATTTTACTTTGCCTCCAGCTCAACATAATCCAGTAGATTCACCACAGTATTTCAATGCCTTGCAATATGAACAAATTACTGTCACTTCTCCAATATTTACCGATTTGTCGGCACAGTAATCTAATGCTGGATCATAATGGAATGCAGCTCGTTCCAGAATCACAGCAGCACTGCGTCTGCGGAATCGCTCAATTACGTTACCTATGTCGTGTCCGCTGTTGTTGAGATTGACGTGCCCGAACTCGTTGCATTCTAAGCATATCTACTGCAGTGCTACTTACTACAGAACGCAACTGTGACATAGTAATACGACTGTTTTGTTGGTCAGCCTCTCTTTGGTCATCAGTGCGGTTAACCCGTTGACTGATTGCGACGGCCTATATCGGGTCGTCTTCTCCTCGTCATCTTTATTTGGAATAATTGATTTAAGTAAGAAAAGCTCTCGAAAACCTTGCAGTCACTATCACAGAAGAACAACAACAAAAATAGCAAAGGAAGTTAACCGAAGTAAAGAAATATGAAGCTGTATATGCTTTATTTGACGTATCTTGAGGACGGTTAGGCTGGCCTTATAAAGTGTCAATTTTCAATTTCTTCAATTTGAAGATTATTATTTATACAGAGTATATGGGATAATGATTTTTTCTTTGCAAAGTATGGGAAAAGGAATTTTGCTTATAACGTGTGTGTTTGTGCATTTTTTGAAAATTTCTAACCGTTTACACCTTACCTGAACTTCCACCATTATTTCAAGACCACAATTAGCCAAATCGGTTGAGCCGTTGCCGAGTTTAAGCGAGACTAACGAACAGCTATTCATTTGTATATATATAGATATATACATATATCGCAAAGGATTGAATTCATATACTCATACATCTATTCCTAATAATTTGATAAAATATATTACTTAAATACTTATGGTAAGCAATACGAATGTCAACAATTTTGTTTAAAACATTCTTACGTGTTTTTGAATGAATCAATGTAGTTACTTCTACAAAACATTTTTGTAAAGAATGAAAAAAACTACAAAATTGCATCATTATATTTTCAGAACAGTTACATTTCTTATCAAATTTTCATTAATTAATGATGAAAATTCAATTGGGCCCACATTTATCATGCATTATTGCATACAAAATGGAATTGAATGTTGCTAAAAGCTTGACGCCATTGAATTAAAGCCTGAAGCTTTGTGCTTCTTAAGAGATCTTGAAGATCCGATTATTAGAACGCACGCTAGGATGCTTTCAATCGAAAAACACCCACCGATCGAATTTTGGCCATAGCGAGATTCTCTCACATGTGATGTGTCATTTCGTACGAGATTGTGATGCTTGTACGAAACGTATCCTTACAAATGAGGTATCAAAATCACCGTTATTTCATGTAGATTAGGCATATGGAAATTTCAACAATCCGTCCATAGGATTAAAACTTATAAACAAATTTATGTAAAAATGTCTACACTGACCATATTAATGAGTGACCGTTATAAGAAAGTATAATTAATTGAAGAGCATGAAATTCTGTATCATGTGTAAAAATTTCACTGTTCTACGTTCCGTTCTACGTTGAAATCTGTTCAATAATAAAGATTCGACGTGGCACTAAAACTTTCACCCCCTATTTTCAACCCCCCCCCTCCCCCTCTCTCGGTTAAGTTTTTTTAAACTTTGAATGTCCTACTTATTCATGTTTAGTCAAAAGCCAAAAAAAAATTAGTTTTAAACTTATAACCTAATCGACCTCCATGCAAACTTTGACCTAACATTTCAACCCCTTCTGACCTTTTCAACCCCTTTTTATTGCGTTAAAAAATACCGTATGCGCTTTCTTTCTATCTTTGTACCAAATTTGATCTAAATCGATCCAGTAGGTTAGACGTTATTAAGAGTTAAAATAGGCGTTAGTAGTCAATTTTTGTAACGCTTTTTTCAATGTTCGATTTTCCTATCCATATTTTTTTCATACCGGGGTCTATATAATGAATCGATTCTAAAGGAGAAAACTCCAAAAATCTTATTTTGTAATTTTTTTTTTTGAATATTTCGTCTTTTCCTTTACACACGATAGGCTCCATCCTAGTCCAACTGTATTTTCAGACAAACTCGAACGGCGCGTTTAGGATTATGAAACCACACGAACTGCCCAGCCTGAAAACGTATATTACAGTGCCTTGCATAAGTATAACCGCACCCGAAAAAATGCATTTAACAGAAAACCTACAATAGGAGTGACTCCAGAAGAAAATAAAGTACCGTTATTTCCTCTCCTGGTGTTTAAAAATTAAAAACAGATTTTAATGTATTGCCAAATATTACCGCATTTATTGTTTTTTGTTTTTTTTTAAAGTTAATTTTTAACAAAAAATTAATATGCAATTTTGTTGCCTCTATTTTCCACCAATCTTAGAATTCTTTTTGGCATACTATTAACTAGATTTTTCAATATGGAGTTGTCTAAAGCGTTCCATTCTGTCACAACTGCCTCTCGCAGCTCAGCAACACTAGCAAATTGCTCATTATGGGCATGAATTTTGCGAGTTAAAATTCCCCAAAGATTTTCGATGGCGTTGTAATCTGGAGAATGTGACGGCCACTACATCAAATAAATGTTTTTCGATTCGAACCAATCCAAACTTTCACGACTTACATGAATTGGGGCATTATCTTGCTGGAAGACATGCTCAACTCGGTGAAATCGTCTTAAATAAGGTACCAAATTCTCCTCAAATACCGAAGTGAAGTCAGAACTGTTCATTCTGGTAGAGGTGAAGGCAAGTGCAACCTTACCACGCTCGCAGAAGGCCCCCCAAACCATACAGCTGCCACAACCAAAGTTCCTCTTGGAAAAAAACTTTTTCTCTTTCCTCAAATCGTGCCAATATCCGCTAAAACCATCTGGTCCATCGAGATTAAACTTTTTTTCATCACTAAAAATAACCTAATAAAAAACATTCATTCCAGTATGCCATTTGGAATAACGAGATTTTAGTGTAGATTAATAGAAAGTCACTAACGGTTTTCCAATCCCGATTTATGTTTTGGCGGGCAAAATCCAATCTTTTTTGTTTGTGGGCTACTGTTAAATTTGGAGCTGGCACCATTTTGCCCCGGACAATCACTCCACTGCTTTTTAAAGCACGAGAAACGGTTGAAACCGAAACTCCTAAACCCAATTCGTTACGAAATTCCGGCAAAGAATGCACTGAATTGGTTGCAGCATTGATTAAACGCCTCTTGTCGCGACGTGTCAGCTTCTGCGGACACCCGGGTCTTATTTTTGTCCCATAAGATTCTGGATGATTTAAAAAATTTCGAACGACACGATCCGATCGTGAAATTCGTCTTCCAATAGCCCTAAGACTTAGGCTGCTTGACCGAAAAGCCAAGATTTTGCCTTTTTAAATTTCGCTTAAATGCGTACCACGTGGCATTGTTTTTTTTATTTGAAAGCACTTGACTGAATGCGGCTTCAAAGAGATTTGCATTGTGCGGTTATATTTTTGCAATACATCAAAATCTGTTTTTAATTTTTAAACACCAGGGAGGAAATAACGGTACTTTATTTTCTTCTCAATTTGCTTGATCAGTGATGCAACTCAATAAAAACATAATAAGGAGTCACTCCTATTGTAGGTTTTCTATTAAATGCATTTTTTCGGGTGCGGTTATACTTATGCATGGCACTGTATTTGATGTTATGTAATATCTAGATTTCATTTTTGCAGCAGCGGCTTGGTGCATCTAGTATCTCGCTGGCGGTCATCCCAATTATGTTCCTTATCGTTGACAAATTTGAAAAAAAAAAAATGTAAAATCGTCCTATTCATCCTTTCCACCAGACCAGACCATCAGACTCGGACTTCGGATTCCCGTGATTCGCATGATCATCATCTTGAAAAATTCCAGCCTCGAGTCGAGTCTTAGTCGGAATGCAGCTCCCGTGGTACACCAAAACGAGAAAACACTTCATCTACCAATTTTATGGCTACAGTTTCGTCTGACTCATATTTGTTTCCCTTCTTGGTCGATAATAGTGGTCTGAAACATAATTAATTCCCTTCTTGGTCGATAATAGTGGTCCCAAAATGTCGACTGATACACGTTGAATCGGCTCCCGTACGAATTCTGAACATCACGCCGTATGAAGATACGCTAAGGGCCAGTTGTACAAATTAAGGGTTCACCCACGGATCAGCTGAACTCGAGTTAACTCTTGAACCAGGTTCAACTTTGAATGGGTTGTACAGTTGTGGATCAAAAGAGAGTCAGCTGAACCGCAGTTCAGGTCTATTTACATGAAAATTTAAGTATATATATACGTAATATCAACGTCAGTTGTCAAATCAAATAGAATTGTGTCGATGGATTAAGATCAAGGAAAAACAAAAATGTGGGAGAATAAATCTACTTTTCTTTATCTTCAAAATGGTACCAACCAAGAACTGATTTTTTAAACAGTTTTTTTTAAATATCTCTAATTTGTTATAAAAATTGAGTCTTAAATTGATCAACTATTCTTTTTTTTAAGATACGTCCAAAATCTACCAGGAAACGACCAATGCTGTGGTTGTGGTTCTCGTAATGATGTCACATGGATAAGTTTAAATTTTGGGGTGCTCGTATGCATTCAGTATTCGGGCGTGCATCGAGATCTGGGCGTGCATCATTCAAGAATTTAGAGCTTAACATTAGACAACCTAACAACAGCGAATTTATTAATTGCTCGTGCAATGGGCAATAATACACTAAACGAAATTATGGAAGCCACACTGGGAAGAGGAAAACTAACGCCAGACAGCACAATGTAAGATTTACAAATTTACTAAAAAACAATATTCTAATCAAATGTTGAATTATAGGGAACAACGCTATGACTTCATTTGCGCCAAATATGTCGCCAAGCGTTATGTAATGCGAACTTGTGCCGATGACAATGACCTTCGCTGTGATCTCGAACAAGCCATCGCAAATGCTGACATGAGTCAGCTTCTGCAAGTTTGGGCTGAAGGAACCGATCTGAGATGTTGTTTACCATCATCGGATGATGGTGAGACAGCTCTGCACTTGGCTATTTTACGCGAAATGGGCTCGACATTGCATATAGTTGATTTCCTCATACAAAATATGCCACCAAAGGGCCTTAATAAGGCAACAAATCCCCCAGATGTCATAGACATGACTGGAAAAAATACCGCTTTACACTTGTGTGCTCTGCACGATCGACGTGAATGTTTGAAACTTCTGTTATCTGGAGCTGATTATGAACTTAAGAACTCGCAAAATAAAATTCCTTAAAAAATTGCCAAAGTAATTGGTTACAATGCGTGCCAGGACTTGGTAAAGAATTTTTATGGAATTGTTGCATATTCGATTTGTTAAAACCTTTGTTTTTTGTAGATTGAATGTGCCATTAGAAGAGAGAAAAGCGCTTTTGATCACATCAACA
Source organism: Sphaerophoria taeniata (assembly GCA_943590905.1). Classification (NCBI taxonomy): domain Eukaryota; kingdom Metazoa; phylum Arthropoda; class Insecta; order Diptera; family Syrphidae; genus Sphaerophoria; species Sphaerophoria taeniata. The sequence continues at coordinate 271,934,558 of OX016540.1, forward strand.
CCGATTGGAATCTACCAAACGATGATGGTTCGACAGACTTCTCTGACGACGATACGGTCATTGATGAGCGCGTATGTTTGCATTCAATCAAACTCAAATGAAAATTTGTAATTCCTGTTCTTGTTTTTCCAGAAATCACGTTCTCGACCGCCAAGTTTTGCAGGCGGAGATTCGCCCATCTTGCGTTCGCGTTCCTCGACATGTGATTCAATACAAAGTGGTTCTAGTCCAATTTCCAACTGTCCGAATCGACAATTCCAGTTGCCAACAGCAACTTTACCTTTTAACCAGGCTGGAACAAGCCCAAAACAACATATTCCCATGGGGCAATATCTGGCTGGTGGAGGTGGTTCAAGTCCTGGTTCTACAAGGAGCAGTCAACGAGGTGGCCTTGTACTGGGAGCAAGGAAATCCACTTCCACTTTAAACAAACTTTATTCCTATTCAAATTGGAAATGTATCTAAATTTCTTTTCATATACAAATAAATATATACAAAAAGCTATCTTACTTCCATTTAAAAATAAATACTTTATTTTCAAGAACTTCATATTAAATAAAAAATACGTTACTAAGTTTTTAATTCTACAAACTGCCATTCATCAATTTTATCTTTTGCAATTTTTTTATTGCCAATTCCTCTTTGAGGCATTCTATTTTAAGTTTAGCCTCTTCTTCTATTAGTTCACCCAACCGCTCTTCCCTCTTCATTTTTGAGTTATGCTCCTCAATTTTGTTACGGTGCCAGTTCGGGAGCATTCGCCGTGATTTCGATGTCGCCCTACTGTTCTTCGGAGGTGTCATATCTTTGATGGTTTCGGAACAATGTATAAAACGCCTTCCGGTGAATTATTGTCGCTGATTTCTCTGAAAAATAAGCAAAACAGGTTAATGAATGTTTGAGAAGAAAATAGTGGTTTGCATACTTTTCATCAAAGCTAAACTTTTCCTGAAGGAATTTGGATAGATCTTCAAGGATTGGCTGTGAATGCAAGGCAACAAACTGTTCACGGCAAATCTGAAAGCGAAACAATGGTTTTTTCAAAGGAATAAAAACAGATTTAGAAATTCAAACAGACCTTATTCATATCGGGAACGGTGCATGCATGCGTCCAAAAGCAATCGTGCACCGAAATGAATGTCAATCCCTGCCGTTCACAATGCAACGAAGTAAGCATCATATGGCTCGAGTCCAGCGAGTGGATAAAGTTCGGAGGAAAGACATTTTTTTGTTTCATAATATTCGGTTTCTCGTACATATCCAAGGACATATTTGGCGAAACCCTGTGGCTCTTGGGAGCATTTCTGAACTCAATACGATTATAGTGTTGGACAACTGGCAGCCCCAATGGCGTCACCCATTCGACATTTTGATTACAAACACCCGATATCAGTCTTGAGCAGTCTGTAAACCGGTCCTGGATTTCTTTGGTCGATGTGAACATCTCGCGGAGACTTTCGAATGTCTTCGTTGTGAGATATGTCGATGCCGGCCATACCCATTCGTTGGGGAAGTTTTCAATGTCAATGAGAAGACAATTTTTTTGAAAGGTTTCGAATGAAATTGAGTTCTCGATGGACTTACGTGATTCGCCAGAGACAAACGATAGAGCGTGTCACACCACAAACTAAACATTTCACCGTTTTCGGCGGTGGAGCATTTTCTCTTTGAAGAGCTTGGCCCGTTCGGCATTTGATAGACCGGAATCACGATCTGGCACTTTGGGTAGAGATTGCAGGGAGTTAGGCAGCTGTGGGACGTCAAGTTTATTGTTTCCACCGTTTTGGAAAACTTCAACTATGACATCGAGGATCTGTAAAGGGAGATTCGCTGTTTAGTTAAGTTTTTTTTCTTGCCGCGATGCTCGTAGTAACCTTGCCAACACTGGATGAGGCTTCACCTCCTCCTTCATCAGTCTCCCTTGGTTCCTGAACAATGTATAAAACGCTGGCATCAAATTCGATTGTTTATTCTTGCTCTTAGCCCTTCCTTAATATGTACGAATCGATTTTGATATCTCGCATAAGTATGTTGTAGAGAAACCGACCAACGCCAACTAGCACATTTTTTGGCCAAGGGGTCTCGACGATATCCATACAAGGTCCTTCGGCACGTTTCTCGTGTACCAAACGTTGCCACATTTGCCTCGGGTTATCGTTTGATTTGCCCTCTTCCCACTTTGCACAGTAGTCAGCGTATACGTCGCCGACTTTTTCCAAGATACCATTTCGTTTCTCCTGTTCGATTTGGTATCTAAAAAGGAAAAACAATTTCAATTGTAAATGAAAAGAAAGCAAAACTTAGAGTCCAAACCTTTGCTGCACTTTCATTCCCAGATTCTTATACAATTGTCCTACAGTCGGATTGTAGGTCTCAGAACCTTCGGCTAGCATGCGAATCTCTTTCAAAAGAATGTCCATATAATTTTTGCTGTCGATGATCTTCAGATATGTGTAGTGTGTCATATTGCCCTGTGAGTTGTAGCGAATCTGTGCTCGCAGAGTGTTCAAGTCCCGATTGACTGCGGCGTTTATTTGCGATCTCCAGATTGTGTAGAGTTCTTCCATTTTCTCGCGCTGAAAACGAAATGGCACCTTCAAGCTGGATGCTCAACTGTTCCCTGGCCATTTGTTGGAGTTGTTCTTTGGTGAAGCCTTCTTTCGGTCTCATCATGGGACTCCTCGCACTTGATTCGTCATAAATAGAAGGTTCGTTCAATTTATTTAGAAGCACATTGTTGTAGTCGAGATTTGGAGGAGTATATTGAGGCACAAAATCGGGCTGAACTCTTCGAATCGCATCCAGAGCTATGTCTTTTTGGTCGTATTCAAATTTACTTTTATCCATGATGCGGTTTAAAGAGATACCCTAAAAAGAAGGATAAAGTTTCTAACCACTTCGTGTTCTTAAACGATTGTCCTTACCATCTCCTCGACTTTCTTTATGAACTTCCGAATGAAGTATACATTTTCGTCATATTCTCTACTCGGCCTAGACACTCGAAAACCCGCTGCAAACGTCTGTTCGTTAAATAAAATTCCCTTCTCCTCCAGGATAGCGAGAATGTTTTAAAGATCAATAGGGTGGCACACAGGCCATCACCAAGTGTTGATAGTGGTTGCATGTTTTTGTTTCACTACGCGGACGCTGATCGAATTGGTTGCTATACTCGGTGATCAGTAACAATTCTGGCGATACCTCATCTAATATTGCAGGTAACCCTGTCGTTTGAGAGGTCACTTTGGATTTATCCCATTAGCCACTGGTGTTGGGATATCGCTCGGCAAGCAAGGCGTCGTCGGCGCAGAGATAATGACCTGAAATGAAAGTTGTATTAATAAAAAAACATAAATATGATACCTATAAGGTATACTTACGATATTTGTCTTGTTGCCGCACCAATCCCATCCAGCTGGTTGCACTCCGTCGGTCAGAAGCGAGGCGTCTTCCGCGCGAATGATGATCTGTAACGAAAATGAAGGATGTAAATAAATTAAAAGATCAAAAATAAGTATGCACAGGTGTACTCACGATATTTTTCTCGTTTCTCCGGGTCGGTCCTTGATGGGATTTTGGCCTTAGGAAATGTGGATTACCTGAATTTTAAGCTTTTGGTTGAGCTCATGTTCCTCACCAAGGAACTTTTCCTGTAACTCGTTCAAAGCAGCTTTACCTCCTGCCCAATTTGATAAGTTGTCTTGCAGATTTTTTTCTTTTCCGGTTTATGTTTGTGCTTTCTATAAGATACGAGAACCAATTTAAAGTATATTTATAAGAAAAGATTAAATATATTTAATCGAACCTGTTGCATGCTGAAAATGGAATTTCAGTATCTATCGGATGGTGTTCTTTCATTTCTTCTTGTGCGAATAAGGTGGGGTAGCGTAGAACTTTCTTTTCTTCAATGTGCTCTTCAATGGTGTAGCTGAAAGACAATCATTTAAGTCATGGAATGACAATACAACAGAAATGTTATACTAACCATATAGGGAATAGAGAGATTCCTTATGATGGGGGACTGGTGTCTGCGGCTCGGACGAACCACCGCCATTATTGGAGCGTGTGTTTTCCTTATCAAAGTCAACATACTGTGTCCAGTATGCCGAGGGAATCTTCATTAGATTTTGCATACCTGAATATTGAATATGAATTTCTGTGAAAATTGCATGTTGGTCGGGATCAGGACAACAATTGTTGGCCCGAAAACTCGTGAAATGTTCTCAAGGGGCATTCGAACTTCTGGGAATTCGGCAATTCGCTGGAAATGCAAAATTAGGAAAGCCAGCGTGTCACGATTGGCTTGAGGCATTTCATTGATGGCGTTGTACAAATTCCTTCGTATATCGTGCTCGTGAACATCTTGAACGGCATTACAGAAATCTTTCCATAAGCCAGTCGGGATGAGGGGTTCCCGCAATGAACGCAAGAAATCCTTAATACAACCACATAACACATGGACGTTTATGTCGCCGAGGTGTGGTTTTCCTTTACCGCGAAGGAATCTCTCCTTAAGGGCTTTGATTTCTCGCTCAGATCCAGAAGCGCGATAGAGTTCGACTTCGTTGAGTCCTCTATTTTCGATTTCGAACACACAATGGACGATCAGAGCAGGAATCATGGGCGAAATTGGTGGAGCGTGATCGCTAATGTAGCCCATGAGGCCCTTGAGAGTGGGAGTTCCACTTTGAGGTACACAAGTTACGGTGAGGAGTCCACGGCAGTCTACGTGGCAACAGAGTTGACAATCACGACACTTCAAGCCCACCGCACCAAAACGAATTATATGAAAAGAAAAAAACTGGGGGATAAACAAAGAAAAATGGTTCAATAGTTTGAACACTTACTTCTTTTGGCAATGTGTACATGTGTCTGTGCGGATTTGAATTTCCTTTTGTGGAGACGGACGCCTTGGGGTATAATTGTTGCTTGGACGTGGCATTTTCGCCTGCGGGCTATTGATAACAACCTCCGGTTCTGACTGATGTTGCTGTTGCTGTTGCTCCTCGGTAGTCATTGGGATGGCTTCGATAGTTGACTCTGCACGAATTGCACCACTGCCATCTTGAGGAATTGTGGCTTTTGTTGTGGCGCATATTTTCTCGTTAGCTCCCACTTCGAGGGTGTGTTTGTTGCCATTATTACTTTGCATACATTGTGGTTACGGAGCGCCGTTGTGGTGTGGGAGCTTTGGGAGTTCCAGTACTTAAACGAGATCGTTTGCCACCAATAAAAGGTCCCGTGTTCTTAGGCAACGAAGGACGATGTTTTTGCCAATTCTTTGAAGTACGCACGCCGATTAAATCATCTTCAGACTGTCTGAGCGTAAGACCTGGGCCCTATTGCACCAACAACTTTTCACTTTTCACTTTGCAACTTTGCAAAATAATAGTATTCTGCAAAGTAAAAGTAAAAAGTGTTTCACCAAAAATGAAAAGTTCTCGACTTTTCACTTTGCAAATTTCTATGGTTTTTTGCAAAGTGAAAAGTGTGGGCGTTTCACCAACTTAAAATGTAACTTTTCATTTCCAGTCCTAATTTGAAAAGTTGCAAAGTAAAACAAATATAAGATTTGGGCTTCTTTTCCTTGTTATTACGAATTTAAAAAATATGTGAACAACTGTTTCGTACGAACTTGCTCCTGTTTTCCAAATAATAACTCATAAAAACATTAAAAATAAAAACATGTAATTAAAATTCATAAATAAAAATTTAAATTTAAATATTTATCTTCAAAATAATAAGGGATTTCAATGGAAGGATTGGTCTTTTGCAAAACAACTTTGTGACCGGATACTCTCAAGCAACTTTTCATGCAGTACGTAACTCAAGGGATGAAACATGCGACAGAAAAGGTGCTAAGATTATTGATCTAATGGATGCTTTTGACTGTAAAACTTTAAATGGAAGCTGCGATGGGGATCCTTACGGAGAGTTTACCTTTTTACGTGGAACGGCGTGTTCTGTGATTGACTATTGCTTCATTGCTGGGACTTGGAATTCAATGATAGAAAACTTTAAAATAGGATCACAGATATTATCTGAACACTTACCCATAGAAGTCATGTTAAAACTACCAAACACTGATAACATAAGACCTGAAGAAAATGTTCTTAACTTATTACCAAAACTATTTTGGAATGAAAAAAACATTGAACTGTATCGGATTAACTTAAATTCACAACTGGAAATCGCAAGCAGAACAACTACCCCCTTAGACATTGAAGTTTTAACAGACATTATAAAGAAAGCTGCGCCCGCTAAACCAAATACAGCAAACACGACCGGAAGGAAGAAGCAAGATTGGTTCGATAACGATTGCGAAAGAGCGAGGCAGAAATCGTTTGCACTCCTTAAACTACTCAGGTTATATAACTCAGATTTATTTAAAAATATGTATACAAAATCAAACAAAGAATATAAAAAGCTATGTCTGACAAAAAAAATTGATTTCGAGCAGCAAAAAATATTTGCGATAAGCTGTGCTTCTTCCGCATCGGACTTCTGGAAGAGAGTAAAAAAACTAAACGGAAAGAAACATGTCATTGCTGCAAGTTTAGACATCCATCGATTAAAACTCCATTTCAGCAGCCTGCTTAACACTGAACAAACATCTTTAACTCACCATTACGCAGCACCTTTATTTATGGATGATGTCCTTGATGCACCAATTACTATAGATGAAGTTAAAAATGTTATTAAATGTTCAAAAGATAATAAGGCCCCAGGAGAAGATCGAATCTCGTATGAATTTTACAAAAACTGTACCTCGGAATTTACGATAGCTCTCACTGACGAGTTCAATAAAATATACGAAACGGGAAATATACCCATGAGTTTCAAAAAAGCAATAATATTTCCTCTTCACAAAAAAGGAGATTACAATGACCCACACAACTACAGAGGAATATCCTTTCTGAACACAAATGCAAAGCTATTTGGTGCCATACTATATAATCGGCTAACTCGTTGGGTGAAAGAGAGGAGGGTACTGCATGAATTTCAAGCTGGCTTTAGAGAAGGTTACTCTACAATCGACCAAATATTTAATCTTGTTAATATTGCCGAGATATACTTGGAAAAGAATAAAAAGTTGTACACTCTATTTGTAGACTTTCGTGCAGCTTTCGACTCTATACCACGTGAAGCGCTTATCTACAAACTATATACGATCGGTATCTCAAGTAAAATGATAAATATATTAAAAGGCTTATACGAAGATAACTCAGCTATGGTATGGGATGGAAACAGCGTTTCAGAAGAATTTTCTACCACCATGGGCGTAAAACAAGGGTGCATCCTGAGTTCGTTATTGTTTGTTTTATTTATCAACGACATAACTGAAAGTATTGGAGAAGGTATCAGACAAACGCAACAAATATTCCTGCATTAATGTTTGCCGATGACATTGCTATCCTTGCCGAAACCGTCAACAGTATGCAGCTTAAGGTAAACCTACTGGCACTGTATTGTAGAAAATGGAACTTGTCCGTCAACTTAACAAAAACCAAAATGATGATATTCCGAAATGGTGGCGGGAGGTACTCAAGAAGCGAGCGATGGAATTATGAAGGCGAACCAATAGATGTTGTAAGAGAATACAAATATCTGGGTGTTTTGATCACACCAAACCTTAACATGAAAAAGCATTTTGAAACCAAATTGTCAGAAGCAAAACGTGCGATCGGTTCAATATGGGGAAGATGTATCGACAACAAATTTTTAAACCATTCTTCGAAACAAAAAATCATCCGTGCAACTGCAACGTCCATCATGCTGTATGGAGCTCAAGTATGGGGATATCGCTCATTCTCTACAGTTGAAATTTTTAATCGATACTGTGTCAAAAGAGTATTCAAACTTCCAAATAGTACACCAAATTATATGATTCACTTGGAGACAGGAATGCCACCGCTCTTTTTGGAAACTCTCAAATTGCACTTCGACTATTTGAATAAAATTATGGATGGATGAGCAAAGACTGCCAAAAATCGTTCTCTCCTACATGCTTACAAAGAAGAGTAATTGTGTTAAAGAATGGGGCATCATTGCACGAAATTGTGGAATGATTACAAATTTTGAAAACTTCGAAGACGCTACAGTTCGTAAGGCTACTTTCAGTAAAATGATTGAGAAGACGGGCAATCTTCTTTTCGATTCATTTGTAAATGAAGCTCAGTCATCACAATACCGTATGTACTATAGCAAACTCAAGTACAATCTCCAAGATAAAACGTATTTCGTAAACACCAATTCCACTGAAAAAATAAGCGTAATATTTAAAATACGAGGAGAGCTCAGTAATCTGAATTTCATACCACATCGACCTGACCTGCCTATTGAATGTAGCCTCTGCAACCTAAAGGAAAGAGAAGATGTTTACCATTTCATTGCGAAATGTCCAATTTTGTGTGAGTTAAGAAGACAATATTTTGGAGCAAGTATACTGAAGATAGAAGTGGCTTTGAATATTTTGAATGGTGACCGTGGATGGGATCTGCTTTACAAATTCGTCGTTAGTTCATTGCGCTACAGATCACGTATAATTGAAGGCAACTTTTAAAATATAAGTAAAAAATAAAAAAAATTAATTCGTATTTGTTGAGAGCAAACTTGAAACTAATGTCGTTTTCGATTGGCTCTCCGGAAGCGTCCGGAATCATTCCGAAGCCTTCTGAAAGCGTTTTATTCGCACGAAACTGACAGACAGAACGCTTCTTAGAAGAGAAATTCTCTTCTTGATTTCAAATCAGAATCCACTCAAGAAGCACTAATACATGAATAATAAAAAGTCAAAGATAATACTCAATCAGTTTTGTTTTTGTTTTTAATTCAACAAATAATATATAGGGTGTCCCAATAAGAGTGCACTTTTTAATTTGGAAATAAAACCAAGTATTTTATGACAGAGGTGTGATATTTTAATTGTATTGTAAAGAAGACATGTTCCGATTAAGTATGGAATAATCCGGCAAATGACCCCGCGGCTCCGATGACAGGCCATTACTCTTTTCATGAAATTTTCCATGACTTTTGCACAGGGATGTGGCTGTATCTCACCGACAACACGTTGGATTTCCGATTTGAGCTCAGGAATTGTTTCGGGTTTATTCGCATAAAGCCGAGATTTCACAAAACCCCAAAGAAAAAAATCGCACGGCGTTAAATCGCACGATCTTGGTGGCCAGTTCACATTAGAATTTCGTGAAATAATGTGTTCTGAAAATCGTTGCTACAATAAGTCGATTGTTTCATGCACAGTATGGCAAGTTGCGCCGTCCTGCTAAATCCACATGTTGTCCAGATTCATGCCGTCCAGTTGAGGCCAAAAGAAGTCCGTTATCACATTCCTGTAACGAATGCCGTTCACACTCACTGTCGAATTGATGTTTTCGGGTTCTCGACAACACTCTCGTTTACAGCAGCAATGTTTTCAAGAGACCGACCAGTACGTTGACACAAAGGATTCTTATCATCCATAATTGACCCAGTTTCTTCAAATTCTTTGACCACTTTTCGAATGGTTGACATATAAGGTACACTCTCTCGACTGAAAATTTGGTGAAGTTTGCGAAGCGGAACTTCCCCCATTTTTGTAATGAGTTTTTACCATTATAACATGTTGTTCTTTCAAAAAGCGCTCCATTTTTAGTAATCGGAACAAACAGAGGTAACATCTGCCAAATTTCAGAGTTCCTACCAGAGATTAAAATGAATCAAGCTTGCTCACGAATACTGAGTATTTATTTGAAAAAAAAACAAGTTTGAACAAACTAAGTCAACGCACAAGCAAGTAAACCTGAACATTTTTATTTATGAATCAAGTAACTCTGAGCAACCCCTATTTTCAAATGAATACAAATGAGTATTTTTGTTTTCAAGTCAAAATGAGTTTGAATAACTTTGAACTGAGTTTCTGTGAGCAAAATGTTCATGAACAAGCAAGCTATTCATGAGCAGGCAAGGGTTCTTGCCAAGCGTAAGCATTGTAGGTATCTGTTTGTGATTTGTCTATTTGATGGTGCGGTTTGATTTAAAAGGAGAAACAGTATTAAAAGTTGGATGATTTTTTGTTTGTTTAGATAAAAAAGTGACAACGATTTAAAGGGGATACAATAGTTTTTTTTATTAAATGATTCAAACTCAAAGAAGGTACAATTCAAATTAAGGAAATAAAATCACAGCAAATGAGAAAAAAATTAAAATGTTAGATATAAAGATATGTAAGTACATTATAAAAATTAAATTTTGTTAATCTTAAGATTTGAATAAGACATGATCAAATCATTTACTGTTTCTGGATTTAGCCTGGTTCGTTTTTCGGTGATAATGTTTCCGGTTAGGGAGAAAGCTCGTTCTGATGGGGCTGATGTTGCAGGATTGCAATTTAAAATCCTGTGCACTTCATAAAGGCGCTTAAAGATGTTCCTGTGCTCATACCACCATTGAAGCATATCAACTGAGTCATCTACATCAGTTGTAGTGTATTTGTTTATTTCGCCTTCAATGGAATCCTGGGATGTGTTTCCACCAACAAACCGTGAAAACACATTAAATGGCCGTGAAGATGTTGACGGCTGCTCGTCCGACAAATTTTCAATCGGTTGAATGACTGGAATTTTTTTTTTTAAATTCGCATCCACAAACAACCTAAATGCATTTGTACCTCCTTCTCCTTCATTGACGATCTTTAAATTACCTAACACTTTTATGATACATACTGCCAATCAACAAACAACTTGACCACGGACATTCAAATTTTCCAGTATTTAATAAAGTGCATCGTCGCTAATTTTATGGTGGGTAAAAAAAACTGTATATGAATGCATAATGCATCTATAGCAGGTACACATTCACACAGGACACAGTATTTAAGAACTTACCCAATCAATGCTAATCTGTCGCTGAATTTTAACTACCTGCTATTATGAAATACGAAAACGTATTTTCCAAAGGTTACTCATACATTTACCATTTGGTTACCATTCATTAACCCTCTGATATATTATTTAAAATTTAAAATCTTTCCTTAAAATGCAACAAAAACACATTTTCCTAACTACCTAACATACCTGCATATTATGTCGGTTATACTTTTATAATTGTAATCCATTTAATTTTTGTATGGCCGGAACTATTAAAAAAAAAAAAAACAAATTCTCCTTCAATAGTTCACGTCAATCTAAAACATTCAGTATATAATTACGTTATGTGCATATTTATGTTCATACTCATATTCATAGCATTATATTATATACCTAACCAACGCTCATTCATTGATAAATCCTTTATTTCATTATGCACATCGCAACAAAAAACAAAAAAAAAACTTACAATAAACAAGTCCTCATTCATAATCAACCTAATTTTTTTTTTCTAGAATCAAGGTAGAAAATATTCATCCAAGTTCACAATTATTCAATCTGTTTGAACATTTGAATATACTCAGACGGTTTGAATATACTCAGTCGGTTTGAATATACTCAGTCGTTTGAATATATTTGAGTATTCAAACTATTTGAATATGTTCAAGTAAGTTCAAACAAATATTCAGCTCACAAGTCTTTTTATTTGTGAGTGAAAAAAACAAAAAGGACTTGTGAATATAATATACTCATTCTGCTTGCTCGAAAACATTTGAATGTGTCTGAGCAAAAATGCTTGTGAGCACTTTGCTTGTGAATAGGGGTGGAAAATGATCAAGTCTGAGCGATAATTGAGTAATTTTGTGATGTATTTGAATATATTTGAACGTATTCATTTTAATCTCTGTTCGGCAATGACATTAACTCGACGGGCTCATTTCTCTCAGAAACAAAAAAATCCTTCTTTGCAAATTTTGTTTCACCAACCGCAAATTCGCAAAGTGAAAAGTACTTTTCTGAAAAGTGAAAAGTTTTGCAAATTTGCAAAGAATTGTTTGATTTCGTTTCACCAAACGAAAAAACTTTGCACTTTGCATTTCAAATACTGAAAAGCTTTTCAATAATATGCAAAGCAAAAATTTTCTTTGCGGTTTGTGATAAGTTCGTTTATTTTTGTTTTATATTCAATTTTATATATAATTTCATTATAATAGATTATTATCTAATATATAAAATTCTTCTGTCACAGTTTTAGAGGTCATACTCCTCCGAAATGGCTTGACCGATGTTGATGAAATTTTATATGTTTATTCAGTATCAGTAGGTATGAGAATAGGTTTATAAGTTATAACTAAGTTTTATACCGCTAATTGTTGAGGATGGCTCACCCACACTGTTTGTTTTTGCATTTCTTGGGCCGTTGTTTGTTTTTAATAATTTTTTGTGGTCTGTCATTAAGAAATACATTCAGTCCTTAATTTTCAACCTCCTACCACTTTTTGGACGCAGCGTTATTTTGGAAGGAAGCAAAGAGAATATCCTTGAATTGAAAAAATAACGAAATGATAAAGCTTTTTTATTTTTTACCACTTCCAAAACAGCTAACTTTTTGGCGTTCTTATCAGTACGACTCATTTTGAAAATTTTGAAAAAACGTGCACTATGAATATCTATTTCTATGACATTCTGTCATTAAATTTTGTTTTTGACAGTTGCACTTTTTTATCACTAGTGGAGTTGTCTACTTTTTACTTGCGCCACATAGAATATAGTATGGCAAGTATTGAATTCGCAAAAATAAGTTGAGATTTTGATGAGATATGCCATTACGACGATAGAGAAGTCGAAAAAGTGGGTCCGGCTATTCCTTCCGTCTGTCTGTCACTAAACGCATCTACAGCCTAAACCACTGGTCCAAGTTCAGACTTAAATGTATTTTGAAGATTTTTAGATTTAGATTTTTATTGACTAAATACTCATTCATATAAACATAATTTACATTTAAGAAATAACTTATAGTCTAAGTGGTTTGGCATTATGCCGTCTACCAGATTGACGTTTATTCATTTATGTCGTTTTCGATTGGTTTCACTCAAAAATTCACTCATTCTGAAATCGAATGGAACAGGTCAAATCGCTTCCACTGAGTTCTTTTTTTTGTGTTTGTGTGAAATTTCAAAAGTCAAATATCTGATTTTTCTTTCAAAAATCTTCAAAATTCGAAATATAGGGTGTCCCAATAAAGGCTCAACTATAATCGACATAAGCCAGCTTATGCGCGCATAAGCAAACGTGCAAATGCATACACGCTTTATTGAATAGCCATAATCGAGTCTAGCTCAGTTTCGTTAATTTTTTCTCAGTTTCGTTAACTTAAGCAAACATAAGCAAGAGCGATCTCAGTCGTTTGGCGCATAAGTAAAATCTGACAGGCCCAGTAGGAAATTTGCTCATAAATGAATTTTTTGTGTGAAAACACCGAGGAATTCATCTACTCCAATCATTGAGGAACAGCATTCAATGAATTCCTTGAAGAAAGTTCATTTATTTTTTCATTTTATCATACAATCCACCCTTATTTTTTTCATGGTAAAATATTGCACTAAACAATGAAATCATGCGTTCTTCACTGAAGATCATTTTTTGTTGTTTATTTTCAAAAAAAAATATATATGTAGGTACCTGTCGCTGTTGAGTATTTCAATGTTCGGGATTTTTACATTATCATAATAATTTGCACAACGGTTTGAAGTCTTTGGGTTCTTACATGTCATAAAAAATACCAATCGCGGTCATCCGTCTGATTTTCTTTTAGAGAGAAAATCATTTCCTGGAAGAGATTAGCACGGTATAGCTCTTTTTATTGCATACAATTTTTCTTTTTGAGTAACAAAAGAGATATAAAATGCGTTTGGGTTTTCCAGTAATTAGGTCCCACCACGCGCTTTTGTTTCGTTTCGCTTAATCCTTTTCTTTTTCCAACAACTAGAATGGATTCTAACGCGACGAACATTGGGTAAGTGATTTTTATTGCTTTGTTGCTTTTTCTCGATATATGTATCTTCTGTCTCGCGAACAAAAAAGCGATGCAAAAAACAAAACTGCGTTTGGGATTTTCCAGTAATTAGAAGACGGGACGCGAAACCATTCTTTTTTGTTGAATATTTTTTCAGTTGAATTCCTTCTTTGTGAGAGACTACAAGTTGAGACATAAAAAGTGAAAAGTGAAAAGTTAGAAATCTGAAAATTATAAAAAAGTGAAGGTGAAGTAATTTGGTAAATTTTTATATTTGTTTTTGCTAAATTTTTATTTGAAAATGAGTTTTGGTTTTGGTAGAAGTAATTTGAAACGCTTGGCAAAACAAGAAAGGGAAAATTTTAGTAAGAAAGTTCAGGAAGCCATTTCTTGTAATAGTGCAGTTATTTTGGAAACAGTAGACAATAATTATCAAAGTGAAATTGAGAGCGATATTGATAGCAGCATTTTCAATCAGCATTCAAGTGATATTTTTCCTACAAACCGATGTGAAAATAATAGCAATTTGAGTGAAAAATTAAAACAGTGGTTTACTAAACATAATCCTTCACGGAATTGTGCTGAGGACTTATTAAAGATTTTGAAAAGTGAAAATCTTAATGTACCGCTAAGCTTAAAAAAGTTATTAGGGTCTTCTGAAAACCGATTTATAATGAGAACAGTAGCTCCTGGGCATTATTGCCATTTCGGTATAGAAAATAATTTGAAAAAGGTTGAAAAAAGTATAGTCTCATCGGTAAATGAAATAAGATTAGTAATAGGAACAGATGGTTTGCCTTTATTTAAAAGCACCTCACTTGAACTTTGGCCTATATTGGGTCATATTTTAAATATACCTTCCATAAAGGTTTTCATGATAGGAGTATATTTAGGAACTTCAAAACCACGTTGCGTTGATAGTTTTTTTCATGATTTCGTTGAAGAATTTAAATTTATTCAAGATAATGGATTAACACTTCACGGAAAGATCCTTAATGTTAAAATTGAATATTTTGTCTGTGACGCTCCTGCTAGAGCTTTTGTTTGTGGTGTAGTGTCACATAATTCTTTTAATGGTTGCTCGAAATGCGATCAAATTGGCCAAACTGTAGATCACGTTGTAACCTACAATACAACTGTGGGAAACAACTTAAGAACGGACACAACGTTCAAAGAGAGGAGTCATATGAGCCATCATAAACCTTATTTCTTATCAAGGGAAAGTGTTCTGGAATCACTTGGAATTGGAATGGTTTCACAGTTCCCGCTTGATCCTATGCACTTAGTAGACTTGGGTATTTCAAGAAAAATATTAAACGCAATAATGCAAAACAAAACAACAAAACCAAAATTAAGTCTAGAGTGTAGACAAATGCTATCTTTTAAAATGGTTTCCTTAGCTTCTTGTATTCCAAGAGAATTTTCGAGAAAACCGAGGTCATTTTCTGATCTATCTCGTTGGAAAGCCACTGAATTCCGTCAATTTACTCTTTATTTAGGCATTTTGGTCTTAAAAGATACTGTCGACAGCGACATATACTATCATTTTTTACTTTTGCATTGTGCATACAGACTATTGATGTGCCCCAAAAATTTTATTTCGAATGTTCAAGTAGCCGAAGATATTTTCGAGCACTTTGTGCAATTATTTCCCAGTATTTATCTCGAAAAAAGCGTTACCTACAATGTTCACAGTTTGTTGCATATAGCTCAAGATGTAAGAAGACTGGGCTTTCTTCATGACTTATCAGCATATAAATTTGAAAATTTTATGCTTCCTCTGAAAAAAATGATAAAAAAAAACCAACAAAAATTCTTGAACAAATCCACAATAAATACAACCAATATGACTTAACTAGTAACTATTCAGTTCCTTGTATGATAAAAAATCGAAATGGAGTTATTAAATGTTTTAAATCGAATGATTTATATTTGTCAGCAAAGGAACCAGACAACTATTGCTGCATAAAAGATTCCATATACGTTCAAATTTCAGGTTTCTCAGAAGAAGGGGACAAAAAATTCATCATCGGTAAAAGAATAGGTAGTGCTCGACCTTTTTTTTCAACCTGTAAATTCAATGAAAGACTTAGGTATATTTTTAGCAAATAAAATTCCATCATCGGTTGTCGATGAGCAATTTAGCATAAGCGATGTATCCCATAAATATCTTGTTTTGCCAAGTGATGAATTAAATATTTTATTAATTCCCATTCTTCACGGATGTATTTAAGACACAATTTTCGAATTCAAATCTCTTCAAAAAAAATCTAAAGTATAATTTTTTTTCGAAAAGAGTTAGTAAAAACAAATATATTTTTTAGTTACCAAAGAAACAAAATGAACAAGGAAAACATTCAGGTAATTTCTTAAAAAAAAAAACAAAACCTTTCCTTTAACTAATCCTATTTGTATTACTTTTATTTTATAAGGCTTCTGGATCTAAGCAGGCAGCAATGGAGTCCATTGAATATTCGCCCACAAAACAACCTAGGCGGATTTTTAAGAAAACGGTAATTATTGTTTTTTTTTTTTATTTAAGTTAATAAGAACATTAAATTTTAACTTTCCTACTTTCTTTCTTTTTTAAATAGACGCATCAAGATAATATCATTGAAGAAATGCGAAGTGATATAAAATATTTGCGTGCCACCGTCGAACAGCTCCAAAATGGCTTTTGTGAACTCACAGCTATTATAAAACAAGCAATCAAATATGATAATATAAACGAAAATGAAGCATCCCAAAATTTTCCATTGAAAACAATTTTGGAACTTGACGACCTCGAAAAAAAAGCCGAAGAGGATCCAAAGAAATACGTAAGTATACATTTGTCAAAAAAAAATACCTATACCCCTTATTTATAATGAGAAATTCTCATATTTTAAATCATCTTAAGTCTGTTTAAGATATTTCAATTTCAGAGTCTTAAAAATCTTAAACAGACTTCAAAAGAATCAAAAACTGAAAATTTGTCATGAAATAAATTTAAGATCTTAAGGATTTGATTATAAATTAGGGGGATAATCTTTAGACTTAAATCTTCAGTCAACAAAGAAAGAGCTTCTAACATTTATGCTATTAACTTTTTATTAATTTTTTAGACCGATATCTTCAAGAAAATTGTTGGGGCATCAGGAGGAGGACTGGAAAAAGCTTTAAGAAATATAATTTCTTCAGAGATTGCCATGGAATTTAATTATGATGGAACAAATGGCAAACATCCTTTTCGGACTCTTACGAACATCAATTTATGTTTATTTAGTAAGGTTGAATACACATTTATTTTTAAAACCCAATTGAAAGTATCTATTTTTTTTTCAGATGCTGTGAAATGTGATGGTCCATCAGCACAACTGATTTATCGAAAATCCATACAGCAAGGGTTTAAAAGAATTAAAAACCTGCACTTCAAAAAAGCTGCCGCCGAAAAAAGAAAGAGAGGAGGCATTAAAAATCAATACGTCAAACTTTTAAAAATTCCAAAAATTTGTATTTTGCTTGTTTTTTTTGTTTTATTATAATATTATTTTCTTCATTTTCATTTTGTTCGTTTTTTATGTTTTTATTATAATATTATTTTAATCAATTGAATTTAATTTATTTTTTGTTTTTATTATAATACAACATATTATTTAGTAATTCCACTTCAATTTTTTTTTTGTTTCCTAATATTTATTCCTAATATTTATAAATAATATAAACAATTTGAAACTAACATGGCTCTTTTTTTATATATTGGTATTCTTTAACCTTTCAAGATTTCTGAGTCAACAAATTCGATGTTGAATGTAGAAACCAAATTTACGGTATAACTTAATTGATACACATTCACAATATTTTTCACAGCTTCATTTTGTTGCGATGAATGATTAACATAAGCTCGCCTTATGAAATCACTCGAAAATATTCAATTATGAATACACAGTTCACTTCTGCAAAGTGAATTCCTTGGTGAATATTCATCACATTTTTCACCTAGATGAAGGAGCCAACATATCACCAAATCCACTAACCTAGTGATTTCATCGATGTGAATTCACGGTATTTTTCATTGACTGCAATGCATTAAGGAAAACACAAAACACCCTAACTTTGTGATTTCCCCACTGCAAAGTCACCAAGAAAGTCACTTGGTGAACACCAATCCAATCCCCATGTTAATATCATTGATGTTTTCACCAAGTTTTCATGGGGTGTAGCTTCCATTCACCGAGGAAGAAGTTGGTGATTCATCGGTGATTTTTTTCAAATTTCCTACTGGGGGTTTGTTCAAATACACATGAAAAACAAACAGAGACACTGTACATGTGAATTATTTCAAAACTAATGAGCGTGTATGTGTAATATATTTCGAGATTGACATTCGCTTATGTTGGCTTATGTCGATTATAGTTGGGCCTTAAGAGCGCACTTTTTAAAATTGGAATAATTTCTTTGTCATGCAAGTAGGAACCAGAGATTAAAATGAATACGTTCAAATATATTCAAATACATCACAAAATTACTCAATTATCGCTCAGACTTGATCATTTTCCACCCCTATTCACAAGCAAAGTGCTCACAAGCATTTTTGCTCAGACACATTCAAATGTTTTCGAGCAAGCAGAATGAGTATATTATATTCACAAGTCCTTTTTGTTTTTTTCACTCACAAATAAAAAGACTTGTGAGCTGAATATTTGTTTGAACTTACTTGAACATATTCAAATAGTTTGAATACTCAAATATATTCAAACGACTGAGTATATTCAAACCGACTGAGTATATTCAAACCGTCTGAGTATATTCAAATGTTCAAACAGATTGAATAATTGTGAACTTGGATGAATATTTTCTACCTTGATTCTAGAAAAAAAAAATTAGGTTGATTATGAATGAGGACTTGTTTATTGTAAGTTTTTTTTTTGTTTTTTGTTGCGATGTGCATAATGAAATAAAGGATTTATCAATGAATGAGCGTTGGTTAGGTATATAATATAATGCTATGAATATGAGTATGAACATAAATATGCACATAACGTAATTATATACTGAATGTTTTAGATTGACGTGAACTATTGAAGGAGAATTTGTTTATTTTTTTTTTAATAGTTCCGGCCATACAAAAATTAAATGGATTACAATTATAAAAGTATAACCGACATAATATGCAGGTATGTTAGGTAGTTAGGAAAATGTGTTTTTGTTGCATTTTAAGGAAAGATTTTAAATTTTAAATAATATATCAGAGGGTTAATGAATGGTAACCAAATGGTAAATGTATGAGTAACCTTTGGAAAATACGTTTTCGTATTTCATAATAGCAGGTAGTTAAAATTCAGCGACAGATTAGCATTGATTGGGTAAGTTCTTAAATACTGTGTCCTGTGTGAATGTGTACCTGCTATAGATGCATTATGCATTCATATACAGTTTTTTTTACCCACCATAAAATTAGCGACGATGCACTTTATTAAATACTGGAAAATTTGAATGTCCGTGGTCAAGTTGTTTGTTGATTGGCAGTATGTATCATAAAAGTGTTAGGTAATTTAAAGATCGTCAATGAAGGAGAAGGAGGTACAAATGCATTTAGGTTGTTTGTGGATGCGAATTTAAAAAAAAAAATTCCAGTCATTCAACCGATTGAAAATTTGTCGGACGAGCAGCCGTCAACATCTTCACGGCCATTTAATGTGTTTTCACGGTTTGTTGGTGGAAACACATCCCAGGATTCCATTGAAGGCGAAATAAACAAATACACTACAACTGATGTAGATGACTCAGTTGATATGCTTCAATGGTGGTATGAGCACAGGAACATCTTTAAGCGCCTTTATGAAGTGCACAGGATTTTAAATTGCAATCCTGCAACATCAGCCCCATCAGAACGAGCTTTCTCCCTAACCGGAAACATTATCACCGAAAAACGAACCAGGCTAAATCCAGAAACAGTAAATGATTTGATCATGTCTTATTCAAATCTTAAGATTAACAAAATTTAATTTTTATAATGTACTTACATATCTTTATATCTAACATTTTAATTTTTTTCTCATTTGCTGTGATTTTATTTCCTTAATTTGAATTGTACCTTCTTTGAGTTTGAATCATTTAATAAAAAAAACTATTGTATCCCCTTTAAATCGTTGTCACTTTTTTATCTAAACAAACAAAAAATCATCCAACTTTTAATACTGTTTCTCCTTTTAAATCAAACCGCACCATCAAATAGACAAATCACAAACAGATACCTACAATGCTTACGCTTGGCAAGAACCCTTGCCTGCTCATGAATAGCTTGCTTGTTCATGAACATTTTGCTCACAGAAACTCAGTTCAAAGTTATTCAAACTCATTTTGACTTGAAAACAAAAATACTCATTTGTATTCATTTGAAAATAGGGGTTGCTCAGAGTTACTTGATTCATAAATAAAAATGTTCAGGTTTACTTGCTTGTGCGTTGACTTATGTCGTTTTCGATTGGTTTCACTCAAGAATTCACTCATTCTGAAATCCAATAGAACAGGTCAAATCGCTTCCACTCAGTTCTGTTTTTTTGTGTTTGTGTGAAATTTCAAAAGTCAAATATCTGATTTTTTTTCAAAAATCCTCAAAATTTGAAATACCTATATTATTTGTTTTCTTGCAAACGAGACATGGCAGTAGAGTTACAAAATTATAAGCTAATGCTCGAAGAAAATGGCAATGTGCAACAGTTTGGTGGAGAAGTTGTTCTGCAAAACATTTTAAGTAAGTATATAATGCATTTATTAATTTGAAAAGAAAATAAGCTAACAAAATCTTTTTTCAGCTCATGAACTGTTTTCGGCACCTTTTGAAGAGGTCGCGGGTTTTTACAACCTTCAGGTGCAAAATACGCAAGAAAGTAACGAAGAAGCAGGAGAAGTTCGGAACGAAAACATTTCAGGTAAAATAATATGCTCATAGTACCCAGTAACCATACTAATATAACGTCTTTTATACAGAAGTTTTCAAGTGGTCCGATTCACAAACTGAACTCTTATTAGAGTTATACGAAGAGAACAGCAATTTGGTTGGACCAATGAAAAAACACCGAAACAAAAAATATATGTGGTCGTACATAGCAGAGGAATTATTGGAAAAAAGTGGAGTGAGGGTATCGGCAGATCAAGTTGAAGGGAGGTTCAAAACGGTCCTAAAAAAAACGAAGCTAGTTTTGAAAAACAATCAGTCGACGGGGGCGGTGCGGAAAGATATTCCCTTTCCTAATATAATGCAGAAAATTATAGGGAATGATGATTCCATATATCCAGAAGTGTTTATCGGCCCCAATCGAATGGTCAAGAAAAACTATTCGTGCATGAGCCTACCTTCAACTTCAAGACAAGCTTCGCCCCCACTCCCCCCACAAAACTCTCCATGTGATGTATCCGAGAATTGCTCTGCAAATGTCGAGATTCAAAATGAAGATGAAATTCCGGAACTTCTTCCGACCGAAAATCCTCCAGCAAAGAAGAAAAAAAAATGTTTTAATGAGAGAATGGTTCTGATGCTTCTTCAGGATAAAGAACGTCGTTCCCTACGCAAGGAAGAGAATAAAGCAAAACGGCACAGTGAGCGGATGGAACTGTTGTCAAAACACTTCCAATCTTCGAAATAATTGTTTCATGTTATGTTTATCGTTATTTTTTAGGTTTGTTTCTTTATTCGTAAGTGTTGTTCCTTTAAGTAGTTTTAGTCTTTGTTTAATTCCATTTATTTTAAATAATATGTAAGCTATTTTGTTGCTTTTGGTTAATTAAGTATTTTGTATTAATAAATGAATAAAACATATTTAAAAACTATCTGCAATTTGGTTTCTTTTATTCTCTCCCACTCGCTGCAAGCTGGAATCAGATTGCTGGGTAACAATTTCAGTCTCATCACTTGAATCCACTGGAGTGTCTGCACTTTGAACACTCCATTCGTCTCCCCCATCGATGCACATATTGTGCAGTACGCAGCAAGCAAGAATAAATTTACACATTCTTTCAACTGTGTGAAAGTCCAGCCGCATAAGTTGTCGGAACCTCGTTTTGAGAAAGGCAAAAGAATTTTCAATTGTTACTCTTGTTTGGCTTAACTTTTTATTGTATTTTCTTTGTCTTTCCGTCATGTTTCCGGTATCTTTGAATGGTGTCAAAAGATATTCCCTTAAAGGATAAGCCGCGTCTCCTAGAATATGATACTCGGATCCGCAAAGTTGTGGCAATTCCTTGCTTATGAATGAAAGTTGAAAAATTCGTGCATCATGAATTTTGCTGGAGGCACCAACAAAGACATCGGTATAGCGAGTATCTGCATCACAAATACCTTGGAAGGTAAGGGATAACAGATCGTGCCTGTTAACATACGTTGACCTGATTTTGTTTGCAGGTTTTCGTATGTATATGTAGCACCCATCTACGCATCCAAGTACCTTTGGATAACCTGCAATCTTAATAGGTGAAATTTAAATGTATTATCTTGATTAATAAGGTAAATAAAGGGTTTTCCAATAAGAAGTGTTATTTTGAATATCCCGCTATTTCGGTAGCTGTCACTTTTGAACTGTCATTTTTTGACATTTGACAAGTAGAAACTACGCCATTAATAAAAATGGAACGATACACGCTTCAACAACGCATTGAAATTATTAAAATTCACTATAAAAATGGTGAAAATTTGGCAGAGACGGTTCGTAAAACAAACATTTTTGGGTCGTCGTGAAGCACCTTGTCGGACCGCAATACAGAAATTAGTGGATCTTGTGATTTAACACCTTGCGACTTCTACCTTTGGGGCCACGTGAAAGATAAGGTCTACGCCAACAGCCAAGCGTCGATTCAAGACCTCAAAGATGGAATTCGTGAGCCTGTCGAGGACATAGGGCAGCCACTTTGCGATTTGGTTATGGAAAATTTCATGAAAAGGATATGGTCCTGTAAGCGTGGTTGTGGCGGCCATTTGGCTGATGTTGTGTTCCATTATTAACGGCATACCTTCCTTTTTATAATGAAATAAACATCCGATCATTTATCTCAAAAAATGCCATTTTTCTTTGAATATCAAAATAACACCTCTTATTGGAAAACCCTTTATTATATATCTTATCTACCTGTTCAAATTTAGAAGCAACTTGAAGCTTTTCTTCTTCGGTTTTTGGGAATTTTATGTAGTTGGGTGAACACTTGAAAAAAAATTCCAGCACATTAGATATTATCTTATGAACACTGGAAATCGCTACACCAAATAAATTGGACACTTCTCTATATGAATTTTTATTTCCAGCAAACCAGAGGAAAATGTACATTTGTGTTTTGGCGGATATTTCTTTTTTGCCTCCGCCACTCTCTTTCCTTTTAAAAAAAGCAGACTCCTCATACCGGGCAACTATACTTTCAGCTGTAGCTCTTTGGAGTCGAAATTGTTCACGGAACTGCAAAGAAATGATGCAAATAAATAGATTTTAAAATAAAATTTTAAGTTCGTATCTACCTCTTCGTCGGAGTAAAGCTCCACAACATCAAGAAAGTTGCGAACTCTTTTTTTATTGTTGGCCGTTCTCAGTAGAAATTGGGTTATGAACTCATCATCTGATGAAGACGATGATGAAGAAGATGATGATAATAAATCATTCCATTGCATAAATGTATCCATTTTTATTTTTTAATTAATTTCAATGTCAGATAACAATAATTTGTTGAATTAAAAACAAAAACAAAACTGATTGAGTATTATTTTTGACTTTTTATTATTCATGTATTAGTGCTTCTTGAGTGGATTCTGATTTGAAATCAAGAAGAGAATTTCTCTTCTAAGAAGCGTTCTGTCTGTCAGTTTCGTGCGAATAAAACGCTTTCAGAAGGCTTCGGAATGATTCCGGACGCTTCCGGAGAGCCAATCGAAAACGACATTAGTTTGTTCAAACTTGTTTTTTTTCAAATAAATACTCAGTATTCGTGAGCAAGCTTGATTCATTTTAATCTCTGTTGCCGAACTTCTCTTCGATGTGTGTATTCAAAGATTTTCGTTTTTTCTGTTGGAATGTATTGAGAAACGCTAATTTGTCTTTAGTTTCCTCGTTAATGTCGCGTTCATTGCGAAGCAGCTCAGCCACTGCGATAATTTTCTTTTCCTATGAAACAGTTTTCGTATTTTCATTGAATTAGGTGAATTACTTGGTACAAACCATTTGATCTCGATCATGCTCAGCTTCTCTTCTAGCTTTGCTTTCCATTTCAAGAAGACGCCTTGCATGAAACAATTTCATTTCCAAATCAGCCTTATTTTGCTTGCAGGGAGGCGTCTAGTTCCTTTTGTATGCGTTGGGCTTCTCGAGTTCCACTCAGACATTCCAAGCGAAATGCCTCTTGCAGTTTCAAAACTTTTAGAAATTCTGCAATCAATTGAGATCATGTTTTATGTTATTTAATAAAATAAAATTATATGCAATTCAAACCTTCTTCAGCATACGTCCATATTTATTTTTTTTATTCAAGAATAGGGCACAGATGAGTTAAAAGGGAGATGGGAAACCAAGCTGTCAAAATGACAATGTCTACAAGCTGCGGTCAAAGTTTACTGAAAGAGTATGTGTGTTTTTACCAATACTATCTCAGTAAACTTCGACATACCTACCACCTGATTTTTGTTGCTGTTTTTTCTCATTTATTCACATACACGAGTAACAGTAAAATAAAATTTGTGGTATCCGGAGGGTAAAACGTAAGTCAGTTTCCGATAGCAAAGTGAGATAGCAACATTTTTCGCACTAAAAATTACCTGATCCATGGCTGAACCACAGCTAACCCCCCAAAATCTGTGGGTAACTTCTGATCATGGTTCAACAGTGGGTTAAGACCTGAACCTCGATTGTACAACAGTCATTTTGAGTTGAACCGAGTTCAAACGTTGATCCGAGGATGAACCACGTTTGTACAACTGGCCCTAAGAAAAGGTGAGATTGTCGGACAATAAGCATCTGTATCAGCGTTAACAAGGATCAAAGTAGAAAACTTAAGGCAAACTTGAAGTCCGAAGAGCTGAATTCCATAAAGACCAACATTCTCAAGTCATCTAATCTTGGCCATCAACAATGAAGAGCTGCAGAAGGTCTCCTCGAAGAATTGCAGACATCTTT
This sequence comes from Sphaerophoria taeniata, assembly GCA_943590905.1. Lineage (NCBI taxonomy): Eukaryota > Metazoa > Arthropoda > Insecta > Diptera > Syrphidae > Sphaerophoria > Sphaerophoria taeniata. Next base: position 271,959,565 of record OX016540.1, read on the forward strand.
TCGTCATCGCAAGGGAAATATGGAAGAACAGTTGGTTCAACATCGAATCAATACCGGGGACGCCTTCCACTAGCCAAACAAAGTGAGGTTGAAGAACTGATAGCCACCATGAAAGAAGAGGATCTGATCGAAAACTCTAAAAGCCCTTGGGCATCTCCAGTGGTCCTGTCCTGGCAAAGAAGAAAGAAGAAAGAGATCAACAACATCATGGAACACAAAATGACAGATGCTAAAACAGTTTGGGGCAAGGTTTTTCTTCATGGAACACAACAAACGTGTACTTTTTGGATCTTTTTTTGTGCGGAACAGATTCTTTAAACAGACCTTATGACATCTTATATTTGAGGTGAGGTTTTACCTTGGGAAAAATTAAAGCGTTCGTTTCATCATCAACAGGTCAGTTACTTAAAAGTCCCAAAGGAACGCACCTTATATGTGAACTGACAAGTGAATTTTTCTGAGTTTCCCTTCTAATTACTAGATATACATACTCTGCTCAAAACATTCAATTTTCATTTCCACATCTCAGGAACCTTGTCGAAAATTTTCAATTTTCATTTTATTTGAATTCCTGAGAGATTTTACTATGGGGACAGAAGGAGAACTCGAATTACCAGCCCATAACATTTGGGGTTGGCTTATGGAAGTTATTATTCTATGTTTTTTCTTCGTTGGTTGTTATGTTTGTTCCGGCTCCTGTTATCACCGTTGTATAAGGCGTGACTATGACGATTAACGATCCATTAATGCAGATGACCTGTTTTACCTTCTTATTCTGATAACAGTAAACGAAGACGATGAAAATTGTTCTACAAATGTAGGTATGTATGTATGTATGTATTGTTTGCATGTATAAAAGGCGATATGGTTTTGACACGACATAAATGTCAATGAAATTTAAAACCTTTTACAGGTCATTTAAAGAGCAATTAGAATTTGAACTGTCGAAATAAAAATAAAACCAATTTTAAAAGCAAAAAGTGTTATGAAAACCCACCGAAGAGCAACAATTAATAGCAACAAGTAACATTTACCAGCATGCGGAAATTTGTTTTTTCTATAATCTGAAGTCAAAGAGATCGGTGAAGAAAGAAAAATTTGGCATCTGCAGAAATAAGTATTTTAATGCGAGCAGTTTTATTTTAAGTGTCCCACTTGACAATAAATAAATGTGTCTCGTTGTGTTAAATGAAGTTTAGCTTTTAAATTATTTTTCTGAAAACATTGGCGCAAAATTACAGTCCCTTAATGAACAATTTTAAGAGAATTTAGTGTGCTACAACTAGCTTAAGATGACGTTTGAGTCATGACATGACTGAAACGCCATTTTCAGCTTGTATCACGCTTAAGTTGTTCCTTAGCGGACTATAATTTTGCGCCATTGCTTTTTTTAAAGTGTTATAGCTAGAAAAGAGCAAAAAATTTGTTGTGATCAAACTCAAACGCTTTAGGTTGAATGCGAACAGGCTTCAGTGCGGGAACTTCAATTTCGTCAGCACATGAAGGAGAAAAAAAGGCAATATACACAGACGACGTCTTCTAGGTAGAAAAGGAAGCAAACTCATATACCTACATACATGCAATGCAATAAAAAAGACCCAAAAAAATATGTGTCAAGCAGGCACGTAGCCACAGGGGGGGCTAGAGGGGCTCAAGCCCCTCCCGAAATGATTTTTAAAAAAAATATTTGAACAAAAGTTTGTATATTCTCTTATTAGTTCCTCAATACTTATGTAACCACATCGTAACCAGTTCAAAAAATGCAACCTATATAAGCCCAGATATCCAAAACGAAATCTTGGATATATGCTCTGATATTGTCGGTGCGGGGAAATAACTCCACGGGAACTAACTCCACTGAGGGATTTACTTCCCACCAAATGAGAACTTACTCCACTTTTGTAAAGTGTGGTTAGTTCCCATGCACAGTGGGAATTAAATTCCTCAAATAATTAGTGGATCTAGTTCCCTTCGAATTTGAAATAATTTGTCAAATTTAGTGGGCAATTTTGATTGTGAAATTAAAATAAATGCTTTTTAGAAACGAAGTCATTCCGAAATTCAATTTTTAAGATTGAAAATAATTTTAAAAAATCGCATGCACAAAAATATTGAGAAACTCAGTCATTCGGAAACCCATTTTTAAGAATCTGACCCCCTATATGGTGGTTCATTAGTCCAGAAATCAAATTCGGGGTTTCTGACCTTTGCTATTAATTTTAAACATTTTCTAAAACGGTATATAACAATTGAAATATACCGCATGCTGTAAGTTTATGTGACACAAAGAAAACTTTTTCCAATGCAAACGTTCTTCTGAAATTTGGTGTTCGTTGAGAGTAGGGCATTCTACAAGCACACTGTACTTGAACCCAGTTTCATCTTATTGCATCTTTTTGTCCCCTTAAATAACTGAGCTATTTCAATAACATTAAAAGTTCCATCAGAAAGACATTTTTTTATTGACTCTATCAACTCTACAATCCCTCTCAAATGATTAAAAAAATTGTATTACTAAGGATTTGGATCTTGAACCAAAAATTGCAAGCGAGCGAAGCGAGCGGAAAAATTTTTGCCCAAAAGAGAATCAATTTGGGGTGTGAAAATAAAAAAATTCGCGCGAATTTTTTTATTTTCACACCCCAAATTGTTTCTCTTTTGGGCAAAATTTTTTCCGCTCGCTTCACTCCCAATCAAACCAAATTGATTTTGAGTGTTATAGATAGTCATCATCCACCAAGGTGAAAAAAGATGCTCAAAATGAATCATTGCAGTGCAGCACCAGCAATCCAGACACTAGCATGCTTTTCCAAATTAAAGGAAACGGCAACAGCTTTGAAAATGAATTGCTCTATCCATTTTGTCGACTCGACAAATAGGTAGTAAATGAAAATGATCTTATTTATTTATAGGACATTTTGGGGTTGTTGTTATGTATGCATATACGAATAACCCACCATAATGGGTCATTAGCCCCGAAACCCATTTTCTTCTGACTTCCGGACCAGTTTCCCTGCGCCATGTATAAATGTGTGTACTTAGTTCCCATTAGAAAGTGAACGAAGTTCTCACCGTACATGGGAACTAACTACACTTTACAAAAGTGGAGTAAGTTCTCACTTGGTGGGAAGTAAATCCCTCAGTGGAGTTAGTACCCGTGGAGTTATTTCCCCGCACCGATATTGTCACCAGAAAAATATCTAACCGGCTTATAAGATCGAGTTGTTTTAGCATTCTGGCTGATGAAACAATGGATGTTTCTGGCACTGAGCAACTTTCAATATGTGTCCGATATGTTGACTGCTGTACAGAGCCCACGAAAAGTATGCTTCGGGAAAATTTTGTAGGTTTTATTCCGACACCGACGTCTTGGACAAAACGTCACGATAGACGCATATAATTTCGAGGTAGTTAGGGACTTTGTATACCTTGGCTCCGCTATCAATACGGACAACGACATCAGCGCCGAGATCAGACGAAGAATAACTCTTGCTAATCGCTGTTCCCTCTCCCGAAAAACTAAGGTGACGCTCTATAAGACCTTCATCATCCCCGTCCTGCTATATGGTGCATGGACCTTGTCAAAAACGGATGAGAACGCACTTGGCCGTTTTGAGAGAAAGATTCTACGTAAGATCTATGGTCCTGTCTGCATAAACGGTGAATGGAGGAGAAGATTTAACGACGAACTGTACGGGCTGTACAGCGACACTGACTTAGCTAAAAGGAGAAGGTCCAAAGACTCAGATGGCTCGGTCACGTGGAGAGGATGGACACCAATACTCCGGCCCGTAAAGTCTTCGAATCCACCCCAGAGGGAAGACGCAGTAGAGGAAGACCAAGGCTCAGGTGGCGCGCGCAAGTTGAACACGACCTCAACCAACTCGGCGTGCGAAACTGTAGGCAGCGAGCTAGGGACCGAGCTGGCTGGAGAGGTTTGTTGGTTGAGGCCCAAGTCCACCCCGGACTGTAGCGCCACCTTAAGTAAGTAAGTAAAGTAAGTAAGGATCCCTCTTCCGATGTTCTGAAACTGCTAGATATATGTGACAAGACCTACTTCAGGAGCATAAGCTACTTGCTTACAATTTTGGCCACACTACCAGTTACAACAGCTATCGTTGAAAGAACCTTTTCAACGATGAAAAGGATCAAAACAGTATTACGAAGCGTTATGGGCCCTCCAAGACTAAGCGCACTTGCAATGCTGTCTGTTCACTCAGGTATTGATGTGGATCCAGATGAAGTGATCGACATTATGTCTAAAAAAAAGACAAGGCGTTTATTGCTGTAAAAATCCAAACTATTTATAATTAAAAAAAAAAAAAATACATACAAAAATAAAACATTTACATTATATAGTTTTTTTTTTTTTTTAATTTTTGTATAAAGAATTACTTCTTCGAAATTGAACAAGTTACACGAGTTCAATAAATGGCAGATTTTAATGTTGGCATTATTTTGGCAACATTTAATGACAAAGACAAAAAATTTATATTTACATGACTGCCATAAACGATCCATTATAACGGATTTTTTTAAAATACCAAGAAAAAATATAATATTATTAAAGAAACTCAAGACAAGAAAATATGAAATCAAGGTCGAAAAACATTGCTCTCTTGGGAGCTTTTTTGATTTTGGAAGATCAGGAGGAAGAAGAGCACAAACGGTCCCTTGTAAGGCGACGGAAACCAAGAACTTATTGGGTTCGATCACTTTTCTTGGAAGGAGGTGGTTTTTTTTAAACACTGCGTGGACAGCTCCGCAACAATGACCCCGAGTTGTTCAAAAATTTTGTGAGGATGTCAGCTGATGATTTCGATTTCCTGACTGAAAAAATATCCCCCATTGTCAGGAAACAAAACACAAATATGCGAGAACCCATACCGCTCCTCTGCTTGCGTCCATTTCTTTTCAACTTTTCGGTTTCGAACCGACTTGTTTTCCATTGCCTGCATGTTTCTAAATTTTTAAATATCTAATTTAATAATTTAAAGTAGGTACTTTACAATTTTATTTTTGCTAGGCCGATATTTACACAACTTTGCTCTTTTTTATAAATGACGTTTGGCTTGACATTTAAAATGGCAACTTGCCAAGAAAGAATGAGCATGTTCAATGTTCATTTTTTTTCAAGAATGGCAAAATTTGGAAAATGGCGTCAGCACAGAGTTTACACATAGCCATATTAATGGCAATATTTTCTGCCAATTTTTCTCTGCCATTTTTTATGGCAAAAATATTGCCAGTATTTAGAGCGTTTACACGATTTAAAGAAAAATGGCTAGAATTTGACAGAAATAATGGCATTTTGCCATTCGTGTAAATCCGGCAATAGGATTTATTTCTTTTTGTGTTTGTCCAGTTGAAGAAATATAAAAAGATGAACCTTTATGAGAAGATTATTTATGTATCCTCTTGCTCTAAGCAATGTGCAAAACTGGAAATAATTTTTGAAGAGGCAGGACGCAGGATAACTATTTTATATGAAATGGAAATTCTTTTATTGGGTGATGTGATGATTGCGTTTGTAACAGGCAGATGCTTTTCATCTTTTAGAAAGATGAACAGTTTATTAAAAAGAGTCATGAACCTATTATTGAAATTTTTGACCTTACGCAATAAAACGACGCAAGTAGAGGGTGTCTCAGTAAGAGTGCTCTTTTTAAAATTGGAATATATTTTTTCATGCAAGGGCAACTCTGAAATTTGACGGCTGTCACCTCTGTTTATTCTGATTATTAAAAATGGAGTGCTTTTCGAAAGAACAACGCGTTATAATTGTGAATACTCTCGCAAACTTTGCAAAATTTGCTGCCGAGAAATTAAAAAAAACGGGATCAATTACGGATAGTAAGAATTCTTTGCGTCAACGTACCGGTCGGTGTCTTGAAAACGTTGCTGCTGTAAACGAGAGTATTGCCGAAAACCAGAAAACAAATGGCATTCGTTACAGGAATACCATAACGGACTTCTTGTGGCCTCAACTGCACGGCATGAATCTGGACAACATTTAGTTTCAGCAAGACAGCGCAACCTTCCACACCACGCACGAAACAATCGACTTATTGCAGCAACGATTTCCAGAACACATTTTCTCACGAAATTCTGATGTCAACTGGCCACCAATATCGTGCGATTTAACACCGTGCGATTTTTTTCTTTGGAGTTTTGTGAAATCTCGGGTTTATACAAATAAACCGGAAACGATTCCTGAGCTCAAATCGGAAATCCAAAGTGTCATCGGTGAGATACACCCACAACTCAATGCTAAAGTTATGGACAATTCCATGGAGCCGGGGGGGTCATTTGCAGATAATTTTATTTAATCAGAATATATCTTCTTTAGAGGCCAGTTACAGCTTTAATTGGTTTTCATCATTGAAACATATCATTGGCATTTTTCTGATAGATTGTTATAGCAATCATTGAAAATTTCTGTCAGGAATATTTTTCCTGACGTAATTCTATCATTGGAACTGTGAGAAGTTGAACATCAGCGTTGCCAGACGTCCCGCTTTTGGCGGGACGTCCCGATTTTTAAATCAAAAATTCAGTGTCCCGCGCGGGACAGGCTCAGTACCGCTTTTTTTTACATTTTTAAACCTGGAAAATGAAGCTAGTTTTGACATGATTGAAACGCTGTATCTTTAGTAAAATTGAAGAGCGATACTTCGGTAGATACTTGATAACTTGTATGAAGAATTGAACTTGTTCAAATTATCTTTGGACGTACAAGTGAGAAACTGCAAAGACACCACTGCTACTACCGCACAGAAATGGCACCAGCTTTTTCAACAGTATCCAAAAAAAGATACCAGGCATAATGTTTAGACTATTGTCTTTCATATTAAGTATCCCAACATCGAACTGCTTTCCTAAAAGAGTTTTTTCCCAGATGAATTTAAAATGAATTTCCGGAAATGGACCCGCCACGTCTACTGCAATCCTTTCAAAGGGTGATCCGACATTATACTGCTGCATTTGGCTGTGATTCTTTTTGTTCGGGCCTTTGGTGGCAGCACAGGTATCACATTTTCGGCACCACTTCTCGACATCTTCCCTTGCATGTAGCCAATAGAATCGTTGTCGAACCTTTTCTAGCGTCTTGTTTACTCCTAGATGGCCTCCCGAAACTCCATCAAGCATCTCTCGCAGAACGTCCATAATCTTCGATCTCGGTAAGACTAGCTGCATTACATAGGACTTTCCATCTGCTGATTCCCACTTACGTCGAAGGACACCTTCTTGAACATGCAACGAGTCCCACTGCACCCAATAGGCCTTCAGAGCCGGGCTTCTGTCGGAGATATCAGCCCATTCTGGTTTTTCCTGGTGTTCCTTGCATGCGAGGATGAGTTCAATATCTGGGTCCTCTTGTTGGGCCTTCCTCAACTCCTCGTTGCTCCAGCCATAAATGGGATCGGTTCTGCATCGTTGCACAGTAAGCAATTCTTTTTCTTCTTGGCGTCTGCAATGCTTACAGTCTTGCTTACATGGTCTCCGAGACAGTGCATCAGCATTTGAGTGAAGTTTCCCCTTCCGACGTTGAATTGCATAATCGTACGTCTGCAGCCTCTCAATCCATCTCGCCACTTGACCCTCTGGATTCTTGAAATTCAAAAGCCAGTTTAGTGCTCCATGGTCGGTTCGGAGAAGAAACTTCTGTCCATAGAGATACTATGGCTCCAGCCATAAATGGGATCGGTTCTGCATCGTTGAACAGTAAGCACTTCTTTTTCTTCTTGGCGTCTGCAATGCTTACAGTCTTGCTTACATGGTCTCCGAGACAGTGCATCAGCATTTGAGTGAAGTTTCCCCTTCCGATGTTGAATTGCATAATCGTACGTCTGCAGCCTCTCAATCCATCTCGCCACTTGACCCTCTGGATTCTTGAAATTCAAAAGCCAGTTTAGTGCTCCATGGTCGGTTCGGAGAAGAAACTTCTGTCCATAGAGATACTTATGGAAGTGCTTTGTTGCCAAAATCAGTGCAAGAAGTTCTCTTCTGGTCACACAATAGTTTCTTTCTGACTTTGAGAGTACCTTGCTGTAATAGGCAATTACCTTTTCTTCACCATTATGTACTTGTGATAGTACGGCACCAATCCCGACATTGCTGGCATCAGCGTCAATGATGAACGGTTTTCCGGGAGTCGGATAGGTCAGCACAGGTGTATTACACAAGCGTTGCTTGAGCTCTTGAAAGCTGCGCTCGCACTCACCTGACCATTTAAACTGCTTTCCCTTTTCCGTTAGCTGATGTAGACTCTTGGCGATCTCAGCAAAATTCTTGACAAAGCGCCTATAATAGGTGGCTAGACCCAGAAAGCTTCGGAGTTGATGTTTGTCCTGTGGTGTTGGCCAATTCTTCACGGTGTCAATCTTATCAGGATCTGTCTTTACTCCTTGGGATGAAATGATATGTCCCAGGTATTTCACTTTGGTTTTGAAGAGTGAACACTTTTCTGGATTGATTTTGAGGTGGGCTTCTCGAAGTCTTTGAAACACTGCTCTCAGATTTGTACAATATTCATCAAATGTTTTCCCGTATACGATAACGTCATCCAGATACACCAGACAAGACTTCCATGTGAGTCCTTGCAGGACGCATTCCATAAGGCGCTCAAAAGTCGCTGGAGCATTGCACAGTCCAAAAGGCATCACTTTAAACTGCCACAAACCGTTTCCTGTCGAGAACGCTGTCTTCTTTTTGTCTTCAGGATGGATTTCTTCTTGCCAGTATCCACTTTTCAGGTCCAAAGTTGAGAACCATTGTGCTCCTTCCACTGCGTCCAGAGTATCGCTGATCCTAGGCAGAGGGTAGCTATCCTTCTTGGTCACATCGTTCAATCTTCGATAGTCCACGCAAAAGCGGGTTGATCCGTCTTTCTTCTTTACCAGGACCACTGGAGACGCCCAAGGGCTTTTAGAGTTTTCGATCAGACCTTCTTCTTTCATGGTGGTTATCAGTTCTTCAACCTCACCTTGTTTGGCTAGTGGAAGGCGTCTTGCAGGTTGACGGATCGGCTTTGCATCCCCGGTGTTGATTCGATGTTGAACCAGTTGTGTTCTGCCATATTTCCTTTGCGATGACGAAAAGATGTCTGCAAATTCTTCGAGGAGACTTTCTGCAGTTCTTCGTTGTGGGTGGCCAAGATTAGATGACTTGAGAATGTTCGTCTTTATGGAGTTCACCTCTTCCGACTTCAAGGTATGCCTTGGCTCTTCTTCGTTGATTCTTGTTATCGCTGATACAGATTCGCATTGTCCGACAATCTCACCTTTTCTAAGCTTAACTTCGTACGGCTTGATGTTCAGTATTCGTACGGGAACCATGTTCTTTACAGGTCTAACAAGAGTCTTCCCAATGGTGACGTTTTGGGAGAACTTTACAGATGCTGGTTCGACCATGAGGTATTGATGGCTTCCAGGCTTACCCTTCAATTTCGTCCAAACGAATACTTCTGAAGAAGCAGGCAAAGTGAGATCTTCTTTGATGACGGTTTTCACAGATAACGAGGTCTCATATGAGTGGATCCCATAGATCATCGGAATCTCGATGTTTCGATATTTCGGGACTGGGTTCCCGATGTCCAATATCACTCCGTGATTTTTCATGAAATCGACGCCGACAATGCACTCTTCGCATATATCTGCTACCAGACACAGGTGAGAGAATTCCAGCTCTGCCATCCGGATCTTAAGACGTACCTCACCATAGACTTTTGCGGCTTCTCCAGTTGCAGTCCTTAGACGATAGCTATTGGTGTTGTGGAGCCATGTCTTCTTAACGAGGTCCAGCCGTACAATGGACGCCGCCGTGGCACCGGTGTCGATGGTAGCCACACATTTGTTGCCGTTTATACTTGCTTCCACGGTCAGGCTCTTGTTGTCACGTTTCGTTTGGGAAGCCTGGATGGTGTTTCTGGGGCCATCGATACCAGAAACCAGCTTCTGCCCCTCGAAGTTGGTTCTTATTCGTTTCCCGGGTGGGAAAGCAACGTTGTTGGTGTTACTTTGACTTGTTGAGTAAGTTCTGTTTCCACAGTGTTGGCATGAGATTCCTCTTCGAGGTAATCTGCACTGGCGTTGTAGATGCCCAGTCTTGTTGCAGTTCCAGCATCGTGCGGGGCCGTCAGGCTGACTTCTTTCCAGAGTAGCCTTCTGACAAGAGCATTCTTGGACTCCCAATTCTCTCACGCGATGCACGTTTTGGGAAGCTTGTTCTGCGGCTTCCATTTTCAGAGCGAAAGCCAATGCTTCTGGTAGTGTTTGCTTTCCGTCAGTGCAAATAGCCCTTTGGAGATTTATATCGCTCACAGCTCTGTTGGATATGCCAGGTGAACCAATCGCTCGATATCTGCCTGAAGCTGCTGCAGAGTTTCACCTCTTTTCTGTGCTCTATTGTTAAGCTGAACTCGGAAGACTTCTGTCATGTGGCTATCCCCAAACCGCTGTTCAATGGCGTTTACCAGAACTTTGAAGTCACCATTCTTCTCTGCTGGGATGGTTTGTAGCAGTTCAGCAGCTGCTCCCCTTAAGGCAAGCGTAAGAGCAATGTATTTTTCGTCATCGTCCCAGCCGTGATTTAACGCTGCTGCTTCAAACTGTTTCTTGTAGATTGATCACGGTATCTGACCATCAAAGCTTGGAGGATTCACTTCTCTCTTCCTTGAGCACTCACCAGAAGGTTCTCGAGCTTTCATCTTTCGCACTTTTTCCAGTTCCTTTGTGATGGTATCGATTTGTTCGTCGATTTTATCGATACGTGCATTTTGTTTTCCGACGCACTCGTCGAGAGTATTGATTTTCTCTTCGAAGTCCGCAAACCTGCCTTCTAGAAGATTTTTCTGTTCGTCAAACCGCTCTAGAACATTCTTGTTTTGAGTTTCTAATTGCTACCGAACATCATTTCTTTGAGTTTCCAGTTGCTTGAGAACATTATCTTGCTCCTTCTTTTGCTCGTTTCTTTGAGTTTCTAGTTGCTTGAGAACGTTATCTTGCTTCTTTTGATTCTCTTAAAATTTGGCTAAAAGAAGAGACATCATGTCAGATATGGCAGTTGTATTTACCTCTTGCACTTTTGCTTCTACTTCGAAAGCAAACGTATCTGGGTCTTCATTTTGTTCTTCCAGATATTCCTGTAGCCGTTTAACGAGTTCGTTTTTAACTCCTGCCCCACTTAAGCCACGTTTGCTTAGTTCGGCCTTTAGCTCAAAGACAGTTAAGTCTTTCAAAACTTTACTCATTTTTTTTTTTTTTGAACTTCACTATTTCACACAAAATAATGTTATCACTGTTCACTGTTTTATTCTCAATAAGTTTTAATCCCTTATTCTGACTTGGTCCGACAATTCAAACTTATTCACTTTTTTTAAATAAAACACAAATTCACTTTATTCAAATCACTCTCAAACTTATTTATTCAACCCTTTCAATTATAACTTTGCAAACACAGTATCTTTACTTTATCGCAGTTCACAATCAATTATCCCGCTTCGCCGCCAAACGGCTTTTTATATAACAAAAATGATGGGTTCTAGAAACTACTATGGTTCTTGAAGAAGCTGAATGTTCCAGTAGTTCTCCACTTACAAATAAAAATACTGGGATTACTTTTTGTAGGGGCTAACGTTCTTAATGCTAAACAAAAAGTTTCTCTTAATCACTAGGTATTGCCCCTCACAAGTGTTTACTACTACAATTAAACGATATTAGAGTTATAGAGATAAGGAGTAAGTAAAGAGAGTAAGAGTAGTATGTACATTAAATATAAAAAAAAGAGATACGGAGTAAGTAAAGAGAGTAAGAAAAGTGTATAGTGTATACACATTACAATACATACACTCTTTATCTCTATCACACTAATATCGTTTTATAGTGAAATAAGTATGTGTAGGACAGTTAAAATGAGGGGCAACATCTAGTGTTTAAAAGGAGAACATTTCGTTAATCATCAAGAAAATTCAGCTCCTCCAAGAACCAATAGTAGTTTCTCAAACCTTTTTCAGTTTTATAAATACCCCATTTGGCAGCGAAGCGGGGATAGTTAATTGTGAACTGCGATAAAGTAAGGACACTGTGTTTGCAAAGTTATAATAATTATTGAAAGTGTTGAATAAATAAGTTTGTGAGTGATTTGAATAAAGTGAATTTGTGTTTTATTTGAAAAGTGAAAAAGTTTTAATTGTCGGACCAAGCCGAATATTATAATATTTTAAAACTCGCCATCTATTTGCTTAAATGCAAAAAGCATTTTTAACAAATATCACAGAAAATCGCATCACAGTATCCTGTTTTCCTATATGCGGCGTTACAAGAGCTTAAAATTCGTTCCAAATATCTTCTTGCAATCTGGTAAAGTTGGTAAAACTTACAGGATTTTCTGCGCTAAAATTAAAATTAGCAGAGATTCTTCAAAATGATAACATGATACTCGTATTACTAACATGAGCTCCGAAAACAGGGGTGGAATCTTGTAAGGTGATTTGTGACTATCACATTGTTGACTATCAAATGTGATGACATTTTATTTTCCTTCTATGTAAGGTGATCACCAAAAATTATTTGAAGCTTGGCACCACTTTCCACAAAAAACGTTTCACGTTTTAATTTTGACATACAAATCTTTGGTATGTATATGGCAAACAAGCAATCGATCGTAGCGCCAACTAGTTACAAGCTGAGATAGCTATTTTTTTTGTACATAAGTTTGTATTGAGAAGAAAAAAACACGATTCTCGATAGTACTAAAGGTATTTCATATATAAAGTTAGAATGAAATTTATTTGTTGACTCCAATTTATTCATTGATTGGATATAGACTTACTTAAAGCACTGCGTTTTTCATTGTGCCCATTGAATAAGAAGTACAGGAAGGGGTCTTATGAAAAAGAAGTGAAGCATTTTTCTAAGTAGTGTGAGTTTCACAAACACAAACGCATTACAACAGGGTTGGTCTGCAGTTTAATGGTTAATCTCAGGGGCGCCAAGCGAAATATGATTGAATCAAGATTATATCGATTGTGCATCAATTTTATTTTTCAATTTCAATTCTTTTTTGGACCACATGGTGTTTTAACGTTCAAGGTGTACATGCACGATTATTATTATTATTTTTTTTTCGTTACATTTTCTTCATTTTTCATCCTTAATTTATCATATTTATTGTCCTTTTTCGAGTCGTATTCGAAAGCGCATTCTATGAACAAACTGATCAAGTGTTAAAAAGCACAAGAAATTGTGTAGCGCCTTACGATCATCAACAAAAATAAATGCGCCCCTGAACTCGAGTTTTTGTTTTTTTGACAGATGAAAATACAAAACAACATTTGACCAATTACAGCTCAGCAAAATGACAGCACATGCCCAGTTTGACAGATGAGTGCCCCGTATTTTGACAGATGAATGCCCCCTATTTAACACCATCAGAAATTTTTGTTGCTTCACTCACGTACACTGGCGTGTAGCTTACACCGCTTCCTGTACTTCTTATTCAATGGAGTAGCCACAGTCGGCTCCATGGAGCTGCGCTTTTGCGCTGACTATAGTTGACTATAATATAATCAACTATGGTTGACTATTTGTCGTTTTTGCACGCCAATAGTTACGAATCGTAACCACAATTGTCGTTTTTGCGGTCAGTGTTGATGTGTCAAATCGTAACTATTTCTGACCATTTCCAATTCATCTCAGGAGGTGAGTTGAAAGTGGTTGTTGTGTCAAAGTGTTTTTTTTTTATAATGGCGTTTATTGTCAATCTGAATTCTGAAATCTAAAAAAAAACATTCTGGATGTGCATTTTTTATAACCGCGTAGTCGTCCGTATCCGTACCGCCGAACATTTAATTACAATTAAAAGATTTCTGTTCGTCTTCAATTATTTCATTACAAAATAAAGAAAATAAGGTTCCCCTTCCTCTTACAAATTTTAAATTATCGGAAAAAAAAACTTTATTTCGCCGGAGATTTTGCAAAAGGAATTTCATTAGAAAAACGAAAACAAATCATGAGGAAATTTCTCTCGTGCACTTTTTTTTTGGTTTCAAAGTGTGTAGTGTACTGTGTGCTCGTAAAAACATTCTGGTTTTAAAATCAGAAGGGAATCCTCTTCGCCAAAATCTATCAATATGCCCACACCAAATTAGAAGACGAGAAAAATGTAGAAAAACATCTGCGAACGTTGTATGAACTGAGTTCGGAATGGATCGCAAATCTTCAATACGCTTATCAGGTAAGTCTTTTGAAGTAAGAACATAAACCGCATAATTTACAATTGCTTGAAATTCAATCAGGACAATGAATACCTCTACTTGGTTATGGAGTATTTCCCTGGAGGAGATTTGCTTAGTTTGATGAGTTGCAATGTACATTCTATCGATTCTATCTGCCCGACCTGACTCTTGCCATTCATGCTCTCCATTGCATGGGCTATGTCCATCGCGTAATCAATCCGGAAAACATTCTAATCGACCGCCATCAAACTGGAAGATTTTTGAATTCCCGCTGCCTTGAATCGTGACGGGCATGTGTACAGTTCCTCGCCGGTTGGAACTCCTGATTACATTGCTCCAGAACTGCTTGAGACGATTTCCTATTGCAAACAAGTTGACCAAATCCCAGCATAGCGTAAGTTCTTTCAAACCTCGAGTTTTAAACAAAACATTGATGCTAAAAACTACTTACAGGTCAGCTGTGACTTCTGGTCCATGGGTATTATAGGCTATGAACTCATCTGCGAAGTCACACCATTCCACGAGGACAATGCCACAGTCACTGCGAGGAGAGTCACACCAAGGAAATGATTGCCTTTCCAAGTGACTTAAAGCCAGCGCCAATTTCAAGAATCTCAATCTCTCCCTGGTCACAACTCACAAACTCTTCCAATCGAATTGACTATACTGCGATCCGCAAACATCCCTATTTCGAGGAGCGAAGAGCGTCGTCGGTGATATACTCGAGAAGCAGAACGAAAAATTGGAGGATAAGTTGGCCGCTGCCCGTGAGCAGATGATTGTCGAACGTCTGTCGTCACTAACGGCAAACTTAAACCTGTGGAAGGTGGAGAAGCAACCGGAGCACAAAATGTGGGAAAAGACCAAGCAGGAGAGGATGAAGGAGAAATCTGAGGTAAGGTTTTTCATCTCCAAATAGAATTAATATAACGTTTATTGTATTCTTTAGGTCGTCGAACAAATTTCACTTGCTCATCGTTTAAGAACAAGAAACTCCTTCGTGAACTCAACGAAGAGCGGGAAAAATCCTCAAACGCCATCGATGCGGCTTCAGCTATCCTTGATTTCGAAAACCTCGGAGACAACTACGAACGACTTAAGTATGCATGCAACATCACCGACAACCAGCTGACCGAAGTCGAGGCAATGCTGGAAATCGAACAGAAGCGCAGTCAATCGTCGAAGGAGAAAATCGATGCGCTGTATAAGAGTGTCCGGGAGAAGGACGAAGCCATCAGTAAGCTGAGGAAGATAATCAACGAGAAACATGCGAACAAACTCGTCGCCGAAGGACGGCGAATCCGAGACACAAGAAAAAGTCGAAGTCCATCATGACACTAAAAGTTAACAGCAGTTGCCCGTAGCTTAGTGGTAAGGTGCGTTGGCTGCTAAGCAGAACGTCGTAGGTTGGAGTCCTACTCGCGCGGTTTTTATTTCATCATACACGGGCACTGCCTCTTGCGAAGAACTGACAAATCTTCCAAGAGTATTAATCTGTCATGAAAAAGTGCTTCTCAACTCTGCCGTTCGGAATCGGCGTTAAATTGTAGGTCCCCTCAATCTTCACACGAGTTATAAACACTCAACTGTACCTCAAGCAGGAAATAAGAGGAAATAATAATAATAATAAAATAATAAAGATAATAATAACAAAACAAGATAACAATAAAAATAGAACATAACAGATATTTTATGACCAACCAAATAACAAAATAAGATAAAGATACAAAAAGTAATTAACCAACACAAACATAGAAGATACAAAAAGTAATTAACCAACACAAACATAAAGGAAACAAAACGATATAAATAG
This sequence comes from Sphaerophoria taeniata, assembly GCA_943590905.1. Taxonomy (NCBI): domain Eukaryota; kingdom Metazoa; phylum Arthropoda; class Insecta; order Diptera; family Syrphidae; genus Sphaerophoria; species Sphaerophoria taeniata. The sequence continues at coordinate 271,975,614 of OX016540.1, forward strand.
ATGCAACACGGAAGGAGTTTCCAGTAGTTACAGAGTAGTACGTAAGAACTATGCATGTAAAACTATTTAAATATTCCATCTTGTTGAATAGAAAATAAAGTTAATATTTAAAAATATATTTTTTTGAATTAACCTTTTTTATTTTTCCGACGGATAAATATAATTGGGGGCTCAACCGGGATAGATCATTATTAACGTAAAAAGTGAAAGTGAATAAAATAGTAAAATTTACATAAGTACTTGTAAATACAAATAAAAAAAAAACTTTCAAAGTGAAATTGAAGCTATCAGCCAAATTTGTTTATAAATAGGAGAAAAACAAAGTATCCTGAAAGTGTAATCAATTGTGAACTAAAAGGAAGAAACCAGCAAAGTGATTCCCGTTCGCTCTATAAAGCCAGTATCCAGCAACAGATTGGAGAACAGCATTCTAAGAAGCAGAGAAAATTATTGGTAAATTATCGTAAGAAATTATTTTTAAGAAGTGAAACAAAAATTGTTAAAATGTCAACAACTATAGATATAAAACAAATAATCGAATTAGCTATTGAACAGGCTACTACTCAAATGCAGAATCAAATAGATGAATTAACAAACAAATTAGAAAGTTTAACAGTTCCAAATAATGTAATAGACCATAAAAAACAAACGATAGATCCACAAATACTAGACAATGAAAGTCTTGACATTATTAAAAGTTTACCAACTTTCGAAGGTAGCAATGAGGGATATGTGAGTTGGCGAGAAGCTTGTCAAAATAGTATGAGTCTCTACACTCCTGGTAGTAGACGATATTTTGCTGCTTTAAGCATAATGAGAAACAAAATAGTTGGTCATGCGAATTCAGTTCTTACCAGTCATGGTACGGTACTTAACCTTGAGGCAATTTTAAGTAGATTAGACTTCGCCTACGCGGATAAAAGACCAATACACGTTTTAAATCATGAATTAAGTATGATAACACAGGGCAGAAAAACGTTAATAGAATTTTATAATGAGGTTACGGAAAAATTGACATTAATAATAAATAAAGTTATAATGACATATGGTACTTATAGTGAAACCACTGAGAAATTCAATGAATCATATAGAAAAAATGCATTAATAGCATTTATAAATGGTCTTCATCAGCCAATGTCTGATACGGTATTTAGTATGAAACCTGAAGATTTGCCCAATGCACTAGCCCAGGCTCAAGAGTTAGAAAGCAACAAAACAAGAAGTAAATTTCTGAATCAATACAATCAAAGAGATAATATAAGAAACGAAACATACGGTAATACATTAAGATACCAACAAAAACCCCAAAATAGTTATCAACAAACAAATAGGGCTAGCCACCAAAGTCCAGAACCAATGGAATTAGGATCTTCAGCTTATAGAAAAGTAACTCCACAGGAAATGCAAAGGTTTAGACAGGTACATAATGATAATGATAAGAATAATCCATTTAGGAATACTTATAATCAATTTAATCAAAATAGGAATTTTAATAGAAATTTCAGTTAGAATAATAATCAAAATGATAATATTAAAAGAGAAAGAGAACAAAGTGTTCAATTAAGCTCCCAACCACCAAACAAAGTAAGAATAAACAACATTCAAGAGAATCATTTTTTAGACGGAACGTGGGATTACCCCACATATACAGAAGAATAAATAACAAATGGTTAAAAATATTAATAGATACTGGAGCAACATCTTGTTACACGTCTCCAAAAATATTTAGTGATAAGAAAACGTTGGACATTAATAAAAGTGTAAAAACCGTGAATGGGTTTACAATTATTAAATATTATTATGAAATATATATTTTTGATAGAGTGGTTCGATTTTACGAAACTGAGAACCTAGAAGCAGATTGCTTGATAGGTTACAATCTTTTGCGAAATGCAAATATAAATTTAAATTTAGAAAGAAATTTATTGATATACAATAATAAAGCAGAAAGGATGTTCATGGATGGCGAACCATTGCCATGGGAAAGTAATATAACACAAACAGGAAATAAAATTAAAGTTACCTTAGAGTCATCAAGTACGACTGACTCACGTTCTATTTACAGTCTCGAACCACGCCTTAATAACCAAGTAATCGAAAAAGTACCATCAGATCAAAACGTTGATATTCTGAATAAACAAGTTCGTTCCGTTATCGGAAAAATACATTCCAAAATAAATATTACATTGCCATTCCGTACAGATGTGGTGGCAGAAATAAAAACTAATATAGAATCACCAATATGGACAAAACAGTATCCATATCCATTAAGTGCTTCAGAATTTATAAACAAGGAAATAAGTAAACTGCTAAAAGATAATATAATTAGGCCAAGTAAAAGTCCATATTCAAGTCCAGTGTGGGTAGTACCAAAAAAAGGGTTCAACGAAGATGGAACACCTAAGAGCAGGTTAGTCATCGACTTTAAGAAACTCAATGAACACACAATAAGTGACAAATATCCAATCCCAGACACAAATGTTATTTTAAGCAATTTGGGAAAATCTAAATACTTTTCAACGATAGATTTAGAAAGTGGATTTCATCAGATAAAAACGCTGAATAAAACAGAGAAAAGTTATGCAACAAACGAAAAGGAACTTTTCGCAATAGTATATGCCTTAAAGAATTTAAGGAATTATTTGTACGGAGTTGCAGACCTAGAAATACATACTGATCATCAACCACTTACGTACTCAGTATCAAAAAGAAACCCAAATATTAAAATGAAGCGCTGGCATGCTATAATTGAAGAATATGCACCGAAAATTATATACAAACCAGGTAAAGATAACATTGTCGCGGATGCACTAAGCCGACAAAACCTTAATATAATAACAAATTCAAGTCAAACTATTCATTCCGCTGAAAGCAGTGATAACATACAAATAGAGACGACATCATTGCCTGTTAATTGTTTTAAGCACCAGATAATATTAAATAAAGGCAATATAAGTTCAGAAAATATTGAGACATGTTTTAATAAATTAAAGAGGTATACAATAACATATACAAACACTGATCAGGTCATCACTCTAATTAAAAAATATATAGTTCCAGGTACAGTATGTATCTATGCTTCAGATGAAGATCTATACGAAGTTAAAAGTAAACTTCTCGAAACATTCAGTAATAAATTCTTACGATCTAAAATATATGCACAGGATATACCGAACAAAGAAGACCAGTTGAACATAATCACTGATACACACAAAAGAGCACACAGAGGAACTCTTGAAAACTATAATCAAATAAAGACAATATACTACTGGCCAAACATGAAGAAACAAATTTCTTCATATACAAATACCTGTGTTGTTTGCAACGAAAACAAATACGATCGGAAACCAATAAAATTTCCTATAGGTACTAAACCCATACCAGAAAAAGAAGGTGAACAGCTACATATAGATATTTTTTATGCAAGCAAGGAAATATACCTTACAGTCGTAGATAGTTATTCAAAGTTCTTAGTCGTACATCCTCTTGAATCTAAAATTGGTATCGAACTCGAATTATTAAAAATTTTAAATATATTTCCTTATGCGAAAAACGTTATATGCGATAACGAATCCGTTTTCAAATCCGTGTTCTTTAAAAATACTTTAGAAAGAAAGAAAATTGAAATATATTTTGTACCAGTTAGTCATTCTACGACAAACGGACAAATAGAACGTACTCATAGTACATTAATCGAAATAACACGCTGTATTAAAGCAGAATACAACATAATAGATGATAAGCAGGCAGTGCTAGAAGCAGCACATAAATATAACGAAACGGTTCACTCTGTAACAGGCCTAAAACCCCAGGAAGTGTTATTCAACAAGGTAAATCACAATCTTAGGGAGATTTTGAAAGAAAAACAATTAAAAATGTTAAATACACATAATGAAAATCGTGAAAGTAGAGAGTTTAAGAAAAACGAAATAGTTTATGTGAAAAACCACGGCACTGAAAGAAATAAATTAAAAAAGAGGTTTAATCGTACCTACCAAAGTATTAGATGATAAAAAAAGATCAAATATTAACTAACAAAGGGAAAATACATAAAGATAATATTAAATCATAAATAGATTATTCTAGGAAAACATTACTTATATTAATGAAATCATAGCGGACTTAGAAAAAGAATCAAACGTAGAAAACTTGAAGTATGATTTTACCACCTCAAATTTAGACGAAAACGCAGAAATAATGTCAGAAATATCCTTAATGAGGACACTAATAGATGAAGTTAGAATAACCAGGTTCAAAAGAGCAATCAATACTATAGGAACAATACTTAGTTGGATATCAGGAGTACCTGACCATGATGATCATTTACTAGTAGAAAACAAATTAAATGAATTAATTTATAATAATAATAAACAAGCAACTACCAATTCACAGATCTTTCAAGCTATCCAAGAAATTACTAATTTTTTAAATACTGAAAAAAATACATTAAAAACAAAAAGATTACAAGAAAGAAACAAATTAATAATACTAGAGTTACAAAACCTTATTCAAACTATTGCTTTAAGCAAAGCTAAAGTTTTAAACCCAATCATATTAAATAAAAAAGATATTCAAAAAATAACAAGTAATGAACATGGAACTATTTCAATATCCGATCTTTTAGATGTTAGTGATTTCAAGATTGTTCAAACTAAAGATGTCATAATAATATTAATAAAATACCCAATCATTTATAAAAATTGTAAAATATTTGAAACAAGAGCAATCGAACAAAATAAAGAAAAAATAATAATTGATAAAAATATAGCAAAATGCAATAAATCATTCTACAATATTAAGGATTGTAAACAAGAAATAAATTTATATTTTTGCAAAATAAATTACGAAAAATCATGTTTTTCAGATTTATTAAATAAAATCCCTACCAAATGCAATAAAACAAATGAAATTCAAAAGGAATTTGAAATTATAAAAGATGGAGCAATTTTATTAAAAAATAACCACACTGTAAATAAAGATAAAATTAATGGTATTTATTTAATAACATTTAACGAAACTGTAAATATAGATAATAAAAACTATACAAACCCTACTCAAAAAATACTTAGCTATATAAAAACACATGCCATAAATGACTATGTTGTTGAGTCATACATAATAGACCCAAATACTGAACTAAAATTTAAGTTTGAGAATATTGACACATTAAGTTACTTAAATATAACAAAATCCGAGTCAATTATTGGAATAAATACTATAAGTATAATCATTGTAATTATTATTATATTAACCTTATTTTGTAAGCAAAAAGAAATCAAAATCAACAACGATATACCGATGCAACATATAATCGTACCAACGGCTCCACAACAAGAGATGACATTAGAAAAAGGACTTGCCTTGCTTCAGAAACAAATTGATGAATCGGGACGATTCATTTTGAGCGATGGGGGGAGTTATAAACACTCAACTGTACCTCAAGCAGGAAATAAGAGGAAATAATAATAATAATAAAATAATAAAGATAATAATAACAAAACAAGATAACAATAAAAATAGAACATAACAGATATTTTATGACCAACCAAATAACAAAATAAGATAAAGATACAAAAAGTAATTAACCAACACAAACATAAAAGATACAAAAAGTAATTAACCAACACAAACATAAAGGAAACAAAACGATATAAATAGATGCAACACGGAAGGAGTTTCCAGTAGTTACAGAGTAGTACGTAAGAACTATGCATCATTGACTTACTATATATGGACTGCTAGTCATCTGAATTGTCCATACAAAATTCGAATAAAAATGGTTCCACTTGAAATTAGCTACACTAGCATTGCGTGGGACCAGTGGCAAAAAAAGTAAGTAAAAATTTTAGCGACATCTGTTTTCTTTTAGTTGAGATAAGCTTTGATGGCATTTGATCGCGTAGAAAGTACTGACATCTAGATTAATTTGTTAAAGATAAACGATGCCATCTTTATTTTTGCATATGTAATTGCACAAATTTTGACAGTTCGTGAAAAGCAAGCAGGCAGTAGCAGTAAGTTTTATGTAAATAAATTTTTTAAATAATTTCTTTCTTTTTTTTCAGGAAATTCTTTTACTTTTATAGAACTCCAAACTGAAGTACTCCTCTTCGACAACAATCAATGGTACAAAGAAGAAATGCCTTATACTGGCGTGAAAATCCGAGTTGTCTGACTTCCTTCGTGGTGCTAGGCTTTTGTTGTTTGGACATGTATTTAAATTCGAGTACAATTTCGCTCTTTAATTCAATTCAATGACTGGAAGAGCACTTTTATCCATTCTCTGAGTTTTGGTAAGAAAAAATTAAAAACCTAAAAACTGTAATTTCATTGAATTTCTTTCACAGATTGATTTGGCCTTGGGGAAAAGAGCTCTTTCCATTTGGCCCGGCGGCGTTCAGAACGGAGTTATCAATGGCCTGAGATAGCAAGAATCCTTATCCTTATTGGATCCGAATCCAATTTTCATCGAAGTCTTTAATGCACGCCTGCTGCCGCAAATTTCTGGCCAAAGTAACTTTTTCATTGGTGAGTGTGTTATCTTTCGGTAAATGATTCATTTTTAACTTGATTCTTTACAGAAAGCAAAACGAGGAACTCTCAGTGCTGCTACATAATTCGGCACGGTATCCCAACATATAACGCTCTTCGGTTGCTGTGCATTTTATAAAGATTTTGGATAAGGAAGATGGCAGTTGCGAGGAAATCCAAAACACCGAAATTGTTGTCGAACGAACTGCTTTTCGGGACAAGATCATGTGTTGCTTATCGGAGCTGGTATTACTCTGTATGAGTGTTTGAAGGCTGCAGCACAGTTGGAAAAGAGCGGAGTCCAAGCCCGTGTCTTGGTGCTGCTTTGATTTTAGAAAACGGACGCGCCTGCGGAGGCCGTATTGTAGTTGTCGAAGACCATTACAGGGAGAGTGGTCTTGGTGAAGCCGTGAGCGGAGTTGTTGCTGAACATCGTGACTTTGTCGTTAAACATTTGTACGTTCCTGCTGTTCCAAGATCAGGACCGTCAGATGTTCTTATTGATATGTTTGGCATCTCAGCCAATAAGATTGTCACTGCCGTTGGTGAAGTGCTGAAGTTGTAAGGAGGATGATATGATATTTCCAGTTGTTGAAAGTTTTATTTCAATTTCCATTTTTTTTTTTGATACTTAGTTCGTATAAAGCTATATTGTTCCCAGTTTTTTCTAAAATAAATAACCCATTCCATCGAAAATCGAATAAATTGTTTTTGGAAATAGACGTCATGCCTTATCAGTGTGGTTTTGAGTGAGGCAAATCAACCATCGACCAAATTTTCACACTCCGTCCGACAGATTTTAGAGAAAACCCAAGAATACCAAACCGATACACACCATCTTTTTATCGATTTTTAAGTCGCCTATGATAGCGTTAATAGAAACCAGCTATATAGAGCCATGTCGCGTCTCGGCATCCCTGCCAAAATCGTTCGCTTGTGCAGAATAACCATGAAAAATTCTCGCTGCTCCGTCAAAGTCGGACAAAACATCACCGAAGCTTTTGATGTCGAGAAAGCTCGACGACAGGGCGATGTGCTATCTTGGAACCTCTTTAACCTCGTACCTGAAGCTATTGTACGTAACTCAGACGTAACAGCTGTGGCACAATTTTTCAAAAGTTCGTTCAACTCCTGGTTTACGCGGGAGACATCGGCAGAACGAAGCGAGCTGTCAGTAGTGCATTTGCTGGGACTGAGACGGAGGCGGCTAAGATGGGTTTGGCTGTGAATGAGACGAAAACAAAGTATATGCTGTAATCCAGCAGAGAGACACAACACTGTCGACTCGGCCAGAACATCAGAATGGGCAGTTACAATTTTGAAGTAGTCAGAGACTTTGTATATCTTATCTGGGTTCCACTATAACCTCGCACAATGACATCAGTGCAGAGATAAAGCGAAGAATCACTCTTGCCTGCTGTATGGGGTGGGGGCATGTACATTGACAAGAACGGATATGAACCTTCTGGATTGCTTTGAGAGAAAGATTCTTCGAGTTATGTTCGGTCCAGTGTGCATCGACGGAGAGTGGAAAAGGAGATACAATCACGAGCTACACGGGCTTTACAGCGACATCGACCTGGTCAGAAAGCTAAAAAATTCAGCGGTTAACATGGCTGGGTCATGTGAAGCATATGAACACCGGCGCACCAGCCCGTCAAGTTTTCGTATCCAACCCCGATGGACAACGTGGAAGAGGAAGTTCTCGTCTTAGGTGGCGCACTGAATTGGAGAACAACATCAACCAGCTTGTTGGCTGAGGCCGAAAGAATGAAGAAAGACGTCATGCCTCGTGACCAGAAACTACAAAAAGCTAACAATGCTTTCCATGTTTAATATTATAAATTATTAATTTTTAATCGTAGTACCAATCTAAAAATAACAAAGCAAACGACATAACTAACAAAAAGAACAATGACCAAACCCGGAGACCAGCATTCCGTTGAATTGCTTGTTGTATTTGCTCGTTGGCGTCCTTGACATTTTCTGCAGCTCCAATTACCGCATTTGCTATCCTCTCGATATTGTGTTTTTGCAAAGAAACCTGGAAATAACAGAAAACTATTTGATTCAAGGTCAGAGACAATGGAATACAACAAACCTTCTCTGTGAAGATATCCTGCAATTGTGCGATGTCAACTACATTTTTTTCAATTAATTCTACTTCTTCCGAGAGTCCTTGCAGTTCATGGAAGAGTTGAACATTCTCCTCTTCGAACATTTGAATATCCTCGAGACTTAGCTCTTTTGCTTGCTCATCAACTAACTGCTGAGATTTCTGGATGTCGTCATCGAGTGCTACTTTTGCTTCGGTTGTTTCCAATTTTCGCTTTATCCTATCGAATTCCCTAGCTCTGGTTGGCTCGCCATCAAAGTCATCAGCATCACCATCTTCGTAATCAGAATCGGACCGATCTTTACCATTTGAAGACGAGTAGTGCCGTGATTCGTGATCACTACCGTTAGGAATATATTCTTCATCGGAAGCCGACGACAATTTCTTGATAGTCTCACCCCCTGGTCGAACCGGAATATTCTTTTTATCTGAGGCCAATTTGAGTAAACGATAGCTATAGAGCTCATGTTGAACTCTGTACTTCTTTTGTTCCAAGATTATATCGTAGACATTCTTCAAATACTCGGTTAACAAATCCAGAACAACCTCGATGTGTTGTTGGTGTTGTCGTTTTCGTTTGATCTTTTTCCAATCGCTGCGCAACTGAGCCAAGTGTACAGTATAGAAATTCATAAATTTCTCTGACTCACGATCGATTAAATCTCTCTGTCCACCGGTCATTTGAGCAGAAGATTTAAGATGCATCCCGATTTTCATGTAAGCAGAACGATTTTCCAGCAGGACATTCCTTAATGTGGTGATTTTGTTGCAAGCGTCCTTGGCTTGTTTGGCGAATTCATCTCGTGGACGACTTTGCTGGAGAATGCGATTTTTGTCTGGAACGGGGTGTGTGTCTTCTCTGAGGGCTTTGATACAAGCCTTGAATATATGGGTTTTATCCATTCCTCTTTAAGACAACGTTTAAATGATTCAAATATCCAGCTGAATCTCTTGGTAAAAGGTGGAAAGTGGCGTCCTACCAGGTGAAGATTTGGAGTTCATTTGATGGAACATTACCGTACATGTCATGTACTCGGAAATTGAATGATACCGCCCTGTGGAACAGAATACTCGGAGCAGTGGGCAGGTCTGAAAAGAAGAAATAGGTTAACTGAGAAAGTTGTTCATTTGCGGCGTTTGTTTACCTTTTCTCTTTCGACTTGTTTGGCAGGAAGGGACTTCTCTTCTACAATCATTGATTCAACGTTGGCAATTTTCATTTGGATCTAATATTTTTTATTGCTTTTATTTGAATTATTTAAAGAAATTATAAGTGTACGGAAAGAAATGAAAATTTTTTCGAGAGATATGACACAAGCTGGCAATTGTGAGGCATAATAATAAAGTGTCAAAAATGTTACACGATTTTTCCGCTCGTACCACGCAGCGTCCTTAAAAGTGGAATCATCGTGAAGTTGGCCACTGGCAGTCCATGTATAGTAAGTCAATGCTATGCATGTAAAACTATTTAAATATTCCATCTTGTTGAATAGAAAATAAAGTTAATATTTAAAAATATATTTTTTTGAATTAACCTTTTTTATTTTTCCGACGGATAAATATAATTCACGCACTCTGAGAATTGCTTATGAGAATAAGCCACTTAGGCCCTGGCTCTTAGAGGGCTGTCACGCCACTTTTTTTTTTTTAAGTTAACAACGTACATACACAACAACTGTCGAAAAACAAGCAGCAAATCTAGCTTTGAATAAACGCCGTGTGAAGCCAAAATATCATAACTAGCACAAGTCCTAGCAGTAAAGCTAGCAAAAGAACAAGCAGGATTCCTACAAAGCATTTCTTGCAAGAAAGCTAGCATCGTGTGAGGCGGGCTTTACTGTTCAAAAAACGATGGCGTAAATTTTGAAACATTTAAACCCTACTCTAAGGCTGTGCATACAGTAGTGCGAGCTAGCGATGCGATGCGAGAAGCGTTTGTATGCGAGAAAAATATTTACATTGATTCTTATGAGTGTGCGAAGAGTGAAGCAATATCCTTCGCGAGTTTCTCGCGTAATAACTCGCTTCAAATATCTTCCGACCAGTTTTTCAAGCGAGTGAAGCGAGAATGTTTGTTTTGAATTTGATTGTGACGTTTGAAAATGTTGAGAACTGTAACGTATCGATTATTGCAGCAATCGTTTTTATTATTAATTATTTAGAGAAAATTTACTGTCATAAATTTTCTCATTCTGATTTTGTACGTTGTGAATAGTGAATACAACAGCTTATGTATAAATTCAAATAAATTACTTATATCCTATTCATCGTTAAACCAACCAAGACTCTAATTGGTTATGGGCGAAACAAAGGAGTCGATTTGTGGAATTCCGCAGTTATACGGAACCGGATTCGATGACTGGCAGTTCAGAGTTCAAATTCATCTGGATTCGCTTAATGTGGCTGATATTTTAACAAGAAACGTTGAAACGGATGATGAAGGATATGAAGAATTTTCGAGAAAAGATAAGAAAGCGAAAGAAAGAATCGTAGCTTATGTACATAACGATTATTTAAGTTACATTCGTGAAAAGAATACGGCCTAGGAAATGTGGGAGAGTCTTCAATCATCTTTTGCACGAAAATCTGTCGCCAACCAACTTTTGGTTCGAAAGCAGCTTATGAAGCTCCGTATGAAAGAGGGTGATGCAGTAGCGAATCACATAATGGTGTATGAAAACTTAATCAGACAACTGAAGATGTCTGGGGCATCGCTAGATGAAAGTGATTTATTGGCTCAGTTTTTCTTGACACTTCCCGAAAAATTTGATCCGTTAGTTACCGCCTTGCAAAATTTAAGGGGTGGAGAACTATCGTTTGTCATGGTCATTCTTTTGGAAGAAGCGAAGTTAGAAGATAGAGATGGGGAAGACATTCAAGAAAGATCGGCATTTGCTGGGAAGAAATATCCAAAGAAAACCTTGAAGTTTCAAGGTTAATGCTTCAAGTGTAACAAGTTTGGACATTTGGCAAAAGATTGTAGGAAAACAGATGTGACACCGAATCAAAGATATAACAAAACTTCAAAGGGCGTCTGTTTGATGTCAGATCGGAACGAATCAGGGGGAATGAGAGCTTGGCACAAGAATTAAGTTTAAGTTAGATTCCGGAGTTCTGAAGAAAATGAACTGGATAAACCGATTAAAATCAATGTTGCCAAAAATAATCAATTTTTAATGGCAAAGAGCTCAGGAATCATAAACGGAAAGAGTACAGAGAATATAGAAGTCAAAATAAAAGATGTGCTTTACTTACCAGGACTAAGCGACAACTTACTGTCTGTTAGAAAACTTACAAGTGTTGGAGTTGATGTCCAGTAAAATAAAGCAAGACTTGTCAAAAATGGTTTGCTGATAGCAGAGGCATACCTACAAGGAAACTTGTACGAAGTTGAATTTGAAGTTCAAAGACATTCAGCAAATGTATGCAAAACTGATGATATCAAGCTGTGGCATAAGTGCTTGGGTCATGTTGGACATGGTGCGAAAGCAATTTCCAAAGAGAACATGGTTAAGGGACTGAAGATGACTTCAGTGGATGACATTGGCTTCTGTGATATTTGCACAGAAGGTAAGCAAAGTCGTGATCCATTCAAGACCATGAGAGCAAGAGCAACAAGAGTATTGGAAAGAATTCACTCTGATGTGTGCGGCCCTATTGACGAAGCTGCTTGCAATGGTTCGAGATATTTCGTGTCGTTCATTGATGACTTCACACATTTTGCCTGAAGTTTTCGGAGCAATGAAAGACTACGAAGCTATGACAAGATCGATGTTTGGAAAATCAATTTCGAAGTTCACTGTAGATCAAGGACGAGAATACTGCTCAAAGGAACAAAACTTATGGTACAAGAAACTTGGGATTCAAGTGCAACCGACAATTGCGTACTCACCACAACAAAATTGAATCGCAGAAAGGTTTAATAGAACACTGATCGAAAAAGTAAGAACGATGTTGCTAGAGTCCAAAATGCCAAAAAGAATGTGGGGTGAAGCAGCGCTTACTGGGACCTACTTGATAAATAGAACACCTACTGAGTCCTTAGACTGTCCTAAGACGCCAGCTGAGATGTGGTATGGCACCAAACCCGATTATGAAAAACGTTTTTGGCTGCAAGGCTTTTACATGGATTCCTAATCAGAAAAGAAAGAAACTTGATTCCAAAAGTAGAAAGTCAATAATGATTGGATATGTACCGAATGGATATAAACTTCTGGATATGGAAACTCAACAAATGTTTACCGCTAGAGACGTTAAGTTTGATTAAACCAACTTTCCATACAATCAAGACCAAAGTAAGAAGAAAGAAGTAATGGTCATTATAAGCCACCACGAGCAAGAAGGGGATGAGTCATCTGAAATACTCGATGGTTCTAATAATGTACAGCATGTTACTGAAGATGAAACGGTTGAAGACTTAGGTGATGAAGATCTTCCAAGTAAGTTTGCTTATTATTATTCAAATTAGGTATAGAGCAAATTCTGCCGATGAATTCTTAACAGGTGTTCCAAATCCGATGCTAGAAAATGGTTTGGAGCAATTGAAGAGGAACTTCATTCAACCAAGACTCTAATAGAAAAAAAGAAAACATTTATTGCTCTGTTGTATGCTTACAAATTTGTATTTGTGATTATTGTGATTATGAAAGAATTAATAAATATAGAAAATGATAAATTCTTTCTTTCCTTATTCGAAGAGAAGATGATAATGATATCCTTTTTACCTTTCAACATCCTGAAATATAAATTTTCGTTTAAAAATTAATTTTCTGTTGATGACATGAATTTACTAGCCGCAAAAATCGTTTTTACAGTGCGAACTATCTCGCATCTAATAACGCCTGTTGCTTTGCTTCTTGCTCAGCCTAAATCCACTTTAAAAAAGGAGTCGGCTTTAAAAATAAATTTGAGATTCAGGGTTGACTTTTTCTTATTTTTGAAAGGCAAAAAGTTTACTTTTTTGGTAAAGTGGTCGTCTAACTTTTAACTTTTGGAGTTTGAAAATTAGTATCACTATCCATATAAATCGTGTCCTCTTGCAGCTGGTACGCGATCAAAGGTTGGACCAACTCATCTGCCGAGTCCGTTCTTGGTATGGATATCATGTTCCCCGTTGCTTTTATTTCTTTTTTTCCTAAAAAACTTCCGGAAACTTTCATCCTCACCATTGGGCTGGCATTTTTTCATTGCTTCTTTGGTACCCAGAAGCAGCCATAGCAACTAATATTGCTCCCTTCTTTCCAGCGATTTTTGCAAATCATTTCCCTTATATTCAATTATTTGAATCTGTATTTCCACTAACTGCCGGAAGTATTCTTTTGCTGCTCGATCACAATTTTGTTCACGCTCTTGTTTCGACTAAAAACGGTTATATTAGACTTTATTAACGAACAAATTTAATAATTGCTAATTATAATTAATAAACACACCTTTTCAGCTTTCATTTTTGTTTATTTATTAAAAACCACTGCCTACAATATAGGAAATTAACGATTCAAAGAATCGTTAGCTTGCCGTTTTCTTCTCACTTGTTTGACTTCTGACAAATTTTATTTTACTTTTAATTTCCTGTTGATCTGCCACATGTAGGCGAGTTCACACAACTTTATGTTTGAAGTCCAATCTAATAAGAGCCGTTTTCTTCACAATTGCTCAACTTTGAGGAAACTCTCAAGTTGGCCAACTCTAGAGTTGAGAAAAACTTGAGAGTTAAGGGAGAAGTTGAAAATCGGTTTTCTTCACTACTTTAATAGCCTATTCCCACCAACGTGATTTAGCTAAAACAACTTGATTTAGCTAAAACACATAATTTATTTCATGATTTGCCGTACATTTTCAATCATTTGAAATTACCTGATTTAGCTTGTTTATTTTTTAATTAGGTATAAATCACCTCGATGATTCCAGGCTGAATGATTTCATGCTCAAGTAATGAATAAAATTCATTTCAAATTCATTTCTTTTTTCTTTTTGACAGTATAAATTCAATTTTTGTGTCATATATTGATATATTTTATTGAAAAGTTAAAAAAAATGTCAAGATTGTGATAAATGTCAAGCTAAATTAAGTAAAAAGTTCAGTGGGAACGCCTTTCTTGATTTATAAATCAAATAAGCTTAATCAAGTCGGTGGGAAAAGGCTATAAATCTCAACTCGAGTTGAAATTCAAAAGTTGGATTCTCTCATTTTTCCAAAATTTCCCTGGGATGTTTTTGACAATAACGTCTATTTCAACTTTAGGCCGTGTGTGAATTGCGTTAAAATGTGTATTAAAACTTGACGTTTGGTTAAAACTTGACACTAGCGTGGTGAATAAAATGGGTTAAAATTTATCCTGCTGTGGAGCAGGTTAAATGGGTTAAAATTTTGACGTCTTTTTTATCTCATGAATGATAGAGAAGTTTGCTTCTGTTTCGTTGTTTTGTTCTGTTTTTCTCCGTTTTATTTAGTTCTATGTAATAACGAATTATAATTGCATTGATATTTCGAGAGATTGAAATAAAATACTTAAATTTTATCATATTTTAAAGTCAAAAAACGAAATAATTGTTCTTTCTTTTGAGAATGATAACAGATGTCAGCTGGGAAAACATGTTTTGCAGTGTTACCACACGGAAAAAACAACCATCCAAAAAGGGAAATTTTCGTTTGAAGATTTTTTTACTGTTGCTTCAAAATATCATATTACCACTCCAAAATCTAGAAAAATAAATAAAACAAAGTTTGTTTGTTATTTTTATTTTTTCATGAAATTTGTTGCTCAAAGTTTGGTTTTGAACACAAAATTATTTTACCTAGAAGAACAAAAACATTTTTCGTTGAGGGGAATTTCTTAAATCATGAGGGAAATTTCTTAGTACTACTCAGAAATGTTGGTTTAAAAAATCCCTTTTAACGCAATTCACACAGCAAATGGCTAAATTTGTTCCCTTTTTTAACGTTTGGTTTTAACCAAACGTCAAGTTTTAATACACATTTTAACGCAATTCACACACGGATTTGAATTTATGTCAAATAAATTCCGGTAGTAAGTGTCATTAATGTAATTTATTTGTACGAGTACGTGGAAGATGCAATATTTTTTTGAATTTATTCAACTTCTCAAAAACAACTGGATGCCCATGCCGGATACAGATGCAGAACTCTGTTCGAGTTTCATTTAACTTCAACAAAAAGCTAAGAACTGCTGTACATTAATTTTATGTTGGTGTTATAAATGAAATTTCGCTACGGCATATCAGAGAAAAACAGTATCCGTGGCTTAGTGGTTAAATTGTAGGTCCCCCCAATTTGTTATGTGCAGTAGACTTTCTAGTCGTTATTGCTGAAAATACTAGTTTTCCTGAAAAATTCTAGGCCGCAAATAATTTTTATTCATAATGACAAATAATTTTAGACGGGGGATATGCATCAACATTTGTTGAAAATTTGAATTTGAGAAAAAACTCACAAGTTTGCCTCTCAACTTCTACTTTTTTCGGAAGTTGAGAAAATCGGATGTTGAGTAACTTGAGAGTTGAGAATCGAAAGTTGAAATGTTCAACTTTGAGTGAAGAAATATAAAATCAGGGGTGGAATCGGCTAAATTCCAAAATGATTATCACATTTGTGATAGTCACAAGTGATCAAATGAGATTTTCCATCTGCGTAAAATTATCACAAAAATAATTATTATTTAATTTAATTGATTCTTAAAAGGTAATTCATTCGCCAACTTAAACATTTTTAGAAAAATATCAAAATTTTAAGATGAAGGCCGAAAAAATGTACGTTTTCAAGTGGAATGGCCGCAAAGAAAGAAAGAAGAAATCCATCTATAACAAAATCATCCCGCTTCCAAAAGCTATAGGTACTACCCCTTGAACATGGATTTCGTTGATCTGTAGCAATTACCTTCAATGTACATAACTCTATGCTGGAGTAACAACCAAGGAGCTGGATAATATGTAAAGCGCCCAGGAGCATTCGCCATCTATCTAGAACCCTGGCATTCAGATGTTTTTGAGTTCCTCGACTTGAAGAAGAACACCAGAAAGGGGGAAACTCGCGCACGTAATCTCTTCTATGCTCTGTGGATTCCTGATTTGTTTGTGAAACGTCGAGGCCGACTGAGATTGGTCGCTCGTGTGTCCTCCAAGAAGGAGAGTTGGGCCAATCAAACAATCAAAGCTCAAGCTCTCTGGTTTGCCATTATCGAATCTCAGGTCGAGACCGGAGCAGCCTACATGCTCTACAAGGACGCCTGCAATCGCAAATCAAATCAACAAAATAACGGAACAATCAAATGCAGTTATCTGTGCACAGAAATTGTCGAGTATTCAGCTCCAGATGAAAAAGCTGTCTGCAATTTGGCGTCGATCGCTTTGAATTCAAGCGAATCTTGCAATACAAAATGTGGAATAAGACTCCAACCGACCTCTGCGATTGGGCCGCTCTGCAGGAGAACCTACCGAAACTAGCAATTAAATGCAAATATAAACATTGTGGTTGGGAATATACTTATGATTTTCATTAAATAAAGAGAATATTATTTTATAAAGTTGATAGGTCTTGTTTTTTTTCCTTTCGGTACCAAAATTAATAACAACTTGGTTTTTGGCGGGTTCCTTAAGAACAATATGGATTCCAGTGATGTATTTTCGCTTTCGACATTGCAATAAGCAAAACGTTTTTAATCAACAATATTTTGGTCGTATACGGTCGGATGGTTAACCAACATGTAATATGGCTAGCGTTGCAGCAGAAACTGTTGATAAAAATGATTAAATCCCTTTGCATCAAATGTTAAGTAGTTCCTACTGCGAAGGTAGTCATATAACGTGTTGGTTAACCATCCGACACCAAAAATATTGTTTATCATATCAAAACGCATTGCTTATTGCAATAAAAACTTTTCAAAAAAAACAAAAAATAAACATTCATATGAGCAATCAAAAAATATTCATTTTTTTTTCTTGTTTTCAAGAAAACATTGAAACAAATTTTATATGAAAGTGACTACTAAAATCCGATCACAGAAAAAAATCACAAAAATGTGACTGTCACATGTGATAGTCACCTTACATAGACATAATTTGTGATACATATGTGATTATCATTTATCACAAATAACCTTAGCCGAGTCCACCCCAGAAGTTGAGAAAAAAAATCCTCAAGTTGACTTCAACTTCGAGTGAAGAAAACGGCTCTAAGAAGACTTGTTTAATGTGTTTAAACATATTGAAGTGCTTAAAGTAGAGCTGTCGCTATTGATTAAACGAGGGCTGACTGAAAATTTGCGCCAATGTTTTCAGAATAATAATTGCAAAATTAAACTTTAAACTTTTTTTAAATTTAACACAACGAGACACATTTATTCATTGTTTAGTTTGAAAACTTAAGAAAAAACTGCTTACATTAAAACACTTATTTCTGCAGGTGTCTAATTTTTCTTTCCGCACGCGATATGGCACTGGGAAAATGTTAAGTTGTTGATATTAATTGTTGCTCTTCGGTGGGTTTTCATAATAATATTTTGCTTTTTAAAATTGGTTTTATTTTTGTTTTGACATTCCAAATTCTAAATGCTTTTTAAATGGCCTGTAAAAAGTTTTAAATTTCATTGAGTTTCCAACAAGAATATACAAATGCCGTGAATAAACCATATCACCTTTTATACATGCAAACAATACATACCTACATTATGTAGATCATTTTTCATCGTCTTTGCACTCTGCGGAAACCAAAATAACAGCCAATGCCGATCAAACCGATCGAAAAAACAATGATAGTCTGATTCCAAGTTTCATATTCTGACAAATCTATTTCTTCTTCTTTCCGCATAGTAAAATTTCTCAGGAGTTCAAATAAAATGAAAATTGAAAATTTTCGACAAGGTTCATTGCCAGTTGTTATCCAACGGCAAATATAGCGCCAACTACAATAACAACCAATGCAAAAACAAGCAAACAAAATACCACAGATAATGACGATCAAAATAAGAGCCGAAATGCTTAATTTTGGCAAATCGATTTCTTGTGTTTTCATATAAAAATCTTCCATAGTAAAATCTCTCAGGATTCAGGAATTCAAATAAAATGAAAATTGAACATTTTTGACAAGGTTCCTGAGATGTGAATATAAAAGTTGTCAGTCTTAAGTGCTTGGCTACACAGAGATTTTTCAAGCTACTGAAAAATCACGTGCGGTGGCTACACACTGTTGTGCTCAATCACGTTCTTCTTTTCCATTTCGTTGCATGGAACGAGAAATGTTTTTTTTTACATTTTTGTTAAAATTATGATTGTAAATTTAAATCAAATCCAATTTTCATTTGGATGGAGCAGTAACAGCGGTCAGCGGATATTAAAAACTCCCAAAGGACAAATGGACAACTTTTTGAACCAGAATGTCATTTTTAGTTTTTTCTTAATTTCTCGAAAACAAGAAGACATTAAGGCATGCGGTTTTCTGGATCTCACTAAGAACTTGAAACCGCATTTAATTGTGAAAGAACAAGAAGTTGGTACTTAACTACACAAAATTTCGAAAAAAATTAGTTAGTAAAAAAAAAGTTAAAAGTTTCAATATTTTCACTTTGAAGATGAATTTTTCGAAAACCATTCCTAAAAAACAGTTTTATTTAAATGCAAAATGAAAGAAGCATTTTTTAGCTTTGCAAGAAGGTTTAACACGGAATTATGGACAGAGCCGTTGATTTTTAATATTTTTTTGAAAAATAGGCTTCTTTTGTTATAAGATCGCCCCTTCTGGCTAAACGGGGCACAATAGACCCCCCCCCCTTCCATAAGATTTTTTTTCTTGTCTTAATGCAACCTATACAATCCAATTACCAAAAACATCGTTCGTGGATCACCCTTTATAAACAATATAAAAATTGTTTAAACAATACAAGCAATTATTTCCCCCAAATGAAATGTTTCAGATTTTAAACAATATAAAAAACAAAAAATTTGGAAAAACACAAATTTCCAAATCCGAGCTGTTTCTGAGGACTTTGTGAGTTTCATTGACTCCACTATAGAGATAATCCCCGAAAGCAACTGAGGTAGTAGTGTAGCAGAAGAAGAAGTCGAAGAAGAAGCTTAAGCAGCATACTTAAAACCACTAATTGAAGTTTTTCATATTTTATAGGACATAACTTAGGTCAATTAAATATTATTGTTTAAATATAAATAATCGCGTTTTTTTACATTTGTGTTGATATTTATGGTGTCGGTTTGCATGGCCGGATTTAGAGGAGGGCAAACGGGGCTACTGCCCTGGGCCTCCACAAAAGAGGGGCCCCCACAATGAGACTATTACAATAAAATATAGCTTTTGCTCAAAAATTGTTATACTACAAACACAATATCGCCCTTGTGTTTCAAATAGCGTATATGCACATTACAGTATTGTTACAGAAATAACCCATATCTTACTTTTTACTACCTTTCAATTTTTCACTCGTTCATACATCACTTGTTTAAGACTATAGTTTGCTAGTTTAATTTTTCTCTATATTCTTAAAATCAGAAATTAAAATTTGTCGTTCTCTGGTAAATCACTAGTATAAAGACAAATTAGTAATTGGAAAATCTGATTTTTCTGAAACAAGTATATTCTGCGAATTTAAGCAGAGTATGAATCAATCTTGGTAACCCATTCAATTACTTTTCGTCCACGATTTGCGAAAAACTTCTCACTTGTATGGGTGATAACGTACTTACTGAAATAGAATCCATGAAAGGAAAATCCAAATATTATTCTGTATCAGTAGACTCTACTCCCTATGAATCTCACATTGAACAACTAACTATAAGAAAGATTTCTTAAGTTTTCATCAAACTGTGGTCATAGTGGCCACAGCAAAAGCTCTCCTCAAATTTTTAGGTGACCATAAAAAAAACATAATGAATTGCAGCGCCTAATCGTACGACAACATGAGCGGGCAAATACAAAGGGATGCAGGCTCTTGTTTAGGAGATATACCGTAGCTGCCTACACTTGTCCATCAGCTATTCAATTTTCGATTTCTTCATACAGAACGATACGGAATTCTGATCGGAAAATTGTCGAAGAAAAAAAGCGGACAATTTTACGTCTTGTCGAGCTGAAGATACGAAAGTCATAGTCGACCGATATTCGGAAACTGTTGAAGCTCTAACCGGCATATCTTCCGACTGCTTTATTCGCGACTCAGCGCTACAAACAAGGTTTTTCAATATCCGAAAATGATTCTTGAACTGGCCATTGAAAACGAAAAGAAATGATGTCGATAAATACGAGGAAGCTGCCAAGAAAATATCTCAGACTGACGAATACGTACATGTACAATCACGTTACAGGACCAGAAGGAGAAACGTGTGGTTGAATCCGCTCGAATACCGCAAAACTCAAGACTCAAATCTGTTACCGAAAGAGAAATAAGAAGTATCCGTCTTTATTCCTGCAGTGATCGACCAGCTATTCGTTTCTCTTACAGAAAGATTGTGTGCTTATAAAGCTGAACGTTCGAGGTTTGGATTTCTCAATCATATTGAGAAGATGGGTATGCTGAAAATTTGCAAGCTGCAGCAGAGCCATTGGTGAAAGTTTATGAGGATGATTAAGAAGCTAGTCTTAGTTGGTTCAATTTGTGTCTTTAATCGATTCATACAAGAAGGGCTATGAAACAAACCAGTATCCAGAACTATTTTATTACCGAATCCTCGAATATCAAAATATCAGAGCTACATTCTCAAATCATGAATTTGCATTGAGAATGTGTTTGGTTTTAATGTTATCAAATTGCACTGGAGAACGCTCATTTCCAAAAATGAAAATTATAAAAAAAAGACTTCAGACCAAAATCTGACAAAACCGTCTAATCCTTATTTCCTGAGTATAGAAGGTGATCTACTTCGGGAACTGGATTTCAGCGAAATAATCAACGATTTCGAAGGAAATAGCAGAATTAAGCACTAAAATTTAGTCATTCTTTTTTCTAATTATATTTCTACCATATTCGTTATATAATTATATAATATATCCTTGGTTTCATAAAAAATAAGCAGGTATTTATTGAAAAACTAGCTGACACCGCGAACTTCGTCTCGCCGCCCTTCAGAGCAACTTCAATAACAATTTTGCCTTGGAAAACCAATGAGTTGTCCGAGTTTTTCATCAAGAACTTTCTTATTTCTTTTTTCCCACTCTTTCCATTCGACAACCCATTTTGAAATTTTCACATTTGAAAACCAATGCACCTGCAGTATTATGCAATTTTCCCTTTGAAAACCAATGCGTTTGAAAACCCATTTTGAAACAAAAAAATCCAAGCAAAAAAAATCTAATTCCGGACCTCTGTTTGGTTTTTCCAGTTTTCCCACTCTTCCATGAGGTTTTTCCAATTTGTTTTTCACAGAAATCATCACTGAATACAACAGTATTAACCATGAAACAAACAAACAAACACACATTCGTTTTTAATTTTTATAAATAGATATAGACTCAACTGTAAAAAACTGTCCATTTTACATTTTTGGAAAATAATTTGGGGCCTCCACTCCCTTGCTGCCCCGGGCCTCTAGACCTCTTAATCCGGCCCTGTCGGTTTGCTTAATCCAGTCAGACAAGCAAAACCCAGAGAAACGATTTTGTTTCGTTGAACTGAGTGACCATCAGGTTTAGAACCCTTGGGAGTGCCGGAAATATTATCCGCCAATGGAGAGAGGTGACTAAGAAATACATAATTATTAGAAGCATTCATTTGGTTGTGGCTTGAAAAAACTACCTTTATTTAAATACCTGTAACGAAGCCGAAGCCAATATTGCAAATCTAAAAACAACCATTACTTTACACATATAAACCATCCGGAGAAAAGTTTGATTAACGGAAGGAACAATATACTCGAATAGAAGTTGTTTTATCTGAGTTACCAAATTTCTTGGTTGACGTGGGGCAGTGTCTTCATTTCAGAACTAAAAGCTACATCCCCACACCAACAAACAGCAAGCAGGAAGCAGCAAGCGCAATAAACAGAAGCAAAAGTTAAAGATTGTGCAAAAGCAGTTACACTCAAAAGCAGGGTTAGAACCTCAGTTATGAAATTTCGGAGCGAATTTGAAAAAAAAGTGGAGCAAATGCAAAATTTTCGGAGTAGATTTGAAACAAGAAGAAGATCTTTACTTTTCAGAGAAATTTCTTTAATAAAAGTTTATTCAGCTACATTCCTCTTCTTTTGTAGAATGCAAGTTGCTGAAACGAACAATACTCACAGCCCTGGTCACATCGCAGTTCGCAGTTCTGTCACAAGTGCTTCGTATTTTTTCAATTTTTTCCCAAAGCTTCAGACTTCTTTCTTATTAGATAAATAACTGCGAAGTGGGTATATCCATCTATTAAAGACACAAAGGACTTATAACCATGCGTCGGCGTCGCAAGATGCTGGAATTTTTGACGTAGTCCAAAAAGTCTTAAGATAAATTATGCAACTCTCAAAGAACTTTGCTTAGTTATTGTTTTCAATGTATTTTTGTATAATAGTAGCGTCCTCACTTTCTGGAGCTGAAATTTCACAGCTACCAAAACATCGACGTTGTCCAAAAACGATTTGACCCTAAAACTCCAGTTCTCGTAGTTCTACCCTAATTCCATCAGGAATCTTATGTCGTTGGTTGACCACAAGCCATCAGTATGATACCTCTTCGATGATCAATAAAAGGGAAACAAGGTTTTGATTTGATTATTGATTTCCACTGAAGCTAATCATGAGGTTAAGCGAAGTAGATTAAGAACAAACCTTGATATTTCTAGGATTTAGGGTACATATTAGTCGATCAAAAAGTTCAACAATAGGACGTTTAGTATATAATACTACGTTCTCATCTACCCAAAATCCGAGATTTATTCTAAATCTATTTCGCCAAATCTTGTGATTAGTGCAGTAGAAAGAATAATATACGAGTAAGATTTTTTGAGGATAAATTTTATTTAAATTAATTTTCTTCAAAGAAATAGAACGAATAAAGCTACACATTATTTATAACAGGTGGAGGTAAACAAAAATTTTCCTTGTGGAAAAAGTGGAGTAAATCTCGAAAAATCGGAGTGTCGGAGTAGATTTTTATTTTTCCTTAAAAATGGAGCAAATTTGCTCCGATCGGAGCAAGGTTCTAACGCTGCTCAAAAGCATTTTCCAAATATACCAACCTATGTATAAATATAACTCCTCGTTAGCAATGTTTTTGTAGCCTTCTTTATTTTCCTTCACCTGTTCGATTTTTTCACCTGCCATGTGCAAATCAACGAAAAGAAATGTCAAGTATAACGTATAACGTTTTCAACTGACAGCACAATAGAATACACACGTTCTTATGAAACTCGTTCCATAAGCAACGCATGTGACGGATACGACGGATAGAGTTGGTTAACTTTCTACTTTTTGCGTCCGTTGATCCGTTGACAACTAAATTTGACGAGCAGTCAATTCAATGTGTTCCCACAGCAACAAAGAAAAGCAATGGATGATGAAAATTTTGTGCAAAAAAATAATTCTGACATGATTTTCATATTTTAATTTAAATTTTTTTGTTCGGATTTGCAGTTTTGTGAATTATTTTCACACCAAGTAAATGAGACTGTCAAATTATACAACGTATTCTATGGGACGGCTCAATCCGGCAAATACGTTGGCAGCAACGTACGCATTGACGCTGACGGATTGACGGATTCTATGGGTCGGCCCTTAAGTTTTTTGTTTGTTTTTTTTTTGTTTTCGATAAAAAACAATATTTGACGAAAATATTTGAAATAATTTTCATACAAAATTGAGTATTCGTACATTACACAAAGACGATGTTCACATTGGATTCTTTCCTCCGACTTATCTTGACGTCTATATGTTTTTTCTCTTTCGCACTTGCTGGTAAGAAAAAGACAACAAAGTGAGGCAGGATTTTCAATCCAAACCTTTGTATATGGAATTTATAGTAGTCGCAGCCTCGTGAATCGACGACAGCGACGTCCGGAACGCGATACAGAACTAAAATCTTGTATATAGAAAAACTGACAGCGCCAAGACGGGACGACTCTCCAACCAAAAATTCTCTAGGCTGAAAATACTATATAAATTCCATATACAAAGTCCAAACTAAAAATTTGTGGATTTTTTTTGACATTTGGCAAATGACACCTCTGTCAAATTAATTAATGGGATTTTACATTGAGCCAAGAAATTGATTCTTCACGGATGTGTGGCAATTTTTTTTCCCTTAAATGAATTACATTGGGAAAAGTATTGATTTTTTTATTGGACGAATTGATTTCTCTGAAATCTCTTTTTGGAGACAGATTTACACATATTCTCACACGAATTTTCACACATACTGACATACAACGAGTTTGACATTTCGGACAGTTTGTTTTTTGTTAATATTCAAAACGTTTGGTGTTTGTTGCAAGATTTGCTGAAAAAATTATTTTGGCGAACGTAATTTTACGAATTGTGTTTAAATTAAAGGTAGTACACATTTTAAATTGAAGAATAATTAATCATAAATTTGTTTAGATTGCCTTCACACACACATTAAAAAAAGAGATTGCTACTTTTGACTTTACAAATTACATTGAACCCAAAAAGTATCGAATTTTAGTAGCGATTCGTGGTGGTTGAATGTAAAATCGCACAACTTTCAAAATCAAAATAAAAACATTTGTGCAAAAATTGATTTGAACAAAAATTTCTCTACAAAAATTAGTGTGATAGCAAACAAAAATTACATATTATTGTTTGTATATTCATCTGGTTCGTTATCGTCAGCTGAGTGGTTAATTGCATTTTGGTCAAATACAAAGAAATACGCTGCAAATGGAATGAAATCAGTGCCATAAACAATGGCTAGAAAAGTTCCAGATATCGGTTTGTGCAAAATCAACATTTAACTATTAGATTAGATCAAATATAAAAACTATACAAATGTTTTTTTTTTAGATAGGTATAGGAAAAAAGACAAACGTAACCCGTCTCTTATGGACTTATTGGACATTTTCCTTCATTCTCGCCGGATGAAGTTTAAGAAGTAGGGGTTGCCTTACTTAAAGAAAATTGCGAATTGGACTAATTTTTTGTCACAAAGTTACTGTAATTGCGGTTCAGTGACACAACTAGCCAAAATGAGCTAGGCAAATGAGATTTTCATTTTGTTCTAAAAAACAGTTTACAAGCAGATTGCCGTGCAAGCTGCAAGGTGTATAAATAAAAGTGTGAACAAAAAATTATTAATTGAAGATAAAAAGTGTTTTTGCATCATCCAGAAAGGTTTCTTTCGAAGTTTAGGTCAGTGAAACTTAAATATGAAATGACTTGAGGTATAACAAAATGGGCTTGAATGTTCAAACTTCTAAGGCGTTATTACCAAAAATACACTATCTTTTTTTTTCTCTCAGAATATTACTTTAAGAAAACACTTTGTCCAGTCAGTTAAGGTTTCATCTGCGGAATAGAAAAAACAATAGAGCAAATGTAAGTGCGTTCTAGTCCCTCTTCTCCAAAAACCGTTAATTTTAGAGAAATATGACTCAGGTATTGTTTTTAGATAATCTCAAGACGACCTTTTGACCACCATAACAGCACGATATCAATGTCGATTTTTCACATCTTCATAATAGCGCCGTAATAAAGGTGTACACAAAAATCTAGCCCACTAGGAATTTTTCCGCAGATTCGGGTTTTATACTAGTACCTACATATTACTAAAATGACTGGATTATTTCTAGTCGGTCATTTTTCTCCGACATACCTTTAGAAATTAGTCACGCCTCGCCACTGATCGGTAACACAACAAATTTTCGTTTCACATTATGTAAAAAATACATTATAGTTTCATTTAGGTAGGTACAGGTTTCTGTATATCAACGTAGGAAGCCCAGGTTGTTGCAACGATTCCCAGATAGCTATACGAAAATTCGTATGTAAAACAACAACATCAGCAACCTATTCTGAAGGAGATGTCGAGAAATTTGTGTGGTGTCAATGTTCCAGTCGTCCTAATAGGAGATTCAGCTTTTAGGTTTTATGAATCATTAATGAAACCCTATCCATTCAGCATCACAGCGTCTGAAGAAGAAAAAAACTTCAATTATGCCTTTTCAAAATTCAGAAGAGTTGTTGAAAGCTGTTTTGGACATCTGAAAGCCAGATTTCGAAGAATCGGGAAAGGTCTCGATAATCGCATTGACAATAGCACATAAATAATAAAGGCAGGCTGTCTTTTACATAATTATCTGAACGGCAATAACGATGGCATAAATATTCAATGGCTACAGAATGCGTCTATTAATAATGTGCAAAGAGAGCAGCCTCAACACTTAACCCAAATAGACAATGCAAGGACAACGCCTTCAATCATAAGAAATGCTATCAGCCAACATTTGGGTAAACTTAAACTTGTTTTAAACTTTAATTTGCCATAAGTCAAATTTTCCATTTGAATTTTCCTTCAAAAAATAACCAAATGCACTTAAATGTTTAATTGATCATTTTATTTATCAGACTTAATATTTTTGAGTTGAAATCTTTGGCTTCAGCTACAAATTCCTTCATGATATTTAATTTTTCCTCTTCAATTTTCAAACTTCTTTCTTCAGCTGCACTTGATTGCAAAAGAAGTTTTTCGATTTTGTCGTCCAGGTTTTCTTTTTCATGTTCTCTTGTCCTTTTTGCAGGCCTTGGTCTTGGAGTCAATACAGTTGAAGAAGAAGGAGAGGTATCAGGCAGAACAAACTCGACTTCATCAGGATCAGATGTATATGAAGACGTAGAGTTCCTGTTATCTGAAGATGAAAATTAAAATATGCATACATACATACATAAAATTAAAAATTGTACTTTTGTTTTTGTTATTTCTTAAGATATTTTTTACCTGGGGCGGCTATCTTCCACAATAAAATCCATATTATGGATTCGATGTTCTCCAAGTATTTTGTGTACCTTGGAGTAAAAATCCCATTCTGAAGGGGAACCATCAGACGGCCCAACCTGTTTCCTTTCAATCCTGTTGAAATGAGCGTTGGTTTAATTTCATAAAGATCAAAGAATTTTAATCAAAACTTACTTGTATCGACTCCTCAGATTGTGAAGCTTTGTTTTCACTTCCTCGGCCGAATATTCCACGAGCCTTCGCACGAAAGCTGCGGCCATCTCTTGGTAGATGTGACCGTTTTTTCGGCTTCCTCAAATTGTGGCTCTTTTTCTTCCCCCAACTCCAAGAGGAATTCCTCATCGGCCTTATTCCACATCCTTTTATTCTTTTGTGATTTCTTCTTTTCCATTTCTACAAAGATAAATTATTTAAAATGTATTTGAAAAACTGAATAAATGTTTAATTTATTATTGTTTACTTACATCAGCTTTCGTATCGAACAATTCATTTAATTTAAATGTCTTTTTTTTACTGTTGACGGCTTCATGTTAACAGAAAATTCGAGTATTGCAAGTGCTTGACTGTTCTACCTTGAAATAAGAGTGAGAAAAATGTACATACATTGATTCTTTTACAGAGCTCTGAATTCTTCCATTTTTTTCGGTTTTGAGTTGTTTTCACAAAAACATGTTGTTTTGCAAAACAGGGCTGTCAACAAATTTGTATGGGAAAACACGTGATTTCCTTCAAGTTTTTGAAAAGCTTTGCAACCGGTTGTCAACTGAAAAGATAACAGGAATTTAACGAATTAGTCTTTTATGTATATAGATTAGCTTAGCTGTCGAAGGAGTATCTAAAAGAAATGTTAGAAGTCTTACTGATTTCATTCAAAGGTTTTTGTCGCTGATATAACTTGCTTTATCGGACGAATCCCAATTGCGGTACGACACCTTTTAGCCTAAGTTTCCATTTTAATATCCGGAAAAGGACAACACAAATTTTTATAATATTTTATTCGTTATGACAAACAGTTGATTTGATCGACAGTTAAATAGAATAGATTGCTACATTTTTGTACTTTTTTTGTCATTAGCATTGTAACGGGTGATTTTTTAAGAGGTTTAGAACTTAAAAAAAAAACACAAAAAATTCGAAAAAATGAATGAAATATTTATTTGAATCGATAGTTTGAACCTTGCAATTTAATGTTTAAAGATAATTTCATGCAAATGTTGACCGCGGCTGCGTCTCAGGTAGCCCATCCGCTGAGTCCTATTTTGGCATACTCTTTCACACATATCGGCCGGTATCTCACGAATGAATGCATGGATGTTGGCTTCCAGTGCGACAATCGAAGCGAGCTTGTCCCTATAGACATTAGCCTTGACATATTACCTCCACAAAAAATAGTCTAATGGTGTCAAATCGCACGATCTAGGCGGCCAATTGACCGGCCCGAAACGTGAAATTAACTGTTCACCAAACTCGCCTCGCAATTGCGCCATTGTTTCGCGTGCTGTGTGGCATGTGGCACCGTCTTGTTGAAACCATATATCATGCAAGTCAAGAACTTCCATTTCGGGCAAAAAAAAGTTTGTTATCATCGCTCAGTAGCGTTCACCATTGACAGTAACGCTGCGATTCGACATTTCGCGGTCTTCTGTCACACTAGCTGATACGGCCGCAATATTTTTTTCACTACGCACAGTACGTAAACGTGTTGGTGGTTTAATGTCCAACAAAGTAAATTTGGTGCGAAATTTGGTCACAATCTTCCGAATAGACTGCTCAGAAGGTCGAGAATGCCGACCATAAAATGGAAGCAGCGTGCGATGAACATATCGAACCGAGCACGAATTTTGATAGTAAAATTCAATAATTTGCAAGCGTTGTTCATTTGTAAGACGATCCATGGTTAAATTGCAAACCAAACTGAAGCTGTTTGACAGTGACACAAGGTAGGGGAGGAAGGGGTGGATGTGGACAGGGGCGGATGAGGACATCGGCATTTCAAGTCCACTCGTTGAAAATTTGAATATGGCAACGATGCCATCCATTGCCTTTTTCAATTGTGAATGGACCTTAAAGTTTTCAAATCTGTCAGTCTTGTGTAAAAATTGTTACAGGTTCATTCGTGATTTTCACTCTAAAAGTAAAATTATTCTCCCTCAGAAATTCGCAGATATTTTTTAAAAACAAAGCAGAAATAAATGCAGGTAAGTGTTTTTTATATTATCGAAGTGTCTTGATAACATTGGTGAAAATTGTTTTTTAAAATAGAGGGTTTTCTAAGAAATAAATGTATTACTTTACAAAAAGTGCTTGCGGGGGGAATGTGGACACACTAAATGGACACACTTTTATTAAATGTTTTTTATACTTTTGTGAATTAAAATAAGAAATTTTTATTTTGGAATATTTAAAAAGTTGTTTTTAATTATTTATCGGTTATTTTCGTAGCTGTCCACTTCCGCCCCATTAATTACTTTACAAAAAGTGCTTGCGTGGTGAATGTGGACACACTATGTGAACACACTTTTATTAAATGTTTTTTATACTTTTGTGAATTAAAATAAGAAGTTTTTATTTTGGAATATTAAAAAAAATCTTTTTTAAATATCTTGTGATAGTTTTTAATTATTTATCGGTTATTTTTGTAGCTGTCCACTTCCGCCCCATTAATTTTGGTCCGTGTCCTTATCCACCCCTTGGTGGGGGGCATATGGACAGAAAAAGCTTGCTGATTGAATTATGGAAAACCTTAAAACTTGAAGTCTTATCAAGTTTATGTTTAGGGACAATTTAGGGGAAGCCTTAGTTTATAGGCTGGTAAAAAGTGTTGATTTAAAGTCTTTACTGTAGACAAATATTAAAGATTTAATAAAATTTGTCCACAACCGCCCCTCCTCCCCTACTAAACACACGTCAGCTGTCAAAACCAGTGTTGCCAAAACCAAACCAGCTAAAAAATCACCCCTTACAGTTAAATTTTTTAGCAGATTTTTCCATCTGCTTAGCTAATTCTACACCTGGCTGCACAAGGATTTTTCAATCACCTAACGAGTGAGTTTGTAGGCAAGAGGAATGAGGAGTGAAGGTGAAAGATGCTCACGAAGGGAACTGAATATTCTGTGTGAGCAATGCAGTTTCATTCCTATATTGTTCCTCTTTTTGATGTTTGTTTATTTTTTTGGCTATACTGTAGAAGTTGGGATCAATGAGGTTATGTGATATTTTTGGATAGGGAATATATACCCAGTCGTTGTCGAGCCGGTACGGCGAGCGCGTAGCCAGAGTCGTGCACTCCACATCGAGGGTTAAAACCGCCTGAGCGGCGAAGCCGCCGTATATACTCGCTGTTTGCTACAAAAAGCTGTTTTCACAATGAAAACATAACCTCATTGATCCCAACTTCTACAGGCGCCCCATTTTTTTCTGGCGTTGGCGTTGACTTGACTTTCAATTCAAATAAATTATGTTCAAATTCAAATGTGATTCTTAAAACATTTTTAGTAAATTCAAAATAAAATTATTTGCCTATCAAAACGTAAGTTTACGATACTTTTTTAAGATCAATTAAAATACAAAATAACCAGGAAACCAGTAATTAGTAACTTAAAAAAGAGCGGGCCGACTCTGTAGGAAGAGCTATCTAACCCAAGAGTGAAACCAATGTTCACTGGACACCAGCAAGAAGGATTGAATTCAAGTGACCCACAACCCACAAGCCATCAAGAGCATCGCTGGGTGTATCGATGTTCTCCATTTATGACGATGTTCACATTGGAGTATTTCCGCCGACTTATTTCGAAGTAAGGCCAATCCGTCGTGTTCAAACACAAAAGTAGTGTGAACACCCCAGACTCACTTTGACGTCTTATAGTTGTCATAAATTGACAATGTTTACAAAATTGTCGCCTCAGTACTTGATGTTAAAAGACAAAATACAGTGCAAAATTGAAAATTGAATTGGTATTTATTTTTTCATATTTTATTGTGAGTCATAGACAAGAGTTGAGATTTTTTGAATTTTGTTTATTTTTTAGGTAAAACTTAATATGAGTGATATCGAGGAAGAAGTTTTGGCGTATTTATCAGCTGTAAACACAGCTGCATTATGTGTGCTGGAAAATAAAAGAAGAAAACCCAAAAGCCGTGAGTGGGTAAAACAATGGAAATTAAGAAGACCCAACAAGGGGTCAACTGATCTTCTCCACAACGAACTTAGATTGGAGGATAGAGATTCTTTCAGGAGATATTTGCGGATGGATGAGGATTGTTTCGTAGAGCTCTTGAATTCGATTAAAGCTAGTATTCAGCGCCAGGACACTCAAATGAGATTGGTAATCACACCAGAGGAATCTCTGTCTTGTACTTTGAGATTTTGAGCCACCGGAGAATCCTATAGAAGCATGAAATTCCAAACAAGACTTTCCTTGGCATTTATCTCGGAATGCATTCCAAATGTTTGCGAAATACTTTATAGGAAGCTTCAAAAAAAGTACTTACCAGTAAGTTATCGATATTATGTACCTTTGCTTTTTCATATTTAAATTTGTTTACGTATAGTTTCCTCAAGGTTTGCAATGGGAAGAAATCGCTGCAAAGTCCGAATCGCGTTGGCATTTCCCACTGTACATTAGGGGCCTTAGATGGAAAACATGTCGCATTTAGAGCTTCTAAAAGTGATGGAGCCTTGTATTATAACTACAAGGGCTTTAACAGTGTGGTTTTGTTGGCCATGTGTGACGCGGACTACAAATTTAGTTTTGTTGACATTGGCTGCAACGGCCGCGTCAGTGACAGAGGTGTGCTAAAACGTAGTCCGCTTGCAGATATTATAATGCAAGCGGATACGTTCTTACCAAGCGACAAAATCATTGGCAACAATAGACTTTTGCCTCATGTTATCATTGGTGACGATGCTTTTGCTTTAGGAAGGCATCTTATGAAACCGTACCCCTACAGTACCACTGAACCATCGCAAAAAAACTTCAATTTTCGACTTAGTCATGCAAGGCAGACTATAGAGCATGCCTTTGGAATTTTGTCGAATCCCTTCAGGGTTCTCCAGTCAAACATACATTTGCGACCCCACAAGGTTGTACAAATAACTCAAGCCTGCTGTGTTCTACATAATTTCCTCATTATGAAAAGTGTGAATTACACATCTGAACTACACTTCAATACAGAACCTCATGAAGTTGAAACCCAAAGTGACGGAAACAGAATCAGCAATCCCAGAAGGCATCCAAACGAAGCAGGAAGAATTCGAAACCTTTTTGCTGAATACTTCAACAACGAGGGCAAACTGTTTTATGTTTGAGAGTTTTTCTTGATGATAAATAAAATAAGTACATATTTAACGGATATAAGAAACACTCATATAAGAAAAACTCGCTTATAAGAAACGCAACCTAAAACACCATGTCTTTTTCTTAAATTTCTCTCTGAAATTGAACGTATATAAGAAACTCGCATATAAGAAAAACACGTTTATAAGAAATACATTTTAATGCACACTACAAATTTTCAAGAACAAAAAAGGACGCATATAAGAAGCTAACTTCAGCTCTACTTTAAATGAATTTGATGTTGAATTCCGTTACCTTGAAAGCTTTGAAAATGCAGAATGTTTCGGAAAAATAAACGAAAGAGATCTCAGAAATGAAATGCAAATGATGACAGATGGGTCAGATGGGTACGAGGAACCAGATTTAGTTGAACGAGAAGACGAAGGTTTATAGTTACTACCACCGCCAACTAGGACCGAAGCAATTGAAGCGTTCTTTCTCCTAAAGCGGTTTTTTTGATAGTGACGAAGAACAGAGTTTGGATTCTATTCAAGAACTTCTTTTCAAAGACATTTCTAAGGATAACATTCAGAAAAAAATCGAAGACTATTTTATATATATTGCTGACATATAAACAGTTCCTATAAATATGAAGCTTGTATAATAATATTACTCTCTGAATTTAATTGTGCAGGTATGCAATATTTTGCTTATTGAAGAAAAGACTTATTTTTATTTATTTTTGTTATATTAAGCGTCTGTTTCACAGTGTATAAATAATGTTCTGATTAGTTATCTGTCACTTAAATAAACTGCCAGTTAAATCCTTCTGTTAGTGAGTTTTGTGTTTCACATCAAAAAATTTGTCCAGTTAAAAATGTTTTGATAAACATGAAATCAAAAAAGAAGTATTTGCTATATTTTTTCATCAGAGATTCAACCCTCAGGTACATTTTTTGAAGTGTCGAAAAGAATATCCATTTTATTTGAAGAAATGAAAAATTTTTGCCTTTCAGACTTACGAGGAACGAGGGACTTTACCCCGATATCGTTATGATAAATTAATATATTTTGCTTGAAAAAGATTTTTGCCTTTTTCTTTAAATTATCTAATATTTTTTATACTTTTATTTTTATTAAAAACAAATGACAAATCCTTGCCTTTGCAGACTTTTAATTCTATTTTTATTGAAAAAAATAGCAAATCCTTGGTTTTTTCAGAATTTTTATTCTATTAACTGCCAGTTAACTACTTTATAGGGCACTTCATCCTCCCTATAAGTTACTTGACACTTTAACTACTAGTTAACTCTACTCAGATTTTATGAAATGCTATTTTGAATTTAAACTGCTAGTTATCTTCCAAGCTGCTTAACTCCGACTTTGCATGTATATTGTGAAACAGATGCTAAATATTCTCACGTTTGAAAATAAAAACTTTTAGTTGTTTTTTTTTTTTTTTTTTTGAGGTCATAATTTTCAAAAACTTTATACATTGTTTTTTATAAGACATTTTTTTCCTTATTTCCGTGTTGCTTATGTAAGAAATTTTCTTTCTTATATCCGTTGTTTGCATATAAGAAAAACTCGGATATAAGAAAGAAATGTCCGGGATTTTCAGACTTTCTTATAAGCGTGTTGCACTGTACTTTCAAAATTAAAGATTTTTATAATGTTGCATTTTATTTTGGTGGTTGGATTCTGGTAATACCTATACATGGTGTTAACTTTGGAAGTTTTTGGTGGTTGTGATATTGGTTTATGTTGTTGTGATGCCGTAGTGGTTTGGGAGTTAATTCTGACAAAAGTGGGTGTGTTATTTTGTGGGTGTGAATTTACAGGTGTGATTGGAAATGTTGGTGTTTGTAGTATAGGTTCATGTTGAGAAGTGTGTATTGAATTGAGGTGTAGTGTTGATGTCGGATTTGGTGTAAATGTTCGTGTATGAGTTGGTATTGCTTGTTGCACACTATCATGCTGTTTTCGCATGAATTTTTTTTCCTGGACTTCGCGAATAACATCCATGATCTTCCATTTTGACTCCATAAAAAGATCCTCTGGAAGGTCCTCGAGCTCTTGCTCCATAGATTTACCTAAATTGTTGGCTTTGGTAAGCTTTACTTGCTTTTTTTGGCGGATGTTGTTGGCCATTTCCTCTGCAACTTGCAGCGACCTTGAAATCTGCATTTCAAAGCCGGTTTTTCTTTTCTTTCCTCTGTTGCAGTCCTTAGTAAAATTAACAATTTTAAATGTGTTATTTTGATTTGATCTTCAGTTTTTAAAATCAACTTACCGGATTAGGTTGCTGAATTTCTTCTTCCGATTCCGCTTCCAAATTTCCTTCAACTGGAGAACTTATCTGTAAGAAAAAAATAAATAACCAAATAAAGTAGTAAAACTGTTAGTTAGACTTACTTGTGCTATATTCGATATCGATGGAGTCGACTTTATGAAAGCATCTAAAAACTTCAGCTCGTCGTAGCACCACAGCTTAGGGATGTAAACTGCATTAGTTCCAGCCCACTTTTCTTTGATCGAGCTATTGCATTCTTTTCACGAATGAATTGGCTTCTCAAAGTTTTTAACTTGCTTTTAACTTCGTCTAAAGTTATTTTCGGCCGACAGACTTTAAGCTCTTCCGTAATCGCTTTCAAAGCATCCAATTTTTTTATCCTGTCCAGGGCATCTTCGCAATGGCTATTATACAGCACTGGATGTTGCTCATAAAGCATTATGAGATGTGTTGTTTGTGATTTATTCCAGAAGCTCATGTTTAATTTTGTAATTTTATCTCCGAAATTTAAAACGCATAAAATGAATGAAAACGAAATAACAAATTTCCATTTCCATAGGTCACTTAGACAAATGAAAATATTTCGATTCGGGGAAAAAACTAAGTGGATATTTGAAAAAATGTCCATAGGTTACTTAGACAAATGAAAATATTTCGATTTGCGATAAAACTAAGTGGATATTTGAATGAACGTAATAGAAGTTCAAATCTGCTTAACATCTCCAAGAAAAATAACTAAAAATTTTGTTTACTTATAGCAAATACAATTTTCTTTATTATATTAAATGAAATACATCTACAAATCTATTTGTGCTTGCTCCAAATACTCTTCCATGTTCTTACCCTCGACAGCTTTCAGATTAGTCTCTGCTCGCCGTCTGTATTTTTCACTCCTGTGAATCCTTCGATTAGACGAGTGTCGTCCAATTCCCCATTCGTCTGGTATTTCTGCCACTAACGTTCCTTGCTCTTTGTTTGCAGGGCGTTCATTATAGCCTTCAATTGCTGCACTTGCTTCCGAATGGGAGCACTGAATTGGGCATACATGTTATAGTCGTGCTCGGACATTTTAATCTCCTTCAGTTTTTGTTCGAATGCCTTGCGATTCATCTCCCTGGCAGCTCGTTTTACTTCCTCGGGAACTGCGTCTTTCTCCTCGTCCGATAATTGATGTACTTTGTGCCCGAATTCGAGGTCGTTTCCAACCAACTCAGACATTGATTCATTTGGGAAACGTTCCAAATGCTTCACAATATTTACCACTTCACGGGTGGAATAGGGATAGTTGAGCAATCCTTCATCGGACATGTTTCTCAGCTCGCCAAAAGCATTGACTAAAGTCTTGAGGGTCTTCTTCGGCACCGTCATGTCATAGAACAAAGTGCTGGGGATCTTGCTCTTATCCTCAGTTGGAACAAGTTTCATTACGGTCTTTCCAATTCGCAAAACATCGCCATTCACATCGATTGAGCGCTTGCCGCCGCCCCATAAAATTCGTTTTGGCTTTTGAATTCCTGCTTCTCGAATAGCGTTCTCGAGAGCCAACCGCGGCAGCGCAGGCATGAATTTTGCAAGGAATGTATTCTGGATAATGTCGTACACCGGATTCAAATCGTCGGTAGGATAGACGGACATGCGGCGAGCGATCTTCAATAGCTGCCTGGTCGATAGATCTTTCAAAGCCGGATCGGAGGCTTCGCGAAGAATATGCGACAGTTTTATGACCTTGTGAATGTTGTCATCAATGTTGCCATAAAGTTTGCTGATGATCTCGAATTCCTCACTCTACTGCAGAGGCCGGACTTCTTGGAAGAGGAATAGGCTGAGTATCTCGGGAGTTACCCAGTTTTTGCCAGTTGCGTTGACATTTGGAGGTTCAGCTAGAGCAATCAAGCGGAATAAATCGTGGATTTTGATGATATTTTTGGAAGTCAGATCAGCTTCGGACCTTCGGTTGGACCTTGAGAGAGGATCGATCACTTCGAAGCATCATTGTCCCATCACAAAGTTCGAGTTCGCGATCATGGATCAATCTGGAAATGAAAGGAATTTTAAAGCAACGAAATATCGAATGAAATAGAGTCAAACCTTTGCACAACCGAAGCGGTGCTCTTATGAAGCCATTGAATTCCGTTCAGGATTGCAACTAAGCCGGTTTTTGCAGCCGTTACCAAGGGGGAGTCTCGCCAAACAGTATCGCCTTCGACGGTTGTGATTCTTTGTTGAATTAAGTCCCTTGAAGTCATATCCTCGTAGAGGATGTGGTTCTGTAGAATGGTGGTTAAATGAAACGCACGTGATGAGAGTTACAGACAGAGTGAGTAGAATTTATTTGAAAGAAATAAAAGCAAAGAGGAATTCAAATACAATCACATGTATAAAAGCAAACACAAATACATGAATAAAGAGAATGTACTAAAGGTACACTTATGAACGAAACTAAAGTTAATGGTCTGGTTATATCAACCAACACTCCTCCTTAACCGGAGCATTATGGACGAATACCCATATCATGTCTGAATTGTGAAATCTTGATTCTGTCCAGTGGTTTAGTTAGGATGTCAGCGATTTGATCGTTGCTTCTTACACTTTCAATCTTGATTTTGTTTTCATGTAGTGTGTCTTGGAGAAAATGAAAGCGAATATCAATGTGCTTTGACCTGGCATGAAAAGCACCATTAGTTGCGATGGCGATGGCGCTCTGATTGTCACATAGTACTCGAAGGGGGCTGCTGCTGTGTTCCAATTTCTTGTCTTAGTCCATTCCACCACAGAGCCTCTTGAACAGTGGCAGAAAGTGCCATGAATTCGGCCTCACATGATGAAAGAGCAACGGTTGTTTGCTTCTTCGAACACCAAGATATAGCTCCACCTTGGGCTATAAAAACAAATGCGGTCGTTGACTTCCGGTCATCAATATTTGATGCCCAATCAGCATCACTATAGCCAACGATATCATCTTGTTTTCCTTTGTTGAAACGGAGCTTGATGTTGATGGTTCCCTTCAAATACTTCAGCAAATGCTTTACTGCGTTCCAATGACGCGGTCCCGGATTTGCGTTGAACCGGCTAAGACAGTTGACGGCAAAACAAATGTCAGGGCGTGTGCACTGCGCAATATAGATTAAACAGCCGATGGCTTCTTGAAAGGGGATGTTTTGCATTTCTTCCTTTTCCTCAGAAGTTTTGGAACCATCTTCAAGCGACAGTTTTTCACTGGCGTTCATTGGCGTTGAAACTGGATTCGCATTTTTCATGTTGAACCTTTCAAGGACCCTCTCGATATATTGTTCCTGATCCAAGGCTATTAAATGACTGTCGTTCGTGACTCGCATTCCAAGAACTTGCGATGCTTCTCCGCGTTCCTTCATATTAAACGCTGTTTTAAGCTGGTCTTTGATTGTTTTTAATTGTGTTCCATTATTTGTAAAAAACAACAAATCGTCGACATATACAGCCACGAAAATGATGTGATCTGTCGTGATTGAAAAATAAACGCAATGGTCATACTTCGACTTTTCCAGTCCCAGAGATTGCAGTACATTGTCCAATTTCCTGTTCCAAACTCTGCTGGATTGTTTAAGGCCGTACAACGCTTTATTGAGACGACACACCTTTGACGAGTTGCTTTCATCGATGTACAACGGAGGCTGTTGCATATACACTTCTTCATCGAGTTGGCCTTGAAGAAAGGCCGTAATAGCATCCATTTGAGTGATGTTCAAGTCAAACTTGGCGGCAAGGGCAAAAAGGTATCGCAGCGAACTGTGACGGACGACCGGGGAGTACGTTTCCTCGTAATCTACCCCCTTTCGCTGTGAGTAGCCTTTAATTACAAGTCGGGCCTTGTACCGATCTACTTTTCCAGTTTGGTCGTGTTTGGTGCGAAAAACCCATTTGCAGTTTATCGCTTTTGGGTTCCTTGGTAGCTGCTCCAGCGTCCAAGTGTCGTTGGCAATCAAGGATTGCATTTCCTCTTCCATGGCGATTTTCCACCTATGTGCGTCTGGCCGCAACAAAGCTTCTTCACGAGTTTCGGGATCAATCTGTTTAAAATCAGGAGCAGTAAATGGAACTTTTTTACTGGGATTGTTTTCAGGGTACTTGCCTTTAAAAGTGCGCCTCACATCGCTGGGCTTAGACACTATTTGGTTGCTAACCATAACTGGTCGATTCAGGTGCGATGGAGACGCGACAAGTCCTGTGAAACCATGAAGAGATTCCATTGCGTCTAATGAAGACTGTGATGCACGTCGTTCTGGTTTTGTAAATTGACCTTCGGTGGATAAAAATGAGGAAGAATCATAATCTTCTAAAACAAAGTCATTGTACTTGCCTGGGATTTTGCGCTCCCTTTCGCTACGCCTCACCTCCTGCGAATGCAGTTCGTAAGTGTTTGATTGCTTGGGGAGCGCCGATGGTTCTCGTTCGTTTGAAAAATCTCCGGATTCAGCGTCTTCGAACTCCGTTTCGTCTTCCTCGTCGTCGTCGACCTCATGTTGATGATGGATATCGACTTTAATTGATCTGGACGGTCTTGATTTTTCTGAACTGCTGGAGTCAACGTTTCCATTTCCGAGTAACTTGGCTTCGTCTTCCTCGTCTTTGAACTCCAGTTGTTTAACTTCAATCGGTGTAGTCTTTGTTGAAATTTCGTAATTATTGCAATCTTCGTTGATGAATGAAACATCTCTGCATTTAAAAATGCATTTTTTTGTCTGATTATAAAGACGATAACCTTTGGTTTTCTCGTCATAGCCAACATGAATACATTCTGTAGCTTTGGCATCAAGCTTCTGTCGATTGACTTTTGGAATGTGCGCCATTACTGTTGTGCCAAAAACTCTTATATGCGACAAATCGGGAATCTTACCACTCCATTCTTCGATGGGTGTTTTTCCTGTTCCTTTTGACGGGGAACGGTTTAATAGGTACACAGCGTAATTTGCAGCTTCCGCCCAGAAGACTTTAGGTAGACTTGAATCGGCTAGCATGCACCGGACTTTTTCAATAATGGACCGATTGTTCCTTTCGGCGAGGCCGTTTTGTTCTGGTGTGTGCACATTTGTTGTCTGCTGCTGAATTCCGTACCTTCGAAGTGCGTTTTGAAATTTTTTGTTCAAGAATTCCTTGCCGTTGTCTGAACGAAGCGTTTTAATTTTGGAACCAGCTTGGTTCTCGGCAAGTGCACGGAAGTCTTCAAAACACGAAAGAACCTCCCAGTCCATTTTAGTTTTAAGGAAATAAATAAATATTTTCCGCGATTTGTCGTCTATAAAGGTTAAAAAATACCTGTTTTTGCCAAATGATGTATCTTCCATCGGCCCACAGATGTCTGTGTGGACGACCTCAAGCAGTTGGGTGGCTCTACTCCCATGTTTGTTGAATGGCAGTCTTGTTTGTTTTCCGATGGCACAAACTTTGCAATCGTTTGTTGTTCTGCTTGTGCAGCCAATACCATTGGCAAGTCCGTTGTGCAGTTTCTCCAAGCTGTCATTATTAATGTGACCCATTCTTCGATGCCACAGTTGCTTGCTACATTTGAAATTACACGCATACGCAACTTTTTTTTGTTGGACTTGAATCGAGGACGAATAAACCATTCACGTTGGTTCCTTTTGCGATTATCTGTTTTTTGGAATTAAACACTTGCACTTTATTTTCATTGAATTGAACTGTATGTCCTTGCTTTACGATGCGACCGACAGACAAAATATTGATCGAGAGATCTGGAATGTATTTCACGTCATTAACTGCAAGAGTAAAATTATTGCAAGAATTAATTGTCGCTGTTCCACGTCCTTTAACAAGCATTTCTTCGTTGTTTGCCGCGAACACTGTACCGAACTCTTCCACGATGTTTTTTAATTTTTTTTATCAAAACACATGTGTGCCGTAGCACCTGAGTCGAAGTGCCAACGATTGTTCTTTTCTAGAGAATTTACTGCGGAACAAATACAACTTAATGCCTCATGATTCTTTGGCGCGTTTTCTTGATTTTTGGCGCGACAATTTTTCGCAATATGCCCGAACCGTCTGCACATCCTACATTGCGGGCCTTTTCTTTTATTTTGTGGATGTTTGTCTCGCTCACGCACACGAGAATAAAATGCTGACGAATTCTCATCACCAGGGCGCAATTTTTGTAGCAATTTAATTTTGATTGCATCTGCCGTTATTCGTGTTCCCGAATTTTCGAGAGCCATTATCATTGGCCTATAATCTTCCGGCAGTCCAGCTAGCATTAAAGTTCCAAGCCACTCTTCATCGATTGGAAATCCGATTCCAGTTAGCGATTGGGCTGTTGCCATAATTTCTTTGTTGAATTTGTCCATTGAGCCACAATTCATTAGAGAGGTGGTGATTAGCTTACGCAGAAGACCGACACGTCGAGTCAAACCTGTGTCCTCATATGCATCTGCTAGGCCTTGCCACAATTGCTTTGCAGTCTTCGCACTTTGAATGTGCACGTAGCACACTGGACCGATAACAAGTGTAAGCTTGCTTCTTGCTTTCCGATCCTTGTTCAAATCAATGGCCTCCTTGGGCTCAGGCTCACCATTTTCGTCGACTTCATACTCTACCGTCGTTGTCCAAAGATCTTCTAAATCTAGAAATGCTTGGGCAGCGATTTTCCTCGAAGA
This sequence comes from Sphaerophoria taeniata, assembly GCA_943590905.1. Classification (NCBI taxonomy): domain Eukaryota; kingdom Metazoa; phylum Arthropoda; class Insecta; order Diptera; family Syrphidae; genus Sphaerophoria; species Sphaerophoria taeniata. The sequence continues at coordinate 272,017,375 of OX016540.1, forward strand.
ATAATTTTCGCGACCGAGTAATTTTTCAATTGTTAAACCGCTCATGACAAGGAATAAAACAAATTCTTTTTATTAAATCGATACTTTTCATACAAAATTTTCTTATTTAACCGAAATGAAATTGCGGGCCCATAACCTGTAGAATGGTGGTGTTACGGCTACTCAAGGCTGAAAGAAATAAAAGAAATAGATTAAACGAAGTTCAATTGTTTTTGATATTGAAGGATAAGCGGACGAATGGCTTTGCTGTCCATGAGCAAGTGGATTACGAAGTACTAACTCCGTCGGCTCCGGACAGGGAAACCAATCGTCCGCGGGATACTTTGAGTAAGGAGTCAATTGTCCGGGCACTAGGGGGTCCTCGTCCTTGTACTCCTCCGAGACCTGAAATAAGAGAAAAAAACCAAGGTTGTAGAAAATGGATTCCGGAATTCTAAGGATTGGAATTGTACTTACATGGCCACAAGCATATTCCGTCGCCGGAGGAAAATGCCTGTGTCGTGGCTCCTGCTGGCATCTCGTCCTGGGTGTGTTCCATGGCAGATTTTTTTTAATGACTTTTCGTCTGGGACTTCTTCATCTGGGACTGTATTGCTTTCGGGGGGATTCTTTTTTCGTTTTGTACATTTTAAACATTAAGTAGGACGCGAGAAAAGGAAAATTTCCAATAATTTTCGCGAAGCAAAAGAATAATTTTGTTTTGGTTGTCAAAAAAGGAGTAAACAAAACATCTATGTCTGACAAGTGACAGCAAATATTTTCAAAGATGGCCGAGTGGAGACTTGCTTTTATGGTTGAAGTACAGGGTACAGACGAATTAGTATGTAGCAAGCAGGCACTAGAGGGCGTGAATATGTTACAGGTATCACTTTAGGCTTACTAGGCAAGGGACCATTGAACTTGGTACCTGATAACACAGCCATAGTTCATGCCATGTAATAGAAAAACAGTATAGAGGAAGAACGAGTTTGGCATTAGCGGTAAGGCTATGGTACGATGGAATCATACGTTGATTCCGGTACCATAGCAAAAACAATTCAAGGCTAACACTTGAAAAACAAGATCTGATGCGATAGACTATGGGTTCGGGTAGTTAGTTAGGTAGTTAGCTAGTTAGTCGTGGCTAAAAGTAAAGAGAGGTTGGCAGCAAGTGCTTGCAAGATTGTTTTTTTTTTGCCAAGTGTGATTTTGTTTTTGATTGAGTGCTGGGATTGGTGACTTGATTAGCAAACTGATAAATCGAAGAAATCAAAAGGAAGTAAGTTTCGAGGAATAGTTCTTTTTCTTTGTACTCGGGTATTAAGCTGTTTTTTTGTTTTGTTTAAAGCTTAAGCAAAGGCTTTGGTGTCCTTAGAACAAAAGTATACGACGTATGTCGTTTTTCTTATTATAACTATCCTTGCGATATTGAGTGGTGCGTCGGGGTAAGTCGTAAAGACCTTAATGAAACCCATACAGTGTGTGATATTTTGTCCTTTAAAGGCGATTTTGGCTGAAGGTCGGTGGCCGTTGAAGCTATACGCCCGCCTTGTTAGCCACGACGACAGTGGCGGACTTACAAAAGAAGGCAGTGAAGGAAGGGAAATCAAAGCCCGTGCCAACCCGGGTACCCAAGTAAAATCGAATTTTTATTGCATGCTAAAGTGCCTCGCAAATATAAATCGCCCCGCGACACCACCTAGTTTTTATGACCCAGGCTTAGGCCACGGTCTAAGTCAAGCAAAAAAAAAAAAGCAACCAACATCCAAACACTAAAATAACCGACACCCAGCACAAAGCGATTAAACTCTGGTGCGACGAAGTAGAGTGACGGCACCAAATCCAGCTCACGGAAAAGGGGTCGTGGGTGGTCGATCGTTGACGTACATTTTGTTCAAATTATTTGTATTTATATATTTATTTATTGTATTTTTTTTTTTTTATGTAACTATTTATTATACCTTTATTACTTATACTTACCTTAATTCATGTATTTTCATATCGATATTTCCTTTTTGTGAACTTTAAAAAAAAAAAACTTTGCATGAACCATAGAATGGAAATTATTGCTAGAGTCAAAAATCGAAACTCAAGGAAAAAGCAGTTAATAGGGGAATTTCGTTTGTTGGGAAATTTTGCGCTCGCTACTGCAGGTGGCAACCCAAGGCAGTAATCTTTTGCGTAGTGTCCTAAGACAACCCACCAAGAGATCTCGGTAGGTAGGTCGAATAGGAAGTATGTTCTCTGGATGATTAGTTGATTAAAAATCCGTTCGAAATACCTTGAACACCTGGAGTGGTAGTTAACAAAAAACCAACCCCTATACACATACGCACTTATAGGTTTCATTAGAGTTTCGCGATTTTTGCCTGTAGTAAGACTTTCATGATACTTTTGATTTTTATTATGGTAGGTCATGATAATTTTGTTTTTTTGTTAGTGTAGGTCATCAATGCTTTCTTTATATGTACTTTGATTTTTTTTTTGGAAATTAAGGATAAGTTTATTCTGATGAAATAAAACCGAATTTTTGTCATAGTATTCGAAATGAAATCGACAGAATGATTTTCTTTAATGAGCTTGTGACAGGCCCAATGGTTTGGTAAAGACCTTGTTTCAGGGGGTGTAGACAGTTGGTTAGTCCCAAGGTATAAAATGAGGTGAGTACGCGAAAGAAGTTAAAGAGTAGAGGAGTTCAATTCAGGGGAGTTCCAAAAATCATAAGCGAGGAACTCTAAGGAAGGGTGGGTCAAGAGCATCCTGCGACGACATCAGCAGGGTTCCCAATTGCAGGTACGGAAGGCGGTGGTGGAAGAAGAAGAAGATGGCATGAATAATTATTTTTGTGCGAGGTTTTCGACTGTCATAGGAGCAAGAACCACCCCACCAGCCGACGAGCTCAGCCGTGCCTCGCGAGCATGCCATAGCTCTCTACGGCAGTCATCTCGGTCCGGACATCATGCCGGCGACATTCGTTGACGAATAAAACCATCCTCGTTACAGTGGTTAAATGAAACGCACGTGATGAGAGTTACAGACAGAGTGAGTAGAATTTATTTGAAAGAAATAAAAGCAAAGAGGAATTCAAATACAATCACATGTATAAAAGCAAACACAAATACATGAATAAAGAGAATGTACTAAAGGTACACTTATGAACGAAACTAAAGTTAATGGTCTGGTTCAGAGACAAAAGGAGATCGGAAACTGACTTACGTTTCACTCCCTAGATCCCGCAATTTTCATTTTCTTTCATTTTATTTTCTTCCTTGTACATGAAAAATACAAAAACAAAGAGATGAGGTGGGATTTTTATATTTTTACAGTTCTCTTTTGTTTGTTTTCGCAATTTCAAATTTACCGTAGATTGCTAGATTGAATTTTCAAATTGGCAAACACGCCGAACACCACGAAAATACTAGAATCCATGATTGGGGATGAGTTCCGAAACTTTTGGCCAAAAACCTACTCGTGCCTTACATTGGCCCTGTTCCCATGTGAAGAACGATTGTGTTAGATTTTTTGTAGATTTTGCTTACTCCTTAATTTTTTTTTTTAGTTTCTTTAAGATGACGCAGAAACAGAAAAAAAAGAAAAGAAGAAAAGAAAAATGAATTAAAGCCGTTGATATAAACAGTTTACTTGTTTTCGACAAACAAATATTTTGGATATGCGGGCCGAAGAGAAGAACACAAGGAAAAGCCTCAAATTTCTACACTCAATATTTTTAATTTTTTCCTTCCCCTTACGTTTTCTGCAAGCAACCCCGTTTGCCGTCATAATCAAAAAAAAATTTCGATTTCCTTCACGTGTGAATAAGGGTATAAGGCCATTAAGATTTGTTTGAAGCAAAAACACACACAAATAGTTAAACTAACTCTTTAATTTTATATCAGGTAGAGGTCAAATAACACGTTTATACCTTTATAAGTCTTACTGCCGATTTCATAGAACATGGATTAAGTATAAATTGAAACCCGATTTGCTTGCATTTCGTTACTGATAAAGCCAGGTATTTATGTAAAAAAATAAGATTTCAAACAAAAGCTTTTCACATGTTCAGCATTCTTAATTAGACTGAACATTTGTTTTTATTTTCTTTTTTATTCATTTTTGATGTCGGAAATCCTACTGCTTGATACATTTGATGCCATTTCCTGCTTTTATGCAATTTTACTTGTTTGCTATCTCTTTGAACATATCCCTCTTCTGCTCACTTTTACTCACCTTTCGTACGTTAAAACTACAAATTTTCAAATTTTCCGGGTAATTTACTCCCCATGTGGGGTGTCACACTTTGCTGAGATTGTATTGGTAAAAACACGCATACTCTTGCAGTAAAAGTTGACCGCAGCTTGTAGGCATTGTCATTTTGACAGCTCAGTTTCCCATCTCCCTTTTAAACTAATCTGTGGTCTGGTTATATCAACCAACAGGTTCCGTGCCTCCAGGAACTGGAAGAGTGACTCCATCGAAGCTCAATTCGGCAGAATCGTTTGAACTCTTTGAAACTGTTATTTTGTTCGTCCTCTTGGCATTGTCGATTGGAATTGTTATCACTCGATCGATAAGTTCTTTTTTTAGTGTCGTTCGATAGGGATACAGTGCACTAATACACTCTTGAACGCTCAACGCAGGATTGCTGTTCTATAAGGAAGCGAATATGATTTGAGCTTCAAAATTGTCTTCAGAAAAGCCAAAACTAACCAACATCCTAGCGGCTAAGTGCAGATTAAGATGCAGAGGGAAATCGGGTAGGTTTACTGACGAATCAGCCGACTGTACTGCCAAGCCGAATGAAACCAGAGATCGCAATTTAACTTCATCGGCATTCTGCGATTGGGTTTTAAGAGACGAAAGAATTTCCTGTAAATCAACGTAGAATCGCAGGTGTGGATGAGCAGGAAGTGCATTGAACTCTGAACGCATTTGACTCGTATCAAAACGGCAGTGTCACAGAAACGACCGCAGAACATCCACAGCAGTGCGGGCTGTTTCTTGGAGAGAGTTGAGTTCTTTTCCGAAAACATTCGGGCTAGCAGTGAAACTGCCTCTATTCGAGCAGAAACAAACATTTAAAATTATTTCATTAGATTTTGGTGAAGTGAACTTACTCATGCGCTCGCCTTCATTTGATGACTTGGGTTTGCATTCCAGCTGAGGTAGAATTGAAAACAATATCTGTGGATTGATGATATTCAGTTCATAGATGAGATCATAGATTTTTGGAAATTTTTGATAGTTCTTATCCATTTTGTCCATAATAAGAGCTTGATTGAGGAACTGCAATGAGAAGAAAAATCAGGAGCGTATACCCGGATGACATCAGCACTACAGCATGCAACTAGGAGTTGAACATCTCTTGATGAATGATGGAGAAAAACTCATCGACTTGATGTAGGGCAAGTGGGATGTATTGTTGGTAGTGTCCATCATCTTGGCCCATGGCTTGGCATGGCATGGCGAAGGGGAACTGTGTCGTCCTCGTAGCAGTTTGAGGCATTTGTTGTGTGAGGGATCTTCGCCAGATTCAGAGGAATGTTGAGCTGAAGCATTTTGTAAACCATTGCAAAAAGCTTTCTTTGGAAAGTCTTAAAGAAAATTGTTTTAATTGTCCATCAAAAGCATCAAGTCCATGGGTCCATAGGGTAACTGCACCAGTTTCCGGACAGGCACCAGTGACCGGACGATTTTGCCTTTATGTGGAACAAAAGAGAAACTAAATACAGACTTGGCAAAAAACAACAAAATACAGAATCAGTAACATTTTCCACATATGCATACGAAGTTTGAAGCCGATCGAATGTATAACGGAAAAGTTATAGGTAGTTTAAGCAGCAGCCACTGCTGTTCTGCTGTTTCCTTAGCAAAAAAATTGTGGCAGACCTTGGAAAAATATACTGGGAATAGTTGATCTTGTGAAGTCTTGCAATCAAATGGGGTTTGTTTCAAAGAAAATATAATGAACTTCCAATAACTAAAGAAATAAATTGAGTTTTGCTTTTTTTTTAGTCAATTTGTTTTAGTGTCCGGTACTGGTACAAAAAATAACGAAAATCTAGTTTCCGGACAGCTCCAAGGTTTTATTTAATTATTTTTTTATGTTCAAATTCTTTTTGCAACCCTTAATTTAATTGTCAAAAGTACTTGTTTACATCCAGAATAAAATTTGTTTCGATCATCCCTCTGATGGATTAAAAATGACAAATAAAAAACTCTAAAAATTGTATTTCAATATCATTTTTTTATTTTCTGCCACACAAACACAATATTTTGAAATCAAAATGGTGTAAATCGATCGTGCGATATCTATTTTCCTTTTTACCGAAACCTGAACATGAGAATAATAAAACCAGTTTCTTCCCTCCTACTCCACTTCTCTATTTATTTGAGAATAACATTTTTCTTCACTGATGCATACCATAGGGTAACTGTACCAGTCTCCGGCCAGATAACTTTTTTTTCGGCTTTCAATGTAAATATCTTTATTTCTATTACTGTTTCATTCAAATCTTAATATTTTGCTAAGACTATAGATATTTCTCAGTAGTTTGGTGTACGAATGAATTGAAAGTAACTTTAAACGGTGAATTAATACGACAAATTCTAAAAGATGGCGATTTTCTGGAGTCTCCGGACGATTGTTTTAGTCTCCGGACGATCTTAAATGGAGTCTCCGGACAGTTCCACTTAAAAACTCAATACAGTTTTTCTCTTAAGTGTTGAGTATATAGAAATTCATTGTCTGCATTGATAATTATTTCCTGGTTGGTTGGCATCTAATTCATTTAAAAAATATTGCCTAGTTATCGTTATTTTAGACGAAGTATAAAAAAACCAAAATCTGTACCAGTCTCCGGACGATCAAAAACAGAGTCTCCGGACGACTTTGAACCTACTTCGTCAAACTTGATTGCTGCTTGACTGATACCTAATTTCTTCGATCTAATGTCGTACAAGGCTTGCTTTTAAGTTGCTTGCATTCATTTTCAATAATAAAAAAAATAAGACTATTCATATCCTCTCTATCTAAGCTACACAACTAAACCATGCAATTTAATGCATCTGAAATACCTACTTACTTGTTTCAAGGTTAACTAGTTGTTGTTTCTTTTTTCCAAACCCGTTTACAGGCACTTAGAATCCTTCAACACTTAACTGATGCACTGTTTTTTGTGCACATCGCATTCAAATATTATACTTTAACCTTCGATGGGGGTGGTTTTGATTGGTTTCTTTTTGTGTTTTTTGTATGCATATGCCCAGTGAACAAAAATCTTATTCTCAAATAAATAGAGAAGTGGCGATGGAGGGAATAAACTGGTTTTGTTATTCTCATGTTTAGGTTTCGGTACTGTAGATATCGCAAGATTGATTTAAACAATTCTGATTTCAAAATATTGTGTTTGTGTGACAGAGAATAAAAAATGATAACACAATTTTTAGAGTTTTTTCTTCATTTTTAATCCATTAGAGGGATGATAATGGAAAATTTTTATTCTAGATATAAACCAGTACTTTTGACAAGGAAATTTAGGGTTTCAAAAAGAATTTGAACATAAATAAAAAATTAAATAAAGCGTTGGAGCTGTCCGGAGACTAGATTTTCGCTATTTTTTGTTCCAGTGTCCGGACACTTAAAAAAATCGATTAAAAAATTGCAAAACTCAATTTTTTTCTTTAGTTATTGGAAGTTCATTATATTTTCTTTGAAACAAACTCCATTTGATTTCAAGATAACACAAAATCAACTATTCCCAGTATTTTTTTCCAAAGTCTGTCACTATTTTTTTGCTAAGAAAACAGCAGAACAACAGCGGTTGCTGCTTAAATCACCCATAACTTTTCTGTTATACATTCGATCGGTTTGAAACTTCGTATGTATATGTGGAAAATGTTATTGATTCTGTATTTTGTTGGTTTTTGCAAATTCTGTGTTTGGTTTCCTTTTTATGCCCCATAAAGGCAAAATCGTCCGGACACTGGGGTCTTTCCGGAGACTGGTGCAGTTACCCTATACATACAAAAAACACAAAAAGAAACCAACCAAAACCAAAACCACCCCTATCGAAGGTATAATAATTGAATGCGATGTGCACAAAAAAACAGTGCATCAGTTTAGTGTTGAAGGATTCCAAGTGCCTGGAAACGGGTTCGGAAAAAAGAAACAACAACTAGTTAACCTTGAAACAAGTAAATATGTATTTCAGATGCATAAAATTGCCATGGTTTAGTTGGATAGTGAGAATATGAACAGTCTTAACATTTTTTTTTATTGAAGATGAATGCAAACAACTTAAAAGTAAGCCTTGCACGACATTAGATCGAAGAAATTAGGTATCAGTCAAGCAGCAATAAAGTATGACGAAGTAGGTTCAAAGTCGTCCGGAGACTCTGTTTTGATCGTCCGGTAACTGGTACCGATTTTGGTTTCTTTATATTTCGTCTTAAATAACAATAACTAGGTAATATTTTTTAAATTAATTAGATGTCAAACAGTCAGGAAGTAATTACCAATACAGAAAATGAATTGATCTATAGTCAACACTTAAGAGAAAAAAGATATTGAGTTTTTAAGTGGAACTGTCCGGAAACTCCATTTAAGATCGTCCGGAGACTAGAACAATCGTCCGGAGACTCCGGAAAATCGCCTTTATTTAGAATTCATCTTTTTAAATTAATGTTTAAAGTTACTTTCAATTCATTCATATACCAAACTACTAAGAAATATCTGTAGTCTTAGCAAAATATTAAGATTTGAATGAAATACTAACAGAAATAAAGATATTTGCATTGAAAGTCAAAAAAGAAGTTATCTTCTCGGGTACTGGTGCTTTTACCCTACAGAATGAATGAATTTTTGTTTACAAAATGAATAACAAGTATAGTGCGTCAACGTACTGCTTTGCTTTGCTTAGACTCAACGTCGACCTGACATGCGCATGCGCAATGCGTATTTCTTCATTTCCAATACACTTGTTTGTTTTTTTTCACAGGCAAGTGAATTTTCAGATACATACAAATTCATCGATGAAAGTCGGTGAACATCGGGTTACTTCTTCTCATAATCTGGGAAACAAGTCGACGTTTTTGTGCAATTGTGGAAGATAGGGATCCGAAAAATATATTTAGCAACATTTTAAAACTTTTCTCTGTTTTAGTTTGGTGTATCAAACAGAGTCTTAAAATATCAAGATTCATGTTTTTTTTTTTTAAATAAACTAAAGAAAATAAAATATTGATTAAAGAAATATATGCTCATTGATTATGTGAGAGTTGACGTCAAAACGGATAATGTCAAACAAAAACGTGAAATTCTAGATGTGAACAGATTTCGAGTTTTTGAAAACTGACAGCTGAAAACTCCGTTTTGCGTCTGGTGTGAAAAGGCTATAAATCGTGATTAATAAAACTAAATCAACACAAATAAACAATATTATTCCATTTAACATCGTTATTGGCTGATTCATCAGAATCAAAAGAAAGTGAAGAATTTTCTTGGGCAGATTTTAGTAACTCTCTCATTTGAGGGGAAATGTTTAATTCTCTCATCGTCTCTCTTTTTTACGAAATTTTTGTGTTAGGGAGGGAACAGGATTAAGCAGATTTTAGTAACTTTCGGCAGCTTGCAGTTACTTGAAAAAGTAAAGGAACGGACCTATTGTTTGTTTTCGCGTTTGGAGGAAATCGTTTTAAGTTTAAGCGAGCACGGCCATGGCGTATGGCGAGCACAGTTGCATGTTTGTGAATTGAAAAATCAGTAAGTCCAAAGCTAGTAATTGACTTATGAATTAAAAACCATTTAATTCACAAGCTAAAAAGTGAATTATGAGTTAGAATTCATTTAATTCACAAGCTAAAAAGTGAACTATGTACTAAAATTTCTTTAATTCACAAGCTAAAAAGTGAATTATGAATTAGAAAACAAGCCAAAAAGTCAATTATGAATTAAAAACAAGACAGGCGAGAGGAGGTTCGCGGGGTCGGCTATAGTTTAAATTTAAAAAAAAATTAGTGCGACCACGGTGGTCCACATAACTAACTTCCCAGTCCGCTCGATTTATTGGTCGCCTCATTCGTGCGACTTAACGCCGTTAGACTATAATTTTCTGTGGAAGTTTGTGAAGTCTATGGTCTGTAGAAACAAACCAACGACTATTGATAATCTTCGTACGAACATTGAACTTGAAATTGCAGAAGTATCGGCCGACTTATGCTTGAAAACCGTCGAAAATTGGGTTCAAATTCTGAATTTCGGCAAGCGTGCCCGTGGTGGTCATGCAAAAGAAATCGAGTAGAATTCATAATGGCATTGAATGTACTTTTGCATGAAAATAAAATTTTATTGATATCTTAAACTTGTTTTATTAAAAAAAAAAATCTTTTGTAGCGCTGTGAATAAAAAACGCTTTATTTTCAAATTTTGTTAGGTTTTCTTAGTTATTTCATTCCTATTAAAAAAACTGCTTGACCGAACAACATATTTTTCGTATTGAAAATCAAGCCATAATTTGGAGCATTTAAACATTCATTCATTCGATCAGACCACATGCGCATCAAACCATCAAGATTGTCATTGAATAAAATATTAATTTTATTGTAAAAAGTTTATTCCAATTATTGGTTATTTTATTATAACCCCACAGTGACAAGCTTGGACCAAAGTGATTGTTGAAGCTCTATACATTATGTTATTGAGAATCTACTTGTTTTGTAAATAACTTGTTCTAAGTATATCTAGCATCAATATTGTTTGTGTTTTATGTTTATGTTTCAATGAAAATATTTTATTTTATTCTAAACTCTTGTTCAAACTTCAAAAACATCGTTACTGAAAAGTTGTGATTATGTGAAAAAATTAATAGTTAAAAAGTGAATTAAAAAAAAAAACGGTGCTTAATATTTAAATAAACATACGTTGGTAAGTTTGACATACTTTTATTTTGTTAAGGCAAAGAATTTTAAGTTTTTGGGTTTTATTAAGATTATGGGAACAAATAATGAAGATTCTGTGGGGAGTGAATTTTTTCGGGGCATAAATGAAGAAAATTCTGCAACCCCTACATTAGTAGTAGTAGCAGTTTATCGGAAACGTTAAGTTCTGAAGAAAGAAATCTTCTAAAAGATTGTTGCAAGACGAGCTATCTGGATGGACGTTTTTTTCTTCTTCTATCTCGAAGAGTAAAATAGTTGCAAACTGCAATAACTGTCCAAAGGTGTTATCTGCGAATGTCAACGTATCATCAAATTTATTGCGGCATTTGAAGGTTGGTTATAAAGCTTTCGTAGTACATTTGGAAAAGAAAGCGGTGCTTAACTAGGTTGCTTTTTACATGATGTTTTAAGTCTTATTTGGCTCTTAGGCCCGGTGCACACACGCGATTTTTTGTCGCGACGATATCGCTTTTGAGACATCGGAACTCACAATCAAATGGAGTGGTGCAAACACACTTGCGATATCGCAGCGACATTTCTGCGGTAAAATGTCGCAAAAGTTTCTGCGAAATCGCAGCGATGTCGCAGCAACAAAAAATCGCATATGCGTCTTGTAGTACATTGTTTTCTATTGTGCCGTGCACACATGCTTTTTTTACCGCAAGTTTTTATCAAATTGAAAGGGAAAATATGGATGATTTTGGTACTGGTTTCTTTTTATTTGGTTTTTATTTTGATTTTTGGAGAAACTTTAACCGCCAACTCATCAAACTCATTCGAAATAAGTCAAAAAATTGTTCAGGATTTTGTCTCATATTTTGAAACGATGAATAAAATAGTCCTTTTGTAAGCCGGTGGTCATTAACGTTAAGCTAGCCCTAAACGACAAACATGTTTGCCGAACATGCTTGTGCGCGCTATAAATTCGTCGTGTAGGGGATGGTTTGCAAACTGTGCGCTGTTGGCAAAAATTTTCGATTTTCTTCTGTTCGTCCGTTTCGTTGTTTGCCATGTAGGGAGATGTTCGCGAACAAATCTCATTTTTCCTATGGGATAACAATAAGCGCAATGACTTACTTCTCCTTTTGACACATCTTCACACTTTCAAGAATCAACACGAAATGATGTTCGCCAATTATGTGTTTGCCGTGTAGGGAATAACGCAAACGAGCATGTTCGGCAAACGTGTTTGTCGTTTAAGGCTTCCTTTAGTTCCGTCGTTTCTTTTTATTAAGAAAACATAACTTTTATTCACGAGGTACGCGAAAATATTTTTTTCTTCCTGTAAACCTCCACTGTTGAAAGACAAACTCAATCTAAAGATTGAAACCTGCGGTAAAATGTCGCAAGGGTGCACTGAATTTTTTTTTTTTTATAATAAGCACACACTCAAGGGGTTTTTTATGCCCTTATTATGCCGTAGACACAGTGAGAGCTTTAGGAAGGAGGAAAGGCGTTGGAGAGGAGGTGCCGGTGTACATTGGTCTTAAATTCCTGAACATTGCAATGATTTGGAAAGACAGAGTGTGGAAAGGAGTTCCACATTCGCGTAGTACGGCTAAAGAACGATTCTCTATACTTGAGGGTGCGAACGAAGTTGGGCTCAAGGGTGAACTGATGGGCATTCCTGGAGGCGCGGGTATTACGGGTGAATTGTTTAAGGGGAGGAATGCAACTGGCTATTTCACTAGAGCAAATACCTTTGAAGTAACGGTAAAATAGGGTGAGGCATGAGACATTACGGCGATGTTCGAGAGATGTAAATGACTCAACGATGGTATGATCAGCAATCATCTTGAATGCTCTTTTTTGGATACTGTCCAGAAGACTTAAGTATGACACTGGAGCACCAGCCCAGACATGTGTAGGTTTTGTAGGTTTTGTAGATAATTTCCAGATCAGAGGGGGAAAAAAATTTCTTGCACCGCCTTAAGAAACCTAAACATCTTGCGGCATTTTTGACGACATCGCATATGTGCTCTTTCCACAAGAGGTGGTCAGTGATGCACATACCAAGAATCTCGAGATGTTCGGTCTCATTGATGCAAGTGCCAATCATGGACAGTGGCAAGGGGGGTATGTCTCGCTTTGACGATACAAGACAGCATTGTGTTTTCATTAGCATTAAACTCCACGCGATTTTGTGTTCCCCATTGTACAATGCTGTTGAGGTCAGAGTTTAATGAGCTTAACATATTTTTTGAAAGAGGGTCGGAGACAAAACGGAGCCCTGGGGCACACCAGCATTTATGTTGTGGGTTTCAGACTTGAATCCGTCCAATACAACTTGAATTGAACGGTTCGAAAGAAAGTTTCTAATCCAACGAAAGAGGGATTCATCGATACCGACAGCACGCATTTTCGATAAAAGATCAAGATGCCAGACTTTATCAAATGCCATTGAAATATCAAGTGCAACAATCTTACTTTCTCCAAAACGATGTAAAGATTTGTTCCACTGTTCGGTGAGATAAACCATCAGATCACCAGTGGACCTGTTGCTGCGAAAGCCGTACTGCCGGTCATTAAGAAGCTTTCGGTCTTCGAGATATTTCTTTAGCTGATAGTTTATCAGCGTTTCCATGACCTTAGAAAGAAGGGACGTGCTATCGGTCGATAATTGGAGGGAGAAGAAGATTCGCCTTTTTTTGGGATTGGCTGGACAAATGCTGTTTTCCAACTGCTCGGAACGACCCCAGAAGAATAGGATAGATGGAAAAGCTTACGCAAGGGTTTTGCCAGCGTGGAAGAACACGTCTTCAGAATAGTTGCGATATCGCTGCGATAAAAAATCGCATGTGTGCACCGCACCTTAATGTTTTTTTTACTCTACAAATACATACGTGTTGTACCTAGTTACACCACTTGAATGATTAAACTTTAACTGTTTATGTTTTGAAACCATAACATTTTACTTTGCGAATTTTACAGACAAAACACAATGATAAATATGATGATTACTAATTACATAAGGCACAGAAAATTACGAGACTAGACGGATCGAGCCGCGTCATTCGACGAATGACTTGTAAATTTGCACAAAATCTCTTCGAAAATAACGTTGTATAGATTTTGTTTTAAAAAATTAACTACCAATACGCTTGGTAGAAGATTCAGCTTTTAGACAAATTTTTGATGGTAACCATAAATTTGTTATGCATTTTTTATAGAACATTTATAGATCTGAGATAGAATGGAAAACAACTTTAATTGCATTATGAAAAATGAAATATTTTAAAAATTTCATTAAAGTCAAGCATTCTTACAAAATTTACAATTTGAACTTTTATCCAATCTTTTAAGAAATCATTAGGCTGTTGCCAAGCTATGTATATTCAGATTCATACTTTTAAAAGAAACAAAACATTGGTCACATTTCGCTTTTTTTTAAGATTTTGAAATAAAACATGGAGACCAACCACTTCGGCACTTGAGTCGGTACACGGCTGCTAAGAAGTTGACCAAGAATTACGAAAATTTAATTAACAACATCAAAAAAGCCTTAGTAGAAGCTAAATATGTCTGCACGACAGTTGACGTGTGGACAAGTGCACGAAAAAGATTTTTGGGAATGACAGCACATTGAGTAAGAAAAGAAAAGACACAATAAATGTCCCTGCACACTGTGTTACAGTCACCGTGCCCGACGAAAACCTTAAGTTCCTTAGGATTGTGACTATGAGATGGTGAATGTAAGGCACTCTACATGTTTGCATAATATTCAAAATGATAATTTCTAATCAGCTTAACGAAGAAGACTTAAGTAGAAAGTCAGCTGCCACATCCTGCAAGCGCTTTTATGGAACGCATGATTACATGAACGTTGTAAGTAAAATTCATGAATTTCATCAATCTTTTGGACTGAATGAAAAAATAACGGCAACAATTACAGACAATGGTTCCAATTTTATAAAAGCTTTTCGAGAGCTTGGAGCTAACAGTTTTTAAACTTTTATGGAAGGTAATATTTTTTCTGAATAATACACAATTTTTGAAAATTTTGAATTTTGATTAATTTGCTAATTGGTTTCTTAAGCATTTTAACCTTTATATTGTTCCTTAAAATATTACTGTCGTAACTCGAATTTCTATATTCGTATATGTTTAAGTAAATTCTGGCTTTAGAAATTTAAATAAAATAGTTTACAAAGTTTGAATAGTTAATAATGACATCCACCCTTTGTTTGATTTCGTGAGGTTGATAGCTCATTTACACTAATTTAATTTTAAAATGTCGCTTCTGAAACCTCTGTCGATTTACAAATATTTGTATTTCATTTTTTTAAACTTTTTTTTCGATAATCAGTTAAACCTTAGTGCCTGGCTACACAGAGATTTTTCAATGCCCTAACTAGTGAGTTTGTTGGCAAGAGAAACGAAACGCGAAGGGGGAAGATGCTCACGAAGGGAACTGAATTTTCTGTGTGAGCAATACAGTTTCATTCCTAAATTGTTCCTCTTTTTGAAGTTTTTTTGTTTTGTTGTTTTTTTTTTTTTAGGCAGGCGTTGGCGTTGTCAAGCCTGTTATTTGAAATTAATTATTTTTCAAAAATTGTGTGCCGAAGAGAACAAAGTTTGTTCTTTGTGGTAATAACTAATAACAGAAGTTGTTGAAATGGTCTTCACTATTATTTTAGAAAACTGAAAAATTATCGTAACAGCAAAGTATTGAGTGCTGTTCGGCTTTGGAGGGACTCGTAGTTCGCAGAGTAAGGAAGATTTGATTTCAACACAAACATTGTATTTTTCATTTCACTTGCTTTCTTGCAGGTTCGCGCTTGATGCATAATGGGACGCTGGCTTCATTAGAAACTGTTGAGACCATATTGCAACTGACTTTAATGCTAGATATAATTTTAGATACGGATACGAGTGTTGGATCGGGACGCTTCGACCCGGAGTTGGAAGATCCAGAATATTGTTATGCATCGTGCACAGCATTGTATGAGCTAACTTTGCTCGCTCGGCGCTATCTTCCGACAGAGAGAAAAGTAGCTCTTCATATAGGTAACGGAGTACCGGCAGCTGGAGACGGCTGTCTTCCACCGAAAATTGGAAAATTGTAAGTTTATTGTTGGCTTGTTGGAATAGAATACAATTGTATTCTATATCCGAATTGTTCACAGGAAGCCGCAAAGCTTTGATTTCTTTGTAAATTATCAAGCTGACCAGATAGTTTTTCAGTAGCTTGAAAAATCCCTGTGTAGCCAGGCACTTAAATAGTATACATAATCTTCAGATAAATCAATGTTGAATTAGTATTTCTCCTTATAATTCTAAAATCAGCTCTCATTTTCTTATAAAAAAGATTAAATTGAAAAAAAATGTGTTTCCAGATGATATATCATGTCCATTGCAAACAAATGAGGATGAGGACAGCGACAATAGTGATGTTGAGGATGACAACATTGAAAATGAGGAAAGGGAGCCTGTTGACTTACATATATCTCTCTTATCATTTCCGATGTGCCAGTCACACACTAAATTTGATTGCGAGCACAGATGCACATAAGGCCATAATAGAAAATGCGGCTTTAAAGTCCGTACACTTCGGTGTTATAAAAAAATGTGAGACATTATCGAAGTGCTTGTCCTCGTCGAAAATAAGAGAGCAATTGCAGACATTTTTCGGCTGTTGTTTGAAAAAACCCGTAATAACGCGCTGGAATAGCTTATACGATTGCTTGGAACAGGTATTCCAGCTAAAAAAATAAATTGCTCGACTGTGAACTCATAACAACTTCCAGCAAAATTCCCGTTTTTTACGAAACAGATTTTGAGTACATAGTCGAATATCTAAAGTGGTCAAAGCCTCTAGCTAAGGCAATAGACATATTGCAAGGGGAGGAAAACTGTCACTATGGCTATGTTTTACCAACTCTGCTTGCTATAAAGAAGAAAAGGGACCTGCTCATAGATAATAACCAGTTTCAATTCTTCGCTCCTATTGCAGAAAAAATAAGATCAGCATTACTATCACGATTTCACGATTATTTTGCAATACTTGATAAGGGTGAATTTGCAGTAATAGCTGCAATAACTCACCCTCGATTTAAAATAACTTGGACTAACCTACTGGATACCGAAAAACAAATAAAAGTGAAGAAAAAATTGGAAATAGACCTAGCTAAGAGGCAGCTGAAACAAACGTAGAACCAGACGATTTTGATTTTGGTGATGTCAGCAACAATAGCATTTTAGCCTCCCTTATGCCACAGGAATCTGAGGAATTTGAGCTAAAGAAATTTCTTATGAAAAAATGTTCAAATTTAGAAGACCTGAACAATTTTCCTTTGGTTAAAAAATTATTTATAAAATATAATACAGCATTACCGTCTTCTGCCCCAGTGGAAAGATTTTTTTCCTATGTAACAATGCTGGATTTGCCTAGAAATAATACAATAAACGAACACGAGTTTTGGGACGATGTTTTTGCTTCGAGTGACTCATCGTCTGCATACAAAGCTTTTATTCACACTCTCAGGAAACATATTGCATCATGTACCTCTTTTACAACTCAAAAGACGATTATTAAACGCCTTAAGCCTTGGATATCGAGAAGCATTGTATATAAAGTAACTAGAAAAAATAAACTTAGGTTAAAATGCAAAAAACATCCTACTAACAGACGCTTTAAAAAAGAATATAAAAAATTGTGTGCTAAATTGAAAAAGGAAATTCCTATTTGCCGTGATAACTTTTACCGGGATAAACTCAATTCTGTACAGGGCAACTTAAGAAATGAATGGCGTGTAGTAAATCACTTATTAAATAAATCTTCTATTCCGAAGAAACAAATTTGTTTAAATATAAATAACTCAATAATTTGTGATAAGCTTGATATTGCTAATGCTTTTAATTATTTCTTTACAAATGTTGGTTGTAATCTTCAACCGGATGTTCCTAATTATCTGTGTAGTTGTTGTTCATAACTTCACTATTTCAAACAGCTTCTCAGCCCCGCATCAACCCACTCTACTTTCCATTATGCACAACCCGAAATCTATATAGCCCAACTCGACGATGAAATTTCAATGCTTGAGCTCCAAGAATCTTTGAATAAAATGAAAAATAATAAGGCTTCAGGTGTAGACGGAGTACCAATTGAATTTTTCAAATACTCTTCCCCAACGTTTTTAAATATTCTTTTGGGTTTTTTAAATAAACTCCTGAATGAAGAAATGATCCCGCACTCTTTTCTGAAGTCGATAATATGTCCTATTTACAAAAAAGGTGACTATAGCCTTCCAGAAAATTATAGAGGAATATCCGTACTTCCTGCTTTGAGAAAAGTGTTTACGAATATACTCTATCATAGACTAATCAAATGGATAGAAGCGAATAAGCACCTTAGCATTTTCCAGGCTGGATTTCGATCTGGGTTTTCGACTGTCGACCAGATATTTGCCCTGTCTAGTATTGCCAAACGTTACATCGACAATAATAAAAAGCTGTTTGCATTTTTTGTTGACTTTAAGGCTGCATTCGACACCGTTAACAGAAACTCTTTGCTCTATAAACTTTCGGCGCTTGGATTATCATCTAAGTTTCTCAGGCTATACAAGCAGCTAGTCACTAATACATGCTCATCAGTTTCGAATGGCAATATCTCATCAGACTTTTTTAATACTGAAACTGGGGTTCCACAAGGATGTGTTCTAAGCCCGATTTTGTTTGCCATCTTTATAGACGATGTTTCTAAAATCTTGCCTGGTGGTGCAAAAATAGGAAATTTGAATGTTAACGTGCTACTTTACGCCGACGACCTCGTTTTACTAACGGATAATCCTTCAACACTTCAATTGCAGATAAATCGCCTTGTGGACTATTGCAACTTATGGGATCTACAAATAAACACCTGCAAATCAAAAATTATGGTTTTCGAAGCCAATAATAGGAGGAGGTTGCCTTCGGAAAATTGGTTCTTAGGTTCAAGTCCCATCGAAGTTGTTAAAGAATATAAATATCTTGGCTTTCTAATTTCAAAAAATATGGATTTACGTCCTCACATCAAAGATAAATGCTCAGTTGCCAAAACGGCTATCAATATTATGTGGAGCAGATTCATCTGTAACCAACAAGTTGACACCTCTTCCAAATTCAGAGTACTAGACGCAACAATAAATACCTGTTTGTGTTATGCTAGTCAAATTTTTGGTTTTCAATTTATCGAAGAGTTCGAAATAGTTCAACGTTTCTTCTTCAAGCGAATCTTTAGACTACCGTTATCAACACCCACATACGCTTTACATGTAGAGTCGGGCATCTCACAAATTTATCTTAAAAATTTGAAAGCAAATGCCGATTATATTGTTAAGGTGATAAGAAGATCTACTGACAGTTTACAACAGCAAATAATGAAATATGCTCGTCTTAATAATCTAACGCCCTTTAAGGAATGGTTTGGTATCGCAAGAATCCACGGGGTGGTTTTGGAACTGTCTTTGCACTCGACTGATAACTGGCGCGATGAATTCTACCAATGTATTGCTAAAGTAGATGAATCATTTTATCTGCAGTGCATTCATAGCGCCCAGATGTCATCAAGTCGACTTATATATAGAGAATTGAACCACACCTTGGGCGCTAATAATTATTTCACTAATGTATTTTCACCTCATCAAATCGGTTTAATTTTCAAGGCGAGAGTCGAAATATTGGGACTTAACTATATTCCACACAGGCAAAATGATTTAGCTAACTGTAGTCTATGTAATAGACATGAAAAAGAAGATGTCTACCACTTTCTAGCTGTGTGTCCAATTCTTCAAGAATTACGTAGATTATACTTCTCAAAGAGTTATTTCTCTCAAATAGAAGCTAAAGATATCTTAAATGGTAAACATGGATGGAGGGTCCTTTTGAGATACTGCGATCATGCCTTAAAATATCGCAATAACTTGGAGCTTTAAAAAGAAATCCTATTAATTATTTATTTTGTATTGTTTTCTTCTTCAAATTTCTATTTATTGTTACTTTGTAATAAAATAAAATATACACAAAATCTCTTTTTTTTATGTTTGTAATAGATTATTTAACTTTGTATATGTATAATATCTTAATCCCATCTAAGTTATCTCTTGTAACCTCGATTATTCTTTTTACTTTTTTATGCGTTTATTAAATGTAAGATTATGTCAATTTTTTTCGACAGACGGCATCCTATGCCATTGTTCTATTTTCTTTTCTTATGCTCTGTTTTATAATCTTATACTTTTAATAAAGAATGTTATAATAATAATAATAATAATAACTTCACTTGAAATAATTAAATGTATTGGAACATTACGTAGTTCATCTTCGTGTGGCGCTGATGGTATTTCAAGTGATGTCATAAAAAGAGCTGCCTTTTACTTAGTTGATATCCTAGCATATATTTTTAATCGTTGCGTTTATGATGGCATTTTTCCTGATGACCTCAAGTGTGCAGATGTCTTGCCATTATTTAAAAAAGGGTCCGCTACAGAAATAAGTAACTATAGGCCTATTTCGCTTCTTTCTGTTTTCAGCAAGATTTTTGAAAAACTCATGAAAAATAAGATTATGTGCTTTTTAGATAAAACTAAATTTTTTAATCAAGCTCAATTCGGTTTTTTAAAAGGCAAATCGACAGAAGATGCACTTCTGAAATTTTGTTCCGAAGTAATGACTCACCTCGATCAGAAAAAAAATGTAGCTGGCCTTTATGTTGACATCACCAAGGTGTTTGATACGGTCAACCACAAAATTTTGCTAAGAAAGTTGGAGAAAGCTGGTTTTAGAGGATTCATTCATAGCTGGTTTAGGTCTTACCTTGAAAATCGATCACAGAGAGTGAAGATAGATGACACACGGAGTGATGCAAGGTTTCTTAAAATAGGTGTTCCACAAGGTTCTGTATTGGGTCCACTTTTATTTTTGGTGTACATTAATTCTCTTTTTGCTTTGGAATTTAGGGGATTACCCACAGCTTTTGCTGATGATATTGGGCTCTCTTATGGTGCAAATAGTCCTTTAGATCTGATTGCAAATATCAATTTTGATCTTGACCTATTGCGGCTGTGGTTTTTTGAACACAAGTTGGTAATAAGTTCTAAGACAAAGATAATGTTTTTCAGTTTATCTTCAACTAGCTTGATGGATGCAAATGTCTGTTTTCATGCACCTGAGTGTCGTAGATTTAAATTGTTAATTTGTCAGTGTTCTGATTCCTCGTCACCTTTTTTTCTTTGTGACTTGACATGTAGTGAGAATTGTTTCGTAGTTGAGGAAGTCAATGAGTTCAAATATTTGGGACTGACCTTAGATTCTAGTATGTCTTTTGCAAATCACACCGAATCTTTAAAAAAGTATCTCCGATGTACCTTGCGACATTTTTATTATTTGAGAAACGTGTGTTCAACTCATCTTCTAAAGAGAATTTATTACGGCATCTTTCATTCCAAGCTACAATATGCAATTGCTTGCTGGGGTGGCATTTATAAAAATAAAATACAACCAATTTTGACCTTGCAAAAGTATGTCATAAGAAAAATTTGTCGTAAGTCGGGTAGACATTCTAGTTTTCCCCTTTTCTGTTCGCACAAAATTCTCCCAGTTCGCCACTTATACTGTTTTAAAGTGTTAAAAATGTTCTTTATGAAATCTGGAAACCTTAATTTTCGCCTAATTTCAAGTTACAATCTTCGTGGAAACCTTTCGAATTTAGTTCATGTACCTTTCTTTCGTACCACTGCGTATCGTAATTTTTTTTCTCATGTGTTTTCGACTCTATAATATCCTTCCTCAATCAATACGTTCAATAACTGTCTCTGGATTGTTTCTCAAAAATGTTAAAAATTGGCTTTTTTCATTAAATTATGATGAATTGGAATCTCGTATTTCTGATGTTTTGGCTTAAATTTTTTCTGATGATTTGGCTTATTTTTTTCTTAAAATTTTCTAACGTTTTTTTGGCTTGAATTCTTAATCATGTTAAATAATTTTTATTTTTGTTTGCTTTGTAAATTTAAATTTTGAAATTGTTTGTATAACTGAATTCATTTATTGAAGTTAATTTGAAATTATAAGGGTCACCCCACCCATAAACTTTGTAAAAATAATTTTCTCTTAATTTTGAATGTCACCAACCTTTCTTATATTTTCTTGAAAAATGTATTAATTTAATTTTGTGAAATATTGAAAATTATAATGAATTTATAAGAATAAAACATATCTAATCTAAAAAAAAAAAACATAACTTCGAGGTGTGGGTTATTTGTAAAGCAAATTCAGTACAAAAATAAAACAAATAATAATTACAATTTGTGTTTACTAAGTTTTTTTTTAAATTTTCGTTTACCTAATAGTTTTTTCTTAGTAACTTTTATTATTTATGATTACATAATTGAATATGTTAAACAGTTATATTTGTATGACAATTGTTATAGAATTAACTTTTCATTAAATAATAAATCAATTAAATTTGTCATTGAAAATAGGTATTTTTTTTTTTATTTAACTACAAACTTTTAAGTTCTGTGTGGTTAGTACTTGTTTGAAATTGGTCCACGCAAATGACTACAAGATTACTTCAAAAAACTTCATATCATTCCTTATAATGGTCACTGCGGTGGATACGTACTATTTTGTGTTCAATGTACCTTAATAAACTTTAAGCGTCATTGAAGTTTTTTTTCGTAAACTAATTCTTGCACCGCTCTTCAGTTAAGCTTTTTTTTCAATTTTGCTAAAAATTGTAGAAAAAAGTCGCGAGCGATTCCTTGGGACTTGAATTAAGTTCATAACCAGACAAGACATGAACCTATAGTACATTCACGTTAATCTACTTTTTGGAAATGAGAAGAAATAACAATAGAAATTCACCTTTTGCTTTTAATTTTATTTTGGTTTGTGGATAGTTATTTAGTGTGGTAAAATGAATTTTCTTGCAAGCCATTTATCTGAATTGAAAATAAGAAAAAAAAAAAAACAAACTTTTTCGAAAATCTTTGCAGCCACCGCATATCAGCCAATCAGCACAAACGAGCGACTTGCGATAACGCTAAGGTTCTTGCCACGGAAAGGAACTTTTCGGATCTAAAAATATAGTGCAGCAATGGGAAAGTCTACAATTGGACAAATTGTTATGGAAACGTGCCGAGCTATAAATGTCGTCTTAAGATCTATGTTTGATTTTTCCAGTTTTCAACTCTTCCGTACAATTTTTCCATTTTTTTAAAGGCATTTTTTAGTGACAACTGTATTTACCATGAAAATTTGATAACAGACATAAAACCTATTAAGATATTAATGCCTTGGCGTCCGAATAAAGAAAATTTATTATAACAATATGTTGTTTGAACAGAGTTTTTAATTAGAATGAAAATAATATAAATGAAAAGTGATTACAGATAAGAAACAGATTGCTAGATTGCTTGATTTTCAACACCCTCTCTCAATCGTAAGTCTTCTTATAATGTTCACTCTTCATTAAAATAAATTAAGTTTTGTCCTTAACTCCAAAAACTTCATTGAATCTAAGGATTTCGTAAAAATGTCAGCTAATTGTTCTTTAGTACCAATAGATTGAACTTTTATAATTTCGTTTGCGATATTGTCTCTTATAAAATGATGCTTTATATCAATGTGCTTGGCTCGCTTTGTTTCTAAATTGTGAGCCATGCCAATGCATCCTCGGTTATCTTCAAATATACAAACTGGCTCGTTCTTCATTTCCCGTAAATCTTGCATTATGCCTCTTAGCCATATCGCTTCAGCTACAGCTGAACTTAAAGCTATATATTCGGCTTCACTAGACGAAGTGGCTACTGTAGTTTGTTTCTTACTACACCAGGAAACATTATTACCATAAACTTGAAACAAGTATCCACTTACTGACTTTCTGTCAACAATATCAGAAGCCCAGTCAGCATCAGCATAGCCAATCAATTGTTGTTCACTTTTGGATTCAAAGTTAAGTTTTAAGCTTTTTGTTCCTTTTAAGTAGCGCATAATTCTTTTTAAATGTTGCCAGTGTATTTCACATGGACTTTGTTGGTATCTACCCATAAAACTGACAGCGTAACAAATGTCCGATCTTCAACAAAGCATTAAGTACATAATACTGCCAAGAAGCTCACGATAAGGTTGGTCAATTTCTTTTCCAGTGTTATTTCTTTCGAGTTGCAATCCCTTTTCCATTGGGCTCTTGACAGAATTACACTCTGACATACCAAATTTGTTGAGAATTATATCTATACTTGCTTCTTGCGATATTTGTAAGTAATTTTCAGAAAAATCCATCTTCATCCCCAAAAAGAATTTCAATGGTCCACAGTCAGACATTTCAAATTGAGACGACAGTTCATTTTTCAACTTTGTAATGGACGATAACTTGTTTCCAACAATTAAAAGGTCATCAACGTATATGGCCAAAAACAAAACATCGTTTTCTTTCAAATTGAATTTTGTGTACAGACAATAATCATGGTGTGATCGATTAAATCCAATTTTGATTAAACATTCGTTAAGTTTATAGTTCCAACAACGAGGTGACTGCTTCAAACCATAAAGTGATTTTTGAAGTTTACATACCTTGCCCTCTCTTGCTTCTAAGCCCTCAGGTATAGTTATGTAAAGCGCTTCTTCCAAATCACCGTGAAGAAACGCAGTCTTAACGTCCAGTTGATGAAAGTAGTATTTCCGGTAAACACCTACAGCCAATAAAACTCGTATCGTGGTTAGTTTTGCTACCGGTGGGTATGTCTCTTTGTAGTCCATTCCATATTTTTGCAGAAACCCTTTCGCAACCAACCGTGCTTTATATTTTGTTTGGTTTCCATTTTCGTCTTCTTTGATTGTGAAAACCCATTTTGTCTTCAAAAGTTTCGCATTTGACGGCTTATCCACAACTGTCCAAACCTTATTTTTCTTCATTGATTCAAGTTCTGCATCAATAGCTTTCTGCCAGAGGTTTGAATCAGTCCGATTCAGTGCGTCATTATAATTATCAGGTAGATCTGTTGAAGAATTACAACCAGCAGAATTTGCTTTTGGACCTAAGATATAATCGTGGAACTTACTTGGTAGCCAGCGCTCCCTTGCACTGTGCCTCACAGTCTCCATTTGGGGATAGTTTTCTGATTGTGAAGGGAGCGCATTACTTGTTTCATAAAATTGATTTTCTTCTTCTTCCTCTTGTCCTGTAATAGTTGACTCATTTTCCTGTACAATTTCATCGTTACTAACTGCAGCAACATCGTTATGAGCTACAGCAATATCTTCATTTTCTCCCTCTTGCTCGTAGCTACACTGTATTTTTAATACATTCTTGTTTTCATTGTTATCTTGTTCCATGAGATTTTTAAATGGATAATTTGATTCTTCGAATTTTACGTCACGGCAGATCTTGACTTTTCTTGTTTGTATATCCCAGAGTCGGTATCCATTGGGAGCATATCCGACCAAAATTGACTTCTTACTTTTGGGTTCAAGTTTCTTGCGGCATTGGTTTGGAATCCAGGTATAGGCTTTGCAACCAAATACCTTCAACTTGGTCAAATTTGGTTTAAATCCATACCATAACTCGGCTGGTGTTGTCATTTCATCTAAGCAACTGGTTGGACATCGATTAATTGTATACACAGCAGACAGTGCAGCTTCATTCCAAATATTCTTCGGAGCCCCTGATTCGATTAACATAACTCTTATGGTTTCATTAAGAGTTCTGTTAAATCGCTCAGCTACCCCATTTTGCTGTGGGGAGTATGCAACTGTAGGCTCGATTTGGATTCCTTTCTGTCTGTACCAACTAATTTGTTCATTTGATATGTATTCTCTTCCTTGATCCATGGTTATTCTTGATATTGAATGTCCAAACATCGATGTGGTCAAAGCTTCATATTCCTTCAGTTTTTGAAACACTTCAGACTTCTGTTTTATTAGAAAAATCATGGCAAAGTGGCTGAAATCATCTATGAATGATACAAAATATCTTGAACCGCATGGGACTAAGAGGACCACAAACATCTGAATGGATTCTTTCCAGTACTCGTTTGGCTCTGTTGCGTGTTCCGTTGAATGGTTCGCGTACTTGTTTGCCTTCCATACACACGTCACAAAAATCAATTTTTGAATTTTTAAATTTACTTGGGATTAAATTACTCTTAGCAAGAATATTCATCCTTCTTTGACCTATTTGTCCAAGTCGACGGTGCCATAGAATACTATCATCTTCTTGACAAATATTGACTATTGGCTCTTTAATGGTGACTTCCAGTTCATATGATAATCCACGTAACATTGCGGTTGCAATAATTTCATTATTTCTCATTATCAAGGCTTTATCAACATCAAATATAACCGTAGCCCCAGCACTAGTGAGTTTCCTTACGGACAGTAGATTTTCTCTTAACTTCGGTGTAAACAAAACATTCTGTATGGTTAATTCGGTCCCAGTATTGCTAAGCCCATCGATTTAACCAATTTCTTTTGCTAACAATGATTGATCATCTTTTGCAACTTTAATTCTAATTGGTGTATTTATTTTATTTATTTTTGAAAAACACCATTTTTCATTAGCAAGATGGTCGCTTGCTCCAGAATCCAATGTAAAAATGATCTTGTTTGCAGATCTGCTATTCGTTCTGCATTCTCTGTCTGCCATAAAGACAAATGCTTTGTTTGCGACGTTCTGACTATCTTTTGAATAGCAGTTTTTAGCCTGATGACCGAATTTATTACACTTAAAGCATTTCCCATTAAACTTCTTCTTTTTAACAAACTTCTTTTTCCCCGAAAATGCGCTTAGCTCTTGTACATCATCAACTTGACGTTCATTCAGTTTGATTTCTTCGGCTCTAAGCCTATCTTTCACCAATGAGAGTGTAAGCTTTGATTCTTCCAAATTTTGAAGAGCTGTGATCAGCGGATCAAATTTGTCGGGTAACGTCAAGAAAAGTTGTGTGAGTACATCACTTTTTTCTAACGAAGCCCCTGTCATCTTGAGTTGGCGAATTAAATTCTCAAAAATTATTAAGTGAGAGGTCACAGAGTCTCCACTTTGCATTTTCAATTTTGTTAGATGCTTTCGTAACAACAACTGATTTACGATGGACTTGCCTGCGAAAGCTGACTCCAGATTGAGCCACATCTTCTTTGCAAATTCTTCATCTCTTACGTAGGTTAAATAGTCCGATTGGATAAAATTAACTAAATAGTTCTTAGCTATTCTATCCCTCTTGACAAATTCAGCGTTTGCTTCTTTTTCGCTTGGGGGATCGCTCGTTATAACGTCCCATAAACTCTTCGACTCCATAAAAATCTTCACACGGAATTGCCATTCGTCATAACCAGAACCGTTAAATTGTGGTATTCCTGGCATATTATCTTTTAAGTCGCCCATAACCTATTAAGATATAATGCCTTGGCGTCCGAATAAAGAAAATTTATTATAACAATATGTTGTTTGAACAGAGTTTTGAATTAGAATGAAAATAATATAAATGAAAAGTGATTACAGATAAGAAACAGATTGCTAGATTGCTTGATTTTCAACAAAACCAAACGAATATACATCAATTTTTGTATGTGTAGAGAGATTTTGTATATTACTACGGATGCAATGAAAATGTAAACTCGGGCGTTTACGTGTTATTTTTTAGATTTTTTGTTTTATATGTTTTTTTTTTTCTTTTTGTTTGTGAACCTTACGTGTTTTGAATAAATTGTTATCTTGTTAATGTAAACAATCTCTGCCCTAGGGTTTTTGTTTTTTTTTTTCAATCAATAATATGAAAATGTTTGTCAGTCAATATTTTCAATATTTGGGTATAAAGCCTCCAAAAAAACATCTGGTTAACTTATAGGTTCACAACTCGACAAACTTTCGCGCCATAATGTTGACGATGAGAACCTAACCGAGTTAATTACTCAAAGAACCATCCGGCTGACTCCTTTGTAGTCGTTTCATAATAGAATATCATATGAGATATGAGGTAGTGGTAAGGAAGAATGGATATGAATCCAAGCTAAAGAGGAATATGCTGTTGGACGAAAAATATCCGATCAAAGTTCCATGAACATTATACATAGCTAATTCGACGAAGAAATACCAGTTCTAAATGACATTTTCCAAATATTTGCTGTAGTTGACGATTCAACGTATGGGCTTTAATGTTCTAATTCTTCAAATATATAGATCTTCCCATTCTTTTTCAAAACTTCCCTAAGGTCTATGCAAACATACAGTGTAAGTTCATAAACGCATCACTGCAGTCATGATGCACAATCATTCAAAGTCAAACGGTCAGAAACGAAAATTTTTGCATCATTTTTCTCGTCAACTGCTCACTATTGCAAAGTTGCTTAAACTGATGCGCAAAAAGTAAACAAAAAAGCATCACTGCTATAGATTGATTTGTTTTTGAATCCATATTATTTTGCAAATATGGAGAAGGAAAACGAAAAGTAAGTGTAATAAAAGCAATTATATAAAAACTTAATATTTTTTGAAGATTCTTTTATTTTTTTCTATCATTAATAAATAAAAGAAAAATTTGTTTCTTAACGTCAAATAAATAATCGATCAGCATCGCATCAGCATCAGCTGCATAAGCATCAGCATAGCAAAAAAGCAGTGTTGCGGAATCACTGCACAGAAATTTGCCTTTTGTGAACTTAAACACAGTCAGAATGGATTTTAAATCTTTATTTCAAATAACAATAGAGTTTCCATTTAAGCTTTTAGCACAAATATTATGCAAATGAATACCATAAGACGAATAAAGAACATATTTAAAAACTAAATTTTTTGGATTGTTTCTTTCATTCCTTGTTGAGCTTAACAGTCATCCAGCCATTAACTTTACAGCGGCTGTTAAGTTTGACAGTCTTCTGCAAACGTATCATGAATTTGACAGTGACGTCTTTAAGACGATTATTTCCGGAAACAACTTTACTTACCTAATTCTTAACCAACCGACAACGTGTCCAGTTCTTCTTTCTTACTCAACCTAATTAACAATCTAAATTTATTTGAATTGTCTTATTGAATTAATAAATTATATGAATTGAAATTGATAAATAGTATTCGATTTATTGTAAATTAATTATAAATAACGAATCACATTATTTCTCTTGACCAAGGCTCGTAATTCATGCAAATGCTTATTTCAGGCGAAAAACTACACACAAAAATGATATGTTTCCCTGTTTCCCACATACTTTCATTTCATTTCATTATTTCAGTCATACAGACAAAAAATTTTGATATTCTTCATTTTCCTCATCATTTATTCATCTTTTATCATTTACGAAACTACACACTGTAATTTTTTCTGAAATGATGAAAAAAGTTATAGTGTGCGGGAGGGCCATTCCGTATCTCGATATCGACGATCGACTCGCTTCACGTAACTCTGAAAATCATTATCGATATCGTCCAGACGATATCGTTTTTTCAGATCGGCATTTGCTTTCCGTATCTCGACTATCGTCAAGACGATATCGTCAAAACGATGGAATTTGAACGATAGGTAATTAGTAGGGCAACCAAAAATATGCTCGAGCATGTTTTTTTTGGAACGTCGAATTTGACAATTGACAAGACAGAAATACGTTTCATGAAAAAACAAACATTTTGGACCCTATTCGTTAGAGCATATTTTAGCATATTTTGTTATAAATGCATATTTTTGCATATTTTGCTTTAAAATGCATATTTTGGCATATTTCATCAATATTTGTAATTTTTGTTGCAAATGTTAGAGTAAATATTTTTTTTAAAACTTTTTTTTCGAAAAATTCGCGATGCTATTCAAGTATTTTATCCAAAAGTAACGCATATCACTTGTGAGGCCCACAGGCTCCATAGAACTTGTGAAACACTTCGAGGTCAATTTCCAAAAGTTGATAGTTTCATCGCAAACGTGAAAAAAGTGTTTAAAAGCTCCGTCAAGAATAAGGGTATTGAAGGTTATTGTACCGGAAATACCATTTCCTTCGCAAACGATTCCGACTAATTGGGTATCTTGGAATGAAGCAGTTTACTGTGTAGAAATGTTTTAAAAAAAGTGGAAATCCTTTTCGAAACACTACATGAAGAGGAATCAGCTGCAATACGAGTTGTTAAAAAATTGTTTTAATAAAGTGGCATTAAACGTGACTTGATATTTTTCGATATTTCGGAAAAATTAGAGGGCTCAAATTGTTTATTATGGCAGCATTTATTCGTAGAAAAAAAAAACTGCATATGAAATAATGGCATTAAAGTTTGCACGTATAACTGGCGGATGATGTAATGTTTTCAGAGAAAAAAATTTTAAGTAAAACTGTTTTCCTTTATTGCAACAAAAATTTAAAAAAATATTTTTTTTTGTAATTATTCTGGTTTATATTTTGATTTTTGATTTTTGGTATTTATTTAGCTTTTTATGTTTTTGTTTTGTTTTTCTTATTTGTTCTTTTATTTGTCTCTAAAGATATTTTGACCTGTTTTTTTTTTTTTTTTGACAAGTCAATAAACTATAAAAAAAACACGAAATTTAAGATTTTTTTACTATTTCAAATTTTTTTTAGAGCATATTTTTAGAGCATATAATTGGCTTTTAAGAGCATATTTAAAGCGCTATAAATGGTTTTTATAGAGCATATTTTTGGTTGCCCTAGTAATTAGGTATCGTCTAGAACAAAAAATCTAAGGCAATTTATTTTTTGATTCAGAACACGGTTGAAACTTATGAAACATTTTATGTTATATCATTTATTTTATTAAAACAAAATGTTCTCGGCTTTTAACAGACTTTGGAGTTTACATTTTTGTCAAGAAATGGACTTTATGAATTTTCTTTGAAGTGAAAAATACAAATAGGAATAACTCATTTCAACTGTTGCTAATGAAATTACATATATTTTTTGTGTTTGAAAAAATCTCCGAGGTAAACAAAAATTAAATGTGTAAAACGCCTAGTTCATCATCATCAAGATAGCATACTTTGAGGAGTTTGTAAAAATGCGCCTATATTCATTGCAAATGATAAACAGTAAAAGTCTGCAATGGGAAACCAAAAATCAGTGGAGTTGTTAGCGCAGTGCGTAGTGCATTGGCTTCACAACTAGCTGGTCTAGGTTCAAAGGTGAGAAGAATTGTAGGGACCTACAATTTAACGTCGATTCCGAACGGCAAAGTTGAGAAGCACTTTTTCATGACAGATGGATACTCTTGGAAGTTTTGTCAATTCTTCGCAAGAGGCAGTACCCTTGAAAGATGAAATAAAAACTTTATGGGCGCGAGTAGGACTCGATCCCACAACGTTCTGTTTAGCAGCCAACGCACCTAACCACTTAGACACGGGCAGCTGCCAATATTAAACAATGTCAATCAAAAATGATGCATTTTCACGTTGCATAACGAAGTGGAAAAGAAGAACGTGATTGACCACAACAGTGTGTAGCCACCGCTGTAGCTTAAAAAATCTCTGTGTAGCCAGGTACTTTCACAATATAAATATTTGAAAATGACAGTCGTTGCTTGAGCGTAACGCCAAATACAAAGGGTGAATATTTTCAGAATAATAATTTCATAATTAAGGGTGTTTTCATTAACGTCGGAAATCTGCGTTAGTACAATCGTCTTTCTGCTTTGTTGCATAAATGAACGCACCAATTGTGCAGAACGCGTGCAGGCCTGCTTTAGTACAATTTTAAGTAAGTCACTGAATGTTCATAAACATCAGACAAAAATCCAAAAAAATCCTTAAAAAAAAAGATAAATTTCACTTAAAACAGAAATTTATTGAGAAAATATGAATAATAAATTACATTTTTCGCAATTCAAATTATGTGCTTTTATTTCCCACGTTCTCTTCTTCTGCCCGACGCTGATGATATTTATGACGTTTTATGAACATGCCTACTGCAATTCATCTGCGTTTGTACGACGCAGTTTCTGAGTTTATGAACAGATCTAAGTTAGGCTGACGTTTATGAAAACACCCTAAGCTTCATTTAACACAACGAGGCACATTTATTTATTGTCAAGTGGAACACTTAAGATAAAACTGCTTATATTAAAATACATATTTCTGCAGATGCCTAAATTTTCTTTCTCCATCAATCCATTTGACTTCAGCCCCTAACCATTCAGCCATTCGTCAAACTTAAATCTCTATATATATAAAAATGGAAGTGTGTTTGTTTGTATGTCTCTTATAGACTCCGAAATGGCCCAACAGATATTTGTGAAATTTTCATGGTTCATACTGTTACATTCAGTGATGATTTCTGTGAAAAAAAAATTGGAAAAACCTCATGGAAGAGTGGGAAAACTGGAAAAACCAAAAAAAATGTCGGAAATTAGATATTTTTTGCATGGAATTTTTTGGTTCAAAATGGGTTTTCGAATGGAAAAATAGAAAGTTCTTGATGAAAAACTCGGAAAACTCATTGGTTTTCAAATGGAAAATTGCATGAAATTGTGGATTCATTGATTTTCAAATGGAAAAATGGAAAATTTCAAATGGAAAACTGGAAAATTTCAAAATGGGTTTTCGAATGATACTCGGAAAACTCATTGGTTTTCAAAGGGAAAATTGCATTTAATTGAAGATGCATTGGTTTCCAAATGGAAAACTGAAAAATTTCAAATGGAAAACTGGAAAATTTCAAAATGGGTTTTCGAAAGGAACTCGGAAAACTCATTGGTTTACAAAGGGAAACTGGAAAATTTGTGATGGGGAAGCAAGAAAAAGTAAACAAAAAATTGGAAAAATGGAAAATTTGAGGTGCAAAAAAAAAATTGGCTAAACAAAAACCTCAAAAACACTCTTTCATATGAAATGCATTAGTTGTGGTAAAATAAGTAGTAAAATGGAAAACTCCAGAAGAGCAAGAAAACCCCAAGTCAAATTTTGAATGGATTGAAAATCTTCTTGAAAGATTAGACTGTAAAACTCGCGGCTCCAGGACTGGTAGTAGGTTAAAGCTTTTTCTAATAATCATTTTTGTCATTTGGGATTGCTGCTCTTTCCGTATTTTCCACCTTTCCTTATGTTCACACTTTGAACGGTAAAAACATAGCAATCAATTTGTTTGCTTTAATCTCTATCTCTATATCTCTATCTCTATCTCTATCTCTATCTCTATCTCTATCTCTATCTCTATCTCTATCTCTATCTCTTCTCTATCTCTATCTCTATCTCTATCTCTATCTCTATATAATATAAAAATGGATGTGTGTTTGTTTGTATGTCTCTTATAGACTCCGAAATGGCCCGACAGATATTTGTGAAATTTTCATGGTTTAAACTGTTGTATTCAGTGATGATTTCTGTGAAAAAAAAAATTGGAAAAACCTCATGGAAAAGTGGGAAAACTGGAAACACCAAACAAAGGTCGAAAATTTGATTTTTTTTGCTTGGAATTTTTTGTTTCAAAATGGGTTTTCGAATGGAAAAACAGAAAGTTCTTGATGAAAAACTCGGAAAACTCATTGGGAAAATTGCATATTATTGGTTTTCAAATGGAAAAGTGGAAATATTCAAAATGTGTTTTCCAATGGAAAATAGAAAGTTCTGATGAACTCATTGGTTTTAAATGGAAAACTGGAAAATTTAAAAATGAGTTTTCGAGTGAAAAATAGAAAGTTCCGATGAAAAACTGGGAAAACTCATTGCTTTTCAAAGGGAAAATTGCAAATTATTGCAGGTGCATTGGTATTCAAA
The DNA here is from genome assembly GCA_943590905.1 of Sphaerophoria taeniata. Taxonomy (NCBI): domain Eukaryota; kingdom Metazoa; phylum Arthropoda; class Insecta; order Diptera; family Syrphidae; genus Sphaerophoria; species Sphaerophoria taeniata. The sequence goes on from OX016540.1 coordinate 272,050,968, forward strand.
TGTAAAACTGGAAAATTTCAAAATGAGTTTTCGAGTGGAAAATAAAAAGTCCACTGAATCTCATACAGAAAAATGGAAGTCGGAAAACTCTGCGAGAGCACGAAGAATTTCAAGACCTTAAATCATGTTTTTCATTGAACTTAAGGTGCATTGGTTTGTGTGTACCGGTTTGCACTCTAAATCTGCTCAATCCTCAATGCATTTTTATAAAATTATCATTGTAGATAATATAGCCTCAGTAAAAAATAAATATTTTGGGACAATCTTATGGAAAAGTCAGCAAATAAGGGGGACAACCGTAAGCTGTTTTGAATTCTGGTTTTTGTGAAATAGCCAAAACAGATGATTTTTTGAATTTTTCAAAGAAATTTGCATTTTACTTCATGCTTTTATGAAAGTAGAATGTTAGGTAGTTGCAAATCTTGGAAAAATTCAGATATGTAACTCTCTATTTCAATTGGATTCAAGTAAATCACATTGCATTTTAACAATGCCTGTGTTAATCATAATGATTATTCTGGAGTTGCTCTGATGGATGGCGAGACGAAGTTCGCGGGGTCGGCTAGTATAATATAAAAATGGATGTGTGTTTGTTTGTATGTCTCTTATAGACTCCGAAATGGCCCGACAGATATTTGTGAAATTTTCATGGTTTAAACTGTTGTATTCAGTGATGATTTCTGTGAAAAAAAAAAATTGGAAAAACCTCATGGAAAAGTGGGAAAACTGGAAACACCAAACAAAGGTCGAAAATTTGATTTTTTTTGCTTGGAATTTTTTGTTTCAAAATGGGTTTTCGAATGGAAAAACAGAAAGTTCTTGATGAAAAACTCGGAAAACTCATTGGGAAAATTGCATATTATTGGTTTTCAAATGGAAAAGTGGAAATATTCAAAATGTGTTTTCCAATGGAAAATAGAAAGTTCTGATGAACTCATTGGTTTTAAATGGAAAACTGGAAAATTTAAAAATGAGTTTTCGAGTGAAAAATAGAAAGTTCCGATGAAAAACTGGGAAAACTCATTGCTTTTCAAAGGGAAAATTGCAAATTATTGCAGGTGCATTGGTATTCAAATGTAAAACTGGAAAATTTCAAAATGAGTTTTCGAGTGGAAAATAAAAAGTCCACTGAATCTCATACAGAAAAATGGAAGTCGGAAAACTCTGCGAGAGCACGAAGAATTTCAAGACCTTAAATCATGTTTTTCATTGAACTTAAGGTGCATTGGTTTGTGTGTACCGGTTTGCACTCTAAATCTGCTCAATCCTCAATGCATTTTTATAAAATTATCATTGTAGATAATATAGCCTCAGTAAAAAATAAATATTTTGGGACAATCTTATGGAAAAGTCAGCAAATAAGGGGGACAACCGTAAGCTGTTTTGAATTCTGGTTTTTGTGAAATAGCCAAAACAGATGATTTTTTGAATTTTTCAAAGAAATTTGCATTTTACTTCATGCTTTTATGAAAGTAGAATGTTAGGTAGTTGCAAATCTTGGAAAAATTCAGATATGTAACTCTCTATTTCAATTGGATTCAAGTAAATCACATTGCATTTTAACAATGCCTGTGTTAATCATAATGATTATTCTGGAGTTGCTCTGATGGATGGCGAGACGAAGTTCGCGGGGTCGGCTAGTAGACTAATGATAATGAATAAAACAATTTTCAGCACGCTGGCGATGGCGCTGGGAAAATATTAAGTTGTTGCTCTTCAGATGGTTTCCATAATTCTTATTGCTTTTTACAATTGGTTTTATTTTGGTTTTGACAGTTCAAATTCTAAGTGCTTCTTAAATGGCCTGTAAAAAGTTTTAAATTTCAATGAGTTTCCAAGAAGAATATATGAGTATTCATATGTTCTTGTACATATATGGCTAAACCATGTCGCTTTTTATACACATAAATCAGATACGTACATTTTTTTGTAGAACATTTTCCATCGGCTTCTTATATTTGTACTGGCCAGGATTTATAAAACAGTGATAACAGAAGCGGAAACTAGCAAATAAACCAATGCAAGCAAAAACTGTGAAAACAACGTTGACAATAATAAACAAACTAAAAACTAATGCGTCTTCATTCTCCATGTTTAAATCACTCAGGAATTCAAATAAAATGAAAATTGAAAATTTTCGACAAGGTTGCTGAAATATGTACATATGTATGTTTTGGGCAGAGTATATCTTATAATGAGTAGGGAAACTCAGAAAAATGCAATTGTTGATTCAAACATGTTTTCACACAGATATGGGAAATAGATGCCAATGAGAAACTTAAGGACTCAAGTTTTGGCAGCACGGTTTAATTCAGATTCCTTGAAATTAAATGAAAAACATTCTTTCCCACTTTTTCAAATAGCAAGGTATACATGTGAACTTGAAGCAAGTCGAATTTAAATAAAATAAAATACGAAAATATTGAATGAGAAGTGAAGAACATTAAAAATGGGTCGAATAAAAAATTGCCTCCGACTCACCGGGTAAATTCAGCCTTATTACCGTACCCGATCGGAGAATTCTCCGATCGGAGAAAATGTCCGATCGGAAGTTAAATTTCCTTCACCGTACCCGATTCGTACAAAAATTAGTGATGCGTACCGACGCACTTCTTTGCTCTTGTGTGAGTTAGAAAAATATTTTTAGTTCCGACACTTTTTTGCTTCGGAGATAATCGGACGAAAACAGTAAGTAACAAATCGCAGTGCATCGCATGAAATAGCGAAACGTCGCTCTCAATTTCAAATTCCGACGCAGGTTTCAAATTTTTTCGTAGATGTCTACGATTGAAGTGTCCGAAAGTATACGGTGGTAGCAAATTCGTAGAAATTGTACGAATAGGAGAGAATTTTTCTCCGATCGGGTACGGTAATAAGGCCGATTATTTTATTTTTCAGCTTTTCGAATTTTGTATCCCTTTTTCACCAACGTAGTTCGAAAAGAGTCTGAGTAAAAGCAGTCATAAGGTAGCCCCGGATCTAAGGGACGGGGAGGCAGTCCAGGGCTTATGACCCGGGCGTAGGCTGACCAGGCGTCCTCTTTATGGAGGACATGTCCTCTTTTTGACCTAAAAAACTTTTGTCCGGTGACTTTTTTTTTTAAAAGCGATTTGTCCTCTTTTTCGGTGCTCTCTCAGTTTTTCGATTTATATTAAAAAATAATTTTCATGTGAAGACGGCCTTAAAAGAATTTTCATCACAAAATGTTGAATTGAACTCACCCATTTCAGAACCCATTCAGAACGCCATCTTTCTTTTCTACTTTTTAATAATCGAAATGGCGATGACGAGCAAAACTCCGCCAGCAAACCAGAACCATTCAATTTGGGTGCCGAAGGCCAACAATTCCACCCACCCGACATTGACGAAGTGAAGATAGGGATATCTAAACTTAAGTCGAACAAAGCCACTGGGGCAGACTAGCCACCGAACTGTGCAAAGCAGCTGGAGATGATTTGGTTAGGAGTATGCACCAGCCACCAGCTCATCTACAAAATATGGTATCGTAAGTCCGATCCTCAAGAAAGGTCAAGAAAGGAGATCCTCTGAACTGCACCATCTACAGAGGTATAAATCCCTTAACATCGCTTATAAGATCTTGTCTTCTGTGCCGTTTGAAGCCTTTCGTCAACAACATGATAGGTCCTTATCAGTGTGGCTTCAGACCCAGAGAGTCCACCATGGATCAAATATTCACCCTACGGCAGATCTTATGGAGAAGACCCAGGAACTTCAAATAGACCTACCACCTTTTCATCGATTTCAAGGCCGCGTATGACAGCGTCTGTAGAGACCAACTATATAAGGCAATGTCTAGGTTTGGCATCCCAGAAAAACTCTTCCGTCTATGTAAGATGACAATGGAAAACTCAACGCTGTTCCATCATGGTCGGAAAATACCTAACGGACGCATTTGATGTCAAAAAAGGTCAAAACTCCAACGTCAACAGCAGATAGGCACAATCTTTTAAAAGTCCGTCCAGCTACTAGGATCCGCAGACGACATTAACATAATTGGAAGAACACAGCGTGATGTCAGTGGAGCGTTTGTGAGTCTTGAGACGGAGGCCAAGAAGATGGGTTTAGAGGTTAACGAGGACAAGATCAATTTAATGCTGTCAACAAGAAAGGACAACCAACATCATCATAGACAGATTTAACGTCGAGGTAGTTAAGGACTTCGTCTACCTAGGACGTAGGATCCGCTATCAACTAAGACAACAGCACCAGTGCAGCGCTGAAATCAAACGAAGAATCACTTTTGCCAACCGCTGCTTCTTTGGACTTAGAAGGCAATTGAGTAGTAATATCCACTCCCGAGCAACTAAAGTGACACTCTACAAAACCCTTATCATCCCGGTCCTAATGCATAGTGCAGAGACATGGACCATGACAACATCCAATGAAAACGCTTTGAACTGCTTCGAGAGAAAAATTCTGCGAGTGATTTTTGGTCCTGTCTGCATAAATGGAGAATAGAGACGAAGAGTCAATCAAGAACTGTACGAGCTGTTCAGCGACACCGACCGGAAAAGTTAAGTTCCAACGATTTAGATGGTTGGGCCATGTAGAGCTGAAATAATGTTTGGCTTGCAGAGTCGCGAATCCAACCCGGAAGGCCATGCAGAGGAGGAAGACCGCGACCCAGGTGGACCACACAGGTGGTAGAGTACCTGAACCAACTTGGTGTGCGAAACTGGAGACAGCTAGCTAGGGACCGACATTTGTTGGATGAGGCTGGAGACATTTTTTGGATGAGGCTCTGGTCCGACCTGAACTTTAGCACCACCATAAATGGAAAAAAATGTTACTTTTTTTGTTAGAATTGAATATTTGTTTTATTTTATTGAAATAAATTATAAAAAAAATTTTAACCGGTTTTTTTTTTTTGAGATTTTTGGTAAGTGTCCTCTTTTCCTTGATTCTATATCTGGTCACCCTACCCGGGCGTCAAAATTCAAACTCTACAGACGAATAGAACACTCATCATTTACCTTACTTTGCCCACGGAATAAATAAAAGTACAAGTAAAGAAATTTTATGGGCAAAATCTCCCTAGTCGATCATTCTCCTCGACAGTGTTTTGTGTTCTTGCGGTAAATTTTTCCACAACAAGTTTCATCTCTCCCTTGACTAATCTAGTCCAGTCAATGAACGAAAAAAATTGCCTTCACCTAAAAAAAAATCCAACAGTTTTGAAACTTGGCACACTTACTAAGGGATGTCTGGTGATGACCCAAAAAAAAGTCCCCAAGAATCCGACATGAGCTCTAGCGGTAGATAAGAGAAACATGGAGTTTGTTTCAGTTTTTCACGTTTATCTCAAAAACTATTTGTCGTATCAAAAAATTTTGTTCTACAAAATTAAAGCTTATTAAATTTCCGAAAGAAAAAAAAATCAAATCTTATGGACCAACAGCAGCTTTATGGATTCAGTTGTTTAATATGATTACATTGCTAAAAGATTTTATTCACGCTGAGCGGTCTGGCGATTGGAGTGCCCATATTAATTGTGTGAAGAATATGATTCCATATTTCCATGCCGCCGGACACTTCTCGTACGCCAAATCATGTCACCTGTATTTGCAGGACATGATAAAACTGCCCAGATGAATTGAAAAACTTTGTGCAAGAGGGTTTCTTTACTATGAGAAGAACTGACCGATTTTGGACAGGGGTGTGGTCGGACCAGACAATTGAACAAACTCTAATGCGTGGAATGAAGAGTTTGGGTGGCTTGACACGAGGGCGTGGAATCTCTGATAGTGTACTTAGCAAATGGGTTCTAGGGCTGACTGCTACTCATGAAACTTGCTCATCACTCGAAGAATTCACTGGCGTTCTTTTTTCTACTAGTGAGCAACATGAAGATTTTGGGGAGGCACGTAAAATTAGAGATAATACAGACATTGCAAAGCTGTCAAAATGGTTCCAAAGTCATCCTCCATTTCCAGTTACAAATGAAATCATGTCAATAGCGAGTGGCATCGTTGGAGATGATAAAGTAACTTGCTACAATGCTTATTCTCTAGGCATGCAGGCAATGAGCCATATAGTGGGCCAACGAGTTTCAGAAGTAAAACTGTCACAAAAAAACCAGCACTCCCTTTGTCTTTTATGTCAAATTCTGTAAAGATTCGAGATGAAACTGTGGTAATAGATCCTTTGATGATGTTCCAAAGAAAAAGTATAAGTAAGCAGTCCGATGAAGACTTAAAGACTTATATGGAGTATGAGTTGGCTCCCTTTCCATTATCATTGTTTGATGAAAATGGGATGCGAAAAACAAAGAAGTCAGCGCTATACGACATATTTAAAGTATCCACAACAAATATTGATTTCCTTGAATTTGACATTATTGTGGATGGTGGCTTCTTGCTACACAAAGTATTGTGGCCCAAAGATTCCGATATTTCAACAATTTGCCATTCCTACATTAAGTACCTTCAAAAACATTATTCGGCAAAAAGTTGTACTGTAGTGTTTGATGGTTACTCTTCTTTTAAATACAGTACAAAAAGAGCAGAACAAAATAGAAGATACAGACTTAAGAAGTCAGTCGATATTCAATTTGATCATGTAACAGTGATAACCATCAAACAAATAGATTTTCTTTCCAACGAAAAGAATAAGTCAAGATTGATATCTTTTCTATCCACGGCACTTCGTAACCAAGGAATAGAGGTGAGAGAAGCACCTAACGATGCTGACCTATTAATTATTCAAACTTCAATAGAGAAATCTGTGGAGACTGCAAACGTTGCAGTGATAGGTGAAGATGTTGATCTGATAGTTCTACTTATGGCTTTAACACCACCAGAAAAGGAAATAATTTTCATCAAGCCAAGCCATGGCAACGTTGAAACGAAACTTTATTCAAGTAAAGTTTTGCAAAATGAAGATTTATTCAAAAGCATTCTATTCTTCCATGGGTTCAGTGGATGTGACACCACCTCGGCATCATACCGCAAAGGAAAAATAAAATCAATTAACTTGTTTAAAAAGTATAATGCAGAGTTGCAAAGTGTTGCTGATACTTTTAACAGCCCAACCTCTTCTCACAAAGCTATAGAAAATGCAGGAAATATAATGTTTTTAAAAATTGTATGGAGCATCACCTAAATGTACATCCCTTTATAAAAATCGGTATCACGTGTTCATGAAAGCTGTTACTAATATGAAACCAGATATTGCTGCACTACCACCAATTGAAGGAGCAGCAAAACAACATTCGTATGGCGCAGTGTCATAAGTCCGTAAAGGACTTTTGACCCACTTAGGTGGGTCAAAACTTCATAAATTGATTATGAACTTATAACCCACCTAAATGAGTCTGACCCAAAGCTTACGGTTTTTTGGAGTCATTCTCTCTGAGAATGCTTCCGAAAATTGTTATTTGTTGCGTTCCTTTCACTTACCTACTAGCTGGTCTTTTTTTTACAACATATCTACCTTGATACAGTTTTTTTTACTTCAAATTCACCCTTTTACAAATCAAATTCACCCTTTTACAAATCAAATTCAGCCTTTTACAAATCAAATTCACCTTTATACAAATCAAATTCACCCTGTACTTATAATGAAGATATTTGTAAAAAGGTGAATTTGATTTGTAAAAGGGTGAATTTGATGTAAAAAAAACTGTAGCTCTGACTTGTAAGCGTCACTTCATTCGGGTTTTTCTGAAACTGGGTTTGTTTTTTTTATTTCATTCAATCTTAGTTTGTTTAAGACCTTATGGCTCTTTTTATTGCGGACTTTTGGCTCACTTACGTGGGTTATAAGTTCATAATGGATTTATGAACTTTTGACTCACTTAAGTGGGTCAAAAGTCCTTTACGGACTTATGACCTACGGACTTATGACACTGCGCCCATTCGTATAGGGTATACCACCAAGTACAACTTTGGATGGGAAACCAATTACCAGCTGAAAGTTGGGGATGGAAGCTGGAGAATAATCAGCTTGTGCCTGTCACAACTGAGGACATGTTTGCACCCAATGATATTTTAAATCTAATATTTTGTAAATGCAAGACTGGATGTGGATCCAGATGTGGGTGTAGAAAAGCAGCATTACACTGTTCAAGCATATGTCATTCTTGCCATGGTGAATGCTTGAATGCTGATCATATTGCAAACGATGAAGAAGACGATGAAGAAGATTTTGATTTAGAGAATTCAAGTGAATCTTCTGCAACAACAGTGTTGCAACAACCTATCAGGTCCATTCATTCACTCGAAGAAGTCGAAGAAGCTGAATCCTCATCAAGTAAAAAAATTAGGAAAAATTAAATAAGAACAGTATTTAATGCTTTTTTTAATTAACTAATATGTTTATTTATTAATTAATTCTTAATGCAATACCTAATGAAAAGAAATAAGAAAGATATATAGATATTTAATAATACATATAACCATCAGCCATTCATAAATATAATTTGTTTCAAGTTCGATTTTACTATAAAGATTATAAACTTAGTTCTTATAGAAAATTATGTTGCTTTATTTTTGAAAAATAAACATAATGATACGAGAAACCATTTCCAAGATAAGCTATTTTTTTTTCTTTCGGAAATTTAATAAGCTTTAATTTTGTAGAAGATTATTTTTTGATACGACAAATAGTTTTCAAGATAAACCCGAAAAACCGAAAAACCGTATGTTACTCTTCACTGCCGCTAGAGTTATTTTATAAACTATAAGAGATACGAACAAATTCATGAAACCTTTTTTTTATAAAATTTAATGAGCTTTAATTTTGTAGAACAAAATTTTTTGATACGACAAATAGTTTTTGAGATAAACGTGAAAAACTGAAACAAACTCCATGTTTCTCTTAACTGCCGCTAGAGCTCACGTCGGATTCTTGGGGACTTTTTTTTGGGTCATCACCAGACATCCCTTAGTAAGTGTGCCAAGTTTCAAAACTGTTGGATTTTTTTTTTAGGTGAAAACCTTTATTGACTGGACTAATCATTTTCTTTTGCGATCCTTAGGTTGAAACCTGGGCTATCAGCCAGTGACCTTCTCTTCTAGGATTTAAGGAACGTAATCCCACAGGTTTCTTAATAAAAGTGTGCGACAGGTGGTCCACACCAACGAGTTGTGCGACGGGCGGTCCACAGCTATCATATATCTACTTATCCTTGGGTTGAGTAGAAAAGGCATGAAGAATTTACCCATGCCCAACGATGTGTGAATTGTTATCACGCCAACATAAAATTAGTATGGCCGCATTGACATAATATATATGGACTGCTAGTCACTTGTCATTTCCATACATTTCATGAGAAGAAAAAAGGTACAAGCTACAGCAGCGCCATTGGTTCGAAGCGGCCAATTTAGTCCCAAAAAATATGTTTGAATTCACAGCGACAGTGTTACCACATGCGCTCTATAGATTGAAAATGGACTCGTTGTTTCTTCCTTGGCTCGGGGACTTGTTTTTATAACGTTTTTTGTTTGCAGAACACAAATAAGTATGTTAAAAATTTAAAACAAAATGATTTCTGAAAGTATTTAATTTTTTTTTACGTGGACTCGTTTTTCAAACATCTTGGACTCGAAAATATTTTTCCCTGCGGTAACACTGCACAGCGACCTCGATGTTTGTGTTTCTGTTTTTGTTCATTTTTGACAGCTTGAATCGTTCTTTTTTTGGACACCCTGAACCAATAGCGCTCTTTACGCTGAACACGCGTGAAGTTGGCAACTAGCAGTCCATATTATAATATGTCAATGTATGGCCGACTGCCCAACCTAAATAGCTTTAAACACGTAAGAAAGATTACACAAGGCCACGTTTTTTTAAAGATTTTCGCGATGTATGTTCGAGTTGTACATTTAACACAACCGAATCGATTTCTTAAATCTTCAATTGGACTAAAAAATGTGTCCTTCTAAAATTGTCAAATCTAGTGGCTCGGAATAGCGCTTCTCAGATTCTCTGCACTCTCCACTCGTAATGGAATTGACGGAGTGGGGCTGAGTTCTTCCATTGGTTGCGGAGTGATCGTATCACTCTTCGTACGAGACCGCGTGCGATGAATGCTTCATGGTTTCTCTGTCGCGCACCCCAGTCTTATGGACGGAGGAAAGTGCAGGACCGAGACAGAACTTCACCACGCTAAAGGTCAGAGTGAGTAGGCCTTAGGGCCAAGTGATCGCAAAAGCTTCAGCCACCATGTTTTTGCGAGTTTTGTCGCTCTCTTTGAGAAAGCATCCGAAAACGTGCAGACGTGTGCTGGAGGATTTGAGAAGCCGTTTTGAAGATTTTCGGAAATTATACTTGGGAAAAATTTTAAGCATTTTTGGAAGAGGAGGAGACATTTTGGTTTTCGGAATTGGAAAATTAAAAAAAAGCTGGTTTTTGTCTTTTGTTTGCTACCTTGTGTATGCTCTCTTTTCGTGTCCCTGGGCACAACATTTGTTCTTTTATTCTTTTGCTTGCAACAGTGTTAAATATGTGTGTTGTTTACTCAGTCTAATCACCGTTCCCGAACGGAGCAAAATTCTGTCCGATTCCTACAATTTCCAAATATTTTCTACCACGCATCGTTTCCTTTCATTTTGCTTTTAAATGAAAACAACCGAAGTTTTCGAGGCAATGCTCACACTTGTAATTCAGAATGCATTTCATGTAACATTCGATATTTTCCCAAAGAAAAGAAAAACCGTAAGGAAGCGTTTGAAAATTAATTAAAAATTGAAAAAAAAACAGTGTTGCAAAATTGATTGATCACAACCGAGAAACGGTAAATCGAAATTAATGCGAAATGATTTTTTTTCGGGTGGAACGCTGTTAACGTGAAGCTTGCAATTGGTGTGCACATTTCACTGCCCTATTTTAACAAACATTTTGCAATAATCCCGAGCAAGTTCTGGCGAGCAAGTCAAATATTTTACTCACACATTCAAACTTTTAGTACTTGCAAGTCAACTGGCTTGCGAATTTTGAAGCCAGTAGAGAAACAAGTAGAGAAGCAAGTAATATTTGCAACGTTGAGGCATTTGCGGCAATGTCGCGTATGTGATCGATCCACAAGAGTTTGTGACAAAAATTCAGAGAATTCCGAGAAATTCGGTTTCTCCGAAGCAAAAGTCACTCATGTATAGTTGCAAACGTTTATCGACAAAAGACGGTTTTACGTTTTTTAGTGGACGACACAAGGTTTGTCGGGTCGGCTAGTGTGTTTATACAAATGCAAGTAAAAAGTTTACAAACAAAGTTCTGAAAACGTAAATAATGTTTAAGGCAAATAAAAAGATAATGTTTATACATACGTATGTGTATATGATTGTTTTATTTAATTTTCTCTTCTTCTACTTTTTCATTTCAACATAGCAAAGTTTTTTGGTGCACCGCATCATTTTATTAGAATAAGAAGGTAGAACATGTCATCTGCATTAATGGATCGTTAAATGTCATTGCGAGGTTTTATAAAGCGTTCATTACAGAAGTGTGCACTACAAGCACAACCAATGCATATAAAAACTATGATAATAACACCACCAATTAAAGTTACTGAATTTTGTAGTTCTTCTTCTCTCCCCATAGTAAAACCTCTTAAGAAATTCGAATATGAAAATTGAAAATTATCGACAAGGTTTCTGAGATGTGAATATGAAAATTGTATGTTTTGAGAAAGATGGGTGTTGCTTACAGCTGAAAAGAAAGTTGTAACTTGGATCAACAACTTTCGTACGAATAAATGAACCCAACAACTTGCAACTCGTGTAACAAGAAAACCAACATTTTAGCTATTAAGAAAGAACTTTTGTTCTTATTTTAAGAATGAAAATTGTCAAAATTCCAAGAATAGAAATTGTTGTCCTAAGAACTCATTGTTGGTGAATTTCAACAATTAGAATCGTTATAACAAGCATCCGATCGTTAAAACGTTGGCAACGAAAACTCTGACTACGAGAAAGCATTGTTGGATAAATTTAATCCTTTCAAGAATATACCTAAATTGTTGATAAAAAATATATTGTCACCGGTGTCCGGTTTTGGTAAAATCAAACGAATTGTCATTTTCTGTGCTGGTGTTGCGTTTGCAATCGGTGTTTTATCGTATGTGTATGATTCAAGGTATATAGAATATAATATGTAGACAGAAAAGTAAAAAGCGAGAAAAAAGACAGCACAGTACAGCATAGCACAGCACAGTACAACACAGCTTCATGAGAAATGTCAGAACAGTTTGGAACAGTTTAGAACACAAAATGTGTTCTACCTAAAAAGATGAAGCAGAAAATCCTAAACTGTCCTAAACTGTTTCAAACTGTTCCAGACAGACTCAATGAACACCAAATCAGAACAGTTTGGAACAGCAAATGTGTCAATGAACACCAAAAAGCTGTAGCCTACATACAGTGTTCCACAAAAGTCATGGTTCAGCATACATTTTTAGTCACAATACAAACAAAAATAATCCACATAAAAGCAACATTTCAAAATTTTTGAACTTAATGTAGCAGATTCACAGTTGTTCTTCATTTTAATAACAAGAAAAGAAATATTGTTGCTATAAGTATATTAAAAAAAAAAAAATCGTTACAAAATGGCGCAAAATTAGCTAAAAATGACGTTTGAGTCATGACTGAAACGTCATTTTAAGCTAGTATTATGGGAATAACTGTCCCACCATCATAATAAAAGACCTTCTTAACTTTGCTTAACCATTTAAAGTATTTATTGATGACATTAACAATTACTTCAATTACTTGCTTTAATAATTTTAATGTTAAATGTAAAAGTCTTAGCACACCACCGACTAACCTGGCTCACCACTCAATGACGACTGACTAATATTTTCTCCTCATTTTTAAAGTGAAGAGACGATCGCTTCATTTCTTTCGAATTATCTATAGTCGTTTCAGTTTCCAATTATCTGAGCGTTCAGGTGCCTAGAAACCGCCGCCGGCATGTGGAATTCAGTCCGCCACATCACTCCCCCGCCAGTTGAATGCACGGAATCGTATTCAACGATATCTGCTAGGGAGACGAATTGTTCGACCCATCCGAGATCTTGAATCGGGTATCTCGGTCGTGTGGTTATTGGCGAAGGTTACCTTTTTCTTACGACACGGTTCTGACCTAACCTGCTCGTAACTACAATCCTGCGATTCCATAAAACACGGTTTTAAACGATCGATCCCGATTGTCGATGCTTTTCCACTAATACAAATCTTAAATGTTTTCGCGTCGCGGCTGAGTACCTTAAACGGTCCTTCATAAGGTTGTTGCAAGGGTTTTCGTACCGAATCAGTTCTGACAAAAACATGTGAACAATGCTTTAATTCTTTGAAAACAAATGGTTTAAGGTTGCAGTGACGCGTTGGCGCGGCCGGTCGAACGTTTTCGAAGTGACTATATAATTCTTTGACGAACTCTGATTGAGGGACTGTCGACCTGTTACCAACTAGAAAATCTGACGGTAATCGAATATTTTGACCGAAAACTAGTTCTGAGGCACTTGCTCCAAATTCTTCGCGATAAGTTGCTCTTAGGCCCATTAAGACATGTGGTAGCTTCCTGGACCATTGAATGTCATTGTGACACTTAAGCGCTGCTTTCAGAGTACGATGCCAGCGTTCGAGAAATCCATTAGCTTTTGGGTTATATGCCGTAGTACGGTGGTGTTTAATTCCAAGGCAATTACAAAGCTCATTGTATAATCCCGATTCAAATTGAGATCCTTGATCAGACACTATAACTGACGGTACTCCGAAGCGAGCAAACCAATTGGTAAACAGAGCGCTTGCCACTGTTTCCGCCTTAATATCTTGAATTGGAATTGCCTCAGGCCATCGAGTGTACCTATCGATAACCGTTAGAAGGTATCGAAAACCTTCTGAAGGTGACAGAGGCCCTACAAGATCTACATGGATTTCATCGAACCGTTTCGACACTGGAGTAAAATTCCCGATTGGGCTACGGACATGTTTGGAAATTTTCGATTTTTGACAAGCTATACAAGCTCTGGCCCAGTTACGACAATCTCTATTGATACCTGGCCAAACGAATTTTTTGGTAACCGCCTTGACAGATGTTCGAACACCTTGATGAGCCAAACCATGAATTGAATCAAATACCATCTTCCGATAGTCTTTTGGTATGAATGGTCGAGGGCAATTAGTTGAAGTGTCGCATAAGATTGGATCAACCATATGAGGAATGTTAATCCATTCAAATTTTAGTGATGTTGTTTCGGAAGAGCGTATATTATGCAACTCCTGATCATTGCGTTGTGCTTGGGCAATAGCTTGGAAATCGATTTGGGATGGCATTGAAATTTCATCCAATCTCGAAAGTGTGTCAGCCACGATATTTTTATTCCCAGGAATATACTGAATATCAGTTGAAAATTGCCCAATGAAATCAAGATGTCGAAGCTGTCGAGGTGATGCTTTATCCGGTTTTTGCCGAAAAGCAAAAGTGAGAGGCTTATGATCCGTAAAAATAGAGAAAGGATGCGCCTCAAGAAAATAACGGAAATGCTTGATACAAAGGTAAATAGCTAACAGTTCTCTATCATAAGTACTATACTTGCGTTGAGCATTATTGAGTTTTGTCGAATAAAATGAGAGAGGTTGCCATGCATTTTGATTCCACTGTTGCAACACCCCTCCTACTGAAAAATCTGACGCGTCGACACATACCGAATATTTGGCATCGGGAATTGGGAATGATAGAAGTGTGGCTCGACACAGCTCGGCTTTGCACCGTTCAAAAGCGGCGACTGCTTCGGGAGACAAATCAATAGCTGTTTTATCGCTCTTTTTCTTTTTCCCTTTCAGTAACTGTGTTAATGGAAATTGAATTTCAGCCGCCTTAGGAATAAATCGCCTATAAAAATTTAACATTCCTAAAAATCGTCTTAATTCCGAAATGTTTTTAGGGACCTTGACACTGGTGATTGCTTTAACTTTACTCGATGGTGGCTTTATTCCCTCTGCCGATATGAGATGCCCGAGAAAAATTACACTGCTTTTGGCAAAATTGCATTTTTCTGTGTTAATTACAAGTCCGAATTTTTCTAAGCGTTCGAATAAAATCTTTAGATGACCCAAATGTTCGGCTGAGTCTCTTGAGGCCACCAGGATGTCGTCAATATACACAAAACAGAATGGAAGATCTCTAAATATTGAGTGCATAAACCGTTGAAAAGTTTGAGAAGCATTCTTCAAACCGAACGTCATCCTGGTGAACTCAAAAAGACCGAAGGGAGTAGTGATTGCTGTTTTAGGAATATCGGCTTCATCAATAGGTATTTGATGATATGCACGGACTAAGTCAATGGTTGAGAAGACCGATGAACCATGCAACTGATGGGAGAAATCTTGAATGTGCGACACAGGGTAGCTATCAGCCTGAGTGGCTGCGTTAAGCAGACGGTAATCCCCGCATGGTCTCCATTCGCCGTTTTTCTTTAAAACTAAATGCAAAGGTGTTGCCCAAGGGCTGCTGCTTGGCCGGCATATCCCTTGTTGAAGCAAGAAATCGAATTCTTCTTTAGCGGTCTTTAGCTTGTCCGGAGGCAGACGACGTGGCTTGCTTTTGATTGGTCGTGTAGACCCTGTTAGAATCACATGTTTGATATCGTGTTGCACTGGACGTACGAACGCGTTGCCCTTCGACACGATGTTATAACTTTTGATCAATTGATGAATGTCTTCGTCTACTGAGCCTTGAGCTAGGACCGATAGCTTTAGTGTAGAACCTTGTATTACTTTGCCGAAAGAGAGCGATTTGGTGTTAGGATCGACAATACGACTGTTTTTCAAGTCGACCAACAGGCCAAATGTCCGAAGAAAATCAGCACCTAAGATGGGTTTGTTGACATTAGCATAGACGAAAACCCAAGAAAACTTTCGCGTTAGCCCTAGATCTAAAACTAGCCGAGTGCGCCCATAGGTAGACACTCTTGAACCGTTTGCCGCAAAAAGTTGGTCTGACTTGGATCTTTTGTTCTTCATTGCCACCGTCGCAGGTAAAACCGAAACATCCGCACCAGAATCAACTAGAAAACATAGTTTGCTCTTTAAATCCCGAATAAATAGGCGGCAGTTTGAAATAGGCATTCCCGAGTCGCAAGCCGCTAACGACTGGGCCTTGAGTTTTCCGAAAACGCTAGGTTTCGATCCCCAAAGTTACACGGCGGATTGCATCTACGAGCTCGATTGCCATAACGTCGATGATACCAACATAATTGTTGGCCTGATCGATCTCGAGAATTGAAATTCGTGCGCGGAGAAAATGATCTATTTCGCAAAGTCCGTCGGTCCAGCTGTCTACGCAGAGCTGCGATTTCTGATTGTAACTCCTCATAAGGTTGAGCTGGTGCCTGCTGCATGGTTACTGATTGGTTTGCTTCGCGACTATTAGTAGCTACTGTAAAAATTTCTTGAGATGTGGGAACTAAATTAACGATTTTATCAGCTTTTTTCGCTAGTTCGTCAAGGTTTTCCATCGAACAAGCTAATATGGCTTGAGCCGTTTGCGGCAGTCGCTGCAACCACAAACTTTTTAAAACTGAATCAGGGAACTGACTTCCCGCTAGTATGTGCATCTCTCTTAAGACCTCGCTAGGTTTCCTATCTCCTAGTGCAGTTTCGTGCAGTAGCTTCTGCAACCGAACCTCTTCAGACTCCGTGAGACGAGAAAGAATCGTTAACTTTAGATGTTCGTATAAACCGCTCGCGGGCGGGTTCAAAATTACGTCCCTACAAAGATTTACCGTACGAGTGTCTAAAAACCCGAGTGCCGTGAAATATTTCGAGCTGTCTGATCTAATTTGTGCTACCGCGAATTGACCTTCCAACACCTTGAACCACACGTCCGGATTATCCGGCCAAAAGGGCATATTTTTGAGAGACAATGCACTTACTTGAGCGTTGGTCTGGCTGCCTACATCACTGGTGGAGCTTGAGGGCGGTCTGAAGTCCCCATTGACCTGCACACTTCCTTCGTTCTGACCGAGTGGGTGAGTCATGTTGTCGTGGGCGTGCTATTGCTTCTATGAAAAACCTAAGAAAACAAAATCCAATTATAAGCAAATTAGCAATAACCATAAGAAAATTATTATTATTTTTCTTTAATCAAATAATTCTAATAACATTAGATTCGGCCAATAAATTATTCAGAATATGATTGGTTATGAGCGAGAAGCGCAAAAAATTTTTTTTACATATACACAAGACACCAAAGAACAAAATTTAATCGAACAAACAGTTAACATAAAGTGAACGGCATTCTCTATTTCATATGGCGGCACACTCTTAAATAAAAAAAACAGCTGCAGATGTAAGTATTTTCCCGTTGTTGCTGATGCTATATGTTCAAAACGGTACTTTCGTTTGCACTGAACAGAATAGATGTTGCTGATGAAATTGTCACGTTTTTTGCATACAATTGATAAACAGCGTTGATGGTTAATTCTCGTCTCTCTGGCTTTATACTCGTGGTAAAAAAAAATCTTTGTCCGCAGCGCCTAAGTTTCGTGTGCCTGCATTAAATGTTGCTTGAATGCCGTGATATTGGCAAAAGATCTGCTCCACCACAATTCTCGAATGACTTCGCCGTTAACATCCAGGAATTACGGGATTTTTACTTGGTCTGATGTTGGTGGAGTGGAATTTTGTTGATCGAGTTGTCGGGGTGTGCTTTAATTACGTCGTCGGTCACCACTTATGGGAATAACTGTCCCACCATCATAATAAAAGACCTTCTTAACTTTGCTTAACCATTTAAAGTATTTATTGATGACATTAACAATTACTTCAATTACTTGCTTTAATAATTTTAATGTTAAATGTAAAAGTCTTAGCACACCACCGACTAACCTGGCTCACCACTCAATGACGACTGACTAATATTTTCTCCTCATTTTTAAAGTGAAGAGACGATCGCTTCATCTCTTTCGAATTATCTATAGTCGTTTCAGTTTCCAATTATCTGAGCGTTCAGGTGCCTAGAAACCGCCGCCGGCATGTGGAATTCAGTCCGCCACAGTATCACACTAAAAAGAGTACATTAGCGGACTATAATTTTGCGCTAATGATTTCTCTTTTACAAAAGTCAAGGGCCATGGTACTCTTGGCAACTTCTATACGGTTTCAAGCAACTGTGCAACGGTAAATAGATTGAGCGGATAAAGAGTCCCTGCCGGACACACAAACATACCAATGCACCTTAAATTTTATGCAAATACTTGATGTTAGGTCTTGCAGTTCTTCGTGCTCTCGCAGAGTTTTCCGAGTTCCCAATCCAAAGTTTTCCATTTTTCCGTCTGAAAATCAGTGCACCTACAAACTCATGCAATTTTCCCTTTCAAAACCAACGAGTTTTTCATCAAGAACTTTCTATTTTCCATTCGAAAACCTATTTTGAAACAAAAAAGTCAAAGTTCCGATCTTTGTTTTTCCTTTTTTTCACAGAAATCATCACTGAATACAACAGTATTAACCATGAAAATTTCACATATATCATTCCACTTCCAAAAAACGCTAAAAGAGATGAATTAAGACCTATTTCCGTATTGCCATTTTTATCAAAAGTCTTTGAAAGGATCCTTCAGAAGCAAATAAATAGTTTTCTATCTACTAACTCTCTGCTCAGCCCTTATCAATCTGGCTTTCGGAAAAAACACAGTTGTGTTACTGCACTTTTAAATGATACCGATGACATCAGAAAAGCATTGGATAAAGACGAAGTTACGTTTCTAGTTTTGTTGGATTTTTCAAAGGCCTTCGATTCTGTTAATCATGTCAATCAATGTAGAAAGCTTATGCTTAATTTTAACTTTTCGTCAAGTGCAACAAAATTATTTTTTTTCTTATTTAACCGAGAGAAAGCAAGCAGTGCAAGTTGGTGACTCTCTGTAAAAATTTTTACCGAATGTTATACTGGTGTACTATAAGGTTCTATTCTGGGTCCTCTTTTGTTCTCTGCTTATGTAAATAAACTTCCATCTTCCTTAGTAAATTGTAGCTCTCATTTGTATGCTGATGACGTTCAGCTGTATTTCAGCTGTCCACTTGGCTTAATCGAACATGGAGCGTTCTGCGTCAATGAAGACCTTAAGAGAGTTACAAATTGGTCATTGTCAAACGGACTAATTTTGAACCCAAAAAAATCCAAATGTGTTGTCATCTATAGAAAATCTCTTGACCTTTCTTATTTTCCACCGATTGTTTTGAGCAATGCTCCAATGGAATATGTGGTTACAGCGAAGAATCTTGGTGTAAATTTTTTGACTTGGGATGATCATATCACTGGACTAGTTGGCAAGGTCTATGGAGTACTCCGTACATTATGGGTAACACAATCTTTCACTCCACCGAAAACGCGTTTGCTTCCCGCTAAAACCCTGGTAATACCTATTTTGGTCTATGGTTGCGAAATCTATTGTAACTGTAGCTTCATGAGCAGGCGAAAACTTAATGTAGCTTTCAACTCAATCGTTCGTTATGTCTTTGGATTTCGACGGTATGATAGAATATCTAGTTTTACTCCGCAATTATTGGGCATGCCTTTCGAAAAATATATAGAACTAGCAGTACCCTGCCACGCTTCGCAGTGCCTTCACTTTTTTACGCTGCTACCACACTATCCGCTAACCTCCTACCCTCCAGAGCTACCTGCTAACCGCTAAACCTCTACCCCACTACCCGCTACCTACTACTTCAACACACTAACCGCTACCCCTTTACCACGCTACCCGAAGGGTGTAGCAAAAGTGCAAAAGTGTAGCAAAATTGTAGTCTGTATATTTTGTTGTTTTAATGCAAGAAAATGTTACACTTTTACACTTTTGCAACGATGCAAGACCATTTGCACCGAATCGTGAATACCCTATTATGATAGTTTTAATAAAATTAAAGTAACTTTTTTTTTTTTTTGCTCAGCCATTGTTTTATCAGATTTTAAATCTTACTGTTAAGCATTTTCGATATTGAATAAATAAATAAATAAATCTGTTGGGCCATTTCGGGGTCCATAAAAGACATACAGACAAACAAACAAACATACATCCATTTTTATATGTATAATTGTATACAGCTACACCCCTATAAATGAATACAAAATAACCCTAACACACGACTAACTCCTATCTTAAATCAGAATTCCTTTTTTTTCATATTTTGCACCCACTCAAGGGATTTTTTATACCCTTAACCCTTGTTATGCCAGAGACACAGTGAGAGCATTAGGAAGAAAGGAAGGGATGAGAAAGGAGGTGTCAGTGTACTTTGGTTTTGAATTCCTGAACATTATAATGATTGGAATTTTTTTTGCACCGTTCACAGTGGCCCGTTTCGGCTTTTTTGGTTCCAAAAATCATAGCTCCTAAACGAGTTGAGATATTTCCACAATTTTTTTTTTATTTTGAAGGTTACGCTATGAAATTGGTGAATTTCAAAATAAAAACATTACAGGGTGTTTCGGAAATAGCTGTCAAAAAGCTTATTTATATTAAGTGAGATAAAAATGATTAAATGTGAATTAAACAAACAAGAAAACTCATTTTCTGGCGCAAAAAGTAAAACACCGATTTTAGAGGAACAGTGGTGAAAAAAGTTTTTTTTAATTTTTTTTTGTAAATTGACATTAGAATAACAATAAATAACAAATTGAACAGCAAATTATACAATAAAAACAGTTTAAATGTACGTATAAACATTAGATTTCTTGAAAACTATCATCTTGGTCCGTGGTAATATTCAATAAACTCAACATTTCCGGAGAATAAAGTGCTTTCATATCTTTTTGGGTCCTTACGTGCCTCAGAGAAAAAATAAGCGGATCAGATGAGGCTGCAAGCATGTTGTGTAAGTCTTCATTCTGCCTTATTCTCGAAACTTTGCAGGTATTTTGATATCTATACCTTTTGTAGTCCTTATTTTTGGACTCCTGGGCTTCTTCAGATAATTCTCCTAGGGGAAGTGATTGATACTCTATAACATCTTGACTGTGAGCCAAAATTTTGTGAAGAGTAGGTGTCAGTTGTTTTTCAGGATACTTTTGAGTCAACAGAGCTGCTGTTGCTTTAGTATACTCCCCAAATTTAACAGCGTTCACAACTTCCCTGCAGTTCAAAACATCAAGTATTATTTTCAGCCTGGAAATAACCTCTATGTTTACTCCAGTTGTTTGAGCTCTTATCTCCGATTGCTCGAAAAATCTTCTCCAAGTGTTCCCATCATTAGTATTTCTGAATCCCTGCTTTGGTTTGTCTACATCGAGTCCAAGCTGATTACGGAAACACGTTTGTATCCTTTCCTTTCTTCTTTTTTGTGCTTCTTTGATCCCAATCGAAAAAACCTTTTAGTCTAAGAGCCGCTGAAGGCCGACCTTCACCGAACTGTTAACCGGCTGAAACTTTTTTTTATGAAATTTAGTTTGAAAACATATATGAATATGATAGCTTGCCTAGCGAAAAGTGTGCCAGGCTATATTAAATTTGACTTTATATTTTAATCAGTAACTAACTCCTCCTTCACCCATATGTTAAAATAAAACGTTGTGCCACATAGCCATATGTGTAAATAGGCTTGAGACAAGAAAAAAATTGTATGGGAGAGGGGGGCCTATTCCCCCCGTTTAGTCAGGAGGGGCAGTTTTCTGAAAAATTGGCTTATTTTTTAAAAAAATATTAAAAATAAACGGCTTCATCTGCAACAACGTGTTATACCTTTCTGCAAAGCCAAAAACTTAGGCTTTCATTTTGTATTTAAATTTGATTGTTTTAAATAATTATTTTAGAAAAATTAATTTTCAAACTTAAAATTTTGAAAAAAAAAATTTTTTCTTAAATTTCGAACTAATTTTTCAAAATTTTATGTTTGTAAGTACTAATTTTGTTTTCAATATTCAATGCTGTTTTTAATTTTTAGTCGAACACAGTAAACCGGATTGAAAAATACCTTGCCATTGTCGAGAAATAAAGAAAAAACCAAAATCACTTTTTGCTTTAAAAAAAAACTTTTTTATTTTTACGTTACTGTTTTTTATATTCAAAATTATTAACAGAATTGAATGTTGAAAGCAAAATAAGTTCTTAATCACATACAATTTTGAAAAAAATTATCTAAAAATTTAACAATTTTTTTTTTTGCAAAATTTTGAGTTTGAAAATTATTTTTTCTAAAACTATTATTTAAAACAACTAAATTTAAATACAAAATGAAAGCCTAAGTTTTTGGCTTTGCAGAAAGGTATAACAAGTTGTTGTAGATGAAGCCGTTGATTTTTAATATTTTTTTTTAAATAAGCCAATTTTTCAGAAAACTGCCCCTCCTGGCTAAACGGGGGGAATAGGCCCCCCTCTCTCATACAATTTTTTTCTTGTCTCAAGCCTACTTACACATATGGATATGTGGCACAACGTTTTATTTTAACATATGGGTGAAGGAGGAGTTAGTTATTGATTAAAATAAAGTTAAATTTAATATAGCCTGGCACACTTTTCGTTAGGCAAGCTATCATATTCATATATGTTTTCAAACCAAATTTCATAAAAAAAGTTTCAGCCGGTTAACAGTTCGGTGAAGGTCGGTCTTCAGCGGCTCTCCTACTATTTTGTTCGGAAATGAATCATCAAATTTTTGTTTTGTCATTTAAAATTATGTCGTTTATCAAAACTATTTATTTTCATCATGTATTGTTTATTTATTGTTAAAATCGTAATCAATTTTTTCATATTTCAATTAATTAATTTTCAAGTTGCCAAACATAGTCGTATAATACCCTATACTTATTAATTTTAGTTATGAGTTAATCTCTTAATCCCTTTTGCTTGCTGTTTGTTTTTGCTAATCCATCATTGATATAAAATATTGTATAATTTTTTATGCATAGGCTCATGCCTCAAGCATATTCTATGCTTATGGTAGCTTGTGCTAGCTTATGGAAATTTTTGGCTGTGGTTGCGATCGATGCAATTTGGTTTTTCTCGATCTCTTTTTGCAAGCAACCATCAACGAGTAAACATCTACAGTCCATTTGTAATATTGAATTTGTCTTGATCAAATAATTTTCTATTTAAATACATTACTTTATAACGTTTTGGAAGTTTATATTTCATTTTGCTTTTTGGGAATCTTATTGCTGATCAAAGTTGGTCCTTCTAGCAGCGGATATTTTTGTTGTAAAATTAAATTGCATTGAATATATATGGTGGTTGCTTGGCCTCTTGGATTTCTGGACTTGCACACATTTTGGGTATTTGGTATACCTAAAGGTAAAATTGTATCAATTTGTATTAAACATTTTATGCTGTTGTTTGCTGAGTCTGCTGTGGGTTGCTGTTTTGCTGGGCTCTCATCACGTAAGCTAGACGATATCGTTTTCGATATCGCCTTCGATAGCTGTGCTTCACGTAAGCAGTAAAAATGTCTATCGATCAAACGATATCGACTTCACAGTTTGATTATTGCTTCACATAACGTCAAGCGATATCGTTTTATCGATATCGATTCCACGATAGCTATTTGTCTATCGCTGCTCATTTAAAATACCAATTTGTTGCAAAAATATATAATTTTCTTAGAAGAAAAATGTTTCGCTGGAATTTTTTAATTGTTGTAGCGTATAAAAATAGAGTGGCGCGAAAGCTCTGAAGAGCCAAGGCCTAAGTGGCTTACAATTTAACGCCGATTCTGAACAGCAAAGTTGAGAAGCACTTTTTCATGACAGATTGATACTCTTGGAAGTTTTGTCCATTCTTCGTAAGAGGCAGTACCCGTGAAAGATGAAATAAAAACTTTTATGGGCACGAGTAGGACTCGAACCGACGACGTTCTGCTAAGCAGCCAACGCACCTAACCACTAAGCTACGGGCAGCTGCTACTATAGCGGATACAAAATAAATTAAAAAAGAAAAACAATTGCAAGAAGAGAGCTTATGGATGCATCAGTTTAAATTTAATACACAGTGAATACGTATTTCACATTAACAAACAACAACTAAAATAGATCAAGCTAGAATTCATTAGTTTTCTAGTTAAGGTACTTTGAAATTTGTATTGGAACTTGTTGGCCAAAGATTGTTTGTTGCAAAAATAGTTCTATTAAACGATGCACAGCATCAACGTTTTTCTGTCTCAGAAATGAAGAGCACAATGAAGGGGCTATGAAATATTTAAAAAAAATATATCACATTTGCAAAAGGTACAAATAAGAAGACCCCAATACTAACCGCCTTCCAATTAGTCCATGCAATTCTTCTTACTCTTCGAAAACCATGCACTGGCAAAGCACGCCTTCCAAACCCAAGCCAATCCAAAGATATCCTTTTGTTCAAAATAGATTTTCTCTGCTAGTTTTGTGACACTTTATGTTTTGATGTTTTGTTCAGTGCCTTTCAAACTTGAGGCTGCGATAGCGATACACGATACGAGAGTAGGTGTTTTCCATGAAGCAAATTTTGTTCGACATCGCTCAATACAATCGCATCGGCGACAGTCGACAGTGAAATTACGTGATGAGGGCCCTGGTGTAGCTGTTTGTTAGGATTTTTGAAGTGCTGTTCAGGCTAGTTTTTGAAAGACATTTTTGTGACTTAAAGTGCCTAGTTTGAAAAACGTGTGCTATAGATTTGTTGCTCTCACGTGTCTGCGTTTTATAAGAACATTAATTGCAACAATAAAAATGAATACGCTGAGGCAAGCTCGTGGTCATTTAAAGGGTTCGATAACGCGTGCCCATTCGTACATATTAGAACTCACCGATGAAGATATAGACAATTTAGAAACGCGGTTAGAACGATTAGAGGAAACGTGGAAGGAATTTTGCGCTAATCATAATGAGTTTTTTCAATATGCTGAAGATGAAGGGTACGGTGATCCCGAAATCGATTTCGTAGCTACGGAGAAAAAATATCTCGATGCAAAAAGTGCCTTTCTTAAAGCGATTCGAAAGAGCACTCCTTCTAATCCCCCTCCTGTTCCGCCACGTGGTCAAGTTAGTGACGATTATTCGGATGAACATTTCAAGCAACAAGCCACCTTGTTGGAGACTTTTCTGAAAAATCCGGTGACCGTGTCAGAAGTAAGGCATGCTAATGAAATTGAGTTACCAAAATTTAAAATAAATCCCTTTAGTGGTGATTACCGCGAATGGCCTGAGTTTCGGGACATGATTCTGGGAAGCATCGGATGCAAGAATCAGCTTCCAGGTGCACAAAAAATGCGCTATTTAAAGTCATTTTTGACCGATGACGCCGCAAAACTTTTGAACGGAATCGAAATAGCAGATTGCAATTATGAACAAGCGTGGTTAAAACTCGAGCGTCGTTATGACAAACCGTTATATATTATAAACGCGCACATTGAAAGTTTTTTGAAGATGCCAACGGTGGCATTCGCGGATAGTGGACATTTGCGTCGATTAGCTGATAAATCTGATGAGGTTATACGTGGTTTGAAGGCTCTGAAATCTGAAAGCAGAGATCCTTGGCTGATTTATTTGATGCTTAGTAAAACAGACGTAGAAACGCGTAAGGCTTGGGCTCTTCATAATAACAATTCTGAAAAAGCGATCGTTCAAGACTTAATTGACTTTTTGGAAAAAAGATGCGATGCCTTAGAAGCATGCGCCAATAAATCGAGTGAATCAAAGGTTCGTGGAAATAAACAATCAACGCGTTCGGGTAGTGCTTCGAACATCAAAAGCTTTGCCGTCTCGAATTCCGTGTGTCCTATGTGCAAACAAAATCATAATTTACCGCAGTGTTCTCAATTCCTCGCCATGCCCATTACCTCTCGTCGTAGCTATGCTAGAGATCAAAAACTTTGCTACAATTGTTTAGGAAGTAATCATCCTTCGTCGAGATGTCGTTCAAAAACTCGTTGCCCTCATTGTCGCATGCGTCATCATGTTCTTGTACATTTAGATTCACCGTCGTCGCCGCCGGTTAGTGATAATTTAAATGCAGAAACACCCACGACATCTCAAGCTTCTTCGCTCTCCATTGTTAGTAACCACATTCAAAACGACATCCGTCCCTCTGGTATTTTGCCTACAGTCGTTGTTCAGATCCCAGATAGTTTTGGTAACAAGCACCTTTGTCGCGTTTTGCTCGATACCGGGTCCCAAGCTTCTTTTGTGACTGAAAGTTTGGTGAAAAGGTTACATCTTCGTCGTCGTCATGCACGAGTTCCTATATATGGAATATCTTCGCTGGAAGCTGGGGTTACACAGGGTGCCGTAACACTATGTCTAAAATCCTGTTTTGATTCAAAGGAACTGAATGTAGAAGCCTATATACTTAATCAAATAACTTCAAGAGCTCCCCCATTGCCGCTTGATTTTGATAAATCGTTATTGTTAGATGACTTGAGATTGGCCGACCCAGGTTTTAATGTCCCCGGTCCTATTGATGTGTTGCTAGGATCTGACAAAGCCTGGAGTATTTTGCTTGATGGCCGTCGTAGTGATGAGAGCGGTAACTTGATTGCTCACAATACGATATTTGGATGGGTAATAACTGGTAAAACTCCAATAAAGGAAATAGTTTCCTTGCCTGTAGGTATTGTGCATCAGGATGTTGATGTTCTGCTAAAATCATTTTGGGAAATTGAAGAACTTCCTCACAATACATATTCGTTAGATTCTGGTGATTTTGCAGATGCTCACTTTTGTAAAACCTTCTCGCGTGCACCGGATAACAAATATGTGGTAGAGTTGCCATTTAGACAAAATGATGTTGCTTTCAGTAACACTCTCTCTGGAGCGTTGTCTAGACTTTTTGCTATGGAAAGACGTTTCTCTCGCCAGGAAAATCTTCGTTTGGAGTATTGCCGTTTTATGAAAGTTTACCAGGAGTTAGGGCATATGGAGCGTATTCCAGAACGAGATGTTGAGCCGACTTCTGGAAAGATTTTCTATTTGCCTCATCACGCGGTGGTGACTAACAAATTACGTGTTGTTTTCGACGGGTCTCACAAGGATGGAAACGGTACCAGTTTGAACGAGGTGTTACATATAGGACCTCCACTCCAACGTAATTTGATAAATGTTTGTTTGAGGTTTCGAGTCCATAAGTATGTTTTTTGTGCTGACATTGTCAAGATGTTTCGGCAAATTTGGGTCGATAAGAAACATCGTGACTTTCAACGTATTGTGTGGCGAGAAAGCCCTGATGAAGCTATTGGTCACTATCGGCTGTGTACAGTCACTTACGGAACTTCACCTGCTCCATTTCTCTCGATGCGAGTTCTTAAACAACTTGCCTTAGATTATGCGGAGAAGTTCCCTATCGCATCTCACTCCATATTGCATGATTTCTATGTAGACGATATTATGACAGGATCGGATTCTGTATCAGGTATTTTGGAACTGAAAGCAGAGTTGATCGAGTTGTTGTCCTGTGGAGGTTTGCAGTTGAGCAAATGGAGTTCAAATTGTTGGCCAGTTTTGAAAGGTTTGGATTGTGAACCAACGCTTTCTCTTGATTTGGATAGCGCTGACAATTGTACGAAGGTTCTCGGACTTGTTTGGAATCCTCACCGTGACGTTTTTACCTTCAAAATTTCACTAGAGAGAAAATTGCCGTTGTCACCCACTAAGCGAATGCTGTTGTCAGAGATTTCTAAGATTTTTGACCCTTTAGGATTCCTTGCTCCTGCCACCATCTTATTTAAAATGCTGTTCCAGGAGTTATGGGTGCACCAAACGAAGATTGGATGGGACGATCCACTGCCAAGTGAAATAGCTGACAAATGGATAACCTATCGAAAGGATTTACTCTATTTTGAAAAGGTTGAAATTTTGAGAAGGTTTACGATGAATTCCAAGCATTTTGATCTGATAGGATTTTCAGATGCATCCGTGAAAGCATATTCCGCCGTCGTTTACGTCCGCAGTTTGTCAGAGAATGTTGAAGTCAACGTTCAACTTGTTGCTGCTAAAACCCGCGTCGCACCTGTCAAGCAATTAACAATTCCTCGCCTTGAACTTTGTGGGGCGCTACTGTTGAAACGTCTGGTAGAATTGGTTCGTTCTTCTTTGGATATTAAACCTTCCCAAACTTTTGCATTTTGTGATTCGCAAATTGTGTTAGCTTGGCTTTCCTCTCCTCCTCGTCGATGGAACTACGTTTGTTGCTAATCGCACCGCTGAGATTCTTGATGTTCTTCCTCGTTCCGAATGGAATTATATTCGCTCTGAAGAAAATCCAGCTGATTGCGCGTCAAGAGGGGTTGAGCCTAGCAAGATGCTGCAGTTAGAAATTTGGTGGAATGGTCCAGATTGGCTTTCCAAGGATGTCGATTCTTGGCCGATTTTAATAGAAAAGGTGAAACTAGAAGAAGTTCCTGAAGGAAAAAAGCAACCTGTTGTTGTGAATGTGTTGAGGGTCCAAGAAGGACTTTTTGACAAACTAGGAAAAGGCGTCTCTTCCTGGTTCCAAGTCATTCGAATCGTAGCACTTTTTGTTCGCCGTGCTAAGAATTGCAAGCTTCCTCGAGAAGAGCGATTGAAAGGCTTCTTGCGCGCTGCAGAATTGCTTTACGCCAAGCAGAAATGCCTCCTATGGGCTCAGGAGGAGTTCTCCGAGGAGATACAATCCTTGAAAACTAAAAATTGCGTCTCAAGTCGTTCTAGGCTGTCATCTTTGTCACCGTTCCTGGATGATGTTGGGCTGCTTCGCGTCGGAGGACGAATTTCCAATGCAGTTAATGTTCCTTTCAGTCTAAAACACCCTGTGATTTTGCCGAAAGGTCATTCAGTTTCTCTTTGGATTCTTCAGGATGCGCATACCAAATTCCTTCATGCAGGTGTCTCGGAACTTTTTTCGTTAGTACGACAGGAGTTTTGGATTTTTGGCAGCAGGAATCATATAAGGAAAATTGTGCATGGCTGTATGGGTTGTTTTCGACAGCGTCAAACTACGTCATCACAACTTATGGGAAATTTACCTTTTTCAAGGCTCTCACCATCGTTTGCATTCGACCGAACGGGCTGTGACTATGCTGGACCGATAACACTTCGACTCGCCAAAGGAAGAAATCCAAAGTACGTGAAAGGTTACTTCGCATTATTTGTTTGTATGGCGACAAAGGCGTTGCATCTGGAAGTCGTCAGTGACCTATCTACGGATGCCTTTTTAGCAGCGTTGAGAAGATTCATTGCTAGAAGGGGAAAATGCAGCGTAATCTACTCCGACAACGGTACCAATTTTCAAGGAGCTGCAAGAACCCTGTGCGATTGGGTTCAGTTGGTTCGCTCCGAGAAACACAACCATCTAGTGTCTGCATCATTGGCAGCGGAAAGCATCAAATGGGAATTTATTCCGCCATATAGCCCTCACTTCGGAGGTCTTTGGGAAGCGGGGGTTAAAAGTGTCAAACAGCACCTTCGACGAGTGATAGGAAACAATATTTTGACATTTGAGGAAATGTCCACTTTGCTCTCCCAAATAGAAGCGTTATTAAATTCTAGGCCTCTTTGTGCAATTTCTGATACCGATTTGAACCCTCTAACACCGGCTCATTTTCTTATAGGTAGACCGTATACGGCGATAGCGGAGCCCAGCTGCATAGATGTCCCACACAATAGACTTGGAAGGTGGCAGCTAATTCAAAATATGTTGCAAGGATTCTGGCGAAGATGGCACTCTGACTATCTAACTTCTCTTAACAACGTCCCAAATGGTGTAAGCAGACTAAGAATTTCGAGATTGGGGACCTGGTAGTCATAAAGGAGATCAATATGCCTCCATCCAAATGGGCATTAGGACGAGTTGTGGAACTCCATCCCGGAGATGATGACCTTGTGCGAGTTGTGTCTGTTCGCACCAAAAATGGTATTTTCAAACGACCGATAAGGAAGCTGGCTATACTTCCTGTTTCCTGAAATTCCTTCAGGGGGGCCGGCGTGTTCGGAAATGAATCATCAAATTTTTGTTTTGTCATTTAAAATTATGTCGTTTATCAAAACTATTTATTTTCATCATGTATTGTTTATTTATTGTTAAAATCGTAATCAATTTTTTCATATTTCAATTAATTAATTTTCAAGTTGCCAAACATAGTCGTATAATACCCTATACTTATTAATTTTAGTTATGAGTTAATCTCTTAATCCCTTTTGCTTGCTGTTTGTTTTTGCTAATCCATCATTGATATAAAATATTGTATAATTTTTTATGCATAGGCTCATGCCTCAAGCATATTCTATGCTTATGGTAGCTTGTGCTAGCTTATGGAAATTTTTGGCTGTGGTTGCGATCGATGCAATTTGGTTTTTCTCGATCACTTTTTGCAAGCAACCATCAACGAGTAAACATCTACAGTCCATTTGTAATATTGAATTTGTCTTGATCAAATAATTTTCTATTTAAATACATTACTTTATAACGTTTTGGAAGTTTGTATTTCATTTTGCTTTTTGGGAATCTTATTGCTGATCACCTTTTTTACCTAAAATTTTATGATATCGAGCAATAAAAAATAAACATTTAATCCGATTAAAAATTAATACCTACATATAATCACTGAACATTTAATCTCCTTAAGTCAAAAGTAACTGCTAATATTTTATTATGGATATAATATAAACCCTTCAAATTAATTTGTGTATTGCCTCCGATAATATTTATGACATATCGTATTTTAAAATATTTCCGTCATCAAAAACAAAATTGTGGTGAATTCATTCCCCATTTCAGATATTTTTTTGAATTTGAAAAAAATTTTTTGTTCGAAAATTCTGGAACACCCTGCAAATGTAATAAATTTAAAACTCATCATATTGTTAGCCGTGAACATTTTCTTCGAAATAAAAAAAAATTGTGGTGATATCTCAACTAGTTCAAAAGTTACAGTATTAAACATTTTATTAATTTGCCATTGAAAAACCAGAAAATTGAAAAAAAAGTGCCTGCCATCGATTAATAAAATCGCTCTAGCTCAGAAGGGCGCAAGTTGGCGCAAATTATTCCTTCAGGATTATATTAAGAAATACTTCAGCTTTCATTATGCGTTGAGCTTTGCTTAATGCTTTTTGAAGTTTTTTTTTCTTCCATGCAATGTAAAGTCAGAAAAAGGTACAAAAAGTGCTGTCCCAAAAAAAAAAAAATATATATATAGACATTTTTTTTTTTGTAATATTTTTTCCAAACATATATTTTACCGTATTTTATTAATTTCAGAAAGAAAAAAACAAAAATTCTTTCCCCACGTTCGTAATACACCGGGAGCCCTCAATCCTAAAAGTGCACTTACACGGATTTAAAAATTTCTTATATTAAAAGATAGTTTATAGAAATACCAACAAATTAAGCCCGGTATGACGAGGCCTATCCTGGCACCAGCATTTTTTGCATTTTTTTGCATTATTAATAATTTGCACTTATCGCGGATTTTAATTTTAAATAGCGCATATTATTGGAAATTTAATGTGCTTTCAGGAAAAATGGTATGACAGCTGCCATCCTGGCACCAATGTCTGTCATACCTATTTTAAAAACATATGAGTGACAAAATTTTAAAATAGGTATGACAGACATTGGTGCCAGGATGGCAGCTGTCATACCATTTTTTCCTGAAAGCACATTAAATTTCCAATAATCTGCGCTAGTTAAAATTAAAATCCGCGATAAGTGCAAATTATCAATAATTATTAATAATGCAAAAAATTGCAAAAAAAAAATACTGGTGCCAGGATAGGCCTCGTCATACCGGGCTTAATTTGTTGGTATTTCTTTAAACTTTCTTTTAATATAAAAAATTTTGAAATCCGTGTAAGTGCACTTTCAGGATTGAGGGCTCCCCGCCTATAATATAGCTTCTCAAAGTCAAGAAAAAGAAAAAAAAATTTTTTGTTATTAAAACTGAAAAAAAAGTTCAACTTTGACCCCCTCTCAAAACCAAACCTTTGGGAAAATTCAAAAAAAATTTCGGTTTCAAGAACTTCAAATATTTGTTACTTCAGCGAAACAACAAATTTTGAATTCTGGAACAACGAAAAAAATTAATTTTGGAATGACTTTAGCCTAAACCTGCCACTGTGGCGTTGTAAGAAACCCAAATAACTCTACGTGGTTTTTTATTCCCCATTGAACAATGCTGTTGAAATCAGAGTTTAATGAGCTTATCATATTTTGCCGTTGCAGTTCCGCATCCGAAGAGGAGGGATGTGAGTCTGTTAATGAAGAAGAAAAGCTAAGGGTACTATCGTCAGCGAAACAATTTATTGGATTTGAAGTTACAGACAAGAGATCATTTATAAAAATGAGAAAGAGGGTCGGAGACAAAACGGAGCCCTGGGGAACAGCAGCATATATGTTGTGGGTTTCAGACTTGAATTCGTCCAATACAACTTGTATTGAACGGTTCGAAAGAAAGTTTCTAATCCAAGGAAGGAGGGATTCGTCGATACCGAAAGCACGCATTTTCGATAAAAGAGCAAGATGCTAGACTTTATCAAATGCCTTTGAAATATCATGCGCAACAATCTTTCTTTCTCCAAAACGATGTAAAGATTTGTTCCACTGTTTGGTGAGATAGGCCATCAGATCACCAGTGGACCTGTTGCTGCGAAAGCCGTTCTGCCGGTCATTACGAAGCTTTCGGTCTTCGAGATATTTCTTGAGCTGATAGTTTATCAGCGTTTCCATTTCCTTAGCAAAAAGGGACGTAAGTGCAATCGGTCGATAATTGGAGGGAGAAGAAGATTCGCCGTTTTTTGGGATTTGCTGGACAAATGCTGTTTTCCAACTGCTCGGAACGAGTCCAGAAGAATAGGATAGATGGAAAATCTTACGCAAGGGTTTTGCCAGCGTGGAAGAACACCTCTTCAGAATAATAGCGGGGATACCATCCGGACCTGCGGATTTATGTATGTTGAAATCCTTTAGGACTCTCGCCACAGCACGACGCGTCAATGGGACGCGCTGGAGGAGTCATGACACTCTCTGGCAGCGAAGAATTGGAGGCGAACTGCCCAGCAAAAAGGTTAGCTTTCGGGAGAGAGCTAACAACTGGAGTGTGTTAGCCTTTATGACACTTGTTAGCAAACGGATAACTTATTTCACTGAATATCTTTTTTTCAAAATATTTGACAACAAATTTAGGAAATTTTGTGATGTGGTTTGGGTAAAGCAATAAACTTGTGTAGCTATATTGTTCTTTTCGTTTACCATACCGAGTCGACCGAAATATTAAATTAAAAAAATGTGCACGACTCGGTCGTACGAACTTGCTCCTGTATTCCAAATTTTATGTTGATTTTTCAAATTAAAAAAAAAAAAATTAAAATTTGAAAATGTACCTCGTAAATACATTTAATTCCAAAAATTTAAATGTCAAACAAATTCAAACCTTATTCTTGATTTATTGAATTTTTTTTTGAAAATCGTCGGAGCCGTTTTTTTTTAAATTAATTTTTTATATATAAAATTTTTCGAAAATGTCTTAAAATTAATTTGGGTATGCAGTATTCAAGAATATGTAAATATACATTTTATAAGTAAGTTTCGGTTTTTAATATTGATCCGTTTTTGAGATACACAATTTTGAAAAAAAAAGTTTAAAAATATTTTTTAAAAATCCAAAAAAAATTTTGAAAATTTTTTGAATACAAAATATTTTTTGGGCAATATATGCGTACTTTCAGAAAAAAAATTACGCTGATCAGACTTTTATTTTTCGAGAAAATCTAATAACAAAAAACGGTTCTATGGGAGGTACCGTTTTCGAGCAATACAAAATTTTTTTTTTACATCAAATACATGAGTGTTTAAAAAAATAAGATTCGAGGAAGTTTAAAAAAAATCGTAGGAGCCGTTTTGGAGAAAATTAAAAGTTTTGGTTTTTTGCCATAAAAATCGTATGGTGGCTACCCTAAATTTTGATCTTTAAAAAAAATGAAAAAAACTGGGATATGAGTTTTTGCTCAAAGCTCTAATTTTTAAGTTTGAAGTCAATCGAACCAGTGGTTAAGGCTGTAGGTGCCTGTAAACTTCCCGACAGACAGACGGACGGAATCGCCGGACCCACTTTTTTCGACTTCTCTATCATCGTAATGTCATATCTCATCATCATCTCAATTTTTTTTTTTCACGAATTCAATACTTGCCATATATGTATTCTATATGTCGCAAGTAAAAAAGGTTTAACAAAGAAAATATAGCAATGATGCATAATAAACAAACTACCTTGGTGCGTTACTAAATTTTGCAATGGCAGAAAAGACAAGTGGTTGTCAGTCACTGGGATGGAAAAACACCGGAGAGGCGTTTGTCCAAAATAAGCCGAAACTAATTTCACAAGAAAATTCTAACGGTTGTTAGGCTGTCAAACTAAAAATGATACATGACTGATAATGTTTGATTTTGTTTCACTCGGCGCTGTTGATTGAATAGTTACGATGAGGAAAAAAATATGTTTAATTAAAACGTGTGTATCTAGTGGATAGGGTATTTTTATTAATAGGGCTGATAGAGATGATTACTTACTTACTTAAGGTGGCACTGCAGTCCAGGGTGGACTTGGGCCTTAACCAACAAACCTCTAAAGCCAGCTCGGTCCCTCTCCCTATGTAGCTGTCCCCAGTTTTGCACGCCGAGTTGGTTGTAGTTATTCAACTTGCGCTCACCACCTGAGCATTGGTCTTCCTCTACTGCATCGTCCATCTGGGGTGGATTCGAAGACTTTAAGGGCTGGAAGATTGGCGTCCATCCTCTCCACGTGGCCAAGCCATCTGAGTCCTTGGACCTTCACTCTTTTAGCAAGGTCAGTGTCACTGTACAGTTTTGGTTAAATCTTGTCCTCCATTCACCGTTTATGCAGACTGGACCAAAGATATTCTGTAGAACTTTTCTCTCGAACCAGCCTTGGGTGCTCTCATCCCTTTTTGACAGAGTCCATGCTTCTGCATCATATAGCAGGACGTGGATGATGAGGGTCTTATATAGCATCACGTCAGATGTTCGGGAGAGGGCCTTACTACTCAATTGCTTTCTTAGTCTGAAGAAACAGCGATTAGCAAGAGTTATTCTTTGTCTGCTCTCGGCGCCTTTGTCCGTCTTGGGTGTCCTTTTTCCATAGCAGCATATACTTTGTTTTGCCTTCATTAACCGCTTAATCCATTTTTTCAGCTTTTGTCTGTCTGTCTGGAGTTCTGTACTATTCGTTTCAATATGATGTTAAAGAAGTCGCATGACAGTGCGTCACCTTGTCTTAAGCCTTTTTTGACATCGAAGGCGTCGGTGAGGTCGTTACCGACTTTAATGGAGCAGCGTCAGTTCTCCATTGTCATCCTACTCAGACGAATAAGATTTTTAGGAATTCCAAAACTGGACATGGCTTTATAGAGTTCTTCTCTATAGATGCAGTCATACGCGGCCTTTTTATCGATAAAAACATGGTAGGCGTCGATTTGGAGTTTTTTCCACGTCTATTTCGCTAGCAGAACCATTACATAAGCCGTGCCCATAAAGTTTTTATTTCATCTTTCACGGGCACTGCCTCTTGCGAAGAATTAACAAAACTTCCAAGAGTATCAATTTGTCATGAAAACGTGCTTCTCAACTTTGCCGTTCGGAATCGGCGTTAAATTGTAGGTCCGCTCAATTCTGGACACGCACCAAGAGAATTGTTGATGAGAGTAAGTAGCTCAGGTGCTTAGGCCTTGGCTCTTCAAGAGCTGTCGCGCCGCTCTATTTTTTTTTTTTTTTTATTGTTTAGGAGGCTAATGCCTCTGTAGTTGGTGCAGTTTAGAGGGTCTCCTTTCTTCAAGATCGGGCAAACAATACTGAGGTTAGATTCATCGCCAAATGGTCCATCAAATGCATAGCTGGGCACCGTTAATCAAAAAGTTAACTTCGTTAATCGCTAATCCGTTAATTAAAAATTTAACTTCGTTAACAGTTAAAACGTTAAATCTTAGAAAAATTAACGCAAGTTAACGTTAATCGTTAATCCGTTAACACGCCATAAAAAAAATATTTTCTAATAAAAATTGGAAGTTGGAAACAAGAAAAGACAAGTAATTTTTGTTTAATATAGTAAATTATATTTTATAAGAGTTTAAGTGTTAAAACAACAATTTATTCAGTCACATGTATATGAATGTGATTGTTCCCTTTCATGAACATCAGCATGTTGAAATTCTCGTCGGAAAGCGAAGCTCTTTTCGGCTGAAGTATATCCTTGCCCGTGGAAACGTTCAACAGCAGCGCTTGAGGGCATGGCAGTATTGTATTGGATAAACAGATTTGCCAATACTTGTTCCCCGAGGAATGCCGCTTCATTTAACGAGTCTTTTGACTTCAAATCTAGCCACGTTTTACGAGACTTCGAGCTTTAATTCTTAATGATTTGTTGTTCTTAAGTTTTTCTGAAGATTGAGTAACAGAGTTGAAAAAGTCATCCTCATTCAATATTCAATCGTGGCTTGTGCAAGTTCGCCTTCTTTTCCATTCGTTTAGACCTAAATAAAACTTAACATTTATCTTAAAGCTTATTGTAAACTACTTAGAACAAAGAAACGTAAAACTAAATAAAAAAATTTTAATATTTAAAATAAATTCGCGTCTGCTTTTATATTAAAGACTGTGCCAATAAGAGGGCACAATCTTTTTAAATCAAAACAACGCGAACAAAATATTTTTATTTGGTTTTAAGTTTGTAATTAAGTCTTTTACATTTAGCTTTAAGATAAATTTTAAGTTTAGATTTAAGTTAAATAAACAAAGGCGAACTTGCACAAGCCACGGTTGAATATTTTGTGCCCTCTTATTGGCACAATCTTTTATATAAAAGCAGACGCGAATTTATTTTAAATGTTAAAGTGTTAGGTTGATAAGTACAAGAATGGACCGACTTCTTTGGATAATTTCAAAAGACCGATCTTGTCGTGTCATTTAGGTGATCGCAAGCCCAAACATTCGCAGTGGATAATCGTCGGCACGTTTAAATAGTCAGCACAATTCCAATATTGTATGATTGCACTTTGATTGACCCAAAACAATATCCGTAATATGATATCGAATTGACAATCAAAGAGTACAACACAATTGAAGTGTTCTGAGTTCAACGCACAACGATTTCCTCTGGTAGGTATTGGAGGAGATACAAGATAAATATTAAAAGATTTTTATTTAGTTTTACGTTTCTTAGTTCTAAGTAATTTACAATTAGCTTTGAGATAAATAGGTGTGTTTTTTTGGCAAAGCTATCCGTATCCGCGGTAGTAGACTACATGTATTACAAATACAACACGATACTGCCGATAAAAGTAGAAGTAGAATCATACTGCGGATAGAATTTAGAAAAATTCAATAATCGTTTCTAAAATGATAGCAGCGACCAAAATTTAACAAATGCGGATGCGTTTTTTTGGTAAATCCTACTGCACTGCGGATAGATTTGCCAAAAAAACACACCTTATATTAAGTTTTATTTAGGTTTAAACGAATGGAAAAGACGGCGAACTTGCACAAGCCACGATTGAATATTGAATTTGTGTAAAAAATCAGCTCCTATAATAGGGTGATCGATGTCGGCAATAACAAAAGTGAAATCAGAAGCGCGTC
Source organism: Sphaerophoria taeniata (assembly GCA_943590905.1). Lineage (NCBI taxonomy): Eukaryota > Metazoa > Arthropoda > Insecta > Diptera > Syrphidae > Sphaerophoria > Sphaerophoria taeniata. The sequence goes on from OX016540.1 coordinate 272,088,514, forward strand.
TAAGATTCAAGTCAACTGTTAATCGTTTGCAACCGTATGTATGAATTTTTCACCGTTCGCAGTAAGAAGCATGAAATCGTTTGGTTCTTTGATTTGCTGGCAGAATTTGCGAGGAATTATCGAAATTTCAGCACCAGTGTCGATTAGAAATTGAAACTTTGTATTTTTATTTGTGTTCGATTAACGATTAACGGACTTTGGAAAATTTAACGATCGTTAACATTTTTTTGAAGTTAACTGAAAAGTTAATCCGTTAATGGGAATGTTAACTTCGTTAATTAACGATTAACGGATTAACGAAAAAATGGCCGTTAATGCCCAGCTATGATCAAATGGTAGATATCCTGGCTCAAAGAAAACGTTATATCTTGCAAGGATAGACGAATCTTCTTGGACAGCCAAGCCGCTCTCAAATCTCTCGCGTCTGTCTCCACAAACTCTCAAATAGTCCACGATTGTCGATCATCTCTGAATGAGATGACGGAACAGTATAATATTCATCTCATTTGGGTGCCGGGCCACAGAGACATTCCGGGAAATTGCAAAGCCGATGAGCTCGCCAAAAACGGAACACTTCTGCCTAATGTTAGACAAAAACATAACATAGGAACACCACTTGCTACATGCAAATATCTTCTCAAACAATATGCTCTAGAATCAGCAAATGCTAGATGGTCACAGGGTACCACCTGCCTAGCAACCAAACAAATATGGCCAAGCATAGACCTGAAACACAAAAGAAAAACAAAAAGAAAGACAAAATATAAGCTCTACAATTGGAGTCATAACAGGACACTGCCTCATAGGCAGACATGCTTTGAGGCTTGGGGTCTACGCAAACGACTTCTGCAGAAGCTGCATGGACGAAGAGGAGGAGGAAACAATCCAACACCTTCTGTGTACATGTCCAGCACTCTCCAATAGAAGGAATAACTATCTCGGTAATCCTTTCTTCGATAATACCAGTGAACTGGCAACGATCGACACAAAATGTCTCTCTAACTTCATTAAAAGTACAAAATGGTTTGTTTAAGTTCATTACTCTCCCATGAGTAACCTCATTAGTGGTATCACAATGGACCCTTGAGGTCTAAGTGAGTCAATTGACATCTGGACAGCCACTCCAACCTAACCTAACCTATGGTAGATATCAGTGCACTCATCAGGACCCAAACGTCCTCAGCAACCTCTGTCTACCAAGTCCTATTCTCACCTCCACGTGGTGACCACCGGGTGTCTAGTACCTTAGCTGTGTAAAAAAAACCCCTATGGATGGCTTTGGCGACAGCTAACGAGAGAGGGCGGGTTTTCCACTGAGGCACTACTCCTTTTTCCAGGCGGCAGCGAAATAATTCCCAGGATGGAGCAAACGGTGGCGTCTACACTTCCAGCTAGGTTGAACTACTCAGTGAACACCTTATACGGCTCTACAGGTTGAGGGTTGTGCTTTGGGATGACTTCCCGTTCGTATTAAGAACAACTAGTTGCGAAGTTGAATATATTTTTCCAAAAACAAATTCGACGTTCAGAACATTGAGGTCCGATGAGGAAAAACGCCTTAATAAGTTTCTTTTACGGCTTCGGGATCAGCCGACTGAATGCTTTTTCGGTTTAACAAAGCAAGAAGTTGTAGAAATTAATACCAAAGATAAAATTATAGAGCCACAAAAGATTTTAAAAAGCGTTTGCTTGAAAAAGCACACCCTTTGGAAGAGATTCTAGACACGTGCCAGGTTTAGATAGGAAGACTCCATGGTTATAATTCCTTCGTCAAGTGGAATCAATAGAATTATACCGCTCATAAACGAAACGGTCGGATAAGTACGAGTAGGTCATTCACCAACAAGTTTTCAATGTCCAGCTTAAAATAGCAAATGCGATATATGTGCATTTTTTGGTTACTGCGCTAAGAAATGTAAAAGCAAGTCCGACAAGTGGAAAAACACATTTTTAGATGAATTGGTCAACAAAGAAAAAAGATTTACCGTAATCAAATAAGAGGTATATAGAAAGAAAAACATTAAGTGATAGCCGCGAGAAGCACTACTGTTTCCAAGTTACTGAAGACTTTGAAGATCCTTCAAATGGGAATACCGAAATAACGAAATTGTAAGATTTCAATTCTGATCGACTCAGATTCACGATTGATAGGAGAAGAAGACTGGGAACGGTTACGACAACCGTCATCATTAATTGGTGTCCGAATGCAATCAGAAAACTCAAGTCAGAGCAAATGCGCAATTGAAAAGATTCATGAGGAAAGAGCTGTTTTTAAGGCCCCGCCCTTATTAACGTTCTTATGGGGTGTGATATTGCACTTTAAATAAAAGGACTAAATTTAGATGTTGACGTGAACCATTGTAACGTGGGCTCTGCTCGTTTTATGGGGGGGATCCTGCTGCTACTGCATACAATAACCAAAAAACAAATTATTCGTGCCAATCAATAATGTCACATCTACCAACCAACTTGATAAATGTATTTGTTTTGTCCACATACCTTGTCCCCGCTCATACACGTGCACACACGATGGAATATGTGCAAGCCAATAGGCGAATTGAATCGGTACACAGTGCTACCAAGTCTGCATGCTTGCAATAAGATCTGTTTATACGCAGCCCGATATATTTTCTTTTTTTCTGATTTATTTTATTTGTCGAAATTGTTGAAAATTTGTTTCACAAATTTCATGACACCATGCTTTTTATTTTCTAAAGACAAAAGGAACACATTTATCGACAATCAACAAATAAATCGGTTGAATCAATACTGTGCTGGTGAAAAACCATAATACATTACATTCGTTTATAGCTAAGCGCTACACAGATGCGGTGTCATCATGACATCGGCTTACACACTTGTGTTGCGTGTATGGGTCGCTTTACAATTGAAGCCCAACTATAATTGGTTAAGTGAACTAAAGTCACAAAACTGGATTAAAATTTTGGTCTAAAGAAAGCAAAATTGCATTATAGTTCAGCTTTTATTCAAAACAGAGCTCTTGATACCCGGGTACCCAATCCATGGACCGGGTACCCGGGTACTCGATAATTTCGGGAATTACCCGGGTACCCGGGTATTTGCATGCTTCGTGTACCCGGGTACCCGGGTACTTGAAACATAACGATCGTGCATCCGAGTACCCGGGTACTCGGTACGCTTACGCGATGAAGCTTAAGTTGTACCCGGGTACTCGGATGCACGATCGTTATGTTTCAAATACCCGGGTACCCGAACCATGAAAATACCCGGATACCCGGGTACCCGGGGAATGCAGGTTAGGTACGGAGCGGGTTGAAGACTTAACCCAGCTCAAGTGCATTATCTGTGGAAACGAGGGGCACCCTGCTAATTATAGGGGCTGCCCTAAGGTCCAACAAATGAAAGATAAACAGGCCAGTCAGAAGGCCGTAGAAAGTCGACCACTACGACAAGCTCCAAAAGCAAATTCACTCGTAAGGCCCGATATTTCTTACGCGAACTCAGCGAAAGGAATGGGTAACATGAAACAGGCTCCACCACCGGTCGCCCCACAGGCCCAAGTGCCTAAGGCACCGGAGGGGCAGCCAGACATTGTGGCCTTGTTGGTTGCCATTCAAGGACAACTAGCAGGACTGCAAAGTCAGATCTTGGAGCAAGCCGGAAGAGTAGATAAACTCTACTCTATGATGGCTGGCCAAGCGCAAATTCACGGTTAAGGGCGCGCAGCCGGAGACGCGCCTAAAGATCCTAGCTGTGAATGTAAATTCACTGATTAGGATTGAACGCCGAGCTAATTTGTTCCAGATGTTGAAAGACCACAGTCCCGATGTGTTCATGGCTAGCGAAACCAAGCTAAACCAGAAACATAAACTGACTAACAACAATTACAATATCGTAAGAAGGGATCGACCCGACTCTACTCAAGGAGGCGGTGTTGCCATCTTCATACGAAAGGGCATTAATTATAAAGTCATATACAATAATGATTTGCGAAAGCTTAGGACGCTAGAAGTTTGCGTCGTATGCATCTCTCTCACTCAAGGGAAGCGGATGTATATGATTGCGGCTTATGCGGCTGAAGCGGAGGCTAATATCTTTATTTCAGAGCTCGAGGTTCTCTTTAGGGTACTAAAACTGAGCTTGGAAGAAAACTACTTCATTATGGCCGGAGATTTGAACGCGAAACATGAAGATTGGGGAAATCAAACAAATAATCCAAGAGGTAATCATCTTTTTAATTTGATGAATCTTCACAGTGTTGAATATGGTGTCGACCTGCTGGCTACTGAAAGGCCATCGTTCCCAAGGAGCGGTTCCTTCCTGGACCTTTTGCTGTACGATACCAGACTGACAATAACGGACAAAGTGGGTAATCACCCTCGAAACTGTTTACAGACAATCGAGTACGACAGTGATCACTGTGGCTTGGCTGCTGTAATTCAGATTCCGAACGAGCGCGTGGAATTGGATGAATACGTTCCAACGTATTCTTACAATTACAGTAAGATGCGCTGGCCTCGTTTCACCAACGCCCTAGCGAGAGAACTCCGTTCGAGTGACATAGCCCCACCAAATAACAGAAACTTAACGAACAACGAAATCGACCAACATCTACAACAGATGGACGAAACTATAAAACGAATGATGGAACGGACAATACCGAAATACAATGAACGTGACTAAAACGACGTCTACAGAAACGCGACTATAGACGCACTTCACAGACATAAAAGTGGACTATTGACAAGACTGAAAAACTTGTACAGACGCTTCACAGACCCACACGACCTGGAGATTAGGGCGCTGAAGTCGTCAATCAAAAACATCAACCAACTGATTAAAGAAAACTATAGACTATCTATCAATTTGTTTTGGGACAACAAAATTCGGGCCGTTAATTCTAGCGACCCGAGTATGTTTCCCCAAATCAATAAGATATTTAGAAAAAATAATCAGAACGACCTTCCGTGCCTGAAACTTCAGAGAACTATAGAGAACAGAGACGTACTCCTGACAGCGCAAATTGATCCTGAGGAAGCCGTCTTGGACGATGACTTCTTTGTGATTGAAGATCCGCAGGAGAAAGTGGAGACAGTTGGTGCTGCTTTCCAGCAAGTGTATAAGGTGAATGCTTGCACTCGCCCGAACCACGACCTGGAGAACAGAGCCTTACTTCATCACTTCTACCTGAGGAATGATATTTTGCACGTCATCGTTACAGGCGATCCGAGAACCGTGGTTTTACCCGGTTTGATGACGATTTCTTAGCAAACGCTATAATCGCCGAGCGGACAGGCCCAAGTCTCTTGCTCATCACGAAGGTAGAACTCCAGCTCATCTTCAATTCAATAAAGAACAAGAAGTCAGCAGGTTTCGATGGTATATCCAACATTGTACTAAGACACTTACCGGTTGAGGCAATAGACATCTACACCACTCTGTTCAACAACGCGCTGAATAATGCATATTATCCAGAGCGTTGGAAGACAGCTGTGGTTCATCCTATTCCGAAAAAGGGAAAGGACAACTCCAATCCTTCAAATCTCCGGTCAATAAGTCTCCTTCCAAGCATCAGCAAGGTATTTGAAAAGGTAATCAATAGGGCTCTGGCTGAGTGGGCTGCGGACAGCAGTATAATTCCGGATAATCAGTTCGGGTTCAAGGCAGGACATGACACTATTCATGCCGCGTCTAAGCTCGTTTCTGATATCCAATGGAACAAGTCCAAGAAACAATGCACGGGTGCTGTTCTGGTTGATTTGGAGAAGGCCTTTGACACCGTATGGTTAGAAGGGTTGTACCTAAAACTCACCAGACTAGGCATCAGTAAACCATTGTTGTATATGCTTCATGATATGCTCAACGGTAGAAAGTTTGTTGTCAAAAGTGGCAATGTAACTTCTACCACCACCTTTGAAATTAAAAACGGTCTTCAACAGGGAGCGGTGAACTCGCCAATCCTCTTCAGCATTTACACCAGCGATCTGATAGGTAGCCTTTCCCAGGCAATTGCGTATGCCGACGACCTGATTGCGTACAGAACTGTCCCAAAGGTCGAAGTCATTAGAATTCTCTTGCAACGTGACTTCGAGAAGATTCAGCGATATTGCGATGACTGGAAACTGAAAATAAATGTCCAGAAATGCGAAACAATTCTGTTCCGGACCTCGTTGGCCGGGGCCACGAGGGATACGCGCAAGAATTGGTGCAAGATGGTCATCGTTGGGCCTCACGGACAGCGATTAACGAGCAAAAGTGAAGTGAAGTACCTCGGTATCTGGTTGGACCAGTATCTGTATTTCGACAGACATATAGATGCTGCTCTGACTAAGGCCAGAGGAGCCTTCGCTCTGACGAAACGGCTGTTTTACAGCAGTCGGCTTGACCCCAGAGTGAAGGTAATTTGCTACATGGCCCTCATACGGCCGATGATCGTTTATGGCTGTCCAGTGTGGTTCAACGTTGCACCATCTCAAATGGAGAAGTTTCGGGTGTTCGAGAGGCAGTGTCTTCGGCGCTGTCTCGGTTTGCATCGGACACCGGAATCTTCTTATGTACATTACTATTCTAACGAGGTTCTGTACAACGAGGCTCGGATTAACAGAATTGACAATTTCGTGATAAAACTTATTCGGGGTCACATTGCGAGAGCTATGACTTCGACGAATAATTTGATCTTTGGGGCGTTCTATCCGAACGACGAATATTTTGATAGTGCATGCTCGAGCGGCTTCATTCCACCAGAGGCATTCCTCCACCTAGATAAATGCGGTCTGATACAGGACAGATTGGCGATCCCGCTAATCTAACACGTCAGGCGGAGAACCGTCGATCGGCGGCTCCTTTACCATCGAGACGTCCTCGCACAGGACGGAGCAGAGCTCCTCCGGTTCAGTAGGGCTGTGTCCGAACGGGACCGAATTGATAGGGTGAAGCAGGAGCACCAGTTCTGGTGGCTTCAGTCAGCACTTGATAATGGGTAGTCGGGGTGGGGGGTGGGGTTTTAAGTCTTGGCCGGCTTGTATACTTCTTTTAGTCTAAGGGTTTTGGGTTTAGGTTTAAGTAGAGTAGGCATGGTGGCACACATTTGAAAAGGAAAACATATAGAAAATACAAAAAAAAAATATGAAATAAAAATAATGAAAAAAAAAATAAAAAAAAATAAAAATAAAAATATTAAATAAATATACAAAAACACAAAAAAAAACATAAAAGTGAAATACAAAAAAAGATAGAGATTTGCTGCTGTGGTTACTCTAGTTTGTAAGTAGTTGTTAGGTAGAATAGGTAGTTTTAGTTAATTTTAAGTTTTATTTTTAAGGACCTAATTTTAAGTAGCATGTAAGAAAACATAAAAATGACACCGTGTTAGTTTTTTAAATTTTTCTAACAAGAAACAAAAATAAAGTAAATAAAACACATAGTTCATAGGCCGAAATGCATTAATTTTAAGTCAATCATGAATTCCTTAGAGCGCCCGGTTGGGGCCAGTAAGTCAAATATAAGATTTTAGATAATAAGCTAGTTTGAATTCTTTGTCTAGTATTAAATAGTAATAAGTGAAACTGAATAAAAAATGAATTTTGGAAAAAAAAAAGAGTACTCGCCTGATGCTCTTGATGTGCCTGGTTCGAATCTTGTCGGGGGGTTGTTTTTTTTTATGTGTATTTTATGTAAGAAAAAATAAAGTTCCTTATTCCTTTCTTACTGTGGTGTTTCGTTTTGTTTGCCGATGGCCACAATTTTTGTTTCGTTTTAGGTTACTTACACAGGTGAAAACGAAAACCTATAAGATCAGTTCGGTTTCCTTTTATTTGTCTTTCACAAGCGATTTCTTAGAATCTGCTAAGCTGATTGCAATTAAATTTGGTTCACATTTTCTAGAGTAGATAGAAGTGATCCGAAAATGCTGCTAGCAGATTTTTAAGATACACAGTTTCGAAGTCATTGAAGGAAATAGGCAGAAAGACCATTCAAATTATTTTCCAAGAAAATGTTTGGTTTCAAATCTTAATCCTTGTATAAAAAATCCTTCAAAACTGAAAGAAAGTAGGGTCGGATAATCAAGTACGGAACCCTCCTCGAGCGAGTTTATCTCGCACTTGTCCACTTTTTCTTTTGTAAATTTCCCAGTTTCTGCAAAAAGTGGCCGTTGTAGTTATACCTTAAATCTCACAAATAGAAAACGACACTACAGAAGAAAAATATTAAACAACATAGAGCAACTATGTGTGACTCGTTCCTTGATTTGTGCGTTCCAATTTTAATTCAAAATAAACTTAAATAAAAGAACACACTTAAAGTGTGATGCACTCTGCGAACACAGCCTTCGAGACATTATTCAATAAGCAACACGCTAAAGCCAGAAATATAATAGAAAGAACTATTGGTGTAGTTAAAACTCGTTTGCGCTGTCTCTTCAGTTAAAGGAAAATGCATTACACTCCTTCAAGACAAAACAAAATGTAAAAGCGTGCTGTACCATGAACAACTTTTGTATAAAATACTGAATTGCAGATCCCGAGATTGTAAAGAAAGCCATGACATGCCAACAGCTGGAATACCTACAACACTCCAAGCAATATAAAAGTCCAACTTAGAAAAAAACGAAATAATGGGATCTTTGCAGACTATAAAAGCAAACATTGCAGTGCAATTCAAGTCAAGTCCATTCTATGGACAATTAAGTTTTGACTCTATAAAATCAATAAATCTAATTTGATTTTTCAAATTTAAGGATTTTTCTTTTCCATTTCTAGGTATTCTATTTGTCGAATGTTCTCTATCTGAATTTCATAACTTTTTCTCGAAAATCTAGCAATATCGGATAAAAATATTACTTTTATTCAAGTTTCGACCTTTTCTTACACAATGTATAACGTTCGACATATTAAAACACAAACGACGACGCACGTTCAAATAACGAACATTCGAATATTCGATTCTCACAATACAGTGAGATCCAACTTCGAAAAACGTGTGACATAGTCGAATTTAGGTTCTCGATTCGCCAACAGTAATACGAAAATCTTACACTCACATGTTTTTACGTTCGACTCGCCAGCGCTAATAGGGGGGGTTAATTGCATTTTTCCAAAAAATGTAAAACAAGTTGTGGCCTTATTTCATTTATTTTGGGGGCTTGTTGGAGGGATTTTGTAAGGGCCACAGTTTGAGATGATATTTCATTATCTAACTAACGGTTTTTTTTATGAAAAAGACAAATCGGGGCTAAATTTCACAGTTTGGGGCCTAATTTCATTAATTTTGAGACCTTTTTCGTTGAGGCCTTTTTTCCTAATTTCACAGAGCCCAACTGAGGCCCAACTATAATTAGTTAAGTGCACTTAAGCTTATGTCACAAAACTGGATTAAATTTTCGGTCTTAAGTAAGCAAAATTGTATTATAATACAGCCTTTATTCAAAACAGCATTAAATCTTAACATTCACTTAAACAATTTAACTTTAATTTAGGGCTCTTAGAAATTAGGCCCCAGGAAATAAGGCACCAAACAATAAAATGAAATAAAGCCCCAAGAAATAAATGAAATAAAGCCCCAATGTTTTGTTTCCTATTGTTTTTATTTTTAGAAATGAAATAACACCCCAAACTCATACAAATACTTGCATAGTGTCCTGCACAGCCTGTCTGCAGCAAGGGCATTTGAAGCTGTTTTCATTATTTGCAATCGATTCTGCTTGTAATTTCAAACTACAAATTGAACATGTTTTTAAATGTTTGCATGGCAAAAACACTATGTTGCTTCTTTGATATTTGCAAATGACGCAAACGCTGTCCTCAGGAATCGGCACTTGTTCTTCGTTTGTTTCACCTTCCCAAGGTTCCCTTTCGCTGGATGTTTCTTCAGCAAATATGTTGTCTTCTGGAAGCATATCTACACATATGCCGTTTTTTGCATATACCATTCGCGAGAGAAAGGTATCGACCGTAATTTGCCCTTCTTGCAAAAGATGTGTTGCCTCCTCTATTTTGGAGCTCTTCTCCACGTTATATTTTCTGCGTTTGCATATTGAGCCACCACTTTCACTGATTAGGAAGAAACGTCGGCTTTTAAAAAATTCTTCGTTCCGGATAACACTCACGAACTTGAAGAAATTCCCGTTTTTAATTGCGGAAAGCCCCAAAACACCGTTATAAGCTTCCACAGCTGATGTTGTTCTAGTGTTTTGCTTGTGAACACTAAAGCCTTCAGCACCAACCTTAAAAAAGAAGTTACAATAATTGAAAAACCAGCAGTATTCGATTTTTTGTTAGTTCTTACTTTTTGAATCCATTGGTTTTCAAAATACAATAGAAAAGACGCGAAACGGTTTTCGCCATCCATTAGCAATATTTTGGACCTTATGTCCCGAAATGCACTTTCAACCAGGTGGGGAGGAAGTAGAGGGAGTGCCATTAATTTGTGATAAAGTAAGGACGCAGGCTTCGAGGCCCTTACATACTGAAGCAGTGAACTTCTGCGACGCATATTGTGCCTTAGAGCCTGGCAGTAATGAAACCTACGAAAATTAAAAATCTATATAAAAAAAATATAAGTATATCAATAAATGAACTACTAACCAGCATCCAACACTTTTCGTCAACGGGAAAACCTTTTTTACCGCTTGCCTCATAGCTTGCTCGTAGTCGGTCAGGAAAATCGAAGGGTTTATATCGAATACATAAGTCTTTATGTACCCTAATAGATGTTCGTATGATTTCTTGGTTCGCTTGTCCATGAGAACAAAAAAAACTGGAAATATCTGAAACAAATTGATGATAAAAAAATTGCGCGAATAAACAGTGAAATATGTAATGAGGGGCATGCTGCCCTCCTGCAACCCCCCCTGCTTGGGGTCACTGTTCGATTTGGAGTAAGTGCGAGGTTGGGTGTATGCAAAGTTTCTTTATATATATGCTTGGGGTCACTGTTGGTTGTAAGATTACCTCACCAAAATATTCCACGTATATCACCAAAAGCTGCTTAAAACAGCCTTGTGGTACAATTTTGAATGTACCGTCCATTAGAATAGTACGGTTTGCCGGTGGAATATTTTCTCTAATAAGATCGATGGTTCTTAAAGAAGAAAATAAGCAATACCTATGCGAAATCCCCCTCTTCCATATGGCATGTTGTATAAAATGGCCGTGGATTTGCTTCGTCCTTGGAAATGCCAAACTTGTTCCAAACTGTTTCCAGGTGGAATGCCTCAATCACTTGGAGGGGACTTACCGGTGAAGTTCTTATTCACCAGGTATTGTAGTTCTCTCCTTATTTTAGTTAAGGGAATATTCTTTGTTTCTTCCTGGAATCTGTTACAAAAACATTGAACATATAAACCAATTATCTGAATGAAAATTAATATGATCTTACCTGTCACAAGTGTTCCGATAAACGGATCTTATGCTGCACATAGGGTACTAACCGCATCCAGGCAATCGTCTTTAATACGATTCAAGGCCTTAAGCTCCTTATATGCCGCTTCGTCATCCTCGTGGTTGTGATCTACGTAATTTTTGGCGAGCTCGCAAGTACCCTCCGGTAAAAGAGTTATTCTTGCCTTGCAGGAATTCCTCCAACACACATATTTCACAATATTTTTATACACGGATTTTTTTTTTTAAATCATCTTTCGCACTGGCACATAAAGGAGTTCGCTATTTCTCCTTTTTCCAGCAAACCTTTCACAATTATTTTTTTTTTTTTAACTTGACTCACCGATGTCTAATGCCGAACTGATCTAACTGGTATGACAAGATTCTCACCAAACAATTTTACATTAATGCAATCTAAATAACAGTCACGCTTACTGTAAGTTTGCAGTTTTGTTTTTATAGTTAAAGAAAAATACAAAAATTGATAAATGAAATTAGGCCCCAAAAAATGTTCTGGGGTCCTATTTCATTGTTTGGAATTGGGGTCGGATTTCATAATGAAGTAACACCCCAACTTCAAAAAATGAAAGAAGGCCCCAATAAGTGAAATTATGCCCCAATAAAATGCAATTTATTTTTGTTGTTGTTTTGCGTATAAGCTTTGGGGCCTTATTTCATTTTTTTTTGGGGCCTTATTTCCTGGGGCCTAATTTCTAAGAGCCATTTAGTTTGTTATCCTTTTCACTTCTGTCGCGTGTCCCGATACGAACACGTTTTGAGTTATGGTTACAGTAGAAGTAGCTTTTACCTTTTATAATTGCTGACGAAATTGAAGGTTCCGCACTGAAGCCTGTTTGCATTTAACGTGAAGCATTTGATCACACCAAATTGTTTGCTCTTTCCTGGGTTAGGTTAGGTTAGGTAAAATGGGCTGACAGTTGGTGTTGTTACCGTCACACTTAGATCAATGAAGATCCCTTGTGATACCCTGAAGTATTGTAACTTCTGAAAAAGTAATTTAACCTATGAATTCTATGGTTGGTGGACTTAACAAAGTTCAGTAGGCGGTTGCCTGGGAGTTCAGATAGGTCTTCTAGTTCATTAAAGAAATATTTGCCTAAAAATTTATATCTGGCACGGCAGACTGCTGGACAGTGGCATAGAAAGTGAGCCGTGTTCCCGTGCTCTTCTTTATCGACGCAGCCTCTACATATGTCGTCTTAAGCCCCATCTTCTTTTTGTGGTAGCCAAGTAGGTTATGTCACGTTATCACACTTACGAGGGATCTGAGGGACGGTTTTTTAAGAAGTAGAATCCTATTGGATTTTTTCTTGTCGTAATAAGGCCATAGTTTCCTGATGTTACCGCAGGTTTCTAGTTGGTTCCACCTATCATTTGCTTTTTGAATGATAGTTTTACTAATGTTGTAACGAAGTTACAAATTAAGAGAACCCAGCACCGAAAAGAAAAACAATAACCGACACCAACCATCATCCAAACAACAACAAGCACCGATCAGAAAAACAATAACCGACACCAACCATCGATAGAAGCAAAAGAAACGAAACGAAAGCAACAACAAGCACACAGTCGGAGTATACAAAACAACAACCACACGAACGACGAACAACAAAATAGAGAGGCAGCAGCACAGAAGTTGATCACATGGTCGCATGTACAAATATACGATTACTTCTTTCTTGTATTCTTTCAATTCACTCCTACTTGTTACGCAAAGTTTATCAAGTAGGAGTGATATTGATCACAAAAATGAGACTTCTTTCGGTCTCCGACCGTTTAGGTGCTTGGTTTACTAAATAGTTAAACAAGTATTCCTGAGGCATCTTTTGAAGCCTCAAATTAATTTTTGGTTTTTTTTTTTTCCTTTTTGCCTTTTTTTGCCAAGACTAGGGATTGAATCCCACTATTCCGTCGAGGCTAGGGAAATTATCCCACCGTAGGTTATTCGTATTGCCAAGACTAGGGATTGAATCCCATTATTCCGTCGAGGCTAGGGAAATTATCCCACCGTAGGTTATTTGTATTGCCAAGACTAGGGATTGAATCCCATTATTCCGTCGAGGCTAGGGAAATTATCCCACCGTAGGTTGTTTGTATTGCCTAGACTAGGGATTGAATCCCATTATTCCGTCGAGGCTAGGGAAGTTATCCCATTAGAGTATTTAGTTAAGGTATTATGCCGACTAGGGATTGAATCCCATTTACCGTGTCGGGACTAGTTAAGCTATTCCTCCGTTAAAATTCCTAGAGCTAGGGATTGAATCCCATCTACCGCCGTTCGCTCTAGGAATCCGCCGTTTATTATACTCTATTGATACGATAAATAAAATTGAACCTTAAATTTCTTTAAAAACCGAGTTTTACTTGTTCTTTCCTCGGAAAATCCTGGACCCGCTGACCTACCTTAGCTGGGAAAACAAAAGAACATCACAATGTTTCTTTTTAAATCGCATTAAGGGATTCTAATGTTAAGGTCTATGTGAGAAGGATCAAGTACCGAGCCTTCTCTTGCAAGCTCATCCGCTTTTTCGTTTCCCGGCACACCACTGTGACCAGGAACCCAGCAGAGTCTTACGTTATGCTGCAGACCAAGAACCCTTAGCTCTTCGCGACCGACAGCAAGAAACAAGCATTGACTTGATTTGCGTGGCAGAGATCGCTTTTATAGCTGCTTGGCTATCAATGAAAAAGGTGATATCAGCGTGTCGTATCGCCATCATGGATATTTAATTAGCAGCGTTTTTCACTACCAAGATCTCGGCTTGGAAGGCACTGCTATAGTCGGGAAGTCTGAATGAAGTTTAAGATTTTCCGAATGGAAACCTGCCCCTACTCCAGTAATCATTTTCGAACCATCAGTAAAGATGGTAAAGTTCGATTCATTTGTGTAAGGTAAGGTAAGGTTCTTCAATCTTCTCTATTGGGGAAGCTGGTAGTAAAGTTTTTATTGAAGTCTAAATAAGGAATCATGTAATCCTTACAAACGTTGTTACCAACGTATTTTGTAAGAATCGTGGTATGGCCGTGTTGACTAGTTCTCCAAATATTGGTTTGACTGAGTCGAAGAGCGCTACTTGCTGTCGATTCTTGTACAAATAAGTCTATAGGGGTAAGATTTAGGATCGCTTCAAGACCCGCAGTTGGGGTAGTCCTCCTCGCCCCTGTAGTGCTAATGCATGCCATTCTCTGTACTTTGATAAGGGTTTTTAAGTTCGTGGATTTCTCCAGAGCTTTGCCATCAAACCAAACAACCATATGTTAGAATGGGTATAACTATGGCTGTATACATCCACATGATTATGTTAGGATTTGGTCCCTAATTTCTTCCCAGAATCCTATTACACGAGTAGAGTGCAATCATGGCCTTCTTGTATCTTTCTTGTATGTTTGGACCCCAGTTAAGTTTCTTATCCAAGATGACTCCAAGATACCTCGCTTTTTCTGAGAGTTTAAGTGGGGTATTGTCAAGGGATTTTCCTTCTATTGGTGAAAAGTACAAGTTCTGTTTTCAGGGGGTTTACTTCAAGACCGCATTTCTTGGTCTAGTTATTGACCGTAGTTAATGCGTTTTCTAATTGTTCGCTTACAGTGGTTAGGTACTTTCCTGTCGCCAGAAGCGCTAAATCATCGGCATATGCTACAACTCTAACACCACTATTTTTGAGTTTGATGAGAATTTCATTCATCACCAAAGTCCAGAGAAGAGGTGAGAGTATTCCACCCTGTGGGTTTCCTCCTAGCTATAACAAATTAAAAAACAAAAGCGCAAAAACATAATCTGCTTATACAATTTTAGCGTGATACTAGCTTAAAATTAAGTTTTAGTAATGACTCAAACGTCATCTTAAGCTAGTAGCTCTTAAGACTGTTCATTAGCGGACTATTTTGCACCAATGTTTTTTAAAAAATAATTTCAAAGCTAAACTTAATTTAACACAACTAGACACATTAGGCGTGTTTTTTTGGCACAGCTACCCGTATCTGCAGTTGGAGCTTCCATGTATTACAAATACAACACGCAGCTGCGGATAAAACTTAAACTTAAATCTGGCTGCGGATAAAAAATTGACATTTTTTCGAGTATCGATACTCGATCGGAGAAAAATTGAATTTCTTAGGTTGGTAACTCGGATAATCGGATAACTCAAAGATTCTCGAAGGTTGTGTTCGCAGAGTGCAACGCTCTTTAAGTGCGTTCTTTTATTAAAGTTTACTTTGAAATAAAATTGGAACGCACAAATCAAGGAACGAGTCACACATAGTTTCTCTATGGTGTTTAATATTTTACTTCTGTAATGTCATTTTCTATTTGCGAGATTTAAGGTATAACTACAACGGTCACTTTTTGCAAAAATTTGCGAAATTTTGTTTCTTTGTAGCGCCATTTGAATTTGGAAAAAAAACTACAAAAATTGTTTCTGACATAAAAAAAAGCTTTCTGCATCATGACTTTTATTTTTGGGGTGAAAAAACTGTCACAAAATGAGTTTGAAAATTTTCAATTTTTGACATTTTGCAAAAAGTGCTCGTTGAAGTCATACCTTTAGAGTCGAGTCAAATTTGTGAATCTGAGAGCTATAATAGAGGTGGTGAAGTGAGGAAGACGTGGAAAAATCTCAGATTTCATGATCTATTTGAGACTTGAGATTAAAAAAAATGGATTCGAGATTCAAAAATCTGAATCTAGATTTGTATCAAAATTCACACATAGGTACAAGCACACGAACTTTCAAGCACACTTCTCTGTTTGACATTTGTCTGAACATTTGTTATTGTTTTATTTATTTGTTTATTGAACGACCGACGATTGACCAAATCTACGAACATACCCCAACATGTCAAAAACTTATCCGAAAGCAAAACCAAAATAACAAATCAAACTTTGAACAAATGCGCTCGGCGAAAATCTTTAATCGAACCCTCCTAGTGGGTGTCGGGCGGACAATGTCACCACAGTTTTGGTCTGTAGGTGTCAGACGGTGATAGCTAAGGTTAGATTGGATCGCTGTGTGGTTCTGACTTCATTTATAGCACAACTCACAGAAATCCTCTCTCACCATAGATCCAAGGTTCCTAGTTTCAGTGGTGGTGTGAGCTAGTAAATCCGTGCCCAAGAATTGAAGGTTGAGGGATAAATCAACCATGAACGAGCTCAGCCGGAGCTTCGTCCAATTTATGTGTTAAACTTCCATCCATCGAGTCCGAGGATGAACTCCTGGCTTCCAGCCAGGATACAATTGTAGGTAGCTCAGGGGAAGCTAGAGACGCTAGCACCTCAGAGCAGGCTACACTTAGAGGTAACACGGGAGGTACTAGTACCCCTGTGCTTCAGCATCCCTCTCAAAAAACGCCCATAACTTCTAGTAGCAAGGCTCGCCAAAGCAACGCTACCAAGCCCAACAAGCCCAACAAGCACTCTCCCGCAGATCAGCTCAGGATCAAGTACAGGAAGGCCACTTTCATCCTTGGCAAGATTGCCGAGAATGAAAAAGCCGGAAAGGTACATGAGCGTGATGTTACCGACAAAATAAAATACCAGAAAGTTGTTGAAGAGTTCAACAGTCGGGAGAAGAGTGCGGCACTCAAGAAAATAGAAAAGTCCACCAAGAGGAACAGGTCTCTGGAGGGGGAGAAACCACCTCAAAAGAGAACCAAGCTTGGTGGCAGCAGCAGGAATGAGACTCCGAGGGTGACAGCGCAACCGCGCGCCTTGAGCGAGGTCGTCAGAGACAACCTCCAGGTGGCGATTGTAGATGAGCTCTCCACAGACAACAGAGCTCTGATGGTGCGCGGACGATTTTTCGAGGGATTTCCTTGGCAAAGGAGTTGCTAAGATTAGCAACGACTGGAAGGGCTTGAAGCTCAAGCTTATTCCAGCCAGGGATGTTCCTAGGAAACCATTGGCTCGCATCTTGTTGCCGCTCATGAGTGTTAAGCCAACAGGAGTGGAGCTAATAAGGATCCTTCAACGACTGAATCCGCAGATTGCGATGAATGACTGTGTGGTCATCAAAACGGAGGAACCGCGCAAGAATAGCGCGGTCTACCTTCTTAGGATCTGCGAGGCAAGCCGCAAAGCCCTGGAAGGGCACAATACAAGCTGAGATTCGGCATCAAAAGTGTCTCTATCAAGATAGATTCTGCAGAGTCAGGAGGTTGGCCCCACCCTGAGTGATGATATCGTCGAGGCAGACGACGTCACCATGCGGGTTGGAGCCCCCAGCGAGGCGCTGGATCCTGGCCCTGCAGTTCCGCCAAATTAAAAACGATCCGCTACGCGCCATCCAGGTTAACCTGAAGCACTCAAAATGTGCCACGGATAACCTGAAGGTTTTCCTTAGAGAGGAAAACAAAGATGTTGCACTGATCCAAGAGCCATGGGTTAACGGCCTCGCGGTAATAGGCCTCAAGGTTAACCAATACGACCTTTTTTACAAGCCCGATAACCAGAATCAAGGTAAGCCTAGAACTTGTATTTTAGCTAAAAAAACACTTAAAAGTTTTTCTGTGTCCAAACTTTAGCACCTCTGATTTAACAGTGGTTAGGTTAGAGGGTAGGCAAGCGGAGGGCTTGATTCTAGCCTCTTCGTACATGGCGCATGATAGGGAGTCACCGCCTGAGGAAGTGCGATTGCTAGCGGTAGAGGCAAAAGCTAGGAAAACAAGCCTGCTCATAGGAAGTGATGCCAATGCCAGGCACTCAATCTGGAGCAGCTCAGAAATTAATGACCGAGGTGAATCTCTCTTTACTTATATTATTGAAAGCAATATGACCATCTGTAACAGGGGTAACACTCCTACTTTTGTCTTTCCGAGTACGGATAACACAGAAGGGTGGGAAGATGTTTTAGATATTACTTTTGTCAATCATCACGGTAAACTCTCCATCGAAAATTGGAGAGTATCTCTTCTTAATTCCTTTTCTGATCATAGATATATTTTATTTGATCTTAAATTTGAAATGGAATCTCCTTCCCATTATAGAAATCCTAGAAGAATTGACTGGAAGAAATTTAAGGGCTAACTATAATGAGCGGAAGCAAGCGGAAGCTAGTGTCAGAAGCCAGGGTTCGTAAAATATCGATCGCGATCCGAAAAATACCCATACTTCTCACTTTTTTCCGATATTCTCACGATCCGAAAAAAATAAAATTCTCATACAGATACTTCTCTCGGGATCCAAAAATATCCGATCTCTCACGGCACGAATCGAAATTTTTTTTTCTCTTTTTATCATTCGTGAGAAATCGGAAAAATAAAATTCCCTTCAAATTTTGTTCTCTCACGAACAGAAATTAAAAAGGATCCGAAAAAATCCGAAAAGTGAAAAGGTCGAAAGAAATAAATATTCTTTGAATGTGTTTTGCGGTGTATGGTTGTTTCTTGTTTTGTTTGATCTCGGTGGATGATGGTGGGGCGAAAAAAATAATTCGAAGTAAATAATTATGTCTTTTATGACCAAGACAATAATATGGCATCATGTTTAAGATGTGAAAAGAAATTAAAAGGACTAGTGACTGGCAATATTAAAAGACATTTTACAAAAATTCATGGTGTTTGTTTTAATGATGATGCAAATGAGGAACCGTCGGGAAGTAGAACTGTTGCCATTTCCAGTGCTGGAGTTCGTAAAGAAAAAAAATTATCAATTTACGTTGACATGGACAAAAGTCAATTTATTAAATGTTGTATTGGACTTGTTACGGTCAAAAATATCCCGTTTCGAATTTTCGATGATGAACTTTATTTATATTTATATTTCAATTATATTCAATACATATGCACACAAACAACAACCGAAATTTGTTTATATTTTATTTAACAATCGGTTCGTGAATGGATCTTTTTTTTGGATCTTCTGTGATAAATTCGTGATCGAATTCAATTTTTCGGTTCCCGAAAAATTTAAATCGATCGTGAACACAAATTTTATTCTCAAAGAACCGAAAAATAAAATTCGCGATCGAATTAAAAATTTAATTCCCGGTTGAATTTATCGATCGCGATCGAATTAAATTTTATCGTTCTACGAACCCTGGTCAGAACCGAACGAAACGCTCCCTTCCGAACTGCCATGTGAACACTTTAGCCATAATGAACGGATGTGTACGGAAGTAAATTTCAAAATCAAATATTTGTTTTTTATTTTCAATAATTCCTGAATTTCGGTTGCCATGCAACAAACAAGCAATTTCAAGAAATTAATTACCTGAAATCAACAACAAATCGAATTCCTCATCAGCGAAATCAATAAAACCAAAACCAGTCAGCTGTCAAATTTTCGTCCGTAAAAAGCGAAGGGGAGCGCAGTTTACGTCCGTAAGCAAAAGTGAACGAAAATTGACGAAACGGAGCAATCCGCTATTTAGGGCACAATATACGAATTCCTTGTATTCGCTCAGTTACGGACGGCTCCGTCCGCTTCATTCCGTTCATTATAGTTAGCCCTTTAGTCAAAACTTTAGCTCAAAGCTACGTAATATAACGAACTCGAGTTACGAGTCGGTTACAGATCTTGAGTTAGAGATTTCAAACTTCGAGGACTCTATAAACACTGCCTTCAAGGTCTCTTGTCCGATAAGATATAGTAAGAAAACCTTTCCACCTTGGTTGAATGATGACTTATCTAATCTGAGGAAAATTACAAGAACCATTTTTAACATCTGTTATAAGCATAAATTTTATCAGCCTTATAAGGACTGCTTGAGAATATACAAGCGTTCTATAGCTCAAGCCAAAAAACAAGGATGGCAAGAGTACTGTCAGTCCATCGAAGATATCAAAGATTCGGCCAGGCTTAGTAGGGTTTTATCGAAAGAACATTCGAACCCCTCATTTCTTAAAAAACCAGCATCTCCAATGGAGACATTAGAGCTACTAATGAATGTACACTTCCCAGGTTGTGCAGAAGAACCACCGGAATCTAATCTGACTTTCAACATGCAAACCCCCATAGAGCATGTTAACGCCCTTATAACTAGAGAAAATATAGTCTGGGCTATTAAAACTTTCTCGCCATACAAATCTCCAGGCCCTGATGGAATACTGCCTATAATGCTGCAAAATCAGCTTGAATTAGTGGTTCCACGGCTTGAGAGTATCTTTAAAGGTTGCCTCTTGCTAAACCATGTCCCTTTGTCTTGGAGACAGGTAAGAGTGGTTTTCTTACCGAAAATTGGTAAAAGAGGGCATGAATCCGCCAAAGATTACCGACCTATAAGCCTTACTTCCTTTCTTCTTAAAACCTTGGAGAGAATCGTAGAATCTCACATAAGGAGTATTCTGAGTAGTTGTCCCCTATCTAACTCGCAACATGCCTACATGATAGAAAACACGATTCATTTCAAGGAATACACCCAGGGCCGGATTAAGAGGTCTAGAGGCCCGGGGCAGCAAGGGAGTGGAGGCCCCAAATTATTTTCCAAAAATGTAAAATGGACAGTTTTTTACAGTTGAGTCTATATCTATTTATAAAAATTAAAAATGAATGTGTGTTTGTTTGTTTGTTTCATGGTTAATACTGTTGTATTCAGTGATGATTTCTAAATTGGAAAAACCTCATGGAAGAGTGGGAAAACTGGAAAACCCAAACAGAGGTCCGGAATTAGATTTTTTTTGCTTGGAATTTTTTGTTTCAAAATGGGTTTTCAAACGCATTGGTTTTCAAAGGGAAAATTGTATAATGCTGCAGGTGCATTGGTTTTCAAATGTGAAAATTTCAAAATGGGTTGTCGAATGGAAAGAGTGGGAAAAAAGAAATAAGAAAGATCATGATGAAAAACTCGGACAACTCATTGGTTTTCCAAGTCAAAATTGTTATTGAACTTGCTCTGAAGGGCGGCGAGACGAAGTTCGCGGGGTCAGCTAGTTTTTCAATAAATACCTGCTTATTTTTTTATGAAACCAAGGATATATTATTTTATTTTATAACGAATATGGTAGAAATATAATTAGAAAAAAGAATGACAAAATTTTAGTGCTTACTTCTGCTATTTCCTTCGAAATCGTTGATTATTTCGCTAAAATCCAGTTCCCGAAGTAGATCACCTTCTATACTCAGGAGAGAAGGATTAGACGGTTTTGTCAGATTTTGGTCTGAAGTCTTTTTTTTATAATTTTCATTTTTGGAAATGAGCGTCTCCAGTGCAATTTGATAACATCAAAACCAAACACATTCTCAATGTAAATTCATGATTTGGGAATGTAGCTCTGATATTTTGATATTCGAGGATTCGGTAATAAAATAGTTCTGGAGACTGGTTTGTTTCATAGTCCTTCTTGTATGAATCGATCAAAGACACAAATTGAACCAACTCATTACTAAGACTAGCTTCTAAATCATCCTCATAAACTTTCACCAATGGCGCTGCAGCTTGCAAATTTTCAGCACCCATCTCCTCAATATGATTGAGAAATCCAAACCTCGAACGTTCAGCTTTATAAGCACACAATCTTGCTGTAAGAGAAACGCATAGCTGGTCGATCACTGCAGGAATAAACACGGATACTTCTTATTTCTCTTTCGGTAACAGATTTGAGTCTTGAGCTTTGCGGTATTCGAGCGGATTCAACCACACGTTTCTCCCTCTGGTCCTATAGCGTGATTGTACGTATTCGTCAGTCTGAGATATTTTCCTGGCAGCTTCCTCGTATTTATCGACATCATTTCTTTTCGTTTTCAATGGCCAATTCAAGAATCATTTTCGGATATTGAAAAACCTTGTTTGTAGCGCTGAGTCGCGAATAAAGCAGTCTTTTTGCTCTTTATCGGAAGATATGCCGGTTAGAGCTTCAACAGTTTCCGAATATCGGTCGACTATGACTTTCCTAGCTTCAGCTCGACAAGACGTAAAATTGTCCGCTTTTTTTCTTCGACAATTTTCCGATCAGAATTCCGTATCGTTCTGTATGAAGAAATCAAAAAATTGAAAAGCTGATGGACAAGTGTAGGCAGTTAGGAGATATACCGCTCCTAAACAAGAGCCTGCATCCCTTTGTATTTGCCCACTCATGTTGTCGTACGATTGATTAGGCGCTGATATTCATTAAATATGTTTTTTGTATGGTCACCTAAAAATTTGAGGAGAGCTTTTGCTGTGGCCACTATGACCGCAGTTTGATGAAAACTTAAGAAATCTTTCTTTGGCGTCGATCCTTCCATATATAGAACAATAGTTAGTTGTTCAATGTGAGATTCGTAGGGAGTAGAGTCTACTGATACAGAATAATATTTGGATTTCACCTTATCACCCATACAAGTGAGAAGTTTTTCGCAAATCGTGGACGAAAAGTAATTGACATGACCAATCCCTTTGTTTGCATGATCTTTCAAATGGGTTACCAAGATTGATTCATACTCTGCTTAAATCCGCAGAATATACTTGTTTCAGAAAAATCAGGGGTGGAATCGTGTAAGCTGATTTTTGATAGTTGACAGTCAAATTCAAGAAAATTCATCTGTGTAAACTGATAGTCAAAAGTGACAGTCATCTTTTTTTGACTTTTTCAGCTGACACCTATTTAGGTGTCAATTTGATACAACTGAACATTTTTGTTATATTTTTTTCATGGTGTTTTTTCTATTTTTTGGGAAAAAGGAATATTTTTGGGCTGGTCAAATGGTCAATTGCAAAACAATAAAAATCAAAACCAAGATGAAATTCAATTCACACATTTATTTTTGTCACAAGAAAGAGAAATTAGTTTTCAAGAAACAAATTTTGTACCAACACTTTATTTATCCTATGAAAAACATTCACTTCACATTACACTCATTCATTGGCATTATTATTTTGTGTTTTTAACCCTCACAAAATTTTCATCACTCCCAGTTAAAGAACAAAAAAAATGATTGTACAAAACAAAACAAACTTCTTGACACACAGTCAGCTGACTGCCTGAACCATGAACGAGCTCAGCCGGAGGCCTGTGGTGGGTAACGGTTTTTGTTGTCTATACCTTCCCTCGGTATGCGGCTCTGCTGAGGGTGACCTTCTTTTCCGCCATACTCGTGGGAATCAAATCGAACCCCTTCATTATGTCTTCGTCCAATTTATGTGTTAAACTTCCATCCATCGAGTCCGAGGATGAACTCCTGGCTTCCAGCCAGGATACAATTGTAGGTAGCTCAGGGGAAGCTAGAGACGCTAGCACCTCAGAGCAGGCTACACTTAGAGGTAACACGGGAGGTACTAGTACCCCTGTGCTTCAGCATCCCTCTCAAAAAACGCCCATAACTTCTAGTAGCAAGGCTCGCCAAAGCAACGCTACCAAGCCCAACAAGCCCAACAAGCACTCTCCCGCAGATCAGCTCAGGATCAAGTACAGGAAGGCCACTTTCATCCTTGGCAAGATTGCCGAGAATGAAAAAGCCGGAAAGGTACATGAGCGTGATGTTACCGACAAAATAAAATACCAGAAAGTTGTTGAAGAGTTCAACAGTCGGGAGAAGAGTGCGGCACTCAAGAAAATAGAAAAGTCCACCAAGAGGAACAGGTCTCTGGAGGGGGAGAAACCACCTCAAAAGAGAACCAAGCTTGGTGGCAGCAGCAGGAATGAGACTCCGAGGGTGACAGCGCAACCGCGCGCCTTGAGCGAGGTCGTCAGAGACAACCTCCAGGTGGCGATTGTAGATGAGCTCTCCACAGACAACAGAGCTCTGATGGTGCGCGGACGATTTTTCGAGGGATTTCCTTGGCAAAGGAGTTGCTAAGATTAGCAACGACTGGAAGGGCTTGAAGCTCAAGCTTATTCCAGCCAGGGATGTTCCTAGGAAACCATTGGCTCGCATCTTGTTGCCGCTCATGAGTGTTAAGCCAACAGGAGTGGAGCTAATAAGGATCCTTCAACGACTGAATCCGCAGATTGCGATGAATGACTGTGTGGTCATCAAAACGGAGGAACCGCGCAAGAATAGCGCGGTCTACCTTCTTAGGATCTGCGAGGCAAGCCGCAAAGCCCTGGAAGGGCACAATACAAGCTGAGATTCGGCATCAAAAGTGTCTCTATCAAGATAGATTCTGCAGAGTCAGGAGGTTGGCCCCACCCTGAGTGATGATATCGTCGAGGCAGACGACGTCACCATGCGGGTTGGAGCCCCCAGCGAGGCGCTGGATCCTGGCCCTGCAGTTCCGCCAAATTAAAAACGATCCGCTACGCGCCATCCAGGTTAACCTGAAGCACTCAAAATGTGCCACGGATAACCTGAAGGTTTTCCTTAGAGAGGAAAACAAAGATGTTGCACTGATCCAAGAGCCATGGGTTAACGGCCTCGCGGTAATAGGCCTCAAGGTTAACCAATACGACCTTTTTTACAAGCCCGATAACCAGAATCAAGGTAAGCCTAGAACTTGTATTTTAGCTAAAAAAACACTTAAAAGTTTTTCTGTGTCCAAACTTTAGCACCTCTGATTTAACAGTGGTTAGGTTAGAGGGTAGGCAAGTGGAGGGCTTGATTCTAGCCTCTTCGTACATGGCGCATGATAGGGAGTCACCGCCTGAGGAAGTGCGATTGCTAGCGGTAGAGGCAAAAGCTAGGAAAACAAGCCTGCTCATAGGAAGTGATGCCAATGCCAGGCACTCAATCTGGAGCAGCTCAGAAATTAATGACCGAGGTGAATCTCTCTTTACTTATATTATTGAAAGCAATATGACCATCTGTAACAGGGGTAACACTCCTACTTTTGTCTTTCCGAGTACGGATAACACAGAAGGGTGGGAAGATGTTTTAGATATTACTTTTGTCAATCATCACGGTAAACTCTCCATCGAAAATTGGAGAGTATCTCTTCTTAATTCCTTTTCTGATCATAGATATATTTTATTTGATCTTAAATTTGAAATGGAATCTCCTTCCCATTATAGAAATCCTAGAAGAATTGACTGGAAGAAATTTAAGGGCTAACTATAATGAGCGGAAGCAAGCGGAAGCTAGTGTCAGAAGCCAGGGTTCGTAAAATATCGATCGCGATCCGAAAAATACCCATACTTCTCACTTTTTTCCGATATTCTCACGATCCGAAAAAAATAAAATTCTCATACAGATACTTCTCTCGGGATCCAAAAATATCCGATCTCTCACGGCACGAATCGAAATTTTTTTTTCTCTTTTTATCATTCGTGAGAAATCGGAAAAATAAAATTCCCTTCAAATTTTGTTCTCTCACGAACAGAAATTAAAAAGGATCCGAAAAAATCCGAAAAGTGAAAAGGTCGAAAGAAATAAATATTCTTTGAATGTGTTTTGCGGTGTATGGTTGTTTCTTGTTTTGTTTGATCTCGGTGGATGATGGTGGGGCGAAAAAAATAATTCGAAGTAAATAATTATGTCTTTTATGACCAAGACAATAATATGGCATCATGTTTAAGATGTGAAAAGAAATTAAAAGGACTAGTGACTGGCAATATTAAAAGACATTTTACAAAAATTCATGGTGTTTGTTTTAATGATGATGCAAATGAGGAACCGTCGGGAAGTAGAACTGTTGCCATTTCCAGTGCTGGAGTTCGTAAAGAAAAAAAATTATCAATTTACGTTGACATGGACAAAAGTCAATTTATTAAATGTTGTATTGGACTTGTTACGGTCAAAAATATCCCGTTTCGAATTTTCGATGATGAACTTTATTTATATTTATATTTCAATTATATTCAATACATATGCACACAAACAACAACCGAAATTTGTTTATATTTTATTTAACAATCGGTTCGTGAATGGATCTTTTTTTTGGATCTTCTGTGATAAATTCGTGATCGAATTCAATTTTTCGGTTCCCGAAAAATTTAAATCGATCGTGAACACAAATTTTATTCTCAAAGAACCGAAAAATAAAATTCGCGATCGAATTAAAAATTTAATTCCCGGTTGAATTTATCGATCGCGATCGAATTAAATTTTATCGTTCTACGAACCCTGGTCAGAACCGAACGAAACGCTCCCTTCCGAACTGCCATGTGAACACTTTAGCCATAATGAACGGATGTGTACGGAAGTAAATTTCAAAATCAAATATTTGTTTTTTATTTTCAATAATTCCTGAATTTCGGTTGCCATGCAACAAACAAGCAATTTCAAGAAATTAATTACCTGAAATCAACAACAAATCGAATTCCTCATCAGCGAAATCAATAAAACCAAAACCAGTCAGCTGTCAAATTTTCGTCCGTAAAAAGCGAAGGGGAGCGCAGTTTACGTCCGTAAGCAAAAGTGAACGAAAATTGACGAAACGGAGCAATCCGCTATTTAGGGCACAATATACGAATTCCTTGTATTCGCTCAGTTACGGACGGCTCCGTCCGCTTCATTCCGTTCATTATAGTTAGCCCTTTAGTCAAAACTTTAGCTCAAAGCTACGTAATATAACGAACTCGAGTTACGAGTCGGTTACAGATCTTGAGTTAGAGATTTCAAACTTCGAGGACTCTATAAACACTGCCTTCAAGGTCTCTTGTCCGATAAGATATAGTAAGAAAACCTTTCCACCTTGGTTGAATGATGACTTATCTAATCTGAGGAAAATTACAAGAACCATTTTTAACATCTGTTATAAGCATAAATTTTATCAGCCTTATAAGGACTGCTTGAGAATATACAAGCGTTCTATAGCTCAAGCCAAAAAACAAGGATGGCAAGAGTA
The DNA here is from genome assembly GCA_943590905.1 of Sphaerophoria taeniata. Taxonomy (NCBI): domain Eukaryota; kingdom Metazoa; phylum Arthropoda; class Insecta; order Diptera; family Syrphidae; genus Sphaerophoria; species Sphaerophoria taeniata. The sequence goes on from OX016540.1 coordinate 272,115,533, forward strand.
CTGTCAGTCCATCGAAGATATCAAAGATTCGGCCAGGCTTAGTAGGGTTTTATCGAAAGAACATTCGAACCCCTCATTTCTTAAAAAACCAGCATCTCCAATGGAGACATTAGAGCTACTAATGAATGTACACTTCCCAGGTTGTGCAGAAGAACCACCGGAATCTAATCTGACTTTCAACATGCAAACCCCCATAGAGCATGTTAACGCCCTTATAACTAGAGAAAATATAGTCTGGGCTATTAAAACTTTCTCGCCATACAAATCTCCAGGCCCTGATGGAATACTGCCTATAATGCTGCAAAATCAGCTTGAATTAGTGGTTCCACGGCTTGAGAGTATCTTTAAAGGTTGCCTCTTGCTAAACCATGTCCCTTTGTCTTGGAGACAGGTAAGAGTGGTTTTCTTACCGAAAATTGGTAAAAGAGGGCATGAATCCGCCAAAGATTACCGACCTATAAGCCTTACTTCCTTTCTTCTTAAAACCTTGGAGATAATCGTAGAATCTCACATAAGGAGTATTCTGAGTAGTTGTCCCCTATCTAACTCGCAACATGCCTACATGATAGAAAACACGATTCATTTCAAGGAATACACCCAGGGCCGGATTAAGAGGTCTAGAGGCCCGGGGCAGCAAGGGAGTGGAGGCCCCAAATTATTTTCCAAAAATGTAAAATGGACAGTTTTTTACAGTTGAGTCTATATCTATTTATAAAAATTAAAAATGAATGTGTGTTTGTTTGTTTGTTTCATGGTTAATACTGTTGTATTCAGTGATGATTTCTAAATTGGAAAAACCTCATGGAAGAGTGGGAAAACTGGAAAACCCAAACAGAGGTCCGGAATTAGATTTTTTTTGCTTGGAATTTTTTGTTTCAAAATGGGTTTTCAAACGCATTGGTTTTCAAAGGGAAAATTGTATAATGCTGCAGGTGCATTGGTTTTCAAATGTGAAAATTTCAAAATGGGTTGTCGAATGGAAAGAGTGGGAAAAAAGAAATAAGAAAGATCATGATGAAAAACTCGGACAACTCATTGGTTTTCCAAGTCAAAATTGTTATTGAACTTGCTCTGAAGGGCGGCGAGACGAAGTTCGCGGGGTCAGCTAGTTTTTCAATAAATACCTGCTTATTTTTTTATGAAACCAAGGATATATTATTTTATTTTATAACGAATATGGTAGAAATATAATTAGAAAAAAGAATGACAAAATTTTAGTGCTTACTTCTGCTATTTCCTTCGAAATCGTTGATTATTTCGCTAAAATCCAGTTCCCGAAGTAGATCACCTTCTATACTCAGGAGAGAAGGATTAGACGGTTTTGTCAGATTTTGGTCTGAAGTCTTTTTTTTATAATTTTCATTTTTGGAAATGAGCGTCTCCAGTGCAATTTGATAACATCAAAACCAAACACATTCTCAATGTAAATTCATGATTTGGGAATGTAGCTCTGATATTTTGATATTCGAGGATTCGGTAATAAAATAGTTCTGGAGACTGGTTTGTTTCATAGTCCTTCTTGTATGAATCGATCAAAGACACAAATTGAACCAACTCATTACTAAGACTAGCTTCTAAATCATCCTCATAAACTTTCACCAATGGCGCTGCAGCTTGCAAATTTTCAGCACCCATCTCCTCAATATGATTGAGAAATCCAAACCTCGAACGTTCAGCTTTATAAGCACACAATCTTGCTGTAAGAGAAACGCATAGCTGGTCGATCACTGCAGGAATAAACACGGATACTTCTTATTTCTCTTTCGGTAACAGATTTGAGTCTTGAGCTTTGCGGTATTCGAGCGGATTCAACCACACGTTTCTCCCTCTGGTCCTATAGCGTGATTGTACGTATTCGTCAGTCTGAGATATTTTCCTGGCAGCTTCCTCGTATTTATCGACATCATTTCTTTTCGTTTTCAATGGCCAATTCAAGAATCATTTTCGGATATTGAAAAACCTTGTTTGTAGCGCTGAGTCGCGAATAAAGCAGTCTTTTTGCTCTTTATCGGAAGATATGCCGGTTAGAGCTTCAACAGTTTCCGAATATCGGTCGACTATGACTTTCCTAGCTTCAGCTCGACAAGACGTAAAATTGTCCGCTTTTTTTCTTCGACAATTTTCCGATCAGAATTCCGTATCGTTCTGTATGAAGAAATCAAAAAATTGAAAAGCTGATGGACAAGTGTAGGCAGTTAGGAGATATACCGCTCCTAAACAAGAGCCTGCATCCCTTTGTATTTGCCCACTCATGTTGTCGTACGATTGATTAGGCGCTGATATTCATTAAATATGTTTTTTGTATGGTCACCTAAAAATTTGAGGAGAGCTTTTGCTGTGGCCACTATGACCGCAGTTTGATGAAAACTTAAGAAATCTTTCTTTGGCGTCGATCCTTCCATATATAGAACAATAGTTAGTTGTTCAATGTGAGATTCGTAGGGAGTAGAGTCTACTGATACAGAATAATATTTGGATTTCACCTTATCACCCATACAAGTGAGAAGTTTTTCGCAAATCGTGGACGAAAAGTAATTGACATGACCAATCCCTTTGTTTGCATGATCTTTCAAATGGGTTACCAAGATTGATTCATACTCTGCTTAAATCCGCAGAATATACTTGTTTCAGAAAAATCAGGGGTGGAATCGTGTAAGCTGATTTTTGATAGTTGACAGTCAAATTCAAGAAAATTCATCTGTAGCCGTGTTTTATTGGGAACTTAGCTCAGCTTAGCAATAGGAATTACATGTCAAACAACAACAACCGAAAGCTAAGTAAAAATAAGTTAGCAATTTTAGTTAGCAATTTCCTGAAGATAAGGTTTCAGCAATTCGACACTTGAGTTTTTCGTTGTGTTTTTCGTTTATCAAATGTCAAAACCTTTTGAAGAAAATAGTTTTCCACCATAGCAACTCAATATAAAAAAAATTGTTTCAGATAGGTCTCAAGATGGCGTTTGAAAGCTCTCGATATTTGAAAATAGTTTTTCACCATAGCAACTCAATGTAAAAAAAATTGTTTCAGATAGGTGTAAAGATGGCGTTTGGAATATTTCGATTTTTGACATTCTGGTGAACGAAACTTAATTCAAAGCTGACTATAGCGTTTTATTGGAATTCCTATTGCTAAGCTAAGCTAAGTTCCCAATAAAACACGGCTTGTGTAAACTGATAGTCAAAAGTGACAGTCATCTTTTTTTGACTTTTTCAGCTGACACCTATTTAGGTGTCAATTTGATACAACTGAACATTTTTGTTATATTTTTTTCATGGTGTTTTTTCTATTTTTTGGGAAAAAGGAATATTTTTGGGCTGGTCAAATGGTCAATTGCAAAACAATAAAAATCAAAACCAAGATGAAATTCAATTCACACATTTATTTTTGTCACAAGAAAGAGAAATTAGTTTTCAAGAAACAAATTTTGTACCAACACTTTATTTATCCTATGAAAAACATTCACTTCACATTACACTCATTCATTGGCATTATTATTTTGTGTTTTTAACCCTCACAAAATTTTCATCACTCCCAGTTAAAGAACAAAAAAAATGATTGTACAAAACAAAACAAACTTCTTGACACACAGTCAGCTGACTGCCTGACTGACTGGATAAGAATCAAAAAAGGACACGTAGATACAATATTCATATTCCCTTCTCTTTTTTTATTTCCTTGTTTGAGTCTCTAAAAATTTGAAAGCATGTAAAACAACAACAACAATCAGGTTTAAACATGAACTAAACAGAGTGATGCCAAGAATCCAAGAAAAAAATTTGATATCAGAATGATCATCTTACACAGATGGAAAGTTGTTGACTATCACATTTGATAGTCAAAAATTTGATAGTCAACTATCACCTTACACGATTCCATCCCAGATTTTCCAATATACTAATTTGTCTTTATACTAGTGAATTACCACAGAACGACAAATTATAATTTCTGATTTTAAGAATATAGAGAAAAATTAAACTAGCAAACTATAGTCTTAAACAAGTGATGTATGAACGAGTGAAAAATTGAAGGGTAGTAAAAAGTAAGATATGGGTTATTTCTGTAACAATACTGTAATGTGCATATACGCTATTTGAAACACAAGGGCGATATTGTGTTTGTAGTATAACAATTTTTGAGCAAAAGCTATATTTTATTGTAATAGTCTCATTGTGGGGGCCCCTCTTTTGTGGAGGCCCAGGGCAGTAGCCCCGTTTGCCCTCCCATAAATCCGGCCATGAATATACCCTAGCTACCTTCTTAGACGTAGAAGGAGCTTTCAACAATGTCCTAACTGAATCCATTGCAGAATCACTTGCAGACTTATGTGTAGAGAACTACATTAGAAGGTGGATAATATCCATCCAAGTAATAGGAGGATTCAATCAAAGTTAGGTTATTCAACGTGCACCAAATATGCTTGCAGAGGAACACCCCAAGGAGGTGTACTGTCTCCTCTCTTATGGCTTTTGGTCATGAACAGCATTCTTGTGATATTCGAGAGTAGTGGAGTGAAAGCGGTTGCGTACGCCGATGATTTGGTTATTCTAGTTTCAGGAAAATTTCCAAGCGTGATCAGTGAAATCACTAATATGGCTTTGAAGAAAGTAAGCACCTGGGCTGCGAGCTGCGGACTAGGTGTTAACAGTAACAAAACCGAGTTGATGCTTTTCACCCCCAAAACCAAGGTACCACCCTTCACTCTACCTCGGTTAAACAGACAAACACTATCATTGTCTTCCAGTGCGAAATATCTGGGCGTAATACTAGACACCAAATTAAACTGAAAGCTTAACATTGAAGAACGGGTGAGGAAGGCGTGTGTTGCCTTCTACGCCTGCAACATAACATTCGGCAAAAAGTGGGGCCTCCAGTCAAAAATGATAAAATGGACATACACAGCGGTTGTAAGACCGATAACTTGTTTATGGTTCCATTGTGTGGTGGCCCGCTCTCAGCAAAGCTTACATAGTAAACAACCTTATAAAGGTGCAGAGAAATGCTTGCGTAGGGATATCAGGGGCAATCAGATCCTGTCCAAAGGATGCACTCAACGTCATTCTGGACCTTCTTCCGATTGACCTCTTTATTAAATATCAGGTGTCCTGCAGTATCTTGAGACTCAAAGAAATAGGCTGCTGGAAACCTAGATCCTACGGGCACTGCAACCAAACAAGCCTTATACCATCAGACATCCTATCCACAACCACCGATTACTGCATCCCTACCCTAGACACCTCAAAGAAGTTTAGAGTCTTGTTCCCGCCAAGAACCGACTGGGAGGAAGGTGATGTGACGAAAGACTTCGACACAACTGTCTTCACGGATGGTTCAAAGATGGAATGCGGTGTTGGTGCAGGTGTCTTCTGTGAATCTCTTGAGATTTCAAAATCCTATAGACTTCCCGATTTTGCCAGCGTATTCCAAGCAGAATTGTTAGCGATAAGGGAAGCTTGTACAGCCCTTAAAAATATCCGACAGAACCAAAATGTAGCTATACTAACAGACAGTCAGGCAGCTATTAAAGCCATTGATTCAGCTTTATCATCCTCTAAACTGGTCCAGCAATGCAAAGAGGCCCTCAAGGAACTTTATATGAGCGTCACTCTAATCTGGATACCTGGCCATAGGGGCTATGAGGGAAATGAGAAGGCAGATGAGCTAGCTAGGCAAGGATCAGCCCTTCACAACTCATTGGCAGTGAGAGTATATGCTCCTCTTGGAGTTGTGAAGGGCAATATCCTGACCAAATACACATCAGAAGCAAATCATGGGTGGAGTAGTTTAACGAGTTGCGTTATATCTAGGAAAATCTGGCCCGCCTATAACAAACCAAAATCAATCAATTTAATTTCCAAACCAAGGCATGACATAGCCAGGATTGTCGCTACTTGCACAGGGCATTGGCCTGTAGGGGAGCATGCGGCAAAATTGGGTATACCACATAACTCTTTCTGCCATAGCTGTGAGAACCAGGAAGAAAAAGAAACAGTCCCACACTTTCTATGCCATTGTCCGGCCCTGGCTAGGAAAAGAGCACTCCATTAAGGTAAAGAATTCTTCAACGGTATTGAGGAACTCGAAGATTTCAAGATCAAAGATTTGATCTCATACCTCAATAGCACAAAGTGGCTTTAGCGCCCCCCCCCCCTTTATATCTCCCTCATTAAATGGCACTATGAGATAATAGGCCGTAGGGTAGGAGAATAATACAACATTATTATATAGGACTGTACGTGCGGAACATACATAATCTATAACCCATTTTCAAATCCATTTAGAATCTCACGAGGTATGGTATCAAAACGGCGCACTCAGCGCTAATTGTGTTCTGCGCGAAGCAGGACAGCCATTTCTACCTACCTACCTTGAACAAATGCAGATGGATGCACAGAAGTATGAATGAGCTTAACGTCAGCACCTGACAACTAAGTCTTATCTGACGGTGGAACTATCCACACTATCGTCATGCAATTTCCAACCGAAGTTGGCATTGTCACTATGCTTCTTTAAGAGGGCACTAAACCTCTTCCTGATGATCCACCAGAATACAAAAGAACACCTCAACTTACAAAAGAAAGAAGCGGGTACCCTGCATCTAGATCCACACCAGTACCAATTGAATTAGTGTCAGCTCTTATTCATCTTGGTTTGATTCTAGACTACTATTCAGGCAACACACGGAACTGCACTCAACCTTCAGTCACACGAAAGAAGAGCCGTTGTCCGGACACGGAAAAACTGCTCAACTTCCCGTACAAAAGAAGAGCCGTTAACCGTGATTTGCGAATAGCAGCTGAGGCCAAACTCAGATAACCACAACCCCCGCGAAGGTCCATCCCACTAGTGAGTTGCTAAAGCTCACTACCCGCGGTACCCAATTGCCCCTGGGTGGAGGGTGGTCACATATATTTCTTTGCATAACAATTAGTTATACATATTTTGTTTGTTGTGACATCTTTTTTGTTTTTGCTGCTTTTGTCCTACTGGCGGACGAGGGACACTGCTCACCCTCTGTCAAGTATATCCACATTGATCGAAGGGAAGGACCAGCCAATCAAGGGACATACCCAACATTTTGTCTAACTTCCTTGGCGTTTATCCACATTCGGTATTCATTAATCGCATTTTCTTCCTTTACTACGTGTGTGGCATAGTATCTGTTAAGGATCGCATTCATCTTCATTATACTTCCTGCTTCAATTCGCCAATTCCATTAGACTAAAGCTGCCTACGTTCGCAAGTTCATGCCAATAAATTGACAAGAACCTCTCGGAGGCCCCACGAGAAGGTGTAGGTCAGCACGTTCACTTCAAATTCTCACAATATGTAAGATGGATGCACAAATGGAAAATAAGGAAAGAAGGTGAATCCTTCAATTTAAGCAATTTACTTTGGTTTATAAATTAATTTTATCAGACCTATGATGGTAGCCGATCGGAGAAAAGCTCCAATCGGAAGATTTTTGTTTTCACGGTACCCGAATTTGAGAAGAAAAATTGACGTCAAACAACGCACTCATTTGACTCTTTTTTTGGTTTTTATATTTTTCGGATAATCTTTCACGTTTAATTTTCTATCGGGAAGAATCGGAAGGAAAAAAAAAGCGCAAAGCACAACGCGTCGCAAATATTTTGACTGTTCACTGGATAGCATCGCATGTATTTTAAATTTTCAACGCACCTAAGATTTTTTTTCGTAGATCTGTCCGATTTTACTGTCGGAAGGGTTGAAATCATCTGCCCTATCATCGTATTCGTTCGGAGAATCTTACGAACGTAGCAAAGTTCCGATCGTAACATTTATTTTGTTCATGGTATCCGTTTCGTAAAGGAAATGTTGTCGTGTAACAACGCATGTATTTCAGCAAATATTCCGCCAAACAAAACAATCGCCATGCATCGCATAACGTTAATAGAATTTTTGATTTTCACCGCATGAAATTGCGATGCGTTACTCTGAGTTTGACATTTCAACGCAAATTTGATTTTTTTTTTCTGAGGTATCTCGGATACAGTTTTGTTACGATCGGATACGATGATAGGGCTGCATATGAAAATTGAAAAATTCGTACAAATCGGATAAAATTTTCTTCCAATCGGCTACCATCATAGGGCTGTATACCTACGTAAAAACAACTCAAAAATATCTTGAATAAATTTCGATTTTTCTTTGTTTTTGTTTTATTAGACAAGTCTCCCAACTTAAAAATAAAAGAAAACTGCTGCGGATGGGCAACTGCGGATAGGTTTTTTTGGGAATCGAATTTGGCTGCAGATAGCCATGCCAAAAAAACACGCCTATTTATTTATTGTCAAGTGAAACACTTAAGATAAAACTGCTATCATTTAAAAAAACTTATTTCTCCAGATGCCTAATTTTTCTTTCTTCATTGATCCTTTATTAGATTATAGAAAAACACGAATTTCCGCACCCAGCACCATGCTGGGAAAACTTTAAGTTGTTGCTATTAATTGTTGCTCTTCGATTTTCATAATACTTTTTCAGTTTTCATAATACTTTCTGCTTTTTATTTCGACAGTTCAAATTCTAATTGCTTTTTAAATGACCTGCAAAAGGTAAACAATTTCATTGAGCTTGTAACAAGAATACAAATGTCGTGGCTAAGCCATTTATCCATGCTATAAGTACATACCTATAATTGTAGATCAGTTTTCATCGTCTTCGCATATTGCGTATACATGCGCATCCATATACATAAGTATACATATTTATTAGAAGAAGAAGGTAATGGATCATTAATTATCGTCATTTTCATGCCTAATATTACGGCATGAGGCAAGGAAGCGGCAAGTAACAATACAACCAATGAAGAAAAAACATAGTAAAATAAGTTCAAAAAGAATTTGCCAAATGGATAACTTTGACAAATCGAAATCTTCTTCTGTTTCTATTTCTTTCTCCGCCTCCATAGTTAAATCTCTCAGGAATTCAAATAAAATGAAAATTGAAAATTTTCGACAAGGTTCCTGAGATGTGGATATGAAAATTGTATGTTTTGAGCAGAGTATATCAAATAATGAGAAGGGAAACTTAGAAAAATTCACTTGTCAGTTCACATATATAGGGTGTCCCAATAAGAGCGCACTTTTTAAAATTCGAATAATTTCTTTGCCATGCAAGTAGGAATTCTGAAATTTGGCAGATGTCACCTCTGTTTGTCCCGATTACTAAAAATGGAGCGCTTTTTGAAAGAACAACACGTTATAATGGTAAAAACTCATTACGCAAATGGGGAAAGTTACGCTTCGCAAACTTCACCAAATTTTCAGTAGAGAGAGTGTACCTATACCATGTCAACCATTCGAAGAGTGGTCAAAAAATTTGAAGAAACTGGGTCAATTATGGATGATAAGAATCCTTTGCGTCAACGTACTGGTCGGTCTCTTGAAAACATTTTTGCTGTAAACGAGAGTGTTGTCGAGAACCCGAAAACATCAATTCGACAGTGAGTGTGAACGGCATTTGTTACAGGAATGTGATAACGGACTTCTTGTGGCCTCAACTGGACAGCATGATTCTGGACACATATGGTTTCAGCAGGACGGCGCAACTCGCCATACTGCGCATGAAACAATCGACTTATTGCAGCAACGATTTTCAGAACACATTATTTCACGAAATTCTGATGTGAACTGGCCACCAAGATCGTGCGATTTAACGCCGTGCGATTTTTTTCTTTGGGGTTTTTTGAAATCTCGGCTTTATGCGAATGAACCCAAAACAATTCCTGATCTCAAATCGGAAATCCAACATGCTGTCGGTGAGATACAGCCACATCTCTGTGCAAAAGTCATGGAAAATTTCATGAAAAGATTAATGGCCTGTCATCGGAGCCGGGGGGTCATTTGCCGGATATTTTATTCCATACTTAATCGGAACATGTCTTCTTTACAATACAATAAAAATATCACACTTCTGTCATAAAATACTTGGTTTTATTTGCAAATTAAAAAGTGCACTCTTATTGGGACACCCTATAGATGCGATCCTTTGGGACTTTTAAAGACTGATGATGAAACGAAAGCTTGATTTTTTCCCAAGGTGAAACCTCACCTGAAATATTAGATGTCATAAAATCTGTTTAAAGAATCTGTTCCGCACAGAAAAGATCCAAAAAGTACACGTTTGTGTGTTCCATGAGGAAAAACCTTGCCCCAAACTGTTTTAGAATCATCTGTCCATGATGTTGTTCAGCTCAGTTTAGAACTGTTTTTTCCACTCCTACTTTTTTGGTGGTGCAGTTTTGTGAAGACTTTCAAATGTCAAAATTTTAAATGCCAGTTTATTTTTTATTTCAGCGCATATAGCGTTATGAGTGTTCACGAAAAAGCGGTTTGATCCGCCTTTCTTCTTTACCAGGACCACTGGAGACGCCCGAGGGCTTTTAGAGTTTTCGATCAGACCCTCTTCTATCATGGTGGCTATCAGCTCTTCAACCTAACTTTGTTTGGCTAGTGGAAGGCTTCCCTGGTATTGATTCAATGTTGAACCAATTGTTCTGCCATATTTCCCTTGCGATTACGAAAAGATGTCTGCAAATTCTTCGATGAGACCTTCTGCAGTTCTTCTTTGTTGGTGGCCAAGATTAGATGATTTGAGAATGTTGGTCTTTATGGAATTCAGCCCTTCGGACTTCAAGGTTTGCCTTGAATTTTCTTCGTTGATCTTTGTTATCGCTGATACATTGTCCGACAATCTCACCTTTTCTTAGCGTATCTTCATACGGCTTGATATTCGTACGGGAACCATGTTCTTTATCCGATGAGCCATTTCAACCGACATTTTGGAACCACTATTATCGACCAAGAAGGGAAGAAAATATTTTTCAGACGAAACTGTAGCCAGAAAACTGGTAGATGAAGTGTTTTCTCGTTTTGGTGTGCCACGGGAGCTGCATTCCGACTAAGACAGAAACTTCGAGGCTGGAATTTTTCAAGATGTCATGCGAATTATGGTCTGTTGCAATAAAACGATTTTACATTTTTTTTTTTTTCAAAATTTGTCAACGATAAGCAACATAATTTGGATGACTGCCTGCCACTCTTTGCCATGGCTTATCGTGCCGCACAACTAGTAACTATCAAACAAAGCGAGATACCAGATTCACCAAGCCGCTGCAAAAATGAAATCTAAATAAATGACATAACATCAAAATAATATTCGTTTTCAGGTTGGGCAGTTCGTGTGGTTTCATAATCCTAAACGCGCCGTTCGAGTTTGTCTGAAATTACAGTTGGACTAGGATGGAGCCTATCGTGTAAGATGAAATGAAAAGGACTCAAACCTACGACGACGTTCTGCTTAGCAGCCATCGCACCTTACCACTAAGCTACGGGCAGCTGCCAGTATTAGATATACTCTGCGCAAAACATACAATTTTTATACTCACATCTCAGGAATCTTGTCGAAAATTTTCAATTTTCATTTTATTTGGATTCCTGAGAGATTTTCTAATGGCAGACGCAATAACCATAACTGTGATTTTTGTGTCGATTATTTATTACATTTTTGCTTGCATTGGTTTAGGTGCTACTTGCTACTACTTGTATGGCCGTTTTGTAAGGCGTCACCTGGAGAACTAACGAACTTGCGAACTCTCTTATTCTGATGTATGTATATATAAATTTACATGTATATGTAACATTTATGTGTATGTTTATGGCAGATGGCAGTATGCGAAGACGATGAAAACTGATCTACAAATGTACGTATGTGTTGTTTGCATGTATAAAAGTCGATACAGTTAAGCCATGTCATTCATATTCTTGTTGCAAGCTCAATAAAATTTAAAACCTTTTACAGGTCATTTAAAAAGCAATCAGAATTTGACCTGTCGAAACAAAAAATAGAAAAAATTTTAAAATGCAAAAAGTATTATGAAAACCCACCGAAGAGACACAGTTAATAGCAACAACTTAACATTTTCCCAGCACCATATCGCCAGTGAGCGGAAATTTGTGTTTTCCATATTCTCAAGTCAAAGGGATCAATGAAGAAAGAAAAATTAGTCATCTGCAGAAATAAGTTTTTTAAATGATAGCAGTTTTATCTTAAGTGTTTCACTTGACAATAAATAAATGTGTCTCGTTGTGTTAAATGAAGTTTAGCTTTGAAATTATTTTTCTAAAAACATTGGCGCAAAATAGTCCGCTTTATGACGTTTGAGTAATGGCTGAAAGGTCATTTTTAGCTAGTATCACGCTAAAGTTTGGCAATTCTTGCCCTCTTAGATTTTTCTAGGCATTTGATTGTGTTAATTATACCTACATTTTTTGCTGCCCCGTTTCTATAAATGTGTTATGGAGAATTCCTTTTCTGTCCAAATTATAAGAATGTGGAATGCGCTTCCACCACAAGTTCAACTGTCACCCACCATCCCATTGTTGTTTAAGGCTAGGTTTCCCATTGAAAATTTCGGTGGTGTTTTGCGTAAAACTGTGTAGCTCCCAAAATATTCCGAATATTTAAATGAAATAAACAAGTATAGATTATAGATTTAATAAGCTAAGAAGTTATTTAGCTAAAAAAAATATTAAAAATGTATTTCATCACAAAAGGGTCATGCATAATCAAAAATTATGAAATTTTTGGAGACGTTTGCGGTGGAAAAGTTTTGTTGCCTTAAAAATTCATTTTTTATTCTTTTTATATTTTTTATCTATTCTTAAAATGTCTCACAACTCAGTGACGTGGCTTTTTTTTTAATATTTTGTCCAGTTTCGTCAAAAAAAATTAACAAAAACACGAAAAATGGGGAAAATTTAACAAAAGTAGGTGTGATTTATTTGGAATAATTTCTAAAGTAGAAAAGATAAAAAATTGAAAATATTTTTTTTTTATATTGTCGAAATGTACATAATATCACATTATTTTTTAATTTTTTTATATATTAATTTACTAAATTTTTTTGGAGTGCAAAGTAAAAAAATGCATGTTTTTCTTAGAATATTCTGCGGTGAACAAGATTCCAGCCCCATTTAGTTTGATTCAACAACAAAAGTATTTTTTTATGAAAATTGAATATTTCTTTGACTCAGTAACGTTTTTAGAAAAAAAAGAAAAAAATTAAAACATATTAAAAAATGCATTTAAAAAAGTCAATATTTGTGTATCAATTATGAGGAGAATACAGCAAAAAATATTTTCAAATATTTTTTTTTAATTTTTTTTTCATATTTTTTATACAGAAATCAGAAACCAAAATCATTTTACGATTACCCGTTTATTTTATATTAATATTCGAAAATGGGCAATTTTTTTAGATTTTTACAAGAAAAATCGCGTTTCCTCACACACACTAAGGCACTCAGTTCAAACGAATTGAACTAGGTGGCGTTGTTTTATATTTCATTCTCTTCTCTTTCTTTTTTTTTCATAGGATAGAGAGAAAAAATTCTTCATACCAAACGTTCTCATAGAATTCGTTTGAGAATGAAAATTCATTTTTTTTTATACTATCGTTTATGATATGCAGACATATAGATAGGCAATAATTGTGATCACTTATTATGTACTTTGTAGGTATTTGATGAAAACGCTGTTTTGAATACCTGCCTACATTTGTCATATTTGCATGCATTCATTTCGAATATGGGAATGCGCGTATTTTTTGAAAATGGGTCAAGTGCAATGGCTTGAGAAGTAAAATACCTGTTACGCAATGAGGAAACGATCTTTTTTTCGGGGTGGTTTGTGCCATTTCTTATTATTATGTAAAGGGTTTTGTTTCTTTTTTGTTTTTTGTTTTGCTTCTGTTTTTTTGTAGCAATAACATTTTTTCCTCTCGTTTCTCTATGCTGGTGGGATCGTAATATCCTTTTAGAAGAAGAACAAACCTGTTACGCAATGAGGAAAGGATTGTTTTTCGTGGTGGTGTGTGCCATTTCTTAGGATTATGTAAAGGGTTTTGTTTTTTGCCGATGATTTGAATTATGGTTCTTTCTTTGAGATCTTTGTTTTAGAATTATAAGAATTATAAAATTCAATCTAATGTCTAATCTTGACCTAATCTTGTTTTGTTTTTGTATAACAAAAGATTTTATTTTGCAGTAGTACATAAAGGTAAAGGTACAAAAAAATAATTTTTGATTTTGGAATCATTTTTCTTCATAATATTATTGAGGCAATCACTTTTTTGATTTTTCTATCATCGTAAAATCATGTTTGATCAAAATGTCTTTTTTTACTTTTTTAATTTTTCATAGCTTGTCAAAAAGTACCTACGTCTCTTTATAGATAAATATAAAGATGAAACCAAAGAAAAATTAAAATCGTTCATCAGGAACCCAAAAAAAGAAACAATTCGAACACAAATGTCATCAAACCTCAAAACCATCATAATCCCAAATTACAAAATTTGCGAAGAAAAAAGAAAAACAAGAATTCATGAATGCTACTCCTACTCTAAGTGCACATAACATAATACGTATGTAGAATGTAGATGCATTTTTGTGTATGTCCACACCACTGTTTACAATTTCACATAGTAAATAGATACATGCGAAAATACCTCTTTTTTCATCCCTATTTTGTGGACCTTCGTAAGCGAATCTCATATCGCTAACTGAATTCTGAGTGAGCAGAGAAAAAAACAAAAACTAGAAAATTAGAAATTTCAATTCAAGTGGCTATGTGAGACGGAAATAAAAAAAAGAAAGGGAAATATTCACTAACACTCGTGCATGCTTTTACACGAGCTCGGAGTTCAAGAAAAAAGGAAACCCAGTCTTAAGACTCGTATCTGGTCTCATTTGAATTCGTAATCTTTTGACCTTTTTTTCTCATGCTATATTTGGATCAACTTATTTATATATCTTTTGTATCTATTTATTATTTTCTTTGTTTCTTCATGCATGTATTATATAAATGTAATAAGCCGCAGGTGGCCATGGTTCAGAGGATAGAGTAGTGGATTGCTAAGCCGAACGCTACGGGTCAAACCCCAGCTTCAGCAGCATTCTTTTTCTACAAAAATCGCCAGCTTATCTGAGGCCACCTGTGCGATAACATGAGACAATACAAATCTAAGTCTCCTCCTCTGAGCCACGTAGGTTTCTGTTATGTGTGCTTTCTTTCTATGTGTCTATCTGTCTCTCTCTGTTGTATGTCTTGTTCTGTCCCAGCCGATGGTCTCAGTCACCAGTGCTGCTATGTGTCTGTAGTTCGTTGTGAAATGTAATGTAATGTAATAAATGTAATAATAATATTTATGTTTAATTTGTGATCGCTTTCATTTTTTTTTGTTTTTTTTTTTAATTTATCAATTTGCTCTAAATCAATACATTAATTATTCATTAGGTATGTCTCTTGCCTCTTATGACTACTCCACATTTACATTGTACTATTTAGGATTATGAATCTTGTGTACAGTTTCCAATCAATAAATGAAATGAAATGCAAAATGAAAAAAAAAGTTGTTCATAAGCGGATTAGAATTTTGCGCCATTGTTTTTTAATTTGTTATAGCTAGGAAAGAGCAAACAATTTGGTGTGATCAAACGCTTTAGATTAAATGCGAACAGGCTTCAGAGCGGGAACTTCTATTTCGTTAGCATTTACAAAAGGGTAAAAGTTACTTCTACTGTGACCATCGCAGTCAAAACGTTTTTGTCTGGTGACTTGCGACAGAAATTGGAGTTGAATTGTTTGAATGTTTAAAATTATGTGAGTAAATTTAAAGATTTAATGCTGTTTTGAATAAAAGCTGAACTAAAACGCAATTTCGCTTACTTGAGACCACTTAAGTGAACACGAACCCTTTAACCAAACTATATCAGTCCAGTCATCTACGTCATCTAAAGCTAGTGTCAAATTAGGTAAGTAGGTAGAAATAGCTGTCCTTCTTCGCGCAGAACACAATTAGCGCTGAGTGCGCCGTTTTGATACCATACCTCGTGAGATTCTAAATGGATTTGAAAATGGGTTATAGATTATGTATGTTCTAGAGCTCTTGATACCCGGGTACCCGATCCATGGACCGGGTACCCGGGTACCCGATGATTTCGGGAATTACCCGGGTACCCGAGTACCCGGGTATTTGCATGGTTCGGGTACCCGGGTACCCGGGTATTTGAAACAACGATCGTGTATCCGAGTACCCGGGTACCCGGGTACTCGGTACGCTTACGCGATGAAGCTAAAGTTGTTTGAACAAATGGATGCGTTTATGAAGGAAGTTTTTAATAACATTTTGCATTAGGTATTTGTTCTCGGTTAATAAAAATAATGATGGTGGTTAATCAATTATCTATTTCAATTGCAAGGAATTGCAAGTTGGAGGTGGATGATTATGAATATGTAGTTTATTATTGTCATTAGATTAGATACTCTTAGGATGGATTTCGCTAGTGCTTATAGCAATAGTTTTTTGTGCTGTTTTTTTTTTCATTCATTCATTAAAAAATGTCATTGGTTATGATTTTATTAGGGGTTGAAAAGATATAAAACCGATTTTGTGCGTCGTCGTCGTCGTCGTCGTCGTCGCGTCGTCGTAGTCGTAGGTAGTCGTAAATAAAGAAGAAAGCAAGCTGTTGGCAAGTGTTTGTTGATTTATTGTTGTTGCAAGATGGTACGAAAAAGAAATGCAAGTTGTTTTTGGATAATGATAGTTGAAAGGGATGATTTTATTATGTTGGTTAATCACTGTCCTGGTACCTGGTATAATGTATGAGTGGAGTTTGCGATCAGTTTTGTGTTATTTTTTTCTCAATTTTGAGATTCTGAGGAAACAAATAAAAAATTGCTATGATTGTCACCACCTAAAATTTGAAAGATAATTACGAATACAAAATAATAAGACCAGGTAGTTGGTGCGTTTGCTTTTTTTTTGTAATTCATAAAAAATGACATTTGGTAGAAAATATTAGATGGATTATAATTTTATTAGGGGTTGAAAATTGAGATAACCGATTTTGTATGTTGTCGTCGTTCATCTGTTTATGATTGGTCTTTTTCTTAGCCACAGGTCAATAAAGAAGACAAAAATCTGTTGGCAAGTGTTTGTAGGATCTCTACGATAAAAGTAAAGACTGACTTCAGTTGCAGGATTTTTAATTTGGGTTTTTGCATGTCATAAAAATTTATTAATGTTTGGGTTTCTCTACATGACCCACTCGTAGACACCAGACTAGACTAGAATGGTAACGCACAATGTAGGTAAATTGAGAAAAAATAACACAAAACTGATCGCAAACTCCACTCATAGATTATACCAGGTACCAGAACAGTGATTAACCAACATAATAAAATCATCCCTTTCAACTATCATTATCCAAAAACAACTTGCATTTCTTTTTCGTACCATCTTGCAACAACAATAAATCAACAAACACTTGCCAACAGCTTGCTTTCTTCTTTATTTACGACTACCTACGACTACGACGACGCGACGACGACGACGACGACGACGCACAAAATCGGTTTTATATCTTTTCAACCCCTAATAAAATCATAACCAATGACATTTTTTAATGAATGAATGAAAAAAAAACAGCACAAAAAACTATTGCTATAAGCACTAGCGAAATCCATCCTAAGAGTATCTATAATCTAATGACAATAATAAACTACATATTCATAATCATCCACCTCCAACTTGCAATTCCTTGCAATTGAAATAGATAATTAATTAACCACCATCATTATTTTTATTAACCGAGAACAAATACCTAATGCAAAATGTTATTAAAAACTTCCTTCATAAACGCATCCATTTGTTCAAACAACTTTAGCTTCATCGCGTAAGCGTACCGAGTACCCGGGTACCCGGGTACTCGGATACACGATCGTTATGTTTCAAATACCCGGGTACCCGGGTACCCGAACCATGCAAATACCCGGGTATCCGGGTACCCGGGAAATATTGAATACCTCGGGTTCCCGGGTACCCGGATACCCGGGTATTATTTCGAGTACCCGGTCAGAGTCAAGAGCACTAGTATGTTCCGCACGTACCCGAGTAGCACAGACTTCGATTTATAACAAGTATTTTGTTTTATTTGTGTTTTGTTGAAGTAATCTGCAACATTTTGTGTTATATTTCAGTTTTTCAATTGTTTATCGAAAAAAAGTTGTAACTTTGCTAATTGAAATGTTACAAATCGGTTATATAACTGTTCCAACTTGTTTTCTAATAATTGGTCTTATTATAATAAGGTTATATAAAAGTCAAAAATTTCAAAGTTGAAAAAAAGTTGTTATAACATCTATAAAATTTCTGTTTCGTTATCGTTTAACTTAAACGTTAAAATAACTTACTTGCAACAATCTGTAAGAACATTAGTGTAACGTCAATATAATTTACAAGTTTGAAGAAGGAAAGAAGTTACAAAAACATTTTTGTAACTTTTTTAATTCTAGAACCTTTATTTGAGCAGAATTTTAGTAATCTAGTTTATATAACCAATATATAACAATGTTTCAATTAATGTTTTCTTTAATTCATGGCCAAAATAATTATGTAGGTATAAATGCAATAAAAAATGCCATACTTTGAATGGTGAATTTATTTAAACGGAGTATGGATAAATCCCCTCTATTTTTTCTTTTTTTCTTTTTTTTTTTGTTATTAAATTCAATTTGAGACATATAACTTTGTTGCAACTTAATAATAACATACCATTAACCTTATTATAATATAACAACTCTGAAACCCTTAACTTCAAAGCAATGTGTAGCGCCAACGTTATTGTAACATTGTGCCAATTTGAATACAACTTTACAGTTATTTCATGTTTCAAAAGTTTTATAAACTCAACTATAACATCTCTTGAATCTTAAGAAATGTTGTAGTTTTGTTTCAAAAACAAGCCGAATGTTTTTTTTTTCAGTACTAGTACTTTGGTTACATATTTGTTTTAATATTGTAGCAATCTTTGTTTCACGTTAACAAATTAGAAACCAAAATATAACAAAGTTTCCAAAAACAAAAACTACAGTTATATTTTAGTTATATATCAGTTATATTTCAACTTAGTTTCAACTATGTTTATTCAAACATTTTGTTTGTTATATTCGTGTTTTTTCAAATAGAAAACAACAACATTACATACGTTATGTAATGTTGTTGTTATAAATGCGTTATGTAATGTAACCAAAGTACTAGTACTGAAAAAAAAACATTCGGCTTGTTTTTGAAACAAAACTACAACATTTCTTAAGATTCAAGAGATGTTATAGTTGAGTTTATAAAACTTTTGAAACATGAAATAACTGTAAAGTTGTATTCAAATTGGCACAATGTTACAATAACGTTGGCGCTATGCATTGCTTTGACGTTAAGGGTTTCAGAGTTGTTATGTTATAATAAGGTTAATGGTATGTTATTATTAAGTTTGTTAAATTGACCATGAAAATTTTACAAAAAAAAATTATTTTTTGGAATGAAAAGACTGACTTTACATGTCAGAGTTGCCGCTAGATTCAAAAACTTTACAAGTCATAAAACAATTCGGGGATTTCATTAGCGTTTTTAATTGTGTTTTTGTAAGCGATCGTAATCATTTTAATTGCTTTCATTGATCGCATTCATTGAATTTGAATTCAATTGAAAAATTTGACTATAGGCAAAAGTGTCAAAATTGAACCACAAGTAAATTTTTTCTTGAATTGAATTAAAAATGTGTATTAAAACTAGACGTTTATTTAAAGATTGAACTCTAATAAAATTTTGCTCAAGCAAGCCTCCTATTTTTGCTTACTTAAGGAACCTTTCGTCTATTTTTGACATTTGTTTAAGTTCACTTAAACGGAGTGAGGGAAATTGGAAGGGAGTTCAAACTTCTATGAATAAGATAAACTTCAGCTACCTTTAGTAACTACAACAACTTATGAATCAGCTAAGAATATTGCCGATTACCATTTAAGAACTATATAATTTTTGTTCAAACACCAACCGAACATTTTATGTTATATGTTTTGACAAACAAACAAAGGCAAACAATATGATCTATTTGAGGTTTTTTTAATCTCCCTTAATAGAAGACATTTGTATTTATATATCTAGGATTTGATATAAAATGGGTGATTTCTAACATTTTTGTTTTACAATTTAAACAAAAAGTTAACTGCGGCAACTCTGATGAACATAGATCAAAGTTTAATCCTATTTTTTGTTTGATTTATTTCCCGCCATAAAAAATAAGGTTTTTATAACATCGAGATTTAAGTTACAGAAACGAATTAGAAATGATGATACGAAAAATCAATTCATCTATGTTTTATAAACAACGTAAACTAGTTACAATGAGGATCTAATTCCCTGAAGTTTCTACTTTGTTGAATCTTTGTTAGAATAACATATAAGTTATAATATTAAAAGACAATGTTTTATTGATGTTTCCTGCAACAAGTGCCATTTTGTTCACAATCGAATGACCCATTATTAGAATTTGATCTGATATGCTTTATTTTCAAACTAATTTTTACAATTGGTTATACTTCTTCCATTGTCAAAGTCAATGAAAATGGATAAAAGATCCGTTTCCTAACGTAATTAATTAATATTTTTGCAACTTCAAAGCCTCAATACAAACATGAATATTTTTTTATTTTTAAATCTTTCGCCCAATTTCAATTTTTTGGGTGAAAGTTTTCAAGAAGTAGAACATGAATATTTATGACAAAAACAGAGTTGCATTAAGATTTTTTTTTCATAAATGTCTTAAACTCGCAATTTTCAATAACTATATATGACGTATTGATCTTATTCAAGGCTTTGAAGTTTATCTTCTTATAACATAATTAAAGGCAGTATACATTTTAAATGAAATTGATTAATAACTTAATAGAAACTTTTACAATGTTTTCTGAAACATTCTTTCTCATTATATTATAACAAACGAAATAGTTCAAGTTATATTCATGTTATTAAAATTTATTTTGAACTCTTCGTTCTTGTTTTGGCTATGTTATACATGTATTCTTGCATAAACATTTTTGCAACATTAGTAGAACTAATATTCTAGTTCAATTAAAGTTGCACAAATGTTGTATTAAGTTGTTGTAATGTTACATGTAACTTAATTTAGTTGAAACAACATTTATGAAACTGAGAAATAACAAAATGTAACCTTTTTAAAACTTATTTATAACCTACTTGTTGCAAATCGAGAGGGGAAACGCGGCTATTTGGGTTACACAATTGTTCTAAATTGCGTTACTATAACAAATGGACAACAATTTGATTGTTTTATTGGAGTTATAAATACCAAATGAAAACCCGTCTGTGCTACTCGGGTATAGTCCTATATAATAATATTGTATTATTCTCCTACCCTACGGCCTATTATCTCATAGTGCCATTTAATGAGGGAGATATAAAGGGGGGGGGGCTAAAGCCACTTTGTGCTATTGAGGTATGAGATCAAATCTTTGATCTTGAAATCTGCGAGTTCCTCAATACCGTTGAAGAATTCTTTACCTTAATGGAGTGCTCTTTTCCTAGCCAGGGCCGGGCAATGGCATAGAAAGTGTGGAATTGCTTCTTTTTCTTCCTGTTTCTCACAGCTACGGCATAAAGAGTTATGTGGAATACCCAATTTTGCCGCATGCTCCCCTACAGGCCAATGCCCTGTGCAGGTAGCGACAATCCTGGCTATGTCATGCCTTGGTTTGGAAATTAAATGGATTGATTTTGTTTTGTTATAGGCGGGCCAGATTTTCCTAGATATAACGCAACTCGTTAAACTACTCCACCTATGACTTGCTTCTGATGTGTATTTGGCAGGGTTCGTAAAATATCGATCGCAATCCGAAAAATACCGATACTTCTCACTTTTTTCCGATCTTCTCACGATCCGAAAAAAATAAAATTCTCATACAGATACTTTTCTCGGGATCTGAAAATTTCCGATCTCTCTCGGCACGAATTGAAATTTTTTTTTCTCTTTTTATCATTCGTGAGAAATCGGAAAAATAAAATTCCCCTCAAATTTTGTTCTCTCACGAAGAGAAATTAAAAAGGATCCGAAAAGGGAAAAGATCGAAAAAAAAATATTCTTTGAATGTGTTTTGCGGTGTATGGTTGTTTCTTGTTTTGTTTGATCTCGGTTGTTTAAAATGGGACAAAAAAAAGAATTCGAAGTGAATAATTATGTTTTTTTATGAACAAGAAAATAATATGGCATCATGTTTAAGATGTGATAAGAAATTAAAAGGACTAGTGACTGGCAATGTAAAAAGGCATTTTACAAAAGTTCATGGTGTTTGTTTTAATGATGATGCAAATGAGGAACCGTCGGGAAGTAGAAGTGTTGCCATTTCCAGTGCTGGAGTTCGTAAAGAAAAAAAATTATCAATTTGCGTTGACATGGACAAAAGTCAATTTATTAAATGTTGTATTGGGCTTGTTACGGTCAAAAATATCCCGTTTCAAATTTTCGACGATGAACAACAACCGGAATTTTTTTATATTTTATTTAACGATCGGTTGGTGAATGGGTCTTTTTTGGATCTTCTGTGATAAATTCGTGATCGAATTTAATTTTTCAGTTCCCGAAAAATTTAATTCGATCGTGAACACAAATTTTATTCTCAAAGAACCGAAAAATAAAATTCGCGATCGAATTAAAAATTAAATTCCCGGACCGATCGCGATCGAATTAAATTTTATCGTTCTACGAACCCTGGTATTTGGTCAGGATAATGCTCTTCACAACTCCAAGAGGAGCATATACTCTCACTGCCAGTGAGTTGTGAAGGGCTGATCCTTGCCTAGCTAGCTCATCTGCCTTCTCATTTCCCTCATAGCCCCTATGGTCTGGTATCCAGATTAGAGTGACGCTCATATCAAGTTCCTTGAGGGCCTCTTTGCATTGCTGGATAAGTTTAGAGGATGATCAAGCTGAATCAATGGCTTTAATAGCTGCCTGACTGTCTGTTAGTATAGCTACATTTTGATTCTGTCGGATATTTTTAAAGGCTGTACAAGCTTCCCTTATCGCTAACAATTCTGCCTGGAATACGCTGGCAAAATCGGGAAGTCTGTAGGATTTTGAAATCTCAAGACATTCACAGAAGACACCTGCACCAACACCGCATTTCATCATCGAACCATCCGTGAAGATAGTTGTGTCGAAATCTTTCGTCACATCGATTTCCTCCCAGTCGATTCTTGACGGGAGCAAGACTCTAAACTTCTTTGAGGTGTCTAGGAAAGGATATAATCAGTAAACAAATAGCTGCTATTTCTGCTATTCGCCTGAATTCCTCTTCACAGTGGACTTACAATAATATTGGCCACTCTTTTATTCTAAATTATCTAGAATCAATTCCAAAGCACACAGACACAGACTACACCATTCTCCATTCCCCAACTACAGTTCGATAGAAACTTCAAAATTTCTATCCCTTCCCGATCCTTCTGGGAAAGTAAAACATTCTTGGAAGACGAGGCAATCCACTTCTATACAGATGGATCGAAAATTGGTGAGGGGGTTTGTGGAGGTGTGTACTCTGAACGATTAAAACTAAGTCTCTCATTCGGTCTTCCAAATCACTGTATCGTATTTCAGGCAGAATTTTTGGCGATTAAGGAGGTCTCAAAGAAAATAATATATTTATTTTTTAAGATAAGATTTTCGAACTTTTTTTGCAATTTATGCTGAAATGATCATTATTTTCATGCATAAATGATAAATTTTAACTGCTTTCAGATTTTGTTGATTTTTTTTTTTAAGTTTTTTTCATTACTTTTAAAATCCCGTTAAACTGTTTTCGCTGAAAACTTATTCAGCCCTCAATCAAGCGATTTTGCGACGAATGACATCAGTCTCATGTCTGTATCATGAGTGGTTTGATTGATGCAATGTAAATTTTTTTAGCTTCAAAAGCCATTTAGTTAATCATTTTACAAGAAATCTCTAATAATAATAGGAGTTGTTTTATGATGAAACGTTCCAAATAGAATCGAAGGACCACAAAATTATTTAAAGATGAAACGTTCCAGATAATATTTCATGAACCATAAAAATAAAAATCAGTAATCAGCGTTATAAATAAGAAACAATGTTTATTGATAGATGTTACCCTCTCGATGTCTGCAATCCAAATGGACGAGAAAATGCTTGCATCAAAATTGAATTATACAAAAAAAAAACAGTATTTTCAACTTTCTCGATTTCAATGCAACAGTTAAATGAGTTTATACATTAATTAAGACACAGAGCATAATTTAAACAGAATGAAAAAGACATGATAAGAAATTTGCAAGCAATTAACTGTTAACATAAAAACATAGGGTAAATGAACATAATTTAACAAAAGTAAACAGAAAATTAATGAAATGGATAAATTTAAATTACATTCAATCCTAAACATTCCCCCGCCCCTGAACCATAGTTTCAGAACATGGAAGGATAGGGATAGCCAGCTTATGGATTGGGTAGACTAGATTTCCGTTTGTCGTTCTTAGGGTTACAACTCGAACATGTCCGTCTTTCCCTGGATGGTTATCAATAACGCGTCTCATTGCCCATTTTCCAGGAGGTAGATTAGCATCTTTTATCACCACCAGGTCATTGACTTTAATATTGGTTTCAATTTTTTGCCATCGAGATGTTGTTGCAGTGACGTCAAATACTCCATATGTCAGCGCTTTTGTAGCCTTGGATTTTAGATTGGAGTTGTTGCCAACACGATAAGCGATTAGTTGGGATATCTATCATCGGCTCAGGAATAGCAGCATACGATTCACCTAAAAAGAAATGAGCAGGTGTTAGCGGATCGAGAGAGCGCTTCGATTTGAGTCAAAAGCGTATACAACTGTTCATATGTCAAAACATCGTTATTTATGACGCGCCGAAGATGTTGCTTTACAGCCTCCCACAAACCACCAAAGTGAGGGGATGAAGGGGGGATAAAATCCCATCGCGGACCAATGAATCTGCTACGATTGAGTTGTGGGCTTGTGATAATAGCAATTGATGCATCTCGGATAGCGAACGAGCTGAGTCGCGAAAGTTTGTCCTGTTGTCGGTATAAAGATACGACGGTTTTCCACGACGAGCGACAAACCGGCGTAAAGCAGCGAGAAAAGCATCCGTTGTTAAGTCACTAACGAGCTCTAAGTGAATTGCTTTCGTCACTAGGCAAACAAAAAGCGAAATGTATCCTTTGGTGACATGCGATTTCCGACCCGATTTCACTTTTAAACTTAATGGACCAGCATAATCACAACCGCAATGTGCGAAAGGCCGGCTAGCTAGAAGTCGAGGGGGAGGTAGATTGCCCATCAGTTGATTTGCTGTTGCTTTACGTTGTCGAAAACAGTTCATACATTCATGGGTAATCTTTCGAAGTAAGTT
Source organism: Sphaerophoria taeniata (assembly GCA_943590905.1). Classification (NCBI taxonomy): domain Eukaryota; kingdom Metazoa; phylum Arthropoda; class Insecta; order Diptera; family Syrphidae; genus Sphaerophoria; species Sphaerophoria taeniata. The sequence goes on from OX016540.1 coordinate 272,140,855, forward strand.
GCGACAACCAATGACCCAATACTCTTGTCGAATAAGAGCAAAAAGTGTTGATATTACAGGATGACAAAATCGTTTATGGGCATCAAAAGCAAAGAGCTTTGTTATGATGTCTCCTTTAGGTAGGATGATTGGGTGTTTGGTGTTGAACGAAACGTTGGCTTCTATAATTATTCTTCCACCGACCCTCAGTATCCCATGATCATCTAAGAAAGGAGAGAGGTTTATAATTTTCGAATTCTTAAGGAAATTACCATGTTGATTGAATGATTTTATGCATTCTCCAACGCCATTTTATGATTATCTTTTTAGCATTGAAGATCTCATTCGGTTGAAGATGAAGTATAGGAGGAATATGTTCTTTGCGACATCTCTGAATAAAAGTCCTCGAGTGAGTTTTGAACTGCAATTAGAAGTCTTGTCAGGAGAACAGCACGGCATAGCTCCAACCGCGGAATGCTCAATTGTTTCAACGGAGAAACCCGAGATTTGGCAGCCAGAATATTTATTTCAAAAGTTCCGTCTGGGAATTGATATCGCGAATAAATCACGGCAGCATACGCGGATGCCGATGCATCTGAAAAAGCGTGTAGTTGAAAGGCGCTTCGACCTAGACCGATCGTGCGTGGTACTTCAATTTTTGTGAGAGCCGGAAGTTCTTCACGATATTTTTCCCACCGACATGCAATTGGATATGGAAGCTTATCATCCCGGTCAATATTTATTTGCCACAATTCTTGTAAGAGGATTTTAAGCTGCACTACCGAGGGAGCAAGGAAACCGAGGGGATCGAATATGCGAGCTATGTCTTTTAAAATTTGTCGTTTTGTAATTGTATCTTCGGGGTTGTAATTTAAGCGAAAACTAAAAACGTCTGTTTTTGAGTTCCAAAATAAACCGAGCACTTTTGACCACGAATCCGTTTCTACATCGAGCGAAAGGTTCTGAATAGCATCACTATCTAAGCCCTGGCGAAGTTCTGGGCAGTTACTTTGCCATTTGCTTAATCGCATATTGCACTTTTCGAGGAGTTTGATTAATGAATCGCGTTTGAATGTTGCTTCAACTAAAGTATCACAACCCGACACGACATCGTCAACATAAAAGTCATTTAAAATTATATCTGAAGCAATTGGAAATTCTTCGCGGTAGTCTCTTGCCAATTGTTCTAGAACCCGAACAGTCAAAAACGGAGTGCAAGACGTTCTGTATGTAACCGTGCGTAATCGGAAATGTTGTACAGGTTCCTTTGGTGATTTCCGCCATACTATACGCTGGAAGTCGGTATCTTATTCGGAAATCAGAATTTGACGGATCATCTTAATTATGTCTGCTGTAAAGACGAATTTATGTCGGCGAAATCAAAGGCAGACAGAAAAAAGATTGCGCTGAATGGGTGGGCCGATCATAAGCGCGTCATTGAGACTATTCCCGTGTGTGTCTTTAAACGAACCGTCGAATACGACAAGGAGCTTTATTGAACTGCTATCCGGTTTTAAAGCAGCATGATGTGGTAGATAGAACAAATTTGGATTTGAAATTTCTGCAGTAGGGACTCGCGACGTATGCCCTAGGCTTAAATATTCGTCAAGAAACCGTGTGTAACTTTCAAGTAGATTTGGATTTTTCGAAAACTTTTTCTCCACCCATTTAAGATGCGAAATGGCCCCGGTTAAAGTATTGCCAAATGAAGGTGGAGATTTAAAGGGTAAATCGACGATATATTTCCCTGACGAATCCCGACGATGGGTTTTAACAAAATGTTCTTCGATTTGTTTGTCTTCATCCGACACGATGGATTAAGGGTTGACCTCTTCGATAGTCCAAAAAGATTGTAAAAGCGAATCGATATTTACATGAACATGATGCGAAGTAAAGCAGGGTTCGTTTGAAAAGGGTAATGGTCCAGCCAAAACCCAACCGAATATAGTTCGTTGTGCGATGGGATATCCTTGCTTGCCATTGATGCATTGCCCTTGGAAAATGTCCCAAGCTTTATCTGCTCCGAGTAAAATGTCGACCGAGCGGGATTGATTAAACCAAGGGTCGGCCAATTCAACTCGATGTAAATAGTCCCAATCTTCGATGGTAAATGAATATGTTGGCAAGTTAGTTGTAACGCTCGATAGAATATATGTATTAACGGAAATACTATACGTATCGCAACGCGAAGTGATTGCCAACGAGATAAGGCCTCTAGATCTACCAGCTTGTGTAGATCCTATACCACTTATTGGTATACGAGTACGAGCATTTTGGCGTTTTAATCCGAGTCTTTGAGCGCATGACTCGGTGACGAAAGACACCTGTAACCCTGTGTCAATCAGAATCCTGACTAGCTGCGATTTACCATTAACGTCGACAACTTTTCCGAGCGCGGTCGGAAGTAATGTTTTAATCGAATGATTTGTAATGTGCGTTGAATGGGAATGGTTATTGATTAAGGCTTGTGTCAAAGTCGAAGGAGTGTTTACTGAGTTATGTGGATTCACGGAACCAAAGGTTGTTGTTTGGGATGAACGAAGCGAAGTATTATTTGTTTGTGGCACAGAATCTTTGTTAGAATCATAAACGAGCGAATTTTTATTTTTAGAAGAACTTGATGATCTTGCGGTCGAATTTATGGATTCGTCATTAACCAAACTATGGTGACGAGTATTGCATGTTCTGCAACGAAATTTGGATTGGCAACGTGCTGAAGGATGTTCACTGCGAAGGCAATTGTAACAGAGTTTATTAGTTTTCACAAACTCTCAACGAGATTGAACATCCATATCGAGAAACATTTGACATTGAGGAAGACCGTGGTTTGCGTTGCACTTCTTGCGTATTATTGAGGTGGAAGCATGCATGCTTTTTACTGGCGGCTTTTTTGTTAGATTGATTTCACGGGCACTTGTCCTACAACTTTCTAAGGCCTCGCAACGACGATCCAATAAATCTAACAATTGACCTATAGTAGGGTAGTCCTCCGAATAATATTCCTCAGACCACGCCTGACGTGTTTCAAAGTCCAGCTTATTTAATGGAATATAAACAAGCCATGAATCTTTGGTAAGCGATGAAATGGATGTAAGACCCCTGACTATTTCATCTGCCCCATCTGAAATTTTTCGCAAAACACTAACGTTCGAAGTATGAACTGAAGGTAGCTCCATATATGCTTTAACGAAATTGTTAACAATATGACGCGGCCTATTGAAACGCTTCTCGAGTTTTTCCAATGCTTCCTCATATGTATCGTCAAAAACTTTAAGATGACTTAGCAGACTTAATGCATCACCGCGAAGGCAGGAAATTAAAAACTGAAATTTCCGAATTGATTATCATCAATTGATCTCTCTAAAAACAATTTAACCTCATCTAGTAATGTGCCTCCCGTTAATTTAAACTCTTCATCCTCTATGGAAGTGACTGCAGTCGATGGTGAAAGTGATCCAATGCCCCAACTGCATACATTAAAGACTCTCATAATAATCTCTCTCCTAACGTCATAAACAATTCTTCTCACTCAAATAATACAAACATTATTATAAAACCCCCTCATCTTCCCATCTCCGAAGGTCCCATCCGTGGTATAAACTCTAACTCTAACCTTAATGTGATTCCGAACTACAAGTGGGTTCATTTGTCAAGCTTTTCAAATGACACTGAACCTCAATCCATTATTGATTATGTGTCTAGTACTTCCAAAGTTGATTCTCAACTATTTTAATGTTTTAAATTAACAAAAAAAGACGCTATATTGAGTGAATTACCTTTCATAAATTTTAAATTGGGTGTTCCGGAAGATAAACTAGACATCATTTTGAACCCCAATGTTTGGACAGAATTTGTGCTTGTGAAACTCTCGAAACATCAAAAAACAATAACAACAACATAAAGATTATTACTTCTGGTTCTGGTCAACCTGTACTTTCTCCTGCTCAATTACAACAAAAAAACAATCAATTTCTTATATTCTATCATAATGTTGGTGGGCTTCGCACCAAAATGAATGAAATTTTTCTCTTCTCATCTGCACAACAATTCGATGTTATTGCTTTTTCCGAAACTTTGCTCTCTGATAACCACTATACTTCTGAAATGTTCGATAATAAGCTATTCAATGTTTATCGCAATGATCGGTGTTATCAAACAACTGGTCTAACTCGTGGAGGGGGTGTATTAGTTGCAGTTCGATCTTCGATCTTGAGTTTGCAGTTAGAGTTGCCATCATCATCAAATCCATCAATCAACGTTGATCAAATAATCATTAAAATAAAATTAGATACTATTCATGATGTGTTCTTTATCTTAAGTTATATACCACCTCTTAGCTCTTTTGAAATATATACAAATCTCATATTGACAACTGTGTGTTTGTTTTAAATAATTTACCAAGGTAAGATTGGGTTTTAGATCCTGATGAGAAATATTTAATTCCATTCAATGTAAGAAGAGATTGTGAGAGTGTGGTTGTTGATACGCTAGCTGAGTTTGGACTTAAACAGATAAATTGATTTAAAAATCGATTTAAATTTGTCTCGATTTAGTTTTTACTGAAAGTGAATTAAGTGTGCCTATTGACAGCCCCACTCCTCCTCCTTTACCCACCACTGAGAACCAAAAAGCACTTTGCATTAGCTTTGAATTTCTCGATTTTATGAAGCAGACATCCAAAAATTGCTATTTGATTAACTATGATAAATGCAATTTTTCGATTGTTTCTAAATTTTTGAATTGGTTCCATAATTTAAGCATTACTGATATTGAAAATTCATATACTTTACTAACGGGACTCTGGAATGAGGCAGTTAATTTAAACGCACCAAAAACTTTGAATAAGTCTCAATCTAAGCCAGTTTGGTTCAATAAAAAGCTAATAAATTTAAATAATCGTAAAAATAAAGCATTTAAACGGTATCGTGAATCCAAGGAAAATAATGTTCTACTTTCTAACTACATCCGATGCAATCGTGAATTTAATTTTCTGAATAAATTTCTATATAAACAATACTTATTGAGTATTGAGTCGAAGCTAAAAAAAATAGTAGATGTTTTTGGAAGTTTGTAAACGATAAAAAAAGTTCTACAGGAATTCCTAATTCTGTTTTTTACATGGGTCAAACTTCAAGTGATCCGTTAACTATTTGTAGTTTTTTTGCTGACTTTTTTCGTTCTGATTTCAAACTCTCGGTCCATTCAACAAATGCTTCAATCTCATCCAATTCTTGTCCAACTGATTTCATTAATATTAGTCAATTATATATTCACAAAAGTGAAATACTGTGATGAAAAACACTCTTTTTTGATGGTATTGCTCCAATAGTATTAAAAAGATGTGCTTTTTCTCTTGCAACTCCTCTTGAAATAAACTTCAATCGATCTCTTCATGAAGGTTTCTTCTTAGAACAGTGGAAGAATTCTTATGTGTACGCAGTTTTTAAATCTGGTTTTAAAAATAATGTAGTAAACTATCGCCCAATTTGCCAATTATCTGTCATTCCTAAGCTTTTTGAAAAAATCATATATAAAAAACTTGTATTCGCTGTAAAAGAGATTATCTCCCCATTTCAGCATGCTTTTATAAGTGGTAGATCTACTGGAACGAACCTAACTTTATTTAGTAACTATGTTCTAGATGCTTTTGAAAACGGATAGCAATGTGATGTCATTTATAATGATTTCTCTAAAGCTTTTGACAGGGTGAATCACTTTATTTTATTGCATAACCTTTCGAACCTTGGTTTTCATTCTAATCTGTTAAAATGGGTTGAATCGTACTTAACTGGTAGAACCCAATTTGTCCGCATAAATAATTTTGTTTCAAGTCCGATTGTTGTCACTTCAGGAGTTCCACAAGGAAGTCATTTAGGACCACTTCTCTTCCTCTTTATTTATCAATGATATTCCTAGTTTATTGTTAAATTGTGTTTGTTCAATGTACGCAGATGACCTGAAATTGTTCTCATGTATAAAATCTATGTCCGATTGTATAAACTTACAACGCGATCTTGATAACTTGTCTGTATGGTGTACTAAAAACGATTTGCTGTTAAATATTTCTAAATGTCAAAGTATGGTGTATCATCGTTGTGCGCAACCGATTTCGTTTTCGTATTTTATAAATGGATCTGTTTTGTCAAAAGTTGATATCATAACGGATTTAGATGTTATCTTTGATCGTAAATTAACGTTTTCCAACCACATAGACTACGTAGTTTCCAAGGCTAGTTCTATGCTGGGATACATTTCTAGGAATGCTAAAGATTTTTCTGACCCTTTTACTCTAAGATCTCTATATTTTTGTTATGTGCGTTCCATATTAGAATATTGTTCCACCATATGGAATCCTTTGTATGCGGTCTATTCAATGAGGATCGAAAGAATTCAAAAACGATTAACCAGAACAGCCATTCGAATTTTACGTTGGAACTCAGAATTGCCACCATACAAAACAAGATGTTTGTTGCTAGGAATTCAAACCTTGGAATCACGACGCACATATTTTGATATAATGTTTGTTCATGATTTGATAAATTATAAAATTAACTGCCCCCAATTGCTTCACTTAGTATAGGGTTTCATGTGCCCAATCGTAACTTACGAAACAATCGTTTATTTCATTTGCCTTTTCATAGAGTTAATTATTTAATCAATGAACCTTTAACTCGTTGCCTAAGACAAGCCAATTCCGTATGTGATGTCATTGATTTTAATTTTAATTTAAGTAGAGAATTTTTTAAACAAAAATTGTTATTAATTATTTATTTTGGTGGTTAATTTTTTTTTTTATTGTAACTAATTTGCTTGTATCTAGTCTATAAGAGCTCTGGCTCTGATTGATAATAATAAATAAATAAATATATATGTAAATAAATTTGGCCTGTCTTTATAGTTCCCCGAAAATGGTTCGATTCGAACAGATGGAAGAAAGCCATCATCCTGTTTTACGGCAGGATTGGACTGACTTAATGTGTCAATGAAAACTTTTTGTTGTGTAGCTATTTGAGACATTACATCATTTTTTCTTTCAATCTGTTCGCGTTCATCTATGGCTGCTAGGAGTCTCGATTTGACGAATAAAACTTTGGCTTCGAATTCTTCGAATACCGGGATAGGATCCGTATAGTTTTCGGTATCAGAAAACGTGTACAGTTGTTTTTGCGACACAAGGAATTCTTTCCATAAATCTTCGACTTTATAGTAGCGAATCTTTAATTCGGCACGCGAAGTTGCGTCCGATATGGTTTCAATGAAATTAGTTAACCTCGTAAGGGAACCTTTTAAGTGACCACGTGTGCTACGGAGCATAGGCAATGTGACCGGCTGCGGCTGATAAGCACCAATTAACAAAAGTTTTTTTGCAAACAAATTTTAACAAACATTTAACACAATCAATGGATCCGGCTCGAATTTGGACCGAAATGTTTAATGATGAAACGTTCCAAATAGAATGGAAGGACCACAAAATTATTTAAAGATGAAACGTTCCAGATAATATTTCATAAACCATAAAAATAAAAATCAGTTATCAGCGTTATAATTAAGAAACAATGTTTATTGATAGATGTTACCCTCTCGATGTCTTCAATCCAAATGGACGAGAAAATGCTTGCATCAAAATTGAATTATACAAAAAAAAACAGTATTTTCAACTCTCTCGATTTCAATGCAACAGTTAAATGAGTTTATACATATACATTAATTAAGACAGAGAGCATAATTTAAACAGAATGAACAAGACATGATAAGAAATTTGCAAGCAATTAACTGTTCACATAAAAACATAGGGTAAATGAACAAAATTTAACAAAAGTAAACAGAAAATTAATCAAATGGATAAATTTAAATTGCATTGAATCCTAAACAGGAGTTTTATCAAAATTTACATAGTACTTATTGTTGGAGGCAAAACAATCTGAAAGATTACGCACATCTAGCATTTAAGTAACTTTTGTGCAATGACTACATACTGAGGCACCTCAAAAAGCAAAAACAAAATATCTTGCCCATGTAAATCAGGAAGCATCCGATTCAATTTGTAAATTTTAGTCTTATTAATAAAATAGAAAATCCGGTTCACCTGGGCGTATACTTACCATTTTCAAACAAATTAATTGAGACACAATAAATGAATTATATGTAAATGATGTTACACCAAGTGCTTACCTTACCTCCTCGTGGTAATCACTGGGTACTGGTTTTATCTCTAGATATAACTTGCGAAACTTGTAAGCGCGGGTGCAAAACGGAGAAACAGACCTATAATCTAATGGCCCAACAAATTTGGAGGACTGAATGAGACATAACAAGTCCGCCTAGTCGGATGGCATACCTGCGGAACTCTTTAAATATGGAGGAGGTGTTTTGATGAACAGAGGTGACATCTGCCAAATTTCAGAATTCCTACTTGCATGGCAAAGAAATTATTCGAATTTTAAAAAGTGCGCTCTTATTGGGACACCCTATATATGTGAACTGACAAGTGAATTTTTCTAAGTTTCCCTTCTCATTATTTGATATACTCTGCTGAAAACATTCAATTTTCATATCCAACTCTCAGGAATCTTGTCGAAAATTTTCAATTTTCATTTTATTTGAATTCCTGAGAGTTTTTACTATGGAGAAAGAAGAAGAAGAAGAAGAAGAAGAAGAAGAAGATCTCGATTTGTCAGAACTAACCAGTTCACCTGTTCTTGCACAAGTTGTAATACTATGTTTTTTCTTCATTGGTTGTTATGTTAGTTGCCGCTTCTGTTATCGCCGTTGTATAAGGCGTGACAATGACAATTAACGATCCATAAATGCAGATGACCGGTTTTAAATTCTTATTCTAATACAAATGTATATATGGATTGGATGTACATTGCATTGCATACATTTTATATGTATGAATATGGTAGATGGCGGTATGCGCAGACGATGAAAACTGATCTACAAATGTACATAGGTATGTATTGTTTGCTTGTATAAAAGGCGATATGGTGTAGCCACGAAATTTATATTCTTGTTACAAGCTGTATGAAACTTAAAACCTTTTACAGGTCATTTAAAAAGCAATCGGAATTTATCGAAACAAAAAATAAAACCAATTTTAAAAGCAAAAAGTATTATGGAAACCCACCGAAGAGCAACAACTTAACATTTTGCCAGCGCCTTATCGCCAGCGTGCGGAAATTTGTTTTTTCTATAATCTGAATTCAAAGAAGAAGAAAGAAAAATTAGGCATCTGCAAAAATAAGTATTTTAATGTGAGAAGTTTTATCTTAAGTGTTTCACTTGACAATGAATAAAAGTGTCTCGTTGTGTTAAATGAAGTTTAGCTTTGAAATTATTTTTCTGAAAATATTGGCGCAAAACAGTCCGCTAATGAACAATTTTAAGAGAATTTATTGTGCTACTGGGTTAAGATGACGTTTGAGTCATGGCTGAAACGTAATTTTATGCTAGTATCACGCTTAAGTTGTTCATTAGCGGACTATAATTTTGCGCTAGAAATTGTTGGATAAAGCTCAAGTCCTTATCAGCATGTTCTTCGAGAAGACTGCCCTTTTTGATGTGTAGGTGCAAACTCTGCAATTACCCGTAGCCGATATGCTTGCGGATGATTAATGAAAAGCCTGAGATACTGCAGCTTTCCAGTCGCCGAAACCAAGCGCTCTGGCATCCGCAGTCACTTGGTTCTTGTACCGTAGGTTCGGTCTTCCTTGTCATCTCGAAACATTGTGGCTGGGATGAGAAGACTTTCTTAGCTGGAGCGTTGTCGTCCATTCGCTCGATGTGGCCGAGCCAATGTAGTCGTTTTTTCTTGGCCTTCTTGACTACATCCACATCTTGTTACAGCTCATACAGTTCTCGGTTGAACCTTCTTCTCCATTCGCCTTCGTCGCATACGGGACCGAAAATCCGTCGAAGAATTTTTCTTTCAAAAGTGCCCAGTATCAATTCCCCTTTTTTACTTATCGTCAAGCACTCGGCGCCGTAGAATAGGACTGGTAAAATCAAAGTTTTGTATAGCAGACACTTTGCGATCGAGTGAGAAGTTTTGAACCCAATTGTTTGGCCAAACCGAAGCAGCAGTGGTTCGCTAGGGTAATTCTTCTTCGGATCTCCACTAAGGTGTCGTTTGTGGGATTGATGTTTATTCCAAGGTAGGTGAACTCCTTAACTACCTCGAAATTGCTGCTACCAACAGTGACGTTTTGTCCTAGGCGGTGGACAGATGTTGCTTTGTTTGTTGATAGCATGTACTTTGTTTTGTCCTCATTCACTTCAAGACCAACGAGTTTCGCCTGTTCTTCAATGGCTGTGAAGGCCTCAAGCACAACTCTCTTGCATCCACCGACGATGTCTATGTCGCCCGCATAGCCTAGGAGCTGGGTGGATTTGTTGAAGTGTTTTCCGTGCTCACACCTGCCTTGCGCACTATCTGCTCCAGGCCTATGTTGAAGCAGTCACACCACAACGCATCTCCTTGTCTAAACCCTGCGCATATTTGAAATAAATCGGATGAGCTGTTACCCATTTACACACTGCACTGCGTATTGTTTAGCGTCATGCGGCACAGCTGGGCCAGTTTGTTCTGGATGCCGAATTCAGACATCGCCATCAAAAACTTGTGCTATCATATTCAGCTTTGAAGTCGATGCAAAGATGGTGGGTTTTGACTTGAAATTCGTTGGTCTTTTCCAGGATCTGCCTCAGTGTGAATATTTGGTCTATCGTTGTTCTGCCTGGCCTAAATCCACACTGGTATGTGCCGATTATTGTATAGCAGAAAGGTTCAAGACGCTCACACAGTACGTTGGATAGGATTTTGTATGCAACATTAAGCAGGGATATGCCACGGTATAGTTTTTGAATGACATCGGATCTTTGTAGATGGGGCATATGGAGCTTATCGACCAGTCAGTGGGCATGCATTCTTCCTCCCACACTTTAATTATGACCTGGTGCATGCGGTTCATCAAAACACTTCCTCCATATTTTTAAAGAGTTCCGCAGGTATGCCATCCGACCCGGCGGACTTGTTATTTTTTAGCTTTTGGATGGCTCTTTCTACCTCTTCTCTGCTGGGGGCTGGGACTGGGTCTTCATTGACTGGTCTTGCTTCTCTTTCGTCATTAGCTCGCTTGATATTTTGCGCATTCAGCAGCTGTTGGAAGTGCTGCTTGAAAACATCTACAATTCCCTGTGCTTCGGTGACTAGGTTCCCTTCACTGTTTCGAAGAGCCTGTGTCCCGGTTCTGAAACCAGAAGCTCATTGCTTCGACCTTCTCAAAAAACGCCGGGTGTTGTTTTTGGCTAGAGACTTTTCTAGATCTTTGAGCTGAGATACTGCGGATGCTCTTTTCTTCCTTCGCAGAGTTTTTTTCTCATTTCTTCTTTTTATGCAGTACTCTTCTCTTGCTGCTCTTGTTTTCCGTTGCAGCATCTTCAAACGTGCATTTTCCGTCTCTCTTTTCAATATCGCCCACTCATCATCATATACATATTTTATTCTATATTTTTTTTATTATTTCGCGATATTGGTTCCACAATGTGTTGACGTCTGTGGTATTTGGGAGGACGGTGGAGAGTCGCTCACTCAGGCGCTCACTGTAGTCTCTGGCATTCTCCGAGGTGGTAAGACATCCGATGTTGAACTTCTTTCTTTGGGACGCACGTGTTTTTTTACGTTTGATATTCGAGCTCTAAGCTTAGCCACTACCAGAAAGTGGTCAGAGTCGACATTTGATCCTTGGAAAGTGCGCACGTCCAGGATGTTAGATGCTTGCCTTGCGCCGATTAGCACATGGTCGATTTGGTTGGTGGTTCGACCATCCGGAGATCGCCAGGTTGCTGTGTAGATCTTTTGTCTTGGAAACCTAGTGCTACTTATCACCGTATTACGAGCTGCAGCAAAGTCGATTAGTCGGAAGCCGTTATCTGTTGTTACTTCGCGGAGGCTGTGCTTTCCAACTAATCCGCCAAAGATGTCTTCCTTCCCGATTTTTACATTGAAATCTCCGAGTACGATTTTGACGTCGTCGTACTCTGGACAGGGTGCGTTGGCCAGGAGGTCGTAGAAACCCTCCTTGCTAGACTCCTCAGCATCATCGGTAGGGACGTGTGCACATATCAAACTGATGTTTTGTAGTGTGGCCTTGATGCGGATTACAGCCAGACGATCACTAATTGGCTTGAAATCCATGACTTTTGATCTTAGTCGATTTCCCACGACAAATCCGCATCCAAATATATGCATCCTTTGATGACAGCTGTAATAAATGTCGCAATTTTTCCTTTTCATTGATTAATATGAGTATTCATTAGTATATCGTCTTCGTTTACTGCTATCAGAATAAGAAGGTAAAACAGGTCATCTGCATTAATGGATCGTTAATTGTCATTGCGAGGTTTTAAAAAAACGGTCATAACAGAAAATTTTCCCCAAGGTAAAACCTCACCTCAAATATAAGATGTCATAAGGTCTGTTTTAAGAATCTGTTCCGCATAGAAAAGATCCAAAAAGTACACGTTTGTGTGTTCCATGAGGAAAAACCTTGCCCCAAACTGATTTAGAATCTGTCATTTTGTGTTCCATGATGTTGTCAGCTCAGTTTAGAACAGTTTTTTTCTGCTCCTACTTTTTTCGTGGTGCAGTTTTGTTAAGACTTTCAAAATTTTAAATGCCAATTTATTTTTTATTTCAGCGCTGATAGCGTTATGAGTGTCCACGCAAAAGCGGGTTGATCCGTCTTTCTTCTTTACCAGGACCACTGGAGACGTCCAAGGGCTTTAAGAGTTTTCGATCAGATCCTCTTCTTTCATGGTGGCTATCAGTTCTTCAACCTCACTTTGTTTGGCTAGTGGAAGGCGTCCCCGATATTGATTCGATGTTGAACCAACTGTTCTTCCATATTTCCCTTGCGATGACGAAAAGATGTCTGCAAATTCTTCGAGAAGTTCTTCATTGTTGGTGGTCAAGATTAGATGACTTGAGAATGATGGTTTTTATGGAATTCAGCCTTGAGTTTTCTTCGTTGATCCTTGTTATCGCTGATACAGCATACAGATTCACATTGTCCGAAAATCTCACCTTTTCTTAGCGTATCTTCATATGGCTTGAATTCGTATGGGAACCATTTTCTTTATCCGGTGAGCCGTTTCAACGTGTAACAGCCGACATTTTGGGACCACTATTATCGGCCAAGAAGGGAAACAAACTTCGGGGCTGGAATTTTTCAAGATGTCATGCGAATCATGGTCTGTTGAAAAGGAGGAATAGGACGATTTTACAAATTTTTTTCAAAATTTGTCAACGATGATGAAAATAATTGGGATGACTGCCTGCCACTAATTGCCATGGCTTAGCGTGCCGCACAACAAGAAACCATCAAACAAAGTGAGATACCAGAAACCAGATGCACAAGCCGCTGCAAAAATGAAATCTTGATATGACATAACATCAAATAATATTCGTTTTCAGGTAAACTCGCCTTTCGAGTTTGTCTTAAATTACAGTTCGACTAGGATGGAGCCTATCGTGTAATAGAGTTAACTACAGATGTTATTGCCAAGATCCAGAAGTTAACTAAAAGTAAACCAAAGATCGTCCACATCGACGGCTTAGCCACTTATCGAGGTATTAACCTTAGTCAGTAGGAGCTTTTGGAGCAGTCTTCCACTCAACACGCTCTAGTCCAATTAGGAGGAAGTGTAACAAGAATGACTAGCTGAACACACACCGAATGTAATCTGCAAACGACATCAGTCATCTCTTTCTCGTAGCTAAAGTCAATCTCCACATTGTCAAGAGAAAAATTCTGATTGACAGATAAGAATAGAGAAGTGAAAACCAGACCAAGAAAAACCAATAAAGATTATTTCAATTAAAATTGTTCGATTTCATTGTTAAGAGAGTTTTGTTCTTTCAGGTGTTTTTCTGTGCCGGAATTTGACGAATGCCTTAAAATTTTAAGATTGGTGTCAGAAGTGGGATCCTGACAGGATGGCACATGACCAAAAACTCGAAGAAATCATCGAAAAATTAACCTTACTTTCAGATACCGTGGTAAGACAAAACACTGAAATAACTGAGCTGAGGAATGAACAACAAAAGCAGCTTTCTGAGATGCAAACTATGAGTGCTTCGACATTCGTCAAAAAAGGTTTTGCACAGTTCAACCCCAGCTGATATAATAATTGTCTTCCGAGTTTTGTAAAAGTATAGATTTAAAAAAAAACTACTACGTTGGTCACTGTGACGTATACGTATTTTTTTTCTTTTTACTATTTTAAGTCGATTCGTAACATCTATAGTGGTCAAAACAGATGTGCATCAGTTTTGAATCCATTGCAAGCAAAACACACGTGCAAGGAAAGTTGATAAATAATATAGAAAAGGATAATTTTTTTCTTTCCTCATTAGGAGTAAAAATTATGTTTCCTTTTTTCCTTCAACATGGTTTTTGATTTGCCAAACTGACAATTTGAAATAACACGCACTGTCAACAGTGTCAACGATCTTTCGATATAATTAGTGCCAGATTCGCAATTACTTGGACATTTTTGGTTTTCGAATTTTGGAAGCAAATTTCGAAATAGAGACACCACGCAGCACTGTTCTGCATGCAGCATTTGCTCCCATATCAGCATGTGTATTTTTATTTCGCTGCGTGAGAAATTCTGCACTGACAAGTGAATTTCTCTGAGTTTACTTACTCAGTATTAGATATACTCTGCTCAAAACATACAATTTTTATATTCAAATCTTAGGAATCTTGTCGAAAATTTTCAATTTTCATTTTATTTGGATTCCTGAGAGATTTTCTTGTGGAAGGAGAACTTGAAATAATTGCGGTTATTATCGTGGTTATTTATTACGTTTTTGCTTGCATTGGTATATTTGCTAGTTGCCACTACTGTAATGACCGTTTTATAAGGCCTCACCTGAACAACTAACGAACTTGCGATCCATTAATGCAGATGACCTGTTTTACCTTCTTATTCTGATGTACATACGTACATATATGTATAAATGTACATGTATGTATATGTATACATTTATGTGTACATATGTATATGGCAGATGGCAGTATGCGAAGACGATGAAAACTGATCTTTAAATGTAGGTATGTATTGTGTGCATGTATAAAAGTCGATATGGTTTAGCCACGGCATTTATATGCTTGTTGCAATCAATGAAAATTAAAACCTTTTACAGGTCAGTTAAAAAGCAATCAGAATTTGAACTGTCGAAGCAAAAATAAAACCAATTTTAAAAGCAAAAAGCATTATGAAAACCCACCGAAGATCAACAATTAATAGCAACAACTAAACATTTTGCCAGCGCAAATTTGTTTTTTCTATAATCTATTTAAGATAAAACAGCTTACATTAAAATACTGTAATGTGTATACACTTTATTTTATCTCATACGCTCTGTATCTCCTTCTATTGCAATGTCTAATGTGTATACGTTATTATCTCTTACACTCTGTTTAATGTATACACTTTTCTTACTCTCTTTACTTACTCTGTATCTCTTTCTATATTTAATGTACACACTTTTCATTACTCTCTTTACTTACTCTGTATCTCTTGTTTATTTAATGTACATACTCTCTTTACTTAATATCGTTTAATTGTAGTAGTAAACACTTATGTGTATAACAGTTAAAAATGAGGGGCAACATCTAGTGGTTAAAAAGAGAACTTCTGGAACATTCGGTTTAGTAGTTTCTAGAACCATTATCAGGACTATATATACCCGATTCGAAATCGAAACGATATAGTTGATTGTGAACTGCGATAAGTAAAGTACACTGTGTTTGAAAAGTTATAATTGAAAGTGTTGAATAAATAAGTTTGTGAGTGATTTGAATAAAGTGAATTTGTGTTTTATTTAAAAAGTGAATAAGTTTTAATTGTCGGACCAAGCCGAATATTACATTGGTGTCAGAAGTGGGATTAAAACTTATTGAGAATAAAACAGTGAACAGTGATTAAACTATTTTGTGTGAAATAGTGAAGTTAAAAAAAATGATAAGTAAAGTTTTGAAAGACTTAACTGTCGCTGAGCTAAAGGCCGAATTAAGCAAACGTGGCTTAAGTGCGGCAGGATATAAAATCGAACTCGTAAAACGGCTACAGGAATATCTGGAAGAACAAAATGAAGACCCAGATGCGTTTGCTTTCGAAGTGGAAGCAAAATCGGAAGAGGTAAATGCAACTGCCGACTTATCTACCATGATGACACTTCTTCTAGCCAAATTTGAAGAGAATCAAAAGAAGCAAGAAACTCAAAACAAGAATGTTCTGGAGCAACTAGAAACTCAAAGAAACGAGCAGAAGACCGAGCAAGAGAATGTCCTCAAACAACTGGAAGGAAATGTCCTCAAGCAACTAGAAACTCAAAAGAATGATGTTCTGGAACAACTACAAGCTCAAAGGGATGACGTTCGAGATCGGTTTGATGAACAGAAAAATCTGCTAGAAGGCAGGTTTGCGGACTTCGAAGACAAAACCAATACTCTCGATGAGCGTGTCGAAAAACAAAATTCAACGACTAATGCACGTTTCAAGAAAATAGACGACCAGATCGAAACCATTACAAGCGAACTAGAAAAAGTGCGAAAGATGAAAGCTCGAGAACCTTCTGGTGAGTGCTCAAGAAAGAGAGAAGTGAATCCCCCAATCTTTGATGGTCAGATACCGTGGTCAATCTACAAGAAACAGTTTGAAGCAGCAGCGTTAACAAACGGCTGGGACGATGACGAAAAATACATTGCTCTTACGCTTGCCTTGAGAGGAGCAGCTGCTGAACTGCTACAAACCATCCCAGCAGAGAAGAACGGTGACTTCAAAGTTCTGGTAAACGCAATCGAACAGCGGTTTGGGGATAGCCACATGACAGAAGTCTTCCGAGTACAACTAAACAACAGGGCACAGAAAAGAGGTGAAACTCTGCAGCAGCTTCAGGCAGATATCGAGCGATTAGTCCACCTGGCATACCCAACAGCTGGCAACGAGATAATAAATCAACTTGCTGTTGAAGCCTTTGTGAGAGCTGTGGGCGATATAAATCTCCAAAGGGCTATTCGCACTGCCGGAAAGCAAACACTACCAGAAGCATTGGCTTTCGCTCTAACAATGGAAGCCGCAGAACAAGCATCCCAAAACGTGCATCGCGTGAGAGAATTGGAAGTCCAAGAATGCTCTTGTCAGAAGGCTACTCTGGAAAGGAGTCAGCGAGACGGACCAGCACGATGCTGGAACTGCAACAAGACTGGGCATCTTCAACGACACTGCAGATTACCGCGAAGACGAACCTCATGTCAACACTGTGGAAACAGAACTTACTCAACAAGCCAAAGTTACAACTACAACAATGTTGCTTCCCAAGTTGTTTCCCACCCCACCAACTTCGAGGGACAGAAGCTGGCTTCTAGTACCGATAGCTACAGAAACACCATCCAGGTTTCTCAAACGAAACGTGACAACAAGAGCCTGACCGTGGAAGCAAGTATAAACGGCAACAAATGTGTGGCTACCATCGACACCGGTGCCACGGCGTCCATAGTACGGCAGGACCTCGTTAAGAAGACATGGCTCCACAACACCAACAGCTATCGTCTAAGGACTGCAACTGGAGAAGCCGCAAAAGTTTATGGTGAGGTACGTCTTAAGATCCGGATGGCAGAGCTGGAATTCTCTCACCTGTTCCTGGTAGCAGATATATGCGACGAGTGCATTGTCGGCGTCGATTTCATGAAAGATCACGGAGTGATATTGGACATCGGGAACCAAGTCCTGAAATATCGAAACATCGAGATTCCGATGATCTATGGGATCCACTCGTATGAGACCTCGTTATCTGTGAAAACCGTCATCAAAGAAGATCTGACTTTGCCTGCTTCTTCAGAAGTATTCGTGTGGACGAAATTGAAAGGTAAGCCTGGCAGCCATCGATACCTCATGGTCGAACCAGCATCTGTAAAGTCCTCCCAAAACGTCACCATTGGGAAGACTCTTGTTAGACCTGTAAAGAACATGGTTCCCGTACGAATACTCAACATCAAGCCGTACGAAGTTAAGCTTAGAAAAGGTGAGATTGTCGGACAATGCGAATCTGTATCAGCGATAACAAGGATCAGCGAAGAAGACCCAAGGCAAACATTGAAGTCCAAAGAGCTGAACTCCATAAAGACGAACATTCTCAAGTCCTCTAATCTTGGCCACCAACAACGAAGAACTGCAGAAGGTCTCCTCGAAGAATTTGCAGACATCTTTTCGTCATCGCAAGGGAAATATGGCAGAACACAACTGGTTCAACATCGAATCAACACCGGGGATGCAAAGCCGATTCGTCAACCTGCAAGACGCCTTCCACTAGCCAAACAAGGTGAGGTTGAAGAACTGATAACCACCATGAAAGAAGAGGGTCTTATCGAAAACTCAAAAAGCCCTTGGGCGTCTCCAGTGGTCCTGGTAAAGAAGAAAGACGGATCAACCCGCTTTTGCGTGGACTATCGAAGGTTGAACGATGTGACCAAGAAAGATAGCTACCCTCTGCCTAGGATCAGCGATACTCTGGACGCAATGGAAGGAGCACAATGGTTCTCAACTTTGGACCTGAAAAGTGGATACTGGCAAGTAGAAATCCATCCTGAAGACAAAGAGAAGACAGCTTTCTCGACAGGAAACGGATTGTGGCAGTTCAAAGTGATGCCTTTTGGACTGTGCAATGCTCCAGCGACTTTTGAGCGCCTTATGGAATGCGTCCTGCAAGGACTCACTTGGAAATCTTGCCTGGTCTATTTGGATGACGTCATCGTATACGGGAAAACATTTGACGAACATTGTACAAATCTGAGAGCCGTGTTTCAAAGACTTCGAGAAGCCCACCTCAAGCTCAATCCAGAAAAGTGTTCACTCTTCAAAACCGAAGTGAAATACCTGGGACATATCATCTCATCCCAAGGAGTTAAGACGGATCCTGATAAGATTGACACCGTGAAGAATTGGCCAACACCACAGGACAAACATCAACTCCGAAGCTTTCTGGGTCTAGCCACCTACTATAGGCGCTTCGTCAAGAATTTTGCTGAGATCGCCAAGAGTCTACATCAGCTAACGGAAAAGGGAAAGCAGTTTAAATGGTCAGGTGAGTGCGAGCGCAGCTTTCAAGAGCTCAAGCAACGCTTGTGTAATGCACCAGTGCTGACCTACCCGACTCCAGGAAAACCGTTCATCATTGATGCTGATGCCAGCAATGTCGGGATTGGTGCTGTATTGTCACAGGTACATGATGACGAAGAAAAGGTGGTTGCCTATTACAGCAAGGTACTCTCAAAGTCGGAAAGAAACTATTGTGTGACCAGAAGAGAACTTCTTGCACTGATTTTGGCAACAAAGCACTTCCATAAGTATCTCTATGGACAAAAGTTTCTTCTCCGAACCGACCATGGAGCACTAAACTGGCTTTTGAATTTCAAGAATCCAGAGGGTCAAGTGGCGAGATGGATTGAGAGGCTGCAGACGTACGATTATGAAATTCAACATCGGAAGGGGAAGCTTCACTCAAATGCTGATGCATTATCTCGGAGACCATGTAAGCAAGACTGTAAGCATTGCAGACGCCAAGAAGAAAAAGAAGTGGTTACTGTCCTACGAACCAGAACCGATCCCATTTATGGCTGGAGCAACGACGAGTTGAGGAAGGCTCAACAAGAGGACCCAGATATTGAACCCATCCTCGCATGCAAGGAACACCAGGAAAAACCAGAATGGGCTGATATCTCCGACAGAAGTCCGGCTCTAAAGGCCTATTGGGCACAGTGGGACTCATTGCATGTCCAAGAGGGTGTCCTTCGACGTAAATGGGAATCAGCAGATGGAAAGTCCTATGTAATGCAGCTAGTCTTACCGAGATCAAAGATTGTGGACGTTCTGCGAGAGATGCATGATGGAGTTTCGGGAGGCCATCTAGGAGTAAACAAGACGCTAGAAAAGGTTCGACAACGATTCTATTGGCTACATGCAAGGGAAGATGTCGAGAAGTGGTGCCGAAAATGTGATACCTGTGCTGCCACCAAAGGCCCGAACAAAAAGAATCACAGCCAAATGCAGCAGTATAATGTCGGATCACCCTTTGAAAGGATTGCAATAGACGTGGCGAGTCCATTTCCGGAAACAAATAATGGAAATCGTTATATTCTGGTCGTCATGGATTACTTCAGCAAGTGGCCTGAAGCATACGCCATACCGAACCAAGAAGCCAAAACAGTCGCAGACCAAATTGTGTTCAACTGGGTGAGCAGATTCGGTGTTCCATTAGAACTGCATTCCGACCAGGGAAGGAACTTTGAATCAAACATATTCCAGGAAGTTTGTGGGCTCCTTCACATTAAGAAGACAAGAACAACACCACTCCACCCACAATCTGATGGCATGGTCGAACGGTTCAACCGAACCCTTAAGGAACATCTTTGCAAAGTTGTGGACGACAACCAGCGAGATTGGGATCGACACATTCCACTGTTTTTGATGGCGTATCGAAGTGCAAGACATAGCTCAACTGGCCATACACCGTCTGAGATTTTAATGGGAAGGAACATCAGACTGCCGAGCGAAATCAAATTTGGATGTCCCACGTCGGAACCGCAAGCCGAGGATGTCTACTTGGATGACCTGAGAGAAAGACTCCTTCAGATCCACGACGATACCAGGTCAAAAATGAAGATGTTCAGTGACCGAATGAAGACACGCTACGATATACGAGCGACAACAACAGAGTTCCAAGCAGGAGATCGAGTGTGGCTTTACAATCCCCATCGACAAAAAGGGTTGTCACCGAAACTTCAACGGGACTGGGAAGGCCCATATACAGTGATTAGCAAAATCAACGACGTCGTGTACC
Source organism: Sphaerophoria taeniata (assembly GCA_943590905.1). Classification (NCBI taxonomy): domain Eukaryota; kingdom Metazoa; phylum Arthropoda; class Insecta; order Diptera; family Syrphidae; genus Sphaerophoria; species Sphaerophoria taeniata. The sequence goes on from OX016540.1 coordinate 272,161,742, forward strand.
GGATACAAAAAGGAGTCAGAGGTAAACTTAAAGTCGTACATCGCGACCGACTACATCGCTACAGTGGTGATGAAGATGATGGATTTGTTCGGGACGATCAATCCTAAGGAGGGGGCAATGTAATGTGTATACACTTTATTTTATCTCATACGCTCTGTATCTCCTTCTATTGCAATGTCTAATGTGTATACGTTATTATCTCTTACACTCTGTTTAATGTATACACTTTTCTTACTCTCTTTACTTACTCCGTATCTCTTTCTATATTTAATGTACACACTTTTCTTACTCTCTTTACTTACTCTGTATCTCTTTCTATATTTAATGTACACACTTTTCATTACTCTCTTTACTTACTCTGTATCTCTTGTTTATTTAATGTACATACTCTCTTTACTTAATATCGTTTAATTGTAGTAGTAAACACTTATGTGTATAACAGTTAAAAATGAGGGGCAACATCTAGTGGTTAAAAAGAGAACTTCTGGAACATTCGGTTTAGTAGTTTCTAGAACCATTATCAGGACTATATATACCCGATTCGAAATCGAAACGATATAGTTGATTGTGAACTGCGATAAGTAAAGTACACTGTGTTTGAAAAGTTATAATTGAAAGTGTTGAATAAATAAGTTTGTGAGTGATTTGAATAAAGTGAATTTGTGTTTTATTTAAAAAGTGAATAAGTTTTAATTGTCGGACCAAGCCGAATATTACAATACTTATTTCTGCAGATGCCTAATTTTTCTTTCCTCACCGATCCCTTTGACTTGAGATTATGGAAAACACACTGGCGATATAGTGCTGGCAAAATGTTAAGTTGTTGCTATTAATTGTTGCTCTTCGGTGGGTTTCCATCATACTTTTTGCTTTTAAAATTGGTTTTATTTTTGTTTCGACAGTTCAAATTCTGATTGCTTTTTAAATGACCTGTAAAAGTTTTTAAATTTCATTGAGCTTGCAACAAGAATATGAATGCCTTGGCTAAACCATATCGACTTTTATACATGCAAACAATACATACCTACCTACATTTGTAGATCAGTTTTCATCGTCTTCGCCATATACATATTACATACATATAAATTAATTATATATACATATAAATTTATACATATGCATGCACATTTATATACAAACATTTGTATCGGAATAAGAAGGTAAAACAGGTCGACTGCATTAATGGATCGCAAGTTCGTAAGTTGTTCAGGTGAGGCCTTATAAAACTGTTATAACAGTAGTGGCAACTAGCAAATAAACCAAAGCCAATAATGTAATAAATAAGCCCCATAAAAGCCACAATTAATAATGGTGTGCCTTTAAGGGTGAGTTTTGGAAAATCGGGATTGAGTTCTATTTCTTCTTCTTCTTTCTCCATAGTAAAATCTCTCAGGAATCCAAAGAAAATGAAAATTAAAAAAAAAATTTCGACAAGATTCCTGAGATGTGAATATAAAACAGAGTATATCTAATAATGAGTAGGGAAATTCTTTTGAAAATGTAGTAGGCACTACTCCAACCACAAATTTTCGAAAAAAAAAACAACAAAAATGCCAAAAGTGAAAATAGTCAAGTCAACTCCTTATGTAAAACTACCTGCGCAAGAAGAAATGACTACACGTTCATCACTTGCTTCCTTATCTTTTTCCCTAATAGACTTTTAAAGGCGGTCTGACTTGATTGTCATAAATTAAGAAAAAAAAAATTTCGATAAAAAAGGTTAAGTTGTTTCCTTTTCCTTCCTACAAGTTTCTCAATGGCATCTATTTCCAATATCTGTTTGAAAATATGTGTGAATCAACAGGTGAATTTTTCTGAGTTTCCCTACTCATTATTAGATATACTCTGGTTCGCATTTTTATTTTTCACTAGCTGACCCCGCGAACTTCGTCTCGCCGCCCTTTAGAGCAACTCCAATAACAGTTTTACTTTTGAAAACCAATGAGTTTTTCATCAATAAATTTCATTTTTCTATTTGAAACCCCATTTTGAAACAAAAATATTTCCAAGCAAAAAAATATCTTATTCCCCACCTTTGTTTGGTTTTTCCAGTTTTTCCACTCATCCCAATCATCACGGAATACAACAGTATTAACCATAAACATTTCACAAATTATCCATTTACAGGACAATGTCTGTGCAGCGAAGTTTCATCTACAGACTAACACGAACAAAAGAATAAATAGCCAAATCCGTCCAGCTAAATATGGATTTGACTGATTTATATTCTAATTGGAATTTTGTTCATTTTGATAAATTTGACAAAACCTGTCAAATTACTTGCCTCTCAACTTGCTCGTCTACTGGCTTCGGAATTCGCAAGCAAGTTGACTATACTCTGTCCGATAAAAATTGGCAGTACAGGGAAGATAGGGATATCTGCATCTCGTTCGCACTCTTTTCCTACCCATAAGTACTTTTCTCAAAAAAGCTCTCACAGGGTTGCCGTAATGCGCATTTTGAATTCGAAAAATCTAAATGAAATAACTGCAGGGTTGCCATTCTTCTTTTTTACATTGATTTTCATTTCGTTTTTTATTATACGAAAATATAAAAATGAAATAAAATTTATCTTTTTCCACACCACCAAGAGGTAAGATAAAAGGCGCGTTTTTGAAGGGTTTTACTTTGCAGGTTCTTACAAATTGCTGTTGTCGCCTCAACTATCTCTTTTTTTTGGCAATCAAGTCCTTTGAGCATTTTGATGCTGAAGCCATTTTAAATTTGCACAACACAACAAAAGCAAAGGCAACAGCAATAAAACATAAACAACACAACAAAATCACAAAGACAATTTACAAACAACACAACAAAAGTACAACAAGAAAAAACAAACCAAACAACAATAGAACAACAACAGCACAATAATATTATCACAATAATGCACAAAAATAACTCGCAAAATCAACAAAGCTACCGCCCGGTACGAGAATCTACGCAAATAATATTCTTCCTTAAATAAAATGGCTTTGATTTTTATAACTGCATTTTAACTGATTTGCAAAACTTTAAAAGAAATGCAAAAGTCAAACACAACTCGATTACACTTATCGTTAAGAAAGCTCTCAAAGCAAAAGCTCCTCAACAGAAATCCATTGAAAAAGTAAGAAAAAAATACGAAGTGAGTTACGAAATAGAAAAAGGCAACTCTGAATATGTGTGATTTAATGAGGGTTGAAAAGCAGCAGAGAACGATCACGGATCAGTGCATGCTCAAGTGTGTGCCAGGCAGGTCGTTGTGGGTTCTACGTCTGATGCCATCAAAAATTCATGGGTATTTTATAAAACTTTTTTAAGAAGTTCCCTTCAATTGGGTATGGTGTAGAGAACAGCGCGCCACTGATTTTTAAAAAGCTCTCCCATAAGGCCTGTACTGCCAATTTTTATCGGACAGAGTATAGCAAGTAGTTAAAGTTTCAATGTATGAGTAAAAATATTGGCAAGCCAGACTCTAGGTAAGGGCTGAACTATAATGCAATTTTGCTCACGCAAGCACGCTTAAGTGAACCAGCGAATACACAGGAACCCGATGAACAAACCATAATGCACGTAAGCTACGTTCGTTACATTTTCGTTCAACTTTTACTAGTGTGGTTTCATTCGCTCATTGCTTAAATGAGTTTGACAATTTGAAGAAGAGAAGAAGTGTGTTTCTGCGTCTACGATAGTTGACTATTGTTTACTATTGTAATCTATTTGTCATTTTTGCCCACCAATTGTTACGATTCGTAGCCACAATTTTCGTTTTTTGAGTCAATGTTGATGTGTCAAATAGTGACTATTCGTAACTATTCCCATCTCATCTCCAGGAGTTGAATTGGAAGTGTTGATGTGTCAAAGTGATTTGTTTGCCTACATTTTTAAATTGTCAATTTGTGTTTTTGTGGCAGCAACATTAATGGTGCTGGATATTACATTATTTTTGAAGAAAATTGTATTTTTTCTATCGTTATTCACTAACGAAAGCAAAAAGTAAAATTTTAGAAGAAAAAAAAAGTGATTTTCATTAGAATGTGTTTTTGTTTTTCAGATCGTGGAAGGAAGCCAATCAAATGGAACTCATGTGCCGACATGAATTCGAAGGGCAACAAAGAACAAATCAGCATCACCGTATCACTCTTAGGCAAAATGCTCGATACTTATAAATGCATTCGTCTGCCAGCGAATCTAACAAAAATAACAATAAAACAAATGAGAAACTCATAGATGAGTTGAAACTATTCAAATATCCAAATCCAAAGCCAAACATCTGATCAATTTATTGTATTTACAGATGAAATTTAGGAGGTAAGCTATTGCCTGCAGGCAGTAATCGAACAACATCATTCGCTTTGCATTTTCAATCTTCTAGCGCGATCGCAACTTTAGATCGTCTGTCCGGCTTATTTGTTTAACCAAAGACAAATGAAGCACCTGCAGCAAACTTGCAAGTACGACTCCCAAGTCCCAGTCCACTCCACAAGCAAAGTTCTGAGAGAATCGGTTCTTTTAAAAGGTAATTTTCCTTAGATTCTGGTGTGAAAGCGAGGTTTTCATTATATTTTTTTGAAAATATAGAGAACCCGAAAGAGAAAAACATCAACGACGCGAAAATTGTGTCATCGCTGAGAACGCCAACCAACTGATTCGAGAAGAGAAGCAAACTCTATGGATAATTTCAATCCAAGGACGAGCAGAGTTTAGGAGACTCCAAACCTGATTATGAATGTGAGTCCAACGTCTGAGAAACTGCTGTTCGGCACAGATTGAAATTACACTCAACTTCAAACCCAATAGGTCCAGCCCAAATGTTTCTGTGATTATAGTTTCGGTCACTAATCAAAGTAAAATGCCTAGGACTAGTTTTTATTTCGACGTATGTTTTCAAAAGGTACATATATTCGTTGCTTTTTCTTTATGTATCAGTTTTTATAACCGTTTTGGTTTGTAGGCAAGTCAAGTGAGACTTTTGCAAGCAAGTGATGCCTCGATGGCCGGAACAAAGACCTTTCGACCTAAGACTTTGGTTATGATCCGGATCCAATACAACAACCAATCGTTGCATGGAACATTGCTTCTGTAGTCTTTTTAGTACATAAGTACTAGATAGTATTCTGTGTCTGTCGGTATTAAAAAAATGTTGAATTAGTTTCAGAAAATAATGACTTTCTCCGTTTATTTATCTAAAAGCGCGAATTAGCTCCACACGTAATTCATTTAAACGCTGGTTACCCGAATTCCTCAGGTTAAAATTAATAGTTTTTCAGCGAATCTGGCAGTTCGTGTTTTTTTATAATCCTCCTTCGGTCGGGTTTGTGTTCTTTCCGAGCCACTAGAACTAAATCTTCGTCAGAATCGGATGATGAATTTTCATCTAACAATAAAGAATTGTTTGTTAAATATTCCATTTGCCTTTCTTACTGTGGCAAGATAATTCTTGAATTTTGCAATTTAGAGCAACAAAAATTGTCGCCTCTTTATCCATTTCAATAATTATTTTAAAAAGATAATAAAAATGTAAAAGATTTATTTTTAACTTCCCAGAGGAAGTTTTTGTAATGGGGTCGATTTTGTGAATCTCCAGTTTTTGTACACCTCCCTGTTTCAAGGTCACCCGAATCAACCCTTTTTATCATGTTGTCTGTATGTGTGTATGTACGTATGTTCGTATTTGCGTATGTGCGTTTTTTCTGCTCGATTATCTCACGAACCACTATCGTGTTGCCATGGTATGAACTCCTAAACGACCCAACAGATATTAATGAAGTTTTCATGATATGTACAGTTGTATTCAGGGATAGTTGGTGTGAAAAAAAAAAACAATATTCAGGAATACCATAGACTACATTTTATTACTAGCTGACCCACCGAACGCTGTTTTGCCATATAAATGTTAGTCTTCGGAAAAACTTATCCGAATTCCAAACTACAATATTCACGAATGATATAGACTGTATTTTACTATGGAAAGTTTTTTTGTATGAGCCCACACAGGTTTCTAAGTTGGTATGACCAATTTTTTACAGGTAGCGCAATTCTCATTCCAATGAATGTCATATACTTCTGTGACAGTTCATGCTGGTTTGAATTGAAATGAAAAAAACGAACAAAAGATAATGTTTCGAGTTTCATCATTATTATTATCATTATTATAAGTATCATTATATTATGATTTTTAAGTATTATTAGAGGCAAATAATATTAAATTTGGTGTGTAGTTTTATGGTGTGTTTGTGTTAGAGGCAGTTGCCCGTAGCTTAGTGGTTAAGTGCGTTGACTGCTAAACAGTACGTCGCACAGTTGTCCAAAAAGGGAAAAGTCGTGGCAAAAATACAAAATCTGATGTTTTATTTTTATTGTTTTGTTTTTTATTTCTAAGAGAAATTTAGACAGAGCTTCAAAAACAGCAAACAAAATAATTTTTTGATCACTAGTTTAATTTATAGGGCTCTTCAAAGTTAGTTAATTTTTTTCTAGAGAAAAAAAAGAAAAAAAAATCCTTATTTTCATTTTTGCGATTATGGCATATTGAATGAAAAATCTTATTTTTTGTTAATAGTTCCTGGTTTAATTACTTATAAGTAAATTTAAATTTGAAATTGAAAAAAAAAAAATAATTTTTAAGGTTTTAATAAATGAAACAAAAAAGCACCATTTTTTTTACAATTTATCGAGTTTGAATAGAGCTACAAACAAATCCATTAAAGTCCATGCATTAAGCCGAATAGGGTATGTGTATCAACCAATTGTTGAGCCAAAAAAAAAATATTTAGCTGCGCATACTTGCGCACTGCCGAGATTTCGAACTTTGAAAAAAAAATAAAGGCTTGAGAAAACGCTTACTTTGCCATACCTTGACCCACGTAAACGCTTCGTTCTCTGTTAATAGTAATGCTAGCAACGATGTTAAGGTTTTAATTTAAAGAAGAAATGTTAGCCATTGTAACTGCATTTACAAATTTTATTATCTTTTTTTTAGTGGTCAGATATTATTTTTTGAAGGATGTTCCGTTGTTCTTGTCCGTGATAATTTTTGACTTTGATGTCAATTTTTTTCGAAAAATGCGTCGTAAACATAACATTTTCTTACTTTATTTTAATAATGATAATAATAATGAATAAAAAAGTCATTTATAAGGTTGTCGAAAAACCCACAAGTATCATAAAATGTATGGTACTTGTAAAAACCAGCAACCAGGATGAAACTTTAATTTTTTTTTTGCTTTAGAATAAAAAAAATATTATTTTGGATTTTATTACGAATATAAATTGATATAGGTTTTGCAAAATGTTTTACCATATCTGTCAATTTTTATAATCTGCCTACTTTAATTTCCCTATTTAAGTAGATTCCTGCAATTACTTAGCCAAAATGATCTAAGGTTGAAGGATATTTTTAATTATAGATCCTTATTTTATGGTCCAATAAAACAGGTAGAGAGAAATATTATTATAAAATTTTTATTGATTAAAATTAAAATTTTTATTAATTTATATTAAATATTATATTAATATAGATAAATTTAACGAGTATACAAAAAACACTTCGGATCTTTTAAAATCGAAATATAGTCACAAACTCTTGACTCCAACACTTCACAAGATTCTGGACCACGGTGGAGAACTAATAAGCCATATTGTTTAAGATAGTTTATGTATATTTTTTTATTTAATATATGTATACCTATCCTATATGTTTTTAATTATACTTGATTTTTTTTTATTTTTTTTTGGTCCGTTTATTTTTTCCCTTTACTGTTTCACATAAAATATGTCACTTAAAAAGGTATAAACCATTATTATTGACCGCTTAAAGCAAAAAAAAAAAGTTTCTTTGCCAAATTTTCGCATCCACTGTTGTGATGAATTTTATTTTAGAACACCCTATAAACACTTAGGGGGCCATCATTTTGTTTTTATCAACATTTGCAAAACTAAAGACAATTTTTAAAGTTGTTGAATTGAAGTCTTTTTTCTATAAATTTCGTTTTTTGAGAAAATCTGTTTTCGGCCGATGATTCCGAAACACCCTGTGAAATAATTTTCTTGAAATTCATTGGTGTAACAGCCCTGGGAATTTCCTTCAAATAAAAAAAAAAATTATACCGCTGCCTCAATCCGTTCAAAAGTTATGATTTTTGCAACGAGATAAGTCATTTTGGACAACCGTGCGTCGTCGTGGGTTCGAGTCCTACTCGTACCCATAAAAGTTTTTATTTCATCTTTCACGGGTACTGCGTCTTGCGAAGAATTGACAAAACTTCCAAGAGTATCCAATCTGACATGAAAAAGTGCTTCTCAAATTTGCCGTTCGGAATCGGCGTTAAATTGTAGGTCCCCTCAATTCTTCACACGCACTCAGAGAATTGTTGATGAGAGTAAGCCACTTAGGCCTTGGCCCTTCAAGAGCTGTCACGCCAATCTATTTATTTTATTTTTTGTTTGTGTTAGAGTGAAGTAATATGGATATTATAAGTATTATGGGGAAATTGTTTATACCAGCTAACGTTTGGAATACGTATAAATTTACAGCTCTTCATTTCTATTTTTTCTGTTATCCAAATCATGACGTCGAAATGTAGGAACTGTCTTCCTGGTATAACATCATTTACAATATTATTCATTTATTGTGTCTCAATTAATTTGTTTGAAAATGGTAAGTATACGCCCAGATGAACCGGATTTTCTTTTTTATTAGTAAGACTTAAATTTACAAATTGAATCGAATGCTTCCTTATTTAAATGGACAAGATATTTTGTTTTTGCTTTTTGAGATGCCTCAGTATATTGTACTCATTGCACAAAAGTTACTTAAATACTAGATGTGTGTAACCTTTCAGATTGTTTTGCCTCAAACCACTCATGATACAGACATGAAACTGATGTCGTTCGTCGCAAAATTTCTTGATTGAGGACTGAAAAAGGGTTTGCGAAAACGGTTTAACGGTATTTTAAAAGTAATTACAAAACTAAAAAAAATCAAAAAAATCTGAAAGCAGCATGAAAAATCTGCACAAATTGCAACAAAAGTTCGAAAATCTTATCTTTCAAACTTAGAAAATAAATATATTATTTGTCTTTAATTTGTAATAAACAATTGAAAATGAGTTTAAGCGGATATATTTTCGTGGTTTCAAGGAAAAACAGTCCATATGAGTATAGGAATAGAATATTTATGACTAAATAGTATAATTGACAGCAGTTTGATTTAAACAATTGAACACGAATTTCAAAAGGTTATATTCTATTTTACCTATTTTTCTACTCTGGGAAGTTAGTCGTGTGGACCACATGGATCACACTCATATTTTTATTTGTTTTTCTTTGTCATATTATCAACCAAACATTACTAAAAAGCCTTGGTATCACTCTATTTTTGCCCTTTCTTTTTCTGTTTGTTCTTGTTTATCGACGCCAAAATTACACAGACAATTTTAGGTACGTACGTTTGTTTAAAACTTGATACTAGCGTGGTGAATAAAATGGGTTAAAATTTATCCTGCTGCGGAGCAGGTTAAATGGGTTAAAGTTTTGACGTGTTTTTTTCTTCTCAGGAATGATAGAGAAGTTTGCTTCTGTTTTGCTATTTTGTTCTGTTTGTCTTCGTTTTTAGTTCTTTCTTACCTATAACTAATTAATAATTGCATTGATATTTCAAAAGATTAAAGTAAAATAATACAAATTTATAATATTTTAAAATTTAAAAACGAAATAATTGTTTTTTCTTGTGTTATAAAAACAAGTTTTGCAGTGTTACTACACGGAAAAAACCAACCATTCATTTTGGGAATTTTTGTTTGAAGATTTCTTACTGTTGCTTCAAAATATCAAATAACCACGAAAAAATCGAGAAAAATAAATAGAACAGATTTTGTTTGTTTGTTATTTTAAGTGACTAATCATGAAACTAATTGCTGAAAGCTTGGTTTTGTACACAAATTATTTTACTTAGAAGAATAAAAACATTTTTGTTGACGGAAATTCCTTAAATCATGAGGGAAATTTCTCAGTTCTACGCAGAAATGTTGGTTAAAAAACTTCCTTTTAACGCAATTCACACAGCAAATGGCTAAATTTGATCACATTTTTAACCAAACGTCAAATTTTAACCTATCGTGTATTGAAACTACACAATTATCTCATGCAATACACACATGGCCTAAAACAATTTTAATGGAAGTTATAAAAATAAACAAATATGATTTTATATTCCTCCCAGCGTTACCAAAAGGTGCCCGATCGGGCCATTTGGCCCTGTGTTTTTTTTTTGTTTTGGCCTGTGGCCCGGGGGGCCAACATGAAATGGCCCGCAAATCATGTTTTTTCTTTTTTCTAAAGCAAAATATTTTACAAAACACAACCTTTTTATTCCATCAACAAAATTATAAATGTGTTTCCTCCATAAACAAGTTCCCATATTGAAAATTGCACTGAACTCATTCATTCAGACTGACGTTTGCTTTTCATTTGTTTTGGATTTTGAGACCCACGACTCCTGGTTTAAGGACGATGTCCTCTCTGGTTTTATGCAGCCGGAGTAAAAGGTTTGTAGAGGCAATGATGGCGTGATGAAGATTAATCTGAACTAATCGCAGCACTGCTACTTTTAGCCAGATCAACCTCCACCACTGTCTTATCGGTGTTTTCATCGTCTGAGAAGTAATGAAGTAGGACTTCCTAGAGTAGAGTCTTCAGTTTCCATGTCGGAATTACTGTCGACTGCGAGATCAGTTCTCACGTCGGATGGTTTGTTAGACGCTGAAGAGGTCGATGGTTCCACGTGTGGACCTCCATATTGGTGTTCTTTGAAGCATTTCCTTCCGCTGTTTTATTTATTAAAAGACAAATTATTATTATTTTTTTTAACAAATTTTCTCTAACGTAGTGGACTAGTGGCCCGAAAAACTATCATTCAAAAAGCAAGTGATAGATGGAACCTACTAGAAACCTCCGGTAACACCAGGAAACTCTGGCCTCATTAAGACAAGAAAAAATCCGATAGGATTCTGTTACTTAAAACACCGTCCCTCAGATCCCTCATAAGCGTGATAAGGATAACGGAACAACCTACTTATCTACCACAAAAACAAGATGGGGCTTAGCAAAGACAACATATATAGAGGCTGTGGCAATGAAAAAGAGCACGAGAACACGGCTCACTTCATATGTCACTGTCCAGCACTCTGACGTACTAGATATAAACTTTTTGGCAACTATTTCTTTAATGAACTAGAACAACTATCTGAAATCCCAGGCAATCGACTGCTGAACTTGACAAGTCCACTAAATGGCTCGAACAACCATAGAATTCATAGGTTAAACAACTTTTTTCAGAAGTTGCAATACTTCAGAGTATCACAAGGAACCTACATTGATCTAAGTGTGACGGTAACAAGATCAACCGCCAGCCCATATAATATAACCTCACCTGTGGCCACACATTTCGGAAATGGACCCCAAAATGGCCCTTAAAATTTTTTTCTTCGCGGCAACGCTGATTCCTCCGCTTTTTTGTACATACATACTTACTTTCATTTAAATTTTCTGCAAATTTAAGGCATTTCTGAAACTCAAGACAAAGAAAATAAAATAAAAATCCAACAAAAGTTCGTTTGGAAACTTATTTATTTACTACCAATTTTTTTGTTTAAAAAGTGATCTACTTGTGGATATACAATTTAGGCACATTTTGTGTTTTATGTTATGACAGAAATGAATAGTTTTAAATTAAAAAGATTCATAAGAGTAAATATTTTCACAAGCCTTGGTTAATAGTATCTTAAGAAAAATATATAATGGTTTTTAAAAAATACGATTGTTATTAAATGTTAACATAATTCTTGCAAGGCGTTCAATTTATTCTTCAGTAGCATCACTTTAAGGGTTTGACAACTCTGAACAAAATGACAGATGACAATAATTTGTTTTTACTACATGAAAGAAAGAGAAAATATAAGCTATAACAATCTGAAATCAATTTTACTGTTCTTGATTAGTTTCGTATTTCTGCAAACAAAATAACATATAAGTATGTATATGTAAGTACTTTATCTTATTAACTAATTGACATATTTTGTAATAATAACAAGGAATGTTTGTATTTTTTTTACATTTTTAATGTGAGTGCACCTTCGTATTTTAATTTGACTGCCTCATGAACATAATTTTTCGAGAAACTTAATAATACATCAATATGAATGAAAACTTTTCTATTTATCAACTTGTGTGTCGTCTCCCTTTTCTCGAGGTTAAGACAATAGAAAAAGACAATGACAGAGCAACAATACGATTCGCCAATTCTTAGTTCACATTTTATCTTTTTTTTCAGGGTATTCAGTGTTGGTGTTCATATTATTTAACGCAGCAACTTTCACATCGTTTTGATGTTTTTATGTTTCAGTTTTTCTTGACATACCATAATATGTCATACTCTTGATCACGAGAGTAAGGGATGTCGCCTATAATTCTTCATACATGTTTCTTCACACAGATTCATAATTGGTTTTCTAAAGAATTATCGAGTCAAATGAATCCAAATCAGACTAACGGCTAATTTACATGTGCTAATTTCTTCGAAACAGTGCACATTTTAAACTTATATATAGTTAAGTACAGATTACATTACAATCCAGACCATGGATATTCAAGCATCGCCCACACATCGTTCTTTATACGATGCTGTTGTTTATTCATTATAATGAAATGAAATGAAAAAAAAAAGCTTGAATCTCCATTGTCAATATACTGAGTTGATAATTCACTTGCGAATTCAATGCAAGATATCAATATCCCAGATAAAGAGATCATTAGATCAGCGAACGATATTGCTATCTTGCTTAATGCCACACACGATGCACTTCCTTATGAAGTGCATCTTATTCCAAACGTCATTTAGTTCAGTTAGTATTAATTTTGTACTCCAAGCAGGCGGTTGCCTCTTGTCCATTTTTAAAAAGTGAATTAATAAAATTAATTCTTAACTGGCGCCCGAGCAGGGACCTGCATTTTAAAATTAGTGTAAAAGGAAGAATCCGAGCCATTAGTAGCTCGGCATGTAACCATTAATCGGGAACGTTAAAAGTAAACGGGAACAACTCGGCTTTTCTCTGTTTTCTGGTCAAGTCGTGCAAGTTGACACTTGACCTTAAGTGACCAAGTGGCAAAAAAAAAAGAAAAAAAGACAGTTAGACCAAAAACTCAACAGGTACGCACGCAAAGAAAAATCAGTTAGACCAAAAACTCGGCGATTAAATAAATAATCCAAAATGAAGAAAACTTTAGTGTAAGTGAGTTTAAAATATTTAAAAAATTTAACAATTAAATCAACATCAATACAAAACCGGAATAAACATTATTCCAAACAAATAAGGAACATTATTAAGACTATCAAAAAAAACTGTGCAATTAAACCAACGCTAAAATAAAAAGTTAATCAATCAATAACGAACACTCAAAATAAAGGAGAAAAACGTTCTGGAAAACATAACGACCACTTAAAAAAAAAAGGAGGAACACTGGAAGTGGTGAACTTTTTCCATTTTGCTATTTTATATATTATTACATTTTTTTATTTTTTTATCCTGTTTGCTACTTGTATCATTTTATATTTTTACTACTATTTTATATCATATCCATAATTTGTTAATCCTTAAGTTTAAAAGTATTACGAGTTTTCCCAACGAGTTCTTCCTGAATAATAAATTAAAATTAACTTCAAAAATGACTCAAATAAAAGAAATTATTGATCATTTACAAGCTTAGACAGTGAACTTGATTGGGTCGGTAAATGCTTCATTAAAAGCAACTAATGAGTTACAGAAGGAATTTTTACTGTTTAGAGGAGAGTCAAAAATATATTCGATTGTCAACGAGCCAGAAGTTTTGGCAAGGCCAACTACTGAAGCGGATCTACTCTCGCAGAGTAAAATCCCTGACCCATTTGATGGAAATCAGAACCTTCAATGGTGACCCGACAAAATATGCGTCATGGGTCAAATCGGTGGAGAATGTATTAGAGAATTACAAGATCATAAGAACTAAACCTTTGTTTCGAGCTTTAATTAGGTCTAAACGACAAAAAATCATAGAAGAATATGATACGGCTTTGGTAGCATATAATATAACTGATGAAGATTGGGTATCAATTAAGAGATGTTTATCTTTACACTACGCTGACAAACGTGACATTCGGACCTTAGAATATCAACTCTATTCCCTTTATCAAGGCGGTACCCCATAATTCCCTTATACCACCAAGCAGCCATGATAATAAAACAAATACACGACCAACAAAGTATATTCCACATCTAACTAGTAATCAGAGAAACATGATGTGTTCTCAAATTAACAAACAAGCTCAGCACATAAGCCAGCCTTACCTCCCCGACAACCTAAACCTGAACTGATGGATGTAGATCGTAGCATCCAAACAAGACAGGTGGACTACATGAATCGTCCACAACAATCCTCAAAGCCGAACCAACATGTCCATTTTTCAAAAGTGAATTAATAAAATTAATTCTTAACTATATATATAAGCATATTAATAAGCAATGTATATATACATAAAATTGAATTTGGCTTTGCAATGATTCAATTTAAGGGTAGCAATGTCAGGTATAACATGACCGCAGTATTTGGTATTCATTCACCATTCACCAAAAAAAACAAAACGCTCTGATGAACACACACCCTTACCTGTTCGATCTCTTCTGAACTCACTCCAACCGCACTTAACGAAAATAAATAATGTCAAAATTAGTTATTTCATAAAAAAAAACCACATCTAACTTCACTTTAGATCAGAGTCATTCCTTTTCTTGCGTCCGAATAGATACAATCGGTTTTCGATATTTTAATTGGATTTTTGTTTGCTGAAGCAAATTACTCCCAACCTAAATATTAATTTTTGGTAAATTTAGATTTATTTTAATAAAGAATTTCTCGAAAGAGAATTTAACAAATAATTCGGTGTACTTCATTGTTTATTAAAGGACTACGCTGCCCCGACGTGAAAATAGCCGATACGGGCTGTAAGTATCATTACTTAGGACCTGGTAATGATTTGACTGATCACGCGACGATAGTACACAGTACAGACTTCATAGCATATATCTATAAGTTATCACGAGAATCTAAACGACGGCGACGACACGTCAACAGTATGTGCTGACACGGCTGCTTCTATCAACGAAGTAGTTCCCACAGGTGCCAGCCATAGATGACAACAATGCAATCCAATGCTATCCCGAGCCTCTAGTGTTGCACTAGACGACGACAACGCCGACACTTTTTGCTTACACAATTCAATCACTTGCACGAGCGGCAAAATACACGAAATTCGGTTGCTTGCTTGGGGTAGATGGAATTATTTCTAAGTTAGTTCTTAGTAACCATTACTCAATACAGACAAACATTATTTGTGTAACTACATTATTCAATAATAAAATAAGAAATACATAAATACTTGTAACTTATACACGACCTAAAGTATGCGGTCGTACAAAAGCCAGAGGATATAAGGGCTGCGGATCGTGAAGCCATCAGTAGTTTTGTGACGGACTTCAAGGTTACTCGTTGGTGTAGCTAATTTAGCGGAAATAATCGGCTTAAGTATAGAATATGGCATTGAAAGTGTGTTCAAAGTACAATATCCTCGATGTCTTGATGAAAAAGGAATACATACGTTGTTGAGATGAGTATTTGAATCAAGAAAAATTGCAGTACCTCGAAAGTGCATGACAGAGAAATAAAACAAAATATCCTAGAATAACTGATTATAAATTGAGTAACGGCGGAAAATTATTGAGAAAACATAATAAAGACGGACATTTTCGGCTGCAATAATAGTTAAAGGATAGCAGTGTTAGGTTTCACTTGGCCAGGTTATCACTATTTGGGACCTGGCAACGATTTAAGTAAACTCTAAACAATTGTAAATAGTACGGACCTTATAGTTTATATACACGATCTAGAGTATGCAGTAGCACAAAAGCCAGAGGATATAAGGGCTGCGGATCGTGAAGCCATCAGTAGTTTTGTGACTGATTTCAAGGCGACTCGTCGTGTTGAAGACTTAGCTGGTATAATCGGTTTGGGTATTAAATATGGAATTGAAAGTGTACCTAAAGTACAGTACCCGCGTAATCTCGGTGCAACACAAGTGATGAGCAATGAAAAAATACCTTGTTTTGGCGAATATTTTGAAAACTACAAAGCCGCACATTTTAATGCTGAATATTTAGCAAAAAAAGATGATTTAAAAGGGTTGCCATTTGAAAAAAGTGCTGCATATAAAGCGTTAACTAAACCCTATAATATTGGCGGTCCATTCTGGCAGCAATTACGTAAAAGATATCCAGATCAATATAAAATCAATTTAGATAGTAGAACATCGACAAAACGCGGTCGTGGCGAAGATAAAGAAGTACATCGAAATAAAATAATTAGATGTGATGAGGGATCTCCTATTAGAGTAGAGTACTCAGACTCACCAGGGGATAACAGTCGTGATAGGGATTTTAGTGACACTAATTTTACGAAACACATAATATGGAACAAGAACCAAATAATCGCCTACAGCCGATGGATGTTACAGAGAGTGGGACTTCTGGGGGCCCGAATGCAGGACTTCGAGATGGAGCCAGTGGTGGAGGCGCTTCGTCTTCTGGATCCGCATCGACCAGTGTACAATTAAATCTAACGTGGATTAATCCTAGTCAACCTTAAAAATGGGTAACAATTGGATTCAGTAAATCAAGAATATTATATTCATATGGATATGCTGTCACTAATTTAGATGGAGAAACTGAAGATAGAATTACAAATCCATTGGCTTTGCATCGCTATACCTGCATTATGTACTTGATAATGTGGATACTTTTTGTCGTCTAGATTCTTTGATTTATTCTATTGGTGAACCCAATATTCTTTTATTGGCATTGGAACTCACATCGAGTTCGATACAATGATCATAAACAAAAATACGGCATAGACCCAGAGAGTGGTAAATCAACAAAACCTGGTCAAGACGAAGGACAAAATCATATAACTATTATTTATTCAATTCGTTAAATACTAACGTGAGACATGCTTATAAAACAAATAAGTACTTAAATGCTAACTTAAATCTAAATTTAATTTAAACTGTTATAAAACAATGTTTTAAATTTAAGACTTTTTAAATTATCATTTGGTGAGTCAATAAGAAAATGAAATTTATTATATACTTAAGTCAATTAGTTGATTTAGTTCGATCTGCTAAAAATTTGGTTAATGGGTCTTTGTAGTCGAATGCTTGACCGACTGAAACTGAAGTTAATATGAAGAAGAACCGATGGCGATGATATAGCTCCATTTATTATTTTCACGATAAAACAAAATTGAAGATATTTTCTATGGTTTGACAAAGAAGGCAGGTTAATGAAAGAAAGTCTTTGAGAATACGGGGGCAGAGTAGTTCCACGAAACCAAGGAAGAGAACGGAGACAAAAACGCAAGAATCTTCTCTGAATCGATTCAATTCTTACTATATGTACAGAATAGAATAATAAGGCGCCCACACTACACAAGCGTATTCGAGAGTTGGTCTCACGTAAGAAACAAAAAGTAATTTTAAAACATATGGGTCACGGAAATCATTAAATACACAATCTACTTTCTTACGCTTTTCAAAAACATCTAAGCAAAAGGAAGTAAAGTAAAACAGATTAGTAACAGTAGACTTTTTCTTGACAAAACCATGCTGGTTATCACAGATAATAGAACTACAATGAAAGGAAAGGACACTACATACGATAGACTCAAACAGTTTAGGTATCACAGATAGTTTAGCAATAGGTCGGTAGTTCATAATTTCATTTCTAGGACCTTTCTTGTGCACTGGGGTAGTAAATGAGCTTTTCCAGATAGATGGAAAAGTTGAATTTCTCAAAGACATGTTGAAGAGAACACATAACGGGTATGACAAATAATGAACACATTTTTTTAAGATAGAAGATGGTACACCATCATGGCCAGGACTAAAGCTTTCGTCTAATTTCAATATGTAATATGAAACGGTATGTTCACTTATATTAAAATTGATGTCATTTAAATGTGGATAGTTCAATGCAAAAGAAGAAGAATCAGAAAAGTGTTCAGTACTAGGTTCATCAAACGCTTCTTTAAAATGGCTTGCAAACAAGTTTGCAATAACTTTAGGTTCATGGCTAGATGACGATAAATTAGACATAGAGTTGACAAAATTCCAGAAATTATCTGGATTAAATTTAAGATTACGTTCAATTTTATCAATGTATTCTTCATATAACGAGCCAGAGATGAAAGCAATGCAATGACACAGCAATCAAGCACAGATTAATCGTCCAGGTAAAATCAGGCTTCGGCATGAAATGACAATCAAGAATGTTTGGACTCTGGATACAATGTAGTCTCACACCGCCTCTTAGGCAGAACATATACCAAAAATCACTCACCGAGAAAAGCAAAGCAAAACACAAAACAGGAGCGAGGTTAAAGAATGCAAAGAGCGGCAAGTGCATTAACTTATACAGGCGCGGCCAAGCAAAAACATATGAAAGTGGACGGTGCAAGCACAATAAAGCTATTAATCACCTGTCCAAATACAAGACAATACGTAACAAATCAATCAAACTGATTATTACACCGACAAGTTCAAAATTATACAAAGTTAAGAATTTATTTTTGATAAAACTATAGAAAAGATTCAAAAAAAACACAGAGCTATCAGAAGTGACGTAAACACAGCAAACGCATCTTACATCCTAATAAAATAATTAGATATAATGAGAGAGACGAAAGAGAACCTTCTGCTAGTAACGCCGGCCGTTAGTAGATAACAGTCGTTCTCGTGATTTTAGTGACGATTATTTGCCTGAAGCATATGAGATATGATATGGCAAAAGAACTAAATAATGGCGCGGAGCCGATGGGACCGAATGCAGGCTTACGAGATGGAGCCAGTGGTGGAGGTGCTTCATCTTCTGGGTCATCATCGACCAGTGTATCAGGAAATCTAACTCATATACTTCCAAGTAAACCTTCAAAATTGTTCGAGTTAAGCATTTTGATTTCGTCCTAAACAACCTATGACACTTTATCAACTCCGATGGCATTGATACCAGTTGACTTTCTACCATTCTATCTGAGTAATTCGGAATATGAATCATTTCCTTTGGGATCAAAGATTTTAAGTGAAAAATTGCAGTGTAACGCCGCCTTAGGAAAGAGAACTGCATTTGATAATAGTACACAGTAAGTGGATCTGCAACTTCGGAATATGTTACCATAGGATTGATAGTTAAAGGTGCAAATATTGAATTTTATGGTTCGAATAGATAGAACGTACAAAAGTGCTGGTACAGATCCAATGTTACCGACTTCATTGCATACAATATCGGCTACAGAAATGGCCAAAAATTACCATACTAGATTAAGTAATTACTCAGTTTCTAATCAATCAAGTTATTGGTAAACCAATTGCACAATATAATTATGTTCCGAAGAATGCAACAATCAAAAAGATCAAAGAACATTTTATGCCCTGGAATAAAAGATCGAATAAAGTGGAAACTAGTATGCATAGACCGCGTTCTTTGATTTTAAGTTATTACACAGATTCAAAGACTAAAAAGCCAACAATTTGTGAATTGGGATTAAAATATCAATTACTATCAACTCAAATTGATAATTTATATGAAAGACGCATGAAATAACAGATTTCAAAAATAAGAAACTTCTCGAACCAAACTCAGGATAATGGTAAAAAAGATACCAGCGTTCGTTCATGCAAACCTCTATACCGCGCATTACATGGCGACCGTGACGTGATTTTTTTGTTTGTTTGTTTGTTTTATTTTGTAAGCTTACACATTAAGAAAACATTTCTTATAAAACAGCATAAGACTGGTATTTGAAAATTTAACAATTTGAACAAAATTAGAAGTAAAAATTTAACAAATTAAAAATAAAAATAGGAACGTAAAAGTATATCTGATAGTAGAAGTAGAGGATATAGACGGAAGGAAGAAAAAAGATAGAAAAGAGAAAATTTTCTTTAAATTTATAACACTATAGACTATAGCCGACTACGTCGACGACGTCGACGACGACAGCCGGCCCGCACAGAAATTTCACCAATTATGCAGTATGCTCTGAGGCGCAGTTGCGCCTGAGCTGCAATTGAAATTTCTGTGCGGGCCGGCTGTCATGCGTCGTCGACGTCTCGTCGGCTATAGTGTTATAAATTTTACATGTGCTAATTTCATCGCGCACATGTAAAATTTATATATATCCGGTTGATAATAACATAGTCATTGCGGAAAACAAATTTACATCTTGTATAATCATGGCTTACAGGTTTGTTATTAACAAGATTATTGTAAGAAAATGGGTACAAATAGAGTGCATTTTGTTGGAAATTTTTAAATGTTATTTGAGTCCAGTAGTGACAATAGTGCAAGTGAACAAAGTTTAAATTAAAGTTTAAGAAATGAAACCGCAACAACAAGTAACCACCAACGAAGGGGTAGTATCGACAAAGGAGGTAAATATGGAGGAAGAGCAGGAGGAGGAGTCAGAGGTAGAAGAGGTGCTTGTCCAATCGGAGGACGAAGAGTTTCCGAATGCTCAAACGATGACTTCGGAGGTGGAACTTTCGGCTTCGGAGAAAAACAGCGAAGACGAGCAGGAAGTAGTAGCGGAGAAACCAGCATCAGTGAAGAAGACTGGCTCGACCCGAGTGAAGCGGAAGCAATCTGCTTCTACGTCGGTGTCGCACCCCCCAAAAAAGGAAAAAAAAACTACGACAAGGACGAAACTATTTTCTTCGACGGCAACGTCGTCGTCGAGGAAACAGACAGACAGACAGAACCAATTGAAGAACGTAGACGAGATTTTGGAATTTTCCAAGAGGGGTCCGAACAAAGCGGGTATGTTCACGGCCCTGAAAATTATACTGATACTGTGGACAGACGATTTCCTTGTGACGGCCCGACTTCCTTGAAGAAACTGTTGATGAAATCGCTGGAGCAGAGGAAGTTCGACCTGAAGAGGATTATTTATACAATTCAGCAAACGGTGATGAGTACCATAGAAGACCTCCAAGCGCACGAAGTAAATTGGAGGCATTGTTCACTAAAGGTAAATAATTCTTTTTTTGGTGGTATTTTAAATATATTTACAATATCCAAAAATTTTATTATTTACAGGATTTCTGCAGAGGCCTGCAAAGAAGCGGATACTCCATGATATATACGGACGAAAATCTGACGACGGACCAATCAGACTGGATATTGAAAAACTACACGTTCATTTCTCCGGGAGTTATCTCGGAATCAGCTGGCACGAGGACCACTGTTCGATCAACAACCGTTGTCGAATTCGAGTCAATCAGCACATTCCTCTAACCAGAATAATACGACACATTTTACTGCCATCCCATTGACCTCACACCAACCACTCGCTGCTTCTCTGATATTATGCTGATATCAGATAGAGAGATACACAGCGCACACGATCGTAGCCAATATAGCGGGTGCTATATGATCAATGGTGTGCGATTCATAGTGGTCAATAACATTCTTGATACTCATGTGTCGTCTACAATGTGCCATGAGATATCTACGGTCGCCATTGCTGCCCTATATTTATCTTGGATAAATAAACAGTCGTGGTGAGGTTCAAGTGTACTCCTTGGAAACACTTGAAAGGAACAGTATACTATGCAGCTAACACTCCCACGACTCTTGGCGTCGGCACTTTGTTGATGGTGTGTCGTTGGATATCAAAGGCATGGGCCGGGTACCAACTGTTGGATTCAATGCATCTGTGGGAACTATGGTGATGCTGACTCAGCAGCTATGGAGCGTGGTTGGATGGCTACTTGGTGGCTTCGAAGCGATGGCTTAGGCAGTTGGATTTGGATCTCCTAATAGTGCAGGCTATTTTGTGTAATTCTCTGTTTATTTTCAATAAAGAATTTTGTGTTGTGTGACCACGACTTGGTTTAACCCTTTGTTTAAATTGTTTGAACTTGTGAATAATTTGCTTTTGTCCCTGATAAAAGAACACGGAAGACTTAATTCAAGAACAACCACCTTCATGTCGTCCACGACTGCAGCTACAGTAACAGCAGCTGCCGATGCGCTTTCCGACGATTCATCGAAGAGGTTACAAGTAGACGATACTCTAGGAGGATTGTACGAGTACGAAATCCAGCACTGGGCAAATACAACAATATATTTGCAAAAGGACGAGCGACAATTGCTGTATCTGGAGCACTGCCGGGCGAGTGTGGGTACCGAGTCATCAAAATGGATATATACAACTACTCGAAGGTTGCACACCTCAGCAAACAACAATGGTGGAAGGAAGCGGACTACAGAACAACCTTCATGACGACTTCGGGTGTGGATCTAGTCGATCAGCAAGTCAGCAAACTATTGCAAGCGGTAGCAGCACAAATAAAGAAGATTCCGGGCATCCGCAAGGAGGAAAAGGCGATCAAATCATACGGTACATATTATCAAGGCCAACATCACCAGTGACGCACGTATTCTCGACATCTGCCTGGCTTAATTCTAAGTATAGATTTTACGATATAAATAGCGTCCTTATAAAAAATTGTATTAGGATAATTAATAATAAATACAATGAAATGTCTCTGACAGATTTTCATCTCTTCTACAAACAAATTCAACCTAATTTTCTAATTTTCAATGCACCTTTGGGTAATATCAGCGAGTATTATTATACGGTAAATGAGTCTATAAAACATTTAAATAATTTACTTCAATTTCAGTTTTCCAATAATAACAAAATAACAACTACTCCAAAGTTGCCAATGTGAGCAAGCCGCAATGGTGGAAGGAAGCAGACTACCGGACCACCTTTATGACGACTTCGGGTGTGGATCCAGTCGATCAACAGGTGAACAAACTTCTACAAGCGGTGGCACAGCAAATAAAAAGGATACAAAAAGAGGAATTAGGGATTTATATAACGTTTTAGATAAGAGAGTACCGAAGAAGAACGCTCTGTTCATATTATCACCACCAAATGCTGGCAAAAATTTCTTTTTTGATACATTTATACATTTTTTTATTAATTTCGGACAGATGGGCAATTTCAATCGATATTGTAAGTTTCCTCTAATGGAGTGCTGTGACCGGCCGGCGTGTAATCCTCTGGAATGAACCGTTAATGGAGCCACAAGCCGAGGAAACACTAAAGATGATACTTGTTGGCGATATTGTCAACGCTAAAATAAAATACATGCCTGACGCTGTTATTACACGTACACCAGTCGTCATATTATCAAATAACGATGTATTTCCCAACGACGATGCATTCCGGTCACGAATGTACCTACACCTATCATTGGAAAAGTTGTCCAGCATTAAGAAAACTAAATAAAAAAATAAGCCCATTAGCTTGCTACCCATTGTTGCTTCGTGTGCAACAAAAAACAAGAATCAAGTTTCAAGAATGCTTGGTTTGGGAACAAATGGAAGATAGAAAACAAACCTAAGGGAGAGGTGAGCCTATAGGGACGTACATTAGCAATAAACACATAAAAGTATATATATATGTGGTATCAAAAAAGTAAAATGAATCATACACCTCGGAGAAACGATGCCAGAGCATGACCTCAGCCACCACCCAGGTACCGAAAACAGAAGCCCTAGAATTCAAAGAATTCAAGGGCAGGCGCCAATTCAAGAAAGCTACCGTGAAGGATTCTTCATTCTCTCAAAACATTACCGAGCAGCATACGAGCACTTGCAGGCAGTCCACGACTGCAATTTTTACAATAGCCAATGCAGATGCACTATCCTGCACATACTACCTATTAAATGTAGAGGATCTCGAAGTAATGTGGTACAAATGCATTCACAGCCAAATACATAAGCCACGAAGTAATGTCTTCGTGGCAGTCGGAGCCCAGAGGTGGTGATCTTTCTTTTCATATGCGGATATACAGCCAGAAGGACTTAACCCCCATAGTTTGCTCCAACCAACATTATACTACCAATGCGAAGAGGGAGCTGAAGCCAAATATTTCGTCGATGGTAACGTCGTCGAGGAAACAGAAATTCAAGAAAAATCACTCAAATGAAAAACATCGAAGACATTATCGAGTTTTCGAAAAGGGGTCCGAACAAATCGGGTATGTTCACGGCCCTGAAATTGATAATGATATTATGGACAGACGATTTTCTACTCTACTAACAGCACCGACTTCTTTCAAGCAACTTGTGACGAAATGCCTGGAACAACGGAAATTCGATTTGAAGAGGATCATCTATGGAATTCAGCAAGCGGTTACCAGTTCAGTTCCATCGAAGACCTCCAAGCGCACGAAATAAACTGGAAAAACTGTTCACTAAAGGTAAATAATTCTTGTTTTATGGTATTTTAAATTAATTGTTTAATATCAGGATTTTTGTAAAAGCCTGCAAAGAAGAGGGTTCTACACGATATATACGGAGGAAGACCTGACGGTGGACCACTGCGACTGGATACTGTCAAACTACACGTTTTCTTCTCCGGATCATTCCTTGGAATTAGCTGGCACGAAGACCACTTGCATGTCGTCCATTAGCAGAATCGATAGTGAAAAAGACTGGCTGGTTCCCGGTGAAGCGGAAGCAATCTGCTTCTTCGACCATCTGCCTCCACCAGAAAAGAGGCAGAAAGGGTGCACAGTGTTCGACGAGACTATTTTCTACGACGATGATGTCGCCGAATAAAATGACGACAAAATACCAGAACCTTAAATCTATCGAAGGCATAGTAGAGTTTTTGAAAAGGGGACCGAACAAATCGGGTATATTGACGAATCAGAGTTATAATGATTCATTGTACTCGTTGAAACAGCTAGTGAAGAATTTGTTAGAGCAACGGAAATATGATTTGAAGTAGATTATCTATAGAATGCAGCAAGCGGTTACGAGTACCATAGAAGACTTGCAAGTTGCAACCGCAAGACATCAATTCGAAAAACTGTTCAATCAAGGTAAATAACTTTTATTTTATGGTATTATTGATTAATTTTTATTAATATCAAATTTTGTTATTATTTACAGGATTTCTGCAGAAGCCTTTAAGTGAAGACCCTGCAAGCTGCAACTTGCATACAAAACAAACATCAAAGGATCTTGCCACGCATAAAAACATCAAAGAACCTTGCCGCCGATAATCCTCAAATAAGACGGCCTGAGCTGCTGGCTAATCCGCAGCTTGAGGGGATTAACACAAAAACATTGTAAACATCAAAAGACATGTGCTAATTTCTTCGAAACTGCGCACATGTAAAATTTATAGACAATTTATCATAACAAATTAGTCATTGCAATTAGATAAATTTGCATCTAGAAGGTGTCATGGCTTACAACATTCTTCAATTAATTAATCAGATATTGTAAGAAAATTCTGTATTCTGTGCATTTCCTTTGAAGTTTTCAAATGTTAACTGAACCAAGTACAGACAGTGCAAGTATCTTTTCAAGTGATAGTATAAAAAGTTTTTGTGAAAATCAGAATGAAGCCACAAGTATCAACCGATTTGGAAGTAAATATGGTAAATATGGAGGAGTAAAACGATCGATACGAGTCCGAAGTGGAGGAGATAATTATGCAGTCAGAAGACGAGGAGGAAGTTCCGAACGGTCAGACGATGGCTTCGGAGCTAGAAATGTCAGCCGTAGAAGACAACAACAGCGAAGACGATCAAGTAGCACCAACAGAAGCAGTAGTAGTGAAGAAGACTGGCTCGACCCGGGTGAAGCGGAAGCAATCTGCTTCTACGACAAAGTCCCCCCAAAAAAGAAACAAAAGATGTGTGACATTGAAGACGAAAATTCCTTCGACGGCAAGTTCGTCGTCGAGGAAACTGACAATGACGAAACAAAAATCAATAGACGAAATAATCGAATTTTCGAAGACGGGTCCGAACAAATCGGGTATGTTCACGGCCCTGAAATTGATATTGATTTTATGGACGGACGACTTTTTAATGACGGCACAATACTCACTGAAACAATTAATGACGAAAGCATTGCAACAGAGGGACTTCGAACTGAAGAGGACCATTTATGGAATTCTGCAAGCGGTTTCCAATTCCATCGAAGACTTCAACAGCACGGGATAAATTACAAGAATTGTTCGATAAAGGCAAATAACTCTATTTTAATAGTATTTTAAATAACATTTTTAAAACAGAAAATTTTATTATTTACAGGATTTTTGCAGAAGCCTACAAAGAGGCGGATACTCCACGATATTTACGGAGGAAGACCTGACAGCGGACACATGCGACTGGATTTTAACAAATTACATGCTGCCTTCACTGGAAGTTACCTCGGAGTTAGCTGGCACGTCGACCACATGCATGTCGTCCACGACTGCAGCTATAGCAACAGCAGCTGCAGATGTTCCTTCAGAAGATTCATCGAGGAAGTTACCACAAGACGATTCTCTCGCAGGATTATTTCCTCCTACGACTACGAAATCCAACACTGGATTAATACAACAATATATCTGCAAAAAGATGAACGACAATTGTTGTATCTGGAGCACTCCGGGCGAATATGGATACCGGGTAATAAAAATGGACATATACAACTACTCAAAAGTTGCGAATCTGAACAAGCAACAATGGTGGAAGGAGGCCGATTAAAGAACAACCTTTACGACGAGTTCGGGTGTGGATCCAATAGATCAACAGGTGACAAAACGTCTACAAATGGCTGCTGCTCAGATCAAGAAGATACCCGGAATACGAAAAGAGGAAAAGGTGATACGATCGTTCAGTTCCCATTATCAAGGCCAACATCACCAGTAAGTCATATATTCTCAACTTCATCTTGGCTTAATTCTAAATATAGGTTCTTGATTGTAATAGTACATTAATGAAAAATTGTATTAGAATAGTTAGCAATAAGTATAATGAAATGTCATTCCATTTATATTATAAAACCATACAACCTAATTTTTTGATTTTTAACGCTCCTCTAGGTAACACAAACGAGTATTATTATACGGTAAATGATTCTATAAAACATTTAAATAATTTGCTTCAATTTCAGTTTCAAAATAATTTCCATAAAATTAAAAAAAATTTAACTAATTTTTATAATCTTTTAGATAAACGAGTTCCAAAAAAGAACGCCATATTTGTATTATCACCACCAAATGCTGGTAAAAACTTTTTTTTCGATACATTTATTCACTATGTATTTTATTAATTTTGGACAGATAGGCAACTTTAATCGATATTGTAATTTTCCTTTGATGGAGTGCTGTGACCGGAGAATCATCCTTTGGAATGAACCAATGATGGAACCGCAAGCAGAAGAAACATTGAAAATGATACTTGGCGGCGATACAGTAAACGCAAAAGTAAAATACATGCCTGATGCTGCAATAACTCGAACACCAGTAATCATCTTATCCAACAACGATATTTTTCCAAACGATGAAGCTTTCCGGTCACGCACTGTCAAGGTCGTCAGCCGGTTGTTGCATTTTCTGTTGTGGTTTTGTATTGGTTTTTTGTTTGGATTTTGTAAGCAACGTTGGCGTTGGCGCGATCAACTTCTCGTTGTTTGGTTTTTTTGCTTGGACTTCATGATCGTCGATATCTGCTAAGCCAAAGTAGCATGAGCCATCTGTATAGTTAGATTCATGTACTGAATAAAATTGTATTTCTTTTGGCCAACTAACTGGTTCTTTAAGCGAGAACGCAGATCTAATATTGAATGCTATTTTGATTGAACATTCAACCTTCCAATAACAACAAGAATTCAAAAAGCTAACATTTGCATTAGCTGGATTTAATTGAGGTGTGGCAACTAAACCCACATGCAATTGCGGTTGTGCTTCAAAGTTAGGTGTACCACTTAATAAATTAAATGTATTATAATTTTCGATATTGATATTTATTATCAAGTTGATTTGATAAGCCTTGAAATCTATTTTCACCAGCAAATCCTAATTTACCAACAATTGTTTCTTTCTTATCAGTTTCAAAATAATTAAATACCAAAGAACGAGGTCTATGCATACTAGTTTCGACTTGATTCGTTTTTTTATTATAAGGTATGAAATGTTGTTTGTCTTTTCTGATTGTAGCTTCTTTTGGTGTTTAGCTATAGGTTTACCAATAGCCTGGTTAATCAAGAACTGAGTAACTACTTCATCTTGTCTAGCAACACCTCTATCGTGTGGCATATAATTTTTATATTGATTTGGATCCGGATTTTTTGATTTATTCCATTCGTGAACCCAATATTCATTTATTGCCATTGGAATACACATTGCATTCGATGCAACATGTGAATAATAGTTTTTTGCCATATCAGAAGGTGATATTGTATTTAAAGATATAGGTAACATTGGGTTTGTAGCAGCACTTTTATATTTTTTATTACAACCATAAAATGCAGTATTTGCACCTGTGAAGGAGTTACAAGCATTCAACGGCAACCCCACCCAGTATGTATCATGGATACATGCTGTGGAAGGTATAATCCTATGAAAAAGTAAGATCTAAATCTCTCTATCGGGCCATACTTCAACACATTCGGGGTACAATAAGAGGCTCTGCTGACGCTGCTTTAGTTAGTTACAATATTTTTGACAGTGACTGGTTTGAGATGAAGTCTTGCTTATCGTTACATTACGCCGATCAGCAAGATTTGAGGACCCTTGAGCACGAGTTGAATCAGCTCCATCAGAAGGGCAGTAAGCACAGAAACATATAGTGAAGAGACGATAAGGGCTCTAGTAGAGACTTATCGCAGTAGGGTATTGGAAGTGTTTGTGCGTGGTCTTAATGGTGATATTTCACGAATGCTAATGATTCAACGACCTATAGAAATCTTCCCGAAGCATATTCAACCTGCTTAGAGATGCAAAATCTCAGTTACCGGAATAATTCCCTCCATTTTCATTCTTTTTCAAATACGATAACGGCTTCGACAAATCAAATTTTCAGAAGCCAAGAACCTAAACCCAATTTTCCTCTTAGAAAATCATTTCAAGTAGAACAGAACCAATGCCATATCAAAAGGAAACTTTAGACGAGCTCTTCGAAGCATTGAATTGTCCCTATAATCCTGAAAAACCAACAATTGAGGCACCCGTATACGTGCCCACACCAAAATCCGATGGACCTAAGCCTCTAACTGTCGAGGAGTATCTGAAAAGGAAAAAACCGATACAACAAAAGCAAGTAAGATCACAAAAAATTAAAAGGAAACGTGCTGGAAGAAAGGTTAAACTAAGGCAAGAGATCGGCAACCTATACAGATAAGCAAGTCTTTCAGTTGAAAAGTAGAAAAGAACACTTTGGCTCTTCAGCCTTGTTTTTACTTCAAACTTGGAACAGATGCTTCCTAGCCATCATCCATATTCGGCTTGGGGAAGCCATCCAATATCCCCCATAGCTTAGTAGGTGAGGTAGACCCACAATACATAGGCCCTCTTTACAAGTCTTGCTTATCGTAACACTACGCCTATAAGCAAGATTTGAGGACCCTTGAGCACGAGTTGAATCAGCTCCATCAGTAAGCACAGAAACATATAGTGAAGAGACGATAAGGGCTCTAGTAGAGACTTATCGCAGTAGGGTATTGGATGTGTTTGTGCGTGGTCTTAATGGTGATATTTCACGAATGCTAATGATTCAACGACCTATAGAAATCTTCCCGAAGCATATTCAACCTGCTTAGAGATGCAAAATCTCAGTTACCGGAATAATTCCCTCCATTTTCATTCTTTTTCAAATACGATCACGGCTTCGACAAATCAAATTTTCAGAAGCCAAGAACCTAAACCCAATTTTCCTCCAAGAAAATCATTTCAAGTAGAACAGAAAAACCGAATGAACTAGAGGTCTCGGCACGTATGGGGGTTCGTATTCCATCCAGCATGGACAGAGGATACTTCGCTACCATACAATGGGTATGGGTAGCGATCATCATCACACAACGAGCTCATGCAATGGGTATGTGCAGCGATTGTCATCCAACAACAACGACGGTGACGACTCAGATATCTATGCCACTGGATGTCTGAGTTGTATGGGGTGGAATACGAGCGATCGCTTTGGTCAGCAGCTCGTGGGTAGTGGGCTGCCATAAATACAATTATGCAGTATGCTCTTAGGCGCAGTCTGCGCCTGAGCTGCAATTGAAATTTCTGTGCGAGCCGACTGTCGTCGTCGTCGTCGTCGGCTATAGTGTTATAAATTTTACATGTGCTAATTTCATCGCGCACATGTAAAATTTATCTAACCGATTAATCACCACTTAGTCATTGCGGAAAACAAATTTGCAAATTTGCATCTTGCATAATCATGGCTTACAGGTTTGTATTAACAAGGAAATTGTAAGAAAATTGATATAAATAGAAAGCATTTTGTTGGAAATTTTTAAATGTTATTTGAATCCAGTAGTGGTGACAATAGTAGTGCAACAAGTGATCAAAGTAATAATTCAGTTTTGAGTAATAATGAAGCCGCAACAACAATTCAACACCAACGAAGGGGTAGCAAACGAGGTAAATATGGAGACAACTCAGGAGGACGAGTCAGAGGTGGAAGAGGTGGTTGTGCAATCGGAGGACGAAGAGTTTCCGAACGCTCAAACCATGACGTCGGAAGTGGAGATGACGGCTTCAGAGAAGAACAGCGAAGACGAACACGAAGCTTCAGTGGAGATAGCAGCAGCATCAGTGAAGAAGACTGGCTCGACCCGGGGGAAGCGGAAGCAATCTGCTTCTACGACGGTGTCGCACCCTCCAAAAAAAAGGAAAACGAAACACGACAAAGACGAAATTATTTTCTTCGACGGCGACGTCGTCGTCGAGGAACAAACAGACAGACAAACAGATCAAATTGAAGAGCATAGACGAGATCTTGGAATTTTCCAAGAGGGGTGCGAACGAATCGGGTATGTTCACAGCCCTGAAAATAATACTAATACTATGGACCGACGAATTTCTTGTGACGGCCCGAGTACCTTGAAGAAGTTGTTAATGAAATCGCTACAGGAGAGGAAGTTAGACCTGAAGAAGATTATATTTGCAATACAGCAAGCGGTTATGAATACCATCGAAGACCTGAAGACTCACGAAGTAAATTGGAAACATTGCTCACAAAAGGTAAATAATTCTTTTTTTGATGGTATTTTAAATTTTTTTTCTAATATCCAAAAATTTTATTATTTACAGGATTTCTGCAGAAGCCTGCAAAGAAGCGGATCATCCATGATGTATACGGAGGAAAACTTAACGACGGACCAATGCGACTGGATACTGAGAAATTACACTTTCTTTTCTCCGGAAGCTACCTTGGAATCAGCTGGCACGAAGACCACCTGCATGTCATCCACGATTGCAGCTACTCCAACAGCAGCTGCCGATGTTCATTTAGACGACTCATCGAGGAAATTAATACAAGACGATACTCTAGGCGGATTATTTCCAGCTACTAGTACAAGCATTGGGCTAGTTCAACAGTATATCTGCAAAAAGACGAGAGACAATTGCTGTATTTGGAGCACGCCG
This sequence comes from Sphaerophoria taeniata, assembly GCA_943590905.1. Classification (NCBI taxonomy): domain Eukaryota; kingdom Metazoa; phylum Arthropoda; class Insecta; order Diptera; family Syrphidae; genus Sphaerophoria; species Sphaerophoria taeniata. The sequence goes on from OX016540.1 coordinate 272,193,314, forward strand.
GGCGAGTGTGGGTACCGAGTCATAAAAATGGATATTTACAACTATGTACTCCAGGATTGCGAATCTCAACAAACAACTGTGGTGGAAGGAAGCGGACTACAGGACAATTTTCATGACCAGCTCGGATGTGGATCCAGTCGATCAGCAAGTCAGCAAACTATTACAGGCGGTAGCAGCACAGATAAAGAAGATTCCGGGCATCCGCAAGGAGGAAAAGGTGATCAAATCATACGGTACCTATTATCAAGGCCAACCTCCCCAGTGACGCACGTATTCTCGACATCTGCCTGGCTAAATTCTTAGTATAGATTTTACGATATTAATAGCGTTTTAATAAAAAAATGTATTAGGATAATTAATAATAAATACAATGAAATGTCTCTGACAGATTTTCATCTCTTTTACAAACAAATTCAACCTAATTTTCTGATTTTCAATGCACCTTTAGGTAATATCAGCGAGTATTACTATACGGTAAATGAGTCCATAAAACATTTAAATAATTTGCTTCAATTTCAGTTTTCCAATAATTATAGTAAAATCAAAAAGTTTTTAACTAATTTTTATAATGTTCTAGATAAACGAGTTCCAAAGAAGAACGCAATATTTATATTATCACCTCCAAATGCTGGTAAAAACTTTTTTTCGATACATTTATTCATTATTTTATTAATTTCGGACAGATGGGCAATTTCAACCGCTATTGTAATTTTCCCTTGATGGAGTGCTGTGACCGGAGAATCATCCTTTGGAATGAACCACTAATGGAACCCCAAGCAGAAGAAACTTTGAAAATGATACTTGGCGGCGATACAGTAAACGCAAAAGTAAAATACATGCCTGATGCTGTAATAACTCGAACACCAGTAATCATCTTATCCAACAACGATATTTTTCCAAACGATGAAGCTTTCCGGTCACGAATGTACTCTTATAATTGGCATGCCTGTCCAGCTTTAAAACAATTAAGAAAAAAAACTAATCCATTGTCATGTTATCCCTTATTAAAATTATACAATATTATTAATGATTAAGAAATAAAAAACAACATTGTAACGTATGTAAATTTTTTGCATTTTATTATTTCAGTTTCAGATATTCATAAGATTGCAATAAATCTTGGTCTTCGTCTGTATTGTCTAGTTCACTGTCAAGGTCGTCAACCGGTTGTTGTTGCATTTCCTGTTGCAGTTTTGTACTGGTTTTCTTTTTGGATTTTGTAGTTGGCGTTGGCGCGATCACGTTGTTTGATTTTTTTGTTGCTTTGACTTCATGATCGTCGATATCTGCTAAGCCAAAGTAGCATGAGCCATCTGTATAGTTAGATTCATAATTTTGCAGTATACTCTTATGCGCAGTTGCGCCGAGCTGCAATTGCAAATTTTTTGCGGCTGCTTGCTTGTCGTCGTCGACGTCGTCGACGATAGTGTTATAAATTCTACATGTGCTAATTTCTTCGAAACTGCGCACATGTAAAATTTACAGACAATTTATCATAACAAGTTAGTCATTGCAATTAGATAAATTTGCATCTAGAAGGTGTCATGGCTTACAACATTCTTGAATTAATTAATCAGATATTGTAAGAAAATTCTGTATAAAAGGAGTGCATTTTCTTGGAAGTTTTCAAATGTGAACTGAACGAAGTACAGACAGTGCAAGTATCCTTTCAAGTGATAGTATAAAAAGTTTTTGTGAAAATCATAATGAAGCCACAAGTATCAACCAATTTGGAAGTAAATATGGTAAATATGGAGGAGCAAAACGATCGATACGAGTCCGAAGTAGAGGAGATAATTATGCAGTCAGAAGACGAGGAGGAAGTTCCGAACGGTCAGACGATGGCTTCGGAGCTAGAAATGTCAGCCGTAGAAGACAACAACAGCGAAGACGATCAAGTAGCACCAATAGAAGCAGTAGTAGTGAAGAAGACTGGCTCGACCAGGGTGAAGCGGAAGCAATCTGCTTCTACGACAAAGTCCCCCCAAAAGAGAAACAAAAGATGTGTGACATTGAAGACGAAAATTCCTTCGACGGCAAGTTCGTCGTCGAGGAAACTGACAATGACGAAACAAAAATCAATAGACGAAATAATCGAATTTTCGAAGACGGGTCCGAACAAATCGGGTATGTTCACGGCCCTGAAATTGATATTGATTTTATGGACGGACGACTTTTTAATGACGGCACAATACTCACTGAAACAATTAATGACGAAAGCATTGCAACAGAGGGACTTCGAACTGAAGAGGACCATTTATGGAATTCTGCAAGCGGTTTCCAATTCCATCGAAGACTTCAACAGCACGGGATAAATTACAAGAATTGTTCGATAAAGGCAAATAACTCTATTTTAATAGTATTTTAAATAACATTTTTAAAACAGAAAATTTTATTATTTACAGGATTTTTGCAGAAGCCTACAAAGAGGCGGATACTCCACGATATTTACGGAGGAAGACCTGACAGCGGACACATGCGACTGGATTTTAACAAATTACATGCTGCCTTCACTGGAAGTTACCTCGGAGTTAGCTGGCACGTCGACCACATGCATGTCGTCCACGACTGCAGCTATAGCAACAGCAGCTGCAGATGTTCCTTCAGAAGATTCATCGAGGAAGTTACCACAAGACGATTCTCTCGCAGGATTATTTCCTCCTACGACTACGAAATCCAACACTGGATTAATACAACAATATATCTGCAAAAAGATGAACGACAATTGTTGTATCTGGAGCACTCCGGGCGAATATGGATACCGGGTAATAAAAATGGACATATACAACTACTCAAAAGTTGCGAATCTGAACAAGCAACAATGGTGGAAGGAGGCCGATTAAAGAACAACCTTTACGACGAGTTCGGGTGTGGATCCAATAGATCAACAGGTGACAAAACGTCTACAAATGGCTGCTGCTCAGATCAAGAAGATACCCGGAATACGAAAAGAGGAAAAGGTGATACGATCGTTCAGTTCCCATTATCAAGGCCAACATCACCAGTAAGTCATATATTCTCAACTTCATCTTGGCTTAATTCTAAATATAGGTTCTTGATTGTAATAGTACATTAATGAAAAATTGTATTAGAATAGTTAGCAATAAGTATAATGAAATGTCATTCCATTTATATTATAAAACCATACAACCTAATTTTTTGATTTTTAACGCTCCTCTAGGTAACACAAACGAGTATTATTATACGGTAAATGATTCTATAAAACATTTAAATAATTTGCTTCAATTTCAGTTTCAAAATAATTTCCATAAAATTAAAAAAAATTTAACTAATTTTTATAATCTTTTAGATAAACGAGTTCCAAAAAAGAACGCCATATTTGTATTATCACCACCAAATGCTGGTAAAAACTTTTTTTTCGATACATTTATTCACTATGTATTTTATTAATTTTGGACAGATAGGCAACTTTAATCGATATTGTAATTTTCCTTTGATGGAGTGCTGTGACCGGAGAATCATCCTTTGGAATGAACCACTGATGGAACCGCAAGCAGAAGAAACATTGAAAATGATACTTGGCGGCGATACAGTAAACGCAAAAGTAAAATACATGCCTGATGCTGCAATAACTCGAACACCAGTAATCATCTTATCCAACAACGATATTTTTCCAAACGATGAAGCTTTCCGGTCACGAATGTACTTTTGCATTTATTTATTTCAACTTCAGATATTCATAAGATTGCAATAATTCTTGCACTATCGCCGACGACGCGACTCAAATGAAAAACATCGAATACATTATCGAGTTTTCGAAAAGGGGTCCGAACAAATCGGGTATGTTCACGGCCCTCAGAGTTATAATGATTCTTTGGATGGAGGACTTTTTGATGACGGCACCGTACTCGTTGAAACAGCTAGTGAAGAATTTGTTGTTAAAAATAAATTTTCTTCATACAAAAGATGCAAAGTGTTTCAATTTTACTAGTACATCATGACCGGTGAACCAGTGCGACTGGATATTGGCCAATTGCACAGAAAGTTATCTCGCAATATCATGACACGAAAACCACCTGCATGTCATCGTCCACGACTGCAGTTACTCCAACAGTAGCTGTAGAAGTAGATGTCCATTCAGGCGATATAACGAACAATCCACCAGCAGACGATACTCTCAGAGGATTATTTCCTCCTATGAGTGCGACATCCAGCACTGGATTAATTTGTCAGTATATCTGCAAAAGAGACACGACAACTGTTGTATTTGGAGCACGCCGGGAGAATCTGGGTACCGAGTCATCAAGCTAGATATTAACAATTATTCAAAAATTGCCAATGTGAACAGTTGGGCCCCTCATCAGGGAAAAATTGTATTTATTAAAAGCAAAGAAAAAGCACTTACGTGACTTGTGCTAGGATCTGGTAAGAAATTTTTATTGCTAACTTTTATTAAACTGATAATGGATTAAATATCTCAACAAACTGTTGAACTGACCGGTGCTGTCAGCAATTTGATAGCCTAATTGATAGGTTTCGAGAGAAGGCTTCAAGTGGTAGAAGAGAGGCGCATTGCAACAATTCCTGCTGCTTCAGGCACCAATTTTGCTCCAGAACTCATTCCTCCACAAATGGAGGCTGAGCTCAAGGAAATAAGTAAACTACTCGATTGTGTCAAGGAGTAACAAGCATTCAACGGCAACCCCACCCAGTATGTATCATGGATACATGCTGTGGAAGGTATAATCCTATGAAAAAGTAAGATCTAAATCTCTCTATCGGGCCATACTTCAACACATTCGGGGTACAATAAGAGGCTCTGCTGATGCTTCTTTAGTTAGTTACAATATTTTTGACAGTGACTGGTTTGAGATGAAGTCTTGCTTATCGTTACATTACGCCGATAAGCAAGATTTGAGGACCCTTGAGCACGAGTTGAATCAGCTCCATCAGAAGGGCAGTAAGCACAGAAACATATATAGTGAAGAGCCGATAAGGGCTCTAGTAGAGACTTATCGCAGTAGGGTATTGGATGTGTTTGTGCGTGGTCTTAATGGTGATATTTCACGAATGCTTATGATTCAACGACCTATAGAAATCTTCCCGAAGCATATTCAACCTGCTTAGAGATGCAAAATCTCAGTTACCGGAATAATTCCCTCCATTTTCATTCTTTTTCAAATACGATCACGGCTTCGACAAATCAAATTTTCAGAAGCCAAGAACCTAAACTCAATTTTCCTCTAAGAAAATCATTTCAAGTAGAACAGAAAAACCGAATAAACTAGAGGTCTCAGCATGAAAGTGGTTACATGGCGATCTTGCCAGGCTCTAGTTTAAGAAGTTGGCTGAAATTCTTCAATTCGTTCTTAAATTCGATAAATACAAGGAGCCACGTTTGGACGTACCAATGCCATATCAAAAGGAAGCTTTAGACGAGCTCTTTGAAGCATTGAATTGTCCCTATAATCCCGGACAACCAACAATTGAGGCACCCGTATACGTGCCCACACCAAAAACCGATGGACCTAAGCCTCTAACTATCGAGAAGTATCTGAAAAGGAAAAAACCGATACAACAAAAGCAAGTAAGATCACAAAAAATTAAAAGGAAACGTGCTGGAAGAAAGGTTAAACTAAGGCAAGAGATAGGCAACCTATACAGATAAGCAAGTCTTTCAGTTGAAAAGTAGAAAAGAACACTTTGGCTCTTCAGCCTTGTTTTTACTTCAAACTTGGAACAGATAGGCTTCCTAGCCATCATCCATATTCGGCTTGGGGAAGCCATCCAATATCCCCCAAAGCTTAGTAGGTGAGGTAGACCCACAATACATAGGCCCTCTTTACAAGTCTTGCTTATCGTTACATTACGCCTATAAGCATGATTTGAGGACCCTTGAGCACGAGTTGAATCAGCTCCATCAGTAAGCACAGCAGTAAGCACAGAAACATATAGTGAAGAGACGATAAGGGCTCTAGTAGAGACTTATCGCAGTAGGGTATTGGATGTGTTTGTGCGTGGTCTTAATGGTGATATTTCACGAATGCTTATGATTCAACGACCTATAGAAATCTTCCCGAAGCATATTCAACCTGCTTAGAGATGCAAAATCTCAGTTACCGGAATAATTCCCTCCATTTTCATTCTTTTTCAAATACGATCACGGCTTCGACAAATCAAATTTTCAGAAGCCAAGAACCTAAACCCAATTTTCCTCCAAGAAAATCATTTCAAGTAGAACAGAAAAACCGAATGAACTAGAGGTCTCAGCACGTATGGGGGTTCGTATTCCATCCAGCATGGACAGAGGATACTTCGCTACCATACAATGGGTATGGGTAGCGATCATCATCACACAACGAGCTCATGCAATGGGTATGTGCAGCGATTGTCATCCAACGACGACGACGGTGACGACTCAGATATCTATGCCACTGGATGTCTGAGTTGTATGGGGTGGAATACGAGCGATCGCTTTGGTCAGCAGCTCGTGGGCAGTGGGCTGCCATAAATACAATTATGCAGTATGCTCTTAGGCGCAGTCTGCGCCTGAGCTGCAATTGAAATTTCTGTGCGAGCCGACTGTCGTCGTCGTCGTCGTCGGCTATAGTGTTATAAATTTTACATGTGCTAATTTCATCGCGCACATGTAAAATTTATCTAACCGATTAATCACAACTTAGTCATTGCGGAAAACAAATTTGCAAATTTGCATCTTGCATAATCATGGCTTACAGGTTTGTATTAACAAGGAAATTGTAAGAAAATTGGTATAAATAGAAAGCATTTTGTTGGAAGTTTCTAAATGTTATTTGAATCCAGTAGTGGTGACAATAGTAGTGCAACAAGTGATCAAAGTAATAATTCAGTTTTGAGTAATAATGAAGCCGCATCAACAATTCAACACCAACGAAGAGGTAGCAAACGAGGTAAATATGGAGACAACTCAGGAGGACGAGTCAGAGGTGGAAGAGGTGGTTGTGCAATCGGAGGACGAAGAGTTTCCGAACGCTCAAACCATGACGTCGGAAGTGGAGATGACGGCTTCAGAGAAGAACAGCGAAGACGAACACGAAGCTTCAGTGGAGATAGCAGCAGCATCAGTGAAGAAGACTGGCTCGACCCGGGGGAAGCGGAAGCAATCTGCTTCTACGACGGTGTCGCACCCTCCAAAAAAAAGGAAAACGAAACACGACAAAGACGAAATTATTTTCTTCGACGGCGACGTCGTCGTCGAGGAACAAACAGACAGACAAACAGATCAAATTGAAGAACATAGACGAGATCTTGGAATTTTCCAAGAGGGGTGCGAACGAATCGGGTATGTTCACAGCCCTGAAAATAATACTAATACTATGGACCGACGAATTTCTTGTGACGGCCCGAGTTCCTTGAAGAAGTTGTTAATGAAATCGCTACAGGAGAGGAAGTTCGACCTGAAGAAGATTATATTTGCAATACAGCAAGCGGTTATGAATACCATCGAAGACCTGAAGACTCACGAAGTAAATTGGAAACATTGCTCACAAAAGGTAAATAATTCTTTTTTTGATGGTATTTTAATTTTTTTTTCTAATATCCAAAAATTTTATTATTTACAGGATTTCTGCAGAAGCCTGCAAAGAAGCGGATCATCCATGATGTATACGGAGGAAAACTTAACGACGGACCAATGCGACTGGATACTGAGAAATTACACTTTCTTTTCTCCGGAAGCTACCTTGGAATCAGCTGGCACGAAGACCACCTGCATGTCATCCACGATTGCAGCTACTCCAACAGCAGCTGCCGATGTTCATTTAGACGACTCATCGAAGAAATTAATACAAGACGATACTCTAGGCGGATTATTTCCAGCTACTAGTACGAAATCAAGCATTGGGCTAGTTCAACAGTATATCTGCAAAAAGACGAGAGACAATTGCTGTATTTGGAGCACGCCGGGCGAGTGTGGGTACCGAGTCATAAAAATGGATATTTACAACTACTCCAGGATTGCGAATCTCAACAAACAACTGTGGTGGAAGGAAGCGGACTACAGGACAATTTTCATGACCAGCTCGGATGTGGATCCAGTCGATCAGCAAGTCAGCAAACTATTACAGGCGGTAGCAGCACAGATAAAGAAGATTCCGGGCATCCGCAAGGAGGAAAAGGTGATCAAATCATACGGTACCTATTATCAAGGCCAACCTCCCCAGTGACGCACGTATTCTCGACATCTGCCTGGCTTAATTCTAAGTATAGATTTTACGATATTAATAGCGTTTTAATAAAAAATTGTATTAGGATAATTAATAATAAATACAATGAAATGTCTCTGACAGATTTTCATCTCTTTTACAAACAAATTCATCCTAATTTTCTGATTTTCAATGCACCTTTAGGTAATATCAGCGAGTATTACTATACAGTAAATGAGTCCATAAAACATTTGAATAATTTACTTAAATTTCAGTTTTCCAATAATTATAGTAAAATCAAAAAATGTTTAACTTATTTTTATAATGTTCTAGATAAACGAGTTCCAAAGAAGACCGCAATATTTATATTATCACCTCCAAATGCTGGTAGAAACTTTTTTTTCGATACATTTATTCATTATTTTATTAATTTCGGACAGATGGGCAATTTCAACCGCTATTGTAATTTTCCCTTGATGGAGTGCTGTGACCGGAGAATCATCCTTTGGAATGAACCACTAATGGAACCCCAAGCAGAAGAAACTTTGAAAATGATACTTGGCGGCGATACAGTAAACGCAAAAGTAAAATACATGCCTGATGCTGTAATAACTCGAACACCAGTAATCATCTTATCAAACAACGATATTTTTCCAAACGATGAAGCTTTCCGGTCACGAATGTACTCCTATAATTGGCATGCTTTTCCAGCTTTAAACCAATTAAAAAAAAAACCTAATCCATTGTCATGTTATCCCTTATTAAAATTATACAATATTATTAATGATTAAGAAATAAAAAACAACATTGTAACGTATGTAAATTTTTTGCATTTTATTATTTCAGTTTCAGATATTCATAAGATTGCAATAAATCTTGGTCTTCGTCTGTGGTGTCTAGTTCACTGTCAAGGACGTCAGCCGGTTGTTGCATTTTCTGTTGTGGTTTTGTATTGGTTTTTTGTTTGGATTTTGTAAGCAACGTTGGCGTTGGCGCGATCAACTTCTCGTTGTTTGGTTTTTTTGCTTTGACTTCATGATCGTCGATATCTGCTAAGCCAAAGTAGCATGAGCCATCTGTATAGTTAGATTCATGTATTGAATAAAATTGTATTTCTTTTGGCAAACTAACTGGTTCTTTAAGCGAGAACGCAGATCTAATATTGAATGCTATTTTGATTGAACATTCAACCTTCCAATAACAACAAGAATTCAAAAGGCTAACATTTGCATTAGCTGGATTTAATTGAGGTGTGGCAACTAAACCCACATGCAATTGCGGTTGTGCTTCAAAGTTAGGTGCACCACTTAATAAATTAAATGTATTATAATTTTCGATGCCTCGTTCATATTTATTATCAAGTTGATTTGATAAGCCTTGAAATCTATTTTCACCAGCAAATCCTAATTTACCAACAATTGTTTCTTTCTTGTCAGTTTCAAAATAATTTAATACCAAAGAACGAGGTCTATGCATACTAGTTTCGACTTGATTCGTTTTTTTATTATAAGGTATGAAATGTTGTTTGTCTTTTCTGATTGTAGCTTCTTTTGGTGTATAGCTATAGGTTGCAATTGGTTTACCAATAGCCTGGTTAATCAAGAACTGAGTAACTACTTCATCTTGTCTAGCAACACCTCTATCGTGTGGCATATAATTTTTATATTGATTTGGATCTGGATTTTTTGATTTATTCCATTCGTGAACCCAATATTCATTTATTGCCATTGGAACACACCTTGCATTCGATGCAACATGTGAATAATAATTTTTTGCCATATCAGAAGGTGATATTGTATTTAAAGATATAGGTAACATTGGGTTTGTAGCAGCACTTTTATATTTTTTATTACAACCATAAAATGCAGTATTTGCACCTGTGAAGGAGTTACAAGCATTCATAGGCAACCCCACCCAGTGCCAGTATGTATCATGGATACATGCTGTGGAAGGTATAATCCTATGAAAAAGTAAGATCTAAATCTCTCTATCGGGCCATACTTCAACACATTTGGGGTACAATAAGAGGCTCTGCTGACGCTGCTTTAGTTAGTTACAATATTTTTGACAGTGACTGGTTTGAGATGAAGTCTTGCTTATCGTTACATTACGCCGATCAGCAAGATTTGAGGACCCTTGAGCACGAGTTGAATCAGCATCAGAAGGGCAGTAAGCACAGAAACATATAGTGAAGAGCCGATAAGGGCTCTTTTTCAAATACGATCACGGCTTCGACAAATCAAATTTTCAGAAGCCAAGAACCTAAACCCAATTTTCCTCTAAGAAAATAATTTCAAGTAGAACAGAAAAACCGAATAAACTAGAGGTCTCAGCATGAAAGTAGCCCTCCGCCGGGAACGGGAACAAAACCATTGGAGAAAATGGATTGCGACCGAACAATCCAGACTAAGCAGGTAAACTATTCTTATCGCCCTTAATCTAAAAATCCATATAAGAGCAGCGCAGTGTCTGAAAACTTCCCGCGTAAAGAACAAAGACTATTTAATATCGAAACGACATTATGATATGAAAGCAACAAATGACACAGAATTGTACTCTATGTGCTTTCAATGCCGAAGATAAGTAGGACCGAATACAAGCTGCTATTGGCAAGAGCATCAATTATATCGATGGAAAACAGGTAGACTTACCGTTTTATAAGATTTTGGCAAACCATGAGGAATAATATCAATTTGCCTTGATAATGATGAAAGCTCCCTAGAAAAACTGGACGATGATGGGTGCATAGTTCGATTGTTAAACGGTAGACACGCCAGTTATGTAATTCGTTCCAACACAGCAATGGTCGTGGAATCAACTAAAGAGGACACCGTATTCGTGACGAACTTCAATGGGCGGCTGATCTCCAAAGGGATTCCCAGGGAACTTTCTGGTACATACCTGATTAAACTTCACAACGAATCAATTATTCTAAGCAACAGGACGTTTACGAGCCTGACAACCACTTCACTTCAAGCGTTGCCATCTGTTTTAACAAATACTTCAGCCATGCAACATAAAATCGACATCGAATACTGTTTGGACTTCAACCCAAATTCACACATTCCTCGTAATTTAAATCTTGCTGATGACCGCACACAATCCACCAGACAGTCGCCAGCAACTACATTGAGACATCCACGTATTTTGGTTCGTATTCCATCCAGCATGGACAGAGGATACTTCGCTACCATACAATGGGTATGGGTAGCGATCATCATCACACAACGAGCGCATGCAATGGGTATGTGCAGCGATTGTCATCCAACGACGACGACGCGACGGTGACGACTCAGATATCAATGCCACTGGATGTCTGAGTTGTATGGGGTGGAATACGAGCGATCGCTTTGGTCAGCAGCTCGTGGGTAGTGGACTGCCATAAATAAAGCTATAGTGTTATAAATTTTACATGTGCTAATTTCATCGCGCACATGTAAAATTTATATATATCCGATACTTCATAACTTAGTCATTGCGGAAAACAAATTTGCATCTTGTATAATCATGGCTTACAGGTTTGTATTAACAAGGAAATTGTAAGAAAATTGGTATAAATAGAATGCATTTTGTTGGAAATTTTTAAATGTTATTTGAATCCAGTAGTGGTGACAATAGTAGTGCAACAAGTGATCAAAGTAATAATTCAGTTTTGAGTAATAATGAAGCCGCAACAACAATTCAACACCAACGAAGGGGTAGCAAACGAGGTAAATATGGAGACAACTCAGGAGGACGAGTCAGAGGTGGAAGAGGTGGTTGTGCAATCGGAGGACGAAGAGTTTCCGAACGCTCAAACCATGACGTCGGAAGTGGAGATGACGGCTTCAGAGAAGAACAGCGAAGACGAACACGAAGCTTCAGTGGAGATAGCAGCAGCATCAGTGAAGAAGACTGGCTCGACCCGGGGGAAGCGGAAGCAATCTGCTTCTACGACGGTGTCGCACCCTCCAAAAAAAAGGAAAACGAAACACGACAAAGACGAAATTATTTTCTTCGACGGCCACGTCGTCGTCGAGGAACAAACAGACAGACAAACAGATCAAATTGAAGAACATAGACGAGATCTTGGAATTTTCCAAGAGGGGTGCGAACGAATCGGGTATGTTCACAGCCCTGAAAATAATACTAATACTATGTACCGACGAATTTCTTGTGACGGCCCGAGTTCCTTGAAGAAGTTGTTAATGAAATCGCTACAGGAGAGGAAGTTCGACCTGAAGAAGATTATATTTGCAATACAGCAAGCGGTCATGAATACCATCGAAGACCTGAAGACTCATGAAGTAAATTGGAAACATTGCTCACAAAAGGTAAATAATTCTTTTTTTGATGGTATTTTAATTTTTTTTTCTAATATCCAAAAATTTTATTATTTACAGGATTTCTGCAGAAGCCTGCAAAGAAGCGGATCATCCATGATGTATACGGAGGAAAACTTAACGACGGACCAATGCGACTGGATACTGAGAAATTACACTTTCTTTTCTCCGGAAGCTACCTTGGAATCAGCTGGCACGAAGACCACCTGCATGTCATCCACGATTGCAGCTACTCCAACAGCAGCTGCCGATGTTCATTTAGACGACTCATCGAAGAAATTAATACAAGACGATACTCTAGGCGGATTATTTCCAGCTACTAGTACGAAATCAAGCATTGGGCTAGTTCAACAGTATATCTGCAAAAAGACGAGAGACAATTGCTGTATTTGGAGCACGCCGGGCGAGTGTGGGTACCGAGTCATAAAAATGGATATTTACAACTACTCCAGGATTGCGAATCTCAACAAACAACTGTGGTGGAAGGAAGCGGACTACAGGACAATTTTCATGACCAGCTCGGATGTGGATCCAGTCGATCAGCAAGTCAGCAAACTATTACAGGCGGTAGCAGCACAGATAAAGAAGATTCCGGGCATCCGCAAGGAGGAAAAGGTGATCAAATCATACGGTACCTATTATCAAGGCCAACCTCCCCAGTGACGCACGTATTCTCGACATCTGCCTGGCTTAATTCTAAGTATAGATTTTACGATATTAATAGCGTTTTAATAAAAAATTGTATTAGGATAATTAATAATAAATACAATGAAATGTCTCTGACAGATTTTCATCTCTTTTACAAACAAATTCAACCTAATTTTCTGATTTTCAATGCACCTTTAGGTAATATCAGCGAGTATTATTATACGGTAAATGAATCTATAAAACATTTAAATAATTTACTTCAATTTCAGTTTTCCAATAATTATGACAAAATCAAAAAAATCCTAATCAAATTATACAATGTTTTAGATAAGAGAGTTCCTAAGAAGAATGCAATGTTCATTTTGTCTCCGCCAAATGCTGGTAAAATTTTTTTCTTTGATACATTTATTCATTTTTTCATTAATTTTGGACAGATGGGCAATTTCAACCGCTATTGTAATTTTCCTTTGATGGAGTGCTGTGACCGGCGTATCATCCTTTGGAACGAACCATTGATGGAGCCACAAGCAAAGGAAACATTGAAAATGATACTAGGCGGTGATACAGTAAACGCCAAAGTCAAATACATGCCAGATGCAGTAATAACGCGTTCACCAGTAATCATTCTATCCAATAATGACGTCTTTCCAAATTATGATGCATTCCGGTCACGTATGTACACCTATTACTGGCAACCACGTCCAGCAAAAATGACACCGTGTTAGTTTTTTAAATTTTTCTAACAAGAAACAAAAATAAAGTAAATAAAACACATACAGCCGTATTTATTATTTATTAGATTCTCCTTATACATCTCTATACAATATTATAGCTATTCTATGAATAGGCTCTTATGTTACGTTGAATAAATTCTTATTTATAAAAATTTGTTCAACATAGCATAGTTATATTAGATCTCTGTCAAAAAAAAAGTACCAAAACGATGATCTACTACATTCAACAGTCATTTGAATAAAAAAAAGTATTATTTCCTGTCAACAGGAAACAACAGGTTGTTGTTGGTGCATGGCATGCAAGCCTAAGGAGATTCCTACACTGACGTCACTGCTCAACCACCTGCAGCAGAGAGCCCACAGCCTGGCTACGGAGGTGGTACTACCCACTGAGATGCTGCCATCGACTTCAGGTGGAGCCAGACATAAGAAGAGTAGACCCTCGATCACTGCCAGAGCACATCTGGCCACAACTGACGCTGGGACCTGCGTGTTCTGTAGTCAGGCCCATCGATCGACAACCTGCCCGACCTTCACCGAGTTGGAGCTATCGAAGAGACTTAATGCCGCCAGAGATGCAGGTACTTGCTTCAACTGCCTGAGGAAGGGGCATAGTGCGAATAAATGCCCTTCAAACAGAAACTGCTCTACCTGCCAGAAGAGGCACAACACCCTGTTGTGCTACTGGGGTCAACCCAACTTGGGCGCCAAGCCTAAGAATCCGGTGGCCTGGGAGACGAGGAATCACGGTCCCCCAGAGCTTCACGAGGAAGATAATTGACTCGAAACGAGACCAAATGGATTATCCGCCACCGTATTACTCGCTACAGCCTTGACGTATGCGTACGGCGGTGATGGAGAGAAGCACCTGGTGCGAGCACTCTGCGATCCTGGATCACAGGTTAGTTTGGTTACTTCTTCTCTTTCCAACAGATTGAAACTGAGACCGAGGACATTGGACGTGGCAGTGCATGGCATTGGAGCCACTCAACAGTACGGTATTTTAAAACCAAATACGATTACTTCATAATGAAAAGGTTGGTGGAAAGATTGCATATGTAAAAAAAATAATAATTATAAAAACAGAGTGAAAAAAAAGTGGAAAAACAAACAAAAAACAATGCAATAAACAAAAAAAAACTGAATAGTAGTTAACACACGCGTTGCCAGGTAAAGTGATGAGCAAGCGTTTCCGGATGCTATGGGAATTAACTGTTTCAACCATTCCCAAGCGATCGAGTTGCAGTCGTCAAAGCTCATCAAATCAAGCGATCAAGTTGCAGTCGTTGAAGTTCATCAAGGTTGACCTTGGAGGTTTCGCGATTGCACGAGCAGTAGAAATACCTTAAGTGAAAATTAGTGTTTAGTCTTTATGAGGCAATAAAAGCGTGCGGTAGCAAATTGGTTGATTCCGTTTTTTATTTAACAAGTCGAATAGTTGGGACCACCCCTCTGGGGTGGTCATTCGCATTTTTTTTACAGAACTCCCGAAGGAGTTTCTTAACTGGCGCCCGAGCAGGGACTGGGTGTCCTTCATCCTTATCGCCTTGTGATCGGTGCAAGGATCAATACGCTTCATTCTTTGAGTGAACGCCAATGTTAACATGGGAACACAGTTGGTCACTTTGATTCCTTGCGCCAATGAATCCATATTCACATGGGAACATATGGACATCATAAAGGGCATAAGGATGAAGAGGTGGTGATGTCCGTGCCAATAATTTCAAAATACAAACAAAAAAAAAGCAAATTAAAGAAAGAAAAAATAAAAAACAATTAAAACACTGTGACTTCAAGATTCAAGGTTATTAATATGAAATTATTATTGTTGTTTTTCACTGCCGTGCAAGCGTTGACGATCTTTGAGTATAAATCTCCAATAGTTACCATTAAAGAAGGAAGAGGCTTTATCATCGATGGCCATTTCAAACTCGTCCATATGATACGCCTGGATATCTTGAAGAAATCGCTTGCGAGAATTGAGGAATCAGCGGAATCAGAGATCACTTTACCTGACAAAAGATCCTTGGCGAAATACCACCTTGCCCAACTTCGTGATCGAATGCTTTCTCTCAGAGGGAAACATGACAGAAAACAGAGGTCAATTAATTGGATTGGATCTGCCTGGAAGTGGCTGGCAGGTAACCCTGATGCAGCCGACTGTGATAAGGTATTGAAGAACGAGGAAGACATCATCGAGAATAATAACGTCCAATATAAAATCAACGAAAGAGTCTTAGAACTATCAAAGGAAATTACACAGAGAGTGAACGGGCTTATAAACACCACCGCCAATCAAATTTCCACGTATAACAGAGTTGTTCATGAACAGGATATAATCAACAAAATCCTAATAATCAAAGAGGAAATAAATGAAATTGTTCGCGCATGTCAGATGGCTCGAAATGGGATAGTAAACACTAATCTCCTACATCAAGAGGAGATCAACAGAGTCATTAACGAGGTTGAAACCCTGCCTTATGCTAATGTTATCGAAGCCCTACAGTTTGGGAAACCCTCTGTTTTCACGAATGGTTCTTTGCTCCTGTACGTATTGACTATGCCAAAAATTAGCGGTGTTGAATACAACCTACTGCACGTCAGAGCATCGATAATTGCAGGCAAACAGGTTGATCTAAAATTTCCGAAAATGCTAGTGAACAATATGCAAACATATGGAATCATCTCAAACTGTTTCAGTATGGATAACATGACGGTCTGTGAGGAAAGTATGTTAGAAAGACTGGAAGAAAAAGGCTGTATTGTTCAACTCCTGAAGGGTGGACATGCTGCATGTACCGTAAGGGCTAACACCGCTGAGGTTGTTGAACTAATTAAAGAGGATACGATATATCTGACCAACTATAATGGAAGCATAGTGAGTAAGGACAAATCAAGGACAGTCTCCGGAACTTTTGTAATCCAGCTATATAATGAAACTATAAGCATAGGCAACAGAACGTTCACAAGTTGGACAACGTCCTCACTTCAAGCTTTACCATCTGTTCTGTTCAACACAACGAGAATGGAACAAAAAATTGATCTACAATACCTCCACGATCTGGGAATAAGCAACATTAAACACAAACAAGACCTAGCCCAAAGGACGATTTCATCTACCACTGCCGATGGTGTTATCCTGTTTATACTTCTACTTGTCATATTATATGTCTGGTTTAAATTTAACCGGCCAATGAACCTACCTCAGATAAATCCTCTAGGCCCGACTACAGGTTCGTCCTGTTAAGATAAGATCTACGGGACGTAGATTTAAAAGGAGGGGGCAGTTAACACACGCGTTGCCAGGTAAAGTGATGAGCAAGCGTTTCCGGATGCTATGGGAATTAACTGTTTCAACCATTCCCAAGCGATCGAGTTGCAGTCGTCAAAGCTCATCAAATCAAGCGATCAAGTTGAAGTTCATTAAGGTTGACCTTGGAGGTTTCGCGATTACACGAGCAGTAGAAATACCTTAAGTGAAAATTAGTGTTCAGTCTTTAGGAGGCAATAAAAGCGTGCGGTAGCAAATTGGTTAATTCCGTTTTTTATTTAACAAGTCGAATAGTTGGGACCACCCCTCTGGGGGTGGTCATTCGCATTTTTTTTACAGAACTCCCGAAGGAGTTTCTTAACTTCCCATTACAATAGTATTGTCGATATTTTAAACGCATACAAAAATAAATTGACAGATGATCACGAAAAGGATTGTAGGAAGCTTTTAAAATCACTTAACAGTAAGTTAAAAAATATCAGCATTAAACGGGAAATTGAAATACATGTCCCAGATGAATTATAGCTTCACGCTGAGTTTAATGAAGATCAAATCGAGGGTTTAGAAAAATCAAAGCCAGTATTATACACAGTATCTGACAGTATAATTGAAACACTGCATGAATCCCCAAAACCAACTATAAAAATTGATGAAAACATGGCACAAACTTTATCAGAATTTCTTAAATTGGCCTCATCACTCTTACCTGAGTTCGATGGAAAGGCAGAAAATTTACAAAGCTTCAAAGATGCTCTGCTTCTTATTGATTCATTAAAAGGTGCACATGAAGCATCAGCAGTTAGTCTTATAAAGACCAAACTAAAGGGCCATGCTAGGAACCTAATAAGCAATGAACAAACAATAGTTCAAGTAGTCGAAAAGCTAAATGCAAAAGTAAAAGGAGATTGAGTAGATGTAATTTCTGCGAAATTACTAAATCTACAACAAAAAAATAAGCCAGCAAATCGATATGTCCAAGAAATAGAAAAATTGACGAAATCTTTAGAAGGAGCCTATAAACGATGGTTTATCTTCTGATCTAGCTGCTAAGTACAGCACAACGCTCGCTGTCAAGGCTATGACACAAAACTGTTCTATCGATAAGGTAAAACTTATCATGCAGGCCTGCACATTCAGCGATATGAATGAGGCCATGTCTAAATTCGTAAACAGTTGTACAGATGCAACCGGACATTCTAATACTGTCTTGTTTTACAGGCAAACCAATAACAGGGGTATGGGTAATCGTGGAAATTACCATGTAGGAGGTAATTATCACAATAGTGGCTACCGCAACAACCAATACAATAAGAGGGGAAATGGCCGATATAGAGGCAACTCTAGTTCGAGTTACTCAAAGTAAAAGAAAAGAAAAAGAAAACTCCCAAGACCCTTTAGGAAACAATACATAAATACAAAGGTTCATGCAATCAATTTTAATCTCAACGTTTTCGTGTCATTTATGAATGTATTTACTAAACAAAAACTTACATTCCTTATAGACACAGGTGCAGATATTTCAATCATAAAAGATGATTCTGATGTTTATCAAGACATCCAAAATGACAAGATTATAAGTATCCAAGAAATAGGCCAGGGAATAATAAAATCCCAAGGTCTGGCCTTGATAGAGCTTCAAATAGATAGTTGATTCAAACTTTGCAATACCATGTGGTGGAATCATAGGTATAGATTTTAAAAACAATTTAACTGCCAATTTGATTTCAAATCATCATCATCATGAGGTCCGGAATCGAACACAGAGACTTTCAAAAACTTTGTTTTGAATATTTTTCAAATTTGAACTGAAATGGCTTTATTTTCTTTTCTGCGACTGTTAATCTTAGATGCTTTCAAATTAAGTAAATACTATAAAATATGTTCATTTATCAAAATTATGTATAACTTAATTTAATTATAATCAAACTAGTTGTAATTTTTCTTAAACAGTAATTTTATAAATCCTGTACTTCTTATAAGTTAATCTTAATGTACAGTTGTTATTTTTAAATAATAAATATCAAAAAATATCAAAAAAATCAAATGAAGATTGGTTTATAATCAGACCCAACAATTTAAATTTTCCGTTTTATGTCCCAATAACATACAGTTCTGGTAAAAATTCACTCCTTCTACCAGCAAGATCACAAGTAATAAGAAAAATTGAAATAAAAACACAAGAAGACTTCATTTTTATTTCGAACCAAGAAATAAAACATGGCATCTGTTTAAGCGACAAATAATTTTTTCTTTAAATTCTGCGGTTTTAAATTCCAGTACATCCATAAGTATCCATTTATTACTTTGTAGTTCACACGAAAACTGCAATGTCTGCAGTTTATAATGTCTAGATACTTTTCTCACTGTAGATGCACTATTTTCAAGTGCATATCTATGGCTCGTATTTCATTTTCATTCCCACAGAATTCATTCATGGTCATTTATTAAGAATTATATTTTAAGTATAAATAGGCTTGAAAATTAGTAGGTAATAAAATCACACATCATTCAGAAGTCAACCGAGTTTCATTTAATGATTGCTACCCCCCACCCGAGGTAAGGAGCAAGCTAAATTATTAGAAACTCAAAGTCTAAACCAAAATAGGTTGCGACTATAAACATTGGTGACCCCGACGTGATCTAGAGACTTGCTACCAGATATCCAGAGACTTGCTGTGACTATTGCCCTGGTGCTCCACAGACCAGATACCCAGAGACTTGGTGTGACTATTGCCTTTCTGCTCCACAGACCAGGTATCCAGAGACTTGCTGGGACTATTGCCTTTCTGCTCCACAGACCAGATATTCAGAAATCATTTACTTCATCTATCATCCATACTTGAGATAGAGTATATATGGAAGATTACCAAGTCTTCACGATATTTGCAAGACAAAAGGCCATAACAAATGAACTACAGCAGTTAAAAACCAACATTAGTAAGGACGGTCCCTGTCGAAAGACGGCCGACTACAGGGGCGAACGCAGGTAGGGGTTTTGGGGGTTAAAACCCCCTCCGAAATATGAGAATATGTGCATTTAACAAATATCCATTATTGTTCAAAAGAAAAAAAAATACAGAAATGGTAAAAAATAAATTTCCAACTCAAATTCACAAACTATGTTAAACAAAAATTTTTAATGATTCTACTACGATTGGTGGGTCCCAAATAACGGGAGTTGCGACGAATCACGAATATATACAAAAATTCACTTATCTGCTTGCAAATACATTGCATCGGTCGTTTCGAATCTAACGGGGGTTGCGAACAAAACCTACGAAAAAAAAACGTTCATCATAGCCACACCATATCACACATACTTAAATGAAGCCCTAAACGACGAACATGCTCGTGCTCGCCTTAAATTCGTCATAATAGGTATGTAGATGGTTCGCTGTTGCCAAACATTTCGATTTTCTCATTTTCGTAGGTTTCGTTGTTCATATGTAGGGAAATAGTCGCAATATCTTAACTTCCAGAACTCTGAAAATTATTAGTTCCGAACAAAAAGCAAAACGCGAATTCCACAAGTTCCTCAAACGTATTAGTACAAATAACACCACAATTGGCAGATCAGAGAAGCATACGGAGTCCCTCGAGGTAGGCTACAAGATCGTATCCATGGTAGAATTGCAGAGAAGCAAAAAAAAAATGGTACCGGAAACTGTCTTTATCCGAAGAACACAAGCTTGTTAAGTGGCTCATATACCTTGCCAAGTGTGGCTTTCCTCAGAAGCCTACAGACCTCTTGGTGACAAACTTCCATCGTGAGGGCAAACGTATGACTGCTACAAGGGAAAACGTATTACTAGGCCTTCTCAAAATGTCACATTACATTATGAACTGAGGGACTCAGAAGTCAGAACAGCAGAGGCGATCGGGACGTATGAGTATTTAGAAGAGATTGACGCAGCCGGTATTTTAGTAGACCCCTCAAGATTCTTAATGGAGATGAAACTTCATTCAGCCTATCTCTAAAACTAGGAGTCGCCAAGAGGTTGGAAAAATCTTTATACTGTAGGTACAACATGGAAACGAATATGAGGCGATCACTGTACTTTTTCTCTTCAGTGATGACACCTATGCTTGTGTTTCCCTATGTGCTCCCTCCTCAAGCTGTTACAAAAAGTTAGCCGGATAAATGGTATTACCTCTTAGTAGTTGGATACAATCCGAGACGTTTTTCTAATATATGTGGTCAATATAGTTTCAACGAACGGATTATGGAAAGTAATATAAAAAGCTAAGGACTGCTTTAAGTCGATGGCCTTTCCTTTCCTAATTCAATGGAATCAAGCGACTTCTGCGTATTGACGGAATCATCTTGTACGCTCTTTTACTCAATACAACACATATAACACAGTCCGTGGGCGCATTTAAAGGACTGGAAAATCGATCACAAAAAAGAAATTCACAAATTTCAAACAAAGTTACGAGGACGTACTTTTTTAAAGTGTTGGAAATGGTCTTGGATTATTTTGAATAAAATACATATTTGACTGAAATACAAGATTTTTTTAATTAATTATTTGTTGTATGTTGTCTTTTATTTATTTAGAAATAAACAGTTTTTTAAAAAAAGGTTTGTTAATACATTTAATATTTAACAACGGCTTATAAATAACAAATAATAATTAATTTACTAAAGGGAGCTGACTACTGACAACTCCCGTGGCCGACTACTGGAATTTAAGGGGCCGACTATAAAATAATCCGACTTCTATTTGAATTATAGTGAATAAATTTGTTTTAGGTAGCAAAAAGGGTGCCGTGCAATAACGCCGAGCGAAATAACGCCGAATTCTGAAATTCGGCCTTATTTCACTTTACCAAAGTGTAATAACGCCGAATTTTTGCATTCGGCCTTATTTCACTATTGCAAAGTGAAATAATGCCGATTCGGCGTTATTTCACTTTGTCAGTTTTAATTTTTTAAAGTTTTCATCAGGTTTTCTATACTTTATAATAAAAAAAGACAGTGTTTTATAGGTTGCCTTCTCATGTTTTGAAATAAATTCGCGAAACAAAATTTTGCTTTTCACAAAAATTATTTTATCAAAAAATTAATAATATATACTATGTACTGTACCTACATTGTACATATTCCTGCTTCAAGTAGGTATTTTCAAAATACTTGGTCTTAAGCTCAGTTAAGTTAAGCGAAGTGACATGAAATGAAAGTTTCAGTGTTGAAGGAAATTAAAAACTATTTAAATAATACCTACGCAGGTACTTCTACAACATCAAGGTTAATAACTAAATATTTCAGTTTCTTTCAAAACCATTTAATTACCGCAAATGAATTCGATTTTGAAAACGCATGTTGTTTTTTAAGGCTGTTAGAAGAATTTTGCGACATGGAGCAGGAAGAATATTAATATTAGATTTTACGTTTCAGTTAACACTACATTTTTAAGATATTGATCAAATGAAAATTAAAAATGAGTAAGGATTTGGAACTTGAAACAAAATATATAGTTCAGGTACAAATGCCAGCGAGCGTAGCGAGCGAAAAAAATTTTGCCCAAAAGAGAATCAATTTGGGGTGTGAAAATAAAAAAATTCGCGCGAATTTTTTTATTTTCACACCCCAAATTGATTCTCTTTTGGGCAAAATTTTTTTCGCTCGCTAGTAAAGCGACTTGATCTTGAATGTTCCGAATCGGCATCATCCTCAAATTAGAGTGAAAAAAAGAGCTCAAAATGAATCATTTAAATGCAGCTTCTGCTTTCAAAAGCGTTTAATGCCATAACAAGATGTGTGGATGCCTTTCCAAATTGAAGGAAGTGGCAACAGTTTTGAAAAATGAAATGCTCTGACCATTTCGTCAACAAATGAGTGGTCAAATTAATTTATTAGACTTCGTGTTACACGATTTTAAGATATTTCTTTTTTTTGTACTATGAACATTTATTGTTTGTACATATATAATATTGACAAGTGCAAATAAATTTTGTGAATTAATTTTTTTTCATTTTGTCCCATAAAATATAATAAAAATCTGACCTACCATACTCGGTAAGTTTTGTTCTACAGTTGATTTTGCGTTAAGTCCAGCTAAAATGCTCTTTCCAAAAGTTAATTAAAACCGGCTTCCTTGTTTTCTCTTTCTCGGCTTTATTTCTCAGTTGGCATTCGGCGTTATTTCACTTTGTCGAAGTGAAATAAGGCCGAATGCTGAAATTCGGCGTTATTTCACTTTGGAAAAGTGAAATAAGGCCGAATTTCAGAATTCGGCGTTATTTCGCTCGGCGTTATTGCACGGCACCAGCAAAAAGCAGTATTTTTTCCTAATTTGCAAATATCAACAAATCGGAAAAACTAAGTTTCACGTCCAACAATTAAATGACGGATTTTTAAAGACCACGCAAACACAAGAATTAAGTTAAAGAGCTGACTACCAGTGCCATCACCCTATACTATATATTTTTTAAAACCCCCTCCGAAATTTTTTTCTGCGTTCGCCCCTGGCCGACTACAAAGCCAAGAAGCGCTGTATGATAGACGCCTTATGAACGGAATTTGATCAAAATCATGAGCAAATTAAGGCCTACATAAAACCAGACACGCCATATACGCAAGCCAATACATATGAGAGTGTGAAGAAGGCATGTTTAAAGCTAACGCGAATTATAGACGTCCAAACGCTCCAGGAAAATCAAAACACCCTCTTAAAGGACGGTTTCTTCCAATTCAAAAACGAAGCAACTCTGAGCAATGTCCTGTGCCTACTCAAAAGATGAGGATGAATCCAATCAACACAATGCTGATTTGCTTACTAGTAATAGGTACCTCATTTGCAAAATCTACCCAACCTAGTGCGGTAGACGTGCAACAATTTGAAAATGATCCCGGACTGTATTTTGAAAACGTTGGAGAAGTAGGACTAATCACGAACGAATGGAATCTTTTCGTATATTTTAACATGACCAGTTATTGGCTTGAGTTTCAAGTAATACAAAAAGGTGTCGTCCAGTTAAATGACAAATGTGAAGAACATACTAATTCTATGAGCTTCTGCAAACCTGTTATTAATCACCTACGAATGCGCTTATTGGAATCGGAAAATCTTAACCAAATTTTAAAGTACAGAAATGGAATTGCGATTAGGAAGAAAAGGTCGCCATTCGACTTCGTCGGTACGGTAGCGAATACACTATTCGGAGTTCTCGACCAAAAATATGCCGCATATTTCGAAGATAACATCCAGTTGATTAATAATAACGAAAACCATATCCTCGAACTAAATAAAAATCAAACTTCAATACTGGAATCAACGTCAAACATTAAGTAAATCACTATCTTATATAAAAGAGCAATTCAGTGAAGTGACCATCACTTATGATTCATTAGATCGTCTGGATAAAACTATTCAAGGAACAGAAATTCTCAACTATGTCACAATCTACATAACGCAAATCATGGACAGCTTTCAACGAACACAAATAGCAATTCTGGATGTTATTTCGGATATGGAAGGATAAATGCATTACTTCTTTCGCCCAACAGGTTCTGAGTGAGTTAGAAAAAATTCGAAAGGTATTACCCAGCTCTCTAGCACTACCTGGATATGACGAACACGATCTACCCAAACTATACGAGCTTCTACGAGTTACGGCACGAGTAACATCATCTTCAATTATACTTCTTGTAAAATTGCCACTCATAAGCACTCAAATGTTCTAGTTGTTCAAAATCATACCATTACCAGTTCAACATAACACATCTTTCATCTTCGTACAGCCATCGACTCCATTCTTAGCTATCCCTACATTCCGTGATCAGCATTTAACGGTTTCACATGCTGAAGTGCAGAATTGCATATCCTTTGATGAATACAGATATTTATGTAAGTTATCACGAGAATCTTAATGAGACGACGACGTCGACAATATGTGTTGACACGGCTACTTCTATCAACTAAGTAGTTCCCACAGGTGTCAGCCATAAACGACAATAATGCAATCCAATGCTATCACGAGCCTCTAGAGTGGCACTATAGACGACGACAACGTCGACACTTTGTGCTTGCACAATTCAATCAAATGCAAAAGAATACGAATTTGATATCTTGCACGAGCGGCAAAATACAACAAATTCGGTTGCTTGCTTGGGGTGGTGATGGTGATGGAATTGTTTTGAAGTTAGTTCTTAAGAAACCTTTACTGAATAAAGATCAATAATAAAATAACAAATTTATAAATATTTGTAACTTGTAAGCAAAAGCATCCGATTTTCAATATGCAGTCAGTCGAAAACCAATGTGAAATACATCTACTAAATCATTATAAGGAACTATCGTCCTATTGCAAACTGAGAACTACCAAGGTCGACCGATTATGGATTCAACTACATAACCCTAATCACTGGATTTTTGCCTTCAACCAGGAAGAAGTACTATCGGTGGTCTGCGGATCCAAAACTCATACTACAAGACTACAAGGAGTTGGACTGATGAAACTAGGAGCGGACTATTCATCTATCTTGCAAATACAATAGCAACACCACAATTTGCATTAGTCCGCCTACTAAATACAACCGATACTGACCAACTGGCCAGCTTAAGTTACTTAAAATATGAACCACTTTCAAACTATGATGTGGTCCACACTAATCAAAATAGTAGAACAGAAGCAGTCCTAGCAGTCCCTACAATTAACAGAAATATGCACCGAATCCAGTGATGTATTCGGATTAGAAACCGAATCAATAACTAAAAATAATTTTTATAAGCAAAACTTGAGATTGAAAGATAGCGAACCAGTATTTATTAAGAACTAACAGAGTCCTCACAGTCATGTTGAAGAAACTCAAAAACAAGTTAATAAATTAATAAACGACAAAACAGTCTAACCGTCTGTCTGTATCTGAATATAATAGCCCGCTTTTACTAGTCCCCAAGAAAGCCCTACCGGGTTCCGAATAGAAAAAGTGGCGATTAGTAATCGACTATCATCAATTAAATAAAAAACTTTTATCTGATAAATTTCCACTCCCAAGAATTGATGACATCCTAGACCAATTTGGTCGAGCTAAATACTTTTCATGTCTCGATCTAATGTCAGGTTTTCACCAAATTGAACTAGAAGAAAGTTCCAGAAATTGAACGTCTTTTTCATTGAGCAATGGCTCATATCGTTTTACGCGACTACCTTTTGGTTTAAAAATAGCCCCAAATTCATTCCAGAGAATGATGACCATAGCATTCTCTGGACTTGAACCTTCACAAGCATTTCTCTACATGGACTACATGGATATGCTTAAAAATCTAACAAATGTTTTTAACACATGTAGAAAATACAATTTAAAATTGCATCCACCAAAATGTTTATTTTTCATGCGTGAAGTGACCTTCCTGGGTCATAAATGCATTGATAAAAGAGTATTGCTAGATGACAAAAATTATCCAGTCCCACACGACGCGGATAGCGCTAGACGATTCGTTGCATTCTGCAACTATTACAGACGATTTTTTTTAAATTTCGCCGACTATTCACTGCACATAACGAGATTATGGAAAAAGAATATTCCTTTTGAGTGGACAGATGATTGCCAAAAAGCATTTCAATATTTGAAAAATAAATTAGTTGAACCAACCCTATTACAATACCCATATTTAAAAAAAAAACAATTTATAACTAATGCAAGTAAACAAGCATGTGGAGCGGTTCTAACCCAAAACCATAACGGAATTCAACTCCCAATAGCTTATGTATCACGTTCATTCACAAAAGGTGAAAGCAATAAAAGCACAACAGAGAAAGAGCTCACGGCCATTCACTGGGCAATAACACATTGTCGACCATTTATATATATCGCAAACACTTCATAGTGAAAACAGATGAGAGACCACTCACGTATTTATTCTATATGACAAACCCAAGCCCAAAATGAACACGCATGAGGCTAGAATTAGAAGAGTTCACGGTTAATACCTAAAGGGAAAAGACAATTTCGTGGCAGATGCCCTGTCTAGGATAACAATATCCGAGCTCAAAGACTTGTAAGCTGAAGTCCTGAAAGTCACTACCAGGCACCAAAGTAAACAAAAAAAATTCTGCGCAGGAGAAAAACAAGTAGATCTGCATAAGCAATCTCTTGACATTGCTTCTAAGCCCAAAGTATTTGAAGTCATTTTTAATGACGAAGTACGAAAAGTAGCGACCTTGCGAATAACGGATTCCTTATGTTTATTTAAACGTGGGAACAAAATGATAACAAGAATTGTAGTTAAAGATTTATATACCAATGGAACTCTGGATTTAGGTCAGTTCTTCCAAAGGCTCGAAACAGAAGCCGGTATATTAAAAATCAAAAAACTCAAAGTGGCACCGTGCGAAAAGATATTTGAATTCATTTCAATTGAATCTTTAAAAAAAAAGGGTAACAATATAATTTAAATCATCACGAATAGCGCTACTCAAGCCGGTGACCCATATAAAAATTGAAAAAGATCAAGAAGCAATACTGGTTACGTACCACGACGATCCAATTACAGGAGGTCATACATGACTAAAACGCTAGCAAAAATAAAAAGACATTTTTATTGGAAAATATGACACGTCATATTAAAGAACTCATAAAAAGATGCCACAAATGCCTTACGTCGAAAACAACGAAACATACAAAAACCCCCCTGATAACAACAGATACACCCACATATGCTTTTGACAAGGTAATAGTTGATACAATTGGTCCTTTATCCCGACCATAGAATGGCAACGAATATGCAGTCACTTTAATTTGTGACCTTACAAAATATTTAGTAGCCATCCAAGTTGCGAATAAAAACGCAAAAACAATTGCAAAAGCAATATTCGAATCTTTTATTCTGAAGTACGGTCCAATGAAGACGTTCATTACGGACATGGGAACAGAATATAAAAATTCTATTTATGTTGTTTGAACAACGATAGCAACTTAGAGGTGCTTCCACCAATGGCTTTTTCCGTCAATTTCTTTGTTTGGCTGGAGTTATAGCTATTTCACGGGTGCCAAGCCGATCATCAGACTCCTTTGTTGGTGGTGCTGCCTAGTTATTTTTCATATTAATCGAAAAACTTTTTAGTTCACTTTGGGATTTAAACCTAGGACCTGACCTAGAACCTAGAAATTGACGGAAAAAGCCATTGGTGGAAGCACTTCTAAGTTGCTATCGTTGTTCAAACAACATAAATGGAAATAACGGACGCAGCCTAACTGCAGTGTTAAATAACACAAAAACAAAACTATAAAAATTCTATTATAAATGACTTGTGCAAATATTTAAAAGTAGACAATATAACGTCCACAGCACATCACCACCAAACAGTTGGAACAGTAGAAAGGAGCCATCGAACTTTTAACGAATATATCCGTTCCTATTTATCCGTTGGAAAACAGATTGGGTTGTTTGGCTTCCATTCTTCGTTTACCTACTGTTTCAACACGACACCCTCTATGGCACATAATTCTTGTCCATACGAACTAGTTTATGGTGAGCAAAGTAACTTACCAACAAAGTTTAATTCAATAGATAGGATAGATCCTATACATAAAATTCAAAGACAGCAAACAAAATTTGTGGAAAGCTGTCAAACCAATAGTTCCAAAGCACTTGAATATTGGAAGAAATATTTCCGCGCAAATTCAATAAAAAGTAAATACGACGCGAGTCGATTGAATCTGCGAATCCCATATTAAGGCCCCAGATGTGCACTAACTAGCGAAGATAATATTTGCACAAGCGACAAATTTCTTTTTATGAAACTGCAAGACCTCGAATCAGCATTCAGCACCAATACATCTCAATTCTGTGAAAGTGACAAACTATCAATTGAACACGACCACAACCATTACGACTCCATTTTTATGTTCTTGTTGTGCGTAGTGTTACGACATTGACATTCCGCAGGTATCATATCAAGTAACGAGTATTTGCTCGCTTTTCGATACGACGCTGAGGCAGCGTGTGATATTCACCATACCACTCTTTTCACGATCTTGATGACTCCACAAGAATTGTGTTAAGCTGGAGCCATACAATTTTTGTCACACAATTTGGGCCATTCAATAAACGGCAGTAAAAACTACATGGCGTCCGTGACACTCGCAACTTAACTTAAAAAATTGAAAATGGGAAAACCCAGTCGAAACAAAATATGTACTAATGACAATTCCGGCGGAAAAATTGCTGACAATGTTTTTATACCGCCGGCAACGTTTGAAAATTTTGATTTAATAGTGATCATGATCATCATAGCCAAACCAATCATAAGTCTACATATAAGTTAATACAACGAAAACTGAATCACGATCCACCTCAGTGATTCAGTTTAGGAAAGTCAGCAAAATACATCAACCTTCGGGACATTAACCTATGGACTTCAAATAAGACCAATTCAAGGGAAATGCAACGCCAACAACATCGACGACAACTGCAACTCTAACTCAGAATTCCAGGGAAATGCTACGCCAACAATATCGACGACCGACCGACGGACGTGGGAACTGCATTAATAATTTGTATTTAAGTATTTAAGACTAGGTTTAAGACAGAATGTTTGTTAATTTTTTGTAAAGGCGGAATCGCTGCCAGTCGTTAATAAAATAAAGTAAAGTATTAACTGGCGCCCAACAAGTGTGGCAACTATTTAATTAAACATCCATATTAAATTAAACGATCATATTTGATTAAACGATCAAACGACATAACTAGTTGGTTAAACGACAAAACGCATAAGTGTAACGCAAGATCATCGAAGTAGTTTCATGCGTGTGTTACAAAAAGGAAGAATGATCCAACAACCATCGTGGGACGTTTCTATACTTTTATTATTGTAAGATTTAGTTTTTAAGAAAATACTCCCAATAATTTAAAACCAAGTCAAATTAAGAATTAAGCAAATACTATTAATTCAGAAAACAATTAGAATTATAAGTGACAAATAAATTCGGTAAATATCCTTTCATAAAATCTTTAATATAATTTTGAGATTATAACCATCCCTTCATCGGAATTTAAATAAACAAATTTTCATTATTTCTTAACTTTTATGGCTTTTATTATTCACTCAAATTTATTAATTCATAAAATATCCATCATGGCTCCTCCCAATGAATCACTTCAACCACATCCTTTAACCCCAGCCGCTCTTCAAACCATAATTTCAAATATGATTAATCAAACCCTTCGAACAGAAGAACTAGTTTACTCAATCCTATACCCTAATGCAGATCAATTTGCTGGTATAGATGAAGGTATCAGTCCAGACCAATTAGCCAATTTAGGCGAAATGGACAAAATACCAGACGCAGTAAAGAGCTAAAGAAAATTCTCGGGACAACCCGGAGAATTCAGCTCTTGGCGTAAAAGCGTCGAGAGGGTTCTCAAGATTAACGAATCCATTAGAAAATCCCCTAAGTATTTTGACATCATAAATGTCGTAAGAAATAAAATCGCCGGTCAGGCTGACCACTTACTTGAGTCGTACAACATCCTAATAAATTGGGATAACATTTCGCGATGTTTAACTCTCCATTACGCTGACAAAAGAGACCTCGGTACTTTGGAATATCAACTCACTTCTCTAGTTCAAGGAAACCATTCAATACAAGATTTTTACCATTCTATTTACGAACACTTTTTGCTTATCCGTAAAAAAAAAATCTGCTATGGACGTTTCAGGAGAAGCTCTTAACCTACTTATGCACTCGTACAGAGAAAAGGCTTTGGACACGTTCATACGACAAGCAGACATCAAAGTTAACACGACACCTTCCAATGCCAACGTTAGGCAGTAACCTTTCCTTTACCCACTTGCTTACCTAAACATTTTCTCCTTCTCCCACTATACTTTCCCATTAACATACTTAAAAATGCAAGCTTTGTAAAATGAATAAAAAAGAATTCCCCTTCTGGGAATTCTGTAAATCAAAGGTGAACAATCTTTGTAGCAAAATGTTCTTATAAATATAACTACAAAAAAAAAAAATATTCAGTCTTCTTCCAACAACCAAATCGAGTTTTTTTTTACCTAAGCGCAGAACGCTTAGATAACTGGCGCCCGAGCAACCGGTAACCTCAAAGGTGTCAACGTAAGAACCACCAAAGTGCGTTATAAACCCGAGCAACTTAAAACCGTAAATTTTTTTTTTTCTGAAAACATAAGAAAGGTGTCAACGTAAGAACCACCTTAGTGCGGTATTGAAATCCGAAAATAGAAAGTGTAAAACATAAGAACCACTTCTAGCGCGGTATTGAAAAACAATCCGAAAATAGAAAGTGTAAAACATAAGAACCACTTCTTGTGCGGTATTGAAAAAACCCGAAAATAGCGAGTGTAAACCGTAGGAATAACTTCTTGTGCGTGTTGGAACATAAACCCGAAAAGAAGGTGTTAAAACTTAAGAACCACCCCTGACGTGGTGTTAAACCAAGACTCTCAAGTGCGGTTAATTGGACAGAAAGTGCATCAAACAGTGGACCCATCCGTCCTCTAGTAGCTGACACAGTAAACGAGATTTACACGGACCCCCAGCGATGCAGGCTATCTTTCTGTAAGACCAGAAAAATAAATCTTATTCTATTTTTTCAATATTATATTTATTTTTTTTTTTATTCAAACAAACATATAAACAAAATTATTATTAAGATATACACAGTTAACACACGCGTTGCCAGGTAAAGTGATGAGCAAGCGTTTCGGAAGCTATGGGAATTAACTGTTTCAACCATTCCCAAGCGATCGAGTTGCAGTCGTCAAAGCTCATCACTTTAAGCGATCGAGTTGCAGTCGTGGAAGTTCATCAAGGTTGACCTTGGAGGTTTCGCGATTGCACGAGCAGTGGAAGTGTTTTAGGTGGAAATTAGTTTTTAGTCTTTTGGAGGCCAATAAATCGTGCGGTTGAAAATTACTCTCGTGTTTTACTTGTAAGTCGAATAGTTGGGACCACCCCTTTGGGGGGTGGTCATTCGCATTTTTTTTACAGAACTCCTGAAGGAGTTTCTTAACTACACATCTTTTTTGATTAAAACAAACATATTGTAAGGAAACATAGTGACAAAAACAAAAATTGATTGATAATAGCTCATTCTGATTTCAAAAAAAAAAAACAAATTAATTATTAAAAGAGATTATTAACAAAAGGAAAAAACAAAAATTATTCCTTTTTACAAGAGATAAAAACAAACCCAAAATACCTTTTATTTTTTTGTTCTTCTTCTCCCTCTCCTATTACCAAATTCCTATCCCAAATAAATATGATCGACACCCTCATAAACCAAATCTACAACCTACCCCTATTCCGACGTACCCAACTGAGATAATGCATATGGACATAAAAGAAGTAAAAAAAAAAGAAAAGTTCATAACATGTGTTGACAAATTCTCTAAATTTACGAAATTCTTTCACATAAAAAATAAATCCGCCTTACATATTCGCGACAAGATAATTAAACTTCTCCATTTCTTCACTGTTCCTAAGATATTGGTAACAGACAATGAAAGTAGTTTTATGAGCCCTATAGTCCTTAACTATATCGAAGGACTAGGGATTAATGTATATCTCGCTCCACCACAAAAAAAGCGAGGTTAATGGCACAATTGAAAGAGTCCATTCAACCATTATCGAAATATAAAGATGCCTTCAACAAGAGCATCCAGACCAAACAATAAAAGAAATTATTAACATTGCAACTGATAGGTATAACAACACAATTCATTCAGTAACCAAGAAAAAACCTGCGGACATCTTCTTTGGGAGAACGCAAAGAATTAACTATCAAAACTTAACAAACTTCAGGGATATTGTCAATACAAACTTAAAAAACGAAATAATACGTAACCAAAAGAAACGATTGAGCAATCATAACAAAAAAGAACATTGCCCAAAAATTACAATCCGGGTGATACTGTATTCAAGAAAGACAAACAGATTAAAGGAAAAGACAAACCTATTTTTCAAAAAAAAAAACTGTAGGATTAGACAACAAAGTTACCATAACAACCACAAATGGTAAAAGAATCCACAAATCACACCTTAAAAACATATCCTTTATTACAGATTAAACGCCTTCTTTTGCGCCTACGCAACTATCAACATTTACGAGTATCAGAGTCCCCTCATTACAATCAAACAAGGCAATGGAAGGATTATTAACGGAAGTTATAAAATCATCCATTCTATAAATCTAACGGAATACGAAACTGCACTAGAAAAAATCGAAGCAGACATTAAACGTAACATACCAAAAACAAGCGCTTATCTACCACAGATAGACCTCCAAATATCGAAAATTAAAAACCTCTTAGAACAACTCCAAGATAGTAAACCAAAAAAGGAAAAACGGTCAGTCAACTGGATTGGATCCGCCTGGAAGTGGATAGCAGGTAATCCGGATGCAACGGACTGGGACAACATTTTAAGCCGAAACGACAAACTGGCAAAAAATAATAACAAACAGTACCATATAAACCAATATTTCAATAAAATAACTGATTCTCTCATCAATAAGTATAACACAATAATAGAAGAAATTAACGTTAAAGGGACATATGAACAAATCATATTTAACAAACTCAGTATGTTGAAAGAAGAATTAGGAGGAATAGTTCTTGCAGGTCAACTTGCAAAAAAAGGAATTGTGAATTCTAATTTGTTAGACAAAATAGAAATCGCAGATATCCTCTCAAAGGTAGAAACACTTCCGTTTAGAAACGAAATTCAAGCTATTGAATACGCTGAGCCAATGATGCTCGTAAAAATTAAATTGTTAGATCTACAGTTAAGAACAATAAAAGAGTGCACTTAAACTTTTCAAACTTATTCATTTCTCAGTACTCAAAATATGGAATTATAGGCAAATGCATAGAAATCGAAGAGACTCTGTTATGCAAAAGATCACAACTTCAAAGGCTTAGCCCAACGGACTGTGTTCCCAAACTCTTAAACGGAGAACAGGTTCAATGTGACTTCAATTTTGAAAGTAGGCCGGTAATAGAATTAATCAACCAGGGAACACTGTTTCTTACCAATTATGTTGGTAATATTACTTACGGAAGTCAATTCCAATTCCTTAACGGAACATTCTTGATTAATTTCTCCAACGAATCCATAGAAGTAGGAAACACCAAGTATACAAATTGGGAAAGTAGAACCTATTACATATTGCCTCCAATACTCCAAAATAACCTCACTGAAGGTGAAATAAAACTTGATCTTCAATATCTACATAAGCTGCATCTAGAAAATGTGGAAAAACTTTCGAATATGTCCTTAAATACTGAGTTACTTTAGGATCAGACTTCACCATTCTGTTCATAGGCTTAGGAATCAATTTAATCCTGTTCTTTTTTATAAAACAACAATCAAAAAATAAAAAACATTTTGTTCCGTCTTTAGAATCTATAAAACTCAACATTGCTTCATTTGAACCTAGCACTATCCAGATTCCCAAAATTGAACCTATAGCATCTAAAACATAATCTGCGAGACGCAGATACTTAAGAAGGGGGGAGTTAACACGACACCTTCCAATGCCAACGTTAGGCAGTAACCTTTCCTTTACCCACTTGCTTACCTAAACATTTTCTCCTTCTCCCACTATACTTTCCCATTAACATACTTAAAAATGCAAGCTTTGTAAAACAAATAAAAAAGAATTCCATTTCTGGGAACAATCTGTATTCCGGTAATAATAATTAATAATTGCGAAGTAATCAATATAACAAATTTAAAAATGCAAACCTTGTAAAACAAATAAAAAAGAATTCCCCTTCTGGGAATTCTGTAAATGAAAGGTGAACAATCTTAGTAAGTAAGAAAAATGTATTTAGCAAGTAAGCAAAATGTTCTTATAAATATAACTACAAAAAATAAAATATTCAGTCTTCTTCCAACAACCAAATCGAGTTTTTTTTTACCTAAGCGCAGAACGCTTAGATATCTTCAATATCACCAACAACAAAAGTAAACAAGAAACATGCCGAGGAAATATTAAGAAAGATATAAAAAAAAATATAAAATCGACTCAGATAGCAGTACTCTCATAAGTGACGCTGAAGAAGAAGGAAAAATGTCGCAGACAGAGATTGAATTTCTTAATACAGCTTCAAAACTAATACCTTGTTTTGATGGCAGTATTGAAAACTTGCAAAGCTTTGTAGATTCCTTAAACAAGAGAAGATAAGATATCACTACATGTGGGCCTGCCGCCGATCATTTTATTCACTTAACTCAAATAAAACTTTCGTTTATTCAGTATTGAATAAAACATATACATTTACACATTGCCAGTTGAGGCAGCACCAACCTAAGGTCATCGGACATTGAACCGATGCACAAATTTGTATTATAACTTGTTTGTCTTGAATTAAATTTGAGCCGCCAAGCTGATCTACTGAACTTAACTGATTACACCGAAACACTTTTAAAATGAAAAATAATAATCGACATCCACATCCACACTCGCCATCATGAGCACAATCAATTCTGTCCTAATTTAAATACACATTTTTGGTTGTGGTTGAAGTACACAAAAAGTGCATTATGTCACATTACATCTTCCAATTGCAGACTGCGATGGATTATACTTGACTTAACTCTCCGTCATTTGTTTTCTCCTTTGTTTCGATAAGGAAGCACGACAAGAGCGTTAAATCTCTTAACACTTCAGTTTTGTTTCTATTGAGTTCAAGAATTTCTTCACGTACATACATCTAATTCGTTCATATTGGCGTTTTTTTTTCTTGGAATCGTTCACATGATAAATCATAAAATACGAAGGTGCACTTACAAATTTAAAAAGTGTTTGTTCCTTCATTTGAAAAGCTTTTAGCTTTTTGATGTACTGATTTATCTAAGGTCTAAGGACTAAGCACTAAACTTACTCTACAAGTATTTACCGCAAGTAGGCTATTGATGTTTTCGATAATTTCTTTTGTTTTGAGGACAGCTTTAAAAGCCATTCATTTCTCTTTAAACTTCAAACTTACATGCAATTAAACTTTTTTCTTGTCTATCTTGCAGCCTGAATTTATTCCAGAATTTCAAAAGCCATGGCTTATAGGCGACTTACCAATTTATGCATTTAACATCGGCTATCGGCCTACGCAGATATTCAAGGAGTGGCACTAACCAAACTGGTTTGGGTAGATTACACTCAGCAATCAGCTTTTGCATTCAAATACAGCCACCTCTTTTTAACTTCCAAGTTTCTACTTTCGCAAATTAGCTAAACTGGAATTCTTCTCTCCATTTCACCTCGTAATATATATCCTCTATAGTGTTGGGCCGAATAAATTCAGGCACTTTAGAATTTATTCATTTTACATTCTGATTCTAGAAAAATGCAAATAAATACAAAATGTTCAAAAAATTATTATGGAAAACAACCAATGCCTACCATCTATTTTGAGTTCCATCAGATACACTTATTGCAGTGTCAGCAAATTAATTTGGCGAATGCATTCACGATCTGTATCTATTAACTTGGATGTAGCTTTTTTTCACTCCTACGTTTTTTACGTTTGCAGTCATGTGACTGTATTTCCATATTCAAATGTTTGTATTTCTTCATTTTTTTGGATAAGATATGATAAGAAATCAAGCCAGAAGCACAGTTTAAAATTAACGATGAACAAGTATTTAGATTAATATTCTACAGATGTAAGCCAACGTTGCAATTTGCAACGCAAGGTGCAAGTAAAATCAACTGAGCAACAGCACAACAACTGAACTACTGCAGGCTGCAGGCAGAAATGCAAGTGCACTGTGAAGTGGAGTGTGCAGACTACACAGTTGCAGTTGAAGCTTCACACTATCAGAGCACCGCTTCACACTATCAGAGCACCGCTTCACCCTTCACTCTTCAGTTCATATTCGCCAATGCCAATCACCACTTCACCTCACCTACACAGATTGGGGTTGGGGCTTTGTATCTTTATTTGACGAATAAATGTATAAACGATCGGCGAACCACAAGTCAGAAAGAAGCAGATAGGAAACGAAGCTCACAGATCAGAGAAATGGAGATCGTTAACTAAAGCCATGTTTGAATTGCTACTTAGGTTGTGTGCGAATTGCGTTAAAAATACTGGGGCCTGAATATGGGATTCGCGGCGGATCGTTTTTACCTTTCGAATCGCGTCGTATTTCCTTATTAACGAATTCGTGGCGGAGCGAAAATATTTCTTCCAACATTCCAGTGACTTGCCACTTTAAGTTTGACAGCTTTCCACAAATTTAGTTTTGCTGTCATTGAATTTGCTATGTGCTATGTTTATTCTGAAAAGGAGGAATTGGAGGAATCCCAGGAATCCTCAAGCTTACGGGTGTCCAGGACTATTAAGATTTTAGATTTGCTGAAATAAAGCCAAATAAAATAAATAGAGTAGCGCGACAGCTCTTGAAGAGCCAAGGCCTAAGTGGCTTACTCTCATCAACAATTCTCTGAGTGCGTGTGAAGAATTGAGGGGACCTACAATTTAATGCCGATTCCGAACGGCAGAGTTGAGAAGCACGTTTTCATGACAGATTGATACTCTTGGAAGATTTGTCAGTTCTTCGCAAGAGGCAGTGCCCGTGAAAGATGAAATCAAAACTTTATAGGCGCGAGTAGGACTACAACGTAGTAGCAGCCAACGCACCTTACCACTAAGCTACGGGCAACTGCTGAAAAAAAAGCCAACTCATATTTTTATGCAATTTTTTCTTTTTATAATTTGCACCCACTCAAGAGTTTTGCATACCTACCCTTTTTATGCCAGAGACAGTGAGTGCATTAGGAAGAAAAGAAGGGGTTAAAAAGGAGGTGTCGATGTACATTGGTCTTGAATTCTTGAACATTGTAATGGTTGGGAACCATGAAATCGAAAAGTTAATAATAAACACTCTTTCGCCTTTCAATTTTTTTTTTGGCCAACAACCAAAAGTTTAAATTTTCTCAAAAACGGCTCCCACTATTTTTTTTAAACTTCCTCAAAAATTTTTGTTTAAAACATTGATGTATTTTATGTAAAACAATATTTTTGTATTGCTCCGAAACGGTACCTCTCATAGAACTTTTTTCTTATTATAAGATTTTCTCGAAAAATAAAAGTCCGATCTGGGTAATTTTTTTTTCTGAAAGTAAGTATATATTGCTCAAATAATATTTTGCATTCAAAAAATATTTTAAAACATTTTTTTTTTAATTCTGTATCTCGAAATCGGATCAATACCAAAAATTGAAATTTACTTATAAAATTTATGGTTACAAATTCTTGAATACTGCATGCTCAAATTAATTTTAAGACATTTTCGAAAAAATTTATAAATTAAAAAATTAATTAAAAAAAAAACCGCTCTTAGGATTTTAGAATTTTATAAAAAATTTGGTTTCAGCAGGACGCTACACAGCCGAAGTTACACTCGATGTTTTGCGACCTGTTGTTGAAGATCGCATTATCAGCCGCAGAGCGGATGTCGTTTGGCCACCTCGGAGCTGCTATTTGACACAGTTGGACTATTATTTGTGGGGTGCCGTAAAAGATTAATGTTACGCCAACAAGCCAGAGACAATTGACGCTTTAGGACAATATTCGTGAAGACATTGGTGAAATACAGCTGCAGAAAATCGATAATGTGCTTAAAAATTGGACCGATCGTGTAGGCTTCTGCATTTTCCATTTGAATGAAATTCCATTCTAGTATTAACCGGAAGGATTTTACTGTCAAATGAAAAAAGAAATTTGAGAAAATATTCAGTAGTTTTTTTTATAGCATTTTCAAAAAAAAAAGTTATTTGGCGGACCCTTTATTATGGAATCGGACTCGGCTTTGATAGGTGGACTGAATTTGCCAGAAATGGAAATCCAGAAAATCCACCATCAACCGATTCCGATTCCAGAATATTGACTACAGATTTGCTTAAGTTTTTTGTTGTTGTTGTAAACTATGTGTATGTTTTCTTTTTCTAACGTTTTCCTTAAATGGTTTGTTATTGTCGGTATGTATGAAAATGATACTCGGTATTTTGTTGTTGTTTCATTTTGGCTGAAAAGTATTGTTATGTTATTTTTTCTTATGTTATTGGATTGTTTTTTGACTATTTTTTCAATTCTTTCCTTCTCAAATACATTCACATTTGCTAAATGGACTATGAAGTCAGATTCTTTCTTAAAACTTGCGACTGAAAGTGGTAGTTTACACAATCTATATGCCATAGAATGAAATGAAGCAATTTTATGTTGGTATGAACAATATGAGTCATTCGGAATGTATCGATCTGTTGCTGTAGCTTTCCTGTAGACTTCGAAATCAAGTTTATTTGTTTCGGTTTTTGCATAAAACATCCAAAAAAGGTAAACAACGATGATCACGTTAAAACGTTAAGTAAATGTTGTGCGCTCTTTTTTGATAATGCTAAAAACATCGACAACATACCTTATCCAAATCCTTGGTAGTAAACCTTCATTGTTTAGATCGGTTTCAAATTTTGCCATAAATGCTTCAGTGATGAGTGGTGATAGATGATTTCCCATGCTGGTTCCATTCTCATTTTTGTAAAATTTGTCACGGAAGACGAAGCAATTGTGAGACATACAGATTTTAGCTGCTTTAATGTAAACAATTCTTTTTCTGTCTTCTACATTCTTAACTTCAAGATGTTATTTTAAGGATTCTAGTGCAACAATAACTGGAATACTCGGAAAAAGTGCTTGCACATCAAACGAGACCATCATTTCATTCTCATGAAGATTTACATCTTTTACTTTTTCAACAAACTCAAAGATGTTGATAACAGAAGCACTTTCTAATCTTCCATAGATTTTCATTTCCTCAACAAGCCATTTTGAGACGTTTACGAGTGGAGAATTTATGTTTGACACAATTTTTCTCATTTTATGGTTTTTTTTTATCGGTATTTTTTGTTGTCATTTTGGTTGATTTTACTTTTTTGATTATGTTTATAACTGCTTTTCTGACTTTGTCTTTACATTCATTTGATTTTAACTGGATAGCAGATTCGATGTCTATTATAGCTTGATTGATGTCAATTTTGTGCATATTTGGAGTAAAGTTAAGTCCAAAAAACTTGAGCAAACTCTCGGCTCAGCCAAAGACGAAACACCAACAAGTGAGAGAAGCGGCACATATGAGATCAGCTGTGAGAATTGCAACAAAAAATACATAGGACAAACGAAACGGAGCATCAAAACAAGATTCAAAGAACACATTAACTGAATAAAAAACAAACAAATTAATCGTTCTTCGGTCGCTGCACACGTCTTCGCTTCATCTGACAACAATGAACCACCACATCAAAGATTAAATAAGTAACAAGATCGGAAACTGACTTACGTTTCACTCCCTAGATCCCGCAATTTTTACTTTCTTTCCTTGTTCATGAATAATATAAAAACAAAAACAATATGGTATGGTATATTTACTGTGATAGTACTGGTAAAAACACGCATACTTTCACAGTAACTATGGTCCAAACTGTGATAGTATTGGTAAAAACGCTTGTAGGCATTGTCATTTTGACAGCTTTGTTTTCCATCTCCTTACCTTATATCATCTCCACACCACATAACGTTGGCCCATTCGAAGAGAGCGTCCGTTTGCTCAAAACAGTACATGTGACGCATGTGAGTCTCTTTTAATTTCCAAAACAAAGAATGTGATGAATGCAGACAACGGAAATATATTATCTCCTTTATTTGATCTGTGATAGAATTTCATGTAAATGTAAAGCTTTTGTACTTTTGATGTTTTGCTTTGTTGTAATTTTCTCAATTGTTTTCTATTTTTCTCTTTTCTCTTGCTTCGTGTACAAGAAAATATTGTTTATTGTTAGTAACGATTGTTAATTGCTGAAGATGGGCTGCATGTCAACCCGAAATGCATCCAAATAAAATTCATTTTTAAAAGTAATTCGCGTGTGTTTTATTTTTTATTTGAATTTTAACTTTGTTGTTGTGGTCAATAAAGAAACTTTTGTTTAAAAATTTAATTTCAATGTTTTTTTTAAATTTTTCTATTAGGTTCTCTCACCATACCAAGGCAAGAACCACATACCTTGTTCTAATTGTCAATTTTTTTAGTTAAACCAATGACTTACTGAGAGTCCCAGAATATAAGTGGTTCTTGCGTCACAACATTTCGGATGTTGGTATTTGTTGTGTAAAAGATGTCAAATGTATTTTAAGCCATAAAATTCGACAGCTCCAACTTCATGTTTACTTACTTTGACACTTTGGACTTACAAACTGTTCTTCGGCTGGTCAAAAAAACAATAAACACTTTTTATCAGTTTTAATTTTATTTTATTTTTCATTAAATAAGAAATTATATATGCATACAAAATTTTGTATTTTTATTTTCGTTTCCAAGTCCTTTTTTATTGTCCTTTATACATACGTTTTTTCTCATTACAAATACAACAATGTTTTCTGTATTTAAGTATTAAGTTTAGGTATAAAAACTCATAAGTCATTTGGTGACAGCTGTACTATCTTATGTTTTAAATAGAACAATTAGTTAATAACAAAATTAATAGCAAATTTTTATAAATAATTTTAAAGAGGAATAAACCAATATTTGAAGTTTTATATGTACATTGTTATTTATTGTGCAGAGCAAAAAAGATCCAAATCAACAAATCATGTTTAATACAAAATTTAATGCAACCAATCGAAACCAGTTATTGTTAAATAAAATTGTATCAGTGTGCTCTTCATAAAAAGAATACTGACTGACTGAGTTAAAATAAGGTTTTCCAGTAATAAAAACAAAAATATAAAAACCAGTGGTGAACAAAGGAAAACTGACATCGCTTATATTTCTAATACAACATTTTGTAGGAAACGGCCCTACAAAATAGTTTCGCTCAACGCAAATAAATAGAACTACCGAAAAAAAGACCAGTCATAATCTATAACATAAAATTGTAACATTAACGCGATCACTTGCATTTGCGCGTTCGCCTCCAAATTGTGTTTGAAGATTTAGTTTTAGGTACAAATTGAATGAGCCTCTATTTAAAACAAACACTCTAACAGTTCACGGCTTTCGCAATGTTGTAATTCCTTAAAATCTCAACACTTAAATTTTTCACTTTTTTACGTAAAAAAGACGTATAGTGAACTTATTTGTTCCGTGAGTCCCCACCGAACACGAACTAATTAGAAATTTAAAATATGTTTTTAAATTTAAAATAGATTTTTAAATTCCTCTCCACCTTACAATATGTAGGTACATGAGCAGTGAACGCTGCCATTGGAAATTTCATTTACCAACTCGTTCGATGGATTTATCGTTCCCTTCCCATGCGTTTCCGAAAAATTATTCACAAAAAGAGATGAGCAAACTAAGCTTTAATTATGCATTGCAGCTTCTTTCTTATTTCATCCATCATCCTGAGCGGACCTCTTCTTAAGCTGTTCCTTAAAAAGATTATCAAACTGAGAATACGACACGTTTTTGGTACTAGCTATTCAATCTGAAGCATTTCTATTTAATTTTGTGAAAAAATAACTAAAATCGTTGAATCTCTGAAAACTTCCATACCTCTGCGTACAATTCAGTTTGTCGGGAGACGACGACAGTTTATTGAATTTGTAATCTACTGTCGCATTATCTACTGTCTAAAAAAAAAAAACTTTTCATTGTTACATAGCGTTGGGACAATTTTGTCGCTCATTCGACCAAGGCTTTATCGGATAAAAATCGCCCAGGTCAGCGACGACTTTCGCATTCCTCCAATACTTCGAAGGGTTCTAGAACCAGTTTCGGGAGGAGTGTTCAGATAGAGTTACAATTGTTAGACGAGGAGACGAGAGAATTGAAGGAAAAGAGGGACGCTGAATATTATGGAGAAGAAACACAAAATTTTAAGCCGAGTCGCCATTGACGACGGGAGTGTAAGCAATTTTCAACTAATGTATAGCCGCCCTTAGGATAATTGAGGAGTTTACGGCTACGGGCTATTTAGCCGACGCCGCACACTGGGGCCGGTTGTATAGAGAGCGTGCTCAAAACTATATATCTATAGGATTCCTTTCAAAAATTAGTAAAAACCAAAAATGGATAAAATTTTGGTTCGAAATCTTTTTCATTACTATGCTAATAAATTTATTAACTAAAATTTTGTTTTTAATAATTATTTCTGGACAAGAATTTGAAAAAAAAAAACGATTTTTTTCAACCTCCACCACCTCGTTTTAATACTAAGAACTTTGTAAAAAACTTCAAGTTGCAACAGAGGCTTTCACTTCTATCACTTTTTTGTACTGAAAGAACATTTATACTATGTGTCTACATACTCAGTTTCAAAAGCCTCTGTTGCA
This sequence comes from Sphaerophoria taeniata, assembly GCA_943590905.1. Lineage (NCBI taxonomy): Eukaryota > Metazoa > Arthropoda > Insecta > Diptera > Syrphidae > Sphaerophoria > Sphaerophoria taeniata. The sequence goes on from OX016540.1 coordinate 272,236,746, forward strand.
AATATGAGAAAAATCTATTTTAAAATTTTTTAATGAATATTTACCGTTATTGTTTTTTTTTCATGGGTTTTATTCTATATGCTGATAAAAAACACTTTTTCCTTATCTACTGACCTTGATTAATGGATACAATTTTTTTTTTTTGAAACCCTCTGAAAACAATTTTTCTTTTAACTTTTAAGTGACCGATAAGAATACAACACTTCTTTGAATTGACCAATTTACAGCTTTTACCGATTGTTTACAAGCAACTTAATGCCCCTCCGACCTTTAAAGTTTAACTGATTGATAAAAAATTATGTCAACTCTGCAACAACAACAAAAAATTGCAAGATACTGCTATTCTCAATTTTGCATTTTGAGCACGCCCTCCATATAACCGGCCACAGTGTGCGCCGTGCCGCTGACTTTCATATTGTCGTCTTCCTCTATTAATCGTTTCAAATTAACTTTGAACGAGAAACGTGACTAACCTTAAAAGATAAGATTTTGTAAAATTCTAAGCTTACGCAGAAAGAAGATCTAGAAAATTATAAAAGTAAAAGAATTGAACAAAAAATTTAAATTGAATAAAAGAAAAACATAAAAGAAAGACTATTGTAAATATCATAATTTGATAAATTGTTTATGCTAAGAAATAATTATAATTTTCATTGAATAAAGGAACTTAAAGCTTGCCCTGAAAGCCATCTTCTTTCTTTCACCGTCGGCAGCTAAAAACATAGTCATAGTTGTGACCAAAATTGTCACAACACATAGTAACTATAGCAACTCCTTTTTCTAAGTACAATTTACTTTGTATTGAATTTTTACTCTCACTCTGATTAAAAACTCGGAATAAAAACGTCAAAATAATCGTGTTTGTTTTTTTTTTTTATTAAAAAGAAAATATAATTTCAAATTCAAAGAAAACCAAGACAGTTCTTTTGGTATAGGAAAGTACCAAGAATTCCACGAGGTCTTAAGCTCATACAACATATTAATCAGTTTAAATTCGGCTAAGCTTTGATTCGTGTTGATTTGTTTTAATAGTGTTTTTGGAAGGTTGACTGTGAGTCTGCCTTAAAAAGCCACAAGAGACCACGTGATTTGTCTCAAAATCCTAGAATCCACGAAGTACGATAGGTTAGTGCTATCTCTAGCAGCGTAAAAATTGTTTATCGGCAAGAAAAAGGGTAAAGTTAGTTAGTGAAGAATGTGATCCCAGACCGGTTCAATTAAAGTACTTTTATTGTTTGATTTTATCCACGTTATAGCGATTCGCTTCTACGACGTGCAAGCGCATAACACACCATCTTACTGGTGTCTTCGAACGGTCGCATAACCCAAGCGTGACGACCGACACGTCGCGTCATCGTCGCACTTGGGCTCAGTAAACAATCAAAAAATCAAAATTCGAAGCATACGATACCGAGCTTTAATAGAGAAAGCAACCCAACCACGAAATCCTAAGTACACCCAGCTTGCCTCCAATCGCTAGCCCCAGGTTTTCACTGCAAAATAGTCTGGATTTGGTTCCAAATGCAGATCGAACAAAGCGCAGGATTATAAAATACCCTAACTATCAACCAAATGAAATCGTCATTCACATATCCACGGTTTGACTAACCCCCCAACAAGTCGTGCGCACAACTTAACAGGAGAAGAGATTCCGGTGAGCCATTTTGCCCTAAAATCTTAAAACATAGAATGTATGTTTCATAAAAGAAATATTTTATATACAGGGTGATTCACGAGCGTTGTGCCAAAAAGCTAGAGCGTGTAGGTTGAGTTGAGACAAGAAAAAAATCGTATGGGAGGGGGGGGTCTATTCCCCCCCGTTTAGCCGGGAGGGGCAATTTTCTGAAAAATTGACTTATTTTGTAAAAAAAAATATTAAAAATCAACGGCTTAGTTTACAACACCGTGCTATACCTTTCTGAAAAGCTAAAAACTTCTTCTTTCACCTTGTTTTTAAAATAAATTGTTTTAACGAATAGTTTTAAAAAAATCAATTTTCAAACTCAAAATTTTCAAAAAAAAAGCCAAAAAAAAATTTTTGAACTAATTTTTTTCAAAATTTTATGTAATTAAGTACTAATTTTGTTTCAAAATTTCAATGTCTTTGTTAATTTTTAGTCGAAAACAGAAAACCGGATGCAAAAATGTCTTTTTGTTTTTGAGATATTAAAAAAAAACCAAAACCACTTTTTTCTAAGAAAATCTTTGTTTTTATTTTTACCTATCTGGACTTTTAGTATAATTTACTAGTTTAATTTATAAATTTAATTTTTGTAATTGGAGTTTTATGACGACTCAATAAAGTAGAAAAGTATTGGATTTTCAATGGATTTACCATTTTATTCATTGATAACGTCTGAAAACTGACCAGCAATTTTTTCTTACTATACCTGGGGCCGCGGCCACTCGCCAGCGAAGGGTTCTACCTGCTGGGGGCTTAAGATAATTAAACCGCAATTTTTCTTGAATGAAAAAACAATTAACAACCTAAAGGTTAATAAAAGGCATTGCATATTTACTTAACAACCATTTACAATTAAAATATTAATTCATCAACACATAACAATAACAAACTCATATGTTCGAGAAGAGTAAGCGGACAGGAACTTCTGCTACGGTTTAACTTGTTGTCGAGATCGGGAAGCCGACAGACTCTACGCTGAAAGATATCCCAATAGATGGCGCCCAAGTCGTAGCATGTTTTCAAGAATCCGCCGACGAGAGCACGGAGAGCTAGAAGTGAAAGGTCAATGGCAGACGTTTTCAATGAACAAAATGATTAATCCAGGGAAAATCCAATACTTTTCTACTTTATTGAGTCCTCATAAAACTCCAATTACAAAAAATTAATTTTATAAATTAAACTAGTAAATTATACTAAAAGTCCAGATAAGTAAAAATAAAAACAAAGATTTTCTTAGAAAAAAGTGGTTTTGGTTTTTTTTAATATCTCAAAAACAAAAAGACATTTTTGCATCCGGTTTTCTGTTTTTGACTAAAAATTTACAAAGACATTGAAATTTTAAAACAAAACTAGTACTTAATTACATAAAATTTTGAAAAAAATTAGTTCAAAAAATTTTTTTTGGCTTTTTTTTTGAAAATTTTGAGTTTGAAAATTGATTTTTTTAAAACTATTCGTTAAAACAATTTATTTTAAAAACAAGGTGAAAGAAGAAGTTTTTAGCTTTTCAGAAAGGTATAGCACGGTGTTGTAAACTAAGCCGTTGATTTTTAATATTTTTTTTTACAAAATAAGTCAATTTTTCAGAAAATTGCCCCTCCCGGCTAAACGGGGGGGAATAGACCCCCCCCTCCCATACGATTTTTTTCTTGTCTCAACTCAACCTACACGCTCTAGCTTTTTGGCACAACGCTCGTGAATCACCCTGTATATATATGTGGGATCGTTTACCAGACATACAAAGTACATAACATTACTAACACCACGAAACACAAAACTTAACGCTATCGTCAGCCAGCCATGTTCTCTCTTTTCGATCTACATAAGTTTCCAATCAATATTGTCACAGTCTGTATCTAGTCCATAAAGAGTTCAGCCATATCTTTCTTTTTTGTGTAATTTTAAGATCTTTTTTTTTTCAAACTTATATTCAATAAAATATAATAAATACATTTTCGTGTTTTTCCTTATTTATGTGAACCCATTACCCACATATATGAGTGAAACAAATCATTGGACTAAATTGAGAAAACAAGAGTTGAACAGAATTTTAACAAAACTTAACAGTGTGTTTGATTGTTGACGACAGCAACTAGTTTTTAATGGAATTTACTTAAAAGCGCTTCTCGCATGAGAGTTGTTTCGAATGCAAACATTCTGTTCCCAAGTGCCAAAATACTATGACAGCTCATACGTATATCTTTCACCTGTTATGCCCACACACATGCTCAAGCCCCGTGTATAAGCCATACACAGCAATGCCTCATAGATGTTAGCAGTTAACGCCTAGCTCTCAAGCAGAGCACACGTCGAGTGCCCGTCGTGTGTTAAACCCGTGTGCCCTACGCCTATATATATAATCGCCTGTGTATATATTTTGCATGCCTTACGCCTATATACCGCCGGTATATATAAATAAGTTTTATCCGATATCACTTGTGCGCCTCCACAATAAATTCAAACAAAATAGCGAGACCTAAAAAAACAATACAACATTGTATCGATCTACGATCTAAGTAATAATAAACTGCCACACCCAAGCATCCGCTAAAGCGACTGTAAGATGCTGTGTCATCATTTTTTTAAACTAAGAACGTTGTATCGATCCCCAGTTGGATCATTCCAAATATCAAAATTATAATTCAATCTTAAGTTAACCACCGAGCAAGATACATCGTATCTTAAGTCAACCACCAAACAAGATACTTCGTATCTTAAGTAAACCACCAAACAAGATAATTCGTATCTTAAGTCAACCACCAAACAAGATACTGTAATGTGCTACTTCCGAGTCGATTCATTAACAATTAATTTTTTTTCCCATCACTAGGCCCATCACCAAGCACATCACTATTCTTATTTGTTTTGCCTGTGTGTTGTTACACTCAGACGTTTTTTTTTTTTTTTGAAGAAGCAAGTAAGGATGAATGTTCAAAAGAAAATATAAGAAACACGCAGCTGCAGCATACAGACATTTTGAGTGTAACAACACACATTCAAACCAGTTTGTTTTTTTTTTTGCGTTCGAGAACAGCAACAGGAGAATGGAAGAAAAAAAAACTAACGCAAACTAGCAACTCAGCTTACCATATGCATTTTTCTTCTAAGGTATTTGTTAGGAAGTAAAGTCACATACGAAAATTGTAAACAACAACGGTTAAATCACGCGATGTTTTTTTTAAAAGGGAAATGAAACCATTTTTGGCAAAAGTGGAAAGGAATTCAATTGGGACAGTTGGGCAAGAACGTTCAAGCAGCAAACATCATCGTGAACTTGTGATTTTTTCCTATCCTATATCTAATTAATTTGATCGTTGCACCAGTGCGGAAAAAAAAGTATTTGAATCGTGAGTGCATCGTTTTGATTAATTTTTTTTGATAAAAAAGCGAAAAGAACAATTGGCTATTGTGAAAATATTTGTTAAGCCTGCATAAAAAGAAAAAGCGAACTGTCGAACGTTTTCTCTTTGAAAAAAAAAAACTCACGGAAAAGAATAAGTGCTAGAAACAAAAAAATATATATCGAAGCGGTATGTAAATTTTTATTACGGTTCCTCCAGATTATTTTTCTAAGGGCCTCATTTTTTTTAATAGGAGACACCATAGCTCCGCTTCAAGTAACGGGTTACATAAATTCGCCACCACCTCCGGAACCATTCCACTTTTTCAGTGCAATTGCCTCCCGACTTAAAAGGCAGATGAGGACAACAGGAGAAATCAGGCAACTTCAAACATTTTTTTTTTGTCAAAATTCAAATTTGATAATTTTTTCACAGTTTCCAAATCCAAATTACATTTTTCATTTCAATTTATCCTTATTTTGGAACAAAGGTATAAAACGAAAAGAAAGAATCTTATTTTTTTGTTGCTTTCATTAGAAAAAAAAAATATATAATTTTCAGAACGAGTAGGTAAACATATAGGTCGATATAGGTATATTCTTCCAGGCATTTTTGTTTCTTCGCGGTTTTAAATCTTTGTGGGTATATAATTTCTGTGGGTAATGGGCCTATTAGCTATAGGGAATTTTAGTTTTGTGCCGAATACATTTAAATTTCGCGTTTTTTTCAATGTAATGCTTGGGGGATTATATACAGTCTCCTTCCCGTATTCACTGTTCTCCTTATTGGAAAAAAAAATCTTATGTATTATTACTTTTCTGGCTTTCTTCTCGTTTTTTTTTTCTCTTTTAATGTATAAATAAATATGTATTAATTAATTTTTTTATATTAATTCTAAGATTAAATGAAGTGGTAGGGTATACACCCGAAAAAATAAAAGTTTCGAATTAACTTATTTGGGCTATCCAATAAATTTTTCGGATGTGCATGGTTGGGAGGGAAATGTGAGACACAAACAACAACTTGGTCTCAGACTCAGTCAAATGGATCCATACTCAATTCTTCGTACCCTTTTTTTCCTTTTTCTTGCGAGCACATATTTTTTGTATAGTTTGGTGAGACAGAGTGAAAACCCACCCTGGACTGAAGCGGCCGTAGATTAAAAGTGCTCATCATACTCTGATGTTGGGAAAATTAAACCTCATCCCGAACCAAACATAACAATACTTCGTATCTTAAGTCAACCACCGAACAAGATACTTCGTATCTTAATTCAACCTCTAAGATTCAAAACTAATAAATTTATTTCTTTTTAAAAAAGTGTTTTAAAGAAGTTTAAATTATAATTAATATATATGTGCGTTTCTGAAGTTCTATCAGCGCCTATAAAGCTGTCTTTATTTGCTATTAGTTTTGAAAAGAGCACTGGAAGTGCATCAAGAGCTACTGTATTTCTTGTTCGAAGCCAATTTCTTAACTTTGAGAGCAAATTTCTGTGCTATATAAGCAGTTTAAAAGACGTTGCTGAAACTCTGGTTCAAAATGAGCTCTTAAAAAACTCTTGAAGGCATTGCAAACTGCAGAGTCCGCTATTGAAATACAATATTCATCTTTCTGGGGATTGCACCCTTGGTCATTGCAAATAAGTTGTGCACAGGAGGAATTACATGTAATAAGGTAAAGAAAGTTCACAAGCATGACTCAATAATTAAAATCTTATTATAATTATAATTTGATATACGTATATTCAATGGCTTACAAGTGAAAATTAGTCTGTAAAAACCTCTTCTCAAGTTTTGTTTAGAATTTATAAATTCAAAAACATAAAAATTTTGCAATTTATTTATTTGGAAATCTAAATTAAAACATTCTTAACTATGCGCTCATATATTGATTATATTTATCTGAGCAATTTTAAAATTGCACTTTAAATTTGAAATTTGATAATAAACATTTTGTACACTTTCTGCACTGTTTATTTCTTTTTCTGAGATACAAAAATCAAATGAGTAAATATTATTTTAAGTTTGAATAACTACTGGACAAGATTTTAAAAACGAACACGTTTTATTTTTGAGTAAACATTGCAATTTCTCGAAAAAAGAAGAACTATCTTTTAGGTTTAACCATTTCAAAAACTGAATTTGGTTTCGCTAGGTCCAAAAATTGTTCTATTATTTATTTAATTATGCATTTTGTATTCAGATTGAATACAATTTTTCAACAGCCTCAAAGAAAAAGTATTCCTATAATTATGAGAGCGAAACAATATTGCTTATAAGTAATATAATATACAGTAATTTTATTACTCTTACGCCCGATTTCTTGACAAAGTTCTAGCCCTTAAAACTCGGTTTAGTGAAATTTTAGAACTCATTTGAGTTCTAAGTCATTTCTTCACCAAGTTCTAACGCGTTAGAACTTCGATTTAGAACTATGTTATAGTTAGAACTTCGATAAAATTAGACCCTCGAATTCGGGGGTTTAGTGCCTTAGAACTTCGATTTATTAGAATTTCGTTTTTTCAACGAATTTGCTGATTTCATATTGGACAACGGCGTCGAGCGTTCGTTGGGAAAAATTGGTATTTACTTTGTAGCATTTGTTGGTAATGAATTATTGTTGGTGTTGTCAGACGACCGCGGCACCGTTGTTTCGGTGGAGAAGGCGTCATTAGGGTTGTAGCTTTTTTTTCAACCAGAGAGCATGGGATATGGGAATCGTCTGCAGGAGTCATATTTAAGACGTCGAAATCTGGTGGCATTGCATCAGAATCAAATGATGCTAATCGTGTTGGCAAATGGTCAGTGAAGTATACTTCGGCGATGGCGACAGCTTAACGAAAGCCAAAGCCTAAGTGTAAGCCACTTATCATTAACAATTCTCTGAGTGCATGTGATGCACACTTAAAGGCCGATCCTATATTCAGTTAGGGGACCACTCGTCCCGATTGGGGCACTCAAGAGGAAGATAGACCTTAAATTAAAAGAGAAAATCAATAACTCCTGGAAATCCAGGGACGATTGCGCAATCTCTAGAAGTTTATGGCCTAACACAAATGAAAAGGAAACTCGGTATATTCTATCGCTGAGTAAAGCGGCATATACACGCGTCAAAATCTCATCAAGCATTTGAGAGTGTGTTGGTAAATTCTTTTTCGCGTGACATCAAGCATGAGTCATCAAGCATCATTTTTTCGTAGATTTTGGATGTGAATGGATGTGCGGATTCTTTGTTAGGAAAATATGAGTGACACGGACAATTGTTGCATAGCTCTGGGACTAGCGCTGGCGTTAAAAATGAAAAGGAAAAATTTGCGGAAAAAACAGATCTGGATGAGAGTGCCTGAAAAAACGAAAGCAGTTTACACATGAAAATCTTTTTCCAGGGCCAATATCCTTTTCAGCTCCCTTCTGTAGTTCGTCTGCAGAACATTAATTTTTTGCGTCACATCCTTTTTGGTCGCTTCGGGATACTTCTCGTTGTATTTTAGAAGGAGCACTTCGTACTGCTCATTTCTCAAATACCGGTTGCTTTACTCCTTCGACTAAATGTTCCACAACGCTGGCAGGGAACGGTACACTTCAATAAATTCTAACAAAAAATGTTTATCTTCCATCATGCACATTAAAAAAAATCCTTCCGAATGCTGTCTTGACACTAGCAACGCAAAAACAAGAATGATGCTTGATCAAGCAATCAATCACGAATACACACTTTTCAAGCACTTGTCAAGCATAGACCCCTGATTGAAGAAAAATCAAAACATTTTGATTTCGCGTCAAGCATACACACATTCTATACGTGTTTCAATTTCACAAACACACTCTTACATGCTTGATGAGATTTTGATGCGTGTATATGCCGCTTAAAAGGAACATTAAAATCCTGATAGGTGTACTAACGGGTCATTGCGCAATCCATTGGCACAATGGCCAACAAGATAGGAGCATTTGCACCTGATTTCTGCAGGAGCTGTCAGGATGAGGAGGAAACCATTAAACACCTGCTCTGTGACTGTCCGAACCTTCAAACTGGCCGACTCCGTCATTTCGGAACCAGGTTTGTTGGAGAACTGGATGATCTAGCACAGGTCTCAATGGCAAACATGAGGAAATTTATAGATAGCACAGGCTAGTTCGTTAACGAGCCAGTCTACGTTAATCGGCAGAATTGAGGAGCATCGATGCTAACTTTTATTTCTTTTATAGGGGATAACAATGGACCAGTAGGCCCCCGTGTACGCAACAGCTTCACGCTGTGCACACCCCTTATCACCTAACCTAATCTAACCTAAAGGCCGATCCTGAACGGCGAAGTACTTTTTTCTTGACAGTTTATGGGATATGGGCACGAGTAGGATTCGATTTTGCGTAACAGCTAACAGCCAACATACAAACTAATGGCGTTTTCAATTGGCAATCTGGAATCTGAAAAAAGTATTCTGGTTTTAAAATCACAACTGTCACTTTTGCCAAATTGAGCGCATTCAGAATGCTTTCACTTTTTTTCTGCTTTCACTTCCAGATTAACAATTAAAAACGCCATAACACGCCACGGACATCACTAAAATAAACATACATATAGCTACACCGTGCACACATATGTACAAACACAAACAAAAAATTAGCGCAACTTCAAAAATTATATTTATTTTGTTTTGAAAAATTACTGCCGGGTGACTCAAAAATTTTAAAAACATGCTAGAACGCCGTTCCAAAGATGACAAGTTCTAAGCGCTAAGAACTCAGTTATGATTTTAGATCGAGTTCTAGAGAAGTGAAGAAATGCCCGAGTTCTAAATTTTCTAAAAACTAAGTTCTAACGTTAAACCGAGATTTACTAGATCGAGTTTTAGGGGAACTTTAGAACTTTGTGAAGAAATTGGGCGTTAATGTTTTATCTAGACGAACTGATAATAAACAACATAAAAAATAAGATTTTTCGAATAAAAAACCTCCATAAATAACATGGATGAAGAAGTGTCGACTTTACTATGAGAATGGGGTTTAGAAAAGTACATACCCGCTTTTGAAGGTACGTCTTTGAATTCAAATTAAGTTATCAATATTATAAAGTTATGACAGTGTATAATATTGCTCTCTTTGCACCATTAAGTCTTCTATGGAAAAATAATTTGGGAAAGAGTCGTAATTCTATATGACCAATATTTTGTATTTGAGTAAAAAATTATGTAGCTATTCCATTATTCTGCTCTTAAATTTTGGAATCAGAATTTTGTATAAAAGGGTTTTGAAATTACAGAATTTTTAAATACAGAATTTGAGTTAACAGAATTTTGTAATCCGAATTTTAGCACATACAGAATTTTGACTCTTACTCAAACACTTTTCTTTTCCAATAACTCATGAACATTTGCCTTTAAGTTTTTTTTTACAAATAAGAGTTTTCAAAATTTTCGTAAAAATATTTTTGGTATGCAATTTTGTAGTGCTTATTTATAAACGATTTTCAATTCAATTTGGTTTAAAAAAAACTTAACCGTTCTTAAGATATCAATTTTTGAAAAAATAATTAAATATTTAAAAAAAAACAAACATTAAAAAATATATATATTTAATGTAATTAAGTTTTAATACAGGCTTATTGAGGAAAATAATTTATGAAATTCGTTGATTAGTTTCTGAGAAAAATAATAACAACAAAACGTTTCTAGGGGAGGTACCCATTTGGACCGATAGAAAATGTTGTTTCCATCAAAAGGATTCAAATTGAGAAAAAAAAATAAGGGATAATTTAATGAATATATAATGAATAATGAGATATTTTGATTTTTCCATTTTTGCCCTAATAATTTGTATGGGGACTACTGCTATTTTTGGCCTTAAAGAAATGAAAAAAAAAACTACAGACGATATTTTGATCAAACATAAGTCATAAATTTTTACTATTTTAACTTAATACACCTAGAAGCATATATTTTAATTTTATTAGTAAAACACATTAATGTAATTATAACTTTCCTAATATTTCAATTATAGGATCTCAAGAAAGTCCTTGACTGTTCTTTAGAAGGGAAAGGTATCTTAACACAAGATAAAAATAGTCCCCTTGACCAGAAGGCTAGGTTGAAGTTGGTGCAGATCGTTTCCTTGCATGTTCTAAGAGAAAACCCGGAACGCAATATCACTGCCGAAATTTATGCAAAGTGGGCAAACGAAATCGTGCATTTGTTTCCTGCCGAAAATAGGTCTGTGTATTTTCATAACAAAATTGTGGAGTCGAGCCGTGGGATCATTACCAGATTGGCTGGAAAGTTACCCGATAGTATACACAATCTTAAAAGAAAAGATCCCCGAAAGCTCCATCAATAAAACGCCTGGCAGCAGCGTTCAAAATCCCAGAAAACGAGGAACTCTCAGATGCAGATCTGGAATGGCTTCGAAATTCTAGCCATCCTTGGGAAACAACAGAGGATAAGTGGGAAAAAACCACTAATGCTCGCTTTCATCTTTTGAAGTCTCTGAGTATAACCCAATATTATGAAGAATATCCGGCTCTGAAGAAAGCTTCAGGATATAAACTGGTAATTTTTTGATTTCCCTTATTCAAATATAAGTCTTTGTCCTAGAATATTTATTCAAATAGTAGTGCAAAATTTCAAGTTTTTTTTTATAAATTACTAAAGACAAACAAATTTTAACAAAAATATTTCATTCACAAATCTATTAATGATTGTTAATGCATTTCCTAATACATTTATTTTACTTCTTTTAAAATAGCTTGAAAAGGATTTTAACATCTTATACCCAGAAAAATGTCAAGGATTATACCAATAGTTTCCAAGCATCAAAAATAAGATTTATTCACTTGCAGAAAACAAAGTGAAAGCCAAAAACAAATACATTAGTGAATTGTTATTACTTAAAGATTGTGAGTATTTTTCAAAATCTAAAAATCTAAAAATGTTTAGTTATTAAATAAAGAAATAAATAAAAAATCATTTTAGTTGAAAAATGTTTCAGAAAAATATTAAATATTGGTTTTATTTTTCATTCATTTCAGCAACTGAAGACACAAGTAATCTTGGCGCATTCCTCCTCATACCATCGCTTCTAACAACTGCAAACATACACCTAAAAGGTGTAAGTAAGAAAATTTGGCGCCCTTCGAAATCCGAAGCTCGAGATGGATTCATCTCAATTGTTCACACCGATGCTGGAATCGAAGAAGCAATATCACTTCGACGCACAAAACTAAAGCAATATGGTCTCACCTTACAACCCTTCATTCTTTTAGTCGGTACTTCCTTAAAAAAAAAATAAGTTATTTTGTTATTGTAAATGATACCAAATATTTACTACCGTCAATTTTGGATGCAGTTGATATTTGCTTTAAGATAATTTTTATGATAAACGCAGAATATCCTGCTGAAAGTTTTTCCACATGGATGTTTATCCAAAAGGCTTTTTACCAAATAAAAACAGAATTTGACAACGAATGTACTTCAGCAAATACATTGCTTGTAGAATTGCAAATTGCAAATGAAAAATAATTTTTTTGTTTCACATGCAATAACTTATCTAAAAGTCACATGCAGCACTGTTTAATACATCCTTCCTTATCAGCCTTTAAAAATTTTATTTAATTAAAAACTATAAAAAACATAAGACGCATTAAAGAAGTAAAGTTTGGAAAATATTTGTGTTCTTGGTTTTCTATAACCAAGTAAGTTGGTAAGTATTAACCGAGTAAGTTGGCTTTTTTTAACAGAGAAGGTTGTTTAATAATAACCGAGTAGGTTGGTTATTATATTATTAACCAAGTAAGTTGGTTGTATTAACCGAGTAAGTTGGCTGTTTTTAACAGAGAAGGTTGTTTAATAATAACCGAGTAGGTTGGTTATTATAAACCAAGTAAGTTGGTTAGTATTAACCGAGTAACTTGGCTGTTTTTAACAGAGAAGGTTGTTTAATAATAACCGAGTAGGTCGGTTAGTATTAACCGAGCAGGTTGACTGTTTTTAACCGAGTAGGTTGATTACTATTACCCAAGCAGGTTGTCTAATTTCAACAAAGAAGGTTAAGAAATTAACCGAGCTGATTGGTTGTTATAAACAAGTTGGTTGGCTAAAACAAAACAAGTAAATTGGTTAAAAAGCTACAAAGTAAATTGGTTGTTTTTTGCAGAGTTTACTTGTTTATATTTAAACGAGTACCTTTTGGAGGGGAAATGACTCTTAACCGAAAGCTCGGTTGTTTTTAACCGATTTTTCTTTAATCAAGTTGCCTCTGTTATTTTTTACAAAGTAACTCCGTAGGTGCTATATTAACAGTATTACTTGGTTATTAATAACCGAAAGTTGGTTATTTTTTTAACCCAGCAATGTTTTTGAGTGCAGGGTTAGGTTGAGAATTGGGAAAGCTTCAAACGAGAAATCCAGAAGAGTTTCCCTTCTATCGGTGATGATAGCACCTAACTTTTAAAACTAATGGGGAGGAAGCGAAAACCCAATGAATGTTTAGAGGGTTGTTTTTATGATACCGTGCGCTTAGGTAAGGAAATAAAACTATCGAACGATTCCATATCTCGTCTCATAATATCCGGATTGGATAATGAATTTTAAAAACGGCTCTACTCTCAGGATCATTTGAATCACATCAAGATTTGCTCGTGCAAATCAAGCGCTTCGGAGACGTCGAAACCCAATCCAAAAATATGCAGAAATTTGCCAAGCAGTATGATTTGGCACGGCGGCGACGTGAAACGGGGTGGGATGAGCGGCGACACAATCGCTCTCGCCCGTACGAAAACTCTCAACCCGTAAATTCTGACCGAAATCCAAAACCGCTTCAAGATTATCCCAAAAATAGACCATCCAGGTTCCCTGAGTCATGAAAATGCTACTTGTGTGGACCTTTTAATCATTTGGTAAATGTCCAAAAAAAATCGCGCGTTTGTTTCCATTGTCACCAAGAAGGGCACATTGCAAGAGATTACAAGAATCGTAAAATGGCTTCTATTGCTGATGCTATTTATCCGCGAGATGAATATCACCCGACAGTTAAAGTGGCAGATGTAGAAATGGTAGGATACATCGATTTGGGTAGTTGCCGTACGACAATTATTAAAAGTATCGTTGACCAAAACAAATGGAAGGTTAATCAGATGGATGTAGTTGCTATCTGAATACAGTTGGCTTGTCTTGTTGGCTTAACGGATGTCTGAAGACGATTCCGATTCATTGGAAAATACGATCCAGGTAAGCATCATGGCAGAGCTTAATCGGCGTACAACGGCAATCACCGCAATCAAGCGGATTGCCACAAATATTGGCAACGACAGTTTTTCTGCTGATGAACTTGGCCTTCAGCAGCAGGAACTGACCTCATTAGAATGGCATTTCGATCGGTTTGTGGCTGCCCGCGATACCTTGATAGAGGTAGCGGAACCAGCCGAACTCAAGGCACACGGCCAATTATTTGACGATGCGATGTGGAGATTCTTCGCAACACCAAAATTGCAAAGTTGCGACGAATGATGGCAAGATTCCATCGATATCTTTCTTCACGGAACCAAAACAAACAATAGCATTTAATAAAGAACTTAATTACTCCACATCCACCTCTAGAGATAAACACAGATATTTTGATGTGTCGCCAATTTTCAGATATTTTAATGTGTCGCCAATTACAATGTCCCAAGAATAATAATCATTTTTTCTTATCTCCAAACAATAACAATCTAATGCTTTGTTCAAATGAAGGCCACAGAGCCTAGAGTTAAGTTGAGAACCAAATGTATTTTAGTTTTAAGTTTTGATTCAATCAATAAAGTTGCTCTCCAGTGAGGATATTAAAAAATTATATTTTTTTAGTATCCCCGAGGATACCTCACATAAGTGGCGCAGTCGGTGCTCGAGTCTATCCATTCGTGGAAAAACACGGTTGGTTAGTCGAATAAAATATGCATACAAATTTTTGTGTAAAACTATTCATTCGTGGAAAAAACACGATTATTCGAATAAAAATATATGTTACATTATACAAAAAAAAATTATATAATAAATAAAAATCAAAAAAAAAAACAAAAAGAAACAACATGGAACAAGAGCAACTGAACTTATTACTCAACACAAGTGAAGGTGATCAGAGACCAGAAGAACAACAACAACGAGTTGAAGCAAAAACTTCGGTATCCTTCGTCCTACCGGAAATGGAGGTAATTAAAATCCTCCAAGGGATAAAACCATTCACCGGAGATCCCTGGAGGGACGTGGCCTCATGCATCTACGACGTAGATGTCAACATTCAGTACCTAACACCAGCAACATGTGCTTTTGCCGCACAGAACCTTGTTAGAGGACTAATACAAGGAAGAGCTCAGCACACAATAAGGATGTTACCACCCTACTCAACATGGCACGCAATGAAGGAAACGCTTATAAGAAATTTTGGACCGCAAGAATCATTTATAAATATTATATACCAACAAGCAGTATACCAATTCAACAAAAGCACAATTCTTTTCATCATCTCCTTTCTATTATTGAGTCAATTGGCAACAGGCAACGCAAATATACAGGTAGAAAATATAGAAGATGAAGGAATCATTTTAATTAAGGACGAAGTCATTCCAATAATCAGTGACTTCTACAGAATTTACCACAAAGTTAACTTACAAGAATAAATTTTCTTAAATATTCCATTTGCCTTTCTTATTGTGGGTTGTTCAAAAATAAATAAATATGTTCTTATTTCAATTGTCTTTAAAAACAAACCATATCAAGATCATTCTTGAATTTTTGGAGCTTGGGGCTGCTGCATAATTTGGAGGTAACACGCCCTTTCCCTCTTCAAAGCTTCGGGTCCCCGGAATTTTTCTGAACCCTTTCGTTTATTTTTTATTTGGCATGTAAAAGGTAACAACATCGAGCGCTGCGGCTACAAGAACCCCCCCCCCCCCTCCGTCGAGCAAGCCTTAGGCACATACAAGCATGACACGTAGCCGTAGCCTGGATACCCTCTCCATCCTGCCGCCTGGACCGGCCTTAGGGTTCTGTAGTACTAAGGTCGTAAAAGTTGGAGAGGGGGAACATCTGGTTCCGTTACAGAGATAAACACAATAGTATTTAATAAAGAACTTTATTACTCCACATCCTCCTGTAGAGATAAACACAGATATTTTGATGTGTCGCCAATTTTTATTTCATTCCATCTCATCTTTCTATGCCCATTACGAATGATGATACTAATTTCCTTTTAAAATACGACACTTTTTACTGCCCAAGACATAAAATTATCAAAAGTTTAATGATAGAATTAAATATTACTAACGATATTTATAATATATCAGGATTAGACCCTTACAATTTAATAAAATCATTTATTTTAAAAACAGAATCAAAAAGTTTTAGCGATTTAAGAAAGGAAATGACAGACCATTTAGAAATTTCTATGCAATCTCTATATGTCCACAAGGTTAATTTTTTAGGAAAATCATGTACCTACAAGTGAACACAAGAAGCGGTTGAAATCTACTATTGACAAAAATTTACAATCTTTAATTTTACAGATGCTTTCCATTCTGATTCTGTTTCTTGATTCGACCAGACATATACACACAATTACAAACTAAATATTTTTCAGGGTTCGTAAAATATCGATCGCGATCCGAAAAGTACCGATACTTCTCACTTTTTTCCGATCTTCTCACGATCCGAAAAAAATAAAATTCTCATACAGATACTTTTCTCGGGATCCGAAAATTTCCGATCTCTCTCGGCACAAATTGAAATTTTTTTTTCTCTTTTTATCATTCGTGAGAAATCGGAAAAATAAAATTCCCCTAAAATTTGGTTCTCTCACGAAGAGAAATTAAAAAGAATCCGAAAAGATCTGAAAAGTGCAAAGATCGAAATAAAAAAATATTCTTTGAATGTGTTTTGCGGTGTATGGTTGTTTCTTGTTTATTGTTTTGTTTGATCTCGGTTGTTTAAAATGGGACGAAAAAAAGAATTCGAAGTGAATAATTATGATTTTTATGAACAAGAAAATAATATGGCATCATGTTTAAGATGTGATAAGAAATTAAAAGGGCTAGTGACTGGCAATATAAAAAGACATTTTACAAAATGGTGTTTATTTTAATGATGATGCAAATGAGGAAATGGGAAGTAGAAGTTCGTAAAGAAAAAAAATTATCAATTTGCGTTGTTATGTTATGCTATGTTATGTTATCAATTTATTAAATGTTGTATTGGACTTGTTACGGTCAAAAATATCCCGTTTCGAATTTTCGACGATGAACAACAACCGAAATTTTTTTATATTTTATTTAACGATCGGTTCGTTAATGGATCTTCTGTGATAAATTCGTGATCGAATTTAATTTTTCAGTTCCCGAAAAATTTAATTCGATCGTGAACACAAATTTTATTCTCAAAGAACCGAAAAATAAAATTCGCGATCGAATTAAAAATTAAATTCCCGGCTGAATTTATCGATCGCGATCGAATTAAATTTTATCGTTCTACGAACCCTGATATTTTTCCTTCATTTTTTTGCGTGTCGAATTTGTGCCTTTACATTATTTAAAAGAAAAGTTTTTTGGAAGTAAATAAAAACTGTTGAAACTAAATGCGTATAGTTCCTTTTTTTTCTCATTGTGGAGTGTGATAGGAGTGTGTCAGACTATAATTGCGTCAGTCGCTTGATTTCCAAATTATAAGGGAGACCCGAAAATCTAAAGCAATTAAGTTTAAAGACAAATCAAACCCTAAAAGGAAAGAGAAATACAGTGACCACAGTGTAAGTCGCCACAGAAAGATTACCACTCAAGAGAATCAAGTTTGGGGAGTTTATTGAATTAGGCGATTCTTTAAAAATAGAAAGAGATGTCTTTTTAATGAAGTACGACTTGAATCATTGGACTATAGGACCAACTAACTTATTTTTATGCGTATTAGACATATATCAATCCCGATTTCCTAAAATACTATTTTGGACTATCTCGGATATTTATCAAAAATATCCTTTTAGTATGGTAGAGACTTGAAAAAACCTGATAACCGAATTCGATTTTTTAAGAACTCAATTAAAAAATGATTTCTTTAAGTTTATAGCAACTTGGGAGTCTTTGGTTCTAGGATATGTAATAAAAGATGATCAAGATGATCTTGGGTTCCAAGATTTATATTTGACTAGTTTAGATGGAGTGAATGAAATCTTAAAAGCTTACAACGTATCTTATGACTTTGGAAAAATACTACCTGCTAGTAAAAATGTAGATCTCATAAAGATGTACATTGAACTTTTTGGGAATACTAAGAATTTTGGACATCCTTGCTTAGAAATAAAGAGTGGTTTCGAAAATGTTAGGAAATATAGAACGGAATCAGTTTTGGTTGATCTTCCTACTGCTAAAATAGGAGCAAGTATAATGAGAAGAGATTTTGTTAAAAACTTTATACTAAAGAAAAGAAGATGGCCTCCTTGTAAAAGGGTACCAGATTCATTCACAAAAGCTTACAAGACAGGCACTTACCCTATCAAGTATGAACAACGATATGATATATGGGCTGCAGGCGCGTGGCGTCCATATAACACGATTCCTATCGTCTTACCTTTTAAAATTTGTCTCTTGTTCATAGAAAAAACCAGCAACATAAGTTTACAACTAAGCAGTCAAGAGCCTATCTTTTCCCATTGTGTGTAACAATGTTCTTCAAGCCTTTTAAATTTGCGAGATACACAAAAAATACACAAAGCATACACGAAGCATTGAAAATCGCCGCGCAGAACATATTTTGTGTTTGTCCCTGTCTTTCCTACGATATACTTCCCCCCTGGTGCCTCCCTTTTCAATACATGTTCCCTTATTGAAAAAAGTAAGACGATAATTTTCGTTTTTCAGCAATGTCTGCTTGGAAAAAATAATACAGTTTTCGCCTTCGAGTAATGTACGGCGAATTCGGTTTTGTTTTACTGTTTTGTTTTGTTCTACTCATCATTGTTTTGGATAATTTGCAAGTTGAAAGTGAACGTTTAAGTAACTTAAATTTGTGAAAAAAAAACTGAAAATTCTGAATATTGTTAAAAGTGAACGTTGGAACTGTTTTGTTTTAATTATTATTTAAATGGCTTTGCTAAATGTTGAGTGTTGCTTAACCGATTACCTTTTAGAAGAGGAAAATCAATTTGGGAAGTTAGATTTTTTAGTGAAAAAAAAGTGATTGATCTCGGACGCTCTTTTCCGTCTATGAAAATAGAATATAAGCGTAAAGATGGTTTCGTTTCGCGTTTCCATGATTCCTTTTATCAAAAATATACATGGTTGACAGGTAGTTGCAAGGTCAACAAAATGTTTTGTTTTCCCTGCCTTCTTTTTTCAAATTCTTACAGGCGGCAGCGTTTGGAGTCGCACGGGCTACACCGATTTAAATAATTTGACAAATCCTGCTACAAAGCACATTAAAACAGAAAAACACATTCGAAGCTGTTTATCGTTACATGAATTTGGAACCAATCTTATTTAGCTCATAACAAAAAAGTTGAAAGAAATCGTAAATTGATGGAGCGGTTTATAGATACGGTGGTACTTTTAGGTAAGCAGGAACAAGCATTTCGAGGCCACGATGAAAAGCTTGATTCCAGTAATCGTGGCAATTATGTAGAGACTTTATTATATTTATCCAAGTATGATTCGTTAATAGAATCCCATTTAGAACAATGCTCAAGTGGAAACAATCTAGTTTTTTCCGGTTTATCAAATGACATACAAAATGATTTAATACACAGTATCGCTGCTGTAATTAAATCAGAAATTAGATTAGAAATCGGTAAATCTCAGTTTGTATCCATTATGATAGATGAAACGCCCGATGTGAGCCATAGAGAGCAATTAAGCACCGTTTTGCATTACATATCTGAAGATGGTATAGAGGAAAGGTTTCTTGGTTTTATCGACGTGAGCGAGAGCAATGCGGATACGCTCTCTAAACATATTCTAAACGTACTGAATTTGTATGCCTGCAAGGGAAAGTTGGTCGGGCAATCTTACGATGGTGCGGCAGTAATGTCTGGAAATGTTGGTGGTGTAAAAAAGAGAGTCCTCAACGAATGTACAATGGCCTGGAGAACATTCCTGAGCTAAAATCGTTTTTTGGGAATATTAATACCATAGTTCGGTTTTTCAACAAATCTACAAAACGTTCAAACCTTTTAAAAGAAATAGCTAACCGGCGCATGCCTGGAGTATCGGAGACCCGCTGGCATTACCATTCACTTATAATTCACGTAATTTTAAACTGGAGATTAGATATTATACAAACTTTTAATAACATTTTAAACAACCCGAATGATTGGGATAGTGAAGCGCTGGCTATGGCTGAAAGTCTGTTGTTTAAGTTAGAGGACAAAAGTTTTTGTTTTTTGCTTAACACTTTATTTGAAATCTTCGGAAGGACTGATATTTTATTTAATTTAATTCAAAATAAACAAACAGATCTTGAAATTGCTAAACGAGAAATTAAGAATTTTGAGTCTTGGCTCTCCTCTGAATTTCTTAATAAATTCGAAAGTGTAAGCGATTTTGCTGAGCCACCAAAAAAACGACGATTACTCGAAATCGATTTAAAAACTCAATTCAAGAGTCTTTTTGTAGAAATTAAGGACAATATAATAAGTCAAATTAAGGAGAGATAAAATTGTTTTAATGAATTAATTTTTTTTGGATTTATTAAATAAAACTAAGTATAATAAATTTGCTCTATCAGTTCCGGAAGAAAAGATATCGTTTTTAATTAATTATTTCCCAGGAATTTTTGATTTTACCTCTTAAACTTAAAGTTTTGTATACGACTCCTTCACTTCAAAAGTTTGACGTCTTAGAATTGCACAAACATTTAGGAAATGACATATTGCGTGATACATTTCCGCAAATTTTAAATTTAAGCCGCCTTTTTTTAACACTTCTGTTGACAGTCGCTTCTGTGGAAAGGTCATTTTCAACGCTCAGAAGAATACACACCTTTTTAAGAAACTCTCAAGGAGAAATCAGGCTCTAGTTACGTATACAACTACATCTTCTAACCCTAATGTATCACACAAGACACTTGAGACCGAGGCAACGGCGACACTTCAATTTTAACAGCATCGAGATAAAGTAAGCATTGGTCCAAATCCAATTACATAAATCAAGCCGATAAAATAAACATTGAACGATCTTCAATGCAGCCAACAATCGCATCACGAGATAAGTTGGAGTGGCAGCGTCGCAGAGATTATCGGATACAAATCGAACATCAATATAGTCAGTCGACTTTCGTCTATTCTTTGTCAATCATTTTTACATTGTTTTCTGAATAAAATTATATTTGTTTTTTAAAAACTCTTTTTTACCTTTTAAAAAGTTATTTGGCGCAGTCGGTAGGATACTCAATGAGATATATAAACGAATATTATATTGACATATGAGATCCAGTGATACGAACGCATTTCGCGATTGTTAAACTTTTCAAATAAATTTAAATTAAACGAATATTAATTTTAAATACAGTTCGAAAAAAAAAAATAATAATATCGTTTGCGAAAAATATAGCATCTCACATTCATATATAAATGTATGTTGCGAAATCTCGTAGAGAGAATATTTAGCAAATGAACAGTGAAGAGAAACAATTAAACAGAGACAGATTATACAGAGAGCTAAATAAAAATCGCGACAGTGATACCGGAAGTGAAAGTGAACAAGACGAACAAAAAACTATAACAATGACTGCACCTGTATTAAACGATGTTCAGAAAGAGGAACAACGCTACCTTCTTCGTGAAATGGAGAAAATAAACCCATTCAGAGGATCAAAAGATTGTAATCTGGCACTGTTTATATCAACAGTGGAGTACTTTCTAAACCAAGTCGTGCTGCAGGAAAATCAGATAAAAGCTACATTAATAATCCACTCAAAAATTCAAGGAGAAGCAGTAAGGGCAACTAACAGCTTACCACATTTATCGTCGTGGAAGGACATTAAGGTAAACTTAATAAGATTATTTTCAATAAAAGAAACTTATATTTAATAGAGTTACGCTTTTAAGGAAAAAGAAGTCAAAAGAATTTTAAAGAACAATAGAATAATTTATTATAAATAATGAAGTTAATTTGTTGAAGTTTAAACGAAGAATGAGAAAAATTATTCATACAATTTGATATGAAATGAAATATAAATTATAAGAAAACTTAAATAATTATTGCAAAGTATTTAGACTACAAAGTGTTTTTCTTAATCTTGAGTTCCAACACGCCCTCTCAATTTGTTGTCTTCATAGAAATTAGGCCAAGTCCTTGCAAACAACGGTTGTGATTTATTTTTGGAAGAGGTTTGGTGAGAACATCTGCGATCATTTTCTCTGTAGGTAAATAGTGCAACGATATTGGAAAAGTTTTCAAAACGTGTCTTATATAGTGATATCGTATATCGATGTGTTTGGATCGAGCATGGAAAACAGGATTTTCGGCGAGCTTCCCAGCACCTTGATTGTCGTTATACATGTTGATATGAAGATTATCTTCAAAGCCGAGTTCTTTGAGGAATTTCAGGAGAAAAACAGCTTCTCTACTTGCGTCGCTTACAGCCATGTATTCGGCCTCAGTCGAAGAAAGTGCAACTGTTCTTTGTTTTCGAGATTCCCAAGAAATAGCGGCTCCATACATGGTGAATGTTGAACCCGTATAAGATCGTCGATCAATTATGCAGTTTCCCCAGTCAGCATCTACATAGCATGTTAAGTTTTCAGTTTTGTCGCCGTTAAATTGTAAACCATAATGGGATGTGCCTTTCAAATAACGCAGTACACGTTTAGCAGCAATCCAGTGTTCTTGATTGAAGCAGTTATTGAACTGACTAAGTGCGCTTGCTGCATATGCAATGTCGGGACGGGTTGCTACAGCAAGGTACATAAGGGCACCAGTTAGTTCTCGATAAGGTTTATTGCATGATTGATTTTCAGAGTCATTTGATGTTTTGGACAATTTGAAGCTTGATGTCATTGGAGTTGTTACTGGCTTGCAATCTTCCATACCGAACCTTTTTAAGATGTCCTTGACGTATCCACTTTGCGACAGTTGAATAGTGTTCTCTACCTTTTTGATTTGTATGCCCAAGCAGTAATTAGCTTCTCCAAGGTCTCTTGAATTAAAAGCTTCTGAAATCTCATTTTTGATTTTTGTGATCATATCTTGATTGCTTGAAAAAATTAAAATATCGTCAACGTAAATTAAGATGAAGGTTTGCTTACATTCGCTCGTGTAGACGCATGGATCGGAAGTTGTAGGTGTAAGACCTATGGTCTTCAATTTTGAATCGATTTGCTTGTTCCATTGACGTCCAGCTTGCCGTAATCCGTAGAGAGCCTTTTCCAGTTTACATACCGTTTCTCCTTTCATCTTTAATTTACTTAACATTTCGGTTGCTTTCGTACGTAGAATTTCGTCGTCTTCAGTATTTACCATTCTGGTCAACATTTCTTTCAGTAAAATAGGTTTGTCCAAAAAAATTCTTCATCTATAGTTCCATTTAGGTAAGCTGCAGTTATGTCCATCTGGTATATATTCATATTACGTTTCGCGGCAATGGCCATCAAAAGCCTTAAGGAACTTAGTCTGGCAACAGGAGCAAAAGTATCTTGGAAATCTACCCCAGGCTTTTGCGAGAAGCCCTTGGCGACAAGTCTGGCTTTTCTTCTTCCGAGGGATCCGTCAACATTCCACTTGTTGCGCAAAACCATTCTACATCCGATTGTTCTTGAATCCTTAGGCTTGGTTACAATAGTCCAGGTGTCATTTTTTATTAGATTTTGAATTTCACCATATATAGCATCTTCCCAATCACATTTGTCATCTCCGCATAAGGCTTCTGCTAATTTCAGAAACGTTCATTGCTATTTGTTGATCTGTTCTTGTTAAGTCGTCTTCTTGATCGGCTTGAACTTCTTGAACTTCTTTTCGTACTATCCTTGGACGTCCTGGTTTTCCTGTTCTAATTTTTGATGGTCTTCCTGGTGCGTATTTAGTTTTCGTCTGGGTGGTTATTATTTCTGAACGGTCGTCTACTTCCGGTTCATTTTCGATATATTGTTCATCCGGTTCATTCAATGGTAATTGCTTTTCATCAGGTTCATAAATATATTCTGAAAAGTTATAATCGCTATTTGAATGATCTACTTGAGGGTTTTTACAAATAATGGTATCGTCAGTAATAAAATCTTCGAATTCGTCTGTGTTCTGAAATTCATCCAGAAATTTAACATCTCTTGACACATGGATTTTCTTCTGAGATGGAATCCAAATTCTGTATCCTTTCTGTGCATCAGGATAACCAACAAAGATACCTTGTATACCTCTATCTTCAAACTTTCCTTTTGTTGGGGTTTTGTCGAGGATGAAAGCCCTACTTCCAAATGGATGAAGATAATTAAGTTTTGGTATCTTACCTGTCCATAACTTGTAGGGAATATCCCCCTCTAAGCTTTTCGTAACGCAGCGATTGCGAATGTAATTCACAGCACTGATAGCTTCAGCCCAAAAGGAAGGTGGAAGACCCGAATCTTTCAATATACAACGGGCCGCTTCAACAAGTGTTCTATTCTTCCTTTCAGCTACCCCATTTTGTTCAGGAGTATAAACATTTGTTAAACGTCGTTGGATTCCGGATTCTTTCAGAAAATTGTCCATTTCTGAGTTGCAGTACTCGCTTCCATTGTCTGACTGTAGAGCTTTGATTTTTCTTCCAGTTTGTGTTTCTGCAAAGTTTTTAAATTCTTTAAATTTTGAAAATACTTCGTTCTTACCATGGATGAAATAAATCATGCAAAATCGACTGAAATCGTCTATGAAGGTGACAAAGTACCGGGAACCACCTTTTGATTGTGTTCTCATTGGTCCACAAACGTCGCTATGTACAATGTTGAGCAAATCTTTTGAACGGTCGATTCTATTTTGAAACGGTGCGCGAGTAAGTTTGGCTACGATACA
This sequence comes from Sphaerophoria taeniata, assembly GCA_943590905.1. Taxonomy (NCBI): domain Eukaryota; kingdom Metazoa; phylum Arthropoda; class Insecta; order Diptera; family Syrphidae; genus Sphaerophoria; species Sphaerophoria taeniata. The sequence continues at coordinate 272,261,763 of OX016540.1, forward strand.
AGTTTCACATGATTTTAGATCGTCTTTCAGTTCTGGAATCAATCCCATTCTAGACATCTTAAACATATCATTCTTGTTTAAATGACCAAGATTCTTGTGCCAAAGGTTAACTTGTACTTGATTATCTTTTGAAGTTGATGCAAGTTTACTTTCTTGATTTTCTGTGCGAAGATAAAACAAATCTCCACTTCGGTCTGCTTCTAACTTTATCTTGCCTTGCGAATCTTTTACGATAGCTTTATTTCTAGAAAAGATTACCTGATCACCCTTATCAACTATTTTTGCAATGGAAACCAAATTTGTTCGCAGGTTTGGAACATGAAGTGTATTGGTTAGCTGAATATTGGTATTTTCATTACCATTCCATGTTTTCAAGGTAACATCTCCTTTTGCAATTACGTTCGACGATGTATTCGTTGCGAGCTTTAAATTGGAATGTGCAGGTCGAATGTTGTCTATCATAGTTTTGTCTTTGCATAAGTGTGAAGTACAACCACTATCAAGACACCATCTGTCATCTGTGTCTTCAATGCAACAGTTTGCGAAATAGGTAAGTTCTTCTTCTTTCTTCGAGGTTGAATTTCTTTTCTTGAAGCAATCGATAGCCTTGTGTCCTTTCTTACCGCAGTAGTTACAATTGTATTTAAAGTTCTGATTTGTTTCTTTATGATGATGGTTCTTGGTTTTGTTGTTTTCGTTAAATCTGTTTCTTGATGAATTGCTTGTGTTGTGCTTAACGAACATTGCTCCAGATGATTGATCTGTGTTCTTTCTCATCCTCGCATCATATTCTTCTGTAATTTTGATTTTGAGTGTTTCGATATCTGGAAGATTGTCTCGCGATTCAATCGCACATCTAAAGTTTTCAAATGAATCAGGAAGACTGTATAATAACAATACAGCTAATAAATCTTCATTTATGATGACATCCATATTTTGGAGCTTATCAACTGTGTCAAAGAATTTGGAAAGATACTCCCGTATATCTTCTCCTTCAGTCATCTTATTTTGGGATAGTCTTTTCAGCAATGTTGCCTTACGAGCAGGACCTTTCGATGCATATATCGATCCAAGCTTCAGCCAAATTTCATTCGAAGTGGAACATCCACGTATTTGACTAAGCTCAGAAGGATTGATTGCCAATATCAAATCAGATTTTGCTTTTCGGTCTTCATTCATCCAAATATTCAAAGCATCTTGAGTTTTCGGATCATCTTCATTGAGTTCTGGCTTCGGTATCTCTCCGCAAACGTATCCCCAAGATTCATTCTTTACCAAGATTGCTTCAATTTGAATCTTCCAGGTTTCATAGTTCGTCTTCGATAAATTTTCAATTCGAATAGAATTCATGTTTGCCATTTGTCATGAACTAAAAAGATTCTTCAATTCAAAAATTAAATAAATAAAATTATCGTTCTTTTATTCTCTTGGACCTGGGCCCATAACCTAATAGAGTTACGCTTTTAAGGAAAAAGAAGTCAAAAGAATTTTAAAGAACAATAGAATAATTTATTATAAATAATGAAGTTAATTTGTTGAAGTTTAAACGAAGAATGAGAAAAATTATTCATACAATTTGATATGAAATGAAATATAAATTATAAGAAAACTTAAATAATTATTGCAAAGTATTTAGACTACAAAGTGTTTTTCTTAATCTTGAGTTCCAACAATATTAAGTTATCTCAAGAAATTGGTTGTATTTTAGAATCTAACACTTTTGAATTGTATAAAAAATTAGACTTCTTATTACAAAAATTGCAAACTAAAACGCAATTAGAACCAAATTTAATTTACACACAGGCAAATAATGAAGTTCTGGTATTTGAAGCATTTAAACATAATTTAAACCCTTCACAAAAAGCTATAGTTATCGCCTATAATTGTAAAAATATGGTTGAAGGTTATGAAACCTTAGAAGCCAATGATATGATTCGTGTAAGAAATCAAAGTGAACCAAACAAGGACTTTAATATGAAACACCATCTGAATAATTCTCCTAGACAAAATCAGGGACATCAAAATTATAACCAAAATAGATTTAATCAAAATAATAATGATTTAAGACAACAGAATAGAATAACATCTGAGCAGGTTAGATACAACAACAACAGAATATTTGGGAATTTAAACCCTAATCAAGGTCATAGGTTTGGTTTTAATCAAAATTATCAAAGGCAAAGTTATAATAATAATAATAATTGGCAGGGACAAAATAATAATCAGCCAAGTTCAAGTCAAGTTAGGAGATTTAATAATAATCGAGAACAACCAATGGAAGTTAATCGCCTCAGTGAACAACAAACAATTAATGAAGAAGTAAATTTTATAGCAGAGGGGCTTCGACACTTCCCATCGTAATACTTACAGTTCAAAAAGAAAAAATAAGAGTCTTAGTAGACACAGGATCTACTATGACCCTCCTCGATACAAAAAAACTTAAATCCTGTACAAGAATGAAATTAGAAAAAGAAATAAAAGTGAATACCGTCAACTCATATATTTTTATAACAGAACAAATAATAACAAAACTACCTGAAGAATTTTTGGAAAATGCCACAATGGAATGGAAATTAATGAATTTTGAAAACAAAAATTTTGATGCGATCATAGGATCGAATTTTTTAAATGCCATAGGGGGTATTATTAATATGAAAGATAAATATTTAGAAATAAATCAGAATAGAATTCCTTTTCTTTCTATCCCAGTCAAAGAAAAAGAATATATCAATGCAAATGATCACTGTCCTTTTCAATATGACGAAATTCATGTGTTAGAAGATAACTCAATGGAAATGAGCAAACTTTTACACTAAGATTTGAATGAAGAAGAAAAGAATATACTAAGAGAATTTTTAAATAAAAATAAGGATTTATTCTACAAGGATGGAGAATTGTTAAGTTCCACAACTCAAACAGTTCATTCCATAAGGACAAAGACAGATAATCCTATTTTCACAAAAATTTATCGATATCCAAAAGTCCATGAGCAAGAGATAGCTAAACAAATTAAAGAAATGCTCAGTAATGGAATAATACAAAAAAGTAGAAGCCCTTATAACTCACCTGTTTGGATAGTTCCAAAAAAATTAGACAACTCGGGAACTATGAAGTGGCGTATGGTAATTGATTACCGTAAGTTAAATGAGGAAACTATCGAGTATAAGTATCCATTACCAAACATTGACGATGTCTTGGATAAATTAGGGAGATCGCAATATTTTACGACACTAGATCTGGCAAAAGGATTTCACCAGATTAGAGTCAACGAAAAAGACATTGAAAAAACTGCATTCAGTGTTCCACAAGGACATTTTGAATTTCTTAGAATGCCCTTTGGCTTAAAAAATGCTCCTTCTAGTTTTCAATGTATGATAAACGAGATACTGGGAGATCTCATTAATAAAATCTGTGTCGTATACATGGATGACATATTGATTTTTTCAACTTCTCTGATAGAGCACATAACAAACCTGAATAAAATATTTCAAAAGCTAAGAGAATTCAACTTAAAAATTCAAATAGACAAATGCGACTTTCTTGTGAAAGAAACGAAGTTTCTTGGACACACGATTACAGACAAGGGAGTTTTACCCAATCAAGATAAAATTATAGCAATACAAAAGATTAACGTACCGACAACCGTTAAAGAAATAAAATCATTCCTTGGTCTTACTGGTTACTATAGGAAATTTATAAAAGACTATGCTAAGGTAGCCCAACCAATGACAAGATATTTAAAGAAAGGAACCAAAATCGATTCTAAGAATATCGAGTACGTAAAAACATTTGAAACATTAAAAAAATTAATTGTTTCACCTCCAGTCCTGGCTTATCCAGATTTCAATAAAACTTTCGAGCTGACAACAGATGCATCTAATTATAGGAGCGGTCTTAGCTCAAGATAAACATCCTGTTACATTCATAAGTAGAACTCTAAACGACCACGAGAGAAACTACTCTACTACAGAGAAAGAACTATTAGCAATAGTTTGGTCAATCAAGTATTTAAGACCTTATCTCTACGGAAGAAAATTTCAGTTAAAATCCGATCACCAACCTTTAAAATGGTTGAAAACAAAGAGTATAGGTAAAGACATATCGGGAAGGTTACAGCGATGGATTCTATCACTTGGTGAATATAACTTCGATATAGAGTACCTTAAAGGATGTCAAAATACAGTGGCAGATTACCTCAGTAGGGAAAAAAAAGATACTGGAGAAATTAATCACTTGGATGATTCTAGCCTAGAAGAAACTCTCCACTCAAAAGATGAAGAACAGTTAGATCACTTTCCTATAATAGAAAAGCCAGTTAACAAGTTTAAGCAACAGATAGTGGTTAACAATGATTATAATGAAAGAAAGATAAGAATGCAAGTTTTAGTAGGCAACAGAAAGTTAATCGAATTGTCCCCTACAATAATCAATTCTGAAACATTTGAAAAACAAATTAAGGAAGTTTTAGAAATTAAACAAACAGGAATATATTGTGACGACTATCACATTTTCAACCAATTACAACAGAAATTAATCAAATTATTTGATAAGACTATAATTAAATTTTATAAATGTAGTTACCTAGCACAAGAATTAGAAGATGAAAATAAAGTCATAGAAAAAATAAAATCTTATCACGAACTAGAAACAGCTCATGCTGGTATTGAAGAGAATTACTTGGGAATACAACCATATATATATTATCCTTATTTAAGAAAATTAGTAATTGACTTTGTTAATAGTTGCAACATCTGCAAGCAAAACAAGTATGATAGGCACCCGATCAAGCCAAAATTCAAATTGACTGAGACTCCAACAGACATCAATCAAATAGTTCACATCGATATATTTTACATAAAAAATTTGAAATTCCTTTCCACTATTGACAAATTCAGTAAAAAATTGACAATGACATATATAAAAGATAGTAATGGCGAAACCATTAAAGAAACAATAATGCAATTTATTTCTCAACATAACAAGCCTTTGAAAATTGTAATGGATAATGAGTTCAATCAATTGAGTATAAAAAAATGTTACAAGATCTAAATATAGAAATACATTATACTACCCCAAACTCACATACAGGGAATAGCCCAATTGAACGTGTACATAGCACAATCTTAGAAAAATATAGATGTTTATCCAATGGGAAAGAACTAGGAATAATCGATAGAATTGATACAATATACAAAGCAGTTTTCTACTATAACAACTCCATACAAGTATTGAGTAAAGAGAAACCTTTTAATATACAATCAGGTCATGTAGACAAAGAAAGATTATATAATACGTACCAAACTAATAAAAAAAAAGAATAGAGAAAACCAATAAGACTAGAGAAGACTACGTAGAAACTCGCAGCAAAGCTTTTATAGTAAATCATCACAGGAAATATGATAAAACTACTCCGCGATTCTTTTACAAACAAACGGATCATGCACACCCAATCAATATACAACGTCATAGAAAGACAAAAATCAAAAACAAATATGACATAATTATGAAAAATAAACCTGGAAGACCTAAGAGTACTAAGTCTAACACAAAAATAGCATCAAAGAAAGATTCAGTTACACAAAAGATTCCATCGGGAATAGACCTGCTTCCGATCGCAAGTTGTTCGCATAAATAAAAGTTATAATGAAAAGCTTAATATACATTCTTTTAATTAAGCTAGTATTTAGTGACATAACAATTGAAAACATATATAACCAAGAAGGTTATACTAAAATAAAATTAAAGAAAGTTAAACTAGTTAGAGATTATAAACATGTAGTTCATAAAATCAATATCACTCAAATCGAAGAAGTTTTGAATAACATTGACAATGACATTTACAAATTAAAAAATATTAAATTTCCCGCAGAAGTATATCGAGAAATTCGTATTATTAAATCCGAAATCAGTAGCTTATTACTGCATAGAAACAGGAGAAGTTTAATTAACCTTGGTGGTAACGTGCTTAAGTTTTTGTTTGGAACATTAGATGAAAACGACCGAAAAAATATCGAAGAACAATTGAATATAAATAAATATAACAACCATGAATTAATTGTAACATTTAACAAGCAAATTGACATTAATAATAAACTGAAGAAGCAAATAGATACTATACAAGCAGAATTTAACAGTATGTACAAAAGTAAAGATTTCCTAAATCTCAAAGTAGGAAATACATCAATAACACAAAGAATAATAACTTTAGAAGTTCTTGAAAAAATTAATAAAATTAAAAGCATTATTGAAAAAATTCAAAACAATGTCTTATCAAGTAAACTTAATACAATGGTAAATTCAATGCTCAGTATTCACGAAATAATCACATATAATGTAACGTTTGATAAACTAAAGAATATAAAAATAACTACAGGGTTACACGATCAAGAAATTATATTTATAATAAGTATACCAGAAGAAATGTTAGAATTTAATCAATATTTTGTAACTAGTTTACCTAACAATAATAAAGAAGAATTAAAAATAAATGATCAATATATCATTGAAAATGAAAATGTAGAATACATATCGAAAGAAGAAAATTCAAATAAATTGGAAATATACATAAACTGTATAACAACAAGAAATTGTACTAAAATTATCAATAAAAGAGAAAATATTGTATTAGAAATAGCAAGAGGAAAATTGTTAGTAAAAAACAGTTGTATAGAAATAAGTACCGATTGTAATGAAAAGAAAAAAATTAAAATCATAAATAATGTATTAATTCAGTTTGAGAAATGTAAGATAACTATAAATAATAGAACTTTTGAAAATTCCAATGAAATAGAAGAACAATCTTTATATTTAGAGAACCCAAAATTGTATGAAAATATATCTAATCTCTTAATTGAAAAAGAAATTAAACTAGAAGATATAAATAATATTGACATAATTCACGAAAAAATATCAAAATTAAATACACATAAAGAGACTTCATATTACATACATATTGTAACTATTTTTATATTATGCACTGTAATTATATTTCTGTGTAGAGAAAGAATAAATTGTTTCAGGAGAAACAACAATCTTAAGGAGGGGAGAGTTACGTATACAACTACATCTTCTAACCCTAATGTATCACACAAGACACTTGAGACCGAGGCAACGGCGACACTTCAATTTTAACAGCATCGAGATAAAGTAAACATTGGTCCAAATCAGGCAACGGCGACACTTCAATTTTAACAGCATCGAGATAAAGTAAGCATTGGTCCAAATCCAATTACATAAATCAAGCCGATAAAATAAACATTGAACGATCTTCAATGCAGCCAACAATCGCATCACGAGATAAGTTGGAGTGGCAGCGTCGCAGAGATTATCGGATACAAATCGAACATCAATATAGTCAGTCGACTTTCGTCTATTCTTTGTCAATCATTTTTACATTGTTTTCTGAATAAAATTATATTTGTTTTTTAAAAACTCCTTTTTACCTTTTAAAAAGTTATTTCTCTCTGATTTAGGGTTAATATCAACAGAAAAGCGACTCCTTTTAAATTTAAAAAGCAGACCTGATTTCTACGAAAGGGTTCTTGGTGAATATACCAAAACAAACCGAAGGATAGATCTTAATTATAAATAATTAAAACAAAAACAGTTTCTTTGTGTTTAAACTTTTTTTTCAAACACATTTTTTTTAGTATCTAGTCTGAATATTTTATGTGATTTATTGAATTTTAAAAATATTTTATTTATTTTATTATTTATTTGATTATTTATTTTATTAATTATTTAATAAATAAAAATAAACCATTATTCTTTTTATGCGAACAAAAAAACTAATAAAATGAAGTTCTTTTTTTTAATACTAGTTACGTTACTTGAAATTTTATTTTATTTTCTTGCATTTCCACATAGGCTTCTTTTGAAGCCGCTTTTATTATGCTTTAGGCTCATTGTGAATTTTAACCTAAATGACTTAAAGTATAGAAAAATTGGCTTCGATTAATCAACGTTTGGAATTTAAGGTACTTTCTATTTATTCCTTATTCATTTGTGTAGGTGATTCATTTTTCTCGTCTTACCATTTGAAAATATCCACGCCACGCCACTGATGGGCTGAGGTAAGTTTTGGGGAAGTTTTTGATTATGATTTAAGCCCTGATACAACAGAATTGATCAAAGATTCTGCTGCTGCTGACGAGTTTCAAGATTGGTATTCTGATTATGATGGGTGATTGTATGGGAAACCAAAGCCTCCTCTTAATCCTAATAGAAAGCCAACTAGAGTAATCCACAGATTTTTACAAGGGAACGAATATGATCTAGAAAAGAAAATACATGAATTAAAAAATAACTATTTTGATCCTAATGATAGCACAGCAAGCCTTTGCAGGAAAGAACAAGAATTGAAGCCCGATGGTAGACTCTTTGTTTAACAACCTTTTAATCAAAGATTAGGCCAAACTTCTATGGAATCTAACATCTCAAAACAATATATGAAATATGTCCCTGAACAAACGATGACAGACGGTGAGATCATTTTGATGCGAAGACTAGCTGAGACTGCAAAAGGACAAAAGAAAACCACCTTAGAAATTTTTAACTTAGATTTAAGTAAGTGGAACATGAGGTTTAGACACGCTCTTGTTTATTGGTATGGAGTGGTTTTGGATGAGTTATTCGATTCTGGGGACTTATTCAAGAATAATCACCTTTGGTTTCTACAAGCTAATGTATTTTGTAACTCTAGATTGGCTCCACCTGACTATGATGAAAACTTGAAGCCTATTCCAGATGCATTCTTTTATAATAAACAACGTGGAGGCATGGAAGAGATGAGACAAAAACAGTTGAACCTGCCAATTGATGAAAGAAATGTATATCAGCAGGGATATGTTTTTTATATGGGTCTCAGTCTACACAAAGCTATTCTGGTTTTTGTTGTCAATGACGTGGACCTGGAGCTTCCAGCTTTACCAGCTGTCTTGAACAGTGCCACCACCATACGCGGCTCTGAATCATTACCCCGTGTATTTGGTATGCCCAACCGGAAAGCTTTTACAAGCCAAACACGATCGGATTGCGCAGCTTGGTACAGCCAATGGGAGGTTCGAGCCCAATTTGAAAGAATGAATGGATTGGCAATCGTCATTAGCGGAGAGCACTGGTGTCCAGAGGCTGCAAAAGGAGCTTTTGATATCGTAATCATGAAATTTAGTCATATAGAAGATGATGCATGATTGGGTAAAGTTCTTGTCCCTGAATGGGCCCATGCTCAAGGCAAGTCTTATGGTAATGTACCACAAGAATTTTCGTTTTTTCATTAAATCGGGAATCTCCTCAACCCGAGAAAAAGAGGAGAAGCCAAAGATAGTTGATGAACCACGCTATGAAGAAGGAGCTAGAGTGATACCGAATTATGAGGAGAAGCTTCAGGCTGATCACATGGAAGCTCTCAAGAAACAGCAGAGAGAGGCTATGGACTTGAGGATTCTTCGCAAGACGCTGGAACCATGGATGGACCCTTATAATCAGGTAATCATGGTAAATTATCCTATTTTAGATAAGGGAGGAAGAAAGAAAAGAAGATTGTCTCTTCTTGAAAAATTAGAACAAAACTTTAAAGCAGTTAATTTAGTACTTAAAAGAGAAGAAACTAGGTTTTCAATAAGACTATGTGAATTTGGTAATGTAAGATATTTTGATGGTGAGGCAATCTCTAATGGAGACAAGAAAATACACAGGTGTATTCCAGATATAAATGACGGAGTATGTTCAATTATGTCCTCTCTCTCGACTATAAATACTATTACTGAGGCCACTGCAAAGTGCGACTACGTGCCAGATACTTCTTTTATTATAAATCAATTCTCTATATTAGATTATTTAAGTAGGAAGCTTATATTAAATAATTGCAGAAATATTTATGAACAAATGGCTTATCTTTTCCTACGGATTTTGGTGGGATATCTCTGTTGACAACTGTTTCCACCCTAGGATTTTGCCGACTACTACGACAATCGAACGACTCTCAATCATTTATAAATTTAAAACGAGCCATTTGATTGGCCAGCCAATCACAAAAGGTTTTTTAATCCTTTTCTTCTTTGTGCTATATTCGTTAACTGAAATTTATGGAAAATTCCAGCTGTCAAGGTGCATCGCCGACGTCATCGCTTCCTTCCGAAGCCGCCGAAGTGAATCGACAACGTCATCGCCTTTAGAACCTTGCCATTGCCAGCCGCGAAGTGCATCGACGACGTAACCGCTTCCTTCAGGTATTCCGCCTTTAGTTGCCATTGAGGTCCGAAGCCACCGAAGTGAATCGACTACATCGCCAGCCACTGAAGTTAGTCGACAACGTACAGCACTGTTAACATCTTGCGATACGTTCAGCATCAACATTGTCACTTCCAACCGTCCAAGGGAATCAACGATTTCAACAACATTTCCATTCAGATTTAACGTTCTGCGATACGATTGTCGTCTCCATCATCGTCAGTACCAGCCGTCGAAGTGAATCGATAACGTCAGCGCTATCCAGTGACGCACTTGCCATCGCCGTCTTGCCATCAATCTGAAGTCACATCAATTCTGATTTATCGATACGAAGCATCGACACGCAGGCAAAGCGTGTAGCCCATGACACCGCCACCTCAAACTGGTAAGACGTCGAAGTCCCTAGAGGGCGATGGCAACAGATGCCGAAGATTCCACAATAAACTGTTACATGGAGAAGGTGCTACAGGTGCACCAGTGCACGCTGTGCATAACGTCCTAACGCACTGCACCAGTAAACATCTCTTCCGAGTGCTACCAGTCGTCGTGTCGAGCCCAGGAGGTCAGAAGTCCGTTTTTGCAATGTTCGACGAGGGATCATCTGTTTCGATTCTGGAAGAGGAAGTGGCTGCACAGCTAGGGCTGAAAGGACGCAAAGAAAACCTTAAGCTGCAGTGGTATGGGGACAGAGTTGTGTCCGAGCCATCCCGTAGAGTTTCCTTGGAAATCCGAGGAATAGAAAATGAATCTGCATGGTATTGGCTGCGACATGTGAGGACAGTTCCACATTTAAGTCTCCCGGTTCAGTCGTTCGATAAAGCAAATTTGAGTCATCTGGAAACTGTACCCAAACGGAATTATGAAAATGCCAGACCAGTGCTGTTAACAGGACTGGACAACTGCCATTTGGGAGTCTCTACCAATACGATTGAAGGAAACAGAATCGAACCGATAATATCTCTTACGAAACTCGGCTGGGTGGCTTATGGCCCACAAAGAGGAGAAAACTGTGAAACACCAATGGTCTTTCACCTGAAAGAAACCAACGCTTGGCAAAATATCGACTTCACTTCTTTGTCGACTGAATTTTAACTGCAGACAATCTAGCATTAGACTTAGGCAACCTTTATGCCCTATTTTTAGCAGGTCAAACTATGTTGCAAATAGTCCTTTAAACCAAATGATCTCAATATATAATAAATTATACTTTCTTATTACTGCTGTTAATGAAAATTTGAAAACTGTAGAATTCAAAACTATGTTTTATTAGAACATTAGATTTATAATTAGATTTAAGTTTTTTTTATGAAACGTTAGTAATTAACGATTTCCAAATAAATAAATAAACCCCCTTCGTTCGGCCATTCACTTATACCGGCCTGGACTACTTTGGACCGTTAAATGTCTTATGGGGCTATTCAAGACGAGATGGCGACAAAGGGAATTGAATGGAAATTCAATTGCCCACTAAACCCATGCGAAGGCGGGATATGAGAGAGGTTGGTGCAGTCCGTGAAGAAGATATTAAAGGTAACGCTGCAGGAGGAAGCTCCTAGGGTGGAAACCCTGCGAAGTCTGTTGATCTGCCTGTTACATCCGAAGAAGACGAACCGCTGACACCGAACTATTTTTTATTAGTTGCACAAATTCGACACAAACTACTAATATTGCTGACGCACCGGTATGTGGGCGCAAGCAGTGGAAGATCGCACAACAACTTAAAGATAGATTCTGGAAGAGGTGGATTCTGGAGTATTTGCCCTACCTTACGAAACGAAGCAAATGGCATGAGAAGAGCAGGCCGCTGATGGTGGGTGATCTGGTTATCATTTGCGATGCATCTCAACCTAGAAGCAAGTGGCAACGTGGAAAAATCAGCAAGGTTTTTATGGCAAAAGATGATCAAGTAAGAAGTGCTGAGGTAAGAACATCGAATGGAGTCCTGCGTCGACCAGCATCAAAACTAGCCGTTCTTCAGGTTGATGGTGAATCTCGCTGAGAATTCACGGAGGGTGGGATGTTGACAACTGTTTCCACCCTAGGATTTTGCCGACTACAACGACAATCGAACGACTCTCGATCATTTATAAATTTAAACGAGCCATTTGATTGGCCAGCCAATCACAAAAGGTTTTTTAATCCTTTTCTTCTTTGTGCTATATTCGTTAGCTGAAATTTATGGAAAATTCTCGTGGTAGTCGGCAAAATTCAGCAGCGGTGGTTAGAAGTACATCGGCAGTAACATGCAATTTTAAAACATCGATAAAAATTATATAAAGTATTACGCATAAAACTTTGTAAACCTTTCAAAATAACTTTTACAAAATAAATGTCAATCTAAGTTAACAGTGTGTGCTTTTTTTTGAGAACAATCTCTTTCGACTTATTTTTTCTCATACAATAAGCGGATATGATGATAAACTGACTCTATGGTTATCCTTATTGAAAACTTTAAATGAGTTATTTCCTCATGTTTATAATGTAACAGAAAAAATGAATATAGGAGAAAAAAGGAAAAATTAACCATGCAAAATTAGTTGAGGATATTTTTTCGTTGAATAGTTAATATGTCCTCGGTAGAAAGCAAAATGAAAGACCTTGCTCTCGCTTATTTAAAATCTCCTAATGTTACAAATCCAGAAGTAACTTACATTTTCAATAGTCAAGCAATAAAAATCTCAGATATTTTGATTATTTTATCTTATCTCCAGATGAAGATGAAGGCCACAGAGCCATAGAGTTTAGTTGAAAACCAAATGTATTTTAGTTTTATATTTTGATTCAATCCATAAAGTTGCTCTCCAGTGGGAGATTAAAAAATTATATTTTTTTTAGTATCCCCGAGGATACCTCACATAAGTTGCGTGGATGGCTTCTGATTTCCGCCTTTTCAAGAAAAATTACTTATAACCTATAAACCTAAACCTTTAAACCTATGAAGTGTAAAGTAAAGTTAAAAGTATAATCAAAAGAAAAAGTAAAAGATAAAACTTAAAGAAATAAAAGTTTTTTCAACACAAATTGGGAAAGTTGCATTTAATTTCTTAAGGAAACAACATCAATCTTCAAACGCGATCCCAACTTTGGATCGTCCGACTGGCTTACTTGCTTAACCGGAGAAAAATGAAGCACCTGTAGCAAACTTGCAACTCCGACTACCAATTTACACCACAAGTAAAGTTATGAGAGAATCGGATCTTTTAAAAGGTAATTTTCCTTACGATTCTGGTGTGAAATCGAGATTTTCATAATATTTCCTTGAAAATATAGAGCACCCGAAAGAGAAAACTTTTGCATTTTCTTTATGAATGTATCAGTTTTTATAACCGTTTTTGTTTGTAGCCAAGTTAAGTGAGACTTTTGCAAGCAAGTGATGACTCGATGGCCCGAACAAAGACTTTTCGACCTACAAACTTGGTTATGATACGGATCCAATACAACAATCAATCGTTGCATGGAACATTGTTCTGTAGTCATATTAGTACATAAGTCGGGTTTGTGTTCTTTCCGAGCCGCTAGAACTAAATCTTCGTCAGAATCGGATGATGAGTTTTCATCTAACAACAAAGAATTGTTTGTTAAATATTCCATTTGCCTTTCTTTTTGTGGGTTGTTCAAAAATAAATAAATATGTTCTTATTTCAATTGTCTTTAAAAACAAACCATATCAAGATCATTCTTGAATTTTTGTAATAAATTTAGAGCAACAAAAATTGTTGCTTAGGAGTCAGTCTCGTCTGGTCTTACAAACCTGCGAGTCGTGTTTTGTCCGTTTATTTAAAACCGGAATAAATGTGGGTTTTCTTATTATATTTTTCCCACAGTAAAAATTCTTTTGTTTTATTTCTAATCGTACGAAACATTATGGTCATTCGAGTCGCGGATAAAAAAAATGGAAGTGCTGCAGGAGTACCTACTGTTGAAATAAAACCACAGCCTTAAGATATTGTTGCACCCATCAAGTCATCTGTCAAAGCTGACAACCAAAATGTTGTTTGTTTGAATCTCTCTTTTTGTCAACACGAAATATAATAAAATCTCGTAAATACTTTGTAAACTAATCGCCTTTTATTTCTAACATCCCAACAGGTTATGGGACCAGCTTTTTTGAAAACGAAATATAATAAATTCTGGAATTTATTGAACGAATAATTTTTTTATATTTCTTTTATAAAAATGTCGAGTTCGTCGATTTTTCACATCGAGAAACTTCTCGGACGTGGGACCTCATGGGCGTTCGCCCTCAAAAGCTTCCTTCAGCACGAAGAACTATGGGAAACAGTTCAGGGAATTTATCCTGCCGATGGATTGAACGCTGCTCTCTATACAAAAGCGAAATCGAAAATAATTTTACTTATTGACAAAATAAACTACGAGCACATAGAAGACGCTGAAACTTCCAAAGAAGTTTGAGACAAGCTAAAATCTGCTTTCCAGGATTCTGGTCTCACTCGAAGAGTAGGACTCCTCAGAAAGTTGATCACAACTCGTCTTGATGCAAGCTAAAATGTTGAGGAATGTGTCAGCAAAATTGTTTCGACGGCGCACAAGCTCAAAGAAATCGACATGCCAATTACAGATGAGTGGATCGGAACACTGCTACTCGCTGGTTTTGCCCGATGATCATGGGCATAGAGTTCTGGAACGAACATAACGTGTGATGCGACCAAAACGAAAATCTTACAGGAAGTGCAGAAAACCGAGTGAAATCGGTCTATGTTCCGGATTTGTTGCAACGACACTCAACGAAAATGATTGGTTTGTTGATTCCGGGGCTAGCATGCACATGAGAATGCGAAAGGATTTGTTCGATTCAATTCGAATGTCGCCGATCAAAGAAATGTATGTAGCCAACAAACAGAAGCTAGTGGGCGAAGGAGTGGGAAATATTAGTGTCGATATTTTGAACGAAAATTTTGTTACAAAAAGTATAATAATTTCCGACGTGTCGTGTTATATGTTCCCAAAGTAAATACCGGTAATACCTGAAGAACTGTCCTTGTTACTTGATTGCAAAACAAGGTGGAATAGCCTTCTAACGATGATTGAACGTTTTGCACTTTTAAAAATCAGCATCCAAAAATCCCTCACTGATCTCAAACATTCTATTCCGTTAGAAGAAACTAGGACCAATAAAATTAAGAGTTGAAGCACTTTGCCGTTCTGATTCCAACTTGTGTGCAGCTGATGGTGCTCTTAAGTTTCTTTTTAAGCAGTTAAATTCGAAGACATCGCGTCTATGTACAAAATCGACAACAGCTTTAATTGAACGTTTAATACAGCGGCGAAAAGCAGAGCTATAAGCAGAAAAATAATTTTTAATCGAGTGCGATTTTACGTGGGTTAAAAGCAAAAAGGTTAAAAATACTGATAAATCGGTTAAAAATTAAGAAGTTAACTTTGTTAAATTTACACGAGTAAACTCGGTTAAAGGAAATAGGTAAAAAATACTTATGAAATAGGTAACTTTTACCGATAAACTTTGTTAAGATAATTTACCCATTTGCTATCGGTAAAATTTAATGAATACAAACAGTAAAGTTTGCAGATAACTTGTTTAAAATCAAACAACTTACTTGGTTATGAGTATGAATATAATAATAACCGATTTGGTTTGTAAAATTCACCAAGCAAATTTGTTAAAATTACACATCACTCGGTTAATTATACCACCTAACGAAGTGTTTTAAGCGTTAAAGCTGATTCCGCTGAAGCTGATACTCAGTGACCGTCTTTGTATTGGTGACGCTCAAATTCACTCAATACATGTAGTAAATTTCACAATCTTCTCATTCTTTTCTCAAGTTTCAAAGAAGACAGACCTCGTGCAGTGCGTGATTTAATTTCCTTTTGATAATAATTTTGATTGATAAACAATTTAAAAGCAATAAAATACGAAGAAAAAAAATACAATAAAGTGCAGTGTTTTTTGTGAAAATTATACGACATACCTACATCGATAATGGAGATATATCTGGTCTTCTGGTTTATCTACAGAACCCAAATACAACTTTCGAAGAGTCAACACCGGAAATAAAAAATTTGTTTTCAAACAAAATTGAAATCATAAAGAAAATAACATCTATTCTGAAGCGTGTAGGTTCCGTCAACAGTAATAATGAAAACAACGATGATTTGGATCAATTTCAAGACACTAAACCAAGTCATAGTGGCCATAATGAACTATCGTTGAAAGAAAAGTTGAAAACAGAAATAGAGGGCACCCTTAGGGAGTTAGAACCGCAACAGATTGCAGAACAGTCTGATGAAACTGCATTGAAGCCGTTAAAAGAGAGATGATTTATTTTTCGGATGGAATCCGGGGAAATTACGGACGGAATCTTAGACGCATTGCTTTTTCTTCGGTACATCATTGATACCAAGTGTTACTCCAACGCCATCTTTGTAATCCTTTCCGCTTCGCTGGATTCTTGTATTAGTAGCTCGCGAATGAGTCGTCCGAATGGAGCATTCGGTGTAAGGTTGTCTGTTCCTCGTTGCAGTTCTATAATTTGTTTCCACATTAATTGGTTGCGCTTCTGGGGAGTGGTTTGTTTGCGTCGAGTCTTGGATGATGGAGATCTATTTCGAACTGATAGCAACTCTTGTTTTGTGCTAGTTCCCGGCTTCTGGGACGTCTGTTGCTTGCCACCTTCTTTGGACTGTCTTTTTTGTTGCTGTAAAGTACATCTTTAAAATATGGATTTGTCGTTGCCTGCCGTGATGTGTTGGGATTGTCTTTGTTGCTTCTCCGGGAAGTTGGTCTTTCGAAACCCACGGTTGTTTGGCGTTCAGCCGAATGAAAACTTTCCGTATCGGAGTTTTTATGAATTATTTTTTTTAAGAAGTAAATTTGGTTTTAAATTATTGTATCGAACACGCCGGCTTATGAGCTTTGTTCGATGGTTTGATGCTCGTTGGAGCATGATTTGAATGTTTTGAAAAAGCAGTCTTGACTTGGATGGCGAAGGGGACGGATCAAGAACAAATTCCTTATTATATTTTGTCTTCATATTTTAATAAAAGAAAGAAGCAGTGTTTTTTTCGATGGGCATAGCATTTTACCACTTAAATATTGTGTTGTCATTTATCTTCAGTTTAATCAAGATGAATAACATCGTGAGTATAAAAAAACAATAATCATAGAGTTCTTGCTTTTAAGGGTTTTTAATATGTTTTTTTTTTTTAAGTTGATAGGATGTCAAATACACAAAATAAAAATTTCCACAAATATCTTGCTTTGATAACGGGGAATAAATCCCCAACATTTTGGTGCCTCCTGTGAGGACATAGGTATATAAAACTTTATGAACATTGGTGGCTTCTTAGCCAGGTGCGCGGTAGTGTTTAGTGTTTGTGCTTTCATCGCTTTGTGGTTAACTGCGTGGAGTCCCTTGTATCATGAGTCAACTCCAAAGGAGATCGGCTGCGTGCGCCGCAATTAAGCGTCTACACGCCATGATCACCACGACCGACATGGCGGAGTGGGATCTGGTGCAGGTGGGTCTGGAGCAGAAGGCCCATGACATGGTCTTGAATACCACGAAAGAGTGTAAGGACGATTCTATCGTCGCCCACGATGCCCTCCTGCAGTCAATGGAGGAACTGTACATCGCTGCGACTGGATTTCTTCAGCGTCGCATGGCGACAGTTCGAGCCCAGGAGGCTGCCCCAGCAACTACAAAGATCGAAATGATCGAATGAATGGACCCGGTACAAATCCCCAGCTTCGAAGGTGCGCTACACAATTGGCTCGCCTTCAAGGAAGCATTTGAAAGTCTGGTCCACAAAATCCAGACTTCCCCGAAGCTCACAAGCTACAGAAGCTTCGTTCAGCCGAGCTCCATATCCACGTAGGGATGGTGGGCAATATCTACTCGAGAGGATACACTGAGCTTTGGGAGGAGCTGACCGAGCGCTTCGATAACCCATGGCTCCTAACCGAGACGCATGTATCCAAACTTCTTAACTTGAAGTTCGTGCAAGACGAGACCGCGACATCAATCCTCAACCTGGTATACAGCGTGCAAGAGACGACAATATTATGATGCCAGAGGAGAGAACATAAACCAAATAAAAGAGTTGGTTGGATATTTCGGTGGCATTGGAGAGTCATTCGAACAATTTGAACATCAACTAAGGAATGTTCAAACAATGTACAAATTGAACGACAACGACATGAGAGTTCTTGTGTCGTTGAGACTAAAAGACAAAGCTCAAAAATGGTTCCATTCAAGAGAAGATCTGATGACCGTCATGTTCGATGAACTCATGACAGAGATGAGACAAATTTTTGACGACCGTCCCTCGAAACTAAGACCGAAGCGATTGTTTGAAGTTAGAAAGTGAAACCTTTCAAAGCTACTACCAGGAAAAGATCATACTCGGGAATCGTTTGAGCATTGATGACGAGGAGATGATCGAACACCTTATAGAGGGCATACCAGATGAGTCACTTGCGTCGGGAGCAAGGCTGCAGTGTTTTAAAAGAAAGACACAGCTATTAGAAGCATTCAAATCCTCAAACATCCGTCAAGAATGAAGACAACAGCAACAACATCAGCAGCTGTACGAGCATCGGGAAGCGGTCAACAAATTCGTTGCTTTAATTGCAACTCTATGGGGCACATGGCCCCAGAATGTAAGAAAGAGAGGAGACCACTAGGAGCTTGTCACGTCTGCGCGGGAATGGGACATTTTGCGGCCCAATGCCCGCTCATCTAACCAGACCAGCCATCGGGTACATCAACTCGGACTCTGACGATGAATTCGTAAGAAATTTAGAATTTGTATTTTATGTAGGTATTAACAAATCCTTATTATCTTTTGATTCAATACTAGACACCGGCAGCCCAGTGAGCCTAATTAGGATAAATCACCTTGACCAAGATTTAATTAAGAATATAAATTTTTATAATGACAAGTCTTATTTTGGAGTTAATAAAAGCCCACTGTCGATATTCGGACACATAAATTGTAGCGTTTTATTTGAAAAGGAATGTATACATATTGACTTGTTAGTTGTATCTGAAGATACCATGCAATACCCAGTTATCTTAGGTAGAAATATTCTAATTAATAAAAGTTGAAAACGAAAAAGAAGAAGAAATTAATAATGAATTTAAGACAGAATGTAAGCGAATCTTTAATATAATGAGTAATCCTGATGAAATGTATAATTATAATGAGTATGGACAACCAAAATTGGAATTTAATAATAATGATATAATTATAAAAAATGATAAATTAGTGTAGTGTATCCACGTATGCGCCGCCACTGCCCCTTCAATAAATGAGTAACAAAACATGTGAAATGCAAATCGAGTATGTTAGTCATATCATAACATCAACATTCCACTCGATTGCATTGATTGTCACTCAATAGTAATAAGATCCTCATTAATATAGTTTAACCAATAGAAAAATAGAAATATTTTGAATATGAAATTCAACGTATAGAAGTAAGATAGAAAATAAGTATAACAGTTAAGACAATAGTATTTAAGGAATGAATTCAGTGAAAATAAAACAGAGTCAAAAGAATATTCTTGTGGTCTTCTACTTTCAACCTTACGGCGAGCTAACTCGCCTTAACACTTTAGCGTTGTGCGCTTACACCAATAACAGGGCACGTATTACACTACATGGCGATCCTGCGAATTCTTAGTTGAACTCCCCAATAATTACAAGTGATCAACTACCTTCACAATTCGATGTCGAGCAACGAGATCGATAAAATCATAGAAAAGTGGTAGAAGTACCTACTAAACCTGAAGGCAAAGAAAGCTGAAGAATACATACCCGAAAATAAAAGCGGAATAACTGAACAATTGTAGCGGATCGACTCTCACCATAAACTTAAACCACTTAGTGAGAACAGAGCCTATATGGAATTCCATCCACTATGCCAAAAAAATAAGTTCTGGCAGCTTTTCGTGTATTTAACGAGGCCACGTCACCTTCGTTAAATTAATTTTAAACGACGCCGTTTTTTCTTGACGAACAGAGGAAATCATGACTAGACATGATCGAATCTGCCCTTTTTGATTCAGATCGTACAACGAGTAACATCTCTTAAAATTTAATTTTCTAAGCTATAAAGTAGAAAAGCAAGTGGCTTTCCTTTTTGTTCTTGGCATTTTGGGCCATAACAGGCCCCATCCTAAAAGAAAAGGATAAGTATTTGGTGCAGTGAGGGTGCCCGAATTTCGGCATCAGTAAGGAGTTCAAAAAAATTGCTAGTCGCCGTTCGGCCGAACGCAAAATCCATTTCGGAGCAGCAAGGTGCTCAAAAGAATTGATTGTCAACCTGAGACCGAACCCCAGCTCCTTTCCGACACCAGCAAGGAGCTCAAAGAAAT
Organism: Sphaerophoria taeniata; assembly: GCA_943590905.1. Classification (NCBI taxonomy): domain Eukaryota; kingdom Metazoa; phylum Arthropoda; class Insecta; order Diptera; family Syrphidae; genus Sphaerophoria; species Sphaerophoria taeniata. The sequence continues at coordinate 272,282,354 of OX016540.1, forward strand.
TGCTTGCCGCCCTGAAACCGAACCCCAACTCCTTTTCGACACCAGCAAGGAGCTCAAAGAAATTGCTTGCCGCCCTGAAACCGAACCCCAAGTCATTTCGGCAGCAGCAAGGCACTCGACACTAGAGACGCCCTGCCATTGTCCTCGTCATCATCGTTCGCTCGCTGGTTGGAGTCGAATTCCAGAGGAGGTCCTAAAAGAACGTTTTCCCTCTGTACTTGTGCGGTATATATGGACATCGCAAAATTCGTAAGGGATCGGGACGAGACCAGAACAAGCAAATCGTGGTGGCATTAAGCCGAAAGTCTGCTTCCAGCTTGGTGAAATCTGCCTACCTGCGTTCAAGTCGGACGACATTTGGCCGAAACGAGAAGAGCTCAAAAGCCGAGGAATGAAGACAAACCACCTACTTTTCAACACCTGATATGATTTTTTTTTGTGCCGTATACTACCTTATGCATTAAATATTGCCTAATATTGTGAAAAGTCAAGTGCAAAGATTTTTTTTTATTATTCAAATTACCTGATCTACAAAAAAAAAAGATTAACCCCAGCCCCTACTTACCTGCTAGAACCAAAAAGAAAAAATTTTTTTTTATAAATAACCTACCTACAGTGAAAATTATCAGCGATAAACCTAACCTAAATTTTAACCCCACTCATTAGAAACAGTGCTTCAGCAGCCGGATCTTCGTGCGCACGGATGTTGGTTCCTGAAAATGAAAACTGTAAGTAATATTCTTTTGTTAACTATATTTTATGCTGATGATTTCCCCTGCTTTACAATTAATAAAATTTAAAAACTTGACTTACCTTTGATTTACAAATTGTTTCTCGGGCTTACTTTTATTCTTAAAATTTAAACACCTTGACTTACCTTCGATGTACCTTTTTATATGAAATTTTGAACATTAGACTTACCCTTTGAACATAAGATATAAGAAATTGATTTACCTTTTGATATGAAATCTAAAACCTGACTTACCTTGGATATTCGATTTAATTCTCAGACTTACTTTAATACCCAGACTTAACTTTGCTATAAAATCTCAGACATACTTTTGATGTAAAATTTAAAACCTTGATGTACCTTTGATACTAAAATTTAAACTTGATTTACCTTTTGATGAACTTTTGAAACTAAGACTTACTTACCTTTGATAATTATAAGAACTTAGACTTACTTTTGGTTATACGTAAAATAAAAACTATGTTGAATTCCTTTTTGAAAAGAAACAGTTTCGAGTCATTTTTTGTTTTCCGGAGTGTAGCTTAAACCATCATGTGGTAAGCAAGGTCGATTGAGGCGATGTAGGGATTGGTAACGTTCGGAGAAAAGGATAAATAGACATTTGGGGGTCGTCGACAAAATTCCGGCATTCGACGACCATGGAGCCCTGAATTATAATCAGTGGTTGGGTGGGTAATGCCCTGGGTCAACAACGACCGACCCAGTCTATGTCTTCTTGTGTTGTGTTCCCCTTTTCCTTCCTATTTTTCAAACAGCTCAGCTGTTTACTTCCCTACTAGATACGCTTTTGGCTTTCCGAAGCCACACATTTTTTTTTTTTTGAAACTCACAACTGCTTCAGAGCAGTGAACTGCCTTCTTTCACCCCTTTTCCAGTTCCCGACTCGGCATGATTTTTTTTTGTTGTTTTGGTGATAGTTTGGACGGCGGAAAAGAACTCCCCCCTCGACTGAGAACTAGCTGCACAATTGCCAGCATGCCGAAACTAATCCTCCGCTCCGTGAAGAAAAGAAAAGAAGATTGCTCAAACAATTTTTCATTTTCTTTTTCCCTTCCACCTAACCAAGTCCAAACTCAAGTGCCGTCTATTGCGGGCGGCTGTCGACCCACTTTACGTAACACAATACATCCCAACTCCAATCACCGCCGGACCAAAAGCCATCTCGATCGAGGAATACAGGAGACGAGAAGAGAAACAAAAAGCAGCAACAAAACAAATAAGAGAACAAGCTACAGACCAACCAAAAAAACGCAATAGGCAACGTGGAGGAAGACAAGTCAGGACAAGAAGGAAAATTGCTGACCTTCACCGCATCATCACTTTGACAACTGAAAAAAAAGTTAAACAGAATCTTATAGCCAAGATAAAAGATCTAAAAAGAGCTTACTATGGGGAAAACCCAAAGCAAACCATCAGAAACAATAGTCAATAACAACAACAATATCCATGAACAAATAACGATGTCAAACCTAATACCTGAATCTCTGATGACAGCGATTATCATTAGTATAATATTATATGTAGCGTACAAAATTAACAAATATTTTAAAAAATATGTACACAAACACAAGCAAAACAATATGATTACAAATGTATAAATATTATTGAAATAAATTACACATAAAACAAATTTTTTTTTATCTGGTCAGCTAAATGGAAGAAATAAAAAAGAATTTTCTTGACAAATATAACAAAGAGTTCAGGAAAATTATATAAAATAGAAACAATTAAAGAAAAGCTCAGCATAATAGAAAATCTTATAGAAAAGTTTAGAAATATTGAAGAAAGCCAAGACGAAGAAATCAATATAGCTTGCAAACTAGAACTTGAAGGCATTTATAGCACAACTAAAAACTTACTAGAAAACCAACTTAAAGCACACAAATAAACCTCACAAAATACAAACACCAACATGGCAGACTTTGACTTAGCAATGAGTATGAAAGCAATTCCAACATTCTCAGGAAACTATAAAGAATTAGATAGTTTTCTCAAAATTGTTGAAATAATCAACAAAGGACTAAAACAAACATGTACACAACAGTTTATAGAATTCGTTTTTCATGTCAAATTAGGAAATAATGTAAAAACAGCATTAGGAAATACAGAGCCCAATAGCTTTGAAACTCTTAAATCTTCGCTTGAAGAAAGATATAAAAGTAACGAAACAATTTCCACGATTCAAAATACCTTATCTAATTTAAGTCAGCGAAATCTTTCAGTGACATCATTTAGGGATAAATTACTCAACACTATAGCTGATTTAAATAATCTACAGATAAAAGAACTAGGCAACAATGCTACAAGTGAAGAAAAAAATGTCATAAAGAAAATGAACGATATATATAGTCTAAATATCTTCAAAAATGGTCTTAACGAAAACATAAAGCAAACTGTTTTTGCATCTCAACCTAAATCATTAACAGAAGCAGCAAACCTAGCAATAGAATTAGAAAAAACAAATTCTAACGCACTTATGTACTATAGACATAACACACAAAACATTAATCGACAAAACAGACAAAACTTTAATCAAGAAGACAATGACCGTAACAGATCTCAAAGAAACATGAATCAAAATCAAAGGGCACGGTAGTGCCCAGCCAAGTTCTAGCACTACTCCCTTTTTACAGGATCGAACTCAAACACATTTTTAACCCTCCATAACTTGTGAGCCCATGGAGTTAGAAGCTTTAAATTTGAATTTCGTATTAACTTCATGGGCACAAAGACCCTGTAAAAAAAAAAATTTTGTAGAACCACTACTTCCTGAGATATTGGCCAGTAAAAATTTCAAAAACCGTAATTGACTGACTGACTGACTCACTGACTGACTGATCATCAAAATTATGAAGCACTTCTAACAATAGCAGAATCTTGAAATTTGGTACAATGGTAGGTTTTCAGCTGTATACAAAGGAAAAAATCGAAAATTTCAATTTTCTCATTCAGGGGGCGTGGTATCCGCCCACTTTCTAAAACTGGTCGTAGGATCTTGAAATTCGGAAGTCTGATAGGGTTTTGGTTGAATATAAGAAAAATGTAAGTAAAATATTTTAGTTTCATTTATGGGCGTGGTTTCCGCCCACTATCTTAAAACGGTAGTAGGATGTGGAAATTTAGAATTCTTGTAAGGTTTTGGTTCAATAACATGAAAAAAATGAGAAAAAAAATCTATTTTCATTTAGGGGCGCGGTATCCGCCCACTTTGTTAAAATGCTTGGCAAGTTTTCTTTTGAAGCGTGATTAATAACATTTTAAAACTTGAACAGTGAACTTGTAAATTTTCATCCCAACTATTTTCTGTTTTCTTTTAATATTGTTGTATTATCTTCTATGATTTAAAATATTCAATATAACACTTTTACATGTAAGAACTTGGCGTTCTTTTAGATCTCATTACTTTTGGTGGCTAACTTTTTACACAGTGCTGTTCGCACATAAGAGAACTTGGCTCTTTTTTTTACATTTTATGTTTTTGTTCTGATCAATACAACAGCAACACCCAAACTCTAAATTCTAACCGAAACAATAACTCCAACCGACGTAATAACTGGAACAATAACCGAACCCAAAATGCTCAAACAAAAAATAACCAAGGTCATAATCAAAACCAATTCAGAAATAAGAGACAGCAAATACGATTATTACATAATGAGCCACAAGAGGGAAACGAATACGGCTCGGAATACGCGAATATTCCAGACAGCCAAAATTAAATAGTATATAGAATATCGGATAGCAACACAAGTTTTATTGTTGCAAAACATAAAAATAAAAATATGACATTTCTGATAGACACGGGTGCAGACATATCTATCTGTAAAATTACAAGTAAATTAGAGAACGAAGAATATGACCCAGAAGAAAAATGCAAACTGACTGGTATAACTAATGAGGAAATACACTCTTTAGGAACACTCGATCTAAACCTCCAATTATGTGAAACTATCTATGTAGGTACAGAAATTCCAACTAGTACATGAAAAATTTCCTATCGAAACAGATGGTATTTTAGGTAGAGATTTTTTTTACCAAATTTCTCTGCAAAATAGACTACGAAACATTTACAATATCATTAAGCGACGACGAAAAAACAATAACTCTGCCAATGCAATCAAAACCATTACATGCACTTAGAATCAAAATACCTGCAAGAACAGAAATGATTCACGCGAAATGATTCATATGCGACTAAAAAGAGTTTCTTTAATATTATAAAAAAGAATTATCTGTACTGTTCTCGCCTCGAAGTGCCTGAAGTAGAGTACGAAATTAAGCTACGACTAAACGATGATAAGCCTTTCCATTGCCCTCCTAGGAGAATGTCATATTTTGAGAAGGAACAGGTACAAGTTATTTTAGACGAACTCATGGAACAGAGAGTTATCCGTGAAAGTAGGTCGGAATACTCATCGCCAGTTGTGTTGGTGAAGAAAAAGACAGGAGATATAAGGTTATGTGTAGATTATCGAACCTTAAATAAGGTGACGCAAAAGGATAACTATCCCATTCCGTTGATAGACGATCTACTGGATGGATTAGTTAACAATAAACTTTTTACTTTGATCGACCTAAAAAGTGCATTTCATCATATAAGCGTGAATGAAGAGTCAGTAAAATATACTGCATTTGTGACTCCCATGGGTCAGTACGAGTATTTGAAAATGCCCTTTGGTTTAAGAAATGCACCATCCGAGTTTCAAAGATATATTAATAGAGTTTTTTTGTTTATTAAAAAGTAAGTTCTTTAGTTAACATGCGTTAGCCTTCTCAAGAAACGTTATGAGATGCACCCATTTCTTCTAGTTTAATTGCTAAAACAATAATAAATTCAAAAGAAATTGTTTAACTTATTAATTATTTTTTTTTCTAATGTAAGCTGCACGAAAGAACTCTCTGTCGAAACGTCAAACATCATCGACTCATGTTCGAAGAGTAAAACGTCATCGATGCTGTTTGACGTTTGCGACAGAGAGTTCTTTCTTTTTTTCGAAATATAAATGAGTCTTATTCTTTCTTTTGTACCGGCAAGAACCATTGTTAGAATAAAACTTAGACTTTAATAAAATAAAAGTAAAGAAGATTAGATTTTAATAAACTTTTTTTATATTAAAAGATCAATTATTTAAAAATGGACAGCGTAGGACTATTTTTGGACGCCGAACCCAACGAGCAAAGCACATAAAAATAAGAAAACAGAAGAACATTGCGAAACGCAAGCAATTTAAGCGAATTATCTGACTCGGCGTAAGTAAACTTATTTTCTAATCGAATTTTTGTCTTCTAATTCTGCAATTCTCTTCCAGATTCAAGCAAAACTTCCGTCTGAATAAAAATGCATTTGCGTATGTTTTGGAGCAGATTCAACACAAATACAAAACCAATCATAGATCTGACTGTGTCGCTCCGGAACATAAATAAGCAGCTTGCCTTAGATTTTCTTCCGAAGGGAACTACCGACTACAACGGGAGTGGAGACGGGATTGACAACAGAAGAAAGAATGATCGGTACAACAGAAGTGAAAACGGGATTGGAAACAGGAGCGACAACAAGCGAGGCAGCAAGGGAAACAACAGGAGCGACGACAAGAGAGGCAACAAATACAACAAGAGCGACAACAGGAACGAACATCGAAGTATGGCTGACGCAATTCTTCAATGTAAAAGAACAGTATCATTTTGAAGAAGAGATGCTGCGGATGTTGTTTATATCAAAGCTTAAAGGAAAAGCAGAGGAGTCGCTATAAAGCGAACCTAATTTTCTTCGTGCCAGCGTCGAAGATTTATGCGCAGGCAGACCTTAATGAGGAGACGATTTGAAGAAAGAAAGTAGGATTGCACATTTCATTTGCACCAAAAGCGCCTTGTTCTCACAACTAGCTGAACCTGTGCCAAAAGAATCCATGATGCTAAGTATGGTTTTTGGACTGTTAAATATAAACATCCGTGAAGCAATTCAACGGGACAGCGTGCACACATTTGCCGAGTTGCTTAATAGAGCAAGAGCGGTAGAGATATCAAACAAAGAAAGAAATTCTCACCGTGTTTTAGGACCCGAACTGCCAATTAAAAAACGGTATATACTGGCCATACTATAGACGAATGCCGGAAGAAGGAAAAAGCAAGCTTGCCTGAAGAGATCTCAACTGCATTACAGTGTAAAGTCCACTGCTATAACTGCAAGGCTCCAGGATATGTAAGATCAAACTGCCCTTATTGTAAGGACCTCCCCAAGGGTCCCTCTACAGTCTCCTTCAACTGTATGAAAACAACCCTAGGAAGTGATCTACCCACCATAACCATACAATCACACGGAGAATCAGGCATCGCCTACACCGCAGCCAGAACAAGCGTCGCCGGTAGACAATTTTTTTTTGCAAAATAAAGGAATTCTATTCATAAATGTTTGGTTATAATAGTGAAAATAAATAAATTAGTGATTGGAATTGAGGAGAAACTAGACACTTCGGAAACTAGACACACTAGCGACATTGTTCATTCACCTTCTGAAGAACGGCACAAAATTTCACAAAGTCGATGCGAATGTCATACTGGCTGATGGAAAAAGAGGCCCGTCCACAAGAAATTTGTATGGCAAAGACCAACTTCATTTTTGGCAATCGATTGCGGCCGATTACTTTTATCGCCCTACCAACTGCAACCGAGAACCGCTTTTTAATCTTTTTAATAGGGATAGACTTCCTAGATAATGGTATCGTCCTTGACTTGGGTCAACGTTTTTGGTACTATGCTGACCAGACTGACAAAAAGTTTGACTTCTACGACACGAGCCATACCAAGATCATCAAGCAACAACTCGTCACCGACTTCAAAATATTGTGCCCCCCACGGAACAACAGAGCAGGACCTCAGCTGGAAGCAAGCGCGTCGGAACGCACGCCACTTGTAGCTGAATACTCCCCATTAACTAAGATGAGCGCATTCTTAACATGGCTCGACGACCGTAAAACTATATCACCACTTGCCAAAACGCCGACGCTTGATCATAACAGAACGTCAAACCCACCTCTTAAACATATTCAAAGGTTCATTAAGATGCACAGACTTCACACCACAACGGAAACGAGATGACCTATTTCTTCCTCCAGTTCGTTCCGCTCCCGAGCGTCAATAAATAGAGAACACCTTTGATACATGGTTTACTGAAATGCTGTCGTTTGATATCTGTCTTAGAATCAACGAGGCACGAGATTTAAGTGTACAACAGAAAGAACAACTTAACAAAGTTTTGTCGCAAGAACAAGAAGTATTTGGTGAAATAACTCAACCAACTTCTGCAGCACATAAGATTGACACTGGAAAACATGAGCCAATAGCAGTTCCTCCATATATACTATCAGCAACTAGAAGAGAACAGCTAAAGGACGAGCTTTTTAAATTGATAAATCTGAATATAATCGAGGAATGCGAATCTCCTTGGGCTGCACCGGTCATACTCCTCTGCAAGAAGGACAATAGCATACGTGTCTGTATTGACTACAGAAAGTTAACAGCATCACAACTCCTGATGGTATCCGCTTCCAAGGATTGATGATTTGTTGCACTCCACAAAGAAGACACTATTTAAAAGTATCATGGATCTACGCACTGGATATTATCAAATAAAAATTGATGATGATGACATTGATAAAACGGAATTAATTACTCCTTTCGGGATGTTTCGTTTTAAAAGGATGCCATTCGGGTTGCGAAACGCTCCCGCAACTTTTCAAAGGCTAATGCATAGATTTCGAAATGGTCTTCCTGACAAACTCTTCCTGGTATACTTAGACGACATCATTATCTGTTCTAGCAGTTTCGAGGAACGCTGTCAAGACCTACAACGAACAACAAACGACTACAGATATTCAACCTAAAAGTAAACAGGAGCAAATCAAACTTTTGCTGTTCAATTGTCTAGTAACTGGGACATCTTATAATGAAGGTATTCAAGTCGATCCTGAAAAAGTGACAGCCATAAGTAACCACCCAGAACCAAGAAATTCAAAACAAGTCTTGTCCTTTTTACAAACATGTTCATTGTATCGTCGGTGTATAGAAAATTTCGCGCACATTGCAAAGCCATTAAGCAACTTAACGAAGAAAGCAGCCGTTTGGAAATGGGACAAAGATGAAAGAGACTCCTTTAAAACTCTTATGTCACTCCTCACAACAGCACCGATCCTGCAACAAGCAACCGAAGGCGTACCATATCGATTAAAATCAGATGCAAGCAACTATGCCATCGGAGCAGTTCTGGGCCAGAGGGAGAAATCAGATGAACATCCCATCGAATACGCTTCACGTCTCCTATCATCATCCGAAAGCAACTATTCAACAACAGAGTTGTACCACAGCAAGAACGAGGAGAGGTCCTTAAGTTCTACCATGACTCTCCTACAGCTGGCCATTACGGTGTTGACCGGACCATCGCCCGAATAGCTTCCTGGTTCTACTGGCCCGGAATGCGAAAAGATATTTTGAATCACATATCCAAGAGTCTCGCATGTCAACGCTACAAACCAAGCAACTTAAAACCAGCTGGACTCCTACAAACAGTTTCAAGCAACCAACGATTCGAGGGGGTAGCAGTTGATTTATTTGGTCCATTACCTGTAACCTTAGAAGAGTTTCAATGGGTTTTGATCGTAGAAGATATCGCCACAAGGTGGATAAAGGTATTCCCCTTAAAAGAAGCCACCGTTATTAACTGTGGACTCACACTTCTCAATGAAATCTTTCTCCGATACGGTGGCGTTTCGGGACGACTACTCTCAGAATTTACTTTTAAGGGAAAAATTGGAGAAAAACAGTAGGTAATAAAATAAAATTTCTTGACGACAAGCATAGTTGATTCTAGGAAGATATTGTTTGAAAAAAAAAATAAAAGCTCTGAGGACAGGGAGGAACTATTCTGGAAAGAACCAAAGAATATTAGAACAAGATTTCTGATAAAAAGGATAAGAAATGAAATCAGTTTAAATCGAGACAACTAGGGGTTTTCAAAGGGAAGAAACAGCAGGAGCGCCAAAATAAGCAAAAGCAGGAGCAACAAAAAATGCTGCAGGAGTTAGCACAGGAGTGCCAGTCTGATTCAACACAGGAGTGCCAGCCTGATTCAACACAGGAGTGCCAGCCTGATCAAGCACAGGAGTGTCAGCCTGATCAAGCACAGGAGTGTCAGCCTGATCAAGCACAGGAGTGTCAGCCTGATCCAGCACAGGAGTGTCAGCCTGATCAAGCACAGGAGTGTCAGCCTGATCCAGCATAGGAGTGACAGCCTGACCAGGTACAGGTGTGCCAGCAAGAGGGTAAGCAGGAGGAGCGAGAAGGCGTACAGTAGTTTGCCACTCTGCAAAGAGCCATTTCAAGGGCCTTGGCAAATGTGGAGCCGGAAGCCAGTACTGCGTCCAAGGAGGGTACGCTGCTGAGAGCAAATCGACTACTTCAGCTTTGGGAAAAGGCTAAGGATTGTCGGACTTGGAGGACAAAATGACTTGTTTAGAAGAAGATTATTTTAAGGCTGCCGAAATCCTCAGGAGCAGGATAGCGGTATTGTCCAGGAAGGACCAGCCTGAAGCGAATGTTGGAGAGAAACAGGAGTCTCAGATTAATGTCAGCCTGACCCTTCAAGTCCAGCAGCATGATATTAAGAATACATGGGGGGAGTTTGATGGATCACTCCTCGAATTGATTGTATTCCGCAACCGATTCAAGAGTGCAATTCATGAAAATCAGATCAGATCAGATCAGATTTCATCGGAGTACATATATGCCTATCTACGGAAATCACTGACGGGCAAAGCTGCCAGGGCTCTAGGAGAGAGCAATTTGAATGAAGAAAGCTACCAAGAGGCATGGGACAGGCTCGGCCAGCTTTTCGAGAGGCCATACCTCATAGCTAAGGAGCATCTCAATCAATTCTTTAAGCTGCCGGTGCTTCAGGAGAAGCCAACTGGGAACGATTTGTCACGGATGGCAAACGTTACCTATGAAACGATCCGCAAACTCAAGTCACTGAATGTCCCGGTGGAACATTGGTACCTGGTTTTCGTGTTCGGACTACACGAACGGTTGGATCCGGAAACCAAAAAGCAGTGGGAACTGCAGAGGTAGTCAGAAATGCCGGAAATCGGCGAATTACCAAACTTCCTCGACAAACAAGCAGGAGCTTTGGCCGGTGGCAGCAGGAGTTGCAGGAACAAGCCACAAGAGTGGCACAAAACCAATAGTAGCGTACACAGGAGGTGTACCCAAACCGTTAGTAAGTTTTTTGTGAAGGATGCGGAACGGATTCCCATCTACTATTCCGCTGTCCAGAGATCCAGGCTGTTGGCAACAATGTCATTGAAAGAAAAACTCAATAGAGGTAGCTACTTCCTCAAAAACCCCATCATCTTCACTTCGCTTTGTTTTTTTCTTTTTGTCAAATTGCACAAATTTATTGTTATTAGATAGATTTAAGATTGGTGACACACTTTTACACGACATAACAAAAATGTACACTGAAAAAAATAACTCGTAAAAATATGAAAATCGCGTTGTTAACTGCAATTTAATAGAATTTTAATTAATACTACGAAAGTTTTCAGTTTTGCGTAAAATGAAAACCTACATCAATTAATGAAAACGCTTCATACACTGTTTCACCCATTTTAGAGCTAAAAAAAAAACCGTTTAATGAAAGTTTTTCATCATTCAATCAAAAAGTTTTTAGTCTTTTTTACGAAAAAAAAAATGTTTGCAACGAAATTGCTTCATTAAACTACTAAATTTTCATCACGTTATGAAAATACTTCGTAGAAGTCATTAACCAACGAAAATTTTCATCACTGTATGAAAATAAATATTTATTTTATAAAGTTTTACATATATAAACCACAAACTTCGTTAACTAATGAAATAAATCATAGCTGTATTCAGGACTGCCGAAGGAGAGATGGACCGTCAACATCGATGCAAGCGAGGTTAGAGAGAAGGAGGGAAGATCCGATGCCCTGTACATCGGCCAAGGAAAGGATGCCCAACAGGCGACAAGGTGCAGGGACGGAGAGATGGAAGCCACAGTGCCACGTTTGTAAGTCAGAGCGGCATCCCGTTTGGGATTGTGAAGAATTCCTGTCGTTGAACTTGAGAGCCCGGCAGGATGTCGTGCGAGAAAATGAGATGTGCCCTAATTGCCTGAAAACCGGACAATCACTCAGCAAGTGCTTCCAGGGAGCTTGTGGCAGATGCGCGGTGAAGCTCATGCACAACAGCACACTTTGTCCCATGAGGGAGCTCAACAGAGCCGAAGCGACGGCCTTCAAGGTGCAGGAGGGAAGGAAGAGGCTAGTGCCTCATCATCAAGTTCGAAACAGAAGGCGGATTGACTAGATGGCCGGATGGTCAAACGTCGACGGATATGTCTGACACCGAGTGAAGGAGCAGTTAAAACTAAGATAGAGACTAGAGAAGGGAGTAGCCTAGAGACGGAAGCGAAGGACAACCAGGTAGCCTGGAATGACTTCAAGAGAAGGAATCACTTGAAAGAAAATAATAAAGAGAACAATTTGAAAATTTATTCAAATAGTATTTTATTTAAAGATAGAGAGGGTTTCATTTTTATGCCAACGGCATAAGTTGTCGTACATGAGAGGGGGGAAGGTGAAGGTTATTGGACACTGGGGCTCAGCCCAATTTGGTGAGTCACCAGCTGATGGAGAGGCTATTGCTTCCAAAGATTCAATCGAGAAGGAAAGTGATTGGTATTAGGGGTTCGGTGAACCATTCCAGATCAAGCATTGTGTTATGCTATTGGCAAGCCCATGGTTTGATTCGAAGGTTTCGATAGAGCAGGAGTTTCTTGTATTACCGAAGGAAGGGCAATGGAGACTAATGGTGCCTACTCGAACGGTAAAAGGTACAGAGATGGATATGGGAACGAGTCTGCCATTAGCGGATCCCGAATATTTTAAGGAAGGTCCAGTAGACCTATTGCTGGGATGTAAGTTCCTAGCCGAGATGTTTGGTTCCATATCTGGGGACCATTTAGGCAATCTGCTGTACATGAACACCAGATACGGAAGGATTATTCTTGGGCAACAAGAAATTTTACCACGAGATAGAGAAGAGAAAGATGATTTAGTGCACGTACTGTGCTTAGACAACAGCCAGTTACATGAGGCATTGAAGCGTTTTTGGCGTTTAGACGAGGTCAATGCACCAACTCGAATTGCGAGAAGGGGAAGGTGTGAAAGGATCTACACCGACAATGGTACAGCGTTTGTTGCAGCCGCGAAGGAATTGCATAGGGCGAAGGAAATATGGCATGGGAAGGATGCACTCGATTTTATTGGTGCAAGGGGACGGAATGGAGATTCATGACGCCAGCCGCGCCTCATCAAGGCGGCATCTATGAGGCGGCAGTATAATCAATGAAGTTTCACCTAAGAAGGGTGATGGGGGCGAAGGTATTGACTTACGAGCAGTTGCCCACACTACTGGCTGAAATAGAAGCGATCCTGAATTCAAGACCGCTTTATCCGCTGAATGATGATCCAAATGACCTTCAGGCGTTAACGCCGCGACATTTTCTGGTAGATGAACCGTTAACACTTCCTTTACCTTTCATTACAGGTGAGCTACCAGCCACACAAGGCGCAAGATTGTGGAAGGAGCGGATGGCAAAGGTACTTTCGCATTTTTGGACGAGATGGAGGGAGGAGTATTTGACTAATCTGCTAGAGCGCAAGAATTGGCGAAGGGAGAAAGATGCGCTACGTGAAGGACAACTTTGCATCATCAAAAGTGAGAACTTTCCACCATTAGCATGGGCAATGGGACGGATACTCAAACTTATCCAGGGGAGAGACGGACTGGTTCAAAATGTCGTCATTCAGACTGCTACCAATCAATTAAGACGGCCAGTACAGAAGATATGTATTCTGCCGAACGAGGGATGAACCTTGTTATTATACATGTATTATTTTTTTTTGTTAAAATTGGTTACCGAACTGGTTGAACAATTTATTTATAATAAATGAAATGATTGAGAAAAAGTAAACATAAAAATAAGGAATTAAATTATTCAAACAAATTTATGTTAACAAGTGAAATTATTATGAACAGTAAATTAAGTTGATATTTCAATATTTTTGTAATTTTTATGGAAGGAGAAGGAAAGATTACAAGTTGATGCAGTGATGGAGGGAAAACCGTAAGTTTAAGCCGGGACTGTATCGTACAGAGTGCGCTGAGCGCCCTCTTACGATGATTTATCTCATAGAGATGGCGCTGGGAGCGCTCTTATGATTTTTAGTTTAAATAGAAGCTTTCCTACTTCTTCTCTTTCTTATTGGAAGAGGACTTTGTGTTCAACCGTGAAGGAAGAAGGTAGTGCAAGCGCACTCTCGTGAATTTTATATGTGATGGACTGTTTACGCCAATCTAGTGGTGGAGTAAGTTTCGCTTCGAAGCTTACTCCACCCATTTAAATCCCTTTTAATACCGACCTTTCGGAACGCGCCCTAAGGTGGCTGCCGGAAATAAAGGAAACAAAACTTTTTTCGGCAGCCATCTTAGGCACGCGGCTTTTAATTTTTTCTCATTGTATCTTGAACCATCGAAGAAGCCACATCTCGGCATACTCACTCAGCTCTCTTTTTTAATCATTTTTTTTTTTTTGTAAAGATTAAACCTTTTAAAAGTTCAATAAAAAAGACTTTCATATTGAAAATATTATTATTAAAATTACGTTGTCGAGTTTTTTATTGATGGTGATTTGTCTCGCACCGCTCAAACATTGGTGCAATTCATCCAACAACTTTGGGAAATATTCCCGTCGTCGACGAAGCAATAAAGACCCAACCTTTCCCTTTTTTTTGGTTCGGATAAATCCATCTCTCATCGATAGTGGTTTTTTAAGGCAAGGCCTTTTTCCACTTTAAATCTGTGCGTTTTTATTTATTCTTACAGTCCACAGTCGGTTCCTAATCTGGCCAATATCCAAAAAACATAAATGGGGACCGCATAAGGAATACGGATTATTATGAAGATTCCGATGTCATTTTTGCATGAGTCGAAGTTGCTTTTCGGTAATTTTTTTTTTTTTCATAAAAGTATGTTTTTGTCCTCTGGTGACCGGTTTGATTCTGCATCATGTTCGGCACACAGATCGTTTTGCGAAATTTTGGATTTGTTGTGTTCACTTACATTAAGTGGCCAGCAAGAAGCCAATATAACGAAATACCCAGGGTCCGTATACAAACAAGTTTTCACAAATTCAACGTATAATTTGTTTAAACACATGTAGCCGACAGTAGAACGAGAAAAAAAAAGAATGAATGTCAAAGGAAAGAATAAAGAGAATGGGATATCATCCAACGAGAAAAACGACTCATCGAATTAGAGCGAAATATGATGCGAAAAGGGCATCAGTTGGAGGAGAAGATAAGGCGTCTGGAAAACAGGCAAGCATCTGGATGTAGTACGCCCCAACCCCGGATGATGAACGTTAGTATAAGGAAGATAGCCGACGTATTGCCAACATTTTCACCAGGTGATATTACTTCAGTCACAGCAGATGGCTGGCTAAATCGTGTCGAGGCACTTAAGAATATTTAATGTGGCTACTGGTGGTAGTGGTTGTATCAATAAGTGTTGCAATTCGCCGCACTAGTTTTAGTAGAAGAGTAACCCTCAATGTGAACGTGCGTGCCGAGAGTCTTCCGATTTAAATGAACAATAAAAATATATACAGGGTGATTCACGAGCGTTGTGCCAAAAAGCTGGAGCGTGTAGGTTGAGTTGAGACAAGAAAAAAATCGTATGGGAGGGGGGGTCTATTCCCCCCCGTTTAGCCGGGAGGGGCAATTTTCTGAAAAATTGACTTATTTTGTTTAAAAAAATATTAAAAATTAACAGCTACGTCTACAACACCGTGCTATACCTTTCTGAAAAGCCAAAAACTTCTTCTTTCACTTTGTTTTTAAATTAAATTGCTTTAACGAATGGTTTAAAAAAAATTAATTTTCAAACTCAAAATTTTCAAAAAAAAAGCAAAAAAAACATTTTTGAACTAATTTTTTTCAAAATTTTATGTAATTAAGTACTAATTTTGTTTTAAAAATTCAATGTGTTTGTTAATTTTTAATCGAAAACAGAAGACCGAATGCAAAAATGTCTTTTCGTTTTTGAGAAATTAAGAAAAAACCAAAACTACTTCTTTCTAAAAAAATCTTTGTTTTTATTTTTACCTATCTGGACTTTTAGTTTAATTTATTAGTTTAATTTATAAATTTAATTTTTTGTGATTGGAGTTTTATGAGGACTCAATAAAGTAGAAAAGTATTGGATTTTCCCTGGATTAATCATTTTTTTCATTGATAACGTTTGCCATTGACCTTTCACTTCTAGCTCTCAGTGCTCTCGTCGGCGGATTCTTGAAAACATGCTACGACTTGGGCGCCATCTATTGGGATATCTTTCAGCGTAGAGTCTTTCAGCTTCCCGACCTCGACAATAAGTTAAACCGAAGCAGAAGTTCCTGTCCGCTAACTCTTCTCGAGCGTATGAGTTTGTTATTGTTATGTGTTGATGAGTTAATATTTTAATTGTAAATGGTTGTTTAGTAAATATGCGATGCCTTTTATTTACCTTTAGGTTGTTAATTGTTTTTTTATTCAAGAAAAAATGCAGTTTAATTATCTTAAGCCCCTAGCAGCTAGAACTGTTCGCCGGCGAGTGGCCGCGGCCCCAGGTATAGTAAGAAAAAATTACAGGTCAGTTTTCAGACGTTATCAATGAACAAAATGGTTAATCCAGGGATAATGTAATACTTTTCTACTTTATTGAGTCCTCATAAAACTCCAATCACAAAAAATTAAATTTATAAATTAAACTAATAAATTAAACTAAAAGTCCAGATAGGTAAACATAAAAACAAAGATTTTTTTAGAACAAAGTGGTTTCGGTTTTTTCTTAATTTCTCAAAAACGAAAAGACATTTTTGCATCCGGTTTTCTGTTTTCGACTAAAAATTAACGAACACATTGAATTTTTAAAACAAAATTAGTACTTAATTACATAAAATTTTGAAAAAAATTAGTTCAAAAATGTTTTTTTTGCTTTTTTTTGAAAATTTTGAGTTTGAAAATTTATTTTTTTTAAACCATTCGTTAAAGCAATTTAATTTAAAAACAAAGTGAAAGAAGAAGTTTTTGGCTTTTCAGAAAGGTATAGCACGGTGTTGTAGACGTAGCCGTTAATTTTTAATATTTTTTTAAACAAAATAAGTCAATTTTTCAGAAAATTGCCCCTCCCGGCTAAACGGGGGGGAATAGACCCCCCTTCCCATACGATTTTTTGCTTGTCTCAACTCAACCTACACGCTCCAGCTTTTTGGCACAACGCTCGTGAATCACCCTGTATATATAAAGATCGTGTGTTTTTTATTTGTGCAACAGATAAGTCATCCTTACAATTTCAGAAGCGGGATTTGTAATCCATCCCCGAAAAGAAATCGTACTAAAAAAAAAAAAAAAAACCCTAAAACCTGCAAACAAAAAAAATAATAAATAATGGTGCGCGAGTGCCGTTAGTAAAACAATAGAAATAAAAATAAAGAAAACGACGCGACGTCAATAAGTTATCCATGAGCGAAGATGATTTGCTGGAAAGCTTGATCGAGGGAATCCCTGACGACCATCTACAGTCACAGGCAAAAATGCAGTGTTTCAGCGACAAGCAAAAATTGGCGATGGCATTCAACAAAATTAGATTTCCCAAACAGAAAGCCGTCACATTCAATAAAACAACACCAGCATCTTTACCATCGGCATCACGAAGAGCGGCAGCAGTGGAACAGAAATCATTCATCAGGTGCTTCAATTGCAACTCGCTGGGACATCTTGCCACTGAATGTCGTAAAGGAAAGCGACCACCGGGTTCCTGTCATGTTTGTGCGAAAGTTGGTCATTTTGCGGCGGAATGCCCAGAGAGGAAGGCGGTAGTAGTGCACAGGGTTGGCCCTAATATCGAAAGCGACGATGATTATGTAAGATCTTTATTATTTTCATATTATATAAATAATTTAACGCATGAAATTTTATTAGGAACACTATAAGACACCGGTAGCCCAATAAGCATGGTCAGGGAGAAATATGTACCAGATTTTTTTAGATTAAAAACAATCAAAATGTAAACACATGTAACATTGTCGGAATTAATAAAAGTCCACTTAAAATAATAGGCTTTGTTCAGAGTTTGATTTTTTATGAAGAAGAAAATGTAAAATTGGAATAGTTTGTTGCGAATGAAACAATGCAGCAGCAAAATTAAAACTAATGAGAGATGCCAAATTTACAAATTGAATGGCAATTGATCTGGAAAATGATAAAAATTAAGCAGAGCAAATGATAAATAGAAAGTTTGGTTATGAAATACAAATGAAATTTAATGAAATATTAAACAATTACATGTGCTGCAAGTGTCCCGATTTTCCAGAAACTAAGTTTCAAATGAAAATTGGATCATCAAACGAAAAAACTTTCCATAGTCCTCCAAGAAGGTTGTCATATTTGGAAAAAGCTCAAGTACAGGGTATTTTAGATGAATTATTAGAATCGGGAATAATAAGAACTAGTAAATCAGAATACTCTTCACCCATTGTTTTGGTAAAAAAAAAAGTGGTGACACTCGGTTTTGTATCGATTACCGAGTTCTCAATAAGTCGGCTCTGAAGGACAATTACCCTTTGTCCCTGAATGATGACCTTCTAGACAGGTTAGCTAATAAATGGGTGCCACATTCAAATTAAACAGAATCCTTTTGACTTCTACAGTAGAAAGAATACGCATTAGGTTATTTTACAAGGTACATGTTTAAATATTTTTGTGGGATCAATCAAACTTGGACGCCCTACCCTAACACTTAAGACGAACGATACATAAAAACACGTAGCGACAGAAACAGACATAAGACAAGACAAGCGTCCCCTCCATACTCATTCTTTCTTTTCTCAGCAGAATAGAGTAAGAGAGTGTCGTCAAACACAACATAGTTTCTTTTGTGAGTTCATCGGCAAGAAGAATGAGAGATCGTTAATTCAATAATTTTCATTCTGTTGAGACCAGAGGGAAGTGGTGCTATTTGGTACCACTGCCAGACAACAATTACTAACATTACCAACTTGAACCACCAGATGACCATTGCCAACGTTGTAGGGTGAACTTTCTCGCCAGTACACAATCATTGTACACCAGCGGTGCCATCTACATGCGAATACCCTACATTACTCGCAACGTGCTGAACGCACTCGATGAAATCCACCCAAAGAAGGTTCCACTTAAATTGAAATCCACACACACGAATGGATTCCAACCCCCATCTTGGATTCTGAAAATTCCCCACCCTACCTAAATTTCCAGCATGTGTTCGTTCCAAATTATTTTCGATGGAAAGACATAATGGAACGATATAGCTAATACGCACTCTCTAAAATAACACCCCGTTCGCACCAAGTGAGGCAGGCGTTACAATCGCACCGGTCGGATCATAACCAAGAAAATATAGATACTTATGGCTCAGAGAATGCCAGAGTTGGACTAATGTGACAGGCAGGTTCCAGACTACTAGTTGGAAGAAATAAGTCGAAGCGGCCGAATAATTTTCCTCCAGTTGACAACCTGTCATGTGCGTCATTAGTTTCGATTCACCACGCAAAAAGTGACTATGACATCCCACCTGAGCATTCTGATAACAATCGGAGTCAGATGCGTAAACTTCGATAAGTCTTGTACAATATACGGGACAGGGATAATTATTGCGACTGTCACTACCTCATACGAGTTACACGCAGACCTTCTTTAATTACAAACATTGATCTTCACTAATTGATAAGCGGAATGGCAACAACTGCTACGTAGATCATATCGGTAGAAGAAATAGGAAATATTGGCGATTTCACATATGTCAATAGATCATACAAAGAATTGCATCTGACAGATGTCAAGTCAGGGCGGATTTTTTTAGTGATACTAGCGACACTACATCATTTCCATATCCCTTACCACCTATTCCTACAAAATGTACATGACGTAATTATGCCAGACCTTCACGGCAATCAAAGTTTTCTTACCGATGATACGGTACGATATTCATTTCCTACCTTTATACGTCACCAGAACTCTGTCTTAGCCGGCTTAAGGAAAATAACCCTTCCTAATACTCTACGTGAACTATCGGTACCATTACAAAAATACTGTATTCGTATTACCAGCAATTACATTCACTAAAACGTCAACGCCGAAACCCCATCAACAGAGGATATTTGATGTCGATGGTAATTCTGCAAAGATATAAGCGAAACCTGTCAAGATGACTAACGCATGAGACGGAAATATCCACCTTTTTCCATCATCACTAAATAAAATTTGACAGGAAGAGTTCAATTCTGAACAATTGGTACAGTGAAACCGAGCCTTTAAGATTCAATATCTCATTCAGTCAAACAATTGTTCACATTGGGAAACCGATTGAAAAGGAGGAAGTAAGAATGTTAAAATGGCGACGGCTACCTGGAAAGCAAAAATAAGAGGAGGAGAAATCCCATGTGGATTTCATTTAGAAGCCAGACACCAATCGAAGAGCAACACCTCCAACAGAACGCATACACTGAAAATAATAACTTTCGTAAAAATATGAAAATCGCGTTGTTAACTGCAATTTCGTAGTATTAATTAAATTTTAATTAATACTACGAAAGTTTGCAGTTTTTCGTAAAATGAAAACCGACATCAATTAATGAAAACGCTTCATACACTGTTTTACCCATTTTGGAACTAAAAAAATCCCGTTTAATGAAAGTTTTTATCATTCAATGAAAAAATTTCATAGTCTTTTTTACGAAAAAAAATGTTTGCAACGAAATTGCTTCATTAAACTACTAAATTTTTCATCACCTTATGAAAATACTTCGTAGAATATTAATTTTGTCATTAACCAACGAAAATTTGTATCATTGTATGAAGGTAAATAGTTATTTTATAAAGTTTTACATAAATATTAACGACAACTTTCGTTAACTAATGAAATAATCATAGCTGTACGAAAAATATAATCAAACCATTGCAATTTTTCGTAACGGTCTAACAGGACTTTAACAGAAAGTAAAAAACAAAGTTCATGCTAAAGTAATTGGAAGAATGAATATTTTCGTTAGCTAATCAAAAAATTTCATCACCTTATGAAAATACTTCGTAGAATATTAATTTTGTCATTAACCAATGAAAATTTTCATCATTGTATGAAAATAAATAGTTATTTTATAAAGATTTACATATATTAACCACAAACTTCGTTAACTAATGAAATAAATTATAGCTGTACGAAAAATATAATCAAACCATTGCAATTTTTCGTAACGGTCTAACGGGACAAGTTGATGTTAAAAATAATTGGAAGGAAGAATTTTTTCGTAAGCTAATTAAAATTTTCATAATTTTAATTACAATTTTAATTGTTCAACGAAAAATATCATCAAACTATGAAAAAACTTCGTAAAATAATAAATTTCTACATTAACTAACTAAAAACTACATCAGTTTATGAAAAAAAGTAGTCAGCTAATTAAAACTTTCATCAGTTTACGTAAATAATTCGATGACTGACGAAAAAATGCATAAAGACCCACGCTGTGTTTTCGTTTCTTCTATGCATTGCTCATACTCTCAGTCACAGTCTTTATTCAGTTGTGTTGCAGTTCGGTCGTCTCTTGTCTCCAGTCTAAATTATTTGTGCGCGGAAAAAGTGAATTTCAAAAACAATTAAAAACAAAAATCAGTTAAAAAAGAAACAATAAACAATTAAAAAAGCAATAAACAATACGAAAACAGTTAAAAAAAGTGAAGTGAAAACATCAAAATTGATACGGGGCAACAAAAAACAAAAAGGTACGCAGCGGCAGTAGCAGAAAAGAAAACAAGGTAAGCAAAATTTAATTATGTAAATTTCCTTTAAATTTGTTTTGTGTTTTATTTGATTTTTCAATTCAATTTCAATTAAATATACCTACTTACATAGGAAAGTTTAAATTCTCATATTTCTTGTGCAAACCTACGCGGTACAGATGTGCTTATAAACTCTTTTTATTTCTTAGCAAATTTCAAGCATAGTTTCTGATTTAATTGTCACTGTTTTTTCACTTCAATTTCATGTTAACTTTAAGTTTTTGTTTTTCTTGAAACCTGAAAATTCTCATTTTTCAACATCGCTTTGTGTAATTTTTACACATTAACCCGTGAAAATTTACTTATTTCGTAAACATTCCGCTACATTCGATTGATCTTGAAATTTGTTAGTGCAATTTTGTGTATCCTCTTCTTTTTCGTGTTTCTTGAAACCTGGTAATTGACTCATTTCGTAAGCATCCATCTATTTAAATTATACACAACCAAGAAGCTAGCATGTGACGCCATGACCATGACCATTGATCATGAATCAGCATCAGAGAAATTTGTTAGTGCAATTTTGTGTATCTTTTTCTTTTTCGAGTTTCTTGAAACCTGATTATTGACGCATTTCGTAAGCATCCCTCTATTTAAATTATACACAACCAAGAAGCAAGCATGTGAGGCCATGACCATTGATCTTGATTCAGCATCAGAGAAATTTTTTAGTGCAATTTTGTGTATCCTTTTCTTTTTCGAGTTTCTTGAAACCTGATTATTGACGCATTTCGTAAGCATCCCTCTATTTAAATTATACACAACCAAGGAGCTAGCATGTGAGGCCATGACCATGACCATTGATCATGAATCAGCATCAGAGAAATTTGTTAGGGCAGTTTTGTGTATCTTGCTTACGTATTTGATGCATGGGTACCTGATTCCAACGCAAAATACTGTCCTGAAGGACAAGAGCAGCAAAAAGACCACGATAAAGTATACGATTAAGGACTCCCAAGAAGCATTTATGTTCAGCTGCAAGGGGCACCAAGAAATCGAGGAACACGTACAACACCTCAGATCGAGAGGAAACAATATACAGCCCTTCCTCGTAGGCATTGGTGAGGATATAAGATCTCTAAAGGAATTCCTTATATATTTCGACGGCATAAGGTATACCTTCACCTCCTTCTTAAGAGGGGTTGATGTACTA
This sequence comes from Sphaerophoria taeniata, assembly GCA_943590905.1. NCBI lineage: Eukaryota > Metazoa > Arthropoda > Insecta > Diptera > Syrphidae > Sphaerophoria > Sphaerophoria taeniata. The sequence goes on from OX016540.1 coordinate 272,305,245, forward strand.
TTTAAACTTTTTCATGTCTTCAACCTAGAATATCCCCTGCCCTGTACTAATTTTTATAATTTTATTCAGGGATATATCTATAAAATAAAATGTTCTAAAACAAACCAAAGATATAGGGATAGGTGAGGATATAAAATCCCTAAAGGAATTGTTGATTGGCTAGCTATTGTTTATTAGATTCTGTCTATCGTTACTTTTGCACGGGCATTTAAACTCTTCAGGTAACTTTCGTACTTCATTGGTGCAAATTTTTTTAAATATTTCAACAAATTATCTGTGATTTTTCTGTGCAAATAAGTTAACAGAGTTTAAGTCATTTTTCAGTACCTATAGTTAAATTAGATACGTTATGTGCAAATATCACTTTTGTTTAGAGCATATACAAAGCTAATAAAAACAAGTTTTCCACACATACTTTTTCTTAAAAAATGTTTAATGACTTACACATTATTCAAAATAGTTTATGTCTACATAAATTACTAAAAGATCCAATTTTCTGAGATTTTAGAATAAGTTCTTTTAACTTGTTAGCACAAGTTTAATAGTGTCGTCAATTCCAAGACTATTAAATCGATTTATGTATGTATTTATAGAAAAAATACGTGCGTCCTGCGGAAAAATTAATACGACTCTAAATTTCCATTGTTGAAAAATTTGATATTAATTGCTTTTCATTAATCATAAGGACCGATATATAGATATCCTAATAAACTTTTTCCTCAAATTTGTAGCAGTTAAAAAGTAAGTTTAAGAAACTTTAATTGGTTTGGAAAATTGAAATCAAACAAAATTCTTTACAGAGTCCGTCTTTTACAATCATGATTTGTTTTTTATGCAAGCAAATTTTTTCTACTGTAAATGTTCTTGTCAAACACTTTAAAAAAAAAACATTTTCTGGATTCCAAAAGTGTGTTCAGATGTATTGAAAGCCCTTGCTATCAGGTGTTTCAAGATTTGGCATCCTTTAAAAGACATGCGATACGAAAACACGAAAGTACACAAAGTACAGTGAGTGACAATGGTTTGTCACCGAGTGACGGTACTAAAGAACATAATTTTTTTTCTGGCGAATGCAATTGGTCGAATAAAGATTCAGAACAAAGTCACTCTAAGGAATCAAACACTCAAGAGATTTCAACAGAAATAGATTACAAAGATAGCGTTTCCACTTTTTTAATATCAGCAGTTAAACTATCCTTAAAATTGCACAATAACAATAATTTCACCAGAAAAGATGTATGCGAAGTTCAAGAACTCATAAAAGTTTTCATAACAGATCCACTTTTGGATATGTTCAAATCGTTGTCCACCAAAAAATTACAAAATTCTTGTCCAGAGACCCATAATGAAATTATAAGTTTAGTTGCTGCATGTCGGGAACCATTCCAGTTTTCTAAAACTGAGTATCGGTTATTTCAATGGCTTCAAGATGAACAATATGCACAAAACTTTCATGAGTTTACAATTGACCAATCATTAAAAGCCAGTCATCAAGGTGGATTCTTGACTTATAATGAACAAAAAGTCACTGGTGTTTTAATGCCATTACGTTTTCAATTCAAAAAAACTTTTGAAAGAAAAGATTTTCTTACTGACGTTCTATCAAATATAAAAAAGCTTGAAACAGAGAGCATTATGACAAATTTCGTCCAGGGAGATTTATGGAAACAAAAAGCAAATATGTACCCCAACAAAAATGTCATTCCCTATTTTCTTTACAACGACGATTTTGAAATAAATAACCCACTAGGTTCTCATAGTGGCCAACACTCAATAAGTAACATATATTATTCGTTTTGTTGCCTACCAGAAAAGGAATCGATGTTGGAAAACATATATTTGGGAGCAACTATAAAGGCTAAGAATGTTAAATCTTTTGGCAACGAAAAATGTTGGAAAGATTTAGTGGAAGAACTAATTTTCTTAGAAGTTAATGGAATTTCTATAACAACAGAAAAAGGTACCTTTCAGGTGCACTTTATTTTGGCTTTGATACTTGGTGACAATCTTGGACTTAACTCTTTGCTTAATTTCAACAAATCATTTATCAGCTCCAGCTTTTGTAGATTGTGTAAAATGTTGAAAAATGAAACACAAACAGCAGGTGTTGAACGTGTTTCTCTCATGCGAAATAGACAAAATTATGAAAACGATATCCAAACAGCACAGCCATCAGAAACTGGGTTGCAAAAAGAATCAATATTTAATAAAATACCTTCATTTCATACAGTTGAAAATTATAGCGTTGATGTAATGCACGATATCTTCGAAGGTGTTTGTCACTACAATATGACCCATATCATAAATTATTATATTGACACGGCAAAATGATTTTCTTTAGAAACTTTGAATCGAAGAAAAATGAATTTTGATTATGGTCCTACTGAAATAGACAATATTTCCGGTGAAATAACAGCAGTCCATTTATCAAAGAAACATCTAAAAATGTCTGCTCGTGAAATGAAAACTTTTGTTCATTTTTTCCGTTGATGGTTGGCGATTTAGTAAATGAAGATGATGAAGTTTGGGCTTTTTTATTAAATTTTGTTGGAAATAATTGACATGATCCTATGTTATGCTTTAAGTGAAGATTTTATAACACTCTTGAACGAAAAAATTGCTAGACATAACAGAAAATACGTTCGCCTTTTTAAAGACACACTTAAAGCTAAATTTCATAATATGACTCACTATCCAACAGTATTACGAAAATCAGGCCCTCTTCGATCTTTTTGGTGCTTTAGATTTGAGTCAAAACATAGGCAGTTCAAATTGTACTCCGACATTACGACATCTCGTAAAAATATATGTATGACTCTAGCAAAAAAGTACCAATTACGGTTTGCATTTGATCTGATAAACGCTGAGTCTGAAAAAAAATAACTAGTTTCAAAACTGATACCGATGAAAATAACAGTATTTATAAAAATACTATATCTGAGATACTGAAAGTAGATGTGAAATCTATAATATCTCTTACCAAATGCAAGCACAATGGATATTTGTATAAAAATGGATTCTTTGTTGCAATGTTTACCAATGATATTCAAATATTTACAATTCTTCAAATTTTCAATCTAAGTAACTCACAAAATTTTCTATTTTGTCAAAAAATGAACTCAGTCAATTACGATCCACACATCTTGGCCTATGAAATAAGACCGGATATATTTGGTGAATTTTCGATTATTCGATTTCAAGATCTTATCGGTCCACCATTCAATATTGTTCGAACGGCCAAAGGAAGAACGGTTTTAAGAGTTAAAGAAAACTATCACCAGAGCGTTTAAAGCCAAAATGATTTCAAGCGACGACGCACGGCGGCGGGAACAACCAACAGCCGGATGAAATAAACCTAAATTATCAAGATCAAGAGCTTGAAACATCTGACATTCAGATATCTCTTGACCAGTTAATTAACCAGTCTGAAATTAATTATTTTTTATTTATTTCAATTACAATTACAATTCGCAGACTTCCACTGACATGCAGAGTTCCATCTATGTTTCAGGACCAAGCTCTGAAACAAAAGAACAGGAGTTAAAACAACTCCTTGACAGCTGGAACTTAGGTTATTTATTGAACCAATTTATAGGTAAGATAAATTGAAAACGAACCCCCAATATTTTTTATTATCTTTTATTTATTTAATAAGAACAAAAGGTTTACGTTAACGTCCTTAAATTGATGGAGAGGAGGCACATTCACCTCTACTTTAACAGCTTGCCTACCGGAGACAAAATTGTCTTCGAGTACATGCTGAAGAAGTGGAGGGAATCGATCGGAGTGCCCTTCGAAAGGGATCATTTAACGGACTACGAACCAAATACATTGAGTACATCACCGATTCCATCTCCGACCACGAGCAATAGATCGTCACCATTGCCAAACACTCCAACCTGTAGTGCAGGAGCAGGACCCGACTCGGACACAGAAAATTTTATAACTCTTGCAATGATACTTAACTCAACGGCAAAGGGACAATTCCTGACTACGCACTATAAAAACACGCAAAAGTTTGGTGAGGAGCAAAGGAAGCTCCTCATAAGTACAATCGTTTCATATTTTGAGGAAAAAAAATGTATTTTCTCCCTGAGGGATAGTCGGAGGATTGAAAAGGAAATTGTGGAAAGATTTCCCACTGAAAGTCTTGTAATTATTTTTTCTATTTATACTAATATTTTCTATTTTCCTTTAATACGTCCTCCTCTATTAACATTTTTCTGTTTTTTTATTTGTGTTCAGGATTACTACAGAACATCGTCTAGGGGTCGAATTTACAACAAATATTCAAACAACAAAAAACTTTTTCGGCAGTCGCCTAGATTAGTTTCTATTGATGCTCCTAAGAAACAACTAGGTAATGACTGCAGATACTAAAATAGAATAGGTAATGAAATTATAACTTTCAATTCCTGTTATTTCAGATCCAGAACCAAACGCAAACGAAACAATCAGGTCGATTAAATTCGACGACCTATCTGCAGAAGAGTACGATAGGTATTGGCAGGCATGCTCTAACTATCGCCTTATAGAAATAAACACCTGTGAATCATCATCAGATGCACTAGAAAAATGGCCGGGCTATAAGAAGGCACTTGGTTATCGACTGGTAATGCAAGCAAATTGTTTTTTAATATGCATTTATTTTTATTGTTTATATTTTAATACAAGCAAATAGTATTTTAATACGCGTATTTTAATTATTTTATTATATATTTTTCAAAAACAGATCGACTTCGATTTTAAAGTGCTGCATCCAACGACGACTTCACTTCTAGACACATGGGCGGACCATAGGCCCAAAATCGCTAATTTCTTAGCTAAGAACCAAAACATTAAAGATAGGCGGTTAGTTCACCTTCTCGAAGACTGGATGAGTGATAAAATTGAAGAAAGTAAGTACCATTTGCCAAGTTTTTTTTTTTATTTATTTTTTATATTTGTCTAAACAAGTTTTGTCTTTTAAAATATTCTAACTTTTTTGTTTTTTTTCTTTATCTGTTTTTTTTTTCAGATTCTAAAGACGCAGTCCTTATGTTTTTGATGCATGGGTACCTGATTCCAACGCAAAAAACTGTCCTGAAGGACAAGAGCAGCAAAAAGACCACGATAAAGTATACGATCAAGGACCCCCAAGAAGCATTTATGTTCAGCTGCAAGGGGCATCAAGAAATCGAGGAACACGTACAACACCACAGATCGAGAGGAAACAATATACAGCCCTTCCTCGTAGGCGTTGGTGAGGATATAAGATCTCTAAAGGAATTACTTATATATTTCGACGGCATAAGGTATACCTTCACCTCCTTCTTAAGAGGGGTTGATGTACTATTTAAACTTTTTCATGTCTTCAACCTAGAATATCCCCTGCCCTGTACTAATTTTTATAATTTTATTCAGGGATATATCTATAAAATAAAATGTTCTAAAACAAACCAGAGAAATGCCTTACTGGGCAATGAATTGTAATGGTTTTCATTTCATTTCAATTCCATAACATAAAATAAAATTTTAATTTAATTTAAAAATTAATTAATTGTAATTATTATATTAATATTATATTAATTGTAATATATACGCATTATATTATGTATATTATATTAATTATATTATAATTGTAAATAAGTATACAAGAATTTTTTACATTAAAAGTTTGAAATGACTAAAACAAATGTTTCTTTTAATTTTAACTGGTTACTTCGCTTCGCTTTGCTTCGCTTCACTTTTTTTCGAATTTCAGGTTTTTATTCCAAATTTAGGAAAGAAAATTTAATGGAAAGGTTCGTAAGCTTACGAAAAAAAGTAAGTATTTTGACAAAAAAAATAATTAGCTAACGAATACATTTTACGTTAATATATGAAATTGTTCATAAATAAAATGAAAAACTTCGTTAGCTTACGAATTAATTTGGCGTCGATTAATGAAAAAAATCATAAATTGAACGAAAACTTTCGTTAGCTAACGAACACATTTTGCGTTGACTTATGAAAATTTTCATAAATTAAACGAAAAATTTCGTCAATTAGCGAATATATTTTACGTTGATTTATGAAAATATTCATAAATTAACGAAAAAATTCGTTACCTAACAAACACATTTTGCGTTGATTTACGAAGATATTTATAAATTAAACGAAAAATTTCGTTAATTAACGAACATAATTTACGTTGATTTATGAAAATATTCATAAATTTAACGAAAAATTTCGTTAGCTAACGAATATATTTTACGTTGACTTATGAAAATATTCGTAAATTTAATGAAAAATTTCGTTAGCTTATGAAAATAACTTACGTTGATTCTTGAAAATATTAATAAATTAACGAAGAAAAATTATTAATTTACGAAAATATCTTTCATCAGTTTATCAAAAAGTACGTCAACTAACGAAAAATAACATAAATCAATTAATTTTATGCGTTAAATAATGTAAAATTTAATCAGCCCTATGAAAAATTCAGTGAAGAAAAATAATTGGCGCAACGTAAAAAATCGTAATTTTATTAAATTTTACGTAAATTAATGAAAAAAAATGATACATTAATGTAGAAAATCATTAATTATTGTTCAAAAACTTTAATGAAAGAATTTCGTAAAATGATGACAGTTTTCGTTATTTGATGAAGCGCTTCATCAACGTATGAAGCTCCTTTCGTTGGGACAATTAAATTCTTCATCGGCTGAAAATTATTTAAAATTTAATTGGCTCAACGAATTTTTTCATTATATTTACGTAAGGATTTGGTTCAGTGTATTATTTCGCAGCAAGTCGCGTCCATTTTTTTTTTTGATATTAAAATTTATTACATCACATTAAAGTGATTTATACATTTCGGTATCGATATTTGACCAATCCTGGGTGTATTTTAACCCACAGAGAAAGGTAAGTTTTACATAACAGTGGAATTAAGAACCAAAGAGGCAATTTTTTTGAAGACGCCGTCTTGGTACAAAGACACATTCTTCGTCTACGACGTATATCACGTTGGCTAAACGACCCATTTTCTTTCCCTTATTAGGATAGTCCATCTCTTGGCGAATATAGTGGTCTACGACTTACAGACACTATCCAGGACGGACGAGGCTGCGGAATTTCCTTTTTTTCACGCATCTACACATCTTTGTTTTTGGAATCTTCTTAAACCAAGCTGCGTGTTTCTTCAGACAGTGCCGTCCGAGGAACTTTACTTTCTTCCTTGTTATTTGGAGGAACCTACAAGACCAGACACCGATTTTTTTTTGCCTGGGAACACACGCTATGTTTATCTGTAGCAATCCGTGCGGAGAGCGGGTTGTTCTGTGCGCACTTATCGCACCCTTTTAACGTGGTATGGTGATACCACGCGATAGTTTTGTGGCAGACCATTTATCAGCCCCACCCACGTGTCCGACCACTTCTAGGATCCGTATATTTATTTATTTATTTATTTATTTATTTATTTATTTGTTTATCAACTGTACAAGAAAGTATTAAACTTATATTTAGTACAGGGAAAGTAAGCATTTGTTTTTATTCTACACAATTAAAAAGAAATATTTAGAAGAAATGAAAAAAAAAAACATATTTATAGCAATTAGACTTTGATTTACATTATAGTCAAAACAAAGAAAGAAAGGAAAAATAATTTAACAATAAAACAAAAATAACATAAACATCATTAGTACATTACTGCAAAATAATTAAAAAGTAACTTTTTGAAGTGATTTGAGTAAAATGTTCTTCTTATATCAAGAGGAAGTACGTTCCAGAGATAAATAGCGTATATAAAAAAAATGACGGAAGCTTATTAAGTATTTATATTTGGGTGGAATAAACTGTAAGGTTCGTTCTGATCTAGCTGGTCTTACAAGTTCGAATAAGTAAGATGGTATTTTGTTGACAACGATTTTTTGCAGAGTGAGAACTGTACGGAAATTTAGGTAAGCATTTAGCGAACAACCAAGAATTTTTTTGACGAAACCCGATATATGGTCATGACGTTTCAAGTTAAAGGAAAATCTAGCACAACTATTAAAAGCTACATTGAGTTTTCTACTAGATTCATTATCCATGTTCGAAAATAACTCGCAGCCATATGTAATGATAGGTAGAATAAATGCTTTAACCAATTTTACTTTCACTTCAGATGAAAGAAAACTAGATGTTGGACCTAGACCCCGTAGTATACCATAGATATTGCAAACCACTTTGTTTATGTGATCATTCCAGTTTAGTTGTTGGTTAAAAATAACTCCAAGGTTTTTGAACTTATCTACAAACTCAATTATTGTATTATTAAGGAGCAATGGTGGAAGTTCAATATTAATTTTATTGGTTCGATTTATAAGAATCGCCTTAGTTTTGCTTGGATTAAGCTTCAAATTGTTTTTTTCGGACCATTGATAAATTGAACAGAGATTTTCATTCATCCTGGAGAATTCTAACTGAAGAGAAGATTTATGAAACAAGGAATAAGTTTGAACATCGTCCGCAAATATGTGATGCTTGCTGTTTATTATACATTTTGAAATATCATTAATAAACATTGAGAACAACAACGGACCCAAAACAGAGCCTTGAGGAACACCTTGCCATACAGACAGCGCAGTTGAACATTTATTTTCACAAAACACAGCTTGAATCCGATTTTGCAGATATGATGCCACTAGCTTACAAGTTGAATTTTCAAACCCAAACTGGCATGAAAGTTTTTTAATAAGAATTTGGTGGTTCACGGAATCAAAAGCCTTTGAGAAATCAAGAAAAACTAAAAGTGCCATCATATCCCCGTCTATACCAACACGTATGTCTTCCGATACTTTTAAAAGAGCTGTAATACAGCTGTGATGACTTCGAAATCCAGACTGAAATTCAGTTATGAGTTTATTTTCGTCAAGAAATTTTTTTACTTGCTTGCTTATTAAAATTTCGAAAACCTTACTGAAATATGGCAAAATTGCGATTGGCCTAAATTCTTGAATATTAGTTGCTACTTTTTTGGGAATTGGAATAATTTTAGCAGTCTTCCAAGACTCTGGAAATGTGCTGGTAGTTATGCAAGTATTAAAAATATGCGTTACAACTTTAAGAAGGACGGGTAAAAGTATTTTTACGAAATTGGGATGGATACCATCAAGTCCAACCGCCTTCGATTTTACACCTAGAATGCACTCCCCTACACTAATTTCATCCAAGCAGCTTAATGAAAACGTGTTTGATATGTTATGAATCTCGTACTCATTACTAAAGGAGGAACTGATATTAGGGCATAAATTAACAAATTTTTGATTTAAATTATTTAAATCATCTACATCCAAGTTTAAAGGAGATTGTTTTTTAGGATTTAACCCGATGTTCCGAATATTTCTCCAGAATGATGAACTTGATTGATCAGCATTGAATGTTTTTTCATAATGAAATTTTTTGTTTTTCCGAATCAAAAATATAACTTTATTGCGTATAATCTTAAATTGATTGAAAACGGCTGAACATCTATATCTTTTCCAACGCGCATAGGTAGAGTCTCGTTTTTCAATTAAAGTTTTAACTTCTTGAGTAAACCACGGCATACTTTCGTTTTTTATAGTTTTTTGTCGAATCGGAACATGTTTATCATAAAGATAACATAAAAATTCTTGTAGACTGTTTACTTGATCATTTACATTTGAAGTACCATACACAGTTGACCAATTAAAATTAGAAAAAAGATGATCGGTATTAATTGATTGAAAGTGGCGATAAGTCAAAGTTTTTTCTGGTTCATAAGACTGGAAGATGTTTAAATTTAAGAAGATTAAATCATGGTGAGAGAATCCGGGAACAGAAATCTGATCAAAATGATTAATCAGGTCAATATTCGAAACAATAAAAACATCCAAAAGTGTAGGAGTTTTGTTTGGCATAAAGTGAGTAGGATTGGTCGAATTTACAAAATGAAAATTGAGTGAATTTACCATATTATAAAATAAAGGGTTTTGATTGCCTAGGATATTCAAATTTAAATCTCCACATAGAATTATGTTTGGATACAACAAAATAAAATCATCCAAAAGCTTTTCAACACACCTGTAACTAGCAACATCTGGAGCCATGTACATCGAACAAATCAACAACTTTTTCTTTTTGTGGAATAACTCAATGAAGATGTACTCAACAACGTCGTCTGCTGTCGATTTGCTTACTACTCTGCATTTGAATTTAGTTTTAATAAAGATTGCGGAGCCCCCACCCGACTTATACACTCGATCACTACGAAAGAGTTTATACCCCTTTAACTCAAAAAGGTCATCACACATATCTGGCTTCAACCAAGTTTCAGAAATGCAAATTGCATCCATACAGCTCCCCTCAAATAAAAATCGAAGCTCATCTAATTTGTTTACAATGCTTTGGGAATTTATATGACACATTTTAAAACCGGTTTTGTACTTGCACATTATATTAAGCAATGTCTTTGAATTTTCACCCAGTGACATTGGCATTGCGCTCATTGCATTACCAAACCCAAACCAATTAAAAAAGAAGAAAAAAAGAAAAAAAACAAACAATGATGTTCAATGTTTTACACTTGGTGTGGGTAATAAAGAAAATTAATAAATGCTTAGAAATAAAAAGAGAGAAAAAAGATAAAGAGAAGTTAACTTAGAGAGAATGAAAGAATGAGAAAAAAAAAGAATCAAAGTTATGTTGAATGTTGATCAAAATTTGCTCTTCCTTTAGTGATTTTCTTCAAATCATCGCTGCATTTGACTAGAATGGAATTTGCATCTGCTTCTCCTCTCACATAAATATTTCCGTTGTATGTGTGCACCGAAGAAAGTTGGTTCAGTTTTTTCAGCTTAAGAGCTTCTCTTTGCAAGGTGTAATTACTCTTAGTTAAACTCTCGTTGAGATAAATTGGCTTATCAGAGTCTATGGCTATGTCTCTCAATGTCAAACCGAGTTTTGTTTTCTTGAAGCGGGACAGACAAGCTTTCATTATTTGATCTTTGTGGTACTTGTCGTTAAATTTTATAATTATGTTGCCATCATATGAAGACCGCTTATTATTGGATTTAGGTTGTCGTGTTCGAAGTCTAAAGATGGTTTTAAGTGGTGGAGGATTAATTTCTATGGCATTACAGATGTTGTTGAATGTCTCATGAAGGTTTTCATTTTCGATGCTAGGAACACCGACTAGGATAGCATCAGCACTTATTTGATTTCGTTCGAGTGAATCAATACGCGACTCAAGTTGACAGCAATAACTCTTAAGTTGGGAGAGTTCGTCGATCAAATTGGATTCAATGTTTGATATCTCAGAAAGAAAACGTTCTTCAAGAGATTTGATTGAGTTTTTAAACTCTTTGGTTAATGTATCGAGTCGAGTATTTATGCACGCGACCAAATTGTCAATGTTTTTCGTGGGAGTAGCACTTTGCTGTGAATTTAGACCACCTTTAGCACGAGTACCAGCAGACATTTCACACTTTTAATAAATTAAATTTAAGTTTTAACAGTGATATGACCACAAACTGCAACCTCAAAAACACTATATTTGGAAAGTGCAACGTTCACTACAGAACAGAAAAACTTTGAAACAATTAGAATTAAAGAAAAACACCTCCTTTCTCTTTGAATTTCACTCAATTCATATAGGTATAGGGGTTGATTTCATTGCAAACTCCCCTCCGGACACCTATTTTAAACGACCAGAGGATTATCTACAGTCAGCGAGACATCAACATCAAAGCAAGACCACATTTTGCAACCAGAAAAAAAGAGGACACCCAGTCACGATTTGGCTGACGTCACGACCGGAGGATTGAGGAGCAGTAGCATTTACATCATTTGCAGTACAGCAGGACGCCTGGCGTATGTTTGACATAGATGCCAGTCGCCAACAATCATCTTTAAAATAAAATATTTGCTGAGCATCGTAGGAACGTAGAAGCCCCACCAGTTCGAGATTTTAACAACTCGCATCAGTTCCTGGAAAAATATATGTGTAACTTAGTATTCAAATGTGTATGATTTTACTGGATTGGCCAGGTAAAGATTTTGATATTTTTATAATAATCTGGTGTGTGGTGTTGTACGAGCGAAGCATATTCCACTCCATGCAAATTTATTGACGGATATCTGTTGATCAGATTCTAAACGTCCGGCGCAATCGTCTGACGCCTGTAGCCACAGACGGTGGCTCAACAAAAGTTAACTTATTTACTGCCAAATAACCGGATGGGGGGACTTCACGCCTCCTCATCCGCACTCAATGTTTGAATCCGTATTAATTAAGTTATGTATTTATAAGTGTATTTTCCATATACATCCTTTTCTTTTAGTGCAAGATAAGACATCCCTATAACTTGTCACAGATATGACACTAGTAATATATCTCACACCGAAGCTTTAAGCGCTTTTGTGCAGCGATTACAATTTAACAGTAGCCAACTCGCTGGAGTACAAAAGTAATATTCATTAGTAACGTTAAAAGTCATATATATTGGTACTAACCCTTTTCAGGCATAACCAACGACCATTGCCAACGTACCGATATAAAGCCCAAGCGTTTGCGCTTTTTAAATTGATCCGTTGTATTGCTTAGAAGTAGATTTTTGGCTAACGAGATATTTATTAAACATGTTATTCAATTAAGAAAGTTTCTTTTCATTTTTATTCTTGTATGACATTGGGTCATAACAATTGGCGACGAGGATTTGCTTAAAAAAAAAAAAAAACATTCACAGTATGAACGAGAATGAAGCAAAAATTATCCAGCTTTTGGGGAAATACAATCAAAGCTCCTTGAGTCCATCTTGAAAGATAAGCAGTCATCGACTCCGCAAATCGAAAAAACAGAGTTCCTCATGGATACATTAGCAAACGGCATATCAGAGCTTGCCTACGATCCAGCAAATGGAATTGTTTTCGAGGGATGGATTATTTGTGCGCGGAAAAAGTGAATTTCAAAAACAATTAAAAACAAAAATCAGTTAAAAAAGAAACAATAAACAATTAAAAAAAGCAATAAACAATACGAAAACAGATAAAAAAAGTGAAGTGAAAACATCAAAATTGATACGGGGCAACAAAAAACAAAAAGGTACGCAGCGGCAGTAGCAGAAAAGAAAACAAGGTAAGCAAAATTTAATTATGTAAATTTCCTTTAAATTTGTTTTGTGTTTTATTTGATTTTTCAATTCAATTTCAATTAAATATACCTACCTACATAGGAAAGTTTAAATTCTCATATTTCTTGTGCAAACCTACGCGGTACAGATGTGCTTACAAACTCTTTTTATTTCTTAGCAAATTTCAAGCATAGTTTCTGATTTAATTGTCACTGTTTTTTCACTTCAATTTCATGTTAACCTAAAGTTTTTGTTTTTCTTGAAACCTGAAAATTCTCATTTTTCAACATCGCTTTGTGTAATTTTTACACATTAACCCGTGAAAATTTACTTATTTCGTAAACATTCCGCTACATTCGATTGATCTTGAAATTTGTTAGTGCAATTTTGTGTATCCTCTTCTTTTTCGTGTTTCTTGAAACCTGGTTATTGACTCATTTCGTAAGCATCCCTCTATTTAAATTATACACAACCAAGAAGCTAGCATGTGAGGCCATGACCATGACCATTGATCATGAATCAGCATCAGAGAAATTTGTTAGGGCAGTTTTGTGCATGGGTACCTGATTCCAACGCAAAAAACTGTCCTGAAGGACAAGAGCAGCAAAAAGACCACGATAAAGTATACGATCAAGGACTCCCAAGAAGCATTTATGTTCAGCTGCAAGGGGCACCAAGAAATCGAGGAACACGTACAACACCTCAGATCGAGAGGAAACAATATACAGCCCTTCCTCGTAGGCATTGGTGAGGATATAAGATCTCTAAAGGAATTCCTTATATATTTCGACGGCATAAGGTATACCTTCACTTCCTTCTTAAGAGGGGTTGATGTACTATTTAAACTTTTTCATGTCTTCAACCTAGAATATCCCCTGCCCTGTACTAATTTTTATAATTTTATTCAGGGATATATCTATAAAATAAAATGTTCTAAAACAAACCAAAGATATAGGGATAGGTGAGGATATAAAATCCCTAAAGGAATTGTTGATTGGCTAGCTATTGTTTATTAGATTCTGTCTATCGTTACTTTTGCACGGGCATTTAAACTCTTCAGGTAACTTTCGTACTTCATTGGTGCAAAATTTTTTAAATATTTCAACAAATTATCTGTGATTTTTCTGTGCAAATAAGTTAACAGAGTTTAAGTCATTTTTCAGTACCTATAGTTAAATTAGATACGTTATGTGCAAATATCACTTTTGTTTAGAGCATATACAAAGCTAATAAGAACAAGTTTTCCACACATACTTTTTCTTAAAAAATGTTTAATGACTTACACATTATTCAAAATAGTTTATGTCTACATAAATTACTAAAAGATCCAATTTTCTGAGATTTTAGAATAAGTTCTTTTAACTTGTTAGCACAAGTTTAATAGTGTCGTCAATTCCAAGACTATTAAATCGATTTATGTATGTATTTATAGAAAAAATACGTGCGTCCTGCGGAAAAATTAATACGACTCTAAATTTCCATTGTTGAAAAATTTGATATTAATTGCTTTTCATTAATCATAAGGACCGATATATAGATATCCTAATAAACTTTTTCCTCAAATTTGTAGCAGTTAAAAAGTAAGTTTAAGAAACTTTAATTGGTTTGGAAAATTGAAATCAAACAAAATTCTTTACAGAGTCCGTCTTTTACAATCATGATTTGTTTTATATGCAAGCAAATTTTTTCTACTGTAAATGTTCTTGTCAAACACTTAAAAAAAAAACATTTTCTGGATTCCAAAAGTGTGTTCAGATGTATTGAAAGCCCTTGCTATCAGGTGTTTCAAGACTTGGCATCCTTTAAAAGACATGCGATACGAAAACACGAAAGTACACAAAGTACAGTGAGTGACAATGGTTTGTCACCGAGTGACGGTACTAAAGAACATAATTGTTTTTCTGGCGAATGCAATTGGTCGAATAAAGATTCAGAACAAAGTCACTCTAAGGAATCAAACACTCAAGAGATTTCAACAGAAATAGATTACAAAGATAGCGTTTCCACTTTTTTTAATATCAGCAGTTAAACTATCCTTAAAATTGCACAATAACAATAATTTCACCAGAAAAGATGTATGCGAAGTTCAAGAACTCATAAAAGTTTTCATAACAGATCCACTTTTGGATATGTTCAAATCGTTGTCCACCAAAAAATTACAAAATTCTTGTCCAGAGACCCATAATGAAATTATAAGTTTAGTTGCTGCATGTCGGGAACCATTCCAGTTTTCTAAAACTGAGTATCGGTTATTTCAATGGCTTCAAGATGAACAATATGCACAAAACTTTCATGAGTTTACAATTGACCAATCATTAAAAGCCAGTCATCAAGGTGGATTCTTGACTTATAATGAACAAAAAGTCACTGGTGTTTTAATGCCATTACGTTTTCAATTCAAAAAAACTTTTGAAAGAAAAGATTTTCTTACTGACATTCTCTCAAATATAAAAAAGCTTGAAACAGAGAGCATTATGACAAATTTCGTCCAGGGAGATTTATGGAAACAAAAAGCAAATATGTACCCCAACAAAAATGTCATTCCCTATTTTCTTTACAACGACGATTTTGAAATAAATAACCCACTAGGTTCTCATAGTGGCCAACACTCAATAAGTAACATATATTATTCGTTTTGTTGCCTACCAGAAAAGGAATCGATGTTGGAAAACATATATTTGGGAGCAACTATAAAGGCTAAGAATGTTAAATCTTTTGGCAACGAAAAATGTTGGAAAGATTTAGTGGAAGAACTAATTTTCTTAGAAGTTAATGGAATTTCTATAACAACAGAAAAAGGTACCTTTCAGGTGCACTTTATTTTGGCTTTGATACTTGGTGACAATCTTGGACTTAACTCTTTGCTTAATTTCAACAAATCATTTATCAGCTCCAGCTTTTGTAGATTGTGTAAAATGTTGAAAAATGAAACACAAACAGCAGGTGTTGAACGTGTTTCTCTCATGCGAAATAGACAAAATTATGAAAACGATATCCAAACAGCACAGCCATCAGAAACTGGGTTGCAAAAAGAATCAATATTTAATAAAATACCTTCATTTCATACAGTTGAAAATTATAGCGTTGATGTAATGCACGATATCTTCGAAGGTGTTTGTCACTACAATATGACCCATATCATAAATTATTATATTGACACGGCAAAATGATTTTCTTTAGAAACTTTGAATCGAAGAAAAATGAATTTTGATTATGGTCCTACTGAAATAGACAATATTTCCGGTGAAATAACAGCAGTCCATTTATCAAAGAAACATCTAAAAATGTCTGCTCGTGAAATGAAAACTTTTGTTCATTTTTTCCGTTGATGGTTGGCGATTTAGTAAATGAAGATGATGAAGTTTGGGCTTTTTTATTAAATTTTGTTGGAAATAATTGACATGATCCTATGTTATGCTTTAAGTGAAGATTTTATAACACTCTTGAACGAAAAAATTGCTAGACATAACAGAAAATACGTTCGCCTTTTTAAAGACACACTTAAAGCTAAATTTCATAATATGACTCACTATCCAACAGTATTACGAAAATCAGGCCCTCTTCGATCTTTTTGGTGCTTTAGATTTGAGTCAAAACATAGGCAGTTCAAATTGTACTCCGACATTACGACATCTCGTAAAAATATATGTATGACTCTAGCAAAAAAGTACCAATTACGGTTTGCATTTGATCTGATAAACGCTGAGTCTGAAAAAAAATAACTAGTTTCAAAACTGATACCGATGAAAATAACAGTATTTATAAAAATACTATATCTGAGATACTGAAAGTAGATGTGAAATCTATAATATCTCTTACCAAATGCAAGCACAATGGATATTTGTATAAAAATGGATTCTTTGTTGCAATGTTTACCAATGATATTCAAATATTTACAATTCTTCAAATTTTCAATCTAAGTAACTCACAAAATTTTCTATTTTGTCAAAAAATGAACTCAGTCAATTACGATCCACACATCTTGGCCTATGAAATAAGACCGGATATATTTGGTGAATTTTCGATTATTCGATTTCAAGATCTTATCGGTCCACCATTCAATATTGTTCGAACGGCCAAAGGAAGAACGGTTTTAAGAGTTAAAGAAAACTATCACCAGAGCGTTTAAAGCCAAAATGATTTCAAGCGACGACGCACGGCGGCGGGAACAACCAACAGCCGGATGAAATAAACCTAAATTATCAAGATCAAGAGCTTGAAACATCTGACATTCAGATATCTCTTGACCAGTTAATTAACCAGTCTGAAATTAATTATTTTTTATTTATTTCAATTACAATTACAATTCGCAGACTTCCACTGACATGCAGAGTTCCATCTATGTTTCAGGACCAAGCTCTGAAACAAAAGAACAGGAGTTAAAACAACTCCTTGACAGCTGGAACTTAGGTTATTTATTGAACCAATTTATAGGTAAGATAAATTGAAAACGAACCCCCAATATTTTTTATTATCTTTTATTTATTTAATAAGAACAAAAGGTTTACGTTAACGTCCTTAAATTGATGGAGAGGAGGCACATTCACCTCTACTTTAACAGCTTGCCTACCGGAGACAAAATTGTCTTCGAGTACATGCTGAAGAAGTGGAGGGAATCGATCGGAGTGCCCTTCGAAAGGGATCATTTAACGGACTACGAACCAAATACATTGAGTACATCACCGATTCCATCTCCGACCACGAGCAATAGATCGTCACCATTGCCAAACACTCCAACCTGTAGTGCAGGAGCAGGACCCGACTCGGACACAGAAAATTTTATAACTCTTGCAATGATACTTAACTCAACGGCAAAGGGACAATTCCTGACTACGCACTATAAAAACACGCAAAAGTTTGGTGAGGAGCAAAGGAAGCTCCTCATAAGTACAATCGTTTCATATTTTGAGGAAAAAAAATGTATTTTCTCCCTG
This sequence comes from Sphaerophoria taeniata, assembly GCA_943590905.1. NCBI lineage: Eukaryota > Metazoa > Arthropoda > Insecta > Diptera > Syrphidae > Sphaerophoria > Sphaerophoria taeniata. Next base: position 272,323,276 of record OX016540.1, read on the forward strand.
AGGGATAGTCGGAGGATTGAAAAGGAAATTGTGGAAAGATTTCCCACTGAAAGTCTTGTAATTATTTTTTCTATTTATACTAATATTTTCTATTTTCCTTTAATACGTCCTCCTCTATTAACATTTTTCTGTTTTTTTATTTGTGTTCAGGATTACTACAGAACATCGTCTAGGGGTCGAATTTACAACAAATATTCAAACAACAAAAAACTTTTTCGGCAGTCGCCTAGATTAGTTTCTATTGATGCTCCTAAGAAACAACTAGGTAATGACTGCAGATACTAAAATAGAATAGGTAATGAAATTATAACTTTCAATTCCTGTTATTTCAGATCCAGAACCAAACGCAAACGAAACAATCAGGTCGATTAAATTCGACGACCTATCTGCAGAAGAGTACGATAGGTATTGGCAGGCATGCTCTAACTATCGCCTTATAGAAATAAAGGCCTGTGAATCATCATCAGATGCACTAGAAAAATGGCCGGGCTATAAGAAGGCACTTGGTTATCGACTGGTAATGCAAGCAAATTGTTTTTTAATATGCATTTATTTTTATTGTTTATATTTTAATACAAGCAAATAGTATTTTAATACGCGTATTTTAATTATTTTATTATATATTTTTCAAAAACAGATCGACTTCGATTTTAAAGTGCTGCATCCAACGGCGACTTCACTTCTAGACACATGGGCGGACCATAGGCCCAAAATCGCTAATTTCTTAGCTAAGAACCAAAACATTAAAGATAGGCGGTTAGTTCACCTTCTCGAAGACTGGATGAGTGATAAAATTGAAGAAAGTAAGTACCGTTTGCCAAGTTTTTTTTTATTTATTTTTTATATTTGTCTAAACAATTTTTGTCTTTTAAAATATTCTAACTTTTTTGTTTTTTTTTCTTTATCTGTTTTTTTTCAGATTCTAAAGACGCAGTCCTTATGTTTTTGATGCATGGGTACCTGATTCCAACGCAAAAAACTGTCCTGAAGGACAAGAGCAGCAAAAAGACCACGATAAAGTATACGATCAAGGACTCCCAAGAAGCATTTATGTTCAGCTGCAAGGGGCACCAAGAAATCGAGGAACACGTACAACACCTCAGATCGAGAGGAAACAATATACAGCCCTTCCTCGTAGGCGTTCACCTCCTTCTTAAGAGGGGTTGATGTACTATTTAAACTTTTTCATGTCTTCAACCTAGAATATCCCCTGCCCTGTACTAATTTTTATAATTTTATTCAGGGATATATCTATAAAATAAAATGTTCTAAAACAAACCAGAGAAATGCCTTACTGGGCAATGAATTGTAATGGTTTTCATTTCATTTCAATTTCATAACATAAAATAAAATTTTAATTTAATTTAAAAATTAATTAATTGTAATTATTATATTAATATTATATTAATTGTAATATATACGCTAGCTAACGAATATATTTTACGTTGACTTATGAAAATATTCGTAAATTTAATGAAAAATTTCGTTAGCTTACGAAAATAACTTACGTTGATTCATGAAAATATTAATAAATTAACGAAGAAAAATTATTAATTTACGTATTAATTTAAGTACGTCAACTAACGAAAAAAAACATAAATCAATTAATGTTATGCGTTAAATAATGTAAATTTTAATCAGCCCTATGAAAAATTCAGTGAAGAAAAATAATTGGCGCAACGTAAAAAATCGTAATTTTATTAAATTTTACGTAAATTAATGAAAAAAATTGATACATTAATGTAGAAAATCATTAATTATTGTTCAAAAACTTTAATGAAAGAATTTCGTAAAATGATGACAGTTTTCGTTATTTGATGAAGCGCTTCATCAACGTATGAAGCCCCTTTCGTTGGGACAATTAAATTCTTCATCGGCTGAAAATTATTTAAAATTTAATTGGCTCAACGAATTTTTTCGTTATATTTACGTAAGGATTTGGTTCAGTGTATTATTTCGCAGCAAGTCGCGTCCATTTTTTTTTGATATTAAAATTTATTGCATCACATTAAAGTGATTTATACATTTCGGTATCGATATTTGACCAATCCTGGGTGTATTTTAACCCACAGAGAAAGGTAAGTTGTACATAACAGTGGAATTAAGAACCAAAGAGGCAATTTTTTTGAAGACGCCGTCTTGGTACAAAGACACATTCTTCGTCTACGACGTATATCACGTTGGCTAAACGACCCATTTTCTTTCTCTTATTAGGATAGTCCATCTCTTGGCGAATATAGTGGTCTACGACTTACAGACACTATCCAGGACGGACGAGGCTGCGGATTTTCCTTTTTTTCACGCATCTACACATCTTTTTTTTTTTGGAATCTTCTTAAACCAAGCTGCGTATTTCTTCAGACACGTGCCGTCCGAGGAACTCCACTTTCTTCCTTGTTATTTGGAGGAACCTACAAGACCAGACACCGATTTCTTTTTGCCTGGGAACACACGCTATGTTTATCTGTAGCAATCCGTGCGGAGAGCGGGTTGTTCTGTGCGCACTTATCGCACCCTTTTAACGTGGTATGGTGATACCACGCGATAGTTTTGTGGCAGACCATTTATCAGCCCCACCCACGTGTCCGACCACTTCTAGGATCCCGGACACCTATTTTAAACGACCAGAGGATTATCTACAGTCAGCGAGACATCAACATCAAAGCAAGACCACATTTTGCAACCAGAAAAAAAAAGAGGACACCCAGTCACGATTTGGCTGACGTCACGACCGGAGGATTGAGGAGCAGTAGCATTTAGATCATTTGCAGTACAGCAGGACGCCTGGCGTATGTTTGACCTAGATGCCAGTCCCCAACACTCATCTTTAAAATAAAATATTTGCTGAGCATCGTAGGAACGTAGAAGCCCCACCACGTTGAAGGATTCGCCATGGTAGCAAAACCACTGTCGGACCTCATGAAGAAAGGAGTGGATTTTAAGATGGATGTTCAGCAATTAGCAGCGTTTGAGCAACTCAAAGAAGCATTAGTTCGGGTACCTGTATTACGACTGTTTAACCCTCACGCAGTAACGGAGGTTCACACAGATGCGTCCATGTATGGGTATGGAGCCGTACTGCTACAGAAGGACGCAGAAAGCCAACAATTTCATCCTATCCAGTACATGAGCAGGAAGACCTCGCCGACACAAGAAAAATTGCATTCCTACGAATTGGAAGTACTCGCGATAATTGAAGCATTGAAAAAGTGGCGTATTTACTTAATGGGCCTTAAAGTGAAGATAGTAACTGATTGCAACGCTTTCGCTTTGACCATGAAAAAGGCAGACGTACCGCCGAGAGTGTCGCGATGGTCCATGTTCCTCCAAGATTTTGATTATGAAATCGAACATCGGTCGGCCTCGCGAATGAAGCACGTAGATGCCCTTAGCCGGGTATGGTGCATGATGATCGATGCGTCCCTAAACCATCGTATCAAAGAAGCCCAATCCACCGATAACTGGATTCGAGTATTGAAGAAAATTTTGGAGACAGGACCCCACGAAGATTTCTTCATGGAATCAGGAATTGTTTACAAAGATCCCAATAACGAACTCATTGTTGTACCATCCTCAATGGAGCGCGAAATCAACGACTTGGCTCATCAACAGGGTCATTTCGCCGCTAAGAAAACACAAGATCGTGTCGAAAAGGACTTTTTCATACCAGACTTGACTAGGAAAACAAAAGAAGTGGTAAAGAGCTGTATAAAATGCATCATAATGGAGGCGAAAACTGGGAAGAAGGAAGGTTTCTTATCTCCCATCGATAAAGAAGACCAGCCTTTAGGGACATACCACATAGACCATGTGGGTCCGATGGAGTCGACCCATAAACAGTATAATCATCTGTTAGTGGTTGTAGATTCCTTCTCGAAATTCACCTGGCTCTATCCGGTGAAAAGTACGGGCTCCGCAGAAGTCATCGATAAATTGAAGAAACAGGCAGCCATCTTCGGTAACCCGAAAAGAATAGTTTCCGATAGAGGCACTGCTTTCACCTCTACCGACTTCAAGGACTATTGTGAGAAACAAGAAATAGTGCATTTACTGATTACCACTGGTGTTCCAAGAGGAAATGGTCAGGTGGAAAGAATCCACAAGATTGTCATCCCCATGCTCGCCAAAGCTTGCGTTGACAATACCACTCATTGGTACAAAAATGTAGATGACGTCCAGCAAATAATTAATGACACCCCACCGCGCAGCACTAACTATAGCTCTTTCAGGATACTCACTGGATTAGACATGCGTACAAACCGTTCGATTGCCTTGCGAGATCTACTGGATGAGGCCATAATTGGAGAGCTTAATCAAGGACGAGACGAAACACGACAAGACGCTTGCGAAAATATCCGAGCTATCCAAAGTGAGAATAGGAGAACATATAACCGGAAGAGAACAGTCGAACAAAGATATCGGTTAAACGAACTAGTCGCCATCAAGCGCACTCAGTACGGAACAGGAATGAAGTTACGTCAGAAGTACTTAGGTCCCTATAAAGTCACTAAACTTTTGAGACGTGGCCGATACGAGGTACAAAAGGTAGGGAACCAAGAAGGACCTACCAATACGAGTACCGTAGCCGAATACATGAAAAGATGGAATGAGCATTCGGGGCCGAATGAACGTCAAGACAGCCGAATGTAGGATTAGTCGTCCCGTACTGTAGGCCACTTTAGTCGTCCTGTACTGTACACTAACTGACACTGACATTTACTTCGACGAACACAAACACAGACGTAAGAAGACTAGCGTCTTTATTCATTTCATTTTGTCTCCCTATTCTCCCTAAAGAATAGATTTAGTTTAGTCTTCAATGAACCATCAAGTCGTGAACACTGCCAGCGCGTCACTCGCCAGATATTTTCATTTATTGTCCACATAAAGAATTTAAATAAAATTATAAAGTTAAACAAAAATCGGTGTTCGAGTGTTCATTGAACGGAAGCCTAAATATATGTGTAACTTAGTATTCTAATGTGTATGATTTTACTGGATTGACCAGGTAAAGATTTTGATATTTTTATAATAATCTGGTGTGTGGTGTTGCACGAGCGAAGCATATTCTACCATGCAAATTTATTGACGGATATCTGTTGATCAGATTCTAAACGTCCGGCACAATCGTCTGACACCTGTAGCCACGGACGGTGGCTCAACAAAAGTTAACTTATTTACTGCCAAATAACCGGATGGTGGGACTTCACGCCTCCTCCTCCGCACTCAACGTTTGAATCCGTATTAATTAAGTTATGTATTTATAAGTGTATTTTCCATATACATCCTTTTTTTAGTGCAAGATAAGACATCCCTATAACTATGTACAATTAAATTAACTTTTGGTTTTCTTGAATTATATGAGTCAAAGAACAATGCTTCCAAATTCCGATTGAAATTACCTATTACCCTGTTCGTGATCGTATTATCTCTCTTTCTGTTAAAGTGATTAGAGTAAAAACGCAACTTTCATTTCGCGTTCGGTAGAAGCTCGTGTTTTCGAAGCAGGCACTCTGAAGAAGAAGTACCTCCACCGTACGACAGATGGTAACACTTTTTTTAATACCAAGACTCTTTACACTCTAATATCACTCGTTTTCTTTTTCCTCTCTCGCGCTATACTTACTTTCTTTGATATCGTGTATCGTTTGAGCGTACTATTTGTTATCTTTTCCTATCCTCATACCCACGATAGTGTCCATCACAGATATGACACTAGTAATATATCTCACACCGAAGCTTTAAGCGCTTTTGTGCAGCGATTACAATTTAACAGTAGCCAACTCGCTGGAGTACAATAGTAATATTCATTAGTAACGTTAAAAGTCATATATATTGGTACTAACCCTTTTCAGGCATAACCAACGACCATTGCCAACGTACCAATATAAAGCCCAAGCGTTTGCGCTTTTTAAATTGATCCGTTGTATTGCTTAGAAGTAGATTTTTGGTTAACGAGATATTTATTAAACATGTTATTCAATTAAGAAAGTTTCTTTTCATTTTTATTCTTGTATGACATTGGGTCATAACAATTGGCGACGAGGATTTGCTTAAAAAAAAAAAAACATTCACAGTATGAACGAGAATGAAGCAAAAATTATCCAGCTTTTGGGGAAATACAATCAAAGCTCCTTGAGTCCATCTTGAAAGATAAGCAGTCATCGACTCCGCAAATCGAAAAACCAGAGTTCCTCATGGATACATTAGCAAACGGCATATCAGAGCTTGCCTACGATCCAGCAAATGGAATTGTTTTCGAGGGATGGTTTAGTCGACACGAAAATATTTTTACCGTGGATGGAAAAAAGCTGGACGATGCCTCATGAGTTAGATTGCTGATGAGGAAACTTAATCCAATCGCTTACGAAAAATACGCTTCTTATATCCTCTCCAAAAACTCTCGAGAAATTTCATTTGATGAAACAGTCAAAACTTTGAAGACTCTCTTTGGTGCTCCCGAATCGCTCTTTAATGCTCGTTTTCGCTGTTTGCAAACAATAAAAAATCCAACAGAAGACTTTTCTACCTATGCTGCTAGGGTAAACAAAGGTTGTGAAGACCTTAAATTGAGTGACTGTCGATCAGTTCAAGTGCTTGGTGTTCGTAATAGGTCTGCAATCATCTCAAGACGCAGACATCAGAACAAAGCTTCTTTCAAATCGACAAATCTCAATTTAAACAAGCTGTGTTCGGATGTGCAAAAAATTCAAAAATCTTAAAAAAGACACAGCTCTGATTGAGAATTCGTCGACACCAAAACCAATGATCAACGTTTTAAAGAAAGATAAACATTACCCAAAGACAAAGCAGCAGCATCAAGCTAAGCAGCAAAATAGCCACCCCAAGACACCATGTTGGAGTTGCGGGCAAATGCATTTCGCAAAAGATTGCGATTTTCAAAACCATAAATGCCGAACTGGACATAAGGAAGGCTACTGCAACTGCTATTCAACGAAAGCGAAGCAAAACGACGCCGGCACAGACAAAAACAAATCAAGCCGACAAAAATTCGCACCCCGCAACAAGTCAATTAAAGTCAACTCCATCAATCATATCCAAAGACGGAAATTCGTGACGGTGAGCATTCGCATCCATCCTCAACGTGAGTCGCATCCAATCAAACTCCAAATTGAAGGGCACGAAAGCAACAAGTGCTTCAATGGATAAAATAATTTTACTAGCTAAATTTGACTGTGAAATTCAGCTAAAGTTAAAATTTGTACTCGTTTTGTATCCAATATTAACGCTCTTAATGTTTTAGGTACAGATATGTGCGAGACCTTCTGGTTATGGAATCAGCCAATGAACAAGGTATTTAGTCGCATCATTCAACCGACTATCGATGAACGAAATGCAGCCATTGCCAGCATTCAAGAAAAATACGTCGAACTGTATTGCCAGCATTCAAGAAAAATACGTCGAACTGTTCAAAGCCGATCCATCATGCTGTACCAAACCAGCAAGCCTATCTTTAGAGCGAAGCGTCCTGTTTCATACGCGGTACTCCCGCTCATCGAAGCAGAATTAAAACGTCTCCAAGATCGCGACATCATCACTCCAGTAGACTACTCAGATTGGACAGCCCCCATTGTAGTCGTCCGAAAAGCATCAGGAGGAGTTCGCATTTGCGGAGACTACTCTTCAGGCCTCAACGAATCATTAGAGCCGCATCAATATCCGTTTCCATTGCCAAAAGATATCTTCGCCAAAGTAGCAAACATAACTTTATAATATACGCACATCGATTTGGCAGATGCGTATCATCAAATAGCAGTTTCAACTGAATCAAGAAAACTCCTTACAATCAACACTACACTGGTTTCCTTCAACCAGTGCATCTCCAGAGGCTCAAAGGACGTCTTCGTGAGGAAGAATTATTCAGGCTCCTGCTTGGATGAAGGATTATGAATCATTTTAAGTGGAGGAGGTGTTGAGACCAGGAAAGTGGTGCTATTTGGTACCACTGCCAGACAACAATTACCAACATAACCAACTTGAACCACCATTGCCAACGTACCAATATAAAGCCCAAGCGTTGGTGCTTTTTAAATTGATACGTTGTAGTGCTTAGAAGTAGATTTTGATTAACGAGGTAATTATTAAACATATTATTCAATTAAGAAAGTTTCTTTTTGTAGCAAGATATAAATTTATAAAATAAGTCACACATAAACATACAATAATCCTACTGTATTTCACCATCATATCAGTCAAACACATTTGCTTCATACAATATCATACCAATCAAAGTATCAAACACATTTGCTTCATACAATAATATCATACCAATCAAACACATTTGCTTCATACACTATTAGATATATCAATCAAGCACATTTGCTTGTTTACATTCGCACTATACTTCATTCATTCATTTATTTCATTTCATTTAAGTTTATGAGTTTACAACTCACACTCTGTGTTTGTAGAAATGTTAAGAAGAATATGTGAAAATTGTATTAAAAACTGAAGTCCGAAATTATTAAAAGTATTGATTATATCTGAAACTAAAATAACATACTTCTTTTTATTACTTTGGAAAATGTTCTATTTTTTTGGAAATTTGCTACAGTGCTGACGCAGTCCGGAGTTCCTCCCGACACGTTAAAGAAATTCACTACAGTGCTGACACAGTCCGGAGTTCCTCCCGACACGTTAAGGAAATTCGCTACAGTGCTGACGCAGTCCGGAGTTCCTCCCGACACGTTAAGGTTAAGGACACGATACAAGCAACTCTAGTTCGATAAGAGTCCATCTAGTCAACTAGTTCCGCCCGCTGCAGTGTTAGCTAGGAGGTTCCTTCAGGCGACACTTGAATCTTTTCGTTTAGTAACCATAGTCGTTACATTTTCATTTTTATTCTTGTATGACATTGGGTCATAACACATTCGTAGTCAAACAGTCGAAGCGGTTGATAGTTAGTACTGTGTTCTTAGTTATAAACCTAATTCCAATTAAATAAATATTATTTGTTAAACAAAACCGAGTGGAAACTTTATTTAACTTATTAGTGAACTCTAGACAAAGCCAAAGGTTCCAGTTTGGATCCTACATAAATATATACATTTTAAGGAATAGGTACAGTTTCATATATTAATTTCTTTAACAGGAGTTTGTGACCATCGATGTGTCTTGATCGATGCATATGTAGGCGCCCCTGGTCGACTACATGATGCGAGGGTTTTCCGAAATAGTCCTCTCTCGGACGAGTTGGCCCAGTTGTTACCAGCAGATTTTCATCTTATAGGAGATGCTGCTTGCCCTCTAGGCCAAAATTTGATAACGCCTTTCCGGGACAATGGGCACCTTCTGGAGAAACAAACGCATTTCAACACACGCCTCAACAGTGCGAGAATAGAGAGGACTTTTGATTTTCTCAAAAGATGTTTCGGCGATTGAAAAACCTAGTTGTTGCTACACCTATGATGGCCAACAAAATTGTAACAGCGAGTTGCATCTTGCACAATCACATACATTTATCGAGTGAAGCTGAAGAAAAACTTCTCTGATATTGAATCTGAAGATGATGATGCTGGAAATCATTCAATATCAAATCAGGCCATTGAAGTGCAAGAAAGAAACAGCTGTGCCAGAAAAAGAAACTTTTTGTTAAACAATTTTTAAAAATAAAACAATTCTGTTCAATTGAGTTTTTACCTGATTTCATCAGACTACAAACATCGTCTTTATCCTATATTTCATAATTATGGTTTTAGTAACATACAATAAGTTTCATGTTCGACACAAAAGTAAACAAAACCAATACCAAACAAATCAAATTTCAACTTTACAATTTTCAGCCACAGCTGGTTCTCTAAGTGTCAAACTAATTTTGTAGACAAAATGTTTACACTACAAAACGCGCCAAAGAATCATGAAGCATTAAGTTGCATTTGTTCCGCAGTAAATTCCCAAGAAAAGAACAACCGTTGGCACTTCGTCTCAGGTGCTACGGCACACATGTGTTTTGAAAAAGAAAAATTAAAAAACGTGGAAGAGTTCGGTACAGTGTTCACGGCAAAAAACTAAGAAATGCTTGTAAAAGGACGTGGAACAGCAACAATTAATTCTGCAATAATTTTACACTTGAAGTTAAAGACGTGAAATACGTTCCAGATCTCTTGTAAGGAGGAAATCTAAAGACAAGTAAAAGAAAATCATTTGAGAGTGAGCGTTTTCGCTCTCTGCAATGCAATTGCACCCTATCGTCTAGTGTCGGTAGCGTAGTCGGCGAATAGCGCTGAATCACTACTTTTGCATATCTGGCAATGCCGTCTGTAATCGGAAACATAAGCCATTTTTTGTCAGCATTCCTACGTTTTGTAAGCACGTCTGCATTGCATCAGCAAAATTCGTCCATTCTCATTTGACCAGTCCTCCTAATAAGAAGCTATTTAATTCTACTCACACTTGTCTGCCATTTTATTTATTGGAGTTCACTGAAATACCTCGTTTTTCATCATTTTTACATCTTTACTGAGGTAAGTCTGATTATATATATATAGATATGTGCGCAGTGGAAAAATACAGAGATTAATCGAGCAAAGAGATTTTTCATCCCTCGGGAGGAAAATTCTCTTGCCGCAAATCACGTGCAATCCTGTCCTTGATTTTTTTTTGTCCCACATAAATTGCACAGAAAAAATCGAACGATAGCTAATCTATCCCAATCTCGTTCCCTATAGAAATCGCTTTCCGAATTGGTACAATTAAACAAGAAAAAGTTCAGGCAAGAAAACCAACAGTTCGTTGCATGTGACCATCAGAACTCCACATGAAGTATTCACTTTGCATGGAGGATCCCGAGAGCAGTCCTGTCTCTAACGCAAGGCCATTGTGCCATTCTAAAAGTCGTAACCAGCCACGTCACTAGACGCACCCCGATAAGAAATTCAAATATAAAGAAAAAGCACCCTCGTGTAGCCAAGCGATTTTCTCAGGTAAAGGTTTCTATTGTACCTTTTATTTTATCAATACGTCTGGAAGGCCAGGGACAAGAGCCGAATCCTCAAACAGAAAAAGGGAAACCCACATCCCAGAGAGAAGAAAATATCCTCAAGTGCCCAAACGTACGAAGGCCTGTCTAACCGCTTCCTCAAGAGTCGGTAGAAGCCGGTACCTCTCGAAGGCACATCGTCATCGTCCATTCAGTGCATCCTTCAGTACCCACAGCAGCAAAGCATCAATCTCCTAAATATTAAGAGTGTATCATAAGAAGTGTATCCTTATTCCTAGGAATATTATTAATTTTTTTTTATTATCATCATAGTTTTTTTTTATTTTTGGCACTCATTTTAAGTTGGCACCTTTTTTTTTTGTCTTTTTATTCTTTTTTGATATCTTTATCTTTCCGTGGTTTTGCCACTGAGCCGTTAAGCTATATTGATTATTTGACATCCCAAACGAAAGGGATTATAACTTACGTTTCAATCAACACGGTTTTGAAGTCCAAACGTCGAGGAGGCTCAATCGAGAAGATCCTCCCTTAGGTTATCTTACAATTGAGAATCGTTACCTACGCGCGACCACAGTCCATTCTGGTGACCTTTTTTTTTTTTGGTCGTTCGCGTTTCTTTTTTTCACTTTGCCGCGTCGTCGCCTTTGATGTCGCCTGAGCAACCGTCAGAGAAGTTTGCTACATAGCCGAATTCGTATCCTTTTTTTTTGACCTGAGTCTGAGTCGCGTCAATCCAAAAGTGTATCCCTTGACACCATACCATGTATGTCAGTACATTCTATGAGTAGTATGTTAATATTCTTTTCAGCCCCAACCAGGAGTGCACTGCTGCGAAGGAGCATGGGTCCGACTTTGAATTTGAATCGCCCAGAAGTAGATGTTGAAATTTTAATTTTGATATTATTGTAATCCTTAAAACGTATCTATCTTTAAATGCATGTATTTTGTACTTATGTATGGATTTAACGGGATTGTTTGTTGAAGTAGCTTTGGTCCCTTGGACAAACGGTCCGAGAAATTTTGTTTATGGGAACTCCCTCTGATATGAAGATACGAGAAGATCAGTCGACGTCATCAAGAGCGGCCTTCTTTAGTTGGGAGATAGATTCGTAAATTTTTTTTTCTGTATCCGCGAATAGTACGAAGCGAAGTTGACGACCACAGATACCGAATCTCGAGTCGTCGTTTGAATAGTTAGGCTCGTCACTCGTTGATATACCGAAGAAGTATAGGCATATCCTTTTTGTTCGCCGTCGTGTTTGTATGTTTTTTTATTATTTTCATTTTTTTTTTTTTGAATCCTGAAACAATCCTTGTTGATTTCTGAAGGAACCTTGTAATTGTCAACATTACAGATTTCGGTCGATAAACAAATTCATGATTTCAATTTTTTTTTGTTTTTGCACTTTACGTATGGATGAGTACCAATTTTGACAAGTACTGAGTACATTCAAGCGCCACATTCCTACTTAAAACATCGCGTTTTTGAAAGATCATGTGTATAGCATGTAAGATTTATTAGAATCAGAACTTAAGTGTCATGAATTAAATTCCGTTATTGAATTAATGTATCAAGCTTAGATCTTAGAGTCAGGTTAGTTGATAAGATTCCCTCTTGTTAGGATTAAGTTTTGCCAAATAAAAATATAAAGTTTATACTGATTGAACATGCCTCAGTGTTATACTTTCGAAGAGGACAAGATGTTTAGCTAAAGTTAATCAACTCCAGGGAGTGGACGTCACTCCGTAATGGGTAAGGTAAGCTAGTCTGGCGACTACAAGGTAGAATATGCGAGGAAGGAAACAACAGTAGTTGCTGGTTTGTCATCCTTTCTTTTTTGTTTTGGGGTTCTTCGAGAATATTAGTAGCGGTCCGCGAAGAACATTGGTTCGAAGGAGGAGTTACGATTCCTACTTCTGACTTGGGTGGGTTGAAAGACCGAAGGGAGATATTTTTTTTACCAACTTTAATCTCCCTCCCTCCTAGAATAGACACCTTCATTTCCCATCACGTAAGACAACGAACAGTCGATGGGAGAAGTTTAACCGTCGTTCGAGACACGCCCTGACACCTCTACGTGCTCGAATCCTTTTTTTTTGTGTGTGTGTACACGCCGCGGTGCCTATTCCTTGGTACAGACAATTTCACGTTGGTTTTCTCACGATTTTCCGTCATCGGAGGCCTCTCAAAGTTTATGAAGGTGCATCGTATCAATCCTTACGCCGTTGGTAAAGATGAAGATTCGTGCTTCTGCGGTCCAATGGTTGTATCGTACGCAAGCGTACAAGCTTGTATTAGTCCATAAATATATGTGTTATTATTGTCAGTATTGTATTATATTGTATGAATGTAATTGTAGTAGTATATTACCTATGTATTCATGTGTATACTAGTAAGCTATGACTCCAATAAGAGTCAGTCTCTCACCGAACAGCTAGAAGAATGGTCGTCCAATAAATGTTGGGTTTTTTTACGCTTTTCCCAACACAAAAAGTTTCAGTGTTTCATTTTAAACGGTATATAATTTTTATTGGGTTTCGGGATGATACATTATGGTCCATATCGAGCCGGATGAAGCTGAGACCGATGGATAGCTTAGTGCGATTATAGTGCGATTATAGTGCGTGTTTAAAAAAAAAAAAAAAAAGCCTAAAATTCGAAAGCTAGACGTAAGCCAAAGTTCGCGAGTGTAGTGTTCAAGAGTTATGTATACAGCTAAGTATCGCGAGTGTACAACATCCAAGTTTAATTCGTAACAATTTATTTCATCTAATATTTCATTATTTGCATCATATTTTACAAGCTAAAGTAGGTACAGCTAACCACAACGGGGAGCAAGCTCAGTGTACATAAAAGATGTACACGTACACGCAAAAATCCACAACAAAAAACACACAGCCAGCTGCAGCTCAAAGCGAAAATCAGAACGAATACATGAAACAACACGCAAAATCCATAGCAAAGAACACACAGCCAGCTCCAGCTCAAAACAAAATTAACACGAATACATAATATAACAGCAAAAACAAAGCGAGCTGCACTGAAAACGAAAATCTACATGAAATCGAAACTAGCTTCACGTGTCGTCGCGACGGCGACAATCAGACAGCTGGCCTACGTGACCAAATCACTAAAAACAAAAAAAAAGGAAAAAAGAACCACATAGCGTCAACAGGACAAACAGGTTTGGTTATTACTTTTCTTCTTTTCTTTCATCCCTATATGGTGGGGAAAAACTTTTGCGTATGTATCTCATAAAAAAAGGGTACAGCTTACATGAGTGCACGGAGTTGATTCTGTTCTGCGCATTTATTAGTGTTCTGGTGCGCGACTGTGAAGGTTCAGTTTAATCAAATTTGGTATAGCTAACAGTTTGTGTTGTTTATTCTTCTTTAAAAATAAAACAGAAAATAAATTTTGTACAGCTCAGCTCACATATATTGAGAAAGCTTAAAACTAACAATGCCTTACAGAGCGGTCTATGGGGCATTCTTCCGATACATGAGTAGGATCGCGGCGTTTGCAAGTCAGGGAAACTTTGAGGAAGGAGACATCGAGATGCTTCAAGTGCGTCTAGAGCATCTCGAGCAAGCATGGGGATATCTATCCCGCAACAATTTAAAATGGATAGCTAATGCCGACGATGAGCTAATGCAAGAAATAAATAAAGGGCAGGATGAAGCGGAAGAGCTATATTTGAGAGCCAAGACTAGATTACGTCAGCTACTACGACAGCTGGAGCCACCAGTGAACAAAGAGCCCACAACGACAGCTACCAAACAGGCCATCGAAGTACAGCTAAAGATGCCAGCTCAAGCAGAGGTGAAGAATACATGGGGGACTTCGACGGTTCCCTCATCAAGTGGCAAGGGTTCCACGATAGATTCGTAGCTGCCGTCCACGACAACGAAGGAATAGCACCAGCCTTTAAGTTCCAGCACCTCACGAAATCGCTCGTTGGAAAGGCAGCCCAGACTATGGGTGAATGGCAGCTTTCTGACAAGAACTATTACGAAGCATGGGAGCGTCTACAACAGCTGTATGATAAAAAGTATCAGACGTGCAGAGAATTGCTGCGTCAATTCACTAAGCTGCCAACACTACAAGCCAACCTGAAAGCTGACGATCTTCAAAAAATGTCGAACGTTACCCATGAAACTTTACGTCAGCTTAGAGCCCAAGGACTACCAGTGGAACACTGGGACATGGTGGTAGTTCCGATGCTCCATGAGAGGCTGGATGCCGACACGGCCAAGCAGTGGGAGCTACAGCGACAGTTGGAGACACCGACAGCCAAGGAGATGTTGGATTTCCTTGACAGGCAAGCGGCTGCCAATGTGCAGCCGTCAGGTAGTCAGCGTTGGCGTCCCACGGACAGCTCAAAGGAAGACGAAAAGGAAACCCAAAGGGTTCGATATAGTCGATTCGAAAGCGAAGTAAAGAGGGAAGAAGACAGGCGACCTCAAAGGAGTAGCAACGCAAACACCAATCCAGTCTTCAAGTCAGCTACTGCTCCTAAGAGGGAACCACGATTCTGCGAAATGTGTCGAGGTAACCACCAATTGTATAGCTGTCAGAAGTTTTTGGCGCTAAGCCATCCAGCCAGGCTACGATTTGTTCGCATGAGGAAGGTCTGCGAGAACTGTTTGAAGCAGGGACATGACGTGGCCACCTGCTATCAGCTACCCTGCCCCAGGTGCCCAAATCGGGCCATGCACAACAAAGAGCTCTGTCCAGTTGTTGAGCAGCGTAAAGCTACACTACAAGCGAATACAGTTGGAGTCAAGCGAAAGGAATCCTGACTAGCCGACAACCGGAAAGCTAAGCGACCAAGGTTTATGTCAAAGGCTATATATAATAACAATGAAAGATTATGATTATAGTTAAGGTTCTGGTATTTTAGGAAGGAATGGCAACACATTGTTGCCTACAATTCTGGTAAGAATCGAAAGCTTTGGGAAATTGTTAGGCCCAATACGTGCGCTTCTCGATTCTGGAGCGCAACCAAATTTGATGCCGATCAGGATAGCTCAAGCATTTAACATTCCTATAAGACAGGCAACACGTAAGGTAGTTGGCATAGAAGGCAAGGGATTACAAATACGTAAGCTAGCAAGGGCAAATATTGTACCGTGGTTCGATACAAAACCTTGCTTAGATTTAGAATTTTGCATTCTACCAAAAGAATCAAAATGGTCTATGATATCTCCGCAAGCTACAGGACAGCCTTTGAATAATAACTCCGCAAAACCATTAGCTGATCCCTCCTATTGGATGATGAATGGGATAGAGATAATATTAGGGGTTGGTTTCTTTGCAAGGGTCATGGTAAGCTCTATACATAGGTACGATAGCAACGTTAGAGACAGCTTTCGGTATAGTGGTATTCGGTACTTCAATAAGTGAGGGTAACGATCAGCGTGAGGACCTCCCAGTATTGAAATGTGTAGGTTTAGATAATCTTGATGTTTTAGTGCGACAACTATGGGAAATGGATCAGCTACCACCATGTGCCGTCAGAACGTCAGAGGAGGAAGCTGTGGAAAATAATTTCATTAATACAGCAAGGCGCGATGAAGCTGGCCGTTTTGGACATTGGGGTTTCTAGAATGACAGCTTTAAGAAGGTTTTTCTACTTAGAAAAAAGATTAGAAAAGGAGCCAGCTTTGAAAGAACAATATGTTAATTTTATGAGAGAATACGAAAGTCTCGGTCACATGATGAAAGTCAATGATAACGCTAGTAGTGACAGCTATATATATTACATACCACATCATTGCGTGACTTAGAAGTTTAGGGTAGTCTTTGACTGCAGCTGCAAGACAGACAAGGGAATCTCTCTGAATGACGTGCAACAGCTAGGCGAAAAGCTACAGCGAGACCTTTTCGAAATAATTATGCGCTTTAGGCGACACAGAATAGCTTTCAGTGCGGATATCAAGATGATGTTCAGACAGGTTCGGATAGCGTCGCATCAGTGGGATCTGCAGCGAATCTTTTGGAGGGAATCCCCTCGAGAAAAGTTACAAGAGTATTGGTTGACAGTTGTCACGTACGGAATGACATCATCAGCTCACAATGCCGTCCGATCACTAATACAGTGTGGAAGAGATGTAAGCGAATCATTTCCGGATGTAGCGCAGATCATTCGAAATGATTTCTATATGGATGATTGCGTGTCAGGTTGTGATAGCGAAGAAGAGGCGTTATATTAAGCTAGGAATTTGGACAGGGTATTAAGGACAGCTGGCTTTGAGCTAAGAAAATGGAAGTCGAATAGCCAATGGTTGGCTAGTAAGCTTGATAAAAAAAAGGGACAATTTAATGACTTTCGATAAGGGTGAGCAAGCTACTGTCTTAGGATTGCAGTGGATGGTGGAACAGGACCAGTTTACATTTATCGTCAAAACGCCAGAGATAGTCGGGAAGATAACAAAGCGAAGTGTAGTGAGCTGCATGGCACAATTATATGACCCAAATGGCTATATTGCGCCAGTTGTGATATTAGGTAAGGTACTAATACAAGATATATGGCGGATAGGTATAGGGTGGGACCAGGAAGTTCCGCCTGAAGTAGAAAGCAAATGGAGAATTTTATGGAAAGGGATCAAAGCTTTGGAAAGGTTTAGGATCGATAGGTGGATAGGGACGAGTAGGGAAGCAGGAATGCAAATCCATGGTTTCGCAGATGCCTCCACGACAGCTTACGGAGCAGTCATATATTTAAGAGTACAGAAAGCTAATGGCGAAATAACAAGCAAGCTTATCGTTTCCAAGTCAAGAGTAGCTCCGTTGAAAACAATTACGATTCCACGATTAGAATTAGCTGCAGCATAATTACTGGGAAGGTTGATAAGAGAGCTTTGCAAGGCAATGGAATGGGAAGGCATGCCATATGTTCTTTGCACCGATTCGATGGTTGTTTTGCATTGGCTGAGGAAGATACCAAGGGATATGAAGACGTATGTAGGTAATCGTGTATCATCAATACAGATGAATACGGATATCAACAGTTGGCGGCATGTCGGGACTAAAGAGAATCCAGCTGCTCTACTGAGCAGGGGGCTGTTCCCCGAAGAGCTTATTGGATGTAAGCTATGGT
This sequence comes from Sphaerophoria taeniata, assembly GCA_943590905.1. Lineage (NCBI taxonomy): Eukaryota > Metazoa > Arthropoda > Insecta > Diptera > Syrphidae > Sphaerophoria > Sphaerophoria taeniata. The sequence continues at coordinate 272,341,339 of OX016540.1, forward strand.
TACAAGGTCCTTCATGGTTGACAAGCGCAGAATGTGATTGGCCAGTGAATCCAATGGAGATCGAAGTTTCAGCAATAGTAGCAAGCGATATGAATGTAGTTGCATACACAACTATGAAAGCAAATGACAAGTTAGGTATCTGGAGAGCTGAAGAACAGGCCATAGTCCCTTTAGAGGAATATGCCTGGAAGTTAGAAAGGGCAACAAGTATATTAGCGTATATCATCAGGTTCATTGACAAAACAAAGGCCAAGATAGCAAAAAGGAGATCTCAAGCAAAAAGGGGGATAACAAGGCGTTTCGAAAGGCAGGCAATCATGCCGCCTTCAGCAAAGGAAAGGGCTAGCGCTATGCGATATCTCATAAGTAAGGCACAGCAAGAAGCATATGGTAAGGATATAGAACAGCTCTCTAGAACCAGGCAATAGCCGACACATAGCAAGATAGAAGCACTTAAACCGGTTTTTGATAATGATAATATTTTAAGAGTTGGAGGGCGTCCGACCGGACAGCGAGTTCTGGAATATGAGCAATTTGTTACCTTATTAACAGAAATTGAGGGTATATTAAACTCACGTCCCATACATCCACTCAGCGACGATCCGACAGATCAGCGAGCTCTCATACCATGACATTTTCTAATTGGTGAGCCAATAGTATTGCCATTGCCATTCTCGATAGCTGAGGAAGGAAGTTCGAAAGGGGTAAAGCTTTTTAGAGAGCGTCAGACCATGCTTGAGCACTTTTGGAAAAGGTGGAGAGAGGAATATCTTGTTACACTGCAAGAGCGAAAGAAGTGGCGGCGAGAAAGAGAAGGTGTGAAGATGGGTCAGCTAGTAATAATTAAGAGTGAAAATTTCCCGCCAGCTCAATGGCTTATGGGCCGAGTGTGTGAGCTAATAAGAAGTAAGGACGGCATCGTAAGATCTGTGGTGCTACAGACAGAGACAGGGAAGCTTACAAGACCGGTACAAAAAATATGTATATTGCCAGTTGAGCAGAATCAAGAGGCACTCAGTTGTTAGGAAGAGAACATTGTAGGTTTAGGTAGTTAGGTGATATTCGACCGATAGGAAGGAAGAGGTTATGGCAATTCGTAAGCTATTATGACATATTGGAAAGCTATTTGTTTATCTCATTGCAGGTACCAATAGCCTTCAAGTTCGCCGGTATTTATTAAGAGATTCCAGAGGCATCATTGTAACGTGAGCTGCGATATAAGCAAGACATCAGACAAGTATGGTAGATCGAACCAGCAAGAGGAGCTATGGCCAGATCAGTAGTCTAAAATGTCCTAATCAAAAAACAGTCGTTTTTGTCGGGACTGTATCGTACGCAAGCGTACGAGCTTGTATTAGTCCATACATATATGTGTTATTATTGTCAGTATTGTATTATATTGTATGAATGTAATTGTAGTAGTATATTATCTATGTATTCATGTGTATACTAGTAAGCTATGACTCCAATAAGAGTCAGTCTCTCACCGAACAGCTAGAAGAATGGTCGTCCAATAAATGTTGGGTTTTTTTACGCTTTTCCCAACACAAAAAGTTTCAGTGTTTCATTTTAAACGGTATATAATTTTTATTGGGTTTCGGGATGATACAATGGTCATTGGTCTTTGTTGATCGGGCCCCAGCAATTTAAAATCAATTAGGGTTCAGAACATCCGGACCCAGTTCTGCAGGATAAAAATTTGTAACACCCGTCTTTGATCCCGTAGCAAGAGCCTACCCCCTTTCACTGAGCTAGCATGGGGCAGGATGGCTGCAGGACATAAGCGATGGTCGATCAAAGGCACCCCTCCTCCTCCATACGTGATCGACCCTCGCCACAGACAGCGATGGTTGGTGTCTTGAGGAGTCACGCGTAGTGGTCACAAAATATCATCTAAAAATTCGCGAGAGTTACATGGCAACACCTTCAGACAACGTACCAAGCAACATGAGTCAAGTTAAACAGCAACACCTTCAAGAGTGGCATAGAGAAATTATTGATGAGCGACAACATACCCAGCAACATGAGTCAATGAATTGAACCTCTCTTATCACAATCGAAACAAGCGTCGTTTTGTTGCTAAGCAGCGTTTGCAATGAAGGGCAATTTCTCATCTAAATCGTATGTTTTTTCCACTTTTTTGTTTCATTCTTCCTTGGACCAGCAACGAGTTCTCATATTATAATATTACATAAAATATCATCTTTTAAATACGATTGTGTACTTATAAAGTAAAGAAAATAAAGAAAATTAAATTATATAAAATAGATGAAAAAACAATTCTATTAAATTGATTTGGGAAGTTATAACTCGAGCGACAGAGCGACGAAATTCTCAATTTTCAAAAATCAACAACAACTAACGAACGCATCCCCTTACGTAATCGTTTTGTAACGGTGGCTCGTAAGAAAACTTTATTTAAAAGTCTTCTGTCAATCTGTCATCCTCTTTTAAAAGTAAATCGTTTTTTTTATCCAGAAACTTCTCAACCTCAGCAGCAGCAGTGTGCGGAGCTACTCTCCTCTTATAAAATAGATGAAATATATTGTAAAAAGAAAATTAATTATATTGAATTAAAATCCAAAACGTTTGATGATAAAGAACTTAAGTGTTTAGTTCATTTAAACAAGTGTTCAAAATAGTTGTAAAGACTATAACACGTATGGGTGGGTAGGGTGAATGACTCCTGTTTTTTTTTTTTTTGTAGTGAGGTTTTGAGAGTTTCCTTTTTTTTTGATGATCCCACGAGGATTTCGGTTAGCGATCGGTTTGTCATCTCAAACATGAAGGTTTCTTTGTTTTAATACAAGCAGGATTCATCATCATTAACATTATTCTTCGTTACACTCTCGATCAATATTTTGTATGTCGGTCGCATCGTGAAGCAAGGACATACAGTTCAATTCAATAAAAATACAGCACAAGTGTTTAATTCAAAAAAAAAAAAAACAGATGATCGCAACAGGAACCAATGTGAATTTTTTATTTGTCATCGATTCAGGTCCAAAAAAAGTTGCGTACGCGTGTATTTTCAAATGCAGCAAAGAAACGGGGGCATCGAAGAATGGGTCACATTAATAATGACAGCTTGGAGAAACTGCACAACAGACTTGCCAATGGTATTGGCTTTACAAGCAGAACCACAAAGAATTGCAAAATTTGTGCCATCGGAAAACAAACAAGACTGCCAATCAACAAACATGGAAGTAGGGCCACCCAACTGCTTGAGGTCGTCCACACAGACATCAGTGGGCCGATGGAAGATATATCATTTGGCAAAAATAGGTATTTTTTAACCTTCATAGACGACAAATCGCGGAAAATCTTTATTCATTTCCTTAAAACTAAAATCTTTCGTGTTTTGAAGTCTTCCGTGCGCTCGCCGAGAACCAAGCTGGTTCAAAAATTAAAACGCTGCGTTCAGACAACGGTAAGGAATTCTTGAAGAAGAAATTTCAAAACGCACTTCGAAGGTACAGAATTGAGCCCCAGGCAACAAATGTGCACACGCCAGAACAAAACGGCCTCGCCGAAAGAAACAATCGTTCCATTATTGAAAAAGTCCGGTGCATGCTAGCCGATTCAAGTCTACCTAAAGTTTTCTGGGCGGAAGCTGCAAATTACGCTGTGTCCTTTTTAAACCGTACCCCGTCAAAAGAAACAGGAAAAACACCCATCGAAGAATGGAGTGGTAAGATTACAGACTTGTCGCATGTAAGAGTTTTTGGCACAACAGTAATGGCACACATTCCAAAAGTCAATCGACAGAAACTTGATGCCAAAGCTACAGAATGTATTCATGTTGGCTATGACGAGAAAACAAAAGGTTATCGTTTTTATAATCGGACAAAAAAAATGCATTTTTAAATGCAGAGATGTTTCATTCATAAACGAAGAACGCAATAATTACGAAATTTCAACAAGGACTACGCCGATTGAAGTTAAACAACTGGAGTTCAAAGGCGAGGAAGACGAAGCCAAGTTACTCGAAAATGGAAACGTTGACTCCAGCAGTTCAGAAAAATCAAGACCGTCCAGATCAATTGAAGTCGATATCCATCATCAACACGAAGTCGACGACGTCGAGGAGGATGAAACGGAGTTCGAAGACGCTGAATCCGGAGATTTTTCTAACGAACGAGAACCATCGACGCTCCCCCAGCAATCAAACACTAACGAACTGATAATGATAATGAGATAATGATTGTTCCTCATTTTTATCCACCGATAAAGAAGAATCACGAAAGCGTGAAGACTACGAACAGCCATTTTTGGAACAATTTGTGGAGAAATTTTCTCGTAATTTTGCGATATACTTTTTTTTGGGAAATACGATTTGAGTTGAGTGGAGAGGAGGAGAAACCATTTCGATTTTCTGCTGAGGAATTTTGAAGCTAAGTATTTCAATTTTTGCTTATTTTTATTTGCTTTTCGTCAGAATTTTAATTGGCCTGGTTGGTGGCCATTTTGTTTTTTTTTTCTTACTTGGAAAATTTCATCTCGAATTTTCTTGGGTGGTTTTTCTTTGTGTTTCGACACAAAATTGTTTGCCTCTTTTGTCTTTTTTTCTAATTTCTTTAATCTTCAAGAGTGCCCTTCTGGTACTCTAATAGAATCTTTGTTCTTTAGTTTGAAAAGATACTGGTTTTTAATCCAGGTTTTCCCACGGTTTTCCAGTCAATAAAAGGATTAAAATTCAAATTTCCTATTTCTTATTAACTATTTTGAAGACTTTTCAGGTATTTTTCATAATTGGTTTGGTAAACTACCAAAAAAAAAGTTTCCTGGCGCCCATTTTTAAAATTGAGTACGCCCCTGTACTTAAATTTTAATCAACTTATTTCGATATCATTTGATATCAATTTTATTTTGATTACCGATCAAAAATATCTTCGATTAATTAGACCCACCCCTTAACCTGATCTACCGGTGTGGCAGCACTTACCTTGCTGTCGGTTGCAAATCCTCGTTTCGCTGAACACACCTGACAAGTGACATTGTCTTTCAATTGTCATTCAATCTCCACTGTCAATTGTCAATATCAAATTCGCGGCACATCGGGTTGGTGCATCTCGTTTTGCTTTAATTCTTTTATTTTATTAATTAATTTTTATTCTATTCGATTGTTCATAATATTGGGTGCGAACATCCAATATTATCATTTTCAAAGTTTAGAGTCGGGAGTGTTTGGTGTTAAAAGAATTTGCAACAGACCATTACATTTATTTTTCAATCACGACAGAACACATCATTTTCGGGGCTTTATATGTCGACGATTTGTTGTTTTTTACAAATAATGGAACAAAATTAAAAACAATCAAGGACCAGCTTAAAACAGCGTTTAAAATTAAGAAACTCGGAGAAGCATCGCAAGTTCTTGGAATGCGGATCAAGAACGACAGTCATTCAATTGCCTTGGATCATGAACAATACATCGAGAGGGTCCTTTAAAGGTTCAACATGAAAAATGCTAATCCAGTCTCAACGTCAATGATCGCCAGTGAAAAATTGTCTCTTGAAGATGGTCCCAAAGTTTTGAAGAAAAAGAAGACACACTACATCAAAATAAAATCTAGATTGAAAGTGTAAGAAGCAACGATCAAATCGCTGACATCCTAACTAAACTACTGGACAGAATCAAGATTTCAGAATTCAGACATGAAATAATAATGCTAAGAGGAGTGTTGGTTAAAGAGGAGTGTTGGTTGATATAACCAGACCATTAATTATAGTTTCATTCATGAGTGTACCTTTCGTACATTCTCTTTATTCATGTATTTGTGTTTCCGTTTATACATGTGTATGTATTTGAATTCCTCTTTGCTTTTATTCTTTCAAATAAAATCCTACTCACTCTGTCTGTAACTCTCATCACGTGCGTTTCATTTAACACTATCTCTGCCACCCAAATCAAGTCGAAGCTTGGTTCTTGCTGTCGCGAAGAGCTAAAGGTTCTTGGCACACAGCATAACGTAAGACTCTGCTGGGTTCCTGGCCACAGTGATGTGCCAGGCAACGAAAAAGCGGATGAGCTTACAAGGGAAGGCTCTACACTGGACACCTCTTTCATAGACCATCATTTAGGAATCCCGTTATGTGAACTGAAACATAATGTCAGTAAAATCGTCCTTCAAAAATCCAACATCAGATGAAATCTCATAGAAACCTGTGTTAATACCAGGAAACTATGGCCTAGCTAGATACGATAAGAAAAGATCCGACAGGATTTTAACTCTTAACAAACCCTCCCTAAGATCCCTTATCCTCATAATTACAGGACACAACCTAGTTGGCTACTATAAGAAGAAGATGGGGCTTAGTACCGATGACTTTTGTAGAGGCTGTCGTGATGGGGACGAGCATGAAGATACTGCTCATTTTCTCTACCACTGTCCTTCACTCTGTCTTACTAGGAAGAAAACTCTAGGCAACTTCTTCTTTAATGAACTAGAAGAACTATCCGAACTGCCAGGCAAAAGCTTACTAAGGTTTGTCAAGACCTCCAAATGGTTAAACGAACCACATGATTCATTGGTTATTTATTTTTCAGGAAGTTACAATACCACAATGGATCTACATTGATCTAAGTGTGACGGTAACAAGACCAACTTTCAGCCCGCTTAACCTAACCTAACCCAGTTGTTTTCAACCAATCAGAACGAGTTGACTACGTAGTCATTGGGAATGAGCCCAATGGTTTTCCCCTTAATATTATGTTTAATGACATACCTTACTCCCTTACTCACGTTGTTTCAATATGATTTAAAGACTACATCCTCCCAGTCACAACTCACAATATGCGTTCATGTCATTCTATTCACCACTGGAGATATTTTCACTACTTCACTATTCTTGATAGTACTGATTGTTTGTTGTTTCAAACTTTATGAAGAGCACCTTAACCGATCTATTAGCGATCTAAGTTCTATGACTTAGCTAACTAGTTGCAATTGATTGAAGTCGATCTCGTGTTTCATCGACATACCATCATGAGAAATCTTAAACTTAAGCTGTCAATGGCGAAAGAGATTATTGATTTGGATCTGTTAATTTCTGCAAACCTGAGTTAGAATTATTTTTGAATCAATATTAAGTCGAAATTTAACTGAAAAGCTGACACAAGAGCAAATTTGAACAGAAAAAGGTCAAAATCGTTTGTGTCAGCTTTGCAGCAGAACTGCTATGGTTATGGACAGTTGGAATGTTTTGGAAACGTTAACATTTTCGTTTAGCATAATTTGCTTTTTTTCTGGTCTTAAGAGCTATGATCTTGTTTTAAGACTAACTTAACTATCCTTTTGACTTGGTTTCCTAGATTTCCCTTCCCAATTTTTTAGGGACCAACTGCTTTTGTTTGCTTAAACCTATGACTCACGCAAAATGATGTCGGTCATCCACACTTGATTGCAACTTGGAATGTTTCTGATGGATGTGTTTTCGTGGAGCTGTCTGAAAGGGAATAAAAAGAAATGTATCAATAAATCTGAAAATCGAACAAAGCTTAGATCTAAAGATAGGTTAGGTTAGGTTAAAGTTGCTGCGGATACAGAATCCGCACACTTAGGCCAAAAGAAAAGGCCCATTGTGATACCACATGAATCTTGAGAATTACTTCTTACTAGTCGAACCATTTTGAGCTTTTTATGAAGCGAAGAAGATATTTGATATCCTTAAGCGGAAAACACAAAGCTGCTTTGCTGTTAGCGTTGACTCCGTTACGTTTCTTTACTTTGGATTGAACTTTGACTGACATCTGCCATTTTACTAGTTTTATTTTATGTTTTTCAAAAAAAAATTCTCAAAAATTTAATTTATTTTGATTTTTGAAAACAAACCGACAGGTGAAGCGAAAAGGAAGTAAAAATAAAATAAAAATTTTCACACAAACAAACAAGAAAACATGTCGGTGAGCAAATTCATATGAAAAAGTAGAAAACATTTCTACTTTTGCTACAGCTTTTGAGACGTTACGTTTATGTTACGGGGTTCTTCAGTATGTCAAATTAAAGTTTGAGCAACAAAGCTGCTTTGTGATAGCTTGTTAGCAATTCCTATGCTTGAACTTTATACGTCACTCAACGCTAACAGCAAAGCAGCTTTGTGTTTTCCGCTTTATAAGCTAGTTCACTGGGGCTATCATAAAAGTATTCTCCCAGATGAAGCTTGCGCCTTAGTGTAAGAGCAGGAAGGTGAGAGATTGTTTCCTCTTCTTCCTCGTCCATACAGCTCCTGCAGAAGTCATTTGAGGCTACACCAAGTCGTATTGCGTGTCTGCCTATGAGACAGTGTCCCGTAAGGACATCTATCAGGGAGCTAATATGAAGTCTGCTTTAAGATAACAAGTCTTTAGGGCGCTTTAGGTCCTGTGATGGCCATATGAGTTTTGTGGCTGTGCTTGTTGGTAAATTGTACCACCTAGAGTTTGTTATCGTTAAAGCTGTTTCTTTTAGCAGAAGTTTACATGCAGCTATCGGTATACCTATCTTTTCCCTCCCAGGTGAGATAGGTATGACGGTTCCATTTTTAGCGAGTTCATCGGCTCTACAATTTCCTGTGATGTCTCTGTGGCCCGGCACCCAACAGAGGTGAATGTTAAATTGCTGTGCTATCTCCATAAGAGATCGACAATCGAGGGCCGTTTGAGATTTGGTTGAGACACCATCGAGAGATTTAATAGCAGCCTGACTGTCAGAGAAGATGCGGATATCAGAAGTTGATACCATGTTTTCTCTTAGCAAGGAGAGAACCTCTTTGATCGCTAAAATTCCCGCTTGGAAGACGCTACAATGATTAGGGAGGCGGAATGAGAGGCTTAGTACACACCACTAACAACTTCATAATTTGTCTTGGAACCCTGCTGAGGGTGTGGTTCTCAATGCCCCGCTTATGCAGTGCGTTGGACTCTGCTGAGTTTGTCGTAGTATGTGACTTTCTCCAGTGCAGTCCACCATTTATAGCCAATAGGTTATACAAGGTTGAAAACTCCATTTGTTCCCTATGGCTTTCTTGCAAGAGAAAAGAGCTACTGTAGCTTTCTTAACTCTTTCCTGAATATTAGGTTTCCAACTTAATTTTTTGTCTAATATCAGACCAAGATATTTGGCTTTATTGGTAAAAATTAGTGGTACACCTTTTATTGAAGGGGGTGCAATTACTGGGATCTTGTATTTCCATGTAAAAAGGACGAGGTCCGTTTTTTGAGGATTAATGCTAAGTCCACAGTGATCAGGCCATCTAGTGAGCATATTAAGTGCGTTTTGGAGGAGGTCTCTCAGTGAATTAGGATGTTTTCCTGTGACGGCGATAGCAACATCATCGGCATACGCAATCACTCTGTAGCCTTCCCTCTCGAGGGATATTAGCAGTTCGTTAACTACTATGTTCCACAGGAGAGGGGACAGAACACCACCTTGCGGAGTGCCTCTGCTGACAGACCTTTTCTTGCAAAAATCCCCATTCTTAGAGTTGATGATCCTGCTTTTTAGCATTAGATTAATCAACAGATCTAAAGATAAGATTTATAAAAATAAATGAAAGGCTTTTAACCTTTAGCAAAGCTCCGGATACAGTTATCCATGGCACCGCAACAAAGACCGTGGGATTGTTGGTAAGTTTCACATCAAAACACAACAAGCGCTAGATACCGCCAGAACTTTTGATGACCGCGTCTCTCGTAACCTCTCGGAAAGCCCACCACCAGGGCCGAATGTAGAAGACCAGTGGAAATACCGTCAAGAGGCCATCAGAAGTGCCGCAGCTGATGTGCTGGGTTTCACTAGGCGACATAACCGAAACCCCTGGTTCGACGAAGAATATAGGCTAGCGCATGCAGCTAAGGCCGAGGCCTATAAATCCATGTTGCAGGCAAGAAAAAAAAACAGCTGAGCGAGCAGGCCGTGAAATATTCATCCAAAGAAAGAGAGGGGAACACCGAATTTTAAGATGGAAGAAGAGACGGTATGAAAAAGAAGCGGTTGAGTTTATCGAGGGACGTACGGCAGGAGTAACATCAGAAAATTCTATAAAAGAGTGAAACAATTTACAAAGTCGTGATGAAAATGGGAATGTAGTAGGAGATACGCGAAGATGCCCACAATTCCGCTGTAGAGCAGACCAATCCTTTTTTCCTGAACGATGATGGCCAAAATATCCGTCCACCCGACCTACAAGATGTAAAAACAGCGATTTCAAGACTCGAATCCGAACTATTTAAAGCAGCTAGAGATGATCTGGTCAGGAGCTTACACCAACTCATCTGTATAATATGGTCGGAATAAAGTATATCCAACGATTGGAAACTTGGCATAGCAGCCCCATCTACAAGAAAGGAGACGCTCTGAATTGTGCTAACTACAGAGGTATAAGTCTCTTCAACTTCACTTATAAATTTTTGTCGTTTATCTTTTGTGATCGCCTAGAACCATTTGCCAACGACCTGATCGGCCCCTATCAGTGTGGTTTCAGGCGAGGCAATTCAACCATCGATGAAATTTTCACACTCCGACAGATTTTAGAGAAAACCCAAGAATACCAAATCGATAGACACCATCTTATCGATTTTAAAGTCGCCTATGATAGCGTTAATAGAAACGAGCTATATAGAGCCATGTCGCGTCTCGGCATCCCTGCTAAACTCGTTCGTTTGTGCAGGATGACCATGGAGAATTCTCGCCGCTTCTCCGTCAAAGTCGGACAGAACATCACCGAAGCTTTTGATATCGAGAAAGGTCTACGACAGGGCGATGCGCTATCTTGCAACCTCTTTAACATCGTACTTGAAGCTATTGTGCGTAACTCAGAAGTCAACACCATTGGCACAATTTTTCAAAAGTCCGTTCAACTCCTGGCTTTCGCCAGGACGACATTGACATTATCGACAGAACGAAGCGAGCTGTCAGTGGTGCATTTGCTGGGCTTGAGACGGAGGCGGCTAAGCTGTGAATGAGACGAAAACAAAGTAGATATTTCCTGTCATCGAGAAGAGAGACACAACACCGTCGACTCTTGTATATCGACTTTGTATATCTATCTGGGTTCCACTATAACCTCGCACAATGACATCAAAAAAAAAAAAAAGAGTGGCGCGACAGCTCTTTAAGAGCCAAGGCCTAAATGGCTTACTCTCATCAACAATTCTCTGAGTGCTTGTGAAGAATTGAGGGGACCTACAATTTAACGCCGATTCCGAACGGCAGAGTTGAGAAGCACTTTTCATGACAGAATGATACTCTTGGAAGATTTGTCAGGTCTTCGCAAGAGGCAGTGCCCGTGAAAGATGAAATAAAAACTTGGCCTGAGTAGGACGCAAACCAACGACGTTCTGCTTAGCAGCCCAACGCAGTTACCAACTAAGCTACGGGCAACTGCCGCACAATGACATCAGTGCAGAGATAAAGCTAAGAATCACTCTTGCCAATCGCTGCTTCTTCGGGCTAAGAAGGCATCTGAGCAGTAAGGCCCTCTCTCAAAGTACCAAGGAAGCCCTATATAAGACCTTAATAATACCTCAATCATGTATGGGGCGGAGGCATGGACATTGACAAGAGTGGATGAGAACCTTCTGGGTTGCTTTGAGAGACAGAGCTGGCTGGAGAGACTTGTTGGCTGAGGCCGAGATCCTGGATTTTGAGCGTCACCGTAAGTAAAGTCAAGTAAGTCGAGGAAACTTTAAGAACTTCAGCACCATTCAGTGTCAGTGTCTGCCCAAAGCATAACGCTTAAAGTGTCCTTGCTAATTTCAACACGAAAAAAAATCCGATCATCGCTATCAGACAATAAGGACGATCTCCTAGTTTGCATTAGAACACTAATGACAACGACAGCAAGTCATAGAAATGGCTGCAACGTACGACATGGTTTTTTCGACACCGTTAATAAAATCGATCACTGGTCGAGTCTGATCAGCATCTTGTTGGATGAAATGCTAAAAGCAGACACAATGCGTCCGCTAGGATCTGAACTTAAAATATCTAATCCATGAAGTTAGAGTATACGTAAGTGAACAGGAAAATTGCAAGGAGACTGGCCAAAAGACAACCTTTGCAAGCAATTTATTTGTTTGGTAATCCAAAACGATGGAGGCCCGCTTTATATTTTACTAGGGTTCACAGATATATGTTCTTTAAAAGTGGTGCTATGATCTTTTTTAAACAAAAACAAGAATACCGCGCTACGCTACCCATTTGCAAGTTGCTTTACGTTTGTTGCGCTAAAAATATGTATAATCGATCCGTAGATGGGGATGCTAGTAGTGAAAGATTTCTTGAATTCCAAACACACTAGCCCGTGTTCGTAGGAAATGTGCATGAACAAATTGAGGATAATTTGCAGGCTGGCTGTTGTCCTCTTGATACTTTTAACACATTTGGAAGACCGAAAATATACACCAACCTTTAGCTGGTAAAGATCCTAGCTACAGAGACATTCGGGAAAGTGAATGCAGAAATGCTTTAACTTTTTTAGATGACATTATAAAGCGACGAGAAAGAAGAAGCAAGATTTCAAGGATAAAGAGTACACGACACAAGAAGTTTTAGATGCGCTAGTTTACATTGAGGGAACTTACCTCATTGTTTTAATCATTTGGGTCCAATCGAGCTTGGTCCGAGTCAGTTGATTTATGCATACTGGTTGAGATGTTCTGCCACAAAATTGAACCTTCATCCTAATGCATCCTATTTTTTTTTTTCAACAGTAAAGAAAATGCACTGCATTCAATTGATCTCCTTTTGATTTTGATTTGAACTTCTTTCAATTTATTTCTTTGCATTTTTGCGGCTGAGTTGAACTGAATGAACTTATGTTGAACACTGTAAGCCTCATGCTTGACTCTATGAGTAAAATGTATCAATAATTTTTTCACGTGTAGAAATAAAGTCTGTTCAATGAGTCTGTGCTGGACTGTATTGGACAGAAAAGTACAAAGTTTTCCTGTTCAATGACATTTTTTCTGTGCTAGACTGTTCTAGTTTGCTGTTCAATGACTTTTTCTAGAACAGTTTAGCGTAGGTTAGCGTAAAAAAGAACAGGATTTTCTGTACTTGCTTTTGAGGAAGAGTAACCTAGAACAGAATCATGACAACTGTCAAAGTCAAAGTGTTGTAGTTTTTTTTGTCTTTGTTATTGTTTTGTGTTTTGAGGTTAAGTGAATTAATTCACTTAAGGCAATAATGAAAGATTTTTTGATTTTGCTATAAAATAGTAAATATTTATTTGTTTGATTTTTTAAAGATCTAATTCCTTAAATTACATTTTCAAACATGTGTTGAAAAAAACAATGCAGGAAGGATTTTTTTTCTGTTTTTTTTTCACATATGACGTTTCAATGACTGTTCTAACTTGTCTGACATTTCTGTGCTGATCTGTTCTGTTCTACACTTTTCTGTATTGTTCTAACCTACACTTTTTCTTATTGAACAAACTTATAATGAACCGGCCGGCAGCCAGTACTGAACAGCGATCCATGCGAATGTTTTTTCTATTTTGGATTTGCTGGTACAAATGAGTTTTTGAAGATATAATTTTGACCAGAGTTTTAAATTTTTCTATCAAAAGTGAAAATTAGCCATTAAAAGTGGTCGACGAATGCAGATAACGAAAATAAAAATATCAACATTGACGATGGGCGCCAACCCCAAGGCAACAAACACGGACGAAGGACCACTAATCAGAGAAAACGAGATCAGACACTGACTTAACATTGACATACGTTTAACCAGAGATAAGACAAAAAAGAGGTCGGAACTTTGTATATACACCAGAATCTGAACTCTACGTTACACTTGTGCTCTAATTATAATGGCGCAAAATTATAGTCCGCTAATGAACAACTTTAGTGTGATACTAGCTTAAAATGACGTTTCAGACATGACTCTCATGGACATAATGTTTTGTGCTTCCATTCCTATCTCTCTTTTCTGATGTGTGGTTACTGAAAACTTATATTCAGCTTTGGCTGAATTGCCTTTACATTAGGCATGCACTGCATGAGCGCAAAAGTAAGACAACTTTAAGAAATTACAGTTGATTTTTTGCCAGATGTCTTTCTTTGTTGAAATAACAAATTATGACAGTCATTATTATTAGATAAATTATTATTTAATGCATATTGTGCTTACTTAAGGAATTCACTTCATGTCAGTCAAAACTTTGTATATTTATTTGTCTAGTACTATTGAGATGGCATCTTTTACTGTCGCCATCTAGTTACAAGCAGAAATTGTAAATTTTTCTCAATGAGAACTTATGTGAACAATGGGTATCTCTGCTTGTAACTATGTTAATGTCATCTTCATAATACCTTTCAATAGTCCTTTGTCAATAAGTTGAACAGTTATAATCGACCTGGCATTCGACTCTAGCGCCACCTAGTTACAAGCCGAGATAGCCATTTTTTGCATAAGTTTGTATTGGGCAAAAAAAAATTATGAAACCGAAAAATTTGAAAAACGTAAATTTTGATAATACTAGAAAGTTTTATATACGTCTACATTATGAGTAGAGATTACAGAAAGAAGGAGAAATGAAACGGAGCTGGTTAAACTGTTACTAATCATGAGATTTAGCGAAGTAGATTAAGAAAAAATTTCAACTTTGCTGGGATTTAGGGTAGATAAAACGTAGCATTATACTTAACGTTTTATTATTCTTCGTTTTGAACTACGAATATGTTCCCTAAATCCTATTAAAGTCGAGATTTGTGCTTAGTCTACTTCGTTAAATCTCGTAAATAGCGTCAGTGGAATCAGCATGTTAATCTTACAGCCCTATTCTGGCGACCTCTCAAAAAATAAAGACCTCTCAACTCGGGGTGAATTTGATTTTGAGACTTTTTTGGTATTCTGGCGAAAACCTCTCAACTTGTTAGCATCTCAAAATCTTTAAAATTGAGATCTGCTCTTTGGCACATCACAACTGCGTTTGTTTTTTTTATACAAAGAAGAAGGCAAAATATGGACATGATCATTTTAATACATCTCTTGGAAGAGAATGAAAAGTAATAATTTTATTATTTTATAGAGTGTTTTTATTTTTTAATTAACCAATTTTTAAGATTGGAGCGGAGGAGAATGCTCAAACAATTGAGAAAAATTAATGATCCATTTTCTCTTCAAGGGGAAACATTCACAAAATTTTTTCGGCTGCCCAAAACTTTGTACTGGGACTTTATTCATGACCTAGAGCAGTACGACGAACAACCATCTTCTCTGCCATTATTTGTCATTCGAGTATGTACGAGTATCATATTTTATCTTTTATTTGTTTGTTTTATTATTTTGTTCTTCTATTATAGTTTATTTCAGTTCTTTATTTTCTTGCCCATGGCTCCTACCAAAAATGCGTAGGAAACAATTACACCCTTCCTGTTAGCCAACCTACTATTTCAAGAAATGTGGCCCATATCTGCAAGCTTGTGGTTAAAATTAAAGCAGGATCGATACGTTTTCCAATCGCAAATAATGATGTAATCAATAATTTTATTATTTTATTGTTGGTCTAACGGGACCATTTATGGAGTTCAATCCATCCGCCAGTTGACTCCAAAGATTCATTACCCGATTAGGACTCGTTGGATCGTTTTTATTCGCAAGGAGGTTTGGATTTTTCTTCGCAAACTCGGTATAACTGAGTTGCTCCCTTGTTGTGCGTTTACTTTTCTGAGTGCCTAATACAATTTATAAAAATATTAATAGAAATACAAATTATTGAACGTTTTATTTAATTTCTTACCGATCGACTCCATAGTTTTCTTTATTTTGTTTTAAAACCGTCCCACTTATCTGTTGCTGTTTTGAATTCTTTTTATTTTAATTAGAAAACAGTCCTGCCAAAACAAAACAAAAATTTACCTCCCTGTGGTGAATTTTTTTGAGAGGTTTCTTAAGACCGAATTTGTAGAATATGAATTTGAGATCACCTAACAAAAAACCTCTCAAAAAATTAGTCTTAAAAATTTGAGACTTGAGACCCTCTCAGCGCCAGAATAGGGCTGTTAATCTATTCGTGTTCAAAATAAAATATGAGTTACTGCAAGGATATTCCCTTTTGATGAATTGGCGACAAAGAGATAATAAAATAGAGCACGGAAGGTAGCCTGAGAAGTGTTACATCGGACCAGACCATTGAATAAGAAGTACTGGAAGGAGTCTTATGAAAAAGAAGTGAAGCATTTTTCTAACTAGTGTGAGTTTCACAAACACAAACGCAATACAACGAGTTGGTCTGCACTTGAATGGTTAATCTCAGGGGCGCCAAGCGAAATATGATTGAATCAAGATAATATCGATTGTGCATCAATTTTATTTTTCAATTTCAATTCCTTTTTTGGACTACATGGTGTTTTAACGTTTAAGGTGTACATGCACGATTTTTATTATATTTTTTTTATTTTTCGTTACATTTTCTTCATTTTTCATCCTAAATTCGTCATATTTATGTCCTTTTTTGGGTCGTATTCGAAAGCGCATTCTATGAACAACTTGATCAAGTGATAAAAAGCACAAGAAATTGTGTAGCGCCTAACGATCCCCAACAAAAATAGATGCGCCCCTGAACTCGAATTTTTGTTTTTTTTTTTTGACAGATGAAACTACAAAACAATATTTGACCAACTACAGCTCAGCAAAATGACAGCACAGGCCCAGTTTGACAGCTGAGGTCCCAAAATTTGACAGCAGAGGTCCCAAAATTTGACATCATCACAAACTTTTGTTGCTTCACTCACGTACACTGTACGTGTAGCTTACACCGCTTCCTGTACTTCTTATTGAATGCAGCGGACCTTTTTATGAATATTTAACAGGTAGGTATAATCGACCTGGCATTCGACACTAGCGTCACCTAGCTACAAGCAGAGATAGCCATTTTTTCTTGCATGAGTTTATGAGCAAAAATTTTAGATGAACCAGAGAAAATTGAAATCGTCAATCTTGATAATACCAGTAATAGATATCCAAAGCATCGGACTATGAGAAAGAAGAGCTTAATGATCTTACAGCCATTCAGCAAGAAACTCAGATAGAGAAAGGGAGAATATTTAGACCTTTTTTCTTCCTCGTTATTATGTGACAATTCCACTTGTACGAAGTGCTGCCTCTCCCGTGCTCTATTAGGCCGTGTGTGAATTGCGTTAAAATGTGTATTAAAACTTGACGTTTGGTTAAAATTTGACGTTTGGTTAAAATTTGACGTTTGGTTAAAAAGGAAACAAATTTAGCCATTTGCTGTGCGGCCGGGAGGGGCAATTTTCTGAAAAATTTACTTATTTTGTAAAAAAAATATTAAAAATCAACGGCTCCGTTTACAACACTGTGCTATACTTTCGAAAATGAACAAAATGGTTAATCCAGGGATAATGTAATACTTTTCTACTTTATTGAGTTCTCATAAAACTCCAATTACAAAAAATTAAATTTATAAATTAAACTAATAAATTAAACTAAAAGTCCAGATAGGTAAAAATAAAAACAAAGATTTTCTTAGAAAAAAGTGGTTTTGGTTGTTTTTTAATTCTCAAAAACGAAAAGACATTTTTGCATCCGGTTTTCTGTTTTCGACTAAAAATTAACAAAGACATTGAATTTTTAAAACAAAATTAGTATTTAATTACATAAAATTTTGAAAAAAAATAGTTCAAATCACCCCTGTTCTGATTTTCGTTCCGAATTCAATTCGTTTTCGAAAATAATTTTCGCAAAGCTAAAAATTATAGGTCCGTTCGCGTATTTTCTGCACTAAAATTCGTTAAAAGATACATTTTAAAGAGTGGGGGTGAAATTCTCTCACAGAAAAACAAAACTACAAAAAAGTAAGCGAACGGGAAAACAACAAATTTTACCGACATTTTAACTGTCAAGTTTTTTTGTATGAAAAACTGAAACTTTGCTTTGAATTTATTTATTTGCTATTTTCAATCAAATTTGACACTTTTCACAAATCAGCCCAAAGAAATTTCTTGGGCTAAAATTCGTAGGTTGGGGAAATATTTTACTCTCTCGTGAGCGCTCTTTTTTACGAAAAATTACGAAATTTTTGAGTACGCGAACAGGATTTGGTTAAATTTCGTAATTTTTCGTAAAATTGGACTGTTTTAGGAGGGTACGCGAACGGACCTTATGTGTTCCTAAATTCGTAAGAATTTGCCCTCAATTTTTGACAAATATTTCTCTGAAATGACTTACATTTTTTAATTTACGATTTCAAATTCGGCCAGAAAAATCGAAACGAATTTAAAACGAGAAATTAGGAACACGTCTGCTTTAAAAACGAAAGTTTTTCTTTCGTAAACGAAAATCAGAACAGGGGTGAATATGTTTTCTTTGCTTTTTTTTTTTGAAAATTTTGAGATTGAAAATTCATTTTTTTTAAACTTTTCGTTAAAACAATTTAATTTAAAAACAAAGTGAAAGAAGAAGTATTTGGCTTTTCAGAAAGTTATAGCACGGTGCTGTAAACGAAGCCGTTGATATTTAATTTTTTTTTTACAGTCAATTTTTCAGAAAATTGCCCCTTCCAGCTGAAAGGGGGGGAACAGACCCCCCCCCCTCACATACGATATTTTTCTTGTCTCAACTCAACCTACACGCTCAAGCTTTTTGGCACAACGCTCGTGAATCACCCTGTATATATGTCCTCCTTTTCTGCGGACGGGATGCACATGCACAAGCACAGCAAAATTCGCCTTAGGTAGTACATACAGATATGTAACATGTACATAATGAATGTTATTATTATTTTTTTTTTTACTAAAGGTCGCTACACTCACAACAGCATACTTGACAAGTATACTTGTACAAGTATACTTGTACAAGCATACCTATTTTTCATTTCGTCTCCACACGCTACAGCATGCTCGAACATTTTTCAGTTTATGTTGCGAAAATGTGTGAATCGGACGACGACTTTCTGCTTTGGCTGCTTTTTGTCTTATCCGTAAAAAAGAAACGCGAAAAAAGAAACGTGATATGTGGTATAAAGAGTGGTTACTGAAGAGAAGAAGCTACTCCCATATCAATTTACTGAGTGAATTGAAGATATATCCGCGTGATTGGCATAATTATCTCAGAATGAGTGAAGAAACATATCTGAAGCTTTTGTCACTGGTAACACCTTTAATTCAAAAACAAGATACGATTATGAGACAAGCTATTACTCCCCATGAGAGATTAACAGCAACATTAAGATTTCTCGCAACCGGAAGGAGCTATGAAGATCTTAAATATTCGACCATAATTTCACCACAGGCGCTGAGTTACATATCTCCTGAAACGTGCGAAGTTATTTTCGAGGCGCTAAAAAGCTATTTTTTACCAATCAAATTCGACGTAGAATTTCTTGGAGTTTCTTGATCTACCAAAAAGCCAAACAAGTGGTAGTACCACAGTATAGGTACATATAAGTCCTCAGTGCCACTATCGGAGCGATAAGATGCGTCACCTTTTTTTTCGATAATTTGTCCTGAAGCCATTTATCTTTTTAATTACGGCATCTTTATCGGCTTGGCTGTCAATTAATCTATACTTATCAAGTAAGATTTTGTACGCTGCATCCCTCTTCATTCTATCATGATATTCGGCAGATTTTATTCGCCAAAGACACGGCTGATTTTCGTAGGCACGAATAAAATCTTCAAGTAATTCACGATTGCTCTTCCTCAAATCGCTCGACATTTTTTCAAACTATCAGATAATATACTGATGATGATATACCTACTGACGTAAAGCTTATTCACGGTCGCGCACTACTAATTTATTTGTACAAGCCAAAAATACTATGGTACACACTACACACGTTTCGTTTTACTTGTGCAAGTATAGCTTGCGCAAGTTTGCAGGATTCGAAATCAATCAATCATCAAGTGACTTGCACAAGTAAAATACTTGAGCAAAATATCCCTACAGACGTTACAGTTTGCTTGTACAAGTTGATTGTACAAGTATACTTGTCAAGTATACTGTTGTGTGTGTAGCGACCTTAAGTAAGTCATTTGTTGCAATAGAAAACTTCCTAGGAACTAGAACTAGGAACTAGGAACTGCTGTATTATTTCTCGCTTATTGGACAGTGTGTCCAGTTCATCTAGACAAACACCGGTTTTGTAAGCAAAGGAAGCAAAATATGAATTGCACTGAACACGAAGACTAAAATTAACATATTCACAAAATCTTACCAGTTTCGGGTACTCACACATACAAAGCAGGTCCATGTATACATTTCTTCCCTCAGACTAATCATCTTTTGTTACAAACATTTTTCATCCCGTGTGCAGTCTTTGTGCTTTCTCCATATGTTAATTTTATGCCTTGAGACATAGCCTTAATATGGCTGTTAAAGTGTTCTTTGTTAACTATATATTCATTATTCAAGAGGAAATGGCTTTCAAATTCTTCTTTAGATATACATAATTGTTTTCTTTACTCACCTTAACTGTAAAAAATCTTCTATGAAATAAGAAACCCATGAAAGACTTGTTTTTCAGTCTCAATAATTTATTTTTTCTTAATTTTTAAACTTAAAATAAACAGAATTTTTCTTAACATAGTTTAAATTTCATTTACTGTAAAACTTATAATTAAAATCTGTATAAATGTCTTAACTCAGCATTTTCAATATTTTATTAAGTAATGATTATTTATGTACAATATAGAAATTTGTAGTATAAAGTTTTTTTTTTGTCATTTTTATATATTGTACCCAAAGTTACATTCTAGAGAGCAGTCAAATCCAAATCATTACAAATTTATTACAAAAATAAGTTATTTATTCAAGAATTATTAAACAATAGAAATTAATATAAGATGCGATAATACTTTAAGACCGTCGTCGTTTTCGAATAAATAGAAGATGACATCAGCACCATGGCAATAATGCATTTCGGCAGTCAGTTTCCTTATTCACGAGCTAGGAGGGTTTCTCGCTTTGGCAGCACTGAATTTGTATCTACGTGGCGTCTCAGCTGTCAGCCGAGAAGGGATATTGTATTGCCACTGTCCATGAGTGGCACTGGCATCGATGAGATCGAACAGCTCGGTATATGCATCACTGACCACCTTATGTGGAACGAGCACATATGCGATGTCGCCAAAAATGCCCAAACAACAAGAGGTAAGTTCATTTATTTCGTTAATTTTTTGAATTTTCAATAATTTCGTTTTTTCTTTTTATTTCCAGATACCAAGACAAAAAGAACCTACAAACCCTCTATTGGAATGGTAAAATCTATATTTTAAAGCCCAAACAACAATCAGGCTACCATCTATAAGACTTATATCCGTCCAAAGATTGAGTACAACTCTCATCTCTGGGCTGGTGCTCCACTTACATACTTAAACCTCTTGGATGGTACTAAAAAAAAGAGCCCTACGAATGATCGGTGATAGAGACATCACTGCGCCATTCCCTCCGTTAGATCACCGTGGTAACGTTTCATGTCTCCTCTGTTCCATCGTTACTTCTACGGTAAGTGCTCTAGAGAAATAGCCATTTGCATTCCTATCGTCAAAATAAGTTTACCCTTGAGCCCACTTCAGACGTACTCCCAAGTATAGAGAATAATTTTTTAGCCGTACTACGTGAATAGGGAACTGTCTTCCGAGCTCAAAGAGATACCAAGCAAAGATTCCATATGATAATATGGAACGTACTATATCTAGCGTATTATTTGTATGCATGTAAGTCAATATAACTACTCTATTTAAATGTAAAAATAGACTTGAGCTGAATGATTGAATTACAAAGGTAGCTTTGAGGATATATTCAAGGGAGATTGAAATGCTTAAGAGGAAGAACGATCTGTTGCTGGGAGAAAACGAACTCATAAAAACAATGGCATAACTGAACGCCAACTGCAGACCAAAAGCAACAACAGGCGCGACAGCAGACATGGGAACGGGAAGGGTAGCGGAAGCAAATATATCAGAGGTTCAGAGGTATTAAAAACGAGAGCGACAACATACGAGGCAACAAAAACTACAACTGGAACAACAGACAACACGATTGCGCAAAACCAAAAATACGGAATAAATATAGAGTTAGTGCCCGACTTTGAGGAATATCGAGACATGGCTGACGCAATTTCTCAACGTTAAAACGTTGTAACAGGAGAATCTGCTGACGCAGCTTGTGTCGAGGTAAAAAACAAAAGCTGAAGAATTGCCAAGGGCCCATCCAAATTTTCTACGTGGCAGCGTATTTGAAGACAAGAAGGAAAATCGGATGATGCTAAGAAACGCTTCGGAAGTTGACGCAAGCCTTCAACGAATACTTCACAGCAAAATCTCAACTAACGACAGGATTGACTACCGAAGAGGAGGAGTTCGTCGCATATGTTTGTTGCGGAAGTCGGTTTCATCTTCTTCGTCGTCATCATCATCGTTTTCGTTACCTTAATCAAATCTAATTCCTGAAAATCGGCATCGCTATCACAGGAGCTATTGTCGCCCAAACCCTTTATACGACCGATTTATTATTCTTTTGTTTCTGTTAAGAGGGAGATTGATCAATGGGAATGACTCAAAGAGTAGGCAAAGTTTAGACAAATTGTGAGAATTTGAAGAAATTCCAAGTCTTCACCTTGCACGATGCAAACTGCGAATCTGCACTGTTTCCAAAGAGATTTGAGAAAAAAGTGATTGAAAAGGAAAATAGAGTGTTCCCCGATCCCCTTGGAGCTCTAATATTTTATTATAATAAGTGTGTGTTCAAGAACTTAGGAGTGAAATTTGCTCCTTGCATGCTTATTTCAAATGCCCCTAAAGTGTTCAAGTCAAATTGACAATAACAATGATTTGAATCGCGTAAACAGTGATATGCCTGGTGCCAATAACAATTTAACTGAAAATTCTGAAATGGAATTAATCTCAATTAATGACCCTTCATTAATTATTATAATTCCGGACCTTCAAATAAAAATGACTCGAAAAACCCCGAGTTTGTTGTTGTTGAGAGTAAAAAAAGGTGATACACCTTTTGACACAAATAAAGTGTGTTTCTAAGTGTCAGCGTTTAAAAATATTGCAAACATATTAACCTATTAAGTTACAAATCTATGATTTTAACTTTTACATAATTTGCATTGTCACACTGAAAAAAAAATGAAATGTATAATTGATAGTTTTGTCATATCAACCCAGATTTCATTCAAAAATTTGAATTTAACGGAAAAAAATGTGTTTTTAACGTTGAAAAATGTTCAGCTTACAATTTTCTTGTTAGTTTTACAGATTTTTTCAATGGCAAATTAACATTGCATTATGAAAAAATAATATCAAATCTTCTTCGAAAATAGTTCATATCAATTGTACAGTTTTTAATGTAAATACACAAATTAAATGCTAATTCTACATTATTTTAAGATTTCGACTTCGAAAATGTAAAATTGATATGAAAATGTAAAAGATTAAAATGTTAATTCTACACTGTTTGAAAGGTTTTTGATGTTGAAAATGTAAAATTGATATGAAAATGAAAATAATCTTCGAAAATGTAAAATTGATATGAAATTGAAAACGTAAATTCTACATCGTTTGAAAAATTTGTATGTTGAAAATGTAAAATTGATATGAAAATGCAAATAATGTTAATTCTGCATTGATAATGTTCATCAATGTAGTTTTTACATTTTTAATGTCAAAATGAAATGAATAACATAAAACGAATTTTTAGCCGTCAAATTTTAGCGTCTGGGAGCCAAGATTTTGATGTCGAAAATGTAAAATTGATATGAAACTGAAAACGTAAATTCTACATCGTTGAAAGAAAATCCTAACATACATCCTAATATAGGGTTTTCCAATAAGAGGTGTTATTTTGATATTCAAAGAAAAATGGCATTTTTTGAGATAAATGATCGGATGTTTGTTTCATTATAAAGAAGAAGGTATGCCGTTTATAACGGAACACAACATCAGCGAAAAACAAAAATGGTAGTTTTACGAACCGTCTCTGCCAAATTTTCACCATTTTTATAGTGAATTTTAATAATTTCAATGCGTTGTTGAAGCGTGTATCGTTCCATTTTTATTAATGTCAAATGTCAAAAATGACAGCTACCGAAGTAGCGGGCTATTCAAAATAACACCTCTTCTTGGAAAACCCTTTACAATCTTACTGGGAGTGTTTTGAAACAATGTGAAACTATAGAATGTAAAAGTGTTCCAACTAGAATGAATTTGGATGTTTTTGTGAGTTTTTTTGATAAGTAGACTCACGAAAACATGGCTATAGCGTCAAAAAGAATGATTTGACTTTGGTTAACAAAAATTGTCAAATGTGACAACCACTGTACCCACAAATTTAAGTTTTCGATTGATTTTTGCTTTTGCTTTTTCATTTGAAGATTTCAATAAGGCATAAGGCATAAAATAATGCTGGTTTTCATTCAACTCCTTTTTCTACTACCTACTACTTATTATTTTTGGTATGAGAGTAGGTAGGACTTTTTCTTTGTTGTTTCCGTATAGTTTTCATAACCCTTTCGCGTTCAGAATTGAATTTATGTATTTTGCAATTGTGCGTCACAAAGTACTAAGGGAAAAAAATCGTTCTCGATAGTTTTCCACCATTTGACGCGACATGAGTCCGCAGCGGCATGAGCCGCCTTCCGCCGCCAGAAGAGCAAAATATTCGTAAAACACAGCATGGTACTTTAAATATCTTCTTTTTTTTTTTTTTTGATGGTGTAAATGCGCTACACAAATTCATTATGGTTTTGTTGTTGTTTGGTTGATCGTGCGTTCTGATGCCTGCCTGCGGTCTTGTCAAAGGATAGAAATATACAATTAAAAACAACAACAAATACATCACAATTCTTTTAATGTGAAAATGATATGAATATACAGAATTATTTTACACATGCATGGATACTATTGGCTATCGCCTTTACATCCCTCATTTTCATTCTCATTCGTCATTCTCAGTTTGGTTTCTCGAGTGATCGGTTCGGTTGATTTTTAGTAGTGGCTTGTGACTCGTGATTTTTAAATAACTAAATAATAATTAATTTCTATCCTCGCCATTGTGCAAAAAATAACATTTATATCCTCGCCATTGTGCCACTATAAAAACAAACAATTCTAATCGTCGCCATTGTGCAAAAAAATAAGAAATTATATCCTCGCCATTGTGCAAAATATAACACTAATATGCTCGCCTTTGTGGCACTATAAAAACACAATTCTAATCGCTCCATTGTGCAAAAAAATAAGAAATTATATCCTCGCCATTGTGCAAAATATAACATTAATATCCTCGCCTTTGTGCCTCTATTCTAACAACAAATCTAATCGCTCCATTGTGCAAAAAAATAAGAAATTATATCCTCGCCATTGTGCAAAATATAACACTAATATCCTCACTTTTGTGCCACTATAAAAACAAACAATTCTAATCGCTCAATTGTGCAAAAAAATAAAAAATTATATCCTCGCCATTGTGCAAAATATAACATTAATATCCTCGCCTTTGTGCCTCTATTCTAACAACAAATCTAATCGCTCCATTGTGCAAAAAATAAGAAATTCTATCCTCGCCATTGTGCAAAATATAACACTAATATCCTCACTTTTGTGCCACTATAAAAACAAACAATTCTAATCGCTCAATTGTGCAAAAAATAAGAAATTCTATCCTCGCCATTGTGCAAAATATAACACTAATATCCTCACTTTTGTGCCACTATAAAAACAAACAATTCTAATCGCTCAATTGTGCAAAAAAATAAGAAATTATATCCTCGCCATTGTGCAAAATATAACATTAATATCCTCGCCTTTGTGCCTCTATTCTAACAAGAATTCTAATCGCTCCATTGTGCAAAAAAATAAGAAATTATATCCTCGCCATTGTGCAAAATATAACATTAATATCCTCGCCTTTGTGCCTCTATAAAAACAAACAATTCTAATCGCTCCATTGTGCAAAAAAATAAGAAATTATATCCTCGCCATTGTGCAAAATATAACATTAATATCCTTGCCTTTGTGCCTCTATAAAAACAAACAATTCTAATCGCTCCATTGTGCAAAAAAATAAGAAATTATATACTCGCCATTGTGCAAAATATAACATTAATATCCTCGCCTTTTGTGCCACTATAAAAACAAACAATTATAATCGCTCAATTGTGCCTATTTGTTTAAGTAATATGGCGAACGATCAACAAATAATATATTTGTCGGGAAGTGAAGCCCTAAATGCGGACACGTTGCAAGATGTTGCCCTAGAATTTTCCGAAGAGCTGTTGGGATCCCAGAATTCATCAAATGACATTGTCAATTCCCCCACTAATGTTTATTCTACTCCTCCTAACGTAGAAGATATTCCCCAACAAGAACAACAACTACGTAAACTATTTTAGGAATTTGAACTACCTTCAGCTTCTGACGCTTTTTTTGGTAAGTTTCTAACTACTATTCTTATTATCTTAATCACCGGTCTGCAAATCGAAAAAAAAATGTGAACATACATTCTAGTTTTAACCAGTTTAGATTTTGACTCGGAGTCTTATTGCAGATCGGTGATATCTTTTTCGAGTGGACGAACAATCTAGGAATTTTTTATACTTGTTTTTTTTTTTTATTGTAGCTTGCGGATTCAGCTATCAAAAATTAAAATTTATAAATAACGATGACTTGGAAGTCATTTTTCCGGGAAAGGAAAATACTGCCCTGAAAGCTGAGCTCAGGGAAAAACTTTTTACATGGAAAGCAAAAACTGTAAGTTAATAATTTTAAACAATTTTTATCATCTACACAATTTAACATTATGTTCAATGTTGTTGAGAATCTTGAGCTTAAATAAAAGAGTTTAGTTTTCTATTAAATAATTTAACATTCCTCTCTATCTTAGTTTTCAGTATCGAGTAAATACAAATACATAAGTCAGTAAGATTAATAAAAACAACATTCTATAATTTAAGCAAACTAACTAAGTATTTAAATGTTCGGTGTTCTATCTTCTTCAATCTTCAACACTTCCTCCATAAACACCAAACATTTATTGAAATTAATCTTGAATACAAATTTTCTTTCTTAACATTTGAAAACTGACAAGGTCAAGGGGTTTCGTTAACAAGTCAGGCAATTGGTCCTTTCCAGGTATATGTTGCAATTTTAATTTGTCTTCAAGAAAGCATTCTCGGACATAAAAATAACGAACTTCAATATGCTTTGATCGTTTGTGAAATTCACTTGCACTTGCAGTATCGATGTAAAGCGTTGGTATTACTTTATGTTCTCCAATTAGTTCTTGCATGATATACTTCAGCAACATACCTTCTTTGGCACGTTCTGTTGCAGCCATAAGTTCAGCTTCTGTTGTTGACAATGCAACAAGAAGAACAGAGACCAGCTCCATCCTCCACTGATACTTCAATAATTTCTATGAAAAAAAAAAATTAAATTTATGCAAAACTGCGATAGCGAGGCAATGGAGCTATGGAAAGAATACGTTAACCATTCGGCAGGAGGATATTCAGAATGAGGAAAACCTGAAAGCCATTCTAGACGAATGGCCTTTCTACAAACAATCTGGCGGAGAACAGTTTGTAAGTAAGTTATACAATAACGTTTTCTTTATTATTATACAGTGCTTTGCAAAAGTATAATCGCACCATGTAAAAATGGTTTTGTGTAAAACCGAGGACTGCAGCAATACTAAACTATTTTTTTTTTAAAGACCCTCATTAGATAAGAAAATTGAGAGAAAAAAAAATTACCGTTACTTTCGCCTCTAATGTTTAGAAAAGAAAACAAGTTTTTTTCTTTGTTGCATAAGTATAATCGCATTCTCTTATTTTTTCAACATTTTTTTTATTTTTTTTTATTTTTTGAAAGATTAGTGTGGATTCTTACTACGCCGATTTTCAATCAAGTTAAAATACTCGATTTGGATTACTCTCGACCAGTTTTTTTAATTAGGAATTGTCCAACGAGTTCCATTCGTGCAGTTTTGTCTCTTGGAGCTCAGAAACACTACCAAACTGCCTGTTATTTTATATGGTGCGATTATACTTTTGCAAAGCACTGTATTTCCATTTATCGATCTTATCTTTCACAACACATTGATTTCGACTTTGCTGCAATGTACCCTGGTAAGAAGTATGAACTAATCAGCAAGTGGGATGATTTGTACAATAACCTTATCGCATACTACGATACAAATATAAAAGATGGTCATTTGATTCGCTTAAAGATGAGAATCTTAATAAAAGTAAGTTGTTTATAATGAAAAAAAAACCTATTCAATTTAATAAAAATCAATTTACTTTAGATTCAAGAGATTGTATTCTTAAAATGCTATTGAACACGGTTTTAAGACCTACATCACGCTTCGTTGCCAAAAAGGAGGGAAAATCAGTTGTTCACAAAACAACGATAAAGGATGCAATAAATAGCTCCATCCTACACCTGAAAAGAGTGAACGACCTCGAGCAAGCTAGAGAGCTTAAAATGAAGACATCTATAATGCACAAAAACACTATCCAGCCATTCCTCATTGTTATTGGGACGGACATCACGGATTTACGTGAATTTTATGTGAGTTTTGGAAACAGTCTCCTTAAATTCAGTTCCTTTATATGTGCCCTTGATATTTGTTTTAAATTATTTCAAATATTTAACTTACACTATCCCAAAGAGTCATATTTATCCTGGCTTTTTATTCAAAAATATATTTTTAATATAACATCCAATTTTGACTCTATGAGTCCAGCTTTAGCCGAATTTATTCTAAATTTACAAAATTAAAATTATGAATTGTTTTCTTTGTAATACTTCCTTTCAAGAACTTTCGGCACTTTGTAAGCATTTTAGGTATTTCCATGATTTAGACTCGAATAAATAAAAATGCACACTTATAGTTTTTTAATAAAATCCTTAAAATTTAAATGTCCTTTTTAATCACACTGGTGGTCACTAAATTTGAAAGTTTTCATGTTTTTGACTCTGAAAAATTTGATACTTAATGTTGGCACTTCTAAAATAGAACAGTTTTTCTACTAAATCCTTGTCCTTTTAATCTGACTTGTGTCAGCCTAGCGGTGCCGTATGGCACCCTTATTTTTGAATTTAAATTTTCGCGGCCTACTCTCTAAATAACAAAAAAATCTAGTAGCCATGTGTTTTGAGATACAGTTATCTTTCTCGTCCTGTGTTTAGTGTGCATCAGTTGTGTTTTTCGAACGAAATAAATAATTTTTTAAAAAGTGTTGTGAAATAATTGCGAAAAATGGATATGCGACTCAAGTAAGTAAAATATATTTTCTTTATTTTCTGTATTTTGCTTGTTTTATGCATTTTTTATTTGGTCTAAGACATCGTTTGTCTTGATTATAAAAGAATATTAGTAAATCTTTTTCATGGTTACACATTATCTACGCGAAAAGTGGTGGGTGCCATTTGGCACCCGTAGCCTAATATGTAGTATTTTCGTTATTTTAGTTTTGTCTGAGTTCATTGCCTGATTTTGCTTTTTAGGGGATGTTCATTACATGAAGCACTGGCTGTTTTAGAAGAGGATGAAAATCTCGAGCCTCGGATGTTATATATTGAACCTCCAGACCCCGTGGTTCATTCGGACGAGGATTCAGCCGACGAAAATGAAGGTGGTCTTGTAAACAACCTCACAGGTCGACAACTAAATGCCACATGCGAAGTGGTATTGGCATCATCTTCACGCCAGACACGATCAAGGCATAAACAAGTAGCTGCTAGCAGTGAATCTGTACCCAGGCTTTCCAGTCTACGAAGGCCGTCTCGTGGGTCTAATCCACGTGGACGCTCTGTTTCTTGTCGCCCTGGATCAAGTAGGGGAAGGGGTCGCATAATTGAAAGCAGTGCTAATGAACTGGACTCTTCAAATAGTTCGGAAAGCTCTTGCAGCTCGGATGAATACGAAGTTCCCACTAAAAAAAATAAAAAAAAGTTATATATTTGGATAGATCAGGACTTACACCGCCAATTGCCCTTGTTTCCCGAAGCAGATTATCGATTATACAGAGAAAAATCGCCAGTGCAAATGTTGGATCTTTTTCTGGGAGATAATGTTATCAGTTTATTAGTAGATCAATCCCAAAAATATGCAGCTTTCCTCAACAGCTCGGACCCAAAAATTACGCATGACGATATCAAGGCTTTCATCGCTATTTTAATTTTGTCTGGTTACAATACAGTTCCTTCTAAGAGACATTACTGGGACCAAGGTGAAGACATGAGAAATTTGATGGTTTATAATTGTATGCGTCGGGACAGATTTATGACAATTATGCGATTTTTTCATTGTGCAGACAACAATTATATGAATGCTGCAGACAAGATGTGGAAGCTGAGACCTATCATTGACATCATCAGAAAGAATTTTATAGAAAACTATGTGCCATCATCTACTCTCAATTATGATGAGTCAATGATAGAGTATTTCGGAAAACACGGGTGTAAGCAGTTTATCCGTGGTAAACCAATCCGTTTCGGTTTTAAAAACTGGTATCTAAACACGCCCTACGGTTACTTAGTTGACTTCGAAATTTATCAAGGAAAGAGTATCCAGGAAAATCCTGAGTATGATAAATTATTTGGGAAAGCAGCTTCCCCACTCGTGAAAATGATAGACAACTTGCCTGATCAAGTAAAGTGTTTGCCAACAAGTTTTTACTTCGACAATTTGTTCACCAGTATTCAGCTGTTAGTTCATCTGAAATCTCGGGGATATGAAGGGACGGGAACAGTTCGCGAGAACCGCCTTCCTAATGACTTGCCATTGACCAGCAAGAAAACGATGTTTAGATCTGAGCGTGGCACCCATGTCCACTGTAAAAGTAAACAGGATGAAAAATCGTAGTTCGCTGGAAAGACAATTCGATTGTAACGGCAATGTCAACTGTTCATGGTGTTGCACCTATATCAAATGTTGGACGCTACTGTGCAACAGAGAAACGAAAGATTCAGGTTCCAAGACCATCTATATTCACTGAGTACAACAAACACATGGGAGGCACTGATCTTATGGATCAAAATATAAACACCTACCGCATAGGAATTCGTGGGAAGAAATGGTGGTGGCCTATTTTTACGTATCTCATTGACGCGGCCGTATGCAATGCTTGGGTGTTGTCAAGACAAGCAGGCAGTAAGCTAAGCCAGCTTGATTTTCGAAGAGACATTGTTCAGTCTTATCTTTTGGAGCTAAGAAATGAGCCTCGTGGTGGCGGCCGTCCATCAGTCTCTAAATCTTCCCTAACTGGCAACAGGGTCAAGGACGGCATACGTTACGATGGCCGCAATCATTTATTGGTTCCTACTACCAATGGATCCCGTCGAAAATGCGCCTTAGAGACTTGCAAGAGTCAAACAATACTTCAATGCGTAAAGTGTGACGTGGGACTCTGTGCAACATGCAATTCCATTCTTAAAAACTAATATTTTCTTATACTACTACATTGCTTTGCTATAAAAATAATGTTATTGTTGCTTTTTTCCTAAATAATAAATACATATATAAACTGCAAAACAATTTCATCAATAACTAATATAATAGCATTTGAGGCTCCTTATTAGCCTAGCGGTGCCATACGGCACCCACCGTTATTTCCGGAAGTAGAAGTTGGACCAACATTTTTACTATTAGAAATGATAAAGTGGATCTTTATTAACAACATAATAAAATATTAATCGATTCTAAGACACTGACTTAATTCAGGTCATAATGGGTTAATGAAACTAAATTCTAATGTTAATATATTTTTTGACTTTCAAAACTTTGAAATTAAAAATGTTATCCTAAATGTTGGCGTTGTTAAAATAGAACAGTTTTTCAACTTCATCCTTTTCATTTGAATGTAATTTTAAATCATACCGGTGTTCTCAATGTAACATAATTTATGTTTTATCTTTGACTTTGAAAACTTTGTTTTTAACACTTTAATGTTCACTCTTATCACACGGGATTACTTAATATAACTTAACATGAATGTTCTTATTGCATTTTTTTGTTTTTATTGCTTTTCTTTTTAAGCAGTATAAATTTTGAAATAAAATACGAAATTGTATTATCCTATTTTTGAATCCTAATAAAGTGTTTTTATTAAGGGGTGGAATAAAACCGTGAATGTACCTACTATAATTAAACCATGTAAGTATTATCAATTCTACGTTGACTTCATATCGTTTCTACAGTTTTTAAGGTATAATTTCAACGTACTATTGATATTAAACAATGTTAAAATGACATTGTTCATATCAATATTACGTTAAATTCATATCGTTTTTACATTTTTTTTGTAGAATTTCAACGTAATTTTGATATGAAATAATGTTAAAATGATATTACAAAATCAAAATATTGATGTTGTTCATATCAATTCTACATTGATTTAATGTAAAAATGATTCGAAGTCCGAATTTAAAATTCGAAATTAAAATTGATATGACAGTCATATAAAAATTGATGTTGCACAACATCAGCTCGAATATGTAAGCGAAAAAAAAAATTGATAGAATTTTACGGTGGTTTTTTACAATTTTTTTTCGGTGCAGCACCTCGTGTTGGGTAAAACCCAACAAGAGAGATTTCAATCAAACGATGCGAAAACTAAAAAAAAAAAAATGTGTCACCTCGTGAGGGATCTCAAACGCGCAGTCAAACAAAAAGTTCGAGTGAAACACTAAGCGAATTTCCTTCTTCCCCCGTGAACAGTGCTCAAACCTCCAGTTCGAGAGATGCTGGTTTGTCTCATTTGATACAAAATCTTGAAGAAAATCTTATTGTGAAATTCAACTCTATGATTTCTGATATGGAAAAACGTTTAACCAAAAATATGAATAAGGTGTATAGTGACTTAATTGAGAAAATCAGCTGCAATGAACAGGAAATTTGCGAGCTTAAAGTAAAAAAAAAAAAAAAAAAACTTCAAGAGAAGCTTAGTGAATTTAAGCGAATACAAAGAATCAATGACGTCATAGTGCGTGGTATTCCTTGTCTGGAAAAAGAGAACACATCAAACATCATCAAAAGTATGGCAACTCTAATAAGTTCACGCACATGAGCGAGTCTTCTCAAGCACATCATTAACACAAGAAGAACTAACAACAGCCCTTACTTAAACAGAAGCGATCTTGAACTCAAGGCATTTAACTCCAATGTCCAATAAATCCTAATGATCTGGAAGCAATCACATCTGGACACTTCTGAATTGGAGCTCCTTTGACAGATCCAGAATCAGCAGATGCAACACCACTATCTCATGTGACTAGATGGAACTTGGTAACATCTATTCATCGAGAATTTTGGCGCCGATGGCGGAATGAATATCTTCAAGAAATGCAACAAAGACATAAATGGAATCATCCCCAGACTGATATTCAACCGGGCAACTCAAGATGTCAAAAATTCACTCAAGCCAAAGTGTAAAAATGATATCAACAAAAAAAAGTCCAAACGCTCCAGGAAAATCAAAACACCCTCTTAAAGGACGGTTTCTTCCAATTCAAAAACGAAGCAACTCTAAGCAATGTCCTGTGCCTACTCAAAAGATGAGGATGAATCCAATCAACACAATGCTGATTTGCTTACTAGTAATAGGTACCTCATTTGCACAATCTACCCAAGCTAGTGCGGTAGACATGCAACAATTTGAAAATGATCCCGGACTGTATTTTGAAGACGTTGGAGAAGTAAGACTAATCACGAACGAATGGAATCTTTTCGTATATTTTAACATGACCAGTTATTGGCTTGAGTTTCAAGGAAAACAAAAAGGTGTCGTCCAGTCAAATGACAAATGTGAAGAACATACTAATTCTATGAGCTTCTTCAAACCTATTATTAATCACCTTCGAATGCGCTTATTGGAATCGGAGAATCTTAACCAAATTTTAAAGTACAGAAATGGAATTGCGATTAGGAAGAAAAGGTCGCCATTCGACTTCGTCGGTACGGCAGCAAATACACTATTCGGAGTGCCGCATATATCGAAGATAACATCCATTTGATTGATAATAACGAAAACCATCTCCTCGAACTAAGTAAAAATCAAACTTCAATACTGGAATCAACGTCAAACATTTTAAGTAAATCACTATCTTCTATAAAAGGGCAATTCAGTGAAGTGAAACATCAATTGACCATCACTTATGATTCATTAGATCGTCTGAATAAAACTATACAAGGAACAGAAATTCTCAACTATGTCACAATCTACATAACTCAAATCATGGACAGCTTTTAACCAACACTAATAGCAATTCTGAATGTTATTTCGGATACACATCATGGAAGGCTAAATGCATTACTTCTTTCGCCCCGACAGCTTCTGAGTGAGTTAGAAAAAATTCAAAAGGTATTCCCCAGCTCTATAGCACTACCTGGATATGATGAACACGATCTACCCAAACTAAACGAGCTTCTACGAGTTACGGCACGAGTAACATCATCCTCAATTATACTTCTTGTAAAATTGCCACTCATAAGCACTCAAATGTTCCAGTTGTTCAAACTCATACCATTACCAGTTCAACATAACACATCTTTTATCTTCGTTCAGCCATCGACTCCATTCTTAGCTATAACTCCATTCCGTGATCAGCATTTTACGGTTTCACATGCTGAATTGCAGAATTGCATATCCTTTGATGAACACAAATATTTATGTAAGCAACAGTGGAAAATTTGATCCCCAATGAAAAATTTTGCTGAAAAGATCAAGGAATTCATTCCACACTTTTAAGAGGAAAAATAAGGAAATGATTTCATAGGAACAAAGTAATGCCCTTTTACCTCTGTACATTTTCTCTATTCTATTAACGCTTTCGTTTCTTCGCATGCCAAAACGTTGTGATTTCAGTAAGGAAAAGTCCTGCACAGCTTCACGAGTTCGCAATTGGCATTGAGCGCTGTGTGTTGTATTCATAAGATGAAGAATAAATGAACAAAAAAGAAACAAAAATACTGTCTAGATTTAAGGGTGGAAATGGAAATGACCTGCAAGAATTCGTGTATATAAAAATTATGTACTTTCTACTTCTTTTGGTCGAGGACGACGCGACGAACGGTGACGACGACGCAACGGTTTTGTTTTTTTTCCGCTGTCTATTTTTGTCTGCGATCTTTAAAAAAATGTTTTGTTCTTTGTTAAATCAGTGCAATCGAAATCTTAGTTAAAGACAGTTGATGTGAAGAATGTGTTAGTTATTTTTAAGAGTGAATTAATAACAATAAACAGCACAGAAGGAAACAAGAGTGTAACCGAAAATTTACCAATTACTCAAAAATAAATACTTATTTTCGACTTATTTACCTAGAAATAAAATTAAACTACATTTTTTAAAGGTATTTTGGAATCTGGAATGTGGAGCAACCTAAAAGGAGTCGTTTAGCTTCAAAAATTGAGAAAAAAGAAGAAGATCCAGCCAAAGACTTGAATTGTTTTTATATATTATTATTTAAAACAACATTGTGTTCTTTTCAGAAATATTTCAATAAAAAAAAATTTAATAAATTTGTTTCGATATTTACATTTGGTGAGATCATGATGAGTTCACCAATGAGCTTTCATTTAACATTTCTTTGAAGTTAGAGAACAAATGAAAACACAGAATACTTTTATTCAATGATTTCACTGATGCATATTCACCAAGAAATTCACTTGGTGAACTTCAATGACAGCCCTGTGTAAATTTCACCAAATGATTCACCTTCAAATTCATGAGTGAAGCTTCCATTCCTTGGTGAATAGCATGGTGATTCCTTGGTGAAAATTGGGAAATTTGCCACTGGGAAGGCATCCGATTTTCAATAGGCAGTCAGTCGAAAACCAATGTGAAATACATCTACTAAATCATTATAAGGAACTATCGTCCTATTGCAAACTGAGATCTACCAAGGTCGACCGATTATGGATTCAACTACATAACCCTAATCACTGGATTTTTGCCTTCAACCAGGAAGAAGTACTATCGGTGGTCTGCGGATCCAAAACTCATACTACAAGACTAAAAGGAGTTGGACTGATGAAACTAGGAGCGGAATGTATCATAAAACAACCAACTATGACGATAAATGCTCACAATTTCTATTCATCAAAGTCTACAGCACCATTCTTACCATCAATTAATATAAGCTTATTCGCTCACAAAATTCAAATCGAACCTCTTGAAGACGATATATATATATATATAAGAAGGAAATCATCATACGAGGAGAAGAAAACTTACCGATACTTAACAAGAAAATTTTATATCAAAAAACCCAAGAAATGTTACCTCACGGAATTTCTCATCATGACCTTCATCAATATTCCATTGGATATATTTCGCTTCTTGCTATTACATTATCTGGAAAAGAAGGATGACAGCGGCTCACTCTCCTCTCCATTCAGAAGTTAACCGAGTTTCATTTAATGATTGCTACCCCCCACCCGAGGTAAGCAGCAAGCTAAATTATTAGAAACTCAGTCTAAACCAAAATAGGTCCCGACTATAAACATGAACATTATAGTGAATCGTACAAATACCTGGCTGGTCAGGTGAGGACTTGAAAAAAGCTCGTCCGTGATTTTGAGCTATGGAAGTACAGATACTGAGGATTTGTTCGGTGACAAAGAACTTCTGTGCGGATCCTGTGGTGCAGGAGCTATCTTACAATTTTGAACATCTCGCACAAACAGCAATAGGAACCACAACCGGTGATTGGTTTGTCTTTTGTAAGACAATTGATTTACTGCCCTCCGCCATATACATACATGTTATGAATAAGAAAGTATGACCTATCTGCATTAATGGATAGTTAATTGTCATTGCCAGAATTTATAAAACGTTGATAACAGAAACTGTGAAAACAACATCGAAAATAATAAACAAAATTAAATCTAATGCTTCTTCTTTCGCCATAGTAAAATTTCTCAGGTGTTAGGAATTCTAAAAACAATTCAATATATTATTGTTCATCTGTTAAATTGTTTTTTATCTGTTATATAATTCTATATATGAACACGACCCTTTGTGTGCGAATGTAAATCCAGAATGTAACCCAGGACAGAGCATAATACAGTCCGCAAGCCTTTGAAATGATTTATTTGAAATAAAACTGGCACTGGCAATGCGGCAGTCAAAGACTGAAGTTGTTTTATTCTTGGTTAAAAATTTTTGTGGTCTGATCTTTACGGATAGTGTTGGCGAACATTATTTTGTTGTTTAAAATACATTTAAATAAATGAAAATAAATTCAGTGCAAGTTATCTAGTGGAGCGACTAATCAAAATTTTAAT
This sequence comes from Sphaerophoria taeniata, assembly GCA_943590905.1. Classification (NCBI taxonomy): domain Eukaryota; kingdom Metazoa; phylum Arthropoda; class Insecta; order Diptera; family Syrphidae; genus Sphaerophoria; species Sphaerophoria taeniata. The sequence continues at coordinate 272,378,590 of OX016540.1, forward strand.
TGCGCGACATGGAGCCGGAGCAAAAAAGTAACACGAACGTGCGTAGGATTTTTTAAATGCTATACATAGATCCAAGCGATTTACCCTGTCGATGTCGGAGTGATTCAGGGCGTCATCGATAGAGGAACTGCAGCAGAGGATGCAGTACTTAAAATCATCATACAGCAAGTTCGTACAAGAACATAAAAAGCTGGTGTCGGAGCACCAGGATATGGAGCGATTAATGGCTGAAGATAGCTTCTTCAGTCAAATTGTAACGGTATAAATCGTTGTTAACCCTTCCATCCTGTAGGTACAGATCCTACATGAAAAATATTGGACGGAACGGTGTCCAGTCAGACTAGGACCAGGCCAGGTATGGTTGCTGCCGTTTGCTTAAGCTCGCCGGATGTGGGATGGAAGGATGGAAGGGTTAACAACGATTTATACCGTTACAAAATTGAAGAGATTTTTAAGTGTGCGATGGCCAGATATAAGGGCCAATGAAGGAGCGGGGAAGAGTACACAACCATGCAATTGCAGCTAATTTGAGGATTTTGGAATCAAATTTAATGTATTCATTTTGTGATTATGAACTGAATACTTAACCCTCTTCAGAATATAATTACTATATTATAGAAATTGGAACGAATCCCTCAAATTTATTAAGAAATCTAAATGTTCATGGTTGTGTAGGTAATTTAGGAATAAGAGATAGTGCTAGATATACTGATTTACAAATTAAATTTAATAGACTTGTAAGGGATGGTAATTTTGAAGCAGAAAGAGAAACAAAAATATTAGAAAATAAGGATCCTCAGTTTTGTTTCGGTGATGCTATTAACTGCAATAAAACTGCCATGTTTTTAATATTCCTTCATTCTACATATGATATTGATTTAGAAAATATGTCAAAAATCATGTATAGAAAAAAGGCATTAAAAGCATATGTAGCTATAATTTTTGATGATCAAAATTTAATTAAAGAAGAAGGGGAAATTCAATCAATTGGTGTTCATTTTAAAAAAAATTATAAAAGATAATAATAAATATATTAAATTTAGTTTCTTAAATGATCCATCATTTTCTTATACACATAAATGGGAAACATATAATGCATTAATTTCAAATAACATAATGTCATACAATGGAACCCATTATTTGATTCAAAAATATAACAGGAGAGTAGAAACATTATTCATAGAGATAGCAAAATGTACATCTAATGTTGATGTAACTTTTACTTGTAGTGTGTTTATGTGCACACGATTTATGCGCGTGTCAAGCGACGAATTCCACTCGTCACTTGATACGCCGCAATGTGCCATCGTGCACATCATCACACCATAATCTTCCCACGATACACAATGAACGATGTGCATTGCTTATCGTGGAAGGAATGCACCTATATCAAGTGACGAGTGATGTCCGTCACCTTGATTTTCTTCCCATCAATAGTTATGCTGACTCCACAAATGTATGAATGTGGAATCATAGCTTTGGTTTTAAGATTAAGATTTTTAAGATTTGTTTGTTTAAGTGAATAAAGATCATTCAAAGAAAAAGGTCGTGTTTTAATTCCCTCGCTGATAAATAAATGAGTGATACAAACTAAGCACTTTACACACTATACTAAGACGTACTTCCAAGCACAGTAGCACCCGATTAAGTGTACAACAATTTTTTTTTCAACTTTTTTTTTCATAAAAAAAAATACAATGAGTTTCAAGATAAATCAACACTTTTCTACAATCGAACTCGCTTAGGTATGCGAAAAAGTGTCCGTCTGTTAGCAAAACACGAAACACGACACTCAGAAAAAGACTCTTCATCTGGTTCAGACTCTTCTAAATACGTATCCAAAGCTGAATATTCTTCTGACGTTAATTCAACAATTATTGGAAAGCTGCCGCAAAGTTCTAAAACATCAACCATGCCAACCAATGAATCCCCATCCATTACGCTATCTGAAGACCAGCTTACACGTTTGATTTTTGATAGCTGCCATAGGTGTAAAAGAAAGTCAAGGCACTTTCAGCCGTTGCACCGTTCGCTTTGATGGCGAAAGAAATACATCCAAATTGGAGGATTTTATAGCCACGATAACAGTTTACAAAAACGCCGAAAATGTTACTGATGCCAATGCCTTAATAGGGTTACCACTTCTGTTGGAAGGATTCGCATCGAATTGGTAGCAAGGCGTAAGAAGTGAAGCAAAATCGTTTGCCGACGCTATCAAATTATTGCGTTCATCGTTCGCCCCACCGAAACCATCATGGAGAATTTACATGGAATTGTTTGAAGACAAAGAGAAAGTAACCGAATCAATCGATAAGTTCATTTGCAAGAAAAGAACTCTACTTTCTCAATTGACAGATGAAATTTCAGAAGAGATTATGATTAATATGATTTATGGTCAAATCTTACTTCATATCAGAGAAAGAGTTCCCAGAAACTCAATTAAAAGTTTTCAAGAACTATTAAGTGAAGCTCGAGAAGCCGAAATCACAAAGAAAGAAGCAAGACCATTTGAAAAGCCTGTTGAGGAATTTAAAAAGAAGAGATGTACGTATTGTAGGAAGCAAGGACATCTAGCAGAACAATGTTTCAAGAAAGCTGCAAACAATACCAACAAAGAAAAGAAACCAAGTTTGAATTGTTACGGTTGCGGAGCTGCTGGATACTGCAGATCAAACTGTCCTAAATGTAGCAACAAACATGCCAACAGCCCTACTATGTTAGACTTCAACTTGATTGAGTCTACAATTATCGGAAGAAATGTGCCCACGATCGATATAAATATCAATGGACTGAAAGGTGAGGCCTACATCGATACTGCAGCCAGGATTAGTGTTGAAGGAGCAACACTTTATCAACAACTATTAAAGACAGAATGTCCGTTCCAAAAAGTGAATGCCGAAGTGACTCTGGCCGATGCCATCACGAAGAAAGAAGTGGTTTATTCAACAATTGTGGACATTATAATTGGAAAAAGGCTAAGGAAAATTCGATTTATTGCCCTGCCTAAGGCAAAAAGTAACCAAACTTTGCTAGGAATCGATTTCCTGGAACAATGTGGGTTAGTTCTCAACATCGCTCAAAGAACCTTTAATTTCATTCATGATCCCACGACTATCTTCTTTCAAACTTGCGAAATGTAAAGTATCGAATAACGAAATCAACCAAACCGCCAGTTATTTTAAACATCCGCAACCCAAACAGAAACTGAACCACCAGCAATTTTTTGCAAATGATGAAAAATTTGAGGAGATATCTGCTTATCTCACTTGGATAGAAAGTCATCAAATACTAGTCCTATACCAACTACTCCAAAACGAAAAAGGCCAAACGACTATTCTCCACACGCTATTCAAGCTATTTTTTCAGGAACTATTCCACAAAAGATGAAGACACCTGAAAGAACGAGTGATCTGTTCGCTGCACCAACACGAGTTGATTCAAGTCAAGACGAATGGTTCACACTCAACTCCATGGACATAAAACTTGATTTTTGTTTCTTAAATAATTATATATTAAAAATGATTACAGATTTAAATAAAAGTTTCCAAAGTGAAATTCCAAAAATTCATTTAATAGTTACTGAAGTTTCCAAAAAATATAATATAATTTTAAAAAAAACCTACATACATACATTACATGAATAAATATTTATTTTGGCAATTACCATACAAATTTTTTAATGTTTTTTTTGACAATATTTCTCTGAAATGTAGTGGCCCACAAATTTTTAAAATGGCCCTCTAAAAGGCCTTCAAATTATTTTTCTTCGCGGCATCGCTGGATGGGAGACAATTTAATGAAGCCAGAGGAGAAAATATAAACCAAATAAAAGAATTGGTTGGATATTTTGATGGCTAAGGAGAGTCATTTGAGCAGTTTGAACATCAGTTAAGAAATGTTCAAACGATGTATAAAGTTTTAGAAAATGATAGACATTTGTTAGAAGATGTCGAGGGTTTTCAATTGACACAAATCTCATACGAGGGTATATGGGAAGTGGCGAACATCAAAACGTGAATTAACAATAATTTATTAACTAGGCGTAAATCGGGGCGATTACATTGTCAGGATGATCGAGTTGTAACAGTAAAAAAGAAAAATAAACAAACTACCGCTAACCCGAAATATGAAATAGGGTACTGGCTGTCATGTCGGTTAGAATAAGTAGAATAAGTAAGAAGCAATAAAAGAAGAGAGTTCAGTTGAATTCGAGCGCTCAAACGAACCAGTCGTGTTTTTCTTATTTGTGAACGAACAGTATCGGCTAAACTTTTGACGAGCCTTGTTCTGGATACAGAAAATCAGAAACCACGTTGAAAAGTAAGTAATTAAACAATATGTTCTCAATTTGTATCGTACGCAAGCATCAGTCAAGAAAACGCCATTATTGATATATTATTCAAGAATTGTCTATGTATAGCGCCTTATAATATTTATGTTACGCATACACATAAGAAAGAATACATGTAACACATACGCATAAGAAAGAATATAATATTCTTGCGCAATTGTATAATTAAGAAGTTAGTATATTCCAATCAGTCCATCGGGACAGACACATCATTTAGAGCAAAAATAAAGTTGGATTTTTTCACCGAGAGGTTTTTCTCAAAAAAAATTTCAGTGTGTTTCATTTTATAAAAAAGGGAACGTATAGGCCAAGTCTATACATTTTGGTCCATATCGAGACCGGATTTGAGCCAGTGACCTATGAACAATCCGCTAAAATTTAAATTTTGTGTCTAATTGTGCGCGAGTGAATATACACGCATATATATGTACGAGTGAAATAGATAAAAAGAACTATCTACGCAGCGCGAGTTCTCAAATCAAATCAAAGTAATCGCAAAAATCGGGCATAATTAAAAATCTCAGTGCAAAGTGAATCGCAAGAAAAATATTCAATTTCAACCCAAAAACGCGAAGCCTATTCCGTTATATCTCACATAAGCGCAAGAAAATATATTCAATTTCAACCCAAAACGCGCAGACTATTCCGTTATATCTCACATTCCATAAGCGCAAGAAAATATATTCAATTCCAACCCAAAACGCGCAGACCAACCCGTTATCCCTCACATTCCATGCATGGTATATAACAAATCTCAAGCCTTTATTCAGAGCAGATTGTATATACAACCAAACAGAGCAAATATTTTCTTGAAATTGTTCCGCGAGCCAAATTAATAGCAGCTGCGCATATTTGTCTGAAAATCCTCAATGCGCATACATATATACTGCGCATGTTCTTTCCTTCGCTGTAGCGAAAAACCACAAGCAAGCGCAAACATGTTTTGTAGATACACAAAAACAAAATACGGGAGGGTAAGAAATTCATGAGTATACGTTTCAATTTCAAGTCTTCATTATAGTTTCAAGCGTCAATCAGAGTGGTAAGGTTCCTTTGTTAGTCAGCAAAATAAAATATAAAGAAATAAAAAAAACATAAGCATGAAGAAATTAAGTGAAGTGAGTCTGAAAAATTGATCGTAAATACGCATTAATATATATAAAAGCAAATCAGAAGTGTAAAAAAAAGGAAGAGCATTTTTATGCCAGTGCAACTAGTCATTTCAAAGCGCAAGAAAATAGAATTAATACGACGCACAGTTGTCCAAAAAGGGAAAAGTCGTGGCAAAAATACAAAATCTGATGTTTTATTTTTATCGTTTTGTTTTTTATTTCTAAGAGAAATATAGACAGAGCTTCAAAAACAGCAAACAAAATAATTTTTTGATCACTAGTTTAATTTATAGGGCTCTTCAAAGTTAGTTAATTTTTTTCTAGAGAAAAAAAAAGAAAAAAAAACAAAATTCCTTATTTTCATTTTTGCGATTATGGCATATTGAATGAAAAATCTTATTTTTTGTTAATAGTTCCTGGTTTAATTACTTATAAGTAAATTTAAATTTGAAATTGAAAAACAAAAAAAATAATTTTTAAGGTTTTAATAAATGAAACAAAAAAACACAATTTTTTTACAATTTATCGAGTTTGAATAGAGCTACAAAAAAATCCATCCAAGTCCATGCATTAAGCCGAATAGGGTATGTGTATCAACCAATTGTTGAGCCAAAAGAAAAATATTTAGCTGCGCATACTTGCGCACTGCCGAGATTTTGTACTTTGAAGAAAAAATAAAGGCTTGAGAAAACGCTTACTTTGGCATACCTTGATCCACGTAAACGCTTAGTTCTCTGTTAATAGTAATGCTAGCAACGATGTTAAGGTTTTAATTTTTAGAAGAAATATTTTCCATTGTAACTGCATTTACAAATTTTTTTATCTTTTTTTTATTGGTCAGATATTATTTTTTGAAGGATGTTTCGTTGTTCTTGTCCGTGCTAATTTTTTACTTTGATGTCAGTTTTTTTCGAAAAATGCGTCGTAAACATAACATTTTCTTAATTTATTTTAATAATGATAATAATAATGAATAAAAAAGTCATTCATAAGGTTGTCGAAAAACCCAAAAGTATCATAAAATGTATGATACTTGTAAAAACCAGCAGAGGATGAAATTTTATTTTTTTTTTTTGCATTAGAATAAAAAAAAATATTATCTCGGATTTTATTACGAATATAAATTGATATATAGTCTAAGATCCCACCGCTCGATTCTGCATGCATCTGATTTTTTGATGAAACCAATTTTAAATGAATTTTTAGAAAGTAAACAATGAATTTTCGTAGGGTTGCCTATAAACAATTGGCCGCTACTATTATTAATAAATTTTTAAAATGTCAATTTTCGGACCCAAAATGCATGTATATGATTTTTTAATAAATCCAACGCCATTTTAAAGATAATGATGTAAATAATAAAAAAAATCATGGTTGCCAGCTCTCAGTCTGCCGCAACTCTAGGGTTGCCACGTTTAAAGAGGTACATTTTCGAGAAAAAATGCACTCATCTGTTTTTTTTAAAATTTTAATGCAAAATTAAAGTTTTTTGTTTACTGATTACGAAAATCCATGGGTGCCAGTTTAAAAATGGCCGCAAATATAGGTTGCCATGACTTTAATAAGTGGAGTACATAAAAAACAAAAAATTACTGATTTAAAAAAAAAAATATTATAAATCACCGGCTACACATATGTTATATATGTTATACCGTTTTGTAAAGCCAAAATGTACTTCTTTCATTTTGTATATAAGTGAAACTGTTTCAAGGAATAGTTTTTGAAAAATTAATGTTTAAACTCAAAATGTTGATAAACTATGTTTTTTTAATTTTAAACTATTTCTTTCAAAATTTGTTGTAATTGAGTACTAATTTTTTTTTTCAAAATTCAATGCTCTTATCAATTTACAATCAAATCCCGAAAACCAGATGCAAAATTGTCTTGTCGTTTTCGAGATATTAAGAAAAAACCACAACCACTTTTTGCCAAAAAATCACTTTTTTCCTTATTTTGACGTGAATTGACCCTCAGGTTAACTTATTTCATACATAATATTAAACTTTCGTTTTTTTGATTGTTTTTAAACCAGAAAAACATAGGTTGCCATGATTTAACGGACAATTCTCGCCACCGACAGGTACGTATTTACTCGCTTAAAAGAGATGAACCGGTGCAGGGAACTAACTTCACTGGGAATTAACTTCACATGGGAATTAACTTCACCTCAAGTGGGAAATATCTTCGATTTCTTCTGGTGAAGTTATTTCCCAACTATGGTGGGAAATTACTTCATCAGACATTTGTGTAAAGTTATTTCCCACCAGTTATTCATAGATTTTAAGAACAACCAGCCGAATGAAAAAAAAATTATGAACATATTAATTCAAAAATGCCATGTTTCTTATAATAAGCAGCCAGAGTAGACAGAGAGATCATAATTTGAGCTTCAACTTTTAATAAATCGAACTTTTTTTGTATATTATTTGGACTAAATAATGGTAAAACCAGGAGCTTTTTATTGGGATTGGGATTGGTCCTCAGCTTTGGTATAGAATCGTGGATCTTGCAACCCGTAGCAAGATCCACGATACGTATAATGGAACCAAAATCCTATGAAGTCTTCTTCGGGAAACACAATGTACAAAGCGAGTCGAAGTTTTTTTTGCCAAGCAGAGAAACAATTTGGGGTGTGAAAATAAAAAAATTCAAAATTTCGACTCGCTGTCTTTTTCGCGCTTTAAACCTTCTTAATGTTTTATTGTTTTCTCTTTGTTATAGCAATGGCAAACAACAAGATTCACGCAAATTGCTCAAAAGCCCTCGAGCGCATAGAGGCATTTTCGAAGCGCGAAGATATTTTGTATGTCCCGAAGGAGCACATAGTTGTTCGGTTAGAGCGTTTGGAAGAGATTTGGGCGCAGAAGAGCTTCTTTCAAGCCCGAAGGAACTCTATTAAGACGTCAAGTGTCGATTATGCAGTATTATCCAGGAGAAACAACGCCAGGAGAGCGAAGGCAGTGACAGAGAACAGGATGCGCGACCTGTCGAGGTGTCAATACAGATGCTAGCGCAACAGGAAATCAAGAATACCTGGGGCGAGTTCGATGGCTCGCTGGTAAAGTGGCAAGGTTTCCACGATCAATTTGTTGCAACCATCCACGACAATGCGCAGATAGCTTCATCCTTTAAATTTCAACATCTGCGCAAATCCTTAACAGGCAAGGCAGCGCAAACGATGGGTGAGTGGCAACTCACCGACGCTAATTATCTGGAAGCCTGGGAACGTATAGGCCAAGTCTATACACAATTTTCAACAACCAATGTAATCTCATCAACTGTAAAATTTTTTTTAGCTGACATGATGTTCCTGAATATTTTCACTCAGGAGACGTTTATGGAACCTATAAAAATTAACGACATTTCATGGTCATAAACTCATTACCAATTCCAAGTATGAGTGAAACGTATCATCTCTAAGGAATTGTGGCTTACTAGTTTGTTGCGGAAAAGCGCAAAAGAACGACCGCAGAACTGGCAACGTCATCTCAATATTTCACCGCAATTCTGCCACTAGACACTGATTGGATAAAAATCGACGACACGCAAGCAAAAATGCAAAAACTGAAAAAAAATCGACTGTGATTCCAGCAAAAATGATTTACGCTAAAGTGTCACAAGTTTGATAAAGTTGATTGCCTCAAGAGATAAGTTATCACAATAAACGTTTATAAACCAACACGTGTTACAATATTATTAAAATAAAACATCCAAGCCATGGTGCTTGGAATATATTACATTTCTGTGCAAAAAAAAAAAAAATTTATCGGTGGATGGTCTTAATTTCATGAAATGAAATTTCGTATTATCTCCGAGGAAAACTTGCGTGTGTGAGAAAATATAAGTGAAGATTGGAACTATAATCTCAAACAGTAATAAATCAAATCTGTGTGCTGATTCAGAAACAAAAGCTTACGGTAGGAGATTTGGAAAAGCCTATATTTCAAGTTCAAAAACTAAAAGATTTATTCAAGCAAGAACGATGGGTCCAATTTGTTCTTGTAGACTTGGATGTACCTCGAAAATAGATGAAGAAAGCCGATCTAAGATATTCACACATTACTATAATTATTGATGTATCGAAAACAACGATGTTTCAATACGTCTTCAATAATTGATATAAAACCGAAATATCAATACATTCGGGGAGAAAATGAATCCACTCTCAATTTCATTTCTAGAAAGCAACAAAGATACAATAGTGCATTATATTTTACAATTGCAAACTCGAGAATGAGAGTTTGTAAAAAAAAATTTCACATCGACTCTGGGAATCAATGATAGACCATTACGTACTGTTCTGGCTAAAAGAGATAAATCAGTCACCAATATTGTCAAAAACTCCTGTGAAAGGTGAAACATCAGAACCACCTAACGGAACCGTAACAAAAAGAGCCTTAAAAGGTGCAACGTTAGAACCACCTTACGTGCTTCGCGGATAATTAAAAACTCTGTGAAAGGAACCTTAATAAATAGTATTAGACGATGCTGCTATTACTGTAAGAAAAACTGAATAGTTTTTTCTTTTTTTATTTGTAAAACTTCTCTTTGTTAAATACACACATTTACATATTTGCAAATTGTCTATAATTTGGAGTTGTCGTCAAGTGTTCGAAGGGTCCGGTTGTGTCTGTGCAGTGCTTTTGTCTAGTTTTATTTTCATGTCCCAAATTGAGCAAATAAAGCTATTCAACAATTTCAAGTCGAAAGCAGGGTTACCCCGCCTCAAAGCCTTGCAACCAGCCTTTCTAACCCCACAACAGAGCAGGATCTCGTTGACATTTGGAAACTTCCGGATTGCGTGAGAGATTTTCAGGTCTTTGACGGCTACATCTCATGGATCCATGATGTGGAAAACATCCATCCGAAGGACTCATCAAAAATTTGATCGTATAATCCGAGACACAAGAAAAAGTCGAAGTGCTTATTGTTATTATTGCTTTTATGCATGTATATAAGTTATCACGAGAATCTAAACGAGACGACGACGTCGACAGTATGTGCTGACACGGCTACTTCTATCAACGAAGTAGTTCCCACAGGTGTCAGCCATAAACGACAATAATGCAATCCAATGCTATCACGAGCCTCTAGAGTGGCACTAGACGACGACAACGTCGAAACTTTGTGCTTGCACAATCCAATCAAATGCAAAAGAATACGAATTTGATATCTTGCACGAGCGGCAAAATACACCAAATTCGGTTGCTTGCTTGGGGTGGTGATAATGATGGAATTATTTTTAAGTTAGTTCTTAAGGAACTTTTACTGAATAAAGATCAATAATAAAATAACAAATTCATCAATATTTGAAACCTATCTATAGAGCTATATTACAGCACATTTGACAGAAAATCAGAGGTCCGGCTGATGCGAGAAGTCAAACAGAGCAGACCTATTGAGCTCACAGAAAGAAATTAAAACGCATAAATTCAGTGGATAAGTTAATGATTTGGTGGGAATAAAGATAGTAACGTAAAATAAAGAAAAAGATAAACTAATTGGTGTAAAGAAAACTTATAGTTATTAAAATCTGGCGGTGCCAGCATCCCAGAGGAGCGCTGAGCCACCTTATCAAAAAACAAAAGAAATTAACAAAGTGAAAAAGAACTCAACTCTTCTGGGTAGTCGGTTTTCGATACCGAAACTTCATTTGGAGGAATATTTGGTCGTAGACGGCATATCATAGTGCTAAGCCGCTACTGACGTCCATAAAAGCCCTGTTGAATGCTGCCCATTTATTTAACCATGAACTCACCCATGAATTGTGCCAAAATGCCAAATGTCAATTATTGTTGTAATTGTAATTATTGTTTAAAATGATTAATCCAGGGAAAATCCAATACTTTTCTACATTATTGAGTCCTCATAAAACTCCAATTACAAAAAATTAAATTTATAAATTAAACTAATAAATTAAACTAAAAGACCAGATAGGTAAAAATAAAAACAAAGATTTTTTTAGAAAAAAGTGGTTTTGATTTTTTCTTAATTTCTCAAACACGAAAAGACATTTTTGCATCCGGTTTTCTGTTTTCGACTAAAAATTAACAAACACATTGAATTTTAAAAACAAAATTAGTACTTAATTACATAAAATTTTGAAAAAAATTAGTTCAAAAATGTTTTTTTTTTTTTTGCTTTTTTTGAAAATTTTGAGTTTGAAAATTTATTTTCTTTAAACTATTCGTTAAAACAATTTAATTTAAAAATAAAGTGAAAGAAGAAGTTTTTGGCTTTTCATAAAGGTATAGCACGGTGTTGTAAACGAAGCCGTTGATTTTTAATATTTTTTTTACATAATAAGTACATTTTTCAGAAAATTGCCCCTCCCGGCTAAACGGTTGGGAAAAGACCCCCCCCCCCCTCCTCCTATACGATTTTTTTCTTGTCTCAACTCAACCTACAACGCTCGTGAATCACCCTGTATACATCTCTACCTTTGAATTCATAATTTACCATTTACATTTACCTAAAATAGCAGAACTTGTTTTGTGTTTTTTTGGATTAAGCGAGCAACCCCTAAATTAACTTACAAATGTTCGCTTGCACAAAGCAGAAATCGAAAACTTAACAGTTCTTCCCTTTTGTGAGTTGTATTCATATCCTAACTGATCATTCTTTTGTGTAGTTTTTAGTTATTACTTATTAGTAAAGCAACCGTGAAGGAGTGAAGCTGTTAAGATCAAGGAAAGAAATACAGTCCATTAAATCAGTTTTAAATTTTTCTTGTTTCATCTGAAAACAGTACCCATGTTCTGTAACTTCTCACATCGAGAAAACAGTGTAAACGGAGCGTAACTAGTTTTTTTTTGTATGAAATTTGACACAATTTGTTTCGATTTCCTATGTTTCTCGACTCCGAAAGTTTTCGACCGAGTTACAGAACATGGACCCAGAATTGAAAATTGAAAAGGAAACGAGAATGCAAAATGCTCACAAATTTTGGAAATGGTAGAAAACCCTGACGAATTGTTGCGTGAGAAGAAAGGCAAAGAAATTTCATGCCACCAATGTCATAGGCCTCTTTTGTAGTAGTCACTACTGTGTGAAATACTGCATGCTATCCTATTGTCGTTGTATAATATCTTTCTGTACACGATTACTCTCACTAATACAATAATATAAACCGATTGTCATTTCGATATATATATATATTTATTTTGTAACAACAGATCGTTATTTCTGTTTATGCTATTTATATACTTTACCCCTACTTCCATTGTACAAACACTATTCTCTTTTCCTTTTATCTTCTCCTTCTTGTTTAAGGCGCCGGTTATAGCTATCAGAAAAATCCATCAGAAAAAATTGAAACAGTGAAAACTTGAAACATTTTTCTGATGAGTGTTTATAGCAACCGAACATTTTATGTCAGAAATTAAATGTCAATTCAGATTCGCACTGTTTTTTATGACATCATATTTTTTCTTAGCAAGCACATCTTTTCAGGGAAACAATTAAAAATACATAATCTGCAGCCTAAGAGTCATACACTCGAGCATTTTTGCTTGTTCAATTGGCTTTCTCATATAGCGTTCACACAAATATTAGAAGTAGAGCAGAATCGAAAAAAACCAGCAACGGTAAAAATCGAGCATCAACTTCTTCTTCTCAGCACAACAAAATTTTCCAACAAAATAAAACATGCACTGGTCGTGGCAACAATAAACATAACCGTTCACAATGCCCCGCCTATGGCAAACAGTGTTCATCATGCACAAAATGGAATCACTTTGCAAGAGTATGTAAGAGAAATAAAAGATCCGTAAATGCAGTAAAAACTTTGTTATGAAATGTCGAAGAAAATAAATCATACAAAAAATAATGGCATGTAAATTGTAAATGCCTTGGTAAATAAAATACTAACACAATTTTTAGTCGACACCGGAGCTCCAATTACGATCATCCCATCTTCAAATTTTAGGAAAATTTGAAAGCGAATAACAGCACAAAAGCATGCGCATATCAACAAGTATATATGTGATAGACCATGTGCACAACAATTCAATTGCAACATTGGAAGCATGAAAAACGGAACTAAAAGATTTATGGCGTAATGTCAAAGAAAATTATGCGTTGTGCTTTCATCACTAGCCTGATGCCGAGGATGAACCCTTCGATATGGATGCTATAGAATCCAAGTATAGAAACAGCAACGAAACTTATGTGAATTGGGATTATTCCTTGAGCTTGAAAATAGACTAAAACCCAAGTCTGTGTGCTAAGAAGTCTCCTGCGTCCACCAGTATCCCACAAAAATACGGGGTTTCCCACTGTATCAAATTATCTCCATGCGATACCGATATTTTTCATGACGATTATATCTCCTGGCCGGCATTTCGTGACATGACCGATGCCATTTATATTCAACACCCAGTCAGATCCCTTTATGTATTTTTATGTTTTAAAAAATAAATATAAAAATACATAATATAGCAAACATGGAGACAAGCAACATCATCTTCAGATCCCTTTGACTAATATTGCTTTGCCGCTTTGCTTGCCACATATGAAAACACACGTATTCTTGTAAATAACCAGGTAAAAAATCATTTTTAATTTGACTACAGTACACGAAGAGAGCGCGAAATCTATTCGAGCGCTCCAAAGTAAAGTTAACGACTCTCTAGCAGCACTTCAAGCTCATCTCGATATAACAAACTGGGACCCAATTTTGGTATTCGTCTATTGCTATAGGATACCCAAAACCACAGTATTTCCTTGGGTACAATCTATAGAAGACCCAACAAAATTACCAATCTGGAAACAGTTAGACAAATTTCTAAATGTACGATTCCAGACTTTAGAATCAATATCAGACTCCACTTCGTCAAAAACCGTTCCCACTTAATTATCAAATGACCAAGAAAAACAATTCTCTTAAGCATAGCAAAGTCAATGCATTTCTTGTGAAGGCTGGAGGGAATTTTTGTAACGATTCAAGACAATATGACGTTGCAGTGAAAAGTTTTGAGGATAACGGGGAATAAATCCCCAACAAATACTAAAAATAAAAGGGTAAGCGATCTCTGGCATTTGTGTTTTTTCGTTTTTTTTTTTTTTGCATTTGTTGTTCGAAGTTGAGAATTGTATTGAAATTTGAAATGGATAGGGACGCTATTTTTGCTTTGGCTGTGGACAGACTACGAACAAAACTTACGGAATTAGGACTCGAAACGACAGGAGTGGAAAGTGTGCTAAGGGAGAGGCTCCTCCTACATTTTGAAAAGTGTGACAATGACGGAGATGATAATTCTAGTTTCGAAACTGTCTCAAATCAAGAGGATGTGGGTAGAGGGGGAATATTTACTCTTCGAGAAATAAAAGATTCTCTTTCGTCGTTTGACGGTACAGGTCCGCCAGATGTTAATTCATGGATAGAGGAATTTGAGGAAAACGCGGCTGCCGTCAAATGGAGTGAATTACAGAAGTTCATTTACTCAAAACAACTGCTCAAAGGTGCCGCTAAGCTATTTGTACGCAGCCAAATGGGATTTGTTTAATTACTGTAAGCTTGAAGGAAGCATTGCTCGAGGAATTTGGAGTGACTGTATCTACAGCTAAAGTACACCATCAGCTAAGATGTAGAGGGTAGAGGAAAGAGGGGCAGCGAATCATTTCGAGAATATTTGTATAGCCTGATGGAAATAGGAAAAACTATCGAATTAGACGAGTTTAGTTTAATCGAATATTTAAGAGGCATTCCTGATCCAATCGTGCGTTTCTTTTGATTTCATTCTGAAGGAGATCCTAAATTTATTTTTGAAATAAATTGTTTATTTTCTTTTTTTACGAAAAAAAAATCTGCTTTACGTAAACGTACCTTAAGACGAGAAAGTTCTCGTCTCCCGAAGTAAGGGGGGAATGTAACGAAGCGTTACAAATTTCTGTCTTCAACTCGCCGGAAAATTATAGGTCGAACTAGCCAACCGTTTAAAAGATTAAATTTGAATTTTCAAATTCAATTTACCACCCGATGTAGGTCCTAACTATATGTACATTGTACATACATACCATGCATTCATTTCCTTATTCAAGGACATATCCCATCCTGACCGACCATCGAAGAATGCAAATGCATGCAATAAGTTTATTTGTTTCCTTACAATTTACGTTCGGTTTTTGCACAAAAACTCATAAGGGAGAGTAAAATTGCAAAATTAAATTGTGGTGTGTACATCTCCTTACCTGTTTTTCTTCTTTGCTGGACTGAACCCGTCCGATTATTCTGTGGCTCCCCTTCTTCTAAGCGCACCACACACAAGAGCCGTCAATCGGGGACCGCTCAACCGTTTATTCTCTATTTCCATCTAAAAACCACCATTTTCAATAATGTGTAAGTAACGAGCTCAGTCGACACGGGCTCAGACGTCATCATTGTTAAAAACTCTATCTACAAAATGCTAAGCAATGTTAAACTGCGAAAATGTTTTTCTGTGTTATGTGGCCTCGGTAATAAGCAAACATTACCAGTGGGTGTTTTTTTCGCTAATGTAAACGTTGATGGCATGGACGCGGAACAAAAGAATAATATATCGTAAGCCTTGTATGAAATAATCTGTTATTTTAAATCGTTAGAACGCTTTAGTAAATTTTCATAAAACATTGGGAAGGTTGGCTTTTATTCGAAGTTTGGAACTTTTTGACCCGATTGATCCTGGACGCCCACGAGCTTACCTCAGCGTAAATAAAAAAGCATCACAACGTACTTAGCTCCTAAGAACTAAGAAGATCTATGTGGGATAGAGAAAACGAGAAAAGACAAGACACACGAAGACGAACGAACGAATACATAGACAAAGAGAGAGAGAGAGAGAGATACAGAAAGAGCGTACATAGACAGAAAGAATCGAGCGTCCAAGCAGTTTCATTTTTAATAAAAACGACACAGTTCGTGTGTGACATTCGAGCCGATAAGATCAGTTAAAATGTAAAGTAGAGTTTGCCTTCATGCAACGAGCTTAAATATAAACAATTATCTTTAGAATAAAAGTGCCTTCAAGCAACTGTACTGTTTACCTTAAGTATATAACTGAAAAAATAAAATTGAACAACAAAATTGATGTGTTTCATTTAATGCGAGACAATTAACCCACATCTATATACTACAAAACGAAATAAACCGTACAAAACTTTAAACTTTACAATATTATATTATATAAACACACGAAGGCTATTGGCTATTGCTTTTGTGGAATGAGACCGAAGGAGCCTTAACAGAAATTAAATTTTCCTCAATTATTACTAATTTCATCGACATAAAAGTTTTGCAAACATCATTTTCTGGAGCGATGGATGCGTAGGACAACATAAAAATGTTTGTTTATCTATTGACTTAATTGATGATCAATCAACAATTACGTAACTATTCTTCAAAATAATCTGTATTACACAAATGATAGCAGATTCGTTGAACTCGACTATTGAAAGAAGAATTCAGGTTTAAGACGTTAATCTCCCAGCGACCCAGCAGACTACATAGCTCATTGTGAATTGGCACGTCTTAATCCTTTTCCATATAAAGTTCGATATCTCTACCATAACCATTTTTAAAGGTTTTTCCCAAATTAAATACACTACATCAAAAAGGCCAGTGGCCTATTGCCTTACAATTTTGTGAACTTCAAACGTTTTTACCACAAATTTGTAAAAAAATCAGGCTTTGTGTTTTGTTCCAATCAACCAAAAATGAAACGAAAATCTGTCTTCTAAGAAAGAACGTATGCCAGCGCTACACCAATTAGGGCAGATTAACTTACAAAAGTCAAGCCAAACAGGAAGAGGGGAGAGAATAAGCGCAAAACGTTACTACGTGCTCATCTCATGTGAGAGACTTCAAAGGGTATAAAACCGAAACAATTTCTTCATCGACAAATGATATTATTCAACCGCCGACCAGCACACAGTACGGACCATCATCGGAAGAACAAAGGCCGACTATGCAAAAAATAGGAAAGATTATGCCACCGACTAGCTTCTCTAGAACGCTCGCAGCCCAACATCGACCCTTGTCGGGGAATTCCGAACAGGCCAGACCCCTTCTCGCTCGCGAAAAAGGCCAAGGAGAAACACGACAAGGTAGCAGCTCAACCCATCGAACCAAAATCACCGGTTAGCAATGAGATGGCTAAAGCAAGACCCCAGCGGGACAAAACGATGGAAAAATGACACGCGAAGCAAAAAAACCTGTTATGCCCGCACATATGCTCAAGCGCCGTGTATAAGCCATACACAGCAATGCCTCATATTGGTTCTCTCCAGATGGAGACAGCAGTAAACGCCTAGCTCTCAAGTAGAGCACACGTCGAGTGCCCGTCGTGTGTTAAGCCCGTGTGCCCTATGCCTATATATATAATCGCCTGTGTATATATTTTGCATGCCTTACGCCTATATATCGCCGGTATATATAAATATATATGTGTGCCATATGCCCTTATGCCCTACGCCCATATACAGGGTGATTCACGAGCGTTGTGCCAAAAAGCTGGAGCGTGTAGGTTGAGTTGATACAAGAAAAAAATCGTATGGGAGGGGGGGGGGGGGTCTATTCCCCCCCGTTTAGCCGGGAGGGGCAATTTTCTGAAAAATTGACTTATTTTGTTTAAAAAAATATTAAAAATTAACGGCTACGTTTACAACACCGTGCTATACCTTTCTGAAAAGCCAAAAACTTCTTCTTTCATTTTGTTTTTAAATCAAATTGTTTTAACGAACAGTTTAAAAAAAAATAAATTTTCAAACTCAAAATTTTCAAAAAAAAAAGCAAAAAAAAACATTTTTGAACTAATTTTTTTCAAAATTTTATGTAATTAAGTACTAATTTTGTTTTCAAAATTCAATGTGTTTGTTAATTTTTAGTCGAAAACAGAAAACCGGATGCAAAAATGTCTTTTCGTTTTTGAGAAATTAAGAAAAAACCAAAACCACTTTTTTCTAAAAAAATCTTTGTTTTTATTTTTAACTATCTGGACTTTTAGTTTAATTTATTAGTTTAATTTATAAATTAAATTTTTTGTGATTGGAGTTTTATGAGGACTCAATAAAGTAGAAAAGTATTGGATTTTCCCTGGATTAATCATTTTTTTTTCATTGATAACGTCTGCCATTGACCTTTCACTTCTAGCTCTCAGTGCTCTCGTCGGCGGATTCTTGAAAACATGCTACGACTTGGGCGCCATCTATTGGGATATCTTTCAGCGTAGAGTCTTTCAGCTTCCCGATCTCGACAATAAGTTAAACCGTAGCAGAAGTTCCTGTCCGCTAACTCTTCTCGAGCGTATGAGTTTGTTATTGTTATGTGTTGATGAGTTAATATTTTAATTGTAAATGGTTGTTTAGTAAATATGCGATGCCTTTTATTTACCTTTAGATTGTTAATTGTTTTTTCATTCAAGAAAAAATGCGGTTTAATTATCTTAAGCCCCTAGCAGGTAGAACTCTTCGCCGGCGAGTGGCCGCAGCCCCAGGTATAGTAAGAAAAAATTACAGGTCAGTTTTCAGACGTTATCAATGAACAAAATGGTTAATCCAGGGATAATGTAATACTTTTCTACTTTATTGAGTCCTCATAAAACTCCAATCACAAAATATTAAATTTATAAATTAAACTAATAAATTAAACTAAAAGTCCAGATAGGTAAAAATAAAAACAAAGATTTTTTTTAGAACAAAGTGGTTTCGGTTTTTTCTTAATTTCTCAAAAACGAAAAGACATTTTTGCATCCGGTTTTCTGTTTTCGACTAAAAATTAACAAACACATTGAATTTTGAAAACAAAATTAGTACTTAATTACATAAAATTTTGAAAAAAATTAGTTCAAAAATGTTTTTTTTTGCTTTTTTTTTGAAAATTTTGAGTTTGAAAATTTATTTTTTTTAAACTGTTCGTTAAAACAATTTGATTTAAAAACAAAATGAAAGAAAAAGTTTTTGGCTTTTCAGAAAGGTATAGCACGGTGTTGTAAACGTAGCCGTTAATTTTTAATATTTTTTTAAACAAAATAAGTCAATTTTTCAGAAAATTGCCCCTCCCGGCTAAACGGGGGGAATAGACCCCCCCCTCCCATACGATTTTTTTCTTGTCTCAACTCAACCTACACGCTCTAGCTTTTTGGCACAACGCTCGTGAATCACCCTGTATATATATGTAGGCCGACACATATATATTTAGCCTGTATGCCATAAAGCCCGTATATATACAATCGCCTGTATGCATACATATGCCCTAAAGGCAATAGTGTTACACTGGTTACGCCAAAAGCCAGAGATCCTTAAAAGATTCGTTGGGAATGTAATAGCCTCTATCAAAGAGAACACGCCCGAAAGAATATGGGCACATGTGGCCTCACAAGACAATCCCGCTGACCTCATAAGCCGAGGATTGAAAGCCAATGAAATCGTTTCTACAAAGTTTTGGAAACAAGGCCCGACCTGGTTGTCAAAAGCCAAACACGACTGGCCAGTTTCAAAACTTATAGTAAACAAAGATGCCCAAGCCGAAACATTGAAAGAAACTAAGTCACAGCAAGTGCTAACCATGATCATATGCGAGCCATTTTTTTCCAGCGAATTAAATCTTTTGGAAAAATTTTCCCAACTGGGGTATAACAGCCATTATACTAAGAATCATTAAGAACGCCCGAATAAAAGACCCAAAAGAACGGGTAACAGATCAAATAATAAGAGCCGATGAACTCATGAATGCCGTTGAGTTCTGGGCCAAATATGCTCAAGCAGCAACATACAAAAAAGAAATAGAATATCTCAAAGCCGGAGATTCTGAAATGCCGACAAAAAGCAAGATACTATCGCTCAATCCAATCCTAGACAAGAACGATGTATTGCGAGTTGGTGGTCGTTTGAGATATGCCATATGCCCCTCTCGACACCTTGCAAAAACATCCGATCATAATTCCGCCTAAATCAAGATTATCTTATTTGATAATATCTCAAGCCCTAGGCCTACATATATATATGTGGGAGAGAGAGAATACGACAACCACAAAACACACGAAGACGAACGAATTAATACACACATAGAGAATGAATCGAGCGTCCAAGTATTTTCTTTTTCAAATAAACGACACACAGTTCGTGTGTGACAGCCAAGCCGATAGGTTCAGAAAAGTTTGCCTTCATGCAACCAGTCAAATTATAAAGTAAAGTTTGCCGTTAAGCAATTATTAAATTATAAAGTAAAGTTTGCCTTTGAACAATTATTAAAACTATAATGTGAAGTTTGCCTTTAAGCAAATAGCAGAATAAAAGTGCCTCTCAGCAATTTTACTGTGTATTACTGAAAAATAAAATCAAACGATAAATCGAGGCGTATTGCGTTTTATTTAAGAGACAATTGACCCACATATATTTAGCCAGTATGCCGTTAAGCCCGTATATATACGATCGCCTGTATATATACATAGGGTGGTCCTTAGGATAAAATTATTGAAGACACCCGCTCAATCGTCTCCAAATAAATAAAAAAAAATCCTCTAATTTTTTCAGATTTTTATCTATACCCCTTACTGGCCCTGTAGCGAAGTGAAATTCTAATAGTAGGGACTTTTCCTGATTTTTTTACAAGGAAATTATAACACTTGTGAAATTTTTTGGTATGCAACATTATTAAGATATTGCATACAAACGTGTAGACGAAATTTCTTAAAAATTGGTTGAGCAGTTTTTGAGAAATCTAGAAAAGAGTGTTATAAACCCAAAAGGTACTACAAAAATGGATTTCTTTTCCGATTTTTTGTTATTCAAGAATAAATTTTAAATAAAATCTTGGAATGCAATATTACTAAGGATAATGTTAACTATAATCGTGCAAAATTTTAACAAAATCGGTAAAGCCATTTTTGAGAAATCTAGAAAAGAGTTTTATAAACCCAAAAGGTACTACAAAAATGGACTTCTTTTCCGATTTTTTTGTTATTCAAGAATAAATTTTAAATAAAATCTTCGAATGCAATTTCACTAAGGGTGATGTTAAGTATAATTGTGCAAAATTTTAATAAAATCGGTAAAGCCAAAATGGAGATATACGGGAATAATAAAAAAATCAGCCGCAAAGTCCCTTTAGAATTTCACTTCGCTACAGGGCCAGTAAGGGGTGTAGATAAAAATCTTAAAAAATTAGAGGATTTTTTTTTATTTATTTGGAGACGATTGAGCAGATGTCTTCATTAATTTTCGAAAAAAAAGCAAATAAGAACCACCCTAATATACATACATACATGCCCTGCGACTGATTGTTGAATGCTGCCCGTCAATTTGTATTAGAACGAGTTCATCAATAACCCATAATAAACTATTAAATGTCATTCTGACAAATAAAGCCATTATTTATATTTACATTATATAATTTTTAAAGAAGGTTATTTTAAAGTCAAAACTATGTAAACAGATTCCAAGGTTATATGAATGTTATATAGCTGAGAAGAAAGTACAGGAGTATAACAAACAAAAGAAAGATCAGATGAGAGTGAGTAAGAAATATCAAGTAGGAGGAGACTATGTATAACTGATAACTTTTGTTAGCCAACCAAATGTCTGTAAGAAAATAACACCCAAGTTAAAAGGGCCCTACGAAGTAAGACAAGTATTACCTTATGACAGATACGTGATAGGGGATGTTGAAGGGTTCCGTCAAGGCCGTCATTTTCTGCAACATCAAGCGCAAGGTCAATTTTGAGGAAGCAAAAATATGTTTGGACATTAAACACACTATAAAGCTAGTATATCAGACAAAAGTTGAGTGTTTAAATAAATTACAGTTTTTTCTGACTGATTCAGGGAAGGATGTTAAATATTCAAAATCGCTCCAGGGTTTTTTGGCCACTCCGGGCTTTATTGATTTACAAATCAATAACAAGTTACGTCATTGATTGAGTGATGCGATTCTTCTCTTGGAAAATATACAAAGGCACATACTACATCACAAAAAACAGGGTAAAAAAATGTTAGTACACGGAATAGTCGCCTTTTACGGAGGCAAAGTAAATAAAAACGAGAATCATGCTGTCGTTAGTGGGCATTACACGGCTATAGTGTACAGAAGAGCAAATCACTCATGGATGGAATTCGATGACCACAAAGCAAAATCGACATTCGCCAATGAGAAAAAATAATTGCACCTAGACTATTGTACATAAGTACATAAACGAATCCAAATAAAATATGTGTTTCAGTTTTACAAGAAGTAAACAACTGTTTATATTGTACTTTTTTATTCTACTAGCTGACCCGGTAAAAGTTGATTTTCTCTTTGAAAATACCTTTCCAGATATTGAAATAAACGTTTTATGGGAAAGTTCACTCGGGCGTATACTTATTATTTTTCAGAAGTGTTGTGGAACACACTTATCACAATAATGTAATCGAAGAAACCTTAGACATATTGTTAATAATGAACACAGCGAATAAAGACCATTGTCGTTTTAGCTTGTCACACGAGAACACGTAGTTTTTATTTTTAGACTAACATAAGAAAACATGGTGGCAGCGGAAAACTTAAAATATAATTAAAGAAAATAAGAAGAAGTATTATAAAATATCAAAAAAAAAGATACGGTACGTTTTATTTTTCATTTTCTATTTTGATAATCGTGCAGATAAAAGCAAGCAACCAAAATGGCGCTTCCAACTCCATCACCAATTTCTTGGGGCAATGAGGGAAAATAGAGGAATTTCGGAAGTTTCAAGCAGCATTCGACTTGTAATGCGGGTAGGTTACTCGAAAAATTTGAAAGAGGAACAACTTTAAATCAGAATATCTTAAGATACGACGACGAGGTTATCGACCGATCTCATTGGAATTCTTGGCAAACGAGTTTGTCAGAGACAGAATTGTTGTAGGTATTCCGATAAACGTTTGCGGCGTAAAATGCTTGATACAAAAGATCTAACCTTGACTAAAGCAATTAATCTTAATATGTTGAATTCGAAAATCGACAAAGAAGTGCTTTTAAAAGCATTGGAAGAGATAAAAAAAAGCAACTCCTAATACACTGAAAATCTTAAGGACTCAACCAATTTGCAATCTGAAAATGGTTCAAAGAAAATAAAAAAACATCAAGGACCCCAATCCACTATCAAGCATGATGTCAACAATCTCAACAAAATTCCCAATTTCAGTAGATGTTGTGAAAGCACGGGAATGTGGAATGCCGAAAGAATTTCTTTCAGATCCAGACACTCATCACTTTGGAAGAACAAGAAGCTATTGATTGGTACATAAACCAATCCAAGATGCCAACTGAGGATGTTACCAAAGCAATAGATGTTTTGTACCACAACAAAAGGAAAGATGCTGAAAACTAATATTCATTTGACTGGAAGAAAGCAATCATCAAACCTGGAACAACCTACATCACTAGAAGCATAATAAACACTCAAGAGCCATTGGTGTCAATACCTCAACACCAGAGAACGGAAGGCATTCTTTATTATTTGATGCCTGATTTTGTTCTTGTTGGAAAACCTTATGAGAATCTACTTGCTATTACTTACTTATTATGTATACCTATGTAGCACTCTATTATATTTCGTTTTAATAAATTGTTATTCTGTTTTCATAGCTTATAGAATCAAGTTTGTTTTTTTTCCTTCAAAAGAAAATTAAATACTTTTTATTTTCCAATTGTTCTTAACTCTAACCAATTGAGCCCTGCCATTGTTGCAAAGTTAGCAAATATTAGAGATTTGAAACTAGTCTCGAAAATGACAATAAAATCCCAATTAAGAATATTAATAAATTCACTCAATCCCAAACCAAGGTGCATTCCTTGTTTGTTGCACACGAAATTCCAACTGGATATGGGAGCTTCAATTAATGTTATGGGAATATCGCATCTACAAAAAATCGCCGGCAAGGAAAACCCAAAGCTCAAACCAACAAATGTGAGACTCAAATCCTTTGGTGGAACAATAATTAAACCAATCGGTGCAGCAGGCCTCAAATGCGAACACGAAGGCAAAATTAAGAATATATTATTTCAAATAGTCTCCTTTAAGCAGCAGCCTTTACTATCAGCAAACACATGCAATATTTTGAACCTCATCACAATCCAAAAGATAGAACAAGTTCAGACAACAGAACGTGCAAAACAAAAATTCGAACGCGAAATTCTAAAAAAATACTAAGACGTATTTGAAGGCGATGGTGAAATGCCAGGAGAAATCATACTCTCTATAGATCCAAATATAAAACCTGTGAAACAAAAGCCAAGAAGAATTCCAGTGTTATTCAAAGAAGATTTAAAAAAAAAGTTGCAAGATTTTGAAGAAGAGACATCATAGAAGAAGTAAACGAACCGTCAGATTGGATCTCATACATAATTCTTGTAAAAAGAAAATCCAAGCCTTAATCCATACCATCTCAATCAAATGCGTGAACACAACCAATCCACAACAAGAAGAGAGAAGAAGAGACGTAACCGCGCTTTTTTCCGAAAAATATTTGAGCAACAAAATCAATTCTTGCGGCACAAATTAGCAACAAATGACACAGCAACAAAATACTGAATACTTTTCGGTGCCGGCTTATAAAATGGTTCTGTTAGCGCAATTGACGTCAGATCAGTGGCCTTGCAATTTATTATTAATTGCGCAAATAATTCTCCAGGCCAGTTAACTCCGTCAAATGTATTAGATTAATTTGTAGAGTTATTTGGTCCGAACTCCAAAAACTGTAAAATTATGGATCAAATGTTGCAAGTCGTGTGTGGAAAAATGGCAGAATGCATTGAAGTACGAAGAAAGCGCATATTATCAGAAATAAAGAATAAGAACTTGCAGTTTGCATTGCGAACAGTTCCTCCAAGTCCAAGGACCCAGAGGATCCACACCAGAAGTTGTCATAAAGGTTGTCCGGTAATCCGCTTCCCTCCACAATTGTTGCTTGGTCAAGTTCGCTATCTTGGAGTTATTGCAGATATCCAATTACAGCAATGTGAGATTAACCCAGTATAACAAATAAGTCGGAAGACCCGTTGCAGTTTGTGATTCGATTCTTTAACAGGAGAGTGTACTTGTATAAAAAAGGCGATTACTACAAACTACCCAGGTCCCAAAAAAAAAAACATTAACAGAAAATGCAAATAGACCAAACGCCTAGCTGAAGTAATCAAGCAGAAGAAATTGCTTCGTTCCATCTTCAATTGACGCAAGGAGTGTCACTATAGGTGGAATCAAGTCATTATAACCTTCCGCTACCTTCGACTCGAATGAACAACAGCTACACCTCGTATGATGTACTGGTATTACAGCTTAAACCACTTGATATTTAGACATGGTGGCGGCTAGCTCTATATTTTGTAACCTTCTTATAAATAAGTAATATTGTTAAGTTTATAAAATAGAATTATAGGAAAGCAACAGAGTTGCCAAAATGTGTAGGTATCAGAGATTAAAATGATTCAAGTATTGTTTGTAAGTTTCGGGTATTTACTCAAAAAAAACGAGTTTGAACAAACTGAGTCAACGCACAAGCAAGTAATTTCGAGTCTTTTTATTTATGAGTAAAATTATTTACAAATCATCCCTCATTTCAAACGAGTTCAAACAAGTTTTTTGGTTGAAAGTCAGTTCGCTTGCAATCACCACTCAATTATTCATGGCGCTTGTAAGTAAATCGAAAAATAATGTTTGGTTTGTTTGAGATTTGTGTGCTGTGTGGAAATGTAGGTAATCTATGGCAAGGAGGTTTATTTTTATCGTTGATTTGTTTCATTCTCAAATTTTTGTATCACTGTGTCGAATAAAATAGATAGATACGAATAGAAATAAGTAAATCCACATATTTTGATTATTTTGGTTTTTTGTGATCGAAACACCATTGTAAAATATAAACAGGACCTTGTGTATGGGTTTCAATATACATTAGGATTTCATGAGCAAATGAATCAGCGTTGTCAGTTGAATTTTCTCCAGCAAAAAAAGTAATGATTATGGATTCGTAATATCTTCAAACAAGTTTACTGATCGAAAGTAAAATCGCTTACAATCACCACTCCATTATTCATGGCGCTTGTAATTAAATCGAAAAATAATGCTTGGTTTCTTTGAGATTTGTATGCTGAGTGGAATCAATGTAAAAAATTTCGAACAAAATAGAAATAAGGAAATCTACATATTTTGATTAAAAAGAAATGTTTGTAACATATACAATATTCAAAGTTTTATTTAAATAAAAAACAAAATTAAGAATTCCGAAACAAAAAATAATAAAAATTAAATTTAAAAAAAAAATATAAAGAATACATTAAAAAAAAGATCAAATAATAAATAAACAATTAAAAATTCTAACATAATTATTATTGGAAAAATTAAATGTTGGAGATTTTTAAATTGGAGTTTGTAACCATTAAATCATTCACTGTTTCCGGGTTAAGCCTCGTTCGCTTTTCGGTGATTATATTCCTGGATTGAGAAAACGCTCGTTCAGATGGTGCAGATGTTGCTGGTATACAATTTATGATCTTATGTGCTTCATATAATCTCTTAAACGTATTTTTGTGTTCAAACCACCATTGTAGAATGTCGACAGGACCTCGTGTATGGGTTTCAATATACATTTGGATTTCATGAGCAATTGAATCCGCGTTGTCAGTTGAATTTTCTCCAGCAAAATCGGCGTACATATCACATTCCCTTGAAGAAGTTGACGGTTGCATATCCAAAGAGTTCGTATTTGGTTCAATGGCTGGAACTAGGGACAAATTTTTCCTTACCTACGTTCTACATCGTAATGATTTCATTTTCTTAGTATTTAAAAATGTACTCATTGAAACAAAAAAACCCTTTTTTTTGTAAAAAAAAAAAGATGCGTAAAAACCAAAAATTATTACTGAAACTAATTCATTCATAGCTTAACCTCAAAATGTTCATTCATACCTCTTTTTTTGTTTTATTACTCTAATTACAAAAAGCCAACATCCCACCCTAGAAAAAGATTACATACATATTATCCAGAAAGTAGTAGGTAGCTTGGTTATAGGAAGAAGGTCAGATATGTTATAAAAAGATTAACAATATTTAAAATATCTTAACAAAACTGCATTCTATACCAACCGGAAGCAGGTATTCCCACGAATAATCTTCGTCAAGCACCATTTTCTATTTAGGTACCTATACAAACATACCTAACCTATTTTAATGTATGCATTCATTAATAAACCTTTTCTTTAATTAATGTGAAAAATAATCTTTCCAGTGCGGATTATTATATTTACGACTGCAAATCCAGCCACCTAACTCATTTATAAATATTTCTATTCGTTAAATTACAACCCATACAAAGCCTGCATCTTTCTTTTTTTTTTTCGTAGAGAAAAAAAAATTGAAACATCCAATCAATTTTACCCGAAAACTCAAACATGTTTGAGTAAGTACAAGCAAGCGAATTGCTTGTGAATCAATTTGACTTGAAATGATCGAAAACGAAAAATATTTACGAGTTTCCTCTGCTTGCTTGGTTTGACTTACAAGCCTTTTTATTTATGAGTCAAATTATTCATAAATAAGGGTTGCAATCGAACGAGTATGAACAAGCACACATGAAAAATTTGGATGTGTTCGAACTGTTCAAACATACTCATTTTAATCTCTGGTAGGTATACAACATTTTGTCAGTAGTAGAATTGTATATGTTTAGTGTAATTAATAATTAATAAGTAATAGCATTTTCAGAAACTATGGACGCACAATGGCTAATTGGACCGTGGGAGGACTACCTCAATATTTTGGAGGAAGTTAGATATTCCCCACCTCAACTACCGTCACCGACACCATTACAAAGGTTAATTGAGAAAACTTTAGAAAGGGAGAAAAACGATCCAAGCGGTATCGTTGGAAACTCAATCCCAGCGACCATTAATGGTTCAATGGTTGATTCCTTAAATATGTTGAGGCCGCCGACAACAGTAGAAGAAATTAAAAATGAGAAAAGGAACTTCAACGCATCCAACACAGCAAACGAAAGCAATTTACTATCAATTTGCAAGACAGATAACAGGTCCGGGTAAATGTCAACAGAGCGGGAAAGGTCATTTTCCAAAACCACCACCGCAAAGGACACGAGAAAATAAACAAAAGAATTGTTGAACGCGTTCGTCCAAAGGGGGGAGGTTGTTGAATCAACAAAATTAAAATATTAATGAAAAACTTTATGCCATTTCATGTGGTGAGTTCAATAAAAATTTTAAATCTACCCAAAGGGGTATAAAAGGCCGACAAATTTTACAATTGTCCTCTTTGACTTTTCAATACGCCTCCAGACAACATAAGCCGAAGTTTTCGCCAAGCAACATATTTTTTGCAGTGCGGGTGCATAACTTCACGGGTCATAACTTCACATGGGTTATAATTTCACCTCTAGTGAGTTATAATTTCACTTTCTTCGGGTGAAGTTGTGTCTCACCTAAGGTGGGAATTAGCTTCACTTTCTTGTGGGCCAGAATTTCACTTCTGTGTGAAGTTATGTCCCACTCAAATTGGGATATAATTTCACTTTTTACTGCAGTTGCAAGAAATTATCATTTTGTACTTTTTACTTATACATAATTTGTCTACCAAAAACTGCATTACTCTGGCGCGATTTTTTATTATTTTCAGAGTCTTAAAAACTGAATTTCCGAACTACAACTACAAAAAAGTCTGATTAATAACCATTTTTATTTAGTGCTTTAATTCATTTTTCAAAGCTGTTGGTTGGAAAAGCAACCACCACACATCTTGTAATGCATACTAGTGTCTGGCAAGCAGGTGCTGCAGTGCAATGATTCATTTCGAGCATGATGACGATCTGTAACATTCAAATACGATTTGATTTGATTGGGAGTTTGCGGGTGCTGATTCAACTAGATTGAAGGGAAGAGCCCTACGATGGTTCCACTCGAAAACAGATATGATGTCGGTACCAATTGATGTGTTACTCAGAGAGATGGGTACAATCTTTAAGGACAGAGCCAGCCGGCTGATGCTCAAGCAGAAGTTCGAAGGACGGAAATGGTCGAGTGCTGAAACTGTTCAGGAATACTTTCACGAGAAGGTTATACTTGCTAATAAAGTAAGTATCCATGAAGACGAGCTCATGGAGTATCTCATTGAGGGGATACCAGACCAGACCATCCGATCTCAGGCAAAAATGCATTGCTCAAGGAAACAACAACAGGACCGACAACAAGCAACATTCAACCATAGACCGTATATAAAGAGCTCGTCCCAGATTACAACGGTGGTGCCAACATTGATGTTTGGTTGACACAATTGAAAAATGTGAAACAAATGTACGATGTAAGTGAAGATACGCTATGCACACTTTTCGTATCGAAGTTGAAAGGGAAAGCGGAGGAGTGATTACACGCACAGCCAAATTTCTTGTGTGAGAGTGTTGAGACCCTTTCCGAGGCATTAAAAGAAATTTTCGGAATGAAGGAAAACAGATTGTTAATACGAAAGAGGTTTGAGGGAAGGAAATGGAAGTTGTCGGAGACTTTTGGAGAATATTACAGCAATAAGTTGAGACTGGCTGCGGGTTTGGAAATGGAAGAGGAAGAGCTTTTAGAGTATATAATCGAAGGTTTCACCGATGAGGATATGAGACTGTATGCCTCCGTCAACGCTTTTAGTACCAGAGCGGCCTTGTACAAAGCCTACAATAAAGTGCTACAACGACCAAAACAGAACGAGACGGGATCGGCAACATGACAATGAGGTGCTATAATTGCAATTCGGTTGGACATATGGCGAGTGAGTGCAAGAAACCGAAACGGGAATACGGAGCGTGTTATGCTTGTGGGAAGATGGGACATATAGTTGCAGCCTGTCCAGAACGGAAATCACTTGTCCATCAGCTCACAGACAAGACATAAGATGATGACTATGTAAGAAGATTGTATTTTATTTTTTCAAAAAAATAATGAAAATTTTTCTGTAGATTGCCGCATAGATTCCGGTAGTCCTGTAAGCCTCATAAGAAAATCAATAATACCACAACACATCCAACTGATTGAACATAATTATATAAAAAAAAAAAAAAAATTATTTTGGAATCAATAAAAGTAAACTAAAAATTCATGGAATGTTGTCTGGTTGTGGTTACTTATTAAAATATCGAAATGATTGTAGATTTGTTGGTGGTAGATGACGGCACGACCGGATATGAGGTGATCTTGGGACGAGATTTTTTAAACAATGGAAAGTTCAAGTTTTTTCTCAATTAGAGAATTGTAAAAATGAAAGTAAAATATTTGACAACAGATCGAATTTGGAAAAGAATTAATGACTATAGATATCGAAGAAATTGATAGCAAAAATTTAAATTTAGAAATTGATGAACTAAATGATTGTCGGTATAGAAAACAGTTAAACGAATTGTATTTAAACAGTTACGTGTTGTAATGTATCATTCCATTACCTACTACAGCTTCCCTACTAAAATACTTCTAGTACGATTTTGCACCAATAAGTAGTGTACTAGCATATATAAATTCATTCAACGTATCAATTCATTGAAAAGTACTTAATGTACGACCAAATTATATGCTACCTTTTGCGAAGACACACTTTACCAATAAGTAGCGTACTAGAATTGGACTATGAATAGAGCTGCTACGACCGACCAAAAATGAGTCTGGTGCCGATCGTCGTCGAGGCAAGTTGTGTTCGCGAAGTAATACTAACAGATAAGACTTCCCCCCACCAGTGGTAAGGGGTCTTATTAATAACCAACTCTTTGCCGGATTCATCTGTTGATAGCCGGGTTCACCCGTTGATAGCCAGGTTCGCCTGTGATAGCCGGATTCGTCCGTGATAGCCGGGTCCGCCCGTGATAGCCAGGTTCGCCTGTGATAGCCGGATTCGTCCGTGATAGCCGGGTCCGCCCGTTGATAGCCAGGTTCGCCTGTGATAGTCGGATTCGTCCGTGATAGCCGGGTCCGCCCGTTGATTGCCAGGTTCGCCTGTGATAGCCGGATTCGTACGTGATAGCCGGGTCCGCCCGTGATAGCCAGGTTTGCCTGTGATAGCCGGATTCGTCCGTGATAGCCGCGTTCGCCCGTTGATAGCCAGGTTCGCCTGTTGATAGCCGGATTCGTCGGTTGACAGCCAGCCGGGTTCGCCCGTTGATCGCTAGTAAACAACTATTGAAGCTGCTACAATATCGGACACCATTTCCCAGAGAAGACGGCTAGCAGCCCGGATCGATTCATCAGAGAGATACCCAGCCGTGAAACAAGGAGAACACATTGATACCAGCCACGTTTCAACTTATATATATATATTTTTTTTTTTTATAATAAACACGCACTCAAGGGATTTTATCATACCCTTTATATGCCAAGAGCACAGTGCGAGCATTAGGGAAAGGATAGGGGATGTTAAAGGAGGTGCCGGTGAACATTGGTTTTGAATTCTTGAACATTACAATGACTGGGGAAGACAGAGTGTGGAAGAGAATTCCACATTCGCGTAGTACGGCTAAAGAATGATTCTCTGTACTTTACAGTACGTCCGAAGTTGGGCTCAAGGGTGAACTGATGGGCATTCCTGGAAGCGCGGGTATTACGGTTGAATGTCTTAAGGGGAGGAATGCAACTGGCTATTTCTCTAGAGCATATACCGTTGAAGTATCGGTAAAACAGGGTGAGACATGAGACATTACGACGATGTTCTAGAGATGTAAATGACTCAACGATGGTATTGTCACCAATCATTTTGAATGCTCTTTTTTGGATACTGTCTAGAAGACTTAAGTACGTCACTGGAGCACCAGCCCAGACGTGAGAATTGTACTCAAGCTTAGGACGTATGTAGGTTTTGTAGATAGTAGCCAGATCAGAAGGGGAAAAAAATTTCTTGCACCGTCTTAAGAAACCTAAACATTTTGCGGCATTTTTGGCGACATCGCATATGTGCTCGTTCCACAAAAGGTGGTCAGTGATGCACATACCGAGAATCTCGAGATGTTCGGTCTCATTGATGCAAGTGCCACTCATGGATAGTGGCAAGGGGGGTATGTCACGCTTCGACGATACAAGACAGCATTGAGTTTTCGAAGCATTAAACTCTACGCGATTTTGTGTTCCCCATTGTACAATGCTGTTTAAGTCAGAGTTTAATGAGCTTATCATATTTTGCCGTTGCAGTTCCACATCCGAAGAGGAAGGATGTGAGTCTGGAAACGAATATGAAAAGCTAAGGGTACTATCGTCAGCGAAACAATTAATTGGATTAGAAGTAACAGACAAGAGATCATTAATGAAAATGAGGAAGAGGGTAGGAGACAAAACGGAGCCCTGGGGCACACCAGCATTTATATCGTGGGTTTCAGACTTGAAACCGTCCAATACAATTTGTATTGAACGGTTCGAAAGAAAGTTTCTAATCCAACGAAGAAGGGGCTCATCGATACCGAAAGCACGCATTTTCGATAAAAGAGCAAGATGCCAGACTTTATCAAATGCCTTAGAAATATCAAGTGCAACAATCTTATTTTCTCCAAAACGATGTAAAGATTTGTTCCACTGTTCGGTGAGATAAACCATCAGATCACCAGTGGACCTGTTGCTGCGAAAGCCGTACTGCCGGTCATTAAGAAGCTTTCGGTCTTCGAGGTATTTCTTGAGCTGATAGTTTATCAGCGTTTCCATGACCTTAGAAAGAAGGGACGTAAGTGCAATCGGTCGATAGTTGGAGGGAGAAGAAGATTCGCTTTTTTTTGGGATTGGCTGGACAAATGCTGTTTTCCAACTGCTCGGAACGAGCCCAGAAGAATAGGATAGATGGAAAAGCTTACGCAAGGGTTTTGCCAGCGTGGAAGAACACCCCTTGTGTACATTGAAATCGCCCGTAATAACGATTTCAGTGTGAGGATACAAGGATACAATTCTTTGTATGGAGTCAGACAGAGCGTCAAATTCAAGAGAAGTTGAAGCTCTATCCAGGTTTGGGCTTCGATAGAGAAAGCAATAGTGAATGATGTGCTTATTGACGGAGAATTTAAACCAAATAAAATTAAAAAAAGAATTGGAGCAACGTCCATATTGAGGCAAGAACTGATAAGCTACATCATCCCTAATGTAAACGGCGAGACCATGGTGGGAAAAGAATAATGGCACTAAGCTATACCCATGAATGAGAAATTCAGTAGGATCGGAGTTCTCACCTACTTGGGTCTCGCTTAGCGCCAAAACAGCTGGCCTGTTAGATACAGTGTGGATGTATGCAGCCAGAAAATTAATTCGAAGCCCGCGAATATTACAATAATCGACTCTGAAATCTTCAGTCATTGCAATATAAAAAAATAAAATAAAACCAAAACAGACGAAGTCTAAGAAAAACTACACAATGAACCAGGTATCTTTTCGAAGCAACGCCCCCGTTAGTGTTATGCCTTAACGGAGACGTGAATCGATCCGACCCTGGTATTCAAATTGCAATTTCTCTATTCATCCGTTGTTGCCGACTCACCATATACATACATACATTGCGAGAGCAAAAAAGAACTCATTGCAATATGATGCATATGGTTTGCCACACGGTTAAAAATTTTGTCATGATTTTTAATACAGCACTTTTATTACAGCAATATACAATACAGTTAATATTATTTTTTAATATTTGAGAAATATTAAGCAAACTTTGTAATCAATTTGTATTAAAATCTAATGATTTTGTATTAAAGTTCCGATATCTAATTCAAAAAATATTAAAATCCAATCTTAACAGTGAAATTATAATCAATATATATTAAAAAGTAATTCTTTAAATGTTAATTTAAAGTTTAATCTTGATACGAAGTAAAAATAAATATTGAATCAATTTGATTCTAATTCTGATTGCCTTATATTTCAATACATCTTAGATTTAGCTTCTATTTACTAATTTTCCGTTCTACAATGAATAATAATAATATTGCATTAAAAAGTATAAACTAACTATTAGAAAGTAAGTTGGTTGCATTGGTTTTTAATATACGTGTATTTGATTTCAGTACATGTGTATTGAATTTCAAGTTAATTTTATTAAAAACCAAAAATCTGACGCCGATGCACTATCATAAAAGTAACTGTTTCTATATATTGAATTTTCTTTCGGTTTTCGATTGCCGTTCGCGTTGCATGCTGTTAGTCTTTGTTGGGAACTTAAAGAGTATACATAAATTATAATAAGAATGTGCTTTCAATGATGGTAAGTTTGCAATATTCAATTGAATGTTTTTAAATGATTAAAAACACTAAAATATTTTCAGATTCTTTTTAATTTTCGTTCAGGTAGCCGGCGAAGGAAAATAGTCTTTTGGACATTTTGGTCATCTATGCACTACATATAAAGGACGTTTACAAGGAAACGTGCGGCCATGACCGGAAAGTAGAAGGTACTATTATATTCAATGTTCAATCTTTCTCATTACTCAAAAATCATTTTTTCATTTAAAGGTTGGAATTCTGAGGTGGAATCGTTAAATTACAAAGTCCCAAGTCCAAAGAAAAGCAGAGAATTAATTTATATATTATATTACTAAGAAAACCTTTTGTAATAACACTCAATTATTAAAATTGAATTCTCCTTGGTATTATTTTTTAATGTTTGTTATATTAATAATTAATACATTTTACATTATTTTAGAATACTTTTTGTAATATTTTTCAATAAAAGCGTATTAAAATCCATTAATACTATTTATTTATTTTCAATACATTTGCAATGAAAGTGTAATACGTATGTGTTTAAATTAATGCAAGTTTTTATTAGAAATTAGTATTTCCTTTCTGAATTTAAATATAAATAGGATTAAAACCTACTTTACCATTGTTAGAATGCAATATATTTTTTATTAAATTTTAATATTTTCTATTGGATTCTGAATAAAAAATGTATTGAAATTTAATACAACTGAATTATTTTTTATTCTTCAAATGTATTTGATTTAAATAAATTTAGTATTAACTTAAAAATTTCAATATTTGTCATATATTAAATTTCAATAAATTCCTGGTGTGGACCTATATACAACCCGAAAAATATTAAAAATTACTCCAAAATTTTTAACCGTGCATGCAACTGTTAGGATAGGGAAAGTGGAGGATGGGTACTCACATGTGCTGCGTAGGCTTGATGAGTTTTTTTTTTGTTTTTTTTTTGATTGAGTGGCGGTGCTTTTTTTCTATTGATTTGATTTGTGTTATTGTTGTTGTTGGTTATGACGAAGTTTTGGATGTTTGCTCTTTATTTTTTTTGTTGTTTTATGTTGCATGCGAAAACTGGTAACTGTTATTATTTCTCTTTATCTTGTAACGTGATTTTTGGTGGGTATATTATTGGGTTGTTTCATTTTTTTTTTTGGGGGGTTTTAATTGAATTTTTTTTTATTTTATTTTTATTTTTTTTTTAATTTAATTTTTTTTTTTTTATTTTTTTTTTTAGTCTTCGTATATTTCGCTGGAAGGATGTGTGTGAACTAGGTTTCGCACATTAATTTGCTGCTCGTCGATATCCGTTACAAGTCGGGCTTTACAATTCTTGCTGCGTTGTTTGGAGCAAACCCAATATTTTCTTTGCTTTTCACTTTGGCGCATATGTAAGTATTTCCATTGTAGATCATCTTCTTGGCTCTGCGTTGCCCTGTAACGTAGTAAACCGTTTCCTCTGATTCTAATTTCCTACGGCTCGTATATTCATCGTAATCAATACTTTTTGGTTGTTTAGAATTAGGGCTGTTTTTGTTTGTTGCTTCTTGTTCTTGTAAATTAATACTATTTGGTTGTTTAGAACTAGGGCTGTTTTTGATTGCTGCTAATATTCTATCTAGTTCTTGTTCTTGTAAATCAATACTTTTTAGTTGTTTAGAATTAGGGCTGTTTTTGTTTGTTGCTTCTTGTTCTTGTAAATTAATACTATTTGGTTGTTTAGAACTAGGGCTGTTTATGATTGCTGCTAATATTCTATCTAGTTCTTGTTCTTGTAAATCAATACTTTTTGGTTGTTTAGAATTAGGGCTGTTTTTGTTTGTTGCTTCTTGTTCTTGTAAATTAATACTATTTGGTTGTTTAGAACTAGGGCTGTTTATGATTGCTGCTAATATTCTATCTAGTTCTTGTTCTTGTAAATCAATACTTTTTGGTTGTTTAGAATTAGGGCTGTTTTTGTTTGTTGCTTCTTGTTCTTGTAAATCAATACTATTTGGTTGTTTAGAACTAGGGCTGTTTTTGATATCTGCTAATATTCTATCTAGTTCTTGTTCTTGTAAATACAATTTTACTCTATTTGTGAACATATCCACGAACTCTGTTGCGTTAAAATTTAACGTAACCACATTTTTCTAATTTAAAAAACAACACTGATGCATTTTGCATTAACTTTTCTTTCCTAATTGGAAAAATATTATAATTTAATTAGTTTAAGATATTCTTAAGTTTAAATAAAGAAAAGATCTTTAACTTAAGTTTCGTACTTTCTTTAGTAACATCCTGGACATACCGGTGAGCTAAACCTCAGCCTTAGACCCAAAGTACATCACAGTGTATGCCGAACGCCCCTCCGAACCTTTGGTAAAAACTAAAATGAAATTATTATTAAATGATGTGAAACCTTTTTAATTGTCGTCCGAGAAGACTGTCATATGCCGAGAAAGGAGAACTCAGTTCGTTGCTAGATGAGTATTTGGACAAAGGTTATACTAGAGAAAGTGAATCCGAATACGTTTCACCTATAGTCTTAGTAAATAAGAAAACTGGAGAGCTTAGAATGTGTGTAGATTTTAGAACTTGAACAAAGAATCAGGCACTCGGGCAGGTTAGTTTTACGCGGTTAGTAAGCATTTAGCGTGGGCATTAATTTTTCTATAAAAACCTTCCTAAGGTCTTCGGTTCATTTTTGACCCATTTTGGTAAGTTTCCTCTAGAACTAATTTTTTTAGCGACTGTATGTTTTTTGACTTTTTCTAAGTTGCTTATCTTGCGTAAAATTTGTAATGAATATTTTAAGCTCTGCCTCGTACAAATTTGTATACAAAAAGAAATATTTTTTCCATTCTCTTGTGTTGACCGATCGTGGTAGTTTTCTTAAGAAAGAGACAAGAAGTACCGAGGGGTAAGTTGTAGTGTTTACAAACCTAGTATATTGTTGTTATTTAATGAGCCGTCAACCTGGGCGAAAAAGGAAGAATGCGATGGAAAAGTGTAGTTTATCTGCATTGCTAGAAGAAGTAAAACGGTTAAAGGAGGATAATGCGCGTTTTCGGGGAAACAAAGAAATTGAAGACAATAGAATTAAGAAGTACATCATCGGATAGTTCTCGCATGTCTCTAAGTGAAGCGAAGGCACTTACATCCGAGTACGACCAAGGGGTATTAACCTTGACACCATCACAATGGCTCGATAGCATGGAAAGTTTAAGAAATATCTATGGGTGGGGGCCTTAGAGTGTCTATTTCATGCTACTGTGCTTTTGAAAGGAGCCGCCAACAAAAATGGCATGAGAGTCAGCGGGTCGCAATAACTTCATGGGAGATTTTTAAATGGGAGTTTGTTAAAGGTTTGCCAATCACAACAGACAAACATAAACTTTTAATGGAAATTATTAAGAGAGAACGGAAGCAGCTTGAGACGGTCGAGGACTATTTTTACGACATGGCATCGATGGCCCAGAGGGCAGAGATAAGTGAATCGGAAACGATACAACATATAAAATCTGGGTTAAGGGATAATTCTTTGATGCCTGTGCTCGATGCAAGGAAGCCAAAGACTCTTAACGAGTTACTACTCGAGATTAAAGAGAAAATAAAAACAACATTTGAAATGTCTCAAGAGGTACGTAAGTGTTTTAACATTTATTAAAAAGAAAAATATATTTTCATAATCTATTTTCTTATTTCTGTCACATAAAACTAAGAAATTAGTTTGTTCGTCTATAAAAGAAAAAGGAAAGAGGGTGAAACCAGAAAAAAATTTGCGAAAAAATCAATTGCAGTACGCCGACAGTTTCGAGGCTCCTAAAACAAAAAGATGCAATTCTGGAAGTGGCTGCCCAAATTAAAATATATCTAGGAAGCGTCAACGTAGTGGACACAACCGATGGTGGATAAATCTTTATCCATTTGGTTTAAGGACATGCGCTCAAAAAACGCCATCATAATAGTGCCAATGCTCATGGATAAAGCAAAAAGTTTTTCCTTGATGCTGGACGTCAATTTTGAACCAACAAATGGGTGGTTTGTTACGAATGGCAACACTGGCCATTCATGTCAGCACTGAAATCAGAGAATTCAGGAGAATTCAGCTCATCAGCGTTTTTGGGGCTTTTCTTTTGACATGTTATTTATATGAGCTTTAGTCTTGCTTTTGTAGCGGCACGCCTGGACTCACCTCTGCCACTCGGCTGAACGCAGCCGATGAAACCAACAAATCAACCACTGCCACTGAACGCCTTCGTCCCCTGAACGCCAGCTGTCATCGTCATCGTGATTGCTTTTGTCATTCCTTCTTCAACTGCGCGCCGATTAACATCAAAAAGATATTAAATTTTCATACCACGCTAAATTTGATACGCCATTTTGCAAAACAAAACTCCCTTTAACTTTTGTAAAAATAAATACGATTTGTAAAATAAAAATCAGTTCAATTAGTTCCCATTATTATTTGGATTCGTGTTTTTGGTTAAAGGCTTATTCAGAACCTACCATCTGGTGTGCGCTGGAAATAAGAGATTGGCTGGCAATTCATTTGTGGTCTGGTGTGCCTTCCAAACTTTGTCCATCAGACGAACAAGCTATGTTTTCAACCTTTTTAAACCGGAGATAATAAATGTGGGTTTTTTAATTAAGTATATTTTTCCCACAATAAAATTCGTACCGTGTTTTATTTAACAAAGGGACAGATACATTATAGTCCTACGAGTCGCGATTAAAAAAACAAATCGGAGTGAAATTTAATTAGTGAAGTAACAGTGCATCAATGCTAGGAGGCAAAGGCCAAAGCCAGGAGGCAAGGGATAAGGTATAAGTGGATAGAAAATACGCATAGGGATATGCGCAGCTCATCCACATAATTCTATATTTCACTCATTATAATTTCTTTTGTTCTAAAGTGTTAGCTACCCCTCAATGTTCGAAACGTCAAACATCATCGACTAATGTTCTAATTGCGAAACGTCATCGACGAGTGATCGAATGCTGTTTGACGTTTGGGACAGAGAGTTTTAACTTTGGTTATTATTATTCAGTCCTTGAGCGAGAAAAGAACCGCCATTAAAATCATAAAATTGTATTTAAATAAATTAAAATAAAACACAAAAAGTCGACCTTTAAAATTTCAGAAGTGGGATTCACCCAAATCAATCCAGTAAACACACTATAACTACATACATCTAATTGCAGTGATTTCTAAATAAAATTAGAATCCTAAAATCAAATTCTCCGTTGTATGTGCTTAGCACATGTTTTTGGAATCCGCTTTCATCGGTTGAATCTAAAACCATCCGACGTTTTTGGGTGCTAAAGTCGACCAGAATTGATCCGCACAAGCGTGGAACGCATTATCGTCGAGGATTTCTCACAAATCTGCCTACACAAAATGCCTAACTCACAAGCACAATCAGTATAAGAGTTGATGGCGTTCTTGGATGAACATCAAATTCCGTATACCGATGAAGACGCAACTAGTACGACTATATTGAAGAGGTTAGTTGCAGCGTACCGCATACAGGCTGGAAAAACCGATGCTGCCCAATCTAAGCGCTCCAGGCACAACGGCGAAGCCGCCTTCTCAACATGAAACGACATCCACCTACGTCAAATGCAATTCTGCGAACCTTCGTCGGGATAGATCAACGCTTTCCATAGCCGAAAGCGAAATCATGGAACATACCGCGAAGCCCTTACATCCGAGTGAAGAAGATGAGCTGGACACGGAGTTAAGATTACTTCGCAAACGAGTGGAGATAGTACGCTTGAAAAAAATACTCGAAACAGGTGACTTTGATGCAGTTAACCAGCCTAATCTCCAACCAACGAACAGTCAGTTAACTCAAACTACGTCGGGGCCGACGTTTAATGACATCAAAAAGTCGATCTGACAATATTCATCGAGTGAGACTTATGATGCACATAAATGGATATCCGATTTCGAACGAACCTGCGATTCCGTCGGCGGTGATGACGCTTTCTGTTTTCGTTCCATTAAGCGGTTTATGAAACCCTGTTCCGAAGCTGAAAGCTTTCTGCGTGTTGATACGTCCGCCAATTATAAGGAGTTCCGGACAAATTTCCTTATCAATTTTGGACACGAATTATAGAGAAAATGAAAGACGAACAAACCTGAAAACACTGTTATGTCAAACGTTCTTCAGATGCAAGAGTTAGCCTCTCGGGCAAAGTTGGATGAACAGCATACCATAAGGTACATCATCGAGTCTTCGCAATCCAATCCATTACAAAAACAAATAAGCTTTTACACCAGATATGTTGACGACACCTTCATAATTTTTAATGGCACAAATAGACAAATTGACATATTCAATAAATACATAAACAGCATAAATCAACAAATAAAGTTCACAGTCGAAAATGAACAAAACAGATCAATAAATTTCTTAGACGTCACCATAAAAAAACAAAACAACAAACTGGAATATAGCATCTATAGGAAACCAACAACAACAGACACCACCATCCACAATGACTCCCACCACCCAAGATCGCAAAAACTTGCAGCATACAATGCCTTTATCAACAGACTTCTCAGCATCCCAATGAGCAAACCAAACTATGACGACGAAGTTAATACAATAAAACACATAGCCTTAAGAAATGGATACACCACAGATATGATTGACCAATTAATCAGCAAAAGAAGGAAGAAAATAAACAAACCCAATGATAAAAGTAACAAAATAGAAACAACTAACTACACATCAATAACATACACCAACTGGCTTCCACACATCATCAATAACGAATTCAAAAAACAAAACTTCACAATTGCATACAAAACAAATAACAACATTTTCAAATTCCTCCGACCAAAAAATAAAAACAATAACAAAAAAACATCAACTGGAGTCTACAAAATAACATGCGACGATTGCAACAAATATTACATAGGACAAACAGGAAGATCTTTTCACGAAAGATTTCTAGAACATAAACCAAAACCAAACACCAGATCAACATTTGCAATACACTTAATGGAAAATAGCCACAACTATACAAGCTTTGAACATAACCTAAAAATATTACAAACATGCAAAAAAGGAAAAACACTAGACACTTTAGAAGAATTTGAAATATATAAAGCCAACAAGATAGAACAAGACAGAATACTAAATGACAAATTAACAATAAAACAGAACATATTATTCGACACAGCTCTGAAGTTCACAACAAAAAAGAAAAAGAAATGAAAAGAAGAGATAAGCTTTCCGAAAGCTCCCACACCCAAAAACAATAGCAACCTGACAACAACAACACAACAGTAAGAAGAGCAATAGAAAAACAACAAAAGTTTAGTAAACAGCAGCCCGATGATGGAATAAGAGTTCCGAAACGCGTAGCCAATTTTGTTTATTAAAATATTATTTGTTTGCAAAATAAAGTTAATAATAAATTGTTAAATTTTTTAAGTAAATTGTAACTTTTTTTATTTAATAAATTAACATAAAAACACATAAATAAATTTCGTTGGTGCCTTACAAACACCATTTTTCAGCTTAATGGTGCCTTACAACCACCATTTCATTTTTTTTTGTGTTGCCTAATGGTACCTTACAAACACCATATAATTTTTTTTTGGAGGGTTTTGTACGTTTTATGGTGACGACCATATTTAATAGAGTTTTCCTTTATTCATTTAGGCTCCAAAAAAGTGAGCAAAGGGTAATTGTTTAATTTCTGGTATTTTCGATTACAAACAGGTAATAATAAACCGTAGGAACAACGACAGTGTGCGGAACTAACACAAACAGCAAATAAAAACAGTTGTTAAAACTGTACAAAACATGCAGGAGCATGAACACAAATTTATATCGGAGAAGAATCATGTAGGAACATGCTGAATAACACACATCTGTATGTAATCAAAGAATATTTAAGGAGAAATAGTTTTGCAACGGAAAAATTCAAATACATACATGCGCGCGCAGCCAACAGAGAAAGAATAATAACATCTAGAACAGGAATGTTCTAGAGCAAACTTATGTATCTACCACAAGCAGACATAAAAAAAAAAAAAAACAACCACCAAAAACGAAACGATGTCGACTCGACACAGTTGCACATTCTCAAAAGAGAAGAGAAAAAAAAATGGAAAAATCATACATCATGCATTTGCTTCAGTTCTGAATTGAATTTACAAGTGCGCAGTCGCAGTGAAAAAGTAAAAACTGAAAGAGAAAAAAAAAACCAGGACAAAACAGAAATTTTAAACAATAAAAAATACAAAGAAAAAATGCCCAAAAGAGGTAAAAAGAAGCAGGCGGTGCAAGAAATGCAGCATCAAGGGCAGGAGCAAACACCGGAGTGCCAACCAGACCAAGCACAGAAGTGCCAGCAGGCGAAACAATTCGCCACTCTGCAGAGAGCCATTGCTAGGGCCTTGGCGCATGCGGAGTCGGAAGAGACTAGTTCCCCATCCAAGGAGGGTACTTTGTTAAGGGCGGATCGGTTACTGCAGCTGTGGGAAAAGGCAAATGAGCTATTCCTACAGCTCGTTGGAGAGGCAACCGACGAAGGAGTGTCGGACATAGAGAATTATATGGCCTTGCTGGAAG
The DNA here is from genome assembly GCA_943590905.1 of Sphaerophoria taeniata. Lineage (NCBI taxonomy): Eukaryota > Metazoa > Arthropoda > Insecta > Diptera > Syrphidae > Sphaerophoria > Sphaerophoria taeniata. The sequence continues at coordinate 272,421,821 of OX016540.1, forward strand.
AGGACTACTTCAAGGCAGCCGAGATTCTAAGAAGTACGTTGGCGACATTGGTTAGGAAGGACCAGGCCCTAACCAAGGATGGAGAGAGACAGGAGTCTCCAATTAATGTCAGTCTGACACTGCCTGTGCAGCAACATGATATCAAAAATACTTGGGGCGATTTTGACGCGTCGCTCCTTAAATGGATTGGGTTCCGTGATCGCTTTAAGAGCGCGATCCACGATAACCAAGAAATTTCCTCGGCATACAAATATGCCAACATGTGGAAATCCTTAACGGGTAAGGCTGCAAGAGCTCTAGACGAGACAGGCTCGTCCAACTTTTTGAGAAGCCATATCTTATAGTCAAGGAACAGTTAAACCAGTTCTACAAATTTTCCGTGCTTCAGGAGAAGCCGAACGGGAACGATTTGTCAATGATGGCAAATGTCACCTATGAGACAATCTGTCAGCTAAAAGCCCTAAATGTTCCGGTAGAACATTGGGACTTGGTTTTCGTATTCGGGCTACACGAGCGGCTGGATCCAGAGACAAGGAAGCATAGGAAGACGGAAAACCCAAAAGTCGGGGAACTGTTGGACTTCCTTGATAAGGAGCCTTGAAAGCAACCAGGCCGGTACGGAACGGAACAAAACCATCATTATCATTTCCAGGAGGAGTATCCAAGCCAACAGTGCCATGCGAGGCTTGCGGAACGGATTCCCACCCATTATTTCGCTGTCCGGATTTTCAGGCCCTCAACATATTCGCTAGAAGGGATTTTTGTTCCAGGAGGAAAATTTGTCCCAACTGCCTTAGGAAAGGACACAGAAAGGAAACTTGCACAGCAATTAAGTGCAGGATGGAAGCATGCAGGATGGAAGCATGCAGGAAGGATCCTGCACACAATAGCATGCTTTGTCCTGTCAAGCAGGAGCAAATTTCGGTCCTCACTCTAAGGATGGAGAACGCCCAGAAGGACAGCAACAGGAAGCGAAAGTCCTGACTAGAGCAAGTCGGAGCAAAGAGTCCTCGAATACAACTTGCTCTCCACAAATTAAACCTGGAGGTTAAAAAATTAAACAAAATAAAGAGGGAAGAGGGGGTAGTATTAAACAGTATCCATTAGGTTAATAAAATTTGTTAACATATATTTTTATTTTTCTTATTTTTTTAATTTTTAAGGAGGGCAAATGAATTTAATGCCTACTATTTTAGTAGGAATAGAAGAGGCAGGGATTCAATATGAGCCAGTTAGGGGGCTTTTACATACTGGTTCACAACTTAACATAATAACCTACCAATTAGTACAAGAATACAAACTGAGGACATCGGCCTCTGTCAGGAAGGCAGTCGGTATCAACAATATTCAATTTGAAATTAATCAAAAAATCAAACTAAAAATACTGCCATGGTAAAATTCCAATTTAGAGGAGAATTTTGAGGAGATTTTCTGGGTTTTACCCAAAGAAAGCAATTGGAAACCTACAATACCTTCCATTGAATCCTATGATGATTCATAATCAATCAAACATTTCATGGGCGGACCCAGAATATTGGAAACCTAATCCAGTTCATCTTCTTTTCGGGGTGAGGTTTTTCGCTTAAATTGTCACGTCTATTGTAGAGAGGAATACAGGGAAAATGACACTAATAGAAACGCTAGTAGGGATTGTGGTTTTTGGAACACAATCAGAATTGGTGGACGATTTGACAGGCCAGTCTACTTCGTGCATCGAATATAGGGAAGAAGCTCAGTTGGATAAACTATTGGAAAGACTTTGGCAACAAGAAATTTTAGTGGAAAACCACTTTATGAAAACGTATACACGAGAAGAGTCAGGAAGATTCATTATTAAAATTCCGTTAAATGAGGACATTAAAAAACTAGGAAGTTCAAGGGAGATTACTTTAAAACGTTTCTTATACATATTTAGAGAGGCGGTTAGCAAAACATCAGGAGATAAAAAGAATCTATGCGGAAAAAATGGAGGAAAATCAAGGAGAACTTAAAAGTAGGACAATTAGTAGTTCTCAAGAGTGAGCTAGCTGGGCAATGGCTAGGGTATGTGAACTGCTCCCAGGTCGGGACGGTTTGGTCAGAAACGTCATAGTGCAAACTGCAACCAACAAATTGAAGCGGCCCGTGCAAAAGCTATGCATTTTACCAATTGACCAGGAGGACAATATATTAAAACGATGTTTTTAGCCGGTAATGGCAACACTGGCCATTCATGTCAGCACTGAAATCAGAGAATTCAGGAGAATTCAGCTCATCAGCGTTTTTGGGGCTTTTCTTTTGACATGTAATTTATATGAGCTTTAGTCTTGCTTTGTCCATCAGACGAACAAGTTATGTTTTCAACCTTTTTAAACCGGAGATAATAAATGTGGTTTTTAATTATATTTTTCCCACAGTAAAATTCGTACCGTGTTTTATTTAATAAAGGGATAGATACATGGTTAGATCAGTGGAAAAAAAGAGAAAATATTCATTTTAAAAAGCTTTGCGGTGTAAAGACTTCTGCTGACACAGTGGCTGCTTACGATTGGCTGGAAAATGCTTGGCCAAACATTCGTCAAAACTACGACCCAGATGACGTCTATAATGCTAATAAAGTCTTCACCTACGGGTTCATTGGTAAATAAATTTGAAAAATCTTCAGGAATGAAGCTACCAAAGGTCCGTATCACGATCCTTTTTATTTCTTACTCGACTGGAACGGACAAAATGATTTATTTTATTGGTTTGTTAAATATTAAAAACATTTTATGTTTTTAACATAGTTCCTGTTAAATATTATGCCAACACCAAAACTTGGATGACGAGTAAAATTTGGACGATGAGCATGCAGGAATTGGACAACACATCCAAAGCAAAGAAAAGAAATGTTCTGTTAATCGTGGACAATGCATCTTGCCATAAACTTGAATGTGATGTTAATTTGGACAACATTAAAATTGATTTTACCACCAAATTCCACTTATGTCATTCATAATACACTGCTTTAAGGCCAATTACAGGAGATGTATAACAAAGAAGCAACTGCTTCATTTGGATTGTAGAGAATCCTTATTAGATTAACAAAAAAAAAAATTACTATCTGCGTTAAAAATGATCAAAAGGACCTGGTGGATGGTGAGCTCATTGACCATAAGGAACTGTTTTCGAAAAGCTGGTTTGACTTTTAACGCTGACGAAGAAGTAGAATTAGAACCAGAAGTCGAAGAAGAAACAAATTTTCCGGCAGCAATAAGAGAAAAAATTGATTAATAATTAACTAATACTGATTAAATGCATTTGTCACTCGGCAGCGATTATAACAAATAAAACGTGTTAAAGTTTGCCTAGAGCTCCGGAAGATTTACTCCGACAGATTGGGTCTTACGTGCCTGGAAGCTCCAAAAGATGTGCCGAAGTTGAGGATTCCAGGTTTTAATAAATGAACAAAAAAGAAAAATTTTAAGAATATCTTCAACTAGGTGGTTGTCAAATCAGATATGTATAGTTAGATATTTAGAAAACAGGAATGTTCTTCAGGAATACTTTAAACATGCGGTGACGTATGATTAGCTGAAATCGGCTGAATTTATTTTAAGTGAGGTAACGAATGACTGCAATAAAGTTAATTTAATGTTTTTAAAACAAGCACTTGGTTATTTTAATAATTTAAATGCATTGTTTCAATCTGAGAAACTATTAATACACAAGCTTCACTTCAAATCCACCAAAATATGTTTGCAATTACATCAGAATTTTATACGAAGATCTGAACTTCGGACAAACTGTAATCCCCTCATATATCGTTGGCAATCAAAGCAGAGAGAATTTTTCAGTCGTGACAGATGTTCGAACAAAGAAGAGAAATAAATTGAGTCACGAAAACTTGACATCAATCTGTATTATTCGTTCAGCTCTTCAAGATTCTCACCTTAATTGCAACTCGTTCCTATGTTCGGAAGGACATTTCAAAAAAATGACACCACATAATCGAAATGACGACAACACTGACTATGTGATACGGACTTAACACAATGAAGATTAAGGACATCAAAAGAGACACGGAGTAAACACAACTGTTGAGTGACATTGCACGAGGAATAAAAAAGATCCCTTTTCTCAGTTGCTACAGCAAAGAGAATCTATTTACCTAGAGTCGCAAGCGCAACTCGTTCTTTTTTTTTTTAATTACTGTCCAAAAAATTTTGTGGTGAGTCTCTCAATTTACTCTCATTTTTCGTGTCCATGAATCTGTGAAAGAGGTGAAATATGGCGTCTGTGCTCAGTTTTTTTTTCTTGTTGTTTTGTTGTGAAAAGTGGCAGATTTACAAATAAAAAAAAAATCCATTGCACTGAGTAGGTTAGAGGAGAAAATTAAATTGACATGGGAAAAATTAAAAGACAAAGACATTCAGCTAGTACGTGGTGTGCATATATTTTAGCAAAATCCTCGTTCAGTTTCGACAAATTATTGTAGACCCCTGAAAAATATATTAAATATATTAAAGAGTCAACTGATGTTTCAAAATTCGAAAAAGCTCAAGTGGATGCAGAGATAGAAAACCTTCAATAAATGTCCATGTTCATCGGCAATAGGTGTGTTGAGATTGAGCACTCATTAATTTTTGCAATGATACATGGAATGTCTATTCTGCACGGTTGGATACGAATGTTTGAATGCCTTCTCCATCTAGCATACAAAATACCCCTTAAAAAATGGCAAAGAAGCCCTCTATTTTTTGCTTGGGCTCATAAGTCATCATAGAAAATTTCAGCTTTCCAGCTCTAACGGTTGATTTGCTGCCACGTTTTAGGTCATTCTGCCCCACCGTGGCGCTTCCACCGCATTCCATTACGACGAACAAAACCATTCAGTTACCCCTTGTGTACATGTCAGACTTGTGAGTGTGTGGCGGACTGAATTCCACATCCACATGCCGGCAATTTCTAAGCACCTGAACGCTTAATAAACTAAAAACTACAGAAAAGTAGAAAGAGATGAAAAGATCATTTATTCACTTTGAAAATGAGGAGCAAATTTTATCTCAGTCGTCAAGGAGTGGTGATTCAGGTCGGTGGTGTGCTTAAGCTTTGTAACTCCAACACTAAAATTATTTAAGCCAAAAATTATAGCAATTGTTAATTATTTCAATTTATGTACCCAATAAATATGTGGGATGAGTAACCGACGAGTGACGACATTGTACAACCAACGCGGACGCCTTAACTAAACGCAAACATAGACACATACACACGCAACAAACAAACGAGGACAAACTGTACAACCAAGTCAAGTATATAGAAAGAACGATCATACGATTTAACGGGAAGAATAGAAATAAAGACTCGCGTCCCCTCCAATCCTTAGTTTAACCCCTTACTGCATGTTTTTTTTTTTGGATGAAAAAAAAATATTGTATAGATTTTGCAAAAATAAAAGACATTTGTTCCAGGATTTTTCATTTTTTTCGAAAAAACTCGAAAAATACGAGTTTTACGGTTTGGGTCCGATATGCCATACCATGGAGAAATGCAAAAAAAGAGATTTTATAAATACATATATATATTGTATAATGTATTTATGTATTATTGAATGTTTTTTGGTTTCAAGGAAATACCCATTTTTTATATTTTTTATGAAATTTTGAATTGCACTTTGGTACTCATTTTCGACTTTTCTGTCTTTTCTGTTTTGGATGATCAAAAAAATAGCTAAAATCAATCAATAATTCATTATTTTTTGTAAAATTCAGTAAACAAGTTTATTTTCTTTAAAAAACAATACGAAACAAATATTTTTAAACAAATTTAAAAATTATGAACAAAAAACTGGCTTGGCTCATATATGAGCCACCATGCAGTAAGGGGTTAAACATTTCATTTTGTTCATTCAATTGTAAAACTCCAAGCTGACTGGTCGTCGCCGTTAAGTTATTTTTTGCATTGTAAAGAAGTGAGCATCAACTCCGCAATTGTAATTGAGCATTAAGGCCCTCCGCACACGAAGCAACTGTTTTGCAATTAGAGTCGCAAATCAGTTGCTCAAGCAACTGTTTTACAACTAGTTTGCGATCGATTTGTGACTTCTCTCCGCACACGAATACGACCGAATTTTGATTTTTTAATTTTTTGTTCACAATTTTTATAAGAAACTATTCAACATGTCAAACAGTTGTACTGATGAAGACGATTTAATTGACTATTACCAGTGCTGAAGACAAAGAAAACTTGTACGAAGAGAACATTGGACCCATCCATACATACAGAAAAATTTGAAATGCTGACTTTATGGCATGGTCTCTATACCAGACATACAAACAAACCAAGCCCTTTTCATCCCAATTAAACTTCTTCAGATAAACTCCTTGAATGATTAAACACCACGTATCTTACCAATATCGTTTACCTTTACGTAATCAAAATCCTAAATGTTATCAACCCAACCATCAAATGATTCACTTTTTTTCAATTTTCCGAGTTTTCCACCAATAATTTTCTATTTTTCTATTTGAAAACGAATGCACCTAAAATTCGCGGTCTTATATCAACAATATTTTCCATCAAGAACTTTCTATTTTTCTATTCGATAAGCGATTCTTTAACAAAAAGAACATGCAAGAAACCAAATTTACGTCTATGTATCATATCATATTTCATATTTCCAGTTTTCCGACTCTTCGGTATGGTTTTTCCAATGCCAAAAAAATTCCAAAAATACAACATGCTAAATCCATAAATATCTGTTGGGCCGTTTAGAAGTCCATACCAGACATAGAAACAAACAAACACATCTGTTTTTATATATAATAATATAATTTTAATAACAAAAACAAAAAAAGTTGCTTAAGCAACTCAAATTCGACCTACAAAATCAGTTGCTTGCGACTAGTTGGAAACCGATTGCAAACCGGTTGCAAACCGGTTTCATTTCAGTCGAGCGTGTGAGCTCTCCTATAGAGCTTCATATACAAAGTTGCTTGAGCAACTGATTTGCGATTCTAGTCGCAAAACAGTTGCAAAACAGTTGCTTCGTGTGCGGAGGGCCTAACTCTAGAATAAATAAAATAATAAGTGAATTGAATTGAAATTATTGCAATTGAGCCTTAACTTTGAAGAACAAATAAAGAGAAAGTAAACTGAACCCACAAATTGGGAGCTCAACCGGGGATTTGATTCAAGTTAGAAAATCTGTGCTTTGTGTCGTGGAAGAAACCAGGAAGGTATTCAAACCAAGAAAAAAAACTATTTGCGTTGTGTCGTGGGAAAAACCATCCCACAAAAAAGAAAACTATTGGTGTGGTGGAGTGAAATAAAGCATTAAAAAAAACTATTGGTGTTGTGCCGCAAAAAGAAACTAAAAAAAAGGTATCCAAACCGAAAAAAAACTATTGGTGTTGTGTAAAAAAAAAAAAAATAGAAGTATTCAAACCGAAAACTATTGGTGCTGGTGGGGCAGAGAAATAAAAATCGGTATTGTGTGCGAATACATAGAGATACATATTTTTTTCATTCCACGAATACGCGACATCATCGTTTAATATTTTTTTGTCCACTCAATAACTGTGACAAAGTAAGCGGTATTAACAAGAAAACTGTATGTGTGTAAACTCGCTCAAACAAAATTTGTACATAAAGGGCTTCAACCCAAAGCGGTGCCAGTGTGGGGAGTCGCAAGAGGAATCACATTAAGACACACCGTGGTTGTTAGCTCCAACGGCCGTGTCAAGGCGAAGAGAAAAGGACAAAGGCAGGGAAGGCAGCTGGTGTCAGAAGCAACAAAACAACAACAAAAGAAGCGAAGCAGTTGATTTGCTGCAGAAGAAGAAGAAACAGCAATAATAATTTTTTTTAAAGGTAAGCGACGACCAAGATCATTTTCATTTAGTTAAAGTTAAAGCAAGGTCCAGGCAGGGCGACGCGACGTGTTGAGAACAAGTAGTTTCACCCTTCGCGACATACAGGATTCGTTGTTGCATTTCGATGGAAGCGGCTCACTTGACATTAATCTTTGTGTCAGCGAATTCGAAGAAAATGCCACTGCTGTCGGTTGGGACGAAATCCAAATGTACATTTATTCAAAGCAGCTTCTCGAAGGCGCAGCCAAGTCCTTCGTGAGAAGCCTGACTGGGGTAAGGAGTTGGTCAGTCCTGAAGAGTTCGGAACGAAGTTATCTTCGGCGGAAGTACACCGCCGACTGAGGTTACGCACTAAAAAACCATCCGAATTGTACTTAGAGTATTTATTCGTTTTGACGACGAGAGTCTTTTTGAGTACTTCGTTGAAGGTATTCGGTATTCCAGATGCGCACCACAACAAAATGTTGCTGTATCAAGCTGCAAACGTTGACGAACTGAAGACCCAAATAAAGGCGTATGAACGAACGAAAGTGTCTCTGCAGCAATCTTCAAATTCAAGAGCACAATCGCGACACTTATACGCTCCGGGCGGGAGCGGTCTAGTGCCAGCGCAACGGAAAGAAGAAAACAGAACGAGGTCGTGCTATCGCTGCGGGGATACCAACCATTTCGCGCGAGACTGCCGGGCAGCTGTGAGATGTTTTAAATGCAACAAGCTGGGACACCGAACTAATGATTGCAGATCCGAGACGCAGCCCACCAACCAATCCCGAACCACGAATCAAAGTGGGCGCGATGCAACAACAAACGCCCACCGCAATTCATGGCCAGAGGCCAGGACGAATTTAGCCATTGGTTCGAATAGACTCTTCAAAGATATCGAGATTAATGGTAAAATTATAACTGCGTTGGTTGGTAGAATGGAAGAAGAGCCAATGAACATAGAGGAGAACCAAGAGCAGGAACAAGTCAACGATCATCAAATCGAACTTGCAGAAGTATTTGGGGAAATCTGCTTAGCCGCGCAAGAGGGAGTTTTTTCAAGAGATTTTGAATTGAGCCATCTAGACGTCAACATACGCAAGAAGCTGCTGCCAATCATCGAAGGATACGTACCAGAAGGAAGAGAGACATCACCGGTGACTATGAAGCTTGTTTTGAAGGATGATATACCAGTGTTTCAACGACCCAGGAGGACAGCAAACGCCGATCAAGTTGTGATTAGAGAACAGATCCAGGAATGGTTGAAGGATGGGATCATACAAAGAAGTTATTCCGAGTATGCATCGCCGATCGTGTTAGTGGCGAAGAAGAATGGTACGAAGAGGCTATGCTGCGACTACCGAAAACTAAATGAGAAGATAATACGCGATAATTTTCCAATGGCGCAAATGGACGAGGTATTAGAACGGCTAGAGGGAGCGAAAGTTTTTACTACGCTCGATTTATTGAATGGGTTTTTTTCATGTTCCAATGGATAAGGATTCCCGGAAATATACTGCGTTTGTAACACAAGATGAGCAATACGAATTCCTGTACGTCCCATTCGGAATTTCGAACTCGCCGGCTGTATTCGCAAGGCAAATCAACGCAATATTCAGGACTTTAATCCAATATCGAGTAGTTGAGGCGTACATGGACGATTTAATTATACCAGCCAAAGATGAAGCCGAAGGCATAGACAAATTGAAATTAGTGCTAAAAGTTGCGTCGCGATACGGATTACGTCTGAATTGGGCAAAATGCCAATTCCTGAAGAGAAGAATCGAATTCTTAGGATACATAATTGAGAACAGTGCCATTCAGCCATCGAGAAGAAGACTAAGGCCATTACAGAGTATCCAGTGCCGAGAGACCCAAAAGCGCTTCAACGTTTTCTGGGCCTCACTTCGTATTTCCGCCGATTCATCGAGGATTATGCTTTGATGGCTAGACCCTTGTCCGATCTATTGCGAAATGATAACAAACTCAAGATGGAAACAGAACAGCTGATCGCTTTTGAAGAATTAAAGGCAGCATTAGTCAAGGCTCCCGTATTAAGGTTGTTTAACCCCAGAGCCCAGACGGAGATTCACGCTGATGCGTGCAAGTACGGCTATGGAGCCGCGCTTATGCAAAAAGACGGAAAAGACCAATTGTTCCACCCAATACAATTCAAGGGCCGAAAGACCTCTAAGGTGGAAGAGCTGTTCTTCTTATGAATTGGAAGTTTTGGCAATTATTGAGGCCCTTAAGAAATGGCGAGTCTATGTGCTGAACATGCCCTTCAAGATAGTCACGGATTGTAACGCGTTTACGCAAACTATAAAAAACAAGACGTTCCCTTAAGAGTAGCTCGCTAGACGATGTTCCTACAAGAATTCCATTATGAAATCGAACATCGAGCGGGATCCAGGATGAAGCATGTCGATGCGTTGAGTAGAGTGTTTTGTCTACTGACCGAAGATTCGTTGAGCCATCGGATCAAAGAGGCGCAATTGAAAGATGACTGGATAAGAGCAGTTCGGAAGATTCTGGAGAAGGAAGATTATGAAGACTATTTCATGAAAGCGGGGGTATTATACAAGGATCCCATTAAGGAACTTGTGGTAATACCCACAGCCCTGGAGAAAGAAATAATTGGAATCGCGCATCAACAAGGCCACTTTTCTACCAAGAAGACCCAAGATTTAGTGGAGTAAACGTTCTTCATACCAGACGCTACCAAGAAAATCACCGAGGCAGTTAGAGGATGCGTTAGGTGCCTTATCACCGAATCGAAAGCTGGAAAGAAAGAAGGATTGTTGAGACCCATTGACAAAGAAGATAAGCCACTAGGAACCTACCATGTAGACCACGTAGGACCGATGGAATCGACTCGAAAACAATACAACCACATCTTGGCCATAGTGGATGCGTTCTCGAAATTCGTCTGGCTTTATCCAACGAAAAGTACGGAAACCGATGAAGTTGTAGACAGGTTGAAAAAACAAGCCGCCATTTTCGGAAACCCTAGAGGTACCGCCTTTACCTCGACCAAATTCGGAAGCTACTGCAAGGAAGAAGACATCCAACACCTTACGATTGCAACGGGAGTACCCCGAGGAAACGGCCAAGTCGAGAGAATCCATAAGATCGTTGTGCCAATGCTAGCGAAAGCATGTGTCGCCAACGCAGGAAGCTGGTACAAGCATGTAGACAAACTGCAGCAGGTTATTAACAATTCACCATCTCGGAGCATCAAGTTCACCCCGTTCCGGATTCTTAACGGTTTAGAGATGCGTACCGAAGAATGCACAGAAATGCGACAGTGGCTTGAGGAAGAAGAAATTCAAAACCTGAACATCGAGAGAATCGCTTAGAGAAGAGGTCAAGAAAAACATTGAATCCATTCAGCGTGAAAATAAACGATCTTACGACAAGAACAGAATCGTTGAGAGGGAGTACGAATTGGACGCATTAGTCGCCATCAAGCGCACGCAATTCGGTACTGGAATGAAGCTGCGACCAAAGTTTCTTGGACCATATAAGGTCGTCAGAAAGCACAACAACGACCGCTATGATGTAACGAAAGTAGGTGAACACGAAGGCCCGAACAGAACAACAACAGTGGCAGAAAACATGAAGCCTTGGAACCCATCATTCGGGACGAATGATTAGTCAGGATGGCCGATTGTGGGATGAGTAACCGACGAGTGACGACAACGTACAACCAACGCGGACGCCTTAAATAAACGCAAACATAGACACATACATACGCAACAAACAAACGAGGACAAACTGTACAACCAAGTCAAGTATATAGAAAGAACGATCATACGATTTAACGGGAAGAATAGAAATAAAGACAGTGATCGCGTCCCCTCCAATCCTTAGTTTAAACATTTCACTTTGTTTATTCGATTGTAAAACTCCAAGCTGACTGGTCGTCGCCGTTAAGTTATTTTTTGCATTGTAAAGTAGTGAGCATCAACTCCGCTATTGTAATTGAGCATTAACTCTAGAATAAATAAAATAATAAGTGAATTGAATTGAAATTATTGTAATTGAGCCTTAACTTTGAAGAACAAATAAATGGTTAAATGGTTATACCTGAGTTAAGAATTTTTTTATATTAATTGAGGGACAGTTACTCACATAAGTGTATGTGAGCGTTTGAATACATTTATCAAGAAATATTCGCCATCCCCTTTTAAATCATAAAATGAGTACTAGGCGCAAGAGAAAAGGTGGTACTTGTATAGAAGAGTCGCGCCTAACTGAGCTATTGAGTGAAGTAAAGAAACTCAAAGAAGAGAATGCTCGTCTGAAAAGGGGTAGTGAAAGAGCGGAAGAAATCGTAGAGGTAAGCAGTATAGCTTCGATAAGAATGTCGCTGGTCGAAGTAAAAACACTAATATGCGATTTCGAACCGAGAGCATCTTCCCTTACTCCGTCTCAATGGATCGATACCATTGAAAAATCGGCAAAAATTTACGGGTGGAATGAACTTAAATGTTGGTTCTATGCAACAGTCCTTCTCAGGGGAGCCGCAAAACAGTGGCACATCAGCCAGAGAGTAGAGATTGGGACATGGGAGGCGTTCAAAGGGGAGTTAAGTAAAGAATTCTCGACCAGTTATGACAACCACAGACTACTTATTGACATAATGCTGTGAGAAAGGAAAAATAACGAAACGGTTGAAGATTATTTTTATGACATGTCGTCAATGGCGCAGAGGGCAGGTCTAAGTGGGTCTGAAACCATGCAGCATATAGTTTCGGGATTAAAAGATAACGCACAAATCCCAGTCCTCGATGCAAGGAAGCCTATGAATTTAAACAATCTCTTGTTTGAAATTAAACATCATGAAAATGCGATGCATTATAGAGAAACGAGAAATAGGTTTCAAGGTCAATCCACATCGTTCCAGAACTTTGATGAACTTTGATCTAGAGCAGAACGGAAAACAGCACGCTATTCAAACTACACTATAGAACGACAACATCCAGGTCGAACCCGAACTGTGGCAAAGTCATATCAGGAAGAAGTTAAGAGAATCAGGGCAGGAGTATTCAAATATCAAAGGAAAACTCATGGCAGAGAGGAAAATAAAACCACCATGTAAACCAAACTGCCCAAAAATTTCTCCTGTAAGGACAGAAAACGAATTAGTGATTCTTTTTGTAAGTTGTCTGATGCTGAGAAACCAGCTTTCTATTGTAGGTACATCGACAAAATAAAAGTCCAAAGACGGAGGAAAGAATCGCTTCGACTAATCCCGTTAAGGAAAACATATATAGAAAAGAATTTAATTATAGCTTTAACTTGTCATTTTACAAGCCGAAAAAAGACCTGTGCGACCGTTGTTTGATTTTTAAAGCAACTTCGAACCCAAGCATAATTGAAATTAATGAATTTAACAATCACAAAAATGAAAAGGCAGCTATGAAGGCAGAGAGAGCAATTGATCGCCAAAACATTGACCCTAATCATGCCATTGTTTGTTGTGCTTTTTCTCTCCCAAAAGTTACCGCGTCATCGTTTTTATATAAACGAAAGTTAAATGTCTCAACATGACAGCAACACTTTGTTTGCCAAGAAAACCAAAAATAACATACTGTGCAATTTGGAATGAACTGCACAGCGGCCGTTCTGGTGATGACATTGCAAGCTCCATTTTTAAAATTTTGAATAAAATATTATCTGAATACCCATCTATTAAAGGTGTGACTCTTTGGAGTGACTCCTGTGTCCCACAAAATAAAAATTAGTTGATGACAACTGCTTTGCTTTTCCTTTTTAACAATAACCTTAGAAGTAACTGAACAAAAATTTTCGGAGCCCGAACATTCGTTGGTTCAGGAAGTTGACTGCGTCCATAGCTCCATCGACCAATACCTTCGAAATCTAGAAATATTTAGTCAGCTTTCGCTTGTGCGACATTTGAAAACCATGCAATTGTAATCATATTTTCTTGTTACAATTAGTGTAAGTAATCCCTTAATGTAAATGGCTTATTTCTTGTGTCTCGCGCGCCCTCTCGATCTCTTTAACGTTTCATGCGCCATCTGTTGGCCTTCATTAAAAGACTTAAGACACGTGTGACAGAGGAAATGAGGCCATTTTGAAAGAGAACATTCTTTTTATCCATTCTTTGTCTAGACGCCAACGAACACGGCCAGGTACAGAGAACAAGATTAAAAGTAAAGATTATATAATTAAAAAAAAAATTATCGATCAGTTTTTTTTTTTATAGGAACGCAAACGTTAAAATGCAATTTCCCAAAATCGTAAAATTGGCGTTTACAACAAAACAATTCTCGGTCGACGAAATGTCAAAAATACAACGACAGATAAAAAGTAAAGCAATGGAAATTCCTACACCCAATTCGAGATTTGAACACGTCCACATGGACTTAGTTGGACCACTACCCTCTTCAAATGGTTACACACACATTCTCACAGTAGTCGATCGTTTCACTAGATGGCCTGAAGCGTATCCTCTTAAAGATACTCTCACCTCCACCATTGCTACTACCTTTGTCGATTCGGTGTACCACTCCGCCTAACAACGGATCAGGGAAGCCAGTTCGAATCGAGGATGTTTTGACAACTCAATCAGTTCTTAAATACGCACCGTATTCGAACCACAGCCTACCATCCTCAATCGAACGGGATGGCGGAAAGGTTCCATAGACAGTTAAAAGCGTCTTTGATGTGCAAAGAAAGTGGTGAGAAATGGAGTGATGACCTTCCCATTATATTGCTGGGAATCCGTAGTGCGTTCAAATCAGACATCAATTATTCCCCCGCAGAACTAGTCTACGGTCAGCCACTCAAATTACCCGCAGAGTTTTGTCGTTCAGAAAAGAATGACAAAGGAATCGATCCGGAAGGGATAGTAAACATTTTAAGAAAAAAAAATTAATCATTTCCGGCCGACTCCTTCGCGATTACCTCACTCTCCAACGTATTTTCAAAGAGTGTTAAACGATTGTGAATGGGTTTTCAGACGGTAAATGCGGTGCGCCTTGGTCTAAAACCACCATATGAAGGGCCGTTTATGGTAATAAAAAGACTTCGGAAAAGTTATATCATTAATATACGCGGAAAAAACGTGAATGTTGCAATAGACCGTTTAAAGCCCTCGTTTATTTCAAATGAATGCGAAGTTACGAATAAGGAGAAAGTAAAATTTAAAATCTAGTTTTTTTTTATCGTTACACTGGAAGGGGGTACTGAGCCGAAGGTGGACGAATTGGAAGAGGAAGGCAGACTCCGATGGTTAACGATCAAATGGACCAAAAGGATTCATGCGTATCGTGAAGGCAAGATTATAAAGACGTCATTTAAAAATCCTTCTTCTAAGCTTCTATGCCAAGGAAGAAATCCGTGAGTTAAGTATGTAAGCTTCATGCGCGAGAACGAGCAGATGGGGCACATGGTAAGAGCAACACGTTCTCCACCAGCAGGAGAAACGGTGTACTACATACTTCTACTACATACATAGGGCCGGCACCGAAGCCAGCCTCCGTTACAAGGACAAATGCAAGGTCATCAAACTAAAAAATTAAGACGTTCCGACATAACATTTTTTTTGCAATTGAATAAGTTTTTTAGTTATGTTTTTTTTTTTACATTAATGAATTAAGCTAAGTTTTTTCTTATCATTAAAAATAAATTTTAAGTAAGAAAAAAAAGCAAAGATCATCATACAGGATCTATGGCGATCAAGATCGCAATGAAACGAACCAATCCCCTCAGACATCCTACCGGTTTGGCAACAGTTCCGGCATGAGCTTAGTCATCTGACGTCAGTTCAGGTACCGAGATGGCTGGGAAGCGAGGAGCAAATTCCCTAGAGCTACACGGATTCGCTGATGCATCTGAGTGAGCATTTGTTGCAGTTGTCTTTCTGCTATCGCGATCCAGCGATTCCGAAACAAGGTGCATTCTGGTGGCATCCAAGACACGAGTTGCCTCATTAAAAACAGTCACTATCCCAAGACTGGAGCTAAGTGCAGCGAATCTTCTGTGCAAGTTGATGGTGCATGTGGTCAATGCTGGGATGTTCAAGCATTTACCCACAACATATTGGAGCGACTCCATGGTGTGCTTCACTGGATCACGAAACGACAAGACGAAAAATATACATTTCATTGCATAACGGGAGTTGTGACCGAGGAATAGCAACTACTTCAGAGCAAAAGCAAGAGCTATTTTTTGGGTCCCTAAAATGCAACAACAATGTGCAGTATGGAAAATTATGATGCGAGGTGGTTCAAGGGACCTAACTTTCTGAAGGATCCGTTTAGGTTGTGGCCCGTTAAACCAAGTAACCAAGTAGAAACTATCCTGTGAAGTGATTTATAGACTGTTGCTTTAAAAAAGAAGTTCAAAAGGAGTCTTTTGTCACTCCATCTGAATACTACCGAGCAGAAGATTGGCTTTTTAGAAAGATTTAGCAGGATGCCTACTTTGAAGAATATAAGTCTCTCGGTAAGAACAATAGAGGCGACAATGCTAGTTAAATTTATAGCTTATCTCTGTTCCACGATGCCGAAGGTACTATTCGTATGAGCTCAAGAGCACAAAAGGCGTTGATTTCTTATGCTTCCCGAAACCCTGCGATATTGCCTAAAAATCATCCTCTAGTGGAAGTATTTATTAAGCATCATCATGATCGTAATTTTCATACTGGAACTGCAGCAATAATTTCAGACATACGTTAACGAGCTTGGATCTTCAATACTAGAGTCGCTGGCCGTTGAAAGAGTAAAATCCAAATGCAACACATGCAAACTTATCAGAGCCAAGCCAGTTATGCCTTTAATGGGCCAACTTCCCATTGCTCGTGTATCGTTTGCGTCCAAGCCATTTACTCACGTAGGAGTAGATTGTTTTGGACCGCAGTTAAGCCAGCATCACACTACCAGTGAATTCACTGACAACTGACAGGCTGTGACGTAAAAATTACGTCACAAAGTCGTCAGTGTGGTTGCGCGTAGTGTGATAGCCAGTTTTGGGACGTCAGTGAAGTATGTCAGTGCACTGACGTGTTCACTGACAAGCCGAAATTGCGTCAGTAACTGACACGAAAAATGGCAAGTGTGATAAGTAGTCACTGACACATGGCGTCCCATCACTGACAACCCATGAAATTTCATGTGCTGTCAGTGTTGAAATCCTGTCAGTGAACTGGCAGGTTTTTTTGACATTTGCATGTTTTCTGCAGGAGTTTTTTTGTTATTTTTTTTTTTGAAGAAGAAGAAGAAATAATAAAAGTTGAGATTAAATAATTAAAAAAAAATTTGTATTTTGGAAACGGCTAAATTGAATTGTTTATATAAAATGAGTGGAGGTAATAACGTGGCTGTTTCCGGAGCATCGATTAAAGCCAAAAAGCTGGCTAAGCGTGTGAGGGCTATGAATCATAAGTGGATGTTTGAGCAGGAGACGCGTCTGATAGAGTATGTGGAAAAGCGACCACCGCTTTGGAACTGTACCCACCCAGACTATAAATGCCCAAATATAAAAACTGATTTGTGGGGGGAAGTCGTGAGGGAATTAAACATCTACACGATCAAGGTCGAAGAAGCAAAAATCAAGTGGAATAATCTGCGAAGCAATTTTAAAGCTTTTTTGAACAAGCAACGCACCAAAAAATCTGGACAAGATGCTATAGACGGAACCGCTACAGCTAAATACCCCCATTATTCGGAATTGATGTTCTTAGAATCGGCCGATGTGCAGCAATCATCGCAGTCTCCATCTCCATCTCCACGTTGGAATTGGTAATTCAAGTTTAATTTTCTAACATATATTATTAAGTTAATTTGAATTGCAGGATAATCCCATGACCGATCATAACCACCATAACCGTTTATAACCACATGCTTTCCGTCCACAGCACCAATACAATGAGGAAACTGCCATTTGTCCCCGAACTGCTTTGCCACCGCCTCCCACTCGACTTCATTTTTTGGAAAAGGCTTCTATTTAAACGACAAGGAAAGGTATTATTCATCAATTTGTATCGCCAGTCGCCAAATTATTGACAAATCATTATTGAAACAAACCTTAAGAAACTCACCCACAAGAATCTTGTAAATGGCGTCGAGGACTTCTGGAATAATGGCAGAAATAGTTGGTTGCGCTATGTGGAAAAGCAGTCGCAGGGAATTAAGAAACTGTTCATAAGAGGAAAACCTGTTCATTTTGGTTTCAAGAACTGGATGCTAGCGAGTAGTTGTGGCTACCTATACAACTTTGATACTTATTGTGATGCAAAAAATGTGAAAGCTGATGTGTTACAAATGCCACTGGGATCTCGAGTTGTTCTTGAGCTTCTAGAAAAAGTTGCATTCCCTTCTGACCACATTATTTATTTTGATAACTATTTTACTTCTCATGAGTGTGAGACGACATCTAACAGATACATCAGGTATTCCGTTTGCACCCTAATCCAAACATAGATCGTATTCCTTTTATACTATCTTCCTTCCACTCATACACAATCCCTGTTCATCCATTCCTTCGTTCTGCTATTCCATAAATATCTGCATTCTCATTAATTAACTGATGCAATAAAGTCGTTCGTTTAATACACAAAAGTTAACTCTTGCCTTTTATTTAAATCTCTATGCAAATCATAAGATTACATGGTGCCGAAACCTAATAATAATTAAATCTACAGAATTTGCCAATCAATTTCGAGTAGACGAAAAAGAAATCGAGTAAAAAAACAAAATCTACAGATTTTGCTATTCATTTTCAAGAAAAAAAAAAAGATGTTTTGAGATCTCAGAGAACACAAAATGGCGAATCCACAAGGTGGAGTCGAAGACGCAATTACAAATCATTTTATCCATCCACCAAAAGCTCTCATAATAGAGCACGACAAAGATATGGCGAGAGCATGGAAATTGTGGAGACAACAGTATACTTATTTCGAGACGGCGGCAATGATGGTTAATAAACCACAAAATATACAATTTGCAACGTTTATGTCCACAATTGGTCCAATAGCTATTCAACTTTACAATACATTGCCACAGCCCGATATTCCCGCTGGAGGAGAGCTTACGTTGACACAGGTAAAAAACATTTTTGAAAATTATTTTATCCCAAGAGTGAATGTCACGTTTGAGCGATATAAGTACCACAAGATCTTCCAATGCGATAATGAAAGTATCGACGAACTAATGTCTAGATTAAGACTTCAAGCACAAAATTTCGCATTCGAGAATTTAATTGATGGAATGTTGCGTGATCAGCTTATTTTAGGGATCAAGAATGACGAACTACGAACCCGCCTTCTTTCCCAAGATATCACATTGGAGCAGGCTATTGTAAAATGCAAAGCCACAGAAATCGCACAACAACAAACTGCGCACATTACACAGGAAACTGAAAAAGGTGTCTCATCGGTACGCAAACAGTCCAACGCAAATAATATTATAATCGATTGTCGAAACTGTGCCAAAACGCACAAACTCCGAAAATGTCTTGCATTTAGACACAAATGTAAGATTTGCAACAAAGAAAACCATTTTGAACCATGCTGTAGTAAGCAACGAACAAACAAATCTTCTAAAATCTCTTACAACAGAGACAAGACGGTGAAAGCAGTAGTTTGCGATCAAAAAAGTGACACAAGTGATGACAACAGCTGGTCAGCATTCATTGAAAAAGTTTCCGTTCCAACAACACCCAAGGAATCAAATCAAGATCCAAAGCTATGGACGGAAAAAATCCACTTCGAATTTGGAAAGAAGTGCAACATACACCTCGACACTGGCGCAGAATGTAATGTTCTGCCAATAAAATTGCTAAATGGCACTAATAACACCTTGCAACAATGCAAAATAAAGTCACTCCGTTCATTCGCCAACCACCAGATTAAAGTGCTAGGTGAAGTCGTACTCAAGAGCACTATTGCTAATCAAGAGTGCAGAATAGCATTTAAAGTGGTTGAAGAAGACATCATGGCAATATTGGGTGCAAATGCATGCGAAAAGCTAGGTCTTGTTCGCAGAATTTATTCCATCAAGGAGGAAGACATATTTAATGGACTCGGCTGTATCAAAAATGTCGAGTATGACATTGACCTTATACCAAATCCGTCTTTTGAAATTTGTGCTCCAAGAAGAATCCCGTACAAGATAAGAGATGATGTCAAGAAAGCTCTAGACGAAATGGTTGATTTGGATGTCATCGAGCCAATTAAAGAACCAACGCCAGCTGTTTCACCCATGGTTGTTGTCAAAAAGAACAACAAAATTAGAATCTGTATTGACCCGACTATAGTCAATAAGAATATTTTGCGTCGACACCACCCGATGACAACAATTGAAGACATCGCTGCGAGAATCAATGGATCGAAATTCTTCACTCTATTGAAGTGAGAGAGGCTTTTGGCAAGTTCGAGTCTCGGATCGTACCAAGCGTATACTTACGTTCGCAACACCGTGGGGACGATATTGCTGCAAACGTCTTCCATTTGGCATCTCCTCAGCCCCAGAAGTATTCCAACAGATCATGCAAGAACTTTTTACTGATCTCACAAAGGTAGAAGTAGCAATTGACGATATCCTAATACACGCAAGAACAATAGAGGAACTCAGAGTACTACTAAAAAAGTTCTAACTATAATCCAAGCCATCGGTCTGAAACTAAACAGTAAATTCGAGCAGTCAAAAATAAAATTCTTCGGACACATTATCGATCATAAGTGCATGTCTGCAGACCAGAAAAAACAGAAGCAATCCGTCGACTTAAGCCCCCAACCAACGAAAAGAACTACAGCGAATCCTTGGTAAGTTCACATATTTAAGTAAGTTTATGCCAAACTATTCGCAGATGATGACACCACTTCGAAAACTCCTTGAGAAATCAACTCAATGGGTTTGGGATGAAATCCAACAAAAGTCATTCGACGAATTAAAAGACATAATCACAAAGCCACCCGTACTCAAACTTTACGACGTAAATCAAGATGTCAAGCTTCAAGTTGATGCAAGCTCTTCAGCACTAGGAGCCGTACTTTTGCAACAGGAACAGCCGGTAGCATATGCATCCAAATCGCTAACCGAATGTCAACAGCGATACTCCCAGTTGGAGAAGGAGGCTCTTGCTATCAAGTTCGGATGCGAAAAGTTCCATGAATACGATGGAATGTTCCTGGCAGATCCACTAAGTCGCGATGTTAACGACAGTTAACGACAGAGAAGACAATGAATTACAAGTTCAATCAGTATTGGCCATAACCGATGCAGAACACAGTCGCTTAGCAAAATTAACAGCTGCAGATGAATCATGTCAACAACTGTTCAAATACATTTCAAAAGGCTGGCCAAATGATATTCGACAACTACCTGAATCAATTAAACCATATTGGTACTTCCGCGAAGAACTCTCAGTTTGCGATGGTGTTATCCACAAGTCACATAAAACGCTCATACCCGAAGCAATGCGTTATGTTATGTTGAAGTACTTTCATGGAGGTCATCTTAGCTACGAAAAATGTAGACGTCATGCAAGAAACTACGTATTCTGGCCAAAACTGAACAAGGATCTACAGAATTTTATCCAAAAATGTGCATCTTGTCAAGTGCATCAGTGTAGCAACAACAAACACCCAATAGAATCAAAAGATGTACCTAAGTTTCCATTTGAAATTGTTGCGACCGACCTTTTCCATTTCTTGGGAAAAGAATACATTGTTCTCACTGACAGTTATTCACATTTGAAAAACTGATGGAAACAACAGCAAGTAATGTCATTAAGTTTTTGAAAAACATTTTTGCTTACCATGGAATCCCGAAAGTGTTATAATCCGATAATGGTCCACAATTTTCATCTGTTGACTCAAAAATTTTGCGAAGCTATGGCAATTCGACCACCACACCAGTTCACCACATCACCCAAGAGGAAATGGCTTGGCACAAAGAGCTGTACAGACCGCCAAACAACTATTGAAGAAGTGTCACTATGACAATACCGATTATCACCTGGCTATCCTTTATTTCATGAACACACCTAGAGGAAATATCGGTACTCCAGCCCAACGACTATATTGTAGAAATCTCAGATCACAAATACCAGCAACAACTCAGTCACTCATACCAAGTCATCAAAACAACATTACAGAAGAACTGAAAAATATGAGACATAACCAAACTATAAACAACAGCCAAGATTCCACACCACCTCAACAACTAAACATTGGACAGAATGTTCTTACTCGTATCGATAAGAGAGAATGGGAACCTGCAGTTGTCAAAGAAAAAATAAATTCAAGATCTTATAACGTGGAATTCAACAATGGCAAAGTGCTGCGCCGAAACATCAAGCCAACAGAAGCCAAAGTTTATCAAAAGCCGAATCTTGATCTTGATGAGAGCGAAGCAATTCAAAACGTACCGAGCTCAGAAAACCCAACTGACGAAAAATGGACATCACCGAATTCAACAACAACAACTCAAGCTGAGAATCAACAAGTGAATTCACCACAGATATCTACTCGTTCTGGGAGGACCATCCGACGCCCACTCCGACTATACTAGTAAAAAAGGGAGATGTGAGACGACATCTAACAGATACATCATGTATGATCATTCCGTTTGCACCCTAATCCGAACATAGATCGTATTCCTTTTATACTATCTTCCTTCCACTCATACACAATCCCTGTTCATCCATTCCTTCGTTCCTATTCTATAAATATCTGCATTCTCAATAATTAGCTGATGCAATAAAGTCGTTCGTTTAATACACAAAAGTTAACTCTTGCCTTTTATTTAAATCTCCATGCAAATCATAACATTACAATGAGCTTTTGCGATTGTTGAGTGAGAAGGGCTTTAGAGCTAACGGGACAGCAAGAGAAAACCGAACAAAAAATGCCCATTGAAGCTAAAAAAAGAATTCAAGAAGGAACTAAGAGGGCGTTTTGAACACGTATACGACGTAAACAATAATATTCTTTTTGTAAAATGGAGTGACAATAGTGTTGTCACTATGGGCCCATGAATTATGTCAAACGTTGGTCATCAGAAGAAAAAAGAAAAGTTTTCATTCAACAGCCGAACCTTATTGCGAATTAAAATAAGGGAATGGGTGGCGTTGACTTACACGACCAGTGTGTCAATGCCTATAAAATCAAAATTCGAGGCAAAAAGTGGTGGTGGCCGCTTTTGACGTCAATGCTAAACTCTACATTGGTGAACGATTGGAAGCTTTATAAGGTCGCAGCTAATTTCGAAAATGACTTGCTATCGTTTCAAAGAGATATTGCTCGATATTACCTAAGAAGATATACAATTCTCCAACCTTCGACATCAAAGCGCTTCATATCTGAAAGCGTTGCTTTATCTGAAGGTCACCATTTTTCAAAGAGAATTGAAAAGCCGCTTAGATGCAGAGTATGCCACATGCGAGTTAGATGGATATGTGAGTTATGCGGCATAGTCCTATGTGTCGAAAAAGAGTGGTACAGCTTAAAAACTACACTTCCTACTTTTTTTAAAAAATAAAAAAATATTTTTCTATTCCTTTGACTCTATTTAATAAAGCTTTGTTACCAAAAATTGAAATTTTAGTTTTAAATGTCTTTGGGAATAAATGGGTAGTAAAGTACATTTTGAAATTGTTATTGAATAAGACTTTTAATTCACTAATATAAAAATTGAAATTGTTTTTATTTTGTGCTAAACATACCAATTGTAAGTTAAGACAAAATCGAAACTATGAAGAAATTATAATGAATTTCGTTTTTGTTTATTAGGAAATAAAATTGAACGAATGCCAGTGTAATTATCTGGCTTAATCTTTATTATTTGGAACTTTTGAAAGCAGGAGAATGGCAAAACCAGTGCTAGTTCTCGGTCCGGAGAACCCAACAACAACAACGTGCAGAGCAAAACGAGTACTAGTTCTCGGTCCGGAGAACACAACAAAAAAAAAAACTTTCGGACTAAGAACGATCGACATGAATAGTTAAGACACACCCCTTTTCATATCATATCAATGAGCGGTACATGCGACCGAAAGCAGGCAGCAGGGGGAAGCTGCTTTTCCTTCCTATGATGAGCAGCAGTGAGGATTTTCTTGATACTTATTTCGAGCGTCGTCGTGCAGTGTGCAACACAAGGAGCATCATCACAGGAGTCACATTTTATTATACAGTCCACAATTTCAATTAAATAAATTAAAGTTTTATAAACGAGCGTTTTATTTGCTTTGTCCTCAAACACTCAGTATTCAAGAGCGGATTTACCATGGCTGACCTATTGAAATTTTTTTAAAAAGAGTAGTTTCCTGTATCAGCGGTCCAACTGATCAAATTTGTCTACAAAGAACTTGGGCAACTTGATGCAATTTCTCGGATTTATCGAATGGTTGAATGGTTGGGGAATCGTACAAAACGATGATCATTTTCTCCTGGTGCTTGAAAAAGAGCTATAGAAACAGCCTGTCTCCTTCCTACAAAAAAGAAACCATACTGGTGGGCTGCTTAACTAGAAACACTAAGAAAAGATTGTAGAAGAACCTTGTAATCTCCAAGATTGGAATTCCTATAAGAAATCCTTCAAAAAACCAAGACATCCTCATGAAGATCCTTCTGTAGCTTAATACAAGAATCCTCGAAGGCATCAAGATTAACGATAAGCCCAACCATGCCAGAGGGAAGATGCAATAAAATTTAAGTAAATCTAGAATTTTGTTTTCGTATGGCTATGCAGTAGCAAATATTTAACAACCACTGTTAGAAAGTTCCAATGTAATCGGTACCTGATGTTAGAAGTTTCTAAATGTTATTGGTGCCTAACTTGTGACGCGAGCGACCTCTGCTCACGGAAATAAATATTTGCCAAGTTGTCAAAAGAAAGAACTAGTCAGAGAAAGAGCGAGACAACTGAATCTGTCTCTGAATTTAAAATAACGAATTTCAATTTGATGAGTTTATTCATGTCTCAACAAGCAACCGGAGCAGAAGTCGCCGCCGCCATAAGTTCACCAAAATAATAGATAAGTATAATAAATTTAAATGAAACAAAATATAATTAATTTCCATTTCAAAGAAAATATAACGCGCTATGATTCATTCATCACAACGATCTACATCGAATCTGTTTTATTAAAAGAACTCCCTGCTCTGGCAGAAATTTGTCGCCACAATATGATATACAATATCAACTCCGTTGGCGCTGATACCAGTACATTTTCTACCATTCGATTTAAGTAATTCGGAATATGAATGGCTTCCATTGGGATCAAAAATTTTAAGTGGAGGACTGCATTTGATGTTGGTAGGACAATAAAGTGGCAGTGCAACTTCGGAATATGCTTCCTTCCACCATTGCTGCTTGCTCGGATTGGCAACCTTGGAGTAGTTGTAAATATCCAGTTTTATCAATCGGTATCCAGACTCGCCCGGCGTGCTCCAAATACAACAATTGTCGTTCGTATTTTTACAAATATATTGTGAGATTAAGCCAGTTCCCGATTTCGATGTCTTAGGAGGAAACAATCCTCGTAGTTCCATCAATGTATCGACGGAAAGCACATCTGCATCCGCTGTTGCTGTAACTGCAGTCATGGGCGACATGTAGGTGGTACGTATGCCATGAGATTGCCAGGAAACTTCCGTTGAAGGCACTGTGTAGTTTTCCAGGATCCAGTTCAACTGGTCAACCGCCAGGTTTTCCTCCGTATACATCGCTAGGAGATAACCTGACATACCAACATTTATAGAGCTCAAAATTGTTCGACTGGTAGGAAGTTATTCGTTAGATTCATGTGCTATCACAATGGGCCTATTCTTTTGGCCTAAGTGTATAGATTCTGTATTCGTAACCACATTAACCTAACCTTACCTTGCCATCGTTAACTTTTTTCGTTGCCATGGCTTGAATCATCATCGCCGATTTCAAGTATTTTTAGAGTTTCTACGGTCTTAACAAATTATATTAGCAACTATGTATAAATGGGGAATCTTTAACAAGTTCGCTGTAGTAATGATTTGGATTTGAAAACAAGTGCGTTTGTAATGCTTACGCGGGTTTTTAGATTGCAACTTAAGGCTTACAGCTTTCTATCTATTTTCTGTTCCTACATTTGCTGTTCTGGTACTTGAAGGACGTTAGTCTTTGAAAAACGCTCACTGCTTGGAGTCTTAAAAAAATATCGAGTACTTATTCTTAGCTACGGTGCCTTGCAGTGAGCCATAAACTTAAATCTAACCAAACTTAAAAATAAAACTCACGAAACGTATTCTGATCGATGAAAGTCCTCTCCTTCTTCGCATGATGAAGTAAATATTGAAAATTGCATTTATGTTGCTTCAGCTGGATTCGCTTGGTTTGTGATTGAATCTGAAATAAAATAGAAAAACTGGTTTAGGAAGGAGCAACGGCCAAAAATATAGGGTTTCCAACAATAGGTGTTATTTTGAATAGCCCGCTATTTCGGTACGTGTCACTTTTGAAGCTGTTATTTTTTGACATTTGACAAGTAGAAATTACGCCATTACTAAAAAATAAAAGCTACACGCTTCAGTAAGGCATTGCAATTATTAAAATTCCAACTGCACCAACTACAGAGGAATCAGTCTGCCTAACATCGCCTACAAGATCCTCTCTGCCGTAATATGTGAACGTCTGAAGCCTTTCGGTCAACAATCTGATTGGTCCTTATCAATGTGGCTTCAGGCCAGGGAAGTCTACCATCGACCATATTTTCACGTTGCGGCAGATCCTGGGAAAAACCTATGAACTCCAAATCGATACCCACCACCTCTTTATCGATTTTAAGGCCGCGTATGACAGCATCTACAGAGACGAACTGTATAAAGCTATTAGAGTAAGGCCGCGTTTCCATTTGCAAGAAAACTTCTGCAATAAATGTCCGATAGTCTGTCCGACAGTGAATTGCAAGTGGAAACTACCAAGCAAGTTCTATCGCGACAGTACTTTCATAACTTCTTGCGGATATTTGCAAGTGCAATTAATTGCTAGTTTAAACACATTTGTATCGACTCGCGACAGTTCTTGCAGCTTATCGAAACAGTTTCGTATATCTCGCGCTAGTAGCTGGTTGACGTCTTTGCTTTATACATACAAAATGAGTAAAATAAAAGGTCGTGAATGGCCTCGCGAAGAAGTTATGCGTTTAATTGAACTTTACGAGTGTAATCCATGTTTATGGAATAACCGGGACGAAAATTACAAGGACCGAATTAAAAAAAATTCCCTTCTTAATAAGATCGCGGAAGAGTTTCATACGAATGAGAATGAAGTTTCTCGGAAATTTGAAGTATTGCTGAGCATCTTCTATATTCAATTCATTTAATAAATTATAGAAGGCACCAGCTTCACGTCTTTTTAAAATCCAATCTCGAACCCAAGTTGATCTTTTTTTCTTTTTTAATAATAAAATTATCATCGCAGCTGCTAATCTTTGACGTTTTCTCGCCATAACTTCACAATTTTAAGTAAACAACCAGATTTCTTGCGACATTAATTGCTCTCCTGGTGTAAATACATCTGCAATAAATTGCGACAGTATGTTGCGCGAGCTTCTTGCAAGACATTTATTGCAGAAGAAATTGCAAGAATTCACATGACAATGTAAACGCGACTGCAAGAAACTTCTGCAAGACTTCCGCGAGTTGACTTGCAAGTGGAAACGCGGCCTAAGATTCCAGAGCAATCAGACATAACTTATTTTCACACGGATGAAACCTGAAGTTTTCAGTAGCGTCTCGTGTGGATTGAATACCTACCCGCTTTGTGGAACTTGCCGAGTGACATCTGGGCACGTACGAGGTCAGAAAGGTCATTAAAAATAAGTTTCATCTTACTTATTTTCACATGGCTGATTTTTACATATGTCATGAAGAATATTATTTTAAAGTAATATCCTAAGTGTCAGACACTTTTGATGGACCATAGCTTTTGTCAGACGCTTTAAAGTTACCCAAATAGTGGAGTCAATGAAGTTCATAAAAGGGCGTTTTCAGAAAGTCCTCAGAAACAGCTCGGATTTGGAAAAAAAAAATGCCCAAATTTTTTGTTTTTTATATTGTTTAAAATCAGGAACATTTCATTTGGGGGAAATAATTGCTTATATTGTTTAAACAATTTGTATATTGTTTATAAAGTGTGATCCACGAACGATGTTTTTGGTAATTAGAGTGTATAGGTTGCATTAAGAAAAGAAAAAAAATCATATGGAAGAGGGGGTCTATTGTCCCCCGTTTAGCCGGGAGGGGCGATCTTATAACAAAAAAAACCGTATTTTTCAAAAAATAATATTAAAAATCAACGGCTTTGTCCACAATGCCGTGTTATACCTTCTTGCAAAGCTTAAAAATGCCTCTTTGATTTCGCATTTAAATAAAACTGTTTTCAGGAATAGTTTTTGAAAAATTCATCTTCAAAGTCAAAATATCGAAATTTTCAACTTTTTTGTTTACTTTTGAACTATTTTTTTTTTGAAATTTTATGAAATTAGGTGCTCATTATTTTCACAATTAAATGCTGTCAGTAGTTCTCAGTGAGATCCAGAAAATCTCATGCCTTAATGTCTTCTTGTTTTTAAGAAAAAACCAAACAATAGACCCCCTCTTCCATATGATTTTTTTCTTTTCTTAATGCAACCTATACACTCCAATTACCAAAAACATCGTTCGTGGATCACACTTTATAAACAATATACAAATTGTTTAAACAATATAAGCAATTATTTCCCCCAAATGAAATGTTCCTGATTTTAAACAATATAAAAAACAAAAAATTTGGGCATTTTTTTTTTTTCCAAATCCGAGCTGTTTCTGAGGACTTTCTGAAAACGCCCTTTTATGAACTTCATTGACTCCACTATTTGGGTAACTTTAAAGCGTCTGACAAAAGCTATGGTCCATCAAAAGTGTCTGACACTTAGGATATTACTTTAAAATAATATTCTTCATGACATATGTAAAAATCAGCCATGTGAAAATAAGTAAGATGAAACTTATTTTTAATGACCTTTCTGACCTCGTACCTGCCCAGATGTCACTCGGCAAGTTTCACAAAGCGGGTAGGTATTCAAGGCACACGCGACGCTACTGAAAACTCCAGGTTTCATCCGTGTGAAAATAAGTTATGTCTGATTGCTCTGGGATCTTGGACTATATGTCTAGTTTTGGCATCCCTGCCAAGCTCGTTCGCTTGTGCAAAACGACGATGGAGAACTCACGCTGCTCTATCAAGGTTGGCAATGAACTCACGGAATCATTCGACGTCAAAAAAGGATTCAGACAAGGCGATGCACTGTCGTGCGATTTCTTTAACATTGTTCTTGAGAAGATAGTCCAAAACTCCACCGTCAACACCAGAGGCACTATCTTCCAGTGGCGAGGCGTCATATTGTTCAAGTCGTGCATGAACGACTATCATTTCCACCTTCCACGCACCGTGTTCTCACATCTCACACATTTTTTGTTTTTTTTATTCCAAATACGATATACATACATACATATCATATCTAATGTGCCTGCGTCCTACATATAATATATCCACTTCCAGTTCCAATCCAACTCGTGCATACCTTTAGTAAACCACATAAATAAAACAAAACGAACTAGCTACCTGCTACTGTTTTTTTTACGCAACTGATGTGTATCTACCAAAGTCGTTTGAACGATCTGGCAACGACTTGAACCCATAGAGAGCATGTAAGAAAAAAAAACAAATCGCTCGTAGAAGGGATCTTGTCGTGCAGTGCAGTTGCGGACGAGTAGAGCTTTTTTTGAATGAATACACAGAATTTTGGAAATGAGAAAAGTGGGTAGTTTTTGAATATGACAATAATGAAACAGACGGGCGATCATGTTCATGATTGTGTTCAAATTAGTTTGGAAAGAGGAAACCTTTTTTTCCTGTTTGAATAATGGAATGAAGGAAATGAGACTAGCCCAGCATAGTTTTTGAATTTTAGAATGTGTATTTGCGTTGATTTTGGGTTTGAACGACTACATTTTACAGGCACGCGTCGCCGCTGCTATCTTCTATAAATCTGTTCAACTTCTCGCGTAGATGTAATGGGAAGAACACAGCGTGATGTCAATGGCGCCTTTGTCTGAATTGAGACAGAAGCGGCAAAAAAGGGTTTTGCGGAAAATGAGGGAAAAACGAAGTACATGCTGTCTTCGAGAAAGGACACCGACGCACCAAGGTAAATTTTCCCAAAAAGCTGTCCAAAATTATTTTTTGGTTTTTTTTTGTTTTATTGTTGCATGGAAATTCATAAAAAGTTAATTTTCAAAAGAAACAACAATTTTCAACCAAATATACAACCAAATTCGCCAAAGACCATGCAAAAAGGATGAAAAAGGGTGTTTTTAAATTTGGTATTTTCTTTGTATTGCATTGCATGCTTATTGTTTTTTAGAAAATAATAAAAAAATTAATTAGGACATATATAATAAATAAGTTAAGAAATAAATACTCAAATAAATGAATAAATATATAAATAAATACATAAATATATTAATAAATAAATAGTAATTATCTACATTAGGGTGGTTCTTATTTGCTTTTTTTCGAAAATTAATGAAGGTATCTGCTCAATCGTCTCCAAATTAATTAAAAAAAAATCCTAATTCTTTCAGATTTTTATCTATACCCCTAATGGCCATGTATCGAAGTGAAATTCTAATACTAGGGACTTTGCGGCTGATTTTTTGATTATTCCCGTATATCTCCATTTCGGCTTTACAAATTTTGTTAAATATTTGCACAGTTATACTTAACATTATCCTTAGTGAAATTGCATTCCAAAATATTATTTAACCCTCCAGTGGGCGCGTGGTTAAAAGAGACACGAGTGGTCGCGTGGTCTACGACTGTAGACCATTTTGTTTTGCCAAAAAATATATATACTATAGCGTTTTAAGTATCCAAATCGTGGTCAAATCATAGAGGAACATATTTTGTTTCATATTCATCACTCAAAGATAAAAAGTTATTGATACACTGAAAAAAATAATCGGAATAAAAAAACAATCCCAATTTTACGATTTTTCGTAATCATTTTTTATAAAAAATAAATTAATACTTTAAAAGAGTTAATAACAAAAAAAACATATTTTTTTCAATAAATGATTAGCCAAATAAAGTAATGAATAAGAAAAAAGGAAAATTGTACACAAAACAAAAGAAATATAAGACTTGAAAAATTCAGTTTTTCGTGTTCACGTTTTTTGTCTTTTTTCACAAAAAATCAAACAAAACAGTACAGCAAACATAAAAAACTATTCAAAAAACATAGAACACAAATTCATTAATAAGTTAAAAAAAAAAATTAAAATGTGCACTACAAATCACAATAAACGCATATACATTTCAAGTGGTACCTACAAGCAAATTTAACACTTTTTTCGCACCTCACCCTAGAGGTCAGCTCACGGACCCAAAAATAGGTCCCTGAGATAGAAGAAGCAATTTTCTTCACTAAATAATTAATTTTTTAATAGAAGTAGTTAAAAATTTACAATCCCTTACCTATAATAATACAATTGAAGACAACTTTTTTTGTTACACGAGTGGTCGCGTGGTCTACGATGGTAGACCAAGAGACTTTGAATACCTTTTAAGCTTTCGTATGCCCCCTCCGAAGAAAAATAGCATATTAATTAGGTAGAGCAACTAATTATCTACAGCTATTGTGAACGATGGCGGAAAAAAATTGTTTTTCTGCGAACGGCAGCGTTTTAAAAAAGACTGGTCTACGACCGTAGACCACGCGCCCACTGGAGGGTTAAAATATATTCTTCAATAACAAATAAATCGCAAAAGAGATCCATTTTTGTAGTACCTTTTGGGTTTATAACACTCTTTTCCAGATTTCTCAAAAACGGCTCAGCCAATTTTTGGGAAATTTTATCAACACGTTTTTATGCAATTTATTATTAATCTTGCATACCAAAAAATTTCATAAGTGTTTTAATTTCCTTATAAAAAAAATCAGTATGTATGCAACACTTTACGTTTTATGTCCTTGTTTCGGGACTCTTGTGCTTCTTTGCGGATTCCAATTGGAAGAATAGCTTCAGAATTATTTTTTTGTTATTTTTTATGTTTTTTTTTGGCAATTAACCACCTTCTTTTATGGTCATAGACAAAATCGGACATAAAAGTTGTTTGTTTGCTCTGAAATGTCAACATTAGTTTCATTTTCCTACGTTTCTGTCAAAAATGGATTTTTTCGGTATTCACGAGATGTGCATCTTCTCAAACATTCAGAAAGCTGATTTTTAGAAAGAAAAGTGAAACTTGATCGCGATCTTGCGTAAAAAGTAAAAAAGTTTATATTAAAAAAACAAAAAAAAGCCCTTCCGCGTCAACTTTAAGTGCGAATATTTAAAAAGAACGCAAAATGACGCAAAATATTTTGACTGTTTCTGATTAAGGAAATGCAAACGCAAA
This sequence comes from Sphaerophoria taeniata, assembly GCA_943590905.1. NCBI lineage: Eukaryota > Metazoa > Arthropoda > Insecta > Diptera > Syrphidae > Sphaerophoria > Sphaerophoria taeniata. The sequence goes on from OX016540.1 coordinate 272,454,090, forward strand.
TTTTAAGACTGTTTTCATTACAGAAATCCGCAGAAAAACTTAACTTTTGCATTATTAAAGTTAAAAAATGATAAAAATATTGTACCAATAAAATACTCTGCCTTAAAAGGCCTCAAAATTAATTATCAACTTAAAATGACAAAAAAAATATTATCTCAATAAAAAATACCACTAGCAACAGAATCCATGTTTAATAAATTTTAAAAGCACCCAAAAAAAGAAAGAAAAAAATAAACCAAAATGACTTCTTCTCGCCAGATCAAAACAGCTACTGCATTTGTTCCCTTAAAGTTTGCACTTTGAAAGCATCTGCTGATTAAACCGTTATAATCTGCATCGAATGATATATGAGGCTTAATGCTTACACTATTTGTTAACAACTTTGCATTAAAATATTACAACAAATCGCAAATTTTTTTTTATAGTTATGGCCAGCTTTTTGGGAAAATTTACCTGTGTGCGACGGCTCGGACAGAATGTCACAATAGACGCATACAACTTCGAGGTAGTAGAGGAGTTTGTCTACCTAATAAATAATTAATAGAGTGGCGCGACAGCTCTTGAAAAGCCAAGGCCTAAGTGGCTTACTCTCATCAACAATTCTCTAAGTGCGTGTGAAGAATTGAGGGGACCTACAATTTAACGCCGATTCCGAACGGCAGAGTTGCGAAGCACTTTTTCATGACAGACTCTTGGAAGATTTGTCAGGTCTTCGCAAGAGGCAGTGCCCGTGAAAGATGAAATAAAAACTTGGCCTGAGTAGGACTCGAACCAACGACGTTCTGCTTAGCAGCAAACGCACTTACCAACTAAGCTACGGGCAATTGCTTTTGTTTGTCTACCTACGCTCCGCTATTTACACGGGCAATAACACCAGCGCCGAGATAAAACGAAGAATTACTCTTGCTAATCGCTGTTTCTTTGGGCTAAGAAAGCAATTGATTGGAAGAGCCGTCTCTCGAGCAACTAGGTGAAACTATACATCATCCCTGTCCTGCTGTATGGTTCAGAAGCATGGAACTTGACAAAATCGGATGAATGTGCCTTAGGCTGTTTCGAGAGGAAAGTTCTTCGGGTCATCTTTGGCCCCGTGTGCATTGATGGGGAATGGAGAAAAAGATACAACAGCGAACTTTACGGATTGTACAACGACGTGGACCTAGCCAGAAGGGTCAAGGTCCAGAGACTCAGATGGTTCGGTCATTTAGAGCGCATGGACACCAATGCTCCGGCCCGCAAAGCCTTCGACACTATTCGCGAGGGACGCAGAAGGAGAGGAAGACTGCGACTCAGGTGGCGCACACAAGTGGAAGAGGACCTCAATCAACTTGGAGTGCAAAACTGGAGACAGCTAGCTAGGGACCGAGCTGACTGGCGGAGACTGTTGATTGAGGCCCAAGTCCACAACGGACTGTAGCGCCACCTTAAGTAAGTAAGTAAGACACAATTAAGGACAGGTACAGGAAAAGTGAGCAATGAAAAACAAAAGAAACTTACCCAAATATTTCTTCTGGATTTTGCAAATCGCTCTTAACATGCAGAGCAACACTGGTGTATCCTCTTCTTGATGATTAATCTGCTGGGATTCAAGGAATAAAATCAATTACTTCTGGACAAAAGAAAATTCAATTTTTATAAACACGAGCTTACTTATTTTCATAGCAGGCTAAATTATGCTCTTCCAAGAATATCAGTCAGAAAATCGCCAGAAGAAAATTGCCTCACGGACACGGCAATATTATCATTTTCCTCATTCTCCATCAATTGGATTCTATTTTTTACGATTCTCTTGTCCGAAGAAAGCTGTGTGCTGCTGATTATTCAATTAAATCACGGCCTCTCTTGGAACTCATATCCACATCACGTGATTGTCGTTTGGACTTTCGTAAATTTAAGTAACTTTTATGGATTTTAGGCTTTTCCTTTCTACTATGGCCTCCACAATCATCCACTGAATATTGAAAAAGAAAACATTTGTTAATGAAACGAAGCAGCTATTGTTGTGGTATAAAAATAATTATGAAGTAAATTTGATTTTGTCAGTCGAAATAATTTACATCGGCGAAGAGGAATGGATCCATTGCAGGATGGGAGACAGGAGACAGCGCAACAGAAGGAAGCAGAAAGCCTTGGGGAAAAAATACGATAGATTCGACCAACTTTCGCGAAGGGTGCTGGAGCCAAGTTATGGCGCAGATGAAGGCAAAAACTACATTGACATACATGCATATCTTTCCAGATAGGAAGATGCTCACCAGCCCTCTCGCTCCGAGACACCCTGAACCCAGCAGACTCAAATATTGTGTTATTTAAGGAATTGGAAAGGTTGCGGTCCTTAAAGGAAAACAAGAAACCGTATCTACAGCACTGTCCATTTGTGAGCTATGCCTATGACCTTTAAAAATATGTTTAGTCCCCTCAAGAGGCAAGTCGTGAAGGATTTCTTGGAATCAACTCTAATCCTAGAAGTACTTACCTTAACGGTGTCTCAATTTTGGATATAATCCAGTCAGTTGGATCCTGCCGCTTAATACATAGAACCCGTTTTTATTCTGGTTCATCTAACTTATAACGCCCAGGAAAACTCAGTCTTGTAATGTTGATTATTATAAATTTTCAACAATAAACTTTCATCTGTGTAGGTCTACTTTTGGATTTTTCCAGTTGAGTTCAATTACACTTTTACATTACTTTTGTTAAACAAAAGGTACTTTTTGATTGTTTCAGTTAACGTTTTGATAATTATTCCGAATGCCGATGAACCGGCAGTCAATACTGAGTACGTAACAAGTTATCCGTTATCCTTGCGAAAGCTATTTGTATTAGGATTGTTTGTTGATGCTGATGTTGAGGACATTAAACACGTATACTCTGGGTAAGGGTAAGAATCCTTGACTCCAGATAAAATTGAAAATAAGTTGTTAAGTAATCTATGAGTGCAGAACACGCTATCTTCATTTACAAATGCAGTGGAATTAAATCAAATAAATAAATAAAAGATGCAAACCGCAACCAACAAGTTACTAATGACCACAAATCAGAGAAAAGGAGATGAGAAAGTGATGGGAAATTGAAATGTGTAAACTGTGATCTGTGAAATACAAATATGAGGTGAGCAGCCCTTCCCATCTCTCTTTTCTGATATGTGGTAAATGACAGCTTGTCTTGTGAGCTCATTGTATTTCTATTAGCTAGTATCCGCGAGATGACAATCGATTGTAGCGCCATCTTGAGATCTGGAGCAAAAGCTATTTTTTTTACATAGTTTGGTATTGGAAAAAAAAAGCTTTTGCGCCAGATCTCAAGATGGCACTACAATCGATTGTTATCTCGCGGGTACTAGACTAGCTAATAGAAAAACAATTGTGTGAGCTCTTGCTAAATTGTGCTCACTTTAGTCATGCACTGCATGAGCGCAAAAGTAAGACAACTTAAGAAAATTGTTGCAGACATTGACATATTATAATATCGACTGCTAGTTGCCAACTTCACACGTGTTCAGCATAAAGAGCGCAATTGGCTCATGGTGGCCAAAAAAAGAACGATTCCAGCTGTCAAAAATGAACAAAAACAAAAACATAAACAACGAGCTCGCTGTGCAGTGCTACCGCAGGGAAAAATATTTTCGAGTCCAAGATGCGTGAAAAACGAATCATTTGCAAAACAAAACGAGTCCACGTAAAAAAAAAAAAATAAAAAACTTTCAGAAATCATTTTGTCTTCAATTTGTAACATACATATTTGTGTTCTGAAAAAAAAAGAGTCAAACGTTATAAAAACGAGTCTCCGCGCCAAGGAAGAAAAAACGAGTCCATCTGGTAACACTGTCGCTGTGAATTCAAACATATTTTTTGGGACTAATTTGGCCGCTTCGAACCAATGGCGCTGCTATAGCTTGTACCTTTTTCTTCTCATTAAATGCATGGAGATGACAATAACAAGTGACTAGCAGTCCACATATTATTATGTCAATGGGTTTTTCAATTGGCGCGTGTAGATTTTGGCGCCCCGTGGCGGCCATTTTGTTGTGGTGACATCTGTCAAATCTTTTGTTTATTATTCAGTTGCTTATGCCAAATCATCATGGCAAGTCACCATAGAGATAATTATAATAGAGTACGGGAGCGGTAGCACTTCCTACAAGTGGAGTCGTCACGTCAAATTTTGAGAAAGAAGATCTTAAAGGGTTGCCTCTCTCTCGCTGAGCTTCTCGCTGAATGGCTGTAAGGTGAATTAAGTAAAAAATGAAGGAAACGTCAATATCAAAACTGTTGTTGTCTTACAAAGGAGTTCAGAGAGAGAACGAAAGAACTCGTCGATCTTCTATCTCTCGTCCGATTATTCACTTTTCAGGCTACCTTTCGTAAAAATAAAGTGGCACGACAGCTCTTGAAGAGGCAAGGCCTAAAATGCGTATGAAGAATTGAGGGGACCTACAATTAAACACCGATTCCGAACGGCGAAAATGAAAAGCACTTTTCATGACAGATTGATACTCTTGGAAGTTTTGCCAGTTCTTCGAAAGCGCCAGCACTTGCCCGTTGGTATTTACTCGACGAGCTCCGGAAAATAAACGCAGAATCTCTTTGAAGTTTGAACAAACGACTTATACGTTCCTTGAGCGATGCGCTTGTAACTTTGAAACAAGTACAAAGCAGCTGGAGATGATTTGGTTAGGAGCATGCACTAGCTCATCTGCAAAATTGGGTCGGAGGAAAGCATACCCGATTAATGGAACCTCAGAATCGTATGCCCCATCCTCAAAAAAGGAGATCCCCTGAACTGCACCAACTACAGAGGTATAAGTCTTCTTAACATCGTCTATGAGATCTTATCTGCCGTGCTGTGTGAACGTTTGAAGCCCTTCGTCAACAACCTGATGGTTCCTTATCAGTGTGGCTTCAGACCCGGAAAGTCCACCATCGATCAAATATTCACCTTACGGCAGATCTTGGAGAAGACCCAGGAACTTCAAATCGATACGTACCACCTCTTCATCGATTTCAAGACCGCGTATGACAGCGTCTATAGAGACCAATTATATAGAGCAATGTCTAGTTTTGGCATCCCCGAAAAATTCGTCCGTCTGTTTATGATGACAATGGAAAACTCAAGCTGTTCCATCATGGTCGGAAAAAACCTAACGGACGCTTTTGATGTCAAAAAAGGTTTAAGACAAGGCGATGCGTTGTCATGCGATTTCTTCAACATCATTCTTGAAAAGATTGTGCAAAGTTCCAACATCAACATCAGTGGCACAATCTTTCAAAAGTCCGTCCAGCTACTAGGATACGCAGACGACATTGACATAATTGGAAGAACACAGAGCGATGTCAGCGGAGCGTTCGTGAGTCTTGAGACGGAGGCCAGGAAGATGGGTCATAGGGTCAATGGAGACGAAGATTCAACCAAGAACTGTACGAGCTGTACATCGACACTAACCTAGCCAAAAAAGTTAAGGTCCAACGACTTAGATGGTTGGGTCATGTTGAGCGACGTGGAGCACACAGCCGGTAGATGATCTGAACCAACTTGGCGTGCGAAACTGCTAGGGACCGAGCTGGCTGGAGATGTTTGTTGGGTGAGGCCCTGGTCCGACCTGGACTGTAGCGCCACCATAAGTAAGTAAGATACCGGTTCCATGTGATTCACATACAAACGAGTACTCTTTCTTTAAAATGGGAAAAAGTGGCTGTTTGGAGTCAGCTCTACGATCAATAGCTACAATTCCCAGTATTTCTTCCAATCAAGCGGTGCTGTGCGGTAGTATTGAGTTTTAACTTTTTTTTTTTTGGCTAGCCATTAAAGATCATAACTAGGATAGTATGCTGTTCAAACACGATGTGGCACACGATATGCCCAATTATAGCTTCATTGTTTGATGAGTTTCTCGGTCGTGTAGTGTCAAATTTGGCGACGTTTATTGGCAGCTAATATCATGTGATTTGACACCATTTATGCCATGTCATATTCGAGATATAGCATTAAAAAAGTGCAAAAAAAGCTTTTAACTCGCTTTTTTTAAAAAAATCGTTAGCTAGGAATCTTTGGCAAAGAGCCAATGAAACTTTTGTTTACATTTAATACCACTTTATTTCTGTTGATTATCCTTCCGGTTAAACGGAGGAGAATAAACATCCTTCTTGTCTCTATCCAATTAACCCATGGACGCGGTGCATCGCCAGCAGTCAATCACCCTTGATATAGCAAGAAAAAGTGAAACAAAAAATACAGATTTTATAAAAAAAAATATTTATTTAACAAAATAGGCAGTCGGTAAAGTTTTGAATTCCGTGATTTGAAAAACTTAAACATACCAGATTTACTGCGTGATTTTGATCGAATTGAATGGAATTCAATTTACTACATGCTTGATGTGAATGAACAACTTTGTTTTTTTTTACCATAACGTTCTTCTACCTGAGCGTCGAACTTGTCGAGTTGTAGAAGCTGAGTAAGGTCAATGATTCTCGGGAATTATTTCTCCAGAAGAGTCCTGAAACCAAAGGTCGCTCGCCCCTCCCCTTCCCGATCCCTATCCCCTCCTCCATCGGCTTTGTGCATTACACTGGCTGATGTCTCCTTATCCCCTGACTGTATAGTGTATCACTTCTGTCAGTACCTTGTTTCCTTCCTGGGACGCTTATGGCTCAATTGCTGTTCGTCTCTCCTTTTCCAAATCATATCCTCCCCTTCAACTTCCCAATTGGGCTGGATTCAAGGTGTTATACGACCCGTGCCGATGATCAGCCAGGCTGAGGGCCCGATTTCTAAAAATAGCTCAGTCACTAACGGAGTATCCGGATACCAGGCGACCTCCGGATTAACTAGCCTTATCTGTGTATGCGAATCTCTGCGCAGATGGACCCCCCCCCTTTACTTCGCTTACTCGTGGGACCTTAATGCCAAAACAAAAACCAAAACAAAAACAAAAAACAAAAATTCAAACCGGTGCCGGTATTCCATCTACACCGGGCGGCAGTTCGGCGGCAACGTTGGCTGTCGTTACACCTGTGCCGTACACAGGAGAAGGGATTGTGACATGTCACTGCCCAACTTCGAGTGTGGTACAGGTTGTATCTACACCGGGCGACAGTTCGGCGATAATGTCGGCTGTCGTAAATCCTGTGCCAAACATAGGAGAGGGGTCTGTGCCAAGTCATTGCCCAGCTTCTAGGGAGGTACAGAAGGTATCCCTGGCGAAAGCGCCTCCTCATGTCGGTAGTTCCACTACCAAAGAGAGTAAACCTCTCCAGGATGGTCCTAGTGGTAGTCTCCGTGGTGTTAGCAGCGTCGTGAATAACGACCCTGCCTCCACTACGAAGACAGCGATCCAACCTAGGGACCTTTATAAACAGCGTCGCTATGCGATGAGATTGCTAAAATCCTCTGGTGCAACATTGGGGGATGGTAGTAATCCCATTCATAGCAAGAAGATTGAGTGGGCTAAATCCATCTTAGCCAAATCTAGGACCAGCTGCGACTCCACGTCAAAGCGACAAAGGTCTCTGGAGGAGTCCACTCCCATCCCTAAGAAACCCAAAGTGCAGAACACCAGCAATCCCAAAATTCCTAAAGTACCTCTCACTAAACCTTTTAGTGATGTGCTTAAGGAACACAACAAAATCGTGGTTGCGGTCATTGACAGAAGCAATATTGATGGCGCGATTTCCTCTGACCGTTGGCAGATGGTGAAACTGAAGCTCTCGGCTGGCTTTCTCAAAGTCATGCGAGAGCATCCGGGTCCACCACCTGTAACAAGCGATGGGGGTTGGCATCAAGGTCATGTCAAACTCATCGTTTGTAACGATCAGAGGTCACGCGATCTATATACGCTTGCTGTCGGCATGCTGGGCGAAGTTTGGCCAGGCGCAAAACTCGAGGTTGTTGCAAAGGAAGATATTCCTTGCAGGCCGAGAGCTCGTGCTTGGATCCCGATTGAGCCTGCATGTCCTGAAGACATCCATGAGATGATCAGGCTTAGCAACCCGGACCTCTCCTGTCACGACTGGAAGATCGCGAAACTGGAGGAGCCGAAGGGTCTTTATCGAAGTGCGATTATCGTTATCAATAAGGACTCTGCGGCCTCTCTGGTGCGAGACAAGGGAGTGATAAGATACGGGTTCGAGACGATTACTCTCCGAATATACAAAAAAGATGAGGTAGACGCTTTATGCGAGCCTCCACAACCCACTTCAGAAGCTGTGTCGCAAGACGTAGGGGGTCCTGGTGCTACTATCACCTTCCCATCCATGGATGTGGACGATGGTGTACCTGGGTCCTCTTCTGTCGCGGCACAATCTTCTTCCTCACACTCAGAAGCTGTGTCACCAGACGTGGGGGGTCCCAGTGCTATCATCACTTTCCCATCCTTGGATGGGGATGATGTTGTACCAGGGCCCTCTTCTGTCGCGGCACAGTCTTCTTCCGAAACCGTCAAAAGTTTATCCCTAATAGAGACTGATGACTCATCCAACAAAGTTCTCCCCAGTGAGGATGAAGATGAACTGCTAGGTTCCTCTTCTTCCGATCTGGATGAACTGGATTTAACAGTGGTGGAGGTTGATCTGCCTAGTTGTAGCCAAAATGCTGCAAATAGTACAGATTAATCTCCAACACTCTATTAAGGCTTCGGCCTCCCTTCTTCTCCGCCTGTCAAAAACTGGGGAAGATGTCGTTCTCATCCAAGAGCCCTGGATTGTGAGATCCCTGGTTCGAGGATTGAGAACTCCTGGCTACTGCGTCTTATATGTAACGGGAAAAGGTAACCCAAGGTCCTGTATACTAGTAAAACGTAGTCTAAATGTATTTTTACTCCCTAATTTCAGTGATAAAGACGTCACCACAGCCAGTATGGTAATAGACAACCATACCTACTGGCTGGTATCAGCGTATTTGGGCCACGACCACCAGGGCCCACTGCCTGGTACCACTCTGGAGAAGACGGTCGCTGAATCAACAAGACTCAAAACCAGCATAATTATCGGTTGTGACGCCAATGCGCACCATACTACGTGGGGTAGTACCGATATAAATGACAGAGGTGAGTCTCTTTTTGATTACATCTTAACAACTAATCTGGTAGTAAGTAACGTTGGTAATGAACCAACCTTTGTTACTAAAAATCGACAAGAAGTTTTAGATATCACTCTTGTCTCGTTGCATCTCTCGAATAAAGTATTGAATTGGAGAGTATCAAAGGAGCACTCGTTCTCCGATCATAGGTACATCCAATTCACTCTTAGTGAAGAGTCCCCAAAACCGATCCCTTTCCGGAACTATAGGAAAACAGATTGGCCAAAATATAGGACAACTCTGAAAAGTCTGATTAAACCAGAACTTAATGATCCTCCCTTATGCGCTCTTGAACTCGATAAAAAAGTTGATGAGCTTACAGCAGCCCTCAATAAAGCTATGGAAACTGCCTGTCCCCTCACTACAGTGCGAGGAAAGAGAAAACCACATTGGTGGGCTGCTGAACTAGAAATACACAGGAAAGGTTGTAGAAGGCTTTTTAATCGTGCAAAAAAGTCTAGACACCTCCAAGATTGGGAGTCATATAAGGAATCCCTCAAAAAGTATAAACAAGAATTGAGAATAGCCAAAAGATCCTCATGGAGATCCTTCTGTAGCTCAATAGAAGAGTCCTCGGAGGCATCGCGGCTAAGGAAGATTCTCTCGACAAATCCAACCATGCCTAGTTGTCTCAAAAACTCAGATGGTACATGGACTAACTCTTGCGAAGAAACGCTAAACCTGCTACTAGATACCCACTTCCCAGATAGCTCCAAATCCGTTAATACAATAAACCGTCCTGGATCGGGTATTAACTTAACTTTTCCTCAAGGTCTTGTCACAAAAGAAAAATTGACATGGTTTCTGAATAGCTTCAAACCTTATAAATCTCCAGGTCCAGATCAAATCATACCAGCTGAGCTACAACACACCATCGATATAACTCTGCCCATCATTGAGATGATGTTCAAAAGTTGTCTAGATCTGGCCTATATACCTCAGCGATGGAGAGAGGTAAAAGTAGTATTCATTCCCAAGGCGGGCAAATGCTCGCATGTCAACCCTAAAGATCTAAGACCTATTAGTCTATCATCTTTCATTCTCAAAACGCTGGAACGATTGATTGATATCCATATACGTAATAGCATTGATAAGGGACTATCGATGTCTCAGCATGCTTACTGCAAAAGGAAATCGGTAGAAACAGCCTTGCATACTCTGGTAAGAACTATCGAATACTCCCTAGAGCAAAAGGAATATACTATGGTTGCCTTCCTGGATATTGAAGGTGCTTTCAACAACGTTGACACATCTGCTATCACTTCTGCTATGACGACCCTAAACGTCGAATACTCACTCTGTGAGCTGATTAATCTAATGCTTAAAAGCAGGATCATCAGATGGGGGATTTTTGTACGAAAAGGTCTGTCAGTAGAGGCACTCCGCAAGGCGGTATTCTGTCCCCTCTCCTGTGGAACATAGTAGTTAACGAATTGCTAATATCCCTCGAGAGGGAAGGCTACAGAGTGATTGCGTATGCCAATGATGTTGCTATCGCCGTCACAGGAAAACATCCTAATACACTGAGAGACCTCCTCCAAAACGCACTTAATATGCTCACTAGATGGGCTGATCACTGTGGACTTAGTATTAATCCTCAAAAAACAGACCTCGTCCTTTTTACACGGAAATACAAGATCCCAGTAATTGCACCCCCTTCAATAAAAGGTGTACCACTAATTTTTACCAATGAAGCCAAATATCTTGGTCTGATATTAGACAAAAAATTAAGTTGGAAACCTAATATTCAGGAAAGAGTTAAGAAAGCCACAGTAGCTCTTTTCTCTTGCAAGAAAGCCATAGGAAGCAAATGGGGTTTTCAACCTCGCATAACCTATTGGCTATACACATCGGTCATTTGACCAATTCTCATGTACGGGGTTTCAGTATGGTGGACTGCACTGGAGAAAGTCACTTACTGCGACAAACTCAGCAGAGTCCAATGCACTGCATGTCTCTGCATAAGCGGGGCTTTGAGAACCACACCCTCAGCAGCGTTAGACACTCTCCTCCATCTGGCACCCCTCGACATTTTTAGCAAACAAGTGGCAGCGAGTACAGCTATAAGACTCAACGCCTCATCTCAATGGACCAACAATAATGTGGGACACTCCATCATTTTGAACTCTTTCGGTTCTATACCAAAGTACATAGACTACACCATTCCAAAACCACAATTTGGTAAAAACTTCCAGGTATCCATTCCATCCAGAGAAGAATGGGAAGACAAAAAACTTCTGGATGACAAAGGCATTCACTTTTATACAGATGGATCCAAGACAAGTGATGGAGTTGGTAGTGGTGTGTACTCAGAAAAGCTTAATCTAAGCATCTCATTCCGCCTCCCTTATCATTGTAGCGTCTTCCAAGCGGAAATTCTAGCGATCAAAGAGGTTCTCTCCTGGCTAAGAGAAAACGTGATATCAACTTCTGATATCCGCATCTTCTCTGACAGTCAGGCTGCTATCAAATCTCTCGACGGTGTCTCAACCAAATCTCAAACGGCCCTCGATTGTCGATCGTCTCTTATGGAGATGGCGCAGCAATTTAACATTCACCTCTGTTGGGTGCCGGGTCACAGAGACATCAAAGGAAATTGTAGAGCCGATGAGCTCGCTAAAAATGGAACCGTCATACCTATTTCACCTGAAAGGGAAAAGATAGGTATACCGATAGCTACTTTTGCTAAAAGAAACAGCCTTAACGATAACAGACTCTAGGTGGCACAATTTACCAACGTGCACAGCCACAAAACTCATATGGCCTTCACTGGACCTAAAGCGTTGTAAAGACTTGTTATCTCAAAGCAGACTTCATATTAGCTCCCTGATAGGTGTCCTTACGGGACACTGTCTTATAGGTAGACACGCAATACGACTTGGTGTAGCCTCAAATGACTTCTGCAGGAGCTATATGGATGAGGAAGAAGAGGAAACAATCTCTCACCTTCTCTGCACTTGCCCTGCTCTTTCATTAAGGCCGTGTGCGAATTGGATGAATTGTGGTTAAAAAATAAAAATGGATGAATTTTTAACCACTACTGTCATATTTTAACCTGCTCAGCAGCTAGTCAAATAATGCGAAGTGTCAAAATTTAACCAAACGTCAAGTTTTAACCCATTTTTAACTGAATTCGCACACGGCCTAAGGCGCAAACTTCATCTGGGAGAGTACTTTTATGATAACCCCAGTGAACTAGCTAATAAGGATATCAAATATCTTCTTCGCTTTATAAATAGCTCAAAATGGTTCGACTAGTAAGAAGTAATTCTCTAGATTCATGTGGTATCACAATGGGCCTTTTCTTTTGGCCTAAGTGTGTGGATTCTGAATCCGCAGCCACTGTAACCTAACCTAACCTAACCATTTGTCTCCTACCATGCACAAAATGCTAATTTATGGTAGTATTGTTATAAAAAAGCGCTTGTTCGTATAGGACATTTGAGACACAAGAGGCAAACAACAATTAAAATAAATATACACTCCGCTTCAACTGAATAAGCACACAATTTTCTGAAGTTTGTTGTCCATTCTTTCCTAACTTTGAACGTTAATGCATCATTTGCTGATGCTAACCGATAGCTTATGATATTGAGAAAACAAATCAAAAAGAATAATTTAAAAAGGACCACTATTCTTTCCCTGGCTCTCATGCAAAGCTTTCAAGATTGAAAAACTCAGTTTTTGTGCGTCAACTGAATAAGCACACGATCTTTCACTCCCATTATCTTCATTGGTTCTTAGAGTTTTAAGTTAATTGGTATACCAAATCAAAAGTTGAAGTGTTCTAAGTGACATTTAGCCGTTTATTTAAAATTTAAGAAAAGATGGTTAGATCAGAAGCTTTAATAGTTTCGGACGAGTTAAGATTGATTCGTTAAAAGAATAAAGACTGACCGTGCGTGCTATAGCTACCAACATTGATCGGAGTCTTAGTGTTGTCTATTCGTACCTCAGAAACAAAAGTTTGTACGAGAAAAACATGAAATGTGGTAAAAAAACGGCAATATTCGAAGTTGATCGACGAGCAAATTTGAGATGTGCTTCCAGTTCATGTGCCTCCGCGGTAAAAATTAAACAAAAAGTTGGTGTAACTGCAGGTGTTTCAACAGTCCACAGAGTACCAAACCGCGCAGATCATTCAAAACGATTGCAACTCCAAAAGAAACCACCACTAAACGAGCAACGAAAAGATATTCCTTTAAGATTTTCTAGACTCGATGTGAGTTGGAAAAATGTGTGGCACAACGCGTTTTTTTGGGATGAGAAGAGATTCAATTTTGATGGCCCTGATGGTTTTAATTATTGCTTTCACGATTTGAGAAAAGAAGAACGATCTTTAGCGCGGCATCATAGTCGAGAAGGTGGAGTTATGATATGGGGAGCAGTTAGCTACTATGGGACTATTGAGCTTGAGTTGTAAACGTCATAAAGGAGGCCAATTACCTGCAAAGGAATATTGGAAAGAAAGTTTCCTTCATTTTCGGATATTTTTGGACCCTCTAAATGGATTTTCCAATAGGACAACGACCCCATCCAAACGTTGCGCACTGTCAAAAGTGGGATACAGGACCAGAATGTTGAATTGTTTCAATGGTCGCCCTATTTACCTGACCTGATCCGTATAGAAAATTAATGGGGATGGTTGGTACGTAAAGTTTATGAGTCAGGCCGTTAGTTTGACGACAGAGAATCGCTTATGGCAGCCATTAAGTTACCATGGAGAGAAATTTCGCTGGACTACTTAAAGAGTTTATACGATTTTATGCCAGCCCGAAATTATGAAGGAATCAAGAATAAAGGTGGTAGTACCCAATACTAGAAATAACCAATAAAAAAAATATTTAAAGAAAATCTTGTTAATTTCTTTCCGTTTGACTTTATTTGCATTTTTAAAAGTTGTGCTTATTCAGTTGACGCAAAAAAAAAACTGAGTTTTTTCAATCTGGAAAGCTTTGCATGAGAGCCAGGGAAAAAATAGTGGTCCTTTTTAAATTATTCTTTTTGATTTGTTTTCTCAAAATCATAAGCTATCGGTTAGCATTATCAAATGATGCATTAACGTTCAAAGTTAGGAAAAAATGGACAACAAACTTCAGAAAAATTGTGTGCTTATTCAGTTGAAGCGGAGTGTATATAGAGAGAACTTTTCACGCAAATACTCAAAAGAAAAGACCAATGAAGATGTTCTTTGTCGACTCCTTATTTCATCTTCATATTTGTAACTAGTATGCATAAGCCAATAAGCCGAAAATTCAATTTAGACTCATAGTTATAGAGATGTTAGAAGCTCCATATATATTTTTTTTTTATTTTTTCTTTAATTTTGTAATATAATTTGGTGTTTTCTGATTTTTTGTTACATATTTTCATGAATTCAATTTTTTTTTATGATCTGCAATCACAAATAAATAGTTATCACAAAATACGCAGTTTTAATTGTGAGCTACATAACTACATACATATTCACGTATCCTAAAATCTTATTTTTCAATAAAAACTGCAAAAATATTAATGTAGGCTAAAATTTATTTGGGGTGTTTGGATCACCCAATGCCCCTTCTTTACCGACATAAAAAGTATCCTTTCTGCTATTGCAGACTAAAATCTATCTCTGAGCCAAATTTTATCTAGATCCGTTCAACTGCTCTGGCGTGATTGAGCAACAAACATCTATACCTTCACAAATCCATTCATCCAAACTTAAACATTTATAATATCACTAGGATTTATAAATATTTATTCTCAATATTTTAATAATTGTTATTTGAACTACTCAACATTCCATTTTTCTTGAACAAAAATAAATGAAAACGAGGAAAAATTAATTTTTGCCAACTTTTCATATACTTGGCCACACTGTGCGCCGGGTAAATAATGGGATTTTACATTCAACCACCACGAATCGCTACTAAAATTCAATACTTTTATCAATGTGTGTGTGAAAGCTATCAAAACAAATTTATGATTAAATATTCTTCAATTTAGAACATGTATTATCATTAATTTAAACAATTCGTAAATTTATTTCCGCCAAAACAATTTTTTAAACAAATCCTGCAACAAACTCCATATGCGTTGAATATTAACAAATATCAAACTATCCGAAATGTCAAACTCGAAGGATGTGTGAAAGTTCGTGTGAGAATATGTGTAAATCTGTCTCCAAAAAGAGATTTCAGAGAAATCAATTCGTCCAGTAAAAAATTCAATACTTTTCCCAATGTAATTCATTTAAGGGGAAAAAAATTGCCACACATCCGTGAAGAATCAATTTCTTGGCTCAATGAAAACAAAAATAAAATACGTTTTTGATGGCGGCGTTAGAGGTCAGTTATAGCTATCATTGAAATGTATCCGGAAAAATGTTTGAATTGATATTTAACTATGTTTTTTTTTTTGTATAGAAAGGCAAATTATATCGGAAATAATTTCGTTTTTCCATTAAAATGTGTTTTTCCAATTTTCGGTTGTAAATTCATTTTCCTGAACAGTAATTTTAAAATTGTTTACCTTCAGTTATTTGTTTTTATAGCCTGTTCCCACCAACGTGATTTAGCTAAATCATCTTGATTTAGCTAAATCACATAATTAATTTCATGATTTGTCATACATTTTCAATCATTTGAAATAGGGCTTTTTCCCTTTTGACAGCGCATAAATTTCGAGCAATTTCAACTGTCAATTATAAGGTCGTGGAGGGCAAACAATGGCGGGATTTCATACAATTTGAAATTTTTTTTGTTATTTTTTTAAATATTTCAATAATTAATGTATCTAAAAAAGATTTTTTATTCAGGAAATGAAGATTTAAGCATACGCAAGGGACTGGATGCAAAAAAAGGAAGTTGGACACCAAAAACCAAAAACACAGCACTAAGGAGGCATTTTTGTTTGTACATTTTAACACAAACAACGAACAAAGAAGATAAAATAGTAAACTAAAACTTTAACAAATGATAAATGTTCATTAATTTTACAGGAAAAGGTATGTTTTATATTTCTTGTTTACTCAATTTCGACCAAAATGTAATTGTTTGCCCTCCACGACGGCAAGACGTCATCTCGTTTGACGTTTCCCGCCGGTACTCTATTACCTGATTTAAGTTGTTTATTTTTTAATTAGGTATAAATCACCTCGATGATTCCAGGCTGAATGATTTCATATTCAAGTAATGACTAAAATTCATTTTAAATTCATTTTTTTTTCTTTTTGACAGTCAAAATTCAAATTTTGTGTCATATTTATTGAAAAATTCAAAAGTAATGTCAAGATTGTCGTAAGTGTCAAGCTATATCAGGTAAAAAGTTCAGTGGGAACGCCTTTCTTGATTTATAAGTCATATGAGCTTAATCAAGTCGGTGGGAATAGTCCTGTATATTGTAATGTCTATACACTTTATACATCTCTATCACTATCTTTATCTCTCTGTATATCTGTATCTACATATAGACATGTAATGTACATACATACATACATGTAATGTACATACATAAGTATGTAGCAATAAGTTTATTTGTAGTAGTAAACACTTGTGTAGGACAGAATAGAATAGGGGTAGCATCTAGTGGTTAAGAGGAGAACTTTTCGTTAAGCATCGAGAACATTCAGCTCCTACAAAAACCCCAGCATTAGTAGTTTCTCGAACCTATTTGTGTTATATAAGCCCGTTTGGCGACGAATCAATTAGTTGATTGTGAACTGCGATAATGTTAAGAATACTGTGTTTGAAAGAAATAATTGAAAGTGTTGAATAAATAAGTAAAAAAATCCAATTTTCATGTGTTCCAACTTTTAATGATAGTTTTCAATGATAGCTATAACTGGCCCCTAAGATCAATTTTTCAATTCCAAACAATATTAACTCATTTTCATATAATCGTTTCAGTACTATAAGTTTCCATGTTGCATTTGGAACCTTTTTAGTAATTTAAAACAAACATTTTACTTGAAAGTTGCATGTTATAATTTTAAATTGCTCACAAAACCGTTTAAACAAATAGAATTGAAAATTTTGTTGACTGTTCCGATTCTTCATCATCTTGCATCATTATTTTATTGATATAATAATTTTGAATATGAAAAATGTCCATTTGAAGCTTTGAAGGCGATTATCTTGGAATAATCCGAAAAAACATGCAACCTTATAGTTATCAGCCAGCGAATTGTTTATATGATACTTTTTATTCTACTAGCTGTCCCGGTAAACTTTGTTTTCTCCTTGAAAATACCTTTCTAGATATTGAAATTAACGCTTCACGGGAAAGTTCACTCGGGCGTATACTTATTATTTTTTCAGAAGAGAGAAGAACGTGCTTTTTTCCGAAAACAATTTGAGTAACAAAATTAATTCTTGCGGCACAAATTAGCAACAAAATACTGAATACTTTTCGGTACCGGCTTATGAAATGGTGTTTTTTTTCATGATATACCGGAATGTGAATATTTAATCGATGGTGGACTTTCTTGGTCTAAACTAAAGGCATACTGTTAAGGATTATCAGATGACGACCCTAAACGTCGAATACTCACTCTGTGAGTTGATTAATCTTATGCTAAAAAGCAGGATCATCAACTCTAAGATGGGGGATTTTTGAACGAAAAGGTCTGTCAGTAGAGGCACTCCGCAAGGTGGTGTTCTGTCCCCTCTCCTGTGGAACATAGTAGTTAACGAATTGCTAATATCCCTCGAGAGGGAAGGCTACAGAGTGATTGCGTATGCCGATGATGTTGCTATCGCCGTCACAGGAAAACATCCTAATACACTGAGAGACCTCCTCCAAAACGCACTTAATATGCTCACTAGATGGGCTGATCACTGTGGACTTAGTATTAATCCTCAAAAAACAGACCTCGTCCTTTTTACACGGAAATACAAGATCCCAGTAATTGCACCCCCTTCAATAAAAGGTGTACCACTAATTTTTACCAATGAAGCCAAATATCTTGGTCTGATATTAGACAAAAAATTAAGTTGGAAACCTAATATTCAGGAAAGAGTTAAGAAAGCTACAGTAGCTCTTTTCTCTTGCAAGAAAGCCATAGGTAGCAAATGGGGTTTTCAACCTCGCATAACCTATTGGCTATACACATCGGTCATCCGACCAATTCTCATGTACGGGGTTGCAGTATGGTGGACTGCACTGGAGAAAGTCACCTACTGCGACAAACTGAGCAGAGTCCAACGCACAGCTATAAGATTCAACACCTCATCTCAATGGACCAACAATAATGTGGGACACTCCATCATTTTGAACTTCTTCGGTTCTATAGCAAAGTACATAGACTACACCATTCCAAAACCCCAATTTGGTAAAAACTTCCAAAAAACTTCTGGATGACAAAAGCATTCATTTTTATACAGATGGATCCAAGACAAGTGATGGAGTTGGTAGTGGTGTGTAGTGTGTACTCAGAAATGCTTAATCTAAGCATCTCATTCCGCCTCCCCAATCATTGTAGCGTCTTCCAAGCGGAAATTTTAGCGATCAAAGAGGTTCTCTCCTGGCTAAGAGAAAACGTGATATCAACTTCTGATATCCGCATCTTCTCTGACAGTCAGGCTGCTATCAAATCTCTCGACGGTGTCTCAACCAAATCTCAAACGGCCCTCGATTGTCGATCGTCTCTTATGGAGATGGCGCAGCAATTTAACATTCACCTCTGTTGGGTGCCGGGTCACAGAGACATCAAAGGAAATTGTAGAGCCGATGAGCTCGCTAAAAATGGAACCGTCATACCTATTTCACCTGAAAGGGAGAAGATAGGTATACCGATAGCTACTTTTGCTAAAAGAAACAGCCTTAACGATAACAAACTCTAGGTGGCACAATTTACCAACGTGCACAGCCACAAAACTCATATGGCCTTCACTGGACCTAAAGCGTTGTAAAGACTTGTTATCTCAAAGCAGACTTCATATTAGCTCCCTGATAGGTGTCCTTACGGGACACTGTCGTATAGGCAGACACGCAATACGACTTATTGTAGCCTCAAATGACTTCTGCAGGAACTGTATGGACGAGGAAGAAGAGGAAACAGTCTCTCACCTTCTCTGCACTTGCCCTGCTCTTTCATTAAGGCGCAAACTTCATCTGGGAGAGTACTTTTATGATAATCCCAGTGAACTAGCTAATAAGGATATCAAATATCTTCTTCGCTTTATAAAAAGCTCAAAATGGTTCGACTAGTAAGAAGTAATTCTCTAGATTTATGTGGTATCACAATGGGCCTTTTCTTTTGGCCTAAGTGTGTGGATCCCTTATCCGCAGCCACTGTAACCTAACCTAAGGATTATCAGTTTGTTGACAAGCGGCTTCAGACGTTCACATAGTACTGCAGAAAATATCTTACATTACATTACATTTCACAGTACTTCGCACATAAATGTAACGAACTACAGACACATAGCAGCACAGGTGACCGAGACCATCGGCTGGGACAGAACAAGACATACAACAGAGAGAGACAGAGAGACACATAGAAAGAAAGCACACATAACAGAAACCTACGTGGCTCAGAGGAGGAGACTTAGATTTGTATTGTCTCATGTTATTGCACAGGTGGCCTCAGATAAGCTGGCGATTTTTGTAGAAAAAGAATGCTGCTGAAGCTGGGGTTTGAACCCGTAGCGTTCGGCTTAGCAATCCACTACTCTATCCTCTGAACCATGGCCACCTACAGAAAATATCTTATAGGCGATGTTTATGAGGCAAATCCCATTGAAGTTGGTGCAGTTTAGAGGGCCTTCTTTCCTTAGGATCGAGGAAACAATACTGAAGTTCCATTAACAGCCAAATGGTGCATCAAATGGTAGATATCAGTGCACTCATGAGGACCCAAACGTCCTCAACAACCCCTGTCAACCAAGTCCTATTCTCACCTCCACTTGGTGACCACCGGGTGTCTAGTACCTCAGCTGGAGATAGAGTGAAAACCCCTATTTAATACAACGAATTTCAGTTTCGCACTTGGAACGTTAGGTCCACATGCAGCCGAACACCTAGCGGAAGACCTTGACTGCTATAAAGCAGATATAACTGCCATCCAAAAAATGATACTTTTTATTCTATTAGCTGATCCGGTAAATGTGTTCCGCTCCGAAAAATACCTCGATAAGGCAGAATATTTTGCAAATATGGAGAAGGAAAACGAAAAGTAAGTATAATTCAAAAGCAATTATATAGAAACTCAATATTTATTGAAGATTCTTTTCTTTTTTTCCATCATTAATATATAAACGAAAAAAATGTGTTTTTTTAACGTCAAATAAATAACCGATCAGCAATGCATCAGCATCAGGTGCAAAAGCATCAGCATCGCAAAAAAAGCAGTGATGCGGAATCACTGCACAGAAATTTGACGTTTGAGAACTTACACTAAATTTCATTTAACATTAAACTACTTATTTCTGCAGGTGCCTAATTTTTCTTTCTTCATCGATCCCTTTGACTTGAGATTATGAAAAACACAAATTTTCGCACACTGGTGATATGGTCCTGGGAAAATGTTAAGTTGTTGCTATTAACTCTTGCTCTTCGGTGGGTTTTTTAATAATACTTTTTGCTTTTAAGATTGGTTTTATTTTTTGTTTCGTCAGTTCAAATTCTGATTGCTTTTTAAATGACCTGTAAAAGGTTTTAAATTTCATTGAGCTTGCAACAAGAATAGATATGATTGCCATGGCTAAACCATATCGACTTTTATAAATGGAAACAATACATACCTACATTTTGTAGATCAGTTTTCATCGTCTTCGCATACTGCCATCTGCCATATACATACATAAAAATGTATACATATTCATGTACATTTATGAACATTTGTATCAGAATAAGAAGGTAAAACAGGTCATCTTAATTAATTGTATCGCAAGTTCGTTAGTCCTCCAGGCGAGGCCTTATAAAACGTCTATAACAGTAGCGGCAACTAACACATAAACCAAAACAAGCAATAATGTAATAAATAAGCAGGATAAGACCCACAATAACTGCTGTTGAGCCTTTAAAGACTAGTGGAGAATCAGTACTGGGTTTAATTTCTTCTTCTTCATTCTCCATAGTAAAATCTCTCAGGAATCTAAATAAAATGAAAATTTAAAATTTTCAACAAGATTCCTGAGATGTGAATATTAAAACTGTATGTTTTGAGCAGAGTATTTACTGAGTAGGTAAACGCAGAGAAATTCACTTGTCAGTGCAGAATTTCTCACGCAGCTAAATAAAAATACACATGCTGATATGGGAGCAAATGCTTCATGCAGAACAGCGCTGTGTGTTGTCTCTAGTTCTAAATTTGCTGGCAAAATTGAAATCTGGCACTAATTACATTGAAAGATCGTTGACACAAGCCGTGTTTTTTTCACTATCCAATAGCCAGCATAGCAAGATTTCCCTTGGCAAACAGAAATAATTTGGATTACAGTCGATAAAAAGGCCAGTAAAAAAATGACAGTTGTGCCGGCGATAGAACTTTCAATTATTGAAATGTAGACAGCGCTGATAGCGTTAAGAAGACTTATTTTGCTACGCAAATCTAATGAAATGTGCTTATCTGAACTCACTTAGGTTGAAGTATTTGCTAATTTTTGAAATCCGAGACGCAACCCAAGGTCAATTTTGCCATACAAATTTAATTTGACAGATAAAGTGAGCGTTTTATTCGCACTTGATTACTTTACTGGCTACTGAGTAGTGAAAAAAACACGACTACTGTTGACAGTGCGTGTTAATTTATTAATAATTCCCACGCCTCTTCCCCCCCCCCCCTCCCCCCAGATACCGCACGTGCTGGGGTCCATTTTCACCGAGTACGATTGCAATTGCGGTTGGGTTGCTAGTCGTATCGGCACTTAATTAGAAATTATTTGTAATAAATAAATTAAAAAAGTGATGGCGATACGAATATCAGGAAGGATAAGAGTTATGGACTGCTTAATGCAAGCAGGTACAAAAAGGAAAAACAAAATAATTTAAAATTTTAAATCAAAATTTTACAAAAATTAAAAAAAAATGCAAATTCCCAAAATCAAAAATTATAAAAATTTTAAAGTCAAAAATTTAAAAAATACGAAAAAAAACAAAGAAAAAAAAGTAAATAAGCGTGTAGAAGACACCACAGTACACAGAATACAAGGTATTATATTCCCGATTTCCTTCTTCTCAAGTTCGCTCATATTATGTCAAATTTCAGATCCTAAATGTCATAATAAAAGAAAAGTAAAAAGAAGAGAACCAAACTTTGGATTTCTGTCTCTGTCTGTCTCATTATTTCTGTCTCTGTCTGTCTCATTTACTAAAAATATCAGCCATTTTTTCCCCTTGACGAATTTGACATTGGATCTGAAATTTTTGGCATTTCTTTTTGTGCCTTTTCTCACTTCTGTAATTTTGGTTTCTGACAGATGCGTAATATAATACCTTGTATTCTGTGTACTGTGGAAGACACTACTTGTCAAGGTCGTTAAAAAAAAAAAATTAAAATAAAAAATAAAAAAACAGAAAAAAGAGTCAGTTTCTCTCTACTACATTATATACCTACGTACTAGCTGTACCCTGCCACGCTTCGGAGTGCCTGGTCCTAAATCTTTTCACCAATTATAAATTGTTGACGGTGGCGTCACAAATGCCACTTCCAAACTCTGAGTTTATTTGAAAATGGCCAACAGTGGAACATATGCATGATTGAAGCGCGCAACGCTGCAGTCTTCGTACTGCCTAAACCGAAAAAAAGACCTTAACTTTTTACCCTGCTACCTACCCGATACCCTCCTACACTCCAGAGATACCTACTACCCGCTTAATCTTTACCCCGTTACCCTGTTCTCGCTACCCCACTATCCGCTCCCCACTACCTACTACTTCAACACACTAACAGCCACCCCTTTACAGCGCTACCCTCTACTCACTCCCGCTACCTGTCACCACGCTATGCGCTACCCGCTGACTACTGCCCCGCTACTCCACTACCCGCTTCCCAAGCCATATCTGACATTTTTTTATTTTTTAATAAAATATAAATATTTGACGAAATTTTCCAAAGCTGTTGTGATTTGAAAAGTATAAATTTTGTTTGTCGTTTATGACCTTGACCGTGGATATGCGACGGATGCAAAAAATAGATAAAAACAATCCTTGATGCGGATTTTATACCATGTTAAGATTTCAGACCCACCTAAGTGGGTCAAAAGTCCTTTACGGACTTATGACCTACGGACTTATGACCTACGGACTTATGACACTGCGCCGTTCGCGTACGAATTCTGAACATCAGGCCGCATGAAGATACGCTAAGAATAGATGAGATTGTCGGACAATAAGAATCTGTATCAGCGTTAACAAGGATCAACGAAGAAAACTCAAGGCAAACCTTGAAGTCCGACGAGCTGAATTCCATAAAGACCAACATTCTCAAGTCAACTAATCTTGGCCACCAACAATGAAGAGCTGCAGAAGGTCTCCTCGAAGAATTTACAGACATCTTTTCGAAATCGCAAGGGAAATATGGAAGAACAGTTGGTTCAACATCGAATCAATACCGGGGACGCCTTCCACTAGCCAAACAAAGTGAGGTTGCAGAACTGATAGCCACCATGAAAGAAGAGGATCTGATCGAAAACTCTAAAAGCCCTTGGGCATCTCCATCAGTGGTCCTGGTAAAGAAGAAAGACGGATCAACCCGCTTTTGCGTGGACACTCATAATGCTATCAACGCTGAAATAAAAAATAAATTGGCATTTAAAATTTTGACATTTGAAAGTCTCCACAAAACTGCACCACCAAAAAGTAGGAGCAGAAAAAAATTGTTCTAAACTGAGCTGAACAACAAGACGATGTTCACATTGGATTCTTTCCTCCGACTTATCTTAACGTCTATATGTTTTTTCTCTTTCGCACTTGCTAGTAAGAAAAAGACAACAAAGTGAGGCAGGATTTTCAAATCAAACCAAACTAAAAATTTATGGATTTTTTTTGACATTTGGCATATGGCGTCAAATTAATTAGGCCAGTTCCACCTTACAACATCTCACTGAGATCTCAGAGATTTTTTAACGCCCAATTTCTTCACAAAGTTCTAAAGTTCCCTTAAAACTCGATCTAGTAAATCTCGGTTTAAAGTTAGAACTTAGTTTTTAGAAAATTTGGAACTCGGGCATTTCTTCACTTCTCTAGAACTCGATCTAAAATCATAACTGAGTTCTAAGCGCTTAGAACTTGTCATTTTTAGAACCTAGTTCTAGCATGTTTTTTAAATTTTTGAGTCACCCGGCCACAATTTTTGACAGATTTTTCTTTCAATTCAATTCAATTCAAAACAAAATAAATATAATTTTTGAAGTTGCGCTAATTTTTTGTTTGTGTTTGTACATATGTGTGTACGGTGTAGCTATGTATGTTTATTTTGGTGATGTCGCGTGGCGTGTTATGGCGTTTTTAATTGGCAATCTGGAAGTGAAAAAAGCATTTTGAATGCGCACAAAGTGACAGTTGTGATTTTAAAACCAGAATGCTTTTTTCAGATTCCAGATTGCCAATTGAAAACGCAATTAGTTTGTGTGTTGGCTGTAAGCTGTTACGCAGAATCGAATCCTACTCGTGCCCATATCACATACACTGTCAAAAAAAAGTACTTCGCCAATGGATGGCGCAATGACCCGTTAGTACACCTATCAGGATTTTAATGTTCCTTTTACTCAGCGATAGAATATACCGAGTGTCCTTTTCATTTGTGTTAGGCCATAAACTTCTAGAGATTACGCAATCGTCCCTGGATTTCCAGGAGTTATTGATTTTCTCTTTTAATTTAAGGTCTATCTTCCTCTTGAGTACCCCAATCGGGACGAGTGGTCCCCTAACTGAATATAGGATCGGCCATTAATTGTATGCACTCAGAGAATTGTTAATGATAAGTGGCTTACACTTTGGCTTTGGCTTTCGTTAAGCTGTCGCCATCGCCGAAATATACTTCACTAACCATTTGCCAACAAGATTAGCATCATTTGATTCTGATGCAATGCCACCAGATTTCGACGTTTTCCATATCCCATGCTCTCTGGTAGAAAAAAAAAGCTACAACCCTAATGACGCCGTCTCAAACCGTCAATTTTCCACCGACAGCTCATGTGTCTACAGCTTTGTCCACCGAAACAACGGTGCCGCGGTCGTCTGACAACACCAACAATAATTATTCATTACCAACAAATGCTACAAAGTAAATACCAATTTTTCCCAACGAACGGTCGACGCCGTTGTCCAATATGAAATCAGCAAATTCGTTGAAAAAACGAAATTCTAATAAATCGAAGTTCTAAGGCACTAAACCCCCGAATTCGAGGGTCTAATTTTATCGAAGTTCTAACTATAACAAAGTTCTAAATCGAAGTTCTAACGCGTTAGAACTTGGTGAAGAAATGACTTAGAACTCAAATGAGTTCTAAAATTTCACTAAACCGAGTTTTAAGGGCTAGAACTTTGTCAAGAAATCGGGCGTAAGTGTAACAAAAATGAGAAATGAGATTTTTTTCTGAGATCTCTGAGATGAAAATATTTTGGATTCGATCTCTCACTCAGCTATTTCGACGTGACTGACATATGTACAATAACAATTTGTAAGGTAACTATTTTATCTCAATGAGAATTGAGAATTATGTTCCACCAAATGATTTTGCCTCAGTCAAAATGACATTGAGATCTCATGTGGCTTTTCTTACAACCCAAGAATTGATCCGTTACGTTAAAGTGGTAATTTTTTTTCCTTAAACGCATTTCTTTCACAAAGAAATTCAATTTTTTTCTCGAAGGATTGATTTCTCTTAAATCTCTTTTTGGAGACGGATTTACACATTGTACACGGATTTTACATATATATACTACGTGTTTGACATTTCTGAGTTTTCTGTACAAAACGATTTAACAGCTGACCAGACAACAAAGACATTCAAAAAAGGACATTTTTTACACGCCAAAAAAAAACTAAATTTCAGTAGCAATTCTTCTTTGTTCTATGAAAAGCCACATCAGTGAAATGTTGTTAGGTGGAACTGGCCTATTGTCAATTTATGACAACTATAAGACGTCAAAGTGAGTCTGGAGCGTTCACACTACTTTTGTGTTTGAACACGACGGATTGGCCTTACTTCAAAATAAGTCGGCGGAAATAGTCCAATGTGAACATCGTCATGGAACACACAAACGTGTACTTTGGATCTTTTCTGTGCGGAACAGATTCTTTAAACAGACCTTATGACATCTTCTATTTGAGGTGAGGTTCTACCTTGGGAAAAAATTCAAGTTTTATTTTCATCATCAACAGGTCAGTACTTAAAAGCCCAAAGGAACGCACCTTATGTGAACTGACAAGTGAATTTTTCTGAGTTTCCCTTCTAATTATTAGATATACTCTGCTCAAAACATACAATTTTCATTTCCACATCTCAGGAACCTTGTCGAAAATTTTCAATTTTCATTTTATTTGAATTCCTGAGAGATTTTACTATGGGGAATGAAGGAGAACTCGGAGAACTCGATTTATCAGGCCATCATACCATTTGGGCTTGGCTTATAGAAGTTATTATTCTATGTTTTTTCCTCATTGGTTGTTATGTTTGTTCCGGCTTCTGTTATCACCGTTGTATAAGGCGTGACAATGACGATTAACGATCCATTAATGCAGATGACCTGTTTTACCTTCTTATTCTGATGGCAGTAAACGAAGACGATGAAAATTGTTCTACAAATGTAGGTATGTATGTAAGTATTGTTTGCATGTATAAAAGGCGATATGGTTTAGACACGACATAAATGTCAATGAAATTTAAAACCTTTTACAGGTCATTTAACAAGCAATTAGAATTTGAACTGTCGAAATAAAAATAAAACCAGTTTTAAAAGCAAAAAGTGTTATGAAAACCCACCGAAGAGCAACAAAGAGAGAGTCAAAGAGAACGGTGAAGGAAGAAAAATTAGGCATCTGCAGAAATAAGTATTTTAATGTAAGCAGTTGTTTTATCTTAAGTGTTCCACTTGGCAATAAATAAATGTGTCTCGTTGTGTTAAATGAAGTTTAGCTTTTAAATATTATTTTTCTGAAAACATTGGCGCAAAAATACAGTCCGCTAATGAACAATTTTAAGAGAATTTAGTGTGCTGCAACTAGCTTAAGATGACGTTTGAGTCATGACTGAAACGTCATTTTCAGCTAGTATCACGCTAAAGTTGCTCCTTAGCCGACTATAATTTTGCGCTATTGTTTTTTAAACTGTTATAGCTAGAAAAGAGCAAACAATTTGGTGTGATCAAACGCTTAATGTTAAATGCGAACAGGCTTCAGTACGGGAAATATCGAGTTAAGTGTCGGACATACTAGTCTGCTCGACAAATCCAACTATTCCTAAAGCACAATGTGAAAAATTGAGGGTACCTCAGTTTTGATTCAGATCAGTTCTATTCCAAGCTTAACTCGAAAAAAACACCACCTATGCAATTAGCCGAAGCCGTTAACTCCAAGTCCATATCTAGTAGCCCATTTGCTAACTTTTTTAAGAGCTGTTTCCATACGTATATTACGCTAGAATCTCCATTTTATAAGCCGGACTCGGGAACCATCTGGGAATTTGTTGCTAATTTGTTGCTATTTTGTACCGAAAGAATTGATTTTGTACCTCTCTTAGTTTACGAGAAACGGCTGAGGACCTGACGTAATATTACGCTACAATCTCCCCTTATATATCTAGACGAAGAAAGCACCTATCGACTTGAATCCAACTCCATATTTTATTGCTATTTTGTTGCTGAGAAATAGGCCAGCTACATTTGTCAGAATCGTAACCCTTCACGGGGGTGGGTGGTACACCTAGACCTAGCCCTGTAAATACGATATAGAGTGTATCTCGTAAACCAAAGCAGCTAGTAACACGAGACCAACGGCGTATTTTGTTGCTATTTTGTTGCTGAGAAATAGACCAACTACATTTGTCGGAATCATAACCCTTCATGGGGGTGTACCACCCCTAGCCCTATAAATACGGGATAGAGTGTATCTCGTAGACAAGAGCACCTAGGAACACGAGACCAACGGCGTATTTTGTTGCTATTTTGTTGCTGAGAAATAGACCAACTACATTTGTCGAAATCATAACCCTTCATGGGGGTGTACCACCCCTAGCCCTATAAATACGGGATAGAGTGTAACTCGTAAACCAGAGCACCTAGGGACACGAGACCAGCGGCGTATTTTGTTGCTATTTTGTTGCTGATAAATAGACTAACCTATGCTAGCCTATGTTACTAAGTGTGAATATAGCTTAAATAAATAAAATAAATAAACGCTGACGTAACGTCACGCTAGACAAAGATGGTGGCCCGCTACGCAGGCGATTGCTTACATTTTGTATTAACGTGTTGGCCTTCGTCGGAGACATATCGCTCGTTTTGGTTTAATTTATTTAGTTTCGACATTTGTGACTGTGCAGTGTTTTGAATTTATTAAACGCGTTTTTAAGTGTTCAATTATGCCACGAGGTAGACCAGCAAAAATTTCAAGAGAACAATTCATGGAAATTGTACTGCGGTACAAAGACCGAGTCTTTATTACCGAGACAAACTGTATTGCTTTAA
This sequence comes from Sphaerophoria taeniata, assembly GCA_943590905.1. Taxonomy (NCBI): domain Eukaryota; kingdom Metazoa; phylum Arthropoda; class Insecta; order Diptera; family Syrphidae; genus Sphaerophoria; species Sphaerophoria taeniata. Next base: position 272,482,779 of record OX016540.1, read on the forward strand.
AAGCGGACCAAGTGTGGAAAGAAATTTCTGATGAAATGAACAACGCTTTCTTGCCACTGCCAGTTTACACAGAAGTTGTTTTAAACAGACATGGCGTACTTGACCGATTGAATGCGTTTAACTGCAATGAGAGTTCAGATTCGTTCCACGATTCTTTCAATGCATCAGGTGGTTCCAGTGTGCCTGTGATTCGACATATAATGAGAAGGAAATAAAGTTCAACATTAATTTGACCCGTAAAAAATTTGAAGAAATTTCGACGGAAGTCGAATATTATGATACAAGATACAACCATAGCCATCAAGGACACGAAAAAAGTAGTACCTTGACTGATGATGTTTGTAAGAGAAAAATTATAATAACGTTCATTTGTTTTTATATCTTATGGTTTGTAATGAATAAAGTCAAAAACAACTTATCCGATTTAAATTTTTTTTCAACCTTTAGAAAGATACATTCACACTTAGTAACATAGGCTATATTTAATCACACCAAAAACATAAATGTAAAAAAATAGCCAAGTTCTCCCGTACAAAAATTCTGCCTAACAAATCAGCCACGAAAAGTAATGAGATCTAAAAGAACGCCAAGTTCTAAGATTCAGCAAGTACTCGTAGGTGCATTGCCAATGTTTTAAGTGGACTTACATCGAATCAACTATTAGTTTTGAAAGTAACTTGTAAACTAATGTAAATTATGTAGTATAAAATTAATGCAACTATTAATAATGTGTTATTTCCCTTATGTTTAGGTTTCAGAGTTTCGTAGCTAGATGTCGCACGCTGAGCGCGAAACACTGAAACCTGAGACATAGAAGCAAGACAAAAGTTGTTTTGGCTCGCTCTCGTAGAATTTGTATTTTAACGGGCATTCTATTTTTTTCCTGACGCGCCCAAGCCAGTCGAAGTGAGTCGAAATAGATTTTGTAATCTTGAATTAAAAGTTATATTTTCAATAAAGAAATATTATACCACAACGTCAGGTGTGGTGTAATACACCAAAGAAAAGAAATTATTGTGTTTATTACCTCTTTTTTTTTTGCGGATTTAAAACCAGCCATGACTAAGCTTAACAAAGCGCAATTGGTTGAAGCACTTCAGGGCGCTGGAGTAGATGTGCCAGACACGGCTTCTCTAGCTCAACTTCGGGCATTGTATGAGAGTACAGTGGCACCCCAACAACCTTCTGGTGAGTTAACCGAGAAAACTCCACCTTCTGCTGAGTCAACCGAGAAAACTCCACCTTCTGGATCTCCGAATGGAGAGAATACTTCTGAAACACTGGCCGCTTCTGATAACAGGCACAGTAATACAGCTTCTGATGGCCAAGACTTGGAAGAAGAACAAGAGCTGGCCAGACTTGAGCGTCGAAAAAAAATCCTTGAGCTGAGGAAAGAATTGGACCAGATGGAGGCGCCCACAACATCTTCGGTTGCACCATGGCGTGCAGTGGACTTCTCAGACATCGAAAATGCTGTTCCTGCATTCAACGGTGACGATCCATACAGCATAACTAAATGGATAGTTGACTACGAAGATGTAACCGACTCGCTGGGATGCGATGACCGATGCAAGTACTTGTCTGCACGCCGGCCGTCTCATGCAGGGACTGCGAAAATGCTGCTACGCACGGTCTACGTTGACAACTGGGATTCTTTGAAGCAAACACTTATCAAAGAATTGGACCATAAGATGAGCAGACAGCAAGTCTATCGTCAACTGAGTGAGAGAGTACGTCGTCAGGGCGAGCCACTTCTTCGATACGTCATATGTATGCAAGAACTTGGGTCACATGCTGAAATCAATCAGGCAGAATTGATCGAATTCATTATCGATGGTTTGAGGGATTCACCAGCAAATGTTTCTATTCTTTTTGCCGCCAAAACAATAGTAGAGCTCAAAAACCTCTTGCCACGATATGAAAAAAGAAGAGTTCCGAGGACTATGGTTGCTAGGGCAACAACTTCTGGAGGAAATACGGTTCCCTCAACTTCAGCATCAAACAACGAGCAGTCCAAGAGATGTTTTAATTGCTCAAAGTATGGGCACATTGCAGCAAAATGTCCAAAGGAGCAACGACCAGCTGGATCCTGTTTCAAATGCGCTGACGAGGGGCACACTTACAAAAACTGCCCTAACATCGTGAAGACCAGAGTTGGAGCTGTGAACCGGGATACCCTACATGATGACACCAAGGAGCTGACTCAGAGTTTGGATGCTGTTCAGATGGTAAGTGTCGCCTTTATGACTGTTGTTCTCTTTTGGATACCGGTAGTCCGATTAGTTTCATACGAAAGTCTATTCTGCCTGAAGAAATTAACGTTCAAGAATCATTAACGTATTCAAGATTTAAAGGATTAGGAAACATTAAACTCTTTACGTACGGTACGATTAATTGTTATATTAACATAAAAGATAATTTAAATCTTGTTTCCCTTATGGTTATTCCAGATGAAGTAACTCCTATACCTTCACTTTTTGGTCGTGATCTCCTTGAAAACTTTAATATAAAACTTAACATGAACTGTAATAAAGTTAATATAACTTCTGAGCAGTGTCAAAATGAAATTTGTTCGAATAAAGTTTTTCTTTCTAACCAATTGTATATGTGCACTTATTCTGATAAAAAAACCAAACCTTCAGAGTGTAGTAATTATAAGAACAACATATATGATGTTTCTGAAAGCAGCGTATTAGCCGCTGAACTAAAGATACAACCTAAAGAACTTAGTGATTGCTTCAAAGACGAGTTAAATACATTTAATCATGATCGGATTAAGCTTAATGACGATCTTGATGTGAAGAGAGAATATAATAATGTTGAGGAAGATAGTGATTTCTTTGGCTGCCATGCTTTTGAGATTATATGGGATAGAAAAGATTATATAGATATTGATTCAAATCTTAGTTTAGACATTTCAAAAACTATTAAAAATATAGCATCTCAAAATTATTTGAATTTTGATAAAACTATGGTTTCACCAAAGGATTTTGAGATGCACATTAGACTTACATCTGATATTCCTGTTTGTTTTGCTCCGCGAAGGCTATCAGTCTCAGAAAAAGGTACTGTGAGTGAAATAATAAAAGATCTGTTGGAAAAACGAATTATTCAGCCAAGTAGCTCTCCGTATGCTGCACCAATAGTTTTGGTTAAGAAAAAATCTGGTGAAACCAGAATGTGTATAGACTATCGAGCATTGAACAAACATACAGTAAGAGATCCTCATCCAATACCATTGATAGACGATTGCATTGAATACCTGGAGGGGAAGAAGGTTATGACCTTATTAGACCTTAAGAGTGGGTTTTACCAGGTAAAGGTAGCAGCAGACTCAACACAATTAACATCTTTCGTAGCCCCGAACGGTCAATGGGAATTTCTTAAAATGCCTTTCGGTCTTAAGAATGCGCCCAGTGTTTTTCAGAGATTCATAATTCAAATTTTTCGCGAATTTATAGACAGAGGAGATATAGTTGTTTACCTAGATGATATATTAATTGCTAGTAAAACTATTACTGAACATTTTGAGATACTTACTAAAATTTTATGTTGTGTAGCAAAGAATGGGTTGGAGCTCAACTTATCAAAATGTCGTTTTGCATATTCGAAACTTGACTACTTAGGGTTTAAAGTAACGGAACATGGCATCCAACCTAGTGATTCCCATATTCGAGCGATTGCTCAATATCCTGTACCTAAAGACAGAAAAAAATTGCATTCATTTTTAGGACTTTGTTCATACTTTCGCAGGTTTGTTGAATCCTTTTCAAGAATAGCAAGACCTCTTTATAATTTATTAAAAGCTGAAACTCCTTTTAGATTTACTTCCGAATGCGAAGATGTTTTTCAGACTTTAGAGGAACGATTAACGTCTCCACCTGTATTGGCAATCTATAGTCCAAGAAAAGAAACGGAACTGCATTGCGATGCAAGTTCATTAGGGTATGGTGCAGTTCTACTCCAACGACAAGAAGATGATAAATTACATTCGGTAGCATTCTTCTCTAAAAGCACCACTGAACAAGAGGCCAAATACCATAGCTTTGAATTGGAAACCCTAGCCATAATTTCAGCTTTACGTCGGTTCCGTGTTTATTTGCAAGGTATTCCTTTTACAATCGTAACTGATTGCAGTTCTTTAACAATGACACTGAACAAAAAGAATGTTAATCATAGAATTGCTCGATGGGCTTTAGAGCTGGAGGATTATGACTATAAGGTCAAACATCGTAGTGGTGCCAATATGAATCATGTTGATGCTTTAAGCAGATGTAATGTTGTATCTGTTATTGACTCTGAGGATGTTGACTTTTAACTCAGAGCAGCCCAAAATCGAGATGTAAAGATTTTGGAATTGAAAAACAAACTATATTTAAAAGATAATAATTCGTTTTTAGTTCAGGATGGTATTGTCTTCAAAAAAAATAAAAACGGTAAACTTCGATTCTATGTCCCATCTGAAGTGGGAACTAATGTTATAAGAATTATCCATGAGAAAATTGGGCATTTAGGTGTAACAAAAAGCTCTGATCAAATTGGCCGTCACTATTGGTTTCCAAATGTTCAAGAAAAAGTTGAAAAATACATTAAAAATTGTATCCGTTGCATAATGCACTCAGCACCAGTTCGATCTAATATACGCAATTTGTTCAATATCCCTAAGGAGCCCATCCCATTCCATACAATACACTTGGATCATCTTGGTCCTCTCCCTTCAATAAAGTCAAAGAGAAAACATATATTAGTGGTAATAGATGCATTTACAAAGTTCACTAAATTATACCCAGTTGTATCTACAAGCTCAAAAGAAGTATCTGCAGCACTAAGAAAATATTTTGAGTATTACAGTAGGCCATCAAGAGTAATTACTGATAGGGGAACCTGTTTCACATCACTAGAGTTTAGTTCATTCGTTATAGACCAGAATATAGATCATGTTAAGGTGGCAGTTCATTCGCCACAGGCCAATGGTCAAGTAGAGCGAGTCAATAGGGTATTAACTGGTATGCTTGCTAAGCTTTCGGAACCAATCGAGCACTCAGATTGGGTTGTTACTTTAACACAAATAGAATTCGGACTAAATAACACTATACATCGCGCTACTCAAAATACACCAAGTCAATTGTTATTTGGTATTAACCAAAGGGGAGTAGTAATCGACAAATTAACAGAATTTCTTGATGATAAACAATTAAGTCAACTGGAAAGAAATCTTGAATTGTCAAGAGAAAAGGCTTCAGAAGCAATCACTAAGATTCAGGAATATAATATTAAATATTTTAATGAGCATAATAACCCAGCACGTATATACGACGAGGGTGATTATGTAGTAATAAAAAATGTAGATACAACAACCGGTGTAAATAAGAAATTGATTCCAAAGTTCAGGGGCCCATACGTTGTTTACAAAATTCTACCTAATGACAGATACGTAATACGCGATATCGAAGGTTGTCAAATCACACAGGTGCCATATGATGGTATTGTCGAGTCTCGAAATATTCGACTTTGGAAGAATCGAGACTCTGAAGGTTCGGTTGATTAAGGGCGACACCTACCATCTCATAATTATAACTTAAGACTTGTTTGTTTAATTTAATCGTGGGCGATCAAATTGTCAGATTGGCCGAGTTGTAGTGTAAAATTAATGCAACTATTAATAATGTGTTATTCCCCTTATGTTTAGGTTTCAGAGTTTCGCGCACGCTGAGCGCGAAACACTGAAACCTGAGACATAGAAGCGAGACAAAAGTTGTTTTGGCTCGCTCTCGTAGAATTTGTATTTTAACGGGCATTCTATTTTCCTGACGCGCCCAAGCCAGTCGAAGTGAGTCGAAATAGATTTTGTAATCTTGAATTAAAAGTTATATTTTCAATAAAAAAATATTATACCACAATTTGTATATTTTTATTATCTATTTTTTATTACAAATGCCTCTCACCATTTCAATCTCCCCATCTCACATGCTTGACATTTGTATAATCAGCCAATCACAATGCTCGGTCTCTTTTCTTTCCTAGCGCGACGTGGCAGTGGTTGATTGGTTGATTTCATGTCGGCTGCGTGCAGAGTTCAGAGTGGTGAGTCCAGATCCAGACGTGCCTACTGCCGACGCTATATCACTCCCCTGCCAGTTGAGTGCAGGGAGCTGTAATCAACGATATCTGCCTTAGCGCACAACGGTACGCCCTGTTCGCGTTTTTTTATCGGGCTCCGTGGACGTGTGGTTTTGGTTTTCGGAGAATGAAACCTTTTTGATTACCGAAGGCAGTGGCCTTGTTTGCTCGACGACGACATTTTCGGCTTCTGTTTCCGTAAAACACGGCTTTAAGCGATCGATGCAGATGATGGATTCTTTGCCGTTAATCCGAATTTTAACTTTTAACGTAGCGACTGAGAACATCGAAAGGCCTGTTGTAGGGTTGATGCAGAGGCCTGCGAACCGGTTTTTGAATACATATAATTCCTTGACGGAATCAGACTACGGAACTGTTGTATTCTTGGTCACGAGAAAATCTGACGGCAGACGAATGTTTTGGCCGAACACTAACTCAGCTGCGCTAGCCTTGAATTCATTCCGATACGTTGCCCTAAGTCCCAGTAAATTGTGTGGAAGCTTTCTAGACCATTGCAAATCATTTTGGCACTTAAGAGCTGCTTTAAGTGTACGGTGCCAACGCTCTAAGGAACCGTTTGTTTTGGGATTGTAAGCTGTGGTACGATGATGTTCGATGCCAAGTCGTTTGCAAAGTTCATTGCATAAACTGGATTCAAATTGCGAACTTTGATCCGTGACGACAACGGACGGAATACCGTAACGTGAAATCCAATTTGTGAACAGTGCGTTCGCGACTGTTTCCGCTGTAATGTCTTGAATCGGAATCGCTTCCGGCCACTAAGTGTATCTATCGATCACAGTAAGCAAGTATCGAAAACCTTCGGAAGGTGCAAGGGGCCCTACTATGTCGATGTGAATTTCATCGAAACGCTTGGTGGCCGGAGGAAAATTCCCGATTAGACTTCTGACGTGTTTTGATATTTTTGATTTTTGGCAGGGTAGATAAGCCCTTGCCCAACTACGGCAATCTTTATTTATTCCGGGCCAGATAAACTTCCACGAAATTGCTTTGACTGAAGAGCGTACCTACACCCTGATGATCCAGCCCGTGGATAGTTTCAAAAACCGATTTTCGGAAGTGCTCAGAAGTTAACAGCGTCGAGAATCGACGACAGCGACGCGTGATTACCAACCAGAACTATTTATGTCGGTACTATAGTTCCCATGAATAACTGCCAGCGCCAACGACGGGTAAAGTTTCCAACTTAAAATTCTCGACGCTGAAAATACAATAAGGTGTATATACAAAGACAATAGATACCGTTGAACCGGGAATTGCTAGGTTTTCGAAACGCAGAGACGATTCAGAAGAGCGCAAATCATGCAGCTCTGGGTCATTGCCTGGGCTTTAGCGATGGCTAGATAGCCGATCTGCGATCGATCGATCTCTCTTCAAGTCGCGAGAGTGTGTCGGCAACAATGTTTTCAGCGCCGGGGATATATTGATTGTTCGTTGAAAATTGACCGATCAGGTCGAGATGCCGGAGCTGACGAGGAGTAGCTTTTGCCGAAAAGCGAAGGTCAGAGGCTTGTGATCGGTGAAATTTGTGAAAGGTCATGCTTCGAGGAAGTGCCGAAAATGCTTGATGGAAAGGTAAACATCTAATAGCTCCCGATCATAGGTGCTGTAGCCGCTTTGAGCACGATTGAGTTTTACTGAGAAAAATAAAAGTGGCGGCCAAGCCCCTTTGTTCCATTGTTGCAATACACCTCCAACCGCGAGATCTGACGCGTCGACACAAAGAGAATATATCGTGTCTGGAATAAGAAACGCCAATAGGGCTGCCTGACAGAGAGCCTCTTTGCAGCGCTGAAACGCCTTGGTAGTCTCGGATGACTATTCAATTATTGTTTTATCATTTCTCTTCTAGACAAATCGGCGGTAGAAGATCAACATGCCTAGAAACCGCCTTAGCTCGGAAATATTCTTAGACTGCGCGTACGGTAGTGCGAGAAAGCGATGCGATGCGAGAAGCGTTTGTATGCGACGAAAATATTTACGTTCGGCCCAATCGAGGTAACCGTCGGAGCGGAATTTTCTCCGATTTCCTCCGAAATTTGCTTCGAGGTAGTTCTCCGACACGCAACATCTCTCCTATTCGGAGGAAATTGCAGAAAATTCCGCTCCGACCGACGGTTACCTCCATAGGGCCGATTGATTCTTATGAGTGTGCGAACAGTGAAGCAATATCCTGTGCGAGTTTCTCGCATAACAACTCGCTTCAAAACTCTTCCGACCAGTTTTTCAAGCGAGTGAAGCGAGAATGTTTGTTTTGAATTTAATTGTGAGTGTGACTTGAAAAAAAAAATGTTGTGTGTTTATAAATTTGTATTATTATTATTATAACATTCTTTATTAAAAGTATAAGATTATAAAACAGAGCATAAGGAAAGAAAATAGAACAATGGCATAGGATGCCGTCTGTCGAAAAAAATTGACATATTCTTACATTTAATAAACGCATAAAAAAGTAAAAAGAATAATCGAGGGTACAAAAGATAACTTAGATGGGATTAAGATATTGTACATATACAAAGTTAAATAATCTATTACAAACATAAAAAAATAAAGAGATTTTGTGTATATTTTATTTTACTACAAAGTAACAATAAATAGAAATTTGAAGAAGAAAACAATACAAAATAAATAATTAATAGTAATTTTTTTTTAAAGCTCCAAGTTATTGCGATATTTTAAGGCATGATCGCAGTATCTCAAAAGGACCCTCCATCCGTATTTACCATTTAAGATATCTTTAGCTTCTATTTGAGAGAAATAACTCTTTGAGAAGTATAATCTACGTAATTCTTGAAGATTTGGACACACAGCTAGAAAGTGGTAGATATCTTCTTTTTCATGTCTATTACATAGACTACAGTTAGCTAAATCATTTTGCCTGTGTGGAATATAGTTAAGTCCCAATATTTCGACTCTCGCCTTGAATATTAAACCGATTTGATGAGGTGAAAATACATTAGTGAAATAATTATTAGCGCCCAAGGTGTGGTTCAATTCTCTATATACAGGGTGATTCACGAGCGTTGTGCCAAAAAGCTAGAGCGTGTAGGTTGAGTTGAGACAAGAAAAAAATCGTATGGGAGGGGGGGGGGGGTCTATTCCCCCCCGTTCAGCCGGGAGGGGCAATTTTCTGAAAAATTGACTTATTTTGTAAAAAAAAAATATTAAAAATCAATGGCTTAGTTTACAACATCGTGCTATACCTTTCTGAAAAGCTAAAAACTTCTTCTTTCACTTTGTTTTTAAAATAAATTTTTTTAACGAATAGTTTTAAAAAAATAAATTTTCAAACTCAAAATTTTCAAAAAAAAAGCCAAAAAAATTTTTTGAACTAATTTTTTTCAAAATTTTATGTAATTAGGTACTGATTTTGTTTTAAAATTTCAATGTCTTTGTTAATTTTTAGTCGAAAACAGAAAACCGGATGCAAAAATGTCTTTTCGTTTTTGAGAAATTAAAAAAAAAACCAAAACCACTTTTTTCTAAGAAAATCTCTGTTTTTATTTTTACCTATCTGGACTTTTAGTTTAATTTACTAGTTTAATTTGTAAATTTAATTTTTTGTAATTGGAGTTTTATGAGGACTCGATAAAGTAGAAAAGTATTGGATTTTCCCTGGATTAATCATTTTGTTCATTGAAAACGTCTGCCATTGACCTTTCACTTCTAGCTCTCCGTGCTCTCGTCGGCGGATTCTTGAAAACATGCTACAACTTGAGCGCCATTTATTGGGATATCTTTCAGCGTAGAGTCTTTCGGCTTCCCGATCTCGACAACAAGTTAAACCGTAGCAGGAGTTCCTGTCCGCTAACTCTTCTCGAACATATGAGTTTGTTATTGTTACGTGTTGATGAATTAATATTTTAATTGTAAATGGTTGTTAAGTAAATATGCCATGCCTTTTATTAACCTTTAGGTTGTTAATTGTTTTTTCATTCATGAAAAATTGCGGTTTAATTATCTTAAGCCCCAAGCAGGTAGAACCCTTCGCCGACGAGTGGCCGCGGCCCCAGGTATAGTAAGAAAAAATTGCATTTCAGTTTTCAGACGTTATCAATGAATAAAATGGTTAATCCATTGAAAATCCAATACTTTTCTACTTTATTGAGTCCTCATAAAACTCCAATTATAAAAAATTAAATTTGTAAATTAAACTAATAAATTAAACTTAAAGTCCAGATAGGTAAAAATAAAAAAAAAAAAAGATTTTCTTAGAAAAAAGTGGTTTTGGTTTTTTTTTAATTTCTCAAAAACGAAAAGACATTTTTGCATCCGGTTTTCTGTTTTCGACTAAAAACTAACAAAGACTTAATAACATAAAATTTTGAAAAAAATTAGTTCAAAAATTTTTTTTTGGCTTTTTTTTTTGAAAATTCTGAGTTTGAAATTTTGTTTTCTTAAAACTATTCGTAAAAACAATTTATTTTAAAAACAAAGTGAAAGAAGAAGTTCTTAGCTTTTCAGAAAGGTATAGCACGATGTTGTAAACTAAGCCATTGATTTTTAATATTTTTTTTTTACAAAATAAGTCAATTTTTCAGAAAATTGCCCCTCCCGGCTAAACGGGGGGGAATAGACCCCCCCCTCCCATACGATTTTTTTCTTGTCTCAACTCAACCTACACGCTCTAGCTTTTTGGCACAACGCTCGTGATCACCCTGTATAAGTCGATTTGATGACATCTGGGCACTATGAATGCACTGCAGATAAAATGATTCATCTACTTTAGCAATACATTGGTAGAATTCATCGCACCAGTTATCAGTCGAGTGCAAAGACAGTTCCAAAACCACCCCGTGGATTCTTGCGATACCAAACCATTCCATAAAGGGCGTTAGATTATTAAGACGAGCATATTTCATTATTTGCTGTTGTAAACTGTCAGTAGATCTTCTAATCACCTTTACAATATAATCGGCATTTGCTTTCAAATTTTTAAGATAAATTTGTGAAATGCCCGACTCTACATGTAAAGTGTATGTGGGTGTTGATAACGGTAATCTAAAGATCCGCTTGAAGAAGAAACGTTGAACTATTTCGAACTCTTCGATAAATTGAAAACCAAAAATTTGACTAGCATAACACAAACAGGTATTTATTGTTGCGTCTAGTACTCTGAATTTGGAAGAGGTGTCAACTTGTTGGTTACAGAAGAATCTGCTCCACATAAGATTGATAGCCGTTTTGGCAACTGAGCATTTATCTTTGATGTGAGGGCGTAAATCCATATTTTTGGAAATTAGAAAGCCAAGATATTTATATTCTTTAACAACTTCAATGGGACTTGAACCTAAGAACCAATTTTCCTAAGGCAACCTCCTCCTATTATTGGCTTCGAAAACCATAATTTTTGATTTGCAGGTGTTTATTTGTAGATCCCATAAGTTGCAATAGTCCACAAGGCGATTTATCTGCAATTGAAGTGTTGAAGGATTATCCGTTAGTAAAACGAGGTCGTCGGCGTAAAGTAGCACGTTAACATTCAAATTTCCTATTTTTGCACCACCAGGCAAGATTTTAGAAACATCGTCTATAAAGATGGCAAACAAAATGGGGCTTAGAACACATCCTTGTGGAACCCCAGTTTCAGTATTAAAAAAGTCTGATAAGATATTGCCATTCCAAACTGATGAGCAAGTATTAGTGACTAGCTGCTTGTATAGCCTGAGAAACTTAGATGATAATCCAAGCGCCGAAAATTTATAGAGCAAAGAGTTTCTGTTAACGGTGTCGAATGCAGCCTTAAAGTCAACAAAAAATACAAACAGCTTTTTACTATTATCGATGTAACGTTTGGTAATACTAGACAGGGCAAATATCTGGTCGACAGTCGAAAACCCAGATCGAAATCCAGCCTGGAAAATGCTAAGATGCTTATTCGCTTCTATCCATTTGATTAGTCTATAATAGAGTATATTCGTAAACACTTTTCTCAAAGCAGGAAGTACGGATATTCCTCTATAATTTTCTGGAAGGCTATGGTCACCTTTTTTGAAAATAGGACATATTATCGACTTCAGAAAAGATTGCGGGATCATTTCTTTATTCAGGAGTTTATTAAAAAAACCCAAAAGAATATTTAAAAACGTGGGGGAAGAGTATTTGAAAAATTCAATTGGTACTCCGTGTACACCTGAAGCCTTATTATTTTTCATTTTATTTACACCAATTTGTATTGGTGATTATTGTGGATTATGAAAGAATTAATAAATATAGAAAATGATAAATTCTTTCTTTCCTTATTGGAAGCAAAAATGATGATGATGTGCTTTTTTCCTTTCAAAATCCTTAAATATAAATTTTCATTTGAAAATTCCTTCTTGCCGCAAAATATCGCTTTTACTGTGCGCATCTATGTATGTATCTCGCATCTAAAGCTGTTTTGAATAAAGGCTGAACTAAAATGCAATTTCGCTTACTTAAGACCACTTAAGTGAACCAGCTAATAGACACGAACCCTTTGACCAAACTATGTCAGTCCAGTCATTTATGTCATCTTAAGCTAGTATCACACTAAATTTTCTTAAAATTGTTCATTAGCGGACTATGATTTTGAGCGAATATAATCACCCTTATCACAGGCCCCGACGTAGTAGATTCGTACCAGAGATGATATAAGGTAAGGAGATGGGAAACAAAGCCGTCAAAATGATAGTTGCCTACAAGCTAAAATTTACTGATTGCTAAGATGTGTGCGTGTTTTCACTAATACATCCTTTCAATCCGTCTATTCACCAAAGGGGAATAATTTTGGCAGTTAAATTTGAATTTTTTTGAAAAAAGGTGAATTAAAGGATATGTTCACAAATAGAGTAAAATTGGGTGGGTAAAACGCTATAAAATAAAAAGGGCGTAGAGATTGTTCGTGAAATTTCATTTTCAAAAAGTGACGGTAGTAGAAATTGTGCACAAAACACAAGCACGCTAAATCAGAACAATAAATTTCTGTATTTTTTTGTAAAGGAAGAAAAATATTTTTCTTGTTTTCATTCATACTAACAGTCAAAATTTTTCAGTATTTTTATTTTCCAACACTGAGGCATCAAGATGAAGGGCTTTTAAAGTACCATTTTCTCACTTTTTGTATGAAGCTAAGTATGTATTATATTAACACAGAGATGCTTAAAAAAAAAACTAATAACAAGAAATGATTTTATTGTATTCGTTTTTGGAAACGGTCTCTCGGCCACATATGACACGTTCTAAAGATTAAACGATGGAAAATTAACTATGCAAACACCGAACAATTTTTCGGTACATTTTTGTTAGTTTGTCTGCAAATTACAAATGTTAAGTTTTTTCACTCTTTGAGTTCTGAGACAACAATTTGTTTATGAATGCAATAATAAATTACGAATATTTTAATTTTTTGTTGAGATTAAAACAAAAACAGCAACCCTGTTTGCCTTTTTGCCCTTTTTCCCTAATTCTCGAAAACAAGAATCAAATTGACCATGAAGATTGCCTGATATTTCCTAAATTCAGTGTCGCAAAATTATAGTCCGCTAATGAACAACTTTAGTGTGAAACTAGCTTAAAATGACGTTTGAGATATGACTGAAACGTCATTTTAAGCTAGTACCAAACTAAAATTGTTCATTAGCGGACTATAATTTTGCGCCAGTAAATTTAAATATTTGAGTGTGCTTCTGCCTTCAATCAAATATATCTTTTCAGCCTAAAACTTCGGAACGCATCCTTCTAGTATTTTCGTGGTGAGTTTAAGAAAAACGTGTTTGACAATTTGAAAATTCAATCTAGTAATCTACGTTTAATTTGAAAATGCGAAAACAAACAAAAGAGAATTGTAAAAGTATAAAAATCCCACCTCATCTCTTTGTTTTTGTATTTTTCATGTACAAGGAAAGAAAATAAAATGAAAGAAAATGAAAATTGCGGGATCTAGGGAGTGAAACGTAAGTCAGTTTCCCATCTTGTTACTTAATTAATCTTTGATTCGTACTACGAATCCTGACGACGACAGTCGGCAGTGAAATTACGTGATGAGGGCCCAGCTCCCGTCGTAATAAAAGTAATTGCTACGAAATTCGGAGTTCGGGAAATTGACATCACTAGCCCCGAACGAATAGGAAGTTTGATAGTTTTTTCTACGAACTTTTTTTTGATCGGAGCTACATAAATTCAAATTCTAATTGTTTACGCCAATCTAGCGGTGGAGTTAGTTTCACTTCGAAGCTAACTCCACCCATCTAAAACCCCTTTAATACCGACCTTTCGGAACGCGCCCTAAGGTGGCTGCCGGAAATAAACCAAACAAAACCTTTTCGGCAGCCATCTTAGGCACGCTGCTTTTCATTTTTTACTCTTTCATTCTAAATCGAACAATCGACAAAGCCACATCTCGGCATATTCATTCTCCTCGATTTTTTAATCAATTTTTTTGTAAAATTTAAACTGTTTTCAAGTTCAATAAAAAAAGACTTTCAAATTGAAATATTATACTTAATCACGTTTTGTCGAGTTTTTTATTGATTGAACATTGGTGCAATCCATTCTAATCGACCACGGAAATATTCCCGTCGCCGCTTCGTGAGCAGCGTATTCCATCGTGCATCGAAGACATCGTGCTCCCAATCGCACGTAAACATTTGGTCCAAACGAGCCAGATCTTCGTCCAGCTCCTGTTTCGTCGTCGTCACGCCACGAATCCTGCTCCTCAACGTCGTCGTCAAACCACGCGGTCGCACAGTGGAAACGCCCTGTCGTCCATCGTCCTCTTACCCAGTTCTCAGTGCCGAATCCTGCTCCTACATCGTCGTCGTCACGCCACGAATCCTGCTCCACGTCGTCGTCGTCATCACCACGCGGTCGCACAGAGGAAACGTCCTAGCATCGTCCTCGTGTCAGAGACCAAGCGTATTTTACGTGATTGATCCAAGAGCTGTTTTGTAGTCGCCGCCCTAAATCCTACTCCTCATCGTCGTCGTCATCACCACGCGGTCGTACAGAGGAACCGTCCTATTATCAGCCTCTTGCCCAATGCAAAGACCTTTGTGGTACGTGTATCACGTATTCGTTCGAACACCAGCAGCCCGGATTCAACAACAACAACATAAAACCAGCAGTGCCCGAGAATCATATTTGTCTGCGACCTGCAAGGGACAAAGCAGCCTCAACCGCCACCAGTGAACATCATCCACCACCAAACAAAATTCGAAGCCATATACCAGCAGCCCGGATTCAACGACAACAACATAAAACCAGGTATCGTCAATTCAGTGCTTTTAGTTTTTTTTTTCAATTGTACTTATGACCTACATATATACAAAAAATAAATCCTGAAGCTCGTATTTAAAACCTTAAAATATACATTCTTTGGCTGGTGTGATTGTTCACGCAAACAGTTGCTACCCTTCCATTAACGATCCGGTGGTGTACTTTTTCGATTCTTCAAATATTTGATCACTTGTCGCAATTCTTATTTGCACAGTAGTTCAGTTGACATTTTTATAAGACAAATAAGTTTCCTTTTTACATTTTTCGATTTTTCAAAGCTTTTGATCACTTGTCGCAATTCTTATTTGCACAGTGGTTCAGTTGACATTTTTATAAGACAAATAATTTTCCTTTTTCCACTTTTCGATTTTTTCAAAGCTTTTGTTCACATGTCGCAATTCTTATTTGCACAGTGACAGTGGTCTCGTTGGCACTTTTTATAAGTCAACCCATTCATTCTTTTTTCAATTTTTTCGAGTTTTCAGATCTGACAATCATTTGCTGCAATTCTTATTTGCACAGTGACAGTGGTCTCGTTGGCACTTTTTATAAGTCAAACCATTCATTCTTTTTTCAATTTTTTCGAGTTTTCAGATCTGACAATCACTTGCTGCAATTCTTATTTGCACAGTGACAGTGGTCTAGTTGGCACTTTTTATAAGTCAAACCATTCATTCTTTTTTTCAATTTTTTCGAGTTTTAGATCTGACAATCATTTGCTGCAATTCTTATTTGTACAGTGACAGTGGTCTCGTTGGCACTTTTTATAAGTCAAACCATTCATTCTTTTTTCACTTTTTTCGAGTTTTCAGATCTGACAATCACTTGCTGCAATTCTTATTTGCACAGTGACAGTGGTCTAGTTGGCACTTTTTATAAGTCAAACCATTCATTCCCTTTTAAATTTTTTCGAGTTTTCAGAACTGACAATCACTTGCTGCAATTCTTATTTGCACAGTGACAGTGGTCTAGTTGGCACTTTTTATAAGTCAAACCATTCATTCCCTTTTAAATTTTTTCGAGTTTTCAGAACTGACAATCACTTGCTGCAATTCTTATTTGCACAGTGACAGTGGTCTAGTTGGCACTTTTATAAGTCAAACCATTCATTCTTTTTTCAATTTTTTCGAGTTTTCAAATCTGTCAATCACTTGCTGCAATTCTTATTTGCACAGTGACAGTCGTATAGTTGGCACTTTTTATAAGTCAAAGCTTTTTTCCATTTTTTCGATTCTTCAGATCTTTCCTTCACTTGTCGCAATTCTTATTTGCACAGTGGTATTTGAATCGTCTCATTTGTAAAATTGAATCCTAAGACCTCCGACATGAGTGAGTTAACTGATTTCATTCACTCAGCGGACCAGCTCGTCAAATTCACTGCGTCTTTCCGGGAACTTCCTGAGACCAGCTTAAGGATTGGTGACTTAAGAGCACATAAAACAGAATTAAAAGATTTATGGTCGGAAGTTAAGGAGGGATATAAGGTCTGTTTCCGAGAATTGTCTTCACAGAAAGACTTCGAACCGGCCACCATAGAGGAAAAGTATAAATCCTCAAAGGATACCTATTTACAGTGCCTCGTTCTTATACTCGAACAAGAAGACCGTCTTCTAACTATATCCGAATCAGGGTCCTCTCCTGGTAAACCTGGTAAACCAACATCATTAGCCAATAAGAGCGATAATGAAAGCCCTAGTCTATACGGGGTGAAGCTCCCATTTTGTGACACGGAAACCTTTAGCGGTGATTATCTAAAGTGGCCTTCCTTTAGAGATATGTTTGAAGCGATCTATATTCGGCATCCTCGCCTCGGGGAAGTTGAGAAACTTTTCCATCTCAGATCCAAAACAACCGGTGACGCATTCAATATAGTAGTCAAGTTTCCTTTAATTAACTCCAGTTTTAAGTTGGCATGGGAGTCATTACGCTCTACTTATGAAAACAGACGCATCATTGTCAATAATCAGGTCAAAAATCTCCTTAACTTACCACCGTGTTCAGTTGATTCGGGGAAATCTATAAAAAATCTTCAACGCCACATTAATGATAGCGTAGCGGCACTTCAGGCCCAAGGTATCCGAGTTTCTGGGTGGGATCCAATCCTGGTTTACATATGTTCTAACCGGTTACCTTCCAATACGCTCTTTTTATGGGAACAGTCCTTAGAGGACCCAACCGTCATCCCCACATGGAATCAATTGGATAAATTTTTAACTTCACGTTTTCAAGTACTCGAGACTATAGCAGATGTGACATCGCCAAGTGTGCCCAATATTACCAAGTCTCAGAGACCTCCAAGACAAACAACGCGACGAGTTAGTACCTACCATTCCAAACCTCAAGAGTTTGTATGTCAGCTATGCGCAGGCCATCATCTGATAAACAAATGTCCTCAATTTCTCTCACAAGATCCGACAGCTAGATATGATCTAGTGAGAAGACATCACTTATGTGTTAATTGTTTATCTAGCAAACATTCGGCTTCATCTTGCGCCAGCAAGTATTCCTGTTCCACATGTAACAAGCGCCACCATACTTTATTACATTTTTTAAATTCTCGAGGATCCCAACCAGCGCTCACCAAGCAATCCAATTCCTCAAATACCAGAGCAACTACTATGTCGAACAAACCTTCTTTATCGCAACTACAGTCCACTTCTCCACCGTTTGTGCCCTCGACAACAGGAAACACGCATTTTGCGTCCTCCGACAAAAGGGTGTTGCTCGCCACTGCCTTAGTGAACATCATTGGGAACGACTCACATCATTTAGTCCGTGCCTTGATCGATCCAGGATCCGAGGTATCTTTTATTTTAGAGTCAGTCCAACGACGTCTCAACTTACAGACAATACCGATCAATATCGAAATTTCCGGCGTCAATGCCACGCATGCCGCGTCCTCTAAGAAATTATGTCACTTTTCTCTTTATGATTTTGAGAATCCTACTGTTCCAATAGCGGCCAACGCTATTGTCTTAAAGAAATTAACTAATGAGTTACCATCTTCGTCTTTCGCAAAAATTGATCCTTCCGAATTAAGAGGCCTCCAACTCGCGGATCCCACTTTCAACTCATCCGCTCAAATTGATCTACTCATCGGAGCGGATTTATACGCAGTTATCATCCGGAATGGATTGCAAAGGGTATGTGAATCCTTAGTAGCCCAGAGTACGATATTTGGATGGGTCCTCTCCGGTCCGCTTCCAAAAACGGTTAACGCTTTTAGCACTTTCATCTCTTATGAGAAAGATTCTTTAGATGATCAGATAAGAAAATTCTGGGAGTTGGAAGAAGTTTCTAACACTCCACCAATCTTATCTGCTGAAGATCAGTATTGCGAAGACTTGTACTCCAAAACGACATTTCAAAATTCAAATGGTCAATATGTGGTACGTTTACCGTTCAAATCAAAGCCATCGTTGGGTAATTCTCGCAACATCGCGCTCAGACAATTCCTGCGAAATGAAAGCGCCCTCAATCGAAAGCCAGAATTACATAGACAATATTTCGATGTGCTCTCTGAATACTTGAAACTCGGACATATGCGTAGAATAAACAGCCAAGAATCCAATGAAGGAGCCTCCTTCTATCTCCCTCATCATGCAGTAGTGAAACCGGAAAGTTCCACTACGAAAGTTCGGGTGGTTTTTAATGCATTCAGTGCATCCTCTAATGGTCTTAGCCTGAACGATCTACTGCATACTGGTCCTGTATTACAAAGTGATTTAACGTCTTTGATCATTCGATGGCGATTTTATAAATTTGTCTTCAATGCCGATATAGAAAAAATGTATCGACAAATCGCTGTTCATCCGGAGGATACCGCGTTTCAAAGACTCCTTATTCGGTTCCCATCCTCAACCGAGGTGAATGATTATGAATTATTGACAGTAACATTCGGTGTCAATTGTGCCCCATTTCTAGCTATTAGAACGCTTCTACAGCTTGCCCAGGACAAACAAGATAGTTTCCCTCTGGCATCAAGAATTCTAAAGAACGAGTGTTATGTGGATGACATTCTTTCTGGGGCCCATGACCTCATGACTGCTAAACAAGCACAACTCGAACTTATAGATTTGCTCAATTCTGGAGGCTTTCCTCTCCGGAAATGGACTTCTAACTCCACCGACTTATTGACTCATCTTCCTTCAAATCACGTGTTAAACGAAAATTTTCTGGTATTAGATAAGGAAAGTACCACAAAAACACTCGGGGTTCGGTGGAATGCAAGGGATGATGTTTTTTATTTCACGGCTCCTACACTCAAACGGTCATCAACACCTACTAAAAGAGAGATCTTTTCTCAAATCGCTCAATTATTTGATCCAGCCGGATGGTTGGCCCCCGTCGTGATCAAAGCGAAGATGTTGATGCAACGTATTTGGATTGAAGCTACTCACTGGGATAGTATAGTCGAAGCTGATACATCCCAAATATGGGAAACGTTCGTTACTGAACTTCCCGATATACAACACCTGAAAATTCCTAGATGGTTGCAGTATTCACCCTTGTATCTCTGTCAATTCCACTGGTTTTGTGACTCCTCCGAAAAAGCATACGCTACCGCTCTATATTTGAGGGTAGAGTCACCCGAAGGTTTGATAAGCTCACATCTAATATGCGCTAAGTCTAAAGTAGCCCCAATCAAGCCCGTTTCGTTGCCACGTCTCGAACTCTGTGGCGCGGTGTTATTATCCAAACTCGTTACTGCTCGTCTTACTCCGGATCAGTCTATCTCGCATCAGACCAATTTGTGGACCGACTCTTCCATAGTGCTAGCATGGCTCCACAAGCATCCTAGCACTTGGAAAACATTCGTAGCTAATCGTACTAGTGAGATAATAAGCAACGTAGGAAACGCTAACTGGAATCATGTCAAGTCCAGTGATAATCCTGCAGACTTGGCAACGCGAGGATTGACTCCCAAGGAACTTGAAACCAACACTCTTTGGTGGCATGGGCCTAATTGGCTTCATGAGCCAGAAAATCTTTGGCCTAGTTCCACTCCCGGTCAACCTCCTCTCGATCATCTGGAGACAAAAGCCGTTCCCTGCTTCACGGGACAAGTTATCTTTACAGATGTTTTAGAACGTTTTTCTTCACTGCCACGAGCTCTGCGTGTCCTAAGTTATGTTTTCCGTTTTTGCTACAATGCTCAATCCAACCCGAGTCTTAAAATCTTCCACCGAAAGCATCTTACAATCACTCAACAAGAAATCAATTTCGTAAGAAATCGTTTAATTTTACTAAGTCAACAAGCTCATTATCCTCGTGAATATTCAGCTTTGTTCAGCGCGAAGCCTCTACCGCGCAAAAGTACGATATTAACTCTCAATCCTTTTCTCGACGAAAACTCACTGCTCCGAATGAATGGTAGGCTATCAAATTCTGATCTCTCATATAGCGAGAAGAACCCCATCATAATTCCTTATTCTTCTCAGCTAGCGAAGCTTTTAGTACTTTTCATTCATAATTTGACACTACATGGAGGTAATGCCCTCATGTTGTCGGTCGTCAGGCGCATGTATTGGATACCAAAATTAAAAAAATTGATTAAATCTTGCATTCGTCAATGCAAAATCTGTATCATTCATAAAAAACAACTTCGTTCTCAACTTATGGCGGCTCTTCCCACCGAAAGATGTTCATTTTCACCTCCTTTTACCTTTACCGGCGTCGACTTTGCTGGCCCGTTTTCTATTAAGAGTTATTTAGGACGAAGTTGTCGCATGACCAAGGGTTATGCTTGCGTATTTGTTTGTTTCACTACCAAGGCTATTCACCTTGAGGCAGCCAGCGATCTTTCTTCACAAGTGTTCCTCGCAGCTTTCGCACGATTTGTAGCTCGCCGAGGATTGCCTAAAACCATGTTCTCCGACCGAGGGACTAACTTCATTGGTGCAGACACGGCATTGCGCCGCGAGTTTAAAACGTTTTTATCGTCCTGCTCCGAAGAAACCCGTTCGCGCTATAGTGTGGAAGGTTTCGAGTGGAATTTTATTCCACCTGGTGCTCCTCATATGGGAGGCCTTTGGGAGGCAGGAGTAAAGAGCCTCAAACTCCATCTGCGGAAGCTTGGCGATACTAGTAAATTTACATTTGAAGAGTTCACTACGATTTTAACTCACATCGAAGCATGTCTCAATTCGCGCCCTATTTCACCGATGTCTAACGACCCAGCCGATCCTTTAGCCTTGACTCCCGGACACTTTCTCCGTGGAAGTCCGTTACTTACGTTTCCGGAACCTTACTGTAAGGAATCTCCTCTCTCCATTATTAATCGTTGGGAAAAATTAAAGTGTCTCCAACAACAGTTCTGTCAAAAATGGAAAAATGAATATTTAACCGAATTGCAAAAGCGTTACAAATGGCAGTTTCCCAAAGAGAACGTAAATGTTAATGATCTTGTGGTTGTTAAACAGGAGAATACTCCCTGTACCGAGTGGCGTCTTGGCCGCGTTATTAAAGTGTGCCCAGGAAGTGATGGAAGGGTAAGAGTCGCAACCGTGAAGACGCAACATGGTGAAATCACGCGTCCCATCGTAAAATTATGCGTTTTACCAAATAATTAAGAAAAATATTTTCCTGCCACCAGACAAAGTTCAATTCAAACTATTTTCCACGCTTGAGTATTTATTTCTTTTTCTACTTAACGGTCATCAATATGTTTAACTTAAAAAAAAAATGTTTTTTTCTTTTATTCATGCACTGAATTCTCGATTCTTGTAGCCCTAAGATAATTTAAGTTATATTTAAGTTGGCGTATTACGCCAAGGGGGGCGGTAATGTTTACGCCAATCTAGCGGTGGAGTTAGTTTCACTTCGAAGCTAACTCCACCCATCTAAAACCCCTTTAATACCGACCTTTCGGAACGCGCCCTAAGGTGGCTGCCGGAAATAAACCAAACAAAACCTTTTCGGCAGCCATCTTAGGCACGCTGCTTTTCATTTTTTACTCTTTCATTCTAAATCGAACAATCGACAAAGCCACATCTCGGCATATTCATTCTCCTCGATTTTTTAATCAATTTTTTTGTAAAATTTAAACTGTTTTCAAGTTCAATAAAAAAAGACTTTCAAATTGAAATATTATACTTAAATCACGTTTTGTCGAGTTTTTTATTGATTGAACATTGGTGCAATCCATTCTAATCGACCACGGAAATATTCCCGTCGCCGCTTCGTGAGCAGCGTATTCCATTGTGCATCGAAGACATCGTGCTCCCAATCGCACGTAAACACTAATAGTAGGGGAGCCCAGGAAGGGATTTCGCACGTTACTCGAGCGCGTCAGATTATTATATGGGGAGAAACCTTGCACTTTGTTATGTGAACCTACCAGATATGAACGGTAAAATTTGTTGCGTTCGATCAGGGCAGCCCGTCAGATTAGTAAAAAAAATCGATGGTCGGAAATACTCGAGCGCGTCAGATTTTTAGAATATAAGTTAAGTATAACGCAAAAAGTGAGTATTTCAATAATCTGACAAATTCAGTGTTGCAAAAGCAAATGGGAGCGTTCCAAATCTGCAAAAAAAAACCGTTAGCTCGAAATACTCGAGCGCGATTGGTTTTTTTCCATCTTAATGGAAATTTTATGAGGATTACGAAAAACATATAATCTGACAATTTCTTTGTTGCGATGTAGCGTAAATAGTCATTAAAGCATTTTAGAGGTTAGATGCTGAGATCAGTGCTTTCTCTCATTGCTGACAGGATGTGATTACAACCCAGCATTTTACAGACGAGGCAAAAAAAGACCGTTACAAGTTTTAATGGGATCCGAAACTTTTCAAAACGCATTTGCTAATTTAGGATGTGAAGCTTATGATATTGAAGAATTATCTCAAATAATGGAATCTTTTGTTTGCCATCTATATGGAGTTAAGAAGCTAGATAACGTAAATAATGCTCGTATGGAGATTTTAAATAAAACTTACAGAGTGTCAGATACCATCACAACCCTTTTCGTTAAATGTGAAGAATTATGACGCCTGCAATTTGCCACCTTGTCGATCGGAGCTCCACTCCAACAACATTTAATGAGGACGAAATACATCGCTAGCGGATGGAAAATCGTCGATGGAAAATTTGAGCCGAATTGGTTCGTTGGAAACCAACTTCCAACAGCATATGAAGATATCGTCATGACACCTGAAATTGTTCATGATATTTTTGAGTCAGGTATGTTTTCTTAAAATTATAATAAAATAAAATGAATTATTGTTCAGTTTCCTTGTTAACAGAGACACGAGACGATGAGGAAATTGACCAAATTGAAACACACTTGGATGACGAATCAAGTGATGATGAAGATTAATTTTTCCTTATAATAAAATTTGAATTTTCTGATAATTATTATATATTGAAATTCAAAGTCAGTTCTCAGTTCAGAGTTCGAATATTAAGGCCGTGTGTGAATTGCGTTAAAATGTGTATTAAAACGTGACGTTTGGTTAAAACTTGACACTATCGTGGTGAATAAAATGGGTTAAAATTTACCCAGCTGTGGAGGGGATAAAGCGTGCTTTACACGATATGGATTTTTCATATGGACTGTCACTTTTTCCATATGGAAAATTATACAAATCGTGTAAACGTATAAAGAATCCATATCGAAATACAGATGGAAATTCCATATGGAATTTTTTTCATTTAGAACTCTTTCTAAATTTCATCTGTATACAGACGAAATTGGATTTTTCAACCAACAAAAAAAGTTTTTATTTAAACATGGAGAGCGCAAAAAAAGTGGAGTTGTTCTATTATTTTGTGTTTTTCATAAAAAAATAATAATAAAACACATTTAAGGTGTTTTGGACAAAAAAAAATTTTGAAACTACAAACGAAAAATCCAAATCGTCTAAATGCTTTTCTGATTTTACAAACAAAATCCAATTTGACATACAAATGAAAATACATTTGGAAATAAAAAGTGACAGTCCATATGGAAAATCCATATCGTGTAAAGCACGCTTAAGTGGGTTAAAATTTTGACGTGTATTTTTTCTCATGAATGATACGAGAAGTTTGCTTCTATTTTATTGTTTATGTTTTTTTTTTTTGTTATGACTTTTTAAAAATCGCTTTGATATGTATTTCAATAAAAAAAATAAAAAAAAAATTGAAAAACGAAATTATTGTTTTATCTTTTGAGAATTATAACAGATGTCAGCTGTGAAAACATGTTTTGCAGTGTTACCAGATGGAAGGCACCAATCATCCAAAAAGGGAAATTTTCGTTTGAAGATATTTTACTGTTGACTCAAATTATCAAATGACCACTGCAAAATCGTGAAAAATGAATATAACAGAGTTTGGTTGTTATCTTAAGTGGCTTTTCATGAAATTTATTGCTTAAATTTTGGTTTTGTACACAAAATTATTTTACCTAGGTGGATAAAAACATTTTTTGTTGAGGGAAATTTCCTAGTTCTACGCAAAAATGTTGGTTAAAAATATCCCTTTTAACGCAATTCACACAGCAAATGGCTAAATTTGATCCCATTTTCAATCAAACGTCAAATTTTAACCAAACGTCAAGTTTTAATACACATTTTAACGCAATTCACACACGGCCTAAGTACTCGAAAGAAAATTAATTTATTGATAGTTTCATTGTAGCTAACTACGCAATCTTAAGTACTACAGTAGATACTACAATACTTTCTATTTTTTTTTTTTAACCATATAAGTTATCAAAAGAATAAAAAAAAGAACTTAAGAAAAACATGCAGTGAATTTATATTTTAAAATCTATATCGCTGTAAAACTTTGGTGGAAGACTCTTGCGCTTTGGAATGGGTTCATCTTCCTCCTTCTTGTTTGTTTGAATTTGATTTGGTAAAATATTTTCAACGTGAGTAGCCCGCTTCAAATGAGCTATAGGTATTACGACGATATTGGGTATTTGTTTCGGGATTTTGGATAATTGTATCAGACCCTTTTATTTTGACCAATTTGAAAATTGTTGGATCAAATCTTGTTGAAAGTTTATTTGCTGACAATTGAAGTTTAGATACAACCATGTCTCCTTCACTTAGATCACTTCTTTTTGCGTGCTTTATTTCGTCAAAATATAATTTTCCTTTAAGTTTATTTGTTTGGTCTCGGTCACGAAATTCAGTATCTTCGGACAATCGTTTCATGGAAGCTTGCTGCATTGATGGCAATTTGTCTCGAATGTTCCAATTAAACAACATTTCCGATGGTGTCTTACAAGTTATGGAATGTGTAGTTGCCCGATACATCAGAAGATAATCTTGGAGATCTTCTTTCCAATCACGTTTTGCTTCTTGGCTAATTCTTAACCGTTTAAGTAGCGAGCGAGCGCCGTTTTTTGGGGCCAGTAAAGGATCGTGTTGATAAGTTTAATATTGCTTGATTCACAAAACTGTTCGAATATGTTACTTTTGAATTGTGGACCGTTATCAGCGGTTAATGAAAGAGGGATTCCAAACCGAGCAAATATTATCTTGAGCTCTTTGATAGTTTCAGCTGTGTCTGTTTTCCACAAAATCGATGGTAATACTATACGTGTTCCTCGTAACAATATTCCACTTTCGAAACATAGTTCATTTTCAACACATTTATATGGTTTTGAAAAATCATTCCAATTATTGTCAAAGATTGCACTTCTAAGAGCTTTGATATTCATATCTCCCAATTTTTCAGATCTGATTTCTTCCAGTTTAATAGCTTTTGGTTCTGCGCAGGATAAAATCCACGCAACATAATCGACTGATTTTGATTTTGAAAATAATGGTGGTAATTTCTCTTGAATTAATCTTGTCGGCGGTATTGGTTTTACCAGGTTTGTAGTTTACTTTAAATTTGTAGGACTGTAGACGTAAAACCCACCTCTCAGATTAGATTTTGGTCCAAAAATTACTTCTAAGGGTTTATGGTCTGTAGTTGATTGACGTTTGTTCTGTCAAAGTGATCATACGCAATTTATAAAGAGCTCCTACCAAAAAGTCCCAAAAATTACCGGAAAGTGTTTAACAACTAATAAAAACCAGTTTATATTAATTAAAACTAAGCTAATTTATCAGCGCAATAAAAGAATCATCGTAAGTCTTAGCAGATAAGATAGACAAAATCTTTTTTAGCGCCATCGTCGATTCTAACCTCAATCAATAAATGCACAAGAGAGGTTTGTTGGAAATTTCACCTGACCATTCTAGGGAAGATAAGCGCCGGTATTTAATTGAAATGGCTTCGAAAACCTCGATTGAACCATCTGCACTACTGACCATCGATATCTTCAAACAAATTCTCGAAGACAACAATAAAAAACTCGTCAGTGATCTCGCTTCAAAAGAAGACATTAAAGTTCTCTATACCGAGCTGACAATCCTAAAAAACAAATACGATGAAATATCTAATAAATTTGTGCAACTGGAAAAGAGAAATGTCGTCCTAGAGGACCAAATCGATAAACTGATGTCAAAATCGTTGGAGTCCAATGTTGTCGTTCACCTGCCTGCTGCAGCTAACTCTGACATGACGGAAAAGGCTAAGTCAATCTGTGCTGGCCTACTGGATGAGGCAGATGGGGCCTCAGAAATTGAGCATGCAAAATTGATCTCCCACGCCAATGCACGTACTGCTATGATCGTGGTTAAATTGAAATCGCGAAACGCTGCTTCGAAAATTATCCGTAATACCCGAAAGTTGAAAGGCACGCAATGCTATATACATAAGGACTTACCCTACAACACCAGACGAAAGAAAAGCTTCTTGCTGCGAACATCCAAGTTTCTGCGATCAAAATTTCCCCAAATGAAAATACAGCTCAAAGACGACAAACTAAACATTGAAAATCACAGCTTTACATGGGATTTGGCAGTTGGCTTAAAATGCGGCCTGAAAGACCCTTTAAAGGTGCTCCATGGAATTTTTGGAGGTGATTCCGCATTATTTTCTTCTCTACAAAATTTTATCAATGAATTGCAAAGAACCGGAAGTAACGTAAATTCCGTAAATGCCAACAATATGTCAAAAGTAAGAAGCGAAGTAAACAGCGATTTGCTTTTGCAAACCGCTGTACAAAATATTAATCCGCAAACAAGTTCAGCGCTGGGAGTTGAGGTTAATAATCATTTGCATGGGCGAGAATTGTGAAGTTTACCCGTCTACCAGAATTCACCAATATCTTTAGATTTAAGTATATTAGCATATAACGTCTCAGGACTAAAGAATAAATTTTTAGATATGAATTTTTTTAAATATGTAAAAAGTTTTGAAATATTTGTTCTTTTTGAAACACATGTACTAGAAAATGAAATTGAGAAATTTGTAGGATTATTTAAAGAATATGAACTTATATGGATACCAGCAATTAAATCAAGCTTGTTTGGAAGAGGAAGTGGAGGAAAACTACTTGGTTACCGGAAGTGTCTTGGAGATGCTTTAAGCTTTGGTCGAGTTGAAGATTTAGATTTTTTAAAAGTTAAAGTTAAGGAATCATATGCCTTTTTAGTTCCTGTTTACTTGAACTGCAACAACTGGAATGCAGACTACGATCAACTTTGTAACACGATTTTGAATTTGGGCTCCATGGATATAATGCTTGTTGGAGATTTCAATGCAAGAATTGGATTGTCTCAAAATAATTTTGTGAGTGGTCACATTTCTTCAAGAATTAAACAATCCCGAAAGTCGAGAGATGAATTATGTGATGCGAAAGGTGCCCGAATTCTTGAATTATCCGATGCTCTTGATGCAAAAGTGTTAAATGGAAGCAGCGAAGGTGACGCTTATGGAGAGTATACGTTTATCCGAGGGACTGCGTGCTCTGTTATAGACTATTGCTTCGTGTCTGGATTTTGGATTGATGCTCTGAGTTGTTTTAGGGTAGCAGCACAAACTTATTCTGATTACATGCCTCTAGAAATTTCGAGTACTATTTTGGGACCAATACTTTCTGATAATGTTAGAAATTTAAAGCTATTACCAAAGTTGTATTGGAATAGTAACTTTCAATATGAGTACCAACAAAATCTTAATACACAAATAACTAAACGACTGACAGAAAACAAACCACTTTGCATAGAAGAGCTCAACCAAATCATAAAAGAAGCTGTTCCTGTTAACAAAAAGACAAGAAGAAAGGACCTGTTTAAGCAAAAATGGTTTGATGCTGAGTGCCTTAAAGCTAGAAAAAAGTCATTCGCTTGTTTAAGACTTGTAAGAGAGTTTAGCGCACCTTACTTCAAAGCTATGTATGCTGAAGCTAACAAGGAATATAAGCTGTTATGCTACAACAAGAGAAAACGTTATGAGCAAGAAACAATCGTCACCTTAAACTCTGCAAACTGCTCAGCTGATTTCTGGAAGGCTGTTAAAACAGTAAATGGGAGAACAAATCGGATTTCAACAACTTTACAAGCCTCCGACCTTCGTGATTATTTCGAAAGATTGCTTAATACTCCCAAATTTTCACCCTCGATTATCTACGCCGCACCGTTTTTTGTTGATGATCTCTTAGATGCACCATTTACATACCTCGAGGTGAAAAACGTTATTGAAAAAGCTAAAGCTGGAAAGGCTCCAGGAGAAGACAGAATACCTGTTGAGTTTTACAAATACAGCACAACCGAATTTTTAATCGCATTAACGAATGAGTACAACAGAATCTTCGAAACAGGTGAAATCCCTGATAATTTTAAAAGAGCAATCATTTTTCCATTGCATAAAAAAGGAAGTTATGAGAACCCAGAGAACTATAGAGGAATATCGTTCCTGAATTCTTCAGCAAAGCTCTTAAGCGCCCTCATTTTCAAAAGGCTTACAACCTGGATAGAAGTCAGAGGGCAATTAAACGAATATCAAGCAGGGTTCAGGAAAAATTACTCGACTTTGGATCAAATATTCACATTGACAAACATTGCAGAAAGTTACAGAAAGCAGAGAAAAAAGCTATACGCTTTTTTTGTGGACTTTCGAGCAGCATTTGACTCCATTTCGCGTGAAGCACTATTTTATAAGCTCTATAGAATCGGAGTTTCTAGTAAAATTGTCACGCTATTAAAAGCAATGTACGAGAAGAATGTGGCTTATGTTTGGGATGGCGACACTGTTTCAGGCGATTTTGCATCGGAAATGGGAGTTAAGCAGGGATGTGTCTTAAGTACGCTTTTATTCATCATTTTCTTAAACGATATCATAGACTCAGTTGGTGGGGGAATCCAGTTTGGGAGTTTAAGAATACCTGGATTACTTTTTGCAGATGACATCGTATTCTTGGCAGATTCCGTCGATGGTATGCAACTCATGATGAATAGACTTGAAAGTTATTGTGAACTTTGGAACCTCACTGTGAATCTAGATAAGTCTAAAATGATGATTTTCAGAGAAGGAGGTGGAAAATATGCGCGCAGCGAAAAATGGAGATTCAAAGGAGAAAATGTTTCTATAGTTCGAGAGTATAAATATCTTGGAGTAATCATCACACCAAATCTCTCCATGAACAACCACTTTAAATACAAACTAGCCGAAGCTAAAAGAGCTGTGTCTTCAGTATGGGGACGATGCTTTAACAATAAATTCATTGAGCATAGCGCAAAAATCCAGCTCTTCCGTGCAACTGCATCCACAATATTGCTATATGCAGCTCAAGTTTGGGGATATCGCCGATTTGAAGAGGTAGAAAAGTTTTTGAGATACTTTTTGAAACGAATTTTCCGCCTGCCTACGAATACACCAACGTACATGCTGCACCTAGAAACCAAGGTTTCACCTCTGTTTTTGGACACACTCAAGCTGCACTTTAATTATATATTAAGAGTATTAGAAATGGGAGATGAGAGGTTACCCAAAATAGTTTTAAAAAAACATTCTAGCCAAAAAAGGACACCTTGCCGTAAGCTGGGAAGACCTTGGAAACGATTTAGGGGAAAGTGTAACCATCACAAGTAACACAAGCCCGGAGGAGTTAAAAACTTTTTTTAATTCGGTACTCAACGGGGTAAACCACTTCGCTAATCATAAATTTAGATCAGATGCGCAATCTTCACAGCATAGAACCATCTACAGTCAGCTCAATTATGACCTCAATGAAAATACATACTTCAAAAACCGTTATTCCCTTAAAATGATCCAGTTTATTTTTAAAATAAGAGGTGAAATTCTCAACTTGAATTACATTCCACATCGAGAGGACTTGCCAATTCTGTGTGACCTATGCAATCTCAAAGAAAGAGAGGATGTGTATCATTTCATAGGAAGATGTCCAATTTTAAATGAATTTCGTGTAAGGTACTTCGGAGTGAATTCGTTGGATATGAATGGAGTCTTGGCTATTCTGAATGGTAACACTGGCTGGGAACTTCTGTACAAGTTTATAACTACTGCACTTAATTACAGACAGCGTATTATTGGAGGAGATTTTTAAGCTTTCCTGTTTTTATATAGTATTAACGAATTCGTCAATCTGGTAGACGGCTGTATGCCAAACCATATTAAACTTAGATAAATATAAAATGTTCTGTTAATCTTATGTAACAATTTGTTAAAATAAAGTTCTATAAACTATAACTATAACTATAACTGGTCTGTAGTTCAAATTCTCTTCCAAAAAGATAGAAATGGAATCTTTCTACAGCCCAAACTAAAGCAAGCGCTTCTTTTTCAGTCTGAGCATATCTTCTTTCAACATCAGTTAAACTACGATTTGCATAAGAAATAACTCGTGGCACGCTGCCACTAAATTGGATCAAAATTGCCCCCAATCCAACCGGACTGGCATCAGCAATAACTTGTGTTCCGTCATTGACGTCATAGTAATAGTAACCCAATGTTTTATTTTCCGATATAGATTGCTTCAAACTTTCGAATGCCTTCTTTTGTTCTGTCTTCCATTTAAACATTGCATCTATTTTTAATAGCTTACGAAGCGGTTCCGTCATAGATGCTAGATTTGGTATAAATTTTCCCAACAAATTTACCAAACCCAAAAAACTTTTTACCTCTTCAGCTGACCTTGGCTCACGAAATTTTTTGATTGCTAATAGTCTATCTTCAGCAGGTTTAATACCATCTTGTGTTAAGCAATGACCCAGAAACTGAATTTCATTTACTCCATACACATACTTACCAGCGTTTAAAGTGACATTATAATCTTGAAGCCGTTTTAGCACTTGATGTACACGAGCATCATGCAATTCTATGGTTTGTGCAAAGATGATTATATCATCAATGAAATTCAGACATCCATCACAACCTTTAAGAATCCACTCCATTATTTTTTGAAAAATTTCCGGGGCACAAGTAATTTCGAACATGAGGCGTTTATATCGAAATAAACCTTTTTTGTGATGAAAGTGGTTATCTCCCGGGAAGAAGGAGCAATTTGAATTTGATGGAACACTTGTTTTACATCCAGTTTCGAGAAATATTTGGCCGATCTTAATTCTGGTAAGAAATCTTCCATAGTAGGTAGTGGGTGATTTTCACGTTGAACAGCCTCATTTGCCCTACGCATATCAACACAAATTCGAACATCGTCTTCTTTTGGAACTATTACTAGCGGGGAAATCTTGATGTTTTAGCTTTCTCAATAATGCCTTTTTGTAACAACTCTTCAATCAAATTGAATGAAATTTGATGCCAATGGGCCCCTTTGTTGATTTTCATCTATTGGATCATCTGGTAAATTGAAAAAAATATTTTGCAACAACCAATCTTTCTTTTTTTTTTTTTTGGTCATCGTCAATTCCTTGAGCTAAAATAAAAAGTTCAAACTGTCGAAACCAAGATTTCCATTTCGAACCACAACTAGAATCGTCAACATCAAATTCGAACGCTGGTAGCCCAAATACAAATTGTTTGATTTGTCCTAAGAAAACACAATTTTGTTTTTTTAAACAACATCAAAACTTGAAAATATACATAATTCTACATTGAACATTATGCATACAAAACAAAAGAAAACAAGAAAACAAACATTCTTTATTGCTTTCCGAATTTATTTATAACTTTTAATTTTCTGCGCTCCGAATTATTTCGAACGCTTTTTTTTAACATGCGCTCCGAATTGTTTCCAACGCTTTTTTCATGCGCTCCGAATTGTTTCTAACGCTTTTTTAATATGCGCTCCGAATTGTTTCTAACGCTTTTTTAATATGCGCTCCGAATTCATTCTAACGCTTTAAATTCTTTAAATTCTTGCATGACCAGCGTTTCATATTAATTTCTTACGCAATCAATGTTGCAAGCTGTTTCCAATAGCTTTGCCAATTTTTCATCATAGAAATAATTAAACAAACAAAAAAAACATACCAAACCATCGTTCCATTCTTGTTATTGATGATTAGATAAGAATAATACACAATTTTTTCTTCTTCAGTATATTTTTTTTTCTGTTTTTTTTTCTTTGTTTCTCCTCGTCGCCAATATTATATATTGAAATTCAAAGTCAGTTCTCAGTTCAGAGTTCGAATAAAGGGGCTGACCCATAGAATCCGTCAATCCGTCAGCGTCAATGCGTACGTTGCTGCCAACGTATTTGCCGGATTGAACCGTCCCATAGAATACGTTGTATAATTTGACAGTCTCATCTACTTGGTGTAAAAATAATTCACAAAACTGCAAATCCGAACAAAAAATTCCAAATTAAATATGAAAATCATGTCAAAATTATTTATTTGCACAATATTTTCATCATCCATTGCTTTTCCTTGTTGCTTTGGGAACATTGAATTGACTGCTCGTCAAATTTATTTGTCAACGGAGCAACGGACGCAAAAAGTAGAAAGTTAACCAACTCTATCCGTCGTATCCGTCACATGCGTTGCTTATGGGACGAGTTTCATAAGAACGTGTGTATTCTATTGTGCTGTCAGTTGAAAACGTCAACGCTGACGCACTGACGGATTCTATGGGTCGGCCCCTTAATAAGTACTCGAAAGAAAATTAATTTATTGATATTTTCATTGTAGCTAACTACGCAATCTTAAGTACTACAGTAGATACTACAATAATAAATATATTTTTTTAAATTTTTTTATTTTATTAATACAAAAAAAAAAGAAAATAAAATCATTTTATTTGTTTTATTAAAGAATATTCACATCGCTTATTTTTTAAATTGTCAGATTAAGAAAATGCAACGGTATATTTGTCAGATTATCATTTTGGGTGAATAAAACATCAAGTACAACACACTGTATAAAAATCTGACGCGCTTGAATATTTTTTTACATTTTCAAAAATCTGTAAAAAGTGTCGGTCTCATTCAAATAGTCATTCATTAAAATAGGACACTTATTTGAGTTCAATTTACGTCCCCTCCAAAAATCTGGCACGCTCGAATAACTGCAATTTTGTTTTTGTTTTTTTACCAAGTTAACAGCCCTTTACAGCTAAATGCAACATTCTTTCCGTCAGATTATTATATACCCGTTATCAGAAAGCCAAAGTGAATTATATACTATGAATATCTGACGCGCTCGAGTATTTCCATGTAACGGTTTTTTTGCATTTTCAAACGTGTTTGCGCTAATCGCAACACCGTTATGAAAAAATTTTAACGCACATTTTTATCTTAGACCACAATCTTCAAAACGCGATAGGTCCCGATGACGCTCGAGTAACTGCAAATTTAGCATCTCGGGCTCCCCTACTATCATAGACGTTCTTCATCCATACAATTTTAGGCGTGTTTTTTTTCACTATTCTGTAGCCAGCACAGCAAAATTTCCCTTGGCAAACAACAACAATTTGATTTTACAGTCGATAAAAAGGCCAGTAAAATAATGACAGATAAAGCGAGAAACAGATTGAACCAGCAACAGCAACAGCACCAGCAACAGCGGCGGCCATTTTTTTAGAACCCATGTATTTTAATCGGCCGACACAGAATAAACCAGCACCAGCAACGTCAACAGCAACGTTTGGTCAAAGTCCTAAATTTGCTGTTGCTGGTCCATTGCTGACAACTTTCAATGTACAAAATTCAGAGGCACCAAACAACAAAAAATAAAACAAACATGAAAACAAGGAGTACGAAATGTCAAAACAGATGAAATGACGTCGCTGGTGCTGGTGGCAATGTGTTTGGAAAATATTTGCTGGCCAGCGTGCTGTTTGCTGTTGACGGCGCTGGTGCTGTTGCTGGTTTAATCTGTTTCACGCATAAGCCGGAGATATAACTTCATATTATTGAAATGTAGATGGCGCTAATGGCGTTAAGAAGAATTATTTTGCAATGCGAATGTTGGCAATTTTTAAAATTAAAATTAATTTTGAAAAAAACAAACAAAAATATGGAGGAACAGCCCCTCGATAAAATAGGAAAATCAAATAGAATTCATACAAAATTACTTCCTCCCGAAATCAAGCATAAACTTACATGAGATTAGAAAAACCCGATTGGTTCTTCAAATCTTCTCAACCAGGAAAAATTTTAATTAGAAAAAGACAAACAGAAACCCCATTCGGCTTTTTTTACGATGTTGTTTTTGTGTGCCGCCGCTGCTTTTTTCGCTCTTCCAATGCTGGCCGCCTGTGTTCAGTGTTTGTGCCAAAAAAAGTGTCCACACAAAACACGACACATTTTTTCTGTTTGCATGTGCAAATTTTCAATCGAGGAGTTCGCCAACAAAAACGAATAGTTTTCCAAAAACGTTTTTTTTTATTTTTTTACTCTTGCAATATTTCACTTAGGGCCAGTTGTACAAATTGAGGGTTAACTCACGGATCAGCTGAACTCGAGTTAACTCTTGAACCAGGTTCAACTTTGAATGGGTTGTACAGTTGTGGATCAAAAGAGAGTCAGCTGAACCGCAGTTCAGTTCTGTTTACATGAAAATTTAAGTATATACATACCTAATGTCACCGTCAGTTGTCAAATCAATAAATAGGCCAGTTCCACCTAACAACATCTCACTGAGATCTCAATGTCACGTTGACTGAGGCAAAATCATTTGGTGGAACATAATTCTCAGTTTTCATTGAAATAAAATGGTTACCTTACAAATTGTTGTTGCACATCTGTCAGTCACGTCAAAATAGCTAGGTGAGAAATCGAATCCAAAATAATTTTATCTCAGAAATCTCAGAAAAAAAATCTCAGTTCTCATCGGAGATTTTTTGTTCCACTTAAAAAATCTCCGAGATCTCTGAGATCTCAGTGAGTGTTGTTAGGTGGAACTGGCCTAATAAAGAATCACATTACGTTGTGATCATAGAATGAAGTCGTTTCTCACGCATTTTGCAATTAGTAAAATAAAAACGTTTCTATAATACCATACTGTGTACATATATTTAAAAAAAATATCAATAAAGTTGCTACTGAATCTCTTTTGTTTAAAAAAAAGGAATACATGAATTACTTCAGAAGGTTTGTAAATTTTCTAAGTTAAACCCAATACACTCCTGCTCAAAATTAACGCACGCTTTTTTCTTTTGTAGTTATACCTCTGTATCTTATTTTACATGGCTTTAAAATTCTTTGGTCTTTTTTGTGTCTGCTTATTGTTTATGAAGTTGCTAGTCTCCAGTTTCGCACGCCAAGTTGGTCCAGGTCCTCTACCACCTGTGTGCTCCACCTGAGTCGTCTTCCTCTTCTGCGACGGCGACGTCCTTCCGGGTTAGATTGGAAGACTACGAAGCGGAGCATTATTTTCCATTCACTTTACATGAACCAACCTTCTTTTTAACCTTAACTTTTTTGACTAGGTCAGTGTCGCTGAACAGCTTGTACAGTTCTTGATTGAATCTTAGTCTGCATTCTCCATTTATACCAGGACCAGGACCAAAAAATCAGTCGAAGAATTTTTCTTTAAGTCCAAAGAAGCAGCGATTGGTTTGATTTCAGCGCTGGTGTTTTTTTGGGATACCAAAACTAGACATTGTTCTATATAATTGGTCTCTATAGACACTGTCATACGCGGTCTTGAAATCGATGTGGTGGTAGGTATCGATTTGCAGTTCCTGGGTCTTCTTCAATATCTGCCGTTGGGTGAATATTTGATCGATGGTGGACTTTCCGGTTCTGAAGCCACACTGATAAGGACCTATCAGGTTGTTGACAAAAGGCTTCAAACGGCACGACAGACAAGATCTTGTAGGCGATGTTGAAGGGACTTATACCTCTGTAGTTGGTGCAGTTCAGGGGAACCTCAGTTCCATTTGTCATGCATGCTTTCCTCCGACCAAATTTTGTAGTTGAGCTGGTGCATACTCCTAACCAAATCATCTCCAGCTGGCTTTTTACAATTTGGCGACTAGCTCGTCTGCCCCAGCGGCTTTGTACGACTTAAGTTTAGATATCGCTATTTTCACTTCGTCAATGTCGGGTGGATGGAATTGTTGACCTTCTGCCACCAAATTGACTGGTTCTATATTGCTGGCGGAGTTTTGCTCGTCGTCGTCATAACCATTATACAACTTTGATTATTTAAAAGTAGAAAAGAACAGATGGCGTTCTGAATGGGTTCTGGAATGGGTGAGTTCAAGTCAACATTTTGTGAAGAAGATTCTTTTAAGGCCGTCTTCATATGAAAATTATTTTTAATAAAAATAAAAAAACTAAGAGGACACCGAAAAAGAGGACAAATCCCTTTTTTTTTTAAGTCACCGGACAAAAGTTTTTTAGGTTAAAAAGAGGACATGTTCTCCATAAAGAGGACGCCTACCTCTAGTGCATGTGACAAGCTGGAGTCGTCTGTTCATTCCACGAATTAGCCTTTGATGGTTTTGTTGTAACTCTTCCTTCAGTGCAGTTTTCAATTGATCAAGACTGCTTGGAGGTGGATTTCGGTCGCAAATGCATCTCTTCAACATTTTCTAGACATAATCTATTAAATTTACTTTTAAATAAATCATAGTGTGTTAAATTTGACCAGGAGTGTATACATACATAATGTTTTTCATTTTTATAAAAAATCCATTTCATAAAAGCGATGTTGAGGATTAAGATTTGATTGAACTGGCCGTCATGACTGCGTTTCCGCGCAGACCCAAAATAATCAGAGAGCGGCCGGATCATTTCATTAAGTGGAATAATCAAGAATTTTTCGATCGCTTTCGGATGTCGAAAGAAGCAGTTGATTTTCTCTTAGGACTGGTCACAGAGAAAATATCTTCTCCAACAAGCATGTAAGTCAAATATAAGATTTTTGTAAACTTTTGAGTTCATGTTAGCTTTCAGGAACAACGCTGTTTCTCCTGCATCAAAGTTAATGCTTAAGGTCCCGTCACACACTGAAAGGAAAGTACTTTCAGAAAGCAAAAAGCTTTCTGAAAGCAAACATTTCATAGTGTGACGACCCGAAAAGTACTTTCCTGAAAGCGTTTATCAAAATGATTTGCTTTCTTGAAAACACTTTCAGAAAAAAAACTTTCACGGTGTGACTAGCTCCTGAAATCGTTTTGAAGAAAGCAAATCACTTTCAGAAAACGCTTTCTACTTTCAGAAACTGTTTGTGAAAGTTTTTTGCTTTCTTGAAAACGAACGTATGTTTTACATAGAACCTACTCTGGTGGGCCAAAAAATAAACCAAACAAAAGGGCCAAACGAGAAGTTTGGGATGGAGCTGGTGAGTGTGCTCAACAGTATTCGACATGAAAGAATTGACAAATGCGCGAAAGCGCGCATACAACTAATTTTGGCAGATTCATTGACCGAATCAGCCAGTGAACTATTCAGAGAGTGAACTATTCTCCAGCACATCATCTTCTGAACCCGGTCCATTTTGGATAGCGCGTAGACCAACAGTCCAAGCGGTGCTTTCACCGCAACATGAAGTGGATCAGGAGCCTCAGCAAATGGACCAGCAGGATGGTCAACAATCACAAGCAATGTCCCCGCAATATAGAACTCTATAAATCGGACACAAATAATTTTTTTTACCATTTTTTTCATTTATCCATATCTTTCATTCTCACATTTCCTGAATTCAATTAATGCAAAATAAAAATACTTACTTGCAAATATTCTGGTGCCAATGTTTGATATAAGGCACTGCAAACCTCTGGAACAATTTTGGTGGTTACTGGCCGGGAAATACGAAACACTTGAGACAGAGCTACTCTTTCCTCTACACTGATAGGCACAAGCCATGGTGTATTTTTTTTTTTTACAAACGGACGTAGTTTGTAACACAGGAAATTAAACTGCTCCTCCGAAACGTGAGCAAAGTTGCGGAAAAACTCGTCTCCTTCTGCGCGCAAATCCCTCATGAGCCTTACGTGGTACTGATTTTCAGCACCACGTTCCCAAAATGGTCGCACCCAAATTGACCTACGATTCCTCGCCTTGTTCTCAGTAACGTGCTGTGAAATCCGTAGGATAATTTCCAATATAGTTAATTGCCTATATTCCAAAATTTCTTCAGCGGACTGCATTTTGTTGCTATTCTGGATAAACAATTAACGAAACTAGCTCAAATATCGCAACCAGTTACATAAAACACTTTCAGAAAACGTTTTCTGCCTTCATAGTCCGGTCAAATTAAACAAAAAAACAAGACTAAAGTTACATAAATTCCCACCAAGCTGAAAATTGGTAAGATTGTTTAAAATATCATTAAAAACAAAATGTGAAAGTTCCCCATCATTCCCCTGTACGGAAAATTTTTTATTCAAGGTCAAAGGTAAGAAAAATGGGTTTTGCGCGATTTTCAGCAAAACGGTACGTTTTATCATAAAAATATTTGAACACAAATTGTAGATCATAAAATTATCTACAAAAAATATATTAATACTTTTTTTCTGCGAGCCACCGTTTTTGAGATATAACGATTCAAAAAGTTGTAAAAGTTGTAATCTTCATAATATGCACACGTTTCCTCGCCACCTATGAGGTTGTGTACTCAGCGCGTTTTTTTTGTGGTTTCCACAGTAGGCCTTTTCTACGGGTAAGTTTTGAAACTATTGAAAAATAAAAGTCTTGAACGCCAGTTAATAGTGAAAACACGTGTTTATCCCTACCTATATTGGCTTGGTACTTGGTACTCGGACGATTAAATTTCACTAGGTACTTTTAACTTAAATTGCTTTTATCTTTTCAATCTCTGCTAATATCCATTATTTTTCAATAGTTTCAAATTAAACAGGATAAAAACTGAACCGTGGAATAGGCCTACTGGGGACACTACAAAAAAAAAACCCCTGAGTACACTACCTCATAGGTGGCGAGGAAACGTGTGCATATTATGAAGATTACAACTTTTACAACTTTTTGAATCGTTATATCTCAAAAGCGGTGGCTCGCAGAGAAAAAGTATAAATATATTTTTTGTAGATAATTTTATGATCTACAATTGTTGTTCAAATATTTGTATGATAAAACTTACCGTTTTGCTGAAAATCGCGAAAAACCCATTTTTCTTACCTTTGACCTTGAATAAAAAATTTTCCGTACAGGGGAATGATGGGGAACTTTCACATTTTGTTTTTAATGATATTTTAAACAATCTTACCAATTTTCAGCTTGGTGGGAATTTATGTAACTTCGAATGTTTAAATTGACCGGACTATCAGGAACTGTTTGTGAAAGTTTTTTGCTTTCTTGAAAGCAACGCTTTCGCTTTTATAGTGTGACGACCCGAAAAATGTTTTCAGAAAATTTAGTTTCTTGAAATTAAAATGTTTTCAGAAAGCACTTTCTGAAAGCACTTTCCTTTCATAGTGTGACTGCTCTCTGAAAACACTTTCAGAAAAATAACAAACTCTAAAATTTGGAAACGCTTTCTGAAAGTATTTTCCTTTCAGTGTGTGACGGCTCCTTTACCCTAAGATATTACGCTACGGGGTCTTTCTTAAGTGTGAGCGGCGATTTTAGTGGCGTCCATAAGTCAACAGCAAGTAGGATTGTTCGTCATGTTTCACATGAGATTGCTTCATTAAAAAATCAGTTTATAAACTTCCCTGAAGCTGAAGCAGAAATGAATCATGTGCGACAACAATTATTCTACAACATTGCCAAATTCCCGCAATGTTTTGGCGCTATCGACTGCACACACATAAAAATAAGATCCCCAGGAGGAAATGAAGCAGAAATATATAGAAATAGAAACGGCTATTTCTCATTCAATGTACAAACCATCTGTGACGCAGATTTGAGAATACAAAATATTGTGTGTAGATGGCCAGGCAGTTCCCACGATTCCACTATATGGGATAATTCAAACATACGCGGTAAATTTGAAAGGGAAGAGATAAGTGACAGAGTTTTGGTGGGTGATAGTGGCTACGCTCTAAAAAAATATCTTTTGACCCCTTTTCGTAACCCAGCTACTGACGGTGAAAACAGATATAATGAGTCGCAAATTCGAACGCGAAATCCCGTCGAACGAAGCTATGGTGTATGGAAGTGTCGTTTTCCAATTTTAGCTACTGGGATAAATATAAATGTCAAGTCAGTTGAGAGTGTTGTTGTAGCTACAGCCGTGCTTCACAATATAGCTTGCCATTTTGGAAATGCTGTTCCACGAGTAACAGATAACCAAGCACATCTTATAGAAATGGGGCAGTTTTCACATGAGGAACAAGAAGACCACGTTCAACGAATAACAGAGCATACCATGAGAAGAGCTCAGTTTGTAACTTACTTCGAAAGCCTGTAATTCTCTAAACTGCTGTTTTTTTTTTTCAAGTTGTCAATAACTTTTGTTTGTTCTTTATAAATTAACTTGTCTTTGTTTCGACGAAACATACCTTAACGTCATAAACGACATATATCCATATGAACATACATCATTTCAACTAAAATTCATATCTTTTTAAACTCAATATACATACGTGAAATTCTGGGTGAAATTCTTCGTATTTTCTTTTTAAATAACATTTTCAAATTCACCTTTATTTCAGAATGATATGGGTTGGCAAGGCATCATTTGTCGTGGCACCAAAAACCTTACCTATTCAATTAAGAAGACCCATTGCTTACCAGAAAGTGGTGTAGATTTTGTAAAAAAAATATCTTATCTGGCACCAGGAATTTTCCCAGAGCATGAGGACAATGTACGATGCACTTCAATACAAAATTGATACTTATGACTTCATCTTAAAAGCAACAAACTACTATAAGTTGGAGAAGATGAGTAAGAGTTATTATAAGCTTATTGTTTTTACAAAAGAATCACATACCTATATATTTGTATCACTTATATATTTATACATTTAAAAAATAGATAAGACATCTATCCAAGGAGTCATCTCTATGTTCCGTGCTTTTAAAACACAAAATCTGGTCTTGGAAGTATTTGTGGCAGCAACAACAGGCCGCCAAGATTAAATTGAACGAATTGAATGTAACCTGCTGGACATGAATCCCCTTCTTCGTTGTCAGAAAACGATCTTATAAAAATTATTCTCATTCGAGCGACAAAGCCTTTTCCCCTGAAAGCTACATATACCTACATGAACTTGCAACTGCTGCTTTGAATGTTTCA
This sequence comes from Sphaerophoria taeniata, assembly GCA_943590905.1. NCBI lineage: Eukaryota > Metazoa > Arthropoda > Insecta > Diptera > Syrphidae > Sphaerophoria > Sphaerophoria taeniata. Next base: position 272,524,559 of record OX016540.1, read on the forward strand.
CAAATGTTGGCAAGTCAAGTACACTCAGAATTCATGGGGTGCCAATATACAATGATGGTTCTAATGATGATATTAGCAGAAGTACACCTGCTGCTGATGCACAGGGAGCATCTTCAACAGCTGCAGCAAATGGAAACAAAACAGCACCATGTCCATTAGTATCACAGATCATGGAAATGGGTTCCTCTAGAAAGTCTGTTGAACTTGCAGTCAAAACCTTAAAAAAGTAAAGAAAATTCTCATAGATTGTATAAAATGAATTGAATTTTTATATCTTTTAATTTCCAGCTGCTCACACTAAGTTCCACCAACACCAGAATAAATTGTTCAATGGATTTTAGAGCACACAGATCTGTGTCCACCAATGCCGCCAACGCACCGGCTTGAAAGGATCCATATATGAACTAATGCTCCTCACAAACATTCAAAAATGTCAGTAAGTGTTATGTCGGTCTAGCGGCGATAATGAAAACATATCGAGGTGATTGGCGTGTCGAGTCTAACTGGATTCGCCCACTTTCACATCTTTGTTGGGAGAGGCAGAAGTCAAGAGTTTTGTGAACTATTAAAATTGAGTGTTGCTGGAAGAACAGAACGGTAATCTACATGGCAAACCATTAAGGATCGAAATCATCTGTTATCGGAGAAATGCTTCTTGAAACATGCATAACTAAACTTGAAGACCTTTGCACTCCGAGAAATTGTCTAGGCAAAATTGCGAAACCGGTGGGCCAGGAGAGGAGTTATTCATAGACAATGTAACGGCTTGCGGTCACGTCAAAATTTCTGGTGAGCAGGTTCTTCGCCATAAAAACACAACGACCCACTTATTATTATGGACGGATCATGTCGGCTATGTCATGTCATACTTAAACAAACTTTATTCCTATTCAAATTGGAAAATGTATACAAAAAGCTATCTTACTTCCATTTAAAAATAAATACTTTATTTTCAACAACTTCATAGTAAATAAAAAATACGTTTTTCAAGAACTTCATAATAAATTACAAATACGTTGTTAAGTTTTTAATACTACAAACTGCCATTCATCAATTTTGTCTTTTGCAATTTTTTTATTGCCAATTCCTCTTTGAGGCATTCTATTTTAAGTTTAGCCTCTTCTTCTCTAAGTTCACCCAACCGCTCTTCCCTCTTCATTTTTGAGTTATGCTCCTCAATTTTAAGCTTTTGGTTGAGCTCATGTTCCTCACGAAGGAACTTCTCCTGTAACTGGTTCAAAGCAGCTTTACCTCCTGCCCAATTTGATAAGTTGTCTAGGAGATTTTTTCTTTTTCGGTTTATGTTTGTGCTTTCTATAAAATACGAGAACCAATTTAAAGTGCATTTATAAGAAAAGGTTAAATATATTTAATCGAACCTGTTGCATGCTGAAGTGGGGTTGAAATTTTGGTGCGCAGCAGTGGAGCTGTTTGTCCACCCCATTGCTTGAGTGTTTTGGATTCTGAGAAGCAGGTGGGATCATTTTCTGTTGCGTTTTGGAGGTATGAAATATCATCTATGAAATTAAAAAAATACACATGTATACAAGCTATCGTCTTAGGTTATCATCGAACACTATATAGAAATAAGACATACCGTAAGATGCATCTAACTCAACCAAATATTCATCGGATATAATTATGTTTTCAATATCTAATACAAAGAAACAAAATAGTAATTCAAATATTATTCATGTTTTTTTTGCTATCGTTAAGTAAGTGCCACAAAATTAGTAAACTACATTTGTGCACCTGACCCTAAGCTACTTATGAAAAAAAAAAACTAAAAGCTACGTTTTAAAAGGAATAAAACTCTTACCTTCCGAATCCTCAACTTTTTCGGGGATGACTTCAATGGAGATACCTGCTTCATCTTTCTTGGAGTCATCATCATAACAAGATGGAAGCCCCGTCATCCGTGACCCTAATATATTGGCTGCAACAGCTTCTGCCTCAGTAAATTCAATGTTTAAGGGTGGACCTCCTCCAGTTCCCCTTACACCAACTTTTTCCTCCGCGAACTTGGCCTTGCATCTTTTTTTGATGTTTTTATATTTTGTTATTTAGGTTGCAGTCGACCTATGAGAGCTGCAAGAAGCAGAGTTGAACTCTCTCTCAATCCTCTCCCATATAGAACTTTTAAGTCTGAAATTAAAAACAAAAATAGTTCTTAAAAGAAGCTTGGTGTGCTCACGAAAAAAAAATCTCTGGTGGAGCCAGCCCATTAGGGCATTAGCGACAGGGAAGGTCCGAATGGTTAAGGTGGGATGCATCAAGCAGTATTCATTGCACGATTCACTCTTGGAGTTTTGTCATGTTTTCATGGTCCGTCTTCTTGCATTCGACCACATCTTTGTATTTTTTAACAAGGGTCATGAGCAGCTCTTCTTCCTGCTTCGAAAAATTTGAATTACGTTTGTTTTTGTTACTGTTCATATTTGTTAATTGTCTCTCAAAGATAATTTTATTTATTTATTTTCTACCGATTTTTTTTTCAAATTTTGACATTAAAAGCCCAGTTATTTCTTTAATTCTAATTTCAACCACCTGAACTGTTAAAAAAAATTTAGATTAAAGTGAAATATCAACATTTTTCGCACTAAAAATTACCTTATCCATGGCGAACCGCTGCTGCTTCGGTTTGGCCAAACAACTGTGTTCAAAACTCCTCACTCGAAAGACAGAGTATCTGCTATACAAAACTTTGATTTTACCAGTCCTACTCTACAGCGTCGAGTGCTGGACGATAAGTAAAAAAGGGGAATTGATACTGGGCCCTTTCGAAAGAAAAATTCTTCGACGGATTTTCGGTCCCATATGCGACGACGATGGCGAATGGAGAAGAAGGTTCAACCGACAACTGTATGAGCTGTACGAAGATGTGGATGTAGTCCAAAAGGCCAAGAAAAGACGACTACACGGGCTCGGCTACATCGAGCGAATGGACGACAACGCTCCAGCCAAGAAAGTCTTTCCCCAGGTACCAGACGACAAAGAAGACCGAACCTAAGGACCAAGTGACTGCGGATGCCAGAGCGCTTGGTTTCAGCGACTGGAGAATGCATGCCAGGGACAGTTCACGATGGAAGGCCACAGTATCTCTGGCTGAGATCCTTCATGGATTGTGAGCCGGATAAGTAAGTTAGTATATGCTGCAGTTTCAACTTGAACCAATTATTTATTTTAACTCTTCAATGTTTCAAAAATAGACAAAAAAAAATGTGCATTTACTTGCGTGTAAATTAAATAAAATACAAAATTCAACCACAGAACCATCAAAAAACGTAACTTAATTGTAAACTTCATTCAAATGCAATAAAAGAAAATAAGACAGGAATTTCAGTATCTATCGGATGGTGTTCTTTCATTTCTTCTTGTGCGAATAAGGTGGGGTAGCGTAGAACTTTCTTTTCTTCAATGTGCTCTTCAATGGCGTAGCTGAAAGACAATCATTTAAGTCATGGAATGACAATACAATAGAAATGTTCTACTAACCATATAGGGAATAGAGAGATTCCTTATGATGGGGGACTGGTGTCTGCGGCTCGGACGAACCACCGCCATTATTGGAGCGTGTGTTTTCCTTATCAAAGTCAACATACTGTGTCCAGTATGCCGAGGGAATCTTCATTAGATTTTGCATAACTGAATATTGAATTTGAATTTCTGTGAAAATTGCATGTTGGTCGGGATCAGGACAACAATTGTTGGCCCGAAAACTCGTGAAATGTTCTCAAGGGGCATTCGAACTTCTGGGAATTTGGCAATTCGCTGGAAATGCAAAATTAGGAAAGCCAGCGTGTCACGATTGGCTAGAGGCATTTCATTGATGGCGTTGTACAAATTCCTTCGTATATCGTGCTCGTGAACATCTTGAACGGCATTACAGAAATCTTTCCATAAGCCAGTCGGGATGAGGGCTTCCCGCAATGAACGTAAGAAATCCTTAATACAACCACATAACACATGGACGTCTATGTCGCCGAGGTGTGGTTTTCCTTTACCGCGAAGGAATCTCTCCTTAAGGGCTTTGATTTCTCGCTCAGATCCAGAAGCGCGATAGAGTTCGACTTCGTTGAGTCCTCTATTTTCGATTTCGAACACACAATGGACGACCAGAGCAGGAATCAGGGGCGAAATTGGTGGAGCGTGATCGCTAATGTAGCCCATGAGGCCCTTGAGAGTGGGAGTTCCACTTTGAGGTACACAAGTTACGGTGAGGAGTCCACTGCAGTCTACGTGGCAACAGAGTTGACATTCACGACACTTCAAGCCCACCGCACCAAAACGAATTATATGAAAAGAAAAAAACTGGGGGATGAACAAAGAAAAATGGTTCAATAGTTTGAACACTTACTTCTTTTGCCAATGTACATGTGTCTCTGCGGATAAAGGTTTTCGAAGAGAAATTATGCTGGCGCATCATGCTGCGGTGTTTATTGATTGCTGGCGATGCCGCAGGAGGATACGGATTTACTGTTAATTGGGTTACTTGAATTTCCTTTTGTGGAGACGGACGCCCTGGGGTATAATTGTTGCTTGGACGTGGCATTTTCGACTGCGGGCTATTGATAACAACCTCCGGTTCTGACTGATGTTGCTGTTGCTGTTGCTCCTCGGTAGTCATTGGGATGGCTTCGATAGTTGACTCTGCACGAATTGCACCACTGCCATCTTGAGGAATTGTGGCTTTTGTTGTGGCGCATATTTTCTCGTTAGCTCCCACTTCGAGGGTGTGTTTGTTGCCATTATTACTTTGCATACATTGTGGTTACGGAGCGCCGTTGTGGTGTGGGAGCTTTGGGAGTTCCAGTACTTAAACGAGATCGTTTGCCACCAATAAAAGGTCCCGTGTTCTTAGGCAACGAAGGACGATGTTTTTGCCAATTCTTTGAAGTACGCACGCCGAGGAAATCATCTTCAGACTGTCTGAGCGAAAGATCTGAGAGAAATGAGCCCGTCGAGTTAATATCAATGCCGAACTTCTCTTCGATGTGTGTATTCAAAGATTTTCGTTTTTTCTGTTGGAATGTATTGAGAAACGCTAATTTGTCTTTAGTTTCCTCGTTAATGTCGCGTTCATTGCGATTTGCGAAGCAGCTCAGCCACTGCGATAATTTTCTTTTCCTATGAAACAGTTTTTGTATTTTCATTGAATTAGGTGAATTACTTGGTACAAACCATTTGATCTCGATCATGCTCAGCTTCTCTTCTAGCTTTGCTTTCCATTTCAAGAAGACGCCTTGCATGAAACAATTTCGTTTCCAAATCAGCCTTATTTTGCTTGCAGGGAGGCGTCTAGTTCCTTTTGTATGCGTTGGGCTTCTCGAGTTCCACTCAGACATTCCAAGCGAAATGCCTCTTGCAGTTTCAAAACTTTTAGAAATTCTGCAATCAATTGAGATCATGTTTTATGTTATTTAATAAAATAAAATTATATGCAATTCAAACCTTCTTCAGCATACGTCCATATTTATTTTTTTTATTCAAGAATAGGGCACAGATGAGTTAAAAGGGAGTTGGGAAACCAAGCTGTCAAAATGACAATGTCTACAAGCTGCGGTCAAAGTTTACTGAAAGAGTATGTGTGTTTTTACCAATACTATCTCAGTAAACTTCGACATACCTACCACCTGATTTTTGTTGCTGTTTTTTCTCATTTATTCACATACACGAGTAACAGTAAAATAAAATTTGCGGTATCCGGAGGGTAAAACGTAAGTCAGTTTCCGATAGCAAAGTGATATAGCAACATTTTTCGCACTAAAAATTACCTGATCCATGGCTGAACCACAGCTAACCCCCCAAAATCTGTGGGTAACTTCTGATCATGGTTCAACAGTGGGTTAAGACCTGAACCTCGATTGTACAACAGTCATTTTGAGTTGAACCGAGTTCAAACGTTGATCCGAGGATGAACCACGTTTGTACAACTGGCCTTTAAATAGGAGATGTGGACGAATAATTTTTGTGACTTCGTTTTGAAGCTGAAAATTGTTTTTGTTTTTTCTTGCTTTTTGCTCTCTTAGGTTCTTTTTTGTTATCATTCACCACTGCTTTATAAACTCTCGGGTTGGCAAACGAAAAATAATAAAACTACATTTAACCGGGCACACTTTTTTGTTGAGATTTGTTGAAAATTATCAATCAAATTTTGAAGAATTGAATGATGGCGTATTTTTGAAATTAGATTTTGAAGTTTTTTGAAATTTAAATTGAATTTGATAGATAGAGTGAGTTGGAGCGTTTTTTCGCACTTGATTACTGTGCTGGTTACTGGGAAGTGAGAAAAACATTTGACTTTCGTTTTTCTTTATTTTGTAACAAAACTTTTGACTGACGATCCAACTCAACTCAGCTCTTTCCCACATGCTATTGGCATAACTTACGAGCGACACATACAGTAAACAAGATGTGTGCTCCATATGCCAAAATCAAAATCAGGCAACAAAAGTCCAAAGAAACGTATCAAGCGAACCGACTTTCATGAAATCCAACGGATGAATGAAATTGAAATAAAATACAAATAATTTTCAAAATTGCCAACATTCGCGTAGCAAAATAATTCTTCTTAACGCCACCAGCGCCATCTACATTTCAATAATATGAAGTTCTATCTACGGCTTATCTGTCATTATTTTACTGGCCTTTTTATCGACTGTAAAATCAAATTGTTGTTATTTGCCAAGGGAAATTTTGCTGTGCTGGCTACAGAGTAGTGAAAAAACACGCCTAATAATTTTGAATATGAAAAATGTCCATTTGAAACTTTAGCCGCGTTTTATTATCCTCACTAACCCATATGGGTTTATTTTTTGTACACAAACCAACAACAACCTGGAACCTCGATAGCTATCGGGGTTTATTTTGTAACTCAAAAACTATGTTCTAAATATGGCGGATAGATGGCGACTGTGAGACAAAAAAGAAGTTATTGTAGAAAAATTTAGTAATATCAGCCGTATTAATAAAAAATAACGCGTATTCCACTCCTAGCCACAGTTTTACAATGCCATAGGATAAGAGTCAATCCAATTAATTAATAAAAATGAGTTGTTTTTGGAAAAGCAAAATAAAATTTAGCTGAGGGTTGCGTCTCGGATAAAAACATAGCTTAAACTTCTACCTTTTTAACCCAGATCGTTTTATTATCACGGGGTAACCCATATGGGTTAGTGAGGATAATAAAACGCGGATTTTGAAGGCGATTATCCGAATAATCAGAAAAAACATGCATTCTACAGTTCTCAGCCAGCGAATTGTTTATATGATACTTTTTATTCTACTAGCTGTCCCGGTAAACTTTGTTTTCTCCTTGAAAATACCTTTCTAGATATTGAAATTAACGCTTCATGGGAAAGTTCACTCGGGCGTATACTTATTATTTTTTCAGAAGAGAGAAGAACGTGCTTTTTTCCGAAAACAATTTGAGCAACAAAATTAATTCTTGCGGCACAAATTAGCAACAAAATACTGAATACTTTTCGGTACCGGCTTATGAAATGGTGTTTTTTTTTCATGATATACCGGAATGTGAATATTTAATCGATGGCGGACTTTCTTGGTCTAAACTAAAGGCATCCTGTTAAGGATTATCAGTTTGTTGACAAACGGCTTCAGACGTTCACATAGTACTGCAGAAATTTTTTTAAAGGCGATGTTTATGAGGCAAATCCCATTGTAGTTGGTGCAGTTTAGAGGGCCTTCTTTCTTTAGGATCGAGCAAACAATACTGAAGTTCCATTCATCGCCGAATGGTGCATCAAATGGTAGATATCAGTGCACTCATGAGTCATGAGGACCCAAACGTCCTCAACAACCCCTGTCAACCAAGTCCTATTCTCACCTCCACTTGGTGTCTAGTACCTCAGCTGGAGATAGGGTGAAAACCCCTATTTAAATAAAACGAATTTCAGTTTCGCACTTGGAACGTTAGGTCCACATGCAGCCGAACACCTAGCGGAAGACCTTGACTGCTATAAAGCAGATATAACTGCCATCCAAAAAATGATACTTTTAATTCTACTAGCTGACCCGGTAAATGTTGTCCGCTCCGAAAAATACCCCGATAAGGCAGAATATTTTGCAAATATGGAGAAGGAAAACGAAAAGTAAGTATAATTCAAAAGCAATTATATAGAAACTCAATATTTATTGAAGATTCTTTTCTTTTTTTCCATCATTAATATATAAAAGAAAAAATGTGTTTTTTAACGTCAAATAAATAACCGATCAGCAATGCATCAGCATCAGGTGCAAAAGCATCAACATCGCAAAAAAAGCAGTGATGCGGAATCACTGCACAGAAATTTGACGTTTGAGAACTTACACTAAATTTCATTTAACTTTAAACTACTTATTTCTGCTAATTTTTCTTTCTTCATCGATCCTTTTGACTTGAGATTATGAAAAACACAAATTTTCGCACACTGGTGATATGGTGCTGGGAAAATTTTAAGTTGTTACTATTAACTCTTGCTCTTCGGTGGGTTTTTTAATAATACTTTTTGCTTTTAAGATTGGTTTTATTTTTGTTACGTCAGTTCAAATTCTGATTGCTTTTTAAATGACCTGTAAAAGGTTTTAAATTTCATTGAGCTTGCAACAAGAATAGATATTGTAATGTGTATACACTTTATTTATCTCATACGCTCTGTATCTCCTTCTATTGTAATGTCTAATACTAATGTGTATACGTTATTATCTCTTACGCTCTGTACCTCTTTTCCTTATTTAATGTACACACTTTTCTTACTCTCTTTACTTACTCTGTATCTCTTGTTTATTTAATGTACTTTTACTCTCTTTATTTACTCCTTATTTCTATAACTCTAATATCGTTTAATTGTAGTAGTAAACACTTGTGAGGGGCAATACCTAATGATTAAGAGAAACTTTTTGTTTAGCATTAAGAACGTTAGCCCCTACAAAAAAATCCCAGTATTTTTGTTTGTAAGTGTAAGCTTCTGGAACATTCAAGCTTCTCCAAGAACCAATATAGTAGTTTCTAGAACCAAGTATTTTTGTTATATAAAGAGCCCGTTTGGCGGCGAAGAATTAATTGATTGTGAACTGCGATAAAGAAATATACACTGTGTTTGCAAAGTTGTAATTGAAAGTGTTGAATAAATAAGTTTGTGAGTGATTTGAATAAAGTGAATTTGTGTTTTATTTAAAAAGTGAATAAGTTTTAATTGTCGGACCAAGCCGAATATTACATTGGTGTCAGAAGTGGGATTAAAACTTATTGAGAATAAAACAGTGAACAGTGATTAAACTATTTTGTGTGAAATAGTGAAGTTAAAAAAACGAAAAAAAAAGAAAAATATGAGTAAAGTTTTGAAAGACCTAACTGTCGCTGAGCTAAAGGCCGAATTAAGCAAACGTGGCTTAAGTGGGGCAGGAATTAAAATCGAACTCGTAAAACGGCTACAGGAATATCTTGAACAACAAAATGAAAACCCAGATACATTCGCTTTCGAAGTGGAAGCAAAATCGGAAGAGGTGAATGCAACTGCCGACTTATCTAACATGATGACACTTCTTCTAGCCAAATTTGAAGAGAATCAAAAGAAGCAAGAAACTCAAAACAAGAATGTGCTAGAGCGGTTTGACGCACAGAAGAAAGAACAAGATAACGTTCGGGAGCAACTAGAAACTCAAAACAATAATGTTCTGGAGCAACTGGAAACACAAAGGAATGATGTTCTAGAGCGTTTTGATGAACAGAAAAACAGGTTTGCAGACTTCGAAGAGAAAATCAATACTCTCGACAAGTGCGTCGGAAAACAAAATGCACGTATCGAGAAAATCGACGAACAAATCGATACCATCACAAAGGAACTGGAAAAAGTGCGAAAGATGAAAGCTCGAGAACCTTCTGGTGAGTGCTCAAGGAAGAGAGAAGTGAATCCTCCAAGCTTTGATGGTCAGATACCGTGGTCAATCTACAAGAAACAGTTTGAAGCAGCAGCGTTAACAAACGGCTGGGACGATGACGAAAAATACGTTGCTCTTACACTTGCCTTGAGAGGAGCAGCTGCTGAACTGCTACAAACCATCCCAGCAGAGAAGAACGGTGACTTCAAAGTTCTGGTAAACGCAATCGAATAGCGGTTTGGGGATAGCCACATGACAGAAGTCTTCCGAGTTCAGCTTAACAATAGAGCATAGAAAAGAGGCGAAACTCTGCAGCAGCTTCAGGCAGATATCGAGCGACTGGTTCACCTGGCATACCCAACAGCTGGCAACGAGATAATTAATCAACTTGCTGTTGAAGCCTTTGTGAGAGCTGTGGGCGATATAAATCTCCAAAGGGCTATTCGCACTGCCGGAAAACAAACACTACCAGAAGCATTGGCTTTCGCTCTAACAATGGAAGCCGCAGAACAAGCTTCCCAGAACGTGCATCGCGTGAGAGAATTGGGAGTCCAAGAATGCTCTTGTCAGAAGGCTACTCTGGAAAGAAGTCAGCCTGACGGCCCCGAACGATGCTGGAACTGCAACAAGACTGGGCATCTTCAACGACAGTGCAGATTACCGCGAAGACGAACCTCATGTCAACACTGTGGAAACAGAACTTACTCAACAAGTCAAAGTAACACCAACAACGTTGCTTTCCCACCCGGGAAACGAATAAGAACCAACTTCGAGGGGCAGAAGCTGGTTTCTGGTATCGATGGCCCCAGAAACACCATCCAGGTTTCTCAAACGAAACGTGACAACAAGAGCCTGACCGTGGAAGCAAGTATAAACGGCAACAAATGTGTGGCTACCATCGACACCGGTGCCACGGCGTCCATTGTACGGCAGGACCTCGTTAAGAAGACATGGCTCCACAACACCAATAGCTATCGTCTAAGGACTGCAACTGGAGAAGCCGCAAAAGTCTATGGTGAGGTACGTCTTAAGATCCGGATGGCAGAGCTGGAATTCTCTCACCTGTTCCTGGTAGCAGATATATGCGACGAGTGCATTGTCGGCGTCGATTTCATGAAAGATCACGGAGTGATATTGGACATCGGGAACCAAGTCCTGAAATATCGAAATATCGAGATTCCGATGATCTATGGGATCCACTCGCATGAGACCTCGTTATCTGTGAAAACCGTCATCAAAGAAGATCTGACTTTGCCTGCTTCTTCAGAAGTATTCGTGTGGACGAAATTGAAGGGTAAGCCTGGAAGCCATCGATACCTCATGGTCGAACCAGCATCTGTAAAGTCCTCCCAAAACGTCACCATTGGGAAGACTCTTGTGAGACCTGTTAATAACATGGTTCCCGTACGAATACTGAACATCAAGCCGTACGAAGTTAAGCTTAGAAAAGGTGAGATTGTCGGACAATGCGAATCTGTATCAGCGATAACAAGAATCAATGAAGCAGAGTCAAGGCAAACCTCTATGTCCGGAGAGCTGAGCTCCATAAAGACCAACATTCTCAAGTCATCTAATCTTGGTCACCAACAACTAAGAACTGCAGAAGGTCTCCTCGAAGAATTTGCAGACATCTTTTCGTCATCGCAAGGGAAATATGGCAGAACACAACTGGTTCAACATCGAATCAACACCGGGGATGCAAAGCCGATCCGTCAACCTGCAAGACGCCTTCCACTAGCCAAACAAGGTGAGGTTGAAGAACTGATAACCACCATGAAAGAAGAAGGTCTGATCGAAAACTCTAAAAGCCCTTGGGCGTCTCCAGTGGTCCTGGTAAAGAAGAAAGACGGATCATCCCGCTTTTGCGTGGACTATCGAATATTGAACGATGTGACCAAGAAGGATAGCTACCCTCTGCCTAGGATCAGCGATACTCTGGACGCAATGGAAGGAGCACAATGGTTCTCAACTTTGGACCTGAAAAGTGGATACTGGCAAGTAGAAATCCATCCTGAAGACAAAGAGAAGACAGCGTTCTCGACAGGAAACGGTTTGTGGCAGTTTAAAGTGATGCCTTTTGGACTGTGCAATGCTCCAGCGACTTTTGAGCGCCTTATGGAATGCGTCCTGCAAGGACTCACATGGAAGTCTTGTCTGGTCTATCTGGATGACGTCATCGTATACGGGAAAACATTTGTTGAACATTGTACAAATCTGAGAGCAGTGTTTCAAAGACTTCGAGAAGCCCACCTCAAGCTCAATCCAGAAAAGTGTTCACTCTTCAAAACCAAAGTGAAATACCTGGGACATATCATTTCATCCCAAGGAGTAAAGACAGATCCTGATAAGATTGACACCGTGAAGAATTGGCCAACACCACAGGACAAACATCAACTCCGAAGCTTTCTGGGTCTAGCCACCTATTATAGGCGCTTTGTCAAGGACTTTGCTGAGATCGCCAAGAGTCTACATCAGCTAACGGAAAAGGGAAAGCAGTTCAAGTGGTCAGGTGAGTGCGAGCGCAGCTTTCAAGAGCTCAAGCAACGCTTGTGTAATACACCAGTGCTGACCTATCCGACTCCCGGAAAACCGTTTATCATTGACGCTGATGCCAGCAATGTCGGGATCGGTGCCGTACTATCACAAGTACATAATGGTGAAGAAAAGGTAATTGCCTATTACAGCAAGGTACTCTCAAAGTCAGAAAGAAACTATTGTGTGACCAGAAGAGAACTTCTTGCACTGATCTTGGCAACAAAGCACTTCCATAAGTATCTCTATGGACAGAATAAAGGGAAGTGTCGGATCACCCTTTGAAAGGATTGCAATAGACGTGGCGGGTCCATTTCCGGAAACAAATAATGGAAATCGTTATATTCTGGTCGTCATGGATTACTTCAGCAAGTGGCCTGAAGCATACGCCATACCGAATCAAGAAGCCAAAACAGTCGCAGACCAAATTGTGTTCAACTGGGTGAGCAGATTCGGTGTTCCATTAGAACTGCATTCCGACCAGGGAAGGAACTTTGAATCAAAAATATTCCAGGAAGTTTGTGGGCTTCTTCACATCAAGAAGACAAGAACAACACCACTCCACCCACAATCTGATGGCATGGTCGAACGGTTCAACCGAACCCTTAAGGAATATCTTTGCAAAGTTGTGGACGACAACCAGCGAGATTGGGATCGACACATTCCACTGTTTTTGATGGCGTATCGAAGTGCAAGACAAAGCTCAACTGGCTATACACCGTCTGAGATTTTGATGGGAAGGAACATCAGATTGCCGAGCGAAATCAAATTTGGATGTCCCACGTCGGAACCGCAAGCCGAGGATGACTACTTGGATGACCTCAGAGAAAGACTCCTTCAGATCCACGACGATACTAGGTCAAAAATAAAGATGTTCAGTGACCGAATGAAGACACGCTACGATATACGAGCGACAACAACAGAGTTCCAAGCAGGAGATCGAGTGTGGCTTTACAATTCCCATCGACAAAAAGGGTTGTCACCGAAACTTCAACGGGACTGGGAAGGTCCATATACAGTGATTAGCAAAATCAACGACGTCGTATACCGGATACAAAAAGGAGTCAGAGGTAAACTTAAAGTCGTACATCGCGACCGACTACATCGCTACAGTGGTGATGAGAATGATGGATTTGTTCGGGACGATCAATCCTAAGGAGGGGGCAATGTAATGTGTATACACTTTATTTATCTCATACGCTCTGTATCTCCTTCTATTGTAATGTCTAATACTAATGTGTATACATTATTATCTCTTACGCTCTGTACCTCTTTCTATATTTAATGTACACACTTTTCTTACTCTCTTTACTTACTCTGTATCTCTTGTTTATTTATTGTACTTTTACTCTCTTTACTTACTCCTTATTTCTATATCTCTAATATCGTTTAATTGTAGTAGTAAACGCTTGTGAGGGGCAATACCTAGTGATTAAGAGAAACTTTTTGTTTAGCATTAAGAACGTTAGCCCCTACAAAAAAAAATCCCAGTATTTTTGTTTGTAAGTGTAAGCTTCTGGAACATTCAAGCTTCTCCAAGAACCAATATAGTAGTTTCTAGAACCAAGTATTTTTGTTATATAAAGAGCCCGTTTGGCGGCGAAGAATTAATTGATTGTGAACTGCGATAAAGAAAAATACACTGGCGCAAATTTTAAGTCAGCCCTCGTTTAAGCAATAAAGTCTACTCTACTTAAAGCACTTCTAACTTTTCTTATTTTTAAACACTTTAAACGAGTCTTCTAATTAGATTGGACTTTAAACATAACGTTGTGTGAACTCGCCTAAATGTGACACATCGATAAATTGAATTAGTGAACTGTCATTTTACGCTTGCAGTTTTTATCGGTTTTAAATACATTTACCTCCCCAAAACAGGAAAAAATGTGATTATTTAGTGTTTGTATATTAAGTTCTAATAAATGTTATATTTTTCTTTGTGAAAATGTGTTTAAATAAATATCCAATTGATGTTCCAATTTGTTTTGTTTTTATTTGTCATAGTGAAGGTGGAATAGTGTGCTCTGAAATGGGTATAAAATATTCCTTTAAAACAGGAATAAATTTCCCTACAAGTGTAATTTGTTTATATGAAATGAAGACAGCGGTGATAGCGTTAAGAAGACTTATTTTGCTACGCAAATCTAATCTTTGTATATGGAATTTATGGTAGTTGCAGCCTCGTGAATCGACGACAGCGACGTCCGGAACGCGATACAGAACTAAAATCTTGTATATAGAAAAACTGACAGCGCCAAGACGGGACGACTCTCCAACCAAAAATTCTCGAGGGTGAAAATACTATAAATTCCATATACAAAGATACAAATTTAATTTGACAGATAAAGTGAGCGTTTTATTCGCACATGATTACTTTGCTGGCTACTGAGTAGTGAAAAAAACACGACTACTGTTGACAGTGGGTGTTATTTTATTAATTATTCCCACGCCTCTTCCCCTACCGCACGCGCTGGGGTCCATTTTCACCGAGTACGATTGCAATTGCGGTTGGGTTGCTAATCGTATCGGCACTTAATTAGAAATTATTTGTAATAAATAAATTAAAAAAGTGATGGCGATACGAATATCAGGAAGATAAGAGTTATGGACTGCTTAGTGCAAGCAGGTACAAAAAGGGAAAACAAATAATTTAAAATTTTAAATCAAAATTTTACAAAAATAACAAAAAAAAAAATGCAAAATCCCAAAATCAAAAATTTTAAAATTTTAAAGTCAAAAATTTAAAAAAATACGAAAAAAACAAAGAAAAAAAAGTAAATAAGCGTGTAGAAGACACTACTTGTCAAGTTCGTAAAAAAATAAATTAAAATAAAAAAAAAAAACAGAAAAAAGAGTCAGTTTCTCTCTACTACATTATATACGTACTAGCTGTACCCTGCCACGCTTCGCAGTGCCTGGTCCTAGATCTTTTCACCAATTAAAAATAGTTGATGGCGTCACACATGCCACTTTCAAACTTTGAGTTTATTTGAAATTGGCCAACAGTGCAACATATGCATGATTGAAGCGCGCAACGCTGCAGTCTTCGTACTGCCTAAACCGAAAAAAAAGACCTTAACTTTTTACCCTGCTACCCACCCGCTACCCTCCTACACTCCAGAGATACCTGCTACCCGCTTAATCTTTACCCCGTTACCCTCTTCTCGCTACCCCACTATCCGCGTCCCACTACCTACTACTTCAACACACTAACAGCCACCCCTTTACAGCGCTACCCTCTACTCACTCCCGCTACCTGTCACCACGCTATGCGCTACCCGCTGACTACTGCCCCGCTACTCCACTACCCGCTTCCCAAGCCATACCTCAAAAGCAACAAATGTGACATTTTTTTAATTCTTAAATAAAATATAAATATTTGACGAAATTTTCCAAAGTCGATGTGATATATTTTGCTGTTGTGATTTGAAAAGTATTTGTATTTGTTTGTCGTTTATGACCGCGACCGTGGATATGTGACGGATGCAAAAAATAGATAAAAACAATCCTTGATGCGGATTTTATACCATGTTAAGATTTCAGCTCAATCGGTGTAGAACTTTTCGAGCGTACACAAACCAACATTACATTTTTATATATACAGGGTGATTCACGAGCGTTGTGCCAAAAAGCTAGAGCGTGTAGGTTGAGTTGAGACAAGAAAAAAATCGTATGGGAGGGGGGGTCTATTTGCCCCCGTTTAGCCGGGAGGGGCAATTTTCTAAAAAATTGACTTATTTTGTAAAAAAAATTATTAAAAATCAACTGCTTCGTCTACAACACCGTGCTATACCTTTCTGGAAAGCCTTTCTTTCATTTTGTTTTTAAATTGAATTGTTTTAACGAGTAGTTTCAAAAAAAAAAAATTTTTCAAACTAAAAATTTTCAAAAAAAAAGCAAAAAAACATTTTGGAACTAATTTTTTTCAAAATTTTATGTAATTAACAGCCTGATTCTCCCCATTGTGAGGAATCACAAGTCATAAGCCCTTGTGACTATTTCTTGTGAGGATTTTTGTATTGTATTGTATTTTTATTAATTCATTTTGCAAGGTACAGTAAATAAAGTTATACATAAAGTTTGGAAGATTGAGAAAATGAAGATGAAGGAATTGATGCAAACGATAATATACAATCTTAGAAAATCCAGAAAAAAAAATTATTAACGAACAATATGTATATGTAAACAAGCAATTAGTGATCTTCCGAATAACATAATTATGAATGTAACCGAAAACAAAACAAATTAAGAGACACTCTTTAGCGTAGCTTAAAGCTAGTGCTAGTGGCGAATGCTCATCAGTAAATTAAAAGTAAAATAAATCAACATAGTTTTGTGCAAGGTGAAGAAGATAGAAAATAGAAAACATAAATGAGTGGAATATAAATTTTTTTTTTCAATAAATAGTTGAATTAAATAATTAAATTCAACAAGTTTTCAATTTGAATGTGATCGTGTTCAAAAAGCCAAGATTTAACATTTTGTAGGAAACAAGACAAAATTCTTATACATCTTATAGAGAGAGGCAATTTGTTAAAAACTGAGGGAGCAACTATGGTATAGAATCTCCTAAAATGCATCTTATTAAAAGAGGGGATGTTAACCAAAAACATAGTATTTACTCGCAAATTATGTCGAGGATTATTTCTAGTTGAAAGATATCCACTTCTTATGAAAAATAATTTTAAAACTTTAAAGTAGTATAAATGTCTAAGAGGCAGAACTTTTAATGCCTGAAATAAAATGAAACTATTATGAAGACGATTTTTCCTACAAATGATTCGTACAATATGTTTTTGAAGATTAAGAAGAGGATTAATCTTGTTTTGATAAGAACCCCCCCAACAAGTTATTCCATACTGAATTTTGGACTGAACAATACCGTAATAGATCATAACTAGTAATTTTTGTGAGCAGTACAATCCAAGAGTATAAAATTGCCTAGAACAACATAACAAGTATTTCATTAGTGCTTGGGTGTGATCAGACCAGTTCAATTTGCTGTCAAGTAAGACACCAAGGTATTTGAAGGTCTTGACAAAATCTATCCGAAAGCAATGAGGGGAACAGTATTCATTAGAAATGAAACTGTAAGAATCATTTGCATCAAATTTGAATTTTTCGCAATCTGAAGAATGATAAAAAATATCGCAATCGTCTAAAATATGAGACCCTGATAGACTATAATACATAATTTTTGTTTTATTGCTCAACACCATTTTATTAACTGCAAACCAGCGTCTTAGAATGTCTAAATCAGCGTTAATGTCAGAGATTAAGTTTAGCAAAGATTTACAACCATATGAAAAAGCCATATCGTCAGCAAATGCAGTAATTTTTCCTTTGAATTTCTGATTGAAAATAGAATTTATGAAAATTAAAAAAAGCAAGGGACCCAAAACTGAACCTTGGGGAACGCCAATACTAATGTTAGATACACTACTTAAGCTACCATTTATTTTTACTACTTGTTTTCTGACAGATAAGAGTCTAACCAATTATAGATAAATCCACGCATTCCTGCATTATGCAATTTGGTCAAAAGAATATTATGGTCTACTAAATCAAAAGCCTTGGTTAAGTCAATGAAGAGTCCAGCTGCGAATAAATTATCGTTAATGTTTTCATAAATTTCACTACAAAATTTTAACAGCATCTTCAGTTGATTTGTGAGCTCGACATCCAAATTGACATTCACTAAAGAAATTGTTTTTATTTAGAAATTCCAATATTCTATTTTTCATCGCCTTCTCAAAATTTTTTGAACAGACAGGTAACAGAGAAATAGGTCTGTAATTATTCATACTGCAAGGGTTAGATTTTTTATATAGAGGAATGACCTCAGCAATTTTAAGAGAACTTGGAAAGACACCACCGTACACACTTTTATTAAAAATATGTGCAAGAACATCCACAATGTTGTATGCAATTTGTTTGAAGATTAAACTGGAACAATTATCATTGGTTACAGAACTAGATTTCTTTAACTTTTGAATGATGGAGAGTAGTTCATTAGGCCGAATAGGATCATAAAAAAGACTCTCTGAAACAATATTATCACTAACTAAACCATGAGAAATTCTATTCCTAAAAACTTCCGTTGAAACATTTTCAGTTATTGAGATGAAAAAATTATTGAAACGATTAGCTATATCAGTAGTATCAGTAATTATAATATTGTCATCTTCTATAACTAAAGGCTTTTTAGATTGCGAAGAGCGATTTAAAATTTTGTTTACTACCTTCCATTCACCTTTAATATTGTTTTTATTTTTTTCAAGTTCTGCTAAGTAATAATTTTCCTTACAAGTTTTAATTTCTTTTGAAAGATTTTTACATACTTTTTTGTATTCATTTCTTAACCGAGTATTATTTGGATTGTTTTTACATTTTTTACGAAGCTTATTTTTTTTGTTTACTTTATCTAAAATATGCACTGTCATCCATTCCTTCAGATGTTTAAACTTGTTCTTTCTAACCGATCTTTTGGTACAAGTATCAAGATAAAAATTTAGTTTTTCAATAAACCTATCATAAGCAAGTGAAGGACCACTCTCATTATAAACACCGTCCCAGAATTCAAAACGCAAAAACAAATTGAGTCTGACAAAATCAATTTTCTTAACTTCAACATCTTCTAAAGCGTTTTCTTTGTCAACCACGAAATCTAAATAATGTAAACTGGTCATACAGTGATCAGTTAGACCCAAATCGGCCAAAGAGCTTACTGGCTTAAAATTATGAGATAAACTATTTCTACAGAAAATATGATCAATGCAAGTCTTCGAGTGTTCAGAGTTTCTAGTAGGAACGTTAATATAAGATTCCAAACCATAAGAGGCTAGCAGCATTAAATAATTCTCCACGCATTGGGTTTTAGAGAGAAGATCAATGTTAATGTCACCCAAAAAAATTAGATTTTTTGTCTTTTCATTAACTAAAAGAACATTAAGCTCTTCAAGAAAAACATCTCTATTACCGTCATGAAGCCTATAGACACACAAAAAACAGTGTTTTTCGTTATTCAAACTAAAAGTTACTTTAATATAATCCGAGGAAATTAAATTATTGCAAACCACATCGCAATTAATGTACACATTTCTTATAAAAACGCCAACACCACCAGCACAATAATTATTGTTACAGGTTGCAAAAAAAGTATATCCAGGAATTAAAAAATTACCTTTCTCATCGTCGAAAATCCAAATTTCTGTTACAAAAACTATAGCTTATAAGAACACGATTCAATATGGAGCAATAGAAAATCAAAATTTGCACGAAGACTACGGATGTTTTGTTGTATAATATAAAAATTGTTAGGATAAACATGATTATTCAGACAAACAACAATAGATCATTATCAAAATTATATGAAAGCACTACTTCATCTGGTTCAAAATTAATTAGATTATCAAAAGGCATTAATATTATAGATTGTTTATGTCTTCTAAGCACTTGATTTTAATAGCTTTTTCACCTTCTTGTTTTCTGATTAAAAGATTAGAGTTTTGAAACCATAAAAATTTATATCCTTTAGATTTTTTAACAATCTGGGCAGCTTTACGAAGTTCTCTATTATGGTAAGACAAACTGTTATTTATATAGATGGCATTATTTTGGCTGAAATTATTTCCAAAAACTTTGGCTGTCAAATTTTTTTTGAACGCCACTGTTTTCTTCATAAGCCTTCGTTTGGTGCTCAGAGAACAGAATTTTACGCACAATACGCTTGTAGCTTTAGGTTTAGAATTATTTTTTTGAGAGCCACTCGGTTTATCACTTGTAATTTTCTTTACATACACGTTATCTATATGTTCTTCGCTTATATTCTCGTCCAGTCCAACAGAGAAGAGCTTAAGAGCTTTATCTAAGGCATTCTCCCTTGTCAAGTCTGGGATACCGACAATCTCCACAGTATTCTCCAATTGTATTTGTTCCAGCGAATTCACTCTACTTTGCAGAGAGTTAATTTTCAATTGCATTTCCTTCTTCTCCTCCTTTAGCTCTTGCATAGAAGAGAGATAATCCAAATTAACTTTTTTTAGTTCTATTAATTCTTTATAAATTGCTTCTAAGGAAATAGATTTGACGTCATCAATTAGAAGCGGCTGGTGATCGAGATGATGACGATGTGCAGTCTCATCCACTCCAGCAGTTACACAGGTGATAGAGGGTGTAGTGATGTCAGAGGCTGCAGTCACAGCAGTGAATTTGGTGGCAATAGAGCTGGTGGTAGCAGAGATGATGGAACCGGAGGTGGTGGGTTGAGCAGCAGCAGCAGCGGACTTCTTAGAGGCGAGAGTGGCACTTATATTTGTAGGTGCATAAACAGGTGCCGAGGTAAAGAGAAGTGACTTACGGCGAATTGACGTACATGAAGAGCAACGTAATGGAAATTCTACGTCACTATCACGAATGTTAACACAACAAGCATGAAAAACCGCCAAACAGTCACAACAATTCACTCTAGATTGCTTTTTTTCCACTTCAGCAGTGCAAATCTTACATAAAAATGACATTTTAGATTGAGATCAATCAATAATATTGTTTATCAATTATAATGACTTTA
Source organism: Sphaerophoria taeniata (assembly GCA_943590905.1). NCBI lineage: Eukaryota > Metazoa > Arthropoda > Insecta > Diptera > Syrphidae > Sphaerophoria > Sphaerophoria taeniata. The sequence continues at coordinate 272,545,539 of OX016540.1, forward strand.
AATTATTGAAAAGAACTTTATAAGACAAAATAATAAAGTTTATTGCCTCTATACAGATCACTTGCGCAGCGATGGCTACGTGATCGATGACTTTCACTGACTGACTGGATTGTTGTGATTCGATAACATTTGTCGGATTCTCCCCAAATCCTCACAACTAAAGTCACAAGGAAACTCACCACAGCCAATGTGAATATGGAAATGCGTTGCCACACTGGATTCTTTGTAACTGCAATATGTGTTTCAACGCAACATATGATGCAATTTCGTCAATATTGGCAACGCAAATAGAGGTTGTGTATTTGGGTTGCTTTTATTATTGTTGTGTCAATTTCAAAGAACAAAGAAAAGGAATAAGGAAAACAGAAAAAGAGCGTATGTCTTTTCTCTTCCTTCCTTTTTTTCACTATATTCATAATCAAAATGTCAAATCTCAAACAATTTTCTAGTTATGACCTGCTCTGAAGGAGATCACAATATCGATTGTTTTTGTGACTCTCACAAGTTGTGACTTTGGGGGAGAGTCCGAAAAAGTCACAAAATCAATTTTACCTCTTCATTGTGACTTGTGAGGTATCAGTGATGATGGGGAGAATCGGGCTGTAAGTACTAATTTTGTTTTAAAAATTCAATGTCGTTGTTAATTTTTAGTCGAAAACAGAAAATCAGATGCAAAACTGTCTTTTCGTTTTTGAGAAATTACAGAAAAACCAAAATAACAGTGCGTGTTATTTCAAATTGTCAGTTTGGCAAATCAAAAACCATGTTGCATTAAATAAAAAAGCATCACAACTGCTTACATTAAAATACTTATTTCTGCAGATGCCCAATTTTTCTTTCTTCATCAATCCCTTTGACTTGAGATTATGGAAAACACAAACTTTCGCACACTGGCGATATGGTGCTGGGAAAATGTTCAGTTATTGCTATTACTTGTTGCTCTTCGATGGGTTTTCATAATACTTTTTGCTTTTAAAATTGGTTTTATTTTTATTTCGACAGTTCAAATTCTAATTGATTTTTAAATGACCTGTAAAAGGTTTTAAATTTCATTTAGCTTGCAACAAGAATATAGCCACTACTCAGTAGCCAGCACAGCAAAATTTCCCTTGGAAAACAACAACAATTTGGATTGCAGTCGATAAAACTGTGCGATAGAACTTTCAATTCTTGAAATGAAGACAGCGCTGATAGCGTTGAGAAGAATTATTTTGCTACGCAAATCTAATGAAATGAGCTTATCTGAGTTATGTACTCACTTATGTTGAAGAAATTGCTAATTTTTGTAATCCGAGACGCAACCCTCAGGTCCATTTTGCCATACAAATTGAATTTGACAGATAAAGTGAGTTGGAGCGTTTTTTCGCACTTGTCTTCGCATACTGCCATCTGCCATATACATACATATAAATGTATACATATCCATGTAAATTTACAAATATACAATTGTATCAGAATAAGAAGGTAAAACAGGTCATCTCAATTAATGTATCGCAAGTTCGTTAGTTCCCCAGGAGAGGTCTTATAAAACGGTTAAAACAATAGCGGCAACTTACATATAAACAAATGAGAGCAATAATGTAACAAATAAGCCCGATAACAACCGCAACTAATGGTGCGCCTTTAAGGGTTAGTTTTGAAAAATCTTCTTCTTCTTCTTCCTCCATAGTAAAATTTCTCAGGAGTCAGGAATCCCAATAAAATGAGAATTGAAAATTTTCGACAAGATTCCTGAGATGTGAATATATAGAAATTGTATGTTTTGAGCAGAGTATATCTAATACTCAGTAGGTAATTTCAGAGAAATTCACTTGTCAGTGCAGAATTTCTCACGCAGCGAAATAAAAATGCACATGGTGATATGGGAGCAAATGCTGCATGCAGAACAGCGCTTGTCTCTGTTTCTAAATTTGCTGCCAAAATTAAACAACAAATATGTCCAAGTAATTGCGATCTAGCACTAATTATATCGAAAGATCGTTGACACTGTTGACAGTGTGTGTTATTTCAAATTGTCAGTTTGGCAAATCAAAAACCATGTTGAAGGAAAAAAGGATGAAACATAATTTTTACTTCTAATGAGGAAAGAAAAAAATTATAATTTTCTATATTATTTATCAACTGATGTTCCAAGAACAGACAGCGCAGCCTAAGAAACAATTCAAGACAACCAAAACAATAAAATGTTGACTGGTGTCTTTTTTGTTTTGACAAAACTGGCATACTTTCCCTGCACGTGTGTTTTGCTTGCAATGGGTGCAGAACTGATGCACATCTGTTTTGAGCACAATGGGAGCTGTTACGAATCGACTTAAAATAGTATTGACAAAAATGAAAAAAAAATACGTATACGTCACAGTGACCAACTTAGTAGTTTTCTTTTAAATCTATACTTTCACAAAACTTGGAAGACAATTATTATCAGCTGGGGTTGAACTTTGAAAAACCTTCTTGACGAATGTCAACAGTCGAAGCACTCATAGTTCGCATCTCAGAAAGCTGCTTCTGTTGTTCATTCCTCAGCTCAGTAATTTCAGTGTTTAGTCTTACCACGGTATCTGAAAGTAAGGTTAATTTTTCGATGATTTCTTCGAATTTTTGGTCATGTGCCATCCTGTCAGGATCCCACTTCTAACACCAATCTTACAATTTTAAGGCATTTGTCAAATTCCGGCACAGAAAAACACCTGAAAGAACAAAACTCTCTTAACAATGAAATCGAACAATTTCAATTGAAATAATTTATTGGTTTTTCTTATTAAATCAAAGCAACTGCTTCGTGGTCTGGTTTTCACTTCTCTATTCTTATCTGTCAATCAGAATTTTTCTCTTGACAATGTGGAGATTGACTTTAGCTAAGAGAAAGAGATGACTGATGTCGTTTGCAGATTACATTCGGTGTATGTTCAGCTAGTCATTCTTTTTACACTTCCCCCTTCTTGGACTAGATCGTGTAGGGTAGAAGACTGCTCCAAGAGCTCCCACTGACTAAGATTGCTCCCTCGATACGAGGCTAAGCGGTCGATTTGGACGATCTTTGGTTTACTTTTAGGTAACTTCCTGATCTTGGCAATATTATCTGTAGTTAACTCTATTACACGTGTAAAAGAAAAGGTAATTTTGTATTTTCTTCTCCTCTACTTAGCTCTCTATTCTCTATCCTTTTCAAGTGGAATAATTCACAATGCAGTGTCAAAATGCACAATGGTTAATTGGTGCGTGATTTTTAACGTGTGGTTGTGTTTTGTTTATTTTTCCAAGTAAAAAAAAAGAAGACACAAAAAAAGTTATAAAATAACCAAAAAAAAAACGTTAAATCTGGTTAGTTTGTTCACTGAGTGTTTGTTTGTAGAGTAGATTAGATAGTTTTATTTCTTTTAACATTTAACCTATGATCAAATAAATACTTATTGGTAAATATATACATAGATCGAACGGTTAAGTGAGTGATCGTGTTGTGTGTGGCGGCTGCTCATTCTCCGGTTCCACTTGAGTGTGTGGACTAGTCAGTTTCCCTGTCTTATATGAACCGTCTGACAGTGTGTGTGACTTAGTCCTGTTTCCTCAGTTGCCTGTGTGGAATGAGTTGTGTCGTCGCCTCGTCGGTTCCACTCGGCTTGTATATTTACTGTAAACGTTCAGTGAGGGCAATAATGTGTGTGCGTCGCATGGCCGGTTCCCCTCAACGGAGTTGGTACTCGGTAAAGGCGTTTGTGGTGAGCTGACGTGGTTCCGTTGTTGCACTCTTCCAATATTTCTTTATCTTGGCAATGAAGCTCAAAGTGGTTTTATTTTGTGTTCGTTTCAGGACTAGTATTGCCGATGAACGAAGGAAGAAACTAATAAGGAATGCGTTAATTTTTTTTACTAAAAAAAAAATTGTACGTGTCAGCTCCGACGCGCTACTGGACTTCACTCAATAAGAATGATTATCTTAAAGCCGTGTGTTAAAAAGTGTCTAAAACTTGACGTTTGGTTAAATTTTGACACTTTGCATTGAATAAAATTGTATTAAAATTTCCTATGTAGACTAGATGTGGAGCAGGCTAAAATATGACAGTAGTGGTTAAAAATTCATAAAATTTAATTACAATTCATCCAATTCGCACACTGCCGAATATATATATATACTAGCTGACCCGGCAGACTTCGTTCTACCTCAATGGATAAATGAAAGACACAAAAGAGCGTAAGGAATCTGGCGCTGGGACCAACTGTGGCAATTTTACTTTGCCTCCAGCTCAACATAATCCAGTAGATTCACCACAGTATTTCAATGCCTTGCAATATGAACAAATTACTGTCACTTCTCCAATATTTACCGATTTGTCGGCACAGTAATCTAATGCTGGATCATAATGGAATGCAGCTCGTTCCAGAATCACAGCAGCACTGCGTCTGCGGAATCGCTCAATTACATTATGTCGTGTCCGCTGTTGTTGAGATTGACGTGCCCGAACTCGTTGCATTCTAAGCATATCTACTGCAGTGCTACTTACTACAGAACGCAACTGTGACATAGTAATACGACTGTTTTGTTGGTCAGCCTCTCTTTGGTCATCAGTGCGGTTAACCCGTTGACTGATTGCGACGGCCTATATCGGGTCGTCTTCTTCTCGTCATTTTTATTTGGAATAATTGATTTAAGTAAGAAAAGCTCTCGAAAACCTTGCAGTCACTATCACAGAAGAACAACAACAAAAATAGCAAAGGAAGTTAACCGAAGTAAAGAAATATGAAGCTGTATATGCTTTATTTGACGTATCTTGAGGACGGTTAAGCTGGCCTTATAAAGTGTCAATTTTCAATTTCTTCAATTTGAAGATTATTATTTATACAGAGTATATGGGATAATGATTTTTTCTTTGCAAAGTATGGGAAAAGGAATTTTGCTTATAACGTGTGTGTTTGTGCATTTTTTGAAAATTTCTAACCGTTTACACCTTACCTGAACTTCCACCATTATTTCAAGACCACAATTAGCCAAATCGGTTGAGCCGTTGCCGAGTTTAAGCGAGACTAACGAACAGCTATTCATTTGTATATATATAGATATATACATATATCGCAAAGGATTGAATTCATATACTCATACATCTATTCCTAATAATTTGATAAAATATATTACTTAAATACTTATGGTAAGCAATACGAATGTCAACAATTTTGTTTAAAACATTCTTACGTGTTTTTGAATGAATCAATGTAGTTACTTCTACAAAACATTTTTGTAAAGAATGAAAAAAACTACAAAATTGCATCATTATATTTTCAGAACAGTTACATTTCTTATCAAATTTTCATTAATTAATGATGAAAATTCAATTGGGCCCACATTTATCATGCATTATTGCATACAAAATGGAATTGAATGTTGCTAAAAGCCTGACGCCATTGAATTAAAGCCTGAAGCTTTGTGCTTCTTAAGAGATCTTGAAGATCCGATTATTAGAACGCACGCTAGGATGCTTTCAATCGAAAAACACCCACCGATCGAATTTTGGCCATAGCGAGATTCTCTCACATGTGATGTGTCATTTCGTACGAGATTGTGATGCTTGTACGAAACGTATCCTTACAAATGAGGTATCAAAATCACCGTTATTTCATGTAGATTAGGCATATGGAAATTTCAACAATCCGTCCATAGGATTAAAACTTATAAACAAATTTATGTAAAAATGTCTACACTGACCATATTAATGAGTGACCGTTATAAGAAAGTATAATTAATTGAAGAGCATGAAATTCTGTATCATGTGTAAAAATTTCACTGTTCTACGTTCCGTTCTACGTTGAGTTCTCTGTTCAATAATAAAGATTCGACGTGGCACTAAAACTTTCACCCCCTATTTTCAACCCCCCCCCCCTCTCTCGGTTAAGTTTTTTTAAACTTTGAATGTCGTACTTATTTATGTTTAGTCAAAAGCCAAAAAAATAAGTTTTAAACTTATAACCTAATCGACCTCCATGCAAACTTTGACCTAACATTTCAACCCCTTCTGACCTTTTCAACCCCTTTTTATTGCGTTAAAAAATACCGTATGCGCTTTCTCAGGTTCTAGTCTATCTTTGTACCAAATTTGATCTAAATCGATCCAGTAGGTTAGACGTTATTAAGAGTTAAAATAGGCGTTAGTAGTCAATTTTTGTAACGCTTTTTTCAATGTTCGATTTTCTTATCCATATTTTTTTCATACCGGGGTCTATATAATGAATCGATTCTAAAGGAGAAAACTCCAAAAATCTTATTTTGTAATTTTTTTTTGAATATTTCGTCTTTTCCTTTACACACGATAGGCTCCATCCTAGTCCAACTGTAATTTCAGACAAACTCGAACGGCGCGTTTAGGATTATGAAACCACACGAACTGCCCAGCCTGAAAACGTATATTACAGTGCCTTGCATAAGTATAACCGCACCCGAAAAAATGCATTTAACAGAAAACCTACAATAGGAGTGACTCCTTACTATTTTTTTATTGAGTTGCATCACTGATCAAGCAAATTGAGAAGAAAATAAAGTACCGTTATTTCCTCTCCTGGTGTTTAAAAATTAAAAACAGATTTTAATGTATTGCAAAAATATAACCGCATTTATTGTTTTTTGTTTTTTTTTTCAAAAAATTAATATGCAATTTTGTTGCCTCTATTTTCCACCAATCTTAGAATTCTTTTGGCATACTATTAACTAGATTTTTCAATATGGAGTTGTCTAAAGCGTTCCATTCTGTCACAACTGCCTCTCGCAGCTCAGCAACACTAGCAAATTGCTCGTTATGGGCATGAATTTTGCGAGTTAAAATTCCCCAAAGATTTTCGATGGCGTTGTAATCTGGAGAATGTGACGGCCACTCCATCAAATTAATGTTTTTCGATTCGAACCAATCCAAACTTTGACGACTTACATGAATTGGGGCATTATCTTGCTGGAAGACATGCTCAACTCGGTGAAATCGTCTTAAATAAGGTACCAAATTCTCCTCAAATACCGAAGTGTAGTCAGAACTGTTCATTCTGGTAGAGGTGAAGGCAAGTGCAACCTTACCACGCTCGCAGAAGGCCCCCCCAAACCATACAGCTGCCACAACCAAAGTTCCTCTTGGAAAAAAACTTTTTCTCTTTCCTCAAATCGTGCCAATATCCGCTAAAACCATCTGGTCCATCGAGATTAAACTTTTTTTCATCACTAAAAATAACCTAATAAAAAACATTCATTCCAGTATGCCATTTGGAATAACGAGATTTTAGTGTAGATTAATAGAAAGTCACTAACGGTTTTCCAATCCCGATTTATGTTTTGGCGGGCAAAATCCAATCTTTTTTGTTTGTGGGCTACTGTTAAATTTGGAGCTGGCACCATTTTGCCCCGGACAATCACTCCACTGCTTTTTAAAGCACGAGAAACGGTTGAAACCGAAACTCCTAAACCCAATTCGTTACGAAATTCCGGCAAAGAATGCACTGAATTGGTTGCAGCATTGATTAAACGCCTCTTGTCGCGACGTGTCAGCTTCTGCGGACACCCGGGTCTTATTTTTGTCCCATAAGATTCTGGATGTTTTAAAAAATTTCGAACGACACGATCCGATCGTGAAATTCGTCTTCCAATAGCCCTAAGACTTAGGCTGCTTGACCGAAAAGCCAAGATTTTGCCTTTTTAAATTTCGCTTAAATGCGTACCACGTGGCATTGTTTTTTTTATTTGAAAGCACTTGACTGAATGCAGCTTCAAAGAGATTTGCATTGTGCGGTTATATTTTTGCAATACATCAAAATCTGTTTTTATTTTTTAAACACCAGGGAGGAAATAACGGTACTTTATTTTCTTCTCAATTTGCTTGATCAGTGATGCAACTCAATAAAAACATAATAAGGAGTCACTCCTATTGTAGGTTTTCTATTAAATGCATTTTTTTGGGTGCGGTTATACTTATGCATGGCACTGTATTTGATGTTATGTAATATCTAGATTTCATTTTTGCAGCAGCGGCTTGGTGCATCTAGTATCTCGCTGGCGGTCATCCCAATTATGTTCCTTATCGTTGACAAATTTGAAAAAAAAAATGTAAAATCGTCCTATTCATCCTTTCCACCAGACCAGACCATCAGACTCGGACTTCGGATTCCCGTGATTCGCATGACATCTTGAAAAATTCCAGCCTCGAGTCGAGTCTTAGTCGGAATGCAGCTCCCGTGGTACACCAAAACGAGAAAACACTTCATCTACCAATTTTATGGCTACAGTTTTGTCTGACTCTTATATTTGTTTCCCTTCTTGGTCGATAATAGTGGTCTGAAACATAATTAATTCCCTTCTTGGTCGATAATAGTGGTCCCAAAATGTCGACTGATACACGTTGAAACGGCTCCCGTACGAATTCTGAACATCACGCCGTATGAAGATACGCTAAGGGCCAGTTGTACAAATTAAGGGTTCACCCACGGATCAGCTGAACTCGAGTTAACTCTTGAACCAGGTTCAACTTTGAATGGGTTGTACAGTTGTGGATCAAAAGAGAGTCAGCTGAACCGCAGTTCAGGTCTATTTACATGAAAATTTAAGTATATATATACGTAATATCAACGTCAGTTGTCAAATCAAATAGAATTGTGTCGATGGATTAAGATCAAGGAAAAACAAAAATGTGGGAGAATAAATCTACTTTTCTTTATCTTCAAAATGGTACCAACCAAGAACTGATTTTTTAAACAGTTTTTTTTTAAATATCTCTAATTTGTTATAAAAATTGATTCTTAAATTGATCAACTATTCTTTTTTTTAAGATACGTCCAAAATCTACCAGGAAACGACCAATGCTGTGATTGTGGTTCTCGTAATGATGTCACATGGATAAGTTTAAATTTTGGGGTGCTCGTATGCATTCAGTATTCGGGAGTACATCGAGATCTGGGCGTGCATCATTCAAGAATTTAGAGCTTAACATTAGACAACCTAACAACAGCGAATTTATTAATTGCTCGTGCAATGGGCAATAATACACTAAACGAAATTATGGAAGCCACACTGGGAAGAGGAAAACTAACGCCAGACAGCACAATGTAAGATTTACAAATTTACTAAAAAACAATATTCTAATCAAATGTTGAATTATAGGGAACAACGCTATGACTTCATTCGCGCCAAATATGTCGCCAAGCGTTATGTAATGCGAACTTGTGCCGATGACAATGACCTTCGCTGTGATCTCGAACAAGCCATCGCAAATGCTGACATGAGTCAGCTTCTGCAAGTTTGGGCTGAAGGAACCGATCTGAGATGTTGTTTACCATCATCGGATGATGGTGAGACAGCTCTGCACTTGGCTATTTTACGCGAAATGGGCTCGACATTGCATATAGTTGATTTCCTCATACAAAATATGCCACCAAAGGGCCTTAATAAGGCAACAAATCCCCCAGATGTCATAGACATGACTGGAAAAAATACCGCTTTACACTTGTGTGCTCTGCACGATCGACGTGAATGTTTGAAACTTCTGTTACGATCTGGAGCTGATTATGAACTTAAGAACTCGCAAAATAAAATTCCTTAAAAAATTGCCAAAGAAACCTTTGTTTTTTGTAGATTGAATGTGCCATTAGAAGAGAGAAAAGCGCTTTTGATCACATCAACACCGATTGGAATCTACCAAACGATGATGGTTCGACAGACTTCTCTGACGACGATACGGTCATTGATGAGCGCGTATGTTTGCATTCAATCAAACTCAAATGAAAATTTGTAATTCCTGTTCTTGTTTTTCCAGAAATCACGTTCTCGACCGCCAAGTTTTGCAGGCGGAGATTCGCCCATCTTGCGTTCGCGTTCCTCGACATGTGATTCAATACAAAGTGGTTCTAGTCCAATTTCCAACTGTCCGAATCGACAATTCCAGTTGCCAACAGCAACTTTACCTTTTAACCAGGCTGGAACAAGCCCAAAACAACATATTCCCATGGGGCAATATCTGGCTGGTGGAGGTGGTTCAAGTCCTGGTTCTACAAGGAGCAGTCAACGAGGTGGCCTTGTACTGGGAGCAAGGAAATCCACTTCCACTTAAAACAAACTTTATTCCTATTCAAATTGGAAATGTATCTAAATTTCTTTTCATATACAAATAAATATATACAAAAAGCTATCTTACTTCCATTTAAAAATAAATACTTTATTTTCAAGAACTTCATAATAAATAAAAAATACGTTACTATATAAGTTTTTAATTCTACAAACTGCCATTCATCAATTTTATCTTTTGCAATTTTTTTATTGCCAATTCCTCTTTGAGGCATTCTATTTTAAGTTTAGCCTCTTCTTCTATTAGTTCACCCAACCGCTCTTCCCTCTTCATTTTTGAGTTATGCTCCTCAATTTTGTTACGGTGCCAGTTCGGGAGCATTCGCCGTGATTTCGATGTCGCCCTACTGTTCTTCGGAGGTGTCATATCTTTGATGGTTTCGGAACAATGTATAAAACGCCTTCCGGTGAATTATTGTCGCTGATTTCTCTGAAAAATAAGCAAAACAGGTTAATGAATGTTTGAGAAGAAAATAGTGGTTTGCATACTTTTCATCAAAGCTAAACTTTTCCTGAAGGAATTTGGATAGATCTTCAAGGATTGGCTGTGAATGCAAGGCAACAAACTGTTCACGGCAAATCTGAAAGCGAAACAATGGTTTTTTCAAAGGAATAAAAACAGATTTAGAAATTCAAACAGACCTTATTCATATCGGGAACGGTGCATGCATGCGTCCAAAAGCAATCGTGCACCGAAATGAATGTCAATCCCTGCCGTTCACAATGCAGCGAAGTAAGCATCATATGGCTCGAGTCCAGCGAGTGGATAAAGTTCGGAGGAAAGACATTTTTTTTGTTTCATAATATTCGGTTTCTCGTACATATCCAAGGACATATTTGGCGAAACCCTGTGGCTCTTGGGAGCATTTCTGAACTCAATACGATTATAGTGTTGGACAACTGGCAGCCCCAACGGCGTCACCCATTCGACATTTTGATTGCAAACACCCGATATCAGTCTTGAGCAGTCTGTAAACCGGTCCTGGATTTCTTTGGTCGATGTGAACATCTCGCGGAGACTTTCGAATGTCTTCGTTGTGAGATATGTCGATGCCGGCCATACCCATTCGTTGGGGAAGTTTTCAATGTCAATGAGAAGACAATTTTTTTGAAAGGTTTCGAATGAAATTGAGTTCTCGATGGACTTACGTGATTCGCCAGAGACAAACGATAGAGCGTGTCACACCACAAACTAAACATTTCACCGTTTTCGGCGGTGGAGCATTTTTTCTTTGAAGAGCTTGGCCCGTTCGGCATTTGATAGACCGGAATCACGATCTGGCACTTTGGGTAGAGATGGCAGGGAGTTAGGCAGCTGTGGTACGTCAAGTTTATTGTTTCCACCGTTTTGGAAAACTTCAACTATGACATCGAGGATCTGTAAAGGGAGATTCGCTGTTTAGTTAAGTTTTTTTTCTTGCCGCGATGCTCGTAGTAACCTTGCCAACACTGGATGAGGCTTCACCTCCTCCTTCATCAGTCTCCCTTGGTTCCTGAACAATGTATAAAACGCTGGCATCAAATTCGATTGTTTATTCTTGCTCTTAGCCCTTCCTTAATATGTACGAATCGATTTTGATATCTCGCATAAGTATGTTGTAGAGAAACCGACCAACGCCAACTAGCACATTTTTTGGCCAAGGGGTCTCGACGATATCCATACAAGGTCCTTCGGCACGTTTCTCGTGTACCAAACGTTGCCACATTTGCCTCGGGTTATCGTTTGATTTGCCCTCTTCCCACTTTGCACAGTAGTCAGCGTATACGTCGCCGACTTTTTCCAAGATACCATTTCGTTTCTTCTGTTCGATTTGGTATCTAAAAAGGAAAAACAATTTCAATTGTAAATGAAAAGAAAGCAAAACTTAGAGTCCAAACCTTTGCTGCACTTTCATTCCCAGATTCTTATACAATTGTCCTACAGTCGGATTGTAGGTCTCAGAACCTTCGGCTAGCATGCGAATCTCTTTCAAAAGAATGTCCATATAATTTTTGCTGTCGATGATCTTCAGATATGTGTAGTGTGTCATATTGCCCTGTGAGTTGTAGCGAATCTGTGCTCGCAGAGTGTTCAAGTCCCGATTGACTGCGGCGTTTATTTGCGATCTCCAGATTGTGTAGAGTTCTTCCATTTTCTCGCGCTGAAAACGAAATGGCACCTTCAAGCTGGATGCTCAACTGTTCCCTGGCCATTTGTTGGAGTTGTTCTTTGGTGAAGCCTTCTTTCGGTCTTATCATGGGACTCCTCGCACTTGATTCGTCATAAATAGAAGGTTCGTTCAATTTATTGAGAAGCACATTGTTGTAGTCGAGATTTGGAGGAGTATATTGAGGCACAAAATCGGGCTGAACTCTTCGAATCGCATCCAGAGCTATGTCTTTTTGGTCGTATTCAAATTTACTTTTATCCATGATGAGGTTTAAAGAGATACCCTAAAAAGAAGGATAAAGTTTCTAACCACTTCGTGTTCTTAAACGATTGTCCTCACCATCTCCTCGACTTTCTTTATGAACTTCCGAATGAAGTATACATTTTCGTCATATTCTCTACTCGGCCTAGACACTCGAAAACCCGCTGCAAACGTCTGTTCGTTAAATAAAATTCCCTTCTCCTCCAGGATAGCGAGAATGTTTTAAAGATCAATAGGGTGGCACACAGGCCATCACCAAGTGTTGATAGTGGTTGCATGTTTTTGTTTCACTACGCGGACGCTGATCGAATTGGTTGTTATACTCGGTGATCAGTAACAATTCTGGCGATACCTCATCTAATATTGCAGGTAACCCTGTCGTTTGAGAGGTCACTTTGGATTTATCCCATTAGCCACTGGTGTTGGGATATCGCTCGGCAAGCAAGGCGTCGTCGGCGCAGAGATAATGACCTGAAATGAAAGTTGTATTAATAAAAAAACATAAATATGATACCTATAAGGTATACTTACGATATTTGTCTTGTTGCCGCACCAATCCCATCCAGCTGGTTGCACTCCGTCGGTCAGAAGCGAGGCGTCTTCCGCGCGAATGATGATCTGTAACGAAAATGAAGGATGTAAATAAATTAAAAGATCAAAAATAAGTATGCACAGGTGTACTCACGATATTTTTCTCGTTTCTCCGGGTCGGTCCTTGATGGGATTTTGGCCTTAGGAAATGTGGATTACCTGAATTTTAAGCTTTTGGTTGAGCTCATGTTCCTCACCAAGGAACTTTTCCTGTAACTCGTTCAAAGCAGCTTTACCTCCTGCCCAATTTGATAAGTTGTCTTGCAGATTTTTTTCTTTTCCGGTTTATGTTTGTGCTTTCTATAAGATACGAGAACCAATTTAAAGTATATTTATAAGAAAAGATTAAATATATTTAATCGAACCTGTTGCATGCTGAAAATGGAATTTCAGTATCTATCGGAGGGTGTTCTTTCATTTCTTCTTGTGCGAATAAGGTGGGGTAGCGTAGAACTTTCTTTTCTTCAATGTGCTCTTCAATGGTGTAGCTGAAAGACAATCATTTAAGTCATGGAATGACAATACAATAGAAATGTTCTACTAACCATATAGGGAATAGAGAGATTCCTTATGATGGGGGACTGGTGTCTGCGGCTCGGACGAACCACCGCCATTATTGGAGCGTGAGTTTTCCTTATCAAAGTCAACATACTGTGTCCAGTATGCCGAGGGAATCTTCATTAGATTTTGCATACCTGAATATTGAATATGAATTTCTGTGAAAATTGCATGTTGGTCGGGATCAGGACAACAATTGTTGGCCCGAAAACTCGTGAAATGTTCTCAAGGGGCATTCGAACTTCTGGGAATTCGGCAATTCGCTGGAAATGCAAAATTAGGAAAGCCAGCGTGTCACGATTGGCTTGAGGCATTTCATTGATGGCGTTTTACAAATTCCTTCGTATATCGTGCTCGTGAACATCTTGAACGGCATTACAGAAATCTTTCCATAAGCCAGTCGGGATGAGGGGTTCCCGCAATGAACGCAAGAAATCCTTAATACAACCACATAACACATGGACGTCTATGTCGCCGAGGTGTGGTTTTCCTTTACCGCGAAGGAATCTCTCCTTAAGGGCTTTGATTTCTCGCTCAGATCCAGAAGCGCGATAGAGGACGACTTCGTTGAGTCCTCTATTTTCGATTTCGAACACACAATGGACGATCAGAGCAGGAATCATGGGCGAAATTGGTGGAGTGTGATCGCTAATGTAGCCCATGAGGCCCTTGAGAGTGGGAGTTCCACTTTGAGGTACACAAGTTACGGTGAGGAGTCCACGGCAGTCTACGTGGCAACAGAGTTGACAATCACGACACTTCAAGCCCACCGCACCAAAACGAATTATATGAAAAGAAAAAAACTGGGGGATAAACAAAGAAAAATGGTTCAATAGTTTGAACACTTACTTCTTTTGGCAATGTGTACATGTGTCTGTGCGGATTTGAATTTCCTTTTGTGGAGACGGACGCCTTGGGGTATAATTGTTGCTTGGACGTGGCATTTTCGCCTGCGGGCTATTGATAACAACCTCCGGTTCTGACTGATGTTGCTGTTGCTCCTCGGTAGTCATTGGGATGGCTTCGATAGTTGACTCTGCACGAATTGCACCACTGCCATCTTGAGGAATTGTGACTTTTGTTGTGGCGCATATTTTCTCGTTAGCTCCCACGTCGAGGGTGTGTTTGTTGCCATTATTACTTTGCATATTATTAACATTGGCTCCGGAGCGCCGTTGTGGTGTGGGAGCTTTGGGAGTTCCAGTACTTAAACGAGATCGTTTGCCACCAATAAAAGGTCCCGTGTTCTTAGGCAACGAAGGACGATGTTTTTGCCAATTCTTTGAAGTACGCACGCCGAGGAAATCATCTTCAGACTGTCTGAGCGTAAGACCTGGGCCCTATTGCACCAACAACTTTTCACTTTTCACTTTGCAACTTTGCAAAATAATAGTTTTCTGCAAAGTAAAAGTAAAAAGTGTTTCACCAAAAATGAAAAGTTCTCGACTTTTCACTTTGCAAATTTCTATGTTTTTTTGCAAAGTGAAAAGTGTGCGCGTTTCACCAACTTAAAATGTAACTTTTCATTTCCAGTCCTAATTTGAAAAGTTGCAAAGTAAAACAAATATAAGATTTGGGCTTCTTTTCCTTGTTATTACGAATTTAAAAAATATGTGAACAACTGTTTCGTACGAACTTGCTCCTGTTTTCCAAATAATAACTCATAAAAACATTAAAAATAAAAACATGTAATTAAAATTCATAAATAAAAATTTAAATTTAAATATTTATCTTCAAAATAATAAGGGATTTCAATGGAAGGATTGGTCTTTTGCAAAACAACTTTGTGACCGGATACTCTCAAGCAACTTTTCATGCAGTACGTAACTCAAGGGATGAAACATGCGACAGAAAAGGTGCTAAGATTATTGATCTAATGGATGCTTTTGACTGTAAAACTTTAAATGGAAGCTGCGATGGGGATCCTTACGGAGAGTTTACCTTTTTACGTGGAACGGCGTGTTCTGTGATTGACTATTGCTTCATTGCTGGGACTTGGAATTCAATGATAGAAAACTTTAAAATAGGATCACAGATATTATCTGAACACTTACCCATAGAAGTCATGTTAAAACTACCAAACACTGATAACATAAGACCTGAAGAAAATGTTCTTAACTTATTACCAAAACTATTTTGGAATGAAAAAAACATTGACCTGTATCGGATTAACTTAAATTCACAACTGGAAATCGCAAGCAGAACAACTACCCCCTTAGACATTGAAGTTTTAACAGACATTATAAAGAAAGCTGCGCCCGCTAAACCAAATACAGCAAACACGACCGGAAGGAAGAAGCAAGATTGGTTCGATAACGATTGCGAAAGAGCGAGGCAGAAATCGTTTGCACTCCTTAAACTACTCAGGTTATATAACTCAGATTTATTTAAAAATATGTATACAAAATCAAACAAAGAATATAAAAAGCTATGTCTGACAAAAAAAATTGATTTCGAGCAGCAAAAAATATTTGCGATAAGCTGTGCTTCTTCCGCATCGGACTTCTGGAAGAGAGTAAAAAAACTAAACGGAAAGAAACATGTCATTGCTGCAAGTTTAGACATCCATCGATTAAAACTCCATTTCAGCAGCCTGCTTAACACTAAACAAACATCTTTAACTCACCATTACGCAGCACCTTTATTTATGGATGATGTCCTTGATGCACCAATTACTATAGATGAAGTTAAAAATGTTATTAAATGTTCAAAAGATAATAAGGCCCCAGGAGAAGATCGAATCTCGTATGAATTTTACAAAAACTGTACCTCGGAATTTACGATAGCTCTCACTGACGAGTTCAATAAAATATACGAAACGGGAAATATACCCATGAGTTTCAAAAAAGCAATAATATTTCCTCTTCACAAAAAAGGAGATTACAATGACCCACACAACTACAGAGGAATATCCTTTCTGAACACAAATGCAAAGCTATTTGGTGCCATACTATATAATCGGCTAACTCGTTGGGTGAAAGAGAGGAGGGTACTGCATGAATTTCAAGCTGGCTTTAGAGAAGGTTACTCTACAATCGACCAAATATTTAATCTTGTTAATATTGCCGAGATATACTTGGAAAAGAATAAAAAGTTGTACACTCTATTTGTAGACTTTCGTGCAGCTTTCGACTCTATACCACGTGAAGCGCTTATCTACAAACTATATACGATCGGTATCTCAAGTAAAATGATAAATATATTAAAAGGCTTATACGAAGATAACTCAGCTATGGTATGGGATGGAAACAGCGTTTCAGAAGAATTTTCTACCACCATGGGCGTAAAACAAGGGTGCATCCTGAGTTCGTTATTGTTTGTTTTATTTATCAACGACATAACTGAAAGTATTGGAGAAGGTATCAGAATAAACGCAACAAATATTCCTGCATTAATGTTTGCCGATGACATTGCTATCCTTGCCGAAACCGTCAACAGTATGCAGCTTAAGGTAAACCGACTGGCACTGTATTGTAGAAAATGGAACTTGTCCGTCAACTTAACAAAAACCAAAATGATGATATTCCGAAATGGTGGCGGGAGGTACTCAAGAAGCGAGCGATGGAATTATGAAGGCGAACCAATAGATGTTGTAAGAGAATACAAATATCTGGGTGTTTTGATCACACCAAACCTTAACATGAAAAAGCATTTTGAAACCAAATTGTCAGAAGCAAAACGTGCGATCGGTTCAATATGGGGAAGATGTATCGACAACAAATTTTTAAACCATTCTTCGAAACAAAAAATCATCCGTGCAACTGCAACGTCCATCATGCTGTATGGAGCTCAAGTATGGGGATATCGCTCATTCTCTACAGTTGAAATTTTTAATCGATACTGTGTCAAAAGAGTATTCAAACTTCCAAATAGTAAACCAAATTATATGATTCACTTGGAGACAGGAATGCCACCGCTCTTTTTGGAAACTCTCAAATTGCACTTCGACTATTTGAATAAAATTATGGAGATGGATGAGCAAAGACTGCCAAAAATCGTTCTCTCCTACATGCTTACAAAGAAGAGTAATTGTGTTAAAGAATGGGGCATCATTGCACGAAATTGTGGAATGATTACAAATTTTGAAAACTTCGAAGACGCTACAGTTCGTAAGGCTACGTTCAGTAAAATGATTGAGAAGACGGGCAATCTTCTTTTCGATTCATTTGTAAATGAAGCTCAGTCATCACAATACCGTATGTACTATAGCAAACTCAAGTACAATCTCCAAGATAAAACGTATTTCGTAAACACCAATTCCACTGAAAAAATAAGCGTAATATTTAAAATACGAGGAGAGCTCAGTAATCTGAATTTCATACCACATCGACCTGACCTGCCTATTGAATGTAGCCTCTGCAACCTAAAGGAAAGAGAAGATGTTTACCATTTCATTGCGAAATGTCCAATTTTGTGTGAGTTAAGAAGACAATATTTTGGAGCAAGTATACTGAAGATAGAAGTGGCTTTGAATATTTTGAATGGTGACCGTGGATGGGATCTGCTTTACAAATTCGTCGTTAGTTCATTGCGCTACAGATCACGTATAATTGAATGCAACTTTTAAAATATAAGTAAAAAATAAAAAAAATTAATTCGTATTTGTTGAGAGCAAACTTGAAACTAAATGAATAAACGTCAATCTGGTAGACGGCATAATGCCAAACCACTTAGACTATAAGTTATTTCTTAAATGTAAATTATGTTTATATGAATGAGTATTTAGTCAATAAAAATCTAAATCTAAAAATCTTCAAAATACATTTAAGTCTGAACTTGGACCAGTGGTTTAGGCTGTAGATGCGTTTAGTGACAGACAGACGGAAGGAATAGCCGGACCCACTTTTTCGACTTCTCTATCGTCGTAATGGCATATCTCATCAAAATCTCAACTTATTTTTGCGAATTCAATACTTGCCATACTATATTCTATGTGGCGCAAGTAAAAAGTAGACAACTCCACTAGTGATAAAAAAGTGCAAATGTCAAAAACAAAATTTAATGACAGAATGTCATAGAAATAGATATTAATAGTGCACGTTTTTTTCAAAATTTTCAAAATGAGTCGTACTGATAAGAACGCCAAAAAGTTAGCTGTTTTGGAAGTGGTAAAAAATAAAAAAGCTTTATCATTTCGTTATTTTTTCAATTCAAGGATATTCTCTTTGCTTCCTTCCAAAATAACGCTGCATCCCAAAAGTGGTAGGAGGTTGAAAATTAAGGACTGAATGTATTTCTTAATGACAGACCACAAAAAATTATTAAAAACAAACAACGGCCCAAGAAATGCAAAAACAAACAGTGTGGGTGAGCCATCCTCAACAATTAGCGGTATAAAACTTAGTTATAACTTATAAACCTATTCTCATATCTACTGATACTGAATAAACATATAAAATTTCATCAACATCGGTCAAGCCATTTCGGAGGAGTATGACCTCTAAAACTGTGACAGAAGAATTTTATATATTAGATAATAATCTATTATAATGAAATTATATATAAAATTGAATATAAAACAAAAATAAACGAACTTATCACAAACCGCAAAGAAAATTTTTGCTTTGCATATTATTGAAAAGCTTTTCAGTATTTGAAATGCAAAGTGCAAAGTTTTTTCGTTTGGTGAAACGAAATCAAACAATTCTTTGCAAATTTGCAAAACTTTTCACTTTTCAGAAAAGTACTTTTCACTTTGCGAATTTGCGGTTGGTGAAACAAAATTTGCAAAGAAGGATTTTTTTGTTTACTTTTCAAAAAATTAATTTCCTCTTTGCAAATTAGCGTTTGGTGAAACAGAATTTGCAAAGTAAAAGTGAAAAGTTGCAAAGTGAAAAGTGAAAAGTCGTTGGTGCAATAGGGCCCTGAGAGAAATGAGCCCATCGAGTTAATGTCATTGCCGAACTTCTCTTCGATGTGTGTATTCAAAGATTTTCGTTTTTTCTGTTGATATGTATTGAGATACGCTAATTTGTCTTTAGTTTCCTCGTTAATGTCGCGTTCATTGCGAAGCAGCTCAGCCACTGCGATAATTTTCTTTTCCTATGAAACAGTTTTTGTATTTTCATTGAATTAGGTGAATTACTTGGTACAAACCATTTGATCTCGATCATGCTCAGCTTCTCTTCTAGCTTTGCTTTCCATTTCAAGAAGACGCCTTGCATGAAACAATTTCGTTTCCAAATCAGCCATATTTTGCAGGGAGGCGTCTAGTTCCTTTTGTATGCGTTGGGCTTCTTGAGTTCCACTCAGACATTCCAAGCGAAATGCCTCTTGCAGTTTCAAAACTTTTAGAAATTCTGCAATCAATTGAGACCATGTTTTATGTTATTTAATAAAATAAAATTATATGCAATTCAAACCTTCTTCAGCATACGTCCAAACGATAATGTATGCCATATTTTTTTTTTTTGATTTAAGAATAGGGCACAGATGAGTTAAAAGGGAGATGGGAAACCAAGCTGTCAAAATGACAATGTCTACAAGCTGCGGTCAAGGTTTACTGAAAGAGTATGTGTGTTTTTACCAATACTATCTCAGTAAACTTCGACATACCACCTGATTTTTGTTGCTGTTTTTTCTCATTTATTCACATACACGAGTAACAGTAAAATAAAATTTGCGGTATCCGGAGGGTAAAACGTAAGTCAGTTTCCGATGATTAAAGTGAGATAGCAACATTTTTCGCACTAAAAATTACCTGATCCATGGCTGAACCACAGCTAACCCCCCAAAATCTGTGGGTAACTTCTGATCATGGTTCAACAGTGGGTTAAGACCTGAACCTCGATTGTACAACAGTCATTTTGAGTTGAACCGAGTTCAAACGTTGATCCGAGGATGAACCACGTTTGTACAACTGGCCCTAAGAAAAGGTCGGACAATAAGCATCTGTATCAGCGTTAACAAGGATCAAAGTAGAAAACTTAAGGCAAACTTGAAGTCCGAAGAGCTGAATTCCATAAAGACCAACATTCTCAAGTCATCTAATCTTGGCCATCAACAATGAAGAGCTGCAGAAGGTCTCCTCGAAGAATTGCAGACATCTTTTCGTCATCGCAAGGGAAATATGGAAGAACAGTTGGTTCAACATCGAATCAATACCGGGGACGCCTTCCACTAGCCAAACAAAGTGAGGTTGAAGAACTGATAGCCACCATGAAAGAAGAGGATCTGATCGAAAACTCTAAAAGCCCTTGGGCATCTCCAGTGATCCTGTCCTGGTAAAGAAGAAAGAAGAAAGAGATCAACAACATCATGGAACACAAAATGACAGATTCTAAAACAGTTTGGGGCAAGGTTTTTCCTCATGGAACACAACAAACGTGTACTTTTTGGATCTTTTTTTGTGCGGAACAGATTCTTTAAACAGACCTTATGACATCTTATATTTGACAGGCCGGCTCCACTGGGCATGAACGATGCCCTGTTCATGAACATGTCTTGAGAAAATCCAATGGAGGCAGAAAAATCCATGCCCACACAGACATCTTGTCGAAGAATCTTGTTTTTTGAACATGGCATGAGTGTGGTTCAAAACATGGGCATGAATTTTGACGTTTCGTGTACGTGTAAGGTTTTCATTTGAATGTAGATGTAAATCGAGTGATGAGTTTGTGTATGAGTATTTTCGCTTGTTCTGTTTCGTTTGTTGTGTTACGTTTAATTTTGTATTTTCTTACACCGCGTTTTCAGATAAAATGAGACGACATGACATAATTTGCCCAGGGAAAAAAATGTTCTGTTTGTGGATTGGATTGCGGTTGTGATGTTGGGCAGCTGTATGCTCAGTGGAGACGCTGTGTGAGGTGAGGTTTTACCTTGGGAAAAATTAAAGCGTTCGTTTCATCATCAACAGGTCAGTTACTTAAAAGTCCCAAAGGAACGCACCTTATATGTGAACTGACAAGTGAATTTTTCTGAGTTTCCCTTCTAATTACTAGATATACATACTCTGCTCAAAACATTCAATTTTCATTTCCACATCTCAGGAACCTTGTCGAAAATTTTCAATTTTCATTTTATTTGAATTCCTGAGAGATTTTACTATGGGGACAGAAGGAGAACTCGAATTACCAGCCCATAACATTTGGGGTTGGCTTATGGAAGTTATTATTCTATGTTTTTTCTTCGTTGGTTGTTATGTTTGTTCCGGCTCCTGTTATCACCGTTGTATAAGGCGTGACTATGACGATTAACGATCCATTAATGCAGATGACCTGTTTTACCTTCTTATTCTGATAACAGTAAACGAAGACGATGAAAATTGTTCTACAAATGTAGGTATGTATGTATGTATTGTTTGCATGTATAAAGGCCCCGACCCATAGAATCCGTTTCATCCGTTCCGGCAATGCATTCGTGTACGTTGCCGGATGCGATGAATTTGAGGTGACCCAATGAATGCGTTGACGTTTTTGACAGTTGTTGTCAAAACAAGTTGCAGATTTGTGAATTATTAAGTTGAGTGGACACATTCTTATAATTTTGTGAAGTAAAAGTACTTTTATTGTTGTGTTTGATTTGCAACTTAATAAAAAAAAAAGCAAAAAATGTTCTATTTTGTTTTATTTTGTTTGTTTGTTATATTTTGTTTTCAATCTGTCACTTTCATCGCATCTGCCGGAAGGGAAAAGTTAAAAGTTCGGCCACTTTGTCCGTTGCGTTCACCGCATGCGTTGCTTATGGGCAGCATCCCATAACAACGTGTGTGTTTAATCCAGCTGTCAGTGCAATACGTCGACGCAACGGATGAAACGGATTCTATGGGTCGGGGCCTTAAAAGGCGATATGGTTTTGACACGACATAAATGTCAATGAAATTTAAAACCTTTTACAGGTCATTTAAAAAGCAATTAGAATTTGAACTGTCGAAATAAAAATAAAACCAATTTTAAAAGCAA
This sequence comes from Sphaerophoria taeniata, assembly GCA_943590905.1. Lineage (NCBI taxonomy): Eukaryota > Metazoa > Arthropoda > Insecta > Diptera > Syrphidae > Sphaerophoria > Sphaerophoria taeniata. Next base: position 272,568,080 of record OX016540.1, read on the forward strand.
AAAGTGTTATGAAAACCCACCGAAGAGCAACAATTAATAGCAACAAGCAACAACGAACATTTACCAGCATGCGGAAATTTGTTTTTTCTATAATCTGAAGTCAAAGAGATCGGTGAAGAAAGAAAAATTTGGCATCTGCAGAAATAAGTATTTTAATGCGAGCAGTTTTATTTTAAGTGTCCCACTTGACAATGAATAAATGTGTCTCGTTGTGTTAAATGAAGTTTAGCTTTTAAATTATTTTTCTGAAAACATTGGCGCAAAATTACAGTCCCTTAATGAACAATTTTAAGAGAATTTAGTGTGCTACAACTAGCTTAAGATGACGTTTGAGTCTTGACATGACTGAAACGCCATTTTCAGCTTGTATCACGCTTAAGTTGTTCCTTAGCGGACTATAATTTTGCGCCATTGCTTTTTTTAAAGTGTTATAGCTAGAAAAGAGCAAAAAATTTGTTGTGATCAAACTCAAACGCTTTAGGTTGAATGCGAACAGGCTTCAGTGCGGGAACTTCAATTTCGTCAGCACATGAAGGAGAAAAAAAGGCAATATACACAGACGACGTCTTCTAGGTAGAAAAGGAAGCAAACTCATATACCTACATACATGCAATGCAATAAAAAAGACCCAAAAAAATATGTGTCAAGCAGGCACGTAGCCACAGGGGGGGCTAGAGGGGCTCAAGCCCCTCCCGAAATGATTTTTAAAAAAAATATTTGAACAAAAGTTTGTATATTCTCTTATTAGTTCCTCAATACTTATGTAACCACATAGTAACCAGTTCAAAAAATGCAACCTATATAAGCCCAGATATCCAAAACGAAATCTTGGATATATGCTCTGATATTGTCACCAGAAAAATATCTAACCGGCTTATAAGATCGAGTTGTTTTAGCATTCTGGCTGATGAAACAATGGATGTTTCTGGCACTGAGCAACTTTCAATATGTGTCCGATATGTTGACTGCTGTACAGAGCCCACGAAAAGTATGCTTCGGGAAAATTTTGTAGGTTTTATTCCGACACCGACGTCTTGGACAAAACGTCACGATAGACGCATATAATTTCGAGGTAGTTAGGGACTTTGTATACCTTGGCTCTGCTATCAATACGGACAACGACATCAGCGCCGAGATCAGACGAAGAATAACTCTTGCTAATCGCTGTTCCCTCTCCCGAAAAACTAAGGTGACGCTCTATAAGACCTTCATCATCCCCGTCCTGCTATATGGTGCATGGACCTTGTCAAAAACGGATGAGAACGCACTTGGCCGTTTTGAGAGAAAGATTCTACGTAAGATCTATGGTCCTGTCTGCATAAACGGTGAATGGAGGAGAAGATTTAACGACGAACTGTACGGGCTGTACAGCGACACTGACTTAGCTAAAAGAGTGAAGGTCCAAAGACTCAGATGGCTCGGTCACGTGGAGAGGATGGACACCAATACTCCGGCCCGTAAAGTCTTCGAATCCACCCCAGAGGGAAGACGCAGTAGAGGAAGACCAAGGCTCAGGTGGCGCGCGCAAGTTGAACACGACCTCAACCAACTCGGCGTGCGAAACTGGAGGCAGCGAGCTAGGGACCGAGCTGGCTGGAGAGGTTTGTTGGTTGAGGCCCAAGTCCACCCCGGACTGTAGCGCCACCTTAAGTAAGTAAGTAAAGTAAGTAAGGATCCCTCTTCCGATGTTCTGAAACTGCTAGATATATGTGACAAGACCTACTTCAGGAGCATAAGCTACTTGCTTACAATTTTGGCCACACTACCAGTTACAACAGCTATCGTTGAAAGAACCTTTTCAACGATGAAAAGGATCAAAACAGTATTACGAAGCGTTATGGGCCCTCCAAGACTAAGCGCACTTGCAATGCTGTCTGTTCACTCAGGTATTGATGTGGATCCAGATGAAGTGATCGACATTATGTCTAAAAAAAAAGACAAGGCGTTTATTGCTGTAAAAATCCAAACTATTTATAATTAAAAAAAAAAATACATACAAAAATAAAACATTTACATTATATAGTTTTTTTTTTAATTTTTGTATAAAGAATTACTTCTTCGAAATTGAACAAGCCCCCCCCCCCGAACCGAAATCCTGGCTACGGGCCTGGTGTCAAGTGAAGAAATGTGCACATTTTTTCCTTTTTTTCTTTGAGCTAGGAATATTATGAAAACTGCATGTATGTAATTGTTGTTGCAGCACGAGACATCGCGATGTGATAAACGGTTATGCCGGATTTACACGAATGGCAAAGATGCCAATATTTCTGCCAAAAAAATGGCAAAATAATGGAAGCAATATTTTATTTATGACATGCATTTACACGAGTTCAATAAATGGCAGATTTTAATGTTGGCATTATTTTGGCAACATTTAATGACAAAGACAAAAAATTTATATTTACATGACTGCCATAAACGATCCATTATAACGGATTTTTTTAAAATACCAAGAAAAAATATAATATTATTAAAGAAACTCAAGACAAGAAAATATGAAATCAAGGTCGAAAACCATTGCTCTCTTGGGAGCTTTTTTGATTTTGGAAGATCAGGAGGAAGAAGAGCACAAACGGTCCCTTGTAAGGCGACGGAAACCAAGAACTTATTGGGTTCGACCACTTTTCTTGGAAGGAGGTGGTTTTTTTTAAACACTGCGTGGACAGCTCCGCAACAATGACCCCGAGTTGTTCAAAAATTTTGTGAGGATGTCAGCTGATGATTTCGATTTCCTGACTGAAAAAATATCCCCCATTGTCAGGAAACAAAACACAAATATGCGAGAACCCATACCGCTCCTCTGCTTGCGTCCATTTCTTTTCAACTTTTCGGTTTCGAACCGACTTGTTTTCCATTGCCTGCATGTTTCTAAATTTTTAAATATCTAATTTAATAATTTAAAGTAGGTACTTTACAATTTTATTTTTGCTAGGCCGATATTTACACAACTTTGCTCTTTTTTATAAATGACGTTTGGCTTGACATTTAAAATGGCAACTTGCCAAGAAAGAATGAGCATGTTCAATGTTCATTTTTTTTCAAGAATGGCAAAATTTGGAAAATGGCGTCAGCACAGAGTTTACACATAGCCATATTAATGGCAATATTTTCTGCCAATTTTTCTCTGCCATTTTTTATGGCAAAAATATTGCCAGTATTTAGAGCGTTTACACGATTTAAAGAAAAATGGCTAGAATTTGACAGAAATAATGGCATTTTGCCATTCGTGTAAATCCGGCATTAGGATTTATTTCTTTTTGTGTTTGTCCAGTTGAAGAAATATAAAAAGATGAACCTTTATGAGAAGATTATTTATGTATCCTCTTGCTCTAAGCAATGTGCAAAACTGGAAATAATTTTTGAAGAGGCAGGACGCAGGATAACTATTTTATATGAAATGGAAATTCTTTTATTGGGTGATGTGATGATTGCGTTTGTAACAGGCAGGTGTTTTTCATCTTTTAGAAAGATGAACAGTTTATTCAAAAGAGTCATGAACCTATTATTGATATTTTTGACCTTACGCAATAAAACGACGCAAGTAGAGGGTGTCTCAGTAAAAGTGCTCTTTTTAAAATTGGAATATATTTTTTCATGCAAGGGCAACTCTGAAATTTGACGGCTGTCACCTCTGTTTATTCTGATTATTAAAAATGGAGTGCTTTTCGAAAGAACAACGCGTTATAATTGTGAATACTCTCGCAAACTTTGCAAAATTTGCTGCCGAGAAATTAAAAAAAAACGGGATCAATTACGGATAGTAAGAATTCTTTGCGTCAACGTACCGGTCGGTGTCTTGAAAACGTTGCTGCTGTAAACGAGAGTATTGCCGAAAACACGAAAACAAATGGCATTCGTTACAGGAATACCATAACGGACTTCTTGTGGCCTCAACTGCACGGCATGAATCTGGACAACATTTAGTTTCAGCAAGACAGCGCAACCTTCCACACCACGCACGAAACAATCGACTTATTGCAGCAACGATTTCCAGAACACATTTTCTCACGAAATTCTGATGTCAACTGGCCACCAATATCGTGCGATTTAACGCCGTGCGATTTTTTTCTTTGGAGTTTTGTGAAATCTCGGGTCTATACAAATAAACCGGAAACGATTCCTGAGCTCAAATCGGAAATCCAAAGTGTCATCGGTGAGATACACCCACAACTCAATGCTAAAGTTATGGACAATTCCATGGAGCCGGGGGGGTCATTTGCAGATAATTTTATTTAATCAGAATATATCTTCTTTAGAGGCCAGTTACAGCTTTAATTGGTTTTCATCATTGAAACATATCATTGGCATTTTTCTGATAGGTTGTTATAGCAATCATTGAAAATTTCTGTCAGGAATATTTTTCCTGACGTAATTCTATCATTGGAACTATGAAAACAATTACACACGAACACCTGGCCATGAGGCCTCTATTTCGTGGTGGATTGATTTCCAATCCACTCCATTTTATATGCATGAATTACATGCATATTTTGGTGTATGTTGCCTTGTAGATATAGGAAAAGGCACAAAATTAGTCATTTACATATGTCCCATTTGCCATTGACTTTGTCTTCCACCATTTCCATTTTTCTCAAGTACCAGTTTGCTTTTCCCGATAAAAAAAGCCATACTGGTAAATGTGTTTTTATCTATGTAACTGAGCTTAGAGACTAACCACTCAGTTACCGAGAACGGATTTCTCGTCAACCACAGCCACTCTGAACTCCCACAAGGGGGCCAACCGCAACTGTAGTTGAAGATTCAATTAGAATCCGGGCATCAACTACCCCAGAGTACCATTTTTTTTCAGAAGACATGGTCTGTCTCTTTTGTTATTTTGTACTCCGTGAATGTATGACATTATCATCATACATTCTATCGGATGTGTGAAATTATCACACATCCGTACAAACCAAAAGGATAATTTCACAGCTTCGTGACTTATCGGCTCACAGGAACACTGGTGTCCATTGTCATGCAGTCTTTTATCCAGAAAAGAGTTGGGTGACCAATATGGAAGACTGCATGACATATTGCCATGCAACAACAACTTTTTATAAACACTCATTAGTGCCTTATTCTATCACAATGATAATCAAGTACAGTCTCATTAATCACGGCGTTTGGGTAAAAAGTGATTTGATACATGTACAATAAAAACGTAGGTTCATTCGCCCTGACCGAAGTCAGGTTGACGCTCTGCACCACTTGGAGGTTGAACCTTCCGCACATGAGCGGCAAGAAATCTGTACTTGGAATTGCAAGCAATCCTTTCCAAACCCTTACCCACTCTTCGCAGAGCTATCATTGGAACTGTAAGAAGTTGAACATCAGCGTTGCCAGACGTCCCGCTTTTGGCGGGACGTCCCGATTTTTAAATCAAAAATTCAGTGTCCCGCGCGGGACAGGCTCAGTACCGCTTTTTTTTAAATTTTTAAACCTGGAAAATGAAGCTAGTTTTGACATGATTGAAACGCTGTATCTTTAGTAAAATTGAAGAGCGATACTTCGGTAGATACTTGATAACTTGTATGAAGAATTAAACTTGTTCAAATTATCTTTGGACGTACTAGTGAGAAACTGCAAAGACACCACTGCTACTACCGCACAGAAATGGCACCAGCTTTTTCAACAGTATCCAAAAAAAGATACCAGGCATAATGTTTAGACTATTGTCTTTCATATTAAGTATCCCAACATCGAACTGCTTTCCTAAACGCGTTTTCTTCCCAGATGAATTTAAAATGAATTTCCGGAAATGGACCCGCCACGTCTACTGCAATCCTTTCAAAGGGTGATCAGACATTATACTGCTGCATTTGGCTGTGATTCTTTTTGTTCGGGCCTTTGGTGGCAGCACAGGTATCACATTTTCGGCACCACTTCTCGACATCTTTCCTTGCATGTAGCCAATAGAATCGTTGTCGAACCTTTTCTAGCGTCTTGTTTACTCCTAGATGGGCTCCCGAAACTCCATCAAGCATCTCTCGCAGAACGTCCATAATCTTCGATCTCGGTAAGACTAGCTGCATTACATATTACTTTCCATCTGCTGATTCCCACTTACGTCGAAGGACACCCTCTTGGACATGCAACGAGTCCCACTGCACCCAATAGGCCTTCAGAGCCGGGCTTCTGTCGGAGATATCAGCCCATTCTGGTTTTTCCTGGTGTTCCTTGCATGCGAGGATGAGTTCAATATCTGGGTCCTCTTGTTGGGCCTTCCTCAACTCCTCGTTGCTCCAGCCATAAATGGGATCGGTTCTGCATCGTTGCACAGTAAGCACTTCTTTTTCTTCTTGGCGTCTGCAATGCTTACAGTCTTGCTTACATGGTCTCCGAGACAGTGCATCAGCATTTGAGTGAAGTTTCCCCTTCCGATGTTGAATTGCATAATCGTACGTCTGCAGCCTCTCAATCCATCTCGCCACTTGACCCTCTGGATTCTTGAAATTCAAAAGCCAGTTTAGTGCTCCATGGTCGGTTCGGAGAAGAAACTTCTGTCCATAGAGATACTATGGCTCCAGCCATAAATGGGATCGGTTCTGCATCGTTGCACAGTAAGCACTTCTTTTTCTTCTTGGCGTCTGCAATGCTTACAGTCTTGCTTACATGGTCTCCGAGACAGTGCATCAGCATTTGAGTGAAGTTTCCCCTTCCGATGTTGAATTGCATAATCGTACGTCTGCAGCCTCTCAATCCATCTCGCCACTTGACCCTCTGGATTCTTGAAATTCAAAAGCCAGTTTAGTGCTCCATGGTCGGTTCGGAGAAGAAACTTCTGTCCATAGAGATACTTATGGAAGTGCTTTGTTGCCAAAATCAGTGCAAGAAGTTCTCTTCTGGTCACACAATAGTTTCTTTCTGACTTTGAGAGTACCTTGCTGTAATAGGCAATTACCTTTTCTTCACCATTATGTACTTGTGATAGTACGGCACCAATCCCGACATTGCTGGCATCAGCGTCAATGATGAACGGTTTTCCGGGAGTCGGATAGGTCAGCACTGGTGTATTACACAAGCGTTGCTTGAGCTCTTGAAAGCTGCGCTCGCACTCACCTGACCACTTGAACTGCTTTCCCTTTTCCGTTAGCTGATGTAGACTCTTGGCGATCTCAGCAAAGTCCTTGACAAAGCGCCTATAATAGGTGGCTAGACCCAGAAAGCTTCGGAGTTGATGTTTGTCCTGTGGTGTTGGCCAATTCTTCACGGTGTCAATCTTATCAGGATCTGTCTTTACTCCTTGGGATGAAATGATATGTCCCAGGTATTTCACTTTGGTTTTGAAGAGTGAACACTTTTCTGGATTGAGCTTGAGGTGGGCTTCTCGAAGTCTTTGAAACACTGCTCTCAGATTTGTACAATGTTCATCAAATGTTTTCCCGTACACGATAACGTCATCCAGATAGACCAGACAAGACTTCCATGTGAGTCCTTGCAGGACGCATTCCATAAGGCGCTCAAAAGTCGCTGGAGCATTGCACAGTCCAAAAGGCATCACTTTAAACTGCCACAAACCGTTTCCTGTCGAGAACGCTGTCTTCTTTTTGTCTTCAGGATGGATTTCTTCTTGCCAGTATCCACTTTTCAGGTCCAAAGTTGAGAACCATTGTGCTCCTTCCACTGCGTCCAGAGTATCGCTGATCCTAGGCAGAGGGTAGCTATCCTTCTTGGTCACATCGTTCAATCTTCGATAGTCCACGCAAAAGCGGGTTGATCCGTCTTTCTTCTTTACCAGGACCACTGGAGACGCCCAAGGGCTTTTAGAGTTTTCGATCAGACCTTCTTCTTTCATGGTGGTTATCAGTTCTTCAACCTCACCTTGTTTGGCTAGTGGAAGGCGTCTTGCAGGTTGACGGATCGGCTTTGCATCCCCGGTGTTGATTCGATGTTGAACCAGTTGTGTTCTGCCATATTTCCTTTGCGATGACGAAAAGATGTCTGCAAATTCTTCGAGGAGACTTTCTGCAGTTCTTCGTTGTGGGTGGCCAAGATTAGATGACTTGAGAATGTTCGTCTTTATGGAGTTCACCTCTTCCGACTTCAAGGTATGCCTTGGCTCTTCTTCGTTGATTCTTGTTATCGCTGATACAGATTCGCATTGTCCGACAATCTCACCTTTTCTAAGCTTAACTTCGTACGGCTTGATGTTCAGTATTCGTACGGGAACCATGTTCTTTACAGGTCTAACAAGAGTCTTCCCAATGGTGACGTTTTGGGAGAACTTTACAGATGCTGGTTCGACCATGAGGTATTGATGGCTTCCAGGCTTACCCTTCAATTTCGTCCAAACGAATACTTCTGAAGAAGCAGGCAAAGTGAGATCTTCTTTGATGACGGTTTTCACAGATAACGAGGTCTCATATGAGTGGATCCCATAGATCATCGGAATCTCGATGTTTCGATATTTCGGGACTGGGTTCCCGATGTCCAATATCACTCCGTGATTTTTCATGAAATCGACGCCGACAATGCACTCTTCGCATATATCTGCTACCAGACACAGGTGAGAGAATTCCAGCTCTGCCATCCGGATCTTAAGACGTACCTCACCATAGACTTTTGCGGCTTCTCCAGTTGCAGTCCTTAGACGATAGCTATTGGTGTTGTGGAGCCATGTCTTCTTAACGAGGTCCAGCCGTACAATGGACGCCGCCGTGGCACCGGTGTCGATGGTAGCCACACATTTGTTGCCGTTTATACTTGCTTCCACGGTCAGGCTCTTGTTGTCACGTTTCGTTTGGGAAGCCTGGATGGTGTTTCTGGGGCCATCGATACCAGAAACCAGCTTCTGCCCCTCGAAGTTGGTTCTTATTCGTTTCCCGGGTGGGAAAGCAACGTTGTTGGTGTTACTTTGACTTGTTGAGTAAGTTCTGTTTCCACAGTGTTGGCATGAGATTCCTCTTCGAGGTAATCTGCACTGGCGTTGTAGATGCCCAGTCTTGTTGCAGTTCCAGCATCGTGCGGGGCCGTCAGGCTGACTTCTTTCCAGAGTAGCCTTCTGACAAGAGCATTCTTGGACTCCCAATTCTCTCACGCGATGCACGTTTTGGGAAGCTTGTTCTGCGGCTTCCATTTTCAGAGCGAAAGCCAATGCTTCTGGTAGTGTTTGCTTTCCGGCAGTGCAAATAGCCCTTTGGAGATTTATATCGCTCACAGCTCTGTTGGATATGCCAGGTGAACCAATCGCTCGATATCTGCCTGAAGCTGCTGCAGAGTTTCACCTCTTTTCTGTGCTCTATTGTTAAGCTGAACTCGGAAGACTTCTGTCATGTGGCTATCCCCAAACCGCTGTTCAATGGCGTTTACCAGAACTTTGAAGTCACCATTCTTCTCTGCTGGGATGGTTTGTAGCAGTTCAGCAGCTGCTCCCCTTAAGGCAAGCGTAAGAGCAATGTATTTTTCGTCATCGTCCCAGCCGTTTTTTAACGCTGCTGCTTCAAACTGTTTCTTGTAGATTGACCACGGTATCTGACCATCAAAGCTTGGAGGATTCACTTCTCTCTTCCTTGAGCACTCACCAGAAGGTTCTCGAGCTTTCATCTTTCGCACTTTTTCCAGTTCCTTTGTGATGGTATCGATTTGTTCGTCGATTTTCTCGATACGTGCATTTTGTTTTCCGACGCACTCGTCGAGAGTATTGATTTTCTCTTCGAAGTCCGCAAACCTGCCTTCTAGAAGATTTTTCTGTTCGTCAAACCGCTCTAGAACATTCTTGTTTTGAGTTTCTAATTGCTACCGAACATCATTTCTTTGAGTTTCCAGTTGCTTGAGAACATTATCTTGCTCCTTCTTTTGCTCGTTTCTTTGAGTTTCTAGTTGCTTGAGAACGTTATCTTGCTTCTTTTGATTCTCTTAAAATTTGGCTAAAAGAAGAGACATCATGTCAGATATGGCAGTTGTATTTACCTCTTGCACTTTTGCTTCTACTTCGAAAGCAAACGTATCTGGGTCTTCATTTTGTTCTTCCAGATATTCCTGTAGCCGTTTAACGAGTTCGTTTTTAACTCCTGCCCCACTTAAGCCACGTTTGCTTAGTTCGGCCTTTAGCTCAAAGACAGTTAAGTCTTTCAAAACTTTACTCATTTTTATTTTTTTTATTTTGAACTTCACTATTTCACACAAAATAATGTTATCACTGTTCACTGTTTTATTCTCAATAAGTTTTAATCCCTTATTCTGACACCAATGTAATATTCGGCTTGGTCCGACAATTAAAACTTATTCACTTTTTAAATAAAACACAAATTCACTTTATTCAAATCACTCACAAACTTATTTATTCAACACTTTCAATTATAACTTTGCAAACACAGTGTATTTTTCTTTATCGCAGTTCACAATCAATTAATTCTTCGCCGCCAAACGGGCTCTTAATATAACAAAAATACTTGGTTCTAGAAACTACTATATTGGTTCTTGGAGAAGCTTGAATGTTCCAGAAGCTTACACTTACAAACAAAAATACTGGGATTTTGTTGTAGGGGCTAACGTTCTTAATGCTAAACAAAAAGTTTCTCTTAATCACTAGGTATTGCCCCTCACAAGTGTTTACTACTACAATTAAACGATATTAGAGTTATAGAGATAAGGAGTAAGTAAAGAGAGTAAGAGTAGTATGTACATTAAATATAAAAAAAAGAGATACGGAGTAAGTAAAGAGAGTAAGAAAAGTGTATAGTGTATACACATTACAATACATACACTCTTTATCTCTATCACACTAATATCGTTTTATAGTGAAATAAGTATGTGTAGGACAGTTAAAATGAGGGGCAACATCTAGTGTTTAAAAGGAGAACATTTCGTTAATCATCAAGAAAATTCAGCTCCTCCAAGAACCAATAGTAGTTTCTCAAACCTTTTTCAGTTTTATAAATACCCGATTTGGCAGCGAAGCGGGGATAGTTAATTGTGAACTGCGATAAAGTAAGGACACTGTGTTTGCAAAGTTATAATAATTATTGAAAGTGTTGAATAAATAAGTTTGTGAGTGATTTGAATAAAGTGAATTTGTGTTTTATTTGAAAAGTGAAAAAGTTTTAATTGTCGGACCAAGCCGAATAATATAATATTTTAAAACTCGCCATCTATTTGCTTAAATGCAAAAAGCATTTTTAACAAATATCACAGAAAATCGCATCACAGTATCCTGTTTTCCTATATGCGGCGTTACAAGAGCTTAAAATTCGTTCCAAATATCTTCTTGCAATCTGGTAAAGTTGGTAAAACTTACAGGATTTTCTGCGCTAAAATTAAAATTAGCAGAGGTTCTTCAAAATGATAACATGATACTCGTATTACTAACATGAGCTCCGAAAACAGGGGTGGAATCTTGTAAGGTGATTTGTGACTATCACATTGTTGACTATCAAATTTTATTTTCATTCTATGTAAGGTGATCACCAAAAATTATTTGAAGCTTGGCACCACTTTCCACAAAAAACGTTTCACGTTTTAATTTTGACATACAAATCTTTGGTATGTATATGGCAAACAAGCAATCGATCGTAGCGCCAACTAGTTACAAGCTGAGATAGCTATTTTTTTTGTACATAAGTTTGTATTGAGAAGAAAAAAACACGATTCTCGATAGTACTAAAGGTATTTCATATATAAAGTTAGAATGAAATTTATTTGTTGACTCCAATTTATTCATTGATTGGATATAGACTTACTTAAAGCACTGCGTTTTTCATTGTGCCCATTGAATAAGAAGTACAGGAAGGGGTCTTATGAAAAAGAAGTGAAGCATTTTTCTAAGTAGTGTGAGTTTCACAAACACAAACGCATTACAACAGGGTTGGTCTGCAGTTGAATGGTTAATCTCAGGGGCGCCAAGCGAAATATGATTGAATCAAGATTATATCGATTGTGCATCAATTTTATTTTTCAATTTCAATTCTTTTTTGGACCACATGGTGTTTTAACGTTCAAGGTGTACATGCACGATTATTATTATTATTATTTTTTTTTTCGTTACATTTTCTTCATTTTTCATCCTTAATTTATCATATTTATTGTCCTTTTTCGAGTCGTATTCGAAAGCGCATTCTATGAACAAACTGATCAAGTGTTAAAAAGCACAAGAAATTGTGTAGCGCCTTACGATCATCAACAAAAATAAATGCGCCCCTGAACTCGAGTTTTTGTTTTTTTGACAGATGAAAATACAAAACAACATTTGACCAATTACAGCTCAGCAAAATGACAGCACATGCCCAGTTTGACAGATGAGTGCCCCGTATTTTGACAGATGAATGTCCCCTATTTAACACCATCAGAAATTTTTGTTGCTTCACTCACGTACACTGTGCGTGTAGCTTACACCGCTTCCTGTACTTCTTATTCAATGGAGTAGCCACAGTCGGCTCCATGGAGCTGCGCTTTTGCGCTGACTATAGTTGACTATAATATAATCAACTATGGTTGACTATTTGTCGTTTTTGCACGCCAATAGTTACGAATCGTAACCACAATTGTCGTTTTTGCGGTCAGTGTTGATGTGTCAAATCGTAACTATTTCTGACCATTTCCAATTCATCTCAGGAGGTGAGTTGAAAGTGGTTGTTGTGTCAAAGTGTTTTTTTTTTATAATGGCGTTTATTGTCAATCTGAATTCTGAAATCTAAAAAAAAAACATTCTGGATGTGCATTTTTTATAACCGCGTAGTCGTCCGTATCCGTACCGCCGAACATTTAATTACAATTAAAGGATTTCTGTTCGTCTTCAATTATTTCATTACAAAATAAAGAAAATAAGGTTCCCCTTCCCCTTACAAATTTTAAATTATCGGAAAAAAAACTTTATTTCGCCGGAGATTTTGCAAAAGGAATTTCATTAGAAAAACGAAAACAAATCATGAGGAAATTTCTCTCGTGCACTTTTTTTTTTGGTTTCAAAGTGTGTAGTGTACTGTGTGCTCGTAAAAACATTCTGGTTTTAAAATCAGAAGGGAATCCACACCAAATTAGAAGACGAGAAAAATGTAGAAAAACATCTGCGAACGTTGTATGAACTGAGTTCGGAATGGATCGCAAATCTTCAATACGCTTATCAGGTAAGTCTTTTGAAGTAAGAACATAAACCGCATAATTTACAATTGCTTGAAATTCAATCAGGACAATGAATACCTCTACTTGGTTATGGAGTATTTCCCTGGAGGAGATTTGCTTAGTTTGATGAGTTGCAATGTACATTCTATCGATTCTATCTGCCCGACCTGACTTTTGCCATTCATGCTCTCCATTGCATGGGCTATGTCCATCGCGTAATCAATCCGGAAAACATTCTAATCGACCGCCATCAAACTGGAAGATTTTTGAATTCCCGCTGCCTTGAATCGTGACGGGCATGTGTACAGTTCCTCGCCGGTTGGAACTCCTGATTACATTGCTCCAGAACTGCTTGAGACGATTTCCTATTGCAAACAAGTTGACCAAATCCCAGCATAGCGTAAGTTCTTTCAAACCTCGAGTTTTAAACAAAACATTGATGCTAAAAACTACTTACAGGTCAGCTGTGACTTCTGGTCCATGGGTATTATAGGCTATGAACTCATCTGCGAAGTCACACCATTCCACGAGGACAATGCCACAGTCACTGCGAGGAGAGTCACACCAAGGAAATGATTGCCTTTCCAAGTGACTTAAAGCCAGCGCCAATTTCAAGAATCTCAATCTCTCCCTGGTCACAACTCACAAACTCTTCCAATCGAATTGACTATACTGCGATCCGCAAACATCCCTATTTCGAGGAGCGAAGAGCGTCGTCGGCGATATACTCGAGAAGCAGAACGAAAAATTGGAGGATAAGCTGGCCGCTGCCCGTGATCAGATGATTGTCGAACGTCTGTCGGCACTAACGGCAAACTTAAACCTGTGGAAGGTGGAGAAGCAACTGGAGCACAAAATGTGGGAAAAGACCAAGCAGGAGAGGATGAAGGAGAAATCTGAGGTAAGGTTTTTCATCTCCAAATAGAATTAATATAACGTTTATTGTATTCTTTAGGTCGTCGAACAAATTTCACTTGCTCATCGTTTAAGAACAAGAAACTCCTTCGTGAACTCAACGAAGAGCGGGAAAAATCCTCAAACGCCATCGATGCGGCTTCAGCTATCGCAATCAAGCTCAAAAACCTCGGAGACAACTACGAACGACTTAAGTATGCATGCAACATCACCGACAACCAGCTGACCGAAGTCGAGGCAATGCTGGAAATCGAACAGAAGCGCAGTCAATCGTCGAAGGAGAAAATCGATGCGCTGTATAAGAGTGTTCGGGAGAAGGACGAAGTCATCAGTAAGCTGAGGAAGATAATCAACGAGAAACATGCGAACAAACTCGTCGCCGAAGGACGGCGAATCCGAGACACAAGAAAAAGTGGAAGTCCTTATTATTATAAGTGCTTTCATGTATTCTGTCGGCAATAAAAAAATTTGTTCATTGGCTTCAAAAAATAAAGACATTCTCCGTTTATTTATATAAAAGCACGAACTAGATATGGAATTGATAGTTTTTCAGCGAATCTGGAAACAGCAATTAGGAGAATATCAGGAGCTGGCTTGCTTGGAACAGCTTGAAGATTTCTTTATGGAGGGTGGTCTTCACTTCTAATATTCCATTTGCCTTTCTTGCTGTGGGTTGTTAAAAAATAAATAAATAATGTTCTTATTTCAATTGTCTTTAGAAACTTACCATATCAAGATCGTTCTTGAGTTTTTGCAATTTGCAATAAATTTAGAGCAACGAAAATTGTTCTCTTTATCCATTTCAATTGTTATGATTAAAAGAAACGAAGATTTTAACCTCAAAAGATGTTTTTTTTTTCTTGTTTGACAGATCAACCAAACCTAACTAAAAAGCGTTTTTGGATGATTTGAACTATTTCTAACTATTTCAACTATGACACATCAACCATTTTTTTTTTTGACATAAAAACTATAGTCAACTATCGTCAGCGCAAAAACGCAGCTCAGTCTAACTTTTTTCTCTTAGCAATAATACCAAGTTAACCAATAATTGCTGATATTCCAGTTTTAATTCCATTTGCAACTTCTTCTTACAATTAAGGGCTTTGGATAAATAAGAGAGTTGTAAAATATCATGACACTAAAAGTTAACAGCAGTTGCCCGTAGCTTAGTGGTAAGGTGCGTTGGCTGCTAAGCAGAACGTCGCACAGTGGCCCGTTTTCACTTTTTACCTTGCAAAAATCATAGCTCCTAAACGAAAAAAGATATGGATTCAATTTTTTTTTTATTTTGCAGGGAATTTCCAAAGCTATGTTTCGTGAAAATTTTAACAAAATATGTTCACAGGGTGTTTCAGAATTAAGTCCCAAAGTTGGAAGTTTTTTCAATGTCATAAAAATTGTTAAAAATGTATCCATAATGGCGAAAAATTTGTTTTTGTGAATGATTAGAGAACAATAAGTTTTGGTATAGCAGGAAAAAGAAAAAAAAATAACACTTAAATAGTCATAAAAGCAAAAAAAAAATTTTGTTCTTAAGTTAAAGTTTTTAAGTTTAATAATTTTTGATATGCAACCAATCAAACCATCAATATTTACATTCAAAATCAAACAGTGTGTTTCAATTTAACAGAAAATTACCATAATTTCTATATTTCAATGAAAAAAAACAACCCTCAAATTAGAAAAAAGTTTTTTAAAAGTACGAATATGGAAAAAAATAAAGCATAAACGTTAAGTTTTTATCTTGTTTTATTCTTAATAATTAACTTATATTATTTCTTGAAAACTATCATCTAAATTCAATGTTGAATCTAATAGATCTAACATTTCTGGGGAGTAGTGTGCTTTCAGTTCTTTTTGATTTCTAGCATGCCTTTTGGAAGAAATAAGTGGATCTGATGAGATTGCTAGCATAGTAAACAGGTCTTCATTTTGGCGAATTTTTGAAACCTTGCATGTATTTTGATACCTGTATCTTTTGTAGTCCTTATTTTTGCATTCCTGAGCTTCTTCTGATAATTCAACAAGTGGAAGTGACTGATACTCCATAATATTTTGACTATAAACCAAAATTTTATGAAGATTAGGGGTGAGTTGTTTTTCTGGATAAAGCTGTCTTAATAACACTTTTGTTTCTCTTGTATACTCCCCAAATTTTACTGTATTAACTTTTTCTCGACAGTTTAAGACATTAAGTATTATTTGAAGCCTTTTAATAATTTCTTCATTGACTCCAGTTATTCGGGCAGCTGCATCCGGTTGTTCAAAGAATCGCCTGGAAGTATTGCCATTATTGGTATTTCCAAACCCAGGCTTAGTTTTATCCACATCAAGTCCAAGTTCTTCATGGAAACGCTTTTGAATATCCCGCTATCCTCTCCTTCCTTAGCAATCGTATAGCTAAGTTTCAAAATGAATTCCATGCACCTAATTCTAGCATGCAATGGAGAAATCCCATACTCGTAGTTATGTTCGTCCGTAATACCTCCTTCATTCTGTCCATTAAACTTTTTTTGAGTTTTTTTGCAAATAGGACATGACCGTGTTGATCTTTTTTCCGTTAGTTCATTTAAAACTTTCCCATCAATCATAGTTAAAAAGAACTCGTGTTTAACTATTAATGTTACTTCTTCATTCACTTTATAAGCTGTTGGTTGAATATTTAATATTTGATTCCGGATATCGTTGACTGTCATATTTATAAGATCGCCAGTTTCCTTAGAATATTGAAATTGAATAGGTCGACAGAAATGAACTGATGATGGGCGAGGGTTTCTCCAAATTTCACCATTTGGGCAATTTAACCAGAGTGGAAAAACTGATGCCATAAACATGTTTTCGTCCGATTCATTTCCTGTTGAGTTATTTTTTTGCTTGTACGCACTTTGGTAAGATGATCCATCGCAACCCCATTTGCTCCTTAATGTAAGATCTGTTGGTAGTTCAAGAAGCTGATTCTCGGTTTTGGTTTGTAACAACCTCTTTGCTGTATGATCCATGATGTCCTGAAGCTTAACTTTTGCCGATACTTCCGTGATTTCCAAATTTTTTTTAGCTATTCCACTCATTGCACTTATTTAAATACCTAAATTAAGTCATGCAAATCCAAAATAAAGGTTGCGACAAAAAGATTGATTATATTCTTTTCATATGAAAAAAACTAAAAAAAATGAATAATCACTGACTTGAACCAATTAAATTGCCATAACTCGGCTTTATGCAACTTTACGCAGCTGAGTTTTTGAGGACATGTTAAGGAATATGTAGGCATTTATCCCTCACTCAGTTTGGTTTGACGGGTTTTGACGTTTTTTATATGAGCCAAGTTAAAATTCAAAAATAGGTGCAAAAGGTGATTTTTTTTTCATTAAAAAAAAGATATGCATTTTTTTTGTTTCCAAAATTTGATTAAAATAATGTCAAACTTTTCAACAAAAAAAAATTAATGGATTTACTTGCACCGTTTTTCTAATATTCAAGTTCGAAGTGCAACAAAAAACAAAAAAAAAATATTTTTTTTTTTTAATATTTTCTGACTTTGATCGGCTCCTCAAGCCAAACCGTTCATCTAATATTTTTTTTATTTTGGATTCTTACACTTTAAACAATTCTAAACAAAATATGATTTTTACTTTTTCAAAATAAAACCACTCGAAAAATGATTATTGCCACGTTCCTCGCCTAAACGGGCCACTGTGCGTCGTAGGTTGGAGTCCTACTCGCGCGGTTTTTATTTCATCATACACGGGCACTGCCTCTTGCGAAGAACTGACAAATCTTCCAAGAGTATTAATCTGTCATGAAAAAGTGCTTCTCAACTCTGCCGTTCGGAATCGGCGTTAAATTGTAGGTCCCCTCAATCTTCACACGAGTTATAAACACTCAACTGTACCTCAAGCAGGAAATAAGTGGAAATAATAATAATAATAAAATAATAAAGATAATAATAACAAAACAAGATAACAATAAAAATAGAACATAACAGATATTTTATGACCAACCAAATAACAAAATAAGATAAAGATACAAAAAGTAATTAACCAACACAAACAAAAAAGATACAAAAAGTAATTAACCAACACAAACATAAAGGAAACAAAACGATATAAATAGATGCAACACGGAAGGAGTTTCCAGTAGTTACAGAGCAGTACGTAAGAACTATGCTGCCCATAATCTCGTAAAGGCCCTAACTACAAAATTTTCGATTTTGATCTTTTTGCATATTTGGACTAAGGGCAGTTGCTCTGATTTTTTCATATTTATTTCTTGAGCCTGAATCTTAAAATAAGCCAGAAAATTCAAATTTTCAAAAGCCCTAAGTACAAATCATGAGGACAAAAATTTTAAAAAGCCCTAATTACCACATAGGGCTTTTTATAAACGACTGCATGCAGAAAATATACCCAAATTTTTTTTTGAAAAGCCCTATGTGACACTTAGGGCATTTTATGAATTTTCTTGTATTATTTCTCCTTTAAAAGTAACAATACATAATATCAAAAATATATCTGTGGTTACGAGGAAAACGACTAAAGTCAAGTTTAGACAAAATTGAGATTTTGGTTTCATTAAATTAAGAGTGCCGAACCCATTTTGATTTTTTTTTTAACTCTGCTTGAAATTGAACCCACAATTTCCAAAAACTAACCAACTACAGTCAATTTTGTACATCCTCCTCAAGAAAAAAAAAACTAAATTCAATCAAAATTGATCTAAAGCTGACTTAAGACTATACTTTTTTCTTTTTTACTTATGGAACAATAACTAATAATATTTTTTTTTTGGAATAACAGCTTAATTCCGGAATTACATAGCAAGATTCTCCATTACCAAAAGGAAGAACAGAACTTAACTTAATTCAATGACAACAAGGATTCTCTTCAAGGAAAAAAGCTAAAGTGTTTAATTTTCTTCCCAATCTTTTTATTCCAATGTTTCGTAGATTGTTGAATTTTATATAATATTGGAAAATGATGAAAATTGACTTCAGCGGTTTTTCCTTGAGACCACAGATATTGTGTCTTGCAAGTCGGTTTTTAAATTTTCAACGGTTTTTCTCTTAGAAGCCTGGTTTTAAAAATTAAATGTTGTTTTTAATGATAAAATAATCAATTCTTACAAGTTATCACATCAATGAATGAACCAGTTCATTCTTTCATGTCCGTTGAGTGTTTTCATTTGATCTGTACCTACTACTGAATCGATTAACTTAACTTTTTAAAAAGTCAGGTTTTATTAAACCATCATTATCTTGTTCGCTCCCAGCCCAGAATCACACCTATCAACATGTTTTTGGAAACAAATGTCTTCCAATTTTTCCTGAAAATAGCAACATTTTCTGGAACAATTTTCCTGTAAGGTTGTTAGACTCTGGTTATAAATACAAAATGTGAAAAAAAAACATTTTTTTTTAATAAATGATTGTTAACAAAATCTTATGTTTTTTTGATTTATTTTTTCATTCATTTTTTTCAAAACAAAAGAATTTAAATACAAATTTCTTGCAACATGGTGTACATAGGGCTTTTTAAAAATATCTTTTAAAATACTAAAAGCCCTAACTACGCTATTTTCTACATACGTCTTAATTTTTAAAATCAGGTAATTGGTAAAAATAAAGCACACACTTAGCTTTAAAACAAATATTTTTTGAATTTTTTAAAATTCTATATTCAGGTTGCGGTAAGTGATTTAGTGTTTTCCCCTATAACTCAGAAGTATGAAAAATGTAGTTAGGGCCTTTACGAGATTATGGGCAGTATGCATGTAAAACTATTTAAATATTCCATCTTGTTGAATAGAAAATAAAGTTAATATTTAAAAATATATTTTTTTGAATTAACCTTTTTTATTTTTCCGACGGATAAATATAATTGGGGGCTCAACCGGGATAGCTCATTATTAACGTAAAAAGTGAAAGTGAATAAAATAGTAAAATTTACATAAGTACTTGTAAATACAAATAAAAAAAAAACTTTCAAAGTGAAATTGAAGCTATCAGCCAAATTTGTTTATAAATAGGAGAAAAACAAAGTATCCTGAAAGTGTAATCAATTGTGAACTAAAAGGAAGAAACCAGCAAAGTGATTCCCGTTCGCTCTATAAAGCCAGTATCCAGCAACAGATTGGAGAACAGCATTCTAAGAAGCAGAGAAAATTATTGGTAAATTATCGTAAGAAATTATTTTTAAGAAGTGAAACAAAAATTGTTAAAATGTCAACAACTATAGATATAAAACAAATAATCGAATTAGCTATTGAACAGGCTACTACTCAAATGCAGAATCAAATAGATGAATTAACAAACAAATTAGAAAGTTTAACAGTTCCAAATAATGTAATAGACCATAAAAAACAAACGATAGATCCACAAATACTAGACAATGAAAGTCTTGACATTATTAAAAGTTTACCAACTTTCGAAGGTAGCAATGAGGGATATGTGAGTTGGCGAGAAGCTTGTCAAAATAGTATGAGTCTCTACACTCCTGGTAGTAGACGATATTTTGCTGCTTTAAGCATAATGAGAAACAAAATAGTTGGTCATGCGAATTCAGTTCTTACCAGTCATGGTACGGTACTTAACCTTGAGGCAATTTTAAGTAGATTAGACTTCGCCTACGCGGATAAAAGACCAATACACGTTTTAAATCATGAATTAAGTATGATAACACAGGGCAGAAAAACGTTAATAGAATTTTATAATGAAGTTACGGAAAAATTGACATTAATAATAAATAAAGTTATAATGACATATGGTACTTATAGTGAAACCACTGAGAAATTCAATGAATCATATAGAAAAAATGCATTAATAGCATTTATAAATGGTCTTCATCAGCCAATGTCTGATACGGTATTTAGTATGAAACCTGAAGATTTGCCCAATGCACTAGCCCAGGCTCAAGAGTTAGAAAGCAACAAAACAAGAAGTAAATTTCTGAATCAATACAATCAAAGAGATAATATAAGAAACGAGACATACGGTAATACATTAAGATACCAACAAAAACCCCAAAATAGTTATCAACAAACAAATAGGGCTAGCCACCAAAGTCCAGAACCAATGGAATAAAACCAATAAACCAATAAAACCAATAGGAATACTTATAATCAATTTAATCAAAATAGGAATTTTAATAGAAATTTCAGTCAGAATAATAATCAAAATGATAATATTAAAAGAGAAAGAGAACAAAGTGTTCAATTAAGCTCCCAACCACCAAACAAAGTTAGAATAAACAACATTCAAGAGAATCATTTTTTAGACGGAACGTGAAGAACAGAAGAATAAATAACAAATGGTTAAAAATATTAATAGATACTGGAGCAACATCTTGTTACACGTCTCCAAAAATATTTAGTGATAAGAAAACGTTGGACATTAATAAAAGAGTAAAAACCGTGAATGGGTTTACAATTATTATTAAATATTATTATGAAATATATATGTTTGATAGAGTGGTTCGATTTTACGAAATTGAGAACCTAGAAGCAGATTGCTTGATAGGTTACAATCTTTTGCGAAATGCAAATATAAATTTAAATTTAGAAAGAAATTTATTGATATACAATAATAAAGCAGAAAGGATGTTCATGGATGGCGAACCATTGCCATGGGAAAGTTATATAACACAAACAGGAAATAAAATTAAAGTTACCTTAGAGTAATCAGGTACGACTGACTCACGTTCTATTTACAGTCTCGAACCACGCCTTAATAACCAAGTAATCGAAAAAGTACCATCAGATCAAAACGTTGATATTCTGAATAAACAAGTTCGTTCCGTTATCAGAAAAATACATTCCAAAATAAATATTACATTGCCATTCCGTACAGATGTGGTGGCAGAAATAAAAACTAATATAGAATCACCAATATGGACAAAACAGTATCCATATCCATTAAGTGCTTCAGAATTTATAAACAAGGAAATAAGTAAACTGCTAAAAGATAATATAATTAGGCCAAGTAAAAGTCCATATTCAAGTCCAGTGTGGGTAGTACCAAAAAAAGGGTTCAACGAAGATGGAACACCTAAGAGCAGGTTAGTCATCGACTTTAAGAAACTCAATGAACACACAATAAGTGACAAATATCCAATCCCAGACACAAATGTTATTTTAAGCAATTTGGGAAAATCTAAATACTTTTCAACGATAGATTTAGAAAGTGGATTTCATCAGATATTAATGAAAGAATCTGATATTCAAAAGACTTCATTTTCCGTTAATAATGGTAAATACGAATATATACGCTTGCCTTTTGGTCTAAAGAACGCACCTTCTATATTCCAAAGAGCTATGGATGATATTCTTAAGCCATACATCGGAAAATTCTGTCATGTATACATTGACGACATTATAGTTTTTTCAAAAAATATCGAAGAACATACTCAACACCTGAATGAAATAATAAAAATATTGAAAGAAGCAAATATGAAAATATCATTAGAAAAATCTAAATTCTATCAAACAGAGGTGGAATATTTGGGATATGTTATCAGTGAGAATATAATTACTACCGATCCCAAGAAAATTACCACAATTAAAGAATATCCAGAACCAGAAACTCTTAGACAATTAAGAAGCTTCTTAGGAATGACAGGATATTATCGTAAATTTATACAAAACTATGCTCAGATAACTAAACCCTTAACAATTCATTTAAATGGTGAAAATGGGAAGATATCAAAAAAACAGAGTAAAAAATGTAATATAAACATTGGAAATGAGGGTAGAAAAGCATTTAATAAACTAAAAGAATATTTAGTCGAAAATGTAAAGTTGACACAACCAGATTTTAAGAAAAAATTTATTATTAACTACTGATGCCAGTAATGATGCAATCGGAGGGGTATTGTCACAAGACGACAAACCAATTATTTTCATTTCGAAAACGCTGAATAAAACAGAGAAAAGTTATGCAACAAACGAAAAAGAAATTTCGCAATAGTATATGCCTTAAAGAATTTAAGGAATTATTTGTACGGAGTTGCAGACCTAGAAATACATACTGATCAAGAAACCCAAATATTAAAATGAAGCGCTGGCATGCTATAATTGAAGAATATGCACCGAAAATTATATACAAACCAGGTAAAGATAACATTGTCGCGGATGCACTAAGCCGACAAAACCTTAATATAATAACAAATTCAAGTCAAACTATTCATTCCGCTGAAAGCAGTGATAACTAGGGCAACCAAAAATATGCTCGAGCATGTTTTTTTTGGAACGTCGAATTTGACAATTGACAAGATAGAAATACGTTTCATGAAAAAACAAACATTTTGGACCCTATTCGTTAGAGCATATTTTAGCATATTTTGTTATAAATGCATATTTTTGCATATTTTGCTTTAAAATGCATATTTTGGCATATTTCATCATTATTTGTAATTTTTGTTGCAAATGTTAGAGTAAATATTTTTTTTTTTTTTACTTTTTTTCGAAAAATTCGCGATGCTATTCAAGTATTTTATCCAAAAGTAACGCATGTCACTTGTGAGGCCCACAGGCTCCATAGAACTTGTGAAACACTTCGAGGTCAATTTCCAGAAGTTGATATTTTCATCGCAAACGTGAAAAAAGTGTTTAAAAGCTCCGTCAAGAATAAGGGTATTCAAGGATATTGCACCGGAAACACCACTTCCTTCGCAAACGATTACGACTAATTGGGTATCTTGGAGGGAAGCAGTTTACTGTGTAGAAATGTTTAAAAAAAAAGTGGAAAGCTTTTTCGAAACACTACATGAAATACGAGGTGTTAAAAAATTGTTTTAATGAAGTGGCATTAAACGTGACTTGATATTTCTATCATCCAATTATACATTTTTATAAAAATGCATTGCACAACTGGAAACAAGCGGCCTTTGGCTAACATAAAATTATTGATCGATGCCCAAGTTAGATTAATACCATCGACTCCAATAACGAAAAAATAAATAAAATTATCGATATTTCAGAAAAATAAGAGGGCTCAAATTGTATATTATGGCAGAATTTATTTGTAGAAAAAAAAACTGCATCTGAAATAATGGCATTAAGGTTTGCACGTAAAACTGGCGGATGATGTACCTACAAAAATGTTTTCAGAGAAAATTTTTTAAGTAAAACTGTTTTCCTTAAGTGCAAACAAAATTTAAACAAATATTTTTTTTTTTTAATTATTCTGGTTTATATTTTCATTTTTGATTTTTGGTATTTATTTAGCTTTTTATGTTTATTTTTTATTTTTTTTTTGTTCTTTTATTTGTCTTTTTTTTTGACAAGTCAATAAACTATAAAAAAACTCAAAATTTAAGATTTTACGCTATTTCAAAAATTTTTAGAGCATATTTTTAGAGCATATAATTGGCTTTTTAGAGCATATTTAAAGCGCTATAAATGGTTTTTATAGAGCATATTTTTGGTTGCCCTAGTGATAACATACAAATAGAGACGACATCCTTGCCTGTTAATTGTTTTAAGCACCAGATAATATTAAATAAAGGCAATATAAGTTCAGAAAATATTGAGACATGTTTTAATAAATTAAAGAGGTATACAATAACATATACAAACACTGATCAGGTCATCACTCTAATTAAAAAATATATAGTTCCAGGTACAGTATGTATCTATGCTTCAGATGAAGATCTATACGAAGTTAAAAGTAAACTTCTCGAAACATTCAGTAATAAATTCTTACGATCTAAAATATATGCACAGGATATACCGAACAAAGAAGACCAGTTGAACATAATCACTGATACACACAAAAGAGCACACAGAGGAACTCTTGAAAACTATAATCAAATAAAGACAATATACCACTGGCCAAACAAATATATACAAATACCTGTGTTGTTTGCAACGAAAACAAATACGATCGGAAACCAATAAAATTTCCTATAGGTACTAAACCCATACCAGAAAAAGAAGGTGAACAGCTACATATAGATATTTTTTATGCAAGCAAGGAAATATACCTTACAGTCGTAGATAGTTATTCAAAGTTCTTAGTCGTACATCCTCTTGAATCTAAAATTGGTATCGAACTCGAATTATTAAAATTTTTAAATATATTTCCTTATGCGAAAAACGTTATATGCGATAACGAATCCGTTTTCAAATCCGTGTTCTTTAAAAATACTTTAGAAAGAAAGAAAATTGAAATATATTTGGTAACAGTTAGTCATTCTACGACAAACGGACAAGTAGAACGTACTCATAGTACATTAATCGAAATAACACGCTGTATTAAAGCAGAATACAACATAATAGATGATAAGCAGGCAGTGCTAGAAGCAGCACATAAATATAACGAAACGGTTCACTCTGTAACAGGCCTAAAACCCCAGGAAGTGTTATTCAACAAGGTAAATCAAGATTTTGAAAGAAAAACAATTAAAAATGTTAAATACACATAATGAAAATCGTGAAAGTAGAGAGTTTAAGAAAAACGAAATAGTTTATGTGAAAAACCACGGCACTGAAAGAAATAAATTAAAAAAGAGGTTTAATCGTACCAAAGTATTAGATGATAAAAAAGATCAAATATTAACTAACAAAGGTAAAATACATAAAGATAATATTAAATCATAAATAGATTATTCTAGGAAAACATTACTTATATTAATGAAATCAAAGCGGACTTAGAAAAAGAATCAAACGTAGAAAACTTGAAGTATGATTTTACCACCTTAAATTTAGACGAAAACGCAGAAATAATGTCAGAAATATCCTTAATGAGGACACTAATAGATGAAGTTAGAATTACCAGGTTCAAAAGAGCAATCAATACTATAGGAACAATACTTAGTTGGATATCAGGAGTACCTGACCATGATGGTCATTTACTAGTAGAAAACAAATTAAATGAATTAATTTATAATAATAATAAACAAGCAACTACCAATTCACAGATCTTTCAAGCTATCCAAGAAATTACTAAAGTTTTAAATACTGAAAAAAATACATTAAAAACAAAAAGATTACAAGAAAGAAACAAATTAATAATACTAGAGTTACAAAACCTTATTCAAACTATTGCTTTAAGCAAAGCTAAAGTTTTAAACCCAATCATATTAAATAAAAAAGATATTCAAAAAATAACAAGTAATGAACATGGAACTATTTCAATATCCGATCTTTTAGATGTTAGTGATTTCAAGATTGTTCAAACTAAAGATGTCATAATAATATTAATAAAATACCCAATCATTTATAAAAATTGTAAAATATTTGAAACAAGAGCAATCGAACAAAATAAAGAAAAAATAATAATTGATAAAAATATAGCAAAATGCAATAAATCATTCTACAATATTAAGGATTGTAAACAAGAAATAAATTTATATTTTTGCAAAATAAATTACGAAAAATCATGTTTTTCAGATTTATTAAATAAAATCCCTACCAAATGCAATAAAACAAATGAAATTCAAAAGGAATTTGAAATTATAAAAGATGGAGCAATTTTATTAAAAAATAACCACACTGTAAATAAAGATAAAATTAATGGTATTTATTTAATAACATTTAACGAAACTGTAAATATAGATAATAAAAACTATACAAACCCTACTCAAAAAATACTTAGCTATATAAAAACACATGCCATAAATGACTATGTTGTTGAGTCATACATAATAGACCCAAATACTGAACTAAAATTTAAGTTTGAGAATATTGACACATTAAGTTACTTAAATATAACAAAATCCGAGTCAATTATTGGAATAAATACTATAAGTATAATCATTGTAATTATTATTATATTAACCTTATTTTGTAAGAAAAAAGAAATCAAAATCAACAACGATATACCGATGCAACATATAATCGTACCAACGGCTCCACAACAAGAGATGACATTAGAAAAAGGACTTGCCTTGCTTCAGAAACAAATTGATGAATCGGGACGATTCATTTTGAGCGATGGGGGGAGTTATAAACACTCAACTGTACCTCAAGCAGGAAATAAGAGGAAATAATAATAATAATAAAATAATAAAGATAATAATAACAAAACAAGATAACAATAAAAATAGAACATAACAGATATTTTATGACCAACCAAATAACAAAATAAGATAAAGATACAAAAAGTAATTAACCAACACAAACATAAAAGATACAAAAAGTAATTAACCAACACAAACATAAAGGAAACAAAACGATATAAATAGATGCAACACGGAAGGAGTTTCCAGTAGTTACAGAGTAGTACGTAAGAACTATGCATGTAAAACTATTTAAATATTCCATCTTGTTGAATAGAAAATAAAGTTAATATTTAAAAATATATTTTTTTGAATTAACCTTTTTTTATTTTTCCGACGGATAAATATAATTCACGCACTCTGAGAATTGCTTATGAGAATAAGCCACTTAGGCCCTGGCTCTTAGAGGGCTGTCACGCCACTTTTTTTTTAAGTTAACAACGTACATACACAACAAATGTCGAAAAACAAGCAGCAAATCTAGCTTTGAATAAACGCCGTGTGAAGCCAAAATATCATAACTAGCACAAGTCCTAGCAGTAAAGCTAGCAAAAGAACAAGCAGGATTCCTACAAAGCATTTCTTGCAAGAAAGCTAGCATCGTGTGAGGCGGGCTTTACTGTTCAAAAAACGATGGCGTAAATTTTGAAACATTTAAACCCTACTCTAAGGCTGTGCATACAGTAGTGCGAGCTAGCGATGCGATGCGAGAAGCGTTTGTATGCGAGAAAAATATTTACATTGATTCTTATGAGTGTGCGAAGAGTGAAGTAATATCCTTAGCGAGTTTCTCGCGTAACAACTCGCTTCAAATATCTTCCGACCAGTTTTTCAAGCGAGTGAAGCGAGAATGTTTGTTTTGAATTTGATTGTGACGTTTGAAAATGTTGAGAACTGTAACGTATCGATTATTGCAGCAATCGTTTTTATTATTAATTATTTAGAGAAAATTTACTGTCATAAATTTTCTCATTCTGATTTTGTACGTTGTGAATAGTGAATACAACAGCTTATGTATAAATTCAAATAAATTACTTATATCCTATTCATCGTTAAACCAACCAAGACTCTAATTGGTTATGGGCGAAACAATGGAGTCGATTTGTGGAATTCCGCAGTTATACGGAACCGGATTCGATGACTGGCAGTTCAGAGTTCAAATTCATCTGGATTCGCTTAATGTGGCTGATATTTTAACAAGAATCGTTGAAACGGATGATGAAGGATATGAAGAATTTTCGAGAAAAGATAAGAAAGCGAAAGAAAGAATCGTAGCTTATGTACGATTACTTAAGTTACATTCGTGAAAAGAATACGGCTAAGGAAATGTGGGAGAGTCTTCAATCATCTTTTGCTCGAAAATCTGTCGTCAACCAACTTTTGGTTCGAAAGCAGCTTATGAAGCTCCGTATGAAAGAGGGTGATGCAGTAGCAAATCACATAATGGTGTAGGTATGAAAACTTAATCAGACAACTGAAGATGTCTGGGGCATCGCTAGATGAAAGTGATTTATTGGCTCAGTTTTTCTTGACACTTCCCGAAAAATTTGATCCGATAGTTACCGCCTTGCAAAATTTAAGGGGTGGAGAACTATCGTTTGTCATGGTCATTCTTTTGGAAGAAGCGAAGTTAGAAGATATGGGGAAGACATTCAAGAAATATCGGTATTTGCTGGGAAGAAATATCCAAAGAAAACCTTCAAGTTTCAAGGTTAATGCTTCAAGTGTAACAAGTTTGGACATTTGGCAAAAGATTGTAGGAAAACAGATGTGACACCGAATCAAAGATATAACAAAACTTCAAAGGGTGTCTGTTTGATGTCAGATCGGAACGAATCAGGGGGAATGAGAGCTTGGCACAAGAATTAAGTTTAAGTTAGATTCCGGAGTTCTGAAGAAAATGAACTGGATAAACCGATTAAAATCAATGTTGCCAAAAATAATAAATTTTTAATAACAAAGAGCTCAGGAATCATAAACGGAAAGAGTACAGAGAATATAGAAGTCAAAATAAAAGATGTGCTTTACTTACCAGGACTAAGACACTAAGAGACAACTTACTGTCTGTTAGAAAACTTACAAGTGTTGGAGTTTATGTCCAGTAAAATAAAGCAAGACTTGTCAAAAATGGTTTGCTGATAGCAGAGGCATACCTACAAGGAAACTTGTACGAAGTTGAATTTGAAGTTCAAAGACATTCAGCAAATGTATGCAAAACTGATGATATCAAGCTGTGGCATAAGTGCTTGGGTCATGTTGGACATGGTGCGAAAGCAATTTCCAAAGAGAACATGGTTAAGGGACTGAAGATGACTTCAGTGGATGACATTGGCTTCTGTGATATTTGCACAGAAGGTAAGCAAAGTCGTGATCCATTCAAGACCATGAGAGCAAGAGCAACAAGAGTATTGGAAAGAATTCACTCTGATGTGTGCGGCCCTATTGAGGAAGCTGCTTGCAATGGTTCGAGATATTTCGTGTCGTTCATTGATGACTTCACACATTTTGCCTGAAGTTTTCGGAGCAATGAAAGAATACGAAGCTATGACAAGATCGATGTTTGGAAAATCAATTTCGAAGTTCACTGTAGATCAAGGACGAGAATACTGCTCAAAGGAACAAAACTTATGGTACAAGAAACTTGGGATTCAAGTTCAACCGACAATTGCGTACTCACCACAACAAAATGGAATCGCAGAAAGGTTTAATAGAACACTGATCGAAAAAGTAAGAACGATGTTGCTAGAGTCCAAAATGCCAAAAAGAATGTGGAGTGAAGCAGCGCTTACTGGGACCTACTTGATAAATAGAACACCTACTGAGTCCTTAGACTGTCCTAAGACGCCAGCTGAGATGTGGTATGGCACCAAACCCGATTATGAAAAACGTTTTTGGCTGCAAGGCTTTTACATGGATTCCTAATCAGAAAAGAAAGAAACTTGATTCCAAAAGTAGAAAGTCAATAATGATTGGATATGTACCGAATGGATACAAACTTCTGGATATGGAAACTCAACAAATGTTTACCGCTAGAGACGTTAAGTTTGATGAAACCAACTTTCCATACAATCAAGACCAAAGTAAGAAGAAAGAAGTAATGGTCATTATAAGCCACCACGAGCAAGAAGGGGATGAGTCATCTGAAATACTCGATGGTTCTAATAATGTACAGCATGTTATTGAAGATGAAACGGTTGAAGACTTAGGTGATGAAGATCTTAATGTCAACGAAGTTGCAGATGCGCTCCCTTCGCATAATAACAACACTAATCCTCCAGGCGAGATTATTGTGAGGCGCAGCGAAAGGGAGCGCCGACCTCCAAGTAAGTTTGCTTATTATTATTCAAATTAGGTATAGAGCAAATTCTGCCGATGAATTCTTAACAGGTGTTCCAAATCCGATGCTAGAAAATGGTTTGGAGCAATTGAAGAGGAACTTCATTCAACCAAGACTCTAATAGAAAAAAAGAAAACATTTATTGCTCTGTTGTATGCTTACAAATTTGTATTTGTGATTATTGTGATTATGAAAGAATTAATAAATATAGAAAATGATAAATTCTTTCTTTCCTTATTCGAAGAGAAGATGATAATGATATCCTTTTTACCTTTCAACATCCTGAAATATAAATTTTCGTTTAAAAATTAATTTTCTGTTGATGACATGAATTTACTAGCCGCAAAAATCGTTTTTACAGTGCGAACTATCTCGCATCTAATAACGCCTGTTGCTTTGCTTCTTGCTCAGCCTAAATCCACTTTAAAAAAGGAGTCGGCTTTAAAAATAAATTTGAGATTCAGGGTTGACTTTTTCTTATTTTTGAAAGGCAAAAAGTTTACTTTTTTGGTAAAGTGGTCGTCTAACTTTTAACTTTTGGAGTTTGAAAATTAGTATCACTATCCATATAAATCGTGTCCTCTTGCAGCTGGTACGCGATCAAAGGTTGGACCAACTCATCTGCCGAGTCCGTTCTTGGTATGGATATCATGTTCCCCGTTGCTTTTATTTCTTTTTTTCCTAAAAAACTTCCGGAAACTTTCATCCTCACCATTGGGCTGGCATTTTTTCATTGCTTCTTTGGTACCCAGAAGCAGCCATAGCAACTAATATTGCTCCCAAGTAGCCTTCTTTCCAGCGATTTTTGCAAATCATTTCCCTTATATTCAATTATTTGAATCTGTATTTCCACTAACTGCCGGAAGTATTCTTTTGCTGCTCGATCACAATTTTGTTCACGCTGTCGTTTCGACTAAAAACGGTTATATTAGACTTTATTAACGAACAAATTTAATAATTGATAATTATAATTAATAAACACACCTTTTCAGCTTTCATTTTTGTTTATTTATTAAAAACCACTGCCTACAATATAGGAAATTAACGATTCAAAGAATCGTTAGCTTACCGTTTTCTTCTCACTTGTTTGACTTCTGACAAATTTTATTTTACTTTTAATTTCCTGTTGATCTGCCACATGTAGGCGAGTTCACACAACTTTATGTTTGAAGTCCAATCTAATAAGAGCCGTTTTCTTCACAATTGCTCAACTTTGAGGAAACTCTCAAGTTAGCCAACTCTAGAGTTGAGAAAAACTTGAGAGTTGAGGGAAAAGTTGAAAATCGGTTTTCTTCACTACTTTAAATCTCAACTCGAGAGTTGAAATTCAAAAGTTGGATTCTCTCATTTTTCCAAAATTTCCCTGGGATGTTTTTGACAATAACGTCTATTTCAACTATAGATTTGAATTTATGTCAAATAAATTTGTACATTCCGGTAGTAAGTGTCATTAATGTAATTTATTTGTACGAGTACGTGGAAGATGCAATATTTTTTTGAATTTATTCAACTTCTCAAAAACAACTGGATGCCCATGCCGGATACAGAGATGCAGACCTCTGTTCGAGTTTCATTTAACTTCAACAAAAAGCTAAGAACTGGTGTACATTAATTTTATGTTGGTGTTATAAATGAAATTTCGCTACGGCATATCAGAGAAAAACAGTATCCGTGGCTTAGTGGTTAAATTGTAGGTCCCCCCAATTTGTTATGTGCAGTAGACTTTCTAGTCGTTATTGCTGAAAATACTAGTTTTCCTGAAAAATTCTAGGCCGCAAATAATTTTTATTCATAATGACAAATAATTTTAGACGGGGGATTTGCATCAACATTTTTTGAAAATTTGAATTTGAGAAAAAACTCTCAAGTTTGCCTCTCAACTTCTACTTTTTTCGGAAGTTGAGTAACTTGAGAGTTGAGAATCGAAAGTTGAAATGTTCAACTTCGGAATCGGCTAAATTCAAAAATGATTATCACATTTGTATAGTCACAAGTGATCAAATGAGATTTTCCATCTGCGTAAAATTATCACAAAAATAATTATTATTTTTGGTATCACTTGGCCAAACTGACGTTTGTAATTGTTGACAGTTTTTTTTTTATTTCAACTTGCCAGTCTCAGTTTGTAAAATTAATACAAACGTGAAGAATTATTTAAAACGAAATTCTGCACATATTATGTTGAGCAGACCTAATTTAATTGATTCTTAAAAGGTAATTCATTCGCCAACTTAAACATTTTTAGAAAAATATCAAAATTTTAAGATGAAGGCCGAAAAAATGTACGTTTTCAAGTGGAATGGCCGCAAAGAAAGAAAGAAGAAATCCATCTATAACAAAATCATCCCGCTTCCAAAAGCTATAGGTACTACCCCTTGAACATGGATTTCGTTGATCTGTAGCAATTACCTTCAATGTACATAACTCCATGCTGGAGTAACAACCAAGGAGCTGGATAATATGTAAAACGCCCAGGAGCATTCGCCATCTATCTAGAACCCAGGCATTCGGATGTTTTTGAGTTCCTCGACTTGAAGAAGAACACCAGAAAGGGGAAAACTCGCGCACGTGATCTCTTCTATGCTCTGTGGATTTTTGATATGTCTGTGAAACGTCGAGGCCGACTGAGATTGGTCGCTCGTGTGTCCTCCAAGAAGGAGAGTTGGGCCAATCAAACAATCAAAGCTCAAGCTCTCTGGTTTGCCATTATCAAATCTCAGGTCGAGACCGGAACAGCCTACATGCTCTACAAGGACGCCTGCATTCGCAAATCAAATCAACAAAATAACGGAACAATCAAATGCAGTTATCTGTGCACAGAAATTGTCGAGTATTCAGCTCCAAATGAAATAGCTGTCTGCAATTTGGCGTCGATCGCTTTGAATTCAAGCGAATCTTGCAATACGAAATGTGGAATAAGACTCCAACCGACCTCTGCGATTGGGCCGCTCTGCAGGAGAACCTACCGAAACTAGCAATTAAATGCAAATATAAACATTGTGGTGGGAATATACTTATGCTTTTTATTAAATAAAGAGAATATTATTTTATAAAGTTGATAGGTCTTGTTTTTTTTCCTTTCGGTACCAAAATTAATAACAATTTGGTTTTTGGCGGGTTCCTTAAGAACAATATGGATTCCAGTGATGTATTTTCGCTTTCGACATTGCAATAAGCAAAACGTTTTTAATCAACAATATTTTGGTCGTATACGGTCGGATGGTTAACCAACATGTAATATGGCTAGCGTTGCAGTAGAAACTGTTGATAAAAATGATTAAATCCCTTTGCATCAAATGTTAAGTAGTTCCTACTGCGAGGGTAGTCATATAACGTGTTGGTTAACCATCCGACACCAAAAATATTGTTTATCATATCAAAACGCATTGCTTATTGCAATAAAAACTTTTCAAAAAAACACAAAAAATAAACATTCATATGAGCAAATAAAAAATATTCATTTTTTTCTTGTTTTCAAGAAAACATTGAAACAAATTTTGTATGAAAGTGACTACTAAAATCCGATCACAGAAAAAAATCACAAAAATATGACTGTCACATGTGATAATCACCTTACATAGACATAATTTGTGATACATATGTGATTATCATTTATCACAAATCACCTTAGCCGAGTCCACCCCAGAAGTTGAGAAAAAAAATCCTCAAGTTGACTTCAACTTCGAGTGAAGAAAACGGCTCTAAGAAGACTTGTTTAATGTGTTTAAACATATTGAAGTGCTTAAAGTAGAGCTGTCGCTATTGATTAAACGAGGGCTGACTGAAAATTTGCGCCAATGTTTTCAGAATAATATAATTGCAAAATTAAACTTTAAACTTTTTTAAATTTAACACAACGAGACACATGTATTCATTGTTTAGTTTGAAAACTTAAGACAAAACTGCTTACATTAAAACACTTATTTCTGCAGGTGTCTAATTTTTCTTTCCGCACGCGATATGGCACTGGGAAAATGTTAAGTTGTTGATATTAATTGTTGCTCTTCGGTGGGTTTTCATAATAATATTTTGCTTTTTAAAATTGGTTTTATTTTTGTTTTGACATTCCAAATTCTAAATGCTTTTTAAATGGCCTGTAAAAAGTTTTAAATTTCATTGAGTTTCCAACAAGAATATACAAATGCCGTGAATAAACCATATCACCTTTTATACATGCAAACAATACATACCTACATTATGTAGATCATTTTTCATCGTCTTTGCACTCTGCGGAAACCAAAATAACAGCCAATGCCGATCAAACCGATCGAAAAAACAATGATAGTCTGATTCCAAGTTTCATATTCTGACAAATCTATTTCTTCTTCTTTCCGCATAGTAAAATTTCTCAAGAGTTCAAATAAAATGAAAATTGAAAATTTTTGACAAGGTTCATTGCCAGTTGTTATCCAACGGCAAATATAGCGCCAACTACAATAACAACCAATGCAAAAACAAGCAAACAAAATACCACAGATAATGACGATCAAAATAAGAGCCAAAATGCTTAATTTTGGCAAATCGATTTCTTGTGTTTTCATATAAAAATCTTCCATAGTAAAATCTCTCAGGATTCAGGAATTCAAATAAAATGAAAATTGAAAATTTTTGACAAGGTTCCTGAGATGTGAATATAAAAGTTGTCAGTCTTAAGTGCTTGGCTACACAGAGATTTTTCAAGCTACTGAAAAATCACGTGCGGTGGCTACACACTGTTGTGCTCAATCACGTTCTTCTTTTCCATTTCGTTGCATGGAACGAGAAATGTTTTTTTTTTTGACATTTTTGTTAAAATTATGACAACAATTATGACTGTAAATTTAAATCAAATCCAATTTTCATTTGGATGGAGCAGTAACAGCGGTCAGCGGATATTAAAAACTCCCAAAGGACAAATGGACAACTTTTTGAACCAGAATGTCATTTTTAGTTTTTTCTTAATTTCTCGAAAACAAGAAGACATTAAGGCATGCGGTTTTCTGGATCTCACTTAGAACTTGAAACCGCATTTAATTGTGAAAGAAGTTGGTACTTAACTACACAAAATTTCGAAAAAAAATTAGTTAGTAAAAAAAAGTTAAAAATTTCAATATTTTCACTTTGAAGATGAATTTTTCGAAAACCATTCCTAAATACAGTTTTATTTAAATGCAAAATGAAAAAAGCATTTTTTAGCTTTGCAAGAAGGTGTAACACGGAATTATGGACAGAGCCGTTGATTTTTAATATTTTTTTGAAAAATAGGCTTCTTTTGTTATAAGATCGCCCCTTCTGGCTAAACGGGGCACAATAGACCCCCCCCCCTTCCATAAGATTTTTTTTCTTGTCTTAATGCAACCTATACAATCCAATTACCAAAAACATCGTTCGTGGATCACCCTTTATAAACAATATAAAAATTGTTTAAACAATACAAGCAATTATTTCCCCCAAATGAAATGTTTCAGATTTTAAACAATATAAAAAACAAAAAATTTGGAAAAAAACAAATTTCCAAATCCGAGCTGTTTCTGAGGACTTTGTGAGTTTCATTGACTCCACTATAGAGATAATCCCCGAAAGCAACTTAGGTAGTAGTGTAGCAGAAGAAGAAGTCGAAGAAGAAGCTTAAGCAGCATACTTAAAACCACTAATTGAAGTTTTTCATATTTTATAGGACATAAGACATAACTTAGGTCAATTAAATATTATTGTTTAAATATAAATAATTGCGTTTTTTTACATTTGTGTTGATATTTATGGTGTCGGTTTGCATGGCTGGATTTAGGGGAGGGCAAACGGGGCTACTGCCCTGGGCCTCCACAAAAGAGGGGCCCCCACAATGAGACTATTACAATAAAATATAGCTTTTGCTCAAAAATTGTTATACTACAAACACAATATCGCCCTTGTGTTTCAAATAGCGTATATGCACATTACAGTATTGTTACAGAAATAACCCATATCTTACTTTTTACTACCTTTCAATTTTTCACTCGTTCATACATCACTTGTTTAAGACTATAGTTTGCTAGTTTAATTTTTCTCTATATTCTTAAAATCAGAAATTAAAATTTGTCGTTCTCTGGTAAATCACTAGTATAAAGACAAATTAGTAATTGGAAAATCTGATTTTTCTGAAACAAGTATATTCTGCGAATTTAAGCAGAGTATGAATCAATCTTGGTAACCCATTCAATTACTTTTCGTCCACGATTTGCGAAAAACTTCTCACTTGTATGGGTGATAACGTTCTTACTGAAATAGAATCCATGAAAGGAAAATCCAAATATTATTCTGTATCAGTAGACTCTACTCCCTATGAATCTCACATTGAACAACTAACTATAAGAAAGATTTCTTAAGTTTTCATCAAACTGCGGTCATAGTGGCCACAGCAAAAGCTCTCCTCAAATTTTTAGGTGACCATAAAAAAAACATAATGAATTGCAGCGCCTAATCGTACGACAACATGAGCGGGCAAATACAAAGGGATGCAGGCTCTTGTTTAGGAGATATACCGTAGCTGCCTACACTTGTCCATCAGCTTTTCAATTTTCGATTTCTTCATACAGAACGATACGGAATTCTGATCGGAAAATTGTCGAAGAAAAAAAGCGGACAATTTTACGTCTTGTCGAGCTGAAGATACGAAAGTCATAGTCGACCGATATTCGGAAACTGTTGAAGCTCTAACCGGCATATCTTCCGACTGCTTTATTCGCGACTCAGCGCTACAAACAAGGTTTTTCAATATCCGAAAATGATTCTTGAACTGGCCATTGAAAACGAAAAGAAATGATGTCGATAAATACGAGGAAGCTGCCAAGAAAATATCTCAGACTGACGAATACGTACATGTACAATCACGTTACAGGACCAGAGGGAGAAACGTGTGGTTGAATCCGCTCGAATACCGCAAAACTCAAGACTCAAATCTGTTACCGAAAAAGAAATAAGAAGTATCCGTCTTTATTCCTGCAGTGATCGACCAGCTATTCGTTTCTCTTACAGAAAGATTGTGTGCTTATAAAGCTGAACGTTCGAGGTTTGTATTTCTCAATCATATTGAGAAGATGGGTATGCTGAAAATTTGCAAGCTGCAGCAGAGCCATTGGTGAAAGTTTATGAGGATGATTAAGAAGCTAGTCTTAGTTGGTTCAATTTGTGTCTTTGATCGATTCATACAAGAAGGGCTATGAAACAAACCAGTATCCAGAACTATTTTATTACCGAATCCTCGAATATCAAAATATCAGAGCTACATTCTCAAATCATGAATTTGCATTGAGAATGTGTTTGGTTTTAATGTTATCAAATTGCACTGGAGAACGCTCATTTCCAAAAATGAAAATTATAAAAAAAAGACTTCAGACCAAAATCTGACAAAACCGTCTAATCCTTATTTCCTGAGTATAGAAGGTGATCTACTTCGGGAACTGGATTTCAGCGAAATAATCAACGATTTCGAAGGAAATAGCAGAAGTAAGCACTAAAATTTAGTCATTCTTTTTTCTAATTATATTTCTACCATATTCGTTATATAATTATATAATATATCCTTGGTTTCATAAAAAATAAGCAGGTATTTATTGAAAAACTAGCTGACACCGCGAACTTCGTCTCGCCGCCCTTCAGAGCAACTTCAATAACAATTTTGCCTTGGAAAACCAATGAGTTGTCCGAGTTTTTCATCAAGAACTTTCTTATTTCTTTTTTCCCACTCTTTCCATTCGACAACCCATTTTGAAATTTTCACATTTGAAAACCAATGCACCTGCAGTATTATGCAATTTTCCCTTTGAAAACCAATGCGTTTGAAAACCCATTTTGAAACAAAAAAATCCAAGCAAAAAAAATCTAATTCCGGACCTCTGTTTGGTTTTTCCAGTTTTCCCACTCTTCCATGAGGTTTTTCCAATTTGTTTTTCACAGAAATCATCACTGAATACAACAGTATTAACCATGAAACAAACAAACAAACACACATTCGTTTTTAATTTTTATAAATAGATATAGACTAAACTGTAAAAAACTGTCCATTTTACATTTTTGGAAAATAATTTGGGGCCTCCACTCCCTTGCTGCCCCGGGCCTCTAGACCTCTTAATCCGGCCCTGTCGGTTTGCTTAATCCAGTCAGACAAGCAAAACCCAGAGAAACGATTTTGTTTCGTTGAACTGAGTGACCATCAGGTTTAGAACCCTTGGGAGTGCCGGAAATATTATCCGCCAATGGAGAGGTGACTAAGAAATACATAATTATTAGAAGCATTCATTTGGTTGTGGCTTGAGAAAACTACCTTTATTTAAATACCTGTAACGAAGCCGAAGCCAATATTGCAAATCTAAAAACAACCATTACTTTACACATATAAACCATCCGGAGAAAAGTTTGATTAACGGAAGGAACAATATACTCGAATAGAAGTTGTTTTATCTGAGTTACCAAATTTCTTGGTTGACGTGGGGCAGTGTCTTCATTTCAGAACTAAAAGCTACATCCCCACACCAACAAACAGCAAGCAGGAAGCAGCAAGCGCAATAAACAGAAGCAAAAGTTAAAGATTGTGCAAAAGCAGTTACACTCAAAAGCATTTTCCAAATATACAAACCTATGTATAAATATAACTCCTCGTTAGCAAAGTTTTTGTAGCCTTCTTTATTTTCCTTCACTTGTTCGATTTTTTCACCTGCCATGTGCAAATCAACGAAAAGAAATGTCAAGTATAACGTATAACGTTTTCAACTGACAGCACAATAGAATACACACGTTCTTATGAAACTCGTTCCATAAGTCTGCTATTACACGATGAAACTGGTTGCGTGCAACTTTTCGAACCCCATAAGTGCAAAAGAGAAACAAAATTCGAAAACATGAGACGGAAGAAAATCGACTCGTGTCGCACGGGTAAAATTTTCCGTGCAACAACTTGACGTCTCTCTTTGCTCTTTTCTTTGTTTTTGCTGTTCTCTTTGATTTTATTTCTTTAACGTCATGGAAATTTAAGTCAGTTGTCATGTCAGTTTTTTAGTTGTGCTTTTAAAAAATTGTAGGCAATACAACATGTCTTTATTTTTTCACCGCAACTCCAATAGAAGTCTATGGTCCTAATGTTGAAACAGTTGTTCAGGAAAGAGATGCACAACCACTCGACAAACCTCTCATTAAACCAGTCAAGACGTTGAAAATTCAACTCAAGGAACCAGAACTACCCGAAACAACCTACGAAATGGAGTAAGTTTGTGGCGTTCACCTAAAAAACACATTTTCATTACATTCTTTCATAGATTTATGGCTGATTTAGTGGATACTCCTCCGTTGATAAGAACCGTTGCTTCTAATCGGTCATTTGCACCATGGCAAGATAACGTTTGTCGATTCCCTGTTTCGAGAGACTCAATTCGGTACCACTGAAGAAAGGACGCTGCGGTACACTGAAACTCTTTTTACTGAACAGGAACGAGGAGTGAGCATCAAAGCCACTCCAATAACTCGTTCTTCCAGATGTTAAATACAAGAAATTCTTAATCAACATTTTTGACAATCCAGGTAAGCTCGGATTAAAGTCGAATCAATTTCTCGATGCATCATGAACCTTTTGGCACTTTTACAGGACATGTCTACTTTCAGACGAAGCAACAACTGCAATGCGAATGTGTGACGGAGTTGTCGTCTTTGTCGATGTCAAATCGCCCCTGGACAATGCGAATAGGAAAGTTGATTATTTCTATACGGGACCGAAGGAAGACGACATCTACACAGACATGATCAATTGCAACCTGTGGGTTTAAGAAGCACGTTACAAGTCGATCAGTGTATCGTGTCATCATGTCATCATGTCGCATTCTATGTGAACGTTTGGACCTGATTTGACCGGACCGAATATCCTCGTTATGATACCCTGCCGTCGGAAGTTGACAAAAATTTGCTAACCTCATTGAAGGACTCTATAGTTCTATTAATCTAAAGAGGAGTAAACATTGTCCTTTGTTCCTAAGGAAAGTTGAGTGATTTGAATAAAGTAGTTTCGTGTTTTATATTCAAAATGTGAATGAGTTTTAATTTTTGGAACTAGCCCAACACAAAAGTTTCAATAAACTTTTGAAATTTTAAAATTTTAATTAAAAAGTAATTATGCACTACTTGGGACTATCACTTGTTTTAGAAAACTTTTGATATTTTAAAATTAACGCCCCTAAGTATGCAATTGATGTACACACAATGATATGACACTTGCATACATTGCTGTAATCATTTATCCGCTGTTAGATTAGAGCAGAAAGCCACTGCTTGTAGTACAATTTCTAGAATCCTCGTCCCTTATTCTATAGGTACGAACATTTATAGGACCCCTTGCTTTATTCTATAATTGTTGAAAATGTAATAGGAATTCTGCGACTTCTTTCCGAAAAAAGGAGTCAGAGATTTCTCATTACTCATTTTCATTAGTCACTACATTTCCACTCATGCATCATGCATGGATTATGCGATTGAAATTTCTTGAATAAATGAAAACATGCGTGCATACAGTACTCTATACACATATAATATAATTGTATTTACTAAAAAGAACATAGTAGATAATTATGAAAAATTATTTTATGTTGAATGAAAGAGCTGTGGAACGACGATCGGGATGGTGATAAATGGGTATTTGGTTGTTGATGTCGTCGGATTGTAACGAATCTTTTAATCTGACGAATGTTTGATCAAATGTATTGTATGCCGACTGTGAATGGGAATGAATTATTATTAGGTGCAATAACATGAGAGAATAAAATAATACCTGAAACAGCTGGATAAATTGGAACTGGCTTTGTATTTAGCTGCGTTGAATACCCAGTTGATCGGAGAAGAACGCAGACATCATCTATATTACTATCGCTGTGGTTATATTTAACTCCTCGATGAAGTTCTGTAAATTGGAGGCGTACTCTCGAACGCTTGATAGAATCGCGTTAGTAGTTCAACGCACATAAATATCTTGGAGTTCTTCATTGAGAACATCCAGAGATTTTTCCAAAAAAACACAAAAAGCTCAATATACTTGCACTCTTGATTAACTGGATCGTTTTCAATTTTCTTATCCCGTGTGTCTGCAATTTGAAGGCAGCTGAAATCCAAAATCATGTCTCCGTAATCCTGTTGGTCAGCTTTTGTTTTTTTCCCAAAAAAATAACTATTGAAGTCAATTAGATTTGTTTGAGGTGTTTGCTTACCTATTTTTTTTTTAATCACAAAATTGCTTCCCTTTAATAATAATTTGACATATTATGACAGCGAAATGAGAATAATAGAGAATTGTCAAAAAAGTTTCATGCATCTAGTTTCAACGTGTAATAACAATCGAGAAACAGGATAAGATAACAAAGCAGAATTCGAAGATGTTGCATGAAACTAGTTTCATCGTGTAATAGCACACTAAGCAACGCATGTGACGGATACGACGGATAGAGTTGGTTAACTTTCTACTTTTTGCGTCCGTTGATCCGTTGACAACTAAATTTGACGAGCAGTCAATTCAATGTGTTCCCACAGCAACAAAGAAAAGCAATGGATGATGAAAATTTTGTGCAAAAAAATAATTCTGACATGATTTTCATATTTTAATTTAAAATTTTTTGTTCGGATTTGCAGTTTTGTGAATTATTTTCACACCAAGTAAATGAGACTGTCAAATTATACAACGTATTCTATGGGACGGCTCAATCCGGCAAATACGTTGGCAGCAACGTACGCATTGACGCTGACGGATTGACGGATTCTATGGGTCGGCCCTTAAGTTTTTTGTTTGTTTTTTTTTCGATAAAAAACAATATTTGACGAAAATATTTGAAATAATTTTCATACAAAATTG
The DNA here is from genome assembly GCA_943590905.1 of Sphaerophoria taeniata. Classification (NCBI taxonomy): domain Eukaryota; kingdom Metazoa; phylum Arthropoda; class Insecta; order Diptera; family Syrphidae; genus Sphaerophoria; species Sphaerophoria taeniata. The sequence continues at coordinate 272,610,222 of OX016540.1, forward strand.
AGTATTCGTACATTACACAAAGACGATGTTCACATTGGATTCTTTCCTCCGACTTATCTTGACGTCTATATGTTTTTTCTCTTTCGCACTTGCTGGTAAGAAAAAGACAACAAAGTGAGGCAGGATTTTCAATCCAAACCTTTGTATATGGAATTTATAGTAGTCGCAGCCTCGTGAATCGACGACAGCGACGTCCGGAACGCGATACAGAACTAAAATCTTGTATATAGAAAAACTGACAGCGCCAAGACGGGACGACTCTCCAACCAAAAATTCTCTAGGCTGAAAATACTATATAAATTCCATATACAAAGTCCAAACTAAAAATTTGTGGATTTTTTTGACATTTGGCACATGACACCTCTGTCAAATTAATTAATGGGATTTTACATTGAGCCAAGAAATTGATTCTTCACGGATGTGTGGCAATTTTTTTTCCCTTAAATGAATTACATTGGGAAAAGTATTGAATTTTTTATTGGACGAATTGATTTCTCTGAAATCTCTTTTTGGAGACAGATTTACACATATTCTCACACGAATTTTCACACATACTGACATACAACGAGTTTGACATTTCGGACAGTTTGTTTTTTGTTAATATTCAAAACGTTTGGTGTTTGTTGCAAGATTTGCTGAAAAAATTATTTTGGCGAACGTAATTTTACGAATTGTGTTTAAATTAAAGGTAGTACACATTTTAAATTGAAGAATAATTAATCATAAATTTGTTTAGATTGCCTTCACACACACATTAAAAAAAGAGATTGCTACTTTTGACTTTACAAATTACATTGAACCCAATAAGTATCGAATTTTAGTAGCGATTCGTGGTGGTTGAATGTAAAATCCCATAACTTTCAAAATCAAAATAAAAACATTTGTGCAAAAATTGATTTGAACAAAAATTTCTCTACAAAAATTAGTAGGGGTATTCATGCAATTAGATAAATTTGTCGATTTCGTATTTGCGTAAATTTACGCTCCACTTTGCATGAACGCACCCATAAAGCAAGCTGTGTAAACTACATAAATCTTGAAACGAAACATTGTATTTCTATGTAGCTAGTACCCGCGACCTGGCAATCGATAGTAGTGCCCAAAGATTAAATAAGTAACAAGATGGGAAACTGACTTACGTTTCACTCCCTAGATCCCTCAATTTTCATTTTCTTTCATTTTATTTTCTTTCCTTGTACATGAAAAATATACAAACAAAAACAATATGGCAGGACCATATTTACTGTGTAAAAACACGCATACTTTCACAAAATTTATGGTCCAAACTGTGATAGTATTGGTAAAAAAACGCATACTTTCAAAGACGCTGTTCACATTGGACTATTTCCGCCGACTTATTTTGAAGTAAGTCCAATCTGTCGTGTTCAAACACAAAAGTAGTGTGAACACTCCAGACTCACTTTGACGTCTTATAGTTGTCATAAATTGACAATAGGGCAGTTCCACCTAACATCATCTCACTGATATGGCTTTTCTTAGAACTAAGAAGAATTGCTACTGAAATTCAAATTTTTTTTTGGCGTGAAAGAAATGTGCAAAAACGAATCGATCCCTTTTTTGAATGTGTTTGTCTGGTCAGCTGTTAATTCGTTTTGTACAGAAAACTCAGAAATGTCAAACACGTAGTCCATTATGTGTAAAATCCGTGTACAATTCGTCTCCAAAAAGAGATTCAAGAGAAATCCATCCTTCAAGAAAAAAAATAAATTTCTTTGTGAAAGAAATGCGTTTAAGGGAAAAAAATTACCACTTTTACGTCACGGATCAATTCTTGGGTTGTAAGAAAAGCCACATGAGATCTCAATGTCATTTTGACCGAGGCAAAATCATTTGGTGGAACATAATTCTCAATTCTCATTGAGATAAAATGGTTACCTTACAAATTTTTGTTGTACATATGTCAGTCACGTCAAAATAGCTGAGTGAGAAATCGAATCAAAAATATTTTCATCTCAGAGATCTCAAAAACAAATCTCATTTTTCATTTTTGTTCCACTTAAAAAATCTCTGAGATCTCAATGAGATGTCGTTAGGTGGAACTGGCCTAATTAATTTGACGGCATATGCCAAATGTCAAAAAAAATCCATAAATTTTTAGTTTGGTTTGAAAATCCTGCCTCACTTTGTTGTCTTTTTCTCACTAGCAAGTGCGAAAGAGAAAAAACATATAGACGTCAAGATAAGTCGGAGGAAAGAATCCAATGTGAACATCGTCAAAGAAAGTATGGTCCAAAATGTGATAGTATTGGTAAAAACGCTTGTAGGCATCTGTCATTTTGACAGCTCTGTTTCCCATCTCCTTACCATATATAATCTCTGGTAGTGCCATCTTGAGTTCTGGCGCAGTTCTAATTTGTTTTACATACGTTTTGTATTGGGAATTTTTTTTTTTTGTTGGTTTTGATCTGGCACACAAAATCGAAAAACCCAATCTTGATTGTACTAGGTGGTTTCATATACAATGAAACGAAACTTCAAAATGTCAGTAAAATAACATAAAATGAAATGAAAACTTGATTTCAAATTTGAATTTTGTTCTAACACAGCAAACTAACATAAAATAAAATGACAACTAGATTTAAAATTTGAAATTTGAAATTTGTGTAAGTTTACGATCCCGTTTACGCGACAAAATCGTCGGGCAAATTTATCAGCCCTGTGTAAAAAAATATCCATACAAATTTTGACGTTTGAAATACGAGGTTGTAAACTTACGCCTTATACGAAGTTTGCAAGGGATATACGACGTTGCATGAATACCCCTAGTGTGATAGCAAACAAAAATTACATATTATTGTTTGTATATTCGTCTGGTTCGTTATCGTCAGCTGAGTGGTTAATTGCATTTTGGTCAAATACAAAGAAATACGCTGCAAATGGAATGAAATCAGCGCCATAAACAATGGCTAGAAAAGTTCCGGATATCGGTTTGTGCAAAATCAACATTTAACTTTTAGATTCGATCAAATATAAAAACTATACAAATGTTTTTTTTTTTAAATATATGTACGTACCCATGGACTTGATGCTTTTGATGGACAATTAAAACAATTTTCTTTAAGACTTTCCAAAGAAAGCTTTTTGCAATGGTTTACTAAATGCTTCAGCTCAACATTCCTCTGAATCTGGCGAAGATCCCTCACACAACAAATGCCTCAAACTGCTACGAAGACGACACAGTTCCCCTTCGCCATGCCATGCCAAGCCATGGGCCAAGACGATGGACACTACCAACAATACATCCCACTTGCCCTACATCAAGTCGATGAGTTTTTCTCCATCATTCATCAAGAGATGTTCAACTCCTAGTTGCATGCTGTATTGCTGATGTCCTCCGGGTATACGCTCCTGATTTTTCTTCTCATTGCAGTTCCTCAATCAAGCTCTTATTATGGACAAAATGGATAAGAACTATCAAAAATTTCCAAAAATCTATGATCTCATCTAGAACTGAATATCATCAATCCACAGATATTGTTTTCAATTCTGCCTCAGCTAGAATGCAAACCCAAGTCATCAAATGAAGGCGAGCGCATGAGTAAGTTCACTTCACCAAAATCTAATGAAATAATTTTAAATGTTTGTTTCTGCTCGAATAGAGGCAGTTTCACTGCTAGCCCGAATGTTTTCGGAAAAGAACTCAACTCTCTCCAAGGAACAGCCCGCACTGCTGTGGATGTTCTGCGGTCGTTTCTGTGACACTGCCGTTTTGATACGAGTCAAATGCGTTCAGAGTTCAATGCACTTCCTGCTCATCCACACCTGCGATTCTACGTTGATTTACAGGAAATTCTTTCGTCTCTTAAAACCCAATCGCAGAATGCCGATGAAGTTAAATTGCGATCTCTGGTTTCATTCGGCTTGGCAGTACAGTCGGCTGATTCGTCAGTAAACCTACCCGATTTCCCTCTGCATCTTAATCTGCACTTAGCCGCTAGGATGTTGGTAAGTTTTGGCTTTTCTGAAGACAATTTTGAAGCTCAAATAATATTCGCTTCCTTACAGAACAGCAATCCTGCGTTGAGCGTTCAAGAGTGTATTAGTGCACTGTATCCCTATCGAAAGACACTAAAAAAAGAACTTATCGATCGAGTGATAAAAATTCCACTCGACAAGGCCAAGAGGACGAACAAAATAACAGTTTCAAAGAGTTCAAACGATTCTGCCGAATTGAGCATCGATGGAGTCACTCTTCCAGTTCCTGGACGCACGAAACCACATCCTCTACGAGGATATGACTTCAAGGGACTTAATTCAACAAAGAATCACAACCGTCGAAGGCGATACTGTTTGGCGAGACTCCCCCTTGGTAACGGCTACAAAAACCGGCTCAGTTGCAATCCTGAACGGAATTCAATGGCTTCATAAGAGCACCGCTTCGGTTGTGCAAAGGTTTGACTCTATTTCATTCAATATTTCGTTTCTTTAAAATTCCTTTCATTTCCAGATTGATCCATGATCGCGAACTCGAACTTTGTGATGGGACAATGATGCTTCGAAGTGATCGATATGAGTCGCTCCTCTCTCAAGGCCTAACCGAAGGTCCGAAGCTGATCTGACTTCCCAAAATATCATCAAAATCCACGTGTAACGATGACCTTCCGCTTGATTGCTCTAGCTGAACCTCCAAATGTCAACGCAACTGGCAAAAACTGGGTAACTCACGAGATACTCAGCCTATTCCTCTTCCAAGAAGTCCGGCCTCTGCAGTAGAGTGGGGAATTCGAGATCATCAGCAAACTTTATGGCAACATTGATGACAACATTCACAAGGTCATAAAACTGTCGCATATTCTTCGCGAAGCCTCCGATCTGGCTTTGAAAGATCTATATATATAACCCTATCGACCAGGCAGCTATATTGAAGATCGCTCGCCGCAAGTCCGTCTATCCTACCGACGATTTGAATCCGGTGTACGACATTATCCAGAATACATTCCTTGCAAAATTCATGCCTGCGCTGCCGCGGTCGGCTCTCGAGAACGCTATTCGAGAAGCAGGAATTCAAAAGCCAAAACGAAGTTTATGGGGCGGCGGCAAGCGCTCAATCGATGTGAATGGCGATGTTTTGCGAATTGGAAAGACCGTAATGAAACTTGTTCCAACTGAGGATGAGAGCAAGATCCCCAGCACTTTGTTCTATGACATGACGGTGCCGAAGAAGACCCTCAAGACTTTAGTCAATGCTTTTGGCGAGCTGAGAAACATGTCCGATGAAGGATTGCTCAACTATCCCTATTCCACCCGTGAAGTGGTCAATATTTTGAAGCATTTGGAACGTTTCCCAAATGAATCAATGTCTGAGTTGGTTGGAAACGACCTCGACTTCGGGCACAAAGTACATCAGTTATCGGACGAGGAGAAAGACGCAGTTCCCGAGGAAGTAAAACGAGCTGCCAGGGAGATGAATCGCAAGGCATTCGAACAAAAACTGAAGGAGATCAAAATGTCAGAGCACGACTATAACATGTATGCCCAATTCAGTGCTCCCATTCGGAAGCAAGTGCAGCAATTGAAGGCTATAATGGACGCCCTGCAAACAAAGAGCAAGGAACGTTAGTGGCAGAAATACCAGACGAATGGGGAATTGGACGACACTCGTCTAATCGAAGGAATCACAGGAGAGAAAAATATCTACAGACGGCGAGCAGAGGCTAATCTGAAAGCTGTAAGAACATGGAAGAGTATTTGGAGCAAGCACAAATAGATTTGTAGATGTATTTCATGTTATACATATAATAAAGAAAATTGTATTTGCTATACCTAAGTAAACTAAATTTTTAGTTATTTTTCTTGGAGATGCTAAGCAGATTTGAACTTCTATTACGTTCATTCAAATATCCACTTAGTTTTATCGCAAATCGAAATATTTTCATTTGTCTAAGTAACCTATGGACATTTTTCCAAATATCCACTTAGTTTTTTCCCCGAATCGAAATATTTTCATTTGTCTAAGTGACCTATGGAAATTTGTTATTTGGTTTTCATTCATTTTATGCGTTTTAAATTTCGGAGATAAAATAACAAAATTAAACATGAGCTTCTGGAATAAATCACAAACAACACATCTCATAATGCTTTATGAGCAACATCCAGTGCTGTATAATAGCCATTGCGAAGATGCCCTGGACAGGATAAAAAAATTGGATGCTTTGAAAGCAATTACGGAAGAGTTTAAAGTCTGTCGGCCGGAAATAACTTTAGACGAAGTTAAAAGCAAGTTAAAAACTTTGAGAAGCCAATTCATTCGTGAAAAGAATGCAATAGCTCGATCAAAGAAAAGTGGGGCTGGAGCTAATGCAGTTTACATCCCTAAGCTGTGGTGCTACGACGAGATGAAGTTTTTAGATGCTTTCATAAAGTCGACTCCATCGATATCGAATATAACACAAGTAAGTCTAACTAACAGTTTTAATACTTTATTTGGTTATTTATTTTTTTCTTACAGATAAGTTCTCCAGTTGAAGGAAATTTGGAAGCGGCATCGGAAGAAGAAATTCAGCAGCCTAATCCCGTAAGTTGATTTTAAAAACTGAAAATCAAATCAAAATAACACATTTAAAATTGTTAATTTTATTAAGGACTGCAACAGAGGAAAGAAAAGAAAAACCGGCTATGAAATGCAGATTTCAAGGTCGCTGCAAGTTGCAGAGGAAATGGCCAACAACATCCGCCAAAAAAAGCAAGTAAAGCTTACAAAAGCCTACGAGCAAGAGCTCGAGGACCTTCCAGAGGATCTTTTTATGGAGTCAAAATGGAAGATCATGGATGTTATTCGCGAAGTCCAGGAAAAAAATTTCATGCGAAAACAGCATGATAGTGTGCACAAGCAATACCAACTCATACACGAACATTAACACCAAATCCAACATCAACACTACACCTCAATTCACTACACACTTCTCAACATGAACCTATACTACAAACACCAACATTTCCAATCACACCTATAAATTCACACCCACAAAATAACACACCCACTTTTGTCAGAATTAACTCCCAAACCACTACGGCATCACAACAACATAAACCAATATCACAACCACCAAAAACTTCCAAAGTTAACACCATGTAGGTATATTACCAGAATCCAACCACCAAAATAAAATGCAACATTATAAAAATCTTTAATTTTGAAAGTACTTATTTTATTTATCATCAAGAAAAACTCTCAAACATAAAACAGTTTGCCCTCGTTGTTGAAGTATTCAGCAAAAAGGTTTCGAATCCTTCCTGCTTCGTTTGGATGGGATCTAGGATTGCTGATTCTGTTTCCGTCACTTTGGGTTTCAACTTCATGAGGTTCTGTATTGAAGTGTAGTTCAGATGTGTAATTCACACTTTTCATAAGGAGGAAATTATGTAGAACACAGCAGGCTTGAGTTATTTGTACAACCTTGTGGGGTCGAAAATGTATGTTTGACTGGAGAACCCTGAAGGGATTCGACAAAATTCCAAAGGCATGCTCTATAGTCTGCCTTGCATGACTAAGTCGAAAATCGAAGTTTTTTTGCGATGGTTCAGTGGTACTGTAGGGGTACGGTTTCATAAGATGCCTTCCTAAAGCAAAAGCATCGTCACCAATGATAACATGAGGCAAAAGTCTATTGTTGCCAATGATTTTGTCGCTTGGTAAAAACGTATCCGCTTGCATTATAATATCTGCAAGCGGACTACGGTTTAGCACACCTCCGTCACTGACACGGCCGTTGCAGCCAATGTCAACAAAACTAATTTTGTAGTCCGCGTCACACATGGCCAACAAAACCACACTGTTAAAGCCCTTGTAGTTATAATACAAGGCTCCATCACTTTTAGAAGCTCGAAATGCGACATGTTTTCCATCTAAGGCCCCTATGCACAGTGGGAAATGCCAACGCGATTCGAACTTTGCAGCGATTTCTTCCCATTGCAAACCTTGAGGAAACTATACGTAAACAAATTTAAATATGAAAAAGCAAAGGTACATAATATCGTTAACTTACTGGTAAGTACTTTTTTTGAAGCTTCCTATAAAGTATTTCGCAAACATTTGGAATGCATTCCGAGATAAATGCCAAGGAAAGTCTTGTTTGGAATTTCATGCTTCTATAGGATTCTCCGGTGGCTCAAAATCTCAAAGTACAATACAGAGATTCCTCTGGTGTGATTACCAATCTCATTTGAGTGTCCTGGCGCTGAATACTAGCTTTAATCGAATTCAAGAGCTCTACGAAACAATCCTCATCCATCCGCAAATATCTCCTGAAATAATCTCTATCCTCCAATCTAAGTTCGTTGTGGAGAAGATCAGTTGACCCCTTGTTGGGTCTTCTTAATTTCCATTGTTTTACCCACTCACGGCTTTTGGGTTTTCTTCTTTTATTTTCCAGCACACATAATGCAGCTGTGTTTACAGCTGATAAATACGCCAAAACTTCTTCCTCGATATCACTCATATTAAGTTTTACCAAAAAAATAAACAAAATTCAAAAAATCTCAACTCTTGCTTATGACTCACAATAAAATATGAAAAAATAAATACCAATTCAATTTTCAATTTTGCACTGTATTTTGTCTTTTAACATCAAGTACTGAGGCGACAATTTTGTAAACATTGTCAATTTATGACAACTATAAGATGTTAAAGTGAGTCTGGGGTGTTCACACTACTTTTGTGTTTGAACACGACGGATTGGCCTTACTTCAAAATAAGTCGGCGGAAATACTCCAATGTGAACATCGTCATATGGAGAACATCGATACACCCAGCGATGCTCTTGATGGCTTGTGAGTCACTTGAATTCAATCCTTCTTGCTGGTGTCCAGTGAACATTGGTTTCACTCTTGGGTTAGATAGCTCTTCCTACAGAGTCGGCCCGCTTTTTTTTAAGTTACTAATAACTGGTTTCCTGGTTATTTTGTATTTTAGGCCGTGTGCGAATTGGATGAATTGTGGTTAAAAAATAAAAATGGATGAATTTTTAACCACTACTGTCATTTTTTAACCTGCTCAGCAGCTAGTCAAATTATGCGAAGTGTCAAAATTTAACCAAACGTAAAGTTTTAACCCATTTTTAACTGAATTCGCACACGGACTTAATTGATCTTAAAAAAGTATCGTAAACTTACGTTTTGATAGGCAAATAATTTTATTTTGAATTTACTAAAAATGTTTTAAGAATCACATTTGAATTTGAACATAATTTATTTGAATTGAAAGTCAAGTCAACGCCAACGCCAGAAACAAACATCAAAAAGAGGAACAATATAGGAATGAAACTGCATTGCTCACACAGAATATTCAGTTCCCTTCGTGAGCATCTTTCACCTTCACTCCTCATTCCTCTTGTCTACAAACTCACTCGTTAGGTGATTGAAAAATCCTTGTGTAGCCAGTATCCATGTTCTGTAACTTGGTCGAAAAGTTTCCCATTCGATTCAAGGTGGAACACAATATTCCAACGTTTCTCTATTTTGGAAAATAAACTGTGTCTATAACTTGATACGAAAACAGCCTGTGTGAAAATTACAATTTCCAGTTTTCCAGTCACAGTGCAGTTAAAGGGCGATTTTGTTCACTCAAATTTGAATTCAATTTTGTGACTTTCATTTTCAACTTTTGAAAAAATAGAGACAATCTTTGTTTTTCTCTCTCAGCTTCTTCTATTTTTGAAAATTGAATAAATGTAAAGTTGATTAACTCAAGAGTTCACAATTAAAAGTCGAAAACTAACCTTTGACTGAATAAAAAGAAATTCAAAAGGCCCAAAGTTGACTTCAACTTTGAGTGAACTAAACCGCCCTAAAAAAAATCAAAATTGATGATTATAAAATTATCCTCAAAACACACAGGCAACAAAAATTTATGCAAACAAGACAGGAAAGTAAAAAAAAATGCAATTATAATTCTTAAAAAGTTTATTTCCTCCTCAAAAAATAAATAAAGAATTTATAGCTCGAGTAAAAACAATAAACGAGCTTGAATTCAGCTTCAAAATATTATCTCACTTGCTTGAGAGTGGTCGAGTTATTTTGACTGATAAGTCGAATAATTATTTCGACTTCAGAGTTATAGACACAGTTTTACTCACATTTTTCCAGGATTTCCAATAATTTCATTTCATTATATTCCTGATCGAGTGAAAACAAGTTACAGAAACAGTTGAATGCGAAAAAGAGATTTTCGACCCATTCCGTCGTAGTTTTGTTCTGATTCGCACTGTTTATGCGAAAACTTATTCGATGTGAGAGTTACAGAACATGGACCCAGGTGTAGAATTAGCTAAGCAGATGAAAAAATCTGCTAAAAAATTTAATTGTACAATGCTAATGACAAAAAAAGTACAAAAATGCAGCAATCTATTCTATTTAACTGTCGATCAAATCAACTGTTTGTCATAACGAATAAAATATTATAAAAATTTGTGTTGTCCTTTTCCGGATATTAAAATGGAAACTTAGACTAAAAGGTGTCGTACCGCAAATTGGGATTCGTCCGATAAAGCAAGTAATATCAGCGACAAAAACCTTTGAATGAAATCAGTAAGACCTAACATTTCTTTTAGATACTCCTTCGACAGCTAAGCTAATCTATATACATAAAAGACTAATTCGTTAAATTCCTGTTATCTTTTCAGTTGACAACCGGTTGCAAAGCTTTTCAAAAACTTGAAGGAAATCACGTGTTTTCCCCTACAAATTTGTTGACAGCCCTGTTTTGCAACACAACATGTTTTTGTGAAAACAACTCAAAACCGAAAAAATGGAAGAATTCAGAGCTCTGTAAAAGAATCAATGTATGTACATTTTTCTCACTCTTACTTTAAGGTAAAACAGTCAAGCACTTGCAATACACGAATTTTCTGTTAACATGAATCTGTCAACAGTAAAAAAAAAAAGACATTTAAATTAAATGAATTGTTCGATACGAAAGCTGATGTAAGTAAACAATAATAAATAAAACATTTATTCAGTTTTTCAAATACATTTTAAATAATGGGTGTTTTCATAAACGTCGGAAATCTGCGTTAGTACAATCGTCTTTCTGCTTTGTTGCATAAATGAACGCACCAAACCTGCAGAACGCGTGCAGGCCTGCTTTAGTACAATTTTAAGTAAGTCACTGAATGTTCATAAACATCAGACAAAAATCCAAAAAAAAACTTAAAAAAGATAAATTTTATTGAAAACAGAAATTTATTAAGTAAATATGAATCATAAATTACATTTTTCGCACTTCAAATTATTTGCTTTTATTTCCCGCGTTCTCTTCTTCTGTCTCCTGTCTGCAGTCAGTGTAAAACGGCTGCACAATCTGCCCGACGCTGATGATATTTACGACGTTTATGAACATGCCTACTGCAATTCATCTGCGTTTGTACGACGCAGTTTCTGAGTTTATGAACAGATCTAAGTTAGGCCTAAGTTAGGCTGACGTTTATGAAAACACCCAATTTATCTTTATAGAAATGGAAAAGAAGAAATCACAAAAGAATAAAAGGATGTGGAATAGGGCCGATGAGGAGTTCCTCTTGGAGTTGTGGGAAGAAAAAGAGCCACAATTTGAGGAAGCCGAAAAAACGGTCACATCTACCAAGAGATGGCCGCAGCTTTCGTGGGAAGGCTCGTGGAATATTCGGCCGAGGGGGTGAAAACAAAGCTTCACAATCTGAGGAGTCGATACAAGTAAGTTTTGATTAAAATTCTTTGATCTTTATGAAATTAAACCAACGCTCATTTCAACAGGATTGAAAGGAAACAGGTTGGGCCGTCTGGTGGTTCCCCTTCAGAATGGGATTTTTACTCCAAGGTACACAAAATACTTGGAGAGCATCGAATCCATAATATGGATTTTATTGTGGAAGATAGCCGCCCCCAGGTAAAAAATATCTTCAAAAATAACAAAAACAAAAGTACAATTTTTAATTTTATGTGTGTATGTATGCATATTTTAATTTTCATCTTCAGATAACAGGAACTCTACGTCTTCATATACATCTGATCCTGATGAAGTCGAGTTTGTTCTGCCTGATACCTCTCCTTCTTTTTCAACTGTATTGACTCCAAGACCAAGGCCTGCAAAAAGGACAAGAGAACATGAAAAAGAAAACCTGGACCTGGACGACAAAATCGAAAAACTTCTTTTGCAATCAAGTGCAGCTGAAGAAAGAAGTTTGAAAATTGAAGAGGAAAAATTAAATATCATGAAGGAATTTGTAGCTGAAGCCAAAGATTTCAACTCAAAAATATTAAGTCTGATAAATAAAATGATCAATTAAACATTTAAGTGCATTTGGTTATTTTTTGAAGGAAAATTCAAATGGAAAATTTGACTTATGGCAAATTAAAGTTTAAAACAAGTTTAAGTTTACCCAAATATTGGCTGATAGCATTTCTTATGATTGAAGGCGTTGTCCTTGCATTGTCTATTTGGGTTAAGTGTTGAGGCTGCTCTCTTTGCACATTATTAATAGACGCATTCTGTAGCCATTGAATATTTATGCCATCGTTATTGGCGTTCAGATAATTATGTAAAAGACAGCCTGCCTTTATTATTTATGTGCTATTGTCAATGCGATTATCGAGACCTTTCCCGATTCTTCGAAATCTGGCTTTCAGATGTCCAAAACAGTTTTCAACAACTCTTCTGAATTTTGAAAGGGCATAATTGAAGTTTTTTTCTTCTTCAGAAGCTGTGATGCCGAATGGATAGGGTTTCATTAATGATTCAGAAAACCTAAAAGCTGAATCTCCTATTAGGTTGACTGGAACATTGATACCACACAAATTTCTCGACATCTCCTTCAGAATAGGTTGCTGATGTTGTTGTTTTACATACGAATTTACGTATAGCTATCTGGGAATCGTTGCAACAACCTGGGCTTCCTACGTTGATACAGAAACCTGTACCTAAATGAAACTATAATGTATTTTTTACATAATGTGAAACGAAAATTTGTTGTGTTACCGAACCGATAATCAACCACAGCTAATAATACAGTTGAGTACCATCCCTTATAATTATAATAATCCACAGCATCTTGAATTGGTGGTCGAACCTCAATACGGCAACCATCTGTGATTACATTGAAAGACTGATCAAAAGTTTGTAGGGATATAAATTTAACATATGCATACCGATAGCTCCGAAGCATTGAGGAAATCCGAGTTTTTCAAACCCATTAACATTTTCTCTGATAATTTCCGCATTTAGTGGATAGCTACATATGTAGATATCTTGACTGTAAAACACGCCAGACTTCCTCACAAAATCTTTTAAGGATAACATAAACAGTGGATATGCCTACACCAAAAAGTGCGGAGACAGTCCTGTACTCAGCAGATGATCCCAGTGTATATAAAGCTATCGCAACTCTTTTTTTCACTGCAATACTCTTCCTAAACCTGGTATCATGTGTTGCCAAGCCGCTCAATTCGTTGCAGAGCGTATCAAATGTATTGCGAGACATTCGAAAATGTTGCTTAAAGCAATCATCAGTGCTTTCAAACATTTCTAGTTCCCAAAAAGTGCTTGTGCGTACCTATTTTTAAACGACACTGTTGATGTTTTTTTTTAGTTTACACAAATTAATTGAATCTTACTTTTGCCCACAAGCTTTTTTGTCGAGTGCGATTCTCAAAATTATGGATTAAAGCTTGTCTTTTCTTTCGCAACCTCATAATCTGGGAAACAAGTCGACGTTTTTGTGCAATTGTGGAGGATAGGGATCCGAAAAATATATTTAGCAACATTTTAAAACTTTCCTCTGTTTTAGTTTGGTCTATCAAACAGATTCTTAAAATATCGAGATTCATGTTTTTTTTTTTTTAAATAAACTAAAGAAGAATAAAATATTGATTAAAGAAATATTTGCTCAACGATTATGTGAGAGTTGACGTCAAAACGGATAATGTCAAACAAAAACGTGAAATTCTAGATGTGAACAGATTTCGAGTTTTTGAAAACTGACAGCTGAAAACTCCGTTTTGCGTCTGGTGTGAAAAGGCTATAAATCGTGATTAATAAAACTAAATCAACACAAATAAACAATTATTCCATTTAACATCGTTATTGGCTGATTCATCAGAATCAAAAGAAAGTGAAGAATTTTCTTGGGCAGATTTTAGTAACTCTCTCATTTGAGGCGAAATGTTTTACTCTCTCATCGTCTCTCTTTTTTACGAAATTTTTGTGTTAGGGAACAGGACTAAGCAGATTTTAGTAACTTTCGGCAGCTGCAGCTTGCAGTTACTTGAAAAAGTAAAGGAACGGACCTATTGTTTGTTTTCGCGTTTGGAGGAAATCGTTTTAAGTTTAAGCGAGCACGGCCATGGTGTATGGCGAGCACAGTTGCATGTTTGTGAATTGAAAAATCATTAAGTCCTAAGCTAGTAATTGACTTATGAATTAAAAACCATTTAATTCACAAGCTAAAAAGTTAATTATGAATTAAAAACAAGACAGGCGAGAAGAGGTTCGCGGGGTCGGCTATAGTTTAAATTTAAAAAAAATTAGTGCGACCCCGGTGGTCCACATAACTAACTTCCCAGTCCGCTCGATTTTTTGGTCGCCTCATTCGTGCGACTTAACGCCGTTAGACTATAATTTTCTGTGGAAGTTTGTGAAGTCTATGGTCTGTAGAAACAAACCAACGACTATTGATGATCTTCGTACGAACATTGATCGTGAAATTGCAGAAGTATCGGCCGACTTATGCTTGAAAACCACCGAAAATTGGGTTCAAATGGACTTCGGCAAGCGTGCTTGTGGTGGTCATACAAAAGAAATCGAGTAGAATTCATAATGGCATTGAATGTACTTTTGCATGAAAATAAAATTTTATTGATATCTTAAACTTGTTTTATTAAAAAAAAAAAACTTTTGTAGCGCTGTTAATGAAAAAAGCTTTATTTTTAAATTCTGTTAGGTTTTCTTAGTTATTTCATTCCTATTAAAAAAACTGCTTGACCGAACAACATATTTTTCGTATTGAAAATCAAGCCATAATTTGGAGCATTTAAACATTCATTCATTCGATCAGACCACATGCGCATCAAACCATCAAGATTGTCATTGAATAAAATATTAATTTTATTGTAAAAAGTTTATTCCAATTATTGGTTATTTTATTATAACCCCACAGTGAATGTTGAAGCTCTATACATTATGTTATTGAGAATCTACTTGTTTTGTAAATAACTTGTTTTATATCTAGCATCAATATTGTTTGTGTTTTATGTTTATGTTTCAATGAAAATATTTTATTTTATTCTAAACTCTTGTTCAAACTTCAAAAACATCGTTACTTAAAAGTTGTGATTATGTGAAAAAATTAATAGTTAAAAAGTGAATTAAAAAAAAAAAAACCGTGCTTAATATTTAAATAAACATAGGTTGGTAAGTTTGACATATTTTTATTTTGTTAAGGCAAAGAATTTTAAGTTTTTGGGTTTTATTAAGATTATGGGAACAAATAATGAAGATTCTGTGGGGAGTGAATTTTTTCGGGGCATAAATGAAGAAAATTCTGCAACCCCTACACTAGTAGCAGTAGCAGTTTATCGGAAACGTTAAGTTCTGAAGAAAGAAATCTTCTAAAAGATTGTTGCAAGACGAGCTATCTGGATGGACGTTTTTTTACGGTTGAAGTTTATCTCGAAGAGTAAAATAGTTGCAAACTGCAATAACTGTCCAAAGGTGTTATCTGCGAATGTCAACGTATCATCAAATTTATTGCGGCATTTGAAGGTTGGTTATAAAGCTTTCGTAGTACATTTGGAAAAGAAAGCGGTGCTTAACTAGGTTGCTTTTTACATGATGTTTTAAGTCTTATTTGGCTCTTAGGCCCGGTGCACACACGCGATTTTTTGTCGCGACGATATCGCTTTTGAGACATCGGAACTCACAATCAAATGGAGTGGTGCAAACACACTTGCGATATCGCAGCGACATTTCTGCGGTAAAATGTCGCAAAAGTTTCTGCGAAATCGCAGCGATGTCGCAGCAACAAAAAATCGCATATGCGTCTTGTAGTACATTGTTTTCTATTGGGCCGTGCACACATGCTTTTTTTACCGCAAGTTTTTATCAAATTGAAAGGGAAAATATGGATGATTTTGATACTGGTTTCTTTTTATTTGGTTTTTATTTTGATTTTTGGTGAAACTTTAACCGCCAACTCATCAAACTCATTCGAAATAAGTCAAAAAATTGTTCAGGATTTTGTCTCATATTTTGAAACGATGAATAAAATAGTCCTTTTGTAAGCCGGTGGTCATTAACGTTAAGCTAGCCCTAAACTACAAACATGTTTGCCGAACATGCTTGTGCGCGCTATAAATTCGTCGTGTAGGGGATGGTTTGCAAACTGTGCGCTGTTGGCAAAAATTTTCGATTTTCTTCTGTTCGTCCGTTTCGTTGTTTGCCATGTAGGGAGATGTTCGCGAACAAATCTCATTTTTCCTATGGGATAACAATAAGCGCAATGACTTACTTCTCCTTTTGACACATCTTCACACTTTCAAGAATCAACACGAAATGATGTTCGCCAATTATGTGTTTGCCGTGTAGGGAATAACGCAAACGAGCATGTTCGGCAAACGTGTTTGTCGTTTAAGGCTTCCTTTAGTTCCGTCGTTTCTTTTTATTAAGAAAACATAACTTTTATTCACGAGGTACGCGAAAATATTTTTTTCTTCCTGTAAACCTCCACTGTTGAAAGACAAACTCAATCTAAAGATTGAAACCTGCGGTAAAATGTCGCAAGGGTGCACTGAATTTTTATTTATTTTTTATTATAAGCACACACTCAAGGGGTTTTTTATGCCCTTATTATGCCGTAGACACAGTGAGAGCTTTAGGAAGGAGGAAAGGCGTTGGAGAGGAGGTGCCGGTGTACATTGGTCTTAAATTCCTGAACATTGCAATGATTTGGAAAGACAGAGTGTGGAAAGGAGTTCCACATTCGCGTAGTACGGCTAAAGAACGATTCTCTATACTTGAGGGTGCGAACGAAGTTGGGCTCAAGGGTGAACTGATGGGCATTCCTGGAGGCGCGGGTATTACGGGTGAATTGTTTAAGGGGAGGAATGCAACTGGCTATTTCACTAGAGCAAATACCTTTGAAGTAACGGTAAAATAGGGTGAGGCATGAGACATTACGGCGATGTTCGAGGGATGTAAATGACTCAACGATGGTATGATCAGCAATCATCTTGAATGCTCTTTTTTGGATACTGTCCAGAAGACTTAAGTATGACACTGGAGCACCAGCGCAGACATGTGTAGGTTTTGTAGGTTTTGTAGATAATTTCCAGATCAGAGGGGGAAAAAAATTTCTTGCACCGCCTTAAGAAACCTAAACATCTTGCGGCATTTTTGACGACATCGCATATGTGCTCTTTCCACAAGAGGTGGTCAGTGATGCACATACCAAGAATCTCGAGATGTTCGGTCTCATTGATGCAAGTGCCACTCATAGACAGTGGCAAGGGGGATATGTCTCGCTTTAACGATACAAGACAGCATTGTGTTTTCAAAGCATTAAACTCCACGCGATTTTGTGTTCCCCATTGTACAACTGTTTAGGTCAGAGTTTAATGAGCTTAACATATTTTGCCGTTGCAGTTCCACATCCGAAGAGAAGGGGTGTGAGTCTGGAAACGAATAAGAAAAGCTAAGGGTACTATCGTCAGCGAAA
The DNA here is from genome assembly GCA_943590905.1 of Sphaerophoria taeniata. Taxonomy (NCBI): domain Eukaryota; kingdom Metazoa; phylum Arthropoda; class Insecta; order Diptera; family Syrphidae; genus Sphaerophoria; species Sphaerophoria taeniata. The sequence continues at coordinate 272,627,924 of OX016540.1, forward strand.
CAGTTTATTGGATTAGAAGTTACAGACAAGAGATCATTTATAAAAATGAGAAAGTGGGTCGGACACAAAACGGAGCCCTGGGGCACACCAGCATTTATGTTGCGGGTTTCAGACTTGAATCCGTCCAATACAACTTGTATTGAACGGTTCGAAAGAAACTTTCTAATCCAACGAAGGAGGGATTTGTCGATACCGAAAGCACACATTTTCGATAAAAGAGCAAGATGCCAGACTTTATCAAATGTCTTTGAAATATCAAGCGCAATAATCTTTCTTGTTCCACTGTTCGGTGAGATAAACCATCAGATCACCAGTGGACCTGTTGCTGCGAAAGCCGTACCTACTGCCGGTCATTAAGAAGCTTTCGGTCTTCGAGATATTTCTTGAGCTGACAGTTTATCAGCGTTTCCATAACCTTAGAAAGAAGGGACGTAAGTGCTATCGGTCGATAATTGGAGGGAGAAGAAGATTCGCCTTTTTTTGGGATTGGCTGGACAAATGCTGTTTTCCAACTGCTCGGAACGACCCCAGAAGAATAGGATAGATGGAAAAGCTTACGCAAGGGTTTTGCCAGCGTGGAAGAACACCTCTTCAGAATAGTTGCGATATCGCTGCGACAAAAAATCGCGTGTGTGCACCGGGCCTTAATGTTTTTTTACTCTACAAATACATACGTGTTGTACCTAGTTACACCACTTGAATGATTTAACTTTAACTGTTTATATTTTGAAACCATATAATTTAACTTTGCGAATTTTACAGACAAAACAAAATGATAAATATGATGAGTACCAATTACATAAGGCACAGAAAATTTCGAGACTAGACGAATCGAGCCGCGTCATTCGACGAGTGACTTGTAAATTTTCACAAAATCTCCTCGGAAATAACGTTAAATAGATTTTGTTTTAAAAAATTAACTACCAATACGCTTGGTAGAAGATTCAGCTTTTAGAAAATTTTTTGATGGTAACCATAAATTTGTTATGCCTTTTTGTATAGAACATTTATAGATCTGAGATAGAATGGAAAACAACTTTAATTGCATTATGAAAAATGAAATATTTTAAAAATTTCATTAAAGTCAAGCATTCTTACAAAATTTACAATTTGAACTTTTATCCAATCTTTTAAGAAATCATTAGGCTGTTGCCAAGCTATGTATATTCAGATTCATACTTATAAAAGAAACAAAACATTGGGCACATTTCGCTTTTTTTAAGATTTTGAAATAAAACATGGAGACCAACCACTTCGGCACTTGAGTCGGTACACGGCCGCTAAGAAGTTGACCGAGAATTACGAAAATTTAATTAACAACATCAAAAGAGCCTTAGTAGAAGCTAAATATGTCTGCATGACAGTTGACGTGTGGACAAGTGCACGAAAAAGATTTTTGGGAATGACAGCACATTAGAGTAAGAAAAGAAAAGACACAATAAATGTCCCTGTACACTGTCTTACAGTCACCGTGCCCGACGAAAACCTTAAGTTCCTTAGGATTGTGACTATGAGATGGTGAATGTGAGGCACTCTACATGTTTGCATAATATTCAAAATGATAATTTCTAATCAGCTTAACGAAGAAGACTTAAGTAGAAAGTCAGCTGCCACAGCCTGCAAGCGCTTTTATGGAACACACATTACATGAACGTTGCAAGTAAAATTCATGAAATTCATCAATCTTTTGGACTGAATGAAAAAATAACGGCAACAATCACAGACAATGGTTCTAATTTTATAAAAGCTTTTCGAGAGTTTGGAGTTAACAGTTTTTAAACTTTTATGGAAGGTAATATTTTTTCTGAATAATACACAATTTTTGAAAATTTTGAATTTTGATTAATTTGCTAATTGGTTTCTTAAGCATTTCAACCTTTATATATTGTTCCTTAAAATATTACTATCGTAACTCGAATTTTTATATTCGTACAGTGACGACTGACGAGCAAAAGTGGTCAAATGTTCTCGCATTTTTGAAAAATTGATTGAAGCTTGGAGCTTTAAATAACAATCAATTTTCGCGCTATTTTCTTGCTAAAAAGTGGTGAATCATCGCGCGAGGTAGCAAAAATTTTAAAAATATCGAAAACCTCTGTGCTTAATATAAGAAAAAGCAAAAATATCGAAGTTCCACCAATGAAAAAAGGAAGGAAAAGGCTGCTAACTGACTTGGATGCAAGGATGATGGAAAGGGAACTGAGAAGTTGTGCATCAAAAACACCTAAGCAAGCAGCCAAAAACATAGAGAAGTCAGTAAGTGAATGGACTGCACGCCGAGCACTCAAAAGAATTGGCTTAACAGCTAAAGAGAAACCGAAGAAGCCTCTACTTTCAGCAAAGAATATTAAGACAAGGTTAGCATTTGCTAAATGCCACAAAGAATGGACCATAGACCAATGGAAACAAGTAATCTGGTCCGACGAGACGAAGATAAATAGAATTGGAACTGATGGCAGAGCTTTTTATTGGTCACGTCCGGTCCTGGAGAACCTCTTCAACAACATCAGGTTCAGAAGACGGTAAAACATGGCGGAGGTTCGGTGATGGCTTGGGGCTGTTTCTCGTTTTAAAATGTCGCTTCTGAAACCTCTGTCGATTTACAAATATTTGTATTTCATTTTTTTTAACTTTTTTTTCGATAATCAGTTAAACCTTAGTGCCTACACAGGGATTTTTCAATGCCCTAACGAGTGAGTTTGTTGGCAAGAGAAACAAAACGTGAAGGGGGGAAGTTGCTCACGAAGGGAACTGAATTTTCTGTGTGAGCAATACAGTTTCATTCCTAAATTGTTCCTCTTTTTGAAGTTTTTTTGTTTTGTTTTTTTTTTTTAGGCAGGCGTTGGCGTTGGCGTTGTCAAGCCTGTCATTTGAAATTAATTATTTTTCAAAAATTGTGTGCCGAAGAGTACACAGTTTGTTCTTTGTGGTAATAACTAATAATAGAAGTTGTTGAAATGGTCTTCACTATTATTTTAGAAAACTGAAAAATTATCGTAACAGCAAAGCATTGAGTGCTGTTCGGCTTTGGAGGGACTCGCAGATCGCAGTTCGCAGAGTAAGGAAGATTTGATTTCAACACAAACATTGTATTTTTCATTTCACTTGCTTTCTTGCAGGTTCGAGCTTGATGCATAATGGGACGCTGGCTTCATTAGGAACTGTTAAGACCATATTGCAACTGACTTTAATGCTAGATATAATTTTAGATACGGATACGAGTGTTGGATCGGGACGCTTCGACCCGGAGTTGGAAGATCCAGAATATTGTTATGCATCGTGCACAGCATTGTATGAGCTAACTTTGCTCGCTCGGCGCTATCTTCCGACAGAGAGAAAAGTAGCTCTTCATATAAGTAACGGAGTACCGGCAGCTGGAGACGGCTGTCTTCCACCGAAAATTGGAAAATTGTAAGTTTATTGTTGGCTTGTTGGAATAGAATACAATTGTATTCTATATCTGAATTGTTCACAGGAAGCCGCAAAGCTTTGATTTCTTTGCAAATTATCAAGGTGACCAGATAGTGATACATACTTTAATGGAATAAGATGATTAGCGAGAAAATAAACAGTTGATTTTATATGCCTAGTTCTTTTTTTGGCTCTTACTGATGAAAATCTATCGCTATGGTCTCATTTACGAGTTTTTCTCTTTAAGGTTTTCTAGAATCACCAACCATTCCTAATGAAGAGTAAGAAACCAAACAAAAATACTCTATTATCTCTATATTGAAGTGATTCGATTTTAATTTATTGTCATAATTTAAAAACATGTCATACAAAAAAGAGACATTTCACGTTCCCCGCAACGAAATGGAAAAGAAGAACGTGAGTAAGCACAACAGTGTGTAGCCACCGCACGTGATTTTTCAGTAGCTTGAAAAATCCCTGTGTAGCCAGGCACTTAAATAGTATACATAATCTTCAGATAAATCAATGTTAATTTAGTATTTCTCCTTATAATTCTAAAATCAGCTCTCATTTTCTTATAAGAAAGATTAAATTGAAAAAAAAATGTGTTTCCAGATGATATATCATGTCCATTGCAAACAAATGAGGATGAGGACAGCGACAATAGTGATGTTGAGGATGACAACATTGAAAATGAGGAAAGGGAGCCTGTTGACTTACATATATCTCTCTTATCATTTCCGATGTGCCAGTCACACACTAAATTTGATTGCGAGCACAGATGCACATAAGGCCATAATAGAAAATGCGGCTTTAAAGTCCGTAAACTTCGGTGTTATAAAAAAATGTGAGACATTACCGAAGTGCTTGTCCTCGTCGAAAATAAGAGAGCAATTGCAGACATTTTTCGGCTGTTGTTTGAAAAAACCCGTATTAACGCGCTGGAATAGCTTATACGATTGCTTGGAACAGTTATTCCAGCTAAAAAATAAATTGCTCGACTGTGAACTCATAACAATTTCCAGCAAAATTCCCGTTTTTTACGAAACAGATTTTGAGTACATAGTCGAATATCTAAAGTGGTCAAAGCCTCTAGCTAAGGCAATAGACATATTGCAAGGGGAGGAAAACTGTCACTATGGCTATGTTTTACCAACTCTGCTTGCTATAAAGAAGAAATGGGACCTGCTCATAGATAATAACCAGTTTCAATTCTTCGCTCCTATTGCAGAAAAAATAAGATCAGCATTACTATCACAATTATTTTACAATACTTGATAAGGGTGAATTTGCAGCAATAGCTGCAATAACTCACCCTCGATTTAAAATAACTTGGACTAACCTACTGGATACCGAAAAACAAATAAAAGTGAAGTCCTTAATAGAAAAAATTGGAAATAGACCTAGCTATGAGGCAGCTGAAACAAACGTAGAACCAGACGATTTTTTTGATTTTGGTAATGTCAGCAACAATAGCATTTTAGCCTCCCTTATGCCCCAGGAATCTGAGGAATTTGAGCTAAAGAAATTTCTTATGAAAAAATGTTCAAATTTAGAAGACCTGAACAATTTTCCTTTGGTTAAAAAATTATTTATAAAATATAATACAGCATTACCGTCTTCTGCCCCAGTGGAAAGATTTTTTTCCTATGTAACAATGCTGGATTTGCCTAGAAATAATAAAATAAACGAACATAACTTCGAGATGTGGGTTATTTGTAAAGCAAATTCAGTGCAAAAATACAAACAAATAATAATTACAATTTGTGTTTACTAAGTTTTTTTTAAATTTTCGTTTACCTAATAGTTTTTTCTTAGTAACTTTTATTATTTATGATTACATAATTGAATATGTAAAACAGTTATATTTGTATGACAATTGTTATAGAATTAACTTTTCATTAAATATTAAATCAATTAAATTTTTCATTGAAAATAGGTATTTTTTTTTTATTTAACTACAAACTTTGAAGTTCTGTGTGGTAAGTACTTGTTTGAAATTGGTCCACGCAAATGACTACAAGATTACTTCAAAAAACTTCATATCATTCCTTATAATGGTCACTGCGGTGGATACGTACTATTTTGTGTTCAATGTACCTTAATAAACTTTAAGCGTCATTGAAGTTTTTGTTTCGTAAACTAATTCTTGCACCGCTCTTCAGTTAAGCTTTTTTTTCAATTTTGCTAAAAATTGTAGAAAAAAGTCGCGAGCGATTCCTTGAGACTTGAATTAAGTTCATAACCAGACAAGACATGAACCTATAGTACATTCACGTTAATCTACTTTTTGGAAATGAGAAGAAATAACAATAGAAATTCAAATTTTGCTTTTAATTTTATTTTGGTTTGTAGATAGTTATTTAGTATGGTAAAATGAATTTTCTTGCAAGCCATTTATCTGAATTGAAAATAAGAAAAAAAAAAACAAACTTTTTTGAAAATCTTTGAAGCCACCGCATATCAGCCAATCAGCTCAAACGAGAGACTTGCGATAACGCTAAGGTTCTTGCCACAGAAACGAACTTTGCGGATCTAAAAATATAGTGCAGCAATGGGAAAGTCTACAATTGGACAAATTGTTATGGAAACGTGCCGAGCTATAAATGTCGTCTTAAGATCTTTGTTTGATTTTTCCAGTTTTCCACTCTTCCGTAAAATTTTTCCATTTTTTGAAGGCACTTTTAGTGACAACTGTATTTACCATGAAAATTTGATACCAGACATAAAACCAAACGAATATACATATATTGCTACGGATGCAATGAAAATGTACACTCGGGCGTTTAAGTGTTATTTTTTAGATTTTTTGTTTTATATGCTTTTTTTTACTTTTTGTTTGTGAACCTTACGTTTTTTTAATAAATTGTTTTCTTGTTAGTGCCTGGCTACACAGGGATTTTTCAAGCTACTGAAAAATCACGTGCGGTGGCTACACACTGTTGTGCTTACTCACGTTCTTCTTTTCCATTTCGTTGCGGGGAACGTGAAATGTCTCTTTTTTTATTGACATTTTTTTTTAAATTATGACAATCACAATAAATTTTGACGACGCAAAAAAAATTATTTATTTAAACCTTTTTTTGGACATAGGTAGGTAGCAGAGATTAAAATGAATCAAGCTTGCTCACGAATACTGAGTATTTATTTGAAAAAAAAACAAGTTTGAACAAACTGAGTCAACGCACAAGCAAGTAAACCTGAATATTTTTATTTATGAATCAAGTAACTCTGAGCAACCCCTATTTTCAAATGAATACAAATGAGTATTTTTGTTTTCAAGTCAAAATGAGTTTGAATAACTTTGAACTGAGTTTCTGTGAGCAAAATGTTCATGAACAAGCAAGCTATTCATGAGCAGGCAAGGGTTCTTGCCAAGCATTGTAGGTATCTGTTTGTGATTTGTCTATTTGATGGTGCGGTTTGATTTTAAAAGAGAAACAATATTAAAAGTTGGATGATTTTTTGTTTGTTTAGATAAAAAAGTGACAACGATTTAAACGGGATAAACTAGTTTTTTTATTTAATGATTCAAACTCAAATTAAGGAAATAAAATCACAGCAAATGAGAAAAAAATTAAAATGTTGGATATACAGTCACTCTCAGTCATATTCGTACAGTTGATATTTTTTGCATTGATCTGTTCCAAAAAGAGACACAAATAAAATAAACCAAAAAAAACAATGCATTTATTTAAAAAAAATATTTTTTTATTTTGTATAACAAACACATGGTTTTTTGAATGGTAATTAAAAGTTTAGCAACAATTTTTTTAAGAAACTCAAGATTTGAAACCCTCATTCGTATTCGTACACTAGAATCTTTTAATTCGAAAAAGGGCAGTGTACAGCATTGTCAATACCGAATTGCATGTCCCTTATTTTCAATGACCTCTTTCAATCTTTTCGGCATTGATTCCACTAATTTAAGTGTAAAATTTGGGTCGATTGCACTCCATTCTTCAAGAAGTCGCTCTTCAAGCTCTTTTTTCCCTTTTATTTGGTGTTTTCTTATTTTTTTGTCCAAATGATCCCACAAATTCTCAATTGGATTAATATCTGGTGATTGCGGTGGTGTTTGCAACACTTTTGGGCAGTTATATAGGCACCAGGTGCGAGCTTTCAAAGCGGTGTGCTTGGGGTCGTTGTCCTGGTAAAAGAGAAACTGGTTCTCCAGACCCAATCGGATGGCACTCTCCTTGAGATTTTTTTTTAGAATGGCGATGTATACATCCTGGTTCATTATGCCATTAATAATTTCCAGGTTACCAGATCCTGCCGCCGAAAAACAACCCCACACCATCACTGATCCACCACCGTGTTTTACTGTGGGAGTTAAGTTTTTCGGATTTAGCTCCGTATTTGGTTTTCTCCAAACTCTCTGGCGACCATCAGACCCGAATAAGTTGAACTTACTTTCATCGGTAAAAATAACTTTTTTCCAGAAGTCAACAGTCTCATTTTGGTACTTTTTGGCGAATTCCAAACGTTTTTTTTCTATTGACCTCTGAAATCCATGGCTTTTTGCGAGCTATCCTACCATTGAACCCACTTTTTCTTATTGCCCGCCTTATGGTTTCGGGGCTAACATTTTTGTCGAGGTCAGTTCTAACCATCTCAGCCAACTTCGGAGCACTTACCTTCGGGTCTTTATTTATTTGCCGCAAAATAAATCTTTCGTCGGCATTGTTCAACAACTTTCTTCCTTTATTTCTGGGCTTATTTATGATCCTGTTTTCTTCATTGTAACGTTTAACAATATACTGAATGGTCGAACGACTTCTTGCCACAATTGCACCTATTTCTGCATAAGATTTACCCTTCTTGTAATTGCTTATTACCAAATTTCGTAGCTCAACACTTGTTTCGTTCAGTTTTCTGCCCATTTTGCCTGATTGGTTTTAAAGAAGGTTTGAACAATTCACTATGGAGTTGGTTAATGCAAAGATGAAAGTTAACTTACAATGAGATATCAATAACAGAAAATAATTTGAAAGAAAAACGTTTTGTACGAATATGAATGAGACGTTATATTTTGACTTTTTTTTCTTATGTGACGGTAAATTAGTTTATTTCTTTCGGAATTTGAAGTTTTTTTCATGTAAGGACAAGAAACATAATTTTCTTGAGTTAAAAATGAATTTTGGAAATGTTTGGTTACATTTGCTACCCATTTCAACGATTTTTTTGAAATTCAAACACCTGTACGAATATGACTGAGAGTGACTGTATGTATTATAAAAATTAAATTTTGTTAATCTTAAGATTTGAATAAGACACGATCAAATCATTTACTGTTTCTGGATTTAGCCTGGTTCGTTTTTCGGTGATAATGTTTCCGGCTAGGGATAAGGCTCGTTCTGATGGGGCTGATGTTGCAGGATTTTTTCAAAGATTAACCTTTTTGTGATATACGAGTACCTATAACCGCGAAAAACAACACATTTTTTTTTCAAATTCGCATCCACAAACAACATAAATGCATTTTTACCTCCTTCTCCTTCATTGAAGATCTTTAAATTACCTAACACTTTTATGATACATACTGCCAATTAACAAACAACTTTCCCACGGACATTCAAATTTTCCAGTATTTAATAAAGTGCATCGTCGCTAATTTTATGGTGGGTAAGAAAAACTGTATATGAATGCATAATGCAGGTACACATTCACACAGGACACAGTATTTAAGAACTTACCCAATCAATGCTAATCTATCCCTGAATTTTAACTACCTGCTATTATGAAATACGAAAACGTATTTTCCAAGAGTTACTCATTCATTTACCATTTGGTTACCATTCATTAACCCTCTGATATATTATTTAAAATTTAAAATCTTTCCTTAAAATGCAACAAAAACACATTTTCCTAACTACCTAACATACCTGCATATTATGTCGGTTATACTTTTATAATTGTAATCCATTTAATTTTTGTATGGCCGGAACTATTAAAAAAAAAATAAACAAATTCTCCTTCAATAGTTCACGTCAATCTAAAACATTCAGTATATAATTACGTTATGTGCATATTTATGTTCATACTCATATTCATAGCATTATATTATATACCTAACCAACGCTCATTCATTGATAAATCCTTTATTTCATTATGCACATCGCAACAAAAAACAAAAAAAAACTTACAATAAACAAGTCCTCATTCATAATCAACCTAATTTTTTTTTCTAGAATCAAGTTAGAAAATATACATCCAAGTTCACAATTATTCAATCTGTTTGAACATTTGAGTATACTCAGACGGTTTGAATATACTCAGTCGTTTGAATATATTTGAGTATTCAAACTATTTGAATATGTTCAAATAAGTTCAAACAAATATTCAGCTCACAAGTCTTTTTATTTGTGAGTGAAAAAAAACAAAAATGACTTGTGAATATAATATACTCATTCTGCTTGCTCGAAAACATTTGAATGTGTCTGAGCAAAAATGCTTGTGAGCACTTTGCTTGTGAATAGGGGTGGAAAACGATCAAGTCTGAGCGATAATTGAGTAATTTTGTGATGTATTTGAATATATTTGAACGTATTCATTTTAATCTCTGGTAGGTAGGTTCTTTGCAGCCTCTGTCCAGGAACATAATTAGCGCTTTAATTACGCCGTTTTGATACCATAAACTTGTGTTACCTTAAATGAATAAACTATAAAAATACACACAGTAAAGTGCATAATAGAGATTTGGAGTGTTTAAATTGGTTTTTTTAAGATAGAGAATCAATCAATCTTAATATTTGAGAGTTTACTAAGCTCGCGTAGGAAGGGAGCACCCAAAGCCACTCTTCTGGCATTTAGAAGGGCAGGGCACTCACACAAAAAGTGCTGGAGTGTTTCCCTTTGCGCCGTCTCTACAGCTACAGCTTCGACAAAATACGTTGTGGGGAATACCAAGTTTCAAGGCATGTTGTCCGACTGGCCAGTGGCCTGTGCAAATGGCAACTATCCTACCAATGTCTGACCTAAGTTTATTCAGAAGTTCCTTGGTACGTTTCTGGTCGTAAATGAGCCATATCAGTCTCGAGATTGTGCCAATATCATATATCATATTAGGTCTTTGTCCCCATTTTTTACTATAGGTTTTATTACAAGAGTAGAATGCCATACTAGCTTTCTTTACTCCTTCTTCTATGTTACTTTTCCAATTTAAATTGGAGTCTAGGATAACTCCTAGGTATTTAGCTTTTGTGGATAAAGCAAGTTGTTGTTCATTTAATCTTGGTAGAGGCAAGGAGGGTATTTCATATCCTGGTAGTGAATAACATCAGCTCAGTCTTGTTTTCGTTAACTCCAAGTCCACATCTGGAACCTATACGAAAACCTCGCCTAGGAAACTCATACCATTGTGCAGTTTGTTGGAAGAAGACAAATGGTAGGTATATAAAATTCGAATCGAAATTCGAAATCGGCGAGAACTCAAGAATGTCCGGGCTTGTTCAAAATTCAACAATCGAGTACCTACCAGACAACCTCAAAGAACCATTTTATCGCGATTCGCGACAATGAAAATCAAGAGCGACTAAAACCTCAAATCACCGTTGAAATGGGCGATTCAACACTTTATTGCCTATCGAATTTTAATTTAAACAAATCCATCACGAATCAACGCTCACACATCTGTGATATTGATTGATGCGTCCACTAGAAGGGGTTTTGCTTGTGAACTTGGTATTGCTTGAATTCAATTCGAATGCGCCATCCCTTGTCGTATGCCAGAGTGTGTCGACCTTTTTGGAAGAGTGTATTGATACGAGGCATACCATCCAATCCCAACTGTCTTCCAAATCTTCCAGGGTCAAATGACGGTTGGATGTATCGGTTAAGATTGGGAATCAATTGATCCTCATCGTGCGACATACCTAAAATGATTTTCACCATATAAACCATATAAGCAGTTTTGATGTTAAACAAACATTATCAACTTACCTGATCGGATATGTGTAATTCCGACATCGGTTTGTTTAGACCATCTTAAGTCTGACTGCAGGGGGGAGACCCATGCTCAACATTCCGAGACCACCCAACTCTTTGGGCGTATAAAACACGACGGGTGGGAAACGCGAAGGCATTTTCGAGTTCAAACCGATTTTAATACGAGTCTGGATTTTGTTCTCACACTTTACCAGCAAGTCGAGACTCGAGAAGCTCTTCTCGACAACAGCTATTTATATTTAGAAATTCAAAACTTACGTTTTGATACAAACTTTTGAATTTCTCAAGTTCTTAAAAAAAAAAAATATGGATGTTTCAAATATTTTCATATGAAAGATTTGACAACGCCTGCCTGAAAAAAAAAACAAACAAACAAACAAACTTCAAAAAGAGGTACAATTTAGGAATGAAACTGTATTGCTCACACAGAAAATTCAGTTCCCTTCGTGAGCATCTTCCCCCTTCACGTTTCGTTTCTCTTGCCTACAAACTCACTCGTTAGGGCACTGAAAAATCCCTGTTTAGCCAGGCACTTAGTGTAAACAATCTCTACCCTAGAGTTTTTGTTTTTTGTTTTCAATCAATAATATGAAAATGTTTGTCAGTCAATATTTTCAATATTTGGGTATAAAGCCTCCAAAAAAACATCTGGTTAACTTATAGGTTCACAACTCGACAAACTTTCGCGCCATAATGTTGACGATGACAACCTAACCGAGTTAATTACTCAAAGAACCATCCGGCTGACTCCTTTGTAGTCGTTTCATAACAGAATATCATATGAGATATGAGGTAGTGGTAAGGAAGAATGGATATGAATCCAAGCTAAAGAGGAATATGCTGTTGGACGAAAAATATCCGATCAAAGTTCCATGAACATTGTACATAGCTAATTCGACGAAGAAATACCAGTTCTAAATGACATTTTCCAAATATTTGCTGTAGTTGACGTTTCAACGTATGGGCTCTAATGTTCCAATTCTTCAAATATATAGATCTTCCCATTCTTTTTCAAAACTTCCCTAAGGTCTATGCAAACTAGCGTTGCCAGATGTCCCGATTTTCCCGGGACGTCCCGGTTTTTTAAGTCCCGCCGGGACAAGCAAATTCCCGTGAAAACTCTATGTGAGCAACCAATAACTACAAGAAAATTTACTTTTTCATTGCGGCTCTACCTTTACGAATTTTCTTGATTGAATGTAATCGAACAAACCTTATTTCGTTAAACGTCACTTTCAACTATAGCTTTGTTCAGCGAGAAAAAAGACAGGACAGTTCAGCACAGCACAGCAAAGTACAGCACAGCTTCATGAGAAATGTCAGAACAGTTTGGAACAGTTTAGAACACAAAATGTGTTCTACCTAATAAGATGGAACAGAAAATCCTGTCCTAAACTGTTCCAAACTGTTCTAGACAGACTCAATGAACACCAAATCAGAACAGTTTGGAACAGCAAATGTGTCAATGAACACCAAAAAGCTGTACTTTTCTGTTCCAAACTGTTCCAAAGTGTGTAGAACAGTGTCGCTGAACATACCTTATGTCAAATTGTACAAATACAAATGTTGTTTGGAAGTGGAATAGAGCACCAGAATGAAACCGATGCACACAGGTAAATTTTCCCAAAAAGCTGGCCAAAATTATTTTTTGTTTTTTTTTTTGTTTTATTGTTGCATGGAAATTCATAAAAAGTTAATTTTCAAAGGAAACAACAATTTTCAACCAAATATACAACCAAATTTGCCAAAGACCATGCAAAAAGAATGAAAAAGGGTGCTTTTAAATTTGGTATTTTCTTTGTATTGCATTGCATGCTTATTGCTTTTTAGAAAATAATAAATAAATTAATTAGGACTATATAGTAAATAAGTTAAGAAATAAATACTCAAATAAATGAATAAATATATAAATAAATACGTAAATATATTAATAAATAAATAATTATCTACATTAGGGTGGTTCTTATTTGCTTTTTTTCGAAAATTAATGAAGGTATCTGCTCAATCGTCTCCAAATAAATAACAAAAAAATCCTAATTTTTTCAGATTTTTATCTATACCCCTAATGGCCATGTATCGAAGTGAAATTCTAATACTAGGGACTTTGCGGCTGATTTTTTGATTATTCCCGTATATCTCCATTTCGGCTTTACAAATTTTGTTAAATATTTGCACAGTTATACTTAACACTAGTATATTGCCCGCTGACACACGACTGTATTATATACATATATCTAACTATATTACATACATATATATATATCCAGTGTCGCACTACGGTATGTCAATGGTTGTGCAAAAAAATTGGCACTTTTGATTTTGCAAAAAATCAACTTAAATTAGTTCTCTCTTTGTTGTTGTTGTTTTTTTTTTTAATGTTGTTTTTCAGTTTTTCAGTTTTTTTTTTTTTTGTATTTTTTCTACAGGTGGAAATCTTCAAAAGACACTTTAGATTTAGATTTAGATATATTTTTTATTCATATTTAGGGTATAACATAATAATTAACAATTAACAAAGAATAAATAATAGTTATCATTCATTAACTTATAGTATATACATACATAGTTAGAGTTGAATGAAACTTACTTAACAAATAACAAAATAAGTAGAAACTGGTGTGTGGGGTGACAACAGTTAGAAATATTTAGGTACTTATTAATACAAAAGAGAATAAATATAACACAAGTGAGAATGAGATGAGATTTAATGAGCTTTAGATTAACAATATAATATATTACAATATAAATAAAATAAAATCAACAATTTAGTAACAATTTTCAATATTTTCTAAGTTAATTGTGAAAAGCCAGTTCTTAACTTTGTTTAGATAAGAGTTGAAATTTACCGTTGATCTAATTGACATTGGCAACTTATTAAAAGATTTAGGTGCTGTTACGGTATAAAAGTTCGAAATATGGTAATGATCGGTACCATAGTAGTGTGGGACTCTTACCGCACTAAAACCACCTGGTAATCAGGCCGATTCTTTAAAAAAGATCGACAACTGATTTTACATTCTTGATATGAAATCAAGAAATCTCCTAAATGCTTCGATCTTAGCATTTGTGTTTTTGTGTTTATGTTACCTAAAAAAAAAATTTGAACTCCCTCATGCCTTATTTACCCCCTAAATAAATTCGAACTATCAGATACGAAAATTGTATCAAATAATATAATTCTTTACAAATTTAAAACGCAACAAACAACTTCTTGCATCCTAGAATAAAAATAACTATATATTAATGAAAATCTGCAATTTTTTTTAAATGAATATTTTTTTCTTACAGTCGAGGTTCGTATAAACACCTTGCAATCTCAAATTTTATCAGTTAAGTGCTGTTCATATTCAGAAAGCTTTTACTCAATGAAAAAAACACAAACAAACTTAAAATTGTTCACTTAATATTTATTTATTTAATAATGATAAAAAAAAAACAAATTATAAGATCAGCGAAGGACTTTTATTTAACTTCATTTCCCTTAAAATTAGGATATTGCTTTTTCTATGCACATCACTTTCCTAAACACCATTTTGGATTACAATTACATATCCAAAAAAAATATAAAGTTTGAGCTTAAGTGTATTGCATCAAAACCTTATATTTTTATTAAAATATATGGCAGAGCAAGATCGGAGAAGAATGGCATCACAGAATTATATCCATTAAAGGATATAAGACTGGAGCCTTAAACATAGCATCAAATCTTATATTGCTAAAATATAAGATAGAGCATGTTTGAAGCAAGTGTGCATCACAGCATTATATCCATGAAGAATTTAAAGCTGGAGCTTTAAAGTGTATTGCATCAAAACCTTATATTTTTATTTTTAAAATATAAGGCAGAGCAAGACCGGAGAAGAATGGCATCACAGAATTATATCCATTAAAGGATATAAGACTGGAGCCTTAAACATAGCATTAAATCTTTCATTTGCTAAAATATAAGATAGAGCATGTTTGAAGCAGGTTTACATCACAGCATTATATTCGTGAAGAATACAAAGCTGGAGCTTAAAAGTGTATTGCATCAAAACCTTATATTTTTATTAAAATATATGGCAGAGCAAGATCGGAGAAGAATGGCATCACAGAATTATATCCATTAAAGGATACAAAACTGGAGCCCAAAAAATAGCATCAAAATCTTATATTTGCTAAAATATATCACAAAAATGGACCTAAAAAATGTCATGCATGCACGAACTCAACTTTTTGCCTTAAACCTATAAACCTAAGCCTGCATAAAAACAATAAAAATAACTTTTTTTCCTAAAACCTATAAACCTAAACAAAAAACAATAACAAAAACTTTTTGACCTTAACCTATAAACACAAACGTGCGTAAAAACAACAATAAAAACTTTTTTTCCTTAACCTGTAAATATAATCTTAATTTAATAACTATTTTAGAATTCTATAATCATTCTTTTTAGTGGCTGCGTAAGGAGATTATGTGTTTCGATGGTATGTTTGTTTGTACCATTTATTAAACACGCCAAACGCCTAAACTACTGAAACGATTTTTGTAAATGATATATCATTGTTTACCAAATTAGATTATAGGAAAGTTTTAGAGCAAGTTTTGAACGGTATTATTGAGAGTTTTTAAAAAATTTTATAGATATATTATATAGATAAAATTGGACTTACAAATTTCTGTTTCTATTAGGTATGTATATTCAGGTGTAGATAATTGTCTCATCGGTAATAGACCATTATCTATTTACCTAAATATTAAACATCTACAAATTAAAACACAAATTATAACAATTGTTATTCAATCGCGAGTTTTATTTAGAAACCGAAAAAATTTAAATCGAATGAAAAATATAATAAAATACTGTTTAAATGGGTGTCAACCTCGTAAGAATTTTGAAAAGGACGTCTATAACAACAAATACTTAGTACATTTTTGCAAGGTATTTTTTAAATTTCCATTCATTTTCATCATTTTCACAACAACTTGGACTATGAACCTGTAAAAATAAAAAATAATTATTGCATAACATGAAAACATGCATGTGACGAAAATTTTGACACTTTAAACTTGACAATCCGACACCTATTTTGAAGGCAATTTTATTCACCCGAAGCATCAATTTTCGTCGAATTGATAAACGATTGGTGGTTGTCGTCAACACAGGTCAATTAGATTTTGATTGAGTTTTTTATAAAACTCTTTTCGTTGTTGCGCGGGGTCGGGATGGGATACAGTCAAGTTTAATATGTTGTTGGAAAGGTCTGTTTGTGTAGACGCTCAGTATGTAAATTTTATTTTATTATTGTTTCAAATTTCAGAGTTATTTGCTATTGAAACTAACATCATTAAATGTTAAAAACTCTTTTGCATGACATTGATCAAGGTCGAACAAAATTTTTAAAAATCAGTTATACCAATATCTATATGTGGTGAAAATTTCAATATTCTAGTACCACCAGAAATATTTAATAAAAATAAATTCCCATATTTTGTTGCGTAAAAACGGTTCATTACAATCAAATTTCATTGCCAAACGGGTATTTCTGTGGGTTAAACCGGTATAAAACCAATATGAATCTTATAGAAAACATTATAACCAACAAATACGTAGTACATCTTCATTTGATTTTTTGAAAATTTCCATCCCATTTAGCCGTTCAAAATTATTTTTCACGTTTTTCTCAATGACTTTGAACCTCAACCCGTAACCTACCACATAACCTGGAAGCCTGAAATGTGACGAAAATTTTGACACCTCAAACTTGACAAACCGACACCTATAACAAAAGTTATGAGCAATTTTATACACCCGCAGCGTGAATTTTTTTCGATTTGATAAATTGTTCCCGTTCTCCACTGGTGGGTGGTCGTCGTCAACACAGGTCAATTAGATTTTGATTGAGTTTTTTATAAAACTCTTTTCAAGGTTGCGCGGGGTCGGGATAAGGTACAGCCATGTGTGATATGTCGTTGGAAAGGTCTATTTGTGTAGATGCTCAATATGTAAATTTTATTTCATTATTGTTTCTAGTTTCACGTAGATTCACCATTGAAAATAACATCATTAAAATGGTAAAAACTTCCTTGCATGACCTTGGTCAAGGTCAAATAAAATTTCCAAAAATCAATCATGCCAAGACCTATATGTGGTGTAAATTTCAAAACTCTAGTGCCACCAGAAGTATTTGAAAAAAATAATTTCCCATTTTTGGGTATGTTAAAAACGCCAAATAAGAAATGTCCTTTTGCCTTTTGACTTTTGAAAATGTCAACTTTTTTCAAAAAAATTTCAACCATTCGATAGACGACAAACCCCCATCCCATCCCCATCTCGAAAAATATTTTTAGACCATTTGCTTCTTGTCGAAAAGTCGAAAAAACTGAAACCACCACATTTAGAAAATACCAGTTTTTGAAAAATGCACAAAATCTGCCAAACGGTTCGCGCAAAAAATGTCCTCGACCAAAAATATTGAAAAGTTTTGACTCACTTAACCTGTAGATATAAATTTTATTGCAATAAAGGCTAAACGAAAGCCTTGAAAAATCCTCAAAAATACCCCTTTTTTATGCATTTTTTTCGAAAAAAAATTCCTAAAAAATAGAAAACGATTTTTTAGAAATATGAAATGTACTACAAATTTTCATTATATACATTTATCTACCAGAGTACGAAATCAAAAATTTTCTATCACATCTAGTTTAATGGGAATAGAAAACTAATTTTTTCAACAAAAATCCCTATATCTTGTAAAATAATGGGAAATTCAAAATTCCTCATCTTAGTGGGCGGTTTCATATCAACACCTATCTAATGGTAAAGTCAAATTTTTATTATCATTTAACCCTGAAGCTGTGGGTTGATTATTACCCTATGAGTCAGTCAGTTAGCATACAGTTTCATTTATAAGATATAATTATCCTTAGTGAAATTGCATTCCAAAATATTATTAAAAATATATTCTTTAATAACAAATAAATCGGAAAAGAGATCCATTTTTGTAGTACCTTTTGGGTTTATAACACTCTTTTCCAGATTTCTCAAAAACGGCTCAGCCAATTTTTTGGAAATTTTATCAACACGTTTTTATGCAATTTATTATTATTATTAATCTTGCATACCAAAAAATTTCATAAGTGTTTTAATTTCCTTGTAAAAAAATCAGTATGTATGCAACACTTACACTTTACGCTTTATGTCCTTGTTTCGGGACTCTTGTGCTTCTTTGCGGAGTCCCATTGGAAGAATAGCTTCAGAAATATTTTTTTGTTATTTTTTATGTTTTTTTTTGGCAATTAACCACCTTCTTTTATGGTCATAGACAAAATCGGACATAAAAGTTGTTTGTTTGCTCTGAAATGTCAACATAAGTTTTATTTTCCTACGTTTCTGTCAAAAAATTGATTTTTTTCTATGTCACGAGTTGTGCATCTTCTCAAACATTCAGAAAGCTGATTTTTAGAAAGAAAAGTGAAACTTGATCGCGATCTTGCGTAAAAAGTAAAAAAGTTTATATTAAAAAAACAAAAAAAAGCCCTTCCGCGTCAACTTTAAGTGTAAATATTTAAAAAGAACGCAAAATGACGCAAAATATTTTGACTGTTTCTGATTGAGGAAATGCAAACGCAAATTTTAAGACTGTTTTCATTACAGAAATCCGCAGAAAAACTTAACTTTTGCATTATTAAAGTTAAAAAATGATAAAAATATTGTAGCAATAAAATACTCTGCCTTAAAAGGCCTCAAAATTAATTACCAACTTAAAATATGACAAAAAAATATTATCTCAAAACAACTTTGCATTAAAAAATTACAACAAATCGCAAATTTTTTTTTTATAGTTATGGCCAGCTTTTTGGGAAAATTTACCTGTGTGCGATGTAAGCTATTTTATTCTTTTCTCTCTTCTACTTAAGCAGGATCAGCTATTGTTTTTCATATTATCAGTTTTTCCTTTTTCTTCTGTTCTGCTGAATCCCAGTGCAAACCAAGTCGACCGACACTCGACATTAAATAAAATAAAAAAAAATATTGTAAATATTGTAAAAATTATGTAAAAAATAATAAAGAATGCTAAGAGTTCCTTTAAATATACTACTAATTGTGAGTAGATAATTTTATTTTTAAACTTTATTTTCAAAAACTGAACTGAACTGAACTGAAGAGACTGTTTTGATTTATTTATTTTTATTCATAAATTGTAAATACAACGTATTCACATAAAAATTATTATATACGTAGTTATGTAATAAAATTGTTTATTAATGGAAAAAATTGATTTTTTATTTTGTCCCGGGAAAACTTTCGAAATCCCGGGATTTTTCGAATATTTTGTGATTTGTCCCGCTTAGCTCTAAAATTCATCTGGCAACCCTAATGCAAACATACAGAGTAAGTTCATAAACGCATCACTGCAGTCATGATGCACAATCATTCAAAGTCAAACGGTCAGAAACGAAAATTTTTGCATCATTTTTCTCGTCAACTGTTCACTATTGCAAAGTTGCTTAGACTGATGCGCAAAAAGTAAACAAAAAAAGCATCACTGCTATAGACTGCTTTGTTTTTGATTCCATATTATTTAGTCCAGACAAATTAGACATAAAAAAGCCCAAACCCAGAAATAATTCGCATAGAGCTGAAAATTGGTACAGAGTATTAGAACATCGATGAAAGTAAAATGTCAAAAGTCCCCAAAAATCCCATTTGTGCAAGAAAAAAATATTCTAGGTTAAATGTCGAATATGTTGTTTTTTTCATATTTAACTCTGTAGATTTTGTTAAATATGAAAAAACAACATGTTTTACATTTAACCTTGAATATTTTTTTTTGCACCCATGGGATTTTTGGGGAATTTTGACATATAGAGAGATGTGCTTATGCTCTGTACCAATTTTCAGCTCTATGCGAATTTTGTACAGGGCTTAGGAGCTAATTATAAAAATTCGAAATTTTGAGTGCACATCACATAAATGATCGCTCAAACGAAAAAAAACGGATAAAGCCAAGGACTCTACCTCATGGGTGGTGTGGAAAAGAATGTGGACAAGAGACAACTTTTGGATAGGAATCAAAGTTTGAAAACTGTTACTTTCGCTTTTGCAAGGATTAACAAAATCTACAGAGTTAAATATGAAAAAAACAACATAATATTCGACATTTAACCTTGAATATTTTTTTTTTTGCACCGATGGGATTTTTGGGGAATTTTTACATCTTATATAGAGAGATGTCCTTATGCTCTGTACCAATTTTTAGCTCTATGAGAATTTTGTACAGGGCTTAGGAGCTAATTATAAAAAATTCGAAATTTTAAATTTTGACCAAATTATGTTTTTTTTTTCTGACAGCTTTAAGAAAACAAAAATGTTTTTATATAGAAAACCACATAATCTACAAGTTTTTCATAATTTTTTTTTCAATCGGACCCACCGTTTAAGAGTAATACGCAAAAAACCATTATTTTCGACATTTGACACATTTTTAAATCGCAATCTTTTCTAAACGCTTGCTCGTAGGAAAAAAAGTGTCATGCTATTTTTTTTAAGAGAATTACAAGGCGTACAAGCCTTTCATACACTTTTTTTTGTTAGCTTCCCCCGTTTCAAAGATATACATGAAAAACCAACATTTTCGACATTTGACCTTGAATAATTTTTTATGCACACATGGGATTTTTGGGGACTTTTGACATTTTACTTTAATCGATGTTCTAATGCTCTGTACCATAAGCATAGAGCTTATGCGAATTTTTTCTGGGTCGAATGTTTATTTTGTCTGGACTAATTTTGCAAATATGGAGAAGGAAAACGAAAAGTAAGTATAATAAAAGCATATATAAAAACTTAATATTTTTTGAAGATTCTTTTATTTTTTTCCATCATTAATAAATAAAAGAAAAATTTGTTTCTTAACGTCAAATAAATAATCGATCAGCATCGCATCAGCATCAGCTGCATAAGCATCTGCATCACAAAAAAGCAGTGTTGCCGGATCACTGCACAGAAATTTGCCTTTTGTGAACTTAAACACAGTCAGAATGGATTTCAAATCTTTATTTCAAATAACAATAGAGTTTCCATTTAAGCTTTTAGCACAAATATTATGCAAATGAATACCATAAGACGAATAAAGAACATATTTAAAAACTAAATTTTTTGGATTGTTTCTTTCATTCCTTGTTGAGCTTAACAGTCATCCAGCCATAACTTTACAGCGGCTGTTAAGTTTGACAGTCTTCTGCAAACGTATCATGAATTTGACAGCGACGTCTTTAAGACGATTATTTCCGGAAACAACTTTACTTACCTAATTCTTAACCAACCGACAACGTGTCCAGTTCTTCTTTCTTACTCAACCTAATTAACAATCTAAAGGAGAATGGGCAAAAATGTATGGAAGCTGGCCTAGGAACCAATACCGACATGATATATATCAATGGAAAGGTTATTTTGTCTACTTTAACTTTTATTATGGCAGTAAGTCCCAAATCGCTGTGTGGAAAAAGTTATTGCACAATGAAAGCATTCACAAGTAATAAGTGCTTTCATGATTTCACCTTGACCTTTGACCCAATAACGACATTATGTATATCAATTGAAAGGTTTTTTTGTATACTTTAACTTTTGTTTCGGCAAGAAGTCAAAAATCACTATGGGGAAAAATTTATTGCACAATTAAGTCATTCAAAAAAAAAAGTGTTTTCTTGCTTTCATCATAATAGAAAAGCTTTACAAAAGAAAATATTTTTATCCTTGAATCTCTTAATTGTGCAATAACTTTTTCCCCACAGTGATTTCTGACTTCTTGCCGAAACAAAAGTTAAAGTACACAAAAAAAACTCTCAATTGATATACATTGTGTCGTTATTGGGTCAAAGGTCAAGGTGAAAACAAGAAATCACTTATTACTTGTGAGTGACTTTATTGTGCAATAACTTTTTCCACACAGTGATTTGGGACTTACTGCCATAGTAAAAGTTTAAGTAGACAAAAAAACCTTTCCATTGATATATAGCATGTTGTTATTGGTTCGTAGGCCAGAATGCCCATTCTCCTTTATTTGAATTGTCTTATTGAATTAATAAATTATATGAATTGAAATTGATAAATAGTATTCGATTTATTGCAAATTAATTTTAAATAACGAATCACATTATTTCTCTTGACCAAGGCTCGTAATTTATGCAAATGCTTATTTCAGGCGAAAAACTACACACAAAAATGATATGTTTCCCTGTTTCCCACATACTTTCATTTCATTTCATTATTTCAGTCATACAGACAAAAAATTTTGATATTCTTCATTTTCCGCATCATTTATTCATCTTTTATCATTTACGTAGCTACACACTGTAATTTTTTCTGAAATGATGAAAAAAATTATAGTGTGCAGGAGGGTCATTCCGTATCTCGATATCGTCGAAACGATCGACTCGCTTCACGTAACTCTGAAAATCACTTTCGTCCAGACGATATCGTTTTTTCAGATCGAAATTTGCTTTCCGTATCTCGACTATCGTCAAGACGATATCGTCAAAACGATGGAATTTGAACGATAGCTAATAAGGTATCGTCTAGAAGGTGCAGGGAAATTACTCCACGGGAATCTGCTCCACATGGGAATTTACTCCACTCAAAGTGGGAATTTTCTCCACTTTTTAAAGTGGAATAAATTCCCCCTGCAAGTGGGAAATAACTGCACAATTTTTTTGGTGGAATTATTTCCCAGCATGAAACTGAGCTCTACAGGGTTTTACGAGGAATGTAAGTATAATTATAATGCAATCAATTTATGTGATAAATTCAACCAATTTATTGACTATGAACACAATTTTACAATTTTACAAATTAAACAATTATTTATTTTTCCGCACAGTCTAACTATGGTTGAACATAAGTGCCGAATTCTATTTTGGGACTACAAACCCACTATGGTGGGTCATTAGTCCTGAAATTAAATTCGGAGTTTCTTCGTGATAAGTTTTAAACATTTTGTAAACCAATAAATTGAGTAGACAGTTTGAACATATTTTCAAGGTTTACATACCACATGCTCTTAGTATATGTGACGTTAAGGAAACTCTTCCCCATGAAAACGTTCTTCTGAACTTTGGTGTTTGGTGAGAGTAGGGCATTCTACAAGCACACGGTACTTGAACCCAGCTTCATCTTATTGCATCTTTTTGCCACCTAAAATAACTGAACTGTTTCTATTACATCAACAGATATGATTTTCACTGTTCAGTTTTCTTGCATCATGTGGATGCAGACGTAAGTAGGTACTATTTTAGCAATACTTAACCTTAACCCAGTCTCACATGTTTTAAAATATTATTTCAATAAAGGATTTGGAGCTTGAAACAAAAAATGAAGCAGGTACAATAATTGCAAGCGAGCGAAGTGAGCGGAAAAAATTTTGCCCAAAAGAGAATGAATTTGGGGTGTGAAAATAAAAAAAATTCGCGCGAATTTTTTTATTTTCACACCCCAAATTCATTCTCTTTTGGGAAAAATTTTTTCCGCTCGTTTCGCTCCCAACCAAACCAAAACGATTTTGAATATTCCAGATCGTCATAATCTCTAGAGTCTAGACGAAAGTGAAAAAAGATGTTCAAAATGAATCATTTCAATGCAGCACCTGCTTTGCAGACACAAGCGTGCATTACAAAGGTGCGTGGTGGTTTTTTTTTAAAAGTAAAGAAAACGGCAGCAGTTAGTTTTGAAAAATGAATTGCTCTGTCAATTTTGTCTACAAATAGTAAAAAAAATGGTCCTATCTATTGTTAAGACTTTTTATAATTCAAAGAAAAAAACCACATTCTGAAAATTTTTTTAATAAGAAGTGCAATAATATTGTTTCTCACACTTTTCACTTTTAGTGGACTACTTTCTCACACAATTATGCAGTTATTTCCCACTTGTAGTGGCAAATTATTCCACTTTAAAAAGTGGAGAAAATTCCCACTTTGAGTGGAGTAAATTCCCATGTGGAGCAGATTCCCGTGGAGTAATTTCCCTGCACCGTCTAGAACAAAAAATCTAAGGCAATTTATTTTTTGATTCAAAACACGGTTGAAACTTATGAAACATTTTATGTTATATCATTTATTTTACTAAAACAAAATGTTCTCGGCTTTTAACAGACTTTGGAGTTTACATTTTTGTCAAGAAATGGACTTTATGAATTTTCTTTGAAGTGAAAAATGCAAATAGGAATAACTCATTTCAACTGTTGTTAATGAAATTACATATATTTTTTGTGTTTGAAAAAATCTCCGAGGTAAACCAAAATTTAATGTGTAAAACGCCTAGTTCAAATTGCCATCTTTGATGGTAGTATTTTTATTAAGGAGTACTGCAATCAGATGAAAAGAGAGAAGCGACATCTACATTATAAAGTTTTCTCTATATTTTTCTTGCAAATTCTTGATAGGGATAAAGTACACAAACACAAAACTTGATGTGATAGTAATACACGTGTACTACGATGACATTTCGTATACAGTTTGAGAGTCTCTGTAGCTCTCAAAATGTATAGACAAAAAAACGATGAACGAGACGATGACGATCAACTTACGTGAAGCAAATTTGAAACGATATCGCCGACGACGACGACAATCGTTGGACGATAGTCGTTTTGAAAGTTACGGAATGACCCTCCAGTTTTATTCATTTACAGCTTTGCTGGTATCGATAATTCGCTAATTTGCCTTGTGAATTGAAATTTGTGAAATTTTAATTCCTCCCTGTTTCTGTATTGACTTTTTTTATTCATAGGTCATAATTCATATTCATAATTCACATTTTAGCTCATTTTTAATTCATAATTCAATTTTTAGCTTGTTTTTAATTCATAATTCACTTGTTAGCTTGTGAATTAAACGAATTCTAACTCATAATTGCAGTTGCCCGTAGCTTAGTTGGTAAGTGCGTTGCTTGCTAAGCAGAACGTCGTTGGTTCTACTCAGACCAAGTTTTTATTTCATCTTTCACGGGTACTGCCTCTTGCGAAGACCTGACAAATCTTCCAAGAGTATCAATCTGTCATGAAAAAGTGCTTCTCAACTTTGCCTTTCGGGATCGGCGTTAAATTGTAGGTCCCCTCAATTCTTCACACGCACTCAGAGAATTGTTGATGAGAGTAAGCCACTTAGGCCTTGGCTCTTCAAGAGCTGTCGCGCTACTCATATTATTATTAACTCATAATTCACTTTTAAGCTTGTGAATTAAGGAAATTTTAATTCGTAATTCACTTTTTAGCTTGTGAATTAAAGAAACTTTAATTCATGATTCACTTTTTAGCTTGTGAATTAAAGAAACTTTAATTCATAATTCACTTTTTAGCTTGTGAATTAAATAGTTTTTAATTCATAGGGGGAAGTGGTCACCCTTCGTACAGTTTTTACTTTTTATTTTTTAGTTATTTATTTACTCACTGCAGCTTCAAGTTAATGGACTGTATCTATAATATACATATTATTACACTTTACGAAAAAAAATTACACTGCTAAGTCAAAGGCTTAAATAGTTATAGCCATTTTAATGGTATAAGATTTTTGTACGAATCCTCCCCACCCGTGGGGTACCTTCGTACAGCACATGGGACACATTCGTACGACATGGGGAGGATTCATTCAGGATATTTAAAAAGTTAATTTGGCTTCCTTTTTATTTGTCAAATACCAAATACCGTGTTTAAAACATTAACTTACTTATTATTGTTTCAACTTGACTACTTGACCCATTGTTACCTCTAATTCTGCTTAAAAAAAAAAATAACTCAAAGTTTGTTTATATTAGGAAAGTATGAGATCTTTATTTTTTTAAATACACTGTGTGACCAAATCTTATCTTTATCAACTTTCGGCAGTGGTTCGGCGTTGCTAAAGGAACCAGTTACAAAAAAGGTTATTAAGAGTTGTTCATTTTGTAAAAAGAAAGGCCATAGTGAAGACACTTGCTGTGGTCAATGCTATGAAACACTTTTGCACGTATTTACTAGGGATACAATTTACACTTGTCACAGATTGTAATGCTTTAAAAGCCACGAAAGATAAAAGGATTTATTACCGCGAGTCGCAAGGTGGTGGATATACCTGCAAGACTTCAACTTTCAGGTCGTTTATAGAAATGGAAATTGTATGCAACATGCAGACTATTTTAGTCGAAACCCACCCGTTAAAAATTGTTTTTGTTTTCAACTCAAGTGCCTAGCAGGAAACTGGCTAGAAATCGGACAATCGCTTGATCCTGAAGTTACAGAAATTACCGACAAACTGAACGAAAAAGATGACCAGACAATCGTAAATTACACGATTAAAAACAATTTATTGTATCGCAGAACGAAAGAAGAAAAACTTTTTGTTCCACGACAATGTCGACTGGCCCTTATGAGACGATATCATGAAGATAACTGTCATATTGGGTGGGATAAAACTTTGTCAAAACTTCGTTCACATTTTTTGATGCCCAAAATGTCTAGGAATGTCAGGAAATTCGTCGAGACTTGTTTAATCTGCCTAGTTGCCAAAAGACCATCAGGTAAAAAACAATGTGAGCTATATCCAATCGCATTCCATTCCATACATGTTGACTCCATGGGACCGTTTAATGCAGGGAAGAAGAGTGAAAGTCGATACCTGTTAATGGTAGTAGATGCGTTTACTAAATTCGTGCCCTGCAAAACACTTAAATCAACTGATACTGTTAGCCATTTACAAAAGTTTGTTTTGCTATTTGGGACACCTTCTAGAATTATAAGTGATAAAGGTAGGTACTAATTTTACGAGTCAAATAGAGTGGCGCGACAGCTCTTGAAGAGCCAAGGCCTAAGTGACTTACTCTCATCAACAATTTATTCTCTTGTTAGAGATCGAAAACACTTTGAATTGTTTTACTAGAACGTTTAGTGAAGATTTGATCGAATTATGTTTGAGAATAATTCTATAAAATACCAACCTCAATTTACTATAGAATGCGAAAAACTAATTTTAAAGGATTAAATTTAATTTCAATAAAACTGTAACTTCGTGTTTAAATTGTAACCTTCTCAAGAAAATTTAATGGGGAGCATTCGTAGGCGTACGAATGTGCCCCATGTTTGACTGTACGAATGCTCCCCAAGCTGTACACAATACACAAAAATCGATTTCTCAAAAACTGTAATGAGATTTTGCAATATTTATAATTAAAACACAACTTCAACAATCTTATCAACAATTCTTCATCACTATTTAGCCAAAAATATACAAAACTTACTCATAATATTACATAAAACGTACACAAAAAAATTACTCAAAGCACTAAAAAACACTAAACGTCTTGTTGCGACCGCATCTGTTGCACTTACGATTCAAAATTTATTGAGCAGCTCGGCGCCTACTATGTCTATGTCCATTAGTAAGCACGTGTTTGAATACCGTTTAGTTTTAGTTTAATGCTCACTGTACGTAGGGTGACCGTGTACGAAGGGTGACCACTTCCCCCTAAGTCAATTACTGCCTTGGGAATTAAAGTAAGAGTTAAGCTAAGAAATGATTTAAGCTTTTGCAACTCTGATGGCGAGTGAAATTTAAATAAGATATACATTTTTAGCTTTTTACGTTGGGTTATACATACACACGCAGTCAAAAGACTTATTGACTAAAACCAAACTCGCTAAAGTTAAATGACTTTTTAGTGACATAACTGACTAAAGTCAGTTAACAAGCACTGCAGTTAATTAAATTTAAGCCAATTGACTTTATTCAATTGACTGCAAGTCAAAAAATAAGTACTGATTGGTGAATGCTCCTTTCCAGTTAAAGTACTTTTGGAAGTTTATAAACTTAAAGGCTTTTTAAGTTAATTAACTGCGACCAATGTACTGCAGTCTTTTATATCACTGGAGATTGGTAACATTTTTGGATGAGGTGGAAATTAAAAAGGAATTTGTCACAACATGTTTCATTTCTATACATTTGTTATACTTAATCTGGGCATATACAAGACTAATTCAGTAAAATGTTGGTGCTCTTATAAATTGACAGCTGGTTGAGCGATTTTCTTAGTTTTCTTTTGAAAGAGGAATATGAGCTTTCTTATGACAAAAAATGTTTATTTTTCAAATCGCAAACGGTGCAAATGTTAAGAAAAACCATCGTGATTATTTATTCATACCAAAGAACGAAAAACAAAGAATGTTATAGTTTGTTTTTGTGTTATTTAACACTGCAGTTAGGCTGCGTCCGTCAATTCCATTTATGTTGTTTGAACAACGATAGCAACTTAGAGGTGCTTACACCAATGACTTTTTCCGTCAATTTCTTTGTTTGGCTGGAGTTATAGCTATTTCACGGGTGCCAAGCCGATCATCAGACTCCTTTGTTAGTGGTGCTGCCTAGTTATTTTTCATATTAATCGAAAAACTATTTGGTTCACTTTGGGATTTGAACCTAGACCAGCTAGTTGTGAAGCCAATGCACTACGCACTGCGCTAACAACTCCTCTGATTTTTGGTTTCCCATTGCAGACTTTTACTGTTTATCATTTGCAATGAATATAGGCGCATTTTTACAAACTCCTCAAAGTATGCTATCTTGTTCCGCTTTCATTTTTTCTGATTTCCTATCTTTGTGTCACAACAATTCGTTGCGTACACCAAGGGCCAGATTATTGAAAGTTTTGACACTAGTCAGTTTATTTGTTATAGTTTGTTTTTTGTGTTAGGCTGCGTCCGTCAATTCCATTTATGTTGTTTGAACAACGATAGCAACTTAGGGGTGCTTCAACCAATGGAAATGATAAACAGTAAAAGTCTGCAATGGGAAACCAAAAATCAGTGGAGTTGTTAGCGCAGTGCGTAGTGCATTGGCTTCACAACTAGCTGGTCTAGGTTCAAAGGTGAGAAGAATTGTAGGGACCTACAATTTAACGTCGATTCCGAACGGCAAACTTGAGAAGCACTTTTTCATTACAGATGGATACTCTTGGAAGTTTTGTCAATTCTTCGCAAGAGGCAGTACCCTTGAAAGATGAAATAAAAACTTTATGGGCGCGAGTAGGACTCGATCCCACAACGTTCTGTTTAGCAGCCAACGCACCTAACCACTTAGACACGGGCAGCTGCCAATATTAAACAATGTCAATCAAAAATGATGCATTTTCACGTTGCATAACGAAGTGGAAAAGAAGAACGTGATTGACCACAACAGTGTGTAGCCACCGCTGTAGCTTGAAAAATCTCTGTGTAGTAGGGATGCCAGATTTGAAAAAAATCTTTGCGGGACACATTTCTTTTTACATACCAACCAAAACATTAATGTTTGAAAAGTCTTGTTTGTTAAGTAAAAAGCTCTTTATAATTTTTTAATCAGTCTTTTATTATTTAGGAACATTAATGTATGTGTAACATAGTAGTTACGTTCAGATAAAAACATTAATAAAAGTACTTAAAAAAAGAAAACAACATAAATGTCTGACTGATGTCCTAGGCAGTAGTGCGTCGACTGTAGCTGAACAAAAAATTGTTTGAAGAAGTAATTAGTAAAAAAAACTTCTATCGGAGGACTTTGAATATGATCTGCTCAGAGCTTTGCCTTGACATATCAGCTCAGAAGTATAAAAGAAAAAACACCAATTGACGTTGGCCACAGACTATTACAAAATTACAAAAGGAAATATCTATGAGACAATGAAGGTAGGTACTGCCACGCCACCATACAAAAGCGACATTTATAAGTTACTCATTTTCACCAAAGACGAACAGCGAAGTGGGGATGGGGAATGTTGTTGTAAAACAAATGATGAAAATCCAAATTCCGTATACCTACATCTGTTGAAAATTCACTTATGCGCGTTCAGTCAGATATGAATCAAATGGACAAATATTGCATTAGTGAAAAATCCCTCTTTTTTGTTCTACGAGGTAAAAATCCCTTTATCTCTTTTCGTTTACTTTATCCCATAAAACGGGATAAATCCTTCAATCTGGCAATATTCCTTCATAAGAGTGAAGCCAAATTTATAATTTGAGCACACGTAACACTTATAGCGTTTTTTTTTTTTGGTAATCCGGAATTGTTTGTACACAGAACTGTCCGATTCCGGATTCCAAACGAACAGGCAAACACATTTTTTTGCTTCTAATAGCCTTTTCACACCAGACGCAAAACGCTGTTTTCAGCTTTTAGTTTTCAGATCGATACATACGATATATACGATATAATGAATTATAGACTGCTGAATGCTTTCACTTTTTTGGTTTTGACTGGGGGGTAATAGCCTTTTCACACCAGACGCAAAACGCTGTTTTCAGCTGTCAGTTTTCAAAAACTCGAAATCTGTTCACACCTAAATTTCAGGTTTTTGTTTAACATTAAAAATCTTTGATGTCAAGTAAGGGATGCCATATGTTCTCTTTTTAGAAGATTCACACTTTTTTTCACACACATTCGCTCTTTGTTTTTCGTTGCAAGTTTGATTCACGTTAGTGTAAGATATTAAAAATTGAAAACCACTGGATGAAAAAGTTTTCCTCATCGATTTTTCAAAAGAAAAAAATATATGTTTGTCGCTGCTAAGAATTTGTTCATTTGTATTTTTATATGTTCTCAAATGGCAACCCTATATCAAGTGACACGTTTAGTCGTGAACAATTTTACAAGCAGACTGTCAATCTACTCTTGCTATTGGAGGGAGGGAGAAATATATACGATCGATACATACGATATATACGATATAATGAATTATAGACTGCTGAATGCTTTCACTTTTTTGGTTTTGACTGGTTTTCACAAAAACTTGTTGTTTTGCAAAACAGGGCTGTCAACAAATTTGTATGGGAAAACACTTGATTTTCTTCAAGTTTTTGAAAAGTTTTGCAAAACTGCGTTTTGCGTCTGATGTGAAAAGGCTATAATTCCCTAATTTTTAAAACGATTATCGTCGAGACGATAATTGAAAACGATAACGTTTTCAATTTGCTTTCTGTAACTCAGCGAAAGTAGTGTCGTGTATCGTTTTGCTGAGAGAGAGTTTTGAAATATTATTATATGTCAAAACTCAAAATAATTATTTAAAATTGAATTTGAAATTGA
Organism: Sphaerophoria taeniata; assembly: GCA_943590905.1. Lineage (NCBI taxonomy): Eukaryota > Metazoa > Arthropoda > Insecta > Diptera > Syrphidae > Sphaerophoria > Sphaerophoria taeniata. Next base: position 272,659,347 of record OX016540.1, read on the forward strand.
CGTTGGTGCACCAAAAATATAAAACAAACCCGTGGAAAATGTAAGTTTTAAAATAAAACATTGCAAAATACTGCATATTAGGTGTGTTTTTTTGCACGCGTATATACGCTTAAAATGAACAGTGTACAAAAAAACGACAATTTTATTGTTTTAGTAATTTTGGCATCACTTGTCAAATGCTGAGCTGTAATTGGTCAAATGTTGTTTTGTAACAAAAACTCGAGTTCAGGGCCGCATTCGTTTTTGTTGGTGATCGCTATGCGCTACACAATTTCTTGTACTTTTTAACACTTGATCAAGTTGTTCATAGAATGCGCTTTCGACTACGACCCGAAAAAGGACAATACATATGATGAATTAAGGATGAAAAATGAAGAAAATGCAAGGAAAAATAAATAATAAAAAAATAAATATCGTGAGTGTACACCTTGAACGTTAAAAAACCAAAAAAAGAATTGAAATTGAAAAATAAAATTGATGCACAATCAATATAATCTTGATTCAATCATTTTTCGCCTGGCGCCCCTGAGATTAACCATTCAACTGCAGACCAGCCCTGTTGTAATGCGCTTGTGAAGAGAGAACAAAAAAATCTAATGCTCAAAGAAGCAAACCAAGAGAATGGAAGATGGCACATACAAAAGATCAACGTGATTTTGTTCTGTGTGTTAAATACACAGATCATTACTTTGTTTGTCTTTTGTGTAGTAAGAAAAACAACAAATTAAAAACAACAAAATCCTAGCTTGCTCGGATCTGTATGTAAAATGGAATGAATTTCGAAATGAAGTTTTGAAAATTCATCGCAGAGAGTGAAAAAGATATATGGAAGCACTGTTTTTATATCCGCTTATTTCATTAGCGTGGATAATTATCGCCGCTTACTAAGCGGATATAGAAATGTGTTGTTGTTGCATTTTGCATGTAAGTATTTTTTTAAGCGTATATACGCGTGCAAAAAAACACGCCTATTGTTTAATTAAACAAAAAATTATTTTTTTTTAAGGGCTGTGACTTCAAACCAAATGAAGATTATCGTCGAATTCATGGATGAAAATCCCAGTTTAGCAACCGGGTATAAGCCGAATACCAATGAAGGAAGAAATTTAATGAACAAGTTGTGGGACGAATTGGTCATAATTTTAAACGCAAACGGGCCGCCAATAAAAGACAATAAGGCTTGGAGAAAAGTACGTACCTACATACATATACATACATATCCAAGTTTTTTTTTATAAATTCAAAATAATCCAAATTTTCACAGGTTTGGACTGACTTTAAGTACAGGACCAAAAATAAAGTCAGTGCAAATATGCAATCTATGAAGAAAACAGGTGGAGGACCCTACGACCAAAAGACTTTGACAGAAGAAGAAGAGAAAATTGTCCAATTAACTTCTCTAAGGAAAGCGGTTTCAGGAAGCAACGCCAAAATCTTTGGTGCCCCGGAACAAAACCAAGTAACAAATCAATCCACCGAAGATTTGGAAAACGACGTGGAAAATTTGCTGGACAATGTGCTGGAAAGCCCAAAAAAACATTCCGAAGCTGACATATTATCAACTGGTCGGAAAAGGTAAGAAGTAAAGATGAAAAATATTGTTTTTTCTTAACAATATTTTTGATTGTAGATTTTCAACTTTGTTTAACAAAGGAATTACTTCTCCAAAAAAGAAAAAAGAGGAATCAACACTTGAAGATCTTTTAAAGATCCAAATTGAAAACGACAAGAAGTACCAGGAGGGTGTTTTGTGCCTGCTTAGAGAAAAAAATACGCAGGATGCTATTTTTCAAGACAAATTACTGGCACTTTTAGAAAAACGCAATCAAATTGCAGAAAACCAACTAAAACCCAATTAATTTTTGTTATTGAACACCAATATCAAGTTTTAATTAAATAAAATATTTAAATTTACAATGAGTTTTTAATGTTATCTCTTATACGAACTGCTAAACGCCTCATTTCATTGCTTGCAGGATTTGATTCTTCAGATTCGTTCAAGACGTTTGGAATATTGTCATTGCTCAATATAATATCATGTTCTACTACATTATATTGAATACAAATGTTGTGTAAGGCAGCGCATACATTTGCGAAAACAGCTATTTTGTCGGGGCTGTAGCTACTTTTCCTTTCCTCCAAAAGAATTCTCCATCGACCTAATTTTGTATATATATATATATATGATGTACATTATATATTATATTTAAAAAAAGCAATAAAATTAACCTTTGTATACACCAATACATCTCTCTACTATGTTTCTTGCTTTAGCATGTATACTATTGAAATGTGTTTTCGTTGCGTCATCCGAGGATCTACAGGGAGCAAGCAACCAAGGTTCTAAAGGGTATCCACTATCACCTTTAAAATTTAACAATTAATTACGACTTTTTTGATTGTTTTTTCGCACATACCTAGAAGCCAATAGTTATGGTTTTGGTGGCTGAATGCGTTTTCAAAAAAAAACGTTCATTGGAATGTTTCCACACAAGAGAGTCGTGAGCAGATCCACCGAATCTAGCATTAACAGGCATAATCCTCATATTATTATCACAGATCTACATACATATATAGGTTTATTAATATAAATGCATGTTTTTTTTCTTTTAGTTTACTTACAATCATTGCATTTAAACTATGTTTCCCTTTCCGATTAAAAAAAATGTGTTCGTCTTCCTTGGGTCTTTGAAAAAAAAGATGTGTACCGTCTATACATCCAACGACTAAATATAAATTATGATTGTCTTTTATTTTTCATTTTACAAACTTAATTTAAACTTACTCCCAGGCAATGAATATTTTTGGTAAAACCATTGTTTTATTTTGGTCTTTTCAACCTTGTTGGAAATGCTCCATTTTATCCACACGGGACATAATATGGATTCCAGACAGATAGCTGTTTTGGTCACAATTTTGGAAAGTGTGCTTTGTGCTAAGGCAACTCCAAAACCATCACCAGTTAACCACTGATACCCACCACTTCCCAAAGTTTCAAGGGTTGCACACAGTCGAAGAATTGGTGGTATTCGAGTGGATCGGCAACCATCATCTAAATTGACCGTTTGGAGTATCATCAGAAATGCTTCTTTATTAATTCGAAATCGTTGAATAAAACTTGAAAAGTTGAATTTATTCAAAACCGTAAGAAACTTACAAAATGATTGTTTGTATTTAGACACTTACATATGGTTTGGAAGAGACAACGGATTTGACTTGTCTCTTAATTGTTTTCGCATTCTTACTATTTTTAGTTTATTTTCTCGTCGATCGTTTTCGTCGTTTTGGTTTTGAATTATCAAATAATTAATACGACGGAACATGATTCGAGGAGATTTCCAAACGGTTAAAAAGTATATGTCATATTTACGTTGAAGGAAAACAAACTATTTTTCGATTTATTTGTTATTTATTTGATAAAGTTAAATAAGTAATTAAAAAAAGTGAATCATTTTTTATTTTAAAGTGTGGCATAAAAAAACATTTCCAATACAATAAATAATTTAAAAAAGGAATAAAAGGAATAAAAATGTTTTTTATTTTTTCATTGCATTTTATTTTCACATTTTCATACCAAAACAGTTAATTTTTTTAAACAAAATCAAAAAATGTATGAAAACGATAGCTACCTAGCTATCGTCTCAATGTTAACGTTTCGACGAGAACGTTTTGTCGATAATCGTCTTAGGGAAAGCAAAAAAAATTGAGCGAAAACGATATCGTCTAAATGATTATCGTTTTCATTGTAACGTGAAGCAAAACAATCGTTCAAATGATATCGTCTGACGATAATCGACTTAGGGAATTACCCCCCTGGTTTTCACAAAAACTTGTTGTTTTGCTAAACAGGGCTGTCAACAAATTTGTATGGGAAAACACTTGATTTCCTTCAAGTTTTTGAAAAGTTTTGCAAAACCGCGTTTTGCGTCTGATGTGAAAAGGCTATAAGCACAGATAATAAATATATACAGATGTCTCACCCTTATGGCGAGAAATGATATATGAAACTGAAAGCTACCAAAAAAAAAGCTTTTTCCAAAAGCTTTAACGCATTCACTTAATGAGTTAAAAATCTATTTTCGCTCGCCTCATTGCCCATAAATGAATACTTAGGCAAGGAAAAAAGCTTCAAAAAGCTCCTTGTCTGTTAAGGCTTTGTCTGTTAAGAGCAAAATATGTTTCATTTTTCTCTGCAGGGATGAGACATCTGTATAAATTTATTATCTGTGCTATAAGGGTTGAATGGTTGTGCATTTGTGAAACCTCATATTATGAAGAATTACAGATGACATGACGTTGTTTTTAATTTCTTTATTTGTAAACATTCTGTTTTTGATTCTGACTTCAAATTCGGAATCGTTTTTCTGTTCTATTCAGAACAAGAACTGTCATCTTGTGCCAAGTGAACGAGTACAGAACTGTTCGGAACAGTTCCGGATGACCAAAAAAAAAAACGCTATTTGGCATGCGCTACACTATGAATACATAATACAAAAACAGAGTAAGTTTTTAATTTTTTGCGGGTTTAGCGGGACATTAATTCAAATTGCGGGACATAATTTTCCGGCGGGACACTTGCGGGACAAAACTAGTTTTGCGGGACAGTCCCGCGCGTGGCGGGACGTCTGGCATGCCTGCTGTGTAGCCAGGTACTTTCACAATGTAAATATTTGAAAATGACAGTCGTTGCTTGAGCGTAACGCCAATTACAAAGGGTGAATATTTTCAGAATAATAATTTCATAATTAAGGCCGTGTGCGAATTCAGTTAAAAATTTGTTAAAACTTGACGTTTGGTTAAATTTTGACACTTCGCATTATTTGACTAGCTGCTGAGCAGGTTAAAATATGACAGTAGTGGTTAAAAATTCATCCATTTTTATTTTTTAACCACAATTCATCCAATTCGCACACGGCCTAAGGGTGTTTTCATAAACGTCGGAAATCTGCGTTAGTACAATCGTCTTTCTGCTTTGTTGCATAAATGAACGCACCAATTGTGCAGAACGCGTGCAGGCCTGCTTTAGTACAATTTTAAGTAAGTCACTGAATATTCATAAACATCAGCTAAAAATCCAAAAAAATCCTTAAAAAAAAGATAAATTTCACTTAAAACAGAAATTTATTGAGAAAATATGAATAATAAATTACATTTTTCGCAATTCAAATTATGTGCTTTTATTTCTCACGTTCTCTTCTTCTGTCTCCTGTCTGCAGTCAGTGTAAAATGGCTGCACAATCCGCCCGACGCTGATGATATTTATGACGTTTATGAACATGCCTACTGCAATTCATCTGCGTTTGTACGACGCAGTTTCTGAGTTTATGAACAGATCTAAGTTAGGCCTAAGTTAGGCTGACTTTTATGAAAACACCCTAAGCTTCATTTAACACAACGAGGCACATTTATTTATTGTCAAGTGGAACACTTAAGATAAAACTGCTTATATTAAAATACATATTTCTGCAGATGCCTAAATTTTCTTTCTCCATCAATCCATTTGACTTCAGCCCCTAACCATTCAGCCATTCGTCAAACTTAAATAGACTAATGATAATGAATAAAACAATTTTCAGCACGCTGGCGATGGGGCGCTGGGAAAATATTAAGTTGTTGCTCTTCAGAGGGTTTCCATAATTCTTTTTGCTTTTTACAATTGGTTTTATTTTGGTTTTGACAGTTCAAATTCTAAGTGCTTCTTAAATGGCCTGTAAAAAGTTTTAAATTTCAATGAGTTTCCAAGAAGAATATATGAGTATTCATATGTTCTTGTACATATATGGCTAAACCATGTCGCTTTTTATATACATAAATCAGATACGTACATTTTTTTGAAGAACATTTTCCATCGGCTTCTTATATTTGTACTGGCCAGGATTTATAAAACAGTGATAACAGAAGCGGAAACTAGCAAATAAACCAATGCAAGCAAAAACTGTGAAAACAACATTGACAATAATAAACAAACTAAAAACTAATGCGTCTTCATTCTCCATGTTTAAATCACTCAGGAATTCAAATAAAATGAAAATTGAAAATTTTCGACAAGGTTGCTGAAATATGTACATTATGTATGTTTTGGGCAGAGTATATCTTATAATGAGTAGGGAAACTCAGAAAAATGCAATTGTTGATTCAAACATGTTTTCACACAGATATGGGAAAAGGGAAATAGATGCCAACGAGGAACTTAAGGACTCAAATTTTGGCAGCACGGTTTAATTCAGATTCCTTGAAATTAAATGAAAAACATTCTTTCCCACTTTTTCAAATAGCAAGGTATACATGTGAACTTGAAGCAAGTCGAATTTAAATAAAATTAAATACGAAAATATTGAATGAGAAGTGAAGAACATTAAAAATGGGTAGAATAAAAAATTGCCTCTGACTCAAGGGGCCGACCCATAGAATCCGTCATTGCGTCAGCGTTGAAGTTTTCAACTGACAGCACAATAGAATACACACGTTCTTATGTAACTCGTCCCATAAGCAACGCATGTGACGGATACGACGGATAGAGTTGGTCAACTTTCTACTTTTTGCGTCCGTTGATCCGTTGACAACTAAATTTGACGAGCAGTCAATTCAATGTGTTCCCACAGCAACAACGAAAAGCATAATGGATGATGAAAATTTTGTGCAAAAGAAATTATTTTGACACGATTTTTTTTTGTTCGGATTTGCAGTTTTGTGATTTATTTTTACACCAAGTAAATGAGACTGTCAAATTATACAACGTATTCTATGGGACGGTTCAATCCGGCAAATACGTTGGCAGCAACGTACGCATTGACGCTGACGAATTGACGGATTCTATGGGTCGGCCCCTTCACCGGGTAAATTATTTTAATTTTCAGCTTTTCGAATTTTGTATCCCTTTTTCATCAACGTAGTTCGAAAAGAGTCCGAGTAAAAGCAGTCATAAGGTAGCCCCGGATCTAAGGGAGGGGGAGGCAGTCCGGGGCTTATGACCCGGGCGTTAAAATTCAAACTCTACAAACGAATGGAACACTCATCATTTACCTTACTTTGCCCACGGAATAAATAAAAGTACAAGTAAAGAAATTTTATGGCCAAAATTTCCCTAGTCGATCATTCTCCTCGACAGTGTTTTGTGTTCTTGCGGTAAATTTTTCTACAACAAGTTTCATCTCTCCCTTGACTAAGCATTTTCTTTTGCGATTGTAAGGTTCTCGAAGAGTTCAGTTGAAACCCATGGCCCACATCAGCCAGTTACCTGCTCTTCTAGGAACGTAATCCCACAGGTTTCTTAATAAAAGTGTGCGACAGGTGGTCCACACCAACGAGTTGTGCGACGGGCGGGGCGGTCCACAGCTATCATATATCTACTTATCCTTGGGTTGAGTAGAAAAGGCATGAAGAATTTACCCATGCCCAACGATGTGTTAATTTTTATCACGCCAACATAAAATTAGTATGGCCGAGTGCCCAACCTAAATAGCTTTAGCTTAAACACGTAAGAAAGATTACACAAGGCCAAGTTTTCTTTAAGATTTTCCCGATGTTTGTTCGAGTTGTAAATTTAACACAACCGAATCGATTTCTTAAATCTTCAATTGGACTAAAAAATGTGTCCTCATAAAATTGTTAAATCTAGTGGCTCGGTATAGCGCTTCTCAGATTCTCTCCACTCTCCACTCGTAATGGAATTGACGCCGCGCCGAAGGAGTGGGGTTGACTTCTTCCATTAGTTGCGGAGTGATCGTATCACTCTTCGTAAGTTTCTCTGTCGCGCACCCCAGTCTTATGGACGGAGGAAAGTGCAGGACCGAGACAGAACTTCACCACGCTAAAGGTCAGAGTGAGTAGGCCTTAGGGCCAAGTGATCGCAAAAGCTTCAGCCACCATGTTTTTGCGTTTTTGCGAGTTTTGTCGGTCTCTTTGAGAAAGGATCCGAAAACGTGCAGACGTGTGCTGGAGGATTTGAGAAGCCGTTTGAAGATTTTCGGAAATTATACATGGGAACAAATTTTAAGCATTTTTGGAAGAGGAGGAGACATTTTGGTTTTCGGAAAAAAAAGCTAATTATTTTGTTAGTTTGGTTAGATTGGTTTTTGTCCTTTGTTTGCTACCTTGTGTATTCTCTCTTTTCGTGTCCCTGGGCACAACTTTTGTTCTTTTATTCTTTTGCTTGCACCAGTGTTAAATATGTGTGTTGTTTACTCAGCCTAATCACCGTTCCCGAACGGATCAAAATTCTGTCCGATTCCTACAATTTCCAAATATTGTCTACCACGCATCGTTTCCTTTCATTTTGCTTTTAAATGAAAACAACCGAAGTTTTCGAAGCAAAGCTCACACTTGTAATTCAGAATGCATTTCATGTAACGTTCGATATTTTCCCAAAGAAAAGAAAAACCGTTAGGAAGCGTTTGAAAATTAATTAAAAATTGAAAAAAAAAACAGTTTTTTTTTCCGGGTGGAACGCTGTTAACGTGAAGCTTGCAATAGGTGTGCACATTTCACTGCCCTATTTTAACAAACATTTTGCAATAATCCCGAGCAAGTTCTGGCGAGCAAGTCAAATATTTTACTCACACATTCAAACCTTTAGTACTTGCAACCTTGCAAGTCAACTGGCTTGCGAATTTTGAAGCCAATAGAGAATCAAGTAGAGAAGCAAGTAATATTTGCAACGTTGAGGCATTTGCGGCAATGTCGCGTATGTGATCGATCCACAAGAGTTTGTGAAAAAAATTCAGAGAATTCCGAGAAATTCGGTTTCTCCGAAGCAAAAGTCACTCATGTATAGTTGCAAACGTTTATCGACAAAAGACGGTTTTACGTTTTTTAGTGGACGACACAAGGTTTGTCGGGTCGGCTAGTGTGTTTATACAAATGCAAGTAAAAAGTTTACAAACAAAGTTCTGAAAACGTAAATAATGTTTAAGGCAAATAAAAAGATAATGTTTATACATACGTATGTGTATATGATTGTTTTATTTAATTTTCTCTTCTTCTACTTTTTCATTTCAACATAGCAAAGTTTTTTGGTGCACCGCATCATTTTATTAGAATAAGAAGGTAGAACATGTCATCTGCATTAATGGATCGTTAAATGTCATTGCGAGGTTTTATAAAGCGTTCATTACAGAAGTGTGCACTACAAGCACAACCAATGCATATAAAAACTATGATAATAACACCACCAATTAAAGTTACTGAATTTTGTAGTTCTTCTTCTCTCCCCATAGTAAAACCTCTTAAGAAATTCGAATATGAAAATTGAAAATTATCGACAAGGTTTCTGAGATGTGAATCAGGGGCGATTCCTCATAGTAACCAAGTATATCGGCGGTAAACCAAGAATTTCAAAAAATAAATGTATTTTCAGATATTTAATATTCTTCCGCAAATCAACAGTTCAAAAATTTATAGTTTCAAACACTTTAATAAATGCCTGAACACAAAAAAAAAAGTTTAGCGCAAAAAAAAGCGATTCCCTTTGAACCAGAACGTGGCATACACAAGAAATAACTTGTGCAGAAAATCTATTTGATACACCGCTTTGCTACCGTAAACAATTGCGGTTACTATTTTCATACAATCTTCAAAAACAGTAGACACAAACATTCCAATAAACGTCTGTAAAAATAAAGAGAAGGTTAAGCGCAAAAAAAAGCGATTCCCTTCCCTTTGATGAGAATTTGGCATACACAAAAAATCTCTGATACCGTAAAAATTTGCGGTCACTATTTGCATACAATCTTCAGAGAGAGATAGACGCATACATTCCACTAAACGCCTGTAAAAATAAAGAGAAGGTTGAGCGCAAAAAAAAGCGATTCCCTTCGACTGAGAACGAGAAGGCACACAGATACACATTTTTAACTCTTAAGCAACTTTCGTGGTCGTAGTTGTAGTGTTTCTAATGTTTCTATATCAATTAGCACGACGACGTACGATGACGCACGTGTTCGCCAACACGAAACGATTATGCTCATAGTCGCTGTTTTGATTTAGGTACATAAATTTCTTCATTTTGAGTATTTAGTACATAATTCCTCTTATTTATGTACCTATACTCAAATCTTAAATAATATATTAAAGCCGATTGTTTACGGCTTTATATAGATGACAAATTTTATGTCGACGTTTTTATGTTTAAGATTCTTAAGACCTTGAAATATGTATTTTAAGTAAACTTAAGAATAGTCATAAAATGAAAACTTACCGTCAAAACAAAGCGGTAAACAAACCAAATATTAAAGATACCTTTAAGATTTGATAATAAATAAGGCGGATTATGTACATTCTAATTAGATATTCTTATTCGGGTCGCACGTACTTGCCCATGTCTTCAACAGCGGGGTATTAATATAAAATATTAAGAAACTCAAAAAAGGTTTTGTTCTTAAACTGAAAATTTCAATTGAAAAAGAGTTTTCTAGTACAAAATTTAATTTTATGAAAAATTTTTGTTTTGAAAATCGTTAGAGCGATTTTGTTTTTTTTTTTTAATAATTTTGTATTAATCAAATTTTTTGAAAATTCTTGAAAAATAAATTTGGTATGTCAGTTTTTAGGTTTTATAAAGATACATGTGAAATCTGGAATTTTGAAAAAAAAGCAAACAAAAATTTTTAATATTGTGAAATAAAAAAAAATATTTTTTTCGTTGATCAATCAAGACGAACATAGAGAACAAAAAACAAACATTGTCGATTTTTGCTCAACAAAATTGAATGGCTACTAAGGTTAATTTTGACTTAAAAAAAATAATAAAAAAAAACATCCGTCACGAATTCGCTAAAAACACTAACTTCTTCTTTTAAGAATTTTTTAAACATTTTATTTAGAAGAAGAAAAAAATTCTTTACGAAAAAATAGCTCTAAGGATTTTACAAATCTTTTTCTTTTTATAACTTCAATTTAATATTTAAAACTGAATATAAATTGTTGTTCAATAATTGTAAAAGCAAAAAGCAGTTTTTACTTTACCTATATTTAAATTTTCACTAAAAATATTTTTCGAGTTTCTTAATTATTTTGATTTTTGTATTTTAATATTTGTTTTAATTCATAACTGTCGGACATTATGTGATGTTATTTTATTTTATTTTTTTTGAAATATATAAAATTAACATTTTTCCTTACTAAAAATTTTATCATAAATTCAAAAAAAAAACTTTTGAACAACAACAGTTTTGAGTTTTTTTTTGTATTATTGTCTTAACTTTCCCGAGGGTCGTAGGTAAACCAAGGATGAGGACCAGGAATCGCCACTGATGTGAATATGAAAATTGTATGTTTTGAGAAAGATGGGTGTTGCTTACAGCTGAAAAGAAAGTTGTAACTTGGATCAACAACTTTCGTACGAATAAATGAACCCAACAACTTGCAACTCGTGTAACAAGAAAACCAACATTTTAGCTATTAAGAAAGAACTTTTGTTCTTATTTTAAGAATGAAAATTGTCAAAATTCCAAGAATAGAAATTGTTGTCCTAAGAACTCATTGTTGGTGAATTTCAACAATAAGAATCGTTATAACAAGCATCCGATCGTTAAAACGTTGGCAACGAAAACTCTGACTACGAGAAAGCATTGTTGGATAAATTTAATCCTTTCAAGAATATACCTAAATTGTTGATAAAAAATATATTGTCACCGGTGTCCGGTTTTGGTAAAATCAAACGAATTGTCATTTTCTGTGCTGGTGTTGCGTTTGCAATCGGTGTTTTATCGTATGTGTATGATTCAAGGTATATAGAATATAATATGTAGACAGAAAAGTAAAAAGCGAGAAAAAAGACAGCACAGTACAGCATAGCACAGCACAGTACAACACAGCTTCATGAGAAATGTCAGAACAGTTTGGAACAGTTTAGAACACAAAATGTGTTCTACCTAAAAAGATGAAGCAGAAAATCCTAAACTGTCCTAAACTGTTCCAAACTGTTCCAGACAGACTCAATGAACACCAAATCAGAACAGTTTGGAACAGCAAATGTGTCAATGAACACCAAAAAGCTGTAGCCTACATACAGTGTTCCACAAAAGTCATGGTTCAGCATACATTTTTAGTCACAATACAAACAAAAATAATCCACATAAAAGCAACATTTCAAAATTTTTGAACTTAATGTAGCAGATTCACAGTTGTTCTTCATTTTAATAACAAGAAAAGAAATATTGTTGCTATAAGTATATTAAAAAGAAAAAAAAAATCGTTACAAAATGGCGCAAAATTAGCTAAAAATGACGTTTGAGTCATGACTGAAACGTCATTTTAAGCTAGTATTATGGGAATAACTGTCCCACCATCATAATAAAAGACCTTCTTAACTTTGCTTAACCATTTAAAGTATTTATTGATGACATTAACAATTACTTCAATTACTTGCTTTAATAATTTTAATGTTAAATGTAAAAGTCTTAGCACACCACCGACTAACCTGGCTCACCACTCAATGACGACTGACTAATATTTTCTCCTCATTTTTAAAGTGAAGAGACGATCGCTTCATCTCTTTCGAATTATCTATAGTCGTTTCAGTTTCCAATTATCTGAGCGTTCAGGTGCCTAGAAACCGCCGCCGGCATGTGGAATTCAGTCCGCCACATCACTCCCCCGCCAGTTGAATGCACGGAATCGTATTCAACGATATCTGCTAGGGAGACGAATTGTTCGACCCATCCGAGATCTTGAATCGGGTATCTCGGTCGTGTGGTTATTGGCGAAGGTTACCTTTTTCTTACGACACGGTTCTGACCTAACCTGCTCGTAACTACAATCCTGCGATTCCATAAAACACGGTTTTAAACGATCGATCCCGATTGTCGATGCTTTTCCACTAATACAAATCTTAAATGTTTTCGCGTCGCGGCTGAGTACCTTAAACGGTCCTTCATAAGGTTGTTGCAAGGGTTTTCGTACCGAATCAGTTCTGACAAAAACATGTGAACAATGCTTTAATTCTTTGAAAACAAATGGTTTAAGGTTGCAGTGACGCGTTGGCGCGGCCGGTCGAACGTTTTCGAAGTGACTATATAATTCTTTGACGAACTCTGATTGAGGGACTGTCGACCTGTTACCAACTAGAAAATCTGACGGTAATCGAATATTTTGACCGAAAACTAGTTCTGAGGCACTTGCTCCAAATTCTTCGCGATAAGTTGCTCTTAGGCCCATTAAGACATGTGGTAGCTTCCTGGACCATTGAATGTCATTGTGACACTTAAGCGCTGCTTTCAGAGTACGATGCCAGCGTTCGAGAAATCCATTAGCTTTTGGGTTATATGCCGTAGTACGGTGGTGTTTAATTCCAAGGCAATTACAAAGCTCATTGTATAATCCCGATTCAAATTGAGATCCTTGATCAGACACTATAACTGACGGTACTCCGAAGCGAGCAAACCAATTGGTAAACAGAGCGCTTGCCACTGTTTCCGCCTTAATATCTTGAATTGGAATTGCCTCAGGCCATCGAGTGTACCTATCGATAACCGTTAGAAGGTATCGAAAACCTTCTGAAGGTGACAGGGGCCCTACAAGATCTACATGGATTTCATCGAACCGTTTCGACACTGGAGTAAAATTCCCGATTGGGCTACGGACATGTTTGGAAATTTTCGATTTTTGACAAGCTATACAAGCTCTGGCCCAGTTACGACAATCTCTATTGATACCTGGCCAAACGAATTTTTTGGTAACCGCCTTGACAGATGTTCGAACACCTTGATGAGCCAAACCATGAATTGAATCAAATACCATCTTCCGATAGTCTTTTGGTATGAATGGTCGAGGGCAATTAGTTGAAGTGTCGCATAAGATTGGATCAACCATATGAGGAATGTTAATCCATTCAAATTTTAGTGATGTTGTTTCGGAAGAGCGTATATTATGCAACTCCTGATCATTGCGTTGTGCTTGGGCAATAGCTTGGAAATCGATTTGGGATGGCATTGAAATTTCATCCAATCTCGAAAGTGTGTCAGCCACGATATTTTTATTCCCAGGAATATACTGAATATCAGTTGAAAATTGCCCAATGAAATCAAGATGTCGAAGCTGTCGAGGTGATGCTTTATCCGGTTTTTGCCGAAAAGCAAAAGTGAGAGGCTTATGATCCGTAAAAATAGAGAAAGGATGCGCCTCAAGAAAATAACGGAAATGCTTGATACAAAGGTAAATAGCTAACAGTTCGCTATCATAAGTACTATACTTGCGTTGAGCATTATTGAGTTTTGTCGAATAAAATGAGAGAGGTTGCCATGCATTTTGATTCCACTGTTGCAACACCCCTCCTACTGAAAAATCTGACGCGTCGACACATACCGAATATTTGGCATCGGGAATTGGGAATGATAGAAGTGTGGCTCGACACAGCTCGGCTTTGCACCGTTCAAAAGCGGCGACTGCTTCGGGAGACAAATCAATAGCTGTTTTATCGCTCTTTTTCTTTTTCCCTTTCAGTAACTGTGTTAATGGAAATTGAATTTCAGCCGCCTTAGGAATAAATCGCCTATAAAAATTTAACATTCCTAAAAATCGTCTTAATTCCGAAATGTTTTTAGGGACCTTGACACTGGTGATTGCTTTAACTTTACTCGATGGTGGCTTTATTCCCTCTGCCGATATGAGATGCCCGAGAAAAATTACACTGCTTTTGGCAAAATTGCATTTTTCTGTGTTAATTACAAGTCCGAATTTTTCTAAGCGTTCGAATAAAATCTTTAGATGACCCAAATGTTCGGCTGAGTCTCTTGAGGCCACCAGGATGTCGTCAATATACACAAAACAGAATGGAAGATCTCTAAATATTGAGTGCATAAACCGTTGAAAAGTTTGAGAAGCATTCTTCAAACCGAACGTCATCCTGGTGAACTCAAAAAGACCGAAGGGAGTAGTGATTGCTGTTTTAGGAATATCGGCTTCATCAATAGGTATTTGATGATATGCACGGACTAAGTCAATGGTTGAGAAGACCGATGAACCATGCAACTGATGGGAGAAATCTTGAATGTGCGACACAGGGTAGCTATCAGCCTGAGTGGCTGCGTTAAGCAGACGGTAATCCCCGCATGGTCTCCATTCGCCGTTTTTCTTTAAAACTAAATGCAAAGGTGTTGCCCAAGGGCTGCTGCTTGGCCGGCATATCCCTTGTTGAAGCAAGAAATCGAATTCTTCTTTAGCGGTCTTTAGCTTGTCCGGAGGCAGACGACGTGGCTTGCTTTTGATTGGTCGTGTAGACCCTGTTAGAATCACATGTTTGATATCGTGTTGCACTGGACGTACGAACGCGTTGCCCTTCGACACGATGTTATAACTTTTGATCAATTGATGAATGTCTTCGTCTACTGAGCCTTGAGCTAGGACCGATAGCTTTAGTGTAGAACCTTGTATTACTTTGCCGAAAGAGAGCGATTTGGTGTTAGGATCGACAATACGACTGTTTTTCAAGTCGACCAACAGGCCAAATGTCCGAAGAAAATCAGCACCTAAGATGGGTTTGTTGACATTAGCATAGACGAAAACCCAAGAAAACTTTCGCGTTAGCCCTAGATCTAAAACTAGCCGAGTGCGACACTCTTGAACCGTTTGCCGCAAAAAGTTGGTCTGACTTGGATCTTTTGTTCTTCATTGCCACCGTCGCAGGTAAAACCGAAACATCCGCACCAGAATCAACTAGAAAACATAGTTTGCTCTTTAAATCCCGAATAAATAGGCGGCAGTTTGAAATAGGCATTCCCGAGTCGCAAGCCGCTAACGACTGGGCCTTGAGTTTTCCGAAAACGCTAGGTTTCGATCCCCAAAGTTACACGGCGGATTGCATCTACGAGCTCGATTGCCATAACGTCGATGATACCAACATAATTGTTGGCCTGATCGATCTCGAGAATTGAAATTCGTGCGCGGAGAAAATGATCTATTTCGCAAAGTCCGTCGGTCCAGCTGTCTACGCAGAGCTGCGATTTCTGATTGTAACTCCTCATAAGGTTGAGCTGGTGCCTGCTGCATGGTTACTGATTGGTTTGCTTCGCGACTATTAGTAGCTACTGTAAAAATTTCTTGAGATGTGGGAACTAAATTAACGATTTTATCAGCTTTTTTCGCTAGTTCGTCAAGGTTTTCCATCGAACAAGCTAATATGGCTTGAGCCGTTTGCGGCAGTCGCTGCAACCATAAACTTTTTAAAACTGAATCAGGGAACTGACTTCCCGCTAGTATGCGCATCTCTCTTAAGACCTCGCTAGGTTTCCTATCTCCTAGTGCAGTTTCGTGCAGTAGCTTCTGCAACCGAACCTCTTCAGACTCCGTGAGACGAGAAAGAATCGTTAACTTTAGATGTTCGTATAAACCGCTCGCGGGCGGGTTCAAAATTACGTCCCTACAAAGATTTACCGTACGAGTGTCTAAAAACCCGAGTGCCGTGAAATATTTCGAGCTGTCTGATCTAATTTGTGCTACCGCGAATTGACCTTCCAACACCTTGAACCACACGTCCGGATTATCCGGCCAAAAGGGCATATTTTTGAGAGACAATGCACTTACTTGAGCGTTGGTCTGGCTGCCTACATCACTGGCGGAGCTTGAGGGCGGTCTGAAGTCCCCATTGACCTGCACACTTCCTTCGTTCTGACCGAGTGGGTGAGTCATGTTGTCGTGGGCGTGCTATTGCTTCTATGAAAAACCTAAGAAAACAAAATCCAATTATAAGCAAATTAGCAATAACCATAAGAAAATTATTATTATTTTTCTTTAATCAAATAATTCTAATAACATTAGATTCGGCCAATAAATTATTCAGAATATGATTGGTTATGAGCGAGAAGCGCAAAAAATTTTTTTTTACATATACACAAGACACCAAAGAACAAAATTTAATCGAACAAACAGTTAACATAAAGTGAACGGCATTCTCTATTTCATATGGCGGCACACTCTTAAATAAAAAAAACAGCTGCAGATGTAAGTATTTTCCCGTTGTTGCTGATGCTATATGTTCAAAACGGTACTTTCGTTTGCACTGAACAGAATAGATGTTGCTGATGAAATTGTCACGTTTTTTGCATACAATTGATAAACAGCGTTGATGGTTAATTCTCGTCTCTCTGGCTTTATACTCGTGGTAAAAAAAAATCTTTGTCCGCAGCGCCTAAGTTTCGTGTGCCTGCATTAAATGTTGCTTGAATGCCGTGATATTGGCAAAAGATCTGCTCCACCACAATTCTCGAATGACTTCGCCGTTAACATCCAGGAATTACGGGATTTTTACTTGGTCTGATGTTGGTGGAGTGGAATTTTGTTGATCGAGTTGTCGGGGTGTGCTTTAATTACGTCGTCGGTCACCACTTATGGGAATAACTGTCCCACCATCATAATAAAAGACCTTCTTAACTTTGCTTAACCATTTAAAGTATTTATTGATGACATTAACAATTACTTCAATTACTTGCTTTAATAATTTTAATGTTAAATGTAAAAGTCTTAGCACACCACCGACTAACCTGGCTCACCACTCAATGACGACTGACTAATATTTTCTCCTCATTTTTAAAGTGAAGAGACGATCGCTTCATCTCTTTCGAATTATCTATAGTCGTTTCAGTTTCCAATTATCTGAGCGTTCAGGTGCCTAGAAACCGCCGCCGGCATGTGGAATTCAGTCCGCCACAGTATCACACTAAAAAGAGTACATTAGCGGACTATAATTTTGCGCTAATGATTTCTCTTTTACAAAAGTCAAGGGCCATGGTACTCTTGGCAACTTCTATACGGTTTCAAGCAACTGTGCAACGGTAAATAGATTGAGCGGATAAAGAGTCCCTGCCGGACACACAAACATACCAATGCACCTTAAATTTTATGAAAATACTTGATGTTAGGTCTTGCAGTTCTTCGTGCTCTCGCAGAGTTTTCCGAGTTCCCAATCCAAAGTTTTCCATTTTTCCGTCTGAAAATCAGTGCACCTACAAACTCATGCAATTTTCCCTTTCAAAACCAACGAGTTTTTCATCAAGAACTTTCTATTTTCCATTCGAAAACCTATTTTGAAACAAAAAAGTCAAAGTTCCGATCTTTGTTTTTCCTTTTTTTCACAGAAATCATCACTGAATACAACAGTATTAACCATGAAAATTTCACATATATCATTCCACTTCCAAAAAACGCTAAAAGAGATGAATTAAGACCTATTTCCGTATTGCCATTTTTATCAAAAGTCTTTGAAAGGATCCTTCAGAAGCAAATAAATAGTTTTCTATCTACTAACTCTCTGCTCAGCCCTTATCAATCTGGCTTTCGGAAAAAACACAGTTGTGTTACTGCACTTTTAAATGTTACCGATGACATCGGAAAAGCATTGGATAAAGATGAAGTTACGTTTCTAGTTTTGTTGGATTTTTCAAAGGCCTTCGATTCTGTTAATCATGTCAATCAATGTAGAAAGCTTATGCTTAATTTTAACTTTTCGTCAAGTGCAACAAAATTATTTTTTTTCTTATTTAACCGAGAGAAAGCAAGCAGTGCAAGTTGGTGACTCTCTGTCAAATTTTTTACCGAATGTTATACTGGTGTACTACAAGGTTCTATTCTGGGTCCTCTTTTGTTCTCTGCTTATGTAAATATACTTCCATCTTCCTTAGTAAATTGTAGCTCTCATTTGTATGCTGATGACGTTCAGCTGTATTTCAGCTGTCCACTTGGCTTAATCGAACATGGAGCGTTCTGCGTCAATGAAGACCTTAAGAGAGTTACAAATTGGTCATTGTCAAACGGACTAATTTTGAACCCAAAAAAATCCAAATGTGTTGTCATCTATAGAAAATCTCTTGACCTTTCTTATTTTCCACCGATTGTTTTGAGCAATGCTCCAATGGAATATGTGGTTACAGCGAAGAATCTTGGTGTAAATTTTTTGACTTGGGATGATCATATCACTGGACTAGTTGGCAAGGTCTATGGAGTACTCCGTACATTATGGGTAACACAATCTTTCACTCCACCGAAAACGCGTTTGCTTCCCGCTAAAACCCTGGTAATACCTATTTTGGTCTATGGTTGCGAAATCTATTGTAACTGTAGCTTCATGAGCAGGCGAAAACTTAATGTAGCTTTCAACTCAATCGTTCGTTATGTCTTTGGATTTCGACGGTATGATAGAATATCTAGTTTTACCCCGCAATTATTGGGCATGCCTTTCGAAAAATATATAGAACTAGCAGTACCCAGCCACGCTTCGCAGTGCCTTCACTTTTTTACGCTGCTACCACACTATCCGCTAACCTCCTACCCTCCAGAGCTACCTGCTACCCGCTAAACCTCTACCCCACTACCCGCTTCCCGCTACCTACTACTTCAACACACTAACCGCTACCCCTTTACCACGCTACCCGCTACTCACTCCCGTTACCCATCACCACGCTATCTACTTCCCCGCTACTCCTATGATTTTTGGCCTCCTAAAGTAGTCATTTTGCCGTGTGTGCGCCGAGTTGGTTGTAGTTATTCAACTTGCGCTCACCACCTGAGCATTGGTCTTCCTCTACTGCATCGTCCATCTGGGGTGGATTCGAAGACTTTAAGGGCTGGAAGATTGGCGTCCATCCTCTCCACGTGGCCAAGCCATCTGAGTCCTTGGACCTTCATTCTTTAAGCAAGGTCAGTGTCACTGTACAGTTTTGGTTAAATCTTGTCCTCCATTCACCGTTTATGCAGACTGGACCAAAGATATTCTGTAGAACTTTTCTCTCGAACCAGCCTTGGGTACTCTCATCCCTTTTTGACAGAGTCCATGCTTCTGCATCATATAGCAGGACGGGGATGATGAGGGTCTTATATAGCATCACGTCAGATGTTCGGGAGAGGGCCTTACTACTCAATTGCTTTCTTAGTCTGAAGAAACAGCGATTAGCAAGAGTTATTCTTTGTCTGCTCTCGGCGCCTTTGTCCGTCTTGGGTGTCCTTTTTCCATAGCAGCATATACTTTGTTTTGCCTTCATTAACCGCTTAATCCATTTTTTCAGCTTTTGTCTGTCTGTCTGGAGTTCTGTACTATTCGTTTCAATATGATGTTAAAGAAGTTGCATGACAGTGCGTGACCTTGTCTTAAGCCTTTTTTGACATCGAAGGCGTCGGTGAGGTCGTTACCGACTTTAATGGAGCAGCGTCAGTTCTCCATTGTCATCCTACTCAGACGAATAAGATTTTTAGGAATTCCAAAACTGGACATGGCTTTATAGAGTTCTTCTCTATAGATGCTGTCATACGCGGCCTTTTTATCGATAAAAAGATGGTAGGCGTCGATTTGGAGTTTTTTCCACGTCTATTTCGCTAGCAGAACCATTACATAAGCCGTGCCCATAAAGTTTTTGTTTCATCTTTCACGGGCACTGCCTCTTGCGAAGAATTAACAAAACTTCCAAGAGTATCAATTTGTCATGAAAACGTGCTTCTCAACTTTGCCGTTCGGAATCGGCGTTAAATTGTAGGTCCGCTCAATTCTGGACACGCACCAAGAGAATTGTTGATGAGAGTAAGTAGCTCAGGTGCTTAGGCCTTGGCTCTTCAAGAGCTGCCGCGCCGCTCTATTTTTTTTTTTTTTATTGTTTAGGAGGCTAATGCCTCTGTAGTTGGTGCAGTTTAGAGGGTCTCCTTTCTTCAAGATCGGGCAAACAATACTGAGGTTAGATTTATCTCCAAATGGTCCATCAAATGGTAGATATCCTGGCTCAAAGAAAACGTTATATCTTGCAAGGATATACGAATCTTCTTGGACAGCCAAGCCGCTCTCAAATCTCTCGCGTCTGTCTCCACAAACTCTCAAATAGTCCACGATTGTCGATCATCTCTGAATGAGATGACGGAACAGTATAATATTCATCTCATTTGGGTGCCGGGCCACAGACACATTCCGGGAAATTGCAAAGCCGATGAGCTCGCCAAAAACGGAACACTTCTGCCTAATGTTAGACAAAAACATAACATAGGAACACCACTTGCTACATGCAAATATCTCCTCAAACAATATGCTCTAGAATCAGCAAATGCTAGATGGTCACAGGGTACCACCTGCCTAGCAACCAAACAAATATGGCCAAGCATAGACCTGAAACGGTCAAAAGGCCTGATTTCCCTGAGCAGACAAAATATAAGCTCTACAATTGGAGTCATAACAGGACACTGCCTCATAGGCAGACATGCTTTGAGGCTTGGGGTCTTCGCAAACGACTTCTGAAGAAGCTGCATGGACGAGGAGGAGGAGGAAACAATCCAACATGTGTACATGTCCAACACTCCCCAATAGAAGGAATAACTATCTCGGTAATCCTTTCTTCAATAATACCAGTGAACTGGCAACGATCGACACAAAATGTCTCTCTAACTTCATTAAAAGTACAAAATGGTTTGTTTAAGTTCATTACTCTCCCATGAGTAACCTCATTAGTGGTATCACAATGGACCCTTGAGGTCTAATTGAGTCAATGACATCTGGACAGCCACTCCAACCTAATCTAACCTATGGTAGATATCAGTGCACTCATCAGGACCCAAACGTCCTCAACAACCTCTGTCTACCAAGTCCTATTCTCACCTCCACGTGGTGACCACCGGGTGTCTAGTACCTTAGCTGTGTGAAAACCCCTATGGATGGCTTTGGCGACAGCTTACGAGAGAGGGCGGGTTTTCCACTGAGGCACTACTCCTTTTTCCAGGCGGCAGCGAAATAATTCCCAGGATGGAGCAAACGGTGGCGTCTACACTTCCAGCTAGGTTGAACTACTCAGTGAACACCTTATACGGCTCAACAGGTTGAGGGTTGTTCTTTGGGATGACTTCCCGTTCATATTAAGAACAACTAGTTGCGAAGTTGAATATATTTTTCCAAAAACAAATTCGACGTTCAGAACATTGAGGTCCGATGAGGAAAAACGCCTTAATAAGTTTCTTTTACGGCTTCGGGATCAGCCGACTGAATGCTTTTTCGGTTTAACAAAGCAAGAAGTTGTAGAAATTAATACCAAAGATAAAATTATAGAGCCACAAAAGATTTTAAAAAGCGTTTGCTTGAAAAAGCACACCCTTTGGAAGAGATTCTAGACATGTGCCAGGTTTAGATAGGAAGACTCCATGGTTATAATTCCTTCGTCAAGTGGAATCAATAGAATTATACCGCTCATAAACGAAACGGTCGGATAAGTACGAGTAGGTCATTCACCAACAAGTTTTCAATGTCCAGCTTAAAATAGCAAATGCGATATAAATGTGCATTTTTTGGTTACTGCGCTAAAAAATGTAAAAGCAAGTCCGACAAGTGGAAAAACACATTTTTAGATGAATTGGTCAACAAAGAAAAAAGATTTATCGTAATCAAATAAGAGGTATATAGAAAGAAAAACATTAAGTGATAGCCGCGAGAAGCACTACTGTTTCCAAGTTACTGGTGCAATTGAAAAGATTCATGAGGAAAGAGCTGTTTTTAAGGCTCCGCCCTTATTAACGTTGACTGCCGCATGGCAGTCCATGGCATTGTTCTTATGGGGTGTGATATTGCACTTTAAAAAAAAGGACTAAATTTAGATGTTGACGTGAACCATTGTAACGTGGGATTGGTCGTTATGAGTCCCATTGATAGCAGCAGGGTCGCACGCTTGTCAACGCTCGGCTCTGCTCGTTTTATGGGGGGGATCCTGCTGCTACTGCATACAATAACCAAAAAACAAATTATTCGTGCCAATCAATAATGTCACATCTACCAACCAACTTGATAAATGTATTTGTTTTGTCCACATACCTTGTCCCCGCTCATACACGTGCACACACGATGGAATATGTGCAAGCCAATAGGCGAATTGAATAGGTACACAGTGCTACCAAGTTTGCATGCTTGCAATAAGATCTGTTTATACGCAGCCTGATATATTTTCTTTTTTTCTGATTTGTTTTATTTGTCGAAATTGTTGAAAATTTGTTTCACAAATTTCATGACACCATGCTTTTTATTTTCCAAAGACAAAAGGAACACATTTATCAACAATCAACAAATAAATCGGTTGAATCGATACTGTGCTGGTGAAAAACCATAATACATTACATTCGTTTATAGCTAAGCGCTACACAGATGCGGTGTCATCATGACATCGGCTTACACACTTGTGTTGCGTGTATGGGTCGCTTTACAATTGAAGCCCAACTATAATTGGTTAAGTGAACTAAAGTCACAAAACTGGATTAAAATTTTGGTCTAAAGAAAGCAAAATTGCATTATAGTTCAGCTTTTATTCAAAACAGAGCTCTTGATACCCGGGTACCCAATCCATGGACCAGGTACCCGGGTACTCGATAATTTCGAGAATTATCCGGGTACCCGGGTATTTGCATGCTTCGGGTACCCGGGTACCCGGGTACTTGAAACATAACGATCGTGCATCCGAGTACCCGGGTACTCGGTACGCTTACGCGATGAAGCTTAAGTTGTACCCGGGTACTCGGATGCACGATCGTTATGTTTCAAATACCCGGGTACCCGAACCATGCAAATACCCGGATACTCGGGTACCCGGGTAATATTACATAACTCAAGTTCCCGGGTACCCGGATACCCGGGTATTGTTTCGAGTACCCGGTCAGAATCAAGAGCACTAATTCAAAACAGCATTAAATCTTTACATTCACTCAAAAAATTCAACTTTAATTCAGTTTGTTATCCTTATCAATTCTGTCGCGTGTCCCGATACGAACACGTTTTGAGTTATGGTTACAGTAGAAGTAGCTTTTACTCTTTTATAATTGCTGGCGAAATTAGAGTTCCCGCACTGAAGCCTGTTCGCATTTAACCTAAAGCGTTTGCTCTTTCCTAGCTATAACAAATTAAAAAACAAAAGCGCAAGAACATAGTCCGCTTATACAATTTTAGCGTGATACTAGCTTAAAATTAAGTTTTAGTCATGACTCAAACGTCATCTTAAGCTAGTAGCTCTCAAAACTGTTCATTAGTGGACTATTTTGCGCCAATGTTTTCAGAAAAATAGTTTCAAAGCGAAACTTCAATTAACACAACGAGGCACATTTATTCATTTATTAATAGATGCCCCTGAAGAAGTTGGAAAAAAGCCAACGAAACGTCGGGAAAAGGATGAAATAAAGTTTGTTTTATTTGCATTCTTCGGAAACCATTGATCTGTAAGCCTGTCAACACATACATAAATATTCAATAAAAAATCCAAACAGATCACCAAATAAGCTCAAAACATTTATTCATTGTCAAGTGAAATACTTAAGATAAAACTGCTATCATTTAAAACACTTATTTCTGCAGATGCCTAATTTTTCTTTCTTCATTGATCCCTTTGATTTGAGATTATAGAAAACACAAATTTCCGCTCACTGGCGATATGGTGCTGGGAAAATATAAGTTGTTGCTATTAGTTGTTGCTCTTCGATTTTCATAATACTTTTTGCTTCTTATTTCGACAGTTCAAATTCTAATTGCTTCTTAAATGACCTGCAAAAGGTTTAAAATTTCATTGAGCTTGTAAAAAGAATATAATTTTCGTGGCTATGCCATATCGCCTTATATAAATGCAATCAGTACATACCAGAGATTAAAATGAGTATGTTTGAACAGTTCGAACATCGAACACATCCAACTTTTTCTTGTGTGCTTGTTCATACTCGTCCGATTGCAACCCTTACTTAGAAATAATTTGACTCATAAATAAAAAGACTTGTAAATCAAACCAAGCAAGCAGAAGAAACTCGTAAATATTTTTCGTTTTCGATCATTTCAAGTCAAATTGATTCACAAGCAACTTGTTTGCTTGTACTTACTCAAACATGTTCGAGTTTTCGGGTAAAATTGATTGGATGTTTCAATTTTTGTTTTCTCTACGAAGAAAAAAAAATGAAAGATGCAGGCTTTGTATGGGTCTAATCTAATGAATAGAAATATTTATAACAGGCCGACGCCGACTCCACTAGAGATAATTTCTCTCAGAATACTCATCCTGACATGAAAAGTCTAATGGAGTCGCGTTGTTTCATCTTATGATATGATGTTAGCGATCTCTCTCTGCTATTTTGTCTTGACATCGATGTCTGATACAGTGATCACTTTATTACAAGATTGGAAACCTACCTACGTTTTACCCTCCAAATACCGCAAAAGTTATTTTTTTCATGCACACATACTCTTGCAGCTAACTTGCTTTTTATTATGTAGGCAACTGTATCTTTATTACAAAAACACGCATACTCTTACAGCTAACCTGCTCCCTAAGTTTGTATTACACGCATACTGTTTCAGCTAACCTGCTCCCTCAGCTTGTAGGCAAATGTCACTTTGACAGCAAGGTTTCCAATCTTGGTATAAGTGATCACTGGTCTGATATCAAATTTGACGTTTGAGTTTTTTTTCCTTTTTTGTGTGTGGATGACATCTCAATTTCATTATTTTGTGTGTCTCAAACCGACAAGTATTCATTTCGCGCGAACAAAAAAAATTACTGTGTTAAAAAAAGTCGGCATTTGCAGTTTTTTTTTATTAGATTCATATATTTAAAAGGATTAAATCAGGTAATAACACATTTTTATACGAAATGCGTTTTTGACAAATCCTTTTAAACAGCACAATCATGAGTGAGTGGAAACTTTCCCAGAATGAAACCAAGCTCCTGATAAACTTGTACAGGGAAAAGGAGTGCTTGTGGAACTACAAGAGCAACCTATACAAGAGGAACGATTTGAAGAACATATGTAGCTTGGGCATCCATATCCCAAGCAATGAACAAGGACGTGATCGATGTTAAAAAAAAAGTTAAAAATCTTCGCTCAGCTTATGTGGCTGAAAAAAAAAATTACAGATTCTCAACATTCTGGTGCTGGAAACGAGGAAGTTTATGAGTCTCACCTTTTTTATTTCAGTGAGTTTTCATTCCTGGATGGAGTTATTGTGCTGCGTAAAACACAGAACAATTTCTCACTGGTAAGTAATAAACAACTTCATAAAAATTATAAATGAAAACAAAAAAATTTAGGACGATACACTTGAGAGAGCTATGGAGGCTGTAGAGGCTGAAGAGGCTGTGGAGGGTGTGCAGGCCACTGCTGATGTTCTTGCTCTTTCCCAATCAACATCTAAACCAATGCAAATAGCATCGGCGAGGCAGTCATCGGGCTGGCGAGGGGGATCCACATCATCATCGAGCGCCCGAAGTGCAAGATACGAGGACGCCATAGCTGCCACTGTACAAAGTACAAATTCTCGGCCAGGTAAACAATTGCTTAATAAGATGACTTCTTTTTTGTGTATTTCAAAGGTTTTTAACTTTTTTTGCAGAACGAAAAACTTAATATGAAAGTTTTGGTACCAGTGTGGCCAGTCAGCTGGAAGAATTAAGCAACATCGAGGCAGCTGAAGCTATGGCTGAATTACAACAAGTTCTGTCAAGGC
Organism: Sphaerophoria taeniata; assembly: GCA_943590905.1. Lineage (NCBI taxonomy): Eukaryota > Metazoa > Arthropoda > Insecta > Diptera > Syrphidae > Sphaerophoria > Sphaerophoria taeniata. Next base: position 272,685,763 of record OX016540.1, read on the forward strand.
ATGTAATTCAGTCGCTACAGCGAAGAAGTATAGCTTCGCACTCATCCTTATCAAGCTCAGTGGAAGGAAGTGATCTTCTTTAAAGTGCAATGATAAACTCAGATTTATTTGATGAGTTTTAAAAATTATTTTATCTTTAAATTCTAGCAATAATTTAACTATAAATAAGTGATTTTGAAAAATCGTGTTCATTGTAAAAAAGCAAAGATGTATCAAAGTGTCGTTAATAGAATTACCTTATACAAAATAAATTTTTACCACCTAAACGGATTTCAATGTGCTTTATAATTTTATGATTTCTAATTTCAGGGAATTTTGGCAAAGAAGATTGTTAAAATAAATGTCGGATTGTTATCAAAACTAACGTGATGAAATGTTGTTTTCACATATTTATATGTTTGTCTGGTTCTGCAGTTTTTTTTTTTATTTTATCTGGCATTATTTATATTTATTAATAAAAAAACATTTTGAAACAAAATCAAACAAAAAATCAGTATAGCAACACGGGGCTTTATTCTTCATTTTTGTGACCGCACATAAGAGCAAGTTCGTGCAACCACATCGTACATATTTTTTTCCTATAAATTAAGTAAAAAAGAATTTACAGGCATAGATACGTAGAAATGTTTTTATTTATTAATTTTTTTCCACTGATATGGAACGTCTCCATCAGTGACACAATAACGCACCAAATTTTCACGAATTCTTGATGCGTGTTTATAGTTGGAATGATCTTGTGTTGTCAGAGGTGACATTGTTTGTGGCAGAGTTTCAGAAACTAATTCAGTATCAGGAGATAACCTTAATAATGGCGAGAGAAAGTTGTGTAAAACACAACAAGCTTTAACCACAGATTCGCAAGTTTCCAAGCAAATTTAAGGATTTTTCTTTTCCATTTCTAGGTATTCTATTTGTCGAATGTTCTCTATCTGAATTTCATAACTTTTTCTCGAAAATCTAGCAATATCGGATAAAAATATTACTTTTATTCAAGTTTCGACCTTTTCTCACACAATTTATAACGTTCGACAAATTAAAACACAAACGACGACGCACGTTCAAATAACGAACATTCGATTCTCACAATACAGTGAGATCCAACTTCGAAAAACGTGTGACATAGTCGAATTTAGGTTCTCGATTCGCCAGCAGTAATACGAAAATCTTACACTCACATGTTTTTACGTTCGACTCGCTAGCGCTAATAGGGGGGTTAATTGCATTTTTCCAAAAAATGTAAAACAAGTTGTGGCCTTATTTCATTTATTTTGGGGGCTTGTTGCAGGGAATTTGTAAGGGCCACAGTTTGAGATGATATTTCATTATCTAACTAACGGTTTTTTTTATGAAAAAGACAAATCGGGGCTAAATTTCACAGTTTGGGGCCTAATTTCATTAATTTTGAGACCTTTTTCGTTGAGGCCTTTTTTCCTAATTTCACAGAGCCCAACTATAATTAGTTAAGTGAACTTAAGCTTATGTCACAAAACTGTATTAAATTTTCGGTCTTAAGTAAGCAAAATTGTATTATAATACAGCCTTTATTCAAAACAGCATTAAATCTTAACATTCACTTAAACAATTTAACTTTAATTTAGGGCTCTTAGAAATAAGGCCCCAGGAAATAAGGCCCCAAACAATAAAATGAAATAAAGCCCCAAGAAATAAATGAAATAAAGCCCCAATGTTTTGTTTCCTATTGTTTTTATTTTAAGAAATGAAATAACACCCCAAACTCATACAAATACTTGCATAGTGTCCTGCACAGCCTGTCTGCAGCAAGGGCATTTGAAGCTGTTTTCATTATTTGCAATCGATTCTGCTTGTAATTTCAAACTACAAATTGAACATGTTTTTAAATGTTTGCATGGCAAAAACACTATGTTGCTTCTTTGATATTTGCAAATGACGCAAACGCTGTCCTCAGGAATCGGCACTTGTTCTTCGTTTGTTTCACCTTCCCAAGGTTCCCTTTCGCTGGATGTTTCTTCAGCAAATATGTTGTCTTCTGGAAGCATATCTACACATATGCCGTTTTTTGCATATACCATTCGCGAGAGAAAGGTATCGACCGTAATTTGCCCTTCTTGCAAAAGATGTGTTGCCTCCTCTATTTTGGAGCTCTTCTCCACGTTATATTTTCTGCGTTTGCATATTAAGCCACCACTTTCACTGATTAGGAAGAAACGTCGGCTTTTAAAAAATTCTTCATTCCGGATAACACTCACGAACTTGAAGAAATTCCCGTTTTTAATTGCGGAAAGCCCCAAAACACCGTTATAAGCTTCCACAGCTGATATTGTTCTAGTGTTTTGCTTGTGAACACTAAAGCCTTCAGCACCAACCTTAAAGAAGAAGTTACAATAATTGAAAAACCAGCAGTATTCGATTTTTTGTTAGTTCTTACTTTTTGAATCCATTGGTTTTCAAAATACAATAGAAAAGACGCGAAACGGTTTTCGCCATCCATTAGCAATATTTTGGACCTTATGTCCCGAAATGCACTTTCAACCAGATGGGGAGGAAGTAGAGGGAGTGCCATTAATTTTTGATAAAGTAAGGACGCAGGCTTCGAGGCCCTTACATACTGAAGCAGTGAACTTCTGCGACGCATATTGTGCCTTAGAGCCTGGCAGTAATGAAACCTACGAAAATTAAAAATCTATATGAAAAAAAAATATAAGTACAGTACTGTCTGGGTCGTGTGAACTAATTACTGCACAGGCTGTCCATGCTAACCAGGTTGTTCACACTATCCAATATTTTATATAGCAAGAAAAACAACAGTTTTGATGATAAAAAACGCGATTTTCTTATCATCAATCTGCTGCTACAACATTCGATTTTTCACAGATTGATGATAAAAAAACAGTGGAATATGTATGGGGGGGCCTGCTGCCCTCCTGCAACCCCCCTGCTTGGGGTCACTGTTCGATTTGGAGTAAGTGCGAGGTTGGGTGTATGCAAAGTTTCTTTATATATATGCTTGGGGTCACTGTTGGTTGTAAGATTACCTCACCAAAATATTCCACGTATATCACCAAAAGCTGCTTAAAACAGCCTTGTGGTACAATTTTGAATGTACCGTCCATTAGAAAAGTACGGTTTGCCGGTGGAATATTTTCTCTAATAAGATCGATGGTTCTTAAAGAAGAAAATAAGCAATATGCGAAATCCCCCTCTTCCATATGGCATGTTGTATAAAATGGCCGTGGATTTGCTTCGTCCTTGGAAATGCCAAACTTGTTCCAAACTGTTTCCAGGTGGAATGCCTCAATCACTTGGAGGGGACTTACCGGTGAAGTTCTTATTCACCAGGTATTGTAGTTCTCTCCTTATTTTAGTTAAGGGAATATTCTTTGTTTCTTCCTGGAATCTGTTACAAAAACATTGAACATATAAACCAATTATCTGAATGAAAATTAATATGATCTTACCTGTCACAAGTGTTCCGATAAACGGATCTTATGCTGCTTAAAGCATTTGTTTCTCCACATAGGGTACTAACCGCATCCAGGCAATCGTCTTTAATACGATTCAAGGCCTTAAGCTCCTTATATGCCGCTTCTTCATCCTCGTGGTTGTGATCTACGTAATTTTTGGCGAGCTCGCAAGTACCCTCCGGTAAAAGAGTTATTCTTGCCTTGCAGGAATTCCTCCAACACACATATTTCACAATATTTTTATACACGGATTTTTTTTTTTAAATCATCTTTTGCACTGGCACATAAAGGAGTTCGCTATTTCTCCTTTTTCCAGCAAACCTTTCACAATTCATTTTTTTTTTTTTTTAACTTGACTCACCGATGTCTAATACCGAACTGATCTAACTAGTATGACAAGATTCTCATCCCACCAAACAATTTTACATTAATGCAATCTAAATAACAGTCACGCTTACTGTAAGTTTGCAGTTTTGTTTTTATAGTTAAAGAAAAATACAAAAATTGATAAATGATATTAGGCCCCAAAAAATGTTTTGGGGTCCTATTTCATTGTTTGGAATTGGGGTCGTATTTCATAATGAAGTAACACCCCAATTTCAAAAAATGAAAGAAGGCCCCAATAAGTGAAATTATGCCCCAATAAAATGCAATTTATTTTTGTTGTTGTTTTGCGTATAAGCTTTGGGGTCTTATTTCATTTTTTTTGGGCCTTATTTCCTGGGGCCTAATTTCTAAGAGCCATTTAGTTTGTTATCCTTTTCACTTCTGTCGCGTGTCCCGATACGAACACGTTTTGAGTTATGGTTACAGTAGAAGTAGCTTTTACCTTTTATAATTGCTGACGAAATTGAAGGTTCCGCACTGAAGCCTGTTTGCATTTAACGTGAAGCATTTGATCACACCAAATTGTTTGCTCTTTCCTAGGTTAGGTTAGGTTAGGTAAAATGGGCTGACAGTTGGTGTTGTTACCGTCACACTTAGATCAATGAAGATCCCTTGTGATACCCTGAAGTATTGTAACTTCTGAAAAAGTAATTTAACCTATGAATTCTATGGTTGGTGGACTTAACAAAGTTCAGTAGGCGGTTGCCTGGGAGTTCAGATAGGTCTTCTAGTTCATTAAAGAAATATTTGCCTAAAAATTTATATCTGGTACGGCAGACTGCTGGACAGTGGCATAGAAAGTGAGCCGTGTTCTCGTGCTCTTCTTTATCGACGCAGCCTCTACATATGTCGTCTTAAGCCCCATCTTCTTTTTGTGGTAGCCAAGTAGGTTATGTCACGTTATCACACTTACGAGGGATCTGAGGGACGGTTTTTTAGAAGTAGAATCCTATTGGATTTTTTCTTGTCGTAATAAGGCCATAGTTTCCTGGTGTTACCGCAGGTTTCTAGTTGGTTCCACCTATCATTTGCTTTTTGAATGATAGTTTTACTAATGTTTCATTTTAAATCGCATTAAGGGATTCTAATGTTAAGGTCTATGTGAGAAGGATCAAGTACCGAGCCTTCTCTTGCAAGCTCATCCGCTTTTTCGTTTCCCGGCACACCACTGTGACCAGGAACCGAGCAGAGTCTTACGTTATGCTGCATACCAAGAACCCTTAGCTCTTCGCGACCGACAGCAAGAAACAAGCTTTGACTTGATTTGCGTGGCAGAGATCGCTTTTGTAGCTGCTTGGCTATCAATGAAAAAGGTGATATCAGCGTGTCGTATCGCCATCATGGATATTTAATTAGCAGCGTTTTTCACTACCAAGATCTCGGCTTGGAAGGCACTGCTATAGTCGGGAAGTCTGAATGAAGTTTAAGATTTTCCGAATGGAAACCTGCCCCTACTCCAGTAATCATTTTCGAACCATCAGTAAAGATGGTAAAGTTCGATTCATTTGTGTAAGGTAAGGTAAGGTTCTTCAATCTTCTCTATTGGGGAAGCTGGTAGTAAAGTTTTTATTGAGGTCTAAATAAGGAATCATGTAATCCGTACAAACGTTGTTACCAACGTATTTTGTAAGAATCGTGGTATGGCCGTGTTGACTAGTTCTCCAAATATTGGTTTGACTGAGTCGAAGAGCGCTACTTGCTGTCGATTCTTGTACAAATAAGTCTATAGGGGTAAGATTTAGGATCGCTTCAAGACCCGCAGTTGGGGTAGTCCTCCTCGCCCCTGTAGTGCTAATGCATGCCATTCTCTGTACTTTGATAAGGGTTTTTAAGTTCGTGGATTTCTCCAGAGCTTTGCCATCAAACCAAACAACCATAAGTTAGAATGGGTATAACTATGGCTGTATACATCCACATGATTATGTTAGGATTTGGTCCCCAATTTCTTCCCAGAATCCTATTACACGAGTAGAGTGCAATCATGGCCTTCTTGTATCTTTCTTGTATGTTTGGACCCCAGTTAAGTTTCTTATCCAAGATGACTCCAAGATACCTCGCTTTTTCTGAGAGTTTAAGTGGGGTATTGTCAAGGGATTTTCCTTCTATTGGTGAAAAGTACAAGTTCTGTTTTCAGGGGGTTTACTTCAAGACCGCATTTCTTGGTCTAGTTATTGACCGTAGTTAATGCGTTTTCTAATTGTTCGCTTACAGTGGTTAGGTACTTTCCTGTCGCCAGAAGCGCTAAATCATCGGCATATGCTACAACTCTAACACCACTATTTTTGAGTTTGATGAGAATTTCATTCATCACCAAAGTCCAGAGAAGAGGTGAGAGTATTCCACCCTGTGGGTTTCCTCCTAGCTATAACGAATTAAAAAACAAAAGCGCAAAAACATAATCTGCTTATACAATTTTAGCGTGATACTAGCTCAAAATTAAGTTTTAGTAATGACTCAAACGTCATCTTAAGCTAGTAGCTCTTAAGACTGTTCATTAGCGGACTATTTTGCACCAATGTTTTAAAAAAAATAATTTCAAAGCTAAACTTAATTTAACACAACTAGACACATTAGGCGTGTTTTTTTGGCACAGCTATCCGTATCTGCAGTTGGAGCTTTTGTTTGTAATACATGGACAAATACAACACGCAGCTGCGGATAAAACTTAAACTTAAATCTGGCTGCGGATAAAAAATTGACATTTTTTTCGAGTATCGATACTCGATCGGAGAAAAATTGAATTTCTTAGGTTGGTAACTCGGATAATCGGATAACTCAAAGAGTCTCGAAGGTTGTGTTCGCAGAGTGCAACGCTTTGAAATAAAATTGGAACGCACAAATCAAGGAACGAGTCACACATAGTTTCTCTATGGTGTTTAATATTTTACTTCTGTAATGTCATTTTCTATTTGCGAGATTTAAGGTATAACTACAACGGTCACTTTTTGCAAAAATTGCGAAATTTTGTGTCTTTGTAGCGCCATTTGAATTTGGAAAAAAAAACTACAAAATTTGTTTTTGACATAAAAAAAAGCTTTCTGCATCATAACTTTAATTTTTGGGGTAAAAAAACTGTCACAGAATGAGTTTGAAAATTTTCAATTTTTGACATTTTGCAAAAAGTGCTCATTGAAGTCATACCTTTAGAGTCGAGTCAAATTTGTGAATCTGACAGCTATATAGAGGTGGTGAAGTGAGGAAAAGTGGAAAAATCTCAGATTTCATGATCTATTTGAGACTTGAAATTAAAAAAAAATGGATTCGAGATTCAAAAATCTGAATCTAGATTTGTATCAAAATTCACACATACATAGGTACAAGCACACGAACTTTCAAGCACACTTCTCTGTTTGACATTTGTCTGAACATTTGTTATTGTTTTATTTATTTGTTTATTGAACGACCGACGATTGACCAAATCTACGAACATACCCCAACATGTCAAAAACTTATCCGAAAGCAAATCCAAAATAACAAATCAAACTTTGAACAAATGCGCTCGGCGAAAATCCTTGATCGAACCCTCCTAGTGGGTGCCGGGCGGACAATGTCACCACAGTTTTGGTCTGTAGGTGTCAGACGGTGATAGCTAAGGTTAGATTGGATCGCTGTGTGGTTCTGACTTCATTTATAGCACAACTCACAGAAATCCTCTCTCACCATAGATCCAAGGTTCCTAGTTTCAGTGGTGGTGTGAGCTAGTAAATCCGTGCCCAAGAATTGAAGGTTGAGGGATAAATCAACCATGAACGAGCTCAGCCGGAGGCCTGTGGTGGGTAACGGTTTTTGTTGTCTATACCTTCCCTCGGTATGCGGCTCTACCGAGGGCGACCTTCTTTTCCGCCTTACTCGTGGGAATCAAATCGAACCATTATGTCTTCGTCCAATTTATGTGTTAAACTTCCATCCATCGAGTCCGAGGATGAACTCCTGGCTTCCAGCCAGGATACAATTGTAGGTAGCTCAGGGGAAGCTAGAGACGCTAGCACCTCAGAGCAGGCTACACTTAGAGGTAACACGGGAGGTACTAGTACCCCTGTGCTTCAGCATCCCTCTCAAAAAACGCCCATAACTTCTAGTAGCAAGGCTCGCCAAAGCAACGCTACCAAGCCCAACAAGCCCAACAAGCACTCTCCCGCGGATCAGCTCAGGATCAAGTACAGGAAGGCCACTTTCATCTTTGGCAAGATTGCCGAGAATGAAAAAGTCGGAAAGGTACATGAGCGTGATGCTGCCGACAAAATCAAATACCAGAAAGTTGTTGAAGAATTCAACAGTCGGGAGAAGAGTGCGGCACTCAAGAAAATAGAAAAGTGCACCAAGAGGAACAGGTCTCTGGAGGAGGAGAAACCACCTCAAAAGAGATCCAAGCTTGGTGGCAGTAGCAGGAATGAGACTCCGAGGGTGACAGCGCAACCGCGCGCCTTCAGCTAGGTCGTCAGAGACAACCTCCAGGTGCCGATTGTAGATGAGCTCTCCACACACAACAGAGCTCTGATGTCAGCGTGGAACTCAATCGAGGCCAAACTTTCGGAATTAGTATTCCAATACACCATCTCAGCAAAAGAAGGTCCCTATCCGAGCTTTGACTCCGGCGAGATGCTCAGGGGTTTCAAGGTGATAAGGTGCGCGGACGATTTTTCGAGGGATTTCCTTGGCAAAGGAGTTGCTAATATTAGCAACGACTGGAAGGGCTTGAAGCTCAAGCTTATTCCAGCCAGGGATGTTCCTAGGAAACCATTGGCTCGCATCTTGTTGCCGCTCATGAGTGTTAAGCCCACAGGAGTGGAGCTAATTAGGAGCCTTCAACGACTGAATCCGCAGATTCCGATGAATGACTGGGTGGTCATCAAAACGGAGGAACCGCACAAGAATAGCGCGGTCTACCTTCTTAGGATCTGCGAGGCAAGCCGCAAAGCCCTGGAAGAGGCACAATACAAGCTGAGATTCGGCATCAAAAGTGTCGCTATCAAGATTCTGTAGAGTCAGGAGGTTGGCCCCACCTTAAGTGATGATATCGTCGAGGCAGACGACGTCACCATGCGGGTCGAAGCCCCCAGCGAGGCGCTGGATCCTGGCCCTGCAGTTCCGCCAAATTAAAAACGATCCGCTACGCGCCATCCAGGTTAACCTGAAGCACTCAAAATGTGCCACGGACAACCTGAAGGTTTTCCTTAGATAGGAAAACATAGATGTTGCACTGATCCAAGAGCCATGGGTTAACGGCCTCGCGGTAAGAGGCCTCAAGGTTGACCAATACGACTTTTTTTACAAGCCCGATAACCAGAATCAAGGTAAGCCTAGAACTTGTATTTTAGCTAAAAAACACTTAAAAGTTTTTCTGTGTCCAAACTTTAACACCTCTGATTTAACAGTGGTTAGGTTAGAGGGTAGGCAAGCGGAGGGCTTGATTCTAACCTCTTCGTATATGGCGCATGATAGGGAGTCACCGCCTGAAGAAGTGCGATTGCTAGCGGTAGAGGCAAAATCTAGGAAAACAAGCCTGCTCAGAGGAAGCGATGCCAATGCCAGGCACTCAATCTGGAGCAGCTCAGAAATTAATGACCGAGGTGAATCTCTCTTTACTTATATTATTGAAAGCAATATGACTATCTGTAACAGGGGTAACACTCCTACTTTTGTCTTTCCGAGTACGGATAACACAGAAGGGTGGGAAGATGTTTTAGATGTTACTTTTGTCAATCATCACGGTAAACTCTCCATCGAAAATTGGAGAGTATCTTTTCTTAATTCTTTTTCTGATCATAGATATATTTTATTTGATCTTAAATTTGAAATGGAATCTCCTTCCCATTATAGAAATCCCAGAAGAATTGACTGGAAGAAATTTAATCAAACCTTCAAACCTTTAGCTCAAAGCTACGTAATATAACGAACTCGAGTTACGAGTCGGTTACAGATCTTGAGTTAGAGATTTCAAACTTCGAGGACTCTGCCTTCAAGGTCTCTTGTCCGATAAGATATAGTAAGATAACCTTTCCACCTTGGTGGAATGATGACTTATCTAATCTGAGGAAAATTACAAGAACCATTTTTAACATCTGCTATAAGCATAAATTTTATCAGCCTTATAAGGACTGCTTGAGAATATACAAGCGTTCTATAGCTCAAGCCAAAAAACAAGGATGGCAAGAGTACTGTCAGTCCATCGAAGATATCAAAGATTCGGTCAGGCTTAGTAGTGTTTTATCGAAAGAACATTCGAACCCCTCATTTCTTAAAAAAAACCAGATGGAAGCTGGACAGCATCTCCAATGGAGACATTAGAGCTACTAATGAAAGTACACTTCCCAGGTTGTGCAGAAGAACCATCGGAATCTAATCTGACTTTCAAAATGCAAACCTCCATAGAGCATGTTAACGCCCTTATAACTAGAGAAAATATAGTCTGGGCTATTAAAACTTTCTCGCCATACAAATCTCCAGGCCCTGATGGCCTGGAGATTATAGGCAGTATGCTGCAAAATCAGCTTGAATAAGTGGTTCCACGGCTTGAGAGTATCTTTAAAGGTTGCCTCTTGCTAAACCATGTCCCTTTGTCTTGGAGACAGGTAAGAGTGGTTTTCTTACCGAAAATTGGTAAAAGAGGGCAAGAATCCGCCAAAGATTACCGACCTATAAGCCTTACTTCCTTTCTTCTTAAAACCCTGGAGAAAATCGTAGAATCTCACATAAGGAGGATTCTGAGTAGTTGTCCCCTATCTAACTCGCAACATGCCTACATGAGGGGTAGATCTACAGAGACTGCTCTTCATGAGGTAGTGAGAACGATAGAAAACACGATTCATTTCAAGGAATATACATATACCCTAGCTACCTTCTTAGACGTAGAAGGAGCTTTCAACAATGTCCTAACTGAATCCATTGCAGAATCACTTGCAGACTTAGGTGTAGAGAACTACATTAGAAGGCCGATAATATCCATGCTTATTAATAGGAGGATTCAATCAAAGTTAGGTTATTCAATGTGCACCAAGTATGCTTGCAGAGGAACACCCCAAGGAGGTGTATTGTCTCCTCTCTTATGGCTTTTGGTCGTAAAAAGCATTCTTGTGATATTCGAGAGTAGTGGAGTGAAAGCGGTTGCGTACGCCGATGATTTGGTTATTCTAGTTTCAGGAAAATTTCCAAGAGTGATCAGTGAAATCACTAATATGGCTTTGAAGAAAGTAAGCACCTGGGCTGCGAGCTGCGGACTAGGTGTTAACAGTAACAAAACCGAGTTGATGCTTTTCACCCCCAAAACCAAGGTACCACCCTTCACTCTACCTCGGTTAAACAGACAAACACTATCATTGTCTTCCAGTGCCAAATATCTGGGCGTAATACTAGACACCAAATTAAACTGAAAGCTTAACATTGAAGAACGGGTGAGGAAGGCGTGTGTTGCCTTCTACGCCTGCAACAAAACATTCGGCAAAAAATTGGGCCTCCAGTCAAAAATGATAAAATGGACATACACAGCGGTTGTAAGACCGATAACTTGTTTATGGTTCCATTGTGTGGTGGCCCGCTCTCAGCAAAGCTTACATAGTAAACAACCTTATAAAGGTGCAGAGAAATGCTTGCGTAGGGATATCAGGGGCAATCAGATCCTTCGGGCACTGCAACCAAACAAGCCTTATACCATCAGACATCCTATCCACAACCACCGATTACTGCATCCCTACCCTAGACACCTCAAAGAAGTTTAGAGTCTTGTTCCCGCCAAGAACCGACTGGGAGGAAGGTGATGTGACGAAAGACTTCGACACAACTATCTTCACGGATGGTTCAAAGATGGAATGCGGTGTTGGTGCAGGTGTCTTCTGTGAATCTCTTGAGATTTCAAAATCCTATAGACTTCCCGATTTTGCCAGCGTATTCCAGGCAGAATTGTTAGCGATAAGGGAAGCTTGTACAGCCCTTAAAAATATCCGACAGAACCAAAATGTAGCTATACTAACAGACAGTCAGGCAGCTATTAAAGCCATTGATTCAGCTTTATCATCATCTAAACTGGTCCAGCAATGCAAAGAGGCCCTCAAGGAACTTTATATGAGCGTCACTCTAATCTGGATACCTGGCCATAGGGGCTATGAGGGAAATGAGAAGGCAGATGAGCTAGCTAGGCAAGGATCAGCCCTTCACAACTCATTGGCAGTGAGAGTATATGCTCCTCTTGGAGTTGTGAAGGGCAATATCCTGACCAAATACACATCAGAAGCAAATCATAGGTGGAGTAGTTTAACGAGTTGCGTTATATCTAGGAAAATCTGGCCCGCCTATAACAAACCAAAATCAATCAATTTAATTTCCAAACCAAGGCTAACATAGGCAGGATTGTCGCTACCTGCACAGGGCATTGGCCTGTAGGGGAGCATGCGGCAAAATTGGGTATACCACATAACTCTTTCTGCCGTAGCTGTGAGAACCAGGAAGAAAAAGAAACAGTCCCACACTTTCTATGCCATTGTCCGGCCCTGGCTAGGAAAAGAGCACTCCATTAAGGTAAAGAATTCTTCAACGGTATTGAGGAACTCGCAGATTTCAAGATCAAAGATTTGATCTCATACCTCAATAGCACAAAGTGGCTTTAGCGCCCCCCCCCCCTTTATATCTCCCTCATTAAATGGCACTATGAGATAATAGGCCGTAGGGTAGGAGAATAATACAATATTATTATATAGGACTGTACGTGCGGAACATACATAATCTATATCCCATTTTTAAATCAATTTAGAATCTCACGAGGTATGGTATCAAAACGGCGCACTCAGCGCTAATTGTGTTCTGCGCGAAGCAGGACAGCCATTTCTACCTACCTACCTTGAACAAATGCAGATGGATGCACAGAAGTATGAATGAGCTTAACGTCAGTACCTGACAACTAAGTCTTACCTGACGGTGGAAAACTCTCCACACTATCGCCGTGCAATTTCCAACCGAAGTTGGCATTGTCACTATGCTTCTTTTAAGAGGGCACTAAACCTCTTCCTGATGATCCACCAGAATACAAAAGAACACCTCAACTTTCAAAAGAAAGAAGCGGGTACCCTGCATCTAGATCCACACCAGTACCAATTGAATAAGTGCCAGCTCTTATTCATCTTGGTTTGATTCTAGACTACTATTCAGGCAACACACGGAACTGCACTCAACCTTCAGTCACGCGAAAGAAGAGCCGTTGTCCGGACACGGAAAACTGCTCAACCCTCCGTTACAGGAAAAGCCGCTAACCGTGCTTTGCGAATAGTAGCTGAGCCCAAACTCAGACAACCACAACCCCCGCGAAGGTCCATCCCACTAGTGAGTTGCTGAAGCTCACTACCCGCGGTACCCAATTGCCCCTGGGTGGAGGGTGGTCACATATATTTTTGTATAACAATTAGTTATACATATTTTGTTTTCGTGACATCTTTTTTGTTTTTGCTGCTTTTGTCCTGGCTGCTGGCGGACGAGGGGCACTGCTCACCCTCTGTCAAGTATATCCACATTGATCGGAGGAATGGACCAGCCAATCAAGGGACACACCCAACATTTTGTCTAACTTCCTTGGCGTTTATCCACATTCGGTATTCATAATCGCATTTTCTTCCTTTACTACGTGTGTTAACAAGTATCTGTTAAGGATCGCATTCATTTTCATTATACTTCCTGCTTCAATTCACCAATTCCATTAGACTAAAGCTGTCTACGTTCGCAAGTTCAAGCCAATAAATTGACAAGAACCTCTCGGAGGCCCCACGAGAAGGTGTAGATGAGCACGTTCACTTCAAATTCTCACAATATTTACTTGGAAACCGTGTTTCCTTTCTAAATCGTCAAGATCCATGATTTCACCCCCAGATGGATGCACAAATGGAAAATAAGGAAAGAAGGTGAATCTTCCATTTTAAGCAATTTACTTTGGTTTATAAATTAATTATCAGACCTATGATGGTAGCCGATCGGAAAAATATCTTTTCTCCGATCGGAAGATTTTTGTTTTCACGGTACCCGAATTTGAGAAGAAAAATTGACGTCAAACAACGCACTCATTTGACTCTTTTTTTGGTTTTTATATTTTTCGGATAATCTTTCACGTTTAATTTTCTATCGGGAAGAATCGGAAGGAAAAAAAAGCGCAAAGCACAACGCGTCGCAAATATTTTGACAGTTCACTGGATAGCATCGCATGTATTTTAAATTTTCAACGCACCTAAGATTTTTTTCGTAGATCTGTCCGATTTTACTGTCGTAAGGGTTGAAATCATCTGCCCTATCATTACGGTGACCATATCTTCCGAGACAAAATAATGAACAGTACCCAAAAACTGAAAAAGGTTGACCAGTTTTCAAGACTTTTTTTTATTTCACTGAGTAATAGTAATGGCGTTTTTAATTGGCAATCTTGAAGTTTAAAAAAAAGCATTCTGAAAGCGTTTAATTGGGCAAAATTGACAGTTCTGATTCTGAAAAGAAGAGAATTTCCCTTCTGATTTCAAAAACAGAATGCTTCTTTTTCGATTCCAGATTGCCAATTAAAAACGATATAAATAAATGTAAAAGTATGGTAGTGATGTTGTGGATCTTCAACTTAATTATCGAGTTCCACTTTGCTTACAAGCACTTTGATGTTATTCTAAAACCTAATTTTTGTTTGCTTTTGAAGTCAAGATTGTAAGAATTATTTTTCATTACTTATTTTACTTTTCAAATAAACACAACATTTCAATTGTTTAATAAATATTTTACATTTGGGGGCTCAACCTATGTGGACCTATTAGTTACATGACTCTTGGTACATACAACTTGCGGAAGAAGAAGAAATTAATTCAATACAATCCTAACCGAAGAGAAGTGAAGAAGAAAAATATTTCGGAAGTTGAAGATTCTGTTGCTAAAGCGATAAGGGTTGTAGAGAATAAAATGGCTGAAGAAAACGATGGGAATGTACCAGAAGGTGTGGAGAATAGCAATGCGAGCTTGCAACAACTTATTCAGTTGCTTACATTGAAGGTTCAAGCTGATGAAATCAGGCAGAATGAACCCAAGGTATCTGTTGAAAATTTTTCCAAAATTATTCCAGACTTCGATGTTGAGACCATTCCAGTTAAGAATTGGTTCGAAAATTTTGAGCAGAATGCAGATGCTTACGGTCTTACTGATAAACAGAAGTATGTACAAGCTAGAGGCAAGATGACACATACTGCTCAACTTTTCTTAGAATCCATTGCTGTAAGTGAATATAAAGAATTACGTGCCCAATTAGAAAGCGAATTCCAACGCACTTTTAGTAGTGCAGAAATTCATAGGCAGTTGGGTGAAAGAAAAAAGCGCAAGGATGAAAGTTTCCACGAGTACGTTCTCCAGATGAAAAAAATTGGACTACTCGGAAATGTTGAAAATGATTCAATAATTCGCTACGTGGTTGACGGGTTAGATATTAAACCCGAATTCAAGTTCAACATGTACAATTGCAAATCGACAAAAGATCTAAAAGAAAAATATGATATTTTTGAACTCATGAACAAGAAGCAAGAAGTTAACCAACATCAAGCGGTCGTCAAAAGAAATTCGAAAGAGAATAGAAGTTTCCAGATGAATCCATTCAGAAATTTTGACAAGAGGAATCATTGTTTCAATTGTGGTTCTACTGAACATCTTCGAAAGGACTGCAGTTTGGAAATGAAATGCTTTAAATGCAACCAAAATGGACATATTTCCAAGGATTGTCCTAGAACAAAGCATATAAATATTGTTTCTGACCAAAAGCGTTTGAAGAAGATAGAGGTGAATGGTGTCAAAATTGAATGCTTGGTTGATACAGGATCCGATGTAACTATTGTAAAGGAGCATGTTTTCAAGAAAATGAAGAATGTTGTTTTGCAGAAGAGTTGTTCGGTCCTATGCGGTCTTGGCAACAAAAGAACACATCCTGTGGGGTTTTTTAATTCTGATGTTATTGTTGACAATTTGAAGACACTTCAGAAGATTGTTGTTGTTTCTGATGATACAACTGAATTTGACGGACGTCTTGGATACGATTTTATCAAAAAGTTTTGCTTAACATCATCATGCAATGGTTATCAATTTTCTCCATTATCAGTTGAAGAAACAGAGGATCAGGTCTTTAATGTTGTGAAATTGAACAATGATATTGATGTCCCCTCTCAGTTTAAAGATGTTGTAGAAAAGATGGTGAGAAATTATGGCAAAGCCGAAAAAACCAAAGAATGTCCAATCCAATTGAAGATTATTCCTGATGGCGAAATCAAACCTTTCCGACAATCCCCAAGTCGTCTTCCACCTGATGAAGCCGAAGCAGTTGAGAAACAGATTGAAGAGTGGATGGAAAAGGATATCATACGTAAGTCTTCTTCTAATGTCGCTAGCAGAGTCGTTGTTGTAAAGAAGAAAGATGGTTCCTACCGAACTTGTGTTGATTTCCGGAAGCTTAATACTATGGTTCTGAAAGATTGTTTTCCGGTTCCACTGATCGATGACGTACTCGAAAAATTACAGAATGCAAAATATTTCACTGTAATGGATTTGGAAAATGGTTGTTTCCATGTGCCAGTTGAAGAATCTAGCAAGAAGTATACAGCATTTGTAACTAAAAGTGGCTTGTTCGAATTTAACAGGACACCATTTGGTTTTTGCAATTCACCTGCTGTATTTATTCGATTCGTCAACCATATATTTCAAGACCTGGTTAATCAAAACGTCATGGAGCTCTACATGGACGATATTATTATATATGCTGAATCTGCTGAAAGATGTCTTAAGAAAATGGAACAAGTATTTGCTGAAGCTTCTAGTTATGGACTGAAAATAAAATGGAAGAAGTGCCATTTTCTTCAAAGTACCTACTGTAAATTTCTTGGGACATACCATTGAGAATGGAAGTATTCGACCAGGCAGAGAAAAAACAAACGCGGTGAGTAGATTTCCTATTCCAAAGAACGTTAAATCTGTGCAGTCTTTTCTAGGACTTACAGGTTTCTTTAGAAGATACATAAAGGATTACTCAAAAATAGCCCGTCCACTTACAAATTTATTGCGAAAAAATGTTCCTTTCAAGTTTGATGTAGAAGAACTTAAGTCTTTCTATGATCTCAAAGAAGCGTTGATAAGAGAGCCAGTTTTAAAGATCTTTGCGAGAGGTGCACCTACAGAAGTTCATATTGATGCATCAAAAGAAGGGTTTGGTGCTGTTCTGTTGCAAGTGTTTGATGATCAACTACACCCCGTTCTTTTCTGGAGCAAAAAGACGTCAGCTCAAGAGTCGCAGCGTCACAGTTATATTCTTGAAGTAAAAGCAGCTTACCTCGCTCTGAAAAAATTTCGGCACTACTTGCTTGGTACTCATTTCAAGTTGGTCACAGACTGTGCAGCATTCAAACAAACGACCAGTAAGAAAGATATTCCACGAGAAGTAACACAGTGGATCTTCTATTTGCAAGATTTTGACTACGAAGTGGAACATAGACCTGGTGACAGAATGAAACATGTTGATTGCTTAAACCGATATCCTCAGTCCTTACGATTTCGTCAGAAATTACAGCCCGCATTCGAAAAGCACAACAAAAAGATGCACACATCAAAGCTATTACAGAAATACTCGCAAGTAGACCATATGAACATTTCAGAATCAAAGGTGATCTTATCTACAAAGCTGTAAGAGGAAACGATCTGTTGGTGATACCGAAGATAATGGAACGGGAAATTATTGCAGATGCACACAACTTTGGTCACTTTGCAGTACAAAAAACTATCCATTCTATTGAACAAAACTATTGGATACCGCATTTAGAAGGCAAAGTTGGACAATTTATCGATGGATGTGTCAAATGTATAATACACAACAAGAAGCTGGGAAAGAAAGAGGGTCAACTTTATTGCATAGATAAAGGTGATACACCGTTGCATACTCTTCATATAGACCATCTTGGACCCATGGACGCTACATCGAAGAAGTACAAATATATATTTGCAATGGTAGATGCATTTTCAAAATTTATTTGGCTTTACCCAACTAAATCAACTGGACATGAAGAAGTATTAAAAAAGTTTAATGATTGGTCGAATGTATTTGGAACACCCAGAAGAGTAATCAGTGATAAAGGGTCAGCATTTACATCTGAAGCTTTTGAACAATACATGGAGGATAACTGCATTGAACATGTCTTGTGTACAACTGGTGTTGCTAGAGGTAACCGACAAATTGAACGTGTTAACAGGTCCATTTTATCAATAATTGCCAAATTATCTTCGAATGAACCTACGAAATGGTATCAATTTGTGCCGAAAGTTCAAAAAGCAATAAATTCACATTTCAACTGTTCTACAAAAGTTTCACCGTTCGAATTGATGTTTGGGGTTAAAATGAAAAATGAAGCAAACTGCCAAATTGTGGAATTGCTTGAACAAGAGATGGTAGAGAGTTTTAACAGTGAACGCCAACAGTTACGTCAAGAAGCCAAGAAACAGATTCAACAAGCCCAAATAACATATAAGAAATGCCACGATAAGAAATGTAAAGGTGAATTCACTTACAAACTAGGTGATTTGGTAGCAATCAAGCGGACTCAGTTTATTGCAGGTAGAAAGCTGGCGAGTGAATATCTTGGTCCATATGAAATAATTAAAGTCAAACGTAATGGCCGTTACGATGTCCGAAAATGTGCTCAAGTCGAAGGTCCTGTTAACACATCTACCAGTTGCGACAACATGAAACTCTGGAAGTACGTTGTAGAAAACGAAGAGCTTTTGTCATCGGGGTCAGATGACGAAATTCAGGATGGCCGAGTGTAAAAGTATGGTAGTGATGTTGTGGATCTTCAACTTAATTATCGAGTTCCACTTTGCTTACAAGCACTTTGATGTTATTCTAAAACCTAATTTTTGTTTGCTTTTGAAGTCAAGATTGTAAGAATTATTTTTCATTACTTATTTTACTTTTCAAATAAACACATCATTTAAATTGTTTAACAAATATTTTACATAAATCTAATATATAAAATTCTCGTGTCACGGGGTGCGTAATTGAACTCCTCCAAAAAGGCTCGACCGATTTTCGTGAATCTTTGCGAGAATATCCCCCTAAATGTTAAAGGTGGTACACCCTTAAATTTTATTTTTAATTTTTTGGACAAAATTTTTTTTTATTTTTTTATGATACATCATACTAAAATAAATACAATACTTAATTTTCACCCGTAGCTTAGTTGGTAAGTGCGTTGACTGCTAAGCCGAACGTCGTTGGTTCGAGTCCCACTCAGGCCAAGTTTTTATTTCATCTTTCGCGGGTACTGCCTCTTGCGAAGACCTGACAAATTTTCCAAGAGTATCAATCTGTCATGAAAAAAGTGCTTCTCAACTTTACCGTTCGGAATCGGCGTTAAATTGTAGGTCCCCTCAATTCTTCACACGCACTCAGAGAATTGTTGATGAGAGTAAGTCGCTTAGGCCTTGGCTCTTCAAGAGCTGTCGCGCCACTCTATTTATTTATTTTTTTTAATTTTCACCCCTCTATGATCAACCCTTATTTTTTATTTTTTTATTAAAAACTTTAATTTTTGTTGGCAAGGTTTTTATTTTTATTAGGGCCAGGGTGCTGGGTAGTGGGGAAGCGGGGTAATCGGTAGCGGCTAGTGGGTAGCAATTAACTGGTGTAGCGGGTAGCGTTTAGAAGTATTGGGTAACGGGTGGTATGGTAGCGGGCTACAAAAGTCTAGGTCTTTTTATATCGATTGAGGTAGTACGAAGTCTGACGGGTTAGCTAGTATAATATAAATTAATTAATAAATATAGTCAGCCCTATTAATAAACACAAAATAACCCTAACACAAGACTAACTCGTATCTCAAATCAGAATTCCTATTAATAAACGTGTGTTAGCCTTAAATGACACTTGTTAGCAAACGGATAACTTATTTCATTGATTTTTGTGTATAAAGAACGAATATCTTTTTTTTTTTAATATTTGACAACAATTTGAGGAAATTTTGTGTTGTGGTTTGGATTTGGCAAAACAAACCGACAAATCTAGTTTTGCGTCAATGGAGATTCTTTCTGAATACTTGGGAGACCCAAATAGCAAGCTTCTTCACCACGATCTTCAATCAAATAACGTAGGATCACAAGGAACAGAAATTATTCTCTCTGCGCTAGCAAAAAACGGTGTACTACATAATACATAAATCATATCCCCTGTTTTTATTCTTTCAACACAAGATGATGATGATGATGCTAACGATGACAACGGTGGCTGGTACAGGTAGTATGGTGTGTGAGAGTGCGAATTTTACTCAGGCTCAAACAATGTTTTGTACTATACCCAGCCCAGCAGAAGTCCTTATGATGTTCATGCCCCCCTCGACTATAGGACGAAGACCGACGATTCGACGCGACGTCAATAACGATTTCTTCGTTGCTGTTGTAGCTGTTGCCATCATCAACAACGCTTTCTTTTCAACCATTTTCGGACCAAAACGGTCATGCGACTTTTGCGACCCAGAAGTATTGTACGGAAAATTTTGTCAATTTTACACAACCTCAGACGCTCAGACCATTGTTTTCATATTTGAGTAAACTAAGTCAGTTTTTCTATGCTCCGGACTTTCGGGGCAAGGATTTTGCTGTTGACTAAACAATCTACGAACCGGCCAATATTGGGGCCGGTTACTGTTTTGAGCATTGACATTTTTTTATTCACAAATAATCAAAAAACATTCAATAAATGACAAACAACCTTCAAACTCGAAAAAATACTAGATTTCTAGTACAATTTTGGAGCTAATCAATGAATAAGTAAGTTGAGGAAAAAATATGTTTATTAATAAACTTATTATTCAAACGAATAACTTCACTATCCGTGTGCTAGCTATAACGTGTGTTATCCAGTGGATAGGGTATTTTTATTAATAGGGCTGAGTATCATTATGTTTACGGATCCAACCCGGAAGGACGTTGCAGAAGAGGAAGACTGTGACTCAGGTGGAGCACACAGGTGGTAGGGGACCTGAATCAACTTGGAGGCGTTTGTTGGATGAGGCCCTGGTCCGACCTGGACTGTACCGCCATCATAACTAAGTAAGTAAACAATTTCTTTTCCAGAGGCAAGCGACAAGCGAGAGGTAAACGATATCAACAAGTGAACAAACAACAAACTTTAGTAACAATAATGATCCTTCCAAATGAAACCTAATAGATTTTTCCAAAAGTAAAAAGAAGTGTAAAGCTTACTCTTCATTTATTTTTGGAGTGAAGGATTTTTCAACAAAGCAATAATTCCCACAGTTGGAGTGCACTCTCATAATTACTTTTGGAAAATGCCATAACTAGTCGAAATGCAAAAAAAATGAGTTTCATTCACATTCACTGAAAGTTATCTTTACCATTGTAAAACTCAATGGTAAAATTTATTTCCAATGGTGAAAGTCATTCTGTAAGCAAGTGTAAGAATATTAGTTCCCAGTGGCAAATTTCATCCTCAATGAAAAATTTCGATGAAAAGAGCAAGGAATTCATTCCACACTTTTAAGAGGAAAAATAAGGTAATGATTTCATAAGAACAAAGTAATGCCCTTTTACCTCTGTACATTTTCTCTATTCTATTAACGCTTTCGTTTCTTCGCATACCAAAACGTTGTGATTTCAGTAAAGAAAAGTCCTGCACAGCTTCACGAGTTCGTAATTGGCATTGAGCGCTGTGTGTTGTTTTCATGAAAGAAGAATAAACGAACAAAAAAGAAACACAAATATTTTCTAGCTACTAGCAGCTGATAATTTGTGGTTGTTTTCTTTTAAGGGTGGAAATGACCTGCAAGATTCCGTGTATATAAACATTATGTACTTTCTACCTTTATTGATCGAGGAAGACGCGACGACCGATGACGAAGCAACGCTTTTGGTTTTTTCCACTGTCTTTTTTTGTTTGCGATAGTCAAAAAAATGTTTTGTTCTATGTTAAATCAGTACAATCGAAATCTTAGTTAAAGACGGTTGACGTGAAGAAAGTGTAAATTATTTTTTAAAGTGAATTAATTATATATAATAAACAGCACAGAAGATAATCGAAAGTATTTACCAGGTATTCAAATATAAATATTTATTTTCGACACATATAGAAATTAAATTAAACTAAACATTTCTTAAAGGTATTCTGGAATCTGGCATGTGGACATGGAGCAACCTAAAAGGAGTCGTTTAGCGGCAAAAATTGAAAAAAGTAGAAGATCCAGCAAAGATTTGAATTGTGTCTATATAACATCATTCAAAACAATATTGTGTTCTTTTCAGAAATATTTAAATAAAAAAAAAAATTAATAAATTTGTTTTGATATTTATGATCACTGTAATTATTTCAAAAAACTCTTTTTTTTTAAAAAAAAAGAAAAAAGATTTCAAGATTTCACAGCTGCATTTTCATAATATTTTTCATTCATGAAAAAAGTAGTGGAAAATTCAACTTTCAAAAAAGAGATGAGTTCACCAATGAGCTATCATTTAACATTTCATCGGAGTTAGAGAACAAATGAAAACACCAAGTACTTTTATTCAATGATTTCACTGATGCATATTCACCAAGATATTCACTTGGTGAACTCCAATGACAGCCCCGTGTTAATTTCACCAAATGATTCACCTTCAAATTCATGGGTGAAGCTACCAATCCTTGGTGAATCGCATGGTGATTCCTTGGTGAAAATTGGGAAATTTGCCACTGGGTTTAACTTCCCCTGTATGTTAGTATTAGTATATGTATAATATGTGATCTTCTGATTTTTGTAATTGTGAGAGTAGGAACGTTTTCATTAACCATTTAATGGTTTTCATGCTTAGGCTTTCCTTAAAGAAAAAATTTATAAAATAGTGACCAAATAATGAGGAATTTCTAAAAAAATGAACGTTTTTATGTTTTCCGACACACAATAATTCATAATGAACATTTTCTTCAAATAATGAACTGTTCATTATAATAATGAACGGATGGTCACCGTACCTATCATCGTATCCGTTCGGAGAATCTTACGATCGTAGCAAAGTTCCGATCGTAACATTTATTTTGTTCATGGTATCCGTTTCGTAAAGGAAATGTTGTCGTGTAACAACGCATGTATTTCAGCAAAATATTCCGCCAAACTTTAGCTGTCGGAACAATCGGAGACGCATAAAACAAAACAATCGCTATGCATCGCATAACGTTAATAGAATTTTTGATTTTCACCGCATGAAATTGCGATGCGTTACTCTGAGTTTGACATTTCAACGCAAATTTGAATTTTTTTCTGAGGTATCTACGATTTAACAATCGGAACACCTACGATGATACAAAATTCGTATATTTCGTAATAATCGGATACAATTTTGTTACGATCGGATACGATGATAGGGCTGCATATGAAAATTGAAAAATTCGTACAAATCGCATAAAATTTTCTTCCGATCGGCTACCATCATAGGGCTGTATACCTACGTAAAAACAACTCAAAAATAATCTTGAATAAATTTCGATTTTTCTTTGTTTTTGTTTTATTAGACAAGTCTCCCAACTTTAAAATAAAAGAAAACTGCTGCGGATGGGCAACTGCGGATACGTTTTTTTTGGGAATCGAATTTGGCTGCAGATAGTCATGCCAAAAAAACACGCCTATTTATTTATTGTCAAGTGAAACACTTAAGATAAAACTGCTATCATTGAAAAAACTTATTTCTCCAGATGCCTAATTTTTCTTTCTTCATTGATCCTTTATTAGATTATAGAAAAACACGAATTTCCGCACCCAGCACCATGCTGGGAAAACTTTAAGTTGTTGCTATTAATTGTTGCTCTTCGATTTTCATAATACTTTTTCAGTTTTCATAATACTTTCTGCTTTTTATTTCGACAGTTCAAATTCTAATTGCTTTTTAAATGACCTGCAAAAGGTAAACAATTTCATTGAGCTTGTAACAAGAATACAAATGTCGTGGCTAAGCCCTTTATCCATGCTATAAGTACATACCTATAATTGTAGATCAGTTTTCATCGTCTTCGCATATGCGTATACATGCGCATCCATAAAAATACATATGTATACATTTTTATTAGAAGAAGAAGGTAATGGATCATTAATTATCGTCATTTTCATGCCTAATATTACGGCATGAGGCAAGGAAGCGGCAAGTAACAATACAACCAATGAAGAAAAAACATAGTAAAATAAGTTCAAAAAGAATTTGCCAAATGGATAACTTTGACAAATCGAAATCTTCTTCTGTTTCTATTTCTTTCTCCGCCTCCATATTAAATCTCTCAGGAATTCAAATAAAATGAAAATTGAAAATTTTCGACAAGGTTCCTGAGATGTGGATATGAAAATTGTATGTTTTGAGCAGCACAGTACACAGAATACAAGGTATTATATTGCGCATCTGTCAGAAACCAAAATGACAGAATTGAGAAAAGGCACAAAAAGAAATGCTAAAAATTTCAGATCCAATGTCAAATTCGTCAAGGGAAAAAAAATGGCTGATATTTTTAGTAAATGAGACAGACAGAGACAGAAATCTAAAGTTTTGTTCTTTTCTTTTTAATTTTCTTTTATTATGACATTTTGGATCTGAAATTTGACATAATATGCGCGAACTTGAGAAGAAGAAAATCGGGAATATAATACCTTGTATTCTGTGTACTGTGTTGAGCAGAGTATATCAAATAATGAGAAGGGAAACAGAAAAATTCACTTGTCAGTTCACATATAGATGCGATCCTTTAGGACTTTTAAGGACTGAACTGTTGATGATGAAACGAAAGCTTGATTTTTTCCCAAGGTAAAACCTCACCTGAAATATTAGAAGTCATACGATCTGTTTAAAGAATCTGTTCCGCACAGAAAAGATCCAAAAAGTACACGCTTGTGTGTTCCATGAGGAAAAACCTTGCCCCAAACTGTTTTAGAATCATCTGTCCATGATGTTGTTCAGCTCAGTTTAGAACTGTTTTTTCCACTCCTACTTTTTTGGTGGTGCAGTTTTGTGAAGACTTTCAAATGTCAAAATTTTAAATGCCAGTTTATTTTTTATTTCAGCGCATATAGCGTTATGAGTGTTCACGAAAAAGCGGTTTGATCCGCCTTTCTTCTTTACCAGGACCACTGGAGACGCCCGAGGGCTTTTAAAGTTTTCGATCAGACCCTCTTCTATCATGGTGGCTATCAGCTCTTCAACCTAACTTTGTTTGGCTAGTGGAAGGCGTCCCTGGTATTGATTCAATGTTGAACCAATTGTTCTGCCATATTTCCCTTGCGATTACGAAAAGATGTCTGCAAATTCTTCGATGAGACCTTCTGCAGTTCTTCTTTGTTGGTGGCCAAGATTAGATGACTTGAGAATGTTGGTCTTTATGGAATTCAGCCCTTCGGACTTCAAGGTTTGCCTTGAATTTTCTTCGTTGATCTTTGTTATCGCTGATACATTGTCCGACAATCTCAACTTTTCTTAGCGTATCTTCATACGGCTTGATATTCGTACGGGAACCATGTTCTTTATCCGATGAGCAATTTCAACGTATTTCAGCCGACATTTTGGGACCACTATTATCGACCAAGAAGGGAAGAAAATATTTTTCAGACGAAACTGTAGCCAGAAAACTGGTAGATGAAGTGTTTTCTCGTTTTGGTGTGCCACGGGAGCTGCATTCCGACTAAGACAGAAACTTCGAGGCTGGAATATTTCAAGATGTCATGCGAATTATGGTCTGTTGCAATAAAACGATTTTACATTTTTTTTTTTCAAAATTTGTCAACGATAAGCAACATAATTTGGATGACTGCCTGCCACTCTTTGCCATGGCTTATCGTGCCGCACAACTAGTAACTATCAAACAAAGCGAGATACCAGATGCACCAAGCCGCTGCAAAAATGAAATCTAAATAAATGACATAACATCAAAATAATATTCGTTTTCAGGTTGGACAGTTCGTGTGGTTTCATAATCCTAAACGCGCCGTTCGAGTTTGTCTGAAATTACAGTTGGACTAGGATGGAGCCTATCGTGTAAGATGAAATGAAAAGGACTCAAACCTACGACGACGTTCTGCTTAGCAGCCATCGCACCTTACTACTAAGCTACGGGCAGCTGCCAGTATTATACTCTGCGCAAAACATACAATTTTTATACTCACATCTCAGGAATCTTGTCGAAAATTTTCAATTTTCATTTTATTTGGATTCCTGAGAGATTTTCTAATGGCAGACGCAATAACCATAACTGTGATTTTTGTGTCGATTATTTATTACATTTTTGCTTGCATTGGTTTAGGTGCTACTTGCTACTACTTGTATGGCCGTTTTGTAAGGCGTCACCTGGAGAACTAACGAACTTGCGAACTCTCTTATTCTGATGTATGTATATATAAATTTACATGTATATGTAACATTTATGTGTATGTTTATGGCAGATGGCAGTATGCGAAGACGATGAAAACTGATCTACAAATGTACGTATGTGTTGTTTGCATGTATAAAAGTCGATACAGTTAAGCCATGTCATTCATATTCTTGTTGCAAGCTCAATAAAATTTAAAACCTTTTACTAAAAGCAATCAGAATTTGACCTGTCGAAACAAAAAATGGAAAAAAATTTAAAATGCAAAAAGTATTATGAAAACCCACCGAAGAGACACAGTTAATAGCAACAACTTAACATTTTCCCAGCACCATATCGCCAGTGAGCGGAAATTTGTGTTTTCCATATTCTCAAGTCAAAGGGATCAATGAAGAAAGAAAAATTAGTCATCTGCAGAAATAAGTTTTTTAAATGATAGCAGTTTTATCTTAAGTGTTTCACTTGACAATAAATAAATGTGTCTCGTTGTGTTAAATGAAGTTTAGCTTTGAAATTATTTTTCTAAAAACATTGGCGCAAAATAGTCCGCTTTATGCCGTTTGAGTAATGGCTGAAAGGTCATTTTTAGCTAGTATCACGCTAAAGTTTGGCAATTCTTGCCCTCTTAGATTTTTCTAGGCATTTGATTGTGTTAATTATACCTACATTTTTTGCTGCCCCGTTTCTATAAATGTGTTATGGAGAATTCCTTTTCTGTCCAAATTATAAGAATGTGGAATGCGCTTCCACCACAAGTTCAACTGTCACCCACCATCCCATTGTTATTTAAGACTCGTATCTGGTCTTATTTGAATTCGTAATCTTTTGGACCTTTTTTTCTCATGCTATATTTGGATCAATTTATTTATATATCTTTTGTATCTATTTATTATTTTCTTTGTTTCTTCATGCATGTATTATATAAATGTAATAAGCCGCAGGTGGCCATGGTTCAGAGGATATAGAGTAGTGGATTGCTAAGCCGAACGCTACGGGTCAAACCCCAGCTTCAGCAGCATTCTTTTTCTACAAAAATCGCCAGCTTATCTGAGGCCACCTGTGCGATAACATCAGACAATACAAATCTAAGTCTCCTCCTCTGAGCCACGTAGGTTTCTGTTATGTGTGCTTTCTTTCTATGTGTCTATCTGTCTCTCTCTGTTGTATGTCTTGTTCTGTCCCAGCCGATGGTCTCAGTCACCAGTGCTGCTATGTGTCTGTAGTTCGTTGTGAAATGTAATGTAATGTAATAAATGTAATAATAATATTTATGTTTAATTTGTGATTGCTTTCATTTTTTTTCTTAATTTATCAATTTGCTCTAAATCAATACATTAAGGCCCTCCGCACACGAAGCAACTGTTTTGCAATTAGAGTCGCAAATCAGTTGCTCAAGCAACTGTTTTACAACTAGTTTGCGATCGATTTGTGACTTCTCTCCGCACACGAGTACGACCGAATTTTGATTTTTGAATTTTTTGTTCACAATTTTGTAAGAAACTATTCAACATGTCAAACGAAGACGATTTAATTGACTATTACCAGTACTGAAGACAAAGAAAACTTGTACGAAGAGAACATTGGACCCATCCATACATACAGAAAAATTTGAAATGCAGACTTTATGGCATGGTCTCTATACCAGACATACAAACAAACCAAGCCCTTTTCATCCCAATTAAACTTCTTCAGATAAACTCCTTGAATGATTAAACACCACGTATCTTACCAATATCGTTTACCTTTACGTAATCAAAATCCTAAATGTTATCAACCCAACCATCAAATGATTCACTCTTTTTTTTAATTTTCCGAGTTTTCCACCAACAATTTTCTATTTTTCTATTTGAAAACGAATGCACCTAAAATTCGCGGTCTTATATCAACAATATTTCATTTGAAAACCAAAGCACCTACAACTCTAATGAGTTTTCCATCAAGAACTTTCTATTTTTCCATTCGATAAGCGATTCTTTAACAAAAAGAACATGCAAGAAACCAAATTCACGTCTCATATCATATTTCATATTTCCAGTTTTCCGACTCTTCGGTATGGTTTTTCCAATGCCAAAAAAATTCCAAAAATACAACATGCAAAATCCATAAATATCATATATGGGCCGTTTAGAAGTCCATACCAGACATAGAAACAAACAAACACATCTGTTTTTATATATAATAATATAATTTTAATAACAAAAACAAAAAAAGTTGCTTAAGCAACTCAAATTCGACCTACAAAATCAGTTGCGTGCAACTAGTTGGAAACCGATTGCAAACCGGTTGCAAACCGGTTTCATTTCAGTCGAGCGTGTGAGCTCTCCTATAGAGCTTCATATACAAAGTTGCTTGAGCAACTGATTTGCGATTCTAGTCGCAAAACAGTTGCAAAACAGTTGCTTCGTGTGCGGAGGGCCTAATTATTCATTATGTCTCTTGCCTCTTATGACTACTCCACATTTACATTGTACTATTTAGGATTATGAATCTTGTGTACAGTTTCCAATCAATAAATGAAATGAAATGAAAAATGAAAAAAAAAAGTTGTTCATAAGCGGATTATAATTTTGCGCCATTGTTTTTTAATTTGTTATAGCTAGGAAAGAGCAAACAATTTGGTGTGATCAAACGCTTTAGATTAAATGCGAACAGGCTTCAGAGCGGGAACTTCAATTTCGTTAGCATTTACAAAAGGGTAAAAGTTACTTCTACTGTGACCATCGCAGTCAAAACGTTTTCGTCTGGTGACTTGCGACAGAAATTGGAGTGAATTGTTTAATGTTTAAAATTATGTGAGTAAATTTAAAGATTTAATGCTGTTTTGAATAAAAGCTGAACTAAAACGCAATTTCGCTTACTTGAGACCACTTAAGTGAACACGAACCCTTTAACCAAAATATATCAGTCCAGTCATCTACGTCATCTAAAGCTAGTGTCACACTACACTGAACCAAAAAAGGTGGTGAAAACAACTAAATCGTAGGTTAAATCAACGAAAAGTAGGTTAATATACACCCTACTAATCCGTTTGTTGTTTTGAATAATTTATTTATTCAATTTGAATATTTGGTAGTCAGCAGTGAATTTGAAGAAAATTCGTCAAATCCACGAATCTTTTTTAGTTATTTTACGTTTGTTGATTTGAAGAATAATTGTCCAATTAAATAAAAAAATTAGTTAATTTTTATTCAATTCTACTAATTAAGATCGTTAATTTGACGAAAGTTTATTTAATCTTAATAAAACAAATTAGTCAAATTAAATATTAATTTAATTAATTTGGCTTATGACTTATAAGTTTAGTCAATTCAACTTTTTGTTAATTTTGTTTAAATTAAAACATTTGTGTTTTCAACAAGAAAAATATTCAATTTCACAATGTATGTATTCTTAAAATCAACTATAAGATAGCACGTTTTTGTTCAAATTGAGCCAAATACAAATATACAATTTAGAATCAGTAATGATAGATGCCTTACTTAATCCGTTGATTTAGATCTAAACAAGTTACGTAATAGCAGCTCTGGATGAATGCTGATAAAAAACCAAAGATTCCACTATGAAAGCAATAACGACATCGTGATAGAAAGACAAGAACGAAATTTCTTTAAATTATTTTATTTTTCTATAGAGACAGTTTTTTTTAGTTTATTGATTGAATTAAACAGTTGGTGGCCGTACTTTCAACGTCGTACTCTGTTGTTAAGTTATAAAAATATGTTTGGATGAAATATTATGAAAAAAAAAACAAGTACTGACGGTGCTGGATATTCAAGATTAAAAATTTGAAAAATCTTATAGCAGACATCAAATGCAGAGGTTGCAGAGTTCATCTTGTATTTAATTCAATCAAAGTAAATGTTGATGTAAATTGGGTTTAAAATCTCCCCAGTGATGAGCACAAATGGGTGAATTCGCAAATTTTGGTCCATCCTTTCCTTTATATGGTTCTCACAGTCCGCCACTGTTTTGCCGTCTAGCACGAAGCTACAAAGGACAAAAAACAAAAAAAAAGTAACAAAAATACAAAAAGTTAATAACTCACCAAAAACTCTGTATTTACAGCAAGGTGTAACAAACAAAGCACTAAGGACACAAAGGACACAATCTAAACACAACACACAAACTAAACACTTTATTTTTACACTTTTTTATCACAAATTTTCGCTCCGTACGGTTCAAGTGATAGATCAGAAGTACCTAACTATACTGAATATTGCATTTTTTATTTGACTTACGCGAAAACTAGAAAAATACGCACACACGTTGATAATATAACAAAATGTATTCAAATCGGGGAATTTTTCGTTTATTTTGCAGAATGCGGAAATCGGTTAACAAAAATACTTCAAATCGAAAAACTTTTCGTTGATTAAGTAGAATGCTTAGGGGCTATGGGCATAATGAATATTTGTTTTTAACTTTAACGAAAAAATTTCAGTTTTGAATAAGAAGAAATACTCAATTTGAATATTTGCTTAGTAAATAAGAAACAAAGTGCTTGTTGATTGAACGAAAATTCTTCAATTACAAATTATTAGACCTAAGAAAAAAAATAACCGAAGAATTATCTAAATTGAAGAATGTATAGTTGATTTGAATAAAATGTTTAACTAAATATCTTCAAATTTCTTATTTATTTCGTCAATTCAACTAATGTTTCTTCCGTTAAAAAACTAACTAAATAAATTATTCACTTTGAACAAATTTCGTTATTTTAGTAAATCAGTTTGTTAATTTGAATAAAATATTTACAAAAAATCATCAATTTCGTAATATCCTTTAGTTAAAATGTTACGAAAAAATTTAGTTGATTTCACCTCTGATATTTGGTTCAGTGTAGGTAAGTAGGTAGAAATAGCTGTCCTTCTTCACGCAGAACACAATTAGCGCTGAGTGCGCCGTTTTGATACCATACCTCGTGAGATTCTAAATGGATTTGAAAATGAGTTATGGATGATGTATGTTCCGCACGTACAGTCCTATATATAATGTTTATTATTCTAGGGCCTATTATTTCATAGTGCCATTTAATGAGGGAGAAATAAAGGGGGGGGTGCAAAAGCACCTCCTATGATTTGCTTCTGATGTGTATTTGGTCAGGATAATGCTCTTCACAACTCCAAGAGGAGCATATAGGTACTCTCACTACCAGTGAGTAGTGAAGGGCTCATCCTTGCCTAGCTAGCTCATCTGCCTTCTCATTTCCCTCATAGCCCCTATGGTCCGGTATCCAGATTAGAGTGACGCTCATATCAAGTTGCTTGAGGGCCTCTTTGCATTGCTGGATAAGTTTAGAGGATGATCGAGCTGAATCAATGGCTTTAATAGCTGCCTGACTGTCTGTTAGTATAGCTACATTTTGATTCTGTCGGATATTTTTAAGGGCTGTACAAGCTTCCCTTATCGCTAACAATTCTGCCTGGAATACGCTGGCATAATCGGGAAGTCTGTAGGATTTTGAAATCTCAAGACATTCACAGAAGACACCTGCACCAACACCGCATTTCATCATCGAACCATCCGTGAAGATAGTTGTGTCGAAATCTTTCGTCACATCGATTTCCTCCCAGTCGATTCTTGACGGGAGCAAGACTCTAAACTTCTTTGAGGTGTCTAGGAAAGGATATAATCAGTAAACAAATAGCTGCTATTTCTGCTATTCGCCTGAATTCCTCTTCACAGTGGACTTACAATAATATTGGCCACTCTTTTATTCTAAATTATCTAGAATCAATTCCAAAGCACACAGACACAGACTACACCATTCTCCATTCCCCAACTACAGTTCGATAGAAACTTCAAAATTTCTATCCCTTCCCGATCCTTCTGGGAAAGTAAAACATTCTTGGAAGACGAGGCAATCCACTTCTATACAGATGGATCGAAAATTGGTGAGGGGGTTTGTGGAGGTGTGTACTCTGAACGATTAAAACTAAGTCTCTCATTCGGTCTTCCAAATCACTGTATCGTATTTCAGGCAGAATTTTTGGCGATTAAGGAGGTCTCTTAAAGAAAATAATATATGTATTTTTTAAGATAAGATTTTCGAACTTTTTTTTGCAATTTATGCTGAAATGATCATTATTTTCATGCATAAATGATAAATTTTAACTGCTTTCAGATTTTGTTGATTTTTTTCTTTAGTTTTTTTCATTACTTTTAAAATCCCGTTAAACCGTTTTCGCTGAAAACTTATTCAGCCCTCAATCAAGCGATTTTTCGACGAATGACATCAGTCTCATGTCTGTATCATGAGTGGTTTGATTGATGAATGTAAATTTTTTTAGCTTCAAAAGCCATTTAGTTAATCATTTTACAAGAAATTTCTATTAATAATAGGAGTTGTTTAATGATGAAACGTTCCAAATAGAATCGAAGGACCACAAAATTATTTAAAGATGAAACGTTCCAGATAATATTTCATGAACCATAAAAATAAAAATCAGTAATCAGCGTTATAAATAAGAAACAGTGTTTATTGATAGATGTTACCCTCTCGATGTCTGCAATCCAAATGGACGAGAAAATGCTTGCATCAAAATTGAATTATACAAAAAAAAAACAGTGTTTTCAACTCTCTCGATTTCAATGCAACAGTTTAATTGAGTTTATACATTAATTAAGACACAGAGCATAATTTAAACAGAATGAAAAAGACATGATAAGAAATTTGCAAGCAATTAACTGTTAACATAAAAACATAGGGTAAATGAACATAATTTAACAAAAGTAAACAGAAAATTTATGAAATGGATAAATTTAAATTACATTCAATCCTAAACATTCCCCCGCCCCTGAACCATAGTTTCAGAACATGGAAGGATAGGGATAGCCAGCTTATGGATTGGGTAGACTAGATTTCCGTTTGTCGTTCTTTGGGTTACTCGAACATGTCCGTCTTTCCCTGGATTGTTATCAATAACGCGTCTCATTGCCCATTTTCCAGGAGGTAAATTAGCATCTTTTATCACCACCAGGTCATTGACTTTAATATTGGTTTCAATTTGTTGCCATCGGGGATGTTGTTGCAGTGACGTCAAATACTCCACCTGTCAGCGCTTTCAGTAGCCTTGGATTTTAGATTGGAGTTGTTTGCCAACACGATAAGCGATTAGTTGGGATATCTATCATCGGCTCAGGAATAGCAGCATACGATTCACCTAAAAAGAAATGAGCAGGTGTTAGCGGATCGAGTTCTGTGTCCGAGATTTGACACAACGGATGCGAGCTTAGGAGCGCTTCGATTTGAGTCAAAAGCGTATACAACTGTTCATATGTCAAACGCGCCGAAGATGTTGCTTTACAGATTTAACCCCCGCCTCCCACAAACCGCCAAAGTGAGGGGATGAGGGGGGGATAAAATCCCATCGCGGGCCAATGAATCTGCTACGATTGAGTTGTGGGCTTGTGATAATAGCAATTGATGCATCTCGGATAGCGAACGAGCTGAGTCGCGAAAGTTTGTCCCGTTGTTGACGGTATAAAGATGCGACGGTTTTCCACGACGAGCGACAAACCGGCGTAAAGCAGCGAGAAAAGCATCCGTTGTTAAGTCACTAACGAGCTCTAAGTGAATTGCTTTCGTCACTAGGCAAACAAAAAGCGAAATGTATCCTTTGGTGACATACGATTTCCGACCCGATTTCACTTTTAAACTTAATGGACCAGCATAATCACAACCGCAATGTGCGAAAGGCCGGCTAGCTAGAAGTCGAGGGGGAGGTAGATTGCCCATCAGTTGATTTGCTGTTGCTTTACGTTGTCGAAAACAGTTCATACATTCATGGGTAATCTTTCGAAGTAAGTTGCGACAACCAATGACCCAATACTCTTGTCGAATAAGAGCAAAAAGTGTTGATATTACAGGATGACAAAATCGTTTATGGGCATCAAAAGCAAAGAGCTTTGTTATGATGTCTCCTTTAGGTAGGATGATTGGGTGTTTGGTGTTGAACGAAACGTTGGCTTCTATAATTATTCTTCCACCGACCCTCAGTATCCCATGATCATCTAAGAAAGGAGAGAGGTTTATAATTTTCGAATTCTTAAGGAAATTACCATGTTGATTGAATGATTTTATGCATTCTCCAAAGTGACGATTCTGTAGCCACTTTATGATTATCTTTTTAGCATTGAAGATCTCATTCGGTTGAAGATGAAGTATAGGAGGAATATGTTCTTTGCGACATCTCTGAATAAAAGTCCTCGAGTGAGTTTTGAACCGCAATTAGAAGTCTTGTTAGGAGAACAGCACCGCATAGCTCCAACCGCGGAATGCTCAATTGTTTCAACGGAGAAACCCGAGATTTGGCAGCCAGAATAATTATTTCAAAAGTTCCGTCTGGGAATTGATATCGCGAATAGATCACGGCAGCATACGCGGATGCCGATGCATCTGAAAAAGCGTGTAGTTGAAAGGCGCTTCGACCTAGACCGATCGTGCGTGGTACTTCAATTTTTGTGAGAGCCGGAAGTTCTTCACGATATTCTTTCCACCGACATGCAATTGGATATAGAAGCTTATCATCCCACTCAATATTTATTTGCCACAATTCTTGTAAGAGGATTTTAAGCTGCACTACCGAGGGAGCAAGGAAACCGAGGGGATCGAATATGCGAGCTATGCCTTTTAAAACCTTGTAATTGTATCTTCGGGGTTGTAATTAAAGCGAAAACTAAAAACGTCTGTTTTTGACCTCCAAAATAAACCGAGCACTTTTGACTTCGAATCCGATTCTACATCGAGCGAAAGGTTCTGAATAGCATCACTATCTGAGCCCTGGCGAAGTTCTGGGCAGTTAGTTTGCCATTTGCTTAATCGCATGTTGCACTTTTCGAGGAGTTTGATTAATGAATCGCGTTTGAATGTTGCTTCAACTAAAGTATCACCACCCGACACGACATCGTCAACATAAAAGTCATTTAAAATTATATCTGAAGCAATTGGAAATTCTTCGCAATAGTCTCTTGCCAATTGTTCTAGAACCCAAACAGCCAAAAACGGAGTGCAAGACGTTCTGTATGTCCGTGCGTAATCGGAAATGTTGTACAGGTTCCTTTGGTGATTTCCGCCATACTATACGCTGGAAGTCGGTATCTTATTCGGAAATCAGAATTTGACGGATCATCTTAATTATGTCTGCTGTAAAGACGAATTTATGTCGGCGAAATCAAAGGCAGACAGAAAAAAGAATGCGCTGAATGGGTGGGCCGATCATAAGCGCGTCATTGAGACTATTCCCGTTTGTGTCTTTAAACGAACCGTCGAATACGACAAGGAGCTTTATTGAACTGCTATCCGGTTTTAAAACAGCATGATGTGGTAGATAGAACAAATTTGGATTTGAAATTTCTTCAGTAGGGACTCGCGACGTATGGCCTAGGCTTAAATATTCGTCAAGAAACCGTGTGTAACTTTCAAGTAGATTTGGATTTTTCGAAAACTTTTTCTCCACCCATTTAAGATGCGAAATGGCCCCGGTTAAAGTATTGCCAAATGAAGGTGGAGATTTAAAGGGTAAATCGACGATATATTTCCCTGACGAATCCCGACGATGGGTTTTAACAAAATGTTCTTCGATTTGTTTGTCTTCATCCGACACGATGGATTAAGGGTTGACCTCTTCGATAGTCCAAAAAGATTGTAAAAGCGAATCGATATTTACATGAACATGATGCGAAGTAAAGCAGGGTTCGTTTGAAAAGGGTAATGGTCCAGCCAAAACCCAACCGAATATAGTTCGTTGTGCGATGGGATATCCTTGCTTGCCATTGATGCATTGCCCTTGGAAAATGTCCCAAGCTTTATCTGCTCCGAGTAAAATGTCGACCGAGCGGGATTGATTAAACCAAGGGTCGGCCAATTCAACTCGATGTAAATAGTCCCAATCTTCGATGGTAAATGAATATGTTGGCAAGTTAGTTGTAACGCTCGATAGAATATATGTATTAACGGAAATACTATACGTATCGCAACGCGAAGTGATTGCCAACGAGATAAGGCCTCTAGATCTACCAGCTTGTGTAGATCCTATACCACTTATTGGTATACGAGTACGAGCATTTTGGCGTTTTAATCCGAGTCTTTGAGCGCATGACTCGGTGACGAAAGACACCTGTAACCCTGTGTCAATCAGAATCCTGACTAGCTGCGATTTACCATTAACGTCGACAACTTTTCCGAGCGCGGTCGGAAGTAATGTTTTAATCGAATGATTTGTAATGTGCGTTGAATGGGAATGGTTATTGATTAAGGCTTGTGTCAAAGTCGAAGGAGTGTTTACTGAGTTATGTGGATTCACGGAACCAAAGGTTGTTGTTTGGGATGAACGAAGCGAAGTATTATTTGTTTGTGGCACAGAATCTTTGTTAGAATCATAAACGAGCGAATTTTTATTTTTAGAAGAACTTGATGATCTTGCGGTCGAATTTATGGATTCGTCATTAACCAAACTATGGTGACGAGTATTGCATGTTCTGCAACGAAATTTGGATTGGCAACGTGCTGAAGGATGTTCACTGCGAAGGCAATTGTAACAGAGTTTATTAGTTTTCACAAACTCTCAACGAGATTGAACATCCATATCGAGAAACATTTGACATTGAGGAAGACCGTGGTTTGCGTTGCACTTCTTGCGTATTATTGAGGTGGAAGCATGCATGCTTTTTACTGGCGGCTTTTTTGTTAGGTTGATTTCACGGGCACTTGTCCTACAACTTTCTAAGGCCTCGCAACGACGATCCAATAAATCTAACAATTGACCTATAGTAGGGTAGTCCTCCGAATAATATTCCTCAGACCACGCCTGACGTGTTTCAAAGTCCAGCTTATTTAATAGAATATAAACAAGCCATGAATCTTTGGTAAGCGATGAAATGGATGTAAGACCCCTGACTATTTCATCTGCCCCATCTGAAATTTTTCGCAAAACACTAACGTTCGAAGTATGAACTGAAGGTAGCTCCATATATGCTTTAACGAAATTGTTAACAATATGACGCGGCCTATTGAAACGCTTCTCGAGTTTTTCCAATGCTTCCTCATATGTATCGTCAAAAACTTTAAGATGACTTAGCAGACTTAATGCATCACCGCGAAGGCAGGAAATTAAAAACTGAAATTTCCGAATTGATTATCATCAATTGATCTCTCTAAAAACAATTTAACCTCATCTAGTAATGTGCCTCCCGTTAAATTAAACTCTTCATCCTCTATGGAAGTGACTGCAGTCGATGGTGAAAGTGATCCAATGCCCCAACTGCATACATTAAAGACTCTCATAATAATCTCTCTCCTAACGTCATAAACAATTCTTCTCACTCAAATAATACAAACATTATTATAAAACCCCCTCATCTTCCCATCTCCGAAGGTCCCATCCGTGGTATAAACTCTAACTCTAACCTTAATGTGATTCCGAACTACAAGTGGGTTCATTTGTTAAGCTTTTCAAATGACACTGAACCTCAATCCATTATTGATTATGTGTCTAGTACTTCCAAAGTTGATTCTCAACTATTTAAATGTTTTAAATTAACAAAAAAAGACGCTATATTGAGTGAATTACCTTTCATAAATTTTAAATTGGGTGTTCCGGAAGATAAACTAGACATCATTTTGAACCCCAATGTTTGGACAGAATTTGTGCTTGTGAAACTCTCGAAACATCAAAAAACAATAACAACAACATAAAGATTATTACTTCTGGTTCTGGTCAACCTGTACTTTCTCCTGCTCAATTACAACAAAAAAACAATCAATTTCTTATATTCTATCATAATGTTGGTGGGCTTCGCACCAAAATGAATGAAATTTTTCTCTTCTCATCTGCACAACAATTCGATGTTATTGCTTTTTCCGAAACTTTGCTCTCTGATAACCACTATACTTCTGAAATGTTCGATAATAAGCTATTCAATGTTTATCGCAATGATCGGTGTTATCAAACAACTGGTCTAACTCGTGGAGGGGGTGTATTAATTGCAGTTCGATCTTCGATCTTGAGTTTGCGGTTAGAGTTGCCATCATCATCAAATCCATCAATCAACATTGATCAAATAATCATTAAAATAAAATTAGATACTATTCATGATGTGTTCTTTATCTTAAGTTATATACCACCTCTAAGCTCTTTTGAAATATATACAAATCTCATATTGACAACTGTGTGTTTGTTTTAAATAATTTACCAAGGTTAGATTGTGGTTTTAGATCCTGATGAGAAATATTTAATTCCATTCAATGTAAGAAGAGATTGTGAGAGTGTGGATGTTGATACGCTAGCTGAGTTTGGACTTAAACAGATAAATTGATTTAAAAATAATTTAAATCGTTGTCTCGATCTAGTTTTTACTGAAAGTGAATTAAGTGTGCCTATTGACAGCCCCACTCCTCCTCCTTTACCCAACACTGAGAACCATAAAGCACTTTGCATTAGCTTTGAATTTCTCGATTTTATGAAGCAGACATCCAATAATTGCTATTTGATTAACTATGATAAATGCAATTTTTCTAGTGTTTCTAATTTTTTGAAATGGGGTAGTTGGTTCCATAATTTAAGCATTACTGATATTGAAAATTCATATACTTTACTAACGGGACTCTTGAATGAGGCAGTTAATTTAAACGCACCAAAAACTTTGAGTAAGTCTCAATCTAAGCCAGTTTGGTTCAATAAAAAGCTAATAAATTTAAATAATCGTAAAAATAAAGCATTTAAACCGTATCGTGAATCCAAGGAAAATAATGTTCTACTTTCTAACTACATCCGATGCAATCGTGAATTTAATTTTCTGAATAAATTTCTATATAAACAATACGTATTGAGTATTGAGTCGAAGCTAAAAAAAAATAGTAGATGTTTTTGGAAGTTTGTAAACGATAAAAAAAGTTCTACAGGAATTCCTAATTCTGTTTTTTACATGGGTCAAACTTCAAGTGATCCGTTAACTATTTGTAATTTTTTTGCTGACTTTTTTCGTTCTGATTTCAAACTCTCGGTCCATTCAACAAATGCTTCAATCTCATCCAATTCTTGTCCAACTGATTTCATTAATATTAGTCAATTATATATTCACAAAAGTGAAATACTGTGATGAAAAACACTCTTTTTTGATGGTATTGCTCCAATAGTATTAAAAAGATGTGCTTTTTCTCTTGCAACTCCTCTTGAAATAAACTTCAATCGATCTCTTCGTGAAGGTTTCTTCTTAGAACAGTGGAAGAATTCTTATGTGTACGCAGTTTTTAAATCTGGTTTTAAAAATAATGTAGTGTAGTAGTGGCCCAATTTGCCAATTATCTGTCATTCCTAAGCTTTTTGAAAAAATCATATATAAAAAACTTGTATTCGCTGTAAAAGAGATTATCTCCCCATTTCAGCATGCTTTTATAAGTGGTAGATCTACTGCAACGAACCTAACTTCATTTAGTAACTATGTTCTAGATGCTTTTGAAAACGGATACCAATGTGATGTCATTTATACTGATTTCTCTAAAGCTTTTGACAGGGTGGATCACTTTATTTTATTGCATAACCTTTCAAACCTTGGTTTTCATTCTAATCTGTTAAAATGGGTTGAATCCTACTTAACTGGTAGAACTCAATTTGTCCGCATAAATAATTTTGTTTCAAGTCCGATTGTTGTCACTCCAGGAGTTCCACAAGGAAGTCATTTAGGACCACTTCTCTTCTTCTTTATTTATCAATGATATTCCTAGTTTATTGTTAAATTGTGTTTGTTCAATGTACGCAGATCACCTGAAATTGTTCTCATGTATAAAATCTATGTCCGATTGTATAAACTTACAACGCGATCTTGATTACTTGTCTATATGGTGTACTAAAAACGATTTGCTGTTAAATATTTCTAAATGTCAAAGTATGGTGTATCATCGTTGTGCGCAACCGATTTCGTTTTCGTATTTTATAAATGGATCTGTTTTGTCAAAAGTTGATATCAAAACGGATTTAGATGTTATCTTTGATCGTAAATTAACGTTTTCCAACCACATAGACTACGTAGTTTCCAAGGCTAGTTCTATGCTGGGATTCATATCTAGGAATGCTAAAGATTTTTCTGACCCTTTTACTCTAAGATCTCTATATTTTTGTTATGTGCGTTCCATATTAGAATACTGTTCCACCATATGGAATCATTTGTATGCGGTCTATTCGATGAGGATCGAAAGAATTCAAAAACGATTTACCAGAACAGCCATTTGAATTTTACGTTGGAACTCAGAATTGCCACCATACAAAACAAGATGTTTGTTGCTAGGAATTCAAACCTTGGAATCACGACGCACATATTTTGATATAATGTTTGTTCATGATTTGATAAATTATAAAATTAACTGCCCCCAATTGCTTCACTTAGTATAGGGTTTCATGTGCCTAATCGTAACTTACGAAACAATCGTTTATTTCATTTGCCTTTTCATAGAGTTAATTATTTAACCAATGAACCTTTAACTCGTTGCCTAAGACAAGCCAATTCTGTATGTGATGTCATTGATTTTAATTTTAATTTAAGTAGAGAATTTTTTAAACAAAAATTGTTATTAATTATTTATTTTGGTGGTTAAATTTTTTTTTTATTGTAACTAATTTGCTTGTATCTAGTCTATAAGAGCTCTGGCTCTGATTGATAATAATAAATAAATAAATATATAAATAAATTTGGCCTGTTTGACGCTTTGGAATGTATCTCTAAAGGTGGCCAGTCTTTATAGTTCCCCGAAAATGGTTCAATTCGAACAGATGGAAGAAAGCCATCATCCTGTTTTACGGCAGGATTGGACTGACTTAATGTGTCAATCAAAACTTTTTGTTGTGTAGCTATTTGAGACATTACATTATTTTTTCTTTCAATCTGTTCGCGTTCATCTATGGCTGCTAGGAGTCTCGATTTGACGAATAAAACTTTGGCTTCGAATTCTTCGAATACCGGGATAGGATCCGTATAATTTTCGATATCAGAAAACGTGTACAGTTGTTTTTGTGACACAAGGAATTCTTTCCATAAATCTTCGACTTTATAGTAGCGAATCTTTAATTCGGCACGCGAAGTTGCGTCCGATATGGTTTCAATGAAATTAGTTAACTTCGTAAGGGAACCTTTTAAGTGACCACGTGTGCTACGGAGCACAGGCAATGTGACCGGCTGCGGCTGATAAGCACCAATTAACAAAAGTTTTTTTGCAAACAAATTTTAACAAACATTTAACACAATCAATGGATCCGGCTCGAATTTGGACCGAAATGTTTAATGATGAAACGTTCCAAATAGAATGGAAGGACCACAAAATTATTTAAAGATGAAACGTTCCAGATAATATTTCATGAACCATAAAAATAAAAATCAGTAATCAGCGTTATAAATAAGAAACAGTGTTTATTGATAGATGTTACCCTCTCGATGTCTGCAATCCAAATGGACGAGAAAATGCTTGCATCAAAATTGAATTATACAAAAAAAAAAAAAAACAGTATTTTCAACTCTCTCGATTTCAATGCAACAGTTAAATGAGTTTATACATTAATTAAGACAGAGAGCATAATTTAAACAGAATGAACAAGACATGATAAGAAATTTGCAAGCAATTAACTGTTAACATAAAAACATAGGGTAAATGAACAAAATTTAACAAAAGTAAACAGAAAATTAATGAAATGGATAAATTTAAATTGCATTGAATCCTAAACAGGAGTTTTATCAAAATTTACATAGTACTTATTGTTGGAGGCAAAACAATCTGAAAGGTTACGCACATCTAGCATTTAAGTAACTTTTGTGCAATGACACTGAGGCACCTCAAAAAGCAAAAACAAAATATCTTGTCCATGTAAATAAGGAAGCATCCGATTCAATTTGTAAATTTTAGTCCTATTAATAAAATAGAAAATCCGGTTCACCTGGGCGTATACTTATCATTTTCAAACAAATTAATTGAGACACAATAAATGAATTATATGTAAATGATGTTATACCAAGTGCTTACTTTACCTCCTCGTGGTAACCACCGGGTACTGGTTATATCTCTAGATCAGCGGCGACGCGTGCCTGTAAAATGTAGTCGTTCACACATTCACACATTCTTAAATTCAAAAACTATGCTGGGCTAGTCTCATTTACTTCATTCCATTATTCAAACAGGAAAAAAAGCTTTCCTCTTTCCAAACTGATTTGAACACAATCATTAACATGATCGTCCGTCTGTTTCTTTATCATATTCAAAAACTACCCACTTTTCTCATTTCCAAAATTCAAAAAAAGCTCTACTCGTCCGCAACTGCACTGCACGACAAGATCCCTTTTACGAGCGATTTGTTTTTTTTTTTCTTACATGCTCTCTATGGGTTCAAGTCGTTGCCAGATCGTTCAAACGACTTCGGTAGATACACATTAGTTGAGTAAAAAAAACAGTAGCAGGTAGTTAGTTCGTTTTGTTTTATTTATGTGGTTTACTAAAGGTATGCACGAGTTGGAACTGGAAGTGGATATATTATATGTAGGACGCAGGCACATTAGATATGTATGTATGTATATCGTATTTGGAATAAAAAAAACAAAAAATGTGTGAGATGTGAGTACGGTGCGTGGAAGGTCAAAATGCTAGTCGTTCATGCACGACTTGAACAATATGACGCCTCGCCACTGCTCTAGATATAACTTGCGATACTTGTAAGCGCGGTTGCGCTGGAGAAACAGAAGCACCTATAATCTACGGCCCAACAAATTTGGAGGACTGAATAAGACATAACAAGTCCACCTAGTCGGATGGCATACCTGCGGAACTCTTTAAATATGGAGGAGATGTTTTGATGAACCGCATGCACCAGGTCATCACCAAAGTGTGGGAGGAAGAATGCATGCACTGACTGGTCGATAAGCGTGGTATGCCTGCTTAATCTTGCATACAAAATCCTATCCAACGTACTGTGTGAGCGTCTTAAACCTTTCTGCAACACAATAATCGGCACGTGTGGGCTTAGGCCAGGCAGAACAACGATAGATAAATATTCACAGGCTCGCTGATGTCTTTTTCTAATGCCCCTTTTAGTTTAGCTTGAAGCTTGAAGCCTCGCTTGCAAAACCGACCGAATACAACTTGAGAGTTGGTGTATCGGTTTTACATATTTATGTGTTGATTTTTGATACTGTATTCCTTTTGTCTTTGGGAAACGACAAGTACGGTTCACGTCAACACCTAATTTTAGTCCTTTTATTTAAAGTGCAATATCACATCCCATAAGAGACTGTGTGTCATTCTTAATGACAAAAAATGCCATGGAACTGAAAGACGATACTTGAAAACTGAAATTGCACATAAATATTTAACTTCTTGAACTGCTTTCTTAATCTTTAAGGACCTGTTATCAAATCGAACTTCGGACCAAAAATATAGATTTCCTCACTTCGTAATTAAATATGTGATTGGAGTAAGACGTAAAAAAAGTTCGACTTACAATAATTACATTTCTATAGAAGTAGGTACCAAAAGATATTCCCTTGAACTAAAGAGCTATTTCGTTGAGCCGTGCATTTGAACTGACCCTCAATTTTACAGCTGTCTGTTCTTTTACTACCTTAAACTCCCGAAAACTCAATAAGACTTTCAAGTTCTTTTACTCAAGTTTCTTGTAAATTCTGTCACTTTTGAACGAGAAAAATATTTCCCCTATCTATCGATTTTACACGCCAAAAATTTCTTACATGAGATTTTATGAGTTCTGTCAAACCATAAGAAGTAGGCAGGTACGTTGAACTTTGTTGAACGTTTGATATAATTTTATGCATTTGTGAGATTTAGGCTGTCAAGTGTTCTTTCACTTTTTAGGAGAATCACAAAATTTCATCCCCACTCCTCGAAATTTGACAGTTTTCACAAAACTCCCGAAAAAGTAAAAGAACGGACCTAATGATAGTTCTTTAAGTTTCTGCTTTTGCAGAAACCAACAAACCAAAATCCCTGTGGTGTGTTTCAAGTTTAAGAAAAAAATAGTTTCGTAATCAATTTATTAATTTAATTCTATGTAAAATTAGGATTGCATTTTACTGCAATTAAATTTGGAGAGAAAAGCAAAAATCTTTCAATTTCGATGAGCAGCCTTGTTTAGCAATTGCTGAAATGGGGGAATCACAAATTAAAAATAAAACAAACAAGCAAATGAACTGCCAAAGCGAACAAAACTCACCTCATTTTTTTGCTGTTTTTTGTCATTTATTTAACGGAAAAATAAAATTTGCGGTATTCGGAGTGTAAAACGTAAACTGATCTCCTTTCCGCTCGCTGGCGATGGCGCTGGAAAAATGTTCAGTTGTCGCTCTTCAGTTGGTTTTTGTTGAATTTTACATTTGAAGATGAAATCACTTTTACATT
Organism: Sphaerophoria taeniata; assembly: GCA_943590905.1. Classification (NCBI taxonomy): domain Eukaryota; kingdom Metazoa; phylum Arthropoda; class Insecta; order Diptera; family Syrphidae; genus Sphaerophoria; species Sphaerophoria taeniata. The sequence goes on from OX016540.1 coordinate 272,730,338, forward strand.
ACTCATACTTGTTGTTTCGAACTTAAATTTTTTTTTTGTAAACTTGAAAAAATAAGCCTTTATTCTTACTAAACATTCATTGAAATAAGTTTGTTTTTTTTTGTCTCGAAGAATTCCTTAGGTCCATTATATTCAAAAAGTTAAGGGACCAGAACATTTCAAAATGAATTCTTTGAAGACATCAATTACTAAATTGGTAAACGACAATTACCACATATGGAAATTTAAGCTTGAACTCTTTTTAAGAAGAGATAGCTTGTGGGATATTGTCATGGAATCCAAGCCAATTCCAGTTACCACAGAATGGACACAAAAGGATAACGAAGCAAGAACTATCATTGGTCTAGCAGTAGAAGATAACCAACAGCATCATGTGCGTAGAGCAAAGTCAGCTGAAGAAGCTTGGAATAAGTTAATGAACATACCACAGGATCTCTCAGCAACAGAGTACAGATCATGAGACAAATATGCAGCTTGAGACTCGAAGAGGGTAGTAAAATGGAAGAGCATATCCTGAAAATGACAACTTTATTTGAAAAATTTACTGCATTGGGAGAAGAACACTTACTTACTTACTTATCCGGCTCACAATCCATGAAGGATCTCAGCCTGAGATACTGAAGCCTTCTATCATGAACGATCCCTCGCATGCACTACCCAGTCGCCGAAACCAAGCGCTCTGGCATCCGCAGTCACTTGGGGGTCAATTCCCGATCTGTGAAAATGTGAAATGATAAAAAATTTATCATTTTAGTTTTCATAGAGACTTCATTTTTTATTTTCATAAACTCGCTTTATGCGATTCTCTAACGTGTTTGTACTAAAAAGTACTAAATGATAAATTCTGTATGAAAAAATATCAAAACAAACTTCAAAACTTTTCATTTGATAAATTTCTTTTCACAAAATAATATAGCTGTGAAAAGAAATTTATCAGATGAAAAGTTTTGAAGTTTGTTTTGATTTTTTTCACAGATCCAGAATCGAATCTATTGTAAAAGTGTGATAAAACTTTAAACTTATCATTTCACATTATCACAGATCGGGAATTGACCCCTTGGTCCTTGTACCGTAGGTTCGGTCTTCCTTGTCGTCTCGAAACTGGGGACTGGGATGAGAAGACCTTCTTGGCTGGAGCGTTGTCGTCCAATCGCTCTATGTGGCCGATCTAATTTAGGCGTGATTTCTTGGCCTTCTGGAATACATCCACATCTTGGTACAGCTCATACAGTTCTTCTTCTCCATTCGCCATCGTCGCATACGGGACCGAAAATCCGTCTAAGAATTTTTCTTTGGAAAGTGCCCAGTATCAATTCCCCTTTTTTATCCTCCAGCACTCGGCGGCGCCGCCGCCGGCCGCTGTATAGTAGGACTGTTAGGCAAAGTTTTGTATAGCAGAAACTTTGTTTTCGAGTGAGGAGTTTTGAACCCAGTTGTTTGGCCAAATCGAAGCAGCAACGGTTGGCTAAGGTAATTCTTCTTCGTATCTCCACTAAGGTGTTTGTGGGATTGATGTTTGTTCTAAGGTAGGTGAACTCCCTAACTACCTCGAAATTGCTGCTACCAACAAAGACGTTTTGTCCTAGACGGTGGACAGATGTTGCATGTTGCTTTGTTTGTTGATAGTCCGCATAGCCTAGGAGCTGGGTGGATTTGTTGAAGATAGTGTTTTCCCTGCTCACACCCGCCTTGCGTATTTTCTGGACTATGTTGAAGAAGTCACATGACAGCGCATCTCCTTGTCTAAACCCTGCGCATGTTTGTAATAACTCGTATGAACTGTTACCCATTTGCACACTGCACTGCGTATTGTTTAGCGTCATGCGGCACAGCGGGATCATTTTGTTCGGGATCCTGAATTCAGACATCGCCGTCATAAGCCCTTGGCGGTGGATGCTATCATAAGCAGCTTTGAAGTCGATGAAAAAATGGTGGGTTTCGACTTGAAATTCGTTGGTCTCTTCCAGGATCTGCCTCAGTTAAAATTTGGTCTATTAGGGGAGTCATTGAAGCATTTTAGGTTCGTAATTTTTTACTGTGCACCGATTTGCATGACATTTGGGAATTAGGCTCGCTTTACCCTTAACTTCAAAAGTGAAAATGATTTGAACTCCGCCACCACCCTGGGGGTGGTTGCCATCCCTTCTCGGGGGTGATTTTTTTTTTTTTAATATTTGCAATACAGCTAACTTACCTTACGTGCAAAAGACTTTTAATAGTGCTCATCTTAAACCTTATTTCAAGCACTATAAAATCCTTTTGTATTAGAATGCATAAAATGCATCTGCTCGCCGCTAGATAGCATTGGCCACATCGATTAAATTTCAGACAAAGTAAAAAACGGCTTTGATCTTTAATATCTACCTTAATATTGCACTTAGAATACTTTATAAAAAACCAATTGTTCATTGTTTTACCAGCTACAATTTTGTTCTTAATAAAATTTTGGATAAAACGTATATTTTTGGAGATATATGCAAAAAACCGATGAAAAACGTGAAAAAATTTCGAATTTTCAATTGTCAATACCTTGAAAAGTATTGGATTTTTTGAAAAACTTTACAAATGATTTTTAGCTTAAAATTAGGCCTTCTATCGATATCCGAGGTAATTTTGAAAAAAAAAATCACCCCCAAGAAGGGGTGGCGGAGTTCAAATCATTTTCACTTTTGAAGTTAATGGTAAGATGAGCCTAATTCCTAAATTTCATGCAAATCGGTTCACAGTAAAAAATTCGGAGGTCAGGCCGTATTTTTCGCTTCAATGACTCCCCTATATCGTTGTTCTGCCTGGCCTAAGGCCACACTGGTACGTGCCGATTATTGTGTTGCAGAAAGGTTTAAAACGCTCACACAGTACGTTGGATAGGATTTTGTATGCAACATTAAGCAGGGATATGCCACGGTAGTTTTTGCATGACATCGGATTGCTTTCTTGGAGATGGGGCATATGAAGTTTATCGACCAGTCAGTGCATGCATTCTTCCTCCCACACTTTGGTGATGACCTGGTACACACGGTTCATCAAAACACCTCCTCCATATTTAAAGAGTTCCGCAGGTATGCCATCCGACTAGGCGGACTTGTTATGTCTCATTCAGTCCTCCAAATTTGTTGGGCCATTAGATTATAGGTCTGTTTCTCCGTTTTGCACCCGCGCTTACAAGTTTCGCAAGTTTTATCTAGAGATAAAACCAGTACCCAGTGATTACCACGAGGAGGTAAAGCAAGCACTTGGTGTAACATCATTTACATTATAATTAATTTATTGTGTCTCAATTAATTTGTTTAAAAAATGGTAAGTATACGCCCAGGTGAACCTGATTTTCTATTTTATTAGTAAAAATTTACAAATTGAATTGGATGCTTCCTTATTTATATGGACAAGATATTTTGTTTTTGCTTTTTGAGGTGCCTCAGTATGTAGTCATTGCACAAAAGTTCCTTAAATGCTAGATGTGCGTAACCTTTCAGATTGGTTTGCCTCAAAGCACTCATGATACAGACATGAGACTGATGTCATTCGTCACAAAATCGCTTAATTGGGGACAAAATCTGAAAGCAGTTCCTCTCAACCAGGACAAGACCTCCTTAATCGCCAAAAGTTCTGCCTGAAACACGCTACAGTGATTTGGAAGGCCGAATGGAAGACTTAGTTTTAATCGTTCAGAGTACACACCTCCACAAACCCCATCACTCATTTTCGATGCATCTGTATAGAAGTGGATTGCCTCGTCTTCCAGGAATGTTCTACTTTCCCAGAAGGATCTGGAAGGTATCGAAATTTGGAAGTTTCCATCGAACTGTAGTTGGGGAATGGTGTAGCCTGTGTGGTTTGGAATTGATTCTACATAATTAAGAATAACAATTGTTATTGTTAGTTTTGGGTGGATTAACGCTTAAACCCTGCTGATCCGCCCAAAGTATTGTATGAGAAATTGAGAAGAGAGTGGTGTAGTATATTTTTTAAGGGGATTTTAGATGTTTTTTTCCTGAACAGGCATCAGTTGGAGTAAAAAAGCTCTTCCATAATAAGGCCTGTGCTGCAGATTTGTTTTGAACGAAGTAAAGCTGTTGTTTGTTTTTGTTTTTTGTCATACGAAATATTTTCGTACGTTAGCACTGAAATGTTTATAAAGTGAATTTCTGGGATGAATATTTTATTTTTTAGTTGACTTGGTCGTGCTATTATACGGGTTTCGCTTAATTGAACAGATATGTCAATTAAGCGGGGTTTCGTTAATTGAACCACCCGGATAATTGACCGAAAAATCTGACAAAATGGTCAGTGCAATTAAGCGGGAATAGAATCAAAAGTAGAATCGAATAACATAGTAGGGCCCCTGTACTTAAAAGTCCCAAAGGAACTGACAAGTGAATTTTTCTGAGTTTCGCTTCTCATTATTTGATATACTCTGCTCAAAACATTCAATTTTCATATCCAACTCTCAGGAATCTTGTCGAAAATTTTCAATTTTCATTTTATTTGAATTCCTGAGAGTTTTTACTATGGAGAAACAAGAAGAAGAAGAAGAAGAAGAAGAAGAAGATCTCGATTTGTCAGAACTAACCAGTTCACCTGTTCTTGCACAAGTTGTAATACTATGTTTTTTCTTCATTGGTTGTTATGTTAGTTGCCGCTTCTGTTATCGCCGTTGTATAAGGCGTGACAATGACAATTAACGATCCATAAATGCAGATGACCGGTTTTAAATTCTTATTCTAATACAAATGTATATATGGATTGGATGTACATTGCATTGCATACATTTTATATGTATGAATATGGTAGATGGCGGTATGCGCAGACGATGAAAACTGATCTACAAATGTACATAGGTATGTATTGTTTGCATGTATAAAAGGCGATATGGTGTAGCCACGAAATTTATATTCTTGTTACAAGCTGTATGAAACTTAAAACCTTTTACAGGTCATTTAAATCAGAATTTATCGAAACAAAAAATAAAACCAATTTTAAAAGCAAAAAGTATTATGGAAACCCACCGAAGAGCAACAACTTAACATTTTGCCAGCGCCTTATCGCCAGCGTGCGGAAATTTGTTTTTTCTATAATCTGAATTCAAAGAAGAAGAAAGAAAAATTAGGCATCTGCAAAAATAAGTATTTTAATGTGAGAAGTTTTATCTTAAGTGTTTCACTTGATAATGAATAAAAGTGTCTCGTTGTGTTAAATGAAGTTTAGCTTTGAAATTATTTTTCTGAAAATATTGGCGCAAAACAGTCCGCTAATGAACAATTTTAAGAGAATTTATTGTGCTACTGGGTTAAGATGACGTTTGAGTCATGGCTGAAACGTAATTTTATGCTAGTATCACGCTAAAGTTGTTCATTAGCGGACTATAATTTTGCGCTAGAAATTGTTGGATAAAGCTCAAGTCCTTATCAGAATGTTCTTCGAGAAGACTGCCCTTTTTGATGTGTAGGTGCAAACTCTGCAATTACCCGTAGCCGATATGCTTGCGGATGATTAATGAAAAGCCTGAGATACTGCAGCTTTCCATAGTGAACGGTCCCTTGCATGCACTCTCCAGTCGCCGAAACCAAGCGCTCTGGCATCCGCAGTCACTTGGTCCTTGTACCGTAGGTTCGGTCTTCCTTGTCGTCTCGAAACATTGGGGCTGGGATGAGAAGACTTTCTTAGTTGGAGAGTTGTCGTCCATTCCCTCGATGTGGCCGAGCAAATGTAGTCGTCTTTTCTTGGCCTGCTTGACTACATCTACATCTTGGTACAGCTCATACAGTTCTTGGTTGAACCTTCTCCACTAAGGTGTCGTTTGTGGGATTGATGTTTATTCCAAGGTAGATGAACTCCTTAACTACCTCGAAATTGCTGCTACCAACAGTGACGTTTTGTCCTAGGCGGTGGACAGATGTTGCTTTGTTTGTTGATAGCATGTACTTTGTTTTGTCCTCATTCACTTCAAGACCAACGAGTTTCGCCTGTTCTTCAAAGGCTGTGAAGGCCTCAAGCACAGCTCTCTTGCATCGACCGACGATGTCAATGTCGCCCGCATAGCCTAGGAGCTGGGTGGATTTGTTGAAGTGTTTTCCGTGCTCACACCTGCCTTGTGCACTATCTGCTCCAGGACTATATTGAAGAAGTCACACGACAACGCATCCCCTTGTCTAAACCCTGCGCATATTTGAAATTAATCGGATGAGCTGTTACCCATTTACACACTGCACTGCGTATTGTTTAGCGTCATGCGGCACAGCTGGGCCAGTTTGTTCTGGATGCCGAATTCAGACATCGCCATCAAAAACTTGTGCTATCATATTCAGCTTTGAAGTCGATGCAAAGATGGTGGGTTTTGACTTGAAATTCGTTGGTCTTTTCCAGGATCTGCCTCAGTGTGAATATTTGGTCTATCGTTGTTCTGCCTGGCCTAAATCCACACTGGTATGTGCCGATTATTGTATAGCAGAAAGGTTCAAGACGCTCACACAGTACGTTGGATAGGATTTTGTATGCAACATTAAGCAGGGATATGCCACGGTATAGTTTTTGAATGACATCGGATCTTTGTAGATGGGGCATATGGAGCTTATCGACCAGTCAGTGGGTATGCATTCTTCCTCCCACATTTTAATTATGACCTGGTGCATGCGGTTCATCAAAACACTTCCTCCATATTTTTAAAGAGTTCCGCAGGTATGCCATCCGACCCGGCGGACTTGTTATTTTTTAGCTTTTGGATGGCTCTTTCTACCTCTTCTGTGCTGGGGGCTGGGACTGGGTCTTCATTGACTGGTCTTGCTTCTCTTTCGTCATTAGCTCGCTTGATATTTTGCGCATTCAGCAGCTGTTGGAAGTGCTGCTTGAAAACATCTACAATTCCCTGTGCTTCGGTGACTAGGTTCCCTTCACTGTTTCGAAGAGCCTGTGTCCCGGTTCTGAAACCAGAAGCTCATTGCTTCGACCTTCTCAAAAAACGCCGGGTGTTGTTTTTGGCTAGAGACTTTTCTAGATCTTTGAGCTGAGATACTGCGGATGCTCTTTTCTTCCTTCGCAGAGTTTTTTTCTCATTTCTTCTTTTTATGCAGTACTCTTCTCTTGCTGCTCTTGTTTTCCGTTGCAGCATCTTCAAACGTGCATTTTCCGTCTCTCTTTTCAATATCGCCCACTCATCATCATATACATATTTTATTCTATATTTTTTTTATTATTTCGCGATATTGGTTCCACAATGTGTTGACGTCTGTGGTATTTGGGAGGACGGTGGAGAGTCGCTCACTCAGGCGCTCACTGTAGTCTCTGGCATTCTCCGAGGTGGTAAGACATCCGATGTTGAACTTCTTTCTTTGGGACGCACGTGTTTTTTTACGTTTGATATTCGAGCTCTAAGCTTAGCCACTACCAGAAAGTGGTCAGAGTCGACATTTGATCCTTGGAAAGTGCGCACGTCCAGGATGTTAGATGCTTGCCTTGCGCCGATTAGCACATGGTCGATTTGGTTGGTGGTTCGACCATCCGGAGATCGCCAGGTTGCTGTGTAGATCTTTTGTCTTGGAAACCTAGTGCTACTTATCACCGTATTACGAGCTGCAGCAAAGTCGATTAGTCGGAAGCCGTTATCTGTTGTTACTTCGCGGAGGCTGTGCCTTCCAACTAATCCGCCAAAGATGTCTTCCTTCCCGATTTTTACATTGAAATCTCCGAGTACGATTTTGACGTCGTCGTACTCTGGACAGGGTGCGTTGGCCAGGAGGTCGTAGAAACCCTCCTTGCTAGACTCCTCAGCATCATCGGTAGGGACGTGTGCACATATCAAACTGATGTTTTGTAGTGTGGCCTTGATGCGGATTACAGCCAGACGATCACTAATTGGCTTGAAATCCATGACTTTTGATCTTAGTCGATTTCCCACGACAAATCCGCATCCAAATATATGCATCCTTTGATGACAGCTGTAATAAATGTCGCAATTTTTCCTTTTCATTGATTAATATGAGTATTCATTAGTATATCGTCTTCGTTTACTGCTATCAGAATAAGAAGGTAAAACAGGTCATCTGCATTAATGGATCGTTAATTGTCATTGCGAGGTTTTAAAAAACGGTCATAACAGAAAATTTTCCCCAAGGTAAAACCTCACCTCAAATATAAGATGTCATAAGGTCTGTTTTAAGAATCTGTTCCGCATAGAAAAGATCCAAAAAGTACACGTTTGTGTGTTCCATGAGGAAAAACCTTGCCCCAAACTGATTTAGAATCTGTCATTTTGTGTTCCATGATGTTGTCAGCTCAGTTTAGAACAGTTTTTTTCTGCTCCTACTTTTTTCGTGGTGCAGTTTTGTGAAGACTTTCAAATGTCAAAATTTTAAATGCCAATTTATTTTTTTATTTCAGCGCTGATAGCGTTATGAGTGTCCACGCAAAAGCGGGTTGATCCGTCTTTCTTCTTTACCAGGACCACTGGAGACGCCCAAGGGCTTTAAGAGTTTTCGATCAGATCCTCTTCTTTCATGGTGGCTATCAGTTCTTCAACCTCACTTTGTTTGGCTAGTGGAAGGCGTCCCTGATATTGATTCGATGTTGAACCAACTGTTCTTCCATATTTCCCTTGCGATGACGAAAAGATGTCTGCAAATTCTTCGAGGAGACCTTCTGCAGTTCTTCATTGTTGGTGGTCAAGATTAGATGACTTGAGAATGATGGTTTTTATGGAATTCAGCCTTGAGTTTTCTTCGTTGATCCTTGTTATCGCTGATACAGGTTTACATTGTCCGAAAATCTCACATTTTCTTAGCGTATCTTCATATGGCTTGAATTCGCATGGGAACCATTTTCTTTATCCAGTGAGCCGTTTCAACGTGTAACAGCCGACATTTTGGGACCACTATTATCGACCAAGAAGGGAAACAAACTTCGGGGCTGGAATTTTTCAAGATGTCATGCGAATCATGGTCTGTTGAAAAGGAGGAATAGGACGATTTTACAAATTTTTTTCAAAATTTGTCAACGATGATGAAAATAATTGGGATGACTGCCTGCCACTAATTGCCATGGCTTAGCGTGCCGCACAACAAGAAACCATCAAACAAAGTGAGATACCAGAAACCAGATGCACAAGCCGCTGCAAAAATGAAATCTTGATATGACATAACATCAAATAATATTCGTTTTCAGGTAAACTCGCCTTTCGAGTTTGTCTTAAATTACAGTTGGACTAGGATGGAGCCTATCGTAAAATAGAGTTAACTACAGATGTTATTGCCAAGATCCAGAAGTTACCTTAAAGTAAACCAAAGATCGTCCACATCGACGGCTTAGCCACTTATCGAGGTATTAACCTTAGTCAGTAGGAGCTTTTGGAGCAGTCTTCCACTCTACACGCTCTAGTCCAAGTAGGAGGAAGTGTAACAAGAATGACTAGCTGAACACACACCGAATGTAATCTGCAAACGACATCAGTCATCTTTTTCTCGTAGCTAAAGTCAATCTCCACATTGTCAAGAGAAAAATTCTGATTGACAGATAAGAATAGAGAAGTGAAAACCAGACCAAGAAAAACCAATAAAGATATATTTCAATTAAAATTGTTCGATTTCATTGTTAAGAGAGTTTTGTTCTTTCAGGTGTTTTTCTGTGCCGGAATTTGACGAATGCCTTAAAATTGTAAGATTGGTGTCAGAAGTGGGATCCTGACAGGATGGCACATGACCAAAAACTCGAAGAAATCATCGAAAAATTAACCTTACTTTAAGATACCGTGGTAAGACAAAACACTGAAATTACTGAGCTGAGGAATGAACAACAGAAGCAGCTTTCTGAGATGCGAACTATGAGCGCTTCGACATTCGTCAAAAAGGTTTTGCACAGTTCAACCCCAGCTGATATAATAATTGTCTTCCAAGTTTTGTAAAAGTATAGATTAAAAAAAAAAACTACTACGTTGGTCACTGTGACGTATACGTATTTTTTTTCTTTTTTGTAAATACTATTTTAAGTGGTGACGTGAAATAACGCCCGACGAAATAAAGCCCCATAGTGCTTTATTTCCATTCCTTATGGAAATAAGACCCTACAAGGGTTGCGGTCTTATTTCCATTGCAACTTAGAAATAATGCCCGTGGGGCCTTATTTCGGTTTTTCTGTTTTGATTAGGAAGTTGGCACAGGGAAACTCGTCACGAGATCAGAATTCCCGAAAAAATTTTTCGGAACTTCTGATCTACTATGGAAGGTCATAAGTGCCGACTTCGATTTAGGGATTATTAATCCACTATGGTGGGTAAATAGTCCCAATTAGGTTTTACTTTTAATGGGACAAAAGTCCAAATAAAAAAAAGTGAAACAACGAATGTTCATGCTAAAAAAATAAATAGATAAAAATCGTAAATTCCTGTATGTATATACACTACAAAAATAATTAGGACCATGTTTCTTTATTAGCAATTCATTTTTCAAAGCTGCTGAGGTTTCTTTTTATTTGGAAAAGCAACCACACATCCTGTATAATGCAAAGAAAGATTTTTGCAAGAATTTCAACTATTCATTTTCAGCATCTTTTTGAATTTCAACTGAGGATGGGGCTGATACGAAAAATTCAAGATAGATTTGATGTAATTGCGAGCGAAGCGAGCGGAAAAAATTTTGCCCAAAAGAGAATCAATTTGGGGTGTGAAAATAAAAAAATTCGCGCGAATTTTTTTTATTTTCACACCCCAAATTGATTCTCTTTTAGGCAAAATTTTTCGCGCGAATTTTTTTATTTTCACACCCCAAATTGATTATCTTTTGGGCAAAATTTTTCCCGTTTGTGTCCATCCATCTTTCTGATGCAGCTTTTAATGTAATTGAAACAGCTTGGTTATTTTAGTTGATAGATTGTTTGCAATAAGATGAAATTGGCTTCAAATATAGTGTACTTGTAGGATACCGTACCCTCACAGAACTTTGACATCCCAGAGTGCAGAAGAACTTTTGCATTGGATAATGTTTTCTTAACGTCACAAAGACTTAAAGCATGCGGTATGTTTCAGCTTTATGCACAGAAAAAACCTTGAAAGTGTAATAAACTTATTTTATTGTTTTTTAAGGTCGGAAACCCTAAATTAGATTTCTGGACAAATAAACCAGGGGTGGAATCGTGTAAGGTGATTTGTGATTATCACCTTTGTGACTATAAAATGTGATCACATTTTATTTTCCTTCTGTGTAAGGTGACTATTGTATGCATCGGAGAAAGGTGAACCAAGGTCATGCATGTTAGTGAAAAATAACTTAAATGTATTTTTACTCCCCAATTACAGCGACAAAGACACCACAACAGCTGTTCTAACAACGGATATAGCCACCTATTGGCTTATATCCTCGTATCTTGGCCACGACAGCCCTGCTCCGGGAGACACCTTGAGGAAGGCAGTTGCAGACGCGCAAACGAGGAAAGTTGGCCTAGTAATTGGATCGGACGCTAACGCCCATCACACGGTATGGGGTAGCTCTGATATTAATGAGAGAGGTGAGTCCTTATTTGATTACCTTTTAAGCACTAACCTACTCATAAGTAATATTGGTAATGAACCCACTTTTGTTACCAAGAATAGGAAAGAGGTACTCGATATTACACTAACCTCCGACTTTATCCACAATATGATTTCAAACTGGCATGTCTCAAAGGAGAATTCCTTCTCTGACCATAGATATATTCAGTTTGAGCTCAATGATGTGGCAAATATACCTACGGGTTTCCGCAATCACCGTAATACTAACTGGGAACGATATAGGGAGGTACTAGCACAACTGCTTGATCACAACCTTCTTAAAAGTCCCTCCACTAAAGATGAACTAGACCTTTCTGTGAATCATCTCACCGACGCCTTCAACGAATCAATGAGAACTGCTTGCCCTACAACCATTCCAAAGGGTAAAAAGAAACCTCATTGGTGGCACAAAGAACTAGAACCATTCAGGAAGAGCTGTCGCAAGCTCTTCAATAGATCTAAGTACACTAGATCTCCTTCTGACTGGGACTCATACAAACAAGCTCTAAAGCAATATAAGAAAGAATTAAGAAAGAGTAAGAGGTCTTCTTGGAGAAACTTCTGTGGAAAAGTAGAAAATACTTCAGAAGCCTCAAGACTCAGGAAAATTCTCTCAAAAAGTCCAACAATACCCAGTGCTTTAAAGACAGATGCAGGTACGTGGACTACCACAGATGAAGAATCTCTTAATCTGTTATTAGACACCCACTTTCCAGGTAGCTCTAATATACTCAGCGACTTAACATCAGAGTCTCAAGCTTCTACAAGCGATTTAGTGGATCTAATAACGCGGGAAAAATTGCAATGGGCCGTAGATAGCTTTGATCCATATAAATCTCCAGGACCAGACGGAATCATTCCGGCCGAATTACAAAAATGCTCAGATATAATCATTCCACCATTGGAAATCATTCTGACAGGCTGTGTAAGGTTGAAATATATTCCCAAGGCCTGGAGAATGGCAAAAGTAGTCTTCATTCCTAAAGCAGGGAAACCCTCCCACGTTAACCCTAAAGATCTTCGACCAATTAGCCTATCATCCTTCCTTCTTAAAACTTTGGAAAGACTGATTGAAATTTACATTAGACATAGCTTAAAACCATGTCTCATTTCCACAGCTCAACATGCGTACTCTAAGGGAAAATCAGTAGAAACAGCACTTCATACGCTGGTACGTAGTATTGAATATTCCCTCAAATACAAAGAATATAATCTTGTAGCTTTCCTAGATATTGAAGGAGCTTTCAATAACGTCAGTTACCAGGCGATCACAACAGCAATGGACAAGCTGAAATTAAAGAAATCACTCAGTGATCTCATAAGTCACATGCTCAAAAGCAGGACAATAACTTCCAGCATGAGAAGTTTTACTACCACCAGATCGGTGAATCGGGGTACCCCCCAAGGTGGGGTCCTCTCGCCTCTCTTATGGAACATGGTAGTAAACGACCTACTAACATCATTGGAAGCAGAGGGTTTCAGGGTGATTGCCTATGCTGACGATGTTGCAATATCTGTATCTGGAAAACATCCCCAAGTTCTCTCGGAACTCCTACAAAATGCCTTAAATAGGCTAACAAAATGGGCTAATCAATGTGGCTTGGACGTCAATCCACATAAAACAGAACTAGTACTCTTTACGAGAAGGTACAAAATTCCTCAGTTTAGCCCACCCAAGATTAAAGGAATACCATTAAGCTTTTCCGACCAAGCTAAATATTTAGGCCTCATTTTAGACAAAAAACTAAATTGGAAGGCAAATATTGATGAAAGAATAAAAAAGGCTACCGTAGCGCTTTTTACTTGTAAAAAGGCCATAGGATCAAAATGGGGCTTCTCCCCAAAGATAACCCACTGGCTATACACTTCGGTAATCAGACCGATACTCATTTATGGAGTTGTCGTATGGTGGACCGCACTGGACAAGATGGTAAATCTAAACAAGCTCATCAAAGTTCAACGGTCAGCAGGTATGTGCATCACAGGAGCACTTCGCTCAACACCAACCGCAGCCCTGGAAGTGCTTTTAAACCTTACACCTCTCGACATCTTCTCCAAAATGGTGGCAGCCAACACATGTGTGAGGCTTAGAGCCACCTCTCAATGGAACAGTAACAATACTGGTCATACTACTATTCTAGACAATTTCAGATCTATCCCAGATCGCTTAGATTATACCACCCCAAAAATGGTGTTCGGTAAAAGCTTCCATGTCTCTATCCCTTCAAGATCCTCCTGGGAAGAAGAAAGACCCCTGGAAGACAACGCGGTACACTTCTATACAGACGGTTCAAAGACCGACTGCGGAGTTGGAAGTGGTATCTATTCAGAACAACTGAATCTCAGTCTATCATACAGGCTTCCCGATCAATGTAGTGTATTCCAGGCAGAAGTAATGGCGATTAAAGAGGCACTATCCTGGCTCAAAGAAAACGTTATATCTTGCAAGGATATACGAATCTTCTCGGACAGCCAAGCCGCTCTCAAATCTCTCGCGTCTGTCTCCATAAACTCTCAAATAGTCCACGATTGTCGATCATCTCTGAATGAGATGACGGAACAGTTTAATATTCACCTCATTTGGGTGCCGGGCCACAGAGACATTCCGGGAAATTGCAAAGCCGACGAGCTCGCCAAAAACGGAACACTTCTGCCCAATGTTAGACAAAAACACAACATAGGAATACCACTCGCTACATGCAAATATCTTCTCAAACAATATGCTCTAGAATCAACCAATGCTAGATGGTCACAGGGTACCACCTGCCTAGCAACAAAGCAAATATGGCCAAGCATAGACTTAAAACGGTGAAAAGGCTTGATATCCCTGAGCAGACAAAATATAAGCTCTACAATTGGAGTAATAACAGGACACTGCCTCATAGGCAGACATGCTCTGAGGCTAGGGGTCTACACAAATGACTTCTGTAGAAGCTGCATGGACGAGGAGGAAGAGGAGACAGTCCAACACCTTCTATGTACATGTCCAGCACTCTCCATTAGAAGGAACAGCTTTCTAGGTAATCACTTCTTCGATAACACCAGTGAACTGGCAACAATCGACACAAAATGTCTCTCTAACTTCATTAGAAGCACGAATTGGTTTGTTTAAGCTCATTACTCTCCCATGAGTATTTTATGGTATCACAACGGACCCTTGAGGTCTAAGTGAGTCAACAACATCTGGACAGCCACTCAAACCTAACCTAACCTAAGGTGATCACCAAAAATATTTCGAAGCTAGGCATCATTTCCCAAAAAAACAAATGACATATTATGACTAGTACAATCACTCTGGCAACCGATTGTAGCGCCACTATTTGCAAGCATTTTATTACATGAGTTGATATTGAAAAAGAAACGGCGGGGCAGAGAATTAGGAAAACAGAAAATTAGGAAACGAAAAAGTTTCTTTTTTGAAATTGAAATTGAAATTTGAAGTTCGAATATATTTATTCTATTTGACTGTTCAAGTATCAATAAACAAAAAATTTTATATCAATGTGATAGGAAAATACCTGTCACAAGGAAAAGTAGCAAATTGGTGATTATCACTTGTGACTATCACCTTACGCAGACAAAATTTGTGATTTGTGATTATCACCGATCACAAATCACCTTACACGATTCCACCCCAGCATAGTGGGTCAGTAGTCACAAAATGAAATTCGGCACTTATCATCCACAATAGTGCGCCATTATTCTTATCTTCTGGAAATGCGGCCTTATTTCCATGTAAAATGTGGCCTTATTTCCACAATTCAATTGAAATAAGGCCTGTCGGGTGTTATTTCGATTTCTTCATGGAAATAAAGCCGCATTTAACATGGGGCCTTATTTCGTCGGGCGTTATTTCACGTCACCATTTTAAGTCGATTCGTAACATCCATAGTGGTCAAAACAGATGTGCATCAGTTTTGCATCCATTACAAGCAAAACACAAGTGCAGGGAAAGTTGATAAATAATATAGAAAATGATAATTTTTTTCTTTCCTCATTAGAAGTAAAAATTATGTTTCCTTTTTTCCTTCAACATGGGTTTTAATTTTGCCAAACTGACAATTTGAATAACACGCACTGTCAACAGTGTCAACGCTCTTTTTTGGTTTTCGAATTTTGGAAGCAAATTTCGAAATAGAGACAACACGCAGCGCTGTTCTGCATGCAGCATTTGCTCCCATATCAGCATGTGTATTTTTATTTCGCTGCGTGAGAAATTCTGCACTGACAAGTGAATTTCTCTGAGTTTACATACTCAGTATTAGATATACTCTGCTCAAAACATACAATGTTTATATTCAAATCTTAGGAATCTTGTCGAAAATTTTCAATTTTCATATTATTTGGATTCCTGAGAGATTTTCTTGTGGAAGGAGAACTTGAAATAATTGCGGTTATTATCGTGGTTATTTATTACGTTTTTGCTTGCATCGGTATATTTGCTAGTTGCTACTACTGTAATGACCGTTTTATAAGGCCTCACCTGAACAACTAACGAACTTGCGATCCATTAATGCAGATGACCTGTTTTACCTTCTTATTCTGATGTATGTATGTATGTACATATATAAATGTACATGTATATGTATACATTTATGTGTAAATATGTATATGGCAGATGGCAGTATGCGAAGACGATGAAAACTGATCAACAAATGTAGGTATGTATTGTGTGCATGTATAAAAGTCGATATGGTTTAGCCAAGGCATTCCTATTCTTGTTGCAAGCTCAATGAAATTTAAAAACTTTTACAGGTCATTTAAAAAGCAATCAGAATTTGAACTGTCGAAACAAAAATAAAACCAATTTTAAAAGCAAAAAGTATGATGGAAACCCACCGAAGATCAACAATTAATAGCAACAACTAAACATTTTGCCAGCGCCAATTTGTTTTTTCTATAATCTATTTAAGATAAAACGGCTTACATTAAAATACTTATTTCTGCAGATGCCTAATTTTTCTTTCCTCACCGATCCCTTTGACTTGAGATTACGGAAAACACACTGGCCATATAGTGCTGGCAAAATGTTAAGTTGTTGCTATTAATTGTTGCTCTTCGGTGGGTTTCCATCATACTTTTTGCTTTTAAAATTGGTTTTATTTTTGTTTCGACAGTTCAAATTCTGATTGCTTTTTAAATGACCTGTAAAAGTTTTTAAATTTCATTGAGCTTGCAACAAGAATAGGAATGCCTTGGCTAAACCATATCGACTTTTATACATGCAAACAATACATACCTACCTACATTTGTAGATCAGTTTTCATCGTCTTCGCCATATACATATTACATACATATAAATTAATTATATATACATATAAATTTATACATATGCATGCACATTTATATACTAACATTTGTATCGGAATAAGAAGGTAAAACAGGTCGACTGCATTAATGGATCGCAAGTTCTTAAGTTGTTCAGGTGAGGCCTTATAAAACTGTTATAACAGTAGCGGCAACTAGCAAATAAACCAAAGCAAGCAATAATGTAATAAATAAGCCCCATAAAAGCCACAATTAATAATGGTGTGCCTTTAAGGAAGAGTTTTGGAAAATCGGGATTGAGTTCTATTTCTTCTTCTTCTTTCTCCATAGTAAAATCTCTCAGGAATCCAAAGAAAATGAAAATTAAAAAAAAAATTTCGACAAGATTCCTGAGATGTGAATATAAAACAGAGTATATCTAATATTGAGTAGGGAAACTCTTTTGAAAATGTAGTAGGCACTACTACAACCACAAATTTTCGAAAAAAACAACAAAAATGCCAAAAGTGAAAATAGTCAAGTCAACTCCTTATGTAAAACTACCTGCGCAAGAAGAAATGACTACACGTTCATCACTTGCTTCTTTATCTTTTTCCCTAATAGACTTTTAAAGGCGGTCTGACTTGATTGTCATAAGTTAAGAAAAAAAAATTTCGATAAAAAAGGTTAAGTTGTTTCCTTTTCCTTCCTACAAGTTTCTCAATGGCATCTATTTCCAATATCTGTTTGAAAATATGTGTGAATCAACAGGTGAATTTTTCTGAGTTTCCCTACTCATTATTAGATATACTCTGGTTCGCATTTTTATTTTTCACTAGCTGACCCCGCGAACTTCGTCTCGCCGCCCTTTAGAGCAACTCCAATAACAGTTTTACTTTTGAAAACCAATGAGTTTTTCATCAATAAATTTCATTTTTCTATTTGAAACCCCATTTTGAAACAAAAATATTTCCAAGCAAAAAAATATCTTATTCCCCACCTTTGTTTGGTTTTTCCAGTTTTTCCACTCATCCCAATCATCACGGAATACAACAGTATTAACCATGAAAATTTCACAAATTATCCATTTACAGGACAATGTCTGTGCAGCGAAGTTTCATCTACAGACTAACACGAACAAAATAATAAATAGCCAAATCCGTCCAGCTAAATATGGATTTGACTGATTTATATTCTAATTGGAATTTTGTTTATTTTGATAAATTTGACAAAACCTGTCAAATTACTTGCCTCTCAACTTGCTCGTCTACTGGCTTCGGAATTCGCAAGCAAGTTGACTATACTCTGTCCGATAAAAATTGGCAGTACAGGGAAGATAGGGATATCTGCATCTCGTTCGCACTCTTTTCCTACCCATAAGTACTTTTCTCAAAAAAGCTCTCACAGGGTTGCCGTAATGCGCATTTTGAATTCGAAAAATCTAAATGAAATAACTGCAGGGTTGCCATTCTTCTTTTTTACATTGATTTTCATTTCGTTTTTTATTATACGAAAATATGAAAATGAAATAAAATTTATCTTTTTCCACACCACCAAGAGGTAAGATAAAAGGCGCGTTTTTGAAGGGTTTTACTTTGCAGGTTCTTACAAATTGCTGTTGTCGCCTCAACTATCTCTTTTTTTTGGCAATCAAGTCCTTTGAGCATTTTGATGCTGAAGCCATTTTAAATTTGCACAACACAACAAAAGCAAAGGCAACAGCAATAAAACATAAACAACACAACAAAATCACAAAGACAATTTACAAACAACACAACAAAAGTACAACAAGAAAAAACAAACCAAACAACAATAGAACAACAACAGCACAATAATATTATCACAATAATGCACAAAAATAACTCGCAAAATCAACAAAGCTACCGCCCGGTACGAGAATCTACGCAAATAATATTCTTCCTTAAATAAAATGGCTTTGATTTTTATAACTGCATTTAAACTGATTTGCAAAACTTTAAAAGAAATGCAAAAGTCAAACACAACTCGATTACACTCATCGTTAAGAAAGCTCTCAAAGCAAAAGCTCCTCAACAGAAATCCATTGAAAAAGTAAGAAAAAAATACGAAGTGAGTTACGAAATAGAAAAAGGCAACTCTGAATATGTGTGATTTAATGAGGGTTGAAAAGCAGCAGAGAACGATCACGGATCAGTGCATGCTCAAGTGTGTGCCAGGCAGGTCGTTGTGGGTTCTACGTCTGATGCCATCAAAAATTCATGGGTGTTTTATAAAACTTTTTAAAGAAGTTCCCTTCAATTGGGTATGGTGTAGAGAACAGCGCGCCACTGATTTTTAAAAAGCTCTCCCATAAGGCCTGTACTGCCAATTTTTATCGGACAGAGTATAGCAAGTAGTTAAAGTTTCAATGTATGAGTAAAAATATTGGCAAGCCAGACTCTAGGTAAGGGCTGAACTATAATGCAATTTTGCTCACGCAAGCATGCTTAAGTGAACCGGGAATACACAGGAACCCGATGAACAAACCATAATGCACGTAAGCTACGTTCGTTACATTTTCGTTCAACTTTTACTAGTGTGGTTTCATTCGCTCATTGCTTAAATGAGTTTGACAATTTGAAGAAGAGAAGAAGTGTGTTTCTGCGTCTACGATAGTTGACTATTGTTTACTATTGTAATCTATTTGTCATTTTTGCCCAGAATTGTTACGATTCGTAGCCACAATTTTCGTTTTTTGAGTCAATGTTGATGTGTCAAATAGTGACTATTCGTAACTATTCCCATTTCATCTCCAGGAGTTGAATTGGAAGTGTTGATGTGTCAAAGTGATTTGTTTGCCTACATTTTTAAATTGTCAATTTGTGTTTTTGTGGCAGCAACATTAATGGTGCTGGATATTACATTATTTTTGAAGAAAATTCTATTTTTTCTATCGTTATTCACTAACGAAAGCAAAAAGTAAAATTTTAGAAGAAAAAAAAAAGTGATTTTCATTAGAATGTGTTTTTGTTTTTCAGATCGTGGAAGGAAGCCAATCAAATGGAACTCATGTGCCGACATGAATTCGAAGGGCAACAAAGAACAAATCAGCATCACCGTATCACTCTTAGGCAAAATGCTCGATACTTATAAATGCATTCGTCTGCCAGCGAATCTAACAAAAATATCAATAAAACAAATGAGAAATTCATAGATGAGTTGAAACTATTCAAATATCCAAATCCAAAGCCAAACATCTGATCAATTTGTTGTATTTACAGATGAAATTTAGGAGGTAAGCTATTGCCTGCAGGCAGTAATCGAACAACATCATCATAGCCGTATTTAGGGGGAGGGTTACGGGGTTTAACCCTCCCCGACATAATTTTGTTAAGCAAAATCAAATAACTATTGATTAATATCTTAATGATTTTTTGTTTTGGTTTGGTATAATCAAGATGTCATTTACTACTCTCGCCATCTAGTTACCTTCAAGCAGAGATAACCATATTTCTTTTACAAAAGTCGTTACATGACCAAAAATTAAGGCAACAAATACTGCAATGTCCCAAAGGCAGTAAGAATTTTTGATCTTTTGTAAAAACTATGAAGAATTTTTCTTCTTCTTCGGTCCATACGCTCGTTGACAATAAAAAACTCCAGTTGTTAGCTCTCTCGCGAAAGCTGATAGAGAGTGTCATGATTCCCCCAGTTCTTGAGCGCGTCAATGATTCCATGGTTAAGATCTTCTTCTGCACTCGTGCTGTGGCGAGAGTCCTAGAAGTTCTCAATATACATTAATCTGCTGGTCCGGATGGGATCCCTGCTATTATTCTAAAGAGGTGTTCTTCCACGCTGGCAAAACCCTTGCGTAAGCTTTTCCATCTATACTTTTTATGGGCTCGTTCCGAGCAGTTGGAAAACAGCATTTGTCCGGAAAATTCCAAAACAAAGGCGAATCTTCTTCTCCCTCCAATTATCGTCCGATTGCACTTACGTCCCTTCCATGTAAGGTCATGGAAACGCTGATAAACTATCAACTCAAGAAATATCTCGAAGACCGAAAGCTTCTTAATGACCAACAGTACAGTAACAGGTCCACTGGTGATCTGATGGTTAATCTCACCAAACAGAGGAACAAATCTTTCGATATCGGTGAATGCATTCTTCGTTGGATTAGAAACTTTCTTTCAAACCGTTCACTATAAGTTGTATTGGACGGATTCAAGTCTGATACCCACAATATAAATGCTAGTATACCGTATTGCTCCGTTTTGTCTCTGACCCTCTTTCTCATTTTCACAAATGATCTCTTGTCTGTAACTTCTAAACTAATCAATTGTTTCGCTGACGATAGTACCCTTAGCTTTTCTTATTCATTTCCAGACTCACATCCCTCCTCTTCGGATGTGGAACTGCAACGGCAAAATATGATAAACTCATTAAACACTGACTTCAACAGCATTGTACAATGGAGAATACAAAATCGCGTAGAATTAAATGCTTCGAAAACTCAATGCTGTCTTGTCCTCCCCGAACATCTCAAGATTCTCGGTATGTGCATCACTGACCACCTTTTGTGGAACTATCACATATGCGATGTCGCCAAAAATGCCGCAAAATGTTTGGGTTTCTGAAGACAGTGCAAGAAATTTTTCTCCCCGTCTGATCTGGTCCTTATCTTTAAGACTTATGTCCGTCCAAAGCTTGACACAATTCCCATCTTTGGGCTGGTGCTCCAGTTACATACTTAAGCCTCTTGGACGGTATACAAAAAAGAGCCCTAAGGACTGATTGGTGACAGAGACATAACCAACTCATTCACCTCGTTATACCACCGTCGTAACGTGTCGGGTCTCTCTCGGTTCTATCGTTACTTTTACGGTAAGTGCTCAAGTCAAATAGCCAGTTGCATTCCTCCCCTAAAACAATTCGCCCGTAATACTCGCGCTTCTAGGAATGGCCATCAGTTTACCCTCGAGTCAAAATTCGGACGTACTCTCAAGTATAGAGAATCGTTTTTTAGACGTACTTCAAGAATGTTGAAAAAATTATTATCTATCGTAACCCCCCTGAAACAAAATCCTAGCTACGGCTATGAACATCATTCGCTTTGCATTTTCAATCTTCTAGCGCGATCGCAACTTTAGATCGTCTGTCCGGCTTATTTGTTTAACCAAAGACAAATGAAGCACCTGCAGCAAACTTGCAAGTACGACTCCCAAGTCCCAGTCCACTCCACAAGTAAAGTTTTGAGAGAATCGGTTCTTTTAAAAGGTAATTTTCCTTAGATTCTGGTGTGAAAGCGAGGTTTTCATTTATTTTCTTGAAAATATAGAGAACCCGAAAGAGAAAACCATCAACGACGCGAAAATTGTGTCATCGCTGAGAACGCCAACCAACTGATTCGAGAAGAGAAGCAAACTCTATGGATAATTTCAATCCAAGGACGAGCAGAGTTTAGGAGACTCCGAACCTGATTATGAATGTGAGTCCAACGTCTGAGAAACTGCTGTTCGGCACAGATTGAAATTACACTCAATTTCAAACCCAATAGGTCCAGCCCAAATGTTTCTGTGATTATAGTTTCGGTCACTAATCAAAGTAAAATGCCTAGGACTAGTTTTTATTTCGACGTATGTTTTCAAAAGGTACATATACTCGTTGCTTTTTCCTTATGTATCAGTTTTTATAACCGTTTTGGTTTGTAGGCAATTCAAGTGAGACTTTTGCAAGCAAGTGATGCCTCGATGGCCGGAACAAAGACCTTTCGACCTAAGACTTTGGTTATGATCCGGATCCAATACAACAACCAATCGTTGCATGGAACATTGCTTCTGTAGTCTTTTTAGTACATAAGTACTAGATAGTATTGTGTCTGTCGGTATTAAAAAAATGTTGAATTAGTTTCAGAAAATAATGACTTTCTCCGTTTATTTATCTAAAAGCGCGAACTAGCTCCACACGTAATTCATTTAAACGCTGGTTACCCGAATTCCTCAGGTTAAAATTAATAGTTTTTCAGCGAATCTGGCAGTTCGTGTTTTTTATAATCCTCCTTCGGTCGGGTTTGTGTTCTTTCCGAGCCACTAGAACTAAATCTTCGTCAGAATCGGATGATGAATTTTCATCTAACAATAAAGAATTGTTTGTTAAATATTCCATTTGCCTTTCTTACTGTGGCAAGATAATTCTTGAATTTTGCAATTTAGAGCAACAAAAATTGTCGCCTCTTTATCCATTTCAATAATTATTTTAAAAAGATAATAAAAATGTAAAAGATTTATTTTTAACTTCCCAGAGGAAGTTTTTGTAATGGGGTCGATTTTGTGAATCTCCAGTTTTTGTACACCTCCCTGTTTCAAGGTCACCCGAATCAACCCTTTTTATCATGTTGTCTGTATGTGTGTATGAACGTATGTTCGTATTTGCGTATGTGCGTTTTTTCTGCTCGATTATCTCACGAACCACTCATTGTGTTGCCATGGTATGAACTCCTAAACGACCCAACAGATATTAATGAAGTTTTCATGATATGTACAGTTGTATTCAGGGATAGTTGGTGTGAAAAAAAAAACAATATTCAGGAATACCATAGACTACATTTTATTACTAGCTGACCCATCGAACGCTGTTTTGCCATATAAAAAAAAAACTTATCCGAATTCAAAACTACAATATTCACGAATGACATAGACTGTATTTTACTATGGAAAGTTTTTTTGTATGAGCCCACACAGGTTTCTAAGTTGGTATGACCAATTTTTTACAGGTAGCGCAATTCTCATTCCAATGAATGTCATATACTTCCGTGACAGTTCATGCTGGTTTGAATTGAAATGAAAAAAGCGAACAAACGATAATGTTTCGAGTTTCATCATTATTATTATCATTATTATAAGTATCATTATATTATGATTTTTAAGTATTATTAGAGGCAAATAATATTAAATTTGGTGTGTAGTTTTATGGTGTGTTTGTGTTAAAGGCAGTTGCCCGTAGCTTAGTGGTTAAGTGCGTTGACTGCTAAACAGTACGTCGTCGTGGGTTCGAGTCCTACTCGTGCCCATAAAAGTTTTTATTTCATCTTTCACGGGTACTGCGTCTTGCGAAGAATTGACAAAACTTCCAAGAGTATCCAATCTGTCATCAAAAAGTGCTTCTCAAATTTGCCGTTCGGAATCGGCGTTAAATTGTAGGTCCCCTCAATTCTTCACACGCACTCAGAGAATTGTTGATGAGAGTAAGCCACTTAGGCCTTGGCCCTTCAAGAGCTGTCGCGCCAATCTATTTATTTTATTTTTTGTTTGTGTTAGAGTGAAGTAATATGGATATTATAAGTATTATGGGGAAATTGTTTATACCAGCTAACGTTTGGAATACGTATAAATTTACAGCTCTTCATTTCTATTTTTTCTGTTATCCAAATCATGACGTCGAAATGTAGGAACTGTCTTCCTGGTATAACATCATTTACAATATTATTCATTTATTGTGTCTCAATTAATTTGTTTGAAAATGGTAAGTATACGCCCAGATGAACCGGATTTTCTTTTTTATTAGTAAGACTTAAATTTAAAAATTGAATCGAATGCTTCCTTATTTAAATGGACAAGATATTTTGTTTTTGCTTTTTGAGATGCCTCAGTATATTGTACTCATTGCACAAAAGTTACTTAAATACTAGATGTGTGTAACCTTTCAGATTGTTTTGCCTCAAACCACTCATGATACAGACATGAAACTGATGTCGTTCGTCGCAAAATTTCTTGATTGAGGACTGAAAAGTTTTTTTGCGAAAACGGTTTAACGGTATTTTAAAAGTAATTACAAAACTAAAAAATCAAAAAAATCTGAAAGCACCATGAAAAATTTGCATAAATTGCAACAAAAGTTCGAAAATCTTATCTTTCAAACTTAGAAAATAAATATATTATTTGTCTTTAATTTGTAATAAACAATTGAAAATGAGTTTAAGCGGATATATTTTCGTGGTTTCAAGGAAAAACAGACCATATGAGTATAGGAATAGAATATTTATGACTAAATAGTATAATTGACAGCAGTTTGATTTAAACAATATAACACGAATTTCAAAAGGTTATATTCTATTTTACCTATTTTTCTACTCTGGGAAGTTAGTCGTGTGGACCACATGGATCACACTCATATTTTTATTTGTTTTTCTTTGTCATATTATCAACCAAACATAACTAAAAAGCCTTGGTATCACTCTATTTTTGCCCTTTCTTTTTCTGTTTGTTCTTGTTTATCGACGCCAAAATTACACAGACAATTTTAGGTACGTACGTTTGTTTAAAACTTGATACTAGCGTGGTGAATAAAATGGGTTAAAATTTATCCTGCTGCGGAGCAGGTTAAATGGGTTAAAGTTTTGACGTGTTTTTTTTCTTCTCAGGAATGATAGAGAAGTTTGCTTCTGTTTTGCTATTTTGTTCTGTTTGTCTTCGTTTTTAGTTCTTTCTTACCTATAACTAATTAATAATTGCATTGATATTTCAAAAGATTAAAGTAAAATAATACAAATTTATAATATTTTAAAATTTAAAAACGAAATAATTGTTTTTTCTTGTGTTATAAAAACAAGTTTTGCAGTGTTACTACACGGAAAAAACCAACCATTCATTTTGGGAATTTTTGTTTGAAGATTTCTTACTGTTGCTTCAAAATATCAAATAACCACGAAAAAATCGAGAAAAATAAATAGAACAGATTTTGTTTGTTTGTTATTTTAAGTGACTAATCATGAAACTAATTGCTGAAAGCTTGGTTTTGTACACAAATTATTTTACTTAGAAGAATAAAAACATTTTTGTTGACGGAAATTCCTTAAATCATGAGGGAAATTTCTCAGTTCTACGCAGTTTTAACGTTGGTTAAAAAACTTCCTTTTAACGCAATTCACACAGCAAATGGCTAAATTTGATCACATTTTTAACCAAACGTCAAATTTTAACCTATCGTGTATTGAAACTACACAATATATCTCATGCAATACACACATGGCCTAAAACAATTTTAATGGAAGTTATAAAAATAAACAAATATGATTTTATATTCCTCCCAGCGTTACCAAAAGGTGCCCGATCGGGCCATTTGGCCCTGTGTTTTTTTTTGTTTTGGCCTGTGGCCCGGGGGGCCAACATGAAATGGCCCGCAAATCATGTTTTTTTCTTTTTTCTAAAGCAAAATATTTTACAAAACACAACCTTTTTATTCCATCAACAAAATTATAAATGTGTTTCCTCCATAAACAAGTTCCCATATTGAAAATTGCACTGAACTCATTCATTCAGACTGACGTTTGCTTTTCATTTGTTTTGGATTTTGAGACCCACGACTCCTGGTTTAAGGACGATGTCCTCTCTGGTTTTATGCAGCCGGAGTAAAAGGTTTGTAGAAGCAATGATGGCGTGATGAAGATTAATCTGAACTAATCGCAGCACTGCTACTTTTAGCCAGATCAACCTCCACCACTGTCTTATCGGTGTTTTCATCGTCTGAGAAGTAATGAAGTAGGACTTCCTAGAGTAGAGTCTTCAGTTTCCATGTCGGAACTACTGTCGACTTCGAGATCAGTTCTCACGTCGGATGGTTTGTTAGACGCTGAAGAGGTCGATGGTTCCACGTGTGGACCTCCATATTGGTGTTCTTTGAAGCATTTCCTTCCGCTGTTTTATTTATTAAAAGACAAATTATTATAATTTTTTTTTAACAAATTTTCTCTAACGTAGTGGACTAGTGGCCCGAAAAACTATCATTCAAAAAGCAAGTGATAGATGGAACCTACTAGAAACCTCCGGTAACACCAGGAAACTCTGGCCTCATTAAGACAAGAAAAAATCCGATAGGATTCTGTTACTTAAAACACTGTCCCTCAGATCCCTCATAAGCGTGATAAGGATAACGGAACAACCTACTTATCTACCACAAAAACAAGATGGGGCTTAGCAAAGACAACATATATAGAGGCTGTGGCAATGAAAAAGAGCACGAGAACACGGCTCACTTCATATGTCACTGTCCAGCACTCTGACGTACTAGATATAAACTTTTTGGCAACTATTTCTTTAATGAACTAGAAGAACTATCTGAAATCCCAGGCAATCGCCTGCTGAACTTGACAAGTCCACTAAATGGCTCGAACAACCATAGGTTAAACAACTTTTTTCAGAAGTTGCAATACTTCAGAGTATCACAAGGAACCTACATTGATCTAAGTGTGACGGTAACAAGATCAACCGCCAGCCCATATAATCTAACCTAACCTGTGGCCACACATTTCGGAAATGGACCCCAAAATGGCCCTTAAAATTTTTTTCTTCGCGGCAACGCTGATTCCTCCGCTTTTTTGTACATACATACTTACTTTCATTTAAATTTTCTGCAAATTTAAGGCATTTCTGAAACTCAAGACAAAGAAAAAAAAATAAAAATGCAACAAAAGTTCGTTTGGAAACTTATTTATTTACTACCAATTTTTTTGTTTAAAAAGTGATCTACTTGTGGATATACAATTTAGGCACATTTTGTGTTTCATGTTATGACAGAAATGAATAGTTTTGAGTTAAAAAGATTCATATGAATAAATATTTTCACAAGCCTTGGATAATAGTATCTTAAGAAAAATATATAATAGTTTTTAAAAAATACAATTGTTATTAAATGTTAACATAATTCTTGCAAGGCATTCAATTTATTCATCAGTGGCATCACTTTAAGGGTTTGACAACTCTGAACAAAATGACAGATGACAAATAATTTGTTTTTACTACATGAAAGAAAGAGAAAATATAAGCTATAACAATCTGAAATCAATTTTACTGTTCTTGATTAGTTTCGTATTTCTGCAAACAAAATTAAAAAAGTATACTTAGATTTTTTAAAATCTTATTTACTAATTGACATATTTTGTAATAATAACAAGGAATGTTTTTTTTTTACATTTTTAATGTGAGTGCACCTTCGTATTTTAATTTGACTGCCTCATGAACATAATTTTTCGACAACCTCAAACACACCAATATGAACGAAACCTTTTCTACTTATCAACTTGTGTGTCGTCTCCCTTTTCTCGAGGTTAAGACAATAGAAAAAGACAATGACAGAGCAACAATACGATTCGCCAATTCTTAGTTCACATTTTATCTTTTTTTTCAGGGTATTCAGTGTTGGTGTTCATATTATTTAACGCAGCAACTTTCACATCGTTTTGATGTTTTTATGTTTCAGTTTTTCTTGACACACCATAATATGTCATACTCTGGATCACGAAAGTGAGGGATGTCGGCTCTAGTTCTTCACACATGTTCCTTCACACAGGATCATAATTGGTTTTCTAATAAATTATCGAGTCAAGTGAAGCCAAATCAGACTAACAGCTAATTTACATGTGCTAATTTCTTCGAAACAGCGCACATGTTAAACTTATATATAGTTAAGTACAGATTAAATTACAATCCAGACTATGGATATTCAAGCATCGCCCACACATCGTTCTTTATAAGATGCTGTTGTTTATTCATTATAAGCTTGAATCTCCATTGTCAATGTACTGAGTTGATAATTCACTTGCGAATTCAATGCAAGATATCAATATCCCAGATAAAGAGATCATTAGATCAGCGAACGATATTGCTATCTTGCTTAATGCCACACACGATGCACTTCCTTATGAAGTGCATCTTATTCCAAACGTCATTTAGTTCAGTTAGTATTAATTTTGTACTCCAAGCAGGCGGTTGCCTCTTGTCCATTTTTAAAAAGTGAATTAATAAAATTAATTCTTAACTGGTGCCCGAGCAGGGGCCTGCATTTTAAAAATAGTGTGAAAGGAAGAATCCGAGCCATTAGTAGCTCGGCGTGTAACCATTAATCGGGAACGTTAAGAGTAAACGGGAACAACTCGGCTTTTCTCTGTTTTCTGGTCAAGTCGTGCAAGTTGACACTTGAGCTTAAGTGACCAAGAGGCAAAAAAAAGAAAAAAAGACAGTTAGACCAAAAACTCAACAGGTACGAACGCAACGAAAAAATCAGTTAGACCAAAAACTCGGCTGGTTAAATAGGGCTCTCTTTGCGCGGCCCCGCTAGTTTTGCGATTAAATAAATAATCCAAAATGAAGAAAACTTTAGTGTAAGTGAGTTTAAAATATTTAAAAAAATTAACAATTAAATCAACATCAATACAAAACCGGAATAAACATTATTCCAAACAAATAAGGAACATTTTTAAGACTATCAAAAAAAGCTGTGCAATTAAACTAACGCTAAAATAAAAAGTTAATCAACCAATAACGAAAACTCAAAATAAAGGAGAAAAACGTTCTGGAAAACATAACGAACACTTAAAAAAAAGAAGGAGGAAAACTGGAAGTGGTGAACTTTTTCCATTTTGCTATTTTATATATTATTACATTTTTTTTATTTTTTTATCCTGTTTGCTACTTGTATCATTTTATATTTTTACTACTATTTTATATCATATCCATAATTTGTTAATCCTTAAGTTTAAAAGTATTACGAGTTTTCCCAACGAGTTCTTCCTGAATTATAAATTAAAATTTAACTTCAAAAATGACTCAAACAAAAGAAATTATTGATCATTTACAAGCTTAGACAGTGAACTTGATTGGGTCGGTAAATGCTTCATTAAAAGCAACTAATGAGTTACAGAAGGAATTTTTACTGTTTAGAGGAGAGTCAAAAATATATTCAATTGTCAACGAGCCAGAAGTTTTGGCAAGGCCAACTACTGAAGCGGATCTACTCTCGCAGAGTAAAATCCCTGACCCAGTTGATGGAAATCAGAACCTTCAATTGTGACCCGACAAAATATGCGTCATGGGTCAAATCAGTGGAGAATGTATTAGAGAATTACAAGATCATAAGAACTAAACCTTTGTTTCGAGCTATAATTAGGTCTATACGACAAAAAGTCATAAAAGAATCTGATACGGCTTTGGTAGCATATAATATAACTGATGAAGATTGGGTATCAATTAAGAGATGTTTTTCTTTACACTACGCTGACAAACGTGACATTCGCACCTTAGAATATCAACTCTATTCCCTTTATCAAGGCTAAAAAACGATCGACTAATTTTTCGGTGAAGTAAATCACCAACTTTCCTTAATAATAAATAAAACTCAAACTGAGAGTTTAAGCCACGAAACAATGGCAATTTTAATAGAGGATCGAAACAGAGAGAGGCCTTAACGGCGACTTATCAAAGCTTATTGCTATCAAAAATCCCAGTTTATTACCAGAGGCATATTCAACTTGTTTAGAGTTACAAAACATGAATTATAGAGCTACCAATTTCACTAATAGTAACACTTCGAACCCGATTGCGGTACCCCATAATTCCCTTATACCACCAAGCAGCCATGATAATAAAACAAATACACGACCAACAAAGTATATTCCACATCTAACTTAAAATCAGAGAAACATGATGTATTCTCAAATTAACAAACAAGCTCAGCACATAAGCCAGCCTTACCTCCCCGACAACCTAAACCTGAACTGATGGATGTAGATCGTAGCATCCAAACAAGACAGGTGGACTACATGAATCGTCCACAACAATCCTCAAAGCCGAACCAACATGTCCATTTTTCAAAAGTGAATTAATAAAATTAATTCTTAACTATATATATAAGCATATTAATAAGCAATGTATATATACATAAAATTGAATTTGGCTTTGCAATGATTCAATTTAAGGGTAGCAATGTCAGGTATAACATAGCCGGAGTATTTGTTGGATGTTCATTCACCATTCACCAAAAAAAAAAAACGCTCTGATTAACACACACCTTTACCTGTTCGATCTCTTCTGAACTCACTCCAACCGCACTTAACGAAAATAAATAATGTCAAAATTAGTTCTTCCATAAAAAAAACCTCATCTAACTTCACTTTAGATCAGAGTCATTCCTTTTCTTGTGTCCGAATAGATACAATCGGTTTTCGATATTTTAATTGGATTTTTGTTTGCTGAAGCAAATTACTCCCAACCTTAATATTAATTTTTGGTAAATTTAGATTTATTTTAATAAAGAATTTCTCGAAAGAGAATTTAACAAATAATTCGGTGTACTTAATTGTGGATTAAAGGACGCTGCCCCGACGTGAAAATAGCCGATACGGGCTATAAGTATCATTACTTAGGACCTGGTAATGATTTGACTGATCACGCGACGATAGTACACAGTACAGACTTCATAGCATATATCTATAAGTTATCACGAGAATCTAAACGACGGCGACGACTCGTCGACAGTATGTGCCGACACGGCTGCTTCTATCAATGAAGTAGTTCCCACAGGTGTCAGCCATAGATGACAACAATGCAATCCAATGCTATCCCGAGCCTCTAGTGTTGCACTAGACGGCGACAACGCCGACACTTTTTGCTTACACAAGTCAATCACTTGCACGAGCGGCAAAATACACGAAATTCGGTTGCTTGCTTGGGGTAGATGGAATTATTTCTAAGTTAGTTCTTAGTAACCATTACTCAATAAAGACAAACATTATTTGTGTAACTACATTATTCAATAATAAAATAAGAAATACATAAATACTTGTAACTTATACACGACTTAAAGTATGCGGTCGTACAAAAGTCAGAAGATAAGTAGAGATAAGGGCAGCAGATCACGATGCCATAAGTAGTAGTAGACTTCAAGGTTACTCGTTGGTGTAGCTGATTTAGCGGGAATAATCGGCTTAAGTATAGAATATGGCATTGAAAGTGTGTTCAAAGTACAATATCCTCGATGTCTTGATGAAAAAGGAATACATACGTTGTTGGGATGAGTATTTGAATCAAGAAAAATTGCAGTACCTCGAAAGTGCATGACAGAGATATATTATACAAAATATCCTAGAATAACTGATTATAAATTGAGTAACGGCGGAAAATTATTGAGAAAATATAATAAAGACGGACATTTTCGGCTGCAATAATAGTTAAAGGATGGCAGTGTTAGGTTTCACTTGGCCAGGTTATCACTATTTGGGACCTGGCAACGATTTAAGTAAACTCTAAACAATTGTAAATAGTACGGACCTTATAGTTTATATACACGATCTAGAGTATGCAGTAGCACAAAAGCCAGAGGATATAAGGGCTGCGGATCGTGAAGCCATCAGTAGTTTTGTGTTTGATTTCAAGGCGACTCGTCGTGTTGTAGACTTAGCTGGTATAATCGGTTTGGGTATTAAATATGGAATTGAAAGTGTACCTAAAGTACAGTACCCGCGTAATCTCGGTGCAACACAAGTGATGAGCAATGAAAAAATACCTTGTTTTGGCGAATATTTTGAAAACTACAAAGCCGAACATTTTAATGCTGAATATTTAGCAAAAAAAGATGATTTAAAAGGGTTGCCATTTGAAAAAAGTGCTGCATATAAAGCGTTAACTAAACCCTATAATATTGGCGGTCCATTCTGGCAGCAATTACGTAAAAGATATCCAGATCAATATAAAATCAATTTAGATAGTAGAACATCGACAAAACGCGGTCGTGGCGAAGATAAAGAAGTACATCGAAATAAAATAATTAGATGTGATGAGGGATCTCCTATTAGAGCAGAGTACTCAGACTCACCAGGGGATAACAGTCGTGATAGGGATTTTAGTGACACTAATTTTACGAAACACATAATATGGAACAAGAACCAAATAATCGCCTACAACCGATGGATGTTACAGAGAGTGGGACTTCTGGGGGCCCGAATGCAGGACTTCGAGATGGAGCCAGTGGGAGCCAGTGGTG
Source organism: Sphaerophoria taeniata (assembly GCA_943590905.1). NCBI lineage: Eukaryota > Metazoa > Arthropoda > Insecta > Diptera > Syrphidae > Sphaerophoria > Sphaerophoria taeniata. Next base: position 272,762,862 of record OX016540.1, read on the forward strand.
GAGGCGCTTCGTCTTCTGGATCCGCATCGATTAGAGTACAATTAAATCTAACGTGGATTAATCCTAGTCAACCTTCAAAATGGGTAACAATTGGATTCAGTAAATCAAGAATATTATATTCATATGGATATGCTGTCACTAATTTAGATGGAGAAACTGAAGATAGAATTACAAATCCATTGGCTTTGCATCGCTATACCTGCATTATGTACTTGATAATGTGGATACTTTTTGTCGTCTAGATTCTTTGATTTATTCCATTGGTGAACCCAATATTCTTTTATTGGCATTGGAACTCACATCGAGTTCGATACAATGATCATAAACAAAAATACGGCATAGACCCAGAGAGTGGTAAATCAACAAAACCTGGTCAAGACGAAGGACAAAATCCTATAATTATTATTTATTAAATTCGTTAAATACTAACGTGAGACATGCTTATAAAACAAATAAGTACTTAAATGCTAACTTAAATCTAAATTTAATTTAAACTGTTATAAAACAATGTTTTAAATTTAAGGCTTTTTAAATTATCATTTGGTGAGTCAATAAGAAAATGAAATTTATTATATACTTAAGTCAATTAGTTGATTTAGTTCGATCTGCTAAAAATTTGGTTAATGGGTCTTTGTAGTCGAATGCTTGACCGACTGAAACTGAAGTTAATATGAAGAAGAACCGATGGCGATGATATAGCTCCATTTATTATTTTCACGATAAAACAAAATTGAAGATATTTTCTATGGTTTGACAAAGAAGGCAGGTTAATGAAAGAAAGTCTTTGAGAATACGGGGGCAGAGTAGTTCCACGAAACCAAGGAAGAGAACGGAGACAAAAACGCAAGAATCTTCTCTGAATCGATTCAATTCTTACTATATGTACAGAATAGAATAATAAGGCGCCCACACTACACAAGCGTATTCGAGAGTTGGTCTCACGTAAGAAACAAAAAGTAATTTTAAAACATATGGGTCACGGAAATCATTAAATACACAATCTACTTTCTTACGCTTTTCAAAAACATCTAAGCAAAAGGAAGTAAAGTAAAACAGATTAGTAACAGTAGACTTTTTCTTGACAAAACCATGCTGGTTATCACAGACAATAGAACTACAATGAAAGGAAAGGACACTACATACGATAGACTCAAACAGTTTAGGTATCACAGATAGTTTAGCAATAGGTCGGTAGTTCATAATTTCATTTCTAGGACCTTTCTTGTGCACTGGGGTAGTAAATGAGCTTTTCCAGATAGATGGAAAAGTTGAATTTCTCAAAGACATGTTGAAGAGAACACATAACGGGTATGACAAATAATGAACACATTTTTTTAAGATAGAAGATGGTACACCATCAGGGCCAGGACTAAAGCTTTCGTCTAATTTCAATATGTAATATGAAACGGTATGTTCACTTATATTAAAATTGATGTCATTTAAATGTGGATAGTTCAATGCAAAAGAAGAAGAATCAGAAAAGTGTTCAGTACTAGGTTCATCAAACGCTTCTTTAAAATGGCTTGCAAACAAGTTTGCAATAACTTTAGGTTCATGGCTAGATGACGATAAATTAGACATAGAGTTGACAAAATTCCAGAAATTATCTGGATTAAATTTAAGATTACGTTCAATTTTATCAATGTATTCTTCATATAACGAGCCAGAGATGAAAGCAATGCAATGACACAGCAATCAAGCACAGATTAATCGTCCAGGTAAAATCAGGCTTCGGCATGAAATGACAATCAAGAATGTTTGGACTCTGGATACAATGTAGTCTCACACCGCCTCTTAGGCAGAACATATACCAAAAATCACTCACCGAGAAAAGCAAAGCAAAACACAAAACAGGAGCGAGGTTAAAGAATGCAAAGAGCGGCAAGTGCATTAACTTATACAGGCGCGGCCAAGCAAAAACATATGAAAGTGGACGGTGCAAGCACAATATAGCTATTAATCACCTGTCCAAACACAAGACAATACGTAACAAATCAATCAAACTGATAATTACACCGACAAGTTCAAATTTATACAAAAGTTAAGAATTTATTATTTGATAAAACTATAGAAAAAATTCAAAAACACAGAGCTATCAAAAGCGACGTAAACACAGCAAACGCATCTTACATCCTAATAAAATAATTAGATATAATGAGAGAGACAAAAGAGAACCTTCTGCTAGTAACGCCGGCCGTATACACACCAGTGGATAACAGTCATTTTCGTGATTTTAGTGACGATTATTTGCCTGAAGCATATGATATGGCAAAAGAACTAAATAATGGCGCGGAGCCGATGGGACCGAATGCAGGCTTACGAGATGGAGCCAGTGGTGGAGGTGCTTCATCTTCTGGGTCATCATCGACCAGTGTATCAGGAAATCTAACTTATATACTTCCAAGCAAACCTTCAAAATTGTTCGAGTTAATCATTTTGATTTCGACCTAAACAACCTATGACACTTTATCAACTCCGATGGCATTGATACCAGTTGACTTTCTACCATTCTATCTGAGTAATTCGGAATATGAATCATTTCCTTTGGGATCAAAGATTTTAAGTGAAAAATTGCAGTGTAACGCCGCCTTAGGAAAGAGAACTGCATTTGATAATAGTACACAGTAAGTGGATCTGCAACTTCGGAATATGTTACCATAGGATTGATAGTTAAAGGTGCAAATATTGAATTTTATGGTTCGAATAGATAGAACGTACAAAAGTGCTGGTACAGATCCAATGTTACCGACTTCATTGCATACAATATCGGCTACAGAAATGGCCAAAAATTACCATACTAGATTAAGTAATTACTCAGTTTCTAATCAATCAAGTTATTGGTAAACCAATTGCACAATATAATTATGTTCCGAAGAATGCAACAATCAAAAAGATCAAAGAACATTTTATGCCCTGGAATAAAAGATCGAATAAAGTGGAAACTAGTATGCATAGACCGCGTTCTTTGATTTTAAGTTATTACACAGATTCAAAGACTAAAAAGCCAACAATTTGTGAATTGGGATTAAAATTTCAATTACTATCAACTCAAATTGATAATTTATATGAAAGACGCATGAAATAACAGATTTCAAAAATAAGAAACTTCTCGAACCAAACTCAGGATAATGGTAAAAAAGATACCAGCGTTCGTTCATGCAAACCTCTATACCGCGCATTACATGGCGACCGTGACGTGATTTTTTTGTTTGTTTGTTTGTTTTATTTTGTAAGCTACACATTAAGAAAACATTTCTTATAAAACAGCATAAGACTGGTATTTGAAAATTTAACAATTTGAACAAAATTAGAAGTAAAAATTTAACAAATTAAAAATAAAAATAGGAACGTAAAAGTATATCTGATAGTAGAAGTAGAGGATATAGACGGAAGGAAGAAAAAAGATAGAAAAGAGAAAATTTTCTTTAAATTTATAACACTATAGACTATAGCCGACTACGTCGACGACGTCGACGACGACAGCCGGCCCGCACAGAAATTTCACCAATTATGCAGTATGCTCTGAGGCGCAGTTGCGCCTGAGCTGCAATTGAAATTTCTGTGCGGGCCGGCTGTCATGCGTCGGTCGTCGACGTCTCGTCGGCTATAGTGTTATAAATTTTACATGTGCTAATTTCATCGCGCACATGTAAAATTTATACAGGGTGATTCACGAGCGTTGTGCCAAAAAGCTAGAGCGTGTAGGTTGAGTTGAGACAAGAAAAAAATCGTATTGGAGGGGGGGTCTATTCTCCCCCGTTTAGCCGGGAGGGGCAATTTTCTGAAAAATTGACTTATTTTGCTTAAAAAAATATTAAAAATCAACGGCTTTGTCTACAACACCGTGCTATACCTTTCTGAAAAGCCAAAAACTTCTTCTTTCACTTTGTTTTTAAATTAAATTGTTTTTACGAATAGTTTAAAAAAAATAAATTTTCAAACTAAAAATTTTCAAAAAAAAAAGCAAAAAAACATTTTTGAACTAATTTTTTTCAAAATTTTATGTAATTAAGTACTAATTTTGTTTTAAAAATTCAATGTGTTTGTTAATTTTTAGTCGAAAACAGAAAACCGGATGCAAAAATGTCCTTTCGTTTTTGAGAAATTAAGAAAAAACCAAAACGACTTTTTTCTAAAAAAAATCTTTGTTTTTATTTTTACCTATCTGGACTTTTAGTTTTTTTATTAGTTTAATTTATAAATTTAATTTTTTGTAATTGGAGTCTTATGAGGACTCAATAAAGTAGAAAAGTATTACATTATCCATGGATTAACCATTTTGTTCATTGATAACGTCTGAAAACTGACCTGTAATTTTTTCTTACTATACCTGGGGCCGTGGCCACTCCCCGGCGGCGAAGGGTTCTACCTGCTAGGGGCTTGAGATAATTAAACCGCAATTATTCTTGAATAAAAAAAAAACAATTAACAACCTAAAGGTAAATAAAAGGCATCGCATATTTACTAAACAACCATTTACAATTAAAATATTAACTCATCAACACATAACAATAACAAACTCATACGCTCGAGAAGAGTTAGCGGACAAGAACTTCTGCTACGGTTTAACTTATTGTCGAGATCGGGAAGCCGAAAGACTCTACGCTGAAAGATATCCCAATAGATGGCGCCCAAGTCGTAGCATGTTTTCAAGAATCCGCCGACGAGAGCACTGAGAGCTAGAAGTGAAAGGTCAAGGGCAGACGTTATCAATGAACAAAATGATTAATCCAGGGAAAATCCAATACTTTTCTACTTTATTGAGTCCTCATAACACTCCAATCACAAAAAATTAAATTTATAAATTAAACTAATAAAAAAAACTAAAAGTCCAGATAGGTAAAAATAAAAACAAAGATTTTTTTAGAAAAAAGTGGTTTTGGTTTTTTCTTAATTTCTCAAAAACGAAAAGACATTTTTGCATCCGGTTTTCTGTTTTCGACTAAAAATTAACAAACACATTGAATTTTTAAAACAAAATTAGTACTTAATTACATAAAATTTTGAAAAAAATTAGTTCAAAAATGTTTTTTTTTGCTTTTTTTTGAAAATTTTGAGTTTGAAAATTTATTTTTTTTTAAACTATTCGTTAAAACAATTTAATTTAAAAACAAAGTGAAAGAAGAAGTTTTTGGCTTTTCAGAAAGGTATAGCACGGTGTTTTAAACGAAGTCGTTGATTTTTAATATTTTTTTAAACAAAATAAGTCAATTTTTCAGAAAATTGCCCCTCCCGGCTAAACGGGGGGGAATAGACCCCCCCTCCCATACGATTTTTTTCTTGTCTCAACTCAACCTACACGCTCTAGCTTTTTGGCACAACGCTCGTGAATCACCCTGTATATATCCGGTTGATAAGAGGTTCGTTCGATGTAACCAGCCCCGGGACGCTCCGGTGCTTGTCACTACCCTGAACGGAGCTGTCAAAAAACTGAAAAATTTCTCTGGGTTTGGTTTCACATCGAACGCATTAGTAGTACTCTGTTTTTCTTTTTCCCTTTGTTGTATAGCAACAGCTGATTCGAACAGCTCCGAAATTCTCGCCCGAAAAAAACTTGGGGCGATTCAGAGCGCTCCCGGTGCGAGCACTGAATACACATCGAACACGGTGGAAATGCACCGGGGTGAAAAAAGAGCGACATCGAACAGCTCAGTGCGAAATCAGAGCGCCACAGAGCGACCCAGAGCGCACATCGAACAAACCTAATAACATAGTCATTGCGGAAAACAAATTTACATCTTGTATAATCATGGCTTACAGGTTTGTTATTAACAAGATTATTGTAAGAAAATGGGTACAAATAGAGTGCATTTTGTTGGAAATTTTTAAATGTTATTTGAGTCCAGTAGTGACAATAGTGCAAGAGAACAAGTTTAAATAAAAGTTTAAAAAATGAAACGGCAACAACAAGTAACCACCAACGAAGGGGTAGTATCGACAAAGGAGGTAAATATGGAGGAAGAGCAGGAGGAGGAGTCAGAGGTAGAAGAGGTGCTTGTCCAATCGGAGGACGAAGAGTTTCCGAATGCTCAAACGATGACTCCGGAGGTGGAACTTTCGGCTTCGGAGAAAAACAGCGAAGACGAGCAGGAAGCAGTAGCGGAGAAAGCAGCATCAGTGAAGAAGACTGGCTCGACCCGAGGGAAGCGGAAGCAATCTGCTTCTACGTCGGTGTCGCACCCCCCAAAAAAAGGAAAAAAACTATGACAAGGACGAAACTATTTTCTTCGACGGCAACGTCGTCGTCGAGGAAACAGACAGACAGACAGAACCAATTGAAGAACGTAGACGAGATTTTGGAATTTTCCAAGAGGGGTCCGAACAAAGCGGGTATGTTCACGGCCCTGAAAATTATACTGATACTGTGGACAGACGATTTCCTTGTGATGGCCCCGACTTCCTTGAAGAAACTGTTGATGAAATCGCTGGAGCAGAGGAAGTTCGACCTGAAGAAGATTATTTATACAATTCAGCAAACGGTGATGAGTACCATAGAAGACCTCCAAGCGCACGAAGTAAATTGGAGGCATTGTTCACTAAAGGTAAATAATTCTTTTTTTGATGGTATTTTAAATATATTTACAATATCCAAAAATTTTATTATTTACAGGATTTCTGCAGAGGCCTGCAAAGAAGCGGATACTCCATGATATATACGGACGAAAATCTGACGACGGACCAATCAGACTGGATATTGAAAAACTACACGTTCATTTCTCCGGAAGTTATCTCGGAATCAGCTGGCACGAGGACCACTGTTCGATCAACAACCGTTGTCGAATTCGAGTCAATCAGCACATTCCTCTAACCAGAATAATACGACACATTTTACTGCCATCCCATTGACCTCACACCAACCACTCGCTGCTTCTCTGATATTATGCTGATATCAGATAGAGAGATACACAGCGCACACGATCGGAGCCAATATAGCGGGTGCTATATGATCAATGGTGTGCGATTCATAGTGGTCAATAACATTCTTGATACTCATGTGTCGTCTACAATGTGCCATGAGATATCTACGGTCGCCATTGCTGCCCTATATTTATCTTGGATAAATAAACAGTCGTGGTGAGGTTCAAGTGTACTCCTTGGAAACACTTGAAAGGAACAGTATACTATGCAGCTAACACTCCCACGACTCTTGGCGTCGGCACTTTGTTGATGGTGTGTCGTTGGATATCAAAGGCATGGGCCTGGTACCAACTGTTGGATTCAATGCATCTGTGGGAACTATGGTGATGCTGACTCAGCAGCTATGGAGCGTGGTTGGATGGCTACTTGGTGGCTTCGAAGCGATGGCTTAGGCAGTTGGATTTGGATCTCCTAATAGTGCAGGCTATTTTGTGTAATTCTCTGTTTATTTTCAATAAAGAATTTTGTGTTGTGTGACCACGACTTGGTTTAACCCTTTGTTTAAATTGTTTGAACTTGTGAATAATTTGCTTTTGTCCCTGATAAAAGAACACGGAAGACTTAATTCAAGAACAACCACCTTCATGTCGTCCACGACTGCAGCTACAGTAACAGCAGCTGCCGATGCGCTTTCCGACGATTCATCGAAGAGCCTACAAGTAGACGATACTCTAGGAGGATTGTTTCCAGCTACGAGTACGAAATCCAGCACTGGGCAAATACAACAATATATTTGCAAAAGGACGAGCGACAATTGCTGTATCTGGAGCACTGCCGGGCGAGTGTGGGTACCGAGTCATCAAAATGGATATATACAACTACTCGAAGGTTGCACACCTCAGCAAACAACAATGGTGGAAGGAAGCGGACTACAGAACAACCTTCATGACGACTTCGGGTGTGGATCTAGTCGATCAGCAAGTCAGCAAACTATTGCAAGCGGTAGCAGCACAAATAAAGAAGATTCCGGGCATCCGCAAGGAAGAAAAGGCGATTAAATCATACGGTACATATTATCAAGGCCAACATCACCAGTGACACACGTATTTTCGACATCGGCCTGGCTTAATTCTAAGTATAGATTTTACGATATAAATAGCGTCCTTATAAAAAATTGTATTAGGATAATTATTAATAAATATAATGAAATGTCTTTGACAGATTTTCATCTATTTTATAAACAAATTCAACCTAATTTTCTAATTTTCAATGCACCTTTGGGTAATATCAGCGAGTATTATTATACGGTAAATGAGTCTATAAAACATTTAAATAATTTACTTCAATTTCAGTTTTCCAATAATAACAAAATAACAACTATTCCAAAGTTGCCAATGTGAGCAAGCCGCAATGGTGGAAGGAAGCAGACTACCGGACAACCTTTATGACGACTTTGGGTGTGGATCCAGTCGATCAAAAGGTGAACAAACTTCTACAAGAGGTGGCACAGCAAATAAAAAGGATACCGGACATACGAAAAGAGGAATTAGGGATTTATATAACGTTTTAGATAAGAGAGTACCGAAGAATAACGCTCTGTTCATATTATCACCACCAAATGCTGGTAAAAATTTCTTTTTTGATACATTTAGGTATACATTTTTGTATTAATTTCGGACAGATGGGCAATTTCAATCGATATTGTAAGTTTCCTCTAATGGAGTGCTGTGACCACCGGCGTGTAATCCTCTGGAATGAACCGTTAATGGAGCCACAAGCCGAGGAAACACTAAAGATGATACTTGGTGGCGATACTGTCAACGCTAATGTAAAATACATGCCTGACGCTGTTATTACACGTACACCAGTCGTCATATTATCAAATAACGATGTATTTCCCAACGACGATGCATTCCGGTCACGAATGTACCTACACCTATCATTGGAAAAGTTGTCCAGCATTAAGAAAACTAAATAAAAAAATAAGCCCATTGTTGCTTCGTGTGCAACAAAAATCAAGAATCAAGTTTCAAGAATGCTTGGTTTGGGAACAAATGGAAGATAGAAAACAAACCTAAGGGAGAGGTGAGCCTATAGGGACGTACATTAGCAATAAACACATAAAAGTATGTATATATGTGGTATCCAAAAAGTAAAATTAATCATACACCACGGAGAAACGATGCCAGAGCATGACCTCAGCCACCACCCAGGTACCGAAAACAGAAGCCCGAGAATTCAAAGAATTCAAGGGCAGGTGCCAATGCAAGAAAGCTACCGTGAAGGATTCTTCATTCTCTCAAAACATTACCGAGCAGCATACGAGCACTTGCAGGCAGTCCACGACTGCAATTTTTACAATAGCCAATGCAGATGCACTATCCTGCAGGGACTACCTATTAAATGTAGAGGATCTCGAAGCAATGGGGTACAAATACATTCACATCCAAATACATACATAATCTTGCCAACTACCTCATAATCTAGCCAACTACTTCAGTCTGGAGCCCAGAGGTGGCGATCTCTATTTTCATATGCGGATATACAGCAAGAAGGACTTAACCCCCGTAGTTTGCTCCAACCAACTTTATACTACCAATGCGAAGAGGGAGCTGAAGCCCAATATTTCGTCGATGGTAACGTCGTCGAGGAAACAGACATTCACGAAAAGTCAGACTCAAATGAAAAACATCGAAGACATTATCGAGTTTTCGAAAAGGGGTCCGAACAAATCGGGTATGTTCACGGCCCTGAAATTGATAATGATATTATGGACAGACGACTTTCTACTCTACTAACAGCACCGACTTCTTTCAAGAAACTTGTGACGAAATGCCTGGAACAACGGAAATTCGATTTGAAGAGGATCATCTATGGAATTCAGCAAGCGGTTACCAGTTCAGGCAAAACTGTTCACTAAAGGTAAATAATTCTTGTTTTATGGTATTTTAAGTTAATTGTTTAATATCAGGATTTTTGTAAAAGCCTGCAAAGAAGAGGGTTCTACACGATATATACGGAGGAAGACCTGACGGTGGACCACTGCGACTGGATACTGTCAAACTACACGTTTTCTTCTCCGGATCATTCCTTGGAATTAGCTGGCACGAAGACCACTTGCATGTCGTCCATTAGCAGAATCGATAGTGAAAAAGACTGGCTGGTTCCCGGTGAAGCGGAAGCAATCTGCTTCTTCGACCATCTGCCTCCACCAGAAAAGAGGCAGAAAGGGTGCACAGTGTTCGACGAGACTATTTTCTACGACGATGATGTCGCCGAATAAAATGACGACAAAATACCAGAACCTTAAATCTATCGAAGGCATAGTAGAGTTTTTGAAAAGGGGACCGAACAAATCGGGTATATTGACGAATCAGAGTTATAATGATTCATTGTACTCGTTGAAACAGCTAGTGAAGAATTTGTTAGAGCAACGGAAATATGATTTGAAGTAGATTATCTATAGAATGCAGCAAGCGGTTACGAGTACCATAGAAGACTTGCAAGTTGCAACCGCAAGACATCAATTCGAAAAACTGTTCAATCAAGGTAAATAATTTTTATTTTATGGTATTATTGATTAATTTTTATTAATATCAAATTTTGTTATTATTTACAGGATTTCTGCAGAAGCCTTTAAGTGAAGACCCTGCAAGCTGCAACTTGCATACAAAACAAACATCAAAGGATCTTGCCACGCATAAAAACATCAAAGAACCTTGCCGCCGATAATCCTCAAATAAGACGGCCTGAGCTGCTGGCTAAACCGCAGCTTGAGGGGATTAACACAAAAACATTGTAAATATCAAAAGACATGTGCTAATTTCTTCGAAACTGCGCACCTGTAAAATTTATAGACAATTTATCATAACAAATTAGTCATTGCAATTAGATAAATTTGCATCTAGAAGGTGTCATGGCTTACAACATTCTTGAATTAATTAATCAGATATTGTAAGAAAATTCTGTATTCTGTGCATTTCCTTGAAAGTTTTCAAATGTTAACTGAACCAAGTACAGACAGTGCAAGTATCTTTTCAAGTGATAGTATAAAAAGTTTTTGTGAAAATCAGAATGAAGCCACAAGTATCAACCGATTTGGAAGTAAATATGGTAAATATGGAGGAGTAAAACGATCGATACGAGTCCGAAGTGGAGGAGATAATTATGCAGTCAGAAGACGAAGAGGAAGTTCCAAACGGTCAGACGATGACTTCGGATCTAGAAATGTCAGCCGTAGAAGACAACAACAGCGAAGACGATCAAGTAGCACCAATAGAAGCAGTAGTAGTGAAGAAGACTGGCTCGACCCGGGTGAAGCGGAAGCAATCTGCTTCTACGACAAAGTCCCCCCAAAAGAGAAACAAAAGATGTGTGACATTGATGACGAAAATTCCTTCGACGGCAAGTTCGTCGTCGAGGAAACTGACAATGACGAAACAAAAATCAATAGACGAAATAATCGAATTTTCGAAGAAGGGTCCGAACAAATCGGGTATGTTCACGGCCCTGAAATTGATATTGATTTTATGGACGGACGACTTTTTAATGACGGCACAATACTCACTGAAACAATTAATGACGAAAGCATTGCAACAGAGGGACTTCGAATTGAAGAGGACCATTTATGGAATTCTGCAAGCGGTTTCCAATTTCATCGAAGACCTCCAACAGCACGGGATAAATTACAAGAATTGTTCACCAGTAAGTCATATATTCTCAACTTCATCTTGGCTTAATTCTAAATATAGATTCTATGATTGTAATAGTACATTAATGAAAAATTGTATTAGAATAGTTAACAATAAGTATAATGAAATGTCATTTACTGATTTCCATTTATATTATAAAACCATACAACCTAATTTTTTGATTTTTAACGCTCCTCATTAACATAAACGAGAATTATTATACGAAAAAAATTTTTTCTTTGATACATTTATTCATTTTTTCATTAATTTCGGACAGATGGGCAATTTCAACCGCTATTGTAATTTTCCTTTGAAGGAGTGCTGTGACCGGAGAATCATCCTTTGGAATGAACCACTGATGGAACCGCAAGCAGAAGAAACATTGAAAATGATACTTGGCGGCGATACAGTAAACGCAAAAGTAAAATACATGCCTGATGCTGTAATAACTCGAACACCAGTAATCATCTTATCCAACAACGATATTTTTCCAACCGATGAAGCTTTCCGGTCACGAATGTACTCCTATAATTGGCATGCTCGTCCAGCTTTAAAACAATTAAAAAAAAAAACCTAATCCATTGTCATGTTATCCCTTATTAAGATTATACAATATTATTAATGATTAAGAAATAAAAAACAAAATTGTAACGTATGTAATTTTTTTGCATTTTATTATTTCAATTTCAGATATTCATAAGATTGCAATAAATCTTGGTCTTCGTCTGTGTTGTCTAGTTCACTGTCAAGGTCGTCAGACGGTTGTTGCATTTTCTGTTGTGGTTTTGTATTGGTTTTTTGTTTGGATTTTGTAAGCAACGTTGGCGTTGGCGCGATCAACTTCTCGTTGTTTGTTTTTTTTTGCTTTGACTTCATGATCGTCGATATCTGCTAAACCAAAGTAGCATGAGCCATCTGTATAGTTAGATTCATGTATTGAATAAAATTGTATTTCTTTTGGCAAACTAACTGGTTCTTTAAGCGAGAACGCAGATCTAATATTGAATGCTATTTTGATTGAACATTCAACCTTCCAATAACAACAAGAATTCAAAAGGCTAACATTTGCATTAGCTGGATTTAATTGAGGTGTGGCAACTAAACCCACATGCAATTGCGGTTGTGCTTCAAAGTTAGGTGCACCACTTAATAAATTAAATGTATTATAATTTTCGATGCCTCGTTCATATTTATTATCAAGTTGATTTGATAAGCCTTGAAATCTAATTTCACCAGCAAATCCTAATTTACCAACAATTATTGTTTCTTTCTTGTCAGTTTCAAAATAATTTAATACCAAAGAACGAGGTCTATGCATACTAGTTTCGACTTGATTCGTTTTTTTATTATAAGGTATGAAATGTTGTTTGTCTTTTCTGATTGTAGCTTCTTTTGGTGTATAGCTATAGGTTGCAATTGGTTTACCAATAGCCTGGTTAATCAAGAACTGAGTAACTACTTCATCTTGTCTAGCAACACCTCTATCGTGTGGCATATAATTTTTATATTGATTTGGATCCGGATTTTTTGATTTATTCCATTCGTGAACCCAATATTCATTTATTGCCATTGGAACACACATTGCATTCGATGCAACATGTGAATAATAGTTTTTTGCCATATCAGAAGGTGATATTGTATTTAAAGATATAGGTAACATTGGGTTTGTAGCAGCACTTTTATATTTTTTATTACAACCATAAAATGCAGTATTTGCACCTGTGAAGGAGTTACAAGCATTCAACGGCAACCCCACCCAGTATGTATCATGGATACATGCTGTGGAAGGTATAATCCTATGAAAAAGTAAAATCTAAATCTCTCTATCGGGCCATACTTCAACACATTCGGGGTACAATAAGAGGCTCTGCTGACGCTGCTTTAGTTAGTTACAATATTTTTGACAGTGACTAGTTTGAGATGAAGTCTTGCTTATCGTTACATTACGCCGATAAGCAAGATTTGAGGACCCTTGAGCACGAGTTGAATCAGCTCCATCAGAAGGGCAGTAAGCACAGAAACATATAGTGAAGAGACGATAAGGGCTCTAGTAGAGACTTATCGCAGTAGGGTATTGGATGTGTTTGTGCGTGGTCTTAATGGTGATATTTCACGAATGCTAATGATTCAACGACCTATAGAACTCTTTCCGAAGCATATTCAGCCTGCATAGAGATGCAAAATCTCAGTTACCGGAATAATTCCCTCCATTTTCATTCTTTTTCAAATACGATCACGGCTTCGACAAATCAAATTTTCAGAAGCCAAGAACCTAAACCCAATTTTCCTCTTAGAAAATCATTTCAAGTAGAACAGAACCAATGCCATATCAAAAGGAAACTTTAGACGAGCTCTTCGAAGCATTGAATTGTCCCTATGATCCTGGACAACCAACAATTGAGGCACCCGTATACGTGCCCACACCAAAATCCGATGGACCTAAGCCTCTAACTGTCGAGGAGTATCTGAAAAGGAAAAAACCGATACAACAAAAGCAAGTAAGATCACAAAAAATTAAAAGGAAACGTGCTGGAAGAAAGGTTAAACTAAGGCAAGAGATCGGCAACCTATACAGATAAGCAAGTCTTTCAGTTGAAAAGTAGAAAAGAACACTTTGGCTCTTCAGCCTTGCTTTTACTTCAAACTTGGAACAGATAGGCTTCCTAGCCATCATCCATATTCGGTTTGGGGAAGCCATCCAATATCCCCCATAGCTTAGTAGGTGAGGTAGACCCACAATACATAGGCCCTCTTTACAAGTCTTGCTTATCGTTACATTACGCCGATAAGCAAGATTTGAGGACCCTTGAGCACGAGTTGAATCAGCTCCATCAGAAGGGCAGTAAGCACAGAAACATATATAGTGAAGAGCCGATAAGGGCTCTAGTAGAGACTTATCGCAGTAGGGTATTGGATGTGTTTGTGCGTGGTCTTAATGGTGATATTTCACGAATGCTTATGATTCAACGACCTATAGAAATCTTCCCGAAGCATATTCAACCTGCTTAGAGATGCAAAATCTCAGTTACCGGAATAATTCCCTCCATTTTCATTCTTTTTCAAATACGATCACGGCTTCGACAAATCAAATTTTCAGAAGCCAAGAACCTAAACTCAATTTTCCTCTAAGAAAATCATTTCAAGTAGAACAGAAAAACCGAATAAACTAGAGGTCTCAGCATGAAAGTGGTTACATGGTTACATGGCGATCTTGCCAGGCTCTAGTTTAAGAAGTTGGCTGAAATTCTTCAATTCGTTCTTAAATTCGATAAATACAAGGAGCCACGTTTGGACGTACCAATGCCATATCAAAAGGAAGCTTTAGACGAGCTCTTTGAAGCATTGAATTGTCCCTATAATCCCGGACAACCAACAATTGAGGCACCCGTATACGTGCCCACACCAAAAACCGATGGACCTAAGCCTCTAACTATCGAGAAGTATCTGAAAAGGAAAAAACCGATACAACAAAGCAAGTAAGATCACAAAAAATTAAAAGGAAACGTGCTGGAAGAAAGGTTAAACTAAGGCAAGAGATAGGCAACCTATACAGATAAGCAAGTCTTTCAGTTGAAAAGTAACACTTTGGCTCTTCAGCCTTGTTTTTACTTCAAACTTGGAACAGATAGGCTTCCTAGCCATCATCCATATTCGGTTTGGGGAAGCCATCCAATATCCCCCAAAGCTTAGTAGGTGAGGTAGACCCACAATACATAGGCCCTCTTTACAAGTCTTGCTTATCGTTACATTACGCCTATAAGCAAGATTTGAGGACCCTTGAGCACGAGTTGAATCAGCTCCATCAGTAAGCACAGCAGTAAGCACAGAAACATATAGTGAAGAGACGATAAGGGGCTCTAGTAGAGACTTATCGCAGTAGGGTATTGGATGTGTTTGTGCGTGGTCTTAATGGTGATATTTCACGAATGCTTATGATTCAACGACCTATAGAAATCTTCCCGAAGCATATTCAACCTGCTTAGAGATGCAAAATCTCAGTTACCGGAATAATTCCCTCCATTTTCATTCTTTTTCAAATACGATCACGGCTTCGACAAATCAAATTTTCAGAAGCCAAGAACCTAAACCCAATTTTCCTCCAAGAAAATCATTTCAAGTAGAACAGAAAAACCGAATGAACTAGAGGTCTCAGCACGTAAGGGGGGTTCGTATTCCATCCAGCATGGACAGAGGATACTTCGCTACCATACAATGGGTATGGGTAGCGATCATCATCACACAACGAGCTCATGCAATGGGTATGTGCAGCGATTGTCCATCCAACGACGACGACGGTGACGACTCAGATATCTATGCCACTGGATGTCTGAGTTGTATGGGGTGGAATACGAGCGATCGCTTTGGTCAGCAGCTCGTGGGCAGTGGGCTGCCATAAATACAATTATGCAGTATGCTCTTAGGCGCAGTCTGCGGCGCCTGAGCTGCAATTGAAATTTCTGTGCGAGCCGACTGTCGTCGTCGTCGTCGTCGGCTATAGTGTTATAAATTTTACATGTGCTAATTTCATCGCGCACATGTAAAATTTATCTAACCGATTAATCACAACTTAGTCATTGCGGAAAACAAATTTGCAAATTTGCATCTTGCATAATCATGGCTTACAGGTTTGTATTAACAAGGAAATTGTAAGAAAATTGGTATAAATAGAAAGCATTTTGTTGGAAGTTTCTAAATGTTATTTGAATCCAGTAGTGGTGGACAATAGTAGTGCAACAAGTGATCAAAGTAATAATTCAGTTTTGAGTAATAATGAAGCCGCATCAACAATTCAACACCAACGAAGAGGTAGCAAACGAGGTAAATATGGAGACAACTCAGGAGGACGAGTCAGAGGTGGAAGAGGTGGTTGTGCAATCGGAGGACGAAGAGTTTCCGAACGCTCAAACCATGACGTCGGAAGTGGAGATGACGGCTTCAGAGAAGAACAGCGAAGACGAACACGAAGCTTCAGTGGAGATAGCAGCAGCATCAGTGAAGAAGACTGGCTCGACCCGGGGGAAGCGGAAGCAATCTGCTTCTACGACGGTGTCGCACCCTCCAAAAAAAAGGAAAACGAAACACGACAAAGACGAAATTATTTTCTTCGACGGCGACGTCGTCGTCGAGGAACAAACAGACAGACAAACAGATCAAATTGAAGAACATAGACGAGATCTTGGAATTTTCCAAGAGGGGTGCGAACGAATCGGGTATGTTCACAGCCCTGAAAATAATACTAATACTATGGACCGACGAATTTCTTGTGACGGCCCGAGTTCCTTGAAGAAGTTGTTAATGAAATCGCTACAGGAGAGGAAGTTCGACCTGAAGAAGATTATATTTGCAATACAGCAAGCGGTTATGAATACCATCGAAGACCTGAAGACTCACGAAAGTAAATTGGAAACATTGCTCACAAAAGGTAAATAATTCTTTTTTTGATGGTATTTTAAATTTTTTTTCTAATATCCAAAAATTTTTATTATTTACAGGATTTCTGCAGAAGCCTGCAAAGAAGCGGATCATCCATGATGTATACGGAGGAAAACTTAACGACGGACCAATGCGACTGGATACTGAGAAATTACACTTTCTTTTCTCCGGAAGCTACCTTGGAATCAGCTGGCACGAAGACCACCTGCATGTCATCCACGATTGCAGCTACTCCAACAGCAGCTGCCGATGTTCATTTAGACGACTCATCGAGGAAATTAATACAAGACGATACTCTAGGCGGATTATTTCCAGCTACTAGTACGAAATCAAGCATTGGGCTAGTTTCAACAGTATATCTGCAAAAAGACGAGAGACAATTGCTGTATTTGGAGCACGCCGGGCGAGTGTGGGTACCGAGTCATAAAAATGGATATACAACTATGTACTCCAGGATTGCGAATCTCAACAAACAACTGTGGTGGAAGGAAGCGGACTACAGGACAATTTTCATGACCAGCTCGGATGTGGATCCAGTCGATCAGCAAGTCAGCAAACTATTACAGGCGGTAGCAGCACAGATAAAGAAGATTCCGGGCATCCGCAAGGAGGAAAAGGTGATCAAATCATACGGTACCTATTATCAAGGCCAACCTCCCCAGTGACGCACGTATTCTCGACATCTGCCTGGCTTAATTCTAAGTATAGATTTTACGATATTAATAGCGTTTTAATAAAAAATTGTATTAGGATAATTAATAATAAATACAATGAAATGTCTCTGACAGATTTTCATCTCTTTTACAAACAAATTCAACCTAATTTTCTGATTTTCAATGCACCTTTAGGTAATATCAGCGAGTATTACTATAAGGTAAATGAGTCCATAAAACATTTAAATAATTTGCTTCAATTTCAGTTTTCCAATAATTATAGTAAAATCAAAAAGTTTTTAACTAATTTTTATAATGTTCTAGATAAAGGAGTTCCAAAGAAGAACGCAATATTTATATTATCACCTCCAAATGCTGGTAAAAACTTTTTTTCGATACATTTATTCATTATTTTATTAATTTCGGACAGATGGGCAATTTCAACCGCTATTGTAATTTTCCCTTGATGGAGTGCTGTGACCGGAGAATCATCCTTTGGAATGAACCACTAATGGAACCCCAAGCAGGAGAAACTTTGAAAATGATACTTGGCGGCGATACAGTAAACGCAAAAGTAAAATACATGCCTGATGCTGTAATAACTCGAACACCAGTAATCATCTTATCCAACAACGACATTTTTCCAAACGATGAAGCTTTCCGGTCACGAATGTACTCTTATAATTGGCATGCCTGTCCAGCTTTAAAACAATTAAGAAAAAAAACTAATCCATTGTCATGTTATCCCTTATTAAAATTATACAATATTATTAATGATTAAGAAATAAAAAACAACATTGTAACGTATGTAAATTTTTTGCATTTACTATTTCAGTTTCAGATATTCATAAGATTGCAATAAATCTTGGTCTTCGTCTGTGTTGTCTAGTTCACTGTCAAGGTCGTCAACCGGTTGTTGTTGCATTTCCTGTTGCAGTTTTGTACTGGTTTTCTTTTTGGATTTTGTAGTTGGCGTTGGCGCGATCACGTTGTTTGATTTTTTTGTTGCTTTGATTTCATGATCGTCGATATCTGCTAAGCCAAAGTAGCATGAGCCATCTGTATAGTTAGATTCATAATTTTGCAGTATACTCTTATGCGCAGTTGCGCCGAGCTGCAATTGCAAATTTTTTGCGGCTGCTTGCTTGTCGTCGTCGACGTCGTCGACGATAGTGTTATAAAATTTTACATGTGCTAATTGCTTCGAAACTGCGCACATGTAAAATTTATAGACAATTTATCATAACAAGTTAGTCATTGCAGTTAGATAAATTTGCATCTAGAAGGTGTCATGGCTTACAACATTCTTGAATTAATTAATCAGATATTGTAAGAAAATTCTGTATAAAAGGAGTGCATTTTCTTGGAAGTTTTCAAATGTTAACTGAACCAAGTACAGACAGTGCAAGTATCCTTTCAAGTGATAGTATAAAAAGTTTTTGTGAAAATCATAATGAAGCCACAAGTATCAACCGATTTGGAAGTAAATATGGTAAATATGGAGGAGCAAAACGATCGATACGAGTCCGAAGTAGAGGAGATAATTATGCAGTCAGAAGACGAGGAGGAAGTTCCGAACGGTCAGACGATGGCTTCGGAGCTAGAAATGTCAGCCGTAGAAGACAACAACAGCGAAGACGATCAAGTAGCACCAATAGAAGCAGTAGTAGTGAAGAAGACTGGCTCGACCAGGGTGAAGCGGAAGCAATCTGCTTCTACGACAAAGTCCCCCCAAAAGAGAAACAAAAGATGTGTGACATTGATGACGAAAATTCCTTCGACGGCAAGTTCGTCGTCGAGGAAACTGACAATGACGAAACAAAAATCAATAGACGAAATAATCGAATTTTCGAAGACGGGTCCGAACAAATCGGGTATGTTCACGGCCCTGAAATTGATATTGATTTTATGGACGGACGACTTTTTAATGACGGCACAATACTCACTGAAACAATTAATGACGAAAGCATTGCAACAGAGGGACTTCGAACTGAAGAGGACCATTTATGGAATTCTGCAAGCGGTTTCCAATTCCATCGAAGACTTCAACAGCACGGGATAAATTACAAGAATTGTTCGATAAAGGCAAATAACTCTATTTTAATAGTATTTTAAATAACATTTTTAAAACAGAAAATTTTATTATTTACAGGATTTTTGCAGAAGCCTACAAAGAGGCGGATACTCCACGATATTTACGGAGGAAGACCTGACAGCGGACACATGCGACTGGATTTTAACAAATTACATGCTGCCTTCACTGGAAGTTACCTCGGAGTTAGCTGGCACGTCGACCACATGCATGTCGTCCACGACTGCAGCTATAGCAACAGCAGCTGCAGATGTTCCTTCAGAAGATTCATCGAGGAAGTTACCACAAGACGATTCTCTCGCAGGATTATTTCCTCCTACGACTACGAAATCCAACACTGGATTAATACAACAATATATCTGCAAAAAGATGAACGACAATTGTTGTATCTGGAGCACTCCGGGCGAATATGGATACCGGGTAATAAAAATGGACATATACAACTACTCAAAAGTTGCGAATCTGAACAAGCAACAATGGTGGAAGGAGGCCGATTACAGAACAACCTTTACGATGAGTTCGGGTGTGGATCCAATAGATCAACAGGTGACAAAACGTCTACAAATGGCTGCTGCTCAGATCAAGAAGATACCCGGAATACGAAAAGAGGAAAAGGTGATACGATCGTTCAGTTCCCATTATCAAGGCCAACATCACCAGTAAGTCATATATTCTCAACTTCATCTTGGCTTAATTCTAAATATAGGTTCTATGATTGTAATAGTACATTAATGAAAAATTGTATTAGAATAGTTAGCAATAAGTATAATGAAATGTCATTCCATTTATATTATAAAACCATACAACCTAATTTTTTGATTTTTAACGCTCCTCTAGGTAACACAAACGAGTATTATTATACGGTAAATGATTCTATAAAACATTTAAATAATTTGCTTCAATTTCAGTTTCAAAATAATTTCCATAAAATTAAAAAAAATTTAACTAATTTTTATAATCTTTTAGATAAACGAGTTCCAAAAAAGAACGCCATATTTGTATTATCACCACCAAATGCTGGTAAAAACTTTTTTTTCGATACATTTATTCACTATGTATTTTATTAATTTTGGACAGATAGGCAACTTTAATCGATATTGTAATTTTCCTTTGATGGAGTGCTGTGACCGGAGAATCATCCTTTGGAATGAACCACTGATGGAACCGCAAGCAGAAGAAACATTGAAAATGATACTTGGCGGCGATACAGTAAACGCAAAAGTAAAATACATGCCTGATGCTGCAATAACTCGAACACCAGTAATCATCTTATCCAACAACGATATTTTTCCAAACGATGAAGCTTTCCGGTCACGAATGTACTTTTGCATTTATTTATTTCAACTTCAGATATTCATAAGATTGCAATAATTCTTGCACTATCGCCGACGACGCGACTCAAATGAAAAACATCGAATACATTATCGAGTTTTCGAAAAGGGGTCCGAACAAATCGGGTATGTTCACGGCCCTCAGAGTTATAATGATTCTTTGGATGGAGGACTTTTTGATGACGGCACCGTACTCGTTGAAACAGCTAGTGAAGAATTTGTTGTTAAAAATAAATTTTCTTCATACAAAAGATGCAAAGTGTTTCAATTTTACTAGTACATCATGACCGGTGAACCAGTGCGACTGGATATTGGCCAATTGCACAGAAAGTTATCTCGCAATATCATGACACGAAAACCACCTGCATGTCATCGTCCACGACTGCAGTTACTCCAACAGTAGCTGTAGAAGTAGATGTCCATTCAGGCGATATAACGAACAATCCACCAGCAGACGATACTCTCAGAGGATTATTTCCTCCTATGAGTGCGAAATCCAGCACTGGATTAATTTGTCAGTATATCTGCAAAAGAGACACGACAACTGTTGTATTTGGAGCACGCCGGGAGAATCTGGGTACCTTGATGACTAGGTAGAGGCTAGATATTAACAATTATTCAAAAATTGCCAATGTGAACAGTTGGGCCCCTCATCAGGGAAAAATTGTATTTATTAAAAGCAAAGAAAAAGCACTTACGTGACTTGTGCTAGGATCTGGTAAGAAATTTTTATTGCTAACTTTTATTAAACTGATAATGGATTAAATATCTCAACAAACTGTTGAACTGACCGGTGCTGTCAGCAATTTGATAGCCTAATTGATAGGTTTCGAGAGAAGGCTTCAAGTGGTAGAAAAGAGGCGCATTGCAACAATTCCTGCTGCTTCAGGCACCAATTTTGCAGAACTCATTCCTCCACAAATGGAGGCTGAGCTCAAGGAAATAAGTAAACTACTCGATTGTGTCAAGGAGTAACAAGCATTCAACGGCAACCCCACCCAGTATGTATCATGGATACATGCTGTGGAAGGTATAATCCTATGAAAAAGTAAGATCTAAATCTCTCTATCGGGCCATACTTCAACACATTCGGGGTACAATAAGAGGCTCTGCTGATGCTTCTTTAGTTAGTTACAATATTTTTGACAGTGACTGGTTTGAGATGAAGTCTTGCTTATCGTTACATTACGCCGATAAGCAAGATTTGAGGACCCTTGAGCACGAGTTGAATCAGCTCCATCAGAAGGGCAGTAAGCACAGAAACATATATAGTGAAGAGCCGATAAGGGCTCTAGTAGAGACTTATCGCAGTAGGGTATTGGATGTGTTTGTGCGTGGTCTTAATGGTGATATTTCACGAATGCTTATGATTCAACGACCTATAGAAATCTTCCCGAAGCATATTCAACCTGCTTAGAGATGCAAAATCTCAGTTACCGGAATAATTCCCTCCATTTTCATTCTTTTTCAAATACGATCACGGCTTCGACAAATCAAATTTTCAGAAGCCAAGAACCTAAACTCAATTTTCCTCTAAGAAAATCATTTCAAGTAGAACAGAAAAACCGAATAAACTAGAGGTCTCAGCATGAAAGTGGTTACATGGTTACATGGCGATCTTGCCAGGCTCTAGTTTAAGAAGTTGGCTGAAATTCTTCAATTCGTTCTTAAATTCGATAAATACAAGGAGCCACGTTTGGACGTACCAATGCCATATCAAAAGGAAGCTTTAGACGAGCTCTTTGAAGCATTGAATTGTCCCTATAATCCCGGACAACCAACAATTGAGGCACCCGTATACGTGCCCACACCAAAAACCGATGGACCTAAGCCTCTAACTATCGAGAAGTATCTGAAAAGGAAAAAAACCGATACAACAAAAGCAAGTAAGATCACAAAAAATTAAAAGGAAACGTGCTGGAAGAAAGGTTAAACTAAGGCAAGAGATAGGCAACCTATACAGATAAGCAAGTCTTTCAGTTGAAAAGTAGAAAAGAACACTTTGGCTCTTCAGCCTTGTTTTTACTTCAAACTTGGAACAGATAGGCTTCCTAGCCATCATCCATATTCGGTTTGGGGAAGCCATCCAATATCCCCCAAAGCTTAGTAGGTGAGGTAGACCCACAATACATAGGCCCTCTTTACAAGTCTTGCTTATCGTTACATTACGCCTATAAGCAAGATTTGAGGACCCTTGAGCACGAGTTGAATCAGCTCCATCAGTAAGCACAGCAGTAAGCACAGAAACATATAGTGAAGAGACGATAAGGGCTCTAGTAGAGACTTATCGCAGTAGGGTATTGGATGTGTTTGTGCGTGGTCTTAATGGTGATATTTCACGAATGCTTATGATTCAACGACCTATAGAAATCTTCCCGAAGCATATTCAACCTGCTTAGAGATGCAAAATCTCAGTTACCGGAATAATTCCCTCCATTTTCATTCTTTTTCAAATACGATCACGGCTTCGACAAATCAAATTTTCAGAAGCCAAGAACCTAAACTCAATTTTCCTCTAAGAAAATCATTTCAAGTAGAACAGAAAAACCGAATAAACTAGAGGTCTCAGCATGAAAGTGGTTACATGGTTACATGGCGATCTTGCCAGGCTCTAGTTTAAGAAGTTGGCTGAAATTCTTCAATTCGTTCTTAAATTCGATAAATACAAGGAGCCACGTTTGGACGTACCAATGCCATATCAAAAGGAAGCTTTAGACGAGCTCTTTGAAGCATTGAATTGTCCCTATAATCCCGGACAACCAACAATTGAGGCACCCGTATACGTGCCCACACCAAAAACCGATGGACCTAAGCCTCTAACTATCGAGAAGTATCTGAAAAGGAAAAAACCGATACAACAAAGCAAGTAAGATCACAAAAAATTAAAAGGAAACGTGCTGGAAGAAAGGTTAAACTAAGGCAAGAGATAGGCAACCTATACAGATAAGCAAGTCTTTCAGTTGAAAAGTAGAAAAGAACACTTTGGCTCTTCAGCCTTGTTTTTACTTCAAACTTGGAACAGATAGGCTTCCTAGCCATCATCCATATTCGGTTTGGGGAAGCCATCCAATATCCCCCAAAGCTTAGTAGGTGAGGTAGACCCACAATACATAGGCCCTCTTTACAAGTCTTGCTTATCGTTACATTACGCCTATAAGCAAGATTTGAGGACCCTTGAGCACGAGTTGAATCAGCTCCATCAGTAAGCACAGCAGTAAGCACAGAAACATATAGTGAAGAGACGATAAGGGCTCTAGTAGAGACTTATCGCAGTAGGGTATTGGATGTGTTTGTGCGTGGTCTTAATGGTGATATTTCACGAATGCTTATGATTCAACGACCTATAGAAATCTTCCCGAAGCATATTCAACCTGCTTAGAGATGCAAAATCTCAGTTACCGGAATAATTCCCTCCATTTTCATTCTTTTTCAAATACGATCACGGCTTCGACAAATCAAATTTTCAGAAGCCAAGAACCTAAACCAAATTTTCCTCCAAGAAAATCATTTCAAGTAGAACAGAAAAACCGAATGAACTAGAGGTCTCAGCACGTATGGGGGTTCGTATTCCATCCAGCATGGACAGAGGATACTTCGCTACCATACAATGGGTATGGGTAGCGATCATCATCACACAACGAGCTCATGCAATGGGTATGTGCAGCGATTGTCATCCAACGACGACGACGGTGACGACTCAGATATCTATGCCACTGGATGTCTGAGTTGTATGGGGTGGAATACGAGCGATCGCTTTGGTCAGCAGCTCGTGGGCAGTGGGCTGCCATAAATACAATTATGCAGTATGCTCTTAGGCGCAGTCTGCGGCGCCTGAGCTGCAATTGAAATTTCTGTGCGAGCCGACTGTCGTCGTCGTCGTCGTCGTCGGCTATAGTGTTATAAATTTTACATGTGCTAATTTCATCGCGCACATGTAAAATTTATCTAACCGATTAATCACAACTTAGTCATTGCGGAAAACAAATTTGCAAATTTGCATCTTGCATAATCATGGCTTACAGGTTTGTATTAACAAGGAAATTGTAAGAAAATTGGTATAAATAGAAAGCATTTTGTTGGAAGTTTCTAAATGTTATTTGAATCCAGTAGTGGTGACAATAGTAGTGCAACAAGTGATCAAAGTAATAATTCAGTTTTGAGTAATAATGAAGCCGCATCAACAATTCAACACCAACGAAGAGGTAGCAAACGAGGTAAATATGGAGACAACTCAGGAGGACGAGTCAGAGGTGGAAGAGGTGGTTGTGCAATCGGAGGACGAAGAGTTTCCGAACGCTCAAACCATGACGTCGGAAGTGGAGATGACGGCTTCAGAGAAGAACAGCGAAGACGAACACGAAGCTTCAGTGGAGATAGCAGCAGCATCAGTGAAGAAGACTGGCTCGACCCGGGGGAAGCGGAAGCAATCTGCTTCTACGACGGTGTCGCACCCTCCAAAAAAAAGGAAAACGAAACACGACAAAGACGAAATTATTTTCTTCGACGGCGACGTCGTCGTCGAGGAACAAACAGACAGACAAACAGATCAAATTGAAGAACATAGACGAGATCTTGGAATTTTCCAAGAGGGGTGCGAACGAATCGGGTATGTTCACAGCCCTGAAAATAATACTAATACTATGGACCGACGAATTTCTTGTGACGGCCCGAGTTCCTTGAAGAAGTTGTTAATGAAATCGCTACAGGAGAGGAAGTTCGACCTGAAGAAGATTATATTTGCAATACAGCAAGCGGTTATGAATACCATCGAAGACCTGAAGACTCACGAAGTAAATTGGAAACATTGCTCACAAAAGGTAAATAATTCTTTTTTTGATGGTATTTTAAATTTTTTTTCTAATATCCAAAAATTTTATTATTTACAGGATTTCTGCAGAAGCCTGCAAAGAAGCGGATCATCCATGATGTATACGGAGGAAAACTTAACGACGGACCAATGCGACTGGATACTGAGAAATTACACTTTCTTTTCTCCGGAAGCTACCTTGGAATCAGCTGGCACGAAGACCACCTGCATGTCATCCACGATTGCAGCTACTCCAACAGCAGCTGCCGATGTTCATTTAGACGACTCATCGAGGAAATTAATACAAGACGATACTCTAGGCGGATTATTTCCAGCTACTAGTACGAAATCAAGCATTGGGCTAGTTCAACAGTATATCTGCAAAAAGACGAGAGACAATTGCTGTATTTGGAGCACGCCGGGCGAGTGTGGGTACCGAGTCATAAAAATGGATATTTACAACTATGTACTCCAGGATTGCGAATCTCAACAAACAACTGTGGTGGAAGGAAGCGGACTACAGGACAATTTTCATGACCAGCTCGGATGTGGATCCAGTCGATCAGCAAGTCAGCAAACTATTACAGGCGGTAGCAGCACAGATAAAGAAGATTCCGGGCATCCGCAAGGAGGAAAAGGTGATCAAATCATACGGTACCTATTATCAAGGCCAACCTCCCCAGTGACGCACGTATTCTCGACATCTGCCTGGCTTAATTCTAAGTATAGATTTTACGATATTAATAGCGTTTTAATAAAAAATTGTATTAGGATAATTAATAATAAATACAATGAAATGTCTCTGACAGATTTTCATCTCTTTTACAAACAAATTCAACCTAATTTTCTGATTTTCAATGCACCTTTAGGTAATATCAGCGAGTATTACTATAAGGTAAATGAGTCCATAAAACATTTAAATAATTTGCTTCAATTTCAGTTTTCCAATAATTATAGTAAAATCAAAAAGTTTTTAACTAATTTTTATAATGTTCTAGATAAAGGAGTTCCAAAGAAGAACGCAATATTTATATTATCACCTCCAAATGCTGGTAAAAACTTTTTTTCGATACATTTATTCATTATTTTATTAATTTCGGACAGATGGGCAATTTCAACCGCTATTGTAATTTTCCCTTGATGGAGTGCTGTGACCGGAGAATCATCCTTTGGAATGAACCACTAATGGAACCCCAAGCAGGAGAAACTTTGAAAATGATACTTGGCGGCGATACAGTAAACGCAAAAGTAAAATACATGCCTGATGCTGTAATAACTCGAACACCAGTAATCATCTTATCCAACAACGACATTTTTCCAAACGATGAAGCTTTCCGGTCACGAATGTACTCTTATAATTGGCATGCCTGTCCAGCTTTAAAACAATTAAGAAAAAAAACTAATCCATTGTCATGTTATCCCTTATTAAAATTATACAATATTATTAATGATTAAGAAATAAAAAACAACATTGTAACGTATGTAAATTTTTTGCATTTACTATTTCAGTTTCAGATATTCATAAGATTGCAATAAATCTTGGTCTTCGTCTGTGTTGTCTAGTTCACTGTCAAGGTCGTCAACCGGTTGTTGTTGCATTTCCTGTTGCAGTTTTGTACTGGTTTTCTTTTTGGATTTTGTAGTTGGCGTTGGCGCGATCACGTTGTTTGATTTTTTTGTTGCTTTGATTTCATGATCGTCGATATCTGCTAAGCCAAAGTAGCATGAGCCATCTGTATAGTTAGATTCATAATTTTGCAGTATACTCTTATGCGCAGTTGCGCCGAGCTGCAATTGCAAATTTTTTGCGGCTGCTTGCTTGTCGTCGTCGACGTCGTCGACGATAGTGTTATAAAATTTTACATGTGCTAATTGCTTCGAAACTGCGCACATGTAAAATTTATAGACAATTTATCATAACAAGTTAGTCATTGCAGTTAGATAAATTTGCATCTAGAAGGTGTCATGGCTTACAACATTCTTGAATTAATTAATCAGATATTGTAAGAAAATTCTGTATAAAAGGAGTGCATTTTCTTGGAAGTTTTCAAATGTTAACTGAACCAAGTACAGACAGTGCAAGTATCCTTTCAAGTGATAGTATAAAAAGTTTTTGTGAAAATCATAATGAAGCCACAAGTATCAACCGATTTGGAAGTAAATATGGTAAATATGGAGGAGCAAAACGATCGATACGAGTCCGAAGTAGAGGAGATAATTATGCAGTCAGAAGACGAGGAGGAAGTTCCGAACGGTCAGACGATGGCTTCGGAGCTAGAAATGTCAGCCGTAGAAGACAACAACAGCGAAGACGATCAAGTAGCACCAATAGAAGCAGTAGTAGTGAAGAAGACTGGCTCGACCAGGGTGAAGCGGAAGCAATCTGCTTCTACGACAAAGTCCCCCCAAAAGAGAAACAAAAGATGTGTGACATTGATGACGAAAATTCCTTCGACGGCAAGTTCGTCGTCGAGGAAACTGACAATGACGAAACAAAAATCAATAGACGAAATAATCGAATTTTCGAAGACGGGTCCGAACAAATCGGGTATGTTCACGGCCCTGAAATTGATATTGATTTTATGGACGGACGACTTTTTAATGACGGCACAATACTCACTGAAACAATTAATGACGAAAGCATTGCAACAGAGGGACTTCGAACTGAAGAGGACCATTTATGGAATTCTGCAAGCGGTTTCCAATTCCATCGAAGACTTCAACAGCACGGGATAAATTACAAGAATTGTTCGATAAAGGCAAATAACTCTATTTTAATAGTATTTTAAATAACATTTTTAAAACAGAAAATTTTATTATTTACAGGATTTTTGCAGAAGCCTACAAAGAGGCGGATACTCCACGATATTTACGGAGGAAGACCTGACAGCGGACACATGCGACTGGATTTTAACAAATTACATGCTGCCTTCACTGGAAGTTACCTCGGAGTTAGCTGGCACGTCGACCACATGCATGTCGTCCACGACTGCAGCTATAGCAACAGCAGCTGCAGATGTTCCTTCAGAAGATTCATCGAGGAAGTTACCACAAGACGATTCTCTCGCAGGATTATTTCCTCCTACGACTACGAAATCCAACACTGGATTAATACAACAATATATCTGCAAAAAGATGAACGACAATTGTTGTATCTGGAGCACTCCGGGCGAATATGGATACCGGGTAATAAAAATGGACATATACAACTACTCAAAAGTTGCGAATCTGAACAAGCAACAATGGTGGAAGGAGGCCGATTACAGAACAACCTTTACGATGAGTTCGGGTGTGGATCCAATAGATCAACAGGTGACAAAACGTCTACAAATGGCTGCTGCTCAGATCAAGAAGATACCCGGAATACGAAAAGAGGAAAAGGTGATACGATCGTTCAGTTCCCATTATCAAGGCCAACATCACCAGTAAGTCATATATTCTCAACTTCATCTTGGCTTAATTCTAAATATAGGTTCTATGATTGTAATAGTACATTAATGAAAAATTGTATTAGAATAGTTAGCAATAAGTATAATGAAATGTCATTCCATTTATATTATAAAACCATACAACCTAATTTTTTGATTTTTAACGCTCCTCTAGGTAACACAAACGAGTATTATTATACGGTAAATGATTCTATAAAACATTTAAATAATTTGCTTCAATTTCAGTTTCAAAATAATTTCCATAAAATTAAAAAAAATTTAACTAATTTTTATAATCTTTTAGATAAACGAGTTCCAAAAAAGAACGCCATATTTGTATTATCACCACCAAATGCTGGTAAAAACTTTTTTTTCGATACATTTATTCACTATGTATTTTATTAATTTTGGACAGATAGGCAACTTTAATCGATATTGTAATTTTCCTTTGATGGAGTGCTGTGACCGGAGAATCATCCTTTGGAATGAACCACTGATGGAACCGCAAGCAGAAGAAACATTGAAAATGATACTTGGCGGCGATACAGTAAACGCAAAAGTAAAATACATGCCTGATGCTGCAATAACTCGAACACCAGTAATCATCTTATCCAACAACGATATTTTTCCAAACGATGAAGCTTTCCGGTCACGAATGTACTTTTGCATTTATTTATTTCAACTTCAGATATTCATAAGATTGCAATAATTCTTGCACTATCGCCGACGACGCGACTCAAATGAAAAACATCGAATACATTATCGAGTTTTCGAAAAGGGGTCCGAACAAATCGGGTATGTTCACGGCCCTCAGAGTTATAATGATTCTTTGGATGGAGGACTTTTTGATGACGGCACCGTACTCGTTGAAACAGCTAGTGAAGAATTTGTTGTTAAAAATAAATTTTCTTCATACAAAAGATGCAAAGTGTTTCAATTTTACTAGTACATCATGACCGGTGAACCAGTGCGACTGGATATTGGCCAATTGCACAGAAAGTTATCTCGCAATATCATGACACGAAAACCACCTGCATGTCATCGTCCACGACTGCAGTTACTCCAACAGTAGCTGTAGAAGTAGATGTCCATTCAGGCGATATAACGAACAATCCACCAGCAGACGATACTCTCAGAGGATTATTTCCTCCTATGAGTGCGAAATCCAGCACTGGATTAATTTGTCAGTATATCTGCAAAAGAGACACGACAACTGTTGTATTTGGAGCACGCCGGGAGAATCTGGGTACCTTGATGACTAGGTAGAGGCTAGATATTAACAATTATTCAAAAATTGCCAATGTGAACAGTTGGGCCCCTCATCAGGGAAAAATTGTATTTATTAAAAGCAAAGAAAAAGCACTTACGTGACTTGTGCTAGGATCTGGTAAGAAATTTTTATTGCTAACTTTTATTAAACTGATAATGGATTAAATATCTCAACAAACTGTTGAACTGACCGGTGCTGTCAGCAATTTGATAGCCTAATTGATAGGTTTCGAGAGAAGGCTTCAAGTGGTAGAAAAGAGGCGCATTGCAACAATTCCTGCTGCTTCAGGCACCAATTTTGCAGAACTCATTCCTCCACAAATGGAGGCTGAGCTCAAGGAAATAAGTAAACTACTCGATTGTGTCAAGGAGTAACAAGCATTCAACGGCAACCCCACCCAGTATGTATCATGGATACATGCTGTGGAAGGTATAATCCTATGAAAAAGTAAGATCTAAATCTCTCTATCGGGCCATACTTCAACACATTCGGGGTACAATAAGAGGCTCTGCTGATGCTTCTTTAGTTAGTTACAATATTTTTGACAGTGACTGGTTTGAGATGAAGTCTTGCTTATCGTTACATTACGCCGATAAGCAAGATTTGAGGACCCTTGAGCACGAGTTGAATCAGCTCCATCAGAAGGGCAGTAAGCACAGAAACATATATAGTGAAGAGCCGATAAGGGCTCTAGTAGAGACTTATCGCAGTAGGGTATTGGATGTGTTTGTGCGTGGTCTTAATGGTGATATTTCACGAATGCTTATGATTCAACGACCTATAGAAATCTTCCCGAAGCATATTCAACCTGCTTAGAGATGCAAAATCTCAGTTACCGGAATAATTCCCTCCATTTTCATTCTTTTTCAAATACGATCACGGCTTCGACAAATCAAATTTTCAGAAGCCAAGAACCTAAACTCAATTTTCCTCTAAGAAAATCATTTCAAGTAGAACAGAAAAACCGAATAAACTAGAGGTCTCAGCATGAAAGTGGTTACATGGTTACATGGCGATCTTGCCAGGCTCTAGTTTAAGAAGTTGGCTGAAATTCTTCAATTCGTTCTTAAATTCGATAAATACAAGGAGCCACGTTTGGACGTACCAATGCCATATCAAAAGGAAGCTTTAGACGAGCTCTTTGAAGCATTGAATTGTCCCTATAATCCCGGACAACCAACAATTGAGGCACCCGTATACGTGCCCACACCAAAAACCGATGGACCTAAGCCTCTAACTATCGAGAAGTATCTGAAAAGGAAAAGACCGATACAACAAAAGCAAGTAAGATCACAAAAAATTAAAAGGAAACGTGCTGGAAGAAAGGTTAAACTAAGGCAAGAGATAGGCAACCTATACAGATAAGCAAGTCTTTCAGTTGAAAAGTAGAAAAGAACACTTTGGCTCTTCAGCCTTGTTTTTACTTCAAACTTGGAACAGATAGGCTTCCTAGCCATCATCCATATTCGGTTTGGGGAAGCCATCCAATATCCCCCAAAGCTTAGTAGGTGAGGTAGACCCACAATACATAGGCCCTCTTTACAAGTCTTGTTTATCGTTACATTACGCCTATAAGCAAGATTTGAGGACCCTTGAGCACGAGTTGAATCAGCTCCATCAGTAAGCACAGCAGTAAGCACAGAAACATATAGTGAAGAGACGATAAGGGCTCTAGTAGAGACTTATCGCAGTAGGGTATTGGATGTGTTTGTGCGTGGTCTTAATGGTGATATTTCACGAATGCTTATGATTCAACGACCTATAGAAATCTTCCCGAAGCATATTCAACCTGCTTAGAGATGCAAAATCTCAGTTACCGGAATAATTCCCTCCATTTTCATTCTTTTTCAAATACGATCACGGCTTCGACAAATCAAATTTTCAGAAGCCAAGAACCTAAACCCAATTTTCCTCCAAGAAAATCATTTCAAGTAGAACAGAAAAACCGAATGAACTAGAGGTCTCAGCACGTATGGGGGTTCGTATTCCATCCAGCATGGACAGAGGATACTTCGCTTCCATACAATGGGTATGGGTAGCGATCATCATCACACAACGAGCTCATGCAATGGGTATGTGCAGCGATTGTCATCCAACGACGACGACGGTGACGACTCAGATATCTATGCCACTGGATGTCTGAGTTGTATGGGGTGGAATACGAGCGATCGCTTTGGTCAGCAGCTCGTGGGCAGTGGGCTGCCATAAATACAATTATGCAGTATGCTCTTAGGCGCAGTCTGCGGCGCCTGAGCTGCAATTGAAATTTCTGTGCGAGCCGACTGTCGTCGTCGTCGTCGTCGGCTATAGTGTTATAAATTTTACATGTGCTAATTTCATCGCGCACATGTAAAATTTATCTAACCGATTAATCACAACTTAGTCATTGCGGAAAACAAATTTGCAAATTTGCATCTTGCATAATCATGGCTTACAGGTTTGTATTAACAAGGAAATTGTAAGAAAATTGGTATAAATAGAAAGCATTTTGTTGGAAGTTTCTAAATGTTATTTGAATCCAGTAGTGGTGACAATAGTAGTGCAACAAGTGATCAAAGTAATAATTCAGTTTTGAGTAATAATGAAGCCGCATCAACAATTCAACACCAACGAAGAGGTAGCAAACGAGGTAAATATGGAGACAACTCAGGAGGACGAGTCAGAGGTGGAAGAGGTGGTTGTGCAATCGGAGGACGAAGAGTTTCCGAACGCTCAAACCATGACGTCGGAAGTGGAGATGACGGCTTCAGAGAAGAACAGCGAAGACGAACACGAAGCTTCAGTGGAGATAGCAGCAGCATCAGTGAAGAAGACTGGCTCGACCCGGGGGAAGCGGAAGCAATCTGCTTCTACGACGGTGTCGCACCCTCCAAAAAAAAGGAAAACGAAACACGACAAAGACGAAATTATTTTCTTCGACGGCGACGTCGTCGTCGAGGAACAAACAGACAGACAAACAGATCAAATTGAAGAACATAGACGAGATCTTGGAATTTTCCAAGAGGGGTGCGAACGAATCGGGTATGTTCACAGCCCTGAAAATAATACTAATACTATGGACAGACGAATTTCTTGTGACGGCCCCGAGTTCCTTGAAGAAGTTGTTAATGAAATCGCTACAGAAGAGGAAGTTCGACCTGAAGAAGATTATATTTGCAATACAGCAAGCGGTCATGAATACCATCGAAGACCTGAAGACTCACGAAGTAAATTGGAAACATTGCTCACAAAAGGTAAATAATTCTTTTTTTGATGGTATTTTAAATTTTTTTTCTAATATCCAAAAATTATATTATTTACAGGATTTCTGCAGAAGCCTGCAAAGAAGCGGATCATCCATGATGTATACGGAGGAAAACTTAACGACGGACCAATGCGACTGGATACTGAGAAATTACACTTTCTTTTCTCCGGAAGCTACCTTGGAATCAGCTGGCACGAAGACCACCTGCATGTCATCCACGATTGCAGCTACTCCAACAGCAGCTGCCGATGTTCATTTAGACGACTCATCGAGGAAATTAATACAAGACGATACTCTAGGCGGATTATTTCCAGCTACTAGTACGAAATCAAGCATTGGGCTAGTTCAACAGTATATCTGCAAAAAGACGAGAGACAATTGCTGTATTTGGAGCACGCCGGGCGAGTGTGGGTACCGAGTCATAAAAATGGATATTTACAACTATGTACTCCAGGATTGCGAATCTCAACAAACAACTGTGGTGGAAGGAAGCGGACTACAGGACAATTTTCATGACCAGCTCGGATGTGGATCCAGTCGATCAGCAAGTCAGCAAACTATTACAGGCGGTAGCAGCACAGATAAAGAAGATTCCGGGCATCCGCAAGGAGGAAAAGGTGATCAAATCATACGGTACCTATTATCAAGGCCAACCTCCCCAGTGACGCACGTATTCTCGACATCTGCCTGGCTTAATTCTAAGTATAGATTTTACGATATTAATAGCGTTTTAATAAAAAAATGTATTAGGATAATTAATAATAAATACAATGAAATGTCTCTGACAGATTTTCATCTCTTTTACAAACAAATTCAACCTAATTTTCTGATTTTCAATGCACCTTTAGGTAATATCAGCGAGTATTACTATACGGTAAATGAGTCCATTTAAATAATTTGCTTCAATTTCAGTTTTTCAATAATTATAGTAAAATCAAAAAAATTTTAACTAATTTTTATAATGATATGAATAAAAAACGTACGTTTGTTTCGATTTCTTTATTAAAACTAAATAATTGTATAATTGTATCTTATGCGGCTATGCCGCTAATTAGAAACTATCCCACGCTCGAAGAGTGTGGTTTCCGATGACGGGTAAATAAGTTGCTCGTGGAGGATCGGAATGTGTTATTTGAGCATGGTTTCCGATGACCAACAACTTATTTACCCGTGGGACTGCGAGTGTGGGAAAGTGCAGTGCATACAATATTTTTGCACTACACCTCCCTTTTTTAGGCATCAATTATTTCTACTGCTTGAAAAAATAGCAAGTGATAATCGACTGAAAAAGCTGCAGCAGTCACTAAGTGACGACATTTTTCAAAAGATCCGGATCAATGAATATAAAGAACAAGGAAATAGAGCTCTAACAAACCTTCGAATTGCGCTGACGCCTTCAATTATAAAAATAATAAATGGTGACAAAAGAAAAATTATCATACAAAAGTACCATGATGATCCAATCTGTGGTGGCCACTCAGGGATCACACGTACATTAAAAAAGATACAAAGAAAATATTATTGGAATAATATGACTAGAGATATTATAAAATAAAGGGATGTGACGAATGTCAAAGAAATAAGTCACAGAAAAACGTAAAAGAACCAATGATTATAACCGATACCCCAACAACTGCATTTGGTTTAGTACTCATAGATACCATTGGACCATTACCAAGATCAGAAAACAACAATGCGTATGCAGTCACAATAATATGTGATTTAACCAAATACCTTGTTTCAATACCAATAGCTGACAAAAGTGCAAAAACCATTGCAAAAGCAATCTTTGACCATTTCACACTAGTTTACGGACCCATGAGGAAATTAATCACCGACACGGGCACCGAATATAAAAACCAAATATTTAATGAAATATGTAAACTTATGAAAGTAGAAAATGTCACCTCAACGGCATACCATCACCAAACGTTAGGAACTGTGGAAAGAAACCACAGAACATTTAATGAGTACGTTCGGTCATATACATTTCGATAGATAAAACAGACTGGGACGAGTGGCTAAAATATTTCACGTATTGCTACAATACTACGCCATCGGTGGTGCATGACTATTGTCCATATGAACTAGTGTTCGGTAAATCTCCAAATAATTACGAATTTCTTTTAAATGCTAAAGTAGACCCCATTTATAATGTAGACGCGTATGACAAAGAAGTCAAATTTCGACTTCAATTGGCTCATAAAAGGGCCGCGGAAATTATAAAAAGCAAGAAGGATAAGGAAAAAGTCTTATACGACAGATATAAAAATAGCATTGATGTAGCAATAGGAGATTTAGTTTTAGTGAAACATGTTGGACATAAATTGGACAATATTTATAAGGGACCATTTAAAGTAGTCAGCATAGAAAATAGAAACAACATAGTTTTAAGAGACGATAACGACAAGACGACAACGGTGCACAAGGACAGACTGAGACAGTACGAAATAAAATTAAATTAAAAAATTAAAGATAAAATAAATAATAAATTAAATTCAAGTAAAAATTAGAATTTTTGCACTACAATAATGTTCTAGATAAACGAGTTCCAAAGAAGAACGCAATATTTATATTATCACCTCCAAATGCTGGTAGAAACTTTTTTTCGATACATTTATTCATTATTTTATTAATTTCGGACAGATGGGCAATTTCAACCGCTATTGTAATTTTCCCTTGATGGAGTGCTGTGACCGGAGAACCATCCTTTGGAATGAACCACTAATGGAACCCCAAGCAGAAGAAACTTTGAAAATGATACTTGGCGGCGATACAGTAAACGCAAAAGTAAAATACATGCCTGATGCTGTAATAACTCGAACACCAGTAATCATCTTATCCAACAACGACATTTTTCCAAACGATGAAGCTTTCCGGTCACGAATGTACTCTTATAATTGGCATGCCTGTCCAGCTTTAAAACAATTAAGAAAAAAAACTAATCCATTGTCATGTTATCCCTTATTAAAATTATACAATATTATTAATGATTAAGCAATAAAAAACAACATTGTAACGTATGTAAATTTTTTGCATTTTATTATTTCAGTTTCAGATATTCATAAGATTGCAATAAATCTTGGTCTTCGTCTGTGGTGTCTAGTTCACTGTCAAGGACGTCAGCCGGTTGTTGCATTTTCTGTTGTGGTTTTGTATTGGTTTTTTGTTTGGATTTTGTAAGCAACGTTGGCGTTGGCGCGATCAACTTCTCGTTGTTTGGTTTTTTTGCTTTGACTTCATGATCGTCGATATCTGCTAAGCCAAAGTAGCATGAGCCATCTGTAAAATTGTATTTCTCTTGGCCAACTAACTGGTTCTTTAAGCGAGAACGCAGATCTAATATTGAATGCTATTTTGATTGAACATTCAACCTTCCAATAACAACAAGAATTCAAAAAGCTAACATTTGCATTAGCTGGATTTAATTGAGGTGTGGCAACTAAACCCACATGCAATTGCGGTTGTGCTTCAAAGTTAGGTGTACCACTTAATAAATTAAATGTATTATAATTTTCGATATTGATATTTATTATCAAGTTGATTTGATAAGCCTTGAAATCTATTTTCACCAGCAAATCCTAATTTACCAACAATTGTTTCTTTCTTATCAGTTTCAAAATAATTAAATACCAACGAACGAGGTCTATGCATACTAGTTTCGACTTGATTCGTTTTTTTATTATAAGGTATGAAATGTTGTTTGTCTTTTCTGATTGTAGCTTCTTTTGGTGTATAGCTATAGGTTGCAATTGGTTTACCAATAGCCTGGTTAATCAAGAACTGAGTAACTACTTCATCTTGTCTAGCAACACCTCTATCGTGTGGCATATAATTTTTATATTGATTTGGATCCGGATTTTTTGATTTATTCCATTCGTGAACCCAATATTCATTTATTGCCATTGGAACACACATTGCATTCGATGCAACATGTGAATAATAGTTTTTTGCCATATCAGAAGGTGATATTGTATTTAAAGATATAGGTAACATTGGGTTTGTAGCAGCACTTTTATATTTTTTATTACAACCATAAAATGCAGTATTTGCACCTGTGAAGGAGTTACAAGCATTCAACGGCAACCCCACCCAGTATGTATCATGGATACATGCTGTGGAAGGTATAATCCTATGAAAAAGTAAAATCTAAATCTCTCTATCGGGCCATACTTCAACACATTCGGGGTACAATAAGAGGCTCTGCTGACGCTGCTTTAGTTAGTTACAATATTTTTGACAGTGACTAGTTTGAGATGAAGTCTTGCTTATCGTTACATTACGCCGATAAGCAAGATTTGAGGACCCTTGAGCACGAGTTGAATCAGCTCCATCAGAAGGGCAGTAAGCACAGAAACATATAGTGAAGAGACGATAAGGGCTCTAGTAGAGACTTATCGCAGTAGGGTATTGGATGTGTTTGTGCGTGGTCTTAATGGTGATATTTCACGAATGCTAATGATTCAACGACCTATAGAACTCTTTCCGAAGCATATTCAGCCTGCTTAGAGATGCAAAATCTCAGTTACCGGAATAATTCCCTCCATTTTCATTCTTTTTCAAATACGATCACGGCTTCCACAAATCAAATTTTCAGAAGCCAAGAACCTAAACCCAATTTTCCTCCAAGAAAATCATTTCAAGTAGAACAGAAAAACCGAATGAACTAGAGGTCTCAGCATGAAAGTGGTCCTCCGCCGGGAACGGGAACAAAACCATTGGAGAAAATGGATTGCGACCGAACAATCCAGACTAAGCAGGTAAACTATTCTTATCGCCCTTAATCTAAAAATCCATATAAGAGCAGCGCAGTGTCTGAAAACTTCCCGCGTAAAGAACAAAGACTATTTAATATCGAAACGACATTATGATATGAAAGCAACAAATGACACAAAATTGTACTCTATGTGCTTTCAATGCCGAAGATAAGTAGGACCGAATACAAGCAGCTATTGGCAAGAGCATCAATTATATCGATGGAAAACAGGAAGACTTACCGTTTTATAAGATTTTGGCAAACCATGAGGAATAATATCAATTTGCCTTGATATGAGTAACATGACAGTTTATAATGAAAGCTCCCTAGAAAAACTGGACGATGATGGGTGCATAGTTCGATTGTTAAACGGCCAGTTATGTAATTCGCTCCAACACAGCAATGGTCGTGGAATCAACTAAAGAGGACACCGTATTCGTGACGAACTTCAAAGGGCGGCTGATCACCAAAGGGATTCCCAGGGAACTTTCTGGTACATACCTGATTAAACTTCACAACGAATCAATTATTCTAAGCAACAGGACGTTTACTAGCCTGACAACCACTTCACTTCAAGCGTTGCCATCTGTTTTAACAAATACTTCAGCCATGAACATAAAATCGACATCGAATACTGTTTGGACTTCAACCCAAATTCACACATTCCTCGCTGATGACCGCACACAATCCACCAGACAGTCGCCAGCAACTACATTGAGACACCCACGTATGGGGGTTCGTATTCCATCCAGCATGGACAGAGGATACTTCGCTACCATACAATGGGTATGGGTAGTAGAGTTGCGCAAAACAGTTCCATGACCGGAACGAACATGGAACGGTTCTTTTGTTAGTCGGAACTAGTTCCTGGAACTAGTTCCGCGGAACTGTTAAGGTTCTGTAAATGCATAAAAACTTGAACATGGTAACATGAACTAATAAGCGAAAGGCAGAGTTTGTATCTTGGTTGGTTTCTTTCAATCCACAAACCACAAACAAAAACTACACATGATGCTAAATTGCTAATACCAATACGAATAAAATGCACATCATTTTTCATTTTCATCTTTCATGAACGAAATAAACTGGAATCCAAATGAGTTTTGTCTTTTAATGTTCATAGTTCCGACTCCGAGCCAAAGGAACTATGTCATACGCGAGGAACTACGAACCTTCGGAACTATGAGTATTAACAGAGATATCAGAGATCAGACATCAGACCGATCAATGTTCATTTCGTTCTAGATCATATTAACAATACAAACACACTTAAATAATACATCCAACTTCAACCTACCTACACACGCTAATACAATGGTGGTTGGTTTGGTATTTCACATTCATTCGTTCCATTTGTGTGTGTATAGTGTATACCTACAAGCACAAGAGCGCAATTCTTTCCACTTTCATATCATACATATCCATATCCAGTCGGAACTATGAACTGCTCAACAAACATGTGTTTTGTTCTTTCTCTTTCCACTTTCATACCATATCCAGTCGGAACTATGAACAAACGTGTTTAGTTCATTCTCTTTCCACTTTCATACCATATCCAATCGGAACTATGCACATGTTTAGTTCTTTCATGTCCATGTCCGGAACTATTTAGGTTCAGACTTCGGAACGAAAGGAAATGTCTCCGGGGGAGGACATAGTTCCTGGAACTATACATGCCCGGAACGACTCATGTCTAATGGGTAGCGATCATCATCACACAACGAGCGCATGCAATGGGTATGTGCAGCGATTGTCATCCAACGACGACGACGGTGACGACTCAGATATCTATGCCACTGGATGTCTGAGTTGTATGGGGTGGAATACGAGCGATCGCTAATTTCATCGCGCACATGTAAAATTTATATATATCCGATACTTCATAACTTAGTCATTGCGGAAAACAAATTTGCATCTTGTATAATCATGGCTTACAGGTTTGTATTAACAAGGAAATTGTAAGAAAATTGGTATAAATAGAATGCATTTTGTTGGAAATTTTTAAATGTTATTTGAATCCAGTAGTGGTGACAATAGTAGTGCAACAAGTGATCAAAGTAATAATTCAATTTTGAGTAATAATGAAGCCGCAACAACAATTCAACACCAACGAAGGGGTAGCAAACGAGGTAAATATGGAGACAACTCAGGAGGACGAGTCAGAGGTGGAAGAGGTGGTTGTGCGATCGGAGGACGAAGAGTTTCCGAACGCTCAAACCATGACGTCGGAAGTGGAGATGACGGCTTCAGAGAAGAACAGCGAAGACGAACACGAAGCTTCAGTGGAGATAGCAGCAGCATCAGTGAAGAAGACTGGCTCGACCCGGGGGAAGCGGAAGCAATCTGCTTCTACGACGCACGGTGTCGCACCCTCCATAAAAAGAAAAACGAAACACGACAAAGACGAAATTATTTTCTTCGACGGCCACGTCGTCGTCGAGGAACAAACAGACAGACAAACAGATCAAATTGAAGAACATAGACGAGATCTTGGAATTTTCCAAGAGGGGAGCGAACGAATCGGGTAGGTATGTTCACAGCCCTGAAAATAATACTAATACTATGGACAGACGAATTTCTTGTGACGGCCCCGAGTTCCTTGAAGAAGTTGTTAATGAAATCGCTACAGAAGAGGAAGTTCGACCTGAAGAAGATTATATTTGCAATACAGCAAGCGGTCATGAATACCATCGAAGACCTGAAGACTCACGAAGTAAATTGGAAACATTGCTCACAAAAAGTAAATAATTCTTTTTTTGATGGTATTTTAAATTGTTTTTCTAATATCCAAAAATTGTATTATTTGCAGAATTTCTGCAGAAGCCTGCAAAGAAGCGGATCATCCATGATGTATACGGAGGAAAACTTAACGACGGACCAATGCGATTGAATACTGAGAAATTACACTTTCTTTTCTCCGGAAGCTACCTTGGAATCAGCTGGCACGGAGACCACCTGCATGTCATCCACGATTGCAGCTACTCCAACAGCAGCTGCCGATGTTCATTTAGACGACTCATCGAGGAAATTACTACAAGACGATACTCTAGGCGGATTATTTCCAGCTACGAGTACGAAATCAAGCATTGGACAAATTCAACAGTATATCTGCAAAAAGACGAGAGACAATTGCTGTATTTGGAGCACGCCGGGCGAGTGTGGGTACCGAGTCATCAAAATGGATATTTACAACTACTCCAGGATTGCGAATCTCAACAAACAACTGTGGTGGAAAGAAGCGGACTACAGGACAACTTTCATGACCAGCTCGGATGTGGATCCAGTCGATCAGCAAGTCAGCAAACTATTACAGGCGGTAGCAGCACAGATAAAGAAGATTCCGGGCATCCGCAAGGAGGAAAAGGTGATCAAATCATACGGTACCTATTATCAAGGCCAACCTCCCCAGTGACGCACGTATTCTCGACATCTGCCTGGCTTAATTCTAAGTATAGATTTTACGATATTAATAGCGTTTTAATAAAAAATTGTATTAGGATAATTAATAATAAATACAATGAAATGTCTCTGACAGATTTTCATCTCTTTTACAAACAAATTCAACCTAATTTTCTGATTTTCAATGCACCTTTAGGTAATATCAGCGAGTATTATTATACGGTAAATGAATCTATAAAACATTTAAATAATTTACTACAATTTCAGTTTTCCAATAATTATGACAAAATCAAAAAATTCCTAATCAAATTATACAATGTTTTAGATAAGAGAGTTCCTAAGAAGAATGCAATGTTCATTTTGTCTCCGCCAAATGCTGGTAAAAATTTTTTCTTTGATACATTTATTCATTTTTTCATTAATTTCGGACAGATGGGCAATTTCAACCGCTTTTGTAATTTTCCTTTGATGGAGTGCTGTGACCGGCGTATCATCCTTTGGAACGAACCATTGATGGAGCCACAAGCAAAGGAAACATTGAAAATGATACTAGGCGGTGATACAGTAAACGCCAAAGTCAAATACATGCCAGATGCAGTAATAACGCGTTCACCAGTAATCATTCTATCCAATAATGACGTCTTTCCAAATTATGATGCATTCCGGTCACGTATGTACACCTATTACTGGCAACCATGTCCAGCAAAAATGACACCGTGTTAGTTTTTTAAATTTTTCTAACAAGAAACAAAAATAAAGTAAATAAAACACATAGTTCATAGGCCGAAAGGCATTAATTTTAAGTCAATCATGAATTCCTTAGAGCGCCCGGTTGGGGCCAGTAAGTTAAATATAAGATTTTAGTTCATAAGCTAGTTTTGAATTCATTGTCTAGTATGTAAGTAGATATAAGTGAATGAAATAAAATGAATTTAAAAAAAAAAAAACCATGTCCAGCACTTAGAAAATTTACTTAAAAACCAAACCCTCTATGTTGTTATCCATTTTTAAAATTGTATAATATTATTAATGATTAATGTATCAATAAATAAAACAACTTTGTAATGTGTTATGTAAATTTTTTGCATTCATTTATTTCAACTTCAGATATTCATAAGATTGCAATAATTCTTGGTCGTCGTCGTCTAGTTCACTGATATTGTCAACGGCTGCCCTGAAGAGCGCGAAGATGGAGATGAAGTTGGACCCGGTCCAGATTCCAAGCTTCGACGGGGTACTACACAATTGGCTTGCCTTTAAGGAAGCATTTGAGATTCTGGTCCACCAGAATCCAGACTTGCCGGAACCCTACAAGCTCCAGAAGCTTCGTTCGGCAGTGCTTCCCATCCACGTAGGGATGGTGGGAAATATTTATTCAGTGGCTACAAGGCTCCTAGCCGAGACTCATATGCCTCGGCTTCGCAATCTTAAGACAGTGCAGGATGAGAGCTCTTCGACTATTCTCAGCCTGGTCGATAGCGTGCAGGAGACGATGAGAGCCTTGAAGGCCATGGCTCGCCCTGTACATCAGTGGGATGTCCTGGTGGTGCCACTCATCACTTCCCGGCTCCCGCTCCGGACAAGACAGGCTTGGTGCATGGCATGCAAGCCTAAGGAGATTCCTACACTGACGTCACTGCTCAACTACCTGCAGCAGAGAGCCCACAGCCTGGCTACGGAGGTGGTACTACCCACTGAGATGCTGCCATCGACTTCAGGTGGAGCCAGACATAA
Organism: Sphaerophoria taeniata; assembly: GCA_943590905.1. Lineage (NCBI taxonomy): Eukaryota > Metazoa > Arthropoda > Insecta > Diptera > Syrphidae > Sphaerophoria > Sphaerophoria taeniata. Next base: position 272,806,558 of record OX016540.1, read on the forward strand.
GAAGAGTAGACCCTCGATCACTGCCAGAGCACATCTGGCCACAACTGACGCTGGGACCTGCGTGTTCTGTAGTCAGGCCCATCGATCGACAACCTGTCCGACCTTCACCGAGTTGGAGCTATCGAAGAGACTTAATGCCGCCAGAGATGCAGGTGCTTGCTTCAACTGCCTGAGGAAGGGGCATAGTGCGAATAAATGCCCTTCAAACAGAAACTGCTCTATCTGCCAGAAGAGGCACAACATTCTGTTGTGCTACCAGGGTCAACCCAACTTGGGTGCCAAACCTAAGAATGCGGTGGCCTGGGAGACGAGGAATCACGGTCCCCCAGAGCTTCACGAGGAAGATAATTGACTCGAAACGAGACCAAATGGATCATCCGCCACCGTATTACTCGCTACAGCCTTGACGTATGCGTACGGCGGTGATGGAGAGAAGCACCTGGTGCGAGCACTCTACGATCCTGGATCACAGGTTAGTTTGGTTACTTCTTCTCTTTCCAACAGATTGAAACTGAGACCGAGGACATTGGACGTGGCAGTGCATAGCATTGGAGCCACTCAACAGTACGGTATTTTAAAACCAAATACGATTACTTTATAATGAAAAGGTTGGTGGAAAGATTGCATATGTAAAAAAAAAAAATAATTATAAAAACAGAGTGAAAAAAAAGTGGAAAAACAAACAAAAAACAATGCAATAAACAAAAAAAAAACTGAATAGTAGTTAACACACGCGTTGCCAGGTAAAGTGATGAGCAAGCGTTTCCGGATGCTATGGGAATTAACTGTTTCAACCATTCCCAAGCGATCGAGTTGCAGTCGTCAAAGCTCATCAAATCAAGCGATCAAGTTGCAGTCGTTGAAGTTCATCAAGGTTGACCTTGGAGGCTTCGCGATTGCACGAGCAGTAAAAATACCTTAAGTGAAAATTAGTGTTTAGTCTTTAGGAGGCAATAAAAGCGTGCGGTAGCAAATTGGTTAATTCCGTTTTTTATTTAACAAGTCGAATAGTTGGGACCGCCCCTCATGGGGTGGTCATTCGCATTTTTTTTACAGAACTCCTGAAGGAGTTTCTTAACTGGCGCCCGAGCAGGGACCGGGTGTCCTTCATCCTTATCGCCTTGTGATCGGTGCAAGGATCAATACGCTCCATTCTTGGAGTGAACGCCACTGTTAACATGGGAACACAGTTGGTCACTTTGATTCCTTGCGCCAATGAATCCATATTCACATGGGAACATATGGACATCATAAAGGGCTTAAGGATGAAGAGGTGGTGATGTCCGTGCCAATAGTAGGTCCATACTTCTGGACCAAACGGGACAAACACGGCCTCCCCTTACACACCGGTTCAGCTTTATAACAGCCGCACGCGTTTTCATTTCAGATTTCAAAATACAAAAAAAAAAAAGCAAATTAAAGAAAGAAAAATAAAAAAACAATTAAAACACTGTGACTTCAAGATTCAAGGTTATTAATATGAAATTATTATTGTTGTTTTTCACTGCCGTGCAAGCGTTGACGATCTTTGAGTATAAATCTCCAATAGTTACCATTAAAGAAGGAAGAGGCTTTATCATCGATGGCCATTTCAAACTCGTCCATATGATACGCCTGGATATCTTGAAGAAATCGCTTGCGAGAATTGAGGAATCAGCGGAATCAGAGATCACTTTACCTGACAAAAGATCCTTGGCGAAATACCACCTTGCCCAACTTCGTGATCGAATGCTTTCTCTCAGAGGGAAACATGACAGAAAACAGAGGTCAATTAATTGGATTGGATCTGCCTGGAAGTGGCTGGCAGGTAACCCTGATGCAGCCGACTGTGATAAGGTATTGAAGAACGAGGAAGACATCATCGAGAATAATAACGTCCAATATAAAATCAACGAAAGAGTCTTAGAACTATCAAAGGAAATTACACAGAGAGTGAACGGGCTTATAAACACCACCGCCAATCAAATTTCCACGTATAACAGAGTTGTTCATGAACAGGATATAATCAACAAAATCCTAATAATCAAAGAGGAAATAAATGAAATTGTTCGCGCATGTCAGATGGCTCGAAATGGGATAGTAAACACTAATCTCCTAGATCAAGAGGAGATCAACAGAGTCATTAACGAGGTTGAAACCCTGCCTTATGCTAATGTTATCGAAGCCCTACAGTTTGGGAAACCCTCTGTTTTCACGAATGGTTCTTTGCTCCTGTACGTATTGACTATGCCAAAAATTAGCGGTGTTGAATACAACCTACTGCACGTCAGAGCATCGATAATTGCAGGCAAACAGGTTGATCTAAAATTTCCGAAAATGCTAGTGAACAATATGCAAACATATGGAATCATCTCAAACTGTTTCAGTATGGATAACATGACGGTCTGTGAGGAAAGTATGTTAGAAAGACTGGAAGAAAAAGGCTGTATTGTTCAACTCCTGAAGGGTGGACATGCTGCATGTACCGTAAGGGCTAACACCGCTGAGGTTGTTGAACTAATTAAAGAGGATACGATATATCTGACCAACTATAATGGAAGCATAGTGAGTAAGGACAAATCAAGGACAGTCTCCGGAACTTTTGTAATCCAGCTATATAATGAAACTATAAGCATAGGCAACAGAACGTTCACAAGTTGGACAACGTCCTCACTTCAAGCTTTACCATCTGTTCTGTTCAACACAACGAGAATGGAACAAAAAATTGATCTACAATACCTCCACGATCTGGGAATAAGGGGCCGTCCATAAACTACGTCACGCTGAATTTAGCTGTTTTGACCCCCTCCCTCCCCCGGTGTCACGCTTTGTCACACTTGCTGTAACCCCCCTCAAATATTACGTCACAAAACAAAGACCCCCCCCCCTTAACAAAGAAAAAAAATTTAATTGATAGAACACAAATTTCCAAACATAAAATAGGTGTGTTTTTTATTTTTTGTTTTAATTCCATTTTTTAATAAAAAGATAAAATAAAGTGGCAATAATCTTAGGTTTTTTAGTCTAACTTTTGCGAACGTCACGTTGCTGTAGACCCCCCCCCCCTCCCCCTTGTCACATCTTGTCACGCTCAGCGTGACCCCTCCCTCCCCCCTAAGTGCGAACGTATTTTATGGACGGCCCCTAAGCAACATTAAACACAAACAAGACCTAGCCCAAAGGACGATTTCATCTACCACTGCCGATGGTGTTATCCTGTTTATACTTCTACTTGTCATATTATATGTCTGGTTTAAATTTAACCGGCCAATGAACCTACCTCAGATAAATCCTCTAGGCCCGACTACAGGTTCGTCCTGTTAAGATAAGATCTACGGGACGTAGATTTAAAAGGAGGGGGCAGTTAACACACGCGTTGCCAGGTAAAGTGATGAGCAAGCGTTTCCGGATGCTATGGGAATTAACTGTTTCAACCATTCCCAAGCGATCGAGTTGCAGTCGTCAAAGCTCATCAAATCAAGCGATCAAGTTGAAGTTCATCAAGGTTGACCTTGGAGGTTTCGCGATTACACGAGCAGTAGAAATACCTTAAGTGAAACTTAGTGTTCAGTCTTTAGGAGGCAATAAAAGCGTGCGGTAGCAAATTGGTTAATTCCGTTTTTTATTTAACAAGTCGAATAGTTGGGACCACCCCTCTGGGGGTGGTCATTCGCATTTTTTTTACAGAACTCCCGAAGGAGTTTCTTAACTTCCCATTACAATAGTATTGTCGATATTTTAAACGCATACAAAAATAAATTGACAGATGATCACGAAAAGGATTGTAGGAAGCTTTTAAAATCACTTAACAGTAAGTTAAAAAATATCAGCATTAAACGGGAAATTGAAATACATGTCCCAGATGAATTAGAGCTTCACGCTGAGTTTAATGAAGATCAAATCGAGGGTGTAGAAAAATCAAAGCCAGTATTATACACAGTATCTGACAGTATAATTGAAACACTGCATGAATCCCCAAAACCAACTATAAAAATTGATGAAAACATGGCACAAACTTTATCAGAATTTCTTAAATTGGCCTCATCACTCTTACCTGAGTTCGATGGAAAGGCAGAAAATTTACAAAGCTTCAAAGATGCTCTGCTTCTTATTGATTCATTAAAAGGTGCACATGAAGCATCAGCAGTTAGTCTTATAAAGACCAAACTAAAGGGCCATGCTAGGAACCTAATAAGCAATGAACAAACAATAGTTCAAGTAGTCGAAAAGCTAAATGCAAAAGTAAAAGGAGATTGAGTAGATGTAATTTCTGCGAAATTACTAAATCTACAACAAAAAAATAAGCCAGCAAATCGATATGTCCAAGAAATAGAAAAATTGACGAAATCTTTAGAAGGAGCCTTTAAACGATGGTTTATCTTCTGATCTAGCTGCTAAGTACAGCACAACGCTCGCTGCCAAGGCTATGACACAAAACTGTTCTATCGATAAGGTAAAACTTATCATGCAGGCCTGCACATTCAGCGATATGAATGAGGCCATGTCTAAATTCGTAAACAGTTGTACAGATGCAACCGGACATTCTAATACTGTCTTGTTTTACAGGCAAACCAATAACAGGGGTATGGGTAATCGTGGAAATTACCATGTAGGAGGTAATTATCACAATAGTGGCTACCGCAACAACCAATACAATAAGAGGGGAAATGGCCGATATAGAGGCAACTCTAGTTCGAGTTACTCAAAGTAAAAGAAAAGAAAAAGAAAACTCCCAAGACCCTTTAGGAAACAATACATAAATACAAAGGTTCATGCAATCAATTTTAATCTCAACGTTTTCGTGTCATTTATGAATGTATTTACTAAACAAAAACTTACATTCCTTATAGACACAGGTGCAGATATTTCAATCATAAAAGATGATTCTGATGTTTATCAAGACATCCAAAATGACAAGATTATAAGTATCCAAGAAATAGGCCAGGGAATAATAAAATCCCAAGGTCTGGCCTTGATAGAGCTTCAAATAGATAGTTGATTCAAACTTTGCAATACCATGTGGTGGAATCATAGGTATAGATTTTAAAAACAATTTAACTGCCAATTTGATTTCAAATCATCATCATCATGAGGTCCGGAATCGAACACAGAGACTTTCAAAAACTTTGTTTTGAATATTTTTCAAATTTGAACTGAAATGGCTTTATTTTCTTTTTTCTGCGACTGTTAATCTTAGATGCTTTCAAATTAAGTAAATACTATAAAATATGTTCATTTATCAAAATTATGTATAACTTAATTATAATCAAACTAGTTGTAATTTTTCTTAAACAGTAATTTTATAAATCCTGTACTTCTTATAAGTTAATCTTAATGTACAGTTGTTATTTTTAAATAATAAATATCAAAAAATATCAAAAAAATCAAATGAAGATTGGTTTATAATTAGACCCAAAAATTTAAATTTTCCGATTCATGTCCCAATAACATACAGTTCTGGTAAAAATTCACTCCTTCTACCAGCAAGATCACAAGTAATAAGAAAAATTGAAATAAAAACACAAGAAGACTTCATTTTTATTCCGAACCAAGAAATAAAACATGGCATCTGTTTAAGCGACAAATAATTTTTTCTTTAAATTCTGCGGTTTTAAATTCCAGTACATCCATAAGTATCCATTTATTACTTTGTAGTTCACACGAAAACTGCAATGTCTGCAGTTTATAATGTCTAGATACTTTTCTCACTGTAGATGCACTATTTTCAAGTGCATATCTATGGCTCGTATTTCATTTTCATTCCCACAGAATTCATTAATGGTTGTATTTCATTTTCATTCCCACAGAATTCATTCATGGTCATTTATTAAGAATTATATTTTAAGTATAAATAGGCTTGAAAATTAGTAGGTAATAAAATCACTTATCATTCAGAAGTCAACCGAGTTTCATTTAATGATTGCTTCCCCCCACTCGAGGTAAGGAGCAAGTTAAATTATTAGAAACTCAAAGTCTAAACCAAAATAGGTTGTGACTATAAACATTGGTGACCCTGACGTGATCAAGAGACTTGCTACCAGATATCCAGAGACTTGCTGTGATTATTGCCCTGCTGCTCCACAGACCAGATATCCAGAGACTTGGCGTGACTATTGCCTTTCTGCTCCACAGACCAGGTATCCAGAGACTTGCTGTGACTATTGCCCTGGTGCTCCACAGACCAGATATCCAGAGACTTGCTGAGACTATTGCCTTTCTGCTCCACAGACCAGATATTCAGAAATCATTTACTTCATCTATCATCCATACTTGAGATAGAGTAAATATGGAAGATTACCAAGTCTTCACGATAGTTGCCAGACAAAAGGCCATAACAAATGAACTACTGCAGTTAAAAACCAACATTAGTAAGGACGGTCCCTGTCGAAAGACGGCCGACTACAAAGCCAAGAAGCGCTGTATGATAGACGCCTTATGAACGGAATTTGATCCAAATCATGAGCAAATTAAGGCCTACATAAAACCAGACACGCCATATACGCAAGCCAATACATATGAGAGTGTGAAGAAGGCATGTTTAAAGCTAACGCGAATTATAGACGTCCAAACGCTCCAGGAAAATCAAAACACCCTCTTAAAGGACGGTTTCTTCCAATTCAAAAACGAAGCAACTCTGAGCAATGTCCTGTGCCTACTCAAAAGATGAGGATGAATCCAATCAACACAATGCTGATTCGCTTACTAGTAATAGGTACCTCATTTGCACAATCTCCCCAACCTAGTGCGGTAGACGTGCAACAATTTGAAAATGATCCCGGACTGTATTTTGAAGACGTTGGAGAAGTAAGTAAGACTAATCACGAACGAATGGAATCTTTTTGTATATTTTAACATGACCAGTTATTGGCTTGAGTTTCAAGGAATACAAAAAGGTGTCGTCCAGTTAAATGACAAATGTGAAGAACATACTAATTCTATGAGCTTCTGCAAACCTATTATTAATCACCTACGAATGCGCTTATTGGAATCGGAAAATCTTAACCAAATTTTAAAGTACAGAAATGGAATTGCGATTAGGAAGAAAAGGTCGCCATTCGACTTCGTCGGTACGGTAGCGAATACACTATTCGGAGTTCTCGACCAAAAATATGCCGCATATTTCGAAGATAACATCCAGTTGATTAATAATAACGAAAACCATATCCTCGAACTAAATAAAAATCAAACTTCAATACTGGAATCAACGTCAAACATTAAGTAAATCACTATCTTATATAAAAGTGCAATTCAGTGAAGTGACCATCACTTATGATTCATTAGATCGTCTGGATAAAACTATTCAAGGAACAGAAATTCTCAACTATGTCACAATCTACATAACGCAAATCATGGACAGCTTTCAACGAACACAAATAGCAATTCTGGATGTTATTTCGGATATGGAAGGATAAATGCATTACTTCTTTCGCCCAACAGGTTCTGAGTGAGTTAGAAAAAATTCGAAAGGTATTACCCAGCTCTCTAGCACTACCTGGATATGACGAACACGATCTACCCAAACTATACGAGCTTCTACGAGTTACGGCACGAGTAACATCATCTTCAATTATACTTCTTGTAAAATTGCCACTCATAAGCACTCAAATGTTCTAGTTGTTCAAAATCATACCATTACCAGTTCAACATAACACATCTTTCATCTTCGTACAGCCATCGACTCCATTCTTAGCTATCCCTACATTCCGTGATCAGCATTTAACGGTTTCACATGCTGAAGTGCAGAATTGCATATCCTTTGATGAATACAGATATTTATGTAAGTTATCACGAGAATCTAAATGAGACGACGACGGCGTCGCACAGGCTAAAGTCATTCCAAAATTCATTTTTTTCGTTGTTCCAGAATTCAAAATTTGTTGTTTCGCTGAATTAACAAATATTTGAAGTTCTTGAAACCGAAGTTTTTTTTGAATTTTCCCAACGGTTTGGTTTTGAGAGGGGGTCAAAGTTGAACTTTTTTTTTCAGTTTTAATTACAAACATTTTTTTTTCTTTTCCTTGACTTTGAGAAGCTATATTACGAACGTGGGGAAAGAATTTTTGTTTTTTTCTTTCTGAAATTAACAAATACGGTAAAATATATGTTTGGAAAAAATATTACAAAAAAAAAAAAATGTCTATATATTTTTTTTTTTTTTTTGTTTGGACACCACTTTTTGTACCTTTTTCTGACTTTACATTGCATGGAAAAAAAAGCTTCAAAAAGCATTAAGCAAAACTCAACGCATAATGAAAGCTGAAGTATTTTTTAATATAATCCTGAAGAAATAATTTGCGCCAACTTGCGCCCAACTGAGCTAGAGCGATTTTATTAATCGATGGCAGGCACTTTTTTTCAATTTTCTGGTTTTTCAATGGCAAATTAATAAAATGTTTAATACTGTAACTTTTGAACTGGTTGAGATATCACCACAATTTTTTTTTTATTTCGAAGAAAATGTTCACGGCTAACAATATGATGAGTTTTAAATTTATTACATTTGCAGGGTGTTCCAGAATTTTCGAACAAAAATTTTTTTTTTTCAAATTCAAAAAATTATCTGAAATGGGGAATGAATTCACCAGAATTTTGTTTTTGATGATGGAAATATTTTAAAATACGATATTTCATAAATATTATATAAATCGTAGGCAATAAAAAAATTAAATTGAAGGGTTTATATTATATCCATAATAAAATATTAGCAGTTACTTTTGACTTAAGGAGATTAAATGTTCAGTGATTATATGTAGGTATTAATTTTTAATCGGATTAAATGTTTATTTTTTATTGCTCGATATCATAAAATTTTAGGTAAAAAAGGTTTTTTTCGATTGGGATCAAAGAAGCACAAAAAAGAAGAAAGGAAAGTATACAAACGTGTTTCCGTAATCAGCTTGGACTCGATGTAGACAAACCAAAGCAGGGATTCAGAAATACTAATGATGGGAACACTTCGAGAAGATTTTTCGAGCAATCAGAGATAACAGCTCAAATAACTGGAGTAAACATAGAGGTTATTTCCAGGCTGAAAATAATACTTGATGTTTTGAACTGCAGGGAAGGTGTGAACGCTGTTAAATTTGGGGAGTATACTAAAGCAACAGTAGCTCTGTTGACTCAAAAGTATCCTGAAAAACAACTGACACCTACTCTTCACAAAATTTTGGCTCACAGTCAAGATATTATAGAGTATCAATCACTTCCCCTAGGAGAATTATCTGAAGAAGCCCAGGTGTCCAAAAAAAAGGACTACAAAAGGTATAGATATCAAAATACCTGTAAAGTTTCGAGAATAAGGCAGAATGAAGACTTATACAACATGCTTGCAGCCTCATCTGATCCGCTTATTTTTTCTCTGAGGCACGTAAGGACCCAAAAAGATATGAAAGCACTTTATTCTCCGGAAATGTTGAGTTTATTGAATATCACCACGGACCAAGATGATAGTTTTCAAGAAATCTAATGTTTATACGTACATTTCAACTGTTTTTATTGTTAAATTTGTTATTTATTATTATTCTAATGTCAATTTACAAAAAAAAAAAAAAAAAATTAGAAAAACTATTTTCGCCACTGTTCCTCTAAAATCGGTGTTTTACTTTTTGCGCTACTGTTAAACCTCAATTCCTTTTGTTTTACGCCAGAAAATGAGTTTTCTTGTTTGTTTAATTCACATTTAATCATTTTTATCTCACTTAATATAACTAAGCTTTTTGACAGCTATTTCCGAAACACCCTGTAATGTTTTTATTTTGAAATTCACCAATTTCATAGCGTTGGGTGTAACCTTCAAAATAAAAAAAAAATTGTGGAAATATCTCAACTCGTTTAGGAGTTATGATTTTTGGAACCAAAAAAGCCGAAACGGGCCACTGTGCGACGTCGACAATATGTGTTGACACGGCTACTTCTATCAACTAAGTAGTTCCCACAGGTGTCAGCCATAAACGACAATAATGCAATCCAATGCTATCACGAGCCTCTAGAGTGGCACTATAGACGACGACAACGTCGACACTTTGTGCTTGCACAATTCAATCAAATGCAAAAGAATACGAATTTGATATCTTGCACGAGCGGCAAAATACAACAAATTCGGTTGCTTGCTTGGGGTGGTGATGGTGATGGAATTGTTTTGAAGTTAGTTCTTAAGAAACCTTTACTGAATAAAGATCAATAATAAAATAACAAATTTATAAATATTTGTAACTTGTAAGCAAAAGCATCCGATTTTCAATATGCAGTCAGTCGAAAACCAATGTGAAATACATCTACTAAATCATTATAAGGAACTATCGTCCTATTGCAAACTGAGAACTACAAAGGTCGACCGATTATGGATTCAACTACATAACCCTAATCACTGGATTTCTGCTTTCAACCAGGAAGAAGTACTATCGGTGGTCTGCGGATCCAAAACTCATACTACAAGACTACAAGGAGTTGGACTGATGAAACTAGGAGCGGACTATTCATCTATCTTGCAAATACAATAGCAACACCACAATTTGCATTAGTCCGCCTACTAAATACAACCGATACTGACCAACTGGCCAGCTTAAGTTACTTAAAATATGAACCACTTTCAAACTATGATGTGGTCCACACTAATCAAAATAGTAGAACAGAAGCAGTCCTAGCAGTCCCTACAATTAACAGAAATATGCACCGAATCCAGTGATGTATTCGGATTAGAAACCGAATCAATAACTACAAATAATTTTTATAAGCAAAACTTGAGATTGAAAGATAGCGAACCAGTATTTATTAAGAACTAACAGAGTCCTCACAGTCATGTTGAAGAAACTCAAAAACAAGTTAATAAATTAATAAACGACAAAACAGTCTAACCGTCTGTCTGTATCTGAATATAATAGCCCTCTTTTACTAGTCCCCAAGAAAGCCCTACCGGGTTCCGAATAGAAAAAGTGGCGATTAGTAATCGACTATCATCAATTAAATAAAAAACTTTTATCTGATAAATTTCCACTCCCAAGAATTGATGACATCCTAGACCAATTTGGTCGAGCTAAATACTTTTCATGTCTCGATCTAATGTCAGGTTTTCATCAAATTGAACTAGAAGAAAGTTCCAGAAATTGAACGTCTTTTTCATTGAGCAATGGCTCATATCGTTTTACGCGACTACCTTTTGGTTTAAAAATAGCCCCAAATTCATTCCAGAGAATGATGACCATAGCATTCTCTGGACTTGAACCTTCACAAGCATTTCTCTACATATATATATGCTGTTCAGAAAAACATATGCTTAAAAATCTAACAAATGTTTTTAACACATGTAGAAAATACAATTTAAAATTGCATCCACCAAAATGTTGATTTTTCATGCGTGAAGTGACCTTCCTGGGTCATAAATGCATTGATAAAGGAGTATTGCTAGATGACAAAAATTATCCAGTCCCACACGAGACACGACGCGGATAGCGCTAGACGATTCGTTGCATTCTGCAACTATTACAGACGATTTTTTTAAAATTTCGCCGACTATTCACTGCACATAACGAGATTATGGAAAAAGAATATTCCTTTTGAGTGGACATATGATTGCCAAAAAGCATTTCAATATTTGAAAAATAAATTAGTTGAACCAACCCTATTACAATACCCATATTTAAAAAAACAATTTATAACTGATGCAAGTAAACAAGCATGTGGAGCGGTTCTAACCCAAAACCATAACGGAATTCAACTCCCAATAGCTTTTGCATCACGTTCATTCACAAAAGGTAAAAGCAATAAAAGCACAACAGCAAGAGCTCACGGCCATTCACTGGGCAATAACACATTTTCGACCATTTATATATATGGCAAACACTTCATAGTGAAAACAGATGAGAGACCACTCACGTATTTATTCTCCATGACAAGCCCAAGCTCAAAATGAACACGCATGAGGCTAGAATTAGACGAGTTCACGGTTGAATACCTAAAGAGAAAAGACAATTTCGTGGCAGATGCCCTGTCTAGGATAACAATATCCGAGCTCAAAGACTTGTAAGCTGAAGTCCTGAAAGCCACTACCAGGCACCAAAGTAAACAAAAAAAATTCTGCGCAGGAGAAAAACAAGTAGATCTGCATAAGCAATCTCTTGACATTGCTTCTAAGCCCAAAGTATTTGAAGTCATTTTTAATGACGAAGTACGAAAAGTAGCGACCTTGCGAATAACGGATTCCTTATGTTTATTTAAACGTGGGAACAAAATGATAACAAGAATTGTAGTTAAAGATTTATATACCAATGGAACTCTGGATTTAGGTCAGTTCTTCCAAAGGCTCGAAACAGAAGCCGGTATATTAAAAATCAAAAAACTCAAAGTGGCACCGTGCGAAAAGATATTTGAATTCATTTCAATTGAATCTTTAAAAAAAGGGCAACAATATAATTTAAATCATCACGAATAGCGCTACTCAAGCCGGTGACCCATATAAAAATTGAAAAAGATCAAGAAGCAATACTGGTTACGTACCACGACGATCCAATTACAGGAGGTCATACATGACTAAAACGCTAGCAAAAATAAAAAGACATTTTTATTGGAAAATATGACACGTCATATTAAAGAACTCATAAAAAGATGCCACAAATGCCTTACGTCGAAAACAACGAAACATACAAAAACCCCCCTGATAACAACATGCATATGCTTTTGCCAAGGTAATAGTTGATACAATTGGTCCTTTATCCCGACCAGAGAATGGCAACGAATATGCAGTCACTTTAATTTGTGACCTTACAAAATATTTAGTAGCCATCCAAGTTGCGAATAAAAACGCAAAAACAATTGCAATAGCAATATTCGAATCTTTTATTCTGAAGTACGGTCCAATGAAGACGTTCATTACGGACATGGGAACAGAATATAAAAATTCTATTATTAATGACTTGTGCAAATATTTAAAAGTAGACAATATAACGTCCACAGCACATCACCACCAAACAGTTGGAACAGTAGAAAGGAGCCATCGAACTTTTAACGAATATATCCGTTCCTATTTATTCGTTGGAAAACAGATTGGGTTGTTTGGCTTCCATTCTTCGTTTACCTACTGTTTCAACACGACACCCTCTATGGCACATAATTCTTGTCCATACGAACTAGTTTATGGTGAGCAAAGTAACTTACCAACAAAGTTTTATTCAATAGATAGGATAGATCCTATACATAAAATTCAAAGACAGCAAAACAAAATTTGTGGAAAGCTGTCAAACCAATAGTTCCAAAGCACTTGAATATTGGAAGAAATATTTCCGCGCAAATTCAATAAAAACTAAATACGACGCGAGTCGATTGAATCTGCGAATCCCATATTAAGGCCCCAGATGTGCACTAACTAGCGAAGATAATATTTGCACAAGCGACAAATTTCTTTTTATGAAAATGCAAGACCTCGAATCAGCATTCAGCACCAATACATCTCAATTCTGTGAAAGTGACAAACTATCAATTGAACACGACCATAACCATTACGACTCCATTTTTATGTTCTTGTTGTGCGTAGTGTTACGACATTGACATTCCGCAGGTATCATATCAAGTAACGAGTATTTGCTCGCTTTTCGATACGACGCTGAGGCAGCGTGTGATATTCACCATACCACTCTTTTCACGATCTTGATGACTCCACAAGAATTGTGTTAAGCTGGAGCCATACAATTTTTGTCACACAATTTGGGCCATTCAATAAACGGCAGTAAAAACTACATGGCGTCCGTGACACTCGCAACTTAACTTAAAAAATTGAAAATGGGAAAACCCAGTCGAAACAAAATATGTACTAATGACAATTCCGGCGGAAAAATTGCTGACAATGTTTTTATACCGCCGGCAACGTTTGAAAATTTTGATTTAATAGTGATCATGATCATCATAGCCAAACCAATCATAAGTCTACATATAAGTTAATACAACGAAAACTGAATCACGATCCACCTCAGTGATTCAGTTTAGGAAAGTCAGCAAAATACATCAACCTTCGGGACATTAACCTATGGACTTCAAATAACACCAATTCAAGGGAAATGCAACGCCAACAACATCGACGACAACTGCAACTCTAACTCAGAATTCCAGGGAAATGCTACGCCAACAATATCGACGACCGACCGACGGACGTGGGAACTACATTAATAATTTGTATTTAAGTATTTAAGACTAGGTTTAAGACAGAATGTTTGTTAATTTTTTGTAAAGGCGGAATCGCTGCCAGTCGTTAATAAAATAAAGTAAAGTATTAACTGGCGCCCAACAAGTGTGGCAACTATTTAATTAAACATCCATATTAAATTAAACGATCATATTTGATTAAACGATCAAACGACATAACTAGTTTGGTTAAACGACAAAACGCATAAGTGTAACGCAAGATCATCGAAGTAGTTTCTTGCGTGTGTTACAACAAGGAAGAATGATCCAACAACCAGCGTGGGACGTTTCTATACTTTTATTATTGTAAGATTTAGTTTTTAAGAAAATACTCCCAATAATTTAAAACCAAGTCAAATTAAGAATTAAGAAAATACCATTAATCGAGAAAACAATTAGAATTATAAGTGACAGATAAATTCGGCAAATATGCTTTCATAAAATCTTTAATATAATTTTGAGATTATAACCATCCTTTCATCAAATTTTCATTATTTCTTAACTTTTATGGCTTTTATTATTCACTCAAATTTATTAATTCATAAAATATCCATCATGGCTCCTCCCAATGAATCACTTCAACCACCTCCTTTAACCCCAGCCGCTCTTCAAACCATAATTTCAAATATGATTAATCAAACCCTTCGAACAGAAGAACTAGTTTACTCAATCCTATACCCTAACACAGATCAATTTGCTGGTATAGACCATGGTATCAGTCCAGACCAATTAGCCAATTTAGGCGAAATGGACAAAATACCAGACGCAGTAAAGAGCTAAAGAAAATTCTCGGGACAACCCGGAGAATTCAGCTCTTGGCGTAAAAGCGTCGATAGGGTTCTCAAGATTAACGAATCCATTAGAAAATCCCCTAAGTATTTTTACATCATAAATGTCGTAAGGAATAAAATCGTCGGTCAGGCTGACCACTTACTTGAGTCGTACAACATCCTAATAAATTGGGATAACATTTCGCGATGTTTAACTCTCCATTACGCTGACAAAAGAGACCTCGGTACTTTGGAATATCAACTCACTTCTCTAGTTCAAGGAAACCATTCAATACAAGATTTTTACCATTCTATTTACGAACACTTTTTGCTTATCCTTAAAAAAAATATCTGCTATGGACGTTTCAGGAGAAGCTCTTAACCTACTTATGCACTCGTACAGAGAAAAGGCTTTGGACACGTTCATACGACAAGCAGACATCAAAGTTAACACGACACCTTCCAATGCCAACGTTAGGCAGTAACCTTTCCTTTACCCACTTGCTTACCTAAACATTTTCTCCTTCTCCCACTATACTTTCCCATTAACATACTTAAAAATGCAAGCTTTGTAAAATGAATAAAAAAGAATTCCCCTTCTGGGAATTCTGTAAATCAAAGGTGAACAATCTGTATTCCGGTAATAATAATTAACAATTGCAAAGTAATCAATATAACAAATTTAAAAATGCAAACCTTGTAAAACAAATAAAAAAGAATTCGACTTCTGGGAATTCTGTAAATCAAAGGTGAACAATCTTAGTAAGTAAGAAAAATGTATTTAGCAAGTAAGCAAAATGTTCTTATAAATATAACTACAAAAAATAAAATATTCAGTCTTCTTCCAACAACCAAATCAATTTTTTTTTACCTAAGCGCAGAACGCTTAGATAACTGGCGCCCGAGCAACCGGTAACCTCAAAGGTGTCAACGTAAGAACCACCAAAGTGCGTTATAAACCCGAGCAACTTAAAACCGTATTTTTTTTTCTGAAAAAATAAGAAAGGTGTCAACGTAAGAACCACCTTAGTGCGGTATTGAAATCCGAAAATAGAAAGTGTAAAACATAAGAACCACTTCTTGTGCGGTATTGAAAAAACCCGAAAATAGCGAGTGTAAACCATAGGAATAACTTCTTGTGCGTGTTGGAACATAAACCCGAAAAGAAGGTGTTAAAACTTAAGAACCACCCCTGACGTGGTGTTAAACCAAGACTCTCAAGTGCGGTTAATTGGACAGAAAGTGCATCAAACAGTGGACCCATCCGTCCTCTAGTAGCTGCTACAGTAAACGAGATTTACACGGACCCCCAGCGATGCAGGCTATCTTTCTGTAAGACCAGAAAAATAAATCTTATTCTATTTTTTCAATATTATATTTATTTATTTTTTTTATTCAAACAAACATATAAACAAAATTATTATTAAGATATACACAGTTAACACACGCGTTGCCAGGTAAAGTGATGAGCAAGCGTTTCGGAAGCTATGGGAATTAACTGTTTCAACCATTCCCAAGCGATCGAGTTGCAGTCGTCAAAGCTCATCACTTTAAGCGATCGAGTTGCAGTCGTGGAAGTTCATCAAGGTTGACCTTGGAGGTTTCGCGATTGCACGAGCAGTGGAAGTGTTTTAGGTGGAAATTAGTTTTTAGTCTTTTGGAGGCCAATAAAGCGTGCGGTTGAAAATTACTCTCGTGTTTTACTTGTAAGTCGAATAGTTGGGACCACCCCTTTGGGGGGTGGTCATTCGCATTTTTTTTACAGAACTCCTGAAGGAGTTTCTTAACTGGCGCCCGAGCAGGGACCGGGTGTCCTTCATCCTTATCGCCTTGTGATCGGTGCAAGGATCAATACGCTCCATTCTTGGAGTGAACGCCACTGTTAACATGGGAACACAGTTGGTCACTTTTATTCCTTGCGCCAATGAATCCATATTCACATGGGAACATATGGACATCATAAAGGGCTTAAGGATGAAGAGGTGGTGATGTCCGTGCCAATAGTAGGTCCATACTTCTGGACCAAACGGGACAAACACGGCCTCCCCTTACACACCGGTTCAGCATTATAACAGCCACACGCGTTTTCATTTCAGATTTCAAAATACAAACAAAAACAAGCAAATTAAAGAAAGAAAAAATAAAAAAAAAATTAAACCACTGTGACTTCAAGCTTCAAGGTTATTAATATGAAACTATTGTAAGTGTTCATTGCAACAGGAAATTGTGTTTTAATAAGATTCAAAGTTATTAATAAGAATTATGAGATAAATTAAATCGAATGATTATATGAAAAAAAGAGGTTATTGTGAATAAGAAATAAAATTATTGTGAAATTAATAAAATCGAATAAGTATATGAAAAAAAGTGTGAAATCGAGTAATTAGAAATAAAATTATTGTGAAATAAATAATTGTATGAAAAAAGTATAAAATCAAGTAATTACATGAAAGAAAGAAGTAATTGTGAATAAGAAATAAAACATGTTATTGTGAAAATCAAGATTTTGGTGGTTGAATACGGTCAGGATTTTGGTGGTTATACAAAAGGAAATTCTTTAAAAATTTAAAAAAAAATCCAAAAATTTAAAATCACAAGGTAAGATTTTTATTATTATTAATCTTTGCAAGTGTTACATTACAAAATGGAAGATTTGAAAAAGTCTGCCTTTGAGATGACCGGGGCGGTCAACCAAATTTTAGAGCAACTATTTAATATAGAAGGTAGAGTGAAATCCCTAGAGTCGGGTAATCAGGTGGAAACTGGTGCTTGCATTGGCGAACAACCCTTGGTCGGCCCAAAGATGGAGGCTGACTTGAGGGACATAAGCAAGCTGCCGGATAACGTAAAGGAACTCCAGGTGTTCGATGGGAACCCGACACAATATGTGTCATGGATCCACAACGTCGAAGCTATCTTGAGTGATTTCAAAATAGTAAGGGGTAAGCCCATTTACAGGGCTATTATGCAACATATTAGGCAGAAAGTCCGTGGGAATTCGGACACTGCCCTCATTTCCTATAACATTTTTGAAGATGACTGGAACGCTATAAGGAAATGCCTCTCTCTGCATTATGCAGACAAGAGAGATATTCGAACTTTAGAGCACCAGCTCGGCCAACTAACACAACGTGGCATACCACGGTTAACCACCAGTTTTCCCTTATAATAAACAAGCTCAAGACGGAGACCTACTCTCCAGAGACAGTGAATGCACTCATAGAAACCTATAGGAATCGTGCCTTAGACGTTTTCGTGCGTGGGTTGTCTGGCGACCTCTCACGTATGCTCATCATCCAAAAGCCTAGGACCTTACCAGAGGCCTACGCTGCGTGTTTAGAAGTTCAGAATCTGAATTTCAGATCCAATGTCATTCATAAGGGGCAGTTAACACACGCGTTGCCAGGTAAAGTGATGAGCAAGCGTTTCGGAAGCTATGGGAAATAACTGTTTCAACCATTCCCAAGCGATCGAGTTGCAGTCGTCAAAGCTCATCACTTTAAGCGATCGAGTTGCAGTCGTGGAAGTTCATCAAGGTTGACCTTGGAGGTTTCGCGATTGCACGAGCAGTGGAAGTGTTTTAGGTGGAAATTAGTTTTTAGTCTTTTGGAGGCCAATAAAGCGTGCGGTTGAAAATTACTCTCGTGTTTTACTTGTAAGTCGAATAGTTGGGACCAAACCTTTGGGGGGTGGTCATTCGCATTTTTTTACAGAACTCCTGAAGGAGTTTCTTAACTACACATCTTTTTTGATTAAAACAAACATATTGTAAGGAAAAATAGTGACAAAAACAAAAATTGATTGATAATAGCTCATTCTGATTTCAAAAAAAAAAAACAAATTAATTATTAAAAGAGATTATTAACAAAAGGAAAAAACAAAAATTATTCCTTTTTACAAGAGATAAAAACAAACCCAAAATACCTTTTATTTTTTTGTTCTTCTTCTCCCTCTCCTATTACCAAATTCCTATCCCAAATAAATATGATCGACACCCTCATAAACCAAATCTACAACCTACCCCTATTCCGACGTACCCAACTGAGATAATGCATATGGACATAAAAGAAGTAAAAAAAAAGAAAAGTTCATAACATGTGTTGACAAATTCTCTAAATTTACGAAATTCTTTCACATAAAAAATAAATCCGCCATTTCTCCATTTCTTCACTGTTCCTAAGATATTGGTAACAGACAATGAAAGTAGTTTTATGAGCCCTATAGTCCTTAACTATATCGAAGGACTAGGGATTAATGTATATCTCGCTCCACCACAAAAAAAGCGAGGTTAATGGCACAATTGAAAGAGTCCATTCAACCATTATCGAAATATAAAGATGCCTTCAACAAGAGCATCCAGACCAAACAATAAAAGAAATTATTAACATTGCAACTGATAGGTATAACAACACAATTCATTCAGTAACCAAGAAAAAACCTGCGGACATCTTCTTTGGGAGAACGCAAAGAATTAACTATCAAAACTTAACAAACTTCAGGGATATTGTCAATACAAACTTAAAAAACGAAATAATACGTAACCAAAAGAAACGATTGAGCAATCATAACAAAAAAGAACATTGCCCAAAAATTACAATCCGGGTGATATTGTATTCAAGAAAGACAAACAGATTAAAGGAAAAGACAAACCTATTTTTCAAAAAAAAAACTGTAGGATTAGACAACAAAGTTACCATAACAACCACAAATGGTAAAAGAATCCACAAATCACACCTTAAAAACATATCCTTTATTACAGATTAAACGCCTTCTTTTGCGCCTACGCAACTATCAACATTTACGAGTATCAGAGTCCCCTCATTACAATCAAACAAGGCAATGGAAGGATTATTAACGGAAGTTATAAAATCATCCATTCTATAAATCTAACGGAATACGAAACTGCACTAGAAAAAATCGAAGCAGACATTAAACGTAACATACCAAAAACAAGCGCTTATCTACCACAGATAGACCTCCAAATATCGAAAATTAAAAACCTCTTAGAACAACTCGAAGATAGTAAACCAAAAAAGGAAAAACTGTCAGTCAACTGGATTGGATCCGACTGGAAGTGGATAGCAGGTAATTCGGATGCAACGGACTGGGACAACATTTTAAGCCGAAACGACAAACTGGCAAAAAATAATAACAAACAGTACCATATAAACCAATATTTCAATAAAATAACTGATTCTCTCATCAATAAGTATAACACAATAATAGAAGAAATTAACGTTAAAGGGACATATGAACAAATCATATTTAACAAACTCAGTATGTTGAAAGAAGAATTAGGAGGAATAGTTCTTGCAGGTCAACTTGCAAAAAAAGGAATTGTGAATTCTAATTTGTTAGACAAAATAGAAATCGCAGATATCCTCTCAAAGGTAGAAACACTTCCGTTTAGAAACGAAATTCAAGCTATTGAATACGCTGAGCCAATGATGCTCGTAAAAATTCAATCCTTCTTTATGTTATTTGTTTACCTCAAACCGAAGACACAGCGTTCAATAACATCATTGTTAGATCTACAGTTAAGAACAATAAAAGAGTGCACTTAAACTTTTCAAACTTATTCATTTCTCAGTACTCAAAATATGGAATTATAGGCAAATGCATAGAAATCGAAGAGACTCTGTTATGCAAAAGATCACAACTTCAAAGGCTTAGCCCAACGGACTGTGTTCCCAAACTCTTAAACGGAGAACAGGTTCAATGTGACTTCAATTTTGAAAGTAGGCCGGTAATAGAATTAATCAACCAGGGAACACTGTTTCTTACCAATTATGTTGGTAATATTACTTACGGAAGTCAATTCCAATTCCTTAACGGAACATTCTTGATTAATTTCTCCAACGAATCCATAGAAGTAGGAAACACCAAGTATACAAATTGGGAAAGTAGAACCTATTACATATTGCCTCCAATACTCCAAAATAACCTCACTGAAGGTGAAATAAAACTTGATCTTCAATATCTACATAAGCTGCATCTAGAAAATGTGGAAAAACTTTCGAATATGTCCTTAAATACTGAGTTACTTTAGGATCAGACTTCACCATTCTGTTCATAGGCTTAGGAATCAATTTAATCCTGTTCTTTTTTATAAAACAACAATCAAAAAATAAAAAACATTTTGTTCCGTCTTTAGAATCTATAAAACTCAACATTGCTTCATTTGAACCTAGCACTATCCAGATTCCCAAAATTGAACCTATAGCATCTAAAACATAATCTGCGAGACGCAGATACTTAAGAAGGGGGGAGTTAACACGACACCTTCCAATGCCAACGTTAGGCAGTAACCTTTCCTTTACCCACTTGCTTACCTAAACATTTTCTCCTTCTCCCACTATACTTTCCCATTAACATACTTAAAAATGCAAGCTTTGTAAAACAAATAAAAAAGAATTCCATTTCTGGGAACAATCTGTATTCCGGTAATAATAATTAATAATTGCGAAGTAATCAATATAACAAATTTAAAAATGCAAACCTTGTAAAACAAATAAAAAAGAATTCCCCTTCTGGGAATTCTGTAAATGAAAGGTGAACAATCTTAGTAAGTAAGAAAAATGTATTTAGCAAGTAAGCAAAATGTTCTTATAAATATAACTACAAAAAATAAAATATTCAGTCTTCTTCCAACAACCAAATCGAGTTTTTTTTTACCTAAGCGCAGAACGCTTAGATATCTTCAATATCACCAACAACAAAAGTAAACAAGAAACATGCCGAGGAAATATTAAGAAAGATATAAAAAAAAATATAAAATCGACTCAGATAGCAGTACTCTCATAAGTGACGCTGAAGAAGAAGGAAAAATGTCGCAGACAGAGATTGAATTTCTTAATACAGCTTCAAAACTAATACCTTGTTTTGATGGCAGTATTGAAAACTTGCAAAGCTTTGTAGATTCCTTAAACAAGAGAAGATAAGATATCACTACATGTGGGCCTGCCGCCGATCATTTTATTCACTTAACTCAAATAAAACTTTCGTTTATTCAGTATTGAATAAAACATATACATTTACACATTGCCAGTTGAGGCAGCACCAACCTAAGGTCATCGGACATTGAACCGATGCACAAATTTGTATTATAACTTGTTTGTCTTGAATTAAATTTGAGCCGCCAAGCTGATCTACTGAACTTAACTGATTACACCGAAACACTTTTAAAATGAAAAATAATAATCGACATCCACATCCACACTCGCCATCATGAGCACAATCAATTCTGTCCTAATTTAAATACACATTTTTGGTTGTGGTTGAAGTACACAAAAAGTGCATTATGTCACATTACATCTTCCAATTGCAGACTGCGATGGATTATACTTGACTTAACTCTCCGTCATTTGTTTTCTCCTTTGTTTCGATAAGGAAGCACGACAAGAGCGTTAAATCTCTTAACACTTCAGTTTTGTTTCTATTGAGTTCAAGAATTTCTTCACGTACATACATCTAATTCGTTCATATTGGCGTTTTTTTTTCTTGGAATCGTTCACATGATAAATCATAAAATACGAAGGTGCACTTACAAATTTAAAAAGTGTTTGTTCCTTCATTTGAAAAGCTTTTAGCTTTTTGATGTACTGATTTATCTAAGGTCTAAGGACTAAGCACTAAACTTACTCTACAAGTATTTACCGCAAGTAGGCTATTGATGTTTTCGATAATTTCTTTTGTTTTGAGGACAGCTTTAAAAGCCATTCATTTCTCTTTAAACTTCAAACTTACATGCAATTAAACTTTTTTCTTGTCTATCTTGCAGCCTGAATTTGTTCCAGAATTTCAAAAGCCATGGCGACTTACCAATTTATGCATTTAACATCGGCTATCGGCCTACGCAGATATTCAAGGAGTGTCACTAACCAAACTGGTTTGGGTAGATTACACTCAGCAATCAGCTTTTGCATTCAAGTATTTTAACTTCCAAGTTTCTACTTTCGCAAATTAGATAAACTGGAATTCTTCTCTCCATTTCACCTCGTAATATATATCCTCTATAGTGTTGGGCCGAATAAATTCAGGCACTTTAGAATTTATTCATTTTACATTCTGATTCTAGAAAAATGCAAATAAATACAAAGTGTTCAAAAAATTATTATGGAAAACAACCAATGCCTACCATCTATTTTGAGTTCCATCAGATACACTTATTGCAGTGTCAGCAAATTAATTTGGCGAATGCATTCACGATCTGTATCTATTAAGTTGGATGTAGCTTTTTTTCACTCCTAGGTTTTTTACGTTTGCAGTCATGTGACTGTATTTCCATATTCAAATGTTTGTATTTCTTCATTATTTTGGATAAGATATGTTATGCACAGTTTAAAATTAACGATGAACAAGTATTTAGATTAATATTCTACAGATGTAAGCCAACGTTGCAATTTGCAACGCAAGGTGCAAGTGAAATCAACTGAGCAACAGCACAACAACTGAACTACTGCAGGCTGCAGGCAGAAATGCAAGTGCACTGTCAAGTGGAGTGTGCAGACTACACAGTTGCAGTTGAAGCTTCACACTATCAGAGCACCGCTTCACCCTTCACTCTTCAGTTCATATTCGCCAATGCCAATCACCACTTCACCTCACCTACACAGATTGGGGTTGGGGCTTTGTATCTTTATTTGACGAATAAATGTATAAACGATCGGCGAACCAAAAATCAGAAAGAAGAAGATAGGAAAGGAAGCTCACAGATCAGAGAAATGGAGATCGTTAACTAAAACCATGTTTGAATTGCTACTTAGGCTGTGTGCGAATTGTGTTAAAAATACTGGGGCCTGAATATGGGATTCGCGGCGGATCGTTTTTACCTTTCGAATTCGACTCGCGTCGTATTTCCTTACTAATGAATTCGCGGCGGAGCGAAAATATTTCTTCCAATATTCCAGTGATTTGCCACTTTTGGTTTGACAGATTTCCACAAATTTTGTTTTGTTGTCATTAAATTTGTGAAATTTGCCATGTGCTATGTTTATTCTGAAAAGGAGGAATAGGAGGAATCCCAGGCATCCTCAAGCTTACGGGTGTCCAGGACTATGCACAGGGAGTGCATTAGGAAGAAAAGAAGGGGTTAGAAAGGACGAGGCGATGTATAATGAATTGTCTTGAATTCTTGAATATTGTAATTGTTGGGAAAGACAGAGCGTGTGTTCAAGAAAGAATCCACGAAATCGAATAGTTAATAAAAAACATTCTTTCGCCTGTGAATCCGCCAAAAAAAAGCTGTCAGATTACAACTAGCCATTTCAAATTCGTAACCACAAGTGCAGTTTTAACACACTTTTTAACGCATATAAAAGCATTTCAATTGCATTGGAAAATATACAAAAACACATACTACATCCCAAAAAACAGGGTAACAAATGTTGGTGCACGGAATAATTGGTTTTTACGGATGCCAAGTAAATAAAAACGAGATTCATGCTGCCGTAAGCCTTCCCCCTTTACTAATCAGTTTCTCTTGCGACCCTAAATTCTTGAAGAGTTCAGTTTAAACCTGGGCCATCAGCCAGTTATCTGCTCTTCTAGAATTTTGGGAACGTAATCCCAACAGGTTTCTCAATAAAGTGTGCGACAGGTGGTCCACACCAACGAGTTGTGCGACGGGCGGTCCACCTCCACAGTTATGATATACTTATCCTTGGGTTGAGTGGAAAAGGCATGAAGAATTTACCCATGCCCAACGATCTGTGAATTGTTAAGTATGGACTTGTGTTCAACCTAAACAGCTTTAAACATAACATTTTCGCGATGTTTGTGTGAGTGGTGAATTTAACACAACCGAATCGATTTCTTAACTTTTCCAATTCGGTTAAAAATATGTCCTCATAAAATTGTCAAATCTAGTGGCTCGGTAAAGCGCGTGCGATGAATGCTTCATGGTTTCTCTGTCGCGCACCCCAGTCTTATGGACGGAGGAAAGTGCAGGACCGAGACAGAACTTCACCACGCTAAAGGTCAGAGTGAGTAGGCCTTAGGGCCAAGTGACCGGAAAAACTTCAGCCACCATGTTTTTGCAAATTTTGTCGGTCTCTTTTAGAAAGGATAAGAAAACGTGCAGACATGAGCTGGAGGACTTGAGAAGCCAATTTGAAAACATTTGGAGATTCTATTTGGGAAAAAAATAAAGTATTTTGGGAAGAGGAAGAGACATTTTGTTGTTTTTGGATTGGAAAATTAAGGAAAAAAGCTAAGTATTTTGTTAGATTGGTTATATTGGTTTTTGTCTTTTACTTTCTGCCTTGTACGTCAGTCTCAGAAAGTTCTATTGTAACCTTCTTTCTTTTTCTGCAAAAAGAACTTGATTTTTAATCCAGTCGGCAGCCAAGGTTTTCCAGGCAAAATAAATTCACTTAACTTCTTTAAATTGAGTTCTATTATTAATAATTTTGAAGATATTTTCAGGTTTCCCATCGTCTTTGGTTTTGGCAAACATACATTAAAAAAGTTTCCTTGCTCCCACTTCACGAAATAAGTACGCTCCTGTACTTTATTTCCAATTTATTACGCTGATATCTATTGATAGCATTTTATTCGATCACCTCGGTGTGGCAGCACTTATTGCTGCCTTGTCTGATTCTTCCATCGACAACGTCATACTAGTACTCGCGACCTGGCAATAGATTGTAGTGCCATCTTGAGTTCTAGCACAGTGCTATTTTTTCCCAATACCAAACTTATGTAAAAAAAATAGCACTGTGCTATAACTCAAGATGGCACTACAATCGATTGCCAGGTCGCGAGTACTAGCTAAATAGAAATAAATACAATGCCTGACACTTCTCATTTGTCATTGTCAATTAAATTTCCATAAGAAAAAAACAACTGTTTATGTGATGCTTTGTTATTCTACTAGCTGACCCGGTAAATGTTTTCTCTTTGAAAATACCTTTCAGGATATTGAAATTAACGTTTTATGGCAAAGTTCACTCAGGCGTATACTTAATATTTTTCAGAAGAGAGAAGAAGAAACGTAAGCGAGCTTTTTTTCGAAAACTATTTGAGCAACATAATTAATTCTTGCTGCACAAATTAGCAACAAAATACTGAATATTTTTCGGTGCCGGCTTATGAAATGGTTCTGCTAGCGTAGTTGTAGCGTAGCTGTTTCTTTTTTTTTGCTGTTTCGTTCTGTTCTGTTTTATTTAGTTCCCTGTTATAATGCGTTGATTTTTTGAAAGATTAAAATAAAATAGTTTAAATTGATCATCTTCTAGATATCAGCTGTTTTATTATTTACTAGCAGTTGCCCGCGACTTCCTACGCCTCACAGTGGTTTCAAAGTGGAAAAAACCCCCAAAAGTGAAATATTTCTTTCAGCAATTTTGATCCTATATTTCGATTGTATAAATATACAAATGCGAAATAAAAAGAAAATTATGTTCTTTTCTCACTCTGGTTCTCCATACCATCAGTTCAATGTTGAGTCTATTATAATTTTCAGAATTCGGAAAAAAATGGAAGCGGTTTTTATGTGTAATTTTTTTTGAATGAGAATCAATTTTAGGCAAACAAAAAGTAATTTTTATGTTGAATTTAACATTTTGCAGTCATAATCCGTTCAATATTTCTTAATTTGATTTTCAATAAAAAAAATTAATAGCTTCTAATCAAGGTACTTCGAGGATTAGGCTTAAAAGTTGTTTATTGGACATATTTTTATAGAGCTAAGCGTTTCTAACTTTTGGCACTTACATTTTTTGTTTCCTTGTTTAATAACGTAACAACCCTGTTAAAACTAACGGTCACTTTTAGTCACTTTGATCGTGAGAACGTTTTGAGTGCAAAATCACGGGGTCTAATTTCCTTGTGAAAAAATCAGGGAAATTAAAACATTTATGAAATTTTTTGGTATGCAACATTATTAAGACTTTGCATATAAACGTGTTGAAGAAATTTCCAAAAAATTGGTTCAGCCGTTTTCGAGAAATCTAGAGAAGAGTGTTATAAACCCAAAAGGTACTACAAAAATGGATCTCTTTTCCGATTTTTTTGTTATTGAAGAATATATTTTAAATAATATCTTGGAATGCAATATCACTAAGGATAATGTTAAGTATGATTGTGCGAAATTTGAACAAAATCGGTAAAGCTGAAATGGAGATATACGGGAATAATCCAAAAAACAGCCTCAAAGTCCCTGGTTTTAGAATTTCACTTCGATACAGGGCCAGTAAGGGCTATAGATAAGAATCTGAAAAAATTAGAGGATTTTTTCTTATGTATTTGGAGACGATTGAGCGGATGTCTTCATTAATTTTATCTTAAGGACCATCCTAATGTATATATATATATAAATACAACGTTCGTTTTTATTAGCTTTTTTTGAATTAAAATTACAAAAAAAAAAAAAAATTAAGTTCAATAATTAAAATTCACAATATTTATTGAACATTTAAAATTTCAACAAAATCGGTCCATCCATTAAGTTTTTATAGGTTTTTTCCATAATGTCCATAGAATGGAACCACTGTGCGCCTGTCCCTCGTCCACCGGCCACAAGTGCGTCCCAGTTGTGCATCATGCGCCCGTCGGAATTTTGTTTTGAGGTTATTTTTAAATTGTATTGCAGTCGACTTTTCCTAAGTCGAAATTTTCTTTAACTCGAAGCCTACAAATGTATAGTTTTCCACGTTTTAGCAACGCTTTTCACTCATCCTTTGCTCTTATTATTTGCCCCGTAACGATGTATACAAGTATACCTTAAAAATTGATATATTCCAGTGCGTTCAAGCAAACAATAGAAGCCTTCAAAAATGGACATTTTTTGCCGTTTTTCCAACTCCTATTGGTCGCAGCGTAACATTATAGCCTTCCTCGATAAATGGACAATTCAACACAAAAAGGATTGTTCGATTTGACTTAGCACTTCCTGAGAAGAGCGTTAAAAACGCAGAAAAATTAATATTTTTTGCCGTTTTTTCAACATTTTTCACAGATTCTTCGCTCCTATTGGTCACAGCCTATTGCAAAGTAGCCTAAAGCCTTCCTCGATTAATGGACTATCCAACACAAAAAGAATTTTGCAATTCGAACCAGTAGTGATTACCGCGTTCAAACGAACAAACTCTTCAGCTTCATATATTAGTATAGATTCTATTGGTTAAGGATTGGATGGGTATCTTCGGAGTGATAAGCAATTTAGTGAGAATGTCTTCGGAGTGGAGAAATTATACTGAAAAGAAAGAAATAAAAGTAAACATAACAAAAAGATACATTTACCACCCTAGCAGAACCATCATTACATAAGACAGCACATAAAAGTAAGAAATTAGTATTTTGTTGCTAAATTGTTACTAGTTTTGACTCTTGTTGCTCAACAAGTTCTTGGAAAAATGCGGGTATTATTAACGCAGCAGAACCATAGCGATATCTAAAGACCCAATTAATCGAATTATACGAAACCAACAGCATTTTTATTGCTAATTTGTACCGCAATTGCTCAACTAGTTCTTGGAAAATCCGCGGTTTCTCTGAAAAATAACCAGCATACGACCGAGTGAACGTTAATTTTAATATCTGAATAAATTCTCTTAAAAGAGAAAACATGAACAAGAAGGAAGCATATTATTTTTTTTTTCAACTTTAACAGTGAAACAATTGAATTTTGTTGAATTATTATATGCCTGCTTTCCTATGTGCTCTCTATCTTACATTTTTCTTCCAAGTTTTTTCGTTGATTTTTTTTTTTGACAAAATGTCTTTTAGACCCTTGTTGGTGGCGAACAATGCTATGAATCGGCTAGCGTCTAATAATGCATCCTTCTTGTTTATATTTTCTCATTGAAAAAAACTGTTTAAAATGATTTATCTAGATATTGGAATTAACTATAAGAAAGATCATTCGGGCATATACTGTTTTATTTTTTAGAAAAATAAAAAGAAGTGGCGGAACTGTGCTTTTTAATTTCAGGAACTAACCGAGCAAATATTGCGGAAAAAATAAACAACAAAATACTGACTTCTTTTCGCCACCATGTTTATGAGTGATTCTACTAGGGTAATAGACTTCAAAAAGACTTTCATCTCTGAGAAAAAAGTCAAAGTTGTGTATGGGCTTGAACAATGCTGGGAAATATTGCGACATTACTTTGAAAATCATGAATGTGTGCGAAAATTGCGTACGGATTTTGGAAGAAGAGAAGCACCGTCAGCTCCGTATGTTCATTACTTGTGAAAAAGTGAAAGAAACTGGCATCCTCATTGATAAACCAAATCGTGAAAAGCCAAAAACAGTGCGTACACCCGACAATATTCCTACTGTGGCAGAAAGTGTGCGTGAAGCGCCATCAACATCAATTCACCGTCGTTCTCAACAATTGAACATTTTGAAGACATCATTGAGACGAATTTTGCATAAAGACCTAGGTATGACGCCATACAAAGTCCAATTGGTTCAGGAGTTGAAGCCATCTAACCATCCAATGCGTTTTCGCTTTGCTAAGTGGGCCTGCGATCGACTTAGAGAAGATGTCGATTTTGCCAAAAAAAATCACCTTTTCAGATGAAGCTCATTTTGATCTTGGCGGGTATGTAAACAAGCAAAATTGTCGCATTTGAGGCACAGAAAACCCGCACGCATACATTGAAAAGCCGATACTCCCAAAACAAATCACTGTATCGGATTTTGGTCCAGAGGCATAATTGGGCCAATTTACTTCGAAAATGAGCAAGAAGTGGCCATTACAGTCAATGGCGATCGTTATCGGGCCATGTTGAACGAAT
Organism: Sphaerophoria taeniata; assembly: GCA_943590905.1. Taxonomy (NCBI): domain Eukaryota; kingdom Metazoa; phylum Arthropoda; class Insecta; order Diptera; family Syrphidae; genus Sphaerophoria; species Sphaerophoria taeniata. The sequence goes on from OX016540.1 coordinate 272,836,221, forward strand.
TTTTGTTCACAAAAATTGAAGAGGATGATATTGGCAACATTTGGTTTCAACAGGACGCTACACAGCCGAAGCTACACTCGATGTTTTGCGCCCTGTTTTTGAAGATCGCATTATCAGCCGCAGAGCGGATGTCGTTTGGCCACCTCGGAGCTGCGATTTGACACGGTTGGACTATTATTTGTGGGGTGCCGTAAAAGATCAAAGGGCACGGTAGTGCCCAGCCAAGTTCTAGAACTACTCCCTTTTTACAGGATCGAACTCAAGTACATTTTCAACCACCCATAACTTTTGAACCCATAGAGTTAGAAGCTTCAAATTTAAATAACGTATTAACTTTATGGGCACAAAGGCCCTGTAAAAAAAATAATTTTGTAGAACCACTACTTCCTGAGATATTGAACAATAAAAATTTCAAAAACCGTAATTGACTCACTGACTCACTGATCATCAAAATTATGAAGCACTTCTAACAATAGCAGAATCTTGAAATTTGGTACAATGGTAGGTTTTCGGGTGTATACAAAGGAAAAAATCGAAAATTTAAATTTTCTAATTCAGGGGGCGTGGTATACGCCCACTTTCTAAAACTGGTCGTAGGATGTTGAAATTCGGAATTCTAATAGGGTTTTGGTTAAACATAAGGAAAAATATAAGTAAAATATTTTAGTTTCAAACAGGGGCGTGGTTTCCGCCCACTTTCTTAAAACGGTTGTAGGATGTTGAAATTCGGAATTCTTGTAAGGTTTTGGTTGAATGACATAAAAAAATGAGAAAATAATCTATTTCAATTTAGGGGCGTGGTATCCGCCCACTTTGTCAAAATGGTCGAAAACGTTTAAATTCGAAATTCTGATAGGGTTTCGCTTGAATATAAGAGAAAATATAAGTATAAAATTTTAGTTTCATTAATAGGCGTGGTTGCCGCCCACTTTCTTAAAATGGTCATAGGATGTTGAAATTTAGAACCCAGTGTGTTTTCGTTTGATGCGTGATTACAAACATTTTAAAACTTGCCAAGTGAACTTGTAAATTTTCAGCCAAACTACATATTTTCTATTTTCTTTTAATACTGTTGTATTATCTTCTATGATTTAAAATATTCAATATAACACTTTTACATATAAGAACTTGGCGTTCTTTAAGATCTCATTACTTTTGGTGGCTGACTTTTTGCACAGTGTTGTTCGCACATAAGAGAACTTGGCTCTTTTTTTACATTTTATGTTTTTGTTCTGATTAGTGTTACGGCGACAAGCCAGAGACAATTGACGCTTTAGGACAATATTCGTGAAGACATTGGTAAAATACAGCTGCAGACAATCGATAATGTGCTGAAAAATTGGACCGTCGTGTAGGCTTCTGCATTTACATTATATTATTAACCGGAAGGATTTTACTGTCAAATAAAATAAGAAATTTGAGAAAATATTCAGTAGTTTTTTTTTATAGCATTTTCAAAAAAAAAGAAGGTATTTGGCGGACCCTTTATTATGGAATCGGACTCGGCTTTGATAGATGGACTGAATTTGCCAGAAATGGAAATCCAGAAAATCCACCATCAACCGATTCCGATTCCAGAATATTGACTACAGATTTGCTTAAGTTTTTTGTTGTTGTTGTAAACTATGTGTATGTTTTCTTTTTCTAACGTTTTCCTTAAATGGTTTGTTATTGTCGGTATGTATGAAAATGATACTCGGTATTTTGTTGTTGTTTCATTTTGGCTGAAAAGTATTGTTATGTTATTTTTTCTTATGTTATTGGATTGTTTTTTGACTATTTTTTCAATTCTTTCCTTCTCAAATACATTCACATTTGCTAAATGGATTATGAAGTCAGATTCTTTCTTAAAACTTGCGACTGAAAGTGGTAGTTTACACAATCTATATACCATAGAATGAAATGAAGCAATTTTATGTTGGTATGAACAATATGAGTCATTCGGAATGTATCGATCTGTTGCTGTAGCTTTCCTGTAGACTTCGAAATCAAGTTTATTTGTTTCGGTTTTTGCATAAAACATCCAAAAAAGGTAAACAACGATGATCACGTTGAAACGTTAAGTAAATGTTGTGCGCTCTTTTTTGATAATGTTAAAAACATCGACAACATACCTTATCCAAATCCTTGGTAGTAAACCTTCATTTTTTAGATCGGTTTCTAATTTTGCCATAAATGCTTCAGTGATGAGTGGTGATAGATGATTTCCCATGCTGGTTCCATTCTCATTTTTGTAAAATTTGTCACGGAAGACGAAGCAATTGTGAGACATACAGATTTTAGCTGCTTTAATGTAAACAATTCTTTTTCTGTCTTCTACATTCTTAACTTCAAGATGTTATTTTAAGGATTCTAGTGCAACAATAACTGGAATACTCGGAAAAAGTGCTTGCACATCAAACGAGACCATCATTTCATTCTCATGAAGATTTACATCTTTTACTTTTTCAACAAACTCAAAGGTGTTGATAACAGAAGCACTTTCTAATCTTCCATAGATTTTCATTTCCTCAACAAGCCATTTTGAGACGTTTACGAGTGGAGAATTTATGTTTGACACAATTTTTCTCATTTTATCGTTTTTTTTTTATCGGTATTTTTTGTTGTCATTTTGGTTGATTTTACTTTTTTGATTATGTTTATAACTGCTTTTCTGACTTTGTCTTTACATTCATTTGATTTTAACTGGATAGCAGATTCAATGTCTACTATAGCTTGATTGATGTCAATTTTGTGCATATTTGGAGTAAAGTTAAGTCCAAAAAACTTGAGCAAACTCTCGGCTCAGCCAAAGACGAAACACCAACAAGTGAGAGAAGCGGCACATATGAGATCAGCTGTGAGAATTGCAACAAAAAATACATAGGACAAACGAAACGGAGCATCAAAACAAGATTCAAAGAACACATTAACTGAATAAAAAACAAACAAATTAATCGTTCTTCGGTCGCTGCACACGTCTTCGCTTCATCTGACAACAATGAACCACCACATCAAAGATTAAATAAGTAACAAGATCGGAAACTGACTTACGTTTCACTCCCTAGATCCCGCAATTTTTACTTTCTTTCCTTGTACATGAATAATATAAAAACAAAAACAATATGGTATGGTATATTTACTGTGATAGTACTGGTAAAAACACGCATACTTTCACAGTAACTATGGTCCAAACTGTGATAGTATTGGTAAAAACGCTTGTAGGCATTGTCATTTTGACAGCTTTGTTTTCCATCTCCTTACCTTATATCATCTCCACACCACATAACGTTGGCCCATTCGAAGAGAGCGTCCGTTTGCTCAAAACAGTACATGTGACGCATGTGAGTCTCTTTTAATTTCCAAAACAAAGAATGTGATGAATGCAGACAACGGAAATATATTATCTCCTTTATTTGATCTGTGATAGAATTTCATGTAAATGTAAAGCTTTTGTACTTTTGATGTTTTGCTTTGTTGTAATTTTCTCAATTGTTTTCTATTTTTCATATTTCTCTTGCTTCGTGTACAAGAAAATATTGTTTATTGTTAGTAACGCTTGTTAATTGCTGAAGATGGGCTGCATGTCAACCCGAAATGCATCCAAATAAAATTCATTTTTAAAAGTAATTCGCGTCTGTGTTTTATTTTTTATTTGAATTTTAACTTTGTTGTTGTGGTCAATAAAGGAACTTTTGTTTAAAAATTTAATTTCAATGTTTTTTTTTTTAATTTTTCTATTAGGTTCTCTCACCATACCAAGGCAAGAACCACACACCTTGTTCTAATTGTCCATTTTTTTAGTTAAACCAATGACTTACTGAGAGTCCCAGAATATAAGTGGTTCTTGCGTCACAACATTTCGGATGTTGGTATTTGTTGTGTAAAAGATGTCAAATGTATTCTAAGCCATAAAATTCGACAGCTCCAACTTCATGTTTACTTACTTTGACGCTTTGGACTTACAAACTGTTCTTCGGCTGGTAAAAAAAAAACAATAAACACTTTTTATCAGTTTTAATTTTATTTTATTTTTCATTAAATAAGAAATTATATATGCATACAAAATTTTGTATTTTTATTTTCGTTTCCAAGTCCTTTTTTATTGTCCTTTATACATACGTTTTTTCTCATTACAAATACAACAATGTTTTCTGTATTTAAGTATTTAGTTTAGGTATAAGAACTCATAAGTCATTTGGTGAAAGCTGTACTATCTTATGCTTTAAATAGAACAATAATTAGTTAATAACATTATCAAATAATTGATAGCAAATTTTTATAAATAATTTTAAAGAGGAATAACAAATATTAGAAGTTTTATATGTACATTGTTATTTATTGTGCAGAGCAATAAAGACCCAAATCAAGAAATCATGTTTAATACACAATTTAATGCAACCAATCGAAACCAGTTATTGTTAAATAAAATTATATCAGTGTGCTCTTCATAAAATTTTAAAATGTGGTTTTCCAGTAATAAAAACAAAAATATAAAAACCAGTGGTGAACAAAGGAAAACTGACATCGCTTATATTTCTAATACAACATTTGTAAGAAACGGCCTTACAAAATAGTTTCGCTCAACGCAAATAAATAGAACTACCGAGAACTACGTAAAGAAAAACACGTATACGCCATAGTGAACTAATTTGTTCCGTGAGTCCCCACCGAACACGAACTAATTAGAAATTTAAAATATGTTTTTAAATTAAATATAGATTTTTAAATTTCTCTCTTATGTACATAAGCAGTGAACGCTGCCATTGGAAATTTCATTTACCAACCCGTTCGATGGATTTATCGTTACCTTCCCATGCGTTTCCGATAAATCATTCACAAAAAGAGATGAGCAAACTAAGCTTTAATTATGCATTGCAGCTTTCTTTCTTATTTCATCCACCATCCTGAGCGGACCTCTTCTTAAGCTGTTCCTTAAAAAGATTATCAAACTGAGAATACGACACGTTTTTGGTACTAGCTATTCAATCTGAAGCATTTCTATTTAATTTTGTGAAAAAATAACTAAAATCGTTTAATCTCTGAAAACTTCTATACCTCTGCGTACAATTCAGTTTGTCGGGAGACGACGACAGTTTATTGAATTTTAACAAAAAAAAAATATGTATTATATATATACCTACATATTCATATATGCTTATATTATATTAATCTACTGTCGCATTATCTGCTGTCTAAAATTAAAAAAAAAAAACTTTTTCATTGTTACATAGTGTTGGGACAATTTTGTCGCTCATTCGACCAAGGCTTTATCGGATTAAAATCGCACAGGTCAGCGACGCCTATCGCATTCCTCTAATACTTCGAAGGGTTCTAGAACCAGTTTCGGGAGGAGTGTTCAGATAGAGTTACAATTGTTAGACGAGGAGACGAGAGAATTGAAGGAAAATAGGGACGCTGAATATATGACGACGGGAGTGTAAGCAATGTATAGCCGCCCTTAGGATAATTGAGGAGTTTACGGCTTCGGGCTATTTAGCCGACGCCGCACCGCTGACTTTCATATTGTCGTCTTCCTCTATTAATCGTTTCAAATTAACTTTGAACGAGAAACGTGACTAACCTTAAAAGATAAGATTTTGTAAAATTCTAAGCTTACGCAGAAAGAAGATCTAGAAAATTATAAAAGTAAAAGAATTGAACTAAAAACATAACAGAAAGACTTTTGTACGCACGTCGCGTCGTCGTCGCACTTGGGCTCAGTAAAAATTGAAAAAAATCAAAATTCGAAGCATACGATACCGAGCTTTATTCGAGAAAGCAACCCAACCACGAAATCCTAAGTACACCCAGCTTGCCTCCAATCGTAAGCCCCAGGTTTTCACGGCAAAATAGTTTGGATTTGGTTCCAAAGGCAGATCGTACGACGCGCAGGATTATAAAATACCCTAACTATCAACCAAATGAAATCGTCATTCACATATCCACGGTTTGACTATGGGGGGTTAGTGCGTCGTGCGCACAACTTAACAGGAGAAGAGATTCCGGTGAGCCATTTTGCCCTAAAATCTTACAACATAGAATGTATGTTTCATAAAAGAAATATTTTATATATATCTCTATTATATATATAAAAATGGATGTGTATTTGTTTGGGAGCGGCCCTTAATCTCAAAAAAAAAATCACAATTGGACAAAATCTCCAAAAAAAAAATTGACCAAAAAGAGGAAATTCCCATGAGTAAAAAGGTCAATGCACAAAATCTCCAAAAAAAAATCTTTAATGTCATTATCTCCAAAAATACCAAAAAATACCCAAAAATCTCTTCGTTTACCTAATACACTTTGTATTATGTTAAGAACATGTAAAGTTTCTTAAAAAACTATACTGTACAGCGATGAACAAGCAAAGAGCACGTTCTCAAAACCAACTCATGGCTGTTAGACATCAGTTATTATTGTATTAGAAGTACCTACCGTTATGAATTGAGTTTTATTGTATATTCTTAATTATGAGAGAACGATTACCATCAGTCTGTGTCGGCATTTCGAACTTTAAAGTGAAGGTTAAAAAATAAAAAAAATAAATAAAAAAACAATGCAAATTTTTCTTTCAAATAAAGGTGGCAAAAAACTTTTTTTTGGATGGCTATGGCTATCATTTTCACTCAAGAAATAAAAAAAAAATGTAAGTGGTGCTGTGACTCGAAAAAAAAGTTTTTATGTAACGCATTTATTGTAACAGTTGAAGAAAACAATGAGCAACAAATTATTAGATCAAATTGTAATCATAACCATCAACCAAATTCGCATAAAAAAGAGTTATGCCGAATAAATAATGAATTGAAAGACTCCGCGGGAGTAAGCGGCTTTTTTCCTTCGCAAATAATAAGGGACGCTGTTGTAAACTGTGAGCCTGATTGCAGACCGTATCTGCCTTCAAAAGATGCCCAAAAAAAGAAAATAAGTCGTATTCGTCGTGTTAATAAATTAAATGAACCAAAAACTTTAGTTGAAATTAGTATTCCAGAGTCGCTGAAGTATGTGGAAAATGAACTTTTTGTTTTAAGTAAACATGATTTTAACGGAGAAGTTAATATAATCCTCGGAACAAAGACAACACTACAAAGTCTCAGTGAGTCGAGATGCTGGCTCATAGATGGAACTTTTTATATCGTTCCAACTGTGATGCGACAGCTATTTAGTATACATGGACAGATCAACGGTAAAATTGTGCCTCTCATTTTTTGCTTAATGAGCAAAAAATGCAGAGAGTCATATGATCAATTCTTTGAGACTTTGATTGAAATTTCATGCCAAGAAAATATAAATTTATGTCCTACACGAATTATTTCCGATTTCGAACCCACGCTTTTGCCTACGGTCAGAAAACATTTTCCTAACGCCGATCACAGGGGATGTTTATTCCATTTTAGTCAGATTTTGTGGAGAAGAGTTCAAAAAGAACATTTATCTAAGAAATATGGGAATGTCGAGTCCTTCAACATGCAGGTTAGAATGTTAAAAAGTCTTTCATTCGTTCCGCCGGAAGAAATCCCACAATATTTTCTTGCTATTGAAGCAGATAATTCAGACGCAGATTTTAAAAAAATTCTTAAATGGTTTAAAAGCAATTATGTGTCCACCAAAAACCCTTCTAATCAGATAAAATATGCTCCTCAGTTCTGGTCGGTCCATGATGCAGTCGAGAAAAATATCCCAAGAACACAAAATTGTGTAGAAGCCTGGCATAGGCGTATGAAGACAATTGTAGGCAAAAAGAATCAAGGTCTTTATAAACTTTTGGAAGATTTAAAAAAAGAAGTTATCGTTGTTAAAACAACATTAAATACGGGCACAAATAATAGTAAAAAAAAGAATGAGGAAATAAGACATAATAAAATTAAAAACCTATTGAAGCAAAGAAAATGTCTTCAGAAGCTTTCCTTTTTGAAGAGATTAGCCTATGTATTACCTCTTGATTAAAATAAAAAATATATTTTTTGATATTTATATATTATAAATGAAACTGTATGCTCACTCACTCACTCATTGGGTGATAATCAACCCACAGCTTCAGGGTTAAATGATAATAAAAATTTGACTTTACCATTAGATAGGTGTTGATATGAAACCGCCCACTAAGATGAGGAATTTTGAATTTCCCATTATTTTACAAGATATAGGGATTTTTGTTGAAAAAATTAGTTTTCTATTCCCATTAAACTAGATGTGATAGAAAATTTTTGTTTTCGTACTCTGGTAGATAAATGTATATAATGAAAATTTGTAGTACATTTTATATTTCTAAAAAATCGTTTTCTATTTTTTAGGAATTTTTTTTTCGAAAAAAATGCATAAAAAAGGGGTATTTTTGAGGATTTTTCAAGGCTTTCGTTTAGCCTTTATTGCAATAAAATTTATATCTACAGGTTAAGTGAGTCAAAAATTTTCAATATTTTTGGTCGAGGACATTTTTTGCGCGAACCGTTTGGCAGATTTTGTGCATTTTTCAAAAACTGGTATTTTCTAAATGTGGTGGTTTCAGTTTTTTCGACTTTTCGACAAGAAACAAGTGGTCTAAAAATATTTTTTCGAGATGGGGAATGGAGATCGGTTTGTCGTCTATCGAATGGTTGAAATTTTTTTGAAAAAAGTTGACATTTTCAAAAGTCAAAAGGCAAAAGGACATTTCTTATTTGGCGTTTTTAACATACCCAAAAATGGGAAATTATTTTTTTCAAATACTTCTGGTGGCACTAGAGTTTTCAAATTTACACCACATATAGATCTTGGCATGATTGATTTTTGGAAATTTTATTTGACCTTGACCAAGGTCATGCAAGGAAGTTTTAACCATTTTAATGATGTTATTTTCAATGGTGAATCTACGTGAAACTAGAAACAATAATGAAATAAAATTTACATATTGAGCATCTACACAAATAGACCTTTCCAACGACATATCACACATGGCTGTACCTTATCCCGACCCCGCGCAATCTTGAAAAAACTCAATCAAAATCTAAAAATTCACGCTGCGGGTGTATAAAATTGCTCATAACTTTTGTTATAGGTGTCGGATTGTCAAGTTTGAGGTGTCAAAATTTTCGTCACATTTCAGGCTTCCATGTTATGTAATTTTTTTTACGGGTTGAGGTTCAAAGTCATTGAGAAAAACGTGAAAAATAATTTTGAACGGCTAAATGGGATGGAAATTTTCAAAAAATCAAATGAAGATGTACTACGTATTTGTTGGTTATAATGTTTTCTATAAGATTCATATTGGTTTTATACCGGTTTAACCCACAGAAATACCCGTTTGGCAATGAAATTTGATTGTAATGAACCGTTTTTACGCAACAAAATATGGGAATTTATTTTTATTAAATATTTCTGGTGGTACTAGAATATTGAAATTTTCACCACATATATATATTGGTATAACTGATTTTTAAAAATTTTGTTCGACCTTGACCAATGTCATGCAAAAGAGTTTTTAACATTTAATGATGTTAGTTTCAATAGCAAATAACTCTGAAATTTGAAACAATAATAAAATAAAATTTACATACTGAGCGTCTACACAAACAGACCTTTCCAACGACATATCAAACTTGACTGTACCCCATCCCGACCCCGCGCAACAACGAAAAGAGTTTTATAAAAAACTCAATCAAAATCTAATTGACCTGTGTTGACGACAACCACCAATCGTTTATCAATTCGACGAAAATTGATGCTTCGGGTGAATAAAATTGCCTTCAAAATAGGTGTCGGATTGTCAAGTTTAAAGTGTCAAAATTTTCGTCACATGCATGTTTTCATGTTATGCAATAATTATTTTTTATTTTTACACGTTCATAGTCCAAGTTGTTGTGAAAATGATGAAAATGAATGGAAATTTAAAAAATACCTTGCAAAAATGTACTAAGTATTTGTTGTTATAGACGTCCTTTTCAAAATTCTTACGAGGTTGACACCGATTTAAACAGTATTTTATTATATTTTTCATTCGATTTAAATTTTTTCGGTTTCTAAATAAAACTCGCGATTGAATAACAATTGTTATAATTTGTGTTTTAATTTGTAGATGTTTAATATTTAGGTAAATAGATAATGGTCTATTACCGATGAGACAATTATCTACACCTGAATATACATACCTAATAGAAACAGAAATTTGTAAGTCCAATTTTATCTATATAATATATCTATAAAAAATTTTAAAAACTCTCAATAATACCGTTCAAAACTTGCTCTAAAACTTTCCTATAATCTAATTTGGTAAACAATGATATATCATTTACAAAAATCGTTTCAGTAGTTTAGGCGTTTGGCGTGTTTAATAAATGGTACAAACAAACATACCATCGAAACACATAATCTCCTTACGCAGCCACTAAAAAGAATGATTATAGAATTCTAAAATAGTTTTTAAAATTGAATGTACTAAAAAAATATATAATTATTTTTGTTTTTAATTTTTGAATAGTGCCAGCTCTAGAAAAAAAAACAGTGCAAACATTGTGTTATAAGTGTAAATTTAATAAAAATATAAGGTTTTGATGCAATACACTTTAAAGCTCCAGCTTTAAATTCTTCATGGATATAATGCTGTGATGCACACTTGCTTCAAACATGCTCTATCTTATATTTTAGCAATATAAGATTTGATGCTATGTTTAAGGCTCCAGTCTTATATCCTTTAATGGATATAATTCTGTGATGCCATTCTTCTCCGATCTTGCTCTGCCATATATTTTAATAAAAATATAAGGTTTTGATGCAATACACTTAAGCTCAAACTTTATATTTTTTTTGGATATGTAATTGTAACCCAAAATGGTGTTTAGGAAAGTGATGTGCATAGAAAAAGCAATATCCTAATTTTAAGGGAAATGAAGTTAAATAAAAGTCCTTCGCTGATCTTATAATTTGTTTTTTTTTATCATTATTATTAAATAACTAAATATTAAGTGAACAATTTTAAGTTTGTTTGTGTTTTTTTTTTCATTGAGTAAAAGCTTTCTGAATATGAACAGCACTTAACTGATAAAATTTGAGATTGCAAGGTGTTTATACGTACCTCGACTGTAAGAAAAAAATATTCATTTAAAAAAAATTGCAGATTTTCATTAATATATAGTTATTTTTATTCTAGGATGCAAGAAGTTGTTTGTTGCGTTTTAAATTTGTAAAGAATTATATTATTTGATACAATTTTCGTATCTGATAGTTCGAATTTATTTAGGGGGTAAATAAGGCATGAGGGAGTTCAAATTTTTTTTTTAGGTAACATAAACACAAAAACACAAATGCTAAGATCGAAGCATTTAGGAGATTTCTTGATTTCATATCAAGAATGTAAAATCAGTTGTCGATCTTTTTTAAAGAATCGGCCTGATTACCAGGTGGTTTTAGTGCGGTAAGAGTCCCACACTACTATGGTACCGATTATTACCATAGCTGGGCACCGTTAATCAAAAAGTTAACTTCTTTAATCGCTAATCTGTTAATTAAAAATTTAACTTCGTTAACAGTTAAAACGTTAAATTTTAGAAAAATTAACGCAAGTTAACGTTAATCGTTAATCCGTTAACACGCCATAAAAATTTTATTTTCTAATAAAAATTGGAAGTTGGAAACAAGAAGAGACAAGTAATTTTTTTTTAATATAGTAAATTATATTTTATAAGAGTTTAGTTGTTAAAACAACAATTTATTCAGTCATGTATATGAATGTGATTGTTCCCCTTCATGAACATCAGCATGTTGAAATTCTCGTCGGAAAGCGAGGCTCTTTTCGTCTGAAGTATATCCTTGCCCGTGGAGAAGAGACGTTCAACAGCAGCGCTTGAGGGTATGGCAGTATTGTATTGGATAAACAGATTTCCTAATACTTGTTCCCCGAGGAATGCCGCTTCATTTAACGAGTCTTTTGACTTCAAATCTAGCCACGTTTTTACGAGACGAGCTTCACTTCTTCATGATTTTTTGTTCTAAGGTTTTTTTGAAGATTGAGTAACAGAGTTGAAAAAGTCATCCTCATCATCGTCGTTGTTACTCGCGTTGCTGCCTCCGCCACTTACACTCTCTACGTCCTTTGATATTTCGATAGCTTCTTCTTGTAGCGCTCTCTGAGCACGCGCTAAGGAATAAAACAAACATTGTCGATCGTCGTATTATATACGATTAGTATGGCAGTTTTGGTTTTCCCACTCACAGCCGCTGGAAAAAAGTGGTATTTCAATAACGGCAATAATAACGGCACCCGGAATAATAGTGGCATTTCAAATTTTACTAGGGACCGAACCTCGCCGCCGGCACGTCGCTGCACATTTCGACTAGCTCATGATTCGTATAAGAATTGTTGTTTTCTCGCGAAGCCGCGGCGGCGCGCGGTGCGCACGGTGAACCTTTTCAAAAAAAAAAAAAATTGAGTGGCGCGACAGCTCTTGAAGAGCCAAGGCCTAAGTGGCTTACTCTCATCAACAATTCTCTGAGTGCGTGTGAAGAATTGGGGGGACCTACAATTTAACGCTGATTCCGAACGGCAAAGTTGAGAAGCACTTTTTCATGACAGATTGATACTCTTGGAAGACTTGTCAGGTCTTCGCAAGAGGCAGTACCCGTGAAAGATGAAATAAAAACTTGGCCTGAGTAGGACTCGAATCAGCGACGTTCTGCTTAGCAGCCAACGCACTTACCAACTAAGCTACGGGCAACTGCCCAACAGGCAACAACCCAAAAAAAAATCTCACCCTGCATAGGTTAGGTAGCGCAAAAAAATGTTTCTATTGGCCGTTGTGTTTCCTGAAGGGTGTTGACAAATTTTAATAAGTTATAAAAAAAATTACCATTAATCTAATTTGAATGTGTATCTGTACGTTATTTGTGTTCGATTAACGATTAACGGACTTTGGAAAATTTAACGATCGTTAACATTTTTTTGAAGTTAACTGAAAAGTTAATCCGTTAATGGGAATGTTAACTTCGTTAATTAACGATTAACGGATTAACGAAAAAATGCCCGTTAATGCCCAGCTATGATTATTACCATAGTGTCTTTTGAAGATTTCCACCTGTAGAAAAAAATAAAAAAAAAAACTGAAAAACTGAAAAACAACATTAAAAAAAAAACAACAACAACAAAGAGAGAACTAATTTAAGTTGATTTTTTGCAAAATCAAAAGTGCCAATTTTTTTGCACAACCATTGACATACCGTAGTGCGACACTGGATATATATATATGAATGTAATATAGTTAGATATATGTATATAATACAGTCGTGTGTCAGCGGGCAATATACTAGTTGTGTTTTTATATTTATGAACATATTATACTGAACTTATAAAGCTTAATTTTGAATACATAGTATTTATATTTTTGTTTTCTTTAAAAAATTTTGTTACTATAATAAATGAAGTTATAAATTAAAGAAAAAATGTATTTTCTTTTAAAGTAAACAAGCAGTTTAAATCTTATGAAACGAAACATCCAACATTATTTTCAAAAACAAGATATGTGAGTTCTGAATCAAGCAATAAAATCGCGCGATTTTATTGCTTGATTCAGAACTCACATATCTTGTTTTTGAAATTTTCTCCTGGGAGATTTTGTCTTTTGGAGATTTTCTCCTGGATATTTTGTCTTTTGAAGAAACATCTTTGGGGATTTTGTCCTTGGGAATTTTCTCTTTGGGATTTCGGGTTTTGGTCATTCATCCCCAACCCGTTTGTTTGTATGTCTCTTATAGACTCCGAAATGGCCCAACATATATTTGTGAAATTTTCATGGTTAATACTGTTGTATTCAGTGATGATTTCTGTGAAAAAAAAAATCGCAAAAACCTCATGGAAGAGTGGGAAAACTGGAAAAACCAAACAAAGGTCGGAAATTTGATTTTTTTTACTTGGAATTTTTTGTTTCAAAATGGGTTTTCGAATGGAAAAACAGAAAGTTCTTGATGAAAAACTCGGCAAACTCATTGGGAAAATTGCATATTATTGCAGGTGCATTAGTTTTCAAATGGAAAACTTGAAAATTTCAAAATGGGTTTTCCAATGGAAAATAGAAAGTTCGGAAAACTCTTTGGATTTCAAAGGGAAAATTGCATATTATTGAAGGTGTATTGGTTTTCAAATGGAAATTTCGAAAATTTCGGAATGGGTTTTCCAATGGCAAATAGAAAGTGCATTGATTCTTGAATAGAAATATGGAAATTTTTTGATTGGGAACTCGGAAAACTCTACGAGAGCACAAAGAACTTCAACATTGAACTTAAGGTGCATTGGTTTGTTTGTATGTCCGGTTTGGACTCTTAACCCGATCAATCCTCAATGCGATTTTATAAAATTTTCATTGTAGATATAAAAATAATTTTTTGAGAAAATCTTACGGGAAAGTCAGCAAATAAGGTGGATAAGCTGTTTGGAATTCTGATTTTTGTGAAATAGTCAAAACAGAGAAGTTTTTGAATTTTTCAAAGAAATTTGCATTTTATTTCTTGCTTTAATGAAAGAATAATGTAAGTTGTAGAGCTTGAAAAAATTCAGATATGAAGTTCTCTATTTTAATCGAAGGGTGGCGAGACGAAGTTCGCAGGGTCGGCTAGTATATATATATATATATGTGGGATCGTTTACCAGACATACAAAGTACATAACATTACTAACACCACGAAACACAAATATTAACGCCATCGTCAGCTAGCCATGTTCTCTCTTTTCGATCTACATAAGTTTCCAATCAATATTGTCACAGTCTGTATCTAGTCCATAAAGAGTTCAGTCGTGTCTTTCTTTTTTGTGTAATTTTAAGATTTTTTTTTTCAAACTAATATTCAATAAAATAAAATAAATACATTTTCATGTTTTTCCTTATTTATGTGAACCCATTACCCACATATATGAGTGAAACAAATCATTGGACTAAATTGAGAAAACAAGAGTTGAACAGAATTTTAACAAAACTTAACAGTGTGTTTGATTGTTGACGACAGCAACTAGTTTTTAATGGAATTTACTTAAAAGCGCTTCTCGCATGAGAGTTGTTTCGAATGCAAACATTCTGTTCCCAAGTGCCAAAATACTATGACAGCTCATACGTATATCTTTCACCTGTTATGCCCACACACACGCTCAAGCCCCGTGTATAAGCCATACACAGCAATGCCTCATATTGGTTCTCTCCAGATGTTAGCAGTTAACGCCTAGCTCTCAAGCAGAGCACACGTCGAGTGCCCGTCGTGTGTTAAACCCGTGTGCCCTACGCCTATATATACAGGGTGATTCACGAGCGTTGTGCCAAAAAGCTAGAGCGTGTAGGTTGAGTTGAGACAAGAAAAAAATCGTATGGGAGGGGGGGGTCTATTCCCCCCCGTTTAGCCGGGAGGGGCAATTTTCTGAAAAATTGACTTATTTTGTAAAAAAAAATATTAAAAATCAACGGCTTAGTTTACAACATCGTGCTATACCTTTCTGAAAAGCTAAAAACTTCTTCTATCACTTTGTTTTTAAAATAAATTGTTTTAACGAATAGTTTTAAAAAAATAAATTTTCAAACTCAAAATTTTCAAAAAAAAAGCCAAAAAAATTTTTTTGAACTAATTTTTTTCAAAATTTTATGTTATTAAGTACTAATTTTGTTTTAAAATTTCAATGTCTTTGTTAATTTTTAGTCGAAAACAGAAAACCGGATGCAAAAATGTCTTTTCGTTTTTGAGAAATTAAAAAAAAACCAAAACAACTTTTTTCTAAGAAAATCTTTGTTTTTATTTTTACCTATCTGGACTTTTAGTATAATTTACTAGTTTAATTTATAAATTTAATTTTTTTGTAATTGGAGTTTTATGAGGACTCAATAAAGTAGAAAAGTATTGGATTTTCCCTGGATTAATCATTTTGTTCATTGAAAACGTCTGCCATTGACCTTTCACTTCTAGCTCCCCGTGCTCTCGTCGGCGGATTCTTGAAAACATGCTACGACTTGGGCGCCATCTATTGGGATATCTTTCAGCGTAGAGTCTTTCGGCTTCCCGATCTCGACAACAAGTTAAACCGTAGCAGAAGTTCCTGTCCGCTAACTCTTCTCGAACATATGAGTTTGTTATTGTTATGTGTTGATGAATTAATATTTTAATTGTAAATGGTTGTTAAGTAAATATGCGATGCCTTTTATTAACCTTTAGGCTATTAATTGTTTTTTCATTCAAGAAAAATTGCGGTTTAATTATCTTAAGCCCCCAGCAGGTAGAACCCTTCGCCGGCGAGTGGCCGCGGCCCCAGGTATAGTAAGAAAAAATTGCAGGTCAGTTTTCAGACGTTATCAATGAATAAAATGGTTAATCCATTGAAAATCCAATACTTTTCTACTTTATTGAGTCGTCATAAAACTCCAATTACAAAAAATTAAATTTGTAAATTAAACTAATAAATTAAACTAAAAGTCCAGATAGGTAAAAATAAAAACAAAGATTTTCTTAGAAAAAAGTGGTTTTGGTTTTTTTTTAATTTCTCAAAAACGAAAAGACATTTTTGCATCCGGTTTTCTGTTTTCGACTAAAAATTAACAAACACATTGAATTTTTAAAACAAAATTAGTACTTAATAACATAAAATTTTTCAAAAAATTAGTTCAAAAAATTTTTTTTGAATTTTTTTTTGAAAATTTCGAGTTTGAAAATTTATTTTTTTAAAACTATTCGTTAAAACAATTTATTTTAAAAACAAAGTGAAAGAAGAAGTTTTTAGCTTTTCAGAAAGGTATAGCACGATGTTGTAAACTAAGCCGTTGATTTTTAATATTTTTTTTTACAAAATAAGTCAATTTTTCAGAAAATTGCCCCTCCCGGCTAAACGGGGGGGAATAGACCCCCCCCTCCCATACGATTTTTTTCTTGTCTCAACTCAACCTACACGCTCTAGCTTTTTGGCACAACGCTCGTGAATCACCCTGTATAATCGCCTGTGTATATATTTTGCATGCCTTACGCCTATATACCGCCGGTATATACAAATAAGTTTTATCCGATATCACTTGTGCGCCTCCACAATAAATTCAAACAAAATAGCGAGACCTAAAAAAACAATACAACATTGTATCGATCTACGATCAAAGTAATAATAAACTGCCACACCCAAGCATCCGCTAAAGCGACTGTAAGATGCTGTGTCATCATTTTTTTAAACTAAGAACGTTGTATCGATCGCCAGTTGGATCATTCCAAATATCAAAATTATAATTCAATCTTAAGTTAACCACCGAGCAAGATACATCGTATCTTAAGTCAACCACCAAACAAGATACTTCGTATCTTAAGTAAACCACCAAACAAGATAATTCGTATCTTAAGTCAACCACCAAACAAGATACTGTAATGTGCTACTTCCGAGTCGATTCATTAACAATTAATTTTTTTTCCCATCACTAGGCCCATCACCAAGCACATCACTATTCTTATTTGTTTTGCCTGTGTGTTGTTACACTCAGACGTTTTTTTGTTTTTTGAAGAAGCAAGTAAGGATGAATGTTCAAAAGAAAATATAAGAAACACGCAGCTGCAGCATACAGACATTTTGAGTGTAACAACACACATTCAAACCAGTTTGTTTTTTTTTTGCGTTCGAGAACAGCAACAGGAGAATGGAAGAAAAAAAAACTAACGCAAACTAGCAACTCAGCTTACCATATGCATTTTTCTTCTAAGGTATTTGTTAGGAAGTAAAGGCACATACGAAAATTGTAAACAACAACGGTTAAATCACGCGATGTTTTTTTTAAAAGGGAAATGAAACCATTTTTGGCAAAAGTGGAAAGGAATTCAATTGGGACAGTTGGGCAAGAACGTTCAAGCAGCAAACATCATCGTGAACTTGTGATTTTTTCCTATCCTATATCTAATTAATTTGATCGTTGCACCAGTGCGGAAAAAAAAGTATTTGAATCGTGAGTGCATCGTTTTGATTAATTTTTTTTGATAAAAAAGCGAAAAGAACAATTGGCTATTGTGAAAATATTTGTTAAGCCTGCATAAAAAGAAAAAGCGAACTGTCGAACGTTTTCTCTTTGAAAAAAAAAACTCACGGAAAAGAATAAGTGCTAGAAACAAAAAAATATATATCGAAGCGGTATGTAAATTTTTATTACGGTTCCTCCAGATTATTTTTCTAAGGGCCTCATTTTTTTAATAGGAGACACCATAGCTCCGCTTCAAGTAACGGGTTACATAAATTCGCCACCACCTCCGGAACCATTCCACTTTTTCAGTGCAATTGCCTCCCGACTTAAAAGGCAGATGAGGACAACAGGAGAAATCAGGCAACTTCAAACATTTTTTTTTGTCAAAATTCAAATTTGATAATTTTTTCACAGTTTCCAAATCCAAATTACATTTTTCATTTCAATTTATCCTTATTTTGGAACAAAGGTATAAAACGAAAAGAAAGAATCTTATTTTTTTGTTGCTTTCATTAGAAAAAAAAAAAATATAATTTTCAGAACGAGTAGGTAAACATATAGGTCGATATAGGTATATTCTTCCAGGCATTTTTGTTTCTTCGCGGTTTTAAATCTTTGTGGGTATATAATTTCTGTGGGTAATGGGCCTATTAGCTATAGGGAATTTTAGTTTTGTGCCGAATACATTTAAATTTCACGTTTTTTTTTCAATGTAATGCTTGGGGGATTATATACAGTCTCCTTCCCGTATTCACTGTTCTCCTTATTGGAAAAAAAAAATCTTATGTATTATTACTTTTCTGGCTTTCTTCTCGTTTTTTTTCTCTTTTAATGTATAAATAAATATGTATTGATTAATTTTTTTATATTAATTCTAAGATTAAATGAAGTGGTGTATACCCTATACACCTGAAAAAGTAAAAGTTTCGAATTAACTTATTTGGGCCATCCAATAAATTTTTCGGATGTGCATGGTTGGGAGGGAAATGTGAGACACAAACAACAACTTGGTCTCAGACTCAGTCAAATGGATCCATACTCAATTCTTCGTACCCTTTTTTTCCTTTTTCTTGCGAGCACATATTTTTTGTATAGTTTGGTGAGACAGAGTGAAAACCCACCCTGGACTGAAGCGGCCGTAGATTAAAAGTGCTCATCATACTCTGATGTTGGGAAAATTAAACCTCATCCCGAACCAAACATAACAATACTTCGTATCTTAAGTCAACCACCGAACAAGATACTTCGTATCTTAATTCAACCTCTAAGATTCAAAACTAATAAATTTATTTCTTTTTTAAAAAGTGTTTTAAAGAAGTTTAAATTATAATTAATATATATGTGCGTTTCTGAAGTTCTATCAGCGCCTATAAAGCTTATTTCTTAACTTTGAGAGCAAATTTCTGTGCTATATAAGCAGTTTAAAAGACGTTGCTGAAACTCTGGTTCAAAATGAGCTCTTAAAAAACTCTTGAAGGCATTGCAAACTGCAGAGTCCGCTATTTTTTTCAATTCAATTCAATTCAAACTTTATTTCATATACAAAAAACTTAATGCTACAACAGTTTAATATACAATAATGAGAAACAAAATTAAATAAAAATGAAACATACGTTAAATGATATGAAATAGTTAGGAACATTCAATTGCCAATCGACAAGTGTAGAATGCACCATCAAACTAAAATATATTATTGATAAAATTGATGGGGATCAATTTAAGTAAAATACAATTTTTTTTTTTTGTTTTGTTTTGCTTTTTTTTTTCTTATAAATACAAGTTAAACAATTCAAACTATTACATTAAGAAATGAATCTATAATACTATAGTTCATGGTAAATAGAAAGGATTTAGTATTTTTTAAAAATACCGATTTTACTCTCTCGCATCTTAGATTTTCAGGAAGATTATTGAAAAGGCGTGCTGCAGTAACTTTATAGAACAAAGAATAGTGTGTTTTCTTAATAATGGGTACTGTAACCAAATTTCGGTTGTTAACGCGCAAGTTATGGAGGCCATATAGTCTGGAAGCGGAATATCCTGACTTTTCAAAAAAAGTTTTCAGAACTTTATAGAAGTATAAGTGTCTTAAAGGCAAAATCTCCAGGTTTTTAAACAAATCGAAGCTATGGGTTCTACGATTAACTTTACACAAAATACGTATGGCATGCTTTTGTTTAATAAGCAAAGGCTCAATTTTAACACGGTGAGTACCACCCCAGCATGTTAACCCGTATTGAAGTCTTGATTTAAACAAACCATTATAAACTAATTTTAAAACAGGTTGACTACAATAAAGACTGAGATGATAGATGTGTCTTACGACTAAATTGAGATATTGGGACAGATTTGTAGTATGATCTTTCCAGCTCATCCTACTATCTAAAACAACGCCCAAGTACTTAAAACTATCAACACGTTCGATACTGAAACAATCGTTACAACAAGTTTCAGTAGAAAAAAATGTTTTTGAATTTAAGCTATGTTGGCAAGAGCCTTGTAGGAGATATTTGGTACACCTTGGAGAATGGTATCTTGATATCAAATCTTCAAAGATTGAACCTGAAAGTTTGTAAAGCATGAATTTCGTTTTTTCACTTATAGAAAGCTTATGGAGAAAAAACCAATGACGAAGTGTATCCAAATTGAAATACAATATTCATCTTTCTGGGGATTGCACCCTTGGTCATTGCAAATAAGTTGTGCACAGGAGGAATTACATGTAATAAGGTAAAGTAAGTTCACAAGCATGACTCAATAATTAAAATCTTATTATAATTTATTATAATTTGATATACGTATATTCAATGGCTTACAAGTGAAAATTAGTCTGTAAAAACCTCTTCTCAAGTTTTGTTTAGAATTTATAAATTCAAAAACATAAAAATTTTGCAATTTATTTATTTGGAAATCTAAATTAAAACATTCTTAACTATGCGCTCATATATTGATTATATTTATCTGAGCAATTTTAAAATTGCACCTTAAATTTGAAATTTGATAATAAACATTTTGTACACTTTCTGCACTGTTTATTTCTTTTTCTGAGATACAAAAATCAAATGAGTAAATATTATTTTAAGTTTGAATAACTACTGGACAAGATTTTAAAAACGAACACGTTTTATTTTTGAGTAAACATTGCAATTTCTCGAAAAAAGAAGAACTATCTTTTAGTTTTAACCATTTCAAAAACTGAATTTGGTTTCGCTAGGTCCAAAAATTGTTCTATTATTTATTTAACTATGCATTTTGTATTCAGATTGAATACAATTTTTCAACAGCCTCAAAGAAAAAGTATTCCTATAATTATGAGAGCGAAACAATATTGCTTATAAGTAATATAATATACAGTAATTTTATTACTCTTAATGTTTTATCTAGACGAACTGATAATAAACAACATAAAAAATAAGATTTTTCGAATAAAAAACCTCCATAAATAACATGGATGAAGAAGTGTCGACTTTACTATGAGAATGGGGTTTAGAAAAGTACATACCCGCTTTTGAAGGTACGTCTTTGAATTCAAATTAAGTTATCAATATTATAAAGTTATGACAGTGTATAATATTGCTCTCTTTGCACCATTAAGTCTTCTATGGAAAAATAATTTGGGAAAGAGTCGTAATTCTATATGACCAATATTTTGTATTTGAGTAAAAAATTATGTATTCCATTATTCTGCTCTTAAATTTTGGAATACAGAATTTTGTATAAAAGGGTTTTGAAATTACAGAATTTTTAAATACAGAATTTGAGTTAACAGAATTTTGTAATCCGAATTTTAGCACATACAGAATTTTGACCCTTACTCAAACACTTTTCTTTTTCAATAACTCATGAACATTTGCCTTTAATTTGTTTGCTTTATACATAGAAAATGACATAACAAAAATTTCTCTACCATTACTACGTGAGGCAGACATTAAGTCCAATAGTAGGACATCGCGCTATTTTCACCAGAAACTTTGAAGCATGGAGAAAGTAAATGCACCCTAAAGCTGATAGTGGTTCGGTTAGTCAAACGTTTTTCGTTGTTGATGATAAAAGCAAGAGATTTATGTTTTACAGATAATCGAGGTACAACAAACAGCTGCTAGCTCTCAAAATAGTAGCGATTTAAGTTTTGTACTGAGTGAATTATTGCCTGAATTTCAATTAAGTGACCAAGTCAAAATCGTTCATTCAATTGAACCGACAGTTACTCCAAGGAAAAATGTATCAATTCAAGTTAAAAATGTAAGTACCTAACTTGCAAAAGGCAGTTTTTTATTTTGTCCATTTAAATAATAACAAATGAACCAAAAAGCCGATTTTGATGATTAATAGGTCATTTTATTTGTCTAAATGGCATCAGTAAAAGTAGGTACCTACTACCTACTTAAATTTCTGAAAATAATTAAAATGTCGGATTAAAGGTAGTAAGACGAGAGTATAAAATTGTTAGAGCGTTTTTTTTAATAAGTTTTTTTACAAATAAGAGTTTTCAAAATGTTCGTAAAAATATTTTTGGTATGCAATTTTGTAGTGCTTATTTACAAACGATTTTCAATTCAATTTGGTTTAAAAAAAAAACTTAACCGTTCTTAAGATATCAATTTTTGAAAAAAATAATTAAATATTTTTAAAAAACCCAAACATTAAAAAAATAT
Organism: Sphaerophoria taeniata; assembly: GCA_943590905.1. Lineage (NCBI taxonomy): Eukaryota > Metazoa > Arthropoda > Insecta > Diptera > Syrphidae > Sphaerophoria > Sphaerophoria taeniata. The sequence continues at coordinate 272,858,779 of OX016540.1, forward strand.
ATATTTAATGTAATTAAGTTTTAATACAGGCTTATTGAGGAAAATAATTTATGAAATTCGTTGATTAGTTTCTAAAAAAATAATAACAACAAAACGTTTCTAGGGGAGGTACCCATTTGGACCGATAGAAAATGTTGTTTTCCATCAAAAGGATTCAAATTGAGAAAAAAAATATGAGATAATTTAATGAATATACATAATGAATAATGAGATATTTTGATTTTTCCATTTTTGCCCTAATAATTTGTATGGGGACTACTGCTATTTTTGGCCTTAAAGAAATGAAAAAAAAACTACAGACGATATTTTGATCAAACATAGGTCATAAATTTTTTACTATTTTAACTTAATACACCTAGAAGCATATATTTTAATTTTTATAGTAAAACACATTAATGTAATTATAACTTTCCTAATACTTCAATTATAGGATCTCAAGAAAGTCCTTGACTGTTCTTTAGAAGGGAAAGGTATCTTAACACAAGATAAAAATAGTCCCCTTGACCAGAAGGCTAGGTTGAAGTTGGTGCAGATCGTTTCCTTGCATGTTCTAAGAGAAAACCCGGAACGCATTATCACTGCCGAAATTTATGCAAAGTGGGCAAACGAAATCGTGCATTTGTTTCCTGCCGAAAATAGGTCTGTGTATTTTCATAACAAAATTGTGGAGTCGAGCCGTGGGATCATTACCAGATTGGCTGGAAAGTTGACCGATAGTATAAACAATCTTAAAAGAAAATATCGTGAAACGGGTATAATTACGAAACGTAAACGTTCTTTTTCACTGTCAACAATCTCCAGTCGCGGAGGATCCCCGAAAGCCCCATCAATAAAACGCCTGGCAGCAGCGTTCAAAATCCCAGAAAACGAGGAACTCTCAGATTCAGATCTGGAATGGCTTCGAAATTCTAGCCATCCTTGGGAAACAACAGAGGATAAGTGGGAAAAAACCACAAATGCTCGCTTTCATCTTTTGAAGTCTCTGGGTATAACCCAATATTATGAAGAATATCCGGCTCTGAAGAAAGCTTCAGGATATAAACTGGTAATTTTTTGATTTCCCTTATTCAAATATAAGTCTTTGTCCTAGAATATTTATTCAAATAGTAGTGCAAAATTTCAAGTTTTTTTTTTATAAATTACTAAAGACAAACAAATTTTAACAAAAATATTTCATTCACAAATCTATTAATGATTGTTAATTCATTTCCTAACATATTTATTTTACTCCTTTTAAAACAGCTTGAAAAGGATTTTAACATCTTATACCCAGAAAAATGTCAAGGATTATACAAATATTTTCCAAGCATCAAAAATAAGATTTATTCACTTGCAGAAAACAAAGTGAACGCCAAAAACAAATACATTAGTGAATTGTTATTACTTAAAGATTGTGAGTATTTTTCAAAATCTAAAAATCTAAAAATGTTTAGTTATTAAATAAAGAAATAAATAAAAAATAGTTTTAGTTGAAAAATGTTTCAGAAAAATATTAAATATTGGTTTTATTTTTCATTCATTTCAGCAACTGAAGACACAAGTAATCTTGGCGCATTCCTCCTCATACCATCGCTTCTAACAACTGCAAACATACGCCTAAAAAGTGTAAGTAAGAAAATTTGGCGCCCTTCGAAATCCAAAGCTCGAGATGGATTTCATCTCAATTGTTCACACCGATGCTGGAATCGAAGAAGCAATATCACTTCGTCGCACAAAACTAAAGCAATATGGTCTCACCTTACAACCCTTCATTCTTTTAGTCGGTACGTCCTTAAAAAATATAATAAGTTATTTTGTTATTGTAAATGATACCAAAAATTTACTACCGTCAATTTTGGATGCAGTTGATATTTGCTTTAAGATAATTTTTATGAAAAACGCAGAATATCCTGGTGAAAGTTCTTCTACATGGATGTTTATCCAAAAGGCTTTTTACCAAATAAAAACAGAATTTGATAACGAATGTACTTCAGCAAATACATTGCTTGTAGAATTGCAAATTGCAAATGAAAAATAATTTTTTTGTTCCACATGCAATAACTTATCTAAAAGTCACATGCAGCACTGCTTAATACATCCTTCCTTATCAGCCTTTAAAAATTTTATTTAATTAAAAACTATAAAAAACATAAGACGCATTAAAGAAGTAAAGTTTGGAAAATATTTGTGTTCTTGGTTTTCTATAACCAAGTAAGTTGGTAAGTATTAACCGAGTAAGTTGGCTGTTTTTAACAGAGAAGGTTGTTTAATAATAACCGAGTAGGTTGGTTATTATAAACCAAGTAAGTTGGTTAGTATTAACCGAGTAACTTGGCTGTTTTTAACAGAGAAGGTTGTTTAATAATAACCGAGTAGGTCGGTTATTATTAACCAAGTAGGTTGGTTGTATTAACCGAGTAAGTTGGCTGTTTTTAACAGAGAAGGTTGTTTTATAATAACCGAGTAGGTTGGTTATTATTAACCAAGAAAGTTGGCTGTTTTTAACAGAGAAGGTTGTTTTATAATAACCGAGTAGGTTGGTTAGTATTAACCGAGCAGGTTGACTGTTTTTAACCGAGTAGGTTGATTACTATTACCCAAGCAGGTTGTCTAATTTCAACAAAGAAGGTTAAGAAATTAACCGAGCTGATTGGTTGTTATAAACAAGTTGGTTGGCTAAAACAAAACAAGTAAATTGGTTAAAAACTACAAAGTAAATTGGTTGTTTTTTGCAGAGTTTACTTGTTTATATTTAAACGAGTACCTTTTGGAGGGGAAATGACTCTTAACCGAAAGCTCGGTTGTTTTTAACCGATTTTTCTTTAATCAAGTTGCCTCTGTTATTTTTTACAAAGTAACTCCGTAGGTGCTATATTAACAGTATTACTTGGTTATTAATAACCGAAAGTTGGTTATTTTTAACCCAGCAATGTTTATGAGTGCAGGGTTAGGTTGAGAATTGGGAAAGCTTCAAACGAGAAATCCAGAAGAGTTTCCCTTCTATCGGTGATGATAGCACCAAACTTTTAAAACTAATGGGGAGGAAGCGAAAACCCAATGAATGTTTAGAGGGTTATTTTTATGATACCGTGCGTTTAGGTAAGGAAATAAAACTATCGAACGATTCCATATCTCGTCTCATAATATCCGGATTGGATAATGAATTTTAAAAACGGCTCTACTCTCAGGATCATTTGAATCACATCAAGATTTGCTCGTGCAAATCAAGCGCTTCGGAGACGTCGAAACCCAATCCAAAAATATGCAGAAATTTGCCAAGCAGTATGATTTGGCACGGCGGCGCACACTGGGGCAAAACACTACTAAACGTGGCATTTAATCAAATTTTCAAGTTGAGCTTTGGACTAAACTACCGTTTTATTTTTATTTTAAATAGGATAGAGAATGCAAAAAACGAATGAGAGAGTAAATTGGGACCACGTGATCCTCAGCAGATCGTTACAAAGTGAGCATTTGATAATATTTTCTATCGAAGCCAGACGTGTTTTTTTGTTTTGAGTGATTACCTTAAATTGTGTGCTGTTTTTTACAGTTTGTTGGCATCGAAAAAAAAAAAATTGCAATGGAATCAGTAAGCTCAGGTGTGTTATTGTATAGTTTTCAATTTAAAAAAAAAATTTTTTTTGTAATTTTAATCTGTGGTTAAAGATAAAAAAATGTGTTAGAAAACTGTGTCTGTTCTGTATTTACCCAATATCCTAAGGTGTTTAGATGTGTTGGCTGTGACCTGCCGCTTAGTGTTATATCTTTTTGTGAAAAGTGATTTGTCTAGTCTTAGAATCTGCACATTGTAGCTGCTACCTTTTGCTACTTCTTGAGCAGTTAATTTTTTTGTTGGTGACGTCACTCTCGAAAAAAAATCAATTTTTTTTTTTTAATTTAAATTTTAATTACTTCGTAGGCCGAATATGTTCTAAAACTATATCGCTTCCAAGGCAAGAGCTATATGATATAATGAAGAGCTCAAATCTTAATGGAATAGACACGCAAATCGAGTTTTTGAGGGGAGAAATTTTAAAACGGGTCCTTTGTAGAGGTGCTAATGAAAATATTATTAATGATCAAATAACGGATTTTAAATCGAAATTTAAAGTGCGCTGGCAAAAAGCTTGTCGCATAGAAACAAAATTTTTGAAAGCAAACATTGCGTGGCTGCAAACACCTATTTTATTTAAATGTTTTCGAGATTGTAAACGTGGTCGCCCGGAAGTGGCATTTGAAGAAGGATCAGAAAGATCAAAACGACAAAAAACCGAAGAGTTGAGGAGGTCAACGTCTCTCGCTGAGTTGACTTATGCGACTGAAATGGGTTTGAGGGCTTCTGGGCAGTCAAATGCTGCAAAGTTAATGCGTGAAGCAACAACAGACCCTAATTATGCTGAAAAATGCAGAAAAGCTTTAAGAGATTCAATTGAACCAACTTCAATGAATGGAGAAGAAGCTCTAGCAATGATAATTGAAGCAGATCTGTCACGCTTTCAGTATGAAATTATACGATCAAAAGCTCCCAAAGTATTTCCGTCGTATAAAATTGTACAAGAATGCAAAAAAAGTTGCTATCCAGAGCCTGCGAATCTCAGTATCTCAGAAATTTCTGTATACACTGATTTACAAAGCTTGCTCAACCTTACAGTGAATCGTTTGCTTACTGTTCAAAAAGATGTTATCGAAACTCTAGGGCTTGAGGAACGCAGAACTATGAGCCTATACTCGAAGTGGGGCTTTGACGGAAGCTCAGGCCACAGTTCATATAAGCAAGCTTTTCATGGATTTGATGCCGATGATTCTTCTGTTTTCATTACCTGCGTTGTTCCACTTCGTTTGGTATCTGGTGAAAAAATAATTTGGCAAAATCCTCGTCCAAGCTCAACTAGATACTGTAGGCCTCTTAAAATTGAGTTTATTAAAGAATCTACGGCAGTATCCGTGGCAGAAAAACAAAGAGTAGATAATCAAATAAAAGAGCTCCGGCATAGTCTTGTTGAAGTTGGTGAAAATACTTTCAACATTAGCCACAACTTAATATTTGCTATGATAGATGGAAAGGTTTGCAACGCCATCACTGAAAATTCTTCTACACAAAAGTGTCTCATTTGTAATGCCACATCAAAAAACTTTAACTCTATTGATGCCATGATAGAAAGGCCAGTTAAAACAGAAAATCTGCAGTTTGGTTTATCTGTATTGCATGGATGGATCCGTTTTTTCGAATGTATACTACACCTTTCATATAAACTAGAAATAAAACAATGGCAAGCTAGGAAAGAAGAGCATAAAAAAATCGTTGCTGAAACGAAAAAACAGATTCAAAAGAAGTTTCGAGAGCGTTTGGGTTTGATCGTTGACAAACCAAAGCCGGGATTCGGAAATTCCAATGATGGCAATACAGCCCGCCGTTTTTTTGAACATGCAGAAACTTCAGCTGAAATAACAAAAGTAGATGTTCAGTTGATAAAAAAAATGCATGTAATAATGACAGTAGTTGCATGTGGTCATGAGGTTGATGCTGACAAGTTTCGAGAATTTGCACATGAAACTGCGAGATATTTCGTTCTTAAGTACCCTTGGTACTATATGCCACCTACTGTTCACAAATATCTTATTCATGGAAATGAAATTATTTCAAACGCTTTATTGCCTATCGGTCAGCTGAGCGAAGAAGCTCAAGAAGCCCGTAACAAAGACTTCAAAAAGTACAGAGAGCACCACTCCCGAAAAAATAGCCGTCAGAACACAAACGCTGACATTTTTAATTTGTTTCTATTATCATCGGACCCCGTTTTAACAAGCTTGCGAAGAGTTCCGAAAAAAAAAATTCAACATTTACCACAAGAAGCAATCAGTTTGCTGAAGTCTCCACATGTTCCAGCACCTAGCCTAAGTGGCATTGAATATGAAATACATGAGAGTGATGAAGAGGAAGAAAACTAAATTTATGTTATTTTGTTTGCGATTTTTTTTGTTGTTTTTGATAAAAAAAAGTTTATTTAATAAAAAAAGTTTATTTAAAAAAAAAATATATGTTCTTATTCGTTAACATATATTTTGTTGTTGTGTTGGTATAGTTTTATAATTAATAATTACATCCTTCAATTTTTTCAACAAAGAAACATACCATGTGGTATACACTATTTTTTTTTCTTCAAAGTAGGCGTTTTTGGTGGGCGTGGTCTCAACAAAAACTTTAAATTTGCTTACAATCATGTAAGGTGTAATCATGCCAAATTTCAAGTTCCTAGCTTTGATGGTTGATTTGATGCCAGCATTTAGGCCATTCTGCCCCATTGTGCGGCGACGTGAAACGGGGTGGGATGAGCGGCGACACAATCGCTCTCGCCCGTACGAAAACTCTCAACCCGTAAATTCTGACCGAAATCCAAAACCGCTTCAAGATTATCCCAAAAATAGACCATCCAGGTTCCCTGAGTCATGAAAATGCTACTTGTGTGGACCTTTTAATCATTTGGTAAATGTCCAAAAAAAAATCGCGCGTTTGTTTCCATTGTCACCAAGAAGGGCACATTGCAAGAGATTACAAGAATCGTAAAATGGCTTCTATTGCTGATGCTATTTATCCGCGAGATGAATATCACCCGACAGTTAAAGTGGCAGATGTAGAAATGGTAGGATACATCGATTTGGGTAGTTGCCGTACGACAATTATTAAAAGTATCGTTGACCAAAACAAATGGAAGGTTAATCAGATGGATGTAGTTGCTATCTGAATACAGTTGGCTTGTCTTGTTGGCTTAACGGATGTCTGAAGACGATTCCGATTCATTGGAAAATACGATCCAGGTAAGCATCATGGCAGAGCTTAATCGGCGTACAACGGCAATCACCGCAATCAAGCGGATTGCCACAAATATTGGCAACGACAGTTTTTCTGCTGATGAACTTGGCCTTCAGCAGGAACTGACCTCATTAGAATGGCATTTCGATCGGTTTGTGGCTGCCCGCGATACCTTAATAGAGGTAGCGGAACCAGCCGAACTCAAGGCACACGGCCAATTATTTGACGATGTGGAGATTCTTCGCAACACCAAAATTGCAAAGTTGCGACGAATGATGGCAAGATTCCATCGATATCTTTCTTCACGGAACCAAAACAAACAATAGCATTTAATAAAGAACTTAATTACTCCACATCCACCTCTAGATATAAACACAGATATTTTGATGTGTCGCCAATTTTCAGATATTTTAATGTGTCGCCAATTACAATGTCCCAAGAATAATAATCATTTTATCTTATCTCCAAACAATAACAATCTAATGCTTTGTTCAAATGAAGGCCACAGAGCCTAGAGTTAAGTTGAGAACCAAATGTATTTTAGTTTTAAGTTTTGATTCAATCAATAAAGTTGCTCTCCAGTGAGGATATTAAAAAATTATATTTTTTTAGTATCCCCGAGGATACCTCACATAAGTGGCGCAGTCGGTACTCGGATCTATCCAATCGTGGAAAAACACGGTTGGTTAGTCGAATAAAATATACATACAAATCTTTGTGTTAAACTATTCGTTCGTGGAAGAAACACGTTTATTCGAATAAAAATATATGTTACATTATACAAAAAAAAATTATATAATAAATAAAAATCAAAAAAAAAAAAAAAAAGAAACAACATGGAACAAGAGCAACTGAACTTATTACTCAACACAAGTGAAGGTGATCAGAGACCAGAAGAACAACAACAACGAGTTGAAGCAAAAACTTCGGCATCCTTCGTCCTACCGGAAATGGAGGTAATTAAAATCCTCCAAAGGATAAAACCATTCACCGGAGATCCCTGGAGGGACGTGGCCTCATGCATCTACAACGTAGATGTCAACATTCAGTACCTAACACCAGCAACATGTGCTTTTGCCGCACAGAACGTTGTTAGAGGACTAATACAAGGAAGAGCTCAGCACACAATAAGGATGTTACCACCCTACTCAACATGGCACGCAATGAAGGAAACGTTTATAAGAAATTTTGGACCGCAATAATCATTTATAAATATTATATACCAACAAGCAGTATACCAATTCAACAAAAGCACAATTCTTTTTATCATCTCCTTTCTATTATTGAGTCGATTGGCAACAGGCAACGCAAATATCCAGGTAGAAAATATAGAAGATGAAGGAATAATTTTAATTAAGGACGAAGTCATTCCAATAATCAGTGACTTCTACAGAATTTACCACAAAGTTAACTTACAAGAATAAATTTTCTTAAATAGTCCATTTGCCTTTCTTTTTGTGGGTTGTTCAAAAATAAATAAATATGTTCTCATTTCAATTGTCTTTAAAAACAAACCATATCAAGATCATTCTTGAATTTTTGGGGCTTGGGGCTGCTGCATAATTTGGAGGTAACACGTCCTTTCCCTCTTCAAAGCTTCGGGTCCCCGGAATTTTTCTGAACCCTTTCGTTTATTTCTTGTTTGGCATGTAAAAGGTAACAACATCGAGCGCTGCGGCTACAAGAACCCCCCCTCCGTCGAGCAAGCCTTAGGCACATACAAGCATGCCACGTAGCCGTAGCCTGGATACCCTCTCCATCCTGCCGCCTGGACCGGCCTTAGGGTCCTGTAGTACTAAAGTCGTAAAGGTTGGAGAGGGGGAACATCTGGTTCCGTTACAGAGATAAACACAATAGCATTTAATAAAGAACTTAATTACTCCACATCCTCCTCTAGAGATAAACACAGATATTTTGATGTGTCGCCAATTCTCATTTCATTCCATCTCATCTTTCTATGCCCATTACGAATGATGTTACTAATTTCCTTTTAAAATACGACACTTTTTTACTGCCCAAGACATAAAATTATCAAAAGTTTAATGATAGAATTAAATATTACTAACGATATTTATAATATATCAGGATTACAATTTAATAAAATCATTTATTTTAAAAACAGAATCAAAAAATTTTAGCGATTTAAGAAAGGAAATCACACACCATTTAGAAATTTCTATGTAATCTCTATATGTCCACAAGGTGAATTTTCTAGGAAAATCATGCACAAGTGAACACAAGAAGCGGTTGAAATCTACTATTGACAAAAATTTACAATCTTTAATTTTACAGATACCTTCCATGATAAAAGAGTTTGAGATGATGAAGCAAGTCGAATATATCAAAGACAAAATCTGTTCTAATAGAATAAAGTTTGGGGAGTTTATTGAATTAGGAGATTCTTTAAAAATAGAAAGAAATGTCTTTTTAATGAAGTATGACTTGAATCATTGGACTATAGGACCAACTAACTTATTTTAATGCGTATTAGACATATATCAATCCCGATTTCCTAAAATACTATATTGGACTATCTCGGATATTTATCAAAAATATCCTTTTAGCACAGATAATAAATTTATACAGATCATCCCTCATCCTCATCCCTGCAGAAAAAAATTAAACATATTTTGCTCTTAACAGACAACGCCTTAACAGACAAGGAGCTTTTTGAAGCTTTTTTCCTTGCCTAAGTATTCATTTATGGGCAATGAGGCGAGCGAAAATAGATTTTTAATGCATTAAGTGAATGCGTTAAAGCTTTTAACAAAAGCTTTTTTTTTGGTAGCTTTCAGTTTCATATATCATTTCTCGCCATAAGGGTGAGACATCTGTATAAATTTATTATCTGTGCTTTTAGTATGGTAGAGACTGGAAAAAACCTGATAACCGAATTCGATTTTTTAAGAACTCAATTAAAAAATGATTTCTTTGAGTTTATAGCAACTTGGGAGTCTTTGGTTCCAGGATATACTACCTACTAGTAAAAATGTAGATCTCATAAAGATGTAGGGGAGGAAGGGGTGGATGTGGACAGGGGCGGATGTGGACATCGGCATTTCAAGTCCACTCGTTGAAAATTTGAATATGCCAATGATGCCATCCATTGCCTTTTTCAATTGTGAATGAACCTGAAAGTTTTAAAATCTGTCAGTCTTGTGTAAAAATTGTTACAGGTTCATTTGTGATTTTCACTCTAAAAGTAAAATTATTCTTCCTCAGAAATTCGCTGATATTTTTTAAAAACAAAACAGAAATAAATGCAGGTAAGTGTTTTTTATATTATCGAAGTGTCTTGATAACATTGGTGATCATTGTTTTTTAAAATAGAGGGTTTTCTAAGAAATAAATGTATTACTTTACAAAAAGTGCTTGCGGGGTGAATGTGGACACTATATGGGACACACTTTTATTAAATGTTTTTTTATACTTTTGTGAATTAAAATAAGAAATTTTTATTTTGGAATATTAAAAAAGTTCTTTTTTAAATATCTTGTGTTAGTTTTTAATTATTTATCGGTTATTTTTGTAGCTGTCCACTTCCGCCCCATTAATTTTGGTCCGTGTCCTTATCCACCCCTTGGTGGGGGGCATATGGACAGAAAAAGCTTGTTAATTGAATTATGGAAAACCTTAAAACTTGAAGTCTTATCAAGTTTATGTTAAGGGACAATTTAGGGGAAGCCTTAGTTTATCAGCTGGTAAAAAGTGTTGATTTAAAGTCTTTACTGTAGACAAATATTAAAGATTTAATAAAATTTGTCCACAACCGCCCCCTCCTCCCCTAAATTGAACTACTAAGCACTTTGGACATCCTTGCTTAGAAATAAAGAGTGGTTTCGAAAATGTTAGGAAATATGGAACGGAATCAGTTTTGGTTGATCTTCCTACTGCTAAAACAGGAGCAAGTATAATGAGAAGAGATTTTGTTAAAAACTTTATACTAAAGAAAAGAATATGGCCTCCTTGTAAAAGGGTACCAGATTCATTCAAAAAAGCTTACAAGACAGGCACTTACCCTATCAAGTATGAACAACGATATGATATATGGGCTGCAGGCGCGTGGCGTCCATATAACACGATTCCTATCGTCTTACCTTTTAAAATTTGTCTCTTGTTCATAGAAAAAACCAGCAACATAAGTTTACAACTAAGCAGTCAACAGCTTATCTTTTCCCATTATGTGTAACAATGTTCTTCAAGCCTTTTAAATTTGCGAGATACACAAACAATACACAAAGCATACACGAAGCATTGAAAATCGCCGGGCAGAACATATTTTGTGTTTGTCCCTGTCTTTCCTACGATATACTTCCCCCCTGGTGCCTCCCTTTTCAATACACGTTCTCTTACTGAAAAAAGTAAGACGATAATTTTCGTCTTTCAGCAATGTCTGCTTGGAAAAAATAATACAGTTTTCGCCTTCGAATAATGTACGGCGAATTCGGTTTTGTTTTACTGTTTTGTTTTGTTCTACTCATCATTGTTTTGGATAATTTGCAAGTTGAAAGTGAACGTTTAAGTAACGTAAATTTGTGAAAAAAACTGAAAATTCTGAATATTGTGGAAAGTGAACGTTGGAACTGTTTTGTTTTAATTATTTAAATGGCTTTGCTAAATGTTGAGTGTTGCTTAACCGATTACCTTTTAGAAGAGGAAAATCAATTTAGGAAGTTAGATTTTTTAGTGAAAAAAAATGATTGATCTCGGACGCTCTTTTCCGTCTATTAAAAAAGAATATAAGCGTAAGGATGGTTTCGTTTCGCGTTTCCATGATTCCTTTTATCAAAAATATACATGGTTGACAGGTAGTTGCAAGGTCAACAAAATGTTTTGTTTTCCCTGCCTTCTTTTTTCAAATTCTTCCAGCGCGCGGCAGCGTTTGGAGTCGCACGGGCTACACCGATTTAAATAATTTGACAAATTCTGCTACAAAGCACATTAAAACAGAAAAACACATTCGAAGCTGTTTATCGTTACATGAATTTGGAACCAATCGAATTGAAACCTCCTTAGATAATTCTTATTTAGCTCATAACAAAAAAGTTGGAGAGAAATCGTAAATTGATGGAGCGGTTTATAGATACGGTGGTACTTTTAGGTAAGCAGGAACAAGCATTTCGAGGCCACGATGAAAAGCTTGATTCCAGTAATCGTGGCAATTATGTAGAGACTTTATTATATTTATCCAAGTATGATTCGTTAATAGAATCCCATTTAGAACAATGCTCAAGTGGAAACAATCTAGTTTTTTCCGGTTTATCAAATGACATACAAAATGATTTAATACACAGTATCGCTGCTGTAATTAAATCAGAAATGAGATTAGAAATCGGTAAATCTTAGTTTGTATCCATTATGATAGATGAAACGCCCGATGTGAGCCATAGAGAGCAATTAAGCACCGTTTTGCGTTACATATCAGAAGATGGTATAGAGGAGAGGTTTCTTGGTTTTATCGACGTGAGCGAGAGCCGCAATGCGGATACGCTCTCTAAACATATTCTAAACGTACTGAATTTGTATGCCTGCAAGGAAAAGTTGGTCGGACAATCTTACGATGGTGCTGCAGTAATGTCTGGAAATGTTGGTGGTGTAAAAAAGAGAGTCCTCAACGAATGTCCAATGGCCACGTTTATCCCATGCCATGCGCATGTTTTAAATTTGGTATTATCTCGATCACTGGAGAACATTCCTGAGCTAAAATCGTTTTTTGGGAATATTAATACCATAGTTCGCTTTTTCAACAAATCTACAAAACGTTCAAACCTTTTAAAAGAAATAGCTAACCGGCGCATGCCTGGAGTATCGGAGACCCGCTGGCATTACCATTCACGTATAATTCACGTAATTTTAAACTGTAGATTAGATATTATACAAACTTTTAATAACATTTTAAACAACCCGAATGATTGGGATAGTGAAGCGCTGGCTATGGCTAAAAGTCTGTTGTTTAAGTTAGAGGACAAAAGTTTTTGTTTTTTGCTAACACTTTATCTGAAATTTTCGGAAGGACTGATATTTTATTTAATTGCTAAACGAGAAATTAAGAATTTTGAGTCTTGGCTCTCCTCTGAATTTCTTAATAAATTAGAAAGTGTAAGCGATTTTGCTGAGCCACCAAAAAAACGACGATTACTCGAAATCGATTAAAAAACTCAATATAAGCGTCTTTTTGTAGAAATTAAGGACAATATAATAAGTCAAATTAAGGAGAGATATAATTTTTTTAATGATTTATTTTTTTGGATTTATTAAATAAAACTAAGTATAATAAATTTGCTCTATCAGTTCCGGAAGAAAAGATATCGTTTTTAATTAATTATTTCCCAGGAATTTTTGATTTTACCTCTTTAGAAAATGAACTTAAAGTTTTGTATACGACTCCTTCACTTCAAAAGTTTGACGTCTTAGAATTGTACAAACATTTAGGAAATGACATATTGCGTGATACATTTCCAGAAAATTTTAAATTTAAGCGGCCTTTTTTTAACACTTCCGTTGACAGTCGCTTCTGTGGAAAGGTCATTTTCAACGCTCAGAAGAATACACACCTTTTTAAGAAACTCTCAAGGAGAAATCAGGCTCTCTGATTTAGGGTTAATATCAATAGAAAAGCGACTCCTTTTAAATTTAAAAAGTTGACCTGATTTCTACGAAAGGGTTCTTGGTGAATATACCAAAACAAACCGAAGGATAGATCTTAATTATAAATAATTAAAACAAAAACAGTTTCTTTGTGTTTAAACTTTTTTTCAAACACATTTTTTTTAGTATCTAGTCTGAATATTTTATGTGATTTATTGAATTTTAAAAATATTTTATTTATTTTATTATTTATTTGATTATTTATTTTATTAATTATTTAATAAATAAAAATAAACCATTATTCTTTTTATGCGAACAAAAAACTAATAAAATGAAGTTCTTTTTTTTTAATACTAGTTACGTTACTTAAAATTTTATTTTATTTTCTTGCATTTCCACATAGGCTTCTTTTGAAGCCGCTTTTTTTATGCTTAAGGCTCATTGTGAACTTAAACTTAATAATTTAAAGTATAGAAAAATTGGCTTCGATTAATCCACGTTTGGAATTTAAGGTACCTTCTATTTATTCCTTATTCATTTGTGTAGGTGATTTTCTCGTCTTACCAATTGAAAATATCCACGCCACGCCACTGATGGCTGAGGTAAGTTTTGGGAAAGTTTTTGATTATGATTTAAGCCCTGATACAACAGAATTGATCAAAGATTCTGCTGCTGCTGACGAGTTTCAAGATTGGTATTCTGATTATGATGGGTGCGCTTTTAGACACTTTTATGGGAAACCAAAGCCTCCTCTTAATCCTAATAGAAAACCAACTAGAGTAATCCAGAGATTTTTACAAGGGAACGAATATGAGCTAGAAAAGAAAATACATGAATTAAAAAATAACGATTTTGATCCTAATGATAGCACAGCAAAGGCGGAAAGAACAAGAATTGAAGCCCGATGGTAGACTCTTTGTTTAACAACCTTCTAATCAAAGATTAGGCCAAACTTCTATGGAATCTAACATCTCAAAACAATATATGAAATATGTCCCTGAACAAACGATGACAGACGGTGAGATCAAACTAATGCGAAGACTAGCTGAGACTGCAAAAGGACAAAAGAAAACCACCTTAGAAATTTTTAACTAAGATTTAAGTAAGTGGAACATGAGGTTTAGAAACGCTCTTGTTTATTGGTATGGAGTGGTTTTGGATGAGTTATTCGATTCTGGGGACTTATTCAAGAATAATCACCTTTGGTTTTTACAAGCTAATGTATTTTGTAACTCTAGATTGGCTCCACCTGACTATGATGAAAACTTGAAGCCTATTCCAGGTGATTTCTTTTATAATAATCAACTTGGAGGCATGGAAGGGATGAGACAAAAACAGTTGAACCTGCCAATTGATGAAAGAAATGTATATCAGCAGGGATATGTTTTTGATATGGGTCTCAGTCTACACAAAAGCTATTCTGGTTTTTGTTGTCAATGATGTGGACCTGGAGCTTCCAGCTTTACCAGCTGTCTTGAACAGTTCCACCACCATACGCGGCTTTGAATCATTACCCCGTGTATTTGGTATGCCCAACCGCAAAGCTTTGACTAGCCAAACACGATCGGATTGCGCAGCTTGGTACAGCCAATGGGAGGTTAGAGCCCAATTTGAAAGAATTAATGGATTGGCAATCGTCATGAGCGGAGAGCACTGGTGTCCAGAGGCTGCAAAAGGAGCTTTTGATATCGTAATCATGAAATTTATTCATATAGAAGATGATGCACGATTGGGTAAAGTTCTTGTCCCTGAATGGGCCCATGCTCAAGGCAAGTCTTATGGTAATGTACCACAAGAATTTTTGGTTTTTCATTAAATTGGGAATCTCCTCAACCCGAGAAAAAGAGGAGAAGCCAAAGATAGTTGATACCGAATTATGAGGAGAAGCTTCAGGCTGATCACATGGAAGCTCTCAAGAAACAACAGAGAGAGGCTATGGACTTGAGGATTCTTCGCAAGACGCTGGAACCATGGATGGACCCTTATAATCAGGTAATCATGGTAAATTATCCTATTTTAGATAAGGAAGGAAGAAAGAAAAGAAGATTCTCTCGTCTTGAAAAATTAGAACCAAACTTTAAAGCAGTTAATTTAGTACTTAAAAGAGAAGAAACTTGGTTTTCAATAAGACTATGCGAATTTGGTAAAGTAAGATATTTTGATGGTGAGGCAATCTCTAATGGAGACAAGAAAATAAACAGGTGTATTCCAGATATAAATGACGGAGTATGTTCAATTATGTCCTCTCTATCGACTATAAATACTATTACTGAGGCCACTGCAAAGTGCGACTACATGCCAGATACTTCTTTTATTATAAATCAATTCTCTATATTAGATTATTTAATTAGGAAGCTTATATTGAATAATTGCAGACATATTTATGAAAAAATGGCTTATCTTTATCATCCTACGGAGGACCCTAGGATTTTGCCGACTACTACGACAATCGAACGACTCTCGATCATTTATAAATTTAAAACGAGCCATTTGATTGGCCAGCCAATCACAAAAGGTTTTTTAATCCTTTTCTTCTTTGTGCTATATTCGTTAATTGAAATTTATGGAAAATTCCAGCTGTCAAGGTGCATCGCCGACGTCATCGCTTCCTTCCGAAGCCGCCGAAGTGAATCGACAACGTCATCGCCTTTAGAACCTTGCCATTGCCAGCCGCCGAAGTGCATCGACGACGTAACCGCTTCCTTCAGGTATTCCGCCTTTAGTTGCCATTGATGTCCGAAGCCACCGAAGTGAATCGACTACATCGCCAGCCACTGAAGTTAGTCGACAACGTACAGCACTGTTAACATCTGTGACGCACTTGCCACCGCCGTCTTGCCATCAATCTGAAGTCACATCAATTCTGATTTATCGATACGAAGCATCGACACGCAGGCAAAGCGTGTAGCCCATGACACCGCCACCTCGAACTGGTAAGACGGCGAAGTCCCTAGAGGGCGATGGCAACAGATGCCGAAGATTCCACAATAAACTGCTACATGGAGAAGGTGCTACAGTTGCACCAGTGCACGCTGTGCATAACGTCCTAACGCACTGCACCAGTAAACATCTCTTCCGAGTGCTACCAGTCGTCGTGTCGGGCCCAGGAGGTCAGAAGTCCGTTTTTGCAATGTTCGACGAGGGATCATCTGTTTCGATTCTGGAAGAGGAAGTGGCTGCACAGCTAGGGCTGAAAGGACGCAAAGAAAACCTTAAGCTGCAGTGGTATGGGGACAGAGTTGTGTCCGAGCCATCCCGTAGAGTTTCCTTAGAAATCCGAGGAATAGAAAATGAATCTGCATGGTATGAGCTGCGACATGTGAGGACAGTTCCACATTTAAGTCTCCCGGTTCAGTCGTTCGATAAAGCAAATTTGAGCCAATCACAAAAGGTTTTTTAATCCTTTTCTTCTTTGTGCTATATTCGTTAACTGAAATTTATGGAAAATTCTCGTGGTAGTCGGCAAAATTCAGCAGCGGTGGTTAGAAGTACATCGGCAGTAACATACAATTTTAAAACATCGATAAAAATTATATAAAGTATTACGCATAAAACTTTGTAAACCTTTCAAAATAACTTTTACAAAATAAATGTCAATCTAAGTTAACAGTGTGTGCTTTTTTTTTGAGAACAATCTCTTTCGACTTATTTTTTCTCATACAATAAGCGGATATGATGATAAACTTTAAATGAGTTATCCTCATTTTTATAATGCTACAGAAAAAATTAATATAGGAGAACCTAAAAAAGGACAAATTAACCATGCAAAATTAGTTGAGGATATTTTTTCGTTGAATATAGTTAATATGTCCTCGGTAGAAAGAAAAATGAAAGACCTTGCTCTCGCTCATTTAAAATCTCCTAATGTTACAAATCCAGAAGTAACTAACATTTTCAATAGTCAAGCAATAAAAATCTCAGATATTTTGATGTGTCGCCAATTCCAATATTCCCAGAATAATAATCATTTTATCTTATCTCCAGATGAAGATGAAGGCCACAGAGCCATAGAGTTAATTTGAAAACCAAATGTTTTTTAGTTTTATGTTTTGATTCAATCAATAAAGTTGCTCTCCAGTGAGGAGATTAAAAAATTATATTTTTTAGTATCCCCGAGGATACCTCACATAAGTTGCGTGGGTGGCTTCTGATTTCCGCCTTCTCAAGAAAAATTACTTATAACCTATAAACCTAAACCTTTAAACCTATGAAGTGTAAAGTCAAGTTAAAAGTATAATCAAAAGAAAAAGCAAAAGATAAAACTTAAAGAAATAAAAGTTTTTTCAACACAAATTGGGAAAGTTGCATTTAATTTCTTAAGGAAACAACATCAATCTTCAAACGCGATCCCAACTTTGGATCGTCCGACTGGCTTACTTGCTTAACCGGAGAAAAATGAAGCACCTGTAGCAAACTTGCAACTCCGACTACCAATTTACACCGCACGTAAAGTTATGAGAGAATCGGTTCTTTTAAAAGGTAATTTTCCTTAGATTCTGGTGTGAAATCGAGATTTTCATATTTCCTTGAAAATATAGAGCACCCGAAAGAGAAAACTTTTGCATTTTCTTTATGTATATGTATCAGTTTTTATAACCGTTTTTGTTTGTAGCCAAGTTAAGTGAGACTTTTGCAAGCAAGTGATGACTGAACATGATGGCCCGAACAAAGACTTTTCGACCTACAAACTTGGTTATGATACGGATCCAATACAACAATCAATCGTTGCATGGAACATTGTTCTGTAGTCATATAAGTACATAAGTCGGGTTTGTGTTCTTTCCGAGCCGCTAGAACTAAATCTTCGTCAGAATCGGATGATGAGTTTTCATCTAACAACAAAGAATTGTTTGTTAAATATTCCATTTGCCTTTCTTTTTGTGGGTTGTTCAAAAATAAATAAATATGTTCTTATTTCAATTGTCTTTAAATACAAACCATATCAAGATCATTCTTGAATTTTTGTAATAAATTTAGAGCAACAAAAATTGTTGCTTAGGAGTCAGTCTCGTCTGGTCTTACAAACCTGCGAGTCGTGTTTTGTGCGTTTATTTAAAACCGAAATAAATGTGGGTTTTCTTATTATATTTTTCCCACAGTAAAAATTCTTTTGTTTTATTTCTAATCGTACGAAACATTATGGTCATTCGAGTCGCGGATAAAAAAAAAAATGGAAGTGCTGCAGGAGTACCTACTGTTGAAATAAAACCACAGCCTTAAGATATTGTTGCACCCATCAAGTCATCTGTCAAAGCTGACAACCAAAATGTTGTTTGTTTGAATCTCTCTTTTTGTCAACACGAAATATAATAAAATCTCGTAAATACTTTGTAAACTAATCGCCTTTTATTTCTAACATCCCAACAGGCTATGGGACCAGCTTTTTTGAAAACGAAATATAATAAATTCTGGAATTTATTGAACGAATATTTTTTTTATATTTCTTTTATATAAATGTCGAGTTCGTCGATTTTTCACATCGAGAAACTTCTCGGACGTGAGAACTATACCTCATGGGCGTTCGCCCTCAAAAGCTTCCTGCAGCACGAAGAACTATGGGAAACAGTTCAGGGAATTTATCCTGCCGATGGATTGAACGCTGCTCTCTATACAAAAGCGAAATCGAAAATAATTTTACTCATTGACAAAATAAACTACGAGCACATAGAAGACGCTGAAACTTCCAAAGAAGTTTGAGACAAGCTAAAATCTGCTTTCCAGGATTCTGGTCTCACTCGAAGAGTAGGACTCCTCAGAAAGTTGATCACAACTCGTCTTGATGCAAGCTAAAATGCTGAGAAATGTGTCAGCAAAACTGTTTCGACGGCGCACAAGCTCAAAGAAATCGACATGCCAATTACAGATGAGTGGATCGGAACACTGCTACTCGCTGGTTTGCCCGATGATCATGGGCATAGAGTTCTGGAACGAACATAACGTGTGATGCGATCAAAACGAAAATCTTACAGGAAGTGCAGAAAACCGAGTGAAATCGGTCTATGTTCCGGATTTGTTGCAACGACACTCAACGAAAATGATTGGTTTGTTGATTCCGGGGCTAGCATGCACATGAGAATGCGAAAGGATTTGTTCGATTCAATTCGAATGTCGCCGATCAAAGAAATGTATGTAGCCAACAAACAGAAGCTAGTGGGCGAAGGAGTGGGAAATATTAGTGTCGATATTTTGAACGAAAATTTTGTTACAAAAAGTATAATAATTTCCGACGTGTCGTGTTATATGTTCCCAAAGTAAATACCGGAAATACCTGAAGAACTGTCCTTGTTACTTGATTGCAAAACAAGGTGGAATAGCCTTCTAACGATGATTGAACGTTTTGCACTTTTAAAAATCAGCATCCAAAAATCCCTCACTGATCTCAAACATTCTATACCGTTAGAAGAAACTAGGACCAATAAAATTAACAGTTGAAGCACTTTGCCGTTCTGATTCCAACTTGTGTGCAGCTGATGGTGCTCTTAAGTTTCTTTTTAAGCAGTTAAATTCGAAGACATCGCGTCTATGTACAAAAACGACAACAGCTTTAATTGAACGTTTAATACAGCGGCGAAAAGCAGAGCTATACGCAGAAAAATAATTTTTAACCGAGTGCTATTTTACGTGGGTTAAAAGCAAAAAGGTTAAAAATACTGATAAATCGGTTAAAAATTACGTAGTTAACTTTGTTCAATTTACACGAGTAAACTCGGTTAAAGGAAAAAGGTAAAAAATACTTATGAAATAGGTAACTTTTACCGATGAACTTTGCTAAGATAATTTACCCATTCGCTATCGGTAAAATTAAATGAATACAAACAGAAAATTTTGCAGATAACTTGTTTTAAATCAAACAACTTACTTGGTTATGAGTATGAATATAATAATAACCGATTTGGTTTGTAAAATTCACCAAGCAAATTTGTTAAAATAACACATCACTCGGTTAATTATACCACCTAACGAAGTGTTTTAAGCGTTAAAGCTGATTCCGTTGAAGCTGATACTCAGTGACCGTCTTTGTATTGATGACGCTCAAATTCACTCAATACATGTATTAAATTTCACAATCTTCTCATTCTTTTCTCAAGTTTCAAAGAAGACAGACCTCGTGCAGTGCGTTATTTATAGCATATGAAAAAAAGAAACATTTTTATAAACAATTTCCTTTTGATAATAATTTTGATTGATAAACAATTTAAAAGTAATAAAATACGAAGAAAAAAAAAACAATAAAGTGCAGTGTTTTTTGTGAAAATTATATGACATACCTACATCGATAATGGAGATATATCTGGTCTTCTGGTTTATCTACAGAACCCAAATACAACTTTCGAAGAGTCAACACCGGAAATAAGAAATTTGTTTTCAAACAAAATTGAAATCATAAAGAAAATAACATCTATTCTGAAGCGTGTAGGTTCCGTCAACAGTAATAATGAAAACAACGATGATTTGGATCAATTTCAAGACACTAAACCAAGTCATAGTGGCCAAAATGAACTATCGTTGAAAGAAAAGTTGAAAATAGAAATAGAGGGCACCCTTAGGGAGTTAGAACCGCAACAGATTGCAGAACAATCCGATGAAACTGCATTGAAGCCGTTAAAAGAGAGATGATTAATTTTTCGGATGGAATCCGGGGAAATTACGGACGGAATCTTAGACGCATTGCTTTTTCTTCGGTACATCATTGATACCAAGTGTTACTCCAACGCCATCTTTGTAATCCTTTCCGCTTCGCTGGATTCTTGTATTAGTAGCTCGCGAATGAGTCGTCCGAATGGAGCATTCGGTGTAAGGTTGTCTGTTCCTCGTTGCAGTTCTATAATTTGTTTCCACATTAATTGATTGTGCCTCTGGGGAGTGGTTTGTTTGCGTCGAGTCTTGGATGATGGAGATCTATTTCGAACTGATAGGAACTCTTGTTTTGTGCTAGTTCCCGGCTTCTGGGACGTCTGTTGCTTGCCACCTTCTTTGGACTGTATTTTTTTGTTGCTGTTAAGTATATCTTTAAAATGGATTTGTCGTTAAGCGTCTACACGCCATGATCACCACGACCGACATGGCGGAGTGGGATCTGGTGCAGGTGGGTCTGGAGCAGAAGGCCCATGACATGGTCTTGAATACCACGAAAGAGTGTAAGGACGATTCTATCGTCGCCCACGATGCCCTCCTGCAGTCAATGGAGGAACTGTACATCGCTGCGACTGGATTTCTTCAGCGTCGCATGGCGACAGTTCGAGCCCAGGAGGCTGCCCCAGCAACTACAAAGATCGAAATGATCGAATGAATGGACCCGGTACAAATCCCCAGCTTCGACGGTGCGCTACACAATTGGCTCGCCTTCAAGGAAGCATTTGAAAGTCTGGTCCACAAAATCCAGACTTCCCCGAAGCTTACAAGCTACAGAAGCTTCGTTCGGCCGAGCTCCATATCCACGTAGGGATGGTGGGCAATATCTACTGGGGAGGATACACTGAGCTTTGGGAGGAGCTGACCGAGCGCTTCGATAACCCATGGCTCCTAACCGAGACGCATGTATCCAAACTTCTTAACTTGAAGTTCGTGCAAGACGAGACCGCGACATCAATCCTCAACCTGGTAGACAGCGTGCAAGAGACGACAATTTTATGATGCCAGAGGAGAGAACATAAACCAAATAAAAGAGTTGGTTGGATATTTCGGTGGCATTGGAGAGTCATTCGAACAATTTGAACATCAACTAAGGAATGTTCAAACAATGTACAAATTGAACGACAACGACATGAGGGTTCTTGTGTCGTTGAGACTAAAAGACAAAGCTCAAAAATGGTTCCATTCAAGAGAAGATCTGATGACCGTCATGTTCGATGAACTCATGACAGAGATGAGACAAATTTTTGACGACCGTCCCTCGAAATTAAGATTGAAGCGATTGTTTGAAGTTAGAAAGTGAAACCTTTCAAAGCTACTACCAGGAAAAGATCATACTCGGGAATCGTTTGAGCATTGATGACGAGGAGATGATCGAACACCTTATAGAGGGCATACCAGATGAGTCACTTGCGTCGGGAGCAAGGCTGCAGTGTTGTAAAAGAAAGACACAGCTATTAGAAGCATTCAAATCCATCAAACATCCGTCAAGAACAAGACAACAGCAACAACATCAGCAGCTGTACGAGCATCGGGAAGCGGTCAACAAATTCGTTGCTTTAATTGCAACTCTATGGGGCACATGGCCTCAGAATGTAAGAAAGAGAGGAGACCACTAGGAGCTTGTCACGTCTGCGCGGGAATGGGACATTTTGCGGCCCAATGCCCGAAAAGAAGAACACCTCTAACCAGACCAGCCATCGGGTACATCAACTCGGACTCTGACGATGAATTCGTAAGAAATTTAGAATTTGTATTTTATGTAGGTATTAACAAATCCTTATTATCTTTTGATTCATTACTAGGCACCGGCAGCCCAGTGAGCCTTATTAGGATAAATCACCTTGACCAAGATTTAATTAAGAATATAAATTTTTATAATGACAAGTCTTATTTTGGAGTTAATAAAAGCCTACTGTCGATATTCGGACACATAAATTGTAGTGTTTTATTTGAAAAGGAATGTATACATATTGACTTGTTAGTTGTATCTGAAGATACCAAGCAATACCCAGTTATCTTAGGTAGAAATTTTCTGCGTGAAGCAAATTTGAAATTAATAAAAGTTGAAAACGAAAAATAAGAAGAAATTAATAATGAATTTAAGACAGAATGTAAGCGAATCTTTAATATAATGAGTAATCCTGATGAAATGTATGAAGAGAGTTTAGATGATGAGTATGGACAACCAAAATTGGAATTTAATAATAATGATATAATTATAAAAAATGATAAATTAGTGTAGTGTATCCACGTATGCGCCGCCACTGCCCCTTCAATAAATGAGTAACAAAACATGTGAAATGCAAATCGAGTATGTTAGTCATATCATAACATCAACATTCCACTCGATTGCATTGATTGTCACTCAATAGTAATAAGATCCTCATTAATATAGTTTAACCAATAGAAAAATAGAAATATTTTGAATATGAAATTCAACGTATCTTTTATAAGTATAACAGTTAAGAAAATAGTATTTAAGGAATGAATTCAGTGAAAATAAAACAGAGTCAAAAGAATATTCTTGTGGTCTTCTACTTTCAACCTTACGGCGAGCTAACTCGCCTTAACACTTTAGCGTGGTGCGCTTACACCAATAATAGGGCACGTATTACACTACATGGCGATCCTGCGAATTCTTAGTTGAACTCCCCAATTACAAGTGATCAACTACCTTCACAATTCGATGTCGAGCAACGAGATCGATAAAATCATAGAAAAGTGGTAGAAGTACCTACTAAATCTGAAGGCAAAGAAAGCTGAAGAATACATACCCGAAAATAAAAGCGGAATAACTGAACAATTGTAGCGGATCGACTCTCACCATAAACTTAAACCACTTAGTGAGAACAGAGCCTATATGGAATTCCATCCACTATGCCAAAAAAATAAGTTCTGGCAGCACTTCGTGTATTTAACGAGGCCACGTCACCTTCGTTAAATTAATTTTAAACGACGCCGTTTTTTCTTGACGAACAGAGGAAATCATGACTAGACATGATCGAATCTGCCCTTTTTGATTCAGATCGTACAACGAGTAACATCTCTTAAAATTTAATTTTCTAAGCTATAAAGTAGAAAAGCAAGTGGCTTTCCTTTTTGTTCTTGGCATTTTGGGCCATAACAGGCCCCATCCTAAAAGAAAAGGATAAGTATTTGGTGCAGTGAGGGTGCCCGAATTTCGGCATCAGTAAGGAGTTCAAAAAAATTGCTAGTCGCCGTTCGGCCGAACGCAAAATCCATTTCGGAGCAGCAAGGTGCTCAAAAGAATTGATTGTCAACCTGAGACCGAACCCCAGCTCCTTTCCGACAACAGCAAGGAGCTCAAAGAAATTGCTTGCCGCCCTGAAACCGAACCCCAACTCCTTTTCGACACCAGCAAGGAGCTCAAAGAAATTGCTTGCCGCCCTGAAACCGAACCCCAAGTCATTTCGGCAGCAGCAAGGCACTCGACACTAGAGACGCCCTGCCATTGTCCTCGTCATCATCGTTCGCTCGCTGGTTGGAGTCGAATTCCTGAGGAGGTCCTAGAAGAAAGCAACGTATTTAGTGCAGTAATTGTGTCTGAATTTCGACGGCAGCAAGGCACTCGACACTAGAGACGAAATTGCAGTACGACCGACGACATTGGCACCGCAAAACAGCGTTTTTCTTCCTCCCCTTCTGCCCACGCACGATTCGAGTCTCCAAACACCATCTATTGTCTGCCACTGTCCTCATCATCGACATTCGCTCGCTGGTTGGAGTCGAATTCCAGAGGAGGTCCTAAAAGAACGTTTTCCCTCTGTACTTGTGCGGTATATATGGACATCGCAAAATTCGTAAGGGATCGGGACGAGACCAGAACAAGCAAATCGTGGTGGCATTAAGCCGAAAGTCTGCTTCCAGCTTGGTGAAATCTGCCTACCTGCGTTCAAGTCGGACGACATTTTGCCTAACCAGCGAAACGAGAAGAGCTCAAAAGCCGAGGAATGAAGACATACCACCTACTTTTCAACACCTGATATGATTTTTTTTTGTGCCGTATACTACCTTATGCATTAAATATTGCCTAATATTGTGAAAAGTCAAGTGCAAAGATTTTTTTTTATTATTCAAATTACCTGATCTACAAAAAAAAAGAAGATTAACCCCAGCCCCTACTTACCTGCTAGAACCAAAAAGAAAAATTTTTTTTTATAAATAACCTACCTACAGTAAAAATTATCAGCGATAAACCTAACCTAAATTTTAACCCCACTCATTAGAAACAGTGCTTCAGCAGCCGGATCTTCGTGCGCACGGATGATGGTTCCTGAAAATGAAAACTGTAAGTAACATTCTTTTGTTAACTATATTTTATGCTGATGATTTCCCCTGCTTTACAATTAAAAACTTGACTTACCTTTCATTTACAAATTGTTTCTCGGACTTACTTTTATTCTTAAAATTTAAACACCTTGACTTACCTTCGATGTACCTTTTTATATGAAATTTTGAATATTAGACTTACCCTTTGAACATAAGATATAAGAAAGTGATTTACCTTTTGATATGAAATCTAAAACCTGACTTACCTTGGATATTCGATTTAATTCTCAGACTTAATAATAATAATACCCAGACTTAACTTTGCTATAAAATCTCAGACATACTTTTGATGTAAAATTTAAAACCTTGATGTACCTTTGATACTAAAATTTAAGCTTGATTTACCTTTTGATGAACTTTTGAAACTTAGACTTACTTACCTTTGAAAATTATAAGAACTTAGACTAACTTTTAGTTATACGTAAAATAAAAACTATGTTGAATTCCTTTTTGAAAAGAAACAGTTTCGAGTCATTTTTTGTTTTCCGGAGTGTAGCTTAAACCATCATGTGGTAAGCAAGGTCGATTGAGGCGATGTAGGGATTGGTAACGTTCGGAGAAAAGGATAAATAGACATTTTGGGGTCGTCGACAAAATTCCGGCATTCGACGACCATGGAGCCCTGAATTATAATCAGTGGTTGGGTGGGTAATGCCCTGGGTCAACAACGACCGACCCAGTCTATGTCTTCTTGTGTTGTGTTCCCCTTTTCCTTCCTATTTTTCAAACAGCTCAGCTGTTTACTTCCCTACTAGATACGCTTTTGGCTTTCCGAAGCCACACATTTTTTTTTTTTTGAAACTCACAACTGCTTCAGAGCAGTGAACTGCCTTCTTTCACCCCTTTTCCAGTTCCCGACTCGGCATGATTTTTTTTTTGTTGTTTTGGTGATAGTTTGGACGGCGGAAAAGAACTCCCCCCTCGACTGAGAACTAGCTGCACAATTGCCAGCATGCCGAAACTAATCCTCCGCTCCGTGAAGAAAAGAAAAGAAGATTGCTCAAACAATTTTTCATTTTCTTTTTCCCTTCCACCTAACCAAGTCCAAACTCAAGTGCCGTCTATTGCGGGCGCCTGTCGACCCAGTTTACGTAACACAATACACCCCAACTCCAATCACCGCCGGACCAAAAGCCATCTCGATCGAGGAATACAGGAGACGAGAAGAGAAACAAAAAGCAGCAACAAAACAAATAAGAGAACAGGCTACAGACCAACCAAAAAAACGCAATAGGCAACGTGGAGGAAGACAAGTCAGGACAAGAAGGAAAATTGCTGACCTTCACCGCATCATCACTTTGACAACTGAAAAAAAGTTAAACAGAATCTTATAGCCAAGATAAAAGATCTAAAAAGAGCTTACTATGGGAAAAACCCAAAGCAAACCATCAGAAACAATAGTCAATAACAACAACAATATCCATCCAAATAACGATGTCAAACCTAATACCTGAATCTCTGATGACAGCGATTATCATTAGTATAATATTATATGTAGCGTACAAAATTAACAAATATTTTAAAAAATATGTACACAAACACAAGCAAAACAATATGATTACAAATGTATAAATATTATTGAAATAAATTACACATAAAACAAATTTTTTTTTTATCTGGTCAGCTAAATGGAAGAAATAAAAAAGAATTTTCTTGACAAATATAACAAAGAGTTCAGGAAAATTATATAAAATAGAAACAATTAAAGAAAAGCTCAGCATAATAGAAAATCTTATAGAAAAGTTTAGAAATATTGAAGAAAGCCAAGACGAAGAAATCAATATAGCTTGCAAACTAGAACTTGAAGGCATTTATAGCACAACTAAAAACTTACTAGAAAACCAACTTAAAGCACACAAATAAACCTCACAAAATACAAACACCAACATGGCAGACTTTGACTTAGCAATGAGTATGAAAGCAATTCCAACATTCTCAGGAAACTATAAAGAATTAGATAGTTTTCTCAAAATTGTTGAAATAATCAACAAAGGACTAAAACAAACATGTACACAACAGTTTATAGAATTCGTTTTTCATGTCAAATTAGGAAATAATGTAAAAACAGCATTAGGAAATACAGAGCCCAATAGCTTTGAAACTCTTAAATCTTCGCTTGAAGAAAGATATAAAAGTAACGAAACAATTTCCACGATTCAAAATACCTTATCTAATTTAAGTCAGCGAAATCTTTCAGTGACATCATTTAGGGATAAATTACTCAACACTATAGCTGATTTAAATAATCTACAGATAAAAGAACTAGGCAACAATGCTACAAGTGAAGAAAAAAATGTCATAAAGAAAATGAACGATATATATAGTCTAAATATCTTCAAAAATGGTCTTAACGAAAACATAAAGCAAACTGTTTTTGCATCTCAACCTAAATCATTAACAGAAGCAGCAAACCTAGCAATAGAATTAGAAAAAATAAATTCTAACGCACTTATGTACTATAGACATAGCACACAAAACATTAATCGACAAAACAGACAAAACTTTAATCAAGAAGACAATGACCGTAACAGATCTCAAAGAAACATGAATCAAAATCAATACAACAGCAACACCCAAACTCGAAATTCTAACCGAAACAATAACTCCAACCGACGTAATAACTGGAACAATAACCGAACCCAAAATGCTCAAACAAAAAATAACCGAGTTCATAATCAAAACCAATTCAGAAATAAGACACAGCAAATACGATTATTCCATAATGAGCCACAAGAGGGAAACGAATACGGCTCGGAATACGCGAATATTCCAGACAGCCAAAATTAAAAGTATATAGAATATCGGATAGCAACACAAATTTTATTGTTGCAAAACATAAAAATAAAAATATGACATTTCTGATAGACACGGGTGCAGACATATCTATCTGTAAAATTACAAGTAAATTAGAGAACGAAGAATATGACCCAGAAGAAAAATGCAAACTGACTGGTATAACTAATGAGGAAATACACTCTTTGGGAACACTCGATCTAAACCTCCAATTATGTGAAACTATCTATGTACAGAAATTCCAACTAGTACATGAAAAATTTCCTATCGAAATAGATGGTATTTTAGGTAGAGATTTTTTTACCAAATTTCTCTGCAAAATAGACTACGAAACATTTACAATATCATTAAGCGTAAGCGACGACGAAAAAACAATAACTCTGCCAATGCAATCAAAACCATTACATGCACTTAGAATCAAAATACCTGCAAGAACAGAAATGATTCACGCGAAATGATTCATATGCGACTAAAAAGAGTTTCTTTAATATTATAGAAAAGAATTATCTGTACTGTTCTCGCCTCGAAGTGCCTGAAGTAGAGTACGAAATTAAGCTACGACTAAACGATGATAAGCCTTTCCATTGCCCTCCTAGGAGAATGTCATATTTTGAGAAGGAACAGGTACAAGTTATTTTAGACGAACTCATGGAACAGGGAGTTATCCGTGAAAGTAGGTCGGAATACTCATCGCCAGTTGTGTTGGTGAAGAAAAAGACAGGAGATATAAGGTTATGTGTATATTATCGAACCTTAAATAAGGTGACGCAAAAGGATAACTATCCCATTCCGTTGATAGACGATCTACTGGATGGATTAGTTAACAAGAAACTTTTTACTTTGATCGACCTAAAAAGTGCATTTCATCATATAAGCGTGAATGAAGAGTCAGTAAAATATACTGCATTTGTGACTCCCATGGGTCAATACGAGTATTTGAAAATGCCCTTTGGTTTAAGAAATGCACCATCCGAGTTTCAAAGATATATTAATAGAGTTTTTTTTTTATTAAAAAGTAAGTTCTTTAGTTAACATGCGTTAGCCTTCTCAAGAAACGTTATGAGATGCACCCATTTTCAAATCAAAACTATCGAATATGCATAGTGACATCTTTATTTCCAAGCATGTGTTTTTGCTTCTAGTTTAATTGCTAAAACAATAATAAATTCAAAAGAAATTGTTTAACTTATTAATTATTTTTTTTCTAATGTAAGCTACCCGTCAATGTTCGAAACGTCAAACATCATCGACTCATGTTCGAAGAGTAAAACGTCATCGATGCTGTTTGACGTTTGCGACAGAGAGTTCTTTCTTTTTTTCGAAATATAAATGAGTCTTATTCTTTCTTTTGTACCGGCAAGAACCATTGTTAGAATAAAACTTAGACTTTAATAAAATAAAAGTAAAGAAGATTAGATTTTAATAAACTTTTTTTTATATTAAAAGATCAATTATTTAAAAATGGACAGCGTAGGACTATTTTTGGACGCCGAATCCAACGAGCAAAGCACATAAAAATAAGAAAACAGAAGAACATTGCGAAACGCAAGCAATTTAAGCGAATTATCTGACTCGGCGTAAGTAAACTTATTTTCTAATCGAATTTTTGTCTTCTAATTCTGCAATTCTCTTCCAGATTCAAGCAAAACTTCCGTCTGAATAAAAATGCATTTGCGTATGTTTTGGAGCAGATTCAACACAAATACAAAACGAATCATAGATCTGACTGTGTCGCTCCGGAATATAAATAAGCAGCTTGCTTTAGATTTTTTTCCGAAGGGAACTACCAACTACAACGGGAGTGGAGACGGGATTGACAACAGAAGAAAGAATGATCGGTACAACAGAAGTGAAAACGGGATTGGAAACAGGAGCGACAACAAGCGAGGCAGCAAGGGAAACAACAGGAGCGACGACAAGAGAGGCAACAAATACAACAAGAGCGACAACAGGAACGAACATCGAAGTATGGCTGACGCAATTCTTCAATGTAAAAGAACAGTATCATTTTGAAGAAGAGATGCTGCGGATGTTGTTTATATCAAAGCTTAAAGGAAAAGCAGAGGAGTCGCCATAAAGCTAACCTAATTTTCTTCGTGCCAGCGTCGAAGATTTATGCGCAGGCAGACCTTAATGAGAAGACGATTTGAAGAAAGAAAGTAGGATTGCACATTTCATTTGCACCAAACGCGCCTTGTTCTCACAACTAGCTGAACCTGTGCCAAAAGAATCCATGATGCTAAGTATGGTTTTTGGACTGTTAAATATAAACATCCGTGAATCAATTCAACGGGACAGCGTGCACACATTAGCCGAGTTGCTTAATAGAGCAAGAGCGGTAGAGATATCAAACAAAGAAAGAAATTCTCATCGTGTTTTAGGACCCGAACTGCCAATTAAAAAACGGTGTAATTTTTGCAAACATACTGGCCATACTATAGAGATAGACGAATGCCGGAAGAAGGAAAAAGCAAGCTTGCCTGAAGAGATCTCAACTGCATTACAGTGCAAAGTCCACTGCTATAAGTGCAAGGCTCCAGGATATGTAAGATCAAACTGCCCTTATTGTAAGGACCTCCCCAAGGGTCGCTCTACAGTCTCCTTCAACTGTATGAAAACAACCCTGGGAAGTGATCTACCCACCATAACCATACAATCACACGGAGAATCAGGCATCGCCTACTTGGACACCGCAGCCAGAACAAGCGTCGCCGGGAGACAATTTTTTTTTGCAAAATAAAGGAATTCTATTCATAAATGTTTGGTTATAAATAATAGTGAAAATAAATAAATTAGTGATTGGAATTGAGGAGAAACTAGACACTTCGGAAACTAGACACACTAGCGAAATTGTTCATTCACCTTCTGAAAAATGGCACAAAATTTCACAAAGTCGATGCGAATGTCCCACTGGCTAATGGAGAGAGAGGCCCGTCCACAAGAAATTTGAATGGAAAAGACCAACATCATTTTTGGCAATCGATTGCGGCCGATTACTTTTATCGCCCTACCAACTGCAACCGAGAACCGCTTTTTAATAGGGATAGACTTCCTAGACGATAATGGTCTCGTCCTTGACTTGGGTCAACGTTTTTGGCACTATGCTGACCAGACCGACAAAAAGTTTGACTTCTACGACACGAGCCATACGAAGATTATGAAACAACAACTCGTCACCGACTTCAAAATATTGTGCCCCCCACGGAACAACAGAGCAGGACCTCAGCTGGAAGCAAGCGCGTCGGAACGCACGCCACTTGTAGCTGAATACTCCCCATTAACTAAGATGAGCGCATTCTTAACATGGCTCGACGACCGTAAAACTATATCACCAATTGCCAAAACGCCAACGCTTGATCATAACAGAACGTCAAACATATTCAAAGGTTCATTAAGATGCACAGACTTCACACCACAACGGAAACGAGATGACCTATTTCTTCCTCCAGTTCGTTCCGCTCCCGAGGGTCAATAAATAGAGAACACCTTTGATTCATGGTTTACTGAAATGCTGTCGTTTGATATCTGTCTTAGAATCAACGAGGCACGAGATTTAAGTGTACAACAGAAAGAACAACTTAACAAAGTTTTGTCGCAAGAACAAGAAGTATTTGGTGAAATAACTCAACCAACTTCATACATAAGATTGACACTGGAAAACATGAGCCAATAGCAATTCCTCCATATATTCTATCAGCAACTAGAAGAGAACAGCTTAAAGACGAGCTTTTTAAATTGATAAATCTGAATATAATCGAGGAATGCGAATCTCCTTGGGCTGCACCGGTCATACTCCTCCGCAAGAAAGACAATAGCATACGTGTCTGTATTGACTACAGAAAGTTAACAGCATCACAACTCCTGACAGGTATCCGCTTCCAAGGATTGATGATTTGTTGCACTCCACAAAGAAGACACTATTTAAAAGTATCTTGGATCTACGCACTGGATATTATCAAATAAAAATTGATGATGATGACATTGATAAAACGGAATTAATTACTCCTTTCGGGATGTTTCGTTTTAAAAGGATGCCATTCGGGTTGCGAAACGCTCCCGCAACTTTTCAAAGGCTAATGCATAGATTTCGAAATGGTCTTCCTGACAAACTCTTCCTGGTATACTTAGACGACATCATTATCTGTTCTAGCAGTTTCGAGGAACGCTGTCAAGACCTACAACGAACAACAAACGACTACAGATATTCAACCTAAAAGTAAACAGGAGCAAATCAAACTTTTGCTGTTCAATTGTTTAGTACCTGGGACATCTTATAATGAAGGTATTCAAGTCGATCCTGAAAAAGTGACAGCCATAAGTAACCACCCAGAACCAAGAAATTCAAAACAAGTCTTGTCCTTTTTACAAACATGTTCATTGTATCGTCGGTATATAGAAAATTTCGCCCACATTGCAAAGCCATTAAGCAACTTAACGAAGAAAGTAGCCGTTTGGAAATGGGACAAAGATGAAAGAGACTCCTTTAAAACTCTTATGTCACTCCTCACAACAGCACCGATCCTGCAACAAGCAATCGAAGGCGTTCCATATCGATTAAAAGCAGATGCAAGCAACTATGCCATCGGAGCAGTTCTGGTCCAGGGGGAGAAATCAGATGAACATCCCATCGAATACGCTTCACGTCTCCTATCATCATCCGAAAGCAACTATTCAACAACAGAGTTGTACCACAGCAAGAACGAGGAGAGGTCCTTAAGTTCTACCATGACTCTCCTACAGCTGGCCATTACGGTGGTGACCGGGCCATCGCCCGAATAGCTTCCTGGTTCTACTAGCCCGGGATGCGAAAAGATATTGCGAATCACATATCCAAGAGTATCGCATGTCAACGCTACAAACCAAGCAACTTAAAACCAGCTGGACTCCTACAAACAGTTTCAAGCAACCAACTATTCGAGGTGGTAGCAGTTGATTTATTTGGTCCATTACCTGTAACCTTAGAAGAGTTTCAATGGGTTTTGATTGTAGAAGACATCGCCACAAGGTGGATAAAGGTATTCCCCTTAAAAGAAGCCACCGTTATTAACTGTGGACTCACACTTCTCAATGAAGTCTTTCTCCGATACGGTGGCGTTTCGGGACGACTACTCTCAGAATTTACTTTTAAGGGAAAAATTGGAGAAAAACAGTAGGTAATAAAATAAAATTTCTTGACGACAAGCATAGTTGATTCTAGGAAGATATTGTTTGAAAAAAAAAAAAAATAAAAGCTCTGAGGACAGGGAGGAACTATTCTGGAAAGAACCAAAGAATATTAGAACAAGATTTCTGATAAAAAGGATAAGAAATGAAATCAGTTTAAATCGAGACAACTAGGGATTTTCAAAGGGAAGAAACAGCAGGAGCGCCAAAATAAGCAAAAGCAGGAGCAACTAAAAATGCTGCAGGAGTTAGCATAGCAATTTGTACATTGTTTGAACATTCCTTAGTTGATGTTCAAATTGTTTGAATGACTCTCCAATGCCAATGCTGACAATCCAAAAATAGAAATAGTGTCAGCCTGATACAGCATAGGAGTGACAGCCTGACCAGGTACAGGTGTGCCAGCAAGAGGGTCAGCAGGAGGAGCAAGGAGGAGTAAGGCAGTTTGCCACTCTGCAAAGAGCCATTTTAAGGACCTTGGCAAATGTGGAGTCGGAAGCTACCAGTACTGCGTCCAAGGAGGGTACGCTGCTGAGAGCAAATCACCTACTTCAGCTTTGGGAAAAGGCTTATGTGCTTTTAGTAGAAGAGGCAACCGACGAAGGATTGTCGGACTTGGAGGACAAAATGACTTCTTCTTCTTCCTCAGGAGCAGGATAGCGGTATTGTCCAGGTAGGACCAGCCTGAAGCGAATGTTGGAGAGAGACAGAAGTCTCAGATTAATGTCAGCCTGACCCTTCCTTCCAGTCCAGCAGCATGATATTAAGAATACATGGGAGGAGTTTGATGGATCACTCCTCAAATGGATTGGGTTCCGCGACCGATTCAATAGTGCAATTCATGAAAACCAGGAGGTTTCATCGGCGTACAAATATGCCTATCTACGGAAATCACTGACGGGCAAGGCTGTCAGAGCTCTAGGAGAGAGCAATTTGAATGAAGATCGCTACCAAGAGGCATGGGACAGGCTCGTCCAGCTTTTCGAGAGGCCATACCTAATAGCCAAGGAGCATCTCAATCAATATTCAATAAGCTGCCGGTGCTTCAGGAGAAGCCAACTGAGAACGCTTTGTCACGGATGGCAAACGTTACCTATGAAACGATCCGCAAACTCAAGTCACTGAATGTCCCGGTGGAACATTGGTACCTGGTTTTCGTGTTCGGACTACACGAACGGTTGGATCCGGAAACCAAAAAGCAGTGGGAACTGCAGAGGTAGTCAGAAATGCCGGATATCGGCGAATTACCAAACTTCCTCGACAAACAAGCAGGAGCTTTGGCCGGTGGCAGCAGGAGTTGCAGGAACAAGCCACAGGAGTGGCACAAAACCAATAGTAGCGTACACAGGAGGTGTACCCAAACCGTTAGTAAGTGTTTGTGAAGGATGCGGAACGGATTCCCATCTACTATTCCGCTGTCCAGAGTTCCAGGCTGTTGGCAACGATGTCATTGAAAGAAAAACTCAATAGAGGTAGCTACTTCCTCAAAAACGCCACCATCTTCACTTCGCTTTGTTTTTTTCTTTTTGTCAAATTGCAAAATTTTATTGTTATTAGATAGATTTAATAGCCTTTTCACACCAAACCCAAAAACGCGGTTTATCGTAAAAAGTTTTCAAAAACCTGAAAAGCGTTCACACCACAAGTTTACAGGTTTTTTGTTTGACGTTTAAAATATTTTGACATCCAAATGTCAAGTTTTCGATGGGATTTAATTTTTGTTGTTTAAATCAGCTTGAGCTCACAAAATTGATCAAATAAAATGAACTCTGACAATTTAAATATAATTTTAATTCATAAACACAAAACTGTGGCAACACTTCCAAAAGAAGAACAAAAGAGAAAATGTAAAGAAATAAAAAACTATGTATATACAGAAAGAGACTGCCGGTTAGGTAGGGATATTGAGATGTGAAATAAAACATTCGATTGTGAACCAGCATACGAAGCGGACGTGTTTTGATTAATTTGGTGTTAAAATTTTAGCTTACAAAACAGAGGAATATATAAAAGTTTTACAAAGCTTCTTCCTCTTTGAGACACCAAATACAAGGAAAAAACGACTTCGAAGCATCCAGATAGCTAAATTAGTAAAGATGAGAAAAGAGATTTTTGATGAAATAGAAAAACTCAACTCCCAGAGGACCATTTGGACAAAGGTTAGCTTTTTGTAATTTAAAAATACGAAACAAATATTGATAAACATAAATATATTATGCAGATACGTACAGCACATTCTGGGAAGAAGAAGTTATGCAAAACAATAATGAACATTTTAAGCAACACTTTAGAATGTCTCGGGATACCTTCGAAGTTCTATGCAATGAAGTCAGAAACTTAGAGAAGCACGAGACACGTTACAGGAAGTGTATTCCACTGAGAAAAAGAGTAGCCATAGCTATCTATACTCTTGGCTCATCTGCGGAGTATAGAACCATTTCGGCTCTTTTTGGTGTAGGCATATCGACAGTTTATATTATCTTAAAAACTTTTTGTAAAGAAGCCTGGCGTGTCCTTCACCCTAAATATCTATGTGCTTATCCACTCACTTCAGACATTATAAAAGAAAATGTAGATGGCTTTCAAAAGCTTGGTTTCCCCCAATGTTTTGGAGCTATAGGTAAAGAAAAACATGTTTTGTATGTACCTACTCAATTATTTATTAACACTATTGTTTTTCCAGATGGTTGCCCTTGCCATATAGAGATGCAACCCCCTTCACAAGATGCTGTCGATTATTATAATTATAAAGGATGGTACTCGATGGTTTTATTGGCTATAGTTGGTTATTATCGGTTAGAATGATTGTACACAATGGTTGCGATTTTTTTTAATACACCCAAAAAAATCGGTTGTAGATATGATGAAAATCGCAGTTTTATTGATTGCATTCATTGTAGGTTTTGACCCTACATCCAATGTTATCAAAATGATTAAGACATGGTTGTAAAATCTATCACCAGCTTGTAAAAATCACAAAATCTGCTGTAGAAATTAAAACCGGAGAAATTTGAAAACAACAACATTTGCTGCAGAAATAACAACATAATTGAAGAAAATATAAATTTCGCTTTGATTTTTATAAATTTCTGCTTTCAAAATGAACGCCCTGTTGTTGGAAACACAAATTCAGTTCTGGTTTCGAAAAATTTTGCAGTCAAATTGAACACATTGTTATAATTTTCTCGAATGTTTGCAGTCAAATTGAAAACGTCTTTATCAAAATTACAACCTTTTGCTGCAGAAACTACAACCAAAAAATGAAAAAGTACAGACCAATATAATTTATCTTTCGCTTTATTCAAATAAAATAAGGATATTTATGAAAACATAAATTATTATTATCTAAATTATTAACATACTTATTCCTGAAAATTTTGGATCCATCATTCAGGGTATAGCAGCTTTTGCTATCGCTGGTTGAGATATTTGTTGATGTTGGTTTGATCTTAAAGATTTTCCCAGTCGAATAACAACATGCTTCAGAGGTTCTTTCTGTGCTTGTCGATAAACTGTTTAAACTATTAACTTAACCCAGTCCGAGGTGCTCATCTCGCTAGTGACTGTGTGGCATTCTGAAAACGAAAACCAATATTTACGTTGTTTTTATAATGAAATTATAGTATACAAGGATATTGAAAGTCACCACCTAATACAAAAACCCATAGGAACCCAAATTCATGTCTCATAATTTTTTTTCATTTCGAATCACCTCGAAAAAATGATGAAGTTTCTGTCTGAGATGGTGACTGTGAACTTTAAATTCATAAGGGATTTTTATTTTCTTACTTCGTTTTTCTTCCACTTGAGAAACTCGTCTTCGAACTCCAACTGCAGACAATCTAGTCGAATTCTGAATAAATGTTCCGACCTTGGTAGGAGTCAGCTTCTATTCGAAAGCGCTTGACCTTAAAAATACTAATAAAGATAGTTTTATGTTTGTATACAGAGGTAAAATAATAAATTCTGTAGGGTCTTAACTTCTAAACAAATTCCCAATCCAAGAACAATCTCAGCCTGAGACACTGCAACCTTCAATCGGGAACGGTCTCTCGCATGCACTCTCTAGTCGTCTAAACCAAGCGCTCTGGCATCCGCAATCACTTGGTCCTTTTACGGTATAGGTTCGGTCTTCCTTGTCTTCTCGAATCTGGGGACTGCGATGAGTAGACTCTCTTGGCTGGAGCGTTGTCGATTCTGTAATGACAGGGAACTATTAATGAAACTCCTTACTCTGATTTTATTTTTAATGTATGCAAAAAAGTCCGTAATTATGATAACTTACCTGATTCAAACATCACCACACTTAAAGTATAATCGAAATCGCTGACTATCTGGAAAACTTTAAAAGCCAAAAGAACACAACCACAGAATTATTTTCACTTTCACATATATTATTAGGTAATCGTTGCTGTTTTCAGTACTTTAATAATTGACAAGAAAATCACGACCTGATTGAAATGCGAAGAGAAAAAGTTAATAACGAGACCATTCCTTCAAGAGTTGGTTTGGATTTCAATTGCGTTGTTGTGAATTCAACCAAATTGGATGTTGAAAGCACAACTTTTTGTGCTATGATGGAGAATTGAAGGTTTTGGTTGTCAATTTGACTACCTTGTTGTGAATTCAACAAATTCGGTTCTCATTTTCACAAATTGTTGTACTTTTGATAGAGTTAAGTTTAAAATTTGAGACATCTAAAATATTGAAGAATTGACAACCAAAATTGACAACACGTTGTGAATTCTACAGCAGGAAGTGGCAATCACTTTTACAATTTCTTTGCAAAAATGATAACAAATCTGTAAAACTAACAATTAATTGTGAATTTTATCACAAATGTTGTCAAATATATAAATAAACAGTTAGTTGTATATTTGATTTCCACTTGTTGTTAAATTTACAGCCTGGATTTTTTTGGGTGTAGATCTCATTATAGCTATAGATTCGTTTACATAAACGTTGGAACGTTTTTGTCTGCTGAATTTGTGCTGAATTCTTCAAAAGGTTTGTTTGGTTATTTCGTTTGGAGTTGAATGTTTTCATTTTCAGGTTTTTGGCGAGTTTAATCAAAAACTTGTGTTTTACGAAAACTTGTGGTTTATGAAAAATTTATGGAAAAACTTGTGTTTTTGGTATAGGTTTTTAGGGTTTTTCGCAAAAACCGCGTTTTTGGCTTGGTGTGAAAAGGCTATAAGATTGGTGACACACTTTTACACGACATAAAAACATGTACACTGAAAAAAATAACTTTCGTAAAAATATTAAATTCGCGTTGTTAACTGCAATTTCGTAGTATTAATTGAATTTTAATTAATACAACGAAAGTTTTCAGTTTTGCGTAAAATGAAAACCTACATCAATCAATGAAAACGCTTCATACACTGTTTCACCCATTTTAGAGCTAAAAAAAAACGTTTAATGAAAGTTTTCATCATTCAATGAAAAAGTTTCATAGTCTTTTTAACGAAAAAAATGTTTGCAACGAAATTGCTTCATTAAACTACTAAATTTTCATCACGTTATGAAAATACTTCGTAGAAGTCATTAACCAACGAAAATTTTCATCAGGGGCCTGATTATGGGGTTCGCGGCGGATCGTTTTCAATTCGACCTTTCAAATTCGACTCGCTTCGTATTTCCTTATTAACGAACTCGCGGCGAAGCGAGAAAACGCCTTCCAATATTCCAGTGATTTGACACTTAATATTCCAGTTAATAATGTGAACAGTGTTGCCGCATGTTAAAATTTAAATGAGTCTCCGCTGCTGAAAAAAATAGTCATATAATATAAATAAATTTTATTTTTCACACAAAGGTTCTTGTAATGGAAGATTCTGAACTTTGGCAGTTGATAGCGGCCTTTTTTGAAGCTACATCTTTTGGTTATCATTAATCCAGTCTGTTTTGCAAGAGTATTGATTACATTTTATAATTTGCATGAGAAGAAGAATGTTAATAAACATGCAGAAATGAAAATAAACTCTTTTTTCATGCACTAACTGTAGAATACTGAAAAAGATAAGTCAAATTTAATAACATGAGACCCTGAGCCAGCTTATCAAAAATCACTCTATCAGAAAATACCGAGTGGTGGTAACTCTGAATAAATACTCTTTCGTCTGTGAATCCGCCAATGAAAAGCTGTCGTATTTCAACTCGCCAGCAAACATTATGACATTTCAAATACGCCTTCGAATTCGTTAATTGGTCGAATTCAAAACGAAGAAGACGAAAGCGAACGCAATAATTGAAAAATATCAAACTCGCTAGCAAAACGATTCGCCGCGAATCCCATAATAGGCTCCAGTGTATGAAAATAAATATTTATTTTATAAAGTTTTACATATATAAACCACAAACTTCGTTAACTAATGAAATAAATCATAGCTGTATTCAGGACTGCCGAAGGAGAGATGGACCGTCAACATCGATGCAAGCGAGGTTAGAGAGAAGGAGGGAAGATCCGATGCCCTGTACATCGGCCAAGGAAAGGATGCCCAACAGGCGACAAGGTGCAGGGACGGAGAGATGGAAGCCACAGTGCCACGTTTGTAAGTCAGAGCGGCATCCCGTTTGGGATTGTGAAGAATTCCTGTCGTTGAACTTGAGAGCCCGGCAGGATCTCGTGCGAGAAAATGAGATGTGCCCTAATTGCCTGAAAACCGGACAATCACTCAGCAAGTGCTTCCAGGGAGCTTGTGGCAGATGCGCGGCGAAGCTCATGCACAACAGCACACTTTGTCCCATGAGGGAGCTCAACAGAGCCGAAGCGACAGCCTTCAAGGTGCAGGAGGGAAGGAAGAGGCTAGTGCCTCATCATCAAGTTCGAAACAGAAGGCGGATTGACTAGATGGCCGGATGGCCAAACGTCGACGGATATGTCTGACACCGAGTGAAGGAGCAGTTAAAACTAAGATAGAGACTAGAGAAGGGAGTAGCCTAGAGACGGAAGCGAAGGACAACCAGGTAGCCTGGAATGACTTCAAGAGAAGGAATCACTCGAAAGAAAATAATAAAGAGAACAATTTGAAAATTTATTCAAATAGTATTTTATTTAAAGATAGAGAGGGTTTCATTTTTATGCCAACGGCATAAGTTGTCGTACATGAGAGGGGGGAAGGTGAAGGTTATTGGACACTGGGGCTCAGCCCAATTTGGTGAGTCACCAGCTGATGGAGAGGCTATTGCTTCCAAAGATTCAATCGAGAAGGAAAGTGATTGGTATTAGGGGTTCGGTGAACCATTCCAGATCAAGCATTGTGTTATGCTATTGGTAAGCCCATGGTTTGATTCGAAGGTTTCGATAGAGCAGGAGTTTCTTGTATTACCGAAGGAAGGGCAATGGAGACTAATGGTGCCTACTCGAACGGTAAAAGGTACAGAGATGGATATGGGAACGAGTCTGCCATTAGCGGATCCCGAATATTTTAAGGAAGGTCCAGTAGACCTATTGCTGGGATGTAAGTTCCTAGCCGAGATGTTTGGTTCCATATCTGGGGACCATTTAGGCAATCTGCTGTACATGAACACCAGATACGGAAGGATTATTCTTGGGCAACAAGAAATTTTACCACGAGATAGAGAAGAGAAAGATGATTTAGTGCACGTACTGTGCTTAGACAACAGCCAGTTACATGAGGCATTGAAGCGTTTTTGGCGTTTAGACGAGGTCAATGCACCAACTCGTATTGCGAGAAGGGGAAGGTGTGAAAGGATCTACACCGACAATGGTACAGCGTTTGTTGCAGCCGCGAAGGAATTGCATAGGGCGAAGGAAATATGGCATGGGAAGGATGCACTCGATTTTATTGGTGCAAGGGGACGGAATGGAGATTCATGACGCCAGCCGCGCCTCATCAAGGCGGCATCTATGAGGCGGCAGTATAATCAATGAAGTTTCACCTAAGAAGGGTGATGGGGGCGAAGGTATTGACTTATGAGCAGTTGCCCACACTACTGGCTGAAATAGAAGCGATCCTGAATTCAAGACCGCTTTATCCGCTGAATGATGATCCAAATGACCTTCAGGCGTTAACGCCGCGACATTTTCTGGTAGATGAACCGTTAACACTTCCTTTACCTTTCATTACAGGTGAACTACCAGCCACACAAGGCGCAAGATTGTGGAAGGAGCGGATGGCAAAGGTACTTTCGCATTTTTGGACGAGATGGAGGGAGGAGTATTTGACTAATCTGCTAGAGCGCAAGAATTGGCGAAGGGAGAAAGATGCGCTACGTGAAGGACAACTTTGCAACATCAAAAGTGAGAACTTTCCACCATTAGCATGGGCAATGGGACGGATACTCAAACTTATCCAGGGGAGAGACGGACTGGTTCAAAATGTCGTCATTCAGACTGCTACCAATCAATTAAGACGGCCAGTACAGAAGATATGTATTCTGCCGAACGAGGGATGAACCTTGTTATTATACATGTATTATTTTTTTTGTTAAAATTGGTTACCGAACTGGTTGAACAATTTATTTATAATAAATGAAATGATTGAGAAAAAGTAAACATAAAAATAAGGAATTAAATTATTCAAACAAATTTATGTTAACAAGTGAAATTATTATGAACAGTAAATTAAGTTGATATTTCAATATTTTTGTAATTTTTTGGGAAGGAGAAGGAAAGATTACAAGTTGATGCAGTGATGGAGGGAAAACCGTAAGTTTAAGCCGGGACTGTATCGTACAGAGTGCGCTGAGCGCCCTCTTACGATGATTTATCTCATAGAGATGGCGCTGGGAGCGCTGTTATGATTTTTAGTTTAAATAGAAGCTTTCCTACTTCTTCTCTTTCTTATTGGAAGAGGACTT
The DNA here is from genome assembly GCA_943590905.1 of Sphaerophoria taeniata. Classification (NCBI taxonomy): domain Eukaryota; kingdom Metazoa; phylum Arthropoda; class Insecta; order Diptera; family Syrphidae; genus Sphaerophoria; species Sphaerophoria taeniata. The sequence continues at coordinate 272,900,927 of OX016540.1, forward strand.
TGTGTTCAACCGTGAAGGAAGAAGGTAGTGCAAGCGCACTCTCGTGAATTTTATATGTGATGGACTGTTTACGCCAATCTAGTGGTGGAGTAAGTTTCGCTTCGAAGCTTACTCCACCCATTTAAATCCCTTTTAATACCGACCTTTCGGAACGCGCCCTAAGGTGGCTGCCGGAAATAAAGGAAACAAAACTTTTTTCGGCAGCCATCTTAGGCACGCGGCTTTTAATTTTTTCTCATTGTATCTTGAACCATCGAAGAAGCCACATCTCGGCATACTCACTCAGCTCTCTTTTTTAATCATTTTTTTTTTTTTTTGTAAAGATTAAACCTTTTAAAAGTTCAATAAAAAAGACTTTCATATTGGAAATATTATTATTAAAATTACGTTGTCGAGTTTTTTATTGATGGTGATTTGTCTCGCACCGCTCAAACATTGGTGCAATTCATCCAACAACTTTGGGAAATATTCCCGTCGTCGACGAAGCAATAAAGACCCAACCTTTCCCTTTTTTTTGGTTCGGATAAATCCATCTCTCATCGATAGTGGTTTTTTAAGGCAAGGCCTTTTTCCACTTTAAATCTGTGCGTTTTTATTTATTCTTACAGTCCACAGTCGGTTCCTAATCTGGCCAATATCCAAAAAACATAAATGGGGACCGCATAAGGAATACGGATTATTATGAAGATTCCGATGTCATTTTTGCATGAGTCGAAGTTGCTTTTCGGTAATTTTTTTTTCCATAAAAGTATGTTTTTGTCCTCTGGTGACCGGTTTGATTCTGCATCATGTTCGGCACACAGATCGTTTTGCGAAATTTTGGAGTTGTTGTGTTCACTTACATTAAGTGGCCAGCAAGAAGCCAATATAACGAAATACCCAGGGTACGTATACAAACAAGTTTTCACAAATTCAACGTATAATTTGCTTAAACACATGTAGCCGGTAGAACGAGATAAAAAAAAAGAATGAATGTCAAAGGAAAGAATAAAGAGAATGGGATATCATCCAATGAGAAAAACGACTCATCGAATTAGAGCGAAATATGATGCGAAAAGGGCATGAGTTGGAGGAGAAGATAAGGCGTCTGGAAAAGAGGCAAGCATCTGGAAATAGTACGCCCCAACCCCGGATGATGAACTGTAGTATAAGGGAGATAGCCGACGTATTGCCAACATTTTCACCAGGTGATATTACTTCAGTCACAGCAGATGGCTGGCTAAATCGTGTCGAGGCACTTAAGAATATTTAATGTGGCTACTGGTGGTAGTGGTTGTATCAATAAGTGTTGCAATTCGCCGCACTAGTTTTAGTAGAAGAGTAACCCTCAATGTGAACGTGCGTGCCGAGAGTCTTCCGATTTAAATGAACAATAAAAATATATATATATAAAGATCGTGTGTTTTTTATTTGTGCAACAGATAAGTCATCCTTACAATTTCAGAATCGGGATTTGTAATCCATCCCCGAAAAGAAATCGTACTCAAAAAAAAAAAAAAACCTAAAACCTGCAAACAAAAAAAATAATAAATAATGGTGCGCGAGTGCCGTTAGTAAAACAATAGAAATAAAAATAAAGAAAACGACGCGACGTCAATAAGTTATCCATGAGCGAAGATGATTTGCTGGAAAGCTTGATCGAGGGAATCCCTGACGACCATCTACAGTCACAGGCAAAAATGCAGTGTTTCAGCGGCAAGCAAAAATTGCCATCGCCAATTCAATTCAACAAAAGAAGATTTCCCAAACAGAAAGCCTCCACATTCAATAAAACAACACCAGCATCTTTACCATCGACATCACGAAGAGCGGCAGCAGTGGAACAGAAATCATTCATCAGGTGCTTCAATTGCAACTCGCTGGGACATCTTGCCACTGAATGTCGTAAATGAAAGCGACCACCGGGTTCCTGTCATGTTTGTGCGAAAGTTGGTCATTTTGCGGCGGAATGCCCAGAGAGGAAGGCGGTAGTAGTGCACAGGGTTGGCCCTAATATCGAAAGCGACGATGATTATGTAAGATCTTTATTATTTTCATTTTATATAAATAATTTAACGCATGAAATTTTATTAGGAACACTATTAGACACCGGTAGCCCAATAAGCTTGGTCAGGGAGAAATATGTACCAGATTTTTTTAGATTAAAAACAATCAAAATGATTTTTTATGAAGAAGAAAATGTAAAATTGGAATAGTTTGTTGCGAATGAAACAATGCAGCAGCAAAATTAAAACTAATGAGAGATGCCAAATTTACAAATTGAATGGCAATTGATCTGGAAAATGATAAAAATTAAGCAGAGCAAATGATAAATAGAAAGTTTGGTTATGAAATACAAATGAAATTTAATGAAATATTAAACAATTACATGTGCTGCAAGCGTCCCGATTTTCCAGAAACTAAGTTTCCAATGAAAATTGGATCATCAAACGAAAAAACTTTCCATAGTCCTCCAAGAAGGTTGTCATATTTGGAAAAAGCTCAAGTACAGGGTATTTTAGATGAATTATTTGAATCGGGAATAATAAGAACTAGTAAATCAGAATACTCTCCACCCATTGTTTTGGTAAAAAAAAGTGGTGACACTCGGTTTTGTATCGATTACCGAGTTCTCAATAAGTCGGCTCTGAAGGACAATTACCCTTTGCCCCTGATTGATGACCTTCTAGACAGGTTAGCTAATAAATGGGTGCCACATTCAAATTAAACAGAATCCTATTGATTGAAAGAATACGCATTAGGTTTTTTTACAAGGTACATGTTTAAATATTTTTGTGGGATCAATCAAACTTGGACGCCCTACCCTAAGACTTAAGACGAACGATACATAAAAACACGTAGCGACAGAAACAGACATAAGACAAGACAAGCGTCCCCTCCATACTCATTCTTTCTTTTCTCAGCAGAATAGAGTAAGAGAATGTCGTCAAACACAACATAGTTTCTTTTGTGAGTTCATCGGCAAGAAGAATGAGAGATCGTTAATTCAATCATTTTCATTCTGTTGAGACCAGGGAAGTGGTGCTATTTGGTACCACTGCCAGACAACAATTACTAACATTACCAACTTGAACCACCAGATGACCATTGCCAACGTTGTAGGGTGAACTTTCTCGCCAGTACACAATCATTGTACACCAGCGGTGCCATCTACATGCGAGACCCCTACATTACTCGCAACGTACTGAACGCACTCGATGAAATCCACCCAAAGAAGGTTCCACTTAAATTGAAATCCACACACACGAATGGATTCCAACCCCCGTCTTGGATTCTGAAAATTACCCACCCTACCTTAATTTCCAGCATGTGTTCGTTCCAAATTATTTTCGATGGAAAGACATGATGGAACGATATAGCTAATACGCACTATCTAAAATAACACCCCGTTCGCACCAAGTGAGGCAGGCGTTACAATCGCACCGGTCGGATCATAACAAAGAAAATATAGATACTTATGGCTCAGAGAATGCCAGAGTTGGACTAAAGTGACAGGCAGGTTTCAGACTACTAGTTGGAAGAAATTAGTCGAATAATTTTCCTCCAGTTGACAACCTGTCATGTGCGTCATAGTTTCGATTCACCACGCAAAAAGTGACTATGACATCCCACCTGAGCATTCCGATAGCAATCGGAGTCAGATGCGTAAACTTCGATAAGTCTTGTACGATATACGGGACAGGGATAATTATTGCAACTGTCACTACCTCATACGAGTTATACGCAGACCTTCTTTAATTACAAACATTGATCTTCACTAATTGATAAGCGGAATGGCAACAACTGCTACGTAGATCATATCGGTAGAAGAAATAGGAAATATTGGCGATTTCACATATGTCAATAGATCATATAAAGAATTGCATCTGACAGAGGTCAAGTCAGGGCGGATTTTTTTAGTGATACTAGCGACACTACATCATTTCCATATCCCTTACCACCTATTCCTACAAAATGTACATGACGTAATTATGCCAGACCTTCACGGCAATCAAAGTTTTCTTACCGATGATACGGTACGATATTCATTTCCTACCTTTATACGTCACCAGAACTCTGTCTTAGCCGGCTTAAGGAAAATAACCCTTCCTAATACTCTACGTGAACTATCGGTACCATTACAAAAATACTGTATTCGTATTACCAGTAATTACACTCACGAAAACGTCAACGCCGAAACCCCATCAACAGAGGATATTTGATGTCGATGGTAATTCTGCAAAGATATAAGTGAAACCTGTCAAGATGACTAACGCATGAGACGGAAATATCCACCTTTTTCCATCATCACTAAATAAAATTTGACAGGAAGAGTTCAATTCTGAACAATTGGTACAGTGAAACCGAGCCTTTAAGATTCAATATCTCATTCAGTCAAACAATTGTTCACATTGGGAAACCGATTGAAAAGGAGGAAGTAAGAATGTCAAAATGGCGACGGCTACCTGGAAAGCAAAAATAAGAGCAGGAGAAATCCCATGTGGATTTCATTTAGAAACCAGACACCAATCGAAGAGCAACACCTCCAACAGAACGCATACACTGAAAATAATAACTTTCGTAAAAATATGAAAATCGCGTTGTTAACTGCAATTTCGTAGTATTAATTAAATTTTAATTAATACTACGAAAGTTTGCAGTTTTTCGTAAAATGAAAACCGACATCAATTAATGAAAACGCTTCATACACTGTTTTACCCATTTTGGAGCTAAAAAAATCCCGTTTAATGAAAGTTTTTATCATTCAATGAAAAAATTTCATAGTCTTTTTTACGAAAAAAAATGTTTGCAACGAAATTGCTTCATTAAACTACTAAATTTTTCATCACCTTATGAAAATACTTCGTAGAATATTAATTTTGTCATTAACCAACGAAAATTTTTATCATTGTATGAAGTTAAATAGTTATTTTATAAAGTTTTACATATATTAACGACAACTTTCGTTAACTAATGAAATAATCATAGCTGTACGAAAAATATAATCAAACCATTGCAATTTTTCGTAACGGTCTAACGGGACTTTAACTGAAAGAAAAAAACAAAGTTCATGCTAAAGTAATTGGAAGAATGAATATTTTCGTTAGCTAATCAAAGTTTTTGATTGTTCAATGAAAACTCAACTCGTACAATATTAAATTTATCATTAAAATAGGTGGATGAATTAATATTTTCGTTAGCTAATTAAAATTTTTAATTGTTTTACGAAAAATTTCAACTTATGAAAGTTTATCATTAACTAGCTGACCCCCCGAACCTCGTCGCGCTTGCCTAGATGTAAACTCTAGAATAATAAATAAACATAAATGCAATTTGATTTATTTGAATACAATTGAAATAGGGGACGATTTGAATTTTTCTAAGTTTCACAACAAACTTTGCGTTTTATCGTAGTCTGAAATCATAAAATACATAATTTCGTTAAAAAAAAGAAATTGAGAAAATTTTTAATTTTTGGGAGTTTTCCAATTTTTTCACTTAAAAATTCGGTCCTTTCGAAAAGTAATTGCTAAATGATTTAACCCAGAATCCCATACAATAAAATAATTTTCGACCAGCTTTCGATTATACCCATTTGGCGACTTTCCCGTAAGATTTTTCCAAAATTTGTTTTCACAACCATGACTGGAAATTTTACAAATATGCGTTCGGCGGCTTAATTAAAAAACAAGCTATGAAACAATTGTACTTAAAATTCCTTGCAAAAATAGATTTCCCAAAGTACTTAACCGATTTTAGTTAAATTTGCACATCGTTGGAAGACATTACGATGGTAGATGCATTAAAAAATAAATAATACTTTGTGTTTAAACAAATTTCAAAATTTTTTTCGATTGTTCGAAAATATTAGTTTTTCAAAATTAAGTACCTTTAAGAGGTCAGATAAACAAGCAGATAGTGTTTATTCGATAAATAACAAAATATTGGATTTTTCAATCATCAGATAGACTTTATCTGACAAAAAACACTCTTTTTATTCGACCGATGAAGACTCAGATAAATTTATTTGCCAGTTTGTTATTTTGATTTTTGTTAGATGATTGAAAAATCGGCTCTAAAACGGATGTATAAATATATTCTTGAATATAAGAATTCATAATATATAAACAATTAATTAAAAAATTGCTCTAATGAATTAAATTTCTTAAGAAATTTTATGGCACCAATTTTACAGATAAAATGTGTTTTTAACGTAGATATTTACATTATAATTTTTATTTTTATTGCACCTGAAATTCCATAAAATTTGATTTATGATCTTGAAATTCTTCATGCTCTTCCAGAGTTTTCCTAGTTCCCTATCACGAATTTTCTATTTTTTCATTTGAAAATCCATGCAATTGGATGCAATTTTTTCATTTAAAAACCAATGATTTGTCTGAGTTTTCCATCAATAACTCAATTTTTCCATGCGATAAGCTATTTTGGAACAAAAAAACTCCCTACAAAAATTCATGTTTTCGATATGTGTTCGGTTTTTCCAGTTTTCTGACTGTTCCATCCAGTGTTTTACACGGGAACCATCTCTGAATACAAGAAGATGTACTCTGAAAATTTCATAAAAATCTGTTGGGCCGCTTAGGAGTCCATACCGGACATACAAACTCACAAACAAACATACATCCATTTGTATATATACAGATTTACGAAAATCTATGTACATCTGCTTATGAAAATAAATAGTTGTTTTATAAAGTTTTACATATGTTAACCAAGAACTTCGTTAACTAATGAAATAAATCATAGCTGTACGAAAAATATAATCAAACCATGGCAATTTTTCGTAACGGTCTAACGGGACTTTAACAGAAAGTAAAAACAAAGTTCATGCTAAAGTAATTGGAAGAATGAATATTTTCGTTAGCTAATCAAAAAATTTCATCACCTTATGAAAATACTTCGTAGAATATTAATTTTGTCATTAACCAATGAAAATTTTCATCATTGTATGAAAATAAATAGTTATTTTATAAAGATTTACATATATTAACCACAAACTTCGTTAACTAATAAAATAAATTATAGCTGTACGAAAAATATAATCAAACCATTGCAATTTTTCGTAACGGTCTAACGGGACAAGTTGATGTTAAAAATAATTGGAAGGAAGAATTTTTTCGTAAGCTAATTAAAATTTTCATAATTTTAATTACAATTATAATTGTTCAACGAAAAATATCATCAAACTATGAAAAAACTTCGTAAAATAATAAATTTCTACATTAACTAACTAAAAACTACATCAGTTTATGAAAAAAAGTAGTCAGCTAATTAAAACTTTCATCAGTTTACGTAAATAATTCGATGACTGACGAAAAAATGCATAAAGACCCACGCTGTGTTTTCGTTTCTTCTTTGCATTGCTCATACTCTCAGTCACTGTCTTTATTCAGTTGTGTTGCAGTTCGGTCGTCTCTTGTCTCCAGTCTAAATTATTTGTGCGCGGAAAAAGTGAATTTCAAAAACAATTAAAAACAAAAATCAGTTAAAAAAGAAACAATAAACAATTAAAAAAAGCAATAAACAATACGAAAACAGTTAAAAAAAGTGAAGTGAAAACATCAAAATTGATACGGGGCAACAAAAAACAAAAAGGTACGCAGCGGCAGTAGCAGAAAAGAAAACAAGGTAAGCAAGATTTAATTATGTAAATTTCCTTTAAATTTGTTTTGTGTTTTATTTGATTTTTCAATTCAATTTCAATTAAATATACCTACCTACATAGGAAAGTTTAAATTCTCATATTTCTTGTGCAAACCTACGCGGTACAGATGTGCTTACAAACTCTTTTTATTTCTTAGCAAATTTCAAGCATAGTTTCTGATTTAATTGTCACTGTTTTTTCACTTCAATTTCATGTTAACCTAAAGTTTTTGTTTTTCTTGAAACTTGAAAATTCTCATTTTTCAACATCGCTTTGTGTAATTTTTACACATTAACCTATGAAAATTTACTTATTTCGTAAACATTCCGCTACATTCGATTGATCTTGAAATTTGTTAGTGCAATTTTGTGTATCCTTTTCTTTTTCGTGTTTCTTGAAACCTGGTTATTGACTCATTTCGTAAGCATCCCTCTATTTAAATTATACACAACCAAGAAGCTAGCATGTGACGCCATGACCATTGATCTTGATTCAGCATCAGAGAAATTTTTTAGTGCAATTTTGTGTATCCTTTTCTTTTTCGTGTTTCTTGAAACCTGGTTATTGACTCATTTCGTAAGCATCCCTCTATTTAAATTATACACAACCAAGAAGCTAGCATGTGACGCCATGACCATTGATCATGAATCAGCATCAGAGAAATTTGTTAGGGCAGTTTTGTGTATCTTGCTTACGTATTTGATGCATGGGTACCTGATTCCAACGCAAAAAACTGTCCTGAAGGACAAGAGCAGCAAAAAGACCACGATAAAGTATACGATCAAGGACTCCCAAGAAGCATTTATGTTCAGCTGCAAGGGGCATCAAGAAATCGAGGAACACGTACAACACCTCAGATCGAGAGGAAACAATATACAGCCCTTCCTCGTAGGCATTGGTGAGGATATAAGATCTCTAAAGGAATTCCTTATATATTTCGACGGCATAAGGTATACCTTCACCTCCTTCTTAAGAGGGGTTGATGTACTATTTAAACTTTTTCATGTCTTCAACCTAGAATATCCCCTGCCCTGTACTAATTTTTATAATTTTATTCAGGGATATATCTATAAAATAAAATGTTCTAAAACAAACCAAAGATATAGGGATAGGTGAGGATGTAAAATCCCTAAAGGAATTGTTGATTGGCTAGCTATTGTTTATTAGATTCTGTCTATCGTTACTTTTGCACGGGCATTTAAACTCTTCAGGTAACTTTCGTACTTCATTGGTGCAAATTTTTTTTAAATATTTCAACAAATTATCTGTGATGTTTCTGTGCAAATAAGATAAAAGAGTTTAAGTCATTTTTCAGTACCTATAGTTAAATTAGATACGTTATGTGCAAATATCACTTTTGTTTAGAGCATATACAAAGCTAATAAAAACAAGTTTTCCACACATACTTTTTCTTAAAAAATGTTTAATGACTTACACATTATTCAAAATAGTTTATGTCTACATAAATTACTAAAAGATCCAATTTTCTGAGATTTTAGAATAAGCTCTTTTAACTTGTTATAGCACAAGTTTAATAGTGTCGTCAATTCCAAGACTATTAAATCGATTTATGTATGTATTTATAGAAAAAATACGTGCGTCCTGCGGAAAAATTAATACGACTCTAAATTTCCATTGTTGAAAAATTTGATATTAATTGCTTTTCATTAATCATAAGGACCGATATATAGATATCCTAATAAACTTTTTCCTCAAATTTGTAGCAGTTAAAAAGTAAGTTTAAGAAACTTTAATTGGTTTGGAAAATTGAAATCAAACTAAATTCTTTACAGAGTCCGTCTTTTACAATCATGATTTGTTTTATATGCAAGCAAATTTTTTCTACTGTAAATGTTCTTGTCAAACACTTAAAAAAAAAAAAACATTTTCTGGATTCCAAAAGTGTGTTCAGATGTATTGAAAGCCCTTGCTATCAGGTGTTTCAAGATTTGGCATCCTTTAAAAGACATGCGATACGAAAACACGAAAGTACACAAAGTACAGTGAGTGACAATGGTTTGTCACCGAGTGACGGTACTAAAGAACATAATTTTTTTTCTGGCGAATGCAATTGGTCGAATAAAGATTCAGAACAAAGTCACTCTAAGGAATCAAACACTCAAGAGATTTCAACAGAAATAGATTACAAAGATAGCGTTTCCACTTTTTTAATATCAGCAGTTAAACTATCCTTAAAATTGCACAATAACAATAATTTCACCAGAAAAGATGTATGCGAAGTTCAAGAACTCATAAAAGTTTTCATAACAGATCCACTTTTGGATATGTTCAAATCGTTGTCCACCAAAAAATTACAAAATTCTTGTCCAGAGACCCATAATGAAATTATAAGTTTAGTTGCTGCATGTCGGGAACCATTCCAGTTTTCTAAAACTGAGTATCGGTTATTTCAATGGCTTCAAGATGAACAATATGCACAAAACTTTCATGAGTTTACAATTGACCAATCATTAAAAGCCAGTCATCAAGGTGGATTCTTGACTTATAATGAACAAAAAGTCACTGGTGTTTTAATGCCATTACGTTTTCAATTCAAAAAAACTTTTGAAAGAAAAGATTTTCTTACTGACGTTCTATCAAATATAAAAAAGCTTGAAACAGAGAGCATTATGACAAATTTCGTCCAGGGAGATTTATGGAAACAAAAAGCAAATATGTACCCCAACAAAAATGTCATTCCCTATTTTCTTTACAACGACGATTTTGAAATAAATAACCCACTAGGTTCTCATAGTGGCCAACACTCAATAAGTAACATATATTATTCGTTTTGTTGCCTACCAGAAAAGGAATCGATGTTGGAAAACATATATTTGGGAGCAACTATAAAGGCTAAGAATGTTAAATCTTTTGGCAACGAAAAATGTTGGAAAGATTTAGTGGAAGAACTAATTTTCTTAGAAGTTAATGGAATTTCTATAACAACAGAAAAAGGTACCTTTCAGGTGCACTTTATTTTGGCTTTGATACTTGGTGACAATCTGGGACTTAACTCTTTGCTTAATTTCAACAAATCATTTATCAGCTCCAGCTTTTGTAGATTGTGTAAAATGTTGAAAAATGAAACACAAACAGCAGGTGTTGAACGTGTTTCTCTCATGCGAAATAGACAAAATTATGAAAACGATATCCAAACAGCACAGCCATCAGAAACTGGGTTGCAAAAAGAATCAATATTTAATAAAATACCTTCATTTCATACAGTTGAAAATTATAGCGTTGATGTAATGCACGATATCTTCGAAGGTGTTTGTCACTACAATATGACCCATATCATAAATTATTATATTGACACGGCAAAATGTTTTTCTTTAGAAACTTTGAATCGAAGAAAAATGAATTTTGATTATGGTCCTACTGAAATAGACAATATTTCCGGTGAAATAACAGCAGTCCATTTATCAAAGAAACATCTAAAAATGTCTGCTCGTGAAATGAAAACTTTTGTTCATTTTTTTCCGTTGATGGTTGGCGATTTAGTAAATGAAGATGATGAAGTTTGGGCTTTTTTATTAAATTTTTTGGAAATAAATGACATGATCCTATGTTATGCTATAAGTGAAGATTTTATATCACTCTTGAGCGAAAAAATTGCTAGACATAATAGAGAATACTTTCGCCTTTTTAAAGACACACTTAAAGCTAAATTTCATAATATGACTCACTATCCAACAGTATTACGAAAATCAGGCCCTCTTCGATCTTTTTGGTGCTTTAGATTTGAGTCAAAACATAGGCAGTTCAAATTGTACTCCAACATTACGACATCTCGTAAAAATATATGTATGACTCTAGCAAAAAAGTACCAATTACGGTTTGCATTTGATCTGATAAACGCTGAGTCTGGAAAAAAAAATAACTAGTTTCAAAACTGATACCGATGAAAATAACAGTATTTATAAAAATACTATTAGTCCAGTCAATGAACGAAAAAAATTGCCTTCACCTCAAAAAAAATCCAACAGTTTTGATCCTTGGCACACTTACTAAGGGATGTCTGGTGATGACCCAAAAAAAAGTCCCCAAGAATCCGACATGAGCTCTAGCGGCAGTTAAGAGAAACATACGTTTTTTTCAGTTTTTCACGTTTATCTCAAAAACTATTTGTCGTATCAAAAAATTTTGTTCTACAAAATTAAAGCTCATTAAATTTTATAAAAAAAAGCTTTCATGAACTTTTTCGTATCTCTTATAGTTTATAAAATAACTCTAGCGGCAGTGAAGAGAAATATACGGTTTTTTCGGTTTTTCGGGTTTATCTTGAAAACTATTTGTATTATCAAAAAATTATCTTCTACAAAATTAAAGCTTATTAAATTTCCGAAAGAAAAAAAAATTAGGTTATAAATAACTCGACCCACATTGACGGAAAACAAGTAATTTTTTCATGCTTATCTTGGAAATGGTTTCTCGTATTAGTCCAGACAATAAACAATAAACATTCGCATAGAGCTGAAAATTGGTACAGAGCATTAGAACACCGATTAAAGTAAAATGTCAAAAGTCCCCAAAAATCCCATGCGTGCATAAGAAATTATTCAAGGTCAAATGTCGAAAATGTTGGTTTTTCATGCATATCTTTGAAACGGGGGAAGCTATCAAAAAAAGTATATCAAAGGCTTGTACGTCTTGTAATTTTATAAAAAAAGAAATTATGACACTTTTTTTCCTACGAGCAAGCGTTTAGAAAATATTGCGATTTTAAAATGTGTCAAATGTCGAAAATAATGGTTTTTTGCGTATTACTCTTAAACGGTGAGTCCGATTGAAAAAATTTCTATGGAAAACTTGTAGATTATGTGGTTTTCTATACAAAAACATTTTTTTTTGTTAAAAGCTGTCAGAAAAAACAAAAAAAACATAATTTGGTCAAAACTCAAAATTTCGAATTTTTTATAATTAGCTCCTAAGCCCTGTACAAAATTCGCATAGAGCTGAAAATTGGTACAGAGCATAAGGACATCTCTCTTTATAAGATGTCAAAAGTCCTCAAAAATGCCATGTGTGCATAAGAAATTATTCAAGGTTAAATGTCGAATATGTTGTTTTTTTATATTTAACTCTGCAGATTTTATACAATATTTTCTAAACGCTTGCTCGTAGGAAAAAATGTGTCATAATTTCTTTTTTAGAGAATTAAAAGACGTACAAGCCTTTGATATACTTTTTTTGATAGCTTCCTCCGTTTCAAAGATATGCATGAAAAACCAACATTTTCGACATTTGACCTTGAATAATTTCTTATGCACGCATGGGATTTTTGGGGACTTTTGACATTTTACTTTAATCGGTGTTCTAATGCTCTGTACCAATTTTCAGCTCTATGCGAATGTTTATTGTTTATTGTCTGGACTAATACGAGAAACCATTTCCAAGATAAGCATGAAAAAATTACTTGTTTTCCGTCAATGTGGGTCGAGTTATTTATAACCTAATTTTTTTTTCTTTCGGAAATTTAATAAGCTTTAATTTTGTAGAAGATAATTTTTTGATAATACAAATAGTTTTCAAGATAAACCCGAAAAACCGAAAAAAACGTATATTTCTCTTCACTGCCGCTAGAGTTATTTTATAAACTATAAGAGATACGAAAAAGTTCATGAAAGCTTTTTTTTATAAAATTTAATGAGCTTTAATTTTGTAGAACAAAATTTTTTGATACGACAAATAGTTTTTGAGATAAACGTGAAAAACTGAAAAAAACGTATGTTTCTCTTAACTGCCGCTAGAGCTCATGTCGGATTCTTGGGGACTTTTTTTTGGGTCATCACCAGACATCCCTTAGTAAGTGTGCCAAGTTTCAAAACTGTTGGATTTTTTTTTGAGGTGAAAACCTTTATTGACTGGACTATATATCTGAGATACTGAAAGTAGATGTGAAATCTATAATATCTCTTACCAAATGCAAGCACAATGGATATTTGTATAAAAATGGATTCTTTGTTGCAATGTTTACCAATGATATTCAAATATTTACAATTCTTCAAATTTTCAATCTAAGTAACTCACAAAATTTTCTATTTTGTCAAAAAATGAACTCAGTCAATTACGATCCACACATCTTGGCCTATGAAATAAGACCGGATATATTTGGCGAATTTTCGATTATTCGATTTCAAGATCTTATCGGTCCACCATTCAATATTGTTCGAACGGCCAAAGGAAGAACGGTTTTAAGAGTTAAAGAAAACTATCACCAGAGCGTTTAAAGCCAAAATGATTTCAAGCGACGACGGCGGCGGGAACAACCAACAGCCGGATGAAATAAACCTAAATTATCAAGATCAAGAGCTTGAAACATCTGACATTCAGATATCTCTTGACCAGTTAATTAACCAGTCTGAAATTAATTATTTTTTATTTATTTTTATTTACAGTGACGTCCCTGCGCAAACAATTTCTGTGGTTGGATTTTCCAATTCTAATAACAATTCGCAGACTTCCACTGACATGCAGAGTTCCATCTATGTTTCAGGACCAAGCTCTGAAACAAAAGAACAGGAGTTAAAACAACTCCTTGACAGCTGGAACTTAGGTTATTTATTGAACCAATTTATAGGTAAGATAAATTGAAAACGAACCCCCAATATTTTTTATTATCTTTTATATATTTAATAAGAACAAAAGGTTTACGTTAACGTCCTTAAATTGATGGAGAGGAGGCACATTCACCTCTACTTTAACAGCTTGCCTACCGGAGACAAAATTGTCTTCGAGTACATGCTGAAGAAGTGGAGGGAATCGATCGGAGTGCCCTTCGAAAGGGATCATTTAACGGACTACGAACCAAATACATTGAGTACATCACCGATTCCATCTCCGACCACGAGCAATAGATCGTCACCATTGCCAAACACTCCAACCTGTAGTACAGGAGCAGGACCCGACTCGGACACAGAAAATTTTATAACTCTTGCAATGATACTTAACTCAACGGCAAAGGGACAATTCCTGACTACGCACTATAAAAACACGCAAAAGTTTGGTGAGGAGCAAAGGAAGCTCCTCATAAGTACAATCGTTTCATATTTTGAGGAAAAAAAATGTATTTTCTCCCTGAGGGATAGTCGGAGGATTGAAAAGGAAATTGTGGAAAGATTTCTCACTGAAAGTCTTGTAATTATTTTTTCTATTTATACTAATATTTTCTATTTTCCTTTAATACGTCCTCCTCTATTAACATTTTTCTGTTTTTTTATTTGTGTTCAGGATTACTACAGAACATCGTCTAGGGGTCGAATTTACAACAAATATTCAAACAACAAAAAACTTTTTCGGCAGTCGCCTAGATTAGTTTCTATTGATGCTCCTAAGAAACAACTAGGTAATGACTGCAGATACTAAAATAGAATAGGTAATGAAATTATAACTTTCAATTCCTGTTATTTCAGATCCAAAACCAAACGCAAACGAAACAATCAGGTCGATTAAATTCGACGACCTATCTGCAGAAGAGTACGATAGGTATTGGCAGGCATGCTCTAACTATCGTCAGATGCACTAGAAAAATGGCCGGGCTATAAGAAGGCACTTGGTTATCGACTGGTAATGCAAGCAAATGGTTTTTTAATATGCATTTATTTTTATTGTTTATATTTTAATACAAGCAAATAGTATTTTAATACGCGTATTTTAATTATTTTATTATATATTTTTCAAAAACAGATCGACTTCGATTTTAAAGTGCTGCATCCAACGGCGACTTCACTTCTAGACACATGGGCGGACCATAGGCCCAAAATCGCTAATTTCTTAGCTAAGAACCAAAACATTAAAGATAGGTGGTTAGTTCACCTTTTCGAAGACTGGATGAGTGATAAAATTGAAGAAAGTAAGTACCGTTTGCCAAGTTTTTTTTTTATTTATTTTTTATATTTGTCTAAACAATTTTTGTCTTTTAAAATATTCTAACTTTTTTGTTTTTTTTCTTTATCTGTTTTTTTTCAGATTCTAAAGACGCAGTCCTTATGTTTTTGATGCATGGGTACCTGATTCCAACGCAAAAAACTGTCCTGAAGAACAAGAGCAGCAAAAAGACCACGATAAAGTATACGATCAAGGACTCCCAAGAAGCATTTATGTTCAGCTGCAAGGGGCATCAAGAAATCGAGGAACACGTACAACACCTCAGATCGAGAGGAAACAATATACAGCCCTTCCTCGTAGGCGTTGGTGAGGATATAAGATCTCTAAAGGAATTCCTTATATATTTCGACGGCATAAGGTATACCTTCACCTCCTTCTTAAGAGGGGTTGATGTACTATTTAAACTTTTTCATGTCTTCAACCTAGAATATCCCCTGCCCTGTACTAATTTTTATAATTTTATTCAGGGATATATCTATAAAATAAAATGTTCTAAAACAAACCAAAGATATAGGGATAGGTGAGGATATAAAATCCCTAAAGGAATTGTTGATTGGCTAGCTATTGTTTATTAGATTCTGTCTATCGTTACTTTTGCACGGGCATTTAAACTCTTCAGGTAATGTATCGAATGCACCAGTACATTCAAGTTAATTGTCACATTTTCTTTGTATTCAATACATTCATGTAATTGTTTTAATAGTATATGTAATTGTTTAATGGTATAAGTCTAACATGCTCAGTATGAGCCTTATATGTATTTCTCTTTGAAGAGTTAGTTAAGTAACAGAACTCAAACGTACAGGTCGCGTTAATAAAGATTATCAATAGTCGGGTTTTTTTCATATAAATTTTTCCCGACTCAAAACAATTACGAGTTTTATTTATTTCTCCTCGGATTACAGTTCGCTAAGATACATTTGGTCCACGTCGAGACCGGATGGTAAAATCAGTGAATCGAAATAATATACTCGGTACAGGTGCTTGCTTTCCTCTTATTGTACAGTGTACGGAGTTGTATTCATTTAAAAAATAATAACAGAAATGTACAGGAAAAAGTACGGTTAGCTACCTATGTTTAGTTCTCCCTTGTGTGTTACGTGTTTGTTGTTAGTGCCTCATTATTCCTCTCCTTCAAAAAAAAAGAAAGAAAAAAGAAATAAAACGAAACGCGAACAAGCAAGAACATGTCTCGCATCATGCAGCTGCCGTTGTCGCGACGTTTTGCCTTTGCCCATCCTAATGTAATACAATACATCACAAAAAAACTGTACAGCAACGACGACGACTTGCCTGTCTATGTACGAGTACACAACTACATACCAGCAGCATGAGAACAAATTTGTTCTCGTCGCGTCTTATGTTCTGCTAGCTCACTTCGAATTTGTTACTCGCGTAGTGAGGTTTAAAATAAAGTGAGCTATCAAAAAATATATAAAAAAAAGGAAAAAGAAAAGAGGAAGCAATCCATTTAAAAGCATTTATCAAAGAAAGTACAGGGTAAGTTAAAATACATACTTTTAATAATTAAAGTGCTCGGGTGTCAAATGTGACAAAAATGTGCAGTGTTAGTGCTAGTGCGAAAAATTATGTGTGCCTTCCCTTCCTTTATTGTCGCTGCTCACGAAATAATATTCAACTTTTAAAGTTTTGGACTACTCACGTCCAGTAAAGAATATTTATTCCAAGCACAATTGTTTTTGCCTTTTTGTGTGTTCAAATTAGTATTATCCAAACGACGCGCGTCGCTAACAGCAAATATACAAATATGTATAGCTTCAAATATTCTGTGTGCATATGCGCATCAAGAAATACGCTTGTATTGTTTCCAAGCCAATTCATTCTATAATACATATTTCCTCATCTCTTTATGTACGTATACCTCAAACCATCTGCTAGCAAGCAGGGGAGATTGAGTCTCTCAAAAAAAAAAAAATGTTTGTATGTACACATGCATTTGCATTCGCGTACAGGCGAGCGAGGCGACTCACAGTAATAACGCAAACACAAGACAGGCCAAAATTGAGCAGAATATTCGCGTGTGATAACCTCACAAGTAAAGAGTACAGAACAATAAGAGAAGAGGAAAGGAGAATTAATGCACACCGTACAGGCAAGTGAAGAAAAGTATACGTACAGGAGAATAATTTAGTATAGGGTACACGGTACGGAAAAAAGAAAAAAAGGGGTACAGGTTATGAGAATAAAAAGTACAGGAAGATAGAAGTACAGGAATTGAATTCAATTAACAATAAGTAAAAAAAAAAAAGTAAAAGGAGAATCAATAAGCCAAATAGCACCACTCCGACGGGAGCATGTAGCAAAGTTTATGTGCACAATTGCACTAAACAGCTTTAAGTCGTATAGAGACATTTGTTTGTACAGGAGATTTAGCAAAATCAGCAAAGGAAACAAATATTCATACGCAAGCAATTAAATATCAGGTCTGACATTCTGCTGGTGCCTCGTTTCTTTTTTTTTTCAGACATATCTAGAGTAGAAGAACACCCGGTCATGGGTTACTCGAATCAGAGTATAGACTCTCGGCTCCAATCGTCCGCAGCTGCAGATGCATATGGTGAGGGAGTTTGGTTACACTATAAGTGCAAACATCGTATCCCATACTGTGGCGAGTAAGTCGATGAGGTCTTCTCATGGTTCGATCTCCTAAGGGCAGGGTAGTTCACTGCGACACGTATATATATTTTTGGTTTTCAGGTTTTGGCACCAACAGGGGAGTGGGCCTAATAAATAGCACACACAAAAGCCGAATGGCAAGGAGAGCACTCTGAAAAACGCACATAGGCAATAATGATGTTGAAAGGAATATACTAGCCACCTTACAGCCCGAGCACTATAATATCGTATAGGAAAAGGTAAACATGCCAATATGTGATTTTGTTGTATAGATTCGTACAGAGATTATGAGCACTTTAATATCGTACAGGAAAAGGTAAACATACCAATATGTGATTTTGTTGTATAGATTCGTACAGAGATTATGAGCACTATAATATCGTACAGGAAAAGGTAAACATACCAATATGTGATTTTGTTGTATAGATTCGTACAGAGATTATGAGCACTATAATATCGTACAGGAAAAGGTAAACATACCAATATGTGATTTTGTTGTATAGATTCGTACAGAGATTATGAGCACTATAATATCGTACAGGAAAAGGTAAACATACCAATATGTGATTTTGTTGTATAGATTCGTACAGAGATTATGAGCACTATAATATCGTACAGGAAAAGGTAAACATACCAATATGTGATTTTGTTGTATAGATTCGTACAGAGATTATGAGCACTATAATATCGTACAGGAAAAGGTTAACATACCAATATGTGATTTTGTTGTATAGATTCGTACAGAGATTATGAGCACTATAATATCGTACAGGAAAAGGTAAACATACCAATATGTGATTTTGTTGTATAGATTCGTACAGAGATTATGAGCACTATAATATCGTACAGGAAAAGGTAAACATACCAATATGTGATTTTGTTGTATAGATTCGTACAAGAGATTATGAGCACTATAATATCGTACAGGAAAAGGTAAACATACCTATATGTGATCTTGTAGCATAAATTCGTATAGAGATTATGACCAATATAATACATGATATAGTACAGGAATATAGGTATACATACCTATATGTGAAGTCGTATAGACACAGATATACATACCAGTAGATATATAAAAAGAAAATACCCACTTATAACTCCATATCTAACCACATATCCATCATTCCCCTCTATGTACAGGAAAATGTTTACAAACAGGTTGCGTTGTTCGTCCAACTGCATCAAGACGACTAGAGCCTTTGTTGACTCCGAAGCGTTCAAGGAGTTGTCGTACATCCATGCCAAATTGCGCCTAGCTACTTTGGAAGAAGACTGGCGCAAGTATCAACTCCTTGTAGAAGATACATTGGACGTGGCCAGCAAAAGAGATCTCCCGAAAATTACGGAAGATATGGAATCAACCCGAACGAACTATTTCGAGGCCAACACAGCGCTTCAAGAGAGGATGGCAGCAACGTGCCCGCAAGCTGAGCACCAACAAGGCTTCAAGATGAACAATATGCACAAAACTTTCATGAGTTTACAATTGACCAATCATTAAAAGCCAGTCATCAAGGTGGATTCTTGACTTATAATGAACAAAAAGTCACTGGTGTTTTAATGCCATTACGTTTTCAATTCAAAAAAACTTTTGAAAGAAAAGATTTTCTTACTGACGTTCTATCAAATATAAAAAAGCTTGAAACAGAGAGCTTTATGACAAATTTCGTCCAGGGAGATTTATGGAAACAAAAAGCAAATATGTACCCCAACAAAAATGTCATTCCCTATTTTCTTTACAACGACGATTTTGAAATAAATAACCCACTAGGTTCTCATAGTGGCCAACACTCAATAAGTAACATATATTATTCGTTTTGTTGCCTACCAGAAAAGGAATCGATGTTGGAAAACATATATTTGGGAGCAACTATAAAGGCTAAGAATGTTAAATCTTTTGGCAACGAAAAATGTTGGAAAGATTTAGTGGAAGAACTAATTTTCTTAGAAGTTAATGGAATTTCTATAACAACAGAAAAAGGTACCTTTCAGGTGCACTTTATTTTGGCTTTGATACTTGGTGACAATCTGGGACTTAACTCTTTGCTTAATTTCAACAAATCATTTATCAGCTCCAGCTTTTGTAGATTGTGTAAAATGTTGAAAAATGAAACACAAACAGCAGGTGTTGAACGTGTTTCTCTCATGCGAAATAGACAAAATTATGAAAACGATATCCAAACAGCACAGCCATCAGAAACTGGGTTGCAAAAAGAATCAATATTTAATAAAATACCTTCATTTCATACAGTTGAAAATTATAGCGTTGATGTAATGCACGATATCTTCGAAGGTGTTTGTCACTACAATATGACCCATATCATAAATTATTATATTGACACGGCAAAATGTTTTTCTTTAGAAACTTTGAATCGAAGAAAAATGAATTTTGATTATGGTCCTACTGAAATAGACAATATTTCCGGTGAAATAACAGCAGTCCATTTATCAAAGAAACATCTAAAAATGTCTGCTCGTGAAATGAAAACTTTTGTTCATTTTTTTCCGTTGATGGTTGGCGATTTAGTAAATGAAGATGATGAAGTTTGGGCTTTTTTATTAAATTTTTTGGAAATAAATGACATGATCCTATGTTATGCTATAAGTGAAGATTTTATATCACTCTTGAGCGAAAAAATTGCTAGACATAATAGAGAATACGTTCGCCTTTTTAAAGACACACTTAAAGCTAAATTTCATAATATGACTCACTATCCAACAGTATTACGAAAATCAGGCCCTCTTCGATCTTTTTGGTGCTTTAGATTTGAGTCAAAACATAGGCAGTTCAAATTGTACTCCAACATTACGACATCTCGTAAAAATATATGTATGACTCTAGCAAAAAAGTACCAATTACGGTTTGCATTTGATCTGATAAACGCTGAGTCTGGAAAAAAAAATAACTAGTTTCAAAACTGATACCGATGAAAATAACAGTATTTATAAAAATACTATTAGTCCAGTCAATGAACGAAAAAAATTGCCTTCACCTCAAAAAAAATCCAACAGTTTTGATCCTTGGCACACTTACTAAGGGATGTCTGGTGATGACCCAAAAAAAAGTCCCCAAGAATCCGACATGAGCTCTAGCGGCAGTTAAGAGAAACATACGTTTTTTTCAGTTTTTCACGTTTATCTCAAAAACTATTTGTCGTATCAAAAAATTTTGTTCTACAAAATTAAAGCTCATTAAATTTTATAAAAAAAAGCTTTCATGAACTTTTTCGTATCTCTTATAGTTTATAAAATAACTCTAGCGGCAGTGAAGAGAAATATACGGTTTTTTCGGTTTTTCGGGTTTATCTTGAAAACTATTTGTATTATCAAAAAATTATCTTCTACAAAATTAAAGCTTATTAAATTTCCGAAAGAAAAAAAAATTAGGTTATAAATAACTCGACCCACATTGACGGAAAACAAGTAATTTTTTCATGCTTATCTTGGAAATGGTTTCTCGTATTAGTCCAGACAATAAACAATAAACATTCGCATAGAGCTGAAAATTGGTACAGAGCATTAGAACACCGATTAAAGTAAAATGTCAAAAGTCCCCAAAAATCCCATGCGTGCATAAGAAATTATTCAAGGTCAAATGTCGAAAATGTTGGTTTTTCATGCATATCTTTGAAACGGGGGAAGCTATCAAAAAAAGTATATCAAAGGCTTGTACGTCTTGTAATTTTATAAAAAAAGAAATTATGACACTTTTTTTCCTACGAGCAAGCGTTTAGAAAATATTGCGATTTTAAAATGTGTCAAATGTCGAAAATAATGGTTTTTTGCGTATTACTCTTAAACGGTGAGTCCGATTGAAAAAATTTCTATGGAAAACTTGTAGATTATGTGGTTTTCTATACAAAAACATTTTTTTTTGTTAAAAGCTGTCAGAAAAAACAAAAAAAACATAATTTGGTCAAAACTCAAAATTTCGAATTTTTTATAATTAGCTCCTAAGCCCTGTACAAAATTCGCATAGAGCTGAAAATTGGTACAGAGCATAAGGACATCTCTCTTTATAAGATGTCAAAAGTCCTCAAAAATGCCATGTGTGCATAAGAAATTATTCAAGGTTAAATGTCGAATATGTTGTTTTTTTATATTTAACTCTGCAGATTTTATACAATATTTTCTAAACGCTTGCTCGTAGGAAAAAATGTGTCATAATTTCTTTTTTAGAGAATTAAAAGACGTACAAGCCTTTGATATACTTTTTTTGATAGCTTCCTCCGTTTCAAAGATATGCATGAAAAACCAACATTTTCGACATTTGACCTTGAATAATTTCTTATGCACGCATGGGATTTTTGGGGACTTTTGACATTTTACTTTAATCGGTGTTCTAATGCTCTGTACCAATTTTCAGCTCTATGCGAATGTTTATTGTTTATTGTCTGGACTAATACGAGAAACCATTTCCAAGATAAGCATGAAAAAATTACTTGTTTTCCGTCAATGTGGGTCGAGTTATTTATAACCTAATTTTTTTTTCTTTCGGAAATTTAATAAGCTTTAATTTTGTAGAAGATAATTTTTTGATAATACAAATAGTTTTCAAGATAAACCCGAAAAACCGAAAAAAACGTATATTTCTCTTCACTGCCGCTAGAGTTATTTTATAAACTATAAGAGATACGAAAAAGTTCATGAAAGCTTTTTTTTATAAAATTTAATGAGCTTTAATTTTGTAGAACAAAATTTTTTGATACGACAAATAGTTTTTGAGATAAACGTGAAAAACTGAAAAAAACGTATGTTTCTCTTAACTGCCGCTAGAGCTCATGTCGGATTCTTGGGGACTTTTTTTTGGGTCATCACCAGACATCCCTTAGTAAGTGTGCCAAGTTTCAAAACTGTTGGATTTTTTTTTGAGGTGAAAACCTTTATTGACTGGACTATATATCTGAGATACTGAAAGTAGATGTGAAATCTATAATATCTCTTACCAAATGCAAGCACAATGGATATTTGTATAAAAATGGATTCTTTGTTGCAATGTTTACCAATGATATTCAAATACATATTTACAATTCTTCAAATTTTCAATCTAAGTAACTCACAAAATTTTCTATTTTGTCAAAAAATGAACTCAGTCAATTACGATCCACACATCTTGGCCTATGAAATAAGACCGGATATATTTGGCGAATTTTCGATTATTCGATTTCAAGATCTTATCGGTCCACCATTCAATATTGTTCGAACGGCCAAAGGAAGAACGGTTTTAAGAGTTAAAGAAAACTATCACCAGAGCGTTTAAAGCCAAAATGATTTCAAGCGACGACGGCGGCGGGAACAACCAACAGCCGGATGAAATAAACCTAAATTATCAAGATCAAGAGCTTGAAACATCTGACATTCAGATATCTCTTGACCAGTTAATTAACCAGTCTGAAATTAATTATTTTTTATTTATTTTTATTTACAGTGACGTCCCTGCGCAAACAATTTCTGTGGTTGGATTTTCCAATTCTAATAACAATTCGCAGACTTCCACTGACATGCAGAGTTCCATCTATGTTTCAGGACCAAGCTCTGAAACAAAAGAACAGGAGTTAAAACAACTCCTTGACAGCTGGAACTTAGGTTATTTATTGAACCAATTTATAGGTAAGATAAATTGAAAACGAACCCCCAATATTTTTTATTATCTTTTATATATTTAATAAGAACAAAAGGTTTACGTTAACGTCCTTAAATTGATGGAGAGGAGGCACATTCACCTCTACTTTAACAGCTTGCCTACCGGAGACAAAATTGTCTTCGAGTACATGCTGAAGAAGTGGAGGGAATCGATCGGAGTGCCCTTCGAAAGGGATCATTTAACGGACTACGAACCAAATACATTGAGTACATCACCGATTCCATCTCCGACCACGAGCAATAGATCGTCACCATTGCCAAACACTCCAACCTGTAGTACAGGAGCAGGACCCGACTCGGACACAGAAAATTTTATAACTCTTGCAATGATACTTAACTCAACGGCAAAGGGACAATTCCTGACTACGCACTATAAAAACACGCAAAAGTTTGGTGAGGAGCAAAGGAAGCTCCTCATAAGTACAATCGTTTCATATTTTGAGGAAAAAAAATGTATTTTCTCCCTGAGGGATAGTCGGAGGATTGAAAAGGAAATTGTGGAAAGATTTCTCACTGAAAGTCTTGTAATTATTTTTTCTATTTATACTAATATTTTCTATTTTCCTTTAATACGTCCTCCTCTATTAACATTTTTCTGTTTTTTTATTTGTGTTCAGGATTACTACAGAACATCGTCTAGGGGTCGAATTTACAACAAATATTCAAACAACAAAAAACTTTTTCGGCAGTCGCCTAGATTAGTTTCTATTGATGCTCCTAAGAAACAACTAGGTAATGACTGCAGATACTAAAATAGAATAGGTAATGAAATTATAACTTTCAATTCCTGTTATTTCAGATCCAAAACCAAACGCAAACGAAACAATCAGGTCGATTAAATTCGACGACCTATCTGCAGAAGAGTACGATAGGTATTGGCAGGCATGCTCTAACTATCGTCAGATGCACTAGAAAAATGGCCGGGCTATAAGAAGGCACTTGGTTATCGACTGGTAATGCAAGCAAATGGTTTTTTAATATGCATTTATTTTTATTGTTTATATTTTAATACAAGCAAATAGTATTTTAATACGCGTATTTTAATTATTTTATTATATATTTTTCAAAAACAGATCGACTTCGATTTTAAAGTGCTGCATCCAACGGCGACTTCACTTCTAGACACATGGGCGGACCATAGGCCCAAAATCGCTAATTTCTTAGCTAAGAACCAAAACATTAAAGATAGGTGGTTAGTTCACCTTCTCGAAGACTGGATGAGTGATAAAATTGAAGAAAGTAAGTACCGTTTGCCAAGTTTTTTTTTATTTATTTTTTATATTTGTCTAAACAATTTTTGTCTTTTAAAATATTCTAACTTTTTTGTTTTTTTTCTTTATCTGTTTTTTTTCAGATTCTAAAGACGCAGTCCTTATGTTTTTGATGCATGGGTACCTGATTCCAACGCAAAAAACTGTCCTGAAGGACAAGAGCAGCAAAAAGACCACGATAAAGTATACGATCAAGGACTCCCAAGAAGCATTTATGTTCAGCTGCAAGGGGCATCAAGAAATCGAGGAACACGTACAACACCTCAGATCGAGAGGAAACAATATACAGCCCTTCCTCGTAGGCGTTGGTGAGGATATAAGATCTCTAAAGGAATTCCTTATATATTTCGACGGCATAAGGTATACCTTCACCTCCTTCTTAAGAGGGGTTGATGTACTATTTAAACTTTTTCATGTCTTCAACCTAGAATATCCCCTGCCCTGTACTAATTTTTATAATTTTATTCAGGGATATATCTATAAAATAAAATGTTCTAAAACAAACCAGAGAAATGCCTTACTGGGCAATGAATTGTAATGGTTTTCATTTCATTTCAATTTCATAACATAAAATAAAATTTTAATTTAATTTAAAAATTAATTAATTGTAATTATTATATTAATATTATATTAATTGTAATATATACGCTAGCTAACGAATATATTTTACGTTGACTTATGAAAATATTCGTAAATTTAATGAAAAATTTCGTTAGCTTACGAAAATAACTTACGTTGATTCATGAAAATATTAATAAATTAACGAAGAAAAATTATTAATTTACGTATTAATTTAAGTACGTCAACTAACGAAAAATAACATAAATCAATTAATTTTATGCGTTAAATAATGTAAAATTTAATCAGCCCTATGAAAAATTCAGTGAAGAAAAATAATTGGCGCAACGTAAAAAATCGTAATTTTATTAAATTTTACGTAAATTAATGAAAAAAATTGATACATTAATGTAGAAAATCATTAATTATTGTTCAAAAACTTTAATGAAAGAATTTCGTAAAATGATGACAGTTTTCGTTATTTGATGAAGCGCTTCATCAACGTATGAAGCCCCTTTCGTTGGGACAATTAAATTCTTCATCGGCTGAAAATTATTTAAAATTTAATTGGCTCAACGAATTTTTTCGTTATATTTACGTAAGGATTTGGTTCAGTGTATTATTTCGCAGCAAGTCGCGTCCATTTTTTTTTTTTTTGATATTAAAATTTATTGCATCACATTAAAGTGATTTATACATTTCGGTATCGATATTTGACCAATCCTGGGTGTATTTTAACCCACAGAGAAAGGTAAGTTGTACATAAAAGTGGAATTAAGAACCAAAGAGGCAATTTTTTTGAAGACGCCGTCTTGGTACAAAGACACATTCTTCGTCTACGACGTATATCACGTTGGCTAAACGACCCATTTTCTTTCTCTTATTAGGATAGTCCATCTCTTGGCGAATATAGTGGTCTACGACTTACAGACACTATCCAGGACGGACGAGGCTGCGGATTTTCCTTTTTTTTCACGCATCTACACATCTTTTTTTTTTGGAATCTTCTTAAACCAAGCTGCGTATTTCTTCAGACACGTGCCGTCCGAGGAACTCCACTTTCTTCCTTGTTATTTGGAGGAACCTACAAGACCAGACACCGATTTCTTTTTGCCTGGGAACACACGCTATGTTTATCTGTAGCAATCCGTGCGGAGAGCGGGTTGTTCTGTGCGCACTTATCGCACCCTTTTAACGTGGTATGGTGATACCACGCGATAGTTTTGTGGCAGACCATTTATCAGCCCCACCCACGTGTCCGACCACTTCTAGGATCCCGGACACCTATTTTAAACGACCAGAGGATTATCTACAGTCAGCGAGACATCAACATCAAAGCAAGACCACATTTTGCAACCAGAAAAAAAAAGAGGACACCCAGTCACGATTTGGCTGACGTCACGACCGGAGGATTGAGGAGCAGTAGCATTTACATCATTTGCAGTACAGCAGGACGCCTGGCGTATGTTTGACCTAGATGCCAGTCCCCAACACTCATCTTTAAAATAAAATATTTGCTGAGCATCGTAGGAACGTAGAAGCCCCACCACGTTGAAGGATTCGCCATTTGTTCGCAGAAAGCCAACAATTTCATCCTAACCAGTACATGAGCAGGAAGACCTCGCCGACACAAGAAAAATTGCATTCCTACGAATTGGAAGTACTCGCGATAATTGAAGCATTGAAAAAGTGGCGTATTTACTTAATGGGCCTTAAAGTGAAGATAGTAACTGATTGCAACGCTTTCGCTTTGACCATGAAAAAGGCAGACGTACCGCCGAGAGTGTCGCGATGGGCCATGTTCCTCCAAGATTTTGATTATGAAATCGAACATCGGTCGGCCTCGCGAATGAAGCACGTAGATGCCCTTAGCCGGGTATGGTGCATGTTGATCGATGCGTCCCTAAACCATCGTATCAAAGAAGCCCAATCCACCGATAACTGGATTCGAGTATTGAAGAAAATTTTGGAGACAGGACCCCACGAAGATTTCTTCATGGAATCAGGAATTGTTTACAAAGATCCCAATAACGAACTCATTGTTGTACCATCCTCAATGGAGCGCGAAATCATCGACTTGGCTCATCAACAGGGTCATTTCGCCGCTAAGAAAACACAAGATCGTGTCGAAAAGGACTTTTTCATACCAGACTTGACTAGGAAAACAAAAGAAGTGGTAAAGAGCTGTATGAAATGCATCATAATGGAGGCGAAAACTGGGAAGAAGGAAGGTTTCTTATCTCCCATCGATAAAGAAGACCAGCCTTTAGGGACATACCACATAGACCATGTGGGTCCGATGGAGTCGACCCATAAACAGTATAATCATCTGTTAGTGGTTGTAGATTCCTTCTCGAAATTCACCTGGCTCTATCCGGTGAAAAGTACGGGCTCCGCAGAAGTCATCGATAAATTGAAGAAACAGGCAGCCATCTTCGGTAACCCGAAAAGAATAGTTTCCGATAGAGGCACTGCTTTCACCTCTACCGACTTCAAGGACTATTGTGAGAAATAAGAAATAGTGCATTTACTGATTAGGGGCCGTCCATAAACTACGTCACGCTGAATTTAGCTGTTTTGACCCCCTCCCTCCCCCGGTGTCACGCTTTGTCACACTTGCTTTAACCCCTCAAATATATAAAGTTGATAGAACACAAATTTCCAAACATAAAATATGTTTTATATTTTTTGTTATAATTCCATTTTTTTTTAATAAAAAAATAAAATAAAGTGGCAACAAACTTACGTTTTTTAGTCTAACTTTGGCGAACGTCACGTTAGATGTAGACCCCCCCTCCCCCCTTGTCGCAACTTGTCACGCTCAGCGTGACCCCTCCCTCCCCCCTAAGTGCGAACGTATTTTATGGATGGCCCCTTACCACTGGTGTTCCAAGAGGAAATGGTCAGGTGGAAAGAATCCACAAGATTGTCATCCCCATGCTCGCCAAAGCTTGCGTTGACAATACCACTCATTGGTACAAAAATGTAGATGACGTCCAGCAAATAATTAATGACACCCCACCGCGCAGCACTAACTATAGCCCTTTCAAGATACTCACTGGATTAGACATGCGTACCAACCGTTCGATTGCCTTGCGAGATCTACTGGATGAGGCCATAATTGGAGAGCTTAATCAAGGACGAGACGAAACCAGACAAGACGCTTGCGAAAATATCCGAGCTATCCAAAGTGAGAATAGGAGAACATATAACCGGAAGAGAACAGTCGAACAAAGATATCAGTTAAACGAACTAGTCGCCATCAAGCTCACTCAGTACGGAACAGGAATGAAGTTACGTGAAGTATTTAGGTCCCTATAAAGTCACTAAACTTTTGAGACATGGCCGATACGAGGTACAAAAGGTAGGGAACCAAGAAGGACCTACCAATACGAGTACCGTAGCCGAATACATGAAAAGATGGAATGAGCATTCGGGGCCGAATGAACGTCAAGACAGCCGAATGTAGGATTAGTCGTCCCGTACTGTAGGCCACTTTAGTCGTCCTGTACTGTACACTAACTGACACTGACATTCACTTCGACGAACACAAACACAGACGTAAGAAGACTAGCATCTTTATTCATTTCATTTTGTCTCCCTATTCTCCCTAAAGAATAGATTTAGTTTAGTCTTCAATGAACCATCAAGTCGTGAACACTGCCAGCGCGTCACTCGCCAGATATTTTCATTTATTGTCCACATAAACAATTTAAATAAAATTATAAAGTTAAACAAAAATCGGTGTTCGAGTGTTCATTGAACGAAAGCCTACATATATGTGTAACTTAGTATTCTAATGTGTATGATTTTACTAGATTGACCAGGTAAAGATTTTGATATTTTTATAATAATCTGGGCCCTATTGCACCAACACTTTTCACTTTGCAACTTTGCAAAATAATAGTTTTCTGCAAAGTAAAAGTAAAAAGTGTTTCACCAAAAATGAAAAGTTCTCGACTTTTCACTTTGCAAATTTCTATGTTTTTTTGCAAAGTGAAAAGTGTGGGCGTTTCACCAACTTAAAATGTAACTTTTCATTTTCAGTCCTAATTTGAAAAGTTGCAAAGTAAAACAAATATAAGGGTTGGGCTTCTTTTCCTTGTTATTACGAATTTAAAAAATATGTGAACAACTGTTTCGTACGAACTTGCTCCTGTTTTCCAAATAATAAACATTGAAAATAAAAACATGTAATTAAAATTCATAAATAAAAATTTAAATTTAAATATTTATCTTCAAAATACATTTAAATCTGAACTTGGACCAGTGGTTTAGGCTGTAGATGCGTTTAAAGACAGACAGACGGACGGAATAGCCGGACCCACTTTTTTCGACTTCTCTATCGTCGTAATGTCATATCTCATCAAAATCTCAACTTATTTTTGCGAATTCAATACTTGCTATACTATATTCTATGTGGCGCAAGTAAAAAGTAAACAACTCCACTAGTCATAAAAAAGTGCAAATGGCAAAAACAAAATTTAATGACAGAATGTCATAGAAATAGATATTAATAGTGCAGGTTTTTTTCAAAATTTTCAAAATGAGTCGTACTGATAAGAACGCCAAAAAGTTAGCTGTTTTGGAAGTGGTAAAAAATAAAAAAGTAATTTTTAAATTTATTACGATTGCAATACTTACACACGCTACCTGCTTAACCGGTAATCACTACCTACTACCTGCTACCTTCTACACGCTATCTACTGAGCCAAACATTCCAAGCTCTTATTAATGTTTAGTTTTGTAGTTTAGTGAAGAGCATAAAACATATTTGCAAGAATGTGAATAAGGGCAGTGATATGGAAACAATGCCGTTTCAATAATGACAAACAGTATAGTATGCACATGTTTATTTATCTTTTATTATTAATCCTACCTTTCACATTAATAAGCTCTAATGTCACAATCACTACTGCGATCAATAAAGAAACAATAATAATAATCGACGAAATTTTCATGAAACCTGAGTAAGAAGTTGAAAATTGAGGACTGAATGTATTTCTTAATGACAGACCACACAAAATTATTAAAAACAAACAACGGCCCAAGAAATGCAAAAACAAACAGTGTGGGTGAGCCATCCTCAACAATTAGCGGTATAAAACTTAGTTATAACTTATAAGCCTATTCTCATACCTACTGATACTGAATAAACATATAAAATTTCATCAACAATCGGTCAAGCCATTTCGGAGGAGTACGACCACTAAAACTGTGACGGAAGAATTTTATATATTAGATAATAATCTATTATAATAAAATTATATATAAAATTGAATATAAAACAAAAATAAACGAACTTATCACAAACCGCAAAGAAAATTTTTGCTTTGCATATTATTGAAAAGCTTTTCAGTATTTGAAATGCAAAGTGCAAAGTTTTTTCGTTTGGTGAAACGAAATCAAACAATTCTTTGCAAATTTGCAAAACTTTTCACTTTTCAGAAAAGTACTTTTCACTTTGCGAATTTGCGGTTGGTGAAACAAAATTTGCAAAGAAGGATTTTTTTGTTTACTTTTCAAAAAATTAATTTCCTCTTTGCAAATTAGCGTTTGGTGAAACAGAATTTGCAAAGTAAAAGTGAAAAGTTGCAAAGTGAAAAGTGAAAAGTCGTTGGTGCAATAGGGCCCTGGTGTGTGGTGTTGTACGAGCGAAGCATATTCCACCCCATGCAAATTTATTGACGGATATCTGTTGATCAGATTCTAAACGTCCGGCACAATCGTCTGACGCCTGTAGCCACGGACGGTGGCTCAACAAAAGTTAACTTATTTACTGCCAAATAACCGGATGGTAGGACTTCACGCCTCCTCCTCCGCATTCAACGTTTAAATCCGTATTAATTACAGTGGGTTGCCAAATTAATAGGGACACTAAAAATTTATGTACATTTTCAAGTTTTACTCCTCTTTCAGCGTTTGTTTTGGTTCAAAGTGTAAGTTTTTTTTTGAAATATCATAGCCTACCTATTTTACCGTTAATTTAAATTATTAACCCTCCAGTGGGCGCGTGGTCTACGGTCGTAGACCAGTCTTTTTTAAAACGCCGCCGTTCGCAGAAAAACAATTTTTTTCCGCCATCGTTCACAATAGCTGTAGATAATTAGTTGCTCTACCTAATTAATATGCTATTTTTCTTCGGAGGGGGCATACGAAAGCTTAAAAGGTATTCAAAGTCTCTTGGTCTACCATCGTAGACCACGCGACCACTCGTGTAACAAAAAAAGTTGTCTTCAATTGTATGATTATAGGTAAGGGATTGTAGATTTTTAACTACTTTTATTAAAAAATTAATTATTTAGTGAAGAAAATTGCTTCTACTATCTCAGGGACCTATTTTTGGGTCCGTGAGCTGACCTCTAGGGTGAGGTGCGAAAAAAGTTTTAAATTTGCTTGTAGGTACCACTTGAAATGTATATGCGTTTATTGTGATTTGTAGTGCACATTTTAATTTTTTTTTTTTAAACTTATTAATGAATTTGTGTTCTATGTTTTTTGAATAGTTTTTTTTTATGTTGGCTGTACTGTTTTGTTTGATTTTTTGTGGAAAAAGACAAAAAACGTGAACACGAAAAACTGAATTTTTCAAGTCCTATATTTCTTTTGTTTTGTGTACAATTTACCTTTTTTCTTCTTCATTACTTTATTTGGTTAATCATTTATTGAAAAAATAAGTTTTTTTTTGTTATTAACTCTTTTAAAGTATTAATTTATTTTTTATAAAAAATGATTAAGAAAAATCGTAAAATTGGGATTGTTTTTTTATTCCGATTATTTTTTTCAATGTATCAATAACTTTTTATCTTTGAGTGATGAATATGAAACAAAATATGTTCCTCTATGATTTGACCACGATTTGGATACTTAAAACGCTATGGTATATATATTTTTTGGCAAAACAAAATGGTCTACAGTCGTAGACCACGCGACCACTCGTGTCTCTTTTAACCACGCGCCCACTGGAGGGTTAAGAAAATATTTATAATGCCTTTATTCCGGGAAAGTCTATTTCAATTGGTGAAGTACCACAAAAGGCAAGAGTTAAAAAAAAAAGAAATTAATTTTGTGAAAAGTTTGTGTGTATATTTTCTTAACGAATATTGAGTGGAACGTAAGTAAAAAGCTTAGTTGTTTAAAACCAGGCTTTTATTCATAAGAAAATAATGATTTTTTGATAATTTCGGGAATTTCTTAGAAACAAAATGGGTCGAGGAAAGGATGTCACTCCAAGAAAACAAACCGAAATAAGAACGTTGCTGACTCATACCAATTATTCCCAAAGAGAAATAGCTGCTGTCTCAGGTGTATCCAAGTCTTCTGTAAACAGAATTAAGCTTAACTTGGACAAAAATATGCCAACAAGTCCAAAAAAACCGGGAAAATGTGGGAGAAAGAGGATGACAACTCCCCGGACGGATAGGAAAATCAGAGACGTGTGCTTGAAGAATAGAAAAAAAAGTGCGACGGTGCTCACTAAAATGATCCAAGACTCTGGAGTAATGGTTTCAAAAAGAACTGTGCAGCGAAGATTAAAGGAGGAAGGACTTTCGGGTCATCGTCCTGCAAAGAAACCACGCCTAACCGAAGCAATGAAAAAGAAACGGTTAGCTTGGGCTCGGAATCATCGTCATATGACTGTTGATGATTGGAGTAAGGTGAGTAACAAATTCATTTATTACAAAACAAATATTGATGGAAAAACAAACATTTGTTTTTATGTTAAATGTTTTTTCTATTAATAAAGGTTTGCTTCTCCGATGAGTCATCATTCGAAATTTTAGCGGACAAGAGCAGTTTTGTGCGGCGGCGTGCCAGTGAAAAGTACCATCCTGACTGCATTGTAGAAAGGGTAAAACATCCAGTGAAAGTTATGGTGTGGTCGGTGATCAACGCAAAAGGGGTAGGGCGCCTGCAGATTGTCCAGGGAATGATGAAACAGAATCAATACAAGGACATCTTACAAACTCGCCTCATTCCCCAACTCCGAGAATGGTTCCCAGACAACGAACTGCACACATTTATGCACGACTCAGCCCCATGCCATAAAGCTAAGAGTGTAACAACATTCCTAGAAAATAACAACATTGAAGTTTTGCCTTGGCCAGGCAATTCCCCTGACATGAACCCCATAGAAAACCTATGGGAGATCACTAAAAGGGAAATTGCCAAAGAAATCATCACAACAAAGGTGAAACTCATTGAAAAGCTAATAGAAGTCTGGCATCACTGGCCTGAAATAAAAGAATGCGCCAAAAAGTGCATTGAGAGCATGCCTAGGCGCATTCAGGCAGTTATTGAGGCAAAAGGAAATATCACCAAATATTGAACTTTCTGACTTTTTTTAATCTTTTTGCTATTCCTTGAAAATTATTTATAATAACATTATTTTCATATTCAAATGACAGTAATTATATACATTTTCAGTAATTATATACATTTTCAGTAATAAAATACTTTTCTTTAACTTAAAACACATGATTTTTAATGATTTCGTGAAAAAACATTCAATTTTCTTGAAATTTATGAATGTCCCTATTAATTTGGCAACCCACTGTAAGTTATGTATTTATAAGTGTATTTTCCATATACATCCTTTTTTTAGTGCAAGATAAGACATCCCTATAACTTTGTACAGTTAAATTAACTTTTGCTTTTCTTGAATTGTATGAGTCAAAGAACAATGCTTCCAAATTCCGATTGAAATTACCTATTACCGTGTTCGTGATCGTATTATCTTTCTTTCTGTTAAAGTGATTAGAGTAAAAACGCAACTTTCATTTCGCGTTCGGTAGAAACTCGTGTTTTCGAAGCAGGCACTCTGAAGAAGAAGTACCTCCACCATACGACAGATGGTAACACTTTTTTTAATACCAAGACTCTTTACACTCTAATATCACTCGTTTTCTTTTTCCTCTCTCGCGCTATACTTACTTTCCTTTGATATCGTGTATCGTTTGAGCGTACTATTTGTTATCCTTTCCTATCCTCATACCCACGATAGTGTCCATCATAGATATGACACTAGTTATATATCTCACACCGAAGCTTTAAGCGCTTTTGTGCAGCGATTACAATTTAACAGTAGCCAACTCGCTGGAGTACAATAGTAATATTCATTAGTAACGTTAAAAGTCATATATATTGGTACTAACCCTTTTCAAGCATAACCAACTTGAACCACCAGACGACCATTGCCAACGTACCGATATAAAGCCCAAGCGTTGGCGCTTTTTAAATTGATACGTTGTAGTGCTTAGAAGTAGATTTTTGGTTAACGAGATATTTATTAAACATGTTATTCAATTAAGAAAGTTTCTTTTCATTTTTATTCTTGTATGACATTGGGTCATAACAATTGGCGACGAGGATTTGCTTAAAAAAAAAAAAAAACATTCACAGTATGAACGAGAATGAAGCAAAAATTATCCAGCTTTTGGGGAAATACAATCAAAGCTCCTTGAGTCCATCTTGAAAGATAAGCAGTCATCGACTCCGCAAATCGAAAAACCAGAGTTCCTCATGGATACATTAGCAAACGGCATATCAGAGCTTGCCTACGATCCAGCAAATGGAATTGTTTTCGAGGGATGGTTTAGTCGACACGAAAATATTTTTACCGTGGATGGAAAAAAGCTGGACGATGCCTCATGAGTTAGATTGCTGATGAGGAAACTTAATCCAATCGCTTACGAAAAATACGCTTCTTATATCCTCTCCAAAAACTCTCGAGAAATTTCATTTGATGAAACAGTCAAAACTTTGAAGACTCTCTTTGGTGCTCCCGAATCGCTCTTTAATGCTCGTTTTCGCTGTTTGCAAACAATAAAAAATCCAACAGAAGACTTTTCTACCTATGCTGCTAGGGTAAACAAAGGTTGTGAAGACCTTAAATTGAGTGACTGTCGATCAGTTCAAGTGCTTGGTGTTCGTAATAGGTCTGCAATCATCTCAAGACGCAGACATCAGAACAAAGCTT
Source organism: Sphaerophoria taeniata (assembly GCA_943590905.1). Taxonomy (NCBI): domain Eukaryota; kingdom Metazoa; phylum Arthropoda; class Insecta; order Diptera; family Syrphidae; genus Sphaerophoria; species Sphaerophoria taeniata. The sequence continues at coordinate 272,936,550 of OX016540.1, forward strand.
CTTTCAACTTTAGAAGACACTGCGAGCGCGACAAATCTCAATTTAAACAAGCTGTGTTCGGATGTGCAAAAAATTCAAAAATCTTAAAAAAGACACAGCTCTGATTGAGAATTCGTCGACACCAAAACCAATGATCAACGTTTTAAAGAAAGATAAACATTACCCAAAGACAAAGCAGCAGCATCAAGCTAAGCAGCAAAATAGCCACCCCAAGACACCATGTTGGAGTTGCGGGCAAATGCATTTCGCAAAAGATTGCGATTTTCAAAACCATAAATGCCGAACTGGACATAAGGAAGGCTACTGCAACTGCTATTCAACGAAAGCGAAGCAAAACGACGCCGGCACAGACAAAAACAAATCAAGCCGACAAAAATTCGCACCCCGCAACAAGTCAATTAAAGTCAACTCCATCAATCATATCCAAAGACGGAAATTCGTGACGGTGAGCATTCGCATCCATCCTCAACGTGAGTCGCATCCAATCAAACTCCAAATTGAAGGGCACGAAAGCAACAAGTGCTTCAATGGATAAAATAATTTTACTAGCTAAATTTGACTGTGAAATTCAGCTAAAGTTAAAATTTGTACTCGTTTTGTATCCAATATTAACGCTCTTAATGTTTTAGGTACAGATATGTGCGAGACCTTCTGGTTATGGAATCAGCCAATGAACAAGGTATGTAGTCGCATCATTCAACCGACTATCGACGAACGAAATGCAGCCATTGCCAGCATTCAAGAAAAATACGTAGAACTGTTCAAAGCCGATCCATCATGCTGTACCAAACCAGCAAGCCTATGTTTAGAGCGAAGCGTCCTGTTTCATACGCGGTACTCCCGCTCATCGAAGCAGAATTAAAACGTCTCCAAGATCGCAACATCACTCCAGTAGACTACTCAGATTGGGCAGCCCCCATTGTAGTCGTCCGAAAAGCATCAGGAGGAGTTCGCATTTGTAGAGACTACTCAGGCCTCAACGAATCATAAGAGCCGCATCAATTTCCGTTTCCATTGCCAAAAGATATCTTCGCCAAAGTAGCAAACATAACTTTATAATATACGCACATCGATTTGGCAGATGCGTATCATCAAGAAAAACTCCTTACAATCAACACTACACGGGTTTCCTTCAACCAGTGCATCTCCAGAGGCTCAAAGGACGTCTTCGTGAGGAAGAATTATTCAGGCTCCTGCTTGGATGAAGGATTATGAATCATTTTAAGTGGAGGAGGTGTTGAGACCAGGAAAGTGGTGCTATTTGGTACCACTGCCAGACAACAATTACCAACATAACCAACTTGAACCACCATTGCCAACGTACCAATATAAAGCCCAAGCGTTGGTGCTTTTTAAATTGATACGTTGTAGTGCTTAGAAGTAGATTTTGATTAACGATGTAATTATTAAACATATTATTCAATTAAGAAAGTTTCTTTTTGTAGCAAGATATAAATTTATAAAATAAGTCACACATAAACATACAATAATCCTACTGTATTTCACCATCATATCAGTCAAACACATTTGCTTCATACAATATCATACCAATCAAAGTATCAAACACATTTGCTTCATACAATAATATCATACCAATCAAACACATTTGCTTCATACACTATTAGATATATCAATCAAGCACATTTGCTTGTTTACATTCGCACTATACTTCATTCATTCATTTATTTCATTTCATTTAAGTTTATGAGTTTACAACTCACATTCTGTGTTTGTAGAAATATTAAGAAGAATATGTGAAAATTGTATTAAAAACTGAAGTCCGAAATTATTAAAAGTATTGATTATATCTGAAACTAAAATAACATACTTCTTTTTATTACTTTGGAAAATATTCTATTTTTTTGGAAATTTGCTACAGTGCTGACACGTTAAAGAAATTCACTACAGTGCTGAAACAGTCCGGAGTTCCTCCCGACACGTTAAGGAAATTCGCTACAGTGCTGACGCAGTCCGAAGTTCCTCCCGACACGTTAAGGTTAACCGATAAGTATACCATCTAGTCAACTTGTTCCGCCCGCTGCAGTGTTAGCTAGGAGTTCCTCCAGGCGACACTTGAATCTTTTCGTTTAGTAACCATAGTCGTTACGTTTTCATTTTTATTCTTGTATGACATTGGGTCATAACACATTCGTAGTCAAACAGTCGAAGCGGTTGGTAGCTAGTACTGTGTTCTTAGTTATAAACCTAATTCCAATTAAATAAATATTATTTGTTAAACAAAACCGAGTGGAAACTTTATTTGACTTATTAGTGAACTCTAGACAAAGCCAAAGGTTCCAGTTTGGATCCTACATAAATATATACATTTTAAGGAATAGGTACAATTTCATATATTAATTTCTTTAACAGGAGTTTGTGACCATCGATGTGTCTTGATCGATGCATATGTAGGCGCCCCGATGCGAGGGTTTTCCGAAATAGTCCTCTCTCGGACGAGTTGGCCCAGTTGTTACCAGCAGATTTTCATCTTATAGGAGATGCTGCTTGCCCTCTAGGCCAAAATTTGATAACGCCTTTCCGGGACAATGGGCACCTTCTGGAGAAACAAACGCATTTCAACACACGCCTCAACAGTGCGAGAATAGAGAGGACTTTTGATTTTCTCAAAAGATGTTTCGGCGATTGAAAAACCTAGTTGTTGCTACACCTATGATGGCCAACAAAATTGTAACAGCGAGTTGCATATTGCACAATCACATACATTTATCGAGTGAAGCTGAAGAAAAACTTCTCTGATATTGAATCTGAAGATGATGATGCTGGAAATCATTCAATATCAAATCAGGCCATTGAAGTGCAAGAAAGAAACAGCTGTGCCAGAAAAAGAAACTTTTTGTTAAACAATTTTTAAAAATAAAACAATTCTGTTCAATTGGGTTTTTACCTGATATCATCAGACTACAAACATCGTCTTTATCCTATATTTCATAATTATGGTTTTAGTAACATACAATAAGTTTCATGTTCGACACAAAAGTAAACAAAACCAAGACCAAACAAATCAAATTTCAACTTTACAATTTTCAGCCACAGCTGGTTCTCTAAGTGTCAAACTAATTTTGTAGACAAAATGTTTACACTACAAAACGCGCCAAAGAATCATGAAGCATTAAGTTGCATTTGTTCCGCAGTAAATTCCCAAGAAAAGAACAACCGTTGGCACTTCGTCTCAGGTGCTACGGCACACATGTGTTTTGAAAAAGAAAAATTAAAAAACGTGGAAGAGTTCGGTACAGTGTTCACGGCAAAAAACTAAGAAATGCTTGTAAAAGGACGTGGAACAGCAACAATTAATTCTGCAATAATTTTACACTTGAAGTTAAAGACGTGAAATACGTTCCAGATCTCTTGTAAGGAGGAAATCTAAAGACAAGTAAAAGAAAATCATTTGAGAGTGAGCGTTTTCGCTCTCTGCAATGCAATTGCACCCTATCGTCTAGTGTCGGTAGCGTAGTCGGCGAATAGCGCTGAATCACTACTTTTGCATATCTGGCAATGCCGTCTGTAATCGGAAACATAAGCCATTTTTTGTCAGCATTCCTACGTTTTGTAAGCACGTCTGCATTGCATCAGCAAAATTCGTCCATTCTCATTTGACCAGTCCTCCTAATAAGAAGCTATTTAATTCTACTCACACTTGTCTGCCATTTTATTTATTGGAGTTCACTGAAATACCTCGTTTTTCATCATTTTTACATCTTTACTGAGGTAAGTCTGATTATATATATATAGATATGTGCGCAGTGGAAAAATACAGAGATTAATCGAGCAAAGAGATTTTTCATCCCTCGGGAGGAAAATTCTCTTGCCGCAAATCACATGCAATCCTGTCCTTGATTTCTTTTTGTCCCACATAAATTGCACAGAAAAAATCGAACGATAGCTAATCTATCCCAATCTCGTTCCCTATAGAAATCGCTTTCCGAATTGGTACAATTAAACAAGAAAAAGTTCAGGCAAGAAAACCAACAGTTCGTTGCATGTGACCATCAGAACTCCACATGAAGTATTCACTTTGCATGGAGGATCCCGAGCGCAGTCCTGTCTCTAACGCAAGGCCATTGTGCCATTCTAAAAGTCGTAACCAGCCACGTCACTAGACGCACCCCGATAAGAAATTCAAATATAAAGAAAAAGCACCCTCGTATAGCCAAGCGATTTTCTCAGGTAAAGGTTTCTATTGTACCTTTTATTTTATCAATACGTCTGGAAGGCCAGGGACAAGAGCCGAATCCTCAAACAGAAAAAGGGAAACCCACATCCCAGAGAGAAGAAAATATCCTCAAGTGCCCAAACGTACGAAGGCCTGTCTAACCGCTTCCTCAAGAGTCGGTAGAAGCCGGTACCTCTCGAAGGCACATCGTCATCGTCCATTCAGTGCATCCTTCAGTACCCACAGCAGCAAAGCATCAATCTCCTAAATATTAAGAGTGTATCATAAGAAGTGTATCCTTATTCCTAGGAATATTATTAATTTTTTTTTATTATCATCATAGTTTTTTTTATTTTTGGCACTCATTTTAAGTTGGCACCTTTTTTTTTTGTCTTTTTATTCTTTTTTGATATCTTTATCTTTCCGTGGTTTTGCCACTGAGCCGTTAAGCTATCTTGATTATTTGACATCCCAAACGAAAGGGATTATAACTTACGTTTCAATCAACACGGTTTTGAAGTCCAAACGTCGAGGAGGCTCAATCGAGAAGATCCTCCCTTAGGTTATCTTACAATTGAGAATCGTTACCTACGCGCGACCACAGTCCATTCTGGTGACCTTTTTTTTTTTGGTCGTTCGCGTTTCTTTTTTTCACTTTGCCGCGTCGTCGCCTTTGATGTCGCCTGAGCAACCGTCAGAGAAGTTTGCTACATAGCCGAATTCGTATCCTTTTTTTTTGACCTGAGTCTGAGTCGCGTCAATCCAAAAGTGTATCCCTTGACACCATACCATGTATGTCAGTACATTCTATGAGTAGTATGTTAATATTCTTTTCAGCCCCAACCAGGAGTACACTGCTGCGAAGGAGCATGGGTCCGACTTTAAATTTGAATCGCCCAGAAGTAGATGTTGAAATTTTAATTTTGATATTATTGTAATCCTTAAAACGTATCTATCTTTAAATGCATGTATTTTGTACTTATGTATGGATTTAACGGGATTGTTTGTTGAAGTAGCTTTGGTCCCTTGGACAAACGGTCCGAGAAATTTTGTTTATGGGAACTCCCTCTGATATGAAGATACGAGAAGATCAGTCGACGTCATCAAGAGCGGCCTTCTTTAGTTGGGAGATAGATTCGTAAATTTTTTTTTCTGTATCCGCGAATAGTACGAAGCGAAGTTGACGACCACAGATACCGAATCTCGAGTCGTCGTTTGAATAGTTAGGCTCGTCACTCGTTGATATACCGAAGAAGTATAGGCATATCCTATTTGTTCGCCGTCGTGTTTGTATGTTTTTTTATTATTTTCATTTTTTTTTTTTTTTTGAATCCTGAAACAATCCTTGTTGATTTCTGAAGGAACCTTGTAATTGTCAACATTACAGATTTCGGTCGATAAACAAATTCATGATTTCAATTTTTTTTTGTTTTTGCACTTTACGTATGGATGAGTACCAATTTTGACAAGTACTGAGTACATTCAAGCGCCACATTCCTACTTAAAACATCGCGTTTTTGAAAGATCATGTGTATAGCATGTAGGATTTATTAGAATCAGAACTTAAGTGTCATGAATTAAATTCCGTTATTGAATTAAGGTTAGTTGATAAGATTCCCTCTTGTTAGGATTAAGTTTTGCCAAATAAAAATATAAAGTTTATACTGATTGAACATGCCTCAGTGTTATACTTTCGAAGAGGACAAGATGTTTAGCTGTTAATCAACTCCAGGGAGTGGACGTCACTCCGTAATGGGTAAGGTAAGCTAGTCTGGCGACTACAAGGTAGAATATGCGAGGAAGGAAACAACAGTAGTTGCTGGTTTGTCATCCTTTCTTTTTTGTTTTGGGGTTCTTCGAGAATATTAGTAGCGGTCCGCGAAGAACATTGGTTCGAAGGAGGAGTTACAATTCCTACTTCTGACTTGGGTGGGTTGAAAGACCGAAGGGAGATATTTTTTTTACCAGCTTTAATCTCCCTCCCTCCTAGAATAGACACCTTCATTTCCCATCACGTAAGACAACGAACAGTCGATGGGGGGGTTTAACCGTCGTTCGAGACACGCCCTGACACCTCTATGTGCTCGAATCCTTTTTTTGTGTGTGTGTGTACACGCCGCGGTGCCTATTCCTTGGTGCAGACAATTTCACGTTGGTTTTCTCACGATTTTCCGTCATCGGAGGCCTCTCAAAGTTTATGAAGGTGCATCGTATCAATCCTTACGCCGTTGGTAAAGATGAAGATTCGTGCTTCTGCGGTCCAATGGTTGTATCGTACGTAAGCGTACGAGCTTGTATTAGTCCATAAATATATGTGTTATTATTGTCAGTATTGTATTATATTGTATGAATGTAATTGTAGTAGTATATTATCTATGTATTCATGTGTATACTAGTAAGCTATGACTCCAATAAGAGTCAGTCTCTCACCGAACAGCTAGAAGAATGGTCGTCCAATAAATGTTGGGTTTTTTTACGCTTTTCCCAACACAAAAAGTTTCAGTGTTTCATTTTAAACGGAATATAATTTTTATTGGGTTTCGGGATGATACATTATGGTCCATATCGAGCCGGATGAAACTGAAACCGATGGATAGCTTAGTGCGATTATAGTGCGTGTTTAAAAAAAAAAAAAGCCTAAAATTCGAAAGCTAGACGTAAGCCAAAGTTCGCGAGTGTAGTGTTCAAGAGTTATGTATACAGCTAAGTATCGCGAGTGTACAACATCCAAGTTTAATTCGTAACAATTTATTTCATCTAATATTTCATTATTTGCATCATATTTTACAAGCTAAAGTAGGTACAGCTAACCACAACGGGGAGCAAGCTCAGTGTACATAAAAGATGTACACGTACACGCAAAAATCCACAACAAAAAACACACAGCCAGCTGCAGCTCAAAGCGAAAATCAGAACGAATACATGAAGCAACACGCAAAATCCATAGCAAAGAACACACAGCCAGCTCCAGCTCAAAACAAAATTAACACGAATACATAATATAACAGCAAAAACAAAGCGAGCTGCACTGAAAACGAAAATCTACATGAAATCGAAACTAGCTTCACGTGTCGTCGCGACGGCGACAATCAGACAGCTGGCCTACGTGACCAAATCACTAAAAAAAAAAAAAAAAGGAAAAAAGAACCACATAGCGTCAACAGGACAAACAGGTTTGGTTATTACTTTTCTTCTTTTCTTTCATCCCTATATGGTGGGGAAAAACTTTTGCGTATGTATCTCATAAAAAAAGGGTACAGCTTACATGAATGCACGGAGTTGATTCTGTTCTGCGCATTTATTAGTGTTCTGCTGCGCGACTGTGAAGGTTCAGTTTAATCAAATTTGGTATAGCTAACAGTTTGTGTTGTTTATTCTTCTTTAAAAATAAAACAGAAAATAAATTTTGTACAGCTCAGCTCACATATATTGAGAAAGCTTAAAACTAACAATGCCTTACAGAGCGGTCTATGGGGCATTATTCCGATCCATGAGTAGGATCGCGGCGTTTGCAAGTCAGGGAAACTTTGAGGAAGGAGACATCGAGATGCTTCAAGTGCGTCTAGAGCATCTCGAGCAAGCATGGGGATATCTATCCCGCAACAATTTAAAATGGATAGCTGATGCCGACGATGAGCTAATGCAAGAAATAAATAAAGGGCAGGATGAAGCGGAAGAGCTATATTTGAGAGCCAAGACTAGATTACGTCAGCTTCTACGACAGCTGGAGCCAGCAGTGAACAAAGAGGCCACAACGACAGCTACCAAACAGGCCATCGAAGTACAGCTAAAGATGCCAGCTCAAGCAGAGGTGAAGAATACATGGGGGGACTTCGACGGTTCCCTCATCAAGTGGCAAGGGTTCCACGATAGATTCGTAGCTGCCGTCCACGACAACGAAGGAATAGCACCAGCCTTTAAGTTCCAGCACCTCACGAAATCGCTCGTTGGAAAGGCAGCCCAGACTATGGGTGAATGGCAGCTTTCTGACAAGAACTATTACGAAGCATGGGAGCGTCTACAACAGCTGTATGATAAAAAGTATCAGACGTGCAGAGAATTGCTGCGTCAATTTACTAAGCTGCCAACACTACAAGCCAACCTGAAAGCTGACGATCTTCAAAAAATGTCGAACGTTACCCATGAAACTTTACGTCAGCTTAGAGCCCAAGGACTACCAGTGGAACACTGGGACATGGTGGTAGTTCCGATGCTCCATGAGAGGCTGGATGCCGACACGGCCAAGCAGTGGGAGCTACAGCGACAGTCGGAGACACCGACAGCCAAGGAGATGTTGGATTTCCTTGACAGGCAAGCTGCTGCCAATGTGCAGCCGTCAGGTAGTCAGCGTTGGCGTCCCACAGACAGCTCAAAGGAAGACGAAAAGGAAACCCAAAGGGTTCGATATAGTCGATTCGAAAGCGAAGTAAAGAGGGAAGAAGACAGGCGACCTCAAAGGAGTAGCAACGCAAACACCAATCCAGTCTTCAAGTCAGCTACTGCTCCTAAGAGGGAACCACGATTCTGCGAAATGTGTCGAAGTAACCACCAATTGTATAGTCAGAAGTTTTTGGCGCTAAGCCATCCAGCCAGGCTACGATTTGTTCGCATGAGGAAGGTCTGCGAGAACTTTTTGAAGCAGGGACATGACGTGGCCACCTGCTATCAGCTACCCTGCCCCAGGTGCCCAAATCGGGCCATGCACAACAAAGAGCTCTGTCCAGTTGTTGAGCAGCGTAAAGCTACACTACAAGCGAATACAGTTGGAGTCAAGCGAAAGGAATCCTGACTAGCCGACAACCGGAAAGCTAAGCGACCAAGGTTTATGTCAAAGGCTATATATAATAACAATAAAAGATTATGATTATAGTTAAGGTTCTGGTATTTTAGGAAGGAATGGCAACACATTGTTGCCTACAATTCTGGTAAGAATCGAAAGCTTTGGGAAATTGTTAGGCCCAATACGTGCGCTTCTCGATTCTGGAGCGCAACCAAATTTGATGCCGATCAGGATAGCTCAAGCATTTAACATTCCTATAAGACAGGCAACACGTAAGGTAGTTGGCATAGAAGGCAAGGGATTACAAATACGCAAGGGCAAATATTGTACCGTGGTTCGATACAAAACCTTGCTTAGATTTAGAATTTTGTATTCTACCAAAAGAATCAAAATGGTCTATGATATCTCCGCAAGCTACAGGACAGCCTTTGAATAATAACTCCGCAAAACCATTAGCTGATCCCTCCTATTGGATGATGAATGGGATAGAGATAATATTAGGGGTTGGTTTCTTTGCAAGGGTCATGGTAAGCTCTATACATAGGTACGATAGCAACGTTAGAGACAGCTTTCGGTATAGTGGTATTCGGTACTTCAATAATTGAGGGTAACGATCAGCGTGAGGACCTCCCAGTATTGAAATGTGTAGGTTTAGATAATCTTGATGTTTTAGTGCGACAACTATGGGAAATGGATCAGCTACGACCATGTGCCGTCAGAACGTCAGAGGAGGAAGCTGTGGAAAATAATTTCATTAATACAGCAAGGCGCGATGAAGCTGGCCGTTTTGGACATTGGGGATTCTAGAATGACAGCTTTAAGAAGGTTTTTCTACTTAGAAAAAAGATTAGAAAAGGAGCCAGCTTTGAAAGAACAATATGTTAATTTTATGAGAGAATACGAAAGTCTCGGTCACATGATGAAAGTCAATGATAACGCTAGTAGTGACAGCTATATATATTACATACCACATCATTGCGTGACTTAGAAGTTTAGGGTAGTCTTTGACTGCAGCTGCAAGACAGACAAGGGAATCTCTCTGAATGACGTGCAACAGCTAGGCGAAAAGCTACAGCGAGACCTTTTCGAAATAATTATGCGCTTTAGGCGACACAGAATAGCTTTCAGTGCGGATATCAAGATGATGTTCAGACAGGTTCGGATAGCGTCGCATCAGTGGGATCTGCAGCGAATCTTTTGGAGGGAATCCCCTCGAGAAAAGTTACAAGAGTATTGGTTGACAGTTGTCACGTACGGAATGACATCATCAGCTCACAATGCCGTCCGATCACTAATACAGTGTGGAAGAGATGTAAGCGAATCATTTCCGGATGTAGCGCAGATCATTCGAAATGATTTCTATATGGATGATTGCGTGTCAGGTTGTGATAGCGAAGAAGAGGCGTTATATTAAGCTAGGAATTTGGACAGGGTATTAAGGACAGCTGGCTTTGAGCTAAGAAAATGGAAGTCGAATAGCCAATGGTTGGCTAGTAAGCTTGATAAAAAAAAGGGACAATTTAATGACTTTCGATAAGGGTGAGCAAGCTACTGTCTTAGGATTGCAGTGGATGGTGGAACAGGACCAGTTTACATTTATCGTCAAAACGCCAGAGATAGTCGGGAAGATAACAAAGCGAAGTGTAGTGAGCTGCATGGCACAATTATATGACCCAAATGGCTATATTGCGCCAGTTGTGATATTAGGTAAGGTACTAATACAAGATATATGGCGGATAGGTATAGGGTGGGACCAGGAAGTTCCGCCTGAAGTAGAAAGCAAATGGAGAATTTTATGGAAAGGGATCAAAGCTTTGGAAAGGTTTAGGATCGATAGGTGGATAGGGACGAGTAGGGAAGCAGGAATGCAAATCCATGGTTTCGCAGATGCCTCCACGACAGCTTACGGAGCAGTCATATATTTAAGAGTACAGAAAGCTAATGGCGAAATAACAAGCAAGCTTATCGTTTCCAAGTCAAGAGTAGCTCCGTTGAAAACAATTACGATTCCACGATTAGAATTAGCTGCAGCATAATTACTGGGAAGGTTGATAAGAGAGCTTTGCAAGGCAATGGAATGGGAAGGCATGCCATATGTTCTTTGGACCGATTCGATGGTTGTTTTGCATTGGCTGAGAAAGATACCAAGGGATATGAAGACGTATGTAGGTAATCGGGTATCATCAATACAGATGAATACGGATATCAACAGTTGGCGGCATGTCGGGACTAAAGAGAATCCAGCTGATCTACTGAGCAGGGGGCTGTTCCCCGAAGAGCTTATTGGATGTAAGCTACAAGGTCCTTCATGGTTGACAAGCGCAGAATGTGATTGGCCAGTGAATCCAATGGAGATCGAAGTTTCACCAATAGTAGCAAGCGAAATGAATGTAGTTGCATACACAACTATGAAAGCAAATGACAAGTTAGGTATCTGGAGAGCTGAAGAACAGGCCATAGTTCCTTTAGAGGAATATGCCTGGAAGTTAGAAAGGGCAACAAGTATATTAGCGTATATCATCAGGTTCATTGACAAAACAAAGGCCAAGATAGCAAAAAGGAGATCTCAAGCAAAAAGGGGGAGAACAAGGCGTTTCGAAAGGCAGGCAATCATGCCGCCTTCAGCAAAGGAAAGGGCTAGCGCTATGCGATATCTCATAAGTAAGGCACAGCAAGAAGCATATGGTAAGGATATAGAACAGCTCTCTAGAACCGGGCAATTGCCGACACATAGCAAGATAGAAGCACTTAAACCGGTTTTTGATAATGATAATATTTTAAGAGTTGGAGGGCGTCTGGATCGTGCCGAAGGTAGCTATGAGGAACGTCATCCAGCTATTATACCACAAGGTTCAAGGTTAGCGTGGTTATTAATTGATCAGGCGCATCGTATAACTAAGCATGAAGCAAGTCAGGTAATGATGCAATATTTGCGTCAGCAATATTGGATTCCAAGGTTGCGCAGTGAGCTACGGAATTTTATACACAAATGTGTGGTATGTGTACGGTACAATTATCGTCTAGAACAACAGTTAATGGCAGAGCTACCAGCTGATAGAGTGCGAGCTGGAAAGCCATTTATAAATACAGGCATCGATTATGCAGGCCCGTTTACTATTAAGGTATCGGATCGGAATGGAAAGAGAATAAGCTTCAGTAAGGTGTGGATAGCTGTCTTTGTATGTCTAAAGACAAGAGCGATACATATAGATGTGATTAAGGACTTAACATCACTCGCGTTTTTAGCATGTTATGAACGTTTTGTCAGTCGGAGAGGGCATTGTCAGCGAATGTATAGTGACAATGGCACTTCATTTGTTGGTGCAGCGAGAATCATGAAGAAAGCTTTAAAGGATTGGGAAAGGGATGAGGTGTTCAACAAGTTGAGTTTGCGAGGTACAGAATGGGTATTCATAATGATACCGGCTGCCCCTCATCAAGGAGGGATTTATGAAGCCGCTGTCAAGTCCATGAAATACCACCTTAAGCGTATAGTCGGACAGCGAGTTCTGGAATATGAGCAATTTGTTACCTTATTAACAGAAATTGAGGGTATATTAAACTCACGTCCCATACATCCACTCAGCGACGATCCGACAGATCAGCGAGCTCTCACACCAGGACATTTTCTAATTGGTGAGCCAATAGTATTGCCATTGCCATTCTCGATAGCTGAGGAAGGAAGTTCGAAAGGGGTAAAGCTTTTTAGAGAGCGTCAGACTATGCTTGAGCACTTTTGGAAAAGGTGGAGAGAGGAATATCTTGTTACACTGCAAGAGCGAAAGAAGTGGCGGCGAGAAAGAGAAGGTGTGAAGATGGGTCAGCTAGTAATAATTAAGAGTGAAAATTTCCCGCCAGCTCAATGGCTTATAGGCCGAGTGTGTGAGCTTATAAGAAGTAAGGACGGCATCGTAAGATCTGTGGTGCTACAGACAGAGACAGGGAAGCTTACAAGACCGGTACAAAAAATATGTATATTGCCAGTTGAGCAGAATCAAGAGGCACTCAGTTGTTAGGAAGAGAACATTGTAGGTTTAGGTAGTTAGGTGATATTCGACCGATAGGAAGGAAGAGGTTATGGCAATTCGTAAGCTATTATGACATATTGGAAAGCTATTTGTTTATCTCATTGCAGGTACCAATAGCCTTCAAATTCGCCGGTATTTATTAAGAGATGCCAGAGGCATCATTGTAACGTGAGCTACGATATAAGCAAGACATCAGACAAGTATGATAGATCGAACCAGCAAGAGGAGCTATGGCCAGATCAGTAGTCTAAAATGTCCTAATCAAAAAACAGTCGTTTTTGTCGGGACTGTATCGTACGCAAGCGTACGAGCTTGTATTAGTCCATAAATATATGTGTTATTATTGTCAGTATTGTATTATATTGTATGAATGTAATTGTAGTAGTATATTATCTATGTATTCATGTGTATACTAGTAAGCTATGACTCCAATAAGAGTCAGTCTCTCACCGAACAGCTAGAAGAATGGTCGTCCAATAAATGTTGGGTTTTTTTACGCTTTTCCCAACACAAAAAGTTTCAGTGTTTCATTTTAAACGGTATATAATTTTTATTGGGTTTCGGGATGATACAATGGTCATTGGTCTTTGTTGATCGGGCCCCAGCAATTTAAAATCAATTTGGGTTCAGAACATCCGGACCCAGTTCTGCAGGATAAAAATTTGTAACACCCGCCTTTGATCCCGTAGCAAGAGCCTACCCCCTTTGACTGAGCTAGCATGGGGCAGGATGGCTGCAGGACATAAGCGATGGTCGATCAAAGGCACCCCAAGGCAGACAGCGATGGTTGGTGTCTTGGGGAGTCACGCGTAGTGGTCACAAAATATCATCTAAAAATTCGCGAGAGTTACATGGCAACACCTTCAGACAACGTACCAAGCAACATGAGTCAAGTTGCACAGCAACATCTTCAAGAGTGGCATAGAGAAATTATTGATGAGCGACAACATACCCAGCAACATGAGTCAATGAATTGAACCTCTCTTATCACAATCGAAACAAACGTCGTTTGGTTGCTAAGCAGCGTTTGCAATGAAGGGCAATTTCTCATCTAAATCGTATGTTTTTTTCCACTTTTTTGTTTCATTCTTTCTTGGACCAGCAACGAGTTCTCATATTATAATATTACATAAAATATCATCTTTTAAATACGATTGTGTACTTATAAAGTAAAGAAAATAAAGAAAATTAAATTATATAAAATAGATGAAAAAACAATTCTATTAAATTGATTCGGGAAGTTATAACTCGAGCGACAGAGCGACGAAATTCTCAATTTTCAAAAATCAACAACAACTAACGAACGCATCCCCTTACGTAATCGTTTTGTAACGGTGGCTCGTAAGAAAACTTTATTTAAAAGTCTTCTGTCAATCTGTCATCCTCTTTTAAAAGTAAATCGTTTTTTTTATCCAGAAACTTCTCAACCTCAGCAGTGTGCGGAGCTACTCTCCTCTTATAAAATAGATGAAATATATTGTAAAAAGAAAATTAATTATATTGAATTAAAATCCAAAACGTTTGATGATAAAGAACTTAAGTGTTTAGTTCATTTAAACAAGTGTTCAAAATAGTTGTAAAGACTATAACACGTATGGGTGGGTAGGGTGAATGACTCCTGTTTTTTTTTTTTGTAGTGAGGTTTTGAGAGTTTCCTTTTTTTTTTGATGATCCCACGAGGATTTCGGTTAGCGATCGGTTTGTCATCTCAAACATGAAGGTTTCTTTGTTTTAATACAAGCAGGATTCATCATCATTAACATTATTCTTCGTTACACTCTCGATCAATATTTTGTATGTCGGTCGCATCGTGAAGCAAGGACATACAGTTCTATTCAATAAAAATACAGTGCAAGTGTTTAATTCCAAAAAAAAAAAAAAAACAGATGATCGCAACAGGAACCAATGTGAAGTTTTTATTTGTCATCGATTCAGGTCCAAAAAAAGTTGCGTACGCGTGTAATTTCAAATGCAGCAAAGAAACGGGGGCATCGAAGAATGGGTCACATTAATAATGACAGCTTGGAGAAACTGCACAACAGACTTGCCAATGGTATTGGCTTTACAAGCAGAACCACAAAGAATTGCAAAATTTGTGCCATCGGAAAACAAACAAGACTGCCAATCAACAAACATGGAAGTAGGGCCACCCAACTGCTTGAGGTCGTCCACACAGACATCTGTGGGCCGATGGAAGATATATCATTTGGCAAAAATAGGTATTTTTTAACCATCATAGACGACAAATCGCGGAAAATCTTTATTCATTTCCTTAAAACTAAAATCGTTCGTGTTTTGAAGTCTTCCGTGCGCTCGCCGAGAACCAAGCTGGTTCAAAAATTAAAACGCTGCGTTCAGACAACGGTAAGGAATTCTTGAAGAAGAAATTTCAAAACGCACTTCGAAGGTACAGAATTGAGCCCCAGGCAACAAATGTGCACACGCCAGAACAAAACGGCCTCGCCGAAAGAAACAATCGTTCCATTATTGAAAAAGTCCGGTGCATGCTAGCCGATTCAAGTCTACCTAAAGTTTTCTGGGCGGAAGCTGCAAATTACGCTGTGTACTTATTAAACCGTACCCCGTCAAAAGAAACAGGAAAAACACCCATCGAAGAATGGAGTGGTAAGATTACAGACTTGTCGCATGTAAGAGTTTTTGGCACAACAGTAATGGCACGCATTCCAAAAGTCAATCGACAGAAACTTGATGCCAAAGCTACAGAATGTATTCATGTTGGCTATGACGAGAAAACAAAAGGTTATCGTTTTTATAATCGGACAAAAAAAATGCATTTTTAAATGCAGAGATGTTTCATTCATCAACGAAGAACGCAATAGTTACGAAATTTCAACAAGGACTACGCCGATTGAAGTTAAACAACTGGAGTTCAAAGGCGAGGAAGACGAAGCCAAGTTACTCGAAAATGGAAACGTTGACTCCAGCAGTTCAGAAAAATCAAGACCGTCCAGATCAATTGAAGTCGATATCCATCATCAACACGAAGTCGACGACGTCGAGGAGGATGAAACGGAGTTCGAAGACGCTGAATCCGGAGATTTTTCTAACGAACGAGAACCATCGACGCTCCCCCAGCAATCAAACACTAACGAACTGATAATGATAATGAGATAATGATTGTTCCTCATTTTTATCCACCGATAAAGAAGAATCACGAAAGCGTGAAGACTACGAACAGCCATTTTTGGAACAATTTGTGGAGAAATTTTCTCGTAATTTTGCGATATACTTTTTTTTGGGAAATACGATTTGAGTTGAGTGGAGAGGAGGAGAAACCATTTCGATTTTCTGCTGAGGAATTTTGAAGCTAAGTATTTCAATTTTTGCTTATTTTTATTTGCTTTTCGTCAGAATTTTAATTGGCCTGGTTGGTGGCCATTTTTTTTTTCTTACTTGGAAAATTTCATCTCGAATTTTCTTGGGTGGTTTTTCTTTGTGTTTCGACACAAAATTGTTTGCCTCTTTTGTCTTTTTTTCTAATTTCTTTAATCTTCAAGAGTGCCCTTCTGGTACTCTAATAGAATCTTTGTTCTTTAGTTTGAAAAGATACTGGTTTTTAATCCAGGTTTTCCCACGGTTTTCCAGTCAATAAAACGAAATTTCCTATTTCTTATTAACTATTTTGAAGACTTTTGAAGGTATTTTTCATAATTGGTTTGGTAAACTACCAAAAAAAAAGTTTCCTGGCGCCCATTTTTAAAATTGAGTACGCCCATGTACTTCAATTTTAATCAACTTATTTCGATATCATTTGATATCAATTTTATTTTGATCACCGATCAAAAATATCTTCGATTAATTAGACCCACCCCTTAACCTGATCTACCGGTGTGGCAGCACTTACCTTGCTGTCGGTTGCAAATCCTCGTTTCGCTGAACACACCTGACAAGTGACATTGTCTTTCAATTGTCATTCAATCTCCACTGTCAATTGTCAATATCAAATTCGCGGCACATCGGGTTGGTGCATCTCGTTTTGCTTTAATTCTTTTATTTTATTAATTAATTTTTATTCTATTCGATTGTTCATAATATTGGGTGCGAACATCCAATATTATCATTTTCAAAGTTTAGAGTCGGGAGTGTTTGGTGTTAAAAGAATTTGCAACAGACCATTACATTTATTTTTCAATCACGACAGAACACATCATTTTCGGGGCTTTATATGTCGACGATTTGTTGTTTTTTTACAAATAATGGAACAAAATTAAAAACAATCAAGGACCAGCTTAAAACAGCGTTTAAAATTAAGAAACTCGGAGAAGCATCGCAAGTTCTTGGAATGCGGATCAAGAACGACAGTCATTCAATTGCCTTGGATCATGAACAATACATCGAGAGGGTCCTTTAAAGGTTCAACATGAAAAATGCTAATCCAGTCTGAACGTCAATGATCGCCAGTGAAAAATTGTCTCTTGAAGATGGTCCCAAAGTTTTGAAGAAAAAGAAGACACACTACATCAAAATAAAATCTAGATTGAAAGTGTAAGAAGCAACGATCAAATCGCTGACATCCTAACTAAACTACTGGACAGAATCAAGATTTCAGAATTCAGACATGAAATAATAATGCTAAGAGGAGTGTTGGTTAAAGAGGAGTGTTGGTTGATATAACCAGACCATTAATTATAGTTTCATTCATGAGTGTACCTTTCGTACATTCTCTTTATTCATGTATTTGTGTTTCCGTTTATACATGTGTATGTATTTGAATTCCTCTTTGCTTTTATTCTTTCAAATAAAATCCTACTCACTCTGTCTGTAACTCTCATCACGTGCGTTTCATTTAACACTATCTCTGCCACCCAAATCAAGTCGAAGCTTGTTTCTTGCTGTCGCGAAGAGCTAAAGGTTCTTGGCACACAGCATAACGTAAGACTCTGCTGGGTTCCTGGCCACAGTGATGTGCCAGGCAACGAAAAAGCGGATGAGCTTACAAGGGAAGGCTCTACACTGGACACCTCTTTCATAGACCATCATTTAGGAATCCCGTTATGTGAACTGAAACATAATGTCAGTAAAATCGTCCTTCAAAAATCCAACATCAGATGAAATCTCATAGAAACCTGTGTTAACACCAGGAAACTATGGCCTAGCTAGATACGATAAGAAAAGATCCGACAGGATTTTAACTCTTAACAAACCCTCCCTAAGATCCCTTATCCTCATAATTACAGGACACAACCTAGTTGGCTACTATAAGAAGAAGATGGGGCTTAGTATCGATGACTTTTGTAGAGGCTGTCGTGATGGGGACGAGCATGAAGATACTGCTCATTTTCTCTACCACTGTCCTTCACTCTGTCTTACTAGGAAGAAAACTCTAGGCAACTTCTTCTTTAATGAACTAGAAGAACTATCCGAACTGCCAGGCAAAAGCTTACTAAGGTTTGTCAAGACCTCCAAATGGTTAAACGAACCACATGATTCATTGGTTATTTATTTTTCAGGAAGTTACAATACCACAATGGATCTACATTGATCTAAGTGTGACGGTAACAAGACCAACTTTCAGCCCGCTTAACCTAACCTAACCCAGTTGTTTTCAACCAATCAGAACGAGTTGACTACGTAGTCATTGGGAATGAGCCCAATGGTTTTCCCCTTAATATTATGTTTAATGACATACCTTACTCCCTTACTCACGTTGTTTCAATATGATTTAAAGACTACATCCTCCCAGTCACAACTCACAATATGCGTTCATGTCATTCTATTCACCACTGGAGATATTTTCACTACTTCACTATTCTTGATAGTACTGATTGTTTGTTGTTTCAAACTTTATGAAGAGCACCTTAACCGATCTATTAGCGATCTAAGTTCTATGACTTAGCTAACTAGTTGCAATTGATTGAAGTCGATCTCGTGTTTCATCGACATACCATCATGAGAAATCTTAAACTTAAGCTGTCAATGGCGAAAGAGATTATTGATTTGGATCTGTTAATTTCTGCAAACCTGAGTTAGAATTATTTTTGAATCAATATTAAGTCGAAATTTAACTGAAAAGCTGACACAAGAGCAAATTTGAACAGAAAAAGGTCAAAATCGTTTGTGTCAGCTTTGCAGCAGAACTGCTATGGTTATGGACAGTTGGAATGTCTTGGAAACGTTAACATTTTCGTTTAGCATAATTTGCTTTTTTTCTGGTCTTAAGAGCTATGATCTTGTTTTAAGACTAACTTAACTATCCTTTTGACTTGGTTTCCTAGATTTTCCTTAGAATCATATTTGTTAACAATTTTTTAGCGACCAACAGCTTTTGTTTGCTTAAACCTATGACTCACGCAAAATGATGTCGGTCATCCACACTTGATTGCAACTTGAAGTGTTTCTGATGGATGTGTTTTCGTGGAGCCGTCTGAAAGGAAAAAAAAAAGAAATGTATTAATAAATCTGAAAATCGAACCAAGCTTAGATCTAAAGATAGGTTAGGTTAGAGTGGCTGTCTAGATATTATTGAGTCACTTAGACCTCAAGGGTCCATTGTGATACCACTAAAGAAGTTACTCATGAGAGAGTAATGAACTTAACAAACCATTTTGGACTTTTGGAGAGACATCTTGTGTCGATCGTTGCCAATTCACTGGTAATATCGAAGAAGGGATTACCGAGATAGTTATTTCTTCTATTGGAGACTGCCGGACATAGAAGGTGTTGGGCTGTTTCCTCTTCCTCCTCGTCCAAGGAGCTTCTACAGAAGTCATTAGTGTAGATTCTTACCCTCATAGCATGTCTACCTATGAGGCAGTGTCCTGTTATTGTGAATTATACTTTATCTGCTCAGGGAAGACAAGCCTTTTGACCGCTTCAGGTGTATGCTTACCAATATTTGTTTGGTTGCTAGGCAAGTGACCATCTAGCATTTGTTGATTCTAGAGCATATTGTTTGAGAAGATATTTGCATGTAGCAAGTGGTGTTCCTATGTTATGTCTTTGTCTAACAGTATGCAAAAGTGTTCCTTGCGAGCTCATCGGCTTCGCAATTTCCCGGTATGTCTCTGTGGCCCGACACCCAAATGAATTGAATGTTAAACTGTTCCGCCATCTCATTCAAAGACGAACGAAAGTCGTGGACTATTAAAGAGTTTGTGGAGACAGATGCAAGAGATTTGAGAGCGGCTTGGCTGTCGGAGAAGATACGTATATCCTTGCAAGATATAACGTATTCTTTGAGCCAGGATAGTGCCTCTTTAATCGCCATTACTTCTGCCTGGAACACACTACATTGATTGGAAAGTCTATATGATAGACTGAGATTCAGTTGTTTCGAGTAGATACCACTTCCAATGCCGTAGTCGGTCTTCTAGAAGTGTATCGTGGTTTCTTCCAGAGGTCCCCTTCTTCTGGAAGGGATGGAAACATGGAAGTTTTTATGGAATACCATTTTTGGGGTGGTATAGTCTAAGCGATCTGAGATAGATCTGAAATTGTCTAAGATAATAGTACGACCATTATTGTTACTGATCCATTTAAATGTAGCTCTTAGCCTCACGCATAAGTTCGCTGCCACCATTTTGGAGAAGATGCAAAGGGGTGTTAGGTTTAGGAGCACTTCCAAGGCTGCTGTTGGTGTTGAACGAAGTGCTCCCGTGATGCACATACCTGCTGACCGCTGAACTTTGATGAGTCTATTTAGATTTACCATCTTGTCCAGTGCGGTCCACCATACGACAACTCCATAAATGAGTATCGGTCTGATTACCGAAGTGTATAGCCAGTGGGTTATTTTTGGGGAGAAGCTCCATTTTGAGCCATGGCGTCTTTACAAGTAAAGAGTGCTACAGTAGTCCTCTTTTCTCTTTCATCAATATTTGCCTTCCAATTTAGTTTTTTGTCTAAAATGAAGGGGTTATAAAGGGGTATTCCTTTAATCGTGAATGGGCTAATTTGAGGAATTTTGTACCTTCCCGTAGAGTACTAGCTCCGTTTTATGTGGATTAACGTCCAAGCCACAATGCTTTGTCCAATTGGTTAGCCCGTTTAAGGCATTTTGTAGGAGTTCCGACAGAACTTGAGAATGTTCCCCAGATACAGATATTGCAACGTCGTCGGAAATCACCTTGAAATAATCTGCTTCCATTGACGTTAGGAGGTCGTTTACTACCATGTTCCATAAAAGAGGTGAAACGACTCCACCTAGGGCGGTACCTCGATTCACTGATCTGGTGGTAGTAAAACTCCTAATGCTGGAAAGTGAGTGATTTCTCTATTTGCAGCTTGTCCATTGCCGTTGTGATCGCCTGGTAGCTGACGTTGGTGAATTCTCTTTCGATATCTAGGAAAGCGACAAGGTATTTGAGGGAATATTTAATACAACGCACCAGCGAATGGAGTGCTTTTTTTACTGATTTCCCTTAGAGTACGCATGTTGAGCTGTGGAAATGAGATTTCAATGTCATTTGGACTAAGGCAAAATCATTTGTTGGAACATAATTCTCAGTTTTCATTGAGATATTACGGTTACTTTACAAATTGTTGTTGTACATTTGTTAGTCACGTTAAAATAGCTGAGTGAGAAATCGAATCCAAGTTCCACTTTAAAAACCTCTGAGATCTCAGTGAGATTTTATTAGGCGGAACTGGCCTAATCTTTCCAGTGTTTTCAGAAGGAAGGATGATTGGCTGTTTGGTCGAAGATCTTTAGGGTCAAAATGAAAGGGTTTCCATGCTTTTGGAATGAAGACTACTTCTGTTGATCTAAAGATAAGATTTTCTTAAATAAATGAAAGGCTATTAACCTTTAGCAAAGCTCCGGATACAGTTATCCATGGCACCGCAACAAAGACCGTGGATTGTTGGAAAGTTTCACATCAAAACACTACAAGCGCTAGATACCGCCAGAACTTTTGATGACCGCGTCTCTCGTAACCTCTCGGAAAGCCCACCACCAGGGCCGAATGTAGAAGACCAATAGAAATACCGTCAAGAGGCCATCAGAAGTGCCGCAACTGATGTGCTGGGTTTCACTAGGCGACATAATCGAAACCCCTGGTTCGACGAAGAATATAGGCTAGCGCATCCAGCTAAGGTCGAGGCCTATAAATCCATGTTGCAGGCAAGAAACAGAACAGCTGAGCGAGCAGGCCGTAAAATATTCATCCAAAGAAAGAGAGAGGAACACCGAATTTTAAGATGGAAGAAGAGACGGTATGAAAAAGAAGCGGTTGAGTTTATCGAGGGACGTACGGCAGGAGTAACATCAGAAAATTCTATAAAAGGGTGAAACAATTTACAAAGTCGTGATGCAAATGGGAATGTAGTAGGAGATACGCGAAGATGCCCACAATTCCGCTGTAGAGCAGACCAATCCTCTTTTCCTGGACGATGATGGCCAAAATATCCGTCCACCCGACCTACAAGATGTAGCGATTTCAAGACTCAAATCTGAACTATTTAAAGCAGCTGGAGATGATCTGGTCAGGAGCTTACACCAACTCATCTGTATAATATGGTCGGAATAAAGTATGTCCAACGATTGGAAACTTGGCATAGCAGCCCAATCTACAACAAAGGAGACGCTCTGAATTGTGCTAACTACAGAGTTATAACTTATAAGTCTCTTCAACTCCACTTATAAATTTTTGTCGTTTATCTTGTGTGATTGCCTAGAACCATTTGCCAACGACCTGATGGGCCCCTATCAGTGTGGTTTCAGGCGAGGCAATTCAACCATCGATGAAATTTTCACAAGAATACCAAATCGATAGACACCATCTTATCAATGTTAAAGTCGGCTATGATAGCGTTAATAGAAACGAGCAATATAGAGTCATGTCGCGTCTCGGCATCCCTGCTAAACTCGTTCGCTTGTGCAGGATGACCATGGAGAATTCTCGCCGCTTCTCCGTCAAAGTCGGACAGAACATCACCGAAGCTTTCGATGTCGAGAAAGGTCTACGACAGGGCGATGCGCTATCTTGCAACCTCTTTAACATCGTACTTGAAGCTATTGTGCGTAACTCAGAAGTCAAAACCAGTAGCAAAATTTTATAAAAGTCCGTTCAACTCCTGGCTTTCGCCAGGACGACATTGACATTATCGACAGAACGAAGCGAGCTGTCAGTGGTGCATTTGCTGGGCTTGAGACGAAGATGGCTAAGATGGGTTAAGCTGTGAATGAGACGAAAACAAAGAACATATTATATGCTGACATCGAGAAGAGAGACATAACACCGTCGACTCTTGTATATGGACTTTGTATATCTGGGTTCCACTATAACCTCGCACAATGACATCATTGCAGAGATAAAGCGAAGAATCACTCTCTGCTTCTTCGAGCTCAGAAGGCATCTGAACTCTGAGCAGTAAAGCCCTCTCTCAAAGAACCAAGGAAGTCCTGTATAAGACCTTAATCATCGCAGTCCTTCTGTTTGGGGCGGAGGCATGGACATTGACAAGAGCGGATGAGAACCTTCTGGGTTGCTTTGTGAGACTGAGCTGCCTGGAGAGGCTTGTTGGCTGAGGCCGAGATTCATCCTGGTTTGTGAGCGTCACCGTAAGTAAAGTCAAGTAAGTCGAGGAAACTTTAAGAATTTCAGCACCATTCAGTGTCAGTATCTGCCCGAACCATAACGTAAAAAATACAACACGAAAAATATCCGATCATCGCTATCAGACAATAAGGACGATCTCCTAGTTTGCATTAGAAGAGTAATGACAACGACACAAGTCATAGAAATGGCAGCAACGAAGAACATGGTTTTTGCGATCACAGGTCGAGCCTGATCAGTATCTTATTGAATGGAATGCTAAAAGCAGACACAATGCATCCGCTAGGATCTGAACTTAAAATAACTAATCCATGAAGTTAGAGTATACGTAAGTGAACAGGAAAATTGCAAGGAGACTGGCCGAAAGACAACCTTTGCAAGCAACTTGTTGTTGTCAGTGCTCTCGTTGGGGAAGGTCCCCTCTGTGTTGTGTGTCGTCTGCTGTGTCGCTTTCCTTTTTCGTCACGTTTTATATTCGTCGTGTCCGTCGTACTCGTCGTTTTCGTCGTATTCGTCGTTTCGTCGTGAAAAATAAAACAAAACAATATACCTAATAATCAACAAATAAAACTGAAATAAAATTAATAAATTCGACCCACAAAACAAAAACAAAAATAAATTAAAAAAAAAAAAAAATAAACCTCCATAAACAACAACAACAAAAAAATAGACCAACCACATACATGCACAAACAAAGAAAAAAATCCCGCAATAAAAATAAAGTATCAAGAGCTTAAAAAAAAAGAAAACAAAGCACAGCATCTCGCCAAAATTAAAAAAAAAAAAAAACAACAAAATGCCTAACATAGCACAGTGAGTACCCATCCTCCTTCCCTCCCTAGCATAAACAGTTGTGTGGCTTATCATGTGCATTCATTGCAATGCGTTTTTTGCTCATACAATGTTTGTACATGATGTGTCATAAACAACAGACGAATAGAGAATTAGGCCCTCCGCACACGAAGCAACTGTTTTGCAACTGTTTTGCGACTAGAATCGCAAATCAGTTGCTCAAGCAACTTTGTATATGAAGCTATATAGGAGAGCTCCCACGCTCGACTGAAATGAAACCGGTTTGCAACCGGTTTGCAATCGGTTTCCAACTAGTCGCACGCAACTGATTTTGTAGGTCGAATTTGAGTTGCTTAAGCAACTTTTTTTGTTTTTTGTTGTTTTTTTGTTTTTGTTATTAAAATTATAATCTATATATATAAAAGAACAGCTTAATTTTTGTGTTCGTTCGCTAACCGGGCACACTGGTTGACCGATTTTCCTAATTTTTTCTCTAAATGCAAGTGGTTTTAGGGTAGAAGGTTTAGAAAAAATAAAATGTATATTTTTCAAATGCAATGAAATGAAAAACGGTGCTTATGTCAAAAAAATATATTTTTTTCACTTCAAAAAGAAAAAAAAAACAAATCTGATCGATTTCAATTTTTGAAAATTGTCAAATCGAAAAAATTTTAAATGAACGTTTAGTATTTGGTATACAAACATATGAGTACATACATAATATGTAGGTACACACATGGTCAAAGAAGAGAAGAAATACACAAAAGTTGGATCATCATTGTCGCCACAACCTTGATAAGCAAGTTCTTCTATGTATTCCGGCCAGATCCAGTATCGCACCCACAGGCTTTGAGCGTCGTGGTGTACGCTATCCTTCCAGACATATGTACGTAACAAGATTTTCGGTATATTCAACGCTAATATTATTCCATTCGCGTAATAAGGCGTCTTTTAATTGCTCTTTATTGTGGATATCATGGTTTCTGATTTTTTTTTTCCAAGTGCATCCCAGACATGCTCAATGGTGTTGATGTCTGAGCTTTGTGGTGGAGTTTTAAGGAGTTGAGGTGTCTTATACAAGAGCCACAATACCAGTGTTATGTTCGGTATACTAAGGATCATTATCCTGTTGGATGAAAAACGTTAGCAATGCCCAAATGTTCCGCATCTTAATTTTTTTTAAAGAATAGTAATTTAAACATATTAATTCATTACCCCTTCGATTATTTCTAATTTTCTAACCCCGGATGCCGCCTGGATGCCCATACCATATCACCCCCACCGCCATGCTTGACGGTCTTAATTGTACATTTTGAGTTTAAGGCTTCATTTGGGTTTCTCCACACTTGCAACCGCCCGCGTATTTCTACCTCCATATTGTTATCGGCTGTTAATATACTGACCCAATGTATCTAATTGAAGGATCGCACTACTTCGAACTCATACTCCTAATAGTTGTTCTGCAGACAGGACCACCATAAATTTAGTTTTTTTTTCCTGTTAATTTGGGTGGCTATTAAGGCATATTGGTTGCTGACAGGGTTAAAAGTGGGACCCGAAATTGAAATACAAATAGTTAAAGAAGGGAAAATGAAAAGTAATTAGTAACTTTTATTTCTTTTGTGGCAACATTGAGTAATACTTCACTAATATCTTAACGGCATATAATTGTGCTATCAGAGGTATCTTATGAAAAACAATAACAATTAATCATGCTACTATTCCCAATTATATCATTTCTGAGTCCTGCAAACAAGGTGAAATGGAACACGGCTTTGAAAGCTCTGAACACTAAAAAAAATACACAGTTTTCGGTTTGCATTTTATACTTCCATTAGACAATTGATTTTCTGACGATGATGACATCTACAACCAGGAGTAATTTGGAAAACATTCTTCGGAAATTTTATATTGGCAAAAGTAGGAGAATCTGGTTTAATTTTACTACACGTTGCTTCGTCCAAAACTGTGGCAACTCTGTTTAGTTACGGGAAAACTGCAAACTCAACCTTAAATATAACACTATACTCTGTCCGATAAAAATTGGCAGTACAGGCCTTATGGGAGAGCTTTTTAAAAATCAGTGGCGCGCTGTTCTCTACACCATACCCAATTGAAGGGAACTCCTTTAAAAAGTTTTATAAAACACACATGAATTTTAGATGGCATCCGACGTGGAGCCCATAACGACCTGCCTGGCACACACACGAGCATGCACTGATCGTTCTCTGCTGCTTTTCAACCCTCATTAAATCACACATATTCAGAGTTGCCTTTTTCTATTTCGTAACTCACTTCGTATTTTTTTCTTACTTTTTCAATGGATTTCTGTTGAGGAGCTTTGCTTTGAGAGCTTTTTAACGATGAGAGTTATCGAGTTGTGTTTGACTTTTGCATTTTTTTTAAGTTTTGCAAGTCAGTTAAAATGCAGTTATAAAAATCAAAGCCATTTTATTTGAGGAACAATATTATTTGCGTAGATTCTCGTACCGGGCGGTAGGTTTGTTGATTTTTCGAGTTATTTTTGTGCATTATTGTGATAATATTGTTGTGCTGTTGTTGTTCTATTGTTGTGTGGTTTGTTTTTTCTTGTAGTGCTTTTGTTGTGTTGTTTGTATATTATATTTGTGATTTTGTTGTGCTGTTTGTGTTTTATTCTTGTGCTTTTGTTGTGTTGTGCAAATTGGCTTCAACATCAAAATGCTCGAAGGACTTGAGTGCCGAAAAAAAAGAGATAGTTGAGGCGACAAAATCAAGAATGGCAACCCTTCAGTTATTTCATTTAGCTTTTTCGAATTCAAAATGCGCATTACGGCAACCCTGTAAGAGCTTTTTTGAGAAAAGTACTTATGGGTATTAAAAAAGTACAAACGAGATGCAGATATCCCTATCTTCCCTGTACTGCCAATTTTTATCGGACAGAGTATAACAATTTTTTAAGAGCGGGTACAACTCTCATGGAGGAAAAACCTCATGGAAGAGTCGGAGAACTGGAAAAATTAAAATAATGTCGGGGATAAGATTTTTTGCTTGGAATTTTTTGTTTTAAAATGGGTTTTCAAATGGAAACATGCAAGTTCTTGATGAAAACCTCGGAAAACTCATTGGTTTTAATATGGAAAACTTAATATTTTTACAGGTGCATTGGTTTTCAAATGGAAAACTGGAAAATTTCAAAATGGGTTTTCGAATGGAAAACAGAAAGTTCTTGATGAAAAAATCGGAAAACTCATTGGTTTTGAAAGGGGAAATTGTTATTGTAGGTGCACTGATTTTCAAATGGCAAAATGGATTATCTTCTATTGGGAATTCGGCAAACTCTGCGAGAGCACGAAGAACTTCAAGACCTAAAATCAAGTTTTTGCATGGAATTTAAGGTGCATTGGTTTGTTTGTCTGTCCGGTAGGGAGTCTTAATCCGCTCAATCCTTAACGCATTTTTATAAAATTTTCACTGTAGATATAGCCTGAGTAAAATCAAATTTTTGGGACAATCGTAAGCTTTTTGGAATTCTGATTTTTGTGAAATAGTCAAAACACACCGGAAGAACGAAAATTTGTTCAATTTCACAACGAAATTTTCATTTTACTGCGTGCTCTAATGAATGTAGAAAGTTAGTTGTAAAGCTTGGAAAAATTCAGATAAATGTAGTTCTCTATTTCAATTCGATTCAAGGCAAATCACAGGGCATGGGCAACAAATCCTGCAATTACGAACTCAGCCAATATCTTTGTTAATCATACATACTTATTCTGGAGTTGCTGTGAAGGGCGGCGAGACAAAGTTCGCGGGGTCAGCTAGTATTATATATAAAAACAGATGTGTTTGTTTCTATGTCTGGTATGGACTTCTAAACCCAAAAGATATTTATGGATTTTGCATGTTGTATTTTTGGAATTTTTTTGGCATTGGAAAAACCATACCGAAGAGTCGGGAAACTGGAAATATGAAATATGATATGATACATAGACGTGAATTTGGTTTCTTGCATGTTCTTTTTGTTAAAGAATCGCTTATCGAATAGAAAAATAGAAAGTTCTTGATGGAAAACCCACAAAACTCATTAGAGTTGTAGGTGCTTTGGTTTTCAAATGAAATATTGTTGATATAAGACCGCGAATTTTAGGTGCATTCGTTTTCAAATAGAAAAATAGAAAATTGTTGGTGGAAAACTCGGAAAATTAAAAAAAAGAGTGAATCATTTGATGGTTGATAACATTTAGGATTTTGATTACGTAAAGGTAAACGATATTGGTAAGATACGTGGTGTTTAATCATTCAAGGAGTTTATCTGAAGAAGCTTAATTGGGATGAAAAGGGCATGGTTTGTTTGTATGACTGGTATAGAGTCATAGAGACCATCAGCAGATACACATTCTCTCATGTTCGTGTCCATCTTTTGGATGTTGGAAGCAACCAACTTTGGCATCCGTTTGATTTAAATGTTCTGCTGCCATAAAGTCTGCATTTCAAATTTTTCTGTATGTATGGACGGGTCCAAAGTTCTCTTCGTACAAGTTTTATTTGTCTTCAGTACTGGTAATAGTCAATTAAATCGTCTTCATCAGTACAACTGTTTGACATGTTGAATAGTTTCTTATAAAAATTGTGAACAAAAAATTAAAAAATCAAAATTCGGTCGTACTCGTGTGCGGAGAGAAGTCACAAATCGATCGCAAACTAGTTGTAAAACAGTTGCTTGAGCAACTGATTTGCGACTCTAATTGCAAAACAGTTGCTTCGTGTGCGGAGGGCCTTACTGTTTTGAATTCCAGGGTCAGATCGGTTCACGCCACTGCTAAGGCATAACACTAGCAGGGGCGCTGATTCGAAAAGAAGTCTGGGTTTCAATTCAGTGGTCTTCTTAGAGCTCGTCTGTTTTGGTTTTGAATTGTTCTAATATTGCAATGGCCGAGAATTTCAGAGTCGACTATAGTAATATTCGTGGGTTAAGAACGAATTTTCTGTCGACGTACCTCCACACTGTTTTAAACAGGCCAGCTGTTTTGGCACTAAGTGAAACCCAAGTAGGTGAGGCTACTGATCCTACTGAATTTCATATTCATGGGTATAACTTAGTGCCTCTATTCCTTTCCCACCATGGCCTCGCCGTTTATATTAGCAGTGATGTCGCTTACCAATTTCAACCACAGTATAGCTCTTATTTAAATCCCTTCTTTAATTTTATGTGGTTCAAATTTTCCGTAAATAAGCGCATCATACACTACTGTTTCCTTTATAGAAGCCCAAATTTGGACAGGGTTTCAACTTCTAACGAATTTGACTCACTGTCCGACTCCATCCAAAGAATTGTTTCCTTGTATCCTCGCACTGAAATCGTTATTACGGGCGATTTCAATGTACACAATTCTTCCTGGCTTCTCCATTCGAGCAAGACAACACTCGAAGGAGTGTGTGCTGAGATTTTTGCTGAGTTTAACCATCTTGCTCAGCTGGTCAACGAGCCCACTCTAATACCGAACATTGACGACCAAGCAGAAAACACTCTTGACTTGTTCCTTACCTCTGACCCTGATAAATATGCAATAAGTGTATTATCGCCTCTAGGCCGATCTGACCATTTTGTCATATCCGCAAACTTCTCGTGTCCCAGTTAAAGAAAGAGCTCCTAAGAGAACCGTTTGGCAGTACGAGAAAGCCGACTGGGACGGCCTCAATAATTTTTTCAGGATCTTTAACTGGTCACTATGCTTCCTCGATAGTGACGTAGATTCCAGTGCGGATATGCTCACAAGTTTAATTCTTCTGGGAATGAGAACTTTTATCCCGAATAGGGTTAAAAGCATCAGACCCAAAGAGAACGCATGGTTTGATATGAGCTGTAAAGAGGTTATCAGGGTTAAAGAAGTAAGTTTCCGTTGTTACAAAGCCAACCCTACTGAGGAAAATCGGAATAAGTTTAAACAAGCCAGGAAGGCCTGCAATGTCCATATTCGACGGACCAAATTTTTACATGACCAAAAACTAAGGCAAAAAATACTGCAATGTCCCAAAGGCAGTAAAAATTTTTGGTCATTTGTGAAAAATATGAAGAATTCTTCTTCTTCCTCGGTCCCAACGCTCATTGTTGATGATACTCCAGTCGTTAGCTCTCTTGCGAAAGCTAACCTTTTTGCTAGGCAGTTCGCCGCCAACTCTTCGCTGCCAGAGAGTGTCATGACTCCGCCAGTTCTTGAGCGCGTCAATGATTCCATGGGACAAGTCTTCTTTCGCACTCGTGCTGTGGCGAGGGTCCTAAAGGATCTCAACATACACAAATCCGCTGGCTCGGATGGTATCCCCGCTATTGTTCTGAAGAGGTGTTCTTCAACGCTGGCAAAACCCTTGCGTAAGCTTTTCCATCTATCCTATTCTTCTGGGCTCGTTCCGAGTAGTTGGAAAACCGCATTTGTCCAGCCTATACCCAAAAAAGGCGAATCCTCCTCTCCTTCCAATTATCGTCCGATTGCACTTACGTCCCTTCTTTCTAAGGTCATGGAAACGCTGATAAATTATCAGCTTAAGAAATATCTTGAAGACCGAAAGCTTCTTAATGACCGGCAGTACGGCTTTCGCAGCAACAGGTCCACTGGTGATCTGATGGTTTATCTCACCGAACAGTGGAACAAATCTTTACATCGTTTTGGAGAAAGTAAGATTGTTGCACTTGATATTTCAAAGGCATTTGATAGAGTTTGACACCAGGCTCTCTTATCGAAAATGCGTGCATTCGGTATTGATGAGTCCCTCCTTCGTTGGATTAGAAACTTTCTCTCGAACCGTTCTATACAAGTTGTATTGGACGGGTTCAAGTCTGAAACCCACAATATAAATGCTGGTGTGCCCCAGGGCTCCGTTTTGTCTCCGACCCTCTTTCTCATTTTCATAAATGATCTCTTGTCTGTAACTTCTAATCCAATTCATTGTTTCGCTGACGAAAGTACCCTTAGCTTTTCATATTCGTTCCCAGACTCACATCCCTCCTCTTCGGATGTGGACCTGCAACGGCTAAATATGATAAGCTCATTAAACTCTGACATAAACAGCATTGTACAATGGGGAATAAGAAACCGCGTAGAGTTTAATGCTTCGAAAACTCAATGCTGTCTTGTATCGTTGAAGCGAGATATACCCCCCTTGCCACTATCCATGAGTGGCACTTGCATCAGCGAAGTCGAACATCTCGAGATTCTCGGTATGTGCTTCACCGACCACCTCTTGTGGAATGAACATATACGCGATGTCGCCAAAAATGCCGCAAGTTGTTTAGGTTTCTTAAGAAGATGCAAGAAATTTTGTTCCCCCTCTGATCTGGCTACCATCTACAAAACTTACATACGTCCAAAGCTTGAGTACAACTCCCACGTTTGGGCTGGTGCTCCAGCAACGTACTTAAGTCTCTTGGACAGTATCCAAAGAAGAGCATTTAAGATGATTGGTGACCATACCATCGTTGAGACATTTACGTCACTTGAACATCGACGTAATGTCTCATGCCTCACCCTTTTTTACCGTTACTTCAATGGTTTATGCTCTAGTGAAATAGCCAGTTGCATTCCTCCCCTTAAGATATTCAACCGTAATACCCGCGCCTCCAGGAATGCCCATCAGTTCACCCTCGAGCCCAACTTCGGTCGTACGGTCATGTTCAGAGAATCGTTCTTTAGCCGTACTACGCGAATGTGGAACTCTCTTCCACACTCTGTCTTCCCCGGTCATTGCAATGTTCAAGAATTCAAAAACAATGTTAACCGACACCTCATCCTTAACCCTCTATCTCATTTTCCCTAACGCTCGCACTGTGCTTTGGCATAAAAAGGGAAAACAAACCCCTTGAGTGCGTGCTCATTATAAAAAAAAAAAAAAAATTTGTTTGGTCATCCAAAACGATGAGGCCCGCTTTATTTTCGTCTTTAAAAGTGATGCTGTGATTTTTTTAAACAAAAACAAGAATACCGCGCTACGCTACCCATTTTCAATCCGCTTTACGTTTGTTGTGGTAAAAATATTATACATCAATCCGTAGCTAGGGTGCTAGTAGTGAAAGATTTCTTGAATTCCAAACACGCTTGCCGGGGTTCGTAGGAAATGTGCATGAACAAATTGAGGATAATATGCAGGCCGGCTGTTGTCCTCTTGAAACTTTTAACACATTTGGAAGACCGAAAATATACACCAACCTAGAGCTGGTATAGATCCTAGCTACAGAGACATTCGGGAAAGAGAATGCATAAATGTTTTAACTTTTTTAGGACATAATAAAGCGACCAGAAAGAAGAAGCAAGATTTCAAGGATGTAGAGTACACGACACAAGAAGTTTTAGATCCGCTAATTTATATTAAGGGAACTTACCTCATTGTTTTAATCATTTGGGTCTAATCGAGCTTGGTCCGATTCAGTTGATTTAGGCATACTGGTTGACATTGTACATAAATCTAGATTGTATTTATAGCTAGATAGAAATGCAGTGCTGGTTGAGATGTTCTGCCACAAAATTGAACCTTCATCCTCATGCATCCTAAGTTTTTTTTCAGCAGTAAGGAAAACACTTTATTCAGTTGATCTTTTTGATTTTGATTTGAACTTTTCAATTTTGTTTTTGCGGCTGAGTTGAATTGAATTAATTTGTTGAACGCTAAGCCTCATGCTTTACTCTATGAGTAAAATGTATCAATTATTTTTTCACGTGTAGAAATAATGAACCGGCCGGCAGGTGCAGCCAGTACTGAACTGAACAGCGATCCATGCGATATGCGAATGTTTTATCTATTTTGGATTTGTTTGTACAACTGAGTTTTTGAAGATATCAATTTGGCCTGAGCGTTAAAATTTTCTATTAAAAGTGAAAATTAGGCGTTAGGTAGTGGAGGAATGGAAATGGAGCGCACTTTTTATATTTAAAAATAAAAATATCAACATAGACAATGGACGCCAATCACCAAGGCAACAAATAAGACCACTAATCAGAGAAAAGGAGATGAGAAACTAACATTGACATACCAGTGATCACTTTATAGGCGTTTTTCTTTTTTAGCTCCGAGCAGGGTACGGAGCTGTCAAAAAAAACCCGTATTTCTTTTTTAGCTCAGACATATCGGAGCGCTCAACTTTTGTTTATTTTTTAGATCAGACCGTGGTCGGAGCGCGATCTACGAGCTCGGTTAAAACTGATGGAGTAGATAGAGTAAAAAGTTGAGCGCGGCAAACTTCATGTATTTTGTTCATTTATCATGACTCAGATGATGCGAACAAAAAATTAAAACGGTAGAAATGGCGGGCGGAGTAAGTTGTTCTCCGAATGAAGGAAAATAATTTTTTTTTTTCAATTTTTTTTTGTATGTGTGACAGTTCCGTGCTCAGGTTTGTTTCTTTATTAACTCGGAAAGGTCTGAGCTAACTCTGCTCAGACCGAGCTCGATGAGCTCAGGCTCTACTCCGTACCCTGCTCAGAGCTAAAAAAGAAAAAGGCCTTATAACAAGATTGGAAACCTATCTACGTTTTACCCTCCAAATACCGCAAAAGTTATTTTTTTCATGCACACATACTCTTGCAGCTAACTTGCTTTTTATTATGTAGGCAACTGTATCTTTATTACAAAAACACGCATACTCTTACAGCTAACCTGCTCCTTAAGTTTGTATTACACGCATACTGTTTCAGCTAACCTGCTCCCTCAGCTTGTAGGCAAATGTTACTTTGACAGCAAGGTTTCCAATCTTGGTATAAGTGATCACTGTTGACATACGTTTAACCAGGATCATTGTATTTCTATCTAGCTAGTACCCGCGAGATGGAAATCGATTGTAGTGCCATCTTGAGGTCTGGCGCAATGCTATTTTTTTTGCATAAGTTTGGTATTGGGAAAAAAATAGCTTTGCGCCAGATCTCAAGATGGCACCACAATCGATTGCCATCTTGCACATACTAGCTAGATAGAAATACAATGACCAGGATAAGAGAAAAAGAGATCGGAATCTGATCTCTTACCAACTATCTTTTCTGATGTTTGGTTAATGACAACTTGTATTCAGCTCTGGCTGAATTGCCTTTGCATTAAGCGTGCACTGCATGAGCGCAAAAGTTAAAGTAAGACAACTTTAAGAAATTGCAATTGATTTTTCTCGATGTCTTTCTTTGTTGAAATAACCAAATTATGACAGCCATTATTATTTGATTAACTATTATTTAATGCAGTGTCCGTGGCTTACTGGTTACGTGCGTTGGCTGCTAAGCAGACTGTTGTGAGATCGAACCACTGATCTCTATATTACACTGGATAGTGTATTACCTACAAAGTATAACCGTTTTTTTGACTCCATTTGAAGATGACAGTCAGTGCCCCTTTTCGACTTTTTGACGTCTATCGAACTAATCAAAAAAAACATTTGACATTTATTTTCTTTTTGACTTTGACATTTAAAAATAAAAAATCGAATTTCACATAAAATAAATAAAAACTGCAATGCTTGCAGCCCATACCAAAAGCATTTTTACTTCGAATTCGAGAAGAATGAAAATCTCATTTATGTGTCTAACGAACACAATAACAAAACAAACATTCTACAGCCCACACACCCAGCAGATGTAACCAAAAATTCCAACTCTTGGTTTAATCTTTATATGTACATGTATTCATTGTGTAAAATAAAAAAATTAACATCACTTGAATAATTCAACTTGAAATAAATCTTCTTGAGTATTAGCGGCCAATTGCTCCTTTCGCTCTTCAGAAATTAACACCCTTATCCTTTGGCAGCGAGATTAAAGGCTTGTTGCCATTCCTGATGATGGAAATAAAAAGGTTTGTCAGTGTTGTGGCGAAGACGTGTCCTTGTGTGTCCTTAACGTGCACAATATCTAGATATATCCTAGATCTCTTTCGCCGTTGACAACTGTGCCGACACGACTCAATTTCTACCAAGTTTCCTGAATATAAATTGATGAAATCGGTGACTTTGCTGTTGGCGATGTCTACTTGAACGGTGTTGTTGGCCTTTATCAATGAATCAGGGTAACGGTAACGGATGATCCTGCCGCCGCTTATATCCAATAAAGGAATTCCCTGGCAGAGCCTTGAAAAAGACAAAACAATACGAATTTCATTTCATAGACTTAACTTTTTGCAATCGCCGAACTCTTCACAGACCATATATCTTAAATGAAAATTGAAATAAATGAAGTTAATTATGCAAATTGAAATTACCAATTAATTTTGTTTCCGAAAATTTAAATGAATGCTTCCTTCTCTTTGTTCTTTACACTGATACAGAGATCAGTAATATAGAGATAAGGGGTTTTTTGACGTTTATTTATGTTATACTGTTATACGAATTTTTCCCTTTTCGACTTTATAACAATCTTCAAATGGAGTCACTTTTTCTGTATGGATACACTATCCAGAGTATTATAGAGATCAGTGGTTCGAACTGACAAAACTTCCAGGAGTATCAATCTGTCATTAAAAAGTGCTTCTCAACTTTGCCGTTCTGAATCGGCGTTAATTTGTAGGTCCCCTCCTTGTATTTGGAACAACCAGTACTATCAAGATTGGACAGATTCACTGTAAAAAAAATTATGTAAGAGATGGCGCCACCATCGTTTGCCATCTTGTGACTACTCCCAAAATATATATATAAAGGGTCCCCTCAATTCTTCACACGCACTCAGAGAATTGTTGATGAGAGTTAGCCACTTCTTCCTTGGCTCTTCAAGAGCTAGCGCGCTGCTCTATTTATTTTATTTATTATTTAATGCATATTGTGCTTACTTAAGGACAATACTTCATTATTTGTTTCATTATTTGTATCATGGCTTGTAACTATGTGGTTAATGTCATCTTGATAATACTTTTTAATAGTGTAAGAAACAGCAAACGAAAACTTGTAATAGATTTCTTGCTCAAAACGTGAGTGGTGGTATTTTTTTGTTCAGAAAAGAAATATAGCTGTGGTATTTCACATCTAGTAACACCAAAGTGCGAAGTTACCGAAGCGACACGTCTACATTATGAGTACAGATTACAGAAAGAAAGAGAAACGGAGTTATGTACCTACATGCAACAACGAGTTTCGCCTGTTGTTCAATGGCTGTGAAGCCTATCTGCTCCAGGCAGAGTTGGGCAAAATTTATTCGAATAATCATTCGAATAATAAATAATCATTTTATTCGTTATTCACGAATAACGAATAATTTCATTTATTCGAAGAAAATTTATTCGAATGACGAATAAATTTTTTTATTTGTTATTCGAATAACGAATAACGAATAAAATAAAAATAAACGCAAGAAATTTGGTAGAACAATTATTATTATTTTTAATTTTTTTTGTCAAATAAAAGTAATTTACATATTTATTTGTTAAAGCTCTTAACATTTGATTTCATCACTACTCTTTGTTCAAACATATTGTCGGACAGTTTGTTTGCTTTTGGTAAGTTTATCATGGTAGCGTATGAAAAAACTCGTTCAACTGATGCAGATGAAGGCAATGGTGTATTGTATTTTGTAAATATCCTTTTAACTTCTGGATAGCGATCCAAGACTTTCAGCGTACGGTCTTCTTCGGCAAAATACTGGGACACTATGACATCAGCTCTGGTTGTTGGTGTTGTTTGTGCATGCTGCAATTGTAGTTGGATGTCATTTTCGCTTCCCGAATCTGTTTCAAAGTCGAAATATGGGTTTTCAGGATAAGCAGCCACGCTATTTTCATAATCTGACGTAAGTTTTGTTATTTCTCTTGACACTTCATGTTTGAAAAGTGTTTTGATTCTTCTTTGTTCATGGGGTGCAATACAGGCAAACCATTTGTTCTTGAACCTTGGGTAGGACAGGGTGGCAATAATGGCGTGCTGACCTTTAGGTGTATATAAATCGAAGAACTCTGCAAATCTCGTTTCAGCGCTTCGCCTGTATGCTACTGCTAAATCGTGGCAATACGTGAGTGGAGTGTTCTCTATTTTTTGCAGTTTCTTACGTAATGCCATTAAACAAGGTATCAAAAGTCCATAGTACATTACTTCTTCGCCTTGCAGTATATCTAAAGCCTCGGCAATCGGACGTGAACATGTAATGTACTCGTTAATATATTCATACTCGTGGATGCTAATGTAATCTGTGAGACCCAAAGCTCTATGCAACTGAAGGTTTTTATCTTTAAATGAGTAAATTTGTTTCATTGCGTCGTATAAGCTATTCCATCTTGTAACGCCAGGTTTGCTAAGTGTACGACTTAAGATATTTTGGATAATCTCTGCTGTTCTGGGACGTCCAGCAGCATTCCAAAAGACGTTGCATTTGTTAATGATTTTATGATGCATTGTTGATAAAGAAGTATTATTACTTTCTTTGAGGATCCGATTGGCATCTGTTGTAGCACACAAATTCAGCGTATGAGCAGCACACCTAAAATGGCACCCTAAGGAGATATTCCTAGCTTTTTTGTTAAGCATTTAAACCATGATTGATTGATAAATAAATACCTTGAATCAATCTCCACATCTTCTTCTTCGTCCGAGCTGTCTTCTTCTGAGTTAATCAACTCTGGATCTCGAATGGATACACCAAATTCTTTAAATGCTTTGATGAAGTTTGTAGCATTATCAGTCACTGTAGCAACTATCTTTGAAGAACTGATGTTGAATTCCTCGTGAATTTCGTCAAGTATCATCGCAATCCGTTCAAAATTATGAATTCCTGGAAACCTTCTGCAAGCTAGTGTTCTACTCTGTCGTCCGAGGTCTGTATCAATCCAGTGGGCAGTCACACCAAGAAAACTTCTTTTACGACTCGACCATATATCAACAACAGTACATATATATTCCACAGCTTCCTATGTCAGTTTGATTTCGGACTTTTGAAGCACATGTTCATCGTCAATTCTCCTGCTCAGTGTTCTTCGGCTGATGACATTCAATCCATGGTTCTGCAGGCCCAAATTATTTAACATTGTGACAAAAAAAGGATCTTCTACTGCATTCAGCGGAACCATTGAATTGATGAAGAATAGTACCAAGTCATGCTCAAAGTTTGGTTGTGAAATATTGCTTAAGGTTGAAGTTGAACAATTCTCGTTTAAAGTTTCACTTCGACGTCTCTTTTGTTTCATCTGCTTGGCGTATTGTTGATATTCTGCAACCGCTTCATCGCCATGTGCTCTCTTCAAATGACTCAAAAAGTTTGACGTCGAGTTTGGAAATCCTTTGATTTTTACAACTTTAGGCTCACATTTTGTACATATCATCACAATGCTTTTACCATTAGATGATAAAGAGTCATACTTAAAAAATTTTCCATCCAACAAAGTCAATGTCGTTTGTCCACAGATTTGATTCACAGACACATTGGTAGTACATTCATTAGAAACTGTTGAGTTGTTCGGAATGTTCTGATTTGATTGATAATTATCAGTGTCCAAATTTTCAATTTCGAAATCCATAACTTCATTTAATGGCTCACTCATTTTAAAAATCAAAAGTACACCACAACACAACTTTCATTAATAACGTCACCACTGCTTTATATGCAATATATAAGAACAAAATATTACTAGGTTTTTTAAATTTAATCACTTCCGAGAAAATTTCAGGATATGGGTTAAAGGGGTTTTCCAATGGGTTGGAAGGTACAATTGGTAGGTAGAATTGGTGAATGAATTTTATTACGATGCATATCTGTGTAC
This sequence comes from Sphaerophoria taeniata, assembly GCA_943590905.1. Taxonomy (NCBI): domain Eukaryota; kingdom Metazoa; phylum Arthropoda; class Insecta; order Diptera; family Syrphidae; genus Sphaerophoria; species Sphaerophoria taeniata. The sequence continues at coordinate 272,975,523 of OX016540.1, forward strand.
CATTATGTTGCAAACGATAAAGAACCAATTTTTATAACTCTCTCTAATAATTTCCAAGAATTATTAACCGCAGATGGGTGTTTTGTTTTCTTTTTTTAATATATTTACCAAGAATTTGTTGAAAAAATTTTCGTCAGCAATAAAGAATGTATGAATGAATTCGAGCGTCTAATCCCAAAGGAAACGTAAGTACAATTTTTTTTAGGTAAACAGACTTATGAAAAAAGGTTTAAAGTCGATTTTATTCGTTATTCAGAATAACGAATAAAATCACGAATAAATTACGAATAACGAATAAAATCACGAATAATTTATTCGTGAATAAATTATTCGCGAATAAATTAGTGACGAATAATTTTTTATTCGAATAATTATTCGAATAAAAATTTATTCGAATAATGCCCAACTCTGGCTCCAGGACTATGTTGAAGAAATCACATGCCAACGCATCTCCTTGTCTAAACCCTGCGCATAAATCGGATAGCTGTTACCCATTTACACACTGCACTGCGTATTGTTTAGCGTACTTATCACCGTATTACGCGCTGCAGCAGTCGATTAGTCGGAAGTCGTTATCTGCTGTAACTTCGTGGAGGCTGTGCTTTCCAACTAATCCGCCAAAGATGTCTTCCTTCCCGGTTTTTGCATTGAAATCTCCGAGTACGATTTTGACGTCGCGTCGTACTCTGGACAGGCTCCGTAGGCTCTATCCAGGAGGTCGTAGAAATCCTCTTTGCTAGACTCCTCAGCATCATCAGTAGGGGTGTGTGCACATATTATACTGATGTTTTGTAGTGTGGCCTTGATGCGGATTATAGCTAGGCGATCACTAATTGGCTTGAAATCTATGACTTTCGATCTAAGCCGATTTCACCTGGAGTGTAGAGTGATTTTGATGTTTGACCTTTGAATGATACTTTTTTACAAGGGCAATCGCATTCATTTTTTTAACTGAAAATATGGGGAAAAAATCACTTGTTTTCCGCGTGGCATGGGTATAGGTTGATTCAAGTTTTTCAATTCAAGTCTTAGTCTTCTGCTTCCTGCTTTTTATTAAACCTACTTGTAAGCTAGTGGCATCATATCTGAAAAATCGGATTCAAGCTGTGTTTTGTGAAAATAAATGTTCAACTGCGCTGTCTGTATGGCAAGTTGTTCCTCAAGGCTCTGTTTTGGGTCCGTTGTTGTTCTCAATGTTTAGTAATGATATTTCAAAATGTATAATAAACAGCAAGCATCACATATTTGCGGACGATGTTCAAACTTATTCCTTGTTTCATAAATCTTCTCTTCAGTTAGAATTCTCCAGGATGAATGATAATCTCTGTTAAATTTATCAATGGTCAGAAAAAAACAATTTGAAGCTTAATCCAAGCAAAACTAAGGCGATTCTTATAAATCGAACCAATAAAATTAATATTGAACTTCCACCATTGCTCCTTAATAACACAATAATTGAGTTTGTAGATAAGTTCAAAAACCTTGGAGTTATTTTTAACCAACAACTAAACTGGAATGATCACATAAACAAAGTGGTTTGTAATATCTATGGTATACTACGGGGTCTAGGTCCAACATCTAGTTTTCTTTCATCTGAAGTGAAAGTAAAATTGGTTAAAGCATTTATTCTACCTATCATATCATATGGCTGCGAGTTATTTACGAACATGGATAATGAATCTAGTAGAAAACTCAATGTAGCTTTTAATAGTTGTGCTAGATATGCCTTTAACTTGAAACGTCATGACCATATATCGGGTTTCGTCAAAAAAATTCTTGGTTGTTCGCTAAATGCTTACCTAAATTTCCGTACAGTTCTCACTTTGCAAAAAATCGTTGTCAACAAAATACCATCTTACTTATTCGAACTTGTAGGACCAGCTAGATCAGAACGAACCTTACAGTTTATTTACCCAAATATAAATACTTAATAAGCTTCCGTCATTTTTTTATATACGCTATTTATTTCTGGAACGTACTTCCTCTTGATATAAGAAGAACATTTTACTCAAATCACTTCAAAAAGTTACTTTTTAATTATTTTGCAGTAATGTACTAATGATATTTATGTTATTTTTGTTTTATTGTAAAATTAGTTTTCCTTTCTTTCTTTGTTTTGACTATAATGTAAATCAAAGTCTAATTTCTATAAATATGTTTTCTTTCATTTATTCTAAATATTTCTTTTTAATTATGTAGAATAAAAACAAATGCTTACTTTCCCTGTACTAAATATAAGTTTAATACTTTCTTGTACAGTTGATAAACAAATAAATAAATAAATAAATAAATAAATAAATAAATAAATCTCGCTTTTTATTTCAAATTTCGATTTTAATAGTTTTGTCCCATGGGACATTTGAGGTGGGACAAAGTACCACCTCATTTCGAAAAATTAGCACCTCATACAAACTCGTTAGAAATTCATGTCCTACCCATCACTAAGCAGGCTCTTAAAGGTTAATTAGTTAAGCAGGCTTCAATATTTAAGCGACCTTTAAGCAGCTGTACTAAAAATTCTTAAGCGGAAAACACAAAGCTGCTTTGCTGTTAGCGTTGACTCCGTTACGCTTTTATACTTCGGCTTGAACTTTGACTGACATCCGTCATTTTACTAATTTTATTTTTTATGTTCGTCAAACATATTTTCTCCAAATTTTTTTTTTTTTGTTGTTTGAAAACAAAACCGACAGCTGAAGCGAAAAGGAAGTAAAAATCAAATAAAATTTTCACACAAACAAACAAGAAAACATGTCGGTGAGCAAATACATATGAAAAAGTAGAAAATATTTCTACTTTTGCTACAGCTTTTGAGACGTTACGTTTGTGTTACGGAGTTCTTCAGTATGTCAAATTAAAGTTTGAGCAACAAAGCTGCTTTGTGATAGCTTGTTAGTCCGGTATTACACAGCGCATGACTTTAATGCGCAAGTCTTGTTTATTTTCTTTTGAGCAGACATTCCGTAACGCGCAAGTTATTACACGAAGACTTTTTCTCATTTAAGAACTGCGCATGTATTCGACATTTCTTTTCATTTCATCTTCTTTGACGGAGTGCTAAGACCTTACACAAAATAATTTTGCTTGAAAAAATGAGAGCCAAAAGTCTAAAAAATTTATTTATTAAACAGAAAAGCCAGTATTTAATAATTTCCAACGAGCGCAGAAGTTGATTCTTTGCTCCATTCCAATTCATCAGCTGTTTTTCACTTATTCATACAACATCAGCAGTCAACGTACAAACATGAAATAAAGCAAATAAATAAAAAAAGAAAGAGTAGAAAGCGTAAACGTCAAAAACATGCTAGGAAATTTCAACCCGTGCATGTTCAGAGAGATTTATTTCTGTTTCATCTTTTTGTTCTTCCTTTCTCTTTCGCACTTCATTCATGCGAGAACAAACATGCGCCGTGTAATACCGGACTTAGGAATTCCTATGCTTGAACTTTATACGTCACTCAACGCTAACAGCAAAGCAGCTTTGTGTTTTCCGCTTTATTCATAAAGCCGGATATACACAGTTCAAATGCTTGTCATGCACGAGCAAGTGTATTAGTGAACAAGTCACACGTATAGATCGGGTGTATGCTTGAAGCAAAATCAAAATCTTTTGATTTTCCTTCAATCAAGCTTACTGCATTGAAGTAGTGTATGTGCAAAATTAATGATTGATCAATCATACTTTCAATTTTTCCTCATTCTGAATTATATGTTGATGAAAAAATAATTTGTTCTATCACAAAACAGTCACTGTAGAATAAAAGTTTGAAGACTATGATTGATGTGTGTATAGGCAACTTCAATCCAAATTAACAAATACATTTGCTCGTGCATGACAAGCATTTTAAATGTGTTTATCCCGCTTAAATGATTTGTGACTTTTACTTAACTAAGTAACGTCCCTGTTAAAAATGTAATAGAAATTTTGTCAAACTAAAATTAATAAAAAAAATCATCCCGAATCCCGGAGGTTTGGCTTAAAAAAATAAAATAAATAATAAAATAAAAATTGATCAATGATTTCGAAGTTTGTGATGTTCCGGTGACTTCGTTACGATTTGTGGCTCGCAAGAATTTGCTTATCAACGCTTCCGATGATATGAAAGTCAGGATATTCAATTATTACGCACTGGAGAAGGTGCATTTGTTTGTAACACATGCGGATTATATTTGATGCATTGCCGTGCATCCAACTCAGCCTTTGGTTGTGACCAGTAGAGGTAAGTATTGCTGATGAAATTCTGCTAATTCTTGAATTGAATTTGAATTGTTTGTGTTTGTCTATATGACAAATTCCTGGAAACACATGCGCTGCGGTGTCATTGGATCGCACAGTCAAGGAACAGTAAAGCTGTACACTTTCGAGGGTCACGCTCAAATCATTTCCGCTGTCTGTTTCTACCCTGAATTGCCTATTGTGTTGAACCAGCCATGTTGATGAAAAAAAAAGAAAATGAGTGCAGACTGAACACTCCCACAGAAGAGTAAAAACATCTTCGCTCCTTCTTGTTCTTTAAAGATAATTTTATTAAAACAACGTTGAAAATAAAATAACAAAATAAAATACTTTACTTATTATTTTATTTTGATACCCTTCTCAGTGTCAGTGGTAGCCTTGACACGATACACTTCTCCGCCATAGCGGATATTTTCATTGCTGGAACATGGGTCCAGCCAGATCTAAAAATTTCATCTGGATTTGATCAGCCTTTAAACTCAAAAAGTTGCGTTTAACTTAAGAGACCTTTAATCAACCTCGCTTAAATCAGACAATTGATTATGAATAAGGATTGTCTGCTTAAGTACTAATTAGAGCTCGCTTAAATTTAAGCGGCCTTTAAGTTTTGGTTATGAATACGGCTGTCAATGCATAGTCCGTTGTCGTACCAGGTCTGGTTACCATAAGAGGGGGTTCATTATCCGAGGCTACTATCTCTCTCATAACGTTCAAGTTTTTTTTTTCTGTGGAGGGGTTGTTAGCCCCAAACCACCTTCGAACTACGAATATGTTCCCTAAATCCTATAAAAGTCGAGATTTGTGCTTAACCCACTTCGTTAAATCTCGTGATTAGCGTCAGTGGAATCAGCATATTACGTTTAACCCTCTTAATATTTTCGGGTACAAAATAAAATATGAATTACTGCCAGACTATTCCCTTTTGATGAATTGGCGACATAGAGATAATAAAATAGAGCACGAGAGGTAGCCTGAAAAGTGTTACATCGGACCTTTGTATATGCATTTACCTAGTACTATCAAGAATGGTTTTCTGTCAAAGCAAGCAGAGAACACACATTACAAACTTATGTAAAAAACTGTCAAACCAAGCAGAAAACCATTCTTGATATTACCTGGTAAATCCATATACAAAGCATCGGACCTTTGTATGTATATTTGACAGGTATAATCGAACTGGTGTCACATAGTTACAAGCAGAGATAGCCATTTTTTTCCATAAGTTTATATTTGCCATTCAGCGAGAAGCTCAGAGAGAGAAAGGGAGAATATTTAGACCTTCTTTCTTCCTCGTTATTATGTGACAATTCCACTTGTACGAAGTGCTACCTCTCACTTGCTCTTATATTATCTCTATGATTGGCGATCAATAACAGCAAGCGTATTTATGAAAAACACGCACACACTCTCACCATTCGATCTTCAATTTTTTTCCTTTCACCCTCTTATCTCTGATGTTGAGTGGCTAGAAGTTCTGCATATGTAGCAGAAACATGTTTTCAGTCTGCCTTTAACTAGATGTCGCCACAATAGATTGCAAGTTCATTCATTCTAGATATTTATGTAGCAAAGAAAGCACCTCCTTTTCTGCGGACGGGATGCACAAGCACAACAAAACTCGCCATGCTTGTACTAGGACTTATATTCCACCGTGGAGGGAAGAAATACGAATAGAATAGACGGATACGAAGGAATAGACGGATTTTTGGAAACGACACTTTAATATTCCGGGAACAAATTCTGTTTGTTTATGAGAAATTTTAACCCATAGATTAACTCTTTTGATGTGGGTTAGTTATCCTGTGAAATTAAAGTGGAAAAGGAGTTTTCTTTATTAAGGGAGGGTCTCACGAAAATGCAAACTCAAAAATCAAGTAAAAGTGTTCCCAATTATTGGTGCGTTATTTGGCAAGCTTTTTTTTCCATTATGACATAGGTTAGGTTATGAGGGGTGTGCACAGCGTGAGCTGTTGCGTACACGGGGGCCTATTGGTCCATTGTGATCCCCTATAAAAATAAAAGCATCGATGCTTCTCAAGGTCGATTAACGTAGACTGGCTCGTTAACGAACCAGCCTGTGCTATCTATAAATTTTTTCATGTTTGCCATTGAGACCTGTGCTAGATCATCCAGTTCACCAACAAACCTGTTTCCGAAAAGACGGAGTCGGCTGGTTTGGAGGTTCGGACAGTCACAGAGCAGGTGTTTAATGGTTTCTATTTCCTCCTCATCCTGACAGCTCCTACAAAAATCGGGTGCAAATGCCCCTATCTTGTTGGCCATTGTGCCAATGGCACAGTGACCCGTTAGTACACCTATCAAGATCTTAATGTTCTTTTTACTCAGCGATAGAATATACCGAGTTTCCTTTTCATTTGTGCTAGGCCATAAACTTCTCGAGATTACGCAATCGTCCCTGGATTTCCAAGAGTTATTGGTTTTCTCTTTTGATTTAAGGTCTATCTTCCTCTTGAGTACCCCAATTGGGACAAGTGGTCCCCTAACTGAGTGGTCGCTACTACTTGCGTCTGCTTCTGACCCTTTCCTGGCTAGTTCATCTACTATTTCGTTCCCTTCTATATTGCTATGTCCAGGAACCCACCCATTATGACATTATAAGAGCAAATATTTTCCTTCTTGCTTCTCTTCATTTTATATTCTATTTTGCTTTCGTATCACACCAAAACAAAGATCACCAAAGCGACAACGATGTACGATGTTTTAGGTATATTTTGATGTTTGTTGTTTGTATTCGAAGCATGTAGTGTCGCAGGCGGGGCGCGGTGGCAGGTCGGAACCTTGATCTTCGTTGTTCGTGAATATTAGAACAACAAAAAACAATTATAAGTTAGGTTTTATCGGAACTTACCGCGTTAAATATGAGAAATATTTTCAAATTTCTTTTCCCGACGTTTCGAAGAAATTTCAAGCTTCGTGGTCACGGGATGAGACTGACGTTTGATCGATGTTGTTTTAGTTTTTGTTTTGTTTTTTAGCTCTCTCTCTTAAATTGTACCGGTGCGTAGATGTTGTTGCACTTGGGTCGCTTGTGGGTGGTATATTTGTTGTTGGCTGTTGAATGCAAGCAAAGCTCACAACATCGGCTGCAGCTGTATTAGTTTTATGCACTTTTGTTTTGCTTATGAGAGGATCCCATGTCGGCGATAGTTTGTAGCTAGAGTCTCTATTGAAATTTTTATGTTTTTTAATTTCAATTGCTTCTCTAACGATCCTAGGCACATAAAACTTTTCATTTGAGATCGATTTGGCTTGATCAAACCGGATAAAATGATCCTCGTTGTAGGCCAAATGTTCACAAATTGCAGATTTTGTAACAGCTTTGTTTTGTATCGCTTTTAAATGCTCGTTAAGACGTGTTTTTATACTTCTTTTCGTTTCTCCAATATAAGAAGACCCACAGCTACAGGGAACAGCGTAAACACCAGGGCTCTGGAATGGAATTTTGTCCTTAGGTGACCTTAAAAGTTGACGAATTTTTGTTGGTGGTTTGAATATGGTTTTTATGTCATATTTCCGTAGTATTCGTCCAATTCCATCCGTTACACCTTTAACGTAAGGCAAAAAGGCCCTCTTTTCCAATTCTGGAGGTGTAGAATTGTTTTGTGAGCTGGGTTTAGGTTTCCAAGTTCTTTGTCTGGAACTATATCCATTCTTTCCGAGTGCGTCATCTACATGCTTCAACTCTTGCTCAAGGTGTTCGGGATCACAAATTTTGTGAGCACGGTTCACAAGAGCCGATACCACAGATTTCAAATTTGCTGGGTGATGATGAGATGTTGCGTGTAAATACCTATCTGTATGAGTGTCTTTTCGGAACACAGTGTGACCAACCGAACCATCTTGTTTACGTATTACTTTTACGTCAAGGAAAGCTAAACAGTTTTCTTGTTCTCTTTCCATAGTGAATTTAACTTTTTCATGTATGGAATTAAGATGAAACAGAAAACTTTCAACTTGATCCTTTTTCAGGACGCAAAATGTGTCATCCACATATCTTTTCCAAATTATTGGTTTTGTTGATGCTTTTTCTAGTGCCAATTCTTCAAAATGTTGCATCCATATGTCAGCAATAATTGGTGCAATAGGTGAACCCATTGCAACGCCATCAATTTGTAAATAAAATTTGCCATTGTACAGGAAATATCCTGATGTAAGGCATATCTCAACCAATTCTAATAGTTTAGAATTATTTTCGGAGTTGGACCACTTTAATTTAATTACATTGAGGGTTTCTTCAATTGGGACATTAGTGAATAAGGAAGTAACATCAAAACTAACCATTATTTCGTCTTCTTTGATGTGGAGATTTTGGAGCATGGACACGAAGTGTTCTGAGTTTTTGACAAATGAGCTTGAGTTTTCACAGAGTTGCTTAAGTTTAAAAGTTAGTTCTTTAGCTAACAAATATGTTGGTGAATCTATTTGGCTGACTATAGGTCTTAAAGGTACATTTTCTTTATGTACCTTAGGAAGTCCGTACATTCTTGGTGCTTGAGGACATGATGGAATTAAGTTCTGATTTTGTAGGACCGATTTATTGTCGTTTACAATTTTTCGAACTTTTTTGAGCACTCTTGATGTTGGATCATAATTTACTTCTTTGTAAGTAACTTGATCACTTAGTAACGAAAGGATTTTGGCGTTGTATTCTTCAGAGTCTAGAATAACAGTACAGTTACCTTTGTCTGCAGGTAAAACTAGGATAGGTATTTACACGCAACATCTCATCATCACCCAGCAAATTTGAAATCTGTGGTATCGGCTCTTGTGAACCGTGCTCACAAAATTTGTGATCCCGAACACCTTGAGCAAGAGTTGAAGCATGTAGATGACGCACTCGGAAAGAATGGATATAGTTCCAGACAAAGAACTTGGAAACCTAAACCCAGCTCACAAAACAATTCTACACCTCCAGAATTGGAAAAGAGGGCCTTTTTGCCTTACGTTAAAGGTGTAACGGATGGAATTGGACGAATACTACGGAAATATGACATAAAAACCATATTCAAACCACCAACAAAAATTCGTCAACTTTTAAGGTCACCTAAGGACAAAATTCCATTCCAGAGCCCTGGTGTTTACGCTGTTCCCTGTAGCTGTGGGTCTTCTTATATTGGAGAAACGAAAAGAAGTATAAAAACACGTCTTAACGAGCATTTAAAAGCGATACAAAACAAAGCTGTTACAAAATCTGCAATTTGTGAACATTTGGCCTACAACGAGGATCATTTTATCCGGTTTGATCAAGCCAAATCGATCTCAAATGAAAAGTTTTATGTGCCTAGGATCGTTAGAGAAGCAATTGAAATTAAAAAACATAAAAATTTCAATAGAGACTCTAGCTACAAACTATCGCCGACATGGGATCCTCTCATAAGCAAAACAAAAGTGCATAAAACTAATACAGCTGCAGCCGATGTTGTGAGCTTTGCTTGCATTCAACAGCCAACAACAAATATACCACCCACAAGCGACCCAAGTGCAACAACATCTACGCACCGGTACAATTTAAGAGAGAGAGCTAAAAAACAAAACAAAAACTAAAACAACATCGATCAAACGTCAGTCTCATCCCGTGACCACGAAGCTTGAAATTTCTTCGAAACGTCGGGAAAAGAAATTTGAAAATATTTCTCATATTTAACGCGGTAAGTTCCGATAAAACCTAACTTATAATTATGAATATCGTCCGCGAAAATAAAAACCTTAAATCTAACAAAAAACAAGTTTTTTTTGTCATTTATCATACATCACTTATCATAAATGGACGGTGAAGTGCAGTCTCTAATTTCGTAGATATATTTTATGGGTGTACATTACCAATAAACACATAAAAGAACATACATATACATAATATAGAAAAGGAGGAACCAAATTGGTTGCACTTAGGTAGTACATACAGATATGTCACATGTACATAATGAATGTTATTTTTTTTTTTTTTAATTTACTAAGTCATTTTTTGCAATAGAAAACTTCTTTCCCACTAGGAACTGCTTTATTTATTTCTCGCTTATTGGACACTGTGAATCCAGTTTATCTAGATTCTAGACTAAAACCGGTTTTGTAAGCAAAGGAAGCAAAATATGAATTGCACTGAAGACGAAGACTAAAATTAACATATTCACAAAGTCTTACCAGTTTAGGGTACTCACACATACAAAGCGGGTCCATGTATACATTTCTTCCCTCAGACTAAAATCATCTTTTGTTACAAACATTTTTCATCCCATGTGTGCAGTCTTAGTGCTATATCCATATGTTAATTTTATGCCTTGAGACATAGCCTTAAAGTGTTCTTTGTTAACTATATATTCATTATTCAATAGGAAATGGCTTTCAAATTCTTCTTTAGATGTAATTGTTTTGTTTACTCACCTCAACTGTAAAAAATCTTCTATGGAATAAAAAACCCATGAAAGACTTGTTTTTCAGTCTCAATAATTTATTTTTTCTTAATTTTTAAACTTAAAATAAACAGAATTTTTCTTAACATAATTTTATTGTTAAACTTATAATTAAAATCTGTATAAATGTCTTAACTCAGCATTTTCAATATTTTATTAAGTAATGATTATTTATGTACTATATAGAAATTTGTAGTATAAAGTTAAGTTTTTTTTTTTTCATTTTTATATATTGTACCCAAAGTTGCATTCTAGAGAGCAGTCAAATCCAAATCATTACAAATTTATGTGGGATCGATCTACAAAAAATAAGTTATTTATTTAAGAATTATTAATTCATAGAAATTAATATAAGATGCGATAATACTTTAAGACCGTCGTCGTTTTCGAATAAATAGAAGATGACATCAGCACCATGGCAATAATGCATTTCGGCAGTCAGTTTCCTTATACACGCTTTGGCAGCACTGAATTTGTATCTACGTGGCGTCTCAGCTGTCAGCCGAGATTGGCGGTATATGCATCACTGACCACCTTTTGTGGCGATGTCGCCAAAAATGCCCTAACAACAAGCGGTAAGTTCATTTATTTCGTTGATTTTTTGAATTTTCAATAATTTCTTTTTTCTTTTTATTTCCAGATACCAAGACAAAAAGAACCTACAAACCCTCTATTGGATTGGTAAAATCAATATTTTAAAGCCCAAACAACAATCAGGCTACCATCTATAAGACTTATATCCGTCCAAAGATTGAGTACAACTCTCATCTCTGGGCTGGTGCTCCAGTTACATACTTAAACCTCTTGGATGATACTCAAAAAAAGAGCCTTACGTTTGATCGGTGATAGAGACATCACTGCGTCATTCCCTCCGTTAGATCACCGTGTTAACGTTTCATATCTCTATGTTCCATCGTTACTTCTACGGTAAGTGATCTAGAGAAATAGCCATTTGCATTACTATCGTCAAAATCAGTGAATGTGGAACTGTCTTCCGAGCAGCGATACCGAGCAAAGATTGCATATGATTATATGGAACGTACTATATCTACTCTATTTAAATGTAACAAGACTTAAGCTGAATGATTGAATTACAAAGGTAGCTTTGAGGATATATTCAGATATTATTATTATTATTATTATTATAAATTCTTTATTTTTTCAATTTAATTTTGTATACAGTTAATTAAAGAATACGGGATATATTCAGATAAAACGGGAGATGAAATGCTTAAGAGGAAGAACGATCTGTTGCTGAGAGAAAACGAACTCATAAAAACAATGGCATAACTGAAAGCCAACTGAAGACCAAAAGCAACAACAGGCGCGACAACAGACATGGGAACGGGAAGGATAGCGGAAGCAAATATATCAGAGGTATTAAAAACGAGAGCGACAACATACGAGGCAACAAAAAATACAACTGGAACGACAACAAACCAAAAATACGGAATAAATATAGAGTTAGTGCCAGACTTTGAGGAACATCGAGACGTGGCTGACGCAATTTCTCAACGTTAAAGAAAAAAAAAACAGTTGGAAGAGGAGATTCTGCTGACGCAGCTTGTGTCGAAGTAAAAAAGAAAAGCTGAAGAATTGCGAAGGGCCCATCCAAATTTCCTACGTGCCAGCGTTTTTGAAAAACGTTTGACAAAAAAGAAAATCGGATGATGTTAAGAAACGCTTCGAAGAAAGAAAATGGAAGTTGACGGAAGCCTTCAACGAATACTTCACAGCAAAATCTCAACTAGCGACAGGATTGACTATCGAAGAGGAGGAGCTCGTCGCATATGTTTGTTGCGGAAGTCGGTTTCCTCTTCTTCGTCGTCATCATCATCGTCTTCGTTACCTTAATCAAATCTAATTCCTGAAAATCGGCATCGCTATCACAGGAGCTATTGTAGCACAAACCCTTTATACGACCGATTTATTATTCTTTTGAGGAGGGTGATTGATCAATGGGAATGACTCAGAGAGTAGGCAAAGTTTAGACAAATTGTGAGAATTTGAAGAAATTCCAAGTCTTCACCTTGCACGATGCAAACTGCGAATCTGTACTGTTTCCAAAGAGATTTGAGAAAAAAGTCGTACCCCGAAAGAAGAAAAAAATTAGTTTCAAAGAAAAATAAATTGCTCTGAGATGGTACAGATACATTTTTTTTTTGGTTTTTGGGAAAACCTCACCGAAGAAATTTTGTCAATCTTTGCCCATATGTTCGTGACTACAATTTGCTTAGTGACAATCGATGGTTGCGTTATATTGAGACATAGCAGATAAACAGTTAATTTGAAAAAGTTAGCATTGAGAGGAAAGTGTTTGATTGTGTCCGCGATTCCGGCACGATTTAATTTTTAATTCGAAAATTCTTAACTCGGTTGGGCGTTCATTGCATTTCGTATGGAGTTCCTGTGATTGAAAAGGAAAATAGAGTGTTCCCCGATCCCCTTGGAGCTCTAATATTTTATTATAATAAGAGTGTGTTCAAGAACTTAGGAGCGAAATTTGCTCCTTGCATGCTTATTTCAAATGCCCCTAAAGTGTTCATGTTAAATCGCCAAGTCAAATCGACAATAACAATGATTTGAATCGCGTAAACAGTGATATGCCTGGTGTCAATAACAATTTAACTGAAAATTCTGAAATTGAATTCACTTATTCACCGTTCATTAATTATAATAATTCCGGACCTTCAAATAAAAATGACTCGAAAAACCCCGAGTTTGTTGTTGTTGAGAGTAAAAAAAGGTGATACACCTTTTGACACAAATAAAGTGTGTATCTTAGTGTCAGCGTTTAAAAATATTGCAAACATATTAACCTATTAAGTAACAAATCTATGATTTTAACGTTTACATAATTTGCATTGTCACACTGAAAAACAAATGAAATGTATAATTGATAGTTTTGTCATATCAACCCAGATTTCATTCAAAAATTTGAATTTAACGGAAAAAAATGTGTTTTTAACGTTGAAAAATGTTCAGCTTACATTTTTCTTGTTAGTTTTACAGTTTTTTTCAATGGCAAATTAACATTGCATTATCAAAAAATCATATCAAATCTTCTTCGAAAATAGTTCATATCAATTGTACAGTTTTTAATGTCAATACACAAATTAAATGCTAATTCTACATTATTTTAAGATTTCGATTTCGAAAATGTAAAATTGATATGAAAATGAAAATAATGTTAATTCTGCATTGTTGCATTTTCATCAATGTAGTTTTGACATTTTTAATGTCAAAATGAAATGAATAATATAAAAAGAATTTTTAGCCGCCAAAATTTAGCGTCTGGGAGCCAAGATTTTGATGTTGAAAATGTAAAATTGATATGAAAATGAAAATAATGTTAATTCTGCATTGTTGCATGTTCATCAATGTAGTTTTGACATTTTTAATGTCAAAATGAAATGAATAATATAAAAAGAATTTTTAGCCGCCAAATTTAAGCGTCTGGGAGCCAAGATTTTGATGTATCGTTGTACCTGCTGCCTACACCGCTGCTACTATCGCTGTTACTCCTACACCTACACGTAAATCCGACTATGAGCTGGCTGCTCTTGAGGAGCAGATAAATATCCTCAAGAAGAAAAAAGAACTTCTGACACTCACACGTCAGTTCGAAAAAATGACGTCCGAACCTGTAAACCGTGTTCGAGTCGACGACATCGTTCGAGTCGTCCCAAAGTTCAGCGGCGACCGTATGTCGGGTTATAATGTCAAGCATTTCATCAATGACCTGGATCAGATCTGCGAAACATACCGATGCGACGAGGCATTCAAATATATATGCCTTCGAAGTCTGTTGGCTGGTGCTGCTGCCGATTGTGCCAGCCAAAGCGAGGAACGCAACTATGAAGGATTAAAAGCAGTCTTAATCAAGGAATTTGACCAAGTATTCAGCTACATCGAGGTGATTAATCGACTTCGCAAGCGCCATTGGAACCGCAGCTCCGAGGATATGCACCATTACATACTCATTATGAATGGCTTGGCTAGACATAGTCAACTAAGAGAACACGAAATCGTTGGCATAATTGTAGATGGCATGCGTCTGCCGGCCGAAGATGCTACTTTGCTATTAAGTGGAACCTCAACAATCGACCAACTGAAAGTCGCAGTTGGAATACATCGTGACCGCATAATGAATCACATCCAAGAAAATGCTGCAGGTCGTTCCCGATCCCAGACAAGCGCTCCTAAGGCTATGCCACAGAAAAAACACCAAGACATCGAGCAGCCTCGCTGCTTTAACTGCAGCAAATTGGGACATTATCAGAGCAAATGTCCATACGAAGTACGAGAACCTGGTTCATGTTTCAAATGTTGGAAAATGGGCCACGACCATCGAAGCTTCCCAACCCCCCGAAGAAACTGATGTATCGCAGTCTGGTTGCTGCTGTTGACGATGGCGATTTTGCCAAAGAAGAATCCGATACAGATTTTATTGACGCTGTTAATTATGTAAGTGTTGCTTTTAATTTTGAGTCTGCTGAGCATTGCAAATTTACGAGTTTTTTCTCTTTGTTTGACACCGGTAGTCCGGTTAGTTTTGTTCGACATTCAATGGTCACAAGAAATGTTTCCAACGGGAAACATGAAACGTCATTCCGAGGATTGGGAAATAAACCCCTCTCATCATTCGGCCGTATCGATTGTATTATAAAATTTAAGAATTTATGTTTCCGACACCAATTAATAATCCTCCCTAACGAGGAAATGAATATACCACTTATCTTAGGAAGAGACTTTCTAGTACAGAGGGGTAAGATTATCGATGAACTCTCCGAATATTTAGACGCAAGGTTCAATTTAGGAGAAGAGCTGGATTTGTCGGCTGCGCGTGCTAGTGCTCATGAGGCTATTCAAAAGTCCCAAACATATAACGAAAATTATCTAGCTAAGCGGAGTTCGCCGGAAAAAGGTCTATTCTGTAGGTGATTTTGTTGTAGTTCGGAACATTGATGTCACGCCAGGAGTAAACAAGAAACTAATTCCGAAATATCGCGGTCCGTATGTAATACAAAAGTATTGGGAAATGACCGGTATGTAATAATGTTGTTGAGGCCGCTCGTATACGGAGATGGATTGCGAAAAAGAATGATGACGTTACTGAGAATGGTTGTACGAGCAACACTATTGATTTAGTTTAGAATAAGAAATAGACATATCGAGGTCGATTTGTTTTGCAGGTCGGCCGAGGCTGTAAGGTATAAATATATTGCATGTAGACCCTTAGAATTATTAAGACATAACCATTGTAATTAGACCTTAAGAAGAATGGGTGATGAGCGAACGCCATCTACCGAAGAACTAAAAATGACAGAAAGAATGAAATATAAAAATGGTCGGACTTCACTTCCGTTTTGAAAGAAATCAAGAATAAACGTGCTTTTCATTTTCTCCAAGTTTATAATAGGGTTTTCCAATAAGAGGTGTTATTTTGATATTCAAAGAAAAATGGCATTTTTTAGATAAATGATCGGATGTTTGTTTCATTATAAAGAAGAAGGCATGCCGTTTATAACGGAACACAACATCAGCAAAAAACAAAAATGGTAGTTTTACGAACCGTCTCTGCCAAATTTTCACCATTTTTATTGTGAATTTTAATAATTTCAATGCGTTGTTGAAGCGTGTATCGTTCCATTTTTATTAATGTCAAATGTCAAAAGTGACAGCTACCGAAGTAGCGGGCTATTCAAAATAACACCTCTTCTTGGAAAACCCTTTACAATCTTACTGGGAGTGTTTTGAAACTATGTGAAACTATAGAATGTAAAAGTGTTCCAACTAGAATGAATTTGGATGTTTTTGTGAGTTTTTTTGATAAGTAAACTCACGAAAACATGGCTATAGCGTCAAAAAGAATGATTTGACTTTGGTTAACAAAAATTGTCAAATGTGACAACCACTGTACCTACAAATTTAAGTTTTCGATTGATTTTTGCTTTTGCTTTTTCATTTGAAGATTTCAATAAGGCATAAGGCATTAAATAATGCTGGTTTTCATTCAACTCCTTTTTCTACTACCTACTACTTATTATTTTTGGTATGAGAGTAGGTAGGACTTTTTCTTTGTTGTTTCCGTATAGTTTTCATAACCCTTTCGCGTTCAGAATTGAATTTATGTATTTTGCAATTGTGCGTCACAAAGTACTAAGGAAAAAAAATAGTTCTCGATAGTTTTCCACCATTTGGCGCGACATGAGTCCGCAGCGGCATGAGCCGCCTTCCGCCGCCAGAAGAGCAAAATATTCGTAAAACACAGCATGGTACTTTAAATATCTTCGGTTTTTTTTTTGATGGTGTAAATGCGCTACACAAATTCATTATGGTTTTGTTGTTGTTTGGTTGATCGTGCGTTCTGATGCCTGCCTGCGGTCTTGTCAAAGGATAGAAATATACAATTAAAAACAACAACAAATACATCACAATTCTTTTAATGTGAAAATGATATGAATATACAGAATTATTTTACACATGCATGGATACTATTGGCTATCGCCTTTACATCCCTCATTTTCATTCTCATTCGTCATTCTCAGTTTGGCTTCTCGAGTGATCGGTTCGGTTGATTTTTAGTAGTGGCTTGTGACTCGTGATGTTTAAATAACTAAATAATAATTAATTTCTATCCTCGCCATTGTGCAAAAAATAACATTTATATCCTCGCCATTGTGCCACTATAAAAACAAACAATTCTAATCGTCGCCATTGTGCAAAAAAATAAGAAATTATATCCTCGCCATTGTGCAAAATATAACACTAATATGCTCGCCTTTGTGGCACTATAAAAACAAACAATTCTAATCGCTCCATTGTGCAAAAAAATAAGAAATTATATCCTCGCCATTGTGCAAAATATAACATTAATATCCTCGCCTTTGTGCCTCTATTCTAACAACAAATCTAATCGCTCCATTGTGCAAAAAAATAAGAAATTCTATCCTCGCCATTGTGCAAAATATAACACTAATATCCTCACTTTTGTGCCACTATAAAAACAAACAATTCTAATCGCTCAATTGTGCAAAAAAATAAGAAATTATATCCTCGCCATTGTGCAAAATATAACATTAATATCCTCGCCTTTGTGCCTCTATTCTAACAACAATTCTAATCGCTCCATTGTGCAAAAAAATAAGAAATTATATCCTCGCCATTGTGCAAAATATAACATTAATATCCTCGCCTTTGTGCCTCTATAAAAACAAACAATTCTAATCGCTCCATTGTGCAAAAAAATAAGAAATTATATCCTCGCCATTGTGCAAAATATAACATTAATATCATTGCCTTTGTGCCTCTATAAAAACAAACAATTCTAATCGCTCCATTGTGCAAAAAAATAGAAATTATATCCTCGCCATTGTGCAAAATATAACACTAATATCCTCGCCTTTGTGCCACTATAAAAACAAACAATTATAATCGCTTCATTGTGCCTATTTGTTTAAGTAATATGGCGAACGATCAACAAATAATATATTTGTCGGGAAGTGAAGCCCTAAATGCGGACACGTTGCAAGATGTTGCCCTAGAATTTTCCGAAGAGCTGTTGGGATCCCAGAATTCATCAAATGACATTGTCAATTCCCCCACTAATGTTTATTCTACTCCTCCTAACGTAGAAGATATTCCCTAACAAGAACAACAACTACGTAAACTATTGGAGGAATTTGAACTACCTTCAGCTTCTGACGCTTTTTTTGGTAAGTTTCTAACTACTATTCTTATTATCTTAATCCCCGGTCTGCAAATCGAAAAAAAAAATGTGAACATACATTCTAGTTTTAACCAGTTTAGATTTTGACTTGGAGTCTTATTGCAGATCGGTGATTTCTTTTTCGAGTGGACGAACTATCTAGGAATTTTTTATACATGTATTTTTTTTTTTTTGTAGCTCGCGGATTCAGCTATCAAAAATTAAAATTTATAAATAACGATGACTTGGAAGTCATTTTTCCGGGAAAGGAAAATACTGCCCTGAAAGCTGAGCTCAGGGAAAAACTTTTTACATGGAAAGCAAAAACTGTAAGTTAATAATTTTAAACAATTTTTATCATCTACACAATTTAACATTATGTATCTTAAAAAGCAGTTCAAAAAACTTTTTGTGTACATTAAATCAAAATTAGAAGGTAGCAATAATTCGAGCCACTTTATCATCTACACATTTTAACATTTCAAAGGATGATGGGCAATATTAGTGCAGATCCAAAAGCATTCAAAAGTTTCTCAAACGAAGATACATATATATTGGCATATTCAATGTTGTTGAGAATCTTGAGCTTGAATAAAAGAGTTTAGTTTTCTATTCAGTTCGGTGTTCTATCTTCTTCAACAAATGTGCTCTATATCTGCCCCCCCCCCCCCCCCAACCAATTTGGGCCTTACTCCCATATCCCATGTTATGAAATCATTTACATATCTTATACATTTCAATTCTGTTGGATCTACACCCAGTTGTCATACAGTCATACAAATGTTCCCAGCATCATTTAATTTATACTATTCATTAATACTATTTATAAAATTGTGCTTCCATAGTTTCCTACCGAAACGCCAAGTTGCAGTTGCCATTCAAAGGTGCTTCAATGGGTTCAAAATCAAGAGCTAAGTAGAGCTAGTACTCCGTTATCCGACAACCTATTCACTTAATGCCGTAAGTGTACTTCAAGTTTTTTTATTAAATATAATTTAACTGCCATATAAAAATCTTCTGTTCTTTCAGCATGTTGGCGACATTTTAAAATCAACCAAAGCTGGACTTGACCTAATCACAACATATACGATCAATAAAAAAACTTGAGAAAAAGGACAGGAAAAAACTCCTAAACTGCCTTATGGAATACTTCTTTGACCCAACGTTTAACCAAAAATATGAATAAGGTGTATAGTGACTTAATTGAGAAAATCAGCTGCAATGAACAGGAAATTTGCGAGCTTAAAGTAACAAAAAAAAAAACTTTAAGAGAAGCTTAGTGAATTTAAGCGAATACAAAGACTCAATGACGTCATAGTGCGTGGCATTCCTTGTCTGGAAAAAGAGAACACATCAAACATCATCAAAAGTATGGCAACTCTAATAAGATCACGCACATGAGCGAGTCTTCTCAAGCGCATCATAAACACAAGAAGAACTAACAACAGCCCTTACTTAAATAGAAGCGATCTTGAACTCAAGGCCTTTAACTCCAATGTCCAATAAATCCTAATGATCTGGAAGCAATCACATCCAGACACTTCTGAATTGGAGCTCCTTTGACAGATCCAGAATCAGCAGATGCAACACCACTATCTCATGTGACTAGATGGAACTTGGTAACATCTATTCATCGAGAATTTTGGCGCCGATGGCGGAATGAATATCTTCAAGAAATGCAACAAAGACATAAATGGAATCATCCCCAGACTGATATTCAACCGGGCACATTGGTTCTTATAAAAGAAGATAACATTTCACCTCTAAAATGGCCTATATTCTTCCAATTCAAAAACGAAGCAACTCTGAGCAATGTCCTGTGCCTACTCAAAGATGAGGATGAATCCAATCAACACAATGCTGATTTGTTTACTAGTAATAGGTACCTCATTTGCACAATCTACCCAACCTAGTGCGGTAGACGTGCAACAATTTGAAAATGATCCCGGACTGTATTTTGAAGACGTTGGAGAAGTAAGTAAGACTAATCACGAACGAATGGAATCTTTTCGTATATTTTAACATGACCAGTTATTGGCTTGAGTTTCAAGGAATACAAAATGGTGTCGTCCAGTTAAATGACAAATGTGAAGAACATACTAATTCTATGAGCTTCTGCAAACCTATTATTAATTACCTACGAATGCGCTTATTGGAATCGGAGAATCTTAACCAAATTTTAAAGTACAGAAATGGAATTGCGATTAGGAAGAAAAGGTCGCCATTTGACTTCGTCGGTACGGCAGCGAATACACTATTCGGAGTTCTCGACCAAAAATATGCCGCATATTTCGAAAATAACATCCAGTTGATTAATAATAACAAAAACCATCTCCTCGAACTAAGTAAAAATCAAACTGCAATACTGAAATCAACGTCAAACATTTTAAGTAAATCACTATCTTCTATAAAAGAGCAATTCAGTGAAGTGAAACATCAATTGACCATCACTTATGATTCATTAGATCGTCTGAATATAACTATTCAAGGAACAGAAATTCTCAACTATGTCACAATCTACATAACACAAATCATGGACAGCTTTCAACGAACACAAATAGCAATTCTGGATGTTATTTCGGATACACATCATGGAAGGATAAATGCATTACTTCTTTCGCCCAACAGCTTCTGAGTGAGTTAGAAAACATTCGAAAGGTATTACCCAGCTCTCTAGCACTACCTGGATATGACGAACACGATCTACCCAAACTATACGAGCTTTTACGAGTAACGGCACGAGTAACATCATCCTTAATTATACTTCTTGTAAAATTGCCACTCATAAGCACTCAAATGTTCCAGTTGTTCAAACTCATACCATTACCAGTTCAACATAACACATCTTTTATCTTCGTACAGCCATCGACTCCATTCTTAGCTCACTCCATTCCGTGATCAGCATTTTACGGTTTCATGAATTGCAGAATTGCATATCCTTTGGTGAACACTATTATTTATGAAAGCAAAGGCATCCGATTTTCAATATGCAGTCAGTCGAAAACCAATGTGAAATACATCTACTAAATCATTACAAGGAACTATCGTCCTATTGCAAACTGAGATCTACCAAGGTCGACCGATTATGGATTCAACTACATAACCCTAATCACTGGATTTTTGCTTTCAACCAGGAAGAAGTACTATCGGTGGTCTGCGGATCCAAAACTCATACTACAAGACTAAAAGGAGTTGGACTGATGAAACTAGGAGCGGAATGTATCATAAAACAACCAACTATGACGATAAATGCTCACAATTTCTATTCATCAAAGTCTACAGCACCATTCTTACCATCAATTAATATAAGCTTATTCGCTCACAAAATTCAAATCGAACCTCTTGAAGACGATATATATATAAGAAGGAAATCATCATACGAGGAGAAGAAAACTTACCGATACCTACTTAACAAGAAAATTTTATATCAAAAAACCCAAGAAATGTTACCTCACGGAATTTCTCATCATGACCTTCATCAATATTCCATTGGATATATTTCGTTTCTTGCTATTACATTATCTGGAAAAGAAGGATGACAGCGGCTCACTCTCCTCTCCATTCAGAAGTTAACCGAGTTTCATTTAATGATTGCTACCCCCCACCCGAGGTAAGCAGCAAGCTAAATTATTAGAAACTCAAAGTCTAAACCAAAATAGGTCCCGACTATAAACATGAACATTATAGTGAATCGTACCTGGCTGGTCAGGTGAGGACTTGAAAAAAGCTCGTTCGTGATTTTGAGCTATGGAAGTACAGATACTGAGGATTTGATCGGTGACAAAGAACTTCTGTGCGGATCCTGTGGTGCAGGAGCTATCTAACAATTTTGAACATCTCGCACAAACAGCAACAGGAACCACAACCGGTGATTGGTTTCTCTTTTGTAAGACGGTTGATTTACTGCACTCTGCCATATACATACACGTACATACATACATGTTATGAATAAGAAAGTATGACCTATCTGCATTAATGGATAGTTAATTGTCATTGCCAGAATTTTTAAAACGGTGATAACAGAAACTGTGAAAACAACATCGAAAATAATAAACAAAATAAAATCTAATGCTTCTTCTTTCGCCATAGTAAAATTTCTCAGGTGTTAGGAATTCTAAAAACAATTTAAAATATTATTGTTCATCTGTTAAATTATTATTTATCTGTTATATAATTCTTTATATGAACACGACCCTTTGTGTGCGAATGTAAACCCAGAGTGTAACCCAGGACAGAGCATAATACAGTCCGCAAGGATCCACGATCCACAAGCCTTTGTAATGATTTATTTGAAATAAAACTGGCACTGGCAATGTGGCAGTCAAAGACTGAAGTTGTTTTATTCCTGGTTAAAAATTTTTGTGGTCCGATCTTGACGGATTGTGTTGGCGAACATTATTTTGTTGTTTAAAATACATTTAAATAAATGAAAATAAATTCAGTGCAAGTTATCTAGTGGAGCGACTCATCAAAATTTTAATTGCGCGACATGGAGCCGGAGCAAAAAAGTAACACGAACGTGCGTAGGATTTTTTAAATGCTATACATAGATCCAAGCGATTTGACCTGTCGATGTCGGAATCATTCAGTACTTAAAATCATCATACAACAAGTTCGTACAAGAACATAAAAAGCGGGTTGACCGTTTTTCCTAAGTTTTTTTTCCAAACTAAAGAGGAATTAGGGTAGAAGGTTTAGAGAAAATGAAATGTATACTTTTCAAATCACTAGCGGTGCCAATGTTAAAAAATGATAAATTTTTTTGACTATAACAAAATATAAACTAAACTGATCAATTATAAGAATACTCAATTTCGTTTCAAAATTATGACATATCGAAAACGATGATAATTTTCGAAGCAGGACTTTTCACCACCGCTAGTTCACCACCGAACAGTTCACCACCGGACAGTTCGCCACCGGAAAGTTCGCCACCAGAGCAGATAAGGTAGTGCCTTAATTTACCGATAGGCCAAATTTTAAAGAACTGTCAAACTGTTGTAGTGTTATGTGTTATAAATCAAAGATTAAATAAGTAACATGAAATTTTGTAATTTCAATAACTTGGGCAGTTTATGAAATAGTAAATAATAATCAATTGGTTTCAAGATAAAGTCCATATCTGGACTCTCTAGCTTTGGGTGGCGTCGGCTCCATCTAAAGAAATTCTCAATTTCATGGCAGTTTGTCCACTTCCATGAAATTGATTGCAATTTGCAGGTTAGTCTTGTTGTTTTATAAAACTGAAGAGAATATAAGTATACCCAGACCGGTACTAAAAAATAGTACGCTTTACCACTTTAGTTTTAATTGTTCGGAAGTGAAATACATCCAAGTTGATAAATTATTCAACATTCTCATGGAATTTCTTGATTCAACATTTTTTAGTGGGAGGTTTGAATGTGGATTTAGTTGACGACCCGGAAAAGCATAATGACAATGAGACTGACCCTATGTCGAGAAATATCGTGAAGAAGGTGATTTGTATGGCCAATGAATGCAATGTTAATGTGCAAGAATTACTAGGCACCGAAAAAAAAAAATTCATAACATCTGGTGCTGGCAAAGATTTATTAGTCAATGCATTGGCTAGTGAATTGACTACTGGTATAGACCTTAATAAAAAAAAAGCTTTGCCTTTTAAAAATATTTTGATTGATGAGGCACTTATATCAAATGATCAATTATCGTCTATTTATTCTGAATTTAATATTTTATTTAGTCAAAATAGAGTACACAACCATGCAATTGCAGCTAATTTGAGGATTTTGTTTTTCCTGAGAAAAGACTGATATCAGTTATGATAAATAATGAATTCTCTTTGGAAAGGACTATCGTGTTAGAATATAATATCATGACTGCGAAGATGGGACACTATAATGTGGTTATTAATACGCATTTTGTATCAAGAAATTTTATGTAGGATCCACTACATCTCTAGGAGTAAGCACAAAGATAAGCAGTGTAAGATAATATTAAGTTGCAATTTAATTAATTTGATACATTTCAGACTGTCGTCTTCGTCACCCAGCTAATACCAGTGCTAGTGCAAACGGACGCCCACGTATGTGAAGAATTTAATAAACAAAGCGATACGATAGCAGCTCGCGCCAGTGCCAGTGCATTGACAAGAAGGCAACGACCAGCGATCATGACCTATTTTGATTCCAAGTTAAATAGCCATGATCACCATGCAAGGGGACGCCCACGTATGTGAAGAATTTAATAAACAAAGCGATACGATACCAGCTCGCGCCAGTGCCAGTGCATTGACAAGAAGGCAACGACCAGCGATCATGACCTATTTTGATTCCAAGTTAAATAGCCATGATCACCATGCAAATTCGATAAAAAAAGAAGCATGCAACGAGGCATAAAAATAATATTGATAATCGGAGCTATCGTAACGGCGGGAGGTCTGTGGAGTTGGGCTACGAAAGTGTGGGCATGGTACCGTCTCATACAAAGGTTCCCGTTGTGGGATCTACTACAAGGAAAGTCAGTTGAAGAACCACCACCGCATCGAAAAGACTCGAGCTTCTGGCAGCAACGACGGCGACAACGACGGTCTGCAAAGTTTTCTCTCGCTAAGTTTAAAGTTTATTTTGTTCTTACCATTTGTTTTGAGTTTAAAGTTTATTTTGGTGTTACCATTTGTTTTGAATATTGCTTTTTGTCATTAAATAAAAATATCATTGTAATTCGACTATTAAAAGATACATACGTGTTTATCATAATCACTACATTTGGGGGCTCAACCGGGATTATCCAAATATCCCATTTTTTTATGATAAACTGTGAAGACTCTGCTAAAGACTATGAAGAAAAGTGGTAAGGAACTAAATTAAGATTTGTCAAGAAGAATAAATAAAGATAAATTGTGAAGACTGTGCTAAGACTATAAAGAAAAGTGGTAAGGAGCTAAATTAAGATTTGTCAAGAAGAATAAATAAAGATAAATTGTGAAGACCGTGCTAAGACTATGAAGAAAAGTGGTAAGGAATTAAATTAAGAATTGCGAAAGACTGTATAAGTAAGGTTAGCCACAAAAGAAGTTTAGGGACAAGTTTGGATGGACGAACTAATTCAATCGTTCACCACTAGAGAATTACAAGATTTCTTAAAGCAGAAAGGTTTGTCATACAGATATAATCGAAAGAACGATTTGGTGATCAGAATTAGAGAAGAGCTCGGAAACATATCTAAAAGCGAAGTAAGCAGCGTGATAAGAAGAGGAAAAGACTCAGACAGCATATCAGAAGAGAGTAAAGAAGAAGAACCAGAGAGCGAATACGAGGATTCAATGATGAAAGAAGGAAACAATAATTTCGTATTCAGGGACGTTGAAGACTCCCTGGAACACTTCTCGGGTGAGTCAGGAAAAAACCTGACGGTATCTCTAAAAGACTTTGAAGATATCGCCACGGTATGCCAGTGGAACGATATCCAAAAGTTCCTATATTCGAAACGGTTACTGAGAGGGGCAGCCAGGTTGGCGGTCGAAGCCAAGACAGGCTTGACTAACTACGCTGCGTTGAAGTCAGTGTTGATAGCAGAGTTTAAAAAGACGAAGAGCACCATAGAGGTCCACCGAGCGCTGGAGGCGCGAAGAAAAAAGACGACAGAGAGTCATCTGGAGTATCTGTACTCCAAGCAGCAATTAGCTGGAGAAGGAAAGGTCGACGAAGAGTCGTTGATAGAATATATACGAAATGGTATTCCAGACTCCGTACAGAACAAGATGATTCTGTACGAAGCAACGACACTAGACGAACTGAAGAAAAAAATAGTGACCTACAATCAGATGAAAAGATCCATGCCGGCCCACCAAGAGCAACAACAGGAGCGGCGGTGGCAAGACAACAACACCATCGACAAGAGCCGGTCAACAGGGACAAGTAAAACGATGTCACAACTGTGGGTCAAAATCCCATATGGCCGCTAGTTGCCCAGATAAAGAAAAGGGAACGCGATGCTTTTAGTGCAATCAATTCGGACACATATCACCAGATTGTCCGATTAAGAGAGAAGTACCGTCGACGTCAAGAGAAATTAAGAACGTAAATAGAATTGAATCAGACGAATGCCATGTTCCAATAGCCTTAAATGGGGAGTGTTATTACGCGTTCTTAGATAACGGAAGCGATGTCTCAATAATCCATCAGTCAGTCCAGTTCAGGATTTTTTAATATTATTACCGAATTTTTCTTTTTAAATGAAAAAAGTTATCAGAAAGATATAACAAATTTAAATTAGAATACTTTTTACCCTTAAAGAAATTACAAAAATGTAAGGATTGTGGGAATCTAAATAAAACTACTCTAAAACTATTTGAGATATTTAATAAATTTGGAATAGACAAAATTAAATCATATTTTTAAATCGGAGCAGCACCTGGAGGTACTATGAGTTACGTAAAAATTTTTTTTACAAAAAAAAGAGGTATCACAAGTTATAACGAAAAGATTAAAATCTATGATGAGGTGAAATCTGAGATTGAGATAATAGATTTTCAAAAATATGATTTTTCAGGAGTTAATGAGGAAGTTATTTTTTATGATGCATAGCGATTGACACAGGTATGATAAAACTCCGGTAGTCCGGTCAGGCAGGCCAAAGAACCCACCCCACATCCGGCGAGTTTAAGCAAACGGCAGCAACCATACCTGGCCTGGTCCTAGTCTGACTGGACACCCTTCCATCCAAGATTTTTCGTGTAGGATCTGTACCTACAGGATTGAAGAGATTTTTCAGTGTGCAATGTCCAGATATAGGGGCCAATGAAGGAGCGGGGAAGAAGGGATATGCTGTAGGGCGTAGAGGAGAGAACACCAATGCGCGAGGTGAAACGGGAAAAGAGCCAGACGAGAAGTAAATCGGCAACGGTGTGCGTCGCCATCTTCTAAGGAGAGCTCTCCAGGTGCGAGACAAAAATTCAAAAAAACATCGGGAAAAGGAGCGCGAATCGTTGTGAGAGAATGTGATGAAGAGCGAAGTAGATGGCACACACCAACGAAAAAGCATTCGACCGAGCGAAAGGCAGAGCGATAAAATAAGATGCCATTGTTGTGGTGGTACACACAAAATCTTTGAGTGTGACAAGTTGTGTCGTTACTCATTGTCGGCGAGATGGAGGCTAATCAGAAACTTAGACTTGTCACTTGTGTGCGAGCTGCTTAATGAAAAGAAGAAGGGGTGGAAGGCATGACTGCAGATACGGCGTCTGTCGTCGTTGTGGTGTAGGGCAATACCACAACAGTCTGCTTTGTCCATAGCTGCAATGATCAGAGTGGCGGTTGTCAATGCAAGCGAACCATAAGTTTATCGTAGCACCACGATAGATAGATTGAGCAAGCTATGCAACGTTGCAAGTTCCAACCAACTTCAATTAGTTTCCGGGCATGTATTATTTCATATTGGGACAGACCTTGAAGCAGTCAACTTATAAAACTAACTAGTATTTTCATCTTACATTATTTCACTTCCCGAGTACACGACTCGGCCCTCTAGTGCCTCACACCCTAAAGGCGCGCTAAAGCCCGTCATCAGAACGTGACCCCAAATTTTTCATTTGATCAGCCAATTCTGTGCTTTTATTAACAGACCTATACTTATTATTTAATATTCTTGTATCTAGAATTTTTGTGTTTGCAAGAGTGTAAACTCGAGCGTAAGACTTTTGCTGGAGTTAATATTAAGAAGAAGTCATTAACGTCGTTGGAACAAAAACTAAACGATCCTTAATTAAATTGGTACGCAAACACGAAAACCACTTCCACTGCGCATTCAGAAATGAATGCCGTAGATGCTTCAATGGCTACAAACTCAAGCGACGTACTCAGTCAAGTGCTACTCGGTCAAGAGATTCACTAAAGAGGATGTGTCCGCTATCGTTCAATATCACTTTAATGAGGAACCGGGCATGGTTGCCCATTATAAACCATTTATTTTGTAACTTTCTAGTTTTTATTTTTATCTCTTCTTTAAAATAACAAACTTTTTCAGAAGGTACGATGGCACGAAGATAATTTACGGAAAGCTGTTGAGGCTGTAAAAACAAACAAATTGAGCTGCAGAGCAGATTCCGTATAAACTAATAAATTCCCTGAAGCACTCTGCAAGGACTAAAAAAAAGCTGAATTCAATCCCGAAGTTAAACTTGCAATAGAAAAACCAGAGAGTTGCAAACCAGTTAACTCAAGGACATGGAATGTCGTTCGTTTGGGTTCTCCATGAAGGAATTTCGACAGTTAGCCTTGTTAACAACTTCAACACTGAAACTCGAATGGCCGGAAAAGATTGGGCAAGTAATTTCTTGAGACGCATTGAGAAAGCCGGAGGCAACGTCTGCAGCTCGAGCGATGGGTTTTTAACCGTGTTGCTGTCAAGAACTTTTTCTGATAGAATATTCAATGTATATGAGACGGATCACCACAGTTCGAAAGTTTTGGCGACAAAAGGACGGGAACAAGTTAAATCTCTGTCATCAGCAGAACGGAGACAACTTCTTATAGTTGGAGTTTGCATGAGCGCTGATGGCTCGCACATGACACCAATGTAATGAAAGTGGAGTTGATGGATGGAGAACCTCCTAATTCATGTACTGAATGCAATCAAAATGGGTAGATAACTAAGGAATTGTTTTTGAAATGGCTGAAAAAGTTTGTCGATTGGTCAGGAGCAAGGAAAGAGCGACCCGTTTTGTTGCTCCTCGACGGACATGCAAGCAACTTCAAAAGCATTGAAGGAATTGACTCAGCAAGGGATAATAGGTGCTTATGCTTTGGTTCCCACCACTATGGCTGCAACCTTTGCATGTAAGGTTTATGAAGCCCATGGATAGCTCTGAAACCGAACAGATCAATTTTTTTTGGTTAAATGACAATCGATGGTAGCTCCATCTTGAGACATAGGAGATAAACAATTTATTTGAAAAAGTTAGTATTGAGAGGAAAGTGTTTGTTTATGTCCGCGATTCCGGGGCGTTTTAATTTTAATTCAATAATTCGTAACTCGGTTCCTCGGATAGAAAGGGAAAATAAAGTGTTCACCTTGTGCGTGCTGAACGTTACCATCCAATTCCCTTGGGGCTCCATCTGTCGGGGAACTGGTACTCGCTTCACTCAATGAGATGCGGATTGGTCCACGTCAGTAAAAGTATATTTCCTCGTAGTCGAAATAGTATGCGACACCTTTAAGAGGAAACAACATACAAACAATCGTACCTTTAGTCTCGTTTTTGCCGTGGTAAAATTTTTGACAGCTAATGTCACCAATATTTGACATTTTCAATTTAATAGAAAAATGCAAGGAAAGGGTAAGTATTGCAAACAATATTTCTTTATATTTTATTGAGAATAATTAAACCCACAACTCCTTCCAAAATAGACTTGTTGCTTTAAATGCAAAACATAAATTTACAATATCTGTGGAAATGCTTTAACTGCGTCTCAGAAAGTTGAGGTGATTTTTTGTTTTTTTTTCTTTCTCGGTTTCACGGACACGAAAAAAAGAGAGGATCGTGAGAGTTCACCTCAGAGAAGATTTGCGGGTGTTTTCGGAAAGGGACGAAGAAAGTCGGGACTATAGGTAATATATGTCCTCTATGCTCTGTACAAGCTGATGACGAGTACAGTCAATCTTTGTAAGTCGAACGAGTCGGATGTTGTACTGTTTAATAAAAGAAAAACCATAATCGAACAAAAACTGTGTTTATTTTGAAATTGAGTGATTTTTTTCTGATTTATGGTTGAATAAAACCCAAAGATTAAAACTCAGAAGTGGGATTTTATATCCAATTCCATCGCGAAAAAAAAATACGATTCTTTGAATGCTTGAACATTTTTATTCAAACGAGTGCGTGCAAATTTTTATTCAAACGAGTGCGTGAACATTTTTACTATCGAAAAAAATGATGTCAAATAACGAGACGCAATTGGAAAAATATAAAAAATATACTGCTGTCCAGCTGCGTGTTAAAGCTGAAGACAACCGGCACCAAAGAAGTTTCATATTCCCCTTAACTAAACATTTCTTTTGTGACCCTGAAATTCTCGAAGAGTTCAGTAGATACCTGGGCCAAGCAATTCCAACAGGTTTCCCTAATCGAAGTGTGACACAAGGTGTCCACACCAATTAGTTGTGCGGCGGTTTGAGTGGAGGAGGCATGAAGACTTTAACAATGTGTTGTTGCGAAGGCCAATCCTCGACCAATTTATTTGGTCATAATTGTAAAAAGAACTGTTTCTGTGAAAATTCTCAAGATGGTGCTACCATCGTTTGCCATCCTGATATTACTCCCCAAATAGGCATATGAAAAACCTTTTTTATAGGTAATACTGGTATTCTCAAGAAATGGGAACCTCTGTTGGTAGGTGGCGCTAGGTCGATGATCGAAGTTCACGATCGGAGAGTGGGATGGGTCATCTGACAGATGTCGGCATAGGCTGAATCATAAACGAATCTTTGTCTCTTGAATGTCAAAAAACTAAAACATTTCTTGGTGTGTGGCCCAGATATTTTTGTGGGATAAGAAAACAAATCGAAAAATTAAGTAATTGTGAAAAAAAAGAAACTCAAAACTGAAATAAACCAAAAGAAAACAAAATTAGATAAAATAAAACAAAAGAGAAATAAAAAAGTGGTCGCTGAAAAAGAATAAACATTGTGTAAGCAAACAAATTAAAAATGAAGGCGAGCCACGGAGAAAAAGAAAAGTGAGAGATAAAACGTCAAGTGGTGAGTGGTACAATAGAAGGCATAATTGTGTAGTTTGGCGTAATTGTTGTTTTTTTTTTTTGGTAGAAGGAGTTTCGAACTCGATTTAAAGGCTGCCGGCGGACCCATTTGGTGGGCGGCCGTGAACATTTTTTTTGCGGCACAAGCAATTTTGAGGTTAGCCGAATCCTCAACCATAGATGCAACAAGAGAGACATCGAAGTAAAGCCACAGAGACCCCACACTGCAAAAACAGAAACAGCCGAAACCGGTGGGCGCGTTCCATTTTGCGCACCAAAAAAAGCTCCACTGTCAGGTTTCTAAGAAATATATACAAAAAAATCATAAAATTACTGTGTGTTCGTGTTTGTCTTTTAGGATTGAGCTTTATATTAGGTATTTATTTATTTAGCACGTTTATTTATTATTATTTATTATTTTTTTTTGTTCTGATTTCATTTCTTGTAAGGTCCCAAGTTTCCCAATTGTTTTTTTTTTTGTCGCCTATTAGTATTATGTTTGCCCTATATTCCAACTTCATTGAGCTCCTTGAGGTAGGGTTGTTTTTGGATGGGGTCTTTTTGTAATTTTTGGTTTTCTTTGTCTGCTGGGTGAAAACACCATACAGGGTGCCCCAGTCCGAATGACCTTTTTTTTTATATAAATTGGGAAAACTGATCCTGTTCTGGAATCTAAATTAATTTAGGTAAGAGAAAGATCAATTATTCAAGAATGTGAACTCCTTTTATTGTGTAGACAGCAGTTTTATAAATAATAAATAAAATCTTTAAAAATTAAAAGCATCGGTTCTTAATATTTTATATATTATTTATAAAACTGCTGTCTACAACGCTGCGGACAGGATCCCGAAAAAAATTTTTCTCATCGCTTCAAGACTTTTGCGTATTTTGCCAAAAATAAGAAAACAGCGTGTGTAAGTGCCCCGGAGACAAAAAAAAAGCGATTCCTTTTGAGCTAAATAACTTAGCAAAGCGGTCAATAACAACTAAATTAGTGAAAACAGTTGAAACTAATTTTAAAATACATATATACTTCTTCCGTTTTATTTTCTTTTGTCCTATGAACAATGGCAAATCGCATGACGAAAGCTGACATGCTAAACGCATTGGAGATAAACGGTGTCGACGTTCCAGTAACAGCGACGATTACCCAAATTCGCGAAATGTATAACGGCCTAAGTCAGAACAGTGAACAAGATGAAAATCCCCCAGCTACTACAAATACACAAAACATAACAAATAAATCGGACAAAAATGTGCCCGCTGACACAGCTATGCCAGACGATACAACAACTGCTGCCAATGCAAGTGCTCCGAAACCTGCTGCCCCTGCTGTTGATGAAATTATACCAAGCGTCGATAAAACTGCATCGATTGAGGGACAAATAAATCAATTGAAACGTGAACGTGAATTACTAATGCTACAACAAGAAGTAGCCAACTTGCGACAAACCATTGGTCCTGCTGTACCCGTTATGCCTGCTGCACCTGCTGTGCCTGCTCCACCCGCTGTACCTGCTGTACCCACTACACCTATCATGCGATTGGATATCAATGTTCTTGAATCAATGGTGCCAAGATTTACTGGCGATGATACGTATGACGTTAACAAGTGGATCGAGGACATGCAAGATGTATTTGATATATTACAACTCGACGAACGTGCTCGCTTTGTTGGGCTTCGACGCCTTACTGATGGCACCGCCAAAGTATTTCTACGAACAACTAGCGCCCACACTTATGAAACTTTACGTGATGCTATGATATTAGAATTTGGTCGTAAATACTCAATAAATGAAATCTACTATCAACTGCGGTCACGACGCTTAAAGCCAACAGAAAGTGTTCATCGTTATGATGCAAGAAATCGCATCACGGGGCAACATTGCCGAATGCGAATTGATTGACATGATTATTGCTGGAATTGGTGACACATCAAACAGTGCTGCAATGTTGTTCGGTGCAACCACTCTTAGCGAATTGAAGACATTGATTATCCGTTATGAACGACTGCGTAACCGTAACAAACAGCCTACTCAACCGATTCTTCGTGCCATGCCGAGTACATCGAGTGCCACAGCTCTACCTACAAGTGGAACACCTGCTGTCTATATGAACCGATCAACTGCTGCACATTCGGCAAATACTCCGACCATTGATGAACAAATCCGCTGCTTTAATTGTTCACGTTATGGACACTTCCAAAGTGCTTGCCCGAAACCAAAACGACCAGATGGCTCATGTTTCCGTTGCGGACAACTTGATCATGTTTACCGGAATTGTCCAAATCGTCCTACGGTTCAACAACAACAAAACCAAGCTGCTGTCCAACGTGCTGCCGGATTCATTGAACATGAAGATAATGTCATTGTTGAGCAATTAGAAGCCCTCCAACTGGTAAGTGTTTCCTTCGACCCTGAGTATGCCAAGTTTAAGAGTGTTTTTTCCCTTTTTGATTCCGGTAGCCCTAAATGTTTCGTACAACGATCAACTGTACCAAAGTTCAATGCCAAACAACTTATGAGGACGAAATATCGATTAGGAAATAAACAACTGATGTCACTCGGTGAAATCTTTGGTTACATTAAACTAAATGATAGAATTATCAAACACAAACTTATTGTAGTGCCCGATGTCTCATTATTTGTACCTTTAATACTTGGCCGTGATTTCTTTAAGGCAGCAAATATAGCATTAGTTAGCTTAAAGCGACGTTATTCAAAAAATAAACTTATTGAACTTAACACTTTGAATAGTATTAAATCTGATGTATGGAAGACACTTAATTTATTTGGCATACTTAGGTCCTCAAACAACTCTGTTGGTAAGTCTGACGAATTAAAAATTGGTTTAAAGTTAAATTTTCGTGTTTTTGTGTTGCTTCGTCAAAGCAACATGGAATAAGGACCCTTTTTCTAGGGGTGTCCAAAGTGGCCGAAGTTTTGACAGGTGAGGATGTGTTGAGTTGAAGCCGACCATCTACCATCTTGGGGGAATCTAAAAATGACCGAAGATTCCTATGGTAGGG
The DNA here is from genome assembly GCA_943590905.1 of Sphaerophoria taeniata. Classification (NCBI taxonomy): domain Eukaryota; kingdom Metazoa; phylum Arthropoda; class Insecta; order Diptera; family Syrphidae; genus Sphaerophoria; species Sphaerophoria taeniata. The sequence goes on from OX016540.1 coordinate 273,009,664, forward strand.
TGGGTAATGGCCTCACTGCACTAACACCAGCAGTGCCTCTGACGTGAAGATAGTCCGTCCGTCAGTTCTTAGTCCTTTTTCCCTTTTGTGTTCAGGCCTGATTTATGTATTTGTTCGCAGGTGAGGTTAAGTTTTCGGGGGCAAGATTCCCCCCGTCCGACGAGCTGAAGCCGTGCATCGCAAGCAGGCCGCGTCCCCGGAACTTAGCATTCTTTCCTTTTCCGATCCTAGTATCTCAATCCTAGTTTCCTTCCTCTCCCAAATCTGACTTGTCAGATTTTTCCCAAGGCTCCCCTCCTCTTGCCTCACAACAGTGTGAATCATAATCACACTAACGTAAATTTAATATATAAATAGTACATTTTTGATTGGAGAAGGCATGAAGAATTTACCCATGCCCAAAAATGTACGAACTTTATACACACATTAAAATACAAAACCAAATGTGAAACGAGTTGAGAAATGAAAGTGAGTCAATTGTGTTGTGGGGTACACACGCTTGATTATTCTTTCGCTTTTATTTACTCTACCACAATATAAATAGTGAGTTGTTGATTCGGTAACAAAATCATTCTTAAAATGAATTGCAATCGTGGAAAAAAAAGTTCTTAAAAATGATCGGAATAAAATCATTTGCTCTGACTGCAAAATCTATTTCCATGGTGCTTGTGAAAATGTTTTACCTGCTGACATTGACTTTATAAAACAAAATCAAAGTACATGGCGATGCACACGCTGCAAAAATTTTAAAGCAAGCAGAAGATCTATTATTAGTGATAATATCCCCCTACCTCTCCCCAAAGATAATGATTTAATATCAAAGAACCAATCGCCTAATATTAAAGAAAGTGTTTCCTCTGGTGTGCATAACGATTTAAAAACAGAACTCAGTAATATCTATAAAGAACTAATTGAAGTAAAAAATTTTAACAAGCATTTCTATGCTATTGTTAAAGCACTTGAACTTGAAAATCGAGAAAAGTTAGTGATCTACAAAATAAGCTTAACGCCCTTGTTATCGAATAAAAGCTTTTAATGTAAACGACCTTAATGTTATCGAATAAATGCCTTATTTTAAAATAGCCTTAAGGTCTCTGTATCGATGGTGGCGCACGCGTGGTCAAAGACATAACTACAAATTTTACCGCCATTAAAACTTCCTGTTTGGAGTCCATTTTTTATTGTAATGTAAAAGACGAAAGATCAACTACGCCGCCGCCATCGAAAAGAGACCAAGTAAGTTGACTTCATTTATTATATATGTGGGATGAGTAACCGACGAGTGACGACAACGTACAACCAACGCGGACACCTTATCTAAACGCAAACATAGACACATACACACGCAACAAACAAACGAGGACAAACTGTACAACCAAGTCAAGTATATAGAAAGAACGATCATACGATTTAACGGGACGAACGAAGAATAGAAAGAAAGACAGTGATCGCGTCCCCTCCAAAACTTAGTTTAAACCTTTCATTTTATCATTCGATTGTGAATCTCAAAACTGACTGGTCGTCGCCGTAGATTATTGCATTGTTAAATATAAAGAGTGAGCATCAACTCCGTGATTGTAATTTTAAATAATAAGTGAATTGAATTAAATATTGTTATTGAGCCTCCACAAATAGAGAAGAAATAACGCTGGACCAACATATATATTTTATAAACTTATGTATTTTATACTTTTAAAGATATAAAACCGTAAAACTGTAAAGCCGTACTGTGGTACCGTACCATACAATAACTGTGTAACAACTGAGAAATAATAATAAAATATCAAAGACACGAGTTTTATATCTCTTTTACTGAAAGATCAAGAAGTTTTCGCCGTCAAATCGTGCGTCGCCAGGGCCATTGGCGCAACAATTTTTTATATTTGTGTCAACACAAGACTAATCATGCTCACAAGAAGCAAAAAGAACAGAATGCGTCGTCACAGACAACATCAGAAGACGAGCATGAGGAGGAGCACAACAAAACGTTCGTCGAACAAAACCTGCCTTTAATCGACGAAATGCAAAAGAAAGTCGCAAGCCTAATGTTGTCCCTTACTCAAGCCGAAGCAGAAAATGTAGCCCTTCAGCAGAAGCTGCAGCTATTGCATGCCATTTCATCATACGAATAAATCAGTGCCACTACCAACTGAAAATGTATTTCAATTTCAATATAATTCGAGCCTATATTGTTTTAAATCAACCCAATAAATGCCTCCATGTTCGACAAAAACGCCCTCGAGCCATAATTATTTGCAAACAATGCCTGCTACCTTCAATTCCGTTCTTCCTAATTATTCGCCGCCGCCCAATCAGCTACAACCGAATCATCTACCGCCATATCAGTCGGCTCACAGTCAAATTCGTAAACTTCAAGATCTGCCGCAGTTCTCTGGTCAACCCGAACAATGGCCAACGTTTTCAGTTTCATTCCGAGAAACTACATTGGCATATGGATACACCGACCTCGAAAATTTAATACGTCTGCAAAAGGCCATCAAGGGAATTGCCAGAACCAAGGTAGAAAGTCTATTAATTCATTCGAGCAGTGTTAGTGCTATCATGCTCGAATTAGAAAATAGCTTTGGTCGGCCAGATGTTTTGGTTAGAGGCCAAATTACTAAGGCCAAATCAGTCCCTACCATAACTGATTCCCGAATCAACGAAATCATACCATTTAGCACCACTGTCTCCAATCTCACTGTTTTCTTAGAAAACTCTGGTGCTTTGCCCTATATGTATGGATCGGTCACTCCTCGATGAATTGGTATTAAAATTACCTTTGTCCAAAAGGATAGAATGGGCCCAATATTCACTCTCGGCAAGACAATACTATCCTTCGGTTCGTGAGTTCAGTACCTGGCTAAAGCAAGTTACAGCCTACGTATCGGTAGCCATAGAATTAAAGCTCGACTCAATCGAAAAGAAGGTCAAGCAAGTCCATGCCATATGCCCAGTAGGAAATGTAACCGAGAAGAAACCGAACGCTTGTGTGGTGTGTCAACAAAACCACAAGTCATACCAACGCTCAAAGTTTAGAAGCGCTACTGTTCCGGATAGATGGCAAATAGTGAAGAATAGTCGTATTTGATTTTGTTGCTTGCGAAGTGGTAATGCCGTCGCACAATGTTCCAATCGCCGTGAATGTGGAATTTCGTCATGTCGTAAATGCCACAACCGTCTCCTACATGACACTGACGAACAATCAACGCAAGTTGCACGTGCAAGTACTAACAACCGTGCTTCCGTTGCAACTGCTGGTGGTACATCGAAAAATAACACCGTAAACGAAGTCCCAGTAGGCAAGATATGTAGTAGAGATAGCGAAAAGAAGACTCTCTTTAAATTTATCCCTGTTTGCTTGAGTGGTCCGAAAGGGACATGTAATCTAATAGCCTTCATTCACGATGGTGCTAAAATATCTCTAATCGAAGAAAGTCTCGTCAATGCCGGCATTCGAGGACAGTCCGACATATTATCATTGAGATGGATTGGCAACCAGACAACGAGCGAGATATCTCAACACGTCGACCTTGAAATATGCGGGGTATACGACAGCGCTCCAAAGTTCCAAATGAAAAACGTTCGAACCACCAAGCAACTGCTACTTCCGGCTCAAACTCTCGAAATGCAACGATTCTATGAAGAATTTGACGAACTTAAAACTATTCCAATCGTTGACTATTCAAATAAAATGCCACAAATGCTAATCGGCATACCGCACACAAATTTAGTAAGACCATTGAAAGTCGTCAACTTCACTGAGGGTTTCTCGGTCCACAAAACGAAACTTGGTTGGACTCTTTTCGGCTCAAATGAAGCAATTACTACAGATGCCATCGTAAGTTCCATTGAACTCGAAGAAAATCCGCTGATGGAACTACAGAAGCAAGTAGCCGAGTATTTTGCTCTTGAAAATGTTTCCCAGCCAGCAAGAACAATCGCATCAGAAGCGGAAAAGAGAGCCGAGAAGATCCTAAAAGAATATGAAACGGGACTCCTTTAGAAAGATAGTAAGTTACACGTCCAGCCTGGACGCTACAACATGGCTTTGAAACGGTTGCAAACCATTGAAATGAAAATGAAGAACAATCCGCCTTTAGCCGAATGGTATAAAACTAAAATCAAAGAATATGTTTCGAAAGATTATGCCCGAAAACTTACCACAAAAGAAGGCTCCGTTTCAAATCCATGTTCATGGTATCTCCCGCACTTCGCGATTGGTTTGCGATGCTGCTGCTGCCGCCAATGGTACATCTCTGAACTCAATGCCGATGAAAGGTCCTGAAGTATATCAACCGAAGCCACTTCTAACAATTTTAATGAAATTTCGACAAAAACGAATCGGGGTATGTGCCGACATACGAGAAATGTTTCACCGTATTAAAATCTGGAAAGACGCAGACCAAAGAAAGCCACCGGATATATACTTGATGAAAGCGATGATTTTTGGCTCCACAAGTTCTCCGTGCTCGGCAAAATTTATAAAGAATCTTAATGCAAATGAATTTAAAGATATTTATACGATCAGTCAGATCGCTTTGACTAATATTAGCTTTGCACTTGCTTTGCCGCTTTGCTTGCCACATATGAAAACACACGTATTCTTGTAATTAACCAGGTAAAAAACCATTTTTAATTTGACTACAGTACACGAAGAGAGCACGAAATCTATTCGAGCGCTCCAGAGTAAAGTTAACATCTCTCTGGCAGCACTTCAAGTTCAAGCTCATCTCGATATAACAAACTGGGACCCAATTTTGGTTTTCGCCTATTGCTATAGGCTACTCAAAACCACATTATTTACTTGGGAATAATCTTTAGAAGACCCAACAAAATTACCAATCTGGAAACAGTTAGACAAATTTCTAAATGTACGATTTCAGACTTTAGAATCAAAATCAGACTCCACTTCGTCAAAAGCGTTTCCACTTAATTATCAAATGACCGAGAAAAACAGTTCTCATAAGCCTAGCAAAGTCAATGCATTTCTTGTGAAGCCTGGAGGGAATTTTCGTAACGCTTCGAGACAATATGACGTTGCAGTGAAAAGTTTTGAGGATAACGGGGAATAAATCTCCAACAAATACTAAAAATAAAAGGGCAAGTGATCTCTGGCATTTCCTTTTTTTTTTTTTGCATTTGTTGTTCGAAGTTGAGAATTGTATTGAAATTTGAAATGGAAAGGGACGCTATTTTTGCTTTGACTGTGGACAGACTACGAACAAAACTTACGGAATTAGGACTCGAAACGACAGTAGTGAAAAGAGTGCTAGGGGATAGGCTCCTCCTACATTTTGAAAAGTGTGACAATGACGGAGATGATGATTCTAGTTTCGAAACTGTCTCAAATCAAGAGGATGTGGGGGGGATAATATTTACTCTTCGAGAAATTAAAGATTCTCTTTCGTCGTTTGACGGTACAGGTCCGCCAGATGTTAATTCATGGATAGAGGAATTTGAGGAAAACGCGGCTGCCGTCAAATGGAGTGAATTACAGAAGTTCATTTACTCAAAACAACTGCTCAAAGGTGCCGCTAAGCTCTTTGTACGCAGCCAAAGGGGATTTGTTTAATCACTGTAAGCTTGAAGGAAGCATTGCTCGAGGAATTTGGAGTCAGTGTATCTACAGCTGAAGTATACCAACACAAAAAGGTTTCGGTGTTTCATTTAAACGAAATATGATTTTATTTGGTTCCGGGAATATACATTTTGGTCCATATCGAGCCGGAAGAAACTGCGACCGTTGGATAGTTTAGTATAGTGCGTGTTAAAAAAAAAAGCCTAAAATGCGAAAGCTAAACGTACAGTCAAAATTCGCGAGTGTAGTGTTGTAGCGTTATGTATACAGCTAAGTATCGCGAGCGTTAAGTGTGCAAGTTTAATTCCTAGCGAATTAATTCGATCTAATATTCAATTATTTGCATTATATATAAAAGCTTAAGTACAGCTAACAACGGCGAAGAGCAAGCTCAGTGTACATAAAAATGTACACGCAAAAATCCACAGCAAAAAACACAGCCAGCTGCAGCTCAAAACAAGAATCATCACGAATACATACAACAATATGCAAAATCCACAGCAAAAACACAGCCAGCTACACTGAAAACAAGAATCATCATGTCATCAGGTCATATGTGACCAAATCACTAAAAGAACCACATAGCATCAACAGGACAAACAGGTTTATTTTTTCTTTTTCTTCTTTTCTTTCATCCCTATATGGTGGGGAACAAATATTTTACATATGTTTCACTATGAAACAAAGGAAAAGGGGTACAGCTTGCATTAGTGCACGGAGTTTGCGCACTCATTAGTGTTTTGGTGCGCGAGTGTAAAGGTTCATAAAGTAAAATTGATAAGATCTAGTACAGCTCACTCCTTGTATGTTCAACAAACAAAATATTTGGTACAGCTCACTTTTGGTATTTGCAACAAGCAAAACACAAATTTAGTACAGCTCACTTTTTTTGCATCTCTAAAAAGTAGAAAATAAATTGGTACAGCTCACCTTTTCAGAAAGTTTAATACCTAGTAAGTATTAATATAAATATAATTGTATCGAACGCCGAGAGATGGCAACTCTCGGGTTTGATGATTGAAAAGAATATTTAACTGTAGTGAAAGATAAGCTTTTCGATTTCGAAAAGCTTCACATAAATCTAAGAAATAAGAAGAAAGAGTTAGTTGCAAACGAACTGTAGCCATGGAAAGACATGGAGAGGTTTATACGGAAAGAATAAAGTGTTTTCAAGTGGTTTTTTATTAATACTTTTTCCACTATAAAATCCAATGTGTTTTATTTCTGATTGGTTTTTGCTATTTTGTGTTCTGGGCTACGAAACATTTGGTCCATGTCGAGTCGGATCGACAACCCAGTCAATGGAAAGAGAAAGAAATCGAAAAAAAAGAGGTTTAACTTAGTGAAAGAAAAGTGGTGAAAGAATTTTGAAAGAATCTGCATAGATTGGAAAGAAAAAACAAACATGTAAGTACAAAATTTCAATATTGTTATATTTGGAAAGAGGAAAGAAGAAGTACAGTCCACTATGCTTTAAAAAAAAAACACACAAACATCATCATCATCATATAATTCCACTTCAGTGAATATACGCATGAAAAAGGAAAGTTGGTAAGAATAAGAACATTTATTCATTTATTATATGGAAAGATAGCGTCACCATTACCGTAAGCAAACAAAATCGTTGCTACCCAAAATAAAGATTGTTGCTACCTAAGAAACAGCGTAAGAAAACATGCACAGACATGAACGCTCAAAATATATACAATACGAAAGACATGACGCTAGAACATGCACAAGCATGTACACATGAACAAACAGACACACAAACGAAAGACATTGCCTCGAGCATCTTTTTTCCCCAAACAAAATACAAACGAAAGACATACCGAAAGACATTCAGCTACTTGACCGTCGTCACGACGAACAAAATCAACATATACCTTTTTTTTCCTTCCCTCGAGTTTATAACACAAGCGCACGACAAAAAGAAAAACGAACGAAAGACAAAAAATGAACACCTGTGCTGTGGCAACGAACTTAAGAGAACGACGCATATACCCCTTTCTGTTGTTTGTGTGCTCGTATATAACTATGAGCAAAAAATGCGGACGCGCATGTTAGGAAAGACAAATAGGAAAGAAAGGGAAAGAACTATGCCGACCGGCACAGTAAATAAGGGAGGTTATTTTTCATTACAATGAGCGCTGTCATTCGATTGTCGTACGCCGTTTGTGGAAGTTTAGTTTATTAAGATCTCCAGATTGCATTAAAAAAAAAAAAACAAACAACAAATAACAAACCCGAATAAAAAAAAAAGACGAACAATTATTTTAAACACAAAGCAGTGTCTATTGTGAGGAAAACGAAAATTAAAGTGTGCTTAAAGGAAAGAATTCAAAGTGTTAGAATTTCGAGAAAGACAAAACCAAGGAAAGAGAAAAATAACACGAAAGACCTGAGAAATCGGTAAGAAAAATAAAATAATCATTATAATGAGTGTTTTGCTTTGTCGTAGGGACAATTTTAGCTGGTTAAAATATAAAGAAAAAAGAGCAAAACCAACAATCCGACAATTCGCGTGTGATTTAGTTTTTTTTTGTGTGATTTGTGTTTTCAGGGCAGGAAGATGACGAAGAGTGTGTGTATGTGGTGTGTATGTGAGAGATAGGGAAGAAAAATAAAGTAAGCACGCTGAGTGGTTGATGTGTTGGTTATTTGCGACAGTTGAGTTTAGAGAAAAAATTACATGCGAGAGACGGAAAGAGCGAAACTCAAAGCACAGTGGTGCGAGTTGTCGTAAATGAAAGAGGAAAGAGCGAAACTCAAAGCACAGTGGTGCGAGTTGCCGACAAATGAAAGACGAAAGAATGGAACTCAAACACAATGTTGCGAGTTGCCAATATAGGAAAGAGAGAAAGAGGTCTTGCAGTCAAGGCACGCTAGTGCGACTAGCGTATTAGACCAAAACAAAAACAATCCAACGACACAGCCAACAACTATTTTTTTGTATGTCCTTTTTTTCAGGTTCCTTTTTATTTCAACTCAAATTACATTTGATTTTGTTTCTTTTATTGTCACAGACAGAGGAAAGACTTCACGAAAGACGAAAGAGGAAAGACAATGGAAGGTGAAAATTATGAACATGCCTTTAAAGCGGGATGTAACGCAATGTCTCGCATGGCTATTTTTACGCGCTCAGAGGTATTCGAGAACAGCGGACTTGAGACCATCCAAGTAAGGCTCGAGGCCCTCAACGATGCCTGGGTCCAGGTTAAGGCGGGCGAGAGAGAAATCGCCAAGACTCAAGACGAACTCAAGCTTGCCGAAGTCGAGAGGAAGTTCGCGGAAGCAGAAGAGTGCTACTTCGCTGCCTCAGCAGCACTGAAGAAGAGGCAAGCTGAACTTGAAAGACGGAAAGACGAAGGAAGGAAAGAGGCACAGCCAATCTCGGTACAAGTCAACATGCCATTCTCCCAGCATGACGTCAAGAACACCTGGGGGCAATTTGACGGTGCCATTACGAAATGGCAAGGTTTTCGTGACCGGTTTGTGGCCGCGGTCCATGATAATGACCGCATATGCCCTGCTTACAAATTCACCTACCTGAAGTCGTCGCTGGTTGGGAAGGCCGCCCGCACGCTGGGAGAATGGCAACTGTCGGAGAGGAACTACAGTGAGGCCTGGCAGAGACTCAACGACTTATATCATCGGCAATACGCCACATGCAGAGAGCTCTTGAGGCAACTATTCAAGCTCCCAATGTTGCAGGGCCCTCCGAGGGCAGATGAGCTGCAACGGATGTCCAATGTGACTCACGAAACATTGCCTCAGCTGGCAGCCCAAGACGTCCCTACTGAACATTGGGACATGATTATAGTCCACATGCTGCATGAGCGGCTGGACAGAGAGACAGCGTGCAAATGGGAAGAGGTGAGAGCCTCAGAGTTGCCAACGGTAAAAGAAATTTGCACATTCCTGGAGAGACGCGCAGCAGCCCTGGAAAGCGTAGAGGAAAGACGAGGAGAGAGGCCATCGACATCGCAGCAGTCGAGACAGGCAATAGGAAAGACTGAGTCGGGTATCAGGCAGCCCAGACCCAACGAGAAAGACATGGTCAAAAAGATGCCATGCAATGTTTGCCGATCCATCGACCACCCAATCTGGAACTGCCCAGAGTTCCAGGTTCTGGAAACAAAGTTCTGAGAATAAAATCGAAAGCTGCAATGGTAAAGCTAAAACTAAGATTTTTTAGGGGTTCTGATACATCACCACTGTTCACCGGAAAGCTTTTGTTTGCCTCAGCTCATCCACGCAATTGCCACTATCCTTTACTTATTGTACTCTCATTTATTTTTACGTCAGCAATGCCAGAGGGGTGTACGGGGCATTCTTTCGATCCATAGAACGGATCGCAGCTTTTGCTAGTCAGGATAATTTTGAGGTTGGAGATGTGGCGATGCTCCAAGTGCGACTAGAGCATCTTGAGCAATCGTGGGGATATCTATCTCGAAACAACCTTAAATGGATAGCTGACGCCGACGACGCACAGTGTGGGAATTCGCACATCTAGCGTCATTTTATTCAAAAAATGATATGGTGCGATTGATGCCAAAACCGGTTTTTCTTAAAGCTTATATATCCACTTGAATTATTTCAGAAAATTATAAAAAAAAAATAGGTTAACGCAAAAAAAATGAGCCATGATGCTGCAGTTTGGCGAAAATCTTGGACAGAATTGTTCGTGGAGGCAAGCTACAATTTTATTTTATTTTTTATCTGTAGTGCAAGTTTTATTAAAAGTTTTATTTTTTGTTTATTGTATTTACATCAAGGAATATTAAATTAAGTAAATATATATGTATTTTTTGTTCTTATATTTTTGTGTGGGTGGATAAAGTTAAAAATTTGTATTTTTTAAAGTTACTTTTAAGTTCATTGGAGAAAAAAAAGCAAAGAGTCGCAGAGTTCCGCCCTAAAATTAGGTTCATTGTAAAGCCTGACGTCTTCACTAATTGAAACTGCAAAAAAAACTTGCGCGTTTCTGCGCGCCTTTGAAATTAAGCCATTTTTCGCCATAGCTAACGAGCCAAAAAACGTTCCGGAACAAGCTAAACAAGAGAAAAAAAATATTTTTGTTGCAATATGATCTATACGTGAATAAAGAGATATATACAAACTAGTATAGGCCAACATAGTTGTTAAAACTTAATAATTTTTGTTTGACAGGGCCGGAGTCAGGGCGTCTTAGCTCTAAGGCCTGAGGTTAAATTTTATGAAAGTTCTTTATTTGTAATGCTGCAGTTTTGAAATTCGGATGGTAGATCATAGTTACAAGACGATATCCAACAAAATATTTTAACACAGGGCCGGATTAAAGGGGTCTTAGGCCTTTCGTGAGCTTGTATGGAAAATGTTAATTTTTTATGCTACAGACTTGAAATTTGGATGGGAGGTAGATCATAGTTACAAGACATTTAGACTCGATACAATGACAGACCTTATTCACAGGCTGCTTATTACCTCAGACCCATATATTGCTGGCTTAAGAAGCATTTAAAAAAAAGGAACAGTATAGAACCTGAGTTTGTGGAACTCTTAGAGTTTCATTTTTAAGATATATATGTATTTTGTTTTTGTGTTTATGCAATTTTCTTAAAATAGAAACAATTTCCGTGTAAGAAATCAGAAATAAGCTAATGTATCTTAATTTTTAAATATGAAAAAAAAAACAGTTTTTTGGTGTTTTTGACAGATACATTTTTTAACTTTTCCATCACTTTAAAAGGTTTTGACATGCAATTTTCAGTTTTTGACTCCAAATTTATAAGAGCATTAAACATAGAAAAAAAAGTTGAGTGTAAATGAGAAAAAGAAGAGTAAAATTGCATTTAACAAGGAAAATATTTTTTTTTATGAAAGTTTCGACTTTAAAATTGAATTTATAGAAGACTGTGCTGTTGAGACCTATGATTTATAAAGAATAAGAAACAGTAGTATATTGGCTTCCAAAAAAACTATACCAAATTATCGTGGGCACTTATCATCGCTTTTTACAAACCGTTTTTTTATTTAACCAAGTTTTTCGAAAAATTCCCCTCCCGCTTAAACGGGGGGAGACAGACCCCCCTCCTAGAACAATTTTTTGCTTGTTTTAATGTCAGTTATAAATTTCGGGCATTAATAAAAAATTTAAAAATAAATTTCAAAAATGTGAAAAAACGACGGATTTGTGACTCATTTTTCAAGAACTTCGACCAAATAAGAAAAAAATAACTATTACATTTCATTTCATGGGTATTTTGCATTTAACTTTGAAAAAAAAAATTATCAAAAACTTCAAATCACAAGCGTTATTAATTTAATACCGCTAGATGTGCGAATTCCCACACTGTGCGACGAGCTGATGGAAGAGATCAACAAGAGCAAGAGGAAGAGCTATATCTGAGAACTAAGACTAGGTTACGTCAGCTACTACGACAGCTTGAGCCATCGGTGGAGAAAGACACCACAACGACAGCTACCGGACAGGCCATCGAAGTCCAGGTAAAGATGCCAGCTCAAGGAGAGGTTTGGGAAGTGGGCGTGAAAAGTTTTAAGCAACATTTTCGGAAGTTGGCTGGTAATGAGAAATTCACTTTTGAGGAGTTCGCTACCTTATTAGCTCGAATCGAAAGTTGTTTAAATTCACGTCCGCGAGAGACGGAAAGAGCGAAACTCAAAGCACAGTGGTGCGAGTTGTCGTAAATGAAAGAGGAAAGAGCGGAACTCAAAGCACAGTGGTGCGAGTTGCCGACAAATGAAAGACGAAAGAATGGAACTCAAACACAATGGTGCGAGTTGCCAATATAGGAAAGAGAGAAAGAGGTCTTGCAGTCAAGGCACGCTAGTGCGACTAGCGTATTAGACCAAAACAAAAACAATCCAACGACACAGCCAACAACTATTTTTTTGTATGTCCTTTTTTTTCAGGTTCCTTTTTATTTCAACTCAAATTACATTTGATTTTGTTTCTTTTATTGTCACAGACAGAGGAAACACTTCACGAAAGACGAAAGAGGAAAGACAATGAAAGGTGAAAATTATGAATATGCCTTTAAAGCGGGATGTCACGCAATGTCTCGCATGGCTATTTTTACGCGCTCAGAGGTATTCGAGAACAGCGGACTTGAGACCATCCAAGTAAGGCTCGAGGCCCTCAACGATGCCTGGGTTCAGGTTAAGGCGGGCGAGAGAGAAATCGCCAAGACTCAAGACGAACTCAAGCTTGCCGAAGTCGAGAGGAAGTTCGCGGAAGCAGAAGAGTGCTACTTCGCTGCCTCAGCAGCACTGAAGAAGAGGCAAGCTGAACTTGAAAGACGGAAAGACGAAGGAAGGAAAGAGGCACAGCCAATCTCGGTACAAGTCAACATGCCATTCTCCCAGCGTGACGTCAAGAACACCTGGGGGCAATTTGACGGTGCCATTACGAAATGGCAAGGTTTTCGTGACCGGTTTGTGGCCGCGGTCCATGATAATGACCGCATATGCCTTGTTTACAAATTCGCCTGCCTGAAGTCGTCGCTGGTTGGGAAAGCCGCCCGCACGCTGGGAGAATGGCAACTGTCGGAGAGGAACTACAATGAGGCCTGGCAGAGACTCAACGACTTATATCATCGGCAATACGCCACATGCAGAGAGCTCTTGAGGCAACTATTCAAGCTCCCAATGTTGCAGGGCCCTCCGAGGGCAGATGAGCTGCAACGGATGTCCAATGTGACTCACGAAACATTCAGCTGGCAGCCCAAGACGTCCCTACTGAACATTGGGACATGATTATAGTCCACATGCTGCATGAGCGGCTGGACAGAGAGACAGCGTGCAAATGGGAAGAGTTGAGAGCCTCAGAGTTGCCAACGGTAAAAGAAATTTGCACATTCCTGGAGAGACGCGCAGCAGCCCTGGAAAGCGTAGAGGAAAGACGAGGAGAGAGGCCATCGACATCGCAGCAGTCGAGACAGGCAATAGGAAAGACTGAGTCGGGTATCAGGCAGCCCAGACCCAACGAGAAAGACATGGTCAAAAAGATGCCATGCAATGTTTGCCGATCCATCGACCACCCAATCTGGAACTGTCCAGAGTTCCAGGTTCTGGAAACAAAGTTCTGAGAATAAAATCGAAAGCTGCAATGGTAAAGCTAAAACTAAGATTTTTTAGGGGTTCTGATACATCACCACTGTTCACCGGAAAGCTTTTGTTTGCCTCAGCTCATCCACGTAATTGCCACTATCCTTTACTTATTGTACTCTCATTTATTTTTACGTCAGCAATGCCTTACAGAGGGGTGTACGGGGCATTCTTTCGATCCATAGAACGGATCGCAGCTTTTGCTAGTCAGGATAATTTTGAGGTTGGAGATGTGGCGATGCTCCAAGTGCGACTAGAGCATCTTGAGCAATCGTGGGGATATCTATCTCGAAACAACCTTAAATGGATAGCTGACGCCGACGACGAGCTGATGGAAGAGATCAACAAGGAGCAAGAGGCATCGGAAGAGCTATATCTGAGAACTAAGACTAGGTTACGTCAGCTACTACGACAGCTTGAGCCATCGGTGGAGAAAGACACCACAACGACAGCTACCGGACAGGCCATCGAAGTCCAGGTAAAGATGCCAGCTCAAGGAGAGGTTTGGGAAGTGGGCGTGAAAAGTTTTAAGCAACATTTTCGGAAGTTGGTTGAGGAGTTCCCTACCTTATAAGCTCGAACCGAAAGTTGTTTAAATTCACGTCCGCTGTCCCCCATGTCTGAAGACATAGCAGATATAGTTCCTCTCACCCCAGGACATTTCCTCACCGGAGGTCTGCTTACAGGCTTTCCCGAACCTTCGTATAAGGAACAATCGTTGAGTATAATGAACCGCGCGCTGGAGAAAATTACAAATTCTTCACCATCATTTCGCTGCCAGGTGGAAAGAAGAATATTTAAAAGAACTCCATAAGCGATACAAATGGAAAAACCCACATCGAATCTTGCAAATAAATGATCTTGTAATTATTAAAAATGAAAACTTGCCACCTAACGAATGGTGTCTTGGGCGGATCATTCGCGTGCATCCTGGACAAGACAACCAAATTCGCGTAGCTGATGTCAAAACCGAAAAGGGAGTCATTACGCGATCAATTGCCAAGCTCTGTGTTCTATTACCTCAAGAATAAAAGAAAACGAAAATCAATTCGTTTCGCTAGTAATATTTAACCCAATGTGAGTTACAACAAACAGAGACATAAAACTCATCTGCTCTTCACTCAGGTTTCAGTCACTACTTACATATATATTTAACTTCGTTGAAATCGCATTGCATAAATTGAATTCACAATTTCACATAAACTGTATATAGTATCTTTAAATTATTTGCCTAACAAATACGTATTGCAATTTATAATTCCTTAACTCAATTATTTCAATTGTTTATTTAATTGTATAATCATAATGTATTATAATTGCATCAAATGCTGCAAGGCGGGCGGTAATGTTCAAGTATAAACTAACTCTACCGTCGCTCCATTCTGTTAACACCCTTAAGGTGAAAACTTCAAAAACATGATCGGCTTACGGCTTGTTTCTGCCGGCTGCTTCTCAACTGTAAAATATGTATAAAATTTCTAACCTTATTTTTTTTCATTCATTCTGATTTTTTCTTGAAACGACTGCGAATGTTCAAGAAATAAAATCTTTTTTTTATTCATTTTTGCGTGCCGAATTTGCACTTCATTTAAAGTCAAGTACAAGAAAACAATAAAGTTCTTAAACCATGTTAAATAATGTGCAAGTAACGAGCTCAGTCGACACGGGCTCAGACGTCACAATTGTTAAAACCTCTATCAACAAAATGCTAAGCAATGTTGAACGGCGAAAATGTTTTTCTGTGGTATGTGGCCTCGGTAATACCTACTAATAAGGAAACATTGCCAGTGGGTGTCTTTTTCGCTAATGTTAACGTTGATGGCATGAAGACGGAACAAAAGAATAATATATATCGTAAGCCTTATATGAAATAATCTGTTATTTTAAATCGTTAGAACGCTTTAATAAATTTTCATAAAACTTTGGAAAGGTTGGCTTTTATTCGAAGTTGGGAACTTTTTGACCCGATTGATCCTGGACGCCCACGAGCTTACCTTAGCGTAAATAAAAAAGCATCACAACGTACTTAGCTCCTAAGAACAAAGTTGGATCTACAAAATGAAATTATCTGTACAAAGCTTTAAACTTTACAATATCTTCTATATATACAGGGTGATTCACGAGCGTTGTGCCAAAAAGCTAGAGCGTGTAGGTTGAGTTGAGACAAGAAAAAAATCGTATGGGAGGGGGGGGTCTATTCCCCCCCGTTTAGCCGGGAGGGGCAATTTTCTGAAAAATTGACTTATTTTGTAAAAACAAATATTAAAAATCAACGGCTTAGTTTACAACACCGTGCTATACCTTTCTGAAAAGCTAAAAACTTCTTCTTTCACTTTGTTTTTAAAATAAATTGTTTTAACGAATAGTTTTAAAAAAATAAATTTTCAAACTCAAAATTTTCAAAAAAAAAGCCAAAAAAAATTTTTTGAACTAATTTTGTTCAAAATTTTATGTAATTAAGCATAATTTTGTTTTAAAATTTCAATGTCTTTGTTAATTTTTAGTCGAAAACAGAAAACCGGATGCAAAAATGTCTTTTCGTTTTTGAGAAATTAAGAAAAAACCAAAACCACTTTTTTCTAAAAAAAATCTTTGTTTTTATTTTTACCCATCTGGACTTTTAGTTTAATTTATTAGTTTAATTTATAAATTTAATTTTTTGTAATTGGAGTTGTATGAGGACTCAATAAAGTAGAAAAGTATTGGATTTTCCCTGGATTAATCATTTTGTTCATTGAAAACGTCTGCCATTGACCTTTCACTTCTAGCTCTCCTTGCTCTCGTCGGCGGATTCTTGAAAACATGCTACGACTTGGGCGCCATCTATTGGGATATCTTTGAGCGTAGAGTCTTTCGGCTTCCCGATCTCGACAAGAAGTTAAACCGTAGCAGAAGTTCCTGTCCGCTAACTCTTCTCGAACATATGAGTTTGTTATTGTTATGTGTTGATGAATTAATATTTTAATTGTAAATGGTTGATAAGTAAATATGCGATGTCTTTTATTAACCTTTAGGTTGTTAATTGTTTTTTCATTCAAGAAAAATTGCGGTTTAATTATCTTAAGCCCCCAGCAGGTAGAACCCTTCGCCGGCGAGTGGCCGCGGCCCCAGGTATAGTAAGAAAAAATTGCAGGCCAGTTTTCAGACGTTATCAATGAATAAAATGGTTAATCCATTGAAAATCCAATACTTTTCTACTTTACTAAGTCGTCATAAAAGTCCAATTACAAAAAATTAAATTTGTAAGTTAAACTAATAAATTAAACGAAATGTCCAGATAGGTAAAAATAAAAACAAAGATTTTCTTAGAAAAAAGTGGTTTTGGTTTTTTTTTAATTTCTCAAAAACGAAAAGACATTTTTGCACCCGGTTTTCTGTTTTCGACTAAAAATTAACAAAGACATTGAAATTTTAAAACAAAATTACTACTTAATTACATAAAATTTTGAACAAAATTAGTTCAAAATTTTTTTTTTGGCTTTTTTTTTGAAAATTTTGAGTTTGAAAATTTATTTTTTTAAAACTATTCGTTAAAACAATTTATTTTAAAAACAAAGTGAAAGAAGAAGTTTTTAGCTTTTCAGAAAGGTATAGCACGGTGTTGTAAACTAAGCCGTTGATTTTTAATATTTGTTTTTACAAAATAAGTCAATTTTTCAGAAAATTGCCCCTCCCGGCTAAACGGGGGGGAATAGACCCCCCCCTCCCATACGATTTTTTTCTTGTCTCAACTCAACCTACACGCTCTAGCTTTTTGGCACAACGCTCGTGAATCACCCTGTATAAAAGAACAGCCTAATTTTTGTGTTCGTTCGCTAACCGGGCACACTGGTTGACCGATTTTCCTATTTTTTTCTCTAAATGCAAGAGGTATTAGGGTAGAAGGTTTAGAAAAAATAAAATGTATATTTTTCAAATGCAATGAAATGAAAAACGGTGCCAATGTTAAAAAAACATATTTTTTTCACTACAAAAAAATAAAAACAAATCTGATCAATATCAAATATTAAAAATTATATGTGTCAAATCTAAAATTTCTTAAACTGAAATTTATTCTGACGAAGGCTACACAAAAAAAGTAATCAAAAATTGCTGATGGGTTTATCATCATTGTCGGCCTGGTGAGTTAAGGTCTGGGCCTCCAAGTTCTAGGCAAGCTCTTCCATGAATGTAAGTATGTATCCTAACGCCATTCAGGCTTTGGGCGTCCTGCTCTACGCCATCCTTTAAGCGCAAATTTCTCCCGCGCTGCCTCCTACTATGAGGGCCGGTTTGTCTCGCTCATGCGAGCTATGTAGGTGTCTAGCCAACCTTCAAGTCTTCTTCGCGGTAGGTTCTGTTGGACTAGAGCAGCCACCCCCTTATTTCTTCCTCCATCGGCTACTACTACTGACCGAAGCTAAGTCGTGCTCTTCCACCAATAGTTGTCTGACGATAGTCCCCCTGATAGATGTTCCAGAGTCACGGATTGCTTTCTCGAACGACAGCTGTGAATTTTCTCACGCATGTTGAAGAAGAGGGCAATTTCACAATGTAAGGGATTCATAAATGTTAATTGAAGAAATTTAGTTGATGTCCACACCAGTAATGTTCATTCCAATTTCACGAAGTCAAATCTGTGATTTTGTGGTTGTTCTGAAGTTGGAGTTGCCGATCAATCTCAGAACAAGACTTTTGTCACTAGGCGAGTAGAACTTAACTTGAGCTTCAATTTTCATAAAATTGCAGTTTGTTAAAAATTGTATGCACATTTTAATTTGGTGTAGGTGTTATTGGTATTCCATGTAGGTATACTATATAGGTAAGAACATCGGCAATTGTTTCTTTAAGTTGCTGTTGTTCAGAAACGAAAAATTATAACCCACCATAGTTGGGATATAACTTCCCCAGAAAAAAGTAAAGATATATTTCCCACTTGAGGTGGAGTTAGTTCCCTGCACCGTTTTGACATAGGTATTGTTGTTATATTTATGTCATCGAAAAAGCTATTTTAATAATTCTTTGATTAACAAAAAGCATTATCTACATATATATATAAAAATGAAATCCTGTTCGTGTGTAACCTAATAACTCACAAACGACTGGACGGATTTGGCTAATTTATTTTTTATTTTGTTCGTGTTAGTCTGTAGATGAAACTAAGGGAACATTTTTTTAAATTATTTGCATGTTATTGCAGGTGCATTGCAAATGGAAACCTGGAAAATTTCAAAATGGGTTTTCGATTGGAAAATAGAAAGTTCTTGATGAAAAAATCGGAAAACTCATCGGTTTTCAAAGGAAAAATTGCATATTGCAGGTGCATTCGTTTTCAAATGGAAAACTGGAAAATTTCAAAATGGGTTTTCGAATGGAAAACAGAAAGTTGTTAATGAAAAACTAGGAAAACTAATTGGTTTTCCAAGGGGAAATTGTTATTGGAGTTGCTCTGAAGGGTGGCGAGACGAAGTTCGCGGGGTCAGCTAGTATAATATATAAACACACGAAGGTTATTCCTTTTGTGGAATGAGACTGAAGGACTCTTAACAGAAATTAAATTTTCCTCAATTATTACTAGTTTCATCGATACAGAAGTTTTGCAAACATGGTAGATAAAACGTCAACCATAATTTTCTGGAGCGATGGATGCGTAGGACAAAATAAAAATGTTTGTTTATCTATTGCCTTAATTGATGATCAATCAACAATAACGTAACTATTCTTCAAAAATATCTGTATTACACAAATGATAGCAGATTCAATGCACTCGACTATTGAAAGAAGAATTCGAGTTGAAGACGTTAATCTCCCAGTGACCCAGCAGACTTCATAGCTCATTGTGAATTGGCACGTCTTAATCCTTTTCCATATAAAGTTCGATATCTTTACCATTACCTTTTTTAAAGGTTTTTCCCAAATTAAATACACTACATCAAAAAGGCCAGTGGCCTATTGCCTTACAATTTTCTGAACTTCAAACGTTTTTACCACAAATTTGTAAAAAAAATCAGGCTTTGTGTTTTGTTCCAATCAACCAAAAATGAAAACGAGAACGAAAATCTGTCTTCTAAGAAAGAACGTATGCCAGCGCTACACCAATTAGGGCAGTTTAACTTACAAAAGTCAAGCCAAACAGGAAGAGGGAAGAGAATAAGCGAAAACGTTACTTCGTGCTCACGTGAGAGACTTAAAAGGATATAAAACCGAAACAATTTCTTCATCGATAAATGAAATTATTCAACCGCCGACCAGCACACAGTACGGACCATCGGAAGAACAAAGACCGACTATGCAAAAAAAAGGAAAGATCATGCCACCGCCTTGCTCCTCCAGAACGCCCGCAGCCCAACATCGACCCTTGTGTAGAATTCCTAACAGGCCAGACCCCTTCTGGCACCACTCCCGACAGAACCTTTGGTGGTGCTCGCGAAAAAGGCCAAGGAGAAACACGACAAGGTAGCAGCTCACCCCATCGAACCAAAACCACCGGTTAGCATTGAGATGGCTAAAGCGAGACCCCAGCAGGACAAAACGATGGAAAAATGACACGCGAAGCAAAAAACGAAGACATACCAACACGGATTGTCTTGGATAACGGTACCGTACCACCATGGTACAACTATTTCGCGATTCCCATCATAACACCTCAAGCTCGAGACGATTTCCATGCACCAGCAGCCAGGCCCTCACATACGCCTAGACTGACAGCGAGCCCCAAGGAGCAAACATAAACACCAACACTAAAACCGAAACTATCCACGAGCCTACTATTCTTGAAGAAAGTTTCTGATCCATCATCTATGGGGCCCTATCACAGTGATGATGAACCGCGCACAGTGATGATGAACCGCGGAGGAACGGTGGCCACCCTAGGAACAATAAAAGAAACTAAGACTGCCAAAATAGAAGGTAAAACAAAAATAGTTATATTTTTGAAGTTGAGGTTAGGTTTAAATTTTTGTACAGAAGTGGATCAATTTTGTATTTATACTTAATAATAAAACAAAAACAAAAAAATTGCAATACGAAAAAATTAATTTGGTTTTATTAATTGAAGTTAAGTACAGATTAAATTACAATCAGAGTATGGATATTCAGGCATCGTCCACACATCCTTCTTTATAAGATGCTGTTATTTATTCATTATGAGCTTGAATCTCCAATGTCAATGTACTCAGTTGGCTTAATTCACTTGTGACATAAAATGACTCACCGGGACTTCCTGGAATGCAGGCGTCCTGATTATCCTGAGACCGACTATCAAATGAAAATTAGGGCGGCCGATGATAAATTATTTAATTGTGTTCCAAGGAGGCTATAATATTTAGAAAAAACACAGGGAATTACAGACGCCTGGATATGGGATTCTTCGGAGGAAGAGTATTGGGATTCAATAATAAATTTTTTCAATCATAAAAAGGATTTTTATTTTTTCCTGGCCGAGCTTTTTGGAGCAAAAACGTGGGGACAAACCCACCATTTATGCCGGGCAAAACAGTAAAAAGGGTTTGACAACGTGGGTGGAGGACCTGTCAACGTACGATTGGACGTCTGTAGAGGACCAAGTGGAGGCGTGTCTGACGGAATGTTTGCTGTTTGCGTTGGAAGAAATAATTTAAATTGCTCGAGAAAACCGCTGAAAGAACACATAAACAATTGTTTAAAGTGTATAGTATTCGCTTCAAAGATGGGTGAACATGAAGGACTCTCACACAACATTCCAAAGGGCGATGTGCCGTTTGATACCGTACACATTGATGTAGGATACGAAATCGACGAGGACAGCACTGACTGACTGAAGTTCAACGAAGAACAGAAGACACGAAATGACTTAACGAATTAACTGACTACAGAGACGGAACTAGACGAAGAACGAAACAAGAAAGAAAAAAGGGGCATTCTCAATTGTGCTACGCAAGAAGAAAGTTGTGCTCGGACGCTCGGTTCAATACTATACCATTTTGTAAAACATTTAATTTCCACTAATTATTAAGAATAAGTTCTTCGTTTTTGCTTTTTTATCAATTCAATAAAAGACATAAAAATTGTAAAGTGCGTTGTTCTTTTCTTAAAGGAGAAGAGGGATAAAATCCCACATAAGAAGACATAAAATTGTAAAGAGAAGAGGGATAAAATCCCACATTAATGGGGGCTCAGCCGAAATTGATTTTAAATTTGATCGTGAAGAAACTATAATTTCAGTGCGCACAGTCGATAACTGTATTTTATCTGCGCGTCATCGCCTAAACATACAAACAGAAAAAACGGTTGCCGAAAAAGTGAAAACCAAATAACTATATTCAGTGCGCATCATCGCCTTAATATACAGAAGAAGAAAACAAAACCGAAAACGGAGTGACATACGTACAGAAAGGACAGTAATCATAAGCGGTGCGAGTGATTTGTGCAAATGGTATTAGTCACGTAGACCATCGTGGTTAGCTGTCCCAACGAAAAAACAAGAGTGTGTGGTGTGTACACTAAAACTATCAAAGATTGTGCATGAGAAGCAGCTGTGTGACGAGACGGGGGTATACGACAGTGTGTTGTGAGCTGTTTGTTGTGTAGCGAGCGATTTTGTTTGATTGCTGTTGAAGAGAACGAAGCTGCAAAAGAATTATTGTATGTATCTTAAGATTATTTTTTTTTATTATTCTTTGAATGCACAGTGGTGCTGAAAATTAAACAACTGAAGTAAAATATTTTTTCATATTGATTAATTTGACTTGCTTACTTTTATTTTAAAATCATTAAATTTTAAACATAATTGACAAAATTTGTAAGAAATTAATATTGAATTGTGTGAAAAGGGTATAGTATTGAAAATGAACGAACTAGAGATCAGGGCACTTACGGTAGAATTATTAAAGCAAAAATTGAGAGAGTTGGGATTGCCTCTATCGGGAAACAAAAAGGAGTTGACGGAACGACTGTTGACGCATTTTCAAATTGAAATAACAGACGAAATATCTGACGACGATTTTGCTGATGCCGCCGGTGGTAGCAGGCGTGCGTCTCGGCAGGAAAGAAACTCTAGGCAAAATCTAAATTTTGAACAAGAAATGTTCCCATCAAGCACGTTTAAGTTCAGGGATTTGGAGGATGCTATTCCAACGTTTTTGGGTGAAAATCTGCAAGACGTTAATGATTGGACAGAAAGCTTTGAGGATATTTGTGAGGGATTAGGGTTTAATCAGTTGCAGAAGTTTGTTTTCGCTAGGAGACTTGTTTCAGGTTCTGCGAAGTTGTTTATAAAGTGAGCGTAGTATTCATGATTGGGCTTCATTAAGGGCAGCTTTGAGAGCAGAATTTAGAGTAGAAGTAAGCTCTGCAGAAGTGCATCGACGCTTAAAGAATAGACGCAAGCAGGCCAATGAAACCAATCGGGAGTATTTATACAAACTAATAGAATTAGCCAGGCCAATACAAATGGACGACGCATCGTTGATCGACTATTTCATTGCAGGGTTGAAAGACGATAAAACAAACTAGTTAGTTTTGTATGATGCAACAACGATCGATGAGTTGAAGTCGAAGATAAGAGTGTATGAAAGAATAAAACAACAAGCGACGACGGATTTTCCTCCAAGATATCCTGTTCCACCGGTAAAGAGGGAAGTTTTAAACTCAGGCAAACCAATTGAGAATCGAAAGTGCTTTAGGTGTGGGGATGCAAATCATTTAGCTAGGATGTGCACAAAAGACGTGAAATGCTTCAAGTGTGGTGCAGCAGGGCACAGGTCATTTGAATGTAAGGCGGAATCCAAAAGCGAGAACAAGGCTAGGGCTCATTTTAAAAGTTGAGCGAAACATCTAATGAAAGATATTTCACTAATGGGGATCGAGGTGACAGCGTTAATCGACACGGGATGTGACAGTCACTGTTGAGATACGACATGCTGGTGAATTTTCCAAGGGTGGTACTAGAAGAGCATTCAATCTCTATAGTCGGGATAGGGAATCGAGAAGTTCGGACGCTGGGTTATTTTGATACGACCATGGTTATAGACAGAATCACTTTCAATGTAAGACTTCATGTCGTCAATGAACGCGATATGCAGTTTTCCATTGTAATTGGAGTTGACGTGATTAATCAAGCTATTGTTTGTATCAAAGATAACGAAGTGCGGTTTTGGGAAAAGATTCGAAAAGACTCAGATGAGGAAAGAGAATGTGAGGGAGATTCCTCTAAAGAAATCAGTTTGGGTGAGGGATGTTTTCCTCAAGTAGAAAATAGAGGTGATGATGAAAGAGAGAGCGGTCAGATAGAAGCAAAAGAGAAGAATCGGGATGTTTGTGAGCAGATGAGTAGGGAGAGTGGAGCAAATGAGAAGGCTGCATCGACAGGTGTAAAGAGGCAGACGGAAAGGGTCCTGACGCGAGGAAACACTCGTCGAGCAGCGGTGAGGTCGAGTTGCGATTCGATAGCAGAGCTTCGGGATGCGTTCCAAGCTATGATTAGTATTAAGGAAGATGCACCACTGATAGATTTAACTCACCTACAGCACTCGATTAGGCATAGGATAGAATTGCTCATTAGGAGCTATAGTCCAGCAAAGGAAGTCTCATCGCCAATAAGCATGAAAATAATACTCAAGGACGAAACACCATTGTATGAAAGGGCAAGGAGGTTAGCGCAGCCAGAAAAAGAGGAGGTTGAGAGGCAGGTGTCTGAATGGTTGAAGACTGGCATTATCCAGGAAAGCAATTCAGAGTTTGCTTCACCGGTAGTACTAGTGAGTAAAAAGAACGGGGAAAAACGGATGTGTTGCGATTTTCGTAGATTAAATGCAAGAATAGTCAAGGATCAGTTTCCCATGACATTGATTGATGATGTGGTAGAGCAGCTTCAAAAGGGTAAAGTGTTTACAACGCTCGATCTCGTAAATGGATTTTTCCATATTCTAGTAGAGCCGAGTTCGAGGAAGTATACTTCGTTTGTTTTACATAATGGTCAATACGAATTCATGAAAGTTCCTTTTGGTCTATGTAACTCACCTGCTGTGTTCACCAGATTCATTATGACAGTGTTGAAACCTTTGATCAATGAAGGAGTGGTCCACGTTTACATGGATGATGTTATCATTCCAGCTAATGATTACGAAAGTGCACTCCAACGATTAGAAAAGGTATTGAAAGTTGCCGAGTTGAATGGACTTGAGATGAATTGGGCAAAGTGCAAATTCTTGCAACGACGCATTAATTTTTTGGGGTATGTTATCGAAGACGGCACCATACGTCCGTCGGAAGAGAAAACTGATGTGGTGAAAAATTATGCATTGCCAAAGGACAAAAAAGCGCTTCAACGTTTTTTGGGTCTGACATCTTACTTTAGAAAATTAATTGAAGGATACTCATTGAGAGCTAAACCTTTGAGTGACTTGCTTCGAAAAAATGAATTGTTTAAGATGGGAGATGAACAAATCGTCGCCTTCGAGTGGCTGAAAAGCGCTCTGATGGATTCACCAGTCCTCAAACTGTTCGATCCAGAGGCAGAGACAGAAATTCATACCGATGCCAGTATGTATGGGTATTGAGCTGTCTTACTTCAAAGGGACAATGACGATCGTCAGTTTCACCCTGTGCAGTATATGAGTAGAAAGACTAGTCCTCGAGAAGAGAAACTTCATTCGTACGACCTAGAAGTTTTAGCAATTGTAGAGGCTTTGAAAAGATGGAGGGTATATGTATTAGGGAAACATGTAAAAATAATAACTGACTGTAATGCTTTTGCTATGACGATGAAAAAGAAAGAGGTGCCTTTGAGAGTGGCGAGATGGGCTTTGTTCTTACAAGACTTCGACTATGAAATCGAACACAGGAGTGGCACACGAATGCGACATGTGGACGCTTTGAGTAGGGTAGCGATGGGGATTGTGGGAACACTGACTTACAGAATAAAACAGGCACAAGAGCAGGACGAACATTTGAAGGTCATCATTGAAATGCTAAAGATAAAACCATATGAGGACTATTTCATTAAAAATAGCATTCTCTGCAAAGATGTTGTAAAAGAGGTAGTCGTCGTGCCAGTGTCAATGGAAATTGAGATTATAAAATCAGTTCATCAAGAAGGACATTTTGGGGCTAAGAAGACGCAGGATATTTTAGAAAAATCCTATTTTATTCGAGACGCAAAAACTAAAATTGTCAGGGTCATAGAAAATTGTGTTGAGTGCATTTTGGCGGAGCGAAAGGGGGGAAAACAAGAGGGGTTGTTGACACCAATCGACAAGGGGAGTTTTCCTCTAGAGACGTTCCACATCGACCATATTGGGCCAATGGAAGATACAAAGAAAAAGTACAATCATATCCTGGTAATCGTGGATACTTTTTCCAAGTTTGTGTGGCTGTATCCCACTAAAGGTACAGGCACTGAAGAGGTGATAGATAGGCTTAAGAAACAATCTGCAATTTTTGGAAATCCGAAAAGAATAATTTCTGATCGAGGGTTATTGTAAGGACCAAGGAATCGCCCATTTGGTTATAACCACGGGGGTTCCAAGAGGCAACGGACAGGTAGAGCGTATAAATAGGATACTAGTTCCAATGCTTACAAAGTTGAATATGGGAAAATCAGAATTGTGGTATAAAGATGTTGACAAGGCCCAACAGATTATCAATAATACACCGGAGTAGCACCTTTTAGAGTTTTGACAGGTGTTGAGATGAGAAGCAAGGAAATGCCAAACATCCAAGAGATTCTCAACGAAGAGATTTTCAAAGAGTTTGATGCAGGTAGGAGAGAGCTAAGGGAAGAGGCTAAGTCCAGAATAGGGGAAATTCAGGAAGAGAACTATCGCTACCAACTAAGGAAGCGCAAAGAAGCCTTCCAATATAAAATGAATCAACTGGTTGCGATAAGAAGAACCCAATTCGGTGGTGGTCTTAAGTTAAAACCAAAGTATTTAGGGCCGTACAAAATCACAAGGGTTTGTAAACATGACAGGTATGAGGTCGAAAAGGTCGGAGATCATTCCGGGCCGGGTCGTACTACTGCTTCTGCTGACGGTATGAAGCCTTGGACAGGATCATTCGGGCCGAATGTTTAATCAGAATGGCCGGATGTAGGATACGAAATCGACGAGGACAGCACTGACTGACTGAAGTTTAACGAAGAACAGAAGACACGAAATGACTTAACGAATTAACTGACTACAGAGACGGAACTAGACGAAGAACGAAACAAGAAAGAAAAAAGGGGCATTCTCAATTGTGCTACGCAAGAAGAAAGTTGTGCTCGGACGCTCGGTTCAATACTATGCCATTTTGTAAAACATTTAATTTTCACTAATTACTAAGAATAAGTTCTTCGTTTTTGCTTTTTTATCAATTCAATAAAAGACATAAAAATTGTAAAGTGCGTTGTTCTTTTCTTAAAGGAGAAGAAGGATAAAATCCCACATAAGAAGACATAAAATTGTAAAGAGAAGAGGGATAAAATCCCACATTGATCACTTTGGTCCCGTGATATTAAAGACATGTAATTGACGCGTTTTCCAAATTCATAAGGTTATATGCGATGCGTAGCACAGGCACTAATTTGATCTAGATAAATCGATGTGTTTTCATTTGAATTTTTGACTAAAACGGTTTAAAATTATCTGTGTCTTAAATAAGTGGTTTGCGACTCAACTAAACTGCAGTCAATCTAAAGATGAGTGTGCGAGTGGGACAATTCCAAAGGATCATACCTGTTATTATTGTGACAAAGGTGTGCATGTCAACCACGAACGGTCAAAACAGAATTTGCAGGGCTGCGACCTTGTGCTTGACAATGACAAAGTATTATCGTGGCGACAAACGGCAATATGGGGTGGCTTGGAAAATAAGGAAAACAATACGCCTAACAAAAGAAAAAAATCGTATTATTCTTTTTTTTATTTGTTAAACTTCTCTTTGTTAAGTACACACATTTACATATTTGCAAATTGTCTATAATTTGGAGTTGTCGTCAAGTGTTCGAAGGGTCCGGTTGTGTCTGTGCAGTGCTTTTGTCATGTCATGTCCCAAATTGAGCAAATAAAGCTAATCAACAATCGATTATCTCAAGTCGAAAGCAGGGTTACCCCGCCTCAAAGCCTTGCAACCAGCCTTTCTAACCCCAGAACAGAGCAGGATCTCGTTGACATTCGGAAACTTCCGGATTGCGTGAGAGATTTTCAGGTCTTTGACGGCAATGCTGTCCAGTACATCTCATGCATCCATAATGTGGATAACATCCATCCGAAGGACTTATCAAAAATTTGATCGTATAATCCGAGACACAAGAAAAAGTCTATTGCTTTTATGAAGAAGTCGGCAATAAATTTTTCATTAGTATCAGAAAATTGTGAAAGCAAAACCTATCTATAGAGCTATATTACAGCACATTCGACAGAAAATCAGAGGTCCGGCTGATGCGAGAAGTCAAACAGAGCAGACCTATTGAGCTCACAGAAAGAAATTAAAACGCATAAATTCAGTGGATAAGTTAATGATTTGGCGGGAATAAAGAAAGTAACGTAAAATAAAGAAAAAGATAAACTAATTAGTGTAAAGAAAACTTATAGTTATTAAAATCTGGCGGTGCCAGCTTCCCAGAGGAGCGCTGAGCCACCTTATCAAAAAACAAAAGAAATTAACAAAGTGAAAAAGAACTCAACTCTTCTGGGTAGTCGGTTTTCGATACCGAAACCTCATTTGGAGGAATATTTGGTCGTAGACGGCATATCATAGTGCTAAGCCGCTACTGACGTCCATAAAAGTCCTGTTGAATGCTGCCCATTTATTTAACCATGAACTCACCCATGAACTGTCTCAAAATGCCAAATGTCAATTATTGTTTTTATCAATTTGTAAATAATATGTTAAGGTTGTTAAGGTTAAGTGAAGATCAAAATCTATGTAAATAAAAATTATATACTTTATTGTGCTTCAGAAATCCTAGAGATCTAGTCGTTTTATTCACACATTTTTTTAAACCCAGGTTAACTCACCCAGTTTCGTTTTTGAACAATCAGCCCCATATCAATATATTTTATGGGAAAATTCTTCAGTCACCGATGTCTTAATAAAAAAAAAACCACCGGGATAAAACATCCATACACCGGTTCATTGATTCCAGCCATGAGGTTCCGATACAAGGTTTGAAAGTAAGGAAAGGAATGAAGGTGAAAAAACAGAATTTGCAGGGCTGCGACCTTGTGCTTGACAATGACAAAGTATTATCGTGGCGACAAACGGAAAAATGGGGTGGCTTGGAAAATAAGGAAAACAATACGCCTAACAATAGAACAAAAAAAAAAATCGTATTACATCAAAAAGACATTTCGTGAACAAGACTTTACTATACGAAATTCTATAACAGAGTGGCCGATATTCAAGAATGCCAACAACCTAAGCTTGAAACCTCATACCATCAATAGAAACATATACTTATTGTATCAAACATGCTCATTTGACACGCTCAGTCAAATTATGTTGCGAGTAATGGATGAACCGACGTTGAAGAAGGAAGTCGCTTCGTGAAATACCGAGTTTGCCAAATTTTTTGATCAACTTTCACCATAAAAGTAAGTTTGTTTTTTTCTTTTAGAAAAGTTGTAATTATTATTAGTTGGCTATAAAGTAACAAGAAAAAAATGAACGAATGAATATCTTTCTTAGCTAATGTTAGTCTAAAATTTCCATAGATATAATTTTTAACTTGGCAATAATCTTTCATTTCAATTTCATTCCATTAATTTCATTTTTGTCAAAGAACTTGCCAACTGCTTCTCTTTCAAAATGTTATTCTATAATCGCTTATTATTATTTAATTCTTTTACAGATGTCACATCAAACACTTACAAAACGCGAACGGAAATTCTTGTGGAGATCATTCCAAAATCACAGTTTAAAACGAGTGGGGGAGTAGTTAAAATGGCCTGCGACATGGTGGCCGCTGAACTCGCAAACAAAATTCTAGAAAACAACGGCAAATAAAATGTAATGACTGTGTATATACGAAAATGATGCCGCTACAGACAATATCAGTCCAAGAGTATGAATTGAAATTGGGACTTGCTAACGCTGCAAACATGTCCTTACAGTCTGAAACGTCACCTTGTGTAACAGTTAAAAAGAAAAATAAACAAACTACCACTAACCCGAAATATGAAATATAGAGGAACTGGTTGTTGGTTAGAATAAGTAGAATAAGTAAAAAACAATAAAAGAAGAGGGTTCAGTTGATTTTGAGCGCTCCAACGAACCAGACGTGTTTTTCTTATTGTGAACGAATAGTATCGGCTAAAAGTCAGAAGTAGGATCGAAAAACCCATCCAGCCCATCGCGAAATAAATAAATTAGTTTGAGATAAAGAAACAAAACAAAAAAAAAAAAATTATTTTATTACAAGGAAAGAACAAAAGCTAAAAAAAAACTCAGTTTTGGTTTGTCTAGTGGTCGACGCGCTTGTGTGTTCCGTGTGAGCGATTTCTATTATATTCAAAAAAAAAAAAATTTGAACTTAAACAAAAAACCACGATGGCGGATTCAGACAATTTAAAAAATGTTACTGTTAACCAGCTCAAAGCATCATTGAGAAAACTGGGAAAGAAAACGAGTGGAAATAGGGCGGAGAATGATGGAAGTACCGGTCGAGATACAAGACGAACCACTCTCAATCACACACACATACGATGAAAATGATGAAGAGGTGGAATTGGAAATCGGGGTTGACGACAACGGCAGCAATGAAGAGAGGGTCGAGAAAGAAGTTAAAGCTGACGACGACGACGTTGAAGGAAGCCAAGATGATGCAGATGTAGAAAAAACGACAGAAAAAAATACGAGGTGGAACTGTTGAGGAAAGTGGTTGAGTTGCTGAAAAGAGAGATGGAACTGGAAATGAGAGAAGAATTTACTAGAGAGAAAACGAACTGTTAAAGAAGAGTAAGAATAATGAGCGACAAATGAATGATGAGAGCAGCGTTGCCATAATGTGCCCGAACGGGTAATTTGGCCCTCAATTTTTAATTTAGGCCGTTGGCCCGGGGCCAATAGCAAATGGCCCGCTTATCTAATTTTCGTAGTCATTAAACAAAACATTATATGAATCACACCCAGCTCTTTTTATCGCAAAAAAATTATCATTGTGTCTCCTTCCTAATCAAATTTCCATTTTAAAAATGATCCTGAATTCGTTAATTCTGACTGTCACGCATGACATGTGACATGACGTTTCACTTGGACGTTTCATTTGAGCACTATTCAAAACTTAACCTGCTTGTCATCTAAACAGTTTGTCTGGCCTGGAAGATATTTATTTTTTGTTGAAAACAATATGGAAAGGTAAGTAAACATAAACTTCATACATATTTTTATTAACATTTGTATCTAAGAACGAAGTTTGTGTTTATCTTTTTATTTTAAGATACTTTAAGAAAATAACAAAAGCTGCAACGCATTCCTCTTCCTCTGTTACCTCCGCTTCTGCATCTATGTCCCAAACATCATCGTCATCATCTCAAACTCAAGTTTCAAATTCCAACCTTACTCAACTTCTACCTGAGCCACCAACAGCAACAGAAAATCAACTCTTGTCACCCTCATCGTCATCATCAACATCAAGCAAGAATTCATCTTCTGATTCCAGCTCCAGTTCCACTTCCAGATCGAGCTCATTGGACGGCAGCGGCGGCGGCGCTCACTACTCACAGAAAAAGAGGACAAAGCAGACACGCATTTCTCGTTCAGAGTGGTTAGTCCTTTTTTCGTGGTTGAAGTTTAGGGAATGCAAGCCTTTTTGTATATTTAGTAAAATGTTTTTAACAAAAAAAAATTACAATTTGAAAAGACACGAGCAAGGTAAAATTCACAAAACAAATTTTCAAAAACTAGTAAACAAAAGAAAACTTGAAGCTTCGTTTGAAAAGTCCGCCACTTCTGAAATGCATAAACATAAAAGTACTGCAATTCATAAATGTTTGGCTTTTATATCGCAGCATAACTTGCCACTTACAATAATGGAACATCTGCCAGATTTCCTTCGTAATGTCTGTCGAGATTCAAACATTGCAAAAAATATTAAATGGGGCAGGACAAAAGCCAGCAATGTGTTGAAAAATAATGTTGAATCATTCTGCTTTAAGGTGACTGTGCAGAAATTAAAACTAAATAAGTTCTCTTTAATCGTTGACGAGTCTACAGATGTTGTATCGAACATCGAGCTCAAACAAGCTCATGTTCGATGTATTAACAAATATTGTACCTTCGAGAAGAAGGAAATTTTATTGTACGAGTCAGTCTAATAAGAGAACTAGTGATAGATGGTCGATAGACGACAGAATAAACCGAGAGATCGTGGTTTTTACAGGCCTGCCTGGTTTTCCACGTTAACATTTGTGTTTTATTTAAATTCCGTTTTATTACAGGTTTAGTGGTTTACAGTCCACTGTTTTTCCGCGATCGAAAACATTGGTCCTTCGAGCCGGATATGTGCCAGTGTCGCGGAAATCGAAAGAAATCAAAATCCGGGGTGTCGTTTTTGATTAAGAATCGAGAGAAATTAAAAATTCGGGCCATGTGTCGTTTTAATTTGAAAATCGATAGATGCGTTGGGTTCTCGTTATCTAGAAAAATCGACGAGAGAGAAAAACGCATGAGCGTTTGTAATAATTTTTCGATTTGTTTCAGGAAGGAGAGAAGAACGCATAAGCGTTTTATAATAATTTTTTTCTATTTTAAGGAAGGGGAGAAAGTGGTAAGTTATTTTTCAAAAATAATAAATTCGAGAGATGCTACATGAGAAAATCACGTACGCCATACGAGAGAGGCTGCATGAAAAAATTCATGCACGCCATAGGAAAGGTGCATGAAAAATTCATGTACACGACAGATGGGATCACGACAAATTTATACACGAAAGAAGTAACGCAAAATCAGTTACTATGCGCAAAGAAACTACAAGCCAACCAACTGCACGTCGGAAACAACAACAAACAATAGCACGCTTTACGAAAGAAACACGATAGAAATCCTACGCATAAAAAAGTACAGTACCTTCATGCCGAGAGAAACAATAAGTTGTTACACAACCACAAAAAACAAAGCAAACGAGAGAACTCAGTCAACACCAGCGCTGCCGGAATGAGTACTAAGGGAGTATTCGTACTCCCCTTGCCTTCACCGTACTCCCGTACTCCCCTCTCTTTAAATGTACTCCCCTCGAAAATATTTTAAAGTCTATTTTGTTTAGTATTTATGTTTTATTTTAAAGTTCATTCTGTCATATTTTAAATTTTCATTATTTGTTTTTAATTATTCTGAACAATTTTATCTAGTATGACAAACCCTTAATGCTCTGAATGTCTGAATGCATTCATTTTTTTCTATCCTGACCGTTGCCAGTATGATTGACATAATTGGTGACAGAAGCTGTCAAATGAGAAATCTCAAATGTCAATTCATTTGTATTGAAATTGAAAATTCGTTGAAAGTGCAAACTGCAATGCAAGAGACAATAGAAAAATGGAAAAGTAAGTCTTTAAGTAGTGCAAAATAGATTAGTTGTCTTAATTGAATAATTCTTATCTAGGTATCTTATTAAATACAAAAAAAATTCTTCAGAAGCATCAACAATTGAAACACCATCCGCAAACGCGAAACCGACGACGCCGCCAACCAAAACAACGAAAAGATCTTCACCTACTCCAAAATCATTGGGGTCTTCATCATCTGAACCGAATACACCAACTCCACCAACTTCATCATCTCTAATGAGTCTATCATCTCCACCAAAACCATCATCTGAACCAACTCCATTGGATCTTGAAATTGTGACACCATCGCCATCGTCATCGTTGGCATCGCCCAGCACACCTGCGTTTGCCACCGCCAAGAAAAGAAAACAAACAGAGTCCAACGAAATCACAACAAATAAAAGACAACAACAATTTCGAAAAGTATGGCTTGACTCATTTGACTGGATGCAAATGGTAACTTCCACGGACGGTATAGAAAAACCATTTTGCAAATGGTGTAATAAGATACTTTCAAATAACATCAAACATGTCGAAAGACATTGCAGCTCAGATTATCATGTACAATCAATAAAAGCACTTAAAAATCAGCCCGATTTATTCTCAAAAAAGATTGAAAACCATCGTTCTAGTCAAAAAGAAAAATTTAATAAAGTAAAGACGGCTGAGTTAAGGATTATTATGTTCCTTTTAGAACACAATCTTCCTTTTGTTTTAATGGCACCGCTTATATTTTTGATTCAGTCAGTTGCTACAGACTCAGAAATAGCTAAACAATTGAAATGCGGAAAAACCAAAGCTACTGAAACAACAAATACCGTTCTTTTAGCAGAAGCTCAGAATTCCATCGCGCAAATTTTAAAAAATCAAAAGTTTTCATTAATAGTTGATGAAACAACCGACACTAGCTGTAAGAAATGTCTTGTCCTCGTAGTAAGGTACTTCGATTTTATGCGCCAAAAGGTCGCCGACCGCTTTTTCGGGTTAATCGAACTCCAAAGCGCAACGGCTCAATCAATTTTTGATGCAATAACCAATTATTTTAAATTGATGGACATACCGATTAACAATATAATTGGTTTCGCTGCTGACAATGCATCAGTCATGATGGGGAATAAAAACGGGGTGAAAGCTTTGTTCCAAAAGACAATTCCGAACATCTACGTCATCGGATGTACTTGCCATTCGTTGCACTTATGCTCAAGTGCTGCTTCAAAAAAAAATGCCGGAGAAAATAGAGGTACTAGCAAGGAATATTTATTATTATTTTTCACATAGTTGCAAAAGACAGTATGATTTCAGAGAGTTTCAAGAATATTTTAATGTTAAATTTCATAAAATTCTAAAAACTTCTTCCACCAGATGGCTTTCGTTAGAACGAGTAGTCAATAGAATATTAGAACAATGGAATGCCTTATTTCATTATTTTTTATCATTTGAATTAGACAAAGATTCAGGTTTGGCCCATCAGATTTTTTTAGATATGAATGTAAAAAACAAAATATATTTTCATTTTCTTTCCTACATTTTAAAAATGATAAATAAAATGAATTTAGAGTTTCAATCAGAAGAGCCACGAATACATATTCTCCTTCCAACAGTAAAGATGTACTATAAAACAATTTTACAAAATTTTGTAAAATCTTCGTTTATCGATGACTCGGACCTAAATTTGGTAGATATTGATTTCTCAAGAAAAGAGATTTTTCTTGAAAAAACATACATAGGTGCTAAGGCAAGTCTTTTGCTTACAGAAGAGCAATTTTCAGCTGATGAAATAAAAGATATTTTAGAACACTGCCGTGAGTACTATGTAGAACTATGCAAAGAAATAAGTTCAAGGATAGATTTTAACGATGAAGTGCTAAAAGCACTTAACATTCTAGACCAAAAAGTCAAACATCCTTCTCTAGTCCCTCTAATAAAGATTTTCCCAAATCTTGTAACGGGCGATAATGTCGAGGAGCTGGATGAAGAATATAGGCTTTTGATCAATAATGAATCAATAAATAGGGAATGTAGTTTGGAGGAGTTTTGGCGTACTGTGTTTGAAACCAGAAATGCGGTTGGAGAGCCTATGTTCAAGGAGTTAAACAAATTTATAAGCTCAATTATTTCTTTACCACACAGTAGTGCGAATGCTGAACGCATTTTTTCCCAATTATTTTTGATTAAAACAAAAAATAGAAATTGTTTAGCTGTTCCCACCGTAAATGCCATTTTGATGGCAAAATCTCTTTTGTATAACCAATATGCATCACAATGGACACCTTCAAAAGAACTTTTGGATAGTTATTTTAAACGTTAAGTATCCAACATAAATGATGTGATTTTTAATAATTTTCAACTTATGAATTATTTTACTTTATCTTTGAATTATTATTTATTATTTTCTTAATTGAATTATGTATTTGGAGTTTGTTGAGTTTTTTGTATGTAAATTAAATTAAATTTTTATGAAGTTTCACTACC
This sequence comes from Sphaerophoria taeniata, assembly GCA_943590905.1. Classification (NCBI taxonomy): domain Eukaryota; kingdom Metazoa; phylum Arthropoda; class Insecta; order Diptera; family Syrphidae; genus Sphaerophoria; species Sphaerophoria taeniata. The sequence goes on from OX016540.1 coordinate 273,045,307, forward strand.
GCTTAAAGTAATAATGTGATAATAACACAAATAATGTGATATTAATTAAAGTTTGTAACACCTACCTAGCGTTATAAGAAATATTTTTTTTACGTTTTAATTATTTATTGTTTTGTTTTATGTACCTGGAATTTGAGTACAAATATAAATGTTTTAATAAAGTGGTATTGTTAAAAAAAAAATCAGTGTTTTTTTGTGCGTACTCCCTACCAACGTGAAATACTCCCCTTAAAACCTTTGATATACTCCCCAGCGAAAATTTGAAACGGCAGCGCTGGTCAACACCCGATACGACAGAGTTATAAAATATCAAACAGTACAGTGTCATAAAAAAAAAATTAAACCAAGCGACAGAAAAACAAGAAAAACCCATGAGCAGCAGGTAGAAGAATTTATCAGCACAGCTCTGTGCGCTAAAAATAGATTACATTCTATATGCCTGCGACAAAAGAAAAATCATGTTCGTGTGCGACGGTGTATGTTAAGCCACGCCCCAAGCGAAAGTACGAAAAGAGGAGAGAGAAAAAATGCGCACATTCATTTTTTCTAGTGTGCGTAGATCGACTACGCAATAGTGGATGTGGATGGAAAATTTTTGCATCACTTTAATTCTGACAAGCAAGTGAAGTGGTCGTATAAAATTAAATCGCGAGTGAAAATATAGTTTTGATAGGATAGGATATTTAAATTATTTATTATTTATCTTCAATATTACAATAATAATAATTTTTAATATTTTGGAATTCTATAAAAAATAATAATTTAAGTTGGCAATGGCGTTGCCGTCTGCCTGATTGACGTGATCAAATATTTTTTTTTAAATATACATAAATATAATAAATAAAATTACGTTATAATTTAATTTCAAACATCTTTACTTGATAAAAATAACATTTTTCACTTAAAATATATAGTTTTGATAAACACAGGCAAATTAAAGAGAAAAAAAAACAACAAAGCGAAAGAACCCGACGAGAGACGAAATTATTGAAAACAATAAATCCATTGAAAGCAATAAATCGATACAAGGGTAAGAAAAATTAAATCCGACAAGTGCAGTGTTGTGAGTTTGTTTTCTTTTTTCAAGAAAAGGAAAAGCGAGAGATGGAACAACAAGGAGAGAATACAGAGTATATGTTCCAAGCAGCGGCAAACTCCATCAGCAGGATGGTGACGTTTTGCCGCTCGGAGAGATTGGGTGCGAGCCCAAGGGAAGGACTAATTATCAGGACAGAAGCTCTCAGCGACTCCTGGACTATGCTGAGAGCTATGGAGAGACGGCTAGCAGCGTCGAACGATCCGCTGCAGATGGCCGAGATGGAGAGGAAGGTGGCAGAGGCGGAGGAAGCCTACTTCACCGCCCTAGCCATTCTGAAGGGGCGCATCGAGGAGATGTCACCACCGAGAGACTGCCAGAGAGATGCGCAGCCAATAGCTGTGCAAGTATCGATCCCGTTCGCCCAGCATGACGTCAAAAATACGTGGGGCGAATTTGACGGCTCGATTACGAAATGGCAGGGCTTTCGGGACAGGTTCTTGGCCGCCGTCCACGACAATGCCAACATTGCTCCCGCGTATAAATTCGCGTACCTCAAGAACTCGCTGACGGGCAGAGCTGCCAGAACCCTCGGCGAATGACAATTAACAGAAAGCAACTACGCTGAGGCCTGGCAGCGCATGAACGACATCTACAGCCGTCAGTATGCCACCTGCCGCGAGTTGCTGCGGCAGTTCTTCAGACTTCCATCGTTGGCGGAGAATCCGAGGGCGGCCGAGATAGAAAGGATGTCCAACGAAACGAACGAGACGATGCGCCAATTGAAAGCCCAAGGGATACCGACGGACAGCTGGGACATGATAATTGTCCACATGTTACACGAGAGAATGGATGGTGAAACCGCATGCAAGTGGGAGGAGTGCCGCACTTCGGAACAACCCACGATGCGAGAGGTATGTGCCTTCCTGGAGAGAAGGGCAGCAGCCCTCGAGAGTGCCCAGAGCTGCCGTCGTCGAGAGATGCCGATGCCATCAACATCGGCACAAGCCCTGGCAAGACAGGGGCGAAGGGACGAAAGAGTCGGCCGGAGAGACGAGAGATCCCACAACAGGATGGGAGGGAAGAAAATGCCGTGCCTAACCTCTGGATCCATGGACCATCCCATCTGGCTCTGCGAAGAATTCCTTACCTCGAGTTTAGCCGGCAGGCACAATTTCGTACAGAAGCGAGGAATATGCCCCAATTGCCTAAAGACCGGCCACTCCACTAAGGACTGCTACCAGGGCCCATGCACGAGATGCCCTGGACGCCAGATGCACAATAGCGAGATGTGTCCAATTAAGATCGCAGGAAGGAACGAAGCAGCTTATCCGGTACAATCCACTTTGGCCAGGCGACAGACCGCTGCACAAGCGGAACGAAAGAGGAAAGATGATTGACTGGAGACACCGCCAATCAAACGACAGAAGACAGCCGACGGAGAGAATGCGAGAGATCTGGGGGAGAATACCTGCGAGAGAGATTCAGTAGAATCAAGCGAGAGATTATGGAAAGATTTTAAGAGAAATAAAACTGCAAATAAAAATTATTTGAAATCTTTTATTAGTAGGGATAGAGAAACAAGAACCATTATGCCAACAGTGCAAGTGGTTGTTTGGAAAGATGGGAAAGACCATGGTCCCATAAGAGCTCTTCTGGACACCGGGGCTCAGCCAAACTTGGTGAGCCATCGATTAATGGAAAGGCTGGCACTTGACAAAAACCAAGTGGCCAGGGGGATCGTAGGCATAAGGGGGGAGCCCCTCAAGAATTTTGGGTGCTGCCACAAGACTGCAACTGGCAACCAACAATCCCTCAGTCCGAATGAATCGATTTGCTCGTATCGACGAATCACGGCTTCCCTCTTGCCGATCCGGAGTATTGGAAAGAAGGCCAAGTCGATCTGCTATTGGGCTGCGAGTTCATAGCAGAGATGTTTACGTCAGCCTTTGAAGGACAGATAGAAGGTATCCTATGCATGGAGACAACCTTCGGAAAGATAGTCCTTGGACAACAACGAGAGCCAACACGAAAGACAGCGAGAATAGACCAAGTCTATGCTGTATCTCCAAGTAATGAAGAGCTTCACAGGAGTCTTCAGAGACTATGGGCCCTTGATGAAGTGGGCAGCGTAGCCTCGAGGTCGAAAGAAGAGGAACTGGTGGAACGAAATTTCGTCAACACCTTTATGAGAGATAACTATGGCAGGTTCATAGTTACAATCCCGCTGAGAGATTCAGGAAAGAACCTCGGTTCTACCGAGGCTATAGCGAAACGAAGGTTCTTCGCTTTAGAGAGAAAATTAGAGAGAGACCCAGAGTTGAGAGAGAAGTATATAGACTTCATGAGAGAATACGAGAGATCGGGGCACATGACACTAGTAAGTGGTGCATCCCGAGGAGAGATCGTCTATCACATTCCGCATCATTGTGTGACGAAGAAATTCAGAGTCGTCTTCGACGCCAGCTGCAAAACCGATAAGGGAGTATCCCTCAACGACATTCAAATGACAGGAGAGAAGCTACAGAAGGATCTCCATGAGATTCTGATGCACTTTAGAAGACATAGAGTTGCCATAAGTGCGGACATCAAGATGATGTTCCGTATGGTAAGAATCGCGAAAGAGCAATGGGACCTCCAGCGTATATTTTGGAGAGAGAGCTCCCAGGAGAGATTGAGAGAATATTGGCTCACGGTAGTCACGTATGGGATGGCCTCGTCAGCACACAATGCTGTACGAGCACTAATACAATGCGCGAAAGAAGCCGAGAGAGAATCACCCAGAGCAGCCAAGGCAATTATACATGATTTCTGCATGGATGATTGTGCTACTGGGGCTGATTCGGAAAGAGAGGCGATAGAACTGTCGAAAGAAATTGACGCAGTGTTGAAGGGAGCAGGTTTTGAACTGAGGAAGTGGAAGTCCCAAATCACTGTGGGGAAAAAGTTATTGTACAATTAAGAGATTCAAGGATAAAAATAAGTTATATGTTTTGTTTTCTTTTGTAAAGCTTTTCTATTATGATGAAAGCAAGAAAACACTTTTTTTTTTCTATGACTTAATTGTGCAATAACTTTTTCCCCACAGTGATTTGGGACTTCTTGCCAAGACAAAAGTTAAAGTACACAAAAAAACCTTTCAATTGATATACATCATGTCGCTATTGGGTCAAAGGTCAAGGTGAAAACAAGAAATCACTTATTACTTGTGAATGACTTTATTGTGCAATAACTTTTTCCACACAGCGATTTGGGACTTACTGCCATTGAAAAATTTGAAGTAAACAGAAAAACCTTTCCATTGATATATAGCATGTTGTTATTGGTTCGTAGGCCAAAATGCCCATTCTCCTTTTTTAATGTTTTTTTTGACAATTTTTCTCTGAAATGTAGTGGCCCACAAATTTTTAAAATGGCCCTCTAAAAGGCCTTCAAATTATTTTTCTTCGCGGCATCGCTGGATGAGAGACAATTTAATGAAGCCAGAGGAGAAAATATAAACCAAATAAAAGAATTGGTTGGATATTTTGATGGCATAGGAGAGTCATTTGAGCAGTTTGAACATCAGTTAAGAAATGTTCAAACGATGTATAAAGTTTTAGAAAATGATAGACATTTGTTAGAAGATGTCGAGGGTTTTCAATTGACACAAATCTCATACGAGGGTATATGGGAAGTGGCGAACATCAAACCGTGGATTAACAATAATTTATTAACTAGGCGTAAATCGGGGCGATTACATTGTCAGGATGATCGAGTTGTAACAGTTAAAAAGAAAAATAAACAAACTACCGCTAACCCGAAATATGAAATAGGGGAACTGGCTGTCATGTCGGTTAGAATAAGTAGAATAAGTAAGAAGCAATAAAATAAGAGAGTTCAGTTGATTTCGAGCGCTCAAACGGACCAGTCGTGTTTTTCTTATTGTGAACGAACAGTATCGGCTAAACTTTTGACAAGCCTTGTTCTGGATACAGAAAATCAGAAACCACGTTGAAAAGTAAGTAATTAAACAATATGTTCTCAATTTGTATCGTACACAAGCATCAGTCAAGAAAACGCCATTATTGATATATTATTCAAGAATTGTCTATGTATAGCGCCTTATAATATTTATGTTGCGCATACACATAAGAAAGAATACATGTAACACATACGCATAAGAAAGAATATAATATTCTTGCGCAATTGTATAATTAAGAAGTTAGTATATTCCAATCAGTCCATCGGGACAGATACATCATTTAGAGCAAAAATAAAGTTGGGTTTTTTTCACCGAGCGGTTTTTCCCAAAATAAATTTCAGTGTGTTTCATTTTATAAAAAAGGGAACGTAAAGGCCAAGTCTATACATTTTGGTCCATATCGAGACCGGATTTGAGCCAGCGACCTATGAACAATCCGCTAAAATTTAAATTTTGTGTCTAATTGTGCGCGAGTGAATATACACGCATATATATGTACGAGTGAAATAGATAAAAAGAACTATCTACGCAGCGCGAGTTCTCAAATCAAATCAAAGTAATCGCAAAAATCGGGCATAATTAAAAATCTCAGTGCAAAGTGAATCGCAAGAAAAATATTCAATTTCAACCCGTTATATCTCACATTCCATACGCGCAAGAAAATATATTCAATTTCAACCTAAAACGCGCAGACTATTCCGTTATATCTCACATTCCATAAGCGAGTTATAAACACTCAACTGTACCTCAAGCAGGAAATAAGAGGAAATAATAATAATAATAAAATAATAAAGATAATAATAACAAAACAAGATAACAATAAAAATAGAACATAACAGATATTTTATGACCAACCAAATAACAAAATAAGATAAAGATACAAAAAGTAATTAACCAACACAAACATAAAAGATACAAAAAGTAATTAACCAACACAAACATAAAGGAAACAAAACGATATAAATAGATGCAACACGGAAGTAGTTTCCAGTAGTTACAGAGTAGTACGTAAGAACTATGCATGTAAAACTATTTAAATATTCCATCTTGTTGAATAGAAAATAAAGTTAATATTTAAAAATATATTTTTTTGAATTAACCTTTTTATTTCCGACGGATAAATATAATTAGCGCAAGAAAATATATTCAATTCCAACCCAAAACGCGCAGACCAACCCGTTATCCCTCACATTCCATGCATGGTATATAACAAATCTCAAGCCTTTATTCAGAGCAGATTGTATATACAACCAAACAGAGCAAATATTTTCTTGGAATTGTTCCGCGATCCAAATTAATAGCAGCTGCGCAAATTTGTCTGAAAATCCTCAATGCGCATACATATATACTGCGCATGTTCTTTCCTTCGCTGTAGCGAAAAAGGGGAAAAACCACAAGCAAGCGCGCGCAAACATGTTTTGTAGATACACAAAAACAAAATACGGGAGGGTAAGAATTAAGAAATTCATGAGTATACGTTTCAATTTCAAGTCTTCATTATAGTATGAAGCGTCAATCAGAGTGGTAAGGTTCCTTTGTTAGTCAGCTAAATCTATATATCTATACATATTATAAAAATCTAGCGCCGTTCGTTTGCGGCATATAGGTATAAAAACCGGTTGGCCGATTTTCTTAATTTTTGTCTTAAACTAAAGAGGATTAAGGGTAGATGGTTTAAGACAAACAAAATTAGTACTTTTTAAATCACAAACGGTTCAAATGTTAAAAAAAATGCTTTTCACACTACAACAAAATATATCAATATACCTACGATTAATCAATTTCATTTAAAATTTCGTCAAATATTTTTATTTTCATCACACAAAAAAATAAAATGTCATTGAAGAAAATATTTGTCAAAAATTGTTTTTCATCGAAAAAAAAACTTTACTTGACATTTTTTTGTTGTCGATATTTTTCCTTTTTTAGATTTGTTTCTTTTGAGCTATTATGGCCTTGGAAGCGGGAAGTGGAGTAGCGGGGTAGTGGGGTAGCGAGGAGCGGTTAAGGGGGTAGCCGGTAGCAGGTAGAAGTAGCGGGTAGTGGGTAGCAGGTAGCTATGGAGGGTAGGAGGGTAGTGGGCAGTGTACTAGCAGGGTACAAAAGGTAAGGTCTTTTTTTATCAGTTTTTTTTTTTTTGATGAAAAACTCGGAAAACTCATTGGTTTTCAAGGGGAGAATTGCATGTGGTTCTCAAATGGAAAACTGGAAAATTTCAAAATGGGTTTTCGAAAGGAACTCGGAAAACTCACTGGTTTTAAAATGGAAAATTGTATATTATTGCAGGTGCATTGGTTTTCAAATGGAAAACTTCAAAGTGGGTTTTCGAATAGAAAATAGAAATTTCTTGATGAAAAACTCGGAAAATTTGTTTGCAAAGGAAAAATTGCATGTTATTGCAGGTGCAGTGGTTTTCAAATGGAAAACTGGAACATTTGTGATGGGGAACTAGAATGCAAGAAAGAGTAAAAAAAAAAAAATGGAAAATTTGAAATCCAAAAAAAATTTGATTAATCAAAATCTCAAAAACACTCTTTCAAATGAAATGCATGACTTTTGAAATGGTAAAATGGAAAGTTCGTAAAATGGAAAGTTCGTGCCGTTTGTCATCAAATTTTGACAAAATGTTCGAGTATTATTTTGAGTATTATTACAGTAGGGTTTTTAAGAAAATTGTACAAAATCGGCCAAACCCTTCATAAGATATAGCACAAAATGTGGAAACACAATTTTCCCTATAGAACGTTAACTATGCATTTGACCATATCCTTAACAAAGTTGTTGTACATGAGGCAACGAAGATTTCTGAGTTGTCACGACCTTACTAGCTGACAAAGTAAACGTTGTTTTCTGAGATATAAATTCGCTGAGGACTCACTGATTTTATACCAGTGGAGTGTTTAGAAGCAAATGTTGGGGGAATGTTCGGTTAGTGGCGTAGATGGGTTCTTAGTATTTTGTACAAAATCGACCAAGCCGTTTTCATGAGAAATGGCCAGGGTAGTGGTTGATGGGGTAGCGGGGTAATGGGAAGCGGGTAGCGGGTTGACGGATAGTGAGTAGTTAGAAGCAGGGTAAGAGGAAGCGGGATAACAGGTAACGGGGTAGCGTGTAGCGCGTAGAAATACTGGGTAGCCGGCAGTGTTTAGTGGGGTGACGGGTAGCGGGGTAACTGGGTAACAGAGTAGTGGGGTAGCAGGGTAGCAGGTTAGCGGGTTGTGTAGTGGGCTACAAAAGTTTAGATCTTTTTTTTATCGATTTAGGCAGTGCGAAGTCTGCCGGGTCAGCTAGTAAAATATAAAGAAATAAAAAAAACATAAGCATAAAGAAAATTAAGTGAAGTGAGTCTGAAAAATTGATCGTAAGTACGCATTAATATATATAAAAGCAAATCAAAAGTGTAAAAAAAGGAAGAGCATTTTTATGCCAGTGCAACTAGTCATTTCAAAGCGCAAGAAAATAGAATTAAAATGAACAATAAAGTGAGCGACGACGACGCAGCGATGTATTGAGTGTATATTAAAATTATTTCTTTTTTGGTTTTGTGCAACTGTTCTGTTCATCGTCGCCTCAGGGTTTAGGTAGTGTTATGTGTTTGTTCTCTTGGGTGTAGGAAAAATGAAACCGACGCCGCAGCCGAACAACAAATATGTGTGTGTGTGAAATCATTTTTGTTCAAGGGAAAAGAGACAGGCAAAACAATAGGTAGTGAAAAAAGCAAACGCGACGATGAGTGGGATACATGTTAGGGAGGCAAGAAATATACAGGGTGATTCACGAGCGTTGTGCCAAAAAGCTAGAGCGTGTAGGTTGAGTTGAGACAAGAAAAAAATCGTATGGGAGGGGGGGGTCTATTCCCCCCCGTTTAGCCAGGAGGGGCAATTTTCTGAAAAATTGACTTATTTTGTAAAAAAAAAATATTAAAAATCGACGGCTTAGTTTACAACAACGTGCTATACCTTTCTGAAAAGATAAAAACTTTTTCTTTCACTTTGTTTTTAAAATAAATGGTTTTAACGAATAGTTTTAAAAATATAAATTTTCAAACTCAAAATTTTCAAAAAAAAAGCCAAAAAAAATTTTTTGAACTAATTTTTTTCAAAATTTTATGTAATTAAGTACTAATTTTGTTTCTTAATTTCAATGTCTTTGTTAATTTTTAGTCGAAAACAGAAAACCGGATGCAAAAATGTCTTTTCGTTTTTGAGAAATTAAAAAAAAACCAAAACCACTTTTTTCTAAGAAAATCTTTGTTTTTATTTTTACCTATCTGGACTTTTAGTTTAATTTATTAGTTTAATTTATAAATTTATTTTTTTGTAATTGGAGTTTTATGAGGACTCAATTAAGTAGAAAAGTATTGAATTTTCCCTGGATTAGTCATTTTGTTCATTGATAACGTCTGAAAACTGACCTGCAATTTTTTCTTACTATACCTGGGGCCGCGGCCACTCGCCGGCGAAGGGTTCTACCTGCTGGGGGGCTTTAGATAATTAAACCGCAATTTTTCTTGAATGAAAAAACAATTAACAACCTAAAGGTTAATAAAAGGCATCGCATATTTCCTTAACAACCATTTACAATTAAAATATTAATTCATCAACACATAACAATAACAAACTCATATGTTCGAGAAGAGTTAGCGGACAGGAACTTCGAGATCGGGAAGCCGAAAAACTCTACGCTGAAAGATATCCCAACAGATGGCGCCCAAGTCGTAGCATGTTTTCAAGAATCCGCCGACGAGAGCACGGAGAGCTAGAAGTGAAAGGTCAATTGCAGACGTTTTCAATGAACAAAATGATTAATCCAGGAAAAATCCAATACTTTTCTACTTTATTGAGTCCTCATAAAACTCCAATTACAAAAAAATAAATTTATAAATTAAACTAATAAATTAAACTAAAAGTCCAGATAGGTAAAAATAAAAACAAAGATTTTCTTAGAAAAAAGTGGTTTTGGTTTTTTTTTAATTTCTCAAAAACGAAAAGACATTTTTGCATCCGGTTTTCTGTTTTCGACTAAAAATTAACAAAGACATTGAAATTAAGAAACAAAATTAGTACTTAATTACATAAAATTTTGAAAAAAATTAGTTCAAAAAATTTTTTTTGGCTTTTTTTTTGAAAATTTTGAGTTTGAAAATTTATATTTTTTTTACTATTCGTTAAAACCATTTATTTTAAAAACAAAGTGAAAGAAGAAGTTTTTAGCTTTTCAGAAAGGTATAACACGTTGTTGTAAACTAAGCCGTTGATTTTTAATATTTTTTTTTACAAAATAAGTCAATTTTTCAGAAAATTGCCCCTCCTGGCTAAACGGGGGGGAATAGACCCCCCCCTCCCATACGATTTTTTTCTTGTCTCAACTCAACCTACACGCTCTAGCTTTTTGGCACAACGCTCGTGAATCACCCTGTATATGGTGTATGAGAAATGAAAGTAAGAAAAAGGCCGACAGCGCAGTGCAGAAATAAGAGAGCGCAACGCAAAAGTAAGAGAGCGCATACGCATTCATTGAAGTAAGAGCATGTGAAATTAAAATGTAGCGCAGGAGCATTTATTTATAGAGTAGAAGATGTTCGAAGATAGGCAGGGAGCTCATCACGCAAGTCAGAAAGCTAATAAAGTAAAAAGGCGCAATATTAAATACAAATTGAAAATAAAGCTCAGGGCAGATTTTTTAAATGTGATATTGGTAATTGTGCGATATTTATTGTTTGTGTTTGGGCAGCGCTATTTGTGTACACAGGTTTTAAAGCGCATTCTGGATAAAATTTTTAGATTGATTTGAGCAGTAAAAGAGTTTGTGATCACGCAGCGCTATGTTAATGATTGTGCGCAATTTTAAGATCATCGCAAAAGTAAAAACATGCAATTAGGGAAATATTTCAAACCGTCGTACGTCGTTTCACTTGCAGGGCTGCGCAATTTTACGCTTTGACAGAAAGGGGCTCTGTCTTTTTCGCGCTTTAAACCTTCTTAATGTTTTATTGTTTTATCTTTGTTATAGCAATGGCAAACAACAAGATTCACGCAAATTGCTCAAAAGCCCTCGAGCGCATAGAGGCATTTTCGAAGCGCGAAGATATTTTGTATGTCCCGAAGGAGCACATAGTTGTTCGGTTAGAGCGTTTGGAAGAGATTTGGGCGCAGATTTTGGCGAACCACACAAAGTGGATTTCGGGCAGAGCTAATGACTTTGAAGAGGCAGAAGAGCTTCTTTCAAGCCCGGAAGAACTCTATTAAGACGTCAAGTGTCGATTACGCAGTATTATCCAGGAGAAACAACGCCAGGAGAGCGAAGGCAGTGACAGAGAACAGGATGCGCGACCTGTCGAGGTGTCAATACAGATGCCAGCGCAACAGGAAATCAAGAATACCTGGGGCTAGTTCGATGGCTCGCTGGTAAAGTGGCAAGGTTTCCACGACCGATTTGTTGCAGCCATCCACGACAATGCGCAGATAGCTCCATCCTTTAAATTTCAACATCTGCGCAAATCCTTAACAGGCAAGGCAGCGTAAACGATGGGTGAGTGGCAACTCACCGACGCTAATTATCTGGAAGCCTGGGAATGTATAGGCCAACTCTAAACACAATTTTCAACAACCAATGTAATCTCATCAACTGTAAAAAATTTTTTAGGTGACATGATGTTCCTGAATATTTTCACTCAGGAGACGTTTATGGAACCTATAAAAATTAACTCATTATCAATTCCAAGTATGAGTGAAACGTATCATCTCTAAGGAATTGTGGCTTACTAGTTTGTTGCGGAAAAGCGCAAAAGAACGGCCGCAGCAGAACTGGCAACGTCATCTCAATATTTCACCGCAATTCTGCCACCAGACACTAATTGTATAAAAATCGACGACACGCAAGCAAAAATGCAAAAACTGAAAAAAAATCGACTGTGATTCCAGCAAAAATGATTTACGCTAAAGCGTCACAAGTTTGATAAAGTTGATTGAGGCAAGATAAGTTATCACAATAAACGTTTATAAACCAACACGTGTTACAATATTATTAAAATAAAACATCCAAGCCATGGTGCTTGGAATATTTTACATTTCTGTGCAAAAAAAAAAAAAAATTTATCGGTGGATGGTCTTAATTTCATGAAATGAAATTTCGGATTATCTCCGAGGAAGACTTGCGTGTGTGAGAAAATATAAGTGAAGATTGGAACTATAATCTCAAACAGTAATAAATCAAATCTATGAGCTGATTCAGAAACAAAAGCTTATGACGGTAGGAGATTTGGAAAAGCCTATATTTCAAGTTCAAAAACTAAAAGATTTATTCAAGCAAGAACGATGGGTCCAATTTGTTCTTGTAGACTTGGATGTTCGTCGAAAATAGATGAAGAAAGCCGATCTAAAATATTCACACATTACTATAATTATGGATGTATCGAAAAGCAACGATGTTTCATTACGTCTTCAATAATTGATATAAAACCAAAATATCGATACATTTGGGGAGAAAATGAATCCACTCTCAATTTCATTTCTAGAAAGCAACAAAGATACAATAGTGCATTATATTTTACAATTGCAAACTCGAGAATGAGAGTTTGTAAAAAAAAATTTCACATCGACTCTGGGAATCAATGATAGACCATTACGTACTGTTCTGGCTAAAAAGGTAAATCAGTCACCAATATTGTCAAAAACTCCTGTGAAAGGTGAAACATCAGAACCACCTAACGGAACCGTAACAAAAAGTGCTTTAAAAGGTGCAACGTTAGAACCACCTTACGTGCTTCGCGGATAATTAAAAACTCTGTGAAAGGAACCTTAATAAATAGTGGTTTAAAAAACCGCCCTACGTGCTTCAATTTGCATCAAACAGTGGAAGAACCCGTGCCCCAGTACCTAAAGAAAAAAGACAAGACGGAATCCCGACGATGCTGCTAATACTGTAAGAAAAACTGAAGTTTTTTCTTTTTTTTTTATTTGTAAAACTTCTCTTTGTTAAATACACACATTTACATATTTGCAAATAATTGTTTATAATTTGGAGTTGTCGTCAAGTGTTCGAAGGGTCCGGTTGTGTCTGTGCAGTGCTTTTGTCAAGTTTTATTTTCATGTTCCAAATTGAGCAAATAAAACTAATCAACAATCGATTATCTCAAGTCGAAAGCAGGGTTACCCCGCCTCAAAGCCTTGCAACCAGCCTTTCTACCCCAGAACAGAGCAGGGTCTCGTTGACATTCGGAAACTTCCGGATTGCGTGAGAGATTTTCAGGTCTTTGACGGCAATGCTGTCCAGTACCTACATCTCATGGATCCATAAAGTAGAAAACATCCATCCGAAGGACTTATCAAAAATTTGATCGTATAATCCGAGACACAAGAAAAAGTCGAAGTGCTCATTGTTATTATTGCTTTTATGCATGTATATAAGTTATCACGAGAATCTAAACGAGACGACGACGTCGACAGTATGTGCTGACACGGCTACTTCTATCAACGAAGTAGTTCCCACAGGTGTCAGCCATAAACGAAAATAATGCAATCCAATGCTATCACGAGCCTCTAGAGTGGCACTAGACGACGACAACGTCGAAACTTTGTGCTTGCACAATCCAATCAAATGCAAAAGAATACGAATTTGATATCTTGCACGAGCGGCAAAATACACCAAATTCGGTTGCTTGCTTGGGGTGGTGATGATGATGGAATTATTTTTAAGTTAGTTCTTAAGGAACTTTTACTGAATAAAGATCAATAATAAAATAACAAATTCATCAATATTTGTAACTTATATTCTGTCGGCAATAAATTTTTCATTAGTATCAGAAAATTGTGAAAGCAAAACCTATCTATAGAGCTATATTACAGCACATTCGACAGAAAATCAGAGGTCCGGCTGATGCGAGAAGTCAAACAGAGCAGACCTATTGAGCTCACAGAAAGAAATTAAAACGCATAAATTCAGTGGATAAGTTAATGATTTGGTGGGAATAAAGATAGTAACGTAAAATAAAGAAAAAGATAAACTAATTGGTGTAAAGAAAACTTATAGTTATTAAAATCTGGCGGTGCCAGCATCCCAGAGGAGCGCTGAGCCACCTTATCAAAAAACAAAAGAAATTAACAAAGTGAAAACGAACTCAACTCTTCTGGGTAGTCGGTTTTCGATACCGAAACCTCATTTGGAGGAATATTTGGTCGTAGACGGCATGTCATAGTGCTAAGCCGCTACTGACGTCCATAAAAGCCCTGTTGAATGCTGCCCATTTATTTAACCATGAACTCACCCATGAACTGTCCCAAAATGCCAAATGTCATTGTTGTAATTGTATTATTGTTGTAAATGATTAATCCAGGGAAAATCCAATATTTTTCTACATTATTGAATCCTCATAAAACTCAAATTACAAAAAATTAAATTTATAAATTAAACTGATAAATTAAACTAAAAGTCCAGATAGGTAAAAATAAAAATAAACAGTTTTTTTTAGAAAAAAGTGGTTTTGGTTTTTTTTTAATTTCTCAAAAACGAGAAGACATTTTTGCATCCGGTTTTCTGTTTTCGACTAAAAATTAACAAAGACAAGAATTTTTACAACAAAATTAGTACTTAATTACATAAAATTTTGAAACAAATTAGTTCAAAAATGTTTTTTTTTGCTTTTTTTTTGAAAATTTTGAGTTTGATAATTTTTTTTTTTTTTAAACTATTCGTTAAAACAATTTAATTTAAAAACAAAGTGAAAGAAGAAGTTTTTGGCTTTTCAGAAAGGTATAGCACGGTGTTGTAAACGAAGCCGTTGATTTTTAATATTTTTTTTTACATAATAAGTAAATTTTTCAGAAAATTGCCCCTCCCGGCTAAACGGTTGGGAAAAGACCCCCCCCCCCCCTCCTATACGATTTTTTTCTTGTCTCAACTCAACCTACAACGCTCGTGAATCACCCTGTATACATCTCTACCTTTGAATTCATAATTTACCATTTACATTTACCTAAAATAGCAGAACTTGTTTTGTGTTTTTTTGGATTAAGCGAGCAACCCCTAAATTAACTTACAAATGTTCGCTTGCACAAAGCAGAAATCGAAAACTTAACTGTTCTTCCCTTTTGTGAGTTGTATTCATATCCTAACTGATCATTCTTTTGTGTAGTTTTTAGTTATTACTTATTAGTAAAGCAACCGTGAAGGAGTGAAGCTGTTAAGATCAAGGAAAGAAATACAGTCCATTAAATCAGTTTTAAATTTTTCTTGTTTCATCTGAAAACAGAATTGAAAATTGAAAAGGAAACGAGAATGCAAAATGCTCACAAATTTTGGAAATGGTAGAAAACCCTGACGAATTGTTGTGTGAGAAGAAAGGCAAAGAAATTTCATGCCACTAATGTCAGGCCTCTTTTGTAGTAGTCACTACTGTGTGAAATACTGCATGCTATCCTATTGTCGTTGTATAATATCTTTCTGTATTTTAGTTCCTAACACGATTACTTTCACTAATGCAATAATATAAACCGATTGTCATTTCGATATATATAAATATATATATATACATTTTGTAACAACAGATCGTTATTTCTGTTTATGCTATTTATATACTTTACCCCTACTTCCATTCCATTGTACAAACACTATTCTCTTTTCCTTTTATCTTCTCCTTCTTGTTTAAGGCGCCGCCGGTTATAGCTATCAGAAAAATCCACCAGAAAAAATTGAAACAGTGAAAACTTGAAACATTTTTCTGATGAGTGTTTATAGCAACCAAACATTTTATGTCAGAAATTAAATGTCAATTCAGATTCGCACTGTTTTTTATGACATCATATTTTTTCTTAGCAAGCACATCTTTTCATGGAAACAATTTAAAATACGGCAAAAATTTGTGATTCTCCCAAAAGCAAAAACACTTAAACACACAATCTCACAATTGCACAAACTTATATCAAATGTCAACGAAATTTTAAGGTAATTCTTATAGTTGACAGAACTCGCCAAAATCGGGAGTAAAAGAACAGAAAATTATGAGAATTTTGGAGTTTTAGACAATAAAAGTATAAGTGGACAAATTACAGCAAAATCGTAGCGCGAAACACCGACGTCCACCGCTGTACAATTTCATCAGAAAAAAGGTACTAGATAAGTACGTAGTGGAACAAACGCCAGGGTGACAACTCAAACAAAAAAAAAACAAAATAGAAATTGAAGACAAGATGGCTTCCTGATGAAATGCAAATGCAAACAGCAAGAACAAAATTTCTTGCATCAGACATCGCAGGCACTTATTTTTATTTTTTTTTGCTGGGTAAGTATTTTTATTGATATTTATAAAGCAAACAAAAAAATAATACTTTACTTATCCATAGATAATTCCAGAAATTGCAGTTTTAGTGCCTACCACATCGCACTGCAGAACAGCCAGACATTATTTCAAGGGATTGCCTTCAAGAAAATGGCCTGCCATCGCCATTACGAGTGTATTGAGAAAGGTGCCTCATTCTCCGACTAACCCAAAATCGTGGAGGAAACGTTAGGATTGTGTCTGATGAGATTCCGCTTTACATCTCGAATTATGCGATTTGTTGGGGGGATGATTATTTTATGGTCGCAATTCGGATGTTTCGATTTATTTTGCGTTCATGGCCGAGAACCGTCTGCAAGTTTTTTTTCATCTGCCGGCGCCAGATTCACCTTATTTCGTTACAAGTGGTTCGGAGATGTCGCTGTTTTTCGGACAAGCTAATTTTTTGATGAAGGAGATGCGTTAATTCTACCACTGCGGAATTTCATGAAGGGAAACCAGATGGGTTTTATAGTGTTTTTTTTTTTTTTTGGGTCATCGAAGGTTGCAATTGTCGCCTTTCATACAAACACAAAAGCAAACCCTAAACGACCGAGTGACAGTGCCTATTTTATTGGTCTACTATGAGGATGACGAAGTCAAAGAGATGGTCGTCGGGGTACTTCCATCATTTTCCTTTAGGAAAATGCATAATGCGAAAGCCATCCCCGACCACTATTCCGTCCGGCTACGACTTTTCGATGAAAAAAAACTAGAAAAAAAAATAAAAGTAATCGAACCTTTCGTGAAGTTTTTTAGTGTATTTATTTGTCTTTTGTTACAGGAGTGCAACAACTAACTTATGACAGTTGGCCGATTTCTTGTGTATTACGTCATTCACACGTCGGTGGTGTCCGCTACACACTTTTTTGTGTAGTTTTTAGTTATTACTTATTAGTAAAGCAACCGTGAAGCTGTTAAGTTCAAGGAAAGAAATACAGTCCATTAAATCAGTTTTAAATTTTTCTTGTTGCATCTGAAAACAGAATTGAAAATTGAAAAGGAAACGAGAATGCAAAATGCTCACAAATTTCGGAAATGGTAGAAAACCCCGACAAATTGTTGTGTGAGAAGAAAGGCAAAGAAATTTCATGCCACTAATGTCATAGGCCTCTTTTGTAGTACAGTGCAGTCTGGGTAGCGTGAACACTGGACTGCGTGACCACCTGGCTCGCATGAACACCAATTGTTTTATACTGAGCACTCTATAGCGTGAACAACAAAAACCTCGATAACATGAACTACGAATTTATGCTCCCATTTCGGGGATTTCCCTTTATCTTATGCATCGTAGTTTTTAAAAACATTTTTGCACCGCATACTCCGTTTTTGTACATAATCGTCCCAATCGAGGTAACCGTCGGAGCGGAATTTTCCCCGATTTCCTCCGAATCGGAGACATTTTGCCTGTCGGAGAACTACCTCGAAGCAAAATTTGGAGGATACGGAGAAAATTCCGCTCTGACGGTTACCTCGATTGGGCCGAATATTTGTATTGATTCCTATAATAATAAAAACAAAAAACGATTCCCGTTTAAACACGTGAAACTCGCTGCTGTTTGTATGCCTCGTTTCAGTGCAATTTATTTTTCAGCATTTCAAGTTAATTTTTCGTCTCTGCAAATATGGTTACAACCATAGTTTTTATAATTAAAAGAAAAAGGTGATATTATGGCGAAACTAGAAAGGGGTGTAGCCCATAAAACGTTAATTTAAGTTCGAAAACTGTTGTTTTTCTTGCTATATAAAATATTGGATAGTGTGAACAACCTGGTTAGCATGGACAGCCTGTGCAGTAATTAGTTCACACGACCCAGACAGTACTGTAGTTACTACTGTGTGAGATACTGCATGCTATCCTATAGAGTACCGGCGGGAAACGTCAAACGAGCTGACGTCATGTCTTCGTGGAGGGCAAACAACTTCACTTTCGATATAAATTGATCAAACAAGAAATATAAAACATATCTTTTCCCGTAAAATAAATAAAAAATTGTTATGAATTAAAGTTAATAGTTATTTTTTTATCTTCTTTGTTTGTTGTTTGTGTTAAAAGTAAAAAAGTGTCTTGTTGTTTAAATGTGTTGTTTCTTCTTGTTTAAATGTGGAAAATAAAGACAGTTTCAAATTGGTTGTGAAACAGTGCGGTCGTCATTCAAATTGTCTCTCGGTGTTTCGTTTACAGAAATATTAAAGTTCTAAGAAACAAAGATACTATACTTTTCAGTAAACAAATGTTCAAAAGGTTTGAGCCCAAACATTTTTTCTTAGCAAGCACATCTTTTCAGGGAAACAATTAAAAATACATAATCTGCAGCCTTAAAGTCATACACTCGAGCATTTTTGCTTGTTCAATTGGATTTCTCATATAGCGTTCACACAAATATTAGAAGTAGAGCAGAATCGAAACAAACCAGCAACGGTAAAAATCGAGCATCAACTTCTTCTTCTCAGCACAAACGAAATTTCCAACAAAATAAAACATGCACTGGTCGTGGCAACAATAAACATAACCGTTCACAATGCCCCGCCTATGGCAAACAGTGTTCATCATGCACAAAGTGGAATCACTTTGCAAGAGTATGTAAGACAAATAAAAGATCCGTAAATGCAGTTCAGGAAATGTCGAAGAAAATAAATCATGTAAAAAGTAATGTAAATGCCTTGGTAAATAAAATACTAACACAATTTTTAGTCGACACCGGAGCTCCAGTTACGATCATCCCATCTTCAAATTACTTCAACTTTTAGGAAAATTTGAAAGCGAATAACAGCACAAAAGCATGCGCATTGCAACAAGTATATATGTAATAGACCATGTGCACAACAATTCAATTGCAACATTGGAAGCATGAAAAACGAAACTAAAAGATTAATGGCGTAATGTCCAAGAAAATTATGCGTTTTGCGTTCATCACTAGCCTGATGCCGAGGATGAACCATTCGATATGGATGCTATAGAATCCAAGTATAGAAACAGCAACGAAACTTATGTGAATTGGGATTATTCCTTGAGCTTCAAAATAGACTAAAACCCAAGTCTGTGAGCTGAGAGTCTCCTGCGTCCACCAGTATCCCACAAAAATACGGGGTTTCCCACTGTATCAAATTACCTCCATGCGATACCGATATTTTTCATGATCGATGCCATTTATAATCAACACCTAGTCAGATACCTTTGACTAATATTGCTTTGCCGCTTTGCTTGCCACATATGAAAACACACGTATTCCTGTAAATAACCAGGAAAAAAGCATTTTTAATTTCACTACAGTACACGAAGAGAGCGCGAAATCTATTCGAACGCTCCAAAGTTAACGACTCTCTAGCAGCACTTCAAGCTCATCTCGATATAACAAACTGGGACCCAATTTTGGTATTCGTCTATTGCTATAGGATACCCAAAACCACAGTATTTCCTTGGGTACAATCTATAGAAGACCCAACAAAATTACCAATCTGGAAACAGTTAGACAAATTTCTAAATGTACGATTCCAGACTTTAGAATCAGTATCAGACTCCACTTCGTCAAAAACCGTTCCCACTTAATTATCAAATGACCAAGAAAAACAATTCTCTTAAGCATAGCAAAGTCAATGCATTTCTTGTGAAGGCTGGAGGGAATTTTTGTAAAGCTTCAAGACAATATGACGTTGCAGTGAAAAGTTTTGAGGATAACGGGGAATAAATCCCTAACAAATACTAAAAATAAAAGGGTAAGCGATCTCTGGCATTTGTGTTTTTTCGTTTTTTTTTTGCATTTGTTGTTCGAAGTTGAGAATTGTATTGAAATTTGAAATGGATAGGGATGCTATTGTTGCTTTGACTGTGGACAGACTACGAACAAAACTTACGGAATTAGGACTCGAAACGACAGGAGTGGAAAGAGTGCTAAGGGAGAGTCTCCTCCTACATTTTGAAAAGTGTGACAATGACGGAGATGATAATTCTAGTTTCGAAACTGTCTCAAATCAAGAGGATGTGGGGGGGATAATATTTACTCTCCGAGAAATAAAAGATTCTCTTTCGTCGTTTGACGGTACAGGTCCGCCAGATGTTAATTCATGGATATGGAGTGAGCAGTTTTACGTCGGCACCTAGCTATTATGCCTTATCCGACGTGTGACCATTCACATTGGTATCTGTTTTATTAGAGTTGATACTCTCCCTTAATCACATAGTATGAAACTCATCGTTATCAAACTTTCGCGATGTTATCCCTCATCGCATTTTCATATAATGAATTTCATTAATGTTTTCAAGTACCAGTTTATTTCTTCCATGAAGAAACCATAATGGTAAATGTTTTTTATCTATATAATTGGAACTTAGAATAAATCAGTGTGAATTACCGAAGACGAATCCTTCGACAACCACAGCCACTCTGTAACTCCCACAAGGGGGCCAACCGCGTCTGTAATTGCCGTCCATTGGTCCTAATGGACTATGAACGGGGCTTTGCAATTACCCCAGAGTTCCAATTTATTCAATAGACCTGGTCTGTCTTTCTATTGATTATATGTACTCTTACGTTACACTTTTTCAATAGGAGGTTTCCCAACTTTCGTTCTTATCATGGATTAACAAGGATCCGCTGGCATCCTTGTCATTGCAGCCTCTTGCCAGTTGTCAGGGCGGTTGAACAAATCTGGAAGACTGCATGACTATAGCTTCCTACGTTCGCAGGTTCATGCCAATTAGACAAGAACCTCTCAGGGGTACCACGTGAAGGTGTAGGTTAGCACTTTCATTTCAAATTACATCATATGTACTTGGAAACATTGTTTCCTTTCTAAATTGCACATATCCATGATCCCACCCCCAATTCATGGATAGAGGAATTTGAGGAAAACGCGGCTGCCGTCAAATGGAGTCAATTACAGAAGTTTATTTACTTAAAACAACTGCTCAAAGGTGCCGCTAAGCTCTTTGTACGCAGCCAAAGGGGATTTGTTTAATTACTGTAAGCATGAACGAAGCATTGCTCGAGGAATTTGGAGTGACTGTATCTACAGCTGAAGTACACCATCAGCTAAGATGTAGAGGAAAGAGGGGCAGCGAATCATTTAGAGAATATTTATATAGCCTGATGGAAATAGGAAAAACTATCGAATTAGACGAGGCATTCCTGATCCAATCATGCGTTTCTTTTAATTTCATTCTGAAGGAGATCCTAAATTTATTTTTGAAATAAATTGTTTATTTTCTTTTTTTACGAAAAAAAATTCTGCTTTACGTAAACGTACCTCAAGACGAGAAGGTTCTCGTCTTCCGAAGTAAGGGGGGAATGTAACGAAGCGTTACAAATTTCTGTCTTCAACTCGCCGGAAAATTATAGGTCGAACTAGCCAACCGTTGAAAAGATTAAATTTGAATTTTCAAATTCAATTTACCACCCGACGTAGGTCCTAACTATATGTACATTGTGCATACATACCATGCATTCATTTCCTTATTCAAGGACATATCCCATGCAAACCGACCGACCATCGAAGAATGCAAATGCATGCAATAAGTTTATTTGCTTCCTTACAATTTACGTTCGGTTTTTGCACAGAAACTCATAAGGGAAAGTAAAATTGCAAAATTAGGTTGTGGTGTGTACATCTCCTTACCTGTTTTTCTTATTTGCTGGACTGAACCCGTCCGATTATTCTGTGGCTGCCCTTCTTCTAAGCGCACCACACACAAGAGCCGTCAATCGGGGACCGCTCAACCGTTTATTCTCTTTTTCCACCTAAAAACCACCATTTTCAATAATGTGTAAGTAACAAGCTCAGTCGACACGGGCTCAGACGTGACAATTGTTAAAAACTCTATCTACAAAATGCTAAGCAATGTTGAACTACGAAAATGTTTTTCTGTGTTATGTGGCCATGGTAATAAGCAAACATTACCAGTGGGTGTCTTTTTCGCTAATGTAAACGTTGATGGCATGGACGCGTAACAAAAGAATAATACATCGTAAGCCTTATATGAAATAATCTGTTATTTTAGATCGTTAGAACACTTTAGTAAATTTTCATAAAACATTGAGAAGGTTGGCTTTTATTCAAAGTTTGGAACTTTTTGACCCGATTGATCCTGGACGCCCACGAGCTTACCTCAGCGTAAATAAAAAAGCATCACAACGTACTTAGCTCCTAAGAACAAAGTTTGATCTATGTGGGATAGAGAAAACGAGACAAGACAAGACACACGAAGACGAACGAACGAATACATAGACAAAGAGAGAGAGGTACAGAAAGAGCGTACATAGACAGAAAGAATCGAGCGTCCAAGCAGTTTCATTTTTAATAAAAACGACACAGTTCGTGTGTGACATTCAAGCCGATAAGATCAGTTAAAATGTAAAGTAGAGTTTGCCTTCATGCAACGAGTTTAAATATAAAGTAAAGCTTGCCTTCATGCAACGAGTATAAAATAAATGGAAAGTTCGCCTTCATGCAACGGGCTTAAATATAAACAATTATCTTTAGAATAAAAGTGCCTTCAAGCATAACTGTACTGTTTAAAATAAAAGTGCCTTCAAGCAACTTTACTGTTTAGAATAAAAGTGCCTTCAAGCAACTGTACTGTTGAAAATAAAAGTGCCTTCAAGCAACTGTACTGTTTACCTTAAGTATATAACTGAAAAAATAAAATTGAACAACAAAATTGATGTGTTTCATTTAATGCGAGACAATTAACTCACATCTATATACTACAAAACGAAATAAACCGTACAAAACTTTAAACTTTACAATATTATATTATATAAACACACGAAGGCTATTTCTTTTGTGGAATGAGACCGCAGGAGCCTTAACAGAAATAAAATTTTCCTCAATTATTACTAATTTCATCGACATAAAAGTTTTGCAAACATCATTTTCTGGAGCGATGGATGTTTATCTATTGACTTAATTGATGATCAATCAACAATAATGTAACTATTCTTCAAAAAAATCTGTATTACACAAATGATAGCAGATTCGTTGCACTCGACTATTGAAAGAAGAATTCAGGTTTAAGACGTTAATCTCCCAGCGACCCAGCAGACTACATAGCTCATTGTGAATTGGCACGTCTTTATATTTTTCCATATAAAGTTCGATATCTCTACCATAACCATTTTTAAAGGTTTTTCCCAAATTAAATACACTACATCAAAAAGGCCAGTGGCCTATTGCCTTACAATTTTGTGAACTTCAAACGTTTTTACCACAAATTTGTAAAAAAAATCAGGCTTTGTGTTTTGTTCCAATCAACCAAAAATGAAAACGAGAACGAAAATCTGTCTTCTAAGAAAGAACGTATGCCAGCGCTACACCAATTAGGGCAGATTAACTTACAAAAGTCAAGCCAAACAGGAAGAGGGGAGAGAATAAGCGCAAAACGTTACTACGTGCTCAAGTGAGAGACTTAAAAGGGGATAAAACCGAAACAATTTCTTCATCGACAAATGATATTATTCAACCGCCGATCAGTACACAGTACGGACCATCATCGGAAGAACAAAGGCCGACTATGCAAAAAATAGGAAAGATTATGCCACCGACTAGCTTCTCTAGAACGCTCGCAGCCCAACATCGACCCTTGTCGGGGAATTCCGAACAGGCCAGACCCCTTCTGGCACCACTCCCGACAGAACATTTGGTGGTGCTTGCGAAAAAGGCCAAGGAGAAACACGACAAGGTAGCAGCTCACCCCATCGAACCAAAATCACGGTTAGCAATGAGATGGCTAAAGCAAGACCGCAGCGGGACAAAACGATGGAAAATGACACGCGAAGCATAAAAACCTGTTATGCCCGCACATATGCTCAAGCGCCGTGTATAAGCCGTACACAGCAATGCCTCATATTGGTTCTCTCCAGGTGGAGACAGCAGTTAACACCTAGCTCTCAAGCAGAGCACACGTCGAGTGCCCGTCGTGTGTTAAGCCCGTGTGCCCTATGCCTATATATATAATCGCCTGTGTATATATTTTGCATGCCTTACGCCTATATATCGCCGGTATATATAAATATATATGTGTGCCATATGCCCTTATGCCCTACGCCCATATATATATATATGTAGGCCTACACATATATATTTAGCCTGTATGCCATAAAACCCGTATATATACAATCGCCTGTATACATACATATGCCCTAAAGGCAATAGTGTTACACTGGTTACGCCAAAAGCCAGAGATCCTTAAAAGATTCGTTGGGAATGGAATAGCCTCTATCAAAGAGAACACGCCCGCAAGAGCCATTTTTTTCCAGCGAATTAAATCTTTTGGAAAAATTTTCCAACTGGGGTATAACAGCCATTATACTAAGAATCATTAAGAACGCCCGAATAAAAGACCCAAAAGAACGGGTAACAGATCAAATAATAAGAGCCGATGAACTCATCAATGCCGTTGAGTTCTGGACCAAATATGCTCAAGCAGCAACATACAAAAAAGAAATAGAATATCTCAAAGCCGGAGATTCTGAAATGCCGACAAAAAGCAAGATACTATCGCTCAATCCAATCCTAGACAAGAACGATGTATTGCGAGTTGGTGGTCGTTTGAGATATGCCATATGCCCCTCTCGACTACTTGCAAAAACATCCGGTCATAATTCCGCCTAAATCAAGATTATCTTATTTGATAATATCTCAAGCCCTAGGCCTACATATGTATATGTGGGAGAGAGAGAATACGACAACCACAAAACACACGAAGACGAACGCACTAATACACACATAGAGAATGAATCGAGCGTCCAAGTATTTTCTTTTTCAAATAAACGACACACAGTTCGTGTGTGACAGCCAAGCCGATAGGTTCAGAAAAGTTTGCCTTCATGCAACCAGTCAAATTATAAAGTAAAGTTTGCCGTTAAGCAATTATTAAATTATAAAGTAAAGTTTGCCTTTGAACAATTATTAAAACTATAATGTGAAGTTTGCCTTTTAGTCCAGTCAATAAAGGTTTTCACCTCAAAAAAAATCCAACAGTTTTGAAACTTGGCACACTTACTAAGGGATGTCTGGTGATGACCCAAAAAAAAGTCCCCAAGAATCCGACGTGAGCTCTAGCGGCAGTTAAGAGAAACATACGGTTTTTTCAGTTTTTCACGTTTATCTCAAAAACTATTTGTCGTATCAAAAAATTTTGTTCTACAAAATTAAAGCTCATTAAATTTTATAAAAAAAAGCTTTCATGAACTTTTTCGTATCTCTTATAGTTTATAAAATAACTCTAGCGGCAGTGAAGAGAAACATACGGTTTTTTCGGTTTTTCGTTTTTATCTTGAAAACTATTTGTCGTATCAAAAAATAATCTTCTACAAAATTAAAGCTTATTAAATTTCCGAAAGAAAAAAAAAATAGGTTATAAATAACTCGACCCACATTGACGGAAAACAAGTAATTTTTTCATGCTTATCTTGGAAATGGTTTCTCGTATTAGTCCAGACAATAAACAATAAACATTCGCATAGAGCTGAAAATTGGTACAGAGCATTAGAACACCGATTAAAGTAAAATGTCAAAAGTCCCCAAAAATCCCATGTGTGCATAAGAAATTATTCAAGGTCAAATGTCGAAAATGTTGGTTTTTCATGCATATCTTTGAAACGGGGGAAGCTATCAAAAAAATGTATATGAAAGGCTTGTACGCCTTGTAATTCTCTAAAAAAAAAATTGACACTTTTTTTTCTACGAGCAAGCGTTTAGAAAATATTGTATTAAATCTGCAGAGTTAAATATAAAAAAACAACATATTCGACATTTAACCTTGAATAATTTCTTATGCACACATGGGATTTTTGGGGACTTTTGACATCTTATATAGAGAGATGTCCTTATGCTCTGTACCAATTTTCAGCTCTATGCTAATTTTGTACAGGGCTTAGGAGCTAATTATAAAAAAATCGAAATTTTGAGTTTTGACCAAATTATGTTTTTTTTTTCTGACAGCTTTAAACAAAAAAAAATGTTTTTATATAGAAAACCACAGAATCTACAAGTATTCCATAGAAATTTTTTCAATCGGACTCACCGTTTAAGAGTAATACGCAAAAAAACCATTATTTTCGACATTTGACACATTTTAAAATCGCAATATTTTCTAAACGCTTGCTCGTAGGAAAAAAAGTGTCATAATTTCTTTTTTAGAGAATTACAAGACGTACAAGCCTTTGATATACTTTTTTTGATAGCTTCCCCCGTTTCAAAGATATGCATGAAAAACCAACATTTCCGACATTTGACCTTGAATAATTTGTTATGCACGCATGGGATTTTTGGGGACTTTTGACATTTTACTTTAATCGGTGTTCTTATGCTCTGTACCAATTTTCAGCTCTATGCGAATGTTTATTGTTTATTGTCTGGACTAATACGAGAAACCATTTCCAAGATAAGCATGAAAAAATTACTTGTTTTCCGTCAATGTGGGTCGAGTTATTTATAACCTATTTTTTTTTCGGAAATTTAATAAGCTTTAATTTTGTAGAAGATTATTTTTTGATACGACAAATAGTTTTCAAGATAAAAACGAAAAACCGAAAAAACCGTATGTTTCTCTTCACTGCCGCTAGAGTTATTTTATAAACTATAAGAGATACGAAAAAGTTCATGAAAGCTTTTTTTTATAAAATTTAATGAGCTTTAATTTTGTAGAACAAAATTTTTTGATACGACAAATAGTTTTTGAGATAAACGTGAAAAACTGAAAAAACCGTATGTTTCTCTTAACTGCCGCTAGAGCTCACGTCGGATTCTTTGGGACTTTTTTTTGGGTCATCACCAGACATCCCTTAGTAAGTGTGCCAAGTTTCAAAACTGTTGGATTTTTTTTTGAGGTGAAGGCAATTTTTTTCGTTCATTGACTGGACTATTTAAGCAAAAAGTAGAATAAAAGTGCCTCCAAGCAATTTTACTGTGTATTACTGAAAAATTAAATCAAACGATAAATCGAGGCGTTTTGCGTTTTATTTAAAAGAGCCAAATGACCCACATATATTTAGCCAGTAAAGCCGTATATATAGGATCGCCTGTATATATACATACATATGCCATATGCCCTGCGCCTGATTGTTGAATGCTGCCGGTCAATTTGTATTAGAACGAGTTCATCAATAACCCATAATAAACTATTAAATGTCATTCTGACAAATAAAGCCATTATTTATATTTACATTATATAATTTTTAAAGAAGGTTATTTTAAAGTCAAAACTATGTAAATAGATTCTAAAGTTATATGAATGTTATATAAATGTTTATTGGAAAAATCAAGAAAAATCACCCAGTTTCGTTCTTTGAACAATCAGGAGATAAAATAATTCAATTCAGTGTTTATAATAAATAAATAAATGCGCATATCAAATATAATACAAAGTGTTTTATTCTTAATACTAATAGCTCTCCCAACCTCCTTTGCTCTCGAACAGAGACTACTAATGAGAAATTAGTTAAATTAAATGAGAGCCATACGAGTGTCTTAATGAAAATGATAGTTATACAAATGAATGTAGAAAATATAGATAATATAAATGAAGTGGAACTCAATGATAAATGTAAACAACCATTAGAAATAAAAAAATTATTAAATGAAATGTACCGGGATTTTATGAACCGCAAGCGTCCCAAATGTCCCGAAACCGATCTACAGATGAACGAGAGCAGCTGAGAAGATAATGAAAGTACAGGAGTATAACAAACAAAAATCTGAAAGATCAGATGAGAGTGAGTAAGAAATATCAAGTAGGAGACTATGTATTACTGAGAACTTTTGTTAGCCAACCAAATGTCTGTAAGAAAATAACACCCAAGTTAAAAGAGCCCTACGAAGTAAGACAAGTATTACCTTATGACTGATACGTTATAGGGGATGTTGAAGGGTTCCAGATCAGCCAAAAGTCGCTCCAGGGTTTTTTTTGGCCACTCAGGGCTTTATTGATTTACAAATCAATAACAAGTTACGTCATTGATTGAGTGATGCGATTCTTCTCGAAATTTTTAATGTTGAAGAGAAAAGCATTCCAATTGCATTGGAAAATATATACTACATCACAAAAAACAGGGTAAAAAAATGTTAGTACACGGAATAGTCGCCTTTTACGGAGACAAAGTAAATAAAAACGAGAATCATGCTGTCGTTAGTGGGCATTACACGGCTATAGTGTATAGAAGAGCAAATCAATCATGGATGGAGTTCGATGACATCAAAGCAAAATCGATATTCGTCAATATGAAAAAATAATTTTACCTAGGCTAATTGTGTACATAAGTACATAAACGAATCCAAATAAAATATGTGCTTCAGTTTTACAAGAAGTAAACAACTGTTTATATGATACTTTTTTATTCTACTAGCTTACCCGGTAAATGTTGATTTTCTCTTTGAAAATACATTTCCAGATATTGAAATAAACGTTGTATGGGAAAGTTCACTCGGACGTATACTTATTATTTTTCAAAAGTGTTGTGCAACACACTAATCTCAATAATGTAATCGAAGAAACCTTAGACGTATTGTTAATAATGAACACAGCGAATAAAGACCATTGTTGTTTTAGCCCGTCACACGAGAACACGTAGTTTTTATTTTTAGACTAACATAAGAAAACATGGTGGCAGCGGAAAACTTAAAATATAATTAAAGAAAATAAGAAGAAGTATTATAAAATATCAAAAAAAAAAAAGATACGGTACGTTTTATTTTTCATTTTCTATTTTGATTATCGTGCAGATAAAAGCAAGCAACCAAAATGGCGCTTCCAACTCCATCAGCAATTTCTTGGGGCAATGAGGGAAAATAGAGGAATTTCGGAAGTTTCGAGCAGCATTCGACTTGTAATGCGGGTAGGTTACTCGATAAATTTGAAAGAGGAACAACTTTAAATCAGTATATCTAAAGATACGACATCGAGGTTAACGACCGATCTCATTCGAATTCTTGGCAAACGAGTTTGTCAGAGACAGAATTTTTGTAGGTATTCGCGATAAACGTTTGCGGCGTAAACTGCTTGATGCAAAAGATCTAACCTTGACTAAGTTCATGGAAACGCTGATAAACTATCAGCTCAAGAAATATCTCGAAGACCGAAAGCTTCTTAATGACCGGCAGTACGGCTTTCGCAGCAACAGGTACACTGGTGATCTGATGGTTTATCTCACCGAACAAATCTTTACATCGTTTTGGAGAAAGTAAGATTGTTGCACTTGATATTTCAAAGGCATTTGATAAAGTCTGGCATCTTGCTTTTATCGAAAATGCGTGCTTTCGGTGTCGATAAATCTCTTCTTCGTTGGATTAGAAACTTTCTTTCGAACCGTTCAATACAAGTTGTATTGGACGGTTTCAAGTCTGAAACCCACAATATAAATGCTGTTGTGTCCCAGGGCTCCGACCCTCTTCCTCATTTTCATTAATGATCTCTTGTCTGTTACTTCTAATCCAATAAATTGTTTCGCTGACGATAGTACAATTAGCTTTTCATATTCGTTTCCAGACTAACATTCTTCCTCTTCGGATGTGGAACTGCAACGGCAAAATATGATAAGGTCATTAAACTCTGACTTAAACAGCATTGTACAATGGGGAATACAAAATCGCGTAGAATTTAATGCTTCAAAAACTCAATGCTGTCTTGTATCGTCGAAGCGAGATATACCCCCCTTGCCACTTGGCACTTGCACCAATGAGACCGAACATCTAGACATCCTCGGTATGTGCATCACTGACCACCTCTTGTGGAACGAGCACATATGCGAAGTCGCCAAAAATGCCGCAAGATGTTTAGGTTTCTTAAGGCGATGCAAGAAATTTTTTTCCCCTTCTGATCTGGCTACCATCTACAAAACCTACATACGTCCTAAGCTTGAGTACAATTCTCACGTCTGGGCTGGTGCTCCAGTGACGTACTTAAGTATTCTGGACAGTATCCAAAAAACAGCATTCAAAATGATTGGTGACAATACCATCGTTGAGTCATTTACATCTCTAGAATATCGGCGTAATGTCTTATGTCTCACCCTGTTTTACCGATACTTCTACGGTATATGCTCTAGTGAAATAACTAGTTGCATTCCTCCCCTTAAGACGTTCAACCGTAACACCCGCGTCTCCAGGAATGCCCATCAGTTCACCATCGAGCCCAACTTCGGACGTACTGTCAAGTACAGAGAATCGTTCTGTAGCCATACTACGCGAATGTGGAACTCTCTTCCACACTCTGTCTTCCCCAGTCATTGTAATATTACCAATGTTCAGGTTCACCGACACCTCCTTTTACATCCTCTATCCTTTCCCTAATACTCGCACTGTGCTCTTGGCATATAAAGGGTAATGAAAAAAATCCCTTGAGTACGCGTTGATTATAAAAAAAAGCAATTAATCTTAATTAATGAATTCAAAAATCGACAAAGAGGTGCTTTTAAAAGCACTGGAAGAGGTAAAAAAAGCAACTCTTAATACACTGAAAATCTTAAGGACTCAACTAATTTGCAATCTGAAAATGGTTCAAAGACAATCAAAAAACATCAAGGACCCCAATCCACTATCAAACATGATGTCAACAATCTAAACGAAATTCCCAATTTCAGTTGATGTTGTGAAAGCTAGGGAATGTGGAATGCCGAAAGAATTTCTTTCAGATCCAGACACTCATCAATTTGGAAGAACAATGTGGAAATTAGAAGCTATTGATTGGTACATAAACCAATCCAAGATGCCAACTGAGGATGTTACCAAAGCAATAGATGTTTTGTACCACAACAAAAGGAAAGATGCTGAAAACTAATCCTTTTGACTGGAAGAAAGGAATCATCAAACCTGGAACAACCTACATCACTAGAAGGATAATAAACAATCAAGAGCCATTGGTGTCAATACCTCAACACCAGAGAACGGAAGACATTCTTTCTTATTTGATGTCTGATTTTGTTCTTAACTATAACCAATTGAGCCCTGCCATTGTTGCAAAGTTAGCAAATATTAGAGATTTGAAACTAGTCTCGAAAATGACAATAAAATCCCAATTAAGAATATTAATAAATTCACTCAATCCCAAACCAAGGTGCATTCCTTGTTTGTTGCACACGAAATTCCAACTGGATACAGGAGCTTCAATTAATGTTATGGGAATATCACATCTACGAAAAATCGCCGGCAAGGAAAACTCAAAGCTCAAACCAACAAATGTGAGACTCAAATCCTTTGGTGGAACAATAATTAAACCAATCGGTACCAGCAGGCCTCAAATGCGAACACTAAGGCAAAATTAGGAATTTATTATTTCAAATAGTCTCCTTTAAGCAGCAGCCTTTACTGTCAGCAAACACATGCAATATTTTGAATCTCATCACAATCCAAAAGATAGAACAAGTTCAGACAACAGAACATGCAAAACAGAAATTCGAACGTGAAATCCTAGAAAAATACTAAGACGTATTTGAAGGCGATGGTGAAATGCCAGGAGAAATCATACTCTCTATAGATCCAAATATAAAACCTGTGAAACAAAAGCCAAGAAGAATTCCAGTGTTATTCAAAGAAGATTTAAAAAAAAAGTTGCAAGATTTTGAAGAAAGAGACATCATAGAAGAAGTAAACGAACCGTCAGATTGGATCTCATACATAATTCTTGTTAAAAGAAAATCCAAGCTCAGAATTTGCCATTATCCATACCATCTCAATCAAATGCGTGGACACAACCAATCCACAACAAGAAGAGAGAAGAAGAGACGTAACCGCGCTTTTTTCCGAAAAATATTTGAGCAACAAAACCAATTCTTGTGGCACAAATTAGCAACGAATGACATAGCAACAAAATACTGAATACTTGTCGGTGCCGGCTTATGAAATGGGTCTGCAAACGCAATTGACGTAAGATCAGTGGCGTTAAGGCTTGCAATTTATTATTAATTGGGCAAATAATTCTCCAAGCGAGTTAACTCCGTCAAATGTATTAGAATAATTTGTAGAGTTATTTGGTCCGAACTCCAAAAACTGTAAAATTATGGATCAAATGTTGCAAGTCGTGTGTGGAAAAATGGCAGAATGCATTGAAGTACGAAGAAAGCGCATATTATCAGAAATAAAGAATAAGAACTTGCAGTTTGCATTGCGAAAAGTTCCTCCAAGTCCAAGGATCCAGATGATCCACACAAGAAGTTGTCATAAAGGTTGTCCGGTAATCCGCTTCCCTCCACAATTGTTGCTTGGTCAAGTTCGCTATCTTGGAGTTATTGCAGATATCCAATTACAGCAATTGTCTTGGTGTATTTTGCAGATATACTGTGAGATTAACCCAGTATAACAAATAAGTCGGAAGACCCGTTGCAGTTTGTGATTCGATTCTTCAACAGGAGGGTGTACTTGTATAAAAAAGGCGATTACTACAAACTACCCAGGTCCCAACAAAAAAAAAAAACATTAACAGAAAATGCAAATAGGCCAAACGCCTAGCTGAAGTAATCAAGCAGAAGAAATTGCTTCGTTCCATCTTCAATTGACGCAAGGAGTGTCGCTTCGACTCGAATGAACAACAGCTACACCTCGTATGATGTACTGGTATTACAGCTTAAACCACTTGATATTTAGACATCGTGGCGGCTAGCTCTATATTTTGTAACCTTCTTATAAATAAGTAATATTGTTAAGTTTATAAAATAGAATTATAGGAAAGCAACAGAGTTGCCAAAATGTGTAGGTATCAGAGATTAAAATGATTCAAGTATTGTTTGTAAGTTTCGGGTATTTACTCAAAAAAAACGAGTTTGAACAAACTGAGTCAACGCACAAGCAAGTAATTTCGAGTCTTTTTATTTATGAGTAAAATTATTTACAAATCATCCCTCATTTCAAACGAGTTCAAACAAGTTTTTTGGTTGAAAGTCAGTTCGCTTGCAATCACCACTCAATTATTCATGGCGCTTGTAAGTAAATCGAAAAATAATGTTTGGTTTCTTTGAGATTTGTGTGCTGAGTGGAATCAATGTAAAAAATTTCGAACAAAATAGAAATAAGGAAATCTACATATTTTGATTAAAAAGAAATGTTTGTAACATATATAATATTCAAAGTTTTATTTAAATAAAAAACAAAATTAAGAATTCCGAAACAAAAAATAATAAAAATTAAATTTAAAAAAAAATATAAAGAATACATTAAAAAAAGAGATCAAATAATAAATAAACAATTAAAAATTCTAACATAATTATTATTGGAAAAATTAAATGTTGGAGATTTTTAAATTGGAGTTTGTAACCATTAAATCATTCACTGTTTCCGGGTTAAGCCTCGTTCGCTTTTCGGTGATTATATTCCTGGATTGAGAAAACGCTCGTTCAGATGGTGCAGATGTTGCTGGTATACAATTTATGATCTTATGTGCTTCATATAATCTCTTAAACGTATTTTTGTGTTCAAACCACCATTGTAGAATGTCGACAGGACCTCGTGTATGGGTTTCAATATACATTTGGATTTCATGAGCAATTGAATCCGCGTTGTCAGTTGAATTTTCTCCAGCAAAATCGGCGTACATATCACATTCCCTTGAAGAAGTGACGGTTGCATATCCAAAGAGTTCGTATTTGGTTCAATGGCTGGAACTAGGGACAAATTTTTCCTTACCTACGTTCTACATCGTAATGATTTCATTTTCTTAGTATTTAAAAATGTACTCATTGAAACAAAAAAACCCTTTTTTTTTTATAAAAAAGATGCGTAAAAACCAAAAATTATTACTGAAACTAATTCATTCATAGCTTAACCTCAAAATGTTCATTCATACCTCTTTTTTTGTTTTATTACTCTAATTACAAAAAGCCAACATCCCACCCTAGAAAAAGATTACATACATATTATCCAGAAAGTAGTAGGTAGCTTGGTTATAGGAAGAAGGTCAGATATGTTATAAAAAGATTAACAATATTTAAAATATCTTAACAAAACTGCATTCTCTACCAACCGGAAGCAGGTATTCCCACGACATAATCTTCGTCAATCACCATTTTCTATTTAGGTACCTATACAAACATACCTAACCTATTTTAATGTATGCATTCATTAATAAACCTTTTCTTTAATTAATGTGAAAAATAATCTTTCCAGTGCGGATTATTATATTTACGACTGCAAATCCAGCCACCTAACTCATTTATAAATATTTCTATTCGTTAAATTACAACCCATACAAAGCCTGCATCTTTCTTTTTTTTTCGTAGAGAAAAAAAAATTGAAACATCCAATCAATTTTACCCGAAAACTCAAACATGTTTGAGTAAGTACAAGCAAGCGAATTGCTTGTGAATCAATTTGACTTGAAATGATCGAAAACGAAAAATATTTACGAGTTTCCTCTGCTTGCTTGGTTTGACTTACAAGCCTTTTTATTTATGAGTCAAATTATTCATAAATAAGGGTTGCAATCGAACGAGTATGAACAAGCACACAAGAAAAATTTGGATGTGTTCGAACTGTTCAAACATACTCATTTTAATCTCTGGTAGGTATACAACATTTTGTCAGTAGTAGAATTGTATATGTTTAGTGTAATTAATAATTAATAAGTAATAGCATTTTCAGAAACTATGGACGCACAATGGCTAATTGGACCGTGGGAGGACTACCTCAATATTTTGGAGGAAGTTAGATATTCCCCACCTCAACTACCGTCACCGACACCATTACAAAGGTTAATTGAGAAAACTTTAGAAAGGGAGAAAAACGATCCAAGCGGTATCGTTGGAAACTCAATCCCAGCGACCATTAATGGTTCAATGGTTGATTCCTTAAATATGTTGAGGCCGCCGACAACAGTAGAAGAAATTAAAAATGAGAAAAGGAACTTCAACGCATCCAACACAGCAAACGAAAGCAATTTACTATCAATTTGCAAGACAGATAACAGGTCCGGGCAGTGTTCCCAGGTTTTCAAAAACAAAATCCCCCTTTTCTGACACCAAAACACTTATTTTTCCCCTTGAACGAAAAAAAAAATCCCTAATTTTCCCCAAGTGATTAAGATTTTCATGTTATTTTTATAAAATTTTATCGTTTATTTTTTCATACATATTCATACAAAAAGAAAAACAATTCAAAAAGGGGACTTCAGTATGAAAAAAAGCTTTAGTATACACTTAAGCACTATTCACATGAGCACGAACAACGACCAACGAATGAACGAAAATTCGTCGATTTTGACATTTCGTTCATATGAGAGTTTTTGATTCGTCGCGAATGAACAACCAAAACACAAAGCAATAACGATTTTTGAGGTTATACGCTCTCGAATATAGTGTTCGTTGGGAGTGTAGATGATGTGGAACGCGAATAGAGCTCTGCAGTTCGTATGAACTAGAATTCTTTTCACGACGAATAATTTTATTTTCTCAAATTTGTTTACATTTGAGATTAAAAAGTTAATTTATGCATCATAAATCAAATATAGACTATACTTCTATCGTTTTTTTTTGAGAATTTGTAAGGAAATACGGCTTCAAGCGTATCTAAAATCACTTTTCTTCATTCATTCGTCGTTCGTTGGTCGTGCTCATGTGAATAGTGCTTTAAGATGTAATTAGATGTCTTATTACGAAGTTTTATTTTATTTATATTTATAGCAGAAAAAAATCGTTCTGCACTTCTCCCACTGTGAGAAAGGGAGAAAATGAAAGCAATAAGTTTCTTTAAGCTAGGAAACATATCGGTATTCTCATCATCCAACTTTTTATCTAAAATTTAATTCAAAAAAGTTTGAATATTTTCGGCAGATATATTCTTGGTGTCAATATTTCTAAGCAATTTATATTCCCTATCAATTGAAATCCATTCATTTTTAACAAAAATGTGTCCGAAATAGTTAGACAATTTACTTACGTTGCATGCATATTCTTGTGTATGAAATTCTAAGGCTTGGTTTTAGCTATTGAAAATTTCACTAAAAAGTTTTGTTTTCATTAAAGTTTTAAGCTGTTTTCCCCTTTCTTGGATTTTTTCCCCTTACTTATTCCCGTCCCCTTTTTTTCCCCTCTAGCTGAAAAAAATCGGCAAGAATGGTGATTTTCCCCTCAACCTGGGAACACTGGGTCCGGGTAAATGTCAACAGAGCGGGAAAGGTCATTTTCCAAAACCACCACCGCAAAGGACACGAGAAAATAAACAAAAGAATTGTTGAACGCGTTCGTGCAAAGGGGGGAGGTTGTTGAATCAACAAAATTAAAATATTAATGAAAAACTTTATGTCATTTCATGTGGTGAGTTCAATAAAAATTTTAAATCTACCCAAAGGGGTATAAAAGGCCGACAAATTTTACAATTGTCCTCTTTTCTTTGACTTTTCAATACGCCTCCAGACAACATAAGCCGAAGTTTTCGCCAAGCAACATATTTTTTGCAGTGCGGGTGCATAACTTCACGGGTCATAACTTCACATGGGTTATAATTTCACCTCTAGTGAGTTATAATTTCACTTTCTTCGGGTGAAGTTGTGTCTCACCTAAGGTGGGAATTAGCTTCACTTTCTTGTGGGCCAGAATTTCACTTCTGTGTGAAGTTATGTCCCACTCAAATTGGGATATAATTTCACTTTTTACTGCAGTTGCAAGAAATTATCATTTTGTACTTTTTACTTATACATAATTTGTCTACCAAAAACTGCATTACTCTGGCGCGATTTTTTATTATTTTCAGAGTCTTAAAAACTGAATTTCCGAACTACAACTACAAAAAAGTCTGATTAATAACCATTTTTATTTAGAGCTTTAATTCATTTTTCAAAGCTGTTGGTTGGAAAAGCAACCACCACACATCTTGTAATGCATACTAGTGTCTGGCAAGCAGGTGCTGCAGTGCAATGATTCATTTCGAGCATGATGACGATCTGTAACATTCAAATACGATTTGATTTGATTGGGAGTTTGCGGGTGCTGATTCAACTAGATTGAAGGGAAGAGCCCTACGATGGTTCCACTCGAAAACAGATATGATGTCGGTACCAATTGATGTGTTACTCAGAGAGATGGGTACAATCTTTAAGGACAGAGCCAGCCGGCTGATGCTCAAGCAGAAGTTCGAAGGACGGAAATGGTCGAGTGCTGAAACTGTTCAGGAATACTTTCACGAGAAGGTTATACTTGCTAATAAAGTAAGTATCCATAAAGACGAGCTCATGGAGTATCTCATTGAGGGGATACCAGACCAGACCATCCGATCTCAGGCAAAAATGCATTGCTTTAGAGACAAGGAGCAAGACAAGGAAACAACAACAGGAGCGACAACAAGCAACATTCAACCATAGACCGTATATAAAGAGCTCGTCCCAGATTACAACGGTGGTGCCAACATTGATGTTTGGGTGACACAATTGAAAAATGTGAAACAAATGTAAGATGCAAGTGAAGATACGCTTCGCACACTTTTCGTATCGAAGTTGAAAGGGAAAGCGGAGGAGTGGTTACACGCACAGAAAAATTTCTTGTGTGAGAGTGTTGAGACCCTTTCCGAGGGATTGAAAAAAAATTTCGGAATGAAGGAAAACAGATTGGTAATACGAAAGAGGTTTGAGGGAAGGAAATGGAAGTTGTCGGAGACTTTTGGAGAATATTACAGCGATAAGTTGAGACTGGCTGCGGGTTTGGAAATGGAAGAGGAAGAGCTGAAAGAGTATATAATCGAAGGTTTCACCGATGAGGATATGAGACTGTATGCATACGTCAACGCTTTTACTACCAGAGCGGCCTTGTACAAAGCCTACAATAAAGTGCTACAACGACCAAAACAGAATGAGAAGGGATCGGCAACTGAAGCAGCAACAGGATCAGCAAGAAAGACGTCGAGGGCAGCAACAGGATCGAACAAGATGACAATGAGGTGCTATAACTGCAATTTGGTTGGACATATGGCGAGTGAGTGCAAGAAACCGAAACGGGAATACGGAGCGTGTTATGCTTGTGGGAAGATGGGACATATAGTTGCAGCCTGTCCAGAACGGAAATCACTTGTCCATCAGCTCACAGACAAGACAGAAGATGATGACTATGTAAGAAGATTGTATTTTATTTTTTCAAAAAAATAATGAAAATTTTTCTCTAGATTGCCGCATAGATTCCGGTAGTCCTGTAAGCCTCATAAGAAAATCAATAATACCACAACACATCCAACTGATTGAACATAATTATATAAAAAAAAAAAAAAAAATTATTTTGGAATCAATAAAAGTATTAATTTGGAAAAGTATTAATGACTATAGATATCGAAGAAATTGATAGCAAAAATTTAAATTTAGAAATTGATGAACTAAATGATTATCGGTATAGAAAACAGTTAAATGAATTGTATTTAAACAGTTACGTGTTGTAATGTATCATTCCATTACCTACTACAGCTTCCCTACTAAAATACTTCTAGTACGATTTTGCACCAATAAGTAGTGTACTAGCATATATAAATTCATTCAACGTATCAATTCATTGAAAAGTACTTAATGTACGACCAAATTATATGCTACCTTTTGCGAAGACACACTTTACCAATAAGTAGCGTACTAGAATTGGACTATGAATAGAGCTGCTACGACCGACCAAAAATGAGTCTGGTGCCGATCGTCGTCGAGGCAAGTTGTGTTCGCGAAGTAATACTAACAGATAAGACTTCCCCCCACCAGTGGTAAGGGGTCTTATTAATAACCAACTCTTTGCCGGATTCATCTGTTGATAGCCGGGTTCACCCGTTGATAGCCAGGTTCGCCTGTGATAGCCGGATTCGTCCGTGATAGCCGGGTCCGCTCGTGCTAGCCAGGTTCGCCTGTGATAGCCGGATTCGTCCGTGATAGCCGGGTCCGCCCGTTGATAGCCAGGTTCGCCTGTGATAGTCGGATTCGTCCGTGATAGCCGGGTCCGCCCGTTGATTGCCAGGTTCGCCTGTGATAGCCGGATTCGTACGTGATAGCCGGGTCCGCCCGTGATAGCCAGGTTTGCCTGTGATAGCCGGATTCGTGCGTGATAGCCGCGTTCGCCCGTTGATAGCCAGGTTCGCCTGTTGATAGCCGGATTCGTCGGTTGACAGCCAGCCGGGTTCGCCCGTTGATCGCTAGTAAACAACTATTGAAGCTGCTACAATATCGGACACCATTTCCCAGAGAAGACGGCTAGCAGCCCGGATCGATTCATCAGAGAGATACCCAGCCGTGAAACAAGGAGAACACATTGATACCAGCCACGTTTCAACTTATATATATATATTTTTTTTTTTATAATAAACACGCACTCAAGGGATTTTATCATACCCTTTATATGCCAAGAGCACAGTGCGAGCATTAGGGAAAGGATAGGGGATGTAAAAGGAGGTGCCGGTGAACATTGGTTTTGAATTCTTGAACATTACAATGACTGGGGAAGACAGAGTGTGGAAGAGAATTCCACATTCGCGTAGTACGGCTAAAGAATGATTCTCTGTACTTTACAGTACGTCCGAAGTTGGGCTCAAGGGTGAACTGATGGGCATTCCTGGAAGCGCGGGTATTACGGTTGAATGTCTTAAGGGGAGGAATGCAACTGGCTATTTCTCTAGAGCATATACCGTTGAAGTATCGGTAAAACAGGGTGAGACATGAGACATTACGACGATGTTCTAGAGATGTAAATGACTCAACGATGGTATTGTCACCAATCATTTTGAATGCTCTTTTTTGGATACTGTCTAGAAGACTTAAGTACGTCACTGGAGCACCAGCCCAGACGTGAGAATTGTACTCAAGCTTAGGACGTATGTAGGTTTTGTAGATAGTAGCCAGATCAGAAGGGGAAAAAAATTTCTTGCACCGCCTTAAGAAACCTAAACATTTTGCGGCATTTTTGGCGACATCGCATATATGCTCGTTCCACAAAAGGTGGTCAGTGATGCACATACCGAGAATCTCGAGATGTTCGGTCTCATTGATGCAAGTGCCACTCATGGATAGTGGCAAGGGGGGTATGTCACGCTTCGACGATACAAGACAGCATTGAGTTTTCGAAGCATTAAACTCTACGCAATTTTGTGTTCCCCATTGTACAATGCTGTTTAAGTCAGAGTTTAATGAGCTTATCATATTTTGCCGTTGCAGTTCCACATCCGAAGAGGAAGGATGTGAGTCTGGAAACGAATATGAAAAGCTAAGGGTACTATCGTCAGCGAAACAATTAATTGGATTAGAAGTAACAGACAAGAGATCATTAATGAAAATGAGGAAGAGGTTAGGAGACAAAACGGAGCCCTGGGGCACACCAGCATTTATATCGTGGGTTTCAGACTTGAAACCGTCCAATACAATTTGTATTGAACGGTTCGAAAGAAAGTTTCTAATCCAACGAAGAAGGGGTTCATCGATACCGAAAGCACGCATTTTCGATAAAAGAGCAAGATGCCAGACTTTATCAAATGCCTTAGAAATATCAAGTGCAACAATCTTACTTTCTCCAAAACGATGTAAAGATTTGTTCCACTGTTCGGTGAGATAAACCATCAGATCACCAGTGGACCTGTTGCCGCGAAAGCCGTACTGCCGGTCATTAAGAAGCTTTCGGTCTTCGAGATATTTCTTGAGCTGATAGTTTATCAGCGTTTCCATGACCTTAGAAAGAAGGGACGTAAGTGCAATCGGTCGATAGTTGGAGGGAGAAGAAGATTCGCCTTTTTTTGGGATTGGCTGGACAAATGCTGTTTTCCAACTGCTCGGAACGAGCCCAGAAGAATAGGATAGATGGAAAAGCTTACGCAAGGGTTTTGCCAGCGTGGAAGAACACCCCTTGTGTACATTGAAATCGCCCGTAATAACGATTTCAGTGTGAGGATACAAGGATACAATTCTTTGTATGGAGTCAGACAGAGCGTCAAATGCAAGAGAAGTTGAAGCTCTATCCAGGTTTGGGCTTCGATAGAGAAAGCAATAGTGAATGATGTGCTTATTGACGGA
This sequence comes from Sphaerophoria taeniata, assembly GCA_943590905.1. Classification (NCBI taxonomy): domain Eukaryota; kingdom Metazoa; phylum Arthropoda; class Insecta; order Diptera; family Syrphidae; genus Sphaerophoria; species Sphaerophoria taeniata. The sequence continues at coordinate 273,086,552 of OX016540.1, forward strand.
GAATTTAAACCAAATAAAATTAAAAAAAGAATTGGAGCAACGTCCATATTGAGGCAAGAACTGATAAGCTACATCATCCCTAATGTAAACGGCGAGACCATGGTGGGAAAAGAATAATGGCACTAAGCTATACCCATGAATGAGAAATTCAGTAGGATCGGAGTTCTCACCTACTTGGGTCTCGCTTAGCGCCAAAACAGCTGGCCTGTTAGATACAGTGTGGATGTATGCAGCCAGAAAATTAATTCGAAGCCCGCGAATATTACAATAATCGACTCTGAAATCTTCAGCCATTGCAATATAAAAAAAATAAATAAAACCAAAACAGACGAAGTCTAAGAAAAACTACACAATGAACCAGGTATCTTTTCGAAGCAACGCCCCCGTTAGTGTTATGCCTTAATGGAGACGTGAATCGATCCGACCCTGGAATTCAAATTGCAATTTCTCTATTCATCCGTTGTTGCCGACTCACCATATACATACATACATTGCGAGAGCAAAAAAGAACTCATTGCAATATGATGCATATGGTTTGCCATGCAACTGTTAGGATAGGGAAAGTGGAGGATGGGTACTCACATGTGCTGCGTAGGCTTGATGAGTTTTTTTTTGTTTTTTTTTTTTTTTTGATTGAGTGGCGGTGCTTTTTTCTATTGATTTGGTTTGTGTTATTGTTGTTGTTGGTTATGACGAAGTTTTGGATGTTTGCTCTTTATTTTTTTTGTTGTTTTATGTTGCATGCGAAAACTGGTAACTGTTATTATTTCTCTTTATCTTGTAACGTGATTTTTGGTGGGTATATTATTGGGTTGTTTGATTTTTTTTTGGGGTTTTAATTGAATTTTTTTTTTATTTTTTTTTTATTTTATTTTTTTTTTATTTTTTTTTTTAGTCTTCGTATATTTCGCTGGAAGGATGTGTGTGAACTAGGTTTCGCACATTAATTTGCTGCTCGTCGATATCCGTTACAAGTCGGGCTTTACAATTCTTGCTGCGTTGTTTGGAGCAAACCCAATATTTTCTTTGCTTTTTCACTTTGGCGCATATGTAAGTATTTCCATTGTAGATCATCTTCTTGGCTCTGCGTTGCCCTGTAACGTAGTAAACCGTTTCCTCTGATTCTAATTTCCTACGGCTCGTATATTCATCGTAATCAATACTTTTTGGTTGTTTAGAATTAGGGCTGTTTTTGTTTGTTGCTTCTTGTTCTTGTAAATTAATACTATTTGGTTGTTTAGAACTAGGGCTGTTTTTGATTGCTGCTAATATTCTATCTAGTTCTTGTTCTTGTAAATCAATACTTTTTGGTTGTTTAGAATTAGGGCTGTTTTTGTTTGTTGCTTCTTGTTCTTGTAAATTAATACTATTTGGTTGTTTAGAACTAGGGCTGTTTTTGATTGCTGCTAATATTCTATCTAGTTCTTGTTCTTGTAAATCAATACTTTTTGGTTGTTTAGAATTAGGGCTGTTTTTGTTTGTTGCTTCTTGTTCTTGTAAATTAATACTATTTGGTTGTTTAGAACTAGGGCTGTTTTTGATATCTGCTAATATTCTATCTAGTTCTTGTTCTTGTAAATACAATTTTACTCTATTTGTGAACATATCCACGAACTCTGTTGCGTTAAAATTTAACGTAACCACATTTTTCTAATTTAAAAAACAACACTGATGCATTTTGCATTAACTTTTCTTTCCTAATTGGAAAAATATTATAATTTAATTAGTTTAAGATATTCTTAAGTTTAAATAAAGAAAAGATCTTTAACTAAAGTTTCGTACTTTCTTTAGTAACATCCTGGACATACCGGTGAGCTAAACCTCAGCCTTAGACCCAAAGTACATCACAGTGTATGCCGAACGCCCCTCCGAACCTTTGGTAAAAACTAAAATGAAATTATTATTAAATGATGTGAAACCTTTTTAATTGTCGTCCGAGAAGACTGTCATATGCCGAGAAAGGAGAACTCAGTTCGTTGCTAGATGAGTATTTGGACAAAGGTTATACTAGAGAAAGTGAATCCGAATACGTTTCACCTATAGTCTTAGTAAAAAAGAAAACTGGAGAGCTTAGAATGTGTGTAGATTTTAGAACTTGAACAAAGAATCAGGCACTCGGGCAGGTTAGTTTTACGCGGTTAGTAAGCATTTAGCGTGGGCATTAATTTTTCTATAAAAACCTTCCTACGGTCTTCGGTTCATTTTTGACCCATTTTGGTAAGTTTCCTCTAGAACTAATTTTTTTTAGCGACTGTATGTTTTTTGACTTTTTCTAAGTTGCTTATCTTGCGTAAAATTTGTAATGAATATTTTAAGCTCTGCCTCGTACAAATTTGTATACAAAAAGAAATATTTTTTCCATTCTCTTGTGTTGACCGATCGTGCTAGTTTTCTTAAGAAAGAGACAAGAAGTACCGAGGGGTAAGTTGTAGTGTTTACAAACCTAGTATATTGTTGTTATTTAATGAGCCGTCAACCTGGGCGAAAAAGGAAGAATGCGATGGAAGAGTGTAGTTTATCTGCATTGCTAGAAGAAGTAAAACGGTTAAAGGAGGATAATGCGCGTTTTCGGGGAAACAAAGAAATTGAAGACAATAGAATTAAGAAGTACATCATCGGATAGTTCTCGCATGTCTCTAAGTGAAGCGAAGGCACTTACATCCGAGTACGACCAAGGGGTATTAACCTTGACACCATCACAATGGCTCGATAGCATGGAAAGTTTAAGAAATATCTATGGGTGGGGGCCTTAGAGTGTCTATTTCATGCTACTGTGCTTTTGAAAGGAGCCGCCAACAAAAATGGCATGAGAGTCAGCGGGTCGCAATAACTTCATGGGAGATTTTTAAATGGGAGTTTGTTAAAGGTTTGCCAATCACAACAGACAAACATAAACTTTTAATGGAAATTATTAAGAGAGAACGGAAGCAGCTTGAGACGGTCGAGGACTATTTTTACGACATGGCATCGATGGCCCATAGGGCAGAGATAAGTGAATCGGAAACGATACAACATATAAAATCTGGGTTAAGGGATAATTCTTTGATGGCTGTGCTCGATGCAAGGAAGCTTAAGACTCTTAACGAGTTACTGCTCGAGATTAAAGAGAAAATAAAAACAACATTTGAAATGTCTCAAGAGGTACGTAAGTGTTTTAACATTTATTAAAAAGAAAAATATATTTTCATAATCTATTTTCTTATTTCAGTCACATAAAACTAAGAAATTAGTTTGTTTGTCTATAAAAGAAAAAGAAAAGAGGGTGAAACCAGAAAAAAATTTGCGAAAAATTCAATTGCAGTACGCCGACAGTTTCGAGGCTCCTAAAACAAAAAGATGCAATTCTGGAAGTGGCTGCCCAAAATTAAAATATATCTAAGAAGCGTCAACGTAGTGGACACAACCGATGGTGGATAAATCTTTATCCATTTGGTTTGAGGACATGCGCTCAAAAAACGCCATCATAATAGTGCCAATGCTCATAGATAAAGCAAAAAGTTTTTCCTTGATGCTGGACGTCAATTTTGAACCAACAAATGGGTGGTTTGTTACGAATGGCAACACTGGCCATTCATGTCAGCACTGAAATCAGAGAATTCAGGAGAATGCAGCTCATCAGCGTTTTTGGGGCTTTTCTTTTGACATGTTATTTATATGAGCTTTAGTCTTGCTTTTGTAGCGGCACGTCTGGACTCACCTCTGCCACTGGGCTGAACGCAGCCAATGAAACCAACAAATCAACCACTGCCACTGAACGCCTTCGTCCCCTGAACGCCAACTGTCATCGTGATTGCTTTTGTCATTCCTTCTTCAACTGCGCGCCGATTAATATCAAAAAGATATTAAATTTTCATACAACGCTAAATTTGATACGCCATTTTGCAAAACAAAACTCCCTTTAAATTTTGTAAAAATAAATACGATTTGTAAAATAAAAATCAGTTCAATTAGTTCCCATTATTATTTGGATTCGTGTTTTTGGTTAAAGGTTTATTCAGAACCTACCATCTGGTGTGCGCTGGAAATTAGAGATTGGCTGGCAATTCATTTGTGGTCTGGTGTGCCTTCCAAACTTTGTCCATCAGACGAACAAGCTATGTTTTCAACCTTTTTAAACCGGAGATAATAAATGTGGGTTTTTTAATTAAGTATATTTTTCCCACAATAAAATTCGTACCGTGTTTTATTTAACAAAGGGACAGATACATTATAGTCCTACGAGTCGCGATTAAAAAAACAAATCGGAGTGAAATTTAATTAGTGAAGTAACAGTGCATCAATGCCAGGAGGCAAGGGACAAGGTATAAGTGGATAGAAAATACGTATAGGGATATGCGCAGCTCATCCACATAATTCTATATTTCAATGTTCGAAACGTCAAACATCATCGACTTGTAATGTATCATTCCATTACCTACTACCGCTTCCCTACTTAAATACCTTTCGTACTACTTTTGCACCACTAAAGAAGCGTACTAGCATAAATCTATTCATTCGTACCATCGTTTTACCCACAAAGTACTAAAGGTACGACCAAGTTACATAATACCTTTTGCAATACCACACTGTACCAATAAAAAGCGTACTAGAATTAGAGTATAAATAGAGCTGCTGCGACCGACCAAAAATCAGTCTGGTGCCGATCGTCGTCGAGGCAAGTTGTGCTCGCTAATTAATACAGGTAATACTAACCGATAAGACTTCCCCCCACCAGTGGTAAGGGGTCTTATTATTAACCATCTCTCCTGCCGGATTCATCCGTTGATAGCCGGGTTCGCCCGTTGATAGCCAGGTTCGCCTGTGATAGCCGGATTCGTCCGTGACAGCCGGGTTCGCCCGTTGATAGCCAGGTTCGCCTGTGACAGCCGGATTCGTCCGTGACAGCCGGGTTCACCCGTTGATAGCCAGGTTCGCCTGTGATAGCCGGATTCGTCCGTGACAGCCGGGTTCGCCCGTTGATACCCAGGTTCGCCTGTGATAGCCGGATTCGTCCGTGACAGCCGGGTTCGCCCGTTGATAGCCAGGTTCGCCTGTGATAGCCGGATTCGTCCGTGACAGCCGGGTTCGCCCGTTGATAGCCAGGTTCGCCTGTGACAGCCGGATTCGTCCGTGACAGCCGGGTTCGCCCGTTGATAGCCAGGTTCGCCTGTGACAGCCGGATTCGTCCGTGATAGCCGGGTTCGCCCGTTGATAGCCAGGTTCGCCTGTGACAGCCGGATTCGTCCGTGATAGCCGGGTCCGCCCGTTGATAGCCAGGTTCGCCTGTGACAGCCGGATTCGTCCGTGATAGCCGGGTTCGTCCGTTGATAGCCAGGTTCGCCTGTGACAGCCGGATTCGTCCGTGATAGCCAGGTCCGCCCGTTGATAGCCAGGTTCGCCTGTGACAGCCGGATTCGTCCGTGATAGCCGGGTTCGCCCGTTGATAGCCAGGTTCGCCTGTGACAGCCGGATTCGTCCGTGATAGCCGGGTCCGCCCGTTGATAGCCAGGTTCGCCTGTGACAGCCGGATTCGTCCGTGACAGCCGGATTCGTCCGTGATAGCCGGGTCCGCCCGTTGATAGCCAGGTTCGCCTGTGACAGCCGGATTCGTCCGTGACAGCCGGGTTCGCCCGTTGATAGCCAGGTTCGCCTGTGATAGCCGGATTCGTCCGTGACAGCCGGGTTCGCCCGTTGATAGCCAGGTTCGCCTGTGACAGCCGGATTCGTCCGTGACAGCCGGGTTCGCCCGTTGATAGCCAGGTTCGCCTGTGACAGCCGGATTCGTCCGTGATAGCCGGGTTCGCCCGTTGATAGCCAGGTTCGCCTGTGACAGCCGGATTCGTCCGTGATAGCCGGGTCCGCCCGTTGATAGCCAGGTTCGCCTGTGACAGCCGGATTCGTCCGTGATAGCCGGGTTCGTCCGTTGATAGCCAGGTTCGCCTGTGACAGCCGGATTCGTCCGTGATAGCCAGGTCCGCCCGTTGATAGCCAGGTTCGCCTGTGACAGCCGGATTCGTCCGTGATAGCCGGGTTCGCCCGTTGATAGCCAGGTTCGCCTGTGACAGCCGGATTCGTCCGTGATAGCCGGGTCCGCCCGTTGATAGCCAGGTTCGCCTGTGACAGCCGGATTCGTCCGTGACAGCCGGATTCGTCCGTGATAGCCGGGTCCGCCCGTTGATAGCCAGGTTCGCCTGTGACAGCCGGATTCGTCCGTGACAGCCGGGTTCGCCCGTTGATAGCCAGGTTCGCCTGTGATAGCCGGATTCGTCCGTGATAGCCGGGTTCGCCCGTTGACAGCCAGGTTCGCCTGTGGTAGCCGGATTCGTCCGTGATAGCCGGGTCCGCCCGTTGATAGCCAGGTTCGCCTGTGACAGCCGGATTCGTCCGTGATAGCCGGGTCCGCCCGTTGATAGCCAGGTTCGCCTGTGATAGCCGGATTCGTCCGTGACAGCCGGGTTCGCCCGTTGATAGCCAGGTTCGCCTGTGATAGCCGGATTCGTCCGTGATAGCCGGGTTCGCCCGTTGATTGCTAGTAAACCACTATTGAAGCTGCTACAGCATCGGACACCATTTTCCCAGGGAAGACGGCTAACAGCCCAGATCGATTCATCAGAGGGATACCCAGCCGTGAGACAAGGAGAACACATTTATACCATCAACATTTCAACTTATATAAATATATTATAATTTAAATAATTTAAGACATTCTGAAGTTTAAATAAAGAAAAGACCTTTAACTAAAGTTTCGTGCTTTCTTTAGTAACATCCTGGACATACCGGCGAGCTAAACCTCAGCCTTTGACCCAAAGTACATCACAGACTAATGTTCGAATTGCGAAACGTCATCGACGAGTGATCGAATGCTGTTTGACGTCTGGGACAGAGAGTTTTAACTTTGGTTATTATTATTCAGTCCTTGAGCGAGAAAAGAACCGCCATTAAAATCATAAAATTGTATTTAAATAAATTAAAATAAAACACAAAAAGTCGAGCTTTAAAATTTCAGAAGTGGGATTCACCCAAATCAATCCAGTAAACACACTATAACTACATACATCTAATTGCAGTGATTTCTAAATAAAATTAGAATCCTAAAATCACATTCTCCGTTGTATGTGCTTAGCACGTGTTTTTGGAATCCGCTTTCATCGGTTGAATCTAAAACCTTCCGACGTTTTTGGGTGCTAAAGTCGACCAGAATTGATCCGCTACAAGCGTGGAACGCATTATCGTCGAGGATTTCTCACAAATCTGCCTACACAAAATGCCTAACTCACAAGCACAATCAGTATAAGAGTGCGGATGGCGTTCTTGGATGAACTTCAAATTCCGTATACCGATGAAGGCGCAACAAGTACGACTATACGTACCGCATACAGGCTGGAAAAACCGATGCTGCCCAATCTGTTGCGGACATTCCGAATCTAAGCGCTCTAGGCACAACGGCGACGCCGCCTTCTCAACATGAAACGACATCCACCTACGTCAAATGCAATTCTGCGAACCTTCGTCGGAATAGATCAACGCTTTCCATAGCCGAAAGCGAAATCATGGAACATACCGCGAAGCCCTTACATCCGAGTGAAGAAGATGAGTTGGACACGGAGTTAAGATTACTTCGCAAACGAGTGGAGATAGTACGCTTGAAAAGAATGCTCGAAACAGGTGACTTTGATGCAGTTAACCAGCCTAATCTCCAAGCAACGGACAGTCAGTTAACTCAAACTACGTCGGGGCCGACGTTTAAGGACATCAAAAAGTCGATCTTACAATATTCATCGAGTATGGATATCCGATTTCGAACGAACCTGCGATTCCGTCGGCGGTGATGACGCTTTCTGTTTTCGTTCTATTAAGCGGTTTATGAAACCCTGTTCCCAAGCTGAAAACTTTCTGCGTGTTGATACGTCCACCAATTACAATGAGTTCCGGACAAATTTCCTTATCAATTTTGGACACGCTTACTCCATTCCGGAAATTATAGAGAAAATGAAAGAAACGCCGTACAAACCTGAAAACACTGTTATGTCATACGTTCTTCAGATGCAAGAGTTAGCCTCTCGGGTAAAGTTGGATGAACAGCATACCATAAGGTACATCATCGAGTCTTCGCGACCGAACAGCAAATGTTTCCGTCCTATTTCCTGCCAAAACATTGGACATTGGACATTGCTCCCAAGAACAAAGATGGAATTGCTTTGGCAGATGACTTCCGCCAGTTAACTGTCTAGCCAATTAAGGATCCGGATGAGACGACTGATGTTGTAGCTGAAGTAAATAAGGTAGGTGTTACTTTTCCGAATATAAGGTCGAATATGCGCTGTAATATGTTGTCGTCTCTCTTTGATACCGGCAGCCCAATTAGTATGATCCGGCGATCGCTTGTCCCGGCTACGCTAATTGGTAATACACTACAATCAAATCGTTTCCGTGGCCTAGGCAACAATCAACTAAACGTAAATGGTCAAACCACGGCTTTTGTACGATTCCGTCATCTAAATAAACCAATCAGTTTGTACGTGGTCCCCTACCACTTCATACCCTATAACCTTCTGCTAGGGCGTGATTTTCTTAAACTTTGCAACATTTCGTTAAGCATGATAAGTAATTGTAATGAATTCGACCGTATACGTTTAAATACAAATATTCAAAGGGTATTGCAGTGCGTTATTCGACTTTCCAATATTGATAAGCCGCTGTGTCTTCTTGTGCATCCAGCTCTTCAGATTCAGATATTATTAATGAAACTCCAAATCAACTGGAGCAACTTCCGTATATTTTTGCGATATCTGAAGAACTTTCAAACGTCTCTGATTATGATATTTCGAATAAGTTAAATCAATTTCACCAACGAGCAATAAGCGACCTGATTGTCAATCATTACTTGAATGTTCGAATTGCGAGTGATCGAATGCTGTTTGACGTTTGGGACAGAGAGTTTTAACTTTGGTTATTATTATTCAGTCCTTGAGCGAGAAAAGAACCGCCAAGCATTAAAATCATAAAATTGTATTTAAATAAATTAAAATAAAACACAAAAAGTCGAGCTTTAAATAAATAAATTTCGTTGGTGCCTTACAAACACCATTTTTCAGCTTAATGGTGCCTTACAACCAACATTTCATTTTTTTTTTGTGTTGCCTAATGGTACCTTACAAACACCATATAATTTTTTTTGGAGGGTTTTGTACGTTTTATGGTGACGACCATATTTAATAGAGTTTTCCTTTATTCATTTATGCTCCAAAAAAGTGAGCAAAGGGTAATTGTTTAATTTCTGGTATTTTCGATTACAAACAGGTAATAATAAACCGTAGGAACAACGACAGTGTGCGGAACTAACACAAACAGCAAATAAAAACAGTTGTTAAAGCTGTACAAAAGATGCAGGAGCATGAACACAAATTTATATCGGAGAAGAATCATGTAGGAACATGCTGAATAACACATCTGTATGTAATCAAAGAATATTTAAGCAGAAATAGTTTTGCAACGGAAAAATTCAAATACATACATGCGCGCGAGTTACGTATGCATCGCAGAAGCGGCAACACTCAACATATAATGCACCCAACAACTCATTACCACAACTTGATAAATAAGAGAGAACACCTGCATCGAAAAATACCTTGAAAAGGGAATAGCAAATCTACTTTGATCTCCTTGGAAACAGAACTTGAATAGGCAAATAGAAATGTAAAGAAAATTAGTCTTAAGCTATTATTTGACAAATAAACATCAATTTTGTAAAATCAAATTTTTGAATTATTATTTTTCTCGGCTAAGGCTCATAACTCGCGCAGCCAACAGAGAAAGAATAATAACATCTAGAACAGGAATGTTCTAGAGCAAACTTATGTATCTACCACAAGCAGACATAAAAAAAAAAAAACGAAACTGCTGTTGATGTCGACACAGTTGCACATTCTCAAAAGAGAAGAGAAAAAAAAATGGAAAAATCATACATCATGCATTTGCTTCAGTTCTGAATTGAATTTACAAGTGCGCAGTCGCAGTGAAAAAGTAAAAACTGAAAGAGAAAAAAAAAACCAGGACAAAACAGAAATTTTAAACAATAAAAAATACAAAGAAAAAATGCCCAAAAGAGGTAAAAAGAAGCAGGCGGTGCAAGAAATGCAGCATCAAGAGCAGGAGCAAACACCGGAGTGCCAACCAGACCAAGCACAGGGGCCTGATTATGGGGTTCGCGGCGGATCGTTTTCAATTCGACCTTTCAAATTCGACTCGCTTCGTATTTCCTTATTAACGAACTCGCGGCGAAGCGAGAAAACGCCTTCCAATATTCCAGTGATTTGACACTTAATATTCCAGTTAATAATGTGAACAGTGTTGCCGCATGTTAAAATTTAAATGAGTCTCCGCTGCTGAAAAAAATAGTCATATAATAAAAATAAATTTTATTTTTCACACAAATGTTCTTCTAATGGAAGATTCTGAACTTTGGCAGTTGATAGCGGCCTTTTTTGAAGCTACATCTTTTGGTTATCATTAATCCAGTCTGTTTTGCAAGAGTATTGATTACATTTTATAATTTGCATGAGAAGAAGAATGTTAATAAACATGCAGAAATGAAAATAAACTCTTTTTTCATGCACTAACTGTAGAATACTGAAAAAGATAAATCAAATTTAATAACATGAGACCCTGAGCCAGCTTATCAAAAATCACTCTATCAGAAAATGCCGAGTGGTGGTAACTCTGAATAAACACTCTTTCGTCTGTGAATCCGCCAATGAAAAGCTGTCGTATTTCAACTCGCCAGCAAACATTATGACATTTCAAATACGCCTTCGAATTCGTTAATTGGTCGAATTCAAAACGAAGAAGACGAAAGCGAACGCAATAATTGAAAAATATCAAACTCGCTAGCAAAACGATTCGCCGCGAATCCCATAATCAGGCCCCTGGAGTGCCAGCAGGCGAAACAATTCGCCACTCTGCAGAGAGCCATTGCTAGGGCCTTGGCGCATGCGGAGTCGGAAGAGACTAGTTCCCCATCCAAGGAGGGTACTTTGTTAAGGGCGGATCGGTTACTGCAGCTGTGGGAAAAGACAAATGAGCTATTCCTACAGCTCGTTGGAGAGGCAAACGACGAAGGATTGTCGGACATAGAGAATTCTATGGCCTTCTGGAAGAGGACTACTTCAAGGCAGCCGAGATTCTAAAAAGTAGGTTGGCGACATTGGTCAGGAAGGACCAGGCCCTAACCAAGGATGGAGAGAGACAGGAGTCTTCAATTAATGTCAGCCTGACACTGCCCGTACAGCAACATGATATCAAAAATACTTGGGGCGATTTTGACGGGTCGCTCCTTAAATGGATTCGGTTACGTGATGGCTTTAAGAGCGCGATCCACGATAACCAAGAAATTTCCTCGGCATACAAATATTCCTACCTGAGGAAATTCTTAACGGGTAAGGCTGCCAGAGCTCTAGGCGAGACAGGCTCGTCCAACTTTTTGAGCAGCCATATCTCATAGCCAAGGAACACTTAAACCAGTTCTACAAATTTCCCGTGCTTCAGGAGAAGCCGAACGGGAACGATTTGTCAAGGATGGCAAATGTCACCTATGAGACAAGCTGTCAGCTAAAAGCCCTTAATGTTCCGGTGGAACATTGGGACTTGGTCTTCGTAATCGTGCTACACGAGCGGCTGGATCCAGAGGCAACGAAGCAGTGGGTGGGAACTGCATAGGAAGACGGAAAATCCAAAAGTCGGGGAACTGTTGGACTTCCTTGATAAACAGGCAGGAGCCTTGGAAGCAACCAGGCCGGTAGCAGCAGGAGCTGCAGGAAGCGTCCATCAAAGCCACAGGAACGGAACAAAACCATCATTATCATATCCAGGAGGAGTATCCAAGCCAACAATGCGAGGCTTGCGGAACGGATTCCCACTCATTATTCCGCTGTCCGGACTTTTCAGGCCCTCAACATATTCGCCAGAAGGGATTTTTGTTCCAGGAGGAAAATTTGTCCCAACTGGACACAGAAAGGAAACTTGTACAGCAACTAAGTGCAGGATGGAAGCATGCAGAGGGGATCCTGCACACAATAGCATGCTTTGTCCTGTCAAGCAGGAGCAAATTTCGGTGATCACTCTAAAGATGGAGAACGCCCAGAAGTACATCAACAGGAAGCGAAAGTCCTGACTAGAGCAAGTCGGAGCAAAGAGTCCTCGAATACAACTTGCTCTCCACAAATTAAACCTGGAGGCAAAAAATTAAACAAAATAAAGAGGGAAGAGGGGGTAGTATTAAACAGTATCCATTAGGTTAATAAAATTTGTTAACATATATTTTTATTTTTCTTATTTTTTTAATTTTTAAGGAGGGCAAATGAATTTTATGGCTACTATTTTAGTAGGAATAGAAGAGGCAGGGATTCAATATGGGCCAGTTAGGGGGCTTTTACATACTGGTTCACAACTTAACATAATAACCTACCAATTAGTACCAAAATACAAACTGAGGACAGCGGCCTCTGTCAGGAAGGCAATCGGTATCAACAATATACCATTTGAAATTAATCAAAAAATCAAACTAAAAATACTGCCATGGTACAATACCAATTTAGAGGAGAATATTGAGGAGATTTTCTGGGTTTTTCGCAAAGAAAGCAATAGGAAACCTACAATACCTTCTCAGGCATTGAATCCTATGATGATTCATAATCCATCACATTTCATGGGCGAACCCAGAATATTGGAAACCTACTCCAGTTCAACTTCTTTTCGGGGTGGGGTTTTTCGCTAAAATAGTCACATCTATTGTACAGAGGAATATAGGGGGAATGACACTAATAGAAACGCTAGTAGCGATTGTGGTTTTTGGAACACAATCAGAATTGGTGGACGATTTGACACGCCAGTTTTCTTCGTGCATCTAATATAGGGAAGAAGCTCAGTTGGATAAACTATTTGAAAAACTTTGGCAACAAGAAATTTTAGTGGAAAACCACTTTTAGTAGAGTCAATGAAGCTCAAAAAAGGGCGTTTTCAGAAAGTCCTCAGAAATAGCTCGGATTTTGAAAAAAAAAAAATTCTAAATTTTTTGTTTTTTATATTCTTTAAAGTCTGAAACAAATCATTTGGGGGAAATTATTGCTTATATTGTTTAAACAATTTTTATATTGTTTATAAAGAGAGATACAAAATTAATGTTTTTGATAATTGGAGTGTTAAGGTTGCATTAAGACAAGAAAAAAGTCGTACGGAAGGGGGGGTTTATTGTCCGCCGTTTAGCCAGGAGGGGCGATCTTATAACAAAAAAAGCCTATTTTTCAAAAAAATATTAAAAATCAACGGCTTTTCACCTAATGCCGTGTTATACTTTCTTGCAAAGCTAAAAAATGCTTCTTTCATTTTGCATTTAAATAAAACTGTTTTTAAGAATGTTTCTCGAAAAATTCATCTTCAAAGTCAAAATATGGAATTTTTCAACTTTTTTTTTTAACTTCGAACTAATTTTTTTCGAAATTGTATGTAGTTAAGTACTATTTTTTTCCACAATTAACTGCGGTTACAAGTTCTCAGTGCGATCCAGAAACAGCATGCCTTAATGTCTTCTTGTTTTTGAGAAATTAAGAAAAAACTAAAAACACTCAGAAAAAATTTCTCAAAATTACTTGTAAGTATTATTTTTTCGAATAAATAGAACAAAATATCATCAAAATTTTCTGAGTTTTTTTGGTTTTTTCTTAGTTTCTCAAAAACAAGAAGACATTAAGGCATGCTGTTTCTCGATCGCACTGAGAACTTAAGACCGCATTTAATCCTGGAAAAAAAATAGGACTTAACTACATACAATTTCGAAAAAAATTAGTTCGAAGTTAAAAAAAAAGTTGAAAATTTCGATATTTTGACTTTGAAAATGATATTTTCGAACACTATGCCTGAAAACAACTTTATTTAAATGCAAAATGAAAGAAGCATTTTTTAGCTTTGCAAGAAGATATAACACGGCATTGAGGGAAAAGCCGTTGATTTTTAATTTTTTTTTGAAAAATAGACTTTTTTTGTTATAAGATTGCCCCTCCCGGATAAACGGAGGACAATAGAACCCCCGTTCCATATGATTTTTTTCTTGTCTTAATGCAACCTTAACACTCAAATTATCAAAAACATTAATTTTGGATCTCTCTTTATAAACAATATAAAAATTGTTTAAACAATATAAGCAATAATTTCCCCCAAATGATTTGTTTCAGACTTTAAAGAATATAAAAAACAAAAAATTTAGAAATTTTTTTTTCAAAATCCGAGCTGTTTCTGAGGACTTTCTGAAAAAAAGCTTCATTGACTCTACTATTTATGAAAACGTATACACGAGAAGTGTCAGGAAGATTAATTATTAAAATTCCGTTAAATGAGGCCATTAAACGACTAGGAAGTTCAAGGGATATTGCTTTAAAACGTTTCTTATATTTAGAGAGGTGGTTAGCAGAACATCAGGAGATAAAAAGAATCTATGCGGAAAAAATGGAGGAAAATCAAGGAGAACTTAAAAGTCTTACAATAAGTAGTTGTCAAGAGTGAGAACTTCCCACCAGCTAGCTGGGCAATGGCTAGGGTATGTGAACTGCTCCCAGGTCGGGACGGTTTGGTCAGAAACGTCATAGTGCAAACTGCAACCAACAAATTGAAGCGGCCCGTGCAAAAGGTATGCATTTTACCAATTGACCAGGACGACAATATATAAAAACGATGTTTTTAGCCGGGACTGTTACGAATGGCAACACTGGCCATTCATGTCAGCACTGAAATCAGAGAATTCAGGAGAATTCAGCTCATCAGCGTTTTTGGGGCTTTTCTTTTGACATGTAATTTATGTGAGCTTTAGTCTTGCTTTGTTCATCAGACGAACAAGTTATGTTTTCAACCTTTTTAAACCGGAGATAATAAATGTGGGTTTTTTAATTATATTTTTCCCACAATAAAATTCGTACCGTGTCTTATTTAAAGACTTCTGCAGCCACTGTGCTTACGATTGGCTGGAAAATGCTTGGCCAAACATTCGTCAAAACTTCGACCCAGATGACGCTTATAATGCCGATAAGGCTTCACCTACGGGTTCATTGGTAAGTAAATTTGAAAAATCTTCAGGAATGAAGCTAACAAAGGACCGTTTCTCGATCCTTTTTATTTCTAACTCGACTGGAACGGACAAAATGATTTATTGTATTGGTTTGTTTAATATTAAAAACATTTTATGTTTTTAACGTAATTCCTGTTAAATATTATGCCAACACCAAAACTTGGATGACAAGTAAAATTTGGACGATGATCATGCAGGAATTGGACAACACATAAAAAGAAAAGAAAAGAAATGTGCTGTTAATCGTGGACAATGCATCTTTGGACAACATTAAAATTGATTTTTTACCACCGAATGCCACTTCTGTCTTTCAACCCATGAATCAGGGCAGGCATAATACACTGCATTAAGGCCCATTACAGGAGATGTATAACAAAGAAGCAACTGCTTTATTTGCATTGTGGAGAATCCTTATTGGATTTTTCAAAAAAAATTAATTTACTAACTGCGTTAAAAATGATCAAAAGGACCTGGTGGATGGTCAGCTCATTGACCATAAGGAACTCTTTTCGAAAAGCTGGTTTGACTTTTAACGCTGACGAAGAAGTAGAATTAGAACCAGAAGTCGAAGAAGAAACAAATTTTCCGGCAGCAATAAGAGAAGAAATTGATTAATAATTAACTAATACTGATTAAATGCATTTGTCACTCGACAGCGATTATAACAAATAAACCGTGTTAAAGTTTGCCTAGAGCTCCGGAAGAGTTATTCCGACAGATTAGGTCTTACGTGTCTGGAAGCGCCAAAAGATGTGCCGAAGTTGAGGATTCCAGGTTTTACTAAATGAACAAAAAAGAAAATTTTTAAGAATATCTTCAACTAGGTGGTTGTCAAATCAGATATGTATAGTTAGATATTTAGAAAACAGGAATGTTCTTCAGGAATACTTTAAACATGCGGTGACGTATGATTAGCTGAAATCGGCTGAATTTATTTTAAGTGAGGTAACGAATAACTGCAATAAAGTTAATTTATTGTTATTAAAACAAGCACTTGGTTATTTTAATAATTTAAATGCATTGTTTCAATCTGAGAAACTATTAATACACAAGCTTCACTTCAAATCCACCAAAATATTTTTGCAATTACGTCAGAATTTTATACGAAGATCTGAACTTCGGACAAACTGTAATCCCCTCATATATCGTTGCCAATCAAAGCAGAGAGAATTTTTCAGTCGTGACAGATGTTCGAACAAAGAAGAGAAATAAATTGAGTCACGAAAACTTGACATCAATCTGTATTATTCGTTCAGCTCTTCAAGATTCTCACCTTAATTGCAACTCGTTCCTATGTTCGGAAGGACATTTCAAAAAAATGACACCACATAATCGAAATGACGACAACACTGACTATGTGATACGGACTTAACACAATGAAGATTAAGGACATCAAAAGAGACACGGAGTAAACACAACTGTTGAGTGACATTGCACGAGGAATAAAAAAGATCCCTTTTCTCAGTTGCTACAGCAAAGAGAATCTATTTACCTAGAGTCGCAAGCGCAACTCGTCCTTTTTTTTTTGTAATGACTGTCCAAAAAATTTTGTGGTGAGTCTCTCAATTTACTCTCATTTTTCGTGTCCATGAATCTGTGAAAGAGGTGAAATATGGCGTCTGTGCTCAGTTTTTTTTCTTGTTGTTTTGTTGTGAAAAGTGGCAGATTTACAAATAAAAAAAAAAAAATCCATTGCACTGAGTAGGTAAGAGGAGAAAATTAAATTGACATGGGAAAAATTAAAAGACAAAGACATTCAGCTAGTACGTGGTGTGCATATATGTAGGATTAGCCTATCGTGTAGGGACAACCTGTCGACTAAAAACGAACGAAAGAACAGACAAGACAAACAAGCGAACAGACCCTAAAAGAGAATACGCGTCCCTTTCCACTCAATCGAATCGACTGACTATTTTTAAATTTGAAACGTAGTAGTAATCCAAATCTCGAAGTAAGCAGACGTAGTTCAAGCACGTAATAGTAAATTCCACCACCGGTTTTATTCTGTGTAAAATATATAAATTGCTTATAAATAAATATTTATAAAGTTTTCCGAAAATAATTGTGTGGCCTATTCTTGAAAGAGCCGATGTAGAGACCCTTAAGCGGCATATACACGCATCAAAATCTCATCAAGCATGTAAGAGTGTGTTTGTGAAATTGAAACACGTATAGAATGTGTGTATGCTTGACGCGAAATCAAAATGTTTTGATTTTTCTTCAATCAAGGGTCTATGCTTGACAAGTGCTTGAAAAGTGTGTATTCGTGATTGATTGCTTGACATATCTTGTTTTGCGTTGCTAGTGTTTTTGCGTTGCTAATGTCAAGACAGCATTCGGAAGGATTTTTTTTAATGTGCATGATGGAAGGTCAAAATTTTTTGTAAGAATTTATTGAAGCGATTAGCACAACCAAGGGATGAATTCCGGAGTATGGCTGATACATGGGCTTTAAAATTAAAAAAATTGGATGAAACCCAACGAATTTTTGCTGAAAAATTCATAAATGAAATTCTGTTTCAGGGGCAAATGCGTACATGCATCTCAATGTAAAGAGTGGGCCAAGCACATCGTAGCAAGCCAGTTATTCTAGATCAGCCCCAGGAAGTTCGTCTTTTTTAGAAATGCCAATATCTCCCAATATACAAAGTTCAGCATCCGAATTTTCATATGCTGACACAAAACATAATCGCAGTATGGGAATCAGCGTCAGAGCTGGCAGAGGAGGCAGTGGAGTTTTCTCCTAAAATACTGAAGTTTCTCGGTATTTTTCGTCATTTAAATAGTTACTTTTCTAATTTTGATTTAAAGTTCAGAGAAAATAATACAAATAAAAAATATTTACATTGACATATTTTATTTACTTTGATATGATCGTTTAGGACTTCAATAATAGCTTCGCACGTTTCCATGACAATACGACTGTTCAGAAATAGCACTGATGAATTTTAAGTCTGCAAATGTATTGCCTGTAGCCAGAAACCGAAGATAGTTATTGACAGACGTTGACTAACAGGTATAGCTTCTCGCATTTCGGTATCTTTTCTGATAATTTTGGGTGTTATCATTTCCAGAAATTGGTTGTATGTTTCCTCGTTCATGCGAACGAAATTTTTGAAGTCATTTTGCGAACTTAATTTCAGTTCATTCAAAAGATTTTCATGTGTAAACAGCTTTCGTTTTTTCAGCCACTCTTTCATCCAGATCCGTTTTTTCCGCAAATTTTTCCTCTTCATTTTTAGAGCCAGCGGTAGTCCCAGAGCTATGCAACAATCGTCCGTGTCACTCATATTTTCCTAACAAAGAATCCGCACATCCATTCTCATCCAAATTTACGAAAAAATGATGCTTGATGACTCATGCTTGATGTGTGTATATTCAACGTGAAAAAGAATTTACAAACACACTCTCACATGCTTGATGAGATTTTGACGCGTGTATATGCCGCTTTAGCTGTACATATATTTTAGCAAAATCCTCGTTCAGTTTCGACAAATTATTGTAGACCCCTGAAAATTGAATATATTAAAGCGTCAACTGATGTTTCAAAATTCGAAAAAGCTCGAGTGGATGCAGAGATACAAAACCTTCAATAAACGTCCATGTTCATCGGCAATAGGTGTGTTGAGATTGAGCACTCATTAATTTTTACAATGATAGATGCTAAGGTTTGCAATGCTTTGACTGAAACCACATCAACACATAAATGCTATTTGTGTGGCGCGACTTCGAAAGACTTCAACAATGTCGATGAAATGATAAGACGTATAATAAAAACATAGCACCATAGCACGGTTGGATACGAATGTTTGAATGCCTCCTCCATCTAGCATACAAAATACCCCTTAAAAAATGGCAAAGAAGCCCTCTATTTTTTGCTTGGGCTCATAAGTCATCGTCGAAAATTTCAGCTTTCCAGCTCTAACGGTTGATTTGCTGCCACGTTTTAGGGCATTCTGCCCCACCGTGGCGCTTCCACCGCATTCCATTACGACGAACAAAATCATTCAGTTACCCCTTGTGTACATGTCAGACTTGTGAGTGTGTGGCGGACTGAATTCCACATCCACATGCCGGCAATTTCTAATCACCTGAACGCTTGGTAAACAAAAAACTACAGAAAAGTAGTAAGAGATGAAAAGATCATTTATTCACTTTGAAAATGAGGAGCAAATTTTATCTCAGTCGTCAAGGAGTGGTGATGCAGGTCGGTGGTGTGCTTAAGCTTTGTAACTCCAACACTAAAATTATTAAAGCCAAAAATTATAGCAATTGTTAATTTCAATTTATGTACCCAATAAATATGTGGGATGAGTAACCGACGAGTGACGAAAACGTACAACCAACGCGGACGCCTTAACTAAACGCAAACATAGACAAATACACACGCAACAAACAAACGAGGACAAACTGTAAAACCAAGTCAAGTATATAGAAAGAACGATCATACGATTTAACGGGAAGAATAGAAATAAAGACAGTGATCGCGTCCCATCCAATCCTTAGTTTAAACATTTCATTTTGTTCATTCGATTGTAAAACTCCAAGCTGACTGGTCGTCGCCGTTAAGTTATTTTTTGCATTGTAAAGTAGTGAGCATCAACTCCGCAATTGTAATTGAGCATTAACTCTAGAATAAATAAAATAATAAGTGAATTGAATTGAAATTATTGTAATTGAGCCTTAACTTTGAAGAACAAATAAATGGTTAAATGGTTATACCTGAGTTAAGAAATTTTTTTATATTAATTGTGGGACAGTTACTCCCATAAGTGTATGTGAGCGTTTGAATACATTTATCAAGAAATACTCGCCATCCCCTTTTAAATCATAAAATGAGTACTAGGCGCAAGAGAAAAGGTGGTACTTGTAAAGAAGAGTCGCGCCTTACTGAGCTATTGAGTGAAGTAAAGAAACTCAAAGAAGAGAATGCTTGTCTGCAAAGGGGTAGTGAAAGAGCGGAAGAAATCGTAGAGGTAAGCAGTATAGCTTCGATAAAAATGTCGCTGGTCAAAGTAAAAACACTAATATGCGATTTCGAACCGAGAGTATCTTCCCTTACTCCGTCTCAATGGATCGATACCATTGAAAAATCGGCAAAAATTTACGGGTGGAATGAACTTGAATGTTTGTTCTATGCAACAATCCTTCTCAGGGGAGCTACAAAACAGTGGCACGTCAGCCAGAGAGTAGAGATTGGGACATGGGAGGCGTTCAAAAGGGAGTTAAGTAAAGAATTCTCGACCAGTTATGACAACCACAGACTACTTATTGACATAATGCTGTGAGAAAGGAAAAATAACAAAACGGTTAAAGATTATTTTTATGACATGTCGTCAATGGCGCAGAGGGCAGGTCTAAGTGGGTCTGAAACCATGCAGCATATAGTTTCGGGATTAAAAGATAACGCACAAATCGCAGTCCTCGATGCAAGGAAGCCTATGAATTTAAACAATCTCTTGTTTGAAATTAAACATCATGAAAATGCGATGCATTATAGAGAAACGAGAAATAGGTTTCAAGGTCAATCCACATCGTTCCAGAACTTTGATCTAGAGCAGAACGGAAAACAGCACGCTATTCAAACTACACTATAGAACGACAACATCCAGGTCGAACCCGAACTGTGGCAAAGTCATATCAGGAAGAAGGTAAGAGAATCAGGGCAGGAGTATTCAAATATCAAGGAAAACTCATGGCAGAGAGGAAAATAAAACCACCATGTAAACCAAACTGCTTATATTTTTGCTCCAAAAATTTCTCCTGTAAGGACAGAAAACGAATTAGTGATTCTTTTTGTAAGTTGTCTGATGCTGAGAAACCAGCTTTAAGTACATCGACAAAATAAAAGTCCAAAGACGGAGGAAAGAATCGCTTCGACTAATCCCGTTAAGGAAAACATATATAGAAAAGAATTTAATTATAGCTTTAACTTGTCATTTTACAAGCCGAAAAAAGACCAGTGCGGCCGTTCTTTGATTTTTAAAGCAACTTCGAACCCAAGCATAATTGAAATTAATGAATTTAACAATCACAAAAATGAAAAGGCAGCTATGAAGGCAGGGAGAGCAATTGATCGCCAAAACATTGACCCTAATCTTGCCATTGTTTGTTTTGACCTCTAGAGTGTTTTTTCTCTCCCAAAAGGTAACGCGTCATCGTTTTTTTATAAACGAAAGTTAAATGTCTCAACATGACAGCAACACTTTGTTTGCCACGAAAACCAAAAATAACATACTGTTCAATTTGGAATGAACTGCACAGCGGCCGTTCTGGTGATGACATTGCAAGCTCCATTTTTTAAAATTTTGAATAAAATATTATCTGAATACCCATCTTTTAAAGGTGTGACTCCTTGGAGTGAATCCTGTGTCCCACAAAATAAAAATAAGTTGATGACAACTGCTTTGCTTTTCCTGTTTAACAATAACACTTTCTTAGGAGTAATTGAACAAAAATTTTCGGAGCCCGGTCATTCGTTGGTTCAGGAAGTTGACTGCGTTCATAGCTCCGTCGACAAATACCTTCTAAATTGTAATATATATCTTGTTAAAATTAGTGTAAGTAATCCCTTAATGTAAATGGCTTATTTCTTGTATCTCGCGCGCCACCTCTCGATCTCTTTAACGTTTCATGCGCCATCTGTTGGCCTTCATTAAAAGACTTAAATTAATTAATCTGGCAATGTCGCAGACACGTGTGACAGAGGAAATGAGGCCATTTTGAAAGAGAACATACTTTTTATCCATTCTTTGTCTAGACGCCAACGAACACGGTCAAGTACAGAAAACAAGAATAAAAGTAAAGATTATATAATTAACAAAAAAAAATATCGATCAGTTTTTTTTTATGGGAACGCAAACGTTAAAATGCAATTTCCCAAAATCGTAAAATTGGCATTTACAACAAAACAATTCTCCGTCGACAAAATGTCAAAAATACAACGACACACAAAAAGTAAAGCAATGGAAATTCCTACACCCAATTCGAGATTTGAACACGTCCACATGGACTTAGTTGGACCACTACCCTCTTCAAATGGTTACACACACATTCTCACAGTAGTCGATCGTTTCACTAGATGGCCTGATGCGTATCCTCTAAAAGATACTCTCACCTCCACCATTGCTACTTCCTTTGTCAAAAAATTTATTTGTCGATTCAGTGAACCACTCCGCCTAACAACGGATTAGGGAAGCCAGTTCGAATCGAGGATGTTTCGACAACTCAATCAGTTGTTAGGTACGCACCGTATTCGAACCACAGCCTACCATCCTCAATCGGACGGGATGGTGGAAAGGTTCCATAGACAGTTTAAAGCGTCTTTGATGTGCAAAGAAAGTGGTGAGAAATGGAGTGATGACCTTCCCATTATATTGCTGGGAATCCGTAGTGCGTTCAAATCAGACATCAATTCCCCCGCAGAATACGGTCAGCCACTCAAATTACCCGCAGAGTTTTGCCGTTCAGAAAAGAATGACAAAGGAATCGATCCGGAAGGGATAGTAAACATTTTAAGAAAAAAAATTAATCATTTCCGGCCGACTCCTTCACGATTACCTCACTCTCCAACGTATTTTCAAAGAGCGTTAAACGATTGTGAATGGATTTTCAGACGGGTAGATGCGGTGTGCCTTGGTCTAAAACCACCATATGAAGGGCCGTTTATGGTAATAAAAAGACTTCGGAAAAGCTATATCATTAATATACGCGGAAAAAACGTGAATGTTGCAATAGACCGTTTAAAGCCCTCGTTTATTTCAAATGAATGCGAAGTTACGAATAAGGAGAAACTAAAATTTAAAATCTAGTTTTTTTTTTATCGTTACACTGGAAGGGGGTACTGAGCCGAAGGTGGACGAATTGGAAGAGGAAGGCAGACTCCGTTTTTTTATCGATGGTTAACGATCAAATGGACCAAAAGGATTCGTGCGTATCGTGAAGGCAAGATTATAAAGACGTCATTTAAAAATCCTTCTTCTAAGCTTCTATGCCAAGGAAGAAATCCGTGAGTTAAGTATGTAAGCTTCATGCGCGAGAACGAGCAGATGGGGCACATGGTAAGAGCAACACGTTCTCCACCAGCAGGAGAAACGGTGTACTACATACTTCTAAAACATACATAGGGCCGGCACCGAAGCCAGCCTCCGTTACAAGGACAAATGCAAGGTCATTAAACTAAAAAATTAAGACGTTCCGACATAACATTTTTTTTGCAATTGAATAAGTTTTTTAGTTATGTTTTTTTTTTTACATTAATGAATTAAGCTAAGTTTTTTCTTATCATTAAAAATAAATTTTAAGTAAGAAAAAAACGCACACATCATCATACAGGATCTATGGCGATCAAGATCGCAATGAAACGAACCAATCCCCTCAGACATCCTACCGGTTTGGCAACAGTTCCGGCATGAGCTTAGTCATCTGACGTCAGTTCAGGTACCGAGATGGCTGGGAAGCGAGGAGCAAATTCCCTAGAGCTACACGGATTCGCTGATGCATCTGAGTGAGCATTTGTTGCAGTTGTCTTTCTGCTATCGCGATCCAGCGATTCCGAAACAAGGTGCATTCTGGTGGCATCCAAGACACGAGTTGCCTCATTAAAAACAGTCACTATCCCAAGACTGGAGCTAAGTGCAGCGAATCTTCTGTGCAAGTTGATGGTGCATGTGGTCAATGCTGGGATGTTCAAGCATTTACCCACAACATATTGGAGCGACTCCATGGTGTGCTTCACTGGATCACGAAACGACAAGACGAAAAATATACATATCATTGCATAACGGGAGTTGTGACCGAGGAATAGCAACTACTTCAGAGCAAAAGCAAGAGCTATTTTTTGGGTCCCTAAAATGCAACAACAATGTGCAGTATGGGAAATTATGATGCGAGGTGGTTCAAGGGACCTAACTTTCTGAAGGATCCGTTTAGGTTGTGGCCCGTTAAACCAAGTAACCAAGTAGAAACTATCCTGTGAAGTGATTTATAGACTGTTGCTTTAAAAAAGAAGTTCAAAAGGAGTCTTTTGTCACTCCATCTGAATACTACCGAGCAGAAGATTGGCTTTTTAGAAAGATTTAGCAGGATGCCTACTTTGAAGAATATAAGTCTCTCGGTAAGAACAATAGAGGCGACAATGCTAGTTCAATTTATAGCTTATCTCTGTTCCACGATGCCGAAGGTACTATTCGTATGAGCTCAAGAGCACAAAAGGCGTTGATTTCTTATGCTTCCCGAAACCCTGCGATATTGCCTAAAAATCATCCTCTAGTGGAAGTATTTATTAAGCATCATCATGATCGTAATTTTCATACTGGAACTGCAGCAATAATTTCAGACATACGTTAACGAGCTTGGATCTTCAATACTAGAGTCGCTGGCCGTTGAAAGAGTAAAATCCAAATGCAACACATGCAAACTTATCAGAGCCAAGCCAGTTATGCCTTTAATGGGCCAACTTCCCATTGCTCGTGTATCGTTTGCGTCCAAGCCATTTACTCACGTAGGAGTAGATTGTTTTGGACCGCAGTTAAGCCAGCATCACACTACCAGTGAATTCACTGACAACTGACAGGCTGTGACGTAAAAATTACGTCACAAAGTCGTCAGTGTGGTTGCGCGTAGTGTGATAGCCAGTTTTGGGACGTCAGTGAAGTATGTCAGTGCACTGACGTGTTCACTGACAAGCCGAAATTGCGTCAGTAACTGACACGAAAAATGGCAAGTGTGATAAGTAGTCACTGACACATGGCGTCCCATCACTGACAACCCATGAAATTTCATGTGCTGTCAGTGTTGAAATCCTGTCAGTGAACTGGCAGGTTTTTTTGACATTTGCATGTTTTCTGCAGGAGTTTTTTTGTTATTTTTTTTTTGAAGAAGAAGAAGAAATAATAAAAGTTGAGATTAAATAATTAAAAAAAAATTTGTATTTTGGAAACGGCTAAATTGAATTGTTTATATAAAATGAGTGGAGGTAATAACGTGGCTGATTCCGGAGCATCGATTAAAGCCAAAAAGCTGGCTAAGCGTGTGAGGGCTATGAATCATAAGTGGATGTTTGAGCAGGAGACGTGTCTGATAGAGTATGTGGAAAAGCGACCACCGCTTTGGAACTGTACCCACCCAGACTATAAATGCCCAAATATAAAAACTGATTTGTGGGGGGAAGTCGTGAGGGAATTAAACATCGACACGATCAAGGTCGAAGAAGCAAAAATCAAGTGGAATAATCTGCGAAGCAATTTTAAAGCTTTTTTGAACAAGCAACGCACCAAAAAATCTGGACAAGATGCTATAGACGGAACCGCTACAGCTAAATACCCCCATTATTCGGAATTGATGTTCTTAGAATCGGCCGATGTGCAGCAATCATCGCAGTCTCCATCTCCATCTCCACGTTGGAATTGGTAATTCAAGTTTAATTTTCTAACATATATTATTAAGTTAATTTGAATTGCAGGATAATCCCATGACCGATCATAACCACCATAACCGTTTATAACCACATGCTTTCCGTCCACAGCACCAATACAATGAGGAAACTGCCATTTGTCCCAGAACTGCTTTGCCACCGCCTCCCACTCGACTTCATTTTTTGGAAAAGGCTTCTATTTAAACGACAAGGAAAGGTATTATTCATCAATTTGTATCGCCAGTCGCCAAATTATTGACAAATCATTATTGAAACAAACCTTAAGAAACTCACCCACAAGAATCTTGTAAATGGCGTCGAGGACTTCTGGAATAATGGCAGAAATAGTTGGTTGCGCTATGTGGAAAAGCAGTCGCAGGGAATTAAGAAACTGTTCATAAGAGGAAAACCTGTTCGTTTTGGTTTCAAGAACTGGATGCTAGCGAGTAGTTGTGGCTACCTACACAACTTTGATACTTATTGTGATGCAAAAAATGTGAAAGCTGATGTGTTACAAATGCCACTGGGATCTCGAGTTGTTCTTGAGCTTCTAGAAAAAGTTGCATTCCCTTCTGACCACATTATTTATTTTGATAACTATTTTACTTCTCATGAGTGTGAGACGACATCTAACAGATACATCAGGTATTCCGTTTGCACCCTAATCCAAACATAGATCGTATTCATTTTATACTATCTTCCTTCCACTCATACACAATCCCTGTTCATCCATTCCTTCGTTCTGCTATTCCATAAATACCTGCATTCTCAATAATTAGCTGATGCAATAAAGTCGTTCGTTTAATACACAAAAGTTAACTCTTGCCTTTTATTTAAATCTCTATGCAAATCATAAGATTACATGGTACCGAAACCTAATAATAATTAAATCTACAGAATTTGCCAATCAATTTCGAGTAGACGAAAAAGAAATCGAGTAAAAAAACAAAATCTACAGATTTTGCTATTCATTTTCAAGAAAAAAAAAGATGTTTTGAGATCTCAGAGAACACAAAATGGCGAATCCACAAGGTGGAGTCGAAGACGCAATTACAAATCATTTTATCCATCCACCAAAAGCTCTCATAATAGAGCACGACAAAGATATGGCGAGAGCATGGAAATTGTGGAGACAACAGTATACTTATTTCGAGACGGCGGCAATGATGGTTAATAAACCACAAAATATACAATTTGCAACGTTTATGTCCACAATTGGTCCAATAGCTATTCAACTTTACAATACATTGCCACAGCCCGACATTCCCGCTGGAGGAGAGCTCACGTTGACACAGGTAAAAAACATTTTTGAAAATTATTTTATCCCAAGAGTGAATGTCACGTTTGAGCGATATAAGTACCACAAGATCTTCCAATGCGATAATGAAAGTATCGACGAACTAATGTTTAGATTAAGACTTCAAGCACAAAATTGTGCATTCGAGAATTTAATTGATGGAATGTTGCGTGATCAGCTTATTTTAGGGATCAAGAATGACGAACTACGAACCCACCTTCTTTCCCAAGATATCACATTGGAGCAGGCTATTGTAAAATGCAAAGCCACAAAAATCGCACAACAACAAACTGCGCACATTACACAGGAAACTGAAAAAGGTGTTTCATCGGTACGCAAACAGTCCAACGCAAATAATATTATAATCGATTGTCGAAACTGTGCCAAAACGCACAAACTCCGAAAATGTCCTGCATTTAGACACAAATGTAAGATTTGCAACAAAAAAAAACCATTTTGAATCATGCTGTAGTAAGCAACGAACAAACAAATCTTCTAAAATCTCTTACAACAGAGACAAGACGGTGAAAGCAGTAGTTTGCGATCAAAAAAGTGACACAAGTGATGACAACAGCTGGTCAGCATTCATTGCAAAAGTTTCCGTTCCAACAACACCCAAGGACTCAAATCAAGATCCAAAGCTATGGACGGAAAAAATCCACTTCGAATTTGGAAAGAAGTGCAACATACACCTCGACACTGGCGCAGAATGTAATGTTCTGCCAATAAAATTGCTAAATGGCACTAATAACACCTTGCAACAATGCAAAATAAAGTCACTCCGTTCATTCGCCAACCACCAGATTAAAGTGCTAGGTGAAGTCGTACTCAAGAGCACTATTGCTAATCAAGAGTGCAGAATAGCATTTAAAGTGGTTGAAGAAGACATCATGGCAATATTGGGTGCAAATGCATGCGAAAAGCTAGGTCTTGTTCGCAGAATTTATTCCATCAAGGAGGAAGACATATTTAATGGACTCGGCTGTATCAAAAATGTCGAGTATGACATTGACCTTATACCAAATCCGTCTTTTGAAATTTGTGCTCCAAGAAGAATCCCGTACAAGATAAGAGATGATGTCAAGAAAGCTCTAGACGAAATGGTTGATTTGGATGTCATCGAGCCAATTAAAGAACCAACGCCAGCTGTTTCACCCATGGTTGTTGTCAAAAAGAACAACAAAATTAGAATCTGTATTGACCCGACTATAGTCAATAAGAATATTTTGCGTCGACACCACCCGATGACAAAAATTGAAGACATCGCTGCGCGAATCAATGGATCGAAATTCTTCACTCTATTGGAGTGAGAGAGGCTTTTGGCAAGTTCGAGTCTCGGATCGTACCAAACGTATACTTACGTTCGCAACACCATGGGGACGATATTGCTGCAAACGTCTTCCATTTGGCATCTCCTCAGACCCAGAAGTATTCCAACGGATCATGCAAGAACTTTTTACTGATCTCTCAAAGGTAGAAGTAGCAATTGACGATATTCTAATACATGCAAGAACAATAGAGGAACTCAGACGCACTACTGAAAAAGTTCTAACTATAATCCAAGCAAACGGTCTGAAACTAAACAAAGAGAAGTGTCAATTCAAGCAGTCAAAAATAAAATTCCTCGGACACATTATCGATCATAAGGGCATGTCTGCAGACCCAGAAAAAACAGAAGCAATCCGTCGACTTAAGCCCCCAACCAACCGAAAAGAACTACAGCGAATCCTTGGTAAGTTCACATATTTAAGTAAGTTTATACCAAACTATTCGCAGATGATGACACCACTTCGAAAACTCCTTGAGAAATCAACACAATGGGTTTGGGATGAAATCCAACAAAAGTCATTCGACGAATTAAAAGACATAATCACAAAGCCACCCGTACTCAAACTTTACGACGTAAATCAAGATGTCAAGCTTCAAGTTGATGCAAGCTCTTCAGCACTAGGAGCCGTACTTTTGCAACAGGAACAGCCGGTAGCATATGCATCCAAATCGCTAACCGAATGTCAACAGCGATACTCCCAGTTGGAGAAGGAGGCTCTTGCTATCAAGTTCGGATGCGAAAAGTTCCATGAATATGTGTGGGGTAAGCAACCAATTGTCGAATCAGACCACAAGCCTTTGGAATCAATACTTGTTACGAAGGCCGGTCTCAGATTTCTTTATTATTTTGTCAGGCGTGAAATCATAAAGAAAAATAGTTTCTGTGAAATTTCGCAAGATGGATTGTTGCTCAATACAAATTTAGGCAAAATATAGCTAGGTCGGTGGGGACCCCAAAGATCCGAGATCGCACTCGTTGATCGGAGATGGGAAGGAGTGTCTGATCTCTGATCTGACAGATGTCGGCATGGGTTAATCATTAAAGAATCTTTGGCTGTCAAATCCTAATGTTTTTTTTGGTGTGTGTCGTGTGGCCGAATCAATTCCGTGGTATAAAAACAAAATTAGAAAATCTTAAAAAAGGTGTGAAAAAGAAAAAAACTCAAAACTATAAAAGAAAGACAAAACAAGAGAAAACAATACAAACAAAAGCAAAAAAGAAAAAGTGGTCCTAAAACAAGAAAAAAAAAAGATTAAACATAGTGAACACAAACAAATTAAGAAGGAAGAAGGCGAGCCACATAGAACAAAAAAAGAAAAAGTTTATACAACGTCAAGTGGTGAGTGGGAAAATGTGTGATAATGGTGTAGTTTAGTGAAGATTTTGTTTTTTGTTAGGAGTGGAACTCGATTCCAAGGCTGCCGGCGGACCCATTTGGTGGGCCGCCGTGAACATTTTTTTTGGCGGCAAAGTCTTAATAATTTTGAGGTTAGCCGAATACTCAGTGAACCGCCATAAAGACAACAGGAAAGACAACCAAGTAGGGCCACTGAGACCCCGCACCGCAAATAGAGAAACAGACGAAGGCAGTGGTTGCGTTCTACTTCCCACCACTAAGGCAGAAACACACCATTCAGGTTTTAAATTGCCGACAGCAAAAATAAATAAAAACGAGAAATATTCTATGTGTTTGTGTTTGTCATTTAGTGTTAAGTTATAGTTTAAGTTATTTATTTACGATTATTGTTAATTCATTATGATTTATTTATTTTTTTTTTTTCGTTATTCATTTCATCAGTTTTTTTTGTAAGGTCCTAGGTTTCCCAATTGCTTTATTTGGTCGCGTTTAATAGTTTATTTGTGCCCTTCTCGCCGACTTCATCGAGCTCCTTGAGGTAGGGTTATTTTTTGAACGCGTTTGTTTTGGAATTTTTGTTTTTTTTGTTGAGTTGGGTGAAACCACCAAACAGGGTGCCCCAGCTACAGAATTAGATTTTTTTTTTTATTCAAGTGACTTTTTGGGAAAGCTGACCCTTTTGTTTTTTTTTTTTTTCAAATTAACTAATCAATAATGTGAACGTCTGGTTTGTAAATTAAATTTGGTTCAAGTTTAACTTCAGTTGTTTTTCTGTTGTTTCGGCTACGAAGCAACATGGAATAGGAAGTTTTTTTTCTAGGGGTGTCCAAAGTGGCCGAAGTTTTTGACAGGTGAGGATGTGGTGAGTTGAAGCCGACCATCTACCATCTTGGGGGAATCTAAAAATGGCCGAAGATTCCTATGGTAGGGTGGGTAATGGCCTCACTGCAATAACACCAGCAGTGCCTCTGACGTGAAGATAGTCCGTCCGTCAGTTTCTGGTCCGATTTTTTACCTTTGTGTTTAGGCCTGATATATGTATTTGTTTGCAGGTGAGGTTAAGTTTTCGGCGGCAAAATCCCCCCCGTCCGACGAGCTTATGCCGTGATCGCAAGCAGGCCGCGTCCCCGGAACTTAGCATTCTTTCCGTTTCCTACCTAGTATCCCATTCCTAGTTTCCTTCCTCTCCGAAATCTGACTTGTCAGATTTTTCCCAAGGCTCCCTCCTCTTGCCTCGCAACATACTCCAAAAACCACTACATGCATGTCCAGCTAGACTCCAAAGAATTCGCTTAAGTTTATTGACTTACAACCCAAAGGTAATCTACATAAAAGGGTCAAAGATGTTCCTGGCAGATCCACTAAGTCGCGATGTTGAAAATCCACCACCAGTTAACGAAGGAGAAGACAATGAATTACAAGTTCAATCAGTATTGGCCATAACCGATGCAGAACACAGTCGCTTAGCAAAATTAACAGCTGCCGATGAATCATGTCAACAACTGTTCAAATACATTTCAAAAGGCTGGCCAAATGATATTCGACAGCTACCTGAATCAATTAAACCATATTGGTACTTCCGCGAAGAACTCTCAATTTGCGATGGTGTTATCCACAAGTCACATAAAACGCTCATACCCGAAGCATTGCGTTATGAGATGTTGAAGTACATTCATGGAGGTCATATTAGCTACGAAAAATGTATACGTCATGCAAGAAACTACGTATTCTGGCCAAAACTGAACAAGGATCTACAGAATTTTATCCAAAAATGTGCATCTTGTCAAGTGCATCAGCGTAGCAACTACAAACACCCAATAGAATCAAAAGATGTACCTAAGTTTCCATTTCAAATTGTTGCGACCGACCTTTTCCATTTCTTGGGAAAAGAATACATTGTTCTCACTGACAGTTATTCAGGATTCATCACATTTGAAAAACTGATGGAAACAACAGGAAGTAATGTCATTAAGTTTTTGAAAAACATTTTTGCTTACCATGGAATCCCGAAAGTGTTATAATCCGATAATGGTCCACAATTTTCATCTGTTGACTTAAAAATTTTGCGAAGCTATGGCAATTCGACCACCACACCAGTTCACCACATCACCCAAGAGGAAATGGCTTGGCAGAAAGAGCTGTACAGACCGCCAAACTACTATTGAAGAAGTGTCACAATGACAATACCGATAATCACCTGGCTATCCTTAATTTCATGAACACACCTAGAGGAAATATCGGTACACCAGCCCAACGACTATTGTATCGAACATCGAGCTCAAACAAGCTCATGTTCGATGTATTAAGAAATATTGTACCTTCGAGAAGAAGGAAAGTTTATTGTACGAGTCAGTCTAATAAGAGAACTCGCGATAGATAGTCGACAGTCGAAAGAATAAACCGAGAGATCGTGGTTTTTACAGGCCTGCCTGGTTTTCCACGTTAACAGTTGTGTTTTATTTAAATTCCGTTTTTATTTCAGGTTTAGTGGTTTATAGTCCACTGTTTCTCTGCGATCGAAAACATTGGTCATTCGAGCCGCGGATATGTGCCAGTGTCGCGAGAAATCGAAAGAAATCAAATTCGGGTGTCGTTTTTGATTAGAAATCGAAAGAAATTAAAATTCGGGCTATGTGTCGTTTTTTAATTGAAAATCGAAAGAAATTAAAATTCGGGCTATGTGTCGGTTTTAATTTGTTAACTCGACAGAGAGAGAAGAACGCACAGGCGTTTTATAATCATCTTTTTATTTTTCAGGAAGGGGAAAGAATGGTAAGTTATTTTTGCTAAAATAATAAATTCGATAGAGGCTACATGAGAAAATCACGTACGCCATGCGAGAGAAGCTGCATGAAAAATTCATGCACGCCATAGGAGAGATACATAAAAAATTTTATGTACGCGACAGAAGAAATCATGACAAGTTCATGCACGAAAGAAGTAACGAAAAATCAGTTACTATGCCCAAAAGAAATCACAGCCATCAAACTATACGAAAGAAACAATAACAACAACCATACGAAAGAAGTACGACAAATTCATGCGTAGCAAAAGTACAGCGGTTTTTATATCGAAAGAAACGATGAGTCGTTTTACATAGACACCCAAAAAAAAAAAAAAATTGAGCGAAAGAATTCCGTCGAACAATATACGACGCGACGCAGAAAATTATTACAACGACAGAGTCATAAAACGATGACGATTATATAAAAAGAAAAAAAAACCCAAACGAAAGAATTCATCAAAAAAAAACCCACAAGCAGCAGGCAGCCGAACACAGTAGCACAGCTGCGTGTTCTAATAATAGAATTAATAACGAGAAAAACACGTTTGTGTGTGACTGTGTGCCATAGGCCACACCCCTAGCGAATGAGGCAAAGAAAGAAAACGAAAAGACGCGCACATTTCTTTATGTGTGCGCAGATTAACTACGCAGTGGTGGATGAAAATATTTTTCTCATCACTTTACTTTAACCAAGCAAACGAGCAAGTCCTGTGTGCGGTGCAAGTTTTTTATTATCATTAAATTGTGTTCAAGTGGTACAGTTTTTGTTTGCTTCCTAAAGAAATAACAAAACCTTTTTGGTCAATTTTCTAATCAACTGGCGATAAAATTCAAAAATTACAACTCACGATAGACATTCAGGTGAATATAAATATTAAAGAAAAGGGGTAGAAAAAACTCACGATAGACATTCAGTGTTATAGCGAAAGAGGAAAGACGAGAGAGCGAGAAATAACGATGGAGCCACAAGGAGACAACGTGGAATACATGTTTCAGGCAGCTGCGAATGCAATCAGCAGGATGCTCGTATTCTGCCGATCGGAGAGATTGGGGGCGAGGCCGAAGGAAGGACTGAAGATAAGGATAGAGGCTCTCAGTGATTCTTGGACGATGCTGAGGGCCATGGAGAGACGGCTGGCTGCATCAAGCGACCCATTGCAACTAGCCGAGATGGAAAGAAAGGTGGCAGAGGCCGAGGAGGCGTATTTCACTGCTCTGTCCATCTTGAAAGCACGTATAGAGGAGATGACGCCCACGATAGACTGCACGAGAGATGCACAGCCAATAGCTGTGCAGGTGTCGATGCCGTTCGCCCAACACGATGTTAAAAACACGTGGGGGGAATTCGACGGATCGATCACCAAGTGGCAGGGTTTTCGCGACCGCTTCTTGGTTGCCGTCCATGACAACAACAACATAGCGCCGGCATACAAGTTCGCTTACCTGAAGAATTCGCTAACGGGTAGAGCCGCCATCAACATCGGCACAGGCCCTAGCAAGACAGGGATGGAGAGAGGAAGGAACGGGCCGGAGAGACGAAAGATCCCACAACAGAATGGGAGGGAAGAAAATGCCTTGCTTGGCTTGCGGGTCGATGGACCACCCGATTTGGCTCTGCACGGAGTTTTTGACGCTGAGCCTGGCAGGAAGGCACAATTTCGTCCAGACCAGAAAAATATGCCCCAACTGCCTGAAGACCGGACACTCGAGCAAGGACTGCTACCAGGGGCCGTGCACAAGATGCGCTGGTCGGCAGTTCCATAACAGCGAACTTTGTCCCCTCAAGGTGTCTGGACAGAATGAAGGCGCATATCCGGTGCAATCGGCAAGCGACAGACCGCAACCCAGGCAGAGCGGAAACGAAAGGACGATTGACTGGAGGCGCCACCAATCAAGCGTCAAAGAAGAGAAAAGGGAAAGACGAGAGATCTGGGAAAAATTGAATGCGATGGGGATTCAATAGAATCGAGCGAAAGATTATGGAGAGATTTCAAGAGAAATAAAGATATCGATAAAATTTATTTGAATTCTTTTATTGATAGGGATAGAGGAATGGAAACCATTGTACCAACGGTACAGGTGGTTATTTGGAAAAATGGGAAAGACCATGGTCCCATAAGGGCTCTTGTGGATACTGGGGCTCAGCCAAACTTGGTAAGCCATCAATTGATGGAAAGACTGGCACTCGACAGAAAGCGAGTGACCAGGAAGGTAGTAGGCATAAAGGGGGATCCTATCCGCATTGAGCATTCTGCGAGGCTTAAGGTGAGCCCGTGGTTCAACTTGGAGAAAATGATCGATCAAGAATTTTGGGCACTGCCACGAGATTGCGATTGGCAACCGACGATCTCACAATCCAAGCGAAGGGATTTGCTCATGTCTGCAAACCAGGACTCCCCACTTGCCGACCCGGAGTATTGGAAGGAAGGTCAGGTCGACCTGCTATTGGGCTGCAAGTTCATAGCGGAAATGTTTATGCCAGCCACGGAGAGACAGATAGAAGGCATCCTGTGTATGGAAACGGCCTTTGGAAAGATAGTCCTTGGACAGGAGAGAGAATCAGTGCGAGAGGCAGCGAAGATAGGCCAAACCTACGCTGCACATATAAGCAATGAGGAGCTCCATAGAAGCCTTCAGAGGCTATGGGCTCTGGACGAGGTGGGTGGCATAATTACAAGATCGAAAGAGGAAGAGCTGGTGGAACAAAATTTTGTCAACACCTTTACGAGAGATAACTATGGTCGATTCATAGTTACAATCCCGCTGAGAGATTCAGGAAAGAACCTCGGTTCTACCGAGGCTATAGCGAAACGAAGGTTTTTCGCTTTAGAGAGAAAATTAGAGAGGGACCCAGAGTTGAGAGAGAAGTATATAGACTTCATGAGAGAATACGAGAGATCGGGGCACATGACACTGACAAGTGGTGCATCCCGAGGAGAGATCGTCTATCACATTCCGCATCATTGTGTGACGAAGAAATTTAGAGTCGTCTTCGACGCCAGCTGCAAAACCGATAAGGGAGTATCCCTCAACGACATTCAACTGACCGGAGAGAAGCTTCAGAAGGATCTCCATGAGATTCTAATGCGCTTTAGAAGACATAGAGTTGCCATAAGTGCGGACATCAAGATGATGTTCCGTATGGTAAGAATCGCGAAAGAACAATGGGACCTCCAACGTATATTTTGGAGAGAGAGCTCCCAGGAGAGATTGAGAGAATACTGGCTCACAGTAGTCACGTATGGGTTGGCATCGTCAGCACACAATGCTGTACGAGCATTAATACAATGCGCGAAAGAAGCCGAGAGAGAATCACCCAGAGCAGCCAAGGCAATTATATATGATTTCTACATGGATGATTGTGCTACTGGGGCTGATTCGGAGAAAGAAGCGATAGAACTGTCGAAAGAAATTGACGCAGTGTTGAAAGGTGCAGGCTTTGAACTGAGGAAGTGGAAGTCTAACTCGAGAGCACTGGTGAGAGATATGGAGCTCGAAGAAGTAATGTTCGAAGATGAGGATAAGGCATCGATATTGGGGTTGAAATGGCTGCTACGGACAGACCAGTTTACACACAACACAACACAACACAACACAACACAACACAACACAACACAACACAACAAGAGCTCATGACGAAGAGAAAGATCGTAAGCTGCGTCGCCCAGCTGTACGACCCAAATGGCTTCATATCACCAGTTACGATTAGCGGCAAAATCTTCATTCAGGACATATGGCGCCTGAAGACTGACTGGGATGATGAACTCCCGCGAGAGATTATGGAGAGATGGATAGAATTTTGGGGAGAGATTGTCTTCTTGGAAGACATAAGGATAGATCGATGGATTGGGACATCCTCGAAGATGCGGAAAGAGATCCACGGGTTTTCGGATGCGTCCGAAAAAGCCTATGGAGCGGTTGTTTATGTGAGAACTGAACACCAAGATGGAGAGATATGGTCTACACTACTGACCGCGAAGACGCGGGTAGCACCATTTAAGACGGTAACAATACCGAGACTCGAACTTGCTGCAGCAGAGTTGCTGGCAAGGTTAACTGTCGAGATAAAAAGAACGATGGAATGGAAAGAGGTGGAGTATCACCTATGGACAGATTCGCTGGTTGCACTTCATTGGATCAATAAGTCGCAATGCGAACTAAAGACGTTTGTTGCGAATAGAGTCGCATCTATACAAACGAACACAGAAGTCGAGAGATGGAGGCACGTTGGAACAAAGGACAATCCAGCAGACCTTCTAAGTAGAGGAATGAAACCGTCAGCGTTGGTCAAGAGTCAACTATGGTTGCACGGCCCAGAATGGCTTACACAACCCAATTCGGACTGGAGATCTGAAAATTTTGTGCCAAATGTTTCAGATGGGGGGAGGGATGAGATGAAAGTGCTGACGGTGATGAGATTTAGTGATACATTATCACTAAAGACGAAAGATACTGGAGAGAGTATTCCAATACATGAATACTTGGGTACTTTGGAGAAAGTACTGGGAGTACTAGCCTACGTCTTTCGTTTTATCGATGCAATCAAGAAGAAGACTAGGCTGAAGAGAGAACAGGAAAGAACGCACGGGAAGAGACAAAGAAGATCAGCACGACAGATGGAAAGAAGAGAGAGACGTCCGATACAACCGACTGCCCAAGAGAGAGAGAAAGCAATCAACTAACTACTGCGGAAAGAACAGGAGAGATACTTCAGTAGAGAGATCTCCTTGCTCAAGAGGGGCAAGGAACCACTGGAGAGAAGCAACATTGAGTCGCTGAAACCCATGATAGACGAGACGGGCATATTAAGAGTCGGAGGACGATTGCAGAGAGCAGAGATAGAATACGGCAGGAAGCATCCAGCCATAGTGCCGACAGGATCCAGATTAGCTTGGCTAATTATGGATAGTGCTCATAGAGCAACCAAACACGGAGCTACCCAGGTCATGATGCAACACATACGCGAGAGATTCTGGATCCCAAGACTCAGAAGTGGATTAAGAAGGTTTATACATAAATGCCTAGTATGCGTCCGATACAACCATCGATTCGAAACGCAATTGATGGCGGACTTACCGAGAGATAGAATCACGCCCGGAAAGCCATTTCTGCACTCAGGTGTAGACTATGCAGGGCCGTTTGAGATAAAAACATTGGACAGAGCTGGCGAGCAAATTGTGAGGCAGAAGTGCTGGGTAGCAGTTTTCGTATGCCTGAAGACCAGGGCAGTACATATCGACGTGGTGTCAGACCTGTCATCAGTCGCCTTTATGGCTTGTTACGAGAGATTCATTGCTAGAAGGGGAAGGTGCGAGAGAATTTATAGCGACAACGGCACTGCGTTCGTTGCAACTGCGAAAGAGTTACGAAAGGCGAAAGAGCGATGGCATGCGAAAGAGACACTTGACTTCATCGGAGCCAAAGGGACTGAGTGGAGGTTTATGACACCTGCAGCGCCGCACCAAGGAGGCATATACGAAGCGGCGGTCAAATCAATGAAGTTCCACCTGAAGAGAGTGGTAGGAATGAGGGTGTTAGTCTACGAGCAGCTTTTAAGTTATTGGTAGGGATAGAAGCGATTTTGAATTCAAGGCCACTGCAAGCATTGAGTGACGATCCAAGCGACTTGCAGGCGCTAACGCCGGGACACTTCTTAGTGGGTGAACCACTGGTTCTCCCGTTACCCTTTTCTACGAGCGAACTGTCGAATTCACGAGGTGTGAAACTGTGGAAAGAACGAAAGACAATGCTCACGCATTTTTGGACAAGATGGAGAGAAGAGTACTTGGTGACTCTGTTGGAGAGAAAGAAATGGAGACGAGAGAGGCATAGTGTGAGAGAAGGTCAGCTATGCATCATTAGGAGCGAGAACTTCCCCCCAGCGGCTTGGGCCATGGGAAGAATTACGAAATTGATCAAGGGGAAAGATGGACTGGTGCGGAACGTGGTGATTCAAACAGCAACAAATCAACTTACGAGACCAGTGCAAAAGATCTGTATACTACCTACAGAGGAAGAAGAGGATAGATAAACAATCATATCTGAGTATATAGATAGGCCTTATTTTGTAGCGCTACATAGGCAGGTTTATTCGAAAGGATGTATAAGTATATGTAAGCAACTTATGGAAAGATTATATAA
Organism: Sphaerophoria taeniata; assembly: GCA_943590905.1. NCBI lineage: Eukaryota > Metazoa > Arthropoda > Insecta > Diptera > Syrphidae > Sphaerophoria > Sphaerophoria taeniata. The sequence continues at coordinate 273,124,967 of OX016540.1, forward strand.
GTATATAGAGATAAGTATACAACTTATGTAAAGAAACATATGCGAAAGAAGGGAAAACCGTTGGTTTTCGCCGGGACTGTATCGAACATCGAGCTCAAACAAGCTCATGTTCGATGTATTAAGAAATATTGTACCTTCGAGAAGAAGGAAAGTTTATTGTACGAGTCAGTCTAATAAGAGAACTCGCGATAGATAGTCGACAGTCGAAAGAATAAACCGAGAGATCGTGGTTTTTACAGGCCTGCCTGGTTTTCCACGTTAACAGTTGTGTTTTATTTAAATTCCGTTTTTATTTCAGGTTTAGTGGTTTACAGTCCACTGTTTCTCTGCGATCGAAAACAACTATATTGTAGAAATCTCAGATCACAAATACCAGCAACAACTCAGTCACTCATACCAAGTCATCAAAACAACATTACAGAAGAACTGAAAAATATGAGACATAACCAAACTATAAACAACAGCCAAGGTTCCACACCACCTCAACAACTAAACATTGGACAGAATGTTCTTACTCGTATCGATAAGAGAGAATGGGAACCTGCAGTTGTCAAAGAAAAAATACATTCAAGATCTTATAACCTGGAATTCAACAATGGCAAAGTGCTGCGCCGAAACATCAAGCGAACAGAAACCAAAGTTTATCAAAAGCCGAATCTTGACCTTGACGAGAGCGAAGCAATTCAAAACGTACCGAGCTCAGAAAACCCAACTGACGAAAAATGGACATCACCCAATCCAACAACAACAACTCAAGCTGAGAATCAACAAGTGAATTCACCACAGATATCTACTCGCTCTGGGGGGACCATCCGACGCCCACTCCGACTAGACTTGTAAAAAAGGGGGATGTGAGACGACATCTAACAGATAGGTACATCACGTATGATCATTCCGTTTGCACCCTAATCCGAACATAGATCGTATTCCTTTTATATTATCTTCCTTCCACTCATACACAATCCCTGTTCATCCATTCCTTCGTTCCTATTCCATAAATATCTGCATTCTCAATAATTAGCTGATGCAATAAAGTCGTTCGTTTAATACACAAAAGTTAACTCTTGCCTTTTATTTAAATCTCTATGCAAATCATAACATTACAATGAGCTTTTGCGATTGTTGAGTGAGAAGGGCTACGGAGCTACCAGGACAGCAAGAGAAAACCGAACAAAAAATGCCCATTGAAGCTAAAAAAAGAATTCAAGAAGGAACTAAGAGGGCGTTTTGAACACGTATACGACGTAAACAATAATATTCTTTTTGTAAAATGGAGTGACAATAGTGTTGTCACTATGGGCCCATGAATTATGTCAAACGTTGGTCATCAGAAGAAAAAAGAAAAGTTTTCATTCAACAGCCGAACCTTATTGCGGATTACAATGAGGTGGCGTTGACTTACACGACCAGTGTGTCAATGCCTATAAAATCAAAATTCGAGGCGAAAAGTGGTGGTGGCCGCTTTTTACGTCAATGCTAAACTCTACATTGGTGAACGATTGGAAGCTTTATAAGGTCGCAGCTAATTTCGAAAAATGACTTGCTATCGTTTCAAAGAGATATTGCTCGGTATTACCTAAGAAGATATACAATTCTCCAACCTTCGACATCAAAGCGCTTCATATCTGAAAGCGTTGCTTTATCTGAAGGTCACCATTTTTCAAAGAGAATTGAAAAGCCGCTTAGATGCAGAGTATGCCACATGCGAGTTAGATGGATATGTGAGTTATGCGGCATAGTTCTATGTGTCGAAAAAGAGTGGTACAGCTTAAAAACTACACTTCCTACTTTTTAAAAAAAATAAAAAAATATTTTTCTATTCCTTTGACTCTATTTAATAAAGCTTTGTTACCAAAAATTGAAATTTTAGTTTTAAATGTCTTTGGGAATAAATGGGTAGTAAAGTACATTTTGAAATTGTTATTAAATAAGACTTTTAATTCACTAATATAAAAATTGAAATTGTTGCTCCATATTTTGTGCTAAGCATACCAATTGTAAGTTAAGACAAAATCGAAACTATGAAGAAATTATAATGAATTTCGTTTTTGTTTATTAGGAAATAAAATTGAACGAATGCCAGTGTAATTATCTGGCTTAATCTTTATTATTTGGAACTTTTGAAAGCAGGAGAATGGCAAAACCAGTTCTCGGTCCGGAGAACCCAACAACAACAACGTGCAGAGCAAAACGAGTACTAGTTCTCGGTCCGGAGAACACAACAAAAAAAAAACTTTCGGACTAAGAACGATCGACATGAATAGTTAAGACACACCCCTTTTCATATCATATCAATGAGCGGTACATGCGACCGAAAGCAGGCAGCAGGGGGAAGCTGCTTTTCCTTCCTATGATGAGCAGCAGTGAGGATTTTCTTGATACTTATTTCGAGCGTCGTCGTGCAGTGTGCAACACAAGGAGCATCATCACAGGAGTCACATTTTGTTATACAGTCCACAATTTCAATTAAATAAATTAAAGTTTTATAAACGAGCGTTTTATTTGCTTTGTCCTCAAACACTCAGTATTCAAGAGCGGATTTACCATGGCTGACCTATTGAAATTTTTTTAAAAAGAGTAGTTTCCTGTATCAGCGGTCCAACTGATCAAATTTGTCTACAAAGAACTTGGGCAACTTGATGCAATTTCTCGGATTTATCGAATGGTTGAATGGTTGGGGAATCGTACAAACCGATGATCATTTTCTCCTGGTGCTTGAAAAAGAGCTACAGAAACAGCCTGTCTCCTTCCTACAAAAAAGAAACCATACTGGTGGGCTGCTTAACTAGAAACACTAAGAAAAGATTGTAGAAGAACCTTGTAATCCCAAGATTGGAATTCCTATAAGAAATCCTTCAAAAAACCAAGACATCCTCATGAAGATCCTTCTGTAGCTTAATACAAGAATCCTCGAAGGCATCAAGATTAACGATAAGCCCAACCATGCCAGAGGGAAGTTGCAATAAAATTTAAGTAAACCTAGAATTTTGTTTTCGTATGGCTATGCAGTAGCAAATATTTAACAACCACTGTTAGAAAGTTCTAATGTAATCGGTGCCTAATGTTAGAAGTTTCTAAATGTTATTGGTGCCTAACTTGTGACGCGAGCGACCTCTGCTCACGGAAATAAATATTTGCCAAGTTGTCAAAAGAAAGAACTAGTCAGAGAAAGAGCGAGACAACTGAATCTGTCTCTGAATTTAAAATAACGAATTTCAATTTGATGAGTTTATTCATGTCTCAACAAGCAACCGGAGCAGAAGTCGCCGCCGCCATAAGTTCACCAAAATAATAGATAAGTATAATAAATTTAAATGAAACAAAATATAATTAATTCCATTTCAAAGAAAATATAACGCGCTACGATTCATTCACCACAACGATCTACATCGAATCTGTTTTATTAAAAGAACTCCCTGCTCTGGCAGAAATTTGTCGCCACAATATCATATACAATATCAACTCCGTTGGCGCTGATACCAGTACATTTTCTACCATTCGATTTAAGTAATTCGGAATATGAATCGCTTCCATTGGGATCAAACATTTTAAGTGGAGGACTGCATTTGATGTTGGTAGTACAATAAGTGGTAGTGCAACTTCGGAATATGCTTCCTTCAATCATTGCTGCTTGCTCGGATTGGCAACCTTGGAGTAGTTGTAAATATCCAGTTTTATCAATCGGTATCCAGACTCGCCCGGCGTGCTCCAAATACAACAATTGTCGTTCGTATTTTTGCAAATATATTGTGAGATTAAGCCAGTTCCCGATTTCGATGTCTTAGGAGGAAACAATCCTCGTAGTTTCATCAATGTATCGCCGGAAAGCACATCTGCATCCGCTGTTGCTGTAACTGCAGTCATGGGCGACATGTAGGTGGTATGCCATGAGATTGCCAGGAAACTTCCGTTGAAGGCACTGTGTAGTTTTCCAGGATCCAGTCCAACTGGTCAACCGCCAGGTTTTCCTCCGTATATATAGCTAGGAGATAACCTGACATACCAACATTTATAAAAAGCTCAAAATGGTTCGACTGGTAGGAAGTTATTCGTTAGATTCATGTGCTATCACAATGGGTCTATTCTTTTGGCCTAAGTGTATAGATTCTGTATTCGCAACCACTTTAACCTAACCTTACCTTGCCATCGTTAACTTTTTTCGTTGCCATGGCTTGAATCATCGCCGATTTCAAGTATTTTTAGAGTTTCTACGGTCTTAACAAATTATATTAACAACTACGTATAAATGGGGAATCTTTAACAAGTTCGCTGTAGTAATGATTTGGACTTGAAAACAAGTGCGTCTGTAATGCTTACGCGGGTTTTTAGATTGCAACTTAAGGCTTACAGCTTTTGGCACTGTTCTGGCACTTCAAGTATTTGTACGTTAGTCTTTGAAAAACGCTCACTGCTTGGAGTCTTAAAAAAATATCGAGTACTTATTCTTAACTACGGTGCCTTGCAGTAAGCGATAAACTTAAATCTAACCAAACTTAAAAATAAAACTCACGAAACATAGGTATTCTGATCGATGGAAGTCCTCTCCTTCTTCGGATGATGAAGTAAATATTGAAAATTGCATTTATGTTGCTTCAGCTGGATTCGCTTGGTTTGTGATTGAATCTGGAATAAAATAGAAGAACTGGTTTAGGAAGGAGCAACGGCCAATAAAATAGGGTTTCCAACAATAGGTGTTATTTTGAATAGCCCGCTATTTCGGTAGATGTCACTTTTGAAGCTTTTATTTTTTTTGACATTTGACAAGTAGAAATTACGCCATTACTAAAATATGAAAGATACACGCTTCAATAAGGCATTGCAATTATTAAAATTCCAACTGCGCCAACTACAGAGAAATCAGTCTGCTTAACATCGCCTACAAGATCCTCTCTGCCGTAATATGTGAACGTCTGAAAGCCTTTCGTCAACAATCTTATTGGTCCTTATGTGGCTTCAGGCCAGGAGTCTACCATCGACCATATTTTCACGTTGCGGCTGATCCTGAAAAAAAAACCTATGAACTCCAAATCGATACCCACCACCTCTTTATCGATTTTAAGGCCGCGTATGACAGCATCTACAGAGACGAACTGTATAAAGCTATGTCTAGTTTTGGCATCCCTGCCAAGCTCGTTCGCTTGCAAAATGACGATGGAGAACTCACGCTGCTCTATCAAGGTTGGCAATGAACTCACGGAATCTTTCGACGTCAAAAAAGGATTCAGACAAGGCGATGCACTGTCGTGCGATTTCTTTAACATCGTTCTTGAGAAGATAGTCCAAAACTCCACCGTCAACACCAGAGGCACTATCTTCCAAAAATCTGTTCAACTTCTCGCGTAGATGTAATGGGAAGAACACAGCGTGATGTCAATGGCGCCTTTTTCTGAATTGAGACAGAAGCGGCAAAAATGGGTTTAGCGGAAAATGAGGGAAAAACGAAGTACATGCTGTCTTCGAGAAAGGACACCGACGGCTCGGACAGAATGTCACAATAGACGCATACAACTTCGAGGTAGTAGAGGAGTTTGTCTACCTAATAAATAATTAATAGTGGCGCGACAGCTCTTGAAAAGCCAAGGCCTAAGTGGCTTACTCTCATCAACAATTCTCTAAGTGCGTGTGAAGAATTGAGGGGACCTACAATTTAACGCCGATTCCGAACGGCAGAGTTGCGAAGCACTTTTTCATGACAGATTGATACTCTTGGAAGATTTGTCAGGTCTTCGCAAGAGGCAGTGCCCGTGAAAGATGAAATAAAAACTTGGCCTGAGTAGGACTCGAACCAACGACGTTCTGCTTAGCAGCAAACGCACTTACCAACTAAGCTACGGGCAACTGCTTTTGTTTGTCTACCTACGCTCCGCTATTAACACGGGCAATAACACCAGCGCTGAGATAAAACGAAGAATTACTCTTGCTAATCGCTGTTTCTTTGGGCTAAGAAAGCAATTGATTGGAAGAGCCGTCTCTCGAGCAACTAGGTGAAACTGTACAACACCCTCATCATCCCTGTCCTGCTGTATGGTTCAGAAGCATGGAACTTGACAAAATCGGATGAATGTGCCTTAAGCTGTTCCGAGAGGAAAGTTCTTCGGGTCATCTTTGGCCCCGTGTGCATTGATGGGGAATGGAGAAAAAGATACAACAGCCAACTTTACGGATTGTACAACGACGTGGACCAAGCCAGAAGGGTCAAGGTCCTGAGACTCAGATGGTTCGGTCATTTAGAGCGCATGGACACCAATGCTCCGGCCCGCAAAGCCTTCGACACTATTCGCGAGGGACGCAGAAGGAGAGGAAGACTGCGACTCAGGTGGCGCACACAAGTGTAAGAGGACCACAATCAACTTGGAGTGCAAAACTGGAGACAGCTAGCTAGGGACCGAGCTGACTGGCGGAGACTGTTGATTGAGGCCCAAGTCCACAACGGACTGTAGCGCCACCTTAAGTAAGTAAGTAAGACACAATTAAGGACAGGTACAGGAAAAGTGAGCAATGAAAAACAAAAGAAACTTACCCAAATATTTCTTCTGGATTTTGCAAATCGCCTAAATATGCGGAGCACCACTGGTGTATCCTCTTCTTGATGATTAATCTGCTGGGATTCAAGGAATAAAATTAATTACTTCTGGACAAAAGAAAATTCAATTTTTATGAACACGAGCTTACTTGTTTTTATAGCAGGCTAAATTATGCTCTTCCAAGAATATCAGTCAGAAAATCGCCAGAAGAAAATTGCCTCACGGACACGGCAATATTATCATTTTCCTCATTCTCCATCAATTGGATTCTATTTTTTACGATTCTCTTGTCCGAAGAAAGCTGTTTGCTGCTGATTATTCAATTAAATCACGGCCTCTCTTGGAACTCATATCCACATCACATGATTGTCGTTTGGACTTTCGTAAATTTAAGTAACTTTTATGGATTTTAGGCTTTTCCTTTCTACTATGGCCTCCACAATCATCCACTGAATATTGAAAAAGGAAACATTTGTTAATGAAACGAAGCAGCTATTGTTGTGGTATAAAATAATTATGAAGTAAATTTGATTTTGTCAGTCGAAATAATTTACATCGGCGAAGAGGAATGGATCCATTGCAGGATGGGAGACAGGAGACAGCGCAACAGAAGGAAGCAGAAAGCCTTGGGGAAAAAATACGATAGATTCGACCAACATTCGCGAAGGGTGGACTGGAGCCAAGTTATGGCGCAGATGAAGGCAAAAACTACATTGGCATACATGCAGATCTTTCCAGATAGGAAGATGCTCACCAGCCCCTCGCTCCGAGACACCCTGATGTAACCTAGAACCCAGCAGACTCAAATATTGTGTTATTTAAGGAATTGGAAAGGTTGAGGTCCTTAAAGGAAAACAAGAAACCGTATCTACAGCACTGTCCATTTGTGAGCTATGCCTATGACCTTTAAAAATATGTTTAGTCCCCTCAAGAGGCAAGTCGTGAAGGATTTCTTGGAATCAACTCTAATCCTAGATGTACTTACCTTAACGGTGTCTCAATTTTGGATATAATCCAGTCAGTTGGATCCTGCCGCTTAATACATAGAACCCGTTTTTATTCTGGTTCATCTAACTTATAACGGCCAGGAAAACTCAGTCTTGTAATGTTGATTATTATAAATTTTCAACAATAAACTTTCATCTGTGTTGGTCTACTTTTGGATTTTTCCAGTTGAGTTCAATTACACTTTTACATTACTTTTGTTAAACAAAAGGTACTTTTTGATTGTTTCAGTTAACGTTTTGATAATTATTCCGAATGCCGATGAACCGGCACTGAGTACGTAACAAGTTATCCGTTATCCTTGCGAAAGCTATTTGTATTAGGATTGTTTGTTGATGCTGATGTTGTAAAGGACATTAAACACGTATACTCTGGGTAAGGATAAGAATCCTTGACTCCAGATAAAATTGAAAATAAGTTGTTAGGTAATCTATGAATGCAGAACACGCTATCTTCATTTGCAAATGCAGTGGAATTAAATCAAATAAATAAATAAAAGATGCAAACCGCAACCAACAAGTTATTAATGACCACAAATCAGAGAAAAGGAGATGAGAAAGTGATGGGAAATTGAAATGTGTAAACTGTGATCTGGGAAATACAAATATGAGGTGAGCAGCCATTCCCATCTCTCTTTTCTGATATGTGGTAAATGACAGCTTGTCTTGTGAGCTCATTGTATTTCTATTAGCTAGTATCCGCTAGATGACAATCGATTGTAGCGCCATCTTGAGATCTGGAGCAAAAGCTATTTTTTTTGTTTACATAGTTTGGTATTGGAAAAAAATAGCTTTTGCGCCAGATCTCAAGATGGCACTACAATCGATTGTCATCTCGCGGGTACTATACTAGCTAATAGAAATACAATTGTGTGAGCTCTTGCTAAATTGTGCTCACTTTAGTCATGCACTGCATGAGCGCAAAAGTAAGACAACTTAAGAAAATTGTTGCAGACATTGACATATTATAATATGGACTACTAGTTGCCAACTTCACACGTGTTCAGCGTAAAGAGAGCCATTGGTTCATGGTGGCCAAAAAAAGAACGATTCCAGCGGTAAAAAATTAACAAAAACAAAAACATAAACAACGAGCTCGCTGTGCAGTGTTACCGCAGGGGAAAATATTTTCGAGTCCAAGATGCGTGAAAACGAATCGTTTGCAAAACAAAACGAGTCCACGTAAAAAAAAAAAAAATTAAGAAATCATTTTGTCTTCAATTTGTAACATACATATTTGTGTTCTGCAAAAAAAAATGAGTCAAACGTTATAAAAACGAGTCTCCGCGCCAAGGAAGAAAAAACGAGTCCATCTGGTAACACTGTCGCTGTGAATTCAAACATATTTTTTGGGACTGATTTGGCCGCTTCGAACCAATGGCGCTGCTATAGCTTGTACCTTTTTCTTCTCATGAAATGTATGGAGATGACAATGACAAGTGACTAGCAGTCCATATATTATTATTTCAATGGGTTTTTCAATTGGCGCGGGTAGATTTTGTCGCCCCGTGGCGGCCATTTTGTTGTGGTGACATCTGTCAAATATTTTGTTTATTATTCAGTTGCTTATGCCAAATCATCATGGCAAGTCACCATAGAGATAATTATAATAGAGTACGGGAGCGGTAGCACTTCCTAAAAGTGGAGTCGTCACGTCAAATTTTGAGAAAGAAGATCTTAAAGGGTTGCCTCTCTCTCGCTGAGCTTCTCGCTGATTGGCTGTAAGGTGAATTAAGTAAAAAATAAAGAAAACGTCAATATCAAAACTGTTGTTGTCTTACAAAGGAGTTCAGAGAGAGAACGAAAGAACTCGTCGATCTTCTATCTCTCGTCCGATTATTCACTTTTCAGGCTACCTTTCGTAAAAATAAAGTGGCACGACAGCTCTTGAAGAGGCAAGGCCTAAAATGTGTATGAAGAATTGAGGGGACCTACAATTAAACACCGATTCCGAACGGCGAAAATGAAAAGCACTTTTCATGACAATTTGATACTCTTGGAAGTTTTGTCAGTTCTTCGAAAGCGCCAGCACTTGCCCGTTGGTATTTACTCGACGAGCTCCGGAAAATAAACGCAGAATCTCTTTTAAGTTTGAACAAACGACTTATACGTTCCTTGAGCGATGCGCTTGTAACTCTGAAACAAGTACAAAGCAGCTGGAGATGATTTGGTTAGGAGCATGCACTAGCTCATCTGCAAAATTTGGTCGGAGGAAAGCATACCCGATTAATGGAACCTCAGAATCGTATGCCCCATCCTCAAAAAAGGAGATCCCCTGAACTGCACCAACTACAGAGGTATAAGTCTTCTTAACATCGTCTATAAGATCTTATCTGCCGTGCTGTGTGAACGTTTGAAGCCCTTCGTCAACAACCTGATAGGTCCTTATCAGTGTGGCTTCAGACCCGGAAAGTCCACCATCGATCAAATATTCACCCTACGGCAGATCTTGGAGAAGACCCAGGAACTTCAAATCGATACGTACCACCTCTTCATCGATTTCAAGACCGCGTATGACAGCGTCTATTCGTCCGTCCGTCGGCCAGGAAGATGGGTCATAGGGTCAATGGAGACGAAGATTCAACCAAGAACTGTACGAGCTGTACATCGACACTAACCTAGCCAAAAAAGTTAAGGTCCAACGACTTAGATGGTTGGGTCATGTTGAGCGAATGGAAAATAATGCTCCGGCTCGTGGAGCACACAGCTGGTAGATGATCTGAACCAACTTGGCGTGCGAAACTGCTAGGGACCGAGCTGGCTGGAGATTTTTTTGGGTGAGGCCCTGGTCCGACCTGGACTGTAGCACCACCATAAGTAAGTAAGATACCGGTTCCATGTGAAATTCACATACAAACGAGTACTCTTTCTTTAAAATGGGAAAAAGTGGCTGTTTGGAGTCAGCTCTACGATCAATAGCTACAATTCCCAGTATTTCTTCCAATCAAGCGATGCGGTGCGGTAGTATTGAGTTTTAACTTTTTTTTTTTGGCTAGCCATTAAAGATCATAACTAGGATAGTCTGCTGTTCAAACACGATGTGGCACACGATATGCCCAATTATAGCTTCATTGTTTGATGAGTTTCTCGGTCGTGTAGTGTCAAATTTGGCGACGTTTATTGGCAGCTAATATCATGTGATTTGACACCATTTATGCCATGTCATATTCGAGATATAGCATTAAAAAAGTGCAAAAAAGCTTTTAACTCGCTTTTTTAAAAAATTCGTTAGCTAGGAATCTTCGGCAAAGAGCCAATGAAACTTTTTTTTACGTTTAATACCACTTTATTTCTGTTGATTATCCTTCTGGTTAAACGGAGGAGAATAAACATCCTTCTTCTATCCAATTAACCCATGAACGTGGTGCATGCAATCAATCACCCTTGATATAGCAAGAAAAAGTGAAACAAAAAATACAGATTTTATAAAAAAATTATTTATTTAACAAATAGACCAGGGTAGATAATTTTGAAAAAATAGAATAAAACAAATTAGAAATGGTGGGGGATGCGATAAAAATGAAAGGAAAAATAAATTACGGGCCATCCGAGTTCGGGAAGTGGGCGGGGGGCGGGTTTTAAGGGGAAAAAAATGGTTTATCTTGATTTCCGGCAAAACTAGAGGTCCTATGGAAAAATGTTAAATAGCAAAGTTGTAGGTAACAAAAAGATCTATTACTTTTGTTCAGACAAATTTTTCACATAACCTCAAAATATATATGAAAAATTCAAAAAAACAAGTTTTTGGTTTTTTATTTTTATCTTTTTCAAAAAAAAAAGATTTTTCTACGAAATTTGGTGAAAACTTCCCTTATTATATCCCAGATACACTGTAATTTATTTGGTTAAAAATATTTATTTTTTCCTCTTATATTGAAATAATATCAAAAAAATACCCTAATTTTGAATCGAAAATTCACGTGTCAAAATTTCGCCTTTTCTTAAAAAGTCAGCATGTTATTTATTTGTTCAAACGTCTACTTTCTGATGGTGTAAAAAAAATATACATTACCATAGTAAATATTCTCAGAAAATGCAAAAAATTGAAAAAAAACTCGAATTCGATTTTTTTTTTAATCATGATTTTTTTTTTCTATACAGTATATACATATAAGTAGGATGACTACATTTAACAAACACAAAAACAATCTTAGTTAAAGCCAAACATATGGGCACTTACACTTTTTGAATTCAATTCAAAATCATTGCATTTTTATGAAAAGACTTAAGGTTAGACTTAGACAAAAAAAATGTAAAGTAACTAATTTTTATTCGGTCAAAGAATTACGTTATGAAAAGTAAAGTTTACGACAAGACAAGTCAAGCTAAGAAAAGTAAAAGTCTAGTGAAAGTCAAATCGAAGATCCAATTTAAATTACCTATTTTTCTATATTTTTTATATTTAACATTAATTAATTACAATCAAAACATTATTTAAAATCTTTATAATTGAACAAAAACTTTATTAAAACTAAAATCTAGTGTTCTTGTTTAAATCCTTTCCTTTCCTCTAGGTACATATATACTGTAAATTTATAAGTATGGTAAGTGCATTTGTATAAATTAAGTCAGTTGCATTTTGTGTCTCTAGTGATGAGCATCTCTTTAAAGAATAAAATGAATTAAAAGCAAATAAAAGGTGTTTAAATTAAATAATGAAGAAAGACAATTATTCTAACATGATAGCAGAAAATGGTTCTGATTTACTAAAAAAAAAAAAAATAGATTTATGTATTTGAAATAAAGTAAAAAAAAAGTAAAAAAAAAGTAAAAAAAAATAAAAGGTTATGACTGAAAACGTGACAAGTAAAAGCGTAGCAGAAGTAAAAAGTGAACACCTAAAAAATACCGAAACTGAAGAAGTAAAAGTAAAACACGACACAAATAAAATAAGACAATTATTCCAAAAAGAATCAAAAAAGGTGATAATTCTGAAAAACTATATCGATATATTGCTACAGGAACATAAGAGTGAAAGCGCCGAAAAAATGGCAGATGAAATAAAAATTAATATTCAAGTTTTTGATGGTAAAGATTATAGCATATGGAAAAAAAGACTATTAGTGCTATTAGAATTAAAGAAATGTGAAGCTCCAGCAATTCGACAAAAAGAAGACAGCGAAGATGACACCACGTGGAAGGAAAAAGATTTAAGAGCCAGAAACTATATCCACAGCGCTCTAACCAATAGACAATTTGAGTTTGTAGATGAGCAGAAAACAGCGTATGGAATAATCAAAAAATTGGATGAATTGTATTTAAAAGAATCGACAGCGCTACAAATAGTTGTAAGAAACAAGTTGGAAAAAATAAAATTGAAAGATTTTGACAATACAAGTGACTTCTTCAGTGAGTTTGAAAAATTGATCATTGAATTAAAAAATGCAGGTGCCAAAGTGACGGAAAAAGAAAAGTTAAACTATATATTGAGAGCATTGCCGAGCTCACTTAGTTATATTGGTGACTTAGTTGATGTGTTGAAAGAAGATGACCAAACTGTCGAATATGTCAAAAGTAAAATAAAGCTTAATGAAGAAAAAGAAAAAGAGATGAATACGAAGAACAAGACAGGGCATACAAATGTATTTTATGGCACAACGTGGAGTCGAAACAACAGCAGCTATAGAAGTCCACAGCAAGCGCGAGGAGGTGTGCGTGGGAGAGCAAATACACAGTCGACGTATAGGAACAATGGACATTGGAATTTAAGAGGTAACTTCCATGGAACTTCGAATAGTGGAAGATGGAGAGGTAATCCCCACCAAAATTACCAAAGAGGACGTGGGCGAGGTGACTGGCAACAACAACAGCAACAGCAGCATCGCCAACAACAGCGTGAAGAGAATGGTAACAGTAGCGCCTACAACACAAAGGTTATGTATGACTCGCATGAAAATGAAAATGATGTAAACATTAGTTATGATATTGAATGGGTATTGGATAGTGGTTGCTCGGACCATATCATAAATAATGAAAATTATTATAATGATTGTATAAAATTAAAAGAACCTGTTAACGTTAAAGTTGGAGATGGTAGATTCTTAAAAGCTACAAAAGTTGGGCATGTGTTGCATTATTTTAATGTAAATAATAAGTTAAAATTGAATATTATGAAAAACGTTTTTTATGTGCATGAAATGGATAAAAATCTTATTAGCTATGGTAAAGTAACAAAAGAGAATAAAATAGTTTCAATGGGATATCTTTCTAAAATTTATACAAAGGCCACGAATGAATTAAACGGCATAGCTTATAATGTAAATGATATTTATAAAATGTATAGCACACTTAAGCCTAAGGAGGCGTACGCAATGAACAAAATTACTTGTAATTTAACTGAAAAAGAAAGGTACCACCGATTGCTAGGACATGTAAATTTTGAATATTTAAATATTTTATGTAAAAACAAATTAGTTAATGGCATGCCAAATGAACTTGAAACTGAATATTTGAAATGTGGTACATGTGCACAAAACAAAATGCATAACGTAAGTTTTCAAAATAATAGACATAGGTCTAAAGATCTGCTTGAAATCGTGCATACAGATATAAATGGGCCTCACCCAGATGGATTGAATGGTGAAAAATATTTTTTAAGTTTTATTGAAGATTTTAGTAAAGTTATCAAAATACAGTGCTTTGCAAAAGTATAATCGCACCATGTAAAAATGGTTTTGTGTAAAACCGAGGACTGCAGCAATACTAAACTATTTTTTTTTAAAGACCCTCATTAGATGAGAAAATTGAGAGAAAAAAAATTACCGTTACTTTCGCCTCTAATGTTTAGAAAAGAAAACAAGTTTTTTTCTTTGTTGCGTAAGTATAATCGCATTCTCTTATTTTTTCAACATTTTTTTTTTATTTTTTTTTATTTTTTGAAAGATTAGTGTGGATTCTTACTACGCCGATTTTCAATCAAGTTAAAATACTCGATTTGGATTACTCTCGACCAGTTTTTTTTAATTAGGAATTGTCCAACGAGTTCCATTCGTGCAGTTTTGTCTCTTGGAGCTCAGAAACACTACCAAACTGCCTGTTATTTTATATGGTGCGATTATACTTTTGCAAAGCACTGTATATACAATGAAAGCAAAAAGTGAATTTTATGAACACTTAATCGAGTATGTAAATGAAATAGAAAATATAACTGGCAAAAAAGTAAAGAAATTAAGGTGTGATAATGCCAAAGAGATGGTGTGTGGAAAAGTACTTAGTTTTGCTAAAGAAAAGGGAATCATAATTGATCCTTGCCCGCCATATGTGCATGAGTTGAATGGAACTGCAGAGAGATATAATAGGTCCATTATGGATACTGCTAGGTGCTTGTTAGCTGACGCGAAATTAAGTTTGAAATATTGGCCTGAAGTAGTCAAAACAGCAGCATATTTAAAAAATAGAACCCTTGCAAATACACTAGAAAGAAAAACACCGTACGAGATAATGATAGGAGAAAAGCCAGATATAAGCAATTTGAAAATCTATGGTAGTAAAGTCTTTGTTAGAGTACCAGAAGCCAGGAGAGTTAGTAAGTGGGATAGGAAAGCAGATGTAGGTATATTGGTAGGATATGAAAGAGTAGGTTACAGAGTTTTGGTAGGTAACAGAATTATTGTTGCTAGGCATGTAGATATTGTAGAGGATGATGTGAAATTAATTGGTTTTTCTAGCGAAGAAAATTTGGAGAATAGCAATAAAAACGAAATTATAGAACCTGAAAATGAATCTAAAAATGAAAATGAAAACGAAACTAACAACAAGGAAAGTAATGAAAATGAAACACTTAAGGTCCCGTCACACACTGAAAGGAAAGTACTTTCAGAAAGCAAAAAGCTTTCTGAAAGCAAACATTTCATAGTGTGACGACCCGAAAAGTACTTTCCTGAAAGCGTTTCTCAAAATGATTTGCTTTCTTGAAAACACTTTCAGAAAAAAAACTTTCACGGTGTGACTAGCTCTTGAAATCGTTTGAAGAAAGCAAATCACTTTCAGAAAACGCTTTCTACTTTCAGAAACTGTTTGTGAAAGTTTTTTGCTTTCTTGAAAGCGAACGTATGTTTTACATAGAACCTACTCTGGTGGGCCAAAAATAAAGGAAGTAGGTGATAAGTTCACAATTGTTTTTGTGGCAAGGGTGCAATTGTGGCAGTACATTCGCTAGGCAGATATAAAGGTCAACAGATTTCTTGGACAAGCACAAGAGTATGGATAGCCCGCTCTGCTTAGCTGTCTAAAAAGATTTTAACTCCTTCCAACCCACTTACAGCAAGCGCTTGTATAGAATCTTGTATATAGAATGTCATAAAAAAGTATATTTCTTTCTGTTGTTTATTTAATTTGAAAACGTTGAGCATCTACTTTAAAAGTTGGAATGGCAAAAAAGGTTGTTGAATATATATATATATGCATGTAGAATGTAGTGTTAACATATGTAGGTATTATTGATTTTTGAATAGACAGTGTATTGTAATTATCGCCATGTGCAAGGTGTTTCAGTGTCAGAGCTACTCTTTCCTCTACACTGATAGGCACACGCCATGGTGTATTTTGTTTTTTTTAAAACGGACGTACTTTGTCATACAGGAAATTAAACTGCTCCTCCAAAACGTGAGCAAAGTTGCGGAAAAACTCGTCTCCTTCTGCACGCAAATCCCTCATGAGCTTTATGTGGTACTGATTTTCAGCACCACGTTCCCAAAATGGTCGCACCCAAATTGACCTACGATTACTCGCCTTGTTCTCAGTAACGTGCTGTGATAAGATAGTAAGATAATTTCTGCCTATATTCCAAAATTTCTTCAGCGGACTCCATTTTGTTGCTATTCTGGATAAACAATTAACGAAACTAGCTCAAATATCGCAACCAGTTACATAAAACACTTTCAGAAAACGTTTTCTGCTTTCAGAAACTGTTTGTGAAAGTTTTTTGCTTTCTTGAAAGCAACGCTTTCGCTTTTATAGTGTGACGACCCGAAAAATGTTTTCAGAAAATTTAGTTTCTTGAAATGAAAATGTTTTCAGAAAGCACTTTCAGAAAGCACTTTCCTTTCATAGTGTGACTGCTCTCTGAAAACACTTTTAGAAAAATAACAAACTCTAAAATTTGGAAACGCTTTCTGAAAGTATTTTCCTCTCAGTGTGTGACGGCTCCTTTAGAAAATCAACTAGAGAAAGAAAACAGACAAAGTTTTATACACCAGAAAATTGTGCTTATTGTATTTATGTAAATTTTGTTAGTGCAAATACACCAAAAACTTATGATGAAGCAATAAAAAGCAACGAAAGTAGGCAATGGAAAAATGCAATGGAAAAAGAGATAAATTGTTTAAATAAGAATGAAACTTATGAATTAGTTGAACTACCAAAAGATAAAAAAGTTATAGATTTAAAATGGGTTTTTACTAAGAAAGCAAATAATGAATTTAAGGCTCGAATTGTAGCTCGCGGCTTTCAACAAAATGAGGTTATAGATGACCTGTATTCTCCAGTAGCTAAAACACAAACTTTAAAAATATTACTACCGTTCTGCGTTCAGAATAGTTTAATAATAAACCAAATGGATGTAGAGTCCGCCTTCTTAAATGGAGAAATCATATCAGAAGTATACGTAGAACAGCCAGAAGGTTATGACGATAACTCAGGGAGAGTATGCAAATTAAAAAAGGCATTGTACGGACTAAGCGAAAGTCCTAGAGCCTGGTATGAGTGTTTAAATGAATTTCTAACTCGTATAGGTTTCAAACGAAGTGAAAATGATTATTGCCTTTACTATATTTTAGATGACAATGTTCCGATATTTTTATTGACATTTGTAGATGATTTATTGCTATGTGGTAAAGATCAAAATAAGCTAAATGAAATAAAAGGATTATTGTTTGAAAAGTATAAAATGAAAGACTTAGGTAAAATAAAAACGTATTTGGGAATAAATGTTGTGTATGAAGAAAACAAAAATATAATGACTTTAGATCAACAAAAATACGTTGAATCCTTAGCAAATGAATATGGAATTGAAAATAGTAAGCTATATAGCACACCATTAGAACAAAATTTAAAATGTGAACCAGCGCAATTTCCATCCGAACATCTCAAATACAGAAACTTAATTGGAGCACTTTTATATGTTAGTTCTGGAACAAGGCCAGATATTAGTTTTTCTGTTAACTATTTAAGCAGGTTTCAAAATTGTTATGATGAAACGCATTATAAATATGCCTTACGAATTTTAAAGTATTTATATTTGACTAAAGAGATGAAATTAACTTTAAAGAAAAATTCTGGTGCTGATGTAATCGATAGCTTTGTAGATGCAGACTGGGCCGGAGATATTGTCGATAGGAAGTCAACGAAAGGTTATGTTATAAGAATGTTTGGTAATATTGTATGTTGGAAATCAAAAAAACAAGGTTCTGTTGCTAAGTCTTCTACAGAAGCCGAATATGTAGCCCTATCAGAAGTTGTAAGTGAATTAAAATGGATGAAAGATATTTTAAAAGACCTAAAATTAGAGATAAAAAATCCTATAAAAATATATGAAGATAACTCAGGGGCAGTTAGTATAGCAAAATTTGGTAACTACACTAAGCACTCTAAGTACATTGAAACACATTATCACTTTGTAAATGAAAATTACTTAAATGGAATCATTGATATAGTAAAGATAAATTCTGAAAATAATATTGCTGATATTCTGACTAAATCATTGGGCAAAACAAAATTTATGAAATTAAGAGATATGTTAAATTTAATATAAAATTGTTAAAAATGAATTGTTAAAAATGAATTATTGTAAGACAAAATACTTATGCCTTAATTTAAGGAGGTGTGTAAATTTATAAGTATGTGTATAAGTGCATTTGTATAAATTAAGTCAGTTGCATTTTGTGTCTCTAGTGATGAGCATCTCTTTAAAGAATAAAATGAATTAAAAGTAAATAAAAGGTGTTTAAATTAAATAATGAAGAAAGACAATTATTCTAACATATACCTACATATAAGTTAAAAAGCTGATTCTGATTACATTTCTTCATCGTAAGATGTGACAGACCTTTCCAACTGCAGTTAATCTTCGAAATCTTCAAGACCACCACCTTCCTCCTCTCCAATGATATTTTCGGACTGCATTGGTTCTTCATCCAAAATTTCCTCATTTACTTCCTCGTAAGTTTTTTCTTCCATATTTGAGCAATTTTCGGAACCATGACAATTCGTGCATAGATTTGTACATTTTAAACCATGTTTTCGACAGCCACATTTCAAACTGTTACATCCACTTTCACAGCTGCAGCAAATAGTTTAAGCAAAACTTCCGGAATATATGATAATGGAAAGAACACTGCGGCAAGGGGTCGATATATCTCTGTTAGTGATTGGTCAACTCAGTTCGCTAACTCGACTTAACTCTGTTAATTTTCTTCAACTCGAGTTAGGTAGCTCGGTTTGCCAACTCGAGTTGAACGGGTCAACTCGGTTTACCTATTCGGTTTGCCAACTCGGTTCGCCAACTCGGTTTGACCCATCACTAACAGAGATATATGATAATGGATAGAACACTACGGTTACATCGATTGTTGGAAAAAAAAATCGAATTCGAGTTTTTTCAATTTTTTGCATTTTCTGAGAATATTTACTAAGGTAATGTATATTTTTTTACACCATCAGAAAGTAGACGTTTGAACAAATAAATAACATGCTGACTTTTTAAGAAAAGGCGAAATTTTGACACGTGAATTTTCGATTCAAAATTAGGGTATTTTTTTGATATTATTTCAATATAAGAGGAAAAAATAAATATTTTTAACCAAATAAATTACAGTGTATCTGGGATATAATAAGGGAAGTTTTCACCAAATTTCGTAGAAAAATCTTTTTTTTTGAAAAAGATAAAAATAAAAAATCAAAAACTTGGTTTTTTGAATTTTTCATATATATTTTGAGGTTATGTGAAAAATTTGTCTGAACAAAAGTAATAGATCTTTTTGTTACCTACAACTTTGCTATTTAACATTTTTCCATAGGACCTCTAGTTTTGCCGGAAATCAAGATAAATCATTTTTTCCCCTTAAAACCCGCCCCCCGCCCACTTCCCGAACTCGGATGGCCCGTAATTTATTTTCCCTTTCATTTTTATCGCATCCCTCACCATTTCTCATTTATTTTATTCTACTGCGATTTTTTTCGTTTTTTTTCCATTTTTGAAGCTATCGGCACTAGTCTAAAAATAGTCGGTAAAGTTTTGAATTCCGTGATTTCAAAAACTTAAACATACCAGATTTACTGCGTGATTTTGATCGAATTGAATGGAATTCAATTTACTACATGCTTGATGTGAATGAACAACTTTGTTTTTTTAACCATAACGTTAATTTACTATATGATTCTCATGTTCCAATTAAGAAGTGTATGGTGAAGCATAAATCTGCTCCCTGGTTGAATGGCGACATCGTGATGCCGCTAACAGTCAGTGGAGAAGATACCGGATAGAGATTCTACATCAAAACTATCGTAGACTGCGGAACAAGGTCGTTAAAATGATAAGGACAGCAAAACGAAATCTTTATGAGCAAAAGCTTGGCACATCAAACTCAAGATACTTGAAAGCATCTTCGTGAATTGGGCCTCGAAAAACAACCAGAGGCTCTCCCTGACGACCTCGATTGCAATGCTCTTAACACAAAGTTTTCGTCTTTATGTTCATCTTTCGATATCTCTAACAGTGAACCTAATAGCTTCGAACCATCTTTTTCAGGCGGTTCTTTTAGTTTTGATAGACTATCCGAGGAAGATACTTTGGAGGCTATAATTTCAATCAAGTCAAATGCTATTGGCCTTGACTTAATAAACCCCAAATTCATAAAAGTATTACTTCCCTTTCTCTTGCGCTACATAACCTACATCTTTAACACTATTATGACAACGTCTGAGTTCCCATCAGAATGGAAGAAAGCAAAAATGCCATGGCAGGTACAGTTACCGTTCTTATCAAAAGTTTTCGAAAAGACAATTTCCAAACAGATACAAGGCTATCTCAAACGTTACAACCTTCTTAGCATGTGTCAGTCTGGTTTCCGCTCCCAACGAAGTTGCAAATCTGCATTACTTTTAGTAACTGATGAGTTTAGGGTTGAGTTGCAATGGATAAAAATCACTTTGTTCTGTTAACTCTTCTAGACTTCTCCAAGGCATTTGATACAGTCAATCACTCAACTTTATGAAGAAGACTGCAGCACAGTTTTGGTTTTAAAACCGAATCCTGCAAACTTATTCGCTCATATCTTTATTGCAGGGAAGAGTGTGTCGTTGCGAATGGAAAATCTTCCACCTTTACCAATGTACCTTAACGGGGTCCCACAAGGATCAATACTTGGACCACTTTTTTTCTCTATCTATATTAACGACTTACCCCATAAAGTAAAAAATTGTTTTATTCACTTATATGCCGACGACGTGCAGCTTTTGATCAGCCGACCTTTATCTGCTAAGAACGAGGCAGTGTCTCTGATGAACGAGGATTTGCAAATTATCTCCCATTGGTCCAAACTTAACAACCTTCACCTTAATCCTTCTAAATCAAAGACTTTACCAATCTATCGTAATGTTTCGATAAAGCTGTGTTAAGCTCCTTGCAGATAGAGAATCAAAATATCACGTATGTTGACTCCGCCCGTAATCTAGGTATGGTTTTTAATCGTACCTTAACATGAAATGACTATCTTAATAGTTCTATAGGCAAGGTTTATGGCAGTCTCAGATCACTTCGTATCTCCCATTCATTCCTCAAAAAACGAGGCTCCTGTTAGCAAAAACCCTTTTGCTCCCAGTATTGCTATACTCTTGTGAAGTTTTCGGCGATTTGGACCACGCGACGTCTAGCCCGTTTCGTATATAATCTTCGCCCATACGATCACGTTTCTCGCTTTTCTCAACAACTTTTTGGCTGTAGTCTTGATAACCTGTTGAAATTTCGGACACTTAACTACCTACACCTAGTAGTTCATACAGAAGAAACCGACTATCTACATCGCAGAGCTTAGTTGGTAGGTGCGTTGGCTTCTAAGCAGAACGTCGTTGGTTCGAGTCCTACTCAAACCAAGTTTCTATTTCATCTTTCACGGGTACTGCCTCTTGCGAAGACCTGACGAATCTTCCAAGAGTATCTCAGAGAATTGTTGATGAGAGTAAGCCACTTAGGCCTTGGCCCTTCAAGAGCTGTCGCGCCACTCTATTTATTTCTTTAATAGGTCTCTCATTCTTGTTACGCCGCGATATAAATACTTGAATTCTCAGCGTCAATTTTTATTCATGCCATCAGCCTTTGGAACACTCTGCCAATCTCCATTAGAGCAATAGGAAGCACAAGAAAATTCTCAAGAACGCTCTTTAATTGTTTGGCCACTCGTTGAAATTTGTAAATTTTGAAATGAACGAAATATAATAATTTTATTTAAAAGAAAGGGAAATCTTTCACTTTAATTTTATGTAATTTTTATTTTTTCATCTTTTCTTTAATTATTTATGTGTAATCTAACATAATATTCAAGACTTGCAATATTATATCTCACTTTGTAAGTGTTTAAGATTAATAAATACAAAAACAAAAATAAAAATACAAAATTTACAATAGTGAAGTAATTGATACAAATTACATAGTTTCTTAAGTGAATTTAACAATGGTAAGCGTTTGATTATTTATTTAAATATCAATCCTTATTACTTTTTTTTCTTTTAATTATATATACATTAGATTATAATTAATGGTTCAGAATTGCAGGTAAAAATTTAAATATTTGTATTCTACTTCTACTACTTTTCAAATATGTCTTAAAAAGATTTAAATATTTCTTTTTGAGTTTTTTCAGTTTTAAATTCAGTTAATAGTTTTTATATTTTATTTTTATTAATTTGTCTTAACATAATTGGCGAGAATGAAAAAACAAAACACGAAATTAAAAAAATCTTATAATAAAAAAAAACTTTGAATATGCCATGTATGTGGGATCAGCCAAACTTGGACGCCCTACCCTAAGACTTAAGACTAACGATACTTAAAACACGTAGCGACAGAAATAGACATAAGACAAGACAAGCGTCCCCTCCATACTCATTCTTTCTTTTCTCAGCAGAATAGAGTAAGAGAGTGTCGTCAAACACAACGTAGTTTCTTTTGGGAGTTAATTGGCAAGAAGAATAAGAAATCGTTCATTCATTTATTTTCATTCGTAGTCGAAGTCGATTGGCAGTTAGTGGTCTGTTCTTAGTTATAAACTTAGTTCCAATTAAATAAAAATTATCTGTTAAACAAAACTGAGTGGAAACCTTATTTAACTTATTAGTGAACCCTAGACATAGCCAAAGGTTCCAGTTTGGATCCTTCATGTATATGGTTCCATCATAAGTTGTAGTAAAATTGATGATAAAGTGACCATATCTCAAAGAAACCTGAAAATGACCGCAACGTACTTAGTTTATAAAATCTAACCATGAGAGCACACGTGCAAGTTTTAGCTTGAAAGTTGTCGACGACCAAAAGAGGGCAAATAACTGAAAGAAGCGAACAAACAGATCGAGCACAATTTCGAAATCATTTTTATGTTTAATTTTTTTTTTGTATGTTGGCTACTGTTCTATTTGCTTTTTTATTATATTAGGTGTGTTTTTTTTTGGCAAAGCTATCCGTATCCGCAGTAGTAGACTACATGTATTACAAAAACAACACGATACTGCCGATAAAAGTAGAAGTAGTCATACTGCGGATAGAATTTAGAAAAATTCAATAATCGTTTTTAAAAAGCGAACAACTTCTAAATACAAAAATTTAACTACTGCGGATGCGTTTTTTTGGTAAATCCTACTGCACTGCGGATAGATTTGCCAAAAAAACACACCTATGTATTCACTCTACATTTGTCGACATTTGTATTCGTTATTCGTTATTCTTAGATGAAGAAAGCAAGAATTCTTACCAATGCACAGTGGGTCCCGCCATAGGTCAAAAATAAAAAAGTGAATGTCATAAATCCAAAATTTTTTGATGAAATTATGTTAAAGACATTCCCGTTAATCAAAAACAACAAAAAGATTGTACGGTAATTTTTTTTTTTATTACTTGTAAGCCCTTAAAGTGAATATATATTAGAATGCACACCTCGCTTATCAGTTCAATTTTTTGGTTGTGACCCTTTGGTAGTGATAACACGTGTTGAAAAAAGCTTAACATTATTTTCTTAAATATGGATATTAAACTAGAAGGTTAGTTCTTTCTAAAAACATACATTTTATTGTAAAATATATTCAGGTGTACTTATAAGGGGTCTCCTTCGTAATGTAGTTTTTGAAATATTTTTCAAAGACTTTTTTAAAGTAAATTAGAGATTTAGTTGGGTACCCTCCGAGCTCATTCTAAAAATTTGGTATTAAAATGTAGAATATTGTCTAACCTTCCAAAATAACTTTGATTTTTTTCCACTTTTTTCCCCTTTTGAAGTTATAACAGTTTATGTGACCATATATAGCTTAAATTCAGTGTAAAATTGAGTGAAAAAGCCTAACAGTCAAGGAACAAGGATATACAAAATTAAATTTTACAAGAAAAATGTCTCACGTAATTACAAATAAGGACCTTTTAAACGTCTTTTATTAACTTCCGATCCGTTTATTTCCAATTTATGAAAATAGCCTAGTAAAAAGAAATGTCTATTATCGAAAACAGCAGAAGTGCTAATAAAAACATAGTTTTTGTTCAATATTTCAATATTTATGTTATTTTTTGTTATTTTTTCCTTATAATTATGTTCAAATAAACAATCTTAAATCATATCCCCAGGTTTTTATTGGAAAAAAGCAAGAATAATATTTTTGACCGCACTTTGTATGGGCGGGTACCCGCTGTGCAATGTAAAGAAAAAAGTCAAACTTACTTAAAATAAATTATTTAATTATATTTATACCTTGTTTCAGAAAAGAAAAATTCGCAAGTTAAATTTCGTTTTTTATTTCCATTCTTCAACACAAGTTGAGTCTTGAAAACGATGATGGCATAGTACGTGCAGGATAACCATCGCACTTGGGACGAACATCTGCCTGAGCTTACGTTCACAATCAACACCAGCAAACACTAGTCCACAGGATTTACGCCCGCCTTTTTGAATTTCGGACGAGAAATAAGGATACCGAACCAAACCGAAGTACCGATGGAAGCACAACAGCAGGGGCAAGAGGATTACTCCGAACGACAAGAGAGACTAAAGGCAATATACCAAATTGTCAATGAAAACTTGCAACGGGCCTCTGAAAAACAAAGCAAGCATTATAATTTAAGAAAAAGGGCATGGAAACTAAACATTGGCGACTATGTCTACCGAAATATAAGAGTTTCCTCTGCACAAAAACAATTCACCGAAAAATTGGCTCCGCGTTATGAAGGACCATACCAGGTGTTCAGATTTGTGTCGCCAGTGATCGTGCTTTTGAAAGGAGAACGAAAGAATAACAGCCGGCGCCAACCCATCATCAAATGCCTCCTGCGGGACTTGAAAGGCAGGGAGGAGCAAGACAGTCATTTAAAAACAGTAGGAGGAAGAGAGAAAAAATTTCGAAACAAAGCAAAGACAAAAATAAAAAAACCGTCCGCCTAGGATATTTTGCAGTCTGGTAGCAGCTGATAGAATACAAACGACGACGGTTGCCCAAACTATAAAAAGCACAGACCATAAAGAACAGAGCACAGAGCATCAGTCGTTCAGCAATTTTTGAAGCAGCAACATCGCGCAAAAAAAAAAAAAGGAAAGAGCCCTCCGGCGAAAAAAAAAACGCAAGCAAAAGAAAAAAACTCAAGAAAAATAAAAAGGAAGGATAAAAAAAAGACGTTCAGTATCAGTACGTAAGTACAAATTTAAGTGTGCACGAGGACAAATTATCACTAAAGCCCAAACAATCGATCAGGGAGGACGAGCCATGGTAGACAAACGACAAACGGAGGCAGCTAAGCAGAGCGGCAGCAGAAGGCGCGATGGAGGGCCCATTATAAGATCGGTGCTTATCATCCCCCCATCTAATTCCGATTCCACAAATCGGGTTCGACCACAGCAGCGGCCACGCCGAACATCCCAAAGAGCTCAAGACAACAGACCCAGCAGAAGTCATACTGGCAGCCAAATGGAAACTGAGCCGGTGACATCGACAACACCACCGGCACGGAAAAGTACCACGACGACGACGGCGCCGCGCAGAGGATCAACCCCGACGTCCGAGGTAAGCGCCCACATCGACCTGACGTTGTCTCCGACCACTGAAGCGGTGGTGAACGGCGAGGATCAGCCATTGACACCCGGAAAGGACATCGTGCGGTTGAGGCGCCGAGACGAAAGTCAAGCCACCACTTCGAAAGGCCTGGCACAGAATGGGATCGCCCCGACCGGCACAGTTACTCAAGGATGGTGCCAACCAATGGGGCCGATGATGCCGCTGCAGCAGTCAATGTTCTTGGTGCGAAGCGAGGCGCAACCCCAGCAACCGGTAAAAGACGATCAAGGACCGAGGGTACACGCAGTGACGACCAGCATACCCACCCCTGATGACCCATTCCGCGACATAAACATCCGTAGCCACAGGCGATTCAACGCCCAGTACAGAAGGCAACGCCTGGTTTTTTTTTACCGAAGCTTCGGTAAGGTGATGGCCTTAATAAAACAAAATGTAGTGGCTACTCTCAGATACCAGGATCAGGAGTGGACCGTTTAATTCTAAATTGAGGAGGAACCTTTTGGGGGAAGGAGACGAAATTTGAGAAGTCAAGATAAGCTTAATGTTTTTGTTAAAAAATTATTGTTTATTTTCGCCAAAGAAGGTTTTTTTTTTAAGTTAATTTATTTTCAATGAAAATGTTTCTGTTTTTTTGTTATTAATAAAAGGAAAAAAAAACAAAAAAAAAATTGTTACTATTCTTTTTGTAATCGATAGACTCGTTAGGAAATATACAAGACGAGAAGGTTCTCGTCTCCAAAGAAAGAGGGGATTGTAATGATGCATTACAATTTCACCACATAATTCAATTCACAAACACAAGAACACATGCAACATTGTAATACACTGTGATAGAATTCACACTCAACAAAACAAGCCCAAAACAAATGTAAATCATAAGGAGATAAAGGAAAACACAATCGTTACGTTATTTTAAACTTCGCCGGTTTTTCCCAAAGGGTCGACTAGTAGAGGCTAAAGAAGAAGGGAAAAGTTTAGTTAGAAAGCCGATATCAACAGTGTAAGTAATAAAACCAGTCAATAAGTGGATCAGTAATCAGTCTGACGCCGACCGCCAAGGAGTAAGGACCACAGGTAAGTTACTGAATACATAACAAAGGCTTCCCCCACCAGTGGTAAGGGACTTCTTGTGAAGTATTCAGTTCGTCGAAGGGAAGTGCAATACCAGTCTCGACTGCGATTGTACCGGTTACGACCGCGATTACCCACGTCAGTGGCGATTGACCTGTGTATACATGGATTACCCGTTTCGGCGGCGATGTGTAGTACAAGTTGAGCGAACTTAAACTTTTTGGGCTACAAATTTGACTTTTGACAGTTCATCAGATCTACTGAACGCAATTCATTCCCACAACAAAAAAGACAAAACAATACGAAACTCAGTAGACGGCAGACATGGAAAATACAACAGAAAAATTTATTGAAATTGTTAAATCCCAAAATTTAATATGGGATTTAACAAACCCTTATTACAAAAATGTAAGAAAAAGCAGGAATATGGAAAAAAAATTGCTTAAGAATGTGGAATGACATGTAAGTATTCGCATAAAATAATTTATATTTGTTCTAGAGGAAAAGTGTGCTTAAAATTAAAAACATTTATATATGTATAGAAAATTGGCTAAACTCAAATTAAATATTGATATTTGGCTTATCTAAATGGAACCATACACTCTCAAACAAAATGTCTTAAAACTAATACATAAATTGGAAACATCAAATTTCACGGAGGTGGAAAAAAATGTGGCGAGAATTGAATTCTACAAACAAGCCTATATTGGACTCCATAAGTCCTTGCAAGCAGCAGGTTAGTTGGTATTTATTTTTTATTTCGTTATTTGCATTTATATTTTTATATTTTGTAACTTTTTAAGGAGATATGGCATCGAACAATAAGTCAAGCAATGAATCAACCAGTAAATCGGATGAATCAGAATGTTCAATGATCAATTTCGATGAAGAATTTGAAGAAATTGAAAAATACATTCAATCTGAAAAACATTGATGCCATTGATGTCATAAGAAATTTTTGATTTTTCAAATTAAAAGAAAAAATCATTGGAGCTGTTATTTTTTTTTTTATTAATTTTTTATGTTTAGAAGATTTCGTAAATGTCTTAAAATTAATATGGGTATGAAGTAATGAAGAATATAAAAATATAAGTAAATTTTGAAAAAAAAAGTTTAAAAATTTTCAAATTATTTTTGAAAGCAAAATATTTGGGCAACATAATATATGTACGTACGTTCAGAGAAAAAATACATTGATCGGACTTTTACTTTTGAAGAAAATCTTATAACAAAAAACGGTTTTATGGAAGGTATCGTTTTTGAAAAAATTGAAGCTTTTTATTGTTCCCCAAAAAAATTGTATGTAAACTACACTAAATTTTGATCTTAAAAAAATTGTAACGAAGGGTGACACTTTACGCCTTAAAACGCCGACCAACCCACCTTAAACAAATACAACCCCGTATACCCGGACTATTATAAGAATAATCAACCGTACCGCCCCGACTACACAACAAACCTTAAAAAATACAACTCAGTACACCCGGACTATTATAAAATAATCAACCGTACCGCCGGACTATACAATTACCAGCAACCTTACCGCCCGGACTATGAATCACCTCAACATAAACAGCATTATAGACTATGACGTATTTTTTTAGTGCACTTGTAATTTTGTAATTATACGATTCACATCTAGTTTTTACCTAATAGTTATTAAGTAGAAGGTAAGATTAGTATGTAATTCGAGAAACATTTTATTTTGTTCTCCCACCGCTAATAGTTGGATAGCAACAGTTTATGGTGCATAGGGCAATTAAGCATTGTTCCTATTTTTGATATTAAATATTGGTCGAGGTTGTATTGAGTTTAGTTTCCCTCCTTCCGAGAATCCCCCTCACTTCGAGCCCGTGGCGATAGACTAGATTTTCCCTCCTTCCGAGAATCCCCCTCATTTTGAGGCCGTGGCAATTACCTCCTTCTGAGAATCCCCCTCACTCCGAGGCTGTGGCGAAGGTTACATTTTTTTCTCCTTCCGAGAGTCCCCCTCCCTTTGAGGCCGTGGCACTAGCGTATTCATAAGCCTAATTTTAAGAGCATACATAAGGATAAATTCATATGTACGTTGTAGTTTAAGTTGAATTGTTTCAATAAAGAAGAGTTGAAATCTAATTGGAGAGAGTTTGGTGTTTTTCCTTTTTCTGAGTTTTCGTGCTTTCCTCAGACAGACCCTGGACTCCGGCGAGTATACCTCAGTCTGAGTAAATTAAGCATCACTAAATAATAAAGAAACGTCAAACGCGAATTCGCTCAAACCTTTAATTTTCAAGTTTGAAGTCAACCGGACCAGTGGTTAAGGATGTAAGTGCGTTTACAGACAGACAAATGGACGGAATCGCCGGACCAACTTTTTTCGACTTCTCTATCATCTGTTAAGTGATAGTATTTCTTTACTTTTGACCACATAGATGAACTTTTTAGACATAAAACAATGATGAATGATGAATTTTTTGGTGTTATTACCTATAGCTCTCTCGCAGAAATTCTCAAACCCGGCAACGCAGGGTATTTTCGGCTAGTTAAAAACAATTGTATACAATCAAATATATAATTGCAGTCGAAGCCTAAAAAAAAAGTGGAAAGGTCTAAGAGACAGTTATGCCAAAGATTTGGGGAAAAAACCAACATCTGGGCAGGTTGCTGAGGAGCCAGATTCTAAATGGAAGTATCACGACCAAATAGATTTCCTTGGGGAACACCAGAAACCAAGACCGTAAGTAAACATTAAAACTAGGAGAATTCTATTACTTTTTATGAACATAATTGTCTTGACTTTTCAGAACTAAAAGTAATATTGCACCGAGTGCAAGTGAAGAAAACATTTTAGAAGAAAGTTCAACAGGGAGCGATGCTCAAGGGCTCCATTAACGGATGATAGTTTAGATATTTCTCTAAATCTGGAGAACGCCAGCAATTTAACGTCCCCAGAGGGAGTTCGTCCAGTCTCATCACTCAGCTCCCAAGGGCCGTGGAAAAGACATCGGACAATGGAAGCAACTTTTGTTTCAACCATGCAAAGCGTGGAGGAATTTTTAAAGAAACCTCGCCCGGCTCCGGTCGTTGCATCAGTTCTTGACAAAGACGATCTTTTTTCTCAATGTATTACTGCAAAAATTAAAAGGTTTCCAATCAATTTAACCCTAGATAGCTAACGTTTGTCAAAATGGCACACATCGAACACATTTCTCCCTCTCCCTTTTTTATTGTTTGCATTACATAATCGTGCGTTCGCGCCAACTCAGTCGCCGGTAGTATCTCTTGTGTGGTGGATGTGTTTTTCTTGTAAGTCCTTTTGTTTTTTATATATGTACTGTGTAGTCGTCATTTTGACGAATGGTTAGCTTATGTGTGAGTTTTTAAAATTTTGTTGGTGTTTATTTTTTTTGTTTCTTTTTGTTTTGTTTTCATACAGTACGTGATTTTAAATAATGGCAGCGATATTGTTTAATTCGGAGGAAAGGATGATTCCGGAAGATGATTGTGAAAGTATGAGTGGAGATTTTTCGGACAGTGAAAGTGAAGACGGTTTGTTGACTGATGACGTCCAAAGTGATTTGCAAGAAGAAGCTACTGACATCGAAGATACACCAGAGATATCTTCAGGATCAAACTTAATTTTGAGTTTGTCTCAGAATAAAATTTGAGGTAAGAACAACCATATTTGGTCTACGAAGAAGGGACAAAGTTATTCTCGAACTTCCGTGGCTAATATTGTCCGAATGGCTAGAGGACCAGCTCGTTCCTTGAGAAACAAAACCGATCCCGCTGAAATTTTTGAATCATTTATAACAAATGAAATTTGTGCGGAAATAATTAAATGGACGAATGTCGAAATTTCTGCCAAGAACCAGACTTACAAAACGATCTCCGCAACCAACAAGCATTTATGCGAAGAGGAACTGAAAGCTCTCTTTGGTATCCTGTTGCTAGCAGCGGCCTTGAAAAACAACCATTTGACAACTGACGAGCTTTTCAACACTGCTATTTGTGGTAATCGCTTCCTTGCATGCATGAGTAGAGAAAGGTTTGATTTCCTCATAAGATGCCTAAGGTTTGATGACAGGGAATTGAGATTGCAAGCCATAAAGTCGGATCAATTTACACCAATTTGCAAAATATGGGACTTGCTGATGAAACAGTGTAGATCTAACTACATACCTGGGAGCTTCCTTACCATCGATGAGCAATTACTTGCATTCCGCGGTCGCTGAAAATTTAAAATGTACATTCCCAACAAACCAGCTAAGTACAGTCTGAAAATAGAGATGATGTGTGATAGTGGAACCAGGTACATGGTTGATGCCATGCCTTACCTTGGCAAAGGAACAACTACAGAAGGCATGCCACTTGCGGAGTATGTAGTGAAGGAAATAACTCGCAGCATTCATGGCACCAATAGAAACGTAACCACTGACAGTTCCGTTGGCAAAACAACTTATGCAACAACCATACAAATTGACTATTGTTGGAACCTTGCGGGCCAACAAAAGGGAGATCCCAGCAGATAAAAAACAAAACCGGCAGGCCAATAGGAACATCGATGTTTTGCTTTGATGGGCCACTTACTCTAATGTCAGATAAACCAAAGCCAAGTAAAATGGTTTATCTGCTGTCATCATGCAATGAAGAAGCAACTGTGAACCCTACAACGAAAAAACCTGAAATGATAGAGTTCTATAATGCAACAAAAGGAGGTGTCGATACATTCGATCAAATGTGTTCCAATATGTCTTGCAATCGAAAGACAAATAGGTGGCCCATGGCGATATTTTATGATATGCTAAATATAGCTGCCATTAATTCCTACATAATTTATTGTCACAATATCGGCATGGCGCAGGCTAAACCTCTATCTCGAAGAAGGTACATGATGCAATTGCACGAGATACTTGTAGAGCCATGGCTTAAAAACCGTCTGGAAACACCTACAATGACAAGAAAAATAAAAGACATAATTGGGGACGTTTTGGGCCTAAACAACTGTCAAGACCAAAGTAAAGATCAAATTTCTGTACCAGCTTGTTCTGGAGGTCCTCTCGTTAATGGTCAATCAAATAAAAGAAAGAGCTGTAGCTTGTGCCACTACAAGAAGAGACGTATGACAAGAAATTCGTGCAAGAAATGCAAACTGCCAATATGTGGTCAACATACTGTTGATGTCTGCGTAGGTTGCGCTGCGGATATTTGATTTTTTTTAGTTTTTAAGTAAATTTGGATTGTTAACTTTTATTTACTGTGGAGTTTTTTTTTATTTTTGTTATAATAATTTTTTATTTAATTTTTTTATAATAGTCCATTAAGATCTCAAAAAAAAAGAAGTGCTGTTAAAAATGTGATTTTTTTTTATTAAAACATGAAGTTAATATTTATTTTAGTTTAAGATTCATTTATGTTCCTTCTATTTTAATAATAAATAGCATTTCCTTGAATAAAAATTGTTAATTTATTGAAAAAAAACAATGTTTTTAATGTTCGTCAAAAAGTCGAATGGTTAGCTTCTCATGGCAGTCCAGATAGGTTAGCTATCTAGGGTTAAAGAACCAAGCAAAACTAGAAGTGCTACGGCATTTGAACAATGTTGAAACTTTGGTGCCAGGTGACTAATTTTAAAATAAGATGCATTAACCTTTTTGTTTTTGACGAATGTGATTTCAAAAGCAATAAACAATTAAAACATTGCATTAAAAAGTGTGTATCGTCGGTTGACAAACTAATCTCAGTTACTACAATTAACTTTGTATGTATTTAGTGAGTTTTAGTTGTGAACCGACGATATGTAAGTATCTAGTTCATTAATTGAGCTGTGAAATAGAATCATAAGTAATAATAATAAGTACTTATAAAACTGTTTTAAGTAAAAAATTTGTATTATTTATGTGGGATAGAGAAAACGAGACGAGACAAGACACACGAAGACGAACGGACGAATACATAGACAAAAGAGAGAGATACAGAAAGAGCGTACATGGACAGAAAGAATCGAGCATCCAAGCAGTTTCATTTTTTAATAAAAACGACACAGTTCGTGTGTGACATTCAAGCCGACAAGATCAGTTGAAATGTAAAGAGTTTGCCTTCATGCAACGAGTATAAAATAAAATGTAAAGAGTTTGCCTTCATGCAACGAGTATAAAATAAAATGTAAAGAGTTTGCCTTCATGCAACGAGTATAAAATAAAAAGTAAAGTTAGCCTTCATGCAACGGGCTTAAATATAAACAATTATCTTTAAAATAAAAGTGCCTTCAAGCAATTTTACTGTTTAAAATAAAAGTGCCTTCAAGCAACTGTAATGTTTAACTTAAGTATATAACTGAAAAATAAAATTGAACGACAGAATTGATGTGTTTCATTTAATAAGACAAAATTGACCCACAAATGGGGGCTCAACCGGGATCCAGAAAATTATAAAGTGACATAAAGTGTATGTGAGAACATAATATGGATTTTGAAATTCAATCCCAAATAAAGTGAACGAGAAGTAGCAGAAATAATAGTGCGATTGTACACTTCGACTGTACACCCAAAATCGAAAGACAAAGAACCGTTTGTGCGTGCGCGTCGATATAAAAAAAGAAAAAAAAACATTCGAACCAACTGTATGTGCGCATCATAAATTCCCATTCAGGGGAACATTTATGTACAGCGGAAAAAGAGAGAAATAGTGACGGGCTTCATCCCAAAGCGAGGATATTTTGAAAAGAGAAACAATAAATAAAAACAATAAAGAAAACAGTGACGGGCTTCATCCCAAAAAGAGAAACAATAAATAAAAACAATAAAGAAACAGTAAAGGGCTTCAACCTAAAGCGGTGATAGTGTGTGACGTGTGAGTCGAAATTGTGTCTACGCATGAAGACCACCGTGGTTGCTTGCTCCAACGAGAACGACGGCAAGAAAGAAAATAAAACAACAACAAAGAAGACGAATTGCGAGCGGAGTCAGCATCAGCGGTACGAGGAACGAACAAGGCGAGTGTGTATCGAGTTTTGGTTCGTTTCATTATCAAGTAAATTTCACACATTTGTATTTGTTTAGGGTAAATTCAAAGTAGTTTGGCACTTTATTCTTTTCTCTTTGATAAATATATTTTTACTGCATTACTGCAATTTTGTAATGGATGCTCGAGAAATTCTCGAAATCACTGTTGAAGCTTTAAGACAAAAATTAAGGGAGTTGGACTTATCAGCACAAGGACTTAAGACGGCATTACAGGACAGACTCCTTGAACACTACGGGTTGTCCAGACCAATAGAGGACGAGGGAGACAATAGTGATTTTAGCGACGCAGAGTCAGGCAGGGAGCGTAGGATGGGGTACCTATTGTTTCGGCAATTTTGTTTTGCATTTTGTTATTTCGCTTTTCTCTCTTCGATTTTCTTCTATTTCGCAAAACTTGTTTTGTTTTTTGTTTATTTTGTTTTTTGCTGTTTCGCGCCAGAATTGTTTCGCTCTTTTTGTTTTGCCATTAACTCTCTCGCAAAATTGTTAATTTGCAATACGATTGTTTCGCCACAGGTTATCTCGCTAACGGTTATTTCGCATTTTTTTCTGAATTCTCTTGGGAATGTAATAATTGTTATCTAATTAGTCTTCATTAGATGGCTTTTAGTCTTTGAAACCGCCCGCGTAAGGTTAGAACACAGTGAAGTATTTTAATATTGTCTTTAAATTAAAAAAATGGAAAGTAAAATCATATGCAATAACTTTTAAATCAATTTGAGGAAAGGATAAACTAAGTCGTGAAGGATTTTCCTATTATTTTGAAAAAATCGTCAATTCAAGTACATATGTATACTTCGTCTGCTTTTTTTTTTTTTAATTTTAATTTTTGTGTACGTAAGGATCCTGAAGACTTTAAAATTCGCGCGAATTTTAAAGTCTTCAGGATCCTTACGTACACAAAAATTAAAATTAAAAAAAAAAACAGATGAAGGCGAAACAATTAAAATCAAAACAATAAAAAAGCGAAATAATTGAAAAGCGAAATAAACGAATGCAAAATAAACGAATGCAAAATAAACGAAAAACGAAAAGACTGAAAGGCGAAAAAAAATCAGCGAAACAATCGAAAGCGAAGCAACTAAAAGACCAAACGAATGAAATGCGAAATAACAAAATGCAAAACGACCGTGGCGAAACGACCAAAAGCGAGATAAAAAAAGCGAAATAAACCATACCCCGTAGGATGGCAGCCAACAATTTTACGTTAAGGGATATTGAGGGATCACTTTTGACGTTTGATGGCACGGGACACCCTGACGTTAATCAGTGGGTCTCGGATTTTGAAGAGAACGCCATCATCGTGCAATGGAGTGAGATCCAGAAATTCATTTACGGAAAACAGTTGGTAAAGGGAGTCGCTCAACAGTTTCTGAGGAGTTTGTCGGGGTTAAATAGTTGGGAGGGGTTGAAAAGGGCGCTGAAGGAAGAATTTTCAAGCAGGTTCTCAGCTGCAGAAGTGCATCGACAATTGAAGACTCGTCGAAAGAAGTCAACCGAGTCGTGTATCGAATATTTGTATGCACGTATGGAAGTAGCAAAACAAATCGACTTGGACGATGAAAGTCTAATCGAATATTTTGCGGAGGGAATACCCGACTCCAGGCAAAACAAAACTTGTTTGTTTCAGGCAAAAACAATTCAAGAACTCAAAGAGCAAATAAGGCTCTACGAGAAGGTACACGGTTCCTCACATAAGTCTTCATACTCACGAGGAAACGTGCAGCCTTCAACCAGTTCCCGCTCCCATGCAAATATAGACACCAAAAAAATGCTTTAAGTGCGGTAGCCTCACACATCTATCCAGAGATTGTGAGCTAAGAACATTTAAATGTTTTAAATGTGGGGAATCAGGCCATAGGTCATTCGAGTGTAAGTCAGGGCAATCCGGTGTGAAACCTGAATCGAGAGGTATGCACATGATGAGATCGGAGATGGAGTTCAATGAGGAGGGAGAAACCAGAGTGTGCTTGGCAACCGGCTCTAACCGAGTTTTCAAGACCATCAAATTCGGGGATCTGTCAATTTGCGCGTTAGTCGATACAGGTAGTGATGTGAGCTTGGTAAGGTACGATTCTTTATTAATGATGGGATATAGGGAATTGAATTCGACGAAAATGAGATTAGTAGGATTGGGTCACAAAGAGGTTACGACTTTAGGAAGTTTTCTCATGAAAGTGGATATGGAAGAGTGCCAGTTGGAAATGATTTTCCACGTACTCAGGGAGATAGACATGCCGTACGAGGCAGTTATAGGCAACGACATTTTACGGGAGGTCAATATGACAATAGAAGATGAAGAGGTTCGTTTCAAACGAAAGAAGAGTTCTTTAAAGCCGGAAGTAGCAGACACTGCCGTAGTCAGTGTGTCGAAGGGATCCGAAGTAGAAAAGGGTGTTTTGAGTTAGACACTGTGTCAACAGGACTTGGTAAAAGAAGAGGCGATAGCCTGAAGGAGAGGGAAGAGGAAGACATGCCTGAGTTGAATGTTTTTGAAAGCATTTGCATGTCGGCTCATGAGGGAGAATTCCGGAATAATCTAATAGTTGACCTTGATCACCTGAGGGATTATTAGGAATTATTCTCCGAGTAGGAGGGAACTAGCTCCAGTTGAAATGAAGCTAGTGCTTAAAGATGAAGTTCCTGTTTGGCAATTACCTAGGCGAATGCCGAGGCCAGATCAAGAGGTTGTTAACCAACAAGTTAGCGAATGGCTCAAAGAGGGAATCATACAACCGAGCGTGTCTCCATACGCGTCTCCGATTGTCCTGGTTTCAAAAAAGGACGGTACAAAAAGACTCTGTTGTGATTACCGAAGATTTAACGAGAAAATTATAAGGGATAATTTTCCAATGATAACGATCGATGAAGTAATCGAACGTTTACAAGGGGCAAAAGTGTATACTACGCTAGATTTGAGAAACGGTTTGTTTCATGTGCCTATACATCCAGATTCTCGCAAATATACTGCATTCGTCACTCAAGACTACCAGTATGAATTCTTATTCGTTCCATTTGGGATTTCAAACTCTCCAGCAGTTTTCTGCAGATTCGTATCCGCCGTGTTTCGGACATTAATCAAAGCCGGCATAGTGATCTTGTATATGGACGACATGATAATTCCTTCAAGAGATGAGGCAGAAGGCATAGAAAAGTTGATAGAGGTTGTTAAGGTGGCTGAGAAGTATGGCCTTAATTTCAAGTGGGAAAAGAGCCAATTCTTGAAGAGACGCATTGATTTCCTTGGCCTCATCGTCGAAAATGGCACTATCCGACCATCGACTGAAAAGACAAAGGCTATTGCAAATTATCCAATCCCGACGGACAAAAGGGCTCTCCAAAGGTTTATAGGTTTGACCTCATATTTTCGGAAGTTTGTGAAGAATTTTGCATTGGTGGCTAAGCCACTAACCGATATGCTCAAGAAAGAATCAAAATTCCAATTGGGAGCTGAACAGCTATTGGCGTTCAAACAATTGAAGACGGCGCTCACTAAAGCACCTGTCCTAAGGTTATTTAACCCCAAAGCTGTGAC
This sequence comes from Sphaerophoria taeniata, assembly GCA_943590905.1. Lineage (NCBI taxonomy): Eukaryota > Metazoa > Arthropoda > Insecta > Diptera > Syrphidae > Sphaerophoria > Sphaerophoria taeniata. Next base: position 273,162,363 of record OX016540.1, read on the forward strand.
AGAAGTCCATACAGACGCTTGTAAATATGGGTACGGGGGTGTATTGTTACAGAGAGATGAGGAGGATCAGAGTTTCCATCCAGTACAGTTTTATAGTCGGAAAACCTCACTGACGGAGGAAAATCTCCATTCTTATGAGCAGGAAGTACTCGCTATAGTAGAAGCGCTCAAGAAGTGGAGGGTGTATTTGTTGGGGTTACGATTTAAGATCGTTACAGATTGTAACGCTTTCTCAATGACGATGAAGAAAAATGATGTTCCGGTGAAAATAGCCCGTTGGGCATTGATCATGCAAGACTTCGACTATGAAGTAGAACATCGTTCGGGAACCCAGATGAGACACGTCGATGCTCTCAGTAGAGTTTATTGCATGATGATCGAAGAGTCTCTAAACCTTCGCATCAAACAAGCTCAACTGGAAGACACGTGGACTAGGGCTGTTAGGAAAATATTAGAAAGGGACACTTACGAGGACTACTTCTTAAAAGCAGACGTTCTATTCAAAGACACTGCAAAGGAACTAGTGGTAGTACCTGCGCAAATGGAACAAGAGATCATTTCCATGGCACACCAACAGGGACATTTCGCTGCAAAGAAAACTCAGGATATAATAGAGAAGACCTTTTATATTCCCAATTTGTCCAAGAAAGTGACGAGCGTTGTCAGAAGCTGTGTCCAGTGCATCATCACTGAGGCAAAGAACAGCCGAAAGGAGGGATTACTCTCACCCATTGATAAGGGAGACATTCCGCTCGAAACGTACCATGTGGACCACGTAGGTCCAATGGAGAACACGAAAAAGCTGTATAACCATCTACTCGTGGTCGTTGATGCCATGCACAACAACTTTGTTTGTCAAATGCAAAGTTAACGTTCTGTAGGGAAAATTGTGTTTCCACATTTTTTTCTATATCTTATGAACGGCTTGGCCGATTTTGTACAATTTTCTTAAAAACCCTACTATAATAATACTCGAGCATTTTGTGAAAATTTGATGACAAACGGCACGAACTTTCCATTTTACGAACTTTTCATTTAACCATTTCAAAAGTAATGCATTTCATTTGAAACAGTGTTTTTGAAATTTTGTTTAATCAAATTTTTTTTGCATTTCAAATTTTCCATTTTTTTTTTTTTACTTTTTCTTGCATTCTAGTTCCCCATCACAAATGTTCCAGTTTTCCATTTGAAAACCACTGCTCCTGCAATAACATGCAATTTTCCCTTTGCAAACCAATGAATTTTCAGAGTTTTTCATCAAGAAATTTCTATTTTCTATTCGAAAACCTACTTTGAAATTTTCCATTTGAAAACCAATGCACCTGCAATAATATGCAATTTTCCATTTTAAAACCAATGAGTTTTCCGAGTTTGCTTTACTACAATTACATGCAATTCTCCCCTTGAAAACCAATGAGTTTTCCGAGTTTTTCATAAAAAAAATCTGATAAAAAAAAGAACTTAATTTTTGTACCCTGCTAGCACAGATAATGAATTTATACAGATGTCTCATCCCTGCACAAAAAAGTGAAACATATTTTGCTCTTAACAGACAATGCCGTAACAGACAAGGAGCTTTTTGAAGCTTTTTTCCTTGCCTAAGTATTCATTTATGGGCAATGAGGCGAGCGAAAATAGATTTTTAATGCATTAAGTGAATGCGTTAAAGCTTTTGGAAAAAAGCTTTTTTTTTTGGTAGCTTTCAGTTTCATATATCATTTCTCGCCATAAGGGTGAGACATCTGTATAAATTTATTATCTGTGTTGCTAGTACACTGCCCACTACCCTCCTACCCTCCATAGCTACCTGCTACCCACTACCCGCTACTTCTACCTGATATCCGCTACCTCTTACCCGCTCCTCGCTACCCCACTACCCCGCTACTACACTTCCCGCTTCCAAGGCCATATCTCAAAAGAAACAAATCTAAAAAAGGAAAAATATCGACAACAAAAAAATGTCAAGTAAAGTTTTTTTTTCGAAGTCTGCCGGGTCAGCTAGTATGTATACATAGCATCATTTAATACAATGTATTAATAATTTAGTAACTGAATACAAGGTATTATTCACCGAGATTCACGGTTGACCTTGTATTACAGTATATATGCCTGAGCGCTGGGTGCTCTCCGCCCTCTATCTCGAAAAGGGTTGAGCGTATAGAAAAAAAATTTAGACAAAAGTTGTGGCAAATTTTGAAGTGATTGGAACCATAGAAACAGAGATAATTGCCAAAAACCGATTTTCATGACCTTTGACCTCGAATAACTTACGACGCAGACACGAGATAATATGAGACTTTTGAGACAACTTTTAGAACACCAAAATAAAGCTGTATACGAGTTTCCAGCTTATTATCTCAAATTCCGAGGTGAAACCCTAAAGTGACTGGACTATATCATTTCTGAAGCCAAAGCAAACTCTCATACACAAGACCGAGATATAAAAGCCACAATGAAAAATGAAAGGGAGAACTTGCCCGCAACCGCTGTTATAGATTCAAAAGGAGTCGTTGACACACTATTCGTACTGCAACCGTCAGACGACGTAGACGTAACAAATCGTCCTGCAGATCAAAGAAACGAATTTATAAAACTTCCGCCGATTAATAAAATAACCGAACATAAAATTACCAGCCGACAAAATGCACCAGAAATGCATCCGGAGTCTCAAAATCGAGACTCACACCAAACATTCCGCCGACTCGCACCAGCAGAACGTACATCATACACCCCGAACCCGAAGAAACCGACCCTAAACAATGTTGAAGCAAAACCTTGGATAAGGCAACCAACTAACCCGATGAGAGTCAGGGCACCACCAAAACTGCCACATAACCTGGAGCTAGCTAAACCAGCTAAACCTCCACCAGGACCAGCAGTGGAAATGGGTATGATACGTGCACAACGAGATGTGGCGTATAATTTGTGGAAAGAGAAAGCTGCAAGAGAGAGTCTCGCCGCAACCAGCTCTCCACAAATTCCTCCCAAGAAGCCCATATCCCAAGAAACCTCAATTGCCAAGAATAACGCTTACACCATCGAAAACCCGAAACCGCATCGAAACCCGTTCCAGGGGATAAGAATTAGAGGCACACAGCACCGCCGGGCCTTCTTTATTATGAAACCATGGGGGAAAATATCGGTCAGGATTAACAAAGACCGTACGATGACGAACTTAAAATTTAAGAGCTACACAAAAGACATCCCGGTAGAGCAAAATAAGTAAAGCAAAGATATCTGAAAATGTATTCATTCTTGAAAAATTATTAAAAAGTACTCTTTATTCGAATTATTATTATTAATGTTGTTTCTCAAAATTTTTATTAAATTATGACTTTAAAATGATTTGTTTTTAATAAAAAAAAAATATATATCATTTTGTATTTCTAGATTTTGACGAGAAGGTTCTCGTCACGTGAAGTAGGAGGGGATTGTAACGAAGTTACATGTTTTAACTCAATTCAACAAACAAACAACTGCCGCCGCCGTCGTCAAGGAATTCAATGTAAATAAACAAACAACTGAAGTCGTTGTCAACAACAACGATAATAATATTTCATTCATAAGTAGCAGCACAAAAGAAAAATTAGAAATTAAGGCAAAATTAAATAATCTTGAATATAATTTCCTTGTTAAATATGATTCACATTTAAGTTTGGCAGCAAAAGTGCCAAATAAGGGTAAAATTTCTACGTATTTTCATGCTAACAATCGGAGTTTGCCTCGTGTGCAAATTAAGAATTAGCATTCCCACCTAATATTTACTAAGAAGGAAGTAAAAGGTGGAACTCCAGCAAAGGGCTGGAAAACTAATTGCGCCTCACTGGCCGGGGAACCTATCCCATACTGATTGTGCCCTCACAGGCCGGGGAACCTATCCCAATTTAGTCATTAAGGTATCATAGGTAGTAGTAAGATATTTGATTGGTAAAGAAATATTGAATTAATAAAAAGATATTGTATTTATAATAACTTCTTTAAAATATAAGTTCTTGTGTTTTCTTATATCAATCCTGGACGGAGCTGAGTATTACCCCAGCTGGAAAGAAAAAGCATCACAGTGTATGCATATATTTTTAAAGAAACTGATAATAAAAAATAAAATAAAAGTAAAACTGTTCCTTTGACTCAGAAATTCAGAATATTGTTTTTTTTTATTTTGATCCAAGTGTTTGCTGCGGTCGCACAGACAGCACAAACAGGAAAAAATCTCTCTCTCTCTCTCTCTCTTTTTGTTATTTTCTCTCAATCTCAACTACGCTCAAATTCAACGTTTGCTGTGGTCGCACAGACAGCATGACAAGGTCGACCATATCCGTTTCTGAATCCATTAATTTACTGAGTTGCCGATTCAACGGTTGCTGCCGTCTACATAGACAGCACAACCACGGTCGAGAACCCGAGTGTCCTGTGTGGTTTGACTGTTTGTCCCACAACCTCAACCAGCCCTGAGAAATCTCTCTCTCACGCTTCAAAATAAATATACATAGATATTCAAGGTTCAATATTGGAATTTTTGTTTTTGGTTGGGTGAGTTCTTGCGAATGATGTTTAGAAAAAATATTAATGTCGGTTTTCTTTTATTAATAAAATAGCCACCATTCCCAAGAAGTGTCTATACTTCTTGAACGGTTTATTGCCTAGTAATTGTTTAGTTTGGAAATTACAGTGGTGAGTTGCTGAAGGAAAGTTTGATTAAGTGGACATTATTAAAGAATTTTAAATTCTTAGGTAATTTTCCGGTGGTCCCAGATATTGTTCCAAGTACTGGGCCGCCGCAACTTTTTGTATATAGAAACCTGGATTCGAATTCGTCGTCTCACCTGATACCTCGTTCGAGTCCGGCAGCGCTACCGCAACACCGGAGCAGAGTCGACCAGATTGGTTTCTCGGCTGACCAGTTCAAAATGATTTTGGCAGACTTCTATCTTTTTTGTCTGGGCGTCATCAAATACAGTTCCTAGAGCATCGAGTTAGAAATTATTCCCAACTTTGGTAAGAAAAACTTTTCCTTTGGGATTTTTTTATTGTTCACTAACAAAGTAAGCCTCTGTTAGGTATTTGTACCTATTGAAGGCAATTAGCTTTGGTAGGCAAAAGAAAATTATTTTTCGCATAAGAAAATTTTGGAATGTCAGTGTGTTTGCACCTTCACATAATATAATTAGTAATACTAGGCGCCCTCTGGTTGCTCAGTAATACAGCGTAATTCAGCTAGTTTTTGTCAGCGGACAATCGAGTTAGTTATTTAACTTAATTTTATCTTTCTAAACTCATTTCATTCGTTATAAAATATTCAGAGAATAAAGACGCACATTTGTAAAGTACAAAAGAACTAAATATCTGTTTTCTCTTTATTCGAACAACAGGTTATGGACCCAGCCCTCTGGTTTTAAAGTTGGCAAATTATATTTCGATCTGGAAGTTAAGAAATAATTTATAATGTCGAGCACTTCAGTACCAGCAACATTCGAGAAGCTGGATGGTAGATCGAACTTCATCGATTGGAAATATGCTTTGCAGATTCATCTTGTAAATTCTGAACTGTGGGATTTCGTAGATGGTTCTACGAACGATGATGATTCCAAGGAGGATACAAAGCAGGAGACACATGCCTTGGCGGCAATTGTGTCTGGTGTAAAAACGCACATTTGTAAAGTACAAAAGAACTAAATTTCTTTTTTCTCTTTATTCGAACAACAGAAAAGCATCTGTAATTTTCACGAGATTGCCCAAGTTCCAGTTACACATGGACTTTTGATATCCGTACAAAAGGTGATAATTTTCATTTCGTATTAAAACATTTGAATCAATCCACAAATCCGCAAATACATTAAACAAGAAAACATAAAAAAAAAAACAAATAAAAAAGAAAAGCGCATACGCATTTTTTCGCAAAGTCCTTACAGTTTTTTTTTTTTGTTATCTGTGTAGGTACGACGATGAGAAAAAAAAGACGAGACTACACGAATTGAGACACAAGAAAGAAACTCCACAAAAATAAAACTACAAATGTAAGCAATAAAAATACTGTTGGGCCAACTGAGCCAACAAATTTTCAACAATATAGGGACGCTAAAAGGCAATTTGCTTATTTCTCAGCAGTTTGCAGATCACTTCTGGAAGCGCTGTCTTCGGGAGTACCTGCCAACTATAACCCGTCGCGTCGTGCAAAATGGTTCGAACCAACGAAACTGATACAGGAAGGTGACATAGTCCTAATCGTGGACCCCAACAATCCAAGGAACTGTTGGCCTAAAGGGCAAGTCATAAAAACCAAAATCTCAGCAGACGGACAGGTGCGTAGTGCGCTAGTCCGCACCAAATCAGGAGTGTATGAAAGGCCTGCGATTAAGCTAGCGGTCCTAGATGTCAAAAACGAAGGTGACCTGGATCTACGGAAGAATGTAGCGGGGGGAGTGTTGGCAACGATGTCAATACTGCCACTACTACTCAATAGAGGTAGCTACTCCCTCGAAATGACACTATCTTCACGTCGATGTTTTTTCCCTCATTTCTGAAATCGAGGCCATTTCGTTTGTGAAAAAATTCCAGAACATTCTATTTGGAAATACGAACTTGTGAAGGAAGGACGCCTCTACCTAATTTATAAATCAAAAATTTCAATTATATCCATAAAGTAAGCTAACCGAAAGAAAAACTATTGTAAGTAGCGAATTGTATATGAAATTGTTATAATACAATTATTATAAAAACCTATTTAAGTTGAAACCTTTGTAACGAAGAGTTGAGACGAGTTTTTTCTTCCTTTTTGCCTTTTTTTGGAAATTTCTTGTTGGGCCAACTGAGCCAACAAATACCCTGCCATAAAAGATTCCTAAACTACCATTCACCAAAAGGACTTAGGTAAATAGTAAGAATAAAGAACATTTCAGTATCAATAAAATGTTTTACGAGTAAATAACTTTTGTTTTTATTTTTTTTCCAAATGCTACGGTACACGCCGTAACTGGCGCAGTCATATTAAAAAAAAAACCTATGTAACCAATAAATTGCGACGGATTTTCACAAAAAATTGTGAAAATATTTATAAGTGCGACGGATTATCGCAAAACCTAAGTGCTACGAATTATCGAACACCAGTGAAAAAACAACAAAATGGACATCAACATTAAGGAATAAGCAGCCAGCATGCTAATGCTCATCCTGAAGTTCCTTTTTCATTTCCTTAAAAAAAAAAATATTTTATGAAATCAGTGCATAAATTTGACGTAAACAGAAATTTTGGAAATTTATTCGCAGAATTAGAAAAAATTAAAGAAGAGGAGGAATTAGAAGAAATATTAGAAGTTTCTATTAAAAAGCGCCAAAAAAGATTGAAAATTGCTGTTTTTATTCAATAAATATAAAGTTTTAAATTGGTCAAACAAAAAGTTTAGTGTGCTGTGTTGTGTTTGTTAGTACGTTCATCGAACAAGGGGCAAATCAAATAGACTTGCTTAAATCACTGAAGATATCGGATGCCATTAAAGATTTACCAAAATTTAATGGTTAACCAAGATTACTTCATGAGTTTATTAAAAATGTGGAGGAGATCTTGACGGTTATAACCTCAATGGACGGGACCCCACAAGGAAGGATATTGCTGAGAGCAATAAGAAATAAGATAGAAGGCAAGGCGGATGAAGTCTTGAATACGATCGGGACCCCATTGAGATGGCTGGACATTAAAACCAACCTTTACCTTGTACTATGCGGATAAGAGGAATGAAACCTCCCTTATCAGAGACCTTCACGGTCTATATCAGGGCACTAATACAGTAGAGAAGTATTACAGTTCCAAATAAATGAGCAAAACAAGGCCATTATTGCTGCCAAGACAACCCTTTTTAATGAAATGTGTTTAAACACGTTTCTTTCAGGATTAAGAGAACCTTCAGAATCAACAATAAGTCAAAGAAACCAAGCACGTTGAGCCAAGTATTCTCGTTTTTGGTTACAAATATAACTTATTTACGTATATTTTACATAAGCATTTATCTTAATTTTTTTATATCTATAAATTGATTGCAATTGAAAACTAATTTAAATAAATTGATTCCAATTGAAAACTTATTTTAATAACATTTAATAATGGGCAAGCAACAATCCAAAATAGAAAAGCCAAGTGCGAACGTTATTAATGAGGTAGAGGTAATTACACAAAAATCCAATACGGAAGTGTGCCTCATTATTATTATTGTACTGTTGGCTGCCCATTTAACCATCAAACTATACACTATACATAAAAAACAACTAAAAAAAACATATACGGCAAGAGCACAGTCTCTTGCCCAAATTTAATGGAAAAGTATATTATATAAGAAAACTTATCCTTCTTGCTTATCATAAGGCCATTGCCAAATTAAATGGAATGGCTTAAAATTGTCGACAAAGTGCGACAAAATAAAGAAACACTCATTAAATCCTATAAGTGTATTTACCAAGATAGACCTATAGGCAGAGAAACGTTAAACAAAAACAAACAACAAACAAAACGTAAAAGAACCAATGATTATAACCGATACCCCAACAACTGCATTTGATGTAGTACTCATAGATACCATTGGACCATTACCAAAATCAGAAAACAACAATGCGTATGCAGTCACAATAATATGTGATTTAACCAAATACCTTGTTTCAATACCAATAGCTGACAAAAGTGCAAAAACCATTGCAAAAGCAATCTTTGACCATTTCATACTAGTTTACGGACCCATGAGGAAATTTATCACCGACATGGGCACCGAATATAAAAACCAAATATTTAATGAAATATGTAAACTTATGAAAGTAGAAAATGTCACCTCAACGGCATACCATCACCAAACGTTAGGAACTGTGGAAAGAAACCACAGAACATTTAATGAGTACGTTCGGTCATACATTTCGATAGATAAAACAGACTGGGACGAGTGGCTTAAATATTTCACGTATTGCTACAATACTACGCCATCGGTGGTGCATGACTATTGTCCATATGAACTAGTGTTTGGTAAATCTCCAAATAATTACGAATTTCTTTTAAATGCTAAAGTAGACCCCATTTATAATGTAGACGCGTATGACAAAGAAGTCAAATTTCGACTTCAATTGGCTCATAAAAGGGCCGCGGAAATTATAAAAAGCAAGAAGGATAAGGAAAAAGTCTTATACGACAGATATAAAAATAGCATAGATGTAGCAATAGGAGATTTAGTTTTAGTGAAACAAGTTGGACATAAATTGGACAATATTTATAAGGGACCATTTAAAGTAGTCAGTATAGAAAATAGAAACAACATAGTTTTAAGAGACGATAACGAACGGACGACAACGGTGCACAAGGATAGACTGAGACAGTACGAAATAGGTAAAATTAGATTAAAAAATTAAAGAAAAAATAAATAATAAAAAATAAATAATAAATTAAATTAAAGTAAAAATTAGAATTTAAGAATATAAGAAAATAAGAATAAATTTAATAAAATAAAATTCATTCTCTAAAAAAGGGAGGTGTAGTGCAAAAATATTGTATGCACTGCACTTTCCCACACTCGCAGTCCCACGGGTAAATAAGTTGTTGGTCATCGGAAACCATGTTCAAATAACACATTCCGATGCTCCACGAGCAACTTATTTACCCGTCATCGGAAACCACACTCTTCGAGCGTGGGATATTTTCTAATTAGCGGCATAGCCGCATAAGATACAATAAATATACAATTATTCAGTTGCAATAAACAAATCAAAACTATCGAACGTTTTATTTAAACATATCAATAACAGCAAAATATATTTTACGGTAGACAGGACTCGCACAAAAACCAAAGATCAAACTTACAAAACCAGACAAACCTAACACACAATTCAATTCACAGCAAAATATATCTAACAATTAGCATACCTTCAACAAGAATAACAACAACGTGCAAAACGAAAAACGTCACAATACGGGGAACAACACTTATACATTTTGAAGGATGTGCAGTCACAATTAACGATTTTGTATATGACAACACAGAAACAACATATTTCGACGAGATACAAATCCACCCGGCATTGTTCAACGAAATAACATCAAAACCTTCAGAGGTTCTTACAATTTCAAATATGCAGACCTTCGACTTCGACGAGAACTCAGCCAAATTAGACCTTTTAAAAACCAAGTCAAAGACAACGGACGTAATACTTAGTTTCACTACAATTATGCTGTTTTTCATCATCCTCTACTTTATCTACACCACTTTGAAATCATCACTACCCGAATGATAGTCACTATGATTTAAAGTGCACCCAGGATGATTCATCACCTCGATCCATTCAGCCCAAGACGACTCCTGTACCCAAAGCCCGTCTTCTTTGGTCATCGCTCCAAACTTAGGGGGTAGGAGTTACGTATCCCACACTCCATGTACTGTATAGCTATTTTTATTATTTCTACTTCGCATTGAAGCTAATACGCGCAACTACGGAAAGGACGGTGCCGACCGAAAGAATGTAAATTATCTAAGGACACGACGGACCAGACTCCAGTCCTTCGATAGCGTGGACAGCGATATACGTGTTGAAATCAAAAAACCAATAACTAAAATCAATCACCTAAGTACTTAAAGTGAAAACGCACTCTAATTGTATTAATATCAAACTCCAATTGTATTAAACGAAAAACGCACCCTAACTGCTGTAAACGAAACGCACCCTAATTCTTCGTTTCTCAATTGGCAGACGTGGGTTTTTACTAGAATTATCCAACCGCCTTTTTTCTTGCATTCTCGCTTTCTCAATTGTACTTCGTGTATTAAAATTTCTATTCCCATTGAAGCAGCCATTGAGCAATCATCTTAAATCTAAAAATTATCCTACTAAAGAAACCAAATTAATTTCTACAGTGTTGTTCTGTTCGTTTTTTAAAATCGGAATCCACGATCATCCACATCAAAAAGGATATATATTTTGTGCTTTTTTTCTGCGCAAGCCTCCAATACGGAACAATCATCCGTTGGCAGCCGACCACAACTACTTCACGAAGGCGTATTATGATGAAGTGAAAAAGGTCTACGAGTCAATGAAAAACGACATGACCAATCGTTATGCTGAGCTGGAGGACAAGGATACAGCCAAATCCAATGGACAAGGAGAACAGATCCCAGCAGCCATTCCTCCGCCAGAGCAACCAGGACCAGCAGCAGTCCCAAACAGTGCATCCAAAGGATCGCGATGACACCCCAATGAAATCATTCCATGTTCCAGCAGGGCTGAATATAAAGCCACATTCTGAGGACAACACCAACAACGTTAGGTTAACGAAGGAACACAAGTTACGATTGTTAAGTAAAATCTTCCTGGCATCATTAAACAAATGCCAAGTTGTTTTACAGGAAACAAGGCCAATGGAATTCGAACAAAAGGTGAAAACACTATCAAGCAATTGGGAAGAAGTAACAATTGCATACAGACGCCTTGGGGACGATGCATCTGTAAGCGATATTGAGCTTTATTTTGAAGTTCAAGACCTATTGGATTAAAGAATCACTTACTTACCGGGTAACACATTGACGAATACATCTTCTGACTAAGTAAAAACTACGTCCATAAAATTGCCAAAAATTGAGGACCAAAGTTTTTAAACAGATCTTTTCATTCCTTTTTATAAAATTCTTTGATCATTTCCTTTTCTTCAAATTTTCCCCTTAAATGTTCCCCTTAAAGCTTTTTTCTTGTATTATCCTACCATTTTGTAATATTCAAATTAAGTCGTTACTCGTTGAGTTCTATTTTATCCACCTTTTGATTCGGACGTTTTTTAATAAAGTGTAAAACCAAATTATATTTTGCGTTTTTATTAAAGGAAATAGATTTTTCACATTGGTGCCGAAACCCGGGAACAAACCCAGTAAAGAATAAAGAAAACAAAAGAACATATAAATAAAGAACATAAAAAGAAACTAAAGAACATCAAAAAAAAAAGTAAAGAACAAAAAAAAATAATAAGAAATGGAATTGGCAGCGCGCGGTGCCATCAGGGCGCAAGTGACAAAAATATCTAAAGCCGCGACCGAATTCATGAGTTCCGAAAACTCTCGCATACGTGACGCCAGTTCCGAGGAATTTGAATTGATAGAGGAACAATTGTGCACCTTCTTAGACCGTTTAACAGCCGCGTCAAATTCTCTTAAATCCGCCGACCAAATTGTCCTGAGTGGAGGATTCCTCCAAGCGGACACTCTTGATAATGAACTAAAAAAATTGTCGGAATACGAAGACACAATTGTGTCTACAATGTCTAAACTAAACTTTAGGCTCCTAAAAGTACGCGCCGTCTTATACCCACAAACAACACAACAATACAACGAAGAAAATTCACACAAACCCCCTAAAACCGCAGTAAAATTACCAAAGTTGGAACTAAAAAATTTCGGTGGTGATTTGCGTGACTGGCTGCCATTTTGGAGCCAATTTGAAAGTACCGTACATAAAAACGAAGATTTCCCTTTGATAAATTTAATTATCTCGAAAGCTCGTTATTCGGAGTAGCAAAAAATACGGTAAAAGGTTTTACAGCTTCGGCAGCATGCTACGATGCAGCTGTCTCCATACGATCCCTCTCAGCATTACAAATACCATCACACCAATACAACGTTATGCTCAAGTCCATACTCTTACGCTGTTTACCAGCAGAGTTTCGCGTAGAACATCATCGAAGCAATAAAACCATCCTAAGTAGTGATGAAGAAGAAGTTCTCGAACCGAACGAAGAGAGAAGTAAAACTAATTCGTCCCTTCGTTGTATTGGTGACAAGTATTTACAAAATATTATGCGTTTTTTGAATCGAGAAGTGGAAGCGCTGGAGAACAGCAAATTCACTCCCGTTCATTCCTATACACAAAAGTCACAACAACAGCAATCCACAGCTGCAAGTTTGCTAGGGGTAAACAAAAATAATATTCCTGTGTGTGTGTTTTGCAATTCCAATGATCATTCGACGAAAGATTGTGTGAAGGAAATGACAATGAAACAAAAAAGAGATATTCTCATTAAAGCGAATAGATGCTTTCGTTGTGCGAATGTAGGTCATTCTTCAAAGAAATGCAGGAGTGTTAAATTTTTAAAGTGCGGTAATTGTGGAGGTAAACACATAACTTCAATGTGCGATCCAAATTTTAAAGAAAAAAAAAAAGCTGCCGCAAACTTGTGCGCGTATGACAATTCAAACAATTCAAACATATTTTTAAAAACAGCACAGTGCGTCGCGATGGGTGCTAAAGCAAATTTTCTGGTACGGGTGGTAGTTGATGGTGGAAGTCAACACTCTTACATAAGACAGTCTCGTTACAAATTTAAAGCTCCCCTTGTTAAACGAAAAAATTAATATTTCGATACTTCCTTTCGGTTCAAAAGAACAACTAAAACCCCAAGCGCTAAATAAAGTTAAAATCAATTTGAAAAGCCAATACAGTGATAAAGACATTCAGATAGAAGCGATTGTCGTGCCGGAAATTTGCGTGGACGTACTTAAAGCCCCCGATAACTCTTGTCGTGCATTTAAAAAATTTAAACTGGCTGATCGTGTAGTAGTCGATATTGAGAACTTTGATGGGTTAAGTTTGTTGGTCGGTTCGGACTTTTACTGGGAAGTGGTTACCGGTAAGCAACGTAGGCTCTCTAGTCGTCTCAGAGCGGTTGAAACAATTTTCGGGTGGGCACTTCAAGGACTGCATTCCTCTATTGAAAACGATCCTAAACAAAATAAAGAACATTCCTCATTTGTGACAAACGTGCTTAGTTTACAAATAAGCGATAAAGAACTCTCAAAAATGTGGTCCTTAGAATCGATCGGTATTCGCGGAGAGGAATTGGAGAAGTCCCATCTGACAGAAGAGATGACTAGTAGATGTTTGAAAAACGTCGGGTCACGTTACGTCGCAAGTATGCCATGGAAAGATCCACAAGCTGTGTTTGAAGACAACAAACATATAGCGGTAAGTCGTTTAAATTCTCTCAAAAATCGTTTATCCCGTGATCCAGAAAAATTCAAAGAGTACGATTTGGCGGTACGACAAATGATTGAAGACGGTATAGCTGAAACAATTATGACATCAAACGAACACAGCTCAAAGTGAATTATTCACCTTCCACATCGTCCCGTTTATAAAGAAAGCAGTGCCACAAGAAAGTTACGCATAGTTTTTGATGCGTTAAGCCATTCAGAAAATATTCCGTCATTAAACGATCAGCTTTTTACTGGAACTAGTTTATTACCCGATGTATTCAGCATTTTACTGAATTTCCGTCTAGGAAGTATAGCGGTAGTAGCTGATATTGAAAAGGCATTCTTACAGATATTTTTGAATGAAGTAGATAGAGATGCCCACCGTTTCGTTTGGTATTCCTCACCAAAAAAGAATTCAGAGATAGCTATATTTCGTATGACTCGTGTTACCTTTGGGGTAAGTTGCAGTCCATTTATTCTTTCTGCTACAATAAATCATCATTTGAGTCTTGAGCAATCGACATACCCCGAAACTTGCCAAACACTACAGAACGGATTTTATGTTGATGACCTCGTAGTAAGTGTGAACTCTGAACTAGAAGCAGTTAAGTTATACAAACAGGCAGTAGACATAATGGGAAGGGCTTCAATGAACCTTAGAAAATGGCATTCCAATAACGAAGCGGTTACAGATGCAGCAGGTTCTCTAGAGTATCCAACTATACAAAAGGTTCTAGGTTTATTGTGGTCGCCATTCAGTGACGAGTTGGCTGTACCATTAGATTCTCTTCATAGCTTTCTTGCATCTAATCAGTCAAAAGGATCCAAGCGAAACGTTTTACAAGCCATTGCGAGAGTTTATGACCCATTAGGAATTGTGAGCCCTGTAATTATAGAGTTGAAAATAGTGTTCCAAGAAGCTTGGAAAAAAAAAACTTTCATGGGATGAAGATTTACCATCAGATTTAATGTTGCAATGGAATGAATGCATCCGTAACGTCCTTCAACTAAAAGATATGACAATTCCTCGAGCAATACAATCAATTTCATCAGCTGGAACCATTTATTGTCATCTATTTGCTGACGCAAGTATTAAAGCCTATGGAGCGGTAGCTTTTCTTCAGATTATAAATGAAAGAGAAAGAATAACGTCATTTTTATGTGCTAAGAGTCGAGTAGCTCCTCTTAAAGAAGACAATCAAGATGAACTCACACTACCAAAATTAGAGTTAACTGCAGCTTTAATTGCAGCAAGACTATGTGCATATTTCAAAAAGTCATTAAATATTTCTATCGATAAATTCTTTTTATGGAATGACTCAAAAATAACGCTCAATTGGATATTCGGTGAAACTCAGCGATGGAAGCTATATGTTCAAAGTCGGGTCCTAGAAATAAGGCGCTTCAGTTCAGTTTCGGATTGGAACCATTGTTCCGGTAAATGTAATCCTGCTTCTTCTCACTCGTGGGACTTCAGGAAACAAGCTCATTTCATCTTTACTCTGGGAGAAAGGACCAGACTGGTTGGACAATCCTGAGAATTTTTCGAATCGCCAAGAAACAGAAAACTTTCAATTTAATACGACATTACTGGTGGAAGTTGACGATAGTCACCCGAAAAAAGTAGATTTACCAATAAACTGCGAAAGTTTCAACAGTTGAATACGTCTGTTACGAGTAACATCCTGGATCATCAGATACATTCGAAATTTAAAAGAAAAAGCAGAAAGAAGAAAAACCGCTGGAGTTGACTTTGTCGAAAGAGAATTGAACGAAAAAATTCCAATTAAATGTCTTAAAAAAGAAGAACTTGATTACGCTGAAAATATCTGGATAAAGAACGTACAAATAAATCATTATTCAAGTGAAATAGAAAATTTACGAAAGAAAGCTAAAGCAGTTAAAACCATCCTCAAAGCTTATTGAATTATCTCCATTTTTGGACGAAGATGGCATCATGAGAGTAGGCGGACGACTACAAATGTTAGAAGAAGAATTCGATCTCAAGCACCCTATCATTTTCACTGAACCAAAAAGGTACGTAAATACAAACAAAAAGTTTATTGGGACAATTAATTTAGTGATGGAATTTGTCCAATAAACAGGTTTATTGTGACAGTAAATGGCCGTTTATATTTTTTCATTTCTGCAGAAACCATGGTTGGAATCATTGCTTACCCTTAATAATTTTCGTTTATAACCACAATAAACAGAGTTAATCGATTTTAATAAATTCGTTTGTTAATACAAACAACCGTTTATTATTTTCGTTTATTAAATTAATTAATCCGTTTATAGCACCAATAAACAGAATTTATTGATTCTCAAAAAAAAAAAATAATAATAATCAGAGAATTCTGTATCTATTTACTTCTCTGGTTCTTATTCTTATTTATTGATGTTTCTTTTGGTTTCTTCTGCAAGTGTCATTGTGTGTATTTTCTCGATATATACAGTCCCTTTCTCTCCCATACTGCGCCGCCGCGCTCCTTAACTTTTGCTTGATTACTTGAATTCCTTGAACTACTAGCACCTTGAGTTGTTATTTAAGCAAGCAAATCCATTCGTATTTATACAAGCACAGTTACGAAAAATATTCTGTGAACTCTAAGAATCACAAGAAAATGATGGCTGGGATATAATGCTTTAAGATTCCTTCTTAATAATTTTGTTCATTACCACAGTAAACGGTTTATTATTTTAATTACCAACGTTTATTGTTTCAGTGAATAAAGTTATTAAAAATAATCAACTACTTGTAAATTTTAGATTTGGTTGTGGTATTGGATGAACGTTGGGATAAAATCTTTTAGAACCCATCTTAAAAATCTTGTTTATTATCGCAATAAACGATTAATTATTTTTAATAACTGAAATATTTGCGGCAATTAATAAAGTTACTTATTTAAAAAACGGTGATTAAGTGCTTTATTTTTCAATTAATAAATGGTCATTAATAGTATTAACAAACGATTATCAAAAGCAGACATATTTTTTAACAAACCGTTTATTGTGACAAGAAAAACTTTATTGTGACAATAAATAACAAGTCAATAAACGCCGTTTCTTATATTAACGAACGTTTGTTTTTTCAGTGTTACCGGCAGATCATCACACTACTTCATTAATTATTGATAATCGTCATCTTTTGACTTGTCATGGAGGAACAAGTGCTGTCTTAACCAAGCTTAGACAGCGATTTAGGATAGTCAGAGGACGCCAACTGGTAGCAAAGAGGTTACGAAGATGTATTGTCTGTAAGAAATTGTTTGGTCAACCCGCAAATCAGCCATTTGCTCCTCTCCCAACCCAAAGAATTACACTGACGAGACCCTTTGACTGTGTGGGAATTGACTTCGCCGGTCCACTTTACTACGTCAACCGTGGTGATGGCAGTCAACATAAAGCATACATACTCATATTTACATGTGCGGCAATCCGCGCAGTACATTTAGAGTTAACTACAGATATGTCAACGGATAGCTGTCTGATGGCTATTAGAAGGTTTATAGCACGACGTGGTGCTCAACTATAATATCCGATAATGCAAAAACCTTTCGACGATCAGCTCTGGACCTTAGCAAGCAAATCAAATGAAAATTCAGCGTAGAACGGGCACCGTGGTGTGGCGGCTTCTGGGAAAGACTTATTAGAACTGTGAAGAACACCTTAAAAGTTGTAATTGGTAAGGCAAAGCTTACCTTTGATCAGCTAAGAACTATTCTGAGTGAGACTGAGGCTCAAACCAACGATCGACCATTAACGTATACATCGATTGATCCCCTTGAATTGGTTCCCCTAACACCAGCCAAGTTCTTGATTGGGTGGACAGCACAAAGTCATGATCATCAAAACCATACTGTCACTGACGAAACAATAAAAGAGCTCTGGAAGCATCGAATGAAATATACGTCAAAGATTTCAAAGAGATGGCGAGCTGAATATCTCCAACTTTTACGATCGTTCCATCATGGGAGTTACAAATCTACTATTCTAGTTGAGTCTTTTGCCCCCCGGCCGAGGATGTTGAAAATAACACACAATCAAACAGATCTTTTCATTCCTTTATATAAAATTCTTTGATCATTTCCTTTTCTTCAAATTTTCCCCTTAAAGCTTTTTTCTTGTATTATCCTACCATTTTGTAATATTCAAATTAAGTCGTTACTCGTTGAGTTCTATTTTATCCACCTTTTGATTCGGACGTTTTTTAATAAAGTGTAAAACCAAATTATATTTTGCGTTTTTATTAAAGGAAATAGATTTTTCACAGTATCTCAATTGGTCACAATTCTTTGATTTGTACGCGCAAATGGTGCACAAATTGTTAGTGACAACGCCAACAGTTTAAAACGGCTTCATGACACTACGAAGGAAGTCATGCAAGCCACCAACAACCTCGACTACCACACTTCTGGATGGGAGCCGATAATCGTTTATCTCCTGCTGGAAAAATTGGACAAGGACACCCGGATGCTGTTTGAAGAATCACTGGAAGTACCGAAGAGCAGTCCAACTTTTACGCAGCTGTTGGAGTACATTGAATGCCGGTTTCAGGCCCTTTGAAGCAGTTAAGCCGGGTGATAAGAAGACAGTGGTAACCGCCGCTTCTCAAAGCTCTAGGGAAGTCTTAAAATGCAATTTTTGTAGAGCTAATAACCATAAAATCTTTGACTGCAAAAAGTTTTTATCTCTTTCAGTGGAACAGCGAAACCAGAACGTTCGAAAGATTCAACTATGCGCAGAATTTTTGTGAATGCAATTCACAGATCGGAGCGGTTTACGCTGTCGGAGCGATTCAGGGCGTCGTTGATTGAGGAGCTGCAACAGAGGATGCAGTACCTGGATTCCTCGTACAATATATTTGTGCAGGAGCACGAGAAGCTGGTGTCGGAAAATTTTTTTTGATTGCGACGAATTGCGGCGATGCTCACTGTCGGTGAGATGGCGGCTAGTTAACGATTAATGGCAGTAATAATCGAGTTTGAATTTTTGTTTTTTTTGTTTCTTCTTTTCTCTATCCAGTCGGCAGCTAAATTGTGCGTACGATGGAAGATCATTTTTTTGTTGGATTTTTGTTGTGAGTGTACAGTCAGCAAGACTACATTGGAGCGTCTATTGAAAAATCATTTTTTCTTTTTGGATTTTTGTTGTGAGCGTACAGTAACCAGGGTGCGCTTAGTCAAAGTGAAAACAGCAACCACAGAGTTGGTGCGTCTAGTTCGGAAATTAGTGCGACTACCAATTCGAGACCAGGACTTGGAAGGAGAGGAATGAGACTACTATGCTCAAGAGCAGGTCCATGAAGAGAAAGGAGCAGTGGTGCCAGTCCAGCCTCGCAGACAGACTAGTCATCAATCAACAAGTATTTTACAAGCGAGGGGGGGGGGGTATGTTAGAAATTGTAAAAATCATTTTTATTGTATTATATTCTATTATCTGTTATATTCTCCTATCAGTTATATTATGTTATTTATGAGCCTTGTCTGAGCGTATAAACCCAGAATGTTAACCAGGACAGAGCGATATACAGTCCACTAGGATCCACGATCCACAAGCTATTGTATTGAAATCATGTTCCTTTTAAAAATAATCCGACACTTGCAATGCGGCAGTCAATCAGAAAAGTTATGCGTTTATTTCATCCTGGTTGTACAAATTTAAAATGAGATTGAATTGAAGTCAGTATAAGTTCAAGCAAACTTAGGAACAGTGCTAGAACATAATGGAAATTTGAAGAGATATGAAAGAAATTTTAGAAAGTCGAAAAACAAAACAACAGTTTTAAACTGAAAGAATAATTTTTGAACATCTTTTGTAACTAAATCCAAGCACAAAATTAAGCGCAATAATAAATACGTAATCAGTTACATCGGAATATTGGGTAGGAAGGTTATTATTTAAAGTAAGTAGAGTAGGAAATTAGATCTCACAGTGAAAGAAGATTTTGTGAATTTGTCCACTCCACTGAAAAAGTAATCAACAGCTAAAAAAATTTGTTTGAACAATGATAACATCCGGTATCGAAGATAATAATTTGAAACCCACTCATAATGGTAAAGTCGATTGATTTAACCGACGGATGCCTCCTCGAAATAGTTTTTGATTCACAAATCGTTAAAAAAAAGTGCTTTATCGCTATAACTCGTTTTTTTTCTGCTTTTTTCTTATTAAACTCTATATTGTGGCAATTTGGAAAGAATTTAAATAAACATATCAAAAAGTTCCAAGTGCCTACCAACCAAGTCGGCAGCATCGCGCCGCAGTTTCATGCTACCCATTTACATATCCTTTTGAGACGACAGTTGATCCTGTTTTTTTTTAGCTTAACTTCATTCGGCGGTCACTCAAGACTTCATCGTCTATAGAAGACCTTGAAGGTGATCGCCGCAACAAAAAAATTATATTCTTAAAAACTTTAAATAACGAAGATTCAAGAGACGATTAAAGTTCCTTGTGTTTCACCAGAGTGGAGAATAACAGTGTTCCCACCGCAATACGATCTCGATTATGGCAAGAACAAATTTTTTTTGTATATTATTTCTGTAATACTTAATGTTGTATGTCATCAAGTAATTCATTTATCTTTCCATTCTGCATTACTACTAGTTTCTTTGTTTAGACAGCAAGAAGGATTGACTGATTTAAATCCGGAATATTAATAATTGTTAAATATATTTCTTTCAAATGAAATTAATGTTCATTTCCATTCTCCTTCTTTGCTTACGAACGTACTTTCTCACTCAAGTGTCAAAAATCGGAAAGTAAAGAAATTATTTGCTACGAAAGGTCAGCTTCCCAATTTGAGCTCAGGTTAGGTAGGGTCCCAACGCGATACCTTTTTTTTTTTTTAATGAAACCCAACAGTTTAAAACAAGAAATAATAAAAGTAAATTTATTCAAATAATAAGCAAATCTGAAGGAAGGAAAAAGAATAGATTTCATAACATTAAATTAACTTAAGTTTTGAATTTCTCTTTTAATCCTTAATGCTAATTCTTAGTAATTACAATTGTTCACTTGAAAGTTTGTAAACGCAGACATGATTATGAATTCAATTGAAATTTTAATAAAATAAAATATTGTGGCGCAAATTTAAAGTCAGCCCTCGTTTAAGAAATAAAGTCTACTCTACTTAAAGCACTTCTAACTTTTCTTATTTTTAAACACTTTAAACGAGTCTTCTAACTAGATTGGACTTTAAACATAACGTTGTGTGAACTCGCCTAAATGTGACACATCGATAAATTGAATTAGTGAACTGTCATTTTACGCTTGCAGTTTTTATCGGTTTTAAATACATTTACCTCCCCAAAATAGGAAAAAATGTGATTATTTAGTGTTTGTATATTTAGTTCTAATAAATGTTATATTTTTCTTTGTGAAAATGTGTTTAAATAAATATCCAATTGATGTTCCAAATTGTTTTGTTTTTATTTGTCATAGTGAAGGTGGAATAGTGTGCTCTGAAATGGGTATAAAATATTCCTTTAGAACAGGAATAAATTTCCCTACAAGTGTAAGTTGTTTATTAGAACTCTCAAAAAAGGCAAATAGGTAATAAAATTAAAATCAAACAACGTACACACACAACTGAAAGAAGTGTCAAAAAACAAGCAGAAAATCCAGCTTGGTAGTCCCATGGTTCATATTTTTTTTTTTTTTTTTACAAAAATGATAAATGAATATTTGAATTTAAATAAGAGGATGCACGAATTTGACAAACTCTTAGCTATCTTTTAACTTCAAAATCTTCGAAAATCTCAAAATCTTCTCGTTTAAAACTATACTTTAAAGAGTTAAACGAACGCTTTCTCCGTTTTAAAGTTAGACGACCACTTTAACGATAAAGTATACTTTAAGTCGTTCAAAAATGAGATAAAGTCGACCCTGAATCTAAAATTTGTTTTTAGAGTCGACTCCTATTTTAAAGTGGATTTAAAGTATAGTTTAAATGTTTCAAAATTTGCGCCTGTATCTTTAACTCCTTTAAGGAGATGATAAATTATAAAAAGCATATTTTGTTATTTTTGTTGCTTCATGCTACTAGCATGAAGTCTTGCTAGACTATCATTCTCAGGGGATGTGGACGGTGACAACATGATTTGGTGAAGACAGAAGAGCAGCTGAAACGGTGCGTCATTTGTGTATCAGGGGAAGTCCAAATATCATTGGGCCTAAGGACTTCTACGGTTGGGTGGGATATGGCCATGCCGAATAACATCTCGGCACCCTCTAGTGGCAACGTCCGTCTGCTACTTTAGTTTTTTTTCTTTTGTGTTCTATTTCGTATAAATAAGGATCAACTTATTGGCATGAACAAAATGTAATAGGTTGGTTCCCTAGGTTTGCGGACAAGATTCCACGACTCCGGCGAGGTCGAGCCGAGCATCCGCAAACATGCCAGTCCGCAGACCTAGGGAAAACAGTGCTTCACGCACCAACTACAGCCAACACTAGAAATGTTTAACAACATTTCAACAGCATCACAACAACAAGGATCATCTATAAGTATATGTGCACATCTACGTATGGAAAGATCGGTGAGTGTGTAGCGTCGGAAGGAGGCACGTGTGGACTTACCACTCTGCCACTCGGCTGAACGCAGACGCAATGAAATCAACCAAGTAACCTCCGCATCTGAACAATTTCGTTCCCTGAACGTCCAGCTGTCATCGTAATCGTAGTTAATTCATCATTCCTTTTTTATCAGCGTACCGAGCAACACCTAATTAATTTTCTAACCACGACAAGTTTTTTACGCTATTTCGTAAAAATAAAATTTCTTTTATCTTTATAAAAAAAAATTAAATCAGTTCGCCTTGTTATTTCAATATGTCAATTTCGCGACAAGGAAATCGACTGGGAGCCAAGTGCAGTAACATTGAAAAATTTAGCGTTTTGTCCGGAAAATACGGACGTGTGGTTTAGGATTTTAGAGGGACAGTTCACGGTAGGTAATGTCAGTTCGGATAATTCTATTTTACAACACTCGGATTGCTAGATACGCAAACGGTTAACTTGTGTAAAGATATAATTTTGAATCCGCCCGCGAGCGGCTTGTACGAGCACTTAAAAACAAATATTCTTGCTCGCTTTATGGAATCGGAGCACATCCTTGAGCACAAAACAAGCGTTGCAATTAATCCAATTATAACCTGACTGTCAAAAGTGAGAGAAGTAAAAGTCGAATTCTTGCAGTGAGTTAATTCCACTCAACTTGGGAATTTTCCAGAGAATATGTCACACGGCGAGATAAGAAAGAGAAAGTGGCTAACGACATCTGGAAAACATAAAAACCCTAAAATAGCCATCACACATAGATACAATAGATGAATGCACATTGTTCAAAACGTGTGCATGACATCTGGAGTCTATTAAAACCTTAAATTACCCTCGCATAGAAGATAAGATTAAAACAACAGACGAAGAAGCCACTTGACCAAAAAGAGGTAAGTGCCTTCCCGAATGTGTAGAGCAGCATCCAAGTGTCAACCGAGGATTCGTTAAAACAATAACATCTACAAGCGGGGAGAACGACTGGTGCCCTGCAAAAATGATTATCCCAGCCGCCAAAGCCAAATGTGATGAAACTTCAAATATCGTTGTTCCTACTGCCTACACTGCTACTATTATCGCCGACACTCCTACACACGAATCTGATTATGAGCTGGCTGCTCTTGAGGAGCAGATAAATATCCTCAAAAAGAAGAAAGAGCTTCTGACACTCACACGTCAGTTCGAAAAAATTACGTCCGAACCTGTAAACCGTGTTCGAGTCAACGACATCGTTCGAGTTGTCCCAAGGTTCAGCGGCGACCGTATGTCAGGTTATAATGTCAAACATTTCATTAATGATCGGGAACAGATCTGCGAAACATACCGATGTGGCGAGGCGTTTAAATATATATGTCTTCAAAGTCTGTTGGCTGGTGCTGCTGCCGATTTTGCTAGCCAAAGCGAGGTACGTAGCTATAAGGGATTGAAAGCAGTTTTAGTCAAGGGATTTGACCAAGTGTTCAGTTACATCGAGGTGATAAATCGACTACGCAAGCGCCATTGGAACCGCAGCTCCGAGGATATGCACCAATACATCGTCCTCATTATGAATGGCTTGGCTAGACATAGCCAACTAAGAGAACACGAAGTCGTAGCGCTCCTAAGGCTATTCCGCAGAAGAAACACCAATACCGAACGTGTTTTTAATTTCTAACAAGTTTACAAGAGAAGGATTGTCGGACATAGAAAATTCTATGGCCTTGATGGAAGAGGACTACTTCAAAGCAGCCGAAATCTTAAGGAGTATGTTGGCGACATTGGCCAGGAAGGACCAGGCCCTAACCAAGGATGGAGAGAGACAGGAGTCTCCAATTAATATCAGCCTGACACTGCCCTACAGCAGCACGACATTAAAAATACATGGCGCGATTTTGACGGGTCGCTTTTTAAATGGATTGTTTTCCAAGATCGCTTTAAGAGCGCGATCCACGATAACTAAGAGATTTCTTCGGCATACAAATATGCCTACCTGAGGAAATCTTTGACGGGCAGGGCTGCTCTAGGCGAGAGCAATTTAACGGAAGACAGCTACCAGGAGGCATGGGACAGGCTCGTCGAGCTATTCGAGAAGCCATATCTCATAGCCAAGGAACACTTGAACCAATTTTATAAACTGCCGGTGCTTCAGGAGAAACCGAACGGACACGATTTGTCAAGGATAGCAAACGTCAAATACGCGACAATCCGTCAGTTAAAAGCCCTAAATGTTCCGGTGGAACATTGGGACCTAGTCTTCATGTTCGGACTACACGAACGACTGGATCCCGAGACAAGAAAACAGTTTGAAGTGCATTGAAAAACGGAAAATCCAAAAGTCGGGGAACTATTGGACTTCCTTGACAAACAAGCAGGAGCTTTGGAAGCAACCAGGCCGGTAGCAGCAGGAGCTGCATGAAGCGACCATCAAAACCACATGAGTGGCACAAAACCGTCATCAACATACCCAGGAGGAGTATCCAAGCCAAGAGGGCCATGCGAGGCTAGCGGAACGAATTCCCATCCACTATTCCGTTGTCCGGAGTTCCAGGCCCTTAACATATTTGCAAGAAGGGATTTTTGTTCCAGGAGAAAAATTTGTCCCAACTGCCTCAGGAAAGGACACAAAAAGGAAAATTGCACAGCAATCAAGTGCAGAATGGAAACATGCAGGAAGGATCCTGCATGCTCTGTCCAATCAAGCAGGAGCAAATTTCGGTCCTCATTCTAAGGATGGAGAACGCCCAAAAAGGACATCACCAGGAAGCGCAAGTCCTGACTAGAGCAAGTCGGCCTCGAGTAGATACAACTTACTCCTCGCACCACACCAAGAAGGTACATATGAGGCTGCGGTAAAATCCATGAAATTTCATTTAAATAGGATAGTTGGGCACAGGATATTGCCTTATGAGGAGTTCGGAACACTCTTACTCAGAGAGAATAAAACGAGGAAAAGAAGAATAGTGTGGTCAGTACGGGAATTTTGGTATTGTTGCTTGTGGGGTGTAATGGTGGTTTGTTCTCAACCGTAGGAAAATTTATAGCCAGGATACTTACTTACCCGGCTCTCAATCCATAAAGGATTCAAGGCGGGCCAAACCCAATTTATTTAGTTACTTACTTGAGGTGGCGCTACAGTCCGGTGTTGTATTGAGCCTCAATTGAATTTGGTGAGATATATTTTTTTTTAAAGTGATGAGTTTTCGAAGATTAAGTGTGTTTTAGTGTTGTAATAGAAAAATGTGTACTTTAGGAAACTCCTCGGCGGCCCACTAACAAGATCGTTAGCCAGCCTGGGCCGCCGCAAAAAAAAATTTGTGAAGAAGGAAACCAGAAAGAATAAGGAGTGGTAGAGAAAAGGGAATTGTGCTGCACTCCTCGTGAACTCGAGAGCCACATCTGGCCCATGAAGTCTCCTGCGAAAGAGGCACAAACAGGTTTTTATAAAAACCCACCAAAATCAACAAAAAATATTTTTTTTATTGAATGTTGAATATTTATGTATATATCAACTATATGTTTGTAAAATCATACTTGTATGTTGTGTCGTCTTCTTTATTACTTTAAAACTAGAGATAAGTCGTAATCTGATTTTTTTTGTGGTTAAATAGATCCTGTAAGCGTCAGGAACAGGGTTTTTTTTCGTCATCATCATTGTCGTCGTGCATTGTGGCACATATTTGGAGTCCTGGTGCTTTTTCATCATCGTCGTTGTGCATTGTGGCACATATTTGGAATCCTGGTGCTTATTTAATCGTCGTCTAAGAAGTGGTACATCAAATCCACTACTTTTCATCGTATTTGTGATTTGTGGCACATTTTTTGATCGACGGAGTTAACTGTGATTCAGTACCGTTACAGTCACCGTTAATTTTCATCGTGATTGTGCATTCACCGTTACAGTTACCGCTATCATCAGGCCATCATCATCACCACCCCACTCATCGTGTTCGAAATCATCAACATCCAAGCCATCGTCAGTCGTGATCACCACTAGTCACCATCACAAATTATCATCGCCATCCAAGCCATCGTCAGTCGTCATCACCACCAGTCACCATCACAAATTTTATCATCGCCAACCAAGCCATCGTTAAAGTCGTCATCACTATCACATTACCAAAATCAACCAACATATTCTCATCATACAAGTAAAATTATTTTTTACAAGGTAGGTACGTTGTATAAATATATTTTAGTGCTATAATAGAATAAATTTGTATTTTTATATTGGTATATTTTAATTATATTTGGTGATTCAGAATTTCGTTTTTTGAT
The DNA here is from genome assembly GCA_943590905.1 of Sphaerophoria taeniata. NCBI lineage: Eukaryota > Metazoa > Arthropoda > Insecta > Diptera > Syrphidae > Sphaerophoria > Sphaerophoria taeniata. The sequence goes on from OX016540.1 coordinate 273,189,152, forward strand.
ATACGTATTTACATTGCCACAAAGTGCTTCCTTATTATCGTACATTTCGATTCTTATATTAAATTTTTTTCGTGGTTTATCGAATAGTTCACGGCATAGATACGCAGTTTTCCTTTATCGGTATATTGAGTTAACTGGAGGATTAAAGAATATTTCAAGAGAAATAGTTTTGCAACGGAAAAATTCAAATACATACACGCGCGAGTAACATATGCAAGTTCATCGACCAACCAACCAATAATAGCAACATCAGCAATATCAACATACAACAATCAACTGATGACAACACCTTCACAAATAGGTCAGGTAATCGAACCAACAATAGCAACATCAGCAATTACAACATACAGCAAACAACTGATGACAACACCTACACAAGTAGGTCAGTTAATCGAACCCAAAATGGCAACCTCAGCAGAAAGAGAGTATATAGGAAGGGCACCGCTAAACGACCGGCGCCCAGTAATACGATATTAATCAAAATCAAAAGGTAACTGCAGCGACGCTGACGACGGCGGGTTACTATAGATTAAGTCTCATAATAACATTTGTAACTTATCGAGAACAATAAAGTGTAATAGTGGCCTGTGGCTAAACGTAATTAAAAACGTGTTTTTTTTTAAATCAGTTTACCACATAAAATATAAGTCGCGCGCAGCCAACGGAGAAAGAAAAATACCATCTAGAACGGGAATGTTATCTAGAGTAAATTTATGTATCTACCACAGGCAGACATAAAAGAGAAAAAACAACAACAACCAAACTGCTTTTGATGTAGCCCCCGTCATCACGACTCTCGAGCACCTAGTCCACGCTACCACCGATTGTCGGCACAAGAGCGACAGTTTCATTCAAAAGATTCCGGGGAATTCAGATCGGGGACGTCACGCCGAGGAGGCCGCCAGTCGCTTCCATCCAAACTGGACCCTAGCGTCCGTAAACCGACACGGCGCCATCCAAGGTTGTCGCACCGTCCCGACCTCGGGAACCCCTGGTCCTGGAAATACTACAGAAGCGTGCCAGAAAAAGCCGAATCGTTCATGATTTGGAAGCAGCCCGAACGACCCCCGCACGAGACCCACCCGAGACGTTTTTGGAAAAAGCAAAGGCGCAGCGGAAGAGCGCTGGTTTGAAAAAGAGGCAATCGACACAAAAAAAGATAAAAACAGAAGTACAAAACTTCTTGGGAGATTGAATATACCTAGCTGCGTGCGTCAACGGTAGTGGCTTCTGCCAAATCTGTTTTAAACCCCTTGAAAACAATAAAAAAAAAATCTACAGAGGCACCATGATTTACCCAGACACATAACAAAAGCTAAGAATGGAATGGAGATGATGTCTATACCTTATTTGTTTTAACAAAGAAGTGTTACAGATTCAGAAAGCTCAACAACAAAAGCTGAACTTACTTGTTTGATGTTTTGCACAGGAGTGCTAGCCGGCGCACAGGAGTGCTAACGCGACCAAGCACAAGAGTGCCAGCAATTCGCCACTCTGTAGAGGGCCATTGCTAGGGTCTTGGCGCATGCGAAGTCGGAGGATGCTAGTTCCGCATCCAAGGAGGGTACTTTACTAAGAGCCAAGTGGAGAAGAGGTTAATAATAAGTGGTTGTGGAGCACACAACGAGAAGAGGTTGAGGATTTTTGAGTGATCGGTTTCGTGGAGCTTAGCACGCAGTTGATTTGGGAAGTGGTCGTGAGACGACCCATCTGCAAGAAACGATGAAGTACGAGCATAAGTCACAGGTACTGCCAACTTTGAGCAAACGCCTTAGCCTTATCCAGCTGAAGAGCGATTCCGTGCATCCAGGAAGCACTGGTGAATAGCCCAACACATGTAGCGGCGGTTTTGGAAAAAATGGATTGCTGAGTATCTTCCAGATTTGTGTCGAAGAACAAAATGGTTCTAACCTGTTGATCCGCTCTCAACCGGTGACGTAGTGCTGATATGTGATAGCAGTATACATCGCTCCAAGTGGATGATTGGTCCAGATCTTCCCAGATCCCAGATCTTCCCAGGGAAAGACGGCCAGGAGAGGACGGCGTCGGGGTCCGGGATGTTGAAGTATTTGCGATCCGGAGTTTTTGTTTGCCGGTTTGGTATCACAAGTGGTTGTGGAGCACACCACAAGCAGAGCAGTTTTCGATCCGGAGTTTTTGTTTGCCGGTTTGGCGGAGAAGGTACCGAAGGACCGAAGACCTCCTCAAGATGGCAGAGGTCGAGTGAAGAGTGGCAGTGGCAGAGGACGGCTTCTTCCTCACCGTCGCCACTTTAAGAAAGAGAAGGAGCGAGATGGCAACTGCATTAACAGCGAAGGAACCGACTCCAATGACCATGCAGGTATCCATGCCATTCTCCCAGCATGGTGTGAAGAACACTTGGGGTGAGTTCGACGGAAAAATAACATAGTGGCAAGGCTTGCCTGCCTCAGGAGCTCACTTACCAAGAAAGCTGGAAGGACGCTGGGACAATGGCAACTAACCGAAGGAAATTATAATGATTCATGGAAACGAATAAACGAACTCTATACCCACCAGTATGCAACCTGTCGTGAGCTGCTCCGGAACTTCTTTTGGCATTGCAGGGGCAATCGAAGGTGAGCGAATAAGAAAGGATGGCCAATGTGACGATAGAAACCATGTGGGTAGGATATGATAGTGGTGCACCCCTTGCACGAGAGAATGGACCCGGAGACGGCTGGGAATTGGGAGGAAGCCCGTACCTCAGAAATGCCCACAACGAAGGAGGTATGCGCTTTCTTGGAGAAAAGGGCCATCATGCTAGAAGGAATCCAAGATTGCCGAAGAAGGGAAGGACCGATGCCGTCAACATCGGCGCAAGACAGGACGAAGAGAAGGAGATATGGACCGATGACTTCGACATCAATGCAGGGAAGGATGCTCAACAAGTGACAGGAAGGCACGACGACGGAGAAATGGAAGCCACAGTGCCATGTCTGCAAGTCGGAGCGACATCCAGTGTGGGATTGCGATTAATTTTTTTCGCTGAGCTTGAGAGCCCGGCAAGACATCGTAAGAGAGGAGAAGTGCTCTAACTGTTTGAAGACCGGACATTCGCTGAGCAGGTGTTTCCAGGGCCCTTGCACCAGATGGAGGGAGGAGTATTTGACTAAACTGCTAGAGCGCAAGAAATGGCGAATTGAGAAGGATGCCTTACATGAAGGACAGCTCGGCATTCCTGATAGTCGTCAGAACAAGCTCGTTTTATATGAAGCAACAACCATAAACTCTTTAAAGCAAAAGATCGCCCTTAATAATAAAAATAACTAATAAATCTGTTGATCTAGCCAGTACGCGTCAACCTCAAGGCGGAATCCACAATCAATGACAAAAGCACTAATTAAGCGTGAAAAGGAGGAAAAGAAGTGTTTCAAATGTGGGGATAGCTCGTATCTGGCAAGAGAATGTAATGTCAGATGTGGGCATATAGGGCACAGGTTAACAGAATGTCCGATGAAGGGACAAACAGTGCAGAGAGGCCAAAAGAGATGTGTATACTGCACCAACAGTTGACAAGGAGGATATTCTCGGAATTAAATTGTTATTGGCCGTGTATTGCAATATTGGAAAGAAGGTTTTCGCTTGTCAAAATAAAAATAAAGAAAAAATATTTTTTGGTGTTTGTGTTTGTCTCGTAGATTTAAGTGTATTATTTTGTAAGGGTTACCACCCTAGGGTGCTTTGAAGCGATGGTGGTAATGGATGGGTTGAAGCTATTGTTGACGTTTCATGTGGTGAAGGAGTGTGATATTCCGTATTCTACCGTAATTGGGAACGAAGTCTTCAAGGAAGTGGACGTTCGGATTACGGATAAGGGTGCCATTTTTTTATGGAAATAAGGTTTTCGCTTGCCCCAAAATAAAATTAGAGAAAAATATTTTCTGTGTTTGTGTTTGTCTCGTAGATTTAGGTTTATTATTTTGTAAGGGTTACCAACCTACTTTGAAGCGGTGGTGGTAATGGATGGTGTTCAGACAGCAAACCTACTCATATACAATTTTTTCTATAATGTATCTACTCTCTGTTAAAATTATAAATAACGGGTAAAAATAACAGTTAAACAGTTACATTATATACTTTATTTTAACAGTTTGTGTTCTCTCTAAATAAAAATAAAATTTAAGAGAATAAAAAGAGACAAGTGATGTCCAATTAATAAAATACAACAAGTGTATTTAATTTTGAAGTGAGAGTAGGTATCGAAATACTTTAACTTAAGATTTGATAAACAATATATTCATATTGCATACCCCCGTTAAATTTTTATGTAAGTACAGTACATTCCTATGTACATATTAATTTTGCATACGAAATATGGAAATGCTATCATTACTACGACAGCAAAGAGGTAAATTTTGGAAAGGTGACGCTTCTTACAAATAAACTCGCGCAAGCGGATAGAGATTCACGTTTATTTACTAAAGAAGAAATTAATGTGTATTTAGAGCAGGTCGCGGATAACAAGAAAAAATATGAGGGTATCCAATCAAAGATCGTGCTTTCCGAATGCAATCCGTCAATATCTGACGATTTTACCCACGAAGGAAATTTCGAAGCAAAACTCTTTGAGCTGAAAACGAATTTATTGATTCGTCAAAATGCACTTAACTCGGTATAGTTTTCGTCTTCTTCACCCAACACTACTTCCGCGCCAAATAATATGATGGAATCGAACGGTCAGTTTTCAAGAGTCGTTGAACAACAAAACCGCATACATTTGAACGAATCGGTGATACAATTGACAAATACCAATCAACACGATAGAGAACATAAGCTTCCAGCATTACATTTATTATTTTCTTTACTGAAAAATACGAAGATTGGACATCTTTTTATAAGTAGACGTTCGGGTGCCCTTTTTGTATAAGGTTTCCGCTTGCCCCAAATAAAATTAGAGAAATTTTTTTTTTGTGTTTGTGTTGTAGATTTAAGTAAAATTAAAGCTTAAATTCTTTTGGGAAAACTGACTCACCCCTTATTTTTTTTAACTAAATTAGATTAATTAATGAAGTAAATTAATTATGTGAAAATTTTTCATTTCATTTTGTTAGGTATCTTGTTGCTGGATTAACACCCCCCCCCCCCCCTCGTACAACGAGCTAACGCCGTGCATCGAGAGCAGGCCTCGTCCCCGAACTTAGCATTCCTTCTTTTTCCAACCCTATTATCCCATTCCTAGTTTCCTTTCTTTTTCAATTCTGACTTGTCAGATTTTCCCAAGGCTCCTCTCCGCTTGCTTCGCAACAGTTTCAGTTGAAGTGTCGCGGGGTGCGCATTGCATTGAAACATTCTGAAACACAAAAGTATTCTCAAAAAATTAATAGAAATATAAGTGAAAAATAACAAAGTCAAATCATTTCCTTGTAAAAAATGCATTGCTAAATCTAAGACTCTCACAGTGTCTGCGTACGTAACCGTAACAGATGCCACGTCACTCATAAACAACGACAACCCAATCTTAATCGACAACTCTATATCATCTATGATGACCGAGAACGATGCGGGAAATGCGAGGAGCGACAGCGAATGCCCTACTCAAATGGTATATGCAAAGCTAACAAAGTTAGAAGACAAATTTGATTGTTATCTTATATCAGTTAATGAAAAACAGCTGAGACATCAAGGTCGAATCACTAAAGCAGGTCCACCCAATGCAATCCATTCGACATCCACTGTACTGATACCTTCAAAATCAAGACGAGCGTTACTAGACAACAAAAAAAGCGGACAGTGACAAAAGAGTGATCTCAGAAAAACAGGAGACCAGAGCGCTATCAACCAGGTGCTATACAACATAATATAACATCGCCAAAACTATTTTCGCTCAGAAACTAGCGCTGCCTAGACAATTTATCTGGAAGCTTAACAAATGTCATCACTTCGTTGTCCCTCTAAATTGGTACATGGACAATATTGACAGAGATGCAGATGACCCCAGACATTTAACAAAAAAAAAAAAACATTACTATCAAACAATCAACCGGATTGGAAGAAAACGAAGCCGACGGTAAGTATTTTGCATTCGTTTATATTTCTTGCAACAAATTATCTACCTTAAATTTAATTTATTTTACTGTGTTCACAGAACACAGCAAGGAATTAAAAAAAAAAACTTTGTCTCTCTGTAACCCGTGTAGTGATCGCACTACATACCAACCTCCCAACATATATATTTTCCCTAATGCCGTGCGTTTTCCCAAACACTTCAATCACCGATATATACACTATACATCGACTCACAAACAAATCATCGCCACAAGGTCATCATAATACTCACTCGTCATAGCTACGTCAAAACCCATAAACTGCTGTGAGTAATTAATATCCAATGTCCAACGGATTGTAAACAAATCCAATATCCAACGGATTGTAAACAAATCCAATGCACTAATTGCAGGCATTGACGACCACCCATACTAAATAATGCTGAGAATGCACCATAGCACGGGTCGACACTCTGAGTGCAGTGGGTATGCGTGAAATATGATGCGGCGGCACTTTTGTGACCAACATTTCGGAGTTTATATAATATTATGAAATTCCAAATAGGTCTCAAATAATTATCGAATATTTTCAAGTGGGTCAATTTCAAGTGGGTCAATATTACCGATTGTGTAATCATCGGTTGGTGGATGATAGTTTGGAAAATGCATATGCATTGAGGAAAATCGATTTAGGAAAAGGTATAAAAAGACAGGAATAGTTTAAGAAAGACACAGAAAGATTTAACATACTATCAGACAAGGTCGCAGCCAAGCTAAAGACAGCGGGCCTTTGTTTTGAAAATAAAGATAATAAAAAATACATAAAGATCTACTATATCCTCAAGACAAGGTCGCAGCCAAGCTTAAGACAGCGGGCCTTAGTTGTGAAAATAAAAGGAAATAAAAATATTAAACAAATTAAATTAAATAAAAATAGTCTTTCATTTTTCTGTCCGATTCTCACTCTTCTCGCGAAAGCGAAAGCACGGTTGAGAAACGTATAACATTTTGGTGGCAGCGGTGGGATAACTCAAAATCCCCTACCAAACAACAAGAGCTACTCTTGAGGCGTTCTGGGGCTAAACACCAGAAAGTAAAATTTTTTTTTGTTGTGTAAAAATCCTATGACCATAAGACCTGGCGAATTCCTTCAAGAGGACGCGGAGGCAAAGTATAGGTAGTGCAAAAGACCAGGTTGTAATCTACAACTTTAGGGCGTGAAGTCTGCCTGGCACCACAGCAAAAACATCACCAGCAACAACAACACCAGCAACAACAACATCATCAGCAACAACAACACCCGCAACAAACAACACCATCAGCAACAACTACACCAGCAGCATCAACAACATCAACTCATACGTCATATTTTTTTAACCAATTTAAGGTAGATATATTTAAAAACTAACCATATATATCTATATATTTGTGTTTCCACTATAAACATATTTGTATTTCCACAATTGAACAAAACGCAAAGAATATTCCTTTCCCCTATACTTGACGATAATTTTACGACAATTCCGTCCACGCGAAAACAAATATCGGTGGTAGAGCTCTATAAGGTACTACCTTACCACGAACATACGACAACCCAAAACCTTATCCCTATTCCTGGCCCCACTCCTGAATCCATCTCTTCAAAAATGGAAGTAAGAATCACCCTGAATGATGTTAACAACATTGTTCCGGTGTTCGGTGGAAATCCTGAAGAATTAGATAAATTTGTCGCTTGCGGCAACATCCTTTTTTCATACATCCAAGAACCCACTCAACATGCTTTATTCCTAAGCATTGTCAAGACCAGACTACAAGGGGTAGCTTTCGAGTTAACCCAATACAAAACCATAACCACATGGGCCGAGCTAGTAGCCGAACTAGAAGGACAATTCAAAGAACAAGTTTCACGGTCAAACTCACAAACTGAGCTAATGTCTGCACGACAAAACTCGAGGGAAGACGTAAAAGACTTCGGCGAACGAATAACCCGTTTGCTACAAAAATTAGACAGGGCGACATACCAAAGTACGACTGACCAAGCGATACGGGCCTACCTTATTTCGGAGAACAAACAAACAGCTTTACGTTCCTTCGAAGACGGACTTAGGAACTCACAACTGCGATTACTGGTTAAAGCATTCAATGCCATGGACCTGAAAGCAGCCATTGATTATGGCATAGCACAATCTCCTCGGTTAGACACCGAACAAAACAGAGCCACAAACAGAAATACTGACACAAGGGTTACCTGCCAGAAATGTGGTAAATTGGGTCACACAGCAGCTTCGTGTTTCGTCAGACTCAACCAAAACCAACCAAAAATCTGTCAGACTTGCAATAAAACAGGTCACACTTCAGCCACTTGTTACCGGAATACAAACTTCCAAAGCGTAACTAAGACCGAACCATCTGTCAAGTGCAACTATTGTCATAAGTTGTATCATACTGAGAGTGACTGTCGTTTACGGTTATCGCACTCCCGAAACCAAGCAAACACGGCTACAAATAATTCTGCAGACAAGCAAAATAAAAATCCATTTAAGGGTAATTCGAATCACGAATTACGACACTATTGTTCACACCAATCGCAATACGATCTCGACAAAATCGAGTCGGAAAACGAATGCGGGGTGGAGCAAATCGGCAACTCCACCCAGAGACAAAAGGTAGTTGCCGATGTTCATTATTCTCAAAACCAAAAAATTTAAAAATGATTTTGAAATTCTGCCCTGAATTTAAAGACCCAGTAATTCGTCTTACAATGCAAGGGACAACAAAAGAATGTTCTACATTTTTAATAGACACCGGCGCAGACATCTGCTTGGTCAAAAACGACTCACCTTACGCAAATTCAAAAAACTCTTGTGTTATCTCCACCATAGCTGGCGAATCTGTGAGAACTATGGGAGAAATAACGGGAACATTAGAAATTTATGACGGAAAAAATACATCGTATTTGGAACACCCATTCCAAATACTTACTAATAAAATACATTTACTTTATGATGGAATACTGGGAAACGATTTTCTCAACAGGTTTGAGTGTAAGATTGATTATGAAAAAAGACAGCTGGAAGTAACCGCAGCTGCAGTCGTACGTTTATGTGACGGACAACAATTTTTTAAACCCCAAAAGGTAGAAAAAGTAGCCAAATGTGAGGTTATCGAGAAGAAGGGAGACCGTAAAACACCTTTCGAGGTGCAACCTACGGGTAAAAACGGCAATGAAAAAACTAGGTATAAGAAAGAGGAACCAAACCACGTAGGTGCAGCAAATTCTAAAGCCATAGATGTATCCGTACACATGGGAATAGAAGCTGAAATCACACCACGGGAATCTACTGACATTTCAGATTTTAAAGATTCTTTGGAAATCAACCTCAACAAAAACTATACAAAAGCTTTCAACCCAACCTTCTCACAAAACCCACATAGTTACCTTGAAACCAATACAACAAAATTTTCTAGTAATCACAACGAAAATAAAAATTTCAAAAATAAAAAATATAAGACGGAGTTAATAAAAAATTTTGAACCAAACGAACAGACGGGAACAATTATTTTAAGACCAAGAACACAACAAATAGTAGAAATTCCGTGTAAAGAGGAAGGTGCAAAATATTTGGTAACAGAAAAACGAGAAATAGCTACAGGAGTCTACTTGGGTGAAACCATTACCCAACAAAGAAACTCCAAGATTAAGGTACTTCTGATGAATATTTTAGACTCAAATCAAGAAATAAACATCAATACAATTAACATGAAATACAAAAATCTCGATGAATATAACATTATCGAGACAAATAGTTTAAAGGACCCTGTGAAGAATAGGTTAAAGAAACTAGAGTCACTCTTAGAGTTCGAACATTGTAACACCGATGAAAAAAAAACCATTCTGGACATTTGTCGCGAATACAATGACCTCTTTTACCTTGAGGGCGATCACCTCACTCATACAAACGCTATAGAACATAGAATTATTACAGGTGAAGACAAGCCCCCTCTATATACAAGACCTTATCGGCTCCCAGAAAGTACTAGGCAGGAAATTCATAAACAAGTGAATGAAATGCTAGAAGATGGGGTAGTACAACCAAGCAACAGCCCATGGAACTCCCCTTTACTATTAGTTCCAAAAACAGCAGGTCAAGATGGAACAAAACGATGGAGGGTGGTAGTTGACTTCAGAAAGTTAAACGAAGTCACTGTCGGAGATGCTTACCCCTTACCCAATATAACTGATATCTTGGACCAGTTGGGAAGAGCTAAGTACTTTAGTACACTCGATTTAGCTAAAGGATTTCATCAAATTCTTATGGATAAAAGGGATAAAGCAAAAACAGCTTTCAGTACTCCGTTCGGTCATTATGAATACAATCGTATGCCATTCGGACTAAAAAATGCCCCAGCCACTTTTCAACGGCTTATGAATAATGTACTAATGGGACTGCAAGGAATCGAATGTTTTGTATACGTGGACGACATAGTTATTTATGGCTATGATTTAAAGGACCACAATGCTAGACTTATCAAAGTTTTAAATCGACTAAGAGAGAATAACCTCAAACTTCAGCCTGAAAAATGTCATTTCATCAGAAAAGAACTCACTTACCTAGGACATGTTATCTCAGAGGAGGGAATTAGACCAAACTCTGAAAAAACCAAAGCAGTGAGAACGTTCCCAGTACCTAAGAAACCAAAAGATATTAAATCTTTTCTTGGATTCGTAGGGTATTACCGAAAGTTCATCCCAAACTTTGCAGAAATAGCAAAACCATTAAACACGTTGCTAAAGAAAAACGTAACTTTTCGTTGGGACAGTTTCTGCGACGAGGCTTTCAGAACTTTAAAAGAGAAAATTATTAATCCTCCCATCTTAACATACCCCGATTTTGATCAGGAATTTCTGGTAACCACTGATGCAAGTGACATCGCATTAGGCGCTGTACTTTCACAAGGTCCCATTGGCAAAGATAAACCAATTTTCTTTGCCAGTCGTACTCTTAACAAGGCGGAAACAAAATACACTACGTCAGAAAAAGAACTTCTTGCGATAATCTACGCCCTGACACAATTTCGACCATATATCTATGGAAGAAAATTTACTATTGTCACCGACCACAGTTCATTACAATGGTTAATAGGAAGAAAAGATCCTACGTCTAGACTCATGCGATGGAGAATCTTGTTAGAAGAATACGAATACAAGATTGTACATAAAAAGGGCAAATTCAACACGAATGCCGACGCCTTAAGTCGTATTGAACCCAATGATGAAACCAAAGTATTAGTAACAACGCGAAACCAAAGACGGGCACAAGAAGAAAGAAACGACATGATCACCGGGACAAGTACAAATACAATAGAATCCAAATTAAATTTTAATATAATCGAAAAAAAGGGATCCATATTCTTAAATAATAAAGTAAACTTTAAAGCTATTATACTGCCTCTTGTAGAAACAACAGAAGAAAAAATTTTGAAAACTCGTTTACCTAATTTCAAAAAACCAGAAATCTGCCAAGTCTTGACCCATAAACTCCAACCTACAAATGTGCTTTACTACATCATGACATTACCTTTACCCTTAAGAAGCCCGACAGACCGAGAAAAAATTTCAAACGGTTTGAATGACATCGTAAGTGAATGCAATAGGACTAAACTATCAAACATTGCTTTATCGTTACCCATAAGTAACCAACCTCAAGACGAATTAAAAACATTAATATTTGAAGTCTTCAAACAAGCTAAATTTAATACATATCTCCACATTGATTCAAGAAGGTTAATAGAAAAACCTGAAGACATATCAAAAATACTACACGAAAACCACGAGTCACCATTTGGCGGACATCAAGGAGTAACAAGAACCTCAAAAAGAATTAAGCAATATTACTATTGGCCAACCATATCCAAAGACGTTAAAAATTACATACGAAAATGCGAGTCATGTCAAAAAAATAAATTATCACGCAATAACAAAATACCCATGAAAGTAACCACTACATGCAAAACTCCTTTTGAACGTATAGCTTTAGACATAGTAGGTCCACTACCCGTCAGCTACGAGAACAACAAGTACATTCTGACATTTCAGGACGACCTCACAAAATTTTCCGAAGCAATAGCCGTACCAAACGCTGAAGCCCCAACTATAGCACGTATGTTAGTCGAACGGTTGGTATGCCGATTTGGAATACCCGACTCGATCTTAACGGATCAGGGAACAAATTTCCTTAGTAATTTGTTTAAAGAGGTATGCAAAGTCCTTAAGACAAGGAAATTACAAACCACTCCATACCACCCTCAAACTAATGGCGCTTTAGAACGTAGTCACAGGACACTAGCAGAATATTTGCGTCACTACACGGACAAGGATCAACTCGCTTGGGACACATGGCTCCCATACGCTATGTTCGTATACAACACTACCCCACACAGTAGTACGAATTACACTCCATTTGAGCTATTGTATGGTTATCCTGCACGGATCCCCAATTCACTGAACAGAGAACCGCAGACTTATTACAATTACGAAAACTACGCTACAGAACTCAAAAGCCGTCTACAACATGGTTACAAAATCGCCAGAGAAACAATTTACGAGAAGAAAAAGAAAAACAAAAAGTATTATGACAAAAACGCCAAACAGAAGCAATTTAAGGTAGGAGACAAAGTACTAATGAAAAACCAATCGAGAAAAAACAAACTATCAAACCTTTGGGACGGACCTTACGAAGTCATCAAACTAATATCCGACGAAAATACAGTTATCAAAATTGGAAAGAAATCGAAAATGATACATAACAACAACCTACAACTACTACACCAATGAAGAAATAAAAACACTTTTTTCCCCTTTAAAACGCATATTTCACCAAGTTTCCTAAACAATATAATTAAACTCAAAGCTCCTAATAATTGGTTGTTTGCGTTCCAAGATAAACAAATTATCTACTCCCAATGCGGCACAACAATATCACAAAAATACCTAGAAGGCATCGGAATACTCCACTTAGTAAATAAATGTTCTTACACTATTTCGCATTGGAAACTACCCACCGAAAATAATGCTGACTTTACCATACCAGATTTCATAAAAAACATCTCACTGATCAATATATCCAAAAATAGCACTCCTTATTTTCCTGACACTGCGCTGGAAAATGTTCCAGACATTCACTTGTCTCAACTTTCTTTCAAAGAAAAATGGACCCAAATTAATCAAAATTTTAAGACACTTGAAGACGATTTACCTTTAACTAAACGTTTTTTTCACACCAGAGCTAGTAACTAACACAAACTCCGGAGCCTTGACTTTCATAATAGTTCTCTCATTAATCATCTTTACTAAACTGAGATATTCTAAGCGAAAAGCAACAAATACACCGGTAACATCAATTCAGATATGTACGACAAAAACACAAAATTCTTTACCTGAAAAACTAAATGTGGAAAAACCCAAGAACATTCCCCCTCCTCCACCTTTACCTAAAATTTTACAAAACACTACAATTTCTCACCCTACATTAAAACAAACATCACCTCCCCCTCCTCCTCCTTTACCTAATGTTTTACCAAACCGAACACCACCAACGAAAATCACACCCCACTCTCCAACTTTTACAACGCAACAAACAGACAAAGACATAAAACAAGATAAAAAAGGCATACAATTTGCACTTGAACTTACTAGGAGATTGAGTTCTAGAAAATATTCTTCGCGTTGTTCACACCAAACAAAATAAGTACTTAATGAATTACCTAAAATAAAATAAAAATATAGATATATTTATAATGTATAAATAGATTAACTAAAACGATACATAACTTTTAAGACAACAACTTTAACATACTTCTTTTAGAGAAGCAAAATATATTTATATAAACTGATGCCTCTTCAAGGAAAAATAAAACAAAATATATATATAAATAAGATGCATACATTTTTGTAACCTCTTCAAGGAAAACAACAATATATTTCTTCTAAACAAAAACATTTATACAAAATATAAACTGATGCCTCTTCAAGGAAAAATAAAACAAAATATATATATAAATAAGATGCATACATTTTTGTAACCTCTTCAAGGAAAACAACAATATTTGTTCTAAACAAAAACATATACAATATATAAACTGATGCCTCTTCAAGGAAAAAAAATGAAAAAAAATATTAAACTTGCTTCCTGTACTTTTTAAGAAAATTAACCTCTTCAAGGTCAATTTTCTTTTTCGAAGGGGGGAAGGATGTAGTGATCGCACTACATACCAACCTCCCAACATATATATTTTCCCTAATGCCGTGCGTTTTCCCAAACACTTCAATCACCGATATATACACTATACATCGACTCACAAACAAATCATCGCCACAAGGTCATCATAATACTCACTCGTCATAGCTACGTCAAAACCCATAAACTGCTGTGAGTAATTAATATCCAATGTCCAACGGATTGTAAACAAATCCAATATCCAACGGATTGTAAACAAATCCAATGCACTAATTGCAGGCATTGACGACCACCCATACTAAATAATGCTGAGAATGCACCATAGCACGGGTCGACACTCTGAGTGCAGTGGGTATGCGTGAAATATGATGCGGCGGCACTTTTGTGACCAACATTTCGGAGTTTATATAATATTATGAAATTCCAAATAGGTCTCAAATAATTATCGAATATTTTCAAGTGGGTCAATTTCAAGTGGGTCAATATTACCGATTGTGTAATCATCGGTTGGTGGATGATAGTTTGGAAAATGCATATGCATTGAGGAAAATCGATTTAGGAAAAGGTATAAAAAGACAGGAATAGTTTAAGAAAGACACAGAAAGATTTAACATACTATCAGACAAGGTCGCAGCCAAGCTAAAGACAGCGGGCCTTTGTTTTGAAAATAAAGATAATAAAAAATACATAAAGATCTACTATATCCTCAAGACAAGGTCGCAGCCAAGCTTAAGACAGCGGGCCTTAGTTGTGAAAATAAAAGGAAATAAAAATATTAAACAAATTAAATTAAATAAAAATAGTCTTTCATTTTTCTGTCCGATTCTCACTCTTCTCGCGAAAGCGAAAGCACGGTTGAGAAACGTATAACACCCGTATCAATTAAAATTCTTTCATTTGGATTAGCACTTGTTGATTTTATTTGGGGAGTAGCTAAATGTTTCAAGTTTCGGACATATTACCATATTTGCGTGTTTTCATCGTCAGGCACTGCATAGCACTTCGTTTGGAGCAGGATTGGGGTGTGAAAGAAGGTCCTTAAAGTCAGCCGTGCAAAAGCACCTTAACGTCAACAGTGTATATTGCCGTCCTTCACTCGTAGTTTGCACTCTTTATCTGTCATTCAATTTTGTGTATTCTTCTTTTTATGATCTCAGATCTCATTCTTAATTTATTCGTCGAACGATCGAGATGTGCAAATTGCGGTGATCTTATTATGCTTACAGACTTTTTGCCGCAAAAATTTGGTTAAGGAAATAGTAATTGCGATTATATTTTATTTTAAATAAAAATAGTAAATATTTGTACTTGAAGGAAAAGATAAGAAAATCTCAAAAGAGGACGTTATGGACGGAGAACGACGAAGCGCTCTTGGTGGAGGCTTGGGCTGAAAAAATGAAGGATTTGCGAGGCCAAAATCGGCGGGATATTCTAAAATTCTCTTAAACGTATCGACATCATTATTCCTTGCCTACATTATTGCCTGCAGTTATTTTCGAGGATCTCGATCGTCGGATCACAGTGTGGCAAAGGTGCCAATCGAGACGTCGCAAGGGGGCGCTTTAAAAACAAATTCCCTCTTGAGATGTCAACTTGACATTTCTGACAAGTGTCATTAAACAAAAACAATTCACTTTTATTTTCTTTCTGACGAACATTTTGCACTTCGCGTTTATTTTATAAATATTTAACATCATTATTGCCTAATCCTATACCGATACCAGCGATTTTACAACCTAGGAGACGACCGAAGCCCAACTCGGCTTAACCACCTCGGGAATTCTCATCTGTCCACCACCACCCGAAGTTAAGTAGCCTTCCAATTTCTTTACCTCGCATTTTCCCTAGCTAACGAAACCTTTTCTCTTTTTTAGTTGGACTTCTTTTCCTGCAGCCCCACCACACATCGGAAATAAGCCAACAACATCATCAGCATCGGTCAACCGACACCAAAGGACGATGTGTGCTTGCATCCGAATATCATGCAGCCATAACAAGGTTCAAGAACATCCGATAAAGTAAAATCAGATGGAGAGAAAATATCAAAAAATCATTTTTCTCTATTAAAAAGAAATGCTCACCTGCAGTCTGTAATAGGATGGGCAACAGAGAGAAACTCGTCTATCTCAGGTTTCGTCGAACATCGATTTCCCTTAAATAGAGGAGGAAATGTACAAATTTTGTTTACATTCGTCATCTATTTGAGCTTTGCTACTAACACATTTTCTGCATTTGTTTAAGGCACCATAAATGTAAACCTTCATTTTCAAGCAGCCTTTCATTCATTCATTCATTCAAGCAGGTTCATTCATTAACGAGAGTCTGTAATCATCAAACAACAAACTCTAGTCATCAATATCACTTCAACTGTATTATTCAATGGAAGTACAGGAGCAGATACGAGACTAGGCACTCGCACAAAAAATGACAGTGATAAAGAGGTAGAACTAGTGATCGAGGTTGACGACAACGACAGAAATTTGTGGTTGCTCAGAATTATATACGGATAATACTTGTCAGGATATAATGAATAATCATAGGCGCCGCAAAGTTGCAATTGCACCCAAGGTTATATCAAAACATGACAGTACTTCACTACGAATTCCACCACAACCACTGTCAAAACCACCACCACCCGGACTATATCTCTGGTAAATCTGGCTACAAGTTGCTCGAAAACGTATGTCAGAGATTATTCTTCGGTACAGAGATATCTCCAACACAATTTCCTTCCCTGGGTTTCATTCTTATAAAATGAGTCCAAAAATAGAACAGCCCTCAAGAATACCAAAGGCCATATTCAGTACACCGCGAAAGCTACAGAACTGTCCAAAATATAATCTACAGAAGCTATTGGATACATAATATGGAAGGATTGAACCCAGAAGTGAGAACATTCATTTATGTTCAGCTTTTTCATAAAAGAAAAGTTCCTTGGGCAAACAAAGAAAGAGATTTGTTCAAAAAAATTTAACATAAATCGCCAGCGTGCTACAGGCATCTTTTAGATGTAGGATTTAAGCTCGCATCTGAGGCAACTATACAAAAATGGAATTCTGAAACACCGACGCCCTTCTTGAACATGCTTGTGGAGAAGGCCAAAGTCATGCCAGTTCTCGACAGAAAATGCGTACTACTTTTCGATGAAATGGCGATAAAAAGGGACCTCGAATATAATTCGAAAGACGATCAGATAAATGGGTTTCAAGATTTTATATCATCGAAAGTGATAGTATTCATGCTAAGAGGCATCAACAGAAACTGGAAGCAAACTATTTTCTACTTTGTTGGAACACCTGATGGCGACATTTTATCGAAAATGATAATTATTGATATCAAACAAAAAGTTAACAAAATTGGACTATCTATTTTGGCTACAAGTTCAGATCAAGGAAGTATGAACCGGAGAGCTTATGGCATACTCTGCAATTCTCCAAGAGAATCACCTTATGTGGATATAGATGGTTAAAGGGTTTTCCTTCTTTACTATTGCCCTCATCTTTTAAAAAGTGTAAGGAATACACTTTTTAAACACAAAATTCACATCGGAGAGGAAAAGGTTGATTTCAATATTCTGAAAAAACTCATGATTGAGGATCAGAAAGCTGGAACTTTTCGGGTGTGTTTTTAACTTAAAAAGGAGCATTTATATCCCAACAGCTTTGATATGTACTCAGTAAAGTTGGCCACACACGTGTTTAGTGACAGTGTCGCCTCAGGCATATTCTATGCTTATGCATGTCTGAATTCGAGGGCCCTTTGCCCTTTATCCGACAGCATCGATTATTTGAACGCGCTCACACCTGCACACTTTTTAATTGGAGAATCTCTGCATGCCGTACCACAAGGTGAACTTAATATCCAAAATTGTCGGCGCCGATGTAAACGGCTCTTTGAAGAAATCAAATCGTATCACGTTCAGAGGGTGCACTGTAGTACCATTATTCTAAACATACCCTTCGTCATTACCCCATTGTACCACTGTACCAGTTGGAATTTGACTTCGGTCGTGGACGGACGTGTTGAGCGATTGAGTTCCTTAATTTCAATTTTGTACGAAGATAATTGGTCGAAGTCTTTTGTTTCGCGGTTTTTCCGATTTAACATTGTGCTTCGGTTTATTGCGGTAGTGACGGAGTATCTGTTTTATTGCGGTCAGTGCGAGCGGCGAAATTTATTTCCGTTTTATTGCGGTCACTGCAAGTGACAGAATTTTTAGTTTTATTGCGGTAGAGTGCGGACGGAAAATATTTTTGTTTTATTGCGGTAGTGCGAGTAGCGAATTTTCCTGTTTATTGCGGTCAGTGCGAGCGGCGAAATTTTATTTTTCGTTTTATTGCGGTCACTGCGAGTGACAGGATTTTTCGGTTTTATTGCGGTAGTGCGAGCGACGAAAATTATTTTCTGGTTTATTCCGGTAGCGCGAACGAAGAGAATACCCTTTTTTTATTGCGGTGTGGTGACCCTTTGCAGGTATTAATATACCTGTGGTGCAACTGCACAGTGAAAATTAAGTGCATTTTCTGTTTTGTGATTGTGGTTTTTCCCAACCATTAGTGCGAGGAATATTTATTCCAGGAACACTTTGACAATGAGTGAGGGAAAGAATTTGCATAGACATGTGTGTCTGAGCGACGGAGATTTTGAGTTTGGTGTGAAGAAAATGGATGAGCAGCAAAAATCGATGAGGAACCGATTTCTGAAATCTGATGGAGATGAAAAGAAGACCGTGAAGGTAAAGAGGGACAAGAAGAAGAAGAAGAGGAAAACACCTAAAGAGGACATAGAAACCAATGACGAAATGGATTGTGAGGCCGCTTCCTTAAAAAGGAAGGCCGAGAGCGATGAGGACGTTACGGCAAAGAAGAAAAGTGTAGTGAACATTGAAATGGTTAAAGTGTGCGAGAGTGAAAGTGACAAAAGAGAGGAATCCAAAGAGCCGGAAAAGGCCTCACCGTCTCCAGGTGTTGAAAATTCAGCTTTAAGGAAGAAGGATGAAAAAGAAGTTAGTGAGGTAAAGGTATCTGCCCAAGCGACTGGGAAGCCAGATACTAAAAGGTCAGTGTTAACTTTTAATTATATTTTAAATAAAGTAGGAGAAATTAAAGAACGTATGGTAAAGAACCTTATTAACCACCCGGGGAGTGAGGGATTCTTAAGGTTAGCTGCCGACTACGAGGAGCTCATTCTTAGGCTTGTCGCTGAGAATGAGCGTCTCAAGTGGCGGCTTGAAGCCAGGACAATAACTTCGGAAGCTGTGACTCCAGTCACTCCTTCAGTCCCTGCTTCACGCAGACAGTTACCAGTGGTAAAGGTGTGCTCTGGAATCCCGGTAGGTTTAGGTGTGACAGGTCCTTCGTGGCCCCAACTAGAATCGTTGGCAACAATGCCACCACTTAAATGTGGAAACTTGAAGGCCCCTGAAGCTAGGAAAGTTGAAAAAAACCTATTCGGTTGTGCTGAGATGTCAGACAACCGAAGGAAAGAATTTGAAGAAAATCTTCAATGAAACCCTGGGACCGGCTCTAGGCAACACAAGAGTTCACTCCTTGTCGAAAAACAAGAATGACGAACTTGTGGTTAGGTTTCCTTCGGAAAAGGATAGGGAGCAATTGCTTTCCAATCCGAAGCTAAAAGAACTAGGTATCGACGGCAAGGTAAATACCAAGCTTGGCCCGAGGTTTATAGTTAGGCGTATGCTTAGAAAAATTTCGGCAGAGGAATTTAGGAAGGATTTGCATAAGAAGAACTTGTCAGTCCTTAGTGAGGAGGAATTTGAAAAGGAGGTTAGGATTGTAAGTAAATGGAACGTAGGTGATGGCTTCATAAATGTCATTTTAGAAGCTACAGATAGGGTGTTTAAGTTAGTTATGGCAAACGCAGATCCGCGTTTGTACATTATGCATTCTTCATTTCGGGTAGATGATCTCCCCGAAATTGCAACTTGCAGGAGATGCTTAGGAATGGACCACTTCGCAAATAAATGCAAGTCGCCCAAGATTGTTTGTGGACGTTGTGGTGATTTAGATCACACAGCGCGCAGCTGCACGAAGCCAATCCATTGTAGGGATTGTGCCTTCAAGGGATGGTTAGCCGGGCATTATATATGCTAACAGACGACTGTCCAGTGTATAAGAAAGAATTAGAAAGGAGAGCAAACAGGCACTAATGGCAAAAGTCATTCAGACTAACTGCCAGGGATCCTACAGGGCAATTATCGATTTAGGTGTTCTTCTTTGTAACGCTAGGTGCAGCTTTGCGCTGTTGCAAGAACCCTATGTTTCCCATGGAAGCCTAAGGGGATTGCCAGCTGCGATGCGGTCGTTCACAAACAGAAGTGGCTCAGCTGCAATTGTTGTGAACGACGTAAACACCGAAGCGTTGCTTGTTCATGAGGACAATTTTGGTTTGTGTGTATGTGTAGAGGGTGATTTTGGAAGAATTTTTCTTTGCAGTGTCTACTGCAAGTATTCTGATGAAATTCAACCCTATTTAATGTATATGGATAGGGTGCTTGAGCTGATTGGGGGTGAGGCGGTAGTTTTTGGTCTTGATGCCAATGCTATCTCACCTGTGTGGTTCTCTAAGATGAGAGGACATCCGTCTGGACATCGGAAACTCCACAGGGGAATAGAGTTGGTGGAATGGATGACTGAGAATGCTATCCTCACTGTCAACCAGCCAAGTGAATTTTATACATTTCACAGTGTGAATGGTAAAAGTGACATTGATGTGACTTTAGTAAATGAGGCCGCGCCTAACGCGTTTGGTTTCCACTGGTCAGTTCTGGGGGGAAAGGGTGTGAGTGACCACAACATTATTAGTGTTGAGCTCACCCACATCACTGAAACTCGGGGTCGGCTTGGGGAGTCGGAGGAGCGGTGTTGGCAGCTGAATAGTGTCGATTGGGCACTGTATCAGGATCATCTCAGATCTGTGGTCAAGGCAATGCCATTTCATTGGTTCGATGGGCTGAGCATCAATGCTAAAGTTGATCGAATCAATGAATGCGTGTGGGGTGTAAATGACTTGCTCTTTCAGAGATACCGAAAGGTAAATCATAGAAGAGTCAAGTGGTGGACACCCGAGCTGAATGAGAAGCGAAATCAGGTTCGTAGGTTGAGGAAAAATTTTCAAGGATCCAGAAGGACCCAGGGAGATTCTGATAGGTTACGAAGTGCCTTGAGGCAGGGACTGGCTGAGTATAAGCAATTGCTTTACTCAACCAAAGAAGAGCAGTTTAGGTCCTTCACTGCGGAGCATAAGGAAGATCCTTGGGGTCAACTTTATCGCATCTGTCGGGGAAGGAAATTCTCTAGTATAGGAGCAATTGTTGAGGGAAGTGTGACCCATACTACTTGGAGTGGTAGCATCGGGGCCTTGATGAGGACTTTTTTCCCATTGGCTGTGATGGAGCGGTAGAGTGACTTGTCGGACGACGAGTCCAACGTTCCTCCAGCTCTAGCTATGGGTGAAGTTGAGGATGCGGTTTTCGGACTCAGGTCGAGGAGATCACCGGGACTTGATGGGATCACTGGCGAGATGGTAAAGGCCATCTGGTTAGCTGTCCCTGAATACTTGGTGGCCTTGTTCTCGAGTTGTGTTCGGGAGAACTATTTTCCTCCTGATTGGCGGCGTGCAAAAGTAATCATTTTGCTTAAGTCTGTGGACAAGATTAGGTCCGATCCTCGGTCATATCGAGGAATCAGCCTCCTTCCGGTTCTTGGAAAAGTTCTGGAAAGAATCATGGTCAACAGACTGATGGAATCTGTGCCTGAAGCATGTCCGTTTCAGTTCGGTTTCACAATAGGGAAAAGTGTTGAGGATGCTTGGCTTTTCATGAAAAGATGTGTAAATGAGTCCAGCAGCAAATATGTCTTAGGCATATTTGTTGACTTTAAGGGAGCGTTTGATCATCTCGAATGGGTAGCCAAGGGATCGACCTGTCCTTAACGGACTGGGAAGAGTGCTCTGAATTCACAAGGATGAATCTCAGACAAAGACAGGAAGCTTTTCAGGACTGTGTTCTTTCTAGATGGCAATCTAGATGGGAAAACAGTGAGACTGGAAGGGCAACCTTCGAGTTTCTACCTGATGTTAGGAGCGCGATCAGGAGAGATATGCCAGAACTCTCGCTTCATATGTGCTTTTTGCTGACTGGCCATGGATCTCTGAATGCATTTTTGTATCAGAGAACTTTGGCTGAATCGGCTGATTGTGTCTGTGGAGAAAGAGAAGATTGGCGTCACGTGCTGGTTAGTTGCCCACTATATTCCCATGACCGTGATTTGACTGCCATGGGAGTATCTGTGATTGATGGTCAGGAAGATTTCAGTAGTGTTCTTTTTTCAAGGGACACAGCTGAACGGTTTAGGAACTTCGCTGATTTGGTTTTCCAAAGGCGAAGAAAAATATTGAATATTTAATGATTAGGAATTTTTGGCACTTTTAGGATTTAGGATTCAGGGACTTTCTTCTTTTTTCATCCTTCTTCTTTTTTTCTTTCTTTCTTCTATTTCCAGCTCTTCTTTAATTCTTCCCCTGACGGAATTATGACATCTGTCAATGCAGGAATTACCTCACGGCTGAGGTTTTTCGTGCTGTCTTTCTTGCCATTGTCACTACCTCGACTAGTGGCTGGTTGGACATGCACAGAGGTTGGCAGGCCTCGGGTTTTAAGGATGACCCATCTGGAAGTAACCTTAACGGTTGCGAAGCTCCACCGGAAGCTATATTCTGGTACCACGGGAGACAGGAGCCCACCAAGCAATTCATGTTTTCTGATATAATTAATATCAGTCTGTTTAGCTTGGTCCTGTCTTAGAGGTAGGCCCCCTAGTGGGAGTATCGTGGTGGCTGTTGGTTATCCCAAATTCGCGGGAACATATGGCTTCTAGATAATCTGTTACATCTGAGATTACTAGTTGCAAGAGGTGTTAGATAGACCTCGCCCCTCAGCAAGGGGAGTGATATGCTTTAACATATCGCTATTTGTACTAGGATGGTACTAGTACCATCCTATTGCGTTGGCTTGCGCTTTTCCTAAGCCCTGATATTGTGGGTAGGCCCACCGGGAAATTAGGCCTTTACGGCAGGTGTTCTCGTCAAGCTTATTTTCGATATCTGTACCACTGTACCATTATTCAAAGCGAACGCTACTTATACTATGTACGATCATTCCAGAGGAGTGGAGTAATGAAACATCCGTCTAACCGTAAAGTCTTTCTTTTGAATAATCATCCTTTTAAAAGGTGGCTGCCGGTTCTTGAATTTCTGTTAGTCAGTCTGAATTTAGCATCGGTCGGGACAAGTAAAAATCGAATGAATAAAAAGTGTATTTAGAAAAATCGAATTCAGTGTTTTCTTTAAAAACAAATAAGACTTAAAGAATTGAATGTCCTTAAAAATCAGAAGTGAACCCCAATTCCCCCGTGATTAAAGCATTTAAATATAAAAATTGTGCCCCCCTTGTTCTGGACGAATTTGTTTTAGAAAAAAAAAAAATAAACAACAGAAACAGAAAAAAAATAATCCTAAAACGACGCGCAAATAAAAACATACGAAATGATGGATACACACACGGACAAACATAAACTCGAGAGTTATACAGTTGCGCAGCTGAAGGCGTGGCTACAGAAATTGCGACAAAAAACTTCAGGCAACAAGCCTGAACTCATCCAACGGGCGGTTGCTATTGCTATCGATGTCGGATACAGAGCACGGTGATATACCATGTAATGTGCTACTTCCGAGTCGATTCTTTAACAATTCATTTTTTTTCCCATCACTACCCAGTGGCAAATTTCCCAATTTTCACCAAGGAATCACCATGCGTTTCACCAAGGAATGGAAGCTTCACTCATGAACTTGAAGGTGAATCATTTGGTGAAATTTACATAGGGCTGTCATTGGAGTTCACCAAGTAAATTTCTTGGTGAATATGCATCAGTGAAATCGTTGAATAAAAGTATTCTGTGTTTTCATTCGTTCTCTAACTCCTATGAAATGTTAAATGAAAGCTCATTGGTGAACTCATCTCTTCTTTGAAAGTTGAATTTTCCACTACTTTTTTCATAAATGAAAAATATAATGAAAATGCAGCTGTGATCTCCCCAAATGTAAATATCAAAACAAATTTATTAAATTTTTTTTATTGAAATATTTCTGAAAAGAACACAATATTGTGTTTCATAATAACATATAAAAACAATTCAAGTCTTTGGCTGGATCTTCTACTTTTTTTAATATTTTTGCCGCTTAACGACTCCTTTAAGGTTGCTCCACATTGCAAATTCCAGAATACCTTTAAAAAATGTTAAGAAAATTAGTTGAATTTCTTCTTCTATACAAGTGGAAAATAAATATTTATATTTGAGTACCTGGTAATTTTTTCGATTTCCCTCGTGTTTTCTCCTGTGCTGTTTATTATTATTTATTCACTTTTAAAAACAGCTTACAAATTCTTCACATCAACCGTCTTTAACTAAGATTTCGATTGCACTGATTTTACATAGAACAAAACATTTTTTTAACGATCGCAGACAAAAATAGACAGTGGAAAAAAACCAAAACCGTTGCGTCGTCACCGGTCATCGCGTCGTCCTCGATCAACAAAAGTAGAAAATAGGTACATACATAATGCTTATATACACGGATTCTTGCAGGTCATTTCCACCCCTAGAAAATATTTGTGTATTGTGTTTGTTTTTTGTTCGTTTATTCTTCTTTGTGAAAACAACACACAGCGCTCAATGCAAATTACGAACTCGTGAAGCTGTGCAGGACTTTTCCTTGCTGAAATCACAACGTTTTGGTATGCGAAGAAACGAAAGCGTTAATGAAGTAGAGAAAATGTACAGAGGAAAAAGGGCATTACTTTGTTCCTATGAAATCATTACCTTATTTTTCCTCTTAAAAGTGTGGAATGAATTCCTTGCTCTTTTCACCGAAATTTTTCATTGAGGATGAAATTTGCCACTGGGTAGGCCCATCACTATTCGTATTTGGTTTGAGTGTGTGTTGTTACACTCAGACGTTTTTGTCTTGCTTAGTAACGAAGGATGAATGTTTAAAAGAAAATATAAGAAACACGCACCTGCCTGCAGCATACAGAAATTTAATTTTGAGTGTAGCAACACACATTCAAACCAATTTTTTTTTTTTGCATTCGGGTTTAGCAACAGGAGAATGGAAGAAAAAAAACTACCGCTAACTATCAACTCAGCTTACCATATGTATTTTTTTTTTCAAAGGTATTGGTTAGGCAGTGAAGGCAGTAAGGCACATACGAAAATTGTAAAGAACAACGGTTAAATCAGGCGATTTTTTTTTTTTTTTAAGGGGAGATAAAACCATTTTTGGCAAAAGTGGAAAGGAAAGGAATTCAATTGGGACAGTTGGGCAAGAACGTTCAAGTAGTGAACATCGTTGTGAACTTGTGATTAGTTTGATAGTGTCGCCAGTGCGGAAAAAAAAGGTTTTAAACCGCGAGTGCATCTTTTAAATCATTTTTTGATAAAAAACGAAAAGGACAATTGGCTATCTTCAAAATATTTGCTAGGCCTGCATAAAAAGCAAAGGCAACCTCTGGAACGTTTTCTCGTTGAAAAAAAAACACACGCAAAAGAATAAGTGCAAAAAAAAAATATATATATTTCGAAGCGGTATGTAAATTTTTTTTTTACGGTCCAGATTATTTTCTAAGGGCGCGTCTATTTTTAATAGGAGACACCATAGCGCCGCTTCAAGTCGGGTTACACAACCGTCAATTTCGCCACCACCTCCGGAACCATTCCACCTTTGTCCGCGCGATTGCCCCCGACTCAAAAGGCATATGAGGACAACAGAAGAAAGAAGAAATCAGGCAATTTCTAAAAAAAATTTTTATCAAAATTCAAATTTAATAATTTTCATTCATTTCAAATTAAATTTTGTTTGTCATTTCAATTTATCCTTATTTTGGAACAAATTAACTAAAAGAAAGAATCTTACTTTTTTGTTGATTTCATTAGGAAAAAAAAAATACAATTTTCCGAACGAGTAGGTACACATATAGGTCGATTAGGTATATTCTTCCAGGCATTCTTCGCGGTTTTAAATCTTTGTGGGCATATAATTTCTGTAGGTAATAGGCCTATTAGCTATAGGGAATTTTAGTTTTGTGCCAAAGACATTTAAATTTCGCGTTTTTTTTTCTCTATATAATGCTTGGGGGATTATATACAGTCTCCTTCCCGTATTCACCGTTCTCCTTATTGAAAAAAAAATCTAATGGCTTTCTTCTCGTTTTTTTTCCTTCTTTAATGTATAAATAAATATGTATTAATTAATGTTTATATTAATTCTAAGATTAAATGAAGTTTAATTTAAATTACAAACGCTTCTTAAAGGTAAAAGAATGAATTTTTAATAAAGTTTTGTAAAGTAGGGTATACACCTGAAAAAATAAAAGTTTCGAATTCACTTATTTGGGCCATCCAATAAATTTTTCGGATGTGCATGGTTGGGAGGGAAATGTGAGACACTAACAACAACTTGGTCTCAGACTCAGTCAAATGGATCCATAATGAATTCTTCGTACCTTTTTTCCTTTTTCTTGCGAGCACATATTTTTTGTATAGTTTGAGAGACAGAGACAGAGTGAAAACCCACCCCGGACTGAAGCGGCCGTAGATTAAAAGTGCTCATCATACTCTGACGTTGGGAAAATCAAACCTCATCCCGAACCAAACATAACAACCACCCCCACAAAAAGAAACTGAGCAGCTGACGACGAGAATTCAGAACAGGAACTGTTCTTGGATGTAAAAAGCGATAACGAGAACGAAAGCAATGGTGAAGGGGAAAATGACGAGCGAGCTAACAAGAATAACGATGAAGAGAGAAACAACGAGAAAACAAATGAGAGGTATGAAGAGAGTCAGGCTAAAGAAAATGAGAAGAAAAAGAGTGCATCTAACAAAGAGACAAATGAATTTAAAATAATGCAAAGAGAATTAGAACTGACAAAAAAAGAGATGGAACTACAGAAGAGAGAAAATGAGTGGCTAAGGAGTGTACGACGAGAGACAAACGACATTAGCAGCCGAAATACACCAGTGCTAGCGCTAAAAGATTAAGTGCCCGAATTTAATGGTGACCATTTTTCCCACTGGGAAACCCAAGTTAGAAACTTAGTTAAAGCATACAAATTGGATGACAACAACACTCGTATATTGATTTCTTGCCGGTTAAGTGGCAACGCACTGAAGTGGTTTCACTCAAAAAGTGATTTAGCACAAATGTCTACCGAGCAGCTGTTAAAAGAGATGGGAAAAATGTTCGTCTCGAATGAAAGTCGGTTGACACTAAAACAACCATTCGAATGCCGGATCTGGCAAACAGCCGAAACCTTTCAGGCCTATTATCACGACAAGACCATCATGGCCAATAAGCTTGGTTTGAACGACGAGGAAGAGATTGTCGAAAACCTCATCGACGGGATACCAGACACCCGCAATAATGCAATGTTTCACTACCAGGCAGCAGCTGGCAGAGGCATTCAAACAAATTGAATTTCCGAAATTCAAGCCCACACCAATACAAGCTTCAGGCTCCGGCCTGACAGTGGCACGCCGAAACGTAGTCCGAGTGAAGCAAGAACCGAAGCAGCAAATCAGGTGCTATAATTGCAACTCTATCGGGCATTTTGCATCGGAATGCCGAAAACCGAAACGCGCTTTGGGAGCATGTCATGTTTGCGCTGAAGTGGGACATTTAGCAGCTGTGTGTCCCAACAGGAAGGCGGTGGTTGTCCATCACGTGGACCATAATGATGATGAAGACGAATATGTAAGGTCTTTTTATTGTTCTTTTTAAATCAATTATTTAAGTTACAAAATATTTTTGACAGCCCTGCTAGATACTGGCAGCCCCTTTAGCATCATACGTGAGCAATATGTCCCAATGAATTTTATAGTAAGCAATATTAAATGTGTTAAATTAAATGGCATAAATAAAAGCCCTGTAAAAATAATTGGCTGTGTTAGTAGCATTATTTATTTTGAAGAAATGGAAATAAAAATAAAATTATTTGTGGTAAGCAATAACACAAACACAATAACACAACGTTCGTTAAACGTTGGTCAAAAGAATTTCTTGATCCTAATGTCACCCTTTCTCTTTACAATTGCCTTGTTCGTCCCCACCTTGAATATGCTTCACAGATTTGGAGTCCTTATTATGACGTTCATATTGACAGGTTAGAATCGGTGCAACGTAATTTTACTCGTTTCGCATTAAAAGGTATTCAATGGCATGATCCTCGAAATATTCCATCTTATGAGGATCGAGTATCACTTCTTCAAATGCAAACGCTGTCTCAAAGAAGGACCAACAATGATATAGTTTTCCTTCATCAACTTATTACAGGCGTCACAGATGCACCAGACCTTCTTAGTGCTATACTTTTTCAGTATCGGGGAGGAGGTTATCACCTTCGTAGCACCAATCTAATTAAAGTCCCAAGACATAGGACCAATTACGGAATGCATGAGCCCTTGACAAGGATGAGTAGGCTTTTGAATTATAATACGGATCTTATTGACTTTCATATTAATAAGAATAAATTAAAGATTATGCTGAAAACCAGTGTGGCACGCTCTTAAATGTTTTTGTTGTCTATTCATGTATTTTTTTTTATTATTTTTTTAAAAAATAAATAAAAAACTGACTCTTTTTTTATTTTTTTATTGTATTTCTTACGAACTTGACAAGTGTCTTCTACACGCGTATTTACTTTTTTCTTTGTTTTTTTTTTATATTTTTAAAATGTTTGACTTAAAAAATTTTTAATTTTTGATTTTAAAATTTTGCATTTTTCTTTTTTTTTTATTTTTGTAATTATTTTAATTTAAATTTAAATTTATTTTGTTTTTCCCGTTGTACCTGCTTGTATTAAGCAGTCCCAAACTCTTGTCTTCCTATTACCTATTCGTGCCGCCATCACTTTTTTTTATTATTTTATTTGTTTCAAATAATTTCAAATAAAGTGCCGATACGACTAGCAACCGTAATTGTAATCGTACTCGGTGAAAATGGACCCCAGCGCGTGCGGTATCTGGGGGGGAAAGAGGCGTGGGAATAAAAAAAAAAAAAAAAAAACACTACGCATTTTCTATACAGACAGTGTTAGCAACGCTGTAAACATAAGCAGGATCGAGAGTCGATAGAAGTCGCTTGAATCGACCAATGGAAGGACAGCACAGAAGTTTCTAGCCCTGGCTGTTGAATTGTTGCTTAGCGAAAGAAAAAAAAAACGGTTAAGTGCGAGAGTGTTGAAGACGTGCAGCAAAAATTAAAAGCTCAATTTTAATCGGCTGACCAATCAGAGGGCTCGTTCTATTTAATTTCAATTTAACTGTAGAATATAAAGCAAAAGGCATTTTCAATCATTATTCAGTAAGACATTGAGTAGTAAGGAAACACAGATTTTCAAACTCTAAAATTTTTAATGTAAAATGTTCAGTTATGTTCATTAAACTGTTTAGATTTTAAAGTAAAAAGTGTTTTCTTTCATTATGCAAAGTTGAAATTTGACAAAATAAGACAAAATTCGTCAGCCTGCCTTTACAAAAATACTCATATTGATCGATGGAAACGAGTGCAAGCACTGGCAACATTTTTTTGGAGTAAGTAGAACTCTGAATATTTCACCAGACTTCAGCAACGCCCAAAATGAACTAAAATCCAAGTAATGCCGAGAGTAGGAGTACTAGTTCTCCTGAAGGATGAGCGGCTTCCATCAACATTTTGAAACCTAGCACGCATCGAAGAAACTCATGCTGGATCTGATGGACTGATTCCTGTCGTCACGGTCAATGCACAATTTGGAAGAATGAAACGACCCATCACAAAGATGTATTTTCTACCATCATAAGAAAACAAAAAAAATAAAAAATTTCGCGCTTTTACTTCTTAATTGATGTGAATATGAAAACTTTATAATTTGGAAACTGTAAGAGCAAAAAATTGTTTGTACATAATAACACCACAAATGAGAGAAATAGAGAGAGAAACGGGAGAAATATTGTAAGCTGCCAGCTGCCAGTATGAGAATGAGAGAATGCATAGACGAAGCAGTTGAAAACCAGAACTGAACCGAGTCGGACGTATATTTTAAGTCGGTAACCGAAAAAATAAAAAAATATTTTATACCGAGTGTCTTTGTGTTTTCAATTAATTATATACACACTAACAGCCCTATTTATAAAAACTGCAGATATGTCTTCTAATTCACTAATTAACAAAAACATTGATTAAAAGATAATACATGAATTAATATTTCCTAATAATAAAAAATAAGCACCCTGCGACAGCTAATTGACGTGTACGAATGTGAAATATTCATGTAGATTTATATGTACCCTTAGATTATAATTCATTTTCAAATGTCATTTAATTCATTTATTTGTAATTGGAATTACGTTCCACAAAAATGTCAAACTTAACCTGTAAAATTATACAATGTCAAATTAGCTTTACGAATTACTGGTATTAATGTAATAATAAAATTGTTAGTAATATATCGAAACTAGGTTTTTTCATTTATTTTGAACATTTCTAATAGTTTAAAACTAACTAGTCGATACATTTTGGTCCTTCGAGCTTCTTTTTAAATTAAAATATAACACGTAAAACCATAGCTGATAAACTGAATGCAAATTTCACTCAGCTGAATGAAAATGCAAAAGTCAACATTGCGGTTTACATTACGCATACTACAAACAACGTTCACTGTTATCGTAATATTTTGTCAAGCTGTTGATAGTATTTGTTGTTGTTTTTTTTATCAGCATTACTTAATCGCTCTCTCTATTTTCATGTCAATTTATCGATGACAAGATATGTCGGTAAGGCAGAGAAGAGTAATACCTTACTATCCAAGGAGGACTGAAAATTGGACACCGAACGATAAGGTATACATGCTTTACGGTTTTAAATACAAATAAATAATCATTCTTAAGATTATTCACAGAAATTACTTCGAGAATTGTGTGTGGAGAGGGCCAGCATAATTGAAAGTAAATCTGTGGACACAAGCACTAACCAACTTAAGAAGAAGTGCTGGAAACAAATCACTGAAGCGTAAGCTTGGATGAATGTAAAAAAAATAAACAAAATTGTAATCAGTTCACAATATCTTTGCAGCTTTAATTCAGTGTGCGATATTAAGAGAGACGTGGCCAGGGTCCAGTTTCAATGGCGGAACATGAAAATGAAGACCAAGGTGTCCGAGTCCGCATATAGAAGATCGTTGAAGAAAACTGGTGGTAGTCCGCCTCCTCAATCACCACCAAAAGAGGACCAAGATTTAATAAAATTGATTCCCAAAGAATTTGCAATTGATAGTAACCCATTTGACAGCGATGGAAATGCACTGAAGGTTTGTTAAGTCTTATATTTTGCAAATATTAATATCAGTCTCGTTATCTTATGTTGTTTTCATGACTAGACCACCGAAGAAAACTTCAGCTCACTTTCAATTGAAATTTTGGACGAATATGTTCAAGAGGAACAAAATGCTCACAAGGAACAGAACAGAGGTAGCTACACAATGAAGTTTCGAAGCTAAATGATGTAATGTTTTATTTTTTTTATTTAAAGAAAATAGTCAAAATGAGCTTAATGTGAGCGGTGTCACCCTGAAGCAACCAACAAAAAAATAAACGCACAAAAAATATTAAGAGCGTAAACATTTTTTTATGACTAGACATAATAATAATGTATTAGCTAAAAATTTATATATTTTAAGGAATCAAATTCACAAAAGCATGATTTTTTTGATTTTACAAAAGATCATGCTACAGAAGAGCATGAAGAGCGAATGGCCATACTTAAATTGGAGAAAGAATGCCGTCTAAAGGAAATAATGAAAGCCGACAACGTATTAGTGGAGCATGAGGAGCGCATGAGAATACTTCATTTGGAGAAACAGTGTCCGTACCGTATAGCAGCCATAACTTGCAGGCTTATGGGAATGTGTCCACCTTGGCTGTCCCCTTTTAAGTCTTCTCTTACTAAGGTTATCAGTTTTTTATGTTACTCTTGGAGAATCTATACTTGCTTCTAAAATCTCTATCACTTAACTCAGTTAATGGACTGAATCGCTTCTTGTACAACTTTTTTTCTGCGTTTGCAAATCCTGCCATTCCAATATATCCACGCAAAAATTCAAAATACCGATATGCCATTTTTATTTTATAAAAATTTTCAAAAGTTCTTAAGTGATAGTGATATAAGTGATAGGTAAATTATTTGTGACAAAAAAAAAACAAATATAAATTATTTTGACGTATAGAACTTCAATTAACTCGTTAATCCACCTACTTTGGTGTATTCATTAATTGACAAGTTAAGGAACATCAATTAACTCAATTTTGTTTTATTGATAAGATTTTGCACTTATGTCACTGATTAAAAATAATTCAGGTTTGATTTTCGTTTATTATTAGGGGTGTAAAATTCAGAAGTGGAATACCCAAATAAAAACAAAAATACATTTCAAAAACAGAGTGTTAATAATTTAAACAATAAAATATCAAACAAACAGAGTGATTTTAGAGGTACAGCAAATAAGTACACCCGTGCCATTAATGTGCTAGACAAGCTGTAGTGTGTGTATTGATATAGAAGAGTGCATACCAAAAACAAAAACAACATGATGGACGACAACGACAACACACAAGTTGTGCAGCTAAAAAAATTCACAGCAGCGCAGCTGCGTACGTGGCTTGGGAATTTGAAGCAAAAAACGACGGGCACGTAAGCCCAGGGGCGCCGGAAGACCTTTTGTGTGTGTTGATTGCTCACCAGGCGTAGAAATTCCCCCTGGGGAATTCACCCCGCTATTTTACTGTAAGGGGCGGAGCATAATAGTATGCAATAAGCATTTTCATTTGGAAGAAAGTGAAGTGAAGGGAAGTGAAGAGAAGAAAGTGAAGAAAAAAAAGAACCGAATTCCGGAGAAAAAATCACTAATGATGAAATACAAAATCCACGGCCACAGTCAAAAAGTTCTTCAATCTCATCTGAAAATGCAAACATTGAATCACCAGCAGAAAAGAGTGTTTAAGTTGAAAGTATCTCTACATCGAAAAATTGTAAGTATATATGGCAGCAAATTTCTTTTTTTTACTTATTTTGATTTTTTCTTTCATTGAAATCTTTCAAATATATACAGGGTGATTCACGAGCGTTGTGCCAAAAAGTTAGAGCGAGTAGGTTGAGTTGAGACAAGAAAAAAATCGTATGGGAGGGGGGGTCTATTCCCCCCCGTTTAGCCGGGAGGGGCAATTTTCTGAAAAATTTACTTATTTTGTACAAAAAAATATCAAAAATCAACGGCTTAGTTTACAACACCGTGCTATACCTTTCTGAAAAGCTAAAGACTTCTTCTTTCACTTTGTTTTTAAAATAAATGGTTTTAACGAATAGTTTTAAAAAAATAAATTTTCAAACTCAAAATTTTCAAAAAAAAAGCCAAAAAAATTTGTTTGAACTAATTTTTTTCAAAATTTTATGTAATTAAGTACTAATTTTGTTTTTAAATTTCAATGTCTTTGTTAATTTTTAGTCGAAAACAGAAAACCGGATGCAAAAATGTCTTTTCGTTTTTGAGAAATAAAAAAAAAAACCAAAACCACTTTTTTCTAAGAAAATCTTTGTTTTTATTTTTACGTACCTGGACTTTTAGTTTAATTTATTAGTTTAATTTATAAATTTAATTTTTTGTAATTGGAGTTTTATGAGGACTCAATAAATTAGAAAAGTATTGGATTTTCCCTGGATTAATCATTTTGTTCATTGAAAACGTCTGCCATTGACCTTTCACTTCTAGCTCTCCGTGCTCTCGTAGGCGGATTCTTGAAAACATGCTACAACTTGGGCGCCATCTATTGGGATATCTTTCAGCGTAGAGTCTTTCAGCTTCCCGATCTCGACAACAAGTTAAACCGTAGCAGAAGTTCCTGTCCGCTAACTCTTCTCGAACATATGAGTTTCTTATTATGTGTTGATGAATTAATATTTTAATTGTAAATGGTTGTTAAGTAAATATGCGATGCCTTTTACTTACCTTTAGGTTGTTAATTGTTTTTTCATTCAAGAAAAATTGCGGTTTAATTTTCTTAAGCCCCCAGCAGGTAGAACCCTTCGCCGGCGAGTGGCCGCGGCCCCAGGTATAGTAAAAAAAAATTGCAGGTCAGTTTTCAGACGTTATCAATGAATAAAATGGTTAATCTATTGAAAATCCAATACTTTTCTACTTTATTGAGTCGTCATAAAACTCCAATTACAAAAAATTAAATTTGTAAATTAAACTAATAAATTAAACTAAAAGTCCAGATAGGCAAAAATAAAAACAAAGATTTTCTTAGAAAAAAGTGGTTTTGGTTTTTTTTTAATTTGTCAAAAACGAAAAGACATTTTTGCATCCGGTTTTCTGTTTTCGACTAAAAATTAACAAAGACATTGAAATTTTAAAACAAAATTAGTACTTAATTACATAAAATTTTGAAAAAAATTAGTTTAAAAAAAATTTTTTGGCTTTTTTTTTCAAAATGTTGAGTTTGAAATTTTTTTTTTTTTAAACTATTCGTTAAAACCATTTATTTTAAAAACAAAGTGAAAGAAGAAGTTTTTAGCTTTTCAGAAAGGTATAGCACGGTGTTGTAAACTAAGCCGTTGATTTTTAATATTTTTTTGTACAAAATAAGTCAATTTTTCAGAAAATTGCCCCTCCCGGCTAAACGGGGGGGAATAGACCCCCCCTCCCATACGATTTTTTTCTTGTCTCAACTCAACCTACACGCTCTAGCTTTTTGGCACAACGCTCGTGAATCACCCTGTATATCTAGATTCAGTAGCTTTGAAATATGTTTTATGAAAAACCCAGAAAACCACATCCCAGATTCGGAAACAGCTATCATCCAATTTTGATGTAGATGTTGATGACACGAATGTGTCGAGAAGTAAAGAAAAAGAGAGTACAAGGATCGAAGAAAACGAAAATGGTCAGCAAACGAAGCGTAGCGTAATACAAATGAGAGACAAATAGAACTAATGAAGAGCGAAATTGAGTTTTTAAAAATAGAAGCTAAACTGAACGAAAGAGAGAGGGAGATGCTACAAAGAGAGGTGGAAATGTTGAAGATCGAGAGTAGAGGCAAAAATGAGAGTACAAGTGGAACGTCAACGGCGGCAATGAAAGATTTACTGCCAGAGTTTAAGGGTGACAAAACCTTTGAATTTGGATTTTAAAACGAATAAAACTTTTGTGATAAATTTTTATTGTGAAAGAGTGAATTCATATTCACAAAATAGAAAAGAAAAGAGGGTGTGTTATGGGATGTACAGGATACTCCCGAACGTTTAACACTCAAGATCCAGACAGGTGAGTCGAAAAATTGTTTTTCCCAAAAAAATGTGAAAATTTGAATAGAATTATTCTAGTTTACATGAATAACAAGAAAAATTCTCATTTCATTGCGTAGACTTCTTAACTTCTGAGTGAATCATACGTTTAATGAAAAATTCATTGAACAAATTTAAAGTTCTTGCTTTTTGTAATCAGGCGAATTTCCACTAGGTTAGGTTATGTTGGAGTGGCTGTCTAGTTGTTATTGACTCACTTAGGCCTCAAGGATCCGTTGTGATACCATAGAGCCCATTAGATACAAATGTCTGGTTAAAACCAAAGAAGTTACCTTGCGGAATGTGTCAATATCAAGAGGTGTACCTTCGGGGAAACTGAATACACCCGGAAAGAGCACCGACAACCGGCTCATAACAAAGCATATTAGGTTCGATACCACACATTGGAACCAAGTGACGAAAAGAGAAGCATCCAAGTCAATGTCCTTGCTACTGAGCAGTGCTTTGTTTACGAATACAGTGAAGATTGATACAACCCTAAAAATTAAAGAATTAAGACAATTTCTTCAATCTTTTAGTGAAATTCGTGACAAAACTTAAAAATACACAGAACACAGCAACAACCAAAAATATTTGGAAGTACTTGAATGCTAGTCTATTGTGCTCTTCCAGAGGTTTGTACATCGTGGCTGAATGGTATAGTTCGATTATGTATTCTTATCAATTACAAATTAAAATCATTATTTGCCGTGTCAATGGGTGCAATTACTACAAATTTGCCGAAAAAATGTTTGGTTTTCTTCACTTCAATTTGCGGCTTTTTGTTTTGACGAGCTGTGACGTGAGTGTTTTTCGCAATTAATGCACATAATATAATTATTGCCTATCGAGGAAAATTTAAAATTGAAATTGAAAATCAAAATAATCACACAGAAATTATCATTCTAGGTTTTTTTTTTTTTTACAAAAAGAATGAACTGTCAAATCCGACAAACTCACCTCGTTACTTTGTTGCTGTATTTCAATTTTATTCACGCACACGAAATAAGAAAAAAAAACTTTTGTGGTATTTGGAGGGTAAAACATAGCTAGGTTTCCTATCTTTCTATAACTGATCAGTCAGTGCATACGAGGTAGACCAACTGAAGAAAGAAATCGAGTTACTGAAGAGATAAATGGAATTAAACAAACGAGAGAAAGATTTACTGAAAACAGAAAATGAAGTGCTGAAGAAGAGTAACAATAATGAGCGACAAACGAATGACAGAAACTATGATGAGAGACAAATTAATGAAGAGAAAATATAAAAGATTTGATTGGATAATTTGGCGGAATAGAAGAGTCGTTCGAACAGTTTGAACATCAATTAAGAAATGTTCAGACCATAGAGCATAGAGGACATGTATTACCTTGAGTCCCGACTTTCTTCGTCCCTTTCCGAAAACACCCGCAAATCTCCTCTGAGGTGAACTCTCACGATCCTCTCTTATTTTTGTGTCCGTGAAACTTTTAGAAAGAAAAAAAAAAAAACAAAAATTCACCTCAACCGTGGGCAAATTTTTTTCCCTGGCCCAAAGTAACAGAAGCCAATCGTGTGAAAAAAAAAATTATTTGTTTTTGTTCAAGATGAAATCAAAAATTTATTTCGAAACAAATCATGTCGAATTTCTGGTAAATTTATTTATTTATCAAGCAACGAACGAAGAAAATCTGTGAATTTCGACTGTATAATTGCTTCGAGCCAATTGTTCTGACATTGATTATTAATGAATGTCTGACGAATGCAGTTCCCAAAACAATGGACGAAATGCACGGAGGCGAGTTTTTCATTGATTTCTTGAGCTATCTGAATAACATAATCATCGTTCATCAACCGACCCAGCTCCAGACGAATTTGTTTATTTTCACTCTCGATCTTGGTGGCAAGGTGTTCGATTCTGGTAAAAATCAACATTGAGCGTATTTCATACTTCAACTAGATTAACACGGCCACCGTTGACGTGAGCTCGTCGATAATTTCTTTTTCCAAGTGCTCGGGTATGATGTATTCTTTGCTATTGTTCGTGAAGACTACGTCAACAAGACTTTTTTGTATAAGCAGGGAGACTACTTCAATGCAATTTCGTTAGGATAGTTTCTGGAGTGTTGAGGTTTATTGGGCTTTTTGGAAGTCGGAAGCTAGACGCTTGATCTCATCCCAATCAGAAGACATGTTGTGGAATATTTATATTAACAATTAATTAGCTTAAAGGGAATATAAATTAAGTTATTTTCTAATTTTCTGCGAATTCACGAAAATAAAATAAACTTTCTTGCCAACGAATAGACATTTGCTGTCAAAACTTTCACCACAGCAAATAAGAACCTAAAGGCCCGTAGTATTTATGTATTATGCATTTAATATTTTTGATACAAATTTTGGTAAATAATAATGTAATTATATGCTAAAAGTGCAAAGAAACAAAGCAATATATTTATTTTTCATTATACATGAATTTTTTTGCATGTTAAGGTTTTTTTGAAAAATTTGAGCTCAACGAAATCTATTTTTTTTTTTTTTTTTTTAATTTGAGCTAGAGGATTCACACCACGACTGGAATGAGCACACAAACCTTAAAATTGCATGCGTATTAGCGAAAGGTCCCATAAGAAATGCATAGGGAAACTAACACTTATGCACTTTTAAGGTATAAATGTGAAAATTTCAGCTTGTAGGCCAAAAGAGAGCGAACCACCGAAGTCGGGACTCTAGGTAATTTATGTCCTTTATGGTTCAGACGATGAAGAAGCAGTCAGGGCTACCTTTGGGCCACTAAAGTGGGCTTTGCCCTCTTTTTTGCAGTTATTTTTCATGCCCTCCACTTTTCATAAATTGTGGATGTGCTATTATTTTGCATGTTTTGTATATGAGAATTTATAGGTATTATTCCAATAAATCTTTGCAAGTCTGGATTTTCGCTGCAGGATGCACTGGATATCTTATTTTCGGATGCACCTGAGAGCAATGCTCCTGTTGATATTTATATCGAACCTCCTGCGCCTTGTGTTCTCACCGATGAAGAGTCCGGCAACGAGGAAGATGAGGTCCAGGACATTCGACACTTACCTAGAAAACAACTGCTATCCCCAGCGGAAATACATTTTGCTAACCAAATAGTCTCTGGCACGGATGAAATTATCCAAACAGAATTTCAGGATGAGCCATCAACGTCAACACCGGTGCAAAATCTCTCTGATCAGAGTTCAAAATGGTTGAAAACTCGGATGGAGAAAAAGGAGACGGGACTGACTTCCTCGTGGGTAGAAGGTGATTTTGAAAACTCGGAAAGCACCGAATTTCCGCTCCAGATTATGAAGGCTATAAAAACAAAATACCAACTGTAAGGAGAAATTCCCCTACACATTGAGAAAAAGAACAAAAAAAAATTGATGTATACACAGGGGCTACCGTAATAATGTATATACACTAACACTTACACATATTAGGTTAAGTTATATGCGCCGACTAAGAAAAGAGACAGTTGATTTTGTAAAGCCCAAGTAGTCGGACGCGTTCTCGTGATAATAGAAAATAAGATTTAACATTAAAAAATATAAATTGAGTGCTTTAAATAAATATATCTGAAATTGAATGTGTTTTCGTATTATTATTATTATAAACTTCCACCCTTAAAATTCAGAAGTGGGATAAGAAATCCAACAAAAAAAAATATTGAAAAAAATATATACATATATACATTAAAACTAAAAAGTGAAAGTCCCCCTTGAAAAAAAAATCTAATTCTAAAATAAATATAAATAAAATGGAGTGCGACGGCACAAATATAGTTTTTTTTTTTAAATACATTGCAGTACAGTTACGAGCATGGCTGGAAAAATTGAATCAAAAAACTTCAGGCACCAAGTCTGAATTGATTTTACGGCTTTTGTCGTTGCCGACAGATGTGCGAAGTAAATGCATTCAATTTAATGCCATTGATGGTACGCACACAGACGATGATGACGATATATACTCCGATAGCGTGAGTGGGGAAACACACACCCAATAACAAGAAGACAACGAGCGACAGCAAGAAAATACAAAGGAGTGACAACGACAACAAGAAAATATAAATAACAACAACGAGAGGCAACACAAAAACAATGACGAGAGGCAAATAAATAACAACAATGAGAGACAACAAAAAAGTAACGATGAGGGGCATATGGCACAAATGAAAAGAGAAATAGAACTCTTGAAGAGAGAAATAGAAGTGCAAAAGAAAGAGAAAAATTTAATACAACAAGAATTGGAACTCTTAAAACTAAGAAAACAAACCAGTGGCGTCGGCATTTCAGTTTCCGCTCTGAAAGAACTTCTGCCAGAATTTCGTGGAGAGTGTTTCACGCATTGGGCAATTCAGTTCCGAAATTTGGTAGAGGCGTACAATTTGGACGACAACAACGCTCGTGTTTTGATATCGAGTCGTTTGGGTGGAAACGCACAGAGATGGTTCCACTCGAAAATGAATTTAGCCCAAATGACGATCGACCAATTATTGAAAGAAATGGGTGAAATGTTTATATCAAATAAGAGTCGTGTATCACTAAAGAGAGCATTCGAGGGAAGGAGCTGGCAAACGACCGAAACTTTTCAGGACTACGTCCACGAAAAAACGATAATGGCAAATAAATTGGCTCTAGATGAAGACGAGTTGCTAGAAAATTTGATCGACGGAATACCAAATATAAGTCTACGTACACAGGCGCGTATGCAGTGTTTCACAACTAAACAACAGTTAGCAGATGCATTTAGGCAGATTGAATTGCCAAAACCCTTGGTGATTCCAGAAAAATTATCGATTCCAGTCAAGCGAATGCCAATGCAAATACGTCCCACTAATCCGAAGCCATATTACAACGTACCAATGATTACCAACACCGCTCCATCAACATCAAAAATAATGATGGATCCAGTACCATCTACATCCAGAGGATCGACAGCCAAAGGAAGCGTAGACATCCGATGCTATAATTGCAATTCACGCGGGCATTACGCGTCAGAGTGTCGAAAGGAGAGACGACCATATGGAGCTTGTCATGTTTGTGCACAACAAGGTCATCATGCAGCCGAGTGCCCGAATAGAAGAGCAGTAGCGCTCCACCCGTTAAAAGACGACAATGAGGGAGAATACGTAAGACAGTTATATTTTAATTTTAAAAATAATTTTTTAACCTATATGTTTAGGAACACTAATAGATACCGGTAGCCCCATCTCAATAGTAAAGCAGAAATATGTTCCGATTAATTTTATAATATTAAGAACAAATGAGTGTAAAAAAATGATTTATGGTATTAATAAAAGTCCATTTAAAATAATTGGTTATGTAAATTCATGTATTTATTTTGAATTCGATCAAATCGAATTACAACTTTATATCGTCGATGACGACACTTTACAATATTCAGCTTTGCTCGGTAGAGATTTTTTGAAACTAGTTGAATTAAAATTAATAAAAGAAAAAAAAAGATACAAACGAAAGTGTTATTGAGAGTACTGAAATATTAAAATATAAAATAATGAATGATTATGATATAGAATGTCGTGAATTTATGAACATAATGTTAGAAAATGATTAGCAGAATATTGATTTAGTACATAAGAGTAAACAAACATATAAATCTAAACAAATTTTTAACGAAATGTATCGGGATTTCTTGGAGTGCAAGAGAAAGCTCAAGTACAGGAAATCTTAGACGATTTGCTCAAGTCAGGAGTGATTAGACCGAGCCGGTCAGAATATGCTTCCCCAATAGTTCTCGTAAGGAAGAAGACAGGTGACGTCAGGTTATGCGTGGATTATCGTGTATTAAATAAGAAAACGCTCAAAGATAATTATCCGCTTCCACTAATCGATGATCTGTTAGATAGGTTAGCCAATAAAAAAATATTTTCGTTATTAGATCTAAAGAGTGCTTTCTATCATGTTAAAGTGGAAGAGGAGTCAATTAAGTTAACTTCTTTTGTGACTCCATTGGGACAATACGAGTTTTTAAAAATGCCGTTCGGATTAAGAAATGCGCCGCGCCGTCGACGTTTCAGCGTTTTATTAATGAGGTATTCCAAGATTTAATCCGAGCCGGCAAAATAGCTATTTACTTAGACGATATAATGATAGCGACCGAGACAGAGGAGGAACATTTGGAGATCTTGAGGGAAGTTTTTAAAAAATTGATTCAGAATAAATTAGAGATAAGAGAAGATAAGTGTAAATTTATGGCATCGGAAATCGGATATTTGGGTTATATAATTTCAGGAGAGGGTATTAGACCGGACGAAAAAGGATTGCAGTCGCTGAAGAATTTCCCTATTCCTAAAAATGCTAAGGAAGTACATAGCTTTTTAGGGTTATGCTCGTACTTCAGAAGGTTTTTAAAAGGATTCTCGTTATTAGTCGAGCCATTATATAAATTGATAAGGAAAGATACGGATACGGTATTTAAATTTCAAGAGAAAGAAGTTGAAACTTTTAGGATATTACAGCAAAAGCTGTTGGAGTCGCCTATCTTAGCTATTTACGATCCTCGCGATGAAACTGAACTCCATTGCGATGCGAGTGCATTAGGGTTTGGGGCAATTTTATTGCAAAAGAAAAAAGATGGCATTTTTCATCCGATATTCTATTTCTTGAAGAGAACGACAGAATGCGAATCGAGGTATCACAGTTTCGAGTTAGAAACTTTAGCTATAGTCAACGCTTTAAAACGATTCAGAATTTATTTACACGGCATTTAATTTAAGATAGTCTCGGATTGTAATTCGTTAACATTAACACTAAATAAGAGAGAAATAAATCCTAGAATCGCCAGGTGGGCGCTTGAATTACAGAATTATGACTATAGTTTAGAACATAGGAGTGGAAGTAGAATGCAACACGTGGATGCACTGAGTCGAATACCCAATATAATGGTTTTAGAAGACAACACGTTTGAGCAAACGTTATCCATATGTCAGAACAAAGATGCGTTTATACAGAAGATAAGAGAGAGATTACAAACGAGAGAAGATAGTATGTTTGAGCTAAGGAATGGACTAGTTTATAGGAAAATGGGAAAAGAAATATTATTTGTTGTACCACAAAGTATGGAACGAAATATTATACAGAAATATCATGATGAGATGGGACACGTGGGAGCTGAGAAGGTAGTAGAGAATATTCAGAAATCGTATTGGTTTACGGAAATGAATAAGAAAGTTAAGGAGCACATAAGTAACTGTCTTAAGTGTATAGTATTTGCTTCAAAAATGGGTAGACATGAGGGGCTTTTGCATAATATCCCAAAAGGAGATATCCCGTTTGATACTGTACACATTGACCATTTCGGTCCTGTGGCTTTGAAGAATTGTAAAAAGACATATGTTTTTCTTGTAATAGATGCATTTACGAAATTTACTAGACTATATGCGACACGGTCTACAAATACAAATGAGGTAATCACTTGCTTGAAAACCTATTTTAATGCGTATAGCAGACCGAAAACTATAGTATCAGATCGAGGGAGCGCATTTACTTCCGAAGCATTCGCGGAGTTTTTGAAAGCAAATAGTGTTCGACATGTGAAAATTGCTACAGCATCGCCCCAGGCCAATGGACAGGTAGAACGCGTGAATAGGAGTTTAGCGCCAATGTTGGCCAAAATTACTAATGGAGGGTTAGATTTGACATTAGATAAAGCGTTATCAAAGATTGAGTTTTACATGAATAATACTGTACATAAAGGGACGGGAGCTCATCCAAGTCAGTTATTATTCGGGGTGAATCAAAGAGGAGAGTGTGTAGATCAATTGAGAGAAGAATTGAAGGAATTAAATGATAAAGAAAATGAGAGGGATTTAGAAGGAATGCGAAAAAGAGCTTCAGAAAGGATAGTTAAAATGCAAGATTATAATAAACAAAAGAAAGACCAAATGAGAGTATGTAGACAATACCATGTTGGAGATTATGTTATGGTTAAGAATTTTGTCAGTCAGCCAAATGTATGTAAAAAGATATTACCAAAATTTAAGGGACCATATGAGATAAGACAGGTTCTACCAAACGATAGATACGTGATAGGAGATGTAGAAGGCTTTCAGATAACTCAGATACCTTATAATGGAATTTGGGAAGTAGATAATTTAAAGCCTTATGCATACGAA
The DNA here is from genome assembly GCA_943590905.1 of Sphaerophoria taeniata. Lineage (NCBI taxonomy): Eukaryota > Metazoa > Arthropoda > Insecta > Diptera > Syrphidae > Sphaerophoria > Sphaerophoria taeniata. Next base: position 273,232,985 of record OX016540.1, read on the forward strand.
AAGATGGATATCAGAAGTAGTCGGGACGATTGCATGTCAGGAGGGCATGTAAGGAGAAATTCCCCTACACATTGAGAAAAAGAACAAAAAAAATTTGATGTATACACAGGGGCTACCGTAATAATGTATATACACCAACACTTACACATACTAGGTTAAGTTATATGCGCCGACTAGGAAAAGAGACAGTTGATTTTGTAAAGCCCAAGTAGTCGGACGCGTTCTCGTGATAATAGAAAATAAGATTTAACATTAAAAAATATAAATTGAGTGCTTTAAATAAATATATCTGAAATTGAATGTGTTTTCGTATTATTATTATTATAAACTTCCACCCTTAAGCAACTGAAGTTTTCGTGGAGTTTTTCGATGAAAAAGTATGGGAGCATTTACGAGAAGAAACACAAAAATACATGTGTCAAAAAAATGTAACTGATGTTGCTCCCATAACAGTCGAGAAACTCAAATGTTTTGTTGGAATTTTAATTCAAAGTGGCTATAATGTTCTGCCTTCCTGTCGTCATTATTGGGATCAGAAGTCTGACATGTATAATGAAATGGTCAGCAACGCTATGCGCCGAAATAGATTTTTATCCATTTTGAAATATATACACTGTGCTGACAATGCATATGGCATCGGGCACTTCCAAAAAAATGGATGAGCATACATTTTTTTAATTTTTTTTATGTTCTTGAACCTATCTACAACACTCTGACCAAATATTAGGTATACAAAAAATTTAACATAAAAAAATACGGGCGCTAATGGCAATCTGTTAGTTCTTAGCCATAAGCCATCGTGCCGCCGTTAAATGTAAAATAAAACCAATGAGAAAGAATGAAACAAAAATAGTACATTCTCCAAGCAAAAAACACAAAACAATACGGTTACGGTATCGTTACTGTTTTTGGTTTGTTCTCTGTCGATGTCGTTGCCTCGTTGGTTGCATCGTTTTTTTTTTATTTTTGTTCCCTTCGCGAAAAATTATGGACAGGTAATTCAATATTCCTATCTGCAAATGCAATTTTTGTTTTAAAAGGTTTGTGTTATGGTTGTCTTCGTCTGCTACTCGATCAGCATCTGCACCTACATTTGAATCTGCATCTTCATCTCATGTTGCATGTTCGTCATCTGAATCGTCATCTTCTCCAACTTCAACTCTTTGGCGCCGAAATTCTGAAATTGCTTGCAGAAAAGGCCAAAGCAATGCCACTTCAGAGTTCTCGACAGAAAGAAAATACTTCTTTTCGGTGAAATGGCAATAAAAAGGGAGCTTGAATATAATTCCAAAGACGATATGATATATGGATTATCGGATTCCGGCGAATTTGGAAGAAGCAGCACCATTGCATCAAAAGTGACAGTCTTCATGCTAAGAGGCATCAACAAAAACTGGAAGCAAGCTACTACTACTTTGTTGGTTCACCTAATGGCGGACTTATAATTGTAGCTACAATTTCCGACCAGGGAAGTACGAACCGGAAAGCTTATAGCATACTCTGCAGTTCAACAAAAGAATCACCTTATGTGGATATAGATGGTCAAAGGGTATTCCTTCTTTTCGATTACCGTCATCTTTTTAAAAGTGTAAGGAATACACTTTTAAACACACACTATTCATATCGGAGAGGAAAAGGTTGATTTCAACATTCTGAAAAAAAACTCATGCATGAGGATCAGAAAGCTGGGTGTTTTTTAAACTTAAAAAGGAGCATTTATATCCCAACAGTTTTGATATGTACTCAGTAAAGTTGGCCACACAAGTATTTACAGTGTCGCCTCAGGCATATTCTTAGATATAAGTACAAACTGAACTGTTTCGAAGTCGGTGAAGAAGAAAAAACAGCTAATGAAACGGCCAGATTCATAAAGAGGATGAATGAATTCTTCGATAACCTAAAGAATGGTCAGCTTTACTCAAGAAACCCGAACCACCAAGTTGTTTTAGATTCGACAACAACGATAGAATCATTTAAAAGCGCAAGGCAATGAGTCATGGAAATCGAGCCTTAAAAAGTTGCCGGTTCCTTCTTGCTTTTCAGCACTGCAGCAAACTCTTAGAGACATTGAATTGCTGTGGGAACACCTAAAAGAGGATAAGGAACAACAATACTTACTTGCTCACCGCTCATTTAAACTCCGAGCCGATATAAAACTTGTTCTCGATTATTCGATGTAACAGAGGTTCTTATGATCTCTTTTTAAGTAGCAACAAACCAAAAATATAACCGTCATACTGATACAACATAATACATGTAAAGGGCTGCCACTAGAATTTAAGTAAAAGAGAGAACAGAAAGCACGCCAACCGAAAACACATAGTGGAATTTTGTCTGTGGAATCGGTTGGACGTGTGGTTTTTGGTCTCGTGTTTTATTAAAATAAAGAATATTATTTGATCTAGATAAATCGATGTGTTTTCATTTGAATTTTTGACTAAAACGGTTTAGAGTTATCTTGTGTCCTAAAATAACAATTTCTGGACAAATTTCAGGTGATTGTTTCGTGAACATTTTTGCCGAACAGGGGAAATTAAAGAGCCAAGGATGGACTCCGTTGATCCGGAGTTTGGATTTGAAGAAGACGAAGATGATGTCATATACGTATTGCGCTAAAAGTGGTAAGGAAAAAAAGTCAGAACCACATGTCAGTGAGAATTAGAAACTGCGGCTTTGCTTTACTACGCTGGATTTGCCACCAAAAACTAAGAAAGAAGTTGGACAGTTGCCAGGCCTGTGATTGATGAAACGAATGCAGGGACTGATGAAAAGCATCTAATAGAAATCCGGCCTTATGACACAAAAGTCAGCAGTTCAAAGTTTGGACAGCTAACTGGCCTTCAGCACAATTTATTGAAATTATAAAGAACATTCAGATCATATTTGACGAAAATATGAAACATTACCAGACCAGGACGAACATTATGCAATCATGGATTACTGAAATATTAAATCGATTTAACAAGTATAGCAAACTATGCTGCCAAATGGAGCATAGACATGTCATTTTAAATGTGTATTGCAGGTTTGTTCTGCAGTATTAGTATAAAAGGCAACAAGCCTCATTATCACGGAACAAACAGCGAGAATCACTGCTCAAAAATAAATATATCTTCTTTAAACATAAATTAAAATCGTAGTTTATCTATTTCTTTTTGTTCATGCCACTTTAGTATTCAGAAATTTGTTCACTTAAATTAATGTATTTGGCATCACTTAAGATGTATTCAACAAATTTCTGAACACGCCCTTGATCCATTTTCGGAGCTGACCCTTTTTTCCGGCATTTTCGTTTCCTCATTAATCATCATTCCCTCATCGGCACGAGTTCGCCACTAAAAAAAACTTTTCACCAATTCTCTCTACGTATTTGAAAAATTTACATATTCCATTTATAAAAATTATATTCGTTCTTTTGCAAACATTAAACAAAAGAAAAACAAAACAAAAATTACGCAAAGCGGGTTTTATTCCAAAAGTAAAAAAAAGGAATCTATCAAATAAGAAATCGTCGTTCGTGCATTCATCCCCCAAAGACACAACCAAAGTCAAATCAACGCAGATCGCTACGAGAAGGAATCCCTGTTGATTCATCCCATCGTTGGTCGATCATTTGGTCCTTCGAGCCGGATTAAATTGTTTCCCGTCGACCACCAGACAAAAAGGGAAAACCAAAGACGCTGCGCCGCCGCTGCCACAATCACAAACCTAATTGCGGCAGGTGCATCAGAGCGGCGTGGATAAATCTTCCGGCGTCACTTTCGCTGACGAAGTTCTTCGTCCAAGATACAAAGGTTCTTTTAAGAGCCACACAAACCGCCGTCCTAAAAATCAAGAAAAATCATCATTGTTTCGATTGGTGCAACGGAGAAGAAACGCAATTGCTTCGATTGGTGCAACGGGGTAGAAACACCATTGCCTCGATTGGTGCAACGAAGAAGGATCATCACATCATCATTATCATTATCATTATCGTTATCGTCACATAATAAAATTTGTGTACAGGGTGAGTTAAAGCTTGCATTATATTTTTGAAAGGCATAGGCATATAATTACATGATTACATTAAATTACATAATTCATATACGATGTGAACTCGGGCTCGGACGCAGATATCCTACCGCTCTCTCTCTCTCTCTCTCTCTCTCTCTCTCCCCCTCTCTCTCTCTCTCTCTCTCTCTCTCTCTCTCTTGTGTAAAGAATCAGTGGAGTCAAGTAGCTTGATGCTTTGTTCTTATCGGTTCGTTTGAGAACAGTGAATTTGTTTTCACAGTTAGCAGCGCAAAACGGTTTTTTGTTTTCTCGCTTTTTTTTATCGACTTTATATTAAATTTTGAGCTGGTCTCCCGGCTTCACTTTTCGTTACCTCAATTAAAATTCATATAACTGTAGATAAGGACGACAAACGGATATTCTGAAATCCATACTTTAAGAACAAACAAACCATTATCATACTTTAAGAACAGGCAATAATTACATTACATCTTCAAACTCAAACAAACATTTGTTAGGCTGTCTATTCACCGTGTACCGCAGTCCTCGGACAGCACACGCGCGGTAGAGCAAAGCGGCGCGGCGTTTAAAAATTATTCTTTCCAGGAGTGACTAGTCCACGATTGTACAAGACGACACAACCCCGTAGTCAATTGGCCTTCCCAATACGCCTCGTATTACCAAATGTAATTTCTTCTGTACAAGACGCTTATTTTGAGTTCGATCCAAGACTAGCCATTAAAAAGACAAACTTTTGGATGATGCTAGACGAATTGAACGTAGCTTCAAAATGCATGGAAACGCGAAGGTTCTCTGAGGACATTGATTTCATTTGTACAAATTGCGAGTCTCACAAAAAGAGGCAAAGATTTTTAAGAAAGAAAATATCAAAGCTCACAAAAACAAATAAGGGGTTTAAACTGAGGGCAAATTTGGTTCAAAAAGAAAAACAAAAATTGTTCAGAAAAATTCGTCGCCTTAAAGAAGACAAAAAAAAAGTCTTCAATCTCTAAATAACTCCATACCCAACTTAAGCCAAATTACAAAAACTTTAGTTCAACTTTTCGTGTCGCAGGGTAAGAAACAGGACAAAGATGATGAAAAGTGGATATTTCAGTGCATTTATTTTTTCATCCGCTGGAAATAACTTTTTGAGGGATCAACTGGGAATATAGTTACCACATCCATCGTCCTTACACAGGTTGATTGGTAAAAAATACTTCATTTCTTCCCGAAAAAGAAAGAGAGGTTGTTCTCATTTTTAATAAAATAAGCCCAAAAGAAAGTCTGCCTTATAAGAAACAATCATTCTCCCCCACAAGGACAGACACACCGGGTAAGACCTTACGATAAATCAATATAGTCATCTTCATCATCTGCTTACTATAAGCCGGGGTACATAGTAAGTCAGTTGAAACGGCCTTCCAAGGGGATATGCCCATTGATGCTTCCGGACACATCAATGCAATGGGAGACTCATACACATTGGACATTATTACCTGTCAACAATAATTCTAACAGAAGGTTCTAGAAGGTTTTGTTGATTAGGGAAGAAACACAGGTCAAGTATGTGTGCAAAATCAGCGTGCGTTTTTATGATTCGTAGTGTTGGTTCCAGCCCATATAGTCAACGCCTGAATGCCAACACCTGGCAAAACTGGAATCTCATCTGTCAATGTGACAATTAATAAATGTCAAAATAAAACCAAAAATAATAATAAACGTCACTTGTGTAAAATCAAAAATTCAGAATTGTCGTGTTTCATTTTTATTTTGCTCAATAAATTTATTTAATTAAAGTTACAATTTTCTTTTAACGTAAACCTAATAATAAAGGCATATTGCCCAAACATTGGTCCTTCTAGTCTAAAGAAGCTGTATAGAAAATATCAAAGGATTGATCGGAATTTTTAAGATTAAAGTGTGTGCAACGAATCATCTCTTAACCTATACATCGCAGGATTTATTTTTGTCGCCATTATCCCAAAAATGTCCAAGTAAGTGGATTTTACTTACATTAATTAAAATACAAACTGACTACTAAAATCTTGACGGCAAAACACAAGCAGTTAAAAAAGGACGTAGAGAATTTTGATATTGCACGCTACCAGACTACTACTATTAGGTAAATACAAACTGAACGTAATACACATTGCCATGTGTACATACCTGCAAACTGAAAGCGTTCGTTCATTTTCCCCTACTGAGTTATTTTCTATTCTCCTTTGTTCCTTTGTCACTCTTGACACGTGTAAGAGTAAAAAGGAAAGAAAATAATAAGAAGAGAGAATGTAAAAAGAGAGAAGTAATATGTACAAGTGTAAGCCGGTTAGTTAAGATTATTTTGATTATTCATTATTCATTCGATAAGTAGCATTCAACCGAGACGGTCGCGCTCATTAAGAAGGAAATAAATGTTGAAAAAAGAAATTGCGTTGTGTTTTTTTTTATTTGTGAAATCGAATAATAAAATCTTAAACACGTGAACGTGAATAGTCATGATTCTTTTAATTCGAAGCCTTTTTCAAGTACAGTTTCTACAATTGATACTCGTACCTCGGGCTTACCAACAGAAGTTTATTTCAACCTTTGGGTAGCTGTTAGAAATGTAAATGCACCCTAAAGCATTAATGTGGAGCGACCTTAAAAGGAAAGTGTGGCATGGGTGTAGGAGCCTAAAGGCTCACACAAAATACAGTCCACAATCCACAAGCTCAGAGCGAATAGGAAACACGAAAGTGCGAAAGATCAGAAGAAGACAACACGAGAGTGCGAAATGCTATTGCTAAGAAGACAGCAGCAGATAGCCGACAATAACAGCAAGCAAGACAACACCAGATACCAGAACCGGGAAAAGGGAAAATTATGTATATTGTTGATATCTTATTGTAATTGATAGAACAAATAAATCTTGTTCAGTCTTGACTCAACCACCAACCGAAATGGTCTTCGAATTTTTTTGACTCCCGTGCTAACATTTGGTCCCTTCGAGTCGGATGGACGGAGCGATTAAAATAAAAAAAAGAGCGTTAACGTTGAGCGTAAAATAGAAAATAAAAACCAAATTAAAGAGCGTTACAAATTTTTTATGCAAACGGTTTGTGTTGTTGGTGTGCGACGACAAGTAAGCAATATGTCGGGCGAAGGGAACAAAAGGCGCACTTATGAAAATACGATTCACCGTTCCGAGAGATTTACCGTGGGCGAGGGATGGAGCGAGGCGTCGCACAGTGTGACAAATCGCCAATCTAGCGGAATTAAACTAGAAAAATGATATGCAAGAAACAATGCAAAAACCGGTTTAATATGCAGCTAATACCTTGTACTAAGCAAGCATGAATAAATTTTTAGGTGGGGGTTATGCAAAAAAAAATAACTGATGTTAAAGCTGGATTTTGTGATCATTTGAGGTAAAATTGAGTGTTTAAGGTGGTTTGCTTTCTCCGAGTTAAAAAGTTTGTATTTATTTGATATTGAAGATTTTTTGCGATTTTTATTACATATAATAATAGAGAATTGAAAAGTAAGTAAAATCTCGATCCATTTGTTGTTCAATATTTTTTTATTGTGCTTTAAAGTTGAAAAAGTGCGTTTTTTGTGTGAAAATTTACATTCAGTGGACAAAATTTAATATTATACCGTATTATTCCGATGGGAAACTACATGTTTTTTAAAGCTTGATATATTAGCTTCAATTAAACTTTTTAAGTTGCTGCGCATAGGTGCGACGCCCATACATTTTTTCTCAATTTTTGAAGTAGCCTCCCTGAAAAATAATTACTATGGAAATTATCAAAACAAATTTTACCTTAGGATTGTGATGTTATTTTGAAGTGTCTTTGTTTCGTCTTTTGTGTCGGTTTTGTTGTTATTAACAGGTGTATTTTATGATTTTCATGCTTGGGTTTTTGTTTTTAATAACTTTCAGAATGTCGATCCAAATTTCCAGAAAACAAATTTTTGATGTCTGGGTGTCCAAAATTAAAATTAAACGTTTTGATGCAGCTTTAGCCTTTGTTTTAAGCTTTTTTAGCGACATTATATTTTCTAAAAATGCAACAGATTCACTAAAAACCACTTTGAGGGCTTTTTGTGGTAAGCTCAATGATAGGTGGGCCAGAAGTGGAAGGCACCTTGACCGCTTCCTAAGTGCAAATTCTTCGTGGCTTAACGAAACCTTTGCTCTGCCTCTCGCTTTTTTAGATGAAATCCCGTCTTCATCAACTGGTCGAAGGATGGGAAGACCAAAGAAGAGCTTTGAAGATTGTTGCGAAAAATTAAAAAAAGAAGAGGGTTCAAAGTCTTTTGGATGCGTTTAGCTATGACGAAATAAGCACTGCATATGAAACGAATTTGTGGAAGATAGGAAAAAGAGATAGTGCTAATATTGTCAAGCAATTGTCGAAAAGTTCCCCGAAAAGAGGTAGGTGTTTGTAAAATAATATTACATTTGGTCTTTTATTTATCGTACTGAAATTAAGGTACGAAATTGAAGAAATCTCTCGAAGCTGAGTCGCCCGATAACATTTCACTTTCCGATGATGAAACATTAGCTTTAATTGTCGATGCGCAATTATCAACTCATCAATATGATATTATTCGCCATAAAATTAACAAAAAAGTTGCGAACTTAATGCCATCATATCACAAAATTAAAGAAGCTAAGAAAAAATGCTATCCTGATAGCAAAACTGTTTCAGAGTCGTACGCTTTATGTGATCTTCAGAGTATAGTTGATCATAGTGTAAGGCGTTTGTGTTTGTCACAGAAGGACCTTTTAAAATCTCAACAGTTCGATAAAGATCTGAAGGAATTGTCTTTAGTTTTTAAATGGGGATGTGACGGAGCTCAGCAAAAATCTTATAAGCAACGGTTTACATCTGAGGAGCGATTTGACGAAAACCTTTTTAGTATTTCGATGGTTCCACTTCAAATGTATTATTATGGAGAAAAAGACAAAAACATAATTTGGCAAAATCCTACACCATCTTCAACAAGATACTGTCGCCCAATCAAATTACTTTTCGCAAAGGACACAACTGATTTGATAAAACGGGAAGTTGATTTGATTTTGAATCAAGTTAACTCATTATCTCAAGAAGAAGAATATGAAATCTCGGTCAAACCGATTTTCTTACTGACAATGATAGATGGAAAAGTTTGCACTGCATTGTCTTCTATAACATCCTCTTCGCAAACATGTTATATATGTGGAGCGAAACCTTCGGAAATGAATAACGCTAGCATTGTATCAAGAAAGCCTGAAGATCGCTATTCTATGTCTTTTGGATTGAGTCCTCTTCATTCCTGGATTCGGTTCATGGAATGCGTTCTGCACATAGCATATAGGCTTGACGTGAAGGTTTGGCAAGTTAAGGACATAGAAGCTAAGGAGATTGTCAAAGCAAGAAAAAAACATATTCAGGACAGGTTTAGAACCGAGACTGGCTTGCTTGTTGACTTGCCAACACAGCAATCAGGAAACTCAAACGATGGCAATACGGCAAGACGTTTCTTCAGGAATGAAATTCAAACAGCGGATATAACAGGAATTGACTTGCAACTTATAAAAGGGTTCCATATTATTTTGGAAGCCTTAGCGTCTGGGCTTCCTATTAATTTAAATGCATTTGAAAATTGTGTAACGAAGACAAGAAATTTGTATCTTGAAAAATATTCTTGGTATTATATGCCGGTAAGTGTTCACAAAATATTGTTTCACGGCAGACAAGTGATTGCTTCTTGTATTCTTCCGATTGGTCAGTTATCGGAAGAAGCGCAACAGGCAAGAAATAAGGAAAACAGGAAATATCGTGAACTTTTTACGAGAAAAACTTCGCGTTTGGAAACGATGAATGATCTTTTTAACAGACTCTTAATTTCTTCAGACCCTTATCTAGCAAGTCTTAGGAGCATTCCAAAAACCAAAAAAAATGAGATAGAACCAGAAGTCTTGGAACTTTTAAATACAACACTTGAAGCTTAAAAAATTACCGTTAGTTTGTAAGATGTGTGTAAAAATGTAAACATATTTGTTTTTATTTATTATGTTCATGTTCAATTGAAATAGTATAATTAAAATACCAAGAAAAAAAAATGTTTCTGACCTCCACTTACTCTATGAAAAATGCTGCTATTTGGGCAGAAAAACGCCCCCTTTCAAACCATTTTTGGCAAAAAATGTAAGAAGCTATTGTGAAAACTGTTGTTTTATTTCATTCTATATATATTTGTTATAAATTTAAACAAAAAAAAACTTTCAAAATTTGCACTGTGCGAGCGCTATTAATTTAATTCCGCTAGATGAGCGAATTGTCACACTGTGCGTCGTTGGCAGATCTGCTGCAGCGGCAGGATTACCTTCAAAAATCCTATGAGCGATTCGTTGAGGAACACCAGAGTTTGGTGGCAAAAGTTGATGATAAAGAAATTTTCAAGAAGACATATTCTTTAGCCAAATTGAAGAAATCTTCCAAAGAGCGATGGTGCGCTTCAGGATGCGGAGAGAAGAGATCGAGCGGGACGAGAAGTTGGCGTCAGCGGCAAGTGGAGCGAAATTTGTTGTTACTCATAAAAGCGAGGTGATGTCGTCATCAAAATCATCATCACGTGCTTCGTCATGTTCACCGAAAAAGAAAAAGACGCGCGTAAATTGGCACCAGGAACGAAATTCTACAGAGAGAGAAAGACAACCTTTGAAAGAAATTCGAGATGTGCGAGAGACTCTCAACAGGCGGCTGAAAAGTGAAGTGACATCCGCAAACAAGAGACAGACCAAGGCTTACATGTTACTACTGTGGCGGGGAACATAAAATGTATGTGTGCGCTGAATTTCATCATAAATCTTTATCCAGCAGATGGAAGGAGATACGTAGAAAGAATTTGTGCGCAAACTGCTTTATGCGGAAAAACAAAGGGAGACATGACAACAACAAACATACAGCCAAAGTATACAACGCACGAGCAACCAAAACAGACAAGCAGCAACACAGAAGTTACATGGTCGCATGTGCAACTGCATGATTTGTACTTTTCTGTCTTCTTTCGATTCACTCCTACTTGTTACTCGAAATATATCAAGTAGGAGTGAAATCGACTATGAAAATCAGAATTCATTTAGTCGTTGACCATCAAAGTGCTCTGTACAATAAATATTTTTTATTCAGAGTATTCCTGAGGCATGCTTTTGGTTAACGCCATAAGGAGCCTCAAATAAAGTTTTGCTGCCTTATATCGCCTAGACTGGGAATTAAATCCCAATTTTCCGTCAAGGCTAGGGAAATTATCTCACTGTATCCGTTTCCTTTCGAATAGGGATTAAACCCCATGCGCCGTCGTCGAGACTAGGGAAATTATCCCACTGTAGCATCGCCGAGACTAGGGAGCAAATCTCATCTTTCCGTCAAGGCTAGGGAAGTTATCCCATTGTAGTATTAGGAACATTATTATTGTTCTGACTAGGGATTGAATCCCATGCACTGTCGGAACTAGGGAAACTATCCCACCATTAAATTCCTAGAATCACATCCAATTTATACAAACAATTTTTTCGTGTGTATTACCAGAGGGAAACAAAAAAGATTTACTTCTATTTGTTTTTCCTCTCCATATCCTTCTTGGTCAGGGCCTTAGCTTGGTCGAGGAAGGTTCTTTTTGCTTCTCCTGTGCAAAGGGAGGCTAAGAAATACAACTTCCCAAGTTCTTGACGTGTGTCGTTTAACGATGCGCCCTCCCCTGCTCCTTTTTTGTTTCCCCCAGGTACTACAGGGGATTTGGTTGACAGCGGAGGAACTGTTTCTGTTGTTTAAGTACCCTGACGCCGAAGGTAAAAAATATTACAAAATATATAAAAATAAACAAAACATTTAAAAAACCATAAAATCATTCAAAAAAATTTAAAAACACAAAAATACAAAAAAAAATTAAAAACACAGAAATACAAAAAAAATATTTTTAAATTTAGTAATCTTATTTTATTAAGTTTTTTACAATTGTCATTAACAAATTATTTTTAGTCATTTTTGTTAATTTTTTTTCTTGTTATTTATTTATTAACCACTTTTTTTGTTATTTATTTATTTTTTGTTTGTTATTTAATAATTTATTTTGTTGATCATTTATTTATTTATTAATTTTTTTTTTGTTAATTTATTTATTTTACTTGATTTGAAATTTTTGGTTCGTGTAACGTTCTCTTTTGGGTTTCAATAATAAAAATTCCAATGTTCTGCCACATCAGCATCGATTTCAATATTCATTGATGAAATTAGTCGAAGGCCATAAGAAAGCGTGCTAGGTCTTTTTAATTTCAGGGGATGATGAGCGGCGGATGATGCCTTAGAAGACAGAAGGCTCAGGAGGTAACCACTGTAATGGCGTTCGGGGAGTCCCCGGAAAAGATGGCCTCGGGACTCCATGGAAGGGTGGGCAAGCGCCGCAGCAACAACATCAGCGCAGCCTGAGTGTAGGTAAAGTAATGTCCTTGTTTCGTTTTGTGTTGTCCTTTTCTGGCACGATTTATGTTTTTGTGTGCCGGTTCCCGTCCGTCTGGACCAAGATCCCCCCCTCCCCCAATTCCGACGAGCTTAACCCCGTGTCGCGAGCGTGTCATGGTACTAGACGGTGGCTGTTTATTCCCCGATGACATTGCTGTTATCAGGAACCGAGCCGGGAACAAAATGGCTTGCTGATTGGCTGGCCGACCTTGGTATTTTCTTGGTTAATGTTTTATAGTTCTTGTTGGTGCATCTAGAAGAGTAACATTGTAGAACAATCAATTTTTTTTTGTCTTGTCCGAACCGTTATGGGTTTGCCCCGTGGAGGGGCAATATCTCTATACTATTCTGTTTATAGTAGAGTAGAATAGTAGCAGTGGTCTGAAATAGGTAGGATTGATGACGTTCCTGAAGTGGAGTATGCTTTAGGGTTTTTAAGTTTTTTTGTTTTTCCAAATTGACACGCTATCCTACCGGCTAGCTGCACCAATGTTATGTAATATTATTTGCGTTGTTCGGTAATGAACATCAAATATTATATTTGGAAAGAGACCGTTTAGGTCTTAGATCCTTTTGGATCTACACTAATGATCATTGGGAAGAGATTTTAGGAATTCCCTTCATATTAAAGGCTCGCCAAGTGTATCGAATGCACCAGTACATTCAAGTTAATTGTCACATTTTCTTTGTATTCAATACATTCATGTAATTCTTTAATAGTATATGTAATTGTTTAATGGTATAAGTCTAACATGCTCAGTATGAGCCTTGTATTTCTCTTTTAAGAGTTAGTTAACGTACAGGTCGCGTTAATAAAGATTATCAATAGTCGGGTTTTTTCATATAAATTTTTCCCGACTCAAAACAATTACGAGTTTTATTTATTTCTCCTTGGATTACAGTTCGCTAAGATACACTTTGGTCCACGTCGAGACCGGATGGTAAAATCAGTGAATCGAAATAATATACTCGGTACAGGTGCTTGCTTTCCTCTTATTGTACAGTGTACGGAGTTGTATTCATTTAAAAAATAATAACAGAAATGTTCAGGAAAAAAGTACGGTTAGCTACCTATGTCTAGTTCTCCCTTGTGTGTTACATGTTTGTTGTTAGTGCCTCATTATTCCTCTCCTACAAAAAAAGAAAGAAAAAAGAAATAAAACGAAACGCGAACAAGCAAGAACATGTCTCGCATCATGCAGCTGCCGTTGTCACGACGTTTTGCCTTTGCCCATCCTAATGTAATACAATACATTATAAAAAAAACTGTACAGCAACGACGACGACTTGCCTGTCTATGTACGAGTACACAACTACATACCAGCAGCATGAGAACAAATTTGTTCTCGTCGCGTCTTATGTTCTGCTAGCTCACTTCGAATTTGTTACTCGCGTAGTGAGGTTTAAAATAAAGTGAGCTATTAAAAATATATAAAAAAAAGGAAAAAGAAAAGAGGAAGCAATCCATTTAAAAGCATTTATCAAAGAAAGTACAGGGTAAGTTAAAATATACATACTTTTAATAATTAAAGTGCTCGGGTGTCAAATGTGACAAAAATGTGCAGTGTTAGTGCTAGTGCGCAAAATTATGTGTGCCTTCCCTTCCTTTATTGTCGCTGCTCACGAAATAATATTCAACTTTTAAAGTTTTGGACTACTCACGTCCAGTAAAGAATATTTATTCCAAGCACAATTGTTTTTACCTTTTTGTGTGTTCAGATTAGTATTATCCAAATATAATACATATTTCCTCATCTCTTTATGTACGTATACCTCAAACCATCTGCTAGCAAGCAGGGGAGATTGAGAGTCTCTCAAAAAAAAAAAAAATGTTTGTATGTACACATGCATTTGCATTCCCGTACAGGCGAGCGAGGCGACTCACAACAATAACGCAAACACAAGACAGGCCAAAATTGAGCAGAATATTCGAATGTGACAACCTCACAAGTAAAGAGTACAGAACAATAAGAGAAGAGGAAAGGAGAATTAATGCACACTGTACAGGCAAATGAAGAAAAGTATACGTACAGGAGAATAATTTAGTATAGGGTACACGGTACAGAAAAAAGAAAAAAAGGGGTACAGGTTATGAGAATAAAAAGTACAGGAAGATAGAAGTACAGGAATTGAATTCAATTAACAATTAGTAAAAATAAAAGGAGAATCAATAACCCAAATAGCACCACTCCGACGGGAGTAGGTAGCAAAGTTTATGTGCACAATTGCACTAAACAGCTTTAAGTCGTATAGAGACATTTGTTTGTACAGGAGATTTAGCAAAATCAGCAAAGGAAACAAATATTCATACGCAAGCAATTAAATATCAGGTCTGACATTCTGCTGGTGCCTCGTTTCTTTTTTTTCAGGCATATCTAGAGTAGAAGAACACCCGGTCATGGTTTACTCGAATCAGAGTATAGACTCTCGGCCCCAATCGTCCGCAGCTGCAGATGCATATGGTGAGGGAGTTTGGTTACACTATAAGTGCAAACATCGTATCCCATACTGAGGCGAGTAAGTCGATGAGGTCTTCTCATGGTTCGATCTCCTAAGGGCAGGGTAGTTCACTGCGACACGTATATATGGTTTTGGTTTTCTGGTTTTGGCACCAACAGGGGAGTGGGCCTGATAAATAGCACACACAAAAGCCGAATGGCAAGGAGAGCACTCTGAAAAACGCACATAGGCAATAATGATGTTGAAAAGAATATACTAGCCACCTTACAGCCCGAGCACTATAATATCGTACAGGAAAAGGGAAACATACCAATATGTGATTTTGTTGTATAGATTCGTACAGAGATTATGAGCACTATAATATCGTACAGGAAAAGGTAAACATACCTATATGTGATCTTGTAGCATAAATTCGTACAGAGATTATGACCAATATAATACATGATATAGTACAGGAATATAGGTATACATACCTACATGTGAAGTCGTATAGACACAGATATACATACCAGTAGATATATAAAAAGAAAATACCCACTTATAACTCCATATCTAACCACATATCCATCATTCCCCTCTATGTACAGGAATATGTTTACAAACAGGTTGCGTTGTTCGTCCAACTGCATCAAAACGACTAGAGCCTTTGTTGACTCCGAAGCGTTCAAGGAGTTGTCGTACATCCATGCCAAATTGCGCCTAGCTACTTTGGAAGAAGACTGGCGCAAGTATCAACTCCTTGTAGAAGATACGTTGGACGTGGCCAGCAAAAGAGATCTCCCGAAAATTACGGAAGATAAGGAATCAACCCGAACGAACTATTTCGAGGCCAACACAGCGCTTCAAGAGAGGATGGCAGCAACGTGCCCGCAAGCTGAGCACCAACAAGGTACAGGTGACGGTGATCGTCAGATACAAGTACAGGTAAACATGCCATTCCAACAGCAAGATTTAACGGACACATGGGGCCAATTCAATGGAGCCTATACCAAAAGGATAGGATTCCGTGATATGTTCAAGGCGGAAGTACATGACAACGAGAATATATCTCCTGCCTTCAAGTTCTCCTATCTTAAAAAAGCTCTAGTTGGAGATGCTGCAGTGGCTCTTGGCGAATGGCAGCTGACGGAGGAGAACTATAACGAAGCTTGGGAACGTTTAAACCAAGTTTATGATAAGAAGTACCTTATTGGGCGTGATCATCTTCGCCAATTGATGGATCTGCCCGAGCTCCACAGCAGACCCTCGGCATGCGCCTTACAAGCCATGGCTAATAGTACGCACGAAGTCATGCGGCAGTTGAAATCATTAGGTCTCCCAGTCGAACACTGGTATTTCTTCATTATACATATTCTAAGTGAGAAGTTTGATCAGGAAACTGCACGCCAATGGGAGCTTCAACGTGATTCCGATCAGCCGAAGCTAACAACTATGCTCTCGTTTATTGACAAGCAGGCAGCAGCATTATCAAGTGTCTCAAACTTACGTCAGCGAAACCATCGCCAAGAAGTTTCAGCCAATAATCCAAGGCAGCAGCAAAGTACATGTGCGACTCGCAAGGGGACTTACAAGTCATGTGAAGCATGCAAAGGTGACCACAGAATCTGGGAATGCCCAGACTTCATAGCGCTCTCGTTCCGTGGCAGAAGAGATTTTGTAGACAGACGACCAATTTGTGCCAATGCATATAAAGTTTGATTCAAGAGTCGAATGGTCTTAGAGGGTAGGATAGCCTGACATTTTATCTGTCAGTTCGTAAAAATTTTACGTCAAAACGACCAGCTGTTTCTCGGATGCCGACGGATTACTTTTTCATGTCCGACACCAAAAATCCAGGCCAAAAATTTAGTTTTGCCAAGTAAACCGGAAACACTACCATCGGGTTCCGATCTGAGATAGAAAAGTCAATGGTTCAAACTTATGCTAACTACAGACACACACCATCAGAAAAATCCTTAGCTGAAAACACAACCACCACCTTAGGGTTCGTTCATTGGATAAGTGTATTTACCGAAGACGCACTCCCGAAAGAAAAAACATCAGCTAAAATAACAGCCACCACCAAAAGTATACAAACATCAAAGTTAGACAAAAGAGAGTTCTTTGCGGAAATTAATTTTTCTGTAAGTTTCTGTGGTTTAACACCAAAAAAAAATTTTGTAATACAAAAATAGCTGGTCATACGAAATTTCCGTAATGGCCACGCCACAGGATAGCAACAGCAGTGCTAATCAGATGTGGCCCTGCCGAAAATGCGGCAATATTTACGCTACAAAAGCTGGAGAACAACAACATTTCAGCAAGTACTGCTCCAAACGACCTGATGACACTAGCAACTGCCCATTTTGCAACGCGTCATTTCCCACCTACGCCGGTCTGAGACTACATCAGAAACGCGCTCACCCAGCTCAACATAACGAAGCCCTACAAGAAGAAGCTGTTGGAGTGAAAAAACGCTGGACAGCAGACGAGGAAAAAGAATTGGCAAAAATCGAGGCGAGTATGGTTGGCGAAACAGCAACGGCAATTATCACCGCCTTGGCTGAAAAATCCGGGAGAACCAGAGAGGCCATCAAAGGTAGGAGACGTATGGAGTCATACAAAACTCTTGTCTCCTTCTATCGGACCCCGCCTACGGAACAATTACTAGACATGAGTCGTTCCGGACATGTATAGTTCCAGGAACTATGTCCTCTCCCGGAGACATTTCCTTTCGTTCCGAAGTCTGAACCTAAATAGTTCCGGACATGGACATGAAAGAACTAAACATGTTCATAGTTCCGACTGGATATGGTATGAAAATGGAAAGAGAACGAACTGAACATGTTCGTTCATAGTTCCGACTGGATATGGTATGAAAGTGGAAAGAGCATGAACTAAACATGTTCGTTCATAGTTCCGACTGGATATGGTATGAAAGTGGAAAGAGAAAGAACAAAACACATGTTTGTTGAGCAGTTCATAGTTCCGACTGGATATGGATATGTATGATATGAAAGTGGAAAGAATCGCGCTCTTGTGCTTGTAGGTATACACTAACACTATTCACACACAAATGGAACGAATGAATGTGAAATACCAAACCAACCACCATTGTATTAGCATGTGTAAGTAGGTTGAAGATGCATTGAAGCGTGTTTGTATTGTTAATATGATCTAGAACGAAATGAACGCTGATCGGTCTGATGTCTGATATATCTGTTAATATTCATAGTTCCGAAGGTTCGTAGTTCCTCGCGTATGAAATAGTTCCTTTGGATCGGAGTCGGAACTATGAACATTAAAAGACAAAACTGGTTTGGATTCTAGTTTATTTCGTTCATGAAAGATGAAAATGAAAAATGATGTGCATTTTATTCGTATTGGTATTAGCAATTAAGCATGTGTAGTGTATCTTGATTGTTTGTTATTGTTTTGTTGGTTTTTGTTTCTGGTTTGTGGATTGAAAGAAACCAACCAAGAAAACAACTCTGCCTTTCGCTTATTAGTTCATGTTACCATGTTCAAGTTTTTATGCATTTACAGAACCTTAATAGTTCCGCGGAACTAGTTCCAGGAACTAGTTCCGACTACCAAAAGAACCGTTCCATGTTCGTTCCGGTCATGGAACTGTTTTGCGCAACTCTAACAATTACCAACTCCAGCTCCGTACGGTAATGAAGATAGTTCCAGATTAAATCAGGAAATACTGTCTTACATTGAAACACTCCCCAATAACACCTGGGACGCAGACGATTTCGTCCTTCTGTCAGCCATGAGAAGCGACTTTTCGAACACGCATGAAGCCAACACTCGCGTTTATGAGAGTATCGTCGCTCGCTTTGGCTCCGAAAATACCACGTCACCCCAATCAAATGCCAATTTGATTAACGCCTTGAATAACGCACCGAACAACAGAAAGCGTAAGAGAATTCTGTACAAACTGACTCAGAGAGAATACTCTTCGAACAAATCTGGCTATGCTGACCGAATCCTAGACAACTTACCCTGGACGGTCATCGAGACAACACCCGCCGACGCTGAGATTCTGAGTCAGTTCGAAGGTACATTTGGTTGCTACGCCGAGACCCGCCTACCTGAAGCATACAACTCAGGATTTAACAACACCGTGATAGCCAAACCAATCACAAAGGAAGAGGTCGACGCGCATGTACGCTCCCTCTCATCCAACACACCCGGGCCAGACGGAATAACTAAGAAAAACCTGAAGAAAATACCCATACAGAAATTAACCCTGCTGTTCAACGCTCTCCTCATTGCTGAAGATCTTCCTGACGGCCTAAAAAGAAACAGAACATTCTTAATACCGAAAACCTCGACACAGCTGGAGAATCCCAAGAACTGGAGGCCAATAACAATATCTTCTATTATTCTCCGGGTATTTAATAGAATCCTCGCTAAACGACTCAACAACATCGAGCTACAAGAAAATCAACGCGGTTTTACACAAATCGACGGCTGCTTTGCCAACACGTGGTCAGTCGAAAATCTCATCAAGCATCACAGACTCAAAGGGAAGCCGCTAACATTAATTTCCCTCGATCTGGCAGCCGCATTTGACTCCGTACCGCACAACGCCATACTTAGAGCCCTAAGAAGAACAAAAGTCGACAACAAATACATCAACCTAGTCGAGGCGTCTTTCGCGAATAGCAGCACTACCATCCACTGCAACGGTAGAACAATCGGCACAGTCCCAATACTTCGAGGCGTCAAGCAGGGTGATCCAGCATCGCCCGTCCATTTCAACATCTTTATGGACGAGCTTATCGCTACGCTTGACGAAGATTTTGATGGAGTAAACATTGATGGCAACAAAGTCACCTGCCTCGCCTATGGGGATGACATCATTTTGGTGGCCGGAGTACCGGACGATGGAAAACGTATGCTCAAGAAAACCCTAGACTTCCTCACGTCTATGAGCATGAGCGTCAATGCAAAGAAATGCTCCTCCTTCGTTCTGAAGACCGTTCCGTCCAAGAAAAAAGTGTGTCTGGATACCCGAACTGTGTTCAAGATCAACTCAACTGCGATACCGAAGATAGACACAGAGGGCTCATTTAAATACCTGGGTGAAAATTTCACCTTTACAGGTCTCTCTCCACCAAGTCTTGGCAATCTTTTTGATCAACTTAAAAGGATCTCAAGGGCCCCTCTTAAGCCACATCAGAAACTCAGTATCCTCAAGGAATACCTGGTCCCACGGTACATAGCCCAGCTGCAAAAGCCCACCATCAACAGGAAGGTACTGAAGATGGCCGACGCAAAGATCCGCAAAGCAGCAAGATGCTTCTTGCATCTGAATTCGAGATGTCACAGTAGCGTCTTCCACGCACCAGTTAAATACGGCGGATTGGGACTGTTCAACTTTAGTGATAACATCCCAATCATA
Organism: Sphaerophoria taeniata; assembly: GCA_943590905.1. Classification (NCBI taxonomy): domain Eukaryota; kingdom Metazoa; phylum Arthropoda; class Insecta; order Diptera; family Syrphidae; genus Sphaerophoria; species Sphaerophoria taeniata. The sequence goes on from OX016540.1 coordinate 273,253,325, forward strand.
ATAAAAGCTAGAATCGATAAGCTTAGAAATGCCAGCCCACAATTGAATGCAATATTTCAGTTAGCAACCAACCGACTGAATAATATTTGCAAAATGATTAAGCCGGGATCGACGACAAAAACGGAAATCCAAGAGAAACACCATCAACTCCTCCAAAACTCGTTTTCTGGAAACGGCTTATCACAAGCGAAGTACTCTCCAGCTAGCTCAAAACACCTAAGCTACCCCCCCAAATGCTGGAATGGCGAAGACTACATAAGAAGCATTCAACTGCGTTTCAACTTATTGCCCTGTGCTGGAATCCCGTCAAATCCTCCGGAAGCGCGAAACTGCCGAGCCGGTTGCAATCGAAAAGAATCCAACAGCCACATAATGCAGAGATGTCCGATTTCACATGCTAACAGAATCAAGAGGCACAACTATATCGTTAAGCGCTTGACAAACATCGCAGTGCGTAAAAACTGGGCCTACCAACTAGAGCCGAACATCCGTTGTAGAGACGGTATCTTAAAGAAGCCTGACGTCATTCTAATGAAAGGGAACGAATTAATTATTTGCGACGTCGGTGTACACTGGGAAGGTCCCCTTTCTCTAAGCTCCCAATACAATACAAAAGTGACGATCTACAGCACGCCCAACTTTATCGATGCCGTCAAAGAGAGGTATCCACAACACAACATCTTTGTACTACCTTTCATCATGGGCATTTCTAACAGTGTTTTGCTGTTTCATTTCAGTTGTGTGGAAGAATATGCTTGAATGTGCGTTGATAGTTTTTGATTGTTAAATCTTATTCAGTGTAATTTTGGAATTCAAATAATCCACTTGCATTAAAGAAAATAAATCTAAGTTTTTTCATTCATTTAATTTGCTGAAGACTTAAGTAGGCTAAATAACATAACTCACGCTTCATGTGACTCAGATATGAGAACAAGATTACTTGCATTGCTGCAATCAGGAGATGAAACAAAAATAACGCTTTCGAACTTGCTACTGGAATTGCAACCCTCAATCAAGATACTCAATTGCTCGAATCTGCACCACTCAAAGCAAATGAAGAAAAAAACAACAGAACAATAATCTTCCATCAAGTCATCCCGCATCAGGCAGTTCCACATCTATCAAGACAGTGCCGCGTACACCATACTGGGGATGTGGTGGTATGCATTTTGCTGCAGACTGCTCATTCAAGAACCACCAATGCTCATCATGTAAACGTACGGGTCACAAAGAAGGTTACTGTTCTTTGCTTTGCCAAAGCAAACACCAATCAACAATAATCAAGACTGTGGCAGCGGTGACTGCTAGTGTAAACGTCTGCTCATGTAACCGATGATTAATTAATGAGCCCATCTGAGAGTTCGGTTAGAATGGAGTGTTAGTTAGAGTGGATTCATTATAATATGAACGGACTCGAGAAATAAAAGACACATTTATATTCAAGAATTATAGGATTGCGTTTTAATTAAATATAATTGACGATTACCACATTGGCGACGAGGATCGCAAAATTGAAACAGATTAAAGTCTGTGAGAATATTTCAGTCCGTGAGACCATAGCAAAAGAGTCCTTGAGACCACATCAAAATCTTTAAAACGGTCAAGAAGACCAAAACAAGGCGATACGCCAATTTATAAGCTGTCGGGAAGACAAGGCAAGATCAAAATTTATAAGCTGTCGGGAAGACAAGGCAAGATCACAATTTATAAAATTGTTAAGCACATTACAAGATTAAATACGGTCAAAATGGACAAATGGGATATTTGTCAATTCAATTTTAAGCAGTTTCAACCACATCAGTTGAGAAATGAGTGGAAGAAGTATACAAGAAACTTTGATTTCATTGCGGCAGCAAATGAGATAACTGATAAGACTCGACTTAAAAACATTTTCCTTGCAAAGGCAGGACCAGATGTTCAGAATGTGTTCTATACAATACCTTGAGCAGATGTTGTAGAAGATAAAGAAAACGGTGTTGACCCCTACGGCATATTAATAGAAAAACTTTCTGAATACTTCGCACCAAAACAACATGATGCATTTGAGAGAAATCAATTTTGGACCCTTAAACCTGCAGCGGGTAAATCTCTTGGTAAATTTTTACTTAGAGCACAAGAACAGGCTGGCCGTTGTAATTTTGGTAGAAGTGAAACCGAAAGCCGCGAAATTAGCGTTATAGACAAGACAATTCTCAAGTATCAAGCTAGTCAAATGACTGTTCATGGTAATAATTCTGAAGAGATTTCAGATGTAAATAGAATTCAAACCCGAAAACAAGAATCGATTGTACGCGCTGTGGGTCAAAGAGTCACCAAAATAATGATTCAAAATGTCCTGCACTTGGCAAAGAATGCAGGAGATGTGGAAAACCAAATCATTTTGAGATTAAATATCAAACAAAACTTTACCTGAACGACAGAAAACGGAAAAGAAATAAAACGGTGACTGACAGGCGCAACAAGTTTCAGAAAGTTAACAACGTAGATGATATCATCCTCAACAAAAATCAAAATTTTATAGCCAACGCAGATGATCGAGATGAAACGATGTTAGTTCGTATTGGAGGTGTCTTAACTGAAGTGCTTGTTGACTCCGGAACAAGAAGAAATTTAATTGACGATGCAACTTATGAAAAATTAAAGCGACAACATTTGAAAGTAAATAACAAACAAAAATCATCAGAATACGACTTTAAAGGTTACCTTAAGAATTCTGACCCTTTAAATGTTTTGGAGGTCGTTGACACCACAGTATCTATAGATGATCATGGAAAAGTTATTGAGGTAGATGCTAAGTTTTACGTTGTGCAAAATGGATCAAGGCCACTTCTAGGTTACTCAACATCAAAAGAGCTAGGTATTGTTAAAATTGGGTTGCCAAGTACTCTTATAGAAGCAACACATTACATAAAGACAGATGACAAACGTCCTTTTCCAAAAATGAAGGGAGTTAAAGTGCAGATACCAATAGATAAAGGAGTAACACAAGTGCAGCAACATCCACGACGTCCACCAATTGCATTACAAACCAAGATCGAGGACAAACTAAGATCACTTTTGGCGATGGATATAATCGAAGAAGTGAACGATTTTAGCGAGTGGACATCACCTTTGGTTGTTATCGTAAAAGATAACGGCGATTTAAGGTTGTGTGTCGACATGAGGCGTGCAAACTTGGCAATTAAACGAGGAAACCACCTAATGCCAACATTCGAGGATTTCCTTCACAGACTTAAGGATGCCAAATATTTCACGAGACTTGATATTAAAGATGCTTTCCATCAAATTGAACTGGATGAATCGAGTCGATACATCACAACATTTATAACGCATCTGGGAATGTTCCGGTACAAACGATTGATGTTCGGTTTATCGTGTGCCCCAGAGATGTTCCAGAAAGTCATCGAACAAATAAGATTCCAAATGCCTTAAATTACATTGACGACATCATAATTTTCGGCACCTCTAAAGAAGACCTTAGGATGTCACAGGATAATGTCTTAAATGAATTTAAGAAATATGTGTTTCTAGGGCACATTATATCTGCCGAGGGTATAAGACCTTCCCCGGACAAAATATCATCTATTAAAGAGTTCAGAACACCTCGAACTACTGAAGAGCTCCGAAGTTTTTTGGGTTTGGCTACTTATCTAGATTTATAACACATCTTTCGCAAATTACTACTCCGTTACGACAATTAATCAAAACCGAAGTGAGATTTGACTGGCAGTCTGAACATGAAAAGGCTTTTGCAGAAATAAAGAGTGTGTTGTCGGACATGAAAACCTTGAGTTTTTTCGATAATTCCCTTCGGACTAGGGTAATAGCAGACGTAGGTCCAGATGCTCTCGGTGCAGTTTTGGTACAATATAAAAACCCTAATGGTGATGAGGTGAGTCCACAAATTATTTGTTATGCAAGTAAAAGTTTAACAGAGACCGAGCGCCGCTACTGTCAATCAGAAAAAGAAGCTTTGGCTCTTGTGTGGGAATAAGTATGGGGAACCCCCAAATACGAAGCTTCGTCCTAGGCTGTGTTTGTTAGTGTTAGTGCTCTTGTCTTGTTTTTATACAGAATCGGTTTCTGTTCTTTCACACAATGATAAAAAATTACTGTACTGAAAAAGAATCCAAGTAACTGATGTTTGAAATTTGAAATTTGCCTTGCGCTTGCCTATTGACGTTGACATTCAGAAAAAGAGTATAAAGTTCAAGTTGGAATAGTTTCTGTCCATCTGATCAAAAGTTGTTTCGCTAGGTTCACATGAAAATTAGCGAAACATCATTTTTTTGTTGATTAACATTAGCGACAAATTTTTTTTTTCAGTTTTATTACATGGAGTTTCAACCAGGGCGAGGCGAAGTTCACTGGGTTTGCTAGTAAGTCTATAATTAAGGAACAATAATTTGAAATGGTTTTTGGAAAATCAAAAAAAAAAACACACAATTAACTGATTGCATTTCAAATCAATTTAGCAAATCTAACAAGGCAATCAAGCATCGAAAATGCACTCAGTTTTGAAGGTATAAAACCAGCCAGAGTCAAAATTATCCAAATAAGTATTATTATTTTAATCGACGAACATGCAGCAGTTCAAAATCGGACTTATTGTATTTTTTGTAATGATCACTACATTTCTTGAAAGAAATTAAGAATAGCTTACAATTAAGTTTGTTTACTTAAGAAAATATGCTCCATTAAGGCTTTCGCATCCCCGAATTTTGAGCTCCCCGCTTCCATAGTTAAAAAATGTTTGGAATTAAATGTAAACAGAGTTGATGACGGAAAACCACTGCGAGAAATAAAATTTTTAGACAGTAATCACGAAAAAAAATATGCACTGTTTTATAAAGTGCATTTTTAATAAAATGGGGGCCCTGGATGGAGATCATTTGCATAAACAAAATTTTTTTGAGTACTTCATACCGCTTTTGAGTGAAGAGCAGGCTCACACAATGTACGCTATGTGTAACGATAAATATGGCAAGGGAAAGTGTGAGACACCGTTTAACATAATCAGGTGCCTGGCACTTTCCCTTGCCGTATTTATCGTTACACATATCGTACATTGTGTGAGCCTGCTCTTCACCCAAAAGCGGTATGAAGTACTCAAAAAAATTTTGTTTATGCAAATGATCTCCATCCAGGGCCCCCATTTTATTAAAAATGCACTTTATAAAACAGTGCATATTTTTTTTCGTGATTACTGTCTAAAAATTTTATTTCTCGCAGTGGTTTTCCGTCATCAACTCTGTTTACATTTAATTCCAAACATTTTTTAACTATGGAAGCGGGGAGCTCAAAATTCGGGGATGCGAAAGCCTTAATGGAGCATATTTTCTTAAGTAAACAAACTTAATTGTAAGCTATTCTTAATTTCTTTCAAGAAATGTAGTGATCATTACAAAAAATACAATAAGTCCGATTTTGAACTGCTGCATGTTCGTCGATTAAAATAATAATACTTATTTGGATAATTTTGACTCTGGCTGGTTTTATACCTTCAAAACTGAGTGCATTTTCGATGCTTGATTGCCTTGTTAGATTTGCTAAATTGATTTGAAATGCAATCAGTTAATTGTGTGTTTGTGTGTTTTTTTATTTTTTTGATTTTCCAAAAACCATTTCAAATTATTGTTCCTTAATTATAGACTTACTAGCAAACCCAGTGAACTTCGTCTCGCCCTGGTTGAAACTCCATGTAATAAAACTCTTTTATTTTTCTTTTCAAGAATTAATATTTAATTTATTTAGTTTTTTTATCAAATTATTTTTTGTTATTTGTCCTGTTATTTAAATTTTACCTGAAGAGGTCTTATTGCCACGGTTTATTTTAAAAAGTTTATTAACCTTTCAAAAAAAGGTCAAAATATCTTAAAAATTACGTAAACATTAAAAAAATGGACCCTTTTAATCGTACGCACTCCAAATTGTTGTTGTTTGCCAAGGGAAATTTTGCTGTGCTGGCTCCTGAGTAGTGAAAAAAAAACACGACTATTGTCTGCATAAGGAAGTACCTTAATATTTACATCACTTTTTACAATACATACCGCATAATTAATAATTGCTTAAAATTCAATCAGGACAATGAATACCTCTACTTGGTTATGGAGTACTTCCCTGGAGGAGATTTTCTCCAATGGGCATTTCGACGATTCTGTCTGCCCGAGCTGACTCTTTTAATTCATGTTCTCCATTGCATGGGCTATGTCCATCGCGACATCGAACCGTAAAAGATTCTCATCGACCGCTTTGGCCATATCGAACTGGAAAATTTTGGAAATGCCGCTGCCTTGAATTGTGACGGGCATGTATACAGTTCCTCGTCGGTTGGAACACCTGATTATATTGCTTCAGAACTGCTTGAGATAATTTATAACTGCAGATCGACCAAATTCCAGCATAGCGTTCGCCGTACGTTCTTTCAAACCTTGAGTTTTAAACATGGACGCTAAAAACTACTTACAGGTCAGCTGTGGACAACCGAAGATGTCCATGAACTTAACGAAACAACATCAACGTATTAATTAGTTAATAACATCATAATTTGCCGCTAATTAGTTGTGAAAAAAAATTTGTCGCTAATGTTTATCAACAAAAAAAATGATGTTTCGCTAAGTTCATGTGAACCTAGCGAAACAACTTTTGATCAGATGGGCAGAATTCCACGAAAATACGCTTATAATTTGCCGCTAATTAGTTGTGAAAAAAAATTTGTCGCTAATGTTTATCAACAAAAAAAATGATGTTTCGCTAAGTTCATGTGAACCTAGCGAAACAACTTTTGATCAGATGGGCAGAATCTCACGAAAATACGCTTATAATTTGCCGCTAATTTGCCGTTAATTAGTTGTGAAAAAAAATTTGTCGCTAATGTTTATCAACAAAAAAAATGATGTTTCGCTAATTTTCATGTGAACTTAGCGAAACAACTTTTGATCAGATGGGGAGAATTCCACGAAAATACGCTTATAATTTGCCACTAATTTGCCGCTAATTAGTTGTGAAAAAAAAAAAATTTGTCGCTAATGTTTATCAACAAAAGAAATGATGTTTCGCTGATTTTCATGTGAACCAGCGAAACAACTTTTGATCAGATGGACAGAATTCCACGAAAATACGCTTATAATTTGCCGCTAATTATTTGTGAAAAAAAATTTATCGCTAATGTTTATCAAAAAAAAATGATGTTTCGCAAATTTTCATGTGAACCTAGCGAAACAACTTTTGATCAGATGGACAGAATTCCACGAAAATACGCTTATAATTTGCCGCTAATTAATTGTGAAAAAAAAATTTGTCGCTAATGTTTATCAACAAAAAGAAAATGATGTTTCGCTAAGTTCATGTGAACCTAGCAAACCAACTTTTGATCAGATGGGCAGAATCTCACGAAAATACGCTTATAATTTGCCGCTAATTTGCCGTTAATTAGTTTAAAAAAAAAATTCTCGCTAATGTTTATCAACAAAAAAAATAATGTTTCGCTAATTTTCATGTGAACCTAGCGAAACAACTTTTGATCAGATGGACAGAATTCCACGAAAATACGCTTATAATTTGCCGCTAATTTACCGCTAATTAGTTCTGAAAAAAAAATTGTCGCTAATGTTTATCAACAAAAAAAATGATGTTTCGCTAAGTTCATGTGAACCTAGCGAAACAACTTTTGATCAGATGGGCAGAATTCCACGAAAATACGCTTATAATTTGCCACTAATTTGCCGCTAATTAGTTGTGGAAAAAAAATTTGTCGCTAATGTTTATCAACAAAAAAAATGATGTTCCGCTGATTTTCATGTGAACCTAGCGAAACAACTTTTGATCAGATGGACAGAATTCCAGGAAAATACGCTTATAATTTGCCGCTAATTCGCCGCTAATTATTTGTGTATCGTTTATCAACAAAAAAAGTTCACATGAAAATTAGCGAAACAACTTTTGATCAGATGGGCAGAATTCCACGAAAATACGCTTATAATTTGCCACTAATTTGCCGCTAATTAGTTGTTCCTGGCAAAGAATGAAAAAAAATTCAAGACGCTTAAGAAATTAAAACTTATAAAAGAAAGAACATGGTAAAACATGGCATACTAAAAAAATGAATTTGTTTTATTTGTTCAGCTTGTAATGAAACGTATTCATTACAAACATCGTCATAAATTGCTACTATTCATATATGAATTTGAATTTAAGAATAATTCATACAAAAATCCTTAAAGGAATAATCAAAATTCAATAAAATCAGAGTTCTTTCACGTATAAATATTATACAGGTATAAAAACCTAAAAAAAAAACCTCAATAAATTTTGGAAAAGTGGCTAGTCCAGAGTTGACGTTAACACAGCAACTTTAAGTAGTGTACGACTGCTATCTCAGTCTGTGATTACAGTGTACGACTGCTGCTCTCAGTCAGTAGTGTACGACTGCTGCCTAGTGTTCCTTAAACATTGATACTCTATCGATAGTTATCGATAGTAAATGACTATCGAAAACATCGATGGTTCTTATAACTATCGATCTATCGAATGTGTCATAATTATAAAATAAGTTCTTTAATTCCCCTTTCCTTTATTACTAGACACTTCCATTCGCTATTGAAAAACGGTGAGCACTGAATGCACTGTCTATGAAATAAGGGAATAAGTATGGGGAACCCCCAAATACCAAGCTTCGTCCTAGGCTGTGTTTGTTAGTGTTAGTGCTCTTGTCTTGTTTTTATACGGAATCGGTTTCTGTTCTTTCACACAATAGGCGTGTTTTCGTGACAGCCAAGTAAAGTAAAGTAAAATTTAAACAAAGAAAACAACAATAAAAATTGACTGGATTATACTTTAGCTTTTCATCGAGAGTAAAACTTACTTGGAATGTTAATTCCTTTTTTTCAAACTCAGAGGGAGCTGAAGTAAATTTTTTGAATAAATTAATATGGCAAATGTCAAAATTTGTCAGTTTGTTTTATGAAAACATTTGAATTTAAATCAAAATTGACAGTAAAATCGAGTTTTAATCTGGATCGTTTTCTTGATATTTTGTTTTTTTTACTTTACTTGATAGCCACAAAAACACACCTAATGATAAAAAATTACTGTGCTGAAAAAGTATCCAAGTAACTGATGTTTGAAATTTGAAATTTGCCTTGCGCTTGCCTATTGACATTGACATTCGAAAGAGTATAAAGTTGAAGTTGGAAAATTTCAGAAGAAAATAGAAAGGAATTGTTTTGTTACTGCAGGTAAAGTTACATGCAGCTATTGAATAGGAATTCAAATGTTTAATGATTAAACTTACAGGAATCTGGAACATATTTTCAAAGCAGAAATGAGTGTCAATGCTGTGGCAACACTTCCAAAAGAAGAACAAAAGAGAAAATGTAAAGAAATAAAAAAAAACTATGTATATACAGAAAGAGACTGCCGGTTAGGTAGGGATATTGAGATGTGAAATAAAACATTCGATTGTGAACCAGCATACGAAGCGGACGTGTTTTGATTAATTTGGTGTTAAAATTTTAGCTTACAATCTCAGAAGTGCGATAAGTTAACCTCCCCTCGTGTAGATATAAACATTAAAACATTTTAAACGCGACCATCCATACGCAAGAGAAAAAGAGTGAAACGTGCGGAAAATATATACCCTCGCGAAAAAATATCTTGCCATTATTAAATTCAAACAAACGAGCGTTTTTGTAATAAAAAGTATATACATAAATATATACTTACATATACACAATTGTTAACGAAAGAGCGTCCCTTGCGAAAAATATATTTTTCCGTTAAAGCGGAATTCAAACGAGCGTCCCTCTAACGGAAAATATATAAATTCTTGTGAAAACCACCACCATGGAATACGAAAACCTATCAGCCACACACACAACTGAAAGCTTGGCTGCAAAAACTGGGGAAAAAATCGAACGGCAACAAAAGAGAATTGCTGTTGCGGTTGTTGGCGGTTCCAGAAGTTGAACGAGGCAGTTTCCCCTCAATAGAAAACAACGAAGAGGAAGAACAAGACAACATTGGCAATGATCACGGCATCGAAAAAAACAACGTGCCCATACAAGGAGAGGTAGGCGAAATAAACATGAGTGATGACGACGACGGCGAGGCCAGTGCAACGAACAGACGAGAGCTGGAGTTATTAAAACGAGAGATGGAGATACTGAAGAAAGAAAAAGAACTCATAGAACGAGAGAATAAGATGTTAAGACAGATGAGTGAAATAAATATTCAACCTGATGACAGACTGATGAGTGAAAATCAAATGACTGAAAATCAAATGAGTGGAAGACAAATGACAGGAAGACAAATAATAGAAAGGCAAATGACAGGGTCCGATGATACTAAAATACCTTTTAGTACTATAAAAGAATTACTCCCAGAAGTCAAGTAACAAATTTGGGCCTAGTGTATAATTTGGACGAAAATGCACTTCGTACTTTAATGTTGTCCAAAATAAAAGGAAAAGCGCAAAAATGGTTATACACGAAACCCACTAGAACCTAGACGAATTGAAGCGACAAATGATGGAGTTGTTCGGCAGACGAGAGGACAAGATGACAGTTCGAAGGCGATTCGAAGCACGAAAGTGGAAGCTGGACGAGAATTTTAGCGACTATTATAACGACAAGATAATTCTCAGCCATGGTTTGGATTTTGAGGAAGAGGAGTTGGTGGAGTATATTATCGAAGGTTTCTCAGATGAAAACCTTAGATTACAAGCGCTCATCAATTGCTACACCACTCGCACTCAGTTGTTACGTGCATTCGAAAAAATCCAACAAAAAAAGAATGTTTCAGTACCAAGCACATCTGGACAAAGGCGGTCAACCGAGAGCACACAGGACAAGAAGATTAGATGCTTCAACTGCAACTCAATGGGGCACATGGCTAACATTTGTCGGAAGCCAAAGAGAGAACCAGGTTCGTGCTATGTTTGTGGCAAACAGGTTCATGCCACGTGTCGAAAGATTTCCGCCATTTAAATATACATCTGAACAAACAGCAGTTTAACAGTATAAGCGAACTTATAAAAGAAGCTTCAAGGATCAAGGAATATCATGGGGATAAAGTCTATGACTTATCATCGTTTATACGAGAAGTGGAAATAATTCTCCTCCTATTTCAACGACAACCCACAACTGAAGGAGTTTGTGTTTCAATAAAATGCAAGGAAAGGCCCTCCAAGTAGTTAGGACACTTATAAAAAACTTCCGCATCAGAGAAACTTATCACCAGTTATATTATTAGCCTTTCAGCACAGGCACCGACTGACAACATAGATTTTGACTACTTTCCTGACGATCGCCATCGCCAAAGCAAAGCAGTCTGCAAGCTGCTTATTTCCGTTTATAAAGGCTATACATGATTTAGGTAAAATAGCTGCTCTTAAAACAAAGAGAAAACTTTGGGAGTACTCCCATTCAAGTGGAAGGCAAATGGAAAAGCCTTCAAGCCAAGGCGCAACACAAGAAAAAGACAGGCAACAATAGAAATTTTGGGAGTGCATCGCCCAGGATTTAAACAAAGGTGAATCGAACTTCACTCCCATTCAAATGGAAAGCAAATGGAAAAGCCTGGAACGAGCCTTCAAAGCCAAGGTGCAACACAACAAAAAGACATTTCGTATAAACAGATGCGAGCAACCATTTAGCTTTGAAAATGTTTCCAGTTTTGATAAGATATTATGTTTTTTTTTAAATTTAGGAACAAAATATAAGATTTTAGATCTTGTCTTCGAAAAAATGAGAAATCTGAAACAATTGCCCAGCTTATTGTTATAGCTCTTCCACAAACTAACTTATTATCTAAATTAATTGGATTTTGCGCTGTTAATTGCTATACCAATTTTGGTGGAAGACAAAGCAAAGGTACCAACAATATTTATTCGAAGTTAAAGTTTTTAGTCAACCAAAACATGGTAGATGTGGGATGACCACATGTACTGAATAATGCGATCTACCATGGATGTGATACTTTGCCGGATGACGTGCGTCGACATTATAAGTGTAAAAAATATATTACCGTGTGCCATTACAACACGAAAAAAATCGAAAAGCAGTTTACCGAAGAAGAAGACCAACAATAAAAAACAACACACGAAGGCAGCAGAAGCAGCGGTGACGTTTTTCTTTGGCGAATTTTGAAATTTAGAGTAGATTTTATGACTTAAATTGTGTCAAATAAATTAAAAAAAAGGGGGATTTTAAATATTTTTTTTAATGGTCATTTAATATTTTTAAAATTTGTTTTGAAAACATTTTGTGAAATGGAGAGGGAGGAAATTCTTTTATGGACGGTAGACAGACTGAGAGAAAAATTAGAAGAACTGAACCATTTCATTCGCGAAATATTAGTCAACGAGGCAAGACGTTCATTTCTGAGCTCAGAACAATAAATTTGTGATCTTTTTACTATCGTTTCATCTATCTTTTGAAGTTGTCATGAGTTCCATATGCTCTAAATGCAATCTGTCACTACCCACCTCAGATACAATTAAGTGTGGAATTTGTTTATTAGTTTTCCATAGTGATTGCGCTAGAGTTTGTAAAAGTGTTTTTTCATCGCTTAAAGCGAATTCAAATTTGTGCTGGTTTTGTGACTCTTGTAAAAAAATTGATCTCTTATCGTGCATTGTTAAAATGAAAGAGTTAATCATGTGCTTTTCTGAGAGTAATACAGATCTAGCTAAACTCTCTTGTTGTCTGAACTGTCAGTCATCATCATTAGAACCTTTATCAGAACCTCCCCCGCGCACTCTTCGCTCCCAAACGAAATTAAGAAACAAAGAACTAAGCAAGTTTGTGTCTCATAAAGTAAGACAAAATCCATCTTCCCCTGCTTTACATAGACTATCATCATCGTCCCCCCTAAGCCTTCCTGGATCTGCTAAGAACAACAGTTTGACTTTGACCCCTTCACCCTCATTACGCAAAAAAAATATAACAAAAAAGAGTACAACGAATTCCCATTCTAAACCGGTTTCATCGCTAACAAACAATATTAATACTCAATCTAAAGCTAACAACAATAACAAAAACAACTCTTGCTCTTCTAATAAGAGTGGAGAAGTTGTGGAGAAAGCTGTGACTGTGAGTGTGAATATAAGTGATTCCGCTGCTTCTTGCTCTCACTCTTCTGCTGGCGTTGATAGCGTTGATTGTGCTGGTGTGGATTGCATTGAGGCTGACTCTCTTAATTTAATCCATGTTACCCCTGCTGTTGCCGGTGGAGGTGGAGATGTTGGTAAGGCGAATGCTGAGTGTGGTGGTGCTGCTAATGTTGCTGCTGTTGCCGGTGGAGGTGGAGACGTTGATAAGGCGAATGCTGAGTGTGGTGCTGCTGCTAATGTTGCTGATGAATGTAATTCAGACTGTGTCGACCGGGTGAATATAACGAATGCGCCTGATAATAATAATAGCAACAATGTTGCTTCTGAATCTAATGTTCATGCATCTCATTCATTATCAATTTCTCATTCGGCTGTTTCTGATTTTGAAGCTGCCAAATTTGCTGCATCCAAATTAATTCTAGACTCCAAAAATTTAATTTCTGAGCCGAATAGTCAAATTCCACATGTACTGATCGGTGCTGATTGCCACTCTACGTTGCAAGTAGTATATAATCAGAAATGGATACATGTATCAAGATTTCATTTGGATACAAAGACTGATAACATCATTCAACATGTTGCTTCTAAAACGGGCATCCCTGCTGATGTTTTAAAATGCTTTAAACTTATTAAGAAGGGGCTTCATTCAAACGATGTCAAATTTGTCAACTTTAAAATATGTGTACCTGATGAATTCTTTGACGTTCCCTTAAACGATGCAACCGTTTGGCCATTGGCCCTACTACAAGACCGCCTCAATACTACAATCAGCAACATAGTTCCTTTCAATATGTATGCCTTAGAAGATGATAATGCTCCCGGTGCTGCTAATGTCAAGGATATATGTGTATCGTCAAGCTTATCTAATTTAAATATTTATTATCAGAATGTTGGAGGTCAAGACAAGTATTTTTATCTCTTACTTCTGAGTTATATGATATTGTGATTTTAGTTGAAACTTGGTTAAACGAAGATTTCTTAAACTCTGAAATATGTAACTCTGCTTTTACCATATTTAGAAAAGACAGATGTGTTAATATAACTGGATTTGAACGTGGAGGTGGAGTTTTAATTGCTATTAGGTCTACTTTATTTTGTAAAAATGTTGAACTTGTATCTAACAACCCTCCTTTTCAAAGTATACAGGGTGATTCACGAGCGTTGTGCCAAAAAGCTAGAGCGTGTAGGTTGAGTTGAGACAAGAAAAAAATCGTATGGGAGGGGGGGGTCTATTCCCCCCCGTTTAGCCGGGAGGGGCAATTTTCTGAAAAATTGACTTATTTTGTAAAAAAAAATATTAAAAATCAACGGCTTAGTTTACAACATCGTGCTATACCTTTCTGAAAAGCTAAAAACTTCTTCTATCACTTTGTTTTTAAAATAAATTGTTTTAACGAATAGTTTTAAAAAAATAAGTTTTCAAACTCAAAATTTTCAAAAAAAAAGCCAAAAAAAATTTTTTGAACTAATTTTTTTCAAAATTTTATGTTATTAAGTACTAATTTTGTTTTAAAATTTCAATGTCTTTGTTAATTTTTAGTCGAAAACAGAAAACCGGATGCAAAAATGTCTTTTCGTTTTTGAGAAATTAAAAAAAAACCAAAACCACTTTTTTCTAAGAAAATCTTTGTTTTTATTTTTACCTATCTGGACTTTTAGTTTAATTTATTAGTTTAATTTACAAATTTAATTTTTTGTAATTGGAGTTTTATGACGACTCAATAAAGTAGAAAAGTATTGGATTTTCAATGGATTAATCATTTTGTTCATTGAAAACGTCTGCCATTGACCTTTCACTTCTAGCTCCCCGTGCTCTCGTCGGCGGATTCTTGAAAACATGCTACGACTTGGGCGCCATCTATTGGGATATCTTTCAGCGTAGAGTCTTTCGGCTTCCCGATCTCGACAACAAGTTAAACCGTAGCAGAAGTTCCTGTCCGCTAACTCTTCTCGAACATATGAGTTTGTTATTGTTATGTGTTGATGAATTAATATTTTAATTGTAAATGGTTGTTAAGTAAATATGCGATGCCTTTTATTAACCTTTAGGCTATTAATTGTTTTTTCATTCAAGAAAAATTGCGGTTTAATTATCTTAAGCCCCCAGCAGGTAGAACCCTTCGCCGGCGAGTGGCCGCGGCCCCAGGTATAGTAAGAAAAAATTGCAGGTCAGTTTTCAGACGTTATCAATGAATAAAATGGTTAATCCATTGAAAATCCAATACTTTTCTACTTTATTGAGTCGTCATAAAACTCCAATTACAAAAAATTAAATTTGTAAATTAAACTAATAAATTAAACTAAAAGTCCAGATAGGTAAAAATAAAAACAAAGATTTTCTTAGAAAAAAGTTGTTTTGGTTTTTTTTTAATTTCTCAAAAACGAAAAGACATTTTTGCATCCGGTTTTCTGTTTTCGACTAAAAATTAACAAAGACATTGAAATTTTAAAACAAAATTAGTACTTAATAACATAAAATTTTGAAAAAAATTAGTTCAAAAAATTTTTTTTGGCTTTTTTTTTGAAAATTTTGAGTTTGAAAACTTATTTTTTTAAAACTATTCGTTAAAACAATTTATTTTAAAAACAAAGTGATAGAAGAAGTTTTTAGCTTTTCAGAAAGGTATAGCACGATGTTGTAAACTAAGCCGTTGATTTTTAATATTTTTTTTTACAAAATAAGTCAATTTTTCAGAAAATTGCCCCTCCCGGCTAAACGGGGGGGAATAGACCCCCCCCTCCCATACGATTTTTTTCTTGTCTCAACTCAACCTACACGCTCTAGCTTTTTGGCACAACGCTCGTGAATCACCCTGTATATGATGTTGATCAATTGATTATTAATGTTTCATTGTGTAATAAAGAAGAACTTTTTATTGTCTGCAGTTATATACCTCCAAGAAGCTCTATAGAATTATATGACATCCATCTCAGTAATTGTAAGCGAATTTTAGAAAATCTTTCATATTCTCAGCACATATTTTTTGCTGGAGATTTTAATTTGGGTGATGTTAATTGGATTTTTGATCATGAAGAGAAACATCTAGTTCCTTTTAATATTACATCTGATATCGAAGCAATGGTAGTAGACTTTTTCAGCCAGTTCGATTTGATTCAAATTAATAATTGCCATAATGATCTTGATCGCATACTCGATATTATTGTCGTTGACAAATATTTTAATGCTGATGTTGAAAAATGTGTACTACCAATGCTTCATAATTCTATTCATCATTGTGCTTTAGTGAGCAATCTTAACTTTTATAATTATGTAAAAAAGCCTTCAGTTATTAATAACACCAAAACTGTTTATTGTTATGAGAATGCTGATTTTGATGCAATTAATGGATATATTGCTTCTTTTTCGTGGACTGAGATTTTGAGTCAATCTGATATAATAGTTCATATAACAACTTAAAATCTGTTTTAAGAAACGCGATCGAACAATTTGTTCCAAAGAAAATAGTAAAGTGTAACTCTAATCCTGTTTGGTTTAACAAAAGACTATCTAGGTTAAAAAATCAGAAAAATAAAGCGTATAAAAATTTCAAAAGTAATAAGGAAAGTGAAACGCTACGGCACAAATATTTATCCTTGGAACGGGAATTTGTTTCTCTTAACATGTTTTTATATAATAATTATATTTCATCAACCGAGTCAAAGATAAAAAAGGACTCGCGCCACTTTTGGAAATTTAACAATTCCAAACGGAATAATACAGGTTTTCCTATTTGTATGACATATTCGGGTTTTTCATCCAGCGATATTTCTGAGATTTGCAATCTTTTCGCCAAATATTTCGAATCAGTTTATTCTCATGATGTGCATGCTCAAAATATTCCTAACGTCAACGAGATTATAAGTTTGGGTAATATTGAAGTCAGTACTCATGATGTGTTGGTTGCTTTAAAACAAATTGATTCTTCGAATTCTGCTGGACCTCTGGTTTTATTAAAAATGCAGCAGCCTCTCTTGCTGAACCATTAAGAATTATTTTTAATCTATCCCTGGCGAAAGGTGTATTCCTAAGTGAATGGAAATATTCATTTTTAACACCTATTTTTAAATCTGGATCGAAGCAAGATATTTCAAATTACAGGCCCATTTGTAAATTCTCTGCCATTCCCAAGGTCTTTGAAAAAATCATAACTGATAAAATATTTTTTGTTGTTCGTGAGCACATATCGGAATTTCAACATGGTTTTTTCCCAGGCAGATCAACCGCTACTAATCTATCACTGTTTGTTGATTATATAATCTCGAACTTTGAAAAGAATCTGCAAACTGATATTATCTTTACCGATTTTGCCAAAGCATTCGATAGAGTTAATCATAACATTCTTTTGCATAAGTTGTCCTGCCTGGGTTTTCACTCTAATCTTCTCAACTGGATTAAATCTTATTTAACTGAAAGAGTTCAAATCGTTAAGATAGACAATAATCTTTCGGACCCCATTTATGTTCCTTCGGGTGTACCCCAAGGTAGCCATATTGGTCCTTTATTGTTTCTCTTATTTATCAATGACATCTCGGATATTTTTGTTCATTCGAAATGCCTTCTTTACGCCGACGACCTCAAGCTTTTCAGAAAAATCGAATCTTCACAAGATTATTTACTTCTTCAAGAGGATTTAATGAGGCTCTCTCAATGGTGTAAATTAAATTGTCTTCATCTGAATGTAACTAAATGTCAAGTATTAACATGCTGTAGGAAGCAAGATTTTATGAGCTATACTTACAAGTTGAATGATGCCTCTTTAGAGAGAATTTCCCAAAAAAAAGACCTCGGTATCATCCTGGATGAAAAACTTTCCTTTAAGGCTCATATTGATTATGTATCAAATAAAAGCAATGCAATGTTGGGCTTTATCAAACGAAATTCTAGGGAATTTTCTGATATCTTCACACTAAAATCACTATATTTTTCTTTAGTTCGTTCAGTTGTTGAGTATTGCGCTATTATTTGGAATCCTTACTATTCAAATGCGTCGGATAGGATTGAAAGGGTTCAAAGAAGATTTTCAAGATATGCTCTCTTTAAGATTAACTTTTCAAACAATGATATGCCCAGCTACAATACTAGGTGCTTATTACTTGGGATTCAAACTCTTGTTCTAAGACGAAAATATTTTGCTATTATATTTGTTCGCGATGTTCTTAAGTCTCGTATTGATTGTTCATTTCTTCTGAGTAAATTTTGTTTTCGTGTTCCTTTAAGAAGTCTTAGAGTTACAGTTTTATTTTTTGAACGTTTTCATAGAACAAATTATGGATCAAACGCACCGATTTCAAGATGCATCAAAGAGGCAAACTCAATCTGTAACTTAATTGATTTTTTTGAAGACTGTTCTAGAGTAACCTTTAAGAAAAAACTTCTGTATATTTTAATCTATTCTGCATAGTTTTACATTTCAATATTAGTCTTACTTATGTAGATGAATTTTTTGTATTTTTACACTGTAAATATTTCTTGTCCTATTTATTAAATATTTTGTAATCGAGTCTGTAAGAATATTTCTGATTGACAATAAACTACTAAACATCAATTGAAGTTAAAAAAAAGAACCTACCGAAGATTGGTAGCCATTACGCGTACCCAATTTGGCACGACCATGAAACTAAGACCAAAGTTCTTGGGGCCCTATAAGATCACAAAATTAATGGAAAACGACCGATATGAAGTCCAAAAGGTCGGTGTCCACGAAAGGAATCAACAACACCATCACGGTCGCCGAATTCATGAAGAAGTGGGATCGTTCATTCGAGGTCGAATGAGTCAACAGGATGGCCGAATGTGGGATGGGCCTAGCTGAAAGTCTCTCAGACAAACACGAACGAAGACAAACAAACGGCGACCTAACTACATACGAACGACAACGAACAGACGAGACAAAGAGGAATACGCGCCCCTCTCCATTTTTCTTTTGCCATCGCTTTGATCTGCATTTGCACTTCTTGCATTTTTTAGTTCAGTTAAATCTCAACCACAAAGCAGTGTAGTTCGCCAAAACGTCACTATATAAGTTGCTATAATAAATTCTTTTAATAAAATATTTATCATTCAAAATTGAAGCTACGTATAGGTATGTAGGATTGGCCGTCCCGTACTGAAAAACTGAAAACTAACTGAAAACTGATTGAACTAAAAGTGATAAAACGGTGTTAAATTGTGGTACACAATTCCCGTAATCACAAACACACGTAATAAAAAAAAAAGAGAACATCGACGGTCAACGACGAACAACACAGAAGAGAAGGAAAGAGAACCAAACCACGCCAAGAAAGAGGACCGAAACAACAAAAAGAAGAAAAAAGAATATTTAAAATAAAAGGGTAAGTGATGGCTCTGGCAGTTGTGTTTTCATTTTTTTTTTGTGTTCCAAATTGAGAATTGAATTGAAATGGATAGGGACGCTATTTTTGCTTTAACCGTGGACGGACTACGAACAAAACTTACGGAATAAGGACTCGAAACGACAGAGTGCTAAGGGATAGGCTCCTCCTAAATTTTGAGTGTGAGAATGACGGAGATGATAATTCTAGTTTCGAAACTGTCTCAAATCATGAGGATGTGGGTAGAGGGGGAATATTTCCTCTTCGAGAAATAGAAGATTCCTTTCGTCATTTGACGATACAGGTCCGTGAGGAAAACGCGTCTGCCGTCAAATGGAGTGAATTACAGAAGTTCATTTACTAAAAACAACTGCGCAAAGGTTCCGCTAAGCTATTTGTACGCAGCCGAAGGGAGATTGAGTAATTTTTTGCGCTTAAAAGAAGCTTTGCTCGAGCATATTTGTGTAGCCTGAAATAGGCAAAACTATCGAATAAGACGAGGTTATTTTAATCGAATATTTCATAGGAGGCATTTTTGATATTCGTCAGAACAAACTCGTCTTATTTGAAGCAACAACCATAAACTCCTTTAAGCAAAAGATTGCCATTTATGAAAAAATCCGTGGATCTAGCCAGCAGGTGTCAACCTCAAGGCGAAGTCCACAATCAACAACGAACGCAGCAATTAAGCGTGAAAAGGATGAAAGGAAGTGTTTCAAATGTGGGGATAGCTCGCATCTGGCAAGAGAATGTAATGTTAAGAGGGACATTAGATATCTTAGCTACGGCCAAATAGGACACAGGTCTACAGAATTTCCAATGAAGGGACAAGCAGTGCAGAGAGAATCCAATGTGCGTACTGCACCAACAGTTGACACGGATAAAATTCTCGAATTTAAGGTATTATTGGCCGTGAATTGCAATAGGGTATTCAAAGTGTATCGAACCGATATGCACTTGTAGAGAATGTATAGGTATTTGTATGAAATGGAACAATCGTGTTTGTAAATGTATAAGTAAAAGTATGGAGCTTCACTTTTAACAGGAGTTAGTTGCTTGTACAGGACCGGTAAGATAAGACGTGCATATCGGTCGAGAGCTAAGAATATAAATTCGTTCTAGAACCGTACTAAAATAATTATACAAAAGCGTACGATTAAGTAATCAAATAAAAGTGTAGAGAATAAAGTGATTGTACAAACGTTGCGGAATAAAGTATAGAAGTGTACAGAAAGGAAAGATTAATTAAGAATAGTACCGAGTTATGGAAAATAAAATTGTGAGATATAGTGTGAAGGGATCACACTAGCGACCACTTCATAATACATTTTATTCCGGTCATTGATCCACATTATGCTTCACAATAGCCAACCTCTATTTTATTGCACTCGAATTTATTTCCCATTTCGAATAGTGCACTCGTATTTCGTTCATGGTCATGACTCATGAGTATCAACCTCATGCACTAAAATATTAAGTAATAATTTCAATGCCACTGACGACGACGGGACGCGACGCTTCAGATTACTCTGGTCAAGTGTATCTACCTACTCACTAAGGTTCAATGCACTGTATGCTGTGTAGTGCATATGGCTGGATGTATTTGGATACATTTGAGCATTGTATTAGAAGGGCTATGCATCGAATATTAATTTGATGACATAGCAAGTATGCTGCCTGGTTCCGTTGTTAGTAATTTTCCCACAGAGTTCGGAATACACAATATTTCAATAATACGTATATCTCATATAGGCTTAAGATGTTAGTGTGTAAGTTGATTATTTTGTATAAATAGCTTATGTTTGATAGAATAAATTCACTTTCCGTTCGAAAGTAGAACAAAACACTTTGGCTCTTCAGCCTTGTTTTATTTCCAACAGATAGGCTTTTTAGCCAGCAAACTTATTCGGCTTGGGGAAGCCTTCCAATATCCCCCACAGCTTTGTAGGAGAGGTAGTCAGACCAACAGTATTTAGGTCATCGTTACAATAGTCGGGTTTTCCATTCTTGGTTTCCCGACTCTAAATTCGTGTGTTTTATTCAAAATCTACAGTCCAAAATATACATTAGTCCACGTCGAGTCGGATAAATAACTTGCACACAACAATAAACGAGAAGTAACGATCCTGTACAGCAGGGGTGGCCAACCGGTCGATCGCGACAATTAATTCAGTCGATCGATCGTATTACAACCACCAAACCCGTAGAAAAAAGTTCAACAATTTGTGAATATTAAGAATCATTTGGAAAACAGCAGAAATTAAAGTAGTGGTATCAGACTCCGAAATTCTCTTTAATGATTTCAAAAAAAATGAGTTATCCGTTTAGTAATTCCTTTGATCATAGTGAAATCAATGAACTGGCTACAAAATTTGAAGATAGATTTCAAATGGACCAAATGACACTTCAACGCCAAATTACATTGACATATTTTTAAAATCAAGGTCATGTTCAAGTCTTGATTTCTGAGCATTGGTTTGCAGCAAGAAATATCAAAATTTAAAGAAATGTGTTGAACACCTGCATTCGTGTTTCGGCTCAACATATTTATGTGAGTCAGCTTTTTCCTATCTAAAACAGACAAAACATAAATACTGTTCTCGCTTGACAGACGGCCATACATTGGAATCTTTAAGGTTGGCAATTTGCAACTACAAACCGATACAATGCTCACACTAGTCACTTGTTTTAATAATTAGTTGACATTAGATTTTATTTTATTTGTTATTAAAATAAAAAATACTCCATTTGTGAATTGAATTACATGTTGTTTCATTTAAATTTTCAGGAGTTCTGAAAAAGGTAGATCAAACAGGGTTTCGTTACTAAACGGTAGATTTTGGGTTCAATTAAGTTGGCCACCCCTGCTGTACAGACATGCCCGCCACACGTACAGACAAATCGTTACTTACATTCATAAACGCACAAAAAATAATAATTGTTGAGAAGGATGTGTATACACCCTAAACGAGGGTAGTTACTCCCACCAATTGTAAGAGGGAGCTACAATCCAACATTCGTACCATACGTACCAACATTCAATCAACAAACAAACCTTATTCAAAATCTTAGACTTAATTTTCGCCATTTTGTAATCTTTTTTCTTTTATAAGCCACGAGGCAACTAATTCTATACTTTTCCAGAAACTTTAAAAATTACATTTTTTTGCCGGTGGCTATTTAACCTAAAACTAAGAAGACTAAGTAGGTAAAACCATTTTGTACGAATGTACTTTAATAATACTTATTGTTTCCAATAAAGGAGTTGTAACATATTGTAAAACTTTCTTCTGTCCTCATTTTGTACTCTTTTTTCAGACTCATTTGTCCGGGAAAGTACGGGATTTTGATCAAAACCACCATGTGATCCTAACGTCACCGTTTCAAGGAAAAACTATCTATGGCTATCTGGGAGAGATGGTTAAAGACGTACCTGCCTGATCTGAACAAGTGTGGAAAATGGTTTGACAAAGTCAAACCCATAGAAAAAGGAGACTTGGTTATAATGGTCAATGAACAGTTGCCGAGGAACTGCTGGCCGAAGGGCATCGTAATAGACACAGTGGTCGCTAAGGATGGACAAGTACGAAGAGCTACAGTACAAACATCGAGCGGTATTTCGACACGTCCTGTTCACGGTTGCCGGAGTGGGTAGGATCCTACCAAACTGGGTAGGTTTTTTTACCTTGGGTAGGTTGGTAGGTTTGAAGTCAATTTGGTAGGTTTTTCCAATATTCTAAATTCTAGAATAATTTTATTTTTAATAATTGACAAAAAAAATTTTAATGATGTCAAATCTACCCAAAATATTTGTGCCAAACAAATGTGCCCATCTAAACCGAGAGTAAACGCAGTATCCTCATTGTTAGTGTCTGAACTCATCCATTTTCATGTTTTGTGTTGACACTAACTTCACATTCTTGATTTTCATTCGATTGGATTTTTCTGCAAACAAAACATGGATAGGTAAATATATTATTGAATAAATAGTACAAGTTTTTATAAATTAGTACTAAACGAAATTTGTTTGTTAGGTTTATAATACGAAAAAAAAGAAAACCTGAAAGAGAAATCGAAGATTCGTCTTCGAAGGCCAGCACATCCAAAACAATAAAGTTGCCTTCAAGCAGGTAAATGGCGGATTTACTCACAAAATTATGAAACTAAATTTAAACGTGTTTGCAGCAAAGAAAAACAAACTTCTTCTAGTGGCGAAGTCGGGGATGGTTCATCTGAAGTCGGGGATGGTTCATCACCTTCACCATGTTTAACATTAAATGAATCGCCTTCAATAAGCCGGTTAGTTTTATTAAAATGAAATGTAATTGCCTAGTTTACTGAAATAAAGTATAAATCTATATTTTTCATAGAGAACAAAGTATTGAAGAAATTGAAGAAGGTGATGAAGATGCAGAAAAAACGCAAACTGCAAAAAGAAAACGAAATTTTCGCGAGGAGTGGAAAACAACTTTTCCATGGGCAACAATGAAAAATAATAAATGCTTTTGTAAAGCTTGTGACAAGCCACTGGTCAATCACTCAAGCCACCTAACATTACATCAAAAAACCGATTCACTTATTCGGAATTTAGAAAAGAAAAAAAACCAAGTTCAAATTGAATCGTTCATGAACCAGGAAAAGATACAGTTTCGAGAGCAAGTCTGCCTAGCTGTGCTTACTCTGGTGACGTCACGACCGGAGGATTAAGGAACAACATCATTTGCAGTACAGCAGGACGCTTGGCGGATGTTTTCGACATAGATGCCAGTCCCCAACACTCATCCTCAAATAAAAGTATTTGCTGAGCATCGTAGGAACGTACAAGCCCCACCAGTTCGAGATTTCAACGACCCGCATCAGTTCCTGGGAAAATATTTATGTATCTTAATATCCTAATGTGTATGAATATACTGGATTGTCCAGGTAAAGATTTCGATATTTTTTTTATATTAATCTGGTGTGTGGTGTGGAACGAGCAAAACATTTTCCACTCCATATAAGTTGATCGGGGGATATCTGTCGATCAGAGCCTAAACGTCCGAAGCAATCATCTGACGCCTGTAGCCACGGACGGTGGCTCAGCAAAAATTATCCTATTTACTGCCAAATAACCGGATGGTAGGACTTCACGCCTCCTCCTCCACACTGAATGTTTAAACCAGTATTAAATAAGTTATGTATCTATAAGTGTATTTCCGTATACATCCTTTTTTTTTAGTACAAGATAAGACATCCCAATGACTCTGTACAATTAAAGTAACTCTTGCTTTCTTTTTTTTTGAATTATATGAGTCAAAGAACAATGCTTCAAAATTCCGATTGAAACTATATATTACCGTGTTCGTGATCGTATTATCTTTCTTTCTGTTAAAGTGATTAGAGTACAAACGCAACTTTCATTTCGCGTTCGGTAGAAAATCGTGTTTTCGGAGCAGGCACTCTGAAGAAGAAGTACCTCCACCGTACGATAGAGGTTGACACCTTTTTTTCGTAATATCAAGACTCTGTTCATTCTAATATCACTCGTTTTCTTTTTTTTTTTTTTTTGCACTTTACATACTTTCCTTTGATATCGCGTATCGTTTGAGCGTACTATTTGTTATTTTTTTTGTCCTCTTACCCACGATAGTGTCCATCACAGATATGACACTAGCAATATATCTCACACCGAAGTTTTAAGCGCTTTTGTGCTGCGATTACAATTTAACAGTAGCCAACTCGCTGGAGTATAATAGTAATATTCATTAGTAACGTTAAAAATCATATATATTGGTACTAACCCTTTTCAGGCAATTCTGAAGTGCACTTCCGGAGCGTCGTAAAGTGGAGCTTTATAAATTGACCTACCCAATTGGTAGACAGTCATAATACATAATTTTTTTATTATATTGACATTTGCATGAATATATATTATTATTGGCTTTAAATTCGCATAATTTCGAATATACGTGTGAACACGAATTGTATTCATACGTATAGGGTATATTTGTTTGTGATTGTTGACCTTTGCCACTGCTTCAGGAGTAATATCTTGAACAGTTTCCCTTTTGTCTTTTACGTCCTACCTTTTTATTTATCTTTTTCTTTTTTTTTGTTAAATGTCCTTGTCACTTTCAGACAAGATTAATTCGTCGGGTTATTTTTGCGAATACTGTTTAGATAGAGACACCTCCTCTTCGATACCGTTCTAACGCCGCGGTAATAAGATTTTTTTTTATATACTTATCCAAATTTTATTCTCGAATCATATTCCAACCGCGACCCGAAAAGCATTTCATAGAGATTAGAATTCAACTAACTTTCTATGCTGATCAACACTCAGTTGACGTAGGTTATTGAGCTAAATAAGTTTGATGAAACAAGGTTTCATTTCTTTTATAGCGTATAAATATTTAAACAGAGCTTACAAAGGCAAATGTACTCTTTACTATAGTTCGTTCAATGAAAAATGTCAGTGAAGGCCTTATGGGAGAGCTTTTTTTTAAGCAGAGGTGGCTGCTAAACACTCACTTCATAGAAATGACACAAATTCGCTCCCAAATTACAAGCGCGCCGGCACTGATTTATACACACGAATTGATTTATTTTCCCTTAAACGTTGTACACCCCTTCATGACCATTCATGTTGCATGCTGAAAGCATACTGAAATTACTGATCGTATTCTTTTTTCTTCTCTCAATATGAGAAATGACAGCATTGCCATTACCCTTTGGAAGGAAGCCTCAAGAGCTTTTTCAAAGGATTTTGTGAAAGAGCTTTCTGTTTTAAAGCTTTTGAGAACAACATTTATTGAGGTGAGAGCGTTAGGTATTACCGCCTCAATTTTAATATTTTTGAATTTTGAATTTATTTTACTTGCTTGTCTGAAATGGTGCAGGAATGCAGTTATACATTTATTGTTCAGATTTGTTTGTTCATAAAGTGTCCTGGTTTTATTTCTTTGTGGAGAAAAACAGGTCAAATAATGCGGTGATAAAATGATAACAAAATTCGTTAATATCTAAATGAAATTTTATTTGCGTCCAATACCTGGTTTTGTGCCAAATAAGTAAATTTGTATTATATAAATTTTATTGCAGTGAAAATAGTGCAGCGACTATTCGACAGATCATTTTATGCGCAAATACTTTGAGACTGAATTTTTGATAATGTTTATTTTTGTTTTTTGTAAATACTTTTTGTTTAAGTAATGAATTTATAATGTTTATTTATTTATTTATTTATTTTTTTAATCAAAGAAACATTTGTTTTTGCTTTGCTTTTTAGTTTTTTGTTTTCCAAACAATCTATGTTTTTGAAAACAAAAAAAAGGATTAAGCTTACTGGGGATACACCAAAAAAAAAAACACACCTTTTATCTACCTCTTGGTGGTGGGGAAAAAGATGAACATTTTTTTATTAAATTAGTTTAAATCGCCAGCAGGTGGTAACCATACACACTACTCTTTGAATTCCGGTGATTTAATTTACAAAGTATGGCAACCACGTCAGAGCTTTTGCTTGAAATAGACATATGGAAGCTATTGCTACCAGAATGAGAGGCAAATGCCCTATCTTTCCTTCACTGACATTTTTTATTGAACGAACTATAATTAGATTTTCAACTTTGAATTTCATTGAAAATTGTTATAATTAAATAATTGAAGTTAAAAATTAATCAAGTAAACTTAATTGATAGGGAGTTAAGTATTATAGAATAAGGATACAGTTTATTAACTTTAAGACCGATTTATATATATAGAATTTCAATAAAATAGTTAAAAATTTATAACGTTAACAAAAAAAAAAATTTGTTCTTTCTTTACATTTTTTTTTTGTCTTGATGATGAGATTTTCTATTGGAGTTTTAGAATTTTTCAGGATGAGCTTGTAATTTAAACATAGGGAGGGTGGTACCCCTCTCTCGTCTTTGAAACGGAACAACGGTGATGTACAATTGGATTTTAGTTTAGGTACTACTTAGAGTCAGTAGTAGTTTCAATGATACGTACTAGGTTTAGGTGAGATTAAGGTTTAAGTGAGCATTCATTTGATTGCTCATCATGATAAGGGGCTGCCCATTAATAACAATGAGTCATGGGGACTCAGCGGTCCAAAGGGCAGCCAAGGTTGGTTCCCGGGAGAGATGATTACCGGAATCAATTCGGGTGGGTTGTGAGACCTGGAGGATCAGATGACACCTTGGATCCTCCCTCCCCATTAGGTTAGTCACCTCTCTATCCCTATCCAGCATATCATCGTGGCAGCTGGATGGGTAGATATTAGTTTCGTGCCACAGCAGCCATGAAGACCTATGGTCTGTTTGCAGTTACTACTTACGTGTGCATTCTTCAGTATTAGCCCTGAATGAATAATGACGAGATTAGGATTCCTTTCTTACGGGCTAGGTTTACTCGTAGCATTTTGAGAGGTGCATTTATGAATCTTCTTCTATCAATTTGTCAGTTCTTGTCACATCTTTTCTTCGAGAGTTATGAGGGCCAGTAAGCTTTAAGAAAATCATTTTTCGAACTTAAACATCTGATTTCAATGGTAGGCAGGATAATAAGAGGTAACACCGGTTTTGTAGATCCCGGAGCAAGTGCCCATGGCCTGGCTGAGCTAGTTGTGGCTATGGTGCTGCCGGCCAACGCGACGGTCGATCTCAACCACGACCTTACGTTGTCGCATGCCGTCCACTCCATCTATTCTCAACGAGTAGGTGGTGAGGAAGGGGGCGTTGCCGGCATAAGGTTGCTTCCATCCCATTAGGCACAGAATCAGGGAACAATATCTAGATGCAAAGGTGCGAACTGGAGGAGAATCTCCGGGAATTTGTTTGAGATTTTAGGAAAGTGCATTACTGGTCTAGGTACGTTCGCGAGGGATATTAGTAGGGTCCTTGGCTTCTAGGTGTAGACTACAGATTTTACAAGCTGCAAGAAGAACATCTATGCTTGCAGCGGATAGGCGTGAACACGGTGTCCGGTGCCCTCTGGGCTGTTCTACGGGACTTTGTAGTCAGTATCCATGGTAGGCGGACAGATGTGTCACGCTTCTGTGACAGGGATGGATAGGAAAATTTAGAAGAGGATGGGAAGAGGAGTAGGGAGAGCGGGTGGCCGTGTTAGCGAAGTGTGAGTATGTCTCATATATGGATGCTAGATACACCGATGCACGGGTGAAGGATGGTGAAGTTGCAGATCCTTGGTATAGGAGTCAAGGATATGGGGAGTACCTGTCTCTTCCTGCTTCCTCCCTTGCTTGCGTTGTTGGTAGACATAAGGGTTGAGATCTAGATATCCATAGGGTGTCTGGGAATTAGATTCAGATGCCTGCTGGCGATCGCAGTGTTGTGCGTGTATATTACAGGGTAGTAATATATGGCATGGCTTCTTCTAGGTTTTTTTTAAGAAATTTTCAATAATTTGTGAATTTGAAAATTTTAAATTTATTTTACGTTACACTACTGATGGGGCAAGCGTCATGGCAGGGGAATTAAATGGTGTTCGAGCCAAATTGAGACAAGACGCTGTTTTTTTTTATTTGAAGTGCACATGCCATTCTCTCCATTTGTGTTCTTCATACGCCTGTAAAAAACTTCCGGTAGAAATTGAAACACTTTGCCGAAGTATATATAAGTTTTTCGCACATAGTCCAAAGAGAATTCAGGAGTTTAGGGAGTTCCAAGATTATTGCAACGTGAAGCCACCATAAGATACTTGGAATTTCTTTAACCAGATGGT
Organism: Sphaerophoria taeniata; assembly: GCA_943590905.1. Classification (NCBI taxonomy): domain Eukaryota; kingdom Metazoa; phylum Arthropoda; class Insecta; order Diptera; family Syrphidae; genus Sphaerophoria; species Sphaerophoria taeniata. Next base: position 273,282,495 of record OX016540.1, read on the forward strand.
TGGCTCTGGAAAACGTTATAAATAGAATTGTTGAACAATGGGACGCCCTCAAGTTGTATTTTATTTCTAACTTTTTATCAGGGTTCGTAAAATATCGATCGCAATCCGAAAAATACCGATACTTCTCACTTTTTTCCGATCTTCTCACGAATCGAAAAAAAAACAAAATTCTCATACAGATACTTTTCTCGGGATCCGAAAATTTCCGATCTCTCTCGGCACGAATTGAAATTTTTTTTTCTCTTTTTATCATTCGTGAGAAATCGGAAAAATAAAATTCCCCTCAAATTTTGTTCTCTCACGAAGAGAAATTAAAAAGGATCCGAAAAGATCGAACAAAAAAATATTCTTTGAATGTGTTTTGCGGTGTATGGTTGTTTCTTGTTTATTGTTTTGTTTGATCTCGGTTGTTTAAGATGGGACGAAAAAAAGAATTCGAAGTGAATAATTATGTTTTTTATGAACAAGAAAATAATATGGCATCTTGTTTAAGATGTGATAAGAAATTAAAAGGACTAGTGACTGGCAATATAAAAAGACATTTTACAAAAGTTCATGGTGTTTGTTTTAATGATGATGCAAATGAGGAACCTTCGGGAAGTAGAAGTGTTGCCATTTCCAGTGCTGGAGTTCCTAAAGAAAAAAATTATCAATTTGCGTTGACAGGGACAAAAGTCAATTTATTAAATGTTGTATTGGACTTGTTACGCTACTGTATTGTGTATTGAATGTTAATTATGTTAATTTGAGTATATTTCAATTAAATACATAATGCATTATGCACACAAACAACAACCGAAATTTTTTTATATTTTATTTAACGATCGATTCGTGAATGGATCTTTTTTGGATCTTCTGTGATAAATTCGTAATCGAATTTAATTTTTCAGTTCCCAAAAAATTTAATTCGATCGTGAACACAAATTTTATTCTCAAAGAACCGAAAAATAAAATTCGCGATCGAATTAAAAATTAAATTCCCGATTGAATTTATCGATCGCGATCGAATTAAATTTTATCGTTCTACGAACCCTGCTTTTTATAAATAAATGGAATTAAAACAAACGAGCTGGCTAATTTGATGGACAGTGCGGATACTAAGACTTATTTTTATTTCCTATCATACATTTTGAAAATTATAAATAATTTAAACAAAGAATTCCAATCTGAAAAAGTTCGGCTGCCATATTTATATGAAAATCTTGAAACAAATGTAAAACTAGTAATGAGTAATTTTATTAACAATAACCATGTTAGACACAGTTCTATTCAAGATATTGATTATAAAGATCCAAATAATTACCTGCTTATTGAGGAAATTTTTATTGGGAGTAATGCAGAAGTTTATTTAACGAAATGCGAAATAATAAAATCAAAAAAAATTGCAATTAAGAACAATATACTTAATTTTTATATCGAACTCCTAGACCAAATATTATTGCGATTCGATTTTAACAACAGTAACATGAAAAATTTGTCCATTATAACTCCTCAAAAAGTTCTATCGGACAATGAGGTTTCCATATTGCCCTTAATATCGGCTTTTCCATATCTAATTGAATGTGATAGTGAAAACATCGCGACGCAATGGAAGCTTCTAAGATTTTCAAAAAATGATGTTACCGTTACTATGGAAATCAGTCAGTTTTGGGAAAAAGTTGGTAGTATTAAAAACGGTATGAATGAACATTGCTTCCATGATCTGTCCAACTTCGTTTTTAATTTATTAAGTTTACCTCACAGTTCCGCAGCAGCGGAAAGAAAGTTTTTTGATTTATCGCTTATAAAAACCAAGCTTAGAAATAAACTGGGGTTTAATGTTATTAACAGCATTATGCTGGCAAAAGAGTTGGCTGTTGAGGATAAAAATGATGCGCATTATGTCTGGTCAGCCAAACACTATTTTTAAATGCCAATACTGCCTTTTTATGTACATATGTACTCTACTGTACATTGTATAAACATTTGTTTCTCTTTATTTGTGGCAATTTTTAATTTATTTTTATTATTATTAAGATGTTTTGAGTACCAAATATAAAATTTTAAGTTTGTTATTGATTTTATTATTTTATTTTTTATAAGTACCTTGTTATACTTTACTATGATTTTGTGATAACATAAAAGAACTGAATTCAAATAAGTATTAATTTTGTAATAATTTATGATTCAATTATTAGACTTAGTTTTGATTTTGTGATTAAAATAAAAAAACGAACTGTGAATTAGTATTAATATTAATCAATAATTTATGTTTTTATTTTTTCAATAAAATATCAGTATAAAATTGCTGTTGTTTTTTTTTAGCAAGAATTTATTCTCTTAAAATCGAAAATTTTTGTTGGGTAGGTTTTTCTTTGAATTGGTAGGTTTTTTTGGAAACTTTGGTAGGAAATTTTTTATGCGAGTGGCAACCGTGCTCATAATAAGTAAACACAACAACACGCAAACACCGAACACAAGAAAATGGAAAAAAGCAAAAAAACCGATGCAACAACAAGAAACTACCGAAGCAATGTGCGACAGACGACAACACACGATAACGACTTGGGTGTGATACGATTCACACCCAAGATCAACAGAAATATCTATAAAGGGAAGTGTTGTCGTCGACACGGACACAGTTCAGTTCTGACTCCGCTTCGGTAGAGAGAACGCTTGAGCAGTTTGCTAAGATTAGCATCCTATTTTAAATTTTTTCCGGGAAGCACTACAAATTTAGAGCTACCCACCTGAATTTTGTATTGGGAATATATTTCTTCAAAATATAATTCTCAACCGACCGGGGCTTCTCTCCGATCCGATATTTTGCCAACCGATAATTTTGTGTATTTTCCCTTCTGGAAAATATACAAACAAGAGTAATAATTATTACTCAACCGTTTTTCTCAGTTTATTCTTTGCTCCACTCCTTCTGAGTGTATCAAAGACAGGGCTTCGGCCAAACGTTTATTCAGTGGAGATTTGCCGCTCGCTGACAGAGGTTTATTTCGTTTACTCTTCCCTTCTGGAAAGTTAACGAATAGGGGCAATAGTCCAAACGTTTATTTCATAACACTTTGTTGTGAACAGGGGTCTGATTTTGACGAGACCTGGTTTATTCTTTGATCCACTCCTTCTGAGTGTATCAAAGACAGGGCTTCAGCCAAACGTTTATTCAGTGGAGATTTGCCGCTCGCTGACAGAGGTTTATATCGTTTACTCTTCCCTTCTGGAAAGGTAACGAATAGGGGCAATAGTCCAAACGTTTTTTTCATAACACTTTGTTGTGATCAGGGGTCTGATTTTGACGAGACCTGGTTTATTCTTTGATCCACTCCTTCTGAGTGTATCAAAGACAGGGCTTTGGCCAGACGTTTATTCAGTGGAGACTTGCCGTTCGCTGACAGAGGTTTATTTCGTTTACTCTTCCTGTATCGAATCGATATGCACTTGTATAGATATTTATATAAAACGTCTGAATGTATTAGTAAAAGTATGGAGCTTCACTCCGATATGCTCTCTTTCTAATAAGTTAGTTGCTCGTAAAGAACCGAACTAATAAGACGTGCACATCGGTCGAGTGTTAAGATTTGTTCTAGAATTGTACAGTAAAAAGAAATCATAAAGTGTACAGAATAAAACTAATATCCTAGAGAAAGTGTACAGAATAAAACTAATATCCTAGAGAAAGTGTACAGAATAAAGTTAATCGTATAGAATAAGTGTACAGAGTAAAGTTAACTTCATAAGTTAGTCGTGAAGAAACGGTACAGAAATGTTAGTGTACAGACGGTATTTAATAGTGAAGCAATAAAGTATGTTCCATAGTCGTTTTTTTTACCAATTGGTTTTCCGACTTTAAATCATGTGTTTTATTTACCGAACATTGAAATTACAGTCCAAAATATACATTGGTCCACGTCGAGCTCGGATAAAGTAACTTGCGAAAAACCGAGAAGAAACGGTCCTATGCAAACCACATATCACGTATAGACGCGCGTCGGTAATCACACAACAAAAAAAAAAAAACAAAGTACATAACAAACGAGAGAAGAGAACCACACACACATACATGTGTCGGTGTAGTTAATGCAGCAGCAGCTGACTCTCAATATCGCATTCATTCAGTTTTCGACCAGCGGAGAGTTAAGAACAAAAATTTAAAAACCAAAATAAAAGCAAAACCCAAAACATTAAAAACAAAGTGCGAGTATACAGAACATTAAAAACAAAGTGCGAGTGAACAGAACATTAAGAGCAAAGTGCGAGTGTACAGAACATTAAAGGCAAAGTAAAAAGTGTACAGGCTATTGAAAGCTAAGAGTAAAGGTGTACAGATTCAAGCAAAAACAATATAAAGGGTGTACAGGATACAAAATAACAAACAAACGCCGATATCAGGTATGTTTTCTTTTTTTATAAACGTAAAAACACGAGCAAACCATCTCTCTCAGTTTGCAATTTACAATGTTGCGCCATCAACCACCATTTGATTTAGTGCACATGCACATAAATGTGTGCTTGGGTAAGAGCGACAGCAAGAATAATAGTGTGTTCCCAGATACACATTATGGTATGGTGAGTTAACACATGGCGACCAAATGGGTCAACAAGTGCATCAACAAGTGCATGACGACACATGACACCAACCCCGAAAGAATATCGGGATCACAAGTGCATGATGATACACGACACCAACCCCGAAAGAAGATCGGGATCGTCATAAACCCATTGATTTACGACCCAAGCCAACATAAGAGAAGACCCAAAAAAATGAGATAATTTACGACCGACGCCGCTGGCAATCACCGTCATCCGAAATTCCGAACCTCCGAGGAGAGACGGATTATTCGTAGCAGTGAGTTCGATTCCTACCGCAGTGCGTACCGCACGTAATTAGATAAACATTTGCACTTAGAAAATTTCTCTTTTTTTAATAAAATTTTATTTTCAACCTATTACTGTGTAAGAGTTTTAATTGGCGCCCGAGCAGGGACCCGTATAGTTAAAGTTTATTTTTCGAAAAAACATAAAGTGATTTATAAAATCAGTGGGTGAAAAACCAACCAGAAAAAGAACTTTTCAACGAGGCATCCAAGAAGGAGAAACAAGTATCCTTCAGCCACGGGAACTACAGCAATCAGACTTAAAATCTGAACAACAGGGGAACGACTCCAAGACTTAAGGCGTAAAGCACCCTAAGCAAACCCGGGACATCGATTCCATAGATCGGAAAAGTAAGCTCTGACGCTGAAATTTCAACCCAACGACGGAGAGTAAGGAAGTTAAAGCAATTTATATAATTATATTTATTTAAAATAAATTTAAAAAAGTCACTAGAACTAGTTATATTTTACCTTTTGCTTTTCAATTCGATTTAATTAAATTCAAATTTATGCTATTAACTATTTGATTAAGAAACGTTATTAAAAACAAAAAAATTAAGGTGGTTGGAGAAAGATAGAAATTTTAAATATACATAAAAGTTCAAACGTATTTAAGTTGGAAATATTCTCTAAAAAAGAATTTTTTTTTTTTGAATAATCTTAACAAATAAAAATCTAAAAAAACTAAAAAAGAAAAAAAGGAAAAAACGATGACTCCAGAGGAACTGTCGACAATAGTCAGTAGGTTGGTGGCTGACGCCAATCGACAATTAGTTGAAGAGGTAGGACGGCTTAATAGTCAATTAAGTGCTCTAACGACACGAGACGACATCGAGCCATACAAAGACATAACGATTGACCCAAAAATAGAAGGCGGAGAGGGACTAGAAGTAGCAAAATGTTTACCACAGTTCAGTGGAGAGAATTATGTTTCTTGGCGCACGGCGTTAATAAACGCCATGAAAGTGTATGAATCGTGTAAGGGCGGGTCAAGGTATTTTTCCGTAGTGAACATAGTTAGGAACAAAATCGTAGGGAAAGCCAATGACGTCCTCACCAGTCATGGCACACCGTTAAACATTGACGCGATTTTAGGTCGGTTAGATCTAACGTATAGTGACAAAAGGCCTGTTCACATGCTAGAGACCGAGTTGAGCAATATGAGACAAGATAGGAAAACCCTTCAGGAATTTTACGACGACGTAACGAAGGTACTGACTCTTATTATTAACAAGACGATTATGAGTTACGGACCTAGAACCGCCGAAACAGAATGTCTTACCGAGAGGGCAAGGCAAAATGCTCTTCGGGTGTTTGTTACGGGGCTTAACCAACCCACGAGTAATATCGTATTTTCTCTCAACCCTGGGGATCTACCTAATGCTCTGGCGAGAGCACAGGAAATAGAATCCAACCAAACAAGGATGAGAAACTTGGGCCAACATCATCCTAGACAACCTGGACCGAATAAGTTGTTTGACCAATCAACGACCAGGCAATTCCGTCAAACCAAAGGAACAAACCAGGAAAACTGGCCCCACCAAAACAGGTACTTTATGGATCCATTCCAACGAAGGGATAGACCATTGCAACAAAATCGCCATGCAACCAATTTTGGACCCGGTCATAACCGACCCGAGAGGATGGACACATCGAGTGGGAATTTATTGCCCTCGAGACAAGCCACCCCTCATAACTCTAACAATAATAGACCACAATGGTTTAATAACACACATAGTAACAACCCGTTTAAAAGAGACCGAGCAGGTAGCGATCAGATAGCTACAAATAAATTTCCACGCCTCAATAACTTAAACGAGAGTGGTAATTTTTTAGAGTAAGGCACGACTTACCGTATATAAAAAGAACGGATGGTAGGTCGGGGCGAGTATTTTATATTTTAATAGACACAGGAGCAACACATAACTATATTAAACCAGGGCTGTTCCCAAGTATGGAGCTTGAAACTCCATCGCGAGTCAATAGTGTCCACGGTACCACCATCATCCATACTTATCAAGACATAAATATCTTGGGAGTAAAAGATAAATTCTACGAGTTAAGCGAACTCAAAGATTTTGACGCAATTATAGGTATCAAATTATTAAGAAAGGTAAAAGGTAATATAAATATCAGAGATTCAACGTTGGAATATGATCAGGGCATGATACCCTTAATATTCAACGAAACTTTGATAAACGCTTTAAATATAAATAACGAAATTTCAACAAAAGAAAAATTAACTCTTATTTTGAAGAAATATCAGGGTGTTTTCACCGAGAACCCAAATTACCTTCCATATAACACTCGCGTGCAATGTAGCGTAGATACTACTATCGACACAGCTATTTGGACCAAGGGTTATCCATACCCACAGTCAGTGGCGAATTTTGTAAACAAGGAAATCGAGAACTTACTCGAAAATAATATAATACAACCTAACAGAAGTGCATATAACTCTCCTGTATGGGTGGTAGATAAGAAGGGTTTAGATGAGGACGGTAAGAAAAAGCATAGACTAGTCATAGACTATAAAAAGCTTAATTCATTTACCAAAACCGAAAAGTACCCAATGGCGGAAACATCTGTTATCTTAGCTAACTTGGGCAAAGCTAGTTACTTCACGACTCTCGACTTACAGAGCGGTTTCCATCAGATTAAACTGAAGGAAAGCGATAGGGAGAAAACAGCTTTTAGCGTTAACAATGGTAAATACGAATTCCTTCGAATGCCATTTGGACTCAAAAACGCACCGTCAATTTTTCAGAGAACTATGGATGATATCCTCCGCGAGTATATAGGCAAATTCTGCCACGTCTATATCGATGACGTCATTATATACTCAGACACAGAAGAAGAACACCTCGAACATATCGAGATAATAACTAAAGCCTTAAGCGCAGCAAACATGAGAATATCGAGCGAAAAATCAAAATACTTTATGAAGGAAGTAGAATTTCTGGGATACATTGTATCATTTAATTGTATCAAAATGGACCCAGTGAAAACCCGATGCATAGAGGAATTCCCACAACCGCAGACTTTACGTCAACTAAGATCTTTCTTGGGGTTAGCTGGTTATTACCGTAAATTCATAAGAAATTACGCGATGATTGCCAAACCCATGACCAAGTACCTCAGAGGAGAGAATGGCAGAACTGGTCAAAGTAATAGTAAAAAGATAACAATAGAATTCGATAAGGAGGCTATTAAAGCATTCAAGATACTGAAAGACAAACTCTGCGAACAGGTTACACTCAACCAACCTGATTTTACCCAGAGATTTGAACTAACTACAGACGCTAGCAACTCAGCCATAGGTGCAGTGCTTAGCCAAAATAATAAACCAATTATTTTTATAAGTCGTACCTTAAGCATAACCGAAGAAAACTACGCGACAAATGAGAAGGAACTTCTTGCCATAATTTGGGCATTGAAGAACCTTCGAAATTATCTCTATGGTGTGAGTGGTATCCGCATATATACAGATCACCAACCATTAACCTTTGCCATCGGCGATAAGAACCCAAACGCAAAAATAAAACGTTGGCGCTCCTTTATAGAAGAATACTCTCCAGAAATTATATACAAACCAGGTAAGGAAAACGTCGTAGCAGACGCTCTCAGTAGACAGGAAATAAATATGATGAACGAAGATGAATCAGAGGTAGGAACTGTTCACAGTGCAGAGAGTAGTCCCATTCCAGATATAAAAAGAGTAAGCCAAAGAATTAATAATTTTAAAGTGCAATTAATTTTTAACGAATCAATTAACAATAATATTATTTCAAAAGAAATACACACAGGCTACTGGAGACATACAGTGCTTTTTAAAGATTTAGACATTGTAAGTAAAATTAAAGCTATAATAAAAACGGGTTTAACAGTAGGAATTTATAGTACTGAGGAAATGTTCTTCAAAATTAAGGACAAACTCCTAGAAGAATTTCCAACAGTAAAATTTTTATTCTGTAACCAAATAGTCGATGATGTTACAGATAAAGAGGAACAATTAGCTATTATTACCGCTGAGCACAATCGAGCCCATAGACAAGCTAAAGAAGTGTATAAGCAGATTGTTGGTAAATATTATTGGCCAAACGCTTTCAAACAGATCCTCAATAAACGCTACATGCGAAATCTGTAAAAAGAATAAGTATGAGAGACATCCTAATAAGCAGCCAATTGGAGAGACTCCAATTCCTGAAGAAGGGGGAGAGCGCGTCCACGCAGATATATATTATTGTGAAAGTGCAACATTTTTAACAATGACAGATCCATTTTCGAAATTCTTAATAACAACCCAAGTTCATTCAAAAATCGAAGCAAGGGATAGAATGATCGAACTACTTCCGGTTTTCGGTAATGTCAGAACCTTGATGACCGATAATGAAGCAGCATTTTGCTCACCTTCTGCGAAGTGTGCTTATAACCTCCTTAACATTACTCATAAGACAACACCACCAGCCCATTCAAAGAGCAATGGAATAATAGAAAGAATTCACTCCACATTGACAGAACTCATTAGAATAGTCAAAGAAACTACACATATAACAGACATCAAGGACGTCATGACTCTAGCTACAAAGAAATACAATGAAACAATTCACATGGTAACAGACAAGCGACCAACGGATATATTCCACAATTATATAGATAATGGTGACACAAAAAAGAAACTCCAAACACACCAACAAAAAATGTTAGGTTATCATAATAGAAATAGGAAAAACAAAACATACAAAGTAGGTGAAACAATTTTTGTAAACAATGGACAGAGAAGAAGTAAGAATAAACCTTTATTCCAAAAGAAGGAAGTTAAAGAAGACTTAGGGAACATAGTCATAGATTCAAATAACAGAAAAATTCATAAAGATAATATTAGAAATTAAATTCACAGATGATGCTTCTCATACTGACGCTAGTCGTTTCAACGTCAGCACAACAAATAACCGACTACACTAGAGATGAATTCATTTTAATAGAAAACGGTAAGGCCGCGGTCTACGAAAACTACGGTGAGATCTATCACGTCATCAATTTAACTTCCTACTCCGAAATATTAGATAGATTAAGAGGAAAAAAAGAAGTTCTAAAAGCTATTGACCAGGAGTTAGAAATGGCCGACAAACTACTCAACGAATTGTCTATCAGGACTAGGGAACGCAGAGGTATCAACGAAATAGGTACAATTTGGAAATGGATCTCGGGTAGCCCAGACCACGACGACGCCGTTAGGATAAATTTAAAATTAAAGGAACTAATAAAGTCAAACAATAGACAAAAAAACATCAATAAACAATTATTCGACAAGCTAGAGAGTATGTATAGAGATACTAATAGCAAAGGAATTACAGAAAGTAAAATAATAAAATATATAATTGTAGAACTAAGAGAAATAATAAATACTATTAATTTAAGTAAATCAAATATTCTCAATACTCTATTGTTAAATTTAAGCGAAATAAAAAACATTATGGAGCAAGAAAATGTAAATATATCCATAATCGATGTACTAGATGCTTCCACTTTTAAAATTGTACAAAAAAACGATATTATCATTGTATTTATCAAATACCCCAAGGTAAAAGGGTTAGGAAACCACTATCTAACTAGAAGCAATAATGTAAATGGTGGAAAAATTATAATATTAAACGAAATCACTAAATATAAGAAAAAAATTTATAAATCAGAATGTAAAAAGGAACTCAACCACCACTATTGTAAAATCAGTAATGAATCTAGTTGTTTAACAAACCTTCTAAATAAATATAAAGCGAACTGTACCAAAATCAAAGAACGTAATCAACCGATCGAAATAATTAACGCAGGGAATATTGTTTTAACGGGAAACCATATTGTTAACGAAATAGAATTGTCAGGAATCAATTTAATCCAATTTGAGCAGAACGTGTCTATTAATGGCAAAATTTATCTGAATTCAGAAAATCAAATATTGGAACATATTAAGTTAAGCAAACCAACTCAAATCCAAATTCTCGAATTCATTGCTTCACAAGACGAGAAACTTATGTACACAAACCTTGATCATATAGAACCATTAATAACAGATCTTAAGGAACATCCCGTACTGTGGGGAATATGTATTAAGTTGTTCATTGTAATATTAATTTACTCTATCTACAAAATAATTATAATGACACAGAGTTATCGCAAAACCAGAATCGAAGAAGCCACTTGCCCAAGCACGATCGAGCAGGCCACAATAGAAATGGAAGAATTCATGGACACTTCAAGATCAAGGGTACAGCAGATGTTGAGCGAAAGATTGGGACAATCTTCCTCCGACCAAGGGGAGAGTTAACACATGGCGACCAAATGGGTCAACAAGTGCATCAACAAGTGCATGACGACACATGACACCAACCCCGAAAGAATATCGGGATCACAAGTGCATGATGATACACGACACCAACCCCGAAAGAAGATCGGGATCGTCATAAACCCATTGATTTACGACCCAAGCCAACATAAGAGAAGACCCAAAAAAATGAGATAATTTACGACCGACGCCGCTGGCAATCACCGTCATCCGAAATTCCGAACCTCCGAGGAGAGACGGATTATTCGTAGCAGTGAGTTCGATTCCTACCGCAGTGCGTACCGCACGTAATTAGATAAACATTTGCACTTAGAAAATTTCTCTTTTTTTAATAAAATTTTATTTTCAACCTATTACTGTGTAAGAGTTTTAATTTGGTGTATGCAAAGCAAACTGCAAACAACTGAGAGAGTAGGTATGCGCATGAGCAGTACAGACAAGTTATAGATGCGCAAGTAAGCAGCGCAATATGTAAAGGTATATATTGTATAGGAAAGTACAGATGCTACAGTTCGAGAACGAACGTAGCAATATAGGTAAAGATATGGAAGCGTATTTAAACAACGCAGTACATATTGTATAGGAAAGTACAGATGCTACAGTTCGAGAACGAACGTAGCAATATAGGTAAATATGTAGACGCATATTTAAGCAACACAGCACATATTGTAGAGAAGGGTACAGATGCTATAGTTCGAAAATGAACATAGCAATATAGGTAAATATGTAGACGCGTATTTAAGCAACGCAGCACATATTGTAAAGAAGGGTACAGATGCTACAGTTCGAGAACGAACGTAGCAATATAGGTAAATATGTAGACGCATATTTAAGCAACACAGCACATATTGTAGAGAAGGGTACAGATGCTATAGTTCGAAAATGAACATAGCAATATAGGTAAATATGTAGACGCATATTTAAGCAACACAGCACATATTATAGAGAAGGGTACAGATGCTATAGTTCGAAAATGAACGTAGCAATATAGGTAAATATGTAGACGCGTATTTAAACAATGCAGTACATATTGTATAGAAGGGTACAGATGCTGGCGTTCGAAAATGAACGGAGCAATATAGATGTACAGGCGAATGTGCTTAAATAATAATATACTTGAAATAAATAGCAGCCATACACGGGGAAGAGGAGCAAAAACATGCTCTCCACCTCCCTAACGAACGGAATTGTTACACGGACGTTCATGAGTGATTTGTACTGGCCACACAATGAAATCATGATCGGTCGTGTTTACGATTCGGTTCATACCAAGGCTTCCTATTTGAAAAAGTATATGATGTCTGAGTTAGACAAGATGAGGAATGCATAAATTTGAAAGGCATAGAAATTATTATTGCAAAGTTTAAAGATACAGGAAAGATATTCTTATAGAATAGGAAAGTACAGAGTACAGGGATGCCAAACGTACAAATTATTATTGCAATATATGCAAATAATGTACTGGTTCTCAAGAAGAACGTATTTGTTTTATTAATAATTTCCTTTTCTTTATAAAATTATACAGACACAGCGTACAGAGAACAGGATGGCGACAAACAGAGCCCGCTCAACTGCAAATGCCATAAAACTGGCAAGGCAATTCGTAGAGTCGGAAGATTTTGAGTTGGCCACGCTTTACCAGGCAAAGCTAAGGTTGGCGACCCTAGAAAATGACTGGGCCAAGTACGAAGATCTAGCCGACGATTCGCTAGACGTGGTTAGTAAGAAGGACCTTCCCAGGATCATGAGCGAAATAGAAACCGTGAGGAACGACTTCTTCGCTGCCGGTGCTGCTCTGCAGGAGAAAGTTGTGCAGTTAACACCATCGGCACAAGGCTCATCAGCCAGTACAGAAGGCGACAATAGGCAGATACAGGTAGAAGTGAATATGCCCTTCCAGCAACACGACCTCAAAAACACCTGGGGTGAGTTTGATGGTTCGTACACCAAATGGATAAGCTTTCATGACCGTTTCAAGGCCGCTATTCACGATAATGAGAAGGTGTCCCCAGCCTTCAAGTTTTCATATTTGAAAAATTCACTTGTTGGTCGCGCAGCCCGGGCACTCGGAGAATGGCAGCTCACCGAAGCCAACTACAACGAAGCCTGGGAGCGCCTCAATCATGTCTATAATAAAAAGTACCTGACAGGCCGTGAGCATATCAGGCAGCTCATTAAGCTTCCGGAGCTAAAGAACCATCCCACTGCTAATGCCTTACAAAGAATGGCTGACTCAACACACGAAGCTCTCAGACAATTAAAGGCGCTTGACTTGCCAGTAGAACACTGGGACTTTTTCATAATTCATCTGCTATGCGAGAAGTTCGAACCAGAAACGGCCAGACAATGGGAACTGCAACGTGACTCCGAGCAGCCCAAGCTATCTACTTTGCTAGCCTTTATAGACAAGCAGGCATCAGCCCTATGCAGCGTTTCAGTCGAGGCAGAGTCAGGCGGCAATACCCCTGGGCATAGAGGAGAAAGAAAGGGTACAGGAAATTACAGAGTACAGGAGATGAAACCATCCACAAGTGGTAATGCCAGAGGGCTAAGAAAGCTCTGCGAGGTATGTGCGTCTGGGCATCAGATATGGGTTTGTCCAGAATTTGCAGCGCTGTCACTCCGTGGCAGAAAAGACTTTGTGGAAAGAAGAGCAGTATGTCCAAACTGCCTCAAGCATGGTCACAAAGAAAACAACTGCTTCCAAAGAGGCTGCACTAGGTGTCCTGGAGCACCCAAACACAATATATTCTTGTGTCCGACCAAGGAAGTCCTCAATCCAGTGCTCCCTTTGGTACGTGAAGATGAAGAAGAAGTGGCAAGTCGTGGGTCACGCACCAGAGGAGGCAGCAAGAAAAAGAGCGATTGACGCCGAACTAAAAGCCTCGGAGACACTATAAAATACAACAGAAGTTACAAACGTACAGGCAACAGAAGTAAAGGCAACAAATGTACAGGCAGCAGACGTAAAGGGAACAGGTGTACAGGCAGTAAACGTACAGTCAACGATCGTACAGATAATGAACGTACAGGCAACAATAACGAGATAAAGGATGGTACAGATAAAGGTTTAACAAGTACAGGCAAAACATCAAACAAAATACGTAATGTAGACGAAACAAATGAAGATGTAATTCTAAAGAAACAATATAGAACAAATGATAAAAAGTATGTACAGGTTGTTGACAATTTCTTATTTGGTACAGATTTTATTCCCACAGTAATGGTAAGAATAGAAGCGGACGGCTTTATATACGGTCCATTTAGAGCGATGTTAGACACAGGCGCTCATCTGAACCTGATGGTTGATAAGTTGAGAAAAGACTTGAAAATACAAACAAGAGAAGTATCAGGGAAGCTAGTAGGTATAAATGGTAGACCGTTCACAGTCACCCGGCAAGCCATGATCAGAATATTACCATGGTATGACACTGGTCCTTTTGAGCATCACGTCACCGAACCATTTTGGTTCCTACCAGAAGAAAGTCATTGGCAACCAGTTTTGCCCACAAACACAACAAAGGCTCTTGAGTCAGGCAGCATAAGCCCACATAAATATGCTGATCCAGAATATTACAAGTCAAGGCAAATAGAGATTTTGCTGGGAGTAAATTTTTTTGCAAAATCTATGAGGTCGGTATTTAGAAAAAATGCTGATGGTACAGTCTTTGTAGAGACATCATTAGGCATGATAGTTCTAGGTTCAAATCGAATCGAGAATAATGAGCGTAACGAGGTTTGCTCGACAATAGAGTACTCGGAAGATGTCCAGTTAGATAATCTCCTCAAAAGACTCTGGGAAGCCGATGAGATTAAGTCATGCTCTAGGCGTACAGAAGAAGAAGAATTAGTAGAACAACATTTTCAAGAAAACCACTATCGCGATGAAGATGGTGTGTTTGTAGTCAAGATGCCGCTAAAGGAAAGTTATAAGGAAATAGGCAGTTCACGTGAAACAGCATTGCGCAGATTCATGTTCCTAGAGAAGAGACTAGAGAAAAATGTACAGATGAAGACTTCTTATATTGAGAAGATGAGAGAGAGTATAGAGTTAGGACATGTACAGGTTGCAACTAGAAGCCCTAGGCCAGGCAACATAGTTTATTACATACCGCATCATTGTATAGAAAAGAAATTCCGTAGTGTATGATGCAAGCTGTCACACAGACAGAGGTATATCATTAAACGAGATACAGATGTTAGGTGAAAAGTTACAAAGGGACTTGTATGAGATAATCATGCGATTTAGAAGGCATCGCATAGCAATTTGCGGCGATATCAAGAAAATGTTTAACCAGGTCAAGACGAAATGGGAATACAACAAAGGCTAACGGCACCATACACCCCTCAAGAAAACCCCACAGAACGTGTCAACCGAGTCTTGAAAACGATGATGGCACAATATGTCCAGAATAACCATCGCACTTGGGACGAACATCTGCCTGAGCTTACGTTCGCAATCAACACCAGCAAACACCAGTCCACAGGATTTACGCCTGCCTTTTTGAATTTCGGACGAGAAATCAGGATACCGAACCAAACCGAAGTACCGATGGAAGTACAACAGCAGGAGCAAGAGGATTACTCCGAACGGCAAGAGAGACTGAAGGCATTATACCAAATTGTTAATGAAAACTTGCAACGGGCCTCCGAAAATCAAAGCAAGCATTACAATTTACGAAAAAGGGCATGGAAACCAAACGTCGGCGACTACGTCTACCGAAAAATAAGAGTTCTTTCCTCTGCACAAAAACAATTCACCGAAAAGTTGGCGCCGCGTTATGAAGGACCGTACCAGGTGTTCAGATTTGTGTCGCCAGTGATTGTGCTTTTAAAAGGAGAACAAAAAAATAACAGCCGGCGCCAGCCTATCATCAAATGCCATCTGCGCGACCTGAAAGGCAGGGAGGAGAAAGACAGTCATTTAAAAACAGTAGCAGAGAGGGAGAAAATGTTTCGAAACGAAACAAAGAAAAAAATAAAAAGCTGCCCGCATAGGATATTTTGTAGTCTGGTAGCAGCTGATAAAATACAAATGCCGACCGTGGTCCCAGCTATAAAAAGCACAGTCGTTCGGAAATATTGAAAGCAGCAACATCGTGCAGAACGAAAAAAAGGGAAAAGCTCTCCACAACGCAAGAAAAGCAAGCAAAAGAAAAATATTTTATAAAAGAAAAATATTTTATAAAAGAAAAATAAGTTCAATACGACGAGACATGGTTGACAAGAAACAAATGCAGGCCGCAAAGCAGACTGGCAGCAGGAGGCGCGATGGGGGGCCCATTGTGAAATCGGTGCTGATAATCCCCCCATCTAATACCAATTCCACAAATCGAATCCGATTCCAGCAGCGGCCAAGCCGAACGCCCCAAAGAGGTGGGGACAGCAGACAAAGCCGAAGTCAACAAACGAGCAGCCAGATGGAAACCGAGCCGGTGACATCGACAACACCACCGGCACGGAAAAGGACCACGACGACGACGGCGGCGCCGCGCATAGGGTCAACTCCGGTTTCCGAGGTTAGCGCCCATATCGATTTAACGTTGTCCCCGACCACGGAAGCAGTAGTGAACGGCGAGGATCTGCCGTTGACACCGGGAAGAGATATCGTGCGTTTGAGGCGCAAAGATGAAGGTCTAGCCACCACTTCAACAGGCCTGGCACCAAAACGAATGGAGGCACCACCGCAACCAAGTGCCACAGAATGGTGCCAGCCTATCGCCCCGACCGGCACTGTTTCCCAAGGATGTTGCCAACCCATGATGCCGATGGTGCCACTACAGCAGCCAATGTTCTTGGTGAGAAGCGAGGCGCAACCCCAACAACCACTCCAATGCAAGCAAGAACCAAGGGTACAAGCAGCGACCACCAGCCTACCAACCCCGAGCGACCCGTTCCAAGACATCAACATCCGAAGCCACAGGCGGTTCAACGCCCAGTACAGAAGGCAACGCCTGGTGTTCTACCGAAGTTTCGGTAAAGTGACGGCGTTGATCAAGAAGAACGGAGTAGCCACTCTAAGGTTCCAAGACCAGGAGAAGACCGTCAGGTTTTAAACGAAAAATGGTTTCTGGAGGAAAGAGACGTGTTTAGTCCAGCAGGTTTATCGTTGAACCCAATTTGCATATTGTGTAATATAAACAAACCATAATTCATTGAACTCATAAGGTAACAACCAAAAAACTAGACAGAAAACGAATAATAACAAAACTTGCCTAGTAAAGCAAAATATTGTCAATAAAGCAAAATCGTAACATGATACTTATGAATTCAATGAACTAAAGGTAATATTTAATTTACTATCGTAAGCAATAATATTTAATTTACTATCGTAAGCAATAATATTTAACTTACTTTCATAATCAATAAATGTATATATACAGCGTTAAGAATGCAATAAAATATCACTATTGGATTGATCAATCGAGAAGTTCGCTGTTTTATTCATCTTAAGACTTCCCCCCACCAGAGGTAAGGGGTCTTAAGAAACCTCAATTCTACAAGTTGTTCAGGTTTATGTGCCTGAGTTACATCCTTACACAAGGTCAAGGTTTATGTGTCCTGATCATATTAAGTCAATACAAACGAGTATTGCTCATCAAGACGAACGAATAAGTTTTTTTTTAAAGAATAATTGTTTAGTTGCGCCAAAGAAGGCATATCTTAAGTTTAATTTATTTACAAGTAAAATGTTTCTGTTCTTTTTTTTAATAATAAAAACAACAAAAAAAATTATAAAACAAGAAAAATGTTTACTATTTTTTTTTTTGTGATGGATGAACCCGTTAGGAAACACACAAAGACGAGAAGGTTCTCGTCTCCAAAGAAAGAGGGGATTGTAATGACGCATTACAATTCAGTCGCCACGCAAACACAAAAACACACGCAGCATCGTAATACATTGGGATAGAATTCACACTCAGCAAAACAAGCCCGAAACAAACGTAAACCATATGGAAAGAAAAGAAAACACAATCGTTACGTTATTTTAAACTTCGCCCTACGTATAGTTCACATTTTGTTTTTCCCAAAAGGTTGACTAGTAGAGACTAAAGAAGAAGGAAAAAGTGAAGTTATACATCCGACATCAACAAGTAAAGTAAGAGACCCGATAGCAACAGTGTGAGTAATAAAATCAGACAATAAGTGAAGAACCAATCAGTCTGACGCCGACCGCCATGGAGTAAGGACCATAGGTAAGTTGCTGAATATATAACAAAGGCTTCCCCCCACCAGTGGTAAGGGGCTTATTGTGAAGTATTCAGTTCATCGAAGGTAAGTGTAATACCAGTCTCGACTGCGATTGTACCGGTTACGACCGCGATTACCCACGTTAGTGGCGATTAACCTGTATATGCAGCGATTACCCGTGTCGACGGCGATTGTACCGGTTACGACCGCGATTACCCACGTTAGTGGCGATTAACCTGTGTATACAGGGATTACCCGTTTCGACGGCGATTGTACCGGTTCCGACCGCGATTCCCCACGGTAAGTGGCGATTAACCTGTTATTACAGCGATAATCCGCTACGGCGGCGATTGTACCGGTTCCGACCGCGATTACCCACGGTAAGTGGTGATAAAACCGTTCAATTCCAGTAGGCGAAACCCGACATCGAAAGCATAAGCAACCACCGTCTGAAGGAAAAAACATGTGAGTGACAATCCAGCGTAAGGGAGAGAGGAACAAATACCGGTATCCCGCCGATTTAACGATAAATGAATTCTATATCCATTGTACAGTTTTAATCGAATAAAGAAATAGACCACAATTAAAATTTCGGTATTTTAATTAACATACCCTGGACTTCCCTGAGCATACCCCAGCTATAAACCTAAAATACCATCACAAGTTCACGGAATTTATCCTGCCGATGGAATGAAATCTGCTCTCGATACAAAAGCGAAATCGAAAGTAATGTAACTCATTGACAAAATAAGCTTCGTGCACAGCACATAGAAGACGCTGAAACTTTCAAAGAAGTTTGGGGAAAGTAAAAAATCTGCTTTCCAGGATTTTGGTCTAACTCAAAGTGTAGGACTCCTCAGACAGTTGATCACAACTCGTGTTGATGCAAGCGAAAATGTTGAAGAATATGTCAGCAAAATTGTTTCGACGACGTGGATAGACTATGAAGCGTCCTACAATATCGTTTAGTTAAAAAAAACCGAAGACTGATGATTCCATCGATCAAACGGGAACAAAATGTGTATTTCATCTTTCCTGAAGTGAAAGTGGGCGAAATGTTCGTTCTAATTGTGAAATATACCGGTGAAGAAGTTGAAATCTTTGATGAAGATATCTCTGATTTAATTGAAATCATAAACAATCAGAGCAGGATTCAAAAAGAAATAGAGACCTCCGAACTTCCCTATTTCGCATATGAATTTCTGAGGGAATGAAGAACGACCAAGTCTTATGTGTAGTAAAAGACGATAGCTGTTGCCAAAGGTGGCAGCACTTGAGTTTTTTGGATCACTCATTGGTGGCAGCACACACAAAACAAGATCGGAAAAAAAGCCATCTTACAATTTAACCTCAACCTTTCCTTTCTAATCGAATCCCAAGAGGATCACAAGAGTGTAAAATTATAAGGAAATAATATTGAATTGAATTTCTGAGGGAATGAAGAACGACCAAGTCTTATGTGTAGTAAAAGACGATAGCTGTTGCCAAAGGTGGCAGCACTTGAGTTTTTTGGATCACTCATTGGTGGCAGCACACACAAAACAAGATCGGAAAAAAAGCCATCTTACAATTTAACCTCAACCTTTCCTTTCTAATCGAATCCCAAGAGGATCACAAGAGTGTAAAATTATAAGGAAATAATATTGAACTTTAAAAGAAATTATACATGAAGTAGGTACTGGAGGACAGGGAAAGTCTTTACCAAATCAAGAGTATCAAATCCCTGCTCAGACATCTAGTTAAATGGGACTCCGTAAGAAACGCCGATATGAAGCAATGTTACCGCTGTCAAAGATACGGTCATGTTGCTTTGTATTGTAGTTATCCTGCCAGATGTGTCAAATGCTTAAATAACCATGAGCCCGGCCAATGTGATCTCGGCCCAAAAACTGAGTCGTCAATCGCTTCTTGCGTCAATTGCAAAACTGCGGGTCACCCGGCAAACTTTAAAGGGTGTCCGAACCGAGTTGCTCTTCTTAACAAAAAGAAAAATGATGCTTTACCAACCAAAGCATGGAATAATAAATATATGGCTGATATTCCAAACAGTCTCCCGAACGGTGTGCCCCTATGCTCAGATACAGTCAGAGGTTTCATAAGAGCTGATAAAACCAATGAACAGCCGCCCTACTCCTTCCAACCTTCCCAATAATGATGTTTCTGACTTCATAAGTGAATCAGTTAGGCTTTTTGGCATCCCAATCTCCAATTTAATTAACAAAGTCAGACGCTTCTAGCCTACTTATAAAAAAATGGATGAATTTAAAAAACCTGAGGCATACCTCGGTTTCGTCGCTTTCCTCTGCCCCTCTTCACCATGATTTTCAACCTCATCACTTCCAATATCAACTCCTTATCCAAAGAAAAAACAATAGAAATCGATCTCCACCAACTGCACTTTTAATCCAAGAGACTTGTCTGAAAAAAAATCATAATAAATGCCCTTTCAACGACAATTATAACTGGATAAGAAATAATGATGGATGAGGAACAGGCATTCTACTCCAAAACTCAATAACTTTCTCCCAACAATATTTTAGTAACAGTTTGATCTCAGCCACTATAGCTTCAATTCCACTACACTCCACACCTTCAAAAACCTTAGCTCTTGTTTCTATCTATATTCCATGTAACGCTGGTGTTTCCCTTCCCTCGGCTCTAAATAATCTCATTACCACTTTACATCAATTTGACCACATCATTATAGGAGGCGATTTTAATTCCAGACACCCATGCTGGGGCTATTCGACGACAAACCAAAACGGTTCCCTCCTGTACCATTGGTATATGGACAATCATTTTCTCGATTTAGACTTAGTAGCGGCACGTGGTCCTACTCGGCCCTCCTCAGGGTCACACATTGACTTTTTTATAATATCTGCAAATTTTAGAACTGACAACAACATCGTATGCCTTACTTTAGACGCAATTTCCGATCACTTATCTGTATTCATGAGTATCCAAATGAACTTTGCCTCAACTCTACCAGACCTGCCCAAAACTTTTACCAGCTTTAAGAACACCTATTGGCCCGCATTTAATCGCTCGCTTGAATCTGCTTTTTTACAATTAAACATCCCAGCTAACAAAAATCTCTCCAATTCAGAATTCGATAGCTAAATTAGTAAAATTAAAAAAAAAACTTAATGTTAGAATAAAATTGAATTAATTGAATAAAACATTTATGTGGGATGAGACATGAGAGCACAATGGTGCACAAAAAGTCACTTGAAGGATTTGTGGCCACACCTTCACATTGAGACCACAAATTGGTGACCCCGACGTGATATCGTCACACAACGAGTGACCCCGACGTGATATCGTCACACAACGAGTTGCTACCACACCGCAATTCCAGCGTTTCATACATCTCGCTCCTCGCTCTCATAATCAATGTCTTACAGCGAGAACACCGAATCATATAGCACGCCCAACGCCCAAATGGTATCCCCTCGCTCCCAGACCCAGACAGCAATGGCGGAACGCCTCGAAGCACTACTCCGAGAAGCACGCAACCCTAAACTGCCTCCATTCGATGGCCTCGAAAGATGTGGGTACTATAAAAAGGATAAATTACGGCTCACCAGACTGCGACAGCACAAGCTGACCATCAACGTTAGCAAATTCCAACTCAACAACAGCTGATCGCAAAATTGCAGAGTATCCCAAGCCACACACGGTCCATGAATTGAGACAGTTCCTCGGTATGATAAACTATTACAGGCAGTGCATATCTAAGCTTGCGGAACTTCAACTGCGGCTTCACTGTTTCATCAAACGGGCAACAAAAAATGACAAAACTAAGATAAACTGGACCTCGGAAACCGAAAAGTGTTTTTCCAAGCTAAAACGAACGCTTTCAGATGCAACCGAATCATCATTCCTTTCACCAACCTCCAAACTACATCTGATCACCGACGCCTCGACCACTTGCATCGGAGCTACATTGGAGCAAATCGAAGAAGGTATACCCAGGCCATTCGCATTCTTCTCAAGAAAGCTTAGCGACACAGAGAAGAGGTACATTAACCTATGACCGAGAACTGCTAGCCATCTTCGCAGCAATCAAGTCCTTTTGCCACTTGCTGGAATGACGACAATTCATCATCAAGACGGACCATAAGCCGCTCATCCACGCTCACAAACAGAAACGTGACAACGCTTCTAAAAGGCAGATACGACAGCTAAGCTTCATTTCGCAATTCACTACACACCGACACTCAACTCAGAAGAACCGCGTTTGATCTTATCCACGGACTTTCACACCCGAGCCAAAAACAGACATCGAGAGCCTTGAGACAGAAGTACTTCTGGCCCAGCATTAAAAAAGACAGCATAGTTCCTTATTTTCAGGGGGTACTGAAGGCGACAACTAGATTCGGTGATGAAATGGTAAGTATGGCCACGCCACCTCGAGCGTTTAAGTCAATTTAAAATGTGTGTGTTCTTTTATAGATCAATCTATGGCATTGTTTAAAATAAAATAGGTTGGTTTTCTGGGTTTACGGACAAGATCGTACGACATCCGGCGCGCTCGAGTCGAGCAACAACAAGTATGCCAACAATCAAAGCCAACAGTGGCATAGTCAATTATTTTATGTATAAATCATGTGTAAAATGTAACTGTTTTCTGAATAAAATAAGCACAAGCCACCAAACCGCCGCATAATTTGCATATTGTTTTTTAAAGTCCCTGTGCTCAGGTTTTGTGTTTTTAGTTCTCTTTTTTTCTTAAGATATTTTTAAGAACTCGTGTTTTGGATTTCATCTTCGACAATTATTCATAATTAGTTGTTCTTCAAGTGTCGACACTCAAAAACATCATTAAACTAAAAGAAATGCTCTACGTAATGTTCAAATCAGACATTTGTCAGTCTTGAGTAAATACAAAACTACAATATAAAATCTACCTAACAATTCTGAACCAATTTGTGCGATACTGTACGTTAACCTATTATTGTACATTATTCCTTTTGGTTTCTTAAGACACTAATCACACTTATGAAGCTATGAGTGTTTTCTGAAACATCTGAATAACCTAGACCCGTGTATCGTATTTATAAAGTAAGATTGTAATATCATTAACTTCAGGCGGATCGAGCATCCAAAAAGAATGAAGATTGGAATTGTGCAGGTTTCCGACTTAGGCGCTTAGGCCTAAGTTAGCCAGATGTTTCCTTTAAACATTAACTTAGTCTAGGACTCACTACCAAACTTATTAGAAGAGTCGATTTATTTCACGCCACCTTCAATGTCATTTCCCTCAAGTCCATTATGGTTTGGTTGCCAATGAGTTGGTGTGAAGGTAAATTTAGCCTGAAAATACATACAAAATGACATTTTTGAATCTAATGCAAAATAGTTGATGTTTAAATTTTTGGAAATAACAAATAACTCCTTTGAATTTGCTTTGCCTAGGCACGGCAAAAATCCTCATTCAAACCCTCCAAGTGGGTGCCGGGCGGGCAATGATCACCACAGTAGTCCTGTGCGTTTTTGGCAGGATGGTGATCAGCTAAGGTTGAGTTGAGTCGCCGAATTGTTGGAACTCTTCAAAGTGCAACGTTCGGAAACCCAATTCAATCATAGTGTTAATTATGTTAAATATTTCAAAGAAAAGTCGACCGTCGCGGTTGGTTGTTCTGTTAAAACTCAACTTGAGTTCCAGAGACCAACCTGGAACTTCATAAACTTCCAAAATGCATTACTCAGCTTTGACCTGCTGAGTTGCATTCTGGAAATTGGCTTGACCCACTGAGCGTTGTGTCACATTAAGTGTGACACAAAGTTGCTGTTCTGCATTATTGCATTAATACAATAAAGTGGAGCGGGTCAGCTCTGGGTGATGCAATCTGGGCATAACATCCCTCCCCCCTTAGAAAGTTCAAGCCAGGTCTCCAGAACTGCTTCGTTTTTCTTTATTTAATTGTAAGTACTTATTTCTAACATTTTTCTTTATTTAATTGTAAGTACTTATTTCTAACATTTTTTGTGCAATCTTTTATTAAATTAATTGATATGAAATTAAATTGTGAGTTCTTATTTCTAACATTTTGTTTTTGTTTAATTTTTTTTATTAAATTAATTAATATGAAATAATATTGTTTTTAGTTTGTTTCCTCTTTCGTTTTTTTTTTATATATATAAATAATAATAATAACCGTAATAAAATTTGTTTTAACTTACACCCGGGCAGAGGTAATACTGAATACTGTTTTGCTGTTGTTTGTTTGGGCTGGAGGTGTTGCAGGGGCACGTCTCTTTGGCACTTGGTTAATATTCAGCTCACGTAGTGGTAGACTTGTTAGTGATGGTGTTTTTGTTCTGGTGGACTGAATGGATTTTGATCTGGATCGAAAACAACGGACTAGAAATATGACGATGACAGCAACTGCTCCCAAAGAAACCATCGACATTATGGAGTAACGGTGTAGTGATATCTCCCAATCTTGTTCTGTAGCTTTACGTTCCGAATTCGAGAGGTTCCAACCTGTATCCAGCTCTTCCGTACTCTTTTTTCCAATATTGAGGTCGTTGGAAAAATGATTGTGATTTCCGACCCGTATTGGTAGAAGTATTGGTGTGGATAATTCTTGGGCTGCCATGGGCTGGAGGTACAAACGGTGGTGGAGGCTTGTTTGGAATTTCACGGACGTACCTGTAAGGAACGGCGTGTTCGAATTGCTTTAGCTTATTTTCAAGCATAGCTTGATGTCGCCGTCCAAGTTCGACCTCGCTGATTATATCCGGCATCCAAGCATTATCGCTCTGCTACTGTTGGAGTTTCTTGCTTTCGGCATCATCTAGCGATGGACTTGGGGTTTTTTCAGGACTCAAAGCCTTTTCAAAAGTCGCATCAAGATCCTTGAGACTCATATCCAAATCGATGAGACGCTTCTCTAAATCTGTAGCTACTTCTTGTTGTGAATAATCGAATTGGTCTTCCCCGTCTTCATGGACAGTTGTTTGACATTTTGGCAGGGATATGTCCTCGATGTTGGTTTCTTCGCCTTCAGTGAACTCAGGCTCGTAGAAAGCATTTATCGACGTTTCCGATTCGATTTCGTCGAGGCGGGTGTTTGGCGACGCTGGCGGTGGGGACACTCGAACGTATTTGAATCGACGAACTAATTACGTCTTCGAATGCCTACGAATATGTTGTCATGGTCGATTGGTGCTGTTCGGTGCCTTCGGAATTTGCTTTTGAATGATCTTCTTCTTGAGATTGGAGGATCTTTTGAATGTTTTGAAGTTGTACTATTGTCAACGGATTAAATACTTTTTAAAGTGGTTTCATCGGAAACTTGTGTTGGTGTTGATTTGACGTCCTTCGACGATGAGGAGTTGTTTTCTTCGTTCGAGAGGTTTTGAGCATTTGACCAGTTCTGGATGTCATCTTGTTTTTGTGACTGCCCGGGGTAGATGTCAATAATTAGCATATACATAGTTATTTCAAAATAATATAACTTGAACATTTTTTTATTTTTTCCTGTAATACCTGACTAATACTTAAAGTTTAATATTTAATACTTTCAAGTTTTGGTATCTTAATAAAAAAATTAATTAAAAAAAACTAGATCAAAAATTTCCCTTGATAAATACTGAAAAGAGAGAGAAACTGTTAAAAAATTGTAATATAAAATAAAATAAAATAGATGAAAAATTTCCCTTGATAAATACTGAAAAGAAAGACAGAAATTATTAAAAATTTGATATTGAAGGGAAAAAAAACTAATATTTGGTTTTTGTGTTTTTCTTTTTTATCTCTTTATGGTGTGTCTTTGTTGGCATTAAATGGTGGTTATGAAAAAAAACCTTTTAATTGATTGTTATGGACTCTTTTAATTTTGCTGCCCATTTTAATTCTCGAATTCACATCACCTGTTGAAATTATTTGAAACGGGCCCAACCAGATAGGAGAAAATTTATTTTTCCTTGCGGGATTTTTCAACAAAACATTTTGCCCTACTTTAAAAGCAATGGTTTTAGCACCCTTATCGTAATTAACCTTCGATTTAATCTTAGCTCTCTCAAGATTCTCGTTGGCTAACCTGTGGGCTTCCTCGAGCTGATGCTTGAGTAGCAGAGGATAGTCATCGGCGTTATAAAGTGGAGTGGTTTTTCTCTTCAGGTTAGTTGGCATTTCGAAATTAAAACCAAATAATGCATTTAAAGGGGTAAGCTGCGTAGCGGTATGAACGTGGTTGTTATGGACATGCATGGCCTGTCTTAACCACTGGTCCCAGTTTCTTTCGTCTTTTACCGCAAAAGATCTAAGATATTCGGCTAGCGGTCTATGACTTCGCTCCAATGAACCATTGGCTTGAGGATGGTACGCTGTCGTGTGAATTTTCTTCACGCCTAGTAACTTGCATGTCTGCGAAAAAACCTTCGACGTGAAGTTTGCACCATTATCAGTGACGAGTATCTTTGGGATTCTGTATCTCGTCACGATTTGTTCGTAAAACACTCTAGCCACTGTCGAAGCCTCCATATCGGGAAGAGCTGCACAGTCCATAAACTTTGTTAAATCATCCTGAAAAG
Organism: Sphaerophoria taeniata; assembly: GCA_943590905.1. Lineage (NCBI taxonomy): Eukaryota > Metazoa > Arthropoda > Insecta > Diptera > Syrphidae > Sphaerophoria > Sphaerophoria taeniata. The sequence goes on from OX016540.1 coordinate 273,309,438, forward strand.
TCAAAATATATCTGTTTCCAGAATAAGACAGGGGAAGACCACATACTATGTCCATATACACTTTATCGAAAGGTACTAATGGAGTATCAGTTAAAACCATTGGCATCTTAGTTGGTTGTGAACTTTTATTTTTCTGACACTCTGGACACCTCTTAACGTAATCAAGAACTTGACTCTTCATACCTTTCCATCGAAATTGTTTTCTGATGCGTTGGTAAGTTCTTGTTGCGCCTTGGTGACCCCCTAGTGCCGATTTATGGAAATCTCTCAAAACCGTTTGAATTTCTTCTGGGTTTGATAGAGAAATCCATTGGTTCGTTTCCTTCGGTATATCCTGCCCACTCAGCCTTTTCTCCTGATTCCTTGCCACCTGTAGCCTTGTTACTGCTAGGCACTGACCCTCAGGACAAGCGATGCGACTCAAAGCGTCCGCATTAGTATTCTTCCTTCCGGGTTTGTACTCTATTTTGTAGTCGTATTCTGAGAGTTTGTGGTGAAAGTTAACAAGACGCGTGGTTGGGTCTTTAACGTTAAAAACTCCTTTCAACACTTGGTGGTCAGTATAGACTACAAACGGTCGCCCAAGCAAATAGGTTCTAAAATTTTTAGTCGCCCATACGACGGCTAAAAGTTCCCTTTCTATTGTGGAGTACCTTTTTTCACAGGGACTTAGAGACCTACTTGCGTATGCAATCGGCTTGTCGTCACCTGCTGTTCCCTGCGATAACACTGCACCTAAGGCCTCACCACTAGCATCAGTTGTTAGGATGAATGGTTTAGTGAAATCGGGGTAAATAAGGACCGGAGGGGATGTTACCGCTGTTTTAAGGTCTTCAAATGCCTTTTGGCATTCTTCACTCCACTCGAACTTTGTGGTTTTCCGAAGGAGGTTATTTATGGGATAAGCCATAGCCGCAAAATTTGGTACAAATTTGCGGTAGTAGTTTACAAATCCCATAAAAGACTGAACTTCCTTGATGTTTTTAGGAGGTGGGTAACTGGTTACGCAACTAGTCTTAGATGGATCAGGTCTCGCACCGTCTTCAGAGCATATATGACCCAGGTATGCGACTTCCCTACAAAGAAACTTGCATTTATCTATATTGAGTTTTAAACGGCTTTCCCGGAGTCTACCAAAAACATTTACTAATTTCTGACAATGATCTTCCAAATTCTTAGAATAAATCACAATATCGTCAAGGTAGACGAAACAATCAATGCCGTGGAGCCCTGTCAAAATATTATTCATTATTCTTTGAAAAGTAGCGGGTGCTCCTGAAAGTCCAAATGGCATTCGGTTGAATTCGTAATGACCTAGACTTGTACTAAAGGCAGTTTTTTCTCGATCCTTTTTGTCAATAAGAACTTGGTGGTATCCGTTGGCCAAATCGAGGGTTGTGAAATACCGACTATTTCCTAACTGGTCCAGAATATCTTCTATTCTCGGCAGAGGAAAACTATCTTTCACTGACACCTCATTCAATTTGCGGAAATCAACCACAACTCTCCACTTCTTTTTTCCATCCGGTCCTGCTTTCTTAGGAACGACTAAAAGAGGAGAATTCCATGGTGATTTACTGGAAGCAATAACTCCATCGTCAAGCATTTTTTTGACTTGTGAGTTTATTTCATCTCTAGCAATTTGAGGTAACCTATACTGTTTTTGATTTATAGGTGCTTGATCCACTTTCACCGATATCTTATGAGAAAGAACATCCGTATAGCTTAAGATGTCACCATCCAAGTGAAATATGTCATTGTATTGACTACATATTTCTTCTATGCACGCTCTTTCCTCATTATTCAAAGACGGATTTAAATTTAATGCCTTAAGCAAGGAATCTATTCTTTTACTCGCTAGTTTTGAGCCATGTATACTAAAGATGTTTGGAAACTTATTCTTCTCAACCTTAAATTGATTGAAATTAGTAAATTTGGGAGTAAAATTTTCATGAAGATAAAAGTTTTTTGTGGTTGAGTTCAAGACTGGTACTTGGACTTTCCCGTCCCTCACGTTCACCACAGTGTTAGCCAAATATATGCCTGGATAAATTTCTTGTGAATGAACCAGAATTTCTGGAGTTTTTGACGGCACTTTTAACGTTACAACAGTTTGAGTACGGGCTTTTATTTCCCGTTTTTCTAAACGTGCGTTGCCAACCATGCATTGAATATTGTTACTTCTCTCAAACGCATGTATTAGGGGATATTCAGAGACAACTGATTTTTCTTTATTTAAAAATTTCAAAGTTTTGGTCACTGTATCTATAACGGAATGATTCCAAAGAATATCCCGACCTAGTATACCATCGACTGGAATATTAATCTTACCGTCTATAATGTGCCATTTTGCTTTGCATTTTTTTGACAAAAATATATTTGCTCTGACCGTCCCTAACGTTACTCCATTACCACCAAATACCCCTCCTAATTCCTTAGTCTCCTTTTTACAAATGTTTTGAATATTTTTTAAAACACTTAGTTTGAGTAAACTTGTGTCAGCTCCAGTGTCTACTAACACTAAAATTTTTCCGTTTTTAGCTAATGACATAGGTAACTCTACATACACATCGTTTTCTCTGATTACATTTATTTTTGCTCTCCAAATTATGTTCCTATTTTTCAACCTACTTATCATAGCAACTAAATAATTCAAACTGTTTGATATGAGTTTTTTGGCCTCTTGTATGATTTGGTTTACTTTTGTATTAGTAGTCAAAAGTAGAAAGTTAATCATCGTTAGCCATTCAAAGCATAGGAAGTGTATCCACATTTGAATGTTTTCATATTTATTAGTTTGTTTTTTGCTGGTTGCCGTAGTGTTGATGGATATATTTGGTTCGCAAAAGAAAAAACCGTTTTCCGCTTTTATGTAATCTTGTTGTTCAGGTTTTTCCTGACCTTTTTTTTTAATTTTTTTATGTGGTAGGGGTGTGGTTTTTGGTTTATCTTGTTGATCAGGTTTTTCCTGACTTTTTTTAGTTTTTTCATGTTGTAGGGGTGTGATTTTCGGGGCACAGCTCAAGGGTTCTGGCTGGCCCCTATCACGTTTCCCGGTGCATGTTTCGCCAAGTAATTCTTTTTGCTAAAACATTCGTTTTCCGAATGTCCTGGCCTCGAACACCAATCGCACTTAAGTTTCGACTTTCTTGATGGTTTAACAGAAGCTGCAAATACTTGGGCTTTAGGGCATGATCCAGGTCCATGGCCATATGCCTTGCAGGACTCGCAATAGGGAGTATTGCGCCTTATCCTACAATCTGTATATGTGTGATTTGGTTTGTTACAAAAACCACACTTTAATGATGTAACTTTACCTGGAATGGTATCTAAATGCAAATTACCTGTCTCCTGAACTTGGGTTATGGCTGGAGAGGTGTTCCATAAAAGGTTACTATTTAAAAACTGTGGCTGTTGTTGTGGTACGTGTACTTGGTTGTACGCAAACGTTTGGTTAGAAAACTGGGAGTTGTTAAAGTTATTAGAATATTGGGGATGAAGAAGCTGAGATGTTTTAAGCGCCGTGTCTGCCAGTGTCTGCAAATCTTCCCCGGAAACAGTCAACATAAATTGACGCAAAGCTGGATCCAATAGCCCCATCTTAAAGCTGGTAATGATCGAGTTCTGTAGTTCCCGCTTTAAAGCCACTGAATCAGAGGCTTGGTAACTTGCGTCTATTATGTCGTTAGCCTTTGTTTGAAGACCCGTCAAACGTCTGGCAAACGCGTGTATATCCTCCGTTGCAAGTTGGTGGGATTGTTTAATTTCGCCAGTCACACTATCCAGTGTTCTGACGGTCAGATACGTTCCCTTAATAAGCGTTTCCAATTCCTTTAAAGAAGTTGGTTTGCTTGACCTCACAAGTTCAAACGCATCTCCAACCAGTCTTGTAGAAAGTATTGACACGTAAATTGATTCATTTTCCGCGTCAATACATTTCAATCCCAAAGCGCAAGCATTCAAGAACTCATAAACTTGACACGACAAGTTAGGAGTTCTTGCTCCAGAAAACTGTGGGACTAATTGTGCTACGATTTTAACAATTTTTTCATACGACATGGTTGGTTTGTCTTCTTCTTCTTCCTTAGCGTTTGAAATCTCAAGAAATCGCAACGAATTAATAGTTTCTTTTTGATTTCTTAGCTTGGTTTTTAAGGCCTCTATTTGCGAGGTGTACCCTAGTTCTAAACCACGTACTTTCCCTAATTTTATTTCTTTTTCTCCCACAGATTTTTGGGCAGCTTTTAACTCGCTGTTCGCCTTCGTGAGATTTGACCGAAGAACCTCGATTTCAAAGTTTAGTCTTGAAATTTCTTCTTCGGCCTGCTGATTTACGCTTTCGGCTTCAAGCTGACTCTGATTGAAACTCAAACGAATTTTTTGAATGTCGTCCAGTTCAGCTCTTAGCTCCTGGATTTCTCTTTTATTTTTATCCTGGAGCCCTTGGACTGCCTCTGAATACTCAGCAAGTATTGAGTCTGTAGTCTCGAGCCTCGTAAATTTACCCCACTGCGAACTTAACTGCGAGTAAATCAGGGAATATGATTCCCTAGATGTGATAGTCTTAAGCTCACGCAACAGATGGTGGTTGAAATTCTGAATTTCTTCACCTTGGTCTTTTAATTGCTTTTCCAATTGGAGGATTTCTTCTAGCAATTGTGATTTAGACTTTTCTGTTCTTGCCATAAAACTATCACAAAATTCTGGAGCTAACCCACCAAACCGCTTGCATTAAAATAACCTTGAAATATTATACCCAACAACAAAAAAAAATAATTCTATCACCGACCTATGCCAACAAGAACGTTTTGTTTTTCGTTCAAACCACGTAGAGAAAAAAAGAGAAAAAAAATAACCACCAACAAAAAACACTAAATGTATAAATAAATAAAAAAAAACTACACAAGCTAAATTTGAGCTTGTTCTATTTAAACATTACAATTTGATATGCATACTCACCTGTGGCCTCGGATGGATATTCGTTTTTTTGTTTTTTTTTTCACTTTTTTTCCTTGATAAATACTGTGGCTTCGGATGGATATTCGTTTTTTTTTGTTTTTTTCACTTTTTTGATTCGGAAATAGGCACAATTTCTTCTTTTTTTTCACTAAGCGGCTCACGCACTTATCGTAATATAATTATATTTTTTTCTTGTTGTTTTTGTTAGGTTCTTTTTCGAAACGATTGACGTTTGATCAACTTATTGCTTCGCGAACCGGCTGCGCCAATGTTAATTATGTTAAATATTTCAAAGAAAAGTCGACCGTCGCGGTTGGTTGTTCTGTTAAAACTCAACTTGAGTTCCAGAGACCAACCTGGAACTTCATAAACTTCCAAAATGCATTACTCAGCTTTGACCTGCTGAGTTGCATTCTGGAAATTGGCTTGACCCACTGAGCGTTGTGTCACATTAAGTGTGACACAAAGTTGCTGTTCTGCATTATTGCATTAATACAATAAAGTGGAGCGGGTCAGCTCTGGGTGATGCAATCTGGGCATAACAATAGTTTAGTAGTTCCTAATTTCAGCGGTGGTGTGAGCGTAGTTTAAACCGTGGCTGGGGGATAAACCAGCTCTTTCGTATGCTGTGGAAGGGTCCGTCATATTTCTGCCTTGCCCAGGCAAGCGGCTCTGCCGGGGCTGACCATCTTTCCGCATTACTCGTGGAAACAACAATGAAGAACAAAGCATCGAATCGGAAAATAATACAGAAAATAAATCGAGCCAGGGCTGACAATGCGGTCACATCTCCTGAAAAGGCTGTCGAGCCAACTCAGGTGTGAACGGGTTGTTAACCCTGTGGTTGCTACTAGTAGCGGGAATCCTAATCCCTCTACTAGCCGCAACCTTTACATGAAGGAACTACCCGTCAGTGGCACAGCTGTGACGCTCAGCTGTCCCAAGGGCGGTAATTCCACACAAATAAAAAATACAAGTCTCAGAAAAATTCTTTTAAAAAGTCCAACAATACCCAGTGCTTTAAAGACAGAAGCAGACACGTGGACTACCACAGATGAAGAATCTCTTAATCTGTTATTAGACACCCACTTTCCAGGTAACTCTAACATACTTAACGACTTAACATCAGAGTCTCAAGCTTCTACAAGCGATTTAGTTGATCTAATAACGCGGGAAAAACTGCAATGGGCCGTAGATAGCTTTGATCCATATAAATCTCCAGGACCAGACGCAATCATTCCGGCCGAACTACAAAAATGCTGGAAATCATTCTGACAAGCTGTTTAAGATTGAGATATATTCCCAAAGCCTGGAGAATGGCAAAAGTAGTCTTCATTCCTAAAACCATGTCTCATTTCCACAGCTCAACATGCGTACTCTAAGGGAAAATCAGTGGAAACAGCACTTCATTAGCTGGTACGTAGTATTGATTATTCCCTCAAATACAAAGAATATAACCTATTAGCTTTCCTAGATATCGAAGGAGCATTCCACAACGTCAGCTACCAGGCGATCACAACACCAATGTACAAGCTGCAAATAGAGAATTCACTCATCGATCTAATAAGCTTAATACCAGGACAATAACTTCCAGCATGAGGAGTTTTACTACCACCAGATCGGTGAATCGAGGTTCCCCCCAAGGTGGAGTCTTTTCGTCTCTTTTATGGAACATGGTAGTAATCGACCTACTAACATCAATGGAAAAAAAAGAGGGTTTCAAGGTGATTGCCTATGCTGACGACGTTGCAATATCTGTACCTGGGAAACACCCTCAAGTTCTCTCGGAACTCCTACAAAATGCCTTAAGCAGGCTAACCAAGGCATTGTGGGTTGGACGTCAATCCACATAAAACGGAACTAGTACTCTCTACGAGAAGGTTCAAAATTCCTCAAATTAGCCCACTCACGATTAAAGGAATATGCCTAAGCTTTTCGGACCAAGCCAAATATTTAAGCCTCATTTTAGACAAAAAAAACTAAATTAGAATGGAAAATATTGATGAAAAAGTAAAGAAGGCTACTGTAGCACTCATAACTTGTAAAAAGGTCGTAGGCTCAAAATGGGGCTTCTCCCTAAAAATAACCCACTTCGGTAATTAGATCGATACTCAATCATGGAGTTGTTGTATGGTGGACCGCGCAGGACAAGAAGGTAGATTTAAATAAACTCATTAAAGTCCAGCAGTCAGCATGTATGTACATCACGGGAGCACTTCGCTCAACACCAACAGCAGCTTTAAAGGTACTTTTAAACCTAAAAACTCTTGACATCTTCTCCAAAATGGTGGCAGCCAACTCATGCGTGAGGCTTAGAGCCACTCTCAATGGATCAGTAACAACACTGGTCATACTACTTTCTTAGACAATTTCAGATCTATCCCAGATCGCTTAGACCACCCCAACAATGGAATTCGATAATTGTTCCATGTTTCCATCCCTTCAATCTTTTTGGGAAGAAGAAGGACCTCTGGAAGAAAACACGATTCAGAGACCGACTACGGGGTGCATCTACTCGAAACAAATGAATCTCAGTTTATCATATAGACTTCCCAATCAATGTAGTGTGTTCCAGGCAGAGGTAATGGCGATTAAAGAGGCACTATCCTGGCTCAAAGAAAACTTTATATCTTGCAAGGACATATGTATCTTCTCCGACAGCCAAGCCGCTCTCAAATATCTCGCGTCTGTTTCCACAAACTCTGTAATAGTCCACGACTGTCGATCATCTCTGAATGAGATAGCGAAACACAGAGACATTCCGGGAAATTGCAAAGCTGATGAGCTCGCCAAAACCAAAACACTTCTGCCCACTGTTAGACAAAGCCACAAATAGGAACACCAATTGCTACATTCAAACATCTTTCCAAACAATATGCTCTAGAATCAACGAATGCTAGATGGTCACAGGGTACCATCTGCCTAGCAACCAACAAATATGGCCAAACATAGACCTGAAGCGGTCAAAAGGCTTGATTTCCCTGAGTAGACAAAGTATAAGCTCCACAATTGGAGTCATAACAAGACACTGCCTCATAGGTAGACATGCTTTGAAGCTAGGGGTCTACACAAATGACTTCTGTAAAAGCTGCATGGACGAGGAGGAAGAGGAAACAGTCCAACACCTTATACGGCAGTCTCCAATAGAAGGAATGCCTATCTCGGTAATCTCTTCTTCGATAATACCAGTGAATTGGCAACGATCGACACAAGACCTCTCTAATTTCATTAAAACTACAAAATGGTTTGTTTAAGTTCATAACTCTCCCATCAGTAACTTCTTTTATCTGGTGTCCTGTAGTATCTTGAGACTCAAAGAAGGCTGCTGGAATACCAAATCCAGAAACCAGAGCCAGATACCATCTGACATCCTTTCTAAAAATGCCGATAATACCGACTGCGAGGAAGGCGATGTGACGAAAGACTTCGACACAACTATCTTCACGGATGGTGGTGCAGGTGTCTTCTTTGAATCTCTTAAGATTTCAGAATCCTATAGACTTCCAGGCTTTGCCAGCGTTTTCGAGGCAGAAAAGAAGCTTGTTTAGCCCTTAAAATTATCCAACAGAACCAAAATGTAGCTATACTAACAGATTGTCAGGCAGCTATTAAAGCCATTGATTCATCTTTAGCATCCTCTAAATTGGTCCAGCAGTACAGAAAGGCCCTCAAGGAACTTGACCAATCTGGATACCGGGCCAAAGGGGCTATGAATGAAATGAAAAGACAGATGAGCTAGCTATGCTCCTCTTGGAGTTGTGAAGGGCAATGCCCTGACCAAATACACATCAGAAGCAAACCATAGGTGGAATAGTTTAACAAGTTGCGTTATATCTAGGAAAATCTGGCCCGCCTATAACAAACAAAAATCAATCAATTTAATTTCCAAACCAAAGCATGACATAGCCAGGATTGTTGCTACTTGCACTGGCCTATAGGGGAGCATGCGGCAAAATTGGATATACCATTTACTTTCTGCCATAGCTGTGAGGATCAGGATGAAAAAGAAACAGTCCCACACTTTCTCTGCCATTGTCCGGCCTTGGCTAGGAAAAAGAGCACTCCACTTAGGTAGAGAGTTCTTCAATGGTATTGAGGAACTCTCAGAATTCAAGATCAAAGACATGATCTCATACCTCAATACTGCAAAGTGGATTTAGTCTTGCTAATTCATCGACTTTCTTGCTATCTAATGTTATGCTGCGTGCCAAGAACCTTTAGCTCTTCACGGCAGCAAGTAACGAGCTTTGATTTAACCTCAGTTGCACTGTTGCAGTACTCGCCTTTATAGCCGTTTGGCAAAGTAATTCAAAACAAAGCCTATAAACCAGGAAATTCGACAAGAAATAAGCTATGCCCGAGGAATATTTTTGGGAATTGCCCAAGTTATGTTAACCGAAAGTTTGGTTTGTCTCTACATACCTTGACATGTCTCAGATGGGAGCCTGAGAGCACTTCCGTCATGTCTGTGACCGATCAGGAAACTAGAATAGCCCCCAAAACAGCTGGGATTATGTCCTCAACACAGAAGTCGACGTCCAAATTGAAAAGGCGAACCAAACCTGCAAGTAGAAAAGTATTCAGTAAGAATTGCTGATATTAAGACTGAATGATCTAAGACTTTACTTTACTCATTGCGTGCACGAGAAGGCTTTGCAATTAAGCTGGAAAGCGAGTTGTCGTCTGTGAGAAACTTCACTTCTTAATGAATGGTTACGTGATTTTTTCGGAGAGCATTTGATGACAATGCCACTTTTTGGTGTGGATTATGGGCTGGCAACGTAGGTCCATGTGTCTTAAAGAACGATTTTAACCAGGTCATCATCGTCATTGATAGTTCGATGATTGCCAATTATGTTTGGTCTAAATTGGATGATATTGACACGAACTACATCTGGTTTCAACAGGACGGCGGCACCAAATACAAATGCCCCACACTTCATGTCATTTTGGACATTCTGCACGAGTCAGGGAATAGTCATCTCGCGTGTTGGTGATGTGAGTTGATCCCTTTTTCCTTTGTGGTTTTCATAAGTTGCAGGCCTAGGAAACGTACATAAATATAATTTTAAAATTAACAACACGAACTTGTTTAAAAGGTTTCCAAATACAGAATTAGCATAATAAAGGATAACCCTTACGTTTACGTCACACATTTAGTTTGTCGAGGGAATAGGGATTCAAATTTCAGGAACATGTCTACTCGTTTTACGCGGGATGGAGATGTTAGTACAACTTACCTAGTGAGTCTATGCCGGCTTACCAAGTTCTTGTTTTCGATTACTTTTGTATATCTTTTTGATTTTTCGTATTTGTGTTTGTATTAATGAGATGCTTGTCCAATTAAGAACCTTTGTTTATTATCAAATACATTTTATGATGTTTTATTGACACGCATGTTTCTTGACAAATTGATATGATAAGATTATGCGAAATTGATATCAGATTATTCTAATGCATGGCAGAAAGCAGGGATAGTAAAATTCTTTAATTCTTTTTTCCTCCAAGTCCAGGTTCCACGCGATTCCATAAATTTCAACTTCAAGTTTCAACGCAAGCAAATGCAATGTGCAACTTCAAAATTCGTAATTCCTTTGTATATGGAGACCTACTTTGTATATGGAGACCTAGTACTAGCACGCTTTGGTGAATTTTTAGATGGAAAGGGGTCCGCATTTGTGGAGATTGTCGCTAGCAGTTTTTCGCCCGTATTTTATATTTTAAAGCGAATCTGTGATGATGACTACGACAGGAGAGAGGATAGAGGAAAGAGGAATATGAATAATGGAGAAGAAAAATGAGTGAGGCTGAGGAACGAATTCTATTTTTGTATTTTGTTTTGTTCTTTGTAAAAAAGAAGAAAGAAGAAAAAGCGAAAACTTAGAAACAAACTAAATTTGAGAACTGCAGACACAGAGTTTATACAAGATTTGCGATGTTGTCAATTTTTGTAAAACTTCGTGCAAAAACCTATACAACATTATCATCTCACTACAAGCAAAGGTCTATTCGTGAGAATAGATTTCTTGGTCACTTGTGTATGAATTTTGCCTTGTTGTGGCAAATTATGAAATAATGCTAATGAATGACCTATATCTGAAAAAGTCATTGAACTTTTAAAGATTTAAGGGATGCTTGTCTGAATGAAAATGTGTGTCAGGTCAGATAATGAGGTGCTTTTTGTTTTTTGTTTTATTTTTTAGGATGTGTGACTGGTCTAAATGAATGAATGAATAAATGTTTGTTTTTCCTTTTATGTTATCTTATGTTTTATTTCTCTAATACTGTGGAACACCTAAGGTTGAACATTTTGCGATCAGGTAAATAAATACTTATGGCGTTTTTAGTTGCCGATCTGGAAGCTAAAAAAAAAAAAGATTCTGAATGCGTTCAATTGGGCAAAAGTGACAATTCTGATAATGAAAAAAAAGAAAATTACCTTCTGATTAAAAAACCAGAATGCTTTTTTACCTGCGACTATATGGCAAGTAATAAATTCGTTAAAAAAAATTGAGATGATGATGAGAAATAACATTAGCTGCGTTTTATTATCACAATGATCCAGATCAGATCATTGATTTATATGTGAAACAACAAAAAATCGAAATCCTACTTTTTACTTGGATCAATTTTCGTGATCCAAATATTAGTTCTTCTTCCGCACACAAGTTGAAATGTTGGCGTATATTTTCAATAAAAACGGTGCTGCCACTTTCACACATTTATTATCCGGGAATGAGATATTTTTCAATTACATAGCAAAATGATTTTTCACTTAAAAAACAACAGAATAATCGTTCAACAAAATTGTCGTAGGGCAACTCCGATGTAATTGACAGAATGAATAAATTTCAAACTGCTGCCAAACGTGACGTAATAAGTAAATTGTGATCCAAAGCTGTTTTATTATCATGATCTGATCCGGATCAGATCATGGTGATAATAAAACGCGGCTATTACGATGATAGAGAAGTCGAAAAAAGTGGGTCCGGCGATTCCGTCTGTCTGTAAGTTGACAGGCACCTACAGCCTTAACCACTGGTCCGATTGACTTCAAATTTGAAAATATCCCATTTTTTTTTATTTTTTTTAAGATCAAAATTTAGGGTAGCCACCATACGATTTTTTTGGCCAAAAACCAAAACTTTTTTAAACTTTCTCGAATTTTATTTTTTAAACATTCATGTGATTTATGTAAAAAAAAATTTTGGATTGCTCCAAAACGGTAACTCCCATAGAACGGTTTTTTTGTTATTAGATTTTCTCGAAAAATAAAAGTCCGATCAGCATAATTTTGTTTTGGATTTTTTCAAATTTTTTTTGTTTTATTTTCAAATTTCTATCATATTGTCCTTTCCTTTCCGACCTTTGTTTGGTTTTTCCAGTTTGCTTACTTTTCCATGAGGTTTTCGCAATTAGGTCTTCGCGCATTGGTTAACGTTTGGGCCTATTTTTGGGCTTTTTTTCGAAAATTAATGACATCTGCTCAATTATCTCCAAATAAATAAAAAAAAATCCTGTAATTTTTTCCGATTTTTATATAGAGGGTGATTCACGAGCGTTGTGCCAAAAAGCTAGAGCGTGTACTTAATTACATAAAATTTTGAAAAAAATTAGTTCAAAAATGTTTTTTTTGCTTTTTTTTTTGAAAATTTTGAGTTTGAAAATTTATTTTTTTTAAACTATTCGTTAAAACAATTTAATTCAAAATTAAAGTGAAAGAAGAAGTTAGAAAGGTATATCACGGTATTGTAAACCAAGCCGTTGATTTTTAATATTTTGTTTTACAAAATAAGTGAATTTTTCAGAAAATTGCCCCTCCCGGCTAAACGGGGGGGAATAGACCCCCCCCCTCTCATACGATTTTTTTCTTGTCTCAACTCAAGCTATACGCTCTAGCTTTTTGGCACAACGCTCGTGAATCACCCTGTATACCCCTTAGTGGCCCTGTATCGAAGTGAAATTCTAATACTAGGGCCTTTGCGGATGATTTTTTGATTATTCCCGTAAATCTCCATTTTGGCTTTACCGATTTTGTTCAAATTTTGCACAATTTTACTAAACATCATCCTTACTGATTTTGCATTCCAAGATTTTATTTAAAATATATTCTTCAATAACAAAAAATCGGAAAAGAAATCCATTTTTGTGGTACCTTTTGGGTTTATAACACTTTTTTTTTTGGTTTTCTCAAAAACGGCTCAAGTTTATATGCAATGTCTTTATAATGTTGCATACCAAAAAATTTCATAAGTGTTTTAATTTCCTTGTAAAAAAAATCTGGGAAATTAAAACACTTATGAAATATAGTGCCATTCTCTCTGTTATCTTGTTGTTATCCTTTAATGCCATGCACCAGCTTACACTTAACTCACAAAAAAAAACCCAACATATAAACATAATAAGAATTTATTAAAAAAAAAAAAAAATTTGAAAATGTACCTCGTAAATACATTTAATTCCAAAAATTTAAATGCCAAACAAATTCAAACCTTATTCTTGATTTATTGATTTTTTTTGTTTCGAAAATCGTCGGAGCCGTTTTTTTTAAATTAATTTTTTATATATAAAATTTTTCAAAAATGTCATAAAATTAATTCGGGTACGCAGTTTTTGAGAACATGTAAATATACATATTATACTTCAATGTGGATTTTTAAAATTGATCAGTTTTGGAGATACAGAATTTAAAAAAAAAATTACAAATATTTTTTAAGAATCCAAAAAAAAATTTTTTGAATGCAATATTATTTGGGAAACATATACGTACTTTCAAGAAAAAAAAAATACGCTGATCGGACTTTTATTTTTCGAGAAAACCTAATAACATAAAAACGGTTCGATGGGAGGTACCGTTTTGGAGCAATACAATTTTTTTTTTACATAAAATACATGAATGTTTAAAAAATAAAATTCGAGGAAGTTAAAAAAAAACCGTAGGAGCTGTTTTGGAGAAAATTGAAAGTTTTTGTTTTTGGCCAAGAAAATCGTATGGTGGCTACCCTAAATTTTGATCTTAAAACAAAAATAAAAAACTGGGATATGAGTTTTTGCTCAAACCTCTAATTTTCAAATTTGAAGTCAATCGGACCAGTGGTTGAGACTGTAGGTGCCTGTAAACTTCCAGACAGACAGACAGACGGAATCGCCGGACCCACTTTTTTCGACTTCTCTATCATCGTAATGTCATATCTCATCATCATCTCAATTTTCTTTTTTTTCACGAATTCAATACTTGCAATATATTCTATATGTCGCAAGTAAAAAAAACACCTCATTAACTAACTGACACATTTCCAACCAGACAAACAACCCAAATCTTAAAAAGTTCAATGACTTTTTCAGATACTTATAGATCATTTCATCATTTGGAACAAAAAGGAAAAAATCATACAAAAGAAAACATGAAATCTATCCTCACGAATATACCTTTGTTTGTAGTGAAATGTTTATGAAAAGCGACAACATCGCAGATTGGCACAAATTCTGCAATTCTCCTATATAATTTGATTCCATAAAGCAGAAGCAAAGCACTAAGCCAAATAATTTACAACAATAATTTTCAAGGTGCATACCATAGAGGACATATATTACCTAGAGTCCCGACTTTCCTCGTCCCTTTCCGAAAACACCCGCAAATATCTTCTGAGGTGAACTCTCACGATCCTCTCTTAATTTCGTGTCCGTGAAACTTTTAGAAAGAAAAAAAAAACAAAACTTCACCTCAACCGTGGGCAAATTTTTTTCCGGGCCCAAAGTGACAGAAGCCAAAAAAAGAAGAAGAAGAAAAAAAATCATTTGTTTATTTGTTCAAGTTTTGCTTATGTCGAAACAAATTAACAAATTATGTCCAATTTCTTGTGGATTTATCAAGCAACGAATTGTATTTGGAAGAGGGTGAAACGCTCATAAAAGATATAAATTTATTTCTTCAATAAGGTAAGTTCAAAAGTCCTGAAATTTTCTAGTTTATGCTGTGTGCTTCTTGTTTCCACAATCGCCATATTTGCAGGTCAAATAACTCCTACAAAACATCGAAGGAAGCACTCAAAAAGCTATTTGCGAAGCAAATGAAGACCTCAAGCAATGCATCAACGAACTCAAAGAAATATCAGTCAACCTCAAAGTCTCGTGCAAAATCCGAATTGATGATTTATTCCAGTCTCGAAGAAGCCAAATCCAATAAAGAATACCACATTGTCATGGACATTGTTGGCAAACTCAAACACCTCATCGACGATACCACAGACAAGATATTCAATCGTCTTGAATGCTATCACATCATCAAAGTTAAATTATGTCTCCAATCTGATATGCTCCTACAAAATATAAAGGAATGCTTGGATTGTTTGGCACAGTTTAACGAGAAGAATTTTCAAAACACCAAATCAGTAACGCTGAAAATGTCTAAATACGAAAATCAACTCCAAGACACGGTCCTGGCTTTATTCAACGCCCGTTACGATCCGAAGAAAAAGTGTGAACTCCGATAATTGCTTTGTGCCATTGTTTTGGCATTGATTATTAATGAATGTCTGAACAATGCAGTTCCCAAAACAATGGGCGAAATGCACGAATCAACGCTGGTTAAAAATGTCCTGAAGACGGAACGCTATGAGATCTTCATGGCTTACTTGGGATTTTTGAGGACGTATGCGAAGGTGGGTTTACGGTTTTGAGTATCAAAAACTATATTGATGTTTTTTTGAAATTTTAGCTTGGTTGAAATCGACTGTTCCAGTTGGAAATTCATAGCCTGATATTTCTATTGCGTGAAGGCTTTCCCCATATGCACGCTTGGCGCTTCGAGTGTGACATTCTCGATACGGTCACCACCAAAAAGGAGTCGAAAAATCCCTCCAAACAACTCCTTCGCAATATGTGTCTACAGATTGCTTAACCTTGAAAATGGCTTGGTTCTGCTGATGTTAATCAAATATTGATTTATTTTATTGATGCAACTTTTACGTTTAAAGACGGCGATTTTCTCAAAATCCGAACTCTCACCCCTGGAAGCTCTCATCTACACACAACCCAAGTAGCGAGACACATTGCGTATCATCCCAGTAGTCACTAGCTACATGAACAACATCTTCGATCGTTGGCTGCCGCTGGTCTCATGTCGACTCCTGAAACGCATCGCTCTCGAATTCAATATGTCACTGCTGGCTTGCCTGGACATGGATCCCGAACAGATACGTCTGTCATTTCTCAATAAACTACCCATGGATTTGGAAAGTGACAATTTGTAAATCGCCACTCTCGAGCTAGTCGAGGTGTGCATTGAAAAAGCCAGGCGTGACGGAGGCATTCTTCAATGTGAACTTCTCGCGTGACAAGACAAACGATAAGAAAGCAAATATTGGCGACAGTATTGTGACTTTTATGGAGGACTATCTCGAAGCAGTTGCTAAGGTACCGAATGCTGTGGAGGTTTGTTGCATTGCAGTGTGTGCAATTCAACCCTAACTACATGATGTTGGCATCGGTCGGCGTGCACTAACTAATATTCAATACCCACGACGATGACGACAAGGATGAGGATCTCTCAATGGACGAATTCTTTGAAATTCAATGAACAGCACAATAAAGAAAACCAACAGCCATCATCAGAACCAAGCCAAAAGCCGCAGCTTAAAACCAAGCAAGAGAAAGAAGAGAATGACACGAATTTGAAGAACTTCATCAACCAATATCGCGAATACCTAAACCTGCTCTACGAAAAGCAATAAAATTCAACATTCTTCCACTTTTTACTTTTTATTATTTTGTTTTCCTTGAATGTACATTTTCGTTGACGATGGCGACTTCAACGACGGATCCTTCATCGATTCGGAATAGTTTCTCAATGGAGTCCTGACCAATTTGACGTCACGCTTGAGATCTTCGTCGACTTTGATTTTGTAGGTCTTTTGCAGGATTTTTGGGAAATTGGCTGTTTCCTCCTCCTCGATCATTGACAATGGCCGGGAGACGGCTGGTGTGACGGTCGCGGTTTTGTTGAAGACAATTCGATCACAAGGTGCTTTGAAACTTTCCTGCAAGTCACTCAGAGCCAAGTCGGACTTGTCCATGTGTTTCAGGTCGAAGGTTTTGTCGTTGATCAGTGGCGTCTGAACGATATGTTGAGATGAGCCGCATCGTTCTCGTAGTTCTCCGTGTTGTCTTGCTTGATACGAGATTGGTTTTTTGGGATTATAGGACTTATTTCATCATCTGAGGGCTCGGTGGCTAGGCGTCGAGGCCGTAGTTGTCGGGAGAGGTAGTTTTCATCGGTGGTGGAGGTATTACGATTGATTGGAGTTGGCAGGGAGGAGAGGTAATCGAGTTCGTTGAATTGAGCGAGTTTCAGCTTTGTTTCGGTTGCCGGAGTGAATTACATCTCGTCGATGACATCGAGGACATTGCTTGGCGTCAAGGGACTTACATTTTCCTTGTGCGTGTGTGATGCTGTACGAGTAATTGTGTGTGGTGTAGCTGGTGGCAATACACTATCGACGATCCTGATTTCTGGGACATTGCGTTCTAGCAGCGGTGAGGTTTGTTTTTTCTGACAGGTGGTGTTTTTTAGCAACAAGAGACACTCGATCAGTCTTTTGTTTATGGATAGTCGATTGCCACGTGGTTGGGTTGTGTCATTTGGCTTGGAATGGGTTGGCGATTTGAGGCGGAGCGCTTTTGTGGGGCCTGATGTTGACGATGACAATGACGATGAGATCGTTGGGAAGCGTTTAATGCTCTTATTTAGGATAGTTATTGGATTATGTTGGGAATTTCAGGAACTCACTTTAGCAACGTAGTCAGACATTTTTTTCTTGATTCTGTGACTCAAAAAATAGAGGTGACTGTCCCGGCATTGTCTTGAGCCTTCACAGCAACTTTATCTTCATTGTTGGCGCATTTTAGAATTTTTGTCATGCTACCGAGGTTGCTTGAAATGTTTCGGTCACATCGGTATTTATCGAAACCATCAGATCGAAGGCTTAGAGACACCAATGAGACATGCGAATTGTCCTTTGCTTGGAGTTGGATTCCTGAATCACTGCATTCGAAAGTTCCTTCGTTAATGATTAACAGTGGAACAATATTAACCGTGTCTCCGGTTTCGATGGTTCGAATGCAACAATTTTCCAAACTGAAAGAGAGAAAGGTTTTCGGAAGATTGTTCTCAGAAGCAATAATTGTGATAGAATTACTTTTGACTGTAGTGTCAACCGATCCGGAAACAATGTAATCGCCTTTGGGCTCCAGACTGACCGATCCGATGATGACCGTATGCCGACGATAGACCATGCTCTCAGTGGTTGGGAACGCTTACAATTCTCTCGGACTTGGAAGCTTGGGAATAAGATACTCAGCAACGATGTTCAACTTCATACGCTTGGCCTTCGGACAGATACAAAACCAAACAACGAAAGAATCTCTCACGCAGGTATCGACTTGTATTTTGAAGCATAAAACGGAACTTACGCTTCTGCGGCTCGTCCTTCATGCGCTCCCACTCCTTCATTTCCTTGGCATCGAATATTCTGGAGGAGGATTGTAAGACTCAGCATGACCGGGAAGATGTATCTTCGGAGCCAAGACTGGATCGTGAATTCGAATACTTTATATAAGTCCTTTGATTTGCTCCGTACGATGTCTATTGAATAGCAGCTCTCGGACACCAGATGCATGCGCTAAGGGCATGTTTTCGCATACAATGGAGTTGTGGGTTGAATCTAAAATTATTCTCAATAAAATTATAAAAATATAAAATATTGTTTGCCATACTTACCCTTTCCTTGCATTTTTCTATTTAATTGAAAAATGAAAATGTCAAATATTGTTGACATTAGCTGTCAAAAGTTTCACCACAGCAAATAAGAAACTAAAGGCCCGATTGTAGTATTAATATTGTTTGTTCCTAAGGGTGTCGCGTACTATTTCGATTTTTTTGCGTTCTTTTTAAGTTTTTTAATATTTTTGATACAAATATTGGTAAATAATAATGTAATTATATGCTAAAAGGGCAAAGAAACAAAATAATATATTTATTTTTCATATTACATGCATTTTTTTGTGTGTTAAGGTTTTTTTGAAAAATTTGAGCTCAACGGAATCTATTTTTTTGAAATTTGAGCTAGAGGTTTTACACCACGACTGGAATGGGCCCACATACCTTAAAATTGCATAAGTATTAGTGAGAGGTCCCATAAGAAATGCATTGGGAAACTAACACTTATGCACTTTTAAGGTGTAAATGTGAAAATTTCAGCTTGTAGGCCGAAAGAGAGCGAACCACCGAAGTCGGGACTCTAGGATCTAGGTAATATATGTCCTCTATGGTGCATACATACATTGATCTTTGTATAAAAATCTCTTCGCATTCGCATATTCCATATTCCTCATCTTCTTTGAACAGAAAGAATAAAAAACATTTTCTTGTTCTTCTTTCTTTTTCTTCTCTGCTGTTCTCAAATTTCAGCCATCATAATTTTCGCTTCCTTGAATTCGCCCTCTCCACAACAAATATTCGCCTCAGAATAGTCGGCAAGGGGCCCGCGTGTGTCGCTGTCGTCGATTCTTAAGCGTGCAACTACTAGGTCTCCATATACAAAGGTAATTCTGAAATAAAACGAAGAAATCAAGCTAGCGTTACGCTACGTTATGTACACTTATCATGATAACACAAGTCTTACATGTGCTGTATAACCAGACATACTACCAAAAATTTGAGAGGGCAGATAAAACCTTTGTATACATATTTGGGTAGGTACTTTGTATCACAGATGAGTTAAAAGGGAGATGGGAAACCAAGCTGTCAAAATGACAATGTCTACAAGCTGCGGTCAAAGTTTACTGCAAGAGTATGCGTGTTTTTACCAATACTATCTCAGTAAACTTCGACATACCACCTGATTTTTGTTGCTGTTTTTTCACATTTATTCACATACACGAGTAACGGTAAAATAAAATTTGCGGTATCTGGAGGGTAAAACGTAAGTCAGTTTCCGGTCTCCTTTTGTCTCTGCTTTATTTGGGGGGTAGTTTCAAGATGGAAAACGATGGTGGTGCCATCCTAAAAATTTTCACAGAAGCAGTTTTTTTTACATGAGTTTGTATTGTGTTATCTGCTTGCTTCTGTCAATAACTGTCAAAACAAGCAGAAAACCAATCTTAGTGGTTCCATATACAAAGGGTAGGTAGTACTTTCAAGATGGCAAACGATTTGATCCGCTCGAAAAATCCAGACAGCGATGACCTGATCATGGACTGGATGTTGGATTGTTGGTCTCCAATCCAATAATCTGATGACAGGCCGATAGTCCCATCATCGGAAATGTTCAATGGAGACCCCAAGTAAGAAAACACTTGACATACCTATGCAAATCTAGCAGGATAGATGAGGTTAGGAGAATACCTTGGGTGTATTCGGCAATTGGTACTACAGTTTCAAACAACTTAAACGACATCCCTGTTTCGTACTATGTACTCGGATTTATTCCGAATAATCACAAAAAAGGGGAATTTGTTTACAATTTTTCAAATGTCAAAGTATCCGAAAGAAAACACACGTAATCACGCAAAGCAAAAACAAAACTGAAAACTCGAAAAGCCGATTTCCAGAATACCAATGAAAATATATACTTTTCTATCGAATTAAAAAGAAAATATTAAACAAATTCTTTTTATATTTCCACCAAAATGAACTGGCTTGCAATTGGAATCATTTTGTACACACTAACATGCGGATGTCATTCAGAAAATGAAACATTTATTCCAACGAAAGAATGGCAAGAAATCAAACCAGGTAAAAAGAATTTGCATAAATTATTTGTTGAACTACCAAACGTGTTTTGTTTTCTGCTGAAAGGCCAAGGAATACCAGCCGGTCTACATGTTCGGATGAATCTTGAAACTGGAAAAAAAGAAGCCAAACTCTTGGAGGAAAAGGCTGAAGAAAGGGAGAAGTCAGCGTCGAGCTTGTCTGTGATGCCTCCTGAAGACGATGCAAAAGAGAAGTCCTATCCGTCAGACAAAAAGAAAGATAAACTCAATAAGATGCTGTCGGAAGCACTCAAAACACTCCCGGAGGAAACACTCGGAATCGATTTCAATGCAGACAGATTCGAGAAAATCAAAAACGACTACAAAAGCTATGACGAGTTGAAGAGGTCATTGAAGGACATGAATATGAATTTCAAGTCAGATGCCGAAATAATTAGCGAATTGATCAAAGACTTCCAAAACGTGACCAAGGAAGAAAGTAAAATGTCAGACGTGGTACGGATACTGGACAATTTCAACTACCTTGTCCACCAGATTGACAATGCGCTGTGGTTCATAGAAGAGAATGGCCTGGATATCGTTCTATTGCCAAATATAGTGAATAGTACAAATACGGCCCTGAGAGTCCAGTCGATGCGAATCTTGGGCGCACTGACACAGAACAATCCAAAAGCCCAAATAAGTGTGTACGAGAAACATTTCGGCAATTATCTGAGCCAAATACTTATTTCGTCGGCCAGCACGGATGAACTGTCTACGGCACTGTATGCCTTCGGAAGTTTGCTTCGTAAGTTTCCACATGCCCAGAAGAATATTCTCCCTCGAGCGGGCGTCAGGTCACTGATCACAGTGCTAAGCAAAGATTGTGAAACGAAAATCAAAGCCAAGGTCCTCACACTCATTGCTGATCTCATTGTTGAGAAAGACTTGGCCGTGGCGAATGCCGCCACATTAGATGCTTCGCAATATTTTGAGTTGAACTTCCAAGAATGGCTGACTGCCAATGAGTTTTGTGAGACGGTTGATGGAGCGTTATCGCAAAAAATGTACGACCTCATTGAACAACCCGACTTGACCGAGTATTTCATTCAGTCACTTGATGTGACAGCGCACATATGCCAAAGAGTTTGGTCCCAGAGTCCTGCATTGCGACACACTTTGCTGACAATCAAAAACCGTTTCATTCATACAAATGAAGAGTATCGTCTGGAACTGGCCAAGTTAATCGAGAAACTAACCGCTTTGCTCTTCCGATCGACGAGAGATGAACTTTAGAAAAGGTTGAAGTGGTTTGTTGGTGGGCTCAGTAGAAGTCAGCTGCATATTCTGATCAACAATAGACGATAAGATGTTAATTGAATTCGAGATGTTCAATCGTTTCTTCCTTATTTCGATGAAATACAAAAAAAACTTTTATTGTTTCTAGCTCTCTTATTTAAATTTGAATAAATTGATTGATGTAACGGAGTTTTTGAAATGTTTGTTTGTCTGTTGTTTTGAAGTTGGATGCGCGTTGACCAGCTACATAGAAGACGTTGTCGTGAGTTCGCATTGGTCTTCTTCTCGTGGGTCTTCTCCGATAGCCTACTTGCTTAGGGCTCAGTTACTTACTTAACCGGCTCGCAATACATGAAGGATCTCAGCCTGAGATACTGCAGCCTTCCATCGTGAACTTTTCCTCGCATGCACTCTCCAGTCGCCAAAACCAAGCGCATTGGCATCCGCAGTCACTTGGTCCTTGTACCGTAGGTTCGGTCTTCCTTGTTGTCTCGAACCTGGGATGAGAAGACTTTCTTGGCTGGAGCGTTGCCGTCCATTGGATCGATGTGGCCGAGCCAATGTAGTCGTCTTTTCTTGGCCTTCTGGTCTACATCCACATCTTGGTACAGCTCATACAGTTCTCGGTTGAACCTTCTTCCCCATTCGCCATCGGCGCATACTTACTTATGGTGGCGCTACAGTCCAGGTCGGACCAGGGCCTCACCCCACAAACATCTCAAGACAGCTCGGTCCCCAGCTAGCTGTCTCAAGTTTCGCACGCCAAGTTGGTTCAGGTTCTCTACCACCTGTGTGCTCCACCTGAGTCGCGGTATTCCTCTTCTGCGACGTCCTTCCGGGATGGATTCGAAGACTACGAGTCGGAGCATTATTTTTCATTCGCTCAACATGACCCAACCATCTAAGTCGTTGGACCTTAACTTTTCTGGCTAGGTCAGTGTCGCTGTACAGCTCGTACAGTTCTTGGTTGAATCTTCGTCTCGATTCTCCATTAATGCAGACAGGACCAAAAATCACTGGAAGAATTTTTCTCTCAAGGCAGCCCAAAGCGTTTTCATCGGATTTTGTCATGGTCCATGTCTCTGCACCATACATGAGGACCGGGATGATGAGGGTTTTGTAAAGTGTCACTTTAGTAGCTCGGGAGAGGACTTTACTACTCAATTTCTATCTAAGTCCAAAGAAGCAGCGATTGGCAAGAGTAATTCTTCGTTTGATTTCTGCGCTGGTGTTTTTGTTTGAGTTGATACCGGATCCCAGGTAGAAAAATTAATTAACTACCTCGAAGTTAAACCTGTCTATGTTGACGTTTGCTCCAAGACGTCGATGTTGGCTGTGCTAGTGCTTTCTTGTTGACAGCATTAACTTGTTCTTGCCCTCGTTAACCTGTGGGGAATAAAACTTTTAAAAGAGGGTGGAGGGGAAACACCAAAACGACGATACACTTATATGACAATTACGAAAAAATAAATAAATATAATAATACTTACCACTCATAATACTTCTTAAAAATAATACTTACCATATAATGAAAATTACCTCATAACTTACCTCATATAATACTACATACTTTCAATAATACTTACCTGATAACATACTCACTTGATAATACTTACCTAATAATAATACCTAATAATAAAATTAAATTAATAAATAATAACAATAATAACAAAAGTGGTACTACTACAATGATCCAGACTGTATCATAAGCATAAGTTTTAGACAACAACAAAATACAGACAGTAAAGCACCGCTACTCGTCACCAACAACCATCGATATAATCGCGATGCAAAGTCAAGAGAATAGCAAAACAACACAAAATAAAAGCTATGTACATTGTACATACAGATCATCCGCACTCAGTGCAAATAAAAGGTACCGCTGCCTACTGGACATAGCAATGCTTGCTTAGTGATAACTGATAACGATAAGCCTATGCGTTAGCTGTAGCATTTGTAATTATCATTAGCCTTAGCTTAAGCATAGCCAAGTGCAATGACACCCATATTGCACTTGCTGCGACAACAGCTGGTCGTTACCTTGGTGGAGTGATGTTGATGGGCTATAGCTGAACTTAAGATGGAACGTTGTATGTATGTACATAACGGTTCGGCTAGTACATGGATATCATACCACCGAGGTATAGAAAAGTGGTTAATTTGGGATGTCACAGCACTTATGTCGTTTTCCATTGGTCTTTTTTTGACGTTTCTTGTTCTACCGCCAATGGAACGGGTTATGATATATCTGTCATTCTCCGGACCATTCTGTTTTCAAAACAGAGGAGTTCTGCTCTTCTCAGAAGCATTCCGTCTGTCAAAGTCAGTCCAATGGAATGGTTTCAGAAGACTTCTGGACTCTCCCGAATGCTTCTGGACGACCAATGGAAAACGACATTAGTAAGCGGATCCCGATCCAGTGAGCGACTGTAGTTTTTTTTATGACACTAACGAAGGTTTTCAAAGAATATTTTGCGACTTGTGGGAAAAAGTATATTTTGAAAGAAAAGAATAAAAGAAAATAAGTTATTTTGAAAAAAAGGGAAAAGACCCACTAAACAAACAATAAAACAAAGTATAAAAAAATAGTGAAATAACAAAAAAAACGATATTATATCGAAACGGCCGGTGTTGCAGTGGCGGTGCAAAGATTTTCAATAAAGTGTTACTCCCTCAACCCCCCCTTCCCCTTAAAGTAAAAATGGATGTGAAAACCTCAAAATAAAAGAAAGAAACCATCAAACTGAAAATGAAAAAGTAAAAGAAAAAAAAATACCTGAAAAGAAAAATATACCTGAAAGAAAAATTGGAAAACCTGAAAATAAAAACAAAAACCAAAAAACCATAAATTAAAATAACTTAACTAGTTAGAACCAAAGAAAAAAAATATTACCAGCCTGAAAAGAAAAAAAAAACGGGAAAAGTTCCCGATTCGCGGAAAATAATATTTAACAAAAAAAAAGGTTCTTCTATTCCAGCCCTCCAGTTCCAGGTTGTGCACTGCGCGGGACCGACGGAGTATTAAAGCTCACAAGTAAGTGATTTTTTTCAACTTTTCCTCATTGAACAATTTTAAATTAGGCCGTGTGCGAATTCAGTTAAAAATTGCGTTAAAATTCCTACCACCATTAAATTTTGACATTTGGTTAAAAAAGGATCATTTTAAAATTTTTGCTGTGCGAATTGGGTTAAATGGGATTTTTTCGACACTACTTTGATTAAATTTCCCTCAAGATAAAAGAAAATTACCCTAAAAAATGGTTCTTTATTCATTGTTCACAGCTGTCAACAAAATAGAAAACAAACAAAAATTATTAATTCGATTATTTTTGACAAAATGAATAATAATTTGAGAAAGTACTTTGTGTTGATAATGTTACAATTATTAAAATATCAACAAATTATAACACGCACTGCAATTAGGTACTCGGAGAAGTTTACCAGAGGTTAATATGTGTGCGTGAAATATACATAAATTGAAGTTGAAAGATTCTTTGTGCAGGGTATAACGTATGGGAGAATGCGAGTTTTTTCTGAAGATGTTTA
Organism: Sphaerophoria taeniata; assembly: GCA_943590905.1. Classification (NCBI taxonomy): domain Eukaryota; kingdom Metazoa; phylum Arthropoda; class Insecta; order Diptera; family Syrphidae; genus Sphaerophoria; species Sphaerophoria taeniata. The sequence goes on from OX016540.1 coordinate 273,334,992, forward strand.
TGCCATTTTAAACAGCAACGACTTAAAATGTCGGGAACATCTGCGTTTAAATGTTGGAACATTTAAACGCATTGTTCGCCTCATGCCAACCAAGAGAAGTGGATGGAACAACGAATACGAGCTTGTCGTATTTCTCTACTCTACTGGATGGCATCCGGCTGCAGTTATAGACTTGCTGGTAGATTCATAGGAATGAGCCGGTTCACTGTAAGAGATATAGTTTATAAAATGCTAAACTTCTTTTGTGGGTCTATGAGACACCTTATAAGGCATGTGAAACCCCAAAACTATGAGCAAATCAGCTCAAAATTCTGTCGACGGTCCAGAAGCGACATTTTTGACCATGCCATCGGAGCTATAGATGGAACCCACATCAGGATACTCAGCCCTATAAGAAAACACGACGAGTACTTGAACTACAAACGGTTCTACTCGATCCAGTGCCAAGCTGTTGCTGACAGCAAGTTTATGTTCAACGCCATTTTTGTAGGATTTCCTGGGTCAGTACACGACAATCGAGTGAGTAATATCAACATAGTTTTTATTAAGCAAATAATAATAATAATACCCGTTTAAGGTTTTGAAAAACAGTAATTTATTCAAGAGTTGTTATTATCCGACCCAACCGTATTACCTCCTTGGTGACAGTGGCTATGCATGTCGCTTGCACCCTATTCCTATAATTACCCCTTTTAAAAAGCCCAATGCAGTAGGTACTTACTTGCAATCTCCGGTGGCTAAGACTCCCTGGGCCACTTGAATCCAATCCATAGCAAATCCTGGTGTCCGGTGAAAAGAGTTGTTCCCTCAATATTAACAAATGTTTTATCTCGAAGAGCTCGCCATCAATCGGTGTCTGAAAAATAGAGCTTACTTTATTTGCTGTATGCAAAGTCGTAAGGCTTCTTGTGATAGTCTGAAAGTGAAAAGTGGAAAAGAAATCAACAGAAATAAGAAAAAAGAATAAATAAGTGCTATTTGCCAAATTAGTGGACTAGACGTTTTTTAATTTTTACTAATATTAATATGATTGATAGCTAGTCATTCTTCATCGGATGAAGAGCCGACTAAAATGCCATCGACGTTAATGTCGGGGTAGTTCTTTGAGACCATTTGCCCAAAAATTGCCATCATGGAGCTCATTTGCTTGCTGAGTTTCTTGTCTCTTTTCATGCAATATTCTTCATATGCAGTATATTTAGGCCTTGTTTCTCTTACACCCGCACGAGAATATTGCGACGTTGATGCCACCGCAGATGTTGGAGAGGGAAATGAAAACTCCGTTGATGACGAAAAGGAGGGGGACGGAGACGGGTCCGATTCATTTTCCTCGTTTGTTACATTGGAGGTGCCATTGAAAACGCCCCCAATGAACTTTCCATCACGAATCGGGGATGGTAGTTATGTTTTTTCAAGGCATATTGCCGAAAAAGTTCAAGGATGGGAGAGTCTGCAAACTCATCCTTACTTGATGGGGCATCATCTCCGGCACCATCTCCAGTCCGCCGCTCAGCAGACATCTATATGGTGGGAATGAATATGAAACAAATTTCTATAAAAACTTCAAATATTTTCTTACCTTGTATTGATGTGCAACATTCTTCCATAGTTGCTTGCAGGCTTTCGAGTCTCGTCTGGGATCTCCCAAACGTTCAGCTAAACATCTGCAAGATAACAAAAATAAAGTATAAGACAAAAAATGAGAAAATTAATGTAGTTTACGTACCTCCATCCTTCATTCATATTTGCGTTTTTCGATGTGAACATGTCATCCATGTCTATTCGAAGCTGCACCAGCCTTAATTTTTCGTCATCGGTCCCTACAAAATAAAGAATACATTTTTTCTATTTTATTCAATTTAATTTGTTCAAACTTACATTTATTATATGGTTTCCCACATATTCTTTGTTTCCTTGGTAGACTTTTGAGTTTTTGATTTTTTAATTCAAATTTGAAAAATTAATTTCTCTTTTGAGAAACTTCAAAATTTTAACTAGATGTATCAAATTTTAACCTGCTCCGCAGCTAGTTAAATTTTATTCACCGTGCTAGTGTCAAAATTTAACCAAACGTCAAGTTTTAACCCATTTTTAACTGAATTCGCACACGGCCTTATACTAGAAAAAAAAAGAGAAAAGAAAATTATAAAACAAAAAAATAATGATTCCTAACGTAACGAAAACTAAACTTTCCTTTTTGAGAGATTACCTAGGAAAAAAAATAATTAAACTTTATTTAGTAATTTTGTTAACTTACCTTAATGAAAAATTAATTTAACTACACATACTTTAACATATATACATATTAAGATATTTAAGAATATTTTTTTTTAAATAAATGTTAAAAATAAGTGTGGAATTTCAACCCTTTATCTTATTTGATTTTAACTTCTTACAACGTTAGCATGGGCTGGTGAAAAGTCGGTCAAAGAGAGAGGTAATCTGGGATGGTAGGGGAAATATAGGACAAGGTGGTTCGGGATTAGGGGCTACCACACAAAATTGGAGGTAGTGGTAGCCATGGTGGTATCGGACCGATACATGGGTGGGAAAATCCTCGGAGGGCCAACAATACCTGGACCCTCGGTTCTACTGGAGTCACCCCTTCCCTTAATTGTTATTTCGGGTTCCCCATTGTAATACTACACTAGTCAAAACAATTAAAGGAACACTTGAACAAACTCAAAAATGGAGTGGTTTTTTAAAAGGCTGTATCTCAGTAGAAAAAAGTCGGATTGAAGTGAAATAAAAAGTTTTTCAAAGGTTATCATTTTTTCTTTTCAAATTATTTTGAGTTAAAAAAGTACCGTTAGTCGTTTTTCCTTGAGCGAAAAAAATGTTCACTCAATTTCATAATCGAAAAAAAAATAAACTTTGAGGTTTCATAAAATGAACGGAAATTTTTTTTCAATCCAACCAATCTAAGATTCAATTTTAGAATTTTGGTGGCTATAATTCACTGTTTGATTCAGATCGCTACGATTTTTTTTCTAATCAAAAAATGGGTTTACATGTTAAAACACAATTTTGACTTTGGACCCTTTTCAATTTTTTCTATCAATTTATAAAAAGGTCCAAAATACGCATTTTTCAACTTTTTCATAAAAACTACCGTTATTTTGTGCTTTTCAGTGATACAACTAATCTGAGGCTTAATTATTAAATTTTTATTAAATTTTTTATTAAATTTTTTAAATTTTTTTTATTTTTTTCATTACCATTATGAATTTGTGAAATTTGGACGAATTTCCTTGATTTTGATGAAAATTCGTCCGAATTTCACAAATTCATAATGGTAATGAAAAAAATAAAAAAAAATTTAAAAAATAAACAAATTCAAAAGAACAGAAAAATAAGAAAAAACAAAGCTTTCCTTAAAATTGAAAAAAAAGTGTTTCGTAAGTTTGATTGATCGAAACAGAGAAACGGTAAATCGTATTGAAGTGAAATTTTCACCGAAATCAAGGAAATTTTATGAGCTTTAATAATTAAGCCTCAGATAAGTTGTATCACTGAAAAGCACAAAATAACGGTAGTTTTTATGAAAAGTTGAAAAATGCGTATTTTGGACCTTTTTATAAATTGATAGAAAAAATTGAAAAAAAGCAATATTTTTATTTTTTCAAAAGACAGAGTAGCTTATGTCAACATAAGCGATTTTTTAGTTTTTAATGGATTGTTCATAAGCACTTTGAAATCTACATTTCTGTCTTACCCCCATTTAAAAAGATCTCTCCGTTGCAAAGATATCGTACGTTTCATAAACGCTTATGTTTTAATGCCATACATTGCATTCGACAGAAAAGCTTATATATGTCATTTAATTCTCTTATGTCTTCCAAATTTAGTTATTATGATTTAACAGAAACGCTTATGTCGTATGAAATATTTTTTTTATTTTACTTTGAAAGCGATGTTGAAATCAATAAAATAAATAATAAATAAAATAACCAGCATAATTCGAGTTTTTTTTAGGAAACTTTTGTGTACTTAAATTTCTTTGCTAAATTTAAATTGTATTTTAAAAGATATAAGCTCTTTTGTAAAAATTAATAAAATCACAAACCAGATATATTAGGTTTGATAGAACCTCTTATGTCAACATAAACTGAATCCAGACAAAACAAAAGCTATTCCGATATCTAAAAATAGACTAAATTTTGAAAACATGCCTCCTATTATTTTAAATACCTGCATTATTGAATATGTTGCAAAAGCAAAAAACTTAGGTATTATATTTAACAACAGGCTATCCTGGGATACCTACACATATTGATACGGTTGTTAGTAAAATTTACGCTTCACTAAGAGGATTATCGGTAGCTAGATCAATACTACCCACTCACGTCAAATTAAAGTTGGTGAAATCACTAATTATACCAATCATATCATACGGTTGCGAATTGTTTGCAGACCTAGATTCCCAATCGCTACACAAACTTAATGTTGCGTTCAATGCCATAGCTCGATTCGTTTTTAATGTAGGAAGATTCGATCACGTTTCGTTTCATGCTCGTCAACTCATGGGTTGTACCTTAAAGGCTTACTTCGAATACCGTTGTTGTGTTTTTCTCTCCAAACTAATTGTTAATAAGACTCCAAACTACCTATTTCACAGACTAAATTTCGGTTTCTCAAATCGTTTCATCTTATTCCGTTCTTCCACATTTACGTGTTTGACATCACGGAGACAATTTTTCGTTTATGCTGTTAGACTGTGGAATAAACTTCCCAGTCACATGAGGTCCGGAATCGAACACAGGGACTTTCAAAAACTTTGTTTTGAATATTTTTTTAATTTGAACTGAAATGGCTTTATTTTCTTTTTTCTGCGACTTTTAATCTTAGATGCTTTCAAATTAAGTAATTACTATAAAAAATGTTCATTTATCAAAATTATGTATAACCTATTATAATCAAACTAGTTGTAATTTTTCTTAAACAGTAATTTTATAAATCTTGTACTTCTTATGAGTTAATCTAAATGTACAGTTGTTATTTTTAAATAATAAATATCAAATAAAAAAATAAGATATTCTATCGAATGTATTTTTCCAAATAACATTTAAGATAAAAATCCATTTTTCTCGAAATCAAGTTTTTTGACATAAGCTACTTTTTCTTATTGCCACAGAAATATGATATTTGACTCATGTAGAACGCAAGGTGTAAACCTCCTGTTATTATGTAAACCTCCGGTTATTATGTAAAGATCCGGTTATTTTCTGATCTCGAACGCGGACCGTTCGACCAATGAGATCACTCGTTCTATCTACCAATAGGATAACTCGTTGTATTTAGTTTAAATGAAAAATAATAACGACTGACACACGAGATGTAGAAGTCAAGAAGTAAAGTTTGTTTTTACATTAGCTCTGATAAATTTTAATCTAGTATATGCCATTATGTATTTTTAAAAAAAATAAAGAGACCCTTTTGTTTGATAATTTTAAAAGTGCATTAAAACATCAGGTGTGGGGTATATTCACCTTAAAAAAAAAAAAACAGAAAACAAAGTATCCAACAATTTCTTCACCATGGCTGACCAACAGAAGACAAAGGAGGAGATGATAAAAGCGCTAGAAGGTGCAGGCATTGATGTGCCTCCGACAATCAATCTTCCCTGACTGACGCAGATGTTTCAAAATCGTCACGTTTTAGCTGCTGACCCATCAAACGCCGACGATGCCGCTGCCAAAACTCTCCCAACTGAAGAAACCGATGATGAAGTTTTTGCTGACGCCCAACAGAGAACAGAAGTCGAGAAACCCGCCGTGAATGAGGAAACCGAAGCCGAACTTGACCACAAACTAAAGCTCCTACGCAAACGCCACGAAGTCCTCATACTGCAGCAATCGATAGCCAGATTAGAGCAAGCTGAGGCACAACCTACATCATTCGCTACGCAAAATTCTACGCCATCTGTAGCGTCAACATCTCGACTGACTTTCCGAGACATCGAACATGCCATCGTTAAGTTTGATGGCGAATCCAGGGCCTACAATGTGCACGACTTTTTGAGAAATTTCGAGAGAGTCATGAATATGGTTGGCGCAGATGACCTATTCCGCTACACGTCTCTATGTAACTCTTTGATTGGCACTGCTAGGCTGCTCCTCAGCAAAGATGCACTTGGTTATGGTGAACTGAAGGCAATACTCCTGAAAGAGTTTGGTCGTACAATTGGCCGCAACGAAATATACCAGATGCTTATGAAACACAAGTGGAACAAGAAAGACAACATTCGCCGGTATGTATTAGAGATGGAAAATATGGCCGCTCGCTGCAACTTTATCGACGAATCCGAACTGATTGGTTTCATCATCGACGGAATGCAAGACGCTTCACCAGAGTCACACCTCCTAATGAACGCACAGACGATGGACCAATTCAAAATTTCTTTGGACCTGTACGAGCAACGGCGATCCAATCGACTTGCTAAATCCGATGTCACCGCTGCCGCTGTAAGACAAAAACCACCGACGACTAAAATCAATATAAAAACTGATGCAACCGATGCAGAAGAAGTCCGTTGTTACAACTGCACGCAGATGGGACATTACCAGAGCAGATGCCCGTATGAAAAGCGACCAGACGCTAGCTGCTTCCGATGCTGGAAAATTGGACATGATCACCGAAGCTGTCCCAACCCGAAGAAAGTTTTGAAGCCAATAAAAAATACCGCCGCTGCTGTCACTGATGCCACTGATGAACGAAGTCACCCTAGTTGTCAAGACGATGAAGATCTTGGCGATTTTCGAAGTGCTGTAGATGCTATTAATTTGGTAAGTGTTGCCTACTGTAGTAATAAAGTTAAGCGTAGAGAATTTAAGAAATGTTTATCCCTTTTTGACACCGGTAGTCCAACTAACTTCATACGCAACTCTGATGTACCGACGCCGAATAATATTTCGAACATTGCTGTCAAGTCAAAATATACCGGTCTTGAAAAACAAAAACTGATGACATACGGGACAATCAAAGCCGAAATAAAATTCATAAATCGTTGAGGGAATGTATTTCTACATGAAGTGCCAGACGAAACTATGGCCATTCCATTAATATTAGATCGTGAGTTTTTAAACTCGTTTAACATACACTTATGTCAAATAAATAACAAACGTAAATCTTTAAACAGTTTTAATAAAAATCCATTTAATAAACAATCACATTTCTGTGCGCTTAACTCAAACCTTGTTAGTAATTTAAAAGTAGTAGAGGATCATTCAGATGCCGACGAAATAGTTGTTAAGCAGAATGGGCAAACCACCGATGAGAATAAATTACAAATCGCCGCGGTGCAATCAAAAGGGGTTTGCGAAACAGACGGTACAATTTTAAATGATTTTATGTCAATAGAAATAGAAGTGACGCCGTCCGAGGTAGATATTAATCCTGCTCTGAATAACTGGCTGAATACAATGAGATGTAGCTGTAGCCGGAAAAATTCGCTGTCGCCAAAAACGTCATTAAAATCGCGTTTTGTGTAGCAGCAGTGGAATACAATGTGTAGCGCAACAAAATAGGTAGCTGTCAAAATTTATTAAAAAATTAAATTCAAAACTGAAAATTTGACTGTGTTGTGAAAGTTGAAAAAACTTAAAAAATTATGAACGAAGAAGAAGAAATTGCATTTATTGCAGTAGATCTGATGAACTGTCAAATTTGTAGCCCAAAAAGTTGAAGTTCGCTCAACTTGTACTACACATCAAGCTACAAGCTACAGCTTCAGTTGCACATTGTATCGCACTTCATTTATTTTGTACCTTTTAACTTTGACAGCGCTACAAACTACGACTACAGCTACACCATTGTATTCATCCAGTAAACAGTACTTTAAGGCATTACAAGATATGATTAGAAATAATTATTTAGAAGCGAAGCAAATTAAGCTCAAACCATATGACTACGAGATGCGTATTAGCCTGACTAGCGATACGACTTTTCACTGCTTGCCACGCCGTTTATCGTTCCATGAGAAAAATGAATTACGCAAAATTACCGATGACCTGTTAGCAAAAAATATTATTAGGCCAAGTGATTCTCCATACGCCTTTGCAATAGTTCTAGTCAAAAAAGAAGAACGGTGAAATTAGGAAATGTGTGGACTATCGTCCGTTAAATAAATTGACCGTAAGAGACAATTACCCTTTGCCTCTAATCGAATTATAAATTATACAATACAATTATAATTATACAATCCAACATCGGGGAGGTGTAAATATGGGTCACGTTGATGCATTGAGTCGCTGCCATATCGCTGGAACTCCTTATCCTCTAGGATCCTTATGTGGCGCTGTAAGCGGAGATTTTGTAGGTCCTGACTGTCACTGTAGCGTAGTGCATGCTTTAGATTCCGATGAGATAGACTTTCAAATTCAAGTTACTCAGAATCGTGACAAGACTATAAAACAGCTGCGAGAACAGTTAGAGAAAAAATTCGTAATAGGTTACGATCTAATAGATGGTGTTAAAAGACTATTCAAACATTGTATATCCACCCGAACACCTTCTTCTGAACATTGAATTTTTCAAACTTGCCCTATTACGAAACAACACTATAAACACACTAAAACACTCTTTCTCTTGCACAAATTTTTTCTTTTACTTTGCCGCTTAAATTGTAAAATACCTCGCTATTAAAATTACTTAACCTAAAATTGGACTAACCTAAAGCTAATTATCAAGAATTGGACTAATCTAAAGCTAATTTCAAGAATACTTAAATTATATGAATTTTACCAAACGAAAGTATTGTAAGTAATAGAAAATGTATAATTTTAACTAACTAATTAAGGAAATTTATTTAATAAAGGAATTTGTAACTCATTAAATCACTAAATCCGTGTTTGAGTTCACAAAAAACTTTCGGTTGTCGCCAAACTGCGCCAACAGATGGATTAGTTTTTAGGAAAAATAATGCTGGAGTATGACAACTATTCGTTCTAAATGAGATGGAAGGCAATGTGATTAGGTTAATTCACGAAAAAATCGGCCACTTGGGCGCTTGGAAGACATGCGATCAGTTGAAGAAAAACTATTGGTTCCCAAAAATGACGGAGAAAGTTGAAAAGTTTATACAAAATTTTATTCGCTGCATAATGTGCTCAGCCCCTGCTCGTATAAATGAGCATAATTTGTATAGTATTCCTAAGGAACCGGTTCCATTCGATACCATACACTTGGATCATTTTGGCCCCTTGCCGTCTATAAATTCGAAGCGTAAACATATTCTAGTAGTTATCGACGCCTTTACGAAATACATGCGGTTGTACGCAGTTAACTCCACGAGTACTAGAGACGTTAAAGCTTGCCTGGACAAATATTTTAGCTACTATAGCCGTCCAAGACGTGTCATAACAGAACGAGGTTCGTGTTTCACGTCTCTTGAATTTGATGCTTACCTGTTGGAACATAAGATAACTCACGTTAAAGTAGCTGTAGCGTCTCCACAAGCAAATGGGAACGTGTAAACAGAGTCATTATCTAAGTCTATGCTTAGTAAGATAAGTGAGCCGATAAGCCACGCTAACTGGTCTGTTATGTTGAGTCGTGTTGAATATAGCTTAAATAACACTGTGCACTCCACTACAAAACAGACGCCAAGTAAATTGCTGTTCGGTGTAGAGCAAAGGGGTGAATTAGTTGATGAGCTGACAGAATATCTTGAAGAGAAACAGATTGCAACTTCAGAACGTGACTTGGAAGGGATGAGAGCGTCTGCCTCAGACGCTATCATTAAATCGCAGGAGTATAGTTTGAACTATTTTCTAGCACGGAGTAGACACGCGAAGACGTACTCCGAAGGCAACTTTGTTGTAATACGTAATGTAGATACGGTCGTCGGGACCAATAAAAAATTTATACCTTGTCCATAAGGTTCTGCCTCATGACTGATATGTCAAAAGAGATATAGAAAACTGCCAGATTACTCAAATACCTTTAGTCGACCGAAATAAAAACAAAATGTTTCACAGAAACTACAAATTTAAGTTTTATTTAACCGAATGGAAAAAATACAATTCGTTTCGAAAGAACACTAAAAGCTGTTAAGCAGTCGCCGGTCGATGTTGGAATGAATGTAGCAGCTGTGTTTTTTCTCCGTTGCCGACAGTGCTGCTCGCTGATTGGCTGTTCCAGGCGTCTTCTATCATCGCAGCGTTGCCACAGTGATGAGTGTGATGACAGTCTGCAGCGTTGCCAGAGTCGTCCGCCACAGTGGCCCCCCAGAAGCCATATCATACCCTAAAGGTAACGTGCTGGGAAATGGACACGGCGGCCGCTTTGGGTGAGGTATGGTAGACGATCTATCGAAATTTTGATGGATTTGTTACGAATTCGAAGAACAAAGAATTTTTCATGGCGCTCCTCGACTTTAAATGGTCCTTCATAGGGAGGAACTATTGATGCTCTGACGGAGTCGTTGCGGACGAATACGTAATTTGATGTTCTTAGGTTTTGATGGATAAAAGGCCGATGTGTCGTGTGCCAAGCTGTCTGTTGGGGTCTGGTATGATCCATTGTTAGTCGGAGATCCTTAATGAAATCGCATTGCGAGCGGTCGTCGAGCGTCGGGGCGAGGAAGTCTGCTGGTAATCTCAGTGATGTACCATAGACTAACTCTGCGGGGGTTGCGTTGATGTCTTCTTTTATTGTTGCACGAAGACCCAGTAGTATGAGTGGAAGACGTCTTACCCATTGTAGGGAGTCGTTGCAATTTATTGCGGCTTTTAATGTTCTGTGGAATCTTTCCACGATTCCATTCGCCTGCGGATGGTATGAGGTCGTCATAGTGTGGTTCGTTCCCATATAAATGCATAGTTCGCTAAAGACTGATGATGTAAATTGTCTTCCTTGGTCCGAGGTTATTTGTAGCGGTGGTCCAAATCGGGAAATCCAGCCTGATATGAGTGCATTGGCGCAGTTGATAGCCGACATGTCTGGCATTGGATATGCTTCAGGCCACCTGGTATAGCGATCAATGACGGTTAGGAGGTAGCGATGTCCTTCGGAGGGCGGAAAAGGTCCAAGGATGTCGATATTAATGTGTGCGAAACGTTTATCGGGTATTGCGTAGTGTTGTAGTTCTGATTTTGAGTGGCGCTGGACTTTTGTTCTCTGACAGGGTATGCATGTCTTTGCGAAGTTGGTGCAGTTTTGGCGAATGTTCGGCCAGACGAAACGTTCAGTCATTAGTCGCACTGAAGCTCGGCGGCCTGGAAGCGAAAGATTGTGCATTGCGTCGAAGAATTTTTTCCGAAGATTCTTGGTGATAAATGGTCGAACTCTTATAAGATACGTCGCAATAAATCGGTTGTGCTATGTGCGGGAAAGAAAACAGGGTGAGTTGCATTGAATGAGGGACGTTACCTTTCAGCAGGTCCTGAAGTTCTTTGTCATTCTCCTGTGACTTGGCGAGCATGGAATACAGATCATCATTGGCATTGACTATGTTGATTCGTGACAATAAATCCGCGGCATGGTTGTCTTCTCCTTTAATGTAGCGGATATCGTGGTGAATTCACTTATGAATGACAGGTAGTTAGTTTGTCGTGGCGATGATTTTTCGGGTCGTTGTTGGAAGGCGAAGATTAACGGTTTGTATGTGGAATTGACGACCTTCCAAGAGATCACGGAAATGATTTACAGCCAAATACATAGCGGTTAGTTCTCTATCATAAGTGGAGTAATTTTGCTGTGTCTTGGAGAATTTTTTTGAAAAAAAAACCAAGTGGCTCGGATACGTTATTGACCAGCTGATGGAGGGTAGCGCCTGCTGCTATGTTAGATGCGTCTGTGACTAAAATTACTTCTGCCTCTGGTACGGGATGCGACAATTGAACAGCTTCAGCGAGAAGTTTGCGACACTTGTTGAATGCTTCGATAGTGGGTTCGGTCCAGTTCAAAGGAGACTTGTCGTTTTTTCGGTTTCCTGGGGTCATTGCTAGAAGAGGAACCTGAACTTCGGCTGCGTGTGGTAAAAATTTTCGGTAGAAGTTCACTGTGGCGATGAATCCTTTCAGTTGTTTCACGGTCTCAGGTCTTGTAACTCGTAATATGGCGTCGACTCGCGAGGGAAGAGGTGAAATGCCGTGTTTGGTTATTAGATGTCCGAGGAATTCTAATTCTGGCTGCCCGAAAAAGCACTTAGCCATGTTAATCGCCAGATTATGCGCAGCTAGCTTTTTGAGCACTTCCTTCAGGTGTTGACGGTGTTCTTCTATGTTTGATGAAGCGATGCAAATGTCGTCCATGTACGGAAAAGCGAAGTCGATACCCCGTAGCACCTCGTGGATCATCCTTTGGAGAGTTTGGGCCGCGTTGCGAAGGCCAAATGTCATATGAGTGAACTCATACAACCCGAACGGTGTGATGATGGCAGTCTTGGGTATATCTTCAGGATTAATAGGCACCTGGTGGAAGGCTTTTTGTAGGTCAATTTTTGAAAAGATGGTCTTACCTCGAAGTATGTTGGAAAAGTCGTGGAGATATGGCAGCGGGTAGCGATCTGGGACAGTTATTGTGTTGAGACTTCTATAGTCCCCACAAGGCCTCCACGAACCGTCTGGTTTACGTACCATGTGTAACGGGCTAGACCAGTTGGATTTTGAGGGTCTGCATATCCCTGCATGTCTAAGCAGTTCGAATTCTTTTTTTGCTGCAATCAGCTTGTCTGGCGGTAGGCGACGTGCTCTGGCTGAGCATGGCGGGCCATTTGTCTCGATAAAGTGCATCGCCTGCGAGTTGGTTGATGCTCCCGGTGGTGCAAGGCGAGTAATGTTCGGAAATGTCATTATGATGTCGGCGAACGGCGAGTTTCGATCGATGAGTTGCGGTGAGATCTGGTCGCTCGTTATAGCGAAGAGCGGTTTCGAAGAAGAGTTGGTACGTGAGTCAATGAGCCTAGCCCTTTTTACGTCGACCATCAGGTCGTGATGCTGAAGAAAATCAGCCCCAATGATTGGGGAGGTAACATCCGCGACAATGAAGGTCCAAACGAACGGGCGACGTAGACCGAGGTTGAGTTCATGAGTGACCTCTCCATAAACCTTGATGGGCGAACTGTTCACTGCGAATAGTTTCATTGTGGTTGGTCGTAACTTTTTCTGGGAAACGGACGGCGGAATACAGGAAACTTCGGCACCTGTGTCGATAAGAAACGATAAGTTGGTATTTTGTTCACGTACGCATAGTCTATTGATCGATTGGTTGGAGGTGGTATCCGAGGGCATTGGACGGAGTCACAACTGTTGTTGAGAATCTTGCGGTTGCGTTCGCCCGAATCGGCACGGTTGACGGCAATTGGTTGCTTTCTTCCCAAATTTCCGATGAAACCAGCAGTCGTCGAACTGTTCGATAGAAGTTTCTCGTCTTCTCTGACTGGAAATTCGAGGCTGACCAGGGCGTAGTGGCGTGCGGGTACGTTGTCGTGACGGTCGTTGGTGTTGTGCCAATAATTTGGTGACTTCCTGGATCAGTTGAGTAACTTCGGATGAAGTTGATGCCGTGTCGGCGGCATGGGCTGGATGTTCGTTGCGCGTTTGGGGCGAATTGGGTTGTGCGATTGCGTTTAACTGTCGTAATTCGACATTTTCCATGACGGTGTCGGCTATGCGGGTTTTTTCGTCTGCAGCACCTTTTACCATGACAACGACTGCGTGTACGGATTGCGGCAAGCGCGAGGCCCACAGGTCGAGGAGAACTGCTTCGCTTAGAGAGCCCTTGGCGGCTTGGACCATCTAGTAATAAAGTTGGCTCGGCTTTTTGTCTCCCAGAGGCATGTCATGGAGCACTCGGCGGAGTCGTTTCTGTTGGCTATCTGCGAAGTAATTTATTAGTTCGGTGCGGATATATTCATATTTTTCAGTATCCGGGGCTGCTTCGATAATTGTTCGGAGTTCGGTGATCCGTGCAAGAGGCAACTGTGAGCAAACTGTATCGAATTTGCGGCCATCTTGAGAAATACCTGAAGCTCGAAAATAAAAATTGAGTAGAAAAAACCAGTTGTCGACATCAGTCTCGACAAAAGGTGGCATTTGGAGGCGGGCGTAGCAATTTGCGGCCACGTTAACTCCCTGGTTTTCGGGTTGTTCTTCTACGTCGTCGGGCATCACGTCGGGGTCACCACTTTAGTCGACCGAAATAAAAACAAAATGTTTCACAGAAACTACAAATTTAAGTTTTATTTAACCGAATGGAAAAAATACAATTCGTTTCGAAAGAACACTAAAAGCTGTTAAGCAGTCGCCGGTCGATGTTGGAATGAATGTAGCAGCTGTGTTTTTTCTCCGTTGCCGACAGTGCTGCTCGCTGATTGGCTGTTCCAGGCGTCTTCTATCATCGCAGCGTTGCCACAGTGATGAGTGTGATGACAGTCTGCAGCGTTGCCAGAGTCGTCCGCCACATACCCTACGATGGCGTCATTGAGGCTTCGCGAATGAGAAAATGGATGGCAGATAATAGTGCACTGAATGATCCGACGCAACTTTATGTAGGCAATACTTGTTAGAATCTTAGTAGTCCTAAGGATAATAAAATTAATGTAATCTAGGTCGATTTTGGTGTCAGGCCGAGTTGTAATACTATGATCATTAAAATGATATTTGACTCATGTAGAACGCAAGGTGTAAACCTCCTGTTATTATGTAAACCTCCGGTTATTATGTAAGGCTCCGGTTATTTTGTAATCTCGAACGCAGACCGTTCGACCAATGAGATCACTCGTTCTATCTACCAATAGGATAGCTCGTTGTATTTAATTTTAAATGAAAAATATAACGACCGACACACGAGATGTAGAAGTCAATAAGTAAAGTTCGTTGTTACATTAGCTCTGATAAATTTTGATCGTATATATGCCATTGTGTATTTTTTTAAGAAAAAATAAAGAAACCCTTTTGTTTGAAAATTTTAAAAGTGCATTAAAATATACAATATTGAATCGATGAACTATCAAATACTTACTTTTGCGACTATCTGTATGTGACTGTTTACTAATGCAGTCTACCATTTGGCCCAATTAAGTTTATCTGTATGAAAAGTTCTTTTGAAAACATATCACTAGTAACCTTTGAAAAAATTAAAACAACTGATAATTACTGTATTTTTAAACTTCATTTATTTAAGATATGTTTGACAAATTTTGAGACTTAATAATAAATAAAAATAATAAATAATAAAAATAAAATTTATTTTCCAAATACACTTATGTATACATACAAAAGCTTTCATTTTATCTGTAACATTTGGTTCATAACTTAAATTCGATGTTGGTTCAGAATTGCCGGAAGCGTTATATTTGTATAACAAATTTTTATAATAATATTTCGTTTAATCTATTTTATAATTTCTCCCAATCGTAATGTTATTACAAGGAAAACATATCAACGAAACTTTATCATCGTACCCCCTGCATTCCTATAAGAATTAACGAATTAATAAAAATATTTGAACTAAGAACCCACTATTTAAAGTTCTTTTAAAACAAGGAACCGAGAGAAGGGATTGGATTGTTTACCGTGTACATTCGGCGCCATTCGTAACAACTTAAACTGACGTATGGAACGACTTGGCGCATTTTAAGTCGAAATCTTAAATTGGGCCGGTCTATAGGCCACCTCCATCCTCATACACATCACATCAGAGACAAGATGACGAAGTGACTTACACCGTTCAGCATCAGCAGAAAAATAATAAAGTTTCAATAAATAATTTATTAAAAAACTTTTTTTTTTTTAATTTTATTAACAAAATTTATATGACTCCTTCATATGTCCCAACCCTTTAGCCTAGTACGCAGGTTGGAAAATCTGATCTCATGCCGTTAATGGCAACCATCATCCAAACCTTCGAAGAGAGACGGATTATTCGTAGTTGTATCGTATCCCAGTGTACGAGTCTCGTTTCATATATGTGGGATCGTATAACAGACATACACAGTACATTACATTACAAACACAACGAACCACAAAACTTAACGGTATCGTCAGCCAGCAATGTTCTCTCTTCAATCGAATTAGAGAATAATACAGCAAGAATAACGAATATAAAACTAATTCTATACATTATTGAGATTTCTTAAAATTATCAGGTAAGTCCTGTCCACTGTCCACATTTTATAAAAATTTAGATTTCAGCGGTCGGCAAAGTCCCCGAACATAGATATGTGTGCAGTTAAAAGCATCTTTAAAATAGACTAGATTAGGTGCATTCAGCCACGGTTTTGTCCCGAAGTGGCCGTGGAGTAAAACAAGGGAGTGGATGTCAGTGGGGAATCCAGATCAAAAGATATAATTCTGAGGGGTGATAAGTAACCGGAGTTGTCCCAGGTGGACCCTATCTGCGATTGAATGACGTGACTAATAAGGTCATTTTCTGAAAGTTCTAGACTCATAATTGTTTTCTTCATGAGAGTTAGGTTATATCTCATCAGCGTTGGCGGGACTCAAAGTTTTTCCCAGCGCATAATCTTAGGATTTTTCGTTTGTCGCGGTCAAATCAGCAAGATCTTAGTTCTGGATATGAAGTAAAAAGTATACGATTGTAACAATACTACAATAAAATGTTTCGTGGTTTACTTTTATGTAAATCAATAATTAAGGTGTTTTCATTCTATAAGAGACACTTGAACCACATATATATTATTATATTGTTCTTCTCTCTGCTCAGCGTCATGAAATATGAACGCATTCATTCGACATTCTCGAAAGCAATTAAGAGAAAAGCAGTCTATGTTGGACAGGGAAACTTTGAAAGTGGCGGCAGGGGCATGCTCGAAACCAAGTACGAGCACATCGAGCGCCTGTGGGAGCGGATAGTGACTAACATAGAAAGGTGGATTAAGGACAGGGAAGAATTCGAGCATGAGATGGAGGCCATTCATATCGAGACCGAAAAGCTGTACTTAGAATCTTAGATACAAAGACAAACATACGGCAACAGCTGAGGATGATAGAGAATAGTCAAGACAGGGAAACAACAGCAACAGCCAGCGGACAGCCAATCGAGGTACAGCTGAAGATTCCGCAGCATCAAGAAGTAAAAAATACGTGGGGAGAGTTCGACGGCTCCCTCACGAAGTGGCAAGCATTTCATGATCGATTCGTTGCCGCTTTAATAGCAATGAAGAGATCACTCCAGTCTTCAAATTTCAATATTTGACGAAGTCATTCAGAGGCAAGGCGGCAAAGTGCATGGGCGAATGGCAGCTCACGGACAGCAATTACTCCGAGGCATGGGAGAGGCTGCAAGAAATTTACGATAGGAAATATCAAACATCCCGAGAGCTTCTTCGGCAGTTCATAAACCTGACAGCACTGCCAGCATCTTCGAAAGCCGATCATCTTCAGCTTATGTCAAACGTCACCCAAGAGACTACCCGACAGCTACGCGAGTTAATACCACTAAACATCATAAAACAGCAACGCAAACATCGTCGCTATCTTTGACCAGATAGAAGTATTTAAGCTAACCATGGAAAATTCCCAAAGAATCGCTTGCCATCAACTTCATACACAACACATATAAATACAGGTTCAGGAAAAAACGGAATTGTCCTTAGTACAGTAAAATCATCGAATACAGTAAGATCGAGTGTAGCTCAGACCCAGACTTACATAGATGATAAGTGCTAAGTAAACCCTGTAACTTTGCCGAAGAAAATTAATAAAAATAAATAAAAATAAAATAAGGAAAAAATATTTTTTTCTAATTCTAAAAATAAAAATTTAATGACCAAAACATGTCTTCATGTTCAGTTCTCTTTATGCATCTGACCAAGAAGGGTAACATATCAGAAGTGAGATTCGGACGCCAGAATAAAGTCCTACTCAAAACAAAAAAAAATGAATGTGAATAGTGTAGTGCTTGGTTTGTTTTCATCCCTTATGTGATCCACTTAATTGTGCGATCACTTAAACAAATGACTCTGAGCAGTGCAGTGTGTGAGACAGTGATGAAAAACTACAACTAAATCCCTCCTGTTCCTTAATTGTGTTTGTAGTTGTGTAGGACTGCATATCGCAGCTTGGTGAATGTGGCAGGCATATTGAGTTCAGTTCTCTTTGTGCATCTCACCAGGAAGGGCGTCTTCCCAAGTTCGTAGAAAAAGATGCACGTCTTTATCCGGGTAACAAATCAGAAGTGGGATTCGGACGCGATAAAAGTCCTACGTAGTTATAAATAATTGTGGATAGTGTAGTGCTTGGTGTTAACGTGACTAATTTGTTTCAATATGTTAATGTGATCCACTTTATTATGCGATCTCTTAATAAATGACTCTGTGCTTTGAAGTGAGTGAGTTAAAAAAAAATTTCTTTTCATGGATATATATAGATGCGTGACCACAGAAGTTTAAAAGAAAAAAAAGGGAAGTAATTGGTAACTATACATCATGTTCATTTTTGTTCGATCCTTTTAACAATCGGTTCAAGGGGCCATAAATCATTATTGTTTTAACGAATTGTTTGTTTTCCTATTTCTAGGAATCATTTTAAGTGAGTTAACCTTTTAAGCGTTTTACTTGTAGTGTGGGTAGTCATAAAAACAAAGGCTACCGTTACGATTTATTTCAGTTTAATGCGTTCCTAAGCTGTGTGCTGACCCTCAATTGGAAGATAGTGTTTTAGGGTAGCTGCATATCATCAGCTTGAACAATAAAGTCCAATCTATTAAGAATAAAAAACTTGTGTTATTATTATATACGATTTAAATTAAATTTTACAGTCCACTAGCAAAATCAAAGAACTGAGAAACTATTTTACATGGTCCTTCGCAGCCAAACTTGAAAAAGTGCCTAGTTATTTAAGAAAAAACAATTTGAATAGAGCTTTGTCTTCGCATAGACAGTTAAATGAAAATAAAAGTGTTGAAGTGTGTTGTCGTTAAAAGAAATAAAAGTATTGAAGTGTTTCTTTAACCTTGAAAAAAAAAACAAATAAACAAGTTAATAAAAACTAATTAACGAACCTATAAAAAAACATAAACAAGAAGTGATAGACAATATTTCAAGCGTCAAATCACCAAATTTTAACCAAGTTCTATACGAGGAGAAGAAACGAAAAACAAAGAAAAGGGAAGTCGGTAAATCATATACATATATATATTTTATAATTTATTCACAACACTATAATCTTACAACAATATAGCTTAGAAGAAGAAGCTCCTTGAATTGTAAATGTCTTTGGTGGTTGTCTTGGTTCGCTTCTGAAATCTAACAAACTCAGACATAAGGCTTAGAAGAAGAAGCGTCTTGAGTTGTAAGGTTCTTTGGTGGTTGTTTTGTTTCGCCCCTGAAATCTAAAAAACTCGGACATTAAGCTTAGAAGAAGAAGCGTCTTGATTTGTAAGGTTCCATGGGGGTTGATTTTTAAATAGAGCAAATTGTTCCTCTCTCATTTGCCACCCTTGTTTAGATATTATAATTATGAGTATAACAAGTTAACACATGGCGACCAAATGGGTCAACAAGTGCATCAACAAGTGCATGACGACACATGACACCAACCCCGAAAGAAGATCGGGATCACAAGTGCATGATGACACACGACACCAACCCCGAAAGAAGATCGGGATCACAACTGCATGATGACACACGACACCAACCCCGAAAGAAGATCGGGATCGTCAAAAACCCATTGATTTACGACCCAAGCCAACATAAGAGAAGACCCAAAAAAATGAGATAATTTACGACCGACGCCGCTGGCAATCACCGTCATCCGAACCTCCGAGGAGAGACGGATTATTCGTAGCAGTTAGTTCGATTCCTACCGCAGTGCGTACCGCACATAATTAGATAAACCTTTGCACTTAGAAAATTTCTTTTTTAATAAAATATTTTTTCAACCTATTACTGTGTAAGAGTTTTAATTGGCGCCCGAGCAGGGACCCGTTTAGTTAAATTTATTTATCGATTAAAAACATAAAGTGATTCAGTGGGTGAAAAACCAACCAGTCGACAAAGAACATTTAACAAAAGCATCCAAGAAGGAGAAAAGAAACAAGTATCCTTCAGCCACGGGAACTACAGCAATCAGACTTAAAATCTGAACAACGGGGGAACGACTCCAAGACTTAAGGCGTAAAGCACCCTAAGCAAACCCGGGACATCGATTCCATAGATCGGAAAAGTAAGCTCTGACGCTGAAATTTCAACCCAACGACGGAGAGTAAGGAAGTTAAAGCAATTATATAATTATATTTATTTAAAATAAATTTAAAAAAGTCACTAGAACTAGTTATATTTTACCTTTTGCTTTTCAATTCGATGTAATTAAATTCAAATTTATGCTATTAACTATTTGATTAAGAAACGTTATTATAAACAAAAAATTAAGGTGGTTGGAGAAAGATAGAAAGTTTTAATTATTATACTCTGTGTTTTTGAAATATGGGAATAATGAAGTAATGGAATACAACTTAGAAAAAAATTCTGAAGGTCTTTTCACTTCCATGTTGAACAAATTTCTGAAAATCAAACAAGAAGCATCAGGATGACCAAGTGAATGTTCAACTCACCAAGAAAAGGAAAAATATATAAATGATTTTCTAGGCAAGGAAAACATTTAACTGGAATATTCTGAAATTTGCAACAATCCTAGCAAAAGGTCACTGGCTAAGTTGATTTTGAATTAATTTTGGGGAAAATTTGTACAGCGTGAAAATCTAGTTCAAACAATAATTTTGAATGGTTCTTCAACATTATTTCACCTACTTACACATCCATCGGCAGAGGTAACACATATTCTGCCAGTAAATGAAGAAAATATTGTTGTCAACTTTGAAATGAAGGAAGAAGCAGCTGACTCCTTATCAACAGTCAATATTTGCATTGCTGCGTTTACAACTGCTCAAGCTCGTCTTAAACTCTTTAGAGCCTTGAGGAAAGGGTTCGCTACTACGACACAGATTCTGTTATATACGTAAACTATCATGGACAATATCAAGCTCCAACTGGTACATTTATCGGCGATATGACAGATGAACTAGAAACCTACAATGTTGGAAGCTATATAACAGAGTTCGTATGTGAAGGCCCAAAGAATTATGCCTATATAAGGTATTAAGTACTAGCATAATAGCATTGATAAAGGATTTCCCTGACAAGGTCAAGGAGATCAGGGCAGCGATGGAGGCTACTGAAAACGGCAGCAATATTATATACAATATAAAACTAAAGCATGCGAGGGTGGTGGCAGCACTCATCCTTGCGTTATGGGAGCAGGTCTCCGCATTAAATTTTGACAACATCCCTGAACTTCACAAGAGGGACAAAAATATTGGCATGTAGCTTCTGCAATTCATTCATTCACTCTTAAAAAATGTTTACAGAAATAAAATTTTTCTTAAATCAGTTCGAAGAAAAGTGCTGGGATTTCCCTGACAAATTCAAGGAGATCAGAGCAGCGATGGAGGCTACTGAAAACGGCAGCAATACTATAAACAATATCAAACTAAGGAAGGCGAGGGTGGTGGCAGATCTCATCAAGGCGCTGTGAATATTCTTGTTGATGTTTAAATCAACAGAGGATTCTGAATATAAAACTGGCAAGGGAATGCTATATTTGCTTCAAGGGGAAAGGCAGGTGCACTGAGTGTCAGGAGTGGTAATTCTTCGACTTTTTTTTAAATTTCATATGAGGGGAAATTACCAAAATATTCGACACTATAAAAGCATTAGTTGCCAGAGTTTTTGATTCAGTTTTAGTTCTTCAGTGAGTACCTGCAACCAACAACCTATACAACATGTCGAATAAAAAAAAAAAAAAATTAAGTCTGCAGTGAGTGTACGCAGGGAGGAGCCGTCAGGTTCAACCAGGTAACCACTCTTATCTTTATCTAAATTGGTTCAGAAGAGGAAGTTTCCCATAACTTCTGCCAAAAGAATAACAACCAAGTTTGGCCCACAAATTTTAGTCGAGCTAGACGACTATGTGGTATGTCTAATTTTTTTACCATTTCGCATTTTCATTTAAAAAGTTATAATAAACTTTTATTTTAAGGTATTCCTACCAAAAACAAAAAGGTGCAATACTCGAATGGATGAGGAGGACATCGCGGAGCTACACACGCTCTGCCTGGAGGTCGTGGAGCCTTTCGATTGCTCCTGATTGATTGATTTCACACCAACAGAAACTCCGAAGAGGGAGGAAACAAAAGAATGATATTATTATTGAGGAGGTGGAACATATTTTGTCTACACTCTTCTTAAATTCACAAAACGAATTACTTAATTCGCAAAAAACTTTTTTAAATAAAATAAAAATTTAATTTATGTTTAATTTCAGTGAATTCAAATTTTAACTGAATTAATAGAAATAAAATCAAGCGGTTCAATCTAAATGGACGGAAAATTGCTTTTAATATCAACCCTATTCCAAGTCATGAAGAACCAACTTCATGGATAAGAAAGGCGATTGAAGATATGGTACGATATGCTGTGGAAGGTCTGGATGAAACCACAAGCTGGAAATAACGTTTTCTGGAAAAAGTTTTGCTCATGAGCGAGGTAGTGGATGGATCAACTCCCAAACCTGTTCAGAACTCAGCATGGATGATGTTTGGGAAATGATTTCCAAAATATTCCAAGGTTATTCTGATGACCTAAGCACGGATGATTTAACGTTATCTATAACATCAGTTCAAATGCCAACTGGAGAAAGAAGAAAACCAACCTCCATGTACAATTCGTTCGACGAAGAAAGTGCGAAGCGTATAGGAATTATTTGTAACAAAAATACGGATAAATTATGCTTGCCTCGAGCCCTGGTTATAACAAGGGAAAAAACGGACAAGGAGTACAATTTTGCTAGTATAAGAAGAGATATAGCCAAAATCCAAACGGTGAGAGCGCTAAAACTTCTGAGCGATACTGGATACCACCAGGAGGTTGTGGTGAAAACACAATTAACCCCTGAAGTGATTGTGCGAGGGACATAAATATTGGAAATGCATCTTGGAAACGTCAAATTTGAAAATAAGTGCTGGGATTTATCTGACAAAGTCAGGGAGATCAGGGCAGCCATGGAGGTTGCTGAAAACGTCAAAGGACTATTAAACAACCGAATCGATCTGCAGAAGGCAAGGGTGGTGGCAGCCCTCGTCTTGGCGCTATGGGAGCAGGCCTCCCTATCGTTTGACAACATACAGGACATACCCCGAGATGTTTTCCTAATAATAAATCTCAAATAAAAAATAAAAAAATAAAAAAATTTAAAGTATATAAAAAAAATATATGTTGTTTTTAATTGCATCGGCTCTGGTTCGTTACACAGTAACCACTTCTTTTTTTTCTTCTTGTCGTCTGCAATGCTTACATTCTTGCTGAAACAGGATGGAACAAGTTATAGCATGCATACGTCCTCAACATAATAAAAAGAATTATTATCGAAACAGGATGGCACCGGCAGCAATAATTATATAAAACTAAAGAAGGCGAGGGTGGTGGCAGCTCTAATCATGGCGCTGTGGGAGCAGGCCTCCCGGACCTTCCCCGAGATGTCTTGTTTATTTTAAAATTGAAAAATTAAAATATAAATTTAAATATAATAAAAATTTAAAAATTAATTTATTTATTTTTATTTCCTCTTTCGAATCCATGACGAAGGTTCGGATAAAAATAATAAAATGATGTGTAAAATGAAAAATGTTTCATTTGTCTTTTAATCAACATGTAGTTAACACTTGCTTTAAGTGGGAATGAATCAACTCTTAATGCTCAGTATTTTCCACCAAAAGTGCTTAAATCTAATTATGTATGTGGACTTATAGATTTCCAAACATATAATTCAATTCCAAATGTGGATGAGAGTAATAATATGTTATGTATCGGTGATAGTGTTATTTCTTTTCCTATTGGGTCATAATGTAATTGAAGATATTAACAATTTCATACAAAAGAGAATTAATGAAATAAATAAAAAAAAGAAAAACCAAATAAGGAAAACTGAAATTAAAATCAAGGCAAACAACAACACTCTGAAATGTGAAATTATCCGTTCAGAATATATTGACTTTTCAAAACCAAATTCTATTGGTTCGCTTTTAGGGTTTAGTAAGAAGTTGTTGGATTCAAACTTGCTTCATGATTCATGACTAAATTAAGCTCATATAATATGAGCCTGCATGTATGTATACTTATCGACAGAAAAAAATATACCTAAAATAAATGAGCACAACTCAATAAAATTCAACTTGGAACTTTTTGCGGAGTATGTAACAATGAGTGGTGAGGAAATGTTGAAAGAGTTGAAATCAATGGCTGCCGAAATGAAAGCCGTTTTCCTGGAAGTGGAAATAAATCCCATTTTCGAAAAAATGTTTGAGATTATCCTCATGAAAATGGATGAATTCCAAGAAAAGGATAGTGGATGGGCACTGATAAGAATAAAAGCAGTGGAAATCAATATCAACAAATACCAGCCATTGAGTGGTTCAAGATATTTATCTTTGCCAAAAACAATTGCAGAAAGGAGAGCCATTGTCAATATTGAAAACAAAGATGAATATTTTTAAATGGGCAGTTATATCTGCTCTTCATCCAGAGATTGAGACACATGTAGAGCGAACATCTTCCTACTATCCAGTGTCAGAAATATCCAGAGATATAATTGCCCTGGAAAATTTCAGACTGGATTTCACAGGGCTCTCATTTCCCCTTTGAACTACCGGAAATCAAAACATTTGAATCAAAAAATAATAGGTAAGATAGAAAGTAACAGTTCTGCTTCTATTTCCACAGAGCTTGTCATCGACTGCCCAACAGCAACAGCCTTGGGCTTACGTTGGCGTTGGGATCCGACATCTGACGAGCTCTTCTTTTCGGTGGACTTGGACCAGACCACCAGTGCCCCGACCAAGAGACGAGGTCTTAGTGAAGTTGCTAAGCTCTTTGATCCTACCGGCATCTTGGCCCCAGTGGTAACTGTCGGAAAGGTGTTTATCCAGTCGCTGTGGTCAACAGGGGTTACTTGGGATGCCCCACTATAGCACAAGCTTGAGGGACCATGGTGGAAGTTCTACAACAACTTACAACAATTCCCTGGGAGTGCCTCGCTGGTTTGGTATGGACAGTCGGCAGCCGACATGGTTTTTGTGATGCTAGTTCCCGTGCGTACGCTGCTGCGATCTTCTTAAGGACTACATCAATAAGAATCAATTTTTTTGGATTTTCTGAGGGAGAAAAAACTCAAATTGAGAGTCCATATTACACGACAATGCGAGAAAAACGCATTCATGTTAATCATTTATTCCACATGAAAGGCGAAGTTACACACTTTATGTGGATAAAGCATCTAAGTCGGTTGATCACAAGTGAAGTATTGGAAAGTTCAAGGACAAGATTACTGTTCTGCAATACTTGTTTGCAGCATTTTTACAATGACCCCTCATTCGATAAACACAAGGGCGAGTGTAAAAAAATGGTAACAAAATTCCCAGCCGATGATAAAAAGATTATCAAATTTTCAAATTAAAATAAACAAATGATGGTTCCATTTGTAACATTTGCAGATTTTGAATGCATTCTGAAACCAGTTCAAACCTGTTTACCGGACCCATCAACGTCTTCAACAACAATCCTTCAAGAACACGTTCCATGTGCATTCTCATACTACATGAAATGTTCTTTCGATGAAACCGAAGATGTAATGCGGACTTTCATAGGTATTATTTAATAACTTATTTTCTGTCAAACAAAATTCTTATATTTTTTTTCTTTTCTTTATAGGAGAAAACTGTGCTAGTGAATTCATTCATAGTTTAGTTGAAGACACGATGGACAAATACAACAAGCACATTAGAAACGTGACACCGATGAAACCTCTCACAGAAATGCAGGCGCTTTGTTTTGAGAAGGCAACAATGTGCACAATATGCGCCAACAAATTCGATATTGGAGAGATGAAGGTAAGGGATCATTGTCACTTAACAGGTGAATATAGGGGGGCAGCCCATAATCTTTGCAACATTAAATATAAGATGCCAACTTTCTTTACAATTTTGTTTCATAATTTATCTGGTTATGATGCACATTTGTTTTTCAAGTCGTTTCGAGAAATTGATGAACAAAAAATATATTTCTTTTTCAAAGAAAATCTATATTGATGAAAAACGTTCTATAGAACTTAGACTCTTTTCGCTTTTTGGGTGATAGCATAGATAGTTTAGCTAGAAATTTAGTTCATTCAGACTTTATTTTATCCAGAAAATGCTTTAAAACAGAGCAAAGTTTGGAATTAGTAAAAAGAAAAGGTGTATTTCCATATGATTTTTTGGATTCTTGGCAAAAAATGTCTGAACCATGTCTTAATGAAAGAGTGAAGTTTTTCAATAAACTCACGAATGAGGAATGTTCAACTGAAGATTATCAGTTGGCCATAAGCATATGGAATCATTTTAACTGTCATAATCTTAGAAGTTATATGGAAATATACTTAAAAAGTGATGTTTTGTTGTTAGCTGATATTTTTGAAAATTTCAGAAAAGTTTGTAAGCATAGATACAGTTTAGATCCTTGTCACTACTATACAGCCCCTGGTTTATCTTGGGATGCTATGTTAAAAGTGACAAAAGTGGAACTGGAATTATTGACTGACATTGAAATGTATAGTTTCTTTCAAAAAGGGATAAGAGGCGGCCTTACCCAATGCAGTCATAGATATTCCAGAGCCAATAATAAATTTATTGAGTCCTATGACTCTGAAAAACCATCATCATACTTGGTTTATTTAGATGCAAATAATTTATATGGCTGGGCAATGTCTCAGAATCTTCCTTGTGGAGATTTTGAATGGCAGAACCCACTTAATTTTTCTCTGGAATACATATAAAGTCTGAATGATATAAATGTTGGATATGTTTTAGAAGTTGATCTAGAATATCCCGATCATCTGCATGATATTCATAACGATTTGCCTTTTTGCCCAGAAAATATTGCAACGCCAGGTTCTAAATTCAAGAAACTAGTAGCAAGTTTCTTACCAAAACGGAACTATGTTATTCACCTTGAGAGTTTAAAGCAAGCTCTGAAACATGGTTTGATTATAAAAAAAGTCCATCGTGTGATTAAATTTAAACAATCAAATTGGCTGGAACAATATATTTCCCTTAATACCGAACTTAGAAAGAAAGCTAAAACTGATTTCCAGAAAAGGTTTTTCAAGTTAATGAATCTTTCTATTTATGGTAAAACAATAGAAAATATTGAGAAACGTACTGATGTTAAAATTGTTACACGATGGGAAAATAAAAAAAAATCATTGGGTGCTAGAGGTTGGATTGCGAAACCGAATTTCCATAGTTCCTTACAATTTGCCCATGAGGATGATGAAGGATCTCTCCCACTGTTGGCTATACAAATGAGTAGATGCAACATTACATTGAACAAACCGATCTATCTAGGTTTCATAGTACTTGAGCTCTCAAAAATTCTTATGTATGAATTCCACTATGACTACATCGAACCAAAATATCATGAAAATGTTCTTCTTAATTATATGAATACTGACTCCTTTATTTACAATGTCAAAACAGAAGACTTTTATTCTGATATTTTGGATGATATACCATCAAAGTTTGATACATATGACTTTGGTCCCAATAACCAACATAATATTCCTAGGTTAAATAACAAAGTCTTAGGTATGTTTAAAGACGAAACCTGTGGGAATAAAATGTTGGAATTTGTTGGTTTGAGAGCTTAAATGTACTCGTTCACTGTACAAAATGCAAAATCTGTCCAGAAGGCGAAAGGAGTCAAAAGATCTGTCACCAAACGATTAAGAATAGATGATTATAAAAGATGTCTATTTGATAAAATTGAAAGATATGAAAATATGTTAACTTTTAGGAGTAAATTACATACAATTTACACCCAAAATTTAAACAAGTTGGCTCTTAGTTTTAAGGACACAAAAAGATTCATATGTGCAGATAACATCAGCACGCTTGCCTGGGGACATAAAAATATACCCAATGACAATGAACCCTTAAATTCAGAATAAAACATATGCATGAAATAATACATTTATATAAAAATAAAATAAAAAAATGAATTATATTAAAATAATTTTGAAAAAAAAAAATAAGAAATGTTTTTTTATAGAGGTTTTGACAGCAATCTAGATACAGGTAATAGTTGATTGAACGTAGCCAATCTGCTCAAGCAATTGTTTGGATTATTTTATGCTACTTGTCAAGGTTATTTAAGATAGCAAACATCAAAGAAAATTCTTTAAGGGATCAATATGTTTCGGTATTTTTTTCAACTTTATTACCTTCTTTTTCAAGGGTAATAAAAAACAATCATCGTAGGATCAGCAGGCAAGGATCCTACATTGCAGGTTTTTGATTCAGTATCATTTGTAAGGATACACACGATTCTTTTTTTTAAATTATGACCTTCCTTTCAAGGGTAGTCAAAAACCAACATCAAAGAAAATTCTTCAAGGGATCAACATGTTTCACTTTTTTTTAAATTTATCACCTTCTTTTCAAGGGCAATAAAAAACAATCAAACAAATAAAATTTCCTCACAGGATCAACAGGTAGGGATCCCACATTGTAGGTATTTGATTCTGTATTTTTTTAAGGATACCCAAGATTCCTTTTTTTCTTAATTATCACCTTCCTTTCAAGGGTAATAAAAAGATAAACATCAAAGAAAATTCTTCATGGGATCATGTTTCAGTTTTTTTTTTTTCAAATTTATCACCTTCTTTTGTTTCGTGGTAGTGCATGAAATTACTATTGGGAGTATGTGTGCGATAAGATCATTTTGAATGATATTCTAGGGTATAAAAGCAAAATGTTCTTAGCTTCTACAATTCAGTTTGTGTGCAGCAATCATTTATTTCATTTATTATTATTTTGTCGTCGAAAAAAAAAATAATAATGTTTGTAACAATAAAAAAATTTCTTGAAGAATTCGAGAAAAGGTCCTGGGATTTCCCTGACAAAGTCAGGGAGATCAGGGCAACCATTGAGGCTGCTGAAAACGGCAGTAATAATGGACAATTGAACAACCGAATCGAGCTGCAGAAGGCGAGGGTGGTAGCAGCACTAACCATGGCGCTGTGGGAGCAGGCTTCGGAGTCTTCTGATGACATCCCGGACCTTCCCCGAGATGTCCTATTAATTTTAAAATGTTCTTAATTTAAGAATACAAATTTGTTTTGAAAATAAAATTCTTATTTTAAGAATAAAAGGTGTCACTTTTAGGATAAAAAAAAAATAAGAATATAAAAATCTTGAAATAAGCCTACTCGTACTTGAATTTAGCCTCCTTTTTTTCTCTGAGTGTATGTATTCCAGAGAAACTATTGGAAGTATGTGTGTGGGATAAGATCATTTTCAATGATATTTTAGGGTATAAAAGCAAAATGTTCTTAGCTTCAACAATTCAGTTTGTGTGCATCCTTTTCTTAAATAAAAATGTTCACGGAAGTTAACAAATTTCTGGAAGACTTTGAGAGCATTATTTGGGACTTCCCGGAAAAAATCCAGGAGGTAAAAGACGCTATTAAATCTGCCGAGGAGGACTGTTACAAGGCAGCGATAAACAGAAAAGTGCAGCTGAAGAAGGCTAAGATAGTGGTAGCCCTCACTATGGCGCTATGGGAGCTGGCCTCCCAAACATTCGATATCACCCCGGACCTGCCGCGAGATGTTTTCATAATTATAAATCTAAAATAAAAATTAAAAAAAATAAAATATATATTGTTTTTTAATTGCATCGGCTCTGGTTCGTTGCACAGTAACCACTTCTTTTTTTCTTCTTATGGCTGGATCTGCTACGTTTTTATATTTTTGCCGCTAAACGACTCCTTTAGAACGTGTACATACATATCAAAATGTCGGAGTCTCAGTTTGCCATAAAGAAGCTTGGCAGCGACAATTACTTTATATGGAAGTATAAGATGGAGATGCTTCTTGTTAAAGAAGGGTTATGGGGTTATGTGGACGGCGCTGAAACAAAACCAAATCCGGTGACTACAAATTGGAGTGCAAAGAACAGTGAGGCAAGAGCAACCATTGCTCTCTTTAAAAATGAGAGTGCTATGCTATTAAACGCAACCTGGTCTCCTGACTCACCTATTAATTTGAAACCATTTCATTTTAATTATTGTATACCGTTGAACAAACTTTTAGGATTCGCCGAAGATTATAAAAAAATAATTCCAAATGCTCGACATGATCTTATTATCACTCGTGTTCAGAATAGTTTGAGAATAAAATAAAGTAATATTTACACATAACGATAAGAAAATGATTGTAAACCTGATGTAAGCAATGAAAATATGTTGTTAATAAAAAAAAAAAAAAAGAAGAATAAGTTGTATTTTTTTTTTTACTTAATAGGTTCTTTGTTTCCTGACATTTTCTTGCATTATAGGTACACAATTCTAACCAGCACAACCCACAGAAGTAAGTATTTTGGAATGCTAGTTTCTATTTGATCCTAAGCATATGAACATCCTAATAAGAATATGTTTAGCCAATGCACTATGCACATATCAATTTTATATTGCATGCCATGCAGGTGCGAATGTTGTGCCGGAAATTACCCAACTAAATATGTATTGGGTGCCGTGCCAGCGTAGAAATCCAACCAGTGACAATTATTCCCAATTAGCATCAAAATTGAAACTTGGTAGAAATCCCAATTGGGATGGCACCGCCGTGCCGTGCCGATGCCATGGTTGTCCTGGGAGTTACGAATATACCCTACTGCCAGGCTCTAAATTCAAGAAACTAGTAGCAAGTTTCTTACCAAAACGGAACTATGTTATTCACCTTGAGAGTTTAAAGCAAGCTCTGAAACATGGTTTGATTTTAAAAAAAGTCCATCGTGTGATTAAATTTAAACAATCAAAACGGCTGGAACAATACATTTCCCTTAATACCGAACTTAAAAAGAAAGCTAAAACTGATTTCCAGAAAAGGTTTTTCAAGTTAATGAATCTTTCTATTTATGGTAGAACAATGGAAAATATTGAGAAACGTACTGATGTTAAAATTGTTACACGATGGGAAAATAAAGAAAATCATTGAGTGCTAAAGGTTGGATTGCGAAACCGAATTTCCATAGTTCCTTACAATTTGCCCATGAGGATGACGAGGTATCTATCAATCTATCCCACTGTTGGCTATACAAATGAGTAGATGCAACCGTCACCGAGTACAGTCGTGTTTTCGTTCTGCTCTTACCTTTGTTTCTTTTTTTTAAACATTTAATTTACCGCCCCCTTTTTGCCCAATAAAATATTGCTTCTGCTGACCTAGTGTGTCAATATATAGAAAGATTAAAAAAAAAAAACAATAAAGCAAACCTAATTAACCCACCTACTTAACGAACCCAATTTACTTGCTTTTGCTGACCTTGTCTTTTTTTCTCGTTTGCATAATGTCGTCGTCGTGTGCCAATGAAATGTGTACCATTGTCGATGGTAGTGAAGTGCTTCTTAAGTGCAATGACCTTTGTGGGAACTATTACCACTCCTTCTGTGTCGGTTTGAGCAAACGTGCGTCAATGTATTTACATGACTTTAAAAAGAACTTCTTGTTTTACTGCGTAGAATGCAAGAAAATTTCAATATCTGATATTATGACTGCAGTGCAGAGTATTAAAGAGTCACTCTCCTCCGAAATTTTGAGCTAAAAAAAAAAACTGCAAAACCTGTCAAAAAAGTTTGATAATTTGTTTCCCTTCAAACCCAGCTCAAGTCGCTCCATCCTCCCCGCGATTGTGATTTTTCCAGTGCTAAAGTCCCTCAGATCGGACATTGACTTAAAAATGAATGTGTTAACCAGGTCCGCGAAAGAAATGCACAAGACATTGTGTTAATTTTAAGTTAAGTCAAAGCTTGGATTAAGCTAAATAAAAATAAAAAATAAAAAATAAAAATAAAAATTACATTGAACAAACCGATTTATCTAGGTTTCATAGTACTTGAGCTCTCAAAAATTCTTAAGTATGAATTCCACTATGACTACATCAAACCAAAATATCATGAAAAGGTCAATATCAAATCAGAAGACTTTTATTCTGATATTTTGGATGATATACCATTAAGGTTTGATACCTATGACTTTGATCCCAATAACCAACATAATATTCAAAGGTTAAAAATAACAGTCTTAGGTATGTTTAAAGACGAAACCTGTGGGAATAAAATGTTGGAATTTGTTGGTTAAAGAGCTAAAATGTACTCGTTCACTGTACAAAATGCAAAATCTGTCCGGAAGGCGAAAGGAGTCAAAAGATCTGTCACCAAACGATTACGAATGGATGATTATAAAAGATGTCTATTTAATAAAATTAAAAGATATGAAAATATGTTAACTTTTAGGAGTAAATTACATACAATTTACTCCCAAAATTTAAAGTTTTAAGGACCCAAAAATATTTATATGTGCAGATAACATCATTAATTTTGAACGAAATGACATCGTTCAGATTTTATACAACATCAAAACCTTAATGTTAATAGGTATTTGATTGTATCATTGTATCGTAGGATCAACAGGTAAGGATCAACAGGTAAGGATCCCAAATTGTAGGTAAACTGAAAAATCAAATTTCTGATCATGTATATGTATGCGCACCCTTAACATGTTGATTCGTATGAGACAATAAATAAATTAAACGTAAAAATCCTTGTTTGGAGTGAAAAAAAAAAACAAAACAAAAAAGAGAAAAATGGACTTTAAAAACGAAGAAGAAGAATACCATAGAAGATTCTAGGGTATTGAGGAGCCAGATTTTTACTGTCCAAATCCCAACCAGGAAAGATTGGATTGCGGACCGTCTCAAAGATACCGAGAAGCTTTTTTGGACCCATTCCATGGAGCTGCTACCATAAGGGAATCGGATAAGGAATACGGACCAAAGCATTTGGATATTGAGGAACTCTTTGATGATGACGAATACAAGACAAGTACGCTCCTGCAAAAAATTATTCAGGCAAAGTTTCGTCCAAAAAGGAACAAAATAGCAGATCCTTTATTGGATGCAAAGCGAATGCCAGCTGGAAAATATTTTAAAGGAGAGAAAAAAAACCTAGGATATAATAAATAAATAGAAAAAAAAATTATAATAATAAACAAAGAAAAAATAAATTGAATTTTTACATTTCTTATATTTAATATTTCTTTTATTTTATAGTAATTCGTTTTTATTAATGCAGGAGTTACGTTCTGATGGAAATCCCAACTACTTGACAAAAACCTTATTTCCTCTGTCAATTTACACCCAAAATTAGAACAAGTCGGCTCTAAGTTTTAAGGACACAAAAAGATTTATATGTGCAGATAACATCAACAATTTTGAACGAAATGACATCATTCAGGTTTTATACAACATCAAAACCTTAATGTTAATAGGTATTTGATTGTATCAATGTATCGTAGGATCAACAGGTAAGGATCCCACATTGTAGGTAAACTGAACAATCAAATTTCTGATCATGTATATGTATGCGCACCCTTAACATGTTGATTCGTATGAGACAATAAATAAATTAAACGTAAAAATCCTTGTTTGGAGTGAAAAAAAACAAAAAAGAGAAAAATGGACTTTAAAAACGAAGAAGAAGAATACCATAGAAGATTCTAGGGTATTGAGGAGCCAGATTTTTACCGTCCAAATCCCAACCAGGAAAGATTGGATTGCGGACCGTCTCAAAGATACCGAGAAGCTTTTTTGGACCCATTCCATGGAGCTGCTACCTTAAGGGAATTGGATAATAAATACGGACCAAAGTATTTGGATACTGAGGAACTCTTTGATGATGACGAATACAAGACAAGTACCCTCCTGCAAAAAAATATTCAGGCAAAGTTTCTTCCAAAAAGGA
Source organism: Sphaerophoria taeniata (assembly GCA_943590905.1). Taxonomy (NCBI): domain Eukaryota; kingdom Metazoa; phylum Arthropoda; class Insecta; order Diptera; family Syrphidae; genus Sphaerophoria; species Sphaerophoria taeniata. The sequence continues at coordinate 273,368,846 of OX016540.1, forward strand.
ACAAAATAGCAGATCCTTTATTGGATGCAAAGCGAATGCCAGCTGGAAAATATCTTAAAGGAGAGAAAAAAAACTTCCTAGGTTACATGTTTCTTTATTCATTAGCTCTCTAATATACGCTCAAATGACGACAACAATGAAGCCATCAGCTCTTCTCCAAATAGCAACATCATTTTTTTATACATAGTTATGAAAATACCTTTTGAGTTTTTTTTTATTTAATTTACTTATTTATTTTTCTTTATGTCATTTTTATTAACATGAAACTTAAAATAAACCAAAAAAATAAAGGAAACAAAATGTTTTATGATTTCATTCATTTTCTTTCTTCGAAGGAACTATTTCGTGGTTGTACTGGTCTTTTTCATTACCGAAAAAAACAACCTCCAGAAATGCAGACATTTCAGCAATGAAAAATTGATATTTTCAATGCTTCTTTCACTAAATAATTTCATGCATTCATTTTCTGTGAAGAAATCATAACATAACAAGAACCACTTTTTTTAGCCAAGAAAATGAACTAATGAATTCGCCGATTCCATAAGCCCAGTGATTTCATAGCAAAATGTTCATCGAGAATGGGTGTAGGTACTTACTTCCAATGACAAGCCAATGTTAAAATCATTAAAGGATTCAGTAGAAAATTCATTGGTGAAGCTCCTTTTCCTTGGGGAAAAGGCAACTTCTTCACTAGTGAATTTTTGGATATTTCCTACTGGGTTATTGCATTTTCCACCCCTAAAATTTGTATTTGTATTAGTATTTGTCGATCTCACTCACTGTTTCTGTGGTTCACTTCATTCAGTTGTGAAGTGCCAGCACAACACAGCAAACCAAAAGAATGTCTCATGTATTTTTTGTTATTGTGACGACACAATTTTTTTAATTTTTGTTTATAGATAAAAACAAGCAAGATAAAGATAATTCGAGGGAACAATTTTTAAAGTTTCTTTTTTTTCAAAACAAAAAGTAAGTAAAAAAGGTGAGAAGTAAAAAAACAAAATACTCTCGTACTTCATGCCTGAGAAAAGAAATTGAACAGTTATTTTCTTAATTCGGCCATGAACCATATAAGTGTAACATGTGGTCTGGTTCATGTCTGGTGCATTGGTAAACCAACGGTAAATTTCAGTGTACAGTTGCCGGCCGTAAAAGTGTTTTTCTTATTAAACAAATGGTTTGATTTTGTATTTGACTAATGGCCCTTGTTTCCAACAAACGTTAAGTATATAAAAAAAAGAATAATTCAAGATGCAGCGCCCCTTTACGTCTGGAAGCAGGCAAGCACCTGATCCCTTCGATCAGTACTTAGAAGATAACAATTTCTATCGCAAACATACAGCGAGGGACGCATCCTGTCTATTTAGAACGATTTCGGAACAAGTCTTAGATACCCAACAATACCATCTGAACATTCGAAAGGAATGTGTGAACTAAATGAGGAAGCATCGGTCCATTTTCGAATCGGTTAATTGGAATTTAATTTTCTTGATCGACCAGAGAATTTATACAACTTTTGTATTTTCAGCAAGTCAATAGGGATCTGGACGAGTATCTTGATGATATGTCGAAGCCAAAAACCTATGGAACCTTGATTGAACTGCAGGCAGTCTCATTTGTTTACAAGTAAGATGTATGATCGGGGAATTTGTCATTTATTTTGCAGAATGCGTAAATCGGTTAACAAAAATACTTCAAATCGAAAAACTTTTCGTTGATTAAGTAGAATGCTTAAGGGCTAAGGGCATAATGAATATTTGTTTTTAACTTTAACGAAAAAATTTCAGTTTTGAATAAAAAGAAATAGGAATTTAATTTTCTTGATCGACCAGAGAATTTATACAACTTTTGTATTTTCAGCAAGTCGATAGGGATCTAGACGAGTATCTTGATGATATATCGAAGCCAAAAACTTATGGAACCTTGACTGAACTGCAGGCAGTCTCATTTGTTTACAAGTAAGATGTATGATCGGGGAATTTGTCGTTTATTTTGCAGAATGCGTAAATCGGTTAACAAAAATACTTCAAATCGAAAAACTTTTCGTTGATTAAGTAGAATGCTTAAGGGCTAAGGGCATAATGAATATTTGTTTTTAACTTTAACGAAAAAATTTCAGTTTTGAATAAAAAGAAATAGGAATTTAATTTTCTTGATCGACCAGAGAATTTATACAACTTTTGTATTTTCAGCAAGTCGATAGGGATCTAGACGAGTATCTTGATGATATATCGAAGCCAAAAACTTATGGAACCTTGATTGAACTGCAGGCAGTCTCATTTGTTTACAAGTAAGATGTATGATCGGGGAATTTGTCGTTTATTTTGCAGAATGCGTAAATCGGTTAACAAAAATACTTCAAATCGAAAAACTTTTCGTTGATTAAGTAGAATGCTTAAGGGCTAAGGGCATAATGAATATTTGTTTTTAACTTTAACGAAAAAATTTCAGTTTTGAATAAAAAGAAATAGGAATTTAATTTTCTTGATCGACCAGAGAATTTATACAACTTTTGTATTTTCAGCAAGTCGATAGGGATCTAGACGAGTATCTTGATGATATATCGAAGCCAAAAACTTATGGAACCTTGATTGAACTGCAGGCAGTCTCATTTGTTTACAAGTAAGATGTATGATCGGGGAATTTGTCGTTTATTTTGCAGAATGCGTAAATCGGTTAACAAAAATACTTCAAATCGAAAAACTTTTCGTTGATTAAGTAGAATGCTTAAGGGCTAAGGGCATAATGAATATTTGTTTTTAACTTTAACGAAAAAATTTCAGTTTTGAATAAAAAGAAATAGGAATTTAATTTTCTTGATCGACCAGAGAATTTATACAACTTTTGTATTTTCAGCAAGTCGATAGGGATCTAGACGAGTATCTTGATGATATATCGAAGCCAAAAACTTATGGAACCTTGATTGAACTGCAGGCAGTCTCATTTGTTTACAAGTAAGATGTATGATCGGGGAATTTGTCGTTTATTTTGCAGAATGCGTAAATCGGTTAACAAAAATACTTCAAATCGAAAAACTTTTCGTTGATTAAGTAGAATGCTTAAGGGCTAAGGGCATAATGAATATTTGTTTTTAACTTTAACGAAAAAATTTCAGTTTTGAATAAAAAGAAATAGGAATTTAATTTTCTTGATCGACCAGAGAATTTATACAACTTTTGTATTTTCAGCAAGTCGATAGGGATCTAGACGAGTATCTTGATGATATATCGAAGCCAAAAACTTATGGAACCTTGATTGAACTGCAGGCAGTCTCATTTGTTTACAAGTAAGATGTATGATCGGGGAATTTGTCGTTTATTTTGCAGAATGCGTAAATCGGTTAACAAAAATACTTCAAATCAAAAAACTTTTCGTTGATTAAGTAGAATGCTTAAGGGCTAAGGGCATAATGAATATTTGTTTTTAACTTTAACGAAAAAATTTCAGTTTTGAATAAAAAGAAATATGAATTTAATTTTCTTGATCGACCAGAGAATTTATACAACTTTTGTATTTTCAGCAAGTCGATAGGGATCTAGACGAGTATCTTGATGATATATCGAAGCCAAAAACTTATGGAACCTTGATTGAACTGCAGGCAGTCTCATTTGTTTACAAGTAAGATGTATGATCGGGGAATTTGGCGTTTATTTTGCAGAATGCGTAAATCGGTTAACAAAAATACTTCAAATCGAAAAACTTTTCGTTGATTAAGTAGAATGCTTAAGGGCTAAGGGCATAATGAATATCTGTTTTAACTTTAACGAAAAAATTTCAGTTTTGAATAAAAAGAAATAGGAATTTAATTTTCTTGATCGACCAGAGAATTTATACAACTTTTGTATTTTCAGCAAGTCGATAGGGATCTAGACGAGTATCTTGATGATATATCGAAGCCAAAAACTTATGGAACCTTGATTGAACTGCAGGCAGTCTCATTTGTTTACAAGTAAGATGTATGATCGGGGAATTTGGCGTTTATTTTGCAGAATGCGTAAATCGGTTAACAAAAATACTTCAAATCGAAAAACTTTTCGTTGATTAAGTAGAATGCTTAAGGGCTAAGGGCATAATGAATATTTGTTTTTAACTTTAACGAAAAAATTTCAGTTTTGAATAAAAAGAAATAGTCAATTTGAATATTTGCTTAGTAAATAAGAAACAAAGTGCTTGTTGATTGAACGAAAATTCTTCAATTACAAATTATTAGACCTAAGAAAAAAAATAATCGAAGAATTATCTAAATTGAAGAATGTATAGTTGATTTGAATAAAATGTTTAATTTCTTATTTATTTCGTCAATTCAACTATTGTTTCTTCCGTTAAAAAACTAACTAAATAAATTATTCACTTTGAATAAATTTCCTTATTTTAGTAAATCAGTTAAGAATAAAATATTTACAAAAAATCATCAATTCGTAATATCCTTTAGTTAAAATGTTACGAAAAAATTAAGTTGATTTCACCTCTGATATTTGGTTCAGTGAAGTGAAACAGTAGAGTGTGTTTTATTAAGAAGTGTTTTATTAAAGAAGAAAATAAAAGAAAGAATAAAAAAACAAAACAAAAAAAGAAGAAATAACGATTGATAAAAAGGGTGAGTTTTACTCGCTGGATTTATTTAGTAGATTAGAGTAGAAATTATATCTAAGAGTATACATAAACAATGGTGTAAGATCCAACACGCAACGTTCGTGAAAGATTCACGATCGTGTGCGTGTTGGCCTCCTGGTTTGTCCTTTTCTTATTTTATTTACGAGCATTGGTGTAAATCCATCAGTTTAAATGTAGGATGGTCGCTTGGCTCTGTATTGTTTGATGTGTATCTCATTGGTGTAACATCCACCGGTTCCCCTGCGAGTGAGAGGCTCAATGGTGTGTGAGGTGGTCTCCTAGAGAATCGTCAACAATACTTAATTTTATTTACAAGCATTGGTGTAATATCCTTCACATGATGATCGTAATAGAAAAATGATCGTGTGTGTGAAGGTCTCCTGGCTACTTTTTGAGCATTGGTGTAAATCCATCAGTTTAAATGTAGGATGGTCGCTTGGCTCTCTATTTTTTGATGTGTATCTCATTGGTGTAACATCCACCGGTTCCCCTGCGAGTGAGCGGCTCAATGGTGTGTGAGACTGTGAGGTGGTCTCCTGGAGAATCGTCAACAATACATTCACTTTTGTTATTGCCGTAGCAGTAGTTCAAATAAGAAGAGAATATTATTTCTAGTGTATTATTCTCTGCTAGTGAATTCATAGGAATTTATTTATTTATTTTCAGTTGTTATTGCCAGTGAAGAGAGTGCCATTTTGACTTGCCCGATATCCGGAAGGAATTTTTAAGGTGGTTTATTTGAGTGAAGAAGAATAAAGAAACAAAAAAAAAACTGGTGTTTTTCGTTTTATTTTCTTTCTTATAAAAGAAAGGTGGCTCTTCTACTTCATTATATGGGGCCAGATTCATTGGAAATTTTTTATTCTTTCAACGATGACATAGACAACGTCAAGTACAACGCGCTGCTTATATGAATTTAATGACCTAAGAGAGGGTGCCGTGCAATAACGCCGAGCGAAATAACGCCGAATTCTGAAATTCGGCCTTATTCCACTTTACTAATGTGTAATAACGCCGAATTTTTGCATTCGGCCTTATTTCACTATGGTGAAGTGAAATAATGGCGACCCTGCAACCGATCCTGCAACCGATCCTGCAACTGATCCTGCAACTCGAACATTAAAACTGACTGTACAAGCAACTAACACAAGATTGTAAATTTCAATATACAAATGACAACCATAGAAGAGATCAACATACTCTTCAAGAAGTGGGAAGAACTCACAGCATACAAGCCATCAACGTCTGCGCCACAAGAAGCAGTGCCTGTGTATACACCGACACCGAAGGAAGCTGGACCAAAGCCGCTAACAATAGAACAGTATAAGCAAAGACAGCTAAAAAAAAAACCAGAGATACCAAAAGCTAAGAAACGAGGAGGAAGAAAGAGAGCCTTCCAGCGTAAGTGTGCTGACTTACAAAGAGTTGTAAACATTGCACAAGGTGCACAAAAGAAAGAGTTACTAGGACAACTCAAAACTCTAAGAGAACAAGAACAAGGGTGGAAAAATTTTATAAACCAATAGCATGGGTGGAAAAACTTCCAAAGAAGAAATTATCAACAACAATGTTGCTGCAGCAGCATCATCAGCAAACACAACAGCAGCATCGTTATCATCAGACAAAATAGCTTATGTTAATTGTTTTTTTTTGATAATAATTATACTTTGTAAACTAAACTCGTATTATAAAAACTATTTAAGAAAACATGCTCTCAAAACACTAAATTTTTGAAATCAAATAAAAATATACATACAAATGTATGGAGTTCAATATTTTAGAAAATATTTTGAAAAACTTAAAAAAAGCACCAAACAGAACTTACACCAGAGAACATATACAAAGAATTAAATTACGAATAGACACTGAATGGTCAGAAATAACTAAAACCGCAGACTTAACCGACATAAAAGACTTAAAAACCAAATTTGACAAGCTAGTAGGACAAATTCAAGAAATTTTAAAACACAAAGAAGAAGAAATTGAAATAAATAACAAAATGGCAAATTTTGACATAGTAACTGCTATTAAAGTTATACCTGAATTCCAAGGTGACTTTAAAGATCTCAACAATTTTTTGGGTTTAATTGAGTTTTACTCCAACAAGTGGGTCGCTATGCACCAAGTGCATTACGTTGTTTATATTTATTTTTGTTTATGACTGCACTTACGTACTCCACATTGCTGAGCAATTGGAATGCCTTTGAGGAAATGCGACGAAGGTTTATTTTGTCAAATAGGCATTTAATTCTTACGTCATGTGAAGAAGTGTATTTGTAGGTCATAGGCAAAAAACAGTTCAAATTCCAAGAGTGAGAATAACACATGTATGAATGATTTATGAAATTTTTGTTAAACTAGTTTTAAGTATAAATAGGAAAGATTTTGAAAATAAAATGCAGTCTAGTTTTCCACATAGAACAAGACTCATCCTCTTTTTATTATCGGCTGGAGAGCTTAGTTTATACTCATTCAAAATCGTGCATTTTAATGCTCGGCCATATAAGCGGCTCTTGTAGCTAAGGAGGTACTTTTCTCTTGATCTCAAAACCTTACAATATATACTATGTACATTGTACATATTCCTGCTTCATAAGTAGGTATTTTCAAAATTCTTGGTCTTAAGCTCAGTTTAGTTAAGCGAAGTGACATGAAGTGAAAGTTTCAGTGTTGAAGGAAATTAAAAACTATTTAAATAATACCTACGCAGGTACCTCTACAACATCAAGGTTAATAACTGAATATTTCAGTTTCTTTCAAAACCATTTAATTACCGCAAATGAATTCGATTTTGAAAACGCATGTTGTTTTTAAGGCTGTCAGAAGAATTTTGCGACATGGAGCAGGAAGAATATTAATATTAGATTTTACGTTTCAGTTAACACTACATTTTTAAGATATTGATCAAATGAAAATTAAAAATGAGTAAGGATTTGGAACTTGAAACAAAATATATAATTCAGGTACAAATGCCAGCGAGCGTAGCGAGCGAAAAAATTTTTGCTCTTTTGGGCAAATCAATCAATTTGGGGTGTGAAAATAAAAAAATTCACACCCCAAATTGATTCTCTTTTGGGCAAAATTTTTTTTCGCTCGTTAGTAAACCGACTTGATCTTGAATGTTCCGAATCGGCATCATCCTCAAATTAGAGTGAAAAAATTGCTCAAAATGAATTATTTAAATGCAGCTTCTGCTTTCAAAAGCGTTTAATGCCATAACAAGATGTGTGGATGCCTTTCCAAATTGAAGGAAGTGGCAACAGTTTTGAAAAATGAAATGCTATGACCATTTCGTCAACAAATAATGAATAGGAATAGTCAAATTAATTTATTAGACTTCGTGTTACACGATTTTAAGATATTTCTTTTCTTTTGTACTATGAACATTTATTGTTTGTGTTGGCAACGATGCCATTACTTCTTTTACTACTCAACAGAGGTAGTCACTTCCTCGAAACGCCACTCACTTCACGTCAAAGTTTTTTCCCTTTTTTCTCAAATCGAGGCCATTTTGTTCAAGAAGATTCCAGAACATTTCTTTTGCAAACAAGAACTGGCGAAGGAAGGACGCTTTAACCCAATCTGGTTTAAAAATCTAAATTTAAGAATTTAATTCTAATATTGTAAAAGTAAGCTAAAGAAGAAATAAACTATTGTTGAAACTCCCTGTAAAACCAAACCAAGGTGTTGAAACTGGTTTTATTTCTTTGCTTTTCGGAAAATTTCTTGTTGGGCCAACTGAGCCAACAAATTTTCAACAATAAGTTGATTCTACGCTGCTGCTGCACCACCGCAACATTGAATAAGTCGAGCCTGTGCTGCTGCCTTACCGTGTGCAAATTGGAGCACTCTGGGTGTCGCTGTCGAACAATTGTTGCTACCAGCACGTGCACAGTGAGTCGAGCCAACTTGCACGATTCTCTGTCACCATCAAAGCACCATCACGAGTCCATCCTTCGCTTTAGTGGCTTCTTGCTTCTAAGAACAACAATTTGTTCGAAGCCGAACTGCCGCCACCGTCGTTGCCACCACGAACGACGATTTGCTGCCGAGCCAACTTGCACAGCTATCTGCTGCTACCGGCACGTGTACCATTAGTCAAGCCAACTTGCAGCCACCAGTGCATATTGCTACAGCCGCTGCCGCTGTCGTTGCCACCACGAACGAGGATTTGTTGTCGAGCCAACTTCCAGGGCTGTCTGCTGCTACCGGCACGTGAATCATTAGTCGAGCCAACTTGCAAGACTATTTTGCAGCCACCAGTGCATACTGCTGCAGCCGCTGCTGCTTTCGTCGCCTCCAAGAACAACAATTGCTGCCCAAAGTTGTGCTTTCGTCACCGCAGCTGTTATCAAGTGTGTGCCAAGTGAACCGGACGTGCGTCGTTGCTACCAAGAACGATTAGTGGTCCGGAGTCGGCTTTCTCCGTTGCTCCTGCTGCCTCTGCACCTTTCCAGAACAAGCCACCGTCATTGTTGTTGGCTAGAGGTCCAGAGTCGACTTTTGACTTTTATTGTTTTTGGTTTGGGGTCCGGAATCGAAAATTCCGCTGCTGCTGTTGTTTCAGCACCCCGTTTGGAACAATCCATCGTCGTTGTTGTTGGCTAGTTGTCCAGAGTCGACTCTCTCCACTGTTCCTGCTGCTTTTGCGCCAGTTGAAGCCAAGCCACCGTTGTTGTTTCTGGCTTTTGGTTCGGAATCGAAATTCTCCGCTGCTGCTGTTGCTTCCGTGACCTTTTTGGAGCAAGCCACCGCTGTTGCTGCTGGTTGGTGGTCCGGAGTCAGGTTTCTCCGCTGCCGCTGCTGCTTTCACACCTTTTTGTCACCAAGCCATTGTACCAGTGGTGATTTGTTGTCCGGAGTCGAGCTCCAGTGCTGCTGCTGCTGCTTGCAAACCCTTTTGTCGCCAAGCCATTACACCAGTGGTGATTTACTGTCCGGAGTCGAGCTCCTGTGCTGCTGCTGCTGCTTCCGCGCCTTTTTGAAGCCAAGCCATCGTTGTTGTTGTCGGTTGTGTCTAGAATCGAATTCCTGCGCTACTGCTGATACCTTCCCGCCTTTTTGGAGCAAGCCACCGTCGTTGCTGCTGGCTATAGGACCGGAGTCAGGTTTCTCCGCTGCCGCTGCTGCGTCCACGCCTTTTCGACGTCAAGCCATTGCAGTTGTGGTTCTTCGTTGTCCGGAGTCGAGATTCTCCGCTGGTCCTGTTGCTTCCACCACCCTTTGGAGCAAGCCACCGTTGTTGCTGCTGGCTATTGGTCCGGAGTCAGTTTCTCCGCTGCCGCTGCTGCGTCCACGCCTTTTCGGCATCAAGCCATTGCAGTTGTGGTTCCTCGTTGTCCGGAGTCGAGATTCTCCGCTGCTCCTGTTGCTTCCACCACCTTTTGGAGCAAGCCACCGTTGTTGCTGCTGGCTATTGGTCCGGAGTCAGGTTCTCCGCTCCCGCTGCTGTGTCCACGCCCTTTAGACGTCAAGCCATTGCAGTTGTGGTGCTTCGTTGTCTGGAGTCTAAATACTCTGCTGTTCCTGTTGCTTCCGCACCCTTCTGGAGCAAGTCACCGTTGTCGTTGTTGGTTGTTGTCCGGAGTCAGGCTTCTCAGCTGCAGCTGCAGCTTCCGCGCCTCTTCTGAAGCCAAGTCATCATTGTTGTTGCCACCTTGTTGCCGTTGCCGTACCCACAAACAACCGATTGAACCGATATGCCCAAGAAGCAAAAGGATGCATTTTCCAAATCCAGTAAGACGCGTCGATCACCAGTCCGGCAAGAATCTTTCAACTGCTGCGCATGCGATCTCCCGGACTCAGTCGAAGACCTGGTCCAATGCGACAGATGCCAAGTATGGAGCCATTTCACCTGCGCAGGCGTAAACCAATTAATTGAAGAACGTCCGTGGACCTGCCTCACATGCACGACAGGTAAGTCAACTCCATTATCATTATCTAGTAGTGTTTTTGCATCTGCTGAGCAAAATGCAACAGCAAAGTCAATAAATAAACCCCCCCTAATTGTTGTCAGTGGTTCTGGTTCGTCAACTAGTGGTTTGTCGACTACAACATCTGTGGTTCTCTATACCGGAACCTCAATGAGTTCAAAGCCCATCGGTTAGCCCGATAAGCCCCCAAAAGATAAATCAATAAATGTGAGAAAGGGTCCTTAATTATATATATAATTAAAGGTGAGACATAAACCTTTAAAATGATGCAAAAAAAAATGTATGTGATCGTTGGTCTTTTAGAGATATCGTTGTTCAAAAAGTAAGTGAAAAAACTTGATTTTCAAAAAATAAAAAATAAATATTTGAAAATATAGTGTAGGTTGACATATAATTTTGAACATTATTAAAAGACAATATAAATACCTTTCATTTGATACCAAAAACGTTTTTCTGCATGCCTTTGATCACACGCTATAAACGCGTTTATCAAGAAAATCACTAAAATTCATTTTCAGAGTTAACCAACTTCAAGCCCAAATATCTCGAAAACCCCACCAACGATTTCGGAAATATTTCACCCTAAGAATCTGCTCTACTACAGCTTTCATTTGATACCAATTTCGTTAATGAACGCACTGGGCCCAAAAGTGGGCCATGTCCTTTGAACAATCAAAATGGCTGGAATAATGTGTTTCTCTTAATACTGTAAGGCAAATGGTAGTCATTGAACTATTTAAATTTGTACTGTCGATCTCACTCACTGTTTTGGTGGTTCACTTCATTCAGTTGTGAATTGTCAAGTGGTGTAGTTGTGTTTGAGTATTATCAAGAATTGAAAATATTAAAGAAGGAAAGGAAGGAATCAAAAACAAATAATATAGGAGGTGAGTTTTGCTTGCTGAATTGATTAATTGATTTAGTAGAAGTAGATTGAAGTAAAAATTATATCTATTATTCAAACACAAACAATGGTGTTAGATCCATCACGCAACGTTCGTAAAAGATTCTCGAACGTGCGCATGTTGGTCTCCTGGTTTGTTTTTATTTACGACCATTGGAAGAAAAGCCTTCACAGTACAAAAACACGAACGTATGTGTGTAGGTCTCCTGGCGTATTTATTTACAAGCATTTGTGTAAGATCCTTCACATGACGATCGAAAGAGAAAGAAGATCGTGTGTGTGTAGGTCTCCCGGTCCTGGCTTCACATTGAGCATTGGTGTAAATCTATCAGTTCAAATATAGGATATTGGTTGATGTGTATCTCATTGGTTTAACATCCACCAGTTCCCCTAAGAGTGAGAGGCTCAATGGTGTGTGTGTGTGAGGTGGTCGCCTGGAGTATCGTCAACAATACATTTCTTTTTGTTATTGCCGTAGCAGTAGTTCGAATAAAAATAGAATACAATATCTAGTGTATGTTTTCTTTGCTTGTGAATTCATAGGGATTTATTTATTTATAATCAGTTGTCTTTGCCAGTCGAGGAATGTGCCATTTTACGTTGCCCGTTACAATTGAAATGAATAAGTTTTCAGTTTGATTAATTTGAATAAAAAGAACACAACAAAAACTGGTGTTTTATTTTCTTCTTATAATACCGAACTTAGAACAACAGCTAAAACTGATTTCCAGAAAAGGTTTTCCAAGTTAATGAATCTTTCTATTTATGGTAAAACAATGGAAAATATTGAGAAACGTACTGATGTAAAAATTGTTACACGATGGGAAAATAAAAGAAAAACATTGGGTGCTAGAGGTTGGATTGCGAAACCGAATTTCCATAGTTCCATACAATTTGCCCATGAGGATGATGAAGGATCTATCCCACTGTTGGCTATACAAATGAGTAAATGCAACATTACATTGAACAAACCGATCTATCTAGGTTTCATAGTACTTGAGCTCTCAAAAATTCTTATGTATGAATTCCACTATGACTACATCAAACCAAAATATCATGAAAATGTTCTTCTTAATTATATGGATACTGACTCCTTTATTTACAATGTCAAAACAGAAGACTTTTATTCTGATATTTTGGATGATATACCATCAAAGTTTGATACATATGACTTTGATCCCAATAACCAACATAATATTCCTAGGTTAAATAACAAAGTCTTAGGTATGTTTAAAGACGAAACCTGTGGGAATAAAATGTTGGAATTTGTTGGTTTGAGAGCTAAAATGTACTTGTTCACTGTACAAAATGCAAAATCTGTCCAGAAGGCGAAAGGAGTCAAAAGATCTGTCACCAAACGATTAAGAATAGATGATTATAAAAGATGTCTATTTGATAAAATTGAAAGATATGAAAATATGTTAACTTTTAGGAGTAAATTACATACAATTTACACCCAAAATTTAAACAAGTTGGCTCTTCGTTTTAAAGACACAAAAAGATTTATATGTGCAGATAACATCAGCACGCTTGCCTGGGGACATAAAAATATACCCAATGACAATGAACCCTTAAATTCAGAATAAAACATATGCATGAAATAATACATTTATATAAAAATAAAATAAAAAAAATGAATTATATTAAAATAATTTTGAAAAAAAAAAATAAGAAATGTTTTTTTATAGAGGTTTTGACAGCAATCTAGATACAGGTAATAGTTGATTGAACGTAGCCAATCTGCTCAAGCAATTGTTTGGATTATTTTATGCTACTTGTCAAGGTTATTTAAGATAGCAAACATCAAAGAAAATTCTTTAAGGGATCAATATGTTTCGGTATTTTTTTCAACTTTATTACCTTCTTTTTCAAGGGTAATAAAAAACAATCATCGTAGGATCAGCAGGCAAGGATCCTACATTGCAGGTTTTTGATTCAGTATCATTTGTAAGGATACACACGATTCTTTTTTTTTAAATTATGACCTTCCTGTCAAGGGTAGTCAAAAACCAACATCAAAGAAAATTCTTCAAGGGATCAACATGTTTCACTTTTTTTTTTTTTAATTTATCACCTTCTTTTCAAGGGCAATAAAAAACAATCAAACAAATAAAATTTCCTCGCAGGATCAACAGGTAGGGATCCCACATTGTAGGTATTTGATTCTTTATTTTTTTTAAGGATACCCAAGATTCCTTTTTTTCTAAATTATCACCTTCCTTTCAAGGGTAATAAAAAGATAAACATCAAAGAAAATTCTTCATGGGATCATGTTTCAGTTTTTTTTTTCAAATTTATCACCTTCTTTTGTTTCGTGGTAGTGCATGAAATTACTATTGGGAGTATGTGTGGGATAAGATCATTTTGAATGATATTCTAGGGTATAAAAGCAAAATGTTCTTAGCTTCTACAATTCAGTTTGTGTGCAGCAATCATTTATTTCATTTATTATTATTTTGTCGTCGAAAAAAAAAATAATAATGTTTGTAACAATAAAAAATTTTCTTGAAGAATTCGAGAAAAAGTCCTGGGATTTCCCTGACAAAGTCAGGGAGATCAGGGCAACCATTGAGGCTGCTGAAAACGGCAGTAATAATGGACAATTGAACAACCGAATCGAGCTGCAGAAGGCGAGGGTGGTAGCAGCACTAACCATGGCGCTGTGGGAGCAGGCCTCGGAGTCTTCTGATGACATCCCGGACCTTCCCCGAGATGTCCTATTAATTTTAAAATGTTCTTAATTTAAGAATACAAATTTGTTTTGAAAATAAAATTCTTATTTTAAGAATAAAAGGTGTCACTTTTAGGATAAAAAAAAATAAGAATATAAAAATCTTGAAATAAGCCTACTCGTACTTGAATTTAGCCTCCTTTTTTTCTCTGAGTGTATGTATTCCAGAGAAACTATTGGAAGTATGTGTGTGGGATAAGATCATTTTCAATGATATTTTAGGGTATAAAAGCAAAATGTTCTTAGCTTCAACAATTCAGTTTGTGTGCATCCTTTTCTTAAATAAAAATGTTCACGGAAGTTAACAAATTTTTGGAAGACTTTGAGAGCATTATTTGGGACTTCCCGGAAAAAAATCCAGGAGGTAAAAGACGCTATTGAATCTGCCGAGGAGGACTGTTACAAGGCAGCGATAAACAGAAAAGTGCAGCTGAAGAAGGCTAAGATAGTGGTAGCCCTCACTATGGCGCTATGGGAGCTGGCCTCCCAAACATTCGATATCACCCCGGACCTGCCGCGAGATGTTTTCATAATTATAAATCTAAAATAAAAATTAAAAAAAATAAAATATATATTGTTTTTTAATTGCATCGGCTCTGGTTCGTTGCACAGTAACCACTTCTTTTTTTCTTCTTATGGCTGGATCTGCTACGTTTTTATATTTTTGCCGCTAAACGACTCCTTTAGAACGTGTACATACATATCAAAATGTCGGAGTCTCAGTTTGCCATAAAGAAGCTTGGCAGCGACAATTACTTTATATGGAAGTATAAGATGGAGATGCTTCTTGTTAAAGAAGGGTTATGGGGTTATGTGGACGGCGCTGAAACAAAACCAAATCCGGTGACTACAAATTGGAGTGCAAAGAACAGTGAGGCAAGAGCAACCATTGCTCTCTTTAAAAATGAGAGTGCTATGCTATTAAACGCAACCTGGTCTCCTGACTCACCTATTAATTTGAAACCATTTCATTTTAATTATTGTATACCGTTGAACAAACTTTTAGGATTCGCCGAAGATTATAAAAAAATAATTCCAAATGCTCGACATGATCTTATTATCACTCGTGTTCAGAATAGTTTGAGAATAAAATAAAGTAATATTTACACATAACGATAAGAAAATGATTGTAAACCTGATGTAAGCAATGAAAATATGTTGTTAATAAAAAAAAAAAAAAAGAAGAATAAGTTGTATTTTTTTTTTTACTTAATAGGTTCTTTGTTTCCTGACATTTTCTTGCATTATAGGTACACAATTCTAACCAGCACAACCCACAGAAGTAAGTATTTTGGAATGCTAGTTTCTATTTGATCCTAAGCATATGAACATCCTAATAAGAATATGTTTAGCCAATGCACTATGCACATATCAATTTTATATTGCATGCCATGCAGGTGCGAATGTTGTGCCGGAAATTACCCAACTAAATATGTATTGGGTGCCGTGCCAGCGTAGAAATCCAACCAGTGACAATTATTCCCAATTAGCATCAAAATTGAAACTTGGTAGAAATCCCAATTGGGATGGCACCGCCGCACAGTGGGGAAAACGTGGAAATAAGTCATTTCCAAAAAGTTTTTTTTTTTTTTTTTTGGTAGCGCGTTTGAATAGTCAATTATTGGTATGATCAAGTTACAACTTTATTTCGTCAAAAAAATATATATATCTAGAGATTTTTTCACTCAAAGTTGATAATTGAGTGAAATGAATAAAATCGGAGTCATTTTTAAACCATGTTTTCTCAGTCAATTATGAGCCGATTTGAAAGATTTTTTTTTTATTTTATTAAGTTATTATTATAGAAAATTTTAAAAATAAAATTGGATGAAAATAACCATTTTACATATAAAAAAAAAATAAAGTAATCAATTTTATTGCTCGTCCATTTTCTCTGAATGATTTAAAAACTAGCGCCATCTGGCGCTGCTTTATTTTTAGTATGAGCATATAGTGTAGCCTCTAAGCTTCAATAATCAGTAAAAACCGTATCCGGATTCGTCCGGATGGGACTTCTAGACCAATTTTAGTGAATTTTAATGACTAAAAATTAGACATTGCCCAGATTATAAAGCGTCCTTGGGCTGTGCTTTATTTTTAAATAATATAATATAATATATAACTATAAAAATATGAACTAGACTTTGGCAATATAAATCAAACTGTAATTTATACCACTTAGGTCTGGAAACAAATCTTCTCATTTTTCTGCAACTCGCTCAAAATTTCTTAACATAACTGCACTTCTGTTATCTTTAATTAAAATGCTCTTTCGACTCTTTGAAAACTTTGGGGGTCGTTTCAAGGTGTTGATTTCATGTTTTTTTTTTATTTTTGGTTTAAATTGTTACGATTCACGATGTCGCGGTCAAGTGTTTTTTCAGTGCCTCGTTCAGTTTTAACTGAATTGATTTTGGATGCTAAAGAAAGCTTTGAAAACTTTTTAAAAAACCAATACCCACATTTAAGTGAAACGGACCTAGACATTATAAATAGAAGTTACCGGAAAATTTTTTTATCAAAATTCAATTCGCGACTTCGTGACGTGCACTACAAAAAAAATGTTTTTCTTAAAACATACTCCAAATGGGTGAGTGGTATGTTTCAAGTAAAATTGTTAAATAGCAATCATGTTGAAGCTGCTTTGAATTTAAACAATTCACGTACTGGAAGGCCATCTAAGAGTTTTGAAGAATGCTGTAATCGAAGCAAGAAAAACAAAATTAAAAAACTGCGAAACAATTTTTCTCAGGACTTAATTGATGCTGCATCACAACCACCTGAACAAAAAGTATTTGACCCGGATTCTGCACTGGCATTAACAATACAAGCCAAGCTGTCAAAAGACCAGTATGAAGTCCTGAGAAAAGCAACGAAAGACATTGGGCACGACATTTTTCCTTCATACAAAAACGTAACCGAAGCTAGAAAAAAGTGTTACCCAGGAAATACAACTGTAAGTGAAAAATCTGCTTGTGTTCCTCTGCAAGATCTTTTGGACCATACATGCAAAAGAATTTTTGAAGGCAATGAATCGCTTTATAACCCTCAGGGTCAAGACCTTACACTTCACACCAAATGGGGATGTGATGGTGCTAGTGGACAAAGCTGCTATATGCAGAAGTTTTCGGTGTCAGAGGATAATGTTTCCGATGAACATTTGTTTCTTACATCGATTGTGCCTTTAAAAATGGTTGAAGAAGAAAGTCAACAGATAATTTGGAAAAATCCTCGGCCATCATCAACTCGTTTTTGTCGACCCCTTCAGTTTTCTTGTTTGAAAGAAACACCCGAGGTAATCAAAAGAGAACAAGATCGAGTTGAATGTGAAATTCGTGACCTTCAGGACACGGAAATTCAATTAAGAGGTTGCTCCATTAAAATTCATCATGTTTTGCATTTCACCATGATTGATGGCAAAACTGCACAAGTAGTGACAAACACGTCTTCAAGCAGTAACTGCATTGTCTGTGGAGCAAAGCCATCAGAGATGAACGATATTTTTAAAGTTCAATCAAAACCAACGAATGCTGCTTCTCTAAAATTGGGAATGTCAACCCTGCACGCGAGGATTCGTTTTATGGAGTATGTTCTTCATTTGGCATACAACTTACCTTTTAAGGCTTGGAGAACGTGTCCGGTTACTGCTGTTGTAAAAAAAGAAACGAAAAAAAAAATTCAACAACAATTTCGAGAAAAAATGGGACTTCTAGTGGACATAGTCAAACAGGGAACTGGCACAACAAATTCCGGAAACACTTCAAGACGGTTCTTTGAAAATCCGTCCTTGACAGCAGAAATAACAAACATTGATGAAACCCTTATTAAAAGACTTGGTACTATCCTAGAAGTCGTGTGTTGCAATTTAAATATAGATCCAGAAAAATTTGACAATTATGCCTTAGAAACGGCCAAAATGGCCATTGAATTGTACCCTTGGTACTACCTACCCGCAAGTGTGCACAAAATTTTAATGCACGGCAAGGACATTATTGAATCCTGTGCTTTGCCAATTGGGTCCTTATCTGAAGAGGCTCAAGAAAGTCGTAATAAGGATTTTCGACTTTTCAGATCGCATAATAGCCGAAAATCATCAAGAACGGCTACAAACGAGGACGTGTTTCATATGCTCTTAATATCATCAGATCCTCATATAACAAGCTTACGACCTGAACCAAAATCGAAAAACTTTACGGTCAGCGAGGAGGCAAAACTTCTTTTAAAAATAAGTGAAAGTGAATAGTTAAAAAAAAAAATATGAACACATTTAAAAAATGTTAAAGGATTGAAGTTACCTTTTTTTTCTTTACTTTTTCTTTTCTATTCTTTTCTTTTTACTTTACTTTTCTATTAATTTATTGAATTAATGTTTTTTTTTAATTAAGTTTCTTTCTATACAACATTCTTACTCGTTATGCTTACATATGCTAACATCTTTGCACTGAATTTTTTTTTATTTGTGTATTTCTAATTTTTTGCATGAAAGAATATTTTTTTTTTTAATGCATGATACCTTAGTTTGTAGTTTACTAACCTGTAACAATGCGCTAAGTGATGTGCCGGTGAACAAACATGTTTGTGAGGCAAGTCTTTGATCGATTTATGGCTTGATATAAGCTTTTTCGATTAAGATCTGATAGCGTAAAAAATTTTTTTTTTATTTTAATGTCTGATGTAAAAGCAGTTTGAAAATCAATTTATAAGTTCATAACTTTTGATTTTTTCAAATTATAACAATCGCTTCTATGATAATTTGAACATTTTTATATTAATTCCTTCCTTCTTCTTTTTTTTCAGATTTAAAGAAAAATGTTTATCAATGTTTTTTTTTTTTATATGTAACAGGTTTTGTTTTACTTTCTTGATTACTTTCCTAAAAAAAAAAAAAATTATAGGTATTCTTTTTCATTTCATTTTAATTTTCTCTTCTTGAGGGCGTGGCAGGGGGTGGTTATTTATGGAGTAGATTCTCCTTGCTTTAAGCAATTTTTTCTGAAAATTTCAACAAAATCGGTTCTGTGGTTTGGTTTTTACAGAGTTTTTTCCACTCTCCCATACAAGTGTCCCCACTGTGCGCCGTGCCGTGCCGATGCCATGGTTGTCCTGGGAGTTACGAATATACCCTACTGCCAGGCTCTAAATTCAAGAAACTAGTAGCAAGTTTCTTACCAAAACGGAACTATGTTATTCACCTTGAGAGTTTAAAGCAAGCTCTGAAACATGGTTTGATTTTAAAAAAAGTCCATCGTGTGATTAAATTTAAACAATCAAAACGGCTGGAACAATACATTTCCCTTAATACCGAACTTAAAAAGAAAGCTAAAACTGATTTCCAGAAAAGGTTTTTCAAGTTAATGAATCTTTCTATTTATGGTAGAACAATGGAAAATATTGAGAAACGTACTGATGTTAAAATTGTTACACGATGGGAAAATAAAAGAAAATCATTGGGTGCTAGAGGTTGGATTGCGAGACCAAACTTCCATAGTTCCTTACAATTTGCCCATGAGGATGATGAAGGATCTCTCCCACTGTTGGCTATACAAATGAGTAAATGCAACATTACATTGAACAAACCGATCTATCTAGGTTTCATAGTACTTGAGCTCTCAAAAATTCTTATGTATGAATTCCACTATGACTACATCAAACCAAAATATCATGAAAATGTTCTTCTTCTGTAAGTAAATTTCTTTTTTCTTTGATTTTTGGTTAATCCTAAGCTCCTTAACATATGTCAATAAGATTTGTATTATTATTTTTTTTGCACATAAGCCATAAGCTCTCGCAAAGGTACGCTGTACTTTGTTCTCTTTTTTTTGCGATTATGCGAATATAAATACAAGTAATAGATTGCAATAAAAATTAAAAAAAAAAAAAAAAATATGAACGATTCTTTTTGGTCATAAGGACAATGGAAATGAGTAGATAAATCTCCCGATCATAGGGCGAGGGATCTATGCACGAGGGATGAGGTGATTGAGTATAATTTTTTTTACAGGGGTCGTCCATTAAAATTCCGGCATCGGACGACCATGGAGTCCTGACTAAAGGGTCAGTGATATAGGGTGGGAACAGCCTGGATCAACTCCATCGATCCACTTTTTTTTAATTTCGGCTTGTAGGCATGTTTTCGTCACTAAACTCGATATACCGTGTTTATTTTTTTTAACTTCTTTTCTGAAATACATTTTTTCTCAATTTCGATTTCGGGACGAAGTTCCCTTCAGCCTCCTCTCCCTTAGGCAGAACCACGGCATGAATTGTATTTTATTTTGTGGAAAGACAGCGGAAAGAATCCCCCCCTCCGACGAGTTATAGCCGCGCTTAAAGGCCAGCATGCCGTGTACACCGCTGGGTGAAACAAATTTGGGTTCTTCCAAATTTGTCCGTATTACGTTTCATCACCACCACATCACAGAATAAAATTGGATCAGGATACTGACTCCTTTATTTACAATGTCAAAACAGAAGACTTTTATTCTGATATTTTGGATGATATAACATCAAAGTTTGATACATATGACTTTGGTCCCAATAACCAACATAATATTCCTAGGTTAAATAACAAAGTCTTAGGTATGTTTAAAGACGAAACCTGTGGGAATAAAATGTTGGAATTTGTTGGTTTGAGAGCTAAAATGTACTCGTTCACTGTACAAAATGCAAAATCTGTCCAGAAGGCGAAAGGAGTCAAAAGATCTGTCACCAAACGATTAAGAATAGATGATTATAAAAGATGTCTATTTGATAAAATTGAAAGATATGAAAATATGTTAACTTTTAGGAGTAAATTACATACAATTTACACCCAAAATTTAAACAAGTTGGCTCTTAGTTTTAAGGACACAAAAAGATTCATATGTGCAGATAACATCAGCACGCTTGCCTGGGGACATAAAAATATACCCAATGACAATGAACCCTTAAATTCAGAATAAAACATATGCATGAAATAATACATTTATATAAAAATAAAATAAAAAAAAATGAATTATATTAAAATAATTTTGAAAAAAAAATAAGAAATGTTTTTTTATAGAGGTTTTGACAGCAATCTAGATACAAGTA
Organism: Sphaerophoria taeniata; assembly: GCA_943590905.1. Taxonomy (NCBI): domain Eukaryota; kingdom Metazoa; phylum Arthropoda; class Insecta; order Diptera; family Syrphidae; genus Sphaerophoria; species Sphaerophoria taeniata. The sequence continues at coordinate 273,390,099 of OX016540.1, forward strand.
ATAGTTGATTGAACGTAGCCAATCTGCTCAAGCAATTGTTTGGATTATTTTATGCTACTTGTCAGGGTTATTTAAGATAGCAAACATCAAAGAAAATTCTTTAAGGGATCAACATGTTTCACTTTTTTTTTAATTTATCACCTTCTTTTCAAGGGCAATAAAAAACAATCAAACAAATAAAATTTCCTCGCAGGATCAACAGGTAGGGATCCCACATTGTAGGTATTTGATTCTTTATTTTTTTTAAGGATACCCAAGATTCCTTTTTTTCTAAATTATCACCTTCCTTTCAAGGGTAATAAAAAGATAAACATCAAAGAAAATTCTTCATGGGATCATGTTTCAGTTTTTTTTTTTTCAAATTTATCACCTTCTTTTGTTTCGTGGTAGTGCATGAAATTACTATTGGGAGTATGTGTGGGATAAGATCATTTTGAATGATATTCTAGGGTATAAAAGCAAAATGTTCTTAGCTTCTACAATTCAGTTTGTGTGCAGCAATCATTTATTTCATTTATTATTATTTTGTCGTCGAAAAAAAAAAATAATAATGTTTGTAACAATAAAAAATTTTCTTGGAGAATTCGAAAAAAGTCCTGGGATTTCCCTGACAAAGTCAGGGAGATCAGGGCAACCATTGAGGCTGCTGAAAACGGCAGTAATAATGGACAATTGAACAACCGAATCGAGCTGCAGAAGGCGAGGGTGGTAGTAGCACTAACCATGGCGCTGTGGGAGCAGGCCTCGGAGTCTTCTGATGACATCCCGGACCTTCCCCGAGATGTCCTATTAATTTTAAAATGTTCTTAATTTAAGAATACAAATTTGTTTTGAAAATAAAATTCTTATTTTAAGAATAAAAGGTGTCATTTTTAGGATAAAAAAAATAAGAATATAAAAATCTTGAAATAAGCCTACTCGTACTTGAATGTAGCCTCCTTTTTTTCTCTGAGTGTATGTATTCCAGAGAAACTTTTGGAAGTATGTGTGTGGGATAAGATCATTTTCAATGATATTTTAGGGTATAAAAGCAAAATGTTCTTAGCTTCTACAATTCAGTTTGTTTGCATCCTTTATACAAAGAAAAGAATGTTTACAGAAGTAAAATCATTCATTAATAAATTTGAAAATAAGTGCTGGGATTTCCCTGACAAAGTCAGGGAGATCAGGGCAGCCATGGAGGTTGCTGAAAACAACAAAGGAGTATTAAACCACCGAATCGAGCTGCAGAAGGCAAGGGTGGTGGCAGCCCTCGTCTTGGCGCTATGGAAGCAGGCCTCATTATCGTTTGACGAAATCCCGGACATACCCCGAGATGTTTTTTAATAATAAATCTGAAATAAAAACTAAAAAAAAAAAACATAAAAAATTTCAAGTTGTTAGCAGAATTGTTTGAGAATAAAATAAAATAATATTTACACATAAGAACGATAAGAAAATAATTGTAAACCTGATGTAAGCAATGATAATATGTTTTTAATAAAAAAAAAGAAAGTAGAAAAACTTGTATTTTTTTACTTAATAGGTTCTTTGTTTCCTGACATTCTCTTGTATTATAGGTACACAATTCTAACCGGCACAACCAACAGAAGTAAGTATTTTGGAATGCGAGTTTCGTATTTTAAGTGTGAAAAAAAAAGTTTCAAAAACTAACTAAGAACTAAAACCTATTTACAAATTATTACTTTTTTTTTTACACAGTTAAAAAAAAAATTATAATCATGAATAACACAAAGTCTTGTGCTTTTTGCAAAAAAATGTTTTCGACTGTCGGTGCGTTAAATCGTCACATAAAAACTGTGCATTTAAACTTGTCGGGATCTTGTCGTCTCTGTGGGGAGACGTTCGAATCCCAAACAATTCAAAAGGCGCATTTGATTCAATGCGCAAAGAATCATCAAAATGGACAGGAACATCCATTGAACCAAAAACAACAACTACAACAAGAACAAAAACCACAACATCATCAACATCAACAAATACCAAGACAACGTCAACTTGAAATACAAGTACAACAACAACAGAAATTAATTGAAGCACTTAAATTACAAGTACGCGAATTTCAACAACATAAGGAACAGCAAGAAGAACGACCATCAATTATATCAGCAGCTTCAAAAATAGACGATCAACCATCAACTTCTGCAGCAGCAATTGTTACAAAGATAAATAACGAAAGTTTGGCTACTTGCACATTTTGCAAGGAACAAATACCCAAAAACAAATGGGTACAACATATTCGGAAGAATTCTCACAAAGCCAAAGTTCAAATACTTTATAAGGCAAATGTGATGGAAATAAGAAATTCCTTTAAAAATCGTGTAATTTCCCTTTCCGTTCAGAATAAAAATGAACATGAACTGAATCCGAAAGTATTTTTGAATGACAACGAAGCAATGCTACACGAAATTCTTAGCCAAAAAATACACGAGCACAACTCCGTAAATTTCAACTTGGAACTTTTTGCGGAGTATGTAAAAATAAGTGGTGAGGAAATGGTGATCGAATTAAAATCAATGGCTGCGGAAATGAAAGCAGTTTTCTTGGAAGTAGAAATAAGTCCCATTCTCAAAGAAATGTTTGAGACTATCCTCGTGAAAATGGATGAATTCCAAGAAAAGGATAGTGGATGGGCACTGATAAGAATAAAATCAGTGGAAATCAACGTAAACAAATACCAGCCATTGAGTGGTTCAAGTTATTTACCATTGCCAAAACAAATAGCTGCCAAGAAAGCCATTGTCAATATTCAAAACAATGATGAATATTGTTTTAAATGGGCAGTTATATCTGCTGTTCGTCAGGTTGAGATACATGCAGAGAGAATATCTTCATACCAAGTGTCAGATATATCCAGAGATATAATTGCCCTAAATAATATTATACTGGATTTCACTGGGCTCTCATTTCCCCTTGAACTGCCGGAAATCAGAATATTTGAATGTAAGAATAACATAAGCATCAATGTTTTTGGATTTTCTGAGGGAGAAAACCCTCAAATTGAAGGTCCTTATTACATGACAATGCAAGAAAAACGCATTCATGTTAATGTTCTACTCCAAATGAAAGGCGAAGTTACGTACTTTATGTGGATAAAGCATATAAGTCGTTTGATAACAACTGATGTTGTGGAAAGTTCAAGGAGAAAATTACTCTTCTGCAATACTTGTTTGCAGCATTTTTACAATGACCCCTCATTCGTTAAACACAAGGGCGAGTGCAAGAAAATGGTGACAAAAATGCCAGCCGAGGATAAAAAGATTATCAAATTTTCTAATCATGATAAACAAATGATGGTTCCGTTTGTAACGTATGCAGATTTTGAATGCATTCTGAAACCAGTTCAAACCTGTTTCCCGGACCCATCAACGTCTTCGACTACAATTGTTCAAGAACACGTTCCATGTGCATTTTCATACTACATGAAATGCTCTTTCGTTGAAACCGAAGATGTAATGCGGACTTTCATAGGTATTATTTAATAACTTATTTTCTGTCAAACAAAATTCTTATATTTTTTTTCTTTTCTTTATAGGAGAAAACTGTGCTAGTGAATTCATTCATAGTTTAGTTGAAGACACGATGGACAAATACAACAAGCACATTAGAAGCGTGACACCGATGAAACCTCTCACAGAAATGCAGGCGCTTTGTTTTGAGAAGGCAACAATGTGCACAATATGCGCCAACAAATTCGATATTGGAGAGATGAAGGTAAGGGATCATTGTCACTTAACAGGTGAATATAGGGGGGCAGCCCATAATCTTTGCAACATTAAATATAAGATGCCAACTTTCTTTCCAATTTTGTTTCATAATTTATCTGGTTATGATGCACATTTGTTTTTCAAGTCGTTTCGAGAAATCGATGAACAAAAAATATATTTCTTTTTCAAAGAAAATCTATATTGATGAAAAACGTTCTATAGAACTTAGATTTTTAGACTCTTTTCGCTTTTTGGGTGATAGCATAGATAGTTTAGCTAGAAATTTAGTTCATTCAGACTTTATTTTATCCAGAAAATGCTTTAAAACAGAGCAAAGTTTGGAATTAGTAAAAAGAAAAGGTGTATTTCCATATGATTTTTTGGATTCTTGGCAAAAAATGTCTGAACCATGTCTTCCTGAAAGAGTGAAGTTTTTCAATAAACTCACGAATGAGGAATGTTCAACTGAAGATTATCAGTTGGCCATAAGCATATGGAATCATTTTAACTGTCATAATCTTAGAAGTTATATGGTAATATACCTAAAAAGTGATGTTTTGTTGCTAGCTGATATTTTCGAAAATTTCAGAAAAGTTTGTAAGCATAGATACAGTTTAGATCCTTGTCACTACTATACAGCCCCTGGTTTATCTTGGGATGCTATTTTAAAAGTGACAAAAGTGGAACTGGAACTCTTGACTGACATTGAAATGCATAATTTCTTTCAAAAAGGGATAAGAAGCGGCCTTACCCAATGCAGTCATAGATATTCCCGAGCCAATAATAAATTTATTGAGTCCTATGACTCTGAAAAACCATCCTCATACTTGGTTTATTTAGATGCAAATAATTTATATGGCTGGGCAATGTCTCAGAATCTTCCTTGTGGAGATTTTGAATGGCAGAACCCACTTAATTTTTCTCTGGCATACATAGAAAGTCTTAATGATATATATGTTGGATATGTTTTAGAAGTTGATCTAGAATATCCCGATCATCTGCATGATATTCATAACGATTTGCCTTTTTGCCCAGAAAATATTGCAACGCCAGGTTCTAAATTCAAGAAACTAGTAGCAAGTTTCTTACCAAAACGGAACTATGTTATTCACCTTGAGAGTTTAAAGCAAGCTCTGAAACATGGTTTGATTTAAAAAAAAAGTCCATCGTGTGATTAAATTTAAACAATCAAATTGGCTGGAACAATATATTTCCCTTAATACCGAAATTAGAAAGAAAGCTAAAACTGATTTCCAGAAAAGGTTTTTCAAGTTAATGAATCTTTCTATTTATGGTAAAACAATGGAAAATATTGAGAAACGTACTGATGTTAAAATTGTTACACGATGGGAAAATAAAAAAAAATCATTGGGTGCTAGAGGTTGGATTGCGAAACCGAATTTCCATAGTTCCTTACAATTTGCCCATGAGGATGACGAGGTATCTATCCCACTGTTGGCTATACAAATGAGTAGATGCAACATTACATTGAACAAACCGATCTATCTAGGTTTCATAGTACTTGAGCTCTCAAAAATTCTTATGTATGAATTCCACTATGACTATATCAAACCAAAATATCATGAAAATGTTCTTCTTAATTATATGGATACTGACTCCTTTATTCACAATATCAAATCAGAAGACTTTTATTCTGATATTTTGGATGATATACCATCAAAGTTTGATACATATGACTTTGGTCCCAATAACCAACATAATATTCCTAGGTTAAATAACAAAGTCTTAGGTATGTTTAAAGACGAAACCTGTGGGAATAAAATGTTGGAATTTGTTGGTTTGAGAGCTTAAATGTACTCGTTCACTGTACAAAATGCAAAATCTGTCCAGAAGGCGAAAGGAGTCAAAAGATCTGTCACCAAACGATTAAGAATAGAGAATCATAAAAGTTGTCTATTTATTAAAATTGAAAGATATGAAAATATGTTAACTTTTAGGAGTAAATACAATTTACACCCAAAATTTAAACGAGTTGGCTCTAAGTTTTAAGGACCAAAAAAGATTTATATGTGCAGATAACATCAACAATTTTGAACGAAATGACATCATTCAGATTTGTATACAACATCAAAATCTTAATAGTAATAGGTATTTGATTATATCATTGTATCGTAGGATCAACAGGTAAGGATCAACAGGTAAGGATCCCACATTGTAGGTAAACTGAACAATCAAATTTCTGATCATGTTTATGTATGCGCACCCTTAACATGTTGATTCGTATGAGACAATAAATAAATTAAACGTAAAAATCCTTGTTTCGAGTGAAAAAAAAACAAAACAAAAAAGAGAAAAATGGACTTTAAAAACGAAGAAGAAGAATACCATAGAAGATTCCAGGGTATTGAGGAGCCAGATTTTTACTGTCCAAATCCGAACCAGGAAAGATTGGATTGCGGACCGTCTCAAAGATACCGAGAAGCTTTTTTGGACCCATTCCATGGAGCTGCTACCATAAGGGAATCGGATAAGGAATACGGACCAAAGCATTTGGATATTGAGGAACTCTTTGATGATGACGAGTACAAGACAAGTACGCTCCTGCAAAAAATTATTCAGGCAAAGTTTCGTCCTAAGAGGAACAAAATAGCAGATCCTTTATTGGATGCAAAGCGAATGCCAGCTGGAAAATATTTTAAAGGAGAGAAAAAAAACCTAGGATATAATAAATAAATAGAAAAAAAAATTATAATAATAAACAAAGAAAAAATAAATTGAATTTTTACTTTTCTTATATTTAAGGTTTAAGTTTAAAGATGCATTTGAGACACTGGTCCACAATGCCGATCTACCTGTGGCCTACAAGCTGCAAAAGCTTAGGGATTCGGTTAAGGCACCTGTTGTGGGGCTGGTAGGAAGCGTCTACTCTGGCGGGTACGAGGAGCTATGGACAGCACTGAAGGAGCGCTTCAATAATCCGAGGCGTCTCGTCCTCGCTGAGGCGCATGTTTCTCGATTGTTTGGTGTACACCTGCAGGAGACTCCCCGTGAACTGATGAGGATCAGAGACGCCGTGGATGAATCCCTAAGGGCTCTGAGAGTCATTGACCAGCCTGTAGATTCATGGGACAACTTGACGGTACACATCGCCATCATGAGATGAGAGATCTCCAATATGTAAGGAAACTCAGAATCAAATTTTACGCCCCGACTGCAATCGAAATTTTAAAGTAACAGAATGTTATCACAACCACAAAATGAGCGCCCCTCATCATCAGTACAACAACAATCTATATGTGAGCAAATGAAAAGATGGTGGCAGCTGTCATCATGGCGCTGGCTGTGGGAGCAGGCCTCCGTAGGGTATAAAAGCAAAATGTTCTTAGCTTCTACAATTCAGTTTGTGTGCATTCTTTTTCAAAAAATGTTTACAGAAATAAAAATTTTCATTAATCAGTTTGAAGAAAAGTGCTGGGATTTCCCTGACAAAGTCAGGGGAGCAGTCCACTGTAGGGTATAAAAGCAAAATGTTCTTAGCTTCTACAATTCAGTTTTTGTGCAGCAATCGTCGAAAAAAAGTGTTTGTTACCAATTAAAAAATTCCTTGATGAGTTCGAGAAAAAGTCCTGGGATTTCCCTGACAAAGTCAGGGAGATCAGGGCAGCGGTGGAAAAACTTGACACCGACAGCAAAAGTTACATCAAACTAAAGAAGGCGAGGGTGGTAGCAGCACTAACCATGGCGCTGTGAGAGCAGGCCTTGGAATCATCTGATGACATCCCGGACCTTCCCCGAGATGTCCTATTTATTTTAAAATTGATGTAAAAATTTTTATTATTGATATAAATTTAAATATAAGAAAAAAAATTTAAAGATAAAAAAAAATTTGTTTAAAAAAAAAAAAAAACAATGTTTGATATGCAATATAATGTAATGTATATAATGTAATGTATATTGTAATAAAATAATAATATAATAAATTTGAAAGAAAAAAAACCACAAAAAACTAAAATGTTTAATTTTTGAATTTGTTGAAGCAGGCTTTTTTGGTCATTTTGAATTGGAATGCGAATAAAACAAGTTTATTCCATTGTTGTGGTAAAACCCAAACCAATAATAAACATTAATGAGCTCAATGCATGTCGACCTACATATGTTGAGAATGGTCAGCCGTCACCAAGCTATACCATCGGCTGTTGACCTGATTATGTTACACAATTCATAAGTGGGTCGCTATGCACCAATTGCATTACGTTGTTTATATTGATTTTTGTTTATGACTGCACTTACGTACTCCACATTGTCTGAGCAATTGGAATGCCTTTGAGGAAATGCGACGAAGGTTTATTTTGTCAAATAGGCATTTAATTCTTACGTCATGTGAAGAAGTGTATTTGTAGGTCATAGGCAAAAGTCGGCTCAAATTCCAAGAGTGTGAATAACACATGCAAGTTATGCTACCCACAACAAATGTTAATCTTATGGAACATTTGAAATCCCACAGGAACAAAAGCATTTCGCTTTCGTACCGAAAGATAATTTCGTTGCAAATACAACTCAATTAAATGCAATTCAGCATTCGTGTCTTATCTTGCAATAACTTCATTGCAAACACAATGCAATATCAAATGCAATCCAGCATTTGTTTATTGAAGATAATTTCGTTGCGACTGCAACTCAAAACCAAATGCAATCCAGCATTTGTATATTCTTTGGTGGTCCCATATCTGGACCTTATCTATCTCATGCTTCCCAAGCTTATTTCAATCCGAACCAAAAATTATATTGTCAGTCTGGAATACAGCTCCAACCGCGACGGTTCTCATTTTAATTAAATATACGTTTTCGATCTTTCTATTAAACTACATTATAAGGAAACAAATATCTTAATAAAGAACTAGTGATTAAAAAAATAAAAAAATATTTTTTTTATCTGAAAACGCGGTTGAAAACACTAACTTGCATGAATGATTTATGAAATTTTGTTAAACTAGTTTTAAGTATAAATAGGAAAGATTTTGGAAAATAAATTCAGTCTAGTTTTCCACATAGAACAAGACTCATCCTCTTTTTATTATCGGCTGTAGAGCTTAGATTATACTCATTTCAAATCGTGCATTTTAATGCTCGGACATATAAGCGGCTCTCGTAGCTAAGAAAGTACTTGTCACATGATCTCTGAAACCTTACACCATCTTTTTCCCGACGTTTCGTCGTTATTCACGACTTCTTCAAGGGTGTATTGATCTGAATTAACTTTATGTGATTTACATTGGAACAATTATTAATACTATAATAATGTTATCAAATTTAAATAAAATGATGTGTAAAGATGAAAAATGTGTCACTTGTCCTTTAATCAACATGTCGTTAACACTTGCTTTAAGTGGGAATGAATCTACTCTTAATGCTCAGTATTTTCCACCTATAGGCTATAGTGCTTAAATCTAATTATGTATGTGGACTTATAGATTTCCAAACATACAATTCAATTCCAAATGTGGATGATAGTAATAATATGTTATGTATCGGTGATAGTGTTATTTCTTTTCCTATTGGTTCATATGAAATTGAAGATATTAACAATTTCATACAAAAGAGAATTATTGAAATAAATAAAAAAAAAGGAAAACTGAAATTAAAATCAAGGCAAACCAACACTCTGAAATGTGAAATTATCTGTTCAGAAGATATTGACTTTTCAAAATCAAATTCTATTGGTTCGCTTTTAGGGTTTAGTAAGAAGTTGTTGGATTCAAACTTGCTTCATGACTGCTGCTGACGACCACAGTTTATTGTTGAGAGTCAAACCAGTCGGTCGCATTTTGCATTGACAACACAAGAAAAACGCATTCATGTTAATCTTTTATTCCACATGAAAGGCGAAGTTACGCACTTTATGTGGATAAAGCATATAAGTCGGTTGATAACAAGTGATGTATTGGAAAGTTCAAGGAGAAAATTACTGTTCTGCAATACTTCTTTGCAGCATTTTTACAATGACCCCTCATTCGATAAACACAAGGGCGAGTGTAAAAAAATGGTGACAAAAATATCAGCCGATAATAAAAAGATAATATAGGTAAACAAATAATAATAAACAAATGATGATTCCATTTGTAACATATGCAGATTTTGAATGCATTCTGAAACCGGTTCAAACCTGTTTACCGGACCCGTCAATGTCTTCGACAACAATTGTTCAAGAACACGTTCCATGTGCATTCTCTACTACATGAAATGTTCTTTCGATGAAACCGAAGATGTGATGTGGACTTTCATAGGTATTATTTAATAACTTATTTTCTATGAAACAAAATTCTTATACATATATTTTGTTTCTCTTTTCTTTAAAGGAGAAAACTGTGCTAGTGAATTCATTCACAGTTCAGTTGAAGACACGATGGACAAATACAACAACCACATTAGAAGCGTGACACCGATAAAACTTCTCACAGAAATGCCCATTATCTTTGTAACATTAAAATGAACGCGATGAATGGAGAGGGAAAAGATACGTCAAACCAAAGATATGCGAGGACACTAGTTTCTAATGTCTCCAAACTTTAATTTAGGTTTAACACGTATTTTAATGTAATCATAAACATTAGTGAATGTGAAGACCTGTACAAACGAATTCCGAAACCAATGGCTCCGAGAGAGTTAGCACACAATGGATCTCTCTCGACCAAAGCACATAGTAAAAAAAATTGGCCTCAGACGATCTACAAGTCCATTTGAAATTAGAATTTATTTCCTTTTTCTCCAGAACCTTTCAATTTCTCACAGCCAGAAACTTCATTGGCTAAATGGCGAAAAAGATTCGAGCGATAAATGAATGCTTCTGGACAATTAACAAATCCCAGGAAGGCCGGATAGACCTACTTTTCTATATGATGGGCGAAAAAAGTGAAGAACTGTGGTTACAACTGGGAACTACACCAAGAACTTTGAAGAATGCATTGGACAGATTCGACAAATACTTCAAGCCACAGAAAAATATAATTTTTGAGAGATTGAAGTTCAACGCACGAGTTCAGCTTCAGAGGCAAGGTGAACCTTGAAGACAGCTTCACTACAGACCTATATGCTTCCGCCGAAAAATGTGATTACGGCCGGCGCTTTAAAAGACGAACTTATTCGTGACCGAATTGTGGTGGGCATGTTCAACACGAAAGTCAGTGAGCAGATGCAGTTAAAATCAGATTTAACCATCAAAATGGCAATGGATACAGCACGTCAAGCGGAGATCAAGATTAAACAAACAAAAATAATTAAAGAAGAAGCGAATGTTTGCAGTATCCGGACAAACAAATCGAGGGTAGGTGAACGAGGTCAGCAATCCAGCATTTAAAATTTTTCTTTCTGAAAATAAAGGCAAAAGCGAGAAATTTTCCCAGCCTTTTTCGAGTCATCATCGTAGAGTTTAAAGGGGAAATTAACATAAAATTAAAAAGCGATGTAACTCCAGTTACGGCCACTGTATGAGGAACTTGTGGGCCATCAAGAGGATTCCTTCCTAAATCCCGAAGATGAACCCGTCGATAAACCGGAACAGGCTCCGGAGACCCCTGATGTTGAGGAACGGATTAAGCAAATGGAAGCGAAGTTGAAAGTGATGAGGTCAGCATGAAATAGCATTGCTGCAGCAACAAATCAATTCAGTACAACCGAGTGCCAGAGCAAAAAGCTCTGCACCTCATCACCGAGTCAACTTCGACCAAATGGAGCACGCCCTGAACTCCTTCACGGAAAAAAAACTACGACATCCATAAATGGTTCAGAGAATTCGAGGAATAAACTGCAACACGCTGTTTCACACAATAGCAGATGTCTTTGGGTGTTCGACGGCAGTTAAATTAAACAGCAAAACATTTTCTACACTCATTGAGTGTCGTCAGCTACGAAGATTTGAAATCCTCTGTAGTCGAGACATTTGGCCGACAGGTTTCTCATCGCGATGTCTATAAGACTCTGGAAAATCGAAAAATCCGTCCGGGAGAGACATGCGTGGAATTTGTCATCGCTATGAAAGCGATTGCGTCAAAAGTCGATGTTCCCGTGGCTGAGTTGCTTTCATTCATCATCGACGGATTCAACGACGAAAGCCCCAACATTGCTATCATAAATGATTGCAGATCGTATAAAGAAATGTTGTCACGACTGGATCGATATGAACAGAAGAGATTATCCAAGCCGCAATCCAAAGCAACCTTCTCTGTCACCGCCGCCGGTACCAGTAAGCCAAAGGCTCCAGTCAGATGCTATAACTGCAGCAAGTTTGGGCACAAAAGCAATTGCCCCAAACCAACGAGACCAGCCAATGTCTATGTTTCACTTGCAATGAGGTTGTCCACATGCATTACAAGGGTTGCCTTTTCGTCATAACTGACCTATCCATTATCTTGGATATTATAAACAGTCGTATTCATATTTGTTCTTCGTGGGATTAACGTTCATCGAATGGTTTCAATTTCAATGCAGTAAACATTCCAACGACACTTGACAATTTTGCCTGCCCCGATACTTTGTTCATGGTCTGCCGATGGATGTGAAAAGCATGGGTATGGCATCAACTGCTGGAAGATTGAACTCAATTAGAGTCCTCATAGTTTTTTCCCCAAATTCGATATTTTATAGTTTTCAAATGCATTTAACAACCCAGAAAAAACAAATCATGTTCAAAAATGTGTTTTTGCTTAGATAAGTGTTGTTTTGGTTCTCGGTCCCTTTTTTGTTTAACTGAGAATAGTGGGTTCTTGGTTTCATTTGATTTTGTTATCGTTAAGCATCGTGTTTGATCCTATTTCCTGTTAAATTACTAAGAAGCCTTGGCCTCACGGCAATTCTGAACCAAATGTTTGCAATTTTCTTGTAACAATAAGTTTGGAAACGATTTCCAGTTAATTTTTATTCTAATTCTATGCGAACTTAAGGATAACTTATGTCTAGAACTTACTGCCGGAAATTTTAAGAGTTTTGTGTTGACTAGAATAATTTGTGTCCGCTTTTGGGGATGATGAGAAGAGATTGGTTCCACACTGAAAATATAAAAAAGATGGGAATTGTTAAATGGAATAATCCTTTTCAAGAGTGAAGTAGAGAGTATTATGCTATAAAAAAAGCACTATGTGAATTCTACACATACAAAAAGACATTCGGTGTACGTTGGGGTATGCGACCGCAAGTCATCCAATGGATGTACACAGGGATCGTTATTCTTACCTATGGCTCTATTGTATGGTGGAAAGCGGTGGAAAAATCAAGCTATCTCAAGAACCTGAATAAGGTACAGAGACTAGCATGTATAGGAATAACAGGGGCTCAGAGATCCACACCACAAGCTGTGTTGGAAATGGTCTTGGATCTCCCGGCTCTGCATGAGTTCATAAGGTGCACGGCAGCCAAAACTGCAATTCGTTTAAAAGAACTGAGTTTTTGGAGGCCCAGTACTTATAGACACGGGTCAATCTTACAAAGATACGACACGATTCCAGGACTGATGGAGACCACCGATTACATTCCCCCTTTACTAGATTTCGATAGGACCTTTTCTATTTTCATACCAGAAAGACAAGGTTGGGATCCTAATTCACTTATAAGTAAACAGGGTATCCCTTTCTACACTGAGAAAAAATGGAATCAGGAACAGGTGCTGGAGTGTTTTGCCAATCTCTCAACATCAGGGAGTCGTATAAACTCCCAGCTGACTGTAGTGTCTTTCAGGCCGAGATCCTTGCCTTTTGATCACATTTTATAGTCACAAAGGTGATAATCACAAATCACTTTACACGATTCCACCCCAGGTTAAACTCTGCTGAATTCCTGGACATAGCAATATAGAAGGGAACGAAATAGTAGATGAACTAACCAGGAAAGGGTCAGAAGCAGACACAAGTAGTAGCGACCATTCAGTTAGGGGACCACTCGTCCCGATTGGGATACTCAAGAGGAAGATAGACCTTAAATCAAAAGAGAAAATCAATAACTCCTGGAAATCCAGGGACGATTGCGTTATCTCTATATGGCCTAACACAAACGAAAAGGAAACTCGGTATATTCTATCGCTGAGAAAGGTGTACTAACGGGTCTCTGTGACTGTCCGAACCTCCAAACTAGCCGACTCCGTCATTTCGGAAACAGGTTCGTTGGAGAACTGGATGATCTAGCACAGGTCTCAATGGCAAACATGAGGAAATTTATAAATAGCACAGGCTGGTTCGTTAACGAGCCAGTCTACGTTAATCGGCAAATTTGAGGAGCATCGATGCTTACTTTTATTTCTTTTATAGGGGATCACAATGGACCAGTAGTCCCCCGTGTACGTAACAGCTTCATGCTGTGCACACCCCTTATTACCTAACCTAACGTTACCTTTGTCAGGTCTTCGCAAGAGGCAGTACCCGTGAAAGATGAAATAAAAACTTTATCGGCACGAGTAGGACTCGAACCCACGACGTTCTGCTTAGCAGCCAACGCACCTAACCACTAAGCTAAGGGCAACTAGTGCTTATTTCGGACTAGATGCATACGGATTTTGGAAGAAGAGAAGCACCATCAGCTCCGCATGTTCATTATCTTGTGAAAAAAGTGAAAGAAACTGGCATCCTCATCGATAAAGCCAAAAACAGTGCGTACATCCGAGAATATTGCTGCTGTGGCAGAAAGTGTGCGTGAAGCGCCATCAACATCAATTCACCGTGCGTCGTTCTCAACAATTGAACATTTCGGAGACATCATATTGAGACGAATTTTGCATAAAGACCTTGTACTGACGCCATACAAAGTCCAATTGGTTCAGGAGTTGAAGCCAACTGACCATCCACTGCGTTTACGCTTCGCTAAGTGGGCCTGCGATCGACTAAAAGAAGATGCCGATTTTGCCCAAAAAAAATCATCTTTTCAGATGAAGCTCATTTCGATCTTGGCGGGTATGTAAACAAGCAAAATTGTCGCATTTGGGGCACAGAAAACCCGCACGCATACATTGAAAAGTCGATACACCCAAAACGAGTCACTGTTTGGTGCGGATTTTGGTCCAGAGGCATAATTGGGCCAATGAGCAAGGAGTGGCCGTTACAGTCAGTGGCGATCGTTATCGGGCCATGTTGAACGAATTTTGTTCACAAAAAATGAAGAGGAGGATATTGGCAACATTTGGTTTCAACAGGACGGCGCTACGTGCCACATAGCCGAAGCTACACTCGATGTTTTGCGCCCTGTTTATGAAGATCGCATTAGCATCCTTAGAGATGATGTCGTTTGGCCACCTCGGAGCTGCGATTTGACACCGTTGGACAACAAAACCCTTAAAAAAATGGTGGAATCCCAGATCAAACCAAATACGACTCGCCAAAAAAAAAGATGCCGTACTCAGAATGGAAATGAAAGCTGCCAAACTTAACAGCCTACAAAAATTCACCGCAACGTTAATCCCGAACTCTGGCATAAGTACCTAAAATATGGAAAAATATTCGTTGCTTAACTTGCAACTATTCACTAACTCTGCAGCCCACATTTCACACCCTTCTGACATGAGTAACTACTTTGCATCCAATTGGTCCAACGCCTCAAAAGACGATCATTTTCACCCCAATTATGGGGCCCAAAAACAGATTTCTCTAAATTATACTCAGAATGCTTCTGAGAAGAGTAGAAGAAGAAAAGTCAAAAAAGACCAATGGAAAACGACATCATTGAGACGAAAATATCTCTGTAGGAATTCGAAAGTTGTCTAAGCAAACTGAGTGGCAAAACGCCAGGTAGAGATAGAATTTCCTACCCAATGATAAAGAATAATCTATTCACTACAGCAACTTCTCGGAAGAACACAGCGTGATGTCAATGGCGCCTTTGTGAGAGTTGTGACAGGAAAAGACAGGCAAAAATAGGTTTAGCGGTAAATGAGGGAAAAAAGTATATGCTGTCATTTAGGAAGGACACCCAACACGGCTCGGACAGAACGTAACAATAGACGCATACAACTTCGAGGTAGTAGAAGAGATTGTCTACCTAGGCTCCACTATTAACACGGGGAATAACACCAGCGCCGAGATCAGACGCGATCAGCAAGAATAATTCTGTCCTGCTGTATGGTGCAGAAGCATGGACCTTGACAAAACCGGACGAATGTGCCTTAGGCCATTCGAGAATAGCGAAGAAGATAAAGAAAACAGCAAACTTTACGGGTTGTACAACGACATGGACCTAGCCAGAAGAGTCCAGGTTCAGAGACTCATTGGTTCGATCATTTAGAGCGCATGGACACCAATGCTCCGGCCCGGAAAGCCTTCGACACTATTTCCGAGGGACGCAGAAGGAGAGTAAGACCGCGACGCAGATGGCGCACACAAGTAGAAGACGACCTCAATCAACTTGGAGTACAAAACTGGAGGCAGCTAGCTGGCTGGCGGAGACTGTTGATTGAGCCGCAAGACCACTATTGTCATATTTTAGCCTGCTCCGCAGCTAGTGTAATTTTAACACATTTTATTTAACAGGAAGTGTCAAAATTTAACCAAACGGCAAGTTTCAACACAATTCGCACACGGCCTAAGTTCTAAATTATGACAATAACTTACCTTGTAAATTCAATTCTGTTCTCCTTTGAGACTCAGCGTTGATTCCAGTTAAATCAGGTTTCTAGTGGCCAGAACATTGGATTAGCAACGACATTTCAGTCAAATCCAAATCGATAGTTGGAGAGAATTCGTGTACTCAAGATTCCTTCTCATGGAAGTTCTGCCGCTGCAAGAGAAAATAAGAATAAAATTCCATAAACATTTATTTCCACATGTCAAATAACATGCACGACATAATATAAAGCTGACAACAATAATTATGGATGTACTTTTTCCCACATAATTTCCCAGATCTACTCAACTCAAGTAATAAACTACCAAGGGACCAAAGTCATAAAAATAAAATAAAAACCGAAAAGGTGCACAAAAGGTAAGCTCTTTCAAGTAGATATCTGAGTGGTTTCTTTGTCGTTTATAGCTATACCTCGATTAAGTGAAAGATGTTTAAACTTACCAGGAATTGTTTATAATTATAGCAAACCCTTGTTGCAGATGCAACATAATTGCAGGTACATTCTAGTTTGTTGGCATTGTTGCAAAAACAAAGTGTTTTTTGTTTAGAAGTTTATGAGGCACTTCACTTTAAGAACACTGAGCGCATTTATTGGTTATAAAGAACCGACGCTCCGCAAGTCGTTCAAAGATACAATTTTTGTTTGGATTTCAGCAATAAGATATTAAATATTGGGTGTCAGACTTTCATTTTTCTGCATGCTTAACTTTGCTTCCCCTTTTATTTGTAATAAGAACATAAGATTCAAACACTTAACACTTTTTCACTCAACACATTCTAAATAAACAATTTAAACATGTAAGTTGAACTGAAGTTGAAATGTAACCGCCACGAAAGACTTGTTGATTGAAAGGAAGTCAAAGAACGAATGAACGAAAATGAAAAAAGCAAGAAAGCAAGGCAGGTAGAAGGAACAACCGGAATTGAATTTCGGAATGCAGACATCAGAAAACAAAATGTAAACGTAACGTAAGAAAACCTATTTTCAATAACACGAGTTCTACATGTGCACAGATGTAGTGAACACTGCGAAGTCATAAAAACAAAGTAATAGCCTGTTCCCACTATCGTGATTTAGCTATATCCACTTGATTTAACTAAATCACATTATTACTTTCTTGATTTGCCATACATTTTTAATGATTTGAAATTACCTGATTTAACTTGTTTATTTTTTGATTACCCTGCGGCCACACGAGCAAGTTCTGGCCAGCAAGTAGGGTACATATATTATTTGTCAAATCTCTATCGGTGTACTTGGTGTGACGTAGGTGGCAAAAAACTTGCTAGTCAACTTGCCAGCAAGTTCACATATTTTTTACAAGTTTACCTGCTTTTAACATCCAATTTTGAATTTCCAAGATGTCGCCAGCAAAAATAGAAATAAAAATCCTCGTTTCAACTAATTTTCTAATTTAATTTTGTTCATTTTGGTATATTTGGCAAAACCTGTCAAATTACTTGCCGATTTACTTGCTCGTTTTATTGGCTGGAAAATTTGCTAGCCAGTTGACCAGCCAGTACTAAAGCAAGTACTAAAAGTTTGAATGTGTGAGTAAAATATTTGATTGTATGCCAACTTGCTAGCCAGAACTTGCTCGTGTGGCCGTCGGGTTAGGTATAAATTACCTCGATGATTACAGGTTGAATGATTTCATGCTCAAGTAATGAATAAAATTCATTCTAAATTCATTTCTTTTTCTTTTTCACAGTAAACATTCAAATTTTGTGTCATATATTAATATATTTGATTGAAAAACTCAAAAATAATGTCAAGATTGTCATATATGTGAAGCAAAATCAGGTAAAAAAGCTCAGTGGGAAACTGGGAACGCTCATCGTAATTTATTAATCATATGAGCTAAATCAAGTCGGTGGGAAAATACTATAAGAGGCCAGTTTATATTTCTTTTCCACTGAACGATAATCTAGATTATCTTCCAGTTTGATTAAAACTAATCTAGTGTTCCACTCCACTGGATTTGGATTTTGTTAGATTAATTTTTACATTCAAAATCTTGGTTACATAAAATGTCACAATTGAAAGTTCTTATCGCACAAAATGCAAGGATGACCTCCAAATAAATTAAAATTTTGGTTAAATTATTTAAATGAAGAAAAAAATAAGTTTTTAATGGCGGCCTTAGGGGTCAGTTATAATTATAACTATCATTGAAATGGATCCGGGAAAATGTTTGAATTGATACTAAACTAAATTATTTTTGAATAGAAAGGCAAATTATTTGACAAAATTTGTTTGACACAAAAAAGCTCAATTGCACACTTGTTTTTTTTTTCACTAAAATGTGTTTTCCCATTTTTCGGTTGTAAATTCATTTTCCTGAACAGATGGAACAAACATTTTAAAATTGTTTACCTTCAGTCATTATTTTTTTTTCTTTTTGTTCAGTCCTTTGTATATGGATTTACCAGGTAATATCAAGAATGGTTTTCTGCTTGGTTTGACAGTTTTTTGACAGTTTTTTACATAAGTTTGTAATGTGTGTTCTCTGCTTGCTTTGACAGAAAACCATTCTTGATAGTACTAGGTAAATGCATATACAAAGGTTCAGTCTGACAAGAAGCTGTTTTTTCTCTCTTTCTTCCACCTTTTCATTGGAAATGGGAAAGTGAATCCGTTCAGCACAGCTCAAATCAAGTAGATAATTTGAAATCTCGAATCGAGATGATTAACTTTTGTATGGCAAATCTAGTGATTTCAAGTAGATTTGAGTTAATCTCGTATTATCGTTCAGTGAAAACAGCATATAAGGCCGTGTGCGAATTGCGTTAAAAAGTGTGTTAAAACTTGACATTTGGATAAATGTTCACACTTGTGAAAATGTGTCAAAATTACAGTACCTGCGGAGTAGGCTAAAATATGACATTAGTGGTTAAATTTAACCCGTATTTTTAAGGGGAGACAATACACCTCCTTGCGGTGTTCCACTGCTGGTGAAATGTATTTAGGGACTGTAATGTGTGTCTAATTTATCGTTTTGTTTTAAAGGCAAAAATGTTTCGTTTGTATAAATAAATTTAATATAATATGTGATTCAATGTAATGTGTTGTACAATTCGTGTTTGTTACCAATTTCCAAGATAGGTGTTGATTGCGTGGTGTCCAAATTCAAAGAGAAAGAATTTTACATTACAAAATTAGAATAAGCATTTAAGAATATGCAAAACAAAAAAGAAAGCAAAAGCAAGAGAAATTACGTTATTTTACAATATCGTTGATAGAGAGAGAGTAGATTGATAGAATTAAGAATAGCTGAATGGAAAGTTAGGGTGATCATGGCATTATTGGGCATTTGTAAAAAGTTGGTTTTGAATACAAAACATTCAGCCCCCCCTGAAAGACTCCGGTCTTTCAGACAACGGCAAGGGCGCCAGCTTAACGATGGGTCGAACATAATCCCCGTTCTTGGTACGAACAGTAATGACTCGCACTCTATCATCTTCACCAGGATGTGCTTGTATGACTCGACCAAGAATCCATTTCGAAGGTGGCAGATTCGGTTCCTTGAGTAAAACCATATCATTTTTCTGTAGATCGCGTTGAACTTTCTGCCATTTGGGTCGGTTTTGTAACTATGTCAAATATTCCTTGTGCCACCGCTTCCAGAAACCTGGCATCAGAGTCTGTAAAAGATGCCAGTTAGAACTTATCGAAAAATTGGAAGAATTTAAATCAGGTTGAGGAATTGCACAATATGATTCTCCGATCATGAAATGTGATGGAGTTAGTGCAATTGGTTCAAAATCGGATGTTTGCCACATTGGGCGCGAATTAAGTAAACATTCGATTTTCGAGAGGAGAGTATACATCTCCTCGTATGTAAGTACATGTTCACCAATGACACGTTTAATGTGCTGCTTCATGGATTTCACACCCGCCTCCCACAGCCCACCAAAGTGGGGTGCAGATGGTGGTATGAATTTCCAATCATTGGCATCTTTAGATAGATGGTCTGCGATGATATTATTTCGTTGTTGGTTCATTAACATTGCATGCATCTCCCCGAGCAACCGTTTAGCACCATGAAAATTTGTAGCATTATCACTCCATATCTCGGTTGGTTTTCCTCGGCGTGATACAAATCGATCTAAGGCCAAAATAAATGCACTGGATGACATCACCCACTAGTTCAATGTGAACTCCTTTTGTCACAAAGCAAACAAATAGAGCTATGTAACCCTAGACAAATTTGGGGTTCCTTCCATGAGCCAAGCGCAGAGTGATGGGTCCAGCATAATCGCAGCCAACTTTGCTGAACGGTCTTGAAAATCGAACCCTTTCCATTGGAAGTTTCCCCATCATTTGTTCGGAAGCAATCAAAGCAGTCATTTACCACCTTCCTGATAATATTTCGGCTGCCTAAGATGAAATAATTTTGTTTTAATAAAGACACCATTAATGTGACACCTGCATGTAAATAATGTTTATGGGTATATTTCACTATGAGTTTTGTTAGTGGGTGCGATTTGCAGAGAATTATTGGGTGTTTTTCATTGAACGACAATTCAGAGTTTTGTATTCGACCGCCTACGCGAAGGACATTTTCACTGTCAAGGAAAGGGGCGAATGATAAGAGTTTAGTTCGCGAGGGCAGGGACTTATTTCTTTTTAAACTTTCGATTTCAGTAGCGAATAAAGCAGATTGAGAAGCTTTTATCAGGCATATTTTAGCATGGTTTAGTTCGTAAGTTGAAAGAGCATTTCGATTTCTTAGCTCCGGAGGAAGGCAACGATTTAAAAAAAAACGAAACATGTATGCAACTACACGTACCGATTTCATCCATTTCATTTAGCAATTATTTGTCTTAAAATGTTGTTTTCATTTATTTGTGATACGAGTACCTGGATTTTATTAGTTTTCCTCTCCTCTAAATGCTCACTTGCAATGTCTTTTGTCAATTTATGTTGAGATTCAGGCCATTTATTGCGTTCTAATTTACGCCAACTTGGACCGTTCCACCAAATATCAGTTGAGGCTAGTTGAGATGGCAGAATTCCTCTCGATGCAAAATCAGCAGGATTGTCGGCAGATCGAACATGATTCCAGGATTTCATCGGAATAGATGATATGATCTCCGAGGTTCTATTTCCAACGAAAACTGACCATTTTTTAGGTGGTGCGGAAAGCCAATGTAAGACAATGGACGAGCCTGTCCAAGCAAATACTCGCATATGTTCAATCTGTAACGAAATCTTGATTTTTTCTATTAAACGGGTTAATAAAAGAGCTCCGCAGAGCTCAAGTCTGGGAAGCGACAGTACTTTGATTGGAGCAACTTTGCTCTTGGCAGCTACTAATGAAATCGAGACATTTCCATCTAGATTTGTACTTCTGCAGTAGACAACGGCTGCATAGGCATCCAACGAAGCATCACAAAATGCATGGAACTCACAGTTAATTTTATAAGTACACATGAGTCTCGGAATATGGATTGATTCCACTAAATAAAGCTTTTCTCGTAAGGTGATCCAGCGTTGAGAAAGTTCCTCTGGGATTTGGTCATCCCACCCTACAGCTGCTCTCCACAAATCCTGAAAGAATATCTTCACAGCTACCACGACCGGAGCTAAAAAGCCAAGTGGATCAAATATTCGCGATGCTTCAGATAGGATAGAGCGTTTTGTATATGATGTTGACTGGCCCAGATTTACCTTATACGAGAAACAATCACCAGAGGGACACCAGAGCAGCCCGAGAACCTTTACCGTCAGAGAGTTTTCAAAATCGATAGGGGATAGTTCCCGTTGATCTTCAGGTAGTGATATAAGAAGCGGCCAGCAATTAGTTGTCCATTTACGAAGGTTAAAACCGGCAAGTGACAAGACCTCAATAAGCTCCTTTTGAAGAGTGATTATATCTTCGATTGTATCAGCGCCTGTTACTAAATCATCGACATAAAAGTCATTGAGAATAACCGAAGAAGCTCGAGGATATGTCTCAGCTGAATCTAAATCCAGTTGGTTAAGTGAGCGTTTCGCTAAGAATGAAGCAGCTGAAATCCCGTAGGTTACAGTTAAGAGCCTATAGTGTTTTATTGGAGATTCAGGATTTTCTCGCCATAGAATCCTTTGAAAATCTGTATGATTTGGTGAAATCCAGATTTGCCTGTACATTTTTTCAATGTCTCCAGACATTGTATATACGTGACGACGAGAACGAAGGCATATCGTGAATATGTCACGTTGTATTTCAGGGCCAACGTAAAGGGATTCATTCAAAGACCTTAAATCAGGTGATGACTTTGCGGAGCCATCGAATACAACTCTCACTTTCGTTGTACTACTATCAGCCTTGAACACGGCGTGATGTGGTAGATAGTAAGAGTTTTGATTGCTTATTTCCTTAGCAGGTACTTCTTCCATGTGACCCAGTGAAATGTATTCATTTAAGAATGTAGAATATTGTCGTTGAAGTTCAGGCTCACGAAGGAATCTTCTTTCCATTGAATAGAGTCTGTTGAGAGCGATTCGAAACGAGTCTCCAAACATTGGATTGCAATTAGGTTTGAATGGTAAATTAACCATGTATCTACCATCTGTATGACGGCTATGAGTTTGAATAAAATCATCCTCTGCCTTTTGCTCTTCAATAGACAAGGGTTGTTCACAAGTAATTTCTTCAAGATGCCAAAATCGTTCTAAATCAAACTCCCGAGTATAATCAAGTTGTGTGCAAAATGATCTTGCAAGGAAAGCTTCACTGGAGGGAGTGCGATCGTAGCTTGCAGCAATCACCCAACCAAATATTGTCAAAAAAGAGTTAGGAACACCCGGTTCTGTCTTCGATGTTTCGAGAATAATGTTGAACATGTTATCTGCTCCGATAAGCATATCGATCGGACCTGGTTCATTAAATTTCGGATCTGCCAGATCCAAAGAAATAAATTGATTTAAATTTAATTTCAACGAAATTGGTGGAAGCATAGATGTGAGTTTTGAAATTACATGAAAATCGATGTCTATGTGATTTGAATTAAACCGAGAGTGTAGTTTTAATGAAACCAGGCCGTTGGTTGTGCCCGCTGAGGTCGATGCGACACCAATAATAGGTATACGAGATGGTTTTCTAGGAAGACCCAAACGTTGGAGAGCTTTCTCCGTAATAAACGAGATTTGGGATCCTGAATCGAGTAGTATACGAAAGTTGTGGAACGAACCAAGTTTATCCTGAACCTGGACGACAGCGGTAGGAAGAATTGTTGATGAATGATCATTTGATTCGAGAGAGTGATGAGTGATGGCAGAGTTCGAAGGATTTTGTATAGATAGTTGCTCACTTGAATTAGGCGATGTGTTTTTAGGTTCATGTACTAAAGTGTGATGCGTTCTACACCGAAATTTAGAATTGCATTTGTTAGATGTATGGCCAACTCTAAGACAATTAAAACAGAGTGAGTTTTCTTTAACGAATTCGCGACGCGAGGTAGTGTCAAGAGCGAGAAATGTTTTGCAAAATGGAAGTATATGATCTTCCTTACACCTTGGCAAATTGGTTGTGCTTGAACGAGATGAGTACGAACATTATTTGGCGTTTTGTTTACTGTTTTCAGAGGGCGAGAAAATGAGTTACACGATTCGAGACAATTGCACTGGGTTTGTAGGAACGATAGAAATTCTTGGATAGTACAACCATCCCGAGAATCTGCCTTTTTTGCCCACGCACTTTTTGTTTCATTGTCCAGTTTTTGAACAAGAATGTAGATTAACCAAGGATCTCTAGAGTTCATTTGCAACGCGTTTAACCCACGAACTATTTCATCAGCTCCATTCGTAAGCTTGCGAAGAATTTCTAAATTCGAATTAGGTGACGATGGCAAGGCCATGAAGCTTTTTATAAATGACTGAATTATTAAATGTCTTTTGTCGTAACGTGATTCAAGTTTATCCCACGCTTCGAGATAGGTAATTTTGTTCTGTACACGACATGTGCTTCAAAAGAGTAGCAGCTTCACCACCCAGAAATGATTTCAAGTAATGAAACTTTTGCGTAGCGGTTAGAGAGTCATTACAATCAATTGTTCCAATGAACAGATCCTTAAAAACCGGCCAATCTTTATAGTCTCCAGTAAAAATTGGAATCACAAGTTTCGGTAATACCACCGGTTGGCGAGAGTTTGATTGGTCTAATTTTTGCGAGCTTGAAGCATTTCGTGCTGATGCTTCATCAGTACGATTATCTGGATGTTTCCTTATAGAGCCAGAAAGATTAGAAAACGCAGTAAAATATTTCGTTTCGTATTCTCCGTATTCGGGTTCAGGGTCCACGAAATCTTCCTCGTCGTAGAACTCGTACAAATTATTTTGCTGCAAAACGAATTCAGACCACGCTTCCTGAAGTTTCTTTAATTAAATCTCTAGCATGTCAATAGGAGTTGACTCTACGATTGATTCCGAAAATGTTAAGGCTCTAGTGATTGTACCCTTTGCACGACCGCGTTTTTGTTTCACAATATTCATTTTTTCAGAAAAGGAGATAGTTTAATTGGAATAAAGTTTTTTCTTTCTTAAGATTTTACCGACGACGATATTGTCTATTGTTTAATAATCACAAGATATATATATATATCTATATATGTACAAGTGAATGGTATGCAATGTGCAACACGTGCTAATTGAAGCTTCAAAGTTTTCATAAACCAATTTTTAGCACCAAAATGTCATTGGGCTTGCGCGCAAAATACCACGTGAACGTTTACTTTTCTCGAAGAAAAATTCTTAATTTGTCCTATATTCTGACTAGGAGTTCTATTTGTGATGCCAAATAGAATGTAGTCGTACTCGTAGTTAGTATTTCACAAAGCATACAAAAAAAATAACAAAAATTAACAAAAAAGAGTTCATGCAATTAAAGTTTTCATGCAAAACAAAAATCAGAACAAAAAAAAACATGCGATCATCATATTGCATCGACCGTTATGGGGAGCACTTTTTATGTTACATATATAATTAAGCACAATTGCCCGCACGCATTAATTGATTGACAATTAATTAAGTTTCGTGCACCGATCAATTTTATCCGGTGAGCTCGAAGGACCATGAAATGTATTTAGGGACTGTAAAGGGCAAAACAGATGTGCAGAATTGCTGCGCAGCAAAATTAAAAATACACAGGCTCTTATGGGAGCAAATTCTGCATGCAGAACAGCGCTGCGTGATGTCTCTATTTCTAAATTTTCTGCCTAGTTTCATTGCAGCCAAAATTAAAAAAACAAAAATTTATAAATAATTGCTATCTGGCACTACTTAAATTGAAAGATTATTGACACTGACAGTTTATTTTTATTTTTATTTGTCAGTTTGGAAAATAAATTCAAATTCAAAGTCATGTTCTACACATCTGTTCTTTTTGGACGATAACTTGTTTAAAGGTAATTCAAATGCAAAATTTCACAATATTAGAAAAACAATAAAATTCTCTTTAGTATTTTCAGATGAAGGCCGAAAAAATGTATACGTTTTCAAGCGGGATGGCCGCAAAGAAGAAATCCATTTGGACAACATCCAAAAGCTATGCTACAACTTGAACATGGATTTCGTTGATCCTGTAGCAAAAGCAAATTAATCAATGACCTCTATGCTGGAATAACAACCCAGGAGATGGATAATCTGGCTGTCGAAACAGCCGCTAGTCTCTCGACAAACCATGCCGACTATGCAATTCTAGCGGCACGCATTGTTGTCTCGAATTTACACAAAGAAACAATTGAATTCGGCAATTATTTATGACCGTGACTTTGTGTAACACTATTTTGGCTTCAAAACAACCGAACGGTCTTATTTGCTGAAGATTTATGGAATGATTTCCGAGGGTCCGCAATATATGGAATTCCGCTTGGAATTCACGGCGAGGATATCGATGCCGCAATTGAGACATCCAATCTGCTTTCCGAGCTCACTCTATTCGCTGCTGCCACAAGGCGACCACAGCTATCTTCTTGCTTCCTTTTGTTCATGGTCGCAGAGTCGATTGAAAGTATCTTCAACAGAATATCGGAACAATCAAATGCTTTGAATGCTTTTTTCACGCCACAGAAAAAATACGATTTCCAGAAGCTCGAAGAAGTCATCAACCAACAGATTGAACAGACGAAACATACAAAGGCTTTCCGGTGAGCAAGGGAATCCTGCATTACGATATGTGGAATAAAAGTCCAACCGATCTCTGGCCTGGGATTGGGCAACTTTGTTGTTCTAACCGATTTTTGAAAGTATTGTTCATTTTCGAAATTATAGACACCAATTGTAATTCCTATATCCTATTCTCTTGTTTCTGTTTCTATTTATTTTAAGAGGGCAGCTCTAAGGTCCCTTTGCGGTCCACAAAATCAAAAACTTTCCTTCTCCTACTCGAAGAGCATAAAATAAAAATAGAGAGGCGCGACAGCTCTTGTAGAGCCAAGGCATAAGTGGCTTACTCTCATCAACAATTCTCTGGGTCTGGGTGCGTGTGAAGAATTGATAGGACCTACAATTTAACGCCGATCCCGAACGGCAAAGTTGAGAAGCACCTTTTCATGACATATTGATATTGATTGAGGCACTGCCCGTGAAAGATGAAATAAAAACTATGGGCACGAGTAGGACTTTAACCCACAACGTTCTGCTTAGCAGCCTAAGCCATGGACGGACAGTACTTGAACCGCATACCTATTCAAAATGAATAAAAAAAATTTCCTTGATGACGGTTTTCAAATTTTTTTAAACTCAAAACAACCAAATCAATCAAATTTTGGCAGGTGTCGTTTTTGTCTTGACAGAACTTGGCAGAGTTTCTGCACATGTGTTTTGCTTGAAGCGCTGCATGCAGCGCTGCGTGCAGAAATTCTGCACATCTGTTTTGAGCATAAAGGGCAAAACAGATGTGCAGAATTGCTGCGCAGCAAAATTAAAAATACACAGGCTCTTATGGGAGAAAATTCTGCATGCAGAACAGAGGTGCGTTTTTGCGCTGACTATAATCAACTATAATCAACAATGGTTGACTATTTCTCGTTTTTGCACGCCAATAGTTACGATTCGTAATCACAATTGTCGTTTTTGCGGTCTGTGTTGATGTGTCAAATCGTAACTATCTCTAACTATTTCCAATCCATCTCAGGAGGTGAGTTGAAAGTGGTTGGTGTGTCAAAGTGTTTTTTTTTTTGTAAAATGGCGTCTTTAATAATTGTCAATCTGGAATCTAAGAAAAAACATTCTGGTTGTATATTTTTTACAACCGCGTAGCCGCGAATTTAATTACAATCAAAGGATTTCTGTTCGTTTTCAATTATTTAATTACAAAATAAAGAAAACAAGGTTACCCTTACAAATTTTAAATTGTCGGAAAAAAATAACTTTATTTCGCCGGATATTTTGCAAAATCAATCAAATCATAAGGAAATTTCTCTCGTGCACTTTTCAGGTAAGTCTTTTAAAGTAAGAGCATAAACCACATAATTTACAATTGCTTGAAATTCCTTAGTTTGATGAGTTGGATCAAAATATAACAATTCAAGAACATTATCGATTTCCCCGTGAGGAACGTCCAAATTCAGAATTGGCAGAAGATGAAGACAAGAAACAAAACTTTAACGATAATAAGACACAAAAAGACGAGATCGAAGACATGGACCAAACTATCCCCGAATTTAAGGCACATCGATGTGAATACTGCATGGACATAGTTAGTTTCGATGATCCTGATCAGTTAAATTATCATTGCAATGCCCTCCACTGCACCGATTTTCCATATTTATGTCCCAAATCCAAATGTGACAAAAGTGAATGTGTGACCTGCGGCAAGATATTTCCTAGATCTAATCTCAAATCGTTCACCTATCACATGACTTGGCATGACGGTGCCAAATTGCACAAGTACAAGTATTGCGAGAAGAAATTCGTTCAAGTAACTCATTTGGTGGTC
The DNA here is from genome assembly GCA_943590905.1 of Sphaerophoria taeniata. NCBI lineage: Eukaryota > Metazoa > Arthropoda > Insecta > Diptera > Syrphidae > Sphaerophoria > Sphaerophoria taeniata. The sequence continues at coordinate 273,418,285 of OX016540.1, forward strand.
CACGAGAAATCGCACACCGGAGCTTGCATCTATCAATGTTGTGAATGTGGAAGTGGTAAGTGGTAACCCTTTATTTGCTCAAAAAGAAATAATAATGTTTTGAATACAGTTTTTGCAAATAACGATCAATTACTTGAGCACAACAAAACCCACGAGGAAACATACTTACCTTCAAAAGAAACTTCTGGAGACCAGCAAACTGCAATCAACACCCGTACAAAGTTTTGCGAAATTTGTCAAAAATGCTTCCGATCCGCTAATGAATCTACGCTTGCACAATTATAAGTTTCACGGAGCTTCGCCAACACAAGAAGTCAAGGAAATAATCAAACTAAAGAGACATAGTCGTACTGTACCTGGGAAGTCGTTTGAGTGCAGCAAATGCTCCGAATCGTTCTTGCTGCATACCCAACTCGTGATGCACTTGAAAAAACACGACGAAAATAGACCTTTCAAGTGTCCGACATGTCCAAAGAGGTTTAAACTCGAGAAATACCTCAAAGTTCATGTAGATACGGTGCATTTGAAGAAGAAAGACCATCAGTGCGTGACATGTGGATCGATGTTCAGGTCCAGGCCAGCGCTAGACGAGCACATTGCCTCAAGACATAAAGGTGAATTATATTCCTTACTATGAACTTTACTGAAATCACTTTTTAATTCAACAGACACTAAATACAAATGTGAAGTGTGTGACAAGAGATTCGCTTTCGATAGAATGCTGAAAAATCATATGCTGCGTCATAAGGAAGTAAAGCCGTTTGAGTGCACGCTGTGCAACAAAAGGTTCAGACAATCGTTCGTTTTAAAAGGTAATTGTTTTGGATATGGATATAGAATTTTTGTTCAACGTATTTTCCACTCTGCAGCTCACTTCAAGGGACATCAAAAGAGGCAAGCCAAGTTATTTTCGAAGCTAACTTTGGTGGCGGAGAGTGAAAAGTAAAATGCTTTTGTTGTTGCAACTGATAAACAATCAGGACACCAGGAAATGCCTAGTTTGGATGCGGTTAAGGCGTTCAAGGAAAATTTTAATGTCTCAATGGAGACTATCGGCGTAATCGAGGTAACCGTCGGAGCGGAATTTTCTCAGATGTCTCCCGGGAGTTCCGGGATTTGTGACAACCTCAATTCATGCATTTCATGTATTTGCAGACATGTCTGTATGTAGTAGTAGTACATAAGTAGTTTAGTTTTGAATTTAATTCATTGCTTTTATGTATTCTGTCGGAAATAAAAAAAATGTTTAACTAGTTTCAGAACATAAAGACTTTTTCGTTTATTTATATAAAAGCACGAACTAGATATTGTTCACCGAATCTGGAAGCAGCAATTAGAACAATGTCAGGAACTGCCTTACTTGGAAATGCTTGAAGATTTCTTTATGAATCCTTCTTCGGTCAGGTTTGTGTTCGTTCCCAGCCGCTACCACTAAATCGTCGTCAGAATCAGATGACGAGTTATTTTACAACAAAAAATTGTTTGTTAAATCCTCCATTTGCCTTTCTTGCTGTGGGATGTTCAAAGATAAATAAATATTTTCTTATTTTAATTTTCTTCAACAACTTACCATATCAAGATCGTTCTTGAATTTTTGCAATAAATTTAAAGCAACGAAAATTGTTGTCTCTTTATCCATTTTAATAATATTATGATCAAAAGAAAAGAAAAATGTAACCTCAAAAGATTTGTTTTTGTTTTTCTTGTTTGACAGCTCAACCAAACCTAACTAAAAAGCGTTTTTGGATTATTTCAACTATTTCTAACTATTTCAACTATGACACATCAACCATTTTTTTTTGACACAAAAACTATAGTCAACTATCGTCGGCGCAAAAACGCACCTCAGCGCTGCGTGATGTCTCTATTTCTAAATATTCTGCCTAGTTTCATTGCAGCCATTATTGAAAAACAAAATTTTCCAAATAAATTGCTATCTGGCACTACTTAAATTGAAAGATTGTTGACACTGTTGACAGTTTATTTTTATTTCAACTTGTCAGTTTTTCTTTTTAAAATTACTAGAATTCCAATTTAAAACCAAATTCTTTGGGCAGAACTTGTTTAAATGATTTTTAAAGGTAATTAATTCGTAAAATTACACATTATTAGAAAATTAATAAAATTCCCTTTAGTATTTGAAGATGAAGGCCGAAAAAATGTACGCAAAGAAGAAATCCACTGAAAAAATCAAATCTCGCACCAAAAGCTATGCTACATCTGCAACATGTACATATTTCATTGATCCTGTATCAATTACCTTCAAATTAATCAATGGCCTCTATGCTGGAGTAACAACCCAGGAGCTGGATAATCTGGCTGCCGAAACAGCAGCTAGTCTCACGACAAACCATGCCAACAATGCAATTCTAGCGGCGCGCAGTTTTGTCTCAAATTTACACCAAGAAAGTATTCTCAGAGGTTATATATGACCTCTACCATTATAACCGATGCGGCAACCGGTAAAACGTCACCAATTATCTCGGATTTTCATAACAAAGTTGTAATGAATAATTCGGAACGATTGAATTCGGCAATTATTTATGACCGTGACTTTGGGTACAAATATTTTGGCCGCCAAGGATGGCCCCTATGAAACCTACGAAGGCTCTCCGATGAGCAAGGGAATCCTGCAACATGATTTGTAGAATGTAGTGTTATCTAATTAGGCATTACAAATAATTTATTATTTGAAAGTGAAGAACAAAGAATTAAAACCAATTGCTTTAATTTGTATGAAGTTTCATAGTTCATAGAGCAATAAAATAAATTTCTTGGATAACATCTTTGGATTTGATTTTTGGCGGATTCGTTTTTTTTCAAATTTTAGTAAACAACGAGACAACCAAAACAATAAAATTTTGGCAGGTGTCGTTTTTGTCTTGACAAAACTTGGCAGAGTTTCTGCACATGTGTTTTGCTTGAAGCGCTGCGTGCAGAAATTCTGCAAATCTGTTTTGAGCATAATGTGTGTCTAATTTATCGTTTTGTATTAAAGACAAAAATGTTTCGTTTGTATAAATAAATTTAATATAATATGTGATTCAATGTTATGTGTTGTACAATTCGTGTTTGTTACCAATGTCCAAGATAGGTGTTGATTGCGTGGTGTCCAAATTCAAAGAGAAAGAATTTTACATTACAAAATTAGACTAAGGGCCAGTTCGTTCAAGCTTGATCATCTTTAATCAAGGATTATTCCAGTTGATAATCTTAGAATTCGTTTGTTCACAAAAATTGTAATTAACCCTCCAGTGGGCGCGTGGTCTACGGTCGTAGACCAGTCTTTTTTAAAACGCCGCCGTTCGCAGAAAAACAATTTTTTTCCGCCATCGTTCAAAATAGCTGTAGATAATTAGTTGCTCTACCTAATTAATATGCTATTTTTCTTCGGAGGGGGCATACGAAAGCTTAAAAGGTATTCAAAGTCTCTTGGTCTACCATCGTAGACCACGCGACCACTCGTGTAACAAAAAAAGTTGTCTTCAATTGTATTATTATAGGTAAGGGATTGTACATTTTTAACTACTTTTATTAAAAAATTAATTGATTAGTGAAGAAAATTGCTTCTACTATCTCAGGGACATATTTTTGGGTCCGTGAGCTGACCTCTAGGGTGAGGTGCGAAAAAAGTGTTAAATTTGCTTGTAGGTACCACTTGAAATGTATATGCGTTTATTGTGATTTGTAGTGCACATTTTAATTTTTTTTTTTTTAACTTATTAATGAATTTGTGTTCTTTGTTTTTTAAATAGTTTTTTATGTTTGCTGTACTGTTTTGTTTGATTTTTTGTGAAAAAAGACAAAAAACGTGAACACGAAAAACTGAATTTTTCAAGTCTTATATTTCTTTTGTTTTGTGTACAATTTTCCTTTTTTCGTATTCATTACTTTATTTGGTTAATCATTTATTGAAAAAAATATGTTTTTTTGTTATTAACTTTTTTAAGGTATTAATTTATTTTTTATAAAAAATGATTACGAAAAATCGTAAAATTGGGATTGTTTTTTTATTCCGATTATTTTTTTCAGTGTATCAATAACTTTTTATCTTTGAGTGATGAATATGAAACAAAATATGTTCCTCTATGATTTGACAACGATTTGGATACTTAAAACGCTATAGTATATATATTTTTTGGCAAAACAAAATGGTCTACAGTCGTAGACCACGCGACCACTCGTGTCTCTTTTAACCACGCGCCCACTGGAGGGTTAAGAAATCTATGATTTGGGCAGTTAATCTGTGATTTCGTTAATCATCCAATTTTGCTCGATTAGGACCATTTAATCAAGGATATACTATAGTTCAGTTTGTTCATACTTGATTTACGCACTGACATGATATTTGAACTCCTTCAATTACTTGATAACTCAAATTTATCATCTTTTGAAAACTTTCCAAATGAACCACTCGTCCAGAGCGCACAGTTTTTCAAAACCCAGAATTTTTCAGAAGAAACCTTCTTAAATTTTTGGGTCAAGGGTTTTCCCTTCGATTACCAGCAGCTAAAGAGGAGGTATTAAGGCTAACTGAACACAGCTATAAGGAGATACATATTAGTAGACAGATCTTTTTTACGGATAAAAAATTATTTTATTAAACAAAATTACAAAAATAAACTTAAACAAAACTATTCCAAATGAACACCTTCCCGCACCAAAATACTTATTTTCCTGTGCGGTCCCTATCGGTACTTGCTCTTTCCCTATTATGCAATAACTCGATGGCAGGGAATTAAATAAGCAATTTCATTGCTTGCAATAGCATTTTCCACAGGTCAGGAAGCTTTCAGTTTATTCATTGCAACAGCAACATCCTCCTTACTCCATGTCTCTTTTCGGAATATTACATAGCTTTTGCCACACTTGAGCCTGGAAATCGGGTCCTTGCAGCATGAGACGAAAGATCGTCTGTGAATTGGTTTCGATGAAAATATTGTTCACCACGTCAGATGCTTCATTATTTGTGTCCTCTTGCATATTGGCTTCGGGGAATCTCTTGAATAGCTCTTGAATATGGGTATTGCTTTCTTTGTCCACGAAATGAAGATGGCAAATGGCATCGTTTGAAAAGGCTACGAAACATTTGCCAAATCGGGAATCCGCATAGCCATATTTTATGTTGTAGTTGGATTTTTCTGATGCGATTTCGAAGGAAAATATTTTAAATTCCAGTAAAACCAATTTAACTGGTTCGAACTTCTTCTGACTTCTTTCACATTATTATTCTTTAAAAATGTAATTAAAATATATTCATTTACTCACTATGAAATAAGCATAACGATTGACAGCAAAATGAAATAAGAAACTTAATCCTTGATAAAGTTTTGACAGTGAAACTGACGGATAGACTGGAAAATGGAACGATTTGTAGAAAAAACCATGATTTGTTAATCAAGGTGAAAAAAAAGTGAACAAACGCTCTTTGATTATCATAGATTCTTAATTATGAATTAAGGGGAATCCGTGATCATCAAATTGAAGATTTAACCCACTCTCAACGAACTGGCCCTAAGCATTTAAGAATATGCAAAACAAAAAAGAAAGCAAAAGCAAGAGAAATTACGTTATTTTACAATATCGTTGATAGAGAGATTGATAGAATTAAGAATAGCTGAATGGAAAGTTAGGGTGATCATGGCATTATTGGGCATTTGTAAAAAGTTGGTTTTGAATACAAAACACCTGGCATGCTGGTCCAATTTTTAAACTTAAACATCTACTCATCCCCCCAACACTCATTAAAATTTTGATAAGATTCTTGTCAAACCGCTGTTTATCAGTTAACTTTGAAGGTGCAAATTTCTCTTATATTAACATACAGTGCTTTGCAAAAGTATAATCGCACCATATAAAATAAGAGGCAGTTTGGTAGTGTTTCTGAGCTCCAAGAGACAAAATTGCACGAATGGAACTCGTTGGACAATTGCTAATTAAAAAAACTGGTCGAGAGTAATCCAAATCGAGTATTTTAACTTGATTGAAAATCGGCGTAGTAAGAATCCACACTAATCTTTAAAAAAATAAAAAAAAAATTAAAAAAATGTTGAAAAAATAAGAGAATGCGATTATACTTATGCAACAAAGAAAAAAACTTGTTTTCTTTTCTAAACATTAGAGGCGAAAGTAACGGTAATTTTTTTTCTCTCAATTTTCTTATCTAATGAGGGTCTTTAAAAAAAAATAGTTTAGTATTGCTGCAGTCCTCGGTTTTACACAAAACCATTTTTACATGGTGCGATTATACTTTTGCAAAGCACTGTACATTCTGGAACTCCCCAAGTATCATTTCTTGGACCTCTCCTTTTAATCTTAAACCTGTTTGATTTCCCTACACAACATCTAAGATCTGAAGCCATACTGTAGGTATGCCGATGACACTATTATATTTATCCCAAATGAAAGCTTTAAGTTCGGTCAAAAAACACCTTGAAATTGCATATATTGATATATACCTCCGAGAAAAAAATCTCAAACACTAGGATTACTACTAATAGATACTTGTTGTTTTCTCGTTCGCTTACTTTTTTAAAAATTTGTCTTTCTGTGAGAATTTTATCCCCACTCTTTGAAATGTCTGTTTTCGCAAAAGGTATGCGAACGGACCTAAAATAGAGTGGCGCAACAGCTCTTGAACAGCCAAGGCCTTAGTGGCTTACTCTCATCAACAATTCTCTGGGTGCGTGTGAAGAATTGAGAAGACCTACAATTTAAATTCGATTCCGGCTGCAAAGTTGAGAAGCACTTTTTTTTGCGGTCCGTTTGTCTTTTCTTTTACTTCCTAAAAATCCCGAAACCCACACTTTTCCTTTTCCTTACTCAAGTTTTTTTGCAAGTTCTGTCAGTTTTGATGTTTCGAAGAAGAAAAATATTTCCCCTATCTCTCGATTTTATACCAAAACATTAGGTCCGTTCTTTTACTTTTTCGGCAGTTTTTGTAAAAACTGTCAAAAACCGAGGAGTGGGGATGAAATTTTGTGATTCTCTCAAAAAGTAAAAGAACGCTTCGCAGCAAAAATCTGCCAAGTCAACAAAATTCAATGTACTTCTTATGGTTTGACAGAACTTACAAAAACTGTCACAAGAAATTTTTGTGGCTAAAATTGGCAGATAGGGGAAACATTTTTCTCCTTCAAAAGTGACAGATCTGACGAAAATTGGGAGTAAAAGAACGAAAAATTGGGAGGATATGGCAGTTTTCGGAAGTAAAAGACCAGACCTATTTCTTGCGTGAGTTTTATGAGTTCTATTCAAACCGGAAAAATACAGGGTGGCTGACGAAAGCTGCTACAAAAAAAAAAATGTAACAACTTTTTTTTTGAATTTAATGAATCTAGTAGTTTTTTTTAAATTTTGCAAATTGATTCTTAGACTTAATAAAAATTGATAACTGGGGCACTGGAGCAAGAATTTGGATTGTAGGCCGTTATTATGCACTGGGATCCGTAATTTTGGTTCAAAGAGAATATAGGCGCACGTTTGGCGGCAATTCTCCGAGCATAATGAGGTTTGTCAACAATTTTTCCGAGCAGGGAACGGTCGATAGAAGACGTTATCATCGAAATCCTTCAGTTCGGAAGGAGGAAACAATAGCTGCTGTAGCTGCTGCCAAACAAAATAATCCAAGAGTTTCGACAAGAAACTTATCTGCTCAAAAGGGTATAAGCAGACAGTCATTGCAGTCAGTTATATACAATGACTTGTACTTATTCCCCTATAAAATCCAATTGGTCAACAAACTGAATGCAGCAGACTTGCCGATTCGCTTGGAATTTTGCCAGAAGATGCTCCAGTCCAAATGGTGGAAAAGGACGGAAACATGTTGAACTATCTTTTTATGTCTGACGAAGCTCATTTTGATTTAAACGGCAACATCAACGAACAAAATTGTCGAATATGGAGTGCTTTCAACCCACAGATACTCCATGAGACAGGGGCCTGATTATTGGATTCGCGGCGGATCGGTTTCAATTCGACCTTTCAAATTCGACTCGCTTCGTATTTCCTTATTAACGAATTCGCGGCGACCGAAAATATTTCTTCGAATATTTCACTGATTTGACAGTTTTGGTTTGACTATTTCTTCCAATATTCCAGTGATTTAAATAAACACTCTTTCGCCTGTGAATCCGTCAGCAAAAAGCTGTTGGATTTCAATTCGCCAGTAAGCATTATGACATTTCAAATTCGCCTTCGAATTCGTTAATGGGTCCAATTCAAATCGAAGAAGGCGAAAACGAAAGCAATAATTGAAAAAATGTCAAACTCGCTAGCAAAACGATCCGCCGCGAATCCCATAATCAGGCCCCAGAATTCCATCAACTTCGTGTCACAGTATGATGTGCAGTTTCGTCACGATGCATTGTCGGGCCCTATTTCTTCGAAGAAAACGGTCACACCGTTACGGTTACTGGAGACCGTTACTTGACCATGTTGAGAGAGTTTTTCTATCCAGAATTATGTCGAAAGAGAATTCCTTTCAAAACTGTTTGGTGCAGCTCCTCACATAGCCAGGCCTGTTATGACAGAATTTCGAAGAGAATTTCCGAACAAGCTGATATCCAGGAACTCCTCATTCTGTTGGCCCCCAGGTCACCTGACCTTACTGCACCTGTCTACAGGTCAAAACCAACAAATTTGAATGAATTAAAGCAAGTCATTCAAGAAACAATTGCGGCTATTTCAGTGCCAACTAATCTAAGCAGTAATAAACAACATTTTGGTTAGATGTCGCACATGCATCAACGCGCGTTGAAATGAAAAATTAAAATGAATTCCATACACTGAAAAAAAAGTTATTTGAGTTTCTTAATGTAGCAATATTCATCAGCCACCCTGTACATTGAATTTGTTTCAAGTTTCAACAAATTTTGTGCAATTGTGAGATTAAGGCTGTCAAGTCTTCATTTACGTTTTAGGAGAATCACCCACTGCTTGAAATTTGTGGGTTTTCACAAAGCTCCAGAAAATGTAACGGACCTATTTCGTTATTGCAACATAAACTTGTTGAATCGATGAACTGTCAAATACTTACTTTTGCGATTATCTGTATGTAACTGTTTACTAATGCAGTGTACTATTTGGCCCAAGTTAAGTTTACCTGTATCAAAAGTTCTTTTGAAAACACCACATAGCGTGGGTGTTAGGCCGCGTTTCCATTTGCAAGAAAACTTCTGCAATAAATGTCCGATAGTCTGTCCGACAGTGAATTGCAAGTGGAAACTACTAAGCAAGTTCTATCGCGACAGTACTTTCATAACTTCTTGCGAGTATTTGCAAGTGCAATTAATTGCTAGTTTAAACACATTTGTATCGACTCGCGACTGTTTTTGCAGCTTATCGAAACAGTTTCGTATATCTCGCGCAAGTAGCTGGTTGACGTCTTTGCTTTATACATACAAAATGAGTTAAATAAAAGGTCGTGAATGGCCTCGCGAAGAAGTTATGCGAAGTTTACGAGTGTAATCCATGTTTATGGACCCACTTTTAATAGCAAAACTTCCAAATCAATTGCGGTCATGCGAGTGAAATTGAAGTATTGCTGAGCATCTTCTATATTCAGTTCATTTAATAAATTATAGAAGGCACCAGCTTCACGTCTTTTTAAAATCCAATCTCGAACCCAAGTTGATCTTTTTTTCTTTTTTAATAATAAAATTATCATCGCAGCTGCTAATCTTTGACGTTTTCTCGCTATGACTTCACAATTTTAAGTAAACAACCAGATTTCTTGCGACATTAATTGCTCTCCTGGTGTAAATACATCTGCAATAAATTGCGACAGTATGTTGCGCGAGCTTCTTGCAAGACATTTATTGCAGAAGAAATTGCAAGAATTCACATGACAATGTAAACGCGACTGCAAGAAACTTCTGCAAGACTTCCGCGAGTTGACTTGCAAGTGGAAACGCGGCCTTATGCTTTGGTGTGCGTGTGTGTGTGTGAATGCGGGATTGCACATGTTTGTTAGCGATTGCGTGAGCGGATGCTAGTCTGACAGGATCGACTATGACCTGACACGGTTGCCGTTCTCCGATAAAAATTTCTACCACAAAATTTTCCAAAATCTACCAATTCAAAGAAAAATCTACCAAAATTCAATTTTATAAAACATCACATTTACTTTAGATTAAATATAATTTGCAATCCTTTTTTTTACTTTTGAAGTATAAGTAGATAATACTGCAGACTATTTAAAGGTCGAGACGGCTGGAGGAAAGCGGTTCTTTCGATGTTGTTGCCTTGGTTGTTGATGCTTCTGCCGACCTCTCCAAAACAATGTCCAAATCAGTTTTTTTCTTTTTAACTAAAAATGCTATTAAAAAAAATACTGAATATTTTCTCAAATTTCTTTTATTTGAAAGAACAATACTTCCGGTTAGTAATGGAAATAATTTCATTCAAATGGCTGCCCCGGCTGGCCATGCGGTAGTCTAGGCGATCGTTTCAATTTTTAAGCACATTATCAATTGTGTGCAGCTGTATTTCACCAATGGCTTCACGAATATTGTCCTTTAAAGCGTCAATTGTCTCTGGTTTGTCGGCGTGACACTTATGTTTTACGGCAACCCACAAATAATAGTCCAACGGTGTCAAATCGAAACTCCGGGGTGGTCAAACGACATCAGGGGCCCTATTCTTGAAACCATGCGAAAATTTTCGTATACGTAAATTATCGCATACTGAATCTCGTATACGAAAGCAGAGTTGTATTCTTGAACCAAATTGACTCGTATACGACTTTGTACATGCGATGATGTTCGTATACGAAATGGCAACGCATTGTCAAAATTAAGAGTACATTTCTCTCCCTCCCACTTAAGGGCAAAAATAAAGAAAACAATATGCTCATTTGTGCTGTCAATTCAGTTGACACTTTGAAAGTCAAAGAATAAATTCAAGTTTGCAATATTAAAATATTTTATTTCAAATTGGGAAAACGGAAGAAGAAAACAACGACGAACCACCAAAGCTTCGAGGTGAATTTGAATTGCTAGCAAATTGCAAACATATGTTGTCACCAACTAATTGCATGTTTCTCCAACTGAATATGTTCACACAAAGTGATTCGAAAGCAAAATGCGGTAAGTTAACAGCAGCAAATCAAGACGAAGATGACACCAATTTGAATATTTGTTTTTCTTTTTAAATTTTTTCAGAACGTAAGAAATACGCCGATGTCTTGGAAGTTTGTCAACCAATTCGTTTATTACAAAATTACAATGTTTTCCAATAGAAAAAGAAATAAGTGAAATTGCCAACTACTAATGGTTCAGTAACGTAGATGTAAAAACCATTCTATGAAGATATTAAAGAAATGTGCGATAATTGACAAGTGATTTTTTTTTCCTCATTTTCAAAAGTTTTTCATTTTTTGTTGACTGATATGCAAGGAGGTTTCTGTTGCTATTTCCAAGTTAAAGCACTTTTAAAACATATACTCATAACGACATAAGGTACATAGGTCTATTAGGTACCCTTCAATGAGAGTCTAAAGATTTGTATGTACACAAGTCTCTAATTTTTTTTACTGAATCTAATTTTCTAAGGGCTTATTCCTTGGAAAATGCTAAGAAAGATTAATAAAATTCCGTATTTATAGCAAATTATCGTTTACGAAATTCCATCTCGAGTGGGTCTGACCACTCGAGATGAAGCATTCGATAATTTTCGTATACGAGACGTTTGACAGCATTCGAAAAGCGTTCAAGAATACTATTTTTAATCTCGCATATGAAAATGTATGCGATATTTTATTTTTTTGATTCAAGAATAGGGTCCCAGCTCTGCGGCTGCTAAGAAATGCGATCTTCAAAAGCAGGGCGCAAAACATCGAGTGTAGCTTTGGCTGTGTGGCACGTAGCGCTGTCCTGTTGAGACCAAATGTTGCCAATATCCTCCTCTTCAATTTTTGTGAACAAAAATTCGTTCAACATGGCTGATAACGATCGCCATTGAGTAACGGCCACTCCTTGCACATTTTCGAAGAAAAACCAAACAGTGACTCGTTTTGGGTGTATCGGCTTTTCAATGTATGCGTGCGGGTTTTCTGTGCCCCAAATGCGACAATTTTGCTTGTTTACATACCCGCCAAGATCAATATGAGCTTCATCTGAAAAAATGATTTTTTGGCAAAATCGACATCTTCTCTATGTCGATCGCAGGCCAGCAGGCCCAGCGTTGTTCAAGCGTATTCACAACCATATTCGTTCAGCGGAAGGATAAAACCATTGTATTTCTATTTAGCTAGTACCCGCGACCTGGCAATCGATTGTAGTGCCATCTTGAGTTCTAGCGCAGTGCTATTTTTTTTTTACCCTAAGTTTGGTAGTGGGATTACTTATCCAACTTTTCGAAAATTTTATTATTTTACTTGACGACCAGAATTTAATTTTTGACAGAAGATGCAAATGAGTGCATTCGAAAGTATTAAAATCTACCAAATTAAACATGAATCTACCAACCTACCAGAGCAATTAAAATCTACCAAATTTGGTAGAATTCTACCAAAACGGCAACCGTGTGACCTGATGAACAGCAGCGACGACGACGGTAGCGATGCAACAAGAGAAGCGACGATAGAGGAAAGCGACGACGAGATCGTTGCAGAGCCAGGTGACCAATAATGTTCAGCCTGTCTACTGATCAGAAAGCAATGTGTTCAGAAATAAAAAGTAAAGTAACTCCAACTATAAATTGTGTATTTATAAAAGTGCTTTATTAGAACAACTGCTCACAATTTGCTTCGACCTTTTATACCCAAGAGCTGAAGCTTTTACTGTTACAATTATACAAGATTAGTGTTGTGCAAAAAAATGATATGTTATTTACAGTGTAGTGAAAAATATGATAATGTTTATAAAATATTTATGTTAATCAAGTGTATTTTATGTATTTGTAGTATTAAATGAAAGATTGATGCTACACTAGTAACATTGAAAAAATTAAAACAACTGATAAATTATTCTATTTTAAAACTTCATTTATATAAGATATGTTTGACAAATTTTGAGACTTAATAAAAGGTTACATTATTTATTTTTAAAATACGCTTACATACATACGAAAGCTTTCATTTTATCTGTAACATTTGGTTCAAAGCTTAAATTTGATGTTGGTTCAGAATTGCCGGAAGCGTTATATTTGTATAACACATTTTTAAAATAATATTTCGTTTAATTTTTTTTTAATTTCTCCCAATCGTAATGTTATTACAACATAACATATCAACGAAACGTTATCATCGTGCCCCCTGCATTCCTATCAGAAATTACGAATAAAAATATTTGAACTAATAACCCACTATTTAAAGTTCGTTTAAAAAAAGGAACCGAGAGAAGGGTTTTATATTGTATTGGATTGTTAACCGTGTTCATTCGGCGCCGTTCGCAGCAACTTGAACTGACGTATGGAATGACTTGGCGCATTTTACGTCGACATCTTAAATTGGGCCGGTCGATTGGCCACCCACCCTCATACACATCACATCAGATACAAGGTGACAAAGTGACTTACGCCGTTAAGCACCACAAGAAGTTCAGATTTAATTTTACCATCAAGTTGTAAAGACATTAAAATAATAAAGTTTCAATAAATAATTTATTAATGTTACAGTGAACAAAAAATAATAATAATCTCTCGTCTCTGAAAAATCGTTGCCCAGGATGAAAGAAAATAAAAAGATATACTGTTTTTAATATTATTTGTAAAAGAAAACTGAAAAACTGTAGTCATTGAACCATTTCCGTTTTCCACCCCTACAATTTGTATTGTCGATCTCACTCACTGTTTCGGTGGTTCACTTCATTCAGTTGTGAATTGTCAAGTGGTGTAGTTGTGTTCGTGTATTATCAAGAATTGACAAGATTAAAGAAGGAAAAGAAAGAATCAAGAACAAATAATAAAGGAGGTGAGTTTTGCTCGCTGAATTGATGAATTGATTAAGTAGAAGTAGATTGAAGTAGAAATTATATCTATGATTCAAACACAAACAATGGTGTGATCCATCACGCAACGTTTGTGAATGATTCTCGATCGTGTGCATGTTGGTCTCCTGGTTTGTTTTTATTAACAACTTAGACGAGTTAAGAACATTAATTTCAATGCAAAAATGTAATGATGATCAAGCTAATCAATTGCTACGAAATTCCTTCTCCATTTGGGTTCAATTCAAAAACGCAGCTATTGAACATTTAATATCATTTCATCCCGTAGGTAATTGTTCGTATTGTAAAGTATATTTCTTATTTTTACCGGATTAGTTTATGTGTTTGTGGTATTGAGTTCGACCTCACTACTTTTTGTATCAGTGGAGTGTTTTCCACCGAATTTTGAGAAAACATTCAAGTGTTGTTGTAAATGAGTTCGAAGTATTTTGTACAACATCAACCAAGCCGCTAATGACATATGGCATATTTGGTTGCATATTTGATTTAAAGGGGATGTTGATGCATTGAGAAAAAAAAGAAAAACATTTGGATTCTATATAGCTGGATATTGCTGCGAAGCATCAGACACTCGGAATATGATCAATTGAAAAATGCATTTGTGCCGCCGCGCCGCGTGCTTCAGCGATGAATATTTTTGGAGTTAAAATAAATTTGTAGAATCTTATCACTGATCTCTATTGTAGTGTGTTTATGTGCACACGATTTATGCGCGTGTCAAGCGACCAATTCCACTCGTCTTGTGCCATTGTGCACATCATCACACCATAATCTTCCCACGATACACAATGACCGATGTACATTGCTTATCGTGGAAAGAATGCACCTATATCAAGTGACGAGTGATGTCCGTCACCTTGATTTTCTTCCCATCAATAATTATGCTGACTCCACAAATGTATGAATGTGGAATCATAGTTTTGGTTTTTAGATTCATATTTGTTTTCATAATCAATAAAGATTATACGAAGAAAAAAAGTCGTTTTTAATTCCCTCGCAAAAGAATAAATGAGCAATTTAAATTAAAACTATTACATGGCGACCGTGACATTTTAAAAATAATTTTTATTTTTCGTTTGTTATATTATTTTTGTCATAATGATAAACCGACATTTATTCGTAACTCAAATCAATGAGTTCTTAAATAACTTTAAAGAAGTGTGCTGGGACTTCGAAGAGGAAGTCAATATAATCGAGACGAGTTTAAACGAATATGTTGGAGAGGGAACAATTTTAAAAGCGGCTCGCATAAGTGCGCAATCAGTATTTTAAAAGAAAAAGCTCGAAGAGCAAGATTTAACAACACACCGGAATTGCCGGTGTACGTACGGTATTTTAAAACCAAATACGATTACTTTATAGGTTGGTGGAAAGATTGCACATGTAAAACTTGTGCACACTTGTGCAACTCTTTCTATATAAACCGAAAAAGTGAGACAGAGTGAAGTGATGTTCAACAAAAAAAAGTGACGTTTGCAATAATTATTTACGTTCTGTTGTTTGGAAAGTGAGATTCACAGCAAAAAAAAATTAACAAAATAATATTCAAAGTAAAAAAAATTATACAAAATAATTAATCATAAAATATATAAAAAGACATTTAAAAGAAAGAACATTTAAAAGAGAACAGTGAAAGACAATAGGAAAAAGCAACTTGTTCTTCAAACTAATTGAAAAAGTTCTTCAAACGAAAAAAAATCAGATATTTGTTAAATGAAAACCCAACATCCAAACACAACTCATGGATTCTTTAGAAATGTAAGAAAAACTAAACTATGTAATCTCAATAGCCACATAAGGAAATACGTTACTACTTTTACTGAATACAAACCACTGATCTCTATAATAACTGGATAGTGGATTCCATACAAGTTATAACACTTTTTTTGACTCCTATTGATTTTGACATGGTACTCTTACACTTGTGCATCTCTTTATATCATCTCTCTATATTCAACAAAAAAAGTGACGTTTGGTTTCCCATCTCCCTTTTAACTCATCTGTGGAAGTGATGTTCAACAAAAATTCCCAAAAAATCAAAAAAATGTTCATAAAATTTCCAACCCATCCCATAGAAATCAATAAAAGTTTCGCAGCACAGCCGTATTTATTTTTTTTTTCAGCTGTCAGTGGGGAAGTGTTATATTTTGGTATAACTGTTATACATGGATGGTACCTTTACAATTATAACAGTCTTTTATGGGAGTCAAACTTTTTGCTCCTATCCACTATCCAGTTATAATAGAGATCAGTGATACAAACAAATTGAGTTTTAGATTAATTATAGGCATAAAAATAATAATTTTTTTTCATGATGCATCGGTCTTAAAATTCAATAAACGCAGTCATCCCACTGATCTCTATTATAACTGGATAGTGGATAGGAGCAAAAAGTTTGACTCCCATAGAAGACTGTTTTAATTGTAAAAGTACCATCCAGGTATAACAGTTATACCAAAATATAACACTTCCCCACTGAGAGGAATCAAATTTTATTTTTGAGGATGATTGAACTGAACGATGAGTCTCTTCAACTGACTATTATATTGTTTTTCATAATGATATGTGTACAAAATGTTCTCAAATGAGAAATCAGAGTTTATTTTGTTTTAAAAATTTCACACACTTTGAAAACTCAAGAGATGTGTGAAAATATGTTAATTGGTTTCGTAGATTTCTATTTTTTGTTTAAGGAATAAGGAGATTGAGCATGAACTTATGCATATCAACTTATATCTTGGCTGCTGTAGATGGAATTTAGTCATTAAAATTTAATTTGAAATGTGATTTTTCATCATTATTATAGTAAGTTATTATACCATAAATAATACATTTTATGTTTCCTTTTCCATATGAATGTATATTTTGTTTATGAGTACTCTTGAATGTGTCACAGTGACCAAAAATCGATCTTTTTTGTAGTTGGCAGTAGTTGGGAATATGTGCTGTGTGTGGGAAAAGATCATTTGAATGATATTTTAGGGTATAAGAGCAAAATGTTCTTAGCTTCTACAATGCAGTTGGACAGTTTTAAGACATTCAGTTGGACATTTTTTTTGTTACATACTTCTATATTTGCCTTTTAAATAAATAAAAAAAATATGTTTTCCAAAGTTACTCAATTCATTAAACAATTCGAGGAGGTTTGTTGGGATTACCCTGAAAAAATCAGGGAAATCAGAGGGCGTATTGAGGAGGCTGCTGAAAAAGACTCTCTTCTTCATCATGTGGACCTTTAGAAGGCGAGGGTGGTGGCAGCCTTCGTCTTGACGCTGTGGGAGGAGGCCTCCCAGAAATTTGATAACATCCCGGACATCCCCCGGGATGTCTTTATAAATATTAAGCTATGATAAGCTTTTATTAAATAAAAAATAAAAAAAAATAAAATGTTTTCCAAAGTAACTCAATTCCTTAAACAATTCGAGTAGGTTTGTTGGGATTACCCTGAAAAAATCAGGGAAATCAGATGGCGTATTGAGGAGGCTGCTGAAAAAGACTCTCTTCTTCATCATGTAGACCTTAAGAAGGCGAGGGTGGTGGCAGCCTTCGTCTTGACGCTGTGGGAGGAGGCCTCCCAGAAATTTGATAACATCCCGGACATCCCCCGGGATGTCTTTATAAATATTAAGCTATGATAAGCTTTTATTAAATAAAAAATAAAAAAAAATGTTTTCCAAAGTTACTCAATTCATTAAACAATTCGAGGAGGTTTGTTGGGATTACCCTGAAAAAATCAGGGAAATCAGAGGGCGTATTGAGGAGGCTGCTGAAAAAGACTCTCTTCTTCATCATGTGGACCTTAAGAAGGCGAGGGTGGTGGCAGCCTTCGTCTTGACGCTGTGGGAGGAGGCCTCCCAGAAATTTGATAACATCCCGGACATCCCCCGGGATGTCTTTATAAATATTAAGCTATGATAAGCTTTTATTAAATAAAAAATAAAAAAAAAATGTTTTCCAAAGTAACTCAATTCCTTAAACAATTCGAGGAGGTTTGTTGGGATTACCCTGAAAAAATCAGGGAAATCAGATGGCGTATTGAGGAGGCTGCTGAAAAAGACTCTCTTCTTCATCATGTAGACCTTAAGAAGGCGAGGGTGGTGGCAGCCTTCGTCTTGACGCTGTGGGAGGAGGCCTCCCAGAAATTTGATAACATCCCGGACATCCCCCGGGATGTCTTTATAAATATTAAGCTATGATAAGCTTTTATTAAATAAAAAATAAAAAAAAAATGTTTTCCAAAGTTACTCAATTCATTTAACAATTCGAGGAGGTTTGTTGGGATTACCCTAAAAAAATCAGGGAAATCAGAGGGCGTATTGAGGAGGCTGCTGAAAAAGACTCTCTTCTTCATCATGTGGACCTTAAGAAGGCGAGGGTGGTGGCAGCCTTCGTCTTGACGCTGTGGGAGGAGGCCTCCCAGAAATTTGATAACATCCCGGACATCCCCCGGGATGTCTTTATAAATATTAAGCTATGATAAGCTTTTATTAAATAAAAAATAAAAAAAAATAAAATGTTTTCCAAAGTAACTCAATTCCTTAAACAATTCGAGGAGGTTTGTTGGGATTACCCTGAAAAAATCAGGGAAATCAGATGGCGTATTGAGGAGGCTGCTGAAAAAGACTCTCTTCTTCATCATGTGGACCTTAAGAAGGCGAGGGTGTGGCAGCCCTCGTCTTGACGCTGTGGGAGGAGGCCTCCCAGAAATTTGATTACATCCCGAACATCCCCCGGGATGTCTTTATAATAATTAAGCTATGTTAAGCTTTTATTAAATAAAAAATAAAAAAATAAAAATATTTTTGTGATTCTTTTTATTCAGGGGTGGAATCGGCTAAGCCGATTGTTGACTATCACTTTGTTTTAGTCGTTTTTGATTATCAACTTTATTTTGCTCTGTGTAAAGTGATCAATAAAACAATTTGAATTTTTGAAATAGATAGGTTGAAGAACGTCCCAAAGTTGGTGACACTGGTATAACGGTGAGGCTCAATACCCAAATATCATCCCGATATCAATCTCTAGAAACAGAAGCTTTCAAGGCTTGAGATCCTTCATGGATGGGGTGAACCGGTTTAGTAAGTAAGTTTCAGCTGTTGTCAATTTTGTCTGATTTGAGTTATGAAAAACCTGAATGACTTTTGCGTTGTTGAGACCATTGAGGATGGAGAAAAGATGGTGACGGCGGTTCCGAGAAGTTGGGTTGAAGACGAAATAACCTTGCTATGGTCACGAACGCGGAAAGACACTACAATCGGCCGAAAAACAAATATGCAACCTTCGCCAGAATGGCAGAAATTGCCCTACAAAATATTGTTTCATAATATTGGTATTTTTTCTTAGATTTTTGGGAGGAAGCTGTCAGGAAGGAAAAGGAGGCAGAAAATGTTTCTTCTGAAGAACAGTCCCAGGAGGACAAATTAACGGAAACAATACTGGACTACAACCAGCTAATGTCAACATTCATTTCAGATTCTGGTAAGCATAAACTCATTCAAAGCTTCAAAAAGTCTTTCACTTTGTAATATATTTTTATTTAACAGGAAATCAATCGTTCAGCCCCTTCGAAGCGACACTAACTGGAGAAAGCGTGAGGGAAGTCCTCACAGATTCATGTGTGGGAACATCTTCATCCCAAATAATAAATTTAGCAGAAAGTAATCAAATTAATTATAAACATTCGTCACTCCATACTATAAAAGCAATAGTTGCCTGAGTTTTTGATTCAGTTTTAGTTCTTCAGTGAAAAAATACATTCTACAATATGTCAAATTACAAAAACAAAAAATTAAATCTGCAGTGAGTGTATGCAGGGAGGAGCCGTCAGGTTCAACGAGAAAATCAATCTTATCTTTGTCTAAATTGATCCAGAAGAGGAAGTTTCCCATAACTTCTGCCAAAAGAATAACAACCAAGTTTGGCCAACAAATTTTAGCCGAGCTAGACGACTATGTGGTATGTCTAAATTTTCCTTACTATATTTCGCATTTTCTTTAAAAAATTATAATAAACTTTTATTTTAAGGTATTCCTACCAAAAAGGTGCAATACTCAAATGGATGAGGAGGACATCGCGGAGCTACACACGCTCTGCCTGGAGGTCGTGGAGCCTTCCGATCGCTCCTTCGTGATTGATTTCCACGATAAAGAGCAACCAGGAAAGTTGAAAAATCATCATCAGCATCAAGCTTAGCAACAACACCAACAGCAACTCCGAAGAGGGAGGAAACAAAAGAATGAAGTTATTATTGAAGAGGTGGAACATATTTTGCCTACACTCTTCTTAAATTCACAAAACGAATTACTTAATTCGCAAAAAAAAATTTTTAATAAAATAAAAATTTTAAGAAATTAATTTTTTCCTGTGTTTTTATTTTTAATTTCAGCGGATTCACATTTTGACTGATTTTAATACCAAAATTATGAAATTACTATTGGGAATATGTGTGTGTGTGGGATAAGATCATTTTGAATGATATTTTAGGGTATAAAAGCAAAATGTTCTTAGCTTCTACAATTCAGTGAGACAGTTTTCATAATGTTCGCATTAACAAATCAATTTTTAAAAGAATTCGAGGAGCAAATCTGGGATTTTCCCGAAAAAGTCAGAGAAATCAGGGCGGCAATAGAGGCTGTCGAGAAATGCTGCCATGCAGCAATAAATCAGCAGGTGGACTTAAAAAAAGCGAGGGTGGTGGCAGCCCTCGTCTTGGTGCTATGGGAGCAGGCCTCCCTAACATTTGACGAAATCCCGGACATCCCTCGAGATGTCTTCCTTTTATTAAAATTAAAATAATAAAATGTCAAATATTTAACAAATATTAAAAAAAAAAAGTATATAAAAATATATGTTGTTTTTAATTGCATCGGCTCTGGTTCGATGCACAATAACCACTTCTTTTTTTTCTTCTTGTCGTCTGCAATGCTTACATGGTCTCCTAGACAGTGCAGTCGTTGAAAAAAAAAATGTTTACATAAATAAAATTTTTCATTGGTACATTTGAAGAAAAGTGCTGGGATTTCCCTGACAAAGTCAGGGAGATCAGGGCAGCCATAGAGGCTGCTGAAAACGGTAGGAGCAACGGACAATTATTTAACAGAATCGAGCTGCAGTAGGCGAGGGCGGTGGCAGCACTGATATTTGCGTTGCGGGAGCAGGCCTCTGTAGGCATCTCTAAGCATCGAGCTTAGCAACAACACCAACAGAAACTCCGAAGAGGGAGGAAACAAAAGAATGAAGTTATGTTTCAAGAGGTGGAACATATTTTGCCTACACTCTTCTTAAATTCACAAAACGAATTACTTAGTTCGCAAAAAAACTTTTTTAAATAAAATAAAAATTTTAAAAAATTATTTTTTTCCTGTGTTTTTATTTTTAATTTCAGCGAATTCACATTTTGACTGATTTTAATACCAAAATTAAACGGTTCAATTTGAATGGACGGAAAATTGCTTTCAAAATCAACCCTATTAAAAGTCATGAAGAACCAACTTCATGGATAAGAAAGGCGATTGAAGAAGATATGGTACGATTTGCTGTGGAAGGTTTGAATGAATCCGACAAGGTGGGAATAACGTTTTCTGGAAAAAGTTTTGCTCATGAGCGAGGTAGTGGATGGATCAACTCCCAAACCTGTTCAGAGCTAAGCATGGATGATGTTTGGGAAATGATTTCCAAAATTTTCCAAAGTAATTCTGATGGCCTAAGCACGGATGATTTTACGTTATCTATAACATCAGTTCAAATGCCAGCTGGAGAAGGAAGAAAAATCTACCTCCATGTACAATTCGTTCAACGAAGATTGTTATCGATTAAATGCTTCCTAGGGTTAACAATCTTAAGGTATCTGTATCGATGGTGGCACACGTGTGGTCAAAGCCAATAACCAAAAATTTTACCGCCCGCTATTAAAATTACCTAAATGGGGTCCATTTTGATTGTAATATTCAAAGACCAAAGATCAACCACGCCGCTGCCACCATCGAAAAGAGACCAAGTAAGTTAATTTCATATTAAATATTCTTAAATTCTTATGTATGTATGTATACTTTTCCAGATATAAAACCGTGGAATACAAAAACTGTCAAAAAATACGAGTTTCATATTTTTTTTTATAAAAATACAACATAGAATGTGCCAAGCGTAGAGGATTTATTTGTGTCAAAAATACGGATAATTTATGCTTGGCACGAGTTCTGGTTATAGCAAAAGCATACACGGACAAGGAGCACAATTTTGCTAGTACCTACCTATAAGAAGAGATATAGGCAAACTCCAAACTGAGAGAGCGCTGAAACTTCTGAGCGATACTGGAATCCAAATACCACCAGGAGGTTGTGGAATTGATGAGTTGAAATTATTTCAAACTCATTTAAGAAACTACAAAATTACTGTTTACGAACACAGAACAAAAGGCCGTAAGTTAATTTACGAAGGAGTTTCAAATGACAGCAACGATAAAAAAAAAATATATTTATTATTTTATAATAATCATTTTAATGTCATAACATCTTTAACTGCCGCATTTTGCTGTTCTTTCTACTGTAAAATTGACCATGTACCCCAAAGAGTAAACATTATGGATGTCTTGCTATTTGTGACGCAATGTCAGAGATCTCCAATATATAAGGAAACTCAGAATCAAATTTTATGCCGTGACTGCAATCGAATGAGTGAATGAAATTTTATTGAGTCTTTTGATTTCGATTACAATAGTTTCATCTTATTCTAGCGACAACAAGAGTGAAAAAGCGGCTGTAACGTATGGCCTTCTTTGTCAGGATTTTTAATTTAAGATTTGAGCCTCGTGGCTGTCAGTTAAATACTGTTGGACTGCTTTTGCTCATAAGCATTGTAACATTAGCTACAAACGAGAATGTGCCAGCACATTTGAAATTGGAAAGTTGAGATAGATATTTAATTTTGCTTTGTAAGAGAAGTGCAATAGCGCTCTGTAAGTTAATGTTGAATGAGTGAGACTGTTATATATAGTAATTATAAAAGCGAGAGCTAAAATACACATTTAAAGATACAAGTAATATCTTATTGAAGATTGAATGAGAACAATCTAGTTCAGTCTATTATATTATAAAATTACAGATACGAGTACACGATAAAGAAGTTTTAAATATCATATTCTGTTTCGTAACATTGGAATTGTTTTGATTTGATTATTTTTTTCTTTTTAATTTTTTTTTCGTCTTAATAAAACATCACATAAATTTTGTACTGGCTTGTGTTTAAAAAAAAGTAGTAATGAACAAGTCTTAAACTATGGAAGGAAGTACTGTACTTCAACTCCTGAAAAACGCACATTTAGCTTTTGAGAAAACGCAAACAAAAAAAAATTTTAATTTGTATTATAGTCGTCTCCTGAATGAAAGCCACTACACAGTCGCTAGCTCGGAGAATTTTGGTTGGTTCGATTCTGCTGGCATGATGGTTTAAAGACGTAATGTTGAGACTGCAATCGAAGTAACAGAATGTTATGACAACCACAAAATGAGCGCCCCTCATCATCAGTACAACAACAATCTATATGTGAGCAAATGAAAAGATGGTGGCAGCTCTCATCATGGCGCTGTGGGAGCAGGCCTCCGTAGGGTATGAAAGCAAAATGTTCTTAGCTTCTACAATTCAGTTTGTGTGCATTCTTTTTTTAAAAATGTTTACAGAAATAAAAATTTTCATTAATCAGTTTGAAAAAAAGTGCAGGGCAGCGATGGAGGCTGCTGAAAACGGCAGTAGTTATGGACAACTAAATAACAAAATCGAGCTGCAGAAGACGAGGTTGGTGGCAGCACTGATATTTGCGTTGCGGGAGCAGGCCTCTGTAGGGTATAAAAGCAAAATGTTCTTAGCTTCTACAATTCAGTTTGTGTGCAACAATCGTCGAAAAAAAAGTGTTTGTTACAATCAAAAATTTTCTTGACGAGTTCGAGAAAAAGTCCTGGGATTTCCCTGACAAAGTCAGGGAGATCAGGGCAGCGGTGGAAATACTTGACACCGACAGCAAAAGTTACATCAAACTAAAGAAGGCGAGGGTGGTAGCAGCACTAACCAAGGCGCTGTGGGAGCAGGCCTCGGAATCATCTCGGCTGGGACCTTACTGTCGGACTTAGACCTGGTCAGGTCAGGACCAATCTGGAGCGCACGTTACTGGACCAGCATTTCGAACGCTTCAAGGCTGCTCATGATGTCACCCTGAAATTCGATTCACAATGAGCCAATTACAAGAGGACGGCTGCATGTACCGCGATTAAACGGCTACATACCGCGATAACCAGTACCGATGTGTGAGTGGGACATGGTCTGGCTGGGTTTGGAGCAGAAGGCTCTAGACCAGCAGTTTTACAAGTTCCAGGTTGCGCACGATGCGATCCTGGACACGATGGAGGATGGAAAGGATGAAACCATCCACGCACACGATGCTCTCCTGGAGATCATCGAGAGGCAGTTAATTACTGCGACCGCGGTATTGAAGCGTCGAATGGCGGCGGTTCAGGCCGATTTTGGACCATTGAGTGAGACGGCTGCCCCGATGAACGCGAAGATGGAGATGAAGTTGGACCCGGTCCAGATTCCAAGCTTCGACGGGGCACTACACAATTGGCTTGCCTTTAAGGAAGCATTTGAGAGTCTGGTCCACCAGAATCCAGACTTGCCGGAAGCCTACAAGCTCCAGAAGCTTCGTTCGGCAGTGCTTCCCATCCACGTAGGGATGGTGGGAAATATTTATTCAGGTGGCTACAAGGAGCTGTGGCAGGAGCTGACGGAGCGCTTCGACAATCCAACTGCAGTGTTAAAATTGATGAATAATAAACGTTCAAATTATCTTTAATTCGAAGCAAAGTGTGTTTATTTGTTGGAAGAAGTGGATCCTACAATTGGATCCTACATGTATGAATTCCACTATGACTACATCAAACCAAAATATCATGAAAATGTTCTTCTTAATTATATGGATACTGACTCCTTTATTTACAATGTCAAAACAGAAGACTTTTATTCTGATATTTTGGATGATATACCATTAAGGTTTGATACCTATGACTATGATCCCAATAACCAACATAATATTCATAGGTAAAATAATAAAGTCTTAGATATGTTTAAAGACGAAACCTGTGGGAATAAAATGTTGGAATTTGTTGGTTTGAGAGCTAAAATGTACACGTTCACTGTACAAAATGCAAAATCTGTCCAGAAGGCGAAAGGAGTCAAAAGATCTGTCACCAAACGATTACTAATGGATGATTATAAAAGATGCCTATTTAATAAAATTGAAAGATATGAAAATATGTTAACTTTTAGGAGCAAATTACATACAATTTACACCCAAAATTTAAAGTTTTAAGGACCCAAAAAGATTTATATGTGCAGATAACATCCACAATTTTTAACGAAATGACATCATTCAGATTTTATACAACATCAAAACCTTAATGTTAATAGGTATTTAATTGTATCATTGTATCGTAGGATCAACAGGTAAGGATCCCACATTGTAGGTTAACTGAACGATCAAATTTCTGATCAAATAAATAAATTAAACGTAAAAATCCTTGTTTGGAGTGAAAAAAAAACAAAACAAAAAAGAGAAAAATGGACTTTAAAAACGAAGAAAAAGAATACCATAGAAGATTCCAGGGTATTGAGGAGCCAGATTTTTGTGTCCAAATCCCAACCAGGAAAGATTGGATTGCGGACCGTCTCAAAGATACCGAGAAGCTTTTTTGGACCCATTCCATGGAGCTGCTACCATAAGGGAATCGGATAAGGAATACGGACCAAAGCATTTGGATATTGAGGAACTCTTTGATGATGACGAGTACAAGACAAGTACGCTCCTGCAAAAAATTATTCAGGCAAAGTTTCGTCCTAAGAGGAACAAAATAGCAGATCCTTTATTGGATGCAAAGCGAATGCCAGCTGGAAAATATTTTAAAGGAGAGAAAAAAAACCTAGGATATAATAAATAAATAGAAAAAAAAATTATAATAATAAACAAAGAAAAAATAAATTGAATTTTTACTTTTCTTATATTTAAGGTTTAAGTTTAAAGATGCATTTGAGACACTGGTCCACAATGCCGATCTACCTGTGGCCTACAAGCTGCAAAAGCTTAGGGATTCGGTTAAGGCACCTGTTGTGGGGCTGGTAGGAAGCGTCTACTCTGGCGGGTACGAGGAGCTATGGACAGCACTGAAGGAGCGCTTCAATAATCCGAGGCGTCTCGTCCTCGCTGAGGCGCATGTTTCTCGATTGTTTGGTGTACACCTGCAGGAGACTCCCCGTGAAGTGATGAGGATCAGAGACGCCGTGGATGAATCCCTAAGGGCTCTGAGAGTCATTGACCAGCCTGTAGATTCATGGGACAACTTGACGGTACACATCGTCATCATGAGATGAGAGATCTCCAATATGTAAGGAAACTCAGAGTCAAATTTTACGCCCCGACTGCAATCCACCGACCACAAAATGAGCGCCCCTCATCATCAGTACAACAACAATCTATATGTGAGCAAATGAAAAGATGGTGGCAGCTCTCATCATGGCGCTGTGGGAGCAGGCCTCCGTAGGGAATAAAAGCAAAATGTTCTTAGCTTCTACAATTCAGTTTGTGTTTTGTGAACAAAACAAAGGAAAGGGAAAAAGAAACATCCAGCATTCACACTGTGCGGTTGCAATTCAAGCCCATATACGAAATTGAAAAGTTTGAACGGTTTTCGCTATATTTCATTTTTTGTACTGACTTACCTTTTAATTTTTGGTTTTTATTACGTCGGAACCCTTTTCAAATTATTAAAAAAACAATAAACAATCTTTGTTCTAGTGTTGAAACTCTTTGTGCGAGCCGCTCGTCGTCGTCGCCAGTATCTAGCTGTATTGGCAATTGGCACCGTGGGCGCATTGATACGTAGATTTTTTTTGCTTCATTTGGGAATCTCTTTTAACGACTCTACTCGGCGATCACCCACGATTTTGTATTGTCCAAAGTATACAGTGGAGGTGATCGCCGCACCAAAAAAAATCTTTGAATCAAGAAAATTACAGTAAAAAAAAACTAAAGTTCCCTGCGAAGTACAATTGCTTGAGGAAAAGAACGGTGTTCAAGAAGCCGCAGCACTTGAAAGGTATGAACCCTGCACAAGCTTATTCAAGAAACCCGTAGTTCCAGAGTCAAGAACAATTTTTTTTATTGTGTGTGGTCATGTACACTGAATTTGTTTGCACTTTCGATTCTTTCGAGATACAAAAAAAAAAGAGAAGAGAAAGAAACTAAAATAATTTCAACTTGAATTTTCTATTTTTTTGTTTATATTTATATATTTGTATATTTGTAAAAACCATTTTGAGAACTTAGTATAAAGGATTACACTTCTATTTATTGAATATTAAAACTAATTGAGTGAATGTTATGTGTGTTGTGCGTGGTGAAATTTCGATCTCGCTTTCGAAATAACCGAGTGCGTAAAGTGAATGATTCAAAAAGAGTCCCTTTTCCAAACTGAGCTCAGGTTTGTCAGGGCCTTATTGCGGGCTAATAACAGAATTCTAGACAAATTGAAATTGTTGCAAGAAAACGAGAAGCAATTTCATCAGAACAAAAAAACACATTCACTACAGAAACAAAATAAGTAAAATTAACAAGACAATAAGTAATTCTCTTAGTAATCCTTAGGATTTAGATTAGTTAAGATTTCAATTTAATGTTCGTGCTATTGCTCACGCACTTTTATTTTTCAATTTCTATTAATGGTTCTTTTTCAAATAAAAATTGTAATTTTGTATAAACCTCTCAAGAGGTGACAATGATAATGATTGCTTTTTATTATCAAGCATATGGCTTGATGACTTTTTAAGTCTTTCTATTTCAGGGGATGCGGATGGTGGCGAGTTGATTCGATGGTGAATGAGTAAGCTGAAGATGAGGTAAGACTTGGATATTGGTTGTCGATATTAATGGTTTTGGGGGAAATCCAAATATTGTTTGGCCTACGGACTTCTACGGTTGGGTGAGATATGGCCATGCCGATCAACATCTCGGCACCCTCTAGCGGCAACGTCCATCCGAGCGTATGATTAGTTCTGTTTGTGTTTTCTCTTTTTGTGTAATCAGGATCAACCAATGGCATGATTAAACCTAATAGGTTGGTTTCCTGGGTTTGCGGACAAGATCCCACGACATCCGGCGAGCTCGAGCAGAGCACCGACAAGCATGCCAGTCCGCAGACTCAGTGAAAACAGTGCTGTACGCACATTCGTAGCCAACACAAGCCTATTACAAATACACTATCAAAAATGTTTACTGAAATAAAAAATTTCCTTAACGATTTCGATCAGAAGTGTTGGTATTTCCCTGACAAAGTAAAGGAGATCAGGGCAGCAGGACAAACTTGGCACCGGCAGCAATAATCATATAAAACTAAAGAAGGCGAGGGTGGTGGCAGCTCTAATCATGGCCGGACCTACCCCGAGATGTCTTATTAATTTTAAAATTGACTTGCTCCAGTTTTCGTGGTGGACTGCAGACATCAAAATGAAACTATG
This sequence comes from Sphaerophoria taeniata, assembly GCA_943590905.1. Taxonomy (NCBI): domain Eukaryota; kingdom Metazoa; phylum Arthropoda; class Insecta; order Diptera; family Syrphidae; genus Sphaerophoria; species Sphaerophoria taeniata. The sequence continues at coordinate 273,446,787 of OX016540.1, forward strand.
AAAACAGGACCCATAGATATACGTTTGGAAATGAGAATATCAAAACAAATTCCAGCAAATACTTCAGCTTACTGCCTTATGCTTCATGATAGAATTATTGACTATAATCCTCTTGAACCAGTTGTAAGTGTGTGTGTGTGGGATAAGATCATTTGAATGATAGTTTAGGGTATAAAAGCAAAATGTTCTTAGCTTCTACAATTCAGTTGGACAGTTTTAAGACATTCAGTTTTTGTTACATACTTCTATATTTGCCCTTTAAATAAATAAAAACAAAATAAAATAATTTCCAAAGTTACTCAATTCAGTAAACAATTCGAGGTTTGTTGGGATTACCCTGAAAAAATCGGGGAAATCAGAGGGCGTATTGAGGAGGCTGCTGAAAAAGACTCTCTTCTTCATCATGTGGACCTTAAGAAGGCGAGGGTGGTGGCAGCCCTCGTCTTGACGCTGTGGGAGGAGGCCTCCCAGAAATTTGATAACATCCCGAACATCCCCCGGGATGTCTTTATAATAATTAAGCTATGTTAAGCTTTTATTAAATAAAAAATAAAAAAAATAAAAATATTTTTGTGATTCTTTTTATTCAGGTGGAATCGGGTAAGGCGATTGTTGACTATCACTTTGTTTTAGTCGTTTTTGATTATCAACTTTATTTTGCTGTGTAAAGTGATCAATAAAACAATTTGAATTTTTGAAATAGATAGGTTGAAGAACGATGACAGTACGTCCCAAAGTTGGTGACACTGGTATTACGGTGAGGCTCAATACCCAAATACCATCTCGATATCAACCTCTAGAAGCAGAAGCTTTCAAGGCTTGAGATCCTTTATGGATGGGGTGAGCCGGTTTAGTAAGTAAGTTTCAGCTGTTGTCAATTTTGTCTGATTTGAGTTATGAAAAACCTGAAGGACTTTTGCGTGGTTGAGACCATTGAGGATGGAGAAAAGATGGGGACAGCGGTTCCGAGAAGTTGGGTTGAAGACGAAATAACCTTGCTATGGTCACGAACGCGGAAAGGCACTACAATCGTCCGAAAAAAAAACAAACATGCAACCTTCGCCAGAATGGCAGAAATTGCCCTACAAAATATTGTTTCATAATATTGGTATTTTTTCTTAGATTTTTCGGAGGAAGGTGTCAGGAAGGAAAAGGAGGCAGAAAATGTTTCTTCTGAAGAACAGTCTCAGGAGCACAAATTAACGGAAACAATACTGGACTACAACCAGCTAATGTCAACATTCATTTCAGATTCTGGTAAGCATAAACTCATTCAAAGCTTCAAAAAGTCTTTCACTTTGTAATATATTTTTATTTAACAGGAAATCAATCGTTAAGCCCCTCCGAAGCGACACTAACTGGAGAAAGCGTGAGGGAAGTCTTCACAGATTCATGTGTGGGAACATCTTCATCCCAAATAATCAATTTAGCAGAAAGTAAGCAAATTAATTATAAATATTCGTCAGTCCATACTATAAAAGCAATAGTTGCCTGAGTTTTTGATTCAGTTTTAGTTCTTCAGTGAAAACATACATTCTACAATATGTCAAATTACAAAAAAAAAAATGAAATCTGCTGTGAGTGTATGCAGGGAGGAGCCGTCAGGTTCAACCAGAAAATCAATCTTATCTTTGTCTAAATTGGTCCAGAAGAGGAAGTTTCCCATAACTTCTGCCAAAAGAATAACAACCAAGTTTGGCCAACAAATTTTAGCCGAGCTAGACGACTATGTGGTATGTCTAAATTTTTCTTACTATATTTCGCATTTTCTTTAAAAAATTATAATAAACTTTTATTTTAAGGTATTCCTACCAAAAAGGTGCAATACTCAAATGGATGAGGAGAACATCGCGGAGCTACACACGCTCTGCCTGGAGGTCGTGGAGCCTTTCGATCGCTCCTTCGTGATTGATTTCCACGATAAAGAGCAACCAGGAAAGTTGCAAAATCATTCCACAAACTACATCAGCATCAAGCTTAGCAACAACACCAACAGAAACTCCGAAGAAGGAGGAAACAAAAGAATGAAGTTATTATTGAAGAGGTGGAACATATTTTGCCTACACTCTTCTTAAATTCACAAAACGAATTACTTTAGACGCAAAAAAACTTTTTTAAATAAAATAAAAATTAAAAAAAAGTTTGTCATGGTTTGTGCCTTTGCTAAGTTTGGATCTTTAGATATATTTGATAGGTAGTAGTGTCGCCATCTAGTTAGAGGCAGAAAAAGCAAATTTTTATTGTTCAAGCAATTGTTTGGATTATTCGAGTTTCACGGATGCTACTTTCTTGTCATGGTAATTACTTAGTGTGAGCAATGAATTAGTAAGATGTGTGTGCGAGCTAAAAGGCAATGTCAATTTGTAGTGAGTCAAATGCATCGGTTAGGTTGGCAATTAGGTTGAGCAATCAAATTTTATGTTTGAAATATCAAGACTTGTGTGAGCATGTTTTTTAATGATGGGCACTTGTAACAAAAAAAAAAAAAACTACACATGTGTAAACAATGAATTAAATCATAGCTCTATTTGATCGTAAGATCGACACGCGTAACAATATTTTTGGTTTGTCGATGTAATAAAATTTGGATGCATACTCAATGAACAAACAATCGTTGGGTTTTGAATTAGAAATAAAGTGTTTTTAAAAGACGTATAAAGAAAAAAGTCTTCCGGTTTTGAGATCAAATTTTAAAGTTATTGTGGTAGTGCATGAATTTACTATTGGGAATATGTGTGTGATAAGATCATTTTGAATGATATTTTAGGGTATAAAAGCAAAATGTTCTTAGCTTCTACAATTCAGTTAGACAGTTTTCATAATGTTCGCATTAACAAATCAATTTTTAAAAGAATTCGAGGAGCAAATCTGGGATTTTCCCGAAAAAGTCGGAGAAATCAGGGCGGCAATAAAGGCTGTCGAGAAGTGCTGCTGCCATGCAGCAATAAATCAGCAGGTGGACTTAAAAAAAGCGAGGGTGGTGGCAGCCCTCGTCTTGGCGCTATGGGGGCAGGCCTCCCTAACATTTGACGAAATCCCGGACATCCCTCGAGATGTCTTCCTTTTATTAAAATTAAAATAATAAAATGTCAAATATTTATATATATGTTTTTTTAATTGCATCGGCTCTGGTTCGTTGCACAGTAACCACTTCTTTTTTTTTTCTTGTCGTCTGCAATGCTTACATTCTTGCTGAAACAGGATGGAACGAGTTATAGCATGCATACGTCCTCAATATAATAAAAAGAATTATTATCGAAACAGGATGGCACCGGCAGCAATAATTATATAAAACTAAAGAAGGCGAGGGTGGTGGCAGCTCTAATCATGGCGCTGTGGGAGCAGGCCTCCGAATCATCTGATGACATCCCGGACCTTCCCCGAGATGTCTTGTTTATTTTAAAATTGAAAAATTAAAATATAAATTTAAATATAATAAAAATTTAAAAATTTATTTATTTTTTTTTATTTCGTCTTTCGAATCCATGACGACGGTTCGGAAAAAATAATAAAACGATGTGTAAAATGAAAAATGTGTCATTTGTCTTTTAATCAACATGTCGTTAACACTTGCTTTAAGTGGGAATGAATCTACTCTTAATGCTCAGTATTTTCCACCAATAGTGCTTAAATCTAATTATGTATGTGGACTTAGAGATTTCCAAACATATAATTCAATACCAAATGTGGATGAGAGTAATAATATGTTAACGGTGATAGTGTTATTTCTTTTCCTATTGGTTCATATGAAATTTAAGATATTAACAATTTCATACAAAAGAGAATTATTGAAATAAATAAAAAAAAAGGAAAACTGAAATTAAAATCAAGGCAAACCAACACTCTGAAATGTGAAATTATCTGTTCAGAAGATATTGACTTTTCAAAATCAAATTCTATTGGTTCGCTTTTAGGGTTTAGTAAGAAGTTGTTGGATTCAAACTTGCTTCATGACTGCTGCTGACGACCACAGTTTATTGTTGAGAGTCAAACCAGTCGGTCGCATTTTGCATTGACAACACAAGAAAAACGCATTCATGTTAATCTTTTATTCCACATGAAAGGCGAAGTTACGCACTTTATGTGGATAAAGCATATAAGTCGGTTGATAACAAGTGATGTATTGGAAAGTTCAAGGAGAAAATTACTGTTCTGCAATACTTCTTTGCAGCATTTTTACAATGACGCCTCATTCGATAAACACAAGGGCGAGTGTAAAAAAATGGTGACAAAAATGCCAGCCGATGATACAAAGATTATCAAATTTTCAAATTAAAATAAACAAATGATGGTTCCATTTGTAACATATGCAGATTTTGAATGCATTCTGAAACCAGTTCAAACCTGTTTACCGGACCCGTCAACGTCTTCTACAACAATCCTTCAAGAACACGTTCCATGTGCATTCTCATACTACATGAAATGCTCTTTCGATGAAACCGAAGATGTCATGCGGACTTTCATAGGTATTATTTAATAACTTATTTTCTATGAAACAAAATTGTTATATATATATACATATATTTTTTCTTTTCTTTATTGGAGAAAACTGTGCTAGTAAATTCATTCATAGTTTAGTTGAAGACACGATGGAGAAGTATAGCAAGCACAATGTGCACAATATGCGCCAACAAATTCGATATTGGAGAGATGAAGGTAAGGGATCATTGTCACTTAACAGGTGAATATAGGGGGGCAGCCCATAACACTGGTCAACAGCATTTTTGTCACAAGGATGAGACACATCATTTCTAGTAGATTTTTTGATGCTGAAACTGAATCCGGACACAGAATTGTTCTAGCACGTCAGGTTTTCGAGATATGCTTATCTCAAAGTGCAAAAAACACGGTTTTTGGCGATGTTTGAAGTAATTTTTTGAGGACAGAAAATTTGTGTAGACATTTGTAACTACAGCATTCTTTAGAAATACTCTTTATCTTTCAAACCCATCTTAGTTTGTTTCGCTACTAGTCTCTTTTCTCAAGAAATTAAATTTTAGCTACGGTACTTCGATATTACCTATGTTATATTTTGCAATTTTGTACTAGCCAACTGCGTAATGAAAATAAAATGCTATATCTTGAGACAAAAAAATCGTAACGAAACAAACTAAAATGGATTTGAAAGATAAAGATTAGTTCTTACGAATGCTGTAGTTACAAATGTCTATAAAAATTTTCTGTCCTCAAAAAATTACTTCAAACATCGCCAAAAACCGTGTTTTTTGCACTTTGAGATAAGCATATCTCGAAAACCTGACGTGCTAGAACAATTCTGTGTCCGGATTCAGTTTTAGCATCAAAAAATCTACTAGAAATGATGTGTCTCATCCTTGTGGCAATCAAAAAATGAAATTTTGTTGACCAGTGTAATCTTTGTAATATTAAATACAAGATGCCAACTTTCTTTCCCATTTTGTTTCATAATTTATCTGGTTGTGATGAGCATTTGTTTTTCAAGTCGCTTCGAGAAATCGATGAACAAAGAAAAATACATTTCTTTTTCAAAGAAAATCTCTATTTATGAAAAATATTCTATAGAACTTAGATTTTTAGACTCTTTTCGCTTTTTGCGTGATAGCATGGATAGTTTAGCTTTAGAAATTTAGTTAATTCAGACTTTATTTCAACCAGAAAATGCTTTGAATCAGAGCAAAGTCTGGAATTAGTAAAGAGAAAAGGTGCATTTCCATATGATTTTTTGGATTCTTGGCAAAAAATGTCTGAACCATGTCTTCCTGAAAGAGTGAAGTTTTTCAACAAACTCACGAATGAGGAATGTTCAACTGAAGATTATCTGTTGGCCATAAGCATATGGAATCATTTTAACTGCCATAATCTCAAAAGTTATATGGAAATATACTTAAAAAGTGATGTTTTGTTGTTAGCTGATATTTCAGAAAAGTTTGTAAGCATAGATACAGTTTAGATCCTTGTCACTACTATACAGCTCCTGGTTTATCTTGGGATGCTATTTTAAAAGTGACAAAAGTGGAACTGGAACTCTTGACTGACATTGAAATGCATTATTTCTTTCAAAAAGGGATAAGAGGCGGCCTTACCCAATGCAGTCATAGATATTCCCGAGCCAATAATAAATTTATTGAGTCCTATGACTCTGAAAAACCATCCTCATACTTGGTTTATTTAGATGCAAATAATTTATATGGCTGGGCAATGTCTCAGAATCTTCCTTGTGGAGATTTTGAATGGCAAAACCCACTTAATTTTTCTCTGGCATACATAGAAAGTCTGAATGATATTAATGTTGGATATGTTTTAGAAGTTGATCTAGAATATCCCGATCATCTGCATGATATTCATAACGATTTGCCTTTTTGCCCAGAAAATATTGCAACGCCAGGTTCTAAATTCAAGAAACTAGTAGCAAGTTTCTTACCGAAACGGAACTATGTTATTCTCCTTGAGAGTTTAAAGCAAGCTCTGAAACATGGTTTTATTTTAAAAAAAGTCCATCGTGTGATTAAATTTAAACAATCAAATTGGCTGGAACAATATATTTCCCTTAATACCGAACTTAGAAAGAAAGCTAAAACTGATTTCCAGAAAAGGTTTTTCAAGTTAATGAATCTTTCTATTTATGGTAAAACAATGGAAAATATTGAGAAACGTACTGATGTTAAAATTGTTACACGATGGGAAAATAAAAAAAAAATCATTGGGTGCTAGAGGTTGGATTGCGAAACCGAATTTCCATAGTTCCTTACAATTTGCCCATGAGGATGATGAAATATCTCTCCCACTGTTGGCTATACAAATGAGTAGATGCAACATTACATTGAACAAACCGATCTATCTAGGTTTCATAGTACTTGAGCTCTCAAAAATTCTTATGTATGAATTCCACTATGACTATATCAAACCAAAATATCATGAAAATGCTCTTCTTAATTATATGGATACTGACTCCTTTATTCACAATATCAAATCAGAAGACTTTTATTCTGATATTTTGGATGATATACCATTAAGGTTTGATACCTATGACTTAGATCCCAATAACCAACATAATATTCAAAGGTTAAATAACAAAGTCTTAGGTATGTTTGAAGACGAAACCTGTGGGAATAAAATGTTGGAATTTGTTGGTTTGAGAGCTAAAATGTACTCGTTCACTGTACAAAATGCAAAATCTCTGCAGAAGGCGAAAGGAGTCAAAAGATCTGTCACCAAACGATTACGAATGTATGATTATAAAAGATGTCTATTTAATAAAATTGAAAGATATGAAAATATGTTAACTTTTAGGAGCAAATTACATACAATTTACACCCAAAATTTAAACAAGTTGGCTCTTAGTTTTAAGGACACAAAAAGATTCATATGTGCAGATAACATCAGCACGCTTGCCTGGGGACATAAAAATATACCCAATGACAATGAACCCTTACCTTCAGAATAAAACATATGCATGAAATAATACATTTATATAAAAAAAAAAAAAATGAATTATATTAAAATAATTTTGAAAAAAAAAAATAAGAAATGTTTTTTTATAGAGGTTTTGACAGCAATCTAGATACAGGTAATAGTTGATGGAACGTAGCCAATCTGTTCAAGCAATTGTTTGGATTATTTTATGCTACTTGTCAAGGTTATTTAAGATAGCAAACATCAAAGAAAATTCTTCATGGGAACATGTTTCAGTTTTTTTCTTTTTCAAATTTATCACCTTCTTTTGTTTAGTGGTAGTGCATGAAATTACTATTGGGAGTATGTGTGGGATAAGATCATTTTGAATGATATTCTAGGGTATAAAAGCAAAATGTTCTTAGCTTCTACAATTCAGTTTGTGTTCAGGAATTATTTGTTTCACTTCCTTCATTTTTTTTAAGTAATTTGATTTAACTTAAACAAAAAAAAATGATAGCTTCAATAGAAATTTTTTTGGAAGAATTGGAGCAAAAGTCCTGGGATTTCCCTGACAAAGACAGGGAGATCAGGGAAGCATTAAAAAGACTGCACTGCCAAGGTTGTCCTGGCAGTTATATAAAAATCAAGAAGGCGAGGGTGATAGCAGCACTAACCATGGCGCTGTGGGAGCAGGCCTCGGAAACGTTCGATGACATCCCGGACCTTCCCCCAGATGTCCTATTAATATTAAAATTAATTTGAAATATATTAAAATTAAAAAAAAAAATATTTTCAGATTTTTGATATATTTTATATATTTATATGTTTTAATAAAATAATATTTTAAGAAAATAAAATAATAAATTTTAAAGAAAAAAAATATTTTTGATTTTTGAATTTTTTTGAAGCAGGCTTTTGTGGTCATTTTGAATTGGGATGCGAATAAAACAAGTTTATTCCATCTTTTTCCCGACGTTTCGTTGTTATTCACTTCTTCACTTCTTCAGGGTGTGTTCATCTGAATACACTTTATTTGATTTACATTGGAACAATTATTACTACTATAATAATGTTATCAATTTTAAATAAAATGATGTGTAAAGATGAAAAATGTGTCACTTGACTGTTAATCAATATGTCGTTAACACTTGCTTTAAGTGGGAATGAATCTACTCTTAATGCTCAGTATTTTCCACCAATAGTGCTTAAATCTAATTGTGTATGTGGACTTATAGATTTCCAAACATATAATTCAATTCCAAATGTGGATGAGAGTAATAGTATGTTATGTATCGGTGATAGTGTTATTTCTTTTCCTGTTGGTTCATATGAAATTGAAGATATCAACAATTTCATATAAAAGAGAATTAATGAAATAAATAAAAAAAAGAAAAACCAAGAAGAAGAAGATATTGACTTTTCAAAACCAAATTCTATTGGTTCGCTTTTAGGGTTTAGTAAGAAGTTGTTGGATTCAAACTTGCTTCATGACTGCTGATGACGACCACAGTTTATTGTTGAGAGTCAAATCAGTCGGTCGCATTTGTGAAATAAAGAATGAAATATTAAGTAAACTGTATTTCTTTCATTTATTGGGTGATTTTTCATGAGTTTTATTTGAGATAAAATGCAAACTAAAATAGCTCATATAATATGAGCCTGCATGTATGTATACTTATCGACAGGAAAATATATACCTAAAATAAATTAGCACAACTCCATTAAATTGAACTTGGAACTTTTTGTGGAGTATGTAACAATAAGTGGTGAGGAAATGTTGAAACAGTTCAAATCAATGGCTGCGGAAATAAAAGCAGTTTTCCTGGAAGTGGAAATAAATCCCATTCCCGAGGAAATATTTGAGATTATCCTCATGCAAATGGATGAATTCCACAAATTTTGCATTGAAAATACAAGAAAAACGCATTCATGTTAATCTTTTATTCCACATGAAAGGCGAAGTTACGCACTTTATGTGGATAAAGCATATAAGTCGGTTGATAACAAGTGATGTATTGGAAAGTTCAAGGACAAGATTACTGTTCTGCAACACCTGTTTGCAGCATTTTTACAATGACCCCTGATTCGATAAACACAAGGGCGAGTGTAAAAAAATGGTGACAAAAATGCCAGCCGATGATAAAAAGATTATCAAATTTTCAAATTGTAATTAACAAATGATGGTTCCATTTGTAACATATGCAGATTTTGAATGCATTCTGAAACCGGTTCAAACCTGTTTACCGGACCCGTCAACGTCTTCTACAACAATCCTTCAAGAACACGTTCCATGTGCATTCTCATACTACATGAAATGCTCTTTCGATGAAACCGAAGATGTCATGCGGACTTTCATAGGTATTATTTAATAACTTATTTTCTATGAAACAAAATTGTTATATATATATATATTTTTTTTCTTTTCTTTATGGGAGAAAATTGTGCTAGTAAATTCATTCATAGTTTAGTTGAAGACACGATGGAGAAGTATAGCAAGCACATTAGAAGCGTGACACCGATGAAACCTCTCACAGAGATGGAGGCGTTTTTTTTTTTGTTTGAGAAGGCAACAATGTGCACAATATGCGCCAACAAATTCGATATTGGAGAGATGAAGGTAAGGGATCATTGTCACTTAACAGGGGAATATAGGGGTGCAGCCCATAATCTTTCTAATATTAAATATAAGATGCCAACTTTCCAATTTTGTTTCATAATTTATCTGGTTATGATGCACATTCTTTCTAAGAACAAAATAAATTTACTTAATACCTATTTTGGCGTCAAACAATCGTGGAAAACCCGAAAATCAAAACAACACCCGTAAACCAAGAGCTAGGGATTACGAACCATGATGAGGAGAACGAGAATGATGAAAGAAACCCACCACAAATGAATGAAATCCAAAGAGAGAAAACACAAACGAGAGATGGGGATGGAGAAAAGGAATTGTTACTAATGAAATGGGAAAACAAGATACTTAAACGAGAGGTCGAGTTGAAAATGAAAGAGAATATGCTCTTGAAAAAATGTAATGATGATTTAAGAAGAGAGAATGCAAAATTGGGTCAAACAACCAAGAATGACTACCTCAACAATGGGGTGAAGGAACTTTTGAACTTAAACGACAAGAATGCAAAATTTTTAATTTCTTGCCGTCTAAAGGGCAATGCATTGAGGTGGTTCCATTCAAGATCGGATCTCATCCAAATGTCATCGGATCAGGTATTGCTGAAAATGAAAAAACCATCCTCATACTTGGTTTATTTAGATGCAAATAATTTATATGGCAGGACAATGTCTCAGAATCTTCCTTGTGGAGATTTTGAATGGCAGAACCCACTTAATTTTTCTCTGGCATACATAGAAAGTCTTAATGATATTTATGTTGGATATGTTTTAGAAGTTGATCTAGAATATCCCGATCATCTGTATGTTATTCATAACGATTTGCCTTTTTGGCCAGAAAATATTGCAACGCCAGGCTCTAAATTCAAGAAACTAGTAGCAAGTTTCTTACCAAAACGGAACTATGTTATTCACCTTGAGAGTTTAAAGCAAGCTCTGAAACATGGTTTGATTTTAAAAAAAAGTTCATCGTGTGATTAAATTTAAACAATCAAAATGGCTGGAACAATATAATTATTTCCCTTAATACCGAACTTAGAAAGAAAGCTAAAACTGATTTCCAGAAAAGGTTTTTCAAGTTAATGAATCTTTCTATTTATGGTAAAACAATGGAAAATATTGAGAAACGTACTGATGTTAAAATTGTTACACGATGGGAAAATAAAAAAAAATCATTGGGTGCTAGAGGTTGGATTGCGAAACCGAATTTCCATAGTTCCTTACAATTTGCCCATGAGGATGACGAAGGATCTATCCCACTGTTGGCTATACAAATGAGTAGATGCATGTGTCGGTTTGAGCAAACGTGCGTCAATGTATTTAAATGACTTTAAAAAGCACTTCTTCTTTTACTGCGTAGAATGCAAGAAAATATCAATATCTGATATTATGACTGCAGTGCAGAGTATTAAAGAGTCACTCTCCTCCGAAAATTTTGAGCTAAAAAAAAAAACAACTGCAAAACCTGTCAAAAAAGTTTGATAATTTGTTTACTAGCGTTGAAGAAACAAACTATCAATCGGTACAGGCAGCATTGCAAAACCAATCTTTCATCAATTCCCTTCAAACCCAGCTCAAGTCGCTCCATCCTCCCCGCGATTGTGATTTTTCCAGTGCTTTAAAGTCCCTCAGATCGGACATTGACTTAAAAATGAATGTGTTAACCAGGTCCGTGAAAGAAATGCACAAGACATTGTGTTAATTTTAAGTTAAGTCAAAGCTTGGATTAAGCTAAATAAAAATAAAAAATAAAAAATAAAAATAAAAATTACATTGAACAAACCGATTTATCTAGGTTTCATAGTACTTGAGCTCTCAAAAATTCTTAAGTATGAATTCCACTATGACTACATCAAACCAAAATATCATGAAAATGCTCTTCTTAATTATATGGATACTGACACCTTTATTCACAATATCAAATCAGAAGACTTTTATTCTGATATTTTGGATGATATACCATTAAGGTTTGATACCTATGACTTTGATCCCAATAACCAACATAATATTCAAAGGTTTAATAACAAAGTCTTAGGTATGTTTGAAGACGAAACCTGTGGGAATAAAATGTTGGAATTTGTTGGTTTGAGAGCTAAAATGTACTCGTTCACTGTACAAAATGCAAAATCTCTGCAGAAGGCGAAAGGAGTCAAAAGATCTGTCACCAAACGATTACGAATGTATGATTATAAAAGATGTCTATTTAATAAAATTGAAAGATATGAAAATATGTTAACTTTTAGGAGCAAATTACATACAATTTACACCCAAAATTTAAAGTTTTAAGGACCCAAAAAGATTTATATGTGCAGATAACATCAACAATTTTGAACGAAATGACATCATTCAGATTTGTATACAACATCAAAATCTTAATGTTAATAGGTATTTGATTGTATCATTGTATCGTAGGATCAACAGGTAAGGATCAACAGGTAAGGATCCCACATTGTAGGTAAACTGAACAATCGAAATTCTGATCATGTATGTAAGCGCACCCTTAACATGTTGATTCGTATGAGACAATAAATAAATTAAATCTTTGAAAATCCTTGTTTCGAGTGAAAAAAAAAAACAAAAAGAGAAAAAATTGACTTAAAAAACGAAGAAGAAGAATACCATAGAAGATTCCAGGGTATTGAGGAGCCAGATTTTTACTGTCCAAATCCGAACCAGGAAAGATTGGATTGCGGACCGTCTCAAAGATACCGAGAAGCTTTTTTGGACCCATTCCATGGAGCTGCTACCATAAGGGAATTGGTTTAGGAATACGGACCAAAGTATTTGGATATTGAGGAACTCTTTGATGATGACGAATACAAGACAAGTACGCTCCTGCAAAAAATTATTCAGGCAAAGTTTCGTCCAAAAAGGAACAAAATAGCAGATCCTTTATTGGATGCAAAGCGAATGCCAGCTGGAAAATATCTTAAAGGAGAGAAAAAAAAACCTAGGATATAATAAATAAATAGACAAAAAAAATAAAAATAAAAAGCAAAGAAAAAATAAATTGAATTTTTACTTTTCTCATATTTAAGTTTTAAGTTTAAAGATGCATTTGAGACACTGGTCCACAATGCCGATCTACCTGTGGCCTACAAGCTGCAAAAGCTTAGGAATTGGGTTAAGGCACCTGTTGTGGGGCTGATAGGAAACGTCTACTCTGGCGGGTACGAGAAGCTATGGACAGCACTGAAGGAGCGCTTCAATAATCCGAGGCGTCTCGTCCTCGCTGAGGCGCATGTTTCTCGATTATTTGGTGTACATCTGCAGGAGACTCCCCGTGAACTGATGAGGATCAGAGACACCAGGGATGAATCACTAAGGGCTCTGAGAGTCATCGACCAGCCTGTAGATTCATGGGACAACTTGACGGTACACATCGTCATCATGAGATGAGAGATCTCCAATATGTAAGGAAACTCAAAATCAAATTTTACGCCCCGACTGTAATCGAAATTTTAAAGTAACAGAATGTTATGACAACCACAAAATGAGCGCCCCTCATCATCAGTACAACAACAATCTATATGTGAGCAAATGAAAAGATGGTGGCAGCTCTCATCATGGCGCTGTGGGAGCAGGCCTCCGTAGGGTATGAAAGCAAAATGTTCTTAGCTTCTACAGTTCAGTTTGTGTGCAACAATCGTCAAAAAAAAGTGTTTGTTACAATTAAAAAATTCCTTGACGAGTTCGAGAAAAAGTCCTGGGATTTCCCTGACAAAGTCAGGGAGATCAGGGCAGCGGTGGAAAAACTTGACACCGACAGCAAAAGTTACATCAAACTAAAAAAGGCGAGGGTGGTAGCAGCACTAACCATGGCGCTGTGGGAGCAGGCCTCGGAATCATCTGATGACATCCCGGACCTTCCCCGAGATGTCCTATTTATTTTAAAATTGATGTAAAAATTTTTATTATTGATATAAATTTAAATATAAGAAAAAAAAATTTAAAGATAAAAAAAAATTGTTTTAAAAACAAAAAAAAATTTTTGATATGCAATATAATGTAATGTATATTGTAATAAAGTAATAATATAATAAATTTGAAAGAAAAAAACGACAAAAAACTAAAATGTTTAATTTTTGAATTTGTTGAAGCAGGCTTTTATGGTCAGGGGTGTATTGATCTGAATTAACTTTATGTGATTTACATTGGAACAATTATTAATACTATAATAATGTTATCAAATTTAAATAAAATAATGTGTAAAGATGAAAAATGTGTCACTTGTCTTTTAATCAACATGTCGTTAACACTTGCTTTAAGTGGGAATGAATCTACTCTTAATGCTCAGTATTTTCCACCAATAGTGCTTAAATCTAATTGTGTATGTGGACTTATAGATTTCCAAACATATAATTCAATTCCAAATGTGGATGAGAGTAATAGTATGTTATGTATCGGTGATAGTGTTATTTCTTTTCCTGTTGGTTCATATGAAATTGAAGATATCAACAATTTCATATAAAAGAGAATTAATGAAATAAATAAAAAAAAGAAAAACCAAGAAGAAGAAGATATTGACTTTTCAAAACCAAATTCTATTGGTTCGCTTTTAGGGTTTAGTAAGAAGTTGTTGGATTCAAACTTGCTTCATGACTGCTGATGACGACCACAGTTTATTGTTGAGAGTCAAATCAGTCGGTCGCATTTGTGAAATAAAGAATGAAATATTAAGTAAACTGTATTTCTTTCATTTATTGGGTGATTTTTCATGAGTTTTATTTGAGATAAAATGCAAACTAAAATAGCTCATATAATATGAGCCTGCATGTATGTATACTTATCGACAGGAAAATATATACCTAAAATAAATTAGCACAACTCCATTAAATTGAACTTGGAACTTTTTGTGGAGTATGTAACAATAAGTGGTGAGGAAATGTTGAAACAGTTCAAATCAATGGCTGCGGAAATGAAAGCAGTTTTACTGGAAGTGGAAATAAATCCCATTTTCGAAAAAATGTTTGAGATTATCCTCATGAAAATGGATGAATTCCAAGAAAAGGATAGTGGATGGGCACTAATAAGAATAAAATCAGTGGAAATCAATATCAACAAATACCAGCCATTGAGTGGTTCAAGATATTTATCTTTGCCAAAAAAAATTGCGGACAAGAGAGCCATTGTCAATATTGAAAACAAAGATGAATGTTGTTTTAAATGAGCGGTTATATCTGCTCTTCATGCAGAGATTGAGCTTCATGTAGAGCACAAGACGGCATTAGTACTAAAATCCCTGATTATGTACTGCTCTACTTGTAGTTGGAGCGACAGCACTGTTTAAATTCATTGTGGTGCTACCCTTAGCAGCAGCTGTCATTGTAGTTGTCATTGTTGCTGTCATCGATGTTGATGTTGTCAAATCTCCAACCAGCTGTTTTAAATAAGCAAAACCATCTTCACCATCGCAAATTGATTTGTTGTTTTTATCGAAATAAAATGTTTTTTCCATTTATGAGGATAAAGCATATAATTCGGTTGATCACAAGTGAAGTATTGGAAAGTTCAAGGAGAAGATTACTGTTCTACAATACATGCTTGCAGCAGTTTTACAATGACCACTCATTTGATAAACACAAGGGCGAGTGTAAAAAATAATCGAGCCGAACTCGTTATCCTCTTCTTTTTGACCTGAGTCTGAGTCGAGTCAATCAAACGTATATTCCTGAAGTCATATGTATGTGTGCCAGTTCGTGTCATAAATCATAATCAAATTCTTTTCAGCCCTACCAGAAGTGCACTACTGCGAAGGTACCTGGGTTCGATTCTGAATTCGAATCACCCAGCAGTTGATAATTGAATAGTTTATATATGATATTAATTTGATTTTTATGAATGAACATTTGATAATTGCATGTACTTTAAACATATATATATGGAACTTATGGGAATACTTGAAGTAGTAACTTTGGTCCCTCGAACAAACGGTTCGAGAAATTTTTTTTGGGAACTCTCCGAACTAAAGATATGAGAAAATTGGTCAACGTCGAAAATTTAGAGCGGTCTTCTTTAGTTGGAAGAAAGATACATGATTTTTTTTTGTATCCGCGAACAGTACAAAGCGAGATCGACGGCCACAGATACCGAATCTGGAGTCGTCAATCGTATAGTTTAACGATATAGATCAGGCTCGTCACTGAATTAATATATAAAACTTAGATCTTAGCGTCCGGTTAGATGATTCCCTCATGTTAGGATTAAGTTTTGCTGAATAAAATATAAAGTTTATACTAATTGTATATGCCCACGTTGTTATACTTTCGAAGAGGACAAGATGTTTAGCTAAGGTTAATCAACTCTAGGCAGTGGACGTCACTGCGTGATGGGTAAGGTAAAATAGTCTGGCGACTACAAGTTAGAATATGCGAGAAAGTTAGCAATAGTAGTTGCTATTTTGTTATCTTTTTTTTTTTAGGGGTTCTTCGAAAATAATAATGACGGTCCGCGAAGAGCATTGGTTCGATGGGGGAGTCACGACTCCTACTTCAGACTTGGGTGGGTTGAGAGACCAGAGGGAGATATTTTTTTTACCAGCTCTTATCTCCCTCACTTTAAGAGTTAGACACCTTCCTCTCCCATCATGTAAGGAATCGAACAGTTGATGGGAGGAGTTAAATCACGTACTAACAACTCTATGTGTCCATATTTTTTTGTGTGTGTACGCTACCGTGCCCATTCAATGGTGTCAACAATTTCATTTTGGTTTTCCTTCGGCTTTTGTTTACGCCAATCTAGCGGTGGAGTTAGTTTCACTTCGAAGCTAACTCCACCCATCTAAAACCCCTTTAATACCGACCTTTCGGAACGCGCCCTAAGGTGGCTGTCGGAAATAAACCAAACAAAACTTTTCGGCAGCCATCTTAGGCACGCTGCTTTTCATTTTTACTTTTTCATTCTAAATCGAACAATCGAAGAAGCCACATCTCGGCATATTCATTCTACTCGCTTTTGTTTAATAATCTTTTTTTGTAAAATTTAAACTATCTAAAAGTTCAATAAAAAAAGACTTTCGTATTGAAATTATTATATTTAAATCACGTTGTCGAGTGTTTTATTGAGTGACCATTGGTGCAATCCATTAAAAACGACCACGGAAATATTCCCGTCGCGGCTTCGTGAGCAGCGTGTTCCATCGTGCATCGAAGACATCGTGCTCCCAATCGCACGTAAACAGCTTTCCATCACCGGAAGCCTCTAAAATTATATGAATTGATACAATGCAATTTTACGCCATTGGTAAAGATTCGTATTTCTTCGGTCAAATCGTCGTTGGTCTTTGTTGATCGGGCCCCAGCAATTTAAATTCAATTAGGGTTCAGAACATCCGGACCCAGTTCTGCAGGATAAAAACTTGTAACACCCGCCTTTGATCCCGTAGCAAGAGCCCACCTCCTTTGAGTGAGCTAGCATGGGGCAGGATGGCTGCAGGAAATAAGCGATGGTCGATCATAGGCACCCCTCCCCTTCCATATGTGAACGGCCCTAACCACAGACAGCGGTGGTTGATGTCTTGGGAGACACATATGGGTGGGTAGGGTGGATAACTCCTGTGTATTTTTTTTGTAGCGAGGTTTTGAGCTTTTTTTTTTTGATGTTCCCAAGCAGTCAGGTATTTTTTGTTCCTCCATACAAGAATGACGATGACATCATCATCATCAAAGTTATCTATATTCTTTTCGTTACAGAATGGCGCCCAACTTGGGGCATGGTTCCCATGGGGGTGGTGTTCTGTAACCAATTTCATCTCATACAGGTCATACACAAAGTTATCATTATCTTTATTTATTTTTCGTTACAATCTTGTCCGTAAACCTAGGAAACGCCTATTACATTTTAATTCATGCCATAAATTGATCCTATCAAACGTAAAAGAACACAAAAAGAAAAACTAGAGTAGCAGACGGACGTTGCCACTAGAGGGTGGCATGGTGTTATTCGGCATGGCCATATGCCACCCAACCGTAGAAGTCTTTTTGGCCTACGATATTAAGACTTCCCCTAAAACATTAATGATTCACCGTTTCATCCGATCTTTTGTCGCCACCAAATCATCTTGTCGCAGAAAGTGGAAAATTAACCAAATATCAAGAAGTTTAAATTATAGAAAACAAAAATCAATTAAGTTAATCCTCGATTATGTTTTATTGTGGAGAGTTTGTCAACGCTGATTACCACTACAAAGTCAGTGAGCAGATGCAGTTAAAATCAGATTTAACCATCAAAATGGCAATGGATACAGCACGTCAAGCGGAGATCCAGATTAAACAAACAAAAATAATTAAGGAAGAAGCGAATGTTTGCAGTATCCAGACAAACAAATCGAGGGTCGGTGAACGAGGTCAGCAATCCAGCATTTAAAATTTTTCTTTCGGAAAATAAAGGCAAAAGCGAGAAATTTTCCCAGCCTTTTTCGAGTCATCATCGTAGAGTTTAAAGGGGAAATTAATATAAAATTAAAAAGCGATGTAACTCCAGTTACGACCACTGTATAAGGAACTTGTGGGCCATCAAGAGGATTCCTTCCTAAATCCCGAAGATGAACCCGCCAATGAACCGGAACAGGCTCCGGAGATCCCTGATGTTGAGGAACGGATTAAGCAAATGGAAGCGAAGTTGAAAGTGATGAGGTTTCAGCATGAAATAGCATTGCTGCTGCAACAAATCAATGCAGTGCAACCGAGTGCCAGTGTGAAAAGCTCTGCACCTCATCACCGAGTCAAATTCGACCAAATGGAGCACGCCCTGAACCCCTTCACGGGAAAAAATTACGACATCCATAAATGGTTCAGAGAATTCGAGGAATAAACTGCAACACGCTGTTTCACACAATAGCAGATGTGTTTGAGTGTCCGACGGCTGTTAAAGGTAACATTAAAGGATTTTCTACACTTGTTGAATGTCGTCGGCTACGAAGACTTGAAATCCTCGTTAGTCGAGACATTTGGCCGACAGGTTTCTCATCGCGATGTCTATAAGACGCTGGAAAATCGAAAAATCCGTCCGGGAGAGACATGCGTGGAATTTGTCATGAAAGCGATTGCGTCAAAAGTCGATGTTCCCGTGCCTGAGTTGCTTTCATTTATTATCGACGGATTCAACGACGACAGCCCCAAAATTGCTATTATAAATGATTGCAGATCATAAAGAAATGCTGTCACTACTGGATCGATATGGCCAGAAGAGATTATCTAAGCCGCAGTCGAAAGCAACCTTCTCTGTCACCGCTGCCGGTACCAGTAAGCCAAAGGCTAGGCGCGCACATGCAACTTTTTCGAAACCAAATAGTTCGATCGTTAGTTGCCCAAACATCGCGCACATAAGCAACTCCAAAAGTAATCAACGAAATAAGCCCATACACAGAAAGCATTTATTCACTTTTTCTATCTCATATACACGAAACAAAATAGTTTCAAATTTGTCCTACTCTTTTACTTATGAAAGAAAAGAGAAAGAGAAAGAAAAGAAAGGAATTGGTTTGAGGTGATCGTTTAGTTTGTGTCAAAACACAAACTAAAAAGTTGCTCGAATGGGCGACAGAATGGTTTCTGCATGTGCGCGGACTCTCGTATAAGTCTATAGTGCTCAGTTTAGAAACCAAACAGTTTCGAAACTATAAGTTGCATGTGCGCGCCTAGCCAAAGGCTCCAGTTAATCTTTCCGATGTCAGATGCTATAACTGCAGCAAATTTGGACACTACAAAAGCAATTATCCCCAAACCAACGAGACCAGCCAATGTCTGTTTCAATTGCAATGAGGTTGTCCACATGCATTACATGGGTTGCCTTTTCGTCATAACTGCCCGTGGCATTAACGTTCATCGAATGGTTTCAATTTCAATGTAGTAAACATTCCAATGACACTTGACGATTTTGCCTGCCCCTATAATTTGTTCATTGTCTGCCGATGGATTTGAAAAGCATGGGCATGGTATCAACTGCTGAAAAATTTAACTCAATTAGAGTCTTTATTCTCCAAATTCGATATCTTATAGTTTTTATATGCGTTGAGCAACCCAGAAAAAACACATCATATTCAAACATTTGTCTTTGCTCAGATAAGAGTGTTATTGTGGTCCCTTTTTTGTTTAACTTAGAATAGTGGATTCTTGGTTTCATTAATTTTGTTATCGTTGACCGTAAAATAGCTATTCGTTATTTTATGTGTTGTTCCTGTTAAATTACTAAGAAGCCTTGGCCTCATGGCAATTCTGAACCAAATGTTTGCAATTTTCTTGTAACAATAAGTCTGGAAAGATTTCCAGTTAATTCTTAACTTAAAATTTTGTGAATTATAAAATTATGCGAACTTAAGGATAACTTATGTCTAGAACTTACTGCCGGTAATTTTAAGAGTTTTGTGTTGACTAGAATAATTTGTGTCCGCTTTTAGAGATGATGAGAAGAGATTAGTTCCACACTGACATCGACATTACAGTAGTTCGCACATGAATGATACGAACTACAGACCATAGCAGCCGGCTGGGAAGTTCCACACTGAAAATA
Source organism: Sphaerophoria taeniata (assembly GCA_943590905.1). NCBI lineage: Eukaryota > Metazoa > Arthropoda > Insecta > Diptera > Syrphidae > Sphaerophoria > Sphaerophoria taeniata. The sequence continues at coordinate 273,467,298 of OX016540.1, forward strand.
TATAAAAGATGGGAATTGTTAAATGGAATAATCCTTTTCAAGATAATATTTTTTAATGGACTATGACAAGAGGAATGACATGTCTGTCTACCCTTTAACATGGCGTTGGAGAACCGTGAATCTCACTATTGCTGTAATTTAAGCTGTGGTCCACACCTTCTGCCTAAGCACCTCGGAGAATGCCAGAGACTACAGTGAGCGCCTGAGTGAGCGACTCTCCGCCGTCCTCCCAAATACCACAGACGTCAACACCTTTTGGAACCAATATCGCAAAATAATAAAAAAATGTAGCCGAGACCACCATAGGTTACCAGCCACCCCCGAAAAAGCAACCGTGGTATGATGATGAGTGCGCGATATTGAAAGGAGAGACGGAAAATGCACGTTTGCAGATGCTGCAACGGAAAACAAGAGCAGCAAGGGAAGAATACCGCACGAAAAGGAGAAATGAGAAAAAGACCCTGCGAAGGAAGAAAAGAGCAAGCAGCACTTTCCAACAGCTGCTGAATGCGCAAAATGTCGAGCGAGCTAATGACGAAAGAGAAGCAAGACCAGTCACTGAAGACCCAGTCCCAGCCCCCAGCACAGAAGAGATAGAAAGAGCCATCCAAAAGCTAAAAAATAACAAGTCCGTCGGGTTGGATGGCATACCTGCGGAACTCTTTAAATATGGAGGAGGTGTTTTGATGAACCGCATGCACCAGGTAATCACCAAGGTGTGGGAGGAAGAATGCATGCCCACTGACTGGTCGATAAACTCCATATGCCCCATCTACAAAAAAGGCGATCCGATGTCATGCAAAAACTACCGAGGCATATCCCTGCTTAATGTTGCATACAAAATCCTATCCAACCTATAAACCTTTCTGCATCATAATAATCTGTGGCTTTAGGCCAGGCAGAAGATCGATTGACCAAATATTCACACTGAGGCAGATCCTGGAAAAGACCAACGAATTTCAAGTCGAAACCCACCATCTTTTAAACGACTTTAAACCTGGTTACGATAGCATCCACCGCCAAGAGCTCATGATGGCGATGTCTGAATTCGGGATCCCGAACAAACTGATAAAGCTGTGCCGTATTACGCTAAACAATACGCAGTGCAGTGTGCAAATGGGTAACAGCTCATCCGAGTTATTCCAAACATGTGCAGGGTTTAGACAAGGAAATGCGTTGTCATGTGACTTCTTCAACATAGCCCTGGAGCAGATAGTGCGCAAGGCAGGTGTGAGCACGGAAAACACTATCTTCAGCAAATCCACCCAGCTCCTAGGCTATGCCGACGACATAGACATCATCGGTCGATCCAAGAGAGCTATGTTTGAGGCCTTCACAGCCATTGAAGAACAGGCGAAACTCGTTGGTCTTGAAGTGAATAAGGAAAAAACAAAGTACATGCTATCAACAAACAAAGCAACATCTGTCCACCGACTAGGACAAAACGTTACTGTTACGGTAGCAGCAATTTCGAGGTAGTTAAGGAGTTCACCTACCTTGGAACAAACATCAATCCCACAAACGACACCATAGTGGAGATCCGAAGAAGAATTACCCTAGCGAACCGCTGCTTCTTCGGTTTGGCCGAACAACTGGGTTCAAAACTCCTCATTCGAAAGACAAAGTGTCTGCTATACAAAACTTTGATTTTACCAGTCTTACTTTCCGGACCGGACGATAAGTAAAAAAGGGGAATTGATACTGGGCACTTTCGAAAGAAAAATTATTCGACGGATTTTCGGTCCCGTATGCGACGATGGCGAATGGAGAAGAAGGTTCAACCGAGAACTGTACGAGCTGTACCAAGATGTGGATGTAGTCCAGAAGGCCAAGAAAAGACGACTATATTGGCTCGGCCACATCGAGCGAATGGACGACAACGCTCCAGCCAAGAAAGTCTTCTCATCCCAGCCCCCAGGTTCGAGACGACCAGGGTAATAATTTAATAATTCAGAACTGCTCTTGCTGATTGGACTGGTTTCCGAAAGCTTATTTCACAGTTTCTTTCAGTTCATAAGCGCTCACGCAACATTAACAAAGAAGCCACACTTCTTCTGCCGCAAATACATCTATTCCTCAAAGTACAACAAACCCATAAATAAATGGAGGAATCCCAGATCAAACCAAATACGACTCGACCGTTAAACCCGAACTCTGGCATAAGTAAAATATGCAAAATATTCGTTGCTTAACTGGCAACTATTAACAACAAACAATAAAGCTTGATCTCAGCCCTGCAGCCCACATTTCACACCCTTCTGACATAAGTAACGATCATTTTCACCCCAATTATGGGGCCCAAAAACAGATTTCTCTAAATTATACTCAGAATGCTTCTGAGAAGAGCAGAACTCTTCTGTTTTGAAAACAGAATCGTTCGAAGAATGACACATGCATCATAACCCGTTCCATTGGAGGTAGAAGAAGAAATGTCAGTCAAAAGTTGTCTTAGCAATCTGAGTGGCAAAACGCCAGGTAGAGATAGAATTTCCTACCCAATGATAAAGAATCTATCCACTGCAGCAACTTCTCACGTACGCCGATGATATCGATATAATGGGAAGAACACAGCGTGATGTCAATGTCGCCTTTGTGAGAATTGAGACAGGAAAAGACAGGCAAAAATGGGTTTAGCGGTAAATGAGGGAAAGCGAAGTATATGCTGTCTTCTGGGAAGGACACCCAACACGGCTCGGACAGAACGTAACAATAGACGCATACAACTTCGAGGTAGTAGAAGAGTTTGTCTACCTAGGCTCCGCTATTAACACGGACAATAACACCAGGGACGAGATAAGACGAATAATAACTCTTGCTGATCGCTGTTTCTTTGGGCTAATAAAGCAATTGAGTGGAAAAGCCCTCTTTCGAGCAACTAAGGTGAAACTGTACAACACCCTCATCATCCCTATCCTGCTGTAAAGTGCAGAAGCATGGACCTTGACAAAATCAGAAGAATGTGCCTTAGGCTGTTTCGAGAGGAAAGTTCTGGGGATCATCTTTGGCTTCGTGTGCATTGATGGGGAATGGCGAAGAAGATACAAGAGCGAACTTTACGGGTTGTACAACAACGTGGGCCCAACCAGAAGAGTCAAGGTCCAGAGACTCAGATGGCTAGGTAATTTAGAGCGCATGGACACCAATGTTCAGGCCTGGAAATCCTTCGAACCTATTCCCGAGGGACGCAGAAGGAGAGGAAGACCGCGACTCAGGTGGAGCACACAAGTGGAAGGAGGCCTCAATCAACTTGCGAGTGCAAAACTGGAGGCAGCTAGCTAGGGACTGAGCTGGCTGGCGGAGACTGTTGATTGAGGCCCAAGTCCACACCGGACTGTAGCGCCACCTTAAGTAAGTATTGAAATTTTAAGAGAAGTTAGTGTGGTCCTAGCTTAAATGACGTTTGAGTCATAACTGAAACAGATTAGCAAAACATCATTTTAAGCTATTAGCTATCACACTAAAGTTGTTCATAAGCGAACAATTTTGCGCCAATGTGTTTCACTGTGGACGTTTCACAGCGGCTTCTAACGACGTGTGCAACTTGGGTAACATTTTAGCCTGCTGCGCAGCTAATGTAATTTTAACACATTTTATTTAACACAAAGTGCCAAATTTAACCAAACGGCTAATTTTGACACAACTCACACACGACCTAAGTTCTAAATTATAGCGATAACTTACCTTGTAAATTCATTTCTGTTCTTCTTCGAGACTCAGCGTTGATTCCAGTTAAATAAGGTTCCTAGTCGCCAGAACATTGGATTAGCAACGACATTTCAGTCAAATCCAAATCGATAGTTGGAGGGAATTCGTGTACTCAAGATTCCTTCTCATGGAAGTTCTGCCGCTGCAAGAGAAAATAAGAATAAAATTCCATAAACATTTATTTCCACATCCACATGTCAAATAACATGCACGACACAATATAAAGCTGACAACAACATTTATGGCTGTACTTTTTCCCACATATTTCCCAGATCTACTCAACTCAAGTAATAAACTACAGTGTCATTAAAATAAAATAAAAACCCAATTATAAGTAAGTGCACAAAAGGTAAGCCGGTATCTTTGTCGTTTATAGCCCTATACCTCGATTGTGAAAGATGGTAACTTACCAGGAATTGTGTATATAACCATAGCCCTTGTTGCAGATGCAACATAATGTAAGTATGTTTTGTAATCGGAAATTGCAGGTAAAACATTCAAGTTTGTTGCAAAAATCAAGTCTTTTTTGTTCAGAAGGTTGTTTGAGGCACTTTACTTTAAGAACAACGAGCGTTTATTGGTTATAAAGAACCGACGCTCCGCAAGTCGTTCAAAGATACAATTTTTGTTTGGATTTCAGCAATTAGATATTAAATATTGGGTGTCAGACTTTCATTTTTCTGCATGCTTAACTTTGCTTCCCTTTTTATTTGTAATAAGAACATAAGATTCAAACACTCAACACTTTTTCACTCAACACAAATAAACAATTTAAACATGTAAGTTTAACTTAAGTTGAAATGTAACCGCTGCGACTTGTTGATTGAAAGGAAGTCAAAGAACGAATGAACGAAAATGAAAAAGAAAATCAAGCAAGAAAAAAAGGCGGTAAAAGGAATAACCGGAATTGAAATTCGGAATGCGGACATCAAAAAACAAAATGTAAACGTAACGTAAGAAAACCTAATTTCAATAACACGAGTTCTACATGTGCACAGATGTAGTGAACACTGCGAAGTCATTAAGTCAAAATAAGGCTGAGGGCATAGCTTTCATTGGTTTAAATCATTGGAACAAATCAGTGGAATTTTTTTGACAGGTCTGGCATAGCTCTCATTGAAATGTTAAGTCATTGAATAAAAATGTCAGTGAAATAGAAAATACTTTTGCCTTGTACGTCACACAACACAACAACACACAAGGAATATATTTTATCTTGATGAAATTTGTGAAACCGTATTATTAATAACAAAATATATAAAAATACATAACGGAGCGCATAAAAAGACGAAAATTATTGTTATTAATGTTGAAATTAATTTCAATTTCAATTTATTTATTAATGTATGTACAATAAGACTAACAGCCCGATTCTCCCCATCATTACTGATACCTCACAAGTCATAAGAAGAGGTGAAATTGATTTTGTGACTTTTTCGTATTCTCCTCCAAAGTCAAAACTTGTGAGAGTCACAAAAAAAAAAATAAAAAAAAAAGTTGGTGGTGAACTACTGAAAAATCATTTTAGTTCATTCAATTCAAAACAGCATCAGTGTAAGCATGATAAAATATTTGATACAATTTTCTTAAAAGGAACTTCAGTTTGTTGAGCTGAGTTGTTGATTGGCAAATTTGAAACCTTTTAATTTTTTTTCAATGAGAAGCTGATGACATTTCATTCACCTTAGCTATGGTGAGTTGCGTTGTGACTTTAGCTGTGAGGATTAGGGGAGAATCCGACAAATGTTATCGAATCACAACAATCCTCACGAGAAATAGTCACATGGGCTTATGACTTGTGATTCCTCACTAGGGGGAGAATCAGGCTGTAAGTCTTTAACAGTACTAATTATGATTAAATTCAATAATTTTTATAAAAAATAAACTTTTAAGTAAATAAAATAATATTTAAATCATTTATAAATACATTTGAATTCAATATGTATAAGAAAATATTGTTTTATATGAGACAGATAGAGAATACATGAGGATTGGATAAGAAAAAAGGAGTTTAAGAGATTAGGTAAGGATTTATATGTATATGTATACCTACGAGGAGCGTTCAGATACATATTTAAGTATAGTAGTCTTAAAACGTGAAGAAACGGTTATTTGTTTAATATTTTTTGGCAAATCATTCCACATCCTAGAAATGTAGACAAAAAACAAACGTGATGAATTTAAATAGTTAAATGTAGGAATGATAAAATTGAGCGTTCTACGCGATTGTGCGAATTGCAGCTTTTCAAAAAGATAGTAAGGTTGTTTTGTGTTTATTAACTTTTGCATAAATATTAAATTTCTTGCATCTAAGAAACGTGATAGTGAGCAGCCTAACACCAGTAAATTGTATTGTCATATCTGCGAAGACCAAACACATTCCGAACTGCATTGTTAAATGCAACTTGGATTTTGTGTTGAGATACTGAGTCGAACTTACAATACACAGTTTCAGAATAACATATCAGGGGCAAAATAAGAGTCTTTAGAAATCCTTATTTAGTTTCTTGAGGAGTAAATGACGCCGATAACCATTATTTGCGGAGATCACCATAGATTCGACCAACAACATAATTTATATGTATAATGCAGGATAAATTGCTTTTTAATTTGAAGCCAAGGGTAGTTACGTTGCTTACAAATGATGATTTATTATGTGAAAGAGATATAGGCGAGAGACTTTCAATATCAAAGTTACTTTTGGAAATCAACATCAGTTGCGTTTTGGACTCATTGAAGGTAAGTCTATTTGTACGGGACCAGTCGTGTATTGCTATCAGATCCTCATTGATTCTACAAACCAAATCTTCATTGAGGCCAAGTGGTCGCGATAAATAAAACTGTATGTCATCTGCATATAGATGAACCGAAACACTTCTACATACTTTTGGTAAATCATTTACATACATATAGAAAAGTATCGGACCCAAAATAGAGCCCTGTGGTCAGTGGCGTAGATAGCTTTTCGCTATGGGGGGGGGGATAGATCTAGTTCGCTCATTTTTACTTCCGACATCTATACTAATAAATAAAGCTGAAGAGTTTGTTTGTTTGTTTGTTTGTTTGTTTGAACACGCTTATCTCAGAAACTACTGGTTCGAATTGTAATTGAGTTGGATAGTCCATTAATTGAGGAAGGTTTAAGGCTACATAGCATTAAGCTACGACCAATAGGAGCGAAGAATCAGTGGAAACTGTGAAAAAACGGCAAGAAAGCATTAATTTTTTTGTTTGTGTGAACGCGCTAATCTCAGGAACTGCTAAATCAAATTGAAAAATTCTTTTTGTGTTGAATAATCCATTTATCGAGGAAGGTTTTAAGCTATACAGAGTTACGGTGTGAATAATAAGAGCAGAGCTTCAGTGAAAAGTCTTACTAAAACGGGGGGGGAAAAAAATACATATTTGAAGGCTTCGAGTTAAGAAGAATTTTGACTTAGGGAGAGTCGACTAATATACAATTTTAAAATAACTTCGCAACCGAATTCCCGCGCATGATGCACAAGTCAAGACGCACCTCTGGCCGGAGCACGAGGGAGAGACGGACGAATTCGCGGGCAACTGCTAGAGTGCTACTATAGAATATATGAAAAGTTTTGAGTGTTTGTCTGTCTTTCTGTAAACGCACCTGCAGCCTTAACCACTGGTCCGATTGACTTAAAACTTGAAAATTAAAGGTTTGAGCAAATTCGCGTTGGTGCTTTTTTTTTTATTTATTTTTTTAAGATCAGAATTTAGGGAAGCCACCATACAATTTGTTTTGGCCAAAAATTTTAAAAATTTGTTTGTATTTTTTTTAAACATTTATAAACTTTTTTTCAAAATTCTATACCTCGAAATCGGATCAATATTTAAAATCGAAATTCACGAATAAAATGTTAATTTACATATTCTTGAATACTTTAATTTTAGGAAATTTTCGTAATATTATATATATAAAAAATTAATTTAAAAAAAAGCCACTTCAAATAATTCGTACAAATAACTCGCAAAATTACGATGAATGATTGTCAATCTGCCGCTTGTGTAAGGCATGCTTTATGTAATGGGTAATAGCGCATTTTGCTTTCTGGTAAAATGAATTAGTTAACGTTACCGTTAGGATTCGCGTTAACTTCACCACAGTTGTGCGAACATTTGTGTTCGTATGGATGAGTGTGTTGCGTGTTTGGGGCGATTTCTTACACCAAATTAACAATGTGACACACGGTGAAAAGAAATTTAAATAACTTTCAATTTTTGTGTCGGTGTGGGCTTTTGTGGAAAGCTGGAGTTAATCTCTTTTTCTTGCACGTTTATCTATTATTATCAATTGGTGAGAGACGTTAAAAATAAACTTTTTAAAGATCGATACAAGAAAGAAATTCAAAATATTAGGTGATTAAATAAATAGAGTGGCGCGACAGCTCTTGAAGAGCCAATGTCTAAGTGGCTTACTCTCATCAACAATTCTCTGAGTGCGTGTGAAGAATTGAGAGGACCCACAATTTAATGCCGATTCCGAACGGCAGAGTTGAGAAGCACTTTTTCATGACAGATTGATACTCTTGGAATATTTGTCAGGTCTTCGCAAGATGCAGTGCCCGTGAAAGATGAAAGAAAAACTTGGCCTGAGTACTCGAACCAACGACGTTCTGCTTAGCAGTCAATGCACTTACCAACTAAGCTACGGGCAACTATATTAGGTGATTAGCCGAAGTAATAATTTTTTTCAGATGAAGTTGACTTTGTGTTTTCCCCGTAGACTGTAGGTATAGAATGTACAATTTACAATGCCTCTTGGAATCCTGTGAGTACTAATAAGACTTGATTCACGTAGGAAGTAGGTACTAACATTCAGAGTGCGTTTCTTTAACTTATTTGGCATGACTTAGTTATGTTGAACAATTATGAATCCCAATGGAGGGGGATATATCCCCCTGATCCCCCCCCCCTATCTACGCCACTGCCTGTGGTACACCCGATTTAAGATTTTTGAAACCTGGGGCCGAATTACCGCTTCCGCTATCGAGTGAGTGAGTCTCATCCGTTATCGAACGAACGAGTTACCCCATTGGGATTATGGCACTCGTTAGGTCACGTATCGTTTGAGAATAAAAAATTGTAGTAGTTTTTATCGAGTCTCGATTATTTTGAAGGAATTTTGAGAGGTTTGACAATGGAATGGAATGGAACTTTATTGAGACTTAAAAAGGTTTACATCTGGGTTTCATTATTTTTTTTACATTTAGATTTTGGTTTAACCGACTTAGAATTGGTCTGGTTTAAATTAAGATAGAAAAACAAAGTTTAATGAAATACATTTTAAAGAAAGTAAGTTCTAGGTTATAAATTTCTGAATTCGTGTTTGCTCAATAACACACGATGACATAAAGTACATGGAGTAGAAAGACACTTAAAACTAGAACAAAAAACAGTAACAAAATTAGAGGGAGAAAGTATTAGACTTGAGTCTACTACTACTCTTAAGCACCAAGTGCTGCCAAAATATTTTTATATTACATCGAATAAGGTACTTTTTATAAACAGTCAATTAGTGCTTAACTACTTAAATTTTTGTACAATATAATTTAGATGATATTGTTTATTTATAGTACCTAACTTATGTCTTAGAGGAAACAAAATTTATAATTAATTCTTCAGTCTAATTTGTTTATTATAGTCTGATATGAGAACAAGGGTTATCTACGTAGACCTGCTGAACTCGCTCGGATGTAGAACGACGGGAGGTGAGAGGGGTGGCCATCCTCAATCGATAAGTCCACTGAATCTTCTTTGAATAGGCTTATTGGGGAGTTATAATATCTACTATGAAATGGAATTGAAACGTTTTCGTCATAAATGTTTTTTATGCACGGATTTTCGTGTGATTCTAGTCTCTTTAATCTTTAAGTCGTTAGGTTGGATAGATAATAAAATAGGGGTGTTACATTTGAGTTTCTATACAGTGTTTCATTATGAAACCACTTTCCCGACGACGCGACGGTCGCCTATGTTTCGATATACATTTTCTGATGATAACTCTTTCGAATCTTTGCATTTCTTCCGCCACTGTTGGCGAGCAGTAAAACCAGGAAGTAAATCCGTAAGACAATACAGGTCTAATGAGCGTTTTGTACATCAGGAGTTTTGTCTTGCTATTTAGTTCCGGGGAGTTCAGTAAACGTTTGAGAATGGCAGATGCGGCTTTGCCCTTTCGGATTGCTTGTCTTGCTTGTATGTTAGCTCTTAACTTTTCGTTCAAAGAAACGCCTAGATATTTTATATTAGTTTTCAGAGGAATGTTAATTCCTTCTATTGCTAAGGTGAGTTGCCTGCTTTCCTTGACTGCTAAATAGTGACCTCTTGGTGAGGCGTTTCTGAAGCATATCATCTCACATTTACTAGTATTGATATCTATTGCCCAGTTCTTAAAATAATTCATGACAAGCTCTAAATGTGTTTTAACTTTTGACAATGCTTCAAACGGTCTCTCGTCATTGGCCATAACCAACGTGTCATCAGCATACTGTATTGACATGGAAGTGTTTGCTACTATAGTTGGGAAGTCATGCATGTATATGCAGGGGCTGATAAAGAGTTTTGACCGCCCTAGGCTAATTCTCTGGACGCGCCCCCTCCAGGTCTAAGAATAAATAAATTGTTTATGACTTCGTCAGCTTTCAATATTAAAAAAAAAAACAAACAAGTCTCCAACCGATTGGTATATATAGTATAATATTTATAAGAACAAAAAATCTTTTCAAAAAGCAGTTTTCGAAAATATACATTCATACATATTTATTATGAAAGCTTATAATTTATTAAAAAAATATAAAATTAATTATTGCAAAAATAGTTATTTATAGGTAGGTATAGGTAATATTAATAAGAAAAAACTTAAAATGCATTCAAAAAAGTGTCACAAAAGTAGGAAGATATAAATTATTAATGAATATAATATAAATAAATAAAAATAAATCAATTTAAAAAAAAGAAAAATAACAAATGGTTAAGAAATAATAATTTATTTATTGCAAAAAATAGTTATAAATTATTATTTAAAAGATAAGAATGCACTCAAAAAAAATTATTTATTTGTTATTTTTTTCTTTATTTTATTTTCCAAAATAGACATCTATATCTTATATTTACAAAAAATAAAAATTTGTCCAAAAAATTATGATTTATTTATTGCAAAACAATTGTATCAAATATAAATGAAGAAATAATGATTTATTTAAAAAATAATAATTTTTTTCTTACAAAAAATTGGTAGATATAAATTATTCATAAAAAAAATATCAATTCATTAAAAAACAAAAAATAATAATATTTTTTTTTTCTAAAACAAATGGAAATAATTGCTTGTTGTTTGCCCGATCCTGAAAAAGGGAGATCCTCTTAACTGCGCCAAGTACAGAGGAATCAGCCTGCTTAACATCGCCTATAAGATCCTCTCTGCCATAATATGTGAACGTCTGAAGCCTTTCGTCAACAATCTGATTTATCCTTATCAATGTGGCTTCAGGCCAGCAAAGTCTACCATCGACCAAATTTTCACGTTTCGGCAGATCCTGGAAAAAACCTATGAACTCCAAATCGATACCCACCACCTCTTCATCGATTTTAAGGCCGCGTATGACAGCATCTACAGAGACGAACTGTATAAAGCTATGTCTAGTTTTGGCATCCCCGCCAAGCTCTTTCGCTTGTGAAAATGACGATGGAGAACTCACGCTGCTCTATCAAGCTTGGCAATGAGCTTACGGAATCTTGCGACGTCAAAAAAGGATTCAGAAAAGGTGATGCACTGACCTACGATTTCTTTAACATCGTTCTTGTGAAGATAGTCCAAAACTCCACCGTCAACACCAGAGGCACTATCTTCCATAAATCTGTTCAACTTCTCGCGTACGCCGACAATATTGATATAATGGAAAGAACATAGCGTAATGTCAATGGCGCCTTTGTGAGGATTGAGACAGAAGCGGCAAAAATGGGTTTAGCGGTAAATGAGGGAAAAACGAAGTATATGCTGTCTTCGAGAAAGGACACCCAACACCGACGGCTCGGACAGAACGTCACAATAGACGCATACAACTTCGAGGTAGTAGAGGTGTTTAACACGGGCAATAACACCAGCGCCGAGATAAGACGAAGAATTACTCTTGCTAATCGCTGTTTCTTTGGGCTAAGAAAGCAATTGAGTGGAAAAGCCCTCTCTCGAGCAACTAAGGTAAAACTGTACAACACCCTGATCATCCCTGTCCTGCTATGGTGCAGAAGCATGGACCCTGACAAAATCGGATGAATGTGCCTTAGGCTGTTTCGAGAGGAAAGTTCTTCGGGTCATCTTTGGCCCCGTGTGCATTGATGGGGAATGGAGAAGAAGATACAGCAGCGAACTTTACGGGTTGTACAACGACGTGGACCTAGCCAGAAGGGTCAAGGTCCAGAGACTCAGATGGCTCGGTCATTTAGAATGCATGGACACCAATGCTCCGGCCCGGAAAGCCTTCGGCACTATTCCCGAGAAGGAGAGGAAGATCGCGACTCAGGTGGCGCACACTAGTGGAAGAGGACCTCAATCAACTTGGAGTGCAAAACTGGACACAGCTAGCTAGGGACCGAGCTGGCTGGCGGAGACTGTTGGTTGAGGCTAAAGTCCACACCGGACTGTAGCGCCACCTTAAGTAAGTAAGTAAATGGAAATAATACATATTTCACACATTATTAAAAAAATTACAATTAATTCAAAAAAAAATAATAATAATAATGCAACAGCGTCATTTGGTGAGAAAATCCAGTCGTTGCGCAAAAAACATCATGGGATTAAGTATTCAATGCCACAATCTGTGTTTGTGTGTTGAAAAAAGAAAAACTGATACTGACTGGGTGCGTTCACTTTCTCAATGCATTGGCTATCCCAGATAAAAAGGAAAACATACATTTTGTTCTAATTGAACGAAAATCTCGAATTATTTATAATATAAACTTCACTTTGTAGTCAGTTGTGTCGTTATTAAAAAAAAACTTGTATGTATTTGAAATAAGTATGTATGATGACAGTGAATATACGATTCCCCGCCAGCGCCCTCGAAATCCTCACGCCCTAGGCTGCAGCCTAATTAGACTATGGGCTAATCAGCCCCTGTGTATATGTTAAAAAGCATGGGGCCGAGAATAGAAGCAACGTTTATTAATATTACTCTTGAAAATGCCGAATTCATACAAACTCTAGTCTTTCTGTTAGAAAGAAAGCTGTTCAATGTAAATATAATGTTAGTTGGAAATTGAAGTGAAATAAGTTTGAAGATCAGGCCCTTATGCCAAACGGAATCAAAAGCTTTTCTGAGATCTAATGAGCATGCAACAGTACAATCGCCATTTCTCAGATTTTTAAAAATGTTGTCTTGCAGGTACAGTAGGGCATGTTCTGTGGAGTGTCCCTTTTTAGAGCCGAATTGTGAATTCGGGATAATGTCATTGTCAGTAACAAATATCGAAATGTTTTCCAATAAAACTCTCAAAAAATTTTCCCATGTTGGACAAAAGGGAAATCGGTCTTAGATCTTAAACATTAGAAGAATTTTTGTTTTTTTTTCAAGGGGATTAGGTTAGATATTTTCCAGATATGCGGGAAATAACTGTTATTAATGCAATTGTTAATTATAACTGTCAATGGAATTAAAATGTGTGTGCTTATTTTTTTTTTTGAAAATTTGAAATTTCGTCCGGGCCCGACGATTTTTTATTATTGAGACTATGTATTATGTTGTATATGGAGTCGCAGGAAGTAAAGTTTGTTGTATTGTTAAGATGAGATGGAGAAATTTCGGAGAACTGACAAATGGGATTATGAGATGTCCATGAAAAGAAGGAGCTTGTTAGTGTATTTACATTTAATTCAGAGGAGTTATCTTGAGGAGATCTGGGTGAGTATAATGTTTAATAGAAATCTGCAAGTGCGTTAAGTTTGTCCGTTTCGCCAGTGGCGGCGCAAGACCAAAATTTTATGTGGGCAAGACAGATTTTGCGAGGCCCTATTCTGTGGCGACCTGAAGACGGATTTCAAGAACTAAAAAAAAAAAAACCATTAACACTGCAAAGTTTTTATTCATAAAAATACAAATTGTCATCTGCACCTTGTATACATTTCTTAAAGTGTATATTTAAAATATTAGATAATTATATTTCTTTATTAAAGGAACAGAAATTTCCTGCTTTTCACTTTACTAAATTCTTTAATTATTGTTCCGTAATTCAGCCTAGATGCCATGTCTGACTCAATTGATAAAACAGCCAAAGCTGAAAGTCTTTCCTGGCTCAATGTGTTTGGCTGAGTGTTTTTAGTTTTTTCTTAATTTCTCAAAAACAAGAAGAAATTAAGGCATGCGGTTTCTGGATCGCACTAAGAACTTGTAACCGCATTTAATTGTGAAAGAAGTTAGTACTTAATTACATAAAATTTTGAAAAAAATTAGTTCGAAGTTGAAAAAAAAGTTTTAAATTTCAATATTTTCACTTTGAAGATTAATTTTTCGAGAAACATTCCTAAAAACAGTTTTATTTAAATGCAAAATGAAAGAAGCATTTTTTAGCTTTGCAAGAAGGTATAACACGGCATTAGGTGAAGAGCCGTTGATTTTTAATATTTTTTTTGAAAACTAGGCTTTTTTTGTTATAAGATCGCCCCTCCCGGCTAAACGGGGGACAAAAGACCCCCCTTCCATATGATTTTTTTTCTTGTCTTAATGCAACCTAAACATTCCAATTATCAAAAACATTGTTTTTGGATCTTTTATAAACAATATAAAAATTGTTTAAACAATAAAAGCAATTATTTCCCCCAAATGATTTGTTTCAGACTTTAAAGAATATAAAAAACAAAAAATTTGGAAATTTTTTTTTTCAAAATCCGAGCTGTTTCTGAGGACTTTCTGAAAAAAAACTTCATTGACTCCACTATCTGTATTTTCTCGAAAACTAAGAAATTTAAATTTTTTGTTTTCATTCAATCGAACAATAATTAAATGTTTAAGTATTTTTAATTTCCAGCACTGAGGCATGAAGATGAAAGATTTTAAACTTTTTTTTTGAAACTCTTATGTATGAAGCTTAGTATTATTAACACTCTCTCTGCAAAAACAATGAAAAACTGAATTGTATTCGGTTTTGGAAACGATCTCGCGGCCACTTATGACACGTTCTAAGGAAAAATGAATTATAAAAACACCGAGAATTTTTTCGGTTCATTTATATTAGTTTTGAAACTAAACAAATCTACATATTATTTATGTTAATTTTTTCCACTTTTTGAATTTTGAGACAAGAAGTTGTTTATGTAATGCAAATCATACCAAAAACATAAATGTAAAAAAAGAGCCAAGTTCTCCCGTACAAAAATTCTGCCTAACAAATCAGCCACGAAAAGTAATGAGATCTAAAAGAACGCCAAGTTCTAAGATTCAGCAAGTACTCGTAGGTGCATTGCAAATGTTTTAAGTGGACTTACACCGAATCAACTATTAGTTTTGAAAGTAACTTGTAAACTAATGTAAATTAGTTAATTTTTTTTACTTAGCAAGTTTTCCAAACTTTTTTAATAGTAGGTTACTAAGAGAAAACCTGCCAAGTAAAAAAAATTAACTAATTTACATTAGTTTACAAGTTACTTTCAAAACTAATAGTTGATTCGGTGTAAGTCCACTTAAAACATTTGCAATGCACCTACGAGTACTTGCTGAATCTTAGAACTTGGCGTTCTTTTAGATCTCATTACTTTTCGTGGCTGATTTGTTAGGCAGAATTTTTGTACGGGAGAACTTGGCTCTTTTTTTACATTTATGTTTTTGGTATGATATCATTACTTTTTGCAAAGTTTTTTTTTTTGATAAGCAGAAAAATCTAAAAATTAATTTTATTTCTTTATATTGACTGGCAGAATTGCTAGTTTGCCAAATTACAATATTCTACGATGATCAGAGCTGCCCCATATATTTTATAAAATTTATTTTTAAATGGGTGGGTACCACGCCCCCTCAGTTGAAAATCATAAATTTCATATTTTATTTGTTTTATTGCACGATGTACTTGTATGCCAAATTTCTTGATTCTACTGCACTCCAAAGTGCTCCATATAATTTAAATTAATAATGTAAAAGTAGGCGGCTACCACGCCCCCTGATTGAAAATTTTCAAATTTTCGATTTTTTCCTTTGTATGTACCACATGACCTACCACTGTGCCAAATTTCAAGTTTCTAGGGCAACGGAAAGTGCTTCATATAATTTAAATTAATAATGTAATAGTAGGCGGCTACCACGCCCCCTGACTAAAAAATTTCAAATTTTCGATTTTTTTCTTTGTATGTACCACATGACCTACCACTGTGCCAAATTTCAAGTTTCTAGGGCAACGGGAAGTGCTTCATAATTTTGATGATCTGTCAGTGAGTGAGTCAGTGAGTGAGTCAGTGAGTCAGTCAGTTACGGTTTTCGTGATTTTTGGAACATTGTATCTTAGAAACTACTTATGCTAAATATCTGAAATTTACTGAGGTGCTTCTTCTTGACTAGCTTAACAAATGATGTGAGTTTGAAACTTTTGGCTTCTTTGGTATAGAAGTTAGAGGGGTGTGGAAAATGCCCTGAGTTGTTTCCTGTAAATAAGGGTGTAGTGCCAAAGTTGCTAGAGAACTTGGCTGGGCACTACCGTGCCCCTTGATAAAGGATGACGAATATTTTTACGTTTTGTCCAGGTTAAAACGAAAAGAGCAACCCTGTTTGCTTTTTTTTCATGTTTTTTCTATCTTTCGAGAACAAGAATCAAATTGACAATGAAACTGAAAACTGATAGGTACTGATAACTTCTAAATTCAATGGCGCTAATCAACAATTCTAGTGTGATACTAGCTTGAGTCATGATTCAAACTAAAATTGTTCATTAGAGGACTATAATTTTGCGCCAATATTTTTAAATATTTGAGTGCGTTGCGTTCCTGCCTTCTAACATTCCTTACTATAAGACCTAAGTTTCGGCCTAGAGTTTAGAAACACATCCAAAACCTTAACTTCTAATGTTTTCGTTGTGAGTTTAAGAAAAACGTGTTATGACAATTTCAAAATTCAATATAGCAACCTACGGTAAATTTGAATATATGATAGTAAACAAAAGAGGGATGGTCAGAATGGAAAAATCTCACCTCATCTCTTTAACAGTAATAGTCTTTATTGAGTGACATATTCTCCCAAGTATTTGAAAAATTCAGAAATTCATCTTTCAAATAAAATGTACATAATTAGTTCTGAGAACATAATTCCCTAATTGATAACCGTATAGCCAGGCCACTTGCAAGCCGGCCAATTAATATTGATAAGTGATGTAAAATTGTAAACAAAGGTATCCAAATTATATCTCAATAAAATAATACATACATACATACATACACCTCATCTCTTTGTTTTTATAACTCACATTATTATTCATGCACACGTAAAGAAAAAAAATGAAAATTGCAGGATCTAGGGAGTAAAACGTAACACAGTTTCACATCTTATTATTTAGTTAATCTTTGCTAGCGACTGCGTTGCGTCTTGCGTACGTGTGGTACATACTTTAATATGATTGGTTGGCTTCCTAGTAAAGAAAGTAAAAAAATAAAACAAGGGATTCCCCGCACTCGTCGACGCGGCAAGGATTTACTCGCGATGGTTACGCAACGTAACAAATGTTGCCAGACTAAAACAATATTTCACAACAAAATTAATTAATTTCTTTTTTTATTTTATTCTCACAGAAGCAATGCATACAAATTTTTGAAGCGCGAGGCCCCTTGTACCGCGAGGCCGTGGGCGATGGCCCACGTCGCCCACGCCTTACGCCGCCTCTGCGTTTCGCTATGATGGGTAACATTGTGATGTATGAGAGGTTCAAATGAGTTTATAAAACCCACTTTTTTCCTTCCTGTTAGGCTATTTATTTCTTTAAAAACATTACTTGAAGGCTTTTAATTAGTTAATCTTCTTTTAAAGTTATTGTTTAGATCTATTCTTACTGCATCCTTAATAATCTTGCTAAGGCATGTAATTCTTGAAGAGAGTGACTTTTATTCTTGGTTGGTTCTGTTACCTGCTCTATGGAAAATTCTTTTTAATTTAGACTTCCAGGTCTTTCTTGTTTTAAAGAGATTCAAAGTTTCATTGGAAATTCGAACACTATAACTTCTCTGAGGCAATTGGTCTGTGTGAGCCCTGACACAATCTTGTATAGCCTGGTTTATTGAAAGAATAGAGTCTTCAATTTCGGTGTTTGATAGATTTCTAACAGTGGGTATTGTGAAGTCTGATAGTTTTCTGTCCAAATCTACACCAAACTGGTTCCAGTTTACTCTCGTGAAAGAGTTTGTCATTTTTGGTAGTGTCGGAAGGAGCGTTGCATCCCCTAAGTTGATGGACAGTAATACTGACAGGTGATCTGATATCGGGTCCAAGGTTACACACGCGTGGTTTCTTGGACTATTTGCTGGATTCGTCAAGTTGTTTGATAAAATGAAAAAGTCAATAAAGGAAGATGATCTGGGAAAAATAGGCCCGTCTGTGGGGATTATATCAAAGTCAAGGTAATGATCATTTGAGAACCAGTTAAATAGTTGTGTTCCATTTGAATTAGTTTTTGTATCTCCCCAGAAAGGGTGCCTCGCATTGAAATCTCCACCTATTATACAAAATTCTGGGAAATTTATGGCAGAAAGCAGGCAATTCATAATAAATGGGAGACGAGTGCCAAGGTTACCCGGGAGGTAGAGAGATACAATTGTCAATGATTTACGAGCTGTTCCCCTTTGAAATGGGACTGTTATTGCAGTGGCAGAAAATAACGACGAGTTTATATGTAAGCATTGAAAAAGTATTGTTTTTTTTATAAGGATTCCCGTACCTTGACCAAAGTCATTTCTTACAAAATTGTAGTCTATAAAATTTCTTGTAAACCGTGAGGAAAGGTGTGTTTCTTGTAATAAAAGGAAATGAGGTTGAAGGTCTGACAGAAGCAGTCCCAGTTCAACTGTTTTGTCTGTGCTGATGAGGGAGTTTACATTCGAGGCTTTGTATATGGATTTACCAGGTAATATCAAGAATGGTTTTCTGCTTGGTTTGACAGTTTTTTACATTAGTTTGTAATGTGTGTTCTCTGCTTGCTTGCTTGAAAACCATTCTTGATAGTACTAGGTAAATCCATATACAAAGATTCGAGGTTATGAGGTGTACTGCCATTTTATGGGATAAGGGTGGCTACAAACCTAAGGTATTCTAAGGCTTTTTCATTCTTGTTGAGAGTCATATAATGTGGCCAAAACGATTTTACCTTAACAATTAATTCTGTGATGGGTATACCAAACAGGTTCATTGATTCATTAATGAAATCTGCAAATTCGTTTCTTGGGTTGCTATCAGTCTTATTTTTGGGAGTGTCATCATTCTTGTTTGGGTTTTGGTTCTCAGAAGAACCTTTTTTATTTTCCACCAAGTTAACTGGCTGAATACAATGAGATGTAGCTGTAGCCGAAAAAAATCGCTGTCGCCAAAACTGTCATTAAAATCGCTTATTGTGTAGCAACAGTGGAATACAATGCGTAGCGCTACAAAATAGGTATCTGTTAGAATTTAAAAAAAAATGAAATTCTAAACTGAAAATTTAACTGTGTTGTGAAACTATTTAGCTTGTGTATGCTTGAAAAAACTTAAAAAATGATGAATGAAGAAGAAGAAATTGCATTTATTGCACTGTGTTCAGTAGATCTGATGAACTGTCAAATTTGTAGCCCAAAAAGTTGAAGTTCGCTCAACTTGTACTACACTTCAAGCTACAAGCTTCAGCTTCAGCTGCACATTGTATCGCGTTTCATTTATTTTGTACCTTTCAACTTTGACAGCGCTACAAACTACGGCTACAGCTACACCATTGTATTCAACCAGTAAGGCGTGCAGCACCTGCGTAGGACATGTCAAATAAGACGCTTTGACGATTGAGTTTGTTGTTGTCAATTGATTTGAGCCTGTATTCGCATCCTGAAAAGTTGGCCGGGTGACCTTCTTTCCCACAATTAACACATGCTGTTGACTCTCTTCCCATCTCCGCGGTTATTTTGCATTGTCCTGTATCGTGCTTTTCTTTGCATTTGACGCATCTTGCACCAAATGCACAATATTGGCTGGAGGAGAGGTTTGACAAATAAAAAACAAAACTTGAGTGAAGTATTGAAGGCAGAAATATTATTTTTTTATTTTATGAAAAAAATATAGTTGGACTGTTAAAGAAGACGAGATTTATGAAGGTTTGGACCAGAATAACTTGACCTAAATAGATTATTGGCAAAGAATTTTATAATAAAATAATTCAAGTTCTCAAAATAAGTAACATTTAATTTTTTTCTTTTAAATATCCTCCCATCAGTGAGCTGTTTGTGTGTCGAATGAAATTAAGCTCGATAGCTGAGGAGAGAATTGAAAATTTTTGTACTAGAAGCTCGATACTGAACTCGATAACGTGGGAGGTAATGCCGAAAGCACATAAACACACACAATTCAGTAACGTATTATTCGATAACGGATGCCGTAATTCGGCCCCTGATTCCTCATGCCCAATCACAACTTTCTGTAATCTATTATTCAGGTAACTCTTGATTAGGTTGGCCGCTCTTTGAGTAAAACCCAAATAATGTCGTAATTTAAAGCACAAAATATGATGGTTGACCCTATCAAAAGTCTTTGAAAAGTCTAGCAGACACAGTATAGTTAGCTCACCTTGATCAAATTTGAGTCTTATATCGTCTATAACTTTTATTATAGCCGTGGCACAACTATGGTTTTTTCTGTAACCTGACTGATAGGGATAAAGTAACTCATTTCGATCAAGATGATCAACAACCTGTTAAATCATAACCTTCTCAAAGAACTTTGATATACATGATAAAATGCTGACCGGCCTAAAGTCATTGGGTAATAATGCTCTAGGTTTTTTGGCTATAGGGATAAGTCTGGCAACTTTCCAATTATCACGAAAAGATGAAGAGGTAATGCAAAAATTAACCACGTGTGTAAAAGCACTAAGAAAATAAGGTATTATGATTTTTAAAAACCTAAGTGGAATACCATCCTCACCAATAGCATTCGACTTCAAAGAAAAAATTATTTTGGCAATTTCATTTTCACTTACAGATCAAAACGGCGTAATTAAAGCGCTAATAATGTTTATGGACAGAGGCTGCAAAGAACCTACCTATCTATACCTACCTACCTTCATATGTTCAAAAACAGGGTTAAATAAATAATTTTGTTTGCGTCGTCAAAATTTATGAAAATTTATCGTGATTGACATAATTTAAAAAATGTCAAACAAAAAAGAGACATTTCACGTTCCCCGCAACGAAATGGAAAAGAAGAACGTGAGTAAGCACAACTGTGTGTAGCCACCGCACGTGATTTTTAAGTAGCTTGAAAAATCCCTGTGTAGCCAGGCACTAAGCCAACGACACAGATGAGTTTAAGGAGATGGGAAACCAAGCTGTCAAAATGACAACGCCTACAAGCTGTGGTTCAAGTTTACTGCAAGAGTATGCGTGTTTTTACCAATAAACTTGAGCATTTATCACAAACATTCACGAGGTAACGGAAATTAAAATTTGCGGTATCCACTATCCGGAGGGTAAGTCAGTTTCCGATCTCCTTTTGTCTCTGGACAACAAATATTTCGATTTTGAATTTTACTTTATATTTTTACTCCGTCCATTCCACCGTAAAGCCAATGAGCGAGAAGTTCAAAGAGAGAAAGGGAGGACTCGCAGATCTTCATTCACGCTCGTCCCGATGTGACAATTCCACTTGTACGAAGTGGTACCTCTTACGTGCTCTATTATATTATCTCTATGGTTACAATACCCAACTTTTATGAAAGAAAAACTGCTTTCTGCTAGTTCTCAAGATGGCGCCACAACTACTTATATTTTGCTTATACTAGCCAAGAATATAATGGCATATTGTAGAATTGGTCTTGAATTGTCAATTTTTGCGGGAGAATAATGCTTGGAACATTATTGGTCCAGACAAAATTAAGTGGACACTCTTTCCTTTAGTCAGCGGCTCCAGCTATTTAAATCTTGAGCGTGAACTGGGTACCGATTGGAAAAACATTCAGGACATAATCGGCCCAATCGAGGTAACCGTCGAAGCGGATTTCTTCCGAGTTGGAGACATTTTGCTTGTCGGAGAACTACCTCAAAGCAAAATTCGGAGAAAATAGGAGAAAATTCCGCTCCGACGGATACCTTGATTGGGCCTAATTTGTCCCAAGAATAAATTTTCATGGGAAACACAATTTTTCCCGATCTGCATACTAGGGAATACCACTAACTGGAGGGAATGCTACACTAGAGCATTATACAGACAAAAGAAGGTGAGGTATAAGATGATCAATTTCCTCCATACAAGTGCCATTATTCAACACGGATTCTAAGGCCTTGTATGAATTACGTTCAAATGTGTATTAAAACTTGACGTTTGGTTAAAACTTGACACTAGCGTGGTGAATAAAATTGTTTAAAATCTATCCTGCTGTGGAGCAGGTTAAATGGGTTAAAGTTTTGACATGTGCTTCTTTTCTCATTGCTGTGATAGTAAATACACGCATACTCTTGCAGCAAACTTGCTTTTTGGCAATTTTGTTTGTAGACAATTGTCATTTTGACAGCTTGCTTGTTATAACAGATCAGTTATTTTAATGCATTGAATAAGAAGTACAGGAAGCGGTGTAAGCTACATGTACAGAGTACGTGAGTGAAGCAACAAAAATTTCTGATGATGTCAAATTTTTTGCCTTTGCTGTCAAACTTTGCCTGCGCTGTCATTTTGCTGAGCTGTAATTGGTCCAATGTCCATAGATTTTATATGTTCTTGGGTTGTAGTTTCATCTGTAAAAAAAAAAAAATCGAGTTCAGGGGCGCATTTATTTTTGTTGGTGATCGTTAGGCGCTACACAATTTCTTGTGCTTTTTAAGACTTGATTAAGTTGTTCATAGAATGCGCTTTCGAATACGAATAAATATGATGAATTAAGGATTTTATATCCTTTTCGTAAGACCCCTTCCTGTACTTCTTATTCAATGCATGAACTTGGTCATAGCTTGTAGGCATTGTCATTTTGACAGCTCATCTGTGGCCTAGGTCTTTAATTATGTTGTCAAGATCACATGAACATATTATTCGTAGCTGTTGAATATTCACATCCAAAGAATATGTGTCGAAAAATCGAAAAAATATATGATAGCTTGTTAGCGAAACAGATAAGTGCACAGATAATAAATTTATACAGATGTCTCATCCCTGCAGAAAAAAATGAAACATATTTTGCTCTTAACTGATAACGCCTTAGCCTTAGCTGACAAGGAGCTTTTTGAAGCTTTTTTCCTTGCCTAAATATTCATTTATGGGCAATGAAGCGAGCGAAAATAGATTTTTAATGCATTAAGTGAATGCGTTAAAGCTTTTGGAAAAAGCTTTTTTTTAAGCTTTCAGCACAGATAATAAATTTATACAGATGTCTCATCCCTGCAGAAAAAAATGAAACATATTTTGCTCTTAACAGACAAAGCCTTAACAGACAAGGAGCTTTCTGAAGCTTTTTTCCTTGCCTAAGTATTCATTTATGGGCAATGAGGTGAGCGAAAATAGATTTTTAATGCATTAAGTGAATGCGTTAAAGCTTTTGGAAAAAGCTTTTTTTTGGTAGCTTTCAGTTTCATATATCATTTCTCGCCATAAGGGTGAGACATCTGTATAAATTTATAATCTGTGATAAGTGGTTTGTAGTTGCACATAGAAGATCATTTATAAAAAGGGGAAAGCGGAGCCCTGTGGCATACCAGTGTTTATTTTGTGGTTGTCAGAATTGTGCCTACCCAATACGACTTGAATATTGAATTGAACCGTTCGAAAATTAGTTCCTTATCGTACGAAGAAATGATTCGTCGAATTCGAAGGTGCCAAACTCAATTACATGCTTTTGGAATACCGAACGCAATAATCTAACTTCTTCCAAAATGATGTTAAGAACAGATCTACTGTTCGATGAAACAAATCAGTCAGTAAGAAATGTTCGGTCCTCAAGATATTTCTTAAGCTGATATTTATCAACCATTTATCCAATCGATGGTGGGTACTTACTTTTCCGAACGTTATGCACCATCTGCTTGGAGCTACGTTTATCTGTTAAACTAAACAAAACAAAAAATAAAAAAACAAATTTCCGAATTTTCGTTTACATACTTTATTAGAAATCTATTTGACAAAATAATTTCAAACGTGGCTTTTATCACAACATTTTTAAAATACTCTTATAAACTAAAGTTTTATTATTTGTTTTACAATTTTTTTTCATAATGTACTAAATTTGATGTTGGTTCAGAACTGCTAGAAGGGAGTTGTTTTCGTGTAGCATATTTCTTTGTATACTTTTTTTAGAACTTCACCCACTTGTAAAGCTTTTGTAGGGAAAATATGCAGCGACATAATTTGTTTGTTTACATGATACATAGTTTTGAGAATTTCTTTAAAAACAGTATTTACTTTGATACCAACAAAAACAAGGAACCGAGAAAAATGGCATTTTCACCTATAGAATCATGTGTGGCGACGCAAGGCACACTATCAAATCGCACCTCCCGGTGGATCAACGACGTGAGTATGCCCCTACTACTCTAAGAAAAGGTTTTGCCTTCCAATAGAACAAATACCCAATTAGGGGGGTTTACATGGTCACAACATGGTTGGACAACGGCCTGACAGCATTGCGACATACTATGGTGAGTAAAATTTAAGCTTCAAGTAGCTTGTTTACTATTTTATGTATACAGAATAGAAAGCAGGAACACCCTACACTCCACATGCACCCTAAAGCAACTACGCCTCTTCACCTTCAAGCTTCAACTTTCGTCAAACAACGCCTCAACATCATTAATTAATTATTCCCACGCCTCTTCCCCCCCCCCCCCCAGATACCGCACGCGCTGGGGTCCATTTTCACCGAGTACGATTGCAATTACGGTTGCTAATCGTATCGGCACTTAATTAGAAATTATTTGTAATAAATAAAATAAAAAAAGTCATGGCGATACGAATATCAGGAAGATAAGAGTTAGGGACTGCTTAATGCAAGCAGGTACAAAAAGGAAAAACAAAATAAATTTAAATTTAAAATTAAAATTTTACAAAAAGTAAAAAAAGAGAAAATGCAAAATTTTAAAATCCAAAAATTTTAAAATTTTAAAGTCAAAGAAAATTATAAAAAGACGAAGAAAAAATAAAAAATAAAAAATAAATAAGCGTGTAGGAGACACTTGTCAAGTTCGTAAAAAACAAAAAAACAATAAAAATATATATATAAAAAAGAAAAAAGAGTCAGTTTCTCTCTACTACAAATACGTATTTACTAATTTTTTTAGTTGTTTAAGAAAGTACAGTATAAAAGCTTCCTTTGTGTGATCTTGCTATGGTGGAAATCAAAAATATTTGAGTTTTCGTTCACCTTACGTAACATTCTTGTAATTGGTTCATTACTGCCGTAATCAGTTCTGTGATGAGCTTGATGAAATTGGGGAACCGATCTTAGTGAATGAAAGTTAACATTAATACTCATTGCGTCAAGGAGGGTGGGAGATTCTGTAGCACCGGATAGAATTTGGTGTACGAATATAATATCGGCAACTTCACGACGTTTTTCTAGAGATTGTAAGTTTATAAGCCGTAACCGTTCTTGATACGGAGGTAAGTTAAAGTTGTCAACCCATGGAAGTCCTCTTAAGGCGAAACGGAGGAATCTACGTTGTATTGCTTCAATCCTCTTTATATGGACTTGGTGATAAGGGGACCATAATTGGCTGGCGTATTCCAGTAGAGGCCTCACAAACGTGGTGTAAAGAGATTTCGTAACGTAAGGATCCGAAAATTCCTTAGACCAACGTTTGACAAAACCTAAAGCAGAATTAGCTCTAGCTACGATATTGTCATAGTGAGACCTAAAGTTAAGCTCACTATCACAAATGACACCTAAATCTCGGATAGTTGTTACTCTCTGAACAATACATTCGTTGATATAATAGTCCCTTTGCTGACGGAAACGTTTACGGGAATATGTGATTGTTTGGCATTTGGTAACATTAAGTTCTAAATTGTTTTTTTGACACCAAACATAGAAATTGTTTAAATCGGCCTGCAGGGGTAAAGCATCATCGGGTGAAGAGATGATTCTAAAAATTTTCATGTCATCTGCGTACATTGAAACTTGGGAATTTTCAATCACAGATTCTACGTCATTAATAGTCAGAATAAAAATAATAGGGCCTAGATGACTACCTTGAGGGACTCCCGATTTCGCAGTAAATGGTTCTGATATTGAAGATCTAAATAAAACGCGATATTTACGGTCGGATAGGTATGATTCCATCCATTCGATGAAACCAGGAGGGAATCCAAAAGCTTTTAGTTTGAAAGATATAATACTGTGGGAGATTTTATCAAATGCCTTGCTAAAGTCCGTAGCAATAACATCAACTTCTTTTTTACTTTCTATTGAGTTTAATGCATAAGAAACAAATTCAGTTAAATTTGTGGTCGTTGATTTCCCTTTAAGGAACCCATGTTGTTTGGCCGAAAATAATGGTTTGCAATGAAAGTACATAGTGTCAAAGATAATACTCTCGAATAATTTTGGAATGCAAGATAATTTGGCAATCGGCCTGTAGTTAGAAATATCTGATTTACAGCCTTTCTTGTGAATAGGTATTATGAAAGAATCTTTCCACAAAGATGGAAAGATTCTTTGGGAAAGAGATTTTTTAAAAAGAGTAGTAAGAGGCTGGGCCAAATTAACTATACACTTCTTTAACACAATCGCGGGTAAACCATCAGGTCCAGAAGAGAAATCATCTTTAAGTTTATTTATTTTGTTAACCACATCGTCAACAGTGACGTTGATCGATACCAATGAAGTTTGGTTGCAATTGTTCAAATAAGTAAAATAGTCAGCATCAGGTACAAAATTACTGTCGGAAAAAGCAAGAGAGAAGAAATTAGCAAATAAATTAGTTATAATTTTTGAGTCATTTGAAGAGTGGTCTAAATAATTAAGGGTATTAGGATATCCATCAGACTTTTTTTTATGTTAATGAATTGCCAAAAGCGTTTGGGGTCTGAGATAATATCAAATTGCATTTGATTGATGTATGCATCATAGAGGAGTTTTGAGAGAGCTGAGAATTCGTTGTATACTTCTAAATAAGAGGAATAGTCTGTTTCCGATCTGGATCTTAAATATCATTATCTATCTCCAAACAACGCCTCAACATCATTATCTATCTCCAAACGACGTCTCTTCGTCATTATACTCCTTCAAATTCGTTGTGATGTCGCTACTCGCTACATTGTAATAATCGTGAAAGGAACAAAATCTGTCTCTTTTTCAATTCAGCCGTCAAGCAGTCAGGTGCTAAACCAAAGCCGTAACTCTTTTGGTAATATTCAATTTTTGTCTCTAAATGATCTCTACACTATTTTGTACTAATTAAATGAATTTATAATAAAACTTATCGATATCATATTCCTACATGAATTGTATTTTAGCATAACACTAATATTATAAGATATATGTCTTACTGTGTATGCAAGTTATGCTACCCACAACAAATGTTAATCTTATGGAACATTTGAAATCCCACAGGAACAAAAGCATTTCGCTTTCGTACCGAAAGATAATTTCGTTGCAAATGCAACTCAACTAAATGCAATTCAGCATTCGTGTCTTATCTTGCAATAACTTCATTGCAAACACAATGCAATATCAAATGCAATCCAGCATTTATTTATTTAAGAATTGGTATCTTATCTTTCAATAACTTCGTTGCTAACGCAATACAATATCAAATGCAATCCAGCATTTGTTTATTGAAGATAATTTCGTTGCGACTGCAACTCAAAACCAAATGCAATCCAGCATTTGTATATTCTTTGGTGGTCCCATATCTGGACCTTATCTATCTCATGCTTCCCAAGCCTATTTCAATCCGAACCAAAAATTATATTGTCAGTCTGGAATACAGCTCCAACCGCGACGGTTCTCATTTAAATTAAATATACGTTTTCGATCTTTCTATTAAACTACATTATAAGGAAACAAATATCTTAATAAAGAACTAGTGATTAAAAAAAAATAAAAAAATATTTTTTTTATCTGAAAACGCGGTTGAAAACACTAACTGGCGCCCAACGTGGTCATATTAACACAAAAAATTAATATGGAGTACCCTCGATAAAATCAGTCTCTAATATTTTTTTTAAAAAATTAACTCGTACCAGTACAGCGTACTTGTTAAAGTATATATATAAATAAAAATTAAAAAAAAGAGAACATCTGATTTCTGATCGATCAATCCAGTGACTTTAGTTAATCTGTTTTACCAGTGCAGTGTATCTGATTAAATAATATATTTGATACAAAAATATCAAATTATTGACTCTTTAAAATAAATAAAAAAATATAAACCAACAATTGACTCTTTAAAATAAATAAAAAAAATATAAACCAACAAGAAGAGAAAACTCAAACCACACTCGAAGAAGAACTCAAAGAAGACAAAAAACCCTCAAATTGGAAGAATCCAGTATGCTTCTGTAAGTTTAAGTATTAAAATATGTAATTCAAATATAATTAAAATTTTAAATTTAATTAAGAATGTTATTTCTAGTAAAGAATTAAAATTTCATACAAAAAATATATATAAAATTTTAAATTAAGTTAAAGTGGAATAAAGAAGAAAGTCTAATCTGGATTCTTTGATTAAAAAATTATCCGAACTAAATCTTTCGTGTTCCACCATGCCGAACGAACTGACAGTCGAGTTAATAACTCAACTAATAGCCAACTCCACGGCACCTTTAGTCAGTGAAATTCAAAGGCTCAAACAAGAGCTAGAAACAAAAGACTCACAAATTGTTGAGTACGAAACACAAAAAATTGACGAATCAATTAAATGCGACGAAACTCTTGACGTTATAAAATCTCTTCCAGACTTTTCTGGAAAACAAAACCAATATGTAAGTTGGCGAGAAGCTGCTTACAACTGCATGTCACTATACAAACAAGGCAGCAGAAAATATTTCGCGGCACTTACTATACTACGAAATAAAATTACTCATTTTGCCAATGACGTTCTAACAAACCATGGCACAGTACTAAATTTCGAAGCTATAATAGCTCGCTTAGACTTTGCCTACTCTGACAGACGACCAATACACATTGTAGAAGAAGAACTTAGTGTTCTCCGTCAAGGCAATATGTCAGTAATAGACTTCTATAATGCGGTTAACAAAAAATTAACCTTGCTTATAAACAAAACAATAATGACACACGGAACAAACAATACGGTGACAAAAGAACTAAACACAAAGAATAGAGCATACGCACTGCGTGTGTTTATTACAGGATTAAATCCTCCATTATCAAATATAATTCATTCAATGTCCCCTGTAGATCTTCCGAACGCTTTGGCTAAAGCCCAGGAATTAGAATCCAATGAGCAAAGAGCCCTTTTCACAGAAATGTTTTATTCTCACAAAAATAACAATATTAATAATAATAAAAACAAGAACTATAATAATAAAAGTACAAATATTACTCAAAATCAAAAAACATGTCAAAATAATAACACGCTTAGATACCCCAAGCGAGAATCTAACCGAAACCCTGTCCAATCTGATGCGAATCATCAAGAACCGGAACCAATGGATGTTGATACTTCCATTCAAATGTATAACCAGCCAACGAGTTTTAAAAAGACTCAAAATAATTCTGGAGGTAATCCAAACCAGTCCCAGTCAGGACAAAAAAGAAATTTCCAAAAACGAAATAAAAATAGTACGCAGTCAAACCAACCCCAATCTAAAGCACAAAGAGTAAATAATATTACAGAGAATCATTTTTTAGAAGAAACGGGGCAATCGGACTGCCCTACTTGTTCAAAGTCGATAGAGACACAAGAAAAGTTCTAAAAATTTTAATAGATTCTGGGGCCACCGCATGTTATATCAAAACCGGTGTTTTTCTCAATAAAAAAGAACTAACAACTTATAAGAGAGTAAAGACTGTAAATGGATTTTCCATTATAAAATATTACCACATTTGCCAAATCTTTGGCATTGATCAAATTTTCTATGAGATCGATAATTTAGATTCCGATCTCTTGATA
The DNA here is from genome assembly GCA_943590905.1 of Sphaerophoria taeniata. Classification (NCBI taxonomy): domain Eukaryota; kingdom Metazoa; phylum Arthropoda; class Insecta; order Diptera; family Syrphidae; genus Sphaerophoria; species Sphaerophoria taeniata. The sequence continues at coordinate 273,497,275 of OX016540.1, forward strand.
GGTTTTAATCTATTAAAAAAAATCAACGCAATTATTAACCTAAAAGAAGGTTTTTTACAATATGCAGACAAAAAAGAAAAAATAATTGATGATACAATTACCGCCTTGGAAAGGAACATTTCTAATAACGAAATAACCAAAAATACCGCCTTGGAAAGGAACATTTCTAATAACGAAATAACCAAAAATACCGCCTTGGAAAGGAACATTTCTAATAAAGAAATAAATAAAATAACCAAAACTACCGCCTTGGAAAGGAATATTTCGAATAATGAAATAAACGAAATACAAAACAAAAAAACCACCTTGGAAAGGAACCTTACCCATATAGGGTCTCAAAACGAAAAGATTGAAAAATATCTAGAATCGATTGCTAATGCAACCTGTGATTCAACACTGAGTGTATTCTCTGAAGAGGAACACAAGAACAATTTTATGACACACCCTGAAGTATGTGAAGAAAACAAATCTCAATTAAGGGAATTCATAACTGAAATAATATTAAAAAGCCACTCCGGCATTAACACTAGCTTGCCTTTTCGAACTGATGTTCGCGCAAGAATTCGTATGGAAACAGATACTCCTATATGGAGCCGTCAGTACCCTTACCCTCACTCTTGTAATGATTTCGTGAATAACGAAATAAAGAGATTGCTTAAAGAAGGGATTATAAGGAAAAGTGTAGGACCTTACAATTCTCCTATTTGGATAGTAAATAAAAAAGGTTTTAACGCAGACGGAACCCGAAAAATGCGAATGGTAGTGGACTACAAAAAAATAAATAATCATACCATAGAAGACACATACCCCATACCAGAAACAAGTATCATATTGTCAAATTTAGGCAGGTCAAAATATTTTTCAACCATCGATCTAGAATCAGGTTTTCATCAAATTTTAATGGATCCAAACGATATTGAGAAAACCGCGTTCTCTATTAATAACGGGAAATATGAATTCTTACGTCTACCTTTCGGTTTAAAAAATGCCCCTCGAATATTTCAGAGAGCAATGGACCATATTTTAAGAAACTACATTGGTAAAATATGTCATGTATATATGGATGACATTATCGTGTTTTCCGAAGATATAGATACACATTTTGAAAATTTAAAAACTATCGTTGATATACTTAAAAATGCTCATATGAAGATATCGCTTGAAAAGTCTAAATTCTTTGAAACAGAAATCGAATTTTTAGGCTACATTGTAGCCTACAATGTCATCAAGACCGATCCCAAGAAAGTGGAAGTGATTGAAAATTATCCAATCCCTACAAACCTACGTGAACTAAGAGGATTCTTAGGTGTAACTGGTTATTATAGAAAATTCGTAGAAAATTACGCCACTATAGCTAAGCCACTCACTAAACTTTTATCAGGAGAAAATGGTAGGACATCGAAACATATGTCAAAAAAAGTTAAAATAACGTTTAACATGTCTGAAATAGACTCCTTTAACAATCTTAAAAAAGCTTTATCAAATCATATACAATTAGTTCAACCTGATTATAAAAAGCAATTTACTTTAACAACCGACGCGTCCAATATAGCTATTGGTGCCGTACTGTCTCAAGAAGGGAATCCTATAACCTTCATTTCGAAGACACTTAATTCAACCGAACGCAACTATGCTACAAATGAAAAAGAGCTTTTCGCTATAGTTTGGGCATTAAAAACTTTGAGAAACTACCTTTACGGCGTTTCTAACTTGTTGATTCTAACGGATCACCAGCCCTTATCGTTTGCTGTTTCGCCCAATAACCCTAATGCCAAAATGAAAAGATGGCATGCCTTCATTGAAGAATTCTCACCCAAAATACAATATAAACCTGGCACAACCAATAAGGTTGCTGACGCATTATCAAGGATAACACTACATAATATTTCCGATGCAGACTCTGAATTTGACTCTGAGTCTGATAATCTTGACGAAGCAGAAGAAAACAATGAAGAAATAGCAAGCACAATGCACTCTGCCGAAAGTCTCGATACAACCACAATTCCTGAAACAAGAAAACCCTTGAACCAATTTAAACAACAAATTCTTATTCTCCATAAAGGCTTTACAACTATTCATGAATCGATAAAAGTCTTTACAAATACAAGACATCTCATAGAATTCGATAATGTAGAAAATTTAATAACTATTCTAAAAGAATACTTAAAACCAAATCTTGTTACAGCAATCCACTGTACACCTGAAGACCTTTACCATATAAAGGGACCTCTCCTATCAACTTTTAACATTAAATTTTTCTACACCCCACATTTTGTTACAGATATAACAAATAAGGACGATCAAGCCATGATTATTGAACAAACCCATAATAGAGCACATCGTAATTTCAAAGAAAACATTAAGCAAATAAATAAATTTTATTATTGGCCAAATATGTCTAAAGAATTCAAGGAATTCTCACGAAATTGTGAAATTTGCAATAAACACAAATATAATAGACACCCAAAGAAAATTCATATCGGTCAAGCTCCTATCCCTACCTGTGAAGGAGAAAACCTACATATAGACGTTTTTTACGCACAAAAACTAAAATTTTTAACGTGTATCGACGCGTACTCAAAGTACTTAACTATAAAATTTATAGATGATAAGTCCGACATTGAAGAAAAAGTTCTGGAACTTCTTCAAGTTTTTCCATTTGCTAAGCATATAACGCTAGACAATGAACCTAGTTTTACATCTGCCCAATTTAAATCATTTATGATGAGACAAAATATTGAAATTTTTTATTGCGATCCTCACCACAGTACCACGAACGGTCAGGTAGAGCGTGTTCACTCTACTTTAATTGAAATCGCAAGATGTATTAAGGAGGAGTTTCAATTAATTAGCGATTTAGAAATTATTTTAAGAGCAACTCAAGAATATAATAAATCTATTCATTCCTCAACCGACCTTAGACCAGTCGACGTATTATATAATAAAATAGATCATAAGAATTTACATAATAAACTATTAGCTATACAAAGTAGTATGTTAAGAACGCATAACAAAAAACGGGTACAAAAATCCTTCCAACCAGGCGAAAAAATATTCGAAAAGAATTTTGGTGAAAGGAATAAACTAAAGCACAGATATAAAAAACAAATAGTTAAACAAGACAACAAAAGAAATGTTGTCATCAACAGTAGAGATAGAAAAGTTCACAAGGATAATATTAAATAATTTATAACTCATTAAAAACTATAGATAGAATATCCCCAATATAACAGTTTTCAATAATTTTTACAGCAAGATATTTCTACACGTCGTCCTTGTTAAATGCTTTGTCATATCAGAAATAATAGATTACACTAATGACGACTACGCACTAATTAAAAATGACGATGCCCTTGTCTATAAGGACTATGGCGAAATTTTTCATGTTTTCAACATTTCATACTATGAAAAAATATTGACTGACGAAAAAGAAAAACTTCCTGAATACTATGAAAACATATTGACTGACGAAAAAGGAAAACTTCTAGACAAAAACGAAAAAAAAAGTCTTTTACACACAGGAGGAACAACTCGAACTCGAATCTGAACTTTCACTTATAGAATCAATTATTTATCAATTAAAAATAAACAAAAAAACAAATAAGGTAAAAAGAGGTATTAACGAATTAGGAACACTATGGAAATGGATAGCGGGTACACCTGACCATGACGATTTCCTTACTATATCAAATAAAGTTAATGACTTAATAGAAAACAACAATATTCAATTCGTAACAAATACCGAAATTTTTAAAGAAATTAAAAAGCTCTCAAACCTCATCAATGACATAATAGGTGCAAAATCTTCAGTCGAAAAAGTCATAAGAAAACAAAGACTACGGCTCGCAGCTAGAGATTTGCAAAATATTCTTCAAACTATTGTTCTTGCCAAAGCAGACATTCTGAATACCAATGTTCTACATATGGAGGAATTGAAAGATATAATTCGGCATGAACACAAATCCGTTACATTAGTTGACCTATTAGACGTTTCCAGTTTCAAAATTTTGCAAAGAAACGACTTGATAATTTTATATATACGTTATCCCATAATTTTAAATGAATGTTCTCTTTATGAAGCTAGAGCCATTGCACAAAGCGATGGAAAACTAATAATAGATGATAAGATTTTGAAATGTAATGACACATATTTCAATTCACAAAATTGTAAAAATGAATTGAACAATAATTATTGTAAACTCAATTTAAATAAAACCTGTTTTACAAATATTTTAAACAGAATAAAAACAAATTGTACTAAAATTAAGGAAATTAATAAAAATATTGACATTGTTAAAGATGGAGCTATAATTATTTCTGGAACAAATATTGTAAACAATAAACTTTTGAATGGAACTTTTTTAGTAACTTTTGAAATAAATGTAACTATTAATAATGAATGTTACTACAATCCCACTGGGAAAATAATAGAATTTGTAAAAAATTATCATTTTAAGGATTATGAAATAATTGAATACATTTTATCATATAACAACGAATTAAAATTTAAAAATATTAATCTTATGAACAAAATTTTTACACATATCTCGAATAGCCCCAAAACGTCTACAACTACAATTTTATGTACCTTTATACTAGTAATATACATTATGTACAAAATATTTACTTTGTACAAGCGGCGGAAGCATGAAAATATTTCAAAAAAAAACGAGAAGAAATACTTTCCGCAATGTCCGAAAAAATACGGGTCTTACAAATTCAGCTGAATCGGGACGATTCAGTTTAACAGAGGGGGAAGTTATGCTACCCACAACAAATGTTAATCTTATGGAACATTTGAAATCCCACAGGAACAAAAGCATTTCGCTTTCGTACCGAAAGATAATTTCGTTGCAAATGCAACTCAACTAAATGCAATTCAGCATTCGTGTCTTATCTTGCAATAACTTCATTGCAAACACAATGCAATATCAAATGCAATCCAGCATTTGTTTATTTAAGAATTGGTATCTTATCTTTCAATAACTTCGTTGCTAACGCAATACAATATCAAATGCAATCCAGCATTTGTTTATTGAAGATAATTTCGTTGCGACTGCAACTCAAAACCAAATGCAATCCAGCATTTGTATATTCTTTGGTGGTCCCATATCTGGACCTTATCTATCTCATGCTTCCCAAGCCTATTTCAATCCGAACCAAAAATTATATTGTCAGTCTGGAATACAGCTCCAACCGCGACGGTTCTCATTTAAATTAAATATACGTTTTCGATCTTTCTATTAAACTACATTATAAGGAAACAAATATCTTAATAAAGAACTAGTGATTAAAAAAAAAAATAAAAAAATATTTTTTTTATCTGAAAACGCGGTTGAAAACACTAACTTGCATTCATCAAGGAAATAGTTGATGACGAGGAAGAAAATAGAAGAGTGAGGAAAACTAAGAAAACCGTTTGTGGGTAAAGGAGTGGCTTCAAAAAAGACCCAACAATTCGCATATAAACACGCTGGAAGAGCTGAAGCTAGCGTCATTGGTAGATTATAAGAATTTTCTACGGATGGATGCTACTGTGTATGTATGCCACATTGTAACGGATACCGGTTTCAGTTTTCCGCTGCCAATTTAATTCGTCAGGATTGAAATAAAAGAAACAATACAGACTTTTGTAAGAAAAACTGCTGGTCTCAAGATGGCGCCACCATCGTTTGTCATCGTGAGAATGAGACTACTCCCCAAAAATATACACAAAGAGTTAGACACCGATCAGACATCAGAGATCACGTTCGGTGATCGGAGATTGGGGTTAGTTGTCTTACTGGCAGATGTCGGACGAAGGACAGATATATACGAATTTTGTTCGTGAAGTGTTGTGTGCGGCGGCGTGAGGGCCCTTTTATTAGAAAACAGACTTAAAATAATTACATACAATTAAAAAAAAAATACACGTTGAAGTAAATGAAAAGAAAGAGTGGTTCCGCTTATAAAGAAATGAAAAAACGGAAAATATAAAACAAAAATATACAGGCCAACAGAAAACCAGAACACTAAAGAGCAAGACAATAAAAAGACAAGGCCATGTTATCCATAAAACCTAGAGTTGTGAGTGGTAGAAGTTGCGGTCATCCGTAGTCGTACTATAGTAGAGTTTTTTTTGTTTATATGCATAATGAAAATATGTACATAAAACATGGATACATAACTATACATTGAATTGGTTGAGCAATTTGAAATTATTTTTTATCTTTCTTTTTAGTCTTTTAAGTTACAATCAGTCTTATTATTTTCAATCGAATTAGAAAATAATACAGCAAGAATAACGAATATAAAACTAATTCTACACATTATTAGGATTTCTTTAAATTATCAGGTAAGTCCTGTCCACCAACACAGGAAAGATGATGACTTTATATATAAAAATTTAGATTTCAGCGGTCGGCACAGTCCCCATAAAAACAGTGAACAGAGATACGTGTGCAGTTAAACGCATCTTTAAAATAGATTAGATTAGGTGCATTCAGCCACGGTTTTGGCCCGAAGTGGCCGTGCAGTAAAACAAGGGAGTGGATGTCAGTGTAGGAATCCAGGTCGAAAGATATAATTCCGAGGGGACCGGAGTTGTCCCAAGTGGACCCTATCTGCGATTGAATGACGTGACTACTAAGGTCATTTTCTGAAAGTTCTAGACTCATAATTGTTTTTTTTCATGAGAATTATAGGTTATATCTCAACAAAAATTTAGAGGTATGTATTCCTTACAGAACCACATAGTACACCCGAAGTTACCACACAGATCCAAGCGACTGGATCCAAAAAAAAGAAATCGACATATGAGCAGGATTTGTTGGAGATTTTAAGGGAAAGAAAGGAGGAAAATGTAGACGAAGACAAAAAATTTTTACTCTTTTTGTTACCATCGTTTAAAAAACTCAAAGACAGCGAAAAATTTGATGTCAAAATTGAATTTTTGCGTGTTTTGAAACGAAAAGGCCAAAACAAAGAGAGCTTTAAAAATTAAGAATCACACAAAAGACATCATCCGAACTCAAGGAACGATTCAGAATCCGAATCAAATTAGTTGGACGTGTAGCCATTCATTTCATTTTCTAAATTCTGAACTACATTTTATGTTAATTTATTGCATTAGTATTTTTTTTTTAATTAAAACATAATCTTTATTTGTTTACCTCAGTGTAACCGCCAGTCTTTCTTCTGGAGATATTGCTTTCCTCCACCTGGTGTTTTTGAAAGTTATTAAAGGCCGTATCAAAAACAGAAGTTCATCAAAACTTCTGTCGCTCTTGCGGAAGTAATTGAAGAACTTGCTTGGGTGGGATCGGAGGTCTAGATAATTTCAACGGGTGAACCCAATATTGCCTTTTGATAACAGGTTTATTCCGTCTTTTTATTTCAAAGGCACATATCAGTGCCAATTCGTAAAAATCCATATCCAGAAAATTGTATTGACTTATGAAATCTCTTTCAAAAAACAAAAAAATATATTTTATATAATTTTGTATTCCAACAATATATCTAATTTTTTCTTTCATAAGTAAAAGAGTAGGACAAATCTGAAACTATTTTGTTTCGTGATAGAAAAAGTGAATAAGTGTTTTCTGTGTATTGGTTTATTTCGTTGATTACTTTTGGAGTTGCTTATGTGCGCGATGTTTGGGCAACTAACGATCGAACTACAAATTGGACTGCGGCGAAGTTTTACCGCCGGTATGACGAGGCAGTTTCTGTGGTTCGGAAAAAGCTCGCCGACGGCGAAGTTAGGCCTACTAATATACTGCGGTTTAGAGGACATTTGAAGATCGACATTCGATGGTCGTGAGATAAAGAAATCATTAAAGGATTCTTGTTAGTGAGTTAGCGTTAAATTCGTCTTGAAGTGTTGTCTTAACCCATTGTTCCCGAGGAAATTGGGCTTTAAGTCTGGATAACCTTAAGGACTACTTAACAATCGAAAGGGTGAGTTTCATTCGATGTTAACAAAGTTGTGATAGTTTTTGGGAAACGTTTATCTAATTCTTGTGTTTTGCGTGTGTTTTCTTGGTGACTCAGGGTGAAAATTTCTACGAACGACGACGCACGTCCATCCAAAGATAGCCGTGGGCCTGAGACAGTTTGGTAGAAGGAGAAAATCGAGCCATTAGCCCGTGAATCTCCGGGTGCCAAGTAAGGTCTTTTTAAGAAAGTTATATTGGTGAATTTAGGTTCTAATGTGAATGTTAAAAATTAGGTGCCGGCGGCAAGCCGCAGAACGACACCCCTTCGGTTTTTTTTTTTTATATACATACATCGATACATACAGTTTTTGTGGTTTAAACACGAATTTTGAGAAACCACCTAATTTCGAGGTCCGAGCCGATTTTGGCCGAAGATTTGCGATTTTGCACGACGAGTCGTTCAGTGTGCCGCTATACACGAAATCAGAAGTCGCACAAGATAGGAGTTTTCGAGCTCAAATTCTCAAGCAAGAAGTTCCTGAAATCAAGCAAGAAGCTCAGAAACCCCTTCAAAAGCGCACCAAGAACCTCAGTCAAGGGCGCGGGGTTGAGCGAAGCGACGCACAAGAGCGTTCGAAGCATTTTTTTTGTGTTAAAATTTCATTCGGAAGCTCTTAGAAATTAGGCCCAAAAAAAAAATGAAATAAGGCCCCAAAGCTTATACGCAAAACAACAACAAAAATAAATTGCATTTTATTGGGGCATAATTTCACTTATTGGGGCCTTCTTTCATTTTTTGAAATTGGGGTGTTATTTCATTATGAAATACGACCCCAATTCCAAACAATGAAATAGGACCCCAAAACATTTTTTGCGGCCTAATTTTATTTATCAATTTTTGTATTTTTCTTTAACTATAAAAACAAAACTGCAAACTTACAGTAAGCGTGACTGTTATTAGATTGCATTAATGTAAAATTGTTTGGTGGGATGAGAATCTTGTCATACTAGTTAGATCAGTTCGGCATTAGACATCGGTGGGTGACTCACCGATTAAAAAAAAAAAAAAAAATGAATTGTGAAAGGTTTGCTGGAAAAAGGAGAAATAGCGAACTCCTTTATGTGCCAGTGCAAAAGATGATTTAAAAAAAAAAATCCGTGTATAAAAATATTGTGAAATATGTGTGTTGGAGGAATTCCTGCAAGGCAAGAATAACTCTTTTACCGGAGGGTACTTGCGAGCTCGCCAAAAATTACGTAGATCACAACCACGAGGATGACGAAGCGGCATATAAGGAGGTTAAGGCCTTGAATCGTATTAAAGACGATTGCCTGGATGCGGTTAGTACCCTATGTGGAGAAACAAATGCTTTAAGCAGCATAAGATCCGTTTATCGGAACACTTGTGACAGGTAAGATCATATTAATTTTCATTCAGATAATTGGTTTATATGTTCAATGTTTTTGTAACAGATTCCAGGAAGAAAAAAAGAATACCTATACCCTTAACTAAAATAAGGAGAGGACTACAATACCTGGTGAATAAGAACTTCATAACTTCACCGGTAAGTCCCCTCCAAGTGATTGAGGCATTCCACCTGGAAACAGTTTGGCATTTCCAAGGCCGAAGCAAATCCACGGCCATTTTATACAACATGCCATATGGAAGAGGGGGATTTCGCATATTGCTTATTTTCTTCTTTAAGAACCATCGATCTTATTAGAGAAAATATTCCACCGGCAAACCGTACTTTTCTAATGGACGGTACATTCAAAATTGTACCACAAGGCTGTTTTAAGCAGCTTTTGGTGATATACGTGGAATATTTTGGTGAGGTAATCTTACAACCAACAGTTTCCCCAAGCATATATATAAAGAAACTTTGCATACACCCAACCTCGCAATTACTCCAAATCGAACAGTGACCCAAAGCAGGGGGGTTACAGGAGAGCAGCATGCCCCCCATACATATTCCACTGTTTTTTTATCATCAATCTGTGAAAAATCGAATGTTGTAGCAGCAGATTGATGATAAAAAAATGGGTGTATGCAAAGTTTCTTTATATATATGTAAAAAATATATATAAAGAAACTTTGCATACACCCAACCTCGCACTTACTCCAAATCCAACAGTGACCCCAAGCAGGGGGGGGTTCCTCCTGCAACCCTCATACATATTCCACTGTTTATTCGCGCAATTTTTTTATCATCATCCAGTTTTTGTTTTTGTTCTCATGGACAAGCGAACCAAGAAATCATACGAACATCTATTAGGGTACATAAAGACTTATGTATTCGATTTTCCTGACCGACTACAAGCAAGCTATGAGGCAAGCGGTAAAAAGGGTTTTCCCGTTGACGAAAAGTGTTGGATGCTGGTTAGTAGTTCATTTATTGATATACTTAGATTTTTTTAATATAGATTTCTAATTTTCGTAGGTTTCATTACTGCCAGGCTCTAAGGCACAATATGCGTCGCAGAAGTTCACTGCTTCAGTATGTAAGGGCCTCGAAGCCTGCGTCCTTACTTTATCACAAATTAATGGCACTCCCTCTACTTCCTCCCCATCTGGTTGAAAGTGCATTTTGGGACATAAGGTCCAAAATATTGCTAATGGATGGCGAAAACCGTTTCGCGTCTTTTCTATTATATTTTGAAAACCAATGGATTCAAAAAGTAAGAACTAACAAAAAATCTAATACTGCTGGTTTTTCAATTGTAACTTCTTCTTTAAGGTTGGTGCTGAAGGCTTTAGTGTTCACAAGCAGAACACTAGAACAAAATCAGCTGTGGAAGCTTATAACGGTGTTTTGGGGCGTTCCGCAATTAAAAACGGGAATTTCTTCAAGTTCGTGAGTGTTATCCGGAACGAAGAATTTTTTAAAAGCCGACGTTTCTCTCTAATCAGTGAAAGTGGTGGCTCAATATGCAAACGCAGAAAATATAACGTGGAGAAGAGCTCCAAAATAGAGGAGGCAACACATCTTTTGCAAGAAGGACAAATTACGGTCGATACCTTTCTCTCGCGAATGGTATATGCAAAAAACGGCATATGTGTAGATATGCTTCCAGAAAACAACATATTTGCTGAAGAAACATCCAGCGAAGGGGATCCTTGGGAAGGTGAAACAAACGAAGAACAAGTGCCGATTCCTGAGGACAGCGTTTGCATCATTTGCAAAGATCAAAGAAGCAACATAATGTTTTTGCCATGCAAACATTTCAAAACATGTTCAATTTGTAGTTTGAAATTACAAGCAGAATCGATTGCAAATAATGAAAACAGCTTCAAATGCCCTTGCTGCAGACAGGCTGTGCAGGACACAATGCAAGTATTTGTATGAGTTTGGGGTGTTATTTAATTTCTAAAAATAAAAACACTAGGAAACAAAATATTGGGGCTTTATTTCATTTATTTCTTGGGGCCTTTTTTCATTTTGTTGGGGCTTTATTTCCACATTAAAAATGGGGCTTTATTTCATTATGAAAAATCACCCAATTTTTGGGGCTTTATTTCATTTTATTGTTTGGGGCCTTATTTCCTGGGGCCTAATTTCTAAGAGCCCCTCCGTTTGAATTGCTTAGCACCTACCGTTACACAATTTTTTTTTCATTTCTTTGCAAAGAGTGGGTTTCCTTATTCATAAATAAATTCGCTTTGGAAACGAAATTGTATCGTACAGAGTGCGCTGAGCGCCCTCTTACGATGATTTATTGAATAGAGATGGCGCTGAGAGCGCGTGCTTGTTAGTTTAAGTAGAAGCTTTCTTACTTCTTTTTCTTTTTCTATAAGATGACATTTTGTTCAACCGTGAAGGAAGAAGGTCGTGCAAGCGCACTCGAGAAGTTTTATATTGAAACAATGTGATGGTTTTAAGAGAAAGGATTTAGTGAAATAAAATGTGATGGATAGTGGTTTTTGAAGGCTCGCCCCTTTTTCCACTTTAACTCTTGGCATTTTTATTTATTATTAAAAAAACATTTACAGTCCACTTAGTTCTCCACGGGTGAAACATTGGTCAATCGAGCCGCGAATGTGTCCTAGTGCCGGTTTTGTTTGTTTCAATATAATGTGCGTTTTTAAAATATGTGAAAAGTGTGAAAAGTGAAGGAAAAGAATAATTTTATTCTAGGCGATGGACAAAAAATCAGCGACATACAATGAGATAATATGTACGCTGCAACAAAGTAAAATAAAGCGAAGGATTGGGTAAGCACATTAAAACATATGCATGTGAAGGGCGAAAATAACCACTAAAATGTGGCGTGATGGTTTGATTTTTTTTTTCCTTTTTCATGAACAAAACATGAAATATTTCAAAAATGGGAAGGGCGACGGAGACCACTAATAGGTGGTGCGATAGTCAGGTATATTTCATGAACAAACATGAATACCTCACAAAACGAATTCATAGAACACTCGATGTTCACATTCCGTTTTTTTGTTCTTGTGCTTGTTTAATCTTGTTCGAAATAACCGAAGCGATGGAATTTTATTCTGATTATTGTCGAGCAACTAGTTTTTTTTGTTGTGTGTTTGTTATGTGTTTGTGGCTGTGCAAGAAGTGAAGGAGGTGAAAGGTGATAGGGGAAGGGTGATAGACAGTGTGTTGAATACAATTATGTGCAGCCACGAAGGTTACATTTTTTGCGTGAGGGAATGCATACCCATGAATACGTACAGCCATTTTTTAATGCCTTTGATAATTTTATGCGTTGTCGTTGCTTTTTGCCTGCGTCACTGCGGCAAAGGTGAAGGAAATAGAAGGAAGGGGGATGGAGGCTATGATAGGAACCAAAGCATGAGTGCACGGTTGCCTTAGCTGAAGGTAGGCTTGCAAGCGGAAGGAGTGAAGGGATGGAAGGATAGCAACGACGACGACAACACAAACACACAGCTCATTCTTTTGTATATTATATTTCAACTCTCCTGGTTACGCGGGATTGAGTTGGATTTTATGTTGGTATCGTATTCTTGCCATCCATATATTATTTATTTCAACTCTCCCAGTTACTCGGGATAGAGTTGGAAAAAACTTGGTATGATATTCGTACGACCTGTATATTATTCGTTTCGACTCTCCTAGTTTATGCAGGATTGAGTCGAAACAAGTTGGTATTTTATCTTTGAGGTAGATTGATTCCAAGCTACAGTTTTCGATGGACTCTCCATCAACCCCTTCGCAACAACTCGCTCGACAAATTAAATAATCAGAATTATCTGTTTCAGAGAAGGAGAAAGAGAAGGAGCCAGAGAAGGAAATCACTGTAGCACAAGAGAAGGAAAAAGAAATACAAGAGACGGTAGAGATGGAAGCGATGGAAGGAAATTGGAACTATGCTTTTGAGGCCGGCATCCAAACGGTCGAGAGAGGGGCAGCGTTCGTCAAGAGCGACAAAATGCTCGAGTACCCTGCCGAATGACTCGAGGTACGGTTGGAGGCCCTCTTGGACGCCTGGAAACAGGTAAAAGAGGCGGAGAAGGTTCTAGTGCAAACCAAGGACCTCCTGAAGATCGCAGAGGTCGAGAGACGGGTGGCAGTGGCTGAGGACAGCTACTTCCTCGCCATTGCAACCTTGAAAAAGAGAAGGACTGAGATGGCAGCGAAGGCAGCAGAGAAGGAGAGAGCTCCCGTAACGGTAGAGGTATCCATGCCGTTTTCACAGCACGATGTGAAGAACACCTGGGGTGAGTTCGACGGGACCATAACGAAATGGCAGGGCTTTCGAGATCGTTTCATCGCCGCCGTCCATAACAACGACAAGATCTCACCGGCCTATAAGTTCGCCTACCTCAGGAGTTCGCTCACGAAGAAGGCGGGAAGGACCCTCGGGGAGTGGCAACTAACCAAGGGGAACTATAACGAAGCATAGAAGCGAATGAATGAGGTTTACACACGCCAATATTCCACCTGTCGCGAACTGCTCCGGAGCTTTTTCAGGCTTCCCATGCTGCAAGGACCGTCGAAGGCAAATGAGCTCGAGAGAATGGTAAATGTCACAGTCGAAACGATGCGCCAGCTAAAAGCGCAGGGAGTTCCCAACGACGACTGGGACATGATAGTGGTACACTCCCTACATGAAAGGATGGACCCAGAGACGGCTGGGAAGTGGGAAGAGGCCCGAACTTCAGAGTTGCCTACAGTGAAGGAGGTATGTGCTTTCCTAGAAAAGAGAGCTATCATGCCATAAGTTGAGATGGTGCTGGAGGGAAAACCGTAGGTTTTCGCCGGGACTGTATCGTACAGAGTGCGCTGAGCGCCCTCTTACGATGATTTATTGCATAGAGATGGCGCTGAGAGCGCGTGATTTTTAGTTTAAGTAGAAGCTTTTTACTTCTTCTCTTTTTCTATAAGATGACTTTTTGTTCAACCGTGAAGGAAGAAGGTCGTGCAAGCGCACTCGAGAAGTTTTATATTGAAACAATGTGATGGTTTTAAGAGAAAAGATTTAGTGAAATAAAAAGTGATGGATAGTGGTTTTTGAAGGCTCGCCCTTTTTCCACTTTAACTCTTGCCATTTTTATTTATCATTTATAAAATATTTACAGTCCACTTAGTTCTCCACTGGTGAAACAAAGAATATGATTTTTGTCTCAATAAACGAATGATTTTGATGACTTTTATGTCGAACAAAGCTGAATTCTTTTCCTTGATTTGTGGATGAGCGTAGATATAGCTCAATGGAGATTTGAAGAGTTATCCTAAGGGGTGATTAAATGACAAAAAGAAAGGTTTATTTACAAGGACTGCCTCTCGACCAAATGTGGTTCGAAATTTATAACATGCAAAATTTTAACGACGAGTTAATTTTTCCAAACTAAGGAAATTTGGTTAAGATAGCCTAAGTTTCCCGCATTCAATTGCGGAAGCGGAATGATTTGTTTCTGTTATTAGCGATGTTAAATCGAAGAAAAGAAATCGGTTAGGGTCAGAATTTATCAACTCAGTTTGCTTACTACGATCTTCGTTTCAATTAAAGGATGTAACTTGCTGTACGTTGAAAATAAAAGACGAGCATTTGATCCTACATAATTAAAAAAATGTGTATTCCTAAAAAAATGTACCTTTGTAATTACACAACTGTGATTTTTTGTACAATGAATTTTATAAAAATATGATATTATCTTTTTTTTATGAATTATCGCCGACTAGCCATAAAGTTTATTTTATTTTCCTAACATACATTAACTTAAAACTTGAACTTGATTTATTTTTTTGTGTTTGTTATGATAATTATTAACTTTTATGTTTGGATCGAAATATTACATGGACTGAAATTACTTTTTTATTATTTTTATAAATTATTATAAATGAATTAACATTTCTAATTTCAATATTTCATTTGATGCTAATTATTAAAGACAATATTTTGAACTATATTTTAACTATGTTTTATTTTGGTAATGTGTGGGATAAGTTGAGGGTTTTTATAAGATCTGTGTGGGCTAAAAGGGATTTTTCGCACTGTCTCACAGTGGGACGACCCATAGCAATAAATAAAAAATTTAACTGTTAAAGCGGTAATTTTGAGTGATTGGGAAGTCAACTTAGATGTTTATAGGTGCAAACTGCATTTAAATTTTTTGCATTGATTTATAAGTGCAAAAGTTATAGAGCGGCAAACATTACAATTTGAATTTTTTTTTGTAGTGAAAAAATCAAGTTTTTAATACTCAATTTTGTTTTGCTCTTAAGATTTTTTGTGCGCTAAAAAATTAACTAAATTATGTATAGTTAGGGCCAGTTGTACAAACGTGGTTCATCCTCGGATCAACGTTTGAACTCGGTTCAACTCAAAATGACTGTTGTACAATCGAGCTTCAGGTCTTAACCCACTGTTGAACCACGATCAGAAGTTACCCACCGATTTAGGGGGGTTAGCTGTGGTTCAGCCATGGATCAGGTAATTTTTAGTGCGTAAAATGTTGCTATCTCACTTTAATCTGAAAATTTTTGACAGTTCAGCTAAAAGCTGGTGGAAATTAAAATTAAAGAAATACCTAACTGTTCTTTTAATAATGTTAAAATTTGAAAAAAAATCGGTAGAAAAAATAAAATTATCTTTTAGAGACATTTAATTATCAAATATGAACAGCAAAAATAATAATCGTAAGCAAATATTTCGAAGCAGGAAGAAGAGCTGCTCATGACGCTTATTAAAAAATACAAAGATGTGGTCGAATGCAAGAAGACGGACCATGAAAACAACAGGTATGTAAAGCACGGGTCACTTGCGAAAATTGACAAGAGTGAATCGTGCAATGAATAGTGCATGATGCATCCCACCTTAGCCATTCGGACCTTCCTTGCCGCTAATAAATCCTAATGGGCTGGCTCCACCAGAGACTATTTTTCGTCCAAGCTTCTTTTAAGAACTATTTTTGTTTTTAATTTCAGACTTAAAAGTTCTATATGGGAGAGGATTGAGAGAGAGTTCAACTCTGCTTCTTGCAACTCTCATAGGTCGAGTGCAACTTTAATTACCAAATATAAAAACATCAAAAAAGATGCAAGTTTGGGGAGGAAAAAGTTGGTGTAAGGGAAACTGGAGGAGGTCCACCCTTAAAAATTGAAAATACTGAGGCAGAATCTGTTGCAGCCAATATATATGATCAGGATCACCATACAACTTAATGTCAAAAGTGATTCTTTATTCTATTTGATTTGACAACTGACGGTGACATTAGGTATATATATATACCTACTTAAATTTTCATGTAAATGGACCTGAACTGCGGTTTAGCTGACTCTCTTTTGATCCACAACTGTACAACCCTACTGTACAAAGTTGAACCTGGTTCATGAATTAACTCGAGTTCAGCTGATCCGTGGGTTAACCCTCAATTTTTACAACTGGCCCTTACACTGTTCAAGGTATTTAAATTTATATTCAGCAGTAAAAACGTCCATGTTTTTTTTTTTTTTTTTTTATTTGTGATTTTCCAAGTGAAGGTGAAAAAAAAAATTAAAATAAAAAATTTTCTTTTTTAGGCCTAAAAGGCCCTCTGGGGTTTTAATGGTTTTATACTCAGTAAAGTGTCCTTTAAGTGAATCAAGAAAAAAATCTTGCTACTTTTTTGCTCTAAGTACCTTAAATTACGTTTTTTAGGTTCAACCTCCTTTATTAAAAATTCCGAAATCTGGCTGGATAGTGATAGAACCAGGAAATTTGACGTTTGTGAAAAAACTCAGACTTCTTGGTTTAGAAGAGCCAGTAGAAGAGGTAGACAAGCATATTAAGGAAGTTGTTAAGTTTTATTGTCTCAAGGTAAAGCAGAAGTGGGAGCACCCTGGAAGAAGACTTAATCGGATTATGTGCTGTAATGAGACATGGTTTAATGCCAATCTGAATTTAGCTCAAGCTTTATTTGATTGCGTAAGTCATGATCATCTTTTTACCAAAATTTTTTAATAAAATTTTACGGGCCTAACCTAAAATATTATAGTGTAATCAAAACATGCCAAGTACGAGCAAGGGAAGGCCAAGAAAAAAAGAAGAAAAAGATCGCACTAAAAAACGTCGAGTTCAAGAACTTGTGTCGCAACATTTTCCAGAGGAGTTGGAGTAAGCGGCAAAGTTGACTGGTCGTGCTTCAAGTTCTCCCCCTAAGAACGCTAAGACCCTAACTCTTCAGCAAACGCTGGCTCTATGTCTATACTTAGACGTGGGCTTATCAAAAAGAAAGTATGCTTTACTTCGTTCCGTTGTAAATAGTTTACATAAAGATTGTTTTCCAAGCTACTATAAGTTGCAAAAATATACATAAGTCTAACATATTGCCAGAAGTTGCTGTTGTTTCTGATACCACTGCGGACGTAATCGTTATTAAATAAAACTACAGAAAGCATACTCAACATAGTACAAGAAAATGAAACGGTCTATGAAAATACAAACCAATCTTTAAATCTTGTTTGTAAGTGGGGATTTGATGGAAGTTCTGGACACAGCAACTATAAGCAAACTTTTGAAAATTCTCGAACCGATACGGATAGCTTTTCATTTGTTACAGCTCAAGTGCCACTTAAATTATTGGATCCTGTAGTGGGCAAAGAAATTTGGGTAAATTCTCGTCCAGGTTTGACCCTTTTCTGCAGACCGATAAAATTACTCTTTGCAAAAGAAAATAGCGCGCTAGTTAGATCGGAGCAAAGTAAAATGGAAAAGGCTATTTCAGAACTTGAAAGTTATGAAACCTCAATTGGTGACAAAAATATTTTGGTTTCATTTAAAATGATGTAGACAATGGTTGATGGAAGTGCCATAAATACACTAAGTGGAACAAATGCATCGCAAAATTGTTACATTTGTGGAGCAAAACCCTCTCAAATGAATTTATCTTCGGTTGCAGAACGAGTGCCAAATCCCCAAAATTATAAATACGGTCTATCATCTCTTCATTCCTGGATAAGATGCTTCGAATGTTGGCTCCATATAGCATATAGATTATCAATCCAAACTTGGGCAGTTCGTGGTCAAGAAAATAAATTAATATTTGAGGAGAGAAAAAAACCGATACAAGAAAATTTCAGGAAAAAAATGGGGCTCCTTGTCGACATTCCAAAGCCTGGGTACCAATGACGGAAATACGACGAGAAGGTTTTTCTCAAAACCTCAGCTCAGTTCTGAAATTACTGGGGTGGACAAGAACCTGATTTTAAATTTTGGAACTGTTCTTCGAACAATTGCGTCTGGTCGTCCAATAAACATGGACAATTTTGTAAAGCTTTTGGAAGAAACAAAGTGCATGTACTTAGCAAAATACAGTTGGTATTACATGCCAAGCAGCATCCACAAAATTCTTATACATGGGAAGGACATAATAAGCTTTTTCGAATTACCAATTGGTGTCCTTTCAGAAGAAGCCTTAGAAGCTAGAAATAAGGAAATACGAGGAGTGTAAGAAAAATTTATTTTTCCAAAATAATATCTTCTTTCGCATTCATGAATTTAATTCATGAGTGCGAACACTCGCCATCATTAATTAATTCATTAAGATCATCCTTCACGGATTATACCAACTAGGTTATTAAAACCCTCACTTGAAAACAGACCCTTAATTCTGACGCACGCCATCTACCAGTTCGCACTATAAGCGAACGTTCATACCAAAAAGGTAACGCAGTTTTTGTGCTGTCAGTTTGGCATTCCTACAGAAAATTGCCAACGTGGCAAATACAACAAAAATGCAATGGGACCACTGCAAGAATAACAAATAACGGAGTGCAATACCGACGCTTATTGCCTACACGAAATCTGATTGGGATTTCTTTTTCATCGAGCAGCCGAATCAACCAAAAGTAAATTCCTATTATCAAGTCTGAACTTGCAAATCATTAAAATTTTCCAAGTTAACGAATCTAAGTGTTCTTTTTTCTAAAGAATGGTGAATATATCCTTTAAAAAGTAAGTCGAGGAAATCTAGCACCAAGTGCAAAGTGTAACCTAAATTCCTTCCTACATTCGGGCTAGCAAATTTTTGTGTTCCGCGTGTCCAGGACTCAAGTTCCTGATCGGGTGTCTGTTATACCAAAATCCTCGTGGCTAGACACAATTGAGAAGTCCGTAGAACGGACTCCACCACTAAGGAAACGCAAGAAAAGAAGAAAAATCTTCCTAGCAATCCAGGTAACAATGAATTTCATATATTCTAAGTATAGGGGCTTAACCCCAAGTGCACACGACAAGTATGAGACTCCCGCGGACGTCACTAGCACGAGCCAAACTTTCCACAGGTGACGCCCCACGGAGAGACTCCTGGCACGCCCAAAATTTTATCAGATTTTATCCTGCAACGACAGATTTTATCGTGGAGCGATCTCCGGAGCGTACATTTGTACTCCGGAATCCCGAATTTTCATCTCCGGAACTACAAATTATATCTCGAATTCCAAGTGTCCTTATGGAACGCTAAAATTTATCCTGTAACACACAAAAATTTAATCCGGAACGCCAAATTACATTCCCGGATTGGCAGAAGTCTGCAATTTTGCGACGTTCATATATGCATCCTTTTATCCTGCCCATTAAAGCACCCTCACTGAAGACTTTGTGTTTGTTTTATCCATTACTATCTCCGAGAAGCACCCGAGACATTGAATCAAGTGAAAGTTAACTTTGTCGAGATCCTGGTTACCGCCCCTGGCCGTATTCAGAATCGCCTCTGGTCATTCAACACTCAAATAGAAGCTGCGAAAGAAAAAGTCGGTACTGGGAGTACCCAAATGATTCCTCCCCATAATATCCTTCGGAAGACGAAACAACATCGAAGGATCGGATCTCCAATAGATCCCAGACCAACGTATTAAATTTATCACTTTTTAAGTTTTTTTTTTTTTAATTTTGGCACCGTTTATGTTTTAATTTCGTATCTTATCATTTTTGCACTGTTTTATGATTTTTCACTTAAATATCCTCCAGGGGGTCAATTCCCGATCTGTGATAATGTGAAATGATAAGTTTTATCACACTTTCACAATAAATTCGATTCTGGATCTGTGAAAAAAATCAAAACAAACTTCAAAACTTTTCATCTGATAAATTTCTTTTCACAGCTATATTATTTTGTGAAAAGAAATTTATCAAATGAAAAGTTTTGAAGTTTGTTTTGATTTTTTTTCATACAGAATTTATCATTTAGTACTTTTTAGTACAAACAAGTTAGAGAATCGCATAAATCGAGTTTATGAAAAGAAAAAATGATAAGTCTCTGTGAAAACTAAAATGATATATTTTTTATCATTTCATATTTTCATAGATCGGGAATTGACCCCCAGGATATGACTCAATAATAATCAAGTTTGAATTCAAAAAGAATCTGTTAATGTTTCTGTAACTGTAAGAACAAGAATACCATCAGTCTTATCAAGTCATCTCCAACCAAAGATATGAATGCATCAAGAAAATATTTTAACATCATTCCCAGAACATAAAGTCAACACCCACAACATCCGAGTAAGGGCAATGTGCACATTACCTCGAGGGATGAAGCCGGTAAAGTTCAACGGTTTGACGCAGTAAGTCAAAAGCAAGATCGGTGAGTCGTTTTGAAGTTCTATTTCTTATTGGATTTGGTACCTTTGGGATTGATATTTGAGAATTTGAAAATTTGAACAAGAGTCGTAAACAGAAATTCTAAGCGTAACGTAAAACTTAACGAGGTTGAGAAAGTAGCTAAGCGCTACCCAACCGCAATTTTTTTTTTTTGTATTGTGTGCAATTTGAAATCTTAAGACACCTGGAAGTGTCCAGACCCTCCATAGGTCCCGTGTACCTGAGGGATATAAAATTTAAAGAAAGTCTTTGACCACAGAAACAACTAACATCGTGAATATGATAATGATATTTTAATAATCCTTGACCTTGAGATACAAAACGGACCTGGTGTCCTAGGGTACATACGTATATTCAATTCGCATTTTATGAAGATACAAATTGTATATTACTAAGATATATGATGGTGATAAAATATAGTATGCTAGTGTAAGTTTTTTTTATATTCAATAAAGTTATAAAGTAAGTCTAAACATTTTTCGTTCATATTTATGTATGAGTGAATATGGAAGACGAAGAGCTGGACCGAGATTTTAACATGTAACTCAACTATCATTTAATATTGAGTTAGGTTCTAAAGTTGTTTTGTTAGGAATTAGTTACAGTTAGGAAGTATTTAGGTTATATGTAGTATGTAAGTATATAGGAGTAGTATATACGAGTGGACACGATCATCC
Source organism: Sphaerophoria taeniata (assembly GCA_943590905.1). Taxonomy (NCBI): domain Eukaryota; kingdom Metazoa; phylum Arthropoda; class Insecta; order Diptera; family Syrphidae; genus Sphaerophoria; species Sphaerophoria taeniata. Next base: position 273,518,924 of record OX016540.1, read on the forward strand.
TAGGGGCCACGACCATCTATGTGCCTCGTCGTTCGCGACTCCCATCTGCTATCTCTCCGCTTCTCGGAGGATTGCAAGGCTTGCTGTAAGGTAAGTTATTGTTGAATGGAAATTGCGTTAAGTAAGGTAAGTTAGCCTGGTCAATCGTGGACCAGCTAACAGTTTTCTGAAAAGGTTTCATCCGGCCATCATCGGTTGCCCTTCTCGACTTCGGGCCTCAGCCTAATCACAACAATCATTCGCCAATTACATCTGGCAGGTCTGCTTATTTAAACTGTAACACCGCCTAGTACCCAGCACAAGATCCCCCCCCCCCCATCCGGCGAGTTTAAGCGATGGCACCCAGAAGCAGGCCGCTGCTGCTAAAGGGAACTTAGGCAGCAATTCCGTTTCTGGCGTGGACGGGCCAATGAAGACGTTATCATTGGTCCTAAATGTCTGAAGCGGTTTTGTCTCGAAAAAGAACGAACCAAGTTTCTATGAGAAGATATGTACCTGTGGTGATTTCTCATTTATTCTTGGCATATCTAGAAATGTACTATCGTAAGGTTGAGTTTGTTTTCGAAGTGTTAATGATGAAACTGAATGCGCAGAACAGCAACGCGTGTTCAACCCTTTAAGGTAGAGGGGGTAGGCAACCCTCTACTATCTGTGCCTTGATTTGAATAGAGATTTTTTGTACGGTTATTTAGTTTTGGTTTAGGTTTGAGGTCGAGTACCATTAGTTTTGAGTATTCTTCGTAAGTACATTTAATTTAATATTTTTAATGATTTGTATGTAATGACCATTACATACAAATCATTCTTTTTCATCGTTACAAAAGCTAGGCTGGATCACACCACAAAAACAACGAGAAGTGATACAATGACTGATTTAATCAATCATTTATTGATTTCATCTGATTCGCAGCTTTCGTATTTGCGGTCAAAAAGTGGATATATGTCAAAAAACGGTCGAGAAATATGTCAGTATTTATTAACAGACGAAACAAATCTTACTTTTTCCGTTGGTTTTAACCCGGAAGACTTGAATTATACATCATCATATACATCCTTTTCTATTTTGTTTTGTATTCAAATAATATTGTTGTTTATTGCTCTATTTTTTATACATAAAAATTTATTTAAAGAAGAGATAATATTAATAAAAAAAAAAATCCTAAAAAATAAATTCGCACCTCAACTCTTTTAAATAAATTTTAATTTCCTTGCTAAAACATTTCCATTTATGTGGTTTTCAAGTTAAATTCATAGATTTAGGTGTAAAAAGACGTCCCAATGCAACTTTGCGCGATTTCTATTACTTTAACAGAAGATATGAATTATGCCGTTTTCCCCATACATTCGTCCCACTGTGCGGTCTGAGGGAAAAACGAGTTCAAAAGTCTGGCAACACTGATCCCCACACACCATCGAAGAACAACAACGGCAATCACCATAGCAACCACCAGAAGCACCAGACGAAAAATTTCAAAAAAGTGCAACGGAAAGAGGAACCAGCGCTGTCGTCTACAAAAAACAAAATTTTTTCTTTAAAAAAAAAGTACAGTGAATAGTTTTTAAATACTTCTTGTAAACTCTTTATATCTTCCTATAATGTATTACATTATTTCAATAACTTTTTATAACATTTAATAAATATATTAACTAAACTTTAAAAATTCACATATTTAAATACATTGTATTTTACCGCGGAATATTTTAACGGTTCGAGTTCAATTAATTTTCAATTTAATTAAACGGATTTTGGATTTTTTTTTTAAATGCCGGGCGATGATTAAATTACTGTTGGCGCTGGTGGTGTAAAAAACGGTGGTACACCACCTGGCCCCCCAATTTCAGTCGCTTAGGATTCGATTCAACAAACTTCACTAATTTCAATTACACCATTTTGGAACAACCGTCCCGATTTATGGGTCCTTCAAAGTGAAACTCAATTTCGACTTAAAAACATTACGGCAAGTAATACTAGCCACTAAATAATAAACAATGGAATCGGTTGCCGATGTTTTAGTTAACCCTCCCGCGCAATATAAGTCCGAAAATCTTAAAGTTTTATTGGAAAGGAATCGGGATACTGAAGAAAGGCGGCTGAACACTCTGAAACAAAATTGAACTCGGAGACATGAAGCCATCGGAGCTTTAAAGGAGTATGGAAAGTCTGGCAAGTGGGAACAATCTCGTCAGTTCGTCGTTAGTTATGAAGCTATGGTTAAATCGACTTCCATCGAATATTCGCGTTTGCCTCATGGCAGTTGAGAAATCCCAGACTCAAAGTGAGCTTTTTACCTTGGCCGATAGACTCCATCACTGCTCAGCAGCTTCACATGTCGCCAAAATTAATTCTCCTCAAGTTTCTAGTTCTGATTCCGAACTTTTACAAAAATTAATCTTTAAAATCGAACGGCTTGAAACAATTTTTTCAAGATGAAAAAATAATTTTAACAGAGCGTCCAGAAGTTTTTCTAGAGATAGGTATGAAGGTAGACCCCGTTCGCAGAGTAGGTCAAATAGCGGAAATAATTCGATGTGCTGGTTACATAAAAAAATCGGGAATAACGCGAGGAATTCTTCAAAGCAATCGTGCTCATTTCAGTCTGAATCGACAAAAAACTAATTCGCCAGATCTCAAATGCGGCTTTGAGTGAGGCAGATTTTTCACGCCGTCTATTTATTCGCGATAAAAATACAAAGTTTCAATTTCTAATCGACACTGGTGCCGAAGGACTAGAGATACGTCTGGAGGCGCTCCTCGACTCATGGAAGCAGGTGAAGGACGCATAGAAGGTACTTGTCCAAACCGAAGACCTCCTCAAGTAGCAGTGGCAGAGGACGGCTACTTCCTCGCCGTCGCCACTTTAAGAAAGAGAAGGAGCGAAATGGCCACTGCAGCAACAGCGAAGGAGCCGACTCAAATGCCATTCTATCAGCATGATGTAGAAAACACCTGGGGTGAGTTCTTTGGAACAATCACAAAGTGGCAAGGCTTCCGAGATCGCTTCATGGCCGCCGTGCACAACAACGATAGGATCTTGCCGGCGTATAAGTTTGCCTACCTTAGGAGCTCATTTACCAAGAAGGCTGGAAGGACGCTGGGAGAATGGCAACTTACTGAAGGAAATTAAAATGAGGCGTGGAAACGAATAAACGAAGTCTATACCCGCCAGTATGCAACCTATCATGAGCTACTCCGAAACTTCTTTAGGCTCCCAGTACTGCAAGGGCAATCGAAGGCGAGCGAATTGGAAAGAATGGCTAATGTGACGATAGAAACCATGCGCCAGGGAGTTCCCAACGATGATTCGGATATGATAGTAGTGCACTCTTTGCACGAGAGAATGGACCCGGAGACGGCCGGGAAGTGGGAGGAAGCCCGAACCTCGGAAATGCCCACAACGAAGGAGGTATGTACTTTCTAAGAGAAAAGGGCCATCATGCTAGAAGGCATCCAAGATTGCCTAAAAAGGGAAGGACCGATGTCGTCAACATCGGCGCAAGCCGTACCCATAATCTCACATGTTGTGTCGTCTCCTTTATTACCTTCATAATAGATATAAGTTGTCAATTTATCCTTTTGTAAGTGTCAGGTGGAACAGGTTGTTTTCGGATGTTTTTTTTTAGGAATTGGCAAGGGGAGCAAAAGACAGCCCCACCTAACCCCTCCATCGGCCTTAATAGAGGCAGGGTATTTTTAATTCGATTACTTACTTACTTGTTCGTACCCAAAAGGGGCACCTTACCTTAAGAACGAAAACATCAGTTTCTACGTCACCTTGCTAATTTTTTATGGTTCTAAGAGTTATTGACACAAATGTGAACATATTCCTTAAAGTTAAAGTTGTTTGGATACAAGTTGTTAAAATGGAAAAACGTCTTTTGACTCAGGGCTTGAATAGCTTATTTTCAGGGGGCCCGGAGGGTAGTTGGAGACTTTGAGGATGGCGGTATGATCTGAAATCGATCATCCAATATCTCATTGGGTAAGGAATATGTAGAGACAAATATCCTCCGGCTCTTCGATGTTTTTCTATGACAATTCATTTTTATACCCCCAAAGCCTATAATTTTGTAGTGCATTGCCTGACCTAAGTACTTTAAGATCTTGGTATTCCTCTGTGGATGTAGAACCTGGTTTTACAATTGAAAGCTTTGAAGCATTAAAAATAAAACTCGTCGAAGCTAATGAAAAAGGGAAGAAAGTTATTTTTAGCTTAATGCTTGATGAAATTTCCATCAGATCCGGTCTTCAAACCATTTCTGTTGGCAAAGCCAGAGGCTACGTCGATTTCGGTACAGAAATAGATGTTTCAGACGAGATGCCTCTTGCGGAAGATTTTATCGTTATTAAGGCGGTCTCATTAGACGGGTCGTGGAAGTTACGGTAGGCTATTTTCTAGAAAACGAGATAGATTCAGCCACCAACGCGGAACTTATTATTGAAATTGTTTTCGTGACGTTAAACGGTGTGTGCAAACATTTTGCAACAATGCGATTAATATCGACGACTGTCAACTGTAAGAAACAGCCCACACACAAACAAAAAAATTGAACACATTCTTCTTTTTTTTTACATCCGAACTCTCCGAGCGAAAATTGGAATACGAATTGTTTGTTGGTACAGTTCAAACTCCTTCGCAAACGAATATTCGAAAACCCCCCATTGTGTGTGCAGCATAAAAGTCCAAGGCTTTCGAATTTCATATTTTTCTTCATTCCATATCATTCCATTTGAAAATGAAAGGTAAATGGCTTCCTCGGTTCTAATTCTCGATCTTTCTATCGCAAACCATCATCGAAGACAGAACCCAGGGAAAGAAAAAAGAAAAAATCAAAAATGTTCACAGTGCGTTAAGACAATTTACACTTATTTACTGTAAAGATCCGCTCAAAACGTAAAAAAGAAAAAAAGTAATCCAATAAGAACTGGTAAGAATGTCTCCAATTGTGCATAAAAGAAAAAATGAATGTGACAGACATAGTTTTTTTGTTAGTAGTCAGCCATAAATGCCACCCTTCGGATTCACAATTCACGATTCACGATTCCTGTACGCAAACACAATAGCCGTCCAGGCAAATTTGCAGCACATCAGGAGTCGCAAGTCTGTGCTCTGTGGTCGTGGTGCAACGGGATTCGACTCTTAAACTCCCTGGAAGTAGGATTGTTCTCTTGAACAAACAGAAAAGGAATCAGCCTCATTGGATATTCGACTCCGTTTGCTTTTCAGACCAGAGATAACCTCTGACGGCGGCGCAAGAGCACGAGTCCATCTTTTTGAAAGAAAGAGGCTAGAAAAGAAAAAAAAAAGAAGGAATTGTGTCTGTGTATCCAATGTTTTAAAATAATAAGAAAATCGAAAAGAAAAGAAAGGAGTAGAAAAAGTTAAACCTCTCTAAAAGGGAAAAAGAAAATGTGTGTTCAACTTGGTTGAACTTTTGCGCGCTTTCTGACGTTTATCATTCAAAATTTCAATTGAATTTCAATTTAAAAGTGTGTTTCTGTTTCTTCTTTTTTATTTGCAAAATGGAAAATTTAAACGTGGTAAGAAAAATATATTAATTGGTAACAAATTATAAATTATTTAAAATATTTTGTTTTATAGATTTTTGAAGAACAACTCATTGCTCTTGTCAAAAGAAAATAGTTCCTCTACAACACAAAAGTTAAGGAATATAAAAATATCAATCAGAGGAACATGGCGTGGGACGCAATTGGTAAGGAGTTGGGGAGAACAGGTAATATAACATTTATCAACATTAACATTCCTGCATATATTTATTTAAATTTTTTGTTGTTTCAGTTTGTGAATGTGGTCAGCGCTGGAAAAGTTTAAGGGACCGCTTCATAAAAGAAAAAAGGAAGATGGAAGCTCCCTCGGGAAGCGCTGCTGACGAAGGAGCTGTTTGGGAGTTTTTCGACTCCCTTCAGTTCCTTTCGGACTCAATTCAAACAAGAAAGTAATAGGTATTTATAATTATTATTTCATTTTGTTCATAACTTTTCTTTTACAGACAAATCGGAAACTTTTGCTCAACGCCGGAGACCCCAGATCCGCAATCGCCATTGTTGGGGGAAGGAGGCTTTTTTGGAGAGGAGTTCGAACGGACTCCTACTCCTACTAGAAAAAACTCCCGAAAGCGGCGGCGGAGCAGCGACTTCAGTACATTTTTGGGGGGCATCCAGAAGACGGTTATGGAACCGGCCACTCCCTCGTTAATAGCCTCAACTCCAAGAGATATTGACGAGGAGTTCATGGTCAACATGGCCAGAAGGATGCAGCCCCTTAATGTTGCCGCCAAAATGCGGTTGCACGCAAAAATAATGGAGGAAATAAACAAAGAGCTCCTTGCCAATTTACAACAATAAAAGAAATTTTTGAATTGTCCAATGTAGTTAATGCTTAATGCACATAAAAAAACGTTTAGGTTTTCTTATCTTAGGTTACCTTATATATGCAACTATTTATTTGAACGTAAGAAAATATACATACAAATTCCAACAAAAAAAAAAAACTGATTAAATTCGATTTGCGTTGAGGAACACTTTTAATTCATCTCTCAACGTAAAAGCTTCACGAGAGGAGTTATGGGAACCTATGGTTCTGATTTTTGGCAGCGGTGCTGCTTCATTTCTCCACTGGCCTTAGGTAATTATCTCACCATCGTTGTTGCAAACATCGACTTACTCTGGAGGACAATACATTTGATCGTTCAGTTTTATAAAGTTGTGCAAAACAACGGTTGCCTTTACAACTATCAGGCTTTCGGTTACCGATGCGATTGGACATCCCTTTCGAGCCCTACTTGGACGGACTAATGAGTCTGTAAGCATTAATCCTGAAGGTGGAATGCGTCATTAGGGGAAGCTTTGCGAAAAGATCTTTTAGATGCGAGTGAGCATTTTTTAAGGTTGCCAAAGAACACGCAAAGAGAAAAACGTTACACAACCGCGCAATTGTCTTGGTGAATATAAGGTTTTAAAGGACGAAAATGGAAACAACATTGAGTGGAAATTTACTGAAGAATTATGTCAGCTTCAGGAAAATGAGGGCTTGAGAGCTAGAAGCAAATTAAAGTTGCAGTGTGGCTGATTCAATTGAATTTTGCGACAAAGTCCTAAAGCTTGAAGCGTTAAGAGCAGCTTGTCGCTTCATACGTTGTATTGATAGATTGTTCGATTTCTTCAATTCTAGGAATCCTTTTGGATAAGGTTGTAAAGTACCTTTAAAGCGCAGTAATTATTATTTTGGGGGGGCTGCAATTTTATCTGAAATAGACTACCTAAAAAAAGATGTCTAATACTGATGGCGTATTGATGACTAAAACTGCAACAAAGTAATGAAGAGAGGAAGAGAGACCTTAAGAATGAATCGGTGATAGAATGTGTAACTGAGTGGACGTTTGTGAATTTCAGTGGCAACAAATTTAATTTTTCAAACGTTTATTAAAACGTACCAATAACTTAATCTGCTAAAGATCTAATTCAAATCAAGACTTATTCATATCAGATCAATGCTATAAATTTGAATCTACACAATTTCATTTAAATAAACAATTATTGATTTTTGATTCTATACACGTGATAAAAATTAAACCATTTTATTCGCCATAAATATAAATCTCTTAAGGCCTCTTTATCCGAAACACACATACAAGTTTAAGTCAACTAATCTCTGAAATCATATTCCCTCACATGAATAATAATAAAAAGCGTAACAGAAAAGTCTTTTCTTCGCCCCCCGGTCAACAACTGCAACTTACCTATCCTGAACCGAAACAACCGAAAAGCGTCTCACAATCAACACTTAAACACGTCACATTCTCCTCGCCTGAGAGAAACACCACTATGGCACAAAAGGATGACGTCTCACTACGCAGTGATTACATTGTTTCTTTGCTTTCCTCTAAAATGGATGATTTTGAGAAGAGAATAATAGCGGAATTTAAAACTGATATTGCTGCACTCAAGAGCTCTTTTGATGACGTCACTGATCGTATAGGAACACTGGAAGCTAAACTTCACGATATTAATGTTATAAAAGAAGAAAATAAAATGCTTAAAAACGAACTCAAAAAACAAGATGAAGAACTCAAACAAATCAAAGCACTAATTGATCGCAATGAAGAAAATCATCTTTCTAGCCAAATTCAGAGTGATGCTCTTATTCATGGTTTACCATTAATCGAAAATGAAGATCTTAAATCAACTTTTAATTTTTTTTGTAACACCTTGCTAATAAAGACCGTAATGATTCGGGACATTTTTCGCTTACGAACAAAACAGCCGACACACAATCCGCCCGTTATTATTAAATTTAATTCTCCACGGGATAAAAACACGACACTGCGGGCTATCGCAAACTTTCGCTCTGTTTCAAAAAAAGCACTCAGTCTCCGTCAATTTGGAATTCCGTCTGACAAGCCAGTATTCATTCATGAATGCCTTACACCTAAAAATCGACTCATCTTGCAGAATGCAATAAAATATAAAAACAATAGAAACTTGTTCTCAGCTTTTACCATGAGAGGAATGGTTTATGTTAAAAAGAACCGTAATGGTAAAGCTCTATTAGTAGAAAACATCGATGCATTGAATGAAATTGCCACTGAATCGTCAACAGCAACAAATGAAGCAGCTAATTAACTCTACCTATCAAAAAAACTGTTTACAACAACTCCTTTATACTTCTTTCTTTATTATTATACTTTTTTTTCTTTCTCTTTCAACTATAATCATTTTCTTTTTTCTCTTCTTATGTATTGCTTTTACTCTTTCTCTTAAATTGATTAATTACAAAACGAATATTTTTTATGTGAATATAGAATCATCATAATTATGGAACTGTCAAACAATCTCTCGATAATGGTCATGCAGCTAATGTTCAATATACGTTGGATTATATTGTATCCATCGTCTTTTGTTTTTAATTATGGTTGAGCCTAATTTGGATGATCGCATTGGGGAGCCCTTATTCGAAGGTTTGCATGTCTCTATGCGCTCTATGATACGTGTTTTAAGTGGTTTGCATGCTGGTTTGAAGGTCTGCCATATAAATGCCCAAAGTCTCAATCCTAAAATTGATGAATTTCGTTATATTTTCGAAAAATCTAATGTTGATATAGTGTGTGTTTGCGAAACATGGTTAACCGAGGGTTCTTATTGTTGTATAAATGGATTTAATGTTTTTCGTTGTGATAGATATGGTCGTAGGGGTGGGGGTGTTGCAATTTTTGTCCGTAGCGATATACATTGCAAGATTATACGTAAATCTCCTGAAAGAAGTCAAGTTGAGTATCTTTTTGTTGAGATCAGTTGCAATAATAATAAAATACTCCTTGGATCAATTTACCGCCCGAATCGTAATGTTGATTTAACATCTCTTTTCTCTGTCATAGATGAATTAACTTATGTGTCGCCTAATGTTATCATTGCGGGTGATTTCAATCATGATGTGCTAAGTAGCCCTGAGTTAGTTGAGAGTATGGGTTCACTTAACTTATTCCCCGTAAATGTATCTAATCCAACCCATTTCTCTAGACACGGAAACACATTGCTTGATATGTTTTTTGTAAGTCATACTCAAAAAGTTCTCCTCTATGATCAAATCTCTGCATCTTGCTTCTCCTACCATGATTTAATATTCCTTACTTTTGAATGTCCACCCCTGATTTCTCCTTCTGTTTTTAGCTATAGAGATTTTAAGAAAGTCAATATGAGTCAGCTAAAAATTGACATAAACTGTGTTGAATGGGACCATATCTATAATATGCCACATGTTGATGACCAGGTAATGTTTCTGCAAAGCAACATCAACAATCTCTTTCATCAACACGTTCCACTGGTAACTAAGCATAATAGTAAAAAGGATCCACCTTGGTTTAGTATATCCATAAAACATAAAATAGAAGAACGCAACTCTGTATATAATCGTTGGAAAACCTTATGATTTCAACATTATATAGTGAGTACAAAATTCTGAGAAATAGAGTTATTTGTTTGATCCGCAATGCTAAACAACTTTTTTATGCAACGAAACTTGATCCATCGTTCGCTAAAGATAAACTTTGGAGAAATTTAAAGGGAATAGGCATTGGGAAGCAAGTCAGCAATAACAATATTTCGATTGACTGTAATGAAATGAGTTAAACAAAAGTTTTGTTACCTTACAGTCTTGTAGTTCTGTTATTGGAAATAGAGAGCTAACTGAATCTGATGATAATCGACCTAGTTCCTCAGTCTTTCTCTTTTCCACTGTTGATGAATGTGATGTTTTGGAAAGTCTTATATCTATTAAGTCCAATTCTATTGGTACCGATGGCATACATCCAGTTTTCCTCAAGCTAATTATTCCTAATGTTCTTAAGTATATAACATACATTTTCAATCATATTTTAACAACAAGCACATTCCCATCTTTATGGAAACAAGCTAAAATAATACCTGTTCTCAAAAACAGAGTCAAAGGCGACTATCGACCAATAGCGATACTTCCCTTTCTTTCAAAGGTTTTCGAGAGACTTATGAGTAACCAGATACGAGCTTTTATCTTTGCCAATAATCTAATTTGCATTAATCAATCTGGTTTTCGACCAAAACATAGCTGTTCTACAGCTTTAATCGATGTTGTTGAGAATATAAGAAGGAAATTAGATAGAAACAAAGTGATTATTTTAACGCTCTTGGATTTCTCGAAAGCTTTTGACACTGTCAATCGTTTTATACTTTGTCAAAAATTAGTTGATCAATTCCGTTTTTCTCTGCCATCAGCAAAACTTATTCTTTCTTACCTGACTGGAAGGTCTCAGGCTGTTTTCGCCAACAACGTTTTATCTAATTTTCTACCTTTATCTAGAGGTGTACCGCAAGGTTCAATTCTGGGACCGTTGCTCTTCTCATTTTATATTAACGATCTTCCATCATGTCTGTTGTACTCTTCTTTACATATGTATGCAGATGACGTTCAGTTGTATAATTGTTTTGAACTGGGTATGGTTGAGAATGGTGTTTATGAGGTTAATGAAGATTTGAAGAAAATTGTGGTCTGGTCTTGCAAAAATGATCTCTGTTTAAATGCTCAGAAAACAAAATGTCTCGTTATATCAAGAATTTCTACTGATACTTCATATTTTCCTGAAGTATGTTTAAATAACAATGTGATTAAGTTTGTTGAATCCGCTAAAAACCTTGGGCTCATTTTTAATAAAACATTAAGCTGGAACACTCATATCGACATAACATTAGGGAAAGTCTATGGAGGTTTGCGTCTATTATGGACATCTCATCATTTAACACCTTTGAAAACCCGGTTAATTTTGGTTAAAACCCTGTTGGTTCCTATCATGTTGTACTGTTGTGAGTTGTTTAGTAATTGTGATGCAGAACACAAACGGAAACTCAATGTTGCATTCAATAGTATAACTCGGTATGTCTATGGTCTTAGAAGGTATGACCACGTCACAAGTTTATCTAAAACTATCTATGGTTTATCGCTAGAAAACCTTTTCAAATTTCGTACATTAATCATGCTTCACAGTATCATACAAACTCACCAACCGGAATATTTATATAATAAACTAAATTTTTCACTTTCTGAAAGAACGTGTAACCTTATACCTGTATGGTACTCTTATTTAGTTTCTGAGCGACAATTTTATGTACATGCTATTCGTCTTTGGAACTCCCTCCCTCTTTCGATTAAACTAATTGGCTGCCCGACCCTTTTCAGGAGGATGCTAAAAGAGTTTTTCTTTTAGCTGGTTTGATGTTTTAATATGATGGGTTATGTTCTATTTGATGATGATGTTTCTATATCTATGTTTGTAATTATTTTGTATTGTATTTTAAATTTTTTGAATAACACACCTTTTTAGTAATATTTCATATTTTTTTTTAAATAATGCTTCAACATTACTTTAGTTATTAATTCGATACACATTTTTTCTTTATTATGTAAAAGTATTAAATTACTGAAATGTACTCTAATTTATAAGATATTGTATCTTACTGAGTGAATTATGCTTCAATAAATGAAATGAAATGAAATGAAAATAAGAATGATTTTATAGAGCTAGAGCCGCCCGCCCGTCTGCTGAGCTCTGTTCGAACTGCTTGAAGCTGGGACACACCCCCAAGGACTGCTACCAGCGACCATGAATCAGATGCCCGGGCAGGCAGATGTATAACAGCACACTTTGCTCGATGATGGACCTGCAAAGGGCAGGGTCGACAGCCTTCCGTGTGCAGAAACAACACAAAAGAAAGAATATAACGACAGAGACCAAAAAAAAAAAGAGATTGACTGGAGATGTCGCAGATTCTTCCGTTGATTGCCAAGATTCGTCCTTTGATTGACCGTATTTGTCCGTGATAGCACGAAATCGTCCGTGATTGCCCGGATTCGCATTGATTATGCAAGATTCAATGAGAAAACTCCGACATGCGATATATAATTATTGACGTTATCCTAAGAGAACACACTCTGAGATTCGACGATTTGGTCAATCAATCGGCAGTGATTTTATAATAACCGGACACAGACTTGCCCACCAGTGGTAAGGAGTCTTTTCACCCATACTAACCCTATAACCGAAATTTGTTCCGTTGCTTGCCCGGATAGGTCATTGTAGAATTACGTGCTTTGTTGAATGTTGCACAAGCACAAGTAGGTGCATCGGAACAGAGGAATCAAGTCTGGAGAGTCCTGCCATAAAACAACCCAAAACTACCATCGTCCCACAACAGCAAAACGATTTGGGTAGTGCAGCTGCGCTATTCTGCTATCATTGTTCTGATAAGTACTATCACATTCCGAAAGCTAGTTAAGAACTTCGAGCGACAGCTGACAGATACTGCCACTTCACTCAAGGAAACATCCCAACGACTGAACACCAAAAAGTCTGAGAGCGAAGGAGTTGATGCTGCCAAATCTAGGTCTGTCCCTAAAAAGACAAACCGTGAACAGGCTGGCAATAACTCGACTGCTCGGAACGACAAGGGAAAAGTTCAGTAAGAAACAACTAGCCAACGCTAATAAAGAGAAAGTACTAGCAAGCACCACTTCTGGAAAGAAACTGAAAACCAACAGCTTCGACACCACCCCGATTGACCTACAAATCGCCCTCATAAGCCGTGACGACTCAGACGGGAAAATTTCGGCAAAAAACTGGTTCTTGTTTTCTCAAAGCTAAGATGGTTACGATAGGTCTGAGGATTATATCTTTGACGGTGCCGGATGGCGGCGAGGAGTCAAAGTGGTCTGCTGCGGTGACCAGAAATCACGGGAGTTCCTAAACCGTGCAATCGACAACAATTATGCGTACTATGGGAGGGTTCCTCCCTTGAAGTTCTACCCGCCGCAGCTCTAGTGGTGCAAATAAACCTGCACCACGCTAAATCAGAGACGTACAACCTTATGCTCTACATGTCTCATGAGAACGTGGATGTGGCCTTGATCCAGGAACCATGGATAGGCAAAAACCAAATCCGTGGGTTGAGGTCAAAACACTACAACTGGAAGAGGTTCCATGTCAGATGAAGTTGATATAAGAAGTTCTATCCTAGCTAAAAAATCAATTAATGCTTTCTTCCTACCTAGGTACATCAACAAGGACAACACGGCAGTCAGCGTCGAATCGAATGAGGGAAACTTCATCCTAGCGTCGACGTACATGCCGTGCGAAGAGGAGAACCCTCCATCAAAAACAGTCCGCGATCTTGTGGTCCATGTCAAAGAGCAAGCGGTACACCTTTGGTGGTGGGACGTTCACCACACTCAATGGGGCTCAAAGGACATAAATATGCATGCCATGATCACCACGACCGACATGACGAAGTGGGATCTGGTGCAGGTTGGTCTGGATCAGCAATATAAGAAGTTTCAGGGCGCCCATGACATGGTCTTGGACACCAGGGACATCCACGCAGGGATGGTGGGCAATATCTACTCGGGAGTATACACCGAGCTTTGGGAGGAGCTGACCGAGCGCTTCGATAACCCAAGGCTCCTAGCCGAGACTCATGTGTCCAGATTTCTCAACTTGAAGGCCGTGCAAGATGAGACCCTGACAACAATCCTCAACCTGGTAGTGTTCAAGAGACGATGCGAGCCTTGAAGGTCATGGCCCTTCCAGTGCATCATTGGGATGCCTTGGTGCTTCCCCTCATTACGGCACGGCTCCCACTCCGGACGAGGTAGGCGTGGTGCATGGCATGCAAGCCAAAGGAGATCCCAACGTTGACCGCATTACTCAACTATCTCCAGCAGAGAGCACATAGCTTAGCTACGGAATTAGTGCTTCCCACCGAGATGGTACCGTCGACTTCCAGCGGAGCACGACAGAGGAAAAACAGACCCCCGCTCGCGGCAAGAGCGCATCTGGCGTCATCGGAAGGTGGTGTGTATTCGGTCGACAACCTGTTCGATATTCATAAAGATGGACGTCCGCCAGAAAACGGACCGCGTGAGAAAAGTAGGCGCGTGCTTCAATTTTCTAAGAAAGGGGCAAAGCGATTCCAACTGCCCGTCGAGGCGATTCTGCCAGACGTGTCAGAAGAGACACAACAGTTTATTGTGCTTCAAGGGGGAAACAAAGCCTATCGCCTGGGAGAATACAAATCATAGTCCTCCTGAGCTATACGAGGAAGAGGAAAAGTGATGAAAAGCGACGATTAAAAGGAAACAACAGCAGTGTCGAATAACAGAGAACGAATAAATTTTATTGTAACAAATCAATAAGAACAATATATCAGAGCATAGTGATGTTATACATAAAGCAAAGTAGTTTAACATACAGTGATTCATTCCATATAAACAACACTTTCCCTGAATCAATAACTACATACTACAAGGAAATAATGTAATTAAAAAAAACTTAATCGCTTGGTATCTTCATTATGCTTGGTTGACGGTAGGGCTTTCGTTAATATGTCAGCTAACATTTCTTGAGTACTTATATACTGAAGATTGATGACTTCAGCTTGAATTTTTTCGCGTACGAACATGGTTTTTGTTTCGACATGTTTGGTTCTGGCAGAGTATGAGTTGTTCTTCGCTAATTGAATAGCACTTTTATTATCGCAGAATAGACATATTTCATTGGCACATTCCGGGAATAATTCAGCTTCCAAGCGTTTAAGCCATATAGATTCTTGAATTGCAGCAACTATAGCCATAAACTCTGATTCAGTGGTTGAGAGTGCAACAGTCTGTTGGCGTTTTGATGACCAAGAAATTGCAGCGCCTTGCATCATAAAAACATACCCAGTCGTTGATCTTCGTTTATCGGCGTCACTTGCCCAATCGGCATCACAGAATCCTTGAAAATTTGTTGGTTTCTTGTTGTAAGTCAGTTTTCTATTAATTGTACCCTTAAGATATCTGAACACTCTTTTGATGGCTGTCCAATGAGCTTTCCCTGGATTGGCGTTGTATCTGCTCAGCAAGTTAACAGCAAAGCTAATGTCAGGTCTGGTAGTTTGGGAGGCAAAAAGCAGGGATCCAACAGCTTCCATGTAAGGGATTTTCGACATAAATTGCTTCTCTTCTTCAGTAGTTGGTGACATGTTTTGAGATACCTTCTGATTCAAATCCAAAGGTGTTGAAACTGGATGACAGTCAAACATTCCGAATCGATTCAGAATCTCGCAAATGTACTGTTCCTGATCAATGGAAATCGTCCCAGCTAATCTGCTTCGGGTAATTCTTATTCCCAAAATTGATGACGCACCACCTAAATCTTTCATTTCGAAATTCTTCGTCAGACAATCTTTGATCATATTTTCTTGATGAATATCATTGGTGAATATTAAAACATCATCCACGTAGACAGCGACAAAGGTCATATTCAAGCTTGAAACTATGTAATATATACATTGGTCGGCATCTGAACGCTTGAGTCCTGCCTTCAGTAAAACATCATTAAGTCGTTCATTCCAGACACGGCTTGATTGCCTTAGGCCATATAAGGCTTTATTGAGCTTGCATACCTTACTGGTACCATCATTGTAATGAGTTGGTTGAACCATAAAAATGTCTTCCTTTATCTCTCCATTTAAAAATGCTGTAACAGCATCTAATTGACGAATATGGAGATCATACTTTGCAGCAAGTGCAATTAGGAAACGCCTGATGAAAAGCGACGATTAAAAGGAAACAACAGCAGTGTCGAATAACAGAGAACGAATAAATTTTATTGTAACAAATCAATAAGAACAATATATCAGAGCATAGTGATAAAGCAAAGTAGTTTAACATACAGTGATTCATTCCATATAAACCACAAAAAGGAAAGTTCAGAAGTTGTATCCTAGTGAAAAAATCAATTAATGCTTTCTTCCTACCTAGGTACAGCAAAAAGGACAACACAGCAGTCAGCGTCTAATCGAATGAGGGAAAATTCATCCTAGTGTCGACGTATATGCCGTACGAAGAGGAGAACCCACCATCAAAAACAGTTCGCGATCTTGTGGTTCATGCCACAGCAAGCGGTACACTTTTGGTGGTGGTATTTGATGCCAACGCTTACCACACTCAATGGGGCTCAAAGGACATAAAAAAAAGAACCCACCATCAAAAACAGTCCGCGAACTTGTGGTCCATGCCACAGCAAGCGGAACACTTTTAGTGGTGGGATGTGATGCCAATGCTCACCACATTCAATGGGGCTCAAAGAACATAAAAAAAAGAACCCACCATCAAAAACAGTCCGCTAACTTGTGGTCCATGCCACAGCAAGCGGAACACCTTTGGTGGTGGGATGTGATGCCAATGCTCACCGCACTCAATGGGGCTCAAAGGACATAAATAAAAGGGGGAGTCAATTTTTTAATATATTCTTTGTTCTAATTTATCGATCTGTAACAGGGGCAATCACCCTACCTTCTAAAATAAAAACAGGGAAGAAATTATAGATTTGACTCTCATAAGCAATAATAGTAAAATTTCAGTGGAGACTGGAGAGTCTCACCTAAAGAATCCTTCTCAGATCACTTTAGGATACTCTTCTCTTTAGATAGATACTTTCCTGAAAGGAAACCTCATAGGAACCCAACTAGAACCAATTGGACAGAGTACGAAAAATGGCTGAACGACTGTATTGATCCACCAGGGGATAATACAATTTCAAGTTCTTCAACCATTGACACTGTTGTTCAAAACCTGTAAAGTAAAATGTTAATATCTTTTGAAAAACACTGCCCTTTATCTCGTTGATTTATTTTTCAAAGTTTTTACAGTTTCATTTTTATAATTAATCGAATAACTATTCTATTCAGCCATTTCATTGGTCCTTCGAGCATTTCAATAAATAGAACAATATTTCAAAAGATTGCAAGTAGGGTAAAGTCGGGTGATATTATTGCGTTAAAAATTTAACGCAACAACTCTTCTATTAAATGAATATCACTTTTTTATTAAATGAAAAATCACTTTGGTGCATTTTGCATCTACTTTTCTATTTTTAATTTGAAATAATGAAAATGCGTTGTGCATAGCAAAATAAAATTTGACATTTGTCACCATCTTCACACACGAGAATGAGAGAGAGCGGGACGGCCATAGTCCTTCTGACAATGGTTCTCTCTTTTATTTTCGTGAAGATAAGTTTCTTCCACAGGTACTAATGATTGTGAACCAAATGAGGAATGAGTGATGCCAAACAGACGGACGGTCTGAAACTAACGAGCGATGGATTTACACGGAACGATAATTTTTGAGAACGGCTGAGTGCCCAACGACTTTTTTTTATCAGAAATTTAATTATCATTGTTGAAATATGTTTTAACTTTTTAAAAGTAATTTCAAAAAGCTTGTATCGAGTTTTGAATATGTAATTCAAACAAAAATTTCATTATTTAAGTATTTTTTTCAGACCAGATGGACTCTTAAGAGTTATGTTCCAAAGTTATTTTGGACTTCTTTTGATCTAGTAATGCGATCTTTTTAACGTTTTAACGTTTGCAATTCAAGCCCATACGGGTTAATTAAGTTATATTCTTACCGTCTTCTAGAATAATCGTAATTAAATTCACTTAAATTCATTTTGTTGTAACCTTAAGGTTCATTCAGCAAAATTTTGTCACAATTGTGAATCATCCTCAAACTGATCGTCCAATGTCGGCGAGTTTCAGGATGACTCTCGATAACTTGAGAGAGACTACGGCGAGTAAGCAGGACCGCGAGTATCTTCTCACAAGTGGGTCTCAACTAAGCCAAATATGACTGGTCGTTGATGACGTGATGAAGATCCGCCACTCCAGATAGGCTGAAAGCACGGCGAATTCAAAAACAAGAGTAGGCGATTTGGGACCTAGGTGAGCCTGAATCGTCACTCTGATGAGAGACTTGAAAGCGATAAGAACCGAACCTGAAAGGTTACAACAAATTAGAAATTTTTGGAAAATTTTGATTAGACAGCCATTTTGGAATTTTGTGAGAAATTCGAGGAGACTTGGAAAATTTTTGGAAATTCTGGGAGTTTACTTGGTACAAACGAGGATTTGGTAACTATTAAGAAAAGGTTGTATTTATCGAAAATAATTCTCTTTTTTTTTGCAAATTTATTGATTTTTTTTGTGATCGCTATTTTTCGTGTTTCTTGAATAAGACCTTAACGGTCCATCTGGGTCGAATTAATTAATTTTCAAAAATTGTATTTCGATTTTGCTTTCGACTTTAATTGAAAAGATCCGTGGTTTTTATCCTGCTTTTGAAAGGTTTCCCCGGCCTTAAAATAAAAAGACTAAATATCAAAAATATCCGCCATCTTTTTTTTTCACTTCAAACTCGTGTTGGGTTATTCCTTTCTTCGAATTTCATCGTTGTTCCTTACTTTGGAAAGGTTTGCAATTTCCTTTTTTTTTGGTTTTCAGATAAAAAAATTGCTGGCGCCCTTATTAGCCACAGTGTGGCAACACCATCAACATTTTATATCAAATTGATATAAAATACTAATCGTTCAAATTGAACTTTCGATTAATCGATTCATCGATTAATCAATTACTGAACTCACCCCTCACTGAGCTCGTCGTGGTGGCAGCACTTTAATTGCTGCCTGTTGCACTTATTGTGAATTAACCTCTTTCAATAAATCTCATCTGTCAATACAACACCTCGTGTGTGTTTTCATCAACAATTTCATTCGGTGGAAAAATTCCATTGTTGTCGCGGTTTAATCTTTTTAATTCAAAGTTTCATTTCGGGATTAGTTTAATTCGTTTTTAATTTTCACTCGTAATAAAAAGTGCAACAAATTGGCGCCCAACGTGGGGCTTGTGAAAAAAAAGAAAGGAATTGAAGGAAGGATCGTGTACTGTGTCTTGTGTCTAGTTGTTCATTAGATAAGTTTCTTTTTTCTGTTGTTTTTTTTTTCTATGAACTTTTTACTTTCGATTCCTTGTGTTTTTCAGTACAGCATCGAGGAATAATTTGAAAATTTTTGGAAGGAGTATTGGATTGAGTCGAGATTTGGTGAAATCAATAGAAACCTGAAACGGTGCAATTAAATTGAACAGTGGAAGCGATATTTAAGGTTTGCGGTATTGTTTACAAAGTGAGTCTGTTTTTCCTTATTTTCTTCTTCATTTTAAATTGTAATTGTTTTGGTTGGAAAATTGAATATTATTGTTTCAATACCTACATACATACATTAAAATCAAAATCGATTTCCGTACATATATACATAGTGGGAACTTTCAATTTCAAGGTGACCTTTCAACAACCTTTCGTTAAACATTTTACATATACATATATATTTATATACTTTTTCTTGTTCTTAAACTAAGCCTTGAGGTTTATTTATTGCAATTTTTTTTGGTAGGTTAAAACATTTTAGTGCTATTTTTCGTGTTTTCTTTTAATTGGATTTTGTTCTGAGATTTCTTAATTTTGGGCCAGTGTGACCATATTCGTAAGGTGACCATAGTGCGTTTTTTGTTGTGTCGGAATTTTTTTTTCATCTTGTGGAGATTTACTTGTTGATTGAGTTTTGAGGACAAATTTTGAAGGTGACCTTCCGTTCACCTCTCGATATATATATACACAATATTTTGGCGCGCTAATTATTTCAATACCTCTCTTTGTTTCGTGGGATAATTTAACCTTTTTAGTATTGAATTTTATTCATTTTTGTTGGAAAACTTAGAATTTCGTTTTTGGAGTGACCATACCTGATTTTTCCTCAATTTAGTTTTATTGGTGTGACCATATTGCATACTTTTTTTTTACTTTTTTTTGGAAAGTTATACTATTTTTATTTGAGATTTGCTGTCAAATAGAATTTGCTTTTATTTGGTGAAATATTTTTAATTTCAAGGAACCGGTTTTCAATTTCATTCTTTTTTTTTTACATTTTATCGGGTATTGGTTTTTAATCGGAACAATTAGAAAATGGATGTTAACAGGTTATCGAAAGAGGAACTCCTTTACGAATTACAGGCTCGCGGTCTCAAGGAAGGCACTGTCGACAATATGAGGATGACGTTGAGGGCGTCGCGAACGCTGGAGCGTTCAGGTTCGATTCCATCCGACAGTCCACATTATCCTTTCTCTTTTGAAGAAGATGCTAAGGCGGTTAGGGCAAAAATTTTAGAAATTAGGGAACTTTTGAAAACGCCTCCGAAAAATCCGAAGTCTTCGGAATATTTGAAAACTTTGACAAAAATAGAATGGGCTTTGGGAAGAATTACTAGGGCGAAGGCAGAATCTACCGATGAGGTGAATGAAGCAGCGGATTTAAGGGGGGAACTTTTATTACTTATGGCAAAACTATGTGAAGGGGAAGTGTCTCAAAATGAGAACCTTGACAATTTGGAAAGCGGAAAACAACAATCATCTATGTCGACAGCAGGTTCGGGTGCGTCACCAACTGCACAGGTCGGCCAACGTGCGAGCTCTAGTGGGTCCCAACTACAGGGTGATGAACCTTGTGACCGGAACCCCGAGCGACTTGATAAGTGGAACCTGAAGTTCACTGGTGAGCATTGTGGCTCATCAGTGAACTCATTTATAGAAAGAGTGGAAGAACTTAGGGAAGCGCGAGGGATATCAGAGGCTAGGGTTTTTAAATCAGCGGTGGACTTGTTTACAGGAAAGGCTCTCTTGTGGTTTAGGGCGGTTAGGGACAATATCTCAACATGGAAAGAGTTGGTTAGGGAGTTAAAACTAGAGTTTTTACCATCAAATTATGATGACCTCTTGCTGGATGAGGTCAGGCGGCGTACCCAGGGTAGGGATGAGACAATGGGGATGTACATTGCTCTCATGCAAACCCTCTTTAAGCGGTTCTCGGAGCCTCTGAGTGAGAGTAGAAAGCTTTCTATTCTCATGAAGAATATAGCTCCCTTCTATCAGACGCAATTGGGGTTGGCTGAAATCAAATCAGTCAGCGAACTGGTTGCGTTGGGTAGAAGACTCGAGACCATCAGGAACAATGTGGAATCGTTTGTACCTCCTCCGACAGGTCGTAACAGGCAGGCTTTGGAGCCTGATGTTGCCTATGTTGCCTCGGTGCAAGAAGCAACAGTTGCGGTTAACGCAAATCCCCCACCTCGTAGGCCCCTTCGTTGCTTCAACTGCAACAGAGAGGGACATTTCTCAAGTTCTTGTTCCGCTCCTAGGCGTTGTTTTGGTTGTGGGGCTACGGGCACCACTAGACAAAATTGCAGGCGTTGTTCCGGGTCGGGAAATGGACAACGGACTCTTGGGCCAGCAGGACAAGAGCGCCGTCGCCAATAAATAGGTCGCCTGCTGACGACCAGCTGGCAGTAAAATTAGGTTTCACTTTAGAGACAAGTGGGGGCGACAGTCGTCCTTACTTGGGGGTAAACATTTACGGGTTTAGGTTTTTAGGGCTATTAGACTCAGGAGCTTCCAGGACAATAGTTTGTAGGGATGTTTGGGACGTTTTGAAGGACTTAGGTTTAGAGCTAGGAGACACTAATGTTAGGCAGGTTCAATTAGCAGATGGTGCAGGTGTAGGAGTGTTAGGAGTTTTGAATCTACCCATTGTTGTCGAGGGCAAAACAGTTTTGGTGGAATGTCTTATCATTCCGAGTTTACCACATGCGATGATTCTTGGTGCAGATTTTTGGGCACTGTCGGGAATCGTCCCGGATCTTCGTTCTCGCATGTGGAGTTTTTCGAGCCAAGATATGGTGGCTTCAGTTAGTACTTCAGCCATCACAGAGGAGTCTGAGTTGGATGAAGTTCAGAAACAGAACTTAGGAGGTTTAGTTGAACAATTGTTCAAAGATATGCCAGAAGGGTTAGGTCGGACAACAATGGTAGAACATGTGATTAGGACATCGGCGGAACCAATCAAACAAAGATATTATCCTGTTTCACCCGCTATGCAGGTACACATCGACAAGTCATTGCAGGAAATGATTGAGGAAGGTGTGATTGAAAAATCAAATAGCCCTTGGGCATCTCCGATAGTGCTAATCAAGAAGAAGGATGGGACATTTAGGTTTTGCGTCGATTATAGGAAACTTAATCAGGTGACTGAAAGGGATGCTTATCCTTTACCTATTATATCAGCCATTTTAGACAAACTCCGTAATGCTAGGTTTTTAACATCGCTTGACATTAAGTCAGCTTACTGGCAAATTCCAATGGCGGAAGAATCTCGCAAATTTACAGCCTTTACGGTACCGGGAAGGGGACTTTACCATTTTAAAAGAATGCCATTTGGGCTTCACAATGCTCCTGCCACTTGGCAGAGATTCATTGATAGTGTACTAGGGCCAGAACTGGAACCATTTGTATTTGTTTATCTTGATGATATTATTATCGTCACAGATAAGTTTGAAAAACATCTGGAAATTTTGAAAGAAGTTTTTCGTAGGTTGAAAGAAGCGGGGTTAAAAGTAGGAAGGGAGAAATGCCATTTTTGTAGGCCATCGTTAAAGTTTCTAGGTTACGTTGTGGACCGCAACGGATTACACGTCGATCCTGAAAAGGTCGAAAGTATGGTAAAGATACCTGCACCGAAAAATGTGAAAGAGGTTAGGAGCTTCGTAGGAACAGTGTCGTGGTACAGGCGTTTCGTACCAAATTTCTCTACAGTTGTTAGGCCCTTAACGGATTTGCTGAAAAAGAGCAAAAAGTTTGTTTGGACTCAGGAATGCGAAGACGCGTTTAGGAAATCGAAGGAATTTTTGATAACAGCTCCCATCTTGACATGTCCCGACTTTTCACTTCCGTTTGTTATCCAGACGGACGCTTCTGATTACGGTATCGGGGCCGTACTTACACAGACTTTTGAGGACGGGGAGAAGGTAATATGCTATTTGAGTAGGTCGTTAAATCGAAGCGAAAGGAATTATTCCACTACCGAGAAGGAGTGTTTAGGTGTTCTGTGGGCGATTGAAAAGTTACGACCGTATCTCGAAGGTGTTCGTTTTACGGTAATAACTGATCATTACTCACTCATCTGGTTGAGTAACCTGAAGGATCCGCAAGGGAGGCTTGCGCGCTGGGCAGTTAGGCTTCAGCAATTTGATTTTCAGATAATCCATCGCAAGGGGAAAGACCATGTCGTTCCGGACATGTTATCTCGGGGGGTTCCAGTAGTGGCTGGGATTTCAGATGAGGATTTAGACCCTTGGGTAGAAAAGATGATTTCGGCAGTTCGGTCGAACCCATTAGGTTATCCAGCTTGGAGAGTGGAAGACGGAAGATTGTATAAGTTCGTAAAATCAAACCATATAATCGTTCATGAGAACAATGAGGAGTGGAAACTAGTTGTAGGGAAAAAGAACAGGTTAAACATTTTAAAAGAGTGTCATGATAATCCTTTAGCAGGGCATATGGGAGTTAGGAAGACATTTGCTAGGGTAGGGGCTAGATATTATTGGCCAAAGATGAGGCAAGATATAGTTAAATATGTTAGGAATTGTAGGGTATGTCAGCAAGTGAAACCAGTTAATGATAAGCTAGCGGGTCTTATGACAGAAAGGATAGGGGTTTCCTCTCCGTGGGAGATGATAAGCGTAGATTTAGTAGGGCCTTTACCGAAGTCAAATAGGGGTTACATGTACATATTGACAGTTGTGGACTATCTGACAAAATTTCCATTGCTTTTCGCTCTTAGGTCTGCCACGGCAAAAGCAGTATGTAGGGAGTTGGAGGACAATGTGTTTCTTCTATTTGGAGTACCGAAATTTCTGATTTGTGATAATGGTCCACAGTTTAGGAGTAGGGAATTACAAAAACTTTGTGACGATTATTCGTCAACGATTAGGTATACTCCACATTATCATCCTCAGGCTAATCCAGCGGAGAGGATAAACCAGATTATTAAAACGACTTTGAGGGCTTATGTGTCGGAGAACCACCGGGTGTGGGACTCTCAATTAGCGAAGGTTGCATGTGCCATCCGCACATCACAGCATGAAGTTTTAGGGGTCTCTCCTTACTATGCCAATTTTGGGAAAGAGATGTTAACAAGTGGCAGAGAAGAATCATTGATTAAGGATACCGATGAAATAGCCGAACAATCAGTAGAAGATGTAGGAGAAAGGTTTAGGAGATTGAGGGCCGACATAGCGAACAAACTTAAGGCAGCAAGCAAGAAAACTGCTGAGTCATACAATCTCAGGAGGAGAGATATTCAATATCTTCCGAATGATGTTGTATGGCGACGCAACTACAGTCTTTCTAATGCTGCAGACTATTATGCAGCAAAACTGGCACCGAAGTTTGTTGGGCCGTTCAAAATCAAGAAGCGATTGTCGCCGTGGACTTATGTCCTAGTAGATAATAATGGTAAAGATCGTGGCACTTGGCACACGAAAGATCTCAAACCTTTCAACTCTCTTTCGGAGAATGATTGAGTCCCAAAAATTACAATTACATAATTTTCATTCATTAACTTTTTCTTTTTTTCAGTAATTCACACCTTGATTAAATTTTTTTTAAACCTTTTTAAAATCGCCGGATTGGGCCTGATTATTGAGACTAGCTTCTTACATTTGTTTGTATTATGAACAAACCCTTTTTAAGGAGGAAAGGGTGGGATTTATTGCGTTAAAAATTTAACGCAACAACTCTTCTATTAAATGAATATCACTTTTTTATTAAATGAAAAATCACTTTGGTGCATTTTGCATCTACTTTTCTATTTTTAATTTGAAATAATGAAAATGCGTTGTGCATAGCAAAATAAAATTTGACATTTGTCACCATCTTCACACACGAGAATGAGAGAGAGCGGGACGGCCATAGTCCTTCTGACAATGGTTCTCTCTTTTATTTTCGTGAAGATAAGTTTCTTCCACAGGTACTAATGATTGTGAACCAAATGAGGAATGAGTGATGCCAAACAGACGGACGGTCTGAAACTAACGAGCGATGGATTTACACGGAACGATAATTTTTGAGAACGGCTGAGTGCCCAACGACTTTTTTTTATCAGAAATTTAATTATCATTGTTGAAATATGTTTTAACTTTTTAAAAGTAATTTCAAAAAGCTTGTATCGAGTTTTGAATATGTAATTCAAACAAAAATTTCATTATTTAAGTATTTTTTTTCAGACCAGATGGACTCTTAAGAGTTATGTTCCAAAGTTATTTTGGACTTCTTTTGATCTAGTAATGCGATCTTTTTAACGTTTTAACGTTTGCAATTCAAGCCCATACGGGTTAATTAAGTTATATTCTTACCGTCTTCTAGAATAATCGTAATTAAATTCACTTAAATTCATTTTGTTGTAACCTTAAGGTTCATTCAGCAAAATTTTGTCACAATTGTGAATCATCCTCAAACTGATCGTCCAATGTCGGCGAGTTTCAGGATGACTCTCGATAACTTGAGAGAGACTACGGCGAGTAAGCAGGACCGCGAGTATCTTCTCACAAGTGGGTCTCAACTAAGCCAAATATGACTGGTCGTTGATGACGTGATGAAGATCCGCCACTCCAGATAGGCTGAAAGCACGGCGAATTCAAAAACAAGAGTAGGCGATTTGGGACCTAGGTGAGCCTGAATCGTCACTCTGATGAGAGACTTGAAAGCGATAAGAACCGAACCTGAAAGGTTACAACAAATTAGAAATTTTTGGAAAATTTTGATTAGACAGCCATTTTGGAATTTTGTGAGAAATTCGAGGAGACTTGGAAAATTTTTGGAAATTCTGGGAGTTTACTTGGTACAAACGAGGATTTGGTAACTATTAAGAAAAGGTTGTATTTATCGAAAATAATTCTCTTTTTTTTTGCAAATTTATTGATTTTTTTTGTGATCGCTATTTTTCGTGTTTCTTGAATAAGACCTTAACGGTCCATCTGGGTCGAATTAATTAATTTTCAAAAATTGTATTTCGATTTTGCTTTCGACTTTAATTGAAAAGATCCGTGGTTTTTATCCTGCTTTTGAAAGGTTTCCCCGGCCTTAAAATAAAAAGACTAAATATCAAAAATATCCGCCATCTTTTTTTTTCACTTCAAACTCGTGTTGGGTTATTCCTTTCTTCGAATTTCATCGTTGTTCCTTACTTTGGAAAGGTTTGCAATTTCCTTTTTTTTTGGTTTTCAGATAAAAAAATTGCTGGCGCCCTTATTAGCCACAGTGTGGCAACACCATCAACATTTTATATCAAATTGATATAAAATACTAATCGTTCAAATTGAACTTTCGATTAATCGATTCATCGATTAATCAATTACTGAACTCACCCCTCACTGAGCTCGTCGTGGTGGCAGCACTTTAATTGCTGCCTGTTGCACTTATTGTGAATTAACCTCTTTCAATAAATCTCATCTGTCAATACAACACCTCGTGTGTGTTTTCATCAACAATTTCATTCGGTGGAAAAATTCCATTGTTGTCGCGGTTTAATCTTTTTAATTCAAAGTTTCATTTCGGGATTAGTTTAATTCGTTTTTAATTTTCACTCGTAATAAAAAGTGCAACAATATGGCACCACGGGAGATATGGCACCCTTTCAACATCTCCCACTTAATGACTTTTTTTCAAAAAAAAGAGATCAACACATCATTCAGTTTTACGTAAGCTCTTGAAATATCCAATTTAAATCGCAGTTGCCCGTAAGGTACAATATTTACAGCCGGAGAAAAAAAAAAGTTTGTGTGAATTAAGCAAAAAGTTTTTTTGTGTATTAGTGAAGTTCGTGGTAAGACGAAAGTATTTGACTCCAGGCGTTCGTTTTAAAAGAAAACAAAAGATATAATCGTGCTTATTTGTGTTTGTTTACTGCTATAACTGTGCGTGCATAATTTTTAATGTTATTTCGGATATAAAAATCAAGGTCAAAAAGGTGATATGGCACCCCAGCAGCTCGGGAGATATGGCCCCGGTGCCATTTCCCCCGCACTTACTTTTTTATACTTTATTTTCCTTTTAATCTTTTTTTTATCAATTTTTTTCCAGAAATTCCGACAATTTATAAAAAAAAAATATCTGCAAACCGTGCAAAATGGACGCAAGAGCAACTTACATTATCATTGCACGATGACTCAGATGTAGGTACTCGAAGATTTCGGGGAAAATATTTTTGTAGGATGTGGTGAGGACTATGCCGTTAAAACGAAACCGCACGAGTGGCTAAAGTGTATATAATATGTCACTCTTGGTCACATGACTTCTGCACTTCCTATTACAATACGTGCAATTAATGTGGAAGGAAAAACAACAACAAAATGTGAAGTGCCATTTCACCCGCAAGCAGGTGCCATATCAGCCTCCATTTTTTTAGTCGTCTTTTTTTTATGGTTTTTTGTTTTTGTGAAAAAAAAAATTTATTTGACTGTGAATTTCAAATAAGTTGCTATTTTTTGTTTATCAATAAGTTCTATAATAAAGTTATTTTGGTTTGAAACAAAAATCTTTTTTAATTTCGAAGTTATAAGGAAAAAGGAAAATGGGTGCCATATCTCCCGACTTTACCCTATTATAATTTTGTTTGTTATTCTAATGTAAGCTACCCCTCAATGTTCGAAACGTCAAACATCATCGACTCATGTTCGAAGAGTAAAACGTCATCGATGCTATTTGACGTTTGCTAGTTGCGACAGAGAGTTCTTTCTTTTTTTTTCGATATATAAATCAGTCTTATTCTTTCTTTTGGCCCAGCAAGAACCGGCAAGAACTATTATTAAAATAAAACTAAAAAAGAGGTAGACTTTAATACAAGAATATTTTAAGATTAGTTTTGTGTGCCGACGAAAAGTGTGCCAACGCGGGACTTTACCAAAGAAGGAAACATTTTGACGCCATTTCCTCAAAAAACAAAGTGAGTAAACCATTTGTTTAAAAGTGTTTTGAGCCATTAACTGTGCATGACAGTAATTTCTTTCATATCTATGTATGGTATGCTTCATAAAGTAAAAAATACGCTTAACTTTATTGATGAATCGCGCATAAAGTCATGAGTATTACGTAGCGAGTAGACATCGCGTAGATGAAGTTTTTCCAACATCAGAAGTGGGATACGATATCACAATGTCCTATATTCAACGAAGGTGGGGGTACGACGAGACGTTTCATCAATATTTCAACAATAAGGTGGTGTTGTCAAACGGGATGGGCATCGAGGAGGACGAATTTATTGAATACGTGGTTGAAGGCATTAGCGACACGAATTTAAGGCTGTACGCGATAGTCCATGATTTTAAAGATCCTGCTTAGCTACTGCGGACTTTTGGCAAGGTAGAACAGACGAAGCCAGGCGGCTCAAAGTAAACCATTAAACCAACGACAAGGACAACGATGAAACAGCAGAAGTAAGAGGGGCCACGATGCTATAACTGCAACTGCATTCGCTGCCGAATGTAGAAAGACAAAACGCGAATATGGTGCGTGCTACGGGTGCGGCTCTAAGGAACATCTATTACCAATAATTGCCCCAATAAGAAGTATACAATCCAGTTGTTGGAAAAAGAAAACTAAGACTTCGTAAGTTATTTATTTTTAACTGTAAGAATAAATAATAAATTACAATTTTTTTCTTAGAATGCCTGGTAGACTCGGGTAACGCAATAAACTCCATGTAACTTGGAAAGCGAAGAAACCTTACTGCTTACCGAAATCTCTCAAAGTCGTCTTAAACCCTGCACCCAGCATTGCCTGCAGAATTGCTTACTAAATCCGTCCACTCTCAGTCTCATCCTACACCGGACAAGGAAAAATAAACTCAACAACAATTATTACCAAAGCAAAACCAAAGATAAAGAAAATTCATTAAGTAGAAAATAAAAGTTTGTACTCTTTAAATTGCGTGTTAACGTTGAACAGAACTGCACACTGCAACCATCCAGGGCATTACAGCCGATGCCATTCTATTTACATTGCTGATTCAATTATTCTCAATCCAATCTCGCATATTTTGCTAAACCTCAACCAACCACTAGTTCCGCAATACCAAAACCAGCTGAAATCCAAAAGGACACTCCTAACAACAACAAGGCAAAAATTCCACCGATCATTTGCTACTCGTGCAATGTTGCCCAAATTGGAAAATATTGCCGTGCCCAAAGACTGATGTACCACATCAAAAACAAATCGCACACAACCATCATACAAGCTGGAAACAGAGAATCGTATGATACCATCAGGAACTATCTGAAACAGGAATGTATGGAGTTTAATACATTTACGCTCAGAGAGGACAGGAAAAACCTTCTTCTCCTCAAAGGAATCCATTCATATACCGCCATTGAAGTTGAAGACGAGCTTAGGATCGAAGGTCTACCCATTATCAAAGCAACACCATTTAAACCACCAAGGAACAACGCCAAGGAAATGAACAGTTTCGTCGTGGATCTGGACAAAACCTGTGACATAAGGGAAGTTTACACAAAGACACTAATCATGAACCAGCGTGTACACTGGAAAAGACTGAAATCCATCGACATCGTCCAATGCAGGAACTGCCAGCAACTTGGAGATGTTGCTTCCAATTGCGGACGCAAATATGTTTGCGTCAAGTGCAAAGAAGACCACAAGCCCGGTCAACGCCAAAGGAAGGACAATATGGAGCAAACCACAGTATTGTGCGCAAATTGTAAGAAGGAAGGTCATCCAGCCAACTATAAGGGATGTCCCATCATCAAGGCCAAACTGGCCGAAAAGAAGAAAAAGGCCGCTGAAAAGAGGGCCCAACACGCTCTGGCAGCCAAATCTGTGCACACCTACGTTCAACCCGGCATTGACTATACAGCCATGACCAAAGGACTTGGAGCAAACAAGCCTCGTCAACAAGATTATAAACATTTTTTTTTGCTACCGCACTAATTTTTGTTCAGAAATGTCTGTTCGATTTGTTACTTTTAAATTAAATTTTGCAAACTAGCGTAACGGGTACAATGGTTGGCACCCCCAATTTTTGTACTAATTATTGGCACCCTTCATGCAATAAGAGATTTCTCAAAAACTACGTTGCCCAGGAATTAAAAATTGTGTTTTTCATAATCTTTATCAATTCTCCAGAATTCTACATTTTTATTTAGGTTTATTTAATTCTCAGTTCCTTTTTGTCAGTGAAAGAATGAGGTCGTTTCCAATTAGTGAAAAAAGTGTTAAAAATACAGTGTTCCTGCTAAGAAGACTAGATTTGGTAAGTGTCCGTTTTTGATAATTTTTTGAGTTTTTAGATGAAAAATTTTCTTTTTAAATATAAAAATATAATAAATTATATATTTTTATAAGTTTTTTCGTAAAAAAAGTTGTTTAAATTATTAAAAAAGGGGTGCCAATAATTGGTCCCATATTAACAAGTGGTTTCATTATTGGCAGGGGGGGGTGCCAATAATTCATGCACTGGGACTACAATTATTGGCACTGCCAATAATTGTACTTTTAAGACTGCCAATATTTATACCCCTCATCCGTTACAAATTAAAAAAAGGGGTGCCAATAATTGGTTCCATATTAAGAGGAAGTGGTTTAATTATTGGCAGGGGGGTGCCAATAATTCGTGCACTGGGACTACAATTATTGGCAGTGCCAATAATTGTACTTTTAAGACTGCCAATATTTATACCCCTCATCCGTTACAAATTTTTATTTATGTACATACTTCTCATTTATATTATTTACAATTCAATGAAAATTTAACTGTTTTAAGCAATTTAAACAATCAATTAAGAAAAATGTGATTTTTAAAATGTACCTACATTCATATGAATTTCTTATTTACATTTTGTTTTTTTATGTAACTATATTTGCTTGCGTTGAATTAAGGTTTTCTTGCAATAAAATGTTTGTTTTTAAACGAAATTTGATAAGAAATATCACGAAAAGACATTGTTTTTCTTTCAAATTTAAGGGTGCCAATAATTGTACCGGTGGGTGCCAACAATTGTACCTGGATGCCAATGATTGTACCTTTTCGCAGGCTTTTCCTATTTTGGTGTTTTTATAAAATTCTTTTTTTAGAAAGCTTTAATTCTCATAATATTCAAATTTAAAATTTCTTAAATTTTAATTTGACATATAAAACATATTGCAAACTCTTTTATATCGAGAGTTATACGCAATTAAAAGTGAAAAAATCCTTAGGGGTGCCAACCATTGTACCCGTTACGCTACTTTTTGTATTTTGACTTTGTGAAGATGAAACTAAATTAATTTTACTGCCGTGTCATATGTCAAAAAAAAACCATTCTAATACACGCTAATACTTAAATTAGCAATTTACCCATAGATGGCAATTATATAAGCTGAAATTTTGAATTTACCCATGGATGGCAGCCATATTCGTAAACCAATTTTGTGTCGTATTTATGATACAACAACAAACCATGAAAAAAAAACTGGATTATGTGTTCTAAGGAAATAATTGAGATTTAACCTTAAAGAAAATAGAGACTGTATCCGCGAAGAGTACGAGAGTTTGAATTCAAAATTAATAACTGTTTCAATCCATTCGCGTTTTGAAGAAGAACTCTTGGTAGACTTGGATAATAGTTACATCTCAAAATTGTTATTATCATTAATAAACACAATAGATATTTCAGATAGATTCTTAGAAAATAATTCGGAGTTCTTAAATTCTCAAGTCTCAAAATTGAATGATGCAACTAGAAAGTTTGCTATAATTAAACAAAGATTACAAGAAATATTAAATATCCCGTACGACAGTCATAAGAATTTTGGTATATACAATAGAAATACTTTTGAAGATACTTTCGGTTTAGATTGGCTTTATAATAGTTGCGAACCAATACAACAAGATTTCAATTACAACTTTAACGATAATAAAGAAGAAAATATATAATTTCAAAATGTTTCCAAAATACATATTTCTATCCCTTTTATTAATATTTGTTCTCAATGTAAATATTATATTTTCATTTGTATTGGATGATAATTCAACTGATATTGACAAATACAATACAGAGAGATGTAGACCAACGAGAAAACCTTATTCACTTGGTAAAGATATTTGCGCATATTGGTGTGCTTCCCCTTGGGGTTTGGATATAAATGCAAAGTTCTTTAGGGATGATGTTGATTTTTCACTACACGGATTCTTTCCAGGTCAATTGAAAGAAAGTGTACCAGCATTATCATACGAAGAATTCCTTGAAAAGGATATTAATTTTAATATCAGTTTTTATGATTCTGAAACTTTAACACCGTCGATTGGATGTGGACAGTACAGAGAGTACGTGAAACATGGGGCTAAGAGTGGTTACAATTTTTCCTATTGGTTGGATAATGTAAATAAATGTACTAAAGGAATTTATCCACATATTTGCTCTTACCATCACAACGGTGACTACGGAGTTAATTTCGTTATATCGGCAACAAACGTGAAAATCAACGAAGTTGGATGTAAGAAAGGAAAACAATACATCAATCTTTGTGATACTGTTTTTGTCAATATCATTAAGAATTAAACAAACTTTTAAATTTTATTAATAATAAATGAAATATTTTAATTTTCAAAATAATTAAATTGAAAATTTTTAATTTTAATTTTATAAAGATTAATATATAATATAATACTCATGCAAGTGGAACGAGTATAAACAGCCACGAAAACGTCACTAAGTTTCTTTGATAATTCTTTTTAGTGAAAGACGTCGAATTATCACACCGCGGTTTTATGAATTGTTTATACGCGAAAAATCTAAATTTATCTTTACTTTCTTTAATTTTCTTATCTATTTTTAAAATTATCTTTTCTATAATGCACATCTCACCCGAGGTCAAAATAAGTTGTAGGCAATTAAAGGGAAAATGCAACAGCAAAATTCGCTCTGCAATAGGAAATACAATAATTACGCATCTCAATTATAATATTACCTATAATCAATTTGTTGCGTTATAATTTCTTGCAACAAGTTCTTTTTAATTTAAAATTAAACTTTATTTTAAACTTGATGCATTTTGCATCCACTCTTTACATTTGTTTGGTATAAGACGGACGGTCTTATCGTTTACACGACACGCCGTGCGATAAACAAAAGGCTAATACCCAACGAATTTTAATAACTAACTTGTTTGATTCGAAAACTTGTATTTTGATAATTTTTAGTGTAATAACTTTGTTCGTTATAATTTTAAGTTTAATTCTTTTAAGGGAAAGATGGAACGTCAAAGACGATTCCAAAAAAAATATTCATCCTCAATATGGGGAAAAATCGTTTATGAGGTTTTCGGACAGATAATGGCTTATTTCTACTGATTCTTTTGGATTTTCTTTGTGGTTGATTTTGTATGAGAACTATTAGATTAATTTTTATGTTTGTAGCTCAAATAATTTTTTTTTGATAACTCTTAAAACTTTTCACGTATAACTCTGGGGCAACGTGATAATTGTGAATACACCTACGAAATGGCCGTAACCTGGAATTTCCAGCAGGCGACAAATTTCGCTGGGTGACTTGCAATTCACGAGAGAGAGTAGTAACAGAGTAGCATCACAATTATGTTTCCATGCAACTTGGGGGACCCAGAAGGAAGATTTAGGGCTACTACAATGGATGACTGGAGTTGAGTTCAAGACTAGGCGTGCAATGGGAGACTGTTTCAGAGAGAGAGAGAGGACAGTCAGCTGGACTTGGTTTATTCTCGATGATAAATTTTAAGAGGATCTGCAAGATTTCTGGTGCATCTCAAACCAATTATCTAACAGGGGGAAAAGGTCAAATTTGTCGTGTGCCAGCGATGTCAGGGAAGTGCCAACAGAGAGTCGACATTGACGGCGAACTTTTCAAGACTTTGCTGGAAGCAAAAGAAGACGTCGGCTCAGGTACTGCAGAAAAGGGAAAGATTTTAGCTAGACTAGCTAGAGTAAAAGAGTCAATTGCGAACAGAGTAAGGCGTGAACATATAATTTTGTTTGGAACTAAAGACTTTCATGAGAACATCAGAAATGCGGACGCTTGGGGCCCTGTTGTAAAAGAATTACCTACTTGCACAGGAAGATACTTCTATGGGCAATATGAGGAAGAATGAGCGTTTAATTCTGATTTCTAAATATTTTATATTACAAATTTTCTATCTTTTCCATTTTATAATGTTTGATTAATAAATATTTAAGAGAAAAAAAAAGAAAAAAGAGAGAGAGTAACTGGCGAGTAAGCAGGACCGCGAGTATCTCGGCACAAGTGGTTCCCATTAAAGCCAATCATGACTGGCCGTTGATGACGTGTCCGAGATCCGCCACTCCACATTGGCTGAAAGTTGGGCGAATTGGGAATAATGCAATAGGCGATTCAGGACACAATGGGTCTGAATCGTCACTTGATCTTGAGATTTAGAAGCGACCAGTTGGGTCATAGCGAAAAATTCATAGTGAAAGCTTTGAGAGAAACAAAAAAAGAATATTTGATCTATTGGAGAATTTCTAGAAGTTGAGAAATTGATTGAATTTGTGGATTGGAGTTTGGAGTTATATAATTTGAGAGGAGACACCCAAAGAAAATCCAAGGAGTTGGTATAGTATCAGGTGGTATTCGATTTATTTCGATTTTTGTTATATTCTTTTGATTTCTAACTTTTGATTTTTAACTTGTGAGAAATTCACGGCATTTTCCGTAAACGACTTTAACGGTCCATCTTTCCCTCTTGTTAACTGTTCTTTAAAAGCCTTTTTTAAAACCCTATTGAGTCGAAAATACTTGGTTTTTAATCCTGCTTATAAGGTTTTCCAAGCAATAAAATATTAAAACTAAACTCTAATTGTTTTCATTTTCCACTCGTGGAAGAAAATCATTTTCATCATTTTCATCGTCGGTTCAGCTCCGAAGGTTCTTCACAAAAAAAAAATTGCTGGCGCCCTTTTTCATTTTTCAGGTGAGACGCTCCTGGATTGATTAAAAAGTAAGTTGATTAGACTTTAATTGATTGAATTTGATCAAAGTTCAATTAGAATAATTTTCCATTTGATTGTGACCCACCCCCTTGCTGAGCTAAGCCGTGGTGGTAATACTCATTTTATTGCCATTGTGCACTGTTCCTTTTTTTCCTTGCCAAGAGGGTCAATCGAAAACAGCTGTTTGATATCTGATTGAAATTTCAAAACGTGATTGTCATTTGCAAATTTTTCATTGAACATTGCGATTGCAGTGAAGTTTACTTTTATTTTTATTCTCGATTCCTAATTTAATAGTTTAAAATTAAAATACTTTTGGCCATTTCGGCAAGAAAAATTTAGTGCAACAAATTCGATACGTTTTCCTTGCCAGTTTTAATACTTTTTATAAAACTGTAAAAGGTCTCAACCTACTTTAAATATAAACTTAAATTAATTTAAACCTAATTTACAAACGATTTATTAAACGCAAAATAATAAAGCAAGAAAAAATCGAAAACAAATTCACCGTGTTTTTTATTCAAAAGACAATCCTTGTTCAACATTTAAAAAATAATCACATTAAAGGGACACAAATAATACTCACCGCATTAAAGTTAAACGATTCAACATTTTAAATCACATTACAAAATAAAATAAAAAGAAAATATATCAACGAACACGAATAAAACCACTATGGATCGTTAGCGAGTCTCGATCGACTAAAAGCTAAGCCGTTTGCTAATTCAAGTTGTTCCTAGTTGGCGCATAGATGGCGCTAGTAATATTATTTATGGAAAAATTCATATAATTTTGAAATTTATTTTCGACGGTTTTACAGCTCTCCACATTGCAATTGATTCAGTTGTCAGTGTGATCTCGATGGGGAAGGTCCCCCTGTACTGTGTGTCGTCCTTTAGTCCGTCAACGTTTTTTAATTTCGTCGCGTCTTTGTCTAATATTTACGTCGCGTCGTTGTCTGTTCCAAATTAAAAACATTAACGCCCAATTTCTTCACAAAGTTCTAAAGTTCCCTTAAAACTCGATCTAGTAAATCTCGGTTTAACGTTAGAACTTAGTTTTTAGAAAATTTGGAACTCGGGCATTTCTTCACTTCTCTAGAACTCGATCTAAAATCATAACTGAGTTCTAAGCGCTTAGAACTTGTCATTTTTAGAACCTAGTTCTAGCATGTTTTTTAAATTTTTGAGTCACCCGGCCACAATTTTTGACAGATTTTTCTTTCAATTCAATTCAATTCAAAACAAAATAAATATAATTTTTGAAGTTGCGCTAATTTTTTGTTTGTGTTTGTACATATGTGTGTACGGTGTAGCTATGTATGTTTATTTTGGTGATGTCGCGTGGCGTGTTATTGCGTTTTTAATTGGCAATCTGGAAGTGAAAAAAGCATTTTGAATGCGCACAAAGTGACAGTTGTGATTTTAAAACCAGAATGCTTTTTTCAGATTCCAGATTGCCAATTGAAAACGCAATTAGTTTGTGTGTTGGCTGTAAGCTGTTACGCAGAATCGAATCCTACTCGTGCCCATATCCCATACACTGTCAAAAAAAAGTACTTCGCCAATGGATGGCGCAATGACCCGTTAGTACACCTATCAGGATTTTAATGTTCCTTTTACTCAGCGATAGAATATACCGAGTGTCCTTTTCATTTGTGTTAGGCCATAAACTTCTAGAGATTACGCAATCGTCCCTGGATTTCCAGGAGTTATTGATTTTCTCTTTTAATTTAAGGTCTATCTTCCTCTTGAGTACCCCAATCGGGACGAGTGGTCCCCTAACTGAATATAGGATCGGCCATTAATTGTATGCACTCAGAGAATTGTTAATGATAAGTGGCTTACACTTTGGCTTTGGCTTTCGTTAAGCTGTCGCCATCGCCGAAATATACTTCACTAACCATTTGCCAACAAGATTAGCATCATTTGATTCTGATGCAATGCCACCAGATTTCGACGTTTCCCATATCCCATGCTCTCTGGTAGAAAAAAAAGCTACAACCCTAATGACGCCGTCTCAAACCGTCAATTTTCCACCGACAGCTCATGTGTCTACAGCTTTGTCCACCGAAACAACGGTGCCGCGGTCGTCTGACAACACCAACAATAATTATTCATTACCAACAAATGCTACAAAGTAAATACCAATTTTTCCCAACGAACGGTCGACGCCGTTGTCCAATATGAAATCAGCAAATTCGTTGAAAAAACGAAATTCTAATAAATCGAAGTTCTAAGGCACTAAACCCCCGAATTCGAGGGTCTAATTTTATCGAAGTTCTAACTATAACAAAGTTCTAAATCGAAGTTCTAACGCGTTAGAACTTGGTGAAGAAATGACTTAGAACTCAAATGAGTTCTAAAATTTCACTAAACCGAGTTTTAAGGGCTAGAACTTTGTAAAGAAATCGGGCGTTAAACTCAACAAAAAGAAACAATCAATAAGCATAGAAACAATAGAAATAACAAGGAAAAAAAACCACATCCAACAATTAAAAAAAACACCACACAAAAAAGAAAAAGCCACAAAAAAAATCAACAAAATAACAGTACTGATAATATACGAAAAAAAGCAACACACAATAAATTACCCACAAACAACAATAGAAAAAGAAAAATTGCAATACAAAAAAAAAAAAAAAATAATTAAAAAAAAAAAAACAACGCAGCACTCAATTTTACATAAAAAACAAAAACAAAAATTGCCAAATACAGCACAAGTGAGTACCTTCCTTTCTTCTTTCTTCCTCTTGATCTTAACAGTTGCTTGACTTACCATATGCATCGCATTGCAATGAGTTTTTTTTTTGCTCACGCAATGTAAGTATATGGTGAGTCGGCAATAACGGATGAATAGAGAAATTACAATTTGAATTCCAGGGTCGGATCGACTCACGTCGCCGTTAAGGCATAACACTAACGGGGGCGCTGTTTCGAAAAGATACCTTTTGTTTATAGGGTAATTTTTCTTAGATTTTCGTCTGTTTTGGTTTTTATTTTATAAATTGCAATGACTGAGGACTTCAGAGTCGATTATTGTAATATTCGCGGGCTTCGAATAAATTTTCTGGCTGCATACATCCACACTGTATCAAACAATTACTTCTTAAATTTGGTGCTGACATTAATATCAAGAATAGAAATAACCACACCCTAATGGATATACCGAATCGTGGTCGAAGCAATGTATGAACTTTACTGCCTGACCCTGAACCACACATTGGCTCTTGAAGCTATCAATTTACACTACGCCAAAAATGTACGATCATCTTTATATGATCTTTGCTAATTCAAGTTGTTCCTAGTTGGCGCATAGATGGCGCTAGTAATATTATTTATGGAAAAATTCATATAATTTTGAAATTTATTTTCGACGGTTTTACAGCTCTCCAAATTGCAATTGATTCAAAAAATTATTACGTCGTAAAATACTTCTTAAATTTGGTGCTGACATTAATATCAAGAATAGAAATAACCATACCCCAATGGATATACTGAATCGTGGTCGAAGATATTACCAAGCAATGTATGAACTTTACTGCCTGACC
Organism: Sphaerophoria taeniata; assembly: GCA_943590905.1. NCBI lineage: Eukaryota > Metazoa > Arthropoda > Insecta > Diptera > Syrphidae > Sphaerophoria > Sphaerophoria taeniata. The sequence continues at coordinate 273,557,754 of OX016540.1, forward strand.
CTAAACCACGCATTAGCTCTTGAAGCTATCAATTTATACTACGCCAAAGATTTACGATCATCTTTATATGAGACTAGCCGACCCCGCCAACTTCGTCTCGCCACAATTCAGAACAACTCCAGAATAATCATTATGATTAACACGGACATTGTTAAAATGCAATATGATTTGCTTGAATCCAATTGAAATAGAGAACCACATATCTGAATTTTTCCAAGCTCTACAACTAAAATTCTACTTTCATTAAAGCATGAAATGCAAATTTCTTTGAAAAATTCAAAAACTTTTCGGTTTAGACTATTTCACAAAAATCAGAATTCCAAACGGCTTACGGTTGTCCCCCTTATTTGATGACTTTCCCGTTAGATTGTCCCAAAAATTTATTTTTATACTATGAAAATTTTATAAAATGCATTCAGGATTGAGCGGATTAAGAGTCCAAACCGGACATACAAACAAACCAATGCACCTTGAATTACATAATCGTGCTCCCACAGAGTTTTCCGAGTTCCGAATCAGAATATGTTGAATGCTGCCCATGTATACACATATGAACTTGCCCATTGTGTGCGCCAAATAATAAATGTCAAATGTAATTTTAATTGTAACACATTTTGTAAATTTGTATATATTATAAGAAGTTTTAGAGGTTAAATGAAAGTTATACCAAGATGAAATTTATGTAAATAAAAAACCTATTTACTTACTGTTCAACAGACATCGAAGCCATCCAGTTGTTTTATTTTTAATTCTCGAGATTTTACCCACCCCATTTTAACCCGGTTTTTATATTAACTCAGTTTTCTAATCGTGTGTCTTTTTGATATAACAATGCGGTTTCAAAAACTATAAACCATTTAATGGTCCACCTCGTAGGTTTTCATACACTTGTAACGAAGCGTTACACTCCTATCCATATCTACACTATACATAACACTGCCCGCCGCCGCCGACAACATTATCATTACCATAAAAACCACACCAAAACCACAGCCAACAACAATCATCAATGCAGTACACAAAACACCGCCGCACAGTGTGACAATTCACTAATCTAGCGGAATTTAATTACAAAAATCACTTCCAAGAATCAATGCAAAAACCGGTTTTATGTGCAGCTAATACCTTCTTCTAAATAATTACATATAAATTTTTGGGTTACGGTTAAGCAAAAAAAACAAAAATTGATCTTAAAGTCAGATTTTGTGATCATTTTAATTAAAATCGAGTTTTAAAGGCGCTTTGGTTAATATGAATTAAGACGGGTTTTTTGTTTTGTTATTGGGGACTTTGTTTTATTTTTCTTAAATATAATATAAGAGAATGTAAAAAAAAGTAAAACCTTTTTTCATATGATGCTCAATATTTTGTTATTGTGCTCAAAAGTTGAAAAATTGAGTTTTTTGTGTCAAATTTTACATTAAGTGGAGAAAATTTAGTATTATACCGCATTATTCCGATGGGAAACTATATGTTTTTTAAAGCTTAATATATAAGCTTTCATTATACGTTTTAAGTTGCTGCGCATAGGTGCGACACCCATACATTTTTTTTAAATTTTCGAAGTTGCTTCCAAAATAATTTCTTACAAAATGATATTGATATTATATATAAAAATAAAACCAAGACCACAAAACAAGAAAAACTATAAAATAAATGCATAAACATATTTAATTACATAAATAAATGCATATATACACATGTATATGTTTCTATATAAATGAACATTTGAGAAATTATGTGTTTTATGCAATATATATGTGTTGTTGCTGTCCTAGCAAAACTCAAATCGATTCAAAAAGGAATTTTATGTTATAAGTTTATATATATATAATGCAACAACAAAGAGATGAAAAACTTACTGTTTGGTATATAAATAACATTTTTTTTCATAGGGTAAATAAGCAATGTTTTTCAAAATTTACCAAAAAAAAAAATGATTTTGCCAAAATATGAATTAAATTGAATTTGAACTAATTTTATAAAATTTTTGGTAAATTTATCTAATAATCAATAATTTTTAGGAGTGAATAACAGATTTTCAATTGCATCAGATCCATTTTTAGTAAGTAAAAGTTATGTTCTTGTCCTGGAACTTTTAAATGTAACAATATAAGAAATCTAAGCTGCTTGAGGAATTCGGAGTAAATTTTTGTTAAAAATGTTATGAAGTGTTGTCTATTATTATGTTTTTATATGTTATTATTTTTTACAAATCTAAACAAAAAAGAAACAGCAGGATTTTTGGTCAAAATTTTTTATCTGTACAGAATGGGCCTTTGTATGTGCACTAAACAGGCACTTTCACAGGGCCGTTTGTTCCAAAATTTGGTAACTATACAAATCTTTGTAATTCAGTTACATTTTAATACATATTCATTATGAAAACTAAAGAAAAAAACTGTTTGGGGAGAAAAATTTAATTTTTAGAAAGGTCTGCCAAAGTGCAAAAAACACGTGAGTTTAAAGCTCTTTAAGTCAAAAACGTGTGTCGATATGTACAAAAATTGCATATTTACTTATTTTTGTACATATTTGTTATGAATCTGATACATAAAATTTAAAAGGAGCAAAAAAATTACAACCTTAATTCACTCTTTGGTATGGGTCTAACATAGGCAAAAAACATGTACATTCCGATCTCTGCAAATTAAAAATTTGGCTATTTTAATAAATAGTTCTAGTTAAATATCATTCTCTGAATATATTTGTTGAATCTTGCGAAGGAATCACTAAAAAAAAAATTAATTTGTTAGAGCTATTAATTTTATTCCGCTAGATGAGCGAAATGTCACACTGTGCGCCGCCACCATATAACAAACATCAAGTACAGCAACCAACAACAACAACCGACAACCGCCACGCCAACACTATTCATCCACACACCACACTGAACACCGCCGCCGCCGCCAACAATTTACCAAACATCGCCTTCATCAACCAAAAAGCAAAGCAACATATATATAAACCTTTTTCCACTTTGCCAAATAAGAATTCACATCCAGTTTTTACCACAAATGTTATAAGTGAAAGGTAAAAATCAACGAAAATCCGAAGCAAAGTAATTGAGGTTTATTGCCTCTAACACCGAAGTGCTTGTTTCCCTCGATATTCCCATTCGTGGGCTTGTTATAACATAGCGTGCTGTGCGATAACAAAAAACCGTTTTTCCCTCGCACTTTTCAAGTGGTGGGCACTTTCTTCCGATTTTCCCTCGCACTCTTCAAGTCGTTGGCACTTTGACCGATATTCCCTCGCACTCTTCAAGTCGTGGGCACTTTCTTCCGATTTTCCCTCTCACTCTTCAAGTGGTGGGCACTTTAGCCGATATTCCCTCGCACTCTTCAAGTCGTGGGCACTCTGACCGATATTCCCTCGCACTCTTCAAGTGTTGGGCACTTTCTTCCGATTTTCCCTCGCACTCTTCAAGTCGTGGGCACTTTGACCGATTTTCCCTCGCACTTACTAGTGAGTGGGCACTTATGTATTCATTAGGCTATTATGTATGTATATATCAGTATTATAATTTTTATATATTAGATTATAAGTATTACGTGTTATGAATTATTGTAAATAAAGAAAATAAATTGAAAAAAAAATGTATTAAAGTCTTCTTATCAATCAAGTGGTTCGGATTTTTGCTCCTCTATATTCGAGTTTTGTGCTTTCTCGATACGACACCTGGTTATCCGGCGAGCTTACCTCAGTCTTAGAAAAAGAAGCATCACAGTCGGAATTAAACAAGTCAAATTAACAACAATATTGACAATAAATCCGTACGAAGTCTGCTTTTGAATACAATTGTAAATTATACGAGCGCAAATAATGTATATTTTTCGTTAAAGCACTTAATGCAACTTGCCGAAGAAATCCGTGTCGATTTTAATGAAGATCCTGTAAGAATTTTTTTTTTTTTTTTTTAATATTATTGAATCTTTGTTTTTATTTGCCGTCTTTTCATAAAGCTTGATTTTATTATAACCACAAGAAAGGTGTAAAAAATCCCAAAGGTTTTCTAGCAAACAAATTTCATAATATGCGAGGAAAATTTCGAAGCATAAATCGATTATGCATGTCGGAGTCTAAAAAAAAAATAAAACTCGATGATGCGTTGACCGAGGAAAATTCCGGTGATGAAGATAAAGTATGCATGCAAATGAAACAAGATTTCCTTGCAATGAATGCACAAGAAAGAATAAAAGCATGGCAGAGTACATTCAATGTTCGACAATTAGATCTAAAAAAGGCGAATTCAAAAAAAATCTCATGGAATAAGTTTTACGAGAAATGGCACTTTATCAACTTTCCCTTTTTACCTATTTTCTACAATTGAAACTTGCATGTATCACATTTAACGAAATTCATCAAATTATAAAAAAAAATGATACCTAACTTTTAAATATTTATTTTTTTCTGTGTAGATCGAATCAGATTTCAATAAAATGTTCGGGAATAAGGACATTGTCTTGGCGGGCCCAAAAATTACTGACTTAATGAATTTATTGCTTGAATTCATTTTTCCGAAAAAAATATTAAATACAGAAGTCCGATTGAAACTACACGAATTCAACTTGAAGTGTTTATCCGATCCCAACTCGAACATTGTTTCAAAAAGTTTGTAATAATAATTTTAATGCATATTTTTCATAATATAAACATTTAACATTAACATACTCGTATATAGAATTGCTTTTTATTAACAGTTTTCATACTTTTTCGTTTGCCTTATATTAAAAAGAAATTTCTTTTCATTATAAGACGCCAGAGCTGCAATGGTATTCACAAACTTGCACTATCTCCTGCAGCCAAGTGGACGTGAAGGTAACAAACGCTTCACCGTTTTTGACAGCCAAGATGCATCAATAAGGTTGTTCGCTCAGCAGCAAGACTATAAAAAACATCAAAATGCACTGGCTGCAAAACATTCACAGTCGCAACCGCCCGTAATTACATTAATCTGTTCATTGGAAGAAATAGAAGAAATACATGTAGATTTCGACAACACGCACTATAGGGTATTTACCTTCGACCGGACACTAGTTAAAGAATTACTTCCCAACACACAAAAGAGCATACCAAGCATATTCACTTGAGCACAATCAGTAAAGTATCTCCATTTCTAATATAAACAAAAATTGTCAACGATCGAATTCTTCGATCGACATAAAAGATAATCACTTTCAATGAATGTAAACAAAGTCACCCTTAACAAAAATACAGTCAAGTGTAAACAAAGATAGTCTACGATTCAACTTCTTTGAATCGTTATCAAATATACTTATACCTATGTATATCTAAATATATCTTTCTTATGTACTGACAAAGCAGCATCACTGCATATACAAATATTTTAAGATACAAAGGCCTGGTATGACCAGCCAAGAGGACAGTTATAAATTAGAGTTCTATTCGAATTGTTTTAACAAAAGATTTCCCCCCACCAGTGGTAAGGGATCTGAAGTTATAAAGAATTAAAAATAAAGTTAAGATACAAATTTAAATTGTGTTTCTTTTATCTTTTGAAAAATTGATCCCGGAGGATCAAATACAAAATTGGCGCAGTCGGTAGGATTTCAATGAGATCTATAACGAATTTATAGTTATATATGAGATCTAGTGATTCGAACGAATAAAAAAAAACTTAATTGTGAAAGTTAACAATACCGAAGTGTTTTAACGGACAGTAAAATATTATGCAACAAACTAATTGCCGAAGCAATTAGAAATATTTTCTAAAGTGTCAAGTTAAAATAAAAAAACAATACACTAATTCTCGTAGAGAGATTAGAAAATTAAAGTGACTACTTAAAAGACTGTGTTAAAAACAAAATAGAATTAACTTCAAATAAAAAGTTAAAAGTGCTACTTAAAATAAAAACTGAAACAATACAAAAATGGCTGCTGCAACAATAGACCAAAATGTACCATTAATGCGATTGGAAAAAATTCCAAAATTCTCAGGACGACCAGATGAGGACGTCATCGCTTTTATTGAATATGTTGATTACGTGTACAACTATATAAGTATAGAAAATCAGCCAATAGCAACTTTAATAATCAGAAATAAAATACAATAAACTTAATGATCAACACACGAAGAATATTCAAAGGGAAAGAAAAAGTAAACAAATAAAACAAGACAATTTAATCAAAGCAAGTCAAATGAATAGGAAAACTCAAAGAAGAGTTTTAGTTTAATAGCAAATTCCAATAGAAGATGAATAAGATAAGATAAGATGAATACTCTAGTAATTTTAATTACCATTTTCAACTTAGTTAATAGTAAATCATTAATTACTGAAGAAATTATAAATAATAATGGTTACGCTTTAATTAAATATGATGAAGTGAATATCGTGAACAAGTACAATTCAGTTTTGCACATAATTAACTTAACATAAATAAATGTGTTATTAAGTAAAACAACCAATCGATGGTTAGAACAAAAGAATTTCATAGTGAACTCAACAGAAGATATAGGTAGAACGATGTATATAGACAATAAATTAGATTTGATTTGATGATGAAGTCTAATTAACATAGGCGGAAGAGTTTTAAACTTCCTATTCGGAACTATGGATGATGAAGATAAAACAGAAATCGAAAACAAATTAGAAAAACTAACTATAAATAATCACGAATTAATAATGAACACAAACAGACAGGTAGATATTAATAATCAACTTCAACAAAAAATAGAAATATTGAAAAAATGATTGATACAAAAACAAAAAAAAGTAATGGTTTAATGAAAGAATTAAAAAAAATGGAAACAAAAATTATAATCCTAGAATATGTTCGAACAGTTGATAAACTAAAAGCAATTATTGAAAAAATTCAAAATATTACATTGGCAAGTAGATTGCAAATAATGACAGAAAGCTTGTTAACGGCAGAGGAAATTGATTGTATTATGAAATTGATTTATTCAAACTCAAAAATATTAAATTATCAGTAAGTGAATACGATTACGATCTATTAATATTTATAATTCAAATACCAGATAAGATTAATAATTTGGATAAATATTTTATAACTTCCATACCCAATGAGGAAAATATGGAATTAAATATAGAAGATGAAAATATTGTAAAAATAAATGAAACATTTTATAAATACTGTGAAAACAAAGAATTAAAAAATCTAAAACCATATGTTAACTGTATAAATAAAAATAATTGTCGAAAAGAAAAAATGAAAAAAATAAATATTGTAAAAGAACTGAAGAAAGGTACATTAATTGTTAAAAATAGTGATTACAAAGTAAAAAAATATTGTGACGAAAGAAAAATTATTCAAATAAAAAGAAATGTGTTAATTAATTTTGAGAACTGTAATATTAAAATAGGTGACACAGAATATGTAAACAAAAATCAAATTGTAAAAAATCATATATTCACTTTGGTATTAATGGATTTGTAACTGTCATAATTTGTGCTACACTTATAATTTTATATAAAAAAATTGTTTCAGGAGAAACAAAAGTCAAAGGGGGGAGGAGTTATAGAATTACTTCCCAACACAAAAAAGAGCATACCAAGCATATTCACTTGAGTATAATACTGTAAGGAGGAAATCAATAAAATAAAAATAAAATAAAAAAATAAAAAACAGATAAAAGAAAGGCATTTGAGAGTGAGCGAAAAAACTCCGCAATGCAATTGCACCCTAACGATCAGCGTCGGTAGCGCAGTCAGCGAATAGCGCTGAATCACTACTTTTGCATATCTGGCAATGTCGTCTGTAATCGGAAACATACGCCATTTTTTGTCAGCATACCCACGTTTTGTAAGCACATCTGCATTGCATCAGCAAAATTCGTCCATTCTCTTTTCATCAGTCCTCCTAGTAAGAAGTTGTTTAATACTACGTACACTTCTCTGCCATTTTTTTATTTCACGGAGTTCGCCGAAATACCACGAGTTTCATCATTTTTTTTATATCTTTACTGAGGTAAGTCTGTTAAAATATGTGCACAATGGAAAAGTACGAAGATCAATCGGGGCAAAGAAGTTTTTTTTTATCCCTCGTGAGGAAAATCCTCTTGCCACAAATCATGTGCACTCCTGTCTTTGATTTTTCTTCGTCCCACGTAACTTGCACAGAAAAAAAAAGGATCGACCGATAGCTAATCGAACCTAAACTTGTTCCCTATAGGAATCGCTTTCCGAATCGGAACAAATTCAACAAGAAAAAGTTCAAGCAAGAAAACCAGGCCAGACAGTGTGTTGCACGTGACCACCAGAATTCGACACGAAATATTCACCTTGTGCAGAGGATCCCGAGCACAGTCCCGCCTCTCTAAAGCAAGTTCTTTATTCCATTCTAAAAGCTGTAACCAGCCACGTCATTAGACGCACCCTGTTAAGGAACTCCAAAAATAAAGAAGAAGCGCCCCTGGGAAGCCCAGCGATTTCCTCAGGTAAAGGTTTCTATTGTCCCTTTTATTTTGTTTGCCTATACGTCTGGAGGGCCTGGGCAAGGGCCGAATCCTCAAACGAATAAGGGAAACCCGCATCCCAGAGAGGAAGAAATCACCCCTCAAGTGCCCAAACATACGAAGGCCTGTCTAACCGCTTCCCCAAGAGTCGGTAGGAGCCGGTACCTATCGAAGGCACATCGTCACCATCCATGCAGTGCGTCCTTCAGTAACCAGAGCAGCAAAGCACCCGTTTCCTAAAGATTAAGAGTGTATCATAAAAAAAAAGTGTATCCTTATTCCTAGGAATATTATTAATCTTTTTATTATCGTCATAGTTTTTTTTTTTATTTTTTGTTTGGCACTCATTTTTAAGTTGGCACCTTTTTTTTTATTATTTTTTTTTTTTGATATCGCTATCCTTCCGTGGTTTTGTTACCGGGTCATTAAGCTATTTCGATTATTGGACATCCCGAACGAAAGGGATTATAACTTACGTTTCGATCAATACGGTTCTGAAGTCCGAACGCCGAGAGGGCTCAATCGAGAAGATCCTCCCGTAGGTTATCTTGCAATCGAGAATCGATACCTACGCGCGACCACAGTTCTTTCTGGTGACCTTTTTTTTTTTTGGTCACTCGCGTTGAAAGAAAAGAGCGTGTAACTTCAGCTACCTACTATAAGTAATATCGAACGTGTCTGAATCGGGCTACACAAGATGCAAGAAATAAGTCTAGTTTCGGTTGACGCATACGTATGTATCCTTTTTCGTCCATAAACTTCGTTAATCTTCGAACATATTTTTATTGTTTTATTGTTTTTTTTTTTTGTGTTTTCACTTTGTCGCGTCGTCGTCTTTGTTGTCGCCGGGGCAACCGACAGAGAAGTTTGCTACAGAGCCGAATTCTTATCCTTTTTTTTGACCTGAGTCTGAGTCGCGTCTATCCAAAAGCGTATCCCTTGACACCATACAAGTGTATGTCAGTACATCCCATGAGTAGAGTAGTATGTTAATATTCTTTTCAGCCCTAACCAGGAGTGCACTGCTGCGAAGGTACCTGGGTCCGACCTTGAATTGAATCACCCATAAGTAGATGTTGAAATTTATTTTTGATATTATCGTAATCTTTAAAACATATTCATCTTTAATTGCATGTGCTTTGTACTTATGTGTAGGATCGCATACAAACATACATGAATACAGGACTAACATCACGAAATACTGTGAGATCGCATACCAACATACATGACTAACACAACGGAAATACTAAAAAAACAAACAGCCAGCCATGTTCTCTTTTTTTTTTTAAAAATCTACTCAGTCAGTCGCAGTCGGCATCCAGTCTCCAAAGAGTACGCACTTACGCAGTTCGGTCGTGTCGTTTTTTTTGTAAAGATTTCTAAAACTATTTTGCTAATAAATATTCTACTTATAAAATACATTTGTTATGTTTTATTCAACCCATTACCCACAAATTTGGGGGCTCACCGGGATAGTGAGTTTAATTAAAAACGAAAACGAATCGTATTATCACGGAAAGTGAGAAAAAAAAAGTTTTAAAGGAAAAACTCAAAGCAAAACCCAAGCCAAACGAAAAACAGATGTTAAAATGTGAACAAAAATAACGCATACGAAAGAATAATAAAAAGTGCCGCAAAACTGAAAAAAAAAACTGAAAGTCAAAACCCAAGCCAAACGAGAAAAAAAAACTGTAAAATTCGAACAAAACAGAACGTGTACGAAAGAATAATAAAAAAAAAAGTGCCGCTAAATAGAAAAAACTCAAAGACAAAATCCAAGCCAAACGAGAAAAAACGTGAAATTTGAACAAAACAGAAAGTGTACGAAAGAATAAAAAAAAAAAAAGGCCGTTAAACGGGAAAAACTCAAATTCAAACCGAAAAAGTCAACGAAAAGAACTCAATTTCATTTGAGATATTTTTACGAAAAGAGGAGGAGCAGCAGCAGCAACAGCAACATAAACAAGAACATCAGCAAGGCGTGTATTAGTATTTTTTCTTTTTCTTTGTATCCTAATGACACACGGACCGTATGTATTTGAAGTAGAGTAGACTTAAAGATTTTTTGGTTTGTATTGTAATTTTGTTTGTCAAAATGGAGCTGGTTGAAATTTTAAACTTAAATGTTGAACAATTAAGGGAAGAATTAACTTCAATCAACTTAGAGTGTACAGGGAACAAGGCTGAGCTGCAAGCTCGGTTAATAAATTTTTTTCGGACAAATAACGAAGACAACATGCACAACGACGTCAATGACGACCATGAAAGTCACTTTTCAGATGCACATGGCAGTGCAGATAGGCCAGTGTTTACATTCCGAGATATGGAGGAGTCCATATCTCAATTTTCCGGAGATGACGAGCTAAATGTTCTTAACTGGGTTAGGGAATTTGAAGAGATAAGCGATACAGTTGGGTGGAATGTTTTGCAAAAATTTTTTTTTGCAAAGCGCTTACTAAGGGGTTCAGCTCGACTGTTTGCAAACAGCCTGACAGGTATTAAAACTTGGAAAAGTTTAAAGGACGAGCTTATAAATGAATTTAAGATAAAATTTAACAGCGCAGAAATACACAAACAATTGTCGGGTAGGAAAAAGAAAAAAGATGAAACATTTCTAGAGTATATTTATAAAATGACAGCGTTGGCCAATAATGGTAATGTAGAAGAAGAGGCTTTAATTAGTTACATTATTGAAGGCATAGGTGACAAAGGTACTGAAACCCATATTCTGTATGCTGCCAAATCAATTACTGAGTTAAAAGAGGCATTCAAAATTTATGAAAAGATAAAAAATAAAAAAAATGAGCATAAGCCATTCACTCAACCTTCAGGTTCCGGATTAGGAAGTGATATTAAGCGATGCCATATTTGTGGGGATAAAAGGCATGGTACAGATTCGTGTCCAAATAAATCTAAAGGTTTTAAATGCTTTCGGTGCAATGAATTTGGGCACAAATCGACAAGTTGCAATACTCCGAAACCAGCAATAGGAAAAAAGCCTGAGGTTAATTTTTTGACAAGAGGAAAAAATTATATTGAAATTAAGATAAAGCAAATAACCACTCAAGCATTGCTTGATTCGGGAGCTGATATCTCCATCATACGGTGGGATATTTTCAGAACTCTTAACATAGGTTATCTTAAAGAAAAGATTTTGATCTCGGGAATAGGTGGTGATGTGACAACGGTTGGTTCCTGTGAACTAGAAGTGGAAGTTGAGAAATTTGCTTACAGGTTGAAGGTTTTTATTGTCCCAAATGAACTTATTAAAGTCCCTGTAATTTTGGGCAATGATTTTTTTAAAATAGCTAATATACAGTTTCATAAAGGTGAAATCACCATAAAACCTGCATTAAGTTTGGGAACAGGTAACAATGACTTTGATACGAAAAATAATTCTGATGTTTCTGTAAAACTTAGTTGTGATTCTACAATTTCTAATGAAGTTGATTTGAACATTGCCAGGGATGATATAAAAATTCTTGAAAAAGGAATGGAATTCCTGGACTGTTATAATTTTGATGAGCATGAAATCGATTTGCTTCATATTAAAGAAGTTAATATTCGTAACGATATTTTGAGATGCATTCAGAAGTATACTCCTTGTCAAGTAATTAAATCCCCAATCGAAATGACTATTGTTTTAACGGACGAAACCCCGATTTATGAATCCCCGCGAAGACTGCCTTATCAGCATCGGTTAGAAGTTGAGGCCCAAGTTGACATCTGGCTTAAGGACGGTAAAATTGAAGAAAGTAATTCTGAGTTTGCTAGCCCAGTAGTCCTTGTTTCTAAAAAGGATGGAACAAAACGATTATGCGTAGACTATCGGCGTATTAATAATAAAATTGTTAAAGACCCATTTCCTTTTCCTTTGGTCGATGAACAGTTAGATCAACTGCAAGATGGAGTATTTTTCACTACGCTAGATTTGGTTTCGGCTTTCTTACATGTTCCCATTGCAAACGATTCACGTAAGTACACGAGTTTTGTTACTAATAACGGACAATACCAGTTTCGCTTCTGCCCATTCGGACTTTGTAATAGCCCTGCGGTTTTTACAAGGTACATAAATGCAATATTCCGACAATTAGTGAGAGAGGGACATTTACTTATTTTTATCGATGACTTAATTATACGTTCTAAGACTTTAGAGAAAGGCCTCGAGATTTTACAACGAGTACTAAAAATAGCTCAAGATCATGGTCTGAAAATTAACTGGCAGAAATGCCAATTTTTTCAAAGAAAAATCAATTATCTAGGACATGTAGTGGAGAACGGTTTTGTTCGCCCAGGAGTCGAAAAGATCAAGGCAATTATTAATTATCCTATACCTAATAAAAATATAAAGCAAATTCAAAGTTTCTTAGGTCTTGCTTCATATTTTCGAAAGTTTATACCTAATTTTGGATTAATCGCCAAACCTTTATCAGACCTTCTTAAAAAGAACACCACGTTCATATTTGGCATAGAACAAATATCAGCTTTCGAAAAATTAAAATCTGAATTAGCCAAAGATCCAGTCCTTCAGTTATTCAAATATGGTTCTTATACTGAGGTACATACTGATGCATCACAGAATGGTTATGCTGCAGTGATGCTTCAAAGAAATAACGAAACCGGTGAGTTACATCCAGTTCAGTATCTCAGCAGAAAGACAAACGATACAGAAAAGAAATTCCATTCTTACGAACTAGAGGCATTGGCCGTAGTTCAGGCTTTTAAGAAATGGCGACCATATCTTCTTGGAAATAAAGTTAAAGTCATAACCGATTGTAACGCATTTGCCTCAACCTTAAAGAAAAAAGATGTACCCAAAAAGTTGCTCGTTGGGCACTCTATTTACAAGAATTCGATATAGAGATTGTACATCGCTCAGGGACTCAAATGCGTCACGTGGACGCACTCAGCAGAGACATTTTAGCTATTGAAGCTCCAGTTTCTGATCGGTTAAGACAAGCCCAAAGTGAAGATACTTATTTGAAAACACTGAAGCTTATCTTACAAGAACGTGACCACGAAGATTATTTTCTTAAAAACGATCTGATCTACAAACTACATAATGGTAACGAGTTACTAGTCATTCCTACGTCTATGGAGAATTCAATCATACAGCAGATGCATGAACAGGGACATTTTGCTGTGAAAAAAACATCAGACCTGTTACTCAAACAATATTTCATTCCTGAGTATCGCAAGAAAATAGAAAAGTTAATCAAAAGTTGCATTCCCTGTATACTTTCGGAAAGAAAGAATGGAAAACAGGAATGTTTTCTAAACCCAATCGGAAAGGAAGATGGCCCACTTCAAACTTACCATGTCGACCATTTGGGAATTTTAGAGATTACCCAAAAACGTTATAAACACATTTTTGCGGTTGTGGACGCTTTCACAAAATTTGTATGGTTGTATCCAACCAAAAGCACTTCAAGTGAAGAAGTAATTGATAAATTAAAAAAACAATCAGACATTTTTGGTAATCCAACTAGGATTATATCTGACCGTGGTTCAGCATTTACGTCGAACCAATTCAAAGAATATTGTGCTGAGGAGGGTATCTCCCATGTTTTGATTACCACTGGCGTACCCAGAGGTAATGGTCAAATAGAACGGGAAACCGTATCATAATTCCCATGCTTACCAAACTTTCCCTCGCTAAACCTTCTGACTGGTATAAACATGTAAGCACTCTACAAAAATTTATAAATTCTACCAATTCAAGGAGTACTGGAATGTCTCCTTTCAAAATTTTAACCGGAATCGAAATGAAACTTAAACCCAATTCTGAATTGCTTAGTCTAGCTAAAGTCTTGGATAGTGAGCTATACAATGAATTTAACCAAGAAAGAGACGAGATTCGACAAATTGCAAAAAATAATATTCTTAAAGTCCAAGAGGAAAACAGACGATGTTTTGATAGAAAAAGAAAACCTCCGTTGAAATACAAAAAGGGTGAATTAGTTGCTATAAAGCGAACTCAAATGACACAGGGTAAACTGGCCACGAAATTTGTTGGCCCCTATAAAATATCTTATGTGGGTAAAAGAAATCGGTACCATGTTGTTAAGGTAGGTGATCACGATGGTCCCAACAAAACCACAAGTGCTGCCGATTACATGAAAAAATGGGACAGCAATATTCGAGACGAATAAACAACAGGACGGCCGAATGTAGGATCGCATACAAACATACATGAATACAGGACTAACATCACGAAATACTGTGAGATCGCATACCAACATACATGACTAACACAACGGAAATACTAAAAAAACAAACAGCCAGCCATGTTCTCTTTTTTTTAAAAAAATCTACTCAGTCAGTCGCAGTCGGCATCCAGTCTCCAAAGAGTACGCACTTACGCAGTTCGGTCGTGTCGTTTTTTTTGTAAAGATTTCTAAAACTATTTTGCTAATAAATATTCTACTTATAAAATACATTTGTTATGTTTTATTCAACCCATTACCCACATATGTATGGATTTAACGGGGTTGTTTGTTAAAGTAGTTTTGGTCCCTTGGGCAAACGGTCCGAGAAATTTTGTTTTTGGGAACTCGCTCTGAATTGAAGATACGAAAAGATCAGTCCACGTCATTTAGAGCGGCCTTCTTTAGTTGGAAGATAGATTCGTAATTGTTTTTTTTTGTATCCGCGAATAGTATGAAGCGAAGTTGACGACCTCAGGTACCGAGTCTTGAGTCGTTGTTTGAATGGTTAGGCTCGTCCCCCGTTAATATACCGAAGAACTATAGCCATATCCTGTTTGTACGCCGTCGTGTTTGTTTATTTCTTTTTTTTTCTTTTAATATTATTTTTTTTTCTCCTTGAATCCTGAAGCAATCATTGTAGACTTCTGAAAGAACCTTGTAATTGTCGATTCATGATTTCAATTTTACTTTTATTATTGTTTTTGCACTTTACTTATTGATGAGTACCAAGTTTGTCAAATACTAAATTCATTTAAACGCAGCGTTCCCGCTTAATTCCTTGTTCGCTAGCATTGCGTTTCTTTTGAAAGATCATTTGTATTACATATAAGAATTATTAGAATTAGAACTTAAGCGTTATGAACTAACTTCCGTAATTGAATTAATGTATCGAACTTAGATCGTAAAGTCAGGATAGTTAATAAGATTCCCTCTTGTTAGGACTAAGATTTGCCAAATAAAGATTATAAAAGTTTATACCGATTGAACATGTCTCCGTGTTTTAATTTTAAAGAGAACAGGATGTCCACCTAAAGTTAACCCAGTCCAGGGAGTTGGACGGCACTCCGTAAGGGTAAGATGTACTAGTCTGGCGACTATGAGGTAGAATACGCGAGGAAGGAAGCAACCGGAGTTGCTGGTTTGTTATCCTTTCTGTTTGTTTAGGGGTTCTTCAAAAATATTAGTAGTGGTCCACGAAGAACAAAGGTCCGAAGCAGGAATCATGGTTCCTGCTTCTGGCTTGGGTGGGTTGAGAGACCTGAGGGAGATAATTTTTACCAGCTCTAATCTCCCTCCCTTTAAGAACAAACACCTTCACCTCCCATCTCGAAAGACAACGAACAATCGATGGGAGCAGTTTAACCGTCGTTCAAGACACGTCCTGACACCTCCACGTGTTCGAATCCTTCTTTTTTTTTGTGTGTGTGTGTGCACGCTACTGTGCCTATTCCTTGGATTAGACAATCTCACGTTGATTTTCCCGCGGCTTTCCGTCACCGGGGGCATCTTAAGGTTTATGAAGATGCATCATGCCAACCCTTACGACGTTGGTAAAGACGAAGATTCGTACTTCTGCGGTCAAGATGTCGTCGGTCTTTGATGATCGGGCCCCAGCACTTTAAAATCGATTAGGGTTCAGAACATCCGGACCCAGTTCTGCAGGTTAAAAATTTGTAACACCCGCCTTTGATCCCGTAGCAAGAGCCTACCCCCTTTGACTGAGCTAGCATGGGGCAGGATGGCTGCAGGACATAAGCGATGGTTGATCAAAGGCACCCCTCCTCCTCCATATGTGATCGACCCTCGCCATAGACAGCGATGGTTGGTGTCTTGGGATGTCGGTTAGTGATCGGTCTGTCATTACACAGGAAGTTATTTTTCATTAATCTAATTCGTTACAGAATGGCGCCCAACGTGGGGCATGGTTCCCATGGGGGTGGTGTTCTGTAACCTATGTCATCTCATAGAGAATACAGGAGGATAATCCGGAATATTATTTTTCATTAATCTAATTCGTTACAATACATTGCAATTGCACAATCAGTAAAGTATCTCCATTTCTAATATAAACAAAATTTGTCAACGATCGAATTCTTCGATCGACATAAAAGGTAATCACTTTCAATGAATGTAAACAAAGTCACCCTTAACCAAAATATAGAAATTGTCAACGATCGAACTCTTCGATCGTCATAAAAGATTATCACTTTCAATGAATGTAAACAAAGATACAGTCAAGTGTAAACAAAGATAGTCTACGATTCAACTTCTTTGAATATTTATCAAATATACTTATACATACATATCGCACCTCCGGTGCAATATCGACGCAATTGCACTTTTTTCTGAAAAAAAAACCAAAGGAAAATACAAAAAAATTCTGGACAAAAATATATATCCACATCTGGCAAAACGGTGGGAGAGCGAATCATGGGTCCCGTTTGTAAGTGTAAGCTTTTGTGCTCAACTAAATTTACAGAGGATCAGCGGACCCAACTATTCAATGAGTATTGGTCACTAGGAGCACTGCAAAGGCAACGTGATTTTTTGGCTTCGTGTATTGCTCCTCTACAAGTCATGTTTCGCCGGATTCAAACAGGGCCTTTTCCAAAAGAGCCAAGGAAGCAAAACTGTTCGTTTTCATTGCAGAATAACGGCTTAAACATAAGAGTATGCAAACCTTTTCTCTTGAATACCTTAGGTATAAAAGAGCGTACACTCAGAACCGTCATAAATGCTAAGTCTTCTGGTTCTGGGGTAGTGCCTGAAGATAAAAGAGGGAAGCATACTCATCATGTTAAATTACAGCCGGAAGTTCTCAACTCCATCCGAGAACACATAAATTCTATTCCCAGAATAGAAAGCTAGTACTTGAGAGCTAAATCTAGTCGCGAATTTATAGATGGTGGGCTGACTTTTGCCGAAATGCATAAGAATTATGAAGAGCAAAGAAATTTGGCAATGGAATCAGCAGCTTCTTATGATTCGTACTCTCGTATTTTTAACGAGGAGTTCAACTTGGGGTTTTTCGTCCCAAAAAAAGATCAATGTGATCAGTGCGAGGAATATAAAAACGCAACAGGAGAAACAAAATCAGGCTTAGAAGAAATATACAAAAGGCACATAGAAGAAAAGGAACTGAGCCGAAAAGAAAAAGCGACTGATATTGAAAAGGCAAAAAATCCGGAAAACATGACGAATATAGCAATATACGATCTACAAGCAGTGCTGTCAGTACCTTTAGGTGAATCGTCAGCCTTTTTTTACAAATCCAAACTTAACTGCTACAATTTCACGGTGAGTAATTTTTTCTGAGTAAGTATTTAGCATGTTTGCAATTTTTTACTATTTTCATTACAGGTGACCAACATAACGAACAACTACACCAAATGTTTCTTCTGGCATGAAGGATTGGGACACAGAGGTGCAATCGAGATCGGGACATGCGTCCTCAAGTTTTTGGAGGAAGATTGTAAAATGCACCCAAACTACGAATACGTGTTCTATTCAGATAATTGCTGTGGCCAGCAAGAAAACAGGTAAGAAGGAGTAGGTTGTACAATGTTAAGAACATACTGGTTATGCAGATCTTTAGTTATCATTTATTTTAATTATTCCAATTATGAATACATCATCAAAGTTAAAAGTTTATACATTTATGTTTTCAGATTTGTTCTGGCAATGTATTTATATGCTGTGTCCACACTGGAAATCAAAAGCATTACTCATAAATATTTGATCAGAGGTCACACGCAAAACGAAGGTGACTCGGTCCATTCCGTGATCGAAAAGAATATTAAGAGGGCCAAAAAATTTGGTCTTATTTACGTCCCTGACACATATATATCACTTATCCGAAGTGTTCGTAAAAAGGGGCCTCCGTACCAAGTAATTGAAATGGGCTACAAGGACTTTGTAGATCTAAAATTGTTGACTGATCAAATGTCCTTTACCTTAACGAAAAATTCAAACAACGAGCAAATTAAAATTTCGGAGTTGAGAATGGTAAGATTCGAAAAAGGAAGTGAATTATACAAATATAAGACTTCCTTCGAAGGAGAGTGGATCCTTGCTCCAATTCGAAGCCGTGGACGAGCTATAAAAATCAAACCACTGGATAATTTAAGGCTAATGCCAGCATACACAACCAAAATTGCGATTGTGTCTGCAATCCTGAAGGAAGACCTCCTTCACTTACTAAAAACAAATATTGTTCCTCAATATTATGAGACATTTTATAACAGCCTTTTTTAAATAAATAAAAAAAAATAAGAGAGTAAAAAAGCGTGTTTCAATTCCGAAATTCAAATTTATTTAGAGTATTAAAGTCTCAACTGTCAAAAAAAATTAATTCCTGGATCAAAAATGACACAATTGAGGTTCCTCAAACCCCCCAAAAGCTATTAAAAGAAGCAGGTAAAAGATATAAAGGGAAATAATATAAGCTCTAACTCACTGAATAGTCAGCTATTTTTAAGACTCTTGAAGTCGATTCTGTAGGTCTATTTTAGGACGTTATCGTATTTTGAATAAACAAGCAAACTTTAAACGTGATTCCTCAACATTTAAGAAAATTGCATTTGCGTCGTTATTGCACCGGAGGTGCGATATGTTTATCTAAATATATCTTTCTTATGTACTGACAAAGCAGCATCACTGCATATACAAATATTTTAAGATTAAAGGCCTGGTATGACCAGCCAAGTTGTCAGTTGAAAATTAGAATTCTATTCGAATTGTTTTAACTTAAGATTTTCCCCACCAGTGGTAAGGGATCTGAAGTTTTAAAGAATTAAAAATAAAGATAAGATACAAATTTAAATTGTGTTTCTTTTATCTTTTTAAAAATTGATCCCGGAGGATCAAATACAAAATTCACGCGACATTTGCATTAAAATATTTTTTACGCTAAATATAGCGTATCCAAAATCATGCCAACAATTTTGGGAATTTGTTGATAATAATTATTTTTACAAAATCAACGAATCAGCAACAATCTCCAAGGCGCGAACTCTTTTAAAATCATTCAAATTGGCTGAAAGCGAAAGAAACAATCAATTGTAAATTGTAAATTTTTTGATAAGAACTTGTTGATAATTATTTTTACAAAATCGAAAAATCAGCAACAAATTCTAAGACACAAACTCTTTTCAAATCATTTAAATTAGATAAAAGCGAAAGAAGCAATAAGAGATAAACTGATTGTAAATTTTTACCTTCAAGCATTTCCAATAAAAAACTCATATTTTCAAGGAAATTAATAATATTTTATTTAATATAACATCAATTTCTGGGGTGTCTTCTTATCAAGTTTGTATTGTCTTTTGTGGTTTTTTGTTACCAGCAAATGGTAAGTAAAAATAACATTCATTCAATAACAGGTACCAGGAAAACTACCAGATATATTGGTAAATTTTACCAGAACACAGGTAAATTTTACCAGGAACAAAATAATATTCCTAGTAAATACTACCAGTATACTGGTAGCACGTACCAGGAAAAGTACCCGGAGTCCTGGTAAATTGTACCAGAATACAGGTACATTCTATTAGGAAAAAAAAAATAATATTCTACCAGTATCCTGTTAGCAAGTACCAGGAAAATGATTATCTTCTCCGGTTAGATTGTATCAGGCAACTCTGATAATATTCTTGCGGAGGGGAAATTATTTTTCCTGGTACGGGCTACCAGGAGAGACCGATATATTCTATCAGACGACCTGGGAGAATCTCGTTATCAGTTTTTCCGATAGATTCTAACAAGAAATCTCATAAATAGAACCAGGATATTTTTTTGAGTTCGGCAGGTCGTTCTTTTTTTCAAACCTAGCAACCTTCAAGCCCAAAGACAAAAAATGTTGTTGCGATTTAAATTACAAAAACAAACATTTTCCTTCCAAGTTTCCTTGTTTTTCTTAGACCCGGCAAAAAAAAAAAAAACATAATTTTCCTACCCGTCATCGAAATTTACCTACATCACCAAAAAAAAAAAAAAAAACATAGATTTGACTTAACCTTAATAAACACACGCATTTTGCAATCGCCCTTAACTTTTTTCCTATCTCGACAACATTTTCCAAACACTTTACCCTTCCAGCCAACCGTCATTCTTCCAGGATCCACACCATGCCCTTCACCGTTCACCAATTATTGCATTTCCTATTTTTTTTTCAAAAGCGCCATTTTCATTCAGAAACATAGCCGAAGAGGACCCCATCACAAACATATTATACAAACGTGAGTATTTTTTTTTTTATATTTTTACGCATTTCAACGTTTGGCTACAGACTTACAACTCTTTGTTGTAATAATTCTAGTGAGCAGATGTTAATAAAAATTATGTTTCATCTTCTAGATCGTAGGCGAGCAGGATGGTGGTGATAATGCCGGCTCGACAGCGAGCAAAATATTGTAAGTTCAAGTTTTACCTTTCTATTTTCGTATTTTTGTGTATTTTTTTCTCATTACAGGTCTGCACTCTGCGCCGACAACACCTCAGCTGTCAACGTCCAAGCCCAGACATACTGCATCGGTTCCCGCGACTCCTTCGCTCTTTCACATTCACCAGTCCAAGGTCAAACACGCAACGTGCGCAGTCCATCGTACCAAAAGGTAGGCCAAAGGACTTTCGACTCTTATTTCTTTCCATAAAAACTGAAACTAAACGTGTACGCCGTTCCAGGCAACCAGTAAGTTAAATGCTGCCACACTAAACCCAGAATATAGCGACGACAGCCTGAGTCTAATTAGTTCCCAAAAGGGACCAACAGAATTGGCCACAAGTGAAGCACGCAAAAAGAACATCGACGAGCCCGTTATCTTTCCCATTCTATAATAGTTTATGGTATATAGCAAGAACGCAAACGTTTATTCGGAGCACGACAAGAA
This sequence comes from Sphaerophoria taeniata, assembly GCA_943590905.1. Taxonomy (NCBI): domain Eukaryota; kingdom Metazoa; phylum Arthropoda; class Insecta; order Diptera; family Syrphidae; genus Sphaerophoria; species Sphaerophoria taeniata. Next base: position 273,579,290 of record OX016540.1, read on the forward strand.
AAACCCAGCTGTAGTTTGGGGGGAACTCAGAAAGAAGATCTTGGACTGCTGCAGTGGATGACGGGAAGAGAATTCAGCACAAGAAGGGCTATGGGAGAATGTTTCAAAGAACGTGGAACCTATGCTAGCTCTCGACTGTTCAGCATGATCAAATTCAAACGTATTTGCAAACTTTCTGGAGCGTCCCAGACAAACTATTTAACTGGAGGAAAAGGACAAATATGTCGTTTGCCCGCCATGTCAGGAAGATGCCAGCAAAGAGTTGACATTGATGGTGAGCTATTTAAGACTCTTCAGGAAGTTAGAGATGAGAGCAGCTCAGGCAATGCCGAAAAGGGTAAAATACTGTCCAGATTGGCTAAAGTCAAAGAATCAATAGCAAATAGAGTGAAAAAAGAATTGGTGATCATGTTTGGAACGAAAGATTTCTATGAGAATAAGCCAGACTTGACAGAATGGGGACAAAAAGTGGACGAGATTCCGCACTGCAGTGGAAGATACTTTTATGGTCAGAAGATGAGGATTAGATGTGTAATTCTGATTTTTATACTTTTTTGAATTCCAATTTTTATACTTTCATTATATTGTAAGATTGCATTAATAAAAAATTAAGAGAAAAACCCAGCTGGCAGATTGCATATATGTACATCTACAAAGCGCAAATGTTTTAGTCATGTTCTTTGAAAATATTCCGCAAGGCAAATTTATTACCACTGCGGATGTTCTCCGAAAATATTCCACACACCACACACGTAAGTTAATACCACATCACGTTCAACGTACAAAAAATAGAATCCAGAATGGCAAAGATCATCAAACTGAACCAACGCCCTAGAACGTGACTCATATTCCACAATACAATATACACCAATGGCAATGGGAAAATATCAGACCAGCCAAACGATTAAATATCAATTAGTAAGCTGAAGACATCCTTGGGTAACAGATTTTTTTATTTTTCAAACAGTATAAATAAGAATATCATATCCAAGCAAACGGCACTTCATTTAAGTCAGTGAATGAATTCACGACAAATAGTTTTTAAGTCAATTTAGAACCTTAAGGCATTTTAACCATTTATGTAACTAGAACATCTAAGTTTAAATAAATTAAATAAAGTTTTTTTATCAAAATTGTGAATTCGCATTTGTACCCCGATAACTACAATGGTTTCATCGTGTCCTTCGCAACCTACAAAACCAGAATATTTAAAATAACTGCAAAAAGGGCAGTGTCTGCGACAGGACGAAAAATATTATACATTCTATTTGTCTACCGCCAGCTGCATTTGCGCCCAAGAGCAATTCAACGAGGGGCATTTCATCATGAGTAGCAGACAACTCAATGTATAACGGGAGTTGCGACCGAAGAATAGTTACAACTTCAGAGCAAAAGCAAGAGCTATTTTTCGGTCCCTAAAATGCAACAAAAATTTACAGGGCAAAACCAGTGATTGTTCTCGGTCCGGAGAACACAACAACAAATGCACTTGCGGACCGAGAACGATCAACATGAATGATTAAGACACAAATTTCATTTCAGCTTCCGAGGATTCAAGCAACCTTGTGGGCTTACTTCTCATTCCGTCGTTGTTGTCCGTAAAAACTTTAAGGCTCAAAGGAACCATCATAAAAAAGTCTGGAGACCATCCCAGGCCGAAGTGCGGCCGATGCTGGGATCGGCGCGGAAACAAAAGCTGGAGGAATATAATCTCACTCTGCAACCTTTTTTTTATTGCGGTTGGTGAGTCATTGTGTTTATTTTAACGTCGTTAATGAGGTTAGAAATTTAAATCCAACAATTGTTGAAGCAGTTGATGCGTGTCCCAAACTAATATTTACCCTTAACGCCAAATGCCCTGAGGAGGGTTCCTGTACGTGGATGTTTATTCAGAAGGATTGAAGAACTACAAAACTTGAAAGTAAATTATTAAAGTGATTGAAATTAAGAAACGAAAAAGGAATTTTATTTGAAAGAAGAAGAGCCAAATGACTCGCAGTCCGAGTTGGAAATTAAAGAACTTCTTAGCTGTTGGAATCTTGGACACCTGTCAGATTTGTTTATCAATAGTGCTACAGGAAAATTATTTTGGTGTCTCCACGGGTATTTGATATCAACACGAAAAGAAAGCTCTGACGAGAGTAGCACTGTTAGATTTACTATTAAAAGCTCTCAAGAGGCTTTCCTATTTATTGGGTCAAGCGTTCAAGAGCTCGACGACCATATAACATTTTTGAAAAGCAAGTCAGAAAATACACAACCATTTCTTCCCGTCCGGGATAAGGATTATGAAAATTTTTCGAGCTACTACGTTTACCTTCATGGCATTAAATTCATGTTCTCAAATTTTTTGAGAGCACTTGATACCAATATGTTTCAAGTGCGTTTGTATTTTTATTGGAGTTTTTTAGGCCGTTGTCATTGATTGATCCATTTTCTATTAACAACCAACGCCGATGACACCCACGTTGTGAAGTGACCCAGTAGAAGGATGGCGAGGATATCGATGGCCCGGCATCGAGAACAAATATTGTAGAGTCTAAGCGACGAAAACGCCTCCGCTGTCAACATGCCTCTACTCGCCGTTATCCTCACAAGAATTCTAATTAGAAAAAAAAACATAAGGCCTTGGTGTACCTCAGCCTACTTCCCAAAATAGTGGGATCACATAGTTTTAGTTTTTAGTTTTAAGCATTTTTAGATAGTCAATAAAAGAAAAAGGTCGAAAATTTTTAATTTACTCTCAATAAAAAGAGGTTCAATGTGTTTAAAAAAATAGAACATATTACAGTACACCGAGACTTCCTTTCCAACCTCTTCCTTTCTTCATAACGTACTCACTGTGTCTTTAGAATCCTGGGCCGCCGTATGAATAAGAATAATCAAGCAGAGGGTATCCTCTCGTTGTTCAACAATTTCAACCAAATTCGTTTAAGAAAAATATGCCCGGGAAAAATGGAACCATTCGTTCATTCGAAGACATCCATAGTTGGTAGGTACTAACTAAGAACATTTGAATCCGAAACTAATGCCAGAGCAAATATTTCGAAAGAAAATATCAAAACATGGTTGGAAAAAATCGAAAAATGCCTGAAAGAGAAAGGTGCTCTTTTTGAAATTTTGCAGGACTTAAGCCGAGTTTTAAACGGCGATGAAACTAATTTTTTGCTTTGTCCCGTTCGTCGCCGAAAAGGGAACCACAACATGTGTATGAGATTGATCATGCCCAAGTGCAATAACGGTCATGTTTAGAGGCGTGAAAACACCTGTAATGTAGCCGCAAGAAAGAAAAAAGAAAAGAAGATAAAAGAGAAAAATAATGTGTATGAGTGCCGGTGTTAGGTTAGGCATTGTAATCATATTTTTTGTTACAATTAGTGTAAGTAATCCCTTAATGTAAATGGCTTATTTCTTGTGTCTCGCACGCCACCTCTCGATCTCCTTAACGTTTCATGCGCCATCTGTCGGCCTTCATTAAAAGACTTAAATTAACACGTGGAACAGAGTAAATGAAGCCATTTTGGAAAAGAACATTCTTTGTCATTCTTTGTCTAGACACAACAAAACACAGTCGAAAAAATAAAGATTAAAATTTAAAGTTTATATCTCAGGTGTGGGGTATTTGAAAAATTTCTTTTCTTAAAAGCTTATACATTTATTCATTCAAAAATAAATAATAAAATGAGACGGATTACTCGTCAAGCTTTAATGGAGGAACTCAATGCAGCAAACATAGACTTTCCTGCAAGTGCCACTGTTTGAGAATAAGATATTCAATTCGTCTCAATTTTAAAATGATTTTATTCATATAACAATTTGATACAATTTACCAAGTTTGTATGTTGCTGATCTGCTGCTGGTGACGGTTCGATGATAAAGAGACCGTTGCAAGTTAATTTTAATGCAAGCAACTGCAGCGAACGATCACCAAAGCATAATCGGCAAGAAAAGAGATTAAGCATAATTATAGTTTTTTTTTGTATGATTGCAAATATTGGAAAGTACAGTGTGTTTGGCAAGAAAAGTAGTGAGTTGGATTAGTTTATGATTGAATGGATGAATTATTGAATGTATGAATGCGTGAATTATGATCGATAGTATAAATTGAATTAATCTATAAATGTAGGTTGAACAGTCTTGAACATCCACCATAAGCCAACTCCGCACGCTGTATGGAAAACATATCGCATCGAACCCAGAAGGTTATCCAGATGATCCTGAGTCATCCGAGGTGGAGTCACAAACTGACGATGCTACTCCGAGCACAAGTGCTGCTGCCACCAATAAAGTCTCCGCTGCCACTGAAGTTTCTGCTGCTACTGGAGTCCCTGCTGCCATAGAAGTCCCCGCTGTTGTTGTCCAATCTGCCGTCCCTGCTGATGAAATACCTGCTGCAGTCAAAATCACTGCTGTTCCTGCCGTTGCCTCAGTTGCTGTCACCGCTGCCAAAATACCTGCTGCCACAGATTTTGTTACTTTCCCTGCTGGTGTTGCTTTGAAAGCACACACTGATGTTGCTGCCATTGAAACTCTAAATGTGCCTCGGATAACCTGAAGGTTTTCCTGAGAGAGAATAATATAGATGTCGTCCTAGTCCATGGCCTCGCGCCTCAAAGATGTCCAGTACGACCGGTTCTACAAGCCCGACAGTCACAATCAGTGTAAGCCTAGTACTTGCATTTTAGCTAAAAAATACTAAGCTTTTTTGAATCCAATCTTTAGCAAATCTGATTTAACAGTTGTAAGGTTGAAGGGTAAGCAAGCGTAGGGTTTAATCCTAGCATCATCGTACATGGCACACGATAGAGAGTTACCGACTGAGCAGGTACGAGTTCTGACGACAGAAGCCAAAACTAGAAAATCCAGGCTGCTCATCGGAAGCGATGCCAACGACAGGAATTCAATCTGGAGCAGCACAGAAATAAATGAGCGAGGTGAGTATATTTTGATCATTATATTGAAAAAATACTTGACTATTTGTAACAGGGCCAGTACTCCCACTTTTGTTTTTCCGAGTACGAATAACTCAGAAGTGTGGGAAGACGTATTAGATGTAACATTTGTCAACAATTACGGTAATCTCTTCGAGTATCTCTTCTTCTTATCACGGATGGATTTTCTTTGATCTTAAATTTGAAATGGAATCTTCTTCCCTCTATAGAAATTTCAGAAGGATTGACTGGAAGAAATTTGGTCAAACTTTTAACTCAAAACTGAGTAATATGCCGAACTCGAGTTTGTAAGGAGAAATTTTGGGGAATCAGCTCTTGAGCACTCGTAGAAACTCATTTCGCTTTCGATTGATCGGAAACGCGCGCCATATGTCAGCACTTAATCGTTTTAAAACGTTAAGAAGAACAACAAAATTAGTTAAACTATATGCATATAACGTACAGGGTTCCTGTAAGGGAACAATCAAATGATACCTTCCCTCTTTACAGCGAACAGAATAAAGCGTACAGAACAAAGCGTACAGAATAAAGCGTATAGAAAACATCTTAAAGCTGGCGACGAATAGAGCCCGCTTAACGGCGAATGCAATTAAACTAGCGAAGCAATTCGTCGAGTCCGAGGAATTTGAGCTTCTCTCGCTCTTCCAAGCCAAGTTAAGGCTGGCGACCTTAGATAACGATTGGGTCAAATATCAAGACTTGGCCGATGATTCCTTGGATGTGGTCAAAAAGAAAGACCTACCCAGAATCATGCCCGAGATAGAAGCGGCCAGGAACGACTTCTTTGCAGCCGGAGCCGCTCTACAAGAAAAAATTGAGCAATCAACGCCATCAGTCCAAGGGTCCACAGGTGCAGAACTTGGAAATCGCCAAATCCAAGTAGAGGTCAACATGCCGTTCCAGCAGCATGACCCAAAGAACACCTGGGGGGACTTTGACGGGTCGTATACAAAATGGATAGGTTTCCATGATAGGTTCAAGGCTGCCATCCACGACAACGAAAAGGTCTCTCAGCGTTCAAGTTTTCCTACTTGAAGAATTCCCTACTTGGTCGCGCTGCTCGGGCTCTCGGCGAATGGCAGCTGACTGAGGCAAATTACAATGAGGCTTGGGACCGCCTGAACCAAGTGTACAGCAAAAAATACCTCACGGGCCAAGAACATCTCAGACAGCTCATTCGGCTCCCAGAATTGAAAGAGCACCCGACTGCCAACGCGCTGCAAAGGATGGCCGATTCCACGCATGAGGCACTCAGGCAACTGAAAGCACTTGGCCTGCCAGTAGAATACTGGGATTTCTTCGTGATCCACTTGCTATGTGAGAAGTTCCACCCGGAAAAGGCCAGGCAGTGGGAACTTCAACGCGATTCGGAGCAGCCCAAGCTGTCAACGTTACTAGCCTTCATAGACAAACAGGCCGGGTCGTTATGCAGTGTTTCAAGTGAAAATCAGCCACGAGGCAGCAACACGGGACGTACAGAAGATAAAAGGAGTACAGGTTACAACAACTACAAGGTACAGAATGAAAGGCAAACATCAGGTAATCACACAGGAGGGCTAAAAAAGGTATGCGAAGTATGTGCCTCGGGGCATCAGATCTGGGTCTGCCCAGAATTTGCAGCACTGTCGCTCCGTGGCAGAAAAGACTTTGTAGAAAGACGAGCAGTCTGTCCAAACTGCTTGAAGCACGGGCATAAAGAGAACCGTTGCTTCCAAAGAGGTTGTATTAGATGTCCAGGAGCACCCAAGCACAACATATTCTTGTGTCCAACTAAAAAAGTCCTCAACCCGGTATTTCCACTAACGCGTAAGAAAGAAGAAGAGGAAGCAGTTGGTCGCTCAGAAGCTCTAATAAGAAGAAAAGCGATTGAAGCCAAACCAGCAGTCTCGGATATGCTATCAAGTACAGAATAAACAATAATCCTACAGGCAACAATCGTACAGGCAACAAACGTACAGGCAGTGTTGGCAGTAATCGATTACTTCAAGTAACTTCAGAACTTTAAGTGTATCATCATTCATTTATCCAAAAGATTCAGTTGAGTTAAAGTAAATTTTCTGTGAAAACATTTTGTGCTTGAGATAATAACTTAATTAATAAAATGGAGTCTGACGGTGAACATTTTGATAATAGCCCAGAGCGAGAAGAAGCCGAAAGTTCAAGTGTTGAAACCTTAGACTTTTTGGCAACAACACTTTTGTTTGACGCCACCGTCTTTAAACTTGTTCCCGAAAAGTGTGTAAACAAAACAATTGTAGCTACATGTACTAAGTGTTCACAGCAAAAACTAACCGAAATCAAGGGTTTTGAAAAAACAACTTCAAACTTTTTGACTCATTTGAAAAGAAAACACAATTCAGATACTTTTGAAGATTATAAAAAACTAAAGACCGATAACAAACTAAAACCCACAAATGTGAATAGTGCTAGTGTTACCAAAAATCCCTCTGCATCATCATCTAAGAACAAACAAGCACTAATTATATCTAAAGAACAGTTTGAAAGTGATTTAGTGAAGTTTTTTATAAATTCTATGATACCTTTGAGAACACATGAAGACCCGTATTTTATAAAAACAATGGAAAATTTAAATATACAGCAATTTGGTCTTAAAGCTGACGTCGGATCCTTTCTGACGAGGAAGCCATCAGTGTCCCGTCAACGTCACTCAAAATCCTTTTTTTTATTTTTTTTACCAAAAAAAAGATTTGCATTGCACGATGCATCAAAGCTTGCAGCTATGATTTTGATTTTTGAGTCAATTCTGAATATTCTGATTTCGTCTTGTTGCCACAGAGCAATAAAAGAAGAAAGAAAAGAAGTTGATTAAGAAATAGAGATTGCTCTGAGACAGAGCAAATCAATTTCCTTTGGGATTTTGTTCAATGACAATTGATCGCAGTGACCTAATCGAAGAACCTTCTATTTGGACCCTTTAGAGGAAAAAACTTGTTTAGGTTTGCAATTCTGGGACGTTTCAGATTAATAATGATTAACTTGGGGTAATTCATTGCTTTTCAAGATGGAATTCGATTGTGCCGCCGTCCTAAGAATTTTCACAGAAGCAGTTTTTTTTATAAGTTTGTAATGTGTGTTCTCTGCTTGCTTCTGTCAAAGAACTGTCAAACCAAGTAGAAAACCAATCTGTATAGTACCTGCTAGTTCCATATACAAAGATATGGATTTCATGGGATTGAAAAAAAAAAAAAATTGTTAGCCCGGTACGTGCTGAACGTCACCATCCAGTTCTCACGGGGCTCCATCTGTTGGGGATTTTTGGTAAACTGGTGCTCACTTGTCACTTCACTTATTGCGATGCGGATTGGTCCACGTCAGCAAAAGGAGATCTCCTTGTGGTCTCTCCACGTTGATCTCTGGCCTATGTTCATATTCATACCCTTTTTGTCATTTTGTGAGCAAATTTTTCCGTCACTGGAGGTGGCGCTACAGTCCGGTGTGGACTTGGGTCTCAATCCATTTTAGGTGTTATATTATTCGGAAAAGTGGTGAGTTTTCCTAGAAGATTAAATGTGTTTGAGGTTCTAACAGAGAATTATGTACTTTAGGCAACTCCTCGGCGGCCCACTAGATCGATAGTCATCCAGGGCCGCCGCATTAAAAAGAAAAAATCTTCATCAACAACCACTAAGAACAATAAGTAGTGAACGGAAGGGAATTGTGCTGGCCATCGGAGAGCTGCACTCCTCGTAAACTCAAGACCAAGAGCCACATCTGACCCATGAAGTCTCCGGCGAAGGGGCCAAAACAGGTTTTTATAAAAACCCAAAGAAGAAAAAAAAAACATAATTTTTTTTGAATGTTTGAATATATTATACACATATATCAATTAGATATTGGTGAAATCCGACTTGTTTGTTGTGTCGTCTTTATTACTTTAAGGCTAGCTATAAGACTTAATCAGATTTTTTTGTGGTTAGCAGGTTTTGTAAGTGTCTTCAGGAACGGTTTTTTTTTTGGTTACATTCTGATTTAATTTACATGAGGGGTCAAAGGACAGCCCTATATCTATCCCTAACACCTCCATCGAACTCAATAGAGGCAGGGTGACTTTAGATAACTTAGTAGTTAGTACCCAAAGGAGGTACTTAAAGAAAAAGAAAAAAACCTTAGTTCCGTGGTCACAATTCTTGATTTTTTTTTTAATAAATTAAATGTGAACCTGACTATTAGAATCAAATACATGCTGTTTTGGCACAAGTTGCTTAATGATAAATATTGTCGTTTGTCTTTGTTTCAATAGAAACATGAGGACTTGAGACGTTAATTTTCAGGGGTGCGGAGGGTAGTCGAAGACTTCGGTGATGGTGGTATGATCTGAAACAGATCATCCACTTCTCCTTTTGGGGGAATCCAAACAAGATTTGCTTGTACTACCGCAGATATTTGGTCTGGTAAAAAGCGGGACTTTTCAGGCATTATTGCCCATTGGATTGATGCAGATTTGCAGAGACAGTCAGCTGCGTTACGGTGCCGAAGGTTTATGGGAGTACATACATATGAGCGCATTAAGGATATGCTCCTGGATACGTTTTCCGATTTTGGCCTTGATAGTTCCAAAGTACTGTCAACAGCGGAACTAGAGCAAATAAGTGAAATACTTCCTTTTCATATGAGATGCAATGCACTCTTAACTTGCTTGCAAGTGCTGACGTCCAACAAATGCTAATCAACAGATCAACTATTTTGGGTAAAACACAGCCGGAAGACCTCAATCAGCTGAAATTATTCAAGAAATTCTCGGCCACACTCTATCACGTCCAGGAGCAACAAGATGGAACAGTCTTTATGATGCTCTAAAAAATATTATCAAAATCAAAAATAAAAACTCACAACTTGTCTGAAACCCGATCAGAGAAGCAGATTTTGATTACATCAAGGAATTCGTGCAGTGTGCTGATCCAATAGCAAAACACTTGACATACTTCAGGCCGATGAGTCCTTCTACGGAATTGTTATGCCACGCCTACTTGCTTTGAGACTAAAACTACAAAAACTTTCCAAACAAAGCTTAAAATATTGTAAGCCCTTGGCGAACAAATATTAGAAAGATTTGAGTTCAGGTTTGCACAGTTTTTAAACTTTTCAAATGAGACAGCGAAATTGCATCACTTTCCTATCCACGATTTAAAAACAAATGGTTTTCGTGCATTGATTCAGCTCCGGAATCATATAAATTATATAAATATACAGGTAAAATTTTATGATTTTTATTTTACAAATTATCTTTGTGGAAGCTTAAGAATCTATGTCGAATTATTACGACTCATTGGCGAGATACTAGTCGCCACGTACATATCATAACACACCAGTGCTTGTCGCCCGAAACCACGGACGGTGGTACATGGAGCCGAGATAACTCATATGTTATCTTGATGGCAGGACCTAACGCCTTCTCCAGTACACTTTTTCTACGAAGCTTCTTACGTATTGTAGATTTTGAATAAGTTTTATGTATTTAGGAACGAATTACTTAAGTGTCTTCAGATTACAAGCCCTAGTTAATACGCTTGTATAAAAGAAAAGTACGAATATCGAAATTTGTTTTGAGAAGAGGACGCGTACCCTCTTGTTATCGTGTTTTGATCGGTTTCTTTTCAGCCAATTCAATTTCAAACGCAATAATTCTTGAACCATATTAACAGAGCCCGTGCATTCTTTTTGAAAGCTCAGTGGCTTAATAATATCAGCGTGTGCTACCAAAATCTTATTCTGAAAATAGGTTCCATTTATCTTTTAATTTTGAAATTACACTTCTTTTTATTTTACCAATCAGTCTTCACAACATTCTAGTTTAAGGACTATTCACATGAGCACGAACAACGACCAACGAATGAACGAACATTCGTCCATTTTGACATTTCATTCACATGGCTCTTTTTGTAGTCGTCGCGAATGACGTTTGATTCTCTCCATTTGTGATTGTTTGTATTTATTTATTTTGATTTGTGTGAATTTTCTGAAACATGGGTTCAAAACGTTTCTATTTAAGAAGAAAAATGTTGATGTTTTTATTAATCAGTAAAATAAAAAAAAGACTTCATGTACACCCAATGAATAAATTGCGTAAAGTTGAAGGAGAATATGTTTCTTTGTTAAAACACCTAGAAAGATATCCCACCAAATTCTTCAAATATTTTAGGATGTCAAAGGAAACATTTGACTTCGTTTTTAGTTTGGTGGAAAAAAACTTAGTTCCCGAACCTTTAAGCTTCAGGAAAGATGTTATTTGTGCCAAGGAAAAGTTTGTGATTACACTTAGGTAATATTCATTTGTAAACACTTTTGTTCAATTTAAAATTGTTCCTCTTTTCAACAGATTCCTAGCTACTGGAGCAAGTTTTGTTGACCTTGCCTACAGGTTCCGGATGGGAGTGTCAACAGTGAAAAAAGTAGTTGATACAACCATACAAGCTATAAATTCCAACTGTTTAAACACTGCCATACCGAATTCGCTGTCAGCAGAGGAATGGAAGCAGATATCTGTAGACTTTTTAAATCGCTGGAACTTTCCAAATTGCCTAGGTGCTGTTGATGGAAAACATATATCAACATTTGCTCCAATGAACAGTGGAAGTTTTTATTTCAACTATAAGAAAACGTTTTCTTATAACTTAATGGCTGTGGTTGATGCGAAATACCGCTTTTTGATGGTTGACATCGGAGCATATGGGAGTAATGCGGATTCAACCATTTTCAGCAACAGCCCATTCGGCAACGCTTGGCTAAATAATCCGAGTGTACTCAATATTCCAAAAGATTCACCTCTCCCTGGAACAACTACCAAATTACCCTATGTTATAATTGGAGATGAGGGCTTTGCTCTGAAGTCAACTATTTTGAGACCTTTTCCCGGCCAAAAACTCTCACATCGGGAAAGAATTTTTAACTACAGGTTTTATTGAAATGTACACAAACAAATTTTCTTTTTGTTAATTATCTTGTTGCTTTTCAGATTATCCAGAGCTAGAAGGGTAGTTGAAAATGCTTTTGGTATCATGGCCCAAACATGGAGAATTCTTTTGAAACGTCTAGAAGTCAACAAGAAGTCTGGAAGTCAAATTGTTTTGTGCTGCTGTATTCTTCACAATTTTCTGAGGCAAAATATTGAAAAACGAAGAACTGAAGAAAACTCTGGCCAAAATTTAGAAGATGTTACTCTTCCACTATCCACACCTGCTTCAGGATACGATGTTCGGGCAAAATTTGCTAACTGGTGTATTGAGGAAGGAGATGTAAGCTTTCAACATGATATGATTTGAATTAAAATCAATTGAACGTGTAATATTGAATTTGAATGAAATAATAAAACATAATTTTTTGTCTAATTCTTCATATTTTTTATTGATTATCATCTAGAAAATTAAAACTAATAAGAATACAAAATAAAATAAAAATAATTCTTTGAAAAACTTAAAATTGAATTCATCACAAAAGTAGGAACATAGGTACTTTCTTTGAATAACTTAAAATTTCAAAAACTAAAAATCACAATTCTGGCTCATCACAAAAATTAAATAAATAAACAAAACAAAAATTATTCATTGAGAAAAATAATAATAAAAAAAAACACAATGATTAACTTTCGAACAACTCATCTTCAAACTCAATTTGGTGGAAGACACTCAACGTAGCCATTTCTAGTTTTGATTGGCTTTTTCGGGACCACGAACTGGCACGTTGTGCCAAAGACAAAAAAAACTTTTCCAATGGAGATGTTTCAGGCTCATTCAGTTGTCCCAACGCTGCCAAAACCTTATCGGTATCCGAAATTCTGTTCCTTTTATTTGGCCGGGTTTGATTATCATCTTCTTCACTCCACGTTCGCTTCCACGATGTTGACGGGTCATGGTTTTCTACCTCCTCAATTTCGAGTATTTCCGTCGCATATTCCATGTTGCCGATAGTTCTAAAAAACGAAAGTATTAATGAAAATTTAATTAGGTACTGAAATAAAGAATTTTAACTATTACTTTGGAACTTCAACGTTTGGAATGAGAAACTTCATGATCTCGAAGTAGGGCCAAGGCTTCTTAGAGCAAGCGCTGGAACCACTGGCAATGTTTTTTTCTTTCTTGTAGCATTTGGAAAAAGTGTCCCTTAGGTTTTTCCATCTGTCCTTGCACTGAGCCACTGAAATTCAATCAATTTATTACTGGGAGTAAATTAATTATTTTACAAATATATTATTTATCATACCATCTGTATTGAGCACATAACTTATATATTGCCACACTTGCTCCTTCTTGTTCCGGTCTGAATAGAGCCGATCAGCCTTATTATATAAGCAAGGGTTTCCTTCTACTTCCAAAATTAGTCTTTCATCGAATTCCTGAAAATATTTAATTTATTTATGATACTTATGAAAACTTTTGTTTTCAGTTTCTATTTACCTTTTTGTCCATTTTGTTTTTTTTCTGTCCGAACGACGCCAACTCAAAAACTAGAATGAATTTGAGGTTAAACAGGAGCGATAAAAGTATTCGCTGATGTGTGGATTGTATGTGGAACGCGAATTGGACTTGACAGATCGCAACGAACAGATCTGAATTCGCGACGAATATTTTATTTTCCGATATTAATACATTTTAGGTAATTTAAGAACAAATTTTTATATTTTAAAATCTTCATAAACTATATTTCAATCATTTTACTAAATATCAGCAAGATTTGAGGTCGGTAATGTTATTAAAACCACATTTCTTCATTTATTCGTCGGTCGTCGGTCGTTCTCATGTGAACAGTCCTTTAGCGTCGGTAGCGACCACACCCAACCGCGTTTTGACGTCGCGTTTCTTTTCAGTTATGCCAAAAGTTATTAACATTGACTTAGCCCGATTCAACGTTTGAAAAATGTAACTTTCCATCGTAAAGATTCTACATACTAATAATCGCGGGAATCACTTTTTTTATACTTCCTTTCCGCGGGTGTCTTGATTGTGTCCATTGCATCTGAGACGAAATAAGTATCGTTTTGAAGACGCAAGTTTAAAATTTTGTAACGGTATAAAAGGATTTTAACCCTTCCACCCAGTAGGTACAGATCCTACCTGCAAAGCTCGGGAGGAAGGGTGTCCAGTCAGGCTAGGACGGGTGGCATGCTGGCTTGCTTGCTTAGCTCGTCGGATGTGGGTGGATGTCCAGCCTGACTAGACTACCGTGTATTTCATGCCATCATTACATTAAAAAAAAAAATCCAACACGCAAAAAAAAAATTGAAATAAACTAGGAACTGAAAAAAAGGAAAACGGACTAACACACGAAGAATGATAGAGTTCACAAATTTAAATTATTCGTTCAATATCAAAGAAAATCTGGTGATGCGAGTACCTATTTGGGCAATACACTTATACTTATGGTTATAGTTGCATCACTGTTTGATATGAAAGAAGTGGTATTAGGACTTTTTTCTGGTGATGACTCATTGTTACTATCAAAGAAGAAATTTTTTGATAGAAATAGTGAGTGTGCTAATTTGTTTAATTTGGAATCAAAGTTCTTCAGATACAATTATGCTTATTTTCGCTCTAAATTTCTATTAAATGTTAACGGTTTCTTTAAGTTCGTACCAGATCCTCTAAAAATATTAATAAAGTTTGGAAGGTCCGATTTAGTCAACTACGATCATGTGGAAGACTATCGAGTATCGACAAAATATTTATTGGTATCTTACAACGATATGCAAATTGATGAGAAACTTAATTCGGCAATGATAGAAAGATATAAGGGAAAAAATAGATTATTCTCTATTATTAGAAACAATACTCGCTTTTATTAACACTAAAGAGGAATTCTCTAGACTTTTCTATGTCGAATATGGGTCAAATGTTAATATTGATCCATCAAGACCGAAACTGGATTAGACAAGAAAGATAAGGTCTGGTGTTTATAAAGAAAAAAGAAGTAAGAGAAAAGAAAAGAGTAGAGTTTAATACAGAATAATAATAAAAGCATAATAAAATGTCAGTAAGTAGAACTCTGAAATCCATATTTAAACAATTGCTTAATGATCCGTTGTACTTGATTTGTTTCACTTTGTGGTTGACTGCAGTAATTGCTGAACTTGGATATTTAGAAACTCACCCAATAAAATGGTTGCATGCTTCAACTCACGAGGAAAACAACGCTGCTAATAATTTAAAGATAATACTTGATAAATTGCTCATTCATATTCACAAGGTATTGATAATTTCTGGATTGATTTTGAATTTAATTTTTACTAAATCAAAATGATAATCCCTGCCTGCTGCTCCTGGTACTAACATGTCAAAATAGTCTTGTAAAACTGATATATCAGGTTTAAAATTAAGATTTCTATAAATTGGTTTGTAGTGCATTACCTTTTGATCAAAATCAGAAAAATTCATAGGATCATAGATCATCCCTCTTGTAAACCCATTAGCATATTAATGTTTAACCAAATTATCTGATTCTTGGTAAGTTATGTACCTAATTATTTTTTTCCTGCACTACTATCGATTTAGCATGAACATGTTTGTAATCACTATTATAGCACGTATTTATTATATGTAGAAGTTCTGTGTTAGTCATCAACTGGCAATTTTTTGCTTTTGTCAAATAATTAAATCTGGCTTTTATCTGTCTCTCTTCGAGCATATCCACTACCATATTTTCTTTCGTAACTTTTTGGAGGCTTTCATCCAAAAATTTCCATTGTGGTTATGTTCATCATCCTTATTTAAATCATTTATACTCGAATTAACATTAAATTCACTATTAGTTATGATATTTGGTAATACTATTTTTCTTTCGAGAAGAAGGAAAGCTTATTGTACGAGTCAGTCTAATAAGAGAACTCGGAAAGAACGGTCGATAGAATAAACGGATAGATCGTGGTTTTTTACAGGCCTGCCTGTTTTTCCACGTTAAGATTTGTGTTTTATTTAAATTCGGTTTTTTTTACAGTTTCAGCTTATTACAGTCCACTGTTTCTCTGCGATCGAAAGCATTGGTCATTCGAGCCGCGGATATGTGCCAGTGTCGCGAGAAATCGAAAGAAATCAAAATTCGTGTCGTTTTTGATTGAGAATCAAGAGAAATTAAAATTCGGGCCACGTGTCGTTTTAATTTGAAAATCGATAGATGCGTCGGGTTCTTGTTATCTAGAAAAATCCACGAGAGAGAAAAACGCATGAGCGTTTGTAATCATTTTTCTATTTTGTTTCAGGAAGGAGAGAAGAACGCATAAGCGTTTTATAATAATTTGTTTTATTTTCAGGAAGGGGAGAAAGTGGTAAGTGGTAAGTTATTTTCCTAAAATAATAAATTCGATAGAGGCTACATGAAAAAATCACGTACGCCATGCGATAGAGGCTACATGAGAAAATCACGTACGCCATACGAGAGAGGCTGCATGAGAAAATTCATGCACGCCATAGGAAAGATACATGAAAAATTCATGTACACGACAGAAGGATTCATGACAAAATTCATGCACGAAAGAAGTAACACAAAATCAGTTACTACGCGCAAAGAAACCACAAGCCAACCAACTGCATGACGGAAACAATAACAACAAACAATAGCACGCTTTACGAAAGAAACACGATATAAATCCTACGCATAATAAAGTACAGTACCTTCATGCCGAGAGAAACAATAAGTTGTTACACAGCCACAAAAACAAAGCAAACGAGAGAACTCAGTCAATACCCGATACGACAGAGTTATAAAATATCAAACAGTACAGTGTCATAAAAAAAATATATTAAACCAAGCGACAGAAAAACAAGAAAAACCCATGAGCAACAGGTAGAAAAATTTATCAGCACAGCTCTGTGCGCTAAAAGTAGATCGCATTTTATATGCCTGCGTCGAAAGAAAAATCATGTTCGTGTGCGACGGTGTACACCAAGCCACGCCCCAAGCGAACGAACGGAAAGAGGAGAGAGAAAAAATGCGCACATTTATTTTTTCTTGTGTGCGTAGATTGACTACGCTGTAGTGGATGGAAAATTTTCGTATCACTTTAATTCTGACAAGCAAGCGAAGTGGTCGTAAAAAATTAAATCGCGAGTGAGAATGAGAATACAGTTTTTATAAACACAGGCAAATTAAAAAAGAAAAAAAAAAACAACAAAAACGAAAGAACCCGGCGAGAGACAAAATTATTGAAAGCAATAAATCTATATAAGGAAAAAGAAAAGCGAGAGATGGAACAACGAGGAGAGAACACAGAATACATGTTCCAATTCCAAGCAGCGGCAAACTCCATCAGCAGGATGGTAACGTTTTGCCGCTCGGAGAGATTGGGTGCGAGCCCAAGGGAAGGACTGATCATCAGGACAGAAGCTCTCAGCGACTCCTGGACTATGCTGAGAGCTATGGAGAGACGGCTAGCGGCATCGAACGATCCGCTGCAGATGGCCGAGATGGAGAGAAAGGTGGCAGAGGCGGAGAAAGCCTACTTCACCGCCCTAGCCATTCTGAAGGGGCGCATCGAGGAGATGTCACCACCGAGAGACTGCCGGAGAGATGCGCAGCCAATAGCTGTGCAAGTATCGATCCCTTTCGCTCAGCATGACGTCAAAAATACGTGGGGCGAATTTGACGGCTCGATTACGAAATGGCAGGGCTTTCGGGACCGGTTCTTGGTCGCCGTCCACGATAATGCCAACATCGCTCCCGCGTATAAATTCGCGTATCTTAAGAACTCGCTGACGGGCAGGGCTGCCAGAACCCTCGGTGAATGGCAATTGACAGAGAGCAACTACGCTGAGGCCTGGCAGCGCATGAACGACATCTACAGCCGTCAATATGCCACCTGTCGCGAGCTGCTACGGCAATTCTTCAGACTTCCATCGTTGACGGAGAATCCGAGGGCGGCCGAGATCGAAAAGATGTCCAACGTAACGTACGAAACGATGCGCCAATTGAAAGCACAAGGGATACCGACGGACAGCTGGGACATGATAATTGTCCACATGTTGCACGAGAGAATGGATGCGGAAACCGCATGCAAGTGGGAGGAGTGCCGCACTTCGAAACAACCCACGATGCGAGAGGTATGTTCCTTCCTGGAGAGAAGGGCAGCAGCCCTCGAGAGTGCCCAGAGCTGCCGTCGTCGAGAGATGCCGATGCCATCAACATCGGCACAAGCCCTGGCAAGACAGGGACGAAGGGACGAGAGAGTCGGACGGAGAGACGAGAGATCCCATAACAAAATGGGAGGAAAGAAAATGCCTTGCCTAACCTGTGGATCCATGGACCATCCCATCTGGCTCTGCGAAGAATTCCTTGCCTTGAATTTGGCCGGCAGGCACAATTTTGAACAGAAGCGAGGAATATGTCCCAACTGCTTAAAGACCGGTCACTCCACTAAGGACTGCTACCAGGACGCCAGATGCATAATAGCGAGATGTGTCCAATTAAGATCGCAGGAAGGAACGAGGCAGCTTATCCGGTACAATCTACTTTGGCCAGGCAACAGACCGCTACACAAGCGGAACGAAAGAGGAAAGATGATTGACTGGAGGCACCGCCAATCAAACGACAGAAGACAACCGACGGAGAGAATACGAGAGATCTGGGGGAGAATACCTGCGAGAGAGATTCAGTAGAATCAAGCGAGAGATTGTGGAAAGATTTCAAGAGAAATAAAACTGCAAATAAAAATTATTCGAAATCTTTTATTGATAGGGATAGAGAAATAAAAACCATTATGCCGACAGTGCAAGTGGTTGTTTGGAAAGATGGGAAAGACCATGGTCCCATAAGAGCTCTTCTGGACACCGGGGCTCAGCCAAACTTGGTGAGCCATCGATTAATGGAAAGGCTGGCACTTGACAAGAACCAAGTGGCCAGAGGGATAGAAGGCATAAGGGGGGAGCCCATCAAAATCGAACACTCGGCGAGGCTTAAGGTAAGCCCATGGATTGACTTAAGAAAGACAGTCAGTCAAGAATTTTGGGTGGTACCACAGGAATGCAACTGGCAACCAACAATCCCTCAGTCCGAACGAAGCGATTTGCTCGTATCGACGAATCACGGCTTCCCTCTTGCCGATCCGGAGTATTGGAAAGAAGGCCAAGTGGATCTGCTATTGGGCTGCAAGTTCATAGCAGAGATGTTTACGTCAGCCTTTGAAGGACAGATAGAAAGTATCCTATGCATGGAGACAACCTTCGGAAAGATAGTCCTTGGACAACAACGAGAGTCAACACGAAAGACAGCGAGAATAGACCAAGTCTATGCTGTATCTCCGAGCAATGAAGAGCTTCACAGGAGCCTTCAGAGGCTATGGGCCCTTGATGAAGTGGGCAGCGTAACCTCGAGGTCGAAAGAATAGGAACTGGTGGAACGAAATTTCGTCTAGGTGAGAGAGCCCACGAGACTTTTAAGCGGACGTGACTTCATTCATTGTGTGAAAACGAGAATTAACGCGCTCCCTACGAGGTCAAGAACATCGAGAGGACGACCCGAAATAGACCGTACGTGCAGGGCAGGATGCCCTAGAAATATTGAGACCAATCACATAGTTCAATGCTGCCCCAGGAGCCATGCTACGAGAATAGCGAGACATGACTGTATCACCAACTTCATTAAACGCGGTGCAACAAACAGAGGCCAAATGACCATCAAGGAGCCGATCATACCAACCGATCAAGGCAACCGTGATCGTGATTGATCATGAGCCGAGTAACATCGAGTTCTTAAAACGGGCGTCGGAAGGAGTTGATGATACAATTTATTAAAAGAATCGCTTTATAGTGAAGGAGTTGATGATACAATTTATTTAAAGAATCGCTTTATAGAGGTGAGTCTATTTTGATTATAATATTGAAAAAGTACTTGACTATTTGTAACAGGGGCAGTACTCTCACTTTTGTTTTTCCGATTACAAATAACTCAGAAGTGTGGGAAGACGTATTAGATGTTACATTTGTCAACAATTACGGTAATCTCTCCAATGTTAATTGGAGAGTATCTCTTCTTCTTATCACGGATGGATTTTCTTTTTCTTTGATCTTAAATTTGAAATGGAATCTGCTTCCCTCTATAGAAATTTCAGAAGAATTGGCTGGAAGAAATTTGGTCAAACCTTTAACTCAAAACTGAGTAATATGCCGAACTCGAGTTTGTAAGGAGAAATTTTTGGGAATCAGCTTTTGAGCACTCGTAGAAACTCATTTCGCTCAGCTAAGAATGTGTTTCCAATGCAATTGCATCTTCAAACCTAATGTCGGTAGCTCAGTCAGCGAAATGTGCTGATTCGCCAATTTTGCATGTCTGGCAACGTCGCGATTGATCGGAAACGCGCAAGTTAACATAGGTACAGCTGTCTCTTGTTATTTGAATTGCAGATAGAAGACAGTATGAGCATACCAAGCTAATACTAAGTTGTATTTCTGGATCCATAACGAACCATCGTTATTAACTGGGGGCTCAACCGGGATATTCTTGAAAAAAAAAAAACAGAATTCCTAGCCAAAAGTCTTGTAAACTGCAAGCGACGTTTGTACTAACTAGCGAAGGCGAATAGCAACTACAACTAAAGTAAGAAACTAACAAATGTAAAACTTATAAGGTCTTTCTAAAGAAGAGAAAGCAGTGAAAATTAAAATATAAGAAACTTAGACAATGTATGTCTAGCAATAAAAAACAACGTGCTCAAGAAAGTATAGAATTAAATATAACTAACAAAATGGCGACAGTACAGGAAATCGCAGAAATCAAAGCAACAATTACACAACTGTACACAGAAGTCAATAGACAAAGTACAGAAAACAATATCTTAAAAACAGAAATTACAAATCTCAGAGCTGGATAAAGTATGTTCCAAGCTGTAACTACAACCGCTGCTGTACTAAAAGCAGGGACACCGAGCTATGAGAAACCTGAGGACATAAATCTAACAGTATTGTCAGCAATACCATATCTATGTAAATTGTGCAATTGCCATTTTGTAAAAAAAGAAGATAAATTAACGCTAATAAATATATTCATATTCATAATATTTTACATACATGAATAATATTCACAATTCGTTTAAGATTTTTTAAACTAATCTGACACAATTTTAGCTTTCCAGGCTTTTAAAATTGACAAAGAATCTACATATTTTTTTGACGCATTATCGAAAGCACATATTGAAGATGAATACCTTGTAGAATATGTTTTACACAAAAGCAAAGCTGCCCCGGATTGGAAATTGGGAATATCCAGAGTTTTGCATAAGAACGTCGTTTTAGAAGGTAAAATTTTATTTTATTTCAAAAAATTAAAAAAAAAATTTCATTTATAATTTATAAATATTTAAGATTTAAATAATTTATACAATTTTCAAACTACTCTACTCGATCTATTCGCGTTTGTTTTCGAACGTCGAGCTTTTGGGTTACCAGTATTGTTGCTCAATAAAGTAAAATTAAGTTAATGAGAACCATGCAAAAAAAAAAAAATATTATTAATACCTTTTTTCTAAATACCAAAATTTCTATTTTCTTTAAAGTCGCAAATGCAAAAGAAGACTATCAAGACAATATCATATCCAGTGGAGCATCATTAGTTGAAGGTTTCTATTAAAATTTCACTTCAACACTATGACGCAGAAAAATATTTGACAAAGTAATTAATTTTAAATTTTTAAAATAGAACTAATAAATTCTGAGTTAAGATTTTAAACTTAAATTTATATTCTCCTAAAATGGCACAACTTTGCTTTTTACAAATAAAAGCATGCACATCGCGCTATGACCAATCTTGACTATAACCATGCTATGGGAAATGTTATCAGACTGACTAATAATGGAAAAATTCGATATTTGGAAGATGTTTTAAATTGGTATCTGGCAGTGGGTGCGCAGAATTACTTTGATATCATTTCAAGTATAATTATGAGTGGATCTTATACTTTATCTAATATTATGTCAATTGCGTTTTTGATTTTAAAGCAAACTAGTGGAGCGAAAACTTTACGCGGCTCTGAGTTTTTAGTGGATGCGAAGCGCCGAACGACATTTGATGAAATGAATCTTCAACGTGGGGAAGTATACTTTACATCCGGCTTAACATTGTTTTATTCAAGACAATTCCGTGTTAAACTTCCACGTTTGTCTACTCGGACCACCTTTAATGCTTCAGATTATGCCGAGGTCCAAAGAACTACTGATCATGACCTTCTTAATTGTGTTTCACTGCCTACTACTCCTATTTCTAAGGTTTCTTCTTCCTCTTCATGCTCTGCTCCCTTAATAGTTCCACCAACCCCAAAGAGCTTTATCAAGAATGGTGTCAAGAATCAAGTCATAGAGTGTATGTAAACGTTGTACGCAATGAAAACGGAACCCGATGTAAAGACGATTATTACCACCCGGACTCAAACCTTTCCCAATTCAGTCATTGATCTTTCTGGGTTATTGAAGATAGATCGAATTAAGAATCTGTTTATGAAGTGGGTGCCAGGCGGGCAATGATCACTACAGAGTCCTGTGCGTTTTTGGCAGGATGGTGATTAGCTAAGGTTGAGTTGGGTCGCTGAATTGTTGTAACTCCTCAATAGTGCAACGTTCGGAAACCTAATTCAACCATAGTTTAGAGGTTCCTAATTTCAGTGGTGGTGTGAGCGTACTTTGTACGAAAACCGTGCCGAAGAATGAAAGGCTGGGGGATAAACCAGTCATTAACGAGCTCTTTCGGATGCTGTGGCAAGGTCCGTCATATTTCTTGCCTTGCCCCGGTAAGCGGCTCTGCCGGGGCTGACCGTCTTTCCGCCTCACTCGTGGGAACAAAAATGAAACCAAACAAACAATCAAATAGAAAAAAAATACAAAACATAAATAGAGCCAGGGCTGACAATGCGGTCACATCTCCTGGAAAGGCTGTCGAGCCAAATCAGAGGTGTGAACGGGTTGTTAACCCTGTGGTTGCCACTAGCAGCGGGAGTCCTTCTCCCTCTACTAGCCGCAACCTCTACTTAAAGGAATTACCCGTCAGTGGAACAGCTGTGACGCTCGGCTGTCCCAAGGGCGGCAATTCCAAACCCCACATCTTCCCCGCCCCTGCTAGGACGTCGCAAGCGACCCCAAGAAGGGACACCCCATCCGGAGAGACAAAATCTGCGACGCGTGGAATTGAATCGAAGGGTGAGGGCGTACCCCGATTGGTATCGGTAGCGACCAATTCTGGTGGTGGACCCACATCTGTGTCACACGGACATAGCTCTGGGCCGGCCAACAAGAAGTCCTGGAAGTCACAAGTCAGTCGAGACCAGCGCAATGCTGAAATGATTCGGGCCGCAGTCAGTGTCATACCGGCGGCGGAAAGAACCCCTGAGCAAGCGCGGAAACTCGAATGGGCTAGTGGCGTCCTCAGCAGAATTACCAAATCGACCGGCAGCGACTCAACGTCAAAGCGCAATAGGTCTCTCGAGGGCGACAAGCCTGAACCGAAAAGGCAGAAAGTGCTTTCCAGCAGCACAACAGCCTTCAATAAAGATCTGTCTTTCAGCGACGCGCTCAAAGGCAAGATCATAGCCGCGGTCATTGACTGAAGTCATGTAGATGGTAACATCTCTCATGATCAATGGGCAGACGTCAAGGCTCACCTCGGTTTCAGATTTTTATCTGTCATCGAGGAGAATCCGGGGCCTCTCCCAGACACAGCCGATGCAGGATGGTACCAAAATCGTATCAAACTCATCGCCTGTGGTGATCAGAGATCTTTCGATCTGTACAGGACTGCTGTTAATGGCTTGCCAGAAGTCTGGCCGGGTGCCAAGCTCGAAGTTGTTACAAGGGAGAATATCCCTTGCCGACCGAGAGCACGTATAATGGTCCCAGCTCTACACAACTGCCCAGACATGATTATGAAATTAATCAAAACCAGCAATCCAAACCTGCCTACTCACGACTGGAAAGTCCCAAAGGTTGAAAAGGAGACAGTGGGTCGCTATAGATCAGCTCTCTTGGTGATCAATAGGGAATCATTGGCTCCACTGGCCGCGACCGAAGGCGTGATTAGGTATGGTTTCGATGAAATCACTGTCCGAATTTATAAAAAAGATGAAGACTCGCTCAACGCACCCCCCATAGAAGCCCCTTCAGCGGAAGGAAACGCTTCACCACCCCCAGAAATGGAAGTCGATGCAACACCACAAGTGGAACCATCGACCTCAGCACCCCCAAACAAGCCATCCGACGTGGAGGCTCACCCGATAGTCGACAGTATTTCCGACATGGAAACTGAAGACGCCATCTTAGGCAACACTCTGAGCGAGGAAGACCTACTTCATTCCTCCTCAGACGATGATAACGCCGACAAAACAGTGGTGGAGGTTGATCCGACTAAAAGTAGCAATGCTGCGATTAGTTCAGATTAATCTCCAACACGCCATCATGGCCACAGACAACCTGTTACTCCGACTGCATAGAAACAATGAAGACATCGCCTTCATACAGGAGCCGTGGGTCTCTAACTCCAGCATCAGAGGCCTCAAGACTCCTGGATATAAACTATTGTATGCATCGGAGAAAGGTGAACCAAGGTCATGCATGCTAGTAAAAAATGACTTAAATGTATTTTTACTCTCCCATTACAGCGACAAAGACACCACAACAGCTGTTCTAACAACGGATAAAGCCACCTATTGGCTTATATCCTCGTATCTTGGCCACGACAGCCCTGCTCCGGGAGACACCTTGAGGAAGGCAATTGCGGACGCGCAAACGAGGAAAGTTGGCCTACTAATTGGATCGGATGCTAACGCCCATCACACGGTATGGGGTAGCTCTGATATTAATGAGAGAGGTGAGTCCTTATTTGATTACCTTTTAAGTACTAACCTACTCATAAGTAATATTGGTAATGAACCCACTTTTGTTACCAAGAATAGGAAAGAGGTACTCGATATTACACTAACCTCCGACTTTATCCACAATCTGATTTCAAACTGGCATGTCTCAAAGGAGAATTCCTTCTCTGACCACAGATATATTCAGTTTGAGCTCAATGATGTGGCAAATATATCTACGGGTTTTCGCAATCATCGTAATACTAACTGGGAACGATATAGGGAGGTACTAGCACAACTGCTTGATCACAACCTTCTTAAAAGTCCCTCCACTAAAGATGAACTAGACCTTTCTGTGAATCATCTCACCGACGCCTTCAACGAATCAATGAGAGCTGCTTGCCCTATAACCATTCCAAAGGGTAAAAAGAAACCTCATTGGTGGCACAAAGAACTAGAACCATTCAGGAAGAGCTGTCGAAAGCTCTTCAATAGATCTAAGTACACAAGATCTCCTTCTGACTGGGACTCATACAAACAAGCTCTAAAGCAATATAAGAAAGAATTAAGAAAGAGTAAGAGGTCTTCTTGGAGAAACTTCTGTGGAAAAGTAGAAAATACTTCAGAAGCCTCAAGACTCAGGAAAATTCTCTCAAAAAGTCCAACAATACCCAGTGCTTTAAAGACAGATGCAGGTACGTGGACTACCACATATGAAGAATCTCTTAATCTGTTATTAGACACCCACTTTCCAGGTAGCTCTAATATACTCAGCGACTTAACATCAGAGTCTCAAGCTTCTACAAGCGATTTAGTGGATCTAATAACGCGGGAAAAATTGCAATGGGCCGTAGATAGCTTTGATCCATATAAATCTCCAGGACCAGACGGAATCATTCCGGCCGAATTACAAAAATGCTCAGATATGATCATTCCACCATTGGAAATCATTCTGACAGGCTGTGTAAGGTTGAAATATATTCCCAAGGCCTGGAGAATGGCAAAAGTAGTCTTCATTCCTAAAGCAGGGAAACCCTCCCACGTTAACCCTAAAGATCTTCGACCAATTAGCCTATCATCCTTCCTTCTTAAAACTTTGGAAAGACTGATTGAAATTTACATTAGACATAGCTTAAAACCATGTCTCATTTCCACAGCTCAACATGCGTACTCTAAGGGAAAATCAGTAGAAACAGCACTTCATACGCTGGTACGTAGTATTGAATATTCCCTCAAATACAAAGAATATAATCTTGTAGCTTTCCTAGATATTGAAGGAGCTTTCAATAACGTCAGTTACCAGGCGATCACAACAGCAATGGACAAGCTGAAATTAAAGAAATCACTCAGTGATCTCATAAGTCACATGCTCAAAAGCAGGACAATAACTTCCAGCATGAGAAGTTTTACTACCACCAGATCGGTAAATCGAGGTACCCCCCAAGGTGGGGTCCTTTCACCTCTTTTATGGAATATGGTAGTAAACGACCTACTAACATCATTGGAAGCTGAGGGTTTCAGGGTGATTGCCTATGCTGACGATGTTGCAATATCTGTATCTGGAAAACATCCCCAAGTTCTCTGGGAACTCCTACAAAATGCCTTAAATAGGCTAACAAAATGGGCTAATCAATGTGGCTTGGACGTCAATCCACATAAAACAGAACTAGTACTCTTTACGAGAAGGTACAAAATTCCTCAGTTTAGCCCACCCAAGATTAAAGGAATACCATTAAGCTTTTCCGACCAAGCTAAATATTTAGGCCTCATTTTAGACAAAAAACTAAATTGGAAGGCAAATATTGATGAAAGAGTAAAAAAGGCTACCGTAGCGCTTTTTACTTGTAAAAAGGCCATAGGATCAAAATGGGGCTTCTCCCCAAAGATAACCCACTGGCTATACACTTCAGTAATCAGACCGATACTCATTTATGGAGTTGTCGTATGGTGGACCGCACTGGACAAGATGGTAAATCTAAATAAGCTCATCAAAGTTCAAGGTCAGCAGGTATGTGCATCACAGGAGCACTTCGCTCAACACCAACCGCAGCCCTGGAAGTGCTTTTAAACCTTACACCTCTCGACATCTTCTCCAAAATGGTGGCAGCCAACACATGTGTGGGGCTTAGAGCCACCTCTCAATGGAACAGTAACAATACTGGTCATACTACTATTCTAGACAATTTTAGATCTATCCCAGATCGCTTAGATTATACCACCCCAAAAATGGTGTTCGGTAAAAGCTTCCATGTCTCTATCCCTTCAAGATCCTCCTGGGAAGAAGAAAGACCCCTGGAAGACAACGCGGTACACTTCTATACAGACGGTTCAAAGACCGACTGCGGAGTTGGAAGTGGTATCTATTCAGAACAACTGAATCTCAGTCTATCATACAGACTTCCCGATCAATGTAGTGTATTCCAGGCAGAAGTAATGGCGATTAAAGAGGCACTATCCTGGCTCAAAGAAAACGTTATATCTTGCAAGGATATACGAATCTTCTCGGACAGCCAAGCCGCTCTCAAATCTCTCGCGTCTGTCTCCATAAACTCTCAAATAGTCCACGATTGTCGATCATCTCTGAATGAGATGACGGAACAGTTTAATATTCACCTCATTTGGGTGCCGGGCCACAGGGACATTCCGGGAAATTGCGAAGCCGACGAAAACGGAACACTTCTGCCCAATGTTAGACAAAAACACAACATAGGAATACCACTCGCTACATGCAAATATCTTCTCAAACAATATGCTCTAGAATCAACCAATGCTAGATGGTCACAGGGTACCACCTGCCTAGCAACCAAGCAAATATGGCCAAGCATAGACTTAAAACGGTCAAAAGGCTTGATATCCCTAAGCAGACAAAATATAAGCTCTACAATTGGAGTAATAACAGGACACTGCCTCATAGGCAGACATGCTCTGAGGCTAGGGGTCTACACAAATGACTTCTGTAGAAGCTGCATGGACGAGGAGGAAGAGGAAACAGTCCAACACCTTCTATGTACATGTCCAGCACTCTCCATTAGAAGGAACAGCTTTCTAGGTAATCACTTCTTCGATAATACCAGTGAACTGGCAACAATCGACACAAAATGTCTCTCTAACTTCATTAGAAGCACGAATTGGTTTGTTTAAGCTCATTACTCTCCCATGAGTTTTTTGTGGTATCACAACGGACCCTTGAGGTCTAAGTGAGTCAACAACATCTGGACAGCCACTCTAACCTAACCTAACCTAAAGCATGCATATCAAATAATATAAAAATTAATAATTTGTTTTTAAAACATTTACAATTTAATATTTGTATGAATACAGTTATTCACCCTACCATCTAATGTTATGTGCGCAAAGTCAAATTTTTTCTGCGTTGTATGTGTGTAATACACACTGTGTGTGTAAGTAATTATATTAAGCGTAGTATTAACGACTTGTAAATTTTCTAGTTCCAGAATCTGAACTTGATCTTGGCCTTAGCCCAAGTTTATTCAGTAGTTTGTTTACAAGCAGTTCTCATCCTCAAACTCATACCAGCACAACCAAAGAATTATACAATTCCATTTCATTTTGTAGAAGTAAAACTGATTTAAGTGTAGTATCAGATTCAAATATAAGCATATTGGTTAAATCGACATTCAGTTCTGTGGAGGTATTGATGCATTTTAAAGTAAAATACAAATTTAAATTATAATAAATATCTATTAACTATACAGAGTTTCAATGCAAAAAATGATTTGGACTTAACAATAATCCTCGCGAAGTTTCAAAATTCTATAAATTTGGATAACCATGATAGAATAACGATTTCAAAATTGGTTGTTAAACAAATTTTGAGAGAAAATAAACGTGCTGAGTAAGTGTATTTGATGGTACCTATAAATATATTTCATTTACCAACTTTATAATTTACTAAATTTGTTACAGCCATATTATTTTCGGTATCTTGAACTCAAAATATTCAAACTAGAATACCTACTAAAACATTAATTATCAAAAAAAACTTGAAAGGAGTCAAAAATATGGCTGTAAGAAAATATGTTTTATTTATACACCATTTAACTTAAAAAATTTTGTATTTCTATAGTAATTATTCCTCTGCTAGCTTTACTGTAGTAGCTTTACTTCAGTAGGTAGTTACTAAATAATAGTATTCTCAAACTTTTACAGATTGTCAAGACATGATTTTTTATATTTTGCTGAACTTATTGTACAAGTATTTCCTGAGGAAATTATTTCTGTCTATTTTACACCTGCGTGTAGGGGCCAAAGGCCTTGTGGAAAACTTTATGATGCTTACACCTATTTTAGAAAAAAAACTTTCTGAATCTAAACTGATAAAAAGGTCGAGAAATCGACGAAACTCCGAACCCACTATATCTGCGGAACCAGAAGAATTTATTGGTAAACATTAAGACCGTTCTACTAAAACAATGTACTTGACAATTTTTTTTTCTTTTATTAGAGGAATCAAACTCCGACTTAGAAGCTCTTGAATGGTTGAAAACCGAAATAGAGCCCTGGAGTGTTATTGAAAGTAATTGGAAACAAACACACTATCTTCGAAAGAAACTATTTTGGATTACCTGCATAACTTCCCGATATTTGTTGCAAATTCAAATTCAAATTCAAAATCGATTAAACTGGTAATTAAAATACTTTTTTTTTAAGTAGGAACATAGTTTATTAAATATATATATGTTAAATCAGAGCCCACTTGTGCATCCCCACAAACACTTGACTTCAAGTTCCAATAATGTAAACATTTAACAAAGAATATCAAACGATTTATAATTGAATGCCTTTCATAGCGGACGATCGTATCCGATCTTATAAACATAGAAATGCATATCAGCACTTTTTGCCCTAAGCAACTTGTGTGGAAGTATCCAATGGATACCAAAGATATTTCATCATATTATGAACCAGTTTTCATCCGCAGACAAAATGCTGCGTTAGCAATTAAGTAATATAAAAGGGATTACTTGAGCTCAATTCAGTTAGTTCTTAGTTAGTTCTTGCGACGTATAGCTGAAGATTTCCCCCCACCAGTGGTAAGGGATCTGAAGCTTTTAACTATACTCAAATAAAGATTATTCGTTTAAAAATTAAAATACATTGTTTTACTCGGTGGTGTTCTCTAACGAGAACACAAATTCAATTTTTTTAATAAATTAAATAAACGTAAATAAAATGTATATATATACTTTAATATAGATGCGAACATTTTGCTGCCTCAAGCCCAAAACTTTTCAGATTGCTGGTTGGCATATTATCCAAAAATCTTAAGATATGGTGAGAAATCGAAAGACAACAATGTTAAGCAATTTATGAAAATAGTCAGAACCAATACTGAAGCTTCAAAAATTATAGCATTGATAATATTGAGCTACATGTTTCCAACCTCACGTACCAAAAAGAGTGCAACAAAAGCTTCATACCGTTGCTCGAAAATCGAAAGTCAAGAAAATTTTGTGGCATATTTTAAGGTTAATTATTTTTATTTCAGTTTTAAAATTTTGACTTATTTAAATATTTTAACGAAAAATAGTTTTCATTTTAAATAATACCACTAAAGATATTTTTTTTTTGAAAAATAGTTTAACTTTTTTTATTTTACAATTTTTCTTTAGACCATACAAGAATCTGACAACCACGAAATAAATCTAGAAAAGAATAATACAGGGAAGCAGCCAAGAATTGTGGTGTTAGGAGATCCCACCAAAAAGCTTACTGCCTAAATTACACTTCTGGATTAGAAATACATATTACTTTGATGATCCATTGGAAGCTTTTGAAACATGTTTTTTTCTGTTTTACGTTCTTGACCTCAACTACCCAGCAGAAAGTACGATGGTTTGGACGTTTACTCAAATTTATTTATTTGGAAATAAAGTTGAACAAAAAATTCAAGAAAGCTGTCAACATTGCCACAATCGAAACAATCAACAACGATCTCTCTAAAATGTGAGTTATTGTCTTGAACAAATATTTGTATATATTGTTGTTTTTATAAGTTTTGACACACAGTTCTTTGTTTGCCACATAATCGAATGATCTCGAATGATTGCCATAATCGATTATAATCGATTATATCATTCGAATGATCCCATCACTAATAGAAACCAAGAAAAGGGGTGGATCTTAGTGAGAGCATTCGCACAAGTATTTAACAAGGGTCGCAAGGAACAGAAAGGTATACAAACAAGGGTAGTTATTGTGTGTGTGATCGTGTAAAGGAGAGATAGAAGTGTGGAATAAAGAGAATGTAGTAAAAAGGGTGAGGCTCATGGCAAATAGGACAGACAGGATAATGCGGGAAAGGCGAGTAACGATATTTGGCAAGGGAGCTTAATAGTATTGATGCACAAGCTATTCAAACGGGGAGAGACGAGACGACGGCTAGAATGGGGAATTTCCTGCGTGGACTCTGTCCACAAAGGATACGAACGAGAGATCGACATGAGCCCCCCCGTACCGAACAACCAACGAATAGAAGAGCGCGACGAAGAAAAGAATACCGCGAAGTCCAGACGAACTGGTCGAAACATCAGAGCAGATGCATTAAGACAATCCTTGAAGGACAGTCGAACAACTCAATGCCTTCAAAAGAGGTAATGATTCCGTTCTGGAAGAACATCCTGGAACACGAATCAACCTCAACGCCAATCCCCCATGAGCAACAGCTTCCAAGGCTTACTGCAGTATGGACGCCCATAACCGTAGAAGAAGTTAAAAAGTCAAGACCGTCCAACACGACATCACCTGGACCTGATGGTCTTACATCGAGGACCCTCAACGCACTAAGCGCCAACTTAAAGTGCAGGATCTTCAATATCCTTATATGGTGCGGCCAACTGCCTGAACATCTATGCGAGTCTAGAACAACCATGATACCCAAGAGCGTAGACGCTAGGGAACCTGGAGACTTTAGGCCAATTGCTGTCTCCTCCGTACTGCTCAGACAGCTACACAACATCCTTGATACAAGACTCCAGAATGCAGTTCAACTAGATAATAGACAACAAGCGTTCACGAGCTCCGACGGATGCGCCACCAACATCACAATAGTCGACATGTTGCTAAGATATCAACACCAATCTTACAAAGATTGCTATATAGCAAGCCTCGACGTGGCGAAGGCATTCGATTCGGTATCACACCAGACGATCCGGGAATCACTTGAATACTATGGTATCCCACCGGGTTTCATAAAGTATATAAGTACCATATATAGAAAATCAACAACGAAGATTAGAGGATCGAACTGGGTCTCTGACTCAATTAAAGCCAGAAGCGGGGTCAAGCAAGGAGATCCGCTTTCACCCGTCATATTTAACATCATCATTGACATGCTGCTCAAATCCCTGCCGAAGGAGATAAGTGCAAAAATAGGCGACGCATCTATAAATGCTCTCGCCTTCGCTGACGATTTAATTCTCTGTGCCCAAACTCCAGCTGGGCTTCAACATCTCTTGGATCACACAAACTCTTTCCTCGCATCGTGTGGAATGAGTTTGAACGCGGCCAAGTGCCGGAAAGCAAAAGAATACAGTCGTAGTGCAGAACGCCTTTAACATCGAGGGACGAATCATACCTGCACTTAAGAGAACTGACACCCTGAAATACTTAAGATTTCGCTTCACTCCAGAAGGGAGATGCAGGATTGACATTGAAGAGGAACTGTCTGGAAAGCTGCAGCGCGTTACTGGGGCACCTTTTAAACCCCAGCAACGCCTGCATGCCCTGAGAGCAGTGATGATCCCACAGATGTACCATAAGTTAACCCTTGGTAAAACGCTTGGAGTCTTAAACAAAATCGACCAAAAGGTCAGGATAGCGGTGAGGAAATGGCTAGATTCGCCCAACGACACCCCGAATGCTTATTTTCATGCTGCTATCGAAGATGGAGGTTTAGGAATACCGTCGGTGCGCTTTACAGCTCCACTAATCCGGTTAAACAGACTGAGTGAACTTAGTCTACCAAATCTGGACGAATCAGCCAACGCCAACACCTTCATGGCTAAGGAAATAGACGCTGCTGAAGTGCATAGTAACGTGATAAGATCTGCGAACGACTTGGCGAGATATTGGGCTTTCAAACTGCACGAGTCAGTAGATGGTAAAGGGGTTCGGGAAGCCAATGGAGTCAGAGAGTCCCATCGCTGGGTGAGAGAGCCCACGAGACTTTTAAGCGGACGTGACTTCATTCATTGTGTGAAAACGAGAATTAACGCGCTCCCTACGAGGTCAAGAACATCGAGAGGACGATCTGAAATAGACCGTACGTGCAGGGCAGGATGCCCAAGAAATATTGAGACAACCAATCACATAGTTCAATGCTGCCCCAGGAGCCATGCTACGAGAATAGCGAGACATGACTGTATCACCAACTTCATTAAACGCGGTGCAACAAACAGAGGCCAAATGACCATCAAGGAGCCGATCATACCAACCGATCAAGGCAATCGTGATCGTGATTGATCATGAGCCGAGTAACATCGAGTTCTTAAAACGGGCGTCGGAAGGAGTTGATGATACAATTTATTAAAAGAATCGCTTTATAGTGAAGGAGTTGATGATACAATTTATTTAAAGAATCGCTTTATAGAGGTGAGTCTATTTTGATTATAATATTGAAAAAGTACTTGACTATTTGTAACAGGGGCAGTACTCCCACTTTTGTTTTTCCGATTACAAATAACTCAGAAGTGTGGGAGGACGTATTAGATGTTACATCTGTCAACAATTACGGTAATCTCTCCAATGTTAATTGGAGAGTATCTCTTCTTCTTATCACGGATGGATTTTCTTTTTCTTTGATCTTAAATTTGAAATGGAATCTGCTTCCCTCTATAGAAATTTCAGAAGAATTGGCTGGAAGAAATTTGGTCAAACCTTTAACTCAAAACTGAGTAATATGCCGAACTCGAGTTTGTAAGGAGAAATTTTGGGGAATCAGCTTTTGAGCACTCGTAGAAACTCATTTCGCTCAGCTAAGAATGTGTTTCCAATGCAATTGCATCTTCAAACCTAATGTCGGTAGCTTAGTCAGCGAAATGTGCTGATTCGCCAATTTTGCATGTCTGGCAAACGTCGCGATTGATCGGAAACGCGCGAGTTAACATAGGTACAGCTGTCTCTTATTATTTGAATTGCAGATAGAAGACAGTATGAGCATACCAAGCTAATACTAAGTTGTATTTCTGGATCCATAACGAAGCATCGTTATTAACTGGGGGCTCAACCGGGATATTCTTGAAAAAAAAAACAGAATTCCTAGCCAAAAGTCTTGTAAACTGCAAGCGACGTTTGTACTAACTAGCGAAGGCGACTAGCAACTACAACTAAAGTAAGAAACTAACAAATGTAAAACTTATAAGGTATTTCTAAAGAAGAGAAAGCAGTGAAAATTAAAATATAAGAAACTTAGACAATGTATGTCTAGCAATAAAAACCAACGTGCTCAAGAAAGTATAGAATTAAATATAACTAATAAAATGGCGACAGTACAGGAAATCGCAGAAATCAAAGCAACAATTACACAACTGTACACAGAAGTCAATAGACAAAGTACAGATAACAATATCTTAAAAACAGAAATTACAAATCTCAGAGTTGGACAAAGTAAGTTCCAAGCTGTAACTACAACCGCTGTACTAAAAGCAGATACACCGAGCTATAAGAAACCTGAGGACACAAATCTAACAGTATTCTCAGCAATACCTGTGTTTAACCGAAATTCACAAGAATACAGGCCATGGAGGCAAATGGTATTCAACCTTATGGAGGAAATAAAACAATTTTCCGGCACACCACAGTATTACCATGCTCTAACTATAGTTAGAAAAAAGATCCAAGGTGAAGCAGCACATATACTAAAAAACCAGAACACAATCATGAATTTCCAAGCAATTATAAATAGATTGGACTATACATACGCAGATAGCCGTCCACTATTATGTACTTCAAGAAGAACTACGTCGAATTCGACAAGGCAATCTCACATTGTCGGAATACTACGATCAAATAAATAATGCACTCAATCTTATTTTATCAAAAATAACGATGACATCATCATAAGAAGGCAGAAATATACAAGAACACCTAGCAATAGAAGAAGTTGTTCGTATATTTACAGCAAACCTAAACTCCAGTTTTACGAAAGCAAAAAAAAAAAAAAAAAGCTATATAGCAATCAACCACCAACCATAGAAAGAGCATATGCTATAGCACAACATGTCTCACGCAACAGAAATGTAAATATAAGAGGTGATAATCCTCAACAAAATCACCCACACAGACGCGATCAACCACATAATCGGCAAAATAACGTACAACAAGATTATGTAACAGAACAAAGGAGGTTCAGACCAAATTATCAGACACAACCCCAGCGATATGTGACGCCTAATCACCCAAGAGACATGGAGACGGATAATTCAACTTTTAACCAAAGAAATCCATTCAGACAACAGTCGCAGAGAAATTTCCAGCCGCAATACCAACGTCAGAATAATTATCAACAACAACAAGCACCAAACCGATCATTTCCAGCTATAAAACGAGAACGGGAAGATTCAGGGAAAAACCATAAGTTCCAGAAAGTAAACCAACTCGACACACATAAAATAGAGGATGATTTAGTAAGTAGTAAGTCTAATGCAATTAATTATCAGTCAACGGTTAACCAAGCATAATTAAAAAAGATAGATTATCAGGTAAATCGGTAACTAAACTATTCAAAACAAAATAGGGCCCACCCGAGATTCATCTTGTATTTTGCATCAAAAATACTTAATTGGTGAACAGTATAAAAGCGAAGCATTTTATTGTAGAGCTTGCATCTGTTTGAGTCCATATCAACGATTTCAATACGATTTTACCGTTACCTCTAAGTTAATATCCAAAAAAAGCCCATCGCTCTAAAAAAAATTTATGCAAAAATTATTGCATTTGTTTTCTCAGTCCGATCTTAGCGTTGTTGCTTAGTCATCTTTTGGTTGATTGCTGTTCCTTATTTTTTCATGACTAAACGTGATTACCATGCCCGGTTCTAGACGTCATTTTGATACAGCTTTTAGAACAGAGAAGCGGAAAACTTAAGAAAGTCAATTTTTCGGATATTACCAAGACCTAGAAAGTTGAAAGTTTTTAGTACACAAAAACTAACGGTTCAGGTTTTGTACTAATTTTTTTAAGATTTTAGTACAAAAATTGAAATTTTGTACTAAAAAAAATTAGTGACTTTCTTACACATAAGTCTATCCACACACCTAATTTCAACTTCTTAGGTCCAAAGAATATTGATATATTGGAGTTCAAAGTTTTATATCTGAAAATGGGAGGCCTTTTTATTTTTAATTTAAATTTATTTTAAATATTTTTCTCACTCTCTTGGTAACTCTCAAAGAGTAAGGACGTTATTTTTTGAGGTTTTTCTAAGAGTTTTTTTTTGCGATTTCATGATGGTTGATTTTATCAAATCCCAAAGGGGGGCAGACAAACTTCACTACGAAGGATTTGCTTATGTTAAGTATAGAGGGGAAGAGGATAAGACTTTTTGGAGATGCGAGAAGTATCGGAGCTTCAAATGTAAGGGAAGGGTTGTTTCTAGGGAAAGAAATGTGGTTTTGCTAAATGAGCATAACCACGGCCCTTCCCCCGTTTTGTATGAGGTTGCTCGCACCTCCCAATTAGTTAAAGCCATGGCCACCACATCCTCCGATTCTCCCAGGTCAATAGTTGCACGCTGTATGCAAGGAGTTTCTGTGGAAGCGTCTAACCGTGGCCCAAAGCTGAGATCACATGAAAAGGCTGTAACCCGGCAGCGGCGTCGACAGCACCAAGCAAGACCAATTCCTCACAGCCGGTCCGAAATAAATCTTCCTGCCGAACTGTTGGTGACAAAAACAGGTACTCCGGAACCGTTTTTGTTAGCCGACACAGGCAGGGAGGATGTGAACCGAATAATTATATTCGGTTCACTTACGGACCGGACAAGACTTGTGCGGTGTGAGACGTGGCTGCTGGATGCCACCTTTGATGTGTGCCCGAGCATATTTTACCAGCTTTGGGTCATCCACGGACGCTTCCAGAACAAGGTGCTACCCTTCATATTTTGCTTGCTCCCTAATAAAACAAAGGAAACATACTTGCGGACGCTTGCGCTAATACGTGAATCAGAGGGAATGGAAAATGCTCAGCAAAAACGTGTGAGAACACTTCCGGGAAACCGGGAGTGTGGCAAGGAGACCTGGATCAGGAAAAATTCGAGCCACAACTCAGCATGAAGACCGGTTCATTCGAATAACTGCACGTCGGGAGCGTACTGTAACCACCCGGGCCTTACAAACTCAACTGCGGCAGTCAACTGGTACTCAAGTCAGTGATCAAACCATTCGTAATCGACTTCGCGAAGATGGTCAACGTTCCAGAGTGCGTGCTATTCGGCCGAAACTTACAGCCGCACATAGGGCAGCGCTGTTAAGGTATGGTCGCGAGCATTCCAATTGGGCCATGGACAACTGGATATTCGTACTCTTTACAGATGAATGCAAGATAAAGTTTTTGAGTGATGATAAACGAGTACGCGTGAATTACTTCCCAACACACAAAAGAGCATACCAAGCATATTCACTTGAGTATAATACATTGCACAATCAGTAAAGTATCTCCATTTCTAATATAAACAAAAATTGTCAACGATCGAATTCTTCGATCGACATAAAAGATAATCACTTTCAATGAATGTAAACAAAGTCACCCTTAACCAAAATATAGAAATTGTCAACGATCGAACTATTCGATCGACAAAAAAGATAATCACTTTCAAACAAACAAACAAACAAATTCATCCCTAACAAAAATACAGTCAAGTGTAAACAAAGATAGTCTAAGTTATCACATCCAGGAATGAAGCTGCAACAATAATTATGCTAGCATTGCATGGGAACTAAGACAATATAGTTTGCTTAGCTTAAGCTTCTTCTTATTCTAAATGTATTTTGTGGTCACTCTTGATTTTGCCGCCGAGCTTGTCGGTTCAAATAAACGTGAAATAAGATAAAATTTGATTCGAAGACTTTCATTTAATCCGGCCGGTGGTTGCCCGTGGAATATATTTTTTTGAACAAAGTGAGTGAGGAAAACGTAACTTCTACGATTCAACTTCTTTGAATCGTTATCAAATATACTTATACATATATGTATATGTGGGAGAGAGAGAATACGACAACCACAAAACACACGAAGACGAACGCACTAATACACACATATAGAATGAATCGAGCGTCCAAGTATTTTCTTTTTCAAATAAACGACACACAGTTCGTGTGTGACAGCCAAGCCGATAGGTTTAGAAAAGTTTGCCTTCATGCAACCAGTCAAATTATAAAGTAAAGTTTGCCGTTAAGCAATTATTAAATTATAAAGTAAAGTTTGCCTTTGAACAATTATTAAAACTATAAAGTGAAGTTTGCCTTTAAGCAAATAACAGAATAAAAGTGCCTCCAAGCTCAATTTTACTGTGTATTACTGAAAAATAAAATCAAACGATAAATCGAGACGTTTTGCGTTTTATTTAAAAGAGACAATTGACCCACATATATATGACCAGCCAAGAGGACAGTTGTAAATTAGAGTTCTAATCGAATTGTTTTAACTAAAGATTTCCCCCCACCAGTGGTAAGGGATCTGAAGTTATAAAGAATTAAAAATAAAGTTAAGATACAAATTAAAATTGTGTTTCTTTTATCTTTTAAAAAATTGATCCCGGAGGATCAAATACAAAATTGGCGCAGTCGGTAGGATTTCAATGAGATCTATAACGAATTTATAGTGACATATGAGATCTAGTGATTCGAACGAATAAAATAAAAAACTTTATTGTGAAAGTAAATAATACCGAAGTGTTTTAACGGACAGTAAAAAATTATGCAACAAACTAATTGCCGAAGCAATTAGAAAAATTTTCTAAAGTGTCAAGTTAAAATAAAAAACAATTCACTAATTCTCGTAGACAGATTAGAAAATTAAAGTGTCTACTTAAAAGACAGTGTGTTAAAAACAAAATAGAATTAACTTCAAATAAAAAGTTAAAAGTGCTACTTAAAATAAAAACTAAAACAATACAGAAATGGCTACTACAACAATAGACCAAAATGTACCATTAATGCGCGTTTTTAAGCAGGTTGGATATCCGACAAAGCGTAGAAACATTCTATTTAAACATACCGTGGAGTTATATTTTCAAACGACAACATGTCAAAATCAGGAAATATCAAGATCACTAAGGATGAAGACGTGGAAGCACCTTCCGGAGACAAGACCAATAAGAAGAATAAAACAGTAAAACAGAAGACATCAGGTAAAAAGGCGCAAAGGGATGATAAAAGGCTAGAAGAATTCAGAGGCAAGATGAGCGAAAAGACCGTCCAGGAAAACAGAACTGCCCTCTTCGATAAGCTCTTTTACGGATTTAGTACCGTCAACGAAGCATTGAAGAACATTCAAGCTCAACAGGTTAACCGAACCGTAATCATTCCAGTCAGCACACGCGCAGCGGGTTTTATAATTCGTAACTTGATGGTGAAGTTTCTTCAACTGGGAGTTATCGACCAGAATACTGCAATTCAACTTGGGTCTGCTCTTTACCGAGTAACTCTTCTGCAGATCGATCTCAAGCTTGAGGAGGCTATGCTAATGCAGCATTCTCGCAATCTTGGCCTGTCATCATACGAGGACGTATATGTTACAGGAGATCAACGCAGGGCTCTGGAGCTCATGGGTGCAAATTTCAGCCCATTAGTCAATTACATCTCTTCTCTCGGCTACTTTAAGTCAGCCGCCAAGTGCTACCTTCCTAGGATTCCGAAGGTTAGCCCTAACCGAGCAGATTACTTACATCAACATTTCTCCTCGCTCCGAAGAACAGTTGAAGGTCTTGCTGGTCAAGATGCAAATGAGCAGAAGATTCTGTTCATGAACAACTGTCCCTATCCTACCGCATCCTGGACGGTGACCGAAGCAGGTCTCGTTACGTTAGCAAATCCGACGACCATAATTCCAGCGAATTATGATATTGCTAACCTTAGAGCTGATATTGCTCTAATTGCTGCGAACGTAGAAAAGGTTGGTCGTAAATATCCTAAGTACGTTTGCACTGGTGGGATTGATTGGAGAGGAGCAGGAAGTGAATCAATGCTGGTATCAAATAAAAAAAAAGGAACACCTTTACGGGCTACTTCGACATATTTGAAGCTCAGGTCGTAAAAGGAGCGGTTTTCCGGCTTTTGTACTTGGAGTCACATCAAGTACCTGGTACTCCAGGTTGGGGGTTGTACGTCGGGGTGACTTCCCGACTATGTAGAAAAAAGTTAGTTGCGAAGCGTCAACAGGCCTCGGAAACGGACGGATACACTAATGACGACCCAAGCAAACGTATAAAGGACAACGAATTTCGGATATGCACGTGGAATGTTAGGTCCCTTAATGGACTGCGTGCTGCCGAACAACTAGCGGAGACCCTCAACTGCTACAAAGCAGATATTACCGCTATCCAGGAAATGCGATTGGATAGACCGGGCGAAATGAAGATGGAAAACTGCGACATCTACTATGGCGATTGCTACCAGGACCAGCGACTCTTTGGATGCGGATTCGTCGTGGGAAGCAGACTCAGGCAAAAAGTCTTGAGCTTCAAATGCGTAAGCGAACGCATCACGACGATCCGAATCAAGGCTAATCTCGGCAACATTAGCTTAATATGCGCACATGCCCCCACAGAAGAGAAAAAGGACGACACCAAAGACGAATTCTACGAGCTCCTCGACAAAACATATGAGCAATGTCCTAGCTATGACATGAAAATTTTCCTCGGCGATTTTAACGCAAAGCTGGGTAAAGAAGGCATCTTTGGAAGAACAGTCGGAAAGCACAGCCTGCACGACACCACCTCCGACAACGGATTCAGGCTGATCGATTTTGCTGCGGGGCGAAACGTTGTGGTGGCAAGCACCTGGTTCCCACATCTCAACATCCATAAAGGTACATGGAGATCTCCTGATCAATCAACCGTCAACCAGATTGATCACATTGCGATCGACGGGAGGCACTTTTCCAGCATTCAAGATGTTCGAACTTTCCGAGGAGCCAACATCGACTCGGACCACTACCTCGTCGTAGCCAAGGCAGTGCTACGAATATCCCGACAACGGCCAAAACAAAGAAATGCTGCAAGAAAATTCGACGTCGGACGGCTACAATCGCAAGAGATCGCCAGATCCTTCTCTGATCGAGTGACAAGTAACCTCTTAAGGAGTCCTATGCCGCCAACATCAAGTATCGAAGACCAGTGGCAACATTGCCAGAATGCAGTTAGAGATGCCGCCTCTAATGTGCTGGGTTTCACACAGCCACCAAAACGAAACCCCTGGTTTGACGAAGAATGCAGGCAGGCCCATGCAGCCAAGCAGGAGGCATACAAAGCGGCGCTGCAAAGAAAGACAAGAGCTGCTCGTGAGCTCTACGAGCAAAAGAGGAGAGAAGAACGCCGGCTTCTCAGGAGAAAAAAGAGAGAGCATGAGAAGCGTCAGATCGAAGATGTTGAGAGAGCTAACAGCAGGAATGAAGTTCGGAGGTTTTATCGGAAGGTAAAACACCTGGCTCAAGGTCATCGAGCAAGAACCGAAGCCTGCAGAGACCATCAAGGGAACATCATAGTAGAGCCGCAGTCAGTGCTGGGGATTTGGAAAGACCACTTCTGTAGACTGTATAACGGCGACGACGAACAAAATCCCGCCGTCAGACAGGAGCCTTTTATCATACGCGATGACAGCCAACAATTCCGTGAACCCGACCTAGAAGAAGTGAAAACAGCAATATCACGGCTGAAATCCAACAAAGCCGCTGGAGCAGATGGTCTAGCTGCCGAGCTGTTCAAAGCCGCAGGCGACGAGCTAGATAGGAGCATGCACCAAATCATCTGTAAGATATGGTCGGAGGAATGCATGCCCGATGAATGGAACCTCAGCATTGTTTGCCCGATCCTGAAAAAGGGAGATCCTCTAAACTGCGCCAACTACAGAGGAATCAGTCTGCTTAACATCGCCTACAAGATCCTCTCTGCCGTATTATGTGAACGTCTGAAGCCTTTCGTCAACAATCTGATTGGTCCTTATCAATGTGGCTTCAGGCCAGGAAAGTCTACCATCGACCAAATTTTCACGTTGCGGCAGATCCTGGAAAAAACCTATGAAATGCAAATCGATACCCACCATCTCTTCATTGATTTTAAGGCCGCGTATGACAGCATCTACAGAGACGAACTGTATAAAGCTATGTCTAGCTTTGGCATCCCTGCCAAGCTCGTTCGCTTGTGCAAAATGACGATGGAGAACTCACGCTGCTCTATCAAGGTTGGCAATGAGCTTACGGAATCATTCGACGTCAAAAAAGGATTCAGACAAGGCGATGCACTGTCGTGCGATTTCTTTAACATCATTCTTGAGAAGATAGTTCAAAACTCCACCGTCAACACCAGAGGCACTATCTTCTATAAATCAGTTCAACTTCTCGCGTACGCCGACGATATTGATATAATGGGAAGAACACAGCGTGACGTCAACGGCGCCTTTGTGAGGATTGAGACAGAAGCGGCTAAAATGGGTTTAGCGGTAAATGAGGGAAAAACGAAGTACATGCTGTCTTCGAGTAAGGACACCCAACATCGACGGCTCGGACAGAACGTCACAATAGACGCATACAACTTCGAGGTAGTTAAGGAGTTTGTCTACCTAGGCTCCGCTATCAACACGGACAACAACACCAGCGCTGAGATAAGACGAAGAATTACCCTTGCTAATCGCTGTTTCTTTGGGCTAAGAAAGCAACTGAGTGGAAAAGCCCTCTCTCGAGCAACTAAGGTTAAACTGTACAACACCCTCACCATCCCTGTCCTGCTGTATGGTGCAGAAGCGTGGACCCTAACAAAATCGGATGAATGTGCCTTAGGCTGTTTTGAGAGGAAAATTCTTCGGGTCATCTTTGGCCCCGTGTGCATTGATGGGGAATGGAGAAGGAGATACAACAGCGAACTTTACGGGTTGTACAACGACGTGAACTTAGCCAGAAGGGTCAAGGTCCAGAGACTCAGATGGCTCGGTCATTTAGAGCGCATGGACACCAATGCTCCGGCCCGGAAAGTCTCCGACACTATTC
Source organism: Sphaerophoria taeniata (assembly GCA_943590905.1). Classification (NCBI taxonomy): domain Eukaryota; kingdom Metazoa; phylum Arthropoda; class Insecta; order Diptera; family Syrphidae; genus Sphaerophoria; species Sphaerophoria taeniata. The sequence goes on from OX016540.1 coordinate 273,622,229, forward strand.
CCGAGGGACGCAGAAGGAGAGGAAGACCGCGACTCAGGTGGCGCACACAAGTGGAAGAGGACCTCAATCAACTTGGAGTGCAAAACTGGAGACAGCTAGCTAGGGACCGAGCTAACTGGCGGAGACTGTTGATTGAGGCCCAAGTCCACAACGGACTGTAGCGCCACCTTAAGTAAGTAAGTAAGTACCATTAATGCGATTGGAAAAAATTCCAACATTCTCAGGACGACCAGATGAGGACGTCATCGCTTTTATTGAATATGTTGATTATGTGTACAACTATATAAGTACAGAAAATCAGCCAATAGCAGCTTTAATAATCAGAAATAAAATACAAGGAGCAGCAATCAACACCTTAAGAAGAATATTAATGCCAACATGGCCAACGATAAAAGACGTACTAATCCAGGATTTTGAAGTTCAGGAGACATACGAGCAGATTCTTCAAGATCTTCACATGATTACCACTAACGATCTTCAGCATCTGTTTGATCAAACCGAGGGAATCCTCTTGAAATTAAATAAGAAATGTAAGTTAGAGCAAAATATTATATATAACCCAGAAAATAACGAAAATATAGTAATGAATAAATTTTTAAATAATCTAAATGACGGTCGCAGTGAAAAAGTAAACATTGAGAAAAAAAACCCAGGACAAAAATTTAAACAATAAAAAATACAGGGTGCGGCAAGAAAACTTGCTGATTTGTTTTTGGCGCCGAGCGGGGGGGAGTGGTCGGATGTGGGTGGAGAGTGTCTCATTTTTTAAGGGGACTTAAGGGGACGCCACAGTCAGTCGACATCATGCATTGGACGAAAGAGCAACGCGCATTTGCCTGCGAGGCTTACTTTTCCTTCCACTCAACGTGCTTTCCGTACTCGCTTCAACATCCATCCCGCAGGTCGCTTTCCTGGCCAGCAGTCGAACGTGACGAAATCCCATACAGCACACCGGAGAATCAGAATCATCGATATGCTTTAAAGAGTTCAGAGGAGCTTCGAAAATCGGGTATCTCAGTGTATCGAAAACGGAGGCCAAGTGATTGTCCGATATCATCTTTAAAATCATGTAATGAAAAATTCAGATCGTGTGTAACAAGAATAAACAAGTTTTGTAATGGTATGTCCACTACTTTTGGTTTTATTTCCTTTGAAAATCAGCAAGTTTTCTTCCCGCACCATGTACAAAGAAAAAATGCCCAAAAGAGGTAAATATTTTAACAACAAATAATAATAATTAGTTAATGCAATGTGTAGTGAATGCAATGCGTAAAGTGTGTGTGTGAAAAGTAGGAATTGCGTACGGCGTGGTTGTCTGTGAATAGAGAGAAACAGAGAATGAAATAATTTTCAATTCGTGCAAGGAAGCAGCGACAAATTTAAATAAAATTTGCTAGGAAGCAGTTGAAAATTTATTTAAATAAATTTCTGCTAGGAAGCAAAGGGAATTTAAATAAACATTTTTTCTTTTGCTAGGAAGCAGGAAAATGTAAAAGACTAAGATTTCATTAGCTAGGAAACGGAGTTCGTTTAATTTTCCCGGAGGAAAATAAACAATCTGAAAATGTGACGACCACTAACATAGCACACAATTAAAGGGAATTTCACTAAGAAGTGAAACATTCAAGTGAATTATTTCGGTGTTTAGATTTATCTACCAATTGATTTCGGAATTAAGCGCAGATCCAGGAGGATTTCAAAAATAGCTAGGAAGCAAGGGATAATCCAGGAGGATTTAGGAAATAGCTAGGCAGCTTGGAAAAATCTTTAAAGGGCGTCGTCACAGTCATCTTAGAGTGAGTTGTGAATTGAATACATATGTTTTAGAAATAGGAAGATTATTTGTTTTAAAACTATGCTAGGAGGCAATTCGGAATTTATAATTTTCCTTCTGAACGGATTCAGAGAAAACAGGAAAATTTAATTATGCTAGGAAGCAGGAATTTAAATCTTGTATTTAATTTAGGTAAGGAAATGGAGAAATACTTGAGGACGAGTATAGGAAAGTACAGGGTGCGCCAGAGAAACTTACTTATTTGAAAAAATTCCCGCGCGGTGAGTTGGGCGGGTAGAGGGGCAAGAGGGGCGCATCTGGAGGGGGAAGTTCCCAAGTTTGTTTCTCCATCCAGTCAGTTGCCATCATGCTCTGGTCTAGAGAGCAGCGGGCCTTCGCAGTTGAGAGCTTCTTTTCTAACGGTCAAACAAACGCGCAGTTACCGTGAATGGAGCTCGTTACAGGAACATGGTCGAGGAATTTTTTCTTCCAAGACTCGAAGAAATGAACGTTAGGAACGTGTGGTTTCAGCAAGATGGAGCCACAGCACACACAGCACGAGACTCAATGATTGATATGCTGCGAAGAGTGGATACGAATTTCAAAAATCGACTTCATCAGTGCATGCGCAATGGGGGTCGCCATTTATCCGATGTCATTTTTATGACTGCATAAAAAAAAAATTGGGATATTGTATTCTCAAATAAAAAAAAAAATTTACAACAATAACTGAAGTACTTTTTTTTATTGACCTTTCAAATAAGTAAGTTTCTCTGGCGCACCCTGTACTAGGAAGTACTACTTCAAATATTTTATTAAGGGGAAATTCTAGAAAGAATTAAGTTTTGGGAAAAACTAAGAATGACTTGAGGGCGAGTATTGGAAGTTTTGGAAGAACTGGTAAATATAATGAAAAATTATAAATACTTGAATATCGCATGCTCTAGGAAGAGGTTAACAAAGGTTACTATTATTATTTTCTTTGTCAACGGAACACACACACACTTTTCTCACAAATTTTCTCTAAGAGAAATGAAATTTATTCAGGGATACAGGAAATAAAAAGAATTTTTTTCTCTCATTGTATAAGGTAAAAAGAAGCAGGAGCATCAAAAAATGCAGCAGGAAGTAGCACAGGAGTGCCAGTCTGATTCAGCACAGGAGTGCCAGCCTGATCAAGCACCGGAGTGCCAACCCGACCAAGCACAGGAGTGCCAGCAGGCGAAGCAATTCGCCACTCTGCAGAGAGCCATTGCTAGGACCTTGGCACATGCGGAGTCGGAAGATACTAGTTCCGCGTAAAAGAAGGGCACCTTACTAAGAGCGGATCGGTTACTGCAGCTGTGGGAAAAGGCAAATGAGATATTCCTACAGCTCGTTGGAGAGACAACCGACGAAGGATTGTCGGACATAGAAAATTCTATGGCCTTGGTCGAAGAGGACTACTTCAAAGCAGCTGAGATTTTAAGGTGTAGGTTGGCGACATTGGCCAGGAAGGACCAAGCGCTAACCAAAGATGGAGAGAGACAGGAGTCTCCAATCAATGTCAGCCTGACACTGCCCGTACAGCAACACGATATCAAAAATACTTGGGGCGATTTTGATGGGTCGCTCCTTAAATGGATTGCTTTCCGTGATCGCTTTAAGAGCGCGATCCACGATAACCAAGAGATTTCTTCGGCATACAAATATGCCGACCTGAGGAAATCTTTGACGGGCAAGGCTTCCAGAGCTCTAGGCGAGAGCAGCTCCAACTTTTTGAGAAGCCATATCTCATAGCCAAGGAACACTTGAACCAATTCTATAAATTGCCCGTGCTTCAGGAGAAACTGAACGGGAACGATTTGTCAAGGATGGCAATCCTTCAGTTAAAAGCCCTAAATGTTCCGTTGGAACATTGGGACTTGGTCTTCGTGTTCGGACTACACGAGCGGCTGGATCTCGAGACAAGAAAACAGTGGGAACTGCAAAGAAAAACGGAAACCCAAAAGTTGGCGAACTATTGGACTTCCTTGATAAACAGGCAGGAGCCTTGGAAGCAACCAGGCCGGTAGCAGCAGAAGCTGCAGGAAGCGTCCATCAAAGCCACAGGAGTAATTCCAGTGGTAATGAATGTTCAAGTAGTAATATATAGTGTCTCTCTATGGAGGAAAAAGTTAAAGTTCGAGAGCACAACACATACATCGCACTTCGGAACAGATATGCATATTTTCAAGGACAGACACATTTTTGGATATCCCAAGTAAGAGAGAAAAACATGTAAATGGAAAATGTTATAATTGTGGCCGTCGCGGTCATTTCGCATCCCAATGTAAAGTACCAAAAAGAGATCGATACAACGAACACTACTGCGACGGCCCATGGGAAGTTTCGTAATTGGAAACACCCATGAGTATTGATAACACCTTGAATTTTTATTATATTGATTATGACATATTTACATTTACATATATTTATTGATTCACAAACAAACGGTTTTGAATTTTTTTTTGGGACTGTACTATTTTGAATAATCACCCGGTTCCATATGAAAATTCGAGATCCGGAGAACGGATCCGTGAAACACATCTCGGTCAGAAACTTTTTTTTTTATCTGAACATGAGTTATGCGAGGTCCACTGTCTGATATGTCGTATCCAGAGCCAATGACCGCAGGTCTTAAACAATCTATCCGTTTATTGTTTTTTTAATCGTACTTGTCTTTCCAAACTCCCGTTCATACTTTGGTATGCGAATAATTTTTTTGTATGTTATAATGGATTACAGAGGGAAATAGTTAGAATGATAATTCAGTGAGTCAGGTCGGTAATTAATAACTAATAATGAACTGTTAGGAATTATAAAAATCATTTTAATATATTATTGTTTATCATATGTTATATTCTAAGTTATCACATTCAGAAATGAACCTGCAACAAGAATTATGCTAGCATTGCACTACGTGACAAATGAATGTATCTGATATGCAATGCTAGAACTACGTGACAAAAGAAACTTATATTGTTCCCACCGAGATCTGCAGGTGCACATCGGATGCATGGGAACTGAGACAATAGTCTCCTTAGCTTAAGCTTCTCTAAATTCCAAATGTATTGTTGGGGGCACTTGTGATTTTGCCGCCAAGCTAATCAGTTCGAATAAATGTTACTATACAAATTTGACTTCAAATCTTTTATTTAAATCCGGCCTGTGGTTGGCCGAGTAAAATATATTTTTTCAACTACGCGAACTAGCAATCATTAACTGGCGCCCGAGCAGGGACCTAACTGTCCATTTATAAAACAAAGAACATAAGGTTTAAAAGTGAATCGAACATAATAAAGTTTAAAAGTGAATCGAACATAATAAAGTTTAAAAGTGAATCGAACATAAAGTTTAAAAGTGAATCATATGCTAAAAACCTGAGTATAAGCTAAGACTGTGGAAAATCTAAATTCTACAAAAAAGCTAAGACTGTGGAAAATCTAAATTCTACAAAAAAACTGACCAATAAGGTGAATTTCATCAACACCCATACAAAACTGTGACCAATAAATAAAGAGTGAACTCAATCATTAACTTCTATTATATGTTATATTATCTTGTTTACGAACACAACCCTTGTTTGTGCGTGTAAATCCAGAATGTTAACCAGGACAGAGCGTCATACAATCCACGAGGATCCACGATCCATAAGCCTTTTGTAGAATCATTTTTTATTTGAAATAAAACCGACACTTGCAATGCGGCAGTCAATGAGTAAAGTTGTGTTTTTTATTTATCCTGGTTAAACAGTATTGTTTGTCCGATCGAGACGGATTGTGATTGATTGCGAATATAGCAGATATTTCTTTCGGTTGTTTTTCTAAAAAAATCAGTACAAGTTTGTTTAAAAACAAAAAATACTTTTTAAAAAAATTGAGTGCAAGTGATTTAGTGACGATGGAAACAAAACAAAAAACCAATACGAATGTGCGTAGAATCTTTGTGAACGCGATTCACTTCGGAGCGTTTTACGTTATCGGAGCGATTCAGGGCGTCGTCGATGGAGGAACTGCAACAAAGGATGCAGCACCTGGAGTTTTCGTACAAGTTTGTACAGGAACAGGAGAAGCTGGTGTCGGAGCACCAAGACAAAGAGCGTTTCATGGCTGAACATAACCCCAGATACGGATACAAGAGCAAAATGAAGGAGCGTGGAAGAAGGGATTGCTGCAGGGCATAGGAGAGAGGACACCGAAGTGCGAAGTAAAACAGGAGAAGAGCCAAACGAGGAGTAAATCGGCATCGACATCGCTATCCTCTAAGGAGAGCCCTCCAGGTGCGGGACAAAAATTCCGGAAGCACCGGGAAAAGGAGCGCGTACCGTTACGAGAAAATACGTTGAAGAGCGTGGTGGATGACACATACTAACGCAGACGCACACATTCGAGCAGAGGACAGAGCGACAAAATAAAATGCCATTTCTGTGGTGGCACACACAAAATTTATGAGTGCGGCGAGTTGCGGCGGTGCTCACTGTCGGTGAGATGGAAGCTGGTCAGCGACTTGAATTTGTGTGCAAACTGCCCGATGAAAAGAAGAAGGGGTGGAAGGCATGACTGCCGATACGGCCGGCGCACATAGGAGTATTCTGATCAAAAACCTGGCCAAAAGTCAATTTTTTAAAAAGTAAAATTGTGAAGTAAATGCAATGCAAAGCGGACGGTAAATGGACATGGGTTCATACAATGCACCTCTTTTTTTTTTTGTAAATAGTGTGGCGTGACAAAACAAGTTCAAAGTCAACTGTTTATTTCCTCTCTTTTTTTTGTAATTTGTAGTTATTCGATGAGTATTGTTTAGAGATTGATCGTGAGTGGGTGTGCTTTCAAACATAATTTTTTTAAATGGAAAATTCAATTGCAGGTATTATATGATAAATAAAAAGTAGTTACGGAAGTATTGATGTTTATTTTGTTTGTTTAAATTACATTGGGAAAATACTCTGCCAGGTGTGAAAATGTTTAATGATTTTCTTTGTAGGCTAAGTGATTTGTTATAGTATACCCTGCCATTCTTCTTTGAAATATAGGTTTATGGTAACTTTGACTATTCTTCTAAAGTAATTAAAAAAATTTGTGTGCGATTTTTTGCGATTTTCGAAATTATTTGGAAATGAAATTTTCACTTCTTAAAAAAAATCACACATACGCCATACGTGTATTTTTTAATTATCATGTGTTTTATGTTATTGACTTGTTTTAAGTGAATTGTATTTGTGTCATTTTGAAAGAAGTTTGTTTGTTACATTGAAAATATACCGTGAGTGTTTAGTTTTTGTCCAAAAGTCAGAAATAGGCGTTAAATAACGTAAGACAAACAAACAATTTCTCATATTAGGATCATCAGGTTCAAGAATTGTGACCAAGCATTATCTTTTTAATATTATGGAAGAAAATTTTGATGGTGATATTAATGAAAAAGTCAACTATTTAAAGAGTTTCTTACTTTCTGGTCCATTTTCGGAAGAACAACTTAAACATTATAAGCCAAAAGTTTCAAAGCTTCTATACGATTTTAAGAAAAAATGGATTGAATCCAGTCGCAGAAAAGCGACATTCCTAGAAATCAATAAATCATGGCTAGAAGGTACATTCACAATTCCTATCTCTTCTGTCAAACCTGGACGACCCGAAAAATCTTTTGAAGAATCATCTGAGAGGAGTAAAAGAAGAAAAACGAAAAATATAAGGGAAACTGCTCAGGCTGAGGAATTGACTTATGCAACTCAAATGAAATTGAGAGAATCTGGAAAAAATACTGCATCAAAAGTTTTGACAGAAATCTTGAAAAGTCCTCAAAGAGCGATGAAGTATAAAAAAGCTTATAGCGATTCTCTCAAGGAAAAAAAAGAAAAACTTCCCATACTTGAAGCACTGTCCATGTTTGTTGAAGCAAATTTATCTAGAAAACAATATGAAATTATTGCAGCAACAAGTAAGAAATTTTTCCCGTGTTACAGTTTGCTTCAAAAAGCCAAAAAAGAATGTTATCCACGTGAAGAGTCATTTACTGTGACTGAAACCTTAGCGGAGGTCAATCTTCAGGATTTAATGGACCACACTACTCATCGATTGCTAATGAGTTTGCAGGAGGTTACACAAACTTTAAATGTAACCGAGCAAAAATCTCTTGATCTTATAACTAAATGGGGGTGTGATGGGTCCCAACAAGTCCAATACAAACAAAAATTCGAAGATAGTTCAGATTCAGATGCCTTCATTTTCCAAAGTTCACTTGTGCCCTTGCGATTGGCTTGTGGCCCAAAAATAATTTGGCAAAATCCAACTCCATCATCTCCTCGATTCTGTCGGCCTATTAGAATAAATTTTGTGAATGAAACTACAGACATTACAAGAAGTGAAGTGAATTACATTAAGAGCAAGATTGGTTTACTCAACAAAACAGTTTTGTCTAATATTGAGGTAAAGCATACCTTACTCTTCACTATGGTAGATGGAAAAATATGTAATGCCATAACTGAAACAACATCAACTCAGAAGTGCTACATATGCGGATTGACTTCAAAAGATTTTAATAATTTAAGCATGAAAAGAAAGGAAATTAATGTAACAGCTCTGGAATTTGGACTTTCAATTCTACATGCTCGTATTAGATTTTTTGAGAGTCTTTTGCATATTGCATACAAACTGCCTTTGAAAAAATGGCAAATAAGATCAGAAGATGATAAAATGGTGTGCAAAGTACGAAAAATTCAAATTCAAAGAGAATTTAGAGAAAGGCTTGGTCTTATTGTTGACTTCCCACGAGCTGGTTTTGGAAACACCAATGACGGCAATACGAGCAGAAGATTTTTTGAAAACCCTGAAGTTGCCTAAGAAATAACGGGAATTGATTTTAATTTAATATACCGTTTTAAAATAATTTTGGAAATTATTTCAAGTGGATACAGAATTAATCTTTTGATGTTTGAGGAATTTGCCATGGATACTGCAAAACTATATGTGGAGTTGTACTCATGGTATCCAATGACTCCTACGTTACATAAAATATTACTTCATGGAACAGTCATATGTGAAAACGCTCTGCTTCCAATTGGGCAGCTATCTGAAGAAGCGGCAGAAGCGAGAAATAAATATTTTAGGTTTGTATATTCATTTTTTTTTTATCAATTTAAAAAGTTATGGTTTTTAATCAATATATATCACAAACAGACTCTACCGGCTAAATTTTGCAAGGAAGTTCTCTAGAAGAGACTGCAATCTCGATATACTCAATAGGTTGCTTTTGAGTTCTGATCCACTCTTAAGTAGCCTCAGAAAATCGTCTTCAAAGCCCAAAAAAAAGTTTTCAAAAGAAACTATAAATATGCTTCTCCCAGAGGACACAAATGCCACTGATGAAAGATTTTCATATTTCCATAATAGTGAAGAAAGTGAGGACAATGAAGATGAAAATTATGAAGAGTCGGAAAACAGCGATTAAATACATTAACTTCACAATATTTAAAAAAAAACTGTATGAAACATAACTGAAATTTGTTTTTCATTGCATAAATAACCATTTTAAATTTAAATAAAATGTTTTACTTCTAAAAATAATTTTGGCCAGGTTTTTGATCAGAATACTCCTATGTGGCGTCTGTCGTCGTTGTGGTATAGCGTATAGGGCAATACCACAACAGTATGCTCTGTCCACAGCTGCGTTAATGGCAGTTATAATCGAGTTTGAATTTTTGTTTTTTTTGTTTCTTTTTTTCTCTATCCAGTCGGCAGCTGCTGCACGTTTGAAGAGAGGGATAAAAATTGTGCGTACGATGGAAGATCATTTTTCCTTTTTGTATTTTTGTTGTGAGCGTACAGTCAGCAAGACTACATTGGAGCGTCTATTGAAAAATCATTTTTTCTTTTTGGATTTTTGTTGTGAGCGTACAGTCAGCAAGACTACATTCGAGCGTCTATCTTGAAAAATCATTTTTTTCTTTTGGTTCATTCTTGTGCGAACCACCGTTGAGTCAGCAAGCATTGTTGATAATCTAGAGCGAATAGTATATTGGATTTGTTTGAGAAAGGAATAATTTATTTTTGATTTAAATAAATTGTGAATTTACTATTTTTTGAAATTGTTGGCTTTTTATTTTGGAATATGGAATTGAATCGTTGCGAATTATTGAAAAATAATATTGCTAGAGCGTTAGCATTTGCGAAGAGCGAGGGATTTGGACAAATTGGGATTATACAAATCCGAGAGCGTTTGAGAATGCTGGAAAGCTATTTTGAAAGATTCAATGCCGACCATTTGAATCTGTTGGACATTGAAGAGCGTATTGAATTCGAAATCCACAGCAGGCTGGCCGAGGAAGTCGAAAATGCCTATCTGGAGGCAGTGGAAATTATGACGGAGCGACTAAATACTATTGAGGAACAGACGCGTAGACCGGTGTCTGTACCTGATGAGCATATTACCGAGCAATTAAATGGGAAAAACGAGGTTCCATTGACACAAGCAATGTCGTCAGAAATACGGCTGGAAAGAATTGTTCCAAGCATAGGTATTTGATGGAGAATTTGAGAAATGGAGCGAATGGAGGGCAATGTATGAAAGTCTGGTTCACAACAAAGCTACGTTGTCAGACACGCAAAAAATACATTATTGGAAAAAGTCGTTATCGGGAGCGGCTGAGCGTGTTCTCGGGGGTTGGCAGACCATTGGAGCGAATTATCGAAGTGCGTATGAGCAATTGGTGGAGGTATTTCAGAACAAATACCGGATAGTAATGGCGCATTTAGACGATTGAAAAATGCACAAAGGAGACACACGACTCTGCGTATTTTGGTGGATACCACAAATCGGATAATTCGTCAATTATCCGTTGCAGGATGTCCGGTTGAAAACTGGAATCCTGTGCTAGTTCACATCCTTATCACAAGGATGTCTCCACGCACGTTGCAGATTTGGGAGACGAATCAGGATCTGCACGATATAACATTATCGGCATAGGAAAAATGATTCCAAATTATGAGCGATAGAAGCTTGAAGCAGCTCCAATATAACAAGAGGATGGAGTTGATGCATCAAGATTTCTGGAATGGATTCAGAAAAGATTATTTGAGTTCTCTTCAAACGAGATATAAATTATTGAATGGTCCACTTTACCATTCTACATCCAGCATAAGATTCCATCAGCTGAAACTTAGTGTCACACTATGCACTGAACTCATTCATCGAATATGACGTTTTCCATCTTACAATACATTTTTGCTTCATTCCTTTTTCAACCTCTCGTCTCGTCACTTCGGCAGAGCAACGTTTCAACCATTTTATGTTACTTGTTTTTCAACTAAATAAAATTCGTATATTTAATAAAAGTTAAATCGATATAAAGTTTAATCTTCGTTTCTTTTATTCTTTCACGATCCTCAACAGGTTATGGGCCCAGGACGCCAAGCAATAAAAGAACGAAGTTTTCATTAATATAATTTTTGTCCGTCAAGAAAATAAAATTTGCATTACAAAATGGCACGACCACGTGGAAATTTATAGAATTCCACTCTTCGATGGTAACAACTTCAACAATTGGAAGTTCAGGATGGAGACACTCCTTAATGAAAAGGATCTCATTTTATACATTGAAGAAGATTATTCGGAAATGGTCCAGTTTTCAGATGAAGATAAGCAACCTGAAGGTTCCAGATCATACAACGAATTGCAGATAGCCATCTGGAGTATGCAAAAGACAAAACCTTTGCATTTCATTTGTGGATTACGTTGTGCCAAACATTTGAGAAGAAAGGTATTGCGAGTCAGCTACTCATACAAAAGTCACATCTGTGTATGAAGTTCGACTCCAGAAACGACACACTCGGGTAATCACTTTCTGAAATTCGATAGAATTGTACGTAACCTCCGTTCCACAGGAGCTGCACTTGAAGAGTTGGATACTGTTTGTCACTTGTTGCTGACAATGCCGTCTGAGTATGACAGCGGGGTCACTGCGATCGAAACTCTTTCAGGCGACACATTGAGTCTTGCGTTTGTTAAAAACAGACTTCTGGACGAAGAAACAGAAAGGACGGATACAAAGAGAAGGAATAACCCTAGTGAATTACGACCCGCAACCTAAATAGAACTCAATAGAGGAAAACGTAAAGGTGACAAGTGGGAAGGTAGATTCTCACTTCATTCTTGGGTGGGTTGAGCGGCCATCGGGGATTTTTACGACATCTTTAATCCCCCCTTTTTGTGTCAAGATAGACACCCCTAATCCTTCCATCGCATTAATATTTAAGAACATTTGATACATATACGGCCACCTATATATGGCTCTTGTTATGTTCGTGCCGGAACTGTGGCGAGCGGCTAAGAAATATTTTCGTGGTTCATAGGGCTCTCGAGCTTCTCTATTGACATCCTACTTTCAGAAGCAACCTAAGGCGAGGATTCTCCGCCGTATTTAATCGGTCACCGGTCTGTTTATTTATTTAACAGGTCGGTTACACAAGCCCAAATGAAAATACTTATAGAATTCATGGAGGACCATCTGGATTTCGCAAATGGATTTAAATCAAATTCCAGCCAAGGAAAGCAGACGAGCGAAAACCTTTGGAAATAACTGGCTGCAAAATTAAACTCCAACGGATTGCCCATCAAAACCGTGCCATGATGGAGAAAAGTAAGTTCAAATCATTCTTTATAATTCAAAAATAATACATGTGTATAATACATGTGTGATACCAAAACTAAAAGGTTTGTTAAAGTTTAAATATTTGCCTAACGTGTAAATTATCGATTGATTTCATTAGATAAAAATTAAAATATAGAACAAAAGCATTCCAAACGTTTAAAAAAAAATACAATTTTTGCCCACGGTAAGTAAAATAATTCAAAGAAGGTGTATGTACTCAATTGAGTACACTGGCCAAAACCGTGATAAATATTCGTCATAAAAATGGATTTTTCAACAATAAACTGCACCAGCTTTTATGGCAGACGCTATTCAAACCTCTACATGGCTGTTGATGATATCCAAGATAACGGGAATGAAGTCGACATTGTAGTTTTTCCACCGGATGTGGATATCCAAACGGATGAGGAGGACATAAATGTGAGGATGATTTATTTGAATATACTACGGTTCTGGTACGGCTCGGGATAATCGAACAAGAAAATGTCCACTGAAATCATTGAAGACGGTAATGAAGGCCAAGCGTGGTTACTTCCACCACAAATTTGACAAATACAATAATATTTTGTTTGCGAGATGGAAAGATAATACTGTTGTAACCGTTGCAACTAATTTTGTTAACAATTACAGAATCAAAATCAAGGGCAAGAAATGGTGGTGGCCATTATTCACACATATGATCAACTCAATGGTGGTGAATGCATGGCGGCTCCATTGTTTGAAAACCAACGAAAACCGCAATCTTCTCATCTTTATAAAAACAATTGTCAGAACTTATTTACGGTCGGGGCCTGCAATAAAAGCACCAAACAAACCAACGGTTCCTAAACCTGTGATAAGCAGTGATGGTGGGCACTTCCCCCCAAAAAAAAGCAGCTAGGATGTAGAATTTGTCACAACAGAGCAAGTTGGACTTGTGAGAAATGCCCAAACAACGCTGTGCATCGAAAAGCATTGCTTCAAAATTTTTCACAATTAAGAACTTTTAGTACATACATCTGGCCAGTGTACTCATTTGGGTACACCCCTGTAAAACCCAAAGTTGAAAAAAAAATATTAAAAACTTTGAATTTTTCGCTTAATATACATACATTTTTGTAAAGAAAAATGGAGTCAGCCTTTGAAAAATTATTGAATGATCCGAACATTTACCCAGTAGACATCGTACACGTTTTTGGTAAAAACAATGTACATACATTGGGAGATTTCAACTTGGAAAGAGAGAGAACACTCTATGAGACATGATATGGTTTGCTTACTCCTTTCTAACTGTGAACTTGAGGCAGATGCGCCATCTAAGATGCTTAACGAATATAAAAAAAAAAAAAAAATGCGAACATTATTTCAAAGGATTTTCCGTTATTTTAATTTTTAAGGGGGTCGGTCTTTAATGGGTTAATGCGTAGCTAAGATTAGTGACGCTTGGGTGGGCACGAAGCTTGTGATCATCGAGGCCAAGGATATCCCTAGAATCACCCGAAAACTCTTCCTCTGATCATAGATGGGTACTTATCAATCTCGATATCACTGTAGAACTCTCGACACCTTATATTATAGGAACTATTAAAAACAATCTCATAGACTGGAACTTACCTCTGTGGCAGAACTAAACTCAGCAGTCGCAGTGCCTTCGAAAAGGCAATAAACACAGCTAACAAAGCTTTTTGCTCCATTAAATTTAGTCAAAAAACACTCCAACCCTGGTGGAATGAGGAACTCTCGAATTTCAAGCACAGGCAGATAGCAAGAACCTCCTCAAATGCTTGCTGTGCTAGCAAACAAGGAATACTATATAAACAGTGTCTTAAAAAGTACAAAAAAAGAACTAAAAAAGAATCATGGAAAATACACAGTGAATCTATCTATTGACAACATTAAGGAATCATCTAGTCAAAAGACCACTCCTGTCTCTCATTCCTGAAGAAAGATGTTGGTACTTGGACATTAAAGTCTGCAGAAACTTTGGAGGTCTTAATGAAAACCCATTTTCCGGACTGCAAAGAATGCATCCGACGGTGTAGGTTTTACTAATTACATATTCATTTTCAGGTACACTCGGGTTTTAGGTATCAAAACAGCGCAATCAAGCGCTAATGGTGTTCCGTAAGCAGCGTCTGCCATGGACGGCCACTTCTACCTACCTTACCTACCTATGGAATATAATAAAATATAATCTAAATGTAGTGAAAGTGATATATTTCACGTGCGTACGTCGGCGTCGTTCTGTTGAAAGAAACTAACACACTAGCTCTGCGAAATACGAAACCACTCAATGTGCAAATCATAAAATCTTTATTTATGACTTTATGGTATAAGAACACGAACCACTTGATTATCACAAAGCAATAATAACAACGTTCACTGATTTCAAGGACTGCGGGAAACATACCTTATCGGACTTTAAAACACCGGCTCCGAAGCCATTAACAAAGCGATAACTAACTCTCACAAAAGAAAACCTACCATCTTTTCTGACTACCTTTCAAAAGTTTAAAAAACAACAAAAATTCTGCCGAAATTGCATTTAGCGCCGCATTTCAAGAAGACCACAATGCTCGCGTTTACAAAGTCAATAAGACCATGTCTATGGAAACATGCTGTTTCTGTTGATACTCGGTTCCTTTTGTTTCAACTTTCAATAGTGTATTCCAGATAAATCTGTTTCTCTTATCGTCAATACAAAAATAAAAAAAAAAAAGTGTGAAATTTTAAATAAAGCATAAAAGATGAAGTTATACCAGATGGATATCATTTTCTGTAAGTTTAAAACTAGACCTCGGCTACCTAGCAATTCTGAACCAGTTTTTATATGTTTTTTGTTTAACAGCATCGTTTGAAAATGTTTCTAGTAATAGCTTATGTAGAATATACAATTATACAAGTCTTAAATGTTTGAATAATTATAATAAACAAGTTTTTTGGCTTTCTTAAATTATACTTTCTTAAGAATAACTTATGACTAGGACTTACTGCCGGAAGTTTTAAGAGTTTTGGGTTGTTTTGATTTATAAGTCTTCAAGAAAGTGTCCTCTGTTTAAGAAGGTAAGAAGAGTGAGCGTTAGTCTGAAAGGAAAAAGAAAACATGTATAGGATTTGTAAGGAAGCTTGGATTAATGGAATTGTGTATGGTTCTTCAAAAAAAGATTATGAGAATGCGAGAAATCCATTCTATTTTTAACAAGTCGAAACAAATCCCCAATGAGAGAATGCATACCAAAAGCGAAAAACCTAAGTACCACCCTTCACTCTACCTCGGTTAAACGGTCAATCATTAACATTGTCTTCCAGTCCTAAATATCTAGGCGTAATACTAGACACCAAATTAACCTGGAGAGTCATTCTGTATCTCGATTGTCGTCAAACGATATCGTTTCGACGATCGACTCGCTTCAAGTAACTCTGAAAATCACTATCTACAAGACGATATCGTTTTTGTCAGATCGACATTTGCTTTCCGTAACTCTGTTATCGTCAAAACTTTGGAATTTGAACGAGGGGCTTATTAGGTATCGTCTAAAACCGGGTTTCCCAAAGTGTGAATATCCAAGTTCTCCGCGGACAGATTTGAAAAAAATAATTTTGGGCTTCTGATCTTGTAATTTAAAAAAAATCAGCATAGGTAACTAAAAACAAATTTCAAATAATTTTTTTTTCAACGGCAGCCCTAGTAGGCCTGCAGGCAATCACAATCAATGCGGACGCGGAGTTCTTCACGCAGAAGTAAGGTGGCTTTCTCGCGGAAAAACACTGACGCGACTTTTCGAAATGAGAGCTGAAGTTAGAACCTTCCTCGTTGACGACAACTTTGTTTTGGGTGTTATGAGCGTTGGCTATTGAAATTGGCGTATCTGTCAGATGTATTTAAAAAAATAAATGATTTGAGTGTATCAGGGAAAGGCAATAACTGTTTTCGATGCCAGTGACAAAGTAGAAGCATTTAAAAATAAAATCCAGTTTTAGGCTAAATTTATAAAAATCGAAACCTATACAGCTTTCCAATGCTCAAAGAAATTAAAGAAGAAATAGATTTGAACATTCCCGATGATATTTTGAGTTTCATATCCACCTAGTAGGTTTGCTGGATAGTTTCCTCCACTATCTTCCAGACGAATTCCACCTGAACATTAAGGAAAACGTACTCTACCGCGTTGGAAAAACCACCTTCCCTGACATCGCTGCAGTTTGAGTGCTTGAATGGCCTGACATCAGATTCTTCGATAAAAGAACTATTTGCAACAAAGAAGTCTTTATCAGAATTCTGGTGTATGTTGAAAGACGAGTTCAACTGAATTCAAATAAACGAAATTTGAAAAATGCGAAAAATGGCATATGCGCAACGAAGTGCTCCGCGTGAAATTTCTCACGCAAAAAGTGCTCCGCGACTAAAAAAGATTGGGAACCGCTGCACAGTGGGTACCCGCCCATACAAAGTGGGGTCAAAAATATTATTCTTGCTTTTTTTCAATAAAAACCTGGCCATATGATTTAAGATTGTTTATTTGAACATAATTATAAGGAAAAAATAACAAAAAATTACATAAATATTGAAATATTGAGAAAAAACTATGTTTTTATTAGCACTACTGCTGTTTTCGATAATAGACATTCCTTTTTACTAGGCTATTTTCATAAATTGAAAATAAGCGGGTCGGAAGTTAATAAAAGACGTTTAAAAGGTGCTTATTTGTTATTACGTGAGACATTTTTCCTGTAAAATTTAATTTTGTATATTCTTGTTCCTTGGTTTTTAGGCTTTTTCACTCAATTTTACACTGAATTTAAAGGATTTATGGTCACATAAACTGTTATAACTTCAAAAGGGGAAAAAAGTGGAAAAAAAATCAAAGTTATTTTGAAAGGTTAGACAATATTCTACATTTTAGTACCAAATCTTTAGAATGAGCTCGGAGGGAACCCAACTAAATCTCTAATTTAGTTTAAAAAAGTCTTTGAAAAATATTTTAAAAAACCACATTACGAAGGAGATCCCTTACAAGAACACCTGAACATATTTTACAATAAAATGTATGTTTTTAGAAAGAACTAACCTTCTAGTTTAATATCCATATTTAAGACAATAATGTAAAGCTTTTTTCAACACGTGTTATCACTACCAAAAGGTTACAACCAAAAAATTGAACTGATAAGCGAGATGTGCATTTTAATATATATTCACTTTGAAGGGCTTATAAGTAATAAAAAAGAAAATTACCACACAATCTTTTTGTTGTTTTTGATTAACGGGAATGTCTTTAACATAATTTCATCAAAAATTTTTGGATTTATGACATTCACTTTTTTATTTTTGACCTATGACGGGACCCACTGTGCGCTGGTCTAGAACAAACATTTTGAGCTTATTTATTTTTTGATTCAAAACACTGTTGACACCTATGAAACATTTTGTGTTATATCATTAATTTTATAAACAAAATGTTCTCTCGGCTTTTAACAGACTTTTAAGTAAAGTTTAAATCAGCCCAATTCTAAATATTCCCCGGGAATAGTACTCTCTCCCTTATTCTGAATTCATCGGGAGATTATTTTTCCCTTCGAAAGCGGGAAAAAAAATTCTGAATGTTCGAAACAGCTTTTTGGCAATATTTGTCATATGAAACGAGAGGAAAGAGCTGCCAGAAGCTATCAAAGCAGTGTATTTAATCCTTTGGAGTTGCCAGAATGGCTGTG
The DNA here is from genome assembly GCA_943590905.1 of Sphaerophoria taeniata. Lineage (NCBI taxonomy): Eukaryota > Metazoa > Arthropoda > Insecta > Diptera > Syrphidae > Sphaerophoria > Sphaerophoria taeniata. Next base: position 273,640,357 of record OX016540.1, read on the forward strand.
TGTAGGGGAGGAAGGGGTGGATGTGGACAGGGGCGGATGTGGACATCGGCATTTCAAGTCCACTCGTTGAAAATTTGAATATGGCAACGATGCCATCCATTGCCTTTTTCAATTGTGAATGAACCTTAAAGTTTTCAAATCTGTCAGTCTTGTGTAAAAATTGTTACAGGTTCATTCGTGATTTTCACTCTAAGAGTAAAATTATTCTCCCTCAGAAATTCGCAGATATTTCTTAAAAACAAAGCAGAAATAAATGCAGGTAAGTATTTTTTATATTATCTAAGTGTCTTGATAACATCGGTGATCATTGTTTTTTTTAAAATAGAGGGTTTTCTAAGAAATAAATGTATTACTTTACAAAAAGTGCTTGCGGGGTGAATGTGGACACACTATATGGGACACACTTTTATTAAATGTTTTTATACTTTTGTGAATTAAAATAAGAAATTTTTATTTTGGAATATTAAAAAAGTTCTTTTTTCAAATATCTTGTGTTAGTTTTTAATTATTTATCGGTTATTTTTGTAGCTGTCCACTTCCGCCCCATTAATTTTGGTCCGTGTCCGTATCCACCCCTTGGTGGGGGGCATATGGACAGAAAAAGCTTGTTGATTGAATTATGGAAAACCTTAAAACTTGAAGTTTTATCAAGTTTATGTTTAGGGACAATTTAGCGGAAGCCTTAGTTTATCAGCTGGTAAAAAGTGTTGATTTAAAGTCTTTACTGTAGACAAATATTAAAGATTTAATAAAATTTGTCCACAACCGCCCCCTCCTCCCCTACATTTGTTTTTTTTTTTACATTTTAATAAATGTCGTGTTTTTAATATTTCGAAAATGTTAGAGTTTATGAAAAAGTTCTTGTTGGGTGTGTTATTACTCATTTCATTAGGTTCTCATTGTCATTAGAGACAATAAACCAATAAAAAGTGTTTTTCAGTTCTTTCAATTGAACGCTTGTTTACGTGTTTTCGCTGAGGGATCATACCAAACGGCAGGCGTTGGAAAAGACTTTAATGTTGGCTCATCCCATCCTTGTTTCAGTAAGGTGCTTAGTGAAGTCCTGGAAGAGCAGCTTTGTCAACAATGGATACAAAAATGTCAAACAGCCGCAGATAAACGAATTGTTGCTTTGGCGTTTTACACTAAACACAACTTTCCTCCACAAAACTGTAAGGCAACTCAAGCCATTTTGCTCTCCTTCGACCTAAAAACTAAATTTGATAAAATGTCTATATCAATGACAATGTGTAGGTTTCTCAATGCATTTCAAATGGGAAGGCACCAATACATTTGCATTGATATAAAATAACAAAGATTCACGGACACAAAAAAAGAGAGTGAACACAAAATTTTTTGGACGGTGCTTTTTAAAAAAAGAGAACGAGTTGCGACTCTAGGTCTAGGTAATACCTCCTATATGCTCTGGAATCCGCAGGCGACATCTCCATTAAATTCTGCAACATTTGCAGCTGTGACTTATTAGGTGTTTTAGACCTATAAAATTATTAAAATTTAAATTAATTTTCGATGCAAAAAACAAAACCTTCCACTTTCATTTATAATTCTCCAACAAATTTCCGGAGAATGATTAGACGGGAGACGAGTAAAAATTTTCCCTACTTCTTACATTTAGAATGCCTCCTTTTTTTCCGGAGAATTTTTTGACTTAGTAAGTCAATGTTTTCCCTTTTTCGAAGATTGGGAAATTTAAAAAGGAAATAATTTTCCGCAGACTTTTTGTTTGTAATAAGAGAGTAGGGAGAAGGGAACGAGTACTACAATCAGATGATAAGAGAGAAGCGTCATCAATTTAATAAGGTTGTCTCTATATCTTTCTTGCAAATGCTTCGTACGGGTGAAATAAACAAACACTAAATTTGATCTGATCATTGAATAAGAAGCACAGGAAGGGGTCTTATGAAAAAGAAGTGAAGCATTTTTCTAAGTAGTGTGAGCGTCACAAACACAAACGCATTACAACAGGGCTGGTCTGCAGTTGAATGGTTAATCTCAGGAGCGCCAAGCGAAATATGATTGAATCAAGATTATATCGGTTGTGCATCAATTTTATTTTTCAATTTCAATTCTTTTATTGGAATACATGGTGTTTTAACGTTCAAGGTGTAGGTACATGCACGATTTTTATTATTATTTTTTTTCGTTACATTTTCTTCATTTTTCATCCTTAATTCATCATATTTATTGTCCTTTTTCGGGTCGTATTCAAAAGCGCATTCTATGAACAACTTAATCAAGTGTTAAAAAGCACAAGAAATTGTGTAGCGCCTAACGATCACCAACAAAAATAAATGCGCCCCTGAACTCGAGTTTTTGTTTTTTTGACAGATGAAACTACAAAACAAGAGCACAGACCCAGTTTGACAGTTGAGGTCCCAAAATTTTACATCCTCAGACATTTTTGTTGCTTCACTCACGTATACTGTACGTGTAGCTTACACCGCTTCCTGTCCATCTTATGCAATGGATCTGTTAGTAATACATGTGCACTTCGATGACATTTCGTCTACAGTTTGAGAGCTCTGTAGCTCTCAAATTACATAAGCAAAAAAAAACGATGAACGAGACGATGAAGATCAACTTACGTGAAGCAAATTTGAAACGATATCGTCGACGACGGTCGTTTGGACGATAGTCGTTTTGAAAGTTACAGAATGACCCTCCTGGGAGCTTAACATTGAAAAACGGGTGAGAAAGGCGTGCGTTGTCTTCTACGCCTGTAACAAAACCTTCGACAAAAAGTGGGGCCTCCAGTCAAAAATGACCAAAGGAACATATACAGCGGTTGTCGGTTGTAAGACCGATACTTGTTTGTTGTTTATGGATCCATTGTTTGGTGGCCCGCTCTCAGCAAAGCCTAAGTAGTAAAAAAGCTTACAAAGGTGCAGAGAAATGCTTGCGTAGGGATATCAGGGGCAATTAGGTCCTGTCCAACGGATGCACTTAACGTCATCCTTGACCTTCTTCCGATTGACCTCTTCATTAAATATCAGGTGTCCTGCAGTATCATGAGACTCAAAGAAATAGGCTGCTGGAAAACCAGATCCTACGGGCACTGCAACCAAACAAGCCTGATACCATCAGACATCCTTTCTACCCTAAACACCTCAAAGAAGTTTAGTGTCTTGCTCCCGTCAAGAATCGACTGGGAGGAAGGCGATGTGACGGAAGACTTCGACACAATTATTGTCACGGATGGTTCGAAGATGGAATGCGGTGTTGGGCAGGTGTCTTCTGTGAATCTCTTAAGATTTCAAAATCCTATAGACTTCCCGACTTTGCCAGTGTATTCCAGGCAGAATTGTTAGCGATAAGGGAAGCTTGTATAGCCCTTAAAAATATCCAACAGAACCAAAATGTAGTTATACTAACAGATAGTAAGGCAGCTATTAAAGCCATTGATTCAGCTTTATCATCCTCTAAATTGGTGCAGCAATGCAGAGGCTCTCAAGGAATTTGATATGAGCGTCACTCTAATCTGGATACCGGGCCATAGGGGCTATGAGGGAAATAAGAATGCAGATGAGCTAGCTAGCCCTTCACAACTCATTGGCAGTGAGAGTATAAGCTCCTCTTGGAGTTGTGAACCAAATACACATCAGAAGCAAAGCATAGGTGGAATAGTTTAACAAGTTGCGTTATATCTAGGAAAATTTGGCCCGCCTATAACAAACCAAAATCAATCAATTTAATTTCCAAACCAGGGCCAGGATTGTTGCTACCTGCACAGGGCATTGGCCTATAGGGGATGCATGCGGCAAAATTGGATATACCACATAACTCTTTCTGCCGTAGCTGTGAGGACCAGGATGAAAAAGAAACAGTCCGATACTTTTTCTGCCATTGTCCGGCGTAGCTAGGAGTGTCAAAAAAACAAGCAGCAAATCCAGCTTTGAACAAAAGTCGTGTCAAGCCAAATTATCGAAACTAGTAGAACTCTTCGCAGAAAGCAAGCAAGATTTCTAGCAAGCACCTCAACTATCGTAAGAGCAGGGGGAACCACACCTAATTAATCGATCAGGGACGAGGGTTCAGTGCATCATTTGATGAGTGGGGAGCAGGAGCCCAAATTGTTTTCGTGGTTTCAAGTTGGTATCGGTGGAAATTGACACCTCTATACTCTGTCCGATAAAAATTGGCAGTACAGGGAAGATAGGGATATCTGCATCTCGTTTGTACTTTTTTAATACCCATAAGTACTTTTCTCAAAAAAGCTCTTACAGGGTTGCCGTAATGCGCATTTTGAATTCGAAAAAGCTAAATGAAATAACTGAAGGGTTGACATTCTTGATTTTGTCGCCTCAACTATCTCTTTCTTTTTCGGCACTCAAGTCCTTCGAGCATTTTGATGTTGAAGCCATTTTGCACAACACAACAAAATCAAAACAATAAAACACAAACAGCACAACAAAATCACAAAGATAATATACAAACAACACAACAAAAGCACTACAAGAAAAAACAAACCACACAACAATAGAACAACAACAGCACAACAATATAATCACAATAATGCACAAAAATAACTCGCAAAATCAACAAACCTACCGCCCGGTACGAGAATCTACGCAAATAATATTGTTCCTCAAATAAAATGGCTTTGATTTTTATAACTACATTTTAACTGATTTGCAAAACTTTAAGAAAAATGCAAAAGTCAAACACAACTCGATAACTCTCATCCTTAAAAAGCTCTCAAAGCAAAAGCTCCTCAACAGAAATCCATTGAAAAAGTAAGAAAAAAATACGAAGTGAGTTACCAAATAGAAAAAGGCAACTCTGAATATGTGTGATTTAATGAGGGTTGAAAAGCAGCAGAGAACGATCAGTGCATGCTAGTGTGTGTGCCAGGCAGGTCGTTATGGGCTCCACGTCGGATGCCATCTAAAATTCATGTGTGTTTTATAAAACTTTTTAAAGGAGTTCCCTTCAATTGGGTATGGTGTAGAGAACAGCGCGCCACTGATTTTTAAAAAGCTCTCCCATAAGGCCTGTACTGCCAATTTTTATCGGACAGAGTATAGGTGAATATTAACAAACAACTTATTAAAATTGATTCAAACGATTTCGCATAACGCGATGATTTTTGTCATTTGTTCGTATTTTTTTCAAGATGCCAATGAGAAGACGGTAAGAGTAATTTTTGGGACGTTATGGTAGAATGGGTTTTTTTTTTATGGTCGGTGACGTTTGAAGATCATAAAAACGGCAATATGTGATTCCAACAGATGGTGCAATAAGCCGCACAACAGGACCAGTAAGGCTTAATTAGGAGAGAAGTTTCTGGCTTCATAATTTAACTATTCGGAACTGACAGAGCTTTCAAGAGTATCATTCTTCGTAGAAAAAAACAAGTTTCTGAACTCAGTTTTCCTCAATTCCCTTTACGCAGCCATATTATAGAGGTATAGCCACTGACTCAAGTGAGATGAAATACGGATGGAAACGATTTGAAAGGTAAAATGCAAGCCAGTTTGTCGGATCAACGGCTAAGAGACGATTTTTTCTTTGTGAACAAAACTGTGGAAATATGAGTTGCGTCAAGACTCAGGGGTCAGGACGATCTTTATGAGGAAATGATTTTTTGTCCAACGTAATCAGTCCTTTACAAAATCCTATCCAACGTACTGTAGGAGCGTCTTAAACCGTTCTGCAACATAATTATCGGCACGTAACAGTGTGGCTTTAGGCCAGGCAGAACAACGATAGACCAAACATTCACACTGAGGCAAATCTTGGAAAAGACCAACGAATTTCAAGTCGAAACCCAATGTTTTTTCATCGACTTCAAAGCTGCTTATGATAGCATCCACCGCCTAGATCTTATAATGGCGATGTCTGAATTCGGGAACCCGAACAAACTTATCCAGCTGTGTCGCATGACGCTAAACAATACGCAGTGCAGTGTGCAAATGCAAATGGGAAACAGCTCATCCGAGTTGTTTAAACACATGCGCATGGTCTAGACAAGGAGATGCGCTGTCATGTGATTTCTCCAACATAGTCCTGGAGCAGATAGTGCGCAAGGCAGGTGTGAGCCCGGAAAACACTTTCTTCAACAAATCCACCCAGCTCCTAGGCAATGCGGACGACTTAGACACCATCGGTCGATCCGAGAGAGCTGTGCTTGAGGCCTTCCAGCGATTTAAGAACAGGCGAAACTCATTGGTCTTGAAGTGAATGAGGACAAAACAAAGTACATGCTTTCAATAAGCAAAGCAACAACTGCCCACCGCCTAGGACAAAACGACGCTGTTCGTAGCAGCCATTTCGAAATACTTAAGGAGTTCACCTACCTTGGAACAAACGACACCTTAGTGGAGATCCTGCTGCTTCAGTTTGGCAAAACAACTGGGTTCAAAATCTCACTCGAAAGACAAAGTGTCTGCTATACAAAACTTTGATTTTACCAGTCCTACTCTGTGCTGGAGTGCTGGACGATAAGTAAAAAAGGGGAATTGATACTGGGCACTTTCCAAAGAAAAAATTTCGAATTTTCGTTCCCGTATGCGATGATGGCGAATGGAGAAGAAGGTTCAACCGAGAACTGTAGGATCTGTACCAAGATGTAGTCCAGGAAGCAAAGAAAAGACGACTACATTGGCTCGGCCACATCGAGCGAATGGAAGACAATTATAGCCAAGAAAGTCTTCTCATCGCAGCCCTAGGTTCGAGACGACAAGGAAGACCGAACCTACGGTACAAGAACCAAGTGGCTGCGGATGCCAGAGCGCTTGGTTTTGGCGACTGGAGAGTGCATGCGAGGGACTGTTCCCGATGGAAGGCTGTAGTACCTCAGGTTTTACCTTTTATTTCTCATTAAACATTTTAGTGGGCGCGGTGACGGAACTTTCTTGTATGGGGACTCCCAGCCTATTTGTAGAGTTTTGTAATGTTTTTGTATCGTCTTCTAATTAATTGCAGTAACTTACCTTGTTCCCTGCTTTGAGATATAGTGATGTGTTGATTCCCGTAAAATGATTTTCTTGTCCTCAAAGAATTAGAAGTTGATGAACCACGTCTTTTCGTTCATATCCAATTGAGAGGAATTTATTCCCACCAAGAGTATAGCTCTGTTTACGCGAAGGCCGTGACGAATCAACTCGTCATCTTGCTAAGCCCATGGTAGCCGTTATCAGGCCATGTTCCCACTTCTTGAAAGTCAAGCCCATGGTATTGGCAGCGAGCTCCTGTTTCAGCAAGACAGTTCTACGAACCATAAAGCGCGTGCATGAGACTTGTTGAAAAATTATTTTGGTGAGCTTTTGATTTCCCGCAAAATGGTCTCCTTATTCGTTCATATCGAACGATACTTGGATGCAACTTATTCCTCCCCAAGTGTGTACACTGAAGAGTTGTTCATGGAGGTCACACAATTAATCCGCTGCAAATGAAATAGAAAGAAGTCCATTCAAATTATTAACGCAGTAAAACAACATGCATGCAAAATTTAGCAACAAAATGCATCCGTGATAGGACATCGCCTTTATGTAGATTACAAACGCACTTCTTACATCTTCCCGTAAAGCGTTTTACTGTATCTGGTCTGGATAGCCCTGTTGCCGGCATGTTACGTTTGGCAGATGTTGGAACTTACCAAGGAATTCTCATTGTTTACAATCATCGTTGTCGTTTAACACATAAAAAATGTGAAGCTTGTATTTCCATTCACCACTTTTTGTCCAAATAATTGCAAGGGACCGCTTTCAGATGTCCTGCACCTGCACATTCGATTCTTTAAGATGAAGTTATGCATTTAAATTGTTGGTTTTCTGAATGTTAATCATGATTTTCGGATGCATACTGTTCCACTTCACTTTAAAACTTTGGTTTGAAATCTTTTGCATAATATTTATGGTTAATTTAAACAATTTTGTTACTGGAAGCATTTAATATTTTTCAAAGTTCAAACATCAACATCGTCCCTTTCACATGTCGCTAGACCAAAGATAAGTAAAAAGGAGAGCAGAAGCAGAGTGTTAATACGAGTAAGCATGGCGAAGAATTTTGTGTTTGTATAACCCGTCGGCAGATTTGATGGCGCTCCTACATACGCAAAACAACCTTTCAAGGGTTCCTTCGAAAACTATAACGTAGATGTCGCTAACAAATTACGGTGCTAGGCATCGCATGATGATACTATTTGGGAGCTATAGGTAGAGGAATCAACTGGGATTTTCGGAAATAATTCGGAATTGGAAGTAACGTTAACGTAAGGTAAAACGACAATAACACATGTGCAGAATTGTTGAAATGTGTTTGTATCACCGAATCGAGCTTGACTCAGTTCCTTATCGGTTCCAATCATTTGAGAAGTTGGAAATTAAAGAGAATTAGAAATTTTAAATTTAAGAAGACTTTAAAAATCATCTTAATTGTTTGTTTGCTCTTGGAAGCATTGGAAGCAGATGTGCTAAATATTGAGTTTTATGATGATGATGCAACATATTAAACTCTTACTCGATAGAGAGAGAGAGAAAATCAAAATGCAGAACACTTGATATATCATTATTATAGAAAATAGCATAAATCAAGATTATGGTCGTATAATTATGGTTACGATGAAGATGTACATCTTGATCTTGATTATAGCCTTATAGCATTTTCTCCGTGGCGATTTTAATTGCCATATTTGTTCGTTTACCGGGTTTTGGACTACCCACGAACCGTAAATCGAACAACGGCTAACTCTTTTAATTAAGGCCGTGTGCGAATTCAGTTAAAAATCGGTTAAAACTTGACGTTTGGTTAAATTTTAACATTTCGCATTAAGGCCGTGTGCGAATTCAGTTAAAAATGGGTTAAAAATTGACGTTTGGTTAAATTTTGACACTTCGCATTATTTGACTAGCTGCTGAGCAGGTTAAAAAATGACAGCAGTGGTTAAAAATTCATCCATTTTTATTTTTTAACCGCAATTCATCCAATTCGCACACGGCCTAAAGTATTTGTAATGAATTGCTTATAGAGTAAGATCACAGAGCATGTTATGAGTTGAGGTTTGGCCACGGAGGTATCTTCAGAGGCAGAAAAGGCAGCGGCACGCTTGCTCTCGCTCGGCTCAGCTCGACGGGTTGGGGAGGGATTCTTGCACTTTTCTCACCTTCTTTTCACTCAAAAACAAAAAAAATCGTGCCTGCGTAGTAAGGATGGGGATTATGGTGGGAATGAGGACCTATTATTGGGAGGAAGAAAACACAAGCTCATTTACCTATGTCTTTGTATTGATGAAAACGTGAAAAAAATATGATCTTCACAATCTCATCAACACAAGGTTCGCACAATCCAATAAGACCATGCCAGATGTTTTTAGCATGATTTGGCCTACCCACCCCATATATAAACAAAGTGATACTCATCTATATATTTCCATTGCCATTTTCTCGGCCAGGATTTAGAAAATGGCCCCTTAGTCGATTGATAACCAATCACTTTTCGTCTCACCTACTCTGTCAGAAAATTTATCATAGTCATAAGGTCATTGGTCCGATTTGTTCATTTTTGTCGTCATCAGTTTAATATCTTATGTATTCATTTCTCTGTTGTCGTTGGTCAGTATCGTTCATTTTGTCATCATTAAGTGAATGCCTTATGTATTCATTGCCCTATTGTCGTTGGTCAGTATTGTTCATTTTGTCACTATCAGTCTGTACTTTATGTATTCGTTGCCTTGTTGTCGTTGGTCAGTATATCGTTCATTCTGTCATTTGCCTCGTTATGTGATGTCAGAAAATGAAAAAAATTGATCATGTCTGTTTAGTATGGTAGCCTATCAGAAGTCTTTTAATCAGTGTGTTGTATTTAAATAGTAATGTCTTAAGTCACCGTGTTCTAATTGGTTCGTCATGAATTGCTCATTAAAAAACAGAAAATTCGTTCGTAATTCTCGTAAGCGTTGAGTAGGGATCGTTTTGGTCTTCATTAAGGTATTCCTTGTCAGTCATATATCGTACGTTCTAACCCTTGTCATCAACAGTAACGCGGATACGAATCATGGTTCAGTCGCCGGCCCAGCCGAACCATCACACACCTAGTGGAAAAGAATTTTAGCACTACATCATATGAAGCGAACCACTGAAAGGTGAAAGATCAACATATAACTTCGATTGGTGTAGCGTGTATGAAATTCACAATGTTTCTTTTATTTCCATAAACTGTTTACGTTATAATACTAATAATAATTAATGTAATACTTTTGAATTCAAAAACTAAAAGAATGTATGTACTATGTATATTCTTAATTAAAAAACACAACGTAAATATAAAAAAAGCTAATGTTATTTGAATATTTGTATGGATGAATGGAGTAAAAAAAATAAATCTTATCACCAATGTTTCCGACTTTTTCTTTTTGTTTTCTTAAATTTTTCTTGTTTATCAATGATATATATAGATATGAATATATATGCGAATATATGTAGGTATATGCAATATGTGAAGGATAATTATGTACTCACTTTGTGCTGCTAGTTTGAAGTCCTGCCGGCAAGTTTCGAAGGATCTGCTTGAGCTGGATAGAATGAGTTTGAATCGTATTGAATATACCGTGTCGTGTGATATATATATATATATATATATATATATATATATATATATCTATATATATATATGTATGTATGCATGCAAATGATATTAAAGGGTGTCGGAATCACTTTCTTATTCACTTTTTTTCCTACTCCACTGAATTCTTATTTTTAATTTCTATAGTTAATGAAGTTAAATGAAAACAAAAATTCAAAAATTCAAAAAAAAAAAAGTTTTAACCTTGAATTATTAACTTTAGATAACCAAATTATATAAAAAAAATCTTCGCGTGAGATTAATGACGTCAATGATTCGTTATGGCCTATATATACATATGTAGTGTAGGTATAGGTGAACTGTAATATCTATATATGATATATGTATTTACAAGGCGAGCTTGCCCTTCAAATGTCCTTTCTTCGATGGCCTGGAACGTTAACTCGTTCTGACTAAAAGCCGCTGGTTCTAAGGACGTTCCTCCAAGGATCTCCAAGGCAACCACTTATGACTTGTAGAATTAAAACCCACAGAGGCCTGGCTCTTTCGGGCGCTTATGTGGTCTTAAGTTGTCCCTTATATTGACCCAAACCTGAGTAAAAAGACGTTTTTTCCATTTTTTATAAATTTCCCTACATTCGAAAACTTTGATCGTACATACCTCTGTAATTTTTCTTGCTAACCAGAAATATACACTCTTTGGTTCTGGAAATATATGTGTCTTTATATCTATACGTAGAAATAAGATCTGTGTGTCTATATATGCACAATTAGGTATATATGGTTGTAACACCTAATATTGAACCAAAAAAAAAATCTTTAATATTAGTTGTTCATCATAAGCTAGTTCCTTTTATTTTTACCTTTTTTTTTGTTTCCTTAAAAGAAGATATCTACGTAGTCTTATCCTCTTCACAAAAATTACACACCCACTTTTGTTCAATATCGATTTTCAAATCGTAAAACAACGAGCACTTATGTTCACTGCTACAGCTGATTTCTTGCGAATGATCTAAGTTCATCATTCTCTGTAAAATTCTTCATTTTACATAAAAAGTTCGTTGCCCTTTTTACCTACTTTCTTATCCTTCTTTATATCGTCTTCTTAAAATTGATTTATTGGAAATTCATCTATTCTCTCATTTTACCTTCTCCGTAACTCTCCTATATGCTAACTCCTCCTACTTGTATGTTTTCTCCTGACTCCGAAAACTCCTAATGTTGCGTCAACTTTCCTTTTCTCATTCATTTATTTGTCATTTATTTGTTAAATAGTTGGTGAAATAATTAAATATCTTAATTCTACTTAATAACTATACTTATTAACTATTATTATTTCACAAAAATATATCACTACCACAAATTTATTTTATTTTGAACCTAACTGACTACTATTCTGCTAACTTCCTTTCCGAAACTCTAGCTTTCACCAGGGTTTCCGAATTTTTTTCCCTACTTCTTCCTTCTCCTTATTTTCTTCTCGTTTAACGAATTTTGCAGCCACGAGATGTCAAACTTTAACATACTCGTGTTTACAGAAGTGAATTTTACGGCAGCCCTGGTCTGACACTTGGGATATTACTTTAAAATAATATTCTTCATGACATATATAAAAATCAGCCATGTGAAAATAAGTAAGATAAAACTTATTTTTAGTTACCTTTCTCACCTGGTACCTGCCCAGGTGTCACTCGGCAAGTTCCACAAAGCGGGTAGGTATTCAAGGCACACGAGACGCTACTGAAAACTTCAGGTTTCATCCGTGTGAAAATAAGTTATGTCAGATTGCTCTGGGATCTTGGACTATTACTTCTGAAGTTAACAATTCTTTACATGGAGATTATTTACGCTAAACGCGTTCGCGGGTCTAACCGATACACTGATCAGTTATAACAAGATGGGAAAGCTTGCTGTCAAAATGACATTTGCCTACGAACTTAAAAGCAGGTTAGCTGCAAGAGTATGCGTGTTATTGTAATAATGATACAATTGCCTACATAACAAAAAGCAAGTTTGCTGCAAGAGTATGTGTGTATGAAAAAAATAAGTTTTGAGGTATTTGGAGGGTAAAACGTGTTTCCAATCTTGTTATAACTGATCAGTAAACCGATATTGAGTTACCGGTTTTATTTGTTCTGATTTTTTTTACAAACTGCAACATCGTCTCCAAATTGTTCAGTAATTGTATTAAGAAACTCAGCGTTCTGTGAGAAATTTTTTTTCGTGCGCTTCGAGGAACTTACGGTGCGAATAACATAATTGACCTACTAAAACGACAGTGCCAAAAACTTGAAACTCAAGCCCATGGTCTCGGCAACCTACTTGCCAGCTCGTAAAACAATTGACGTTTTGAAAACCAACATTACTCGGTGATTTGCGAGATAAAAGTAGCTATGCTCGAACGATTCGCCAAAAATTGAAGCTTGCGTATGGACTACCTCAGCCGTAGTCATGGCCGACATTGTCTGAGTGCCAGTTGAAAGCGATATTACATTTACCATCGCCTCCAAGACTATTACATTTTCAAAGACTTGAGTGCTTTCCGGCGCTGAGGGCGATGAGCTGCGTTTTGAATCAATGTCAATTAACATACTTACATTTACAGTGGAGCAAGTTCAAAATAAAAAGCAATTGGAGTTTTTTTTATTTTATATTAAAACTTTTAATTAGCAAGTACAAACATGTAACAAATTTTTATTTTTGTATAAATCTTGATTTTTTAAAGATTTAAACAAACAAATATCTACATATTTTGTGTATAACAATTAATAAAACTTAAATAAAACACCACACAACTGTCAACTTAATAAAATACATAAGTAAAATAATTTTGTGAAATTTTTATACTTTCCCATAAATTTATATATTTATTTTCCTTAAGTTTAAAATTAAATATTTTAATTAAAAACATTTAATCATAACATTCAAAACTCATGCTTTTTACTCTTTGATATGAATTTGTAAGTTTAATATTTTACCAATAGCTTTCGTAATAATTTCTATTGCCTGTCGCCAATTAGTTGATCACTTCAACCCACTTCAACCAAACTAAAACGAACCTCCAGTTCAATAATATTTTGCTTTCCGAAAGGAGAGTAAAAAGAGGTGCTTTAAACGTTGTTGGAAACGTCGCTAATTCACTATTTGGTGTCTTAGATTTCGTATATGCTGAAAAAATGTCAAGCCTAATTGATAAAGTGAAAGAAAACGAAGACTGCTTATTACAACTACACAAAACTCAAACGACCATTATTGATTCTACTGTACATTCTACATTGTCAAACGAAGTCAAATAAGCACAAATTCTAAATTCACAAATCTACTAAGTCAAATTAAAATGTTGATGAATGGCATACAACAAACTGAAAATGAAGTGGAATTAAGTAGATCAGATCAGTTAGCTGCTCAACAACTACAGACCTGGAGATGAAGATTAACTTCAGCTTTATAAACTAATGACGATTAAGGGCAGCATCACAAATGATAATGTGGTATTTATCATTAGCTTGCCTTTAATTGATCACAAAATCTTCGATCTTTTCAACATGACACCCATACCCAAACAATACTATGCTCACAGTTCACCCCTGTACGACTTTTCTTTCAATAAACACTCACAGAGGTCAGTACGTTCAAATAAGCAAGGATCAGCTTAACGAATGCAAGACGATGAAAGAAGGAAGTTATTTGTGTTCCAACTTACTCTCGAAATTTAATAAAGGATCGGAGCTATGTTCGTGCAGCTTTGACTTGTTCAACAACCAAACGAATCCAACATGCAAGCTAAGAGAAGAGTACAAAACAATTTCACCACTATATCACAAGAACCAATGGATATTTGCTACAAATTTGCCAATTCAAATGTCTGCCGTATGTAGGACAATTTTCATCCAACTGAAGCTGGAAGAAGCAGGACTACTTTATCTTGAAGCAGGCTGCACCATCAAACACAACTCCGTTATTATCCAGGCCTACTATGAATACACATCTGTATTGGTATCATGACTGACTTTTCAAGTGCACAGAAGATGAATTCACCTTCAAATAATTCCATCACTATTGATCAGCGCTTTGAAGGTGACGAGCTTGAAAACTTGAAAATCTTATTAAAAGATCAAGAAATTGTAAAGCTACCAAACCGATTTAAGACCAGTGACTATCACCATAGTACTATTGTTTACTCCGCACTTTTGCTATCCATCGGTTTAGCCTGTGGGTTCTTATGGACATGGAAAAGGGGCTACTTCAACAAAAATATCAAGGCAGAAACCATCAGTGTCAAACTGTCACACCAAGATTCTCCTTTATACGCTCCAACGCCAGAACGGAGAAACACCATTAAAACTTCTGAGTTTGCTGTCCACATTTAAATGTTGAAACTAATTGTTCAACGGCCGGCAGAATGTTCAGTTTGTTAACCAAAATTCATTGAACTCATAAGTTTACAAATAAAAAGTAATCGGATAGCCACATAAATAATCAATATACTGCATTTGTGATTTGTAACACAAGGCATTTGGCATCGTCAAGTTAGCAATTTATAACAAAACCAAAATAATATCAATTTAGCAAAACTGATATTTGTTACTGATGAGTTCAATGAATTAAAGGTAGAATTAAAAGTAGATAGTAAGCAATAACTTTGTATAAATAGAGTTAAGGAAACAATAAATTTATTAGTATTGATTTGATCGCTTAATCAGACTGTTCACTTTTTATTCAATTTGAAGACTTCCCCCCACCAGCGGTAAGGGGTCTCAAGCAACCACAATTTTTACGAGTAGTTCTGGTTTATGTGCCTGAATCTACAGCTTATATAAGGTCAAGGTTTATATGCCCTGTCCACTCTTTTACATATACACACTTAGTGCAAACGAGCATAAACTTATTCAACCACTCAGAAAAAAATTCACATAATTACTTGTTAAATGTTATTTTTGCGATAGAATAGAACAACATATTATCCAAAATTTCTGAGTTCTTTGTTTTTTTTTTTTACTTAATTAACGTCTTTTTACTATTCCCCCTCCCCGGAGTCTTTTTTTGCTCTCGACCTGAGAGTCCTTAGGCGTTCCCCCGGGTAATAGAGGGTTTTTGGTTGTTAATTGGCGAACTTTTTCGTCCTGTTCAGTACGCCGCGCCGACGGTATTTCTACAAGCTGATTGGCTTGGGGCCGACTTGCGGATGTTCTTTGATTATATTTTGAAGTAATGAACATCACGAAGAGCATTATTCATTTTGAAATGGGGCGTTTGAAAGTGAGAAACCGCTAATTCTTATATGTATTAAACCTACAACTTATTGTCTGATTGCCCAACCCACATAAAACACTCTGTGCCCAAAATCTAACCTAATTAACAAAGAAGAACAACAAAAAATTAAAAACGAAATCACAAACTCAGCCAATACCTAATACAAAATAATACAATTTTCCCTGTCCCCAATTTAAGTGAAACCTAAGAACAAGATAATAATAATAAAAAAATAAAAACTCTTCCACCCGGGTTGTATCGGTGTCAGCAAAAGATTGCTGACTAATATTTTTGACATTACTTCCCGGTTCGTTTTTTATTGTGATGAGTGCAAAAATATCTCACTGGCCCACATTTGCTAGCTATAAAGCATTCCAATGACACACTTAAATCAGCGATTGAGAACACGGCCGATAAATGCTCATGCTACTGTATCTAATCTTACTCGGGCCCTTAAATTTAACTTTGATGTTTGATAGTCTGACGAAACAGATTACTGAACTTAATCAACTCGTTTTAGACTCCTCCAATTCTTATGTGCTATTTAATGAGGAAATCAAACTTAAATTAAATAACCTTAACCCAAAACATCTTTTTAATTCCTTGCGTGAGGATATTGATTGTTCGTTAATAAAAAATCATATCCGAAACGGACCTAATCTGCAAAGACCTAGATGTACAATTCGAAAGTACATCTCATTCAAACTTCAATGTCGGTCTTAATCTCATGCTCAATGATATGAGTAGTGATATTGCGGCAGCAAGAATTTCGGTCGGTGAATCATCCGAGATCTGAGAAGAACCTCTTCCAGAATTGACGATATTCGGTTTCAATCAACACATCAATTGTAACAGTCCCGCAGTCTCCTACCCAAGCTATGTCCATCCTTGATGAACTTGTTATAGCAAATAATGACTCCAACTCGAAGCCGGATCATGAAAGTGAAGCTATTACGGAAAAATCCAAGAAACCTGTAGGGAGTCCCACCAAAATTATGGGTATCCATAAATTCGGAGTTCTCTGGTCAAAAGCTGACTGGGAAGCTAGATTGCATAAGATGGAAGCTACCAATAACTCATGGTTACTGCTAACAAAAACTCCTAAATCATCTAACGTCAACTGGGTACGGACCTTCTTCAAGACTCGCTATTCGATTATGCTAACCAATTGTATTCGTATGAATAAAAGACGATTTAAAATACTTATCCCGTTGAAATACGATTGCATCTTTCGTCATTCGGATGAGTATTGACAAAATGCGACTCTCATCCCTCAATGCTAATCATAAGATACCTTAATTAAATAATAAGAAAACCTATACCAACCCCAAAACGAATTCTGACCCCAATTGGACTCTTAAAGCGGGTATCTTTCCTGACTTTTCCCTCTCTAATTCACTCTCTTCTCTCAAACGGAAAACCTCTCCTACCTCCATTAAACCTCCGGCTAAACGCGTCTCTTTTAACCTACCACATCCGGGACTTGGTTACAGTCCTCCCATGGTTGATCCTCCTATGAATAATTCTGCTTACCCAAATTTCATACACTCTCACACCCTTAATCCTGCATCCTCTCCACCAGTAACGAATAAACCATAAGGGTTTCTTAACCCAATGATCCCTCCTAATGTCAAGCTGACGAAACAATTATCCGAGGTCAATACTGATGATCGGTATGTGATGTCCCGGCCTAGAGATCATAAAATCTATAATAATGTTCGTCTCTTCTTGGCCTTCTTGCATGATAAACCAGATTCTGTTTGTTTCGAGGGTAAGACAAACACAAATATTAAGGCTTTAATCTCCCAAGAAGGTCTCCCCACTAAACGTGATGCACGCATATCTCATATCCAAAAGTCCCGTGCTGATATGAAGAACTTTTATCGTTCCTAACCTCATTAAGCCTTAATGTCTAGGCCTTTATTACCAAAATGTAAGAGGGTTAAGATCCAAAACGTTTTCCGTCTTTAATATCTCCCAAAAACTTCTCTATGATATCTTTGCCCTCACCGAAACCAACCTCTCACCTGATATCCTTAGTACTGAACTCTTTACTAATGATTTTTCCATTTATCGTATGGATGTCGTGGTAAACGAGAATATTACTTGTGGCCGTGGTGTACTTTTAGCTATTCGTAGTAATCTTGAAACTTCGTTACTCAATACTCCTACATCAACTGAATTCGAAGGCGTATCTGCTAAGGTTACACTGCTTAACTTTTGCATTTTTGTACTTTGTTGTTATATTCGACCAGCTCAACAAACTAAAGCTTATCAGGCTGCAGTTAATGCCATCGATTACCTACTTGAACAAGTGCAACCTAAGGATTTGATCATTGTCGTTGGAGACTTTAATCTCCCCCATCTTAATTGGTCCACTTCAGAAGACCTAACATCTTTCTTCCCAACTAACATATCAACTGAATCGGAATCGTTACTCATTGATCGTCTATCTGATTGTGGTATTTTTCAATAATTAAATGGAGTTGCAAACTTTATGGGGCACCTTGATCTCATCTTTTCCTTTGATTGTGATATTTGCGTTGTCTCTGAGAGCCCTAACCTTCTTTCAACCCTGCATCGTTATCATTCTCCCCCTGCTCTCTCTTTCCCCATCGAATTTGAGACTGAGAATTACTGCTACGATTTTCGTAGGGCTGATTTCTCTTATCTCAAAAACTTACTTAGCTCAGCCAATTCGAATTAAACTCCCTGCACTCTACAGTTGAATCGCTAGCTAATTGGTTTTATTTAATTCTCTTATACTGTATTGATGAATCAGTACCATTCTCACGTAAAAAAGATTTCACCTCTTCACCGCCTTGGTATAACAGAGAGCTCCGTAGTTTAAGGAATAAACGTAATAAGCTTTGGAAGATGTTTCTACAGTCTAAATCTGACGCCGACTACAATAAACTACAAAACAACGTTCTCTCTGATGCGAGGAGATTCTTCAAATTCATAAATGTTAAACGGAAATCCGATGGGTTTCCACCGTCTTTAAGTTTCCGAAATATATCTTTTTCAGATCCGATGACAATAACTAATCTTTTTGCCGAATACTTCAGCTAATCTTATACCGAACACCATCATGACCCCGATCCTTGCTACTTTCGTTATTTAGAAGGTTGCACTCAGACCTCTCTTTCATCATTTACAATAACTGAGGAAATGGTTCTTGCCAAAATTGAAAGCCTTAAAGAAAACTTTAGTCCCGGGCCCGATGGCATCCCATCTGTTGTCCTAAAAAAATGTATGCATGCTTTATCAAAGCCCCTAGCTACTCTGTTAAGACTTTCTCTTTCTATAGGTATATTTCCCCATATATGGAATGATTCTTATATATTTCCGATCCATAAACAAGGCAATCAAACCGAAGTTAATAATTATAGACCAATTGCTAAACTTTCATGTATCCCTAAACTTTTTGAAAGCTTAGTTAACGATTCGGTTTATTTTCATTGTAAACCCATATTCTCTTCCGATCAACATGAATTTCTTAAAGGAAGATCCACCAAGACCAACTTAATTGAATTTGTATCAAATGTTTTATCAGCCCTCGAAAATGGCAATGAAGTTGATGTTGTATGCACATACATACATAGATTTTTATAAAATATCTCACAAGATAATCTATCTCAAACTCAAAGCTCTTGGTTTTCCACAAAATTTTATAAACTGGATAAGCTCCTACCTTGAAAATAGAACTTATAGAGTCATCTTCCGTAATTCTGTCCCCAGTCCAATTCATGCTACTTCTGGGGTTCCACAAGGTAGTCACCTAGGTCGCCTACTCTTTGTCTTAGCTGTGAACGATGTTTGTCTTATATTAAAACATTCAGATATCCTAATGTTCGCCGATGACAAGAAAATTTCCATTCTCACTTCGACCAAATTATTAATAAAGCTAATAGGTCTATCGGTTTTATTAAGCGATGGTCTAAGGAATTTTCGAATCCCTATGTAACAAAATCCCTTTACGTTTCCTTAGTCCGACCTTATCTTGAATACGCATGCCAAGTTTGGTCCCCTTCCTATGAACTCCATTCACTTCGAATTGAAAGCGTTCAAAAACGTTTCATTCGATTTGCCCTCCGAGGCCTCCAAATGGGAAAATTCTTCCAACTTGACTTCTTACACCGACCGACTAAAGCTGATAGGCTTGCAACCTTTAAGTACAAGACGGAAAATCGCCGATTTGATGTTTGCTCACCAATTGTTATTGGGCAATATAGATTCTCCGACACTCCTGAGTAAAATCCAACTCAACACTAACCCTCGGAACGTGCGATCAGTCTCTCTTTTTTATATTCCTCAACACCGCACAAACTATGGGTACTTTGAACCAATGTCCAGAATTCTTCATCACTGTAATGCTGCAATTTCAGTTTTTGACTTCAACATCTCTAAATCCCAACTAAAAAATACCCTTTCCTTCTACCCGCTTCCTTGAGACCCTACCCTCGACCCCTTTTACTTTAGCTAGTTATAAGAAAATAAAAATTGTTTAGGTTCTTGTTCAATAAAGAACTTTTAAGTGGGCCTAAGGGCCCACACGATTTAACTTTTAAAATCGATAACAAGAACCAAAAAAAAACATAGTTTTAAGTTAGTGTTAATTTTAAGTTAAGTCAAAGCTTGGATTAAGCTAAATAAAAATAAAATATTAACCCATAAGGGTTTATAGTGTATTTAGATATACCTATACTTTTTTCGAAAAGGTATGGATTTGGACATTATAAATATTCGGGGATTTCGGAATTGTTTAGTCCAGTCACCATACCAAAATTCGATGGTGACTATATTATGAAATGGCAACAATTTTATGACTTATTCTCCCAAATGGTACACAACCAATCAATACCCGACATTCAAAAGATATGGTACCTAAAAACACATCTAAGTGGAGAAGCAGAGAATTTGATCCGACACCTGTCGTTAACAGAAGAGAATTACAACACAGCATGGTCCAGTCTCGGTACAACAACGTAAGGGTTCTTACGTCAACGGTATTGCAGAAAATAATTGGGCAACCTAGCCAGTCACAACCATTGGCATCAGCTATCAAAAATCTTCGCGACACCACACAAGAATGCTTGATGGCGTTATGCAACATTGGTGTAGATACTTCAATTTGGACCCCATTCTACTTCATTTACTCGTATGCAAACTTGACCAAGGTACTAGAATTTTATACGAACAATCACTTACAAAACCAAAGGAACCACAATCAATAAAAGAATTCTTGCCGTTTTTGCAAAACCAATTTCAAATAGAATCAATAGGACAAAAAGGAAAGGACCCAACTCTTCGAGCATGTGCATCAGTGACATCAAACTACAAGGGAACTTGCAAGGTATGCCAATCCGGAACTGATCCGATATTTACTTGTAAGAAGTTCTTACAATAACAACATCCAGAACGTATTCAATTAATACCTACATAAATTAAAATTATGTCTTAACTGTCTAAAGTTTGGCCATGGGGTCAAAAACTGCATTTCGAGAAGATGTTCGAAATGCAATCAGAAGCATAATACGCTCTGACATCTAGAAAATTTCAACAACGGAACTCAAGATACGAAGCCTACAATCAATACAGACAGGGAACCTAAACAACAAGATACAAATTCATCGCATTCATCGGTAACACTATCAGCATCGAAAGATGCAGATAATCATCAGTATATTTTTCTCAGCACAGCCATTGTTGAGTTAAGTACAATCAACGGACAAAGGATCAAGGGCAGATTAATTTTGGATTCCGGTTCTCAAGTGAATCTAATAACAGAACGTTTTTTGAAAACACTTGGCCTTCATTCGAAACATACTTCAATGAGTTTCCAGGGTATCGGCAATAGTAAAAAGGAATCCGATCAGCGTGTAAATGTTCAGTTACACTCAAAAACAAGTAGCTTTAATACTCAGTTAGAAGCATTTGTTCTCTCTAACATAATTTCCTCACAACCATCTCAATATTTCAACACTTCATCACTGTTAATTTTTAAATTTATTTTTAAATGAGTACAATCTAAGCTCTCCAGCCGATAATAAAAGAGGATGAGTCGTGTTCTTTGTGAAAACTAGACTGAATTTTATTTTCAAAATCTTTCCTATTTATACTTAAAACTAGTTTAACAAAAATTTCATAATTCAAGCCTAGGAAATTAGGAGTTTATGTGCTTATTCATTTCAATATTAGACAAACGAGTCTAAACAGGAATCGTTATGTGTAGTAGTTTGAAACGAAAAAAGAGATATTGCGCCCGTTGTAGAATAATAGTTTACCAACCACTACTTCTACTAGTCTTCTTATAATAGAGTAGATTTTAAGAGTGGTTAAGAAAGGTAGGTTGGGATGACGTTCTTAAAGTGGAGTATTCTTCACGGTTTTAAAGTCTCTTGGTTTATACTCCAAATTGACACGCCTGTGACCTAATAAACGGTCAAAGCAATGCTTTGGATTCTCGATGAAGTAAAACTGAAGCGTCACCAGAAAGTTTGAAAACTTGACGAACATTGAACCCAAAGCGGCAGGTGTGAAGTGCGGAAGTAAGTTTTACAATTATGACATCAATATGAAAATGAGGTAAGTAATGTGGTAGATTAAGAAATTCTGATGTCGAAGTTCATGATTTCGATATCAGGAGTAGGTTAAGCTAAAAAACTATATAAATTGTTAAGTATTTTTAGGCAAACAGTTCAGTTAGACGAACAAGAGACATTTGATAAAGTTGCAACTAGTAAAATCATAACCAGTCCTAAGTAAATAATCTATAGGATATTCAAGAAGAAAGAAACTACTACTACAATATAAAGGTAATTAGTCTTTTGAATTAATATTTCAAATCGGCGCCCAGCGCCTAGTTATCCGGCTTACCTTGGCAAGCCTTAAAGGCCAAGGGAATCCCCAAAAATCCCATTATAATCCTTTCCAAAGATCATTCTATAGATGCATCTTACGCTTGATAAATTGTTAAGTAGTTTAGGTTAGTAGGGCAGTCATAATATAGAAATAGGTTGAAGTAACCCATATCGAGTAAACGAGCAAATTTGTAATCATATATATCAATTCATAACAAATACCAATAAAGGAACCCCAAGTAGTAAGGTAAATATTGTTTTTTAATCCAATTTTATAAATCGGCGCCCAGCGCCTAGAAATCTGGCTTACCTTGGCGAGCCCTTAAAGCCAAGGAAACCCCTAAAACTCCCCGCATATCCCTTCTCCGAAATCCCCCTTATATAACAAAGTTAATGACCAATTGCAATGCAACACTTCCCACACATGCCAAAACTACACACTTCATTATTTTGGACATTGCATTCATAATATTCAAAGTCAGCAACAATAGAATTATTTAAAGCCAATAACCTATAAAGCCAAGCAAATCAATCACCTATATTATTTATTTGCTTGGCAAGCAAAAAGCAATCCAATAAATGTTTTGATCGAAAATAAAATGGACAGTTATAAACTGGCATCAAAAGAACGATGTTGTCTTTTATTTACTTAGATGCCTTTGACTACGCCAGTGGAGCAGAGCTTTCACAGGGCGAGCACGGGAAGGAAAACCCGGTTGCATACATTTCACTCAACAAGGTCGAAGAATGGGAAGGAAATGCTCGCCATCGTCAGGGCTCTGGATAATTTGAGAAATTATCTATATGGATCCAGGAAAATTAGGATCTACACCCATCACCACCCTTTAACCTATGCGCTGGGTAATAGAAACACCAAAGGAAAGTTAAAGTGCTGAAAGGCGAGAACCGAGGATTATACCCATTAGTTGTTCTCCACACCTGGTAGATCAAACTTAGTGGCGACTAGAAACAAAAGTTATTAATCTATCCGGTTTATCCCTTCAAGGTAACGACTCCGGTACGGAAGCAACAACGTCAGACTCGGTTGAGGAAGGTCTTCACGAAATATTTAACACCGATGGCTCCGGAACAGTTCACAGCGCTGATCAGGATAATTCAGACTTAATACCGCACGTAGAGACTCCACTTAACGTCTTTAAAAACCAAATAATTTTTGTCTCTCCTTGCTCGGAAAATCCAGATAGCCGACGGGCTATGTATCAGCATGGAAGATGCTTCAGGTTCGGGACAACAATGAGAGGTTGCCGACAACAACACTGTTGTGTATTATTGTATAACACACGAAAACCCTAACCAACCCTAATTCCATTCCAGCTTCAAGGCCAAGGTCAGCACTAAAGCATTCGAATTGTAAACAAACATTCGATCGCTAAGTGTATGACGCAAAACAAAAAGCGCAATTATCTGGGTGGCGATTCAGTTAACTCATATACTGAAGCGTCATCAGAAAAATGCAAACAAATTATTGCGGCCAAATAATGAACTGGAATGAACTCTCAGAAAACAGATAATGCTGACGAGTGGTAAAGAAAATGTGTGACGAATATTTCATGATTTCGACATCAGAAATTTATCAACATTTCATGACATAGTTTAAGTTTATCTATGTAAGCTACTTTAAGGTATAAATAGTTAAGGAAAAACCAATTATCAGCATGAGTAAAAAAAGAAGTTCATACACAACAGTATCAGTTCAGTTACGATAACATCAGATAATAAAGAGTTAATTATATCAAGAGAACTTTTTCCTTTCGTCCGTGTTCGGCTTAATCAATAAAGGTGAGTATGATTGAATCTGGTTCTTTAGCCTAGATTTCCGGGATGGTACGCACTTAAAAACCCACCATACAAACTCCCCCTCCCAATCCCCAACTAAGGAAGACGGCAAGACACTACATTTGTAGTGTCCGTCTAATTTAAGAACGAAAGTTCTTAACAATTTCAAAACCTTCAGTGTAATGAAAATTTACACAACATTTTGGCGCAGCCGGTAGGATGGTGCGTCACTCTGGAGTTTAAACTCCGACTTAAAAACCTGAGGATCACTCCACTTCAGGTACACCATCCGACCTTCCCTTTTAACACTTTCAATTTTTTTAATACAAAAAAAATTATGTTTTGAAACTTAAATTTTTGAGATAATAATTTTTGCTTTTGGAATTTCACCATTCCAAATATCCAACTTTGTTTGCCCAGCGTGCATTTTGGTTTAACAAAAAAAATTTTTTTTTTGATGTCGCGTTTCCTTTTTACAAAAAAAAATGTTTACGTTGAAATCAATAATTTCGGTATTTTTTTTTTTTTAATATATTTCTGATCAAAAAAAAAAAAAAAATTTCATCAAAAGAAAAATTTTTTTTAGATGTCAGAAGAAATAAGACAGAAAATCGCTGAAAACAAAAAAGCAGTTCCGACGCCAATCTCCTTAGAAGAGTATAGGAGGAGAAGGAGCAACCCCCTCGCTTCCACCTCTGGAGACTAAACCCCCCCAGGTGCCAGGAGGACCACAGCCCTATGAAACTAAACGTCGTAGGGGTGGTCATGTGGTAAGGGTAAGAAGGCAACTAGCCCAACTCCATCAACTGGCGGCTCTCTGTACTGGCGAGAAGAAAAGGCAGTACATCAGAGAAATTCGAGACCTAGTAAAAAATGAGACAATAAAAAAGAGGTTAAAACAAGAACAAAAACTTAAAGAAAAACAAAATCATTAAAAAACAAAAAAAAAACCCTTATATATATATTATAAGACATTTAATAAATATTATTTCAAAATAATACAAATGTATTTTTCCTGTGTTTATTTTTTTTTTCTGGATGTGTTTTGGGTGGATGTGTTTTTCTCTTGCCTTGCTGTCGAAACTTTAAAATCCGGTTGTTGTAGCTTCCTATTTCTTTACAAAAAAAAAAAATTTTCTCGCAAATTGTTTCTTTTTTTTTGTATGGACTGTAATCCTGAACAATTTTTCGGTGAAATCCAACAACTACAAAAACAAAGAAAGGAACAGGCACATGAAATAAAGAACTTCAACAACATCCTACTTGGTGAACTAAAATCACTAGTTGGAAGAGAAGTTTTTGCCCTAAGGTTTGCCCAGATAAGCTCTCAGTGGGGACAGTTTACACGACTGGAAACCACTGGAATGAAATTAGGGTTGCTTAGGGTTTTCGTGTGTTATACAATAATACACAACACCCCTCTATTACCCGGGGGAACGTCTAATGACAACCAGGTCGAGGGCAAGAAAAAACGCCGCGCCGGGGTGGCCGTATTGTCAAAAGGCGCCAAGAGCTTAGGAAATTGTACTTCCTGGCCTCTCTGTGCATAGGGGAGGCAAAGAAACCCTTCCTGGACAAAGCAAAGGCTTTGACTAGAGAGGACATGATAAGGAAGCACCAAAATAATTATACGTATATGTGTACTTCTTGAAATATTAAATTTATAAAAAAACAACCCATAACTCTTTTTTTTGCTGGTAATACTGTCGTGATTATCTCTCGATTTTCGTTTTAATATATGGATATCAACCTCAACGTTGAGGTTGTTCTTCTGGTGTTCGTTTTGCTCGTTGTTGTTTATGGATCTCAATCTTAAGGCTGAGAAACTGCTCGAGGAGGTCCAGCAACTACATAAAGAAAGAAAGGAACAAGGAATCGAGGTGAAAAACTTCAATAACACCCTACTAGGCGAACTCAAAGCTCTAGTGGGTAGGAAAGTATTCGCTCTCAAATTCAATAACACACAGTGGGGGCAATTTAACAAATTGGAAACCACTGACACGATCATTTTAATCTTCATTGAAACCGTCCAAAGGCAACAAACCGAGCGTGAGAATAAACTCTCGGAGTTGCAGCAGCAATTCGATAAGCAAACTAAAGCAAGACGAAATAGAAATTCAGAAAAGGGAAACCGATCACCCTGTAAAGCGGGAAGAAATATCAGAAGTTGAAATCACTGCAATTACCCAAATTATCGACCAAGATGTCTCTGGGTTTCGAAAATCTTCTGAAAATCTCCCTAGGTATCCCCGGATTCGCTAAAAGTACCGACGTCAGGTCGCGACGTAAGGGTAGCATCATACAGCAGTACTCAGTTCGAATCGAATCAATGAACCAATAACAAGTCCCGAATTAATCTTATAAATAAAAAACTTTTTTATAAAATCGAATTTTACGCTTTAATTGTAGTGGTGTTTGAGATTTTTTTGAAAGATATCTTGCAAGAGAATCCTTAACTATCAGTTTCGTGTGTTCTTGATATTCAAATAAAAAGTAAACATTTCACGACGAAATGACGACTGACTCACAATCTTTTCTGCCCGCAATGGTACAGATTCTAACGAAATTAGAGGCAAGTTCTCAATCAAGAACAGTGCCTTAGTAGTTATGAAAGAAATTTCAATATTCCGGACTCCGGACCGGACTTCCATTTCCCAATGCAAAGAAATTGGTAGAGTTAAAGAAATGCTGATCATCAACATTGTTTCTACATGAGTAGGCTGTTAAAGCTATCATATTCTATGCATTGATCATAAATAAAATCAGAGAATTATGTCAAGGTCATTTAGTGCGAAAAATAAGTGTTGGGTCATCGACATAAACACGCACATTCCATTGTCGTTCATTCGCGACCTCCCCGGTGGCGACATACAATTCAGACAACAGTTGTCAGCGAGTATAATCGACTCTTCCACGGGCCACGACCGACACTGGGGTGTTCGTTATACAATGACGTTATACAATGATGAGCTACTGTAGTATGGCGAGAATCCAGAACTCATAATTGCGAGTGTCAGCATGACTCAGTGGCCAACTTATAGTGACGATTCACATCGCACCTTTTCAAGTGCATTGCCCAAGTAATGTGTGACACAATTGAGTTCGGGTCTTCTTGCTATGCTTGCACTTTCCATTAAATCGAATTGTGTATCAATAAGGTGAAATCATATTAAATAAATCAATGGTCAATCAACTACATCAAGTCTGTGTTTTTATTCCGCCAAACATATTACATGGCGATCTTGCCAGACATTGATTCAAATTAATAAAAGTGAAAATATCAAAGTAAATTGAATTAATTCAACAATAGTATCACCGATGTCCAAGGAAGAAATTGATAAAATATTCGAAAAATGGACAAACTATTTAAACGCTAAGAAGAGTAAAGACTCTAGTGCCCATCCACCAGAGAAAAGACCCGAAGTATTAAGAATCGGACCGCTCCCCCTTACAATCGAGGAATACAAACAACGTCAACATACAGCAAAGGAGAAGAAAACGCACCTCAACGAAAGCAACACATCAACGATACCAACAAAAAGAAAGAGAGGAGGAAAACAATTTAAACAAAGAAGGGCGATCGATTCTCAAACTGTCTCTGCCATTAATTCGCACCGACTACTATGACTTATTCAGTATATTCCCAGTTCCAGTTTTAGTCAACACTTTATTCTTTGCTGTAAGGACAACATCAGATTGCATGATGATTAGTTTGCATCGAACAGAGGAACAGAAACAGAGGACTACACTTTAAACGAAGAAGAATTTAAAACGTGTACAACGATTGTCAAAGACGAATTAATGTGTCACTTGTGTCAGTCGTTGCGAGTTAAATCTCATGAACCAAGTTTTCGGCCATGCTTTCTGCCAACTTGAAACGTTCACAGATGAACAATAGGTACTGGAAACAATTACATCAACAAAATATATGGATATACTTTTTTCAAAGGCCTTCAACAATAGACGTCGTTTGCGCTAGGAAATTGACACAAGTCTCATTAAAACCCGCTGGAATGTTAAAAGTTCCATCGGGATGCAGCATTAAAACCGAAAGTTTTCAGTTTGTGTTCAGAGCTCGTTGAATAAAAAAACATTTAGCAAACCCAATACTTCGTTTTAACTGCAAATCGAACTGTTAGACTGGCTCTTTAGGAGCGTTTTTATGTGTAACCCCGCGCCCGAGCAGAAACTAGTGTCAAACCTCTATCTTGATGCTAATACGCCATATCGGGCAAACGTTCACATGAGAACACAGTAGACTATTTTGGTTCCTGGAACAAATTCTATATATTCATGGGAACACGCAGACTTCTTCTTTTCACCCTTCTTGCGTTGGACTCAATAAACGTGCACGTGCATTCGTGAATGACTACAAAAACAATTTAATTTTTATTGCGAGTTATTTTTAATGTCAAGTTATTAAAATTTATTAGGGTAAAAAAAAATCAAACAAAAAATCAAATGCTGTTTGAAATTGTTGAAGAATCGAACTCTCAATCCCAGCATTGGGTTTCACAATGTTTATCGAAATTGTGTTCGATCGAAAAACAATATAGTGTTTCCTCTAATGACTTTAACCTGCTTCATTCGGATGTAGACAGTAAGCTTAATTTCTTAAGCAGTTCCGGGAAAGAAATGATCAAACAGTTCCAAACCAATCTTTTACGAAACCGCTCGTCTTGCGTATCCCCCTCATCCCCTGAAACACTAAGCGAAATCAAAAATATGAACGATATGCTTTCGAGAGTTTCTTCAAATCTTATAGCTTTTGCTTACGAAGTAAGAGTCCAAGAGCAAAAGTCTGCGTGTGTGAAAAGTGACCAACAAACAATTAATGAATACCTGCAAAAAATTGAATTTCTCCTTCATGAAATGATTGATATTTCCACATTCCTCCCTTCTAACATAAGCAATGTATCAATTTTGGATGAAATGCTGTCTGCGAATGCCACACCTCCCGCTATTCAATCCCCCACTATGAACACAACTTGTGTTACGTCTGAGAACGTTATTGACCCCGCTGTCATAAACCAAACACCTTTAAGCGAACCCTCACCTTCCAAAACTCGATTAACAAAATTTGATACCTCGTGGCCTTTTTGAAGAAATGGAACCAAAGACCCGACAAACTTAAAAAAACAAATAAATCGACATTCTTTTTAACCTACACCCCTAGAAATGCATGGTTCTGCATGGGTCCAATCGTTCTTTCTGAAGAATTATTTCATCCCGGATGTGGAATGTCATCGACTTATGCCCAAAAAATGTAAGGTATCCATACCAATAAACTATGATTGGATTTTCCACCGGCCTGGGAAAAATCTTATCATTCATAATAATATGAAGATATCTAAATGGGTAAGAAATCGATCTCACGATACATCTCAGAAAACTAAAATCCCAAGGAGAACTGGAGAAATGCAACGTCTTTTTTAACGAGTGTTGTATCTCCTCCAATGCCTACCAGAGGAAATCGTCGTGAGTTGAACTCAGCACACTTCAATTTGGTTGTACTCTTTGATTGTCAATTCGATATCAAATTAGGGATATTGTTTTGGATCAATCAAAGTGCAATCATACAATAGTTGAATTGTGCTGACTCTTTAAACGTGCCGACGATTATCCACTGCGAATGTTTGGGCTTGCGATCACCTAACTAACACGGCAAGTTGAAAACGGTCTTTTGAAAACATCCAAAGAAGTCGGTCGTTTCTTGTACTTATCAACCTTAACACTTTAACATAGAGATTATTAAAAAAGAAAAGAAAGAAAATCAACGACAATTAAAGTCGGTGAATGAAGGTTTACAAACTGGTCAGTTTTCAGCTAACGTCTCAGTGGGGTAAATTAACTAGAGTAGAATCGACTGACGCGGTCGTTAGCGAATATGTCAAAGCCGTACACGCTCTAGTAAAAAACCATGCTAGAGAGGCAGAAGACTTTACAAAACAGATTAAAAAGAGTGATTTAAGCGTAAGGAAGCCGAAAAACAACTTCTGAAAACAACAGAAGAAGCTGAACAGGAAATAGACCAGCCCCTATTGAGTTAAACTCAAAGGGAGCTAAGAGAAAAAAGTATATCATCACCTTATTCTGAAAGTTCAAAACACTTTATTCCGTTGCTCTGTACCCTTCAGCATACTTCTACACCAAAATCATCTGTGGATAGAAACCTTGTCGACACAGGAGTTCAAACCACAGTTGTAGAAGTATTTAAATCAAATAAATTCACACAAGTAGAAATAGAAACAAATTGTAGCGAAATGTCACTTGAGAATATAAGCAAGGCAGTTTCAAGGTGAGTCCCCATTTTCAACGGGGAAAGAAATCATGAACTTGAGATTGCTAACACAGACTTACAGGAATAAGTCTCTCGGTGCTTTCATCAGAGGCCTTAAGGGAGATTTGCCGAGATAACTAGTCATTATAGAACCTGCTGACTTACCTGACTTATTGACTCAATAGTTTATGCACTAAACTCAAAATTTCCGAATAAATCACGGATGTGTAGTACGGTCTCAACCGTGCTTTCGCGTTATGTTGCGAGAAGAGTGAGAATACTGACAGAAAAGATTTGAGAAATAAAAGACTTTATTTAACTTGTTTAAGTTTTTAATTTTAATTTTAATTTTTTTTTTATTTTTAAAACAAAGGCCCGCTGTCTTTAGCTAGGCTGCGACCTACCAAATAACAAGAGTTAATCTTGAGGCGTTCTGGGGCTAAACACCAGAAAGTGAATTTTTTTTTGTGTGAAAAATCCTATGACCATAAGACCTGGCGAATTCCTTCAAGAGGACGCGGAGGCAAAATATAGGTAGTGAAAAGACCAGGTTGTAATCTGCAACTTTAAGGCGTGAAGTCTGCTTGGCACAGCATCAACAACATAAACGAAACCAGCAACAGCAACAGCATCAACAACATCAACTTAAGACATCATATTCTTGTTTATTAAACAATAACTAAATTAAGGTAGATATATTTGAAAACTAAACATACATATATATTTGTATTTCCACAATTTTCACAACCTTATTATTTACTATCTTGTCTGGTATTGAACAAAACGCAAAAAATATTCCTTCCCCCTATAACTTGACTTGACGATAATTTTACGACAATTCCGTCCACGCGAAAGCAAATATCGGTGGTAAAGTTTTTTAAGGTACTACCTTACCACGAACATACGACAACACAAAACCTTACCCCTATTTCTGACCCCACCCCTGTATCCATCTCTTCAAAAATGGAAGTAAAAATCACCTCAAATGATGTTAACACATTGTTCCGGTGTTCGGTGGAAATCCTGAAGAAATAGATAAATTTGTCGCTTGCGGCAACATCCTTTTTTCTTACATCCAAGAACCAACTCAACATGCTTTATTCCTAAGCATTGTCAAAACAAGACTACAAGGGGTAGCTTTCGAACTAACCCAATACAAAACTTTAACCACATGGGCCGAACTGGTAGCCGAACTAGAAGGACAGTTTAAAGAACGTGTTTCACGGTCTAACTCACAAACTGAGCTAATGTCTGCGCGACAAAACTCGAGGGAAGACGTAAAAGACTTCGGCGAACGAATAAACCGTTTGCTACAAAAATTAGACAGGGCGACATACCAAAGTACGACCGACCAAGCAATACGGGCCTATCTTATTTCGGAGAACAAACAAACAGCTTTACGCTCCTTCGAAGACGGACTTAGGAACTCACAACTACGATTACTGGTTAAAGCATTCAATGCCATGGACCTGAAAGCAGCCATTGATTAGACACATCGGTTAGACACTGAACAAAACAGAGCCACAAATACATACAGAAATACTGACACAAGGGTTACCTGCCAGAAATGTGGTAAATTGGGCCACACAGCAGCTTCGTGTTTCGTCAGACTCAACCAAAACCAACCAAAAATCTGTCAGACTTGCAATAAAACAGGTCACACTTCGGCCACATGTTACCGGAATACAAACTTCCAAAACGTAACTAAGACCGAACCATCTCTCAAGTGCAACTATTGCCATAAGTTGTACCATACTGAGAGTGACTGTCGTTTACGGTTATCGCACTCCCGAAACCAAGCAAACATGGTTACAAATAATTCTGCATCCACAGACAAGCAAAATAAAAACCCATTTAAGGGTAATTCGACTCACGAAGTATAGCAGAATATTTCCTGAATCGCTTGCTGAAATAGCGTCCAGCGAAATAATAAACGAGAAACCTAAATCAACTGAGGGAGGCCAACACACAACAGCAGCCCCCTCAAAAAACAACACCAGAGGTGCTTATTCTCATGCGCCGCCAGAAAGCCAGAAAGCAACGGCCGGGTTAGAGAAGAAGCTCCAATGCAACGCCTAGAGGCAATTGATAAGCTCTGGAACCAAATTGAAGAACAACACTACTCAATTTGGGAAGCAAGCGAAGACGCCGTCTTGGAGGGATGCAACATGAGTTCATATTCAGAACTTGGAGTAATAGTTCTGAAGAACCGAGCGGTACTAAGGGGAACTTCAACAAACTCGAAAACTGACCATCTGTCAGTACAATTACCCAAGATGACCATCCCAAAGTTTGATGGAGATTACCTTAAATGGTAAACCTTTTCCGATATCTTCACAAAAATGATACATAATCAAGATCTACCACTGGAACAAAAAATGTGGTATTTGAAAACAAATGTTTCGGATGATGTGGAACGTCTGTTAAGACACTTAGAACTGACAAGGTAAGCCAGATTTCTAGGCGCTGGGCGCCGATTTATAAAATCAAATGAAAAAACAATAATTACCTTATTGTTTTGTGATCCTTTATTGGTATTGGTATGTTATATTATTACAAGTAGCATCATATAACAGCTCTCAGCAGACTCTTTTGACTTTTGACACAGACTCGTGGGCTCCTCTGCTCATCCACTTATTAACAAAGAAATTAGATAGAAAAAGTCATCTACTCTGCGAGCAATCAGTCAGCAATCCTCGTGAACTACCAAAAATGGAAGAAATCTTCAAATTTCTGAAAAACCGTTTTTAGGCGTTGGAGGAAAAGATTGAACCAAGTTGGTATCCAACGTAGTCACCTCCAACATCGACAGATGCAAGCCATCCAATTTTCTGCTGTGAAAAATTCTTAAAGATGTCAGCCGCTGAAAGACTAAAATGTATGCAGAAGCAACGATGGTGCGTGAATTGTTTTAAACCTGATCACACGGCAAAAACATGTACGTCGCAAAGTTGCACCAAGTGCTCAGATAAGCACAACACGCTTTTACACCTGGTTCAGAAGAATTCGAGTCCATCCAACGAAACAACGAGCACAACTTCTTCAGAGAAAATAACCGCTTAACCTAGCACAGCTTAGGCCTTATCACCCATCACTGTAGCAATAATTCCCTTACTTCAGATCCAAATGAATCTAAGGCTTAAACGGTATCACTCCCAATATGATTTTGAAGATCAATCTATGTAATAACAACCAAATGTTGGAACATTACTTCACGCTCAAGTTCAAGGACAACACGAAACATAAACAACTTAAAAACTAAGTTAACACATTGCACCTGAACATATTAAGTAACTCTCAGTTAACACATTGCACCTGAACTCTGATTTGCCAGTTCAACAAATCACAGTACATCCCGTTGAGCTTTCCAACGAATGATGGGTGCTGGATAACAGCAGATCTAGGTCGCTGGCATTAAATTAAGTATCGACGTTAGCTGCTAGGTTATAAGTTGTTTTTTAGTTCAGTTTAGTGTCTAAAGTTGTCACAAGTAATCTTTGCAATCTTTTTTGATTTATAGGTTGAACAATTGGGCCAGCCCCACAGGGCTTGGCGTTCTCGTTTTTTTTGATAACTCACTAGAGGATCCTTAATTGGCACCCGAGCAGGGACCATGGCAAACTGCATCCTTTTCACCTGGGAATTTTTCGACTTTAGTGCGTTTCATCGAAGCGAACAGAACTATAAACATGGGAACATAATTTTAATTCTAAAGACTGGAATGAACGATTCGCATACCCATGGAAACATGTAATTATCTCCAACAGCTAAGGGATGTGTTTATGTTGATCGTGCCACTAGTAGGACACCATAAAAGTTAAAACGACACCTCTCAATGTCAATGCTAGGCCTAAACCTTCCGTCCATCGAATATTCATTAAGCAGATTGTTTAAGTGAATTCAAACGAGTTTGTTCGGAGTTTGAAGAGGACGTACAATTAATACATTAAAATCTCGAACAATTCGAAAATAGAGCGACTAAAAGAATAAGAAAGGCAAACAAGCTCCCCACAGGAGATTAAATTGAGAAATATTGTCAAGAACCAACGGTTTCACCTCCAGATTGAAAATGTATGTTCTACAGAAGATTATCGCTCCACAACCATCACGACCCATCGGCGCCACATCGTGGAATATTCCTAACAATATCGTTTTGGCTGACCCTCAGTTCAACTATCCAGCACCCATAGATATGCTAATTGGGGCTGAGTTGCTCTACTCTGAATTAGTTGTTGGACAGATTAGTTTAGGAAAGGATCTTCCAACTTTACAGAACACAAATTTTGGTTGGATAGCAGCTGGAAAGGCGTTGTGAAACACATTTTCTTCGAACTACGACCAAAGATGACAGCGGCCGGTTCGTGGTCCGATTACCATTCAAGGAAGGACTCGAATACTTGGGAGAGTCGAAAGATATTGCCTTTCGAAGATTCATCGCCATGAACACAGCCATGCAAACTCATTTGATCTTAAACAACAGTATAGAAAATTCATGGAAGAATATCAGCAGTTGCGTTACATGGAAGAAGTCAACATTTGCCAAATCTCCGACCTTATTATTTCTTGCCACATCATTGTGTTCAGAAACCCGATAGTAGTATGTACTACTAAACTAAGAGTAGTGTTTGATGCCTCTGCGAAAACTTCTTCAAATCTCTCTCTTAATGATATTTTACATATTGGTCCGTTTGCCAAGATTTGTTTTCACAGCCGATATAGAAAAGATGTATAGACAAGTGTTAGTAAATGATGAAGATCAGAAATATCAGCTTATTTGGTGGAGACCTAGTTCGAACGATACATTAAAATGCTTTAAGCTCAAGACAGTGACTTTTGGAACTGTTATATGATGCTACCAAAGACGTCAGTCAAAAAGTTAACGCTGACACCGCAGAGCTCCAATTCACCAAAAAGCGCTGATATGTATATTTTGAATAATTTCTATGAATATAATAAAAAGGTGCATTAGTTGCTTGATCACCGACGTATACTGTTTATTGTTTTCTTCGGGGATCGAATACTTTTCATTACTCGTGCGAGTTACATATTTGTATTTTGCCCCCCCTTACTAAATACTTTACCTTAGATTATTAGCCCTGAGACCATTCAACTTTCGGTCTAAATTCAAATACTAATGCTGATCAGTCATTCTTCAAAATTAACAAGTAATTGCTGACTGATCAGTCAAGTTTTATATTACCAGAAACTTAAGTTAATAATCTTTATGTAAAGGGAAATCCAAGAAATAAATATAATTTTAATTTAGTCGTAAGAATCGCTTCAAATAAAGAAATAAAGATCGAAGACAAATTGTGTTTGTTTTATTTAACTGGCACAGTCGGTCAAAGTAATCGGGAAAAAACTTTTCTTTCTCTCTTCTTCCAATTTTTTTTTCAATCCCAACCATTCATAGAATGATATGAATTGGAGAGTGATACAGAAGTAAACTTAGAAGATTTAAAAATTGTAGAAAAACAACCCATTGAAGAGTTACTCCAAAAGTACAAAAATCTTCTGTACAAAGATGTATATCAACTCACTAACTGTGAGAGTATATTTCATGAAATTAAACTATCTACAGACCAGCAAATAAATGCTAGAATGTAC
Source organism: Sphaerophoria taeniata (assembly GCA_943590905.1). NCBI lineage: Eukaryota > Metazoa > Arthropoda > Insecta > Diptera > Syrphidae > Sphaerophoria > Sphaerophoria taeniata. Next base: position 273,676,699 of record OX016540.1, read on the forward strand.
CGTTTGCCTCAAAAACACGAAGAAGAGGTTAGAATCCGAATTAAGGAAATGGAAAGGCAGGGAATAATTCGTAAATCGAACAGTCGATATGCCTCACCGATCGTTATTGTAGCCAAAAAACCAGATAAGGAAGGAAAAATTAAGTTATCGAGCATTCAACGAAGTAACTGTGGACGATAAATACCCATTGCCCAATATAGATAGCATTCTAATCTGTGAAGAGCTCAGTATTTCTCTACCCTTGATTTAGCCAAGGGATATCACCAAATGAAGGTGCACCCTGATGATATGCATAAGACTGCATTTGTTACACCAAACGGTCTATATGAATATACCAGAATGCCTTTTGGACTGAAAAATGGCCCTGCGACATTTCAACGTCTTTTGAATGAGATTCTGATATTGGACAAATTTGCACAGTTTATCTTGATGATATACTTATTTTTTTCGACTTCGTTAGAAGAACATATATAATCCCTAGACAAAATTTTTCAAATATAATGGTCAGCTAATCTCTTAAGATACAATTGAGTAAATGCTCTTTACAAAAAAAAAAAAAAAACACGGAATACTTAGCCCACATACTGACATCAGAAGGAATGAAACCTAACCCAGCCAAAATAGAAGTAATTCAAAAATATTCGTTGCCCCAGACAATTAAACAACTGCAAGGATTTTTAGGTAGTACTGGTTAATTTAGAAAATTTATTGAAGATTATTTCAAAATCTTAAAAAGATACGCTCCATTCTTGGAGTGAACGCCACTGTTAACATGGGAACACAGTTGGTCACTTTGATTCCTTGCGCCAATGAATCCATATTCACATGGGAACATATGGACATCATAAAGGGCTTAAGGATGAAGAGGTGGTGATGTCCGTGCCAATAGTAGGTCCATACTTCTGGACCAAACGGGACAAACACGGCCTCCCCTTACACACCGGTTCAGCTTTATAACAGCCGCACGCGTTTTCATTTCAGATTTCAAAATACAAACAAAAAAAAAAAGCAAATTAAGGAAAGAAAAAATAAAAAACAATTAAAACACTGTGACTTTAAGCTTCAAGGTTATTAATATGAAATTATTGTAAGTGTTCATTGCAACAGGAAATTGTGTTTTAATAAGATTCAAAGTTATTAATAAGAATTGTGAGATAAATTAAATCGAATGATTGTATGAAAAAAAGAGGTTATTGTGAATAAGAAATAAAATTATTGTGAAATTAATAAAATCGAATAAGTATATAAAAAAAAGGGTGTGAAATAGGTGTGAAATCGAGTAATCAGAAATAAAATTATTGTGAAATAAATAATTATATGAAAAAAAGTATAAAATCAAGTAATTATATGAAAGAAAGAAGTAATTGTGAATAAGAAATAAAACAAAAGTTATTGTGAAAATCAAGATTTTGGTGGTTGAATACGGTCAGGATTTTGGTGGTTATACAAAAAGGAAATTATTTAAAAATTTTAAAAGTCCCAAAAATTTAAAATCACAAGGTAAGATTTTTTATTATTATTAATGTTTGCAAGTGTTACCTTACAAAATGGAAGATTTGACAAAGTCTGTCTTTGAGATGACCGGGGCGGTCAACCAAATTCTAGAGCAACTACGTAATATAGAAGGTAGAGTGAAATCCCTGGAGTCGGGTAATCAGGTGGAAACTGGGGCTTGCATTGGCGAACAACCCTTGGTCGGCCCAAAGACGGAGGCTGACTTGAGGGACATAAGCAAGCTGCCGGAAAACGTAAAGGAACTCCAGGTGTTCGATGGGAACCCGACACAATATGTGTCATGGATCCACAACGTCGAAGCTATCTTGAGTGATTTCAAGATAGTAAGGGGTAAGCCCATTTACAGGGCTATTATGCAGAAAGTCCGTGGGAATGCGGACACTGCCCTCATTTCCTATAACATTTTTGAAGATGACTGGAACGCTATAAAGAAATGCCTCTCTCTGCATTATGCAGACAAGAGAGATATTCGAACTTTAGAGCACCAGCTCGGCCAACTAACACAACGTGGCATGAAAATTGATGAATTTTATGCCACGGTTAACCACCAGTTTTCCCTTATAATAAACAAGCTCAAGACGGAGACCTACTCTCCAGAGACAGTGAATGCAAACCTATAGGAATCGTGCCTTAGACGTTTTCGTGCGTGGGTTGTCTGGCGACCTCTCACGTATGCTCATCATCCAAAAGCCAAGGACCTTACCAGAGGCCTACGCTGCGTGTTTAGAAGTTCAAAATCTGAATTTCAGATTCAATGTCATTCATAATGCAAACATCCATAATGCAATAACCGTCCCTATCAACCAGAATTTTAGACCTAAAGTTTTACATACCAATACTGCTCAGAATTATAGAAGTGCGCCGTCTGGTACTCCTCAGAATTACAGGAATGGAAACCCTCCGCCGAGGCCCACGGCACCGAAACCACATGAGAAAATGGAGCTAGGATCTGTCCAAAGCAGACAGGTCGATTATATGAATCGTCCTCGTGGTGGTGATAGGCAAGTTGATCACGCCAACCGCGGTGGAGGTACTAACCCTTTTAAAAGAGCAGCGAAATCCGAGGGATATCGCCCCTTTAACCAAAAACAGCAAAGACTCTTTAACACCGAAACATTATCGGAACAGGGAACTAACGTTGATGAATATCCGCAGGCTATGAAAGTGAAGTATTCGGTGAACAGGGAGCAGATACTGGTACCGATGACTATCAGCAAGCCTGGGAAAATTATGGGGAAGACGTTGTTGAGGATACTTTAAAGGATACTTTAAATTTTATGACAGGTGCCTGTCCAGCGTACCATATATAGAGTACTTAACACAGGAGGGCACCACCTTGAAATTTCTCATAGACACAGGTGCAAATAAAAATTTCATAAGTTCATCCTTAGATAAAAATAGTATACATTTAGATTAACCATTTTCAGTACGCTGCGCGGCCGGAAATATAACTATTAGCAGGAAGGTTTCTGGCAAATTCTTTGAAAAGGCGGGCAACGATTCAATTTTAACATTTTACATCCTCACTGGCCTGGATTCCTTCGATGGAATTATTGGCGACGATACGCTGAGAGAACTAGAAGCGATTATAGATAGTAAAGAAAACACTCTCACCCTCACTCCTTGCATTGTTATACCTCTTAAAGCACGACTTTCGGCCCAAGTAAACGCTCTTCTGGATGAAAAACTCCCTGATGCAGCCGACTGGGATAAGGTATTGAAGAACGAGGAAGACATCATCGAGAATAATAACGTCCAATATAAAATCAACGAAAGAGTCTTAGAACTATCAAAGGAAATTACACAGAGAGTGAACGGGCTTATAAACAGCACCGCCAATCAAATTTCCACGTATAACAGAGTTGTTCATGAACAGGATATAATCAACAAAATCCTAATAATCAAAGAGGAAATAAATTAAATTGTTCGCGCATGTCAGATGGCTCGAAATGGGATAGTAAACACTAATCTCCTAGATCAAGAGGAGATCAACAGAGTCATTAAAGAGGTTGAAACCCTGCCTTATGCTAATGTTATCGAAGCCCTACAGTTTGGGAAACCCTCTGTTTTCACGAATGGTTCTTTGCTCCTGTACGTATTGACTATGCCAAAAATTAGCGGTGTTGAATACAACCTACTGCACGTCAGAGCATCGATAATTGCAGGCAAACAGGTTGATCTAAAATTTCCGAAAATGCTAGTGAACAATATGCAAACATATGGAATCGTCTCAAACTGTTTCAGTATGGATAACATGACGGTCTGTGAGGAAGATATGTTAGAAAGACTGGAAGAAAAAGGCTGTATTGTTCAACTCCTGAAGGGTGGACATGCTGCATGTACCGTAAGGGCTAACACCGCTGAGGTTGTTGAACTAATTACAGAGGATACGATATATCTGACCAACTATAATGGAAGCATAGTGAGTAAGGACAAATCAAGGACAGTCTCCGGAACTTTTGTAATCCAGCTATATAATGAAACTATAAGCATATGCAACAGAACGTTCACAAGTTGGACAACGTCCTCACTTCAAGCTTTACCATCTGTTCTGTTCAACACAACGAGAATGGAACAAAAAATTGATCTACAATACCTCCACGATCTGGGAATAAGCAACATTAAACACATACAAGACCTAGCCCAAAGGACGATTTCATCTACCACTGCCGATGGTGTTATCCTGTTTATACTTCTACTTGTCATATTATATGTCTGGTTTAAATTTAACCGGCCAATGAACCTACCTCAGATAAATCCTCTAGGCCCGACTACAGGTTCGTCCTGTTAAGATAAGATCTACGGGAAGTAGATTTAAAAGGAGGGGGCAGTTAACACACGCGTTGCCAGGTAAAGTGATGAGCAAGCGTTTCCGGATGCTATGGGAATTAACTGTTTCAACCATTCCCAAGCGATCGAGTTGCAGTCGTCAAAGCTCATCAAATCAAGCGATCAAGTTGCAGTCGTTGAAGTTCATCAAGGTTGACCTTGGAGGTTTCGCGATTGCACGAGCAGTAGAAATACCTTAAGTGAAAATTAGTGTTTAGTCTTTAGGAGGCAATAAAAGCGTGCGGTAATAAATTGTTTAATTCCGTTTTTTATTTAACAAGTCGAATAGCTGGGACCGCCCCTCAGGGGGTGGTCATTCGCATTTTTTTTTACAGAACTCCTGAAGGAGTTTCTTAACTTTCGATGCATAGTTTAGCAATAATAATTATTGTTCATTTTTGTTGACAATACAAAATTGTTGTAGTAGGTAAGCAAAATGTACTATGGCTGTAGAGTTGTTATATGATGCTATCAAAGCATCATAACTCTCCAAACCTAAGAAATTATCATTCAAAATCCACAACAAAACATAAACAAAACAAAAAGCATTTTTATATTGTTTTGCTTTTGTGGAGAATGCAAAATAGAACAAACTTGCTGATCGACGCATTCATTGAGGTTCAAAGCAATTGTGATCTTAATAAATCGTCAAAGCAATGCTTTGGATTCTCGATGAAGTAATTCGAAGCGTCATCAGAAAGTTTGTCAACACGACGAACGTTGAACCCAAAGCGACAGGTGTGAAGTGCGGAAATGCATTTTTGATGACATCAATATGAAAATGAGGTGAGTATTGTAGTAGGTTAGGAAATAAATGTTAAAAAAGTAGGTTAAGAAATGTAGTAAGTAAGCATAAAAATAATATAAATGGTTAAGTAGTTTAGGTTAGTAGCACAGTCAAAAAATATTACAGTAAGAGGTTGAATTTAACCTAGATCTAAAAACCACTTAACAAAAACAATAAAGGAAGACATAAAATAATTAAGGTAACTATTGTATTTTAAATTTGATATTATAAATCGGCGCTCAGCGCCTAGAAATCTGGCTTACCTTGGCGAGCCCTTAAAGCCAAGGAATCCCCTTAAACTCCCCACAAATCCCTTCACACAAATCTTCCTTACAGAACATTGGCTTAGCCGGTAGGATGGCGCGTCACTTTGGAGTCTAAAATTTTGACTTAAAGACCCTGGAGAATACTCCACACCAGGAACGTCATCCAAACCAAACATCCCCCTACGATATTCCGAAAAACCCAAGCAATCTCCCATTTGTTTTTTTTTTAAATGCAATTTTATCCCTTTTGCTCTTTCAGATGAGCCAAAAAGAGATTCAACATCTTATCAAACAAAACCCTACAGTCGGACCCAAGCCGATTAGCTTGGAGGAATACCGACGACGAAGGGGGCAGACGGAAAAGGTGCCCCAACTTGAAACCAAACCCCCCCTACTACCCGGGGGAACCACTAATGACCACCAGGCCGAGGCCAAGAAAAGGCGCCGCGGTGGGCGTATTGTAAAAAGGCGGCAGGAGCTTGGAAAATTATACTTCCTGGCCTCTCTCTGCACAGGTGAGGCAAAGAAAGCCTTCCTGAACCAAGCCAAGGCTCTTACCAAAGAGGATATGGCCAGAAAAAATAAATAATTGTATTGCATTAAGAAAAAAAATTAAAAAAAAATAAAATAAAATAAATAAACAAACAAACCACAACGCTTTTCTTTTGTTGGGATACTGTTTACTGTCGTGACTATGTCCCGTTTCTCGTTTTGATATATTGACGATGTTCTGGTAATATTCTTCGGAATATCTACTCTACCAGCTCTTGTTCTGTTCAAGTTATTCTTCTGGTAATATTCTTCGGAATATCTCCTCTTTCGATTTTTATTTTGTTCATAGTTGTTTATGGATCTCAATCTTAAGATTGAGGAACTACTCGAGGAGGTCCAACAACTACACAAGGAAAGAAAGTAACAAGGTATCGAGGTGAAAAACTTCAATAACACCCTACTAGGCGAACTCAAAGCTCTAGTAGGTAGAGAAGTATTCATTCTCAAATTTGTCAACACACATTGGGGGCAATTAAACAAATTGGAAACCACTGATACGATCCTTTCCATCTTTATCGAAACTGTGCAAAGGCAACAAACCGAGCGTGAGAAAAAACTCTCGCAGTTGCAGCAGCAATTCGATAAGCAAACTAAAGCTCTTGCCCAATTGGTGAGCTGATGGTGATCGTGCCATTAGTAGGCTGCTTGCGGCCAAACGGGACTCACACGACATCTCCCACGCAAACCGGTTCCAAAGGAAACCCCATTCGCGAAGGAGTACTACTTAAAGTTAATTTTGTTTTTTTTTCTCTCCTTGCAGTATCCGAGATTCAATTCCAGAACATTTTAAACATTCAATAACGAATATACCCTAACAAGAAATGCTCAAATTGTGAGTGTGAAAAAAAAAGAAAAAGCAAGTTATTCAACCAAGTGGTGAATATTAAAATTGAAATAAATACCAAAAACTAGTGTGTGCAAAAAGGAAAATTATATAAATCACCTTGTACAGCTTTTTATTCGTAACAGCCGTGCAAGGGCTGAGTATATTTGAATATACGTCCCCCATGGTTACCATTAAGGAGGGACAAGGATGGATCATTGACGGACACTTCAACCTAATTCACATCATTCGCTTGGACAAACTTGAGGAACTAGTAACAAAAACGATTTAAACTGTGGAAATGCAAATCACGCAGCCTGAGAGAAAAGTTATCGCACGTCACCATCTTACTCAACTTCACGATCGACTCGATTCACTGAAAGGAAAAGGTCATAGGAGACAGAGATCAATCAATTGGATCGGATCTGCGTGGAAATGGCTGACAGGCAATTCTGATGCAGCAGATTGGGACAAGGTTTTCAAAAACGAAGAAGATATCGTTTCTAATAACAATCACCAATATAAAATAAATGAGAATAACCGATGACATCACCCAAAAGATAAATTGGGTTATCAACAGCACTGCTAACCAAATGGTATCATCCAACAGGGCTATCCAAGAGCAGAGTATTGTAGATGATCTCTTGGTCATCAAAGAAGAAATTAGTGAGATCGTTCGTGCGTGCCAAATGGCAAAAAGCGGCATAGTCAATACGAATCTCCTGGACCAAGAAGAGATCAATAGAGTCATCAACAAAGTCGAAACGCTACCCTACGCTAACATTGTAGAAGCATTGCAATTTGGGAAGCCATCGGTGTTCACCAATGACTCCATGCTGCTGTATATCCTTTCAATGCCCAAGGTTAGCGGGATTGAATACAATTTGCTATTGACCCGAGCGACAATTATAAAAAAAAAACAGATAGACCTACCTTTCTCGAAAGTATTGGTGAACCATGAAGAGACTTTTGGAGTAACATCAGATTGCCTGTACATGGGAAATATGACAGTTTGCGAATTAACTTCTTTGAAAAAACTCTACGAAGATGGTTGCATTGTGCGATTATTAAAGGGAGGACATGCTAACTGTACAATACGTTCTAATAGGGCATTCATTGTAGTGTGAAGGGATCACACTAGCGACCACTTCATAATACATTTTATTCCGGTCATTGATCCACATTATGCTTCACAATAGCCAACCTCTATTTTATTGCACTCGCATTTATTTCCCATTTCGAATAGTGCACTCGTATTTCGTTCATGGTCATGAGTATCAACCTCATGCACCAAAAGGGCTATGCATCGAATATTAATTTGATGACATAGCAAGTATGCTGCCTGGTTCCGTTGTTAGTAATTTTCCCACAGAGTTCGGAATACACAATATTTCAATAATACTTATATGTCATATAGGCTTAAGATGTTAGTGTGTAAGTTAATTATTTTGTATAAATAGCTTAAGTTTGATAGAATAAATTCACTTTCCGTTCGATAGTAGAACAAACACTTTGGCTCTCCAGCCTTGTTTTATTTTCCAAACAGATCGGCTCTTTAGCCAGCAACCTAATTCGGCTTGGGGAAGCCTTTCAATATCCCCCACAGATTTGTAGGAGAGGTAGTACTTAGGTCATCGTTACAGTAGACCTCGTCAAGGAGGATACACTATTCATCACGAACTTCAAAGGGAAGTTAACTAGCAAAGGGGTCTCTCAAGAGCTTTCTGGAACGTATATAATTCAACTCTACAGCGAATCAATTCAACTCAATAACAGGATCACAACCACCTCTCTTCATGTATAACCACCAGCTCTAACAAGTACTTCAGCGATTAAGCATAAAATCGACGTGAAGTATCTCCACAAGATAAGCATGAGCAACATCAACATCCTCGAAAGTCTCACGAGCAAAATGAACGCATACAAAGTTACCGATCTGATTATCCTTTTATTATTTGCCGTGTCGTTATCCTGAAGATATGGCGTACGTTATATAGAAAAGTTGACTTACCCAGTATCCAACTACTACCACCCGCTATAGCATCTCCTAACATCTCATCTTAGAACAAGGATCTACGGGACGTAGATTAACACCGTGCATTTCCCACAGTCTGGACTGTAAATGCTGACAGTTCATTACGTGAGGAAAGACAAATAATGCACCTGCACTGAAGTGAATACGATCCGCATTCTATGTTCCCACAGTCGGGAAATGCTGGATCGACAATTTAACCTTTGCACGAGGCTTAGACATAGCTTTAAGAATTAGAAATAAGTTAGTCTTAGATCTGCATCGAGAGAATATACTTGAAATATAAATTACTCTTGTTTTATTAATCGTAAGTCGAACCGTTGGGCCAGCCCCTTAGGGGCTGGCGTTCGCGATTTTTTTTATGGATTCTCGGCATAGAATCCTTAATTAGGTCGCTTTTGAATTTATTTGTTTTTACAAAAATTAGATCTGTTGGTTGGCGTTAGTTGATGGCCCGCATCCAAATTGAAGCCCAACTTAACGATCTAATTGAGGAATTAGAGTTTATTAAAAAAGAAAGGAAGAAAATCAACGACAATTAAAGTCGGCGAATGAATTTCTTTTCACAGAATTAAGGGAAGTTTTGAATCCTGAGGTTTACAAACTGGTAAGTTTTCAGCTAACGTCTCAGTGGAGTAAATTAACTGTAGTAGAATCAACTGACGCGATCGTTAGCGAATACGTCAAAGCCGTACTAGTAAAAAACCACGCTAGAGGACAAAACAGCTTAAAAAGAGTGAGTTTAAGCGTAAGGAAGCCGAAAAACAACTTCTGAAAACAACAGAAGAAGCTGAACAGGAAATAGACCAGCTCCCTATTGAGTTAAACAAAAGTTTAACAACTCAAAGGGAGCTAAGAGAAAAAATTATATCATCACCTTATTCTGAAAGTTCAAAACACCTTATTCCGTTGCTCTGTACCCCTCAGCATACTTCTACACCAAAATCATCTGTGGATAAAAAACTTGTCGACACAGGAGGAGTTCAAACCACAGTTGTAGAAGTATTTAAATCAAATAAATTCACACAAGTAGAAATAGAAACAAATTGTAGCGAAATGTCACTTGAGAATATAAGCAAGGTAGTTTCAAGGCTAGTCCCCATGTTCGGTCAACGACATAAAATGACAAACATTGTGATCATTATAGTGCAAATCGACACATTCCGTTGTCGTACTTTGGAACCCTCGCTGGCGACGACACATAACCCAAACAACAGTCGTCAGCGAAGATAAGCCATGCACCCACTCATATTCCTCTTATAATGGATAAGAGATACTTTTCTCATACAATGGGTATGTGCGCGATCGCCTTACGACCGCAACGACGGCGACGGCGACGGCAAATCGGATATCTATGCCACTGAGTGTCTGATTTGTTTGGGTTAGAAGACGAGGAATGGACTCGTCAGCAAATCATGGGTAATGACCCGCCATAAATACAACTGAGAGTGTTTATGGACGGATACTCAAACGACGAGCAACAAACTAAGAATGGCTTCGCTCCCACGGATTATTGCTGTTATCGCTGGCGTCGTCGGCACATTCCTTCTGGTGTGCCGTTGGATATCCAAGGCTTGGGCATGGTATCAGGTCTTGGACTCGGTGGGTGTTTGGAGCTTCTTCTGAGGAGATAATAGTGAGTCGAAATTCAGAAGCGGTCTAGTGCGGTCATCCTATTGGTTATTCAAAATACTTATTCGTTACTCAACAGTGGAGTACGGTCATCCTACGTCCAGCCTATCTTTTTCTTTGTCCAAGCATTTATACAAATAAAGTTTATACATCACCTAGTTCCTTGTGTTTTTGAGTTTGGTTATTTCTTGGCTTGTGTTTGCTTTGAATTTGGTTTGTGTTCGCTCGTGAACTCTGCGATCCCGAGAAACGGGGATAAATCCCGAACACCCCATATTCAACGGGGAAAGAAATCATGAACTTTCACGAAGTGTTCATGAATTCTTAAACGCATGCGATCTGGCTTTGAAAATGGTAATGCCAGATGAGGAGGGGATCTTAGTGTCTCTAATCTCAACCCGATTACAAGGCGATGCGTTTGAGTTAATTCGTTCAAACATTGTAAATACAATAGGGGATTTGGCAAAACTGTTTAAAGACAGTTATTTAGTGCCAAAAACTCTGGACAATGTGATGAACGAACTGAAGCAATGCCATCAGTTGCTAGGCGAAGATGTAGAAGCGTTCGCCCTCCACAAAATCAACAACAAAAAATAAAAACAAAAATAAAAAATAAAAAAAGCAATGTAGTCGAAGTAAAGCCACTAGCGCCTGTATTAAACGATGGACACAAAGAAAAAAGAACACAAAACGTTGACTCGGAGGAGTTAAATTTCTATACTTTTGAGTCGATTCATAAAACGAAGCAGAAGTCAAGGCCACCAGTTTCTGGGACAAATATAAACCTAGGTCAGTTCTGATTTTAAATCTTCGTTTCGTTTGGAGTAAGTGCTATTCAAAGGTGAAATTCGTTTATAACTTTTTGAATGATTATTTTAAGTGTTTTGTTTTGAAGTGTTTCAACCAGTATGTTTTGCCGAGAAGTAAGAAAAAAATATTGTATGCATTTAGGAATCTTCGTAAGCATGACGTGTTCGTCGAGCTGCCTATGTCATTGGCCAAGTCCGAAAAGGTACTTCTTCTGGTCGACACAGGAGCGGACTCGAGCTTACTAAAAAGAAGTTCATTAAAAATGCGCCCAATATAAATATAGATGAAACAAAGCAACTGGGTGGTGTTTTCGGTGGAGTAGGTGTTCTATGATGCTACCAAAGCATCCATTCATAACTCTCCAAATCATTCAAACCCCACAACAAAGCATAAACAAAAACAAAAAGTATTTTTATATTGTTTTGCTTTTGTGGAAGAAACAAACTTGCTGATCGGCTGCGCCAATGTTATATAAGGGGAATTTTGGAGAAGGGATATGAGGTGAGTTATAGGGGTTTCCTTGGCTTTAAGCGCTCGCCAAGGTAAGTTAAGGCACACGACAGTTACGTCCATGTCCCTGTTTTGAACAGTACAACAGAGGACTATTTCATCGATACAAGCTTTATACCTACACACTCAAATCTTAAAAATTATACAATAGTAAAAAATAATCCGGTATCGAAAATATATGCGAATTTTAAACTGATCCACATTAAGGAACGGGAAAAGAACCTTTTATGTTTAATTAAACTAGATCATAACTTAACAAAGCAAGAAAAAAAAAATCTATAGAAAATGTATGCATTAAGTTTAATGATGTATTTTTACTAAAAGGTGATCGTTTAAGCTCGTGTTAGTCCACAACATACCCACCAAATCTGACCAAGCACCAATCAATACAAAGCAATATAGAACTCCGCAGATTCACAAACAAGAAATTGAAAGGCAAGTGCAAGAAATGCTTGACCAAGACATAATTTCTGAAAGTAAATCACCTTGGAAATTCACCATTGCTCATTGTGCCAAAGAAAATGGTTGAAGGTCAAAAACGGTGGAGGGTGGTTGACTTCAGAAAACTAAATGAAATCACGATCGGAGATGCATTTCCCTTTCTTAGAATAGAAGAAATTCTCGATCAGTTGGGCCATAGTCAGTTTTCACCACATTGGATTTGGCAAGCGGTTACCATCAGGTGTTGATCTATCCAGCCGATAGAGCTAAAACTGCATTTAGCACCAGTACAAGACATTACGAGTTCAATAGAATTCCCTTTGGTCTAATCGGTGCTCCGGCAACATTTCAAAGGATCATGAATCACATTCTGACAGGTTTGCATGGAATTGATTGTTTCGTTTATTTAGATGATATTGTTGTCTATGGTAAAAATCTAGAAGAACATAATCAAAAACTTTCTAAAGTTTTGGGAAAACTTAGGCAGCACAATCTCAAATTAAATACCGAGAAATGTAACTTCCTACGGCGTGAAGTATCATATTTGGGACACGTATGTTCTGAAGCTGGTGCTTCACCCGACCCAGATAAAACACAATGTGTTACAGATTTTCCTAGACCCAAAACAATAAAACACCCAAAACTTAACACTTTAACAATTGCAAGTTCAGCGATTGTGTTTCGACATCGTAATGAGGACAAGGGAAAACAACCTCCAAGTGCTTCGTCGGCTTTATTGGGTAATTGATTGAGGTTCAATCTAGAAGTGTGATTTTTTTTTGATTTGTCGTGTAAGGGATATGGAAGGAGCAAGTCGTTTAATTTGAATATTAAAATAATAGTATAACAGCAGCCGGTTCGTGAACCATTAAAAAAAAAAACAAGTGTTTAATCGTTTAATCGCAAAAAGTGATTAATTGAAGTAATAAAAAAAGGCTAACCAAAGAAAGGCCAACAGATATAAATAAGTATACAAGGATTGCAGTAAGTGTTTTATTTATTTATTGCTTAACACTTACCTAGAATATTATAAGTTATAATATTATAAATTAATATTTCATAACTTTAAGTTGATGCTTCTGGTCTGTTGAAACTTCTGTTTCTAATCGTTAATCGTTATAAGTTCATGGCCAAGAGCGCAACTGAGGCTCAACTTAACGATTTGTTAGAAGAAATCGAAATCCTTAAAAAGGATAAAAAAAGAACAGCGACGTCAACTTAAAGAGTTAAACGAAACTCTCATCTCTGAACTAAAGGATATTTTAAATCCTAAAGTTTTTGTGTTGGCTAAATCTCAGTTGAGCTCCAAGTGGGGACAATTTCAGCGTCTGGAAACAACAGACGCGAATCTGAAGGAATATAGCACACTAATGAGTTGAAAAAACTGAGTCAACAGTTTCAAAAGAGCAATTACTTGCATAAGGAGGCGGAAAAACAACTCCAGCAATTAGCTGAAGAGGCTGAACAACAAATCGACCAGCTGACAAGTGAACTCAAGATTCAAAGAATATATATTTCCTAACAGATAATTTATCTAAAAACACCTTTTTGCCACCAAAAACACCGATCCCAAAAAAATTTGTGAATAAAGAAGTCCAAACTTCTCTCACAAACACAAAAAAAGAACAGGAAAAAGACGCGGGGAGATTTAATAACACGCAAATTGTAAAAAGCTGTAGTAATACCAAAATGACTTTTGACGATATAAGTAAGATAGTGTCTAGGTTGGTTCCAGTTTTCTCTGGAGAACGGAACCATGAACTGTCCCACAGAGTATACGAATTCATAAACGCTTGCTAGTTGGCATTAAAAAGCGTGGCCTCAGGAGAAGAGCAGACACTAGTCTTACTGTTGACGACGAGGCTAGTGGGTGATGCATTCGAACTATTTCGGTTTAACAGCCACAAACAATTTCTGACCTGTCGAAGTTACTAAAGGACGGTTATTTAGCCCCCAAGACACTGGACAGGGTAATGAATGAATAAAAGCTCTCTCCACCAATTCATGGGAGAGGACATAAAATCATTCGCGAGGCGTCTGGGAACCTTGCAGGCGACAGCATATGAGATCTGTTCAGTTTGTTAACTATAATTCATTGAACTCATCAGTTTACAAATAAAAAGTAATCGGATAGCCACATAAATAATCAATATACTGCATTTGTAACAAAAGGCAAATATGAATCGACCACCTTGACTGCATTTAATGATCAGAGTTATAAAGAATAAACAGGCAAGAACGGTAAATGTATTGAATGTAGAGCCATTCTAGACTTGGGGTCGCAAGTTAACCTCATAACAGAAGGCCTCATGAAGAAATTGGGCATATCGCCAAACAATGTATTCAGGGCATCGGCAACGGGAAGAGAGATGTCCACCACCGTCTGAAAGTTCAGTTATGCTCAAGGCTAAATGGTTTCTCCGCACAGTTAGAAGCTTTTGTTCTAAAAAGCATAATATCACCTCAACCAACACAGCATTTGGGTACATCCTCATGGGTAATACTGTGAAGGGATCACACTAGCGACCACTTCATTATACATTTAATTCCGGTCATTGACTTTATTCCACATTACGCTTCACAATAGCCAACCTTTATTTTAATGTACTCACATTAATTTCCCATTTTTAATAGTGCACTCGCATTTCATTCATGATCATGAGAATCAACCTCATGCACTAAATTATTAAGTAATAATTTCAATGCAACTGACGATGACGGGACGCGAAGCTTCAGATTACTTTGGTCAAGTGTATCTACCTACTCACTAAGGTTTAATGCACTGCATACTGTGTAGTGCATATGGCTGGATGTATTTGGATGTAGTGCAGATGGCTGGATGTATTTGGATACATTTGTGCATTGTATTAGAAGGGCTATGCATATTGGTATCGACTATTAATTTGATGACATAGCAAGTATGCTGCCTGGTTCCGTTGTTCGTTAATTTCCCACAGAATCCGGAATATAAAATATTTCTATGTTTAAGTTATAATATGTATATTTGATATAGGCTTAAGATGTTAGTGTGTAAGTTGATTATTTTGAATAAATAGCTTAAGTTCAATTGAATAAATTCACTTTCAGTTTGGAAGTAGAAAAGAACACTTTGGCTCTTCAGCCTTGTTTTAACTTCAAACTTGGAAGAGATAGGCTTCCTACCCATCATCCATATTCGGCTTGGGGAAGCCATCCAATATCCCCCATAGCTTAGTAGGTGAGGTAGACCCACAGTACTTAGGCCCTCTTTACAGTTTTATGGCAAGAACAGAAAAGTCTAATTCACAATTGGTAGAAGATATTCAGAATTTCAACCACCATCTGTTGCGTGAGCTTAAGACTATCACATCTAGGGAAACATATTCCCTTATTTACTCGCAATTAAGTTTGCAGTGGGGTAAATTTACGAGGCTCGAGACGATACTACAGACTCAATACTTGCTGAGTATTCAGAGGCAGTCCAAGGGCTCCATGATAAAAACAAAAGAGAAATTCAGGAGCTAAGAGTTGAATTGAACGATATTCAAAAAATTTGTTTGAGTTTTAATCAGAGTCAGCTTGAAGCCGAAAACGTAAACCAGCAAGCCGAAGAAGAAATTTCAAGACTAAACTTTGAAATCGAGGCTCTTCGGTCAAATCTCACGAAGGCAAACAGTGAGTTAAAAGTTGCCCAGAAATCTGTGGTAGAAAAAGAAAGTAAATTAGGGAAATTACGTGGTTTAGAATTAGGGTACACCTCACAAATAGAGGCTTTGAAAAACAAACTAAGAAATCAAAAGGAAACAATTAATTCTTTGCGATTTCTTGACATTTCAAACGCAAAAGAAGAAGAAGAAGATAAGCCAACCATGTCACATGAAAAAATTGTCCAACTGGTCCCACAGTTCTCTGGAGCAAGAACTCCTAACTTGTCGTGTCAAGTTTATGAGTTTTTGAATGCTTGAGCTTTGGGATTGAAATGTATTGACGCGGAATATGAACCAATTTACGTGTCAATACTTTCCACAAGACTGGTTGGAGATGCGTTTGAACTTGTGAGATCAAGCAAACCAACTGACCGTCTGACCGTCAGAACACTGGATAGTGTGACTGGCGAAATTAAACAGTCCCACCAACTGGCAACAGAAGATATACAAGCGTTTGCCAGACGTTTGACGGGTCTTCAAACAAAAGCTAACGACATAATAGACGCAAGTTACCAAGCCTCTGATTCAGTGGCTTTAAAGCGGGAACTACAGAACTCGATTGTTCAAGATGGGGCTTGTTATATGATGCTACTAAAGCATCCATATATGTATTTACTCCTGTAGTGTATTTATGTGCACACGATGTATGCGCGAGTTAAGTATTGGTCCTAAACCATACTTATTATTATTATCAAATTGCTGCCATCGTAAATTCTCCGCAATAAATGACATCGTTAATTATGCATTTTATTGTTTCACAATAAATGACCTAAAATGACATCGTTGATTATGCATATTGTTGTTTCACAATAAATGACCTAGTGAAGAATTTACGATTGCGGCAAACTAAAATCAAACCGATGCATTCGGTTAACCTGTTGAGAAATTGAAGGCACACTTGAAAAATTAAACACAAGCAATATTGATTGTTTGTGGGTCATAGTTTCTCACAATCATTATTGCTTGGGTATGCTATATGTTCCCACTAGGAGGTGAATGCATTGGTTCGGTTAAGAATAAAAAAAAAGAGAATAAAGTAAACAAAAGAATATCGATTCATATGTATATTCGATATCGATATTCTTCTGATATAGTTTTCGTCTCCTCCGACAGCTATTTTTGTGGTTAGTTTTTAAGAAGAACTCAAAGAAGTAATACGGTGCAGCCCCGCATTGAGACAGCGGCCGTATCTTCCAAGAAATTCAGAATAATAAAAACGGGATATATAATAGGAAAATATTTCTTATTTTATTTAAAAAAAAAATATTCCGCGATTCGGGAATTTTTCTGGCGCAGTCGGTAGGATTAGGTATAAATATCCTGATCCTGTAAACGAACAATACGTGAAAAAAATAAATCGAAATTAAGTGAAAATAAAACTAAGAAACAAATATAATATCCACTTATATAAATATGGCGGAACAAGATGTGACAAACCGGGAGTTGTTGAATAGCCTAATGTGGAGAGAATCCCACCAGCGAGCATAGGAAGTAACGTAATGAGAGAAATTCGTTATTTACCTGAATTTGAAGGTGAGAGTAAAAAATCTCAAAATGACTCACACTTATGTAATTTTTGCGACTCCACTTACGAAACACACTTTTAATCACTCTTACTCTGAATACTCACATGTTAATTTGGTGTTTACACATAAATTAGAAAGTACTACTGACGTCGTCCGCCACTTACATTATGATTTTGATGCAGGATTGTCTTATGGTGCAATTTTTCTTAAACCTAAGGAATTTAAAAGTTTTCTTGATAGCAGTAAGACCAAACGATTATTTACTGGGTTTACTATTTATGTTGATAGTGAAAGTAATGATCCACAGACCTGGAATTTAGGAGAGTATTTTTCTGAAATACATTATACTAATCAGCGCTCTAATATTTTGCGGTCTTCTATTGTCGATGCGGATCAAGCGCACATTGTTTATGATCACTTTCAGTCTACGTCTGGACGTTTAATTTGGAATTCATATCTTGAAACTTACAAGTTATACTATAATCAATCTCCTCTGTTATCGCATCTAGTTGAAACTTCACCGAGGAAGGATTTGACGATGGATTTGAAAACTCAGAAAATTAACTATGTTCCATAAATTGCTCCCACCTACCAATCCCCGGATAATAATAATCATCTTGTTTGGAATAAGTCAATTCCAACTGCTCCTGTGCTACCCGTTAGTACACTTGTGACGGAAGAAGGATTAAAACCTAATCCTAATAAAATAAGTGCGATTAAAAATCTTCCACTTCCTCATACGGAAAAACAACTTAGAAGTTTTCTAGGGGCTTCCGAATACTATCGGAAGTCCATTCAAGATTATGCAAAAATAGCACAACCAATGACTAGATATCTTAAAAAAGGAACGAAAATAAATACTAATGATCCCGAATACGTGAGTGCTTTCGAGACCCTTAAATTAAACTTAATAACTTACCCAATTTTTAAATTTCCACAATACGAAAAACCTTTCCATTTATACACAGACGCTAGTAATTACGCAATAGGAGCTGTTTTAACACAGAACAAACAACCAGTTTGTTATATTTCAAGGACTCTTAACGAGCATGAGAGAAATTATTCCGTTACAGATAAGGAATTTCTATCAATTGTGTGGAGTGTATCGAAGTTAAGACCCTATTTGTGGGGAAACAAATTCAAAATAACCACCGATCACCTCCGTATCAAATATCTGAACAAAAAATATAATGGTGCAGAGTTCTCTCAGCGTAATCAACGGTGGTTACTCAAATTACAAGAGTTCGACTATGATATTGAATATCTGAAAGGACCAGAAAATAAAGTTGCTGATTTTCTTAGTAGAATCGAAGGTCAAAATACTGAAGTGAACCAAATTTCAGACAACGCAACAATTCATTCTGGAATTGAAGAACAGTTAGATCACATACCCATCAAGGAAGGCATTGTTAATATATACAAACAACAAATTATTTTATGTTATGACAAAGAATCGAAAATAGAAACACTTCATGGAAAAAGAATTATGTATATTAGAGCATCCGACCCTCTGGATTCGATAACAGACCAGTTAAAAGAAATTGTTCCGGGAATAATTGGCATATATTCTGAAGTTAGAGAGTCAGACTATAATAAAATTCAACAGGTAATCATACATTTATACTCAGGAAATACTAAAATTAAATTCATTAAACTAACACGAAGAGTAAGAGACTTAAGGACGGAGGAGGAAGCTAGAAAACAAATATCCATGTATCATATACACATGCCAAACGGCTAAGTATGAACGGAAACCTATTAACAACAAATTTAAAATAACAGAAACACCTAATAATCCTAATGATATAATCCACATAGACATTTATCACTTTCACAAACACATATTTCTAACCGTGATTGATAAACTCACCAAAAAAGGATATGTCTATAGATTAGAAAGTAAAAATCATATACATAAAACAGATGCTATCACAGAACACTTTACTAGATAAGGGACACCTACAAAAATCGTAACAGACAACGAGTTTAATACAATATATATTAAAGATTTTCTTAGGGAACGTCAGGTACAAGTAGGTACACTTTACTAAACCTAATTCACATACAGGGAATGCAGATATAGAAAGATTACATAGTACAATAGCAGAAATTCTACTTTCAATGAAACAGGAAGAGTCAGTTAACGTGAAAATGTTTAAGGCTTTCCAAATTTATAATAAAAGACATCATTCAACAATTAACATGTCTCCAGAACAAGCACAAAATACAGACACAGAAAATCTAGTACGAGAACTCAAGAAAAAAAAAAGAAAAAATTATTAATAAGAAAAACCAGACAAGAGAAGATTATATAGAAACAAGACAGGAAGGCTATATAAAAAATTATAAACATGTTAGACACAAGAACGAGCCTAACTTTAGATATAAGAATCTTGATAGAGTACATACTAAGAACATTAAACGACCAAGAAAATTCGCAGGTACTTCCGTTGATGCTCTTACTCCTACCTATGATGCTGATGACCAACCTGGCACAAGCCACATTGGTAATAACGCCAATCGAAAGTAAGAATGGGTTCACAATAATTAACATGGGAGAAGGAGAAATAATCAACCAAACCCAGACTGTTATCCACATCGTCAACACAAATAATTTAATAGATACCCTTGAGGAAATAAGAAAATATGAAATTGTAAATCAAGATCAAGAATTAAAAAGAGAATGTTCTACAATATTCACAAAAATATTAAGTATTATGCCCCCCAAGGCACGTACAAGACGAGGACTCATAAATTTAATAGGAATGGGTCAGAAATGGTTATTTGGTACCATGGACGACGCAGATAGGGAAGAAATAGACGAACATTTAAGAGTAATAGAGACTAACGACAAAAATGCTATTCAGGAACTTAATAAACAGATTAAAATTAATACACAACTAGAGAAAAATATGAAAAACATTAGAGACTTAGTTTTGAAGGACAGACAAGAAATAGAAATGTATCAAAACGAAAGTCAAAAGTTACAAAAATCAATACTAAATCGTTTACAACGAACCGAAGTATTAACTAGATTACTGATGTTTGAAAAGTTAATTGACAACCTACTAGATACTATAGCTGCTGCCAAAATGGGGATAACACACCCTAGTTTACTGACTAAAGATGAATTGGTTATGACAGACATGAACTTTAGCAAACTGAAAAATATTAAAACAGGAGTAATGAAATATACAAATGGAGCCATTATTATAGCCTTGAAAATACCTGAAGAAATAATAACACTTCCTATTAAAATAATGTTACCTGTAACAAACCAAGAAAAAGAAGAAATCGATTTAGAACCATTTTTTGTAATTGCATACAAAAGTAAAGAAAACATATTTAATAATGAAAAAAATAATGTCAATGATTTAAGAGAAAGAAACGATTGTATTATTAAAAAGAACTGTCTAATGAAAATAAACAAAAATTTTGAAATAATTAACCTAAATCAGAGAACGTTTATTGTTAAAAATGCTGACAATACAACTGTACAAAATAATTGCGATGCCAGAGAATTAACTTTAACAGGAAATTATATTGTTAATATCCATAATTGTAATATTAAAATAAATGATGCTATTCTCAAAAATAAAGAAACAAATTATACCTTTCAACTGTATTATGAAGAAATAATTAAAGAAAATGTAACAATGAATACTATATTTAAAAAAATTGAAAAATGGCAAGAAATTGAAAACAGAAATACAATAGAACTATTAAAATACAACAAGATAAAAACATATGTTATATCTGGTACATCCATGTTTATTGTAATAATTGTAATAATTTTTATAGCATATATAGTTTGTAAGAAAGTCGGAGGAACAGGCAAAATAAAAATAAAAATTCAAAATACAACAGATAAAAAAAGTGAAAAAATTAATGATCAGAGTAATTTCCAGGAGAAAATTGAATCTAAGGAAGGAGGAGTTAAGTATTGGTCCTAAACCATACTTATTATTATTATCAAATTGCTGCCATCGTAAATTCTCCGCAATAAATGACATCGTTAATTATGCATTTTATTGTTTCACAATAAATGACCTAAAATGACATCGTTGATTATGCATATTGTTGTTTCACAATAAATGACCTAGTGAAGAATTTACGATTGCGGCAAACTAAAATCAAACCGATGCATTCGGTTAACCTGTTGAGAAATTGAAGGCACACTTGAAAAATTAAACACAAGCAATATTGATTGTTTGTGGGTCATAGTTTCTCACAATCATTATTGCTTGGGTAAGAATAAAAAAAAAAGAGAATAAAGTAAACAAAAGAATATCGATTCATATGTATATTCGATATCGATATTCTTCTGATATAGTTTTCGTCTCCTCCGACAGCTATTTTTGTAGTTAGTTTTTAAGAAGAACTCAAAGAAGTAATACGGTGCAGCCCCGCATTGAGACAGCGGCCGTATCTTCCAAGAAATTCAGAATAATAAAAACGGGATATATAATAGGAAAATATTTCTTATTTTATTTTAAAAAAATATTCCGCGATTCGGGAATTTTTCTCGCGTGTCAAGCGACGAATTCCACTCGTCACTTGATAAGCCGCAATGTGACATTGTGCACATCATCACACCATAATCTTCCCACGATACACAATAAACGACGCATGTGCATTGCATATCGTGGAAGGATAGCACCTATATGATTTTCTTCCCATCAATAATTTTGCTGTATGAATGTGGAATCATAGTTTTAGTTTTTAGATTTAGATTTTCAAGAGTCAATAAAGAACCATCATACTAAAAAGGTCGAGTAAACTTTTTTTCGTAAAAGATTAAATGAGATACAAAGAATAACGCATTACATGGCGACCGTGATAGGACCGTGATTTTGTTGTTGTTTTTGTTATATTTCTTTTTCAAAGTACAAAAATGATAGATAGAAACCTGTTCGTGGCTCAGGTCAACAGGTACTTGAATGACTTTAAAGAAGTGTGCTGGGAGTTCGATGAGGAAATTAACGAAATCGAAACCCTTCTCAGCGAGTTTGTTGCACGGGCAACACTCAACAAAGCAGCTCGTATAAGTGTGCGTATAAGTGTGTTATAGGACAAAGCTCGAAGAGCAAAATTTCAATTTCAAAGACAACATCCAAAAATCTTACAAATGTGTCAACAAAATACAACAATAAACATAGATATCTACATTTAAAAACCATATTAAAACGCTTATATCCCATTACAATATTATTGTCGATATTTTCAACGCATACAAAAATAAGTTGACTGCTGATCACGAAAAGAATTGTAGGAAGCTTTTAAAATCACTTAACAGAAAGTTAAAAAATATCAGCATTGAACGGGAAATTGAAAGATGTACATGTCCCAGATGAATTAGAGCTTCACGCTGAGTTTAATGAAGATCAAATCGAGGGTTTAAATGAATCAAAGCCTGTATTAGATACCGAATCTGATAGTCAAATTGAAACACTGGATGAATCCCCAAAACCAACTATAAAAATTGATGAAAACATGGCACAAACTTTAGTAGAATTTCTTAAATTGGCCTCATCACTCTTACCTGAGTTCGATGGAAAGTCAGAAAATTTACAAAGCTTATCAAAGATGCTCTGTTTTTTATTGATTCCTTAAAAGGTGCACTTGAAGCATCACCAGTTAGTCTTATAAAGACCAAACTAAAGGGCCATGCAATAGTTTAGATAGTTGAAAGAATAAATGCAAAAGTAAAAGGAGATTCAGTAGATGTAATTTCTGCGAAATACCTAAATCTACAACAAAAAAATAAGACAGCAAATCAATATGTCCAAGAAATAGAAAAACTGACGAAGTCTTTAGAAGGAGCCTATATCAACGATGGTTTATCTTCTGATCTAGCTGCTAAGTACAGCACAACGCTCGCTGTCAAGGCTATGCTATGACACAAAACTGTTCTATCGATAAGGTAAAACTTATCATGCAGGCCGGCACATTCAGCGATATGAATGAGGCCATGTCCAAATTCGTAAACAGTTGCACAGATGCAACCGGACATTCTAATACTGTCTTGTTTTACAGGCAAACCAATAACAGCAAAACCAGGCGTGGGTACCAAGCTTTAAAACAGACAGTCCCATCCACCATTGAGACCAACTGCTCAGAAGCCTCCAGTGAAAATGGAGCTAGGCTCAGTGCAAACGGGAAATGTTAATTATATGAATAGACCAAATAACCCGTTCAAGCGCGATGCGCGAGGTTTCAGGTTCGCAAAGCTATCTTTGGAAACAACATCAGAGACTTAACCATGTGATTACCAATGCACCACTCAATATCAACGAACCCAATACAGCTGGTTCGATTGGTGCCGAACAAGAGGAAAATTTTATGACAGGAGCCTCATTTCCAGCGTACCATACATAGAGTATGGTACAAGGGAGGGGAAAACCCTGCATTTTCTTGTTGACACGGGTGCAAACAAGAATTTTATTAAATCAAACCTAGCACCCATAACCCAGTGTGTAGAAAAACCATTTTATGTTAATAGTCCCAGTTACAAACATATTTAATTTCTTAAATATCAAACTGTAACAAACTCAGCACATACAATACTTGCGCGTGTGCTGAGTTTGCATTAATTTCCCATTCGTGGGATACAATGTAGTGAATATTCAACTGATGTATTTAGTATTAAGCAGACTACCGAATACTTAAGATATTTTTTTAAAAGAGAGAAATAAAGATTCATAACTGGCGCCCGAGCAGCAGGGACTTATCTTATCACTTATCTTATCATTTAAATCAGTAGTGAAAAGTGAAGATTTCTTTAAAACGAAATCGGTGCAGTGCAAAAAACTTTTCTATAAAAGAAAGTAGCAGTGCAGCAGATAAATACCGAATACCCAAAAGTATATTTTTTCAATAAGAAAAAAAAAACCGGTGCAGTGCAGCAGATATATTCTCAACTGTGACAAGACGAGAACCCCAGTAGACAATCTCCAAAAATCAACGGTGAAGGTTAAAAAGGATCATACAAATCTGTCCAACCGAAAATATAACATGCAGTACATATTAAGGTCGTAAGTCTTAGTACTCAATTATCAAACTAGAATAAGAAAAGCAATTTATAAACTTAAACATATAAACAAAAAATATTAAAGAAAACCTTCATAAACAAGAAAAATACATTTATAAGGAAAAGTAAAATTAAAATTTCTAGCATTAGAGCTTGACAAGGAAGAAAATAGATAAAACTAAAATACACTCTTTTTTTTCTTCTTCTTCAAAGATTAATTACTCTTGAATAATTGATCGAAAAAAAAATAATTGTATAAAATAAAAAGAAAAAACCCTTAAATATTCCAAATCGCAAATCAAATCTTATTATTGAAATGGAAGGACAAAAAGAAGCACTACAGCTTGATATTACTCAGCTTACAGGAACAATCAATGCTCAAATTGAAACAATTAGAAACCTAGAAAGGAGAATCTTTTCCCTAGAGGCAAAAAATGTAGTCCATGAAGTAAATACAACTCTAGCGGTCCCTAAAACCGAACAAGACTTGCAAGAAATATGTAAGTTACCTGATAGAGTTAAGGAACTACAAACCTTTGATGGGAACCCCATCCAATACATCTCTTGGATTCATAACGTTGAATCCATCCTTAAAGACTACGAAATTGTCAAACATAAACCAATATACAGATCAATTCTCCAAAGCCTACGACAAAAAATTAGAGGAGGTGCTGATGCGGCTCTCGTATCCTGTTGTGTATTATTGTATAACACACGAAAACCCTAACCAACCCTAATTTAATTCCAGCTTCAAGGCCAAGGTCAGCACTAAAGCATTCGAATTGTAAACAAACATTCGATCGCTAAGTGTATGACGCAAAACAAAAAGCGCAATCATCTGGGTGACGATTCAGTTAACTCATATACTGAAGCATCATCAGAAAAATGCAAACAAATTATTGCGGCCAAATAATGAACTGGAAACAACTCTCAGAAAACAGATAATGCTGACGAGTGGTAAAGAAAATGTGTGACGAATATTTTATAGGGCAAATTGTTTTGATGACTGAGGAATGTTATATGATGCTATCAAAGCATCAAAACTCTCCAAACCTAAGAAATAATCATTCAAAATCCACAACAAAACATAAACAAAACAAAAAGTATTTTTATAGTGTTTTGCTTTTGTGGAGAATGCAAAATAGAACAAACTTGCTGATCGACGCATTCATTGAGGTTCAAAGCAATTGTGACCTTAATAAATGGTCAAAGCAATGCTTTGGATTCTCGATGAAGTAATTCGAAGCGTCATCAGGAAGTTTGTCAACACGACGAACGTTGAACCCAAAGCGACAGGTGTGAAGTGCGGAAATGCATTTTTGATGACATCAATATGAAAATGAGGTGAGTATTGTAGTAGGTTAAGAAATTAATGTTTAGGAAGTAGGTTAAGAAATTTAGTAAGTAAGCATAAAAATAATATAAATAGTTAAGTAGTTTAGGTTAGTGTGACACAGTCAAAAGACACAGTAAAAATATAGAAAAAGAGGTTGAAGTAACCCATATTAAACAAAAACAAGAATTTGTATTTACAATAAAACAACTTAATAAAGGAAGACGTAAGCAATAAGGTAAATATTGTTTCTTAAATTCGAATTTACAAATCGGCGCCGAGTGCCTAGCATTCTGGCTTACCTTGGCGAGCCCTTAAAGCCAAGGAATCCCCTTAAACCCCCCGTAAATCCCTTCACACAAATCCCTATTAAACAACAAAAGTAGTGAAAAAATAAAAATCAAAGAACTTCAATAAAATAGACGAAGGACTGGAAAAAAAAGAATATCGACAAACCCCAAATAAACTGAAGCACCAAGAATGATAGCGAAAATTTTGTAAGGAAATTGTTTTTATATTTTTTTTTATTTTTCATGTGAAGAATTATAAGTAAAATTACTAATATACCTAGGAGGCTTCTCTATACAAGAGCAAGGTGGACACTTGTTGTATTCCTAAAAAGAAGCAACTTAATTGGTGGTGGAGTTGTTCGTACCTTAGTAGGTTACTGGCAAAAACAAATGAACGCCTATAACTGAAAAGGAACAATACGAACCTTCCGATCCGAGGTGACCACTCTCAAAGTAGAGAATCGCTCAGCGGGTATCCTCCGATAACCTTTGTTGTCGGAGATATATATATAAAAAATCATAAATGTACTTCTGATCTCCGACTGAAGAGACAGAAAGCAAAAAAAAAGAAGAAAAAAGATAGTTAACTGATTTGTCACTGACAATACACTAGTTAAATAATACGATTTATTTCCTTATTGTAAAAAAAAAGTACTTCTGATCTCCCACTGAAGAGACAGACATATAAAACATTTATACTAATATAACACAAAATTCACCTCCAACTGAAGAGGCAAACAAACTATCAACAATTTTTTTTTTAAGTTTACTCTATTAAATATTTTGTTTATACGATATTACGTACCGCCAAAAAAATAATTAAATTCTTAGAAGAAAGGAAATTTCCACATATTGTAATTGCTTCTTGCTGTCAGCATAACAAATTTTCTTTTAATCGCATCGCTTCTTATTGAAAATGGATGATCTCCATAGTTCTGTCACCCAATTAACAGGTGCTGTTAACGCACTAGTCGAGAAACTTACAAACATTGAGGGACGAATCTTTCGCCTCGAGCAGCAAAATATTCAAATGGACTTCCAGCCAGTCCTTCAACGCTTACAAAATATAGAGGATCGCCTAGTTACGCCAGAAAGAAGGCCTGTTCCAAATGCGGAGCGACAAGAACCACTCTGCATGGATCCATAGCGTGGAAGCCATTCTGAAAGATTATGAAATCGTTCGGGATAAACCAATATACCGAGCCATTTTACAACATATAAGGCAAAAAGTGAGGGGACGCGCTGACGCCGCGCTGATATCCTACAACATCTTCGAAAATGACTGGACAGAGATTAAGAGGGTTCTCTCCTTACACTACGCAGACAAGAGGGACATCCGTACCCTTGAATTCCAACTAACCCAACTTGTGCAGGGCAATTCTCGCCTTGACGACTTTTACGCTAAAGTAAACCTCCAGCTGTCCCTTATAATCAATAAAATTAGAGCTGAGACTTACTCTTCCGAAACTATGGATGCTCTTATAGCAACATATAGAAATAGGGCATTGGATATTTTTATTCGGGGTTTAGGAGGAGACATTTCCAGGCTTCTGATGATCCAGAAGCCCAGGACACTCCCAGAAGCCTACTCATGTTGTCTGGAGATGCAAAATATGACCTTCAGGAACAATACTCTCAATGATAGGGCTCCTTATGTTGTTTCATCTTCTGGTAACAATTATACCAGTAACTCTAACTCAAACAACAATTCCCACTACAACAATAGAAATAACCAAAGAAATAACTTTCACCAACGATCACACGTTCCCTCTCAGAATTCCGGATTTAACCAACAAACCCTCCGAGTAGGCCCACTGTCCCAAAACCCCCCGTTAAAATGGAAGTAGATGGTTCCTTCCAATCGAGGAATGTCAACTATATAAACAATCCATTCAAACGAGAGACAAACTCTGAGATAAACTCTCGGAAGCAACAAAAATTGTATCATATGGAATCAATTACACACTCTGAGGATGAACCAGAAGGAAAAGAGTCTGCTTATGAAAAAACAGAACATGAAAATTTTTTTTCAGAAGAATCGTCTTACGAACAAGCAGTCGATGAAAATTTTATGGAAGCAGCATAGGATAGGGGCATTCTTAAATTTCTCATTGCCAGTGCAAACAAAAATTTCATTCAACCTAAATTAGCCCCAAACTCAAAGCCAGTAAATAACCCATTTCACGTCAATTCACCATCCGGACAAATTTTAGTTAAAAACAAAATCTGCGGAAAATTTTTCGCTCCCTTAGGATGCGACTTAGATATGACATTTTTTATTCTCCCAGGGCTAAAGTCGTTCGATGGCATCATTGGAGACGACACCCTCAAACAACTAAAGGCCGTAATAGATAGAGACAAAAATGTACTAAAAATTTATTCCAACACAGTTATCCCCTTAAGGACAAATTATCACAAATGGTTAGTCTTTTACAAACACCGAGCATAAATACGAATGACAGATTAGAGACAATATGCAAAAAATACAGTAACATCTTCGATCCTGTCGGTAGCGAAGAAGTTCGAACCACAGTGAGGGCAGAAATACGGACAAAAACGAACGACCCCATATATACGAAGAGCTATCCCTACCCAACAAGTATGAGGCAGGAAGTCGAAAGACAAATCGAGGAACTTCTGCCGGAAAACATCATTCGGCCCTCGAAAAGCCCGTACAACTCGCCTATCTGGGTGGTCCCAAAAAAACCAAAACCCAATGGCGAGAAACAATACCGAATGGTAGTGGACTTCAAACGACTTAATTCAGTTACAATTTCAGACACTTACCCAATTCCGGACATTAACAACACACTTGCCAGTCTAGGTGAAGCCAAATTCTTCACAACCCTGGACTTAACATCCGGCTTTCACCAAATCCTTATGAAGGAAAAAGATATACCCAAAACAGCATTCTCTACCATGAATGGAAAGTATGAGTTTTTGAGACTACCTTTTGGCCTCAAGAACGCTACCGCCATATTTCAAAGGATGATAGATGACATATTGAAGCCATTAATAGGCAAAATATGCTATGTCTATATTGACGATATTATCATCTATAGCAAAACGGAGAGCGATCACCTTCGAGATATCGAAACCGTATTTTCAAAACTTCATGAAGCAGGACTCAAAGTCAATTTTGAAAAGACACAGTTCTTGGCGACCAGTGTGGAATTTCTCGGATACCTAGTTACACAGGTATTCTTCCAGACCCAAACAAAAATAAAGGCTGTTGAAGCGATACTTCCACCGGCGAATTTAAAAGAGCTTAAAAGCTTCCTCGGCTTAGCCTCCTACTACAGGAAGTTCATCCGAGATTTTGCAAAAATAGCGCGACATCTCACTGTTATAACTCGTGGTTCTCTGGCCCAGGTTAAAGCCAACCAGTCAAGAAAAATGTCCATTAATATGGACGAATCCGCTCTAAGGGCATTTAATAACCTTAAGGAACTTTTGGTTTCAGCCGAAGTTCTCGGATTCCCAGATTTCAAAAAAACCTTCAATCTCACAACAGACGCCTCTGACTACGCTATTGGAGCAGTGCTTTCGCAAGGTGAGCACGGAAAAGAAAAACCAATTGCTTACATTTCTAGGACACTCAAAAAGACCGAAGAAGCCTACGCTACGAATGAGAAAGAAATGCTCGCCATTGTCTGGGCCTTAGATAATTTGAGGAAATATTTATATGGAGCCAGAAAAATCAGGATCTACACTGATCACCAGCCCTTAACTTATGCGCTGAGCAACAGAAATACCAACTCAAAGTTGAAGCGCTGGAAAACGAGAATCGAAGAGTACAACCACGAGCTGATCTACACGCCTGGTAGATCAAACTTAGTGGCAGACGCTCTCTCACGACTAAAAACAGAAGTAAATCATCTGTCCGGCTCATACCTTCACGATAACGACTCCTGTACGGAAACAGCAACGTCAGATTCTCGTACTAAAACAACATGCTCAATCATACTCTACAAATTCACCAACTACATACATTTTGTCAGCGAACCCAAAAACGCGTTTCATTTTAATTAGGACAAGTGTAGTCCAATATTTTTTTTTATACAACACGTCACAGCGACGTTAACTTATATTATAAAACATTTAATAAATATTATTTCAAAATATTACAAATGTATTTTTCCTGTGTTTATTTTTTTTTCTCATGGTTGAAATAAATTTTCGGATTTTCGGGTGGATGTATTTTTCTCTTGTCTTGCTGTCGAAACTTTAAAATCCAGTTGTTGTAGCTTCCTATTTCTTAAAAAAAAAAAAAAATCTCGCAAATTGTTTCTTTTTTTTTTGTATGGACTGTAATCTTGATCAATTGTTCGGTGAAATCCAACAACTACAAAAACAAAGAAAGGAACAGGCACATGAAATAAAGAACTTCAACAACATCCTACTTGGTGAACTAAAATCACTAGTTGGAAGAGAAGTTTTTGCCCTAAGGTTTGCCCAGATAAGCTCTCAGTGGGGACAGTTTACACGACTGGAAACCACTGACGAAATCTTATCTACTTATACAGAAGAAGTTAAAGATCAACTTACAAAACGAGAAAGAAAAATCTCGGAGTTAGAACTGCAGTATAAAAAACAAACCGATATTCTAGCTCAACTGAGATCAAGACAATCAGAAGCAGAACAAATAAATGAACAAGCCGAGGATACGATAGAGAAGCTTAACCAACAAGTAAAATCTTTACAAACCAAACAAAAGGAAGCGCAAAAGGAAATTCGTCTTCTTAAGGCTAAGGAGCTAAATTTCTTCTCTGAAGCCGAAAAATTGAACTCCCAGGAAAAGTACTACGTTTGCACCATACAACGTCTGCAAAACGACTTAAAGGAGTTAAGAAGAGTAAAATTAAATACTCCACACAATTTAATGTTCGACACTGAAGAAAAAACAAACACAAAAATCGAAAAGCCGAAACCAACCAACATGACTCTAGGTTTTGAAAAACTCCTCAAGCTTTCAGTCGGCATCCTTGAATTCTCTGGAGGCACCGTTTCTAAAGTTGCTCAAAAACTCCAAACTTTTTTAACATGCACAAGGCCCATTATAGAGCATATCCCAAACGAAGATGAAAAACTCTTCCTTCAACTTCTCCAAACAAAATTGAGAGAAGATGCCTTGGATTTGATTCAAACGGCAAAACCAAAATATTTTAAGGAATTTGAAGATGTACTCAACCGAGCATACCTTCCAATAGAAGACTACAACGATCTTGTTAATTGTTTGATAACAAGTCGTCAGAGTCAATTCGAAACCTTAAATACCTCCATTAGCAGGCTACATCACTCTCTTACACAATGTAGAGATGCAGCCGAAATCAAATATGGGGAAAAAGCAGAAATTGTAAAAACTCAGTTATCTGATTTTGCAAAATCAGCTCTCGCATCAGGAATATCTAACAAACAACTAGGCCAGTATCTGTTCACGTTGGAGAATAAAAACTTTGAAGATTTAATACGAATTGCTCTCAGCATGGGAAAACATGTACAAAGGGTGGAAACAATTCCAGCAATGTCTTGTAATGCAATCTTCAAAATGAGTCCAATTCGAGTCACCCTCAGACACCTCAGATATCAAACGAGAAAGCAAACATCATTTGTACCTTTTTTAACTTTAAATTTTTGGTTTTTTGTAAATTTACACAACAACCTTAAGATCAGAAATATAGAGTTCATCAAAACTTTTCAAGCTAAACTTAACTCCTCTATATTTACAGGAAGTCTAGTAGTTTTTACAGTTGTTTGCCTCACCTACCTGCTGTGGAAGAAAATTTATGGGAAGGCTAATATCACATAAGTCATGATTTCCCAACATCAACATGCTCAATCATACTCTGCAAATTCATCACCTACATGGCATTAATCAGTGCATCTGCGGGAAGCAGATATTTGAGGGGGCGGATATCTGCTCTTCCTCTTGAGGCACGGCGGTAGTTAAGGCAGCACCAAATGCAATATTCAATTTCTTTTAATTTTCAAATTGTAATTTGCAACCTAAATTAAATTCGAGACGCATCCGGTTTCTTTGTGGGAAACGCGAATGCGGCAAGCATTGTAAAATCTTTTTGGAGAAAATAAATAAAACTCAAAGTCATGGACCTGGATCATGCCTTAAAGCCCAAGTATTTGAAGCTTCTGCTAAACCATCACGAAAGCCGAAACTTAAGTGCGATTGGTGTTCAAGGCCAAGACATTCGGAAAACGAATGTTTTAGCACGAAGAATTACTTAGCGAAACATGCACCGGGAAACGCGATAGGGGCCAGCCAGAACCCTTGGGCTGTGCCCCAAAAATCACACCCCTTGCACTTAAAAAAAAAAACAATTAAAAAAGGTCAGAAAAACCTGATCAACGAGATTACACAAAAGCAGGAAATTGTTTTTTTCTCTTGCGAACCAAATATATCCATCAACACTACGGCAACCAACAAATAACAAACTCAAAAATATGAAAACATTCAAATGTTGATACATTTCCAATGCTTTGAATGGCTAACGATGATTAACTTTTTACTTTTGACCACTAGAACAAAAGTAACACAAATCATTCAAGGAGCCAAAACTCCACACCTTCTCCAGTTCGGACGAGTTTTTGCTGACCCATTGCTTTTGCGCTGCCTTTGCATTAACTGTCTTCGTCTGTTATTATAAAAGTTGCAACTGACCAAATTAAAATTAATAATGTCGTGTGCTAACAAAATGTGCGTCATCGTTGACTCGAACGCGGAACTACTGAAATGCAGTGGCCTTTGTGGTAAATTCTTTCACCCCTTTTGAGCTGGCTTGGGTAGGAAAGTGTCTTGCTACCTTAAAGACTATTTACGCAACTTTGCTGTTTATTGCGATGAATGCAATAAAATATCTGTCCCAGATATTATGATTGCAATCCAGTGCTTAAAAGAATCACTTTCCCATTTAACATTTAGGTTATCCGTGAGATATTTTTTAAGATCCGACATTGGTGGTCTTTTGCAAGGCTCATTATCCCGGTTTTCCCTGCGTCATCACAATTAAACGATTACACACTTTCGAGGTTCTATAGCGAATTCGAAAATATAAACAGTATGTGTTATGTGATGCTATCAAAACATCATAACTCTCCAAACCTAAGAAATTATCATTCAAAATCCACTACAAAACATAAACAAATCAAAAAGTATTTTTATATTGTTTTGCTTTTGTGGAGAATGCATTCATTGAGGTTCAAAGCAATTGTGACCTTAATAAACGGTCAAAGCAATGCTTTGGATTCTCGATGAAGTAATTCGAATAAATGTTAAAAAAGTAGGTTAAGAAATGTAGTAAGTAAACATAAAAATAATATAAATGGTTAAGTAGTTTAGGTTAGTAGGACAGTCACAATATAGCACAGTCACAATATAGCACAGTCTCAATATAGCACAGTCACAATATAGCAAGAGATTGCAGTTACTCATATTACCAAAACGAACAACTTTGTAATAAAGGAAATAAAGGAACCCCAAGAAGTAAGATAATATTTGTTTTTTAATCCAATTTCATAAATCGGCGCCCAGCGCCTAGAAATCTGGCTTACCTTGGCGAGCCCTTAAAGCCAAGGAATCCCCTAAAACCCTCCGCAAATCCCTTCTCCTAAATGCCCCTTCTCGGGTCTCAACGGAACTCATATCAATTGCTTATGATGTGAGTAGCCAAGAACATAAATTTTTAACTCTTGGATGGGAACTTGAAAGCATCGCTCCTCAGGAACGTAACTGTGTAACCTGAAAAACCCTCGTGTGAGACCGTGAACATTTCAATTCATGATGAAATCCTCGAAGCAAACAGGTGTACCGACACCCTGGAAAAAAACTACCCCTGTTAATGCGATCGATAATGAACAATTTATAAGTGAAAATGTGATCGAAAATGAACAGTTAATGAACAAATGTGGACATTCTTGGAAGATATCTGATTGGAATAGGAGACTAAGCAGACTTGAAGCCGCTAACAACACATGGTTCGTGCTCAACAAGTGCCCGGGCTATGCTAATGTAGATCTTTTTTCCAACGGAAATATCGCTTAAATATCTGTGACTGCCAGCCGCCCTCCAAACGACAATTCAAGAATTTGATCCTGTCTAAATATAACTGGTTATTTCACCACCCTAACGGATATTTTCTGCTTGACGTATGCGCTTGTCTAAGATGATTACCAATGCCACTTCTCATCCAATTACGTCAAAAAAACAATCCCACACCAAAAATCCTAACTGGACACTCAAAACGTGTATTTTTCCAAACTAATCCCTCTCAAACTCACTCTCTTCCCTTAAACGAAAATCCGCTCCAACCTCTATTAAACCTCCGGCCAAACGTTTTTCTTTTAATTTTCCACATCCTGGTCTTGGATATAGCCCACCTAATGTTCCTAGGAATAAACCCAGCGAAACTTCTTCTGCATACCTTCCTAATTTTATTCACTCACACACCATTAACCCAGTCTGTTCCTCATCCATCAGTCTCCCAAAAACCTCAAAGATTTCTTAGTCCACTGATCCCTCCTAACGTTAAGCTGACTAAACACTTGTCCGACGCGACGTCAACACTGATGATCGCTATGTAATGTCCCAGCTTAGAAACCACAAAATCTATTATAACGTCCGACTTTATCTCGCTTTCCTGCATGATAAACCAGATTCTGTCTGCTATGAGGGTAAAACTAACCCTAAAATTAAGGTTTTAATATCCCAAGAAGGTCTCCCTACCAATCGTAACGCACTAATGAAAATTTTTCTGAATTTCCATGATGGTCTTGAAATTTCCCCCCAAAAAGTGAAGGAAGACCTGTCCTCTTTCAAGTCATTCATTACTTTCAAACGGATTTCCCATATCCAGAAATCCCGTACAGATATGAAGAATTATTATCGTTCCTAGTGAGAATCAATCCTTGCTAGTTTACTACCAAAACGTAAGGGGGTTACGTTCAAAGATCTCCGCTGTCTTTCTAAACACACAAAAGCTACCCTATGACGTATTTGCCCTAACTGAAACCAATCTCTGTCCCAACATAGCTGACAGCGAATTATTCACTTCACTTATTTAGTTGCTATGATAAGTAGGTTGAAAAAAGGGACTTAATTTGGAGAGCATAAAATAAATGTAATCAGAGAAACGAATGTGTATGTAGAGCAACCTATGTCATTAGCTAAAAACGGAAAAAATTTAGTGTTATTAGACACTGGGGCCGACACAAGTTTACTCAAACTAATCGTCGTGCGTTGAACTCAGCACAGTTCAATTGTGTTGGACTCTTTGATTGTCAATTCATATTACGGATATTGATTTGGGCCAATCAAAGTGCAATCATACAATAGTTGAATATTGCTGACTCTTTAAACGTGCCGATGATTATCCACTGCGAATGTTTGGGCTTGCGATCACCTAAATGACACGACAAGGTTGCTCTTTTGAAAATATCCAAAGAAGTCGGTCGTTTCTTGTACTGATCAACCTAACACTTTAACACTACAAACGGTCGCCCAAGCGAATAGGTTTTACAATTTTTAGTCGGCCATTCGATGGCTAAAAGTTCCCTTTCTTTTGTGGAGTACCTTTTTCACAGGGACTTAGAGACCTACTTGCGTATGCAATCGGCAACTCAGTAGGTCAAATCTGAGTAATGCATTTTGGAAGTTCATGAAGTTCCAGGTTGGTCTCTACAACTCAAGTGGAGTTTTAACGGAACCACCGACGACCGCGTTGTTGTGTATTATTGTATAACACACGAAAACCCTAACCAACCCTAATTTCATTCCAGCTTCAAGGCCAAGGACAGCACTAAAGCATTCGAATTGTAAACAAACATTCGATCGCTAAGTGTATGACGCAAAACAAAAAGCGCAATCATCTGGGTGACGATTCAGTTAACTCATATACTGAAGCGTCATCAGAAAAATGCAAACAAATTATTGCGGCCAAATAATGAACTGGAATGAACTCTCAGAAAACAGATAATGCTGACGAATGGTAAAGAAAATGTGTGACGAATATTTTATAGGGCAAATTGTTTTGATGACTGAGGAATAATTATAGGAACATTTAAGAAATTCCGATGTCGAAATTTCATGATTTCGACATCCGAAATTTATCAACATTTCATGACATAGTTTAAGTTTATCTATGTAAGCTACTTTAAGGTACAAATAGTTAAGGAAAAACCAATTATAAGCATGAGTAAAAAAAGAAGTTCATAATACAACAGTATCAGTTCAGTTACGATAATATCAGATAATAAAGAGTTAATTATATCAAGAGAACTTTTTCCTTTCGTCCGTGTCCGGCTAAATCAATAAAGGTGAGTATGATTGAATCTTATCAAAACGGCGCACTCAGCGCTAATTGTGTCCTGCGCGAAGCAGGACAGCCATTTCTACCTATGATTGAATCTGGCTCTTTAGCCTAGATTTCCGGGATGGTGCGCCCTTAACAACCCACCATACAAACTCCCCCTCCCAATCCCAAAATAAGGAAGACGGCAAGACACTACATTTGTAGTGTCCGTCTAATTTAAGAACGAAAGTTCTTAACAATTTCAAAACCTTCAGTGTAATGAAAATTTACACAACATTTTGGCGCAGCCGGTAGGATGGTGCGTCACTCTGGAGTTTAAACTCCGACTTAAAAACCTGAGGATCACTCCACTTCAGGTACACCATCCGACCTTGCCTTTTAACACTTTCAATTTTTTTAATACAAAAAAAAATTATGTTTTGAAACTTAAATTTTTGAGATAATAATTTTTGCTTTTGGAATTTCACCATTCCAAATATCCAACTTTGTTTGCCCAGCGTGCATTTTGGTTTAACAAAAAAAAAATTTTTTTTTGATGTCGCGTTTCCTTTTTACAAAAAAAAAAAATTTACGTTGAAATCAATAATTTCGGTATTTTTTCTTTTAATATATTTCTGATAAAAAAAAAATTCATCAATCAATTTTTTTTAGATGTCAGAAGAAATAAGACAGAAAATCGCTGAAAACAAAAAAGCAGGTCCGAAGCCAATCTCCTTAGAAGAGTATAGGAGGAGAAGGAGCAACCAGCCAGCAACCCCCTCTCTTCAACCTCTGGAGGCTAAACCCCCCCAGGTGCCAGGAGGACCACAGCATTATGAAACTAAACGTCGTAGGGGTGGTCATGTGGTAAGGGTAAGGAGGCAACTAGCCCAACTCCATCAACTGGCGGCTCTCTGTACTGGTGAAAAGAAAAGGCAGTACATCAGAGAAATTCGAGACCTAGTAAAAAATGAGACAGTAAAAAAGAGATTAAAACAAGAACAAAAACTTAAAGAAAAACAAAATCATTAAAAAACAAACAAAAAAAACCTTATATATATAAGTTAAGGCAGCACCTGCACCACAAACCCAAGGCCATCGGGCATTGCACTTGTCGAGTCGTCGCACGGGTGTCATTACATTCTCAAATTGTATCCATATTTTCAAATCATTAAATGTACCTATCCAATTTCTTTTAATTTTGCAACTTTAAGTAAATTCAAGCCGCATCCGGTTTCTTGTGGGAAACACGAATGCGGCAAGCATTGTAAAACATTTTTGAACAAACAATAAATCAGAACTATTTTGTCAGCGAACCCAACAACGCGTTTCATTTTAATTAGGACAACTGTAGTCCAATATTTTTTTTATACAACACGTCACAGCGACGTTAACTTATATTATAAAACATTTAATAAATATTATTTCAAAATATTACAAATGTATTTTTCCTGTGTTTATTTTTTTTCTCATGGTTGAAATAATTTTTCGGATTTTCGGGTGGATGTATTTTTCTCTTGTCTTGCTGTCGAAACTTTAAAATCCGGTTGTTGTAGCTTACTATTTCTTTACACAAAAAAAAAAAAATTTTCTCGCAAATTGTTTTTTTTTTTTGTATGGACTGTAATCCTGAACAATTGTTCGGTGAAATCCAACAACTACAAAAACAAAGAAAGGAACAGGCACATGAAATAAAGAACTTCAACAACATCCTACTTGGTGAACTAAAATCACTAGTTGGAAGAGAAGTTTTTGCCCTAAGGTTTGTCCAGATAAGCTCTCAGTGGGGACAGTTTACACGACTGGAAACCACTGACGAAATCTTATCTACTTATACAGAAGAAGTTAAAGATCAACTTACAAAACGAGAAAGAAAAATCTCGGAGTTAGAACTGCAGTATAAAAAACAAACCGATGTTCTAGCTCAACTGAGATCAAGACAATCAGAAGCAGAACAAATAAATGAACAAGGCGAGGATACGAAAGAGAAGCTTAACCAACAAGTAAACTCTTTACAAACCAAACAAAAGGAAGCGCAAAATGAAAAACGTCTTCTTAAGGCTAAGGAGCTAAATTTCTTCTCTGAAGCCGAAAAATTGAACTCCCAGGAAAAGTACTACGTTTGCACCATACAACGTCTGCAAAACGACTTAAAGGAGTTAAGAAGAGTAAAATTAAATACTCCACACAATTTAATGTTCAACACTCAAGAAAAAACCAAAAACAAAAATCGAAAAGCCGAAACCAACCAACATGACTCTAGGTTTTGAAAAACTCCTCAAGCTTTCCGTCGGCATCCCTGAATTCTCTGGGGGCACCGATTCCAAAGTTGCTCAAAAACTCCAAACTTTTTTAACATGCACAAGGCCCATTATAGAGCATATCCCAAACGAAGATGAAAAACTCTTCCTTCAACTTCTCCAAACAAAATTAAGAGAAGATGCCTTGGATTTGATTCAAACGGCAAAACCAAAAGATTGTAAGGAATTTGAAGATGTACTCAACCGAGCATACCTTCCAATAGAAGACTACAACGATCTTGTTAATTGTTTGATAACAAGTCGTCAGAGTCAATTCGAAACCTTAAATACCTTCATTAGCAGGTTACGTCACTCTCTTACACAATGTAGAGATGCAGCCGAAATCAAATATGGGGAAAAAGCAGAAATTGTAAAAACTCAGTTATCTGATTTTGCAAAATCAGCTCTCGCATCAGGAATATCTAACAAACAACTAGGCCAGTATCTGTTCACGTTGGAGAATAAAAACTTTGAAGATTTAATACGAATTGCTCTCAGCATGGGAAAACATGTACAAAGGGTGGAAACAATTCCAGCAATGTCTTGTAATGCAATCTTCAAAATGAGTCCAATTCGATCTTCAAAATGAGTCCAATTCGAGTCACCCTCAGACACCTCAGATATCAAACGAGAAAGCAAACATCATTTGTAACTTTTGTAACCTCAAAGCCCATACATATAGTGAATGCCTTAAAAGACAAAATACCCCTATATGCCAAATCTGCAAGTATTATGGACATGAAGCTATAAATTGCAGAAAAAAGAATTATCAAAATAATAAAAACTATAATAATAATGGCCAAAGTTACAGAGGTGGAAACAATAATAACAAAACTCAGGATCATGCTCACAACAATAGAAAAAGTAATACACAAAATCAGAATTTTAATAACAACCAGAATTCCCAGAATAAAAGTAATAATCATAGTAACAATCACGCAACTGGAGTAAATAATGATAATAATAATAATAATACAAATAATACTCAACCAGGAGTATTTCACATGACGACAAAATGTGATTGGTGTGGGAGGTATACCCATTCAGTAGACCAATGTCATTTCAAAAACAAATGGCAAAACAGTAGAGCGGAAAACTCCCAATAGTCGATCGAAAGATCCCCGACTCGACTCAAAACAAATTTAAAAAGAGAATCTCCGGGCACCCTTTCAAACCAGAAAAATTAAATAAAATTTCTTTACCCTCAATTGAAATTGAAATTGAGTAGTAGGAGTATTAATAGATACAGGATCAGAAGTCAGCCTCTTAAAAAAGAGCGCTATTAGAGATATAAACCTCCTCAGACCACATAAAAGAATGACTATTAATACGCCTTGTGGTGTTGGTTTTACGTTAGGAGAATGCATTGGCACTATACAAATACCTTCATTTCCTCATTGCGCAATTTAGTTTTAGTTACAATTTGTAACTAACTGTATATTAAAAAAGGAGTATAATGTACATCTAACGAGGTGGATCGGAGACAGAAACATTTTTCAATACAGACTTCTCTTTTTTACCAATAGAAGTACGGGGACTGCACTGGACCTTGATCGTGGTCAATAATGAAAATAGAACTATAAAAAGTTATAACGGTCTAGGAGTCTCGTGCTCTGGTGCAATGGTTGCAGTATATCAATTTTTGAACAAAGAACGGAAAAGAAAAAACAAAGATTAAGAGTTCCCGGATTATGTATTGAAAAATGTTAGAGTCCCGGAAGAATTAAAAACTATCGATAAAGGGACCCTTATATGTACAGTAGCCAAACATTTAAAAAATAGAATAAACCTGCCATTGAAAGACGAACTCCTGGAGATAGAGACGATTCAAAATGTATAAATTTATATATAAAAAAAAAACCTTAAGAATAAAAAATTGTCCTTTATAAAATTGTACTTTATGATTTAATATTCAGTAAACTGGCATTTTTATTTTACACATAATATTGTTTTAAATTACACAACATTATATAATTATTCTCTAATTAATATTTTTCTTGTAAGTCATTAGAAAAGCTTTGTTCAATAAAATTCTTATTTCCCAATTAATTTTATAACAACCGATTTTTAATCTAAATGAAAGTTGGTATCAATTTCTAAAAAAGTATATAAACATAACAATGTACTAAAATTAATGAAAAAAAATATATATATGTAAAATTAATTTTAGAAATCAATGAACAAATAATAAGAATATATAAGGAATACAAATTGAAAAACAATAACAATTGTAAAAAATATTTACAAAAAATATTCCTATAACCTATGACTGAGTCACCGACAGTTCCCAGACTTTAAACGCACAAAATAATAATTGATCACCGCACATATTTTCAATCCCACTTGAAAGACGGAATCAGCATTTTTTGTCTCTTCCAAACAAAAAATTATCTTTTTTAAAGGGGGGAGGTGTTGTGTATTATTGTATAACACACGAAAACCCTAACCAACTCTAATTTCATTCCAGCTTCAAGGCCAAGGTCAGCACTAAAGCATTCGAATTGCAAACAAACATTCGATCGCTAAGTGTATGACGCAAAACAAAAAGCGCAATTATCTGGGTGATCTGGGAAATTTCATGATTTCGACATCAGAAATTTATCGACATTTCATGACATAGTTTAAGTTTATCTATGTAAGCTACTTTAAGGTATAAATTAAGTTAAGGAAAAACCAATTATCAGGAGGAGTAAAAAAAGAAGTTCATACGCAACAGTATCAGTTCAGTTACGATAATATCAGATAATAAAGAGTTAATAATATCAAGAGAACTTTTTCCTTTCGTCCGTATCCGGCTTAATCAATAAAGGTGAGTATGATTGAATCTGGCTCTTTAGCCTAGATTTCCGGGATGGTGCGCCCTTAACAACCCACCATACAAACTCCCAATCCCAACTAAGGAAGACGGCAAGACACTACATTTATAGTGTCCGTCTAATTTAAGAACGAAAGTTCTTAACAATTTCAAAACCTTCAGTGTAATGAAAATTTACACAACAGTCGTATACCCCCTTAAACACATCAATTTGAACAGTCCCGAAGTCTCCTACCCAAGCTGTGTCCATACTTGAGGAACTTGAAATAGCTAATAATGACTCCAGTACCAAACTGAGACATCCGATCGTCCACGAAGAACTTATTCGCCTAATTGGAAATATTATCCTTCCAATGAAGGACACTTACTCCATTAATTAGGAAATAAAACATCGGTCATAGATTCAACCAAGTTTACAACCAACTACAAGAAATATCATCACGGAAACGTGACAGTGGGGAAGAACCTCATCAAGTCAAAATATTTCAGATTCGCTCATTCTGTTGTGGTAAAACCAGCGGCTCTTGTAGCTAAGAAGACAATTGATACATGAACACTTCAACCCTTACAATCCCTTTGCTCACACCTCACTCTAATGATAAAGAACATCCAAGGAATGCAAACTGCAAAAATGGAGGTACTAACTTATCATGACAAAGTAAGCTCATCTCAACTATCTGCAAGCCAATTCAAAGAAGAATGTAAAGGCTCATTTACCACCATATCCAGAAATGCCGGTAGAAGAGACTGTAGTGTGTTTTTGTGAACACATGTATTTAAATAATTTCAAAGAAGTATGCTGGGATTTCTAAGCGGAAGTTAACATAATCGAAACCAGTCTAAGCGAGTATGTTAGAGAAGCAACAATCGAAAAAGCAGCTCGCATAAGTATATTAAAAGAAAAAGCTCGAAGAGCAAGATGTGGTTCCAGTGTACCACACCGGAATTGCCGGTGTACGTGCGTTACTTTAAATCGAAATACGATTACATTATGAATATGATGAAAAGGTTAGTGGAAAGAATGCGCATATAAAAAAAATATAAGAACATAGTGAAAAAAAGTCGTAATAAAAAAAAATTATGCTATAAGACAAAAACAAACCAAGTTTACATAGGGATACTTGAAAACGGCGAGTAAAAGTCAAAGACAGAACAAACTACCTTCCTGGAGGAAACGAGGCCCCTGAGTAGCAAATAGAGCAAACAGGAGGACATCTAATTATTCACCCGCCCCAGAATTCTAACTACCATTGAAAATAAGAAATAGTTTTAAAATACACATGTTTTAAAAATATATATTGTGAAGTGGGTCTAGCTATTGGTTCTCGATGATGTTATTAGATAGGTACAAACTGTTTATAATCAGACAATGCTTTAAATAATTATAATCAAATATTACAGAACAATTGGGTGGTAGAAAAGTACAAGGTACAACTGTGTTGTCCATGTCTCTGGTACACTGCATGCTATATTTTTCTTCTTTAAAATTCCAAAAAAGTTTTATTTTCTCATGTTCAGTGATCATCCATGCATATTTGTAAATTTTATATTCAGGATTTTTATAGTTGATTTTATTTTTTTGCGAGACATTGAAAATTAGAGAATACAACACCTCACCTGGGAAATTGAATCTTCCCAAAACATTATGAACCGTATGTATTACAGATAATTCGCTTAATTGGACATTTGGTATGAAGGAAAATTTTTCCAATTCGTATGTGGGAATGAGAAAAAGGGCTGTTTGGGGAAATGTCTGTATGAAACGAATCACGTCTTGTCTTGAAATTTGCAACGGTTGCGGTATGTCAGTTTTTCTAATTTGATTATCATGTAAAAGTATGTGTGCTTAGAGAGATAAGCAAAATTGAAGTATGAAAAGTTGTCAAAGTTTCTTGTTGAACTCTGTGAATGATCTTGGCATTTGTTAATTTTTATTCTTACAATCCTGTCACACAAATCAAACGATCGTGGAAATGAATAATGAGGAAAATGAAAATCCGTTGTTGTTTACGGGACTGTCTTCCGAATCTTCACTGTTAGTAATTGTTATTTAATTTTAAATTTTAAACAAATTAGACAAATCTTAAAAATTTTTTTTATTGTGTTTTTGAATTTAAGTTAAAAGATTAAAATGGCAAACCCAAACCCAAATAATAATCCCCAAAACCCTCTATCGAAGACCAGTTACCACAGCTGAATTAAGCACAATACTCGTTATTGTTAATTCTGTTCTGAAAACGGAAACAGAGCCGTTTTTGGTGATCAAACCATAAACGCTGAATTTTTCTGGTATTGATAAAACTCCAGAAATAGTCAAAAGCCTAAGGGAATTTTCGGAAAAACCCGCAGAATTCAGTTCTTGGCGAAAAAGTGTTTAACGAATTTTACAAATTTACGAATCTTCACAGAAATCCTACGGAATTTTGAATATTATCCGTTATAAAATAACCGGTCAAGCAGACGCAGTTTTAGAATCTTATAACACACCACTCAATTGGCAAGCAATATGCAAATGCATTGCACTGCATTATGCAGATATCGGCACATTGGAGTATCAAATGGCTTCACTCAAGGAAATAAGTCAGCTCAAGAATTTCACCAGTTTATTCTAAATTTTACCCTTATCCCGCTTTGCTTAAAGATGAGGTAGAAAAACAAATTAGTGACCTTCTTAAAAACGGCATAATATGACCATCCCACTCCCCATACAACTCTCCAGTTTGGGTCGTCCTATTATGACCCATATTGAGGTCACGAAGCAACGGGTTTATTTCCTCATTACAATGTTTCGTAACATTATTGCAAGTTCAGCGATTGTGTTTCGACATCGTAATGAGGACAAGGGAAAACAACCTCCAAGTGCTTCGTCGGCTTTATTGGGTCATTGATTGGGTTTCAAACTAGAAGTGTGAATTTGTTTTGAGGAGTCGTTTAAGAGATATCGAACAAGCGAGTTGTTTAATGGAAATATTGAAATAATAACGTAACATTTTGGCGCAGCCGAGCCGGTTCGCGAAGCGATCAGTTAATTAAACGGGAAGCGTTTCGAAAAAGAACCTTAAAATCAAAAACAACAAAAAAAATTATAATTTAATTACGATAAAGACAGTGCATTGTCGCTTAGTGAAAGAAAAAAGAAATTGTGCATAGCTATCTCCAAAGCAAAAAGTGAAGTAAACGACATTTATATCCATCCAAGTGAAATAAACAAAAAACGAAACGAAAAACGAAACAGGTGAGTTTGCATATCACATTGTAATGTTTAAGTAGAACAACCTCAAATTTAGCTTGTGTAGTTTTTTTTTATTATTAATACATATATT
The DNA here is from genome assembly GCA_943590905.1 of Sphaerophoria taeniata. Classification (NCBI taxonomy): domain Eukaryota; kingdom Metazoa; phylum Arthropoda; class Insecta; order Diptera; family Syrphidae; genus Sphaerophoria; species Sphaerophoria taeniata. The sequence goes on from OX016540.1 coordinate 273,721,500, forward strand.
TGATGTTTTTGTTGTTGGGTATTTCTCTTTTTTTCTCTACGTGATTTAAACGAATAACAAAACGTTCTTGTTGGCATAGGTCGGTGATAAAATTATTTTTTTTGTTGTTGTTGGGAAAGGTATAATATTTCAAGGTTATTTCAATCCAAGCGGTTTGGTGAGTTAGCTTCAGAATCTTGTGATAGTTTTATGGCAAGAACAGAAAAGTCTAAATCACAATTGCTAGAAGAAATTCTTCAATTGGAAAAGCCATTAAAAGACCAAGGTGAAGAAATTCAGAATTTCAACCACCATCTGTTGCGTGAGCTTAAGACTATCACCTCTAGGGAATCATATTCCCTTATCTACTCGCAGTTAAGTTCGCAGTGGGGTGAATTTACGAGGCTCGAGACTACAGACTCAATACTTGCTGAGTATTCAGAGGCAGTCCAAGGGCTCCAGGATAAAAATAAAAGAGAAATCCGGGAGCTAAGAGCTGAACTGAACGATATTCAAAAAATTCGTTTGAGTTTTAATCAGAGTCAGCTTGAAGCCGAAAACGTAAACCAGCAGGCCGAAGAAGAAATTTCAAGACTAAACTTTGAAATCGAGGTTCTTCGGTCAAATCTCACGAAGGCAAACAGCGAGTTAAAATCTGCCCAAAAATCTGTGGGAGAAAAAGAAATCAAATTAGGGAAAGTACGTGGTTTAGAACTAGGGTACACCTCGCAAATAGAGGATTTGAAAAACAAGCTAAAGAGTCAAAAAGAAACAATTAATTCGTTGCGATTTCTTGAGATTTCAAACGCAAAAGAAGAAGAAGAAGACAAACCAACCATGTCGTATGAAAAAACTGTTAAAATTGTAGCCCAATTGGTCCCACAGTTTTCTGGAGCAAGAACTCCTAACTTGTCGTGTCAAGTTTATGAGTTCTTGAATGCTTGCGCTTTGGGATTGAAATGTATTGACGCGGAAAATGAATCAATTTACGTGTCAATACTTTCTACAAGACTAGTTGGAGTTGCGTTTGAACTTGTGAGGTCAAGCAAACCAGTTTCTTTAAAGGAATTGGAAGCCCTGATTAAGGGAACGTATCTGACCGTCAGAACACTGGATAGTGTGACTGGCGAAATTAAACAGTCCCACCAACTTGTAACAGAGGATATACACGCGTTTGCCAGACGTTTGACGGGTCTTCAAACAAAGGCTAGCGACATAATAGACGCAAGTTACCAAGCCTCTGATTCAGTGGCTTTAAAGCGGGAACTACAGACCTCAGAATTAAATTTCATATCAATTAATTTAATAAAAGATTGCACAAAAAATGTTAGAAATAAGTACTTACAATTAAATAAAGAAAAACGAAGCAGTTCTGGAGACCTGGCTTGAACTTTCTAAGGGGGGAGGGATGTTATGCCCAGATTGCATCACCCAGAGCTGGACCGCTCCACTTTATTGTATTAATGCAATAATGCAGAACAGCAACTTTGTGTCACACTTAATGTAGCACAACGCTAATTGGGCAAGCCAATTTCCAGAATGCAACTCAGCAGGTCAAAGCTGAGTAATGCATTTTGGAAGTTTATGAAGTTCCAGGTTGGTCTCTGGAACTCAAGTTGAGTTTTAACAGAACAACCAACCGCGACGGTCGACTTTCCTTTAAAATATTTAACATACTTAACAATTGAATCTTCCCAAAACATTATGAACCGTATGTATTACAGATAATTCGCTTAATTGGACATTTGGTATGAAGGAAAATTTTTCCAATTCGTATGTGGGAATGAGAAAAAGGGCTGTTTAGGGAAATGTCTGTATGAAACGAATCATGTCTTGTCTTGAAATTAGCAACGGTTGCGGTATGTCAGTTTTTCTAATTTGATTATCATGTAAAAGTATGTGTGCTTAGAGAGATAAGCAAAATTGAAGTATGAAAAGTTGTCAAAGTTTCTTGTTGAACTCTGTGAATGGTCTTGGCATTTGTTAATTTTTATTCTTACAATCCTGTTACACAAATCAAACGATCGTGGAAATGAATAATGAGGAAAATGAAAATACGTTGTTGTTTACGGGACTGTCTTCCGAATCTTCACTGTTGGTAATTGTTATTTAATTTTAAATTTTAAACAAATTAGATAAATCTTAAAATTTTTTTTTATTGTGTTTTTGAATTTAAGTTAAAAGATTAAAATGGCAAACCCAAACCCAAATCCTAATTTCCAAAACCCTCTATCGAAGACCAGTTACCACAGCTGAATTAAGCACAATACTCGTTATTGTTACTTCTGTTCTGAAAACGGAAACATAGCCGTAAGTTTTTGGTGATCAAACCGAAACGCTGAATTTAGAAATAATCTTTCTGGTATTGATAAAACTCCAGAAATAGTCAAAAGCCTAAGGGAATTTTCGGAAAAACCCGCAGAATTCAGTTCTTGGCGAAAAAGTGTTGAACGAATTTTACAAATTTACGAATCTTCACAGAAATTCTACGGAATTTTGAATATTATCCGTTATAAAATAACCGGTCAAGCAGACGCAGTTTTAGAATCTTATAACACACCACTCAATTGGCAAGCAATATGCAAATGCATTGCACTGCATTATGCAGATATCGGCACATTGGAGTATCAAATGGCTTCACTCAAGGAAATAAGTCAGCTCAAGAATTTCACCAGTTTATTCTAAATTTTACCCTTATCCCGCTTTGCTGAAAGATGAGGTAGAAAAACAAATTAGTGACCTTCTTAAAAACGGCATAATATGACCATCCCACTCCCCATACAACTCTCCAGTTTGGGTCGTCCCAAAAAAGTAAAATTCATTAGGATAGACTATGGGAAATTGAATGCTGTTTCATCTTCGGACAAGTATTCTATCCCAGGAATAAATACTGTACTAGCCCAGCTAAACCAAAGAAGATTCTTCTTTGTCCTTGATTTACAAAGTGGTTTTCACCAAATTCCGTTAAAGGATTCAGATATGAAAAACAACAGCATTTTCTGTAAACGGAGGAAAATACGAATTCACAAGCTCCCTTTTGGCTTAAAAAATGCTCCTTCAATTTTTCAACGCGAATTACACCCATTAAATTTCAGCGACTGACAGTTATTTAAGATCTTACTTTCATTTTCCTTAAATTGAATATTAATTTGAATTGTAATCTGAATATCTGTTTTTGACTTTGTCAATTATGTGATTAACTGAAATCTTTGTTCCCACGAAATATACCTATAAAAGCATTGTAATGATAGGAAGCGAGTTGAATTGTTGATTATAAAGCGAGTAAGTCGCACTTCAGAACCGAATTAGTTATTTTTTTTTTTTACCAAACCATAAGTTCGAATCCTTAACTCGTGCCGTTGATGACATCTTAGATCTTACGCGATTATATCGGAAAAATATGTTACGTCTATATTGATTTTATAATCAGATTTAGTAAAAACGAAGACGAACACGCGCTCTACATAGAAAAAAATTTGGAAACACTTTGGCAGGCAAACATGAAAAGCCAAATCGAATAATGCCACTTCTACAAAGAAGAAGTTGAAATTTAAGAATTCATTAAGCTTAACTTATATAAGAAAGGGAAAGTCAAATGCAGACGCCTTAAGCCGATTTCGAACAAAACATAGAACTCAATTCAAGCGAAACAACTATCGCTTTAAAGACAATATTCTTTCCCATACAAGAAAAAACAAATAACAACAATAATTAAGAATTGTGAAAATTGTCAACTTATGAAATACGATCGAAACCCTCCAAATATTAAACATGAAATACCACCAACTCCAAATAAAACATACGACATAATCCACATAGATGTCTACAGCATAAACAATAAGAAAATCCTTACAATAATCGATAAATTCTCCAAATTTGCAGCTGCATAAATATTATTCACTTCAACGGCGAAGATGTAGTTGCAGAATGTGGTAGACAAGTAATTGCAGTTCAAGATTGCATGCTAGCAACATCATCAGCATACACAAGTACATGTGTACAACAAATGCATTGTGGAGGAATAGCATACTACAATACGGAACCATACAATCTGTAGTTGGTAAGGTTTAAGAACGTTTTATAGGTAACCAAATACTGGTTTTAATTCAATTATGTAATAAACTCTCCAAATGGCAACAAACACAGCTTTGAATCTGCTGTAGTAAAGTTACTTCTGACTTCCGATTTGCGCTTGATAAAGACCAGTTGGGGATTATGATGCTTTTAGAATTTTCTAAAGCTTTCGACGGTGTAGACCATCAAATGTTGAATTCTAAGCTGTGTCGTGTGTTTCATTCTTTACAGTCTGCTCTTAAGTTTATTAAGGATTATATGAGTAATAGATTCCAAACGATAAAAACTGTACAGTGTACATCTGTTCTTTCTTAAGTTAGCTGTGGAGTGCCTCAAGGATCTGTTCTTGGACCACTATTGTTCTCACTTTTAATAAACGATCTTCCTGATTATGTTCATGAGTGTTGCGTTTATATGTATGCAGAAGATTATTTGTTATATAAATTGTGAGTTTGAATGTCGGAAGATGCTGTTGGACGTGTCAATGAAGATCTACACAATATTCTAGAATGGGCCCAACTTCAACTTAACCCTTTAAATTCTGTTACATACTTTTGTAACTTGCATAATTGTAGCAATGCATAATTTGTAACATTGTTTTTATTTGAACTAATTTTTGTATAAAAGAACAAAATAAAAAAACCAAATGGTCAGTATCAGTAGTATAAACATTACAATCGTTGGTCACTTTGATAATCGCAATTTTGGTGAACAAGTTTATGTGCTTGATTCACAGCCTAAGAAATTACGAGTTTATGTCCTTGTGCATTTCAATATAAGACAAACGAGTCTAAACATTTTTGGTGATCCCGACGTGATATCAAGTGACTATCCAGACAGTCAAGTTTACTTCGGTTAATCCATTCTGTAGTCTTTTGTTTTTAACAAATAAATATTCAACAATCATCATGGCATCGTTTAAGGAATTTTTTGTGGCCCAATCGGCAAGTGGGCAAGACATTCAAAGAATCATCTCCAACTTTAAGAAGGACCCATCTGACAGGAAAACCAACAAAACATACTTTGAAGAAAAGCTTCAAAGAACCCAAGACCAATGGAAGAAGTTTTCCGAACGTCATCAGAAACTGAGAGAGGTTGCATATGTTGACTCTAATCACGATTATTTTAAAAAGAATTACTTTGAAGAGATCGCTGCTTTAGTACAGCAATATCAAAGTTGCTTGAAGGATTCTATAAGCCATCTTGAACAAAGAATGATGCAGGGATCTTCGCAAAATGTCACTCTGCATTTGCCAAAGGTCACCATACCAAAATTCGATGGTGACTATATGAAATGGCGACAATTTTATGACTTATTCTCCCAAATGCCGTTCCTTTATCGGTTCAGGATAATATTCTTTCGTAAAGTTTATAATCATTTACTTATCAGAGCATAGTTCAAGATAAGAAGACAAGTAATAATAAGTCATTTTCCAATCCATCCTCTGTGAGGTGCAGCCTAGCTTAAGACAGCAGTCTCAAATTAGATTCTCTATAATATTAAAACCAAATAAAAAAATTAATAATAAATTGAATAAAAAACAAAAGAAAAAAAACCAAATATGTTTTTTTTTTTTTTTTAATCGAAAACCGCTTGGTTGAGACATAATTGGCGCTGTTGTTCCAAGAAAATCCAAACTTTTTTAATTCCATTCCAATCCAATGATAAATATCCAAAACGTTTTAAATGGACCAAAAAGAAATGATATCCAGAACGTTTTAAAGAGTTGACTCGACGACAGGCGCAGTCGGTAATTTTCGAATATGTAAAATAAAGCGAATAAGTTGATTTTACGTGTGAAAGAAGTCATTAAATTAAAAAAAAAAGAACCTTTAACTTCCGAAAAAGGAAATGAAAGAAAATTGAAAATTCGAAAAAGAATTGAAAACAGTGTACGTAACTTTCTAAGACTTCGAGAAAGAGAACGAAAAAGCCGTGTACATTAACCTTATTAAGTAGTGTTCTTTAACTTCAACACTCTAAACATTTTAAATATTAATCAAAAAGGAATAAAAACGTTTGTTCAAATACAGGCAACATCATTTTCACATGACGGAAATGTGCTGACACGATGGGAAGTGATTTCCTTTTCGCTTCCCACAAATAATAATAAATGAAATTATATTCTCCTCTATTAAATATCATTATAAGCGTGAGGCCAGACGAAATATGAAACAAATAAAAATTCAACATCTGGCCTCGTGCACCTTTAATTGTAGATACATTTATAAGCTAATAATGCTGACTGGGCAACCTGTGGTTTTGCCTTCTGCAAGCCTTCTGTCCAGCCAGTCTAGTCACTCGTAGTTCACACTTCAACCAAGAATATTTGTCAATAAATATTTTATAACGTTAAAATAATTGTGTTTTATTATTTTTTTTCCTTTATTATTTTTCTCTAATATTAAAGAACCGAAAGAATGACCTTCAATATAATATAGAACAATGCCTAGCGACATTAACGCAGATCGTGGCCCCTACGAACCAAACAACATCCGTAAGAGCAAAAATTGAAAAATTCCAGGGTAAACCAAATACCTTGCCCTGTTTCATAACCTCGGTCACAAAAATCCTGGCAAATTACCAGCTAGAGGCGGATAAGAGGCAAGTCTTCGAAGTGATTTATGACACAAAAATCCTGGGATCAGCAAAAAATATATTGGATACCAACACACTAACGGACTGGATCCAGTGCCAGAACGACCTTAAGAAACATTTTTGACCATCAAAGGACGATTTATCTAGCACCAGAGACATAGGAGTATTAAAAGCAACACTCTTCATATTCCTGACGATACAAAGTGTACTACCACTAACAACACGGCAAAAACTTAACGTTCAAAATCTGAACAAAGGAAAGTTATACAAAATCCTAAACAACATGGACAGAAAGCCTCGACATTCTACAACAAAATATATGTAAATGAACTTAACGAAAGTAATGAGTTTTAATAGTTAAGTTTCAGAAATAGAAAATACCCTACAGAAGAGGTTTATTTGACATAATATGCAAAGGTTTAAAATACTAAGCTGGTACAATGGACCATGAGGACGAAGAAGAAATAAAACAAAATTTAGAAACTAACGAAAAGAACAACAAAAACCGAATAGACGGACTAAACAACCAAATCAAGATAAACAATAACTTCAACGAAACAACGAAAGTTATCACATTGCATTTGCACGCGCAAGTTATGGAGCTAAGCGAGGTCATCGTCAAACCAAAAGTTAACGATGACACCGCAGAGCTCCAATTCACCAAAACCAGCCGATTCTGAATTTTTCATTTCATGGGAGCGGAAATTGCATGAATCGAATTACATTCAATTTCCATTCCCACGAAAAGTGCTGATTGTGTAGGTATAAAGTATAATTAACAATTTCGATGAATATAATAAAGGAGGTTGATTAGTTGTTTGACCACCGAGGTACACAGTTTGTTTTATTTCGGGGATCGAAGACTTTTCGTCACTGGCGCAGTCGAAACAAACGAACCGGGAATTAACGCAAACAAAAATTTTTATTATTAAAAAGTGGAAACGAAGCGGTTTAAGAAAAATTTACAAACCGTGTAGAAACGAAACTTAAATAAAAAGTGTTGTGTTTATATAGATTATAATGGACAATGAATTTCGAGCTGAACAGCTCATCGATTTTATGAATGCCGAAGGTGTTGAAGTCCATTTGACTTAGCCAAATAATCACACAGGGAATGCAGACATAGAGCGACTTCACTCAACCTTATTAGAAATAATAACTGGAATAGAGGGAAGTGAGCTCTCAATTGAAATGAAGATACAGATGGCTATAGGGCACTATAACGATCGGTATCACTCAACAATCAAATGTTCTCCCAGGCAAGCGAAAGATAAAGAAAACTGCCAAGATTTAGTTACGAGAGTAAAAGCCGTGAAAAATCATGTTATTAATCGAAGAAATTCTAGTAGGGAAGATTACGTAGAACACAGAAAGGAAGGACATATTAGAAACTACAAGAGGTTAAGGCATAAAGATGAACCGTTTTATAGATTAAATCCTCTGGATAATGTTCATAATTCAAATATTAAAAGACCTTCTAAACTTGCAGGTAATATGCAACGTAATAATGATCCTACTTCTGGTCCCAGTAGCACAAGGGCTACTACAGGTGACTCCCATACATGAAGAGATGGGATACACTACGATTAAAATAAAGCAAGTCGAAATAACAAATCAAACCAATACTGTTCTCCACCTTATTGATCTAGATGACATCAACAACATTCTATCGAAAATCGAATTGAATATTAAAAAAATGGATATGACTAACAAAGAATTAATCAAATCAGTTGTTTTTGATATCAGAACAAAAATTAGTTCAATCATTCCAAAATCAAGCAGACAGAAAAGAGGTTTGATCAATCTTGTAGGTCATGTACAAAATTGGTTGTTCGGAACCATGGACGATAATGACAGGCAAGAAATTTTGGAGCATTTGAGAATCAATGAGGAGAACAATCACAATGTTATTTCCAATTCCAATAAGCAGATTAGCATGAGCAAACATTTTGATGAAAGCTTCAATGTACTGAAAGCAGCAATAGAGGAAGATATGAACAAAACAATAGGATATCTCAATTCGATTTCAGACGAAAATAAAGAATTAAGAAAACATTCCTTGTACTTAGACCAGATGCTTAAACTTAGGTATTTAGAAAACAAAATTGATCAGATACAAGATAGTATTGCATTTGCTAAGAATAACGTTTTTCATCCTAGCATTCTTACGGCAGAGGAGATTAAATTGTATAATATTGATTTTTACAAGCTTAAATAAGTAATAGTTGGCATACTTAAGTTTTCAAATCAAACATTAGTAATTGCAATTAAAATTCCAAGAAATTATTTAAGAGTAGATCTTAAGCTTATATTTCCCCTAGCTAATTCACAAAATTATGAAATCGATGAGTCAGATGAATATTTTGTTACAATTGACAAGAAACACTTGGCTTATGAAGAAAATAAAATGTATAGTGATTTAAAAATAAGTAAGCATTGTATATTTAAAAATGATTGTAAACTTAGATTCAATAAGAACAATGATAAAGTCAATTGACGAAGAAACGATTATAGTCAAAAATGCTGTACAAGAAAATCTGATTCAAAATTGTGATGACAGAACAATAAAACTGAATAAGAATAATTTGATAAGCTTTTATAACTGTAGTATAGAAATTGCAAAAGAAAAATTTTACAATAAAATTACTAAAATAGAAGCTAAATATTTCTACCTCAGTAATAATGTAAACCAAACCATTCCAAAACTTGTAAATTTTGATAATCTAGTGATAGAACATTACGAGAACCTAAAAGAAATTCAAGAATTGAAATTCCACAAGAATGTTTCTTATGGAATTAATTTGACAATAGTATTAGGTACTCATCTTTATAATTTTTGTAATATTTATCTTCTGGTATAGTAATAAAAATAGAAAATTTAATGTTGTAAATATCGATGTAAGTAAAAGAATTCAGGAGAGTTCAGAATCTGGCGGTGGAGGAGTTATGGAGCTAAGCGAGGTCATCGTCAAACCAAAAGATAACGATGACACCGCAGAGCTCCAATTCACCAAAACCAGCCGATTCTGAATTTTTCATTTCATGGGAATGGAAATTGCATGAATCGAATTATATTCAATTTCCATTCCCACGAAAAGTGCTGATTGTGTATAAAGTATAATTAACAATTTCGATGAATATAATAAAGGAGGTTGATTAGTTATTTGACCACCGAGGTACACAGTTTGTTTTATTTTGGGGATCGAAGACTTTTCGTCACTCGCACGTTCATTATTTGCAAGGTTATAAAGCAGTTTACGTTGCAAGTCAGTGAGCGTCAGGTTAGGTTGCTTTAAGGGAAATTAGATTTAAGTAAATCAGTTTTGTCAGAGAAATTGGCGTTGAATAAACTTGTTTAAATTAATACCTTGCTTTTGCTTTGCCTGTAAGTCGAACAGTTTTGCCAGCCTCTCAAGGGCTGGAGTTCGCTATTTTTTTTTTAGGATTTCTCGATAGAGAATCCTTAACTGGAGCCCGATCAGGGACCAGTGTCAAACTCTATCTCTATCGCCTGTGGATCCGTCCTGGAAGCTAATACACCCTATCGGGTGAACGTCGCTGTACACATGAGAACACAGTAGACTATTTTGGCTCCTGGGACAAGTTCTGTGAAGTCACTTGAGTCCCATAACCAATTAGAGAAAAGTGCTAGTGTAGGTGAACAACACTTGGTAGGACCGAAGACGGAAGCTGACCTCAAGGAAATAAGTAAGCTCCCGGATAATGTGAAGGAGCTACAGGTATTTGACGGGAACCCGATACAGTATATGTGTCGTCTATCCATAATGTGGAGACTATCTTGAACGACTTCAAGAGGTAAGCCAATATATAGAGCTATCATGCAACACGTAAGACAGAAGGTTCGCGGGAATGCCTTTCTCTGCATTATGCGGAAAAGGGGACATTCGAACATTAGAGCACCAACTCAACGAGGCATGAAACTTGACGAGTTCTATGCCGGAGTAAATCACCAGTTTTTGCTTATTATAAATAAGCTTAAGACAGAGACGTACTCTCCGGAAACGGTGAATGCGCTTATTGAGACATACAGGAACCGTGCCTTGGATGTCTTCGAGCGTGGGCTGTCTGGTGACCTCTCCGCATGCTTATTATTAAAAAACCAAAGATCTTACTAGAGGAATTCGCCGCATGCTTGGAAGTTCAACATTTGAAATGGTAAAAATTTAGATAAACCGTTTTCCGTGCGCTGCGCTGCCGGACATAAATTCTACCTTGGCAAGCCTTGGCAAAGCTAAATATATCACTACTCTGGATCTGACTTCCGGATTTCATCAAATTCCCATGAAATCCAGTGACATTCCTAAAACTGCGTTTTCGACAATGAACGGAAAACATGAATTCCTGAGATTACCATTCTTTAGCCGAACTGTGCGAATATGGAACTCTCTTTCACACTCCCATATTTCCTAATCATTTCAATGTTCACGAATTCAAGACCAATGATCAAGGAGAGATATTTTTCAAAATAAATAATAAATCACAACCAAAGACCTCAATAAAAATTTTATAAAAATAAATCTCAGACCAAGACCAAAATGTTGGTCGACAATGTGATATCAGTCAGTGAGAAACCAAATGAAGTAAAATGGTTACCAATTATTTCTGAGCTCTGAAAAATACTCATTTGTATTCATTTGAAAATAGGGGTTGCTCAGAGTTACTTGATTCATAAATAAAAATGTTCAAATTTACTTGCTTGTGCGTGGACTCAGTTAGTTCAAACTTGTTTTTTTTTTCAAATAAATACTCAGTGCTCGTGTGCAAGCTTGGTTCATTTTAATCTCTGATCGGTAGTTACCCTCGTTCGTACCACACGACCCTAAGCCTACAAGAAAGGAAACCGCCAAAGACGGCGCATCATATAGCAAACCCTGGCCTTTGACAAAAGTACCTCACAAGCTGCAACAATCTTAAAAGCATCTTGTAAAAAACTGGAGGCTGGCAGAAAACCGCAGCTTGAGTTTCGATCAAGAAATATGAACTTTGGTTTGCTTGTCATTCATTAAAAATAAAATTTTAACATAACATTTAATACACACAAAATCAGTAACGAATAAACAAGCTAACAGTCACGGTAAATATTATTTTAGCAAACTCTAAAAAGGTACAAATCGACACTGGTCACATTTACGAAATCTTGTTGGCAAGGAACAGGATTCTTTTTTCTGAAAATCAAAACCTTACGCTTGCAAAACTAAATACCTACCTTATAATTTTAAAAGATGATAATTTAAAAATTAAAATTAATAAAAAATTTACAAATGTAAGTGTAACTAAACTAATGGAAGTCTCTAAAGTTAAGGTGAGATGTGAACTAACATGCAAGTTAATTGGTATTGTATGAGCATTGCATAATGGATGAGGATGATATTTGAATACAAAAGCCAAATGTGTAAAAGCAAATCATGCATGAAATGTAACATATACAATAAAGAACTTAGGACTTACCAAATATTGAAAACTTTTTATTTAAATTTTTCTTATTTCCATTGCAATGCTGCATAGATTACCAAGTAAACAAACGTCGTTTTTTTTTTAAATAATTCTCATCATTTATTTACACAAGTTTTTCAAACAATATCGAAAATTACATACAATTAGGCGATCATAGTCTTATCTTAGTTTAAAATATTATATTTGTTCCTATATATTTTTGTTTTAAATTTAAAATTAACACCTTATCAAATGACATCAAAAAGATCAACTTAAAAGACAAATTTCTCAATTAAATTGTTATGTCTATTGTTGAATTTTTTTAGTTTTAGTTTTTTGTGTATGAGGCACTAAATAAAATAGCTCACATGGTTTTAGGAGGAGCTAAATTTGATATGATTTATTCATAACAATTTATAACTAAGTTTCCTAGGTAAAAATAAATGGGGTAAAGATTTGTAAAGCCTCTAAAATATGACGTTTTATTAAATAAAAAAGAATAAAATGGTTAAGTTTTCCTGATTACCGATGTCAAAACAAGTCTATCTTTGCATTATTTTAAACCCTCTTGAAAGCTATTCTCCCCCGAGAAGAAGAAGCAACCCAGAACGTGTGACTTTTCTATGCTGTGACAATAACAAAAAAGTCGTCAAGATAGTACTAGATCGTTATTTCACTTTATGAATAATGAAATTGTCCATGTCGTGTAGAACTACTTTGTCACATTGTTAAATTTTTCAAAAAAACACTTGAAAGTAGGTACATCCATTGACCAGTATACAGGGTGATTCACGAGCGTTGTGCCAAAAAGCTAGAGCGGGTAGGTTGAGTTGAGACAAGAAAAAAATCGTATGGGAGGGGGGGGGTCTATTCCCCCCCGTTTAGCCGGGAGGGGCAATTTTCTGAAAAATTGACTTATTTTGTAAAAAAAAAATTAAAAATCAACGGCTTCGTCTACAACACCGTGCTATACCTTTCTGAAAAGCGAAAAACTTCTTCTTTTACTTTGTTTTTAAATTAAATTGTTTTAACGAATAGTTCAAAAAAAAAAAAAATTTCAAACTCAAAATTTTCAAAAAAAAAAGCAAAAAAAAACATTTTTGAACTAATTTTTCTCAAAATTTTATGTAATTAAGTACTAATTTTGTTTTAATCATTCAATGTATTTGTTAATTGTTAATCGAAAACAGAAAACCGGATGCAAAAATGTCTTTTCGTTTTTGAGAAATTAAGAAAAAACCAAAACCACTTTTTTCAAACAAAATCTTTGTTTTTATTTTTACCTATCTGGACTTTTAGTTTAATTTATTAGTTTATTTTATAAATTTAATTTTTTGTAATTGGAGTTTTATGAGGACTCAATAAAGTAGAAAAGTGTTGGATTTTTCCTGGATTTAATCATTTTGTTCATTGATATCGTCTGAAAACTGACCTGCAATTTTTTCTTACTATACCTGGGGCCGCGGCCACTCGCCGGCGAAGGGTTTTACCTGCTAGGGGCTTAAGATTAATTAAATCGTAATTTTTTTTTGAATGAATAAACAATTAACAATCTAAAGGTAAATAAAAGGCATCGCACATTTACTAAACAACCATTTACAATTAAAATATTAACTCATCAACACATAACAATAACAAACTCATACGCTCGAGAAGAGTTAGTGGACAGGAACTTCTGCAACGGTTTAACTTGTTGTCGAGATCGGGAAGCCGAAAAACTCTACGCTGAAAGACATCCCAATAGATGGAGCCCAAGTCGTAGCATGTTTTCAAGAATCCGCCGACGAGAGCACGGAGAGCTAGAAGTGAAAAGTCAATGGCAGACGTTATCAATGAAAAAAATGATTAATCCAGGGAAAATCCAATACTTTTCTTCTTTATTGAGTCCTCATAAAACTCCAATTACAAAAACTTAAATTTATAAAATAAACTAATAAATTAAACTAAAAGTCCAGATAGGTAAAAATAAAAACAAAGATTTTTTTTGAAAAAAGTGGTTTTGGTTTTTTCTTAATTCTCAAAAACGAAAAGACATTTTTGCATCCGGTTTTCTGTTTTCGATTAACAATTAACAAATACATTGAATGTTTAAAACAAAATTAGTACTTAATTACATAAAATTTTGAGAAAAATTAGTTCAAAAATGTTTTTTTTTTGCTTTTTTTTTGAAAATTTTGAGTTTGAAATTTTTTTTTTTAACTATTCGTTAAAACAATTTAATTTAAAAACAAAGTAAAAGAAGAAGTTTTTCGCTTTTCAGAAAGGTATAGCACGGTGTTGTAGACGAAGCCGTTGATTTTTAATATTTTTTTTTACAAAATAAGTAAATTTTTCAGAAAATTTCCCCTCCCGGCTAAATGGGGGGGAATAGACCCCTTCTATACGATTTTTTTCTTGTCTCAACTCAACCTACACGCTCTAGCTTTTTGGCACAACGCTCGTGAATCACCCTGTATAAGTAAAACTAATAAGAGGATTTGAGACACTTACGCCCAATTTCTTCATAAAGTTTTAAGTTGCCTTTAAAACTCGATTTAGTGAATCTCGGTCTAACTTAAGAACTTAGTTTTTAGAATAGTTGGAACTCGGGCATTTCTTCACTTCTCTAGAACTCGATCTAAAATCATAACTGAGTTCTTAGCGCTTAGAACTTGTAATTTTTAGAACCTAGTTTTAGCATGTTTTAAAAATTTTTGAGTCACCCGGCAGCAATTTTTGACAGGTTTTTCTTTCAATTCAAAACAAAATACATATAATTTTTGAATTTGCGCTTATTTTTTGTTTACTTGTGTATACGGTGTACCTATGTTTGTTTATTTTTGTGATGTCCTCGGCGTGTTAGTCTGTGTATTGGCTGTTACGCAGAATCGAATCCTACTCGTGCCCATAAACTGTCAAGAAAAAAGTGTTTCGCCGATCGGGATCGGCGTTAAATTGTGCTTCACATGCACTCAGAGAATTGTTAATGATGAGTGGCTTACACTTAGGCTTTGGCTTTAGTTAAGCTGTCGCAATCGCCGAATTATACTTCATTGACTATTTGCAAACAAGATTAGCATCATTTGATTCTGATGCAATGCCACCAGATTCCGAAGTCTAAAAAATGACTCCTGTAGACGATTCCCATATCCCATGCTCTCTGGTTGAAAAAAAAAGTTACAACTCTAACGACGCACGCCATCTCAAACCATCAATTTTCCACCGACCGACAGCTCATGTGTCTACAGCTTTGTCCATCGAAACAACGGTGCCTCGGTCGTCTGACAACACCAACAATAAATTCATTACCAACAAATGCTACAAAGTAAACATCAATTTTTCCCAAAGAACGGTCGATGCCGTTGTCCGATATGAAATCAGCAAATTCATTTCGCTCGTTGAAAAAACGAAATTCTAATGAATCCAAGTTCTAATGCACTAGACCCCCGAATTCGAGGTTCCAATTTTATCGAAGTTCTAACTATAACAAAGTTATAAATCAGAGTTCTAACGCGTTAGAACTTGGTGAAGAATTGACTTTAAACTCAATTGAGTTCTAAAATTTCACTAAACAGAGCATTAAGGGCTAGAACTTTGTCAAGAAATTAGGCGTTAATCATTTGATCAATAATTTTAATTTATTTTTACACATAGATAAACTGCTTCGATGGTGCAAATAAACACCTTCGTCAAACACAGCATGTCCAAACAAACTTGGAGAGCAGACGATTGTTAACGTGTCCTGCTTGTAGAAGTTGAAGAAAATCTGGAAATTTAGAAGCTTTGAAGTTCATAAAAGAAGTCTTTGTCAATCCAACAAGGACGAACAAATCAAACGATACCTTTGGAGATCAAACTACGTTTAAAACGAAACATTCACTATAAGCAGTTCATAAGTTGTTGGAGTCGTTTGGTAGTAGTCGATGGGTTGTGAAATGTTCGTTTAGCAATACTTGAAGCTCAGTTTTGCCTTCAAGCTTCGTTGTCGAATGCGAAAATTAAGTGTATCGATCATTGACTTTTTCTTGACTATGTTCTGGGTCATAAACAATATTAGACACTAAAGATGTCTTTATCTACAAAAATTGTACCTATCGATTGACGAGGAAGATGCCCAACATATCCAAAATCAAATAGACTTGACAAATAAACAAGAACAGAAGTTGTATTCATTCATTCAAAAACAGAGTTCTATTGCAGATTCGAATATTTAATAAGTGACAGGAAACTACTTAAAGGTGTTAAAGAGCCTTAAGTGTAACAAAAACAAAAAAAATTGTATGAGTGCTCCGTTGGAATTAAAAGAAAAGATTCACAAATTGGTAACGTGTTTCGTCAAGGATTAGAAGACCTTCATCAAAAAACAGGGCAAGAAATTTTATATATTGACCGCAACTACGGTTAAGACAGAAACAGTCGAAAGATGTTAACAAAACTGATCCAAAGAATAGATAGATTAGAAGATTTGTGGGATTTCTTTGACACAAACGACTCTGAAATTCGAGACTAATGCTCTAACAAAAGTCAAAAAGTTAATGAAAACATGAAAGCAGACATCTTCAGTCGAGTAAACAGCTTGCAAGGGTAGGGAGCAGACAAAATCAAGGAGAAGGCACCTGCGGCACCTCCATCAGAATCATCGGTAACACCACCAGCAAGAGCACCAGAAGAACGTAAGATGGAGTCACAAAGTCAAAACAACACAAAATGCTGGCAAGGCATTTCCAGCCATCATTGAATAAGTGTCTGACGGAATTGATTAATTCAAACCCTCATTTTTTCGATATAAAGGTCACTAGTTTAAAGGAAAATTTACATTTAAACAAATGGATGATGAACCGAAAGAAGAAGATGTCAAGGCCTACTACTGGAGTTGCTTTTGACGAGTTTATCCCCAACATGTACGACTCAAAATGCATTGTTGAAACTCCCGAAAAGCTGTCAAAGTTCCATGGAAATGATTTAAATTGGTGTCTATTTCATGATCTTTTTAAACCTTAATTTCTTAAAAACTAATCTGACTGGGGAAGCGCTAAGCATAGTGCAAGGATTCCCAGTTACAGCTTTCAGACAGCCTCTAAATTGGTGTTGGTTTGAAGAAGAATCCAACATGCCGTCATCAAGATGAAAACTGTTGCGTGTAGTCGATGTTGTTAAAGAAAGTGACGGTTTTGTACGGGTCGCTAACATTAAAACCCAAGGGGAAGTCCTGCAACGAGCGATTCACAATTTGTGTCCTTTACCATTAGAGGAAGGACAAAATCGCTACACACGACGCACGGTCTTGAGAACTTTGGCAATAAACCATGAAGACCATCAGTCAAACTTCCAGTGGTATCGAACGAAAGTACAAGATTTAATCCGGTAATAAGCATCCATGGCAAGGTTATCGACAAGAACATAATCTTACAAGTCGAGATGCTAATCGTTCAGCTAGGAGAACTTGAGCTGTTTAGGATAATCTTCATTTTGGCTTAAATAGGATCATTTCTTGCCATTGAATGTCATCAGATCAGTACTGCCCTCTGCCAGGTAAGGAATTTCAAGGATATTTTTTCCTGAGCGATGAGGGACACCACTGCCATTAACGACATTCTATATCCAGACGTCAGGATCAGGTGAAAGTGCGTGTGAAATAAACTTCCCGCATGTAAGGTAGTGCCTGTGAAAAAAGCCTTCACTGGCTTCCAATTATTCCACTACGTAAACACAACCATCGGATATACGTTCTCAAGTGAAACACCATTTTTAATGTCGTCTGCAATAATACAGCTTCAAATATAGCAAATGAAACCTCAGGGATCATGCATTACTAACAACCTATTTGCATCCTCAAGGACGACTTTCTCACCATACGTGGTCATTCTATACAAACCTCAATAACTGTTTCTAATGGTTCCAATCGCTGCTATACAAAAGCCATAAAAAGCAACTAGACACCTTAAGCAATATCAACATGACCCTGACGCTTCCTTTGATACGACACAATCGAGACCTTCTTCAGATTACTGTCAGTTACGCTCGATGTTAACTAATCTTGAACGATTCAACTGACAACACGTTTTTTGGCGTGGTGTGAAAAGGCTATTTTGAATTAAAGACAGACAGAGAACTTCCTACGAAAGCCAAAAAAAGTGAAAAAGTCATTTTGTGGGGGAAGGAATAAGTATTTTGCAGAAATTATCTTAAGTGAGATAGACTACTGCTTTTCTGTCAGAAAGGACGCTGAAATTGACATCGATAATGAAGCTGGGATTTAAAATAAACAAAATTTTTCGTTTTTTTCACTTAACTGTAAACCCTAAACGCCAATAAAAGCTGATATTGGTTTCCTTAAACTTACTTATATAAATCAAAGAGCAAAAAAAAAATATATAAATTTTTAGTTAGCTATCCAAATTTTGTTCATAATTCCAAATGTTTGGTTCAATTTGAAATCACACTCAGTCGATACATATTTTTTGCTTATCATACATTTTGTTTAACAAAAAGCGGGACAAAAGGTTGTATAGTTTTTTCTCTTTCTTGTATTTATTTTTCTCTTTTTCTAAAATTTAAAAAATATTGTAAATGTTTTGGTGTTTCTATCCTATTTTTTTGAAAAGATATTTTATTTATTCTTTTTTATTTTTTAACTTTACATTTGGCGATTTAAACAAAAAATAAGTTACTTCTTTTATTTCTTAATAATAATGTTTGTCCTATTTGTTTATAGAAATTGGTCTAGTGAGTTGTTATTACTATTTTAGTATGCAAAACTACAAATACCCTTTATATCCATTAATATGTTTTTTTTAGCAAAAAAATTATAGCTTACACTAAATAATTAAATATTTTGTTTATAAAGTTTTGTGGTGTTTTTTTGATAGATGATATCAAATTCCAGTTTTTACATTGTTCTTTTTTTTTCTTTGAAGTGTAGTCATCACATTTTTTCTATTTTTATTTTTTTCTGGTTTTAAAAATGCGGGTAGCCATTTTTCTGGTTTTGATTTGGTTGTTGTTTTTGTTTTTTCATAAAGCATCTTTTTGTTCGTGTTGTGATTTAATGAATAACTTAGATTTAGTACTTACGACCAACACCATGACCTGGATTGAGTAGACGGCAAAAATGAGGTGTGGTAACACGACAGTCAACTTGGATGGTACGCTTTTGACGCATCGGCATTGGTCATTGTCGATGAGGGGAGGCTATGAATTCGCCGTGTTTTTCAACCTTTAAAAAAAAAATTATTTGTCAAATGAATATTTCGTTGTTATGTTTATGTTAAACAAAATTAGAAATGAATTACGACCCTTGGTCGAGAGAAATAAAATAAACAATCCAAAAATTTAGTTTTTAAAAATTTTTTCTTTGTCGGTATTCGTTTGCATAATATTTGTGAAATGGAAATTCTGCAGTAATTTGAAAAAAGAGTTGATTTTCAGTCTGATTTCATATTCAAGTAGACTTTAGAGTAGGTTTTGAAAAAGGATCTTTTAGAGATATCGTTGTTCAAAACGTAAGTGAAAAAACTTGATATTCAAAAAGTAATTACTAAATATTTGAATATGCAGTTCAGGTGGATAAATAATTTTGGATATATGTAAAATACAAAATAAATACCTTTCATTTGATACCAAACTCGTTTTCCTACGTGCCTTAGATCACACGATATAAGCTGTTTTCTAAAAAAAATGAGTAAAATCCACAATCAGAGTAAACCAACTTTAAATCCAAATAACTCGAAAACCCCACACGATTTCGAAAATATTTCACCCCAATAATCTGCTCCACTACAGCTTTCATTTAATACCAATTTCGTTAATGAACGCACTGGGCCCAGACTTCATAGGAAATTAGGCCAACTCCAAATTCGTCAAACAGCCAATTGCTGTTAAGCTTGGATTCCTATCGATTCCTCCTTGCCATTCGAACTCATAAGATTCCAAAACGACCATCAAGGAGTCAGTCGAAAGGTTGTTTGAGAAATTAAGTCGACTTTCTCATCGTCGACAATGTTGCACGAAAGTCGGCCTAGGAATTATCCAGACGCTTTTTAGGAGGTTTTATGCCCAAATATTGACTGACAAACATATTCACATTTTTGATAGGACATTTACAAACAAAAAGCGTATTAAATAAAAAATCTATAAAAAAAACACGTATACGACCGAGTGCACATTTTCATTACATCCGTAGTCAAATACGAAATCACTATAATATACAGTGCCAGTAAAAAAAATAGCACCACTAATACAATTTTCGCCATAAGAGAAATGACGGAATTTTCAAGGACGGACGAAAGCAAAATAATTTTGCTTGGAGGCAAATAGTCACGCTTCTACGTTAGAAGACATTTTAAAGCTTCAAAATGGTAGAGCATGGAGGATCAAGCATAATGGTTTGGGGTTGCTTTTCCTACTATGGTTTTGAACCAATTTTTTGGATCAAAACCATATTGGATCAACACGTTTATATTGACATTCTCAAAATCATTATGCTATCCTAGGACCCAAAAACGAAATAATGAACTACCGACATATCGCGAAACTGTCTGTGATACCAAAACTGTTTGAGCCTATTGTATGTAATATCCTTTCTTTTCATTGTGGTTCAATTATATGTGATAACCAGCATGGTTTTGTCAAAAAACGGTCAACTGTTACTAATTTGTTTAACTTTACGTCCTTTTGTTTAGATGTTTTGAAAAACGTGAACAAGTAGATTATGTTTTTTACGGACTTTAGCAAGGCCTTTGATAAGCTATGTCATAAAATACTAATTATATAACTAACTCAACAAGGATTTAACGGTAATTTCATAAAATGGATTTCATCATATTTAGTAAATAGAAGTTATAGTGTTTTATTTCGTAATGAGTGTTCAATTACATTTGTTGTGAACTCTGGTGTCCCCCAAGGTAGCCATCTTGGTCCAATCCTATTTGTTTTATTTATAAATGACTTGGTCTCGATCATTCGTAATTCGTCTGTTCTTATGTATGCTATTGCTGATGACATCTAACTTTTTAAAAGAATTAACACTCCTTCTGACTGTCTTCTTCTGCAAGAAGACTTAGTTTTATTTAGGGAATGGTGCAATATTAATCGTCTTGTTCTAAATGTTGACAAATGTAAAACCATGAGTTTTACACGAAAAAAAGTTCCATTTGTTTTTAATTATATGTTTGATTCTTGTCCTCTAAGTAGAGTATCTATATTTTCTGACCTGGGTGTTATATTAGACTCGAAACTAACTTTTAATGAACATATTAACTTCATAGCTAAAAAAGCAAACAAAGTTCTTGGATTCATCAAAAGATTTGGTCGAGATTTCCGCGATCCTTATGTACTGAAAATACTTTTCATTTCATTTGTGAGGCCAATCCTGGAATATGCATGTACAGTGTGGTCACCTTTCAACGCCGTACACACAGCAAGACTCGAAGCGATTCAAAAAAGGTTTTTGCGTTTTTGTCTGCGATCTCTCCCTTGGTTTCAAGGTACTTTATTACCGTCATATTCGCAGACTTTCTTTTATAAACCTTCCTTCTTTGACGAATCATAGAAAATACATACAATTTTGTTTTATTGTTGGAATAATAAATGGACGTATATCATTACCATCAGTTCTTAGTAGTTTAAATTTTAGTTTTAGTAATTCAAACATAAGACTGCAGAAACCACTCAATAAAATATTTAGTAGAACAAACTATGGTGCTCATAGCCCTCTTAACCAATTAATTGACGTATATAATAAATTACGTTTTTGTATAAACTCGTCTAACGATAATGTTAAAAGCATAAAATGTAAATTAATGATTTTTAACAGCCTAGTTTAAGTTTTAGATTTTAAGTATTATACACTGACAATCACTAGGATGAGGCCACATATTTTTTAATCGATTTTCGCAGTTTATACCTGCTGGAAATTTTTTACCCATAAAAATTTACTACATTTACAGGTTTTGGTTTTCGAACATTTATTTATTAAGTTTTTCTCCATAAATAGTGAGTATGCCCCCCATTTTTTGATATGACCTCTATTAGACGTTTTGGAATGGAATCATAAGGTTTTTTTAAATAGTCAAGCGAAACCTCGTCCCAGGCATCACGGATAGCTTCAATTAAGGTGTCCCTGTTTTCAAATTGTCTACCGCCTTCATTAACTTTTCGAGATAGCCATTGACCATAGGTTTTCAATTATGTTCAAGTCCGATGAATAGGGAGGTCATGGCAAAAGCTCTTCGTCTTCTGATAAAATCCAGCTTTTGACAACCCTGGAAGTGTGGATGGGGGCATTCTCTTGTTGGAAAATCCAAGGCAGAGGTCCAAAAATATTTTTCATCTTTGGAAATGACCGTTCCAACAAGCATTTGTAGCTGTTTCCGTTCATTGTTGTAGAAAGAAACTATAACTCGATTTTGCCATAGTAGGTGATAGCTCCCCACACCATGACACCTGATGTCTTCCCAAAATTAGTTCCTCTTTTCTTAAATCATGGAAAAAGTTGTAATCATCGGGGCCGTCAAGGTTAAACTTTTTTTTCATCCGAAAAGACAACGCGTTTCCATTGACTGCTTCAAGCGACATGTTCTGTTGCAAAGTTCATTCGCAGCTTCTTGTGTACTTGCTTTAGAACAGGTGTCTTTTTGAGTTTTCTTCTCTGGATAGTACCATCTATTTTTAATATTCTTCGGACTGTCGAAATACTGGCTGATACTCCGCTTTCGGACCTTATTTTTTTTAGTAGGTGGTTGAGTGGAATTTGAAGCAATACATAGGATTAACCGCTTTTCTCGGGATTTTGTTGCTTGGGCTGTGTGTCCTTTTTGTTTTTTCCATAGTTTTGAGGATCAGCAGGATAGTTGTTTACAACTGTCTTTATTCTGTTCAGCTTCATTGCTATTTTGCTTGAGAGTTCTATTTCCTTGAAAGCATCGATTTGGCCTCTTTCTGCCACTGTCAACGTCTTTCAGAACCCATTTGTAATTGAAATTAAAAAAAAAAGTTATATATAAAACGTTCTTAAATATTGCAACCAAAATTTTGAAAAAAATCGCTGATGTGAACTCCTACAACGAAATATTCGCATTGGCCTCATCCTAGTGACTCACTTTTATATATTCTTTTCAAGAACCTCATTCAGGGCCAGTTGCTCAATCGAATCATAAATTTAAGTTCTACATAAAGTTCTACTTTAGTATGGGGATTTTATGTAGAACTTAAGAATTCCGGAACGTCTCATACAAAAATGAAAACTTTATGTAGAACTTAAATTTATGATTCGATTGAGCAACTGGCCCTCATTAATGTAGGGAAATTCCAACGGTCTTTTCTAATTAACCCTATAATTCTATCACTTTATTTTAAGAAAATATGTACCTACTCTCATGTAGTAAAATTTTCCGGGTTAAACAAATTCCAACAGGTATACAAAGCGAAAATCGGTTGAAAAATATGTGGCCTCATCCTAGTGATTGGCAGTGTATGTATAAGCCCTGTTAACGTTAGAATTTAACGTATTGAAATAAATAATTATGTAGATGAATAAATGCCGCTTTTGTAGGCCTTCAAAATATGAACAAGAAGGCTATTTTTTGTCTTAACCCCATTCAATAAATATGAAAGAGTGGCCAGTACAGTCACCTTATCTCAATCCAATTGGGAATCTGGTGGGCTGACTTATACAAACCGGTCTCAGAAATGAAACCAACTAACAACGAAGCACTCTTGGACGTAATAAAAGCCTCCTGGAATAATATTTCGCTAAAAGATGCCAGGATATGGCTCATTCGATGACCAGGATATATGAGGAGGTAATAGCTAACAAAAACTTTGCCACAACGTATTAATAATTTTATTTCAACAAAATACTATTTTGCTAATTGTTTTTTGTTATTTTTCGACTGGCAGTATCGGATAAAGGTCGTTCGGTCGTTTACCCACATGAAGCAAAAAATTGCCATAGGTTAGATTAGCTGTTTGTGTTTGCTTGCATTTGACATAACTTCATTGCTTGCATAGTGCTTGTGCTAGGTGCAACGACCCATATGAGTAACAACACGACGAAAACCTTATACAGATTCTGCACGGTTGCTTAGAAGATTTTTTTCACGACAAATGATACTCTTGGAGAACTTACAATCATTTAATTTTGAAAATTAACATTGGAACTGCTCCAAAACGGTACCAAGCTTAAAATTTGTTCTTATTTTTTTTTGCTACTCAATTTTTATTTTGGGAGATTTCAAATGATATCTATTTGTCACAGAATTGCTTTTTAAAACAAAAAAAGGATTCTAGTCGTTTTGTGTTATAACAACTGCAAAAAAAAAAAATGGGTGTTCTAATAGGGACTTGACAGCTTTCACTAATCACCAACTGTCACTGTCAATTTTTTCAGTAAACTGAACATTTTTATCACGGTAAAGTACACAAACGAGTAACGTCTGCAAGTTATAAAGTACTCTTCAATAAATATAAAATCGCCTTGTTCAAGAGTAAGTTTCATGACCATTTTGTCTTAAGAAATGACCAGCCTTATTCGTGCGATTAATCGCATAGGATATTTTCTTCGGTGCTTCGTTAAGCCAACGACGCGACGTTGGAAGAAATGTGTGGCCGAGTCATCGAAAATTAGGTCCAACGAACCTACTGCTGTCACGTGCCCTCGATGGCTATATGAACGGAGGAAAACCCTTTACAAGCGACCAACTTGCTTGACTCGAAATTAACGCATTATCAGTACTAGAAATCCGCTACCATACCAAAAATTCATTCTGTTTTCTTCAATTTGAAAGGAGCTAATTTAAGTTTTCCAAATCACAAGGCTTGAGTCTAATGATAAAATAAGTGTTAGGTCAGTTGTGATTTCATCAATTTTAATGAAAATCTGATGAAAAATGTTGGAATAAACTGATGCAGTTTTGTACGTTTTTTCATGCCGATTTGGGTGATTTTAAACGTTAATTAGTAATTCATAGTTTTCTGATTTTAACAATAGACACTGCTGGGGCGGAAAGTGGAATGAGTTTTACTTTTATAGAGTCTTTTTTTTCTTACAGAACAACAAGAAAGTCGAAAACCCAGATGTATAAAAAACTTAAACAAAAAATAGTAAGTATACGACATAGTGACCATATTGATAAATTTATATTTTAGGCCAACTATGTCGGTAGGAAAGGCATTTTTGCTGCAAGCTTAATTGGTTTTGGTCTTTAACAGATCACGTAAGCAACTTTTTTCCGCCTAATATTATTATACACGTTTTATTTTCTATGTAGTGAATACGATTTTACATCAGAAGAAGTTTCTTATATCAGTGTTTTTCTTATAAACGTTTTTCTTTTATGAGATAAATTTAACACATAATTTAATGAGAATGTGCATAGTGTTTTGAAATGTCTGTCTTATATCCGTGTTTTTCTTATATGAGACTTTCTTATATCCGTCATCTACTGTACTCCTTTTCATTCAAACTGTGTGATGATTCATGATCGATATATTGAACTTTTATAGTCGTTGCAATAAAAGGGGACTATAAGGTGATTCTCCAATTTATTTTTCCTTGTTATAAGAGCGCACTTCTGATGCTGTTTTAATGCCAAAATCATTGTGCGAGCATTATGAATGAAATCAAGGGTTATAAAAGAGGAATTGGACATTCGTGTAGTACGACTAAAGAACGAATATCTGTACTGTGATCGTTGTACAACACATGATGAAAATTTCAAGGTGTTCATTTATCTTAATGCAAGTGCACTCAAAATAAGAAAGAGTGCCACCACTCAGAGGTTTTAAGGTTGTCAGATTTGAACCTGTCCAATGCGGCTTATATTAAACGGTTCGAAAGGTTCTTGGCAATAACCGTTTCAAGATCTAACTTTAATTCTTTGCTGACATCCTATTGCGTTCACACAAGAAAAATTGGTTCTTCAATCCTAACAAATGTAAACTTAATTTCCTTGTAAATACTTACAACATCAGCAACAATTGGTTCTTCGATTTCCAGTCCAGCTAAGGCTTGTTCCCGTGTTAAATGCACTTCATAGGATGTGGTTGGTGTTACAAATATTACCCGATGTTTACGCGTTTGAAGCATATTTGCAATAACCAGCTGTTCAACAACAAACAGTTAATATTTCATTATTAATCAATATTACAAAACAAAGAACTCACTTTGTGTTTATATTTGTTTAGACTGTCGCGCGACTTGGCTATCAATAAATTTTCATCAGTCTCGAGTTTGAAGGAAACCACAAAGGCATGTGGCACCCATAAGCTACACAAAGGCGCAAGCATTTTAGGCACCAATTGCAAGGATATTGTTGGCGCTCCCTCTCCCGATTGCATTTTATGAGTTGGCTACAAGAAAAAAAAAACAAACAAACATATTTTATCCTCTTAAGTTAACAATGAAACAGAATGAGAAATGTTATCCGAACCCATAATCGAACCCAACCCAATCCCACAGGGCAAATATCTTATCTTACACATAATATCAGCTCTCGAAACCATAACTATGAGACCATTCCAATCGATATCTAATTTTATCGACAAACTTGTAGAAAGAAAAGAAGAAACAGCCCAAGACAAAACAAGAGAAATCCACAAAGCACTGAAAAGAAATATATTAAAGAAAGGATTTCTTCAGAATGAAAAAAAGAAAACAAAAACAAACAAATCCACTCCTTGGAAGAAAAGAAACTCGGTAAAATAATGCTCTTAAAATTTATGGAAACAAACTTATGGCGGGTGACAATAGACAATAAGAACAACACACCCTCTCGTTTTGCCTCACTGTTTTGCCATACTACGCCTAGCTCAAGGCTTAGCTGCCACTTTCTGCAAGGTAATTGAATTGTTTATTCAAAAAAATAAACAAAAATAGAGCAGATACTTTGACAAAGAAAAGACAACAACAACAACAGATAGACTTAAGGAGGATAACATTTTTGGCATAATAGGCGAGTTGGTAGCATATTGAAGTCTCTAACCAAGTCGCACGATATTGTTGAGTTTAATATAACTTAAGACTCTTATCTGGAAAATCTGTATTGAGTGATAGACTGAGCAGTGCGGGTGTTTACACTTGCAGTTTTTGTATTGTGAAGGGACAAGAGTGAAGAGTGTATTCAAGTCTTTAGAAAGAAAGGATTGAAAAAAAAAACTTTTTCTGGATCGTAGAGAAGCGTTATATTGTTGGGCACCTCAAGTTTCGCATGGTCTTCAGTCTATACCTAAACCAAACCTGGAAAAAACCACAAACATTTTATGACATGACGTGCGTGCGTCGGTCGGTTCCGCTTTAACATCTAGCTCCGAACCCGCAAGCACTTCTCCGCTTCTGTTAATGTACATTTGAAGTTGAACATGAACACGAGTGGAGATTAATCATGCATGTTGAAAATTAACATATCCCAAAATATTAAGCCTTGGCTTACCAGATAGCCAGAGTAAACAGTGAGTGTCTTTAGCAGCGGTACACCCATCCACATCGGTCTCGGAGAGTCCTGTGTCTAACAACGCCCAAAGGCTCTAAAAACCTGCTTACAAAAGCAGAAAAAAGTAACGAGTTACCCGTCAACGCAGATAGAGTCCAGCCCATGATACGGAAGAGTTGGAAAGAGCTGTTCAAAAGCTCAAGAATAAAGAATCCAACGGATGGGATGACAAGCCCGAGATACTCTGTAATAGACAAGATTAAGACCCAGCTATGTAGGAATGGCTGGCCTTTCCCATCCGAATGCCTCACTTACACTTTGGGCACCGCGGCTCGCGGTGGTTTGCGGCTTATTTCCATAGACCTGCGGTTCAAGAGCAAAAGTCTAAAGGGGTCAAATCATACGATCCTAGTTGCCCGCCTCGGCGCGAGATGACCATGCCACGAAACCGCGCGTGCAGAATATCGATTGTGTTTTGAGCTGTGTGGCACGTATCGCCATACTGTTGAAACCATATGTCTCTGGTGCCTATATCTCATAATTCAGGCCACAAGAAGTTCGTGGTCATCGATCTTATCTGATCGCTGATGACACTAATGGCCTGGCCAAGATCATTTTCGAAGCAGTACGGACCGATGATGACAGCCCATAATCAACACCAAACAGTAATTTTTTTTGGATGCATTGCAACCGCGTGAATCTCGGATTGGTATCGTTTCTTATCCGGCAATTTTGCATGTGCAAGTAGGTACCCATCCAAAAATGGGCCTCATCGCTAAAGATGATTTCTCGACCAAAGTTGGTTGATGCTAAAGTTGGCACGTGTTGCTAGACGATGTTACTTGCCATGATGATTTGTCTTCAATGACTCGTTAAAAGACATTATTTTGACAGAAAGAAAAGAAACAATATGGCCGCCACGAGCTGTCAAAAACAAATCCGTCCCTATGGGAAACCCTTTTATACATTAAAGCAAATCGTCGAAAAAATCAACGAATTTCAAGACTAGTGATAGTGAAGTTTTTCAATAGCGAAAATTTAAGTTCCCTTGGCAAAGCATCCACATGAGTAAAATTTCTTATAAGAATCACTGTCGAATGCGAAATTAGGGCCCATACAGTTGCAACTATTACTTGGGTCCTCGGACCTTTTACTAACGTAGTGTTTCCCTTACGGGGCATAGAACTCTACAACTTCTACCCACCGTTGTGTACGTGTACTTAAAGGCCGGCCCAGTTGTCGTAAATCAGCAAGGAAAATTCGAAGCTTGGTCCTTAAGTTAAGAAGTTTTTTCTCAGTATTCCTAGCGCAGCCTTTGCTTTTCTGATTCGGCTGTTCACGTCCAGAAGTTGCTACCCAAGTTATATTTGAACTAACATTTACATTTTTATTAGAGTACAATTTGTAATGAACAAACTTATTTTCCACCAACCACTTTGGCATTGGCCTCTCTGTATAGCTCCCGAAATTGCTCAGCACTTCAAAATAGAGACAAGATTCGACATAGTAAAAGCACCCAGAAACGACAATGTGTTGGACTTGACGGCATTTCGACATCCAATTTAACAACATGAAAGAATCGTTTCACCGAAGTTTTTCCATCTGAGTGGAACTAAACAACGATCATCAATCAAGTGCTTCAAGTTGAGACGAACATGAATTCTGCCATGAAAAGCAATTAAGAGCATCAAAAACCACGACTTTTGGAGCTGGATAGATCGGTATTAATCAGAACAACACCATTTGCATAATTTTTGAATCTTGCGTTGAGCATTTTGAAAACGCTTTTCAAACCGTCCGATGGTAGGTTGTCCTTCGGTTTGTAAGCTCAAAGTGAAGACGGACAGGAGGTGGCAGCGTCACAAGGCGAATATTGGAGATATCCTACTCACTTAAGGCGTCCACCTAAGAACCTGTGCATAAGTAAGTTTTAAGTGCAATCTAAATTTAGATTAAATGAGGTTTCTATTCGTTTGCTTCAAAAATTAGGGCTTCGTCCCAGTCCATTTCTTGTCAAATGAAAATATGTACATAATTTTTATTATTTACGATACAATAATTAAGACACCTCAGACCCGATCTAAACCTGCTTAAAGCACTTTTAGCGCCTCAGCAACCTATTCTATAGTTCGGAGGCTTTATCGGAAGGTAAAACAGCTGGCTCAAGGTCATCGAGCAAAAACCGATGCCTGCAGAGATAAACAAGCGAACATCGTAGTGCTGGGGATATGGAAAGACCACTTCTGTAGACTGTATAACGGCGACGATGAACAAAACCCCGCCGTCAGATAGGAGCCTTTTACCGAACACGATGATAGCCAACAATTCCGTGAACCCGACCTAGAAGCAGTGAAAACAGTAATATCACGGCTGAAATCCAACAAAGCCGCTGGAGCAGATGGTCTAGCTGCCGAGCTGTTCAAAGCAGCAGGCGACGATCTAGATAGGAGCATGCACAAAATCATCTGCTAGATATGGTCGGAAGAATGCATGCTCGATGAATGGAACCTCAGCATTGTTTGCCCGATCCTGAAAAAGGGAAATCCTCTAAACTGCGCCAACTACAGAGGAATCAGTCTACTTAACATCGCCTACAAGATCCTCTCTGTCGTAATATGTGAATCTGAAGCCTTACGTCAACAACCTGATTGGTCCTCAATCAATGTGGCTTCGGCCAGGAAAGTCAACCATCGACCAAATTTTCACGTTGCGGCAGATCCTGGAAAAAACCTATGAACTCCAAATCGATCTCTTCATCGATTTTAAGGCTGCGTATGACTAGTTTTGGCAAGCAAGCTCGTTCGCTTGTGCAAAATGACGATTGAGAACTCACACTGCTTCATCAAGTTTGGCAATGAGCTTACGGAATCTTTCCACGTCAAAAAAGGATTCAGACAAGGCGATGCGCTGTCGTGCGATTTCTTTAACATCGTTCTTGAGAAGATAGTGCAAAACTCCACCGTCAACACCAGAGGCACTATCTTCCAAAAATCTGTTCAACTTCTCGTGTACGCCGATGATATTGATATAATGGGAAGAACACAGCTTGATGTCAATGGCGCCTTTGTGAGAATTGAGACAGAAGCGGCAAAAATGTATTTAGCGGTAAATGAGCGAAAAACGAAGTATATGGTGTCTTCGAGAAAGGACACCCAACACACACACGGCTCGGACAGAACGTCACAATAGACGCATACAACTTCGAGGTAGTAGAGGAGTTTGTCTCCCTAGGCTCCGCTCTTAACACGGACAATAACACCAGCGCGGAGATCAGACGAAGAATTACTTTTGCTAATGGCTGTTTCTTTGGGCTAAGAAAGCAATTGAGTGGAAAGGCCCTCTCTCGAACAACTTAGGTAAAACTGTACAACACCCTCATCATCCCTGTCCTGCTGTATGGTGCTGAAGCATGGACCTTGACAAAATCGGATGAATGTGCCTTAGGCTGTTTCGAGAGGAAAGTTCTTCGGGTCATCTTTGGCCCCGTGTGCATTGATGGGGAATGGAGAAGAAGATACAACAGCTAACTTTACGGGTTGTACAACGACGTGAATCTAGCCAGAAGGGTCAAGGTCTAGACTCTAGAGACTCAGATGGCTCGGTCATTTAGAGCGCATGGACACCAATGCTCCGGCCCGGAAAGCCTTCGACACTATTCCCGAGGGACGCAGGAAGGGAGGAAGACCGCGACTCATGTGGCGCACACAAGTGGAAGAGGACCTCAATTAACTTGGAATGCAAAACTGGAGACAGCTAGCTAGGGAACGAGCTGACTGGCGGAGACTGTTGATTGAGGCCCAAGTCCACACCGGACTGTAGCGCCACCTTAAGTAAGTAAGTAAGTTACCTATTCTAAAGGCTTAAATGATCTTTTTCTCCTTGCGCTTGACACATTTTCTGGCAATGACAATCATAAGACAACACACATAATTTTTACCTTATTGCCTCTCTCACTCCTTGGCAAGAAGTGACTAGTACTTGTCTCGACGTAGTCATTGCATAAATATACAGAATGGACGAAAATTGAATTGACACGCTATTTGCGGAGACAACAACCACGTCACCATTTTCCAGAAATACATGTAGAACAATGTAGCAAGCCAAACCTCCCATAACTTTGTAACGGAACGATTAGGCATGAGCTAGGGGGAAACACTACAAACTGCTACCTTTTTAGGGTACAATTCAATGCCACCAGCTAACATTTGTGCATTATTTATTGATTTTATTCATTGTTGTCTCATGTCCCATTCTTCTAGTTCTCTGATTTGTTGGTTAAATGCCTTTTGAAAATGGTTTATCAGCATCCTTTTTCTTTTGCATGTCTCCCAACAATCAAGTAGAGGCCGCCCACCGTCTGTCAACTCCCTGTGGGTCGTCTGTTTTCAATAACGGCTTGCTAAACCATTTCTTGAAATATTTTTAATTTTCGACACGAAGCAAATACACCGGTCTTAAGAATAAATTAAAGTGATATCTGAAGTTCATTGAATTATTGAATATTCATGCATTGAATGTGTTAGCATGAACGTTAACCTTGAAAGGTTTTGTTTCAGCTCTTGGGACCAGAGCAGATAATTCGCCCTGACTCTGACCCTGTATGTAGCGCCTACTTTCGTTTCGAGGGCAATGCAGAAAGTTCAAGAGCAGTGAAAAATGGGTGACAGTTTAGTTTTAGTTTAATACATTATGGAGATTAGATTAAATTTGGCTCAAGAAGTCATGTACTTGGGTAAAGTAGACATGTGTGCTCTGGACAGGGCAAGACATTTGAATGGCATAAACAGAACTCTTTTTTGAGTCTAGTATAGAGAACAATGAAAGTAGACGTGAATGATTTTGTAATTCGTTTATCTTTAATATGCTTTATTTGCCTCAACTTGAGTAAGGTCTCGATGGATATGGAAATCAATTAGTTTTATCGTTGGGTCGGCTCTCGATCCTGAGAAAAGGGTCAATATAGTATTTATGTAGGTGAAATGGGGCATTTGTCGGGAACATGACAACTATTTAGCAAAGAAAGGAAGTAGTGTGCCTCCCGTTTTGAAGCAGTGCCAAATTGAGTGAATAAGGATTGTAGAACATGTGGAATGTGGTCAATATGGTTGATTGGAACTGTTATGTTTTGCAAATGTACATTTGAAATTCATAAATTATTCATCGAAATAGCCGAACAATGGAAACAAAGAAGGTTTATTTTTTGATTCATTTGGTCTATTCAGAGCTGTTGCCAAAAAGAAAAAGAAAAAAGAATGTAATGTTCTGTATACCGGTCAAAGATGTAGTTTTATGAATAGATGATTGAAACGTTTTCCAGAAAAAAGATTTTGATTTTCAGCACTTCAAATTCACTTCACTTCGATTTTTTTTCATAAGGCTGAAGCCAGGGTTCCGTTACGCTTTTTCGAGACTAATCTAAAAAGCCTGATTAGATGGACTTGTGATTTAGGGATTTCAAACAAGATTTGGAAGCTCATGAAATTACTCAGATATCAGAATCTTGAAGAACTATGCATTAATAGTTCTTATAAAAAAAAGAGATAGTAAACGGGGAACCAATTTCTGTATTACATTTTTGTAAAAAGCCTGGTTTGATCATTTTTCAAGAAAATGAAGAACAACACAAATTCGTTAACTAATTGGTCAATAATCAAAGGGCACGGTAGTGCCCAGCCAAGTTCTAGCACTACTCCTTTTTTACAGGATCAAACTCAAGCACATTTTTTGAACCCATAGAGTTAGAAGCTTCAAATTTGAATTACGTATTAACTTCATGGGCACAAAGGCCCTGTGAAAAACATAATTTTGTAGAACCACTACTTCGTGAGATATTGAACAGTAAAAATTTCAAAAACCGTAATTGACTGACTGACTGACTCACTCACTCACTCACTCACTGATCATCAAAATTATGAAGCACTTCTAACAATAGCAGAATCTTGAAATTTGCTACAATGGTGGGTTTTCGGGAGTATACAAAGGAAAAAATCGAAAATTTCAATTTGCTCATTTCGGGGGCGTGGTATCCGCCCACTTTCTAAAACTGGTCGTAGGATCTTGAAATTCGGAATTCTAATAGAGTTTTGATTGAATATAAGGAAAAATATAAGTAAAATATTTTAGTTTCATTAAGGGGCGTGGTTTCCACCCACTTTGTTAAAATGGTCGAAAACGATTAAATTCGAAATTCTGATAGGGTTTCGGTTGAGTATATAAGAGAAAATATAAGTATAAAAATGCAGTTACATTAAAGGGGCGTGGCTGCCGCCCACTTTCTTAAAATGGTCATAGGATGTTGAAATTTAGGTAAGAATTCTGTTTCCTTAACTTCATAAGACTCCATGATTAACTTTCTTTAGTGGTTTCACAATGGACCCTTGGGGTCTAAATGTGACATCTAGACAGCCACTCTAACCTAACCTACCTATTACTTATTTATAAATTGGCAAGGCAATTCCAATTATGTTGTTAAAGTTTGCAAATTGCTAGCTTAATAAATTATTCCGAGGTTCATGCTTCCATAAAAAAAACTTTGCAAAAAGATGTGAAATCAGAACAAAAACATAAAATGTAAAAAAAGAGACAAGTTCTCTTATGTGCGAACAACATTGTGTAAAAAGTTAGCCACCAAAAGTAATGAGATCTAAAAGAACGCCAAGTTCTTACATGTAAAAGTGTTATATTGAATATTTTAAATCATAGAAGATAATACAACAATATTTAAAGAAAATAGAAAATAGTTTGCATGAAAATTTACAAGTTCACTTGGCAAGTTTTCGTTTGAAGCGTGATTAATAACATTTTAAAACTTGAACAGTGAACTTGTAAATTTTCATCCAAACTATTTCCTATTTTCTTTAAATATTGTTGTATTATCTTCTATAATTTAAAATATTCAATATAACACTTTTACATGTAAGAACTTGGCGTTCTTTTAGATCTCATTACTTTTGGTGGCTAACTTTTTACACAATGTTGTTCGCACATAAGAGAATCGGGGTACTCTATCTGAATGGTCGCTACTACTTGTATCTGCTTCTTACCCTTTCCTGGCTAGTTCATCTACTATTTCGTTCCCTTCTATATTGCTATGTCCAGAAACCCAGGAGAGCTTAACCTGGTTAGATTCTATTTAATTCCTTCTTACAGTTAAAAACTGCCCTTGATCTTATGGTCTCACTGGTTAAGGCTTTGATAGCAGCCTGGCTGTTCACGAAAAAAGTAATCTCCGAGGAGCTTAGCTTTTCATGATGTGCCACCAGCTTTTTCAATGGCATAGATCTCGGCCTGAAAGACACTACAGTCAGCTGGGAGTTTATACGACTTTCTAATGTTGAGAGATTGGCAAAACACTCCAGCACCTGTTCCTGATTCCATTTTTGAACCGTTAGTGTAGAAAGGGAAACCCTGTTTACTTATAAGTGAATTAGGATCCTAACCCTGTCTTTCTGGTATGCAAATAGAAAAGTTCATATCGAAATCTAGTAAAGGGAAAATGTAATCGGTGGTCTCCATCAGTCCTGGAATTGTGTCATATCTTTGTAAGATTGACCCGTGTCCATAAGTGCTGTGCTTCCAAAAACTCAGTTCTCTTAAACGAATTGCAGTTTTGGCTGCCGTGTACCGCTGTGTGCATCCATTGGATGACTTGCGGTCGCAAACCCCAACGTACACCGAAGGTCTTTTTGCATGTGTAGAATGCACATAGTGATTTTCTCATTTTTCCTTCAGTATAACGCTTAAATGTAAGCTTGGAGTCAAGGATTACTCCTAGAAATTAAGCTTCCTTAGAAAATTTTAGAGGAATTCCATTTAGTTTAGGAGGGTTGAAGCCCTCCAGTTTCCTTTTTTTCGTGAACAAAACTAGCCATGTCTTGGGTGGGTTGACCGCGAGACGGTTCTTAGTTGCCCAAGAAGATAAATCCTTTAATGCGTTTTCCATAATGTTTTCGATGGTGGTAAGGAACTTGCCTGATACCAAAACCACTATGTCATCTGCATATGCTACAATGTTTATGCCCTGATCTTTAAACTTTGTGAGAATTTTGTTGACTACGAGGATCCAGAGCAGGGGTGGGATGACCCCTCCTTGTGATGTGCCTCTAGTAACTGTTTTCTCAATGGTGCTAACTCCCATTTGAGAGTTGATAATTCTGCCATCCAACATGGTGAAGAATCGACAATGACAGATTCAACTCCAACTTTAACTAAGGCAGTTTTGATTGATTCCGTTTTTACGTTATAAAACGCACCCTCGATATCAAGAAATGCTGCCAGGGTATATTCTTTCTGTTCGAGGCTTTTCTCAATATGTGAAACCAATTCAACTTCAACTTATTTTACAACTTTTGGAATGAGAATTGAAAAAAGACCTCAATGCACTACACATCTGATAATGGTCCGGTCTTTGGTACGATCCGTTGGTCGTTATCGTTTAGAATTGGCAATTGTAGTAGTAGTAGTAGTAGTAGTATGTGTGATTTTATTTTACAATATTAATTTGTCTTTGTTTTACATTTTTCACAATATTAGAGCATTGGACTGTGCCGTCAGCCCGAAAAAGAGAGTATTATCTAAACAAAGTTTAAATTTACATACATTTGCAATTGTATGGAACACAAAACGTCCCAAAACTTAGATGAATTCTTTAATAGCGTGACTTCGATAATATTCAGTGATATAACTGGAAAAAAGTATGGCCAAAGGCGAAAGACAGACAGTTCTATTCCGGATGCTCTTTGTTAGGGTTTTGAGAGATACTGGCGAGCATTGACCCAAAATGGTTGTCATTGGCCACACGGACAGCGTAGAGTATTAGTTAAAGTATTTTCTTAGTAACATAAAATTTCGAGATAAAACTTATTCTGGCTTAGATTCCGAGGATAATGAGTTTTGCAAATTTATTATTATGACTCACAGATATTTTAGAATACACAAGATAAATTTGGACATTTAATACAAGGACTTTTTTGGTTTAGTAAGTCTGTGCCCAGACCTCCAGAAGGAGGGCCAGTTTTTGGTGACTACAATCTGCACTTCATTAGTTGATATGGCTGATTGTGGTGGGGTTTATGGGCCTGGCTTGCTTCCATACCTTTTTTCGACCGAGGAGTTGCTGAATAAGGAGGTATATAGAATATATAGATTAGAAATAGAATAGAAATTTTTTCAATAAAACTTCTTAAGGCGCGTTGGACACTTTATTATAAGAGGGGAATGGTATGAGTTCGCGGCATTACCGGCATGCTCATGACTTAGGTAACTAAGTCTATCTGTTTGTAATTATTATGAAATTATAATTATTATGAAATCTGGAGATAGTGTGGATTCGGCGTAAGAACATAATTTTCTTTGTAACGCAATAAAAGGGGTTGGAAAGTTAGAAATAGGGGTCAAGGTTTATATGAAAATAATGATCTGATCTCTAAGTTTGGAACGTCTAGGTATGAAGGTGAACCGTTATACTGTTAAACGCTCTTGGAAGTTGATTTCTCTTATACTATTTTAATGTCTTCAGAATTGCCTTCTTAGTAAATCAACTATCCGACAGTGCCCCACGTTATTTTCTGACTGACGCATAGCATAGTTCTCGCTGGCTTCAAGCAACTACTGATAATTCATTTTATTTCACTATGATCATGAAAGTACAATTGATTCAATTTAACGTAGATATATACTTTTTCGCACAAAGTTTTAAAATTTTCATTAACTTTTCCGAAAAAAGTTCAGTATCGTTTTAGGGCCTCATTTGTTTTTTTATTATCTTCAAACATATTTTCGTAATGTGGAAAAAGTTTTTCTCCAAAATATTCCTTAAATCAGATGACCGAAAAGTCAAGACTTTTATTGGCGAATGTCATTTATGGATGTTCTTTTAAAGGTGATGATGATGAGCCTATACAGAATAGAATGAAGATCAAAACGATTTCAGTAACGATGTAAACATATTATGTGTATGTTGTCATAATCCATGCACAATCGTTTTAGAGCCGTGTATCTAACGGGTGTTTTTTTTTTTTGAGGTATAGAACTTTAAGTTGGCATAACTTTTCAAGACGGCGACCGATTTAACAGCAGTCAAGTTTGGTTTGGCAATTCATCATGAATAGCCTCACGCCTGAACAACGCTTGCAAATTGCGCAATTTTATTTCGAAAATAATGGTTCTGTACGGAATACGTATCGCGCACTACCTCTATTTTATCGTCGACAAAATCGTCCATCAGAGTAGTTAATTCGATTAACCATGGAACGTTTTCGCACCACGTTTACTCTAATTGATAACTCGCATCCCCAGAGACGCCGTTCGATGCGTCAGAAGAAGCTATTGCTACTGAAGAGCGTAGCATTGAGGAAGACCCAAATGAGTTCATCAGTCATCGAGCACAGGAATTGGATCTGTGTCCATCCACTTTATGGAAGATTTTGCGGAAGGATCTTGGTTTGCGTGCTTACAAAATCCAACTCGTGCAAGAATTGAAGCCAAACGATCATCAAGCAAGGAGTAGATTCGTCGAATGGGCCCAAAACGAGATGGCCGTTGTCCCGATTTTCATAAGCGAATTTTGTTTAGCGATGAAGAGCACTTCTGGTTAAATGGCTACGTCAACAAACAAAACTGCTGCATTTGGAGTGAAGCTAATCCTCAAGTGTATGTCGAAACACCGTTACATCCAGAAAAACTGACTGTTTGGTGCGCTTTATGGGCTGGTGGAATCATTGGTCCGTACTTCAAAAACGATGATGGCCACAACGTTACAGTCAATGGTGATCGGTATAGAGCCATGATTACTAACTTTTTCATTCCTGAATTGAACAATCATGATGTCCCGGAGCTGTGGTTCGAACAAGACGGCGCAACATGTCACACAGTTCGTACCACAATCGATTTATTGAAAGACACGTTTGGTGACCGCCTAATTTCACGTTTTGGACCTGTAAATTGGCCTCCAATATCTTGTGATTTAATACCGCAAGACTATTTTCTGTGGGGTTATGTAAAGTCATTGGTCTATGCGAATAAGCCACAAACGCTTGACCATTTGGAAGACAACATTCGCCGTGTTATTGCCGAATTCGGCCACAAATGTTGGAAAAAGTCATCGAAAATTGGACGTCCAGATTGGACTACGTCGGACGCCAGCCGTGGCAGTCATATGCCAGAAATCATATTTAAAATGTAATGCCACAAGATTATCTTTCGAATAAATAAAAAATCATGTCAATCGAATATTCCATCGTTGTTTTATTGCAATTTAAAGTTACCTCTAAAAAAGCACCCATTATAATTGAATACTAAATAATTTAATGAGAAATCGTGTATTCTTATTTTATTTCGTTCCAAAAGATTAGTTTAAATTAAAAGTATTTCATTTCTATCAAAGAAAAAAAAATTAATAAAATGCAGGACACATGTCTACAAAACTTTCAAAGAGAATACTTACCTATGTTTAAGCTTTAAATTGTTAATGAACTTGATGGCAATTATGGAATGAAATGTCTATAAGCTATACCTATTTCTATTTTATTAACGACAACCGTTTAACATGTCACAGGTTTATGAAATAATTCATTTCATGTATAACCACTATTTTAAGCACTTTTCCTTTGTATTTGGGAACCCCATAATTGACAATTTCGTTAAACAGTTTAAACTATACCCTCATTAGCTATTTTCGTAATCATAGAAAATTATTCGGAAACTTAATATGGGTTATTGCCACACAAGTAGGTAAGTTAATCTACTTTTAATGACATTTCAGCAAATTTAACAATACCTACCACCCGAACACATCAGACCGTGCATAAGCAAATTTTCACATCGGTTGAGATCCTTTTTTTTTGTAAGAAATTAAAAATAAATGCGAGTGACCTTTGTGAATCTAAGCAACCTACCATAAATTAATGTTGTAATAGTTGACAGCCCTTTTATACCTCCACACAAAGAAAAAAGAAATCCTCCAAAACATAACAACATAGTTCACCTCCATATGATGAAGGTTCCTTCCCACTTCCACGCCTTCGCACACGTAAGTATTTTTTCTATACTCTTTTCCAGGTACCAAGTTCTTTAACAACAGCCGAACAATAACTTTTCGTCCGAAAGGAAACGAGAGGAAAAATAAGAAGCAAACTTACATGCATGCAAGTATAGAAAAATGGCACTTCTCAAAATAATACAAGAACAACTTGTCATAATTGGCTCGCACACCAGAAACTATAAGCCCCATTTCTGCCACACACACTCACATAGCGACACAGTAAAGAATAACGAAACAAAACTTAAATTAAAAAGTTGTTAATAATTAATTCTTTTTTTCGTCTTTAGTAATAGCTGGTAAAAGTTTTCATCCTTCGGTTTCATAAAATGACCCTGTTTATGACAAACTTAATTATGTCTCTTTCCCTGAACATAACTAAACTGAAACTATCGATTTCTGAATTCAGAAGGACATTGACCAAAAGGATACAATCATCAAGTTTCTATCAAATTAATATATTAATCAAAAGACTCCTTTGGGGGATTCGGGTAGTTTTATTTTATCGACAAGCAGCAGGGGCGTAGCCTATGATTAGTCTTCGACAGCTGGTCAAATTATGTTGTCGACACATTTGAAACAAGTTAGGCGCCAGAATCGCTGACTGAATTTATTTTTGATGGTGAAGTCTCTCTTCAAAGAAAGGTGGCCCATTGAATTTTGCTTATATTGCTCATCGGTCGTACGAAGTGAACTTCTGAAGATGTTTGCAAAAACCGGGGAATTTTTAATCTATTTCAAGGGTACACGGAGCAATGCTTTGTGAGATCCCAGCGAAACTCTTCCATTTATTTGATGATCCCGAAAAAACTAATTCAGCTGTGCCAAATAATGTTACAAAATACATAGTGAAGTGTGTCAATGGAAAATAGCTCCTCAAAGAATTAAGCTGTGCTTGTACTGTTCAGAATAGTTGGAGATCTGGCGAAACTCGGATGAGTATATGCTACCGACACACAAAGCATTATCTGACGGATGAGCAAATATGTATAACCAAAGCGAAGGAAGTCATCGATCATGTCAGAAGAGATGGCTAGAACGATCACATTTTTTTGAACTGAGAAGATTTGGAATAGTAACCTAAATGAGCACGTAATAGAGAAAAGACCACAACCCAGTTGGTAGAGGATCTCAACATTATAGGGCATGATAAACAAGAGAACGCAATCTAGATACGCTTTTTAATGGAAGCTCCAACTAGGCCCTGGCCCGATTTGAACTGTAGTTCTTTTTGACCATTTGGCGTTTACCAAAGGATATATATGTGCATTCACGTCAACACAAGCGTCTGCGCCAAACTTTGTCTATCAACTCTTGCGTGGTGACTGATGCCTATGTACCTCAGTTGGAGCTTGGAGATAGGGTGAAAACGAAACGAGTTCTCTAGGTCATGAAGGAATCAACGGTGGCGTCTACAGTTCCAGTCAGGTTTGAACAGAAGGCCTCGGACACGGCAGACACACTGATGACGCGACCCCTGCAAACGAAATAAGGACAACGAACTTCGGATATGCACGTGGAAAATTTAAACTCTCTTAACAGACCTTGAGCTGACGAACAATTAAGACTGGGTTTCCTTTTTTCTTGAACTCCGAGTTCGTGTAAAAGCATGCACGAGTGTTAGTGAATATTTCCCTTTCTTTTTTTTATTTCCGTCTCACATAGCCACTTGAAATTTCTAGTTTTCTAGTTTTTGTTTTTTTTTTCTCACTCAGAATTCAGTTTCAGTGAGCGATATGTAAAAAATGAGTTTCGCTTACGAAGGTCCAAAAAATAGGGATGAAAAAAAGAGGTATTTTCGCATGTATCTATTTACTATGTGGAATTATGGACTGTGGTGTGGACATACACAAAAATGCATCTACGTTCTACATAATGTACGTATTATGTTATGTGCACTTAGAGTAGGAGTAGCATTCATGAATTGTTGTTTTTCTTTTTTCTACGCAAATTTTGTAATTTGGGATTATGATGGTTTTGAGTTTTGCTGACATTTGTGTTCGAATTGTTTCTCTTTTGGGGTCCTGACGAACGATTTTAATTTTTCTTTGGTTTCATCTTTATATTTATCTATAAAAAGACGAAGAGGTACTTTTTGACAAGCTATGAACAATTAAAAAAGTTCAAGACGATATTTTGATCAAACATGATTTTACGATGATAGAAAAATCAAAAAAGTGATTGCCTCAATTCTGTCTTTCCTTGGGTATTTAGGCAAAAGTTACCCGATTGTCTTCAACTACTACGATTGTTCTTTAACCGATTTGGGTCACGGATGGGAGATTATTTGTTTTTTTTTTTTTTTAAATAGGCAAAAAATTACTCAAACTATAACATTTTTTTATTATTCCCAAATGCATTGGGGTACTTCGCGCATGAATGTAACGAACTACAGACACATAGCAGCACTGGCGACTGAGGCCATCGGCTGATGAATATAATATACTATAATAAAATTTATTTTTCTAAACCTACCTACACCTGCAAGTAATAATATTATGAAGAAAAATGATTCCAAGGAATCAAAAATTATTTTTTGTCATCTAGTTATCTTACAAAACAAGATTAGGTCAAGATTAGACACTAGATTGATTTTTATAATTCTATAAAACAAAGAATTCGCAAGAATTCGATTTGAAATACAATAAAATAACCATAATTCAAATCATCGGCTTGTTCTTCTTCAAAAAAGAATATTACGATCCCACCAGCACAGCATAGAGAAACGATAGGAAAAAAATGTCATTGCTACAAAAACAAAAGCAAAACAAAAACAAAAAAGAAACAAAACCCTTTACATAATCCTAAGAAATGGCACACACCACCACGAAAAAAGATCGTTTCCTCATTGCGTAACAGGATTTTACTTCTCAAGCCCTTGCACATAGAGAATATTATTACCTTGCCCTTGCACTTGACTCATTTTCAAAAAATATAAAATACGCGCATTCACATACATATTCGAAATGTATGCCTGCCAATATGACAAATGTAGGGAGGTATTCAAAAAAACTTTTTCATCGAATACCTACAAAGTACATAGTAAGTGATCACAATTGCCTATCTACATTTATATGTCTGCATATGATAAACATTCCAGAAGTATAAAAAAATTAATTTTCATTCTCAAACGAATTCTATGAGAACGTTTGGTATGAACATTTTTTTCTCTATCCTATAAAAATAAAACGAAGGAGAAGAGAATGAAATATAAAACAACGCCACCTAGTTCAATTCGTTTGAACTGAGTACCTTAGTGTGTGTGAGCAAACGCGATTTTTCTTGTAAAAATCTAAAAAAATACCCATTTTCCAATATTAATATAAAATAAACGGGATATCGTAAAATTATTTTAATTTCTGATTTCTATATAAAAAATATGAAAAAAAAATTAAAAAAATATTTTTGAAAATATTGTTTGCTGCATTCTCTTCATAATTGATACACAAATATTGACTTTTTTAAATGCATTTTTAAATATGTTTTCATTTTTTTCTTTTTTTTCTAAAAACGTTACTGAGTCGCAGAGATGTTCAATTTTCATAAAAAAATACTTTTGTTGTTGAGTCAAACTAAATGGGGCTGGAATCTTGTTTGCCGTAGAATATTCTAAGAAAAACATGCATTTTTTTACTTTGCACTTCAAAAAAATCTAGTAAAATATTTGTTAAGAAACGTTTTCCAGTTTATTTTTGTATATTCAATTTAATTTAAATTTTCTTTCATTTAAATAATTTATTTTCTTTATTGTTAGTTTTGTAAATTGATTTGTTGTTATTTGCAAGAACACCCTATCAAGCTGTATTTTTTTGTTTGTCACAAGCCACTAATCTGCATTTGCATTGATACCTGCTCTGCTGTGTTTTGGTAAGCTTACCTTCAATGTGCGTAAGCCATTGCATTTTTTTTGCTATTGATCTTCGCGACAAAAAATCTTCCGTTGTTCAGCAACAAGTGCAATGCTAATGCAGGTGAGTGACGTGTGCAAACCTTTCAATTTTGTATGCATTTCTGTATGCTTTTTTGTATTCTAATCTCTCTTCTTGTATCAACCACCAAACTAGTCGCATCGTTAATTCTAATTGTAACTTCTTGTTAACTTTGGCTTGATTTTTTTGTCTAATTAAAACTTAATTATTATAACGTTTTGAAAAGTTGAGTTTTCTTGGATTTTGGACAATTCACAATCAAAATTGGTCCTTCGAAGCCGTGGATATTTTGAATCGTTTAATTGAAAAGCTAGTTGGTGGTTGGTTGATGAAATTGGATTCACCATACTGGAGATAAGTATACGCATTTCTGATATCGTCTGTGTGCTGGATAGTTTTATTCATTTGGATTCGATTTGCTGCTCCTGTTTGTATCTCCCATTGATCGTTGTTGGTGAAATCTATTTGCATAATTTATAGAATTTGGAATTTGTGAGACTTTTTGACTTTTGTGAACTTTGAAAATGGAAGCTTTAAAGCATGCACGTGGACATTATAAGGGTGCAATTACGAGGGTTTTTAATTACGCGCAAAATATTCCCGAGACTGCGAACGCAGTTGAGTTAGATGTTCAATTAGAACGTTTAGAA
Organism: Sphaerophoria taeniata; assembly: GCA_943590905.1. Classification (NCBI taxonomy): domain Eukaryota; kingdom Metazoa; phylum Arthropoda; class Insecta; order Diptera; family Syrphidae; genus Sphaerophoria; species Sphaerophoria taeniata. Next base: position 273,765,629 of record OX016540.1, read on the forward strand.
AGGGCATTTATGGACATTTGTGATAGCCAAAAAGAATATTTTGAGTTTCATGACCAGGAAGGATACGTTGATCCAGAACCTGAGTTTGAGCTCGTGGAATCCAAGTACATAACGGCAAAATGTGCTTTAGTAAGGCGTATAAAATCGATTTCGGCGTCGTCGTCGTCGCCGCCGCAACCGCTTGGTGAGGAAAATAGAGACGTTTCCATTAAGGAATTGATCGCGAGTCAGACGGATTTTTTTGAAAAACTAGGAAGGGTTTCCGAAAGCCACCGTGAAGATGATTCAGGTGTTAGGTTGCAGCCCATGCATATTGCCCCATTTTCGGGCAACTACCGTGAATGGCCGGGTTTTCGCGATGTGTTCTTGCAAACTATAGATTCGAACAAAAAACTTTCTGAAGCGCAAAAGTTCAGGTATTTAAAATCGGTGCTGCGTGATGATGCCTTAAATCTCTTGAGTGCTATCAGTGTCTCGGACTCAAATTACATACCAGCTTGGGAGAAGCTAGAACGTCGGTACGATAAACCGCTTTATATAATAAACGAATTAATTGAACAATTTTTGAAATTACCTAGTGTCGGTTCGGGTGACGGTTCGCAGTTACGAAAATTAGTAGACAAGGCCGATGAGGTTGTTCGTGGACTAGAAGCTATTGATGCTGCAGGCAGAGACCCATGGCTAGTGTATTTGCTTATTAATAAAACTGATTCGGAAACCCGAAAAGCTTGGGCATTAGAGAATAAGAATTCAGAAAATTCAACGATCGAGGAACTTTTAAAGTTTTTAGAGGAACGTTCGTGGGCTATTGAAGCAAGTGAACCGAAATCTAATCGCGTTGGTAAGAACTCTCGTCCATTTACCTCGGGTAATGTTAAAAGCTTAGCCGTAGTGAATTCGCTGTGTCCAAAGTGTAAAGGGGAGCACTCTCTTCCTCAATGCGCAGAGTTTAAAGCAATGTCTGTTAGTTCGCGTCGTAATTTCGCTAGGGATCAACGATTATGTTACAATTGTCTTGGTACTAAGCATTCATCGTTGCGATGTCGAGTTAAGGCCCGCTGTTCGCTTTGTAATTCTCGTCATCATAGCTTAGTCCATCTAGAAAGCAATAATCAGTCTCCTGAAGCAACGAACTCTGCGAATCTTCCTCATGCATCACAGATCTCTGAACCGATTGTAAGCAATCACATTAAAAATGAATCGCGTTCGTCCGTAATACTGCCAACAGCCGTTGTTAAAGTGTCCGATGTCGTTGGAAAGACTCATCTTGTGCGCGTTTTATTGGATAGCGGCTCCCAGGTGTCTTTCGTGACCGATAGCCTGGTTAAAAAACTCGGTCTTTCTCGTTCCCATGCCCGTCTCCCCATATCCGGAATTTCGTCGGTTCAAGCGGGTGTAACCCAGGGTGCTGTGGATTTACAACTTAAATCGCGGGTTTCGGAACATTGTATGCAACTCAAGGCATATATATTAAATAAAATTACTTCTCAAACTCCATCTCTTGCGGTTGAGGCTACCAACTTTAACTTCCTTAACGAACTTTTGTTAGCTGACATAGGTTTCAAAAACCCTGGTCCAATTGATATCCTGTTAGGCGCTGACAAATCTTGGAGTGTTTTGCTTGGTGGACATCGCTCTGATCCAGAAGGAAGACTTGTAGCACATGAGACTCACTTCGGATGGGTTGTCACTGGTTGTTTACCAGAAAGTTCTATTGTTTCGTTGCACGCAGGTATTGACCTTGATGTGATTTTAAGATCTTTCTGGGAGATTGAAGAGGTTCCGAATAGTTCCATATCAGCTGTAGGTGATGACGAAGTGGATCTTAGATTTTTAAGGACCTTACAGCGAAGTTCTGATGGGAAATATAAGGTAGAACTTCCTTTTCGTCAACATGATGTTACCTTTTCCAATACTCTTTCTGGAGCCTTGTCACGACTTATGGCAATGGAACGTCGTTTCGCTCGAGACCATGACCTTAAGGTCAAATATTGTGACTTCATGAAAACTTATCTTGATTTGGGTCATATGGAACGTATTCCCGATGAGCAAGTGGAACCCACGTCTGGAAAGGTTTTCTACTTGCCTCATCACGCTGTTATCACTAACAAAATTCGTGTCGTCTTCGATGGTTCTCACAAAGATAGTAACCAATGCAGTCTAAATGAAATGCTTCATATAGGAAGTCCTCTTCAGCGCAACTTAATAAATGTTTGCCTTCGTTTTCGTGTTCATCGTTTTGTTTTTTGTGCTGATGTTGTAAAAATGTTCAGACAAATTTGGGTCCAGGAAATTCATCGTGATTTTCAAAGGATTGTTTGGAGAGATTCCCCTGATGATCCAATTTCACATTTTCGTTTGTGTACCGTTACATATGGCACTTCTCCTGCTCCATACCTTTCAATGAAAGTCCTGCGCCAAATAGCGCTTGATTACAAGCAGCAATTCCCTCTAGCGTCACATTCTGTTTTACACGACATGTATGTCGATGACCTCATGACAGGGGCGGATTCAATAGCTGATACATTAGAGCTGAAAAAACAGATTGTTGAAATGTTGTCTCGTGGTGGTTTGGAGCTCAGCAAGTGGAGTTCCAATTGTTGGAAAATTTTGAGTGAGGTCGATTGTAAGGATGCTGTGTCGCTTGATTTGGATAGTACATCGCAGTGCACCAAGGTTCTCGGTTTGATGTGGAACCCGTATAACGATATCTTCACGTATAAAATCAATGTCGCAAATGACTTTCTTCCTACCAAACGTAAACTACTTTCTGAAGTAGCCAAGATTTTTGACCCTTTGGGATTTTTAGCTCCGTCGACTATTTTGCTAAAAATACTCTTCCAAGAGCTTTGGATTTCGAAGACAAAAATTGATTGGGACGATCCATTACCCTATGACATAGCCGAAAAATGGAAACTATGTAGGGATAATTTGACCTTTTTTGAAAACTTTAGAATTTCTCGACGGTTTACCCAAAATTCTAAGAGTTTTGAATTAATTGGTTTCTCGGATGCTTCCGAAAAGGCTTACTCGGCAGTTGTATATTGCCGTAGTCATTCTGAAGATAGTATTGGCGTTCAGTTGGTCGCTGCAAAAACTCGCGTTGCTCCAGTTAAGCAACTGTCGATCCCTCGCTTAGAGCTTTGTGGAGCTCTACTTTTGTGCCGCTTGATAGAGCTCATTCGATCATCGTTGGATGTGAAACCAACTCGAATATATACGTTCTCTGATTCACAAATTGTCTTATCATGGCTTTCGTCTTCTCCTCGACGTTGGAGTACCTTTGTTGCCAATCGAACATCTGAGATTTTATCTACGTTGCCTCGTTCGTTCTGGAGTCATGTGCGTTCTGCTGAAAACCCCGCTGACTGTGCTTCGCGGGGTCTTGCTCCCAAGGAATTGTTGGAAAAGAGTCTTTGGTGGAATGGCCCTGAATGGTTAAAGGATGACGTCGTGAAGTGGCCTATCAGTTTGGATATTGAACTTGAGAGCGCTCCTGAGGAAAGATGTAAGCACATTGTAGCTCATTTATCAGTGAAAGAAGATCATTTTCTTGAACGTCTTTCGTCAAAAGTATCAGATTGGAGGAAACTTGTCAGAATCGTCGGCTTTATGAATCGTTTTTTACGTGCTTGTCGTTTGCCTCGTGAGGACGTTTCGCCTGAATATCTTTCGCTTTCCGAACTTCGTGTCGCTAAGGAGATCTGCATCAGATGGGCTCAGAAGGAATTTATGCCCGAAATAGAATCACTTAAAATTAATCGTTTCATTGGTAAGCAGTCCAAGTTGTGTTCTCTCGCGCCGTTTGTTGATGATGTTGGTTTGCTTCGGGTCGGTGGCAGGATCGCGAATGCCAAGAATATTCCTTACGCTACAAAACACCCTATTATCCTGCCCAAAAATCATCGCTTCACTCAACTAATTTTGTTAGACGCTCATCGTACCTTTCTTCACATAGGTGTCTCTGGACTTTTTTCATTAATGCGCCAAGAGTATTGGATCATAGGTGGCCGAAATCTAATAAGGAGAATAGTACATGATTGTGTGAAATGTTTTCGTCAGCGACAGATAACATCGACTCAGCTGATGGGCAATTTACCGTCGTCGCGATTGAGCCCATCGTTTGCCTTTGCTCATACCGGGTGTGATTACGCTGGTCCGATAACGATCCGCTCATCTAGAGTCCGGAAACCAGTGCTGTCCAAAGGATATATATCTCTATTCATATGTATGACTACAAAGGCGTTTCACCTAGAGTTGGTCTCAGATTTAACCACGGACGCATTTTTGGCAGCCCTTCGAAGATTCATCGCCAGACGTGGTAAATGCAGTACAATTTACTCCGACAATGGAACCAATTTTCGTGGTGCGGCTAGTGTCCTTACGGAATTGTACAAGTTAGTGCAATCCAACGATTATCAGAAAAATGTCGGTGAAATGTTGGCTGCAGAAGGTATCGACTGGCAGTTTATTCCTCCGCATAGTCCTCACTTCGGGGGACTCTGGGAATCCGGAGTGAAACTCGTGAAACAACATCTGCGTCGTGTCGTTGGTGAAAGTGTCCTTACATTTGAAGAAATGTCCACTCTGTTAGCCCAAATCGAAGTCCTCTTAAATTCTAGGCCTATTTGTCCATCCTCTGATTTAGAGCTTAATCCACTTACACCTTCTCACTTTCTTATAGGCAGACCGTATACGGCTATCCCTGAACCGAGCTATTTGGAAACGCCTATCAATCGTTTAGGAAGGTGGGAATTATTGCAAAACATGGTGCAAGGCTTTTGGAGAAGGTGGCAAACCGATTATCTCACATCTTTGCAACAACGCCCAAAATGGAGAGAATCTATGCGAAATTTTAAGACGGATGACATCGTTGTACTCAAGGAGCCAAACGTACCACCCTCACAATGGTTTTTGGGACGAATTTTACAAGTCCACCCTGGAGAAGATGGACATGTTCGGGTGGTGACGTTACGAACCAAACGTGGGACCTTTGTGCGACCGATAACTAAAATCGCTCTATTACCATATCCTGAAATTCCTTCAGCGGGGGCGGCATGTTAAGAAACGTTTTCCAGTTTATTTTTGTATATTCAATTTAATTTAAATTTTCTTTCATTTAAATAATTTATTTTCTTTATTGTTAGTTTTGTAAATTGATTTGTTGTTATTTGCAAGAACACCCTATCAAGCTGTATTTTTTTGTTTGTCACAAGCCACTAATCTGCATTTGCATTGATACCTGCTCTGCTGTGTTTTGGTAAGCTTACCTTCAATGTGCGTAAGCCATTGCATTTTTTTTGCTATTGATCTTCGCGACAAAAAATCTTCCGTTGTTCAGCAACAAGTGCAATGCTAATGCAGGTGAGTGACGTGTGCAAACCTTTCAATTTTGTATGCATTTCTGTATGCTTTTTTGTATTCTAATCTCTCTTCTTGTATCAACCACCAAACTAGTCGCATCGTTAATTCTAATTGTAACTTCTTGTTAACTTTGGCTTGATTTTTTTGTCTAATTAAAACTTAATTATTATAACGTTTTGAAAAGTTGAGTTTTCTTGGATTTTGGACAATTCACAATCAATATTTTATAAAAAAAATAAAAAAAATATTGTGATATTATGTATATTTCGACAATATAAAAAAAATATTTTCAATTTTTTATCTTTTCTAATTTAGAAATTATTCCAAATAAATCAGACCTACTTTTGCTAAATTTCCCCCATTTTTCGTGATTTTGTTAATTTTTTTTGACGAAACTGGACAAAATATTAAAAAAAAGGCCACGTTACTGAGTGGTGAAACATTTTAACAATAGATAAAAAATATAAAAAGAATAAAAAATAAATTTTTAAGGCAACAAAACTTTTCCCCTGCAAACGTCTCCAAAAATTTCATAATTTTTCGTTACGCATGACCATTTTGGGATGAAATATATTTTTAATATTTTTTTTAGCTAAATAATTTCTTAGCTTATTAAATGTATAATCTATACCCGTTGATTTCATTTAAATATTCGGAATATTTTGGGAGCTACACAGTTTTACGCAAAAGACCAACCAAATTTTCAATGGGAAACCTAGCCTTAACACAGATCCTCAACTTCTACGAAGCAGACATCACGGCTGTCCACAAAATGCGATGGGATGGAACGGGCAAGAGGAGGATGAACATTTTGCGGCATATACCATTGTAATTGTTACCGAGAGCAACAAAAGTGAGTATTTGGATACGGATTCATCGTTGGAAGATGGCTTAGGCAAAAAGTTTTGGGCTTCAAATATGTAAGTGAATGCATCATGGCGATTCAAATCAAGGCTTCGTACGCCAACATTAGTCTTGCCCCTACAGAAGAGAAAAAGGACACCAAAGACGAGTTCTACGAGCTCCTTGACAAAACGTATGAGAAATATCCTAGCCATGACATAAAAAATATTCTCGGTGATTTTAACGGGAAACTGAAAAAGACCACCACTTCCGATAACGGAATCAGGCTGATTGCTGTGGGGCGAAATGTTGTGGTAGCAAGCACGTGGTTCCCATAATTATGTCAACATCCATAAAGGAACACGGAGAACGAAGATCTCCCGATCAATCAACCGTCAACCAGATTGATAACTTTCCGATTGACGAAAGGTACTCTTGTCCAGCATTTAAGGTGTTCGAACTTTTCGAGGAGTCAACATCGACTCAGACCACTCTTCATAGCTAAGGTAGTACAACGAATATCCTGAAAACGGCCAAAACAGGGAAATAGATCGCCAGATCTTTTTTTCGATCGAGTGTCAAGTAATATATAAAGGAGTCCTTTGCCACCAACATCAAGTATAAAGAACCAGTGGCAAAATTGCCAGAAAACAGTTAGAGATGCTGCCTCTGATGTGCTAGGTTTAACAATACCCCAAAAGCGAAACTCGTGGTTTGACGAAAAATGTAGGCAGGTTCATGCAGTCAAGCACGAGGCATAAAAAGCGGCGCTGCATTCTTCTATGCTTACCGTGAGCTCAACAAACAGAGCATGAGAAGCGTCAGATAGAGAATGTTGATAGATCCAAGCCAGTAGCAGACCAGGAAGGTAAAACAGCTGGCTCAAGGTCATCTAGCAGCAGAGATGAGGAAGGGACCATAGTAGAAGAGCAGTCGATGCTGAGAATGGGAAAGATTACTTCTGTAGAATGTATAACGGTGACGCCGAACAAATCCCACTGTCAGGCAGAAGCCATTCATTGGACACAATTATAGCCAACAATTCCGTGAACCCGACCTAGACGAAATGAAATCAGCAATATCACGGCAATATCACGGCAAAATTGTCGGCTAGGCTGACGTTTATGATGATTAAAGCCTAGTTTGCTTGATTCGTTTAATCATAATAGGCTCATGAGCAGCTCAAGTTCTTCTCTACATTTTGTATTGAAATATTTTTGACACTTAAGTTGGGAGGTGTTTGGAAAGCTAAGGCTGGGTAGTAAGTAAGCGGAAAGTTGTAAATTTCGACGTAATGCGATTTTGTTTAGTGAAAGAAATATCAAGATTTATATTCTACTGAATTAATGAATGCAAAATCTCACACAGACGCAGCACCTAAGACGTTGAAGGCGAAGGGCCTCCTAAAACAGTCTCCATAAAATACAGCCATCATGTACAGAATCTGAAATAAATACAATCCGCCTCTGCATAAAGGGATAAAACTATTTAATTAACTCTCCTTCAACAGAAAACCTAATCAGAAATCGACATGTAGTGTGTGTTTGTGTTTGTGCAATTGACGTAAATCCTATTCCATCTCCGAGTGACTTTCATCTCCAATAAAAAAAAAAGTTGCTCGCATCGTTAGAGGCGCATGAATGTATGTGAAAATGAAACTGGAACCAGAAGAAACAAGACCGACCGACGACGAAGAGGAATTTAACTACGAGAAAACTGATTTATGAGCTTCAACTAATTGCCTGTTAAAATAACACCAACGTTTAGATGACACCACCTCCACGAAGCTGTGTCACCAGCGGCAGTGTCACTCTTTAGCAGAAAAACAACTCCTCACGCGCAGCACAAATCATTTTCGCTATAAATTGACACCAAGGACACAAAACTATTCATCTAAACTCACATCCTCATCCTTGTGTCGTTCTTCATATGAAAATGCTATCATGCATGGCCAACATGTCATGTTTAACGAGCAGTAGGTACATTGTGCAGCTTGCAGCAAGACGAGAGCCTGCGGGTGGTGGTACTTCGGCATCCGGTACGGTACGGTGGATGCCTCAAGGAGAGATCTCATGAAGCAGATTGACTATGGCTATTTAATAAATCATATCTGCTCATGACAGATATAATTCAACTCAACTGCACATGAAACTGTAATGTCGGACCGAGGAAACTTTCTTCTGTCAGCTCTCATGCAAACACCCTCTCCAAACAATTGTCATTTTAAACCAGAACACAACATAGAACTTTATATCGATTTTAATATAAAAAAAAACTCACCATCAAGTCTTGTGGAATGTAAAAGTCCGACACTGCTGCCGCTAGGAAGAGCACCGCTCTATTGTCGAAGGCCGCCAGGCACTCGCATGCAGCTCGCAACAGCCACATGTAGTCAACGACGCTCGTAAAACTAACATACAATATCATTTGTGATTCACGGGCATTTTTGTACTTGGCCAGGATGGGGGCGAACACATCAACGGAATCGGGTTTCACTGTTATCGCTGTGCCTCGTGCATCTTCGGTTATGTCCAACATATCGAAAAATTGCTGACCGGTGAAGTGACGCGTGAAGGGCTCGAGTGACTTTTGACGATGCATAAAAATAACAGCGTACTCATGGTCGAGGAAGTATTCGGCTGAGGAGGAACCACGTGTGCCCGCACTAAAGTTGTCCACAAAGCGGACGGTATTGTGTTCGAGGGGAACTGTTGTGCCGCCGGACTGTAAACATTAAAGATAAACTAATTGAGATAAATGTTTGCAGGAGGAATGTTTGGGTTGTAAAAGCTATGAAACCTCTAAAAAAATAAGTTTTCTGTTTTTCTGTGAAAATAAATGTGTGGAATGGATTTAAGAAAAAAGTTATCAGTCGATTAATCTAATCGAACTTAAAGCTTAAGAGGAAAGAAAAAATGGAATTGTAACATATTTGGGGCTTGATAAGGGTAAGCACTTTAAAAAATTGATTTTTTCGCCACTTTAGCTTCCAACTTGTATTTAATTTTCATTAATATTTAATAACATTTATGTACTTGAAGAGAACGTTTTTGACAAACAGAATTTGTAAGGAGGGCACTCTTCGTTTCACTATCCTCACAATGTAATTCCAAAGCAAATAAAGCCATTCCAGTGGATCAGTGTGCCAGCATGAAGCTGCACTATAGCAATGAGATTAAACCAACATTGTGCACTGTGGCGTATACTTATTATTTTTCTATTTTATTATTTATGGGAAGTGTTCTCGCCAAAAATGTAAGAAATATAAACGAACTTGGCGTTTCGGAACTTAAAAAAAAAAAAACAATGTTTTAAACTAAAAGGAGCCACTTTTCTCGCAGTAAGCAGAGATAACAATCATCATTTTGGCCGACTTAGCAATCGTAAAAGTGGTGAACAAAATGGTAAGGGTGTAAAAGCGTTTCTGGTGTCGTAAGCAAGATCATAACTGGGGAAGACAGAGCTTGGCAAACAAATCTTCATTCGCGTAGTGCGGATAAAAAACGAATCTCTGAACTGTAGAGATCTTTTATTTCCCCTTTAAGACTTCATGAACAAACGTATCCGCTTTTAAAGAGGAGAAATCCAGTAGAACTGGAACTTAAACCACAAAGTTGTGCTCAAGGGTAAACTGATGAACATTCTTGGAAGGACAAGTGTAATTGTAATAGTAAAAATGGGGGCCACGAGCAGTCTAGCTCGGCAACCCCTGGATTGCGCCGTTTGAACTATGAAATTAAAAGAAGGATTATATACAATTCTAAGCTTTTATATTCATTAGTTGCCTGGCTAGCGATATCGCGTTCGAAGAGAAACTGTAACAAATCATTTTGAAGTACGCCTCAAATCGACTTTATTGCGTAGAGAAAAGAGGTCAAGTCTTTGATCTTTAGTTTGGAAACTCATTTAGGTCATTTAAGAAGGTTTCTCCCAATGATTTGGCTCTCATTTTGGCCAGCGCAGGACACTTTCAGAGGAAGTGAGGAACAGTTTACTTTTCTCACTGCTCCCCAGAACAGCAACAGAAAGTAATGTGTGGAATGCTCAGATTAGTTGCGTGTTCCCCAACAGTCCAGTGTCTAAATCACGTTGCAACCACCTTGGATATGTCTTGCCTGGGTCTGCAAATAAGGTTATTGGTTCGGGATTCCTAATAGGTGGGCCATATTTTTCTATATATAGTGCAGTTGGTAGGGATTCCCCAAATGTGCTTTGGAATGTTGACTCTTTCCGGGAGGGAGTTATGAAGACCTCAATCTTGCCTAGCCAGCTCGTCAGCCCGCTCATTACCCTCAACGCCACTGTGACCCTGATCCCGGACAAGAGTGACCCAGGGTCACTTTGGAATTTTTTGACTAATTTTGAGGATGATGTGGACAAGTCAATTGCTTGAATAGCCGCCTGACTGTCCGAAAAGATAGCTGTATTCCGGTTTTGATTTGTTTAAGTACTTTGCATTCTTCCCTTATGGCGAGTAGGTCAGCTTGAAATACATATGCAAAGTCAAGAAGCCGAAAATACCTGGAGGCATTTAAAGACTCGGAGAAAATTCTTGCACCAATCATATTTCATCCATGATTCATCAGTAACATAGTTGTGTCGAAGCCTCTCCTAATTAATATCTCTACTGAAGTCTATAGTGCAGTAATCGGTTTTTGTCGATGAGATGTCTACTGGGATGAGGTTAGTAATATAAATATGACCGTAGGGTTTAGAATAGAAGGAATACAACTTGCTATTTATAATAGCAATAACCGTAGACTAGGAAAGCTAAGACAGTGTTTAAAGGTCGTAAATTTTTGTATTGGCAATTATTTTAAGTGCTCGTCTTTGTGTACCATCTTGGACTTAAGATGGGAATTTTATTCAAGCTGATATAGAAGAAGAGCAGAATTTCTTGCAACGTCTCAAAAAACCTAGGCGTCTCGTGGCATTTTTTGCCGCAGCACGGCATATACACATTAGCTGGTAATTAAAGTTGGTCACAAAAATATAGTCGTGCTCCATATAATATTCAAACTTCTTTTTTAATTTATTTCTTACGGTATGAACATAGAGGGTAAACTGTTTTTATCAATAGTAATAGTTTGGTAAGTCTCTTAATATGGGTCGAAGAATTCACTGCTTGCCAGAAGAAAGAAGACTTGTCAATCATCTACGCCGTGAAGACAAAACGTAAAAATTTATAGCGATGACCCTAGGACGATCTCAAAATATGGTAACAAATGCTCTGAGGCCAAGAATAGTGAGCGAAAATAGAGGCAGGTCGAAAAAATCATCACCTACCACTGACTACCGCGTACTTGTTGTAGCCAAGTCGGATCCCTTCATGTCATCAAGGGATTGAGAAGGCAGTCAGTGCACGCATTATCCAAAGAAGGTTGAGAGCTTCAATCTCCCAGGTATAGAATCAAAAAAGAAGTTCCTTTGCTTAGAGCTAACAATTTAGGGGCTTGAAAAGAATTTCCTCTTAGATACGTAAATTGGAATGGACCTGAAGGAGTATAAAAATGGCGTAATATGCTGCGGAGCGACGGCGCCCAAAAGCAAGAAAATACTATCCCCGTTATTATAAAACCAATCAAACATGGAGGTGGCAATGTTATGGTGTGGGGATGTTTTTCCTGGTACGGGGTCGGTCCTTCATATCTCATAAAAACCATATTAACAAAATACGGTTATAGGGATTTCTTGGAAAATGTCATGCTTCCATTTTCTGACCAAAAAATGCCTCTCCGGTGGCATTTACAACATTACAACGATCCAAAACACACGGCGAGTTTCGTAAGAGATTGGTTCCAAGAGAACCATTATCCCGTGGCCAAGTCAATCTCCTGTGTCCTGAGCTTAATCCCATTGAGAACTCTTGGAAATGAACTAGAACAAAAGTTAGGCGGGCAATACTTCAAAAATGGAAAATAATTGTTGGAAGTTGTTCAAAGAGAATGATATTCCTTTCCCCAGCAGACATGCCAAAAATTGGGTGAATCAATGAACGCCGCATTCTAAGAATTCCAGCTAACAATGGAGGATACACTAGGGAGTAAGTTAATCAAAAATTAAGGTAACCCACACTTAATGTTAATAAAACCAATATTTTTTGACCAGGCTAAAAAGCGTCAATTGACAGTTTCGGCTTCGTGTTATTATAGTTTTTTTCTTTATTTAAGATCCTTTTAATGTCCTCTACTTCCTCTGATTTGGAAGTTTTTTTAAAACCATGAAATAATACGACTGAACTGAAGGTTAGGAATGCGGATTTTTGCCGAGCATTATAATTCATAAAAAATATTAAAAAATAAAAACTTGTAATTAAAATCTTATATATAAAAATGAATCGCAAAATGTGTATGTAAGCGTATAACTCAACAACGCCTGGACCAATTTGGCCAATTCTTTTTTTTAAATGTTCGTTGCTTTTTAAATCACAAATTGTACCAATGTTAAAAAAACATACTTTTCCACCCCATCAAATTAAAAAAAAAAAAGATCAATTTCAAATATTGAAAATTATGTTTGTCAGATGCCAGATCTAAAATTATTTATGTATAAATTGAAAATTCATTATTTTATGGACGAAGGACCAGCGCAAATTTGGAAACTGGAAAATTTCAAAATGGGTTTTCGAAAGGAACACGGAAAACTCATTGGTTTTCAAATGGTAGGTACATTGGTTTTAAGATGGAAAATTGCATATTATCGCGTGTGCATTGGTTTTCAAATGGAAAATTTCAAAATGGGTTTTCGAAAGGAACACGGAAAACTCATTGTTTTCAAAGAGTAGGTGCATTGGTTTTAAAATGGAAAATTGAATATTATGCATTTGTTTTGAAATGGAAAATTTCAAAATGGGTTTTCGAAAGGAACTCGGAAAACTCATTGGTTTTCAAAGAGAAAATTGCATGTAATTGTAGGTGCAGTGGTTTTCAAATGGAAAACTGGAAAATTTGTGATGAGGAACTAGAAAGCAAATAAAAGTAAAAAAAATGGAAAATTTGAAATGTAAATAAAATTTGATTAAACAAAAATCTCAAAACACTCTTTCAAATGAAAGGCATTACTTTTGAAGTGGTAAAATGGAAAGTTCGTGCTGGGGAACTGAGAGAAGTCCTGGAAAGCAAGTATAATTAAAAACAAACGCATTGCAAAAACGTAACAAATTCGCAATGGAAAAATCCTCAAGAGCAAGAAATAACCCCAAGTCATATTTTGCATGGACTTTAAAAAATGGGAAAATAGAGAATTCGTGATTGGAAAATCTCCGTAAGAGATTGGACCGTAGTATACTCGTGGCTCCACGAATGCTTACGAACCCAACTTCGGTCGTATTGTCAAGTACAGACATATGTTTATTAGCCTAACAACACGAATATGAATCTGAATACCACATTCTGCTTTTCAACTTCATTTTAATATTAAGGAATTCAATATTAAATGTAAACCTAAACCTCCTCCTAAGATCTTTCCGTATTTTCCACCTTTCCTTATGCTCGCACTTTGAAAAGTAAAAACATAGTAATTAATGTGTTTGCTTTAATTATAAAATAAATCAAACAAAAAAATTTAACATAACAAATCATTTTGAAAGTACTTTATTGCAATTTCAGTAGGCAGTACGAAGTCTGCCGGGTCAGCTAGTTCATAAATAAAAATTTTAAATGAACTATGTACCTCAAAAATACATTCAAACTGAAAAAAAATTGATGTCATATGATTTCTTAAGAAATCGTAGATTTTTAATTTTTTTTTAATCCTTTGAGGGTTTTTTTTTTTTAATTAATTTTTTATGTATACGATTTTTGGAAAATTTCTTAAAATTAATTTGGTGCAGTATTCAAGAATATGTTAATATACATTCTAAAAGTAAATTTCGATTTTTAATATTGACCCGTCTTCGAGAAAATAAGTTTAAAAATATTTTTTTTTTAAATACAAACAAGATTTTGTTTTGTTTTTTTTTTACAAAATATTCTTTGTGCAATATTTACGTACTTGCAGAAAAAAAGTACGCTGATCGGACTTTCATTTTTCGAGAAAATCTTATAACAAAAAAACGGTTATATGATAGGTACGTTTTTGAGCAATACAAAATATATTATTTTTACCAAAAATACATCAGTGTTTATAAAACAAAAAAAATAGCGTACGAGCCTTTTTTGAGAAAATCGAAATTTTTGGGTTTTGGCCAAAAAGAAATTGTATATTGGCTACCATAAATTTTGATCTTAAAAAAAAAAAAATCAGAAATCGACACACCCGAATTCGCACAAACCACTTTATTCCAAATATGAACGGATCATTAAAAAAAACTGAGAAATAAGGTCGGGAACAAGACAGAGCCCTGGACCATACAAGCATTTGTATTGTGAGTTTCCAGACTTGAATCCTACCAATACAACAACGAAGGAGAAATACCTATAGCACACGTTTTCGATAATAGAGCAAAAAGCCAGATTATATAAAATGCCTTCAAAAGATGAACCGACTTGTTAGACCGGTCGATGAGATAAATCATCAGATCAGCAGTGGACCTATTACTGCGAAGGCCGCACTGTCATTATAAAGCTTTCGTTCGTCTAGATATTTGTTAAGCTGAAAAAATATCAGCGTTTCCAAGACCTTTCAAAGATAAGCGTAAGAACAATCGGTCTTTAACTGGGAGATTAAAGAAAATCTCTTTTTTTTGGAAGCTGAAAGTACAAATCATCAATTAGGTTTGTTTTTGGGGGTTTATGTCGATCAACAACAACCTCCACCTTAACCTTACCCAGACTGCTCCTAATCGATGTTAGATTTAAGCCTAATAGCAGTTTTTTATCGGACAGTTCCTTGCGTGCGTTTTCTGGTCATCGACACCAAACCCTCTAACCAGATGTCAGTTCCTTGGCTTTTGTAGCTAAGATTCACTTTTGAATACTCTTACTGTTTTTTGTGATGTGATGGCCAATCAATATAAGCGTCCTTTGTTCTTAAACAAACAACTTGACAAACTTCAGCAATTAGAACCAATAAATTATCATGTTTTATAGTATTCCGTAATTGGCAAATTATATTTTCTTGAAATGCTTTTCTTTAGAAAATAAAAAAACAACCACCACATGAACTCAACATAAAGACAATTGATTTTTTCTATCGTGCAAAATGCTGTCTTCGGATTTTCTTTTACTGATTCTAATCACAAGCACGTCAGTCCTCATTTCAACCACCGCAATGTCCTCCTGAACGATTATAGAACATTGACTGTGCTTGAAGCTTCTCTGAATCTATAATGTCTACAAGAGATTGAGACGTTCTACATAAATGTTCAGCTGAAGAAAAATTGGAGCAATTACATCTACCTTAGCTCTCTCGTGCTTTGAAGCTTAAGCAGAGCAATGAGATTATACAATTAGATTGTAAGGATAAGCACTTCAAGAACAAGCCAAGTACTCTTGACCTAAGAATTCACCACAGCAAAAGCAACAGCAGGTCATGGGCAGCACAATTCTATTTTCATCCACTTCACCCTCAGTTGTTGTCAGCCGTCAGCTGTCATACATATTTCTACGTCAATAATTATTATGATGTGGTGTTCGAATATAGAACAGAAAAAATGAAAAAAATAACACGATTGTCACGAAGATTTCACCACCCACTTGTCAGTCGACGACGACGACGGAATTCGAAGTGGCAGACAGAGATTTGAGGAACATTGTCAACCGACGCGACGTACAAACAACAGAAACAACAACGGTGACTATTAAACTGAAAAATAAATACCCTTAAGCTGTTGCCTGCCACAAAAAGAAGCCATATTATTGTTGTCTTCATTTTTAGGCCGAAAAGAGAATATTGTGAAGAAAAGCAATCAAAAAATGTGTCAAGAATATTTTGTCCATCCAGAACTGACTGAATGTTGACAAATCTAAAAAAATTATTCAATGAATGGTTGTCCATGAGAGAGAGGAAGGACTTTGTTCAAAGTTTTTTCCTTCCTTCAATTTTATTGTTCTTGTTGCTGTAAGTTGTAATGCGAAATAGATAATAATCTGTCTTCGTTTGAAGGTCGAAAAAGTGAAATTAATCAAAGAAGTGGAATTTTCTGTTCCGTTGGTCGAGATTGAGGATTTGTTCTGTTCCGCACGATAATGACCAGCAGAGGACTTAAACAAAGCTTACGTCACTTCTCATAAATGACATAATGCTGGTACTTTGGTTTGACATTGTTGATCATAAACGACTCGGAAGTGTATGTGGACGGATATGGCATGGAAATAAAGGTGAAGGACAGGGTATAGCAGTGGTATTGGGAAGTAAATGAAAAGGACAAATTCTGAGGGATTGGCTTATAACTTTGATTGAATTTGCGTCATATCAATCACAGTGACCTCATCAAATGGGCTTTCAATGTAATTCACATTTGGTTTTGTTCTTGGGCATAGTTGGAGGAAGGATTTTATTCGACAGTACAGAAGAATTATTACTGACACTTTTCCAATAAAATTCGTCACGAAATACATGTTGATTTGTATTGGGATTTTAATCAAATTCAAACAGTGACATAAAAACTGTTAGCGTCATAAACTTTTTGAAAGATTATCATATCGTTGAAAAAATTGAAAATATGTCATGTGGTAATATGGAAACCTCTATTTATCGACCGATTGAACTTCTAAAAAGTTCTTAACCTTTCCAAGACCGAAGGCTAGCACCGTGCGTCGTTACGTTTCGTATTTCTCCCTGTTTTATTGTTACTTTTTCGGCCAGTGCTCTTGTGAAGTACACAGTTGCATTCCTTCTCGTGCTTCTAGGAATGCTCGAGACCAACTTCCGTGCGTCGTACATTCGTTTTTTTTTTACAGTAGGTACTACGTAAAGAATTGCAAGAATCTGTCATCACCAGTAGTTGCAACATTTAGAAACTTAAGTACACCAATACCTCTTATATGTTTAATATGGTGAGCTATGTCATTCCAAGTAAATTAAATTGAGGCTGGTAACCTCTCAATAAAAAAAAAAAAACAACCACCGCGAACCCAACTGCCAGCCCAAGATATGGAAGATTAAACAGACGGACTAAGAATGACATCCACTTCCAATCACAAAACGAATATTTTAAAGATGGCAACTGTTGATATATACTCCATAATAGGTATGCCCCATATATACAAAAATAGTCTATCCTGTGTTATGCAGAAAATAATCGACACCGAGGCATATCCCTGCATAGGCCAGGCAGAACAACGATATACCAAATATTCACACTGGGCCAAGTCCTGGAAAACATCAACGAATTTGAAGTTGAATTTCACCATCTTCTCATCTTTTCAAAGCTGCATATGAAAGCATCCATCGCCATTAGTTAATGGTTGCGATGTCTGAAATCGGGATGCCGAACAAACTGTTCCAGCTTTCTTGGCGTTAAGCAATACTCTACGACGGCCGGCGCCGAGTGCTGGACGATAAGTAGAGGAAGGGAAATTGTTCTGGGCATTTTCGAAAGACAAATTCTTGGACGGATATTCGGTCCGGTATGCGACGATGGCGAATGGAGAAGAAGATTCAACTGTACGAGCTGTCCCAAGATGTGGATGTAGTCTATCGAGCGAATGGACAACACCGCTCTAGCAAAGAAAGTCTTCACTTCGCAGCCCCCAGGTTCGAGACGGCCAGGGAGACCGAACCTCCGGCTGAGACTGTAGGTGCATAGATTGAGAGCCGGTTAATCTCAAACCGACCCTGAGATTATAGCTGTATTCACTTTTTGCGACAGCTAAAAGACTGATTCGCATTAAATGCATTTCATTTTTTTCTTTTTAAGTAAAGTCTACTTCAAATAAATTTTTTCAAAGAAAGTTCAAAATGACTTTTTTTGTGGTTTTTAGGTTTAAAAAAAATTGTAAAAAAACCGGCAAATGATTGGTTGAAAAAGAAATACATACTTACGTTTCGGTCTTTGAAATAACATTCAAGTTAACATTTGCACACTTTAGAAACTTTCAATATTGTATAAAACAAATTTGACAACCAATGCAAAAAGGAACAAAAACTTGATTCGAACTCAATATAAAATGTTTATTCATTCTTTTTGCATTTGGGTATTCCATTTTAGGATAACTTGGCACACCGAACTAAAAACTGAAACTGAAACGTGTTGATTGAAATGTGACAAGCGCAGGCTCAACATTAATTCAATTCCCAGTCAAATATCCGAAGTGAATTAAAAAATGAAGTGTGGAGAAATATGAGATTGATCAAATTTGAGTGGGTAAGTCAATTTTAAATCCACAAAAGCTTAAAACAACTGCAGCAAATTGAAATATTTGAAGCACTCGCAGAGCCAATGTCCTCTGCGTTATTTTTTTTGGTTTGTTTTTCAATGTCATGCAAAGATTTTTGCATAAATCAGCATGCACTGGGTTTAATTAAAAAAGGAAGGAAATTCTACTGGAATGAGAATTACAGGGGTTTACAGGGAAACGTCAGCGCACTATGTGGCAAATTCCCGATTTCGTGCGATTAATTAAAAACGGCTGTTTTTCATCTTTAGCTCTTGCTTAAAAATGCAATTTTTAATAAGTATACAAGAAATAATGCTCTTTACTCTACCTATCTGAGAACTACAGTCACTCAAAGATGTTTTTATACAAATTTTCGAAAGATTAAAAAATTAAATTCAATTTTCTCGAAAAGGAAGCTACTGATTTTCATAATTTTTTTTTTGAATATCTTTGATACTATGCTATTAAAATTTTTGTATTCAATTTTGTCTTATGCTTAAGAAAAAAAAAACAAAACAAAAAAAAAAGTGACTTCATAATTTTTTTTTTTTTAATGCAATTTTCTCGAAAAGTAATTGATTAATTTGAATGATTTTTTTTTCTAAAAAATCTTTAATAGTACGATAATAACATTTTGTATTAAATTCTTTTATTTGAATCTTAGAAAAAAAGAAATACAAAAAAATGATTTTTTTTTTAATTTTTTCGATTCGTCGATTTTTATAGTTTTTTGAAATTTTAATACCTTCGGGCAGAATGATTTAACAAAACGCTTTTGATTCTGCTTGAAGAAACACTTGTTAATATGTATGCAAAAGATCAGTTTGATCATTCTGCCCCTGATATGGTTTTCGGCCACTTGAAGATATTCATATAAACATTTTGACCTAAAATCGAAAAGTACCCCTAACATAAAATTGTTAAAATTTTTGAGTCTGGAAAAAAGTGACACAGTTCTAAGAATACATAAGAAAAATAAAAAAAAAAACAATAAAAAGATATATCATAAGAATATAGCAAACAAAATTCAAACCAAAGTCATTTTTTTTTCTTGATAAGAAAATTAATACCAATTTTCACATAAATTCCCAATCTTTGAAGCCTTCTATCTTCGTACGGGAGCAACATAATCTTATGAAATTTTGAAGCTAGGTTGGAAATAATGTCTAGTTTAAAACTGCATTCAAATTTTTATGAAAACCTAAAATTTTCAAAATTGACTTTATCACACGAAATCGGGAATTTGCCACATAGTGCAGCGGAAGGTGTTTCTTTCGTAGCATTAAACTGCTACAAATGAAGATGAAAGAAGTGACAAAAAATTGTTGAAAAATTTTAAAACTATGTACTTTGATTTCTTTAAAGGGAATTTATTATGGTCTCCTTACGCCTTTCCATCTCAAATGTAAGATAACTTTTCTTGAATGAACAAAAAGGCGTGCAAGCTGTATTTACATTTTTGTAGGAATTAGAAAGAAATATCTAATGACCTCTACTCTGAAATATGCGAAAATAAGGTCAGGTCTAACGTCTAAAGAAAGGGTACAACAGCAAACGTCGTTCCAAGGCGCAATGCATTTCGAGCACAGGTTAGGTTAGGTTCGCTTAAGCGGGCTGACAGTTGGTGTTGTTACCGTCACACTTAGATCATGTAGATCCATTGTGGTACCCCGAAGTATTGCAACTTCCTGAAAAATAAATAACCTATGAATCATGTAGTTCGTTTAGCCAGTTAGAGGTCTTGACAAAGCTTAGTAAGCTTTTGCCTGGCAGTTCGGATAGTTCCTCTAGTTCATTGAAGAAGAAATTGCCTAGAGTTTTCTTCCTAGTAAGACAGAGTGAAGGACAGTGGCAGAGAAAATGAGCAGTATTTTCATGCTCGTGCTCATCACCACAGCCTCTACAAAGGTCATCGGTACTTAGTCCCATTTTCTTCTTATGGTAGCCAAGTAGGTTGTGCCCTGTAGTTATGCCAATAAGGGATCTAAGGGAGGGTTTGTTAAGAGTTAAAATCCTGTCGGATCTTTTCTTATCGTATCTAGGCTATAGTTTCCTGGTATTTAAACAGGTTTCTAGGAGATTCCATCTGATGTTGGATTTTTGAAGGACGATTTTACTGACATTATGTTTCAGTTCACATAACGGGATTCCTATATGATGATCTATGAGAGGGGGGGTCTAGTGTAGAGCCGTCCCTTGCAAGCTCATCCGCTTTTTCGTTGCCTGGTACATCACTGTGGCCAGGAACCCAGCAGAGTCTTACGTTATGCTGTGTGCCAAGAACCTTTAGCTCTTCGCGACAGCAAGAAACAAGCTTCAAATTGATTTGGGTGGCAGAGATAGCTCTTATTGCTGCTTGACTATCAATGAAAAAAGTGATGTCTGCGTGTGATATCGCCATCATGGATATATGTTTAACAGCGTTTTTCACTGCCAAAGTGCCAAGATCTCAGCTTGGAAGACGCTGCTATGGTCGGGGAGCCTGAATGATTTGGCAAGGTTGAGGCTTTCAGAGTAGAAGCCTGCACCTACTCCAGTATTTATTTTAGAACCATCGGTGTAAATGGTAATGGTTGAGTCGTTAGTGTAGGGCACACTATTTTCCCAATCTAGTCTATTGGCGAACCTAGTACTAAAAGATTTGTTGAAATCTAAGTAAGGGGTCATAATATAATCTGTGCAGATGTTGTTATCTACGTATTTCGTAGGAATAGCTGCGTGGTCTCTTTGGCTTATTTTCCAGATGTTGGTTGGACTGAGCCTAAGGGCGCTGTTTGCTGCTGATTCTTGGACGAATAGATCTATGGGGGGGGGAGGAGATTTAGGATCGTTTCTAAACCCGCAGTTGGGGTAGTCCTCATCACACCACTAGTACTGATACAAGCCATTCTTTGTACTTTGGTGAGTGTTTTTAAATTCGTGGATTTCTCCAGCGCTTTCCACCAAACCAAACTGCCATAGGTTAGAATCGGTCTGACAAGGCAGTGTACATCCACATGACAATGTTGGGGTTTGGTCCCCAATTTCTACCCAGAATCTTGTTGCATGAGAAGAGTGCGATAATGGCTTTCTTATATCTTTCTAGGATATTCGGAACCCAGTTAAGTTTTTTGTCCAATATGACTCCGAGGTATCTCGCTCGGTCGGAAATTTTTAGTGCGGTGTTATTTCTTCTTTTTTCTGTTTGTGAAAAGAACCAGTTCTTTTTTAAGGAGGTTTACCTTGAGGCCGCATTTCTTGGTCCAGTTGCTGACCCTTGATAATGCGCTTTCTAATTGTTCGCTAATAGTGGTAAGGTATTTACCCGTCGCCAAAAGCGCTAAGTCATCAGCGTAGGCTACCACTACTATACCGTAATTCTTAAGTTTTACAAGGATCTTGTTCATCACTAAGATCCATAATAATGGTGAGAGAATTCCACCTTGCGGGGTTCCTCTAGACGCGTGCATCTCTAATTGTGCGTTACCAAGCTCGCTATGTATTTGTCTGTTTTTCAGCATACACATGATCCAGTTAATAACTACTTCTTCTATACGCTGATCATTAAGTGCTTTCTCGATTGCACTGCTGTGGACGTTTTTGAAGGCTCCTTCAATGTCCAGGAATGTTGCAAGAGTGTATTCCTTAAGGTCAAGTGATTTTTTTATGGTTCTAACTACGCAGTGTAGTGCCGTTTCTACACTTCTACCTTTTGTATAGGCGTGTTTAGAGGGTGATATGGTCTCCGGTTTTAAATTACTGGGGATGATGTATACCCATATCGATAAGTCTTTCAAGTGTTTTAAGTACAAAAGACGTAAGACTTATAGGTCTGAAGTCTTTGGGTTCCGGGTGGCTCGGTTTGCCGGCTTTTGGTATAAAGACGACTTTTACCTCACGCCATGTCTTGGGAACATACCCCCATTTAATGCTACTTTGAAAAATGTTTATAAAGTGTGGAGTGATAAATTCAGTGCTCTTTTGCAGCATCATTGGGAAAATACCGTCTAGGCCCGGAGATTTATAAGGGGAGAAAGAGTTAATAGCCCAGTTTAACTTTTCTACCGTTATAAAATCCGTAAGAATTCCATACTCGAAGATTAAAGAGTTGTCTGATTCGCGTTCAGGGCTAGGTTTGCTACCTAGGAAGTGTGTTTTAACCAGGAGTTCTAGACTTTCGCGACCTGATTCAGCCCAGCTATTGTCAGGTTACCTTAGAGAACCTACAGAAGTGGTGGTTTTCGAAAGTATTTTCCTGAGCCTAGCTGATTCGCAGTTGCCCGTGCCGTAGCTTAGTTGGTAAGTGCGTTGGCTGCTAAGCAGAACGTCGTTGGTTCGAGTCCTACTCAGGCCATGTTTTTATTTCATCTTTCACGGCTACTGCCTCTTGCGAAGACCTGACAAATCTTCCAAGAGTATCAATCTTTAATGAAAAAGTGCTTTTCAACTTTGCCGTTCGGAATCGGCGTTAAATTGTAGGTTCCCTTAATTCTTCACACGCACTCAGAGAATTGTTGATGAGAGTAAGCCACTTAGGCTTTGGCTCTTCAAGAGCTGTCGCGCCACTCTATTATTTTTTATTATTATTAGCTGATTCGTTGGTGCACTCAATATTGCTACAGAAATTTTTCCACGAGCTCCGTTCAGCCCGTTGGGTTTCTATTTTGAATTTTCTTTGACTGGTCTTATAACAGTCCCAGTCACTTTCGAGCCTTGTTCTTTTAGCAGCATTGAAAAGCTTCCTTGTTTACTTTTTAATGTTGGTTAGTTCTGTTGTCCACCAGAATTTTTTTTTCTTCGCAGCTGTTATGATTGGACAAATGATTTCAAACGCCTTACGCAGAGTCTCAGTGAGATCCTCTGTTGCCTTCTCTAAACTGTCTGGTCCTAGAATAGCGTTGGTGTTAATTTGGTTAATGTTATAACGCCTGTTATTTCTTAAGGGTTTGTGCTGTATATCAACGTTAGGGATTTTAAATTCTATGAGACGATGGTCAGAAAAGGAAGGTTCTTCTAAAACCCTCCAGTGATCAATTTGACAGGTGTCATCTAGCAAAGGTTAGAAAGTATTTCCTTAAATTTCCTCAAAATCATTTTGTATTAACAAGTTGAAGACAAAAGCAGATTTGGTTGGTTTTTTATATCAACATGAAGAGCTTTTGTAGAACGAAAGAGGTTTTGAAAGGAGATGGACATCAGTATTAAAATGCTGAATACCGTCGTTTAGTAAATTTGACAATTCACAGCTCTGCACTTGACAGAAAGACCCAAGTTTGGCTAGACGGTATACTGATGGGCCTTGCTGGAGGCGCGAGTTATACGGTTGAATTGCATCTTTTATTGAAACTCTGTTTTGAATAAAAATAGGCTGCATCAATATTCCAAGGATGGGGGTTTAATAAAGTTCTGTTCGCCCATTGTGTACTAGCGAGAAGACTATGTGCAGTGATGGATGAAATTGTTTAGTAAATAACTACAAACACCCATTGGCCGAAGAAACGCAAGATCTGCCGAATATAAGACCGATAACGCGGTTTTTCGCAGACAAGAACTTAACGAATTTTTCATGTTCGATTAGGCCGGCACCGGCACCCAAACGAATTTCAACTGACCCAGGATCTGAAGGTAATTGGCCATAGACAGAGGCTTTTGTACTCTGAATAGCAAAATAGCAGCAAATTTTAAAGTAGGCCCGAACCGAATCATATGAAGTCAAAATTGAGGAAACGTTGTCAGAAAGTTGGCTTTTAGCCAGCCCATGAAAACCTATGTATTCTATGCCTGATGCCTTGTATGGTTTCGCATTTGATAGAGAGTATACTCCCAAATAATAGGAAGTTCTTAACTTTCTGTTTTGAATGTGCGGAAATATCAATTTGGAAAATAATCGGGTTTCGAGGCTGATTGTCTCTACGCTTTTCTGGGATCAAAATCTATCTAGTAAGTAAGTGTAAGTGTAAGCGGAAAAAATTAGATTTTTAATCCGTCAAAATCTCTGCCATCCGCTGATGGAATCTGAATGTTAATAGCTCAATAGAGAGATAAGGTACGAATCTAGGTTGCTAGAGGGATATTTCGTTCTAAATGTTACCAGAATGCCCCGAAAATCGGTCTAGAAAACACATAAAAAATGGAAAAATTAGGTTTTAATCATTGCCATCCGCCGATGATGAAATTCGACCACTAGGTAACTACCGTTACAATAAGTAAACTCAAAATTAAAAAAAACACTTACAAAATTAGGAACAAGTTTACCTACTCGTTTTTTTTTTAATCGATTGCCGAGTTGGCGAACCGGGTTGCTGAACCTAGTCGGCGAACCGAGTTGGCAAACCAAGTTGACAAACCGAGTTGGCAAATCGACTTGGCGAACCGAGTTGGTAAACCGAGTTGGACCGTTCAACTCGAGTTGGCAAACCGAGTTAGCTAACTCGAGTTGAAAAAAAAAAAAACCGAGTTAAATCGAGTTGCGGCTAACTCGAGTTGACTCGAGCTAGCGAACCGAGTTGACGATCATAAACGCACCAAGGAGCTTCTGTACAGGGTTAGGTAAGATATTAATAGAACTGTTGCCCTTTTTATAGGCCACAACATGCCATGAGATTTGGTATTCCCTACATCGAGTTTTGGCGTAGTTGTAGAGATGTGGAGTACAGGGAAACAGTTCAGAATTTTGTGTGTGAATGCCCAGCCCTACTTAACGCCAGAACAACGGCTTTCGAGGCTCCTTTCTTAAATGATCTAAGCGAACTATCAAAAATGAAGTATGAAGATGCAGAACCTGATTCTGTATATCAACAAAACGATTGGATTTAGCTAAAAATCCGTATCTCCACTATGCACCTAACAGTGTAGTTTTTACTAATTATTCTTTTTCAGGAACTCTCGAGTTTTTCGTATCAAAACGGTATCGTAGACAGCCTTTTCTACCTACCTACCTAACCTTGCTTGCTACTACTTTGGACAACAAACTCATCAGGCAACCCTTCACAGTGCAGATCCTGGCATTTGTATAGATCTCTTTGGATATACCATCAACACAAAGAAATCCAATTGAATTCGCCCTTGACGCTATCGAAAGCTGAGGACCAGTATCCAGCGCATCGTTCAGAATGACCTACACGAGTGATCAATATCAATTCAGAGCATATAATTTTAGTTTGCTTATCACGATGGCCATCGTTTCAATTGCGAAGAGTGACGATACCCATAATCTATTTAACCTTATCACTGCTAGAAAGTAATCATCAACTACCCGACTAGGCCCGCTGCAGTTCTTCAATCGGTCCATGAACTGAAAATGCCTTCGTTAGTTTGTCCGTTGCTATCTCAACACCTTACGGCTATCCTATAGTCTACAAATTAAACAAAATCTACGATTCCTCAAGCGTTTGTTAGGTGAACAACGAAATTAACAAAAAAAAGTACGTATACGCCCAAGTGAACTTCTCATACACTATGCTCTCCTTTCTTGAAATTTAAAATTCCACTACGAAAAGGTCAAAGAAGACCAATGGACGACACAAAGTGCATAAATCTGCAAAGTAAGCGTCTAACAAAAGGAAACAAGTACGATTCCAGCCAACTAAAAACTACGTCGAATACATCGCAAGAGACAGCTTAGGTGTCATATTTACATTTTGAACAGAACAAAACCGAATCACACCCCGGTAGAATGATGTGAACCTTTTGCAACGTTTTAAACGGAATTATGTTTCGCAATATGAATCCCAATTTCCGTTTGCACTCACTAATTAGCTGGAATAAACAACAAACTTAAGCCTGCACGGCTGCATAATGCATAGCAAAAATAACACTAAACAAAAACTATAAGCTGACGAGGTTTCAAATTATTCTTTCGTTTTGCCACCTTCTCCAAACTCGACAAAGTGTTGCGAACCGAACACCGTTCCACATTAATACAACGAAAATATTTGCCAACGTTAGCTTTTTTTGCCGGCAAAAGTAAGAACAACAACAGGGACTCAAGCCATGGTTCAAAAATACAATAATCGATTTAATTATTCATAATCACTTAAAAAAAGAAAGAAGGTCACTTGAAAGAAGGCACTTACCGTGACTAGGACAATGCGATTTTGCAGTTTATTGTGTCGCTCGCAGAACTCCTTCAGCAAGGAACGATTGTCCTCGAAGTCAGCTGGTGGCAGATGCTTGGCATAGAATTCTTCCCAATGCGTCGACGTCATCGTGCAAAAGCCAAGTCAATTAACTTTTCAACAAACGACAGCGAGAGAATAATTATTATGAGAGTTTAAGCAAAACAAATCCAATTAGTGTAATTGCTGAAGGGCACTCAACTGAGAATCGAAACCGAAGGCAGGGACAGGTGTAGGATTATAAACAAAATAAAAAAGTAGGTACTGTGTCCCCAATACTCCAAGTCTGTGTGCTGATGGTTCGCTGGTTAATCGTCAGCGGCGAGACAGACAGTTGATGAATAATTGATTTTTCTATTATTTTCCGATATTGTTCCTTTTATATCTGAGGTGGTCGTAAGCAGTGGCAACAAATGTCCAGGAATAATGTTTACTGGATGAGGGCAGGAAATAATAATAACACAAACAAAACTATGAAAACTTGCTGCTTCAAAAGCTGCCGTGTCACAAATAGAATAATAAACTTGATAAGAGAGCAGCACACAAAATAAACACAACCACTCCGCTACAAAGTTTGAAACGAAATGAAGAGGAGGACCTTGTTTTTGAATTTCTTTTAATAATTTTGTGTTGAAAAGTTGTTAAAATGATGAAATTCTCCTTGTTGAAATAAATTGGAAACGGTTCACTTTAGTTTTTAATTTGCACTTTGAACGGAACTGAATGAACACGGAACAAAAATATAAGCAGATATTTGGAGGAGCTTTTTACAGTCTTATTAGACAGTGAATGAACTTGTTTTAAACACCAATTGGAAATAACAAAATATAACAAGGTTTTTTACGATTTTTAAATATTTTTTCTTATTATATGCTGATGGAAAAATAATATTTGCGAGCAGAAAATAATATGCACTTTGATTGATGAAAAAACTATGAACAGATGACATTTGATGACAGCAAGAGCGAGAAAAGTAAATGGTTTTATTTGACAATTTGAAAACAAAATGGAAATGAAAGCTTATTTAAGCTTTACATGGGCATAAAAGTTGTAGCAATGCTAATGCATGAAAAAGCTTCCTGAATTATAGTTTTGAAGGAGGGCATGTTTACAATGTAGGATTCAAACAAGAACAATTTTTTTTTTTAGAACGATTGTGTGTGCCTAAAAAAATGTTTTAAAAGTAATATCGTTTTCCATTGGGCATTCAGAAGCATTCGAAGAGTCCAGAAGTCTTCTAAACCATTCCATTGGACTGATTTTTACAGACAGAATGCTTCTGAGAGGAGAAGAAGAGAAAAACTCTTCTATTTTGAAAACAGCGCAACAGCTCTTGAAGAGCCAAGGCCTAATGGCGTTTTTAATTGGCAATCCGTAATTGTTCTTCGATTCCGAATCCCAATTGAACAGTTTTTTTTTAATTCCGAAGAATCTGAAGTTTGGTGAGAATGTATTGGTTGAGTATGACATATGTGTCACATATATGTGTATTCGCGCCTTTGTATATGGATTTACCTAGTACTATCAAGAATGGTTTTCAAGCAAGCAAGCAGAGAACACACATTACAAACTTAAGCCTAGTACGCAGATCGGGAAAAATTTTATTTCTCATACAAATTTTTTCCTTGCACAAATTTTGTCTTCGATATTTTTCCAAGCGGTACGCAGCTCACGCGCAAAATTTATTATTTAGAACCGCTGTAAAGAAAAAGTCTCCACTTACATTTGTCTCGACAAATAATGTTCGAAGCATTATTCTGCCGGAAAAATAGTGACAAGGAAAAAAAAAACAAAACAAAAGTAAACAAAAAGAAATGAACCAAGACTGAGATGGACTATTTTATTGAATATTTGGAAGAAACAAAGAAAAAAACGATTTCTATTAAATTCGCAACAAAAGCAATTTATGCAATTTAGTAGAAGAGCGGTTTAACATATGGGATGTTGGTAACAAATTGCTTTGCAGAATGGAGGTAATTTATTCGTTTGGCTTTGTCAATTGGAAATCTGGAATCTAGAAAAAAAGCATTCTGGTTTCAAAATCAGAAGGGAATTCTCTTCTTTTCAAAATCAGAAATCTCACTTTTGCCCAATCGAACGCATTCAGAATGCTGTCAACTTTCAGATTGTCATTTAAAAAAGCATTTCTTGTCGACAAATAGACATTTTTCTTCATTTCTCCAACTTCAAAATTTTGCGCGGGACAAAGAATAGTTTTGTAGAGATTAAAATTGTAGAGATAAAATTTGTCTTTTCCCGATCCGCGTACTAGGCTTTATGTAAAAAACTGTCAAACCAAGCAGAAAACCATTCTTGATATTACAAACATTCGCGCCAAATTTCATTTTGTTTTTTGTGCTGCAAACATGGAGGAAATGTGACATCTGGCATTTAAATTTATGAATGTGTTAGTGATTCTGCTTCTGATTCTGTTTTTAAAACCAGAAGAGAAATTCTCTCTTTTTCAGAATCAGAACTGTCAGTTTTGCCCAATTGAACGCATTCAGATTGCTTTTTTTTGCTTCCAGATTGTCAATTAAAAACGCCATAAGTGGTTTACTCTCATCAACAATTTTCTGGGATCGGGTCAAGAATTGAGGGGACCTACAATTCAACACTGATTCCAAACGGCAAAATTGAGAAGCACTTTTTCAAGACAGATTGATACTCTTGGAAATGTTGTCAGTTCTCCGCAAGAGGCAGTGACGTTGAAAGATGTAATTGAAAACTATGGTCACGAGTAGGACTCGAACCCACGACGGACGTTCTGCTTAGCAGCCAACGCACCTAACTACTAAGTCACGGACACTTCTAAAGTCAGAATGAAATTTAACCAGTTCAGTAGGAGGTAGAAGAAGAAACGTCAAAATAACACCAATGGAAAACGACATATATGTTTGGCATAACATAAGGTGCATATGTCGATTTGACACTTATCAAAAGAAGATTCACCGTAATTTTCCTGGCTTCAGACGTTCAAAAGTTAGCAGACTTGTAAGCGATATTTTATGACTGCACTTTGTGTGCTTGAGAACTATTTTTTGAGCTCCTGACATACGTACGAACTGAGCTTTTATTACACGGATATGGTTTTTACAGCAACTTGCAGATAATTTGATCCTGCTGGTTTATACATTTTGGAAAGCAACTCTAGAACGTAAAGGCTGAATCACAAACACGCTTCAGCTTCGGCTTCGTCTGCGTTACGAAACACCCGCTTCAAGTTTGCTTTAAATGACAGTTCTCCCTCCATCATCTTCATTACTCCAAAAACAAATGAATTTTGTTTTTGTACTTTTTTTTAACAGCATATTTTTTTTTGTTCAGCATATTTGAACTAGAGCTTCCGTTTGGAGCCACGTTACGTAATATAACGTTCGAAACGTGAGGTCGAAGCTTTATTGTGAAAGCATGCATTGAATTCCTACGGCTGAACTCGTTAACGTGAGGCGAAGCCGTAGCTGAAGCGTGTTTGTAATTCAGCCTTAAGATGCAATATTGGTCTCTCCACTTCGTCAAGACCAGTTTGCTGGTCTGGGTCTCCTTAGCCTCATATAATTATGTACCTATCAGAATAAAAAAAAATTCCTCTGAACAGGTTTCGGTTCTGGATTTTAAATCACGAGTGGGTTCTTCGGTTTTTGGACTTCATGGCTGGTGAGTAGCTTTCCATGTTCCCTCTTTTTCTGTCTGGAAATCGGTGGTCGGTGTTTATCCATCTTTACCGTTTGAGCTCGGAGCAACACAGGTTCTTCTTTGCAACTCCACGGCACCCTTGTAACATACAAGCAGAATGTGCTCGTCAAACCAGAGATTTTATTGTGGTGGCATGGCCGTGTGAACCTCGCATTTTGGTAGCGACAGGAGATTACTGGAGAAAGAGGTAACTTCCTAGCGCTCCCTTATAATTTAGACATATTTTGTGTTTTTCTTTCGGTCGCGATATCCACGGCAATGTCTTAACTACAGCAAGTTAGTAGAAGTCTGTTTCAATGTTGGGTTTGAAGTAGGGTTTCAGCTAATTGTTCGGCTAGTTTTGGTCTATTAAGAGATCTTCTGGTGCACGTGTAGAGCGGAAATTCGGTGTCGTTTGCGAATGTCGTCATCAGTAAATCTGTCCTGCCAGGCATGCTTGTATTTTAGAACTAGCATAAATTCGATAGACAGTTTCGAGAATCTGAAAGACCACAGCTTAAGTTAGAAACATAGTCAGCAGGTTGGGTTCCAAATATTGTTGAAATTGTGGTGCTAGTTTTTATAGCTGGCACACAAACACGCTTCAGCTTTGGCTTCGTCTGACATTTACGAGTTTTCAGCCATGCTGTGACAATGAAGCTTCGATCTCACGTTTGTTTCATACGTAATGTGACGTGATGTGACAAATATTGCTGGCACACAAACACGCTTTAGCGTTGGCTTCGTCTGACGTTTACGAGTTCAGCCATGCTGTGACAATGAAGCTTCAACCTCACGTTTCATACGTAAAGTTACGTTATGTGACAAATATGGCTGAAACACAAACACGCCTTAGCTTCGTCTTCGTCTTTATAACGATGACTCGCCTCGAGTTTGCTTTGAATGACACTTCTCCATCAATCTTCATCATGTCTTCTAAAATAAATGAATTTTGTTTTGTTGACTAAAGCTTCCGTTTTGAACACAGCTTCATTGTGAATTCATGCATTGAATTCCTATGGGTGAACTCGTAAACGTCAAGCGAAGCCAAAGCTAAAGCGTGTTTGCGTTTCCGCCAATATGATATGCTATTCATTTGCTTTGCCTAACAGTTCAACAGCTGTAAAAAAAAGTCAACAAACAAAATTCATTTGTTTTTTGTGGGATGAAGATGATGGAGGACGAATGTCATTCAAAGAAAACTCGAAGCGGGTGCATCATAACGCAGAAGAAGACGAAACTAAAGTGTTTTTGTGTTTCAGCCATTATTTTCGAGAACTTAAGAGGCTGGTCCGATAAGAACTCAGTCTCACCGCCTGATCTCGCCAGTATCCTAAGACCAATTTAACATCGTGTAGTACGTTTCCGTAGACGGCTTGCAATTTTGTTTTGACTGGCTGTTGATGCGGAAATGTCCATGAATTAAAGTAAATTATTTAAAAAGAGCAATTAC
The DNA here is from genome assembly GCA_943590905.1 of Sphaerophoria taeniata. Classification (NCBI taxonomy): domain Eukaryota; kingdom Metazoa; phylum Arthropoda; class Insecta; order Diptera; family Syrphidae; genus Sphaerophoria; species Sphaerophoria taeniata. Next base: position 273,797,320 of record OX016540.1, read on the forward strand.
GGTCGGTGATTCGATTCAAATATTGACGACTTCAGCCGGCGAACATGCTCCAATGAAGGCGAAGCGAAGACTGTCTTATTAGTCAGAAAGGAAATGGCCATCGTTTTCTGGGATTTACAAGTTGTGATCCACATCGATTATTGACACCTATTTGATGATAAAACGCGCTCTACCTACATGATAATCTCCGCCATCGCAACGGCCAAATTTCGCTTGGGAAAATGCTGCCCCTTCCACTATATTCCCCAAGCTTTTAGTGCAGACCTCTCCCATTATATTAGCCATTTTAAGAGTGTGATCCTTTCTTCATTGCTGGGATTAACTATTTTCGATAATGGTTAAGACTCAATCTTTAGTTGAGGTTCACGGCAGGAGAGTTGAGTTGGTAGAAAAAGGTTGGTTTTGAAGAAAACCTGCTAACGCTTATGTCCTCTTGCACAAAAGGTGTCTACTCTTTCGTCATTATGTTAAGCTGATTTTTATATAATAAGGCATGATCCCAAACAATAGAGATAGACCACGATTTTTCAACAAACGCCTACTCTGGACAAATGAAATAAATAAAACGCCCATTCAATTTGTTTTTGTCACCATTTTTATTCTTAATTAAAATTACTCAAAATCTACACTGTCACGACATTTTTGAATGTGTAAGTAAACCTAGCAATATCACAGACATTGTACTTAAACCAATCGATCTTACAAAAATAAACATCTACCTTACGTTCTACAATAATTAATCTTACTTTGTGTTAAGAACCGAACATTCTTTGAACTCAAACTGAATTGTCATTAATTACATTTAACTTATTAACTAGGTAATTTGTTGTATTGTTTAATCTACGTAATACAATCAAGGTAAAATTATACTGCATTCATTTAAATCGGTGTCGGCATCGCGGGTTCTTTTTCACACAGTTAAAACTGGGATTTTCCATAAATTAAAGATGATTAATACTTTCGAGCGATTTCAAATGCATTTACATCAAAGATAATTGCTACGACATAAAACTTAATTGGTGTGAGGCATCTGAAGTTGACATCCGTAATAAAAGCTTGATGTGTTTTTTTACATCAGTATGGTCGAACATCATGAATGTTTGTACAGAAGTCGTCATCTGTCATCAGTCTTTGACGCATTCCGTACCGGCTTCTGGGAAAAATAATAGAAGAAAGGTGTTAAAAATCAATTTCCTGCTAAAATGAAGAATTTAAAAAAATAGTACGTATACGCCACAGTGACTCATCTCTTAAATTGGACTTGTAAGTGAAGTCAAACAATTGGCAATGGGTAAATTCAAACAAAAACTCACTCTAAACTCGACCTCCACATGACAAGCCCTGCATAAATGCCGATTGACACGACAGCCAACGCAATTAATCCAATTGTCAATATGACATGTCCCTGTTGCATACTTTGGGAATTCACTTCAATGTTTTCCTCGAAGAACTCATTTGTATCAAAATTGAGTGAGGGACCTCTGCAGATGTAAAAATAGAATAATAAAATCTTTTCCCCGTGATATGCAAACACTCTTTGTCTTACTTGAAACGTTCTTCAATTTCCAAATCGTCTTTCTCCATCCCACTTGGTTGAAGAATCTCAACTTCATACTTTAGATTGTTTATATCGGCCGATGAATCAGCGATACTTTTTGGTGATTCCTCTTCCTCGTCAATGTGTAATTTACGGAACTGGATTGTCTGCGAGTCTGACGTCGCATTTTGAAGAAGGTTACTTATTTCTGAGGAAGTCTTGTTGGTTTTACTCTGAAAAGAAAAAAAGAACAATAAATTCAATTGGGGTTAATTTATTTAACAAAAGTCAAAGATAAATTTAGTAACACATTAAAATATTTGAATGCTTCTTTTAACATGGCTGACTGATGAAATGAAAATAACATCAAATTGTGGTACAATTCCTTTGTTTGCTGCTTAACAATATTTAGATGATTGCTCTTTGAACAGATACATAATATTCAGACCTTCTGGGAAATGATAATAATCTTATGAAGTTACAAAATTATAATTGCTGAATGACGCACCGTTGCTAAACGGTCAGCTCCGAAGATATGATGGCTCGGCAGTTTTCAAGAAGACAATCTCGTTTTACGATCACCAAACATCAATTTACAGGCTTGGGTAAAACAAAGCCGTAGATGCCATACTATACCAGCAAAGCTGATCAGACGTGGTGAAACATCCCAATGATAAATAAAGGTATCCAAATTGCTATTGAAACCCGTCAATATTTTCTGTTGATTTCGACAAAAGGACAGACTGACTTGCCTTCTTTTTAACCTGGCTTTGGAGAAGGCAATCTTTAACTCTGGAAGCACAATAAGGAGAGCACTTTATTTTTGGCGGATGACATCAATATCTTTGGCATCAAATAACAAGCGACGAAAACCTGGGGATAGACCAGTTAAATAGTGGATCCGTATCAAAGAACAGGACAACCTTCGGTCAGTCGTGGTTAGACCTCCAACCTCCCTTTTTCATTTTCGTTGTTCTTTGTTTTGTTTGCATTTGTTTTGCAAAATCAAATATAGGAATGCAGCAGAGCTAAGACCTAATAAAAGTCAGAAATGCAAATAATATTTATGCCACGAGTTGTTAAACCAAAACAAGCAAAGATATAACTGACATTAAGAAATCAAGTTTATCGTGTCTTGGTTAGTAAGTAAAAGTAATATAAAAACAAAAAGGATATTAAATGAATTAATGCATAAGAATCGGTTGCTTATTCTTGTTTTTGTATTTTAAACGAAGGGTTAACAACCCCTATGCCACAGGTTTTTAAATACCTCCGATAATCCTATGGAAACCGAACCATTAATCAGCTTAAGGTATACAAAAAATAAAAAAGAGTGGCGCGACAGCTCTTAAAGAGCCAAGGCCTAAATGACCTACACTCATCAACAATTCTCTGAGTTCGTTTGAAGAATTGAGGGGACCTACAATTTCATGCCGATTCTGAACGGCATAGTTGAGAAGCACTTTTTCATGACAGATTGATACTCTTGGTTTGGTAGTGTTGTCAGTTCTTCGCAAGAGAAAGATGAAATAAAAACTTTATGGGCACGAGCAGGATTCATGCGTTCTGCGTAGCAGCCAACGCACATAACACTACTCCACGGGCACACAACTTTAGACATTTAGGTCCATTTGCTCATTCGGAACATAAATTTATGTTCGACATAAAGTTTTCATTTTTATATGGGACATTTCGGATTTCTTAAGTTCCACATAAAATCCCCATACTAAAGGAGAACTTTAAGTAGAACATAAATTTATGTTCCGAATGAGCAAATGGGCCTTAATCTTTAAAATCTCGGTAAGGGTTTTTTTTTCAAAATTGTATTTTTCAGAAAAATTTAAAACAAAAACCAAAATTAGAAATTCTTTTTTAAGTTGGAAAAGTATAATAATTACAAACGTTTACATGTTGTGTTTTCTGATAGAATCGATAACTTAACCCAGCAGGTCTTATACCTAAACACAATTGAAAACGAACAGATCTCTTTTCTTTTCTTTTCTTTTCTTTTCTTTTCTTTTCTTTTCTTTTCTTTTCTTTTCTTTTCTTTTCTTTTCTTTTTTTTTTCTTTTCTTTTCTTTTGAGTACAATTAAGAGCGAAAATAGAGTAGCGACATCTTCTCTGTGGTATCTCTCCATTTATGTTTAATGTCCTCTACAAGAATTGAATGCACAAACTCGTATTCAAAACTCATGGTAATTCTATGAATTTCCACAACTACTGCGCCACTGCGCCAGAATAGTCTGCTGCGTACTCGATTTTTTAGAAACCTTTCTGCTGATACGGTAAACATCCAACAATCAAAACCTACAGCGATATTAATAAAAAAACCGCTTATTCCTCTCTTATTCCATAGGCTATCTAACCAGAGAATAAGAGTTAGTCCGTGGGTTAAATAATTTGTTCCCGGAATATTAAAGTGAATATTAAACGTCAGTTAAGTGAAATTTTATCTTATTAATAGCCTTTTTCACTTAATCCACAGAATATAATATTCGCTATTCTGTGTTTAATAATTTAGCTGCTAGTGTTGTAGCAGAACAAATAAAATGATTCAAAAAATCTTAGCGTCACCGCCTGATGGCGCCATTATCACAAGAGCAATTTACTATTCTGCGGTACATTTACGTATACTATCGAAATAGCTGCTTGTTAAAGCGATTATGTACACAGATTTAAGAAAAATTAGAAAAGAAGCAATATCGGTATCAGTTTCGATTCTTGATTTTGGAAGGGGTTTTCACGTAGCCGCACGTCGGGTTTTGATAAACCACGTCTACGTGTTCCGAAAACGGCTACAACGGAAGACAACGTGACCGGAAAATATAATTTCTTCTTGGCAGACCACTGCGCCGCGCCGATTGAAGGTGCGTATGGTAGCTGTGATAGTATGCATTTTCGCGTGGACCATATTCATCGTTTCATAACAGATAATGAAACATGGATTCACTGGATCCACTGGTACACCAGTGAACTTGCTGTGAAGAAGGCGAACGCCGTTTTCCAGGTTTCATAAAATTTAATCTACATCGATTTCTCAGAGAAGGGCACAATGCTGAGCTATTCCAATTTTCTTGGGGCAATTCGACACCTAATTGAAGAAAAAAAAACAGTCCTTTTTTGGCAAAACAAGTGTCACTATGATATTGTACCAGCTCCCACCTCCGCCATTGCGACGGTTGAATTAGGTTACGAACTGTTGCCCCTCCACCATTCTATCCAAATTTGGCCTGGTAACTCTTCTTTTTGTTTCCAAACTTGAAAAAACCACTCCCCTTTCAGAAAATCAGTCGAATGTGCAGGTCATCGTCAAAAAGGTCTGCGTTTTTTTCAGACGGATTAAAGAAGTTAAGCATCTCTGGGTCATGTGTATCGGGTAAGAAGGAGTATAGATTGAAAAACAAATCTCCACTCTTGCAAAATCTTGTTTTTCCTTTGTAGGCTAAGTAGTTTTTGTCATCTTCAACGCTTTAATTAAGTCACTAACTGGGCTTTTTTCTTAATAGATTAATCTCCGTCCTAGAATTCACAAAAAAAGGTTTTAAGTTAAGTCAGTTTCTGCTATCAAAATAAAATCGTGAAGTTGTCTTTCCTCGCTCCAAGATTATGACATCGAGCATTTATTCTCTCAAATCTCTTTCAGCAACATAACCTAAACTTTTAAAACCTATTTGTTTGTGAGGCACTAACTTTCCCTGCTCCATTTCGAAGAATTTTGTTGAAAGTCATCTTCATCATCATTTTCAAATATAAGCATGACTTCAGTTAAGCTACTGTTGTTAAAAACAAATAAAACTAAATTTCAAACTCACGAAATCCATTTAAACATTTTACATAAAATAAAAAGTAAACATTTGAAACTCGTGATTTGCATTTAAACTGTCATTTGATGCATTCATTAAACCCGAAAAAATGTTTAAAAACCGACAAGAGTCGAACTCCAAAGTTTGGTTCTGTCCACTGAATTATCATTTTTTTGGTCAGCAAAAGCTAATTGATATGCTCACTTTAACGCCATCCAACGTTTATTCATTTCACTCAATCAATCGAGGGGATCTTTATTCAGCAAGAATTTGTCTTACTCAGAAGGTACATACCTAATAGATTTATACATATAGACTCGCGAATAATTTTATTTGTAAGCATAAGTTTTGTTGTCTGTTAATTAGCATAAACCTTATCTATGAACAATCTTGGAATCAAAGTGACGTTTGCCAGTTGTTTCGAATGCGTCATCATGGGAATCTCCGCGAGACTTCTTCGAAAGGCACTTAAAGAATTTTACACTTCCGATCAATAGAGGTAGTTTGAAATGACGAATCAAGTGAATTGTGTTTATTGAGGATGTTAACAACATTCATTTACCTTTATTAAAGGTGAATCAGTGGATACTTGTCATAGCAAGTCCACCATGACATGGCGTTTGATTTTATCGTGGTCAATTGGTTTCGTTGCTAACTGAATTTCAATTGTTTGCAAGTCCCTTGTTTCAAACCAATGGCAACTTGCAGGATGTCTCAAAATGAATATTCATACTGGATACCAAGCAAAACATTTCGATATTTCATAAGCCTTATCTACAAAATATTTTTAACATCAAGCTCACTTGAAAGCTGACTGACCAGGTGTCAGGGGTTAGAAAGTCGTTTGTTAATGCTGTGACACAACACAGTCTAGCAAAATATAAAAATGCATGTTCGGCAAATTAACACCTCTTGTCAGAATCTATTGATATTGCTTTGAGATCTTAAGGCTAGATGGCTTTCTGATAAAAGGTTGCGATAACCGGTATTGTTTGCATACTTTTGTTGCAAAAGAAGCTAAAATCAATATTTTTATTAGTCTCTAATTAGATTACTTTATCAACACTTTGCGAACGTTCATGTCTGTTGTTTGAGGAACGTGACATACTATGGAACGTGCCAACTAGACCAGGTTGCAAATTGGGAGCCACTTTTTATTTAATCACGTGGTAGCTGTTAACGTTCTTTAAAATATTGCAGTATGTTTTGTTAATTTGTGGTTATTATTGTAGCTTTCTTTTTTAATTAAATTAAATTGAACTTTAACATGAAATCTATCTGCACAAAATAATAATTAAAATATTAACATGTGTAATGGATTTTAGGAGATTTAAAAACATGAAAATCTCGGGTTTCCGTTACAGAAATTGAAATTTTAAAAATCAATATTAATAATAAATACATTTCTGTGAAACCAAATGTTGCCAATATCCTCCTCTTCAATTTTCGTGAACAAAAATTCGTTCAAAATGGCCCAATAACGATCGCCATTGACTGTAACGACCACTCCTTGGTCATTTTCAAGAAAAATGGCCCAATTATGCCTCTAGACCAAAATCCGCACGAAACATTGCGTGCGGGTTTTCTGTGCCCCAAATGCGACAATTTTTCTTGTTTACATACCCGCCAAGATAAAAATGAGCTTCATCTGAAAAGATGATTTTTTTTTTGGCAAAATCGGCATCTTCTATAAGTCGATCGCAGGCCCAGCGAAAACGCATTGGATGGTCAGTTGGCTTCAACTGCTGAACCAATTGGACTTTGTATGGCGTCACACCAAGGTCTTTATGCAAAATTCGTCTCAATTATGTCTCCGAAATGTTCAATTGTAGAGAACGACCGACGGTGAATTGATGTTGATGGCGCTTCACGCACACTTTCTGCCACAATATCACTATTCTCGGGTACTGTTTTTGGCTTTTCACGCTTTGGTTTATCGATGTGGATGGCAGTTTCTTTCACTTTTTTCACAAGATAATGAACATACGGAGCTGATGGTGCTTCTTTTCTTCCAAAATCTGTACGCAATTTTCGCACACATTCTGCAACATTACCATGATTTTCAAAGTAATGTCGCAATATTTCCCAGCGTTGTTCAAGTATATACACAACCATATTCGTTAAGCGGAAGGATAAAACTAATTATCTTTCAAATCAGACATGAGCTAAGTGTTACCATTCACGAAATAAGCACTATTTGTAAAAAAAAAACGTTAGATGGCGGACCCTTTAGGAAGCTACATTCAGCCTGATTGACATAGGCTGACCCGCCAAACGCTGTTTGCCTTATAAATGTTAATCATCAGAAACACTAATACATAATAGAAAACTACAATATTGAGGAGTAATGTTTTTTACTATAATATGTATTTTACTGTAATATGTCTTTTTGCATGAGCCCACCAAGGTTTCTGAGCTGGTACGACCAGTTTTCGACAAATGGTGCCACTGTCATTCCAATGAACTCGTTGTCTCAAATCATCAGTCTACTCTGTACATCTATTACGGGATGCATCGGCTGAAAAATTTGCAAGACAATTAATGGATATTGGAAATGTGCGAATGCAAATTGATGAATTTTCGCAATATTCGACATTTCCAGCAAACTTCTGTAAGATCACAGAAATCATAGACAAATTGACTTTGCAACGGAATTTTACTCTCAGTCAAGAAAATGTTGAACAATCTTATTGAGGCAACAATTTTGACTAGAAAATTTAAAGGTGAAGACGTAGGTACTGTTGCCAGATATCCCAATCATCCTGACAGATAAGTGATGGGAAAACTAGACACTTAAGTTACCACTAATAAATTTTTTTAGAGCCGGTACAATGTCCCGGTGGTCAGCTAGTTTTAAATTAAAAGAAAGTTTATGCAATTTATATTGAACAGGTACTCACCACTGACTCAAAAGATCCTTTGCTGTTTGAAAATCTTACTGGGTTGGCTGATTCTAAAAATAAAAGATAAGACATATTTATTAATTCAACAAGTTAAAAACAATATTTTAATTTAATTACTGTAAACTTGAACAAAAAATGTAATTGTAATTTATTGTAAGCAGGGTAAATAACGAAATTTATAACTTTGTTGATCGAATGAAATGACAAAGAAATATTTGTTGGACCCAAATATATCTTATCTTTTACGGAGCGTATAGGATATTAAAATATTGCGTTTTTTTTTTGTGTTTACAAACGAAAAAGACTCGCTGCAAGGAAAAAGTAAAGAAATAAGCTTAAATTAGCCGGGAAACATTCAACCTTTCCTCGATTATGTGCTTATATTTTTGCTACTTTCTTTTATCAATTTTATCAATAATGGACCTGATACCTCATAAAATAGCCTGAAATGGAATCAACTGTTAATGTTTTTTATTGCGCAAGGACACTTTGATACGTTCAATCAGCAGACCTTCAATTAAACACAGACATGTGAAAACAGTTTCTACAAGAAACAGAAATCAATACCAGTATCTACACAGAATGTAGACAATTTGCTGAATTGAACCTGCAAGAATATCAGCATTTAATATCACCCCCTCGGCCAGCACACTGCGTGAAGAGTATATTACCCCATAGATCTTACGTCAAATGCACATCCCCTTTTTTCTACAGAAAATGTCAATCATGCTTTATGGTGAAATTCGGTTAATGTTCGACCTCCTAAATCTTTTCTTCTATTTCTATGTCCGAATTAAAGTGGTTTGATGCGATAACAGTAACGATCAATATATGTCTGTTTGCACCAACAACTCAGTCCTTAAAAACTTCTTGAAGTTAGGTCAACAATAGGTCAATATAAAGCATTGAAAATCATAAGTTCCTTGATTGATTCTGATATCGAATAAATATACGCAGTGTGTAAATCTTTCAACTTTCATAAATTGAATTTCTATCATTTTTTTTCTAAGAACAATAAAATTGCAACATAACTTAATCAAAAAAAAAAATCTTACCAAGTCATGAAATCGAACTTTAATGCAAACAAAAAACTACACGAAATAATTTAATACAGTCGAGTCGAGTCAAGTCGAGATCGAGATATGTTTGCACAATGTACCATGTGCATTTTTCAAGATCAATTGAGCGGAAATATTATTAAAAATGTTTATTTAATTCTGTAGCATTTAAAAACAACAAATCTACGAGCATATACACAGCAAGTACATCACGTTAAGTGAAAGGTAATCTAATGTTTACTTCCAAGTTAAGTTTGTTATTGTTTAAAAGAGCTATATAACTATCTATATCTCATGATCTTGCTAGTGTTTCACATCGATTACGGAAAGTAACTTAATCACTGTGGAAAATTCATAGCAACTGGAATAACATTTTCAACTCGAAAAACAAAAAAAAAAAAAAAATTAATCCCAGACACATAAAACCGATACAAAAATGTCTGCACATAATATAATTGTATTGTAGCGAAGCTCAAATTGCAATCAAAATAAAATGCAGCAAATTAAGGTATGCAGATGAGATAAGAGGAAAAGTGATATGAAGAGTCATTGATGTGATGTTATTTTAAAAGGAAACAGTTTACAAATTGCTTAATTTAACTTTTATAAAAAAGCTTAATATAAAAAAATACGAAAAACGACGAGGCGATGAATTAGTTCATGACTCATAAAATTTAATATAGACTCTTAAATAAAGACAGCAATTTGATTTACTATCGAGACTAATAATATACATATAAACTCGTGCTTACTTTGTATCACAATCTTGATCGCAATCAACAAAATTGTGTGGATGAAAGCAGGAACAAATCGTTATTTTGCAATTCTTGTTTGGCTGACGGAACGAGTATCCATTGCTCATAAAATGTTGACAGAAGTGACATTTATAATTTGTTATTGCTTAAGATTGTTATTTGTTAAGATGTCATAGACGATCTTAGAGGCAATTTGTTACAATGTGCAATCCCAAAAGGAAAGGCCGAATGAGAAACAAAATTATACAAAAATCACAAAAATTGTACGATAAGACTTTTTTTTGGCTAATATTTGGTGTTGAAATTTTGAAGATATGCATAGGTCGATGGAGTTGAAAATGTTTGCCAAAATGTGAACTATTTTTGGGTTAAGATGGTTTCACAAGAATTGTAGCTCTCTGAGCTTTTGTTTGTCGATGATGATGGCCTAAAAGCTCTGCTGATACGTAAGACTTTGTTTAGATTTATCATCTGTTATTCGATTAAGGAGAACCGATTTTAAAGGATAACCTCTCAATTACACTATTTATTGAGGCATAAGTCTTCTAAACATCACGTTTTAAGATCTTCTTAACCCGTTTTTGTCTATATCTGTAGTCGCTTGCTTAACATCCTAAAAGGAAGTTCACCAGAGTTTGAAAAAAACTTTGAAACGCATTCACAAAATTTGAAAATGGAATCGAAATGTTATGAAGAACTGTATAACGGCTTAACCAGCTACATTAGATGAGGACCTATTGTGGGCCTGCCTTTACATTTCTTTCTTAAGAAAGAAACCATGACATATTTATTGGCTACGTAACACTTTTAAAGTGACACAAAACAGTCCGTTTCAAGGATATTAAACAAGGTTACATTCCTTGTTGTTAAGCATTTAATTCATTTTTAGTTACTCTTGAAGCTCAACAGTGAAAAATCCATTTAATGTGATTTTCGGTCCCAAAATAGTTTAAAAAATACAAACATCATCTTGCATACAAAGAAGGTGGCGCCCGTCATTCGATTGCAGTCATTGAAGAACTTAAATATTTATTTTAAGGACTTGTTGTTTATCACGTACGCATGCACATATTTGTTAAGTACTCAAGAATGGGTTAATCTGATTAAAGCATTTTTATCCAAATATTTTCCATAGGCATTGAAAATTGCGAAGAAAACTAGAAAAATATGGTATACTATCTCGAACAAATATTTGCAAGCTTTCTACAACTCTTTTTGATGTAGGTATAGTAATTTAATCATTAAAAATAAGATAAGATACTAAAAGTATGGTAGGTGTAGTATTAATCTTCTTGAGTTCAAGACAAAATTCAACCAACATACACGACAGCACTCAACACATAAACGAGGCCATAAAATAAGTTCACCCGCAAAAAGTCTCTTTGCGAACAAATTAAATTACGTTTACTCTAAATCCCAAAGTGCAAAAGATCAAAAAGCGATGGAAAACGGGGAGACAAAGTAAACTAGGTAAGTATGAACGTACTTACTCGTAGTTTAAAATTAAAAGTGAAAGGCATGATGAATAAGCAGGGTAAATGTTAAACAATAAATTGTGTTTATTTGGAATTTTGCAGTGAATCATTTCGAATTTGTTAGTGGAAAATAAACACGAGAGTAGTAAATTAAAGAAGAGCATGTTAGACATAGTAGTTCAAATTAATTTATCTTTGTAGTTTTGCTTTGGCTGAGAGGCATGAGGTTTTTATATGAAGACAGTCCAAGATGCTTATTTGGTATCGAATTTTGGATTACAAAAAAACTTTATCTGGTCTGATTTATTCTTAATAACGTCTAAACTACTGATTCGATTTAAATTAGAGATGTACAGAGATAGCATAGAGTCTGAGAAAGACCATAGGCTACTTTTTAACGCAATAAAAGGGAATGATAATGTTCTTTCGAAATCACACATCGCCCGTGAAAGGAACCCGCTATCGCCTACATTCGATCGACGTGCTTCGAATGAAAGCGTCCTTGCGTATGTTTTTATGATTTCGTATTTGTATCTGTATTTGCCCGTAGCTTAGTTGGTAAGTGCGTTGGCTGCTAAGCAGAACGTCGTTGGTTCGAGTCCTACTCAGGCCAAGTTTTTATTTCATCTTTCACGGGCACTGCCTCTTGCGAAGACCTGACAAATCTTCCAAGAGTATCAATCTGTCATGAAAAAGTGCTTCTCAACTTTGCCGTTCGGAATCGGCGTTAAATTGTAGGTCCCCTCAATTCTTCACACGCACTCAGAGAATTGTTGATGAGAGTAAGTCACTTAGGCCTTGGCTCTTCAAGAGCTGTCGCGCCACCCTATTTATTTATTTATTTTATCTGTATTCTATATAATAAGATTCAATATTTTTATACTAGAGTCTAGATTAAATTAACAAAAATAATGAAAAATCTCTTCTTTCTCTTTCTCTATATATATAAAAATGGATGTGTGTTTGTTTGTTTGTTTGTATGTCTCTTATAGACTCCGAAATGGCCCAACAGATATTTGTGAAATTTTCATGGTTCATACTGTTGCATTCAGTGATGATTTCTATGAAAAACAAAATTTGGAAAAACCTCATGGAAGAGTGGAAAAACTGGAAAAACCAAACAAAGGTCGGAAATTTGATTTTTTTGCTTGGATTTTGTTGTTTCAAAATGGGTTTTCGAATGGAAAAACAGAAAGTTCTTGATGAAAAACTCGGAAAACTCATTGGGAAAATTGCATATTATTGCAGGTGTATTGTTTTTCAAATGGAAACTGGAAAATTTCAGAATGGGTTTTCCAATGGCAAATAGAAAGTGCACTAATTCTCAAATAGAAAAATCTTAATTTTTTGATTGGGAACTCGGAAAACTCTTGGAGAGCACGAAGAACTTCAACACCTTAAATCAAGTTTTTTTATGGAATTTAAGGTGCATTGGTTTGTTTGTATGTCCGGTTTGGACTCTTAATCCGCTCAATCCTCAATGCATTTAAATAAAATTTTCATTGTATAAAAATAAATTTTTGGGACAATCTTACGGGAAAGTCAGCAAATAAGGGGGACAACCGTGAGCTGTTTGGAATTCTGGGAATTCTGATTTTTGTGAAATAGTCAAAACAGAGAAGTTTTTGAAATTTTCAAAGAAATTTGCATTTTACTTCATGCTTTAAGAAAGTAGAATGTTAGTTGTAGAGTTTGGAAAAATTCAGATAATATGTGGTTCTCTATTTCAATTGGAATCAAGCAAATCACATTGCATTTCAATATCTGTGTTAATCATAATGATTATTCTGGAGTTTCTCTGAAGGGTTGTGAGACGAAGTTCGCGGGGTAAGCTAGTACTATATAACAATACAATGACTTTTTCTATCTAATAAAAATTTTTAAAAATTAAAGTAAACTAAATTTTTTTTATTTTTTTTTCTTTGTAACAAAAACATTGAATCGGCATGTCAAAAAAAGAGAAAAGTTCCTTTTTAAAAGCAGGTAGGACAGTTCTTTAGATATCAAAAGGAAGAATATTCCAAGTTTTAACAACAGTACCTAACAATAAAAGATCGTTCAGCAATGGTGTGTGTAAAGTGAGGGATTATTAGCCGGAGACCTCTATGAGAATGAGCAAAATGTAGCATTTCCTCCAAATACCCTGGACAGGACACCTTCCGTAGATAATATTATGAAAAAGGGTAAGATTACTAAAAATTAAGAGTAAACGAACGAGGAACGAATCATGGTACCATGAAACACTTTCAAACCTAGGGCAATTATGGTAAAACGTAGATAGTCGTTTAAAGCGATTTCTAGTTTGCGTTTACATTTTCATAGTCAAGATAAGGATAAACAGCTTAGTTGGAAGTAAAGAAAGAAAGAATTAAAGTGTTTACTAGGTGTTGTTTCATGTCAAAGTTTAAGATATCGGAAGACGATATCAAGGTACGTAATGCAACGTTGATTCGCCTAATTGATACGGAAATTGCATAACAACAGCTCAATTTATGATTGATTTGAAAACCTAAGTATTTAACTTTACGCACATATTTAGTAACCTGTGCATTTCAGCGTTTTTGAAGGGTTGAATTGAAGCTTGTTTTTTATTTATTTATTTATTTATTTATTCTTCAATATTTGAATATTTTAAATCGTAGAAGATAATACAATAATATTAAAAGAAAATAGAAAATAGTTTGGATGAAAATTTATAAGTTCACTGTTCAAGTTTTAAAATGTTACTAGTCACGCTTCAAACGAAAACTTGCCAAGTGAACTTGTAAATTTTCATCCAAACTATTTTCTATTTTCTTTTAATTTTGTTGTATTATCTTCTACGATTTAAAATATTCAACATAACACTTTTATTACATGTAAGAACTTGGCGTTCTTTTAGATCTCATTACTTTTGGTGGCTGACTTTTTGCACAGTGTTGTTTGCACATAAGAGAACTTGGCTCTTTTTTTACATTTTATGTTTTTGTTCTGATTTCACATCTTTTTGCAAAGTTTTTTATGGAAGCATGAACCTTGAAATAACTTAATAAGCTAGCAATTTGCAAACTTTAACACTCTAATTGCTCTGCCAATTTATAAATGAATAATAGGTAGGTTGGGTTAAAGTGGCTGTCTAGATGTCACATTAACACCCCAAGGGTCCATTGCGAAACCACTAAAGAAAGTTACTCATGGAGTTTTATGAAGTCAAACAAACCAGAATTCTAAATTTCAACATCCTATGACTATTTTAAGAAAGTGGGTGGCAGCCACGCCCCTTTAATGAAACTGCATTTTTATACTTATATTTTCTCTTATACTCAACCGAAACCCTATCAGAATTTCGATTTGAAACGTTTTCGACCATTTTAAGAAAGTGGGCGGATACCACGCCCCTAAACGGAAATAAATTTTTTTCTCATTTTTTTCATGTTATTCAACCAAAACCTTGAAAGAATTCCCAATTTCAAGATCCTACGACCAATTTTAGAAAGTGGGCGGATACCACGCCCCCTGAATGAGCAAATTGAAATTTTCGATTTTTTCCTTTGTAAACACCCGAAAACCTACCATTGTACCAAATTTCAAGATTCTGCTGTTGTTAGAAGTGCTTCATAATTTTGATGATCAGTCAGTCAGTCAGTCAGTCAGTCAATTACGGTTTTTGAAATTTTTACTGTTCAATATCTCAGGAAGTAGTGGTTCTACAAAATTATGTTTTTCACAGGGCCTTTGTGTCCATGAAGTTAATACGTAATTCAAATTTGAAGCTTTTAACTCTATGGGTTCAAAAGTTATGGGGGGTTAAAAATGTGCTTGAGTTCGATCCTGTAAAAAGGGAGTAGTGCTAGAACTTGGATGGGCACTACCGTGCCCTTTGATAAATAGAGTGGCGCGACAGCTCTTGAAGAGCCAAGGCCTAAGTGGCTTACTCTCATCAACAATTCTCTGAGTGCGTGTGAAGAATTGAGGGGACCTACAATTTAACGCCGATTCCGAACGGCAGAGTTGAGAAGCACTTTTTCATGACAGATTGATACTCTTGGAAGATTTGTCAGGTCTTCGCAAGAGACAGTGCCCGTGAAAGATGAAATAAAAACTTGGACTGAGTAGGACTCGAACCGACGACGTTCTGCTTAGCAGCCAACGCACTTACCAACTAAGCTACGGGCAACAAAGTCTTATAGTATATACGAAATAACCAATTTAGAATTCGAAGAATTTGTGTTTGATTTATAATCTTTGTGAAATATGAAGATTAAGTGAAGGCATTTAATTGTGATGAGGCGAGGTTCCCGAGTCTGCTTTGTCTTAGAAAAATGGTTTTAGCGGTTTCTTGAAAAGATTTTATTTTTTAATTCTTGCAAAAAAACTATTAACTTAAAGTATTGGTCTTTAAAATAAAAATAAGCCAGTTCAACCGTCAAGCAGACGAACGGAGTTGGAATTTGTTTGCGATAGAAAACTTGCCATAGACTACCTAAAAGGCTCAAGTCAAAATTCTATTACATGGTAAATTTAATTTTGCTATCCAATATTTGCAACTAGGTTACACTGTCTGTGTCAACACCAAAAGATAAACAATAATAAATAAAAAAACACAAGTTGTCGGTTTGAATGCGAAGCCATAAGACGTGACCTCTTTTTCACCCTTTGCCTTCTTCTATTCTTTTTTATTTTCTTAAATTGCTTCAAAGGGTTGACGTGCTTGAGCTTTATAGTATAAGAACAACTAAACTTTCAAACGTTATTAAAACTGAAGTAGTCATTTTATGGACAACAATATCATGAACGCTTAAAAAAAAAAAAAAAACTCAAACTAGTTTTCAAAAAACCAAAAACTCAATATGAGATGCATAAAGAAATTCGCAGACAAAGAAACATCGAGGTCTCCAGTTCCCCACTTAATTAATGCATCTTCAAGTAATCGTCAACATCAGCATCCTATTCTATTTTACAGTTTTTGTAAAGATGTAGTTTGAAGTAGGTATCTCCTTCCACAAAGTGCAGCAAGAAGTGAAAAGAAGTCAGGCGACTTGGGCTCAATAAAACACCTAATATGTTTCTCTTCTTTGTGTCAATTCAGGTTATTAGGATTTTTATAATCACAAACCTTAAAACTGAAGGTACGTGTACTGTACACTTACGTATGCATTGTGCATATATTTTAATGAAGAATAAAGTCATTAATTGACGAAAAGACACACATGCAGTAATTGATATCACTCCTAATTGCAAACAAGTTTGAAGTATTTAATTAAATTTATCAAACTACACACGCTGGCGGTGATGATCGCGGTAGCATCAAATGTGAGCTAACATTTAAGGCGCTCCCCACGTAACAAATTTAAAAATTATTTAATCGGCCTATTGAGCTTAAAATACTCGGTACCTATTGCTATCTATGCAACCCTTCACAACACGTTTATTGTTTACCTATTTAAGGGCTAACAGTTATAAATTTTACTAACAAAAAGTAGAAAACAAAAATTTGCTTAACGTGGACCTGAAGATGATGTCCAATAA
Source organism: Sphaerophoria taeniata (assembly GCA_943590905.1). Taxonomy (NCBI): domain Eukaryota; kingdom Metazoa; phylum Arthropoda; class Insecta; order Diptera; family Syrphidae; genus Sphaerophoria; species Sphaerophoria taeniata. Next base: position 273,814,360 of record OX016540.1, read on the forward strand.
AATATAGAGTAAATTCAAAAAAAAAATTAAAAACCTAAATTGAAACGAAAAAAACTACTTAAATGATAATCCAGCCCTGGCAAACGAAGTACCTTAAATACAGACAAACCAAAACGTGTTTTAAGACAAATTCCAAAAATACTTTCCTCCCGTTGTTGTGGTTCAAATCAATGTTAGCTTATCTTGGAAAAATTTAACGGTCTAAAAAAAAGCAAACCGACAAAAACTCACCAATGCCAATGGCCAATGTCAATAGCAGAACTATCCTCAATGTATTCCAAATCATTTTGAATTCAATTCAACGGTTCTTGATGATAAAAAGTTGAATTATTTTATCAATTCGCGGTTCTTATCGTAAATCTTATCACTGGCAGGGGGAAATAAATAAAGTTACGAGATGAGTCACAATAAAAAGACTGAAGACTTTTATCAAATCACGTTATTCTTTTCTTTTTTCAACTGTCAAAACAAGTTTCTGAGAACTTTACAAGATTCACGCACCAACTTTGAGCGGTTCGGTCGGTGTATTCAAAGAAAAAAAAATATTTCGTTCGAAATTTATCTCCCGAGACACGTTTCACCTGTTCGAATAACAACACTAAACTGACTGAATGAAATGATCATTTTTCCCATCGAGCCGGTAGAATAACTGAGAGTGAAGTTAGGTCTTCGAGTCTTCGATATGGTTAGGCTTACCTTTACACATATTCTCTGAAATCGAAAAAGAGTCATCTTTGAGATACTTTATCTACTCTGAGCTTTCATGAGGAGAAATTAATGATATGAAAAGCTTCACAGGGTGACAGTTTTTCAATGGGACAACAAAATTTATCTCTCATTATAAATTTTGGTTGATTGGCCTGCGAAGTGCAAAGACATTTTGTAAGTGTAAATAGAAACAAGATACAACACTTTCCGTTAAACTGTTTGGTTTTCAACAGAATTTACTTTCTGCCGCAGACACAAATAATGAGTATGTAGATTCATTTACTGAATTTTTGTTTGGATACGAGATAAAAAAGTAGGTGCATTGGAGAAACGTGACCTTACCTTAGTCGTTTGTAATGAAATTCGGTTTATTCAGAATTCCTGAGATAAAAAGAATGTTAACAGGGGCGGTGTGGGTTTGTTTATCATTTATGGAAAAAAATTGTGTAATTTTTTCTTGAAGAAATCGAGCATCTCAATTTCAAAAATGAAAACGAATTTAAGGAAACGGAACTCAAATATATCAGAAGTATTGATTTGTTCTCACTTTGGTACCGTAAGCAATGCTTTTAAATACCAGTACCAGTTTTTACCAATTCTAGCACTTTGAAGTACCTAATCAACTGTATAGAGATTAAGATAAAATTCGTTGTGTGTTTTCTAATAGATTCGAAAATAGGTACGTTAAGTTCACAATAAGCCTTAAAGTTGAACCAACAGACGCAGAAGTTGCCCGGAGGAAAGTTCTTGGAACATATGCAGATATGCACTGTCTCCTTCAAAACAGTTCAATCGATTATGATAAAATTAAGTTTGTGTATGTTCTAATATACGTTCAAGAGTGGTTTTGACATTCAATTCAGTGTCATGAGGTGATTAAAGGTGAGAAATGTTTTAACAAAAAGTGCGTCCACGAACACACGTCTTATAGTGGTCATTTTTTTCAGAAACAGTGTTAAAGATTTGTTCGATAAGTCAGGAAAATCTATTTAAAAAAAATTACAAAACCCTCCCACCGATAGGAGAGGGTTTCGTTTCAAGTTTTTTTTTAAATGTTGATGTATGTAATAGTTTTTTAAACAATTATAATCATTTAATGTGGATGTCTTCTAATATATAAAATTCTTCTGTCACAGTTTTAGTGGTCATACTCCTCCGAAACGGCTTGACCGATGTTAATGAAATTTTATATGTGTATTCAGTAGGTATGAGGATACGTTTATAACTATATATATATACCGCTAATTGTTAAGGATGGCTCGCCCACACTTTTGTTTTTGCATTTCTTGGGCCGTTTTCTTTTTTAAATAATTTTTTATGGTGTGGAATTAAGAAATACATTCAGTCCTTAATTTTCAACTTCCTACCACTACTTTTTAAGAGCCACTTCTTACTCAGTTTTCATGAAAATTTCGTCGATTTATTTTTATTGTTTGTATATTGATCGCAGTAGCGATAGTGACATTAAAATTAAGGATTATTAATTATTTAAATACTTTTGTTTTAATTTTCTGTTGGTTGTTATTTTTTTTTATTTTTTTTTATTTCATAATTAAAATAATGACTTTGTTTTGAAAATTTTTTGTTTTGTTTGTTCTTAATGAACATGTGTGTTTAAAATCTCTATATATATAAAAATGGATGTGTTTGTTTGTATGTCTCTTATAGACTCAGAAATGGCCCAACAGATATTTGTGAAATTTTCATGGTTCATACTGTTGCATTCAGTGATGATTTCTGTGACAAAAGAAATTGGAAAAACCTCATGGAAGAGTGGGAAAACTGGAAAAACGAAACAAAGGTCGGAAATTTGATTTTTTTTACTCGGAATTTTTTGTTTCAAAATGGGTTTTCGAATGGAAAAACAGAAAGTTCTTGATGAAAAACTCGGCAAACTCATTGGGAAAATTGCATATTATTGCAGGTGCATTAGTTTTCAAATAGAAAACTGGAAAATTTCAAAATGGGTTTTCCAATGGAAAATAGAAAGTTCTGATGAAATACTCGGAAAATTTTTGGTTTTCAAAGGGAAAATTGCATATTATTGCAGGTGTATTGGTTTTCAAATGGAAATTTGGAAAATTTCAGAATGGGTTTTCCAATGGCAAATAGAAAGTGCATTGATTCATTAATAGAAATTTGGAAATTTTGTTGATTGGGAACTCGGAAAACTCTACGAGAGCACGAAGAACTTCAACATTGAATTTAAGGTGCATCGGTTTGTTTGTATGTCCGGTTTGGACTCTTAATCCGATCAATCCTCAATGCAATTTTATAAAATTTTCATTGTATAAAAATAATTTTTTGAAAAAATCTTACGGGAAAGTCAGCAAATAAGGTGGATAAGCTGTTCGGAATTCTGATTTTTATGAAATAGTCAAAACAGATAAGTTTTGAATTTTTCAAAGAAATTTGCATTTTATTTCTTGCTTTAATATAAGAAGAATATTAGTTGTAGAGCTTGAAAAAATTCAGATTTGAAGTTCTCTATTTTAATCTATTTTAATTTTAACTAGCAGGGTCGGCTAGTTTTAAATAAAGGTCATGGTGATATGATAGGAGGACGGGTGGGAGTTGTGATAGAGAAGTAGATTTCCCGCGTTCTCCCTTCGGTAACACGCCCTTCCCCTCATATTAATCTTCGGGTTCCATTATTTTGGAACTCTAAAAAAAAATAGATGGCATGTTATATGTAACACTGTCCAGAGCTGTGACTGCAACAACCCACACCACTGACGAGCTATGCAAAAGCAAGCATGCCACAGTCGTAGCCTGGATCCCCTTTTCAGCCTGCAACCTTGATCGTTCTTAGGGTCCTGTAGACCTAAGAGCGTGAAGGGTAGCGAAAGGTTGAAGAGAGAGGAACACGGGTTCCGTTACAGTTCTTACAAAACAACAAGGAAATGAGCTTGTGCATTTAAAATAATGTTCACGTTTTCATCATGGTTTAAATTTTGGATATGTAAAAAAAAACTTGTTATACATTACTCGCAACCAGATTGATCATCTATGATCTATCAAAGTTAAAAAGTTTGACTTCGAAGATTTATGCAACGAAGTATAGAAGCTCTAAAATACAGGCACAGCTCGTCCTTTTGGTTTCACAATAGTCACTTTTGATGGAGTCCTTGAAAACTTCAGAACTCTGCAGTGAGCGGCAATGGCAAATGAAAGTATCGTTTTTTTTCGAATTGATTATAAAATTGATTTAAACGAAAAAAGTCAGCTCCAAGCTTATTTCATAATGGTTAAGTTCTTAGGGGGCCAAAGAAAATGTCTAAAATAACGCGTCAAAAGTGAGAGTACTTTTACTTTATCAATCGTTTTGAGATCAACTATGTTCTCTTGAAAAATACCGTTACACAAAATAATGTTAGAAACAGACAGTAAGCAACAGTGGCGTAGATAGGGGGGGGATCAGGGGGATATATCCCCCCCCATTGGGATTCATAATTGTTCAACATAACCAGTCATACCAAATAAGTTAAAGAAACGCTCTCTGAAATTTAGTACCTACTTCCTACGTGAATCAAGTCTTATTAGTACTCACAGGATTCCATTGTAAATTGTACATTCTATACCTACAGTCTACGGGGAAAACAGAAATTCAACTTCATCTAAAAGAAATTTTTACTTCGGCAAATCACCTAACATTGAATTTCTTTTTTATATCGATTTTTAAAAAGTATTTTTTTAACGTCTCTCACCAATTGAATAATAGGTAAACGTGCAAGAAAAAGAGCTTAAATCCAGCATTCCACAAAAGCCCACACCGACACAAAAATTGAAAGTTATTTAGATTTCTTCTCACCGTGTGTCACATTGTTAATTTGGTGTAACAAACCCGCAACACACTCATCCACACAAACACAAATGTTCGCACAACTGCGGTGAAGTTAACGCGAATCCTAACTGTAACGATAACTCACACTAATTCATTTTAACCAGAAAGCAAAATGCGCTATTACCTATTACATAAAGCATGCTTTACACAAGCGGCAGATTGACAATCATTCGTCGTAATTTTGCGAATTATTTGTGGGAGTTATTTGGAGTGACTTTTACTTAAATTAATTTTGTATATACAAAAATTTACGAAAATTTCCTAAAATTAATTTGGGTATGCAGTGTTCAAGAATATGTAAATTTACATTTTATTAGTGAATTTCGATTTTAACTATTGATCCGATTTCGAGGTATAGAATTTTGAAAAAAAGTTTAAAAAGGTTTTTAAAAATACAAAAAAAAAATTAAAATTTGTATGAAAACAAAATATTATTTGGGCAATTTATACGTACTTTCAGAAAACAAGTACGCTGATCAGGCTTTTGTTTTTCGAAAAAGTCTTATAAGACAAAAAAAAAAGAATCTATGGGAGGTACCGTTTTGGAGGAAGTTTAAAAAAAAATCGTTTTTGAAAAATTGAAACTTTTAGTTTTTGGCCAAAAAATAATTTTATGGTGGCTTCCCTAATTTTTGATCTTAAAAAGAAAAAAAATAAAAAAAAAAGACCAACGCGAATCCGCTCAAACCTTTAATTTTCAAGTTTTAAGTCAATCGGACCAGTGCGTGGTTAAGGCTGCAGGTGCGTTTACAGAAAGACAGACAAACATCCAAAACTTTTCATATATTCTATACTAGCAGTTGCCCGCGACTTCATTCGTCCCTCCCTCGTGCTCCGACCAGAGGTGCGTCTTGACTTGTGCATCATGGCGTGAATTTGGTTGCGAAGTTATTTTAAAATTGTATATTAGTCGACTCTCCCTAAGTCAAAATTCTTCTTAACTCGAAGCCTTCAAATATGTATTATTTTCCCCGTTTTAGTAAGACTTTTCACTGAAGCTTTGCTCTTATTATTCGCAGCGTAACTTTGTATAGCTTAAAGCCTTCCTCGATAAATGGACTATTCAACACAAAAAGAATTTTTCAATTTGATTTAGCAGTTCCTGAGATCAGCGCTTTCAAACAAACAAACAATTAATGCTATCTTGCCGTTTTTTCCACATTTTCCACTGATCCTTCGCTCTTATTGGTTGTAGCTTAATGTTATGTAGCCTAAAACCTTCCTCGATTAATGGACTATCCAACTCAATTCGAACTAGTAATTTCTGAGATAGGCGCGTTCAAACAAACTCTACAGCTTTATATATTAGTATAGATGTCGGAAGTAAAAATGAGCGAACTAGATCCATCCCCCCCCCATAGCGAAAAGCTATCTACGCCACTGGTAAGCAAGCTAATAAGGAATCATTTATTGTTAGATCGAGTAACGACAATCGATATATCGAATTTAAAAAAAAAATTACAATGCGAAGAGACCAGAAAATAATCGTCCATTTAAGTAAGGAAGGAAAATCATTACGAAAAATTACAGACATTACAAAAAGAAGTCCAAGTGGAATAAAAAAAATTATTGAAAAATATCAAAAATATAAAAAAATTGGAAATTTCAGTCGTAGTGGTCGGCCTCGAAAGCTTAACCGGTCAACTGTTCCGCGTTTTGTTAGAAAGGTGAAAGGGAATCCTTAAACAAGTTCTTTGAAAATAACAGAGCGGATAACCATGGCTTACACGGAAGAGTTCACAAAAAAGCCATTTATATCCAAGGACTATGTAAAAAAACGGAAAGAATTTGAAAACAATAAAAACTTTGGAATTTTTATCTTGAAAAGGGTTTTATTTAGTGATGAAAGCAAATTTGAAATTTTTCGCGGTCCGAGAAAGACTACAATTTTGAAAAAAGCGTGCGGAGCTTGAAGCAAAAAAAGAAAATTACGAAATCAGTAAAACATGGAGGAGGGTCAGTCATGGATTAGGGTTGTATGGCTGCATCAGGAGTTAGTAAGCTGGTGTTCATTGATAATGCAATGAACATATAAGATTATCTCAACATTTAAAAAAAAAATTCTTGACGCCAGCGTTTCACAATTGGATTTTCAGCACTTCGACATTTCAACAAGATAATGATCCAAAGCATACTGCTCGCATTGTCAAAGAATGGTTACTTTACAACATCCCAAAACAGCTTGACCACCCTCCACAAACCACAATCCCAAACGCACTAATTTTTTGTGCAAAAACGTCAGGTTATCAAAGGAAAAGAAATATACATATCTACCTAAATAAATTTACATGCACCATAAATAAAAAAAAAAGATTTGTCAGGTGTGGGGTTCGAACCCACGCTCCCTCTCGGGAACCAGAGCTTAAATCTGGCGCCTTAGACCGCTCGGCCAACCTGACTTGTTGTTGACGAATGAAAATTTGTGTAATATAAAATGTGTATAACAAAATATTTCCGTACTGAAATTCTATATTGAGTTGTGTACTCTCTATTTCTGTTCATGTAGTATAACAGTTTTCAAATAAAATGGTTAGAACATTTGCTTATGTCGTTAGCAAATATACGAACCATTTTTTAACGCAAATTATTTCGTTAAGTACTGCAGTACTGTTGTTCAATAACATTTTTTCAAAAATATGAAACGCAGATCAATTGCAGAAAGTTTTTTTTTATAATCTTGAAGAAATCGATCCAGATTGTATATAAATAATGTCAAGAATAACATTTGGCGTCCATTTTTATTATTTTTATTTTTATTTTTGTCTGCAGTGTCTGACGTTTATGGCTACTTTGCTTACGCTGCGCTGCGCTGGCCTGCACACGTTTTACTGAATGAGTCTGTCGATTAAGGGGTCAATTTGGTAAATGATTGTTCAATTTGAGAAACAATTGATGTGTCAATCGAATCGACAAGGAATGCCAAGTATATTTCGTGTAAGGGGCCGCTTATAGCTATTAGAAAAATGGATCAGAAAAAAAAATTATTTTCCAAATTTGACTACTCTAGAACTTCATTTGAGCGAAATGTTTATGCAATTCGACGAACATTTATTTGAAATATTTTTTTCAAAAAGAATTAAAACATTTACGACCGAATTTTATTAGAAAATTGAATTTAAATTTTTTTCTGATGAGATTTCGTTTTTCTGCACAGCTGATTGTAAAAACTTCAAAAATATTCCGTTTCATTTTTCTGATGTGTTTCGATTTTTTTCTGTTCCGATTACATCAGAAAAAAAATTTCTAATGAAAAAAAATTCTGATGTCATAAAGGGGCCAGTAGGGGCCAGATATAGTGATAATTGAAATCCATCAGGAAAAATGTTTGAATGGATATTTAACTTTATTTTTCTTTTTTTTTTTCTTTTGATAACTAATGCAATTTATGTACCAATCGACCGGAAAATACTTAAAGAATTTTTCTTGTAAAAAAAAATATAAGTTCGCAAACTTATTTTTCGTTAAAAATGTATTTTTCTATTTTCCGTACGGAAATTCATTTTCCTGAACAGCTGATGGATTTTTGAAAACAAAATCGGTCCAATGATTTGCGTTTCAATTTTATACAATTCCAATGATCTGTGTTTCAACTTCTCACAGTTCCAATGATAGAATTACCAATTACGGCAGTAAAAAAATCCTGACAGACATTTTCAATGATTGCTATGAACGCTCATCAGGAAAAAATTTCAGATTCCTCCTGTTTCAATTTTTCCTGATGAAAACCAATGATCGCTATAACTGGCCCCAAAATAAAGCGTGCAGCTGGATTTCAGACACAAAATTCTTGGTTGCTATAAACACTCATCAGAAAAATGTTCTAAGTTTTCACTGTTCAAATTTTTTCTGATGGTTTTTTCTGATAGCTATAAACGGCCCCTAAAACAATATCATCATCACAAAATGTGCTATTTCAGTTCCGTACCAGCTGATTGTCATTCGACGGTTGAAGAACGAAATCGTTCCACTTCTGCCTGGTCCAATTTATTTTTCATTCCAATTCTTTTATGTTTTTTTATGGCAAACAATTTATAAATTGTCATTTTGTGCACCATACCAGTTCCAGTAGTGCGGCAAGAAATGTGTTTTAACTTTGACACTAAGAGGAATACCATCTATCAAACTATAAGTTGTATTAACAAAGAGATAGAAATCTATTGAATGGAATAAAAACGGGGTGGACTTGCATATCTCCTCGTTTTTTTCACAACTCTTGCTAACGAGTTTGATATTTTTTTCAATTATTGCTTTCGCTTTCGCCTTCTTCGATTTGAATTCGACCAATTAACGAATTCAAAGGCTAATTGAAATGTCATAATGTTTGCTGGCGAGTTGGGCGTAAGAGTGTTTATTCAAATCACTGGAATATTGGAAAAAATAGTCAAACCAAAAGTGTGAAGCCACAGAAAGAAATATTTTCGCTCCGCCGCGAATTCGTTAATAAAGAAATACGAATACGAAGCGAGTCGATTTTGAAAGGTCGAATTGAAAATGATCCGCCGCGAATCCCATAATCAAGCCCCTGGCCTTTTGCCAAGGAAAATTTTGCTCTACTTGACCCATCTAGTGGTTTCTTTAACAATGAGGAAACAGACAACAATAATATTCCGCGTCGTCCTCCTACCAAGAGATATCAGTTTATTCACAAGGTCCCATAAGATCACAAATTGGGGAGTGGACGGCAGCTCCATCTACAAAGAAATTTGCCGTATTGGAAACTTGTCAATCAAAAACACAGAACTATAAATAGAAATCTTTTAATTTTTTATTTTGTGTTATCATTTTTAATTTTACATAGTTTGCATACATATATTTTGATAATTTATTCCTTTTCCATGCTTGAATAAAAATCTAAAATAATAATCTTAAAATTTTAAACACAAGAGTTGCCATCATTTGTATAAATTACGAATAATAAATTTTTCCTTTTTTTTCTAATTTTCCATAAATTATTTCAAACTAGTTAACTATTTTTGTAAGTCGTTTTTCTATATATTTTGTGTTTTTGTAATTTTCAAAAATTTTACTATTGAAATGTGGAAACATTTAATTTTTCTTTATCTACTAGAACAATTTTTATTGTTTTTATTTTTGTATATAAATGCGTTTATATAAAGTTTCATATTTTGTTTAAGTTGGAAAGAAAATTAATTTAGTTTGCTCTCGGAATGCATTTTGGAATTTTTTTATTTTCCAATACTGAGATGAATACATGCTTTTGTTTAAGTTCTACGTCTGATTGAATTGATTATTTTTAACTTGGCAGAAACAGAAAAATTAGAAACGAGTTGAACTGGTCGAAAAATTGGACAAAACTGGTATAAAATGTGGGAACTAAAAGGCACTTTATAACTGGATCTTTTTGTTTTTTAAATACAATATTCGGAAATGATTTCTGTTTGCTGCGGTTTGAAATGCGTCTTAGGAAGCGAACAGAAAGTTGGTATATTCAAAAATTCGATTTGAAATGCAAAATGATTAATAACAAAAGTCTGAGCGATGATGTTGCAAGTAGCCAGCTTTTAGTGGTTGTTGTTAGCACCCAAGTTCTTGTACGGTTTGCCGCCATTGCGCTCCCATTCTCGGTTAAATTCGTGTTCGAGGATTTCGGCACCACGTTTTCGGGTGAGTCCGGTCTCTTCAAGGCTGAGTTCACACATTTGCATATCATCGACACCTTCAAGAAGAAATAGACGTTAGTTTTGGGTTAAGTGTTTTTACGGCTCAACTGAACTTACCGGCAACTAGAAGGATTGGAGCTTTGTCAGCATGCAATTCCATTTGGCGGGCAATCCATTGGCCATCGAAGTGGGCATACCATAAACCACGTTTTGCTGTTTTTGGAAATTAAATTGATTTAAGAAAAGTTGGCAATGAGTATTGTTTGATGACTTACTGTTTTCTGGGGCATTGGCACGCATAAATGGTATGCGGAAGTAGCGATGTTGGGCAGTTGTAATTTCTTGCTTGGGCTGCACAAGTGGCGGAGTTTTGAAAGCTGAAATGGAAGACAGTCGGTGTAAGATTAGGAATTTTTAATTGAAAGGATTTGATAGTTACCTGCTTCCATCACACTTTTGGGGGCTCGTTCGTTTTCGTCCATTGTGGTGCGTTTGCGGTTCTTTGCCTTCCAGGCATGGTAGACCTTCAAGCGGCGATGGAATTCATGTCGGCATGCCTGAAGAAAAACAGAACAAAAAAAAATCATTAATGAATGACATTTTTTGTTTACAAATTAGAACAAATTAAAGGGAACTCCAATGCGCCATCTTTTATGTCGGTTAATTTTGAAAAAAAGGCATTCAAACGACAACCATGAAATCCAATCTGGTTGGACCTCAAACTTCTGTGGGAGAGCAACGATTTTTAAAATAGAAATCAGCGTACTATAGGTTCTATATTCTATTGCCAAGAGAGCTGGCAATGTCTTAAATAAAGATCCCGACAGTAAGCAGTGAAACAAATTTCGACGTCGGACGGCTACAATCGCAAGAGATCGCCAGATCTTTCTCTGATCGAGTGTCAAGCAACCTCTTAAGGAGTACAATGCCACCAACATCAAGAATCGAGGACTAGTGGCAACATTGCTAGAAAGCAGTTAGAGATCCGCCTCTAATGTGCTGGATGTCACGCAACCACCAAAGCGAGACCCCTGGCTTGACGAAGAATGTAGGCAGGCGCATGCAAACAAAGAGGCGCTGCATAGAAGGACAAGAAGTGCTCGTGAGCTCTACGAGCAAAAAAGGAGAGGGGAACGCCGGCTTCTCAGGAGAAAAAAAGAGGGAGCATGAGAAACGTTAGATGGAGAATGTTGAGAGAGCCAACTGTAGGAATGAAGTTTGGAGGTTTTCTCGGAAGGTAAAAAAAGCTGGTTCAAGGTCATCCAGCAAGAACCGATGCATGTAGAGGCAAGTGAACATCATAGTAGAATCGCAGTCGATGCTGGGGATTTGGAAAGAACACTTCTGTTGACTGTATAAGGGCGACGACGAACACAATCCGGCCGTCATGCAGGAGCCATTCATCGGACACGAGGACAGCCAACAATTTCGTGATCCCGACCTAGAAGAAGTGAAAACGGCAATATCACGGCTGAAATCCAATAAAACCGCTGGAGCAGATGGTCTGTCTAGCTGCCGATACTAACCACCTTTTCATTGACTTTAAGGCCTTGTATGACAGCATCTAGAGAGACGTCAAAAAAGGATTCAGACAAGGCGATGTGCTGTCGTGCGATTTCTTTAACTTCGTTCTTGAGAAGATAGTAACTCCACCGTCAACACCAGAGGCACTATCTTCCAAAAATCAGTTCAACTTCTCGCGTACGCCGCTGATATTGATATCATGGGAAGAACACAGCGTGATGTCAATGGCGCCTTTGTAAGCATTGAGACAGAAGCGGCTAAAATGTGCTTAGCGGTAAATGAGGGCAAAACGAAGTATATGCTGTCTTCGAGGAAGGACACCCAACACCGACGGCTCGGACAGAACGTCACAATAGACGCATACAACTTCGAGGTAGTAGAGGAGGTAGGCTCCGCTATTAACACGGGCAATAACACCAGCAGCGAGATCAGACGAAGAATAACACTTGCTAATCGCTGTTTCTTTGGGCTAAGAAAGCAATTGAGTGGTAAAGCCGTCTCTCGAGCAACTAAGGTCCTGCTATATGGTGCAGAAGCATGAACAGTGACAAAATCGGATGAATGTTCCTTAGGCTGTTTCGAGAGGAAAGTTCTTCGGGTCATCTGTGGTCCCGTGTGCATTGATGGGGAATGGCGAAGAAAGTACAACAGCGAACGGGTTGTACAACGACATGGACCTAGCCAGAAGGGTCAAGGTCCAGAGACTCAGATGGCTCGGTCATTTAGAGCGGATGGACACCAATGCTCCTGCCCGGAAAGCCTTCGACACTATTCCCGAGGGACGTAGAAGTAGAGGAAGACCACGACTCAGGTGGCGCACACAAGTGGAAGAGAACCTCAATCAACTTGGAGAGCAAAACTGGAGACAGCTAGCTAGGGACCGAGCTGGGCTGGCGGAGATGATTGGTTGAGGCCAAAGAACACAACGGACTGTAGCGCCACCTTAAGTAAGTATAAGCTCGAGTGCATTTTCGTGGCTTTGGACAAAAATTCAAGTTAAAACATAAATCTAGGTCCAAGCGGTTATTGATTGTTTCATGGGGACGAGAAAGCTGAAAGTACATTGGTAAACCTAAGATTGGATAAGATGGTGCACCTGAATTAGGAGCAATAAGACTTGGCAAATTCTGTGAAAATGTTGCTATTCAAAACTTACCTCAAGTAATTCAATATCACAGGAAGTGTTGATGGCGTCACGCAATTCAGAATACTTCCACTTGGACAAATCGTATTTCTGTTTACCCAAGAGCTGCTGTTGAGCGCGAACATTCTCTGACCTAAATTAGTTTTGAAAATTTCAATTATAATCTTTCAGTAAACATGAATAAAGGCAATATATGAGTTGAATTTTTATTTTGTATCAAGAAAACGTAGTGACGTCTTCCTTAATAAATGTACATTTTTGTTTACTGAAATTTGAAATAATTTTTTTATGATTTTTGTTTATACAGCAAATTTTATACATATTCTAAGGTGAACTATTTAATAAAAAAATTAATTATTTACAAAGTTTTGCATGAAGCTTTATACACAAAAATATAATTGGGATGCACTGTGTATTAGAGCCTGATCATTGAGCTGTTGAAGACTCCAAGTCTTCCTTGAATATGATGACTACGAGTGGATGAGTGCAATGTTTCAATGACAGAATTTTCTAAAACCAATAAAAAATTATGTAGTAGCCTCTAAGTGGATAAATAAATCAAATTTGATGAGAAATTCTGCGTTTAAGAAACCAAAAGCTTAAGATGTGATTGATCTGAATTGAATAGAATTTGAAACGATCTATTAGCCTATAGCCGATCTTTTCACTTACTTTTGGTGGAACAACGATGTGAAGTTTGTAACTCCTCTAAAACTGAGGGGAAAATCGAAACATTATTCAGTTATTTATTCTTTAAAAATTTTGTTTGAAGCTATGGTTTCAATCAAGAAATCAAATATAACAAAAGAAAGAAAGGAACTAACGAACGAAAATCAAATATAAGGTTTAACGGAAAGTAATGTTTTTTGTTAGGTTGTTGCTTTGAAAAGTACGCATTTGTTTATCTAAAGCAAAGCAGTAGTTTTGTGCAACCTTGTTTCAATTTTGGAACTTGGAAGCTTCAGCCATATTAATAAACAGGTTAACTAACCCAAAGAATAAACGTGAATCCATAGGTTAACATTTCTTTTAAGGGCACGCTCTGAGTTCTCTTAACAAAAACAGCTCAGAGCTCACAGATTCTGATAATTTTCTTATTTGGTCAATCAAAAATGTTGTCAATGGTTTCGACCATTTGAATCCTGCAATTTTATAATTGATTAGACCTTTTGTTGTTTTATTGTGAATTATGAAAATAATCACCTTCTTCACCGTCCTATTTCGTCGGCCATCTTTCTTGTTTGGAACAAGATGTCAATCTCTTTTTTCAGTTTTGCTCTTTTTGTTCGGTCAAATTTGGCCGAGAGATAATAGCGTGCTCTGAACATGCTCAGAGATCCCTGAACGAAAAATTGAACACTACTTATTTACCTCTGAATTCTCCGAGCGAAAAACTGAACGAGGAATTTTTTCTGACAGTTCAAGCTCTAGTCTGAACGAATGTTAGTTATCAAGCAGAAATAAATATTCACAGACTCCATAGCTGAGTAACTCCTCATTAGTCCATAATCCCCTACAAGAAGTGGCCTACATAAGTCTTAATGTGACAGAAACACGTAAGAACGTGCTATTTCTTCTAAAAGACTTTAGTTTTTTCTTTAAGAAATATTTTCCACCGTGGTTTAGTGGTTAGATGCATTGACTGCTAAGCAGAACGCCGTGGGTTCGAGTCCTACTCGTGCCCATAAAGTTTTTATTTCATCTTTCACAGGTACTGCCAGCGAAGAACACAGAACACTTCGAAGAGAATCAATCTGTCATGAAAACGTGCTTCTCAACTTTGCCGTTCGGAATCGGCGTTAAATTGTAGGTCCCCTCAATTCTTTACACGCACCCAGAGAATAGTTGATGAGAGTAAGTCACTTATGCCTTGGCTCTTCAAGAGCTGTCACGACACTCTATTTATTTATTTTTTTCATCCCCACTATAATCACTAAGTGTCTTTCCTGAAAATATTATTATTGCAATCATAAACAAAGTTTTGAAAAATATGGATAGCAAAAAAAAAAAACAAAGCAGTCCACCCTAAATAGATTAAGATTCAATAATAGGAGCAGGCCTCCTAGTGGACAGATTTATAGTCTAATACTTTTTTTTTAAATTTGACTATTCTTTTCTAGAAGGAATTCTGAAAATTGCATACAAATCGCTAACGCGTACGATGCCACTGTATCAACGGAGAACCGGCATTTTGGCCTAGAAACCAATAACGACATGGTATATATCAATGGAAAGGTTTTTTATTTGTCTACTTTAAGTTTTGCTATTGCAGGAGTCCCAAATCCAAATCGCTGTGTGGAAAAAGTTATTGCACAATTAAGTCATTCACGTCAAATTTTCCGCCGGAATGGCGAACCCACTTTTTTTCTACTTCTTTATCATCGTAATGTCATAGGAACTAGGAACTGTGGGCTGACAGTCAATGCAGTTAAAACAGAACTAGAACAGAATTTTGACAAAAGTTCAAAGACTTGCGTGCACTGGAATTACGGTGGCAACGAGATCCACTCCAACTGCAGGACTGGTAGTTATACTCAATCTAACACCCCTAGACCTCTTTGTTCAAGAATCTGCGGCCAAAAGTGCCCAAGACTTAGTCAAACTAAAGTCTGGAAAAACAATTCCATAGGACATGCTCAGATCCTTCATAAAGTTATGGGTCATAGTACTACAACAGACTATAAAATACCCGAACTTGATTTTCATAAACCATTCCAGGCTGCCATCCCAAGCAGAGAGGAATAGATAGATAACATACCATACTCCAGTGAGTCATCAATAGCTATCTATACAGATGGCTCTAAGATGGATACTGGTGTAGGGGCAGGCTTCTATTCTGAATCTCTCAAGTTAACCGCCTCGCTTAGGCTTCCAGACTACAGCAGTGTCTTCCAAAGAAGCTTCTGGCAGTGACAACAGCTGCTAAACAGGAATTAATGATGGCGATACCACGGGCTGATACCAATTAGTGCAACTGAGATAAGCGAATAGCTTAAGGTTCTTGGCGCACAGCATAATGCTCTTCTGGGTCCCAGGCCACAGCGATATACCAGGCAACGAGAAAGCCGATGAATTACCAAGACTAGGATCAACGCTTGACGTAAACCAAGCTCAGCTAGTCAGCACTCCTACCTGTTATTTAAAACAGGAAATCTCAAAAAGAATAACTGTTAAGGCCGATGAAAGGTGGAATCTTCTTGACACCTGCGGCACTACTTGAAAGATCTGGCCCTGTTTTAACAAACAAAGAACGGAAAGAATTATGCAAGTACACAAGACATCACATCGATCTCTTGTAAGCATAATTACCGGACATAATCTGTTAGGATATTATAAGAAAAAGATGAGAATCAGTTCAGATGATCCATGCAGAGGATGCGATGACGAGGATGCAGACATCTTCGCACTTTCTATATCACTGCCACGCACTTTCCCACCAAAGGAAGAAATTGCTCGGCAATTATTTCTTCGGGGACTTAGAAGAACTCTCTAGTTCTCCAGTACTAACATTCTAAACTTCATCCATGCTTCTAAATGACTTGATCAACTGAAAACATAGGTTTTTATTAGCTTGAGTAGCAATACTCACGGCTCACGGGTATCCCAATGGATCTGTATTGATCTAAATGTGACGGTAACGACATCAACTGTCAGCCCCATAACCTAACCTAACCTAATGTCATATTTGATCAAAATCTCTAGTTTTTTTTTCTATGAATACTATACTTCCCATATATTCTACTAGCTGACCCCACGAAACTCATCTCGCCTCTCTTCAGATGATGATGACATACTGTGTCGTATGAGTACTTTATTTTTGTCTGTTTTCATTGGTATTATTAGTTTTTAAATTTCATATTCTATACTTTTGGCTTGGATGAATGTTTAATTTATTCAATGATTTTCATTTTCATATCATACACTCACTTTTGTATAAGCTGTCCTAACTTCTAAGGGCTCTACTTTGATTGTAAAATGGCTCGGTAACAGTGTCGATCGATTTAGACTAAATCGTTTTGCCTCGCAATCACTGTTGTATTTTCAAATTTACAGCGTCGACATCGATATGTTGTTGCAGCGAAAATAGCTCGTAGAAATTAATTATATGATAAAACAACGTTTACCGGGTATGCTAGTAGGATAAGAAAGTATTGTATAGCCGTCTCCTGCTTCAAACTACCTACCCACCAATTTTGAGCCAAATCCGAACACCTGTTCTTAGAAATTATTGATAAGGCAAATAACGTTTACAGAGGTAGCAAGTTTGGCTGAATTGTGGTTCTTAACCATCTAGGGCACCACCCGAACGCATACAAAAGAAATCAGTCCAGTGCCAGTCGTTAAGGAGGAATTCAGTGACATACTAGAATTGTATATATAAAGATAAGTCGCAAGTAAAATCGTGCTTATTCGAAAATACTTTAGGCTAAAAACACACAAAATCAGACAAAAAAACGTGTCGGATTCCAACCCACACCGAGGACGACAAAAACAAAATGTCTTGTCTTTGTCCGCTTCGGTGTGTGTTGCTCCTATACAACCTAAACAACTGACACGTTTTTTTGTCGATTTCTGTTTGTCTGTCTTGTTCACCGTGGTGAGTGTTACTTCATTAAACGGTGTATAGTTTTAGGTACTGACATTTTGTCTCAGACTTTTTGTTGCCTTCGGTGTATTTTGCTCCTATATCTACAACCCCATGTATTTACTGTAACCGACGAGCGGACAAGACTTTTTATCGTGTCGTGTCTTTTTCGGTGTGTGTTGCCTCATAAGAGCAATGGACTTGTGTCCGGGGAATACAGAACAAACATTTTGTCCGATTTGGTGTGTTTTTAGCCTTAGTTTCTATAAAAATCAGTTAAGGTAAGGTCAAATACAAATCGCTGTTTGCTAATAATATTGAAGCGAATAATAATTTTGCCTAAGGACCAACATGCTCTGGATTAAGTTAGTGTGCGATTTCATACATTTGTGTTTAAGAAAGGCTATCATTCTACAAAATGCACCTTGAATTGAAAATATTTAACAAAATTTGCTTTCTAATGCAGCAGCATTAATCATTACAGAGAAAAAATTGGTGTTGTTTGTGTATTTGTGTTTAGGTATTTAACATTCAAATAAATAAAAATCACTTCCTGTAAGAAAAATTAAAAGTAACATAAAATAACCGTGTGCTGTACCTGATAAGTTTGTTTGGCCCCATTAACGAAACTTCGCTCTGACCACTGAGAGAGAGAAATGTTAATTAAAAAAATTAAATAAAAAAAATGAGAAAAATAATTTATTTCTTTTTATACAATATCAAAAAATGAATGAAATAGAAATGAAAAATAAAGAATTTTGTACAAAAGAAGAATAGAAAAGAACCAAAATCAAAAAAAATGTGTGCTCTCCAATGAACAGAAAATCAATTAAAAAAGAAAAAAATGTTCATAAGTTATGTACAAACCAAAACCAACAACGAATAACCAGACATACTTCCTGATCACGGGCGGACTATCCTCCACTTGGCCATTGGATTCGCTAGCTAATCGCAGAGCTAATTCATGATCGCGTCGTTCTTGTTCCAATTGCTGACGATATTTGGCATCGTCTTCGGCTTCTTTTTGTAGTTGGGCTTGCAGGGAGAGAGCTGCTCGACGGTCTTCCTCTTCTTGTTTCAGTCGTTCGATTTCTTCAGCCTTGCGACGGGATTCCATTTCGGTTTTACTGAAAATAACTTGTTCTTGAAATTTGTGTATTTTATTTTTTATAAGAAGATATCTGCAAATAAAGCATTTAAAAAATTATACACAAAAAGCTTCATATGCCAAATTATTTGATGTTGAGAAGCCGTTCTTTTACCACCTACTATACGAAAAGCCTAGTTGTGTGTCTCTATCAGTCGGTGTAAGCTGATCGGCGACCGTCTCATCGTTCCATCAATGTTTACATTATTAACAGTGGAACAAATTTTAAGAGACGAAATCACAGAGAGCGAATTTGAGCATAACGTTTAACAAATTCAAACACTGACAGTTTTTTTAATTCCCCGATCACCGCAAAACCTTCAAAGTTGAGATTTTGGATCTGACAGACACTACGAAATAGGTGCCTATGAGGGCGTTATAAGCTAAGCCTTGTGGTGGAAATCTACTTTTCTATCTATCCTAGATATTTTTTTGAGGGGTGGGAATGGGAATTGCACTTGACGGTCCCTGCCGGCCAAGTAGAATTAAAATCTTCTATATCTAGTACTCCACGAGACGGCCGCTCGAAACGTATCTGAACGTTTCGGCAAATATGGTGAGACAAGTTCAAGACAGGTTAGGCCTCAGGCTGATAACCTCCCTCTCCAAAACCACGAATCCGACAGCAAACCTCAGATATACATACATAATCGCTTTAACAGATGACCAGTCATGAGAACTGAACAACGATTTAAGAATTTTCACATTGAACGATGCATAGCAGCTAGCTGATACCTTGGTCAATGTTTTAATAGTGACATTAAAGTTCCTCATAAACAGATGACGAAAAGGATGCCTTATAGGAACTCGTAGAAAGGAGTATGGCGTTTTAATCGACGCAAGTCCAGTCTGCATAAATGAAGAATGTAGACGAAGATTCAATCAAAAACTGGTCGAGGTGTTCAGCGGCACTGACCTAGCCAGAAAAGTTAAGGTCCAAGGATTAAGATGGCTGGGTCATATACAGCGAATGGACAATAATGCTCCGGCCCGCCCGGAAGGACGTCGCAGAAGAGGAAGACCGTAACTCAGGTGGAGACCACTGGTGGTAGAGGACCTGAACCAACTTGGTCTGCGAAACTGGCGACAGCTAGCTAGGGACCTAGGGATGAGGCTCTGGTCCGAACTGGACTGAAGCCAGTAAGTAAGATTTCAAAGCAAGAAAGGTCTGGAGATGGTATTCAGGTAATACATTGAATCCCGTAGTTTGTATGAGAACTGGCAACATCGAAGAACATGGTGAGTCACCGGGGTATCACTTGAAGGTTTCCCCGTAACATGTTGATAGACCACCGCTACTCCGAGTGCGGATTAAGAATAGAAATAAATAAAAATAAATGAAAGCCAAGGTCCAAACCTAAGAATGCTGCATTCCTAGCAAAGCAGAAAACGCGGGCAAGTTAAGAGGATATACAAGACTCAGGAAGGCAGACAAGAAGCTACATAGACGAAAGAGAGTAGCCTTGGTTTGTGGAATTGAAAGAAAAAGAGAGCGGGTGCCGCACAGGGTGCGGAAGTTCTACCGATCCGTCCGTAACATGACGCAACATTCACCGCGCTGCAACTATTGTAAGGAAGTTCAGAGACGGCAATCATATCATCGATCCCAACGGCATTCTGGAGCAATGGTAAGCGCGCTTTTAGGAATTGGCAGCCACGAAGAGTTGAAAAAGTTATTCGGCCCAATCGGGTTAACCTGCGTCGGAACAGAATTTTCTCCGATTTCCTCCGAATTTCGCTTTGAGGTAGTTCTCCGAAAAGCATAATGTCTCCGTTTTGGAGGAAATCGGAGAAAATTCCGCTCCAACGGTTACCTCGATAGGGCAGATTAACCGGCTTAAGGTCAAAGAAGCCACATATAGCATACCAGCCGAGTTGATCAAACGTGGTTCATTTCATCAACTGATCTATGAAGTTAAAGTGCACGTATAGGAAAAGGACGAAATGTCGGTAGACTGGAAAAAACTTATAATATGTCCCCCTTCTCTCACCTTTCTTTAAAGGTCGAAATATATCAATGTAGTTTCAGACAAGGCAAGTCGCGTTTGAGCAGTTATTCACTTGAAAATAGAAAATGTCTACAGCGCACCATACCAACCCAGAGCAGCCAAAATCTTCAATGGACTCAGAGAACGGGATAGACGGGATGGAAGCAGACAACGAGGTGTTTAAACTTCAGTAATCCAGATCGAATAGGTCGCGAAAAACTTGGTGGGGCATATACATAAGTAAAAAACAACATGGTGGTTCCGTCTGCTGCTGTAAGGACATTGTATTCACCAGCACTTAATGACGTTATCGGGAGAGTAAATGATTCCGAGACCATACAATCGAGCTTTATTAAATCTACCGCAGAGCAGTACAAGGACGAAAGTTAAACTTGATACACTCTGATGGACTGTACACGAGCGAAGAGGAGCCGGTCCAAAATGTCCATTGAGGTTTTTTGCTGGTAGGTTGGGGTAGATTGCGAGAAGCAAGGGATTTGACGAAGTTACTAATTTTATCCTCAATATCGCCTACACCAGCGTTGACATATTGATATAACTAAAAACTGTTTAAAAGCAACTTATAGTGTTCATTTAAACTTTAAGACCTGGACGAATTTGCATTTACCACATACACCGATAGCAATTTCCAACTTACAGTTTCTTATTTTCCGCATCCTCGCGATTCTTTCGTTCTTCTTCTTCCTTTGCACGACGAGCAGCTTCCAGAGCTTCCTGAACTTTTCTCAACCTTTCTTGTTCCTCAGCTTGTTTTTGTTCCTACGAGACAAATAATAGCGTCAAGTTCAAAGCAAATAATTTCATTGGTTTAAATGTGCACCTGCAACCTGATATTCAACGCAACCGTAAGCTTATTCATGCTGCCAGTGATTCCAGTCAAAAGATTATCAATTTCTTTCGCTTTTATTTTCGGATTAGTCTTTTGTAAAAAAATCAAACAAATTCCATTAAATCATTCTGCCAGTAACAAAAGCACACTTACTCTAATCGTCCTAATTGCTTCATCGATCTGTGCCTCAATTGAATTGACTTCAGCAACAAAACCCTCCTTGCCGGTCTTCAGCTGTTTGGCAATGTCAACGGTTTTAGCTGCACTCGGACGAATGTTGTCGATTTTTTGGATTCCTTGAAGTCGTGGCAGATGTTGTCTCCTTGCCAGATGGCCACGAAGAACCTTCTGTATGACAAGCACACATTTGTTGCGATACTTAATTCGGTTCTTTACTGTGAATAGAGCCCCAATGTGAGATCAATCGAAAATCGAGAAAAAATGTCAAACTCACGTTTGATAACGCAAACAGCTCCCAAAGCAGACTTCACCCATCTGGAACGAATCAACCATTTCTTGACCTTAGCCACAATCGCTTTCAGATTCTCCGGATCGGATTTCATGATTCGATCGAACTCGACGAACTTTCCGGGTCTGAAGAAAACTCTCGTTATGCCAAATTTAAAGTCCCTCGAACTCAAACTCAAAGACTGCAACATTGCCTCGCAGAAGGTTCGAGGTGAGAGACTGGCCAACTCAGGAGGCAGATAGGACTTGTACATACCGTACAATTCTGCGAATGGAACACGAGATGGGTAGCCGTGTTCCATGAGTTCGAGAACTGAAATCGTTCCGGAACATTTGAGCTGACCCAAAGCGAGACCGCCCTCGAAGTCACGATCGATCATTTTGCTGTTTGGCTTGATGCAGCGAATGAAGTTTGTGCCCTGGGAAGAAAACATGACAATCGACAAACAAGATTTTTGGGGTTCAGAAGTCAAAACTTACATTCTTCTCGAGTTTTTCCATTAGTTCGGCCAGTTGCGACTTGAATTTCGAGCCAACTGAAATGAAGTTCAGTTTTCCACGGGAGATATTGCTTCCAGAAGGGAACAGCGACTTGAGCAGGGGATTTTCACATTCCTGGACGAGTCCCTCGAGCGAAGCATGCAGAGCATCGTTGTTCTTCTCGATGAATTGTTCCTGAAAGCACACAGACCCAGTTTAAACTGGAAATGCCTAGTCTCGCGACTATTCTTACCGTTTTATAGCACACAGCTCCAGCGAAATGTCTCACCAAGAATCCCTCCTCATCGCGCAATGTCCGATGTGCCTTCAGCCTCGACGAACGTGGGAATCCCAGTCGGAAATGGCCCGGCCATGCCTTATGCACCTCGTCAGTGAAATGCATTGCCGATGGCTTGGGAAGTTTACTCTCCTCATCCAGCAAAGTGTAGATTCCATTGGCCTTCGATTCAATCAACTCAATTATATCCTGATTGTCGGTAAAGTGAATTTCAGGAACATTTAAACCTTCTCGCATGTAGAGCTCTTGTTCGTTCTTGAGAATGTTGTCATTGAAGAACTTTTGCAGCTTCTCATTGCAGTAATTGATGCAGAACTGTTCGAATGAGTTAACAGTGAAGTACTCGAATCCGGCGATATCGAGAACACCAATATAGTAGCTGGAAGCTTGGAATGGAATGCTCTGATTGATGAGATAGACAATCCGATCGAAGAGACGACTGTAGATTGCTTTGGCAAGTGCATCTCGAGCATTGCTGGCTTCGTAAATCTTTAATGGAACCCTGTTTAAAGATTTCGTTAGCTCAAGCCCTAATGGTGTATTCAGTTTGATACTCACATAATGACAGTTCCCTTGATGCCACCTCCTTTGCTCTGCATCACTCTCGACACCAGAGCTTGTCGCAATTCGAATGGATCCACTCCGAGCAGTTTTGATGTGATAGTGAGGGATTTTTCAGAGGAATTTGAAACCTGACAGCCACCACGGGCATCATCGGGAATTTCTTCGAATGCAATGTTTCCCAAATGGAGGACAGCTGCTACTAGAGAATAGATTTCCAACTTGCTGTCTCCGCTGAGACCCAAACGGCCAAGAGCTTTGTCCAGGGTTTGAAAATGCTCGTAGTCATCGATAATGGGATCTTTGAGAGGACCTTTAGCGTTGTGGTCTTTTGATTTTTGAGATGATGGGATGAGCTTCTCGGTATTGGCTTTTGCAAAGTATTGTGTACAACCGGAAAGGTACTGAAAAATGTTGAAGAATTAAAAAAACAAAGTTGTTGATGAAATTTGTGCCACTTACTCTGTAATCATCGGGCTTGCCGAGTCCCAATCTATCGCGCAACTGCTGAGGAGCCCCCGCCAGAAGCATATAGAACACATGATAGTTTCGTTCCTCCGAACTTTGAGTACATATTCGACTCTTCTCCAGCAAGTAATGCGAAATATAACCTCCGACAACTTGACACTTGGAATCATAATGAACTTCAATGAATTTACCAAATCGGGAACTGTTATTGTTGCGAGTTGTTTTTGCATTGCCAAATGCTTCCAGTACAGGATTTGCTAAAAGACAAGCACATTGTGAAGGAAACAATTATGACAGAAGTCAGTCTTCTCACCATCTAGAATCTTTTGTTCGATTGGGCCAGCACTGTCTACAGAGTAGCAAAGATATTTGAGTAAATATTTTGTTGATTCTGTTTTGCCAGCGCCCGATTCACCGGAAACGATGATTGACTGGGATGCTTTGAGTACACGCATATCACGTATTGCTTTGTCGGCTATTTGGATTGAATCGAAAGAGGAGTTGGGTTAAGTTTGTTGTCCTTTTAAGAAGAGACAAATATTTTCGCACTTACCGATGGCAAACACATGAGGCGGAAGTTCACCAATCGACCTGCCATTGTACTTTTTGATGGTCGTTGGTGCGTAAAGGTCTTTTAACTCCCGATACGGATTGACAGCAATCAGGATGTTAGCTACATATGTCTGGGGAGTGGAGAAGAAGAAGTTACATAAATAAAATGTCTATTTTGGGTTGACAGGAAGTGACTTACGTAAATTTTATCCTTATAATATCGAGTCTTTAAGTTGTCAAGGAATGTTGCCTCATTGAGGAGCATCAATTCACCTGTAAAAAAAAAATAAACGTCATAAGTTTCTGGGTTTAGGAGAGCGATTGGACCGATGATAAATGTGATTTAGAAAATATACTACTGATGAAAAAACTGGTGATTAATATTGAGATCAAGGTGAAAAAACGACCACGTTAAGCTACATAAAAGCCCAAGACCACCCAACATTTGCCAAACAACAACGCACGTCGCGGTCGCCAACCATTACCCTTAGGGTTCTTATCTTGACGAAATTTTTTCACCTGATTTTTAACTTTGAAACAGTTTTTACTGCAAACGAAACTGTCAGGAGCAATTCCCTTGTTAAACCAAATACAACAACTTTTTATAAGCGAGTTTCCATCACTCTGGAAGATTTCCAAAATTATTCTTAAAAATTTTGCTTTCGATTAAGGAGGACAGTCCCTTGTGGGCTTGGGCCTCAACCACCAGCCTCCGCAAGCGAGCTCGTTCCCTACCTGGCTGTTTCAAGTTTCAAGGTCCTCTTCTACGTGCCTCGGGAATGCTGTCGAAGGCTTTACTGGGGTTTCTATCCGCTCTATTTGACCTAGGTCCGCATAGTTGTACAACCCGTAAACTCGCTGTTAAAGCAGACGGGGCCATAGATAACCCGAAGAACATTCCTCTCGAAACAGCCTAAGGCACTTTCATCCGATTTAGTCAGCGTCCAGAATTCTGAACCAAACCATTCTCCAGGACTTGGATGATTAGGGTCTTGTAGTATTACCTTAGTTGATCGAGAGATTGCTTAATCACTCTTATCCGAAAGAAACAGCGATTAGTAGGATTTATTCTTCATCTGATCCCGAAGGTGGTGTTACTGTCCGTGTTAATAGCGGAGCCTAGATTGATGTTGGGTTGCGTTCCTTGAAAACAGCACATAATACGTCGTTTTGGCCTCATTTGCCGCTAAAACCATTTTTACGCTTCTGTTTCAAGTCTCATAAAGGTGTTATTGACATCACGCCGTGTTCTTCCAATTAAGTCAATATAATCGGCGTACGCGTACGCGAAGTTGAACAGACTTTTGGAAGATATTGCCTCTGGTGTTGACGATGGAGTTTTGCCCTTCTTTTCAAGAACGATGTTAAGGAAATCGCATGAGAGTGCACCGCCTTGTCTGAATCCTTTATTGACATTGCATGATTCCGTAAGCTCGTTGCCAACCTTGATGGAGCAGCGTGAGTTCTCCATTATCATTTTGAATAAACGAACGAACTTGGTAGGTATGCTAAAATTAGTCTCTGTAGATGCTATCATATGTGGCCTTAAAATCAATAAAGAGGTGGTAGGATTTGGAATCTGCCGTAGAGTGAATATTTCGTCGATGGTTGACTTTACTGGTCAGAAGCCAGGTTTTTTTAATACATTACATTACATTACATTACATTTCACAGTACTTCGCACATAAATGTAACGAACTACAGACACATAGCAGCACTGGTGACTGAGACCATCGGCTGGGACAGAACAAGACATTTAATACAACAGAGAGAGACAGATAGATACATAGAAAGAAAGCACACATAACAGAAACCTACGTGGCTCAGAGGAGGAGACTTAGATTTGTATTGGTTTTTTTTAATAATTAGCACCCACTCATGGGTTTTTTACACCCTTGTTATGCCAGAGACATAGTGAGTGCTTTAGGAATGAGGAAAGGGGTTGGAAAGGAGGTGTACATTGCTATAATTTGGAAAGACATGGTTTGGAAGGGAGATCCACATTTGCGTAGTACGACTAAAGAAAGATTCTCTATACAACTATACTTAAGAGTACGTCCGAAGTTGAGCTCGAGGGTAAACTGATGTGCATTTCTAGGAGAGCGACTATTACGCGCGAATTGTTTAAGGGGAGGAACACAACTGTTACCGTAAAAGTAACGATAGAACAGAGAGAGACACGAAACGATACGACGGTGGTCTAACGAGGTGAATGAGTCGGTTATGTCTCTTCCACAAATCATTCTTTTGTATAGGTACCTTCCAAGCGGCTTAATGTAGCTGGAGCACAAGCCCAGAGATCAAAATTGTACTCAAGCTTTGGACGGATATAAGTCTTGTAGATAATAGCCAGATCAGACGGGGAGAACAATTTCTTGCACCGCCTTAAGAAACCCAAACATATTGCGGCATTTTGGCGACATCACATACGTGCTCGATCCACAAGATGCACATACCGTGTGATGTACTTTGGGTCAAAGGCTGAGGTTTAGCTCGCCGGTATGTTCAGGATGTTACTAAAGAAAGTACGAAACTTTAGTTAAAGGTCTTTTCTTTATTTTAGTTCAGATTGTCTTAAATTAATTAAATTATAATATATACAGGGTGATTCACGAGCGTTGTGCCAAAAAGCTAGAGCGGGTAGGTTGAGTTGAGACAAGAAAAAAATCGTATGGGAGGGGGGGGGGTGTATTCCCCCCCGTTTAGCCGGGAGGGACAATTTTCTGAAAAATTGACTTATTTTGTAAAAAAAATATTAAAAATCAACGGCTTCGTTTACAACACCGTGCTATACCTTTCTGAAAAGCCAAAAACTTCTTCTTTCACTTAATTTTTAAATTAAATTGTTTTAACGAATAGTTTAAAAAAAATAAATTTTCAAACTCAAAGTTTTCAAAAAAAAGCAAAAAAAAACATTTTTGAACTAATTTTTTTCAAAATTTTATGTAATTAAGTACTGATTTTGTTTTAAACATTCAATGTGTTTGTTAATTGTTAATCGAAAACAGAAAACCGGATGCAAAAATGTCTTTTCGTTTTTGAGAAATTAAGAAAAAACCAAAACCACTTTTTTCAAAAAAAATCTTTGTTTTTATTTTTACCTATCTGGACTTTTAGTTTAATTTATTAGTTTATTTTATAAATTTAATTTTTTGTAATTGGAGTTTTATGAGAACTCAATAAAGAAGAAAAGTATTGGATTTTCCCTGGATTAATCATTTTTGTTCATTGATAACGTCTGAAAACTGACCTGCAATTTTTTCTTACTATACCTAGGGCCACGGCCACTCGCCGGCGAAGGGTTTTACCTGCTAGGGGCTTAAGATTAATTAAATCGCAATTCTTTTTTGAATGAATAAACAATTAACAATCTAAAGGTAAATAAAAGGATAAATGTGATTTAGAAAATATACTACTGATGAAAAAACTGGTGATTAATATTGAGATCAAGGTGAAAAAACGACCACGTTAAGCTACATAAAAGCCCAAGACCACCCAACATTTGCCAAACAACAACGCACGTCGCGGTCGCCAACCATTACCCTTAGGGTTCTTATCTTGACGAAATTTTTTCACCTGATTTTTAACTTTGAAACAGTTTTTACTGCAAACGAAACTGTCAGGAGCAATTCCCTTGTTAAACCAAATACAACAACTTTTTATAAGCGAGTTTCCATCACTCTGGAAGATTTCCAAAATTATTCTTAAAAATTTTGCTTTCGATTAAGGAGGACAGTCCCTTGTGGGCTTGGGCCTCAACCACCAGCCTCCGCAAGCGAGCTCGTTCCCTACCTGGCTGTTTCAAGTTTCAAGGTCCTCTTCTACGTGCCTCGGGAATGCTGTCGAAGGCTTTACTGGGGTTTCTATCCGCTCTATTTGACCTAGGTCCGCATAGTTGTACAACCCGTAAACTCGCTGTTAAAGCAGACGGGGCCATAGATAACCCGAAGAACATTCCTCTCGAAACAGCCTAAGGCACTTTCATCCGATTTAGTCAGCGTCCAGAATTCTGAACCAAACCATTCTCCAGGACTTGGATGATTAGGGTCTTGTAGTATTACCTTAGTTGATCGAGAGATTGCTTAATCACTCTTATCCGAAAGAAACAGCGATTAGTAGGATTTATTCTTCATCTGATCCCGAAGGTGGTGTTACTGTCCGTGTTAATAGCGGAGCCTAGATTGATGTTGGGTTGCGTTCCTTGAAAACAGCACATAATACGTCGTTTTGGCCTCATTTGCCGCTAAAACCATTTTTACGCTTCTGTTTCAAGTCTCATAAAGGTGTTATTGACATCACGCCGTGTTCTTCCAATTAAGTCAATATAATCGGCGTACGCGTACGCGAAGTTGAACAGACTTTTGGAAGATATTGCCTCTGGTGTTGACGATGGAGTTTTGCCCTTCTTTTCAAGAACGATGTTAAGGAAATCGCATGAGAGTGCACCGCCTTGTCTGAATCCTTTATTGACATTGCATGATTCCGTAAGCTCGTTGCCAACCTTGATGGAGCAGCGTGAGTTCTCCATTATCATTTTGAATAAACGAACGAACTTGGTAGGTATGCTAAAATTAGTCTCTGTAGATGCTATCATATGTGGCCTTAAAATCAATAAAGAGGTGGTAGGATTTGGAATCTGCCGTAGAGTGAATATTTCGTCGATGGTTGACTTTACTGGTCAGAAGCCAGGTTTTTTTAATACATTACATTACATTACATTACATTTCACAGTACTTCGCACATAAATGTAACGAACTACAGACACATAGCAGCACTGGTGACTGAGACCATCGGCTGGGACAGAACAAGACATTTAATACAACAGAGAGAGACAGATAGATACATAGAAAGAAAGCACACATAACAGAAACCTACGTGGCTCAGAGGAGGAGACTTAGATTTGTATTGGTTTTTTTTAATAATTAGCACCCACTCATGGGTTTTTTACACCCTTGTTATGCCAGAGACATAGTGAGTGCTTTAGGAATGAGGAAAGGGGTTGGAAAGGAGGTGTACATTGCTATAATTTGGAAAGACATGGTTTGGAAGGGAGATCCACATTTGCGTAGTACGACTAAAGAAAGATTCTCTATACAACTATACTTAAGAGTACGTCCGAAGTTGAGCTCGAGGGTAAACTGATGTGCATTTCTAGGAGAGCGACTATTACGCGCGAATTGTTTAAGGGGAGGAACACAACTGTTACCGTAAAAGTAACGATAGAACAGAGAGAGACACGAAACGATACGACGGTGGTCTAACGAGGTGAATGAGTCGGTTATGTCTCTTCCACAAATCATTCTTTTGTATAGGTACCTTCCAAGCGGCTTAATGTAGCTGGAGCACAAGCCCAGAGATCAAAATTGTACTCAAGCTTTGGACGGATATAAGTCTTGTAGATAATAGCCAGATCAGACGGGGAGAACAATTTCTTGCACCGCCTTAAGAAACCCAAACATATTGCGGCATTTTGGCGACATCACATACGTGCTCGATCCACAAGATGCACATACCGTGTGATGTACTTTGGGTCAAAGGCTGAGGTTTAGCTCGCCGGTATGTTCAGGATGTTACTAAAGAAAGTACGAAACTTTAGTTAAAGGTCTTTTCTTTATTTTAGTTCAGATTGTCTTAAATTAATTAAATTATAATATATACAGGGTGATTCACGAGCGTTGTGCCAAAAAGCTAGAGCGGGTAGGTTGAGTTGAGACAAGAAAAAAATCGTATGGGAGGGGGGGGGGGGTGTATTCCCCCCCGTTTAGCCGGGAGGGACAATTTTCTGAAAAATTGACTTATTTTGTAAAAAAAATATTAAAAATCAACGGCTTCGTTTACAACACCGTGCTATACCTTTCTGAAAAGCCAAAAACTTCTTCTTTCACTTAATTTTTAAATTAAATTGTTTTAACGAATAGTTTAAAAAAAATAAATTTTCAAACTCAAAGTTTTCAAAAAAAAGCAAAAAAAAACATTTTTGAACTAATTTTTTTCAAAATTTTATGTAATTAAGTACTGATTTTGTTTTAAACATTCAATGTGTTTGTTAATTGTTAATCGAAAACAGAAAACCGGATGCAAAAATGTCTTTTCGTTTTTGAGAAATTAAGAAAAAACCAAAACCACTTTTTTCAAAAAAAATCTTTGTTTTTATTTTTACCTATCTGGACTTTTAGTTTAATTTATTAGTTTATTTTATAAATTTAATTTTTTGTAATTGGAGTTTTATGAGAACTCAATAAAGAAGAAAAGTATTGGATTTTCCCTGGATTAATCATTTTTGTTCATTGATAACGTCTGCCATTGACCTTTGACCGTGCTCTCGTCGGCGGATTCTTGAAAACATGCTACGACTTGGGCGCCATCTATTGGGATGTCTTTCAGCGTAGAGTTTTTCGGCTTCCCGATCTCGACAACAAGTTAAACCGTAGCAGAAGTTCCTTGTCAGCTAACTCTTCTCGAGCGTATGAGTTTGTTATTGTTATGTGTTGATGAGTTAATATTTTAATTGTAAATGGTTGTTTAGTAAATATGCGATGCCTTTTATTTACCTTTAGATTGTTAATTGTTTATTCATTCAAAAAAGAATTGCGATTTAATTAATCTTAAGCCCCTAGCAGGTAAAACCCTTCGCCGGCGAGTGGCCGTGGCCCTAGGTATAGTAAGAAAAAATTGCAGGTCAGTTTTCAGACGTTATCAATGAACAAAATGATTAAATCCAGGAAAAATCCAACACTTTTCTACTTTATTGAGTCCTCATAAAACTCCAATTACAAAAAATTAAATTTATAAAATAAACTAATAAATAAAACTAAAAGTCCAGATAGGTAAAAATAAAAACAAAGATTTTTTTTGAAAAAAAGTGGTTTTTGTTTTTTCTTAATTTCTCAAAAACGAAAAGACATTTTTGCACCCGGTTTTCTGTTTTCGATTAACAATTAACAAACACATTGAATGTTTAAAACAAAATCAGTACTTAATTACATAAAATTTTGAAAAAAAATAGTTCAAAAATTTTTTTTTGCTTTTTTTGTTTAAATTTTGAGTTCGAAAATTTATTTGTTTTAAGCTATTCGTTAAAACAATTTAATTTAAAAACAAAGTGAAAGAAGAAGTTTTTGGCTTTTCAGAAAGGTATAGCACGGTGTTGTAAACGAAGCCGTTGATTTTTAATATTTTTTTTTACAAAATAAGTCAATCTTTCAGAGAACTGCCCCTCCCGGCTAAACGGGGGGGAATAGACCCCCCCTTCCCATACGATTTTTTTCTTGTCTGAACTAAATCTACACGCTCTAGCTTTTTGGCACAACGCTCGCGAATCACCCTGTATATATACACTAGTCAAAACGGGAGTGGTACGAAATCCCCAAAAGACAAAATCACCATGGGGACAAAATCTCCAAAAAAAAAAAATCCAACTTGCCAATATCTCCACGACAAAATCCCCACGGAAAAAATCCCCAAAGAAAAAATACTTTTTGCCAAAATCTCCTTGAAATCTCCAAATCTCCAATATTCAGGTACGTCTACTTACACCGTTCCTCTCACGACATGTGAATGACACTGTTATGACATGATAACAAATTATGAATGCACTTTCAGTTTCAGTTTGTCATTTAAAATGAATTACAATTTTTTTTCTAATCAAAAAATGGGTTTACATGCAAAAACACAATTTTGACTTTGGACCCTAATAACTCTGCTAAATATTGACTTACAAAAAAAATAAAGCCAGATTTGAAAAATTTGTTAAATTTTCTACACAAAAAAATTTTGAAAAAATAAAAATATTGCTTTTTTTCAATTTTTTCTATCAATTTCAAAAAAAGGTCCAAAATACGCATTTTTCAACTTTTTCATAAAAACTACCGTTATTTTGTGATTTTCAGTGATACAACTAATCTGAAGCTTAATTATTAAAGCTCATAAAATTTCCTTGATTGTGGTGAAAATTTCACATCAATACGATTAACCGTTTCTCTGTTTCGATCAATCAAACTTACGAAACACTTTTTTTCAATTTTAAGGAAAGTTTTGTTTTTTTTTTTATTTTTCTGTACTTTTGAATTTTTTTATTTTTTTTTTATTTTTTTCATTATCATTATGACTTTGTGAAATTCGGATGAATTTCCTTGATTTTGATGAAAATTCGTCCGAATTTCACATAATCATAATGATAATGAACAAAATAAAAAAAAATAAAAAAATAAAAAAATTCAAAAGTACAGAAAAATAAGAAAAAACAAAACTTTCCTTAAAATTGAAAAAAAGTGTTTCGTAAGTTTGATTGATCGAAACAGAGAAAACGGTAACAAATTTTTCAAATCTGGCTTTATTTTTTTTGTAAGTCAATATTTAGCAGAGTTATTAGGGTCCAAAGTCAAAATTGTGTTTTTGCATGTAAACCCATTTTTTGATTAGAAAAAAAAATCGTAGCGATCTGAACCAAACAGTGAATTATAGCCAACAAAATTTTAAAATCGAATCTTAGATTGGTTGGATTAAAAAAAAATTTCCGTTCATTTTATGACAAATCAAAGTTTATTTTTTTTTTCGATTTTGAAATTGAGTGCACATTTTTTACGCTCAAGCGAAAACGACTAACGGTACTTTCTTAACTCAAAATAATTTGAAAAGAAAAAATGATAACCTTTGAAAAACTTTTTATTTCACTTCAATCCGACTTTTTTCTACTGAGATACAGCCTTATAAAAAACCACTCCATTTTTGAGTTTTTTCAAGTGTTCCTTTAATTGTTTTGACTAGTGTATAAGTTGAAATGTGGCTGGTATCAATGTGTTTCCTGGCTGGGTATCTCTCTGATGAATCGATCCGGGCTGCTAGCCGTCTTCTCTGGTGTCCGAATCTGTAGCAGCTTCAATAGTTGTTTACTAGCAATCAACGGGCGAACCCGGCTGTCAACGGACGAATCCAGCTATCAACAGGCAAACCTGGCTATCAACGGGCGGATCCGGCTACCACGGACGAATCCGGCTATCACAGGCGAACCTGGCTATCAACGGGCGGACCCGGCTATCACGGACGAATCCGGCTATCAACAGGCGAACCTGGCTATCAACGGCCGAACCCGGCTATCAACGGACGAATCCGGCTATCAACAGGTGAACCAGGCTATCAACGGGCGAACCCGGCTATCAACGGACGAATCCAGCTATCACAGGCGAACCTGGCTATCAACGGGCGGACCCGGCTATCGCGGACGAATCCGGCTATCACAGGCGAACCTGGCTATCAACGGGCGGACCCGGCTATCACGGACGAATCCGGCTATCACAGGCGAACCTGGCTATCAACGGGCGGACCCGGCTATCACGGACGAATCCGGCTATCACAGGCGAACCTGGCTATCAACGGGCGAACCCGGCTATCAACGGATGAATCCGGCAAAAGGTTATTAATAAGACCCCTTACCAGCCACCTTACTGGTGGGGGGAAGTCTTATCTGTTAGTAATTCTTCGCGGACACGACTTGCCTCGACGACGATCGCCACTAGACTGATTTTTGGTCGGTCGTAGCGGCTCTATTTATAGTCCAATTCTAGTACACTACTATTATTGGTAAAGTGTGCCATCCCAAAAGGTAGCAAGTAATTTGGTCGTACATTAAGTACTTTTGTATGAAACAATAGGTTGAATGAATTTATATATGCTAGTACACTACCTTTTGGTGCAAAATCGTACTAGAAGTATTGTAGTAGGGAAGCGGTAGTAGGTATTGGAATGATACATTACAACAGAGAATCTCGGGATGTTGGTAAGGACTAATCAGATTGTTGACAATCGGCAGAAATAATCGATACTTAGAAAGCTGGTTGATATTGGCCACTTTCTATGTTACTGTCCAGCACTCTGTCACACCAGAAAAAGATTCTTAAACAAATACTTCTTCAATTAATTAGAAGAACTACTTGAACTTCCAGCCAATATACTGTTGAAATTAATCAGGACCTGTCTAATATAGTTAGCTATAACAACCATAGAGCTTATCGGTATTATGATTTCTTTCAGGAAGTTACGATATTTCAAGCTTAAACAATGAATTTACGTTAACCTAAGTGCGACGGTAAAAAGACCAACTGTCAGTCCATTGACACTCTTATAGGTCAGGTCCTCGCAAGTGTGAGATCCATTAAGGGGAGAAAACACCTTACCTTAATTTTAAATTTTAAATTATTTTAATTGTGTATTGCAAAAATATTGATGCATTTCCGAATTCATCAATTAAGAAGCCAAACTAAACCACAGACTAATGGAACATCCTATCGAAATCTCTTGTTTGGTTTTTTCTCCAACCATTACCATGAGCAACGCATTATGTGTAGAACCCTAATACTTTTCTAATAATAGCTCTTTATTTGTTTAACAAAGGTTCCGTCGCCACCTAGCTAAAGCACACAACACCTCCCATAAACCTTTTTCCGTCCAATGAACCAATAATTTCCCCCTTTCGCAACCCTCATTGTCCAGCATCATCAGTGAGTATATTTATAAGCATGGATCCTTAGCCTTCTTAAAGCCCATACGGAACCAATACCTGTACAGCTTATAATGACGAATATAGAAACAAGGTGATAATGATGATGTGCTAAGACCACACAAGACACACAATGCAAACAACAAGATATTAAATGAGTTTATGTTGGCTTCTCTATGATGTGCAAAAAAAGTGAATATCTTCATCAACATATCTCTGCAAAAAGGCTTCCATGTGCCTCCAACGATTGCTTCGTTGCCATGGAGCATTTTTGTTGTTGTAGTGGTATTTTGCGAGGGCTTGCTTATTCCGAGTACACAACATACACGTAGATTCTCTTTGAAACCATTAAATTGCTTGGAAAATTCTCACATATCGCACATTGTCTTAATACATTTTCCTCACATGGAAAATTTTGTTTTTGTTTAGTTTCAAAATCTTGCAGAACGCAATGTCGAACTCTGACACTCTACGAAACCCAAACTTGAGCGTGTTTTTCATCATAACGTGAGCACAAGGCCACAAAGTATACATGGATATGAAGACTGTAAAGTTGTGTTCTGGTAAATTGATTCTGTGACATACAGTTATTTCGCAGTACTTTTACCTCCATGGAGCTTTTAAGTCCTGGAAGTCGTGTGCGCATTTTAAGAGGATCATTCGATCCCAGTCGGATGTTTGATTATAAATTCCGACGCTTGGGGATTCAAAACTAATGTTTGGCGTTTCAAAGTCAACAGTGATGAGGTTAGAGGTAAATATCATCGAGGGAATATAGCAATTTGCGGTTTTCATTTCAATCAAATGACATGTAAGCCACCTGATTCATCTTCCAATGAATTCTTCCAACTCATTTCATCTGAGAGCATTGGTCTACGTATAATGTTTTGGAGCTATAGGTACTTCAAGCAGATTTGAAAAGTGGTTCAAAAATTGGTTTGAATTCTAAGAATGTTATACTTATAAGTAATTGCAGATGAAAACGATTTTGTCAATATTTTTAACATTAAATTTGACTTTTAACAGTTGATCGATTCTCCAAAAACTGTACAATCCAACGATAAAGAACTATCTTGTTTATCTACCGTTATAGTCTCGTCTCATTTCGTGATTAATTGCTTTCGTTATGAATACTTTTTCAGTCAAATTTACATAAAATATTATGTTGTTGTTATATTGACATCCGTTGTCATTATGTCTTTGTATTTTGTGTAAGGAAAAGTATATCGAACAAGAGAATAAATTTAAAAAAAAATATCCGCAGTAGTAATTAGGTCAACAAGTGTCTGACTATTTCACAAGTCCATTTGGCTTTTGCTTTTACTTGGGATTGTCTTAAGTGTCACTTTACAATAAGATGCCAAAATATTATGAAATGAAAGTCGAAAATACCATTTATCAAACGTTCTTATACAAGAAAGCAGTTTCATTGTGTCGGTTTGTCGACATAAGCCAATGATTTAACATATAGCCAAATAAAATGTAATGAAGACAAGTCCAACTTACAGAAGTCCAGCCAACAGTATCTTTTCTTAAAATAAAGTTGTCATCAAATTAATTTTCCAATAAATTGATGGCTAAACGCGCTGCACCCTGTATGTCAAATTGCACCGCCTTTTTGTTGGATCCATTGTAGTCGATAAGAACTGCCAAACTCTATTTGCGTTCCACATCATCCACACTCTTTACGAACAAAATTGGCGTTTTTCTTTTTTACCTCCGAGCAGATTAGATCAAATCACGGATGTGTCAAAAAAAAAAATCGGTGTTTCTTTTTTACCTCCGATATATCGGAATCGGAGCTAAGAATTTTCATGCTCTGAGCTAAATCTATTTGCTCAGGATAAATCGACCGAGCAAATAGAGCAGATAGCTGAGCGAAGACAACTTCACTTGTTTTTTCAGATCTTACAGACAAAAACAAACATAAAATTAAAAATGGATTCCCAACACAGTCGCGCGTCTATTCTAGGTGAAAAAAAAAATTGTTAAAATAATAATAAGTAAAAAATTACATTTCAGTGCTCAGGTTTGTTTCTTTATTAAATCGGAGGACATTGAATATGATCTGCTCAGAGCCTCGCTTTGACACATCCGTGATCTGATCTAATCTGCTCAGAGGTAAAAAAGAAAAACGCCAAATGTTCGCGCGCGTATAACCTCAAAAATAATTTTTCCTTTTTTTTGGTTGTTCGTTCGCGGCGAATTACAAACTTTCGTTCATTCGTTGGTCGTTGTTCGTGCTCATGTGAAAAGCGCTTTAGTAGTTATATTCGCTCTGTCTCTGTACACCGCAATACTGGAGGTGAAATCATGGATCTTGGCAATTTAGAAAGGAAACATGTTTCCTATTTCTAGTACATATTCACCAGTAAGTGAACGTGCTGACCTACACCTTCTAGCGGTGCCTCTGAGAGGTTCTTGTCAATTTATTGGCATGAACCTGCGGACGTAGGCAGCTTTAGTCTAATGGAATTGGCAGATTGAAGCAGGACGTATGATGAAGACCAATGCGATCCAAAACAGATACTATAGCCTATCATATAGTAAAGGAGGAAATTACGATTAATGAGTACCGAATGTGGATAAACGTTAAGGAAATTAGACAAACTGTTGGGTGTGTCCCTTGATTGGCTGGTACATCCCTTCGATCAATGTGGATATACCTGACAGAGGGTGAGCGATGTCCCTCGTCCGCCAGCTGGAGAAGCTGCGAAAAGCTAATAAAAGCATGATCTTATAAAGTATGCAATAAATTAGCGTTGCAAAATATCACAGTAGGTATAACGTAGGAGTATACAAAAGTGATACCCTCACACAGGCTGTTGGGTACCGCGGGTAGTGAGGTTTAGACACCTCACTAGCAGGATGGACCTTCGCGGGGGTTGTGGTTATCTGAGTTTGGCTGCTATTCGTAAATCACGGTTAACGGCTCTTCTTTCGGTGACGAAATTTGAGCAGTTTCCGTGACCGGAAAACGGCTCTTCTTTCGGTGACTGAAAGTTGAGTGCGGTTTTCCGTGGTGTTACATGAGTAGTTAGTCTAGAATCAAACCAAGATGAATAAGAGCTGGCACTAATTCATTTGGTACTGGTGTGAATCTAGATACGGGGTACCCGCTTCTTTCTTTTTAGAAAGTTGAGGTGTGCTTTTGTATGCTGGTGGATCATCAGGAAGAGGTTTAGTGTCCTCTTAAATAAATCATAGTGACTCAGCTGACTTCCGTTGGAATATGTCACGCCGACAGTGTGGATAGGTCCACCGTGAGATAAGGCTTAATTGCTAGGTGCTCACGTTATATCTTTCTTAATACACCGCAATACTGACGAAGCCATTTTATGAGAAATGGTTTTCGCTAAACATCCTATATTTAACAATTCGCTCTTGGAACTTCTCGAATAAATTTATTTTATTCAAAGGAAATTTCAACAATTTGGACGTTCCGTTCTGCAATGTGGGCTCTGACCTTTTCCAACGTTGTCATCATCAGCTTGTTGACAATAACCAATGAAGTAATGAGGCCCTAACAAAATAGTCTGGAGGCGTTAAATCGCACGAACTAGGCGGCCAGTCGACTGGTCCATTTCTTGAGATAAAACGCTCATCAAACTTACTCTTCAATAAGTCGGCAACATAATAAATGGTAAGCTATGCGGCTTGTAGAACCATATTGTTGAAACTTGAAACCACATGTCGTCCTAGCCCACCCTTCCAATAACAGCAATAACAGCTATTTTGCTAATTGACCCAATGAGCCAAAAATGAATGATTTTGCGATGAAATTCATCATCATGGCGCAACTTCTCTACAGCCAAATCGGAAAACGTATGTCGTATCTTTAAATAAATAATCTATTACCTTCAATTTTTGAGTCAACTTGATCTTGTAGGTGTGTTTACCACGAATTGATTGATTTGGATTTTGCTACGAGCCGGGCGCCTGAACAGCGATATTTTTCAGACTTCAACTATCACATTGTGTTACTAACATCACGGTAACATAAAATTAAACGTTTAAGATTGTTATTGCCTGCTTGTTATTGCCTGTTTATTAGAGGGAGAATTACGACCGAAAATTGGAGTTAACGCTTTTAAAGTTGCGGTCACCGACTCGGAATTTCGGTAAAAATGTTCTTAATAATTTGCAGACGTTGTTCGTTCTTGTACTTTATCATGATAGAAATGTTGAGTTTTCTGAATAAGTTGACGATAACAGTTCTATGATTACCTAGTGAAAGTGTGTTCACAAGATCGTCCCTTTTCTTATTATATAATTTGCACCAACTCAAGGGATTTTTTATACACTTATACGGAAGGGGTTGCAAAAGAGGTGTCCGTGTACATTGGGATAGACAGAGTGTGGAAGAGAGTTCCACATTCGCGTAGTACGGCTAAAGAATGATTCTCTATACTTGAGAGTGCGTCCGAAGTTGGGCTCAAGGGCAAACTGATGGGCATTCCTAGAAGCGCGAGTATTACGGGCGAATTGTTTGAGGGGAGGAATGTTACTGGCTATTTCTCTAGAGCACTTATCGTAGAAGTAGGGATAAGACAGAGAGAGACATGAAATGTTACAACGGAGATCTGACGAAAGGAATGACGCAAAGATATCTCTATCACCGATCATTCTTACGGCTCTTTTTTGAATACCATCCAAGAGGCTAAAGTACATATGTAGCTAGAGCACCAGCACCAGAGATGAGAGTTGTACTCAAGCTTTGGACGAATATAGGTCTTATAGATAGTAGCCTGATTGAAGAACCCTATATATTGCTTATCGTTTGTCGTTTAACGTGCTCAAGATTTTTTAAACATCACCTTTTTGTCTTTTGTAAGAAAATTACAAATACAGTACAGATATAACAGTGCTTGTGCGATTTTGAATTTAAGGGTAAGGCGAATAGGTTTCGAATAAACTCGGAGTATGACAGAAAACATTGCAGTTTCAATTTTTTTTTTCTTTTTCAAATTCATTAATCTCTTCTGTCGTTCTTTTTTTTTTATTCAGTGCTCGTTTTATTGCAAAAAAAATAAAAACTGATTTTTGTTTCAAAAAGAAAAAAAATAAATGAAATCATGTCAAAGGTAATCACGTGCTTGCTGAACGTTTAAAATAATAACAAATGTAAAAGAAAATTGCTGTCACGAAGACTACCACAAACCACACGCAATTCTCCCGACCAAATAAGAATTCTCCAAGGACGCAAATGATTTTGCGAAGCAGCTCCTTTATTTATGTCCTTGATAATAACCTAACAGCAGGAGTTTTATATCATTGTACAATTAAGTGGTAAGTTGACGTTTAAGTGCCTCAATTAAATTTTTTGTGCTAGAAATAAAATACAATATTTTCCTGATTCCATTTGTAAAAATGCAAGGTTTGGAAGGAACAATTGGGTTTCTTTTCACCAAAAAACAGATTTGACTGAAACATGAGTAAATTCTTCACACAAACAACATTGTTGAAAGACAAATGTTGCTATTTTTTCTCTTAACACAGAAAATTGTATTTTTCCCAAGACAGCAACAATTACTTATTTTATTCTTTCCAAGTTCAGCAATTGCTTTGTTTTTGATTTTCAATTTCGTAGATACTAAATTGCTCGAACGTTATCATTGCGTGTTAACAGTGGCGTGATCCATTTTTACTTCTGGCGCCGCCGTTAAACGTTCTTAAAAGATCGTTTTGAGTTATGTTTAAAAAAAAAATACTAACATTTTCTGCTTGATGGCCGTTTACTGTTTCCGACGGTTTATGTGTCATGTCTAAATGGGATCCACACATATCTAAACTCCAATTTCAGTTGAGAGCCCACAGAGCAGAAATTACCTGCAACTGACAGTTTAATTGGTATCATTTAGAGCAATGGAATAATTGTGCCGCCGCCACCGCCGCCGCACAGTGTAAAATTTTCACTATCTCGCGGAACTTAATGAAAAAATAAAGTTGAGTTATCAAGTGTAATACCAATTTTTACCAGTTCTCAATATAACAATGAAATTATTTTTGATGGTGAGAGATATTTATAGCGGTTTGGTTTTGTATGATAAGTTGTCAAAGTGAGACATTATGTTAAACAAAAAATTAAAGTCATCACAAAGCCGATAGGCTCAGTTTCGCAGTTTCTAATTGCGTGGTCCGATTAACAAAGTGACTTTTTCTTTTTACATTTTGAAGCTTGCAGAACAGTTTGGAGTGAGTTTTACGAATTTAGATTTTATTTTTATATTTTTAAAATTAATTTTTTTAAGACAGTCAAAAAAATCATTTTTTTCAACTTTGGAGGTAATTTTTTTACATATACCTTCGTGTCCCCGCAATAAATTTTACACATATTTATTCTGCAAGCTTTTCTCAACAAAAATCAAAGGTAATTTCTTGCAACCTTTTGCAGCCCCCATACAAATATTTTCCAATTGCAGAAAAATGTATAGGATGACAGTTTTTGAATTTTGGCACCAAGCTCCAAAAACCGAGAAATTTAGAAAAGTTTACGAGTGCATTGCTGCAGCAAATTGAATTGAAGGTCCCTGCCGAGAATTGGAGATGTTTGTTCGTAGACTAGTCGGCACTATAAAACAAAAATGGGAGCAGAGCTATAGAATCCACTCCTTGTAAAATAATCAGGGAAATTAAAACGCTTATCAATTTTTTTGGTATGCAACATTATTAAGACAGTGCATATTAACGTGCTGACGAAATTTTCAAAAA
Organism: Sphaerophoria taeniata; assembly: GCA_943590905.1. NCBI lineage: Eukaryota > Metazoa > Arthropoda > Insecta > Diptera > Syrphidae > Sphaerophoria > Sphaerophoria taeniata. The sequence goes on from OX016540.1 coordinate 273,855,804, forward strand.
AATTGGTTGAGCCGTTTTTGAGAAATCTAGAAAAAAGTGTTATAAACCCAAAAGGTACTACAAAAATGGATCTCTTTTCGAATTTTTTTGTTACTGAGGAATATATTTTGAATAATATCTTGGAATGAGATATCACTGAGGATAATGTTAAGTATAATTGTGCAAAATTTTAACGAAATCGGTTAAGCCAAAATGGAGATACACGGGAATAATCAAAAAATCAGCCTCAAAGTCCCTAGTATTAGAATTTCAATTCGAAATGTAAGCTGCTTGAGGAATTCGGAGTAAATTTTTGTTAAAAATGTTATTAAGTGTTGTCTATTATTGTGTTTTTATATGTTATTATTTTTTACAAATCTAAACAAAAAAGAAACAGCAGGATTTTTGGTCAGAATTTTTTATCTGTACAAAAAGGACCTTTGTATGTGCACTAAATATGCACTTGCACAGGGCCGTTTGTTCCAAAATTTGGTAACTATACAAATCTTTGTAATTCAGTTATATTTTAATACATATTCATTATGAAAACTAAACAAAAAACTGTTTGGGGAGAAAAATTTAATTTTTAGTAAAGGTCTGCCAAATGCAAAAAACACGTGAGTTTAGAGGTCTTTAAGTCAAAAACGTGTGTCGATATGTAAAAAAATTTAAGTTTAACTTATTTTTGTACATATTTTTTATGAATCTGATACATAAAATTTAAAAGAAGAAGAAAAATTACAACCTTAATTCACTCTTTGGTATGGGTCTAATCTAGGCAAAAAACATGTACATTCCGATCTCTGCAAATTAAAAATTTGGCTGTTTTAATAAATAGTTCTTGTTAAATATCATTCTCTGAAAATATTTGTTGAATCTTGCGAAAGAATCACTAAAAAAAAATTTAATTTGTAAGCGCTATTAATTTTATTCCGCTAGATGAGCGAAATTTCACACTGTGCGCCGCCGACACGACAACGAACGGTAGCACTGATTGCATTGAAAGAGAAAGGAGTATACCAGCACAACAATGAAAACCTCTTTTTGTCATGACTTGAGGAGAACCCGAGGACCATTTTAATGACACCAATTTCTATGTTATCCTGTGTGTATCTTTGGAGTGCAACGAGTGCACTAGAACACGCTACACGTCAACGAAACAAGGGAATCGGGATAGCACTGTGCAGAATACAAAAGCATCCATTTCCAAATGCAGGTCAATATGCGGAGCTCAATTATCTTTTTGTTTTCCGTTTTCCCTAGGGAGTTCTGGGTGCTCCTGTTTTAAACATGGTTGTCGTCGTCGTCATAATGTCGCTGTGTTGTTTTTTTTTCGTCTCGCTCGTAAAAGGAACCTTTTCTGGGGCAGAAAATGAAACTGGGATTTCCTGGAGAGCAAGGGAGTTAAGAGCTTCAAATTGAGTTCTTTAATGAGAACCTGAACATGGGGTATTAATTATTATTAAAATAGAGAACTCCCCGAAGAGGTTTTGTTGTGTGCGCATAAAATTGCAATTGGATATTGAAGTTGTTTCCTTTCTCCATCAAAGGAGACGTGGAAACAACAAGATAATGGTTATGGTGTATAAAAAAAAAACGACAAAACTTTCATCAATATGGACCGACTGTGATTAGTGCAAATGGAACTCTTCCTGTTTGGTCGTTAAATTCGTGTAATGGACCGATGATTTAATGGAATCAACAAGGATTCTCGTGAATCCACGGTAATAGCTTTAGTATTCCTTGGAACTGGTGACACAGATGCAATAATATCGTTGGTTTCAGGGTTTAATCGTCCGATACAACGAGAAGACCATAAACGGTATCGCTAGTTCGAAGAACATCTTTTCAGTATAATTGCGCGAGCCGAGCACCATCCGAACCAGTGGATTAATGTATTTTCTGATCTTGTTGAATTCTAGCCCACATCACGAGACCATAAAAATGATCTGTTCCAAATTATCTTCAATTTGCGCTGAATTACCTTTGAAGAAGGTATGATATGAAAACGTCTTCGGCTTCGTGACTAATTGGGTAGTTGTTAACTGCCTAAAACGTCTGAAGTTGGGCTGGAGGGTTAATTGATGCGGAGCTTTTTTAATATGGAGGAGGTGTTATAAAAAACCTTTCTGCAAAATTGGCACGTAACATTGTGGCTTTAGGGCAAGCAGAACAACGATAAACAAAATATTCACACTAAAAGGGCCCATACACAGCACCCTTGTGTACTGACACCGGTGTGGCATTCCGCCACTCACAACACACCGATCATGACACCGACACCAAAAATCAAAAAGTTTTGATTTTGCCCACACGGTGTCTCATACCAAAATCGGTGCGCACACCAGACCACAGACGGCACAAATCTCCTCACACATCGATATGTCTATGGGCCTTAAGACAAATCCTGGAATAGACCAACGAATTTCAAGTCGAAACCCACCATCTTTTACTCGAGTTCAAAGCTGCTTATGATAGCATCCACCGCCAAGAGTTTATGATGGTGACGTCTGAATTTGGGATCCCGAACAAACTGATCCAGCTGTGCCGTATAACGCTACGCAATATGCGGTGCAGTGTGATGGAAAAAGCTCATCTGAATTGTTTCCAACATTGCAGGGTTTAGACAAAGAGATAGTACACAAGGCAGCTCCTAAGGCATGCGGACGATATAGACATCATCGGTCGCTTGAGGCCTTTACAACGATCGAAGAACAGGCGTAGTTCGTGGTCTTGAAGTGAATGATGACAAAAGTGAACAGGCGTAGGTCGTGGTCTTGAAGTGAATGATGACAAAAGTGAATGCTATCAACAAACAATACAACATCTGTCCACTGCCTAGGACGAAACGTCAATTTTGGTACTAGCAATTTCGAGGTAATTAAGGAGTTCACTTACCTTGGAATAAAAGTTAGTCCTTCACACGACACCTTCGTGGAGATGTAACGAACCGCTGCTACTTCGGTTTGGCCAAACAACTGGGTTCAAAACTCCTCACTCGAAAGACAAAGTATCTGCTATAAATGACTTTGATTTTACCAGTCCTACTCTACATCGCCGAGTGTTGTGATAGGAAGAAAATGGGAATTAATACGGGGCACTTTCAAAAGAAAAACTCTTCAACGGATTTTCGATCCCGTATGCGACGATTGCGAATGGAGAGGAAGGTTCAACCGCGAACTGTACGAGCTGTAGCTTCCAAGATGTGGATGTAATCCAGAAAGCCAAGAAAATACGACTTTATTGGTTCGGCCACATTGAGCGAATGGAGGACAACGTTCCAGCCAAGAAATCTTCTCTTCGCAGCCCGTAGGTAATTGAACAGCTTCTTGACATTAGTTGAAAGACTTTCAGAGATGAAAAATGCTCTCTTATCATCAGCGGGAAACCCAATCTTAGAAAGAATGAGTTTATCGTCATCGTAATCTTTCATATACGGACATTTCCATACTTCCATACGCGGCCTTCAATCAATGAAACGCTTCGACTTGAAAATCCTGAGTCTTTTGATCGATTGATAGCCTCAACAGGCTTCGGTTTATAACTTCGGGGTACAACCAATGGTCATCCTTCATCACTCATATAGGCTGCGGGCAGTGGAGGACGTGTAGAAAATAGTGGAGTTGAGTTGCAGTAGTATCCACACAAACAAGAATGAAGAAGTTGGTAACTTAGAAGTGGTGGAAGATCGAGGATCGTTGATCTGAGTGATCTCTTGTGTAATTGTGAAGTTCTTTCTGTTCTTTGTTTGTTTGAACAGGACCAGATCTTTTTTGTGGTATCACAGGTGTCAAGAAAGTTCCACCTATTGTTGGCCTTAATTATAATTCTCTCCTGATTTATATATATAAGAGAGCGAAACACTGACTATAGCTGTCTTTGCTTACAACGAGCGTTGAAACTTTTCTTGCTAATTCATCGGCTTTCTCGTGGCCTGGAACACAGCAGAGTTTAATGTTATGCTGCGTTCCAAGAACGTTTACGTCTTCGCGGCCGGCAACAAGAAACAACCTTTGACTTTACCTCAGTTGCAATAATCGCTTTTATTGCCGCTTGGCTTTCAATGTAAAGGGCAATATCAGCTCGTGGGCTCGCCATCATTAACACCTGCTTAGCAGCTGTTGCCAATGTCAGGCCCTCCGTTTGGAAGACTTTTCCTCCTCGACGGGTCTCCACCTTGACGTTGGTGAGGAGGCTTACACTCAAACCTCAAGCAGGCCAGTAACAGTCTCTAGCTTTCGGGCAGTTTCTAAACTACCAGCTAGGGTTTGGGCAAACTAAGAGAGGCCCACCCCTATGAAATATGGAAGAATTAAAAATAAAGAACAAAACCATAGCGGGGATATACGCTAAAAGGTCGGTAGTAGTCACGACTGCCGGCTTTGGCTTTGCCTCGCGATCTCAATATCGAGAGGAGAAGTCGCCAGTGACATCATTTTTTCATATTTATTTATTTTTCATGACATTCCTACTTATTTTTTCGAAACTTTTTCTTTTTTCTTTTTCTTTTTTCTTTTTCTTTTTCTTTTTCACCTCATTTTTCCCAACAGTTTTAAAAAATAAGCAGAGTAAAGAAATCAAAATGAGCACTTCATCGAAGCACGTTCCATTAACTGAGGAGGAAGAAAATCTTCTCCTCGACCCCTTCTTGAAACTCGACATGGTTGACGGAGCTAGTGCGACTGACGTCGATGACGCCAGCGAGGTCGCCTCAGTCACTAGCTCGAACGTCTCCAACGTTTCGAATACTTCCAGGCGGAGTAGAATCTCCAACTGTAAGCGAACAATAAAAAGACTTGGGAAACTAGACTGGGACCAAATGTCAGAATTGGAAAGGATGAGGCTGCACAACGCTCGTGCTTTTCTGGACAGGAAGGTCTTGGTTAAGGACAACCTGACATCAAGTCACCCCTCTCCAGAAAACTCGGGCGGTAAGACACAGATAGGACCGCCTACTCCTTACGCTATTTACAAGCGTGGGAAAGAGTGTTCCCCATCAACGTCTGGTGCTAAGACCTCAAAACCAGCGAACAAAGAGCAAGCTGTAAACAAGGCTAACAGCAAGGAACAAATCGGGAGGACACACATCGGGGAGTCAACCTCAACCGCCGAACTAATCCCGGAACCTAGGGGTCCGAGTAGTCAAGTGACTGTGGTAGGCTCCCCTGATGAGGGTAAAGATACAAGGGAGTGTGAGAGTATCCTAGTAGGCCATTGCTCACAAGGCAACCTCAACACAACCTCCGTATCCGAACCCGAAAACCAAACGAATAACACGACAATCGATAGCCTAGCTACGGTAATTCAAAAAAGGACAAAACAGCGTAAAACCGGCACACTTAACGAAGTCGACATCCGAAGACGTCAGCAACGCAACGCTGAGAGGATTGTTCGACGGTTTGCCAAAAGGTCTCCTGAGTCTCTTACGGCTAAGGAAAGGACAGCGTTTGAAAAGTCCAAGCTCCGTTTGGAAACAACGTCAGAAATTCCAGCTGACAAGGCGGTTTCTCAACAAGAAGCGCCAGGCCCCTCGAAAAGGGCTAGGAATGTCAGCAACTCCCCAACAACCTCCTCGCCACACACAGCAGCGAAGAGGATAAAGACATCTCGGGCTATCGTGAAGGGTCACCAAGTCGCTATAGCTGATTATGGTAAACCCACGCGTAGACTAACCGAAGACGAATGGCAGCTCCTTGAACTAAGGATCCTTGAGGAAGTCAACGAGGCCATCGTTAAGAGTAGGCAAGTGCCACTCTTCGGCAACCTCACGACAACTCATGGTTTCAAGGTGATGAACTGTGAGAATGACGTGACTCTCGAGTGGCTGCGAGAGTTCATCAAAAACACGTCAGCTCCATGGCAAGGCGCCGATCTTCGCCTCATTGAGGTGAAACAAATTAAGGAGCTGTGCAGACCAGTAGGAAAACTAGTGGTCAAAGGCCCCACCATCCCCAGCGAACGGCTAGAGAGATACATCTTATCTCTGAATAGTGATCTCCTTAGCCAAGACTGGGAGATTGTAAAAATGGAAAAGACCAAGGAAGGCACCGAGGTGGAAGTCAGGCTGACTCAAAAGTCTATTCCACTTCTCAGGAAAGTAGACTTCAAAGTGCGTGTCGGGATAACCCGATGCAAGTTGAGGTTGATTGCCAACAAAAAGAAACAGGTTAGTAAAGCGTTGAACAAGTACTTTATTTTATGATGGAATTGAGAATTTTACAAATCAATCTCCAACACAGTAAAGCCGCCAGCGCTAACCTCGTCTACCTCATGGAGAGTAGACAGTACGATGTAGCCCTTAAACAGGAACCCTGGGTATCAGGCGGCAAAATTAAGGGACTACATTCGAGAGAACTTCTGCTGTACAAGCCCAACCTTGACAGCCGAAACAGTAATCCCAGAACATGCATTGTAGCAAGGAAACAGTCTAATCTTTTTCTTCTGACTACTTACAGCAATATTGACCAAACAGCGGTAAGACTGGAGCGAGAAGGGCTCCCAACGCTCATTCTTTCTTCAACGTACATGCCGTATGACGGTACGGAAGGACCACCAGCCGATATCACAAATCTATTGATATCCTTTGCAAGTAAGAACAACTTTGACGTAGTCGTAGGGTGCGACTCCAACTCACATCATGTGCAGTGGGGAAGTACCGATACTAACACTAGGGGCGAATCCCTTTTTGAATTTATTATTGAGAACAACCTTCTAGTAGCTAACAGAGGTAACACTCCAACCTTCGTTACTAAAAACCGAAAAGAGGTACTCGATATCACCTTAACAAGCAATTCAAACACTTGTCAGGTAGAACAGTGGAAAGTATTAGATGATGCTTCCTTTGCAGACCATCGTCTAATTGAATTTCGTATCCCTGATATTAATCGGGCACACAAGCCGTTTAGAAATAACAAACGTACCAATTGGTATATCTTCAACAATGAAATTATTGAGAATATAGGTCAGCTTAGCACCGATACAAAGCTTAGCATAGATAGCTTAGATGAACTTACTACAGAATTCACGGGAATTCTACAGAATGCCTTTGACAAAAGCTGTCCTCTCATCACAACGGCGAAGAAAAGTAATAAACCGCCCTGGTGGACTGCTGAGCTCAGCCTTATCAGAAAAGAAACTAGGAAACTTTTTAATCGGGCTAAACGCACCGGAATAGAAAGGGATTGGGAAGGTTACAAAACCAGTCAAAGAAAATTTAAGTCAGAAACGCAAAGGGCGAAACGTAGCTCATGGAGAAACTTCTGTAGTAGCATCGAATGTACAAATCATTCAGCGAGACTAAGGAAGATCCTCTCCAAAGTTAATACACCCATAGGCTCTTTAAAAGGACCTGATAACCAATGGACAGAATCCTGTCAAGAAAGTCTAAAACTCCTGGTTCAAACACACTTTCCAGGATGTAATGCAGACTTAGATAACGAGTCAACAAACATCATATACTCGGCTCTTGAAATACCTGGGGAAATTATAACGGAAGAAAAGTTAATGTGGGCTATTAACTCCTTCTCTCCTTATAAATCTCCAGGCCTAGACGGCATCTTCCCCTTGATGCTGCAAAAAAGCAGCGGTATCATAGCACCACATCTAATGAACATCTTTCATAACTGCCTAAAGTTAGGATATGTTCCAAAGAAGTGGCGGGAAGTCAAAGTCGTCTTTATACCAAAAGCTGGCAAGCCCAGTCATACAGAACCAAAAGATTTCAGACCAATCAGTCTAACCTCTTTTGCACTTAAAACACTCGAGAGACTAATCGATATGCATATCCGTAGCTACCTAAAGCCGGAAGCTATATCACCTTTTCAGCACGCCTACACAAAAGGCAAAAGTGTAGAAACGGCCCTACACTGTGCAGTTAGAACAATAGAGAAGTCGCTTGCGGTAAAAGAATACACCCTTGCATCTTTTCTTGATATCGAAGGAGCATTCAACAATGTTCAAAACAGTGCCATAGAAAATGCACTCACTAATCTTAAAATAGAACCCCCACTCATAAGATGGATCACGTGTATGTTGAAAAACAGACAGATCCACTCTAAGTTAGGTAACTCCGATATTAAAATGTACACATCTAGAGGAACCCCTCGGGGTGGAATACTCTCACCTCTTCTCTGGACTTTGGTGATGAACGAAATTCTCATCAAGCTCAAGAACAGTGGTGTTAGAGTTGTAGCATATGCCGATGATTTAGCGCTTCTGGCGACGGGAAAATACCTAACCACTGTAAGCGAGCAATTAGAAAACGCATTAACTACAGTCAGTAACTGGACTAAGAAATGCGGTCTTAAAGTAAACCCCCAGAAAACAGAACTGGTACTTTTCACCAATAGAAGGAAAATCCCTTCTTTCGAACTACCAAAAATTGACAACACCCCACTTAAACTCTCGGAAAAAGCGAGATATCTTGGATAAGAAACTCAACTGGGGTCCAAACACACAAGAAAGGTATAAGAAGGCCATGATTGCACTCTACTCGTGTAATAGGATTCTTGGTAGAAACTGGGGACCAAATCCTAAGATAATCATGTGGATGTACACGGCCATAGTTAGACCCATTCTAACTTATGGCAGTTTGGTTTGGTGGCAAGCTCTGGAGAAATCCACGAACTTAAAAACCCTTACCAAAGTACAAAGAATGGCATGCATTAGCACTACGGGGGTGATGAGGACTACCCCAACTGCGGGTCTCGAAGCGATCCTAAATCTCACCCCCATAGACTTATTTGCACAAGAATCAGCAGCAAACAGCGCTCTTCGACTCAGTCAGACCAACATTTGGAGATCTAGTCAACACGGCCATACCACGATCCTTACAAAATACGTTGGCAATAACGTTCGTACTGATTACATGACCCCTTATCTAGACTTCAACAAAAACTTTACTACCAGCTTCCCTAATAGAGAAGATTGGGAAAACAGTGTACCCTACACTAATGAATCGAACTTTACCATCTTTACCGATGGTTCAAAAATGGTTACTGGAGTAGGGGCAGGTTTCTACTCAGAAAATCTAAGCCTTGCCAGTTCATTCAGACTTCCTGACCATAGCAGCGTCTTCCAAGCTGAGATCTTGGCAGTGAAAAACGCTGCTAATCAAATATCCATGATGGCGATACCACACGCTGATATCACCTTTTTCATTGATAGCCAAGCAGCAATAAAAGCGATCTCTGCCACGCAAATCAAGTCAAGGCTTGTTTCTTGCTGTCGCGAAGAGCTAAGGGTTCTTGGTATGCAGCACAACGTAAGACTCTGCTGGGTTCCCGGTCACAGTGGTGTGCCAGGAAACGAAAAAGCGGATGAGCTTGCAAGAGAAGGCTCGGTACTTGACCCCTCTCTCATAGACCATAACATCAGAATCCCTCAATGCGAATTAAAAAGAAATATTAGTAATAATATCATTCAAAAAGCAAATGATAGATGGAACCTACTAGAAACCTGCGGTAACACCAGGAAACTCTGGCCTCACTATGACAAGAAGAAATCCAACAAGATTTTACTTCTTAAAAAACCGTCCCTAAGATCCCTCATAAGTGTGATAACGGGACATAACCTACTTGGCTACCACAAAAAGAAGATGGGGCTTAGTACGGACGACATTTGCAGAGGCTGTGGCGATGAGGAAGAGCACGAAAATACGGCTCACTTCCTATGCCACTGTCCAGCACTCTGTCGTACTAGATCAAAATTCTTAGGCAACTATTTCTTTAATGAACTAGAAGAACTATCTGAACTCCCAGGCAATCGCCTATTGAACTTTATCAAGTCCACCAAATGGCTTGATCAACCATAGAATTCATAGGTTAAATCACTTTTTCAGAAGTTACAACACTTCAGGGTATCACAATGGATCTACATTGATCTAAGTGTGACGGTAATAACATCAACTGTCAGCCCATATAACCTAACCTAACCTTGGAAGACTTTACTATAAACTGGAAGCCTAAGACAGTTGATTAACCTGAGAATGCAAATGAGTTGCACCAAATCAATTGAGAGTCATGAAAGCAGCACGGGCTCGTGTCCTCAATCTGAAATCTCCATATGTTCGCATTCCTTTGTTTATTTCTATTGTAAATAACCGATATCGAGCCTCTGTGACACAATGATGAACGCGAATATCTATTTTAAGGTTTTCTTTTGTTCATATCATAGACTGGTAATGGTAACTGACTGATACTGAACTTCACCTCACACAACTCAACCTTGAACCCTTTTCGGTTTGAAATACAAGTTCACAATTTCTGTTGCAATTTGTTTCTACACGTAAAACGCATTCAAACACATAAAAAGCTCATAAAATTTATAACCCAACGATATGAAATTAAATTCCTATTTGTCGATAACATATTAACAGGTGTTTTTTTTTTAAAGTTTTTTTTCTGTACTCCCAACAATTCTCAGAATTGATAGAAACATCAAAACGGCTTGAAGTTCTAATTGAAGCAGATTACGTAATTTTTTGAAAAGTCAACAATAAATTCTACTCACAGTTATCGTCATGATCTTGTGGTCCATCGCACGATGAAAATATATCATCGACTGCACACACTCGTTTCGGGAATTTTGTATCAATTGGTGTCACATCGAAATCCTTCGTGCCAATGCTCTCGATCCGGCATTTGATGTAGCCCTCTACCGGATCACGGGCCCACACCAGTTGTGTGTCCATTTTGGCCACTGAAATTGAAAAGAAGGGAAACAAACTATTTTAATTGATGAATTAAAGGTTATTTTTCGATAAATGTTTTTTTTTTTACAATCTTATCAAATTTTGTGTCGACAGCGGCGGAACTCGAAAGAACTGTGTATAGGAACTTAACTGCAACCAGATACGAGTGTCTTAAAATGAAGTCAAGCGTTGGGCTGAGTAAATATTATGCCTTGGAGAATGTTAACTACAAAGCACTGACTGTCTTGACGCTGGCTGAGTTAAAAAAAAAGCTCTCAAGAGTTGTTATAAACGTGAATACTTCGAAAGGTATGAGAAGGGTGACTCATTTACTCGTCTGATAAGATGTTTTTTGTTCTGATGGGAGAGCGAGAGAATGTGTTTTTTTTTATCAATTGTATACACTAATTTATGAGGTGAATGGATTCTTAAACTTTCAAACACAGGTGAAAAACCAGGGCTGTCGCCAGAATTCATTTTGGCAAAAAAAAAAATCATATGTTAAAGTAACAATCAATTATAATTATAACATTTAAATTTATGGAAACTTTGATTTAAGGTCCACACATCAACACCTCTGATTTTGAGTTTTAAAATAAGAGTAGTTAGTACTAAAAGCGGCTTATCCTACTTCTAGCTTACTTTGAAGACACTCAGAAAAATAAGGTGTTGCAACTCACTCAGCCAAGAAGGTAAAAATTAAGAAGAGTCAGAAGAAAAAAACATTTGTTTGTGTGTGATTTTTTAATTCATGTTTTTTTTTTTTTAATTTTTGTATGTTACTTCTAGAGGGTGCAACGAAAGATAATGTTTTGTTTTTGTCAACAAGCTCACGGGCATACGTAAATGAAGGTGCAGTGCATGTTGTATGGATATTGTACAAGAAGTTTTTTTTTTTCTTTTGTCAAATGAAGGAAAGTGTTTAGTTAAGAAATGCAAACAAACTGGAGATTACAAGACAGAGAAACGAAGAAGAAAAATATGCAACGTTATTTTTTTTTTTTTTTTGAGATTAATCATTACCTTTTTTTGCTCTTTACAGCATTTTGATTCTAATTTTGAATGTTAAGAACTTGAGCATGGCTCATGGTCATGATCATTCATTACTAAGAAGGCACTTAATAGTTTGGTCGGACGCGATGATTTTAAGAGACAATAAAATACGAGTGTGGTCTAATAAGTACTAAGCCACGTCGCAAGATGGCACAAGTATAAGGTAGTACATTTTCGTATAGGACGTTTTAAACACTTTGGGAAGCAATATCGGTCAGTCTTGAACGTCAAAAATTGATTTAGGGAGTTTCAATGCTGTCGGTCGTCGGTCGGCACATCATGCATGTTTCCAGAAAACGGTTTCCACTAAGTGACGAAATTCTGCGGTTTCGTGTTAGCAGATGCGGGAGATAGTTGAGACAGTAGGCAGTTATAAAGATCGTTTGGATCATATCCTGCATGAAATTCTGGATTTCAAAGCTGCTTAAGATCAGGCGCGGATTCACAGGGGGGTCACGGGGGGTCATGACCCCCCCCCCCCCCAAACAGGCTGTATTTCAAAAAATAGAGCTGAACCAATATTTTGCAAACTCAATAACAAAAAAAAAAACCAAACGAACAAAACCTAGTTTTTGCAAACTTAAGAACCGGGAACTAACCAAAAGACCACGATTAACTTTCTTTAAAAAAACCGTTTTTATTATTTTTTTTCTATATTGTTTTGGATTGTAGCAATCTGTTTACAAGTTCCAACCAAAAGCATAATTTATAACACAAAATCCAATCTTCTATTTTGTTTCGCAAATCTGTTAATGATCGCATCGATGTCCAATTCGATTTCACGATTGGGTGTTAGCAATGCAATCCTGGTAAGTCGGTCTTCTGCCATAGTTGGTCTGAACCAAGTTTTGAGGTGACGGAGAATTGAAAAACTCTTTTCTGCAGTGGCTCCAGTAACAGGGAGTGTCTCCAAAATCGTAAGCAGTCTATAAACAGCCGGATAAATTACTTCATTATACACGCATCAAGTGCGAGAGGAATCGAATCTGGGAGGAAGTCCGAGGCAGAAACACTGTAAACCCAAAAAGCTTTATCACGTCTCGAAAGAGCCTTTCGTTGAGGTCCGTCACAACGTTGTCCAACAGTGGAATGTAAATTGCTCTCCGGGAATATTCCTCGGGTTTGATTCTGTTTGTGGTTATATCGATGTTTTTGACAAGAAACAACGCGTGGTACTTTCAACTTCACATTCAACTGTGTTGCGAGATTTTCAGTTTCAGAAAACAGCTTATTTCTTCGGACGTTATTTCACGTCACCGCTATTGATACTTCCTATAATTGATACTTCCTATGATTGAATGTTTTTATTCCTCACTAACTACTTGTTTAATTATGGCACTTAAGCGTTTAATTAAATACCACGATCAAAACCTTTTTTAATCGACTTTAAACCTTATGACGAACTGGCTCTGAAAAAATATTTGTTTGAGTGTTTAAAGAAACGGTGGTTCGGGAAGCTAGTTTATTTTTTTCTGTCAAATTTGATTTTTTGTTCATTCGAAAGTGTATTGAACAAAAGTAAACACATTACTTTGTTTTTTATTTTTCAAAAACGTAATCCAGTCATTATAGGTTTCAACTGCGGAAAAATTCCTAGTGGGCTAGATTTTTGTGTATGTACATCTTTATTACGTACCTCTTATGAAGATGTGAAAATCGACATTGATATCGTGCCGTGCCGGCTAAAAAAGTTATGGTGGTCAAAAGGTCGCGAAATTCAGTTTTTCGTGAATATTTCGCTACCTATTGCCCGGAGGTCAATAGTGGTCAAATTGTTCGTCTTGAGATTATCTTAAAATAATGCCTCAGGCATATTTCTATAAAATTAACTGTTTTCGGACTAGAGGGACTAGTACGTGCTCACATTTGCTCTATTGTTTTTTCTTCTTTCATATCAAAATCTTCAGTTTCTGTTTAAAATTACTAAAATAACCAACTCATAAGAGCTACGTTATAAAGGTGTACACAAAGATCTAGCCCACTAGGAATTTTTCCGCAGATTGGGGATTAAAATTACTAAAATAACTGGACTATATTGGAAAATTAATTTTGCTCATAACTTCTGAATATGTTTATTTGGTTATTCTTGTTATTTTTGTTATTTTTGATTTTTTTTCTACCCTGTGAACCCCTCCAAAATAAAATTCTAGATCCGCGTCTGCTTAAGATAACATCTCCCGCCAAGAGCTTATGATGGCGATGTCTGAACAAACTGATCCATCTGTGTCGCATGAAGGTCAACACGCAGTGCAGTGTGCAGTGTGGGTGACAGCTCATCTGAATTGTTTCAAACATGGGAAGGGTTTAGACAAAGAAATGCGCTGTCATGTGACTTCTTCAACACAGTCCTGGAGCAGATATTGCACAAGGCAGGTGTAAGCACGAAAAACAATATCATCAATAAATCCACCTAGCTCCTAGGCTATGCGGACGACATAGACTCCATCGGATTCTCCCAAAGAGCAGTACTTGAGGCCTTCGCTGAAGACTGAAGAACAGGCGAAACTCGTTGGTCTCGAAGTGAATGAGGACAACACAAAGTACATGCTATCAACATGTTGATAGCAGCAATTTCGAAATAGTTAAGGAATTCACTTACCTTGGAATACACATCAATCCCACAAACGACACTTCAGTGGAGATCCGACGGAGAATAACCCTAGCGAACCGCTGCTACTTCGGTTTGACAAAACAACTGGTTTCAAAACTCCTCACTCGAAACTCAAAGTGTCTGCTATACCTATACACAACTTTTGTTTTACCAATCCTACTCTACGGCGCCGAATTCTGGCCACTTTCGAAAGACAAAATTCTTCGACGGATTTTATGTCCGAGGAAGGTTCAACCTCGAACTGTACGAACTTAACCAAGAAGTCGATTTAGTCCAGAAAGTCAAGAGAGGACGACTTCATTGGTACAAGGACCAAGTGACTGCGGATGCCTGAGAGCTTGGTTTTGGCGACTGGAAAGTGCATGCGAGGGACCGTCCCAATGGAAGGCTGCAGTTTCTCAGGCTGAGAGCCTTCATAGATTTGGGAGCCGGTTTAGTAAGTAACTAAGTAGCTATCTGATTGTTGATTGTATGAATAGTTTGATACAGAGGTTAGAGGTTTATTACCGCTTACAGTTTGCAAGTGGTTGTTTGTGAGGAAAATTTGTTCTAAAGTGGTTTAAGATAAATCGTGATGGACGTTCCTTATTTTTTTTTTTTTTAAGAACAAAACTAAGAATAGTCCTCTCGAAAACGGTTCCTTCATTACTTTTTTGTTTGCTAAAAAAGCGTTTTTTAATTAAGACAATTTATTTTAGTCCAAGGCTTTAAGGTGGCCTATTGAGTATTTAAATTCTTTTTCCTTTATGCAATCGTCTGCCAGGAAGGTAAAGTTCTGGTAATTGAAAAATGAAATTGTGATGTTTCATGCAACATTGTAACGTGAACCAGTTCTCATGTATTTCAGCTGTCCCGAAGATTATTTTTCCAGAAACTGAAAGCTTGGAAGGCGTTCGATAGTAAGATTATTGCATGTTATCATGAACAATACAATATAATATGAGTGTGTATTAAACGCCAATTTTCACACAATATAGCAGTTCCCCACACATAATTGTTAGTACCAGATACGATTATTATTTTAACAATTTGAAGACTTTCATTTAATTGCTCTTCTTTCATTTTTTTTTTGTTGCTGCAACAATCAATTAACCGCCGGTATTTTTTTTCTTTTGATGTTGTTGAAGCTGTTGCTGAAGACTTCATTGCAACACTTTGTCTGTTAATTTAAAGGTTGTGCCGGCAAAGAAAAAATGAATCTATGATTTATGAGAATATTAATTATGAAATTATAGGCCAATTAGTTACATTGTTTTCCAAACTGTCTCAACAAGTAGTTCAAGTTAACAATATGCATACAACATTTCGATTATTTTGAGACCAATAAAAGAGTCATTTGGCGGACAACTTCGAAAATAAGTAAAAGTATACCATTTACGATTGTAATTTTGTACACTCGTTTGTTGCGGTAATAAATTGAAACGCTGCACAGTGTGGTATATGGGTCCAAAACATGGCCAAATGGTATTTTTTTGTTTTCAATTATAAAACCCTGGTTTGTTATTTTCTGAAAAGCTTAATAGTAAGCTCATCATTCGAAACTTTCAAAGCTCTATCATGTCAAAGAGTAAAACACGGTCAGCCTAAAGTAAACACTTGAGTGAAGTGTCAGATCAATTTTCGATAAAGTGCAATTTTAGTGCAACATACAAATTTTGTTTAAATTTAACATTTTTTTTTTTTTTTTGTTTGACAACCATGGAAAACGACAGACCAGGTACTTATCTAAATATTTAATTAATGTTTTTGATTCGTACTCATGTATTTTTTGTGTATACAGGCTTTAACTTTAGCCTTACGTGAATTGTTAGAATATAGCTATGTGTTTTCGTTTGTTTAAAATGTATTTTGAAATGTTTCTAAGTGTTTCTAAGCAATGAAATTTGTTCAGCCGTATTTATTAGATTCTCCTTATACACCTCTATACAGTATTATAGCTATGCTATGTATAGGCTCTTATGTTACGTTGAATAAATTCTTGTTTATAAACATTTTTTAGACATAGCATAGTTATTATACATCTCTGTCAAAAAAAAGTACCAAAGAGAAGATGATCTACTACATTCAACGCAAAGTTTGTCAAATATTAATTAAAATTGTCAGATTTTGACTTCTCATTTGTGATTTTGAATTGTTTTTGAGTTTTGGCACGTTCACAAAAAATAAAGAGTTATTATTACCATTGCCATGTATGGTACTCGTTATACGCGTATCATTTTTGTATTTCTCTAATTGCTATATAAGTATTATATGTAAGTAACAATTGCATTGCGTTCCTTTTTTCATGAAATAAAAACAGTAAATTCTACTTCACTATAGCCGAAATAGATGTTTATCCAACCAAAAATCCAACCCTTGTTGAAGCACAAGAAGCTAGGCAGAGCTTTTCACGGAACACACGATTCCAATTGCATGTCCGATAAACATTACCAAGCCTTAATAAACCTTGAACCACCGTCCAAATGATGTGCGAGGCTTCAAAATGTTGTAGCAAAAATTGAATTATTAGTGGAATTGGGATCAGCAAGCTGGACTGAAGAAGATTTTTGGAAAAAGGCGCTGAAACGAATTCTTCATGCACATACATACATAGATCGAATTGAGCACCTCTAAATCTTATTTTAAAACTTTCGTTTGTGTTTAAGATGTTATATTCAAATATTTGGAAATACATGGATAACATTTTATTAATTAACCAAGCTCGTCTTAGGTCTTTGCTTCCATTCGGGTTCAGCAGCTAAATTTTTTTCAATTATCGAATTCATCGTCTGTAATCTAACATGATACATGAATTCTTAGAAATTTGTTCAGTCAAAATTTCGACTTACTTTTGTACGGTTCCAATGGAATTCCAACAAGAACATTTGCCGCTTTACGCCAATTTCTGTTTCTTGCATAGATATGAATGAACGATATAACCCTTGGTTGTATCATTATAAGTTTCCAACAACAAGTTCCATTACAGAAGTTCAAAAACTTTTGACAGATTGAATTTTCTCTCAATAATTTTTGTTTTCTGACGTTTGATTTTTGACAAATACGTATTATAGTGCCTTATAATGGACTTTATACAACCCTAACCGATGTATAGCTTATTCAATACCTATGTAGTGTCGTTAAAACTTTATAAATAAGGATTTTCCTTATACAGGCATTATAAATCTTATAATAAGTCTATGTTCGGTTTATAAATAAGGCTGGTTTTGTTTTGTGAAGTTATAAATATTGAAGTGTGTTTTAAGAGATTTAGCTGCCCCAAAGCGCCCTTTTGTAAAACATTGTGTTTTGTCTGCGTGTACATTAAGGTGGTACTTATTTTCTTTTTTTTTGAAAATTAATGAAGAAATCTGCTCAATCGTCTCCAAATGAATAAAAATAAATCCTCTAATTTTTTCAGACTTTTATCCTTCCCCTTACTGGCCGGCCCTGTATCAAAGTGAAATTCTAATTCTTGGGACTTTACGGCTGATTTTTGGATTATTCCCATATATCTCCATTTTGGCTTTACTAATTTTGTTGAAATTTTGCACAATTATACTTAACATTATCCTTAATCATATTGCATTCCAAGATATTATTTAAAATATATTCTTGAATATCAGTTTACTTCGAAACGTCGTCGATAACAGACGTAGTACGATCGGTCCACTCTCATCGTTGATTCAAAGTAATTAAAAAACAGTTAAAATACCACCGAAATTAAAAAGAGCGAGAGGCTCATCGGACTCCGAGAGCCAAAACTCAGCTACGGCAAAACTGTATAAAATGGCAACTGCCACAACGTCAAATAGGTTTGATGGGTTATCGGATCTCTCTGATATGGAGGATGATTCCAATGTTACCCGTCCATCAAAATCAAACCAAATTGATTTCCCCCCACTTCATATTATTGGACAAAATAGTGAATTTGTATCAAAATACATAAGTGACTTAGAAATCAATAATTTTATGTGTAAAAATACATCACTCGGCTGTCGAGTAAATTTTTCCAACAAAGATGACACTCAAAAAGTCTCAAATTCACTCAAAGAAAAAAATATGCCCTTCTTTACTCATAACACAAAAGAAAATAAACCATTTAAAGTTGTTCTGTATGGAGTTCATAAAGTGAAAGAAGAAGATCTTCTAAATGAACTAGTTCAGAATTTAAAACTAGATGTGCTTAAAGTTAATGTCATGAACGTTAAAAATCCCAAATTTAAAGATCAATGTAATTACCTTGTGTACTTAAAAAACAAAAGTGCAAAGCTTAACGATTTGCGAAAGAAATCAAATCGAGTCTTTCATGTGAGTGTTTATTGGGATTACTACAGAAAAAGCCCTCACTTCGTCCCTCAATGCCACAAGTGCTTAATGTTTGGCCATGGATCCAGTTTTTGCCATGTCAAAATAGCCTGCTCTCTTTGATCAGAAGAACATTACTCAATTGCTTGTCCAAATAAAGAGACTCTCAAATGTGTAAACTGTGGCGAAAGACATGCAGCCACCGATGCAACCTGCAAGAAAAGACTGTAATACATTGAAATCCAAGCTCGTCTGCGAGAACGAAATAGAAGCCGAAACAAAAGCAGGTTCAGTCCCCATGACTCTTCAAATCCGTATCAACAGAGGCAAAAAAATTTTGTTTACCGATCATCCGATTTTCCAGTGATTAATCAACCTCAATCTGCAACAGTTCGACCAGAAAATACTAATACTCCCAATACCCATCCCGTTCCCATTAAAAACAATATGCCATTATCAAATCAAAGTTTTGCAAATTCAATTCCAAATGTTCCAAACCCTAGAATTAGCAATAAAAATGATAATAATGATCTCTTCTCTTTTGAAGAATTAATTTCCTTAAAAAATGAAATGTTAGATAAATTATCAAAATGTACATCAAAACAAGAACAATTTAATGTTATTGCTGATTTAAGCATCAAATATCTTTTTAATAATAAAAATGGCAAGAAAATTAAAAATTTGTCTGTGGAATGCCAAAAGTTTAAAGAATAAACAAACTGAATTTCTCGATTTTCTTATTAAAAACAATATTGAATTAGCGATTGTTACAGAAACTTGGTTGAAAGAAAAAATTAATTTGCACTTTAAGGATTTTGTTTGCTATAGGTTAGACAGAGAAATCGAAAAAGGAGGAGGTGTATGCATTTTTATCAAGAAAACTATAAAGCATAGTTTACTTAAGATTGATAAAACGGTTTTATTTGAAACACTTCCAATCGAAGTTGAAATGCAGGGAATCGGATGTGTTAAATTCATAGCTACATATTTTCCGGGTGCGAGAATAAAAAAGGAAAACATTACAAAGTACAAATCAGATATCTTGAAATTATTAAGATGTAATACACATCGAAACTTGTTCATCTGTGGGGACTTAAACAGTACACATTCATCATGGGGATGCCCTCGGGATAACAAATGGGGTAAAACTCTATTCGATTTGAAAAATTTTGAGAGATTTGACATTTTGTGTAGTAAGGACCCAACCTATATACCATCAAATGGTAGAGGACTTCCGTCAACTTTGGATATTATTCTTACAAACCAACATGATTTATTATCAGATCCATATGTTGTTAATGACCTCAGTTCAGATCACTTACCGGTGATTTTTGAAATGAATTCAGCAGCAAACTATTCTGGCCTAAAGGAAAATTTTAACTTTCACAAAGCCAATTGGAAAAAGTTTAATACAAGTTTGTCTCATAAACTTAACACCGTTTCTCATGGCTCTATAAATAGTATAGAGGACATCGATGAAAATATTAATAAATTTGAACTTGCTGTTAATGAATCGGTTAACATCTCTGTTCCACTTGTTTCAAATGTTAACAGACACGATGATCCCATACTTACTGAGGATCTTAAGAAAACTATTACGTTTAGGAACACAGTAAGACGAAGATATCAGAGGCAAAGAACAAGCTTTCTGAAATTTCAACTCAATTACCTCAATGAACTTATACTCAAAAAACTTCAAATTATTCGAAACAAGCATTGGAACAAGACTTTATTCCAGATAAAGAAACATGACAAGCTTACATGGAAACTTTCAAGAATATTTAAAAGACAAAATGGGAAAATACCCCATTTAACAGTAAATGGCAATAAAATAAACACAAGTCTTGAGAAAGCTAAAGAGTTAGGAAATTTTTTTGAAAGTAATCACTTAATCACACATTCCTTTAATGATAGTGTAACAACAGAAAATGTAAATAAAAGCATCACTGAATTAAATCACCTTATTATAGATCCTCAGAACCTTCCCAAAATTTCATGTAAGTTGATTAAATCTATTATTAAAAGAGATCTCAAAACAAAGAAATCTCCAGGTTATGATAAAATATCCAACCTAATATTGAAAAAAACTCCCCAAAAATTGTATATCGTTTTTGAAACATCTTTTTCTCAGCTGTTGTTTGCTTGGATACTTTCCCAAAAGATGGAAAATTGCAAGGACTGTGCCAATTCCAAAACCAAATAAGGTACTAACTGAAATATCTTCATACCGCCCCATCAGTTTGCTTAGCTGCCTAGGCAAGCTATTCGAAAAAATAATCTGTCTTAAAATGACAGAAATCGTTTCAACTTAAAATATTCTTCCACCAGAATAATTCGGCTTTAGAAAAGAATACTCTTCCACACATCAAGTTATGCGACTAACCAAAGAGATTAAAACTGCACTTACAAACAAGAAATCTGTAGGGATTGTATCATTTGACATTGAAAAGGCTTTTGATTGCGTCTGGCATGACGGAATCGTTTATAAGCTCTTAGTAAATGGGTTTCCCACTTATCTCGTCAAACTAATTCAAAGTTATCTTCACGAAAGAAAGTTTTTTGTTGAAATTTCTTCAAGCAAATCTCCATTATATTGTATTAAGGCCGGCGTTCCCCAGGGATCAACCCTATCTCCTCTGCTATATAATGTAAACATATCTGATTTCCCAATGTTTAACTTCTGTAAAAGATCATTTTTCGCAGACGATACTTGCATTTTTAGCGCTTCCGAAAATTGTCATCAAATTTTATCAAATCTTCAAAATGCACTCAATGAAATTGAACTTTACTTCTACAAATGGAAAATTAAAATTAACCCTGCAAAGACTCAAGCTTGCTTTTTTACAAGGAAACGAAAACAATGTCATTTACCTCAAACCAATCTCCTAGTGTGCAACGCTCCTATTCAATGGCAAAAAACTATTAAATATCTGGGTGTAACACTGGATAAAAGATTGACTTTTTCGTGCCATATTTGCGAAAGCATCAAAAAGGCCCAGTTTTTAATCAAAATTTTGTATCCACTCTTAAATAAAAGTTCTCACCTCAGCCTTGAAAATAAATTACTTATCTATAAAGTCGTTTTTCTCCCTGCTATGCTTTATGCTTCACCGTGTTGGTATAGATGTTCAGATTGTCACTACAAAAATTACAAATCTGTCAAAACAAAATCCTTAAAACTATTTTAAATCTACCTTGGCATTTTTCAACAATAGGACTGCACGAAATTGCTAAAATTCCAACAATTAAAGATAGATGTTCCATAGTTTATACGAACTTCATAGATAAATGTATAACAAATGAAAATCCTATACTACAAACTATTAACGTGTAAAATACATCAATTTAATGTGTACATTCTTGTAATTTTTTTTTATGTTAGATTTAAGTTTTAGTAATAAGTCCAATGAGTTTTTGCAAATAAAGTTTTCTCAAAACAAATTAAATTTTTCCTAAATATCTCTCCTTTGTTAATTTATAGTTGCTAAGAATTTATATTATATTCTCATCTCTATACATTAAGTATCTATACCATGTAAATATGTACCCTGAATAAAACACAAATTGAAATTGAAATTGAAATATTCTTGAATAACAAAAAAAATCGGAAAAGAAATCCATTTTCGTAGTACCTTTTGTGTTTGTTACACTGTTTTCTAGATTTCTCAAAAACGGCTTAACCAATTTCTTGTCAACACGTTTATATGCAATGTCTAAAAAAAAAACTATTATCACCTGATGTCTTAAGTTTGCTATCAGGCACTGGCTCTTTTATACATAATAGCGATGAAGAAAATTCAGGTGATAAAAAAAAAAAAAATTTTGTTTCTACGTGAAAAAATACTTTTTTTATTGTTTTTTGTATTAAGACTGCAATATCTAATAAATAGTGATATAAAATATTTTTGGCCAGGTTTTTGACCCATATACCACACTGTGCGCTGGGGGATTCTATATCTGTACGCTAAATCTTACCAGTAATTGTATTAAATTTGGAGACACCCTGTTCTTTGATTCAATGATAAATATTTATTCTTCGTCCTCAGTATTGCTCGCGGAGCTTCCCAAACGAAACGTACTTTTCAAATTTCAATACCTAATATTTCGATTTAATCAAATCAATTGACATCAGTTTGATTTCATGGGAAAATTCAATGTCATGCATATGAAATAAGAAAAAAGATGAGCAAGATTTTTTACTAACTAGATTTGAAATTAAGTTCAATCTACGGTACCTATGTTTTTCATCATCATTTTTTGAAGTAAAATGCATTATTATTATTCGTTTGAAAACATATAACGTAGGCATATCAATGATTAAACGCACATTTATTCTTTTTGGACAATTTTAGAAGTAAGCTAGTACTCAAGTGATAAAATAACAAAAGTGACCCATTAAAGAAATATAAAAGGCAAAATGTCAGGATCGCCTGAAATAAGATCTCGTCAAATGCACATTTTATTTCCCCATCTCTACAGGATTCTTCAGCGGGAGCTCAACACAGCGAACACGAAGTATAAGTTCCGAAACACCATCAAACCAGGACCAGACGCTTTCAACGAAACGAAATAATAAGAAAAAAACATACCAATACAAGAAGTAATGATCAATTATGAAGCCGAACTGAAATCAGAGAATAAGATCGAACTCAACTACTTGGATCAAGGCTTCACATCTTTTCCATTAAGGGGCTCGTACTTCTAAATGTATATCGACCCCAACATCCAATTGAATCAGCCAAGTAAGCAAGCGGCAGAACAAATATGCGCTGGAAGAATGGTGGAAACTAGGACGTCCAAGGCCTTGGCGTGCGGAATTCGATGGTGTCGGGATTCCTTAAAGAACTTGCTGAAAGAGACCTGGACTGGATCCCGGTTGTGGCCCAGATGAAGGGAAAAACTTCATTGGCCAGGCCGACGATGATGATGAAATACAGAAGCAGTGGAGATATTCTAACGATTTTCATCAACTACTGCTATTTTTCCTAGTAATGGAAGATAGCGAAAGAAGTGTTATCCAAATACTGACCTGTATTTCTCCTAAGCAACATCAGCAAGATTGTCGAAGAAATCATATTATGGAAATCAAGACACTGTGCAATGACCACAATATCATCCCCAACTACATTCCTTGATAAAGTTCCCTTAACACTAAACAGCCGTCTTTTCATAGTAGGATGCTTTTTGGATGTCGAAAAAGCATTCGACAGCGTTTCATTTCTTACTTCTAGAAATTTTTCCTAAGTAGCCGCGAATTTCAAGTCGGCATTAAGGTACAGTATGGCTGGCGTGGCCCAGAGTTCGGAAATCAGACCTCTGCTTTACAGCTTAATAGCGTTCAATCTCTCCAATAGCAGTCCGGAAGGTTGAATGAATCCCTCTTTATGATAAAGTCGGTGTACCGCTTTTCAAACACAGCCACTATATAGAATTGCGGCAGAATGCAGAAACCTTATTCTGAATTCACCATTCACTATGAAAAACGTCAAGTACCTCTGAGGTCCGAGCGAATTTCAACTAGCTGTTTCTTTTCCACAGACACTCAAAGGCGCTGTCAGCCAAAGTCCTTACTGAAGACGGAGAAGGGACTGAGCAAGTTTATAAATCTGCTGATTTAGAAACGGTAAATAGTTATCAGCTATAGAGAAGTCGGAAAAATTTGGTGGGAGATTCTTTCCGTCTATTTGTAGATCTTCCAGTCGTTAAAAATGGCAAAATGGTAATGTGTTGTGTTGACTATTAACATAGAAGGCATAGGTTCGAAAGTTCGAATACTACTCGTGACCAACATTTTTTTTTGTATCTTTCATTGGTACTGCCTCTTGTGAAGTTTTAGCAAAGCTCCAAGAGTGCCATCACCTTCGTCACAGAAAAGTGTTTTCAACAAAACCGTTGAACCGTTTCGTAGGTCCCTTCAAATTCTTACAAGAACTCAAGCAATTGTTGAAGTAAGAAACTTAGGCCTTGGTTTTTCGGAGCTGTCGTATCACACTATAATAATAATAATTATTGTTATTAGTATTGCTAATAGTAGGTTAACATGTTTTTCTATTCTATTGTGTACCACACATTTCCTGGATTCCTTGCTACAGTTTATGTCAGATAAAGCTACATAACTCCATTTATTTGTGTCAATCAGTCACTTGCACCTACCTCATTTATAATGCTTTCTCCATTTTAATATACTATCTCATTATTTATACACATCTACTTTTAGCTTTTAGAATTACCATCACATTCAACCAATTTTCTCATCTTGCAACACTATATTCCTGTGAGCACTTAAACTTTTCACTTAATCTGTACTCCTTTCAATTAAATGTGCCAAAGAAACGTCAACAGAACCTCTTAAACGATGACAAAGTAGTAAAAGATAATCCTTATCTTATTCCCGGAATCATCAAGGACCTGCTTCTGGCTTATCTCTTCTTCCAGCATTTAAATTAATATTAAATTTCCTTTTAAAATTAATTAAATTTACAAAATAGCTTCACCTCTTGAACAGACAAAAAAAGAAACTATCGCCAACTGACTTCAACATTCCTTCAACGCAACCAGAGTTCCTACTCCTATTCTTTAAGCCATGTGCTGCTGAATAAGCAACATGGCCTCTAACCATAATAATTTCCATCTTTTCAAAACTCGGTCTCGTGTAGTTTCCCAGTCGTTGTCGGTGGTGGTAATGAATACAAGACATAGCGAAACCTAGACGCATAAACAGCCGTAATGCCTTTTGCTTCTTTTCATATTTTTTTTTTTTTGTTAGCTCTGCAATGCAATACGATCTACGCGTCATTGAAGTTCAATCCCAGAAGTTGTCACTAAAAATAGTCACATTCCCTCTCTAGTGCGACTGTTTGGTTTGGCTTTAATGTGCCTAGAGAGGTAGTAATATTTTTTTACTTATTCTTATTCATTTGTGGAATTATCTCAAGCTAAAGTACAAGTCTAAGTCGCAAGAGTTGGTTGGTGGAAGGAGTGACTACTAAATTAAGTAGAAGAGGTTAATCATAGGATTGTGTTCGTTATGTCATTTAGGCATATCTCCAAAGCATAATTATTCAAACAACCGAAAAGGGCGAAAAGATACCACCGAGTACGCTCTGGCACTGTCTTTGAACTTGGTAACAGGAAAACAGGACAATTGTGCGTTCCATTCCAATAATTGGGTGGACTTGGTGACGATATTCTCTCTTTTAGATGTTCCCCGGTTTGATGGGTCTGTAAACCTTCATTTGGTTTAAAGTGTTGCTCATGGTCAACCAACATACTCTTATAAATTTTATTGGCTGTGCTGCTGTATGGGACATATAATGCCTTTTTACCGATCTTCCGGCATTTCTCGCATTCATAAACTATAGCTTGATGAACTAGCTGGCGAAATGATAGGCGTTCACCTGTGATCAGCTCGGCTGGTATACCATCGGCACCTGCGGCTTTATTGTCCTCAAGCCGGTTGATAGCCTTTTGACTTCATCAATGATTGGTGGCTTCAGAACGGGTTTTCATCTTGAAATGATGGATCCATCATTACTTTGGTATGCTGCTCGTTGAGCAATACTGTGTCATGTTTCGGAGGGATTGGAGAACTTTCGCGACAGGCGGGGTCTTCGCTCTCTATTGCTCTTCTTTTCACAGACAATGTTTTTTTCCCAGGCTCTTTGTTCTGTCTGTGAAGCTTGTTTCTGTTCTCCCCTGAGCCTAATTCCTCTTCTCGTGCCGCATTCTATCAGAGTGTGCGGTATGCAGCATTCTTTCGTTCAGGCGCAATCTTGCATTCATCATCATCAAACGCAGCTCCGATCTCTGCGAAATGAGTAGTGTCATTATTTTTGAGGGGTCTCCACTTTTCTTTCACGCCCGGCATTTTGATTCAAGACTTGCTATTGCCTCTTAATCGACCAAGCCTAACTGTTGATTCCAGCCAGAGAAGCGGATAAATAGTGCCTGCCTTGAGCAATTGGCGACAATCTATCAAGACGTCATATATTTTGTTACGAGCGACCTAATGAAGCGTGAGACCTTGTGGATATGCTAACGCAGGTACACTCATACTCGCAACGACCATGTTTTTCCAGTGTTGAAATTTCTACGACTCGACTCATTCATTTATGTTTTCATTAATGTTTTCGAGCATACTAGCATACCGACTCACCTCCGCTTTGAAATAGACAAGGATGGATGGTTTAAACATAATATTTTGGATAGGAATTGAGTGTCCTTTCTAGAAAGCCTTGGTAGAAGGCCTCTTTTTCGTCATATGCGGGTTTCTGTCCTAAAGGGACCTGTCGATTCCTCAATTTATTTTAGTGACAGCATTCAGTCTTTTCTTTTTCAGGACATACGAATCTGAGGCAAAAATCTTATTTGAACCCAACCTACAGGGTCATTCATTTCGTGTTTCGAGGTAAGCAGCAATGGCATTTAACAACTGTCAAACTCAGTCCTCTTTTTGAAAATCATAATTTAATAGTTTCGCCGTAAAAATTGCAACAGTCAAACAGCGGTAAAGTTGTGAAGAAATTGATAGAAAGTGGAGACGGTACTGATACCGCAAGTCTTGCAAATCACTGCAAACAATGCACGCTCAGTCGAAAATATTACTGCTAAAGGTGCAAGTGTTGCTTTTTATCTGAATCGTTGGTCTACGTACAGCTCATTTTATTTATTTAAAAACTGTCAAAAATCTTGTCACCCTACATGCCTGTAAAGTCGTGATAAGTTCATTACCTAGTCACAAAATTGGATTCCTGTCAATAAAATTATTGAGACACACTTCTTGCACATGACATTGAAATTATCCATTCAAGGGTTTGTTTGTTTTTCCCGAAAGAATTTGGGGTGAAATTTTTCCATCGAACCCATAACCTACCCTTATAGTTTCATTATTACACGAGGAAAAAGATATAATATCTCATGGATATCGTGTCTGTCTGGCGAGCAGTGGCGATGTCTCTACTGTTTCTCAGGGGCGGCAGCCGTGGTATGGAGTGCAGAATTATTGTAGAATATAAGGTACTGAAAACTCAACTCACTTCTGCTCATGTGACATATTTGGTGAATGCAAGTTTTTCCACTCCGTCAGTTATTTATTGTGGAAAATAATGGGGGACTTGAGGAACGTTGGTTAGTATTTTGTTCTGTTCTGCTGTATGGTGTTATTCGGATTAGGAAAACAGACTTTGTTGTTATTCGCCAGAAGGTTATTCATGTTTTTTTGTTTTTGTTTAATTCTCCTTGGGGTTTCGCTTTTGTTTTATGACCTTTAATTGTCGGTACGGTTCATGGGCTATTGGAAAGAGAATCCGTGGTGACATTTGGTTTTGGTTCGTATCACTGAGTTGGTTTTAACGTTTTATTATCTCATGTGAACCCTGACGCCC
Organism: Sphaerophoria taeniata; assembly: GCA_943590905.1. NCBI lineage: Eukaryota > Metazoa > Arthropoda > Insecta > Diptera > Syrphidae > Sphaerophoria > Sphaerophoria taeniata. The sequence goes on from OX016540.1 coordinate 273,883,804, forward strand.
GCCAGTAATGCGATTAGGTTACGTTTGGTTGTTGGTAGTTTTGTTTTGTTGTGTTTTTCTTTTATAAATTGTTAAGCTTCAATGTAAACATGTAAATTGATGAGAAATTTCTCATTTTCACTCGCCCGCCGTTTTTATTTCATTGCTGAATGTGTTGAACGTGTTCAGTTCACGCCGAATTATATAGGTACTTCACGCTGATTAGGGGAAATTTTCCCAGAAATCCGCCCTCATTTTTCTTAATTATTTTGTTGGCTTAATTTGACCTCAATGACCAGCAGAGGAACACATGTTATGATTGCTCATTCTAACGAGTTCTCTTCTTGTACCTTCCACACAGCCCCAGCATATGAGTCAATTTTCCATAAACACGTTGTGTCTTCTTTTAATGAAGATACTTTACTTTCGCCAAATTAAGTCTTTAAAGCTCTGAGATTTCTATTTCATTCTTAATTTAGAATTATGTTCATTCTGTTTACTGGAAGATGAAACTACATAAATTTGCACAAAAGATATATTCTTCTTGCGAATTGAATTTCAAATTGAACTGATTTGAGTCATGCTGTGTGAGATACATTGATTTCTGGTTGTGGTTCGAGGAAGTCAAATGGAATTACTTAAATGTCAATTTATGATGATTAGTCTAGGAACTGTCAGTTCGTCGCCGGTGATAAAACTTGTGGTCGTTTTTGCATTGAATGACAATTGATGGTTCCTTGGTTCTTTGGCATTTAAAATTTTGTTGTTTTGAAATTTGATGCGTATTTTGTTTCAATGAAATTAAGAACTAGTTTTATCTATTTGTGTTCTTCTGTGTTGACATTGGCTTAATTCTTCATTTGATAAAAAGTAAAAACTACAAGCAAGGAGTGTCCCCTTCGACGAATAGACAAAACACCCAACCTTCATTCGAACTCAATAAAAACGAATTTACGAGGGAAGTTGGATTGGAAGAAGTTTACCCTAAAAACATAACATGTACAAACACACCCACGACTATGCACTTATCGTCACTTATGAGTTGAGTCAAGTCTGAGCGTGAGCACGTCTTAAATTAAAAATAAAGCAAAAGTGAATTTCCAAATAAAGGCAACGACACGCAGAAGAGAGTAAAACGAAAAAAAAATTGTTGATGGTTCAAGATTTTCAAGGGCAAAGCCGGATATAGGTGTCATTTTATTTGTCTGTGCCATGCGTCGCGTCGTCATCGTACACAGTGTCGTTGGTCGTTTGTCATGGATGTAGAAGGGACTTACAGAATTGGATTCGGATATGAAATTTAACATACGGATTAATTTACTTAACTAAAATCGTGTCTGGCTTCTGACATCAGGGTGTATTTCTTTTTGAATTTTGGAGACAAACAGATTGCGAAGCGGCATTCATATGAAGATAGTGGAAACCATTCTCAGAAAAAACGATTTTTAGAGATTTTCTTTCTTTGTGAAAGCAGAACCGTAGAATTGCATCAAGATCGTAAAAAAAAACTGTGAAATCAAAGAGAAGGTCCTTCGTAAGGAACTTAAATGATGTAAACTCAACTCAAATTGGTAGATAAAGCCAATAAAATCTGTAGCAGGGAAGTTACCAACTACTATAAGCGAACAACTACACCACTCGTTCTAAACGACTTGTATCTGGACAAAGAGCTACAGCTTTCTAGTAAACCTCGTTTAAACTGCCTAAGTGCTATTCACAAAAAATGGGAAAAACATAGAAGTAGTAAGGATGGAATACCATAAAATTTCAGAGGGATCCTGGATAAAAACTAACTAAATTCTTGTCCGTGTAAGCCAGAGAGATGCAAAAAGGAGACTGGAGACTGATTTTTAAAATCATTTTGAGGATGTATACTGCCATCATCAGACCAGTATGTACTCAGGTTTAGTAACATGGTATGGAGGATACATTTGAAAAATGTAAAGGGCTTCCCAATAAGAGGTGTTATTTTGATGTTCAAAGATAAATGCCATTTTTAGAGATAGATCGGATGTTTATTTCATAATAAAGAGGAAGGTATGCCGTTAATAATGAAAAACAGCATCCACCACGCTTATAGGACCATATCCATTTCATGAAATTTTCCATATCAAAATCGCAAAGTGGGTGCCCTATGTCATCAATAACCTCACGAATTCCATCTTTACGGTCTTGAATCGACGCTGCGTTGTTGGAGGAGACCTTATCTTCTAAGTCGTCACCCCAAAAGATGCAAGGTGTTTAATCACAAGATCTCGGTGGCCAATATTGTGATCACCTCTTCGACCGATAACACGGTCCGGAAACTTTTCTCGTAAAAGATCAATGGTTTCGTTGCTTGTATGGCACGAAGCATCGCTTTGTTGAAAGTAAACAAATAGGATATTTGCGAAAATTCTGGAAAATTATATATGAAATGTAATCACAGACACAGACTAACATAGCCTCCAGTCTGAACGTCAATAAACCTGGGCCCTATTGCACCAACAACTTTTCACTTTTCACTTTGCAACTTTGCAAAATAATAGTTTTCTGCAAAGTAAAAGTAAAAAGTGTTTCACCAAAAATGAAAAGTTCTCGACTTTTCACTTTGCAAATTTCAATGTTTTTTTGCAAAGTGAAAAGTGTGGGCGTTTCACCAACTTAAAATGTAACTTTTCATTTTCAGTCCTAATTTGAAAAGTTGCAAAGTAAAACAAAAATAAGATTTGGGCTTCTTTTCCTTGTTATTACGAATTTAAAAAATATGTGAACAACTGTTTCGTACGAACTTGCTCCTGTTTTCCAAATAATAACTCATAAAAACATTTAAAATAAAAACATGTAATTATAATTCATAAATAAAAATTTAAATTTAAATATTTACCTCAAAAATACATATAAGTTTGAAGTCGGACCAGTGGTTAAGGCTGTAGGTGCGTTTACAGAAAGACAGACTCACAGACGGACGGAATCGCCGGACCCACTTTTTTCGACTTTATCGTCGTAATGTCATATCTCATCAAAATCTCAACTTATTTTTGCGAATTCAATACTTGCCATACTATATTCTATGTGGCGCAAGTAAAAAGTAAACAACTCCACTAGTGATAAAAAAGTGCAAATGTCAAAAACAAAATTTAATGACAGAATGTCATAGAAAGAGATATAAATAGTGCACGTTTTTTTCAAAATTTTCAAAATGAGTCGTACTGATAAGAACGCCAAAAAGTTAGCTGTTTTGGAAGTGGTAAAAAATAAAAAAGTAATTTTTAAATTTATTACGATTGCAAAAACAAGCTTTATCATTTCGTTATTTTTTCAATTCAAGGATATTCTCTTTGCTTCCTTCAAAAATAACGCTGCGTCCAAAAAGTGGTAGGAAGTTGAAAATTAAGGACTGAATGTATTTCTTAATGACAGACCACAAAAAATTATTAAAAACAAACAACGGCCCAAGAAATGCAAAAACAGACAGTGTGGGTGAGCCATCCTCAACAATTAGCGGTATAAAACTTAGTTATAACTTATAAGCCTATTCTCATACCTACTGATACTGAATAAACATATAAAATTTCTTCAACATCCGTCAAGCCATTTCGGAGGAGTATGACCACTAAAACTGTGACAGAAGAATTTTATATATTAGATAATAATCTATTATAATGAAATTATATATAAAATTGAATATAAAACAAAAATAAACGAACTTATCACAAACCGCAAAGAAAATTTTTGCTTTGCATATTATTGAAAAGCTTTTCAGTATTTGAAATGCAAAGTGCAAAGTTTTTTCGTTTGGTGAAACGAAATCAAACAATTCTTTGCAAATTTGCAAAACTTTTCACTTTTCAGAAAAGTACTTTTCACTTTGCGAATTTGCGGTTGGTGAAACAAAATTTGCAAAGAAGGATTTTTTTGTTTACTTTTCAAAAAATTAATTTCCTCTTTGCAAATTAGCGTTTGGTGAAACAGAATTTGCAAAGTAAAAGTGAAAAGTTGCAAAGTGAAAAGTGAAAAGTCGTTGGTGCAATAGGGCCCTGATATTGCGTTTTTTGAAAACAAGTTTTGTGCAAAAAGTTCATGAAATTGACATGCTAGAGGGCAACACTCGTGGTCCCCGTCCTTTTACGGTGGGTGAGAGTGTGAGACTCGATCCAGGATCGATCTCAACCGCTCAACATTAAATGCACTACCCTTAGGAGAATTCTGCACAAAGATCTCGTATTAATTTTGATACAGATGAGTCCAAAACAAATGATGGTGTTGGTTGAAGTTGGTAGTAGTGTGTATGTGTACTCAGAAAAGCTTAGGTTGGGTTAGGTTATGTTATATGGGCTGACGGTTGATTTTGTTACCATCACACTTAGATCAATGTAGATCCTTTGTGATACCCTGAAGTATTGTAACTTCTGAAAAAGTGATTTAACCTATGAATTCTATGGTTGGTAGAGCCATTTGGTGGACTTGAAAAAGTTCAGTAGGCGATTGCCTGCGAGTTCAGATAGTTCTTCTAGTTCATTAAAGAAATAGTTGCCTTAAAATTTTATTCTAGTACAGCAGAGTGCTGGACAGTGGCATAGGAAGTGGTTTTCGTGCTCTTCCTCATCGCCGCAGCCTCTACATATATCATTTGTACTAAGCCCCATCTTCTTTTTGTGGTAGCCAAGTAGGTTATGTCCCGTTATCACACTTATGAGGGATCTTAGGGACGGTTTTTTGAGAAGTAAAATCTTATCGGATTTTTTCTTGTCGTAATGAGGCCAGAGTTTCCTGGTGTTACTGCAGGTTTCTAGTAGGTTCCATCATTTGCTTTTACTAATGTTTCTTTTTAATTCGCATTGAGTTATTCTGATGTTATGGTCTATGAGAGAGGGATCAAGTACCGAGCCTTCTCTTGCAAGCTCATCCGCTTTTTCGTTTCCTGGCACACCACTGTGACCGGGAACCCAGCAGAGCCTTACGTTGTGCTGCATACCAAGAACCCTTAGCTCTTCGCGACAGCAAGAAACAAGCTTTGACTTGATTTGCGTGGCAGAGATCGTTTTTATTGCTGCTTGGCTATCAATGAAAAAGGTGATATCAGCGTGTGATATCGCCATCATGGATATTTGATTAGCAGCGTTTTTCACTGCCAAGATCTCAGCTTGGAAGACACTGCTATGATCGGGAAGTCTAAATGAACTGTCAAGGCTATGATTTTCTGAGTAAAAACCTGCCCCTACTGCAGTAATCATTTTTGAACCATCAGTAAAGAAACTCAGAAAAGCTTAATTCAAGCCTCATATTCTGAATCCCAAATCATTGTAGTGTTTTAAAAGCGGAAATTTAAGAAATTCTAACCTGGCCTAAAGAAAACGTGATATCAACTTTTTATATCCGCATCTTCTCTGACAATCAGGTTTCAGGGTGCAATAAAATCTCTCATTTAAGTTGCTATTTAAATCATTTAAACTATGCAATTACAAACGAATTTACTTTGAAGCATAAAATACCTGCCTACTAGAATCTAATGTTTGCAACTCTATGGTGGAGGGAGAGCACAACCTTTGTCAAAGCTGAATGCTTCCTTAGAGTGTAATATTTTTTAATTTCTTATTTGGCCTCGAGGAAATCCAATTCTCTTTTGAAAGGCCAAATCCAAAGATTCTTATACTTTTGGAAAGAGATTACATAGTAAGATTCTGTTCCATTCTAATAGCAAACACCTTTGTGTCTGATTTCGTAATTTTTAAATCTATTTCTACATCTACTTGTGAAAGTTTCCAAAAAACCTGAAAGTGAATTATATGAATGTAAAACAGAAAACTCTGAGAAATTCTTTTCCACTACTGCGCAATACCATATCCTTCTTCTTTCGTTTTCCTGAGCCAAAACAAAATCGTAAACAAGCAAAGTGCCAACAAAGAACCTATATTGTCAAGTCACAAGGGGTGGACATCGTCGCATGCCAACATTTTTTCCGAGAAGACAAAAAATTTGGGAGACATGGAACAGATGGCGCTCTAGACGAATTTTTCGTACTTGCTTTGAAAAGAAAAATAATGATGCTAAGAATTTTCAAACTTTACAATTAAAGGAATTGAAGAAAATTTTGTTTTATCAGAGTAATAAGAAAAAGGAGGAGTGTCAGTGGGTGGGTTCTTCAAGACGTGTTTTTAAAAACCCTTTTTCATCAGCATACGTGGATCCGTTCTACAGGCATTAAGATTTGTCCTTTACTTATTTATTTATGGGTGTGGAAGAAGGCGGATTTCAGCTTACTAAGTAGTATGTTTAATTTTTATAGCGTGTGATCTAATTTTTAAAATTGCATCTTGGCAACATTGAAGTTCAGGAGCAATAGTGAATGTTTGTTTTTTCAATTATCTTAAAAACTTATGAACTGATTTAAATAATATTTTGTTTATTTATGTAAAACCCATTTAAGGGGCTTTCAAATCATTTATACATGCATACGAAAACCACTGTGACACCACTGTCCTGTGCACCTTTGTGTAGTGTTCGAAGTTCTCATTTGGACACGAGGAAATCAAATTCTCTTTTGGAAGGCTTATGTTTAAGCAGTACCTAATATTAGTGGGTCTGGGTAGCCAAGAACTAGCCTACCATACCAGCTCTTGCCTGACTAAAGAATTATAATTTTTTTTTACTTCTACTTGTAAACATTTCCAACAAACTCAAAGGTGAATTATAAACGAGGCAAATCAGAAAAGACTAAGGAAATCCTTTTCCACAACTGCGCAGTTCCGTTTTTTTTTTCGCTTACCTGAGAAACTGCTCGACTTTGTGAAATGAAAAGAAAAAAAATTATACACAATAAAATTGCCAGCAAAACAGTGTACGTACAGTAACGTATGGCGAAGTTACGAACACGACAGCGACTCGTCGGTCGTCGTTTGTCTTTCGTAAATTCTATTTTTCTCTAGGTCTGCATCTGTATTCTCCCTTATTCATCAAAATATTTCCTTCTGAGGATTTAAAAAACTAAGAGAAGAGAACAGTCTGCCGTCGTCATGACATTGTATTTCGTTCAAAGTGTACGGTAGTGCGCAGCCAAGTTCTGGCACTACTCACTTTTACAGGATCGAACTCAAGCACATTTTTAACCCCCTATAACTTTTGAGCCCATTGTTAGAAGCTTCAAATTTGAATTACGCATTAACTTCATGGAGACAACGGCTCTGTAAAAAAAAGTGTGTAGAACCAATACTTCGTGAGATATTGAACAGTAAACATTTCAAAAGCCGTAATTGACTCAATGATTGACTGATCATCAAAATTATGAAGCACTTCTAACAATAGTAGAATCTTGAAATTTGGTGCAATTGTAGCTTTTCGGGTGTATAGTATAGGGTAACGGCACCAGTTTCCAGACAGACCCCAGTATCCGGACGATTTTGCACTGAATAGGGAATAAAAGAGAAACTAACAGCAAAGGCAAACAACAAAAAATACATAACAAGTAACATTTTTCACATACACATACGAAGTTTCAAGCCGATCGAAGATATAACGAAAAAGTTATGGGTCCTTTAAGCAGCAGTCACTGCTGTTTTCTATTTTCTTAGCAAAACTTTGCTGCTTTTTTAATCGATTTTTTCAGTGTCCGGGGCACTGGTCCCAGATATAGCGAAAATCTAGTCTCCGGACAGCGCCAAGGTTTTATTTTTTATTATTCTGTGTATGTTCAAATTTTAATTTCCTTGGCCAAGGTTCTCTTTTGTATCCAGAATACATATTTTGATTTTGGATTTTGAAAACAAGAATCAAAAACTAGTTGACCTTGGAACATGTTAGTATTACAAATAAAAAAAATTAGATAGAAAACAGAAGAGTTATGTGCCATTTAAGCGACGAGTGGTGAAGTAGGTTCAAAATCGTCCGGAGACTGGTAACGATTTTGTTTTTATTATACTTCGGCTGAATTTACAATAACTAGGAATTATTGTTTTAAATTATTTGGATGCCGAAAATGGTTTCTCTTTACTAAACACTTAACAGAAAACACGATTTTGAGTTTTTGATTGGATTGTTGGAAATGTCCAGACTCCGGACACTCGATTTTCAGTCGTCCGGAGATTCCGGAAAATCACCCTTTTTAGAATTAACCAAATTTCAATTTTTTCATTCAGGGGGGGGGGGGTGGTATCCGGCCACTTTCTTAAATGGTCTTAGGATGTTGAAATTCGGAATTCTTTTAGAGTTTTGGTTGAATGGCATGACAAAAAAAAAATAAGAAGAAATACTATTTACATTGAGGCGCGTGGTATCCGCCTACTTTATCAAAATGGTCGAAAGATTCGGAATTTATTTCCCTGTTAATTTTAGGGGCGAATGGAGAAGATACACCAGTTCTAGTGAAATCAACACCGTTGATATGGTGACATTTTAAGTCACAGCCAAAATGGGTGCCATTACTAGACAATGATGCACAGACCACCCACCGGGATATTAGATGTGTTCTCCAACGACTTCTTAAGGCCCTTTATGGAAAGGAAACAAAGAGAAGAAGTTTCCGTAAAACTTATTATGTCATTATTAGAATTATTTAGGCATAATCAATGCACTTCAAATATTGGTGTTAATTTAAAGGGTTAACACCTGCCACTCTTAAATTGTTCTACAAATAATATTGCCTGGGACCCCACTGTTTCCATTGAAATTCTAAATCAAAGAAATTCAGCAAAATCGGCTTCTCTTCATTCAATATTGACATTTCAATCGACTATCGCTATAGGCATTAAAGTGTGGGAGCTTTTAATTGGGTTTGAATAGTGTCACATTAAACCAGTTGGGTTGGGATTTATTGATTAAATTTTCACAAGTGAATTTTTGTGATGTGTGGCACATTCGCCCATGTTTGCATGTTTTGCTGCCAGTCGATTTTCATCATGCAAAATGAGGACGAGTTTAATCTGTGTGAAAAAGGCAATGCTCTAGTTGGCAATGTTCCAGAGAAAGAGTTCTGAAGGATTTGGTTCTATTTTTTTTTTTTTTTTGAAAACTGTTTTTGGCTGATTGCCTTTTTTGTGAACATCGAAACGTGTTTAAAAGGAGAAAATTGAAACAAATGAGTTGTGTAATTCCAGAGAAAAAATTGGAAGGGAAACGAGAAAAAAAGGAGAGTGATGAATTTTCGGAATTTTCGAGAGAATTCCTCTGGCTTTTATAAAATGTTTGATTGGGTGTTGGGATAGCTTCGATAGGCGACTTTCTGCCGGGGTTTTTGGCCTCACTTGGTGTGAAAGTATGTAATTAGTTTTTTTGTTCCCTTCATTAGTATGCAAGGAACGAGAGGAAATCATGCTGTGGAAAGGAATGGTTCATTGACAGTATTCGTGTGCTGAAACGAGCATTAAATAGGCTTTAATAAAGCTGATGTTACATTAATTGTGTATTTGGTTTGACTTGCTAATTCATCAAGATTTAAATATTGAAGAAAAAAGGAATTCTAACAATTTTGTAAGCAACATTGAAGTTCATACAATATTTCTATGTGGTAACATTATTATGGACTTTACTCTTAGGCATATGACTAACTTAACGTGAGTAAGTTCAACTAAATCACCCAAAATAATGATCTACAAGAATCAAGAGAATGGCTTAAGATATCCTTCCTCTACTGCATAGGGAAAACAATGAAACAAAATTGTTAAAAAACAGTCACTGGAGCCTCAGACAGCAACGAATCTGAAACGGCATGAGACCTAGACCTGGAACAGATTATGAGCTGAGACCATGACTTAGAACATAAAATCGCTCAAAACTCTAGGTTGACGTCAAGAACTTGAATGTTTAATCCCGCGGTACTGAAAGACTATGCATCTGAATTGCCTAAAATGGTACTTCAAGCCCGTACCGTGTAAGAAACACAAATAATGTACACAAGCCCTGCCGTACAATGATATTATGGTCGTCGATAGTATTTCACATCATGGTTCTCTCAGTTCACATTTACTCATTGAAGCAAAATTCACAAGACGAAGTTTGCCAATGCCCGACATGTAATTTGGATTCTGCAAAGGCAACTCCACGCTACATCCACTACTGAAATTCTATTTCGCCGTCACCTCTGCTGTAAATAGTCACCTTGTTACAGTAGGATGCTTTCTGTATGTCGAGAGAGCAATCGACTGTGTTTGAATTGAGGCTCTAATCCACAAGCTACATCTTATATAGGTTTCCCTCATGCACTTATTAAAATTTTTTTTTCTTTCTTCCAGGAAGTTCTTCGTGGAAGATGAAAACAAAAAGTTATCAACCGGGAACATTTTGGCTGGATCGGCCCAGGGGTCAAAGCTCGGACCCTTTCTCTACGGCCTAATGACGTCGGACCAACCTGTGCGAATATGCGTTTTACAGATGACTCACTCACATACGCCACATCCATCTCACTTATTTTAACAATCCGGAAGGTTGATGGCCGCATATGCAGACCCTACGAGTACTTCGCCAAAAGAGTAAACCAGAAGACTGTTTTTCAACAGCAGCCGCTGTAGATCGGTGGTAGAATGCAGGAACCTAGTACTGAATTTCTCAAATGGATCCACTATTAAATCAAAACAGAACGCCAAATACCTACATAGTAGTTAACTTCAAGTCTTCAACAATAAACTGTTTCGCTTCAACCCGCACGCAAGAGCAGTGGTAGCCAAAGTAAACCTAGCCAACCAAGCTGCTGCTTTACCAGCTTTTAGCTTGACAGCTTTCTAGAACTAATAACTATTTGAAAGGAAACTGGTAAGGATTTGCACTGGACTGCATTTCGATAGGCAGAGGAGCAAGTACTTCAGCAACCGAATCAAACCACTGGATACATTTCTTGCTGACGCAGCTAGGAAGATGGTTTCAAATGTTGCAAATCACCCAACGATGACCAACGAGGAAAGACATCCTGAACCAAGATACCTAAGTACCATGGATATCCCGGAGGAATTCACAACGGACAATGCTGAAGCAGTTTCCTTTTATGCTGGTCTGGGGTCAGCATACCAACGCAACGCGGCTAAAAGCCGATAATAGACAATTAGGACTGAACAACCTGAGATGAACCACGCCACTGATTATTTTTTTTAAGCCACTGTGGTAAAGACAAAGTTTAACGATTTTCTGGACCTATTTGGACTGTAATGTTGTATTGTTGTATGTATGTTTTTTGCACAAAACTCTAGAACGACTAAACGGATCTGGATGAAATTTAGCAAGCAGATAGTCTGGAATGCAGTTGCCCGTAGGTAAGTGGTTAGGTGCGTTGGCTGCTAAGCAGTACGTCATGGGTTCAAGTCCTCGGGTCCATAAAATTTTTATTTCATCTTTAACGGGTACTGACTCTTGTGAAGAACTGACAAAACTTCCAAGAGTATCAATCTGTCATGAAAAAGAGCTTCTCAACTTTGCCGTTCGGAATCGGCGTTAAATTGTAGGTCCCCTCAATTCTTCACACGCTCTCAGAGAATTGTTGATGAGAGTAAGCCACTTGGGCTTTGCCTCTTCAAGAGCTGTCGCGCCACTCTATTGTTTTTTTTTTAGTCTGGAATAGCACATAGGCTACTTTTTATCCTGGTAAAATTTACGGAAAAGAAGATTCAACATTAATTTTTACGGGTTGTACAACGACACGGACCTAGCCAGAAGGGTCAAGGTCCAGAGACTCAGATGGCTTTTTCATTTAGAGTGGGTGGACACAATGCTCCGGCCCGGAAAGCCTTCGACACTATTTCTAAGGGTAGTAGAAGTAGGGGAAGACCGCGACTCAGGTGGTACACCCAAGTGGAAGAGGACCTCAATCAACTTGGAGTGCAAAACTGGATACAGCTAGCTAGGGACGGAGCTGGCTGGCGGGGACTGTTGGTTGAGGTCCAAGTTTACAATGGACTGTAGCGCTACCTTAAGTAGGTAAGTAAGTGATACGTGGAAGAACTTAAAAACTGTTGAAGACCAGTTTCCGGTTTGGTACGTTGCTTAAAACAAGGAGAGAGTAACGAACAAAAAGAAAGCTGGATAAAAAGATCCAACGTAGAATGAATGTCAAAGAACACATTGCTTACAACAAATGGGCTTAGCAATTACTTAGCTACTGGTTCTTGACCGAAACATTTCTCAGTACTCAAAGGTTATCAAAATGGATCTGTATATTGGTGGTAATTATTTCGTGATTTCGTGAAAAAAGTATCTTAGTAGATAGTACTCAAGGTAGGTGTCAGCACTATGTTGAGCAACTTCTTGACAATGAGTGCGATATTGAAACCATCGGCAGCTCCCAAAGAGCAAAAGCCTTCATTGATTGATGCACACGTTGGGCTTGAACCAAATAATAAAGACAAACCAATACACGTGCTATCAAAATATAAAGCAACATTGTCAATTGCCTAGAACAAAACGTCACTTTTTCTAGCAACAATTTTGATGCACTTGGGCAGAAAGCAATGAATGGTTGTATGCCTTTAATTGTTGATTATATTATAGTGGACCTTATAAGCAAAAATTGCGAGGTCTATGGGAAGGTAGTTGGCAGGGAAGTGTTACACTCGATGTCCACTAGCATACCAGCCCTATGAACTTTTTGCACCAACTCGGCAAGTACTGCACTTGCAGGAAAAAAAAAGTTCTATGCGTACAGCAATGTTGAGTAACGATACTGACTTAATGTCAAAATCTCGAGTGGAAAACAGCTGTTAAACTTTCATATGATTTCAAGAGAAACCAATAGATGACCAGTTCTATACCAAAACAAATCTTATGCTTCAATATGTTAGCATAAATTCCTAAGCTACCTACCCCACTGTTTTTCATCTAACACTTATGGTACAATAACTCAACAAATGAAATCAATTAAACACAAATTTTGAACATCAAACAAAAGCCACATGTCAGCCTGTCAACACCACAACTATTCCAAACAACAACAACAACATCTCAATCTTGACATTTTCACACCCCTTCTTCACTCATCATCCCCCCAGCCACAACTGCAACCAAGACAACCGCAAACACAATAAAATATAATCGACACATTCACAAGCACAGAAATCTCTCCCAGCACCTTACCACCAACGTTCGTATCTCAAACAATGGAATTCAATCAATATCAAGTTCAAATGCGGTTAATAATTCCGTTTAAATCCCGTTTAAAGCATATGCGTTGCGAATGAAGTAATTTAATCGCCCCGAGCTTGAATCCAGCAGCCAGTACAGCACCGCATCGCAACGGATATAATAAATTAAGACCGCCGCTCCGCGCTGCGGAATACTACTCGTTCAGTTCGTTTAGAAACAACGATGCAAAATTTCCCGTCCCGTAATTTTTCAATTTTCTCATTGAACTAGAAAGTACGAAGCTGGCAGTGTAAGGCAACGACGACATTCATATCTCCATCAACAAGACAGCAGAGGGGCGGACGTGTGGAAACTGCGTATCAAATTTAAGCCTAACGTCGGTGTGGGTATCTTGTATCTTCATTGCCATTCCAGATGGAGCTCAAAACCTAAAGCCATTAGATATGGTGGATCTAATATGGCGCGTCTGATGCCGTTGCAGTTGCAGATGATGCGAGATAATGAAGAGAAACAGTTACTGCCACCTTTTGTGTTGTTGCGTCTGTCTCTGAACAGAACGTGTGGTCGTAACGTCGCTGTGCCTGTGCGTCGACTATAACCATAAGTGTGTAAGCGGTGACCTACATTGTGAGAGGTGGCCCATTGCAGTAACCGTGGCATCGATTTTCTGCTTCGCATGCAGCAGCGACAGCAGCAGTTGTAGGTATACAAACACAATCCAAACAGAAAAAAATAGCACGCAAGCAAGAAACAACTTTGCTCTACTTACTCCTTGAACCGTTATAATTTTGTTATCCCACTTAGACAGGTTTTTGCACCCTCAAGCTATCCGAAGGTTGTAGGGCACTGTTATCCTTAAATTCCTATAGCAAACAGGAAGTTCCCGGGCGCGCAGCGAGTAAAACGGCGGACACTAGATTCGAAACGGTTCGCGTGAGATAACAGCTGCAATAGAACTGCACCCAAAAATTTTGCTATGATGTGAAATTCTTTGGCTTTGGCCTACGATATTTACGATGTGACGCCCAGAGAGAGAGAGAGAGAGAGAGAAAGCACCAACATGGATGTTCCAAGAGCTTTTGACTTTCAGTAGTGGCGCGCAAAATCGAAATGAAAACAAAGGAAACAAAAATAAAAAATGTCGGTTCACGTGTTGTCAAAAAGAAACACCGAGAATCTACTCGACTCATTCTAACTTCTCGTCAGCCTAACCACCCCCAATAAGCCCTACCGCAAGCATGTTGGGAATATCTCCAGCATTCTCCCATAACAAACGCAAAGATGATGGGGAAGGTCAACAAGTTCTTGAGGAGGAGGGTTGCGAAATGACGTTCATTGTTTTTATCGTAGCCATGTGTACACGCTATGAAGGGTAGGTGGATGTAAAAAAAAAGAGGTAGCCAACCATAGGAACGTGCTTTTGTGTCAGCTTCCGGTTCAATTAGCACTTTGGTTACAACGAGAGGTGTTCTGTTCAAAATGAAACATAAAAGACATCATTGAGAGTCATTTATACTTGGCTACGGTATCGGTTTTCAAATTTTCAATGGTTTGCCTTTTCTTTCTTTGTTTTCTTGTTTATCTATCCTTCATTTGTGCTTCTGAATAAGAACAAGGGAGGACTGTTGCTCTTTAAAGACCGATTTATGTTCGTATGGTAGATTTGTTAAGAACTTTTTAAGAGTCAGGTTGGCCGAGCGGTCTAAGGCGCCAGATTTAAGCTCTGGTTCCCTCTGGGAGCGTGGGTTCGAACCCCACACCTGACAAATTCTTTTTTTGGTTATATTTTGAGAAGAAAGTATTCTGAAGTATTGAAAAACTATGCACTGCCAAATAATGGCTCTTAATACTTTGTATCGTGAATAATTTTGAATTCGTTTCTTTTTGAGAGACTTTTGGGTCGATTTCAATCAAATTTTCGGTTTCTGTCTAATTGTGCTGTCACCACTTAATGAGCTTTTTTAAAAACCTTAAAAATTCGGAGACTCGAAAGGCTGAGAATCATGGAAAACGAAGCTTAATAATTTTTCATATATAGGCTATTGCTTAAAAATGAGACTTGAGGCCTAAGCAATTTTCCACAAATGTGGTCAATTTACAAAAATTCCCTCCTCGTCGTCGTTGCGGGGTGAGACTATAGAGACTGTAGGATGGAAGCTACGATTCTTTATCACCATATCCACAAAGGGACTCATCAATCTAACTTGTTGTAACTTGCAACCTACATTATCAACCACCTGAAATAGCTGTCGGTTCTGAAGTGTCATGACACACAACCTCTAGTTTGACTAAGAATGCCTTAATCCACACAAGTATTATAGATAACGGCACGGTGCGTGTAACAAAGAAGCGCTCCGAAGAAGAAGGATTCTGAGAAGTTAGCGGTCGACAACATTTCATCATCATCGTGTTCGTCGGTCTTGCCCGTCTCCCTTACTCTGCGCCACAACCGGGATCCGGACCGGGCCTCATTCAGCAAGTTCTTCCATGTATCCCGATTGTTAGCCGATTCCATACAGTTCTGCACCCCAAGGCGTCCTGGTCTACGCCATCCTTCAGCGCAAATTTATTCTGCCGTTCTTTCTCCTATCATGAATTGTACCATAAAGGCCTTTCTGGGTCGGTTCCTCTCGCTCATACTGGAACTAGGTGTCCAGCCCATCGGAGTCTACCAAGCTTAATTTTTGTCATCAAGTCTGCTTCGCGGTAGATTTGATATAGCTCGGGTACTATCGTCTCCGGAATTGTCCGGGGTCAACTATTCACGTAAGACTTTTCTCTTGAACGCGCCTATGAATTCAGGGTGCTATTGGCTAAGAACCCAGGTCTCGGATCCGTAAGTGAGTACATGATAAGACTAACGTATTATACAGCAGCTGTTTCGAAGTAGGTAAGGGTAGGATTTGGGAAATTAAAGAGCCTTGAAAAACTAAAGGTTCTGTTGGCTTTGAGCAGCCGCCCGCGTATTTCTTCTTCCATATTGTTATCAGCTGCTACTCACCCAAGGTAATTGAACGATCGTACTACTGCGAGTTCGTGCTCCTCTACTTTATTAGTTGTTCTTCTACTTTTGCCAATGTTCGAGAGAGTAAGACCATCGTCCCGAGATTTTAGACCGGAACCGAACCAAATAATGGAAACGGCCGGGCCGGGGAAATAAAGTATTAGAACCGCCAGCAATGCTGATGAAATGGACATATCATCTGTCTTAACTACTACTAACAGCGATGACGACACAAGTTGAGAGTTAGCGATACAAGCCTACAATTCTTCTTACCCGGAGGAGGAGGAGTATGATACACTCAGTATTTACGAGTACAAGCTCAGCAAGATATGGTCAGAGGAAGCATGTCCGATGCAAATAAACTGTTGTGTTTTATATAGCGCTAGTGTCAAATCAAAGAGCGTTGAGATGCTGTGCACGGTTACTATTCTCCTTTGACTGATAAAATTTGTTAAACGAGTTTCAACCAAAAACGACTTCTACGGATGATAACGTGGATTGAAAGTGTGCGAGTAGTTGAGACAGACGACATTCGGAAAGATCGTATGGGTAGGATATAAAGAAATTTTGGACATGACAAAGCTGGCGGCGCGATGGGTGCCGCGTTTGCTCAATTTTAATCAGCTGTAAGATCATTTCAATACGTAATTTGTTTGACACTGCTTGAGCGCAATCCAAGAGAGTTTCTACTTTGTTTTGTGACAGTCGACGAATTATGGATCTACTGCTCCACACCACATACCAAAAAACTGTCCAAACAGTGGACCTAAGCCAGCGAACCTTCACTAAAGAAGGAAAGAGCTCTCCCTTTTACCAGTAACGCGTGATGGCCACCGTTTTCTTCACACCGAATACTGGAATATGCCGAATTACTGGCCGATTCGACGCCGAATTCCAGAAAAACGGGTCAACTTGACGAAGAAAAGAGTGCTCTCCCACCATGGAGGGCGCAAACCCTCCTCCATTGTCAAAGCTCAATTGGGCTACCAACTTCTACCCCATCCAACGTACTCTTTAGATGATGTCCTTGCAACTTCTTTTTATTTCCAAAGTTGAAAAAGTCATTCGCCGGGCATAATATAATTTACAAATTTCCGATAGAAAATGTTGTTCCGGTCAATTCGAACAAATATAATTAATTAACGTCTAAGTGACACCAACATCAAGGGGCACGGTAGTGCCCAGCCAAGTTCTCTAGCAACTTTGGCACTACACCCTTATTTACAGGAAACAACTCAGGGCATTTTCCACACCCCTCTAACTTCTATACCAAAGAAGCCAAAAGTTTCAAACTCACATCATTTGTTAAGCTAGTCAAGAGGAAGCACCTCAGTAAATTTCAGATATTTAGCATAAGCAGTTTCTAAGATACAATATTCCAAAAATCACGAAAACCGTAACTGACTGACTGACTGACTCACTCACTCACTGACAGATCATCAAAATTATGAAGCACTTCCCGTTGCCCTAGAATTTTGAAATTTGGCACAGTGGTAGGTCATGTGATACATACAAAGGAAAAAATCGAAAATTTGAAAATTTTCAATCAGGGAGCGTGGTAGCCGCCTACTTTTACATTATTAATTTAAATTATATGGAGCACTTTGGAGTGCAGTAGAATCAAGAAATTTTGCACAGTGATAGGTCATGAAGTACATACAAAGGAAAAAATCGAAAATTTGAAATTTTTCAGTCAGGGGGCGTGGTAGCCGCCTACTTTTAAATTATTAATTTAAATTATATGGAACACTTTGGAGTGCAGTAGAATCAAGAAATTTAGCACAGTGATAGGTAATGAAGTATATAGAAAGGAAAAAATCGAAAATTTTAAATTTTTTAGTCAGGGGGCGTGGTAGCCGCCTACTTTTACATTATTAATTTAAATTATATGGAGCACTTTGGGGTGCAGTAGAATCAAGAAATTTAGCACAGTGATAGGTCATGAAGTACATACAAAAGAAAAAATCGAAAATTTGAAATTTTTAAGTCAGGGGGCGTGGTAACTGCCTACTTTTAAATTATTAATTTAAATTATGTGGAGCACTTTGGAGTGCAGTAGAATCAAGAAATTTGGCATACAAGTACATCGTGCAATAGAACAAATAAAATATGAAATTTATGATTTTCAACTGAGGGGGCGTGGTACCCACCCATTTAAAAATAAATTTTATAAAATATATGGGGCACCTCTGATCATCGTAGAATATTGTAATTTGGCAAACTAGCAATTCTGCCAGTCAATATAAAGAAATAAAATTAATTTTTAGATTTTTCTGCTTATCAAAAAAAAAAAATCTTTGCAAAAAGTAATGATATCACACCAAAATCATAAATGTAAAAAAAGAGCCAAGTTCTCCCGTACAAAAATTCTGCCTAACAAATCAGCCACGAAAAGTAATGAGATCTAAAAGAACGCCAAGTTCTAAGATTCAGCAAGTACTCGTAGGTGCATTGCAAATGTTTTAAGTGGACTTACATCGAATCAATTATTAGTTTTGAAAGTTACTTGTAAACTAATGTAAATTAGTTAATTTTTTTTACTTGGCGGGTTTTCTCTTAGTAACCTACTATTAAAAAAGTTTGGAAAACTTGCTAAGTAAAAAAATTAACTAGTTTACATTAGTTTACAAGTAACTTTCAAAACTAATAGTTGATTCGATGTAAGTCCACTTAAAACATTTGCAATGCACCTACGAGTACTTGCTGAATCTTAGAACTTGGCGTTCTTTTAGATCTCATTACTTTTCGTGGCTGATTTGTTAGGCAGAATTTTTGTACGGGAGAACTTGGCTCTTTTTTTACATTTATGTTTTTGGTGTGATTTTAAATTACGGTGTCCTTCAAGGGTCAATTTTGGGGCCTATTCTGTTCTTAATTTATATTAATTCTTTGTTTCACCAGTCTTTTAAAGGTAAGATTTCAGCTTTTGCTTATAGATCTGACATAGCCTACCACTCCGATAGCGCTCTTAATCTCATTGCTGAAATCAAGCATAAATCATGATGTTTGTCTTCAATTGCATGGTTGTATGCAGAGTTGGGCATTATTCGAATAAATTGTTATTCGAATAATTATTCGAATAAAAAATTATTCGCCACTAATTTATTCACGAATAATTTATTCGCGAATAAATTATTCGTGATTTTATTCGTTATTCGTAATTTATTCGTGATTTTATTCGTTATTCTGAATAACGAATAAAATCGACTATGTACCTTCTTTCATTTGTCTGTTTATCTTTAATTTTTTTATTTACGTTTCCTTTGGAATTAGACGCTCGAATCACTTCATTTATTCTTTATTGCTGACAAAAATTATTTCAACGAATTCTTAGTAAATATATTGAAAAAAGAAAACAAAAAACACATCCGCGGTTGATAAATTCTTGGAAATTATTAATAGTTGGTTCTTTTTTGTTATCAACATGATACACAGGTACACAGGTTAGGATCGTAATAAAATTCATTCACCAATTCTAGTTATTGCAAAACCCGTCTAACCCATCCCCTGAAGTATCCTTGAAAGTGATTAAATTTTAAAAAAATCCAAAATAAATATAAAAGTTGTGCTTTGTTGTTGGAGCTTGAACCAATGTAAATCAATTTTAATACAAAAAAAATAAAAAAAAATTAAATACCTACTAATTGTTCTACCAAATTTCTTGTGTTTATTTTATTCGTTATTCGTTTATTCGTTATTCGAATAACGAATAAAATTATTTATTCGTCATTCGAATAAATTTTCTTCGAATAAATGAAATTATTCATTATTCGTGAATAACGAATAAAATGATTATTTGTTATTCGAATGATTATTCGAATAAATTTTGCCCAACTCTGGTTGTATGTATGTTTGTTTGTATGTTCGCTATGGACTCCAAAACGGCTTAACAAATATTTATGAAATTTTCATGGTTAATAATGTTGTATTCAGTGATGGTTTCTGTGAAAAAAAAAAAATTGGAAAAACCTTATTGTGTCAAAATGGGTTTTCGAATGGAAAAATAAAAACAGGTAAAACTCATTGGTTTTCAAATGGAAAATTGCATGGAATTGTAGGTGCAATTCTTCTAGAGTTATTTTTACAAAAAAAATAGAAAACTCTTGGTGGAAGACTCGGAAAGTCCGGTAAAGCCTCTTAAGACGCCCAACGCATTTAAAATAAATTTGACTGCAGGCATAGCTTAGTCGACTCATGTGAAAATAATTTTGGAAAAATCTTACAGAAAGGTGGGCAAATAGAAACAATCCAATTCGAAATGGTCGAAAATCATACTTTTGTATGGGATTCTAGGTGCAATTATTCAGAAATTGCTTTCCGAACGAATTTTTTAAATGTTTATCGTTCTCTATTTCAACAAAATTCAAGTAAAAAATCACATTGCATTTTGAAAAATATCTGTGTTTAATTTTTAGTTTGGAGTTGAGCTCTTCACTGACGTGGGGTTGGCTACTTTTAAATATTTAGGTATTTCAATTGATCAGAATTTGAAATGGCTAAATCATATTGAAGTTTAGAAAAAAAAAGTACGTTGTTCTGTCTGTAGTTAGTTTTAACAGTCTTAACAAATCTGTGATAAGAAAACTTTGAGAATGGTTTATCTTAGAATATTTCAATCAAAGCTTCACTATGAGAGGAGCTGTTGTGTAGAAACCTATAAAACATCGCTTTAACTTCTTCAAGAACTTCTACACGAATGTGTAAGACCTCTTCCACTTTTCTATAATAAAGTTAAATAGTGACACTTTTAAAAAAAATTGGGACCACCTTCGTAAATGAGAACAGAAGCGACTTATGAATGCCCTCTTCCTTATCGAATAAAAAGCTAGCCCAAGGATTTTCCAAAATATCAGATAAAGTTGCGAGTTATGAACTCAAGGCGGCTAGCTAACAAGTATAAGGATAATAAACATCGTTAACCAGTATTCACTTCTTCATAAATGTAAAAAAAAAAAAAAATTTGTCAGGTGTGGGGTTCGAACCCACGCTCCCAGAGGGAACCAGAGCTTAAATCTGGCGCCTTAGACCGCTCGGCCAACCTGACTGTGCGAATCGTCAGCGCAAAATGCACCCAAGAACACAAACCAAAAGAGAAAGCTAAAAGAAATTCTCTCCCAAGGGTGGTTTTGCTTTAATCTACATATTTCGATATCTTGATTTCACTTCAGATAGCGCAGCATACGTACAGTTCATTTTAATCTATTCTTCTCTACACACAGAAAAGTACTTGCAAATACATGCATAAGCAGATTACTGTGTATTTTCTATTTTTAACATTAAACACTTGTTAAGCCCGTACATAGAGAACATCAATATTTTAAGAACAATACGAAACGGAACAGCAACAATTGCTTCTCTTTCCGTTTTGTTTGTTTTTATGACTAATTTTATTCACCGGCTGTGTTTTACTGTTTTGCTTGTTTTCATTTTGTTGTGTTTGTAAAACAAAGCTTTTTTTTTTGTGACAAGATTCTCTGGAAAAGTGCTTTGATATTTATGAGGCAATGAATAATTTATGTTTTCGCATTCCTTGCTTTTCCTGTTCTGACCCAATTGTTGTCCGCGCTCCACAGTAGTTACAGCAACATCATTATTTTATTTAAAGTACCTGTCAGGCCAGGGCAGGGACTTTTGTGCTGCAGAAACGAAATTGCCAAATTAAAATGCAGAGTTAACAGAGAGGAAAGAAAATTGTGTTTTGTTTTGTTGTCCGTCTTTCAGGCGCAAAAAACAGGAAATGCATGTGCACGACATTTGTACAGAAAAAATGTCTTTCTTTTTTTTACATTCATCAGAAGTGGGATGTGGCAGAGAAGATAGACGTTTTGTTGGCTTTGGCAGTTGTAGTTTGTTTTGTAGGTGAATCTGCAAAGCCGACATGATTTATATCCAGCACTTTCCGTTATGTATCTCTGCTTCACATGCGAAGTTTCCTTGACAGTGGGTTATACAACTCAACTTCGGAACGGGATAGGATTTGAATAGAGCATTTCTCTTTAATGATTCTGAATGGGGAAGAGACGTCTGTGTCATAGGTAAGATTTAGTTTTGATTCGGTGAGGGTAGAGAATTCTCATGTTGAAGGAAGTAGGAACATTGAATGCAGAAGGACATCAGACACAATATGATCCTGAAACATGAATGCAATGTGCATATCATGAATGTGAATGCAAGGATTTGGTTTTATGACATTCTCCTCGTTCTTTTTGATTGCGTAAAGGTTTAAAGGACTAGAGTTGTTTACAAATGGAGGAATTTGAATATGGGGAAAGTTCAAAAGTCCAGGTTCATTTACTGACAGGAAATAATGACTTTCTTCGACCGTCCATATGTCTCAATTTTCATCAATCTTTTTTTTTATCAGTTCATGCACCATAACTGGGATGATGAGACTTTTGCCTTTGTCCAAGGAAACTGCTCTTGGAAGGAGTGATTGAAATTTTTTTTTTATGTTGCCTGTACAAATAGCAGAACCAAAGCAGACGAAATCCTTAACTACCTGGAAGTTATTGCAACCAATTCTGACACTTTGTACATGTCAATGGTGTTTGATGTTCTTTTCGGATAACAGCATTATATGCTTTATATTCGTTCATTGACCATAACACTATTGCTGTCAATCGGGGATCACTCCACGGTTTCATGAAGCCTTTTTTGACTATGAGTATAAAGAGCAACGCTTCAGAGAAGGACCCATTAACTGTAGGTACAAGGAAGAAAGAAATTAGCAGAACTGAAGATATTTCAAAACGGATTGCTTTAAATAGGAGCATGTACCAACGTATCCGCTGAACGAGTATACAAGGTTGACTGGTCCTATCAAGTGAATGAAACACTGCTCGTGAAAGTTTTGACTTCAGAGAAGGATGATTTAGAACGACTTAAGTGTTACGCGGAAGAAGCCATACATAAAAGTGAGGCCGAAATCCTAACTGTGGGGAACGTAGTTCACACTAAGCTAGGAAAGCAGGCGCTCCTCTCTGTTAATTAGCACGTTTGTACGTGAAGCCTGCCTGATTCTCCAATTAACAGAGAAATCTTGATATGGACCAAATGGAAACAAACTCAGACCAAGCTGAAATTTTGGCAGGAATAGTTGGTGAATTGAAATCAAAAGCCACTCTGTAACAGAGTCACATGCTTTCATAATATTTTCCCATACGAAATTGAACTTTATTTATTCAATTCACACTCACTCCCTTCGGAAAATACTTTAAAGTAGATTAGTACGATCACAACTCAGCAATGCTTACTACTGTTGCTTGTTTCTTCTCGTAAACGTTGTAACCAGTTTGTATGAAATTTTCAGAATTCATAACTAAGAAAAATGGAAAAATATAATTTGAGAACATGACGGTGTATTAAGATTGAATTTTCCAAATTCTACATATTTTTTTTCTTTATAATTTTCACCCACTCAAGGGGATTTTTATACCCTTACTAGCTGACCCGGCAGACGTCGTCCTGCCTTGATTTGGAGAATTAAATGAATGGGATGGTACAATGAATTTTCAGCTGTTGTCTCCATAGTCATTCCAATGAATTTCAAAAACTCCTTGACGGAGTTTCATTTAATTCTTCAAATCAAGGCAGGACGACGTCTGCCGGGTCAGCTAGTGCGCCACAGGACTCATCTGTCAAATGAGCTACATATTAAACTTATATTCTCTGTAAAAGCTAGAGTCACCTCTGGCCACCGATATGGCGCTAGTTGATAAATGTCGTAATTATCTTAGCAAGTTAATGCTTCCATTGGCTGATTGGTGCGCCACAGTACTCATCTGTCAAATGAGCTATATATTAAACTTATATTCTCTGTATGAGCTAGGGTCGCCTCTGGCCACCGGTATGGCGCTAGTTGATAAATTTCGCAATCCTCTTAGCAAGTAAATGCTTCCATTGGCTGATTGGTGCGCCACAGTACTCATCTGTCAAATGAGCTACATATTAAACTTATATTCTCTGTATGAGCTAGGGTCGCCTCTGGCCACCGGTATGGCGCTAGTTGACATGTGTCAAAATTCCCTTAGCAAGTTAGTGCTTCCATAGGCCGATTGGTGCGCCACAGTACTCACCTGTCAAATGAGCTATATATTAAACTTATATTCTCTGTAAGAGCTAGGGTCACCTCTGGCCACCGGTATGGCGCTATGAACAAAACAAATCAAATTCCACTGAATTAAGATGCAATTAAGTTTTAAATGCAAAAATGAATTTATTGAACAATATTTCCATTTCGTTGTTTTGAATTTTTGTTCATCAATTTGTGAACATAAAATATTTTTAAAGTGGCATCACTTTCGCACCAGAATTCGCTCTATATCCGCCATCTTGGATTTTATTGGACAATTCGAACTTGACAATCTTCGGGAGTATATTACCTTTGGTACTTGTATCATGGGTTTCCCCTCTTTATCTAGTCTGTGGCTTGTGTAATCTGTTTTTGTGGTATTTTTGTTCGTGTAATTACGCATGCATTCTCATGTAATCAGAATCAGCTGCGTAAATGTATGCACACATGTGTGTAAGTGTACATTTAAAGCGTGGCATGTCAATTTGCCTAGCTTCGCGGCAAAATACCTTGGGAGGTTTTCTCTCTGTATCTGCTCTGTGGTAAATATATCGAATGAAAATATCGATAAATCAACGAAATTATCGATAACAATTTACAGGTACCCAATTTTAATTTGCGTTTTTCTCGCACGTAATTCAATAAAAATTAGTTTTTCCAACTCAGGAACCATCCCGGGTTTATGCACAACAACTTTTCCAAAGATTATTACATGATCAAATGTGTAGTTTATGAGTCTATAGGTAATATACATACCAACATTCATTTTTATATATATAGAAGAAGAAGATAGATTATGCCAGGACACAATGGGTGCTTTAGGGAGGAAGAAAGGGGTTGGAAAGGAGGTGCCGGTGTACATTGGTCTAAAATTCCCGAACATTGCAATGATTTGGAAAGACAGAGTGTGGAACGAAGTTCAAAATTCGCGTAGTACGGCTAAAGAACGATTCTTTATACTTGAGAGTACGTCCGAAGTTGGGCTGATGGGCATTCCTAGAAGCGCGAGTATTACGGCGAATTGTTTAAGGGGATGAATGCAACTGGCTATTTCACTAGAGCACTTACCGTAAAAGTAGCGGTAGAACTGAGAGAAACGCGAAACGTTACGACGACGGTGGTCTAATGAGGTGAATGAGTCGATTATGTCACCAATCAAATGAAGAATCACTTTCTTACAGGCGGTTTCCTTCAACTTCAATCTTGCCGTTATGATACGGGTCTTGCAATGCTCAGCTGACAACTAAGTCACTTTGGGGTGATAAGTCGAGCTGCACTGAAAGCGCTTAATGCATTTTCTTGTATCATCATTCGAAAAAATGGAAATTTCTGTAAATTTTTTAACAATTTGATTTTAGACCGAGTTCTAAAGAAGTGAAGAAATGCCCAAGTTACAAATATTCTTAAATCTAATTTCTAAAGTTAGGCCGAGATTCAGTACATCGAGTTTTAAAGGGAATTTAGAACTTTATGAAGAAATTAATCTTGATTGGGGTAAAGCAGCTTAGATTCAGCCTTACATAGAAACCGATTAGAAGAAGTTTCAAACTGAAATACGACTTAAAATGATTTGCCTTATAGATATTTTTCCGTAAGATCAAATAAAAACTGCAGGGATCGAATAAGTTCATTTTTCATTCATTTGACTTCAAACAATTTAAATTGATTTCCTCTGTTCAATGAAAGAAAACAAACGAAATATAAGAACAAATCAAATCGATCAATCCCTTTACCATCTTCGTTCGTTAGTGTCAGTTTAATTTATTATTCCAAAAGAACATTTACAAGTCATTCAACTAATCAATTACAGATACGAATGCGATACAAAAAAAAAAATAAGAAGTGTGTGTTGTGTATCTTCTTTACTTCTTCTGCAAAAAGCCATTGATCTTTTTTTTCATTTTTAAATGTTTTATATGCGCTCTCTTTGTCAAGCAACAGAAACCAAAGAATCATGACCAGATTCAGACACAACAAGAACTTTGACAGCCAAATACAGTTAAAACGAGTTTCCCGGCTTAGCAGCTGAAATGGGATCCAATGAAAAAAAAAAAAACAGAAAACATCTTTCAGAAACTAATGAAACAGAAGAACTAACGAAAGAAGAAAAACGGAAAATGTTAACCAAGTCAGTTGATGCCAGGTCCCACGTCCAACTGATTGGTTTGGTGTTGGATGTTGATCGTGCGGTCGACATCATGTTCTTTCTCTTCTCGTTGCACACAACGTTCTGATTCTGAATATAAACTTGAATCTAAGATAACAATCTGGAGGAGTGCTTTTAAGCCACTTTTTCTTCCAGCATTGTTGCAGTTCGGAGTTCGGACCATTTATGCAAGTGGAGAATAAAATGCATATGAAAACTTGTTTGTTTAAAAACAAAAAAACCCTCTAATTGGAAAGACTGGATGCGTTTTTCGATTTGTAGCAAGTCGATTTTCTTCCTGATTGTAAACAGTGATGTGCAAAATCTTTTCCAGTATGAACGGTGTTAGGTATAAAGCCAAAACACAGTCTCAGAAGAATTAAAACTCGTTTTTGAACTAATAATTCACATTCACATTTGATTGAAAATCTTTATTTTCCTAGAGCCATTTCAACATTATAGGCGCTTGAATTGGTATTTCAAAGTGAGCGGTTTTTTAAACGCAGAGTTTTACAAGTCGTTTCTTGCTGTAGAGCTTCTCCCACAGTGGCAATGGTATTAAAAGGGTCAGACGTTTTTCCTAACGCAATATCTACTTTAAGTAACCCAGCGAGGTTGTTGCGTGAAACCACATCTTGAAAGTATACATTACAGGGGCAAAAAACCACCCACATCCGAAATCGCAAAAAAAAAGGTATAAACACATAGCAGTCTATTTTCGTTAACTCGAAATTTTAATAGACGTCAACTTCGATCAAAATTCGATATAGTTTCGACAGGGAAAAGTTCAAGGAGACTCAAATTTGAGAAGTGTTCCGCTCAGAATACACTGAGGCGATGGACGTCACACGAATGTTGATCCAAGCCCCTTTGTACAAAACCGCGTAAAAATAGTTATACTAATAAGAAGACACAAACACAGTGTCGAGGACGGTGTGGACCAAACTCCCAAATCTTCTTCCTTTAAGATGGTTCAACGCAGAAGCACTTTGTATAGCCATTCAGGATCATCGGCCGTATGAAAGCCATGAAGGGAAATTTCTACTGTTAAAACCCTAGTTTCTTCATGACGAAGGCTCCCCTGACTCTAGTCAGAACAGCTTACTTGTTCAATCAGACAGCTTTACGTGAGGCAGTGTGTCGAAACAATTGAGTTCGGAACAGAATAGAATGATATCATTTCCCGTCCCCTCTCTTTTTGGGGGAGAATTAACCACAGCTGTCTTCCTACTCGCATAGTGGGGCACATGTCCCTTGTTTCAATTGGTAAGTGTCTTAGTAAAGTATTCGATATCGGTATCTGCAAATTTGTTGTTCTTTGATTCGTTGTTAATAGTCGACTTGGCCCCATTTAGCTTAGCTGGAACCGAAGGCAGATGTAACCGCGTCCCTCAGATCACCAATGTACAATGTCGTTTCGAAGGTAGAATGCCTTCATTCGTTTTGCACACTTGCTGAAAAGCAACGCTCACTGTTTCCACTTCTTCTATAATTGTCGGTTTGAATTAGTTTGGTTGTCATCACTTAACTAACGATCTAACTCCATATCCAACATAATTGATTTTCAATGGAAGACGAAAGAACATCAAAAGACTGTCTCAAGAAAAATGTCTAGCAAGAATGGACAAGACTTAGTTTAGGCGATTATCGATAAATATTTGATGTAAAGATCGATTTGAAATTTTTACCATTTTAAAAGCAGCCAAATACTCTGCGATAATACATTTGTTTGCACATCACTGTTTAAGTTGTTTTATGAACAACTAAAAAAACCGTCAAAGTTAATTCGACATCAATAATATGCTAAAGAGAAAAAATCAATGTCAAAGTCAAGTGTGATGAGGAACATTAAGTCCTACTCGTCTCTGGAAACATAAACGAGGTCTTAGGTTCATAATTTCCATGTAACCAATTAAGACCAAGTGGCAGTGCAAGAAAACATACAAAATAAAACTAAAAAAGAAAAAAAAAGAACACGTTCGAGCAGTCTGTTGTCGTCAGACACAAAATTAGTGTGACACATTCTAACAGCGGCAATCGATGTTTCAATGGTTTTGCCGAAAGCGGGTATACAAATTCCAATGTTTCGTGATTGTTCGGATTTACACACAGCACACACATAGGCAAATAGGTATACCAAAACGAACAATCTTAAATCCATGCAAATTTAGTTCATTGATACACTTTCATAATCCTCGTGAAATCAACCTGAACGAATCGTGTTTGGGATTTTTTGTTTCCTGATTTTCAACTTTTTTTTTTTTGCAAAAAGAAACGCAAACGAGTGTCATTTAAAGCAAGCAAGTGTCATTTGACATGAATTCTTGTGTGAGAATCCCGATAAGAATGTAGCAATTTTAGAGCAGGTTTATTTGAAATTTGAAGAGATTGGCAGTTAAAGATTAAAAAGAAAACAACGTTGAAGTGCTATCAGGAACATCTGCGAATTTGGAAGCCAAAATCGAAAATACGTGGGTTTCGTTTATCAAACAACAATTTTGCTTAATCTTTTGATCCATTAGAAAGTTCCAAAAATTAGGACAGAAAAAAGACAAAATATCTAAAATCAAAGTTTGTTTGCTTTGAACATTTGTGCGACATTCACTGTTCACATGGTTTTCGAAGAAAAAAAAAAGTAAAAGGACTTGGGGCTTCAAAAGTAGATATCACAAACCGGGATTTTATTATAATCGCATTATTAAGAAGCGACTGAAATTGCTACAAAGGAATTCAATAGAAGAAAAAATCAGTACATATTTCGTGTATTCTTTTTTACAGCTTTCAACGCAGCTTCAGCAATTGCAAGGCCATTTCCATGCAAACCTTATTGAATCTCTTTTCAAAGGACAGATCAACAGTCATATTTTAAGGGAATATATACTTGGATTTACTTTTGACGTGTCTTTTTTGTATTCCCGTTTCTATGCCTTGCCTTTCTAAAAAAAAACCTGCTTCTTTTGCCGCTACTAGTCCCGGTACTTTTAATGTCAATATGAGGAGCTGAAAATGCCTGATAAAACACAAAAAAAGGATCAACTTACCAACACCAAATCAATCAACCTGAAAAGAAGAAAATGCAAAATATTAGTACTTTTTCGGAAAAAAAAACACACATTTCAATTTGAAGGTATTTTTTTGTTTGTTTTTTATATGAATAAAAAATTCAATTGCAATGCGAGGAAACCTGATTTTTGATCATTTTTGTTCAGTATTAATTGGTTCCTTGACCTTGTGATGCTTTCTTAAACTTAAGTGGAGGTAAGCCTGCTGGATTACCAGGGGTCGTTTCGAGAAAGCACAAAACACGAATGTAGAGGAGCAAACTGACCCACTGGAAATGACGAGAAACAGGTTTTAGTTCTTCTGACTTTTATTGTTAGTTTGACTATAAATTCTGCTTCTTAGCTTATATTATAACATTTTCTAACACAATATAGTACTGATCGGTGCCGGAGAATAACTGGTTTCGCACAGCTCGCTATGCTATTTTATACCAAGCCCACTAAATGAACCAAATCAAGTGGGGCAATATGGGGGGAAACTCGTACTTCGGTAGTAAAGACAATAAACCTCGATCACTAAGTAGTAGTAACTAGTAAGCTTCGACTTTTCCTATTTCTTGTCTTGTACTTTACGGTTTTCTAGTTTAAACTGAATGTGAATTGTATCACGTAAAGTATAAAACTCCATAATGCAGTTTGGCTGTATACATTTACCGGTTGGCTGTTGGTCGAAAGGTTGTTTGGTAGGTATTCGGATGATGACGGTGACCTTCGGCACGGTGTAGGGACGCGTAGAATTGTTGGTGGTCGTAGTTGGTAAGTTTAACGTTTCGTTACAATCTTTAGATAAATTATTGCTTTCCTTAAATTGGTTGTAGTCTCAAGATTGTTCGAATACTAAGCCTAACCGCCTGGTCGTATCGCCTCCAGTATCGCAAGAACTATCTTGTAGAACACTCCCGTTAGGGTTTTTTTTTACGCCGCACAGTGGCAGTGGCCCGTTTAGGCTAAAGTCATTCCAAAATTCATTTTTTTCGTTGTTCCAGAATTCAAAATTTGTTGTTTCGCTGAATTAACAAATATTTGAAGTTCTTGAAACCGAATTTTTTTTTGAATTTTCCCAACGGTTTGGATTTGAGAGGGGGTCAAAGTTGAACTTTTTTTCAGTTTTAATAACAAAAATTTTTTTTTCTTTTTCTTGACTTTGAAAAGCTATATTACGAACGTGGGGAAAGAATTTTTGTTTTTTCTTTCTGAAATTAACAATTACGGTAAAATATATGTTTGGAAAAAATATTACAAAAAAAAATGTCTATATATATTTTTTTTTTTTTTGGGACACCACTTTTTGTACCTTTTTCTGACTCTACATTGCATGGAAAAAAAGCTTCAAAAAGCATTAAGCAAAGCTCAACGCATAATGAAAGCTGAAGTATTTCTTAATATAATCCTGAAGGAATAATTTGCGCCAACTTGCGCCCTTCTGAGCTAGAGCGATTTTATTAATCGATGGCAGGCACTTTTTTTTCAATTTTCTGGTTTTTCAATGGCAAATTAATAAAATGTTTAATACTGTAACTTTTGAACAAGTTGAGATATCACCACAACTTTTTTTTTTATTTCGAAGAAAATGTTCACGGCTAACAATATGATGAGTTTTAAATTTATTACATTTGCAGGGTGTTCCAGGAATTCACCACAATTTTGTTTTTGATGACGGAAATATTTTAAAATATATCGTATTTTTTTATAAATATTATATAAATCGGAGGCACTAAAAAATTAAATTGAAGGGTTTATATTATATACATAATAAAATATTCGCAGTTAGTTTTGACTTAAGGAGATTAATTGTTCAGTGATTATATGTAGGTATTAATTTTTAATCGGATTAAATGTTTATTTTTTATTGCTCGATATCATAAAATTTTAGGTAAAAAAGGGTTTTTTTTTATAAGGATTAAACAATTCCAATTTCAAAGACTAGGTAGACAGGTAGAATTTATAATTAATGGTAGAGCAGGTAATAATATAAGGTATAAAAGGATAACTTAGCACAATGAAGTTATCATTTCTAATTTGACTGAGCATAGAAACAGTAATAAGGAAACGTTATAGAAAATGGATATACCATATAGCAGTTTGTTCGACATTTTTAGTGCCAATCTGAAAGATGTCAATAAGTTAATATCCGCGGTTATGACTGAATACGAAATATCCGATGAAAGGTTTCTTGATTTTGAAAGAAAATTGAGTACCTTTTTCATAAACGCTAAGGCAAAATGGAATGCAATGGCTAGGTCGAGAGTGAAATTCGTGGCTTTCCTCGTCCCTTCATTTAAATACCATAGAAACGGAAGAAATTATTGATCTGCCATCTACATCTAGTTCATCAAGAGGGAGGCCAAAAAACCATTTGAAGAGTGCGCAACATCTACAAAAAAAAAAAATGCCATATGACTGAGGGCTTAAGCACTGAAAACCTAACTGAAGCGCTAGTCATTAGATTAAATAGTGACCATGAAAAGAAGAAAGGAGAAATAGTCAAGGCATTATCAAATGCAAGCCCAGTTAGGATCAAAAGAGTCAGAGAAAGCTTTCCAACTCCACAACAGGATCCTTTAAAATATACCAATGACAGTGCATTAGCTTTGTTTATGGACCTGGGACTATCAAAGGAAAAATATAAAATTCTGAGGGGCTACTCTTCACAAAATTTTGGCTCACAGTCAAGATATTATAGAGTATCAATCAATTCCCCTAGGAGAATTATCTGAAGAAGCCCAGGAGTCCAAAAATAAGGACTACAAAAAGTATAGATATCAAAATACCTGCAAAGTTTCAAGAATAAGGCAGAATGAAGACTACGTTTATTTCTTCTCTGAGGCACGTAAGGACCCAAAAAGATATGAAAGCACTTTATTCTCCGGAAATGTTGAGTTTATTGAATATTACCACGGACCAAGATGATAGTTTTCAAGAAATCTATCTATCTATCTATCTATACGTACATTTTAACTGTTTTTATTTTATATTTTGCTGTTCAATTTTTTATTTATTGTTATTCTAATGTCAATGTACAAAAAAAAAATTAAAAAAACTTTTTTCGCCACTGTTCCTCTAAAATCGGTGTTTTACTAATATTTACTTTTTGCGCTACTGTTAAACGTCAATTCCTTTTGTTTTACGCCAGAAAATGAGTTTTCTTGTTTGTTTAATTCACATTTAATCATTTTTATCTCACTTAATTTAACTAAGCTTTTTGACAGCTATTTCCGAAACACCCTGTAATGTTTTTATTTTGAAATTCACCAATTTCATAGCGTTGGATGTAACCTTCAAAATAAAAAAAAATTGTGGAAATATCTCAACTCGTTTAGCAGCTGTGATTTTAGGAACCAAAAAAGCCGAAACGGGCCACTGTGCGCCGTGCCGCATCGGGCAGTTTTGTTTTTACCGCGTGTGGAAACAAGAGTATCCGCAGATTTTCAGCCTTATTACCGTACCCGATCGGAGAATTCTCCGATCGGAGAAAATGTCCAATCGGAAGTTTTATTTCCTTCCGATTGTACCCGATTCGTACATAAATTAGTGATGCGTACCGACGCATTCCTTTGTTGTTTTGTGAGTTAAAAAATATTTTTAGTTGCGACACTTTTTTGTTTCAGAGACAATCGGGCGAAAACAGTAAGTAACAAAACGCGATGCATCGCATGAAATCGCGAAACGTCGCTCTCAATTTGAAATTCCGACGCAGATTTCAAATTTTTTCGTAGATGTCTACGATTGACCTGTCCGAAAGTATACGGTGGTACAAAATTCGTAGAAATTGTACGAATCGGAGAGAATTTTTCTCCGATCGGGTACGGTAATAAGGCCGTTTGTAAGTGAACTGATTTTTTTTTTTTTTTTTTTGAAGGGAAATCGAGCAGAGAAATCAAACTGCGTTTGAATGCTACTTGTCAAAAAATGGTTTAACGAGTGTGAACGTGTACGTCGCGTCGATTTTTTTGATGAGGCACATCCAAGTGCCCCGAAAAAGTTCAACAATAAAACCACTACATAACAGTCCTTGACGCATTTTTAGTAAAATCCGAAGCAGCTTTTGTCGTTTCGTGGCTGATGACGAACTGTGGTGGTGGACTTCAGCCAGCGAACGGCATCAACTATTTGGAGTAGGGGAAAGCGGTCACTGGTCTGTATAAAACCCAATTATTGGGTATAGGTATCAACATTCAATTTGGTGAAAATAAAAGGGATTTGCAACCATGATAACGCACCGGCTCACACCTCTGCTATCGCCACGCCCTAATTGAGCTACGAATTGCTGCTCCTTTTGCCGTGTTCTCCAGTTTTGGCCGCTCGCGGTCTTTTGTGTTTCCAAACTTTGAAACACAGACCAGCTCAAGGAGTTGGGATATAGCTGGTTCAAGTGTATCCTATTAAAAGGAGACTTTATTTACTTATCGGACCATCTTCGTATATATACCTAAAATTATTAAATATTTGAGTTTCAAAAACTATGATTTCCTTAGGTATCTTATTGTTCGCTACCACCCTATTCTCGTTTTATGAAAATAGGAAATTAAATCAAGCAAAAGTACTCGCATGTCACATGTACAACTTCAAGGAATGATTGTTTATTTTGTTTTCAAGTCGAAAACTCATCTAAATTCCATTCCGTCCATATGAACTGTTTCCGTTGGCACTCAGAGATTTACGAGTGTCTGTCGACTGCACATCAGCTGACGGCATGTTGTTGTTCTTGCACTTCTTGTCCCACATTATTTTGTTAGCAAAACATTTGCTTCCATCCAGGCCCGGATTAAGTATGAAGGAGATTTAAATTATACTTTAAAGAATATAGCTGCTATAACCGTCTCCACCTTTTCTACACTGACAGTTTATGAATGTCACAGACGTTCATTGATTCTACTGACATCTATTTATGATGCTTATCCTTTTCTGTACTCTCAAATATCTAGAAAATTCCCCTTTAATGACCCAGTCCTGTTTCTATCAGCTGGAAGCATCGAACAAGACTTCATCATCCCTCTAACTAAATAAACAACTCAAACCCAACATCTTAACACCAGATGTTATCCATCATTCGGCACCTTCAGCTCTAAATTTAGAAATTAATGCCAGGCTGAGTTCTTGTATTGTTTGAGAGTAAACGAAAGGAAAAAAAAAAATTCGTGTTGCACGTAAATTTCATTCCATTGAAGATAAAAGTAAAATGCGTTCAGATGCAACTAATTTATGCGTTCCGGAGACTGCAGATGGCGGCAGCGGTTCGCGATGCCTTAATGATTGCCTTTACTAGGCGACTTAGCTGGGGTCTTCTTAATCAGCAGGTAGTTTCACTTTTACTTGAACTAAATGCTCACCAAAGGCGCCCCTAATAGCTGTAAATTTAGCATTTGTCTTGTTACAATCTGTGAAATATTCAGACGCCTCCAATTCAAGTTACACATAAATACTTATGTGGAGTCAGGAAATTGGACTCAAGCGAGGTAATTCCAGATTTAAGACTCACTTCTAATTCAATGTGTTTTCTTTTGTTGTGAATTATTGTTCTTTGTTTTGGTGTTTCTGTTGAGGCCCACTAGTTTTTAAATAAGTTCATGGACCTGTGAAAGTGGGTGGTAGATGATTATCAACAAAAAAATAATGTGTGAAGAGTTTTTCCTGTCAGACAATTGACATGCTACAGTGATTTTTTTGTGTATTGTCGGTGATTTTGAATGCAGAAACGGGCTAAAATGGCTTTTCTAATATTTTAAATTCGTGGAGACGGCATAAAAGGAAACTTTTAGGGTGTTGCGATTATCTCTGAAATCGTTACAACTTTATATGGAAAGTGAACGCAGGTGGTGGTACATATGTGTACCTAGGCTAAAAACATACCAAATCAGACAAAACGTTTGTTCTGTCTTCCCCGGACACAAGTCCATTGCTCTTATGAGGCAACACACACCGAAAAAGAGACGACACGATAAAAAGTCTTGTCTGCTCGTCGGTTGCAGTAAATACATGGGGTTGTATAGAAGCAAAACACACCAAAGAAGACAAAAAGTCCGGGACCATATGTCAATGCCTAAAATTACACACCGTCTTATGAAGTAACACACACTGCTGTGAACAAGACAAACAAACAGGAATCGACAAAAAGACATTTTGTCTTTGTCGCCCTCGGTTTGGGTTGGAATCCGACATAATTTTTTGTGGAAGGACAAAAAGACGTCTTGTGTGAATTGGTGTGTTTTTAGCCTTAGCCTACGAATGAACACACATTTTTTTGGAAAAGTGGTGATATATTTTTCAAAATACTGGGTGTCCACCGAAAAGGTATACTACTTTGTTGGTTTCTAGTTTTTGTTAAATGAAAAAAAAATGGCTCTTATATTGACAAAGATTCTATTTAATGTCGGCAATCATGTAGGGAATGGAATACAATATCAGGTAAATGTCAGCCTCTTTTAGTCTCACAAATGCGAGCCTTTTGAGCACATTTTCCATTACATTCTCACACATTTCACACGGTATTTCATTAATTCCATCACTAATATTTTGTTTGAGTTGCTCAAGCGTTTTTGGTTTATTTGCATAAACCTTGTTTTTCAGATATCAAATCAGGCGACTATTTCTTGAAATAACTTGTTGTGGAATGACATCTCCCAGTAAGTCCATTTGTTGATACCACATGTTAATCAAGCCCAAAACATGCAGTTGTTGCGTTAAAAAGTGTTCAATCATATCACAATATCGCTGCCATTCAGTTACCGTAACGCCGATTTCATTTTCAAAGAATTAAGGTCCAATGATTGCTCCTGACAAAATTGCCACACCAGAATGTAACTTTTAATGGATGCAAAGGTGACTGATGAACAATTTGAGGGTTTTAAATTGCCTAGAACCGACTTTTCTGTTTGTTCACAAATCCATTCAATTGAAAATTTGCCTCGTCATTCATGATTTATTTCATAAAATCGGGGTTGTCCTGGGCTAGCTGCTTTAACGATTAAAACACGTTGGTTCATCGAATATTTGTCCATACTAAATTTGCCACGTGTCTATTTCAAGACTGCCATATATGAACTGTCAAGAAGACTAATGTATACCAAAATGGCAGCACACCTTGTACATACCATCCACTCAACTCGATACAGTTGACCAAAGATGCTCTAACATTATCCTGTAAGAAAAATACTTTCATCCAACGCACCATCAATCGAAAATCTGCCTATACGAGACCGTGTCATCGTGGATTTTGTTCACATTAGGCTGAAAACAGACAGTAGGCAAGACGTCTTTTTGTCTTTCGACAAAAAATCGTGTCTGATTCCAACCCACACCGAGGCCGACAAAGATAAAATGTCTTGTCTTTGTCGGCTTCGTTGTGTGTTGCTCCTATAAAACTTATATTTACAACTGACACGTTTTTCTGTTGATTTCTGTTTGTTTGTCCTGCTGACATTTTGTCTCCGATTTTTTGTTGCCTTCGGTGTGTTTAGATTCCATGTATTTACTGCAACGGACGAGCTGACAACACTTTTATCGTGTCGTGTCTTTTTCGGTGTGTGTTGCCTCATAAGGGCAATGGACTTGTGTCCGGGGAATACTGAACAAACGTTTTGTCTGATTTGGTGTGTTTTTAGCCTTATTCTCCGTAGTAGCCGTTTTCAGGGCACCTGTACGTGTCTCAAACTGTTGTGAAGGAGAATTTCTAATGTACTATGATCTCTGTTCACTTCGATATTTTGGTTAGGTGGTCGCGTATACATTTCTTTTTCATATTATCTGTCAGAAGAATTGTTTGCATTTGGTCTCAGAGCCACCTCAGCTCCTCAGCCGATAGCGTAAGTATGAACAAAAAGACCTAACTAACAAGGCGAATGTTATAAATGAAAGAATATGATTGTGTATACGCTTGAACAACGCTGGGAAATATTGCGACATTGCTTTGAAAATCATGGTAATGTTGCAGAACGTTCAGATGAAGCTCATTTTGATCTTGGCGGGTATGTAAACAACCAAAATTGTCGCGTTTGGGGTACAGAAAACCCGCACACATATATTGAAAAGCCGATACACCAAAAACCGAGTCACTGTTTGGTGCGGATTTTGGTCCAGATGCATAATTGGGCCATTTTTCTTCGAAAATGAGCAAGGAGTGGCCGTTACAGTCAATTGGCGTTTTTCTTTTTTACCTCCGAGCAGATAAGATCATATCACGGATGTGTCAAAAAAAAAAAATCTGTTTCTTTTTTAGCTCCGATATATCGGATTGAAATTTTCATGCTCTGAGCTAAATCTATTTGCTCAGGATAAATCGACCGAGCAAATAGAGCAGATAGCTGAGCGAAGACAACTTCACTTGTTTTTTTCGGATTTTACAGACAAAAATAAACATAAAATTAAAAATGGATTCCCAAGACAATCGCGCGTCTGTTGTAGGTGAAAAAAAATTGTTAAAATAATAATAAGTAAAAAATTAAATTTCAGTGCTCAGGTTTGATTCTTTATTACATCGGAGGACATTGAATATGATCTGCCCAGAGCTTCGCTTTCACACATCCGTGATCTGATCTAATCTGCTCAGAGGTAAAAAAGAAAAACGCCAAATGGCGATCGTTATCGGGCCATGTTGAACCAATTTTTGTTCACAAAAATTGAAGAGGAGGATATTGGCAACATTTGGTTTCAACAAGACGGCGGCGCGGCGCTACGTGCCACACAGCCAAAGCTACACTCGATGTTTTGCGCCTTGTTTTTGAAGACCGCATTATCAGCCGCAGAGCTGATGTCGTTTGGCCACCTCGGAGCTGCGGTTTGACACCGTTGCACTATTATTTGTGGGGTGCCGTAAAAGATAAGTGTTACGCCGACAAGCCAGAGACAATTGACGCTTTAAAGGACAATATTCATGAAGCCATTGGTGAAATACAACTGCAAACAATCGACAATGTGCTTAAAAATTGGACCGATCGTGTAGGCTACTGCATGGCCCGCCGAGGCTGCCATTTGAATGAAATTATTTTCCATTGTATAAGGTGTCTCAGTAAGAGTGCACTTTTTAAAATTGGAATATCTTTTTTTCATGCAAGTGGCAACTCTGAAATTTGACAGCTATTACCTCTCTTTATTCCGATAGTTAAAAATGGAGCCTTTTTTGAAAAAACAAGGCGTTATAATTGTGAAAACTCATTACAAAAATGGGGAAAGTTACACAAAAACATCTCGCAAACTTTACCAAATTTTCAGTCGAGAAAGTGAACCTAATGAGTCAACAATTCGAAGAGTGGTCAAAAAATTTTCAGAAACTGGGTCGAATATGGATAGTTAGAATCCTTTGCGTCAACGTACCGGTCGGTTTCGTGGAAGCATTGCTGATGTAAACGAGTGTTGCTGAAAACCCGAAAACATCAATTCGACATCATTCTCAACAACTTCAACGGACTTCTTGTGGCCTAAACTGGACGGCATGAATCTGGACAACGTGTGGTTTCAGCAGGACGGTGCAACCTGCCACACCATGCATGAAACAATCGACTAATTGCAGCAACGATTTGGAGAACACATTATTTCACGAAATTCTGATGTCAACTGGCCACAAAGATCGTGCGATTTAATGCCGTTCGATTTTTTTTCTTTGGGGTTTTGTGAAATCTCGGGTTTATGCAAATAAACCCGAAACAATTCCTGAGCTCAGATCGGAAATCCAAAGTTTCATCGGTGAGATACAGCCACATCTCTGTGCAAAAGACATGGAAAATTTCATGAAAAGAGTAATGGCCTGTCATCGGAGCCGGTAGGTCATTTTCCGGATATTTCATTCCATACTTAATCGGAACATGGCTTCTTTACAATTCAATAAAAAATATCACAACTCCGTCATGAAATACTTGGTTTTATTTTAAAATGAAAAAGTGCATTCTTACTGAGACACCCTATACTTTCAATTCAAATAAAAAAAGAAATTTGAGAAAATATTCAGTAGTTTTTTTTTTTATAGCAACTGTTTTAAAGCCAATCCATTTAACTTCGCCGCCCTGCGTCAATATCTATTTTTATGTTTTTGAAAACACACCGTCCACTTATGACGATTAACCTACTCATACGTACGTTTTTCACATTCAGTTTGCGAATTTACGTTTTTGAAAAAAGAAAAACTAAAAATAAACAATCACGCACTTATTTAACGGTGATTCGCATGTGTGCTTACCCTTGCAATGGATTACGTGTATGTTGAAAAGCAGACAAATCCATTGCGTACTAGGTAACTCTGATATAAAGATGTACACATCTAGAGGGACTCCACAAGGCGGAATCCTCTCACCCCTCCTCTGGACTTTGGTGATGAATGAAATTCTCATCAAACTCAAAAACAGCGGTGTCAGAATTATAGCCTATGCCGACGACTTAGCGCTTCTAGCGACGGGTAAATACCTGACCACTGTAAGCGAACAACTAGAAGGCGCATTAACTATGGTCAATAACTGGACCAAGAAATGCGGTCTGAAGGTTAACCCCCTGAAAACAGAACTGGTACTTTTCACCAACAGAAGGAAAATACCTTCTTTTGAGATACCAAAAATTGACAACACCCCACTTATAGTTTCAGAAAAAGCAAGATACCTTGGAGTTATCTTGGACAAGAAACTCAACTGGGGTCTAAACATACAGGAAAGATACAAGAAAGCCATGATTGCGCTCTACTCGTGTAACAGGATTCTGGGAAGAAACTGGGGGCCAAATCCAAAGATAATCATGTGGATGTACACAGCCATTGTTAGACCCATTCTGACTTATGGCAGTTTGGTTTGGTGGCAAGCTCTGGAGAAATCCACGAACTTAAAAACCCTCACCAAAGTACAAAGAATGGCATGCATTAGCACTACGGGGGTGATGAGGACTACCCCAACAGCGGGTCTTGAAGCGATCCTAAATCTCACCCCTATAGACCTATTTGCACAAGAATCAGCAGCAAACAGCGCTCTCCGACTTAGTCAGACCGATATTTGGAGATCTAGTCAACACGGCCATACCACGATCCTTACAAAATACGTTGGCAATAACGTTCGTACTGATTACATGACCCCTTATCTAGACTTCAATAAAAACTTCACTACCAGCTTCCCTAATAGAGAGGACTGGGAAAACAGTGTACCCTACACTAACGAATCGAATCTTACCATCTTCACCGATGGTTCGAAAATGACTACTGGGGTAGGGGCAGGTTTCTACTCAGAAAATCTTAGCCTTGCCAGTTCATTCAGACTTCCTGACCATTGCAGCGTCTTCCAAGCTGAGATCTTGGCAGTGAAAAACGCTGCTAATCAAATATCCATGATGGCGATACCACACGCTGATATCACCTTTTTCATTGATAGCCAAGCAGCAATAAAAGCGATCTCTGCCACGCAAATCAAGTCAAAGCTTGTTTCTTGCTGTTGCGAAGAGCTAAGGGTTCTTGGTATGCAGCACAACGTAAGACTCTGCTGGGTTCCCGGTCACAGTGGTGTGCCAGGAAATGAAAAAGCGGATGAGCTTGCAAGAGAAGGCTCGGTACTTGATCCCTCTCTCATAGACCACAACATCAGAATCCCTCAATGCGAACTAAAGAGAAACATTAGTAATAACATCATTCAAAAAGCAAATGATAGATGGAACCTACTAGAAACCTGCGGTAACACCAGGAAACTCTGGCCTCATTATGACAAGGAAAAATCCAAAAAGATTTTACTTCTCAAAAAACCGTCCCTAAGATCCCTCATAAGTGTGATAACGGGACATAATCTACTTGGCTACCACAAAAAGAAGATGGGGCTTAGTACGGACGACATATGCAGAGGCTGCGGCGATGAGGATGAGCACGAAAACACGGCTCACTTTTTATGCCACTGTCCAGCACTCTGCCGTACCAGATCAAAATTCTTAGGCAACCATTTCTTCAATGAACTAGAAGAACTATCTGAACTCCCAGGCAATCGCCTATTGAACTTTATCAAGTCCACCAAATGGCTCGATCAACCATAG
Organism: Sphaerophoria taeniata; assembly: GCA_943590905.1. Classification (NCBI taxonomy): domain Eukaryota; kingdom Metazoa; phylum Arthropoda; class Insecta; order Diptera; family Syrphidae; genus Sphaerophoria; species Sphaerophoria taeniata. The sequence goes on from OX016540.1 coordinate 273,925,086, forward strand.
AATTCATAGGTTAAATCATCTTTTCAGAAGTTACAACACTTCAGGGTATCACAACGGATCTACATTGATCTAAGTGTGACGGTAACAAAATCAACTGTCAGCCCATATAACCTAACCTAACCTTACCCTTGCAAACCCTACTCCCATGCCTTAGGTACATTGTACTTCAAAGATATCAAAACCTATTTAATTTGTCACCCTTGGCTTTAAGAACCTACAAACTACACGACACCGACTTACGCTTCCGACAGACGGACATACACAGCTAGTTACAGAACAAAAGAGGGGGTTGAATGTTCCTTGTTGTGTTTTCTTTTTTTGCCATGTTTTGCAATGAATGACAAATTCCATTGTCCATAGGCACGTGTGCGAAATTTCCAGCTGCCGCACTTAATAAATTCATCCCTTTCTCTAGCTAGGCAATTGGATTGAAATTCACACTAAATAGGAGAGAAGGGCTGCAAACATAAACATGCGTTTGACCTTGATAACAGATGACGCAAAAAAAACCTGGTTCCCAGCTTGCAAGAAACGCACAGCAAGCCAATTTGCGACGTTAGTGGATGTTTAAGGTTAGATAAGAAAATATAGCAAAAAATGGCAATCCAAGCGCTAGATATGACAGTGAAAGTAGGTTGTGTCATAATAGCCTGCAGTAAAAAGACATCATTCATTGTGTATGTCTGCAAAAACAGATCCATTCAACACACACAACCTCAAGTTTATCTAACAGAAATGTTCCTTCATAACGGTGCAAAACTAACAAACAACAAAAAAAAGCATTATACAACCTTCGAGCGAGCCACAGCTAACGAACAAACGTTCATCGCGTCGCAGTTCGCAGAGTTCAATGGTTCAATCGCACACGACCGCCAATAGCAGTAAAAGCAGCAACAACGGTTCGGTGGCAGTGAAGTGAAGTCTGCATTAATTGAAATACAAAAAAAAAACTACAACAAACAAGACATTGGAAGCAAGGGAGAACGGGAAGCTATTGTTGCTGCCGGAAGTTATGTGCATCGACCGTTCAATCAAGCCTCTGACACCACCCGTTGGATTGGAATATATTCATCAAGTGGACATGGACATGGACATGAGCACTACAGACACGAACAACACATATTGACTCACGTATTTTTCTCTTGTTCGAAAAAAACGTGCAGCAGCAAAGCGTCTGTTTGATGATCTTTTCCATGAAAACAGAAAACATCAACCAAAATGCTGCTAGAAATTTCTTAAATCCCGCAAACTGTTTAAGAAAAAATCTCTCTTTTTCAGGTCTTCCAAATGACCCGATTACCTAGCAGCAACAACCGGGGCGCGATGAGCAACGACTCAGTGAATTCAATGACACCCACAACGGTGACCAACTGACTTACAAAAAATCCCCGTCGTCGCTCGCTGCTTGCCAAATAAAATCTGACTGTGTCGTTCAGGGGCAAGGGAAATAATTCATCTTGAATCTCTCCAAGCTCAGCATCCACCACATCATTCATTTTTCTGTAATTAATATTTAACGACTCGCTTTATTTACAGCTTACATGAGGGGAATAATTATTAGAAAGACGCCTTCGTGGATTTGCATGATTTTTTTGTCTATTCGTTTTGCGTTTTTTTGAACAGAGAGCATTTACTTATTTAGATGTTGATAAACGTTCTGAGTGGAATACTAAAATGTTCAACTGAAATGGAATTGCAATTGGACACAGGCGTTTTGTGCGAAGTGGGATGCAAAAGTCGCAGTTGGGGTTTTGTTTAATTGTAAATGGAGTTTTCTATTTTAGTAAGAATGCAGTGCTCTGTGTAGAATAGTTGATTCTGTGAAGAAATTTTAGTGTGGAAATTGAAATTTTAGCATTAGGTTAGTTCTCCGTCGTCTGACCTACAGAATTTCTTCATATTCAGAGATGTCAACACTGGCAATTCTGGCTTGGCTCGGACCACTACCTTGATGTAGCCAAGAAACGACTGCGGACATTATATGACATTTGGCGTTTTTCTTTTTTACCTATGAGCAGATCACAGAGCTGTCAAACAAAAAATCTGTGTTTATTTTATTGCTCAGATATATCGGATGGTTGGGTGTTGTAGGATCTGGAGGCGTATGCTGTAACTTTTCCTACACACCAAGTGCTTACTTTACCTCCACGTGGTAACCACCGGGTACTGGTTATATCTCTAGATATAACTTGCAAACTTGTTAGCGCGGCTGCAAAACGGAGAAACAGAATCACCTAATCAACGAACGGCCCAACAAATTTGGAGGTTATTGCGAGGGGCTAACAACCCCTCCACAGTAAAAAAAAACTTGATAGTTATGATTATGAGAGAGACACCAGTCTCGGATAATGACCCCCCTCTTATGGTAATCAGACCCGGAACGACAACGAACTATGCATTGAGACTTGAGAGTTTGTAACTGGAATGTAAGAACACTCTACACTCCAGGTGCAACTCAGAAACTTGAATCTGTCCTCTCGCAGTATAAGGCAGACATTACTGCGATCCAGGAAATACGATGGATAGGAAATAGGATCAGGGACAATGAAAAGGAAAAATTGCGACATTTATTACAGATACGGAGCCTGTCCAGAGTACGACGTCAAATTCTTACTCGGAGATTTCAATGCAAAAATCGGGAGGGAAGACATCTTTGGCGGATTAGTTGGAAAGCACAGCCTTCACGAAGTTACAACAGATAACGGCTTCCGACTAATCGACTTTGCTGCAGCTCGTAATACGATGATAAGTAGCACTAGGTTTCCAAGACGAAAGATCTACACCAGCAACCTGGCGATCTCCGAATGGTCGAACCGCCAACCAAATCGACCATGTGCTAATCGGCGCAAGGCACGCATCCAACATCTTGAACGTTCGCACTTTCCGAGGAGCGAATGTCGACTCTGAACTCTGACCATTTTCTGGTAGTGGCTAAGTTTAGAGCTCGAATATCAAACGACAAAAAAACACGTGCGGCCCAAAGAAAGAAGTTCAACATCGATTGCCTTAGCACCTCGGAGAATGCCAGAGACTACAGTGAGCGCCTGAGTGAGCGACTCTCCACCGTCCTCCCAAATACCACAGACGTCAACACCTTGTGGAACCAATATCGCGATAAAATAAAAAAATGTAGCCGAGACCACTATAGGCTACCAGCCACCCCGAAAAAGAAGAACCCGTAATGATGAGTGCGCGATGTTGAAAAGAGAGACGGAAAGTGCACGTTTGCAGATGCTGCAACGGAAAACAAGAGCAGCAAGAGAAGAGGACCGCATAAAAAGAAGAAATGAGAAAAAGACCGTGCGAAGGAAGAAAAGAGCATCCGCAGTTTGTCAGCTCAAAGATCTAAAAGAGTCTCGGGCCAAAAACAAAACCCGGCGTTTCTTTAAAAGGTCAAAGCAATTAGCTTCTGGTTTCAGAACCGGGACACAGGCTCTTCGAAACAGAGAAGGAAACCTAGTCACCGAAGCACAGGGAATGGTAGATATTTTCAAGCAGCACATCCAACAGCTGCTGAATGCGCAAAATGTCGAGCAAGATAATGAAGAAAGAAAAGCAAGACCAGTCAATGAAGACCCAGTCCCAGCCCCCAGCAGAGAAGAGGTAGAAAGACAAAGAGCCATCCAAAAGCTAAAAAATAACAAGTCCGCCGGGTCGGATGGCATACCTCCGGAACTCTTTAAACATGGAGGAGGTGTTTTGATGAAACGCATTCACCAGGTCATCACCAAAGTGTGGGAGGAAGAATGCATGCCCACTGACTGGTCCATAAGCTCCATATGCCCCATCTACAAAAAAGGCGATCCGATGTCATGCAAAAACTACCGTGGCATATCCCTGCTTAATGTTGCATACAAAATCCTATCCAACGTACTGTGTGAGCGTCTCTAACCTTTCTTTTCAACCAATCCTTTCATCGACTTTAAAGCTGCTTATGATAGCATCCACCACCAAGAGCTTATGATGGCGATGTCTGAATTCGGGATCCCGAACAAACTGATCCAGCTGCGCCGCATGACCCTAAACAATACGCAGTGCAGTGTGCAAATGGGTAACAGCTCATCCGAGTTATTCCAAACATGCGCAGACAAGGAGATGCGTTGTGGTATGACTTCTTCAACATAGTCCTGGAGCAGATAGTGCGCAAGGCAGGTGTGAGCACGAAGGGCACTATCTTCAACAAATCCACCCAGCTCCTAGGTTATGCGGACGACATAGACATCATCGGTCGATCCAAGAGAGCTGTGCTTGAGGCCTTCACAGCGATTGAAGAACAAGCGAAACTAGTTGGTCTTGAAGTGAATGAGGACAAAAAAAAAGCAACATCTGTCTACCGCCTAGGACAAAACGTCACTGTTGGTAGCAGCAATTTCGAGGTAGTTAAGGAGTTCACCTACCTTGGAACAAACATCAATCCCACGAACGACACCTTAGTGGAGATCCGAAGAAGAATTACTCTAGCGACCCGCTGCTGCTTCGGTTTGGCCAAACAACTGGGTTCAAAATTCCTCACTCGAAAGACAAAGTGTCTGCTATACAAAACTTTGATTTTACCAGTCCTACTCTACGGTGCCGAGTGCTGGACGATAAGTAAAAAAGGGGAATTGATACTGGGCACTTTCGAAAGATTCTTCGACGGATTTTCGGTCCCGTATGCGACGATGGCGAATGGAGAAGAAGGTTCAACCGCGATCTTTATGAGCTTTACCAAGATGTGGATGTAGTCCAGAAGGCCAAGAAGAGACGACTACATTCGCTTGGCCACATCATGCGAAGAAACGACAACTCTCCAGCCTAAAAAGTCTTCTCTTCTCAGCCCCCAGGTTCAAGACGACCAGGATGACCGAACCTATGGTACGAGGACCAAGTGACTGCGGATGCAAGAGCGCTAGAATTTGACGAATGGAGAGTGCATGCGAAGGACCGATCCTGATGGAAAACTGCTGATTCTCAGGCTGGGATCCTGCATGGATAGGGGGATAAGTAAGGTTAGTAAGCTTTAAGGTGAGATGACAGTCCTTACAACGCATCATTCATTCCAAAAGTCCGATACGACCGCGAACCAAGATGAAGGTGGGCCTAAGATCTCACTCACAATAGCATTTAGTTGGGAAGCGTGCCGCCTCTTTTTGTAACCCGGCGAACCCCACAAGCGGATCATAGACGGATGAAGCAGTTATGGTTCCCTCGAACGATACCAGTGCTGAAATCAAGACACTCATCATCTTGTCGTTGAGACAAAAATTCTATAGGTTCAGAGAGAGAGAGTAGTTAATGTCCAACGACTCAGACAGATGCTGGAAATGGACGACAGTGTTCCGGCAAGGAAAGTTTTCAAATCCAAACTTGTAGGAGGAAAAGAATCTCAACCACTAGCTAGGGTTGAGACACCGGCAAAACAAAGAAATGCTGCAAGAAAATTCGACGTCGGACGGCTACAATCGCAAGAGATCGCCAGATCCTTCTCTGATCGAGTGACAAGTAACCTCTTAAGGAGTCCTATGCCGCCAACATCAAGTATCGAAGACCAGTGGCAACATTGCCAGAATGCAGTTAGAGATGCCGCCTCTAATGTGCTGGGTTTCACACAACCACCAAAACGAAACCCCTGGTTTGACGAAGAATGCAGGCAGGCCCATGCAGCCAAGCAGGAGGCATACAAAGCGGCGCTGCAAAGAAAGACAAGAGCTGCTCGTGTGCTCTACGAGCAAAAGAGGAGAGAAGAACGCCGGCTTCTCAGGAGAAAAAAGAGAGAGCATGAGAAGCGTCAGATCGAAGATGTTGAGAGAGCTAACAGCAGGAATGAAGTTCGGAGGTTTTATCGGAAGGTAAAACACCTGGCTCAAGGTCATCGAGCAAGAACCGAAGCCTGCAGAGATCATCAAGGGAACATCATAGTAGAGCCGCAGTCAGTGCTGGGGATTTGGAAAGACCACTTCTGTAGACTGTATAACGGCGACGACGAACAAAATCCCGCCGTCAGACAGGAGCCTTTTATCATACGCGATGACAGCCAACAATTCCGTGAACCCGACCTAGAAGAAGTGAAAACAGCAATATCACGGCTGAAATCCAACAAAGCCGCTGGAGCAGATGGTCTAGCTGCCGAGCTGTTCAAAGCCGCAGGCGACGAGCTAGATAGGAGCATGCACCAAATCATCTGTAAGATATGGTCGGAGGAATGCATGCCCGATGAATGGAACCTCAGCATTGTTTGCCCGATCCTGAAAAAGGGAGATCCTCTAAACTGCGCCAACTACAGAGGAATCAGTCTACTTAACATCGCCTACAAGATCCTCTCTGCCGTATTATGTGAACGTCTGAAGCCTTTCGTCAACAATCTGATTGGTCCTTATCAATGTGGCTTCAGGCCAGGAAAGTCTACCATCGACCAAATTTTCACGTTGCGGCAGATCCTGGAAAAAACCTATGAAATGCAAATCGATACCCACCACCTCTTCATTGATTTTAAGGCCGCGTATGACAGCATCTACAGAGACGAACTGTATAAAGCTATGTCTAGCTTTGGCATCCCTGCCAAGCTCGTTCGCTTGTGCAAAATGACGATGGAGAACTCACGCTGCTCTATCAAGGTTGGCAATGAGCTTACGGAATCATTCGACGTCAAAAAAGGATTCAGACAAGGCGATGCACTGTCGTGCGATTTCTTTAACATCGTTCTTGAGAAGATAGTCCAAAACTCCACCGTCAACACCAGAGGCACTATCTTCTATAAATCTGTTCAACTTCTCGCGTACGCCGACGATATTGATATAATGGGAAGAACACAGCGTGATGTCAATGGCGCCTTTGTGAGGATTGAGACAGAAGCGGCAAAAATGGGTTTAGCGGTAAATGAGGGAAAAACGAAGTACATGCTGTCTTCGAGTAAGGACACCCAACATCGACGGCTCGGACAGAACGTCACAATAGACTCCGCTATCAACACGGACAATAACACCAGCGCTGAGATAAGACGAAGAATTACTCTTGCTAATCGCTGTTTCTTTGGGCTAAGAAAGCAACTGAGTGGAAAAGCCCTCTCTCGAGCAACTAAGGTTAAACTGTACAACACCCTCATCATCCCTGTCCTGCTGTATGGTGCAGAAGCATGGACCCTAACAATATCGGATGAATGTGCCTTAGGCTGTTTCGAGAGGAAAATTCTTCGGGTCATCTTTGGCCCCGTGTACATTGATGGGGAATGGAGAAGGAGATACAACAGCGAACTTTACGGGTTGTACAACGACGTGAACTTAGCCAGAAGGGTCAAGGTCCAGAGACTCAGATGGCTCGGTCATTTAGACCGCATGGGCACCAATGCTCCGGCCCGGAAAGTCTTCGACACTATTCCCGAGGGACGCAGAAGGAGAGGAAGACCGCGACTCAGGTGGCGCACACAAGTGGAAGAGGACCTCAAACAACTTGGAGTGCAAAACTGGAGACAGCTAGCTAGGGACCGAGCTGACTGGCGGAGACTGTTGATTGAGGCCCAAGTCCACAACGGACTGTAGCGCCACCTTAAGTAAGTAAGCTAGGGATTGATGTGGCTGAAGAGATTGTTCGATGAGTCCCTGGACCAACTGGTAATAAAGTTCTTCTTCCACAAAACAGGCATATTCCGCCTCTTTTTTCAATCACCTCTAAGGTAATTTACAGTCCTCTTTTTGTATCCCGTAATAGCCAAGAAATAAATCTCAAAACAGACTACACATCAACATCATCCAAGCCAAGCTTCGTATTCAAATCGTGTGCTCAAAATTAATGCATAACAATAAATAACAGTCCAAAACACAATGCCCCCAACAATGCCAACAACAACAGAATATTTTAAGTTCTACGTGAGTGGTTCCCTTTCACTCGTTTGGCCATAAATGGAACTGGAACCAATTCGAACATACAAAGTACCAAACTAATCCTCTCGCAGCTTTTCTATTCCCTCGATAGGTAGCTGGGCAGACACAGAAGAACTGCAAGCGCAACAAGCGAAATATACGACAAGAACTAACACTCTCCAAACAAGGTGGTGCTTGAATAATAAACTGCTCGTTGAACCATAATTACCATGATTCAATAGAAGGAAGAACACCGCGGAGCATGGGACGTGATACATTTATTTCCTCATCGATTTTCTTTCGTTCCTCCTTGTCTCTGTTGTCCAATCACCTGAAAATGTCGAACATAGCGCGCTGGTTTCGTTGCGCGCTATGTTCGACATTAGACATAAGAAAATTAATCAATTCTAAATTTTAAACCAAAAAATAAGTCAACGCAGAGATATTGCTCCATGAGGAATGGATAAAGCGAGCGTCGAACCACAATTCAAGGAGAAAAAGGAACATAAAAAAATACAGGTAGCAGCCGAACCAGAAGAACGAGAACAACAAACAAGAACTGAACGGAACCAGGTGACGGAATCAGAAGATCGTTGTACTTGTCCGAACAACAAACCCATTTGCCAGCTTGGAACTTGCTTCGGAATGCAAAAAAATGAATTCCTATTGAAATGTCAATCATCCGCGAAGTGTTTGTGTCCCCTTCACTTCCTCTTGCGTGCGTCGTCAAGATTTTTAGCTTCACATTCCATATGGAAGTGGAAGCGCCGAATTTGCGAAATAAATATCAAGTCCGACACAAGAAACCGGCTAAAAGCATTATTTGACACCTTACCTGTTGATATTTCCCTGCTTGTTGTTGTTGCTTGAGAGTTGCGACGATAATGACGACGAAACGATGAACGACCAGGAACGGTGACGACGACAAAGCGCAGGCTTTAATCCACTCCGCTGACTGTAGGTTAACAACTTCAACGATAATTACAAAGAAGGTAAGCCGATGAGGTTAATTTTCTTTTCCTTTTATTTTTTTTCTTTTTTTGTTGTTGGAAAAACAGGTAATCCCTTTGCGCAATGGCAGTGAATTGAGAATGGTGTTTTTCACATCAATTTTTTTTTCTTGTTTTAATATTTTTCAAAAATATATTTATAAAATTAAAACGAAAATAACATCGATTTTCGTTTGGATTGCAAACTGCACTTGAATTTACATGAAAACTATTTAATTTAAAAAGCCACAATTAGATTTTTTTTCAATTCAACGCAATTACGAAATAAGCACGACCTGCGATACGAACCGTTAAACTAAACTCCAACTGAAGTTGAATTCAATTCGATTTTTTGAATGAGGCAAAATTTCGAACTAGAATATTTGAATAAAGGAGAATATGAAAATATAGAAGGGGATGTGATGGAAAAACGTCAAAAAATCGGTATTTGTTCGGCTTCGAAAAAACAAATGGCGGTGGTTTTGAATTTTCGAAAGGATGTGTTCGTGAAGTAAGGTTTAGGTTTCATATATTACGATGGTTCTACATGTGTCAGAATTTCAAGATCTATAAGCAAATGGAAAGGTTTATTTAACTTCGGACATTGAATGATTGACAAAAATACAGTTCTGATTTTTTTTATAATTCTAATTGCTATACTTTTCTAAACCTCAACAGAATACTGAATCCGTCATCCAGCGACGAAAATGGCAGCTCAAAATATGTGTGATTCGGGCGAAGAAGTAAAAACGTTTGCATACGTCATATTTTAGCTGTCATTTTCGTCGCCGGCAGTATTGGTGGTGCTGCTACTGCTACAAGTATAAACAAACCCAATGGTTCCTTCGTAAGATCTTTGTATATACACCTTATAGTATTTTCAGCGTCGAGAATTTTAAGTTGGAAACTTTACCCCAAAGATTAAATAAGTAACAAGATGGGAAACTGACTTACGTTTCACTCCCTAGAATCCGCAATTTTAATTTTCTTTCATTTTATTTTCTTTCCTTGTACATAAATAATATTAATCCAAAACGATATGGTAGGACCATATTTACTGTGCAAAAACACGCATACTTTCACAAAAACTATGGTCCAAACTGTGATAGTATTGGTAAAAACACGCATACTTTCACAGAAACTATGGTCCAAACTGTGATAGTATTGGTAAAAACGCTTGAAGGCATCTGTCATTTTGACAGCTTTGTTTCTCATCTCCTTACCTTATATCGTCTCTGCTTTACCCGTCGTTGGCGCTGGTAGTTATTCATGGGAACTATAGTACTGACATAAACAGTTCTAGTTGGTAATACACACGTCGCTGTCGTCGATTCTCGACGCTGCAATTACTATAAAGTGTATATACAAAGGTAAGATGTCGCTAGCAAATTACAGTGGACAGTGCGATGCTTGTCCTAGAAGTAAAAAATAGTTTGCAAAATTATTTATGGCAGAATGTAGATACCGGAGCGGCATATTGGAAAATATTAATGTGAATAAAAGGAGTTAAAAGGAGGAATAAAAGCAGTTGCCCGTAGCTTAGTTGGTTAGTGCGTTGGCTGCTAAGCTGAACGTCGTTGGTTCGAATCCCACTCAGGCCAAGTTTTTATTTCATCTTTCACGGGCACTGCCTCTTGCGAAGACCTGACAAATCTTCCAAGAGTATCAATCTGTCATGAAAAAGTGCTTCTCAACTCTGCCGTTCGGAATCGGCGTTAAATTGTAGGTCCCCTCAATTCTTCACACGCACTCAGAGAATTGTTGATGAGAGTAAGCCACTTAGGCCTTGGCTCTTCAAGAGCTGTCGCGCCACTCTATTTATTTAAAAGGAGTTAACAAAAAATTGATTCCCATTTTTAGTTTCAGCAAAAATCTGTTAATAGGCTCTGTAGCGTTCGCCTTAAACTGTAACGGGGCAGCGGTTTCTTCCATCTTTCAAAATAAATAAGGCGGTCAGCTGCCAGGCGAGCAGAATCATTACCTTCCTCTGAGATAGAAACGGACTAGTTGCACTGTCACTTTAAAGAGCTGAACGAAATGTGTCGCTAGTCGCCCGAAGACGAAAATGACAGCTGTCAAAAATGTGAAATTTATATGGGAGTCACCTATCGGAAAACAGAATGCTTCGTTCGCCGTCCGGCGAATCGCTCAAAAATTGACGTTTGATTTTTTTTATACAGATGTCGTGTTGTTCAAGGGATTTGGCTAATATTAGCCTTCCAGTCGAAGTTAATGTGGGGCGATTATATACAATCAGAGATTCCCTCAACATCGACGCTAACAGTTTCAACTGGCAGCGCCTGATAAGACGGACAGAGTAAGTTAACTTTGTACTTATGTCGTTTTCCATTCCTACTCTTTTGACATTTCTTCTTCGACCTCCAATGGAACGGGTTAGATTCATAAAGATGTTGCCCGTAGCTTAGTGGTTAGGTGCGTTGGCTGCTAAGCAGAACGTCGTGGGTTCGAGTCCTGCTCGTACCCATTAAGTTTTTATTTCATCTTTCACGGGAACTGCCTCTTGAGAAGACCTGGCAAAACTTCCAAGAGTATCAATCTGTCATGAAAAAGTGCTTCTCAACTTTGCTGTTCGGAATCGGCGTTAAATTGTAGGTCCCCTCTATTATTCTTCACACGCACTCAGAGAATTGTTGATGAGAGTAAGCCACTTAGGCCTTGGCTCTTCAAGAGCTGTCGCACCACTCTATTTATTTATTTTTTTAATATCATAGAGCATGGAAGAGGGTAGCACTTCGTACAAGTGGAATTGGTACATCGCGACGAGAGAGAAATAAGATCAACGAGTTCTCCCTCTCTCTCTCAGCTCGTTGATTGGCTGTAAGGTGGAATGGGCAGTGGAAATAAATAAAGGAAAATAGTTGTTGTCTTACAAATGAGCTCAGAAAGAGAACCAGTGAACACGTTGATCTTCTTTCTCTATCGTCCGATGTGACACTTTTCAGGCTACCTTCCGAGCTCTATTATACTTGGCCTGTTTGGGAACATTTAGTGGCAGTTTGTTTGAGATCGTCAAATTCGCAAAAGAGAGTAAAGTTCTCTAGAAACTTGCTACAGAATAAACAAACACGTTGAAGTAATTTGTTGCACTTTGTTTTCATTTTTTCAAAACGATTGACAATCGTGACATCGTGTACATTACTATGATTAAATTTAATCTGACATCTTAGCTCAAATGAAAAGGCTTGTTGTTGAAATCAATTCACCCATCTCAAAAATATCAAAGGGCACGGTTGCGGTAGTGCCCAGCCAAGTTCTAGCACTACTTCCTTTTTACAGGATCGAACTCAAGCACATTTTTAACCCCCCATAACTTTTGAACCCATAGAGTTAGAAGCTTTAAATTAGAATTACGGATTAACTTCATGGGCGTCATCGCAGAAGATGTTGAGACACAAGATATTTGTACAGAAGATGTTGGTACAAAAGATATTGGGACAAAAGATATTGACAGACAGAAGATATTTGGACAAAAGATACTGAGCAACATTTTTGCTAGCAACATTTTGTGTGAGTGTGGGTTTGTATGAAACTATGTTCGGATTTCATTTTGAACTTAAAATGTTTTTTTTTTGTGGAAATAATTTTCTGTATTGGGTGCTGATTGGTTGTTAGTTTAGAGTTTTGTGTGCGAGTTGGTGTGAATGCAAATCTTTACATTAGCGATTAGCTTTAGCTGTTGTTGCGATCGTGCATTTTTGGTTTGTGTTATAGAACTTTTAATTGGCTGTTTTTAAGGGTTTTGCAATGCGTTGTGAATTGTGATGCTTATCGTTTCGGTTTTAGAGATTATATTTTATTAGGGGTTGAAAAGTTATGAAACCGATTTTGTGTGTCGTCGTCGTCGTCGTAGTCTTAAATAAAGAAGAAAACAAAGCTGTTGGCAAGTGTTTGTTGATTTTTTATTGTTGCAAGATGGTACGAAAAAGAAATGCAAGTTGTTTTTGGATAATGATAGTTGAAAGGGATGATTTTATTATGTTGGTTAATCGTTAAGACTGGGTTTCCTTTTTTCTTGAACTCCGAGCTCGTGTAAAAGCATGCACTGGTGTTAGTGAATATTTCCCTTTCTTTTTTTTTTTATTTCCGTCTCATATAGCCACTTGAATTGAAATTTCTAGTTTTCTATTTCTAGTTTTTGTATTTTTCTCTGCTCACTCAGAATTCAGTTAGCGATGTGTAAGAAATGAGATTCGCTTACGAAGGTCCACAAAATAGGGATGAAAAAAGAGGTATTTTCGCATGTATCTATTTACTATGTGAAATTGTAAACAGTGGTGTGGACATACACAAAAATGCATCTACATTCTACATACGTATTATCTTATGTGCACTTAGAGTAGGAGTAGCATTCATGAATTCTTGTTTTTCTTTTTTCTTCGCAAATTTTGTAATTCGGGATTATGATGGTTTTGGAATTGTTTCTTTTTTTGGGTTCCTGACGAACGATTTTAATTTTTCTTTGGTTTCATCTTTATATTTATCTATAAAGAGAAGTAGGTACTTTTTGACAAGCTATGAAAAATTAAAAAAGTTTAAGACGACATTTTGATCAAACATGATTATACGATGATAGAAAAATCAAAAAAGTAATTGCCTCAATTCTGTCTTTCCTTGGGAATTTAGGCAAAAGTTACCCGATTGTCTTCAACTGAGTTTGTTTCTTTAGCCGATTTGGGTTACGGACGGTTGGGAGATTATTTGGCTTTTTTTTAAATAGGCAAAAAATTACTCAAACTATAACATTTTTTTTTATTTTTCCCAAATGCATTGGGGTTTATTTCTTCAAGGTTTCAAGGAATATAATATAATATAATAAAATTTATTTTTCAAAACCTACCTACGAAAGTAATAATATTATGAAGAAAAATGATTCCAAAATCAAAAATTATTTTTTTGTACCTTTACCTTTATGTACTAAAGCAAAATAAAATCAATCTTTTGTTATACAAAAACAAAACAAGATTAGGTCAAGATTAGACATTAGATTGAATTTTATAATTCTTATAATTCTAAAACAAAGATCTCAAAGAAAGAACCATAATTCAAATCATCGGCAAAAACAAAACCCTTTACATAATTCTAAGAAAAGGCACACACCACCACGAAAAACAATCGTTTCTTCATTGCGTAGGTAACAGGTTTGTTCTTCTTCTAAAAGGATATTACGATCCCACCAGCACACAGTGGGTCCCGCCATAGGTCAAAAATAAAAAAGTGAATATCATAAATCCAAAATTTTTTGATAAAATTATGTTAAAGACATTCCCGTTAATCAAAAACAACAAAAAGATTGTATGGTAATTTTTTTTTTTATTACTTGTAAGCCCTTCAAAGTGAATATATATTAGAATGCACATCTCGCTTATCAGTTCAATTTTTTGGTTGTGACCTTTTGGTAGTGATAACACGTGTTAAAAAAAGCTTAACATTATTTTTTTAAATATGGATATTAAACTAGAAGGTTAGTTCTTTCTAAAAACATACATTTTATTGTAAAATATATTCAGGTGTACTTATAAGGGGTCTCCTTCGTAATGTAGTTTTTGAAATATTTTTCAAAGACTTTTTTAAAGTAAATTAGAGATTTAGTTGGGTTCCCTCCGAGCTCATTCTAAAAATTTGGTATTAAAATGTAGAATATTGTCTAACCTTTCAAAATAACTTTGATTTTTTTTCCACTTTTTTCCCCTTTTGAAGTTATAACAGTTTATGTGACCATATATAGCTTAAATTCAGTGTAAAATTGAGTGAAAAAGCCTAACAGTCAAGGAACAAGGATATACAAAATTAAATTTTACAAGAAAAATATCTCACGTAGGTCCTTATTTGGACCTTTTAAACGTCTTTTATTAACTTCCGACCCGTTTATTTCCAATTTATGAAAATAGCCTAGTAAAAAGAAATGTCTATATTATCGAAAACAGCAGAAGTGCTAATAAAAACATAGTTTTTTTTTCAATATTTCAATATTTATGTTATTTTTTGTTATTTTTTCCTTATAATTATGTTCAAATAAACAATCTTAAATCATATCCCCAGGTTTTTATTGGAAAAAAGCAAGAATAATATTTTTGACCGCACTTTGTATGGGCGGGTACCCACTGTGCAGCATAGAGAAACGAGAGGAAAAAATGTTATTGCTACAAAAAAACAGAAGCAAAACAAAAAACAAACAAAACCCTTTACATAATAATAAGAAATGGCACAAACCACCCCGAAAAAAAAGATCGTTTCTTCATTGCGTAACAGGTATTTTACTTCTCAAGCCATTGCACTTGACTCATTTACAAAAAATACGCGCATTCACATATTCGAAATGAATGCATGCAAATATGACAAATATAGAGAGGTACTCAAAACAACGTTTTCATCAAATACCTACAAAGTACATAGTAAGTGATCACAATTATTGCCTATCTATATGTCTGCATATCATAAACATTCCAGAAGTATAAAAAATGAATTTTCATTCTCAAACGAGTTCTATGAGAACGTTTGGTATGAGGAATTTTTTCTCTATCCTATGAAAAAAAAAACAAAAAAAAAACGAAGAAGAAGAGAATGAAATATAAAAGAACGCCACCTAGTTCAATTCGTTTGAACTGAGTACCTTAGTGTGTGTGAGCAAACGCGATATTCCTTGTAAAAATGTAAAAAAATTACCCATTTTCGAATATTAATATAAAATAAACGGGTAATCGTAAAATTATTTTAGTTTCTGATTTCTATATAAAAAATATGAAAAAAAATAAAAAAAATATATTTGAAAATATTGTTTGCTGCATTCTCCTCATAATTGATACACAAATACTGACATTTTTAAATGCATTTTTAAATATGTTTTAGTTTTTTTCTTTTTTTTTCTAAAAACGTTACTGAGTCGAAGAGATATTCAATTTTCATAAAAAAATACTTTTGTTGTTGAGTAAAAATAAATGGGGCTGGAATCTTGTTCACCGCAGAATATTCTAAGAAAAACATGCAATTTTTTACTTTGCACTTCAAAAAAATTTAGTAAAATAATTTATAAAAAAATTAAAAAATTAATGTGATACTATATGAACATATTTTCAATTTCTTATCTTTATTACTTTAGAAATTATTCCAAATAAATCACACCTACTTTTGCTAAATTTTGCCCATTTTTCGTGTTTTCGTTAATTTTTTTTGACGAAACTGGACAAAATATTAAAAAAAAGCCACGTCACTGAATTGTGAGACATTTAAAGAATAGATAAAAAATATAAAAAGAATAAAAAATTAATTTTTAAGGCAACAAAACTGTTCCACCGCAAACGTCTCCAAAAATTTCATAATTTTTCGTTATGCATGACCCTTTTGGGATGAAATACATTTTTCATATTTTTTTTTAGCTTATTAACTTCTTAGCTTATTAAATGTATAATCTATAGTCGTTGATTTCATTTAAATATTCGGAATATTTTGGGAGCTACACAGTTTTGCGCAAAACACCAACGAAATTTTCAATGGGAAACCCAGCCTTAATCACTGTCCTGTATATATCTATGAGTGGGCTTCTTATAAAACAGGTAGTTGATGCGTTTGCTTTTTTTGTAATTCATAAAAAATTACATTTGGTAGAAAGTATTAGATGGATTATAATTTCATTAGGGGTTGAAAATTTAGATAACCGATTTGATGTGTTGTCGACTTGTCGTCGTTCATCTGTTTATGATGGGTTTTTGGTATTTTTATTAGCCACAGGTCAATAAAGAAGAAAAAAAATCTGTTGGTAAGTGTTTGTAGGATCTCTACGCTATAAATATTAGTTCGGAGACTTACCTCAGTTGAAGGATTGTTAGTTTTGGTGTTTGCATGTCATAAAAATTAAAAATGGTGGTGCTATTCATATCAATTTTTTTATTTGTTTCCTCAAAATTGAGATAAAAATAACATAAAAATACCTTTTACTGATCGCAAAGTCCACTCATAGATAAATGCAGGACAGTGATTAACCAACATAATCATCCCTTTCAACTATCATTATCCAAAAACAACTTGCATTTCTTTTTCGTACCATCTTGCAACAATAAAAAATCAACAAACACTTGCCAACAGCTTTGTTTTCTTCTTTATTTACGACTACGACGACGACGACGACGACGACGATGACGACGACGCAATAGATCGATTTTATAACTTTTCAACCCCTAATAAAATACAATCTCTAAAACCGAAACGATAAGCATCACAATTGACAACGCATTGCAAAACCCTTAAAAAACAGCCAATTAAAAGTTCTATAACACAAACCAAAAATACACGATCGCAACAACAAATAAAGCTAATGTACAGATTTCCATTCACACCAACTCGCACACAAAACTCTAAACTAACGACCAATCAGCACCCAATACAGAAAATTATTTCCACAAAAAAAAAAAAAACATTTTAAGTTCAAAATTAAATTCGAACATAGTTTCATACAAACCCACACTCACACAAAATGTTGCTAGCAAAAATGTTGCTCAGTATCTTTTGTCCAAATATCTTCTGTCTGTCAATATCTTTTGTCCCAATATCTTTTGTACCAACATCTTCTGTACAAATATCTTGTGTCTAAACATCTTCTATACCCGACCCCTGCTGGAGATAGGGTGAAAACCCCTATGGAAGGCTTTGGCGACAGCTAACGAGAGAGGGCGGGGAGAGTGTTTTCCACTGAGGCACTACTCCTTTTTTCCAGGCGGCAGCGGAAGAATTCCCAGGACGGAGTCAACGGTGGCGTCTACAGTTCCAGTTAGGTTGAACTACTCAGTGAACACCTTATACGGGCTACTACGACATATTTGGAGCTCAGGCCGATAAGGAGCGGTTATCCGGCTCTTCGCCCTTGGAGTTTAAACAACGACCTGGCCCTCCAGGTGGGGGTCGCGCTTTGGGGTGACTTCCCAATCACATAAAGAAAAGCTAGTTGCGAAGCATCAACAAGCCTCGGATACAGACGGATTTACTGATGACGAACCATGCAAACGAAATAAGGACAACGAGATTCGAATCTGCACGTGGAATGTTAGGTCCCTTAACAGACCACGCGCAGCCGAGCAACTAGCGGAGGCCCTAGACCGTTATAAAGCGGATATAACCGCCATCCAGGAAATGCGATGGGATGGACCGGGCAAAAGGAAGATGAAAAACTGTGATATCTACTATGGCAACTGCTACAAAGAACAAGAACAGCGTCTGTTTGGATGTGGCTTTGTCGTTGGAGGCAGGCTTAGGCCGCATGTCCTAAGCTTCAGAGCTGTCAACGAGCGCCTCACGACAATCCGGATAAAGGCTAAATTCGGCAACATAAGCCTAATATGCGCTCACGCCCCCACAGAAGAGAAAGATGACGACACCAAAGACAAGTTCTACGAGCTCCTTGACAAGACATATGTACGAGCAATGCCCTAGCTTCGACGTAAAAATAGTCTTAGGAGATTTTAACGCCAAACTAGGAAGAGTGGACATCTTTAGTGGAACAGTCGGAAAACACAGCCTGCACGAAAAAACTTCTGATAACGGATTCAGGCTTATCGATTTTGCAGCGGGACGAAATATAGTAGTAGCAAGCACACGATTCCCACATCTCAACATCCACAAGGGAACCTGGAGGTCTCCAGACCAATCAACTGTCAACCAGATTGATCATATTGCGATCGACGCAAGACACTCTTCAAACATTATTGATGTCCGAACCTTCCGAGGGGACAACATCGACTCGGACCACTACCTCGTTGTAGCCAAGATAGCAGCGGATATCTCAACCAAAGCCAAAAACAGGAAGTGCTAGAAGAAAGTATAACGTCGGACAGCTACTATCGCAAGAGATCGCCAGATTCTTTTCCGACCGAGTGTCAAGTAACCTCAGGAGAAGTCCGCTACAGCCAGCATCGAGTATTGAGAACCAGTGGCAGAATTGCCAGAAAGCCATTAGGGATGCTGCCTCTGATGTGCTGATGGGTTTCACGCGGCCACCAAAACGAAACCCCTGGTTTGATGAAGAATGCAGGCAGGTGCATGCAGACAAGCAAGAAGCATACAAAGCAGCGCTGCACAGGAGGACGAGATCAGCTCGGGAGCTCTACGAGCAGAAGAGGAGAGAAGAAAGCAAGCTTTTCAGAAAGAAAAAGAGAGAGCATGAAAAGCGATCTTTCGAGAATATTGAGAGACTAAAAAACAGGAATGAGGTTCAGAAGTTTTACCAAGAGGTAAAACGAAAGACTCAAGGTTACCGAGCACGAACTGAGGCCTTTAGAGACCAACAGGGTAATATCGTAGTAGAGTCACAGTCAATGCTGAGGATATGGAAGGACCACTTCTGCAGACTGTAAAACGGCGATGACAAATCAAATTCCGCTATACCATTCAATGAAGACGACGCAAGCCAAGATTTCCGTCTACCCGACCTTGAAGAAGTGAAGATAGCAATATCTAAGCTTAAGAACAACAAAGCCGCGGGAGCTGACGGCATCACTGCCGAACTCTTCAAAGCAGCCGGCGATGACTTGGTTAGGAGTATGCACCAACTCATCTGCAGAATATGGTCGGAAGAAAGCATGTCCGATGAATGGAACCTCAGTATTGTTTGCCCGATCCTGAAGAAAGGAGACCCTCTAAACTGCACCAACTACAGAGGCATCAGCCTCCTAAACATCGCCTATAAGATCTTTTCTGCAGTACTATGTGAACGTCTGAAGCCGTTCGCAACACTCTGATAGGTCCATATCAGTGTGGCTTTAGACCAGGAAAGTCCACCATCGATCAAATTTTCACATTACGGCAGGCAGATCCTGGAAAAAACTCAAGAACTCCAAATCGACACCTACCATCTTTTTATCGATTTCAAGGCCTCGTATGACAGCATCTATAGAGAAGAACTGTATAAAGCCATGTCCAGTTTTGGCATCCCTACAAAACTCATCGCCTGAGCAGGATGACAATGGAGAACTCGCGCTGCTCCATCAAAGTCGGTAACGACCTCACCGACGCCTTCGATGTCAAAAAAGGCTTTAGACAAGGTGATGCACTGTCATGCGATTTCTTCAACATCATATTGGAACGAATAGTGCAGAACTCCCACGTCAACACTAGAGGCACTATCTTCCAGAAGTCTGTGCAACTACTCGCGTACGCTGATGACATTGATATTATTGGGAGAACACAGCGTGATGTCAACAGTGCTTTTGCGAGTATACAGACAGAGGCTGAAAAAATGGGTTTAGCGGTCAATGAGGGCAAAACAAAGTATATACTGTCATCTAGAAAGGACACCCAAAACCGACGTTTTGGACAAAACGTCACGATAGACGCATATAATTTCGAGGTAGTATACCTTGGCTCCGCTTTCAACACGGACAACGACATTAGCGCCGAGATCAGACGAAGAATAACTCTTGCTAATCGCTGTTTCTTCGGGCTAAGAAAGCAATTGAGCAGTAAAGCCCTCTCCCGAAAAACTAAGGTGACGCTCTATAAGACCCTCATAATCCCCGTCCTGCTATATGGTGCAGAAGCATGGACCTTGTCAAAAACGGATGAGAGCGCACTTATTGGCCGTTTCGAGAGAAAGATTCTACGTAAGATCTATGGTCCTGTCTGCATAAACGGTGAATGGAGGAGAAGATTTAACGACGAACTGTACGGGCTGTACAGCGACACTGACTTAGCTAAAAGAGTGAAGGTCCAAAGACTCAGAGGCTCGGTCACGTGGAGAGGATGGGCACCAATACTCCGGCCCGTAAAGTCTTCGAATCCACCCCAGAGGGAAGACGCAGTAGAGGAAGACCAAGGCTCAGGTGGCGCGCGCAAGTTGAACACGACCTCAACCAACTCGGCGTGCGAAACTGGAGACAGCTAGCTAGGGACCGAGCTGGCTGGAGGCGCTTGTTGGTTGAGGCCCTGGTCTGACCTGGACTGTAGCGCCACCATAAATAAGTAAGTAAGTAAGGGAATGAATAACACACCTTTAACTCGAACTAGTTTTAAGGTTTATAAAACGACCCTGTTGAAAATCTGTGCAAGTTATATACCAATAGGTTTACTGCATTAATTCTAATGCTTTGGGATTACATAAATACAAAAAAAAATGCCAGCTAGTTCGTTATTAATTGATTTGTACATTATTTATTATTTTGTCATAATATCCATAAATGTTATTGTATTTGTTTATCGTTAGCTGGCTTTTGCCTGAGTAGCCACTAAAATTTAACAAATGCCAAATTAGCAAAATCGTCCACGCAAACATCGTTAATGTGTTCTTCGCTTCACAATACAACTAAAATGAAGAACAATGTTGCATGAAACACAAACTTTCCCACTCTGCATTTGTTTGAATAAGTCAATTCTTCAGTCACTGTCGTAATCGTTTTTGCCTCCCGAATTCAAAGGCCGCCTTGACTCGTCCTCCGAACCATAAACAACTTCTTCATCAGAATCGTTTATCATTGAAAACGCTGGATTATCCTTAGTTACAGCTAATTCTGTTGAGAAACAATGTTAGTGAAGTAAGTTAAACACAAAACAACATCTTACCTAAAGACACACGACCATTCGGTGAGTACACATACGCCATAGTGTACAGGTAAAAATTCAAAAGTCCATAAAAGCACATGAATTGTGCTGAACTGTGATACGTTGTGTTCAATGAGGCTACAAAGTTATCTTCTAAAATTCCAAAACCAAAACGACAAGTTGTAACGGTAATTGTTATCGTAAGGACGAACAGCATAAGTAAGGTTAAAAATTTAAGACGCATATCTAGAAACAAGAAAATTGAAATGTAATTAAGATGAGTGGGACCAACTGACAGTTAGTTGGGAGCAACCTTACCAAAATATGGCATTGAGCGTAATTCTGTATATGCTCTAAGCACCAACAAAGACAAATACATGATGTACATGACACCGGCAATGTAGAAAAACAATTTGAATCCCTAAAACGATACAAAAGAAGTGAGCAAAAGTCCCTTAGATAAAGTCGTTGAAATGAAAACTTACATTATAGTTTTTGGTATCCACAAAATGACTATAAGTTGGATCTCTTAACTCGTTGCATTTCTCCCACGTTGCTAAGACAATAGCACACAGCCAAATAGGTAAAACTACAATAACCTTAGGCAAATAGAAGCGCATGAAGCGACGTTCGTTCTGCCTCAGTCCATGATAGATACAGAGCCAAAACATCAGCAGGGCACAAAGAAAGGTTGCCTGCAGGATTGCATCTAGCATGCCCGGAAACCAGGAATTGAACAAGAATATCGCAGGGAAGAAAGGATCTGCAAGATAAGAGAGTAGAGATTAATAATTAAACTTATTAAATGCGAAAAACAAATGTAGGAATTATAGATAACTTGCTACAATAAAGACATTTGTTCTTTTTTCAAAACAATGAGAGAATTCAGCATCCTAAGCTGACTCTGACCAACGTTTCAAGCTAACTAAAGGTATTCTAATTGCAACCAATATCTGTCATAATGGACAAGGCGATGGACTGGCTTGCCTGCTCTTCAACTTGGTGTTAAGGTGAAATAAATAAATAGAGTGGCACGACAGCTCTTGCAGAGCCGAGACCTAAGTGGCTTACACTCATCAACAATTCTTTGAGTGCGTTTGAAGAATTGAGGGGCCCTATAATTTAACGCCGATTCCGAACGGCAGGTTGAGAAGTACTTTTTTCATGACAGATCAGAGTATCAACTCTTGGAAGTTTTGTCAGTTCTTCGCGAGAGGCAGTACCCGTGAAAGATGAAATAAAAACTTTATGGGAACGAGTAGGATTCGAACCCATGTTTTCTGTGTAGCAGCCAATGCATTAATTGTGTCAAGGTTAGGTTGAGTTTAAGTTAAAGTGGCGGTCTGGGTGTTATTGACTCTCTTTGACCTTAAGCATCCATTGTGAGAGAAACCATTTAGTGCTATTTAGAAGACGGGTGAAACATCTAAAGTGCGTCGTTGCCAGTGCACTGGGTTTGCCTAGGTAAGAAACCAAAATAAAGCCAACCTTTCTGTTTAAGAGTGCCGGACAGGTACAAAGAAGATGTTGGAGTGTTTCTTCTTCCTGCTTGCCCAGATTACGTGTCGTCCTATTAGGAAGTGTCCTGTTATTTTAGGTCTAAGAGTGGCCAAATTTGTGTTGCTGCTAGGCACACTGCTGTGACCATTGATGAGCATTTGTTGATTCTTGAGCATAATTATTATTGTATAGGTAAAAATTAGCATGTAGCAACAGGAGTTCCTTTTGGATGTTTGTGTCAAACAGAAGGCAGAATAACTCTTTTTTTTAGTAGCCATCGGCTTTACAATTTCCCGGGTTATCTATGTGGCCCGGCAAACACATATGAGGTGAATATCAAACTAGAGTATCATCTAATTCAGAGTTGATCGACAGTTGTGAACTTTTGTTGAATTTGTAGAGGCAAAAGCGAGCGATTTAATAGCGGCTATAGGCTGTCCGAAGAATTACGTATATCCTTGAAAGATATCGCGTTTTCTTTGAGGCAGAATAGTTCCTCATAACACGCATCAGTATAGAAGTTATCTTCCAGAAGCCCACCTTTTTCCCACAACTTGCAGAAATAGAAATCTGGAAATTTTTGTCGATTACCTACTGTGTATGAAATAGTGGGAAAAAGTTGTGTGGCCTGAGTTCATACTGCGATCAATTGAAATGTGGCTCTAAGCCGTACGCTGGCTGCCACCGTTTTGGATGAAGATGTCGTGAGGTGTTAGGTTAAAAAGTATTTTAACAGTCAGTGCTGAACGATGTGCTCCCGTCATGCACATTCCTGCCTTAAGCTTATTTAAATTAACCAGCTTGCTAAGTCCGGTCCACCACACCAGAACTCCATGCACGAGTATCATCAGTCTATTTAAATAAATAAATAGAGTGGCGCGACAGCTCTTGAAGAGCCAAGGTCTAAGTGGCTTACTATCATCAACAATTCTCTGGGTGCGTGTGAAGAATTGAGGGGACATAGAATTTAACGCCGATTCCAAACGGCAAAGTTGAGAAGCACTTTTTCATGACAGATTGATACTCTTGGAAGGTTTGTCAGTTCTTCGCAAGAGGCAGTACGCGTGAAAGATGAAATAAAAACTTTATGGGCACGAGTAGGGCTCTAACACACGACGTTCTGCTTAGAAGCCAACGCACCTAACCACTTAGCCACGGGCAACTGCCATCAGTCTATTTACCAACGTATATATCCAGAAAGTTGTTTTTAGGACATTTTGAACCTATTGCTTTGTTGCAAATTAAATGTGCTAATGTAGTTTACTTCACCCTTTCATCAATATT
Source organism: Sphaerophoria taeniata (assembly GCA_943590905.1). NCBI lineage: Eukaryota > Metazoa > Arthropoda > Insecta > Diptera > Syrphidae > Sphaerophoria > Sphaerophoria taeniata. The sequence goes on from OX016540.1 coordinate 273,949,234, forward strand.
CGACTTCGAGCTTAGTTTTTTTTTGTCTACAATAACACCAAAATATTTGCGTTAAAAATATCTGGGCTTCAAAACAAAACCTTTAAATAACAACTAAGAGGTGTACCTTTCAATGTGGAATTGTGTACCTACCTTCTTGGAAAAACTACAAGCTTCATTTTATGAGGATTGACGTCCAGGCCACAGAATTTGGACCAATTGGTGAACCAACCTGTTGTCATTTTGTAAGAGTTCTGATGTTTTGATATTTCTCAGATACAGATATTGCAACGTCGTGGTCGCGGTCGTTGGTATAGGCAATCACTTTGAAACCCTTTATGATGAATGATATTAAGAAATGATATTCCAGAGAAGAAGCGATAGGACCCCACCTTGAGGACTGCCTCTATTTACGAAACTCATGTTCGAAATTGAATTGAGTTGGACTTATTAGATCAATAAGTAATTTCTCTATTTTCAATTTGTTCAATGTTCATTGCCAATATGATCGTCCGAAAGTCATCGTTATTAAAGCACCCTCGATAGCTATAAGAAAGCTACGACATTACTATAGTATTATTCTAGGTTAATGAAGGAGTAGGTTAAGTGCGATTTCTACTGATGTTCCCTTGCAGTGCTTCTTGTTGAAGCCGTTTATGAGGATAGGCGATTCCGGAGGCGATGCCATCTAGAGCTATATCAGTCACGAAGCGGAGGTGATTGTCAACTAAAATTCATTGGTAGACTCAAGCGGGCTAAAAATTTCACCTACCCACACGCGAAGGAAGACAGACGGCAATAGCCGGACTCAATTTTTCGTCTTCTCTCGAAGTGATATTCAATTTTTTAACCAAAGCCTAACAAACGAGGGTTAAAACCCCAGCTCCAGCAGCACTCTTTTTCTACAAAAATCTCCAGCTTATCTGAAGCAACTTGTGTGATAATAGGAGACAATATAAATCTTTTTATCCATTTGTGTTTTCTTTCTATTTATCTATGTATCTCTCTCTCTCTCTCTCTCTCTCTCTCTCTCTCTCTCTCTCTCTCTCTCTCTCTCTCTCTGATGTATTAAGGTATTGTTTAACCCAGCCAATGGCCTCAGTCGCAAGCAGTGCTGCCGTTTTGGAATCTAAGAAAAACAGGAGATTTTATTTCAATATTAAGAGACCTCTGATATAATTAGAAAAAAAACTGCAAGGACTATTTTTCTTCAAGCTTACACATATCTATCTATATATATTAAAATGAAATCCTGTTCGTTTATAATCGAATGACTCACAAACGGTTGGACGGATTTGGCTAATTTTTTTTTTATTTTGTTCGTGTTAGTCCGTAGATGGTTCTTAGGGAAACAGTTTTGAAATTATTGCAGGTGCATTGGTTTTCAAATGGAAGACTGGAAAATTTCAAAATGAGTTTTCGAATGGATATAGAAAGTTCTGATGAAAAACTCGGAAAACTCATTGGTTTTCAAAATAAATCGCATATTATTGCAGGTTCATTGGTTTCCAAATGGAAAACTGGAAAATTTCAAAATGGAGTTGCTCTGAAGGGCGGCGGGACGAAGTTCGCGGGATCAGCTAGTAAATTTATATATGTTATGTACATTGGTTTTCTTATAGTAAAAATTAGTTTTTTATAGCTTGCAAATGATTCACTTTAACCTTTAAGGTTGTACAATCAATATCATCGTCCCGCAAATGGGATCTTATTACAGCGATAGCATTTAATGTCTTATTTTTCAAACAGTTCCGTTTTTTTGTTTTTACATCAGTAACTATGCTGAAAATTCTTTCACATTCTGCATTTAAATGTGGCAAACATAAAACAATTTCGGCCAATTTAGAAATATTCTTAAATACAAATTCATCCTTGTAATCCTTGATGCTTCTTCAGTTCTTCAATTTTCAAGTCTTCAAGTTTTTTTTCGATTTTCTTCGTTAAGAAGTTCAAATTTTTTGAAGAATTTTGAAAAATGATCACCAAGCAATTCAAGCGATTTTGAATCTCCTCTTCGGTTACTTAGGTTTAGAGGTAAATACAGATTTAAAAATTTAATTTCCTTAAAGAGCTCATTTTCGATAGGAAATCGTTTTTTTTATATCTTTACATCCTAAAATGTAAAACTGTAAAGCATTTCACGAATTTTGTAAACATCTTCTGAATACAAATTTGATGTTTTTATAAATTATTCACATTTGGCACCTAACAAAATTTGAGACCACTGCTTATAGTTATTTGCATCGGAAATTAATTTCTAGTAGGCTGGAAACTGCAAACGTTTAAATAAAACGGTGATGTGCTTACAACTTAGAAAAGTTGTACAGTTGAAATCAGAGACAGAAAGGGCTTTTTTGCTAGGTTGTGGTAACAAATCATAAGCAAAAAAAAAAACGGAATATTTCATCTTAAAATTGAGTATTTAAAAGTAAAATGAAAATAACAGGAGAAATGGATTAAAAATGTTGTGAAAACAAGAGACAGTAGGATCAGAATGGTCTTTTTTCGATCGAAATAACAGGAGACTCCTGTTATAACAGGAGAAACGGCAGCACTGGTCGCAAGTGCTATTATGTATCTGTAGTTCGTTACATTCGCATGTGTGAAGTATTGGAATTTTAATTTCAATGTCAATATCAATAAGTAAGTATACGTCCGAGTGCCTTGAGAACTGAACTGAAAACTGAACTAAATCAAAGATTTCTGCCAAAGTTATTCAGTTAGACGAATAATTTGAGTTATACATACATCAACCAAAAAGTTTGTAATCTATCAACGACTAGCTTTGGACGAAACAGGCATGACCGAATTACGACAATACATTTTTTCGAAATCCCTATCCAGGGGTTTTTGTATTCGGAAACAATTTAAGTATGTTTGAGGTCAAATATTAAAACATTTGCAATAACTTACTATCGTAAAAGAGAAGTAAAGGCAACAAAATTGACATCCACTTTTGTTCGATGGACCAATCTATTGCTGGATACCTCCTTAACGTGTGCGCGTACCAGATCTGAAAGAAATTTCAAAAAATACACTGTGAAGTTAACCATTCTGTAAGAATGAAGGATACAAAAAGCTTACAATTACAATAAATGTAAACAACAAAAATATAAACCGGAACCAAATCTCAATTTGTGTGAATTCTGGACTGTATGTCTTGAACTGGAAAAAAATATTTAAATTTTCAATTAAACACGAAAAACATGTATCCTAACAAAACAACTTACATAAAATGTAATTTCCTTAATTGTATACTTCTGATGGAAGGACTCCAATCCAAGGAATCGCACAGTGATGATATAATGCGCGTAATCGATGAATCCCAAATGAACCACTGTGAACTCCTTGCAAATGTTCCGCTCACAGTGCAGATGTCTCGTTCGATTTCGCACATTATCCTCCGAAAGGATACTCAGGGGAGTATGTTTCGCAGTTATGCCCTCCACCCCCACACTGACTTGGAAACTCTTATCGTATGTTTCATCTGCAAAAAGAAAAACGAAATCGACTCCCTCACAAATCTCACAAATCAAACCGAACTCACCATCATTATTATCCGTTACCAGCTTGGCAATAAGCCACAGCTGCTGTGAGTATGTCGTCATAAGTGGAGTCTTCATAGCGAAAGGACCCGTTCCCAGTATACTCGTATCGTTGGCTAGTGATGTGTTTGCTAAGATCGACCTAGCGGTAATTTCTGAAGTGCTGGTAATTGGCGGTCCCGCCAAACCAATAACAATGCCCAATCCGAAGCATGTGAAAAAGCCCAGGAAGACCATAACGAATTCACGCTTATGCATGGAATACAGCCGCATGTGAACGGAACGCTCACAACGGTCATGATGGTACGCTGGAGCAATGTACCTGTTGAACTCACTAAAGAGATCACTAAATTGCGACAGGGAGCTCTTGAGTCGGAGTAACAATCCGCCAGATGGCATGTGGTAGGAATAGCCAAGGCCAGAGGTATCTGGCGGTGGTTTCGACATTTCGTATAAGGGAATTCGGGGGTAAAAGGTTGATTCTCTATCTAATTCAAAAGGAACTAAAGGAGTTGAATTGTTGTAAAATTTTCAAGTCGTAAACAATTGAAATTGATTTATTTGTATAATTGAATGTTATCAGCAGAGGGGCTTGGTTTTTTGTGGCCTCCGTATGTGGATTCCATTGGAGAATGGTAATTACACGGTTCAGTGGCTACTTTACACTCGATAGACATTCAGGTAAACACTTTGATAAGAGGATGTCCATTACCACATTGAAATCCACGAGTTTCGCACTTTTCAAATAATTTTAAGATTATTCAAAGCCTCATGGGATAAAGAAACGATTTAACTATTGTCTAAGGATATTTTGAGAGTGGAAATTAATTTTATTTGCGAGTAAAAATAACAGAAAATAATTTTGCACACTTGCTTTGTGAGCATTTGGCTGTGCTCTGGTTTTTCAAGGGATGTGAAAAAATCGATTTAAAAAATCGTGTAACATGATAAACAGAGTGGTGAAATTGAGTGGTTCATGGTGAGTTTGGGGTTGTTTTGATGAAAACAACGCTTTATGCGCAGCTGCGGGGAAATGTCAAATTAGTTTTCAAAAAATCAACAGTTTTCATAGAACATTTTTATTTTACACCCTGGAGCAATGGATTCAATCTTGGAAGATTTTAAAGTTGACACAGTGAACAATATTAATTAATAAGATTTGGTCGGGCGGGGATAAGCAGCTCTAGCTGAAGCTGGTAACCCCTTAGAAACTGCGATTAGCAAGAGTTATTCTTCGTCTGATCTCAGCGCTGCGCTGGTGTTATTGCCCGTGTTAAAAGGGGAGCCTTAGTAGACATACGCTTCTACTACCTCGAAGTTATATGCGTCTATTTTAACGTTCTATGCGAGCCGTCGGTGTTGGGTGTCCTTCCTCGGAGACAACGTATACTTATTTTTCCCTCATTTACCGCTAAACCTATTTTTATCGCTTCTGTCTCAATTCTCACGAAGGTGCCATTGACATCACGCTGTGTTCTTCCCATTATATCAATATCATCGGCGTACGCGTGAAGTTGAAAAGACTTTTTGAAAATAGTGCCACTGGTCTTGACGGTGGAGTTTTGCACTATCTTCTCAAGAACGATGTAAAAGAAATCGCCTTGTCTGAATCATTTTTTGACATCGAAAGATTTCGTTAGCTCGTTGCCAATATTAATTGCGAAGCGTGAGTTCTCCATCGTCATTTTGCACAAGCGAACGAGCTTGGCAGGGATGCCAAAACTAGACATAGCTTTATACAGTTCGTCTCTGTAGAAGCTGTCGGACCAATCAGATTGTTGACGAAAGGCTTCAGATCACATATTATGGCAGAGAGGATCTTGTAGGTGATGTTAAGTAGGCTGATTCCTCTGTAGTTGTCGCAGTTTAGAGGATTTTCATTTTCAGGATCGGGCAAACAATGCTGAGGTTCCATTCATCGGGCATGCATTCATCCGACCATACCTTACAGATGCTTTTGTACATGCTCCTATCTAGATCGTCCCTGCAGCACCGAACAGCTCGGCAGCTAGACCATCTGCTCCAGAGACTTTTTTTGGATATCAGCCGCGATATTGCCGTAATCACTTCGTCTAGATCGGGCTCATGGAATTTTTGGCTATCATCGAGCCCAATGAATGACTCCTACCTGACAGTGGGATTCTGTTCGTCGTCGCCGTTATATAGTCCGCAGAAGTAGTTTTTCCAAATCCTCAGCATCGACTGTGATTCTACTATGATGTTCCCTTCTCATCTCTGCAGGCATCGCATCGGTTCTTGATCGATGACCTTGATCCTACTGTTTAACCTTCCGGTAAAACATCCAAACTTCATTTCTGCTGTTGGTTCTCTCAAATTTGACGCTTCTCGTGCTCCTTTTTTTCCTGAGAAGCCAGTGTTCCTATCTCCTCTTTTGCTCGTAGAACTCACGATCAGCTCTTTTCCTTCTATGCAGCGCCGCTTTGTATGCCTCCTGTTTGGCTGCATGGGCCTGCCTGCATTCTTCGTCGAACCAGGGGTTTTGTTTTGGTGGCTGTGTGAAACCCAGCTCATTAGAGGCGGCATCTCTAACTGCTTTCTGGCAATGTTGCCACTGGTCTTCGATACTTGATGTTGGCGGCATAGGACTCCTTAAGAGGTTACTTGACACTCGATCAGAGAAGGATCTGGCGATCTCTTGCGATTGTAGCCGTCCGACCGACGTCGAATTTTCTTGCAGCATTTCCTTGTTTTGGTCGTTGTCGGGATATTCGTAGCACTACCTTGGCTACGACGAGGTAGTGGTCCGATTCGATGTTGGCTCCTCGGAAAGTTCGAACATTTAGAATGCTGGACAAGTGCCTTCCGTCGATCGCAATGTGATCAATCTGATTGACGGTTGATTGATCAGGAGATCTCCATGTACCTTTATGGATGTTGAGATGTGGGAACCAGGTGCTTGCTACCACAACATTTCGCCCCGCAGCAAAATCGATCAGTCTGAATCCGTTATCGGAAGTGTTGTCGTACAGGCTGTGCTTTCCGACTGTTCCACCAAAGATGTCCTCTTTTTCCAGCTTTGTGTTAAAATCGCCGAGGACAATTTGCATGTCAAAGCTAGGACATTGCTCATATGTTTTGTCGAGGAGCTCGTAGAACTCGTCTTTGGTGTCGTCCTTTTTCTCTTCTGTGGGGGCATGCGCGCATATTAGACTAATGTTGCCGAATTTAGCCTTGATTCGGATCGTCGTGATGCGTTTGCTTACACATTTGAAGCTCAAGACTTTTTGCCTGAGTCTGCTTCCCACGCTTTGCTTTGCAGTTGCCCGTAGCTTATAGCGTTTTTTTTTTTGGTAATCCGGAATTGGTACACAGAACTGTCCGATTCCGGATACCAAACGTACAGGCAAACACATTTTTTTGCTTCTAAGGGTTGAGTGTTTATGTATTTGTGAAACCTCATATAAATGCAGAATAGCAGATGACATGACATTGTTATTATTTTCTTTATTTGTAAACATGGCAGCGAGTACGTATGTGCGAGTGTGTGCATGTATGCGTGATTCTGTTTTTGATTCCGACTTCAAATTCGGAATCGTTTTTCTGTTCTATTCAGAACAAGAACTGTCATCTTGTGCCAAGTGAACGAATTCAGAATCGTTCGGAACAGTTCCGGACGACAAAAAAAAAACGCTATTAGTTGGTAAGTGCGTTGGGCTGCTAAGCTGAACGTCGTTGGTTCGAGTCCTACTCAGGCCAAGTTTTTATTTCATCTTTCACGGGCACTGCCTCTTGCGAAGACCTGACAAATCTTCCAAGAGTATCAATCTGTCATGAAAAAAGTGCTTCTCAACTCTGCCGTTCGGAATCGGCGTTAAATTGTAGGTCCCCTCAATTCTTCACACGCACTCAGAGAATTGTTGATGAGAGTAAGCCACTTAGGCCTTGGCTCTTCAAGAGCTGTCGCGCCACTCTATTTATTTTTTTTTTGCTTCCCACGAAGAATCCGCATCCAAAGAGTCGCTGTTGTTGCTTCCGGTTACAATTACCATAGTAAATGTCGCAGTTTTTCATCCTCCTTTTACCCGGTCCAACCCATCGCATTTCCGGGATATCGGTAATGTCTGCTTTGTAGCAGTTGAGGGTCTCCGCTAAATGTTCGGTAGCACACGGTCTATTAAGGGACCTTAAATTCCACGTGCATATCCCAAATTCGTTGTCCTCAAAACATTTGCTTGGGTCATCGTCAGTGTATCAGTCCGTTTCCGAGGCCTGTTGTTGCTTCGCAACTAAATCTTTTTCTACGTAGTCGGGAAGTCCCCCCGATGTACAACCCCCAACCTGGAGTACCAGGCACTTGATGTGACTCCAATGACAAGAGCCGGAAAAACCGCTCCTTTTACGGCTTGGGCTTCAAATAAGTCAAAGTAGCCCGTAAAGGTGTTCACCAAGTAGTTCGGCCTAACTGGAACTGAAGACGCCACAGTTGATTCCAAAAAAGAAATTCACCAACTGCCGTCCCTCGTTGGGAGTGCATAGGTGGGAACACTCCTTCGTTGTGGGGTAATTAGTAGTAACAGCCTACTCCGCTTCGACCTGTCGACCATGGGAGGCTTTTCTACGAAAACAAGTTTCGCGACCACATTTACAGTCAAATTCATCTTCCTGCTTTCTTTTTTGAGAAACTCATTTATTCCTCTTCCTACCGACAAGAAAAGTGTAAAGTAATGAATCAAACAGTTATTAGCGAAACTAACTTTAATTTGTTTAAAATTGTTAATTGTCCAAATGCAAAGAATAAATTTGAATTGAAATCGTTGAAGTTAATCCCAAAACTTAATCAAGCCGTCCCACCCGGCCGTCACGACCTTACTCGGCTCATGTGGATGCCACAGCGTACTAATACACACTCCCTCATGTGCTTGCCACTTCTTGTACATTTTTGTCGTCTTCCAGTCCCAAATGTAGCACTTTCCATCACCATCGCCCGAAATCAAGTAACTCATGTCAGGTGAAAAGTCCAAATTGCAAGCGTACCCAGACACCATATGTCCCGAGAAAGACTTCTTTCGGTTCATCTTGAATCGATTCAACGCCGAGAATATCACAATTTTGTTGTCCAAGCTCTGGCACGCCAACCATTTGCCATTCGGAGCCAATGTCACTGCGGGCATGGAGTGCATTGTTGGATCAGCGATGTATTTCATGTCCACCGGAATGTCCCACTCCCAGATTCGCATACTCTTGTCATCGGAAGTGGTTACAAAGCGACGATTCTCGTCGACGAAGGTGATGGTGTTAACTGCGCCCAAATGCCGATCGTATTCCTGAACAATGTCACCACTGCGAGTGTCCCACTGAAATCAAAGAAGGTCAGATGGACTCTAGAGAAGTTTTTCAAAATACTTACGCAAATGATCTTTTTGTCAGACGTTCCAGCCACAAACAAATGCTGCTTGCCATTGTCCGGATGGAATTTGACACAAAATGGCATCTTCCTAGCCGTGAAACGTGATACCACGTCTCCAGTCTCCGCGTCCCACAGCTTGATGTAGCGATCGTATGAGGCTGATAGGAAATGTGTGCCTTTGTTGTTCCAGCCGATGTCCTTGATGGCTTGCCTGTGACCGAAATAAGTACGAACGCAGCGACGCTCTCCGTAGACTTCCCAGAGCTTGACACGACAATCCATGCTTCCGGAGAGTAGTAGATGAGCAGTTTTGGGGAACCATCGGATCGAGGATATGCCCTTTGTGTGTCCCTGCCAAGTGTGGATGTGGGCTTTGGGCAGGAAGCACTTTGTCGGTGGAACATTTGAACGTAGATTGACTCCAACGTCGTGTGGAGCATGGAGGTAGGAACGTCCTTGATAGTCCACGGCGTCTTTGACTAAAAAAAGACAAAATAAATTATTTCTGTAGAAGTTTATGAATTCGAACAACATACTGTGCAGAATAGATTTCTCTTCGAGCGGCTTGTCCTCCGGAATTCGTCCTCGTTTGTGTCGTTTGGCTAGAATCTCATCCAACTCGGCTTTCTGTTCATCCGTCGGCCTAGCAATCGTTTGTTCATTTTCATATTTCCCCCATGGACCCAAGAATCCTTCAATATCTTCCGGACAATCGTTTTTCTCCTGTTTCCGCTTCTTTTTCGGCTTCGGTGACTCAAAGACCGTCTTGCCATCAGTATCGTAAGCTTCCTGCAAATCCCCTACATAGCTATGCCCGTCCGCAGTTTCATCAGTTGATGGATCCATGGCAAAGCCGTAAGTGTGAAAGGTGCGTCGTTGATTTTCAAACTGAAAATCATTGACGTTGGCTTTTTCAAGATAGCCAGAGAGCGTATTTCTGGGCATACGCTCTTGATTTGTTTGATTTGGTTTAGCGGGTCCTTTGACCGGTGTGTAGAGTTCTTCATACTTTGGATTGTACAGGATTTCTTTTTGAAGAGGATCAACAACTCGTGGTACAGCAGTTGCTCCACGGGGAATGACTTCGGGTGCTGCACAAATTGCTACAGTTTTGGCCACGGAGTTAGTTGGATCAGACACTGGTTTGAGGTGTTGGGTAGCTTCTTCTGATGCTTCTTCATCGGATTCACTTTCACTAGAACTGTTTCCGTAGTTTTTTAGCCCAAGCATGTTATTTTTTTTGCTAATTACTTTAAAAAACTGAAGAAATAGCTTTGTGTGTACTTTACAACCAAAAGAAACGTTTTATTTTTCTTTCTTTCTGAAAGTGGCGGTGACGTTTTGATGACAGTTTTTTTGACAGTGACAGTTCATGCAAGTATCGGTAATGCAGTACAATTTAATTTGCTGATAAGGAAGTGTGGTTGACGTATTAGCTATAGATGCGTTGGCATGCGTTTAAATTTTTTAAAATTGTAAATATTTTTAATTTGGACGTTACATTATTCATTTCCGTTTAGGCGACAGTAAATTGTTGCAAAAATAATTAGGTTAGTTTCAGAACAGAGATCTGTTAAGTGGAACAAGAAATTTCATACAAAATTTGAAAATAAATGGTTCTACCGATGCTAGACCTCGAAATTGCAAGCTGAGCTTATAATATTTAGCTACAGAACTCATTCTATTTGTTTCTAGCCGACCTCCATTTGTGCTTGATCTAGTTTATATAAGCGTGTGGTTGTTGTTGTGTTTTTATTTCAAAGAAAGTCTGAAGCAACAATATACGACATTAACTTCAAGTCGCTTACTAGAAAAGCTTTATTTATTAATGCTGTTCAGGTAATTATCGGTTTTGGGAGCAGAAAATGGCAAATATAATTGTCATTTGCGTATTCAAGTCGCTTACTTCAATCAAACATTGAACAAGGACAGTGAGAATGCAAACGAGAGAACAAAATAGAATGCATACTTTTAACGAGTTATGTCGTTTTCCATTGGTCGTCCAGAAGCATTCGGAAGAGTCCAGAAGTCTTCTGAAACCATTCCATTGAACTGACTTTGACAGACGGAATGCTTCTGAGAAGAGCAGAACTCTTCTGTTTTGAAAACAGAATCGTCCAAAGAATGACACATACATCATAACCCGTTCCATTGGAGGTAGAAAAAGAAACGTCAAAAAAGACCAATGGAAAACGACATTAGTTCATCAAGTCGATGCTTGTGTCGTTTTCCATTGGTCGTCCGGAAGTATTCGGAAGAGTCCAGAAGTGTCCTGAAACCATTCCATTGGACTTACTTTGACAGACGGAATGGTTCTGAGATTTCGAGGGCTAGTGTTTCACCCATTACATGTAGAATCATACTGAAGTTGGCTACCGGCAGTCCATGTATGATAAGTCAATTGGTCAGTTAATTGCCACTTAAAAATAAGACGCGTTAAAAAAAGTTTCATGGAGAATATGCGACCCCTTTTGTGAACAAGGACGATTCCGGAGACCCTATAATAATATGGCTGTCAAATTAATAAACACAAAATAGCGATGGATAAAACCTCATTCCGTGGAATAAGTGGAAAATGCTATTAATAAAATAATATATCTCTTAACTGACATTTACTAACTTATTCTACCGCGGAGGGTGGCTAAGCGAAGAAATACAAAAATATAAAAATCTGCTTCTCTGTCAGTTCATAAGATGGCGCCACAATCGATTGCTATATAAAGAGCAAAGACAACAACAAATCGGTTTTTAAATACATATCATCAAAAAAAATCCAGAGGGAATTTTGGGTAAACGTCACATTACAAATAACTTTTATTACTGAGAAATAGTAGGGGAGCCCAGGAAGGGATTTCGCGCGTTATTCGAGCGCGTCAGATTATTATATGGGAAGAAACCTTGCACTTTGTTATGTGAACCTACCAGATATGAACGGATAAATTTGTTGCGTTCGATCAGGGCAGCCCGTCAGATTAGTAAAAAAAAATCGATGGTCGGAAATACTCGAGCGCGTCAGATTTTTAGAATATAAGTTAAGTATAACGCAAAAAGTGAGTATTTCAATAATCTGACAAATTCAGTGTTGCAAAAGCAAATGGGAGCGTTCCAAATCTGCAAAAAAAAACCGTTAGCTCGAAATACTCGAGCGCGATTGGTTTTTTTCCATCTTAACAGGCCGACTCCACTAGAGATAATTTCTCTCAGAATACTCATCCTGACATGAAAAGTCTAATGGAGTCGCGTTGTTTCGTTTGTCGTCGTCGTTTGTTTCCTGAGGCCTGATTATGGGATTTGCGGCGGATCGTTTTCAATTCGACCTTACAAATTCGACTCGCTTCGTATTTCCTTATTAACGAATTCGCGGCGGATCGAAAATATTTTTCCTGTGATTTCACAATTTTGGTTTGACTATTTCTTCCAATATTCCACTGATTTGAATAAACACTCTTTCGCCTGTGAATCCGCCAAAAAAAGCTGTCGGATTTCAACTCGCCAGTAAACATTGACATTTCAAATTCGCCTTCGAACTCGTTAATTGGTCGAATTCAAATCGAACAAGGCGAAAGCGAAAGCAATAATTGAAAAAATGTCAAACTCGCTAGCAAAACGATCCGCCGCGAATCCCATAATCAGGCCCCTGACTTTTCATGTCAGGATGAGTATTCTGAGAGAAATTATCTCTAGTGGAGTCGGCCTGTAATGGAAATTTTATGAGGATTACGAAAAACATATAATCTGACAATTTCCGTGTTGCGATGTAGCGTAAATAGTCATTAAAGCATTTTAGAGGTTAGATGCTGAGATCAGTGCTTTCTCTCATTTGCTCTCATTTTTTTTTCTCTCGCAAACTTCCCACGCCATTGTATTTGTAAAATCTTTACTAGTCCTATAACCAGTGTTTCCGCTGGTTTAAAATATTTCCGAGTCCCAGAAACTTGATAAATGAGTCATTAAAAAAAAATTCCAATAAACATTTTTTTTAACCATTTTTGTTTATAATTTTTAGTATTAATGTGTATACACTTTATTTTATCTCATACGCTCTGTATATCCTTCTATTGTAATGTCTAATGTGTATACGTTATAATCTCTTACGCTCTGTACCTCTTTCTATATTTAATGTATACACTTTTCTTACTCTCTTTACTTACTCCGTATCTCCTTTTATATTTAATGTACATACTACTCTTACTCTCTTTACTTACTATAACTCTAATATCATTTTATAGGAAATAAGTATGTAGCAATAAGTTTAATTGTAGTAGTAAACACTTATGTGTATGACAGTTAAAAATGAGGGGCAACATCTAGTGGTTAAAAAGAGAACTTCTGGAACATTCGGTTTAGTAGTTTCTAGAACCATTATCAGAACTATAAATACCCGATTCGAAAGCGAAGCGGGATAGTTGATTGTGAACTGAGATAAAGTAAAGGTACTGTGTTTGCAAAGTGATAATTGAAAGTGTTGAATAAATAAGTTTGTGAGTAATTGGAATAAAGTGAATTTGTGTTTTATTTAAAAAGTGAATAAGTTTTAATTGTCAGACCAAGCCGAATATTACAGTATTAAAGAAAAAATGTATCAGAAACATAAATTAATTTTGATATTAAAATATTATGTACTTGGCTAAGCATTTTACAGTTGCAAGATCAAACATTTGTGGTCTTAAAAAAATCGGAAAACAATTCATAAAAATAATTTCAATAACTTATAATAAATTAAGATAGATTTACTAAGTATTTGTATGTCATTATTTTTTAAATTGTCAGATTAAGAAAATGCAACGGTATGTTTGTCAGATTATCATTTTGGGTGAATAAATTATCAAGTACAACACACTGTATAAAAATCTGACGCGCTCGAATATTTCAAGGTCACGTTTTTTTTTTACATTTTCAAAAATCTGTAAAAAGTGTCGGTCTCATTCAAATCGTCAGTCATTAAAATAGGACACTTATTTGAGTTCAATTTACGTCCCCTCCAAAAATCTGCCACGCTCGAATAACTGCAAATTTTTTTTTGTTTTTTACCAAGTTAACAGCCCTTTACAGCTAAATGCAACATTCTTTCCGTCAGATTATTATACACCCGTTATCAGAAAGCCAAAGTGAATATATACTATGAATATCTGACGCGCTCGAGTATTTCCATGTAACGTTTTTTTTTGCATTTTCAAACGTGTTTGCACGCTAATCCCAACACCGTTATGAAAAAATTTAAACGCACATTTTTATCTTAGACCACAATCTTCAAAACGCGATAGGTCCCGATGACGCTCGAGTTACTGCAAATTTAGCATCTCGGGCTCCCCTACTAAAATGTTAACCTGTAGATTAACTCTTATTCTATGGATTAGTTTAACTGTGGAATAGGCGTTTTTAATTAATATAGCTGGAACTGTATAACATTGTCATTCAGCTACCACTTGAATTGCCAGAACCTCATAAAATCAATAAAGCGTCTATCAGCTGAACAAAAGAACGATTTCTTACAGCAAAGCAAGGTTCTTTTTTATTTCTGTTCGTGTAAATGTAAACAAATTCAACTTTGTTGCTGTGGAAGAGAAAACAAGATACCAAAAGAAGGGAGGTGCTTTTTACTGGATCAAAGATAAGAAAGGAAGATGCGGATTGGTGGAATTGACAGGATTCTCTCTTTCTAAATTGCAAAAGAAGTTAAATCGAACCACTTGTACCCAAAAACCTAATGTTAATATTAACAAAAATCAAGGTCATGTGACCGTCACGGTGTTTCTGACAGAGCGGCTGCAGCAATTGTTTCCTCTGCATTTCATGACATATCTGCTGATTTTGAAGCTGTTGATAAATCAAAAATACGACGGGAAAGAACAAAAGAACGCGATGAATGACATAAAAAACAAAAGAAGCTTCACTTACCTGCTTTGTACTTTGATGGTCGGAAAGATAAGACGCTGAATATTGTAAAGAAAGGAGCAAAAAAGTACAGACAAACAGTGATTGGTTCTTAAAGAACCAGGTTCAATTCATATCGGGTACGATACTCCTGATGCAGGAACTGCCAAAAGTATTGAAGCATCGATTGATCAGCTTCCTTTGTCACAAAACATTTAGGATTTTATGGCTCTTGGTTGCGATGGAACGATCACTAACACAGGAAAATGCAATGGCGTGATTAAACAGTTCTTTCAGTTATCTATGAAAAAATAGAAAGTGAACTGCCACAAATTCAGTTTGATGATCTATGTAAGTTCCGAACAGAAATACCTGTACGTAATAACAAAGTCAGTTATAAGGGGACGATGTTTTAATGATTTGGCTAACAGATACAAAAAAGCTAATAGAATATTGCGGCTTTATATTTCTTCTTCAACTCCATCAAATAACTTAAAACTATTAGCTGAATATTGTGTCAAAAGTATGTATACGTTCCGGTTTGGTTTGAAATAAAAATAAATCCAACGCGTAAAGATGGATATAAAAATTTGTGGATGTTAATTAAAAGCTTTTGTCACCTGCCTTCAGAGTTAAAACTTATAATTGATTCCGTAATTCAACTTCAACATAATGCCTATTTTGCTTATCCAGAGAATTTACTGCTAGATATCAATGTTGTATGATCAAAGTCAAACAATCAGGGAACTAGCTGACAGGAGGATACTCAAATTCACATCATAAAAGGAAGCAGCCTCGTGTCTTTGAAGTTCCTCTAATTGATTTCGATGCTGCAAGCTATATTGATCTGATAGATTGGCAGCAAGAGTTTTACGATCCACCAATTCTTCGACACATCACTAATGAAGAAATAAACGAGGTTATTAGTTCTCAGGACAATGAAAATTTTATTTTCCTAAAGCTACCATGTCACACACAGGCAGTCAAACGTACTGTGACAAAAATTCAAGGGAAGACTCGATTCAAGCGAAACTGGCATCTAGAAAACTAATACGCCGATTTGAGAGTAAACGAGATTTTCATTTCATGCCTAAAATTTAATAAAATATTTCTTAATTAAATTAAATTTTGTGATTTCAATTACCAAATTGTGTTTTATGTTAATTGTTAATGAATTATTGTTCGCTAATATTTAGGGTGCTTTCATAAATGCATGGTTGCTTTGCTTACATGCGATCATTTGCAATCATATTAACGTCAGACAAAAATACTTGCGCATGTGTTTTACACTGCATTTATGATACTATATACCTGTCTCTTTTATTCAGAAAGAAATTCAGTGTGCATGTGATTTTTTGTAGTTGCACATTTGCGCTGCAAATATTTGCGTTTTGCTTTTATGAACATCTGACTTTTATCATTTGCATTTATGAACAACATGCATGCGTCAGACTTTCGCAACCATGCATTTATGAAAGCACCCTTAATTTGTATCAATAAAATATTTAAATTTAAGAAAACGATGTCTTTTCAAAAATCTCCGAAACTTCAAAGCCCATGCGCGAGCTAAGGATATGATTTAATTTCACTTTTTTTGGCAATTATTATGTGTTTGGACTATACACAACATAATATCACTATTACAATATGATCAAAAACAAAATCGACCTACCTTAGTGTAAAAATCAAGGTATTACTGCATGTAATATATTGGTAAAAGCATTCAACTAAAGAGCACAGCAATCACTTTATTTTGATCAAGCGGAACCTGTTGGGCAACTTGTAGATTTTCTTAATCCCAAATGTGTCAAAATTGTTTTTCATATCCCCACCAAGTGGAAAATTTGCCTCATCGGTTAGGAAAATGAAGTAAGGTTAGGTTAGGGGGCTGACAGTTGATGTCGTTACCGTCACACTTAGATCAATACAGATCCATTGTGATACCCGTGATTATTGCTACCCAAGCTAATAAAAACCAATGTTTTTAGTTAATCAAGCCAATTTGAGGCATTGACGAAGTTAGTACCTGGAGTCCTAGAGAGCTCTTCTAAATCCCTGAAGAAATAATTGAGGAGCAATTTCTTCCTTTGGTGGGAAAGTGCGGGGCAGTGACATAAAGTTCGAACTGTCCTCATGCACTCCCTCGTCTCCACATCCTCTGCATGGATCATCTGAACTGATCTTTTTCTTGTGATATCCTAACAGATTTTGTCCGGTAAATATATGCTTAAAAGAGATCGAAGTGATCTCTTTTGTGATTGCACAATTCTTTCTGTTCTTTGTTTTCTAAAAAAGGCCAGATCTTTCTCGTGGTGCCGCAGGTGTCGAGAAGGTTCCACCTTTCATTGGCCTTAACAGTTATTCTTTTTGAGATTTCCTGCTTTTAATAACAGGTAGTGGTGCTGACTAGCTGAGCTTGGCTTACGTCGATCATAATCTTGCTAATTCATCGGCTTTTACGTTGCCTGGTATATCGCTGTGGTGTGGGACCCAGCAGAGTCTAATGTTATGCTGTGCGCCAAGACCCTTAAGCTCTTCGCGGCAGCATGAAACAAGCTTTGATTTTACCTCAGTTGCAGTAATGGCTTTTATTTCCACTTGGCTATCAATGTAAAAGTTGATATCAGCCCGTGGTATCACCATCATTAATACCTGTTTAGCAGCTGCTGTTATCACTGCCAGGACAGGACCTCAGCTTGGAAGACACTACTGTAGTCTGGAGGGATTCAGAATAGAAGCCTGGCCCTACAGCAGTATCCATATTAGAGCAATCAGTATAGATAGCTATTGATTACTCACTGGAGTATGGGTATGGTCTATGGTATGTTATCTATCCATTCCTCTCTGCTTGGGATGGCAGCCTGGAATGGTTTATGAAAATCAAGTTCGGGTATTTTATAGTCTGTTGTAGTACTATGACCCATAACTTTATGAAGAATCTGAGCATGTCCTATGGAACTGTTTTTCCAGACTTTAGTCTGACTAAGTCTCAAGGCACTTTTAGCCGAAGATTCTTGAACAAAGAGGTCTAAAGGTATTTAATTGAGAATAACTTCCAGTTCCGTAACTGCAACTGGAGTGGATCTCATTGCCGCTGTAACCCGTAATGCCTGTGCACGCAGAACTTTTGTCAAAGTTTTGCTCTTTTCTAAAGCTTTCCACCACACCAGATTACTAAACGTTAGTATTGGTCTAATTATTTTTTAGTTAAGTTTGGTCCCCAGGTTTTCCCGAAAATTCTATTGCAGGAGTAAAAGGCGATCGACGCCTTTTTGTATCGTTCTTTGGTGTTCAGACCCCAGTATAGTTTTTTATCTAAGATCACACCGAGATACTTTGCATGATCAGAGATTTTAAGAGGATAGCCTTCAATTGAAGGTACTTTGATATCGGGTATTTTGCGTTTGTTAGTAAAGAGCACTAGATTTGTTTTAGCTGGATTTACTGTCAGCCCACAGTTCCTAGTCCATTCACTTACCAACGAGAGGGCATATTCGGTTTGTTCACTTAGTGGGTAGGAACTCTCCAGTCGCTAGTAGTGCAAGATCATCAGCGTAGGCTATTATTTTTACTCCACTTGATTTCAATTTAGAGAGTATGCCGTTCATGAATCATGACAAGAACCCAGAGTAACGGTGAAAGAACTCCCCCTTGTGGGGTGCCCCTGGATGTGCATACTCTCGATAAGGGAACATACCCCCGTTCAAGGCAATTATAGAATATGTTAGTTAGGTCTTAGGTGTGGTATGATAAGGTTTATGCTTTTCTGAAGCATCATATAAGCATCATCAATCAAATCAATCAAAAGTGTAGCGTTATTTCATAGAGATGCATCACCCAGTGGAAAATATGATGGTAAATACATCAGTAGAACGTCCACTGTATACAAATTTCTTCACAATTTTGAAGGTTGCTTGCATATTGGTCGTTATCTTACACGCTCGAACTACTACTTTGGTAGAAAGTTTTCATCAATTTGTTCACTGTTCGATTGCTAAGCTCTTCACAATCGTTAATAGCAAATGTTTAAAAATTTGACAGCTGAGTTTTGCAACTTGAAACCATGAAACCATAACTACAATCGACTTTGCTAAGACAGCACGGCAGACCAATCTTGAAAAAATCTGGTAGAAAAGAAAGCGTTCCTACTTCAGAATTCAGTAAGCTTTATATGCTGATTCCACTGACGCTAAGCACGAGATTTGGCGAAGTAGATTAAGAACAAATCTCGACATTTCTGGGATTAAGGGTAGATAAAACGTAGTCTTATAATAAATATTCTATTATTCTACGTTTTGACCTCCGAATAAGTACCCTAAATCCTATAAAAGTCGAGATTTGTTCTTAATCTACTTCGCAAAATCTCATGATTATCGACAGTGAGATCAGCATATTAGATTGTGAAACTGGATCACGTTGCGTTGGCCACAAACCGGAGTTGGTTGGTTGTAAAACTTGTTGCAGGATATGCCCTTACCGAAGCAAATTAAGACAAAACGTCAAAAATGATAATGAATGATAGCCAATTTCCAAGATAAAAAGAAAAAACAGTAATTTAAATTTTTCATAAAATTTTTATTTTTATCATTTTTATATCATTTTTTTTCATATTTTTAAATTTTTGTAAGTTTTGTAAATTTAATTAAGACATTGTTTATTTAATTTTAATTATAATTATTATATATTTTTGTTTTCTTTTGATTAAAATACACGTATTGAATGTATGTATATAATATAACACTGTTACTTTTTTTTATTTTTTGTTTTCTATTTTTTTTATAATTAATTTCTTAATATTTAAAATCAATCGATTCTTTTTTTTAATTTTATAATATAATCATGCGTCTTAAATTTTACAATCATTTATAGTAGTTATAAAAAAAGAAAACAAGTCTCCCACAATTTTCTTTACATTTTTTTTTATTTGGCAAGTTTTACAAAAAATATTCATTTTTTTATAAATTGTAGAAAAAAAAACAACTTAGAAATTAATTTCAAAAAATAAAACTAACCTCATGTAAAAAATATATATACAGGGTGATTCACGAGCGTTGTGCCAAAAAGCTAGAGCGTGTAGGTTGAGTTGAGACAAGAAAAAAATCGTATGGGAGGGGGGGGTCTATTCCCCCCCGTTTAGCCGGGAGGGGCAATTTTCTGAAAAATTGACTTATTTTGTAAAAAAAAATATTAAAAATCAACGGCTTAGTTTACAACACCGTGCTATACCTTTCTGAAAAGCTTAAAACTTCTTCTTTCACTTTGTTTTTAAAATAAATTGTTTTAACGAATAGTTTTAAAAAAATAAATTTTCAAACTCAAAATTTTCAAAAAAAAAGCCAAAAAAATTTTTTTGAACGAATTTTTTTCAAAATTTTATGTATTTAAGTACTAATTTTGTTTTAAAATTCCAATGTCTTTGTTAATTTTTAGTTGAAAACAGAAAACCGGATGCGAAAATGTCTTTTCGTTTTTGAGAAATTAAAAAAAAACCAAAACCACTTTTTTCTAAGAAAATCTCTGTTTTTATTTTTACTTATCTGGACTTTTAGTATAATTTACTAGTTTAATTTATAAATTGAATTTTTTGTAATTGGAGTTTTATGAGGACTCAATAAAGTAGAAAAGTATTGGATTTTCCCTGGATTAATCATTTTGTTCATTGAAAACGTCTGCCATTGACCTTTCACTTCTAGCTCTCCGTGCTCTCGTCGGCGGATTCTTGAAAACATGCTACGACTTGGGCGCCATCTATTGGGATATCTTTCAGCGTAGAGTCTTTCGGCTTCCCGATCTCGACAACAAGTTAAACCGTAGCAGAAGTTCCTGTCCGCTAACTCTTCTCGAACACATGAGTTTGCTATTGTTATGTGTTGATGAATTAATATTTTAATTGTAAATGGTTGTTAAGTTAATATGCCATGCCTTTTTATTAACCTTAAGGTTGTTAATTGTTTTTTTCATTCAAGAAAAATTACGGTTTACTTATCTTAAGCCCCCAGCAGGTAGAACCCTTCGCCGGCGAGTGGCCGCGGCCCCAGGTATAGTAAGAAAAAATTGCATTTCAGTTTTCAGACGTTATCAATGAATAAAATGGTTAATCCATTGAAAATCCAATACTTTTCTACTTTATTAAGTCGTCATAAAACTCCAATTACAAAAAATTAAATTTGTAAATTAAACTAATAAATTAAACTAAGAGTCCAGATAGGTAAAAACAAAAACAAAGATTTTCTTAGAAAAAAGTGGTTTTGGTTTTTTTTTAATTTCTCAAAAACGAAAAGACATTTTTGCATCCGGTTTTCTGTTTTCGACTAAAAACTAACAAAGACATTGAAATTTTAAAACAAAATTAGTACTTAATTACATAAAATTTTGAAAAAAATTAGTTCAAAAAATTTTTTTTGGCTTTTTTTTTTGAAAATTTTGAGTTTGAAAATTTATTTTTTTAAAACTATTCGTCAAAACAATTTATTTTAGAAACAAAGTGAAAGAAAAAGTTTTCAGCTTTTCAGAAAGGTATAGCACGATGTTGTAAACTAAGCCATTGATTTTTAATATTTTTTTTTTACAAAATAAGTCAATTTTTCAGAAAATTGCCCCTCCCGGCTTAACGGGGGGAATAGACCCCCCCCCCCTCTCATACGATTTTTTTCTTGTCTCAACTCAACCTACACGCTCTAGCTTTTTGGCACAACGCTCGTGAATCACCCTGTATATATTTATAAAAAAATGTATGCAACTATTGCACATCAACAACGAGTGTTTTTTTAGTGTGTGTGTGTGTATGTGTGTATTTGAGTATTTAAAAATGGCAACAAATTAAACTTAAAAAAAGGAAAATACAAAACAAAACCAGAAAATTATTTACATTGACCAACAAAATTGCTCAGCACAAGGGGGAGAATAATAGAGTAGTTAATTTTTTTTTTGTGTTTTAGTAGAAATAATTATTTTAAATAAAATGTCATTTTTATAACTAACATTTGTTTGTAAGGCCCTAATGCATCATCTTTGACATAATATATATCTATACATTTATAACTCTTTTAGTATTCGTATTTTTGTTTTTGTTTAACACCACAAAATTTTTTAAAATTAAACTTTAACCTAATAAACTCTGCAAAAATCTTATAATTAATTTAAAAAACAGTTAAATTAGATTTTTATTTGTTTTGTTTATATCTGAAAATCATATTCAGTTTTATAGTACACATGTCTTTGGATTTTCTAGCTTTTCTGTTGTTTTAAGTTTTTTTCTTCTTAATTTTAAAAATAAACAAAAAAAAAACTTTAACTTTAAGAAATTATTAAAAAAAAAAAAACAATTAAACTGAAATAAAGTAAATGCATTTTGTAGGAAATTTGTCAGTTGCTTCTGTTTTATTTATGTTTTTTTTCTCATCTTCGTTGTTTAGGAAACCTTAGATATTTGAATTTATAACGGTAAGTGGGTAATATGACGCTGATTCTGTATGTGGTTATTTTTTAACGATTCGAACAAAGCTGGAATATTCGTTGTTTAGTTTGTGTGTTCATAAATTTTGACCAAAAGAATTTTAACAAAATGAACATACAAATATGAAAGGGAGAAAATTTTATCGTATTAAGTTTTAAATTTAAATATTTGAAGTTTTATTGTCCATTCAATAATTTGTTTTTTACATAATTTTGACAGAGAGGAAATTTATATTTAGTTTAGCACAACTCAGCTTTATATTTTAATTTGTTTTATTTTTAATTTACAATATTTTTTTTTGTTAATAAAAATTGTTTAAATTAAGGCCAAATGAATTTTTTTATAACTATATTTTTGGAATGATCATAAATTTTATATTTAATATTTTTAATTAAAACTTTAAACATTTTTCATGTAAGACGAAAAAATTGTTTAGTTTCAACGCGAATTATATTTTTATTTTACACTATTTGCAAGGAAATTATTAAATTTTTTTCTTTGGGTAGAAGCTTCCATTTCGATAAGAGAAAAATGTACAGTTTGTATAATTTATCAATTAATTTTTATTTATTTTAAACATTTTAAACTAACAATATGAAAAAGACACTGTAACACAGGCTGAGATTTTGTTATAATTTTATTTTTATTTTTGGATTATTTAATTTTCCTAAGGACCGGTGGGTGGAAAAAGGCTTTTTTTTTATTTAAAAAAAATTAATCTTAAAAAAAATGAATATACTGATAAATTGTTTAAATCGTCTATACTGTTTTAACTATTGTATTTTTTGGTGCTTGAAAAACTGTTTTTGTTGTAAAAAATTGTAATAAATATAAATACAAAATACTTCTATTTAATGTGGAGTCCCATCAAATCCTTTAATTTTCGTTTAAATTTTTAATTTATCCCAACACTGCCTGATTAAAATTATTTATTTAATACATAAGTTATATAATTTTATTTAATTTTAATTTTTATTTTTACATTTTTACAATGAAATACAGTTTTTTGATTTATGAAATTCACGCGAACAGATTTTTAAATTTTGTTTTTTTCTATTGAGAGAAAATTATTATTTAATTTAAATATTTAGGAATATTTTTAATTTGTTTTTAGTTTAACATTATTTTCAATTTTGCGAATAATAATATTATTGTATTGTCATGTTAACACCGTATGGTCCAAGAAGATCTGTTCTCTTTGAGTATTTTCTTTTATTTATTATTTTAAATTCGAGAAAAGTGATGTAGGTTTTTGATATAAGAAAAAATTAAATATTTACATAAACAAAAATAATAAACTTATAGAGTTTGGTTGTAATTGTATTTTAAATAATTGCGAAACGACCCAGCCTGACCTCCGTCAAGAAAATTTTGAATAAAGAGAAAACTTAGAAAAATAAAAAAAATTAAGCGGCTGCTATAGTAAAATTAAATAAAAATAAAGAAAAACAAATTCATAAAATTGCAAAATTTTATATTTTCTTTGGATTTTTAACTAAAAATACATGGATTATGTATAAAAAAATTATGGCACTAAAAAAACGCAAGATTTGAGTATTTCAACAGGTACACCCAAACGATGCTGGAAGATACATTTGATTTTTTGTTTTAATTTTTAACTTAAAACTTTTTAATGTTGGATAATAATTAACAAAAAACATCAAAATTATAAATTAATAAATTCTTCAACGAAAGGTTTGTTTTTAATAAAAAAAATAATCGAAAATTTAAATAATAAAAAAAAAATACTTTTCTCGATTTTTTTTAAATTTATGTTTAAGTTTGAGAATTTTTTGTTGGTTAGTTTTTTAAGTACGCTCTCGAAAAAACCTGGCAAAAGTAGCTGAGAATTTAATTTTTCATATTCTAAAATGTTTAATCACAATCCGTTTAGACGTTTTAAAATTTCCGATGATGGAAACCGCTGAGGGCAGCGAAATGCTCGGCTTGCAAGCGTTGCTGCTGCTGTTGCATTTGCAATTGCTGAAGCGGATGCAAGGTATTTAGATGCGTTTGCTGTTGCATCATGGGCCAGAATGAGGGTGGAATAGTTGGCTGAGAGGCCTGTGGCGGTGGTGGGGGAGGGGGCTGTACCATCGAACTTTGTGGAGGTACCATCGATCGCCTATTGTGATGACGATTGAAGAACGTGCCGATCTGCTGCTGTTGTTGTTGTTGATTTTGATTTTGCCGCGAGGGTGGATGTTGTTTTCGAAAATCAAGATTCAGCAGGGCGGACGCCTCGCTTACCTATTCCCTGTACGGTTTGCAATACGAATACCTGTGGTTCATGTGCTGGCTGTAGGAACCGGAATGTGAGAAACGTTTCAAGCACTTGGAGCATTGGAAGGGCTTTTCGCCGCTGTGCAAGCGTTTGTGCTCGGTGAGATGGTGTTTGTGTTTGAATGCCTTTGGACAGTCGACACATTTATAGGGACGTTGACCTAAAAAAAAAAACAATCGCTCGTTAAAAAGCTGAAGGGAGCTTTGAGAATTCGTGGAAACTCACCAGAATGTTCATATTTATGTCTCGCCAGCGAGCTCTGTTTGGCGAACGCCTTATCACACTGATCGCAAATAAATGGCAAATCCGGATCGCCAGCATGTCCGTGGGTCTCGATCTTGGCGCGCTTCTGCTGTGGCGGCATCAAACTGGAAGCCGCTGCGGCAGCAGCTGCAGCCGCCATATACTCATCGTCATGGGAAATTCTCGATTCATCGTCACGCCATGAGCGCTTCTCCGATCCTGGACTCAAACTTGTTCCGCGATCACTACTACCACCACCCAGTTTCATGTTGTTCAACAAATGACTGCGTGCGTAGTCGGGAGCCATTTGGAAAAGGCACTCCATTGGGACCATTGGCCGGTGTCCAGCACCACCGCCGATTACATTGCCATTGTGGGGCATTAAGTAGGGATTGGTGTTGTGACTTGTGGGATATCTTGGCATCGGTGGCATGGCTTCGTTGGGCGATGGAGTCTGACGAATGTGATGCAATGGCACTGGAATGTCTGAAGGACGTAGATTTGGCATTGTGGCGCCATAGTACATAGGCTGTTTGTACAACGTCGGGCCGGGTGATAACTTTCGACTCAAATTGATGGCTTCATTGGTGTCCGCTTGCATGGGAACACTTCCATAGAGCGGTGACTGTGCCGACGATGACGATGATGATTGCTGTTCAGTGCTATCCCTCTTGACGGACAAATCAAGTGGTTGGTCTTCGCCGCTTGGAAGCTTAACTGCCTCAACCACAGGAGCCGGTGGAGGACTGTTTGCCAGGGTGGATTCGGGCTTCATCGGTACATAGCCCTTGTTGATGCCGTTGAAGCTGATGTTCATCTTTCGTTCGCGAGATCGGTTATTTTGGAACCATACTTGAACCACTCGAGCATCGAGTGCCAATCGATTGGCAATCACACGGAATTCATCACGACTTGGTCGTGCATTGACTGCGTAGTGTTGCTTCAGGACCGATTGTTGTTCTTCGGTTATCGCTGTTCGAACACGAACCTTTCGTTCGCTGGCTTCACTGCCATTCTTCGACTCCCGATCTTCCCGGTCTTCTGGTTCTTCTTCACTGCCAGAATGAAAATACGATGAGTTCCCAGCATCAGATTCGTTAGACTGGAATTGTTGATGTTGCTGCTGCAATTGGTGGTGATGTTGTTTCTGTTGCTGCTGGTGCTGTTGCTCCAGCTCTTCCTTGATCAACCCGCATAGCACCTTCTCGTGCTGGACCAGTTCGGTTGGATGGTTGAACTGCTTATCACAACGCCTGCAGCGTAGTTCATTCACCGGTTCAGGTTGGTGATCGATTTCTTCTTGAGGAATCTTCTCCTCATCGACGGCCTTATCCTCTTCTTCTTCTTCTTCGACTTTAATTTCCGGCGAATTGGGACGGTCTTCTGATGGCTGTGGCGCAGGACTGGGGCTTTCATTCCTCTCAATTTTCAAATTTTCACCATTCGAATCCTCATAGATCTGTTTCGGTGGTGGCGAACTGTTATTGCTGTTTCGACTATCCTCACCATCATCCTCATCGTCACTGCGATTATAAGTACGAGTATTATCCTCTTCGGTATCCTTCTCACAATCATCTAGATCCATCACCAGTTTCGGCTCATCGGCCACATCTTCGGTAACTTCTTCGATGAGATCTTCCGGATCCGATTGTAGTCTTTGATTGCCGGCTGCTGTCAATTCCAACAACCGATGTATACTATATGGATGGATATTTGGATTCAGTGCGGCCATATTGTAGAATGGATTCTGGAATGTTGCCAACAAGGCGGCATTCATTGCTCCATAGTCACTGTACTTGGGTAACATTTGGTAGAACGAATTCGCACCATTTGGTGGATTTGCTGGCCCGTCTGAAGCACTGCTAGCGCCACCCAAGTTGTGTGGGAAATAATTCAAGGGATTCGTTCCGATTGGCGGCTGAACGCCTCCGGGACGTTTGCCATTCGGACTGGCACCCAATATTCCACTCTTCTCAAGACTCTTCAGCATCGCTCTG
The DNA here is from genome assembly GCA_943590905.1 of Sphaerophoria taeniata. NCBI lineage: Eukaryota > Metazoa > Arthropoda > Insecta > Diptera > Syrphidae > Sphaerophoria > Sphaerophoria taeniata. Next base: position 273,975,980 of record OX016540.1, read on the forward strand.
TTGTTGTTCCGTGTAAGGCCCATGCTTATACATTTTTTCGACGTCATATGACTCGAAAACGAACCGGAATGTGAGAAACGTTTACCGCAGTTATCACAACCGAATGGTTTTTCGCCGGAATGGATGCGTACATGCTCTTTGAGGTGGTGTTTAAATTTAAAAGCCTTATCGCATTGAGTACATTTGAATTTGCGCAATAGGGCTGATTCATCGTGGCTGATCATGTGCCGTTGCAGGCGGTATACATTGGCGAATGCTTTGTTGCAGATTTTACAACTCTGGAATGAAAAAAAGAAGTAGTGGTTAGAAAAAATTGGAAATTCTTAGAAAAAGACTGTAGAATTTTGTAGAAGTCGAAATCTTATAATTGATGACGTCAAAAAAGAAGATAATCCCCAAATAAACTACGCAATACCTCAAATCGCCAATTCTTGAAAAATGAAGCCCCTTAGAACAATAATGGCGATTTTAAGAGCCAACGTAAATTTTTAAGGAATTCACATTAACTGAATATCTTATTTAAGCAGTAGATCCCATAATCCCCAAAAATAGAAAGCTTTAATCAACACGTGGTATGAACGCATTTGAAATGAAGAATCATCCTTTGAAGTTCAAGGCGGAAAACCGAAATAACCCCCAGATTAGACTTAGACAATGCAAAGCATAAATTTGTTTTTCGAATATCCCTGTTATTATAGCTACAGCACCGTTAAATCACCATTTTTTGGGATTAAGGGTAGATAAACGATCAGACGATAAGACATCGGAAGAAAGTTCTTATAACCATTATCCCTTAACACATCCTTTATATTAAGTCTTCCAAAGTTCAAAGTAGAAAATCAACTGTAAGGGCCCCCGCAGAGTGCAGACTTTTTATCGGCCGATAGTTTAGTCGGGTTGGGCTGAAAGTGCGCACACCGAGCCAACTAAACAGTTTGGTTGGTGAACAGGGCGCAGACTATCCAACAGCCGGCCGACTATTCCCGAACTAGTTTGTAACTGACTGTTGAAGTGGTCGCACAATGAAAATATTGTCCAGCAAAATGATTGGTCTCATCATACTCCGGAGGAGGAAAATCAAGAAGAGATTCCGAGAGTATTGGGTGCATCCCATTCTCAGTGATAGATTAGTTAGTGGAAAATTTTACACTATGCATTCCAAATTACTTGATCACCCGAAATTTCGCCTATTATCGAATGAGCATTATCAGCCTCAATGAACTTGTCAAGCTAATTGGACCAGCAATAGCGAAGGAGGATATACAAATTTAAGACTTTCTATACCTGTGGAGGGTGATTTGGCCGACGCCATATTCAAAATACACGCACACGACGACAAATCACAGAGCGAACTGAACTATCGGCCGACTAAACAATCGTCATGTATGCGCAGGCGTGAACGCGCCAATACTGATTAAACAGTCGACCGATAGTGGGCCGACAGATTAGTTTGAATGTAATCGAATAGCCCATCAAACTTTTTTATCGGCCGATACTGAATCGCTGTAGCCTGTAGTGTGCGCATATGCATTCCTCTCCATACTTATTAAGAAGCCGACCAAACTATTGGACGATAAAAAGTCTGCAGTCTGCGGGGGCCTTAAAAACACACACACAATTTATAGGATCATTCAACTGAATCGGTCTAAGTCTGGAATCCTTTAATCACACATTTTAAAAACACAAAAAAGCTCAAATCCCCGCATTTTTAGAATCTATTAACTAATAAGGAACAATCTGACAGCCGAATAGCTCCTGACAATTAGGGGTTTAAGCTGGAGTTCAAGTGATTTAAAGCTTTTTTGAAGTAGATATAAACAAAAACCCCAAAAACGTAAAATTTCCATGTTCTGTTCATCCTAAGAGCAACAATAGGGGATAAAGTTTTCGAAAGCACTTCAGGCAAATGAAAGCCATCGCCATGGAAACCCAGACCCTTAAAACCCCGATTTTAATTAAAAAAGAAAACTTGTTATTTTATTTCGGGGATTTAAGGAAGTGTGAATTCTATTGTGACGAGAAAAATCACACTTACACTTTGCGAAATATGCGCAACTTTCCCCGTCCGCCCAGAACACCCAACGCTATATCCGTCAATCGCGATTTGGCAAAACTAAGTAAATGGGCGCGTTCAGTTTGGGCTTGGATCCAGCTCGTTTTGCATGAACGAGTTCGAAAACTAAATTTGGATATCTAAGCAAACAAAGTAAAAAAATCAGCTGTTTACGAATTTCAATGTATGTTCTGTCAGATAACCACCTATACCAGAGAGTTGGATAAATTTGGATTTGTTTGGTTTTAACCCCTGCTTTTTTACATGGAAAACAAAAACAAAAAGCTATCCGGATAGCCTTAAGCTAAGTGTACACGATTGCCAGATCTGCAAATATTGCCAGATCTGTCACTGAAAAATTTGTCTCGAATGGCTGACAATCGTGTACACACCAAATTAATTTGCAGACAAATGGTTTGGCTCCTAATTTGCAGACAAATATCTGCCAATTAATTTGTAGATATCTGGCAATCGTGTACACGCAAGCTGACAACCGTGTACACACCAAATTGATTTGCAGAAAAATTTGTTCATCAATCATTTTGAAGACAAATGAATTTGCAGATGTGGCAATCGTGTGTACACAAAATTCATTGGGAGATCACTAAATTTTTTTTCATTTTCTGACGTTTCTGCAAATGTCTGACAATGAATAAATTTGCAGATGCCGTTTGAGGAACATTTGCAAATTTATTCATTTGCAGACAAATTTGGCGAAAACTACAAGGTAAATAATTTTAAGGTGCTTTTTTTCATTTCAAAGAAAATGTGTAAAAACGTTAACATTTATTTTCAGATATGGATGCTTTTATTGAAAATTAAAGTGCTGAACATTTTCAGCCCATTACGGTTGAGGCATTTACACGGTCACCGCCGCCTGAAACTGAAAACTTGCCAAAAAAAAATTAAGAAATCGTATCGGAAGAATTTACTTTTTTACTTTTCCAATAAAAAACATTTTAAAAAAGTCTTTTTTAAATTTATTTAATTTTAAAAACACAAAATATTTTGATTTGTTTTTGATGTGTGACAATGAGCTGAAAATAAATTTGCAGATCCAAAACTTGATTTGGTGTGTACACGGTTGGCAGAAAATCTGCAAATGTTTGCAAATTTATTGCTAGCTATTTGGCCAAATTAGTTTGTCGAAATTGTCAGACAAATATTTGGCAACAGATTTGCAGATGTTTGTAGATTTCTGCAAACCGTGTACACACAACACAAATTAAATTTTCAGCTCATTGTCAGCTCATTTTCACACATTGTCAGACGTTTGCAGATCTGACAATGATTGTCAGACCTGGCAATCGTGTACACTAAGCTTTAGCCTATCCAAGTCAAAGTGAAAGCGCCCAATGACAACCAATTTGACAGATGAAGTTTCAGCAAGATGGTCGCTTTCAAAGTTCGAGAGTTCCTTTTGGAAGACTCTAGTACGGTGCTGGTTTACAAAAAGAATTATCATTATTTTCAAAATTTTAAAATACAAATGGGTAAATAATCCCCTTTTTACTTGCGACATATAGAATATATGGCAAGTATTGAATTCGTACAAAAAAAAAATTTTGAGATGATGATGAGATATGACATTACGATGATAGAGAAGTCGAAAAAAGTGAGTCCGGCGATTCCGTCTGTCTGTCTGTCGGGAAGTTTACAGGCACCTACAGCCTTAACTACTGGTCCAATTGACTTGAAACTTGAAAATAAGAGGTTTGAGCAAAAACCCATATCCCAGTTTTTTAATTTTTTTTAAGATCAAAATTTAGGGTAGCCACCATACGATTTTTATGGCAAAAAACCAAAACTTTAAATTTTCTCCAAAACGGTTCCTACGATTTTTTTTAAACTTCCTCGAATTTAATTTTTTTAAACACTCATGTATTTTATGTTTAAAAAAAATTTTTGTATTGCTCCAAAACGGTACCTCCCATATAACCGTTTTTTTGTTATTAGATTTTCTCATAAAATAAAAGTCCGATCAGCGTAATTTTTTTTTGAAAGTACGTATATATTGCCCAAATAATTTTTTGTATTCAAAAATTTTAAATTTTTTTTTGGATTTAAAAAAAAATATTTTAAACTTTTTTTTCAAAATTGTGTATCTTAAAACGGATCAATATTAAAAATCGAAATATACGCATAAAATGTATATTTACATATCCTTGAATACTGCATACCCAAATTAATTTTAAGACATTTTTGAAAAATTTTATATATAAAAAATTAATTTAAAAAAAACGGCTCCGACGATTTTCAAAAAAAAAATTCAATAAATCAAAAATAAGGTTTAAATTTGTTTGGCATTTAAATTTTTGGAATAAAATGTATTTACGAGGTATATTTTCAAATTTTAATTTTTTTTTAATAAAAAAAAAATTGAAAAACCAACATTTTCTTAGAAATCATATGACATCAATTTTTTTCCGATTAAATCCATTTTTGAGGTACATATTTCAATTTAAATTTGTATGTATGAGTTTTTTTTAAATTTTTTATTATGTTTTTTTTTATGATTTATAATTGTGAATACAGGAGCAAGTTCGTACGACCGAGTCGTGCACATTTTTTATTTTGATTTGAAAACAATTCCACTACCATTTTGGCTTAATCAATCAAACTGACCTCAACCCAAAAATAAACTAGGAGTCTAGGCTCTACCCGATAAAATTTAGAACACCAAAATTAACACACATTTAGTTTGCATAATTTAAATTTATGCGGATGTGAAAATTCTCAAACAGAAAATAAATCCGAAAAAAACATTTTCGCTTGAATTTAGAACAAAACGTGCCTCTGTCTTCATTTTGAGATTTCTCTAAGCTCTTAAATCTTTCCTCATATTTTTTTTGCACATTTACACCTACTGATTGTTGCAAAAAAAAAAAAAAAATTTTACAAATTAATTTCTTAACAAAATAAAATAATTTATTACACTTTCGATTTTTCATGTTACACCGAAACCGAGTGGGATTTTTTCGCGCAGACAAATTTATATGAATTTAATTGGTTCGCTGGATCAAATGCAGGTGTTTGAAGGAAACGCCCCCTTTTTTGCTGTGCTGAATTATAAATAAATTGTTGATAGACATACAAAGAAAGATCGTTAATTATAAACCGTATCTGACGATGTAAACAAAAAGCATAGGAAAAAACAGATTCATCCAAGAATTGTATAAATTTATTGAAAAACAAAAACAAGATTAGTTTTTTTTTTTTGTTGGTGTTCTGTTTGATTTTGTTTGTTTATTGATATTTGTGATTTTGCTTGTGTGTCCGTTTTCTAATGGACTTCAGAGGAAAAGAATTATGGAAATTATTAATTTTTTAAGTGTTTTCGCTGATGGGATCTTGAATTTGTACAAAAAAAGTACCGTGTTCTGATTCACATAATTGAATGAATATTGGAGAGTCGATTTATGTGGAATTGAAAAAATCATTTTACCTCTATAGCTGGAGATGTTTTTTTTGTGTTTAATCGAGGTTATTGGGTGTTGGATTTTGGAATTTCGAATTTTGAAATTAATTGAATTTTGGTTGTAGGTGAAGTGGGCGAATAGGTAATATTGGGGTCAATTGAAGTTATTTAGCCTTGAGAATGTTTTGAGGATGTTATTTCTGCATTTACTAGACAGGGTGAGGGTCTACCAACACTCAACAGGGACATCCAAACTTTGAAAGTTGATAGTGGCAATCTTGTTGAAGTTGCATCTGTCAAAATAGCTGTCATTTATTCAATTTGCTTTGTTAATTCATATGTCCGTTCTTATACTTTTTCGGGAGTTTTTGTGAAAACTGTCAAATTTGAAGGAGTAGGGATGAAATCTTGTGTTTTTCCTAAGAAGTAAAAGAATACTTGAGAGCAAAAATCTCACAAATGCACAAAATTAAACGTCAAAAACATTCAATGTACATAGGTCCGCGTCCGTCGCGTCCGTTCCACACTCAGTTTGAAACTGCCGAATTTAGTAATATTTGGTTATTTTTGGTCAGAGTCTGTTCCCAACTTCAAAAATTGTGTAGAAGAGAGCGCTCACGAGAGAGTAAAAAATTTCCCCACCCTGACAAATTTAGCCCAAAGAATTTCTTCCGGCAGAAATATGAGTTCTGTCAAATGAGAATTTGACATACGTCAAACAGAAAAAAAAACAATCCAGTTTTGTAAATTTTGTCTTGAATTTGGTTTCTTTTGATAGATTTTCTTCTCTCTGAGAGAGTTTTCTTCCCACTCCTCAGAATTTGACAGATTGCCCAATTTAGTGCACAAAAAGTCTGGTTTGACAGAATTTACAAAGTCTCCCGCAAGAAATTTTTGCGTGTAAAATCAGGAGATAGGGGAAATATTTTTCTCCTTCAAAAGTGACAGAACTTACAAAAATCTTTAGTTAAAGAACAGAAAAGTGTGAGAATTTAGGAGTTTTCAGGTGTAAAAGAACAGACCTTATATATACTAGAGACTAGACCCTGTACTACCAACAGCGACTATAAACCTTTAACAGTTGATAGCGGTCATCTTGTTGAAACTACATCTGTCAAATTGGTTGCCATTTTTAATTTTTATTCATCTTTTAATTAAATTTAAAGGTGGAGAGATGGAAGGACCAACGTCACAGTCTCCAATAGTTTCCGATAAGGGAATTTACTGGTCTGTTTCTTCTTCAACCTGGCGTCGGTCGCAATCTCATGGAGAGTTCAAGCGAAAAGGAACCTGCCATCAAAGTCATTTTCGGTACATAAGTTATGGGATAGAAAAAGGCGCGACCGATCAAACATGCATTAGAAAGATTTCATGGCAAGCATAGCCGAGGCCTTGTGGTGCGATGGCTTCAGCCAAATATCGTGGTAGACGGATGAAATTGTTGCAAGTGCTCCGATCCGAACCCTGGTTGTAGCATTTGTACTGACAAAAACGAACGAAATTGATGATAGTTCCAAAATGTTAGCCTTAATTTTTCGATTTGAGGTTCTGTTGTTTTAATGGTCGTTAAAAAAGTTTATCGACCTTTGTCGAAACTTTTTTCAGTATTTCAATATCAATATAGACTGTGACTGCACAATGTTGTACTTTTCAAATTTGTTTGCATATAAACCCTTCATTGTTTATTTTGTTGCCCCTTTCTCCTCCACTTGAGTTGAATAAACAAAATATGACTAAAATTTATTAGATTGAAAAATGAGTAAACATAATTAATGATGCGCTTCAAAAAACACCATTTACCAAAGCGAGAGAATTTAAAATTCTTTTAATTAATTTCATCTTAACACGAATGTTAAAAACAAGCTCATCCCATTTAATCGGAATACAAAATCACTTCAATTCTTTTTTTTTTTTGCGAATAAAATTAAAAACACGAAAGTATGCCACACTTAGGCAAGACGCACTTTACCGAGTAAATAAATTAAAAATTCTATAAATGATAACTCTATCACAGACCGCAAACCGAGTGATGTGAAATGTTGTTGTTGTTACAAAATTCTAACCAAAAAAAAAAAGGAAAACAAAATAAACCCGGTGATAAAACATCCGCCGCCATTAAATCATTGAAACTCATCAACTGAGGTGTGGTTGCAGATGCGCGGCGCGGTGTGCTCATTTAAGTCGATCGACACGATCGCTGTGTCTGTTAGAGCAGGAGGCCAATATAGAGATACCTAGAGATGAACCTGCCTACCTACACCTAATGTACCTTTCATCTGGAGATTTTTTTTTTTATTTTCCAACTTGATTGAGCAGCAATGAAAGCAAAACAAAAACAATTTGGACGTGTATTGTCGACCGCTAATGTGCTCTCTTATCCGTTGTGGATCTTTTGAGTCTGGAGGACGAAGAGGGGAACCCAAATGGATACAATCTACCTATTCTGGAGAGGTGTACGATGCCACACCGGCTCCAAGCATATGTTTGTATGTCAGCACTTGATTCAAATTGGATTCTTTTTCTGTTTTTGTTTTCATGTCCGTCGTCCGTTCTTCTTTGTCTGTTAGAATAAGCAACAGTTAGGTTCTTCAAGCGTCTTGACTGGAAGTCGAACAAAGCATGGCCGTGAAGGCACTTAAAGGTGCCCGGCACGGCACTGATGATGATGATCGCCATGAGGAGCCAAGGGCTTCAGATTACCTCTCGATCACAGTGTGGCGAACAAAAACGACGTCAATATGATATTCTTATATTTTTTTTTTTTTTGGTTTTCAGAAAACAAATTAATGGGGATTCGAATCTCTTGTGCTCATTCTGCATAACCAACAAATCAGAACCGAGAGATGAGTGATCCAACATTGTTGCACCTTGCGACTAATGGAGAAAAAGAGTTCTTGGAAATAAAAATAAAGCAAAAGGGAGCAGCAACCGCACTCACCGCAACCGTACAATGGCGAGGAGGCTAATAATTCAATTATGCATTAGGGCACGAGCGCTGAATGAAGAGTTTTAAATTGTTTTTGTTTTGTTTTTCGATTTCTTAGAAATTGAATAAATAGAAATAGAATCCACTTTAGATCCAGGTGGATTCAATTGAAATTTTTCTTTGATTAGAAATTTAATAAATGGGAGCAATGGTGGGAGGAAGGGGTTTTTCATTTGAAATACGAGGTTAAACTAAAAAAAGAATTTAATTTGGAAAAGAGACGTCTAGCATTCCAGATTTAAGACAAGGGCTGTGTGCCCCAAAATATAGGTTAAGTCATTTTTGAACGTCATACAAAAAACGCTGAAACTGAATATTGTTGGAATTGTAAGACGATAAACGTCAGCTGTTTCTTTGTGCATTTTTGTTTATTAAATTTCGTTAACTCTAAATCAATTCTGTAGGGTACATGCGCCAAAAAATATCAAAGCCTAAATTACATAAAACCTGAAAACTTTGCTCCAAGAACTTTCAAAATTTAGAATTAGGTAGAGAACTCTACTTTTCGAGGGAAAACTAACAACTTCCTAATACAAACATTTCTGAATGTAAGAATAATTTATACCAACTCGCAAAAACTGAAAACATAATAATCTTCCTGACTAAATTGACAGTTGTTTAACATTTTCCAATAAAGATCCTGAATCAACTATACATTTGCTGTCAACAGTCCAGAAATAGAGATAATATTGAAAAATGACTTTTTGACACACATTTTGTGATTTACTCTTTCTCATTGGACGCGTTCAGTTTGGTTTTGGATAGCCTATCTTATCCAACTCGTTTTTCATGAACGAGTTCGATAGCTAAATTGGGATAGCTGTGAAAACACGTGTACAAAAATCAGCTGTTTAAAAATTTCAATTGCTGTTCTGTCAGATAGCCACTTATACCAGAAATTGTTGGATAGCTTTGGTTTTGTTTGGTTTGAGCCTCTGCTATTTTTTTTTAACATGGAAAACAAGAACAAAAAGCTATCCGGATAGCCTATCCAAGTCAAAGTGAACGCGCCCAATGTCTTGTTCTGTCCCAGCCGATGGCCTCAGTCGCCATTGCTGCTATGTGTCTGTAGTTCGTTACATTCATGTGCGAAGTACTGTGAAATGTCAATGGACGATTCTGTTTTCAAAACGGAAGAGTTATTCTCTACTCAGAAGTATTCCGTTTGTCAAAGTCAGTCCAGTTAGAAGACTTCTGGACTCTTCCAAATGCTTCTGGACGTCCAATGGAAATTGACATGAGCAACAAACTGTCAAATTGGAGTTTTAAGCTAAACCTAGAACTGTCATTTTTGAGGTCATTGTCCAAACCGTCATTATTGCAAAAGTTACAGAACTACGAAACCCTGAATTCTTCTAGTTAAATAAGAAACACTAAGACTATTGACAGTTTGAGTTCCGTTCTGAATAAAAATAGAGAAACCCCCAAGGCCTTGGGTTTACACTTGTCAAAGGAGCGATTGAAATATTTCTGCAGACTTTTTGCAAAATTTAATACAATTTTTAGTCGAATGACGTTGATTTGGGGCTTGAAATATTTTTTTATCTATGAGCTGTATTTTGATTGGTCAAGACGGTCGTTAGAGCTGAAACAACTCAATCTAATGAACTAAACATAAAAAGAACTTTTTATCAGAAGTTTAAATCTACTTGGCTGAATGCTTTCAAGTTTCGTTGAAATGTCATTTTGCTCACTAAGACAGTTCACGTTCCGGATTGGATTAAGTGTCAAAATATATTTTCTTTCACTCAACTTTTTTTCTCTTTCTGCGAAACGTCACTCAACGTCATAATAAACCTAAATAATGTCATTAGCAATCCTCTTCCCTAAATCTCAGTGTTGTGGCAGGTAAAAACGTTGCAAGAAACATTGACGTATTTGAAACAATGGGATATTTCATAGTCATTGGGTTAGAAAACTGGCAAAAAGAGGTTATCAATGACTAATTAAAATAAAGCAATTTCATATAGTCGCAACGCTGCAGTTAACCGATTTGTCAAGGAAAAACTCTACAGAAACATAAATTTCTCTTACTGACTCCTCCTTTCAAATACCCACCTCTATACATTGTAATCTCAAGAAAAGACCAATTAATTGGGTTTTCCAAGAAGTGTCACTACCAATTTAAACTCACTTAATCAACCGAAACCGATAAGATAAAAACGTCATAATTCTTATACAAGTGTAACAAGCTTATCGCCATTTTGATTCTCTTCCTCATTCTCAACTAGAAAAAAAAGGCGGTTAATTTGTATAACGCAACAATGGAGATTCATTTCTTAGTCATCAAACGAGATAAAGTAGATACAAGCATTGACTGCGTCTAGCTCTCTATTGGAATGAAATAGAAGACAGATAGATAGATAGATGTTTGCATCCAATCACCATCACGGTCTCAGGCTGAGACTGAGACTCAAAAGCGACAGCAAACAAGTTGTTGATGATGTCATCTCACAGTGTTATAATTGAGAGTAGGTATTTCTCTGCCTCTCAGAATGTGATGTTTGTTTTTTATCTGTGATCTTTTTTAAACCATAAAAAACCATGAAAATATCCATAAATATGAATATGTATATTTTTAGTTATATTTTTGTTTGTTTTTGCGAGGATGACACCTCAAGTGTCTTTATTATTCCATATGTGGAGATGAAATTCGCGCACACAGACGCCGAGCATGGTTCTTAGCTTGGGGTCTGTCTTACATATAAACTGGATGGATGATGTGTGCGGATCTTAAGTGCCCTAACTGACAGTGTGACTAACAATCATTAATTTGCAGAAATACTGTCGTTGCTTTAATTTTTCTTATGTGTAAGGTGGTACGAGTATCTCGTTCCAGCTTCACGTTAGAGCGCTTCCAGAACTCATTCGAGACATGAACTTTGTTTAAAAAGATGCAAAAAAGATGACGGCACAGTGTTCACTTTTATTCTCGTGATTCATCCATCATACAATTAAAATCTACGGAATAACTTCAATTAAGCTTGAGTAAGGGTGTGACTTTGTATTATGTAGATATGGCAGACCACAATGACGGATGATGGTTTGTCATTTCAATTTCTAGGTTTATGAGCGAGGTTCATATATGAATGTAGTTGTAAAAGTCATAAAAACAATTATGGTATGGTGATAGGCAACGCTGTGTTTAAATTAATACGCAAAGCAGTCAACCAATGTTTTAGGCAATGATGAACATAAATTGAGACATTTTCCGAGAAAACAATTACATTGTTTTCGGGATGTTAATTGACTTTGTCTATCTTGAGCAGACAAATGAAACAAATATGAGTGTTTTTCAGGTTTAAGGATAATTAACTTGCGAAAGGTGATGTCAATTTGGTTGAGACACATGTCACCACAAGTAAAAACCTTTAATTCCACGATTTTCAAAGTTATACGCTCAAATCCCAAGAATTTCGATTTTTGGGGATTTGAGATTGAAAATTGGGGATTTAAGGTTGGAAAATGGGGATTTAAGAAAATTGAATACTTTTTAATATCAAGGGGTTCAACGAAGTTCAAATGCTTGAGCAGTACGAAACTGTCACTGCAAACAGAGGTTTTGAGTGTGGATTGATGTCACAAGATTTTTAAGCTAAGACACTCATGAAAGAAAACGATTTGAGGCACTTGTTGGGGATGAAATTCCAAAATTAAAGCATTTTTTGCGTTTTGAAAAACGAGTCACTATAAACAAAGTTTAGTAGGGAAATCACAAATTTGAATTTTCCATAAGAATTCCATTTCACCAGTTCCACCACTCAACATCAAAATAACTGCCAATTCATCGATCTTCATCTCTGTTCCATCCAATTCGTTTTATTCTAGAAGTAATATTTGGACAATGGGCACGTTCGTCTGCTGCTCCCATTGAGTGCGCCCAGAGTTAACGGGTGCAAAGTGCAAACTATTTGTGCTAGTCAACGCCACAGCATCAACCGCATCCGCCGTGTGCCGACGCCACCGGCTGTTGGCTGACGGTGATGATGTTGATTGTTGATTTGCCAACGAAGCAAGCTGCTGCCAGTCTTGATTATAATATAAATGATGATGATTATGACGAGCAGAGAGAATTATAGCTACATATAGCAAAAGGCGAATGTCTTTATGATGTAAGGACACAAGAATTCAAAGGTGCACTTCGACTTACGACAAAAAGAACCATGCGTGGGACATTTAAATGGCAAATAAAATTTGTAGATGAAGAGGGTTGCCAATAGGTGATTTAAATCTCCAAGAAATTTTTTTTTAAGTACTGAAGACACTTGTTGCTGATCTTCCCAAAGTGTCCAAAAGGGTACGTTCAGATTCGAGGGGTTTAAGTGGTTAAAATGGAACCTTATGAAAAATCTGCAATAACAGTTTCAAAACAGAGTTCTGGCAATACTTTTTGTCAGCACAATGCAGGAACGATTAAATCAAAATCACAGCGGAACAAAAAGACTCAACGAGAACGTTTTTTTCTTCTTTTTCTATTTTCTTTGTTTTCAATTCTCGCCGTGTGCGGTTTTTCTTAATTCAAAGTACCGCAAACTATTATTATGGAGGTGTACCAACAGATAGTGATGTTGTTTTAATTACTTTCAATAATTTTAATTTACTCCTTCTTTCTGAACACATGCGTGATGGATTAGGAAATTTGTTTTTGTTCCCTCATTCTTCCTCAATACAAAAACGAGAAAATGTTTATTTGCCAAAAAGTTGTGCCTATAGCTAGTTTCAAAATAAAACCTAAAATTAAAATCTAAATGACAATGGAAAAAACAAATGTTTATTCGACTTTTATTTGGGTTAAAATAAACTTAGACAATTTTCATCCAGATGATCTAAAACATAATAATTTATTTTATAGCGAAGGGGCCTTTTGGTCGGGCGCCACAAAATATTCGCTCACATGAAGCTGTGTATAGCACACACAAATGTTTTATATTTCAGAATTTTGGAAAGGTGGTCGAATAAATAACATTTGTACAATATTATGTGCGAAAATTTTAAACAAATTTTATAAAAAAATATATTCGTGCCATTCTATAGCAGGTTAGGTTAGAATGCGCTGCTGTTATATTTTTGATTAATTTAATTATAATGATTGCGTGGGTTAATTTCGATGAATTATTATTTCCTATCTAGATTTAGGTGGTAAATAAATTGGAGTGCTCTAGTTTTTTTTTTGCTTGCTTTTTGGCTTTTAGTGTTTGGGGTTACCAACACGCGTTACTACTACCCATTTAGAATGAGATACGATATTAACAACAAGCGTTTATTATTTTCTTAAGAGCTTTGGAACATTTTTTTTGATTTAAGATTAATTTTTCAATTTTTTTTGTGTTGATTTTAGGTGTGTTGTGAATGGAATATACTGGGTTTTTCCAAGTTTTTTTCGGACAACGTCATGTTTTTATTTTTCAACAGAAAACAAAATTGGTTTTCCTCCAAATAATAACCATGTTATCTTAATTAATTTTTTGTGTTAAGATAAAATCTCAATTTTTTAAAGAAAAGGGATTAACGAAAACAGGTGCATCCATCGATCACCCTGTTTTTGTCTGTCATGTCAATGTCAAATCAAAATATTTTTCTAAACAATTCGGTTTGGAAAAAATAAAACGTGATATCCCTCGTTTGACATGAATTCATCCGTGAAAAGAAAAATCTCGACAAATTACTTTCCCGGCGCTAAGTTTAAAATTTTCAACACCGAATTTCCGGAAGAAAAAAAAATCAAACTTGAGTGTTCGTAAAAGACTTTTGACACATTCCAATTGACTCGTTCAATTTTTTTTTCTCTGTCTACCTGTTTGGTTGTTTATACAGTTTGACATAAACAAAGGTATGTAGGAACAATTAGGCGTATAGGCGCTTTTATGTGTTGGGGAGATCGTGAGGTAGACAATCTATCACTGTCGGGGTGGTTTTTAACATTTTAATATCACATGAGGGAAAAACGACGATAAAACGAGAATTATTCGAAAATAGTGTTGAAATGTTGACAGGGGAATATTGACTTCTGTTGGATGATAGTTTAAGAAACATCGGAATGAAGTCTTGAGCAGTTTGTAAGACAATCAACGAAATAATTTTTTCCCACGTTGATGGACCTGTTGAGAACAGGAGACCGCAAGGCATTAACTTCTTAAAAGTTTTTTTCGTTTTTAATCCGCTTCACTCGATTACTTTATGCAATAAAGCTTATCGGTGTCATTTTAGTGTACGAAATCCACACTCTTAAGGTACATGAACACGGGACTGGTGGCAAGGCTTCCTCAATAGGGATCTGGAGCTGATCTTCCTCAAGTTGTTAGACCTCGCACTGCTTCAACTGAAGCGAATTTGGATCGCATTCGCGCAGGAGCCGCGCTTCGTTTTTAAGAGCTCTTTGAACCTAATTGAAGCTTTTTCTATTGTATTTTCAATTTGCGCAGATTCTCAAGAACATGTTGTTTTCTCATAATCTCAAAATAAACAACAAAGCTCACTCCGACTTAATTGATAAACGAAATTGCTGTGTATGGGGAACTGAGAACCTTATCAGCGATTGCTAGTTTCATGATAGCCCCGTGGTTTCACCAAAATGGTTCTACTCCGAACACTGCTCGCAAGGTGATCAATAATTCAAGTTTTAATTGGACTGCACTAGATTCTTTCCGTGGCTAAATAATACCCAGCACGTTTACTTTATGGGCTCCCAATCCATGAAGGATCTTATCTTGAAACACGGCAGTTTTCCACCTCTTCCATCCGCAGTCACTTGGTCCTTGTACCATGTAGGTTCGGTCTTTTTTGTCCTCTCGAACATGGAAGCTGCGAAGACTTCCTCGGCTAAAACGTCCATTCGCTCGGCGCACAGTGGCCCGTTTAGGCTAAAGTCATTCCCAAATTCATTTTTTTCGTTGTTCCAGAATTCAAAATTTGTTGTTTCGCTGAAGTAACAAATATTTGAAGTTCTTGAAACCGAAATTTTTTTTGAATTTTCCCAAAGGTTTGGTTTTGAGAGGGGTTCAAAGTTGAACTTTTTTTTCAGTTTTAATAACAAAAAAATTTTTTTTTCTTTTTCTTGACTTTGAGAAGCTATATTACGAACGTGGGGAAAGAATTTTTGTTTTTTTCTTTCTGAAATTATAAAATACGGTAAAATATATGTTTGGAAAAAATATTAAAAAAAAAAAATGTCTATATATATATTTTTTTTTTTTGGACACCACTTTTTGTACCTTTTTCTGACTTTACATTGCATGGAAAAAAAGCTTCAAAAAGCATTAAGCAAAGCTCAACGCATAATGAAAGCTGAAGTATTTCTTAATATAATCCTGAAGGAATAATTTGCGCCAACTTGCGCCCTTCTGAGCTAGAGCGATTTTATTAATCGATGGCAGGCACTTTTTTTTCAATTTTCTGGTTTTTCAATGGCAAATTAATAAAATGTTTAATACTGTAACTTTTGAACAAGTTGAGATATCACCACAACTTTTTTTTTAATTCGAAGAAAATGTTCACGGCTAACAATATGATGAGTTTTAAATTTATTACATTTGCAGGGTGTTCCAGGAATTCACCACAATTTTGTTTTTGATGACGGAAATATTTAAAAATATATCGTATTTTTTTATAAATATTATATAAATCGGAGGCACTAAAAAATTAAATTGAAGGGTTTATATTATATACATAATAAAATATTAGCAGTTAGTTTTGACTTAAGGAGATTAATTGTTCAGTGATTATATGTAGGTATTAATTTTTAATCGGATTAAATGTTTATTTTTTATTGCTCGATATCATAAAATTTTAGGTAAAAAAGGGTTTTTTTTATAAGGATTAAACAATTCCAATTTCAAAGACTAGGTAGACAGGTAGAATTTATAATTAATGATAGAGCAGGTAATAATATAAGGTATAAAAGGTATAAGAAAACGTGTTTCCGTGATCAGCTTGGACTCGATGTAGAAAACCAAAGTATGGATTCGGAAATACTAATGATGGGAACACTTCGAGAAGATTTTTCGAGCAATCGGAGATAACAGCTCAAATAACTGGAGTAAACATAGAGGTTATTTCCAGGCTGAAAATAATACTTGATGTTTTGAACTGCAGGGAAGTTGTGAACGCTGTTAAATTTGGGGAGTATACTAAAGCAACAGCAGCTCTGTTGACTCAAAAGTATCCTGAAAAACAACTGACACCTACTCTTCACAAAATTTTGGCTCACAGTCAAGATATTATAGAGTATCAATCACTTCCCCTAGGAGAATTATCTGAAGAAGCCCAGGAGTCCAAAAATAAGGACTACAAAAGGTATATAGGTATAGGCAGAATGAAGACTTATACAACATGCTTGCAGCCTCATCTGATCCGCTTATTTTTTCTCTGAGGCACGTAAGGACCCACGTTGACTCCGGAAATGTTGAGTTTATTGAATATCACCACGGACCAAGATGATAGTTTTCAAGAAATCTAATGTTTATACGTACATTTCAACTGTTTTTATTTTATAATTTGCTGTTCAATTTGTTATTTATTGTTATTCTAATGTCAATTTACAAAAAAAAAAAATAAAAAATAAAAAAAACTTTTTTCGCCACTGTTCCTCTAAAATCGGTGTTTTACTTTTTGCGCTACTGTTAAACGTCAATTCCTTATGTTTTACGCCAGAAAATGAGTTTTCTTGTTTGTTTAATTCACATTTAATCATTTTTATCTCACTTAATATAACTAAGCTTTTTGACAGCTATTTCCGAAACACCCTGTAATGTTTTTATTTTGAAATTCACCAATTTCATAGCGTTGGATGTAACCTTCAAAATAAAAAAAAAAATTGTGGAAATATCTCAACTCGTTTAGGAGCTATGATTTTTGGAACCAAAAAAGCCGAAACGGGCCACTGTGCGGCGTTGCTGAGCCAATATTATAGTCGTCTTTTCAAGGCTTTCTGTACTACATCCACATCTTGGTACAGCTCGTACATTTCACGGTTCAACCTTCTTCTCCATTCGCCATCGTCACATACGGGAACGAAAATCCATCGAAGAATTTTTCTTTCGAAAGTCCTCAGTATCAATTCCCCTTTCTTACATATCGCCTAGCAGTCGGCCCCGTAGATTAGGACTGGTAAAATCAAAGTCTTGTATAGCAGACACTACGTTGGAATTGCTGCTACCAACAGTGACGTTTTTCCCAGCACGCATCGAACATAAAACACAAAGAGAAAACGAAAAAGCCGAAACGAACAAACAGGAACACAGCGCGATTGCTACTAGCATTATCAATCAAGCAATGGATACACACATTGATAAGTACACAGAAGCAGAGTTAGTACGTAGATTTTTAGTGTTTGCCATTTTCTGATTCACACTGTCTATTGATGTCAAAAGCAGAAGTAGGAATCGAGATGCATTTTCTTTTACTTGTCTCGTGTGAAGGAGCGGATTTAGCATACACCACCACATTAGTTAGTGGAACGCATTGGTAATTTTATTTAGCAAAAACTAAAAACTAATTTGTGACTTAACCGGCCGGGGAATCTATCCCAACCTAATTGTGCCTTAAACCAGTCGTGACGCATGCCCACCTAATTGTGCCTTAAATCTGCCGTGGAGTCCCAGACCTTATTGTGACTGACCGGCCAGGGACTCTATCACAACCTAATTGTGCCCTAACCGCTCGAGAACTATATCCCAACCTAATTTTGTCATAACCGGTAAATTTTCTAAATTTAATATTTCTCCGGGCGACCATGACAGTCATAGTTAAAACTTTCTAGAAATAACCCATTTATATGAGCATGAAACTTGGGCTAATTGGAAAGACATTCAGTCCAAAAAAGGTCCATAAATCATAGCTACTCTTCGTAGTATTAGAAGAACTTAAAAATTTATGAGACGGATGGCAAGCAAAAAAAAAAAAACGTTGTAGAAATTGTTTTTTGAGCAAATTCGAATTATTGATTTTTGGTCAGAGCATTTGTAGGTATGTGAGTCAGAATCAGCGTGTGACTGCTTTTTGCTTCATCTCTATCCCCGTAAAACATGTTTGATCAAAATCTCGACTTCGATTTTGTGTCAAATTATAACTCCACGCAAACTAAATCAAATTTTAGTCAACATTTCTATATTTCCTAGCTACAAATTTAAGCCTATTTATTTTTAAAAACCTACATAAGCTTCATTACACACTTTTTTCCTACTAACTAACTAAACTCACATTAACATCATTGAATTTCTCAATAGAACCTCAAAGAGCTTATCTGTTTTATTTTTAAGAAAAAAAAAATCTGTTTACGTTCTTTCGATTAAAAAACTACGCGCACCTAACAAAAACACACTCTTACTCTACAAAAAATAGAAAAAAACCGTCCCAAACGCAAAACGACCTAAATCATTATCAATCTCTCGCTCAAGATGAAAATAACATTTTTTCTAAATAATTTTTTTCTCTCATTATTATTTTTCCAAGTCATCTTTTTTAGTGGCGGCGATAGTAAAATTTATTTGAATGAAGTTTTCTAAAGTGCTTTGACTGGATTGAAAGAAAATAAAAACCACAGGAATGTGTTGTAGGTTATCAGCTTGAGGTCAGTTCTGAGCGTTCGAATTGGATTTTCGAGAAAGAAACGCGGTGAGAACTCTGAGGTCAAATACCTAACGTATATACGCGTCCCGATACTCATTTTGTTATAAAAAAAAAATCAAAAAAAATAATCGTGTGGTATGGTATGGTATGCATGCATGACGGAAATTAAGAAAAGCCATCAATAAAATTCAAACTCATTAACGATCTTTCGAGTGTGGTGTACTTATTAAAAGAGTTTTTTATTCCTTTTTTTTTAAGCGTCCAGAAAAATTAAGATCCAACAAATTTTAATCGAAATAATCACTCACATCCGCGGATATAACATAATTTAACATTTATACGTTCCCACAGACCCATTGGGCAATTAACCAGAGTTATAATGTGTCTCATTTTTGACTCCCCTCGCCTCCTGCCACATCCAGATCCACGTATTCCTTGGCTTTCTTTTTTTTATTTATTTATATCGAACATTTATGAGAAAAGGCAATTCTTGCATTCGGCTACAAATTGAGCAGATCGTTGATGTGACAACACGGGTCTTATGTTGTGTAAATTTTTGGTCTTTTCATTTTATTTCCCCATTTTGATTTTTTTTTTTAATGAATTTTACGAGATGAACAGAATTTACAAAAAAAGCACCTCTTGACTTTTTTGAACTGATCACACTCGTAAAAATGAATTTTTGGATGATTATTATGAGTCTTAAGTCGCAAGTCTACCTATGGAAGGCAGGGGGTGCTGCACGTGAATCACACAACACACTCAGGTCATAAAACTGCATGTGTCCTCGACATAATCGTACCTATTAAATGTTGGAAGATGTAAAACAAAAGGGGACTTCTTGAGAATGAATCCCAGCGAACACATGACGACATTGTGTACAAAAAAACATCACCTTTCTTCGTGTCGTTGTCGATACATATCGAAATCGATACACATGTGTGACTAAAAGGACACCTATGTTTCATACTTGGTATGAGTTCCTTCTTTATATTTATGCTAACATGAATCGAAAAACAAAAAAACAACATTAGGAAAAAATGTTAAAGACGAAAGGAACATGAGAATATTTTTAGAAAACATCACATGTGCCTTTGTGTCCGTCATGGTCCACTATAGTTTTTATGTCCTTTTTTTTTGCATAATCTAAGGTTAAGGTATTCCTTTCACAAATGTATAAATTGATATTATGTATGAGTACCTTCGGTCGTATTGGAAAAAGTTTTTGATTTCTTATGTTTTTTTGTTACATAAATGTTGAAAATCCTGGGCACAGGAAATCCTGTATTGGAATGGGATTGTTTTTTGTTCCCTTGACAGATGATACTTTCGGAAAGTGGATGATACCTTTATTGGGAATATGAATGAGAAAGGTACTTCGAAATTAACCTCACAAGAGAGATATTTTTCGAAAACAGACATCTTGGAGTTTATTTTTAGACGAGGTACCTGGCAGTGATATTGTATTGATGTGTGTGTGGGAGAACTTACCTATACCTTATATAAGTTATAACAGATTTTAGTTTAGGAAACAGATGAACTACATCGGTTTGAAAAATACAAGTTGAACCCGATTACTGGCGGTTCCGAAGACATTTTTTCAAGAAATATGATTCAACGCGGTACCTCAGCTTTGCATCAAGCCATTAACTGTCAAATTTTATCAGAGGATGGCCCCGATACATGTAGATGGATTAGAAAACTTTTAAGCAACTGAAAATTGAATAGTTTTCTTCAGGTTGAGCAGCTTGAGTTCAAACAACAGAAATATCAGATCGGGTATAAGGGCCTCCTTCAACAAGTTTTTTAACTTATCATAACCGTTGGCCGACGCCATACGAGCTACGATATAAGTAGGTTGTAAGTGGCGTTGCAAATAGTTCTCTTCAAAAACAACCGACTGACCGAGCGTTGAGAAATTGAAATTGAAATTCAGTTTTATTTCATTTGAAGAAGTGAAATTCCGAGCCAAATTCACGTTTTTTCCATCTCTAGAACCCATCCAGTTTTCTAGAAGTAAGAAACGTTTGAACTTAGTGTACGCCCATGCCCAATACCTTCATAACCGAAATCTTTTGGGGGAAAAAATCTTGTAATTTCGCATGTCCGAAATTCACCTCTTCTAAGTGTGTCTCCGACTAGGCAATGCTTGTCCTTGACCTTCATTGTTGATTACTGGACCGGTTTCGAGAGACGATATTGTGGTTATTCTTCTTCAAAGCATACTGAAGATCGCTCACGCTCAAGTCGTCGGTTTCCATTAAGGTCGAACCTTCGACGTTGCAAGGAGATTGAGTTATGTTAAGAGGACCCGCTGCAGCTTCTGTCACAGATGACGGAGTTGGCGACACAATGGGGTTGTCCAACATAACATAGGCTCTTCCTAAGGGCGTTGAGGGTCGCTAATGGCGTCTACCTCGTCCTTTTTGTGAACCTTAAGCGTAATCTTGTCAAAGCCGAATTTTATGACATCGTTGGTTCGCGCCAGAGGAGCAAGGGATTCTTTATTGAGCACACAAATTGCGCTTCGATAAATTCCCAGTGGTTCCTCTAGTTTCTCAACCTTCGATTTATCACAAGGTAGGTAAGTACGAGCTCTTGATCGGCTAGAGATATCCTCATTTGCCACAACCTCTCTGGCCAGACCTCACCAAGCATTACGATTACAAACTTCAATTGATCACACGCTCATCATAATCATCCCAGATGATGAGTTTGTCATGACCTTGATGCCAACCCCCATAATCTATAGCAGGTTCCGAACTTGAGTTACCCTGCAAGAGACCCAGCTTCACCATCTTCCAACGATCTTGTGAAATCGAGCCATCTATATGGTTTCTGTCAATAATTGCTACGATAGTTTCGTTGTTGTCCTTAAGGACGTCATTATATAGCCTAACGACTCGTCCAGTGAAAGGATTGAGTGGAGTGCTACGTGCTAGTATTGTGCACTTTGTGTCTTTTAGGAAGAGGGGTAGCCTCCTCCATAGAACTTTGTCGCTTTTACATCGAACCGCAGCTGGTCTTGTGTTAAGCGACAACATCTTTGGCATCAAGCAATGCAGCACCATCCGCTAACACAAGAAGTAACAAGAGTTGGTAGGCCGTAAAGCATACAACGCAGAACAGTCAAGGAGAAATCAGGATGTCAAGGCAAAATCTGAAACACATTTTTTGAACCTGCTCCCAATTAAGCGCAGTAGGGTCCAAATGCCCCTTTAAGTATCCCACATACTTTAATGATGTTTCGGGTTTCTAAGTTTTCATAAGTCGTGACGGCAAGAATGCCATCATAACATACCTTTCGCGTGTATAGATTAAAGTGTTAGCGGATTGCAAAACTGAAGTTTTGTTTGTTCTTTAAGCTTACGAGTTACGGATATTGAGGCCGTTTAAACATTACCGATATGGGTTTTGGTTTTCGGAAAAAAAAAATGTGTACGATACTTAATTTTCCCCCAAAAAACTATTAACGACCACTTAACCTTAACCAATGTCTCTTTTAAGTTTAAATATATTATTTTGAAAATAAACCTTAGGCTCGTAGGTACGACATTTTGTTTTTTATTCCCATTTCACCATTAAGTCTGATTAATTGCACACTCAATTAAAAGAAATTTCAGAACCAACAAAAAAAATATCTACCAAATTGAAGAGGTCATATCCATTTGTCACCACTGATGATAATAATTAAAATATATTATTTTTTTATTTAACAATTTTTTTTCTGTTGTGCTGTGCACTCAAACTTTATTCGTAAAACAATTCAACTCTTTGTGTAAATTCAACAGAACCCACCTACAATAAAAAACCAAAAATAATATTAAAAACAAAAGGACTCCCCACAAAATGGTCAAAGTTGGTCAACAATAATTAATTCACAGATGA
The DNA here is from genome assembly GCA_943590905.1 of Sphaerophoria taeniata. Lineage (NCBI taxonomy): Eukaryota > Metazoa > Arthropoda > Insecta > Diptera > Syrphidae > Sphaerophoria > Sphaerophoria taeniata. The sequence continues at coordinate 273,998,891 of OX016540.1, forward strand.
AAGCATTTTTCATGCCCCCCACATATACAGAAGTCCTTTTTTTCCCTGTGTGTATGAATGAACATTTTTTTTCTATAAAACTTCTGCATTCAATTGTTGCCACACATTGTTGGACTTTTTTAAAACCATTAAATGACCCATATACGTGCGTATAGGTAGGTGTCCTTTATTTTTTGTTTTGTTAAAAACTTTTTTATTTCATTTTTGTCAACAATCATTTCAATTGTTGACGGTTTGGTGGGGGTTCGAAAAGGGAGGTGCTGTGAAGGACATTCGTCCTGGAGAGGAAGCTTTTAGACAAAAGCCGGAAACGATTTCGTATTCGCAGGAGAGTTGGTAAATTGCAATATCCATCGGATAGATAGATGGATTTTCATTTCCATTTGCGTACGCAACGGTAAGGCTGTGCAAAGGATCGAAAGAGAGAGAGGCAAATTTTGCGGCACGTGATGCACGGCTTTTTTTGCGGTAAAATAAAGTGCATTTGAATTGTTTGGATGATGGGAAATGATGGCGTCCAAAAGGTTGGTTTTCGGCTCTCAACTTTTCCCTTTTTTTTCATTTGTGAGTAACAGAAAATGAGAGCCATTGTTTGAACAGAAATAAACTGTATAAACAACTAGGTCTGGGAGTTTAAAAAAACAGCCTACACCAACCTCAAAAAACTGAATGCACACATAACAAAAGATCAACGTAAATATTCCGGCTGGCCATAAATTATTGGTCAACTTGGTGTTGGCTTTCTCCTTTTTTTTTGTATATTTTTATTTGAATATTTGTTTAATTTTATGATCAATTTAAATGAACGAAAATGAAATAAAATTAAAACAACAGAAATAACCGTATCTATTAACTCAGAGCTGTTGTTGATTTGAAAAATGGGAATTCCACCTGTTAGTGGCTGTTATTGCGCGCTTCCATAGTCTCAAAACTGGTGCACGTGTGTGTGTTTTATAAAATTAATAAAAGCAAGATTGACACTTTGATATATACAAAAAAAATTAACACTTAACTCAAGGAATCGGTGTCTTAAAACAAACTAGATGTCTCCCACGGGTGCAGGTCTGACGTCTGATATGCCTTGTGAGAGGCGTGGAGACACACTTTTTGGCCTGCAGACCGAACATAAAGTTGCTTGTAAAAATCAAAATTGAAGAAAAAAAAATATTTCAAAACACACAGATCTCATAAAATCAAAAATATAAATGAAAATGTCCCCGCAGGCCCATTTGTTTGTTGATGGGGATAGATTACCTAATGGTGTTAAAAAATTAGCTGATTGATTTAGCTGTTAAGTAAAGTAATAAATCAAAGTGAATTGAAATATTTTTTTGAATAGCCAAAAAAATTGTATAATTAGTTTAAGTGTTGACGAAAATTCTGATTGTCAACCTGGTTAAGTGCTGCGGCAAGTTCAAATGTCTGAAAATTGCGAAACTCTAAAACGAAAATGAGTGGAGACAAATTGAAAACGTTTCTTTTTTTCTTGATTTTGGAAAACAAACAAAAAAGGTTGTTTAAAATTTTTGACCTTGTCTGCGTTTTGATGTTAGTGGGGACATTGACTAATTTGTCCACAGAAATTAAATTGACTGAGAGACTTTATGGGATTTCACTATACTTAAAAAATGCAAAGACGTTCAGAGAATGAGGTAATTCATATTTCGGAATGTTTTGAAACACGTTTTGAGATGTGAAGATTTCATTCAAAAAGTTGTGGAGACAGTTAACACGGGCAGACAGGACGTCTTCTTTTGGCTTGTAAGAAAATACGATTTCCGTCATTCTTAAGTCTTTCTTTTGTCAATTGTTTTTGATGGAAAATTTTGAAATGCAAATAAAGAAGGAAAACAAGTCATACGTGTAGGATTCAGTGAGGAATAAGAGAAAAAAATGGACAAGAAAGTAGATAAAATATAACCAATGTGTTAGCAACGTTAACGGTGGTCTACGCCCCCTTTAGCAGTAAGCTGAGAGTAAGTGGGCGAGGCAGACGTTTCATGAATCACGACCATTAATCATTATATCTTGAATAAACTCGGCAGGAGATGATTCAAGTAATCAAGTTGCTTGGATAGTAAAGTCGGAATTACACGGCGCATGTGTTTAATGCTCAGTTCTTGCAAACTCGCGCCGCCGCCGTGCAGATTACTGCACTTAGCTGGTTATGAAAAATGGGCGCAGTTTCATTCTAGGGTAACTGACATATAAACTTATCTGAGTTTTCATCGGTCAAATGAAGAAGAGCGTTTTTCGTCAGATAAATTTTATCTGCCGATTTAAAAATCCAATATTTTGTTATATGTCGAATAAACACTATCTGCTCGTTTATCTGACGCTTGAAAAATCGGTTTCATTCAAATCTTAATATTTTGCTAAGACTATAGATATTTCACAGTAGTTTGGTATACGAATGAATTGAAAGTAACTTTAAAAAAGATTCAATAGGATGAATTCTATAAGGTGATTTTCCAGAGTCGCCAGACGATTGTTCTAGTCTCCGGACGATATTAAATGGAGTCACCGGACAGTACCACTTAAAACCCCTTTTTTTTCTCTTAAGTGTTGAGTATAGAGCAATTCATTTTTCTAGTTATTGTTATCTTAGCTTAGACGAAGTATAAAAAAAAAAATCAGAACCAGTCTCCGGACGATCAAAACAGTCTCCGGACGATTTTACTTACATTTAGGCATGGTTTGGCAGGTAGGCTGTGCAAACAATCTTTAGCCAACTCATCCAATTTCTTTGCTAAGCGGATGGCATTGGCATTAACGGTATAAATTATGTATTATTTTTATTTCAAGTCAACAAAGGTCAACTTCCAACAGTACGTTGGCATTTAATTTCAACCAATCACCATTTTACAAAACCCATCTCTGAACTCTGACAGTCTTTTGCATCCAAATGAATACAAAGAATAAAGATAAACAGGTAGTTTTCCATTTTGTTCGCCCTCGTTATTTGATTCGGAGTCGGACTACAAAGAAACTTATTTGTTTCTCAACATACCCAAATGGAATTCCCATAAAAAGAACCAAAAGAAACAAACCGATAAAAAAAGATAACCAAAGTCGAATATGGCTGCTCTGCTGCAACTGTTACCCATTTCCATGCCAGCACACCACACACACAAATAAACACATTTTAAGTTAAAAAAAAAAAAACAATAATAACACAACACACACTCAACAGAATGAATGGACAAAGCAGCCATTGTGGCATTCAACTTCATTTTTGATTAATTCCGCTCTTCACTTTCGTTTTTTTTTTTTTTTATTCTGCTCATTTTTGTTTGGTTGGGTTTGTTGTATGGTAAAATTGATGGTATTTGTCTGTTCTGTAAATGCATTCTCCATTTCGTTTCATCCGTTTAGCCGTGAGATTACTGCAATTATTATAACTGTACCTACTCGATAGGTATAAAAATGTCTTTTTTTTCGTTATTAATTTAACTGAAGAGGTAGAGGAGATACCTATACACAGAACAAGTGAAAGAACAAAAAATGGTGGAGGGCAAAAGATAAAACAGACTTATCGGCTTAAACGTGGGAAAAACAAGAGAGGCGGACCACAGCTACAGCACACCGGATGTTACCAATTGAATTCCACCTTAATTCTTGATTCGTGTTATTTTTCGTTCTGATTTCTTTTTTGGAATTCTTTTTTAATTTTAAAATTCTTTTTTTTATTTTCATTATTTGTTTATTACAATGAATAAAAATGGTAAACACATGGTAGGGAATAAAATTATTGAGAATAATTATTAATTCAATAGAAATTAAATACAAGAAAAGAGAACAAAGAAGAGGTGTGGACTGTGGAGTGTGTTCAACATATCAGGGTCTTCTGTCCTCTTTAAATTCTTGATAAACATCAGCACTACTGAACCGATATTGCTGAAAAGTAAATATCAATGGCGTCAGCCTGTTACATATTTTGTTTCGTTGTGGGCATGTCATTCTTATCACAAGGTAATTAATGCTTAACAAAAACAAATACCCATACCTCAGATTTATTTAGTACAGTTTCCACCTATGCAAGCAAAAGATTATAAACTGACTAATATTTAATTGCAATGAATAATAAATAATTAAAATTTCTTATCTTTGGGGTTTTTTGCTGATTGAGTTTTGCGTTCTTATCATTGTCGTTCGTTACAAGGCCGGATTAAGGACAGTGGCAGTTCAAGGAAATGCAATGTGGGGGCTCTCAGTACAAATTTTAACTCATTTCTTCTTGGTTGAACTCCTTTGTGAGTTTCTCGGAAGAAAGCTGTTACTATTAATTCTTGTTAAACTGTTTAATTTGATCAAACGCTTTCATACTATAAAAACTAAAGCACTGTTTTTATAATTATAGGCGGGTAAAATGGGGATTAAACGTTTTGGGATTAATTTATGTTTTTATAGGAAAATAAAGCATCCTTTCCACTCTTTCCACACGGTTAAAATTTGAACAGTAATCTATTAGAGTAGGTATGTAATTGATTTGTGGGGTTTTCGCAAATGGGGATTAAAGGGTTTTTTAACTCTAAATAAAAGGTTAGCACCTTTTTTAATAAAATCTACACGCATACTTAAGTGGGGAAATGAGAATTTCGAATTCCGAGTTGTAAACACTTAAAACCCGAAAAAAAACTTTTAATCCCAATACACCATTTACCCCACTTCATATTTTCGGGGATTAACTTGTATTTTACTTTTTTTGATGTCACAAAACTCGTACATTCCTTTTTTTGATGTCATAGAACTCGAAAACCAAGCATTTAAAATTAAAGGGTTTGAACTCGGGGATTAAGGCATTTGGGATTACAAAAAATATTTGAAAAGAATATGGAGGATTGGGTTTTTATTTTAGTCAAAAGTTTTTCGTGTTTAATTTTTCAGCACTCTCCAGTAAAGCTTCATATTCTAAATGAAAATTTTTAGTGTCGTTCCTTAACAGAAATTAAAACTTCGATTGGTACAAAGATCTAAATGTGTAGCATCGGACTTCGGCCGCAGGCAGAAAAAAGACAAGGTACAAAAGTTATAGTAAATGCGTATTTCACAACAATTATTATTTTGCGATAAGAATGCCTCAATTCAGTAATCTTATAATAGACTATAAATCTACTAACGACTGCAGAGCAAGAGAGCTCTTGTATGTATTGAAGAAGGCGGCAACACTTTCAAATTTTTTTCCTTTTATTATTTAGATTAATGAATAATATTCTTATCATTACCTTCGTCATTGTTTACCGCAAAACATATATACCCGTATTGAATTACCAACTCACACAACGTGTGGTCGCGTCGGTCGATCTTTTGGCCAGCAAAAATGTCAGCAAAAAAAAAATTAAAACAACAAAAGAAAAAATATTAAATCAAAAAGTTCAACCATGGCACATCCGTTCGTTAACAGAGTTGTATATTTATTTTTGTCAATATACCTCATTGCCATTGACGCTTATACCTCTTAGGTACCTATACATACTTGTGTTGTGAATATTTTTGAAAGTTGATAAGAAAAAGTGTTTCTGATGAAATGATGTGAAGGTTTTTAACCTCATTATTACTCGAGATTAAACAATTTTTTTCTTCTGTAAAGTTTACAGGCACCTGACAGTTAATGATATGAGAAAGAAAGATTGTTGTCTCTAACGCATTTGTTTTTATTTCATCATTTCATGAAACTGGTAGATTGATATTTTAATATTTTTGGTTATCAACCCAATTAGGCTGTTTTACGAACAAAAGTTCTTGTTGATTTAACTTTGGCAAAACTTTAGTTGACCCGAAACTAACATTTTTATCAATTGTTATTGAATAACGTCGCAGAACATCTATTTATATTTTTTTAGTTGTTTGTTTTTGATTTTCAAAAACTTTTGACTATCTTTAAGTGAACTTTGTTTACTTGAGGTAATTTAGTTTCATTTTGTCAACAAATTTTTTGTTGAGTTTATAAATTAAAATATTATTTTGTTGTTAAAGATTTTAAAATATTGCTTATTTTGTTTAGTTTGCCCTTGAGTGCCCAAGAAAAAACTCATTCATCATCAGAAGACACATCGTCACCAACATTAGATATCCAAATTGCATTTCTTAGTTTTCCTTCTAATCAACGTCTGTCGGGCCTGCTAGTATTCTGAATTAAAAACAGTGACATATTGTATTCGAAAACAGGCATGCATTTTTTTCCTTTAAGAAATTTTCACAGTACAATGGTTGCCGGGTCAGCTAATAAAGCTGAATCGTAGAGTGAATTTTGAATGAATTTGAACAATACGTCAATTTATTTCAACATCGGTGAAGCAATTTAGGAAAAAGTCATTGCTTGTCTTGGCTTTTCTCTAATACAACGCTTGTTGGGCTCGCAAGTTAGCTGATTTGATATAATTAACAATTTCTTCAATGCGAAATTTCATTAAAAACTGTAAAGCCTCTTCTTCTCTCTTTAAGACAACGTCTTTTGGGTCTGCTTATAAGCCATTTTTGAATGCAAGGAGAGATTCTATAAGAAGCAACGGAGCAGCGTCACGTTTCTAAGCTTTAATTTTTGATATTCGACAGTATAAATTTTGTCGGGTCCACTAGTAAGCTCAAATGTGAATCTTGACCATTCTCGAATAGACTGGAAGATACACAAAAAAAGTTTTATCAAAATAGGTCCATGCACAAAATAACTTAAAACAAAATTATTTTTATCAAAATCGGTGCAACTAAACTAGAGAAGACCGGCTGACCCGGTAAACGCTGTTTTGCTATGTAAATAAAATGGCTCAAATGAATTAAATTTTTTTTTTTGTAATTTTTCCTCAATTTTTTTTTTGTTGGTAGCGAAGCAACGTGCGCAGAGAACAGCTAGTTTTAAAAATTATCAAAGCCAACTTTTTTGAGATCTGGGCTTTTTTTGTGGAAAATAGAGTGTAAATTTTTGGCCAAATGAACGGCTGGGTCGATTTTAAACAATTTTTTGTTTAAACATCTTCACTATTAACTGACATTCCTTTTAAACTAATTGCCGAACACTCCATTCGTACAAAAGTACTGAGTCCTTAACGGATTTGTTATACCTAACTAGCTGACCCGGCAGACTTCATACTGCCTCAATCGATAAATAAAAGACCAACACATTTGTAACCCGCTACTTTCTACCCCGCTACCCTCTACCCTCTATCTGCTACTTAGTACAAACGTCTTGTATACCATCTACTCCACCTACTGGCACAAAAGGAGTGGGTACTCAACCGATTCGCATGATATTTTTATGCATTTAGGAAAACAACGTTTGCTGGGTCAGCTAGTAAGGTCGTTACAGTTCAGAAACTTTCGCTGGCTCATGCACAACGCCTTTGTTTTGGACCATCACATGGTCAAATGCGTAGTTTTCGTTTTATAGGGTAAATGGGGTTTAAACATTTTTGGCCATTTCTCATGAACGGCTTGGCCGATTTTGTACAAATTTTGCGCTTAGCAACACATTTAGCATTCCATTTTTATATATAAGATTACAGGTACGTTATGTTCATTGATAGCTACCGTAGTTACGCCACTCTTAAATGATATTTCAAGAATTTTTTAATAAGTTTGAATCTGTCCAAATTCCGTTGGCAGTAACAGGGAAATTTTGTATTTATTTCTTGTGCGCAGAAACAGTTTATCTACAAACCTTAATTTTTCAGCCTCAATATCTGTTCTGAGTCAGCTTTTATAATAAAAAATAAATTAAAAGACCTAAACCTAAAATTCCACCAAACTGATATCATTTTTATTTTATGTTTTTCTATACAACTAAAACTCCATAAAAACCACATTTTCGTATGTTGGTTACCTAATATTTTTAAAAATAATAGTCGCCACGTAAAAAAATATACAAAGAAGTATGATTTATGCACCTAATTCAGCCGCAAATTTTGATACAACTTCCACTCCATTTTTGTTCACAAAAAAAGAAAAACCCCTTAACCACGCAAACATATTTTTGCATCTGTCGCTTTATATAGCTTCGATTTGCTTTGTAGACTTTAATAAGCCTCCGCCAGGGATCATCATTCAGGGCAGCAGGGCCACAGGCCACACGTATGGGCCCTCCATATCTCTGCGGTTTTCTCTGAAAGCCGGACATTGTTAGTCGTGGTTTCTATCTTGATATGAGAAAAAACAACACACAAGACTAAACACAAACACAGAAAAAAAAGAAACACTAAATTAAAAGTATCTATTTATGTGAATTGATTCTCAGGAAAAATAACTTAACATTTCCTTTAAGAAAGAATTCTCATTCGTTCAAGATTGATGCCGATGCGGATGCGTGGGCATGAGTCGAATCAACGTTGCCCTTAACTAACTGTCTCACAGTCGACTTTGATTTCACTGGAAATTCTATATTCTGTTCTTTTTTTCGCTTTTTAACTTGAGTAGAAGGTTTTTTAGGTGAAAACAAAGAACAGCCATTGTTTTAACATCAGAAACATCCCATCAGTCCATCAAGCAAGCAACGTTTCAAAGTAAAAGATACGCCGTATCTACACACACGGCATACAGTTCAAATATGAAAGTAAAATGTATCTCTTGAGATTTTGATTGAAGTTTTGACATTTTTGACGAATGCGTTGTTTCTGTTCTGTTTCACTGTTATATACAGCTTATTAACAGATAAATAGCGAAGAAGATGAATAAACAAATAAAAAATATTATTACGACTTGAATATCTGACTCGCGTTTCCTGTTGGCAGCGTAATCATTTTTTTGTTTTTTTATTTTTATTATTTATTTGAATCTAGATTTGAGATGTACCTTGTTATAGTTTATGATTTCTTTTTTTTTTTTATCTTCTATCAAACTAAATCCACTTTTTTATGTGATTTTTTTTTTGCTGATGAAAAAAGCACATCATTCTCAAAAATAAACATAACAAAAGATACCTACCAGGGAAATTCATTTCCTCTTAGATACAAATATGTATCTGTGGGTATTCATTCAGGCGTATCCGTAAAAAAATATATATATCTGAACATTAAACTATCATCCTCTGAACCAAAAAATATGCAAGATACCTCTTCCACCTATAGTCGAGCCGCCCATGCTCGTGCAGATACTTTCGTATCTTTCGCATATACCTAGAATGGGATATTTATGTTCGTTTTTTTTTTCATATTTTTGTTATGCCTGCGATTTAGTAGGCGTAGAAAAGTGCCTAAGGCTACACAAGAGGAATATAACATTTCAAAAAAAAAAAATCAAGACACACACCGATAAGAAGTTTCTGCCCCAATCCCAACTGATAAAAAAAATATACCGACATAAAAAAAACTCAGTTTTTGTTGAGGGTTTTTTCCTTTTTAGACACACATACACATGATATCATATTCGTTTTACCTCTCGCCTCATTTGTGTCACAGGGGGTTTCTGAGATATCATAAACTTAACAAACATTGACGACCGCCATTTTTGTTTTTTTTTCTGTCTCATATAAGGTATAAACTAATAAATAAGACAACACCCTTTTCTTATTATAACCGAAACGTAGATAACCCCCGACTCCATCGCACACTGTTTTTTATCACCACCACAGGTTAAATGAAAGAAAAACTATACGAACATTCTCATACGAATAAACGCCACAGTCCTTTCGGTTGGTTTTTCTTATTTTTTGAGTGGTCAATTGGCTACGGTTGTTTAGAAAATGAGGGTGCCAGATAATAATAATTTCATATCTCACAAAAACGTTGGCAGATATGTTGAGAAAATATTAGATTTTTTGTTGGTTTACCTTTTGTTGAAGAAAAGAAAGAAGTGGAAGAAAGTAAGAAGAAAGGGGAAACCAAAATTATAACCTTAAGGGTCTTAGTTGATATTAGATATACTTTGTGAATGTGAACTGTGAAGTCAGTGCATGGGTTTGTACATTTTTAGATGAAGTGAAGAAAATCCCCAAGAGATTGACCATATCATCAAAAACAAATTTTATTATAGAAACGGTTTTTTTTTAGGTGAAATTCAATGATTTTTATCGTGAGTCCAGTTTTGAGAAACAAAAAGTGGGAACATTGAACTTGTATTGTAAGTTTGTTAATGGTCACATTGACAGCTTCGAAAGTAATGCAGCGCCTGTGATGGCATCTTGAAAAGAAATCATTTAAATCGCTTCTGTAACCTTTGTCTTTCATGCTCCGGTTCTGTTATTCGTAGGTTGATGATCAAGAGCCCTTATCCGTCTTCGAGAATCCTTCTTTACAGCACAAAAAGAATTGTTCAATTCGAAAAGCACCTATTGCACTCTTATTCCATAGAATAAAAGTTAATCCATGGGTTTACTAAAAAGTGACATTTACGAAAAATTCCCTTCGGGATTTTTTTTCGGTTCATGCTTAACAACCGATTTGTTGTTGTTTTTGCTGTATATCTTTATGGAAATCGATTGCAGCGCCATCTAATGAACTGACAGAGAAGCACTTTTTTTTATTCTTTTGGTAAGTCACCATCCACGGTGGAATAAGATAGTAAAGGTCAGTTAAGAGAAATTTTATTTTTTAACTAGCTGACCCAACAGACTTCGTACTGCCTCAAACAATAAATAAAAAACTTAAACTTTTGTAACCCGCTACTACACTACCTGCTACCCCACTACCCTATACTCGCTTCCCGATAACCCACTACCACGCTACCCAGCTATCAAGCTACCCCGTTACCCCATAACCCACTTTCCCGGAGATATCTCATGAACGGCTTGGTTGAGTACTCAATACTTATTTACGCCACTAACCGAACATTTCCTCAAAGTTTGGTGCGAAGCACTATACTTGCATAAAAGTGTGAGTCCTCAACGGATTAGCATGAATTTTTTATGTATCAGAAAACAACGTTTGCTGGGTCAGCAAGTAAGGTCGTGACAGCTCAGAAACCTTCGCTGGCTCATGCACGACAAATTTGTCAAGGATCATCACATAGTCAAATGCATAGGTAACGTTCTCTAGGGGGAATGGTGTTCCCACATTTTTAACCATAGATATCTCATGAACGGCTTGGACAATTTTGTACAAACTTCTTAAGACCCATTCCGTCAAAATTTGATGCCAAACGGTCCAACCGTTCTTGAGTTTTGTGCTTAGCAACACATTAAGCTTTCCATTGTTAGAAATATATAGTATTGCATTTTCCACTTAATCCACAGAATAAGAGTTAATCCTTCGTTAATCTGTGTTTATTAATTTGACTGCTTGGGATTAGTGCGTTCAACAAAAAAAAAACTCTTCAATATAGATTCCAAAAATTGTTCTATAATTCATATTGGGAAAACTCCAGCAATTTCAAGTCGTCTAGAAGTCGTCTCTAAAGTCTGTAGAATTGTGGCTTTTCGGGCTCGGAATATTATCTTAGAATGAAAGTTGAAACGCTTCTCCATCTTTGACTGGTTCAAGGACATTAAGATGGAATTCTTAAATGCCATATGGCTGACTTCGTCCCTCTTCTCCATTACAATAGAATAAGCAAACAATAATATTGTTCTCCGTTCAGAACCGATCGAACTTCGCAATGATATGGTTTTTGGTTGGGCGCCATTTTTTTAAAGTAAAAATCACATGCAACGAAAGCAACGGTCTTCATTTATTGATCCTCATCGAAAAACGTAAAAAAAAAACTTTTTGGAGCAATCATTTAATTGAGCAAAATTTACTCATGTGGGCGTTGGGCGCCATTTGAAGAACTTTACAGTGCATAAAATGGTTGATATGGAAAATTGTCAATCAAACAATTCCTAGTAAAATACGAGGCAAACAAATTCATTAAAATGCTTCTCTCAACTTATGAATCACCATAATTCCCCAAAACAAATTAAACGATAAAGCCCAGTTTCACTCTCTCGATTTATGAATATCTTGGAAGACTCTTAAGTCCATCCCCCGCAAAGTGTCTGGACGAAAATTGATTCAACAAATTAATGACTCACTTCGCAACAAAGCAAATCATTCTTCCAGTTTCGCTTTCATTGTCGAATTATGTGACATGTGATAGTCGACTCTTGATACGACAAAGACAAAATTTTGATAGAAAACAAAGAAAAAAAAACTAACCTGATTAACAGCACCTGATGAATTAGGCGAATGCAACAGTTCGTGCTTGTCAAGAAGATCACGACTCGGGAATGCAGCCGAACACTGAGAACACTGGTAAGGACCACCAGCCGCTCCTGCCGCCGCCGCTGCCGATGACATTGACGACGAAGACGACGACGATGATGAAGCCGTCGATGCACCACAATTACCATTGCCCGATAGCCCATTGCTGCCCATATGATGACCATTCAATGGACTTGTTGTTGACCGACTGCCAGCCATGGCCATTGCCTCAGCTGCGGCCATTGCTGCCGCAGCACTCGCATCATAACCATTCGAAGCAGCTGCTGCTGTGGCCAGAGCGGCCATTGCCATTGCATGATGATGGTATTGCGAACTGAGATCTGTGATGGGTGGTGTAGTGCGTTGTGCTGCTGCGCTAGCACCCGCCAGAGGTGAATGCAACGATGGCACTGACAACGATGATGCTGCTGCTGCAGCCGGAGATGTTCGGTCGGCAGCTGTTGTTGAAATGGACGATGAAGACGATGACAAGTGACAATTGTTATTGTTGTTGTTGTTGCTAATACTATAGAGTTGATTATTTTTATTGCTGCTATTGCTGTCGTTGTTATTGGTGCAATTGGTTAAATTGTTATTATTGTGATTTTGTTTTAAGTGTTGTTGTTGTTGCTGTCGACTGCTGCTATAGTCGATTTCACGATCTATGTGGTAGCCATTCGGTGGTTTACTTTCGAAGGCGAATTTTTCGTGAGAGTGTTCATTTTCTATGTGTTCGTGGAGGGCCTGAAAATTAAGAGCAAAAAAATTGGTTTAGCACTAGTTATGCTAACAAGATAGGAATTTTTGGGGATTTAGGGGTATTTTTGGGGATCTAGAGGAATTTCAGGGATACTGACCTGAAAGCTAGACAACCGTTGATGACATTGCGGACACTTCATCATATAATCACCAATACCCATCATTCCACTGCCACCGCCACCACCATGTTGAGCTGTTGTGGCGGCCGATGATGCTTGGCTGCTATCATCGTTCTTGATTTGGCTGTGGTGGTGTAGACTCGATGCCAGTGATGGAACTGTAATGACAAAAGTTGGATACAAATTAGAGAATTTTGTTTTTGAAGGGTTAAAATTGGGAGGGGAGAAGAGGGAGGAAGTTTTAAAAATTGGGATTTTGGGGATTAAACGTTTGCACACCCTGAAAAAAGTTAAGGGGAAAGGGTTTGCAGTGAATTTATTAACTTGAAATAAGAAAGAATATTTTAAGATGTGATTTTGTATTTAATGGATTAAAAACGGTATTATGGGATTAAAGACCACCCAACGCAAGTACTCCTTATCATAATTTGGGGATTTTGAGACTGGGGAATACAATAGGGAACAGCTTTCGGGTAAGCAATGGTAAAAGAATGAAGGCATTTAACAGTTTTCAGTTTAAATGATAGTTTTACACTGGGGGTTTTGGGGATTAAGGTAAGTTTAGGCCTGATTTTCAATTGAATCATAAACTCAAAAATAGGGTTATCCCGAAAGGAGGTTTTGAAAAAAATGCATGGATTTTGGGATTAAGGATATCTGAAATAAGATGCCCATATAGTTTGGGGACTAAAGGTCTGTGAATACGTTTAGAAGTTCGGGGAATCGTTTTAAAGCAAGAACGTACTTTGGAAAGCCCAGAGTACCGGTCGTACCTAGATGAATATAAAAGGGGAAAATAAGAGATAACAGGGTATGTGACAGTATTCGGGGATTAAAGACTTCTTCACCATTTCTTGAAAGTTCGAAAACAATATAATTTATCCATCATTTTCTCTCACGTAGCGTACCTCAGTATTTATTGCTTCCTCCTTGTTTACGAACAAAGTCTCCATCCCAAGTGGACTCACTTTAATGAGTCTTAATAACGTTGTCGCGACAGAGTAGGTATATTTTCTTTTTAACAAGAGATATTCCGACAGAGAAAAAAATTCAGCCGACTCACCGCAAGTTAATAGACTTCAATTAATTTATATCTTTTCATCTCACTCTTGAATCTCTAAAGTACACATTCAGTAGATAGAAGTCAAATATACAAAATTCACCAACACACACTCATCTTACTATTTTGTATACCTACGATAAAATGATGATATTACACATCTTGAAGATACACTTCCAAGTTTTTAGATGAAGACTATTGAAGTAAAGGGATGATGTGTATCTTTACTGTCAACGAACTAAAATCATTGACGATGTCATAGTTTTTACCTTAATAATCATCATCATCATCGTTATTATGAAAATGGGATGAAAAGGAGAAAATAAAACAGTGTTGTGTACCCGCACGTTCTCAGCCGTTGGAAATTAATGAAACATACAGGCGGGCGGTCGGTCGGTCGTTCAGTTAGTTGACTGCATACCTTCCCATGCACTCTGTGTAGTGCTGTATAACGACTTGAATGATGATGGGATGAATTGAAAACATCCCCCTCGCCGACTTGGCAGTTCGAAAGCGTTCGTTTTTCATAGCGAAATGAAAACAAGAGTCCGCGTAGCGTATCATGACCCCTCACGGAATGACATACAGGCTCTTTGTATTTGTGTATAATTCCATAGGTGTAGTGCATATGAGCACACATGACAACAAGAAAAACAGAAAACACAACAATAAGCGATTAATTGACGTAAATTAAGGTATACACACCATGCGGCGCGTATGGTGGCTGTCATGGCTGTTCAGTCCATATTCCAACTCAAACTTGTATACGTATGCCACGTAGCAACATTATACAAACAGCCAAGAGTCGGAAAGTCGAGTTCAAAATGCCCTCTTAAGAGGCAAGACACGAAAGATGAAGAAAAAAGCCCATCCGAGGGCATTTTGTATTCTAACAGATACTTTCGCGAGATAAGCGGAACCTCGAAAAATAAAGATTCGTTTTCGTTTTCATTTGGTTGGTTGACTCGAAAATCTCGAGACGATCTCTTCTCTTTCTCTCTCTTTCACTGTCTTGACAGACTTTAAGGCCGACTTGTAGAATGTATAGATATGTGAGATTGTTTCGATGAGATCACCGAACATACTCTTTGTATATTTGATGTGTGATGATTTTATTTTAACCCTCTTACCCCCTTGATTCAGTCAATATGTGTTTTTTGTTCCAGTAATTTAACGGACAGAACAAAAAGCAAAAAATACGAGTAACCCTGATGGGGGATATCTTTTACCGGCATTCGAGTTAATTAATGCCGCGAGGAATAAAAAAAAACACAAAACACATTTGTGAGCATTCTTGAATTAAAAAAAAAAAAAAAAATTAATAAAAAAAGATAAAATAATTCTGTTCAATTAACTGAAATGTTTCTCATATTTGATAGCCTTTCTGTGATGTGGTCTTAATTGATGATGGCGGTGAGGTTATGTTCTGCGTTTCTATTTTTTTTTGTCTGTTTGATTATTTGTTGAATACTATTATCATCACGAGAAGGTTTCAATTAAATTTACAATTCGTGGAAAAATTTGCTCATGAGAAGCTATTCGTTTGTTTGTTTTAGACAAACAGTGTTTCGTGCGTTGGGCGCCATTTCTGTTTTCGACATTGATAGCTGAGTTTTTGACCACTTTAGATGCTCTTCGAATAGGTACTAACTTTGACATAAAGTAATGCAATGAGCCAACAAGTATTTGCATTTCAATGATGTATGTACTTAGTTGTTTATTTTGAGATTGACATCAGTTTTTCGCTTCAATTTTTTCTCGAGACCAGGAAGGTGTAGGCTCATCATATGCATAGAATTTTGATGGCCATGAAGAAGGCTTTCATGTTTGTCCAAAAAAGTAGCGCAGTAAGTAATAGGAAGAAAAATATCCGGCTCGAACCCTCAAGTTTTTCATATTTGTTTCTTAAAAAAAAAAATATATTTTTAATGACACAAAAACATCCAAAGTCGTTAATTTTACAAGTCAAATCATAACCCACTCAACTGCATTTTCCAAATTGTTCTAATTATTGAAATAGTCCATAAAAACCTTTGACTCTGGGACTTGCAGTCAAAATAATCATAAATAATAATTTTAAATAAGTAAAACGTCGCCGTAAAAACATTATACGTCAATGCGTTTAATTTCGAGCAGATGTTAAGGCCACCTATCACACAACTCACCTAACTACAAAGTTTTTCCTAGATCGTAAAAGTCCAGAGAGTCGGGTCCGTAAAGTCGTTATTTGTTTTTAGAACGCATAAAATCGTAAAAAGTTTTAAGAGCTTGTTTCCTATCCAACGACAACAAAATACAAAATGCAAAATTGAAAAACCACCTAAAAGGTGTATGCTGTCCAATTAAATGACTTGTACATTTTATTTTTCCCCCCAAAAAAAAGGAAAAATCGTTGACAAGAGAATTTTGTGTGACCTATTAGATGTTTTGCAAAATAATGCCAAGAACAAGACAACGAAAAAAAAACATCTAAGGAATTTTTGTATCTATTTCTTTACTTTTATTATATTTTTTTATTGCGAACAAAATACAAGATGTCATTCAAAGTTTTATTGCTAAATGAGTATCTTGTAGTTTATGTTTATTCGAAATGTTTTTTTCGAAAATTTATCTTATGCATAGTTCAGAGGGCACATAGCTTTCATAATTTTTCCAATCTTTTGTAGTCTTTCGGTTTTTTTTTAGCTTAACCAACAAAAAAACTAAATTCTTGATTGTTTGCGTCTTTTGCGTTGAAATTTTTAATAGCATTCGTGTGTAGTTATATCTGCCAGACACATTTTTTGAAAATGCTTAAAAAATTTCACAGTTCACACCCACTCGCAACAGGTGAATTCAAAGCAGAAAAATAAACAACAGATTTGATAGGTGGGGAAACACAAACATTTTTTTCTCGAATTTAAATGATTTTTATTAATTTTCCTTTAGGTGAAAGTGATAAATTATTTGCCATTTTTTTGTGTGTGTTTTTCTTTCATATGTAACGAAGGCAATTTTTTTTCTCGAACTCGGTTTCATTGTCAACTTTAACGACTTTTATTTGGTTGTTAAACTGACATTTTAATTAATTCCAGTGACATATGATTTATTTAATAGATTAAGATTTTGAGATTTTATTTTTGATATAAAATTTGTTGTTTTATTTTTTATTAAATTTTTGTTGATTTTTCTGTGATTAAAACTCTTTGACGATTTTTGAGACATGCAAAATTTTTATGAACATTTTTGTGGGACTTAACTAATTAAAAATATTAATCTAATTTTTTTGTTCTGAATCCAATTTTGTCTTGGAATTAGACTGTATGCTTTTTTTCAAATCCGTCAGAAAATTTTTAAGAAAGACAGAAGGTCGAAATCGATCATTTGTGATTTAAATCATTTAAGATAGGGTTATGAGTATGACGAAGACGATCTGAGGTATTGCGCCATTTTTCAGTTAAATTGATGTGCAAACACTATCTATTTTTTTTTGTCTTGACGTTTCACAATTTGAAGAGTAAATAGAGATAATAATGTAAAGTGGGTATCTTCTCTTGTGTGAGTGTAGAAGTTTTATATCTCATTTGAACTACTTACAAGCAGATTTTAATTAACATTAATGAATTGTAGTTTGTTTAAAAAGTGCGAGTGCTCAATAACAAAGAATTGAAATATATTAGCATTTCGCAATGTGAGGCAATATTACTTTTGAAACTTGCTCATCAAATGAGCGCTGACTGGGTCAACATTATGAAACGAAGTGAACCTTCAAGCATAATATTAGACAGGGTCATGCATTTTGTAGTTTCAAGTTGGTACCGTAAGCATTTAGCACCTGTCAAACTCGGATGGCATTAAACGTGCCACTTATCGAGCATAATGCGATGATTTTGGTCATCTTAATCTACCAACTTTTTATTTTCTTCAACATAGTCCTTATGGTTGGGTGCTGTAGGATCTGGGGCACATGCTGTATCTTTTCCTTAACACCAAGTGCTTGCTTTATCTATATGTGGTAATCATTGGTTATATCTCTAAGATATAACTTGCAGAACTTGTAAGCGCGGGTGCAAAAAAGTAGGTACATATGCTATCAATAAACAAAAGAACATCTGTTCACCGCCTAGGACAATGCGCCACTGTTGGTAGCAGCAATTTCGAGGTAGTTTAGGAGTTCACATACCTTTGAACAAACATCAATACCACAAAGCACACCTCAGTGGACTGAAAATAACCCTAGCAAACTGCTGCTGCCTCGATTTGGCCAAACAACTGGGTTCAAACCTCCCCACATGAAATAGAAAGGGCGTCCCATACAAGACTTTAAATTAATCAGTCCATCTCTACAGCACCGAATGTTGGACGATAAGTAAAAAGGAGAAAAATGATACAGAAGAAAAATTCTTCGGCTGGTTTTTGGGCCTATATGCGACGATGGCGGATGGAGAAGAAGGTTCAACCGCGAACTGTACGACTGTACCAAGAGGTATATAAAATCCAAGAAAAGACGACTACATTGTCTCGGTCACATCGAGCGAACGAAAGACAATGTTCCAGCCAAGAAAGACTTCTCTTCGCAGCTTCCAACCTGCATTACTGAGACCAAGTAATTGCGGTTGCGAAAGCGATTGGTTTTGACGCCTCCAAAATGCATGTAAGGGACGGTTCCCCAAGAAAAACTGCTGTGTCTCAGGCTGAGATCCTACATGGATTGGGAGCCATTTAAAATAAGTAAGTTAATATGTAATCTACCGAACCGACTATCAAGAAATCGGTAAAATTTTGAATAAATTCTAAGAAAGTGGCAGTTTAACCGATGTTGGACTTTAGCTAGTGCGGAAGAAGAAAGCCCAAACAAAGGTGTAAAATAACACGTTCTTGGTGACCAATTATTATAACCTCTTCACTTGAATATATATGTCGTTGTACACATCAAATTTGTTCGCCAACATCATTTTTGCCGGCCAAGAAGTGCTTCATGCCAACCCAAAAGTTTCTTGGTTCTGGAAATTGTGACTGCAAATTTTCACCTATTTCAAAGTATCTAACTTTTAAAATCTTCAATTCGTTTTTTGCTGCTGTTAACTGTCAAGAAATGTTAAAAACTGACGCTTGGCCTTATAGCGGGCTATTCAAAATTAAATCTCTTATTTTGAAACCAATCAATGCTCAAGTTATTGAACATTTCAACCTAATTGAGCATTCCTGTATCAATCAACACATTTTTTGCCACATTATTCCAATATGCCATAAAGATGTCAAGCAACAAACTATTCTCCCATATCCCGTCACATTCAAAATCATAATTAACCCAGTCATTTTCCACCTGACAGCATGTCTTTCACAAAGTCACAAAAACAAAAACAGCTCTCAACCTCGAATTTTGCAAAACACACAGAAAACCCCAAAAAAAAAGAATTTAATCAAATCAAAATCACCTTTCTCAAAACTTAATTCACAATTTCACACCGTGACACCATGTTCACACACAATTTCCTCAAAATTTTCAATTTGTTTTTTTTTTCTCAATTTTTATTTTTATCCACTCAGGATGTTTTTATTCAAAATTTTCTCACCTAAACGATTAACAAATATATGAAACACGAACACACAAAGTGTCTTTTCTGTTTTGCGACAATGTTTTGTGTGCCAAGATTTTTTGTTTGCATTTGCTTACCTGGCCGCCAAGTGTTATAAATTTTCGCAATTAAAATTAATATTTATCGTTTAATTTTACGTCGACAAGTAAGGTTTTTTTTATTTCACCTGACAAAGAAGATCACAATGATTTCGCTTTAAACAATTTTGTACATTTTTTAATTGAATTATATTTTTCGATTGCAAATGAGCCAGAGTAAGCCAATGAGATGGAACGAAATGGCGCACAGAAAGGATTTATTTTTAGACAGTTTACACCTTTTTCCAACTAAATACCAGCAGTCGTCTTTTATAAAAATAATACTTATGGTTGTTTCGAAGAACTTTACAAAATTAAGAGTATACATGGTGAAGGTTCAGGGGCAGACTACTCAATAAGGAGTGGAGGCGCATTGAATGCATCTTCAAAATCGATTAGCAACCGAATGTACACTTTTAAAACATAGGCTTTTTGAGTAAGAAGATATAAATATGCGTTTAAGGACCTTTTATATGACGTCATCATGTGGTAATTGTCTTCGTTTCCCGTTTCGGATTGACAAAAAGTAATTTTTTTTTATTTATTTATACAAATAAACCAGAAAAGTTTGGCCTTTCCTGGCAAAAAACTGGGTGAGTACCACATTACGACGTCACACCTAGGTATTTGGTATAAAGGACCATTTTTTCAACAAAAAAGTATCAAAATAATTTTTGCAATGGAACAATTCACAAGCTAACCATTTCTCAACCTACGTTGAACCTTCAAAATATCGTTCAACAACAGTCAATTATACAATCCGTTTTTTAAATGCAACCTGGTCTGGGCCTTGATTGCGCGCCATATAAAGTACGCCCATGACTAGACTACATGTGACATGTGAGGACTGACCGGCGACGAAGCGACGACGACGCACGGTAGATGGCAATGGTACAGCACAGGAGAGAAAACAAAAATTGAGAACGGCTGCCTTATGCAGTCAATATGCCTGCCAAAGGGAAAAGGTGCATTTTCCAAGTGGGCTATTTTTAGAATTTCTGCAGTGTCGGCCGGATCGAAGTGGCATTCAAAGGATATAGGCACAGCTCTCGAAAACATCACCTATCCAAAGAATATTCATTTATAGAAGACTGACGCACCAATTTATCCCAACAAAAAGCAATGTGTGAGAATTTTATTGCATCTGATGCTTGACTTATATCCTCTCTGATGTCTCTGATGGTGCGCTTGTCGTCGGTCGTCGTGCGTCGCGTTGTTTCGTTCGATGTTTTTTTTTTTTTTTAGAAACAAACAACTTCTCTGTGTCACATGAGATGCTATACATTTTTAATGATGATTACCTTGAAAATGTTTCACTCATTTGAAGTTTATTTTCGGATATGCACGCATTGGGTCTATTTCGCTGAGCATCTCTAAAGTAGTTCCAAAAGCTGCATATATCGTAAAACACAAAAACAAGGCGAAAAAATTAGAACCTATAAAAAATACATAAATCAAATTGTTCCCAATTGATGATCAAGGTGTACATATAAACAAAATGCCGGTGAAAAAAAACACACTACAGTCGAAAGTCTCCACTTTAAGGCTACTACGACGCGACCGACACGACGACGCACGGTTATGCTGGGTGTCCAATGAAAGGGCAATTAATTAGATTGAAGAGCACACAACACATCACACAGAAAATTTATACGCATTCCCATTTTGTTTTCTCCTAACAAGCTGCCATCAGAATTCAGAATCAAAAACTCGAAAAAACATCGACAAAATGAGGTGGTGGGGGCCGAGAGGGTATATAGGCGCATCAAACTATTACAATATACAAGCGCGACAATCATGCTGACGTTTAGTTTTATTAAATGATCTATTGAAGGGGGGTGTTGAATTGTGTGGGATGAATGAACATCTATTGCGGCGCATCTAAAATTTGAACAGACACCGAAAAAAAAGATTTAAATGATGTAGTCGTAAAAATACGATTGATTAGATAGCCTAGATATATCAATATGGGAATATGTGGGACATAAATCTCAGGTGAATTTGATGGCGATTTTTTTTTAAAGAGAAAAGAAGAAAACCTGAAAAATCTAAGTGGTTGTAAAAGTTATTTTGGGAATTTGACTTTCTCAATCGATGAATGGAGTTAAGTAACAGGCACGTCGCGTTGTTTTCAACATAAAATTTGACGAAATCAGATGGATAGTTTTAGATTTAATCTCGAATCTCTTTGTTTAAATGAGGTCTTAAGTGGTCCTTCACTGACTTAACACGTCTGAAAACCTAAGTTAGGTACCTAGTTAAGAAAAATACTGATTTGAAGGGCTAAAAAGTTTTCAAACTGTGAGAAAACACTTCTAAAAAAGATGATTTTTGATTCTCCAAACTGTCCAGAACATATATAGGTATTTTACAAGATAAAAGAGCCCTTCTTAAAATACTCGCAGATGTTAACAGACTCCATCCGACAGTGAATAAAACCAACGTTAATTACAAATTTGTTTATTAAAAAAAAAAAAAAAACAAGACTGCTCATATTTAAAAACCAAAAAACACAAACAAAAATCCTTGTGCACTTACGCTCCACATGTATCCACTTTTAACGCCCGACCCGCAAATGTGCACTTTCGAACATCAATCATTTTGCGTTTCACGGATGACAAGTAGTTGTATTCTTAATTTTTCATTATGAAAATCACTCATTACACGGTGCAGTTTTCCTTCCTTGAAAAAAAAGTACAAACACACACACAAAGAAACACTCAGACAAGGATTTATCCGTGACTCCGATACAATATAATCTATGTACGTTCGTTCATGCTTTAATATAAGCCATAAGATGATTAATTATACCCGCCCTATATTCATTCACTTTTCCTCCAAGGAATTGTATCGCTACAAGAAAATCATACACAAGACGCAGAGTGTAATGAATCATACCCAACACTTTGGTTGGATGATGGCTGAACACTGCAACAAATTAATAATATTTCCGCTTAACACGCTTAAGAATGCTTTTCACTAATAAAAATTGTAATTAATTGTTGCCTGTAATAATTTTAAATAAAATTGCAAAAACAAATAACAAGTACCATGTTAACATGAGTTCCAATCAACATCGAACATGTTTGTTTGATTCAATCAATCCGATCACCAAACCTAAATTCTTGAGAAATCGCTTGTGTTCTTAAAAAATTAACAATTTTTTATGAGATAAAATGTTTATTAAAATTTAAATAAACAATCTGACATTTAAGCGAACACAATTCGATGCAAAATTGATTGCTCGAATTTTGTTTTGTTGATTTCGAACCAATGATGCCAATAAATCATAAACTGACGCGAGTGTGAAGATTTGAATGTACGCAAGCTTGCGTCAAAGATTAGCTATTTGTTTGTTCTAAACAAAAACACTTAAATTAACTGTCAGGTGAAGAAAACATAAAACAAAACATCACGAAACAAGTCACAATCATTTTGCGTTTACACGACACGATTTTTTTTGTGTGTTTTAACCCTCCAGTGGGCGCGTGGTCTACGGTCGTAGACCAGTCTTTTTTAAAACGCCGCCGTTCGCAGAAAAACAATTTTTTTCCGCCATCGTTCACAATAGCTGTAGATAATTAGTTGCTCTACCTAATTAATATGCTATTTTTCTTCGGAGGGGGCATACGAAAGCTTAAAAGGTATTCAAAGTCTCTTGGTCTACCATCGTAGACCACGCGACCACTCGTGTAACAAAAAAAGTTGTCTTCAATTGTATTATTATAGGTAAGGGATTGTAGATTTTTAACTACTTTTATTAAAAAATTAATTATTTAGTGAAGAAAATTGCTTCTACTATCTCAGGGACCTATTTTTGGGTCCGTAAGCTGACTCTAGGGTGAGGTGCGAAAAAAGTGTTAAATTTGCTTGTAGGTACCACTTGAAATATTTATGCGTTTATTGTGATTTGTAGTGCACATTTTAATTTTTTTTTTTTTAAACTTATTAATGAATTTGTGTTCTATATTTTTTGAATAGTTTTTTTATGTTTGCTGTACTGTTTTGTTTGATTTTTTGTGAAAAAAGACAAAAAACGTGAACACGAAAAACTGAATTTTTCAAGTCTTATATTTCTTTTGTTTTGTGTACAATTTTCCTTTTTTCTTATTCATTACCTTATTTGGTTAATCATTTATTGAAAAAAATATGTTTTTTTTGTTATTAACTCTTTTAAAGTATTAATTTATTTTTTATAAAAAATGATTACGAAAAATCGTAAAATTGGGATTGTTTTTTTATTCCGATTATTTTTTTCAGTGTATCAATAACTTTTTATCTTTGAGTGATGAATATGAAACAAAATATGTTCCTCTATGATTTGACCACGATTTGGATACTTAAAACGCTATAGTATATATATTTTTTGGCAAAACAAAATGGTCTACAGTCGTAGACCACGCGACCACTCGTGTCTCTTTTAACCACGCGCCCACTGGAGGGTTAATTAAGTTGTTGTTTATTGAATATTCTGCTAAATGGAATGTGTTCTTTCCCTAAAATTTATGATTAACAATAAAAATCCAGACAGAGGATGACAAAAAGAATAAAAACACAAAACAAAAAACACAGAAAAAAAAATAAAATAAACAACATCAATGACAAATGGACGAGAGTAAATAAGTCTGAACGTGGAATTTAGTTTTGATTGATTGGACCACTTGCAACAACTAAAAACCCAACGATCAGCAGACAGCGGAGGCCAGGCGAGTCGAAACAACATTTTAAAATGCGAACGAACCATAACGAACAATGATGGCCACCACTTCGATTCATGGGCTATACCGTTACAATAATACATTATTGTGGTGGAGAAGGGCAAACACACGGACGATAGTGACGCCATTGCAAAAGCATCGTTAAAAGCATTTTTTTTTGTTCTGGTTCTGAGGTGAAATTTGTTCTTTTCCTTTATTGAAATTCAGTCTTGGAAGATAGTGTGCGTGTGTGCAATCGGTGATTTGATGTTTGTGTTAAGATATGCAAGAAGTTGGGCAGCAGGAACGTTTTTATAAAAGCAAAAGAGAATTCAGCACCTTTAGGCTTTAGTAGACTGAAAAAGCAATTCACGTGCAAATACCAATGCATTACAATGGACGGAAGTCAAACAGTTCGACCACTTGTGGATATGCTAATTTTTAAACATCCTTTCCTTGATATTTTTGCTTTTGAACTGATTTTAATCTACTTCCAAAGCAGTAAAGTGGTAACGCTGTTAATCTTCCACGAGAACTGTCAGATTGACAGCTTTTATAATCGTTTGACAGGAGAATTGATAGCTGTGCAGGGATGCCAAACGAGGTGAGATTAACATTTGGAAACAAAATGCGTTTAGAAGACTTTATACGTCCATTGAGTGTGAGTCGGCAAAAACTTATATACCTCTACCTAGTTTGTTATCAGCCCTGAATTTTCGATTGTCAATGTAAAGTTACCTTCCGATTGTATTTCACGGTATTTCTAATCCCAAAACATAACATAATGACTAATGTTTCATTTTCTACAATCAGTAGAAAAAACCTAAAATGAGAAAAACATTCATCAACAAACAAACATCGTCAACGAACCCTAATTAACTTATCAATAATCTCTTTAATACCAATAACAAACAAAGTGATAACCACCTTTCTAACACTGTAACAGGCAAACAGGTAGACCTGTGTGTCATGTTTGCAAGCAAACATCACAATCCATAATCACAAGTGTACGCCTTACCTCAATTAGGCAGGTTCTATCACCCTCACTACCTTTGTTTTGGTTTTATCAACAAACAAACAAATGTCGTTCCATCTCAATAGCATGCGCCACAATGAAGCCACGTGAGGAGGATACGACAGGTATCCTATACCAAAACAATACCTACCTATAATAACAGGTAGGTAAACAGGTCCCTCCCGAAAGGATAATAACAACAAAGACCGACCGCCCCGCTTGCATATTTGTTGACTCTTTCCCTCTCACTCACTCTCTCAGTCAAAACAGTCAACAGAAATTAGGGCGCACAAACTGTTTAGACATGCTGTCGGCGTTTTTTGGGAGTAGGTACGAATGATTTGTTGCCATCATGCGTCGTCGTATACCTTCCAACAATTACATTGCGGTTCCACCTGTGTTAACTGTATCCATGATGGTGGTAGGTAAGGTACTACTGTTGTTAAAATTTTACAACTTTCCAGACGAGAAGTCGTGTGGTTGTAAAAGAAAAAAAGAAATAACAGGATGATTCATGTTTTGTTTTGACGGGATGAATGTTTTTATGGTAAACAAAACAAAAACGTGATGTCTGGCGGACGACAAACCGGTAGAACGAAACAGTGATTATGATTCGGATATGGTGATTTTGATGAATGGCAGTCGGCGCATCGGTTCGGTAGCAGGTAAAGATATTTACAGGTGATAAGTAACTTGTTTTGTGATTTATGATTGCTGTGGCGGCGGCGACGATACGTCATGATTGGTTGAGTTTTGTTGATGGCGGGTTTTGATTTGTGACTTTATGGAGATCATTTAGACAGTGGAAAACCCACCGAAGGAATGTTTAAAGGCAAATGGTTAGGGAGTTGGCAGTGAAGGCTTTAAAATGGAATGAAAGCTTGGCCAAGACGGGAAGAGTCGAAGCGAGCAGTGCTATAATGTTCAAATGAGCTTCCAATTTATAAATTTAAAGCCAATTAAGTGATTGTTGGGCGCCACTTTTATTAAACTGAAAAATCTGTTCAATCTCTTCCTGTCGCTGGTGTCAATCATGTTCCAAAGCTACTCCATTGACACCTTCCAGTCCCGGATGATATTCCCACCACATAACGATTTAACCAATTCAATAAAACAAACCGATATACCCCCAGCTAACAAACAAACTCCAACTTTCAATTATAAACAAACCATAAACCTATCACTGAACAGTTCCCATTTCAATTTGTATCCCATCCCATTTCTTTACATTTCCTAAAGGTGTGAATTTGGATTACTGTGTAGACAGTACAACACACATAAATAGCGTCCGTCGCGTCGGCGGCGTTGGCGGTTACATTGAAATCCCTTCCCTGGCATATCACCTAATTCCAATAAAAATTCGTGTGCATTTCCACAAAAAATGAAGGCACGAAAAGAAATAAAAACTTACAAAACTGTTTACATTCGAATTTATATTTCAAAAATAACATTTTCCTTCCTTTGGAGATGTTTCAATTTATCTTCGAAATACATGGGCTACACGAATTTCGCTCAGAGAAAATGTTCTTTAGGGCAGAATGCTATTTTTATGGTTTTTGATTGGGAATGAATTTATTGCACTGTGTGAACACCGGCAATTAATAATTATACTTTGATCACCAATAACTGTTAATGTTGTATTGCATAACAACTTAAATTCTTGTTGGAGTGAAATTTATAACGCATCAAACAAAAATTGAATAAAATGTGTTTTAAGTTTTTGTCTGGATTTTTCGTGGGGGTTTCAAGTTCCAACAGTTTTGTCGGAAGCTATGCAGAGGAATTTTCAAAATGAATGGTAGGTACTTTTCTGTACTTTCCAAATGTTTGAAGTGAGTTGTTTCTGTCTGAGGGCCACTTGTTCAATCGAGGTTCAACTTTGAACCACAGGAGAACAAACAAATAAAAAGAAAGATTTATGATAATGGACTGGAATTATGTTAACGTGATGAAATATTATTTTTTAAAGTAATTTGATAGGTGGTTCAGAATTGACCCTCGGTTGTATAAGTAGATGTTGTATGATTCAAGTAGCGACTGACTCATTCCTCATACGTCATACGTCGTCATACCAGAATGCAATGATGCTCTATTCAGGTCACAGATCAGATAAAGGGAAATCGGAAACTGACTAACGTTTTACCCTCCAGTTGAGGAAAAACAACAATAAAAATGCGGTTAGGTCCAGCGGAATGTTGAGAAAATTTAAGTGACATCAATACTTTAACAACATTCCGCTGGACCAGCTCAGCTTGTAGGCAAATTTATTTTGACAGCTTGAATAAACAAATATTTAAACCACCTTAATGTTTTTACACTATAGTGTAAAAACATTAAGGTGGTTTAAATATTTGTTTATTGTGTCCGGTTTTTACGTGTTCGGAATAGTTTCATAATTTGACAGCTTGGTTTCATATTTCTTAAGGACTAACTATAATGACCGGAACGGAGCTGTTCGTAACTGAGCGAATAAAAGGAATTCGTATTTTGTGCCCTAAATAGCGGATTGCTCCGTTTCGTCAATTTTCGTTCAGTTTTGCTTACGGACGTAAACTGCGCTCCTCTTCGCTTTTTACGGACGAAAATTTGACAGCTGACTGGTTTTATTGATTTTTCTGAAGAGGAATTCGATTTTTTGTTGATTTCAGGTAATAAATTTCTTGAATTGAAATTCACAAATTATTGGAAATAAAAAACATACATATATTTTATTTTGAAAGTCACATCCGTACACATCCGTTCATTATGGGTGAAGTGTTCACATGGCAGTTCGGAAGGGAGCGTTTCGTTCGGTTCTGACATTAGCTTCCGCTCATTATAGTAAGCCCTTAACTCTTTCCTGTCAGAAGTAGGAATTCGATAAACTGGACAATGAAGTAGTAGTTTGGCTCAAGTCTAGCCGAACTGATTTGATCGAACTCCAACAAAGTCCAACCAGAGTTTTGTATGAGCACTCAAACACCTAACTCGATCTCAGCATATAAAGTGAAGCCAAATGCATTCGGTTCGAAGCCAACTTTAGTTTTTCGCAATTCCTATTAAGCTATATGTATGTACCTAGGCGAAAGTTAGAATCGAATTGAATGCGTGGCGATAACGTTAACGTTCCCGAAACCCGAACTACCACAGTTTGGTCTTGGTTAACACTGTTTTTGGGCTGGCAGATTTCAAATCTACATTGAGTATAACAGTGGCTCAGAATTGAACCTTTAAAAGGCAATTGAACTAACTATATTGGAAGTCTACTAACTAATTCAACTGAGTTCGGTACTGACTCGAGTTGAAATAACACCATTTCTCAGCAAGTTCGAATTTATTTGTTTGAGATGGTTTCTGTGTACCTGCACGGAGAGTATTATAAGGCCACTCAAAGATAAACCACGCGATTAAGCAGAAAATTCCCGTCTCAGATTTCACTGCTTACAATTACCAGAATCGAGAGCTCGAGTTGGATTACGGTAGAATTTTTGACCCAGGTTTTTCGTTATTTGAATTGAGTACTCCAGTTGGAGTTTAGTTGAAAAGATGTTGAGATGACAACTGCTGGCGTCTCTCAAGTCATCGCAGTATTGGCTTTTTCACTTGTGTGTTAATTTATAGTAAGAAAATGCACAAGACGGACAAAACACGAGTGAAAAAAATGGCTAGCTTGTGTTCAAAAAATTTGCACTCACCCAAGCGTCAGACAATTTGTCAATGTCATACCAACTCCTCAACTAAGGTTTTTCAGCACAATCTACGATTCGACTCCATTCCTGAAGTGGAGTCGAGTCAGTTGAAGCTCATTTCAACTCAGCATAGGTATACAAAGGGGCGAAGCGAGTTTTAATCTCGCTTCAATACCTCTTGTAAACATGGTAAGTAAGTGCTTAAAACCCGTAGGGTTTTAGCTTGCTCCTTGGCAAGATAAATGGGTTTCGGACTTTTCGTCAAATAATATTTTTTTGTCGATTTGTTTTATCTAGCTAGTTCCTTCAAAACATCATTTGATCCAAACTCGTTGGACTTATGTCAACTTGGTTTGTTTTCAATCCCAATAGATGAATAGAGTGTGACGTTTGGGTAATTTCTGGCTAGGTTACCTTATTCCGTCCTACATAAATGCTTTTCAGATCAACACAGAACTTGGAACGCATGGAGTGTTCCACGTTGAGAATCGATATCGCGAAAATTTTCTACAAGCCTAAAACTGTGTATTTGACTATTTGTCATCACTGAACACATTCCTGACCCGAGTTAACTATAACCAACGCATTGTGTTCTTTGACATTTCCTCACCCAAATCTGAAGAAAGGATCATATTATTTAACTTATATCAACGTTTCTATCGTAGAAAATAAAATTGGCATCTTGAAGTATTGCAAGTGTTGCCAGTCACGAATTTCTTCATCAGAAATACAAGCTTCTTGTGTCAAGTCAAGACAACTCGTTTGAAAAAAAGAAAATTAAACTAAATCAACAAGTTAAATCCTCAAAACAAAAATGGTTGATTTTTGTATGTCAACTTCTGCAAAGCACAAACAGAGAAAAAAACTATGTCACCTCCCAAACTAGCAAAAAAAATTGGCAATGTCTCTTGAACAGTATGAAATATCTTCAATGAAATAGATAACACGTGTTAACTTAAAACAAAATATGTTTAGCCAATCAAAGAATTGCTTTTGTATTTCAAATAAGCTAATTTCAAACACAACACATATAATGCGTCGCTTCGTGCCAAAAGAAATAGTAGAAATAGTGTTATCTAACACGAAGAAAAAGTCTCATGGGAGGGATTTAAAACTATTTGCAAACATTTTATTGCTTTTTTTTATTGTTTTTTTTCTTGCTGTGTACATAAGACATCATATTTAGATGAAAAGGTAGAATGTGTTTGTTTGCCAATAAACAAATTCATAAGAGGATACAATCGGATTAGAGAAACAAAAATTGTAAACACGCACGACAAACGCATAAAACGCCACCAGGACCAACTTTGATTCCAAATCCATTTGTTGAAGTTTTTAAATTTATTGAAGCAATTAAAACCCATAAGAGGAAAAAAGGATAAGGTGAGAAACAAAGGCGTAAAACAAACGATTTTCTATAAGATGCATTATCATCATCAACAAAACATCATCGCCGTTCAACGGAGCCCATCATCATCATCATCATTCTTTGTGTCATAAATGAGCCACCATATGGATGCAGGCGGTATGACGTGGCGATGATGTACACACGTGAGCGAGTTGAGTTGAGTGTAATGCCGAATTGGCCCTTTTCTGCGGCGCTGAATCTGACGCTTAGTTCGATGCATGCAAGGTGAATCTGAATATTTTTTTTGTACTTTTAATTATTTTGATTGAAACTGACGCGCAAAATTTCCACCGAACGAAATCTGAGCGTTTATCGGTAAAAAAGCAGCCACCGATGAAGACAAAGGCGATGACGCGACGTGTGTGTCGATTGACGATATGGTAAAGGCTGGTGGGCTTCTTTTGTTCGGATTTCAAAACAAAGGCAAGGTATACAATAGAAGGAGAATAATACTCTTGTGTGTGGTCTAAACAATTTTGATGACAGGAAAAGAAAACATCAACAGAGGGAAGAGACTCGGATGTAGGTTGGTTAAGTGTACCTTTACATCACCTGAAGATGTGGGTAAGGGTTGGGTTTAAGGAGGTTTATTTTTGAACCTTATGGGAACGGTTGAATTGCGAGAAAAGATTTGTTTTATAGACGCACGAACTAGTTCCTTTCTTCAAGAAAACAACGATATTATAGAGGATATCCGAAAAAAGATCCTATTAAAAGAAAAGCTCGTTCTTTTGCCTAGAATAATGTCAAGTATGTTGGAGACACCTTTTAAAGTGTTTTTTTTCGTCCTTTTCTACCATTCAGAAGAGTGGAAGAAAAAATTGTCTCTTATTGCCTTTTGTTATCCATGCAAATAGTCGAATCTTTGTCGTCGTTGTCAGCAGTTTGGCTTTGCTGTATTTTACTTGAAGATTTCGGCGTTAGAATTTACAAAATTCAATTTGTACAAGACGGTGCTACGAGTTATACAGCGCGAGGAACAATGGACTTGTGAGAAAGTTTGACCGTCACCTATGGGACATGGAAAGCATCAGGTTTTCAGGATAAGGGCAAGCAAGATGGACAATTTGCTCGGACGAGCCGCGTTCAAACCCAAAATTGGTTAGATACTACCAATGGACCACCTCAGAAACAGTCTTGGCCGGCAATTAGGTACATGATTTCATAATACATTTGTTACGGGGGTACGGGGCCTTATAATAAGAAGACTTTGCGAAAGTGGTTATAAAGAAAGATTTAAATATTCCCCTTCTTCTTAGATTGAAATGAATTGTTGCACATACTTCATATTATGTTTTTACAAATCAAGTGTGCCTTAGGGATGACATTTTGGACCAATTCTTTTTTATACAGGCAGTTATGTTATTTCAACCGTTTCCATTCAATATCTCACTGGTGTCCCGTGTCCCAGCTAAGAATACTCGTTGTAGATATACATATTGAAATATTAGAAAATGTTCGTGTTATTGAAACATTTTCTTAATGTTCTCTTTAAAAATACCAATGTCTTTCGTTGGGACGAATGTCATTTATCTTACTCTTTCTCAAACCTGAAAATTTCAGTAAAAATTTTATAAATTTGATTGAAAAACATTCACATCTGTGAAAATCGGTTTGAAGAAACAAGAAAAAATCAACTTTCATTTGCATACCTCTTCGAAAACAAAAAACACACTTTTCATCATGTTACTTTTTCTGTTTCTCTTTTTCATTTTGCAATTTAATTTATCCGAATCCCGAACAATGTGAAAACCAACATCTCAGTCTTCAGCCACTCTCATACCGAACATCCTCAATTCCTCAGGACAATAAATCAATTGCAATGCCTTTTTTCCTGTGGTTAAAATTGAAAGAGAAAAAAAACGTGAAAATCCCATACCCGTCCCCATCTGGCAGACAGATATTCCCGAGAACGAATTTCAACCAAAAAAAATTCAAAA
Source organism: Sphaerophoria taeniata (assembly GCA_943590905.1). Taxonomy (NCBI): domain Eukaryota; kingdom Metazoa; phylum Arthropoda; class Insecta; order Diptera; family Syrphidae; genus Sphaerophoria; species Sphaerophoria taeniata. The sequence goes on from OX016540.1 coordinate 274,031,317, forward strand.
CAAAAAAAGTAACACGGCCATATAGTCTCTCCTTTGACTTGAATGTCTCTACAACCACAATATGTCTTGAAACTCCTTATTTTTTAGTCCCCACGGGGAGCGAGACTCTGACAGAAAAAAAACCTGCGATTTTGATTCGCAGAAGCAAAATAAAAGTGCAAAAATGATATCTTTGTTCAACCATTCCTGTATGGGAACAAAATTTCAGCAGAAACGAAAAAAAGTGCACACAAATAAAATTCATTAAAATAGGTGTTGCATGTTAAGCAAAAGTAATTTTTTGTATTGCAGCAACAAACACAATCGGACAACAGAATAAAAGAAGAAAATTGGAACCGTACAAAGGAATCGGAGTATTTTTGCCAAAAATTTCCCAAATAATTGAAATAAAACAAAATAAACAGAGCAACAAACAAAACGTTGCAAAAAAAAAAGAAGAAAACTTTGCACCTACATCGAATTCGAATGCTGCCCATTCCAATCGGCTGAATGTTTCTGGATGGATCAGTATTTCTGTATCTTTCCATCTGCAACTCGCTTTTGTGTGAGCAAAGTTTTTTGCTTTTTTGAGCTTAATTTTTCAACTGTGTTCTGATAGTATAAAACAAAGGAATTCCAGGATTATTTTTCCAATTTTTTGTTTGCTTTTGGTCATGATGGCGTACTCCTGTATTTTTTGGCTATTTTTTCTCCCTTCAAGGCATTTTTTTTTTTGTGTGTCTAGATTCGGTGAAGGCGATACAATATCGAACCAGATGAGTTCGTTGGATACTAAATGTTGTTGGTTACACAACAAACCGGTTTATTGGGAAAATTACATAAAAATAAATAAAAGTAGGTAGAATGTTCAATTGCACGTTGGATACTTTTTTCTTAAATAAAATTCTTTTTTTGAAGTAGTTCTTTTGTCTTTATTTTTGGACGAAAAAGAATGATAGAAAGATTTCAAAGGAAAGGATTAAAAAAAATTACTTGCATAGTCAAAATGCATTCACAAGATATGAGCTTTAATATACAAGAAAGGAATCCATTGATGTTTTCCTTTATAATTTTGGACGTAAGAAGATCTATTTTAGATTTGAAGGGAATATGTAGCTAAGCTATACTAAGACCTATTTGTACTAGTCAAACACAAATAGCGTAGAGCAGCATATTGACAGAGGCAGAGGATCAGCAAAAGCTTACCAGCTAAGAGTAAGGAAAGTATTAAATGTTAAAAAGTAGACTTAGAAGTTATAGTTATAGCGCTTTGTTTCGAGCAAAAGCGTCATTTCTGAGCAGCAGAGCGGTTCTGCTTTGATTAGAGGTTGTTGACAGCCATATGAAATTAAAATTTATTGGACATGGATTTTCGTAATGAAGTTTTTAGAAGATTGCAAGTTTAAGTCCGAGGTGTTATAAAAATTGATGGAAAATAGTGTGTAGAGGTGTGTAGATTTTTTGCTGCAGTTATGAATTTTGTATTAATTTGCATATGAACGCCAGCGTAGTTTTTTTTATAGGTATATTTCAAAAGAACTGAGAGTTTTTACAGAATCAATAACTGAACACAACAGATTTGCTGTAGTCCTTGAATCTGATTTTCAAATAAAGTTTTTGAGTTATCGGAAGGTAGGTAGTACTTAACAAAAAAGTGGGCTTGGTAATGGGCTGATTTGTATTTATATTTGTAATAACTGGTGTAGTATAACATCGCTTTATTAAATCATCTAACCATATTCCGATCAACACCGAATCCAGTTACTGGAAAGTCACCTAAGATTCCTCTTGCCCTGTTATTCTCCAGCCAGCAGCAGAAAAGTCGCCAGGCGAAAGATCAACTGGTCTGGGCCAAGAATTTCTCCGGAGGCCAAAATTGGATTCGAGATACGATTTCAAAACAGCTTGGAAGTTGACATATCTAGTAATAACACCCTTACGGAAAGTTGAAACTTCATCAAAATCAACTGAAATCTCAGCAGTAACCAGAAGCACAAATAGGGGAGTTTTTCTCAAACAAAAGTCTCAGTTGTACTTCATCGAGTCAGGCGAGTATAAATTCTGATAATTCGAACGTTCCTTCAATTTCTTCGGCAGTGAATCAAGGGACGCCCAAAGAATATATTATGCCACATAATAGCAGTCATGAAGTCAAGTCTAATGACCCACCTCAAATGCAGACTCCTAGACGTTCTGGCAGAGATCGTAGAACGGTTGTCCGGTTTCAAACTAGTGGGAGGAAATATAGTATAACATCGCTGTTTTATTGTACGAAACAAAACACTGGACACTGACGTGTGGTCCATCTGGCCTAGCAACAGGCAGTCGTATTTCCACAGCTTTGAGCTATACATCTAATTAAAATTAACTTGAAGTAAACTTAACGTTACCTAACTTAATATTATAAAGTTATATCCAATAAATGAATTATTATGAGTAGAAGTTCAACATACGTGTTATCGTTGTGTTTTGGTTTTAACAATTGGCTTGTTTCATCAACAACTAATTTTCCAAAATTTGACGAATTTAACATTTAGCAAATAAATATGAATAAAACATGAATTAAAGTTTAATTATTTAATTAAGTCTAAATTTTGCGCAAATGTATCCATAATGAAGTAAGATTTTACACGTCTAAAAAATAAAAACTCTTCCCTATGATAAGAGTGGAAGTATAGGTAAGATCCAACTTGGGTTGGGGATAGCAAATGTCAAAATGATCGAGTCTCGAATATAAATGTTGTGTATCTCGAGGGCTTGTTCGTAAAGAACTCTTTGTACCTGGTTTGATCAGCCTTAAAAATTCTGTCGGCAGCATTTTTACAAGAAAAATGAAAATTAAGTTCGTACGAAAAACGCTGTTGAGAAATCCAAAATTTAACTAAAATCTGAGAACAGAACCCTTGACAACTGCCATTGCGTATACGCTTTTATCCAAAATCCTACTACACCATGGAAGGATTTGCCAAAAACAATTGTAACAATTTTGAGCAGATTTTCTACTAATTGCAGTACTTTGGCGGAGTTGAGTATGATAACCTAAAATGGCTATCATACACGCACAATAAATTTCGACTCACCCTACCTAAGTAGAATTCTGAGGGGCAACTAGAAATTGTTCGAGTAAGTGAGAATTTTGGCAAATTCAGGTTAAAGAGAGGCGTTTTTTTTTGCATTCTTTTTTTTAAGTTTATTTGGTATGAACAAAATACATTATAATTAATGATGAGCGGCATTCGAATGATTTAATCCATATAATCGATTCAGGTAATCATTCAAGATCATTCGATTATTGAAACCATTCGAATGATTTCTCAAACTACTGCTTCAAAGTTCAAATCCCAAATCAAATTCAAATGAAAATAATCGCCACTTTTATTAGTATTCGAATGATAATTATTTTAATTCGAATGAAATGAAAGAACTCAATTGAGTGTTTTATTTCACGTTGAATTTGCAAATTTTGTGTATGTTTTTTGGTTAAATTTTTTAAAGGCGAGCAAAAATTTGTATTTGGATTTGGAGTTATTTTTTTATTCATTTTTTGTTGTTAAATAGCATATTGTGCACTGTAAACGTTAATTTGCACACCATTTTCATTCGATTTCGTAATTCGAATGATCATTCGATTATTCAAATCATTCGAAAACTATTTTCTCGATTATTGAAATCATTCGATTATGCACATCACTAAATTATAATGACTTAAAAAAAATATCTTGCTTCTACTTTATTGATATTATTCAACAAATTAGGTAGGTAGGTACTGTGCACATAGAAAAATATTCGACTCAAGGTAAATCAAAAAAAAAAAAAAATAAAGGTTAAGAAGTAGACAAAAATTAATCGAGTTAGAGCAATATTCGGCCTAGGACAGTTCGAATTTTGGAATGCTTTTTGCATGGAAAACTGAAGCGAATGATAAAAATGCTTAAAATTTTCGAGTTAAGGGAGATTTCGACTTAAGCAGAGTGGGCTATTTGTATTTAAAAGTTTAAGGTAAACAATTTCGAGAAAAGAATATGATGCATGTACATAGTTTAATAGCATAAAATAGAACTACAGAATCAATTTTTATTTTCAATTTTTTGTTTTTGTTGATAACTGGATTGAAAAATATTATAAGCAGGTGTATATAAGTACCCTCTTCACATAAATAGTAAAATTATTCATCAATAAGTAGGTACTGATTTTATTTTTGTTATTCTCCAATTTTGACACCGATATTAAATTCAACTAAATGAATAACAATTGTTTTGTATAAATGCATAGAATATTCCTGCTGAGCAATTTATTACCATATCCCTTAATTAAACGCAACTTAGAATCGTATGCTGAATCGTTTACACTAAATAAAAGCACGGAGAAATAGGTAATTCAACAAATAAACATAGGAACTCCAAGTCTTGCAACAAAATACATAAGGACATAAGGTCGCTTATAAGCACAAAAGAATTGGAATTGGAATTGGACAAGGGTTACCAATTTTTTTGTAAGTGAAAAATAACATTTTTTATTCTTGTTTTGTTGCTAAACAATTGAACTTATCTTGTCTTATAACTTTATGTAAGAATGTAAAAGGAACTACAGCTTTAAAGTTTAGAATCTTCTGTAGTAGGTATTTCAAAGAAACGCGCTAAAGGGTAAAAATCATCGAATTATTTAGAAAAAGTCTTTGGTCTTTGGTTAAAGCCTTAAATTGTGGTAAGCGAAGTACTTTTCAAGAACTTTTATACAAAAATAATTGTTTATAAATTATAAAATTTTTCAAACCACAAGTAAATCTTCTACATAGGGTAAGGTAAGGTGGTTACGCTGGTTTGAATATGGTTTTTACTAGGTTATGTTATCATACTGTTTGGAAAAAAGACAAAAGTTGGTTTCTTAGTTTTGAAATCCGATAATGTTAAATTTTCGGTTTTCTATCTGTGAATTAACAAGTGCTGCAATTTTGAACTGTTAATTAACTATCCCCTCATATTGTTCTTACATTTTACTCCTTTTCTTTATCGTATGTAAATGGGTTATTACAGTAGGTAAATTGTTCCGTCTCTAACTCTCCGTATTAAAACAATTTCTGCTCGTGCTCGCCTTGGGGACACTACAAACGTTTACGTCTCTAACTCACTTTAAATGACAAACCAACTACGCAATTTATGCCTTAAGCTATCGACTAAATTTTAAGCAGAAACTTATAAGATTCGAGTGATGACTGATATTTTTAATATAAGTAAAAAATCTCCACTTACACTGCATTGAGAATGGTGGTGATGATGGCATACTACTGATTTTATCCTCTTGTCCAAAACGGGGTGGTACCAAACAAGACAACATTGGAATGATCAATTTGTTTGAGTTGTAATTTCACTAATAAACTTTTTTTCATAAATTTCCAAAATTTCACTTTAAATTTTATTTTTGTATTTCATTTCATAATCATTTTTTGTGCGTTTTTTCTCCTTAAATCCACTTTGATTTCAATTTTTTAACACTCCCACCTTAACGAACTGAACAAGTTGTAATAATAATAATTATTAAAACAGAAGAACTAACACTTGTGTGCGTTTATTTCTTATGTACGAACAGGAACAAGAAAACACACAAAATGGATGAAGTGCGAGTTAACAACGATTGAAATTCAAATTCAGATTAAACAAAAAATTTAAGGGTAAGTGCGTTTTTGTTCAGATGAATCTTCAAGACTTTGTTTTTTGAGTGTGAGTTGTTGGAGGAGGAGTGAGAGTAATGTGTTTTTCGATTATTCTTTCCAAATGTAGTTTAGTGCGGCAGGTAGGAAAACGTTATTTTTTTTGTTGTATTTGTTCAAATTTCAAGGGTCACTTAGAGTTAACGTTTTTTACAAGTTGTCGATTTATCCAACAGGAATTTAATTTTGAATTTTATAACTTTATCCAGTGGATGCATATCTTTTTCAATTCACTAGAAAACTAAGGAAGCAAGGTGAAATATCCGACAGGTGCGTGTGTCAATATTTAAATTCACGTGTCACTGTTATTCACTAACCGCTCGATCCCATTTCAACACCAAATAAACAAAAATATTAATTTCATTTCTTTTTTTTTTTGAAAATCTTTTGTGTGGTATTGTTTTGGGATATTTTAAATGTTTATTTGTTTTTTAATTTTTTTGCGTAAATACCGCTTGTTGAAAAAGCACGTTGTTGATGCCGCGACGATCTGGTCGCTACTATATTCGTTTGGTAAGTGTATTGTGGAAAAAAGCGCCCGCCGCCGCCGTTCAACGTCGACACGACACGGTGTGTTTTCCCCGAAAGTATCTGAGTATCTCTGAATAAACACAAAAGAACAGCAGCAGCAGCACCAGCAGCCAGCCAACAGGAGGACACACATAGAACGAGAACAAATTATACAACAAGAAAAAAAAATCTACCCTCAACATCAACAAAACTGTTTCGAACAGAGTGGATGATTTCGATATTCCGTATTCCGTACGATGAACGGAGAAGCGAATGTAAATAAAGAACGAAAACACACACAAGAACAAAATAAACCGTTTTATAACAGAGAAAAACTCCCGTAACTCGTTCAAAAACGACTCGATTTGTTCAAAAGAAAGAAGTCTTCTTCTTCTCATTGGTATAACGGTGACGGTGAGTAAAAGTACCTCTTACGTACATTCTGTTATGTACCAAATACGATTGAGAAGAGAATACCTAGGATGATACTGAGGAGATTCACAGCAAACATCTAAAAAATCTCAAAACTAGAGAAAACCGCTCCAGCCAGCTTTTGTTTGTGAGTGCAATATGCCAACGTCAAGAGCGAAAGCGAAGACGAACTCTCCTTGAGTGGAAATTGATGACAACAAAAAAACAACCACGACCACGAGTACCGTAACCGTTAGTAATTGAGAAAGAAGATGGGGGATGATTATGATCTGTCAAAGATGCGTTGCGTATACGGTATACCTACAGCAAGTGAGTGTGATTGCTTTGTTTACACGTAGGTAGATTATGTACATGTACATGGCTTGTTCTTATACGAGTACACAGTCCACTCCTCCTTTTAACTGAGTGGAGCTTTGAGTACTCAACTTATCGCACAGTATTTATATTTTCTTTCTACCTACACCTCCACTACAACCTGATGACGAAAACTTACACTCTAACTGTTAAGGGGTGAGTTGTATTGTAGTTTTGTAGTAGTGTTTGTAGATTATCTTCTTTGGTTAAATTGAGTGAGTTATTCTATATTTAATGGGGAAGTTTACATTTTTTGAGTGCCAATTTTCAAATTGGAATTAAATTGCTCGGAATAAAAATTAAGGCAGGTACTAACAGAGGGGAAGTTTGTTTTTGGTGTATTAGTGTACAAAAAAAGCTCAAGTTATTACTGAGCTCTGAAAGTGAGTATGTTGATTATGTTAAGTTAGTCTAGTTTTAACAGAATTATGTTACGACTAACAGTGTTATTGGGAAGGGGCGGAACTCAGTGTTCATTTTGATAATGATGAATTTAGAGCATATTGAATGAGTGAAATTGTAAAATGTGAAAATTTTTTGAGTCTATGAACTATGGATGGTTGGGTTAGATTGGTATATTGGGAAAGAAACATTTTTTTTTCATTATATTTTGTGTCCTTATGCATAAAACGCTCATGTTTGGTAATATTAATATGTATGTAATATGACGACAGCCTGTTGACGTTGAGTATGTGTTTTTTGGGTTGGGTTGGGGTTGGGATTTGGGATGCTGTTTCTTTTAGAAATGCATGTTGTTTTTTTATTTTGTTTATTTAAGATAAGAAGTTATTCTTTATTTCTTACGGCAGTGGAACGCTTGAGAAGCCTCGAGACGGAAGGTTATAAGTTAACGCTTAATGAGGGTAAAATCACGAAAGGATACCCAACTACGACCGACCGACGTGTTGGACAAAACTCCACTAGCCACAAGTTCAACTCTAAAGTAGTTAAAGAACTTTGTCTTCTCAAATAAAGACTCCAGGCTCCAGTACTCATTCGAAAAATTACGTGCTAATCTCTGCTTTTTCGTAGTACTGGGTACAAGGCTCATTTGATTGAAGACAGCTACATGAATCCACTTAGTGTAGGCAACTGAAAAAAAGCTAGATTTCGTCAGATCCGGACTGTAGGTATCGCCTTTTCTGTCTTGGGCGGTGAAAATAACAAAAACATGTTCCCCGAGCACCGACTAGGGCACACATGTTGCTCCTCAACCTACTTATGGTCTTTTATTCGATATCCCAGCCGCTGTTAATTTTCTGTGTACGGCCCAACAGTGTGTAGCGTATGTAATAAGATGGATACACAACCATCCGGTGACTCCATCTGCACATCTAACTGCATATATAAGGATAATTGGACGTCATCAGCAAATGTGAACATTACAAAATTTAAGCGGTCGAATATGCTTGGTCCAAGAAAAGAACCCTGTGGAACCCCTGCAGGAACTGTAAGAAATGAAGATGTTTGATTTCCTACTGCGACGCATTGCTTACGGTTAGTTTTGGTTAGATATGAGCACAGAGTTTACACAGTTGAAGGAAAATTATAACAGACGGAAGAAATTGCCCGTGCCCCATTTTGCATTCATGGAATTGCTACTTAAAAAAAAAAAACACATTCTTCCTGCTGGGACCTTGAATAATTTGGTGCCCCAATTAACTTTTGGCATATCGACTTCTAAACCTGCGTCCATATATTACAAAACCGAAGCGTTTGAAAAATTATTATTTTGCTTATTTGCAAGAAAAAAATCTCTACATTTAATAATAATAATAATAATAATAATAAGAAGCTTTTTCTTCAGATATTACCAAGAAAACAAAATTTCATTTAAAAAAGTAGGTGGAGCTTGTGTTTGATTTCTCTCAAGTCTGAATAATCAGCAGGTTATTCTGTTTTTTTTTTCTCTTTCATGCGCCATGTTCGTTAAAATGTTGGGACTTGAGTTCAGTGATTCACCTTCACCCACGTGAAACACACGAAAGCAACTACACAAAACACAACCACCATTGAAAACTAAATACAAGTTGTTTCCCTTTTTATTACTCTTTCCTTTCCTACTTTTGATAGTTGTTCATGTTGATTTTTTTTTCATTCATATTATTTAGAAGGAAAACTGTGCGCACCTGCCATTTCAGATTCTTTGTTCATCAAATTGAAACAACAAAGGTAGAAAGAGAAGGCCAAGTAACAGGTGTGGTAGTAAAAGGTAGTGATGGGAGAGGTCAGGTTACATACATTTTGTTCGGTTTTCGGTTTGAGAGCAAGCATTGGCGTAGGAGAAAGTGACATACAAATAAAGTTTAGATGCAAAGGCCTTACAAATTCAGAAAGATGGTGAATGTTCGTCTCACTAGATATAGCAGAAGTCATAAAGTCAAAATACATATTTTGTGTTTGAAAAGAAGTGGTAAATATTGAGTCTGTGAAATTCGTTGTTTTGGCTGTCGTAGTCTTTCCGGGGAACAAAAATTATATTTTGTAATCTACAAGCTGTATTACGAAGTATTGACGAAAGACGACCCCGCAATCGCAATGCTGGACAGCATACGAAAGGGTTGAGTTCTCTCATCTCTCTTGCTGGCTATGTTTGATCCTAGAGGTTATCATATTCGATCATTAGATTATTTTGTTGAATCAGCATTTTTCAACTTAGGCCGTGTGCGAATTGGATGAATTTTGGTTAAAAAATAAAAATGGATGAATTTTTAACCACTACTGTCATATTTTAACCTGCTCAGCAGCTAGTCAAATAATGCGAAGTGTCAAAATTTAACCAAACGTCAAATTTTAACCCATTTTTAACTGAATTCGCACACGGCCTCAATAGAAAATCCTTAAGGCTCTTCAAGTATTGAGTTTGAATGACTATCCACACTTTTTTTGTATAGCAAATCAGAAAATATATTAACTACTGAACAGATTTTGATGAAATTCAGCATAAATGTTAAGGAAACCTTGTACTTATACATATTTGGTCAAACCTTGGTTTATAAAAAATTATTAAAGAAAAAGTTATTGACATTCTTCTAACATTCAAGAGATTGGATGTTGTGTTTTGAAATTAAAATTGACGTCTTAATTCGTCGATATATCGCTACTTTTGAAGAACAAAGTTTTCGGTATGTATAGGTGCGTGTTTTGGTTATGTGCGTTGCCGAGCAACATAGAAGGCATGCAATCGAGCCCCAAATCGTGCCTTACGGCCTTATATGTTTCTATTTTATCTCTAATGGGTACTGCATCTCGGAGCATAATGGGAAAAAGATTTCTTGTAGTCCTTGAGTAGCGATGATAGCGGAAACTGTCCAACTCATTGTATATATAGGGGTAACCGGGGATAGTTGGGCTCAGGGGCACGTAGACTAACTGCCAATAACTCGCAAAACAAAACAATTCCTTTCAATTTTGTTCTTGTTATTACATTAAAGCCTGGTAAGTTACATGTTGTCGTTTGATAAAGTCTAGAGCCGTTCGAGAGTTATCGCGAAAAAATCCTCTTTTGCTTTCATTTCTTTTTTTTTTCTTATGTAAAGGTGTTTGCTTTTAACTTCAATTCTTTTTTGAGAATAAGAGCAAGTGAGTGTTTGTATTCACAACACCTAGCAGTTGTTACTATATATTATTTTGATTTCTGAGTACCGAAAGTGCTTGAAGACCGATTGGGGTAAGTTGACTTTTTTTTGTTGGGGGTAAATCGACTCACTTGTTTTTGGTAATTTCCAGTAGATACACAACAAGGAACAGGAAGCGACTGAACAATGAGTTTTGGAGTTTATGTCCAACAATTATTCTTGAAAACGGAAAAAGCATACGATCTGTTGCTCATGAGTCAGGGTTCCCTACAAAACGATGCAAGGATGTGTTGGAGCACCCTTCTATCCCTATTGCCGGGCTGGCTCTTGAATATTAATTTAAAAAAAAAGATATGTATATTTTGAGTCTACTATCCCCGGTTTCCCATACGGAACGACATTGATATCATCGGTTGCTCACAAAGAGCTTCCCTTTTCATCAGTTGAAGAGCAGGCAAAATTCATTGAATTCATTTTTCAAATGTACCGGACAAAGAGTCTCAAGAGCATCGACTTTTGCGTTTTTGGGGGGAAAAAAAAACTCCTAGATAATACCGCAGCCATATCGCCGCATGAACAATATCGAACTTAATTGATGACTTTGCTGAGAGTAAAACACCAGTTACTTAGAGGTAGACTTTTTTTCAAAAAGAATTTTAGTTTTCCGATGGGCTTCCCCTTTTTTTGTTCAATAAATTGCATCTACAACTTGAAACAGTCACCACTTAACCTAAACTAACCTAACCACAGAACCCCAATAACTTACCATTCTCGAAGCCAAACAAAAAGAAGAAGAAAAAACAAACACTGTTTTTCTTTCCCATTAAACTCCGTTCAAATTTATTTACTGCTAATTAAAATCCAATGCAACCCTCGCAATTCAATCCTTTCCCAATTTTCCCAAAAAAAAGGACAAAATACAATTGTTACTTTTAAGCATGCACCACAAAACATGGGAACGAAATTATTTCTCAAGTCCCCAAATATCCCAAAATAAGGTATTTATGCCTTCTCTGCCATCACGGACTTTTCTGATACTGTGGGATCATTCTTAACCTCCTCTCGACATCGAGCTATTTTGGAAAACCTAAGAGTTATCTATAAATAACCACTATGTAGTGTGTCCTTTTAATTAATCCATATGCAACCGTTTCGAAACTCTTTTTCTTATTTGTTCGTCCCTACCCGTTCACACGATATTATTTTAGTACTGAAGTCCATGTTTCATGGTCACACATTAGATTTCCATTAAATTTTAAGACTTTTTGGGATTTTTTTCCCGTTTCGAAAATAGTGTTTGAAAATCGAATTTATCGTTGTTGCAACCATATAACTTTAGTCTAAGCAAAAGGGTGTCCTTTTTGGATTTATGCCGGTACCAGCACTTTGAAATCGTGTAAAATTTTTCTATTTTCAAAATTTTAATCGAATTTGGGATAATTACTGTGGGAATTGGAATTTCGCAAAATGAGAGCATTTAATTTTGATTGACTTGAAAATTTCTTGAAGCACGGGTAGGTGGCTGGCGGTTGGCTATGGAAAAGGTGAAATGCGGGCACGAGCTACTGCCACGATGGCAAGTCAAGAAATCCATCATATTCGGTCTTTTGTTTGATCAGCTGTGAATGGATAGAAGTAATAATATATGAGGATGTATCATCATCATAATATCGGATTTCCTTGAAGGAACCCTCGTGCCTCGTCGCTCGTCTATGTGCATTTTTTCTATTCCTAACCTAATGCTCGTCTAAGAACATTAGCAAATCGTAAAAAGGGAAACAGTAGGTATAACAGGATCAAATAATATAAATTCATATGTGCAAGGAAAATAAGTACATCATTCGTTGCAAGGGTTGGAAAGGAAATAGGAAATGATTGGGAAAATCTGGTTGGGGTGACCATAGTGTTGTTACAAAACTGCCTATCACTTATTGAGTTTTTTACTACATGGACTTAGACTAATTGGCTTGATTGCTTGACGGTTATTTTCACTATCACTTTTTTTTCTCGAGTTTTCGCTAAACTTATTCATTTCAGTTGAAAAACAACATTGCTTTTCCTACCAATCACTTCAATGAGTATAATGCGTGAGTAGGTGGAAAACCGATAGTTTCGATCTTAAAAAAACTAATGTTCAAATTCGAAGTAAATCGACAGAGTAGTTAAGGCTATCGGTGTTTACAGAGCAACAGAGAGACGAACGGAATGGTCAGACCCATTCATTTCGATTTATCTATCATCGTAAGATTCAAATCTCGAATTCGGTCTTCAAATTTAGAACTTGTGATACAGTCCAGGTCGGACCAGGGCCTCATCCAAAAAGCGTCTCCAGCCAGCTCGGTCCCTAGCTAGCTGTCCCCGCTTTCGCACGCCAAGTTGGTTCAGGTCCTCTATCACCTGTGCTCTCCACCTGAGTCGCGTTCTTCCTCTTCTGCGACTACGTCCTTCCGGGTTGGATTTGAAGACTCTACGGACCGGAGCATTATTTCCATTCGCTCTACATGACCCAGCCATCTAAGTCGTTGGACCTTAGCTTTTCTGACTAGGCCAGTGTCGTGAGTTGTTGAGATCGATGATGAGTTGAACTTCCCGGAATGAGTGCTTACCGAACGAACATTTTACACAAACTTGCGTAAGGCAAGAGCGTTGGATGCTTAGGTTAGGTTAGGTTACAGTGGCTGCGGATACGGAATCCACACACTTAGGCCAAAAGAAAAGGCCCATTGTGATACCACATGAATCTAGAGAATTAGTTCTTACTAGTCGAACCATTTTGAGCTTTTTATAAAGCGAAGAAGATATTTGATATCCTTATTAGCTAGTTCACTGGGATTATCATAAAATTACTCTCCCAGATGAAGTTTGCGCCTTAATGAAAGAGCAGGGCAAGTGCAGAGAAGGTGAGAGACTGTTTCCTCTTCTTCCTCGTCCATACAGCTCCTGCAGAAGTCATTTGACTGCCTATAAGACAGTGTCCCGTAAGGACACCTACTAGGGAGCTAATATGAAGTCTGCTTTGAGATAACAAGTCTTTAGAGCGCTTTAGGTCCAGTAAGGGCCATATGAGTTTTGTAGCTGCGCACGTTGGTAAATTGTGCCACATAGAGTTTGTTATCGTTAAGGCTGTTTCTTTCAGCAAAAGTTTACATGTAGCTATCGGTATACCTATCTTCTCCCTTTCAGGTGAAATAGGCATGACGGTTCCATTTTTAGCGAGCTCATCGGCTCTACAATTTCCTTTGATGTCTCTGTGACCCGGCACCCAACAGAGCTGAATGTTAAATTGCTGCGCCATCTCCATAAGAGACGATCGACAATCGAGGACCGTTTGAGATTTGGTTGAGACACCGTCGAGAGATTTTATAGCAGCCTGACTGTCAGAGAAGATGCGGATATCAGAATTTGATATCACGTTTTCTCTTAGCCAGGAGAGAACCTCTTTGATCGCTAAAATTTCCGCTTGGAAGACGCTACAATGATTAGGGAGGCGGAATGAGATGCTTAGATTAAGCTTTTCTGAGTACACACCACTACCAACTCCATCACTTGTCTTGGATCCATCTGTATAAAAATGAATGCTTTTGTCATCCATCAGAAGTTTTTTGTCTTCCCATTCATCTCTGGATGGAATGGATATCTGGAAGTTTTTACCAAATTGGGGCTTTGGAATGGTGTAGTCTATGTACTTTGGTATAGAACCGAAGAAGTTCAAAATGATGGAGTGTCCCACATTATTGTTGGTCCATTGAGATGAGGCGTTGAGTCTTATAGCTGTAGGTAGGTACTCGCTGCCACTTGTTTGCTAAAAATGTCGAGGGGTGTTAGATGGAGGAGAGTGTCTAACGCTGCTGAGGGTGTGGTTCTCAATGCCCCGCTTATGCAGAGACCTGCAGTGCGTTGAACTCTGCTCAGTTTGTCGCAGTAGGTGACTTTCTCCAGTGCAGTCCACCATACTGCAACCCCGTACATGAGAATTGGTCGGATGACCGATGCGTATAGCCAATAGGTTATGCGAGGTTGAAAACCCATATGGCTTTCTTGCAAGAGAAAAGAGCTACTGTAGCTTTCTTAACTCTTTCCTGAATATTAGGTTTCCAACTTAATTTTTTGTCTAATATCAGACCAAGATTTGGCTTCATTGGTAAAAATTAGTGGTACACCATTTATTGAAGGGGGTGCAATTACTGGGATCTTGTATTTCCGTGTAAAAAGGACGAGGTCTGTTTTTTGAGGATTAATACTAAGTCCGCAGTGATCAGCCCATCTAGTGAGCATATTAAGTGCGTTTTGGAGGACGTCTTTCAGTGTATTAGGATGTTTTCCTGTGACGGCGATAGCAACATCATCGGCATACGCAATCACTCTGTAGCCTTCCCTCTCAAGGGATATTAGCAGTTCGTTAACTACTATGTTCCACAGGAGAGGGGACAGAACACCACCTTGCGGAGTGCGTCCACTGACAGACCTTTTTGTACAAAAATCCCCCATCTTAGAGTTGATGATCCTGCTTTTTAGCATAAGATTAATCAACTCACAGAGTGAGTATTCGACATTTAGGGTCGTCTTAGCAGAAGTGATAGCAGATGTGTCAACGTTGTTGAAAGCGTTGGATGCTTCCTTATGCCCAATATTCTTTTAAAAAAACGCACAGTGGGGAGAGAACCTGCATAGCATTCACTTTGGATACAAGGCGACTCAAAGTTGTAATACTGATATTCTTACAAGACCGGAAATATCTTTCAGTTTAAAATGAAACCACTATACGTTTCAAACGTGTTCTTACCTGAGCTGCTAACGTTCATATTGAATTTTCTTAAATTGCAGGATATTGCAACTCTGCTACTCCACTAAAAATTGTAAATCCAAGTGTTCTTCCGTCGGTCGCAAACGATTCCGCTATCGAACAACGAATAGCTGAAACAAGGGTAGGCGTAGCAAAGCATTTTGAAATTAAAAAAATTAAAAGGTCGAAATGGTCACCCTGACTTTAACCTAGAAAAACAGTTAGAAAAACGAGTTTCCAATATCGCAATTGGAATCTGAATCGCACATAGTAAATCCTTTCGTTTCGATTGTCGACTTCGGTACAACAGCGAGTCTTAACCGAGCCCCGACACACACATCAGCATCGCCGACTTGAATGAAACTCAGGTACACCTTCCCAAACCTAACAAATGCTGAGAAGTCACAACTGCATGTGGCAGAAAACAAGATTCATGAAACTGTAAGTGGTGCTGGCATATTTCAGGGGTGGCAATGGAAAATCCAAATCCAACCAAGCGACTGCATTAAAAATCACATTGACGAAAATCCTCACATCACGAGGGAAAAAAAGGTGTTCGATGCGGTGTGTAGCGGTACAGCAGCAGCCAGAAACAACCGTTTTTCAAGAACAAAAGCACAACAAGGTGTCTGCAGCACATTTTTTGGTCTAATTTTTGTTCTCTTTTCTGAATTTCTGACATTTTTGGTGCAGAATATGAGCAATGTTCCGACAAAACCAAAAACGTTAAACCAAGGTATAGGGGTGGTTGACATTGTGACAATAAGTTTTTTTCTGTTTTGTGTGTGTGTGGAATGTTGTTGCGCTTAGAAAAGGTATATCAGGGTGTCACGGTGTCTCGTGCAAGTGACATTTTTGTGTTTGATCGAGTGGATTCTTTTATTTTGTGATTTTATGGAAGAAAAGAGAAACAAACACGTTCCATGAGGTCCTTTTTTTCTGCACATATTTTTGTGGTAATAATTTTTTGTTTGAGTTTTTGTGTGTTTAGAGAGAAGACTGATAGATGTAATTAATGAACCCTTTCAGTTTAATGTGCAGTTTTGGGTTAATAATAATAACTGTATGCATTTAAATAGGGTAAGTTGCACTTTGTTTCGTCGCGAAAGAGGTATAATTAATGTTTCTTTTGGCCGTTTGGCGTGGTGTTATGAGTATTGCTCTATTTGAATAGTCGCTGAAAGGCGAACAATATGGGGTTGAAAAGACTAAAACTATTACCAGATGGTCTTTATTAAGGTGCATTCATATGGAGATTTTTCGAAATTTACAAATGTTCCGTCTAACTTAATTACAAAATCCCTTTTCATCAATGACCCGTGAAATATGTTCATATCTGGGCTGCTAAAAGGTTGAAAACAGGAACAAAGTTGCTTAGTCGTGTAACACGACTCGTGTTTGCAGGGACTTCTAGTTTGATGAAACCGCTTTTGTACATATTTTGTTTACCCACAATGCCTTTCATCAATCATTGAATCTGTTTTGGAACGAAAAACTAAAACTTTCGTTTTGCTTTTGTTGAGCTAATTTTTCAACAAAATCTTTGCCTCGCTACGTATCGTCATTCGTCAATGCTGCAACTCGTGTACCTATAAGAAAGCGTACCTACTGATCCAAAGCGAATATTGTGCACTTAGCTTAACAATCGAGAAACTATATTTCCGGAAAAGGGAGTCTTATGGCTGACAGATCGAAGCTAAAGATGCAATTGCTTACTTAAGAAAACCAAAATGGTTTGGCAAAATGGCGTTTTTTTTGTCTCTATGTACCTAGCCTCCTTTTAGTCCATACACTTGACCGAGCGATGGTGCAACAATATAAACCGTCTGAAATATACGTTTACTCGTGGTCTGCAAAGTAGGCCTCCGTGGCGAGTGACTTTTTCAAGTCAGGCCAAATCTGGTTGTAACCCAATTCGACCAAATTGACCGATGCTACCATGGTTGAAGACTACTGTTTTCTTCACCAAGTGACCGTTATCCCTTTTTCAAAGAAGTCGCTGTAGATCGCACCTTGTGAACCCCAGAAAAGGGTTTTTTTACCCATGGGAGAGACTTCGCCTTCTTCGGAGCACATATGCCGACTGAAGTGCACTTTTGTCACTGTTTCTTGGTCTACTTTACCCCAGTGGATCCATGTTTCGCCGACTGTCACGAGACGACGCAGATTGCGGTTAAAGAGCGCCAAACACTGCTCTGAAGTGGTCTTAAAGTTGCGCTTGTTGAACGGATTGAGCAAACGCGGCAACTTTCCCGTCGACACTTTTCTTATACCTAAAATTTTATGCAGCTTTTACTCAAGAGTGCCTTCTGTCTCAGCGGTAATCATTTTTGGTGCACCAAGGTGGTAACTCGTTTAACTAATTTCGATACTGGTGCCATCTGGTGGTGAGCCTAAGTACTTATAAGTACCACTGTTGTACCAAACGCAGATTTGTTCCTGGTAATGCCTAGCCGAAGACTAGTCTGGCAAACGAAAACGAAAAGTAAAAGGGAGTACACCTAGAAAGTTGTTCTTCATCAGGCCGCAAACTGCATAACAACGAGCAAGAAGCAAGAATTCGGACATCTTGATTATAGAGAAGACGTTTGCTTGCTCGCTCATATAGGATCATTTATCTCAATCAAATGCGAACAAGAATTGAGAGAGAAGTTGAAATCAAAGGCCTAAACATTGATACAAGCAAATGAACGGGCTCGAAACATGACCATTTGGTCACAACCGGTGGAAAAAGTAGAGTGTTTCAAATATCATGAGCAAAGCGTTATGAAAGGTATGGAGGAGAATAACCCTCTCGGCTTAAAGATGAAGCTACTGTAACTGTACTGTTCGGTTGAAACGTGGAATCTCTGCTGCTTAACGAGTGCAGTACCTACTTACTACTACAGTAACAAGGAAACTCCAATCATTCATCAAGAAATGTCCAGGTGAAATTCTAAAGATTTTCTGCGCAGATACCAGAGAAACGACGGAAAACAGAGAAGCACTTGGTAGTAATGTACGATCGAGAAAGAAAATCAGCGTTCCTAGAAAAAGTTGGAGAACGACGAGTAGGTGTGGTGGAAGCTTTTAAAGTCACTTAGGGAGTTGAGATCTCTTGTTCCATGAAGCAACAACCGGATTGATCTCATTGCAATTGACATAAGGCACTCTTCGATTTGGCCATCTTCTGTTGCTGTAGCCAAGACAGAAATGACCACATTATCTCTTAAATAAAGGAAATGTTGAGAAGGGATTCGAAGTAAAAAATCATCAGGGACGTTGCATAAACACAAAGTGCAGGACTTAAATCGACCATCACCACAGCGGAATAATTCAACACTTTGTCAACAACGCTAAGTTGAAGTGAAGAGTAAAGTAGAAAACCAATTCAAATTATGCGACTGGAGTTCAAAGCGTGCGGTTTTGTTCTATTCTATTTACACCCAAACTATAATATAGTGTTTTAACATTGTCCGTACTTCAATTATCAATTTGCACTGCTTGTAAATCAAATGAAAAGTAATGAAGAATGAGAAGTGAAGTTTTAAATATAAAGAAGAGCCTTCTAGGTATAAAATAGAAGTAAAATGTAGTCATTTTGATTTGTACAAAGGCTTCACCTCACGTCCTTTACAACATCAATAAAAACTTGTTTCATTAAAATGTGTTTTTGCTTTTGAGGCTTGTGGATTTTCACTTTTAAAAAACGTACACACATTTCATCTGAAAAAAAAACCAGAGAAAACGAACCCTCACTCAAAAAAAAAAAAAAAACACTGCCCTTCTAAATCCATCCAACTAAGTAAAAAGCAATAAATTTGAGTTGATTTTTGTTCTTTGGTTTCTTCGACCATTAGCACTCTTTTATCCATAAACACACACAGCAGAAAAAAACTGCACAAATCACCCAAAATATCGATTAAAATACCTTCTCGAAAGTCATCAGCAGTTGCAGTGCATTGTCAGCCTTGAAATGAAACCGAATGCAATCTAAGCAACCATAACGCACCTCACATACCATTCACCCTTGAATAAAAGGTATACACGGAACCACCATGCATAATAAAAAGAACTTAATACAAAAGAATCCAACAAAAGAGGAATCTCATTCACCTTTAATCATCCAGCAGCTAGAAGCCAGCATTTAAAACAACCATACCACCCCACGGACAAAAAAGTCCCACCACCCTAATGTGTTGCACAATATAATAGGTAGCACTGCCAAGGTAGGTATAGTCGCCCTAATCCGCCCAAATAACAATGCTATTGGGGTGACTTCGTAGAGATGAAATCAAACCTGTACAACAACAAAATAAAACAAAAAACAACTCACACATGCAGACCTGAAGGACGAAGCGCACCCATGAACGCCGAAATCCCGAACAAAACAACAATAAGAACAAAAAGAACATTTGAATGGCTTACCTTTTGGGCTTGCAATCAGGAACCCCTGACTTGCAATGGGATCAGCTGTTCTCACGTTGGTTTCCACATTTAAATGCCATTTACTGCGGCCTTCAATTGTGTGTCTAAAAGTCTATAATATCCTTGCGCGTCCCCGTGCACACACGAGTCATATACAAACATGCGGGATAGGGAAGGGTACCCAACGTTAGAATTCGCATTCATCGGCAATTTAACCCTCGACAAAAAAAATAGAGAAATCGTTAGATTCGCACCCCGTGCCAAAAAATATCCTTCAATAAGGACTCACAGGTTACGAGGATTTCCCGAGCCGAGAGAAGGTGAGTGTGTGAGTTGTGAAAGCAATCAAAATCACTACACCGACACGATATTAGAGAGTAATCAACTTGAAGTATCCGATTTTTTGTTAAACCAAAGCAATCAGGACGAAGTCCTTCGTCTGCTGATCCGATATGCCGCGCGATTATGTGTACATAGTTACATTGCCAAAAGGTAGATTATATTTTCGATTCGATGCATAGGGGTTGCATAGGATTACTAATGGTGCTCTTATTAAAGGTGGAAGGAAGATTGAACAGTAACGGTACATTTTGTTTCGCCAAGTTAAAGCTGTATCCTGTGTTACACATCACGGCAGCCAGCGCAGAGCGACACGGCATAAGGTAGGTCGAGTGTCGCGTGCCATATAGTTTTGATTGAGCGCACGTTGTGTGTGCACTGGAACAGAAACACTGTTATTTTAAGAACATTATCAGTGATGCTGATGCTCGGAAGAAGGCAGAGCAGACTCCTAATTCTGAGGAAGTGAACCATTGAAAATGGTATTTTTGTTTTATCCTCGACATCAAGGTGTGTACACAAAGCGAGCGTGCGTTTAATTTGTTTGCATCGCAAGGACTGATATTATTTTTTTTTATTTGATTTTGTTTCTATCCACTGATTTTGTCGATATATTTTTGAAATCACTGGAAAATAATGTAATACTCGATTTTGGAAATGGAAATATGTATGTATTTTTAAAATTGCGATTTATGACAAGTGAACCTGAAAGGAAAGGAACCCTCGAGACAAAAGTTTTTGGTTTGACATTTCAAGCGACATTCTGATACCTAAAAACGTTTTTGTTGTGGATACTGGCTTATTTCACTTGAACGTCTCTAGTCGAAATAGCTTAATCGCAAACACAGACCTTAGAGCTTAGAGTATTTAACCAAACCGAATCAGTTCATGGTTACATCATACTCCAAATTCAGACAAACTTTAGATTTGTCGCCGCAGTCGCAGAACAGGCGAATTAGAAGAGCCTAAAGCCTACACAATGCAAATGCTCTACTAATGGACGCAAGCTGTTAGTGTCAGCTTTTGACCAGGCTATGTTTTGAGCAAAGGACTAAGCACAAACATTTTTGAAGACTCAACCTGAAGGATCTGTGTATCCAAAACGACCTGCGAAAACTTGTGTAATATGCGTCAGTCGATACAGAGTCTAAAACAGCCCTGGAGGCATTGGAACTGTTAGTTTACTGAAAATTTATTTTCAGAAATAAAATGCAATGGACCAAGTGTCTCTAGTTCATTAACAAAAATTCTAAAATAACATTTAAGCCGTTTATATTGACGACTTTCTTTCATATTGCATTTTGAGCGTGGTCACGAAAACTGCCATGAAATGTTGAATGAAAAGCGATTTTGGCTGCGCAGGTTGTTTCGCAAGTTGAGAGAAAACCGAGTTCATTACATCGTTGTTGGTCTTGATATTAAGTGGTAATTGGATCGACCACGAAAAGTCAAGAATGGGATCCCAAGATCGCTACAAGTTCGCTCGATTGAAATTGTGGTGAGGTTTTATTTCAATCGCTTCGCGTACCAGACGAAGAATGTAATGAAGCTCCTCAGCTAGAACCTTGACTTTATCGAAATGAATCCAGTGGTGTTCATCTGGGTGGTCAAGTATATGTGCGCATATGGCTTATTTTTCCTTTTGGTTCCTTGCTACAGCGCTTATATGTTCGTTAAAGCGTGTAGCAATGCTCCTCTTGGTCTGTCCTACATGTGATGTCCCGCTTCTGCAGAGTATAGCATATACTCCAGGTGTCTGTAGAGGGAACCTGTCTTTTGGAGACTTGAGGGGTTAATTACCTTTTTAGGTGGTAGAAATATGGATTTTATACACCATATCTTTTTAAGACTTTCCCTACTCTGTCTGTTACACCTTTCAAATATGGCAGGAAAGCTTTTTTGTCGAATATGTTGGTTTCCATGTTCCTTGCCTCTAGGAGAACCATTAGCCTTGAGAACGTAGTCTAATGTTGCAAGTTCAGAAGCAAGATGGTCGCTGTCACATATCCTGTGGGCTCGCTAACTAAGTTTAGAGACAACAGATCTCAATTTCGTCGGATGATCGTGGGAAGAAGCATGAAGGTATCTATTTCAAATTTTATCTATTATTTTGTTTTCACATCATTTTCACATCCAAAAATGCAATAGAATTATCATTTTTTGTTTCTATTGTAAACTTAATTTTTGGATACTGTGAATTAAGGTGGTTTAGGAAATTTAAAGTGGTTGAATTCTTTAGAATACAAAAAGTAGGTATCATCAACGTATCTCAGCCACACTTTTGGTTTTTCTATAGAGTTTTTTAGGGCTTTTTGCTCAAAATCTTCCATCCAGAGGTCTGCAAATAAGGGCTCCAACGGCCAGTGCTGGCTTTAGGGTATGGCGACCCAGGCGGTTGCCGGGGCGCCGTGATCCAGGGGCGCCGCGTCAGCCAGCATAATTTCAACATAGGCAATAACCAAATCAACAAGTTGTAAAGTTGCCAAACTATATCATATCGAAAAGTTTCATGAGTTTCATCTTTAGTAGAGTCAATGAAGCCTTTTTTCAGAAAGTCCTCAGAAACAGCTCGGATTTGGATTTTTTTTTCCAAATTTTATGTTTTTTATATTGTTTAAAATCTGAAACATTTAATTTGGGGGAAATAATTGCTGATATTGTTTAAACAATTTTTACATTGTTTATAAAGGGTGATCCACGAACGATGTTTTTGGTAATTGAAGTGTATAGATTGCATTAAGACAAGAAAAAAATCACAGAGAAGGGGGGGTCTATTGTCCCCCGTTCAGCCGGGAGGGACGATCTTATAACAAAAAAACCTATTTTTCAAAAAAATATTAAAAATCAACGGCTTTGTCCATAATTCCGGGTTACACCTTCTTGCAAAGCATTTTGCATTTAAATAAAACGGTTTTTAGGAATGGTTTTCGAAAAATTCATCTTGAAAGTGAAAATATGGAAATTTTTAACTTTTTTTCTTCAACTTCGAACTAATTTTTTTCGAAATTTTGTTTAAATAAGTACTAACTTCTTTCACAATTAAATGCGGTTACAAGTTCTTAATGAGATCCAGAAAACCGCATGCCTAAATGTCTTTTTTGTTTTCGAGAAATGAAGAAAAAACTAAAAACAAAAACCACAACCATGGTAAAAATTTATTAAGCATTTTTTTTCTTGACAGTTTATGGGCACGAGTAGGATTCGAATTCCACATTCTACGTAACAGCCTACGCACATAAGCACCATGCCTTGGGCACACGGTTGCCGTTTAAGCGACATTGTCGCTATATTTAGCGGAATTTTCAAAGGTTCAGCGACAAAAAATTATTTTTTGTCGCTAGATAATTCTAGCTACTTTTTCTAGCGACTTTTTGAAAAAAAACATATTTTGTGCAGTAGAGCACATATTCAGCGTGATGAACCAAATCATGTGAAAAGTAAGCTCAGAAATAAAATGTCAACAAAAACTCTAATTCTATAATGCTCACCTGAAAACAGTTTTAATTACTAAGGCCGTGTGCGAATTCAGTTAAAAATGGGTTAAAACTTGACGTTTGGTTAAATTTTTACACTTCGCATAATTTGACTAGCTGCTGAGCAGGTTAAAATATGACAATAGTGGTTAAAAATTCATCCATTTTTATTTTTTAACCACAATTCATGCAATTCACACTAGGCCTAAATAAAAACTGTAACACCTATGAACTACCCGAAATTTTGTGTAACGCAAAATATTTTAAGATATGAAGGTGAAGACATCGATTAAGAGCCGATTTTTCAATCATCGAAAAAATCTAAAAATAACAAACTGGCAAATAAACTTATCTGAGTATTCATCGGTCGAATAAATAAGAGCGTTTTTCGTCAGATAAAGTCTATGTGACGATTGAAAAATCCAATATTTTGTTATTTGTCGAAAAAAAAAACTATCTGCTTGTTTATCTGACGATTGAAAAATCCTATATCTATGCATAATTTTTTTTTATGTTTTTGTTGTTTTTCAAAAAAAAAATGTCAACGAAAATATTTTTTTTGTTTATTATTTTTCAATTTTTTCTAGCGACATCTAGCGACTTTTTTTTCTCCGAAATTTTAGCTAATCTAGCGACTTTTATAGGTGAGCCTAGCGACTTTTTATTTCAGCTTGCGGCAACACTGCTTGGGCATCACAAAAATAAAAATAGGTAGGTACACACATTACAAGAAAAAATCAAAAATAAGGGCAAAGTCAAAAATTATTTGTATTTTGTTTCGAATTGAAGAAAATCTGCCCTATCGAGGTATTCTTCGGAGCGGACAATTTTCCGCAACGCAAATATGGTCGGAGGTTTAATTTGTATTCGAGCTAAATGTCATCGGACAAAAATATGACAACGCATTATTTGACATGCGATGGCTCATAATTTTTTTTATTGAGATGTGCAAAAGAAATAAGGTTATCGATTAAGACATGTCACTTCTCATGTATGTGTTATTTATTGAATTGAATTTTAAAATGAATGAACTTCAGTAACGTTAAAGTTTTTTTTTACTTTCTCACACCAATGCAACTTAATAATAAGCAATAAAACGCACGATAACATTTCGATTTAATATATTTAAAATCTATGACAATCGATAAGTCTTAAGAGGGCCATCACTAATTTGTAATGTCAAATTCGCTTTTGTTTTTCAAAAGCTGAATTTAATTTTCTTATTTCAAAAGGACAAAACAAATTGTGCTTGCTCTTGCTGGCAGCTAGCTTATGCTGGAGCTAAATATGACATGCCCTCTGTGGCCACTGAAATGGTTGGCTATCAATACAAACGATTGTACAAGCATGTATCGACAGGAATTTACGAATGCAATTCAAGGTATGTCTTGGATTTTTTTGGGATCCATAAAAGAACAAATTTCTGCTTTATTTAGATGTAAATGCAAAGCTAATTACGTAAATCGTGTTGTCCAGCAGCCTCTGCAATCGAAATTACAAGTTTTCAAAACATCGAGGTCAATTCCATACTTTGCCTAACTGGCAAGGAACGGTTCAAAGGAGCAACCATCGAAATGCAGCAGATTGAATTTCCAGCATATACGAATGGCCAAATTTTCATAATGGTTTGAAAATCTCTCCCAATGCATTGGATGTGGATTCAACTTAAATTGTTTAAACGAAAAGGCCCCGATCGAAGTGATAACCGACCATGCTGGTTTCCTGATGGCTGAGAAGCCAGTGCCAATGGTTCATTTGTTAAGTGTTCAAAAAAGTAGAATAAAAAAGTGATTTTAAAGATAGTGTAGGCATTTAACTTTATTACGTTTCTGTTGCTTTTTTTTCTCTATTTAACAATTTGTGTCTATTGGTGACTATTCATTCATTTCGTGAAGTAATCACTTTCTCTGATGTCTTTCGGATGTTCGCCTTCAGCAATTTGCACCATCCACAAGAAATTGTTGATATCGCGAACAAATCTCATATATCTATGAGATAACCATAAGCGCAACGACTTATTCTCCTTTTGGCACATCCGCACACTTTCAAGAATCAACACGAAAAAATGTTCGCCAATTATGTGTTTGCCGTGTAGGGAATAACGCAAACGAGCATGTTCGGCAAACAATTCCGCAAACAATTTTCGGCGGACAAATCGGAAACCAAATTGTCAAAAATTAAGGAAAATAAAGCTAATCATCGCACCACATTGTTACTCATCGTACTGCGTTACTTCATGTCGGAAAAAATTCCGATTTGTAAGTCGGAAGAGTACCTCGAAGCAAAATTTGTCCGTAACGTACGAAATCGGACAAAATTCCACTCCGAAAAATACCTCGATAGGGCAGAATGTCTTTCAAAAAATACTGCCGGGTGACTCAAAAGTTTCAAAAACATGCTTGAACTTGGTTCTAAAAATAACAAGTTCTAAGCGCTCAATGATGATTTTACTCGAGCTCTTGAGAAGTGAAGAAATGTCGAGTTCCAAATATTCTTAAAAACTAAGTTCTAGCGTTAGACCTAGAAACACTTGGTCGTGTTTTAAAGGGAATTTAGAACTTGGTGAAGAAATTGGGCGTAATTTTATCGAAGTTCTAGCTTTAAAAAAGTTCTAAATCGAAGTTCTAACACATTAGAACTTGACCTAGAACTCAAATGAGTTCTAAAATTTCACTCAACCGCGTTTTAAGGGCTAGAACTTTGTCAAGAAATTAGGCGTAAGAGTATTTATGTTTGACATTTACAAATTCAAAAGAAATCGATATTAACAGGATAAAATTAATTATTATTACTAAATTATTTACAAAAATTAATGAAAAATGCAGGTAAATATAAATAGCTAACGTGTAACATAGTGACTTGAAATGTTTATATTTGCGTAGTAGAATATTATACACAGTTGTTCTTTAAAGCATAAATTCTAATTTTTCTTCAATTTTATAAGTGAGGTACAAGTTTCATCCTTTTAATTCTGGAGAAGGAGGTTATATAATTTTTAATTAAAAAAAGGGCGCCAAATATTTGACTCGCCTGGGGCACCATGATGGCTAAGGCCGGTCCTGCCAACGGCAAACCCAAAGAGACACTATCTTTTTGCAAGGTAAACTGTTTGTTTAAACAGAAATATCCTGAAAAAAGACTAAATTCCAAAATTTCAGTCTATGCCAACAGTTGAGATAAGATCACTGATGATAGATAAGAAAGTGAAGTTTAACGGACTCGTTTTTGTGATAAAACGGAAGGAAGTAAGTTTGGGAGATCCGCAGTCCAAAATTTGGATTTTAATTTTTTTTTTTTTTCAAATTCTCGATGTTCGGTAAAACGAATCCCTCTACCTCGAAATGACAAAAAAAAACAATCATAGTATCTCCTGCACGGAAAGGTTTGTTAATAGAGAATCAACATCGCTCACCATTATTTCATCATTTTCGATTTCCAAATCACTCAAAATTGACACAAAATGTGCGGAATCCCCTAAGTTGTGTTTTGTTTTGTTTTGTTAAGGACAGTCCACTTCCGGGACTTCCTAGCATTTTCTCATCACATGACCGGTTACTTTCAGAACTTAGGATAAGGAAAACCTATCCCAACAGGATTCCATATTGCTAACGTTTTTTGAAAAGCTATATACCTAGATAAAGGGACCAATGCCAGCAATCGATTCCGAAAACTGAACAGGAAAACTGTCGCAACATCTGTAGTTCTTGAAGCTACTTGATATCTATATCAAAATTTTGTAGTTCCATTTTTTTAAAGAACCTGTTTTCTCAAAAGAATGCAGTTCGTACCTATGTCCTTACCTTATCTCGCCTAAACCTTAATCTCAACCATCATCGCCTCGCCTAAGGGAAATGTTATCGAAAATCTACCTTTTCCATGTGTACATTGTACCCATGTACCTACTACAACATTCATCAAGTTCATTCTATTCTAGGAAGGTGAATGAAACCTCGTTATTCCAGTTCGTCGACTCTACTCTCACTTTCATTTTCAACATCAAATATTTGTCCTGCATAAATTAATTATTCTCCAAATCAACGTTTATGACACACATACAAACACACACGCAAAAAAAGATTCCAATAATGCAATATTTCATTCCATTTTCTACCACCACAATCGTCAACCCAAAAAACTTACCCAACAACATTATCCTGATGATGTAATTGATGCACTTGATCACAATTGAATTTACATAAAACAATAAAAAAAGAATCCCTTACATTTGCCCGTATGTCATCATTCCTCCTTTCTACATCCACACAACATCCAGAGACACACGTTGACACGAGCTGCGACTGCGACTATTATTACGGTGAATTTCATACCTGCCAGTCACTGCCATCACATCACCATCATCAGACCAGGAGGAATTCAGGAGAAAATTGTCTCTGGCTCTGGAAGGAAATTGGAATCTCTTTCTTATTGCAAAGGTAAAGGCAAAAGGGAAGAGGATATAAAGCAAACGGATACGGCACGAACCAGCATTAATCCTTCTGCTCGATTCGATTTGATTCCCCTCCGAATCGTCGTCGTTGCATATCAAATTTATCGCCCTGCATTATTCTTTTCTGATGAAGATGATTATTATTTTCCCGAACAAAAAAAAGGATCTTAAATCTCCGTGTCCGTGTGAGTGTGAGTGCGACAACTTCGCATAGGTGGGCAAAAAAAACCACCCCGTCGTCCGCATGACAGATGGCAATCCTCGCGGGCTGCATTTGGCACACGTTTGAATTTTTTTGTTTTCTTTTGATTCCAAAACAAAAACAGGGGACGAAGTAATAAAAGTCAGCATCAAGGTATAGTTCCTGTGTCCTGGCTGTTTCGAATGCCTATTTGAAATTCACTCAATCTCATCAGGATGTGGTTAAAATTTCTCATTTCTTCGGAGCCGGATTCAATCCTGTTGTTCTGTGAGTGTATTGGCTGGAATAAATCCTTTTTCACCTTTTGAATGCAGCACACATTGCCTATTCATGAGGAAGGCTTCACGTGCGATTTGGGGTGGTTGGGCAGAAAGGACAATGAATTAATGCAACCCCCGTTTTAGATACGAAGTTTTTTGATGAATTTTTAAATGTACACAAAAATTAGATTAATTGATTGAATGGCGGTGCGCGATGCCTGTCCGTTTCTGTTGATCCTTAATGAGATTTCGTCCTTGCGTGCACACTATGTACGTTCGGCAAGTGAATGGACGCATAAAGCTGTTAAACAGGATGAATATGGTAAACCGATTACAAATGCATAGTCATGGAATTGTTATTGCTCAGTATAATTCATTAAAGACTCTCGCCTAGCACAGATGCGAATCTTTATTCTCATAGGTACAGTGACGATGCCAAATGATGCGTTCAGTCAATAAGAAGTAAATATCCTAAGTCGCCGCCGAGCAATTAAGGAAGGGTGTCAAATTTGAGGAATTTAAAATGACTTTGTTATCCTCTTTATATAGTTATTCACTTTAAGATGTGTGTGTTCTGCAGCAAGATGTCTAGCGAAATAAAATTCAAATCACTCAACGTGGCAGGGGTTCATTTACCTTATTTGATTTTGAGCCCTTAAGTCTGTTAGTCTTATGAATGGCTGGCTACCTTCCTTAGGTATACGTAAATCTTCAAACGGGATCCTTGGTATCATAAATCAGTGTCATCATTGAGACACTATAATGGACATGAACAACAGAACCCACATGATGCCTGTCCTGGCAATCATGCAGAGGCAAGGACTTTATCCTTTTCTTCCAACATGTGTTGACCAAATGTTATATTTGATGTGAATGAATTGGCTTAGGTCGTATTGGAAGGTGTGAATTGATTTGGTCCAGACATTAGTCATTCAAAGGTCTTTGCTCAAATCTGCAACTTATTTATTCCAAAATTTGAATGAAGACCGAGGAAGGGCAAGTTCCTACCTGCCTTGCTACTTTAATGTAAATGGAAAGACAATTTTATTTCTTTTGTTTGCAAAATGTGTATGGTTCTTTTTGTTTCGTTTTTGATAAGGATAACGCCAGGAGGCGCTAGATTTTCTTTTGTTCAGTCACGTTTTGGGTGTGATTTTTGAAATTGTTTAAAGGTGTACCTACCTATTTATACCTTCTTACTTCATATTGTTTGGATTATCCCAATGCGGGCGCTAAAGTATAGCGCCTATCTCTTGCTTGGATAGTTCTAATTCTAATGGGCCTTCCCATTTAAGGTATTTCTATTTTGTTTGTATCGTATACATCGTCGCATCGTTGTAAGGTACCTTATCTACCTACCATACGATTTCAAATTAAGTTTTCCTTACAAAATTGAAACTTTAAGGATTCATCTGAATCATGATCAACCACAATATCTCGTTCCCATTGGCAAAGAATACAAAAAAGGACCTAACTTAATTCAAATTATTAAAGTCTCTAAACGGCTTGGATCAGGTAAAACGTTGAATTTCTTCAAGTAAAATTTTTTTAGGTGAGTTTTGACAAAGAGTTAGCAATATAACATTGAGGTTGCACGACGCGCGACGGTTGAAAACGGATGAGTTGCAGTTGCAAGGCACTTCTTAAGGACTTGGAAGATTTGTCAATCCCTCCCAAGAGGGAGGTAGGACTCGCACGCACGCACGCCCTCTAAGTAGCTGCATATTTTCTGCAAAAGGGGTGAGACTGAAGGCAGAAGGATCAGTCAGTTCTGTCCCCAATAGCACCAAAAATTCAGTATTTCGTAGATTTCAGCCAAGTAGCCAGCTAAGAAGTAGTTGCTTTGAATAGTTCTTGGCTAACTTTGCTATCACTCTGAACTCTTCTCTTTCTTAGTTGGCCTTTATTTTACCAGCCAACATTAAACTACGTCACTTCGAAGAGACTCTCGGTTCTCCGTCTTGTAAAGGTCTGGTCTCTGAGCTCTGTCGGGTTCACATTAGATTATTTTGGTAGATAATAACGTGTGTGGTTGATAAGTTCTTAACCTTCCCGTCTGAGGGCGCCTTCACTTTGATATAGTTATAGAACTTTAACACAAAGAGTAGTGCTGTTCAAAAGATCGCGTGGATCATACCCTACAACCTACATTAGATTTTGGGCATGGTCCATGCCGCATGGAAAAGTTTTCGGTGCGATGATGGTTGACGCAAACAGTAGTTTTAGACCACTTCAGAGCAGTTCTTGTTTGATAAGTTTAAGTCGACAGAACTTGGATCCACTGGTATACACCAGGAACCAAGGAATAGCTCAAACAGTGGAAATCACCTCGTGGCCGAGGCGCTGCAAAGTAGGACTCAAGCCGCTCGCGAGCTCTATGAAAAGGATAAAGGATTACAAAATAAAATCTTCTCAGAAAGAAAAAGAAGGAGCATGAGAAGCGCGCGATCGAGGAAATAGAGGGATGTCACAACAAGTTTTACAAAAAGGTAAAACAAACCACCAGAGGTTGTACATCCCGCACCGAAGACCATCATGGGAACATATGGTAGTGTGGATCCACAGTCATTGCTGAGGATATGGAAAGACCACTTTTCCAGGCTGTATAATTGTGATGAAGAGCAAAAATCCGCAAGTTATGCATAACGATTGGGTGAAACAGACCATTATTTCCACCTATACCCGACGTTGATGAAGTGAAGATAGTGATAATTAAAGTTATGTAAATCGAACAAAGTACATAGCTGGAGCAGACGGCCTAGCCGCCGAACTGTACAGAGCGGCTGGAGATGGTTTGGTTAGGAGTAGGCATCAGCTCATCTGCAAGATTTGGTAGGAGGAAAGTATGCCCGACGAATATAACCTGAGCATCATATGCCCGATCCTGAAGAAAGGAACTGAAGTACACCAACTGCAGATGTATAAGTCTCCTAAACATCGCCTATAAGATCTTACCTACCGAGCTGTGTGAACGTTTGAAGCTTTTCTTCAACAACCTGATAGGTTCTTATCAGTGTAGCTTCAGACCCAGACCCATCATCGATCAAATATTAACTCTACGGCAGATCTTGGAGAAGACCCAGAAACTTCAAATCGATACCTAGACCTACCACCCTTTCATCGATTTTAAGGTCGCTTATGACAGCGTCTTTGGAAACCAACTGTTTAGAAATAGGACGGACATATTTGATGTCAAAAAAGGTTTTAGAATAGGCGATCCGTCTAGTTACTAGGATACGCAGACGACATTGACATAATTGGAAGAACACAGCGTTATGCCAGTGTTGCGTTTGTGATGGGTCTAGCGGTTAAAGAGGACAAGAAAAGAAAGGACAACCAACATTGACGTCTTGGAGCCAACGTCAATATAGGCAGACTAAGCTTCGAAGTAGTTATGGACTTTGTCTAACTAGGATCCGCTATAAACTCAGACAACCACACAAGCTCTGTAATCAAACGAAGAATCACTCTTGCCAATCGCTGCTTCTTTAAACTTAGAAGGCAATTGAGTAGTAAAGTTTTCTTTCGAGCAAATAAAGTGTCTGTACAAAACCCTCTTCATACCGGTCCTAATCCATGGTACAGAGACATGGACAATGACAACATCGGATGAAAACATCTTGGGCTGCTTCGTGAGAAAAATTCTTCGAGTGATTTTTGGTCCAGTCTGCATAAATGGAGTATGGAAACCACTCAATTCAATCAAGCACTGTACGAGCTGTTCGGCGACACTGACCTAGCCAGAAAAGTAAAGGTCCGATGACTTAGATGGTTGGGTCATGTACAGCGAATGGAAAATAATGCTC
This sequence comes from Sphaerophoria taeniata, assembly GCA_943590905.1. Taxonomy (NCBI): domain Eukaryota; kingdom Metazoa; phylum Arthropoda; class Insecta; order Diptera; family Syrphidae; genus Sphaerophoria; species Sphaerophoria taeniata. The sequence continues at coordinate 274,063,594 of OX016540.1, forward strand.
CAGCCCGTAGAGTCTCCGAATCCAAACCGGAAGGACGTCGCAGAAGAGGAAGACCGCGACTCAAATGGAGAACACGGGTTATAGACGACCTGAACCAACTTGGTGTGCGAAACTGGAGACAGCTAGCTGGACTGAGCTGGCTGGAGACGCTTGTTGCATGAGGCCATGGTCCGATCTGGACTGTAGTAGCAAAATGAACACAGGGCTTTGCCAATTAATTAAACCAATTGTAAACCGAATGGAAGAAAATAATATCCCCCCATATGGTGAAGAAAAAATTGCTAATTCAATATGATACCGCTCCGAATCACACATCCGCTATCCCCATGGACAAGTTAGCGGATTTGGTCTACGAACTGATGCCCCATCAACCGTATTCATCAGAATAGGTGACGTTTTTTAGTTTTTAAGCTTAAATAAGCATAAGTGTGTTGAATAAGGAGGTCACCGCCTCCGCGGAGGCCTACTTTGGAAACCTTGAGAAAACGTGTTTCTCAGATTGTAACGAAAGTTACATATATTCAAACCCAATAGAAAACAAACAACAACTGCTGCCGACGTGTCGTCGTCAACGACAACAACAAACAACATTCAAGCAAAATTAGAAGTATGAAGCAAAATTAGAAAATCCTTTTGATATAGTTTATTTATAATAGTTCGATTCACATTCAAGGTAGGCAGCAAAAGTGCCAAATAGAGGTATAAAATTTAGATAAATTAATGCTAATAATAATAACTCTACGGCTTGCCTCATGAGCAAGAATAGATTTAGCATTCCACCTAACACTTATCAGAAGAGGTAAGAAGTGATCATCTAGCAAGGGATAGAGACACTAATTGTGCCTTCATCGGCCGGGAAACCTATCCCGTACATTAATTGTGGCTTCATCGGCCGGGGAACTTATTCCCTTAAGTTATTAAGAACCTATCCCCTTAAGTTATTAAGTTATCTTAGGTAATTAAAAGGTATTTTGATTGTAATAAAAATATATTGAAATAAAGAAAATATTGTATTGGAAAGACTTTCTAAATGGTTAAGTTTTTGATGTTTCTTAAACAAATCCTGGACAGGACTGAGTTAATACCCCAGCTATAAAAAACCATCAAAAGATGAATAACGGAATTTGGAGCATAGCTTGCCTAAGTAAATCGAGTTGAAAAGAGACGTACTTTGACGGTATATGTACATTCATTATCTCGTAAGTGAGGAAACGATTTCGGGCCTTTCTGAAGCTCAGCTAGATTTTATGCAGTATTGGCCTGAGGATTTGAATGATTCCAAGTCGATGTAATTCAACTCAAGGTTCTTCCAGACCTTATTGTTTATTGTTTCAAAATTCTTCTTGTAATGTCTTTTTTCTTTACACAAAGCCTAATACCGAAAATGTTCCGACTGATATACCTCTCTAAGACTGATTTCTAATCCTGATATTTCTTACCGAAACCTACAAGGTGATTTAGCAGCTCCTTACAGACAAAATATCATATCATCAGATAAAAACAATTATGCATGAACTTAGACACAGGACAAGAAACCAATTTAAGTTCGTACAATAGTGTTTTTGTTGTCGCAGGCTAGATCGCCAAAGAAAATTGTTGTCTTGAAAATTTGCCAAAGTATTTTGTTTTGTTCTTATTTATTACTCCGCCAACCATCATCCAAATATTATTATTCTAAGGACATTGTATTCAGTAATCAAATGTGTAGTTTCGTTGTAAGCAAATTGCTGTCATTTGTTCGACCACATTTATCACATCCTACAACGAGGCTTTGGTCTCAATCCTATACAACCAACACAATACAACATCAACTGGAAAATAACGTTTTTTCCCTAATTACCTCCCAAATAACAATGTCGAAACAACAATCTCGTATGAATATTTGTCCACATATTAAAATATGTATACAAAAAGGATATGAATCCATAAAGAACAATTTATTGTTCCGTTATATGCCAAAAAGGACAACTATCATCTTCCGCCTTTTGTATGATCCACTTTGTGCGATTATGGCCAAGATATTCCACATATCCGTTTTAATATTAGCGCCAAAGACTTTGGTATTAGTTCAAAACATAAGTCCAACAAAAAGAACAACAAAACGAAGAAAGGACGAAGGAAAAAAATGATTACACTAATAACAGACAGTAAACTGTGTAATGTTATGTAGTGAAAAATATGACAAGAGTCCTTCGGAAAGGATGTGCCAAATGAATACAAAATGACACAACAATCTCGATATGGTGTAGGCAGGGTTAGGTTTTGTTTTATTTTAGCTCAAGATTTCGTCCTTTTTGGATTCATAATTTTGTTGCAAGGATATAATAATGGATGATTAAGGTTATTATTTCCGCCCATCTTCATTATAAAATATAAAATATTATTTTCTTCGTGATGATGTTGACGCTAATATCTGCATTGGTCTTTTGGCTTAATTTTTCAGAAGTAGAAGAAGAATAGCAAACAAAATGTATCGCATTTGTATCTTGCCCGATCCTGGATAATGTCCTTCTAAGTGCAAGATGACGATGACGATAGCTTTGTCTGTGTTTGAGGATGCAAGTTAAGAAAAGTTGCTTTTATGATAATAGACCTCGATTATGTTTACAATGTTATGGCCACAGGATGTTAATATTATTTTCTATTTACAGCCACTATAAGGCCATAAAGGATATGATTCAGGCTGAGCATGAGCAATATTATGTACGGCTTACGTTAGATGACAATGTTAAGACAATGCACATCACATTTTAATAAGTGAAATGTGAGAACGATGTACAATTTTTCTGATAAAATCCTATGTTGTCATTGCCATCTATTTCTTGAAATACTTACACGTTCACTTTTTGTTGAATCTTAACCTGAGCAGGAAAAGCCTTTGACTGCACACAGTTGGCGTTGGCCTTCGAATACGCACTTTGCCCATACCAAGCGCTAACCTAGACTATTCCGGCTGGAGCAGCACCACCTACAAGATTTGGTCGGAGGACAGCAAGCCCGACGAATAGAACAAAGGCATCGTATTCTTGATCCTCCACAAAAGGAGATTTCCTAAACTGCGTCACCTCAGGAAGCAATGTTCTCCAGGGTTCCTGGGTTACCTAGCCTAGGAAGTGAATCCATTCAGTGGGAGTGCTAGTGCTTCTGCTTGGCTTTATTGATTTTTGTCATCTTCGTCAATGGTGTTCTGAGCAGCTTTGCTCTCACTGTTGGGCGATGAGTGGCGTTGAAGTTAACACCGTTGCGTTCCGTTGATGGACTTTGCTCGATGAGCTAAGTTTTGTTCCGCCTTTTTCCCCATCATCGTCATCATCGTCGGCCTGGCCAATGAAGTTTCTCCCTTTCTTCTCCATCAGCAAGTTCTTCCATGTATTTTAATTTCCGGCAGTTCCGCACGACAAGGCTTTGGGCATCCTGGTCTACGCCATCTTTCCAGCGCACCATGAATTGTACCGCAAAGGACTTTGGGGGCCGGTTCCAGACTCTACCAAGCAAAGTCTGCTTCGCGGTAGATTTGAAATAGCTCGTGGTTATACCGTCTAAGGAATCGTTCTTCCTCAAAAAGGGGGCAACTAATCTCCGTAAGACTTTTTTCTCCAACGCGGCTGCGAGTTCAGAGTTCTGTTGGCTAATCACCCAGGTATCAGATTCTTAAGTTAGTAGGTATTGGTAAGACTATCGTCCTATAAAGCAGCAGTTTCAAAGTACAATGCTAAGATTTTTGGATATAAAGAGCCTCGACTAAAGTAGATTCTGTAGGCCTTGAGCAGACGCAAGCGTTTTCTTCTTCCATATTGTAATCGGCTGCTACTACTGACCAAAGGTAACTGAAAGATCGCACTACTTCGAACTCGTGCTCCTCCACCTTTATTGTTGCTCTCAGTGCCGGCTTTAGGCTATGGCGACCCAGGCGCCGCGACGGCTGGCATGACTTCAACATAGGCAAGAAACAAATTAACAAGTTGTGAAGTTGTCAAGCTCTTTCTCAAAAAATTCATATCGAAAAGTTTCATGACTTTCATCTTGTTTTGTTATAGCAGACTATTTCCAAATGTCATTTTGTTTTTATTTTCATCATACACAACACATAGAAAACACAAGAGTGAATTGAGGTATTGTTTAGTAAAAAAAAACTTGAGTTTTGTTGCATTGTATTTTTAATCGCTTTAGCTTCTCACCAGTTGGTGCTGTTAATTTCTTATTGCGTTTGTATTATCTATTTTAGTAAGGCATCTTTCCGTTTAAAGCGCAACCAGTCAAAATCAACCCATGGACTTTTATAGAGATTAGAAATACAATGGATATGCATTATACCTACAATTATTATCATTAGAGAAGAGATTGCAAATTAGGTATTTTACAATTACTGTAAACTATTTTTTTAGTATTGTTTTTGCTGTCATGCAGCAAATTTTGTTGTAATTTTCCTCTGTTCTTGGCATTTTGACATTTTTTCTTTTAAATTTGCGGAATGATGAAGACTCAAATATCATAACATGTTTAGAAATACATTCAACAAGGTAATACTAAAACTAGTAGGAGATGTGCAGTGACCACGGAGTTACTATATATGTAGCGACTTAAGGGAACACTATAGGGCTAAGAACACCTATGAGCCCCGATGAAAAAGCTAATGTTGCCGTTAGCATGAGGTAAATTAGAAGTTATGGAACAATATTTAGAAGATTATTATATGGTACGGCGATTTTCGGCTCAGGGCACGTTATATCCACGGTAGTCCAAGGGGAGCCAAGAAATCCCACCCCTCCGACGAGCAAGCCCAATTGGCCATGTGCCTGTCGGCAACTTACCCCAAGGACAAACTACTCAAAATAGATCAAAATCTTTGAGATATTGTGGATCACGATATAATAGTGTATTAGCATACGATTGCAATAGTTAAATAGAAATAGCTTGCATACCGTTAGAAGTTCTAGCGCTTAAAACTAGGTTTCGTGAAATTTCAGAACTCTTTAAAGTTCTTACTCAATTCTTCTCCAAGTTCTTACACTTTAAAACTTCGATTTAGAACTTTGTCATAATTAGAACTTCGATAAAATTAGACCCTCGCATTCGATGGTATAGTGCCTTGAAAGTCGGTTTATTTATAATTTAGTTTTTTCAACGTTTAAAATAACAGAGAATAATAGGTGCGGGGAGATGAAAATGGATCAAATTTTCGATGATTTCCTATTTATGGAAAAACGGCGTATTTATCGAATGCCAATACATGGGATGACACTGTTTTTTTCGCTGCTTCCGTTTAACAAAGCAAACGTTCTTATCAGTCCTTTAACCACGGTTGCCGTTTTAGCGACATTGTCGCTATATTTAGCGGAATTTTCAAAAGTTCAGGGACAAAAAACTATTTTTTGTCGCTAGATAATTCTAGCTACTTTTTCTAGCGACTTTTTGAAAACACATATTTTGTGCAGTAGAGCACATATTCAGCGTGAAGAACCATGTGAAAGTAAGCTCAGAAATGAAATGTCAACAAAAATTCTAAATTCTATAATGCTCATCTGAAATCAGCTTTAATTACTTAATAAAAATTGTAACACCTATGAACTACCCGAAATTTTGTTTAACGCAAAATATTTTTAGATAATATGCTGTAGAGGAAAATGAGGGTGAAGACACCGATTTAATTGATATAAATTTACTGGCGCAAAATTATAGCCCGATTTTAAGAAAATTTAGTGTGATACTAGCTTAAAATGACATTTGAGTTATGACTGAAACGTAATTTTAAGCTAGTATCGCACTAAAACTGTTCAGTAGCGGACTATAATTTTGCGCCATTGAATTCTGTTACTTTTTGAATTAACCTAGTAGTTAGTATTTTATTTTCGCAACTATTTATTTTATTTTTTGCAGTTGTCCGTAGCTTAGTTGGTAAGTGCGTTGGCGGCTAAGCAGAACGTCGTTGGTTCGATAACTACTCAGGCCAAGTTTTTATTTCATCTTTCACGGGCACTGCCTCTTGCGAAGACCTAACAAATCTTCCAAGAGTATCAATCTGTCATGAAAAAGTGCTCCTCAACTCTGCTGTTTGGAATCGGCGTTAAATTGTAGGTCCCCTCAATACTTCACACGCACTCAGAGAATTATTGATGAGAGTAAGCCACTTAGGCCTTGGCTCTTCAAGAGCTGTCGCGCCACTCTATTTATTTTTTATTTATTTTATTTATTTTTCTTAGAGCCGATTTTTCAATCGTCAGATGAACAAGCAGATAGTGTTTATTCGACAGATAACAAAATATTGGATTTTTCAATCGTCAAAAAATAAATAAACTTTATCTGACGAAAAACGCTCTTTTTTATTTATTCGACCGATGAATACTCAGATAAGCTTATTTCCCAGTTTGTTATTTGTTAATTTTTTCGATGATTGAAATATCGGCTATTAACTTTATAAAACTAGAAACAAGAACAAGAGACTGAATTTAGTTTTTAACTAACCGTAAAGTAATATTTGAGGAAATTTATTTATTTTCTCATTTTTTGTTTTATTCCTGAAAATCTCAATTGTTTTTATTTTTTTGTTGTTTTTCAGAAAAAAAATGTCAAAGAAAAGATTTTTTAGTTTATGATTTTTCATTTTTTTCTAGCGAAATCTAGCGACTTTTTTTCTCCAAAATTTTAGCCAATCTAGCGACTTTTATAGGTGAGTCTAGCGACTTTTTATTTCAGCTTGTGGCAACACTGCCTTTAACTGGTGGCAGAATACCTTCAACATCCACAACCACGGTAAAAATTGGAATGAATTTATGATGCACTTTTTTTCTTGACAGTTTTTCGAATCCTACATTCTACGTAACAGCAAAAATGAGCGTAAAGTCAAAAATTATTTGTGTTTTGTTTCGAATTGAAGGAAATTTCTGTCAAAAAATTCTACCGGGTGACTAAAAAGTTTCAAAAACATGCTTGAACTAGGTTTCAAAAATAACAAGTTCTAAGCGCTTAGAACCCAATGATGATTCTAGATCGAGTTCTTGAGAAGTAAAGAAATTACGAGTTCCAACGTTAGACCGAGATTCACTTGGTCGAGTTTTAAAGGGAATTTAGAATTTGGTGAGGAAATTGGGCGTAATTTTATCGAAGTTCTAGTTATAAAAAGATCTAAATCGAAGTTCTAACGCATTTGAACTTGGTGAGGAATTGAGTTAGAACTCAAATGAGTTCTAAAATTTCACTTAAACGAGTTTTAAGGGCTAGAACTTTTTCAAGAAACTAGGCGTAAGTGTATTTGTGTTTGACATTTTCAAATTCAAAAGTAATCAATATTAACAGGATAAAATTAATTTTTATGACTAAATTACTAAGAAAAATTAATGAAAAATGCATGTAAATATGAATAGTTAGCGTGTAACATATAGTGACTTGAAATGTTTATAATATTTGCGTATAGGAGAATTATACACAGTTATTTTTTAAAGCATAAATTCTACTTCTTCATCCACTTGCAATTTTTTAAGGGAGATACAAGTTTCATCTTTTTTAATTCTGAAGGAGAAGGTAATATAATTTGTAATTAAAAAAAGGGCGCCAAATATTTGACTCGCCTGGGGCGCCAAGATAGCTAAGGCCGGGCATGGTTGCTCTTCTACAGACGGGGCTACCATGTAGGTACTTCGTTTTTCCTAACTCGATCTGGAATCTCGCGGATTGCGAGGTGAAAAGGTGGAGTAAATATGCATACCATATCATATCTGCTTTCCGGTGTCCCGACCCGATTAACAAAGATCAGACGGAACTTCATCCCAAAATAAGCCATAAAAAAACTGACGTAGGAAAGGGATCAATCTTTTCACCTTCCCTAAGTATGGTTGATCTTTAAGAATATTCCTTTAATTCAACCTTTGAACTCCCTCTATGCAAAAAAGCGACTTTTTACAATTCTAATTCGCTAAAAACTGTTTAGTGCTCTTCTCAAATTGTCATCTAACTTCAACTTCTACCGGGGCTCAGGAATTCACATTAATAATTATCAGCATCCAACCAGACCGTCCATTGCTCAAACAAAACCCCGGTCGTTAAACAATTCCTCTCACGCTAAAACTGCAACAGATAAGCAATTAATTCGCACACATTTTTGCAAACAAATTTTATTGCTCGCTTACATTTTTCATATTGCTTGCCATGGCTTGTAGTACTATTTGCATGACAGCTCAGTTCTAAAAATAGCCGGACTGTCATCGCTCATAATCATAACCAAGCTTGAGTTTATTAACCCGAGCGCGGCATTCCTCTACTTCAATTCACCGTTGTTAATTCCCATGCTTAGAGATCCAGGGACTAATTAACGCCCTTCGAGTACAGTGTGTACTTAAAACTCACATTCTGTGCGTGTGTTGGTGAGAGTGTCATCTAATTGGTGGATGTAATTTCCGTGATGTAGCACAAAGAAGCGCGGTATTTCAATTCCAATTGCGAGTTTAAAAATACATCGTATCACCAGAACGCACAAGATTCTTGTTTTTGAATATGAAGACGAACGCACGGACGCGGACCGGACGGCAACAGCAACGAGAGCATTAATCCACGTTGCTTGCTTAGTAATCTTTACGCCAGCAACATATCAATTCCATTTGAAGCGTTCACGGGGTTAAGTGAAACGGCCAGGCCGAGTGCAAAGTGTTATTAAAGTGCCTGGGAAACACAAGACCTCAATAGTTGCGGGAAGGGTAATCTCAGGGAATCTACCATTTCATAGAATAAACCGTTGGAGCATGCGACAGATAGTTTTTTTTTTCTTTCGGATTGTTGGCGTCCGTCAGTCGGTCGATGGGATGGGAATGGTAATAATTTTAATTTTTGTTTGAGTTTTTGTCGATCGCTCAACATTTAATTGATGTCACTGCAAAGCGAGTATTGTTTATAATAAAATTTTGAGTTATAGCTTCAGTACCTAAAGGTATGCGCATAATATTATTTTTTTCACATATTGTCAATGAAAAAATGTTTAGATCTTTTCGTTGACGAAAGATTACGGTAAGCCTACAATCGATGGTTAAAATAGCCTATGGCATAAGCCACCAGATAGTGCTGCGCGCCAGACACTTATTGAGATAAGAACATTTGTGAGTTCTATTTCAGAGTGTCCTTAGTTAAGCCCCAAAATCTAAGGTATGTAATAACAAGTGGAGTGCTGTTAACTCTGTAGCCTAATACAGAAATAGTTTCGAGGTAATGGTAAGATTCTTGGTCTTAAGGAGCCTTGAAAGACTAAAGAAGGTTCTATTGGCTTTTAGCAGCCGCGAGGGGTTCTTGATTTTGATCGTCATTTGCGCGCCGTTTTAGAGATTGAGTAGATTATTGACTGTGGTCCATTGATGGACTGGAAAATTGATAGATGAAATGGTAAGGACTAAAGCAGCCATATCTAAAATAGACCAAACAAGGTATACGACGAAAAATGTAAACTAATCCAGGAAAGCCCACAACTTGTTTCTCTAAATATTGCTGCTCAATTTTGTCTCACTATATCACCCCCTTTTCCACGCCCACTGAGCCCACTATTACTGAAACATTCAGATAAAAACAATTAACTGAAATTTTAAAGCAATCCAAAATTTATTGACGCACATAAACCGCACTGTCAAATGTCAACGTTAATAGACCATCATCATCAAATAGCCGAATGTAACTTGTGTGCGATATACCTTTCACGAAATTTCCTCAATTTCAAAATTGTCATCTCAAACTGTGTTTGGTCGATGATAAAGTCTTTCTCCTTTCGACACACAAGACACAACACGACAAAGAAGCTCCCCCAGGAATAATTTGAACAATATTTTCCCTGTAAAATGAACCGAAGAGGTGGAGTAAGGACCTACATCTTATAAGAAGTTGGTGGCCCTCTGAGAAACCCTAAGAAACTTATCCCATATAACTAACGCATGCCAATTAATCCAACTTAAGAGGCTAATATTTATTAATTAGTTCAACTTAAAACGAAGGAAAAGTCCAGACCCAAGAAATTTATTTCATTAGATAACATGATGTTCCCAAGATGTTGGTTAAGACACCTTACCTCTGTGTGTCGTTGTTAGAGTCCCGAAGGGGTGGAACGGCCGGTTGGTCGATGGTTGTGTACCGGAGAGCCTTTGGTTTTTGGGGCAAAGAAAATTGTGAGATAATTTTACATCGACACCAACTAAATTGCTCCAAAATGTACTTCAAGTTAAATGGATGCAAAGCATTTAGGTGTTCTGTGAGTAAGCTGGTTGTTTCAAAGATGAGCACATGTGTGTGAAGTGAGCAAAAGCCAGCCACCATACAATGCCTTGAGGAAGCAGTATATTTAGTGAGAAGTGGGAAGTTTTGCTTCGGGTTAGAAGACGTCATCACAAAAAGGAAACTTGAGTATCAGGCTGCCATTGTGGGGTTGAATAACCCATGCTTACAGTGGGGAGAAATAGTAGTGTTCGACCAGTCCTTAAAATGTTCATTGGCCTGACCATTAAAGTTCTTGCGCCACATCCAGGTATCCTTCAGCAAGTTTTTCCCAATTTATACCGAAAGTTGGATGACAAATAACTTCGCAACCAAAGGCTTACGGCTTCTGGGTATACGAATTCCCTTCCGTGCTGACTGTTGCATTTATGGAGAATAGAGAAGGAGATTCAACAGCGAGCTTCGCGAGTTGTTGAATGACACGGATCTAGTCAGAAGAGTCAAGGTGCAGCGACTCAGATGAGGAAGCAAGGCCCTCGACACCATTCCCGAAGGACGAAGAAGTAGAGATATTTGGCGTAGTAGACCGCGACATTTGGCGCACTCATGTGGAAGAGGACCTCTATCAACTTGGCGTGCAAAACTGGAGACCGAGCTGGCTGGCGGAGACTGTTGGATGAGGCTCAAGTCCACCAAGACTGTAGTGCAACCTTAAGTTAATAAGTAAGCTGACTGTTGAGCAATTCATTTAAGTGCACTTCCCCTGACTTCAGAATGCCTCTGTAATCGGTTATCAGATTTGCCTAACCGTCATGGTGCATAGTGTATACAGTTTACAGCATCATGTTTCAGATGGATTTGAAGAGCTTCCGCGTCTGATGCGGTCATAGCTATCTATTTCTTCTTTCCTGAAACTCTTACTCTTGTATTACACTTCCCGTACCCGTGTTCTTTCAGATTGCTGCAATGCTCTAACAGTTCATTACTTTCAATCGCTAGCTTGCATTCATCATCAAACGAATTGCTCTCATATCTGCGAATTCTGACTAGATGAAGTTGGCAGGTCCACTTCTTTCCACGTCCGGCACACTGGTTCCAAGACTAATTAATTCGCTTGTTTTCATCGAGCTCTTCGAGGGCGAGACCAAACGCATGGCTGTAGTTGTAGTGTAACTGATGTTTTGGTTGCATCAGGAAGCCATGCTGGTTCAAGCCCGAGAAACCGATGCAATGTGTCTTCTTTTCGCAATACCTATCGCAATCCGATCGCGCGTCACCATATCTCGAGCTCGAGGAGATGAGGCGATCTATCAAAAGGTGGTCTTTTTGGTTTCAACTCTATAAGATGATATACAAGTGACTTTATGGCCGGCTTGGCCATTTTGTTGTTGACTCGGTCGGGGGACTCTGGATGTCGTTGCTTTGTTCCTCCTCTTATATTAAAGGTTGGCTCTATAGTCCATACTTTCGAATTCAAGCTGTCAATTTTTGTAGGAATACTTTCGCACAAAACTGTTTGAATACCTTAAGCAACTACACTGGTCCACAATCCACTATCAACACCACCATCTATTCATCCCAAAAATATCTGCCGCCTTCACTTCATTCGAATAACTTTAAATTAAATTTGTTGTCCTGTCGGTCTAAAGAATTATTATGTGGTTTCCAAGAGTTTAACACGACGTGTTGTTGTCTTGTTCCTTTTTTCGGTAAGATTTCACAGGAAGGGGGAATTGCAGAGAGGACGAATAGGTAGGAATAGTGGGCGATGACGATAGCGGCCTTTTATGAAAATTTATCATCCCCATGTGTTGCCTGCTAGGGCTTCAAAGAATGTAAACGTTCCTTTGCCTCCAACCACTCTCACATGAAAAAGGACAATCCAAGAGGAATTGCTTGAGGTGTACAATAAGATCCTTGTATCTTATTTCTTCAAAAGAGTTTCTTCGAGATTGTTACCCTTTTGGGTTGGGGTGCATGAGAATCTCGTAGCCATTTCGGAATTAAAATGATGAAGGTATTAAGTGGCCCAGGAGTTAAATGAATCGCATAAAGCTACACCCCAGGAATAACCCTTGTACGATATTGTTTTGCAAAAAACTAAGGACCATAATGGGTGTCTTTGGGTGAAAGACCCCACAGACCCGACCCCGAACGGAAGAGCAATTTTTCAGAGCAGAGCAGAGGTATACACGACAAAACTGGATGCTCTATATATTTTCAAAAGCAAGAGGTAATTATTTCAAACTGTCAAGTGGCTAATTTTGAACTTCCTGCTGTTCGTTGAGCGGAAATGGTTTTTGTTGTGAAATGGCGATTGCCAATGACATTTTGCCACTACCGACGACGAGCCGCTCGATAAAAGTCAATTGCTTCGAAAGTGATTTCGAGTGAAATAATCCACGAAACGCGACCGAAAACAGCCACCGCTAATGTACACCACCACCAATGGTGATGCTGCTGCTGATGGTATAGTGAATTCAAAATTCAAAATGTTCTACGGCTAGGTAGATGCTTATAGGCAGATGAGACGCATTGTCGGACTCTGACGCTGACCGAAAAAGGAAGCAGAAGCAGTACCGAGAGTTTTGGGTCAGGACAGGAGGACGTGCATTCTGTATGGTCGAATGGAAATGAAACAATAACAAAACGGTAAAATGTGAATGCCAAAAATTGTAGACCAGCATCTGGCTACAGTGGCGGGGGGAAGTCGATTGAGATACAGAACCACAACACTACGCTTACGCTACGCACCGTGGGTGGTCGCTATAGACGTCCATAGTGCACTACATCCGTCTGTCTGGTAGTGTTTGACGAAAATAGTTGCCAAAACTATCGACGAGGTGGCATTCAGTGCAAATATCTATTTTTCTACCTCAAATAACAAATGGATTGTGATGTTTGCGCTTTTGACAGGTTGAAAAATTGATTTGAAATTTTTCTTGGCACTGGGCTGCCCTTGCAAACAGCCGATGATGGTGGTCTGTGGTCTCACACCATTCTACTGCTGCCCTCTTCGCAAAGCTAATACAAAGTCGAAATATTGTTGCCAGAAAAAACAATTCAAAGGTAAAGTTGATAAATCGCTTAAGAAATTTTGAATTTTTTGAAAGAAAATTCTTCTATTGAATCCACATTAAGATTCGCATTCATCGGTGTAGCTAGCCAATTACCCCAACCATCCCACCATTGAATTGTTTTGCGAAACTGTGTGTTTTTTCCCAAAGAAATATATTGAATGAAAGTTTGTGGCTTAGTGAACGCAAATATTTATTTTTCTTTATATATGAAAGAGTGTATAAATGTAGGTACAGGTACACTACGTAAAAAGCTATTCGTTGGTATCTTATTTGATTGACATGAGACACTTCTTACTAGTTGTTTGACAAATTTCGAAACAAGGCTAATTGAGATGGGCGCAAGGCACTTCTGCCTTCACTTAGTTTTTAAAAATAATTTTCGAACTTCAATGCGTCGCAAATATAGATGAGGTCTTAATTGCTGATGTTATTAAGGTCGTCCCACTTAAGCCAGTCACACTTTAACGTTAAGTTTTTTGACCAACTAAATCTGACAATTCTCTGTTTCGCAGTTTAACAAATTCCACCATGGAGAGGTAGCTACACAGTTGTGCTTGTGGTTCCAACAGGATGGTGCCAACTTGCAACACAGCCATGGCTCCAAAGGCTCTTTTGAGTGAGCAATTCAATCTCACCTTGTGGCAATGTTATTTTATGCCAAGATGATGTAATTTAACCACGATTGACTTCTTTCTTTGGAGAAATTTTAAGGGAGAAATGTACGCCAGTAAACCAAGAACAATTTAAGAGCTAAAAGTTGAGATAATTCGGCACGTAAATGAAATTGAAGTTGAACCCATATCATATCTCACCTCACAGATGTTTTGAGATGAACTTGACGCTGTGGTTATAATTCTAAAAAGCCAGCGGAGACGTAGGTTCACGAACTTCTTTTTTTTTGACAAAAAAGCTCAATTGGAAAAGTGGCTCGATCTCACCAACCGTACTCGATCAGTGATCTAAAATATTGGTGATATTAGCTCAACCGTGGATGTTCCATGGGGTAAGCCTTGACGTGGCGGAGCGGCTTACGGTAACTACAACTGCGATGCTTAGAGCTATGCGATCGCGAAACTTGTTTTCGCAGCAGGGCCTCCCATGGTCGACAGGTCGAAGCGGAGTAGGCTGTTACTACTAATTACCCCACAACGAAGGAGTGTTCCCACCAAGGCACTTCCCACGAGGGATGGCAGCGGATGAATTTCTTTTTGGAATCAACGGTGGCGTCCTCAGTTGCAGTTAGGTCGAACTACTTGGTGAACACCTTTACGGGCTACTTCGACATATTTGAGGCTCAGGTCGTAAAAGGAGCGGTTTTCCGGCTTTTGTACTTGGAGTCACATCAAGTACCTGGTACTCCAGGTTGGGGGTTGTACGTCGGGGTGACTTCCCGACTACATAGAAAAAATCTAGTTGCGAAGCGACAACAGGCCTCGGAAACGGACGGATACACTAATGACGACCCAAGCAAACGTATAAAGGACAACGATTTTCGGATATGCACGTGGAATGGTAGGTCCCTTAATGGACCGCGTGCTGCCGAACAATTAGCGGAGACCCTCAACTGCTACAAAGCAGATATTACCGCTATCCAGGAAATGCGATGGAAGGGACCGGGCGAAAAGAAGATGAAAAACTGCGACATCTACTATGGGGATTGCTACCGGGAGCAAAAACAGCGACTCTTTGGATGCGGATTCATCGTGGGAAGACGTGGCAGACTCAGGCAAAAAGTCTTGAGCTTCAAATGCGTAAGCGAACGCATCACGACGATCCGAATCAAGGCTAAATTCGGCAACATTAGCTTAATATGCGCGCATGCCCCCACAGAAGAGAAAAAGGACGACACCAAAGACGAATTCTACGAGCTCCTCGACAAAACATATGAGCAATGTCCCAGCTATGACATGAAAATTGTCCTCGGCGATTTTAACGCAAAGCTGGGAAAAGAAGGCATCTTTGGAAGAACAGTCGGAAAGCACAGCCTGCACGACACCACTTCCGACAACGGATTCAGGCTGATCGATTTTGCTGCAGGGCGAAACGTTGTGGTAGCAAGCACCTGGTTCCCACATCTCAACATCCATAAAGGTACATGGAGGTCTCCTGATCAATCAACCGTCAACCAGATTGATCACATTGCGATCGACGGGAGACACTTTTCCAGCATTCAAGATGTTCGAGCTTTCCGAGGAGCCAACATCGACTCGGACCACTACCTCGTCGTAGCCAAGGCAGTGCTACGAATATCCCGAAAACGGCCAAAACAAAGAAATGCTGCAAGAAAATTCGACGTCGGACGGCTACAATCGCAAGAGATCGCCAGATCCTTCTCTGATCGAGTGACAAGTAACCTCTTAAGGAGTCCTATGCCGCCAACATCAAGTATCGAAGACCAGTGGCAACATTGCCAGAAAGCAGTTAGAGATGCCGCCTTTAATGAGCTGGGTTTCACACAGCCACCAAAACAAAACCCCTGGTTCGACGAAGAATGCAGGCAGGCCCATGCAGCCAAACAGGAGGCATACAAAGCGGCGCTGCATAGAAGGAAAAGGGCTGATCGTGAGTTCTACGAGCAAAAGAGGAGATAGGAACACTGGCTTCTCAGGAGAAAAAAGAGAGAGCATGAGAAGCGTCAGATCGAAGATGTTGAGAGAGCTAACAGCAGGAATGAAGTTCGGAGGTTTTATCGGAAGGTAAAACACCTGGCTCAAGGTCATCGAGCAAGAACCGAAGCCTGCAGAGATCATCAAGGGAACATCATAGTAGAGCCGCAGTCAGTGCTGGGGATTTGGAAAGACCACTTCTGTAGACTGTATAACGGCGACGACGAACAAAATCCCGCCGTCAGACAGGAGCCTTTTATCATACGCGATGACAGCCAACAATTCCGTGAACCCGACCTAGAAGAAGTGAAAACAGCAATATCACGGCTGAAATCCAACAAAGCCGCTGGAGCAGATGGTCTAGCTGCCGAGCTGTTCAAAGCCGCAGGCGACGAGCTAGATAGGAGCATGCACCAAATCATCTGTAAGATATGGTCGGAGGAATGCATGCCCGATGAATGGAACCTCAGCATTGTTTGCCCGATCCTGAAAAAGGGAGATCCTCTAAACTGCGCCAACTACAGAGGAATCAGTCTGCTTAACATCGCCTACAAGATCCTCTCTGCCGTATTATGTTAATGTCTGAAGCCTTTCGTCAACAATCTGATTGGTCCTTATCAATGTGGCTTCAGGCCAGGAAAGTCTACCATCGACCAAATTTTCACGTTGCGGCAGATCCTGGAAAAAACCTATGAAATGCAAATCGATACCCACCACCTCTTCATTGATTTTAAGGCCGCGTATGACAGCATCTACAGAGACGAACTGTATAAAGCTATGTCTAGCTTTGGCATCCCTGCCAAGCTCGTTCGCTTGTGCAAAATGACGATGGAGAACTCACGCTGCTCTATCAAGGTTGGCAATGAGCTTACGGAATCATTCGACGTCAAAAAAGGATTCAGACAAGGCGATGCACTGTCGTGCGATTTCTTTAACATCGTTCTTGAGAAGATAGTCCAAAACTCCACCGTCAACACCAGAGGCACTATCTTCTATAAATCTGTTCAACTTCTCGCGTACGCCGACGATATTGATATAATGGGAAGAACACAGCGTGATGTCAATGGCGCCTTTGTGAGGATTGAGACAGAAGCGGCAAAAATGGGTTTAGTTGTAAATGAGGGAAAAACGAAGTACATGCTGTCTTCGAGTAAGGACACCCAACATCGACGGCTCGGACAGAACGTCACAATAGACGCATACAACTTCGAGGTAGTTAAGGAGTTTGTCTACCTAGGCTCCGCTATCAACACGGACAATAACACCAGCGCTGAGATAAGACGAAGAATTACTCTTGCTAATCGCTGTTTCTTTGGGCTAAGAAAGCAACTGAGTGGAAAAGCCCTCTCTCGAGCAACTAAGGTTAAACTGTACAACATCCTCATCATCCCTGTCCTGCTGTATGGTGCAGAAGCATGGACCCTAACAAAATCGGATGAATGTGCCTTAGGCTGTTTCGAGAGGAAAATTCTTCGGGTCATCTTTGGCCTCGTGTGCATTGATGGGGAATGGAGAAGGAGATAACAACAGCGAACTTTACGGGTTGTACAACGACGTGAACCTAGCCAGAAGGGTCAAGGTCCAGAGACTCAGATGGCTCGGTCATTTAGAGCGCATGAACACCAATGCTCCGGCCCGGAAAGCATTCGTCACTATTCCCGAGGGACGCAGAAGGAGAGGAAGACCGCGACTCAGGTGGCGCACACAAGTGGAAGAGGACCTCAATCAACTTGGAGTGCAAAACTGGAGACAGCTAGCTAGGGACCGAGCTGACTGGCGGAGACTGTTTGAGGCCCAAGTCCACACCGGACTGTAGCGCCACCTTAAGTAAGTAGGTAAGTGGATGTTCGAGAAGTCGAGGAGCATGGCATCGCTGAATCCATTTGTTGAATCTCTCGATTTGGTGGAAGACTTAGGAATGCCAACCTATCGTATATGATCATCAGCATCCAATAATTTTGGAACATTCTCATCATTTTACAAACTTGATTCTTTATGAAGCTAATGAGAAAACTTTTCATGTATGCATTCAGCTGATGATGGGGTTTCTTCGAAAACGGTATTATATCTTTCAAAACAAACAAGCAGTCAAAAAATATATTCATGGGTGAATCGTTTGCTATCGGCTTAGAACCAAACCATCTCGCAAGGTGCGAAAAAGTATGAGAAGAAGGGCTATTTAGCAATGCTTGCAGCAAAGGCAATCCATATGGAAGTAGTAAGCGATCTGATTACCCTAGCAGCATTATTATTATTCTAGCAGCATTACGCCGTTTTAAATTGCGTACTGCGGTATTAATTTTAAAGGTGTCGAAACAAAGTTGTATCGTCTTTCACTTTCGAGGAATTCTCCGCACTTCTGACTCAGATCGAGGAGTGTTTAAATTCGAGGTCTCTTCGCCCTATAACAGAAAACCTTGATGATTCTGAAGTGCTGTCCATTTTTTGTCCATTTCTTAATCGGTGCAGAAATGCACACCGTTCTGACAATAGAAATAATTGGTTACTCAGATCGGTTGAGAAATTTGCAATTACACCTACAAACAAAGCTCTTTGGTCTTGAAGTGAACGAAGACAAAACAAAGTAAATGCCATCAACAAACAAAAGAACATCTGTCCACCGTCTAGGACAAAACGTCACTGTTGGTAGCAGCAATTTTGAGGTGTTAAGTTTGACCTTACCATGAGACAAGTATCAATCCAGCAATCAACACCTAAGTGGTATCCGACAAAACATTATCCTAGCGAAGTAGCTGCGTACTTCGGTTTGGCCAAACAAATGGGTTCAAAACTCCTTACTCGAAAGACAAAATACCTACAACACAAGACTTTGATCTTACCAGTCCCTACTCTACGGGGGCGCCCGCCGGTTGCTTGACGACAATATTAAAAGAGGCACTAGACTTTCGAAAAAAAATTCTTCGACGGATTTTGTTCCTGAATGCGACACGATGACGAATGGAGAAGAACGTTCAACCGCAGACTGTACGAGCTGTACCAAGATGTGAAAGTATAGTCCAGAAGAAAAGACGACGAGCATTAGCTCGGCTATATTGAGCGAATGGCTGTCAACGCTTCAGCGAAGAAAGTCTTCTTTGCGCAGCCCCCTTGTTCTAGACGACCAGGAAGTAGCTGAGGATGCCAGAGAGAGACCTTGGTTTTGACGACTGGAGAATGTATACGTGGGACCGATTGAAAACTGCTGTCTCAGGCTGAGATTCTACATGGACTGGGAGCCGGTTTAGTAAAGTATAAGTTAGTATACCTATGCAGCTTATGTATTTCTTGGTATGCTTCCTCAAACATGCATAAGATTTTGATTTTTCATACAGACATTAGAACGATGATCTGCCAACCCCTGCAATATGAGGCTATGTATGTAATGTATGTAGAATTCTCTCCACTTTATACTAAGTTTTGACTGTTCCGCTAAGGTAAGTGTCCAATTTGAACTGCTTTACAGCATATTTCTCCAGCTTGAAGAAAGAAAGTTGCAAACTGTCTTCTCAATTTACTCAGGATTTCCCGACCCAATCAGAAAATTCAATGAGAATACCAGACGGAGCGTAAGATTTCTTTACTTGGATTTAACTAACCAGAAAACTACCTTAAGTCATAAAGATTTTGTTCATGAATAACAAAATGTTTATTTATTATTTTGTTTTAATTGCCCTAACTATAAGGAAAAGGGCTAACGCCGACACTATCTTTTTCCACAACTAACAACACTATTTTTTCCCTGTCGAAAAAGGTCCAAACTGTTGATTTATAATTTTAAAAACCTCAATGTCCTAATCAAATAAACATATCCTACCGAAAATATGTAAAAATCTATCCAAAGGTATACACCGCCTCACACGCGGAGCAAAAATATACAAATTTTAAAACAACTTCAACACATTGTTACCACATTGACCATTAACACCCTTTTCCACGTGTTAACATGTGGCCAGCAGCATGCAACACAGTACACACAAACTATTCAAATAAGCAACAACTGTAATCCTTTTTCCATTGACTATCCTCAAACAGAGTGTTTGGCAAACCGAGAATTCATCTTTAATTAACTAACTGACCTTAACAGCATTCACACTGCGGGTTTGCCTTATTCGAGTTTCGAAGGCCATTACCATTTGGTATATACGGTGGGCACCTTTGGACACTACACTGCAAATACCTACTTGTGTGATTGTTATCAATTAGTCAAAGGGATTTTCATTTGCATAAAGGTCCTTCTTGAGCTGCCAATCGGTGCAGAGTTTGTGAACAAACCAATTGGAACGATAGAACAGAGATCGAGATGCGGGAGGCATTTCGTTCGTCCTTTGTATATGCATTCAAGATTTAAGAAATATCTTGTAGACCTTCCATGCCTCCTTCCTGGACGCCTGGACCAGGGTTTGAGATAAGACTTAAACACTTTTCGATAAAGTGTCATTTGTGCATTTTATTTATCACGTTAACACTCATTGCATATTTTCAACGGTTAAAGGAAGAAGTCTGAGAAGGTTTATTAAAAGATAAAGGCTTCCAGTCCAGTCAACATCTGGTGACTGCATGGCGATATATTTTGAGTGCGGTCGTCTTGTGGAATTTTTTGTTTAGTTTTGATAACATAAATACTTTTCAACCCTCTGAGTAATGCTGATATGGAGTTTAATACCTTTTCGGCCTTGTGCGGTTGGTTAATTTTTTGTTTGCTTTTATCGAATTCCGTCGAGCTCGAGATAAATATAAGAAAATGAAGTCTGATATCCAGAAGAGTCGTTGTTCTCTTATGTATGTTGTGTGACCTGTCCTCGGATTTCTGAATTCGTCAAGGAAAATATCGGAGTATTCGTAACAACCAGTTATTGCTGTCCAGATCAGAATCTAATGCGCTAATCATATTTTGCCGTTGGTACGCCGCGAAACGCCCGCCGTACTGCTGGTCATCAAAAGCTTTTGGTCTTCGAGATATTGCTTAAGATGATACTTTATCATCCCTTCCATGTGTTAGGAGCCAGGATTCCACGGGGGAGTTCTTCGATACCTTGGAAGAGGGCAGCGGCACGCTTCCAAAGGTATCTCCCGCTCGACTAAACAAAAAACCGTGCCAGGAGAAAAAGGTGGAAAAGGAATGGGAGAGGGATGCGGAAATCTACGTTAAAAGGATCGGAGAGGGTATGAAGAAAAACACAAACCAAGGTACGTGAGTATTATCCAAGGACAGGTAAGATCAGTGCTTCGTTTTGAAAACAACAAAAAAAAAACTAACCTAATTCTAACCTAACTAACCTACCTAACCCATCACCAAAATACCCTATGCTAACCTACTAACTAAATCCCTACACCAATTGAAATTAGTTTTACCTAAACTAAAGCACTTCACTTTTTTTGTCCTCAGATGACACTCTGCTAGAATCGCGAAACGCTCATCAGGTGTTGCCGATGATGGTCTGGCCGACCCACCCTTGTATCCGTTCGATAGAACCAACATTTTTTAGAATTACCAACCAGCTGCTTACCTATAAGATCGTTATGACGTCATCGTTAGTCGCGTTGACCACAACCCACCATCTACAGAGGACGGCACACATGATTTTGGTAAGAAGGGATGAAGGTTAGTGCAATCAGTCGGGTAGAGGAAGAAGTGATGTTTTGGGTACTGGCTAGACAAATGTTGTTTTCCATCTACTCGGAAAAACCTAGTAGAGTATGACAGATATAAAAGCTTACGCAATGGTTTTGCCAAAGTAAAGAACACCAGGAAACAGTGGAAATGCCATTTGGGCCAGCAGATTTGAGAATGATTAGATGTTTTAGGACTCTCGCTATAGCACGATAGCGAAAGTAGATCTGTCCGATAGAATTATAAAAGCGCTCGCGTGGTGTTGAGTTGGCGGGCAAATGCCTAAGAAAAAGGTAAGCTTTCCCGGATAGCTAACTTTTGTATATGCAGTGCAATAACACCCGCGGAATAACCCCTGCAGGGGTTATTTCCCAAACCAAAAGGATACCTATAAACCCTGCAGGGGTCTTATTGCCTTTTACCTGTGGGGTTATTTCCAATTTCAAATTTAAATAAAGCCCTTCATAGAAAACAAAACAAATTTTATAAAATAAAAATTAAATAAACCAAAAAAAAAATTTGAAAATAATAAGTAAAAAGAAAAAACAAATTAAAATTCAGGAAGTAATCGTAGCACTACTTTTTTGCATTAGTGAAATTGAAAAATTCGCGCGACATTTTGCCAACTACAGAAAACATTGAACTTTTGATATGAAATTCAAATTAAAGGAAAAATAATAACCGTTATTTGCGCAAGGCGTTACTGCCCATGTGATGTTTAAATAAAAAAATATGTGCGAACGGAAAAATAATCGTCATTCGCGCAGCGGAAAATTTTGTTTGCCCCAGAGAGAATCAATTTGTGAAAACAAAAAAATTCGTGCGAATATATAGGTATAATAGGGTGATGGCACTGGTAATCAGCCCTTTAACTTAATTTTTGTGTTTGTGTGGTCTTTAATTATTTAATTGTTGGTCTGTTGGATGTGAAACTTTTTTTTTTGATTTGTTGATACTTGCAGATAAGGAAAAAATATTGCTATTTGTTACTTAAAACAAATTTATTAACTAGAATTCAAATAGAAGTTGGATTCTTTTATAGTCAGCCCATTAAATTCCAGTAGTCGGCCACGGGAGTTATCAGTAGCCAGCTCCCTTTAATAAATTAATAATTTGTAATTTATAAGCCATTGTTAAATCTTAAATGTATTAAAAAAAAATTTATTTAAATTGTTTATTTCTAAATAAATATAAGACAACATACAACAAATAATAATCAATCAAAAACAATATTGTATTTCAGTCAAATATGTATATTATTCAAAATAGATAGATAGATATTTTTATTGTTGCAACAATTTTGTACATCTTTTCTTAAACTAAATTGCACAATTTACAGAGATGTGGTATTGATCTACCTTACTGCTGTTAATAATATAATCGGTTTATAATTAAAATTGGCTTAAGATACATCTTGTTTTGAAGGAAAAGCTACGAAAAACCTTCATTTAAGTTTAATATTTATGGTAATAAAAGGGTGGACGGTGCGATTTTAATCAAAATAGACTTCAAGTTTTACAAAAGTTTAAATAACAATAAAAAAAATGTTATTACTAAGGGAATAAATAAATTAATAAGAATATATACACAAAAAAAATATAAATAAGATAAATAAATAAATAAATTAGTTAATTAAACAATAGATAAACAAATATATAAATAAACATAGATACAAGTAAATAAATAAATAATAAAATGAATATATAAATAAATAAATAAATAAATAAATAAATAAGTAAATAAATAAATAAGTTAGTTAACAAATGAACAAATAGATAAATAAATAAGTAAATAAATAAATAAATAAATAAATAAAAAAGTAAATAAATAATAAACAAGTTAGTACTTAGATTAATATCACAGTGGAAAATCATGATGACATGTTTTTTTTTTATATTGTATAAGAACTATAAAGTCAGGTTTGAAATTAATGTGCTGTCGGAAAAAGCACATAACATAAGGTATCGTTCATTGAGTTTTATAATTCTTTCAGATACCATATCCATCTCTAACATAGATTGAAGTTCGTTCGTAGAAAATGACCATGGGAGCTTCAGAATCATTTTTAAGATTTTGTTTTGAGTTATTTGTAATCGCCGCATATGACTGATTGCACATTTGTCCCAGGCAGGTGACCCATAAAACATTATTGATTGAAATACTACTTTGTATATCAAAAGTTTATTCTCATTGCTTAGCTTCGATTTGCGATTTATAAATGGATAGAGAATTTTTACTGTTGCATTGATTTTTTTAATTACGTTTTGTATATGTAAGCCAAAAGTTAATGTTTTGTCAAAATATACACCAAGATATTTTACATCAGAACCCCATTCTATACTAGCATTTCCTATGTGAAGATTGTTGATCGGTAAAAAACAGGCTTTTCTTTTTCGTGTGAAAAAGATAGCCTGAGTCTTACGAGCATTGATTTCAATTTTCCACTTGCAAAAGTAAGCGTTGATAGTATTGAGTGCTGATTGCAGATTGGTTTCAATGTTGTAACCAATTGAATCAGATGAATAAACACAAGTATCATCAGCGAATATGGCTGTATCGCAATTTGGCAATGTCGGAAAGTCGTGAGTGAAAATGGTGTACAAGATCGGACCTAGCACTGATCCTTGTGGTACACCAGCTACAACATTATAAAAACCAGAAAACCAATTGTTGACGGAAACCTTATATTTTCTTTGGGATAAGAAGGATTGGACGATTTTTATTAAGTACATAGGGAAATTCAATAATAAAAGTATATACAGGAGAGCATCGTGCCAGACAGTGTCAAACGCTTTTTCGACATCTAAAAGTACCATGCCTGTACTTTTACCTGATACTAGGTTACTTTTTATGTGCTTTGAAACTCTATGGCTTTGATGAACCGTGCTATGGCTCGCTCTGAAACCAAACTGCTCAAGGGGCAATATACTGTTATTCGCAACAAAGGAATCAATTTTGATTATTCAAAATAATCCAAGACTATTTCCAACACTTTAAAAAAGTACGTCTTCGTAACTTTGTTTGAAATTTGTGAATTTTTTTTTGTAATCGATTTTCCAGTCCTTTAAGGCCCATTTGCTCATTCAGAACATAAATGTATGTTCTACATAAAGTTCATCTTTAGTATGGGAATTTTATGAAGAACTTACAGGCCGACTCCACTAGATATAATTTCTCTCAGAATACTCATCCTGACATGAAAAGTCTAATGGAGTCGCGTTGTTTCGTTTGTCGTCGTCGTTTGTTTTCTGACTTTTCATGTCAGGATGAGTATTCTGAGAGAAATTATCTCTAGTGGAGTCGGCCTGTTATCGAATTCCGGAACGTCCCACATAAAAATGAAAACTTTAAGTTGAACATAAATTTATGTTCCGAATGAGCAAGCAGTCCTTAGTTTATTATATTACTTTCCATAATCCGTTAGTTGAAACTATATTGGCCACATATTAGAAAACGTCTCGGATTGTATCCACCTACTTTCAGATCTGCCTAAGAATTAAGATCCATTTATGCGGCACACTTTTTGCAACAGCTTGAGGAGGGAGCACATAGGGAAACACAAGCAAAAATGTCGTCACTGAAGAGAAAAAGTACAGTGATCGCCTCATATTCGTTTCCATGTTGTACAGTTTAAGAGATAGGCTGAATGATGTTTCATCTCCATTCAAAATCTTGAGGGGTCTTCTAAAATACCGGCTGCGTCAATCAATTTTAAATACTCATACGTCTCGGTCGCTCGTCCTCTGCTGTTCTGAGTCTCGCAGTTCATAATGTAATGTGACATCTTGAGAAGGCCTAGTAATACGTTTTCCCTTGTAGGCTATCTTTGAAAGCAGTCCTACGTTTGTCCTCACGATGGACGTTTGTCACCAAGAGGTCTGTGGGCTTCTGAGGAAAACCACACTTGGCAAGGTATATGAGCCACTTAACAAGCTTGTGTTCTTCGGCTAAAATAAAGACAGTTTCCGGTCCCATTTTCTTGTAGTCTACCGCGAGTGATCCCGTATGCTTCTCTGATCGGCCAATTGTGCTGTTATTTTTACTCATACGTTCGAGGTACTTGTGGAATTCGCGTTTTGCTTTCTGTTCGGAACTACCCATTTTCAGAGTGCTGGAAGTTAGATAGGTATTTTTTGAAACTAAGCTTTTCTTATTATTTGCCTACACTACCTATTTATGTTGTTAAAGAAACAAATCATTTACTAATCTACTAATCATAAAAGGCTGACATAAAGAGTACTTGTCTTCTAAAGTCGGCCCTTCCGTTTATAATATAAGCGACTGACTACTGAAAATACATTTAAAAAAAAAACACCTTTTTTTTTGCGCCAATCAAGAGAGAATACAATTTCCATCAAAACTGCATTTTCATAGGTAAAAAAAAATTAAGAAATAGATGGTTTCAGCCTTGTAGGGCAACGACACGCAAGACGCAACATGATCGTTTGCATTATTCCCTACACGGCGAATACAAAATTGGCGAACATCATTTCGTAATTCGTACGTGTTGATTCTTTAAGGTGTGGTGTGAGTTTGTGTCAAAAAGAGAAGCTAAGTCACTGCGCTAATGATTATTTCATAGAAAAAATGATATTTGCTTGAGAGCTTGCGATTCCCTACATGTGAAGGTGAACAACGAAACCCCCAAAACCCCTATCTGCGTTAAAAAGGAAATAACTGCTGCAGGGGTTATTTCTCAAACCAAAAGGAAATAACCCCTGCAGGGGTTATTGCCGCGGTGATCTTGCACTGCACCGCAATATGTAGGTACCTAGTACTTTCATGAATCGTTTTTTCAATTTTCTCTGACGCATTAATCTTATTACGTGCGTAATCGAATGGAAGAAAATGTTCGCCGATGACCTAATGACATTACGAAAACACAGCGAACAATGTTCATTTCTACGAACGAAATATTTTTTCCCTTTGAAGTTAAAAAAAAACTGTTTACACATGTAAAAATTCGTACCAGTTGAGTATCAACGAACGTTATTTGATAAAAATCTTAAGTTCGAAGAAAATTTAGGATAACATTTTTGTTGGTGTTTGTAAACAGGTAGGTTAGGAAGTCAAATGCCATATTGGAACCTATGAGGAACACTCGTCATGTCGAAATTGATTTTCCTTTTAAGCTTCTCCGAACTGTGATTAGCAATAATAACCAAACCCATAACTTCATCCCATAACAAGAAGAGACTTTTTTTTTTCTTTTTCATTCGCAATTAAATTTCATGTGGCACAGTTCTTTAGCATATACAATCAATAATTGTAGCTAATACCTTTCCGTCATCAAATTTCGAATCAAAATAATCACATCTGTTCTGCACCTTATACGGAATACAGAAGACCAGAAACAAAGTTGCTGATCATAACGACAATTGAATAATAAACTGTCTGAGTCAGGAGATGAAGGAACGTGTCAAATTGCGAAAAACCTTGAGCCAACCAGAGGCCACCCAATTTGATTTCTTTGAATCCAGAGGTGACCGTCAGCCAGTCTTAGCTTGGGTTCGGGTTATCTTCAATTCGAAAAAACAACACGATCACATTTTTATTTTCAAATGTCGTCATTCTCCGGGTGTGCTGCCATGGTCCATGCGGATATTTTTGGACTCACTGCGACTGCACACTTTCGGCCATTCGTCAATTTGTAATTAAGTTTATTTTTTCTCATTAATTTTATGGAGCTATATTGAGAATTTTTATTTTTTTTTGCGCATGAAACTGCATCAACACCAAAAATTAAACTCAATAATATTGACGAATTCGTTAATTTGAGAAATGAGCTTCTACTAATTTTAATTTGTTTCAAATTTAATGTTGATTGAAAACGAGATGTTACAAGGCTTTTATAGTAAAACAAAAAATTTAGTTGAGAACTGATACGAATTTTTGGAAGCACCATTCAGGAAAAACCAACTTTAATTCCTTATTCGTCTACGAATATTTTTTTCGACGTTTAAAATGTAACCTTTATTCATCCATCATCCTTATTCTTCATAATCGCTTCTTTTGTGAAATGTACCGAAAACACAGACAACAAAAATGTAATAAAAAATTAATCATAGCACAAAAATAAAAATCTTCTGACAAAAACAAACAACCTTCTTACACAAATACTTATTACTTCTACTTATTACCATTACAATCTACCCCCACCCTCTCTCTTCTACCATCGCAGTGTCTTAAAAAATATCGTTTCCGCTTGAAATTGCAACGTTATTACCTTCAGATTTACGTTTTCTTTTCGTTCTTTTTTTTATTTTGCGCAATTGGAAAGGATACAGCAGGCAAAAAGCCGTCATCATTTCAAGCAATTTGAAATTACACCAACAAGCAAATGAATTTACAAAAAAAAAACATCAGAACAGGATCAAGGTGGAAAGGCAACAATAAGCTCCTTTACGTTTAACATTCCATCTTTGAATTAATGGCAAACATCTTGAAATCGCATTTAAATACATTTGTATACATTTGCACAGTAAATTTGGAGTTTGAAAAAAGAAAAATACCAGGAAGGAGGCATTAGGAAAACGACCGGCGGCACCGGAGTACACACCATCACCCTGCACGCTCCACCAAAAGCCACACGCGCAACATTTCTCCACAAGTGAAATCAAGACGCTCGAAATTAAATTAAATACGCTCAGTTTACTTTTTATCATCAAGGACTCGTCTACCACTTCGTCCTTTAGTGACGTCAATTCCAGCGCGGAGCACACCTTCACAGCATCCCCCACATCAAGTCATTTACACACCTAGTCAGAGCCAGAGTGCAGTCAGTCTCCTTGAAATTACTCGGGAGAATTAAGATCCCACTTCTGATATCCAGGAGGAATAAAATAAAAGTCACGACATTTCTTGTAACGGCAAGGAAGAGAAAGTATTTTATAAAGATTCGTAATTTATACGACGAGTCCTGCGAACAGACGTCTTGATTTCGAAATGAAATGTATTCGAATGGAAATAAAAGGACAAACTACGGAGGAAAATATAAAATGTCATGTCTTCAGTTTGGTCACCCAAACCCGAAGGCAGATGCTGCCATCGCAACTGCCACTGCCATCGCCGACAAGCTACGTGCGACAACAGACAACCAAGGTGAAAGATGTTTTTATTCGTGGCTTAACGTCGCGTCACATGGCTCTCCAAACTCCCTCACCTTCCAGTTGGTG
This sequence comes from Sphaerophoria taeniata, assembly GCA_943590905.1. Lineage (NCBI taxonomy): Eukaryota > Metazoa > Arthropoda > Insecta > Diptera > Syrphidae > Sphaerophoria > Sphaerophoria taeniata. The sequence continues at coordinate 274,092,245 of OX016540.1, forward strand.
TGAGTGTTATGGCAGTGTCCTTGGAAATAGAATTTTATGAACTTTTGATTATGTTGGCTTTGGCAGAATGTCTGAATCAGATAACATGCCGCCGCGCCTGTTGGAAAAAAGACGCGACAAGGCACTTATGAACTTGAGGAATTACTTATTTCCGTTTGAAGACTGGAGGGGGATGTTGATGTCAATTTGGTGCTCTATGGAACACTGAGAAGATTTTTTTTTTTTTGGTAAAGTTGAATGAGGGGCATGTTAAGTTTAAACACACAAAAGTCGTTTGTGTCTATATAATCCAATTCAGGCCAATAGAAGTCATCGACCTTCACAGCTTTTGACGTTGACCGTAATGACCTGGCCAACATTGTTCTCAATGAAACGATTTCTTTATGAAATGCTGAACGGTAGATAGAAACGTGACAATTACCAAAACTTTTTAAGTTAAGAATCGCTTGTTAACTTTTCGGATCTTTTCAGTAACTACACCAGCGATTGTCCTCTAGACCAGTCTACAGACAGGACGTGTGAAAAACAAGTTCACGTTTAAATACCAAGGAATATGTGTAAAAAATACTTTTTCATTCCCTAAGCTATGTATCTGCATCTGCATCATCCCACACGAGTACCGCCCTGTAAATATATTACTGCGCCCAATGTTTCTGAATCAACTCCTTCAGAGTTTATTCGAGACTTTTTTTTTTTTAAAGGGGTTTTTGTTCCCTTTTTATGCCAAAGCACAGTGCGAGCGTTAAGGAAAGTGGGATAGATGGAGAGGGTTTAGGATGAGGTGTCGGTTAACATTGGTCTTGAATTCCTGAACACTACAGTGACTGGGGAAGACAGAGTGTGGAAGAGAGTTCCACATTCGCGTAGTACGGCTAAAGAACGATTCTCTAAACATAACCGTACGTCCGAAGTTGGGCTCGAGGGTGAACTGATGGGCATTCCTAGAGGCGCGGGTATTACGGTTGAATATCTTAAGGGGAGGAATGCAACTGGCTATTTCACTAGAGCATAAACCATTGAAGTAACGGTAAAAGAGAGTGAGGCATGAGACATTACGTCGATGTTCAAGTGACGTAAATGTCTCAACGATGGTAGGGTCACCAATCATCTTAAATGCTCTTTTCTGGATACTGTCCAGAAGACTTAAGTTCGTTACTGGAGCACCAGCCCAAACGTGGGAGTTGTACTCAAGCTTTGGGCGTATGTAAGTTTTGTAGATGGTAGCCAGATCAGAAGGAGAAAAAAAGTTCTTGCATCGTCTTAAAAAACCTAAACATTTTGCGGCATTTTTGGCGACATCGCATATGTGATCATTCCACAGGAGGTGGTCGGTGATACACATACCGAGAATTTCGATATGTTCGGTTTCACTGATGCAAGTGCCACTCATGGACAGTGGCAAGGGGGGTATATCTCGCTTCAACGATACAAGACAGCATTGAGTTTTCGAAGCATTAAACTCTACGCGGTTTTTTATTCCCCATTGTACAATGCTGTTTAAGTCAGAGTTTAATGAGCTTATCATATTTAGCCGTTGCATATCCACATCCGAAGGGGAGGGATGAGAGTCTGGGAACGAATATGAAAAGCTAAGAGTACTATCGTCAGCGAAACAATGAATTGGATTAGAAGTAACAGACAAGAGATCATTTATGAAAATGAGAAAGAGGGTCGGAGACAAAACAGAGCCCTGGGGCACACCAGCATTTATTTTGTGGGTTTCAGACTTGAACCCGTCCAATACAACTTGTATAGAACGGTTCGAAAGAAAGTTTCTAATCCAACGAAGGAGAAATTCATCAATACCGAAAGCACGCATTTTCGATAAGAGAGCCTGGTGCCAAACTCTATCAAATGCTTTTGAAATATCAAGTGCAACAATCTTACTCTCTCCAAAACGATGTAAAGATTTGTTCCACTGTTCAGTGAGATATGCCATCAAATCACCAGTGGACCTGTTGCTGCGAAAGCCGTACTGCCGGTCATTAAGAAGCTTTCGTTCTTCAAGATATTTCTTAAGCTGATAATTTATCAGCGTTTCCATGACCTTAGAAAGAAGGGACGTAAGTGCAATCGGACGATAATTGGAGGGAGAGGAGGATTCGCCTTTTTTGGGTATAGGCTGGACAAATGCTGTTTTCCAACTACTCGGAACGAGCCCAGAAGAATAGGATAGATGGAAAAGCTTACGCAAGGGTTTTGCCAGCGTTGAAGAACACCTCTTCAGAACAATAGCGGGGATACCATCCGGGCCAGCGGATTTGTGTATGTTGAGATCCTTTAGGACCCTCGCCACAGCACGAGTGCGAAAGAAGATTTGTCCCATGGAATCATTGACGCGCTCAAGAACTGGCGGAGTCATGTCACTCTCTGGCAGCGAAGAGTTGGCGGCGAACTGCCTAGCAAAAAGGTTAGCTTTCGCAAGAGAGCTAACGACTGGAGTGTCATCATCAACGAGCGTTGGGACAGAGGAAGAAGAAGAATTCTTCATGTTTTTCACAAATGACCAAAAGTTTTTACTGCCTTTGGGACATTGCAGTATTTTTTGCCTTAGTTTTTGGTCATGTAAAAATTTGGTCCGTCGAATATGGACATTGCAGGTCTTCCTGGCTTCTTTAAACTTATTCCGGTTTTCCTCAGTAGGGTTGGCTTTGTAACAACGGAAACTTACCTCTTTAACCCTGATAACCTCTTTACAGCTCATATCAAACCATGCGTTCTCTTTGGGTCTGATGCTCTTAGCCCTATTCGGGATAAAAGTTCTCATTCCCAGAAGAATTAAACTTGTGAGCATATCCGCACTGGAATCTATGTCACTATCGAGGAAGCATAGTGACCAGTTAAAGACCCTGAAAAAATTATTGAGACCGTCCCAGTCGGCTTTCTCGTATTGCCAAACAGTTCTCTTAGGAGCCCTCTCTTTAACTGGGATTTTTTGACACGAGAAATTTGCGGATATGACGCAATGGTCAGATCGGCCTAGAGGCGATAATACACTTATTGTATATTTATCAGGGTCAGAGGTAAGGAACAAGTCAAGAGTGTTTTCTGCTTGGCCGTCAATGTCCGGTATTCGAGTGGGCTCGTTGACCAACTGAGCAAGATGGTTAAACTCAGCAAAAATCTCAGCACACACTCCTTCGGGTGTTGTCTTGCTCGAATGGAGAAGCCAGGAAGAATTGTGTACATTGAAATCGCCCGTAATAACGATTTCAGTGCGAGGATACAAGGAAACAATTCTTTGGATGGAGTCGGACAGTGAGTCAAATTCGTTAGAAGTTGAAACCCTGTCCAAATTTGGGCTTCTATAAAGGAAACAATAATGGATGATGTGCTTATTAAAGGAAAATTTGAACCACATAAAATTAAAGAAAGGATTTAAATGAGAGCTGTACTGTGGTTGAAATTGGTAAGCAACATCACTTCTAATATAAACGGCGAGGCCATGGTGGGAAAGGAATAGTGGCACTAAGTTGTACCCATGAATGTGAAATTCAGTAGGATCAGTAGCCTCACCTACTTGGGTTTCACTTAGTGCCAAAACAGCTGGCCTGTTTAAAACAGTGTGGAGGTACGTCGACAGAAAATTCGTTCTCAACCCACGAATATTACTGTAGTCGACCCTGAAATTCTCAGCCATTGCAGTATTCAAAAAATTTCAAAACTAAAACAAACGAGCTCTAAGAAAACCACTGAATTGAATCCCAGACTTCTTTTCGACTCGGCGCCCCTGTTAGTGTTATGCCTTAACAGTTGCGTAAATCGATCCGACCCTGGAACTCAAACAGTAATCTTCTATTCGTCTGCTGTTGGTGTCATATCATGTACATACATTGCATGAGCAAAAAAAAACACACATTACAATGTAATGCACATGATAAGCCATCAACTGTTTGTGCTAGGAAGGAAGGAGGATAGGTACTCACTGTGCTGTGCTAGGCGTTTTTTTGTTGTTATTTTGAGATGCTGTGCTTTTGTTTTGTTTTATTGCTTTTAGTATTTTTTTTTTTTTATTGCGGGATTTTTTTTCGGCTTTATGTTTGAATGCATGGAAATGGTTTGGGCTATTTGCTTTTTTTCGTGGTTTAGCGTTTTTTTTCTGTTTTTTTTTTGTTTGGTGGCCAGAATTTTTAAGTTTTATTTGTTGAACAAATTATTGTTTTTTTTTTCCTTTTTTTTATGTGTTGACTGATTTGTTTTTTTTTTTAACACGACGATACGACGAATATGACGCACGGACACGACGAATAAAAAAACATAAATCGACACTGCAGACGACACACAACACAGAGGGGACCTTCCCCAACGAGAGCACTGACAACAACTGACTTAAAGGTCACCTTACGTCCGACGGCTTACTCTTTATGCTGCAAACAGGTCCGTAGACTACAATTTACGTTGCCAACACATTTTTTCTTTTTTTTTTATAATGAGGGATTTTTTATACCCTTATTATGCCAGATACACAGTGAGTGCATATGGAAGAAAGGAAGGGGAGAGAAAGGAGGTATAGTCTTGAATTCCTGAACATTATAATGATTGGGAAAGACAGAGTGTGGAAGAGAATTCCACATTCGCGTAGTACGGCTAAATAATGATTCTCTATACTTGAGCGTACGTCCGAAGTTGGGCTCGAGGGTGAATTGATGGGCATTCCTAGACGCGCGAGTATTACGGGTGAATTGCTTGAGGGGAGGAATGCAACTGGCTATTTCTCTAGAGCACTTACCGTAGAAGTAACGGTAGAACAGAGATAGACATAAAACGTTACGACGGTGATCAAATGATTGGAATGACGCAGTGACATCTCTGTCACCGATCATTCTGAGGGCTCTTTTTTGAATACCATCCAAGAGGCTTAAGTAAATATCTTGAGCACCAGCCCAGAGATGACAGTTGTACTCAAGCTTTGGACGGATATAAGTCATATAGATGGTAGCCAGATCAGACGGGGAAAAGAATTTCTTGCACCGTCTTAAGAAACCCAAACATCTTGCGGCATTTTTGGCGACATCGCAAATGTGCACATTCCACAGAAGGTGGTCAGTGATGCACATACCGAGAATCTCGAGATGTTCGGTCTCATTGATACAAGTGCACTCTACGCGGTTTCTTATTCCCCATTGTACGTTGGTTAAAGTTTTAGAGATGAGCCCGGAAGTACAAATTTTGAGGCCGTTCAATGATCAATAAAAATTGTTAAGTCTAGAAAATTAAACTAACAGTTGGTTTTTGGTTGGTTTGGGTTTGGGTGTCCTTCTCCGAAGACAGTCTTCGACTAACTTCTCTCTGAGTCGGTTGTAGATTATTTTCGAAAATGTCTAAGATCTGTGCAAATTGCAATCTAGCCATTAAACGTTCTCAAATTTCCGAATCTATCGAGTGCGGTTTTTACTGCGGTCGTCACTTTCACAAAAACTGTGTCGAGTTATCTGATGATAATTATAAATCTTTAGTAAATCAGAATTTATTCTGGAAATGCAACTTGTGTGTGAACATTAATCTTTCTACCTTCATAAGTAGTTTTCATGAACTCTCCCTAAGTGTGAGTGAGATAAAAAGTGATCTAAGTGCGCTAAAATCATTGCTTAATAATAACTCTCCCCCACGAAAAACTGCAAAAAGAAATTCCAAAAACTCTGAGAGAGATATTGACTTACTTTCCTCCAACCCGAGTAACCCTCTTGTTCTTAATCTTTCGTCTCCTGCCCCTAATGAATCTATGGTGATCGAAAAAGTGCAGGATCAATCAGAAAACACATCTTCAACATCTCAACTTAATCACGATCAACCTAAAGAACCTGCCATCATAGACTCCCAACTCGCGCTTATCAATAATAATAACTCCGAATGGAAATCAGTGCATTCAAATAAAAAGTCAACTAAGTCTCCTAATACAATCAAAATAATTGGCACTGACTCATCATCCTCTCTTTGTGCTTTACCACAATATAAATGGCTCCACTTATCCAAGTTCAACAATGACACGACTCCAGGGGATATTATAAATCACATAGCGAATAAAACTAATACTCCAACAAATCAATTCAAATCCTATGCTCTGGTTAAAAAAGGGACTGATATCTCTAAACTCAATTTTATTACATTTAAATTAAGTGTCCCAGCTTCAGTGTACTCCAATATCATGGATTCTTCTGTATGGCCATGCTTTGTTCAAATAAAAAATTTTGTGTCGCGAGAAATAAACAACCATAATAATAATAATGCAATGCCACTTCATACTCAAACAACTAGACCCACATCTCAGCTTAAAGAATCATCATCGTCTTCGTCATCGTCATCATCGACTTCGTCACAATCATCATCACAGTCACAACAACCGACACTCCCGCCGCCAACACCACCGGCACCAACAATTCAACAGCCTTTGCCTCTACCGGTTGCAAATTGAAAATCAATATCAACTTCATCTTCCTATTCTCACCCTTTCTCTGTTCTGCGTCCACGTAATGATAACCAGCTCTTCGGCTATTACCAAAACGTCGGAGGATTGAGAACAAAACTGCAACAAATGTTCTTTTCTTTGTCATCAAATCAATATGATTTCATTGCCCTCACCGAAACTTGGCTGTCGTCTAATCATCTCAATGCTGAAATTTGCAATTATAATAATTACGCTCTTTTTCGCAAAGATCGATGTTCACAAAAATCTGGAATGGCAAGAGGTGGAGGTGTGTTGCTTGCGGTTCGCTCTTTATATACGTGCATGCAATTGGATTTGCCTTCTTCTGCCTCTCCTTGTCAATATGACATTGATCAAGTTATAGTTAAAATAACCTTAGAAAATAGAAACGTTTTAATTATTGTTTTCAGTTATATTCCACCAAGAAGCTCATTAGATGTGTATAGACTTCATGTAAACAATTGCAATTTCTATTTATCTAAATTAAAAAATAATGAGCATGTTATTATTCTAGGTGATTTCAATCTTACTAATGTAGAATGGGTTTTTGACCCCGAAGAGCTTCAGCTCATATCATTTAATGTGAATACAGATTTTGAATGTGAATTAATTGATTCTTTTGCTAGTTTTGACTTAGTCCAAATCAATTCATGCAAGAATAACTGTAATCGTATACTCGATCTTGTTTTTGTTGACAGAGAACTAAATATTTCGGTTGATAAATCAAATTATCCAATTTTCTCTAACTCTGTTCACCATTATGCTTTAGATGTTACTTTTTCATTTTATGATTATTTAAGATCTTCTAATTGTATTAAGTATAAGTTCAATTACACGAAAGCTAATTTCGATGGCATTACGAGTTATTTGTCGGAAATTCCTTGGCGATCATATTTTGGTTCTTCAAATTTATTACAATTTTATAATTTTTTCTTCGATAATTTGAAAGCGGCAATTAATATGCATGTGCCTAAAGTCAAAGTTCAAAATAATTCAAAGCCTCCTTGGTTTAACAAGAGGCTTTGTAACTTAAGTAATAAAAAAATCAAGGCATACAAACGGTTACGTATTTCCGAAAACAATGCTGTTTTAAGAGCCGTTTACATTCGATTAGAACGAGAATTCGATGTTCTGAACAAATTTCTTTATAAAAATTACATTTTTTCAATTGAAAGCAATTTAAAAGTAAACAGCAAGTGTTTTTGGTCATTTGTCAAAAATAAAAAAAAATCTATTGGTATTCCCAGATGTATGAACTACCTTGGTTCAACGTTTTCCGATCTTTCGACAATTTGTAATTCATTTGCTCATTATTTCGAATCTAATTATACAAAATGTAATGAGGATCCGTCTAGACCCGAATTATCTTCTGATGATGGTAAGGTTGACATTGGTCGATTAGAGTTAGATTTGGCTGAAATAGAAGCAGGTCTTTTGAACTTAAACTGCGATAGCAACTCGGGGCCTGATGAAATTCCACCTATTATTCTTAAAAAATGTGCAGCTGCTATTTCTGAGCCCCTCTTATACATTTTTAATAGCTCTCTTTCGAGTGGTGAATTCCTTTCAGTTTGGAAAAATTCATTTTTATCTCCTGTTCATAAAACTGGTCCAAAGCAGGAAGTATCCAACTATCGTCCGATTTGTAAACTATCGAGTATACCTAAATTGTTCGAAAAAATTATTTATGATAAGCTGACTTTTTTGACAAAAGAACATATTTCTCAATTTCAACATGGTTTTGTTGCAGAAAGATCCACAACCACAAATCTTTCTATCTTTTCTAATTTCGTTCTAAATAAACTCGAAGAAGGATACCAAATTGATGTCATTTATACAGATTTTGCGAAAGCTTTTGATAGGGTTAGTCACTCTATTTTGATTGAAAAATTAAAATTATTTGGTTTTCACTCAAAAATGCTTAAATGGTTAGAATCTTACCTTAAAGGTCGTATTCAATTTGTCTGTATTGATCAAGTGATTTCTGGTCCAGTTAAAGTAACCTCGGGTGTCCCCCAAGGAAGCCATCTTGGTCCACTACTTTTCCTTATCTTTATAAATGATTTACCTGATATTTTCTTGAATTCCAGTCCACTTCTATTCGCAGACGATTTAAAGTTTTTCAGATGCATAAAATCTATTGACGATTGTCTTCTTTTACAAGATGACCTTATGAAGTTGACAGAATGGTGTACAACAAACCATTTATTCTTGAACGTCACTAAGTGTCAATGTTTTTCTTTTTGTCGTAATTTTTCCCAAATTCTCTTCGAATACAAAGTTGGTAACCATGTTCTAGAAAAAGTTTTGGAAAAAAAAGATCTTGGTGTCTTTTTTGATTCTAAATTGAATTTTGTCAAACATATTGAATCTATTGTAGCTAAAGCTAACTCTATGTCAGGCTTTATTAGACGAAACTCTAAAGATTTCAAGGACCCTTTTGCCCTTAAATCTCTGTATACCTCCTTTGTTAGGTCAATTTTAGAATACTGCTGTATAATCTGGAACCCATACTACAACATTCATATAAAAAGAATCGAAATGATACAGAAAAAATTTACTAGGTTCACTATTCAGAAATTAGGTTGGAACATCGAAATCCCGTCGTATTCTACTAGATGCAAACTTCTTGGAATTCAGTCACTTGAAAACAGAAGAAAAATGTTTTCAGTAATGTTCATCAGTGACATAATGTCGTATCATATTAAATGCCCCTTTCTTTTATCTCTGATTGACTTGTATGCTCCATCGCGTCAATTAAGAGAACGTTGTTTGTTTCAAGTGAATAAACATAGGGTAAACTACGCTGCTAATGAACCAATAACTCGGTGTGTCAGAGAAACTAATCTCATTTCAAATCATATTGATTTCAATTTTCATATTAGCAGATTTGCTCTAAAAAACAGTTTGTTATTGTACTTCTTAAATTAGTTGTTCTATTAAATTATTATTATTCTTTTGTTGTTTTATAAATTGTAGTTGTTAGTATTATATGTATTTGCGATTTGTTAAGTATTTTAGTAGTCTAAAAGAGTCTGTTACTCTGTTTGACGAAATAAATAAATAAATAAATAAATAAATAAATAAATCATGTAATTAATTTTGCATTTGCTTACCACTATCCACTTCCGTCTCACAAATTCTCACGAAGACATCACCGTTGACATCACTCTGTGTTCTTCCAATAATCATAATTTAGTCAATATCATCGGCGAAAGCGAGTAGTTGATAAAACTTTTGGAAGATATGTAGTGTCTCTGCTGTGGACGGCAAAGTATTGCACTTCTTCTTCTCAAGAACGATATTAAGGAAATCGCATGACAGTGCATCGTCTTGTCTGAATTCGTTTTTGACATCGAATGATTCCGTAAGGTCTTTGCCAACCTTGATGGAGCAGCCTGGTTTCTCCATCGTCATTTTGCACAAACGAATGAGCTTGGTAACAATGCCAAAACTAGACATAGCTTTAAATAGTTTGTCTATATTGATGCTGTAATACGCGGCCTTAAAATCGATGAAGATGTAATTGGGGTCGATTTGGCGTTGAAAGATATTTACCACAAAGTAAGAACTTGGTCGATGTTTGACTTCCCTGATCTGAAGGACCAAACAGATTGTTGACAAAAGGCTTCAGAAGCACACAAAAACAAATTACGGCGGAGAGGATCTTATGAGCGATGAGAGGTTGATTCCTCTGCAGTTGGCACAGGATAGTGTTTAGAGGATCGCTCTGCATCAGGATGGGGTAAACAATGCTGAGGTTCCATTCATAAATTTTTGACCATTATTTTAGAAATGATTCGGTGCATGCTATTATCTAGATTGTCACACACTGCTTTGAACAGCTCGTTGTATCTCATGTGTGTTCGGGTTCAAGGTGAGGAAAATGTGAATTGGTTGGTGGTGGATTCGTGCGTTGACCAGTTTCCTCAAAAATGTAAAAAAAAAAAAATTAGGTTTTGTTAGACGATGCAAGAACTTTAACTTTTTTCCTACTTTTGGTCTTGCTATATTATTTGGTAAATGCATATTCGTCCAAAGATTATGTACGAATCCCATCACTGTGGTGGTGCTCCACTAACGTAAACCCTTTGCAAATTATTAAAGGATTCGTTGAGATATTACCATCGCCTCAACATTCACTTGCGAATAGGAAAATTGCATTAGAAGATAATTTTGATCCCTGCCGCACCACATACAAACAGGTATTCTTTTACTTATCAAAGCTTGCTTAGGTAATCGAAAGTTCACTGTCCACTTAAATCTCTGCTGAATTTTCCAAAGCTTCCGCCTACTTTGTTAAATGCCATCGTTTGTGATCAGTACCTCCTCGAAGGGACGATCGACGATGAAAAAATGTTGTGTAGATGAATGTGCTTTGCCACATCGCTGCAGGTTAAAACTCCAGCTTTACCTGCATACTTTTTCTACAAAAATCGCAGGCTTATCTGATGCGATCTCTGCGATAATACATATAAGACAATACAAAACAACGCTTTTACTGTACACATTTTATGGTAAGTTAAAACTTCGTCTACTTTGGCTCCGATTTCAACTACAGCAACAATCACCAATACTTAAATCAAACGAAGAACAAATTTTACCGCTGCAAGGTCTGAAGCAGATTCCCTTAAGATCAACAAAAGTGTCTCCTCAGTCTTGATTTATGGTATAGAAGAATGGATCCTACCGCTACCAAAAATGGATGATGTTTTCGACCGACTCCAAAGTAGATTTATTTCAGTAATTTTTTTACGTGTTTAGTAAAGAAGATGCAATAGCTGTACATCAATATTACCTGGCCAAAAAAGTTAAAGTCAAACTACTGAGATGGTTCAGTGAACAGACAATAATGCTCCAAGTCGTACAATCTTTGAAAACAAACCCGATGGACGTCTTGAAAGGCTTTGACTATGGATAAGCTGGCGTAGACAAGTATAGAAAAAATTGAGAGCATGCAATATGTGGGTTGTATCGTCTCCACCAAATGCGGAATCATTCTCTCAACTATCACGAGAAAGCCCCAAATTCGTCAATGAGCGTCAAGTTGGAAGGAACTAAGGATAATTATTAGCAATTTTAAAGCGTAGTTATGGCCCCTACGAGTCCTTCGCGGCACTGATATTTTTGACGGTTTGTTGAAGACAATGATATTGTACGCCTTTCGTATAGCAGTCTCATACTGTCACTTTTGCTTTGGTTTAATTTGACCGTAAAAAAACCATATTACTTCAATAAGTAAACAACTGCTAAAATGAACTCATAAGCACCTTTTTGGCCTTTTGTATCACTTTCTAAATATTTGGGCCAGGGGTTTGCCTTGCTCTTATATAATTATGTTCTTGTAACAACACAATTTTTTTTCTGTATTCTCAAACAAAGAAAGAACCTAAATTAATAAACCCTTCGATGCATTAAATAGAAACCACTTCTGGTAGACAAAAAAAAACAAAAAAAATCGAAAAATAATTCGACAACAAAAAACCATCATATCCTCGCCATAACGTACGGCTACCATGTGGAAAACTCATCATCCTGTTGCGAGGCTTAATTGAATTCAATAAAACTCAAGAGCACTTCATCAATTTCATATTCATCCAAAGTAAATAAAAAGAGATAGATGTGCTCCCATAAATCTCATCTTGCTAAAATGTAAGCACCATCTCGCAACCTCCCAGCAAAAACATCCCTGTACCCTGTTTATTCAAAAATTCTCAAGTACCTATCTTTATATACCTTTTTGCGATATTATCTATAAATCCCTGCTTTACATCTGCGTTTGGAAGATATTCCTTGGATAGCGTTCGAACAACTATCGAAGGCATGCTTCGAGTTAAAGTTTTAATCCATCTTCAACCCTCTAGCCCTCTTGCAATGCTGCCGTTCACCTCCCAATGTCCCTGGAGACTTTTTAGCCAAACTCTTTAGTTTAACTTAACATTAATTTCAATTGTAAGTTTGCACTTGTTTGCGTCAGAAGCGAGTAAAGGATACGTAAACATGTTGTCGATATCTTTGCCTGAATGTCGGAGTGTGTGTGTGTGTTTGTTTAGATGTATCCTTGCATCAGTAACATTTTTGTGTCGTCTTCGTTGTTGTCTACCTTAAGAACTCCTCAATTTGTGAATCAGCCCAGTAGGGCTATAGCAGCAGCACTACTTGAACAAATGGTTGAAAATCTTCTCCGGAAGGAATTTTATTCGACAAAACTTTGTCCTCTCGAATATTCAAAAAGGTCTGAGAGTTCTTTAGATAAATAAAGGAAACGCACATTCTATTCGGGTGGATGCACCTTCATCGTAAGCTTATTTCTGAGCTCAAATATTGACTCCTTGAGCACACTTCCGGGGCATTGTGACGAAGCACTTCCTTGGCATAAGTAAATGTATTTCGACAGCATCGAACGACGTCAGCGTACATTGTGATTTGTTGGAGGAATTTTCGCAGGTAATATATCCTTCGAAGGAAGATCGATTTACGATTAAGGCGACTTAACGATTTGTGAATATCGGATGGGGGATTTTCGAATTTCGACAACAGCGCTGTTGAAAGGGTTTCGATGTGCGACACACGCTTTTGTTTTTTTTTGTTTCAAGCTATGCTTGCTCTGGGAAGTATGCAAAAGTTTGCGAATCAAGATAAATAGCTTTTAGAAAATACCACACATTAGGAGATTGCACTCAAGACTTGTTCTTCTCGAAGGAATACAGGAAGGAGTATGGTGTTCTTTGTGTGTACTTTATATTTATTGTAGAATGGAGTCGTATCCTTTTTAGTTTGTGGGAATCCTGTGATTTGTTTGCTATTGAAATGCAAATCAACAGGATATTGAGAGAGTGAAGTTTATGAAATAGTTTTGAGAACTCAATTGGTTTCTTGAAAAAGAGTTTTTCCTTTTACTTCTTGGGACAATTGGAAGATGGTTTCAATGAAAGTTTACCTAGATGTTTGCACTGATATCAACAAAGAATTGGCATTCAAAGGCTTTCAAAAAAAATCCATTATTTTGGTTAAAAACTTTGCTTTCTTAAGATGAATGTATGGTAGACTCCTTGCATTCAAGAGGCCACAAATGTCAACAGGTATCTCTTTCTCACTGTTTATCAAATGACAATTGGCTCTCAACCCCGGGTGCGTGATACTACTACGGCATTGTGATGTTGACACAGATGGAGTCAACATCTATCGTTTTTTTCTTATCAGTCAAACTTAGGACCTGGCCTCCCGGGTTGCGTTTCTTATGCTTCTAGATGCAAGTTCGACACCATAAGACTGAAACCAAAAACAAGTTTCTTCTTACAAATATAATAATACCAACAAAATTAATTTTTTTAGTATACCTAAGCAAAAATTCTCGTCAATTATCGAACACAATGCTTTTGTAAACGACTTCGTCTTGGGATCCAGAATTCAGACATCGCCATCATAAGCTCTTCGCGGTGGATGCTATCATAACCAGCTTTTAAGTCGTGGAAAAGATGGTGGGCTTCGACTTGAAATTTGTTGGTCTTTTCCAGGATTTGCTGTAGTGTGTGATTTGCATGACATATGATCGCCTTTCTGAAGATGGCGTTTGATGACATGGTGCATGTGGAATTGTGGATCTTCAAAACTCCTCCTCCATATTGTTAAATGTAAACGATACACACTCGTTGAGCTCTTACAATCGACTGATTTATTCTTCATAATTCATATACATAACAATCTTCCCCAACAAAATATTGTTTAATTACATGGAAATACTAATAGTTATTAATATTATAAACTATAAGGGTTGAGTAATTTAAAATTAAATGTAATATTATAAATTCATAAACTTAATTAGTTTTTCAAATTCATTAATTGATTTTCCTTCAAGGTAAAAGAATGAAATCCATATTAACAGAAACTTATAACTAATTATGATTCATGTTATCAGATATTTCCATCAAAACCAACTCAAAATTTAGAATATCCCCAACGACTAGGTTCCTTCCTAGTTCTTGTTGGCCTTTGATTCAAATTTGCATTCGTTTCGAGATTTGCAGCATTATTGTGTGATTGGGTGTGAGATGGAACTAGACCCTCATCATTTGCATTTAGTTTACTTGATTTGTTAAAATTTTCATTGTATATTGTTCCCGGGTGAAAATTATCTTCTAAAGTTGACAAACGCAGTTGATTTTGATGAACATATCTGGCTTGATTATTAATATTAATAAGATATGTAAACGGGCTGATAACTTTTAATATAGTTGCCGGTTTCCATTTAACAATGTCTTTAAAATGTAATCTATACAAAACTTTTTCATTGACGTTAAACTTATTAAATTCAATTTGTTTTTTCTTCAAACTTTTGTTTGAATTTGTTACATTTTTGTTAATTTCCAACTTTTTTGACAATGTTTGCAATAAAGTACGCGGTTTGTATGAGTACATTAATTCATTTGGTGATCTTCCTGTTGCTGTTGATGGTGTTTCCCTGTATGCTAACAAAATTTTATTAAGAACAGTTTGAATATTTTTCTTGTTAACTTTTCCTTCTATCATATATTTTTTTAAAATCGATTTCACCGTTTGTACAGCGCGTTCTGCCAAACCATTGCTTTGTGGGTGGTACGGAGGGGTTTTAAATAATTTGATTTTGTTTTGATCTGCAAAGTCTTTGAACACGCCAGAGTTGAAAGGAGGACCGTTGTCAGAGACCAATTCAGAAGGATTTCCAAAATAGGAAAATATTTTCTCCAATGCATGAACAGTATGTTGTGCGTCGGTGCAGTTCATTTGCTGGACTTCAATAAATTTTGAATATGCATCCACTAATAACAAAAATGTGAACCCTTCCCAATGAAAAAAATCTATATGCACTCTTTCAAAATGTGAGCTTACTTCGGGCCATTTTGTACTTACAACTTCTTTCGGAACATTTCGACTGACCTGGCATGTTTTACATGATTTTACAAAATTATCGATATCGCTATCTATGTTAACCCACCACACCGTACTTCTGGCTAACATCTTCATTCTAACTATCCCGTTATGGTTTTGGTGTAAATATTTTAATACTTTTTCATATAAAGATTTAGGAATTACAAGTCTATCTCCGTAATATAAACATTTGTCTTGTGTGGACAGCGATGTTCTCAAATTAAAATTTTTTTTGTCTTCGTGCTGTAAATCTACTTTATCTGACCAGCCATTCTTTACAAATTTATAAATTCTAACTAATGTAGTATCTTGTTTTATTTTGCTCGCTACTTCTTCCTTTGTTACCACCATTTCCATGGCATCCGTTAACGACATTATGGTTTTTACATTTGTCTCCTCGGGTAAAGGGAACCTAGAAAGCATATCAGCCACTGCCATTTGCCTTGCGGGGCGATATTGGAAATCATAGTCATAGCTCGAAAGTATAACTGCCCATCTTTGCAGCCTAGAAGCTGTTATATTAGATGTACCCTTGTTAGGGTTAAATATTTCTTTTAGCGCTTGGTTGTCACTGCATAGCTGAAATTTCTGACCGTACAAATATTTATGAAATTTTTGGACCCCAAAAATTACAGCCAATGCTTCTCGATGTACTTGGGAAT
Organism: Sphaerophoria taeniata; assembly: GCA_943590905.1. Classification (NCBI taxonomy): domain Eukaryota; kingdom Metazoa; phylum Arthropoda; class Insecta; order Diptera; family Syrphidae; genus Sphaerophoria; species Sphaerophoria taeniata. The sequence goes on from OX016540.1 coordinate 274,108,238, forward strand.
ACCTACTTTCAGATTTCGATAAAGTACTCGAAGCAAAACTTATCGGTTTTTCTTGTCCATTTATAATATGCGCAATGTAGGCCCCCACACCTTTAGGGCTAGCATCACAAAAAAGAACAATCGGTTTGTTTGGATCATAAATTTCCAAAATATTGTGCTCAAGAATAAGAACCTTAGCCTTATCAAAACATTGTTGGGCTTGCTTTGACCAAACGAATTTAATCCCTTTACCTAGAAGGTCATACAAATCTCTAAGCCTAGTAGAAAGGTTTGGAATAAAACTACTATAGTAGTTTAGTAACCCCAAAAAGGATTGTAATTCCAGTAAGTTCGTGGGACTTGGAGCTTTACGAATTGCATCTGCTTTTGCAGGATCTGGCTGAATTTTGGATTTTGAAATAATATGGCCAAGATATTTAACTTGTTTTTCGAAAAAAATGCATTTTTCCATGTTGATTCGAACTTCATGGTCATTTAACATTTTTAAAACTTTCATAAGCGTCTTTTTACAGCTTTCCCATGATTCTCCGCAAACTAAAATATCATCTATAAAGATGGCAATATTTTCTACACCCAACAGAATCCGGTCAATAACACTTTGAAAAATTGAAGCAGCTGACTTTACACCATTTGGTAACATAGTGTAGCGAAATAAACCTAAATGAGTATTAATTACAAAGTATAGCTGAGAACTTTCGGAAAGCTTGAGTTGCATATATGCACCTGATAAATCAATTACACAAAACCATACACCACCTGCAAGACTTGCGAAGATATCCTCTTTTAGGGGTAAAGGATAAAAATTTGAGACTACATATCTATTGAGCGTAACTTTACAATCTATACAAATCCTAATTTTACCCCCTGGCTTTGAAACTACTACTATGGGAGACGCAAATTTACTATACTCAATTGGTTCTAGAACCCCAATGTTACAAAGTCTTTGCAACTCTTCCCCTACTTTGTCTCTTAATTTATATGGAACAGGATATGCTTTATGGAATATTGCAGGTGTATTAGGCAATAATACAACCTCAGCCGTGAAATTTTTTATGCAATGGTTTGGCTCGTTTTTAAATAAATTTGGAAATTTTTCTTTAATTAACTCTAAAGTTTGTTCTTTTTTAGATAAATTATCAATGAGACCCACCTTATCATCTTTGAAAAATTTCTCTTTCCAATTTGGAAAGAGTCCATTCAAACCGGGCCTTCCCAAAAGTGGACTACGTAATTTATCAGACTTTATCACCACCAACTCCAGCGGACACCTTTCACCAACAGCAGAAAGACCAACCAACAACTCAATTTTTCCGATTGATTCGATTTTTTTACCTGTAACCGTTAAAAGATTTCTTTTACAAGCTTTTAATTCTACATTATTGAACTTATTTCTAAACTCATCTTCAGTTATGACTGACACACACGCCCCTGTATCAACTTCCATGTCCAAAAATTGGGTATCGGTATACACTCGAACGCTGGGTGCTTGATCCGAGATTTTATTTATTTCGGTGAAAACTCCATTTATGGATGAACTTGAATCATCGGATGATGATTCAACTGCCTCAGATAACATTCTTACGGCTCCCCGGTAACCTTTTTTATGATTGACTGGTGGACGTGCACGGCAAACCTTGGCTATATGGCCCATTTTGCCACAGTTGAAGCATTTCCAGAACTTTGCTGGACACTCGTCTACATCATGAAATTTATTGCATTTGAAGCAACTTCTCTTCGACATAGATTTTCCATTATGCCTTTGACGATTATTATAGGTGTGACTTGGGTTTTTCCAACCACGTGGATTTTTTTCGTTGTTAACGGTAAAAACTCCAACTTCTGACATATGCTTATTTTCCTCTCTGATCATTTCGAAATTTACTGCACTTTTACATGCAATTGCAAATGTAAGCTCTTATTTTTGCAAGAGTTGTTGTCGTAACTCACTATTTTTAATACCACACACGAATTTGTCACGCAGAGCCCTTTCTTCACTGAGAAAACTGTACTATGAGTTTTTTTAAAAAGAGTCATATTTGAAATCTATTTAGGAATGGCAAATAGAACTCGGTTTAATCCAACCTCTTATCTATTTAAATACAAGAAAAACTATTTTTTTAAGCATAGTTTATTTAAATCAAAAGGATTTATGTTTGCCTTACTTCTTGAACATGAAATTAACATAAATGAGTTTGTTTCAAATAAGAACGTATTTAAAATATCTGCAAAACAATAATATCAAACAGCCCGTATTAAGTTCAAACACACATCGATTTGAAACAATTTCAGATTTTTTGCCAAAATAAAAAAAATGGACAAATGATTTTTATTTCAAACTCATAGCAACTTAAAATGAACCTAAACGAAGTAAAATCGAAGTAAAATTTAAGTAATTATAACCGCATAACTGTAAATTACTGGCGTCGTCGATGATTTTGTTGTCCTCATCTTTTCAAGATATTTTTCGTGAGAGATAGTCAGTAGTGCGTGGAAAATATAAAAAATAGGTATAAATCGGGTGTAATAAAAAAAAGTGAACAAAAACCACAAATAAAACAATGGAATTTACTCGACTTTTTCTTCGTTATTAATCGTAAGTATTTTTTAGACAATAAGATTTTCGTTTTTCAAGTCATGTCTAATATATTCTAGAGAACGAGATCACGCAAGACAGACTGATTTCTTACCCCGGAGGATACAAAGAACTTCAAGAAAAGCTGCCGATTTACAAAATAGAAAAGGTAACCATTTCGTTTGTTTATTCCTTTTTACATAATATAAAACAGAATTCTCTCAGTTCAGCCTTTATCATTAAACTGGATTAAAAACTACAATTTTCCTCAAAGTTAAAACATGAGCTTTGCAGATGTAAGTATAGTAAAAAATAATAAAATATGCATTCAACCAAATTCTTCTCAACGTTTTTTAGATATTTCCGATTATAAGTTCCTGAACTACTCAACATCAGCGAAATCACACCAACCCGCTTAGCAACACCTACAAAGCCACACAAAGAAAATTTTCCATAACAGATGTGGCAGGAAGATTTTTTTTCTCCAACTCAACAATGTTCCAAGTTCCAGCTTTATTAATTTGAATAGTATAAGTTTAATATAAATAAAAATAATTATGTTTAAAACAACTTTGTTTCTATTTGAAATGGTTTAAAGGTTATTGAAAAAAATAGAAACATCTTTGAATCAAACCCACAAATATTTAAAATATTATAATCATAATTCTATTTAAGTCAACATTGAACGTAGTTAATCAAAGCAAACAGATACAAATTCAATTTAAAACAAATAAAATTTAAATCAATCATGATTCTGTTCAATTTTTTTAAACAATAATTAAACACATTTCCTTTTAAATTAACTTCAAATCGCTTTAGTGCCAAAATGGGGTTGTTTTTGTTTGATTTAACCATGAATCTATTTGATTTTTTTCTCAGTGTTGAAATTCACCAAATTTACAGCTCTCTGACAATGATTTCAAGGTTAAAATATATTCCTTGATTGACGAATTTCCCTGTTCAGCTTTCCAGAATTTGAAGGATTCACTAATTTCATTTAATTCAGGGTCGAAAAGTTCTTTTAGTTCCTTTACTAGCTCCGGGTATTTTTTCGTTTCGGGTTTCGTAGGTAGCAATATTCTACGTAATTGCTTTGATGCATCAGGTCCAATGTAAAGCAATAGGTACGCAACCTTTTTTGCATCGTCAATATCGTTCACAATAAAAAACTGTTGCAATCGACTTTCCCACTCATTAAAATCTGCCGTTATTAAAAACTGTTCAATTTGACCAACCGACATAGTAGCTTTCTTTAAACACTCTATTTTTATATTTTTTTCGTCTATTATACTTTCATTAGTTTCTCTTTCGTGATCACTCTCACCGTTTATCATTTGCCTTTTGTCCTCGTCGCCAATGTTAAATGTAAACGATACACACTCGTTGAGCTCTTACAATCGACTGATTTATTCTTCATAATTCATATACATAACACATATTTAAAGACTTCCGTAGAAATGCCATCCGACCCGGTTATTTCTTAGCTTTTGGATGGCTTTTACTACCTCTTCTCTCCTGGGGGAGTCCCACGCTCCCATTGCACTATCTGCAAATGTGAATTTTGCGTTTCTCTTTTCAATATCGCGAATTCATCGATTGTGAGCCATCCTGTTGAACCACAGATCATCCAAATCCATATCTTAAGAAGGACCTGTAATTCCTTAAGGATACTTTGGCTTTTTAACTATAACATAAACCTGGAGTTTTCTACTCCACTGGAATGCAACTCGTCGGAAATTTTTTGTTTGCCCAAATTCAATACACAATTCAAGCTTCACAAGCAATGGGTCCCTTAGGTTAGGTTGGAGTGGCTGTCTACTTGTTATTGACTCACTTAGACCTCAAGGATCCGTTGTGATACCACTAAAGAAGTTACTCATGGGAGAGTAATGAACTTAAACAAACCATTTCGTACTTTTAATGAAGTTAGAGAGACATTTTGTGCCGATCGTTGCACATTCACTGGTATTATCGAAGAAGGGACTACCCTTAAGTGAATATAAACCACACTTACGTTCACAATTCCCACCCACTCTGAGGCAAAAACATAACGAAACAAAATTCATGATCTCCGAGCATATTCAGAAAAGCAATGATCCTTAAAGACACTTTTGATGGCTAAAACGGAAGAACCAGACTGCGCGAAACCACGTGCGATTTGCGATAACGTAACCATGCACATGCTGATCGATTTTGAAGAAGCACGACTTGGAAGATAGACTGACCAATATATAATACTTCTCTAGCAAAAAACAGGCTCGCAATTTCCGTAGTGACAAACGGTTTGACTGCCGTTCTAGGCCGAAACAAGAAAAGGCTACGAACTATTTCGATGACAAGAGGCTTCAATCGCTAGAGCTTAGATATCTTTTTTTCTATCGTGTTTCCAATACTTTCCTTATTTCAGATCCAGTGACGCAAAATTTACCAGCTTATAATTTTAGTTAAATAAAAATTAATAAATAGAGTGGCGCGACAGCTCTTGAAGAGCCAAGGCCTAAGTGGCTTACTCTCATCAACAATTCTCTGAGTGCGTGTGGAGAATTGAGGGGACCTACAATTTAACGCCGATTCCGAACGGCAAATTTGAGAAGCACTTTTTCATGACAGATTGATACTCTTGGAAGTTTTGTCAATTCTTCTCAAGAGGCAGTACCCGTGAAAGATGAAATAAAAACTTTTATGGGCACAAGTAGGACCCGAACCCACGACGCACACAGGGGCCAAATGCATGAAAACCTGGCAAAAACCTAAAAAACAAATTCGGTAAATCCTAACAAAAAGTACGGGATTATATAGTTAAATACCCAAATATTAAGACCACGTGCAAATTTTTATCATGTTGTTTGTATTTTGACCATGTCATTCGTTTGAACTTGTGCTTTCTGTGGAGTGGTTTTGCAGTTGTTGTTAAGGTGAAAAAACGAGAAAGTGTTCAAGTCAATTTTTTTGCAGAGAATTAATTTGTTTAATCAATTTTTTGATATGAATTCAGTACGCATAGGTTTGTCATCAATATTTATGTACAATTATAGCTGTGTGTCATTAAATAAAATTTTGGTGAATTTTAGACAATCGCTAAATGTTTTTTATCAAAATCGTGTTTTTCAGTGTTTTCCTTTGAAGTTTCAATTATGAATATGTCTGAATATGTCTTCGAATTATATCTTATTTGATTGTGTGTAATGTGTTCTTGTTGGATCTGCAATAAAATCCTGCGCCTTTTTGCGCTTTTAGAAGATATCGCCTCTCTAAGAGGTTAGGTTTGCCACCTTTTTTCTTCTTATTTTACCCATTTATTTTATTTTTTTTTTAGGATCAGGTTCAAATATTTTAATTATTTGAACAAATAAAGCAATCAGGCGTTTTAATTTCTTGCTTATAACAAGTTTGAGGAAACTGCTTATAACATAACAATAAATACTTGTTTTTTTTATTAAATTTCCTTGAATTAAGTGCCTTAAATAAGTTTTTGCCAAGAATTAAGGCATTTGTGTGTGTTTTAAACTTTTATCAAAGAGCGTACCAAAGGCTTTTTACTTCGCTGTCGAATTTTCAAAGCAGCAGGATGTGGTAAGAAGAAAAGGTGGTCCGATGAGAACTTGGATTCACCGCCTGATAACGTCATTATAGTTAGAACAATTTAGTATCGCTAGTAAATTCCCGAACTCGGCTGCTCTTTAAATTTTAGCCGGGTCGAACAGGCAAGTCTGTTTTGACCATGTATAGAAATAGAAGCGGGAGAGTCTGCAGATTTTAGGAAAATGGAAAAAGAGCAAAAGGTAGGTATCGCCGTATCGGTCGGTGATTCCATTTTGCTGAGATAGCTGAGATTGTAGGCATTTCAAAAGATTGCGTTGGCGTGACCCGGCATGATATTCTAAACATGGAAAAGCTTTAAATATGCAAAATTGCTCTTACTCCGAACAACAAGCGCAACCGTGAGACAACTACAGAGTAGTGTTTGACGCTGTTTCTGGAGTTTCTGCGTCTTGTCGTAACAGTCGACGAAACATGAATCTACCGATAATCACTAAAGACTTAAGAACAGTAGTAACAGTGGAGTTTAGCCAGCTAACGTGCTCTGAAGAACGTTAAGAATGTCCCATGGGCCGGATATGAAATATGACCACTGTTTTCTGGGACTCACAACATCTGATCCACACCGACTACTTGGAAAGGAAAAACGGTAACAGAGATGTACTAGGGTAATTGCGGGAGAGATGCCGCGTCGGGAGAGATGCCGCACTGAGCCAAAATCATATAATCTAGTAGTCCTGGCCATTTTTTTCAAATTTTTTCGGTTTACATTCAAACTAAAACGCCGCAAAAAAAACTGCAAACTTCGAACAAGTAACGGGAGTTTTTGGTGTTTGTTTTGTTTTACGCTTCCGTCTCGACTATGGAAATTTTTCAGTCTGTTGGAATATTTAGTTGAATAAACTAATCGTTGCGTGTTTTCTTAAATGTAAGTCTTTTTTGTAGTTAATGAGTATTATAAGATGTGATTGGTGTGATTTTTTTCTTGTTTTATTTTTTTGTTGTTGTGTAGTGTCATGCGGCATCTCTCAAAAAGGGATAGATGCCGCATTTTTGTTAGGAGAAGATGCCGCATTTTGATTTTTGTGTTCTTTTTTGTTTAGAAGATAAAATACAGCTTAATTATGCCACGTAAATATATCCGTAAGACTGATCGAGGAAGTTGGACCGAAGAGGGCTTAGAAAAAGCCAGAAAATCCATCGAGGAAGGTATGTCTGTGCGAAAAGCAGAAACAGTGTTCGGCATTCCTGCCACAGTCTCAGAATTGGCTATTCCAACCGCAAGTAACACCACGCATTCCTGCAACCATTCTGAAAATGAAATCCACACTTCATCGTGCTTTAATAGGCCTACGAAAACCAAACTTTTTCAAGAAATTTCACCACTGCCAAAAATTCCAACGCCAATTTTTTCAAGGCGTAGGCAGTTTGTAGAGGTCTTAACTACTCCTACCTCTATCAAACAAAAAAAAATCTCCCATACAAAGCCAAAAAAAAGATCCAATTAACGCAAGGACCAATAAAGAATTCATTGAACCGGCTGTGCCGAATGTTGGGAAAACTATTTCTCAACAAAAAAAAAAAGAAGATTGGGTGGAATGCAAAAAGTGTCGGAAATGGCTCCATGAAAATTGTACCCGGTACAAGGAGCCTGGAAACATCATGTGCACAGATTGTGGGCGTAATGAGGAACACAAAAAACATGTTTTGCAATAATTTAAAATATTGAATTTAATGAATTTAATGTGCGGCAACTCTCCCACACATGCAGGGAGAGATGGCGCACTTAATACTTTTTTATTTTTTGTTAATTTAATAAATTATTATTTATTTTTTATGTTAAGTATTTTTGTATGGTAGAATATAAACCCATTGTTAAGTTTTGTTAAAAATAAAAATTATATACACAGTTAACATACAGCCTTATTACCGTACCCGATCGGAGAATTCTCATATAGGAGAAAATGTCCGATCGGCAGTTTTATTTCCTTCACCGTACCTGATTCGTACATAAATAAGTGATGCGTACCGACGCACTTCTTTGTTGTCTTGTGAGTTAAAAAATATTTTTAGTTCCGACACTTTTTTGTTTCGGAGACAATCGGACGAAAACAGTAAGCAACAAATCGCGATGCATCGCATGAAATCGCGAAACGACGCTCTCAATTTGAAATTCTGACGCAGATTTCAAATTTTTTCGTAGATGTCTACGATTGACCTGTCCGAAAGTATACGATGGTAGAAAATTCGTAGAAATTGTACGAATCGGAGAGAATTTTTCTCCGATCGGGTACGGTAATAAGGCCGATAGTCTAAAAATTTATTTTTCAAAAACCGCGGCATCTATCCCGCAATTACTGCTAAATTATTGGACGGATTCGACCCCGAATAAAAAAAAAAAACAGCCCACAGAAAAAATGGCTCTTAATACTTTTGCCAGAACCACGACTAAATTGGTGGAACTGTTGCCTCATCCACCGTTTTCTCCACAAATGGCCGCACCGCTTTCCTACAAAAGAAATACACAAATTTTAGGAAAGTGTGTATGTATTTCTTTTGTAGGAAAATTAAGTAGTTATTGGACCACACTCGTACATTATGGTAGGGGACCTCAACAAGCCATCTTCAATTCAGAAGTAGAAAGGTTTTGATAGTTCAACGACCTGTGGGAAAATAAATGAAATGGATTAAACTGTTTTTTTCATAAAACATTCTTTTCCAATAATTTTGTTTTATCCTTACAAGAACTTATACACTATCCCTCACCCACACAAAAACAATTTTAATTTATTTATGAAGACGAACTACACCAACGCTATTTTAAAAGTCTTTTGATGACAGATTTTTTTGTTTTTGTTTACAAAAATGCAATTAAAACATTTCAGTAAGTTCCCTTAACCGCAAACCCTTCCTGTGAAGGCCCATTTAAAATAAAAAAAAACATTCTTTTGACAAGAGAAACAAATTAAAACATCACCCACGTCGTCGTCCTTCAAAGAAACAACGCACAAAAAAAACTCCTTGTTTCCTTAGCCATCCGGTGATGGCCTGGAACACAAACTACATTTTTGTATTCCTTTTTTGAGAGGATAGGAAAGAAAAAAAATATACAAATTTGAAGTTGAACACACCGCACCGCCCTAATGAACTTTTGCGGCCAATCTCATAGCTCATCCTTTTTCATCAAAATTAAGAAGCTGTGAAAAAATTAAAAACACTTTATTGAAGAAAGAAGATTGATGAGATAATGAAAGGGTGGGAACTACAGAGCTGTGTCTAAGAATTATTTATTTTGATTTTATACTTACCTTCTTATGCATGTAAAAAAGCGAATTAAAGTCGCAAGGTATTATTATCGAACTTCCAATACTGGTAGTATTTCATTTTGTTATCTTACAACGGATGCGGCTATGGCATCTGCAATTTCCTAATATTATTGAACAAATTAGCACGTGGCACTCTTTCATGACGTTTCTATATTTCCTTGGTTCTGTAGAGTATTTTGTCACCAATAAATCTGTTTTCACAGGATGGGGCGTTTATTTTGAAGTCCAAACAGTATTGGTCCGAGTGCTATACCTGTTCTCACCAGCCCATCAGCTCTTTCATTGGAAGGCTTATCATTATCACCATAAGCAGTAGTCAGCATTGTATAATATAATATAATAACGATTGTCAGCCAAGAATCCTTAATTTTGTAGTCATCTGATTAACGTCAGACGTCACTTAGACAACGCTGCTTTGAAAGGGAAGTCTGTAAGACTTCCGCTTGGTTGCTCATCAAAATATTCGTTCCCCTTTTGATGACCAACCACGCGCACCAAAAAAAAAAGGGCTTTCAAATGTTGTGAATTGCATAAGATGAAACAATGATTAGGACTCTTTCAAGACTTCCAGTTCTTCCAGACTTCTCTTTCAAAGCAGCGTTGACTTAATGACGTCTAACGTCATTATTTTAGGTCCTTGCACCCTGTCTTCAGCTTATCCAAGATAGGCAGATGCATGAGCTGCAAAAGCGGTAATTGTCGTTGATCCTTCAACACGATAGCTGCCGGCAATGGCTGATTGATGCCATCCGTTATGGTGCTGGGGTTCCGGTTGTGTTTGTGCGTTTTTCGTTCGTCATTGCTTATAACTTATAAGTTATAACCCTGATTGGGTCTTTACAGTACAGGTACATTATTATTTTCCGTCAAGAATTCAGGATTCCTGCCAGCAATGCGCTCTAATATTTTTGTGCTTAAGACCTTAGCTTTGGCTTACTTAGCCTTGTTCTAAACCATACTGTCATCCATCATCAAGCTTTCAATTGATATTTGGTCTAAGAGTTCTAAGGAGAAAGATTGATCACGCTATGTTTCGTTCGATGTTTCAATCCTGGGTTTTTTTTTTCATTCCACCGGGCCGTAAGTGATAAGAGAACCCATGGGTTTTCCGCATAGCGTCCGAACTTTTCTCCTATGGAAGATGGAACAATAGGAACATGCTTCATCCGTTGGTTTGCTTACAAATTTCCCAAGTCGAATACCAGTTTTGGCGGCTTTAGCAAACGTAGCTCTTATAAATGTTTTGACCTCTGAGAGATTTCGATTATAAACTGACTTATGACTGGTATTTTTCCTAACACTTACTATCCTATTCATAAATGCATGATCGATGTGAAGTCATTTGAGTTCTAGTTCAGCCATATAGAGTAGGTACCACTTTTTCCGAGTTTTCTTACCGCGTCGTCACATCACAGGTATCACAGAGGTCGCAGAAGTTCGAATTTTGTTCACATCACTGTAAGAATAAACACGCGAAACACGTTGTTTTTTTTGTTTCTTTTTTTTTATCCCAAACGTGAAAAAATCGGTGGCTTCGCTGGGAAAATAATCTGAATATCAATGAAAATAGAAAAAAATATTAATATTCAAAAAATGTCACCAAATTATTCTTTTCTTTTTTGGGGGGTGGGAAAACATCTTTTTGACACTGTCGCTTGCAGTTAGTCGCCCTCCTCCCAAAATCGAATGGAATAATTACTCACAGTTCAATTAGTGTAAAACAATATTTTAAAAAATGTCTTCTCCCTTTTCCTTATCTCTTTTAAGCAATCCGTCGAACGATTAATTTGAAGACGTAGAACAGAAAAAAACCGCTTTGTGGTGGTTTTGGTTGGAAGGCTATAAAATTAGCGAAAAATTCTCTATGCATATTAATGATGAGTTGTCCTTTGGTGATTTTAATTTTTTTCAGGGAACTCGAAAAAATTAATAATCATGATTGACCTGAGCTTCTTTCGTCCTTTGAAGTTTGAGAAATAAGTCCCAGGGAGGACTTATCATCGAGAATGTGCATTGCCGATGTGAACGGAACCCGTGACGGCAATGACAATGACGGTTCACGACTATTTGGGCATGTCCCCGGAGAATGACGTTGCCTGCCCCGGCATCAACCTCGTGCATCACGTTTGCCTTCTTCAGTGCTTTCGTCGTGCGTCGTCGTCGTCGTATCGTTGAGTTAGATGACATGCCGACAGTTTTGTTTGACAGCATTCCTTCATTGATACCACACGAGATACACGAAATATCACTTGATGATGTTTGGCTTCGTCATATGTTTAGTTTATTTTGTGAGCGCACCGCATCACACCACCCACCCCCATTGCAGCATCAATAGCGTGCTGCAGGATATTTATGATGACTTAATCCCCTTGGGGCAATTGACATTCAATTGTGCATATTCGAGTAGTACACAAGGAGTTTAAGGTCTATACAAATTTTGCCTCCTAATGGCTTAGATGTTAGGAATGACGTTTGGAAATGAATTTGTGTGATGCTATTTGATGATTTTGAGTTTTCCCTGCAAAAAGTCAATATTTTTAGCAATCTAATGCTGGAAGTTGCATGGAAGTACCGCTGCAAGTCAGATGGGAGACCTCAATGCAGTTTGTTTTGATTAATTTTCTGCTTATCGACTTCCGTCGTCGTCGTCGCTAGGCGTCTCATATAGTTTGGCATAAATGTTTGACATATGCAGTGGGTGATGGTAAATATCCGGTTGGTTCTCCTTTGAGTGTGTAGTGACTTCGGAAAATGGAAAGATTGTGTTTCACTGATTTTTCCGACATGTTGCTAAATATTGCTATCTTTTCGATGCGGAATTCATGCGTGGTTTTAAGGAAGTGCGGTAGATTGTGGTACTCTTTCAAGTTTAATTTTTGTTATTTATGAAAAATGGCATTGTTGTCGTCCGAGAGGAATGCTTGGTCTACTTATCTGGTGGACTTCTTTCACCATTTAAATTTTTTTTTCTATTTTTATCAAAAACTGGGAGCTGCGATGGTGTTGAGATTTCAAACAATAACAGTTATGATTGTTGTAATTCGAGGAGCAACCCACTTTCATTATTTTTTTCTACGACAAAAACATTCCATTAAACTTTAAGATCTCATTCCGTCTTATAGCTGTGACTGCTGGCTTTCTTGAAAACAAAGCCTTAAGATCTGCAAAGTCACGGTTTATTAGCTGAATAGCCAGCATAACGCCGCTTTTCAAAGCAAAAACTTTCCCGAAAAAAAACAAAGCATCCAAAAAGAACGGAATTAGTGTTTCACATAATTGTCTCTATTGTCTAAACAACTGACATTGTAATCTGTTGAAGTCACCCCTCCGCCCATCATCAATAGAATAGACATCACACAAAAACTTTCCCCGAATAGAATCTTCTTCTTCCGCGTGGTAAACTTTTATTCAGGTTGTCCAACGTCATCGTCCTCATCATCATCAACACAACGTCCTGATTCCTGACATATCCGTTCCGTACTATTTTCCATTAACAATAAAACAATGCGTCGCGTTGGCGTTATGTCGATTGTGTTGGCCCAAAAGTTTGATATCATAGGCCAGAAATACATTAAGGACGCCAATAAATGCCTGCCAGGCCAGGCCAGGAACAGGATAAAAAGTGCGTCATTATACCGGAAGGAAGGAGAAAGGAAAAAAAAATATAATCGTCAGAGGCGTCAGACGTTAAGGTTGCAAGGAAAGCATTTGTGCTCCACTGGGCCAATGAAATTCAGTTGTCATTGAAATAATGGTTTAATGTTCATTAGCTTTTGCATTGTTTTCGATTTGTCCGTTGAATAAGTGAGGGGGAATGTCAATGATGCCCCTCAGGAATTCTAAGGCAATAAAAACTTGAACAACTTCTTCACTTAAGTTTTATGATTTAAAAAAAAGAAGCATTCTTCAGCAAACTTCAAAAATCATTCTTGACACCTTCTCTTTAATCCTTGATTTCACGAAAGAAAAAATAACCTAAAAATCCTTTGATTAACCTTAATTTTTCCGGACGGATGGTTCTTCAGTTTTTAATCCTTACCTTAAGTAATGTTCCCGCCCTTAAAAAAAAGGACAACCTTTTTTTGAGTGCAATTAAATTCGATAGGGCTATTCAGCGCGTTATCTTCAAATTGCACTTTCCTTAACTTGAAAAGACAGCCAAAAAAGGTTGAGTAAACCTCAGCATTCCGTTTCCTTCAGAACTTTGCAGGAGTTGAATGGGAAAAAGAATGATTTTCTAAAATAAAATAAAAAGGAAAACTTTTTAATTGGAGTGATTTTTAAAATGCTAAATACTTTTGGTGGATGGCAGTTGGTAGGTAATTTTGGCAGCGGTGTAGAAATTGATTACAGAGATTTAAGGGACTGAGAAATAAGGCAATTAGATTTTAAGCCTTTAAGATGAGCAGTGGTAACATTTGGAAGGTGATGGTAGCTGGTATTTAGATTCTTTTTTAAGCACATTCTTCGACTACGAAAAACTAAGCTGTTACTGATTTGAAATTTCAAATTAAGGTAGATTTCGAGTAAAAAAGATTTTTTTTTTTACTTCAAAATAAAATGTGTTTTGACCGTAGTTTTTTTCAAAATATTTTGATTGCTATGTGTTGAGGACGTGCATGTCCTAAATAAATGAAGAGATTAAAAATGAAAAAAAATATCGCTTCGTAAAAAAATTGCTTATCGTTATTATTCAAATAATAATAATTGTATAAACCAATAAACAAATGTTAATAATTATTTTTGTACGTCTTTGGTGTTAAAAAAATAAAAATTTTCTCCAATAGTGTTCGTGTTACAGATAAAATGTTTAATTTTATGCTAGCAAAATCCCTTTTAATTTGTTAGTTCACTTCGAAAAAGTACGAATTTTGTCGATTTATGTAATGGAGGATAGGACAACCGACCGCTTCACAAAACCATTTGACGATTTTATTTAAGGTTGAATTTGCAAATATTTTTAATGGAATTTTGTTTATGGTTTTTGGTTACATTTTTTTAAAGACGAACAAATATGTTTATTTGGAATTCATTTTTTTTGCTTGCGACACGAAATATGTACAGTACGCCCTCGATAAAAGCAACTAATAGAAATTTTGGCCGATGCGTTTATTGAGTTTGATGCAATAACCGAGTCACAAAAATTTTATCCCTTTCATTTAAAATTGAGCTTAAAACAAGAGGGTTAGAAATTAAATAATATTATTGTTTGCTATTTAAAAAAAGTTAATTCATTTTATTAAATCCATTTTCAAAGAATATAACAGTTAAACCAATACATTTTTTTTTAATTATTTTGAAAGAATAACATGAAATAATGTAAAATAAGTTAATTGTAATTTTATGCATGAAAAATCATAAAAAAACAGATATATAATTAATACGTTTTTAAATTTTCTTGTCAGTGTCATAAAAGCAATGCAACTTCGATCAAAACGCTTACAAAATTCAAAAAAGAAAGAATTTACAGAACAAATTTAAAAAATAAATTGAAAATGGAATGCACCTACGATTAAGACGGTTACAATATTCAAAAAAGTAAGTATACATTCAGAACAAATACAAAAAAATTAAAGTTGGAAAGTTGCGTTTATTGAGTCACACTTTTTTGAAAAGTTGCGATTACTGAGTCACTAACGGTCAAAAATTGGGTGTTGCTTTAATCGAGGTTTTGCATTTATCAAGGGGTGCTTTTAGCAAGGGCGTACCTACTGTATATGACAAGTATTGAATTCGTAAAAAAAGTTGAGATTTTGAGGAGATATGACATTACAATGATATAGGAGTCGAAAAAAGTGGGTCCGGCGATTCCGTCCGTCTGCCTGTCTGTCTGTAAACACATCTACAGCCTTAACCACTATTCCGATTGACTTAAAACGTGGGTCGTTTTTTTTTTTTTTGTTAAGATCAAAATTTAGGGTAGCCATACAGTTTTTTTGGCCAAAAACCAAGATTTTCAATTTTCTCAAAGAAGGTACCTACGATTTTTTTAAACTTCCTCGAAAATTTTTGTTTAAAGCACTGATGTATTTTATGTAAAACAAATATTTTTGTATTGCTCCAAAGCGGTACCGCTCACAGAACCGTTTTTTTGTTATAAGATTTTCTCGAAAAATAAAAATCCGATCAGCTTAATTTTTTTTTCTGAAAACACGTATATATTGCCTAAATAATATTTTGTTTTCAAAAAAAAATTCAAAATTCTGTATCTCAAAAACGGATCAATATTGAAAATCGAAATTAAGTTATAAAATGTATATTTACATATTCTTGAATACTCCATACCCAAATTAATTTTAAGACATTTTCGAAAAATTTTATATATGATAAATTAATTTAAAAAAAAACCGCTCCTACGATTTAAAAAATAAAAATTTAAATCTACAATTTCTTAAGAAATCATATGACATAAATTTTTTTCAGATTGAATCTATTTTTGAGGTGCATATTTGAATTTAAATTTTTATTTATGAATTTTGTTTTTAAATGTTTTTTATGAGTTATAATTTGGAATACAGGAGCAAGTTCGTACGACCCAGTCATGCACATTTTTTTTATTTGAAAATTATGGTTTTGGTATGAAAGGTGAGTGAGTAGAGGTGTGAAGAAATGTTTTCGGGTTTGTGTTTAAAAAACGATAAAAACATTTAAACGATTTCGTAATTCGAATGACCATTCAATTATTCAAATCTTTCGAATACTTTTTTCTCGACTATTGGAATCATTCGATTAAGCCCATCAATAAGAACCAAAGTATTTTATTAATTCCTTATATCGGCCGGCCCATTTTCGCCTTTTTTTATACTTAAGAGGTACTTTAAGAAGTCTTAAAGAAGAGGGATCAGAACTTCTAATTCCTTTGAAACCTTCTAAAGTTATTATGGGCTAGTTGTGGAGTTGGTCAACTTGATAGTTTAATGCAAGTTGAGCAATAGTGAAGGAAATGGCTGTAAGTATTTTACAACCCGGCTACGGGAGAAAGATTCCATCCCCCTTTCAAATTGTATGTTGGACTGTCTACTCATGAAAATAACTAAACATGAATCAAAAAATACTTAGGCACGATGAATTAACATTCATGTATTAATTGAATCACTGTGGCGTATATGTGCTTTTTTTGTTTGTTCTCATACATATTGCTGTTATTACAAGAACAGTACAATGTCAAAAAAACATCTTCGACAGCAAGAAAGTTAAGCCAGAATTTCAAGTCATTGAAAACTTGTGATGTGCAGTCTTATGAATCTGTACCTACCTGCGGTTGACTTACCAAATGGTCTTATTCACACTTACACGACAGATGAAATCCAGTAACGAGTTTAATGCATTTATTTCTGATTTTTCGGGACAAAACAACACGTATTGATGAGCTTCAATTTTTAAACCATTCATTTTTAGGCAAATTGCAGTGCAAAACCTTCTCTGATAAGAATTCCGTTTAGCCGAAAAATTACATTAAACTAAATGGCTAGTTTATGTAATCATTCATCAGTCATACTTCATGGAATTATAGAAAAAATATCTTTTAAGAACAACAAATTACTCATTACGATGCGGCGATCAAAAGTATTTTCCCGGAAACCCACCCCAGTTCTTTGTAGTTTTGATATCAAAGTCGAGACCTTAATCACCTCAAACAATCCTTGCCACAACACAGTCGCTCACATCTACGGTTAATTCATTGTTTTGAAATGTCGGAAAAAAGTGAGCTAATTATCAAACACACAAAGGCAGTGCCACAAAACTATACGGAACATGGGTTAAAAAGTCTTATCGCATCAGTCGTCCGTCCCTCAATTCCAAATCAGAGTTCCCTGCCAGCCAGAATGCTATTGCACTTTTTCCCAATCCTCCCAATCTGCCCCTTCCCCAGATAATCTGAATAAAGAATTCCAAAGTCGGTCTTGAGTTCACGTCGAAGTGATAAGCACGCGAACGGCACAGCAGCGACGTGAACGACAATCAGCGTCCACAACTGACGGGCTACGTCTTTCATCTGACAAAGTCCCAACCAAGAAAGACACGGAAGGGTTTTGAGATAGCCACACAGACACACAGCGAGCGCTCTGAGTGACTGCATGTGGTACAAGGGTTACACTGGACACAGGAAAAAACGGACTCTGTACCGAGACATCGACATAACTCTTACATATAGTCAGACCCAGAGCCAACGACAAAGTTGGCTTCCTCTTGCAACTGATAAAAAGTTAATTAAACCACGCATTGCCGCAGCAGCCGCCTGTGAAGCTTGAAGCAAGAGCAAAAGCAAAAGCCATGCGAGATGGACTCGGAAAAATCTCCGTATCTGGCTTGGTGTATCTTTGGACGTTTGCGGTCTTTTTTTTTGAGGTTTTATGTTGACTATTGAGTGTGATATGCCACTAGCATCCAGCACTATAGAGAGGGAGGAAGGAGCGGATATTTTTTGTACTTTTATTCCGGGAAGAGGAGTTCTTTTTTTTTCTGCCTTTTTGTGAAGTGATGATGAATTAATGCGACGCAGATATGAAGCTTGTATTCCTTCTCCTGAAATGCGAACCGAGTGGCGATGGCGGTCCAAGGAATCTCAAAGAACCGTTTCGTTTCAGTGTGGCATTTTTTTTCTGAATTTTTTGTTCCTTCTGGAAGAATAAAAGATATCAACATCATTGAAGTAGTTTCCCTGTTGATAACGAAGAGGAGTGTTTTTTATATGATATTCACGACAAAGTGAAAAATATGAAATTGTAATTTACATTGCTCTGGTTCTCTTATTTTTTTGTTTAATTTTTTTGGAAATTTTTGTTTATTACATTTTTATGTTTCGTTTTTAATTTCGTTGCGGTTAACTTTGTTAACGATGAAAAAACGGTACAAAGGGGATTTTTTAATTAACGACAAAGAATTCATTGTTTTGAATTTTAAGAAATTAGGGCGAACGATGGTCTTGCTTTTTTTCTTGGATGTAAACAAAATCTGATTATGAGTTTTTTGCAAAGTTAAGATTTTCCAAAAGGAGGGTCCATAACTGACAAAGTGAAGTGACCAGTGCTTATTTTTGGAAGTAGGTGTTAGCCAGAGGATGTGTGCCATAAAGAGATTACAAAGTAAATTTTATCAGTTGAGAATTAAATAAATTCCTCCAGTTAAAACTGATTTTTTTTAAATTAATTATGTTCTTAATGTTCAAACTTTTTTCCCATGCATTGGTTTGAACAATTTCGAAATCTAGAACCTGATACACACCGTACTTCCTCACGAATAAACGCCGACTCACTGTATATGTTTCCGCCGTTCTTCCTTCCAATATTCACTGCTATATAAAGGTGACGCAATCATTGTCAACTATTATTTCATGTAAACAGTTTTTGTTGGAATTGGATTTTAAACGTTGAATTTTACGATTTACGTTATTTTTTGTCGAAAATCTTAAAACAAAGTGATCAAGCAAAACAAAAAAAATCTTTATTGAGGATTCACTTCACTTAAAATCAAGTTTTAATTTTTTTTTATCCTTGCCCGGTTGTTTGATAAGCCACTGGTTGCACTCAACACAACTTGCCGAAGCTCTGGTAGATCGGCAGGTACTTCAGTCTCTGGGAACAGTAAGACGTAAAACGTGTGTTGAAAGAACAATTTGCGTCAATCAAATCTGCATTAAAAATCAAAAACCTTCTCATTTTAGTCAAGTGTTCATGGATCCCATAACGGGTTGTATGTCTCAGCTCTCAGGGCTTCTATAAAATTGATATTTTCACTTTAGGAAGTTTCGGAAATTAAAGAAGTTGAACCAAGTCCAAATCTTCGAAACATATTCAAATCGAACGGGGACTAATAAGAAAAAAATTACCTATATTCTGGTACGACGGTTCCGAAGTATCTCCCATGAACGATGAAATAAAAACAGTTTATACACAACTAAGATTTGAACCGACGCGACGACGCATTCTGTTTATGGTCATAACTCATAAGTCATAAGCATAACCATTAAGCCACGGTTATGGGTGAGGACACACTTAGTAATTATAAAGAGAAAGGGCAATTTTCGGATCGAAAAATACTTTTGACCAACTCATTTTGAGTTACCTTCATTGAAGATTCTATTAAATAACGCTGCAATATCTCTCATTCGGGTTTAAGACAATTCTAGTCCTTTAGTCTTAAAGTTAATTGAGAATGTCATTGTCTAACTGGAACGAAAACATAACAATGCATCATAGTTCATAGGTATAAAATAAATAAAAGAGTCCTTTATGACTACCGTGTGGAACAACACATTTTTTTTGTTACGAAAGCCTCCACAGCATGTTTTTGAACTTTATTTTGTAAAGTGTATTCTAAAAATAAGAAAAAATACACCTGAACGGCTACAAGGCCTATAAGATGTGTATATAGGTACAGCTATGATTGTTGTCCCTAACAACATTTTCTTCTTTTGAAAGAACGTCTTACAATATTGGAATTAGCTTAATTGACTTCACTGCTGGTCAAATCAGGGTCTCATCCAAGAAGCGTCTCCAGTCAGCTCGGTCCCTATAGATAGCTGTTCTCCAGTTTCGCACACCAAGTTGGTTCAGATCCTCTACCACCTATGTGCTCCATCACGGTCACGGTCTTCATCTTCTGCGACGTCCTTCCAGATTGGATTCGAAGACTCTACGGGCTGGAGCATTATTTTCAATTAACTCTACATGACCAAGCCATCTAATTCGTTGGATCTTAACTTTTCTGGCTAGGTCAGTGTCGCCAAACAGCTCGTAAAGTTCTTGCTTGAAACCTCGTTTCCATTCTCCATTTATGCAGACTGGACAAAAAATCGCTCGAAGAAATTTTCTCTCAGAGCAGCCCAAAGCGTTTTCATCGGATATTGTCATGGTCCATGTCTCTGCACCATACACTAGGACCGGGAGGACAAAAATTTTGTACATTGACACTTTAGTTGCTCGAGAGAGGACTTTACTACTCAATTTCCTTCTAAGTCCAAAGAAGCAGTGATTGTCAAAAGTGATTCTTCGTTTGATTTCAGCGCTGCAGTTGGTGTTGTTGTCTGAGTTTATAGCGGATCCTAGGTAGACAAAATCCTTAACTACCTCGAAGTTTAACCTGTCTATACTGACGTTGGCTCCAAAAAGTCGATTTTGTATGTCCTTTCTTGTTGACAGCATTAACTTGGTCTTATCCTCCTTAACCGCTAGACACATCTTCCTGGTATCTGTCTCAAGGCTCACGAACGCTCCACAGACATCACGCTGTGTTCTTCCAATTTTGTCAATGTCGTCTGCGTATTCTCGTAGCAAGACGGACATTTGAACGACTGTGCCTCTGGTATTGACGTTGGAGTTCTGCACAATCTTTTCAAGAATGATGTTGAAGAAATCGCATGACAGCCATCACCCATGACAGCATATTCAAAGCCCTACTTCTATGACAAATAATGGCGATCTCCAGACTTTTTTTGAAGGACACAAATTATTCCTACCGTGCGTTGTTACGATGAATGGTCTTATAATCATACTTTTCAAATACTGACACATTTCAAATATTTTAAAGCATACTTTTGTGATGAAATTTTGTATAGCCTACTTTTTCTATAATTTATCATCGCATAGCATATCCTCACATACATAAGTTGATCTGATCACATATTTGTAATTTCAAACTCCACCATCATGAATCGTAAGTAAAGTAACGAGAGGACCAAAAAAAAAAAATAAATAGAGTGGCGCGACACCTCTTGAAGATCCAAGGCCTTAGTGGCTAACTCTCATCAACAATTCTCTGGGTGAGTGTGAAGAATTGAGGGAACCTACAATTTAACGCCAATTCCGAACGGCAAAGTTGAGAAGCACTTTTTCATGACAGAATGATGGTCTTCGAAGTTTTGTCAGTTCTTCGCAAAAGGCAGTGCCTGTGAAAGATGAAATAAAAACTATGGGCATGAGTAGGACTCAAACTCACAACGTTCAGCTTAGCAGACAACGCAACTAACCACTAAGCCATGGACACGAGAGGACCATAGTTTTTTTTTCAATAAAATCACAGTTTAATGATACAATTTTGAGTTTTCACTATTGATATTACTTTTGGTACTAAACTTTGGAATTTTGACACTAATTTTTGGAAGTTTTTAGCGTACGAAACCTCGGATCAAACTATGTATTGTTTTTGTTTTACTTTGTGGTACTAGAGAGCAATACCAGTGCTACACCGTTACTTTTTCGGCACATTTCTAATTCTTCCACTTTGCGCTTCTTTTTAAATCTTTCAACTTAACTTAGCTAATCTCAGCTAATGGAATTATAGATTTAAAAGCCATGGAGCTCTATCTAGCACCTTAGCACAAGTTTTGGCAGCAGACAAGAAAACAATAAAATTGAAGATCAGTTTTTCATTCCTCAAAATTGACAAAAATGGAAGCCGGGACTTGTAGAGTATAAAACCTCAAATCGGGGTCATTTTCTAAGAAGATAAGTTGACATTGAAGGGCTCCCCAGAAAAAATTAAAGCACCATCAATTAATTTCAACACTCAGGAATAACATCCCCGTCCTCAAAAAAGATTTAGAGCACATCGAAACGCTAAACAAAGAACGTCTTAAGAGTTTAAGACCTTCAAGGCAAATGCACGAAAGCACTTATTACGCTAAATAAAACTTTGACTCAACCCCAAATACAATAAATACGAAAAAGTATTCTAATGAAATGAAATCAAGAAGCCAGATTAGCCGGATATTTGTGATGTGCCCATTCGTACACCCTCACGCTCACACCGACCGACCGACCATCCGCCCGCACATGACAATGAGAGTCACTTACCTATGAATATCCTTGGCACCAAAACTCTGTATATCCTTCGCATTCGCATATAGTACTTGCAATTACTTCCAGCGAATCAAATCCCCAATTGGAGGTTTGTCCTTGCCAACACCCCGTGTTGCAAATAAAAAGGATATCATTGTACGCCCGCCCGCAAACACCGCTGCGCTGCTATCAAAAATTTTCTCCAATAAGAGTTTGCTCATTTTGATGTTTCTTCGCCGCCGAGGTGGGAGAAAATAAAAGAATAGACGAGAAAAAATAAAGCCAAAAGGACTAAATCACACGTTTCATTACGAATCGGGATTAATTTTATTTTCCTTTTTTCGTTTTTATTGGTCTTGGCACCCGCCATTGGTCTCATCTAATTTTCAGGGAGACTTATGAAGAGAAATCTGGAACCAAATGCTCACTGAACGAACACACCGATGATGCGATGATGGCAGTCTGAGTCGCTTTGATTGTCTTGTGTTCGTCGGTCCTGTCGTCCTTGTGCCAGCTATCAAGCCAAATAAGGAGCCAATGAAGATGCTATTTTAAATTGTCGCTCGCTATTTTGGGATGCTACCGAGGACAATTGTATACCTCTTCACCAAATTCCGAATCTGAAGGTACTCACGCGAAGGAGCAAATAAAATCTAGATTATCTCTTTTGTGTGGAAATGGAAATGATTAGGTCCTAGATGCTGTGGATCCTGTGTGTCGTGTGACTGGGTCATTGATTCCATCGTCTTTATTTTCATTCTGGGGGATTATTTCTTCATCTGCGCTGCGTTATTTGGGTTAATTGAAATAAAATTCGTTTCTTTATCTTTGAGACATTTCTTTTTGGTATTCGGGTTTCTTTTGTATTTTTTGTTCGGTTCCATTTTGTTTATGGGGAAGATTTACCTTATGGTCGACCTTAAGCGCGAGCTCAGCTTGGCTTTTAAGGGAAAGAAATGTGAACCTTGCGTGAGAAACCTAATTGTTTACGCTTCTATAAACAAAGATGTTAGATAAAAATCCTAATACCTAGACCAAGTCGTTTTGTTCAAAGTGAATCTTTTTAATTGAAAGGGGAAAGGGCAATCTTCGGGGAGCATAATTATTGAAGCAATTCAAAAAGAATAAGAAATGGGGCGTATGTAACGAATGAAAGCTATTTTTGAATACGACTTAGTCATTCTATAGAATAAGCAACTACTACCTTTTGCTCGATTTTAAGCAGCGCAGCTTCCATAGAGATGAAATATACAGTGTCATGGTGCAGGGTGGTTCAACCACAAAGCACGGCGTTAATACTTAAACCTTAACGTCAAGTTTTTGCCCAACAAAATTTTACAATTCCTTATTTCACTTTTTGACAAATTTAATCTCAGCTTATGTCAGAATCGCCGTATTTGTCTATTTGAGCAAATGAGAATCCACTAAGAACGACTGACAGTGTCACTCGACCGTACTTCTGGGAAAATAAGGCCCCAAGCAGTTATCGTGAATGATGTTTGCTATCGTGAGATCATAAAGTACTTCTTATAACCATTAATTGATGATCTGGACCTGGAAGATATGTGCTTAAAACATGATGGTACCAATTGCATTGTTATCTCACGTGTTTACCACGATCAAAAGATTGGACACTGTTGGACTCCTTTCTTTGGGGATACTTGAAAGATACGTCAACAAGCCAAGCACAATCCAAGACATAATTCGGAAAATTAACCACATTGAATTGAATCTCAATTATGTCTCAGAGTCAATGGCAAAATGAACCAAGACCATGGGATAAGAGTATTCCACCGAAGTCTTACTGGCGAGCATTTGGCCGATATATTGTTTCAAGCACACGCATACCTAATTGTCATAGATTCTCTATGATAATAAAAGGATTAAAAACTAGTTGAATCCCCTATACTTACCTCCGACGTTCATATCGGCTGGGCAGGTGGATAGTGTCAGTGTTTGTTAGACCCAAGGTGGCTTCCAGAAAACCGTGTGGAAGATTGTTCCATCTTGAACGAATGTCTTCCCTGGAAACGTATAGAGCGGAACAGGCTGAAAATCCAGGACCCTCTTCTTCGAGGATATAGACATGTTGATGAATGGTCGTTGGGTAGTCCGACTTCATTTAGTGTTTGTCCATCTTCTCACTCAATTAAATTTTCTGCGAATTTCTAATTCCACATTTTCGAAGTCCCAAAAAAAAACTCAAAATTATTGTAAAAATTCCTTTCAACCCCCCTTCTTTTTGCATTGTGTCCGCTTCTGAATTCAAACATCTTTCTTATCAGTTTTTCATAAAAAAAAAACACTTTGATATTATTTGATTAACATTTTATTAAAAAACAATATTAATGTAAAAACAAGTCTTTTATCAGATCGATCGGCTGAATTCCGATATGCGTCTTAACGAACAATCTTGATGGAAGTTGTGAAGCAGCACTCCTCAGTGCCAGTTCCCTTCAATCTCCACTTGATCTCATAATCGTTCAATGGAAACTTCGAACGAATTGGCAGCTCAAAGTTTAACGTGTTCTTTTCATCACTCTTCAAGGGACACTTTGAGTAGTTACAGCTGTTGTGATCCATATCGTCTAATGCCAAATCCTCATTTTCTCGAGCCCAATAAACCGAAGAAGTTGACGTTTCACTATCGAATCCAGGAGTAAAATCAAACGAGATGCTGGCTGGCTTGCGTCGCTTAATCCTGCAAGCCTTGCTTTCAGCTGCCTGTGGGCAGGGGTCTATGCGAACTTCATGGATCACACAATTGCCGCTGACGTTTTTGCATGGCTTGAAATTGACAACTTCGCCAAGTGCAAAACCAACTGCAATCAATAGGACTAGACTACGAACGAGGAGCATCTTACTTTGCGACGAACAAACGATGACGGACACTGAATTGAAACTGATTGCCAATAGACACAGTGTTTGGCTTGAAGCTTCGATGAATCGGTGAACTTCGACCTGTTTGATGCTGATAAGGGTGATAACAACGACAAGGTCTCTAGGCTGTTTGCCTGTAATTTTGTAGAAGTGTTGTTATCGTTTTCTCTTGTTCTCTTGATAAGCAGACGCTGCTGGTGCTGTATCAATATTAGATGTAGGTACCACGGGTATAGGATGTGGTTGTTCTTATCGATGAATTTTTTTTACAAAACTGCAGGAGAACGACAATATAGGTATCTATGCATTTAGTTTGAAAGTGAATGCGGTTAAGTTGTTATCACTTAATAAGTGTTTTTTTTTTTACGACTCGGCGCGACAAGACGTATTCTGAGAAACGGAATCAGTAAGTTATTCTGCGATCATTGACCAAATTCCGTATTTAACACAGCAAAAACCGCTTATTCTTATCACACTTATGGAGGTAGTTGGTCGAAAAAATACTTTACGGGTATAATTGCATCGCCTTATCAGTTTTAATGACTCTGGTCTTATTGTTTTAATATTGGATTAGTGTGAGTTTCTAGACTAATAAAAAACTTGTTTGAATACGATTGGGTTCTTCGAACCGTCTTCTATTATTAAATGTTAAAAAAGTATGTACAATTATTTATTTATTTACTTATACTCAATATCAGGAACTGGGTCTTAATGGTTTAACTAAATTAGACCGCTTTCTATTTAATTTAACCTGCTCCTTATCTTTAAGCGATCTTCTAATGCACCCTATAAAATCGATTTGCCATATCGAATATTGCGACTGGGACTGGCTGGGCTGAGTCTACCAACTCAGGACCAGGACACTAATGACTCAATTTCGGGCAATAAAGCAAAGAAAGTGATCAGTTTGGTCTGGCTTTTTCGTCGACCAAATCGATGCCTTATTAATTTTTTTGGAATGACAACATGTGAATTATATTTTTTTCAAAGTGCAAATTTTATTTTTCTCTTAATTTATATACCTACTTCGCAGTGGCGTGGCGTGGATATTTTCAAATGGTAAGTCGAGAAAAATGAATCACCTACACAAATGAATAAGGAATAAATAGAAGGTACCTTAAATTCCTAACGTGGATTAATCGAATTTTCCTCTTCTAAAAGGTAATCGGTTAAGCAACACTCAACATTTAGCAAAGCCATTTAAATAATTAAAACAAAACAGTTCCAACGTTTACTTTTCACAATTTTCAGAATTTTCAGTTTTTTCACAATTTTAAATTTGTAAAAATTGTTACTCTGGATTCCAGAGTTATCAATCTGTCATGAAAAAAGTGCTTCATCCAGAGTCTGGAAGTTTGGTCATTTCTTCGCAAGAGGAGAGATGACACAAAAACTTTATGCGCACAAGCAGCAGCGACGAAAATAACCTCTACGCCACGGGCACTAAAGTGTGTCTATTACAAAAAATGAAAAAAAAAACAAATACACATAATAGTGTAATAACGTTGCATTGATTAAAAATAGCAGGTGGCCATGGTTCAGAGGATAGAGTAGTGGATTGCTAAGCCGAACGCTACGGGTTCAAACCCCAGCTTCAGCAGCATTCTTTTTCTACAAAAATCGCCAGCTTATCTGAGGCCACCTGTGCGATAACATGAGACAATACAAATCTAAGTCTCCTCCTCTGAGCCACGTAGGTTTCTGTTATGTGTGCTTTCTTTCTATGTGTCTATCTGTCTCTCTCTGTTGTATGTCTTGTTCTGTCCCAGCCGATGGTCTCAGTCACCAGTGCTGCTATGTGTCTGTAGTTCGTTACATTTATGTGCGAAGTACTGTGAAATGTAATGTAATGTAATGATTAAAAATATCAACAATAATATTTGTTATTAGAAAAAGTAAACATAGTAGGTACAACTTGCGTATGTTTAAAATCATGAAAATAAAAAAATAAAAAAATATTATGTGAAATATGCAATTAATTATTTAATTTTAATATTTAAGTCTGGAGTTTCATTCTGAGTCCAAACTCATTATTTTAAATGAAGACAAATAAATTTGTAACTCATGCTCTAATTTATAAAACATGCCCTTAAAAAAAGACACAAACAAAAACATCATCCTTTATCCTTTTGAACATTAAAAAACATAATTTTTTGTTTGCTCTAACGCGCCAGAGACTTTGCCATAATGCGAATAGCTAGTGAAAAATTACATTTTTATTCGCGCCTCGAAATTCACTTTTTTTTATAAAGAGTGTTTTGTTGGCGGACTTCTCACTTTTGATACTATGTAGATTCTTTTTATCATTTTTATTTTTCAACCGCAGCAACTTCATATCCTGTATCCTGGTTGGCTCTCTTTTGAGTCAAGGAATGAGTTCTAATTAAAATTTTACTCCTTTCGCGTCATTAAAAAATATATTTTTGAACGTACAGACATTTTTTTTTGTATAATTAGCATCGCTCCCGGAACACCATTTGGTTAGCGCTTTTATTGTTGTTTTCGCGTCTTTTTTTTGTGTAAGGAAACTTCCGCTGACGAGACGATGATGACAAGGACGCCAAAGCCAAACCACACAACCATCATGCCGGCAACTGTTTAGAAATGTTTTGGTCATTAAGATAGTCACGGCTTCAAGGAACCCTGAAAATAAAAAGTTGTGTTTAATAAAGAAATGGATGTTTTTAATATATGTAACAATAACTACATTGCTACATAATTATATAGTTGTTTTTTATGTGGGAGGTGCAAAGTTTTTCATGTGACTCTTTGATTTGATTTGCCATCAAGAAAACATTTCATTTTCATCCTGTTTTTATATTTTCTGATGCTTTTCTAGATCACTGTAACTGGCGTCAATTATACAGACTATAATGTGATAACGTTATAAGAAAACATTGATGAAAAATTGTATACCTGCTTTATGAATTGAATTGATTGTTTGATTGAAGGTTGATTTGTGCAATCTTGATGTTAAATTCCGCACAGTTGTCGTAAGATCCATACAGGAGGTCATAAAAATCCTCTTTTCTAGTTTCGCAGTATATGATGGGTACGGGTGCGAGCACATATATTACTCTCAGTTTCTGCTCATTAGATGTTGTTTCAGGTACTAGAAAAGTTTGAAACCTTAAACTGTCGAAAAACGCTGACATATTTACAAGCATTTAACGAAATCTCTTCCAGTACATCAAACACATCTGCCGAAATGACAGCAATCTTATCAGCTATCTAAGAGCAAAACTAATTCTAACATTAAGACTCCCCTGAGATGCAATTCACTACTGACTTTTATTTTCTGCTGAAATCTCAATAAAATACTTAAGTCGTAAAACCATAACCAAATTAGTTTTTAATGCATCCCCGGTGCCTAATCAAAGAAATGAAAGTCATTAAAAATTATTCAAATTATTTGTCGTCCAAATGTAAACTGCCCCAGCCCCCTTCCATTATTCGTGCCCTCAATTTATTGTCTCAATTCCTAGAAAAAACAATATCACAATCACAATTCCATCGAAATAAATTAAAATACAAAAAACAAGAAACCACTTCCATCAATACCTCGAGTCGTACATTAACCTGCTGTTGTTTCACTTCACTCAATAAAATACAAATAAACATGTTGAGCTAATTTTCCGGCAGAAATAATTTTCTATTTAACAGAACACAAAAAAAAATTAGAAAAAATAGAAAAAAATACCCTCAGTATGACCAAACGGAAAATTATTAACCATTTGGGAAAAATAAAGCGAAAAAAAAAACTTCTTGCCGATGTACAACCACAAAATCTATCTTTCACTCGCCCGAGCCCTATTGTCGATCCTTGTCGTCGAATAATTAAAATTCTAATTTAAATGGTGGTCCTGGTCATAAAAAAGTATGTGATATGCCCTTCTTCGCCGTTTTTATCATCACATTTTTCCAGCGGCGCACTTGTTCAATTGAAGGCCTTGGATTAGTTGAACATGGGGCCCTCAAAGGAATTTTAAATATTTTGCTCAATTGATAATTTTGTTTCTGTGTTTGCATGTAAGGGCAATATATTTTTTCCAGGACTAAGAGAACGAACATAAAGTCAATAGTTTTTCAGGGCCCTCTTTTTATGGCCTTGATGTTACCAATGGTAAGTCAAATAGTATCAGTTGCATCCATGCCATATTGATAGTGGCTTCCGCATTGGTTTTGCCTTCGCCCGTTATGCCACGACAGCCGTGTTACCATCCCAAAATCGAGTCGGTCCTGAAACTGAAAGGACATACACAAGATGAAGCCATTAAAACATAAAAAAATCACAATCACAATTTGTGGTGTTTACAAAGTGCTAGGAAAATTTGAAAATCTGACTTTTTTCAGTCGAATTTTGTTTGTCTATCTTAGAAGTCCTCCGCCACCAAAGCCAAATTTGGGTGAGGGGTCCAGCTTGTCAATGAAAATTGACCTCAGCCTTCGAGGGATGTCGAACTGTGCCGATGCCGATATGCCGTGCGGCCACGGATGATGGGTTGATGGTTGTATGAAAATATCCTTCTGTGTCGGTATCATGTTACCGAAAATGTTATTAGGATTTTCATGCTTCGGTTTTTTTTCTTTTATTTTGATTTTGGACCACGACGCGGGTGTGGGGTGTGTTTTTTTTTGTTGTGTGTATTTTTTAATGATTTTACTGCTCTTTTGACAGTTGTCCTTATGAGTCGGGGACGACTGCGACAACGACGATTGACTGACACTGGGGTAAATACCGGTGCCATTGGAGTAAACATTACTTTTGGTCGCTCTCGCTGTTGTCGCGCCATATCGCCGGGGTTGGGGGTGAAACAATAACCTTTCAAGCGAAAGGACTTAGTTTTCTTTTTATTGTTGTGTTATTTTTTGTATTTTTTAATGTTTATCTAGATTTTTATAGCGCTCTGTCCTCTCAAAGTGGTTTTTGGTTAGAATGATGAATGATTGAGTAATGAAAATATAAGTTTTTGTGGAGTTTACTTTTTATGGAGCTCATTTTTGTTCATGTTCATGACGAGGACGAGACGGTGGAATGATGTTTATAGCTGATTGATTTTTTTATGTTAATAGAGCCCAGTTTGTTTCGATGCGGTAATAATTTTTGAAAGACAACATTATCTTGCATGCTGTTTAAAGACTTTGAAAAAAGTAACCTCTGCTCTTCAAGAGTTGTTTTGAATACCAAATCCAAACCAAGATTTCAAGGAATGTATATCTTTCACGGCCTAAATTTCAATAATTAGGGGAGAGCACAACATTCACACATATGTAGTCTGATTTTATTCAGACGGAAGTAACATTTAAAATCTGATCGGATAAGAAGTAACCAGTAACCAAATTTTGCCAAACATAATCTTGTTATTAAGAGATATATGAGTCCGTTGATTGCTCAGTTCAATTCCTCATCTTTTCAAGGATCGAACGGACAGTACCTATCTTCATCAGGGTTGACTAGATGGAATTGTAATCATGCTTTGCCATGGTCGGGTAAAACTATAACCCAATTGAAATACGTCGTCGTGTTCTGCTAATATTGCGGTTCTACAACGATATTTCAATGGTCGTCCCTAGAGGTTTCAGTTCGAGTACTAAGGTATCCCCATTCGGTAAAATATTGATGTTTGATTCGTTTTTTATCTTACTTCTGTTTCAGCTTTCCAATAAAAAAAGAGAAAAAAACACCCTTTTATATTTGTTGCTTGGGTCTTGGGTATTGGTGTCGAACAGTTCTCAACTTCTCAATTAAGATAATTCGTCAATACCGTTTTCATCTGCCGTTTCAGGCTTTTAAATTTACCCATTCTATCTGGTTAATAGCTGTTTCTGCATGTAAATTTTGTATAATATGTTCTTTCGCCAACTTTCTTATTTTCTAATTTTGAATCTCATGTCTAATCCATCTTACCTGACACTGAATTGAATCGTCCTCTCCTCACAGCACAGGACAAGCACATGTGTGCGACTTCTACCCATCTGGCAAAATTGTTCATTTCAATCATTCCCGCTCGTCGTCTTCGTTGTTAGATTGTCGTCCGTTCAAAAGAAAACTTCTCAAGTATCTTAAGAATTTCCAATCAATTCTAAATAGTATCTTCTACATCGCATCAGTGGCACAGATTCCGCTCCAATGGCACGTGGGACTCTCAAGAACGAGTATAGGTAGGTACTTTGTGTACAAAATATCAAGAATAAGTGTATTCAATTAAATTCCGGTTCCAGTACCGATTCTTGTATCTTTTGCCGATACATATCCATCCAAATCCCCAAAATGTAAATATTTTAATTAGATTCCAGCTTGTCTCGCAGAATTTTCCTTCTTCCATACCAATAGAGCGACCAAGACCATCATCCATCGAGGGCAAAACGCAATAAATTATTTTAACTAGACTACACATGGGCGTTGTCGAAGCAGTGTGTAGCTGTGTGACCCTGTCCTTAAGATCTTAATTCGGGACGAAAAAAAGATAGAAAAGCGTGTTGTTCGTTATTGGGAGATTTATATCCGCAAAGGAATTTCAAAATTCTTCTATCCGCATGTGAAGTGATATAAATTACAATTTGTTTGTCTGACTGTGTGCCTTGTTTCCTCTCGATCAAGCTCGATTTTAATTGCCCCTCAAGGCAACCCCCAGCAGCACCGGTCCATCCCAGACTAGAACACGAGTTAGGTATAATTTTGAATAAATGCTTCAGTGGTCGCGGCGGAGCACAAACAAAGAGGTCCTTATTCCTCAGCAGCTCTCACAAAAAAACAACGCGTTTAGCTGAAAATGATAATTAAAAATAAAAGCTCAAGTAAAAAAGGATTAGTCCTAATCAAGACCGTAAGTACAAATAATTTACTTTTATTGAAATCGGAATGGAAAATCTGAGCAGCGCTACCAACGCACGTCTTCCGAATTTCCATTCTTCATCGGCCTCGGTGTATTGTGGGTGGGAATCCTGGAATCTTTTAATGCGGTGTTGTTTTAATTTAACGATTTTCTTAAATCTTCTGAGGGATTTCTGGGATTAGGCAAATAATAATGGTGGGAAAAGTATTTCAATTTTATTTTCCTAGTCGGGAGGAACTTTTGTTTTTAGTGGTTTCTTTTTCTCATAACAACGCCCACCAGCCACCGCCTATTTTGGAACGAGGCATTCAAAAACTTGTTCTTTCTGATTTCCTTGTTTCCCCAGCCCCCCATTTTTCAACTCGATGTAACCTGAATTATTTCAATTTTGGAGGAAGATTAGGGTTGAAAGTATTTATAAGTGGTTTGGTGGACTGTGAATTAACTTCTTTTTTCAAAGATTTATTTGTTCAAGGAGTTGAAATTATTCAAGCGAATTAGTAATGTAATTAAGTAAATTAATGAAAAATAAATCGTGAGATTTTATGGAGGTCTTAACCTGGATTTTCGTTGAAATTTTCAAATTCAATATGAAACAAAGTCTAGGTCTTATGCAAATGGAAGCGGAAGGGAGGATTGGAACATCTGTGGGAAAAATGTGTTTACATTGAGATTCGAAAGATTCTATTAAACTTTTCTTACATTGTGTTGATTTGGAGGTTCGTCTCATCGCGATTAGGTACCTACTTCAATGAAACTGTGAACCTTCAACTTATCGGAAGCTTTTAAGTAACGGACCACTGCAACGGAACCCAGGGTTGACGAGTTTGAGCAGTGTCAGCGATCACATGCAGTTATGCAAAAGACCAATAAGGCGGGCAAAGAATAAAGAATGACCAGCTTGCTGATCGAAAGGTCTTAGAGCATAGAGCATAGAGATAAGCAACGACTTCTTAGAAGTAAAAACAAAAAAACGTACATTTAGGATAGGTCCTTCGAACTGAAAAAGGGAAATATCACAGTCCAGCCGTAATCTTTGCATATCATCAAAATCGATGAAAAAAAAAATTATTAACTTTATCGTTTCGTACCTACATATCTGAGACATTTGACATTGTAAATCACTCAATTCTTTGAAGTAGACTGAAATAAAATTTGGGCTTTAGAAAATGATAAGTCATCCAACTTTGCTCATATAGGTACTACACAGGGTCCCACAATGATCAATACTTGGGCCACTATTTTTCTCTATCTACATTCCAGAGATAGAAAATAAAAACATCGCTTACGTTGATTCTGTCCCTAATCTAGATGGGGTTTTCAATCGTACTTGAATCTGGAATAACCATTTTTAAAGTTCTATAGGGAAGGTTTATGACAGTCTAAGAGCTCTTCCAATCCCGTAGGGCTGCAATATATCAACATCAACTCGACATCGATATCAATAGCTCGATCTTTCTATGACCTTTTGTGCAAAAGGATAACGTCAACATTTTTCTAAAACCTTTCTTTTTTCTGAGATAACTCAACGACATTGTGCTGTGTGAATTAATCAGCTTGATGTAAGTAATTTTGCTGATTCTTCCGAAAAGAAAAATAATAAAATGGTTTCTTCAAAAATAAATTCAACTTAAAAGCTTACCGAATCTCATCCAATTATTGCTACTGAAAGCTTTGAGGCCAATTCAGATCTCCTTCTAACAACTTAACTCAATAAGACCCTCATATTTCCTTCCAATAGGGTATGGAACAGAGATTAAAATGAATACGTTCAAATATATTCAAATACATCACAAAATTACTCAATTATCGCTCAGACTTGATCGTTTTCCACCCCTATTCACAAGCAAAGTGCTCACAAGCATGTTTGCTCAGACACATTCAAATCTTTTCGAGCAAGCAGAATGAGTATATTATATTCACAAGTCATTTTTGTTTTTTTCACTCACAAATAAAAAGACTTGTGAGCTGAATATTTGTTTGAACTTACTTGAACATATTCAAATAGTTTGAATACTCATACTCAAATATATTCAAACGACTGAGTATATTCAAACCGACTGAGTATATTCAAACCGTCTGAGTATACTCAAATGTTCAAACAGATTGAATAATTGTGAACTTGGTCTTGGATGTATATTTTCTAACTTTTTTTTTGTTTTTTGTTACGATGTGCATAATGAAATAAAGGATTTATCAATGAATGAGCGTTGGTTAGGTATATAATATAATGCTATGAATATGAGTATGAACATAAATATGCACATAACGTAATTATATTTGAGTTTGAATCATTAAATAAGATAGATAGATAGATAGATAGATAGATTTCTTTATTTTTTCAGTAATAGTTACAATATTTTATAAAAGAATACGGACGTGGCTATCTGAGCCGTCTGCCGGTATTGACATTTGATTACATTAACAAAATGATAAAGAAAATGAAATACATTTAAACAATTTAAAATAAAAAGATTTAAAAAATAAAAAAGATTTGGGTTGAAAATAAGTCATATACAATATATACATAGATATTGAGAATTACTATTTCAATGGACAAATTTGAATTAGCTTTTTAGTATGAGATGTCAAAGCGAGAAAGATGGAATAGCGAGGATATTGAGTGAGCAATTTTAATGATTTGCAACATAAAGTCGATTAATTTTGATATGATTTAAAACACAAAAATATTTAGAAGCTGTTGCGGTAAGATAAGGCGTGCTTACAGTATTTGAACAGACACTCCCAGCCCCGACTGCCATTCAGAATCTCGTAAAGATCGTTTTGGTTGAGGAAGCTTTCGTTGAAATATAATCTTCTTATCTCTTGCAGGATAGGGCACACTGCGATGAAATGGTTCACATTCTCAAGTTCCCTTCTGTTACATAGATCACAAGTTTGCTGTCTATCATTGCGATGCGGGATAAAATTGAGATCCAAAAGTTCAACTCTCGCCTTGAAAATCACACTGATAATTTCCGCAGAAAAACAGTTATTGAAGTACTTGGTTTCTGTTAGCAATTGATGATTAAGATTTTTGTAGACTGCTCTGGACTCTGAAGAGCAGGCTCTGATGATATGTTGATTGAATATTTGTTCGTCAACCTTAGCAATCACCCTGTTAAACATATCTTTCCATTCTCCCACGTTAGCCATAGACGTTGGCATTGCAAGGTTATGTGATAAGGCCATCTGATTCCATTCCCTGAGAGGAGAGGCGTTAGTTGCCATTAGTCTTTCTAAGATTTTTCTGTGAAGACTGTTTTCATTTCTACACATAACTCTGACAAGGTAGTCCGAGTGGGCTTTTAAATTTCGAATGTATATAGGTGGTAAACCAGATTCGACATGAATGGCATACGTTGGTGTAGAGTTTGGTAGTCTAAACAAACGCTTAAAAAAGTATCTTTGCGTCTTCTCGAAGGCTTGCACTCCGTAGCACAAGCATGTGTTTACAGTTGCATCAAATATTTTGTATTTAGAAACAAGGTCAATATTTGGATTTGCGAAAAGCTTTGGCCACATCAGATTAAGAGCAAGCTTGGCGTCCTGACTTTTCTGTCTGGCATGGGTATCAAAATTAAGATTGAAAGAGATGGTTATGCCAAGATATTTGAAATTTTGAACTACTTCGATGTTCTCACTTCCGATTTTCCAATTTTCTTCACGTTGTCTAGTGCGATTCCGACTTTCGAAAATCATAACTTTTGTTTTTGAAGCATTGATTTTAAGGTCCCATAAGTTGCAGAAAGATAAGAGTTTGTTTAATTGTAGTTGGAAAGAGAAAGGGTTATCCGCTAGCAGAACCAAATCATCTGCATAGAGTACCACTTTAATGAGCTGGCCAGCAAAGCTTACTCCTCCTGGAAGAATATCTACTATTCCATCAATATATAGTGAAAAGAGTAAGGGGCTAAGAATAAATCCCTGCGGGACCCCTGCAGATGTGCTAAACCATTCAGACATATTGGTGCCATCCCATACAGCTGCACTTGATGTGGCGATTAGTTTTGAATAAGCTTCTAAGAGTTTCCTAGAGATTCCCAGTGATGCCATTAAATAAAAAAAACTATTGTATCCCCTTAGTCGTCACTTTTTTATCTAAAAAACAAAAAATCATCCAACTTTTAATATTGTTTCTCCTTTTAAATCAAACCGCACCATCAAATAGACAAATCACAAACAGATACCTACAATGCTTACGCTTGGCAAGAACCCTTGCCTGCTCATGAATAGCTTGCTTGTTTATGAACATTTTGCTCACAGAAACTCAGTTCAAAGTTATTCAAACTCATTTTGACTTGAAAACAAAAATACTCATTTGTATTCATTTGAAAATAGGGGTTGCTCAGAGTTACTTGATTCATAAATAAAAATGTTCAGGTTTACTTGCTTGTGCGTTGACTCAGTTTGTTCAAACTTGTTTTTTTCAAATAAATACTCGTGAGCAAGCTTGATTCATTTTAATCTCTGGTATGGAACCTTGTTCAAGCTAAAGCGGAGAAAAATGGTAAGGGATGCGTCAAGGTAAAAATTCTGAATTCACTACGGAGTGACGCCTTCCGAGGAGGCAGACTAGTATTAGACATAAAGTATTAGAATACAAAGGTAATAGAGAACAGCAATCATCTTGGTGTGTAAAACAAGAGATCAGACATAGATCTTGCTGAGAATTTTCTCGGATGATATATGTAGAGTAGGGGTAGACAACTCATCCCACTTGGACTAGTATATGCCTTCCCTTAATAGAACGTTCCCTTAATAGAACCCTTTTTTGTAATTTTGGCTTGTAGGTGTAATTTACAGCCCCGGATCTTCAATTTTTTTAGGCGGGGCAAATACTGAAAAATGCCGCCCCCTTGCAATACATTAAAGGAACGCTTTAATATACTCAAAAAATTAGTGATTTTGTTATGGGCTTTTTCAGTACATAGTCGTCGGAATGGAATGAAATAAAGAGATTTTCAAAGCTTATCATTTTTACTTGCGACGACCAACGTATAGAATATGTATGGCAAGTATTGAATTCGTAAAAAAAACTCGAGACTTTATTGAAATATGACATCACGATGATAGAGAAGTCAGTCGAAAAAGTGGGTCTGGCGATTCCGTCCGTCTGTCTGTTTGTCTGTCTGACTGATTCGATTGACTTTAAATGTGGAATATAGTGGTTTGAGCAAATTCTGGTGGGTCATTAATTTTTATTTTATTTTTCAGATCAAAATTTAGGATCGCCAGAAGTTTCCATTTTCTCAAAAACGGCTACTACGATTTTTTTTTTAAACATCATCGCAATTTTTTTTGTCGGAAAACTGGTGTTTTTAATGTAAAAAATTATTTTTGCATTTTTGATAAAATTTATATGGGTTTACGAATTTAAATTTAAAAAAACAAAACGCTCTAAGGAATTAAAAAAAAAAATGAGAAATAAACAATTTCTTAAGAAAAGTTATGGCATACATTTTTCCAGACAAAATGTATTTTTGAGGGTGCAGGGAACGGTGCAGGGAACTAACTTCACTGGGAACTAACTTCACATGGGAATAAACTTCACCTCAAGTGGGAACTATCTTCACTTTCTTCTGGTGAAGTTATATCCCAACTATGGTGGGATATTACTTCACTTTTCTGTGGGTAATAACTTCACTTTGATGTGAAGCTATTTCCCACAGAAGGTGGGAATTAATTTCACTTATCTTTATAAGAGTTACACATTTTTATCATGTTGTGTAGTTTACTTTCGCATCAAAATCAATGACAAATTTATTTCCAGTGGTGGGGTGAAAGAAAATTTCGTGGGGTCCCCAATGTTTTTCTGTTTTAATGTTTGTATTGAAAAATCTGCTTAGCATTGGAAGTTGGTCATGATTTTTTAAGAATCTATATAAATGAATACCTTTTTTCTGTACGTTTACTAACAAGCTAAACCGGTTGACCGGTTGACCGATTTTCTTGATTTTTTTTTTTCTATAGAGGAATAATGTAGATTTACGATTAACAAAATGTATACTTTTCAAATCACAAATGGTGCAAATGTTCAAAAATGATTCATTTCCTACTTCAACAAAATATGAATTAAGCTGATTAATTCAAATATAAATTATTTGAAAATGATGTCAAATATTTTTTTATCATCGTACCAAAAAACATGCTAGTGCAAAATGTGCAAGAAAAATTAATTTATACTGTAGCGCTGCAAAGCGAGCGAAGCGAGCCGAAATTCTTTTTGCCAAACAGAGAAACAATTTGGGGTGTGAAAATAAAAAAATTCGCGCGATTTTTTTTATTTTCACACCCCAAATTGTTTCTCTGTTTGCAAAAAAAATTTCGACTCGCTTTGTACATTGTATTTCCCGAAATAGACCTCAAAGGATGTTCGTTCCATTATACGCGGGCAAACCGCAGCAAGATTAACGAAACTATACCAAAGCGGAGGACCAATCCCAATCCCCATATAAAGCTCCTTGTTTACCTAACCATTTAATAATATACAAAAAGCGCTCGGTTTATTAAAAGCTGAAGCTCAAATTATGAACGTAAGCCCTTTGTCTGCTCTGGCTGCTTATTAAAAGAAACATTTTTGAATTCGTATGTTCATATTTTTTTTTTCATTCGGCTGATCGTTTCTCTTAATATCTATGAACAACGGGTGGGAAATAACTTCACACAAATTTCTGATGAAGTAATTTCCCACCATAGTTGGGATATAGATAACTTCACCAAAAAAAAGTGAAGATAGTTCCCACTTGAGGTGAAGTTAATTCCCATGTGTAGTTAATTCCCAGTGAAGTTAGTTCCCTGCACCATTTTTGAGTTACCTATGAATCTTAATGTTTTTGTGATCTATGTTGGGTTTGGAATACAGGAGCACTTTTGTGGGACCCAGTCGTGCACATTTTTTTCTTTGAAAATCATTTTGAGTTAAGAAGAAACACCGTTTGTCGTCACATTGAACGTAAAAAAAAAAATTCACTAATCTTCAAAATCGAAAAATAGGAAAAAGTTTGATTCGTCATAAAGTGAGCAGAAAATTTTTTACAATCAAATTGATCAATGGTTAAGTTTCAAAATATTGTTGTCTTTATTATTTACTTTATGTTTTAGATAGATAAAATTTTTTTTCTTATCATAAAATGATTTTGTTAATTTTGACTTGGACCCTAATATGTCTGCTAAAAAATTTACTCACAAACAGAAAATAAAGTCAGATTTCAAAAAAAGTTTTCTACAAAAAAAAGGTAAAAAACAAGAAAAATATTGTTTTTTTTTTTCAATTTTTCTTACAGATTTAATTTCCGCATTAATTTCGATTTACCATTTCTCTGATGTCATCAATCAAACTTGCAACAGTGTTTTATTATTAAATTTTTAATTAATTTTCAAACTCTTCCTTACGGATTTTTTTTTTTTTTTTTGAAAATATCGAATGTTACATGAAATGCATTCTGCATTAAATTGCGAGCTTTTCCTCGAAAACTTCGGTTGTTTTCATTTAAAAGAAAAATGAAAGGAAACGGTGCGTGGTAGAAAATATTTAGAAATTGTACAAATCGGAGAGAATTTTGCTCCGATCGGGGGCGGTGATAAGTCTGAATAAACAACACACATATTTAATACAAAACACTGTCGAGGAAGATGATTGACTAGGGAGATTGTGAATATGGTTTCGGCTCTTTTGCGCTCTTGGTATCGATCGAATTGATACGGCCATTAAATTCCTATACTTGTACTATTATTTATTCCGTGGTCAAAGTAAGGTAGGTATATGATGAGTGTTCCATTCGTCTGTAGAGTATGAATTTTGCCGCCCCCCGAACTTGTCGCCCGGGACATAGCCCCCGGTCTGCCCCACCCCCCTGATCCGGGCCTGGTTATTAACTTTTTTCCTTGCTTTTCCTTTCTAGCAAATACATAATGAAATAACGTTACCTACACATACCTACATTTATTTTTGAGGAGATATGATAACTGCGATTTAAGCTTGATAATGAAAACAGAACAAACTACGCACAGTTCCTTCAATGGAAGATATTTAAAAAAAAAATCAACTTTCTTGATATTTTTCCCTAAAAAAACTGCTTACAAAGCTCAAAGAATGCTCACATAAAGTAAAAACATTTTAGTTTTGTTTTTACTTAAATGCCAAAAAAAAAACAAAACGGAATTATTTACATCCCTTTTTCCATGTCAGTTAAACTCGGGACTAGGTGAAAGTTTTTGCGAATTTGTGAGCAAGCCATGCTCGTCTGCCATTTAGCATTCAAATGACTATTATTTGCATATCATCCTTTCGAAATCAAAAGGATTTTCTGAAATTTGTCGATTTGTGACAAAAAGAGGATCACACATCGTCATAAACACCTCAGCATTATAAAAAAAGCGAACAACAAGCGGAAGGGAGATACTTTGCTTTCTGTTATTTTGATGTTTAAGCTTCTCCCGGGTACACAGTATCATCCCTCACATCCACAAATCTCTACAAATGGAGCCAAAGTAAAAGTTGGTCATTTGATGGCAACATAAAAGACAATATCTGAAACAATAAATTTTCTCTCCCACCTCTTTGAACTGGCTAAACGGATAGATACTATAAAGTATTGTTTTACACTGACTTTCGTCGTCGTTTTTGCTTGCAGGGTTATAAGGAAGATTCCGGATAGCAGTGAGAGTCCTGCTTCTTTCCTGGGCTGAATGTGAATAGTTTTTCGTTTTAAAACGAATTTTTTATTGTTTTTCTATTTTTGGGCGATTGAAATCGTGCGGGGCCTTTTTTCTAATGCACAACATTGCGATGTGTGAAAATGTATACACTTTAAATGCTAAACGCTTTTAAGGAATTTCAACATTAAAAGGACGAAAGGTTTTTTTGATTTTATTTGGCTATTTTTTTCTTGTCTTACAGCTTGGGACTAAGGAATTAGTGTATAGCACATTTGAAACTTGGGGAGCTATTGTGCTTATGTTTGAAGAACATTTTGATTCTAAAAAAAAAACTAAAACTAAGACGCAGTGTAAAAAGACCGCTTTTTGATGACTCCACAATAAAGAATGTCCTTTACCTTTTCGGTTGATAAATGAGTTTAACTATTGACAAGTGACTTAAATCATATCAAAAGAGAGATAATCCGTTGGACAAATAAGGCAACATATTTCGGAGCCATTCGTGATACCTCAAGCCTAGATTAAGTGGATTAAGGGGAGATGTAGATTAAAATTGTCTTGAAGTCTTTTATATTGCAACTTCCTGAAAAGTCAGAGTTATGTTACCAGTTCCATATTCGTGGTACGGCTAAAGAACGAGTCTCTAACCTTCACAGAGTAGGTACGATTGAAGTTGCAAGAGTGAATGCAATGTCTCAATTCATAAATATATGGTTCCACTACAAACTGTTTAAAATTAAATTTTTTTTATGATACCAGAGACCAGACCATACTTGTCCTAGAGCATTGTATGTGGGGCATTAAAAAGTGCCCAAAACTATGGTCATCAGGGATCCTTATATGTTCTAGATCCGAACGGCAATACTTTTGTACTTTTAAGGGATGGTGGATTTCCCTCAAGGCATATTGTTATGAACTTATCAATCGGCTTCAGAGGCTAACAAAATATAGTAGCCAATACTTGTGGAGTATGTTTTGGGAACATTTTTGATTAAGCTATTGAAATTCAGAGCGTCTCCTGTTTCAGAATCGGATACATGATATTGATTTGCCGTCTATTGAACAAGCTTTCTTCTGACCAAATCTAAATAACTGTAAGTTTCTGCTCGTTAAACCAGGTGTAGCTCGAGGTCTTCATCTGTAGCGTGCATCGTTTTGTATGCCTCCTGTTAAGCTTCTTGGGCTCACTTGGGCCGGACCAACCATTTGTGCAGGATGTGCAAATGTACAGGGCGCAGAATTCTGGAAGCGGCATCGCCTATTCATATAATTTCCATTATTGCTTATAATAAAATATCCCATCAGGCATTTGCAAGTTCAACACAGAAAACATCCACTCCACATCAATACCTCATCAGTGCGAATTTTTCATCTTGCACACTGGGTCCCAAAACTCACATTCTAAAAAAAAAAAAAACTAATCGAATACAGAAAGCATACCTACACAGAGACAGACACACTACCTCGACCTCATCAGTGCGAACTTTATTCTTTCACACTATTTTCTTGGTCCATAAAAAAACTGTCATAAAAAAAGGCCAACAAATAATTTGTTTGGAACAGGTATACTCAGTAGGTATGCAGGTGTATGTAGCAATATTATGTAGGTATGTATGGCTTTCGTTGCGTTGACTAGTTTTATTTTTTAAACTTTGAACCGCGTGACCATTAAAAATAAGAAAAACGTATACACTTGAAATCATTATGGGTGCGTAAGAGCGTGTGGGCCTTATACTATACACTGTCTTGTCTAGTGTATGAGTATTCACATCTTCTATCTAAGGAATGACGGTTATAAAACTGTTTTTGGCATTATTGAATTTGTCACTTTTTGATATACTCTGGTATGGTGCAAATTGTTTTAACTCATAAATCAAGTGATCATTTAAGTTAAATCTGAAGTGACGCGCTTGTGGCCTACCTAGGCCTACTGGGGATACCTCAATAAAAAAAAACGCATTGAAAGTCTGGGTAATGTGAAAAGGGCTTATTATAAGTGTATCAGTGTGTGTATGTATCTATATATGTATTTGCGTAAATATATGTATTAAGGACGCTTTTTGAAAATCTTGCACAGGGCGCAATTTTGGCTTGGGCCGGCCCTGGGCTCACCGGCATCCATGGGCTTTGTTGTGAGGTCCGTTTGTATTGGAAATATTGGTGCAGAACCGGAAAAGCATTAAATAACCCTTTATTATTGTAACAGCTCAATTTCGACTTGGTTCCTTGGAGCTGCTGTCGTGCCTACCTATTTGATTGATTTGCTAGACTTCCATGTTCTGCTAAGAAAGATCTGGTGTCTTAAGCCCTTTCTTAAAGGTGGCATAACGGCGGATCGCGGATGAGGTTTATGTTGGTGAATCAAGTTGTCAGGCACAGTCTCAAAACCCTAGACTCTATTCCCAAGACTTGTCCGGACTAAAAACCCACATTGACATAACCCTGTGGCCTTACGAAGAAAACGTATAAGGGGGTACAATATTTTCGTGTCCATCCCAAGACCCATACAAAACAAGTCTTTATTTGGATGCATTGGCACCTCGTGCATCTCGCGGGGATTGGTGTCGTCCCACATCCGGCAATTGTGCTCATTCACATATCCATTCATCCATAAATTGGTTTCATAGCTAAATATGATTTTTCGACCTAAATTTGGATCAATTAACAACTGCCCCACAGCCTAATTAGCGAACACCGACGCGACGCTGTTTGTGGTCGCTTGGTTTGGTTGAATTTTGTATGGGTGCAGGCCCAAATCATGATGCGAAATTCGCCATTTTGTGGTCAGCAATTTCTTATGAGCAAACGCGGAATTGACTGCCTAAGATTCTGCTGCGCTTTTTCATGAACAGCGGCTACGTTTTCGGCAGATTTAGTAGTCGTTGACATATAGGTGTTGGGTGATTCTTCACTGAGCCGGTGGACTCAAATTTGGCCACCAAACGGTGAATAGTCGACTTGGAAGGACGAACATGTTCCCTATAAAACCGTTTTTTAACACCTCAGGCTTGTTGATGTTTCGGAACAAGTGTTTTCTTTTTTACTCGGCATTCACCCGACTGCACAACTCCGAAATAAGAAGGTAAGATCTTCAATTAGACCCTAAGGGAGGTGGCCGAAACGCGCCTATCAGACCTATGCTACGCTTATGTCCTATTGAATGCACGTGCTTCCGGTTATCTTAAAGGGAAAAGCCAGGGGTGTCGTTTC
Source organism: Sphaerophoria taeniata (assembly GCA_943590905.1). Taxonomy (NCBI): domain Eukaryota; kingdom Metazoa; phylum Arthropoda; class Insecta; order Diptera; family Syrphidae; genus Sphaerophoria; species Sphaerophoria taeniata. Next base: position 274,152,042 of record OX016540.1, read on the forward strand.
CTTAGAACTCTAGGTTTGTCATTTTTTAACCTAATATACCGCATAAAAACCGAAAACCAAGCTATCCCTGAATTTGTTAACTCCACAAACGGAGGTTGGTATCGCTGCGCGCTGCGCCAGAAGATTTTGGAGTTAAGAGCTTTGGGAAGAGTTGCTTGGAATGTTTACGGCATTAACGGATTAACAGCTTTGGGGAGAGGTAGTTGAGTTTTTCCTTGTTCGTCTTCATATTACTTAAGTCTGGAAGTCCATACCTATAAAAGTTGCCGATATGGAAGTGTCCAGAACTTCCATAGTGAATAGTTGAAAAGCTGCCTTTATAATGTCAACAGTCTACACATGATAGGTTCAGTAATATTTATGGTGGAAATACATAATATTCAAGTCTTATAAAACCTAGCGAAGCATTTTTCTGTTAATTTTCAAATGTGCTCCCTCTGAAATCATCACCTCCCCACCTCCTCTGAGTCTACTAAGAATCGAAATCTCATACGTTGCCGGTATTAAAAGTCAATCACCATTCAACCGTTCTATAAATCGTAAGCTTCTCTATATTCCGAAAAACACCGTTCCACATGGACGACAAAAAAAATCCTGTCCAAATTAAAATTCCAAAAAAAACAACAACATACATCCCCGGATTGTGTTTGACAAAATTGCTGATTTCTTTAAAATTTGTTTGTTCGCAGGACTTTTCGGCTATGATGGGCAATAAAATGAGAAAATTCTAAATCCGTATTGCAAAGTCAAAGCTAAGGCTTTTCCTCTTTTTTTTCTCACAGTTACACAAATGTCTGGCAAATAAAGGAGCTGGATATACGGGAGAAGGATGTGTTCAAAAGTGTTTAAATTCCAATTGATTGAAATCGAAACATATATTTCACGACACCCAACACAATTCAACAACGACGACGACGTTTGATTTGATTTTTATGTTTTTCTGTTTTGTACTCATCCTTGTATGTACTTCTTTCGGGAAGCTCCTTTGTACCTTTTGCGCTTCATGCATATAAGGATAAAGGATAAACAAGATGCGGAATTTCTCACTTGAGGCGTTTTCGGGTGTACGTAAATGGTTGTTTAGGACTTTCAGCGGGGGTTAGGGCCGAGGATTCACAATCGAATTAAATCAATCGAAAGCGGGTGGATGGATGACGATGATATGCCAGGAACCTGCCAAATAAAATAATATTTGCATACAAATAAGCACACGGGGAGAATGCTATTAAATTCGCTCAAATAATTTAATCAAAATATAATCTGTGTATCTTTGCAAAGTTATATCGAAGGTATCATCTATCGGTAGCGCTATTAGAAAGGCGGAACGATCCTTCAGGCAACCGAAATACCTTATTTCTTCCATCATCCGCCGTTATTCTCGATATCGGAAGGAAGCTATTGATGCTTTCTTGATTTTCTTCTTCATCGTCTTGTCTTCCACATTTGATGCGTTGTTGTTTTGGCAAAAATTTGAATGCAAAAAATAACGTTTATTGGCGATGTACAAACAACTACCGCATCTTGAAAGCATTCTATCCCCAGGATATTGATATTATCCTCGTAGAGAACGAGGAACGAGCGGAGGTTATTGTTGATGGAAATCGTTTTAGCATACCTTTGTGTATTGTAAAATGAATGCACAATAGGTTTTTCGGGGGCAAGGGAACACCGACCGTTATTAAAATATTTTAACTTTTATGGTTTTTGCAAAAAAACAAAAGTGAGTACAGCAGAAAAAAAATTGATAACCAACCATAACGAAGGATGAGAGAGTTTTTATTTTATCCCATTGGGATGTTGTACATTCATCCTTGATCCTTGATTCCTTGAAGGAATGGAGGTTGATTTGGGATTGTGGAGACTCATAATTTTCCTTGTTGTTGAATCTGTTGCTCGAATAGATGGAAAAATATGTGTCGTTAATTGGAATTTATAGCTCAGCTAAAATGTGGTATTGTCGTTGTAAGGATATTTTGAAGACATTGCCAATATGTTGTTCATTTGGATAAGGAAGTTATTTGTTTCGAATAAAAAAAATTAAAGATTCATGTGGAAAATATTAAAGCTCATCCCAGGAGACAATACTTAGATTTCTTTAAAGTTTGTGTTCGTTCGATATATTCGTTAATGAGCCAGCAATCGATTACCCTTCAAGCAGGCGTTTGGCAACGTGAACCGCTACAATTTTTTGAAGACACAAATCTTCATAACAAAGAGCTTCCAAATATATCAAACAGCTGAAGCATTTGATAGCCCTCATCAGATCAAGCGATGACCAAGGAGGATTACATACGACTCACAGTTCTACGAAATTTCCACCTTTACGCAGTTCAAGTTCTAAATATTCTTCTTATTGAATTCTTAGTTTTCATTACTTAAGACACTGTCCTGTCAGAACTCAGAAAACGAATGTCTGAATACAACCTGCTCCCAAAGAGATCCGCAGTTGTCCAGTTTTGACTGTGGCCCCCAGCAATCCTCATTAGAAGTTCTTCAACAAACTGAAAAATTGACACTTTGTTTTGTTCCACATTTAATATTTCCTCTACCGGTTTACTTACATTCATCAAGCTCATGGTCATGACTGCCCATCTTGAAACGTTCACGAAATCCTCGCACACTGCTTTTTACTGTCCAGCATTAAATCCGTCTGCCCCAAAGTACAGCGTGCTATCTTCACTTTGTAAAGGTCGGATGCTTCAATTGTTAGACCTTATCGCCGATGTTTAGATGACGAGAAATCTTACTTTCCTTCGGTTTACGGCCTTTTGATTTTTAGAACAAAGCTGAGTTTGTACTTAATGGTACTCGTCTTAACTTTTTTAAAATCTATTCCTTTATATAAATTAACAGCAAAATATGTTGTTTGAACAACGATAGCAAAGGTGCTTCCACCAATGGCTTTTTCCGTCAATTCCTTTGTTTGGCTGGAGTTATAGCTATTTCACGGGTGCCAAGCCGATCTAAGTTGCTATCGTTGTTCAAACAACATAAATGGAAATTGACGGACGCAGCCTAACTGCGGTGTTAAATAACAGAAAAACAAAACTATAACAGCCAATATATAGTTCTTGCTTTTGTTACAATATCTGTCAAAAAAATTGAACGAAGAATTCATTTGCTCGTTCTCAATGATTCTCATCTTTTCGAGTTTCCAATTTTTTTCCGATTTTAAAACACGTTGTGGTCTTATTCTGAGTAATAAAGTTTTACCGTTCCTTGTGATAAAAAGAGAAGATCAGGAATACGAGATTCTGGTTTTTGTTTATCGGGATTACTGATAATTGAATTTAAAATTGATTGTATACCTGGAAGGCATACTCCTCGAAGTAGGAGGAGTCTCTTTACTAAAAATGCAGCAAAGGCTTAGGCTCCTAGTCATAGTGCCAGTCTACGTAAGTTTCTGTCAAATAAACAAAAACAACATCAATTTCTAAAATACATACTATAACAATATGAAGCATTCTCTGCTCCTGTCAGAAGTTTCTTAATATCTGCATGATCACAGTGGCGTACAGTGAGTAAGGTGGAGGGGGCGTCCCGCCGACCCGTCGCGGTGATGACAAAATTTCACCTGCGGAGCGGGTAGAGTAGATATCATATGTTTCATGACAGAACGCTTGAAAAATGATGTAAAATTGAAATTTGCTACCCTGTGTGTGATTTGCCGTTGATGTTTTTAGCTGATTTCCGTGAATTCATAAACGGTTATTGAGGAGTAAGGCCGTAAGGACACATTCCGTTGTCGTCCGACTCGCGAAGCCAAAACATACCTGGAGTTAGTGCTTGTCCTATAGCTTACACCAGACAAAGATAAAGCTGAGAGCAGGAATTAAATAAACTTACTGGGACGGTTCGATCTGGTAGAATTGAAGACTCCATCTCAAACATCCGAATAAAGATCGGGAACCCGTCTTCTCTTGACAGCCATAGCCATGCATTCATTCAACTTCCTCTCTTTTCTTGGTTTCTGGGCTGCAGTGCTTCCTGAAGTAGATGACGCATAGATTCACTCTGAAAGCAAGGGCCCCTCTGAAGTAGAAACCATCCTGAAAGGCAATATCAGACATGTCGCAAGGCCAGGATACATATAGATACTGAGTCATTGAATGTTAAGGAAATACATAAATATTTTCAAAAGAACGACTTAGAAAACAACTACCAGTTTGTTTTATACCCAGGATAAAAAGCATGTTTTCAAATAAAATAAAGAGAATTACAAAATATTGACTGTGCTACTACCAATTTGATTATTCACCGCACATTGCCAAAACCAATTTACGTCGAACCTATTAAATAATTCAAAAATTTCCCGCCTGCGGACTTGACTCTTTTGTAAACTGTTTGATTACAAATTTTACACGATAAGTTAGTTGCCAAAGACAAAAACCCAACAAAATTGTGCGTGTTGATTTGAACACGAAACACTCACAAACCCTCGAATAAGGAACACTAGACCACAAATCATCCCCATTAAAATGCAATTTCTTCACCATTTCAATATCTCTAATTAATTTATTATCGCTTATCGCGTTTGACACATCTTCCCGAAAGCAAAAGCAATGACGGTGTCGAACACCACCCAGAGAGTTCTCATCTGCTTGTTGCACCACAACAATACACAAGTGCCCAATGTCGACCATAATAAAAGCAAAAAGCCTCGTATGACTCCGGCTTGTGACTGTTAAAAATCAGTACATTAAGAGTACTGGCATTCGGCTCGTAAAATAGATACGCAGATAAAATGCTTTGTCGTTTTCCAAACATTTTCCCATTCGCATATGTTCCACATACATACATTTAGGCTGATAATCCTATCGTTTGTATTCCATTCCAGAGTTTAACCGTTAGAGCCACGAAGAAAGTCCATCGTAAATTTGCTGAGCGGTCCTCCCCCATCCCAAAATTTATCTCAAAAACCCAAAATCAGTGTCCCCACCCACAATCGGAGGATATTCGGTTTTTCAAAATTCACAGTGTGTGACTTTTCATCCCTTTTTTGTTGTTCTCCAAATTGACAATACAACTGTGATACCTACAACTGAAATGCGTCCAGAGGATACTTCGGCATGGGAATCGGTTTTGATGTAATTTAAACGTTATGCATTTTTGAAGAGATCTATCCGAAGTCTTGTTTGCGAATTGTCCGTGTGCCCGGTCGTCGTAGTTGTTGTTGTAGACAGCCAGGACTCTCCCAGGAAACGGGCAAACATTTGTTAAAGGAGATTTTTTGGCCATATGCCTGCCAGATAACACACATTGAACTAAATCAATACAAGAAACGTATAGTGTTTCGAGTCAGTCACTATCGAAAGTTGAAAATCTAAATGAATGCCAGAGGACACAAATTTCCTACTGAGATTTCTGAGACGAAAAAAGGGGTTTTCGAACTAAATTAAGAGCTTCCGAGATAAGGAAAACGAGCGACGAGCTGAATTTTGGGAATACCGAATGTGTAACGAATTGACGAGGCAATTTAGGTACTCCTGTATGAAGTCCAAATTGATGTGGCAAGCGAGGACACAAACGACAAAGAAGATGGAGATTTGATTTGTCTGGAAGATGTTCAAAATTTAGTTTTATCAAAATGTTGAGTTAGATCTTGGTTTTCAGAAGGGATTTTGTTGCAACTCATTCAAAATCAGAAACTATTTAAAAAGAGTGCTGACGGTGGCACTTGTTTGTTTTATTTTAAATCAACAGAAAATTAAATGAGGGTTTGGTTTAATTTCGATAAAAATCAAGTGGGATGTTTGCCTTTCTTTTAAAATACAATTTTGTCGTCATTTGCGCGTGAACACTAGTCCCAGTGCTTAGAACCGATTCTCTGGAATATCCTTCAATACTCATTATGCATGCAAGACAACGAAGTAGTTCGTCTTATTAATAAACTGGCGAGACAGCTCCGAAAAGTCTTAGAGAACTTATCCGGACTCTAATCCATGATCGATTGCAGCCTTTTACACTGCCCTAGACTTTCGCCTTTTCGCTGGCAAGACATTGTTGTAGATTGCTGAGCTTTTACAAGCGGCGCTAACGTCATGAAGCGAACTGTCTTATTAGCTCTCGAAAGAGAAGATTTTACAAAGTGAGAAAACTAGAGAGGGATTTTCGTTCTCTCTGCTGTTGCCAAAGTAGTAGCAAAAATCATACTCGATGGCATCAGAGAACGTCTAGAGGCCACATTTAATGCGAACAAGCAGGATTCCGCGCTGGATCCTCATGTATTGATTACAGCAACACTTTGCGAAATATTGTTGAGTAGTGCCAATATCGATCACCCCTACACTTGCTGTTCATCGACTTCGAAAAGGCCTTTATAAGCGTCAACATAGAGTTCGTCTGGTTATATCTTTACAGAGAAGAGGTATCTCAGAGAAACGAAATCAACATGACTACACTGCGCAGTAAGACAAGGATTTATTCTGTCGCCATTATTGTTTTGCTGGTGGTAAGATAGCAGAGAGATTCAATGGACTTTGACATCCTATGCGGACGACATCAGCTTACTCTTACATAGGATCATGGATCCCCATCAAATGACAACTATGGTGGAGAGAGAAGCAGAAATCGTGGGGATGAAAATCAATTCCGGCAAAACAAAAATGATCAGCCTCGGAACCCGACCATACTCTCAAATCAATATTTCCTCTCTTCCACTTTTTCAGTGGAGAACTTCCGGTATGCTGTCCAAAGTATGCAACGTCTGTATCGCACAAATGTCGAATTGGTGCTACTTTATGGATTTAGCATCTGGCAAACTAATTCAGCCATCACAAGGAACCTGCAAACCTTTGTCAAAAGATGTCTTCTTAGCAACATCTTTAGGATGTCCTGGCCCAATCGAATATCCAAGAAAACATTCATAAGAAGACACGAAGACGTAAGTGGCAATGGATTAGACATACGCTTTGAAAAAGGTAAGATTGCATTGCAGGTCAAGCAATGCATTGGAACCCGGTCACACAAAAGAAGAAAGATGTGTTGAGCGACCGAAAGGCACATGGCGGAGCACAGTCGGGTAGGAATTAGCGTCAGTAGGGAAGAGTTGGTGAGAACTGAAACCGAACATGCTTCTTTAGGGGTCAGCACGGACTTAACAGGCATAAGGACCTAAGTAAGTTAGTAAGTCATTGTTGTCCTTCCACTCGATTTGCCGAGCGCTTGTAAGGAATTGGGGTGTACAATATTATGCCGGTTCCAAACGGTGAATTAAGAAACATTTTTTAAAAACAAATTATTCGTTTGGATGCTTGGTCAGTTCATCGCAAAGAACATTACCCAGAATTTGAACTCACACCTTCTAAGCTATTGTTTTGGTTGACTCACATAATTCCTAATCCAAGGGTTTATTACATTACATTACATTTCACAGTACTTCGCACATAAATGTAACGAACTACAGACACATAGCAGCACTGGCGACTGAGACCATCGGCTGGGACAGAACAAGACATTAACAGAGAGAGACAGATAGACACATAGAAAGAAAGCACACATAACAGAAACCTACGTGGCTCAGAGGAGGAGACTTAGATTTGTATTGTCTCATGTTATCGCACAGGTGGCCTCAGATAAGCTGGCGATTTTTGTAGAAAAAGAATGCTGCTGAAGCTGGGGTTTGAACCCGTAGCGTTCGGCTTAGCAATCCACTACTCTATCCAAGGGTTTATGTGTGTTCCTGTTCGCATGGGATGTATCCGGACTTTCCTGAGCTAAGAAGCTGTTCATGCACTGTTTTTTCTACGTAGAGTTTTTTTTTTTGCTGCAATTTTTCACTCTCTCGTGGACTCCACAATCAAAACTATACCATCAATTATTTTCCGGCGATGTTTGGCAGCATTGTAACGAAGTAACACGTTTTCCGTAATATAAAGTATTTCACAGAATTGTGTTTCGTTCTTACAGTTCACATTCATTGCATTCGGAAAACTTTGCAAGAACACTAGTATCAACTTTCACACTAAAATCAAATCTACTGCAACCTATAGTATCGGATTTAGTATTATTGGTCAGATTTCCGCCTGAAAACCGTCCGACTATTAGCCTCCCCTTTTCGAGTTGTTGTTTGAACTCTAAATGAAAAGCTTTAACATTGAATCTCTTTGTAAAAGACACTGTGATGCCGTTGACGGAATGCCTTATTCCAAAGATCACTGAGGTATCGAGAGCAACATAGGTAGGTACTTGTTTTTTTTTGCAACAATACTTAACATTTTTTGTGACTGTGACCGCAAATGGCTCTATTCAAAATCTAACCTCCTATTGAAAAACCGTTAACTATCAGAATTGCTTTAAAAACCTCGTCTTATTTTTTCAATCCGTGTAGATCCCTATTTAATAAAAGAACTTAAATTATTCTTTTTTGAGAAATTAAGACTGAAACTGTGTTCGGCAAGAGAAGATCATTCATAGCCAACTTGGAGCCTGAGTAAAACTCAAAACACATATCTCCACAGCCCTTACTGTTCTTTTAAGATTTAGCATCCTTTTTCCACTTTGTTCATATGGCAAAACTTAACATAGTTATAAGCTCTTCGAACAAAATTAACAAAAACACATGACGCTTCGAGAATATTAATAAATATCTTCCCATCAAGTCAAATAAGAAGAAGAACAAGAAAATCAATTCAATTTCACCAACTTTACATAAGTAATGACTTTCAGGAATTATCTTGAAAGCCTATGATATCATGAATAACCCCAAGACGTGATGAGGAAACTTGACCACTCGGATCAATTTGCAGCTTCAATTTCAAGAAATTATACCACACGAGTGCGAGCCGCATATTAACATACTCATAACCTTACAGTAATTGCTAGTGTCCTTCACATAAATTTTAAAAAGCCCAAAAATTCATTGTCCAAAACGAAAACGAGTAAACGGACACACTTGATCTGAATAGTGAATTTTGTGCGAATATGTTAAACAGGATAGCAATTAAGTAGAAAGGACCTCAATATATCGTATAGTGCTGAACTGTAAGAAGATATACGAAAGGAATTTTCCTTTAATTGGTAGTTACGTTGGGACACATTGACTCAACGGATGACGATGGACCTCTTGAATTTCTTCATTAATTAATTAAACAGGATAAGCATCCCCTTCTCTTCCCTTACAACATACGTAAGAGTGACTGGATTCACGTAAGAAACGAGAGACGCAAAATATCCGTCAAGCTATAAAGATTTCAATCTTGAAAATCAACTGGCAGATAAATTTATTTTTCTCGAAAGCACCCTTCTCGGAATTACTACTTTCGATTGCGATTGTAATTGCTGGACGAACGACAGTACCCCGAATGCTGGTCAAGTTAAATATTCTGAATAAATTGTCCAATTTCGGCAATGAGTAATTTAAATTCTGTTAACACATTGATACGTATTTGGCTGAGGAATAATTGTTACATTGAATGTCAAGAAGGATAAGGGATGGTTCATTAAGCAAAATTGCATTTTTGTGAATTGGGGAAAAACAAGTTTTGCACAAAAGTTGGTGGTGTAGTAAGAGAATACAAACTGATTTTCAAATATTTGTTGATTTTCTTATTACTATCACCAAAGGGCAAAGATCAGTGTTTGGTGTATTAATTTAAATGACCACACTTTCAAGACATAAAAAGTATAACAGAGGCATGATTTTTCCTCCCAAACAAAATTCACCAACAATTTTTTTTTTTTAGCGAAACAACGTTTATCGGGCGAGCTAGTATGAAATAATTTTAACGAAGAAAGAATTTGCTTTGTTGTCCATGATTCCCCGCAGTTCGTGTCTTCTAAATGTTCTATTTTTGAAAAATTGAAAATTGTACCAGACATCAATCTCTTAGTTCTCATAACTTTGAGTGACTGAAGAGTAGTAGATTGTCGCGAAATAAGTAGGATTTAGTAGTATTAATGTCGTGAAATAAGTAGGATTTAGTAGTGTTAATGTTAAAATTCTGCAGGAAAGTGGTGTGCTATAGAAGGCCACACCATTTTTCAAAAGACTGAAATTTTTACGAAACTCGATATGCTGAGAATCATGGAGAACGAAGCAAATAAATTCCTCCTTCAAATTATTCCTTAAATAACTCAGTTCGAGATTGTTCGTGGTATTGGGATTGGGGAGGGCACTTCGAATGTTTATTTTTGAATAAAATACAAGGAAACAGTAAGAAATTCGCGCCAAACCCGTACAGGAATCCAATCGCAATAATAGCTCAAAAACGGCTCTACTATGTGTCGAGAAAAGTATTCATGTGTGACATTGTGATGCTTAAAATTTTCGTCATAATAATCAGTTCAATAAAAATGGCAAAAAATGGAAAACATAGAATGCTATAACATTAAGTCACATTAAGAACAACAATTCCTGAAATAATTTGTTCGCACATCACAAAAAAGTCAATTCTGTTTATTTTTTTATGCTAACACAATGAGCTACGGTTAAGGTTCAATTGCATTTTCTAATAAGATATATATATTTGTATTCTTCCCTTTGTCAACTTTACCCCTGAAACGTTGTAAAAGGATAGTGTGTCTGGTCGGGTGGGTGTTTTCGTGCATTTATAGAGTCAATCGCTTAGACAAGTGCATTTTCTTCCATCATACAGATTGAATGAATGGATTTTTCCTTGCGAGCTATACAATGAGGGTAAGGGATTTTCTTTGGTTACAGTGTTTCTGTACGGGATTCATCAAAGTAAAAAAATATAAGTGCCATAACCATAAATCATCACCTCGATCCCATATACATTTTCCTTATATGCAAAAACCTCACCCTGATGGGATTGCCCTTCATCCCTTACTTTGTTTTTTTCTCTCTCCATGGCAGAGAAGGTCCTTGCCACTACATCTAATGATGCCAATTTAATTCACTAATGTAATGTAATGTCAACCAATATTCATTGTAGGCCTGCTGAAATCCCCTTTATCTTGTAGAACTGTCTTTTCCACAGTGCGAAGAACCTTGCCTTGGCAACGTAGGAAAATGAATAAAATCGTAAGCTACGTGAATAAATAACAACTGTGCGAAAAAATCTGTGAGATTTTATTTAGTGAAAGAAAATAGGTAACATAATTTAATACAATGAGAATTAAGGGGTCAATACTATAGTCTATAACCTAGAAGAATTAGCTAAATACAACACAGGCAAAATAAGGTGGACACAAAAAAAAATGTGTGTGCAATAAATTTTTATTTTTTTGCTGTTGCAAGAACAGTTGCAAGAATTCTATTTGCAAGGACATTTCGAAGCCTAATTCCGTGGAAGGCACAAGCAGGTTTCCGCGCTCGCTGATCACACCAACGCACGTTCATACATGATATAAGAAAGTTAGTCGTTGGGGAAGGGAACACACAAATTACGTTAGCGTCAGAGAGCAAGATTTTACTGGCGTGAAACTAGAGTGCCAAAAGGTCACCTGTTCCGTGCGAGCTTTATGATGGCAGAAGTGACTTCATCTGATCGATGCAAGCGTTAGATAAATCTGTTTACAGCTCATTTTCTGGAAAATCCTTATGACCAAAAAACAGTGAGTGCAGTGATATCCAAATGAGAAACCACTTTCCCATAAGTCTAATGGGTCTTGTTTTATGCTAAGTGCACGGTCTAGTTCTATAAGCAACGATTATTCGATACATAGGTTCCATTCATTTTGCATGCTTTCTTCCGACCGAGGCATGCTGACAACTTGAACTTGGTGAATACGCGTAATCAAATCATCTCCTGCTAGGTTGTCTGCTCTAGTAGCTTTGTTTGAGTGAAATTAAGAAATCCTTTTTTCCACTAAATCAATGTCACTGGGGGGTGTGCTGGTTGTTTGTATCACCTTTGTCGATTGGTTCTACATATATACACTATATGGGATTTTGTTCGTCATTGCCAATACAGAGATTTGTAAAGTGTTTAGTCAGTATCCTTAGTACTGTCTGTACTTCTATGATATTCCCTTAAATGTCTTCACAGGCTTCGAGTACCTATAAAACCTCTGTTTACCTTTATGTAAAATTTCCAAAATCAGTAAGTTATCATTATCACTCTCTCTCCTCAATCACGCGCTTTTCGTGCTACTCTTCCTTCTTTATGAAAAGTCAGTGCTCGTCTTTCCTTTTCTACTCGAAAATTTCACGAACGGCTTAAGTCCTTCTTTGCAGCTCCTCTTTGTGTGCCTCCTGCAAAGTTGCATGTTCTCGCCGCCGAGGCCGACACTTCTGGTAAAACCAGATATTTTGTTGTGGTGACCAAGAGATGATGTGAATCCTAAGAAATCAAAGTTCAACATTTCATTTTTACAATTATTCAACGGCAACACATAAGACTTGGACAGCAAGTAGTGCCTTAAGTCGAAGGTTGTTCGTAAGGAAATACAGTGGGTCACAGATTCACTTTATACGTAGAAAGAAAATTGATTTAACAAAATGATAGTTTCCGATAAGGTTAACTGCAAAAAAAGAAAACACAAATAAAGTCAAACAATATAGGGTAAACTGAATGCCGGTGTTTGTTAATACTTTTTTTACGACACTATTTTGTTAAATTAAAAAAAGTGTTTATAAGGGCTCCGATCACATTTTGCTTATATCGCTGATAAATCACCTACCTCTTGTATGTGTGTAATGTACCGTTATTCAATTCATTTCAATTTAACTTGATGAACACCTTAATTGATTTTATAGCAGGGCATGGGCATGAAGTACAAAAAAAAGTAACAATCGACCCAAGGAGAAACGAACTTTGCAATAAGGTCTCATGATGTTGTTTCTGAACGAGAGTCTCAAGTTCCATTTAGATGGTGCTGGTGGACGGTGTTCAGTGGTATATTGGTCGTTGTTCTGCTTGATGGTGATTCTTTTTGAATCCCTCTCTTTTGATGGTATGCTTTCAATTTTTGTTGATTCAATGAATTTGCTATCATTATTCTCAATTAAGCGGGTCTGCACCGTTTCGAGGAATTTCATTCTGAACAAAAATTAATTCGAAGACCTGCCACCACTGCTGCTGCTGCCGCTGTTCACCGTTCCCCAGGTTTTTTTATGTCTGTCCATTTATTTAATTTTTCTTCCTCGAAATGAAACAAACAACCAATTGTTGCTGATGAAATCTTTCACGCTGCTGCACGGCAACGGCAATTCCACCGGTCGATTGCGTTGGCTGAAAAAATGTAGTTCCTGTTGCAGCCAGCGCACGGACTTTGGCGTTGCGTAGCATATTGGTCGTCTGTCAGTTGGATTGTTCATCAAATTCAATTAAAATCAATTAAAGAAATTCTACTGGAGTTTTTGGGAGCAGTTTTTGTTTTCTGTTGTCGACTCTTCTTGGTTTGGTTTACGGATCTTTGATACACTTTTAGGAAAACCTGGATTGCTTATAGAAGTCACATATGGGAGAATTGTGGGTTGTTATTTCAAGGGACTGTTGCTCGGGAATTAATTTTTCAATTTACCTTAATTGCTGGTAGAAGAATAAAAACGTGCGTCGATGGTAAAAAGATGCGGGCGGCCTTAAATTCCGAAAGTGGGTTCACCGAAAAGGTGATTCAGCATTTATATTATTTGGTTTCGTGTGTGTGATATTTGCATGTTTAAAGTCTATTTCGTATTATGAGTGCCTTCTAAGAAACCCGCATTTATTTGAGCCCTATAATTGAAATATGTTCATAGAGGTAGTTTTCTGGGGTTTTGATTGATTTGTTCAAACGACAAGACACACTGTGTCAAAAATTCGGTAATCGGAATCAATTTTGAAACCTTTAAATATTGATTGAAGATTACCTTTGACGGAAGTACCTACTTTTTTTTTTGAATATTTTCGTCATGACATTTAACATGATTGAAAGGCTCATTTCGTGTCGGCCAGGATTGGGGTCAGAATCCCGAAAACCTAAGATCCCGAAAAATATGTAAATTGAAAAATTTGAGCAAATTCATATTATACCTAAAATTTTTCGTGATTTCGAAATATATCTTAGTTCAAGCGCTATGGGGAGTTGAGTGTGCAAAATTACTGTTAGTTGAAGCCCAAGTTCCCAAAGGACTGTTGCGCCGCCTTAATTAAAGTAAGTATAGGTACCTAGCGTTGAATAGTTAATAGATGAGAAACCGTTAGAGTCTATCTGTACCCGGCAACATCCAGAATCAAAATCTGCAAGCTTTTCTGAGCTCAAAACCATTCACAGAATGCGGTCTCATATTTTGCACACTCAATTCCATCCAGCGCCCGGTCTATTTTGAAAGTTTGAAACTTTGTTTTTGATGAGTTTATTTTCTTACAATATGACTGAATTGTTATTGTTGAATTCTATTTACCAATCCTTATTTTGAAATAAAGTTTCACAGATGAGAACATTTTGGGTTTTCGGGACTTTGATTTTCGGGATTGTGTCGGGTCACCGGCTTTTCATTCTTAAAAAAAATACATCTCAAGTTATGGAGATCATAATAAATGAAATACTTTTTAAATCAAGATCAAAAACGGAGTCAAGCAATTCCTCCCGCCTATCTGTCATCGCACCTATAGCCTTACCCTCAACCAATAGTTAACCTATTCAGAGACTTAAGGCACAGATAATAAATTTATACAAATGTCTCACCCTTATGGCGAGAAATGATACCTATATGAAACTGAAAGCTACCAAAAAAAAGCTTTTTCCAAAAGCTTTAACACATTCACTAAATGCATTCAAAATCTATTTTCGCTCATCGAAACACACAAAAAGTAACTCGTGTGATTGTGTATTTTCAAAAGGTTCTCACCGTTTAAACCTTCCCTGAACTTCCATTGATAATTCGAAACCAAAATTAAATAAATCAGTCCAGTCGTTCCCAAGTTTAAGCAAGACTTACAACAGCAATTGCATTTTATATTAATATAGAAATGTTGGTCAATTAAAATGTTGTTTTCTCCCTCCTACAAAAATCTTGAAATAAGTTCGATAAAATTTAAAGTATTGAAAAATAATTAATAAAAATATTTTTAGGTACCAGTTGTCCATCGTTAAACAGTGTTATTTTTTTTCATCTAGTAAGATTAAATCACACCAAAAACATAATTGTAAAAAAAGAGCCAAGTTCTCCCGTACAAAAATTCTGCCTAACAAATCAGCCACGAAAAGTAATGAGATCTAAAAGAACGCCAAGTTCTAAGATTCAGCAAGTACTCGTAGGTGCATTGCAAATGTTTTAAGTGGACTTACATCGAATCAACTATTAGTTTTGAAAGTAACTTGTAAACTAATGTAAATTAGTTAATTTTTTTTACTTAGCAAGTTTTCCAAACTTTTTTAATAGTAGGTTACTAAGAGAAAACCCGCCAAGTAAAAAAAATTAACTAATTTACATTAGTTTACAAGTTACTTTCAAAACTAATAGTTGATTCGATGTAAGTCCACTTAAAACATTTGCAATGCCCCCTCAGTTGAAAATCATAAATTTCATATTTTATTTGTTCTATTGCACGATGTACTTGTATGCCAAATTTCTTGATTCTACTGCACTCCAAAGTGCTCCATATAATTTAAATTAATAATTTAAAAGAAGGCAGCTACCACGCCCCCTGACTAAAAAATTTCAAATTTTCGATTTTTTCCTTTGTATGTACTTCATGACCTATCACTGTGCAAAATTTCTTGATTCTACTGCACTCCAAAGTGCTCCATATTATTTAAATTAATAATGTAAAAGTAGGCGGCTACCACACCCCCTGATTGAAAATTTTCAAATTTTCGATTTTTTCCTTTGTATGTACCACATGACCTACCACTGTGCCAAATTTCAAGTTTCTAGGGCAACGGGAAGTGCTTCATATAATTTAAATTAATAATGTAAAAGTAGGCGGCTACCACGCCCCCTGATTGAAAATTTTCAAATTTTCGATTTTTTCCTTTGTATGTACCATATGACCTACCACTGTGCCAAATTTCAAGTTTCTAGGGCAACGGGAAGTGCTTCATAATTTTGATGATCTGTCAGTGAGTGAGTCAGTGAGTCAGTGAGTCAGTGAGTCAGTCAGTTACGGTTTTCGTGATTTTTGAAACATTGTATCCTAGAAACTACTTATGCTAAATATCTGAAATTTACTGAGGTGCTTCTTCTTGACTAGCTTAACAAATGATGTGAGTTTGAAACTTTTGGCTTCTTTGGTATAGAAGTTAGAGGGGTGTGGAAAATGCCCTGAGTTGTTTCCTGTAAATAAGGGTGTAGTGCCAAAGTTGCTAGAGAACTTGGCTGGGCACTACCGTGCTCCTTGATCGGTTCTGTCGTTTGGTATGGTTCGTCATTAAGATTCCTTAAAATGTTGTTTGTTACCTTTTTTTACAGCACATAGAGATTTAAACTTCTTTCAAATATACCAAGTCTCCATTTTCTTCTTCATATTTTGTACTAAATCTTTTTGCAGATTCTAACAAATCAGTGAGCATATTTTAATACCAATGACACAGACCCTGTCGAAGAATCACCCAGCATCGCAAATTTTGTGAAAATTTAATTACGCCTTCCTGGTGCGCCATAGATATGGTGAATACTAAAAATAGCTTTATAATTATTTACGTGGTTCATTAAATCGCCAGGATAATCAATTAAACTCCTTCTCGCCTTCATCCAAGGACTCTATGGACAGGGACACAGAGCAACATACAAAAGCAACAACAGCAAAACTGGACAAAACCAAATGAGACTCATATGTCCAAGAACCCCACATTTGACGCGCGCTAGTCGCTCCTGACTGGGTTGTGCTGTTATTTTCGTGTTTTCCTACAAATTGTCGTGGTGTAGATCCGTGAAAAACATCCAACAGGTTTTAATTGGAAACACAAGTGACGTATTCAAATGAAGGGAAATTTAATTATACACATTTTATTGGATTAGTGGTGGCAACAGTGGCAACGGTGACTTTTTCCAGCAAACAAGGAAAACGGCCGGCACGGTGAATACGGTATAGGTGTGTAAATTAACGCAATTGTTCCTTTAGTCCGCTGCTCCTGCTCTGATACAGTGGATGTGGACAGACTTAGAGCCGGGTGTCCACTGTCCACTGTCCAGAGCACGTCAGTTGGCCATTTCACATTCTGACAGCTTGACGCGGGTATTTTGTCTCGTCGGGTCGGTATTTTTGGTTGAGAAGCTTTTGCCATCTTTTTAAGGACATAAAATGGGGAACGCATGACAAAATAACTCTTTTTTAAGTGGAATGAGGGCCTCGCTTAAAGCGTGCCTGTGTGCACATTGAGTTAAAATTTATCATTAAACTCCTGTGTATCGAGTTTCTAGTCATCATCCGTACCTAGCTATCAGCATTTTAGGGGAGCCGGGAGTTAAGGTGGATATAGGAATTTAATACCTGACAGCGTGAGCTGAATGACTGGGCTATGTTGTGCTACAACAGGGTTCAGCCGTACAACATTAGGATAATGTCAGTCAGAGGTGAGGGATTAACTTTAATACCTTCTAATTGACACGGCAGATCATTTATATAGATTTTGCGTGCCGAAGGATGTAATTGGATGTTGCTAAAGGAGGGCTTAGCTGTCAATTAATCCGAATGACTGTGTTTCGGTGTTAAGCGTTTGGCAAATAAAAAAGGTGATTTAGTCAATAGGGGCTTAATGACTAACTATAAAAACAATGAACTTAAAGACAAACTAGCTGAGGGTGTTTTAAAAAATTGTTCAGAAATCTTAACAAAATTAAGGGAAACATAAAATTTCTTTTTTGTTGATTATTGTAAGCCACTTCACTTAGAATTTGGCTCTCTTATAACTTAACTATAGGTAATGAAATTTCGTTCCCGCAAGCACGCTTAAGTGAAGGAGCGAATACACACGAACCATATGAGCAAACCATAATGCACTAAAGCTACGTTCGTTACATTTTCGTTCAACTTCAACTAGTGCGGTTTCATTCGCTCATTACTCAAGTGAATTTGACAGTTTGAAGAAGAGAAGGCCAAACCTACTTCATTTGCTCACTTAAGGAACATTTCGTCCGGTTTTTTGACATTAGCTTAAGTTCACTTAAGCAATTATAGTGCCTTTAGAACTGTTGCGCCTATATGTATGCTTCGTTTCGAAATGAAGTTTCTATTATTAGGACTTGAAAATGGAATAATGGTTTTCAGTTTAATTGTCCAAAATTATTTGACAAGCTGTGTGTCGACTTATTGTGTGATAGGGTCAAGGGGGGTAATTGTGAACAGGGGTAATTGTAAACAAACTAAATTCTCTCAAAACCGTTTATAATTCGAAGCATGCCATGAGATAATTTGAAAAGACATTATATTTAAACCATATTGTCGCGTTTAAGGCGTTATCTGTCAAAGGTTTATTTGAGTTTTGTTCGTTGACGTGAGTCATTCGTTTTTCTACGTTCTTAGCTTTTTGAGTGTTAATTAAAAGTGTGTCAAAACAAATAAAGGCGATCAAAGTAAGTTAAATTTTATATTTAAAATAGTGAACTATGAGTGTTAATGCATGTCTTATGTTTTTTATTCGTCTGTATATTACAATTTTAAAGTTATTGGCTGTTTACAATAACCCCATTATTTTCCTATCATGGGTAAATGTAAACACCGAAACGGGGTAAAAGTGAACAAGTTGGGGTAATTGTAAACATTCATTTTCAATGGTTTTGGTGTTTATCTAACGATATTTTAATCAAAAAGATGTCCCGTACATATCAATGAAAAACCGCAGCTCCATCATATACATCAGAAGATATCCTCTATGCTGTAGAAGATGTGTGCAACAAAAACGGTGTTCCTATTTCGGTTATTTTTATAATCGCATTGGTGGTACGAAAAATCCTACTGCGCCATTAGACTCCGTAAGCTCGTTACCAACCTTGATGGCGCAGCGTGAGTTCTCCATCGTCATTTTGCACAAGCGAACGAACTTGGCAGGGATACCAAAACTAGACATAGCGTTATATAGTTCGCCTCTGTAGATGCTGTCATACGCGACCATAAAATCGATGAAAAGGTGGTGGGTATCGATTTTGGAGAACATACGTTTTTAACAGGATCTGCCGGAAAGTGAAAATTTGGTGGACGGTTGACTTTCCTGGACTGAAGCCACATTGATAAGGACCAATCAGATTGTTGACGAAAGCCTTCAGACGTTCACATATTACGGCAGAGGATCTTGTAGGCGATGTTAAGTAGACTGATTCCTCTGTAGTTGGCGCAGTTTAGAGGATCTCCCTTTTTCAGGATCGGGCAAACAATGCTGAGGTTCCATTCATCGGGCATGCATTCCTCCGACCATATCTTACAGATGATTTGTAGCAGTTGAGACTTGAGAGCACGCGGTCTATTAAGGGACCTAAAATTCCACGTGCATATCTGAAATTCTTTGTCCTTAACATTTGCTTGGGTCGTCATCAGTGTATCCGCCCGTTTCCGAGGCCCGTTGTTGCTTCGCAACTAAATCTTTTTCTACGTAGTCGGGAAGTCACCCCGAAGTACAACCCCCAACCTGGAGTAGCAGGCACTTGATGTGACTCCAAGTACAAGAGCCGGAAACCCGCTCCTTTTACAGCCTGGACTTCAAATAAGTCGAAGTAGCCCGTAAAGGTGTTCACCAAGTAGCTTGGATTAACTGGAACTGAAGACGCCACCGTTGATTCCAAAAAAAGAAATTCATCCGCTGCCGTCCCTCGTTGGAAGTGCCTTGATGGGAACACTCCTTCGTTGTGGGGTAATTAGTAGTAACAGCCTACTCTGCTTCGACCTGTCGACCATGGGAGGCCTTATCGCGATCGCATAGCTCTAAGCTTCTTAGCAGTAGTTACCGTTAGCCGCTCATCCACGTCAATGCTTACCCCATGGAGGGCCAGGAGGATTTGTGGAATGTTGCCAGAACCAAAATCAACTGTTATTGAAGGAATAACAATGTTAGAATTCAATGCAAAAGTTCCAGTTTTTGAAATGTAACATTTTAACTTGCCATTTCTTCAAAGAATTAAAGTTATCTATCATTATTGTTTATGTATTTTGAAATAAAACACTGCATTAAATACGTTTGGCTAAAATTTCGTTCTGTGTGAATATTTTTTGGGGTAAATGTAAACATCCTTATTTTGATTTCTTTTTTTCTTCATATGATTAAGATTTCAGTTTGTTCACTTTTGAAGCAAATATGTTTGTTCTATATGCTTATGATGCCGAGTTCTTTGTTTTCATTTACCCCCTTTTTCCCATTTACCTAAGAAACGAAGGGGGTAAATGTAAATATCAAATTTTATGAAAAATAGTGAACAAACACCATTAAGATTAATACTCTTCAGTAGATTATACAATCCAAACTTAAGTAGCATCAACAAAAAATTTCGACAATGCATAGTTAAGCTGTTACAATGACAACAAGTTACCAAAAAAACAAAAATGCAAAATCGTTTACAATTACCCCCTTTGACCCTACATTTTTTCCAAGCAATTAAAGGTTAAACACCACATGTGTTCTCCAATTAAGTGAAACCTCATAAATCCACTCTCAGTCAAATAAACCTTCCATCCCCATCCCCGTCCCCATCATCTCATCAACCAAACCACTCACTGTATCAATAAGGAAATAGGGAAAACAAATCATTTCTAATGTTATCGATCACTCCACTGATGCTTGATATCTTGTCTCCGAAACGAGAGAGCTGAAGTTACATATTTCCAAAACACTATCAGCTCCTCTGATCTTTTTTTTATGATTCACATTCACACACAATACTTTTGTTCAGCCCTTCCGAGACTCCTAGAACTCATTATAACCGTAGTCACAGTAATTTTGATGTCAACATCGTCATGTGTTCCCAGTGGATATGAAGAATGTTCAATCGATTCAAGTCTTTTTAATCGTTTCCCATGACACTTTTATAGTTCCATCTTCACTTACATTCGATTTCAGTCACCGTAATTAAGTCGAACGAAAACCAAGCACCAGTAGATATGCCACCATCAACCCCCAATGAATATAAACATAATATCTATCACAAAAACCATTTTATAGCCTGGAACACGGCGAGGGTAGACCCAGACCCCTTTTTCACTCAATAGAAAACACTAAAACAGTTTGAATTGAGTAAAATGGCCATATAAAACGCCATCACTTCGGGACCGTTTCCAGATATTATTTTACCGCGAGAATGGAATGCTAATCTAATTAAAACCATATGTGAAGATGTGGGGCTGCTGCGGTTGGGGCGTTGAATGGCTTACGATCATCGAACTAACAAATGAGCATTATGCAACAATAAAAGACGAAGATGAAGCAATAAAAAAGCATAAATTCATGGTAAAATTTTAATCACTATTTTGAGTTGAGGGTGCGAGAATTTCGAAAACAAAGAAAGATGGTCGCAGATTTTTCAAATAAAGACGCAAAATATATGATGTTGACCGTGTAGACAGGCGTGTGAAGAAAGCTTGAAGTTACTTAGTGAAAGCTTGTTGAAAACACTCATTGCGTAGCGTAGTAAATGTGTAGTTTTTACGAAGGCAACAGATGGCTTTTTGTTACTTTTCAAATATTGAAATGTAAGCTACTTTGTATGATGTCACCACCAGCACATTAACACATTTTCTCACACGTTGTGCGGTCAAAAGGATCAAAGCATATCGTCCGCCTCGGTGTAACCTAAAGAAGTCGGTCCATCATTAAGCTAATCGAAAACACTCAAAACGGTGGAGCTGTGAGACAAAAGAGTTTCACTTTCTTTTGATCCTCAAAAAAAATTCTGAATTACAGTTTTTTCTCCTGTGAAGTATACTGACGGGAACAGTTTGTACGCAGACATAATTGATACATTTGTAAGCACGTTGCGGTGAGTGCATTTTCTTTTCGAAAAAAGTATTCAAGTGATCGCTACATCATGTTTTTGACATTAAATGACTTTGACAGCTGAATTGCCGACGAACAAAATACCGATGAAGGATGAGGACTGACGTCTTGCTTTTGTAGATACAATGGGAACAAATTTAGAAGAGTTTTTTTCTCTTTTTGTCTGAAGAGTTTAAACAAGGTAATTATACGGATCAATGCTACCTTGAACGTCTGCCTTTTTGAGATAAGGTCAATTACAGAAAAAGTCAAAATGTTTCGGTATAGTTTAATTTGTTGGCACTCTTGATTTTTTACTATTGCTATTTTTCATTTCCAATTATCTATCGAAATCTTAACGTTCAAATTATTTTCTCCTTTTTTTTGGTCGTTTCCGATACGTCATTTGTTTCGGCATTGTGTCTGGAAATTCGATTGCATTGAAAAAGGCAGTGAATTTTATAATTTTCATCGATGAAAATTTAGTCTTAAGAGAAACATATGACAAAGGTGAAGTAGAACGCGAGAATTTCGTAAGGAATGAGCGTTTGCTTGCTTCGAAGCACAGTTCCAAGAACCAGATTGTGGTTTTAGTCATCCGAGCCTGTTCTTACAAAGAAATTTGTAGTTGTACTTTTGCTGGAATTAATTATTATTCAACTTGTAGGTCGCAGCAAAGTTTTACCTATTTGGCTGAGGTGATGGCGGACACGGTATGTTTTCTCCTTGGAAAAGCACTTCTTTCTTCTCTATAAAGAATCGCTTTTTGCTTTCCACCAAAACGTCAATGATCACACTGTGAATTCCAGAAAACGGTGGCCATAACTTTTCTAGTCGATAAAACAGTCTTTGCCTTCTACGGAGCCAGCGGAATCCAACTGTTTCGACTATTGCTTGGTCTCTGGTGGTGTACAAATGGATCCATGCTTCGTCCACTGTCAAGCAAAACGTTGAAGTTTCATCTTTAATCTTTCACGGATACCGCGAAGACTGATCATTTTTCGTGTAAAAGCGCTATTCAACTCTACCTTTCCGAATCGGAATAATATTGTTAGTCCTTGCATTTACTCATGGTATTGTTTGAGAATAAAAGCTTGGGAATCCGGATTAGTAACCAGACCCTTCATAATTTACAATGGCGTAAGAGAAAGCAAGCCGTGACTTTGGAACATCTACAAGGGAGACTATCATTGACGGCAACGTTGACAACTGTAGACGGAACCCTCGAGTTGTACAAACCATATTAAACCAGATCAAGTAAGAAAGAAAAACCAAGCAAAATGCAGCTGCGCTTGCAAAAAAAAATGTCAGAAGAAAGACAACTATTAAAATATATGATACTGATGACTCATTAAAAATTTCACCAAACACCTTTTTTCACACTTCATAAAATATAAGCCACATTTCATTAATTCAGTTACCGTCAGTTCACCGACCAGTAAACAGCAGTAACCGACAGTACACCGACTAGTTAACATCAGTTGCTCGCCAACCAGTACACTTCGCACAGTAAAAACCTGCTCCTACAAAGAACAAAAACCATCACTTGTAAACCAAGCTTCCGACAGCAACAATCAGTTGCCAATCAATCAACCGCTTGCCATCGTAAGCAGCCAGGCTATAAATAGATAGCCCGTTGTTGGATTTATATCGTTGACTGTTCGATAAGTCCATTGATTGCCCGGATAGGGATACATCCGTGATTTCATAGTAACCACACACAGACTCCCCCCACCAATGATAAGGGGTCTTGTCACACGTACTAGCCCCGTAACGAACTTCGGAAGAAACCCGTGAAAGACCGGCGAGCTGCCCTCATCCTCAGACCAAAAGTTCCAGGTACTCCTTCCTTGGGTCAGTGTCAGTGTAAGCAGACCTAACTTTCGTTTTTCAAGGCTCTTTAAATCAAAAAATCTTACCATTTCTTCAAAACTGATTTTGTATAAGAAGATAGTCCTACCAGTTCTGACATACGGAAGATGGAACCGAGACTTGGGTCCTTTCCTTAGCCGAAGGCACTGTGTTTAATTAGCCCTTTTCAGGAGAAAAGTGTCACGGAAAATAGTTTGTCCCGTTTTTTGAGGAAGAATGGTTCGGGAGACGGGCTTTATAAAATTTACTGCTGTGGGCTGGACACCCAGCTCGTATAAGAGAGAAAAAAAACGCGCTGGAAAGTCCTTTGCTTAACTTGATGGCGTGTTGACCAACGATCAGGGTATATACGGAAGAAATTGCTGAAGGAAGCTCGGACAATATCCCGGTTGTGGCGTGCGTCGGTTCAAGGTTGTAATGATGCGTACATTCCAAATTCCAAAATAGCATGAATTATACCAGCAAACATTTCCTGCCTCCTAAGATACGGAAGTCGATCAGTCGGTCAAAGTTTAAGTCCCGCACCTGTCCGTTGAAACGTTTTCAGTTTAAAAATATTTTCTAGAGTAAAGTATTTGAAGTAAATAATTTTTCGACTAAAAATTATTTAGATAGATAGATGTTTTATTCTTATAAATTCAAAATAATTTCCAATATTTCACAAAATTAAATTAATATATTTTTCAAGAAAATATATGAAAGGTTGGTGACATTCATTTCATTTCAAACAATAAGAAATAGAGTTGAATGTCACTTCAAAATTAAAATTTTTCTTTTTTACAAAGTTTGTGGGTGGGGTGACCCTTATAATTTCAAATAAGCTTCAATAAATGAATTCAGTTATACAAAAAATTTCAAAATTCAAAATTTAAAATTTAAAAAGCAAACAAAAATATAAATTATTTACCATAATTAAGAAATCAAGCCAAAAACATTAGAAAAATTTAAGCCAAAACATCAGAAATATGAGATTCTAACTCATTTTAATTTAATGAACATTTTTTAGAAACAATCCAGATACAGTTATTGAACGTATTGATTGAGGAAGGATATTATAAAGTCGAAAACACATAATAGAAAAAAATTATGATACGCAGTGGTACGAAAGAAAGGTACATGAACTAAGTTGGAAAGGTTTCCACGAAGATTGTAACTTGAAATTAGGCGAAAATTAAGGTTTCCAGATATCATAAAGAACATTTTTAACACTTTAAAACAGTATAAATGACCAATTGGGTGAATTTTGTGCGAACAGAAAAGAGGATAACTAGAATGTCTACCCGGCTTACGACAAATTTTTCTTATGACTTATTTGCATGGTCAAAATTGGTTGTATTTTATTTTTATAAATACCACCCCAGCAAGCAATTGGATATTGTAGCTTGGAGTGAAAAATACCGTAATAAATTCTTTTTAGAAGATGAGTTGAACACACGTTTCTCAAATAATAAAAATCTCGCAAGGTACATCGGAGTAACTTTTTAAAAGATTCGGTGTGATTTGCAAACGACATACTAGAATCTAAGTTCAGTCCCAATTATTTGAACTCATTGACTTCCTCAACTACGAAACAATTCTCACTGCATATCAAATCACAAAGAAAAAAAGGTGATGAGGAACCACTGCAAATTAACAATTCAAATCTACGACACTCAGGTGCATGAAAGCAGATATTTGCATCCAACAAGCTAGTTGATGATAAACTGAAAAACATTGTCTTTGTTTTAGAGCTTATTACCAACTCATGTTCAAAACACCACAGCCGCAATAGGTCAAGATCAAAATTGATATTTGCAATCAAGATTTAAAGGACTATTTGCACCATAAGAAAGCCCAATATCAAAAGCAAAAGCTGTGCGCAATCCCCTGAAAAGTGAAAAGTGAATTAATGTATCTACACCAAAAAAAAAAGTGGACCCAAGACAGAACCTTGTGGAACACCTAATTTAAGAAACCTTGCATCACTCCGTGTGTCATCTATCTTCACTCTCTGTGATCGATTTTCAAGGTAAGACCTAAACCAGCTATGAATGAATCCTCTAAAACCAGCTTTCTCCAACTATCTTAGCAAAATTTTGTGGTTGACCGTATCAACCGCCTTGGTGATGTCAACATTAAGGCCAGCTACATTTTTTTTCTGATCGAGATGAGACATTACTTGGGCACAAAATTTCAAAAGTGCATCTTCTGTCGATTTGCCTTTTAAAAAACCGAATTGAGCTTCAAATTTAGTTTTATCTAGGTACAAAGCACATAATCTTATTTTTCGTGAGTTTTTCAAAAATCTTGCTGAAAACAGAAAGAAGCGAAATAGGCCTATAGTTACTTATTTCTGTAGGGGATCCTTTTTTAAATAATGGCAGACATCTGCACACTTGAGCTCTTCAGGCAAAATTCCATCATAAATGAAACGATAGGATATCAACTCAGTATAAAATAAACAAGTAACATACATAAAGATTACTTAAAAGTAACATTAACATCGTTAACTTCAACAGAAACACCGTTTATAAACTCCGTAGATAAACCGGTTCAAAGCCGTTGATGACCCAAGGAAAACCTTGTTGATCGTTGACAGCCGGAGGAAACTCCATTGATCAATCGCCGTTGAAAGCCGTAGGAAACTCGGTTGATAAACCGGTTTATAGCCGTTGATGTGCCAAAGGAAACCTTGTTGATAGCCGATCCAAAGGTCGGATTTGACGGAGGAAGGATAAGCCAAGGGAAACCTGATGTTGATCATAAAGATCATGATAAGGCGTTAATAGTGTTCCGGACTGAAGCTGAAAATGCGAATTGCTGGAAGCGCCACCCAACCACTAAATGCATCTTGCTAAGAGAGATAGAGAGAGAGAGAGAGAGAGAGAGAGAGAGAGAGAGAGCCACCTTCCTAAGAAAAACATGTTTCCTCCAAACTGAAAAAGCTGTTACTGATTTGAATTTTCAAATTTAGGTAGACTACGCCTTAAAAAAGATAAAAAATCGCTTCACAATACCTACCATTTGAAAAAAGGCAGTTTTGGTTTTTTCATGTCAGTAAGTTTGTGTTTTTTACATGTCATGCTTTTGTTTTGATTTTTCGTTAAAATGTACCTACACATCAGTAAGATATTTTTAATTTCAAAACTTAAACCAAGCTGGTTGTCCTGTTTTATATTAAAAGCCTTTCAGTTTTAGATATGGCGACAAGTCGCAATAACATATTAATGTCGCAATATTTTCTTAAATGTTTTCTGCCCATAAACATGGAATTTAGTTTCTTTAAAACTGTTTTACACACCTCCGCAATAAATCTTTTCACTTTTTTCTGCTCTACCTTGGCAGTATGACTAAATGCACTTCATCGGTCCATTAATCTTCAAGCTAATACCAAAACTGACGCCGCACTAGCCAAAAGTCCATTTATCACAACACCCGCTCCATACCTACGAAAAAAGTGCACCTTAAAATTTTATGAAAAACGCACATGGCATACAATAAATCGCCATTAAAATTACAAGTGCGTGGACACGCAGTAATTAAATTTAATGAATCCCAACTGCAACTGTACCGTGTGTCTCACTCCCATAATGAGCTAGAAATAAATGTGTCCGCCGAAGAGTTAAACTCCTGAGTAACACCGTTCGTCGTCAGCATCACCTCTTCTGGCGCACTTGATATCATTTGCCAACTCCATAAAAAAAATTCTGCGTGCTTAAGAAATTCTACGCTCCACTTGGTCGAGACATCGTGACAACATACACTACCTGTGGTGTGCCTAGTTCCATAGGCTGGCTCGGTCTGCGACTGTGATATAATTTAGCACCTAGCAATTCACGAAGGCACGAACCACGACTGGTAACATGGTCTGAGGCAGAAACATCTCATACAAGTTGTCATAACATCCGTTTTTGAATTATGAAGTGAGGCCATGGCCGAGTCGCCGAATATGTACATGTGAAGTTGGACGCCACATTGGCTGCTAGATGACATAAGAAGAAGTTAGAACTGAAAGTATTTTGATTTGATTTCCAATCTGCAAGAATTGCGGGCAGATGCAGTTGCATAAATTTGAATATTAGATTTTAGATGTGTGGATTTGAGCAAAATATGGAAATGTAGGGTGCTGTGTGCTCCAACATCAATATTTTTTAAATTACTTCTGCTAAGTGTTCCAACTTTTAACGGCTTGCGGTATGTACCTATTGGAAAGTCCTAACCCAACCTGCTTAAGTTAATTCTACAGAGCTCTAGTTAATGGACGAAACAACACATGAATTAAATCTCTGATGGCAGGAAATGAAAAACAATCGAAGCATTAGTCCATAATATTGTAACGAAACGTTACAAATACTTCTCCACCATTGTCCGAAATCCTTACAATTCACATTGTGTCATCACAATAATCTTCATATGGGGAAGTAAAATTACGAATTAAAATCAGTTTGATTCTCCTATGCAAAGTACCAATCTAGTGTACATGTGCACACCGGAAGGCAAAGTGCTATACTAAGTATGTATAAGCTAGCTTCAAAACCGGATTCTTTTTGGGATAGCCGCCACTTCTTTTAAGTGTATTTCTGACCAAGTCCTTGACCCTTGAACTGGGACCCGTAACCCAAAAACAATTCACTTTTGATTCTCTATGTCTAGTCTTTTGTTAGAGACAGTACAGCTACCGAAACTCTTATTCAAAGATCGCTGACTGTTGATTCTCTTGTCTTAATATTGCTAAGGACAGCACAGTCGCCGAACTACACAAAGCAGCTGGAGATTATTTGGTTAGGAGTAAGCACCAGCTCATCTGTAAGATTTGGTTGGAGGAAATCATGCCCGACAAATTGAATCTCAGCATAGAATGCCCGGTCCGCTGAACTGCACCAACTACAGAAGTATAAGTAAGTCTCCTAAACATCGCTAACAAGATATTGTCTGCCGTGCTGTATGATCTTTTAAAGCTTTTCGTCGACAACTTGAAAGGTCCTTACCAGTGCGGTTTCAGACCCGAAAATTCCACCATCTATCAAATATTCACTCTACGGCAGATCTTGGAGAAGATCCAGGAACTGCAAATCGATATGTACCTACCACCTTTTCATCAATTTCAAGGCCGTGTATGACAGTGTCTATAGAGACCAACTATAAAGAGCAATGTCTAGTTTTGGCATCCCAGAAAAACTCGCCGGTCTATGCAAGATGACAATTCAAAACTCACGTTGTGCCATCATGGTCGGAAAAAAAGTTGAACGGATGCATTTGATGTCAAAAAAGGTTTTAGACAAGGCGATGCGTTGTCATGCGATTTCTTCAACATCATTCTTGAGAAGATTGTGCAAAACTCCAACGTCAACACCAAGGGCACAATCATTCAAAAGTCTGTCCAGCTACTAGGATACGCCGACGACATTGACATAATTTGACGAACACAGCGTGGTGTCCACTGGAGCGTTTGTGAGTCTTGAGACGGAGGCCAGGAAGATGGGTCTAGCGGCTAACGAGGGCAAGACCAAGTTAATGCTGTCAACAAGAAAGGACATCCAAAATCAACGTTTTGGAACCAACGTCAGTATAGACAGTTTAGACCTAGGATCCGCTATAAATTCAGACAACGACACTAGCGCCAGTGTTGAAATCAAAAGAAGAATCGCTTTTGCCAATTGCCGGAAGGACGTCGCAGAAGATTAAAACCGCGACTCAGGTGGAGCACACGTAGAGCACCACAACCAACTTGGCGTGCGAAACGCTTGTTGGAAGCGGCCCTTGTCTGAAATGGACTGTAGTGCCAGCATAAGTAAGTGAGTATGGTTTGCTAAAGAAAGAACAGATTTCAATCGTTTATTCTCTTCTCTGGATACCATTCTTCTAAGCGTACCAATATGGTACAATTTGATAATTGTTCTTTGAAAAAGAGGCTGGGACTGGGACAACACTTCGATCAACGATAATTGTTTCGATTTTTAAAGTGAAACGTATTTAGACGCGGTATTGTGGGTAACATACAATTTAAGCGGACAGAAGGCAACTAAAAATTCAAACGTTCAAACTGAAAGTGATGATGCGAGTGGTTTGCCTAAAAAGAGAAAGTAAGTAGTTTTATTGCATTTGGTCCACCCTTCGTTGAACCAGTAAAATATGAAGTACCAAGAACATTCCAATAGAAAATAAAATGGCAAAAAATTTTTTTGCCTTGGCCGGCTTACATACTTGTTTTAGTCTTAGGTTTTAGGATTAAGTAGAGTAGGTGGTATGGTGGCACTATAAAATACAGAAAAAAAACAAAAAAAAACAAAAATAAAAAGTGAAAAACACTAACAAATAGTGAAAAAAAAACAATAAAGGACAATATGAGAATGTGAGAATGTGAAAAAAAGACAATTAAAAAATCAAGAACACAATAATTACAAGGAAATAGATTTTGCCGCTGTGGTTGTTCTAGTTTTAAGTAGTTTGTAGGTAGACTAGGTAATTTTACCACCCAAAAAAATAGATAGAGCCATTAGTTTTTAAAATTTTCTAATAAAAAATAAATAAAATGAAATAAACGAAAACAAACTTAGTTCGTAGGCCGAAAGGCATCAATTTTTAAGATCCATGAATTGCTTAGAGCGCCCGATTAGGGTAAGTTATATATAAGTACATAGTAATAGTTAGGCTAGTTTCACATTTTTGTCTAGCATGTAAGTAGATTTAAGTTTGAATGAATAAAAAAAAATTAATTAAAAAAAAAAAATATTCATAAGAACTAAACATCACAAATGCACCCTATTTTCTGATTGCAAACTCACCTCAAGGCACTTGAGTTGATCCGTAAAGACAAATTTGTATTTTAAGAACAGCTTTTTTTTTTGTTGCTCCAAACTAACGCCTTAATTAAAACCTTAGAATTTAACAGCACTCGAATAGATATGACGTTGGACAAGATTGCATGCTTGCTCGTTGTTTTTCGCACCTCAGAGCTGATCCCTCTTCGTTTTCGTCTTCGAGAATGGATGTTGTTGCAGCTGTTATATCCTGAAATCGTGGATCGGGTAGACAGCAGTGACAGTGACACTTTGTACCTTTGAACAAAATGACTGATACAAGAAGCTAAAGACTTTCCAGTTCGAATAAAGTGGGGAGATATTTTTAGACCAAGGTGCAAATCTCATTATGAGTAATTCACAGAGTATTTGAGATGAGTCATTCGGTTTATCGATGGAACTGGGGACTTGTTATATTTTTGGAACACCCGCCCTTTGTTATCTTTGCAAGTTGTCAGGTTGCGCGACACTTCTTTTCCAATTTGTGGTTTTCTAAACATCACCACGCAATCGATTTTGCATCTGGTCTTCTGTCTGCCTGTCCAATGTCAGTTCCGTTTTGCGAGTTCATAGTTTCTCGCACCACTTGTGAAGAGTTGATAGAATAAGAATCGAATGGATCTCAGAAAAAAAAGAACGAAATTCCTCCTCACATGAATTGATTTTTACGGCCAGTGCCGTCGAATTGGTATTGGGGCTATTCAAATGAAACCACAACGCGTCAATTTGTCATTGAAAATGGGAAGCCCATATGAACAAAGAAGCCGATCGATGTTAGGTTGAGGTTTGCAGGAGGAGGAGGTTGACGATGCCGAATCTGGAATATGTCAACGTAGAATTTCAAAAGAAAACGACTCTTCGCCTCGGTTTTGGAGACAAATTATCATTGAAGTGACTGAATGACACTAACTATAAAAATTTAGTCTTAGATACACTTTTTAATATGAAATCCATGTGTGGTTGTGATGAATTTTTTTGTTGAAAAGCGAGACCGAGGGCGAGGTTGACATTTGAGAAGACCATGACGGGAGTGAATCCATAAAGCGTTTAGATTTCTTTTTCAAACAAGTAAGAGATGAGGGGGAGAAACACTTGTTGTTGGGGCATTTCATTGGAGGTCTGGTTTAAATCAACATTTTTTGTATTGTTTTTGGAATGTTGAGAATGATCAATTGGTCCCAAAAGGCCGTTGAAGAGAAGAGATTTCTTTGAATAATTATTCAAATGTTGCGGTGTTAATGTAAGAAATGTTTGTTACCGGATTGTATTAAAACTTCAAATTATTTTACTCAATATTTAATAATAGGTACCTATACTGCAACAATTATTAATTAAGTCAAGCAGCAGGACGAATAGAAAGAGTTAGTATAATTTTCTTAATTCGGGGAATGGGTAGGTGTCCCAATAGCTTTTTTAAATTTGGCGATGGCATCGATTATGTTGTCTTTGAGGGCCGAAGTGCCTTGGGGCTTAATCGCATAGACATGGAACTTAAAAAAGACAAACAAGAATAAGTCTAAAGGCGTCAAATCACACGATCTTGGTTGCCAGTTCACGTGTCGCCTCGGTGCGAGATAACCATGCCATGAAACCGCTCGTGCAGAATATCCATAGTGTTTTGAGCTGTGTGGAGCGTATCGCGATCCTGTTGAAACCATATGTCTGCGGTGTCCATATCATCCAACTCGGGCCAAAAGAAATTGACTATCATCGACCTTGACGGTGATGGCGTGGCCACCATCATTTTCGGAGAACTACGGGCCAATGACGCCTCTAAAGCCCAAAAGCTATATCCTTGTGGTCCAACCGACTTACTTACCAGAGAAAAAAAAATTTTACTCTTTTTTTGTTATTTTCCATGACCTCTGCTAGCATCTCGGGCGGTATCGCTTCGTCTTAAGTCTTTGGTTTGTTAGCATACACAAAAGAAAAATTGGGCCTCAGTCTCCTTCTCCAAGTTGATTGAGGTCCTCTTCCACTTGTTGCGCCACCTGAGTCGTGGTCCTCCTTGACTTCTTCGTCCCTCGGGAATAGTGGCAAAGACTTTCCGGGCCAGAGCATTGGTGTCCATCCACTCTAAATGACCGAGCCATTTGAGTCTCTGGCCCTTGATCTTTCTTGCTAGGTTCATGTCTTTGTACAACCCAAAAAGTTCACTATTGAATAGTGGCAAAGACTTTCCGGGCCAGAGCATTGGTGTCCATCCGCTCTAAATGACCGAGCCATTTGAGTCTCTGGACCTTGATCTTTCTTGCTAGGTTCATGTCTTTGTACAACCCAAAAAGTTCACTATTGAATCTTCTACTCCATTCCCCATCAATGCACACAGGCCCATAGATGCCGCGAAGAACTTTCCTCCCGAAACAGCCTAAGGCACATTCATACGATTTTGTCAGGATCTGGGATGATGAGGGTGCTTACTAGATTTAGCTTAGTTGCTCTCGAAAGGGCTTTATTAATGAATTGCTTTCTTAGCCCAAAGAAATAATGACTAGGTAGAGTTATTCTTCGTCTGATAGCAGAGCCTAGGTATAGGTAGACAAACTCCTCTATTAACTTGAAGTTATAATTAGCCGTCAATGTTGGGTGTCCTTCCTCGAAGACAGCATGTACTACGTTTTGCCCTCATTTACCGCTAAACCCATTTTTGCCGCTTCTGTCTCAATTCTCACAAGGTCGCAATTGACATCACCGTGTGTTCAATATCATCAGCCGCGTACGCGAGAAGTTGAACATACTTTTGGAAGATAGTGCCTCTGTCTGTCTGAATCCTTTTTGACATCGAAAGATTCCGTAAGCTCGTTGCCAACCTTGATGTCACAGCGTCATTTTGCACAAGGGAACGAGCTTAACGAAGATGCCAAAACTAGACATGGCTTTATACAGTTTGTCTCTGTAGATGATGTCATACGCGGCCTTAAGATCGATAAAAAGATTGTGGGTATCGATTTGGAGTTCAAAGATTATTTCCAGGATCTGCCGCAAAGTGAAAATTTGGTCGGTGGTTGAATTTTCTGGTCTGAAGCCATATTGATAAAGACCAAGCAGATTGTTGACGAACGGCTGCAGACGTTCACATATTACAGCAGAGAGGATTTTGCAATCGATTTTAAGTAGGCTGATTCCTCTGTAGTTTGCGCGGCTTACAAGATCTCCCTTCTTCAGGATCGAACACACACAGAAATTATGATAAAAAGGGTGATTCGGATTCTATTGACCTCATAACATGGAGATATGCAAAAACTGGAGATTCACAATATCCGCCCAAGTAGGTACAACAACTTCCTGAAAGTAACTTCATTTTGATGCATTTTGTGAACGACGCGGAATTAACTGCTTCGGGCAGGTGGCCATGGTTCAGAGGATAGAGTAGTGGATTGCTAAGCCGAACGCTACGGGTTCAAACCAGCGTTGTTCTCAGAAAAAAAAATCTTGGGGCCATTTTTGGGCCATTCACACATTTTTGGGGCCACTTATTTTTACTTGCAACATCTAGAATATATTACATTACGTTGATAGAAAAGTCGAAAAAAGTGGGTGCGGCGATTCCTTCCGTCTGCCTGTTTGTCTGTAAACGCACCTACAGACAGCCTTAACCACTGATCAGATTGACTTCAAACTTGAAAATTAGAGGTTTGAACGAATTTATGGTAGCCACCACACAGACACAATTTTTTTGGTCAAAAACTAAAAGTTTCAATGTTCTTTAAAACGGCTTCTACGATTTTTTTAAAACTTCCTCGATTTTTTTTTAAACATTCATGTTTTTATGTACAAAAAATATTTTTGTATTGCTACAAAACGGTACCTCCCATAGGACCGTTTATACTTATAAATTTTTGTTTGCTTAATTTAATTTTTAACTTTTTTTTGAAAATTCTGTATGGAACGGTATTGAAAATAGAAATTCAAAGAAAATATATATATTGTTAGAATTTGTTTCAGCGATAGAAATCAGTTTTTTTTTTTTTTTGAAATCGTTTTTGATTGATTTATTTTGATTTTTCGATTAATTGAAAATTTATTTCTCGATCTTTACAATTTGCGATCTTTTTATATTATGAACAATATTTTGAAATCAAAATCTAATACATATTCTTTAAAATCATGTTTTTTTAAAATCCTACTTCTTAGGTTTTGTTTTATAAAGTAAATAAATCTACATCTAATAAATAGTTTTCATTCTTGATAATGGTCTTCATTCTTCTTTTTTCAATATAATCTAAATATATTTACGTGTTCTTGAATACTGCATACCCAGATTAATTTAAAGACATCTTTGGAAAATTTTATATATAAGGCGAAGGCCGTGTGCGAATTCAGTTTAAAAGTGATTAAAACTTGACGTTTGGTTTAATTTTGACACTCCGGAAAGAATAAAATGTGTTAAAGTTAGACTAGCTACGGAGCAGGTTTAATATGACAGAAGTTGTTAAAAATTTATTTATGTTTAACCACAATGCATCCAATTCGCACACGGCCTAAAATATTAATTTAAAAAAAAACGTACAATAGAATTTTTTCAAAAAAATTTAAAAAAATCAACAAATTTTTAAGAAATTATATGGCATTAAATTTTTTATGATAAAATGTGTTTTTGAGGTACATATTTCAATTTAAGTTTTTATTTATACATTTTTAATTACATGTTTTTATTTCTAAATATTTCTTGTGAGTTCAGTTTTGGAATACAGGAGCAAGTTCATATGACTCAGTCGTGCAAATTTGTTTTGTTTTGAAATAACAACAATTTTTTCATTAACTCAAAAAAATCAAAATATCTAGTTTTAATTATAAACTAAAATACAGATACTTAAACATAGTAGGAAAAATTTATAAGTTAGTTCTTGAAAAAGCTTGGCCAATGAACTTGCTACTAATAAACAAGACTGTAGGTCTTGGCTGCGAGAGATTGGAATTTGTACATTATTTAAGATTTTATTTTTTTACTTTCAAAACATGTTCAATGCTTAGTTGTGTCGTCAAATCTTTCCCTAGTTTGTAATATTAATAATAAATAGAGTGACGCGACAGGTCTTGAAGGCCTAAGTGGCTTTCTCTTATCAACAATTCTCTGAGTGCGAGTGAAGAAATGAGGAGACCCACAATTTAACGCCGATTACGAACGGCAAAGTTGTTAAGAACTTTTTCATGACAGATTGATACTCTTGGAAGTTTTGTCAGATCTTCGCAAAAAGCAGTGCCCGTGAAAGATGAAATAAAAACTACGGGCACGAGTAGGACTCGTACCACCGACGTTCTGCTTAGCAGCCAGCCAACGCACCTAACCACTTAGGCACGGACACTACAATCTTAATGTTATAATTTTTTTTTGTGTTATTTAACACGGCAGTAAGGCTCCATCCGTCAATTCCATTTATGTATTTGAACAACGATAACAACTTAGAGGTGCTTCCATCAAAGTCTTTTTTCCGTCAATTCCTTTGTTTGGCTGGAGTTATAGCTTTTTCACGGGTGCCAAGCCGATCATTAGACTCCTTATTAGTGGTGCTTGTCTAGTTATTTTTCATTTTAATCGAAAATCTCTTAAGTTCACATCATGGGATTTGAACCTAGACCAGCTAGTTGGGAAGCGTAGTGCGCATTGCGCTAACAACTCCACTGATTTTTGGTTTCCCATTGCAGACTTTTTATTGTTTATCAATTGCCATGAATAGACAGGCATTTTTACAAGCTTCTCAAAGGAATTGACGGAAAAAAGACATTAGTGGAAGCAACTCTAAGTTGTTAAAAAAAATAAATAGAGTGGCGCGACAGCTCTTGAAGAGCCAAGGCCTAACTGGCTTACTCTCATCAACAATTCTCTGAGTGCGTGCGAAGAATTGAGTGGACCTACAATTTAACGCCGATTCCGAAACGAACTCGTTGTTGTTGTTATCGTTGTTCAAATACATAAATACAATCTTAATGGCATGTTCAATTTTTGATTGAGGTAAGCAGCTTGAACAAATATCTGCTCCTAAAACCGAAAATTACCTCAACAGCATTAATAAATGAAGCTTTTCTATTAAGCAACTTGGAGTTATTGTCGTAAATAGCTGCTTCAGAGTTTCTTAAAAAAGAAAAATACAACAACCGCATGCTTAGCGTTTTTATGAACTCGCCCAATCAAAAATGAAGGCCGACCAGAAGTCAATAAAATTAGTTCTGTTGGTACGGATTCTACTCTCCGCTTGCAATTTCGAGGGCTAGCACCGGCGAACCATTTATTTTCAAATTTCAATCAATCAATCAAAAATCAATTGTACAAAAATCAATTACCTAGGTATTAATATTTTTTTTACCTTACCCAATACCTACTTGAATTTCACAAAATTGGGGCCATTTCCCGTTGGCCCGGGGCATGGGGCCAAACAGCATATTTTAGGGCCAAATGGCCCAATTGGGCACTTTTGCACAACGCTGGTTCAAACCCCAGCTTCAGCAGCATTCTTTTTCTACAAAAATCGCCAGCTTATCTGAGGCCACCTGTGCGATAACATGAGACAATACAAATCTAAGTCTCCTCCTCTGAGCCACGTAGGTTTCTGTTATGTGTGCTTTCTTTCTATGTGTCTATCTGTCTCTCTCTGTTGCATTGTATTGTTCTGTCCCAGCCGGTTGTCTCAGTCACCAGTGCTGCTATGTGTCTGTAGTTCGTTACATTTATGTGCGAAGTACTGTGAAATGTAATGTAATGTAATTAACTGCTTCGGGTTCTGTTTCACACTTTCACGAACAGCGGCGAAGTTTTGGCCAGATCTTGCGTTTTGTTGATGTACGGGTGTTGGTTGATTTTTATCTGAGCCCCGGTGGACTCAAATTTGGCCACCAAACGTGAATAAGAAGACTTGGAAGGATGGCCATGTACCTCATAAAAAGGGCGCAAT
Source organism: Sphaerophoria taeniata (assembly GCA_943590905.1). Lineage (NCBI taxonomy): Eukaryota > Metazoa > Arthropoda > Insecta > Diptera > Syrphidae > Sphaerophoria > Sphaerophoria taeniata. Next base: position 274,189,369 of record OX016540.1, read on the forward strand.
GTGTGCATCATTGCTTCTAAGAAACTATAATATTTTGACTGAAAGTAAAAGAAAAAATATGTCCGCCACCAGCTGTCAAAATCAATACGTCAAAACCCTTTAGAAATGGTTCAGCTACAAACATTGTATTAACAATTCTCTTAAAGACTTTATAATGGTCTTTATGCATCATCAATAATGCCAGCTACTGTCAGCGTCGTTGTCATCAATTATTCAAAAGAAGAACAAGTGATGAAAACCATGACTGCGTGGCAATATGTTAATCAACAATAATTCATACCTTTCTAAGAAAGGACACAATGAAATTTGCATATAATATCTAGCCCAATGTCCTTAATTTTTATTGAAACGTTTTCAAACCATCACTACTTTGAGAAATTAAAAATTTTAAAACAAGAACTAGCTACAACCCTGACCGCCCATACCTTATCAATCATTGCGAATGTTGCAATCTATCCAAAGCGATGACATCTGAAACACTAATGGGCCCGTTTACACCCTATATACACACTGCGCTGGTCTAATGCATTTTAATATTAAAAACAGAAACAATTTCAACACAAAAATCTTGGCAGATGTTCAAGCTGGGATTTTACCGTCATTACAAGAACACATCAACACACCGCACCAGCAACCTGCTGCAATTTCTTCCCTCATCCTTGCGACTAGAATTGCGACTTAAACGCAACAACAGCACACACAGGAAGTAAGACCTTCTAAATTCCTTTTCCATTAAGCAAACCACTCATTCGGCTAAATGAGGGAAGTTGACATCGCCCTGGAAAGACACGGTTGAAAATGGCTACTTAATCCAATCTAAATAAAAGGTTCGTGATGCTAACACCGCGCCGACCGATCTACGTTGCCCAGTCGCACATAAAACCAAACCATATCCGAGGAAAGAAATGAATTTAAATGGATAATGCAAAAGAGTCTTCGGCTAGCTCAAATTTTCGCTCGGGCATGTGTGATATTGTGGAAGGTATCCTTTTTCTCGCATCTCTATAAATCTATGCATCGCATCGGCAGAGAGGCTTCACTTACCTTGCATATCTTTGCTCGGCAATCGCGAGGGTTGAACGGTTGGATCATAGCCGTATTTAGGGGGAGGGTTACGGGGTTTAACCCTCCCCGAAATAATTTTGTAAAGCAAAATCAAATAACTATTGATTTTTTTCTTGTCTTGCTATTACTGAATTTATAATTTTTCCATTCAAGCTTAAGGGTATTTTTCTATTTTCTTCCAGAAACCTTTGTATATTTATTTGGTTTGCTATAATCAAGATATCATTTACTACTCTCGCCATCTACTAACCTACAAGCAGAGATAACCATATTTCTTTTACATAACTCGGTACATGACCAAAAATTAAGGCAAAAAATACTGCAATGTCCCAAAGGCAGGAAGAATTTTTCGTCTTTTGTAAAAAATATGAAGAATTTTTCTTCTTCTTCGGGCCACGCTCGTTGACAATAAAAAACTCCAGTTGTTAGCTCCCTCGCGAAAACTGCTAGAGACTGTCATGATTCCCCCAGTTCTTGAGCGCGTCAATGATTCCATGGGAAAAATCTTCTTCCGCACTCGTGCTGTGGCGAGAGTCCTAGAAGTTCTCAACATACATTAATCTGCTGGTCCGGATGGTATCCCCGCTATTGTTCTGAAGAGGTGTTCTTTCACGATGGCAAAACCCTTGCGTAAGCTTTTCCATCTATCGCTCCGAGCAGTTGGAAAACAGCATTTGTCTGGCCAATTCCAAAAAAAGGCGAATCTTCTTCTCCCTCCAATTATCGTCCGATTGCACTTACGTCCCTTCTTTCTAAGGTCATGGAAACGCTGATAAACTATCAGCTCAAGAAATATCTCGAAGACCGAAAGCTTCTTAATGACCGGCAGAATGGCTTTCGCAGCAACAGGTCCACTGGTTATCTGAGAGCTTATCTCACCGAACAATGGAACAAATCTTTACATCATTTTTGAGAAAGTAAGATTGTTGCACTTGATATTTCAAAGGCATTTGATAAAGTTTGGTATCTTGCTATTTTATCGAAAATGCGTGCTTTCGGTATTGACGAATCCCTCCTTCGTTTGATTAGAAATTTTCTTTCGGTACCGTTCAACACAAGAAGTATTGGACGGATTCAAGTCTGAAACCCACAACATAAATGCTGGTGTGCCCCAGGGCTCCGTTTTGTCTTCGACCTTCTTCCTCATTTTCATCAATGATCTCTTGTCTGTAACTTCTAATCCAATCAATTGTATCGCTGACCATAGTACCCCTGGCTTTTCTTATTCATTTCTAGAATCACGTTCCTCCTCTTTGGAACTGCAACGGCAAAATATGATAAGCTCATTTAACACTGACTTCAACAGCATTGTACAATGGAGAATACAAAATTGCGTCTGATCTGGCCCTTATCTTTAAGACTTATATCCGTCCAAAGCTTGAGTACAATTATTCCCATCTTTGGGCTGGTGCTCCAGTTACATACTTAAGCCTCTTGGACGGTATACAAAAAGGAGCCCTAAGACTGATTGGGGACAGAGACATAACCAACTCATTCACCTCGTTAGACCACCGCCGTGTCGTAACGTGTCGTGTCTCTTTCGGTTCTATCATTACGTTTACGGTAAGTGCCTAGGTCAAATAGCCAGTTGTATTCCTCCCCTAAAACAATTCGCCCGTAATACTCGCGCTTCTATGAATGGCCATCAGTTTACCCTCGAGTCCAACCTCGGACGTACTCTCAAGTATAGAGAATCGCACTTCAAGAATGTTGAAAAAATTATCATTTATCTTAACCCCCCCTGAAACAAAATCCTAGCTACGGCTATGGGTTGGATGGATTGAGTTTTGTGTAATTTCTTTTGTATTTCTGAACTCGGGGGAAGTCAGGCCGAAGTCTCTAGTGTTTCAAGGGCTATTGTGTTACTGATTGAGAAAGATTTTAAGCTCAGGTTCAGGACTTAGGAGTTAGGACACCTTCGTTCGGCTCATTCATCGAATTTCATTGAATGGAGGAAAATAGTAGTGAAAGAGATTGTAATTAACCTTGCGATTGTGTCGGGCTGCATTCGTTCTGAAAGTGCACACATGGACTTAAGTGGGCAGTTGTGCGCTTCATTTGGAATCGAATGAATATTGTTTTTGAATTAATTGAAGGTATTGTTGGTCTATAAAATCTTGGAATCTCTAAGTTGAATGGGTATTTTAACAAAATTGCTGATATTAACATTTGGAAGGGAAACTTTGTTTTAAATGTTTTTGATACTCTTATGAAAGGAAACGTTTATTCACTTTGAAAGAGGAAACAATTAATGCTGCCGAAAATCAAATTTTGCTAAGCCATTTCAGTGGACTTGTGCATCATTCTTTTGGGAACAAAGGGCAACATCCAGGTTTTTTTTCTCATAAAGTAACCTTTTAAAACTTTTTAAATCGTTTATTTTTTATTTTTTAGAAATGCGAAGCACCCATGTATCGGATACGTAAGTAGGTATGTACTGCTAAACTATCGTCTTAAAACAGCTGTTTCGGAAAGATGGGGAGGTTTTCGGATTTAAAGAACAATCAGACCTTTTATGTATGTACAAGAGGCACCCCTAGTAGCGCATAAGGCTTTCCTAACGCCCCAGCTCGCCATAGTGTTCGATTCCTAGATATGAGCAGCAGCTTCTACCAACTCTTGCCTAATTGGGGTGACTCCTGTTTGACTGTCCTTCTCCATGGACTGCCCTTCTCCATGAGCTTCTCGGTCTTCGAGCTCTTCTTTGTTCTTGAGTAAACGGATTCCACTGCATTACCTGCGCCTGTGCCCTTTTCGAAGCAAGATTAACTGCCTGTTTCGAAGTCCAGACCCATTCTCCTGAGGAGCTCCTAGTAGATTTAAGATCTGGGATGCAGCTTGATTGTGACAGCTACTCTTACTTTCTAGATTTTGCAAGCTTAAAGAAAATCGGATTCGACGTCAGATCGGAAAAGCCGTAGCTTGGTTATTAAGCTAAGAGTTATTCCTTCATATATTTCTCAGCATACCGGTACCACACTCAGTAGAGATGATACTTCCAAGGAATTGGAAGCTCTGTACTTTCTCCGACCGTTAAAGAAATAATTATTCAGAGGCTGGTCATCTTTGTTTTGCCGGAGTTGATTTTCAGCCCCACGGTTTCTGCTTCTCTCTTCACCCCTATTGTCAATTGACGAAGATCTATGATCCTGTGAGAGAGCAAGCGAAGGTTATCCGCATAGTCTAGATGTTTCAGGTGAGACGTCAGAGTCCATTGAATTTCTCCGTTTTCTGTTAAGGTTGCTCGAACGACATCAATCACTAAAAAAAGAATAAATTGGTGGAAGAATGGAGCCCAGTCTGATTCCACTTTGGACTAAAATCTTTTCTGACAACCTCCCTTCGTGCAAAACGTGACATTTGGAACCTTGGTGGTGCCTTAATAATATAATTCATCTGGGATACCTCTTATGCGTAAAGCAAGCCAAATTAATTCTTTTTTGACGCGATCAAAAGCTTTCTCAACCTTCTTAAAGTCAGCGAATAGGAGGTGAAGTGGTGATTGATATTCAACGCACAATGATGCTCCAGTGCAAAACCTGCTTCTTCGGCATGGAGTGTGGTTTGTTTTGAAAGCGGTCAGGACGCAAATTCTCTATCCTTCCCTTTTCCACTTGTTCGGAAATCTTTTGGAGACTCTAGATTTCTTGATGAGTGTATGCAGTAGTTCGCTTGATGTCGTTGGAGCCGCTTGTAGAAGCTCAGCGGGAATGTCATCAAGTTCTACTGCTTTGTTGGTCTTCAATGCTTTGATATAGCGTTGGGGAATTTGTTGTTTCTGCCGGCTCGGCAGTTATAAGTTGCGCGTTGCTGTCGGTACCTCGACGCTATATGTAACGAAGTTTCACATTTCGCACCCTACTACCAAGACGAACCAGCCATCAAAAATGAAAATATAATAAAAAATACAACTCCGTGCACCCGGACTACAAAAACAACAAGCAGCCGTACCGCCTAGACTATAAGTCACCTCAACTCATAAGCAGGTTACGCCAACGAAGACAACCAACATAAATACACATATTTTTACATTTAAGTTTTTTTGTCTTTATATAATTCACTCATTGTTTTTACAGAAAAGTTGCCAAGTAAAAGTGAAATAAAGTAGGTAATTCGAGCAACTTATCATTAAAATCGTAGTAGTTCTCCCACAGCTACGAGTTGATTAGCAACGAGTTATGGTACTTAGTGCAATAAAGATTGTTCCTCATTTTGACCGAATATTTCTTTCTTGCTTTTTTTCCTCCTTTTGAGATTCCCCCTCCCCTTAAGGCTGTGTAAAAGGATATTTTAGCTCCATTCGAGAATCCTCCTCACTTTGAGGCTTCGGCTAATTTATCTCCTTACGAGAATTTCCCTCACTTTGAGGCAGCGGTTAGTTTACCTCCTTCTTTAATGCTGTAGACAGTAGTTCTGCTGTCGCATCTATTACCAGCATCTTCTGATTGTCGAGCGTTGATGTTGTTCCGCTTAACGAACTATGAAAGACTTAAAAATGCTACGTTAGCTTTGGTCAGCCGACCGCGTATTTCCTCCTCCAAATTGTTATCGGCTGCTACTTACTGAGACTGACCCAAATCAATAAAAGGATCATACAATTTTCTTGAAAACACCCAAATGAACACGCATGTGTCATCCATATATTTTCCCGTTAATCTTTCAATAGTTTGGTACCGTCTCATATGCCAAATTGTAATATCGAACACCAAAATCCGATAAATCTTTGAAAACAGTTTTAGTGCAGGAAAGCAGTTTTACTTTTATTTCCGAAAATACAAAATCAATAATATTTTTCCGAAACTACAATTTTCATTATCATTCGCATCATCTTGTAAAAACACCAAAGCAATATTTTCATCCTCACTTCTCTTCACTTTTCAACAACACGAGATCCATAACGATTGGTGAAATTGTTTATTTAACATCCGATTCTTACTTTTTATTGCGTTGCGTTTTTGCTTTGATCCCATCAATCGTGATCATCATCATATAATAAAGAGGCACACCGGTCGATCAGCTCACCCCCAACCTTTCCCAAATCGTTCTAGCTAGACTATAGAGATTGTACCTCAACTACATGGGTACCACATAAATGTAAACACACCCCATCATTTACTTCACGAGAGGTAATTGAGGAGTCTTTGGGGCATGTGATTGCAAAGTTGTTCCCAAACATCATCACCGACAATATAGAAAATGATCATAAACAAACTTTGCACACATCCGAACACCGAGACTTCTATGATGATGTTGAAAATAAAAAGTATAAAAACATATCCAAACACTCATCATCGTCATAAGCGATCGTAAAGAAGAAAAATACTCTCCACTGTCGTCGCCGTCGAGTACAAACGCCTCGAGTACATTCAAAAACTGACAGACAAATTCTGCGCGAGTAAATATTTTCCACACAAAGTCGATAAGTAAATATTTTGACAAATATCTCCCACTCGTACGCCCCGTGATAAATGATGAATCGGGCATTTGAGCAAATTGTTCAATCGGTTTGTGCAGTCGAGTTAAAAATAACAAATTCAGAACTTCAAATGCGAGCGGAGCGTTGAGATCGGTGAAAAACCAACATTCAAGAGTCTTCTCAAAGATCTCAAAGCCTCCGACTTGCGTTGCAAGAACGGCAAGGCACCTGAAGATGAATGCATTCTGTTTGTTGTTTGATGATTTATGAGTTCTTTGAGTAGAGGTGGGATGGGCTGGGCTGGGGGTGGAATACAGTGTGTTTTCTAGTGTCTGATGTACAAGTGCAGGTTTATTAGGTCTGAATATTATGAGGAGAGTCTGGCGGACAATGACTTGTGTTATTAGTGTCCGTGAGGTAAAATTGGTGTTTGAAAACATTTTGAAAATATTTCTCACAAAATGCTTTGCAATAATGAAAATATTAGATGGGTTGCCCATAGTTACAAGGCGTAAGAAGTATCATTGCATCTGTAGAAAATAAAAGCGGTCAATAAAGCATCAGTGGTACCACCTCAGAATTGCTGGATTGCTAAAGAGGTATACATTTCAGCATTCCAAAGGAGGCTTCGGGCTGCTCTGAAGGTCATCAGCAAGCACAAAAGGAAAACAAAAAGCATTATTAACCTTTTGCGATCAACCGATCAACCGATGTCTAGTTAACATCGATCAGTTGTCTACCGACCAAAGACAAAGAGGTGGCCTTTATCCATTTTCCTAAATAAGACCTTCAAATACCACCAGTAGCCATCCGAGATCCGAATATCAAGGTAACAGGAACGAACAGTTCAACTATCTCTCTCCTACCTCTCAGGAAAGAAGCAGTCTGGGATAAGAAAACAGTACAGGTCTTTGGGTCAGACAACTTTATTGCCGAGCTTTGCAGAGCAACAGGAAATAATTGGGCTCATCTGCAAATATGGAGCAAGAAACTTCAGTCTTGAATGCAAGATCCTCAGACTGCACCATCGTTTAAGACTTTGTCTTCCGCTCTATGTGAGCATTTAATGCTATTCATTCAAAGCCTGATAGATCCTACGGAGGTGATTTTTGATTAAAAAAAACGTTTGAAATTGTTGAAAAAGTATTTTCATATTTCTGATCTGCGATTAGACCGGTCAGACTCTGTTAGAACAGATTTTTGCAGACCCCTTGGGTGAAAGTCGACTTCACGGGATTCTTGAACACGACCTCAACATCAATATAACTTCAAAACTCCAAAGAACATACTTGTTCTATCTTCTTGCGCCGCCGTCCGCATTTCAAACAAAGTGACAGCGATTTGTTTCAAAATACAAGAAAAAAAAAAACTTCGAGTCCCTCTATGTGCTCCATCCATCAAGCCCATGCACTGACTTCAAACATAAACAACCTCGCCGTCAAGAAACACTCATGAGCTGAACATCATGAATTTATTATTTCGAAATAGTTTTCCCATATGTGGCAAGGGGACCTCTTTTGTGGTGTTCTCCTCCGTCACAGCCCCAATTCGGTCGCGGTCTTTGCATTCGAATAATTCGGGAAGATCACTGTTTCTCTGATTAGTTCAAGTGCGCCACTAATTTTCATCGCACATGAAAGTCGACATATTTCAACATTTCAATAAATAAAATTGTTACATGTGTTGTGTCACTTAATCTCTCTACCAACTGGATGTGTGTCTTTCGACTTGTCGATTAAATCAACTTTTTGTTTTTTTGGGGCATAGAATTCGGGGTCCATATAGAAGTAGTGTAGGAAAAACATTCATAGATAATATTTCTCCTTTGATAAGACTTGCAGTGGCGGCGCAAGACCAAAATTTTATGTGGGCAAGACAGATTTTGCGAGGCCCTGCTCTGTGGCGATGGAAGACGGATTAAAAAAAAAAAAAACAATTAACACTGAAAAGTTTTTATTCATAAATACAAAAGGTCCGTTCTTTTTCGGCGGTTTTTGTAAAAACTGTATAAAAACGAGGAGTGGAGATGAAATTTTATAATTTTTCCAAAAAGTTAAAGAACACTTTACAGCAAAAATCTCCAAAATGCACAAAATTATAGGTATCAAACGTCAACAAAATTCAATGTACTTATGGTTACACAGAACTTATAAGAGCTGCCACAAGAAATATCGTGAGATAGGGGAAATATTTTTTTCCTTCAAAAATTACAGAAATTACAAAAATCGGGAGTAAAAGGACAGAAAAGTTGGAGAATTTGGGAGTTTTTGGCAGTTTTATGGACTAAAAGAACAGATCTAAATTGTCATCTTCACTTTGTATGTATTTCTTAAAGTGTATATTTAAAATATTTATATATCTTTATTAAAGGAACAGAAATTTCCTAATGAAAAAATTATTGGAAATTAATATGAAAAATAAAAATTTTGAAATTTTACTTTAAAATATTAATTTAATTTATTTTTTAAATATATAAATTTTATAAATTTCACAAGTATATTTAATTTATTGACGACGCGTTACGGACGATCGTCCATCATTGGGCATGAAGATCAAATATTTTACACATTTTTTTAAAAACCTTTTTAAAAGATTAGTATCTATTATTAACACAGAGATGCTTTCGCAAAAACGATGAATAACTGAATTGTATTCGTTTTTGGAAACGATCTCTCGGTCACTCATGACACGTTCTAAGGAAAAATGAATTATTAAAACACCGAACAATTGTACGGTTCATTTATGTTAGTTTTGAAACTACAAAAAATCTACATATTATTTATGATTTGAATTGTGAGACAAGAAGTTGTTTATGTAATGCAATAACATTTGAATTATAGACCACATAGATCAGATTTAAATCCTATCTGCTCGCTGTGCAACCCTGGTGAGAATGAGAATGCTTTAAATTTTATAGCTGTTTGTCCAATTTCACAGGAGATCCGAAGACTCCATTTTTCCGTAAGTTTTTTTTTATGGTAGTCGTGACTGGAAGTCATTTATAAGATATGTTTCGCATGCAAACAAAATATCGAGATGATTATGTGAACATGTTTTGAAGAAAACGTTACCACGATTGTTTGAATAGTTTCTCAATTTTAATGCAGATTATTTTAGTTTTAGCTAAACTAAAAGCAATTTTTTGTTTTGACTAAAGTAAAAGTCCAGATTAATTTGTTTTATCTTCTTGTTTTTTCTATGCCTGAAATGTTTGTATAAATGTTTAAAAATTTGAATATAGCTAAACAACGTAACCGAAATTAATGTATCCTTGTTTTTATCAAACTTAAAGTCACAATTTACTACATAACAATAACTTTAGAGTGGCACAATTCTGTTAAAGCAAACTCTCTTTTTATGTTTTATATTTTTATTTTTTATTTTTATTATTTATTTTATCCCTACGGCAGACGGCATATTTGCCATGCTTTATAATTACCTTAAAATTGTATTTGTATTGTACATTATATCTCTTTATATCTTAAATAAGCGAATTGAATTGAATGCAATTAAAGATGCCGAATATTTTTACGTTTTGTCCAGGTTAAAACAAACACAGCAACCCTGACAGAAACTTACCTGATATCTCCTAAATTCAATGGCGCAAAACATTATAGTCCGCTAATGAACAATTTTAGTGTGATACTAGCTTAAAATGACGTTTGAGTCATGACTGAAAAGTCATCTTAAGCATTGTATGTATATAAATCACCTAGTAGAATCAAGAATGGGTTTTGCGATTTTTTGTGCGAGATCAAAACCAAAAAAAAAAAAATATCCCAATACCAAACTTACATAAAAAAAACTTAGCACTGCGCTAGAACTCAAGATGGCACTACAGTCGATTGCCAGGTCGCGGGTACTAGCTAGATAGAAATACAATGATTTTAAGCTAGTATCCCACTAAAATTGTCAAAATAGACAAATCTCATCTCATCTCTTTGTTTTTTTTTAGCTTACATTTATTCATGTACACTAAAAGAAAAAAAAATAAAATTTCGGCACGTAAGACAGTTTCCCATCTTATTCCCATCTTTAATCTTTGCAAGCGACTGCGTTGCGTGCGTGTGGTACTTTGATTCGATTGGTTGGTTTTCTAGTAAAGAAAGTAAAAAAATAAAACAAGGGATTCCCCGCACTGGTCGGAGCGGCAAGGATTTACTGACGACAGTTTCGCATCGTAAGCAAATATTTTACAACAAAGTTAATTTTTTTTTAATTCTCACTGAAGCAATGCAAACAAATTTTTTAGGCGCGAGGCCCCTTGTACCGCGAGGCCGTGGGCGATGGCCCACGTCGCCCACGCCTTACGCCGCCTCTGAAGACTTGACTTTGATTAAGTCGAATTGGGGAGTGTTTTACAGCTTGTGACAAGTTGAGCATTCGATGTTTTTGGGGAAAGCATCACATGTGTGGTTTTTCAGTGGTTCCAGCTGTACTCGAATAATGCATGTGATAATGTTCCGTTTCGGTTTTCATCAATTACAATCGCATTTGTGATTTGTCTCTTTTATTTCTCTAAATGAGGGATGTGCTCCAAAGCTTCTTAGGTTTTAGAAAAATTATGCAAGAAAAGCGTTGGCGTTGGCGATGCTGGGGACATAGATTTTTGAATTCCTTACAAACCAGAGAATATAAACAACATAAAATAGATTTAAATTTTCAATTTAGTTTCAAAAACTGTTTTTCATGACGAGGGACCATTTGAACCTTCACTAAACGAATTTCGATATTTTCTTTCAAATAGCCATAATCATTGCTGTTACCGCTCCTCTTTTGGTCTTTGGACAGAGCCACCTGGTTTGGTCTAATGTACCTAATGTGCTGTATCTTACCAAGAATTGTACTGGAAATACATTTTCCAGTTCCTCTTCCCTCATACGTAGATCACCAGCCCACAGCCCTCGGAATCGATATGGAAGTGGACTGTCCTGCCCCGCGTCGACTATTGATAAAAAGAAAGCAATGCTTTAATCCTCTATTGTAAAAGTGAACCAAAACAAAAACAGGTTATGAATAAATTGGAAAATTGGTGTATGTATAACATCAACGTTCGTGTTGAACGTAACTCATATTTACTGAAAGTCCATACAAATTTGATTTACTCTCAAATGTTCGTTAAAAATATCCTCTTTCACCAGTTTTCACAATAAAAACCGTTGACAATAAATCTGCATGTGTACGAGTAATGAGTAGGTACGTGTGTTTGTAAGGTCCCTGGCGAAACCACTTATGATAATAAATGGCCACCGGTTATTCAATGTCCAATTGCCTATGGGCTTTGAAACTATCAACCAGCGCTATAAATTACTTTGAGACACCACCATGACCCCACATATCGCCGAGATATTCTTTTTCATCGTCCTTCCCCAGGGACCAAAACCAGTTTACCTTGATTCAAGGGCCAGCAACCTTTCAGTTCATGAAGGGTTGAAATTCAATTTGTTCCATTTTCTACTTTTATTTTGTTTTTTGCGACTTCTATAGGCACTCAAAAATAAAGTCCACCGCATAAAAAAAGGTAGACAAAATGGAACTCCACATAATAAAGGAAGACAATCGATAAACCACAAAAGGATTCACTCGAGGGACTTGTTTGATGATAGTATTACATTGACAATATTTGACATTATTGAAATTGGTATGCTTTACCTTTACTCTGCCGATGGGAAGGGTCCCTCTGTAAGCCGCCTATAAAAAAAGGTAAGCAGATAAAAAAGACATCGGATTATCGGGATTAACAACATGTCCCCAAATAAACTCCCAAAACAAACCGGAACTCCAAAATTAGTTCAAGTATGTCAAAATTTCACAACCGAAAAAAAATCGAAAATGTAAGATTCTGAGAGCATCATCGAAATTAGACAAAAAATCAACATGTTGCTCATATCAGCCATCATAATACAAAAACACACATTGAATGTACAAAACTCATAAAAATAACCCACCTAATGGTTTGAATTTCCATAATAAATCGTCTGTCTGAAAAATTAATTTGTATCTCGAGAAGAAAGGCACAAGAACAACAACAACACACAATTTTAATAGACATCGAAATCCATGTTGCTTGCCATTCGGATTCCAGCCTTCCGCTTTCAGCAGCTCTGTTGACACAGTCTCAATCGATTTTTCATCTTTCAAAATTAGAAATCAATCCCCATCGCCATCTCAGCCGCTCTTGTTGTGTTGGTTCCTTTTTTTCTTGCTGGGATTTCTTTATAGCGGAGGAGGATCGTTGGAAATTGAACGACAAGTCAACGCATCACTCTGCCATCATTAGTCATTTTTAATGATTGAAGGATTTTTTCATTTTTACAAAAGTCGACATCGACGAACATCCCTCATGTCGGTCGGGGCTAAATCATTACAAATGACCGCACGTACGTAAACACTCGTTTACTTTGACGTTGTCGAATGAGTTTGTTTTTTTGTCTCGATTTGACCAAAAATAACTCGAAGCCCACTTTCGAAAATAGTCAATTTTGTGTGATGCTGCTGCATCCTGTGCCTCAAGGACATTAGAGCACACCACTCACAGTCACAAGGCACATGACCGGGAATTGGATTTCTTTAGCACTGGAAAATCCTTGAGGGCCCTTGGTGTATACCTTCGTTGTCTTGTGTCAAAAAACGAATTAATTTCCAGAAGAACAGAGCTCACTATTTTGTCCCTCATAATTTAATTTACCTTGAAAGAACTGTCTGCGTCGTACAGTTGCCGTGTGTGAGTGTAAACGACAAATGATATGAAAAATCATTGAAGGATAAAAGAGAAATTATCTTTTTGCCAGGATGAGACATTCAGCTCATCCAATTTCCTTATTCCATAAATTTTAATTCATTTCAGTAAACACACGCCATCGAGCATCCATCGGGACAAAACCGAGAAAAATCATCTCAAGGAATATGGCAGGAAGAGCACTGAGCACAAGACCGCATTGTGCCAACAAAAGAGCATGCAGCGGATATGAATTATAAGACACGTGTCGAAAATATCAATAGTGTAAGTATAATGGTGTGTCACATCAGGGGTGGCAAGGAAAAATAATTCTTGTCAAGGTGAGAAAGTTTGTGGATCAGATTAAATTGCATTTTCGGGTGATTCATAAAAAATATTGTGAAGTTATGATTTTATTAGATATTTAAGGGGCCATCAAAGCTGCTAGTTGATGACATGGACAGCTCTGAGTCCAAATTGTTCGCATCGTTGAGATATTTACTTATAGGTCGCTTGAGCACTGACGCAATGGCAAGCTTTATTACCCCTTCTTCGTTGTATTTATCCCTTTAGAAATATTCAAACGATCGCGATCCAATAATGACCATCAGTAGGTATAACTTCGAACCCAACTCAACTATTAGCATCTTCAATGTCTTGTAAAAGTCAATTCTGTTATGCTTTTTCGAACATTTTACAAACAGTGCTAGGCAGCCTTACGACCTGTTCAGAGTACGACGTTAAACCGTAATCAGAGACTTCAATGCAAAAATCGGAAAGGAAAACATGCTGTTACTCGTCATACGGTGATAAGTAACACTAGGTTTCCAAGACGGAAGATCTGCACAGCAACTAGAAGAAGAAGATCTCCGGATGGTCGTACAGCCAACAATTCCACCATGTGCTAATCGGCACAAGACACGCATCCAACATCTTGAACGTGCACACTTTCCGAGGAGCAAATGTCGACTCTGGCTCTGACTACTTTCTGGAAGTAGCTAGGTCTTAGACCTCAATTATCAAACGACAAAAAAACACGTGCGGCCCAAAGAAAGAAGTTCAACATCGCTTGCCTTAGCACTCCGGATACTGCCAGAAACCACATTGAGCGCCTGAGTGACGACTCTCCGCCGTCCTCCTAACACCTTCTGGAACCAATATCGCGAGATAATTAAAAATTTAGCTATGACCACTATAGTTTACCAGCCACCTCCAAAAAAGAACCAGGGGTATGATGATGATGATGATGCGCGTTATTGAAAAGAGAGAGACGGAAAATGCACGTTTGCAGATGCTGCAAAGGAAAATAAGGGCAGCAAGAGAAGAGCACCGAACAAAAAGGAGAAATGAGAAAAGGACTCTGCGAACTGCGAAGGAATAAAAGAGCATCCTTAGTTTCTCGAAGAGTCACGTGCCAAGAACAATACCCGAAGTTTCTTTAAAAAGTTAAAACAATAAGCGTTTGGTTTCAGAACCGGGAGATACACTGAAAAATTTTATTAGTAAAATTGCTACGAATAGCATTCGTACGAAAAAAATTCGTACATTGAACGAATATTCGTAGATTGTACGACGCTTTTCAGTTATAAGAAAATTACGAATATATTAGTAGGGGAGAGTGGGTATGTTTGGGACACTTTTCGAATACATTAAATTTGCCGAGATCTTATAGATCGTATCTGAGCAAAATTAATATCTAAAGATAAAATAACATCTTGGCAACCTATTTTCAGTTAAAAAGAAGGCGAAACTCCGACAAAAGAAAAGCAAAAAATTAATTTCATGAACCAACTCACTTTGTCCCATTCCTCCTACGAGCAGGAGGATTGTGACAACTATGGGGTGGAATGGGACACTTTTCGAATACATTACATTTGCTGAGATCTTATAGATCGTATCTGAGCAAAATAAATTTCTAAAGATAAAATAACATTTTGGCAACCTATTTTCAGCTATTAAGAAGGCGAAAGTCCGACAGAGGAAAAGCAAAAAATCATTTCATGAACCAACTCACTTTGTCCCATTCCTCCTGCGAGGAGGAGGATTGGGTTTGTCCCATTCCTCCTGCGATCAATAGGATTGGGACAACTATACGGTGGAATAGTTATGTCCCAATCATCCTGCGTGGCACTTTGAATAAATAATTTATAATATCACTTTTCGTGTGGCAATAATTAAACAAAACAACGATGAATTCACTTCAAAAATGGTGTTGCTACCTAATTATTACACTCTTTTGCGCAGTAAGTTCACACATTAAAAAAAAAATTCACTCAAAGTTTACACACTTGTTTTACTTTTTATGCACAAATTACCTTTTTTTAATCCCCACTCCGTAATTTTTTTCCTAGATACAACTTGTTTTGTTGAGGGATGGGGACAGACTGAAGACAGAATCTGTCATACAAGGAAAGAGAAAAAAAACTGTAGGAATTGAGAAAATGCCTAGGTCCCATTCCTCCTGTGTCCCAAACATACCCACTCTCCCCTAAATTTTGATTAAATTTTTGGTAAAATACACGAATTTTTTCGTTCTATGTACTAATATTATTCGTAAATCAAAATTATGAGTACATTGTACGAATTTATTCGTGTATTGAACTAAATCATTCGTAAATCATCGTGTGCGAACGGTTTCGTAATTTTTCCAAATTCATTCGTGAGATTTACTCATGCATTTGTTAAATAGACGAAGCAAAACTAATATTCGTAAAAAATTTAGTCTCGAAAATTGACCTTACCAATAATTCGTAGGATTTACTTATTATAAGTAGAATGCAACTTCTTTCAACATTCTACTAATACTTCGTATATCATAACCTCCATTCGTATATTTACCAAACGCATTAGTAGATTTTACGAATACATCGTACTATTTTTCCTCCATTCTAACACTAAGCGAAACATTAGTAGATTTTACTAATGACTTCGTAGTATTTTTCATTTATTCGTATTTTTACCGAGAATATTAGTACATTGTACTAATACGTCGTATTATTTACACTCCACATACGTACATTTATCAAGAGCATTAGTACATTGTACTATTATTAAGTTACATTTACACTCCATTCGTACATTTACCAATAGCTTTTGTAGATTCTACTAATACTTCGTACATCTACCAAAGAGCATTAGTACATTGCCGCTACTCGAATCGGATTGCGTCATTGTTTTTAAATCATGGCTATGGCTCATTTTGGTTGTGATTTTGATCGTGTTTAGTTTGGTTTGTGAGTTTTTTTTTTAATAAAATTAAAATAACGTAAAAAGCGTGCTAAGAGAGCTAAGTATTTGATGACAGAAAGAACAAGTATTTATTATAGTTTGTTTTTGTGTTATTTAACACTCGCAGTCAGGCTGCTTTGGTTTTTATTTATGTTTGTTTGAACAACGATAGCAACTTAGAGGTGCTTCCACCAATGGCTTTTTCCGTCAATTTCTTTGGCTGGAGTTATAGCTATTTCTATTGATAATAATCCTTATTGTCCTTAGTAAAGAGTCCGTATAGTCTTTATAAACAATTTAAAGTGTTCTTTATTGTTCAGCAGATTTTAATTGAATGAAAATTCTAAAAACTTATTTCTAGAACAGAACAATTTCAGAAAACTTAATTATAAAAAACAAAGTATAAAAACATTCAAGTTAATATAGAATGTTTCTTCAACACCCCTTCTCATTCTATATTGTTGACAAGTCCAATGTTCATTCGAAATTTTGTAAATTTATTTGTGGGCAAAGGTTTCGTTAATAAATCTGCAAGCATATTATCTGTTTGACAATATTCACACTTGATAATTTTCTTTTCAACGTAGTCTCTTATAAAATGAAATTTAATGTCAATGTGCTTAGATCTGTTGTTGAATTTATAACCTTCGACCATCTTAATACAACTTTGATTGTCTTCGTAAATGAGAACTGGTTGATTTAATGACTCTTGAAATTCCGATAGTAACTGTTTTAACCATAAAGCTTCTTTTGCGGCTTCAGCAAGTGCAATGAATTCAGCTTCGGTAGATGACAAAACTACACAAGTCTGCTTTCTACAACTCCAAGATACAAGTCCACCGAAAACTTTGAACAGATATCCACTATTCGACTTTCGATTGTTTCTATCTTCGCCCCAATTAGCGTCTGAGAAACCGACAAGTTGTTGATTGTTGACTTCACTGTATGATAGTTGAAATTTTGATGTACCTTTTAAATAACGAACTACTCTTTTCAATTCAATCCAATCTTCTTCTGTTGGTTCACATGTCTTTTGACTTAGAATGCAAATTGCTGCAGATATGTCAGGTCTTGTATTAAGTGCAATATATAGTAAGCTGCCAATCAATTTTTGATATTCTTTATTGTTTTTCAGTCCCTTCTGTGATTTGTTTGATTTTCCATAGGATGGTTCAATTGGTATAGTTGATGGTTTTGCTTCTGAAAGTCCGGTTTCTACTACAATTTTATCAATGTAACTCGACTGCGAAATTGAAATTACACCTCTTCCTTCTCTTTCAACTTCCAGTCCTAAATAATTTTGAATTGATCCCAAATCTCTTATACCAAAATGTTTCTTAAGATCTTCTTTAAATTTAATTATATCTTCTTCATCATTTGCTGCTATAAGGACATCATCAACATAAATGAGAACAAATGCATTCTTGTTTTCTTGAATATAAAAGCACGGGTCTGCTTGACTTTGAGTAAAACCCATTTCGACAAGTGCATTATGAATGTTCTTGTTCCATGAACGAGCTGATTGTTTTAATCCATATATCGCTTTATTGAGCAAACAAACTTTCTTATCTTGATTTGAAACTTTAAAACCTTTTGGTTGTTCCATGTATACTACCTCCTTCAAATCACTATTAAGAAATGCTGTCTTGCAATCAATATGATGAATCAAAAGTTTCCGTTGTCCCGCTATTGCAAATAATGTTCTTAAAGTTGTATGAGAAACAACTGGTGCAAATACCTCTTCGTAATCGATACCATAACGTTGAGTGAATCCTTGCGCTACTAAACGTGCCTTAAATCGTATACCATTCGTTTCTTGTTTGCGCTTAAAAACCCACTTACAACCAACAGGTTTTCGATCCATTGGCATATCTACCAAGCTCCAGGAATTGTTATCTTCCAGTGATTTCATTTTAGTTTCCATAGCTTTCAACCAGGATTCTCGATCTGGTCCACAAATAGCTTCTTCATATGTGACTGGATCTGCATCTTGAATTTGGTTTATGTACCTGACCGGTGGTATACCTTTTGTTATCCTTTCAGATCTTCTGAGCTCTTGTTCTGGCTGGTTTGTTTCTGGTTCTTGTCCTTGTTGGTTAGTTTCTGGTTCTTCTGGTTCTTGTCGTTGCTGGTTTGTTTCTTCATCATAAACATGTTCATCTATAAAGCTGTGAAAAGATGAATTTAAATCGTCAGTATCTTGTTGCTTTATTTTTGGCTGTGAGAATTCAATAAACATATATTTTCCCCTATCCTTCTGTGTTAATTCTTTTGAGTTTTCTTTAGATTCCTTGTCTGTATAATTCTCTTCTGTATCTGAACTGTTTTCTATACTACCTTGTTTGATGAAAGTAACGTCTCTTGATATATGTATGCGATTATTCTTTTGAAGCATACGATAAGCTTTAGAATTCGAGTCATAACCCACAAAGATCATCTTAACTGATTTATCGTCAAACTTTTTTCGCTTAATCTTTGGAATATGAACGAAAGCTTCCTGTCCAAAAATTCTAAAATGTGTCAAATCTGGTATTTTCTCAAACCATCTTTCATATGGTGTTTTTCCTGTAGATCTAGTGATAAGCCTGTTCTGTATGTAGTTTGCTGTAGATATAGCTTCACCCCATAGAGCTTTCGGAAGTTTTCCATCAGAAAGCATACATTTTGACATCTCTACAAGTGAACGATTCTTTCGCTCAGCTACTCCATTTTGTTCCGGTGAGTAAGCTGTCGTATATTGTATAATTATACCTTCTTGTTTTAGATAGTCAACCATGTTGCTTCCGGTGTACTCCCCTCCTCTATCTGATCTTATAATCTTTGGTTTCTTATTCATTGTATTCTTAATCATTGCAATGTACTCTTTTAACTTTTCAAATACTTCAGATTTATGTTTAAGTAGATATAAATGACAATAACGACTGAAGTCATCAATGAAAGTTAACATATATCTGTTTCCGGACGGAGTTGGCACATCCATAGGACCACAAACATCCGTATGAATTATGTCAAGTACCCCCCTTGAACTAAAATCAATCTTCTTTGGAAATGGAGCACGAGTCGATTTTCCAATTGGACAAATACAACAAGAACTTTGATTTTGATTGCGTCACTTGATCGGTGACCAAGTAGTTTGTGCCAATAATGTATACATTTTCCTGCACATTCTACTTTCGTTACAAAAATATTTTCATGCTGTGATAACGAATATAGATTTTCTTGAATTTTCGCAACGGCAACTGACTGCCCATTCTTATAAATATAGCAAGTGTCATCTTTAAAATTAACTTCACATCCTTTAGCCGTTAAATTCTTTACTGAGATTAAATTCATTTTAACTGATGGAACATAAAGTACTTGTTGAAACAGTACAGTAGTTTCTTTACGAAATTCATTTAAAAGTTTGAGACGAATTTCTCCCTGTCCTTCAGACTGAATTTGTGTTCCATTAGCTAGTATGACATTGCTTTTGATGTTTGGATCAAATTTGTAAAACAGATCTCTATCTTTACAAATGTGACATGAAGCTCCGGAATCGACGAACCACTTCCCAGAAGTACTGCCAGAAACAACTAAACAAAAATCTTCACTCACCTGTACTGTTGAGACTATATTGACTTTTTGTTTTGGCTGCTTTTTCTTCCATTCAATATACCTTACACAATCTCGTTTCAGATGTCCTTTGGAATGACAGAAATAGCACTCTACCTCAAAATTTTTTTCTCTCTTCTTAATGGATAATAAAGCATTTTGGGATTCTTTTTCTTCGATTGGATGACGCCTCCTATATTCTTCAAATAATTTTGATTACACAAAACTAATCGTCAGATCCGCTTCCGGTCTTGATTCCAATGCAGTTATCAAAGTATCGAAACTGCGAGGTAAACTGCTCAGAAGCATAGCGACGTTCCAGCTTTCGGTGAACGATGATTCTCCTACATTTTGCAATTTGGTGAACAGGTCCCGCATCGTACCAATGTGACTTTCCACATTCCCACTTTCTTCCAGATGAAGATTACATATATCACGCATTATGCTCACTTTATTGCTTAGTGTGCATTTTTCGTGATAAGTTTGTAATGTTGTCCAAACTTCCTTAGCTGTTGTACATCTTCGGACATGATGTAACTGATCATCTTCCAAAGACCTTTATTAGTGGTGCTGCCTGGTTTTTATTTTTCATATTAATGAAAAACTTTCTGAGTTTACTTTGTTCAAACAAACATAAATAAAAACCAAAGCAGCCTGACTGCGAGTGTTAAATAACACAAAAACAAACTATAACAAATAAAAAACTGACTAAAAGTCAAAACTTTCAAAAATCTAACCCTCTGTGTACACAAACGAATTGTTGTGACACAAAGATAGGAAATTAGAAAAAATGAAAGCGGAACAAGATAGCATACTTTAAGGAGCTTGTAAAAATGCACTTGGTTCATAGCAATGATAAACAAACAAAACGTCTGCAATGGGAAACCAAAAATCAGTGGAGTGGTTAGCGCAGTGCGTAGTGCATTGGCTTCCCAACTAGCTGGTCCTAGGTTCAAATCCCAAAGTAAACTCAGAAAGTTTTTCATTAATATGAAAAATAAAAACCAGGCAGCACCACTAATAAAGGAGTCTGATGATCGGCTTGGCACCCGTGAAATAGCTATAACTCCAGCCAAAGAAATTGACGGAAAAAGCCATTGGTGGAAGCACCTCTAAGTTGCTATCGTTGTTCAAACAAACATAAATAAAAACCAAAGCAGCCTGACTGCGAGTGTTAAATAACACAAAAACAAACTATAACAAATAAAAAACTGACTAAAAGTCAAAACTTTCAAAAATCTAACCCTCTGTGTACACAAACGAATTGTTGTGACACAAAGATAGGAAATTAGAAAAAATGAAAGCGGAACAAGATAGCATACTTTAAGGAGCTTGTAAAAATGCACTTGGTTCATAGCAATGATAAACAAACAAAACGTCTGCAATGGGAAACCAAAAATCAGTGGAGTGGTTAGCGCAGTGCGTAATGCATTGGCTTCCCAACTAGCTGGTCCTAGGTTCAAATCCCAAAGTAAACTCAGAAAGTTTTTCATTAATATGAAAAATAAAAACCAGGCAGCACCACTAATAAAGGAGTCTGATGATCGGCTTGGCACCCGTGAAATAGCTATAACTCCAGCCAAAGAAATTGACGGAAAAAGCCATTGGTGGAAGCACCTCTAAGTTGCTATCGTTGTTCAAACAAACAACAAGTATTTAAGTTGTATTTGAAGAAATTTAATAGGACACCCAAATTAACAGACAACTTGCGGAAAGTTTTGGTCGAGGCTGTTTTACAATTCTGTATTATAAAAAACCACGATCTCACAACAAACGACTGCGATGCTCTTTCGCAACAAATTTGTCAGGCTAACAAAAAATACTTATTAAAATACTAATTACATCGTTGTTGTATTTGTGCAACAACAAAAAGTTAAACTATCATCAGACTCCTTTATTAGTGATGCTGCCGAGCACAATGCATTGCGCTAACCACTCCACTGGTTTCCAATTGCAGTTTTTTTTGTTGTTTATCAATTGTAATGAATAGACAATATTGTGTTTTTCTTACAGTCTTACTACTATATAGAGAGAAAGGACACAGCACCTCTTTGGAAGCTTTATAATAAATACAGAAATTGGAAAAGTAATTTGGCCCGGAACAGTAATTTCTCTGGCCCAGAGGGCAAAAAGACAAAAAAGAATAATTACGAAGCATCACCTAACGAGAATGAACGCATTCAAATTTTAAAAGACAAATTTTACATCATGTCTCATGAAGAAAAAATTATTGATTGGGTTGCTTGCTCCGCAACACGAATGAAATGAAAAAAACCAACCATATTATATGCATATCAATTTTTCAGGTTGATGCCTATTTCAACTTTTTGTTTGGCCCTTCCAAGGGCGAATCCCTCGAAAACCTAAGTGATTTTTGTAAGGTCATGGTTGATGTCATATACCCTAAAAACATCGAAAAAATTAAAAATTCGGATGATGAAGTAAATAGTACGAAGTATTAGTAGAATGAACTAATGCTTTTGGTAAATTTACGAATGGAAAGCAAATAGTACGAAGTATTAGTACAATGAACTAATGCTTTTCGTTAATTTACTAATAGCACAGATAATAAATTTATACAGATGTCTCACCCTTATGGCGAGAAATGATATATGAAACTGAAAGCTACCAAAAAAAAGCTTTTTCCAAAAGCTTTATCGCATTCACTTAATGCATTAAAAATCTATTTTCGCTCGCCTCATTGTCCATAAATGAATACTTAGACAAGGAAAAAAGCTTCAAAAAGCTCCTTGTCTGTTACGGCGTTGTCTGTTAAGAGCAAAATATGTTTCATTTTTTTCTGCAGGGATGAGACATCTGTATAAATTTATTATCTGTGCTAATAGTGTAGTCAATGAAGCTTTTTTTCAGAAAGTCCTCAGAAACAGCTCGGATTTTGAAATTTTTTTGTCCAAATTTTTTGTTTTTTTTATATTCTTTAAAGTCTGAAACAAATCATTTGTGGGAAATAATTGCTTATATTGTTTAAACAATTTTTAAATTGTATATAAAGAGAGATCCAAAACAATGTTTTTGTTAATTGGAGTGTTTAGGTTGCATTAAGACAAGAAAAAAATCATGTAGAAGGGGGGGTTTATTGTCCCCCGTTTAGCCAGGAGGGGCGATCTTATAACAAAAAAAACCTATTATTAAAAAAAATATTAAAAATCAACGGCTTTTCCCCCAATGCCGTGTTATACCTTCTTGCAAAGCTCAAAGCTTAAAGCTTTTTTCGTCTTGCATTTAAATTGCATTTTCAGGAATAGTTTTCAAAAAAATCATCTTCAAAGTCAAAATATCGAATTTTTCAACTTTTTTTTTAACTTCGAACTATTTTTTTTTCGAAATTTTGTGTAATTAAGTATTAACTTCTATCACAATTAAATGCGATTACAAGTTCTAATTTAGATCTAGAAAACCACATGCCTTAATGTCTTTTTGTTTTCGAGAAATTAAAAAAAAACTCTAAGGCTATGTATACACGATTGGAAGATCTTCCAATATTGGCCGAAATGCCAAATGTCTTCCAACAGCAACCAATGAGCTTTCAATCGCCAATTTTCTATCAAATCAAAATTTTCTGTTTATACGGTTGGAAAATTTTATCCAAAAATTAATCAATTTATTGGAAGAAAATTGGCTGTTAGTTGTCGACAATTTTTTGTCATCCAATTAAATATTGCCTGTTTAGACGATTGGAAGGCTTAAGAGAACAAAAAATTGGTAGACTCATTGGAAGACAATTTTTTTGACAAATGATAGAAAATATGAAACACAATTTGAGGGCAACGATATGCAAGGAAAATTGAAATCATACTTTTTCGATTGAGTTGCAAAAAATAAAGATATTTAAATGAATAATGAAGATGAAATCTCTAAGTCCAGACCTAACTAATTGCTTTGGAATTGCAATTAACTCAGATGCAACATATCTACTCTTCAAAAATTCAGTCGGTGCATATTTTGTCCATCAATTCTACCGATATTTCTCTTATAACATGTTTTTCCTTCAATAAAGATTAAGGTGTTCAAAATGCAACACTTTTGGGTCATTTTCTCCCTTTGTTGAAAAACATGTTGTGTCTTGTCCGCCCAATTTTTTAAGAAAAGACCGATCTTACACGACTTTAAAAATTAGTAAAAAGCCAAACAAACAAAGTTAACAGTTTGTTGATTCGGTCGACTGCAGAAGCTAGCTGTTTTTTCTAAGAACAACATAGGCTTGGAAAACTTGCAAAAGATCAAAACATTGTCGATTGTTCCGTGGCCCATTTGGCCTTACATTCGTTGATGACGTCCCCAACCTACGTCAAGCCAAACTGTGTTTTTATACTCTGCACAACCTGCATCTTAAAAACATCACTCGGTCTTGATCTCCCGAAAAAGCTGTAAAATAACGTCATGCGCCCAATCCTTCTCATCTTCTTTCCTATTTTGAGCAATTCTTTACCATTTCATCCATTCTTGTTGTTAAAAAACTTAATACTTTTTTCAATTCCTCTGAAGAACAACTGAAAAATTGTCTTCCAATTAAAAATTGAACGAAGTTTTGGATAGAATTTTATCCAATGCCCAATTAGTCGACAAACGTCCAATTTTTTGAAAATTTGCAAAATTGTTTGTTTACAAACGTTCACACGATTGGAAGAAGTATGCCAATTTTTTGATAGAAAATTGGAAGAAAATTGGCTTTCAATTTTTTTTCTGTCAGTTTTGAGACCAAAAATTGGGTGTTTATATGATTGAAAGAAAATTGGTGAAAATTTGTTTTGAAAAATCTGCCAATATTGGAAGATCTTCCAATCGTGTATACTTAGCTTAAGAAAACTCAGAAAATTAGGATGATATTCTGTTCTATTTATTCGAAAAAATAATACTTACAAGTAATTTTGTGAATTTTTTTTCTGAGTGTTTTTAGTTTTTTCTTAATTTCTTGAAAACAAGAAGACATTAAGGCATGCGGTTTCTGGATCACACTGAGAACTTATAAGCGCATTTAATTGTGGAAAAAAATATTACTTTACTACATACAATTTCGAAAAAATTAGTTCGTAGTTAAAAAAAAAAGTTGAAAAATTCGATATTTTGACTTTGAAGATGATTTTTTCAAAAACTATTCTTGATAACAGTTTTATTTAAATACAAAGTGAAAGAAGAATTTTTAGCTTTGCAAGAAGATATAACACGGCATTGAGGGAAAAGCCGTTGATTTTTAATATTTTTTTTTGAAAAATAGGCTTTTTTGTTATAAGATCGCCCCTCCCGGCTAAACGAGGGACAATAGTACCCCCCTTACATATGATTTTTTTCTTGTCTTAATGCAACCTTAACACTCCAATTATCAAAAACATTGTTTTTGGATCTCTCTTTATATACAATTTAAAAATTGTTTAAACAATATAAGCAATTATTTCCCCCAAATGAATTGTTTCAGACTTTAAAGAATATAAAAAACAAAAAATTTGGAAAAAAAAATTTCAAAATCCGAGCTGTTTCTGAGGTCTTTCTGAAAACGCCCTTTTTTGAGCTTCATTGACTCCACTATAATGGAGAAATATATACGAAGTATTAGTAGAATGAACTAATGCTTTTGGTAAATTTACGAATGGCAAGTAAATAGTACGAAAAAATTAGTACAATGAACTAATGCTTTTGGTTAACTTACGAATGGCAAGTAAATAGTACGAAGTATTAGTACAATGAACTAATGCTTTTGGTAAACTAACGAATGGCAAGTAAATAGTACGAAGTATTAGTACAATGAACTAATGCTTTTGGTTAACTTACGAATGGCAAGTAAATAGTACGAAGTATTAGTACAATGAACTAATGCTTTTGGTAAACTAACGAATGGCAAGTAAATAGTACGAAGTATTAGTACAATGAACTAATGCTTTTGGTTAACTTACGAATGGCAAGTAAATAGTATGAAGTATTAATAGAATGAACGGTGCCATGCCATTTGGCCATATGCCATATGGCCATATTTCAAAATATGGCCATATGACACTTTTGAATTGTGTCATTTGACCATATTTTCTTGTGTCATTCAGCCATATTGTCATATGACGCTTTCTAAAAGCGACAAATGGCCATATATTCTAATATGGTCATTTGACAGATTTTCAAAGCGTCATTTGACACAAAATTTGCAAAATGGTTCGAGCAGGAACTATCTTTTAGATGGTTCTTTTAGTGTTGTACCAGCTTGCGGCTACAGACAATTGTGAATTGCGCACTTCGCTCATGATAACCACGTTAGTAAAGATATATTAATTTACATTTTGTTCCAATTTTGATTGAGAAATTTTAAATAAGAATCATTGATGATGTTTATAATTTTGAAAGCATATGCAAAGTTATTAAGTTAAAATTGTTGTTTGTTGAGATTTGTTAAAACACTATCAGTTTTCGTCAAGGAAACTCTTCCCAATGAAAGCGTTCTTCTGAACTTTGGTGTTCGGTCAGAGTAGGGTATTCTACAAGCACACTGTAGGTATTTGAACCCAGTTTCATCTTATTTCATCTTTTTGTCACCTAAAATAACTGAGCCGTTTCAATTACATTAACAGCTCCATCAGAAAGACATGTTTGTATTGAAGGTATGTTCAGTTTTCTAGCATTATATGGATGCAGATGTAAGTACTATTTTTGCAATACTAAACCTTAACTCAGTCTCACGTGTTTAAAAATATTATTTAAATAATTCGCGCGAATTTTTTTATTTTCACACCCCAAATTGATTCTCTTTTGGGCAAAAAATTTTCCGCTCGTTTCGCTCCCAATCAAACCAAATCGATTTTGAATGTTCCAGATCGTCATCATCCTCAGACAAAAGTGAAAAAAGATGCTTAAAATGAATTGTTGCAATGCAGCACCTGCTTTCCAGACACAAGCGTGCATTACAAGGCTGCGTGGTGGTTCCTTTTCCAAATTAAACGAAATGGCAGATGATTTGAAAAACTAATTGCTCTGTCTGTTTATTTCTGTTTGATTATTTTTTTTTTATTTATTAAAACGTTGCAATAAACTTTTTGAGACCAGTTACTTATCATATTTTCATAAATATTAATTGTATATTCGTTTTTGTTTTTGCAGTTTAGGAACAAGTTTGAAAGTGTCATTTGGCCATAATGGTCAAATGACACATTACCAAAGCGACAAATAGCCACATGGCCATATGACACAATTCAAAAGTGTCATATGGCCATATTTTGAAATATATGGCATATGGCCAAATGACATGGCACCGAATGAACTAATGATTTTGGTAAATTTTCGAATGGAAAGTAAATAGTAAGAAGTATTAGTACAATGAACTAATGCTTTTGGTTAACTTACGAATGGCAAATAAATAGTACAAAGTATTAGTAAAATGAACTAATGCTTTTGGTAAATCTACGAGTAGAGAGTAAATAGTTCAAAGTATTAGTAGAATGAACTAATACTTTTGCTGGTTTAACGAATAGGGAGTAAATAGTACAAAGTATTAGTAAAATGAACGAATGGTTTTGGTAAATTTACGAAAGGAGAGTAAATAGTATGAAGTATTGGTAGAATATACTAATGCTTATGCTGGTTTTACGAATAGGGAGTAAATAGTACGAAGTATTAGTAGAATGTACTAATGCTCTCTGTTAATTTACAAATTGACGGTAAATAGAACGAAATATTAGTAGAATGTACTAACGCTCTTTGCAAATGTACGAAAGGAAACGTAAATATTGTCATTTCATTCGTACAATGTACAAAGCTCTTTTTAAATATACGAATATGAGTACATTGTACGAATTTATTCGTGGCTGAAAACTACGAAAAAAATTCGTACGATGCACTCATATTTTCGTACTATTTATGCATGAACATTTTTCAGTGTAGGCTCTTGGAAACAGTGAACGAAACCTAGTCACCGAAGTACAGGGAATTGTACATTTTTTCAAGCTACACTTCCAGCAACTGCTGAATGCCATAATGTCGAGCAAAGCAAGCAAGCAATGACGAAAGAGAAGCGAGACAGGTCAATGAAGACCCAGTTCCATCCCCCAACACAGATGAGGTAGAAAGCGCCATCAAAGGCTAAAAATAACAAGTCCGCCGGGTCGAGTGGCATACCTGCCGAACTCTTTTAATATGGAGTTGTTGTTTTGATGATCCGGATGCAACAGTTCATCAACAAAACGTGGGAGGAAGAATACATGCCTGCAACACAATAATCCGCACCTAGCAGTGTGGCCTTAAGCCAGGCTGATCAACGATAGACCAAATATTCACATTGAGGCAAACCCTGGAAAAGTCCAACGAATTTCAAGTCGGAACCAACCATCTTTTCATTGACTTCAAAGCTGCTTATGACAGCATCCACCGCCAAGAGATTATGATGACGATGTCTGAATTCGGAATCCCGAACATAACGACGTGCAGTGTACAAATGGGTAACAGCTCATCCGAGTTGTTTCAAACATGCGCTGTCATGTGATTTTTTCAACAAAGTCCTGGAGCAGATAGGCGCAAAGCGAGTGTGAGCAGTCCTACTTTATTCATACTGGGCGCTTTCGAAAGAAAATTTCTTCAACGGATTTTCGGTCCCGTATGTGACGATGGCGAAAGGAGAAGAAGGTTCAACCGCGAACTGTACGAGGTGCACCAAGATGTTAGTCCAGAACGCTAAGACGACTAAATTGGCTCGGACACATCGAGCGAATAGACGAAAACTCTCTACCCTAGAAAGTCTTCTCATCGCAGCCCCCAAGTTCGAGAGATAAGGAAGACCGAAATTACGGTAAAAGGACCAAGTGACTGCGTTTGCCTGAGTGCTGGGTTTTGGGGATTGGAGAGTGCATGCGATTGGGAGCCGGTTAAGTATAAGCTAGTAAGTATAATCATAATCATCATTGCTTTTTCGGACATGACTTTGGGAACAATACTTGGTTTTGCCTAACAATGGCTCATACACAGCACACTTGTGGGCACACCGATGAATGTGTGCGAAGATGTGTGCCATCTGTGGTGTGCTGCGCACCGATTTTGGTGTGAGACACCGTTTGGGCAAAATCAAAACGTTTTGATTTTAGGTGTCCCTGTCACGATCAGCGGAATGCCCTACCGATTTCAGCACACCGGTGTGCACCGGTGTGATCTGTATAGTGTATAGGTTTCCCTTTCTGAAACACTTGAGTGAAACTGAATACTAAAAAAAAAAAAATCCTGAGCATCTTAAATCATAAAATGTCCATAAACCTGACAATTTATGCTCGAAAAACTAAAAAGTTGCGCTTGCTTTGACGCTCACACTACTTCAATTATGATAACGGAAACAACGCCGACATTATTTTGCGATAAGGGAAAAAACTACGACGAGTTTCTGGAATCGATGAAACAGGATTTCATGGCGAGATGGGAGAAAAAAACCCTTTCATTAATGGGCGGCTTGGATGGCTTTGAACAATTGGCAGTTTTAGGAGTTGGATCTTTTGGTCGAGTGGTATTGATATTTTCATTCTTATTTGTTTTCAAGTTAATTGTTCAAATGCTACAGAAATTATGCAAAGACAAACAAAACAATAAATACATCGCTGTCAAGATTATGATGAAAGATTACATCGTCAAACATAAGCAAGTAAAACATGTCTATCAAGAGAAGCATGTCTTGGAATGCATAAGGTTTCCAGCGACATTGAACTTGGAGTTTTCTCGAAAGGACAACGATCACATCTATTTGGGAATGCCTTATATTAATGGAGGCGAACTCTTTTCATACCATCGAAAGTATGCGCCTTTTTAAAATTGATATCAACTTGGTAAAATTTGACAGGTTTACAGAGTCCAGAAATTCAATGAAAAGCAAGCCAAATTCTATGCTGGTCAAGTATTTTTGGGCCTTGAGTATCTGCATTCAGTGCATCTTCTCTACAGGGACTTGAAACCAGAAAACATCCTAATCGACAGCAAGGGATACCTCAAAATAACTGACTTTGGATTTGCTAAGGTTCAAATTTGTATTCCTCTGCTAATAGACGAGACGACTCATTTCATAACTATGTTAGATGGTGATGGACAGAACGATGACACTCTGTGGAACACCGGAATATCTTGCACCAGAACAGATTCAGGCCAAACCTTACGGATGCAGTGTTGATTGGTGGGCTTTTGGTGTGCTAGTTTATGAATTTGTCGCCGGAAAATCGCCTTTTGCTTACAACAACAACGACCCCATGAAAATGTATGCAAGCATTTGTGAATGCGAATACAAGATGCCGGTGTACTTTAGCAAGGATCTGCGGAATTTGGTCGAAAACTTGCTGCAAGTTGATATGTCAAAAAGGTCAGTCATCTTAAATTTAATGTTAGAAATTGTTATTTTTTTAAACTTATGTAAAGATTTGGAAACATGATGAATGGCAACAAGGACATTAAGAAACACAATTGGTTCAAGAACATGGATTGGTGTGCTTTGTTCAATCAGATACTCGATCCACCGTATGTTCCGAAATGCACCAATCCAGAAGATACGAGCAACTTTGATAAATTTCCAAATACTCCGATGGCCCATTCGCATGTAAATAAGCATGAAGAATATTTCTCCGAGTTTTGAATTAGTCTTGCAAAAACCAAAAAACAAAAATAAAAATAAAAATAAATTATTTTTGTTATCTACTCCTTCAGCTGTGGCTCTTTAAATTGTCGAATGACATGCTGTGAGTGATTGGACCTACACGGACGCGGACCGCATGGACGTAGGCTATAAACTGGTTTTATGATCCTCACCGAAAACATTGCGATTAGATGTTGTTTATGCACTTTTACGATTGCAACATTGTTGCACAAACAAAACGCAAAACAGACCGAGTAATGGTATAATTAGCTTGAATTTAATGATCGAAAAAAGTGCTTGGACGTAGGATTTCTTGCGCAGATTTGTTGTGAGTCAAGTACTGTAGGTAATTATTATTGCAGAAAGACTTAAACCCAAATGGAATGGAAAATTGAATTTGCTTTTCAGTTGTTTTATTGGCTTTTTAGTAGCCAACTCTGCTTTGCAATTGATTTGGGTCATGAAAGCGCAAGCGAATTCGTGTTTCTACTTCATAACAGAAGTGTAGTATGTTGATCGTTCGCGGATATCCGGAAGGCTTAAGTTTTTGAGAGAGCGACGGATATCAACAGGTACAATGTCACTCTTGAACTGAGGCGTTTAATGTAAACGTAATGGCAGCCTTACTATCGTCAGTAAAGGACGACACTCCAATTTTAAAAGATCTTGATAATTTTTGGCTGTTGTTTGCATAGTTTCCAGATTTGTGTTATATAATCGGATTTTTACTACCAAAACGCAAAAATGCAATAGTATCGGACCGCAAATTATGATAACATGATTTGGGATATTTCTAGAGCCTAATTGAACAAACATCTCCAGTAGGATCTGTGTCTAGCTAGCTGTTGGTATAGATATCTAATTTGGTTGGCCGGGTTAATTGAAGCCTCCAACTATCTTTCTTCCTTTCTTTGAGTAAAGTCGGGGTTAAATTCTAAGACTTTCCAATTTTCCATTCTCCATCCCGACTTTAATGGGGCACCGTGAATTCTCCATTGTCATCCTGCTCAGACGAATCAGTTTTGTAGCGATGCCAAAACTGGACATGGCTTAATACAGTTCTTCTCTTTTTTCTATAGATGCTGTCATTCGCGGCCTTAAATTCGATAAAAAGATGGTAGGTGTCGATTTGGAGTCCTTGAGTTTTTACAAGGATCTGCCGCAGAGTGAATATTTGAACTTGCATCGTTCATCATCGTGATGGTGGCTTTTCCGAGTCTGAAGCCACACTGATAAGGACCTATCAGGTTGTTGACGAAAGGCTTCAATCGTTCACACAGCACGGCAGACAAGATCTTGTAGGTGATTTTAGGGAGACTTATACCTCTGTAGTTGGTGCAGTTCAGGGGATCTCTTTCTTGAGGATCTGGGCATACGATGCTGAGGTTCCATTTGTCGGGCATGCTTTTCTCCAACCAAAACTTGCAGATGAGCTCGTGCATGCTCCTTACCAAATCATCTTCAGCGGCCTTGTTCGACTTGAGTATGGGTGGAATTGGAGGTCTGCTCCACCCAAATTGAATGATTGTGTATAGCTGGTCGAATTTTTATCGTCATCGCTATTATACAGCTATCCTCAGACCTCAGCACTGACTGTGTTTCCACAACGATATTCCCATGATGGTTTCTATAGGCTTCGATTCGGAGTGTAAAACCCCTGGTGGTTTGTTTTACCTTTTTGTAAAACTTTTAATCTTCGTTCCTGTTTGTGACTGTTTCTTAAATTCTTAAACTAAAATATAATTTAGTTTCATACTGAATATTGAATACTCAAGAGTGACATCCCGATCGCGCACTTCTCATGCTCCCTTTTTATCTTTCTAAGAAGTTTGTGCTCCTCTCCTGCTTTATCAGAGTACCTTTGACCAAAAAAACCAAGTATTGAATCCCTTTGAACTTCACAGATAAAGACCAATCGTATGATTTTTTGGACTAGAAGGGCCTTCACGTTCAAAGACTTTAGAAGTTTCTGTTGGATTAAATAATATAAGTTCGTACTGCTAACGCAGTTTTACCATAAACGTTATGCGGTCTTGAAATCAGTGACAAAGTGTCAGTTTTTATTTAATCCATTTGTCTTTCATGATCTATGGAAGAAAAAATGTCTAATCCGTAGTGGAATGAAAACCAAACCAAAATAGCTTCAGTCTGTAACATAGTATGTAACGGAAAGCAAAAAACTTTAAGTCCGCCGTTTGTGATGCCGAATCAATGGGGATCTTTCTAATTCTGTCCTGGCCAACGAGAGCTAAAAGTCTCTGATAAATACTTCGGAATCTGTTAATGGGAACCATGTCGAACTTGGCGATCTCCAAAATCAATCAAAAACAATTAGACCCTCCGCAACGAAGCAACTTGCTCAAGCAACTGTTTTACAACTTGTTTGCGATCGATTTGTGACTTCTCTGCGCACACGAGTACGACCGAATTTTGATTTTTTAATTTTATGTTCACAATTTTTTTAAGAAATTATTCAACTTGTCAAACAGTAGTTTAAGGGTTACCAGGGGTTTAAGGGCTACCCATGGAGAAGGCATTCACCAACTCTTTAACGGTCGATCGAAAAATTTGCTTCAAAAAGACTATACCAAGCTATCATCTTTTATGACAGAAGCTATGTGTTGTAGCAGTTTTGGGCTTCCACTATAGGCGTCCGCCTTCACGTGGTCTTCAAAGGCAGGAAACGTCCTAAATGAATTGGCTTAACCAATTAGGCTATTTACATGCTTTTTAAAAAATAAATAAAGCCAAAAGTGGATCTGTTTTTACATTCTTTCTTTCTTATTTGAAGGAATGATAAGTTTACGAAGAAAGAAGCCGTTTAGTTTCCCGTAATCCTCCATCTCCATCTAGATGCACTCTAATATCCATAAAAATAATTACTCCAATCAGTTGAAACAATCCAGACCTCTATCATTATAAGACACAAAACAGCTTACCTTATATAAACCCACACTCGTGACATCAAACAGATTCCAACTTTCCTTATACTCTTGAAATGTTACCCCAAGTTGACTGATTGATTACTCACAATATCTTCACGAAAAGAGAAGAAAGTCAATTACAATTCCGGATACAGTCAATATGTCAGTTCTCGCAGGACAATAATTTCCCAGCACGTTCTTTTTCAAGGGAAAATTGCTAAAAAGCCCAACTCGTGATGGATTTTGGGTACTTTTCAATTAAGGTGTGACAGGAATACGTTGTGCAGACACAATCTCAAGCCAACGGAAATATACACATTAGTCAGATATGAAGAAACATCCACATTATTTTAAGGATGTATAGCAACTCTGTCTGAATGTGTCCTGTATGCTGTATCCTGTGCGAATCAAATCGTATCTTTTATCTTTTCAATGTACCTATACGAGTTGGAGGTAGACACATGTTTGTGTGCGTGTGTTGTGTTGGCGAATTGCTCAAGGAAACGAAGAAAAATTACATATGTCCAGTTGATAAATTGCTATAGTGAAGATTACGTAATTTGACAATTTTCTACTATGTGCTCTCGAGAATTGGCCCTAAATCATACCGGATATAGGCTAATCCAGCATTTTTGGATGCTACCATCACTACTCTACTCGATTAAGTGACGGAAGTCAGTAGGGCACAAGGTAAGCCCACAAATTTTTCGTGTGATTAATCAAAGTTTTCTGTTTGGCTTGAGTGAATCCGTTTTACTTTAAATCAATTTTGATGTGTTTGAAAATGATTAAGGAGATGTTGAATTTTTGCAATTCTGTCGTTTTTGGTTTTAATTGATGATGGGGGCTTACTTTCGAAGATGTTTTATCAAAGAAGGTACATTAACGCCTATTCAGAAATCATTAGTGTTCACAAGAATTTTAGTAGGCCATTAATTTATCAACGAGCACTTGTACGTCAACGAAACGAAAGATCTGGTGAAAATATCGCCGCTATTCGTGCAGCAGAATCCGAGATAGTTGATATCTCGTCGCTGATAAGAACTGGGCCTGTAGCAGACCAAAATTTGGCGAATTTCGCGTCACGAGTATACAAAAACCATCTGACCCAGGAGCCGAAACTTAACGACCATACGCAGCATCGTCGTCGTCGTGTGTTCGCTAAATGGGATTTGGAGCAATTGCAAGTTGATCCCAATTTTTGTTGAAAAACCATATTTAGCGATGATGTCCATTTTTGGACGAATAAAAAAAACTGCCGGATTTGGGCGACATCATTCCACGCGAGATTCAAGAGATGCCAATGCATTAGTATAGATTTTGGGCTGGAGGCGTCATCGCTCCGTATTCTTCGAAAAATATATGCTAGCCAGGCCAGGCCATCACTGTTAACGGCGATCACTCTAGGTCTAGATCAATGATCACCAACTTCTTGTGGCCTGAATTGGATAATATGGACACCGAAGACGGAAGAAATATTCAACAGGAAGCTACGTGCTACACTGTTCAATGGATTTTCTTCACGAGCGATTTGATCACTGTTGATTTGATGGGTACTGAAGGTAAGTAAGTTGCACTTGATAGCGAAAAGGTCAGACACCAGGCCGTGTTATCGAAAATGCGTCTTTTGGTTAAGATGAACCCCTTCATCGTTGAATTAAAAGTCAGAAGTGTAAGTAAGACAATTTCCGATAAACCTTTTCAACTTCTTTTTGACATTGGAAATCCAATAATGTTTCTAAATTTGATTTGCACATTTATCAATACCTAGGTGTCCGCATTTCTCGTGAGTGATTCTAATCACATTTTCCTCTAATTCTTTAGGAACATAAAGCTGTCGTTTGTATTGAGGCCCAACATGAAATACTAAGCCATCTACTAGAACATACCCTGGTAATTCTCCAGTTTCTAATTTTTTCCGAATATACAATATATTTCCATCACGCGCCTGAGCTATTTGAATATTCTTATCAATATCTTCAGTTGTAACTGCATTTATCACAGGACTACGACTAAGAGCATCAACATGAGCCATTCTTTCTCCTTTCCGATGCTGTACTTGATAGTTATGGTTCTCAAATGCTAAAGCCCACTTGGCTATTCTTGGATTAACATCTTTCTTTTTCAAAGTCTGGGACAATGCTTCACAGTCAGTGACAATAATAAATGGTAAACGATCTAGAAAAGTCTTAAAACGTTCTAAAGCATAAATAACGGCTAAAGTCTCTAATTCAAAGCTTATTAATTTTGATTCCTCGCAAGTTGATTTTTTTGAAAAGAAAGCTATAGGATGAAATTGAAAACCCTGGGACAAAACGGCGAAAATATGAAAATAAACCATTACACCTCTGGACTTCTTTGACATTTTTCGGCATTGGATACGCGCGAATTGCTTCAAGGTGTTTGTTATTAAGACGGATTCCATCATTACTGACAGAGTAGCGTAGGTAATCGATTGTATTATATGCAAACTTACATTTTTTCATATTAAGTTCTAGCCCACCTTCTTTTAATATGTGCAATACTTCAGAAAGGATCTTCAGATGTGTTTTGATATCTGCGGTTGCAACACAAATGTCATCAAGGTAAACAATGATCAATCTTTTATCAATCAGCGGTTTTAACTTTAAATAAATGTATCTTTGAAAAACCGCAGGTAGATTCTTAAGACCGAAAGGCATAAAGACGTATTCAAACTGCCCAAATGGTGTCACAAACGCCGTAGGTATATTTAATAGATTCTTCAGACATTCTAATATGATGAAAACCGTCTTTTAAGTCTAGGCTGGTAAAAATACTTTTATTCGCAAAATATTCCAAACAATCTTCAATTAACGGAAGAGGAAAATTGTCCCTTAATGTATGTTTGTTTAAACCTCTATAGTCTACGCACATGCAAATTTCCCCATTTTTCTTTCTCACTAACACTAGGGCAGAAGCATAATAATGGTGAATTACTTGTTCGAATTATTCCCTTTTCTAATAGCCGATCAACTGTATTTTGAACTTCAGTCCGCTCATAATAAGAAAGGCGCCGCGGGGAGCAATGTATCGGTACATCTCTGGTTAAACATATTTTCATTTCGTAATCGCTAGTTTTAACCTAAACTTCTGATTTTACATAATGCTCGTCAACTGCCATCTTGATAGCATTAAAATCAACTTCGGACAATAGTGGATTAATGTTTATCTCATAATCTTTATTCTCTCAAACATCTACTGCACTGACTAGCTGGCCTATATCAATAAAACTTAACATACCCCCGTCATTTTTTAGTTTTATTAATTCTAAATCAGATTCATGAAAAATATGCGAGATTTCTTCTGTTGGCATTTTATTATTGGCGTTTAAACTATTTATGGCAGCAGGTGCTTTACTCGGCTCTTTCTTAAGACTATTTTTCTTAACGTTTGGATTCTTCTTCAACAAATCGAATAACATAAGTGCACTGATTACGTTATTTGTTAATTCATATGTTTTATTGAGTAATATTTTTTTATTTAAGTTATATAAACAATCAATATCATAATGCAATTTAAATAACCAAAGGTGAATATTTAACATCGACAAGATATCGCGGCCGAGGAGCAGATGTATAAAAGTTTCATCATCTGAAATTATAATTAATGGATGAGTCACTGTTGTACTGCGGAATTTTATTTTGCAAATCACAGTACCATATCTACTTAAATGTTGGTTTCCCATTCCTTTCAATCGCGTAAGCATTTTATTTT
This sequence comes from Sphaerophoria taeniata, assembly GCA_943590905.1. Classification (NCBI taxonomy): domain Eukaryota; kingdom Metazoa; phylum Arthropoda; class Insecta; order Diptera; family Syrphidae; genus Sphaerophoria; species Sphaerophoria taeniata. The sequence continues at coordinate 274,226,637 of OX016540.1, forward strand.
TGTACATGAATGGGACTAACGATTTTTTAACAAAACTATATGGGCTACCGGAATCAAAAAGGCAAAAATGTAATTTATCTTCAGTGCACTTATTACGACTGTTAATAAAGGTAACACTTACCGTTTGGAATGCTTGTAATTTTTCTGCTGTCTCCTCGGGTGCTCTCATTCCAATTTTATTAAATTCTTCTTCTTCATTGCACTCTTGAACCGCTGAAACTAAATGTTTGTTCTTTCTTGGACAATTTTGGTGAAAGTGTCCCACATCATGGCACAAGAAACAAGAATTTAGTGGTCGCTTTGGCTTCGGGCACTGACTCTGGTAGTGACCATACTGGGAACAGTTAAAACATCTCACTTGATCCTCAGTACGGCTCCTTAAGTTTTTGGCAGCAGAGGCAGCAGTAGCGGAAGTAGATGGTTTGGTTGCCATCACAGCGGTTGGATTGACTGCAATTTTAATCTGAACATTACGGGTTCGTCTTCTTTCATATCTGTCCAGGAGCAACTTCAATTCTTTAATACTTGTTACTCCCATCAGAGCTATGGCACTATTACTGCGGTCATTGAGGCCCTCAATAATACACTCAACAACATCGATCTCCGGAATGTCTGAAAATGAGGCGATCTCCTGCATTTCTAGCACGTTCCTCTTAACAGACTCGTTTGGCATAAGATGGCGTGACTTTAATTGCTGGAAAACATCATGCATGGTAAAGACAAGTCCAAATTCCTCTATCAAGACTTTTTTTAAATCATTGTAGGCTACGGTGGTACGCAAAAATATTTTTGCATACGACGTACGCTAACAAATTTTTCCTTATCGCTGCAACCGAGTACTTCAAAGGTATCTTCCACATCAATGATCCATTTCCTAACGTCATAATTGTTATCGCCACTGAACGGGTGGACCATGGCCTCAAAGGCGGAAAAGTCGAATTTTTTGGAATCGATTGTACCGAGTTCTTCCTTTAGTAACTGTAGTTCTCGTTGTTTACTGAATAATTGTATTTCTTTTTCAGCTCTTGCCAATTCCGCATCAATCTGGGCTTCGGTTGATTCGTTAACTGAGGCTCCGTTATCCTCCTCTCTCGTGTGTTGGGAAACGTTTTCAGGATTCCTTTCTTGAAGCTCATCATAAAGTGGCCGCAGCTGTGAAACCTTTGAATTCACATCAAACGCCACGTTGGCTGCAGTAAGGGCGTCTATTTTTTTTTTTGGTAATCCCACTTCTGAGATGTAAAAGACGATTAATTATATCTCGGTAAATTGTTTATTTTATTTTATAACAACAGGAACAGCTATGTATTTCGTTTGGTTGCTTGAAATCGAATGAAATAATGATTTGAAAAATTATATCAATATTCGAATTTTACATTTTTGACAAAGTTCTAGGTTTTGATATTTTTTAATAATCTAGTTTTTAGTCAGTAATATATTCAAAGTAATTCAAAATGTTATTTCTTACAGAAGCCTTTTCGACCATTCAATATACAAATTTTATTGTATAGGTTCAAGTCCGATCCCCATAAAATGGTAGTGTGCCTCAGGTGTCAGGTCTCCGTTTTGCCTTCTACTCTCGTCCTCATTTTATTCCCCGCTTAACTATTTCTCTGAGAATAGAAGGTATCCTTAAAACAGTTCAACCGCTTTACGTGTTCGTAAAGTCAAGGAATGGACATTAGTATACCTATCTTTCGAGCCCAGTTTCGGTCCTAAAAGTTAAGTATAGAGATTCATTCTCTAGTGGTCCCTATCGAATGTGGAATATGTTCCCAACGCGTTACTTTAATCAAATCTTATTCTAATATCCTGCGTTTTAAAAGGGTATCTCAACTCCCTTTAACGCGTGATCTAAAAAAAATTGTAGGCAAAGGAACAATTTCGAGATGGATTTTGGAAACCACAAGCGCAATTGTGCATAAAATTAAGGTATCCATATTCCATTCAGAACAAACGTACCTAATCATTAGTTTTTGTTTATTTAATGGACATCGTTAATTCCATGGGTGTTGGCTTTCAAACCAAAAGAAGAAAAGCTCTTCAAACTTCAAAAAATTAAAAGAAAAAAAAATCAAAACAAAAAATTTTCTCGAAGGATCTCCTTACTCAACAAAGTATACTAATTCTCAACTTTCTTTCGTTTCTCACTGATTAATAACTCCAGTGAAATTAGAAATATCTTTCCTTCCGCAGAGTTCGATGTGGGTTCCTTTCTTCATGAAAAACATTTTTTTCTTTGTGTTCTCCATCAGAAAGCTGCATTTCTTTCTTTTCACTTTATGGTATTTTTGTGAAAAATCACAACCTTTTCTCACAGTAGTTAAAAAAAAAAAAAAAACTAAAGCGCAAAGCATAAAAGAAAAGTTAAAAAAATTAACGAACAAATCTCATGCAATTTTTCACTTTTTCTATTCGCCCCCATCCTGTGGATCTGCAATACCTACCCTGTCCATCTTCGCCGCCATCCGAGAAGGGATATTGTACCTTTTTTCAAAAATTCTTAATTTTCCACTTAATTGCTTCAGCGTGATTAGTAATGTTAAACTTTTGAGGATTTTTTTTTGTTCATGACTTTTCCCTTTCGTTGCTTGATTTTGAGGTAGTTGGGGGAAGTGGAGAACGAACCCGAAAGGAAATTCTGGGAGATGGGGTTGATGGTCCGAGTGTACGGCAAAATGGAAACAATTTTAATAACAGCGATTACAGAGATTGATATTCGTATTTTCTTTCGGTTTCTTGTTTTTTTTTTTTACTCAGTGCCTTTAGTCTTAGCAAAAAGGGAAGAGAATTCTGGAGAATCTAATTCTTCATCATGGGAAAAGGTTGGCTTACAAAGGTCTTCAGTCATCACCCAAAATGCCTGAGGATGTTTTCGTCTTTAAAATGAATTTCTGTGTTTTTTTTTTTATGTTAGTACCACAAGGACATTACAAAGATTTGTTAAATATTAAGTAGGTATATAGCAAAACACTTTAAGCCTAAAACCGACCGAATAGTAGATTTGTATTCACGTTATTGTTATTAGTGAATTTAACGACTATAAATGCTGGACCATACAGCGGTTTCATTCTTATTCATAGGTTAATTTGTTCGTCATCTTGACACAAAATCAGTACCTACCATATTTCATAATGGAATCGATGGAATTCCATTTGAATTCTATAAAAATGCAACGCCCAACTTAATCATAGAAATTCATCGTCTATTCAGCGATACCTTTCGCACTGGTGCAATTCCCAACTCGTCCGAAAAATCAATAATATTCCCTCTTTTTAAAAAAGGAAATCCCAAGGATGTAGCCAACTACCTTGGTCTGTCTTATATGGACACTATATATAAACTGTTCTCCAGTGCCGGCTTTAGGGTATGGCGACCCAGGCGGTCGCCTGGGGCGCCGCGATCCAGGGGCGCCGCGTCAGCCAGCATCACTTCAACATAGGCAAGAAACAAATCAACAAATTGTGAATTTGTCAAGCTCTAGCTTCATAGGAAACTCAAAAAAGTTTCATGAGTTTCACTTTTACCATAAAAAAACGCAAGAGAGACTTGTGGTAGTGTTTGGTAAAAAAAAAAATTGAGTTTCGTTATTACTTTGTATTTTTAATCGCTATAGTAGTCCTATGAGATTTTTTGAGATTAGGGCTGGATCTTTCACTAGTTGGCGCTGTTAATTTCTTATTGTATTTTGTATTATTTGTTTTAGTGATGTATCTTTCCGTTTTTAGCGCCGCCAGTCAAAATCAACCGTTGGACTTTTATAGAGATTACAAATAAAATTTATATGCATCATATCACATGATATTGTATCAACAAAGTATTATCATTAAAGAAGAGATTGCGAAATAGGTATTTTACAATTACTGTCAACTACTTTTTATTATTGTTTTTGGTGTCATCCAGCAAATTTTGTTGTTAATTTCATCTGTTCTTGGCATTTTGACACTTTTTTTTTGTAAATTTGCGGAATACATTCATGCAATATCCATAATATCCTTAGAAATATGTACATTTAACTAGGTAATACTAAAACTAGGAGAAGTATGTAATATGATAGCGACTTAAGGGAAAACTCCAGGGCTAGGAACACCTAAGAGCTCAGATGAAAAAGCTAATGTTGCCCTTAAAATGGTATAAATTAGAAGTTATGGAATGATATTTAGAAGATTTTTTGTGGTTAGACGATTTTCGACTCAAGGCACATTTTATACACGGTAGTCCAAAGGGATCCGCAAGATCCCACCCCTCCGACGAGCAGGCCCAATTGGCCATGCTTGCGTGCCTGCCGGCAACTCATCCCAAGGACAACCTTCTAAACATAGACCAAAGTCCTTGACATCCTGTGGATCAAGGGTTTAAAACTAGTTTTATTGAAATTTTAGAAATCTAACGCTTAATTTCTTGACATAGCTCTGGCCCTTAAGTCTTGGTTTAGTGAAACTTTAGAACTCATTTGGTTCTAACGCGTTAGAACTTTGATTTAGAACTTTGTTATAGTTAGAACTACGATAAATCATACCTTCGTATTCAGGGGTCTAGTGCCTTAAAACTCGGTTTATTTATAACTAGCAGTTTCCCGCGACTTAGTCCACCTCTTCCTCGTCCGTCGAAATTAGTTTAAAATTGTATAACAGTTGACTCTCCCTAAGTCGAAATTCTTCTCAACTCGAAGCTTTCAAATATGTTTAATTTTCCCCATTTTTAGCAACAGTTTTCACTGATGCATTGCTCTTATTATTCGCAGCGTAACGTTGAATAGCTGAAGGCCTTCCTCTATAAATGGACTATTCAATACAGAATACACAAAGAATTTTTCTATTTGATTTAGCAGTTCCTTAGATCAGCGCATTGAAACAAACAAAAAATGAATACTTTTTTGCCGTTTTTTACACATTTTCCACTGATTCTTCGCTCTTATTGGTCGTAGCTTAATGTAATGTAGTCTTAAGCCTTCGTCGATTAATGGACTATTTAACACAAAAAGAATTTTACAATTCGAACCAGTAGTTCCTGAGATTAGCGCATTCAAACAAACAAACAATCTCTTCAGCTTTATATATTAGTAGGTATAGATTTCGTTTTTTCAACGAACGAAATGAATTAAATTTGTAATCTTTTTCGGAAAGTAAAATAAAAGAGAATAATAGGTGGAGATATACAAAAATGGATCAAATTTTTGATGATTTCCTATTTATGGACGTTGACTTTGAGTACGATGCCAACGTTATCCTAGAAGAACGGTGTATTTATCGCATGCCAATACATGGCACTATTAATATTTGGGATGACACCATTTTTTTCAGCGCTTCCGATTAACAAAGCAAACGTGTTTTGGAGTCTTTTAACTGGTGGCAAAAGACCTTCAACATCCACAACCACAGTAAACATTGGAATGAATTTATTAAACACTTTTTTTTCTTCACAGTTTATGGACATGAGTAGGATTCGAATCCCACGTTCAGCGTAAAAGCCAACACACATAAGCACCACGCCACGGGCATCACAAAAATAAACTTAAGTACCACATACATAAAAAAATAAATACCTACAAAAATAAGGGCAAAGTCAAAAATTTCACCGAGTTTTAAGGACTAGAATTTTGTCAAGAAATTAGGCGTAAGCGTATTTTTAAAAATTAATGAAAAATGCATGTTAATTATTCATCGCTATGGTGTAACATAGTGACTTATGCAATGTTTATAGTATTTGCGTAGGAGAATTACACAGTTATTCTTTAAAGCATAAACTCTACTTTTTCATCAACTTCATAATTGAGATACAAGTTTCATTCTTTTTACTTGCGACATATAGAATATATTTAATTCTTGAGAAGGAGGTTAAATAATTTGTAATTAAAAGAAGGGGCGCCAAATATTTGTCTCGCCTGGGGCGCCAAGGTGGCTAAGGCCGGCCCTGCTGTTCTCAACTGTTCTTCTGAATAGACTAATAGCTTTTTCATTGTAACCTGAAAGAATTGCCCTTAGAACACTGCTCAATAAAACATGTTTTTTGGTTTTGTAATATAATTTGTTTAGCAAGGACTTACACCCATTCTTTATTTTACTTTTTTTCTTATTATTTCCTTTCAAAATAAAAATAAAAAACTGCACTTTGGTCGGTCGGTAGAGCAATATAAACAAATTAAAATCTTTAATTTGAGGTTTAACGAGCTAGAATGTTTTCTTGTGTGTTTTAAAAAGAGCAATTCTCTCAAATTTGGGAGATCAATTCTTTCCTCTTCAGAATTGATCTAGAAGTATTCTTTTTGACAATGAAACATAAAAAAATTGAAAAAGGGCAATTCTTTTGTACAATAAAAAAACGCTATAAGTCAACGGGTCAAAGAAAATCATATTTTAAACGAATTCCAAGCTGCATACAAAGAAAACTACTCAACCACAGACCAAATCTTCAATCTCACCTGCCTTATAAAACTACAGCTTAACCGGAAAAAGAAACTGTATGCGTTTTTCATAGATTTGAAAACGGCGTTCGACAATATTAATAGTAACGTATTGTTCTACAAACTGACACAAGTAGGTATATCTACAAAAATGGTATCAATCCTTAAAGCACTCTATACCATTAACACTGCAACAGTATGGAACTCACTTATATCAGTGATTTCTTCCCTATTAATCAAGGTGTAAAACAAGGATGTGTTCTAAGTGCTCTGCTATTTATCTTGTTGTTGAACGACCTTGCCTGATTTGCCGTGTGGAGTTACTATGAAAGGAGTATCGGTAAAAGCTCTACTTTACGCAGACGACATCGTGCTACTCTCAGATAATCCTACTTCCTTGCAGGTAATGATAAATAGCTTTGCAGATTATTGTACCAAATGGCAACTGCATGTGAACCTATAGCAAAATCTGAAATAGTTATTTTTCGAATGGTGGACGTCGAGCAGCTGAAGAAACATGGAAGTACAACGATATCAAGATCTAACAACTTCAAGTACCTAGGAGTAAATCTCACATACAATATGTCGTGGACGGATCATCTTACGCAAAGGCTTACAATGTCTTAGAATTCAATTAATGCTACTTGGTCAAAATTTATTAGAAATAAGAACATACAACACTCAGATAAATTCAAAATATACGAAGCTGCTTCAAAGTCTATAATGGATTACTGTGTCCAAGTTTGGGGATATTCGGAATATAACGAAGTGAAAAAGCTGCAAAGGTTTTTCATTAAAAGATGCTTATCCCTACTTAATAACACGCCAGACTATGTTCTTAATGTAGAAACTGGACTAACAAAAGCTTATATTACGACACTAAAACTCCACTTTAAATACATTCAAAGAGTAAGCACGCTCCCTGAATATAGACTACCAAGAAGACTTACGGATATCATTGTTAGAAAAAAGATCTACTGGGCTGATAAATGGTCAGAACTCTTTAACGATCTGAACATTGAGTTTGACTGGAACACAAAGTCTGAATGGAAGGCACTGCACACAGAAACTTGTGCAAAACTAGTAGAAAGGCATTGGTCGGAACGGAACACACAAATAGAGCTCTATAATCACGATTCCATGATGAATATTGCAACCTGAACTATGCTGAGGTACCACACTATTTCAATGATAGTAACTCGCGTGAAATGATAACTATGGCGGTAAAGTCCAGGTGTGGATTGCTCAATCTCATTGCACGACCATTTGAAAATAATACGGATGGAATTTGTACGATCTGTTACCTTGACGCTACTGAAAATACGTATCATTTTGTAGGAGTGTGTCCTTGCTTCCGAACTTACAGAAAAAGATTCCTTGGAAGCGAAAAACTTAACCGTGATCAGTTCCTAGAAATTCTGAATAGCCAAAACTATTTGCAACTTTACAATTAAAAAAAAAAACGCTCTAAGGTATCGAAAACTTATTATTAACGATTATTCTTAAAAAATACACCAATCCAACGCTGAAATTACAAGTAAACAATTTAACCTGACAGGCAACATGAAATGTTATTGTCATTCATTTAATTTATATTATAAAGAAAACAATGGAATTGATAATATTCAGAAAATAATTTTTTTTTATCTATCTCTCTATCATATTTCTGCTTATTTTATTTATTTCTCCTTATTTTTAAGATGATGGCAATGACAAACAACTTCGAATTATAGTTTTAGCTGAACTAATGCTTAAAAGGAGTTTAGAGTTGTTTGTCACGACAGAAATATGATTAGTAATGCGTAAGACACATTGGGAGAAAAATATGACTAACATAATTTCCTTTAAAACTATTAGGTATACTCAAACTTTTAGGTGATGGGAAAAGTCGAAAACAAAATTATTTTCTGCCATTAGGTAGATGCCCTATCAGAAGTTAAGTAATTTGCAAATACTGTTTGACCATTTGTCAGGAGATCAGATACTTTTCCAGTCCCCCTGACTTTTCATCACTCGAAAACAACATACCCGTACGTCGACGAGTGGCGACGACACACATAAGAAATTATGGAGGTATTCCTCCTGTTCATTTTTTTCGTTTGTTATATCGTTGTCGTATTTATCAGAGAATACACAATACAATATCATCTATCTACGTGTCCAAAGTCCGTATCTATTACCTCCGGTTTCGTGCACGTCCGCCAGTCTGGAGCCACTTGACACTCCATTAGTGTACTTCTGTAGTCTGGTTGATAGTTGGGGAGGCTCACGCAGGAATGAACACACCATCAATAGTGGCAGTGGAGCTGCAGACTCTGCTTGCTTCTGATGAGACGCCCAGAAAATCCCCCAAACCCCAACTCAACATTCCCTCCCCACATTCAACCTGATTTCTTTTTTTTTCTGGCTTTCACCCTTGAATCACCTTTTGTATCTGAACGAAAAACGAATTATACTGAAACTGAACCATAACCAAAGATGTACTCGGAGATGAGAATCGAAATGATATTCCGCCCAAGTTTATTCTCCGTGAGTATCATATTCCTTCAGCCTTAAGCACACATAACAATAATGGCCGTGATTTTTGTTATAACAACGCAGCAGCAGCGCCTTGATGTTTCGCTTCTTTCGTGATGTCTGTAATTTGTGGGGAAGGGGTGTGAGACGGGTGAGATAGTTGTAGACACATTCAGAGCAGAGGTGAATTGGATTTGGGGAGTTCAATCAAGGTTGACTGTTTCAAGTGCTACAGATTGTTGGCTTTGGATTATTTATGAATATTTTTCCGCCTGGGAAAATGTTTAAATTGTTTATTAATAATAATTCGTTCGTATTATGATCAGATGACAGAAGAGACATAACGATGATGAATGAAAATGATTCATGCGAAGACATTCAAACAACAGATGTTTTGTCGCTTGTGAATTTTTTGGGGCTTATTGATTTAATACATTTTAGATGAACGGTTTGTTTGAGACCAACTTTTGACCAAATCGACTTTGCCTTTGGTGTTTTGGTTAAGAACTTGTCATTTAAAGTTAGGTTGTCTTACACCTATAAAATTAAAATTTTGAATTCTTAAATGGTTTGCTGCAAACATATATTGAAGCCAAGTTAACAGTTCGACTGACGTAACAGGTTTCAATCGAGTTGTAAATCTCATCCACAGTGGTCAGTTTCAAACTGTTGAACTTCTTCCATTTTGCTGCTGGGAAAGTCATAACCTAGAATTTTATATGACCATTAGCTGCCCAAGCAAATGCTGTGTTACCATATGAATGTTATTATTACATTTTTATACAATTTAAAAATTACCATAGACAATTTTGGCCATATCTCATGAACAGTTTGGCCAATTTTTTACAAACTACTCAAAAGCCATCTTTTTTTTTTATAATTTGCACCCACTCAAGGGATTTTTTATACCCTTTTTATGCCAGAGACACAGTGAGTGCATTAGGAAGAAGGGAAGGGGTTGGAAAGGAGGTGTCGGTGTACATTGGTCTTGAATTCTTGAACATTGCAATGATTGGGAAAGACAGAGTGTGGAAGAGAGTTCAACATTCGCGTAGTACGGCTAAAAAATAATTCTCTATACTTGACAGTACGTCCGAAGTTGGGCTCAAGGGTAAACTGATGGGCATTCCTAGAAGCGCGAGTATTACGGGTGAATTGTTTGAGGGGAGGAATGCAACTGGCTATTTCACTAGAGCAATTACCGTAGAAGTAACGGTAGAACAAGGAGAGACACGCAACGTTACGACGGTGGTCTAAAGAGGTGAATGAGTCAGTGATCTCTCTATCACCAATCATTCTTACAGCTCTTTTTTGTATTCCATCCAAGAGGCTTAAGTAAGTAGCTGGAGCACCAGCCCAGAGATGGGAATTGTACTCAAGCTTTGGGCGGATATATGTTTTATAGATAATAGCCAGATCAGACGGGGAGAAAAATTTCTTGCATCGCCTTAGGAAACCTAAACATTTTGCGGCATTTTTGGCGACATCGCATATGTGCTCGTTCCACAAGAGGTGGTCTGTGATGCACATACCGAGAATCTCTACCCAAATATTCCTTCAAAATTTGTTGCCAAACCGTAATGAACGATGTTAATTGTGAGTGACAACTTGATGTCAGGTTTTTCGCCTAACCTGATATAACAATTCTTTGTTACAGAAATTGAGAAATTAAACAATCATGATTTTTTGGCGATTATAGTCGACCAAATGTGTCTATATAATCGTGTGAATTCTGCCAATTTCAGCCAACTGACCCGGTAGAAAAAATCACAACACCCAGTTCGGTCGGTGGAAAACATTGCAGTTGTTTGCAATAGTGTGGTAGAAGAGTCGTCAAACCTTGACTCGTTGTCGTTACACATTTTGAATAGAAATTTGAATATAAAAGGTTCAACTGACTCAAGAGTTGAACCCTATATTGACCATTTCAGGCGTCGCGTCGATCGTCAGCACGTTGGTTGAAGAAATAGAAGTGGATGGTGATTTTACAAAGTAAATCATCTTCAACGACGAGGAAAATTTTCATTTCAGTGGATTCAAACAAGCAGCATTGCCGCAACTCGGCAAATGAGAGTCAACGAGTGATTGTTGACGATACATCTATGGTTAGAGAATATTTGCTGCGTTTTATGGGCTGGCGGAGTGACCAGGCCGTACTTAGCGGAAATTGACATCGGCTTAGCAGTTACCGTGAACGATGGTTCGCTTTCGCAAAATGAGAAGACTTTTTATAGCCAGAAATTGAGGATAAGTTCTTGGGCGAAATGTGGTTACGGTTTTTGAATGTCAAATATTAAAGCAAGAAACACGACAATGTCCTAAAGGCAGTATACATTTCTTTTCTTGCTGGTCGTAAGAAACGTTGTCAATTCGGCAAAATATTTGAAAGCTTTCTTCGCGACGGTTATAGCCATAGCCACCAATCCTACACTACCAGTGAGTGTCCTGGCTCTTTTATTCAGCGCGTATCGCGCTTGATAGTATGAGCATCCCTTCTCTTATTCTGAAGACGTGATATTTTACACTGTCAATGCCAGACTCGTTTCGAGTAGTTGGAAAACAGATTTTGTCTAGTTAATTCCTTAAAAAAGTTTATTACCGTCAGAATAGCTTTCGCAGAAATAAGTTAACTGGTGATCTGATGGCATACAAATCAAAAACAACAAACACCAAATCTTTGCATCTTAATGGAGAAAGTAAGATTTCCTGGTTATGTCGTTATAAGCGTTTTGACTGTTACTCAGAATGTGTTTTTATGTCGTCTGCGTTTTCATGGTACCTATGCCTTTAACGAAGAACTGTAAAAAACTTCCAAGAGCAACGATCACAAAATATGATAAGCTTATTGTAATCGACTGAGGGACTTATAACATTCATTGCCTGCCTTGCAAAGCCCATCATGAGTGTATACTTCGTCGATCACCACATATGGCCCCATCGCATACATGATGTCGCCAAAAATGAGGCAGAATGTAAGGTTTTCTTGAAACGAACAGCGACAACTCACAAATCCTTTGGAAGAGCAAAGGAAAAAATACCATAATTGACCACCATGTTTATGGTTCCTGAAGGAACACAAGTTAAAGTATTGGCGAAGGGGTTCTCAAACAGAAGTAAAGATTTTTCTATGACATCAAAAACTGCAATTTTTTCCTAAAACCAAAAATATCTACTATTCTCCCCGGACCAGAAGAAGAAAATTTCTTTTATTACGTTTAAAAGGTTAAAACAATTTAAAAAATAAACTTACCATGAGACATTTAATCTTTAAAGCACTGGTGATTACAAAATGTTATTGCACTTTTTGAAAAGAATTTTGATGCACTTAACCTAACGTCCCATTTCACCAAACAACCCTCATAACTCCAATAATTGAGGTCCCATAATAAAAACTATGAGCGTCATAAATTATTTCGATCAATTGCAACGGTTGTTGTATCAATTAGTTGAAAGTGCTGTCCAAACTTAGATTCCATAAAATATTATAGGGGTCCCATCTACTCTCATCGATATCTATTTCAAAAACTCAGGAGGGTTAATTGCACCAGAAATTCGCATGCATCCCAGATAAGCTTTTATTTGATACCACGCCATCCCACAGCCAGCACGCACAGGAACGGATCAGGACACGTCGTCGTCGATGTTGTCTATAGTTCAAATCGAAATGCCAAGCCAATGCCAAAAACTGTTTGATTGTAATTCAATAATTGGCCACGGATGACTTTTATTTCCGGAAACATACACACACACCATGTCTCCCCAGATCGAATTCGATGACAACAAACAAAATTGCCAAAATTGACGAGGACAACGCACCACTGTCTCTCTCGTTCCTTGTTCGCACAGATTTGCGAAAATGATAATAATTTTTCCGTAAAAGGGAACAACGCACAAACAGGATGTAAATGTAGTGCATTAGCTTGTCTGTAGAATCTAGTGAAGCGTGGAACACCGGAATGATGCCCAATAGCATCGATATGACAGAACTTACGCTGACGCTGAACGCTGCTGACTCGAAAATCAAATTTATTCCTCTTGAATTTTATGGGACGCATTTTCAATCCATTTAGAAATCTTCTTCAGATTGCAAAAAAAAAACAAGGAACAGACAGACAACAAAAAACAACTCATACATTAAAGCAAAACAGGACAACAAAAGGGGATAAAGTTTGACTGGGAAGCGCTTGTGAAGAGGATGATTCGACAGATATGACGGTGTGCGATGCGGTGTGTATGACGTTACAGTTTTGACATGTCACAATATCTGTCGATATTTATTTCCAGGTCATTACATTTATAGCGGAACTTTTCACATGCGTTACAAATGACAAAAAGTAATATTTTTATCGCTTATTCCTTTCTCTTTGTCTTGACAATGTGTGATGGGGTTTCGTGCAGGGTTGTACCTTGCAAAAGGACATTTGGCATTGTCCTTCCATGAAAGTCGCTTATAGTTCTGGTGTCTTGTCAATTCAGGTTCTTGCAATTCGAGACATTAAACAAATCTTATACGAGTACAAAATGTGACAAACTGCTAAGCTGCAGTTTCAGCGTTTTAAGCCCTTTGTAACCCACTTCAAGCCTCTGAAACAGAATATGAGTGAGTACCACCTAAGAAGTTCAGCAAGGAATAGTTTAATGACCTTTTGGGCGGATTTCTGCGTGAGAAAAGCAGTTTTGTCGAAGTCGAAATGGCTACACTACAACTTTTTTCTTAACATCCAAGAGTTATGTTTTTCTCAAAAACATTCCAATTGCGCTCAATATAACTTTAAAGCATTAAGCAATTAAACGCAACTGATGCCCCAGTACACCTTTTTTTGCAACAGTCGGTATGTCGACCTAATATATCTTCGTCTCAGGTGGTTTGAACATCACAGTATTCCCAGCACGCCACTTAACAACAAAACAAAGATAGAAATAGACTTTTTTCTGTAACTTTTTCGCAAATAAATAATGACAATACCTTTAAATGGCACTTGAGCAAAGATTTATGCCCTCGAGAACGTGCGGGTTGGGCGCCATTCCATGTCTACCTTCAATAGTCTCCAACCCTCATCGTGTCGTTGTCGATAGATTCGTTATAGACCCATCACTATCAATACCAATTGCCTATTTGGCAATTCTTCTCTCATCTGTAGAAATCTTTGTAACATTCTATCTATCGATGAAAGATTGCTATTTCTTTCACTTCCCCGAAAATGCGAACTGAGTGTATCTCAATTTGTTTGTATGGCGGAGGGAAGAAACCTCAAAATACAAACTTAGTTCGGCAATTTTGTTCATTCAGTCTACAGAAGTCAGCAAAAGCAAGATTGATTGCCTTGTAATAGGCTTGTACGTTGTGAATTATGTATCACAATCATTGCTATTGAAAAAGACAAAGGTAGAAGAGTAGAAGGAGTATCTTTTTAGATGGAGAAGAGGTCAATGGTGAAATGTTCACCTAATAGGTAGGCTTAATAGAACTTATATTGGGGGTTCTGTGTTTCGAGTGATTTGTTGTCAATCATACTCATGGGGTTTAATTCGAACAACAAAAAGTTGAGTGTTTATCGAGACTACTATTTGCTAAGAACTTACAAAGTTCTTCGTTCACTTGAGGTCTATAAATTGATGACATGTTTTTACTAATTAGTGTACAAGGTTGTAATTTGATAGAAGACTATTTGCAACGTGTCTTTATCTTCGAAGTAAAGTGAGGGAGGGAGGTGTCGTTGGATTTGTATGAATGCAGAATGCTTAACAAATTTGTTGGCTTGAAATGTGTCCATGAGAAAATTGAAGCAGCAGAGTTCTTAAGATTTGAAGGTATGTTGCCATTAATGAGATGCATCAAGAGGTCATTAAAAAAAATCCTTTCAAAACGACACGGACCCGGCGCTATGAATTAAACTTCTATTCACCAAGTTAAATGCTAATAAAAAGAGGCTCCACGGACGCTTTACGGTGAACCTCTGATAATGACGTCCAGGCCATGGCCGAATCCCTTCAAACGGATTAAGTTCCTCCGTTCTTGGGGCTGGTGTTAGTGCTAGGTTAGCCGGTAAAGGTTGACAGGTCCGCGGATTGATGCGGTTTTCAGCACGGCAAATACCTAAATTAAATTTTGTTCAGTCCGGTGGGTTTTTTGATGTCAGGAGGCCTGCGTCGTTCACGGTTGACTTCAGCTTATCTCAAGCCCAGAAGGCTGCTTGGCGTCTTTCCCTTACTTTGGCCATATAATTAAAGACAGGAGGTGGTCCCAGTTTGGCAAGATCTTTGGCCAGCGATTCTGGTTGCAATCGGAAAGACAACTTTTTAGTTTCCCTGACTGGAGTTCACACGCGCATTGGAGCAGTTCTTTGCCAGCGATGGATTTGTCGAGGTTGGAGTATGAGCAAAAAGAACTAAACGGACAGCCAGCGCAGCGGCGGCAGGTTTCCCATGGCCTTCCTAACGTTTACCTAACGTTTCTTTCAAAAAATGAATTGTTGCTGGTGAGATATGTTGCGCTGGCTGGTTGAAACAACAGCTCTAGCACATCATGGTTGTTCGATTCATGAACAAAAAAGTCAGTAAGTAACCATGGCGGTCATCACTGACTGCAACGCTATTATTCGACCAACCCATAAAGCACACCATCGAGTCAGTTTTTGTTGATGCAATGGTGTTTCAACAAACCTACATACGCTTGATGAATATCATTACTCCCAATACGGTAGTTTTATTAATTGACGGAACCCTTCAACCAAAACTGAGCTTCATCGCCAAAAAAAGTAATGCGCGATACGTTAAAGTTCTTTAGCTACCCGTTAACAAAATCACCTTCTTCGGAAACGTACAATTTACAAATGATCAGCAAACTTTCTATCGCTGGCGAGCTTAAGAACCTCGCGTTGAGTTTCTAAGAGTCGAACATTATGACATTCAAGAAAGAATTATTCAGAAACTTCGACTTAAATAAAAACAATTTAATAATAATGTAGATGCTCTTACAGTAGAAGCACAGCATAAGCACAGGTGTGGGGACAGGGGAGGTCAGCAGTATGAAATTTAATCGACAATCCAAATTGCCAAACTGCATGATTTAGCTTGAAAAGAGATTATAACCGCTCTTTATTCTCCTACTGGAAGGTTACAAGTCGTACTTGAGGTATCGAGCTGCTATAACAAAACAAGTGGAAAGCGATTTGAAAGGAATGCCAAGGAATCGTCCACAAAGCAATTTACAACTTTTTTTCCAAAATGAATATACCGCCGATATCCATAGTGATCAATGTGATCATACAACCGGGAGTTCTGAAAACTCTTAATTTAATCCTCAGTTTTATCCATCTTTATAGGTTTTGGTTATCTGCGTGTAAGAGTGTAGGTAGGGAAGGTAAATTAAACACTTCGAAAATGTAACATTAAGGAAGTGGAAAACTACTCTTAGACAACAAGTGACTAAATCCATTTAGAGCGACGAAAATTTTAAATATTCGTTCGTACCTTACTTAATAGCAGACACACATGTCTGAAATTACTTCAGCTAATCCAAACCGAAAACCTAATCTCCGGATATGTATTCATGTCGAGGTTTTCCAAATATTAGCTAACCCCGTTTTCATTCAGATTCAAAATTTTGGTTTGATTGCACTCCACGTACAGAATCTTGTTCATATCTGCATACCTACATGCATGCATTCTATTCCGAAAATTGTCCCATTTACCAGCTCGTCATTTCGGCAGTAAAACAAAAAAGTTGGAAATAAAAAAACTCAAAACGTGTAAAAATAATTACCTATCCCATTGTCTTCAAATCGAGGAAGTCATAATGAAAACTTCCGATTACTTTCACTTCCACAAACAAGACACACACGCCAACCGTCGCGTCTTCGCTTGTAGACGACATTACACGTTTTTACATGGGCCCGCTCCCGCATGTTCCACATACTCTTGAAATTATGAACAATGGCAAATGGCATCTGGAGCGCATAAGTTCGCACCAAATGAATTCACTACCCTCGGGCCTCAGGGTATTCAAAGTTGGAAGGTAAAGTAATGAAGAGAAATTGCTCTTTAGAAACATTGAAAAGGATATATTCCGTTTTCCATTTCTCATTCAGGATACTAGTCGAGATTGGAGTATGTCAGCAAAATTCCATACCGACCGAATTCGAATGAAGTGAAGTGAATTGTTGGGTTTGTGTGTTTGGGAAGATGAAAGATAATTTTCGCGATTGTTTGTTTGTCGCTGTGGCCTGGAGGCACTAAAACTTGGTTACTTTTGTCTGATGATTGGAATTTTTGAACAATACCTTGATTTCGGGATGGGGAATATGGCGGCGGCACGGCGGTGAGGATCTTGTTTGAGTTGTAATTGAAACTTTGAAAATAATTTCTTTGACGCAGGTGAGTGCAAGGGGATAAGAGTTTCTAGAACTATCCTAGTGGGGAATGACTGGCTTAAGTCTTTAATGTATTTTTCAAGGATTCCGAAAGACAGTAATCATAAAGGCCCACTTCCCATTCACTCATCAAGAACATATCATCATCGCATCTCATTTTCATAAACTCATTTATGACGAAAAACTCATAAACATGTTCGTATCTGGCTGCGGCTGTTTTCGTCTCATCATTTGTGTGGAAAAAAGCGGGGGGCTCATTGTTTGGATAGATGATGTGCCACACATGTGGATGTGGAATTTCATTTCTTCAAACACAATATGAAAGGTAATCTAATAAAAGGCACCTTTTCATTGAGGGAAGAAAAAGTAGTCCTTAAGGAATTCGTTTAATTTTGGCCAAGGCCAGCAGACAAATTTGATATCATCATCAATCTTAGAGGAAAAATCAATTGTGATTGCCTGATGCCAGTCAAAAAAGCTTCAAGGAGAAAATTGCTTTTTGATTCTTTAACAGGTTGAAGTGCCTTTGTGTTCCTATTAAAGGTGTTAGGTTTGGGTAAAATCTGAGTTGGGAACAAACAAGTTCCTCGATATGAGAACTTTAAGTTGCAAATGTGAGAACATGAGACTTGTGCTTGTAGAGGTCCTCTCCAAAATTGGGTAGGGCGAAAGTGTTCAAGCAATACTTTGCATCACATAGTTTTCATGAGGACCAATGATGACAATAAAAATTAAAATGGCATGCATTGACGAATATGGTCGTTTCGAGCACTAAGTGTCTGCGAGAGGATATCCACAAAATCACCAGGGTATAACCTGATGGAGTCACTCGTAACCGTATAGACCAAGAAATGATTCTTCGCCACCACTTCTCGAGCCTCATCGTGAAATAGTCGTATCTACGTGCCAAAATCGACTTATTTCCCCATCTTTTTGGTATGGTATTTCGCTTCTCAGCCTCAAATAAACACCAAAAAATCAAAAAAGCTATTATTCAGATAACGGACCTCAAAGCCGCTATTGCTGATGACATTCACTTTTTTTTAACCAAATCACAAGACGTACAACTACTTTTAGCCAGATCAGGGGCTGCATATAAATGAGGGCCGTCTGGTTCTTACGGATTTCGCCATCTGGTCTTACGTGTTTCACCAGCTGGTCTTAGAGATTACTCGAGCTGGTTTTACGACTTTGGCCGACTGGTTCTCACGGATTACACCCGATATTCTTACGTGTTTCGCCGGCTGGTCTTACGGATTACTCCCGCTGGTCTTACGGATTTTGCCGGCTGGTCTTACAGATCACTTTGTCTGGTCTTAAGGCTTTCGCCGACTGGTCTTACAATTACTCCGGCTGATCTTCGGGTTTCGCAGGCTGGTCTAACGGTTTTCACCGACAAGTTTAACGGCTTTCGGCGGCTGGTTCTTGCGGCTTTCGCCGACTAGTCTTATGGTTTTTCTCTGACTGGTCTTGAGACTTTCGCCGGCTGGTCTAAAGGTTTTCGCCGGATGGTCTTAGGGCTTTCGCAGGCAGGTCTTACGGATTACGAAAATGGATCGTCGTGTGACTCAAGTTGCTCAATCAATATTGTACTTTGTAAGCGATTAATCCTAGAAGCTTGTAAAGACATCGACTGAGGTTAGATTCTACGAATTATAGTACCTATATGAAACTTTGCAGACCTGGAACACCTTGTGTGAACAAAACCGAAGTATTTTAAAGACGGTCTGACACTTCATCTTGATCTCAAAACTGCACTATAAAACAGCCATTTTTCAATATTGCACTTAAATTAAATTCCGAATTGCTGTTTATTTAACTTTATATCCCATTTGACATGACTGCAAATGTGATTTTTGTTCGGAATGTGTGTCAAATGTTGGAAGAAAGGTACACCGAGGATCAAGCACACTGCGTAGGTACACTTTCGTTTTTACGACCCCAACACGCCTACTTCTAGCTGTTAAGTGTAAAGAGAGATGTTGTAACTCCCACTTCCATTTCCTAGATTTTATATGCGTTTTTCCAATTCTCAGGAGTTTTCATTTGTCCTGGTCCTGGTTGTACTTCACAACCAGCAGAGCTGCTCTGTTGATATAGCTACCTGATTTGAACTTTGATTTTTATTGCTTTTCGGTTTTTACGAGCGTTCAGTTTTCGCGTAGCACAAAAAAAACACAACAAACCAACCAAAAGGCCTGATGGAAACACGAAAACACTTATTTTTGTCATAAAAACTTCCCAGAAACCCGATGTTGTTAATGGAACTTTGACAAGCCTTAAAAACCTATAAAAATCACGGTACAACAATAACCTTTTATACTAAAGCACCGCTGCCAACCAACGTAACAACAGAGCTCCTTAAAGACAAAAAGTCCTTGCCAGCCATCGCACAACAGTGGTTGTTAAAATTTGTAAGGATTTATGGCAAATTTTTTGTTCTCAAAGATTTCCTGATTTGATAGACAAGAGAATTTAATCCTCCAATTTGAATCCCTTCGGTGAGTGACAGCATGGGTGGAGATACCCCTCATCATTGTTTCGATCATCATCGTCGTCCTCATTCGATGTTTTTGTCCTTATTTTATTGGAAATTGGAGTTCTTTTCTATGCGAGACACCTTCCAAACATATGAGCACAGATTTGATTACATTTGTTCCCTATTCAATGTGTAACGGTAATCAATCATTTGTTTACCATGTGCCCGTATGTTACAAACTGTATCAGTCGAAAAGAATTTTTTTCTTTTATATTCCATTTCCTAACCGTAGTGCGGGTATCGTATTGATGATGAGATTTCGCAAAATCTTCCTGTTTTCTTGAGGACGTCACTCCGATTGTTGCCGAAATTAGCTTTAATAATGTAATAATTAGAATAAGGTCAAATGTAATGTAGGTTAAGAAAGCGAAAGAATGCAAACATGCAAAACAATGCAGGTGGTCATTGTAATTGCATGAGTTGCATCTTTTTGTGAACTAGTTTAAGATATAAATATGTTATGTTTGTAGGTTAATAAACCATTCAGTAAGTTCAGCTCTTCAAGTTGAAGTGCTGTTGATAAACAAACACAAAGGGTGTTTTGATTTCTGAACATTTGGCGATCTTGCCAGAAGATTAACTAGAATCGAATTTCTGAACACCGATCAATAAATTCCTTCATTGCTTATCAATATTATCCTACTTATTTGATAATATGCATGATAAGGTTGTACAATTTCGCGCAGTTGTCTAAGTGGTTGTTCTGTGATGTGTTTTACCAATGATTAAACTTATTCAGCTATAACCAATAGAGCTTTTACTAGATTCAATATCACTTGCCATAATGTTCTGAGTTCAGTTGTTTGTCCTCCCTTTCATGAATCACATTCTAACTAATTATATTATTAACCTAAGAATTAATTAACTAGTAAAGTACAATTATATATTGGAAGTAAAATAATCTGCCTTTTACTCGAGTCATCACAGTGGCGACGAGGATAAAAATATCTAAACGAAATTTCTTAAAAAAAAAGAAAAAAAAAAGAAAAAACTAATAAAAAGTGCAAAATGTCAATTATCGGCTCAGTTGAAAAATTTAATTTTAATCAAAACGACTGGCATATATTTAAAGCGCAGTTAGACCAGTTTTTCATTGCTAGCGATGTAACCGAGTAAGTGAAGAAGAAAGCAATTTTAATTAGTGCAATCAATAAAATTGGTTAATAATTTGATTTAACCAAATAAAATAGAAACGGCTTCGTACAATGTGCTAAGCAAAGCTTTCAGCGATCATCTTAAGCCTACAATTTCTGGGTTTGCTGAGCGCCACAAGTTCTACTCCGCAGTTAAAGATCATCATGAAACAGTAAGCCAATGGGCAGCACGAGTGCGATCACTTTCTATAAGCTGCGAGTTTGGAGTTGAGTTTAATTCAGCTCTACGCGATAAGTTCGTGATGGGACCTCAGAAAGGAGCGGCAAAGTACAAGCTATTTTTGGAGAGCGTGGAAAAGTTAACATTCGACAAAGCCGTAGAAATTGCTAATGCGGTGGAGTGTGTCAAGCATCAGTACGAGTTTGACGTAAGCATAAAACAAGAACCAAGAACCATCATCAGCAGCAGCGTGGACAAAAGCAACAAGGTAACAACAGCTATATGGAAAGTAAGTGTTCAATTTGCGGTCTGTCAAATCATATAGAAAGCTCAAGTCGATTTAAGAACTATCGATGTAAACGATGTAAAAGAAGAGGGCATTTGCAACGTGTGTGTCCAAATAAAAATGATAATTATAACGGACAACAAGATTTTAAGTATATCGAAGGAACGGAATTATCTTTGTTTAATTTAACTTCTAGTATAGAATCAAATGAACCTATTACCTATATTAAAAGTTTGCATGAATAGTATTCCTTTGACGATGGAAATTGACACGGGTGCTTCTATTTCTGCAATCTCCTTAAAAACATATCGCGATCATTTTAATTTGCATGCGTTAGAAACATCTAGTTTAGTAATAAATAATTATAATGGCACAAAAATTAAACCTATTGGTGTTTGTGTAATGGATGTTTTATACAAGAATGTGTGTAAAAAGATTAAAGTTGTTGTTGTTGAAAACGGTGGTCCACCATTACTAGGCCGAAATTTCTTAAATGAGTTTGGTATTAAATTTGAAAATTTATATTATGTTGAGAAAAATATTTCTTCAGAAGTGCATGCAATAACTGAAAATTTTAGTGAATTATTTGACGAAAAATTAGGAAAATTTAATAAAAGTTTGATTTCATTACATGTAAAAAGTGACTGCTGTCCAAAGTTTTTCAAGCGCAAAAGAAAATTAACAACGATATCCACAACAAAAGGTCTATTTCGCTACAAGCGCTTAGTTTATGGTTTGGCATCAGCTCCAGCGGTGTTTCAAAAAATGATGGATAGTTTGTTAATGGGCATATAAGGTGTGGTAGTGTTCCTTGATTATATATTGATAAAAGCGCCAAATAGGAAATTGCATATAGAAAAGGTAAAGCATGTTCTGAAAATCTTGCAAGACGCAGGCCTTAAGTTAAATAAAGATAAATGCACCTTCCTAGCTAAGTCAATAAATTATTTAGGTCATGTGATAGACAAATCGGGATTAAAAACTTGTCCTAATAAGATTAAAACGATTCAAGAGATTCAAGATCCCACTTGTTTAAAAGAATTGCAATCGTTTCTTGGGGTCATCAATTTTTATAGAAAGTTTTTGCCTAATATAACTACACTTTGCGCACCATTATACGATTTATTAAAAAAGACCGCGAAATTTGAATGGACTGAGGTGCATTCTGAAGCCATTAGCAAGATAAAAAAAGAACTAATTTCAAAGTCTGCCTTGGCTCATTTTAATCATTTAATAAATGTTGGTGATAAAGCTTACGGTGGATGCTAGTCCGATTGGACTAGGCGCGGTGTTATCCCAGGTATATGAAAATGGTTTGGAGAGGCCAATAGAGTTTGCGTCCAGGAAGCTGACTAATACAGAGCAAAAGTACTCGCAGTTAGACAGGGAAGCCATAGCTATTCTTTTTGGAGTTAAGAGATTCCACCATTACTTGTATGGCAGAGAATTCACCTTAGTGACGGATAATAAGCCGCTTATGCATATATTTGGTTCCAAGAAAGGTATACCACAGATGGCAGCTAACCGTTTGCAACGGATTGCACTAGTTTTGACAGGATATACGTTTAAAATTGAATTGAATGAATTAGATCACATGCAAATGTTGCCGATTATTTCTCTCTATCTCCAAACGAAGAATCTGTCGGTATGCAAGTCGAGGACTCGAATTTATGTTACATAAACTGTGTAAAAGAAATAAGTAATTTACCCATCACTATAGAAGATGTTAAAAAAGAATCTCAAGAGGATGCCATAGTATCAAAAGTTATACAGTACATGCAATCTGGTTGGGAACATGACAAGGTCGACGTTTCTCTTAGACCATTTTTTTTTTGAGACGACATGAACTAAACATTGAGTATGGTTGTTTATTTTGGGGTTACCGCATTATAATTCCTGTATCATTGTAGGCATCGGTTTTAGGTGAATTACATAAAA
Source organism: Sphaerophoria taeniata (assembly GCA_943590905.1). Lineage (NCBI taxonomy): Eukaryota > Metazoa > Arthropoda > Insecta > Diptera > Syrphidae > Sphaerophoria > Sphaerophoria taeniata. The sequence continues at coordinate 274,250,006 of OX016540.1, forward strand.
CGCACATGGGCATAGGAAAAATGAAAGCTATGGCAAGAAGTTATTGTTGGTGGCCAAAGCTTGATAGTGAATTGGAAGCTATTGCTAAATCTTGTGAACAATGCCTGGCAACTAGAACTGATCCCCCAAAAGGGAAGCTGATTTGCTGGGAGTGGCCTGAAGAACCGTGGACTCGCGTTCACATAGATTTCTTGGGACCAATTTTTAAGAGATGGTTTTTAGTGGTAGTGGACAGCCATAGCAAGTGGCCAGAATGTTTGGACATGGGCACTAATACAACAAGTAGGGCTACTATAAATAAACTAAGACCATTATTTGCGCGTTTTGGCGTACCTAAAATATTAGTATCCGATAATGGCACCGCATTTGTGTCGAGCGAATTTGAAAAATTTTTAAAAATGAATGGTATAAAACATCGGACAACACCAGTAGGAAACCCGGCTACGAACGGGCAAGCCGAAAATTTTGTTAAAACTATTAAAAACGCATTAAAACGAGCATTAGGAGCAGATGAAAAAATTGAAATCCAAACTGCACTTAATTCGTTTTTATTAGACTATAGAAATACTATTCATTCAAGCACAGGTGTATCTCCAGCTGAACTTATGTTAGGAAGAAAATTAAGAACTAGGCTAGATTTACTTAATCCTAAACGAAACATGAAAATTGATTTAAGTAAAATTGGAACAACTATTGAAAAACAACAAAAATGTCAAAAACAAAATTATAAATCTAAAACAAGAAAAACTTTTAAAATGAATGATATTGTTATGGTTAAAGATTATTGTAAAGCTAATAAAATAATTTGGACTAAAGCTAAAATTGTAAAAATATTGGGCATGCAAATATATTTGGTGCAAGTAATAAAATCTAATAAAATCTGGAAAAGACATATGAATCAAATAATCAGTGTTTGCGAAAAAAAAATAGTCAAAGTTATGTTCCTGTTACTCTGAATGATGATATCGATAATGTAATAAAAAATAAATCTATAAGTAATGAATCTTTTTGTGAACCTAATGTTGAATCAAATGTAGAATTTCATTTAGATGAAGGAGATGTACATACTAAATCGGTCAAAGATCCGGAAAAAGAAGATGAAGTAAATATTATTATGAATAAAGAACTTAATGTAAATAGCGGAGGTACACCTGAAAAAACTGTAAAAAGCATCATCTAAGAAGTTAAAAAAATAATGAACCTAAAAAAAACTATAAAAAAGCATCATCTAAGAAGTTTAAAAAATAATGAATTTTACAGTTTGTAATTAAATATCTTAATTCAAAACTGTAAAGGACAATCAACTGAAGGGGGATATTGTGATGTGTTTTACCAATGATTAAACTTATTCAGCTATAACCAATAGAGCTTTTACTAGATTCAATATCACTTGCCAT